>CM060912.1:431315809-441315809 GCA_030737875.1 Allium sativum
AATGAAAATGGGCATGTTAAATGTATGGATTGTTGTTGACAGAATAACCAGTTATTGGGAAAGATAAAACACTGTAACCTGTTATAGCAAGTTAATAGGTTAACGGGATCAATATAGGAAGGGACCCCCCAAACTTGGGATTAACTAAAAATAATCCAAACTCTGGATTAATATGGAAAGACACGTGAAACTTGAGATTAATCGTGTCAGTTTTCCCTTCTAAAAATGAATCAAGTGCTTTGGTTATTTATAGGAACAGGGGCGGATGCACCTAGGGCCCAGCTAGGGCGAGGGCCCTACCTGAAAATTTGCAAACAAACCTAAAAAATGGTGAATTTCTATGTTTGCCCCAGCTGAAACTTTGTTTTGGCCCTAGCTGATAGTAAAGTATATTGGATTTCAAGCCAATTTACATCAACTGAAACCCTTCAGGAATTGTTGCCCTAGGTCATATTTCATGCTAGCTCCGCCACTGTATAGGAACAACAAATTTTATATTAATAAGTTCATGTTACGATGATAATTGAATAATTATATATCAAATAATATTAAAAAAAAATCAACTTCAACATTAATAATTTTCAATTTACCTTTAACTATTATTTGTTTGACTAAGAAATTGTTTTAAAATAACTTTTGAAAGGTTAACGCGGTAAAAACAAAAAGAAATTAAGAAATCAGTAAAGCTGGATTTCAAAGAAGTGGGAAATTAAAGATGAAATTTTATTCTTAATTGTTAAGAAGAATTATTATATTTATAACTGACTATTTGTATATATTTAAAAAAAAAAAAAAGAATAATGGTTTCAAGCATTGAAATTCCTAAAATACAAACACAAAGTAACTGGACGAATTTATTCTAAATGTATTTAGTGTAGCCAAGTAAAAAAACAAAGTTATACTAAAAACGTTTATCTCCTAGTGCTTCAAGAAAAGCTCAACGCTCAAACGACGCTCTAGACAAAGATCAATAAAATGCTATTATAAAAAACGAGGTGTTAAAATAGCTAATAGCGCCTAATCGGCGCTCAACGGCGCCTCGATGGCGGCATGGCACCTCTGGCAGCATAATATAGCATTCACCTCCGAAAGGGTTGGCTATGGTGGTACAGTAAGCCAAGGCAAGTCAACTTGCTCCTGCTTCCTATAGATAGTGTATTTTACTTTTGAACTAGGCCCTTTATATCGGAACATATATTTTCCTGTAAACTGAAACTCTGACACCCCACATCTGAGACTACAGTACGATAAGTCCTCTCTAATATAAAAATGTGAACTGCAAAAATGATATCCAACAATTAAGGGCTAGGGACTGCCACGTTTCACTTCAATTGTGAAAAATAAAATTAAAAATGCCAACAAACAAAAGGACTAATTCGTGGCACCTCAAATCTGAATAAATTGAAAATAACAATGCAAATCAAAAATGTATCAAAAAGGACTCTAACCTATGTTTATAATTAGGTCCATTATTTCTTTTCCAAATGCAGCATATTAGAAAGATGACAATTGCTCTAGGGCACACTGAAATCACCACATGTATTATGCAACACAAAAGCCCCTACATACAGACACATGGGGTTTCTCAATCAACCATGCTCATAACATGGGAGACGAACATCAAAATTTTATCATCTGTAACGTTCTTGTTTCCTGACATAACTTTAGTACTCCCTTATTTGCAAAGCTTTTTAGTTTTTCTTTAAGGTTGTGTTTGAGATTTGTTTCCCTGATTTTGATAGTTTTTTGACAGCTATGACTTTGAGACGTTAGAACTTTGTTTGTGTGTGTTTGTAATTGGCTCCAAATAGCCAGAAACAAAGTTTTTTTTTTCTGGAAAAATTGTTATAATATTATCGTCCGTAAATATGGTTATATGTTTATATTCCTTTTATTAATTTTCAGTAGTATTCAATCATGAATATTTATTTTATTTGTATCAAAACCAGAACTCTTCTACTATTATTTTTCCTTGCAAATAATTTCAAATCTAATAACCACAGTATTGGAGTTTCCCATTAATTTACCTAATAGGATCGTAAAAGATAAAAAGAATCCAAATTAATTTTGTTTGAACTTCAGTTCTTTTAAATAAAATTACAGGACAAGAATGAAATTATTTTTTCAATAAGGAAACATGGAAACTTCAAATAATAGCACGGTTCTGAATACACTTTTACAGTATGAGTACACACACATATGTGTATATGTATCTATGTAATGATATCCCTATAAAAACTTCTAATGCCGGATGAATAGTTAACTCCCATGTACACGTTAACAGGTATCAAAAACAGCACAAACCATTCAAAGGTATCTCACATAAAACCTTTCAAAAACACCTCATAAAGATACTACAAAACTTGCTATGCCCAAAATTACCTGATTTTGACAGCAAAGGAGATGGAAAGACAGAAGGGGGGGGGGGGGATTGAATGGTGGATTTGCGCTAAAATGGCGAGTGCAAGACAATTGTTGGCAGACACTTTTTTCCAAAATTATGGACCGTTATAGGAGATTTTTAGTATGTAGATGAACTAGGGCAGCCTTTAAATGTTTGCTCAGCTATTACAGGCAGACGTATTAATTTCATCTAGAATTTGATATAGATTAAAAAAAACTAAACAGTCTGCACAATGGCGGAGCCACTCTATGCTCAGCTAGGGCACAAGCCCTAGCTCAAAATCAGTGGCCCCTATGTAAAATCAAGGTTCGAGAACTCAGCTTCGATCGTTTGAAATTTTGTTAATTTCGGTTGGTTTTGTAAATTTCGGTAGTTTCGGTTTTGTTTACGTACATTTTTGAACATATGTGGGCTGGTAATTGTTATCACGGCGCTCGACTAGTCGGCGACTAGTCGAGATTGAGACATCGACTAGAAGTCTCAACTTGCAATTTGAAAGTATTTCGAGCGCCTGGAACGAAATTCGTCGATTAGTCCATCGATAGACCTTACGACTTGCTCCGACTAGTCGTTATTCACCCAAAATAAACAAACAAACAAAAAACCAAAGTTAGATCCAAAAAAGCAAAGTCGAAGCCAGGAAAACAAAAGTCGAACCCTAAAAAAATACGAAGTCGAAGAAAAGCCTCTGCAATGTCTTTACCTTAGCCGTCGATTCCTTCCATTGTTACTATTGCCTCTCCAATGCAGCCGTATACTAAAACTTATGACTACTATTCACGGAACTAGTGGTTGTGAGGCAAACGAAGAAATTGAGCTAGGTGACTATCTTTGAATTGATTGCCTCATTTGTGTTCTTTCTTCGCAATTTGGTTTGTATTTCCTTTGCAATTTGCAGTCTATTAAATTATATGTATCATTTTAGTGGCATCAAATATAACATGGTGTTACTGTCATTACATTCATGTTACATTCATTATCAAGTGTCATTACTAATATTCTATGCATTTATTTATCGACTAGTCTGCAAGACTAGTCCACTAGTCGATTAATTGGACCTCTGTTGACTCGACTTGACTTACCACCGTAACAACCATGGGGCTGACTTTTCTTTCAGTCCAGAAAGTGCTTACCCATTAGCCCACTCTCTATAAACACAGTGTCTCCATTCAAAGAACGATCTGCGTTATGTTGTGACAGTACTCCACATTTCCATAACCCAGACCCACTCTCCTTAAACACATCTCCTACCCCATTAGCCCACTCTTCAGAAACAAACAAAACAAATGAAAAAAAAGCCGTCCCTCAAAGTAAACGAATTTCAAATAAAATCGATCAATCTCTCGAAGTCGAAGTGTTCGATCGAGTTAGCAGATAAAGGGAGAAGAGATAACTCACGAAGATCGTTCTCTGAACCTAATCGATCGAGCTAACAGATAAGTTTATCCATTTCTTTTCTTCGACCTATGCCTTCGGTATTCTATTCCTGCTGCTTCTATTGAAATGATTTGATCGAGTTTTTTTTTTTGCCCTAGTTCCAAAACTGGTTTTCATCAACGGTTTCGATCCGGCAATGACCGACATCGGTTCGGTAACCCCGAAATTTCGGGGTACCGAGCGAAACCTTGAACCTTGGTCTAAATAGACGCCCTATATATATACACACACAAACACACACACACACACACACACACACACACACACATACACACACACACACATATATATATAGACACACACATATATTAAAAAAAAGTTGAATACACCAACATAAACTAAAAAGATCATATCTATATAGTTTGTGTTAATTTCCAGATTCAAACTCGTTAATATGCAAATGAACTTCTATATGCACGTTTACATAGAAAAAACATCATTAGCTATTGCTTAATCACCAGTTCCAACTCTCAAAATCAATGGACTGTAATTTCTACCGCCTCCCAGCGGTTGCTCGATGATTACTGCCCATTTTGCATGAGAAAGTTGTTTTTTTTAAACCCCACTCTAAGCATGGGAAGCTCATAAATATGATCAATTCTATTCTATTTGTGCACATTAAATTACTTTATGTATCTTTTTTTTTTTTTTTTTCTCTTTTGCAACAAAAAATACTCCCCAAGATATTGAATATACCCACAAGATACCCAAAATATTGTTTTCTCTTTTGCAATAAAAAATATTCCCCAAGATATTGAGTATACCAGCAAGATACCCAAAATATTTCTCACTATTCCATCTCAGATTTCTCAAACATGTTTTTTTTCAACAAAAATATCACACCAAATCCGAATTTTGGGTCTATAAATTTCACCATCGGAATTTTCTAATCAACATTGCTCTGAAATTGATTTCGCAATCTATTTTTGTAGATGTGTAAATAGATTATTTTTTCTTTTACCATCATTTGTGATATGTGTATTTCAATGGTAGCTAGCAGGAGCGTGAACACACTACTACCTGGTCTAAGTTTACATGTATAGTCATAAGCCATTACATGCTTATATCTATACTTGCTGACCCCCTCAACAAATCCCTTGCGCTTATATAAAATAAACAATCTGACATTTCTGTATAACAAAGTTTAGCATAATATTATCATGCTATTCACATAACAACTACTAAATCAAATATCACAACAATGGTTAATTCATATGGGGGTGGAAATCGATCCGCTGAAATTATACAATAATGGCGCATGTGGTTGCTATTACCGTGTATGAGGCCTGTGAGAAATCAAGAAACACACATAAAATATATGGTATTTCATTTCAATCCCAACAAACTTAGCCTATAAGGCTATGGAAAAAACCACATGAACCCCCAGGCCCTACCCCTGTAAATTAAAATCCAAATACCCTTCATGCGGCTGCAAAGTTGGTTTAAAACAAACAACGTAAGTTTTCGAATTCAGTTCCAATTCCACGCTCCATTCCAAATCAATAATCAATATGTAGTTTAGTGCTACATAAAATTTTGTGTTAGTTTTAAAAACTGATTTAGAAAACGTCAGTGGAATTTATACAAGTATAAAGAAGGTTGTTTTCGTAGCCCAGCTAGTGTTTGTTTTCAGTTAAAAGCTACGAATCCAACTTCTGATTTCAAAATCAGAAATTTCTATGTTATTTGTTTTCCACCGGTATTTCGAATAAAGTCATCTATTCATACAAAATTATTCAACTTTTTCGTTGCTTATTCTTAGTTCAGAAGGTTGAATGATGTTTTATTCACTTTACACGCTTACTAAAATCTACAAACATAATGCAAATTTGAAAATTTAATACTGACATTTGAAATCTCATATTTCAAGCTTTTTTCTTCAAATTAGCAAAATCCATAATAGTTTTAAAATCTACATTTTGGAAAATACTGAATTTGAAAATTAATTTTAACTCTCAATTTTTTGAATTAAAAGTTTCCAAAACTATATGTTCTGATTAGAAATTCAAAAGTTAAAATAAAATTATAAGTATAAAATTTCATTTTTTTTAGATGTCATTATTTTACTTACCATTATCAATCGTAATCGAAATTCTTCCGCAGTCTAGATGCTAAGGTATTGCAATGAAAATAGAACATAAATCAGTAAATACGAATTAAAAAAGAAAGAAATACCTGATAAATAATGAGACAGAGAAGGGCGATGATGAGAAAGAAAGCGATGAGCCATACACCGATGACTCCTATCATCTCTTTCTTCTCCCGGTTAGCCCTTCTCTTTCCTTTTGACCTTTTGCACCTTGATTGATCGAGATCTAGCAGTAATTGGTTCGATGGATATAATAATCTTAACTGTTGCTAAATATAGATAATTATGTAGGAACTTTTTGCAAGTTTCTTACTGTACCGTACTAAACTTGCCATCTGTTGATGAACTTTACAGATCCACAATTAGGAAGAACAGGGCGAGAATTAACCACCGTTTGAATCCTAGATTAATATCCAGTTAGTTTCTAGTTTCTACTACAGCGCAGAACGGATATACATGTACTTTAATAATGAAAATTAGGGCTGCTACGTACCAATGGTTTATTAACCATTCCTATCAATTTTGTTTTTTCGCCTAAAAACACCCAAATTTCGCCTTCCTGATAGTATGAGTGCTATTAGAAAATGTAAAACTTAATGCTTTTAGTACTACACCACCATGTAATGCTAAAAGCACCCAGGTTTACACTTTCTAATACCACACATGGTATTAAGAAGAAGAAATCCGGATGTTTTTAGCCGCACTCTTGAAGCTCATGCTTATAGTATTGGTTATATTTCTTTTTGGTTTTATTAACTTCAAAATTGAACATAACTTAATTATTCTCTTAAAGCTCATCTTTTTTATGATAAATGATCCGCTTGCCTCGAAATGATCCGGCTCAATAGGGAAATCTCAATTCAGTAGACTTTTCAATACAATCAATAAATTACACAAGGACACCATATTCTAGGAGCCCCCTCTATCTGTTGCGGGTCAAGGGCACCTTCCCCTTCTTCAAACTATGATTCGTATTTTTCATAGAAAAATTGATTACATTTCCATTGGGCTTTATTAACTTCAAAATTGAACATAAGTTAAATTATTATTTTACGTTGCTCTAAATAATTAGCGATGACCAGAAAAATATATTCTTCATTAACTAAAATTTAGTCAACGTTTTTATATAAGCATTAAAAAGGCTAAAATTACCAATAGTATATTTGATGTGTGTATGTATAGGAGGGTTCCACGTCTTTTGCACCTCAACGTGGACCACCCATTTATATTTAAATAAGTTAATGGGAAGACAAACAGAGAGACAGAATTAGTAGGATAAGAGAGAAATGAGAATATATGATAGAAATCAGGGGTCTATTTGAATGCTGCATTGTTTGAGATGCTCTAAATCATATCTCATATACATACACACACACACACACACACACACACACACACACACACATATATATATATATATATATATATATATATAAAAGAGAAAGTCTATTTAGACATAATTATTTTACACAAAATAGAGGACACAATATCTCAACCATTAGATTTCCCCCTGATTTCCACCTTTAATATAAGAATAAATTGATCTAATGATTGAAATTTTGTGTCCTCAACATTATGTCAAATTTTTATGTTCAAATAGTCGCTCACATTTATATATATATATATATATGTATATATATATATATATATATATATATATATATTGAAAATTGGTACTCTTTATTTCATATACCATTCATATACTTCATTTATATGTTTCGCCAGAGCACATATAAAATCAATATATTCACTATACAATATAACCATCAACTCTCTATCACCTCATCTCCTCACAGTTCAAAACAAAAAAGTACATCAATTCACCCTGTATCAAAAAGATCGACACCCCATTGCTTCAGCCATTCTTCATTATGCCTTGTCCTTTTCGTCTTTGAAACATTATTCTTGACCAACATACTAACCTCTTTCTCAATCATATGTAACTTCATCTCCTTTGACGTTACTTTCCCATTAAAAATTATCGAATTTCTTTCAAACCATACGTGATATATTGCTGCTGTATAAACACCACAAGCTACATCCAACATTTGATCTCTACATTTAAACTTACCCAATATCTTCTCTGCCTCACTCATTAAAGACAAGTCACTCCCAATATCAATACCCAACTTTCCTGCCAAACTCCTCCGTATATATGCAGAATATTCACAATTAAAGAACAAATGACTCACTGTTTCTTCCCCTCTACTACAAAGCACACAACTACCTTCATTTGTCATACCAAACTTCATCATTATGTCCTTAGTGTACAGCCTCTTACTCACGGCAAAATATGATATATAAGCCATTCTCTTGGCATTTCTATTGTGCCAAACAACCTTAAACCATGGCATTATCTCATGTTTATCTCTTACAAACTCTCATCTCTTATAAAAAGTGAACATAACTCCCTCACACCACTCATAATAGTCCCTATCAAATTTGCTACTCACAGTAACCTCTTTAACTTGATGTATTGCTTCCCTTGTTCCTGCATGCATATATGGATCCACTACCCCATTAACAATAATCTCAGCCACCAATTCATTAACCCTCCCAATACCGTGAAATCTTGTCAAACCCACCAAATCAACTAGACATTTACAATTCACCCACGGCTCAAACCAAAGTAAAGTAGAAGATCCATCAACTATAATTTTATTAAACAGTTGCTTACCTGCACATCTCAACCTCATGATAACCTTCCAAGTACTTGATGAATTATTGTCTGTCTCCATTCTCTAAAACTGCTTGCCCCTACAGTATTTTGCCTTCATCCAACTACTCCAGAGTGACGATCCTGATATGAACTTCCACATCAACTTAATGCAAGCAGCTTTCTTCAAAGCAGCAAGTGATTTAAGTCCAATACCCCCTTCACTTTTTGGAGTACACCGCTTCTTCCAACTCACTTTATGTACATGTCCTCCCCAAAAGAAATCCGCACACATGATATTTAACTTGTCCAAAACAAACTCTGGCAGTTGATAAACAGATAACCAGTATAATATAGTTGGAGTTATCATAGATTGGATCAGTTCTGCCCTTCCTGCAAAGCTAAGAAAATTAGCATCCCATGCTTGAATCTTGTTCTGAATCTTACTTAACAAAGCTTGGCAATCATTATAGTGTATATAATTCGTAGACAAGGGAACTCCAAGATATTTTACTGGCAAACTACCTGTTTGAAAACCCAGTATTGATGATATTTCATCAGTATTATATGCATCTGAACTGTAATATACTTTAGTCTTCAAGCTGCTTACTGTTAAACCACCATATCTCTCCAATTTACCAAAACAACATTTCAAAGCAATTGCACATGCAGGAGAACACTTACCAAATATAACCAGATCGTCAGCATATATTAAATGTGTCACTAAAGGCTCAAACTTATGCACAGGCAAGAAAATCTTCTGCATTGTGACTTCATTCATACAAAAGGTGAAAAACTCCATAGCAATTGTGAAGAGATATGGTGATAATGGATCACCTTGCCGTAGACCTCTATTTGATTTGATAAAACCATAGGGAGCACCTTGAATCATAAATGAGAATGTAGGAGTAGAAATGCATTCATACACTATATTGACAAAGTGAACTGGAAATCCCATCACTGCCATTATATGACATATAAATTCCCTACTAATCATATCATATGCTTTATGAATATCCACCTTCACATAGAATTTCCTCACCCCTTTCTTTTTGAAATCTCTGAGCAACTCATGAGCTAATAAAATGTTTTCTCCTATGGATCTTGAAGGAACAAAAGCACTTTGATTTGATGATATAATACGAGGTAGAAAACACTTCATCCTTTTACACAGAATTTTGCTGAAAATTTTATAATATAAATTATAGCAAGATATGGGCCTATAATGTGAAATTTCTGTGGGTCTATCAACCTTTGGAATTAGAGTTATAAAAGTATGATTCACATTCTTAGGTAATTTGGCTGCTTGAAACATATCCTGTAATGTTGCTAGCAAGTCATATTTTATTTCTTCCCAATGCAATATGTAAAATTTTGAATTGAATCCATCAGGCCCTGGACTTGTGTCAATCTGCACTGAATTTACTGCCCAATTAACTTCTTCTAAAGTAATAGGATTCAGTAAAATCTGCTTACCTTGATCATTGATGCTAGAAATTGACTGGAAAAAAGGAAATTCCTTAATCTTCTCACCATTGAACAGAGCACCATAGAAATCAATAGCTTCCTTAGCCACTTCTTCTGTTTTATAAATAAGATCACCATCCCCATTTATCAAGGCTTTAAGATGATTTACAAACTTCCTTGCAGACATTTTTGAATGGAAAAACTTCAAATTTGTATCTCCATCTTGCAACCATGCTACCTTGGATTTTTGTTTGTAGTTCCAAAATTTAATCTTCTTTTGAACCATCCAAGCTTTTTTAGCGTCCATCATGCTCTCATATAATATCACATTCTCTGGATCTTCATTTGATGCTCTTTCTCTCTCTTTGTATAAATTTTCAGCCTCCATAAGTGCCTCATTATCCTTTGCTCTTACCATGTTCCACTGTTTTAGCTCCACTTTACAAGCATTAATTTTCTCCTGAAATACATAACTAGCAAAACCCCATCCTTTTACCTGAAGCCCCTTATAAATACACTCCTCATAACCCGCTTTGAACTGCCAATCATCAGAATACCTGAATAGGAAACCTTTGGATATTGACGTAGGAATTAGATCAAGCAGTAGAGGATTATGATCACTTGAGAGTTGTGAAAGAGATTAGGCTTTCATATCAGTAAACTTATACAGACACATAAAATTGACAAAAAATTTATCAATATTATTTGCAATACCACTCCTTCTCCATGAATAATTAAAACCCACAGCCTTTATCTCTATTAACCCCGATTGAGTGAGACAATTATTAATAGCTCGAATATGTTGAAAACGTACTGGAAGACCACCTTTTTTTATCAACATGTGATGTAGCATTATTAAAATCTCCCATTATAACCACTCCCCACTAATCTGTTCAGCTTCATTCACAATATGTTGCCACAATAGCTGTCTCTGTTGAAAGCAATTACTTGCATAAATGACAGTAAAACATAAAAATAACCCCCTTTTGTTCATAGCATTTACAGATAAGTGTTGGTTAGAAGAAGATCTTACAAAAATTGTCCAAACTTCATAATTCCATTATAATAAGAACCTGCCAGAATATTCTGCATCAACTTGAGGTGAATAATCCCAACCCCTGGGAATCAATCTACTAAACTTAGCTAAATTACCTTTATTTAATTTGTTCTCTACCAAACCAACCAAGGTTGGCTTGGATTTAGTCAAGAGGGATAACACATCACCCATTCTCAATGGTGTGTTCATCCCCCTGACATTCCATGTCATGAGACTCATTTAACAACTGTATTACTCCTCGTAGCCATTTTAGGAGGAGTGAATTCAGTGACCTTGTTCTTTCTCTTCACATTATCTAATAGTCCTTATTAACTGTTACCCCAGTTGACACATCCTAAAGTTCTTCACCACCTTATTTTTCAATTAAATGCTCTGCTACATGACCCAATTCATCTGGCAATAAGTCTTTTGGAAAATTTGGATTGAGAAAATCCAAAACCCCCACTTCCTTTTCAGTTTCCTACCTACATTTAGGGCTGTCAATGGGTCGTGTCGGGTCGGGTTCGGGTCGGGTCAAGTCAGGTTCGGGTTGATTTATAAACGGGTCGGGTCAACCCGTTTATTAAACGGGTTATATTTTTCCAACCCTAACCCGACCCATTTATAAACGGGTTGACCCGACCCAACCCGCGTAACCCGTTTAACTAAATGGGTCGTATCAGGTCGTGTTGGGTCGGGTTTACCCATTTGACCCATTGATAGATATTGCCTACTAATATAAGCAACAAAAGAGCCAAATCACCAACATGCACACTGTTATATAATCACCAACATGCAACAAGTTGCAAAGTCACCAACAGACAACGCATATATAAAGCATTAAATCACCATATCCAAAAATCATTTTCTGTACATAAGTATATATTCCCATACTTCAAAAATTAAAGACTACCAGTATGGAAGAGATACAGTTGTTATAAGAAATATATAACTAACAATATACAAGAATAAATTAGTAAAATATAACAGCTTACACATACGAGTGTACTGAATACTGCATACATAAAAGATTAACACTAACAGTATACATAAAAGACTTACAATGTGGAAGAGATACAACATATAATCGGGTTTGGTGGGTCAAAATTAGGTTAGCGGGTCAACCCTAAACCCACCCGTTTATAAACGGGTCAAATTCGGGTTGACCCGAAAATGACCTGCTAACTAAACGGGTCGGGTTAACCTGCTAATTTCCGTGCGGGTTTCGGGTCGGGTCACGGGTCGTGTAGGAAATTGACAGCCCTACCTACATTATGTGTTCTCTCCTTCTTCACTTCCCGTTGGATTTGCTTGATTTTCTTTACTGGACTGACCAACCTCATCAGTACCTTGCTTCTTCAACCATTCTGGCTCATCAGAAATATTATGAACTAGAGTTTTATGCCCAAATCTATTACACACTTCACATCTAAACGGATCATATTCATATTCTACATTAACCTCCTTCTGTGATCCATTAAAATATTTAATAGGAATTTTATCTACCAAGTTTGACTCCATATCAATTCCCATAAGTATTCTAGCATATCTTGTAATCCTCTTACTAGCTGTATTATCATCAATTCTAATTGGATCCTAATATAACTGGCAATAGTTGAGAAACCCTTATTTGACCATAATTCCACATCTATATTAAGCAACTTAACCCAGATCTGCACTCTATTTGCCTAAAAAAGCTCAAAATCATACCCAGGAAACCACTTGTTAACCATCAATAATCTTCCAAAATTACCTTTAGCTTTCCATACTTTCCCTATGTAATCCTTCAACTTCACCACTAAAATCCTGAAATCCACTATATGAACCGCCAAGGTATTTACCCATGAATTAGCTGAATCCTTAAAAGTATCTTCTGAAATGAAGACATGTGATTCCAAAGGCTTAACAAAGTGGAGAGAAGTAAAATCTTCATCTAATTTATCATCCGATTTGTCTATTTCTCCTAGATCCTCCTCTGAAGTTATTGGATTTGTAGATTTGGAATTTTGGAAATGAGTAGATGACGTATTCGGCAGAGTGTCGTCCGCCATTTTTAGAAGAAAATTAAGTATGCAAATATTATATATATACACACATACACAATTTTCAGAATATATGTGTGTGTGTGTGTATGTGTTGTGATTTGTGACTAAAAATAACATATGTTGATGGAGACGAGGCGTGGATGTGCTTGGTGATAGAGTAGATGGTGCAGCAATAGAAAGAAGGCAAGAAGGAGCAGCTTTGTGTCGAGCTTCAGCTCAGACGTCTGAGCCATGGATGTTAGACATCTGTGCTGTCATGATTTGTAACCCGAGAGCTTGGACAAACGTCTGACAAATATTGGTCAAACGTCTGAGCGGGTTTTGCTGAATTTTGACCCGGTCTTTCTATGACTTATTCTGCAAGTTTTGAAGGGGTAAATTAGGTATCTTTCCTAGGCTTTATATTCTCCTATAAAAGCAGCATCTAGGATTGGATTAGAGATATGGAATTAAGACCAAGATAATTAATTCAAGGGTTTGTAGTCGTGCTTTATTGTTCTCTTTCTCTAACAAGAGTTGTAGTCATCTAGATATTCTTTCCCTTTCTCAATAAGGTTATTGGTTCTCGTAGTTTGTTTACTTTTGGTAGTTGATCCATACCGTGTAAACAAAATTTGTTTTTATGAATCAATAAAAGGGTGGTTGGGTGGAATATCTTGTGTTATGCGTGTAATTTCACATCTGTGTTATTTTTCCATAGAAATCATCTTTAAGTAATTGGGTGAATAAAATCCTGGTCGCTTCCGCAAAGGCGCAATTTCACAACTGTTGGTATCAGAGCCAGATCAACGCAAAGCTTAGAGTGGTTTTTCATTGGAAAATTGATTTTTTGTTTGAAGAAATTGATTTCTATTTGAAAAATCGATTTTTTTGATGTCGGATATGATGGCATTTCCGAAGATGACTATTTTTTATTGAAGAAGTTGGGGGATTTGGAAGCCTAAGATGGAGAATGT
The DNA here is from genome assembly GCA_030737875.1 of Allium sativum. NCBI lineage: Eukaryota > Viridiplantae > Streptophyta > Magnoliopsida > Asparagales > Amaryllidaceae > Allium > Allium sativum. The sequence goes on from CM060912.1 coordinate 431,329,900, forward strand.
GCTTTACCTCAATGATCTTCATGATCCGATTGATAGAGATAGGATGAAGCCCTCGGGTGTGGATGAGTGAACGTGGAAGAAGATGGATAAGAAGGCGATTGCTTTGATTCGACAATACCTTGATGATTCAGTATTCCATCATGTGGCTAGTTGTGAAGCCGCGAAGGATTTGCGGGACAAGTTGGTATCTGTGTATAAGTCGAGGAGTGCTACAAGTAAGGCTTTTCTGGTTCGGAAGCTTGCTTAGCTGAGATTGGATGAGGAGAAGTCTATTGCAGGGCACCTGAATGAATTTCAAGATGTGATCAATCAATTGGCAAATCTGAAGGTCAATTTTGATGATGAGTTGCAGACTCTTTTGTTGATGAGTTTGCTTTCAGAAAGTTGGGTGACTTTGGTTGTTTCATTAAGTAATTCCAATGCTAATGGAAGTATCTCTTTGGAAACTGTTTGAATCAGTCTTTTGAATGAAGAACTAAGGAGAAAAGGGTCGGGTTTGAAATCAGTTCAAGGTGAGGCTATGGTAGCAAAGGACTCGGGAAAAGATACAAGAAGGAAGAAGAAAGGAGCTAACGGTAAAGTTGCTATCACTTGTCATTATTGTGGTAAGTAAGGTCACGTATGCAATGATTGTTATGCTTATCAGAGGGATAAGAAGAAGGTTGCAGATGGTGATAGTAGTAGTGATGAGGCACAGGCAGGTCTTGCTGCAAGTTCCACTAGTGATGCTTCTTGTGATGTCTTGTTTAGCAAAATTAATCCTTGGAATATGGACTCGGGAGCTAGTTTTCACACTTGTAAGGATGTGAAGTGTTTTTCTTCTTATGAGAAGAATGTTGACGTGATCAGAACAACCAATGGAGTAGAGCTACCGGTTTGTGGTATTGGATCTACCTGGTTTCGTATGCATGATGGCGTGGTAAGGGAAGTCTCTGGAGTTAGACATGTACCCACTAGTTCGCATAACCTCATTTCTCTCGGCCAGTTGGACAGTCATTGTTGCACTTATGATACTCGAGGTGGAGTTTTGAAAGTGAAGAAGGGTGGTCGCGTTATGATGAGAGGCGTCTTGGAGGTGGGAAACCTGTATAGATTGGTTTGTTCTGTGATCAACTATGGAAGGCAAGTGACGGTTGAAGAACTAGTCCACAACAAGGTGGAGAGGTTAATTTGGTCACTGCTGATGTGTTAGACAGATGTCTTCATGTTGATGATGCTCGAGGGATCCATGGTTATCAAGGAAGGAGCTCAGATCAAGTGGAAGACGAGTGTCGATTTGGAAAATCCACAAGGTGGAGATCCTTGTGGTATTACAAACACTTTTAGACTGTTAGTATTGCGTGGTGCATCTCAGGAGGAAGATGCATCTTTTGGCAGGCGGTGGGTTGTGTTTGTAATGGTTTAATTGAGAGTAAGTGTCATTGAAAGAGCTAGGTGATTTGTGTGTTGGAAGTTTGCTCGATGATGTGATTTCATATCAAGGTGGAGTGTTGTGATTTGTGACATAAAATCACATATGTTGATGGAGACGAGGCGTGGATGTACTTGGCGATAGAGAAGATGGTGCAGTAGCAGAAAGAAGGCAAGAAGGAGCAGCTTTGTTTCGAGCTTCAACTCTGACATATGAGCCATGGATGTCAGACGTCTTGCTGTCAGGGTTTGGAACCTGAGAGCTTGGACAGACATTTGAAAAATATTGGTCAGACGTCTGACAAATATTGGTCAGACGTCTGAGCGGGTTCTGCTGAATATTGACCCGGTCTTTCTATGACTTATTTTGCAGGTTTTGAAGAGGCAAATTGGGTATTTTTCCTAGGCTTTCTATTCTCCTATAAAAACAGCATCTAGGGTTGGATTAGAGATATGCAATTGAGACCGAGTTAATTAATCTAAGAGTTTGTCATCGTTCTTCATTGTTCTCCTTCTCCAACAAAAGCTGTAGTCATCTAGATATTCTTTCCCTTTCTCAATAAGGTTATTGATTCTTGTAGATTGTTTACTTTTGGTTGTTGAACCATTCTGTGTAAACAAAACTTGTTTTTGTGAATCAATAAAGAGGGTAGTTAGGTGGAATATCTTGTGTTGTGTGTGTAATTTCATATCTGTGTTATTTTTTCCATAGAAATCATCTTTAAGTAACTAGGTGAATAAAGTCCTGGTTGCTTCCGCAAAGGCATAGTTTCACAACAATATATATATATATAATCAAATTATCAAAAGAGACTGATTTTTGAAACTAATGACACAAATAGATTAGTTTTAAAACTATTTGCAAATATATGCTAGTTTTGGCCAGCTCGGCGATGAGCTGGCCAACTTTTTCTAAAAAAATTACGGGGCGCACTTCTGAAGTGTGCCCCCATAATATTGTTCTGGCACACTTGCTAAGTGCGTCAGTGTATATTTACACTGGCGGACTTGCTAAGTGCGCCAGTGTAAATTTCTGTCAAATAGCAGCTTCTAGTTTCCTGTCACATATACACAAATATCAAACAAAATAGCATATAATGGTAACGTGATTGTCATCGACTCTCCCTTGTTTAGAACTAATGATAAAAATGGCATTATGACTTGGTCTGACAGAGCCGGTGGCCCCTATGGTGAAAAAACTGATAAGGTGGTCGTCTTGATCATTTCTAATTTTCTATCATGGTTACTTCATACGAAGTTGATTGTGCTGTGTGGTTGAATGGATTCGGTTCCGTTAACTTTATGAAGTAACCTAATAATGATAGAAAATTAGAAATAATCAAGATAATCACCTTATCAGTTTTTTAACCATAGGGACCACCGAATCTATCTGACCAACTCATACCGTGATTTCTATTAATGGTTCTAAATGAGAGAGAGTCGATGACAATCACCTTATGAGTACATGCTATTTTGTTTGATATTTATGTATATGTGCCAGGAAATTAGAAGTTGTTGTTCGGCAAAAAATTACACTGGTGCACTTGACAAGTGCGCTAGTATAATATTATGGGGGTGCACTTCAGAAGCCCGCACCGTATTTAAAAAAAAAGTTGGCCAGCTCATCGCTGAGCTGGCCAAAACTAGCCTATATTTGCAAATAATTTCGAAACTAGTCTATTTGTGTCATTAGCTTCAAAAACCAGCCTCTTTTGAAAATTTGTCCTATATATGTTTGAAAATTATATTTATATTAATTTCTTTATATATCTATAATTTTACCATTACTAGTCAATGGTTTACTAGTTTAACGTACATTTTACTGGCAACAATGATAAAGTATCAATAGCTATTTTTGACTTAGAATTATTATCTGTACGATAACAGCTTTTCATATCGATATTGGTTACCATTAGCATAACAGCCCTAGTGAAAATACTGTTTAATTTTCTTATTCATTGGATCTAATTTATTATGATTAAATCTATTTTGACTAGTTTTTTTAATGATTTTAATATTAAGCTTGCTAGTTTGGCCCACTGGATAAAAAATGTGCTAAAAAATCATTGTCCATCTCTAGTAGTAACGTTAAATTTAATAGTCAATGGTAAATTTAAAAGTTGAGTATGGCTCCTAATATCGATGAAATTCATTGTTATCGTATTGTTATCATTGATTGAGTTACATCGGTATACCAGTGCAATAAAAATAAACTTATAATTATTACCATTAAAGGAAAGTCAAAACTAAGGTAATGGGAAATTTAAAAATCATATTAACATTGTTTCGCATAATTTAAAATTATTCATAACTACGTATACTTTAGAAACCAATATCACATTTTTAGAAGTTGTTCGTTGTATTACTTTTTATTATATTTTTTATGTTATGTTTGAATCCTAATGTTATCATAGCTAAAGCTTTGCTAATGCCTTGCTAAAGCGCTTAGCATACTTCAACTGGCAGGGACGGAGCCATGAATCGGGACCAGCCTAGGCTATTGTAATATTGGTACTTAAACAAAATATAGAAAAGAATAAAAAGCAATTGCTAAACGAAAAAAAATCTAGTTTTATAAGAGCGGATGGTTAATGAAAATTTGAAAATTTTAAGGATAAAACACGAATATAAAAAATGATATAATTGAATGTAGGAATAAACAATTTAAATTTCAAGCATAGTATGAACAAAGAGAGGTAAAATAAGGACAACATAACAAAAAAACATTATGTAATAATTTATGCATTTGCTCACTTCTCATCATTGATGTGCAACACTACCACTACACTTTGTTTGTTTGTTTTTTAATATTTAAGTTGTAATTTGTAAGTTATATTTTGGTTTAATTTTTAACTAAAAGAACAAACAATGCGGCTGTAATAATATATAATTAATCCTGGTGTCTATGCTAATATGCCTGTTGCAAATTAGTGACCCGGGCAGTAGCCCAGGGTAGGTGCAACATAGATTTGTCCTTATCATTTGCTATGGTATTTAATTTTGCACTATTAAACAGTCAGTCTACTTCAAACTCTGTTTTTTTTTTTGCTTATGTCCTCTAAATTAGTGTTTTTTAGCATTTACTTTAACAAATTTAGTATAAAAAGGTGAACCTAATCAGTTGTCTTATATATCAAATCCATAATTTTAGGATATAAGTCTAAGTATACAAACTTAACATAAATCCAAACTTTATTATTTCCACAAAATCTGCATGGATCATGATATTCTTTGATTTTATTGTATAAAAGTAAACAATGTTTTTTTCACCACATTAACGATGTGAGAATGAGAATATATGTTGAAGCCTGCCACTACACTCATACAATTCAAGAGTATTACGAGTAATATTGTTAGATAATACAGAGAATGAGGTGATATATGTGGTCCATACATGAATCTTCCCCTGGATAGGTACACATGTCGCGTCATAAAATACTCGTTAGAATTGTACATGGTTTCTGTACTAAGAAATAATGCGTGAGCTTCCCGGATGAATAGTACAGAATCACAGAATAATACCAAAGTACATAAAGTTAGTTGCATTGATAATATATAATATAAAGCATATATAAAGTGCAGATGCAAACATCTCAAATAATAATTATCTCAATATTATACTGTGCATGCCCAGTATATACAACATATTTATATGTATACAATAAATCTTTGTCATACAAATAGTATACAACAATCCTATGTATCACGTCTCCACTATACCCCCAAAACATAAGCTTGTCTCTTCATTCCTAAACATGCAATTTCTCAAGCTGACCTGAGTATTACATATAAAACACACAATTTCTATGTTTAAATCGTAATGATTACTTATATGAATATAAATGTACATGTAATACACATAGAGGAATATGATAATATGATTAAGAAAGTGTATAAAAATGCAATTGTCAATAAATTCATATGTCATAATATCTGTATTTTATAATAAATGCATGATATATAACATCATAAAACAATCCCCAGCATTTTGCAAAATGTCAAGCATCAACGAATTATGCATACGGATGTCATCACCAAGATAAAAGCTTATCAAATCAAAAATAATAAAATCAATATCAAAAGGGTGAACCATCTATATTAGAAATCAACATTAAGATCGAGAAATCATACATAAACACGATATCATAATGTATAGTCGGGAAAACACACGGTATAACCTAAATATATATCTCAATCTCAATAATAAAAGCATCATTATCAAGATATAGGATATGATAGGCTATGTGTCAGTACAATAAAAGATACGATAATCAACTATACTTCAGGCACATATTTAAATATAATTTTGTCTCCTCTTATACAAATAAATCAGAATATATCATACAATAGGAGCGAAATCCCAAGTAGAGTCACACACACACACACACACACAAATATATATATATATATGTAGTTCACTTAAATGCCTAACCTATATTTATATTTAGGTAAGGTGTATTAATAGTATATGATAATCTACTTCTACGATAGAACCCCAAAGGTGGACTATGGCCATATGCCGACTTCAGAGTAGGGTCTCCTAAACTGATTCTACACTCTTTGGTTACATCAACAACCATCATGACAAATATCCACCCATAACTCTATGAAACTCTCGGTCATAATCTGCACTTGCCCTTACAGGTAACAAATTGTTGGTCAAAGTGATGTAAGGGATATAAGGCACATACCCTTTTTTTAGGTCACCTAACCACACACACACACGTACACACACACTCTCTCTCTCTCTCTCACTCTATGGCATCATGGATCTAGGGCGCGACACCATGATCAAGCCGTTAGGGTGGATTTTATCCATTTGTTCCTCTTTCACTAATAATGTAGAAGTAAATCATGATAATGACACATAATATTAATAAATATAAGGGAACCTACATTGTTCAGACCTATAAGCTTTAACCCGCATAAGTACAATCCCACGATACTATTCTCGTCGCATGAGTGTCATTTATTTACAATAAATAATTGAATAAATACCATAATAGTGTACCACTGCATGATATTCAAACCTTTATTCAATGCTCATAAACTACACTTAAATATCCATAATTATATATAACTAGTCTAAGGAATAATGAAAGAAGTATTAACGATAGTCTCATACCAAATGGTATTATAAGTCCGTTTATTCCGATTTCTCATCACACATAATAAAATCACATTAAAAAATATTACCAAAAATAACAATATCACAAATCCATGTAGATGGATGTCATCATTGTATTATATCAAAACAATACTCAAATTAACATCAATGGTGAATCATTCTTATAAACCCAGCTCAACATAAAAGAAATGAGAAATGGGAGAAGCATAAAAAAGCAAACTAGTTATATATATATATATATATATATCAACCAAATCAATATTTGATAACAAATCATCTACAACATACAATCTTAATATAACAAAGTTGAGAATATTTGAGTCGCATAATAGTAATTCTATAATTGAATTGAATACTTAAATTAGGTAACACGTATTTTCTTTAATTAAATATATATAAATATAACCATAATATATTCCAACTTAAACCTATTAATAAAAAAATCACTTTAAAATTCTCAATTTCTTAGTATTTCGAATCATATCAATCTTTAATTATTATTATAAAACCAAATTGGATTTTTCTTCAACAAATCAATAATTAAAATATATTTAAATGCTAAATTTTTAAGTAAAATTATATATTTACTTTATATAATAATTCGCATTTACTTTTGAAGTAAATATAATTTATCTGTTGATTTACAATATACGCATATGGAATAACATAATGTGTGGCTCAAATATGAGTGGATTAACATAAGTGCATAAGCCTTTACCACCTGACTAAATATGGAAATGGTAGCATCGCCACTCAATATGTAATGATCAACTTGTTGGTGCTTAGGGGTTCACCGCTTAAACTACAAGTCAAGCACTCCACTCGATCAACTTGATTGAATTCTAGTCATCTTCTCCTCCTTCCTTCTCTTTATCTTCTTCAACTTAATACTTTCAACAACTATACCAAAAACAAAAATTCAATTCCAATGTTGTTGACCTAGGGAATTGGTCACTCGCACACACCAACACCCGATGGGTTAATATTATGCAAATTATCCAAATATGCTAAAATATCCAAACATATAATTGCAGAAAAGTAAATAACACCGAATTTATAGTGGTTTGACACTAACGTCTGCGTCCACTTCACATTAACTATGCATCATCATTGTTACAATTACAAGATTTATCCTAGCTGCAACACTTTAAGTTTACAAAGTTGTGTTAGAGAACAACAAAGTCCTTGTTAGTTCCTGTAACACCTCGTAATTTTAAAAGAACACTATAATGATAAACTAAAGAATACTTAATTAAATATTGGGAATTAAGTAAAATGGACCACGCCATTGCGTTCGTCCTGGAATTTTGCTTAAGATAAACTCGAGTTTGTGTAAAGGATATCGTATGAAGAAGATATTAAGGTTTGAAATTTGTATACATATAAGAAAAATATATATGAACAAACCAGTCTAGAAAATCAAAATCAGAAGGCGGGAAGGCACGGGAAATCGAGGTGTCGACCCATGACCCCTACAAGGGGGTGTCGACCCTAGGGTTGACCCCACCCAGATCTGGGGCAGATCCATTATTAACGGCAAAAAATGTCGTAGACACCCAAGATTCCTATTACTAGGAATAGTTAATTTGGTCGCAAGACTAAGCAAGAGAAAGCGGTAAAAGACACAAGTATTTATAGTGGTTCGGCCGTAGATTAGGCCTACGTCCACTTTGGAAGGATGTTGAACTTTTATTAATCCCTTAAGAATTACAAAGTAGAGCCATGCTCATTACATTCACTTTTATAATTGCCATATGCTAGGTTTTTGGGAAAAAGAATATTTAATTCTCCTTCTTCCTCAAATAGGAGATGCCATTACTGGAGTTCATTGAGCTCTAGGAAGGTCTCAAGTGAAGAAAATCCAACCCCTTTGAAGTGTGAGGCCACGGGCTATTTATAGGAGTGGGAGTAGGTAGGAGTAGGTAGGATTAAGTAGAAATAGGGACCACATGCAGGAAATTCGAAACCACCACCCAAGTGCCTCGAAATTTCGAACCCGGTAGGTTCAAAATTTCGAACCTAGGCGCTGGTGGGAAATCTCGCCCCGCTAGGTTCGGAATCTCGAACCAGCCATAGGTGCGAGATTTCTCACTTGCTGGGTAGAGACCTCGCACCCACTGGGTTCGGGTTCGAAATTTCGAACCCAGCCATGAGTGCGAGATTTCGCACCCGACTGGGTGTGAATTCCGCGTCATGCCTGGGTGAGGTCCTTCCGAGGGGCGCGAGGATCCCGGGACCGGGTGGTTGAGGCTCGGGGCTCCTTCAGGGCTCAAGGCCTTGATTCTCGGATGTCTTCTGGATATCACGAGGTTACAAGCGGAGTAGTCCCTTCTTGATCCTTCACTCTTGTGTGTCCCTTTTCGGCCTCTGTTTCTCGAGGTACGTTGAGTTGAGCGTGTCTGATGCTCTCCTGGGAACCAGACCAAAAATCTGGTTAACATTTGCCCCCAAAGTACGTCTTGTCTTTGATATGATGTGCTTTGCATAGGTTGAGGTAGTGGCAAACCTGTTTATTTTTCTTGCAATTCAAAAGGTAATTTGGTGTTAGCTGTAGGGCTCATTCCCCCTGGCGGTGCAGATGAGCCATCGTTTGGAGGATGGGCCGTGCTCAAATCGTTAAGTGTCTGTAGTGCGTAGTCTCCGTGGATGCGCGGGAGTTGGGACGCGCGCGTGCGGAGTATGTGCACGAGGTAGCGTGTCGTAGCATTCCCGATCTTGAAGGTGCGACCATCGTCACCATCGTCATATATATATATATATTTATTTATTTAATGTCAGAGATTTTCGAGCCCGAGGGGGATTGAAATTTCGAACCCAGCGGAATCAAAATTTCGAACCCAGGGCACGGGAATTTGGTCCCCTGGGGCTTCGAATTTTCGAGCCCAAAGGGATCAAAATTTTGAACCCAGGGGTTCGGAAATTCGATCCCCTGGTGGGCTCAAATTTTCAAACCTATGGATTCGAATTTTCGAACCGAGTGGGTTCGAAAATTTCAAACCCGTGTTGGAATACGAAAATACACGTTTTTCCTTTATAAATAGGCCCACCTTCACTTTTTTCCCTATAATTTTTCTTTCTCTGGCCGTCATTGCTGAAAGCTTCGAACCCGATAGTTTCGAGCCCGAGAATTTCGAACCGAGCTAGGTTAGGCCTCGAATCGAGGGGTTGAGAAGGGGAGGAGGTCGGAGGGCCATGGTGGAGACCTCGAGATCTTGCGGGTTTGATTCTTCGAACCCAGCCAGGTTCGAATTTTTGAACCCCTGTGTGTTCGAATTTTCGAAGCACAGTGGGTTCGAATTTTCGAAACCACCGGGTTCAAAGTCTCAAACCCGGGGGGTTCGAAGCATCCAACCCCCCTGGGTTCGGATTTTCAAACCCCCTGGGTTTGAATTCTCGAGACCCTGTCTGAGTTCGAGATTTCGAACCCAGGCTGGTTCGAAACTTCGAACCCTTCTGGGTTCAAAATTTCGATCCTAGAGCTCGAGATTTCGAGCCCGACATGGTTCGGGACATGGCCGTTGCTGGGTTCCCAATTTGTCATGCCGATGGACTTTGACTTCTGAATATTCGCACCTAGATTTTCATGTTTAGCGTTGATTCATATATTGTTAACCGCGCGTGCGGGGTTTAGGATTGTTCACATAGGGTAGAGCATACAATCGGACTGGATGCTACTGTGGTTCACATAGCGTTGATGCGATGATTTTGGAGTATCCCGTCGATTCAGTACCCTCATGCCTGGATGCTACTGTGGTCAGGAAGATGGCAGTGCGATTTAACATACCGATGGATGATGCCCATGCCCCCGGGAGAGATGACAGAGCCCATGTGCCGCCCGAAGGCCTTACTGTCTGGAACCGTCAAGCTTGCCTCGCCGGGTGTGTTCCCCCGGCTAATAACTTCATTCGGGATATGTTGTTCTATTTCTGCCTCACGCCATTGCAATTACACCCTAATGCTTATGCTTCTCTCCTGGGGACTTATGTTCTCTTCCGCGAGTTTTTGAATAGGGAGCCCACTGGGGAAGATATTCGATACTTCTTCCACTTAAGGAAAACAAGTGCTGCCTCCCCTTCTCAATGGTCTTCGAAAGCGACGGCTGCCACAAAATTCTTTGTCGGGACGTGGCCCAGGCTGTCGGTGTTCAAGCACGAGTGGTTCTTCATTAGCTGCCCTCGGGGATTTGCCAGAAGGTGGATTGAGGGAAGTAAGTGTTTCTCTAACTCCGTTCCTTGCCGCAACTTTAGGATTCCTTCCTTTATTCATGGTTTTAAATGAGATATGACAGGAAATCCGAAGGCGCCGACTGGAGACGAATACCGGCAATGCCTCATTGGTTTGCGGGCGTACAGGAAAATATGTGCGACACCAATACCGTGACAAGTCAGGATCGCCTCCGCCGCGCTAGGTTGCTGCCGGAGAACCGGGCTATGATCAGGCCCGCAGTTGCTATTAGTGCGCCAAAGGAAAGAGTTGCGGCAGGCTCTTCCCCTATTGGGCGGAAGAGGAAAATGACCTCAGCGGGAGGAGAATTGCAAAGGACTACTCTGCCTCAAGGAGATGTGTGCGGAGGCAGGGTTCATAGTCAAGAGGAGATTGCCAGAAATGAGGGATTGCTGAGCACTCCTGTCCTGCCTCCGACAGGAGAGGGGGAAGGAGTGTTGGCTAGACGGCTGTCTCCTCCGACAGGAGAGGGGGCAGGTGGACGCGGCGGATGGAGCTATGGGCGCGGGGATCGCCAGCATCCCCAGAGTTCTTCCTTCAAGAGTTTCCAAAGATCCGCTAGCTTGTATGGTGCTCCACCTCTGTTAGATCGAGGCAGCGGTCATCGAGACCAGGATCAATCTAGGCGATCTCCGACACCTCCTCCTCCTGTTTGCGTATCCGTAGGAGATACTCAGCTCAACATAGGTGGGTATCGATCTTTGACTTTGACAACTCCCCCATCAGTCACCCCTCTAGCTCCCATTCAACTTGCTAAGGGGAGGGATCTACTGTTTAGTCAACCAAGGTCAGACATGGAAGTCATGACGGGAATGCAGAATCCGACAGAGTCCTAAATCTGAGTGTTTTCTGTAGAGGAGAGTAGGATTTTTTTTAAGCTGTACTTCCCGCAATATCATTTTGACGAGATGTCGTCTCTCCCTGATCTCTGCCCTGCTCCTAGTAGGGAATCCGGAGATATATGGATGCATGTACAGGCTGCATACCACCAGGCCAACGAACTTATCAAGTATTCCGTCCATCTTTCTGAGTTGATCAAGAGGAAGAACCTGGAGCTCACCAATTGTCAACTGACTATTGATGGTGAACAGACCTCAATTACCCACTTAGAAGCCGAGATAGGTGGGTTTTTCTGCTGCGTTCGTAGTTAATTAACCGCTACCCCGTGTGTTTTTCTGTTTTAACTTTTGACCATGCTATTGCAGTGGAGCTGAAGCGAGCATACTCGACTTTAAAAACAGGGGCTGCACGTGAGCATGAGACTTTTAACGATACAGTAAGTCGCTTGACCCTTGAAAACATAGCCCTTAAGAATGATAAGGATGAGTGGTCCAAAGTATGCGCTGACATGGAAAAGGAAATTGAGAAGGTTGCTCAGCTCTAGAATGATAATACCGCTTTGAGGGAGGAAAACGAGAGGTCGTAGGCTGAGAATGCTGAGGTTGCCGAGTTAAAGAGGCAGCTCGAGGCAATGAGGAAGGCGAAGGAGGACGCTGAGGCTAGCAACAGGGACGTACTGAGTACGGCTGAGGATATAAAAGCCGACCATGAAAGGGAGATCGAGCAGCTGAGGGGACAGCTGAATGATGCGGAGTTCCATGTTGGGTCCTCCTTCGAGGAGAGTATCCACGACATGTACGTGAAAGCCTTGGGATTTTGATGGATTTCGTGGGTCGAAGACTACCCCCACGAGCTAGCCAGGACCTGGGAGGGATTAATCCCTTACGAGGCCTTCTTGCGCCAAGTGGACAGAAGCACCCTGGACGAGCGCCAACTCGCGAATGTCCTTATGAATAACGACGAACATAAGAGGCTGAAGGAGGGACGGAGGTTGTTGCAGGAGGATGCTGAGAACGAAAGGTTGACGAGGCTTGCCGAAGAGGAAGGAAAGTTTGCGGTGACCGGGAGAGCGGTGGTGGCGGAAGCATTTGCAGAAGGAAGTTCCCGTCCGCCCCCGGGCAGTGGATCTATCATGGTGAGTGGTCCTGGGGATTGGGTCTAAACTGCTACTGAGTATAATCTTGACTTCCCGGCACTGGGGGATACCTGGCTCACTTTACCCATCATTGAAAGCACCCTTCCTATTATTCCTATGTCATCCTTGGCCATAGGTAAATCCCTTTTACCTGGCATCCCTGAGAACGAAGTGATTACCGAATTTATGAACTAAAAAAGGTTGCGTCTTTCTTATGTTGTTCATCCTGAGTCTACGACGGCAGTGGACCCTGCTCCCATGATCCCTCCAGTGATTGAAACTGGGTCGGGCGTCATAGGGACACAGGCTGGAGAAGGCGACGACCCACTTGACACCTTTTCCAACATAAGAGTAACTTCTAGCATGGTCGATATTCTTAACGAAGAAAGAGAGGTGGTCGATGGGCAGAGTGCCCCTGCCAAAGGCCCGGTAGAAGCTGATATGGCTTCGATGGCGGCTCTAGTGGCGAGGCAACAGACCAAAATGGTGGCCAAGCGTGAAGAAGTAGAGGAGAAGCGAGAGCACGACGAGGCTGCCAGGAAGGAGCTCCTAGTAAAGACTCGGTAGGAGGCCGAGGCGAGGGCTGCTGGCACTGTCGCGAAGGAGAGAGCCGACGAGGAGGCTGAGAAGAAGAGGGCTAACGATGAGGCCCATAAGAAGAGCGAGGATGAGGAAGCGCATCAGAGAACTACTGAGTCCCTTATGAAAGCCAAAGCTAGCGACGTCATGCCTTATAGGTCCCAAAAGCTTGCTGCCCGGAGGGCTGCCAGAGAAGCCAAGGAGAAAGCTGAGCGGGAAGGCAAGGCGATCCCGGAGACGAGTGACGTTGTGGTCGGCCTCGCTGTTGGGAGTGCCCCCAAGCCTACGCCGTAGACCACTCTGATTGACATTACCGAGGTTTCTAGTGGCGATGGGACGAGTGAGAGACGCCTCTCGGCTTCTTGTGAATCGACCACTTCCCGAAGGGGAGGAGATGGAAAGAGCGAGTCTGGTAAGAAGAAGCCCAGAACCAATGATGAACCGTCAAGCGTGGAATCTGCAAAAAAGAGCAAGCAAAAGCACAAGAAAAGGAAGCATGGTTAGTGTGAGCAATCTTAATAGGGTTACCATTATTTTGGGTAGTGTAGGCCGATAGTTTACGCGAGTACGACCCTCGCTTTTGTTTTTTCAAGACATGATGTGGTTCCCATGTACATCCTGTCGTTAGAAAGTAAAAGTGTTAGACACGTAGTTTGTTTAGCATGTGTGTGTGGAAAGAAAATATTAATTAATGAAGATCGCCTTTTATGTCAAGTGTTCGGATGTTCTTTTTATGTTTTCCACCATCCTGTACTTGTATAAACTTACTTATCGTTACACTTGTCACAAAAGCGATTAGGGGCTGTCTCTGGGTAAACTATTCCAGAGAGGTGAGGTAGAGCGCTGGTTTTCAGTAAGTTCCCCTCAGCTCAGGGAACCCGTAGTTTGCAAAACCAAGCCATGCGTCTGCTGTTTTGGGTGGTCCGGGGTTAAACCCAAGTATAGCAAAGACGTAGGGCGTCGCGTTGTGCGGTCCGCCAGGTGGGTGGCTCTCCCGTCGTTCATCTAGTTGAGGCGAGCCGCCAGACATCATTTATTCGCCCGCATAGTTTTCATCCCCGATCATCAGCTCGTAAGGTCCGATCATGGCCACGGGCTGCCCCCTAGCCTTAAGAGCTAAGGGGAAGAAACGATTTAAGGTCGGTCTTGGTGCTACGTCAAGATTTGACCGACATCCGCAACCGGTAAAGGGAGATTTGCATCGATCTTAGTCGGTCATTGAGTGGTGCCAAGCAGCCTGGACTAGGACACGGAACGATTTATCCTCGGCCTCGACACTGGGCTGGGGTTCAAGTTAGTGGTAGTTTAGACTCAGTCGCGCCGCAACCCAGCGATTCGAGTAGCATTAAAGGCTCCCGTGCTGGGTGTGCCGGTCGTAGCCAAGTGTTTCAGACTTGATGTTACCTAGAAATTGAAATGGCCGCGCCGGCTCCTGTGCTCAGGGTGTCGATGCGGTGGTTGTTGGCGTGAATCGAGCTGTTGTTGGAAAACAAGACGCCTTACGTGAGAAGTAAACAACAAGGAGATAGGAAATTGAACATCATTTCTACTAGTAACTTTGGCAGTAATATCCTTTACAATGCCTTGGATTTATGAAAAAACATAGCATTTTTTGAAAAGCATAAGCGACCGTAAACTGAGTTATGCAATGTAGCGGCGGAGATGTTCGCTGTTCCACACCCTTGGGAGCTCGGCTCCGTCGACGGTGGCGAACCTGAAGGTTCCATCGCTGAGCTTCCGATGTATGGAGTACGGGCCTTCCCAGCGAGGCGCGAGACTTGTTGGCAGGGGAAAAACCCGCATAAGAATGAGGTCACCGATGTTGAGGTCCTTGTGGCGGACCCTGGAATTGAAGTATCGGGCTACTCGCTATCGTTGGGCGGTGGCTTTGATATCGGCCTCATTCCTTTTTTCTTCCAGCAAGTCAAGTGATCTCAGAAGTAAATCTTGGTTTGTCCTTGGATCGAAGCACGTGACTCGATGGGATTGAAGCTTGAGCTCAATGGGAATGACGGCTTCAGATTCGTATGCGAGGGCGAAATGAGTATGACCGGTTGCTGTCTTGTTGGTGGTGCGATAAGCCCATAGAGCTAGAGGAAGTTCGTCTGCCCACATGCCCCCAGCCTTTTCCAGACATTTCTTGATGATAGATTTGATAACCTTATTAACCGCCTCGACTTGCCCATTGGCTTGAGGATGAGCCACCGCCGAGAATCTCTTGTCGATGCTGTGGCGCTGATAGAAGGCTTTAAACTCGGTGCTCTCGAATTGAGTGTCGTTGTCAGAGATGATATCTTGAAGAACTCCATAGCGGGTAATGATGTTGCGGACAACAAAGTTGATCATTTTCTTCATGGTGATGGTGGCGAGAGCTTTAGCTTCTGCCCACTTGGTGAAATAGTCCACTGCAATGACGACATATCGTGCCCTGCCTCTGGCCATTGGAAGAGTTCAGATGATGTTAGTTCCCCACATGGCGAATGGCCATGGGTTGACCATTTGAGACAATTCGGCAAGCGGGGCTCTTGGAATCTTAGAGAAGCGCTAGCACTTGTCGCACTTGCGTGCGTAGTCCGCGGCATCTTGATCAAGTATGGACCAGTAATAACCATGTCTGAGAATCTTTCTGGCCAGGGCCTGCCCACCAGTGTGATCGCCACATTCGCCTTCATGCACACTGCTTAGCACCCGAAGGGCGTCGTCATGAGATATGCATCGGAGCAAGGGAACGGAGTAACCTCTGCGGTAGAGTACCCCGTCCATAAGAAGGTAACAGGCTGACTGGCGGGTGAGAGTTCGCCTTTCCTTGTAGTTCTTTGGTTGGATCCCGTGCTGTAGGTAATTTCTGATCGGTGTCATCCATAGCTCAGGCTCGGGTTCGGTGCTAATAATCGTCTCGTCTAGCCCTTGGTTGATGCTCGGGGAGTTAAGGATTTCAACCGGAGAGAACCCGTTAAGTTGTGGATCTTCGGAGCTTTCCATCCTGGCGAGTGAATCCGCTTTTTCATTTTGCTCGCGTAGGATATGGGTAATGGTGAAATGCTCGAGGTAGACGAGTAGCCCCTGAACCCGGGCCAGGTACTAGGCAAGCCGTCCCTCTTTCGCTTGATACTCTCCCAGTACGTGTCGAACGATAATTTGTGAATCGTAGAAGATGTAGACGACCTCTAGCTTGAGTTCGATTGCGATTCTAAGCCCGATAATTAAGGCTTCGTACTCCGCGTCGTTGCAGGGAAATTTAGCCCCAACGCGTAATACATCAGGCGTTCTTCAGGGGTGATGAGCACGACTCCGGCCCTGGAGCATTTTCTGTTAGAGGAGCCAACTACGGGCAATTTCCACTTGGCGTTGGGAGCTTCGGTGTTCACTGTGGGATCCTCCTCAGGGGCTGTGAACTCCATGATGAAATCTATGAGAGCTTGGCCGAGGGTGGCTCGTCGGGGAATGAAAGTTATCTCGAACTGGATTAACTCGATGCTCCACTTTAATAATGGTCCTGATGCCTCGGGTCGTTGTAGGACCGGACACAGTGGTTGGTCAGTGAAAACTTTTATAGGATGTGATTGGAATTATGTTCGGAGCTTTCTAGAGGAAATCAATAAGTAGAATGCTAGCTTCTCTAGCTTCGGGTAGTTCTTCTCTGCCCCCGTTAACCACTTGCTGATATAGTAGATGGGCCATTGAGTGCGGTCTTCGAGGCGTATTAGTGCCGAGCTGATTGCCATTTATTGGTAAGTGGCGCCGGCATTTTTGAGGCCGAAGGGCATAATGCGGTAGCAGTAGAGCCCGGGGTCGGTTATGAAAGAGGTATGGTCTTGGTCGCGGAGACTCATTGGGATCTGGTTGTAGCCTGAGTAGGCATCCATGAAAGATAGTAGCTGATATCCGGCGGTTGAGTCGACTAATTGGTCGATCTTCGGGAGTGGAAAGTTGTCCTTGGGGGCATTCCTTGTTCAGATCAGAGAAGTCGATGCATGTTCGCCATTTATCATTGGCTTTCTTGACCAGAACTGGATTGGAAACCCATTCGGGATTGTCAGCTCCGTGGATGAAGTTATTGTTGAGCAGACGGTCTACCTCTTCTTCGAGTGCCTTGGACCATTCGGGCCCTAAAAAGCGGTGTTTCTATTTGACTGGAAGCATTCTGGGATCTAAGCCAAGGGAATGGCAAGCAATTGCGGGGTCGATGCCTTTCATGTCGGAGTGAGTCCATGCAAATACATCTAAATTGGCTTTTAGGAAGCGCATGAGATCTTCTTTAATTGTTGGGTGGAGTTGTGACCCTACCTTCAACACCCTTGTTCGATCGTCGAGGTTGACGGGAACGTCCACTGTGGATTCGACCGAGGTAACCCTCTCGTATTTGAGTTCTTTGTCCTTCCGTGGGTTGAGGTCATCGGAAATACTGGATTGGCGCGTGAGACAAGGCCCAGACACTACTGATTGCTATGCAGAGACGTTCTTGGCACAAGAAGGAGCAGACAAGGCTTTGCTCTTTTCCTTATTACACGCATTCTTCCATTCTGTTGTGTAACATTCCTTGGCGCTTACTTGGTCGCCCTTGACAGTTCCAATCCCATTTTCCATCGGGAATTTCATTAGAAGAGACCATAGTGCCATGTAAACTCGGAATTCGGTGAGAAAGGGGCGCTCTAGAAAAGCATTGTAGGGGGAGTCGATGTCTATGACCATGAATGTGAGAATTCGGACTCGGCTTCGGTCCCCCCGGCCCAGTTCCACAGGAAGGTCAATCATCCCTACGGGGGAACTAGAGGCCCCATTGAAGCCGTGAATTGCGGCGTGACATGGCTTCAAGTCATTTGTTTCCAATTTCATATGGTCGTAGGCGGCCTTGAAGATGATGTTGATTGAGCTTCCTAATTCAATTAAAACCTTCCGAATGGAAGCGACACCGATCTGGGTAGTGATGACTAATGGATCGATGGTCGGGATTTCCACCCCTGTCAACTCTCTTTCTCGGAAGACGATTTCATCCCGCATGGTTTTTTGTAGCTTGGATGGGATGGACTCAGGGAGAGTGGAGCAGGCTTCGTAAGTAGCATATTTTATGGAACTCACATATTCCTCCATTTTTCAAAAGCTGTCATGTGTGGGGTAGGGTCCGCCATATATGGTGTTGATCACGATTCCTCTCTTGGGTTAGATGGTCCCGGAGCTCCCTTGGTAGCCGTCTGTGGAGCTGGCACCGGAGGCTGCGAGTTTGCTTCAGGGGGGAAGGGTTCTTGGATATATTGCTCGAGACGTTTGGCGGCATTCATTGGTGTCGTGCTCGTACACGTCGTGGTACCGACAATATCTCCTGGTGTTCTTCTCGCGGTCAGTTGATTCTCTGACGTGCGGCTTCTTGTATGGCAAGGTGTTACATGTTTCCAAGTAGATTGTCTCTATGTCTTCATTCAGTAGGGTGTAGGTCTCGAAAGCTTGGCGAGGGCCGGGCTTTCTTATTTCTACTAGGGCTTGCCCATTGTTTTGTCCATCCGGCCTACCATTGTTTGGTTTTTGCCTTTAGGGACCTGCCCCCTGTTTTGGTCGAAGGGCTCCCCGCCTCGCCTACCTCTGAAGTGATTATTAGCGGTATCTGCTTGGGGATCATTGGGACGACTTGTGGCGGAGAGCCGATTCCGTCTAGCTTCTTCTTGGCACAAGTATTGATCTTCCTTCTCATAGAAGGCGTTGAGGCTCTTGGACTGTTTTCGATCGATCCAGCCCCCGAACTCTGAAGTAGGGAGGACACCTTCACTAGTTGAAAGAGTATGGTGCGAGGATTTGGATCCTCGACCTCGCCGAGAGCTGTGTTGAACCAGGAAAGGTAGCTTCTAAGCGACTCGACAGCCCCTGGTATAGATTGGATAAAGTGAGGGCATTCTTCGGAGTTGGGATGTGCACCCTGAATTGCTTGACCAGCTCTGTTGCTAGTTGTTCGAAATTGTTAATGGAATCGAGAAGGAGGCGCGAGAACCAAAGTAAAGCGGTACTAGACAGGAATACCAGGAAGCATTTACATTTGGTTGGATCGTCACCCCCGCTCGAGTCCATTTGCCATTCATAGCGATTCAAGAAGGCACAAGGATCAGTGGTACCATCATAGAGCGGCATTTGTGGCATGCTAAAGTGCCTCGGCCATTCGACCTCATTTACTCTTCTCGTGAAGGGGTTACACCTAATATGGGCTTCCCGTGCGCCGTGTGTGCGCCCTCGCATTTCCCTCATGACCCTTCGTATCATGTCGGGAAGGTAAGTCGGATGGGGATCCGCCATTGGGATCCACGGATTTTGACGTGGCTCCGGAGTCCTGTTGCGAGGCCGTCTTCTATGATAGAGGCCTGGATCGTCTGGACCATTGTCCTCGACATCTATGATTAGGTCTTGTTATGGATGTTGAGGTGGAGCGGGGTGATGCGGGTCCTGTTCTACAAGGGCGCGGGCCATTGGGATAGCGGGCCCTTCACCCTGATTAGCGACCGTTGGGTTATGTCGAGGAATAGGTTGGTTTGTAGGATCGGGTCCGTCATTGATAATCAAGCGAGAGCGGTCTCGATAATGTGCCCCCTCACTGTATGTGACTGTAGTTCGGTCGCCGTTCCCATTCTTGTTGGCATGACCGTTACCGTTATCGAGGGCATTGGTGCGAGCGACGACATTGTTGATGAGGGTGAACCTTCTCCTTTTGTGTAGGCCCCTTGACTCGAAAGAGGAAGTTTCCGATGCAGTTGGTTGGGGTCAAGCATTTTTCCAAGCCAATTGAAGTCGAGCGACGACGCATTGACTTTCTTGAAGTTGGTGCATTAGACCGATGTTATCCCTTAATGCTTGGTTAAGCTCGACCGCGGTGTTCTCATTTCTTTCATTAAGCGCGCGAATTTGAGCTTAGGTACTGTAACACCCCACCTCCGCCAGGGTCACTCTTGCAAGTACTCTAGCTTTGGAGGGGTGTTGGTCAAGGTAAACATGCATGAAGATATCACAAGACAGAACATATGAGTAAAACAGAGTAAATAAAGCAGCAGATAAAATTACTATTTCAAAACCATAGCCAAGTTACATCAAAGTACTTAGTCATCATTTTTCCAACAAAACAAAGTTTAGAAAAACATAAACTGAAAAATAACATAAGTAAAGTATTCCCCAAAGATAACAGTAGTGTCGCCATGGCAAAGCTCAAGTCCAAACCGTACATGAGCTATCCAGTAAGCAAGCTAAAGATCCAAGCTAGGTGCTAGCATTCCCACCCTGAGAACCTGGAGGGGGGGGGGGGGGGACGGAAGAAAAGAGGCGAAAGAAAACGGGTCAGTCAAAAAGGCTGGTAAGTCCTACCTACTATTAGTATAAAAACTAATAAAGTTAACTGGACATGTAAAACAGAGATGAAACATAGGATGATAACTGGCATGGTGAAAAGTTAACAAGATAGATCAAGTGTGGCATCGCATATACAAGGTTAAGTTGCACCAAGTGTACTAGTATTCTAATCCATGTCAAGTATAAACAAGAAATGATCCCTTAGCCCAATGTTGGCCCAAACTCATGAGATGACCTAAATCAAGATCCAACTACTCGGTCTAGTCGATCGGCTCCCTATAAGCCTATCTCGTCGTGTATCGGTGTCATACGGCCTAATCATGGAATGTAGTTAACTGTGCAAGGTCCACCCTAGGGTGTATCCAGCCCTAAGGTGTAAACCCCAAACACAATTCAAGCACGCACAGTCTAAACCTACCGGTGCCCATGTTCAACTCCGGACTTAATGTGCACGACCATGGTCCGCCTGATAACTGGTGCACTATTCAGCCGTCTCTTTTGGTCTCTTACAATCAGTCAATAATCGTGCCCCACCCTAGCCTAGTCCAGGGTATCCGGATACTCCCAAGTAGGTTACTGCTGAAAAGGACCACGTAACTAGGATTTTAAATGGGTTAAGTGTGGTTAACCCTATCCTAACCATGTATTGAGTTGGTCAAGTGTATCCAAGCAGTTCATGACTTAACCCTATCAATACATCGTGTTCAACTGGTTAAGTATATTCAAGTAGTCCATGACTTAACCGTACCAATCCATCGTGTTTAATTGGTTAAGTATTCAAGTAGTCCATGACTTAACCCTACCATGTGGCATTAATTAACTTAATGCACCCCAACCTCTCACATTAGACTTTGTTGTGGTTACTAGTTAAGCCGGGCGGGTCCGGGTGGCTTTACACCACAACCTAGTCTAACCTCGGGTTTTAAGTGCGATGTGACCAACTACTCACATTGGGTCCTATTGCTTGTAGCCACTAGTTAAGCCGGTCGGTTCCGGGTAGATTTATGCTACAAACTCAACCCAACCTCGAGTTGGCCACTTTCATGTTTTCTACATGTCATGTCCACGTTCATGTTTTCAAGCATCATCACATGTCATATTTTCCAAGTCATGTTTCACGTCGTTTAAGTTTACCCATAACGTAACCCCATCGCACGTAAGTTCGCATCAACACAAATAGATCAAAAGGGGGAACATAAGAATATGACAAGGTGGGCATAAGATGGCAAAGTCTATCACAAGTTAAACATGGTGATATTTGAGGCCAAAGGGGGTTCAACATACTAGCACATGGCCTCAACATGTATGATAGCATAAAAGGTGACTTGGCCTCAAACATATCAAATAGCATAAGGGTGATTTGGCCACAAGCATGCATAATAGCATAAGGGTGCTTTGGCCACAAGCATGCATAATAGCATAAGGGTGATTTGGCCACAAGCATGCATAATAGCATAAGGGTGATTTGGCCACAAGCATGCATAATAGCAAATATGGTGGTAGCATGGTAATAGTTGACATAGGGTGACAATCCTAACTTGTGCATAGCAAATAGGTTCAATATCATCATATGCATGTTAAGGAACATGATGGGTTAAGGTTTGTTAACATGCATAAGCCATAATCCATTTCATAGCATTTTTTTCCCAAGGTCAAAATGAACGGTACTAGGTTCATGATAGGTACACAATCATAAATCAAGAGAGGCATGAATAGATCTATGCATACAATGATAGGCTTAAGGCAAATATTGCACTTAGGTCCAATTCAAATCTACACATGTATGGCATTAAACTTAGCAAATAGGTGATACATGGTCATAGATGGCATAGGATGATAACTAGTGATTCGCATATAACATCATATGCAAGATAACATAAGGGTTATGAGAGTTTCTATGTTGCTTTATGCAACATTTCAAATCAAAGCTCATAGCTTTCTATGCACAAAGTCAAGGTGATAGCTTTACAAACATGCATAGAATAAATCTATGCATAACATGATAGAATCAAAGCACAAATCATACTTAGGCCCAAACTCAAACTTGCAACATGTCATATTTAACTTCATAGTTAGAATATAAGAGTAGAATAGGGCTTACAACGCTATGAAGACTATAAAATAAAACAAGATTGAGACGAAGCCACACTAGCAACACTAAAAAACCCCAAATGAATACAAGCTCCAAGTTGTCTTGAGAAACAAGAAGCTCCTTTGATTTGTATGAAGAAAGATCCTTGTTTTGATGAAGAAAGGTGGCTCTTTTACTAGCTTAGAATACTCAAACTTTCATGAAGAGGATGGAGGCCATGATATGAAGATGGAGGCCATGATCAAGGAGCATTTTGGCATAACCTAGTTGTAGGATTGATTTGTGTGGGTTTAGGCTAGGTCTTAGGGTCTTTTTATAGAAGTTTAGGTTAGTTTAGGCCATAAAATTAACCCTAATTCAGATCTGAGCCATTAAAATCCGTCACCAGCCCTAGAGCATGTCTTGAGGAACAAGTCAGGTGCACCCAGGACAAACTGGCCGACCACCCAAGTCGACAGGGGTGTCGACTGGGCAGTCGACACCACCTGGGGTGTGTCGACTCCCAAGTCGACTCCCCAGTCGACTTGGGGGTGGCGAGAATTTTCCCGCCTGTCCTGCTTGGCTGAATTTGAATTCTGAATTCAAATTTGAACTGTTTTTGAACTTGAAATTTTCTGAAAACTTTGACGGGCCATAACTTGGTCATACGGACTCCGATTTTCGAAAACTCGGGCCCTATTTCGCGTATTTTTCCATGACAAACGCAATGGCATAGCCCGTTTCCCTTGATTCAGATTTTATCATTTAATTCTGCCTTGATTTATGTTATAACTTGTTATTCAAGATACGGGTTGTTACAGGTAGCGGGCGCTTCGGGGTCCACAATAGGAGGGACGGTTTTGTTAGGGGCCGAGACATCTACCGGTTGAGGTTGTTGGGAGGTACCGGCCTCGGCTGCGGCTGAAAAGCCAACCATAGCATTCTTTGACTTCTTTACCATCGTAAGCGAACTCGACAGCAGACTGGGCAAGAAACCTTAAGCTTGTCGAAGTCGAGATGATAATGTGGAAGAAAGACGCAAATCTTGAATTCGGATTCTCAGTGAAAGCACCAAATGTTGACGGCAAAAAATGTCGTAAACACTAAAGATTCCTATTACTAGGAATAGCTAATTTGGTTGCAAGACTAAGCAAGAGAAAGTGGTAAAAGACACGAGTATTTATAGCGGTTCGGCCGTGGATTAGGCCTACATCCACTTTGGAAGGATGCTGAACTTTTATTAATGACTTAAGAATTACAAGGTAGAGCCATGCTCATTACATTCACTTTTACAATTGTCATATGCTAGGTATTTGGGAAAACGAATATTTAATTCTCCTTCTTCCTCAAATAGGAGATGCCATTAATGGAGTTCATGGAGATCTAGGAAGGTCTCAAGTGAAGAAAATTCAACCCCATTGAAGTGTGAGGCCATGGGCTATTTATAGGAGTGGGAGTAGGTAGGATTAGGTAGAAATAGGGACCACATGCTAGAATTTCGAACCCACCACACGAGCACTTCGAAATTTCGAGTCCCGTGGGTTTGAAATTTCGAACCCAGCGGGTTCGAAATTTCGAACCTAGGCGCTGGTGGGAAATCTCGCCCCGCTGGGTTTGGAATCTCGAACCCAGCCATGGGTGCGAGATTTTGCACCTGCTGGGCTCGGAATCTCGAACCTAGCCATGGGTGCGAGATTTCGCACCCGCTGGGATCAAGACTTCGCACCCACTGGGTTCGAAATTTTGAACCCAGGTACGGGTTCGAAATTTTGAACCCAGTCATTGGTGCGAATTCCGCGTCATGCCTAGGTGAGGTCCTTCCGAGGGGCGCGAGGATCCCGAGACCGGGTGGCTGAGGCTCGTGGATCCTTCGGGGCTCGAGGCCTTGGTTCTCAGATGTCTTCTGGTTATCGCGAGGTTACAAGCAGAGCAGTCCCTTCTTGATCCTATTTCCTTCACTTTATTGTAACCCTTTTCGGCCTCAGTTTCTCGAGGTACGTTGAGTTGAGCGTGTCTGATGCTCTCCTGGGAACCGGCCCAAAAAGTCGGTTAACATCCATTCTTTGAACCGGGACTTATTTCTTGACCATATTTGTTGATGGTAGGCTATAAATAGACCTCATTTCTATTGTTTTATTCATCAAGAACAATGGAGACAATGAGATGCTACCCCAACTCAGATTGAATTAGCATGATCTTCTGCAACAATGATTCATACGTATTCAAGTATCTCTACTTCAACATCAACACTCTTTTCTCAGTTCTTTAGATCCAGTCCCTGTGAGTTTTTGTTTCTTTTAAATATAAACATTTAATAAGTAATCCTGACATGTTTATAAGTTGGATCTAAACCTATGCATGTTAATAACCTGAATCATAACTAAAGAGATCTGCCACTACTTGTACACATGATTCTCTGTTTAGTTCTATATGCCTATTCTGTCATTATGCTTATTTTGGTCACTATATGCCCATTCTGCTACTATGCCTATTTCTATCACTATAGGCCTATTCTATTAGCATGCCAATTTCTGTAATCATATGCATGTTTAGTTATTATGTCTATTTATGTTCTGTTCTTTCCCTCCTTCCCTTTTTATTTTTATAGCCAGACTACCTTCAAGCCTAGGCCTACCACGGAAATATGCGAACGAACGAAATTGGGAATGATTGAAAATAATAAACTAGGGCATAACTTGTATTGTACAACATAACTGGGATTTGGGGGCATAATCGATACCTTGATCTAAAACTAATTTGGGGCATAACTTGTGTAACAACCCACATTTTACGTATCGGAAGATCATAAAATATTTTTATTTTATTCCCTAAGGGTTGGATCATTCTCATCTTTTAATATGTTACTTATGGGGATGTGAGACATGTCCATAATTTTTTATCGATTTTGTTTGTGACCAATTTCAGTTTTGCACAGGAAATAACTTTTGACTCAGGTCAAATTAGTGGGTGAGACCTGTGCCATTGGAAAGGAATTGATGTTTGCCTTTCCATAGAGTGGTTACATTAAAGACTTGGCTTAACAGTTTGGGAAAAATCACAGCTTTAAGGTTTTCCAATTGGCTGTCTAGGTTTGGTATGCCAAGATGGGCTGAATTGGGAAGGCCCATTAGAGGGTCGGTGGATACTATAAATAGGGGGTAAGGAATATGAAAAAGGGTTTGAATTTTCCATTCTCTCATTGGGAAGTTTTGAGCTCCTCCTTCCTCTAACACTTTTCTAGCATTAGAAATCATAATCCAAGGAGGGAAATTGGAGATCTATACCAATGGAGGCTAGATCTACATCAATTGAGGCAGGGATTCATCGGGTCAA
The DNA here is from genome assembly GCA_030737875.1 of Allium sativum. Classification (NCBI taxonomy): domain Eukaryota; kingdom Viridiplantae; phylum Streptophyta; class Magnoliopsida; order Asparagales; family Amaryllidaceae; genus Allium; species Allium sativum. The sequence goes on from CM060912.1 coordinate 431,355,940, forward strand.
GGTGTTTGGTGCGAGGTGCTTGCTGTCCGGATTCGTATTCAGTTGATTTTTGCTTGTTTGGGAGAATCAGTGAGTGATTTACATCTCTCACATGGATTCAATGAAGTGTATAAGTGTTTGATAATGTTTTTCATCATATTCAATCATTTTCCCATATATCTATGCCATATTAAGTCCAAATTTCATACAAATCACCCCTATGATATGATTTAGTAAGTTTAGTTAGGTAATTTCCATGATATTTCGTATGCTTATGCAAGTAAGATCTATAGTTTTGTTCATATGATCATTTTTCCATGATTTTGGGTGATTTGCGTAATTTTAATGAAAATCGTTGTATTCATGATGATGATGATTTCATACCACGATTGTGGCCATAATTGATAAGTGGGACGAGTTGGTTTCGTCAGATTTATCGTTTGGCGAAGTTTTGGTCGAAATCAGAGTAGAATTGCAATATGTAGATTTTGGGTCGGCATAAAGTTGGGTCGGCCTAAAGTTGGGTCGGCGTAGAGTTGGGTCGGCATAGAGTTGGGTTGGCCTAAAGTTGGGTCAGCATAAAGTGGGTCGGCACAAACTTGGGTCAACACTAAATGGGTCAGCACTAAGTTAGGTCGGCATAAAGTTGGGTCGGTCTAAAGTTGGGTCGACATAAAGTGGTCGGCATAAAGTGGGCCGGCATAAAGTGGGTCGGGATAAAGTTGGGTCGGCTATTTCTGATCAGCCATTTCTTCCATTTCTGGTCGGCCATTTCTAGTGATGATCTAACTTCAAAGTGAATTAAATTGGGAAGTTTCAAAGTGTTGAAAAGTATTCATTGATCGGTGTAGAACAACGAATGGTATGACAACTCAAGGGTGTATTGAGTTCATGTGGAGTGATGTCTCTAAGGTGTTCTAAGCTGATTAATAGTCGTAATCGATAACAACTAGAGATAAAAAGGCCGAGGAACTATAGTTGTCATAGGTTCTAGAAGATCCAAAGCAAGGGGTACAATTGAAGACCAGTTGTAGGTCGAGTGCCCTGGGCATCGTGTATGGCCTAGACACGTGTTAACTATAGCGTGTGGAGTTTTGCTAGAACCGGGGCATCGTGTGTGGTCCTTGACAATTGACGGCAAGTTGTTAGCCAGTCATACGATAACCAGGGTTCTAAAGCAAGGTTGACGGTGATAGCCAGAGTCAGTCATGGACGTTTGAATGCATGTTGTGATCATGATTTAGTTTCTATTGCTATGAATGAATGGTTGTTCTGGTTACCATGGCTGAATTGTTATCCCTTTGGGTGTGTGGATCATAAAGGCTATCACTGTCATGTTATGGGGAAAGCATGTGTAAGTTCTTCTTTGGAGCTGGGTAGATTAGTTCGTTTATTTACCCATTCTCATATGCTTTATTGATGAAGTTTGTTAGTTGTTTTATCGCTCACTAAGACTGTTGTCTGACTCAAGGTTTTATGTTTCCTCTTATTACCTTAGGCTGTTCATCCGATTGTGGATGGGCAAACTGAGTAGCAGGTGATAGGTAATGCTATAGTAAGGACGATGATGCTGATCGATGGAGAGCAGGAGGCTTACGTACCAGTTTTACTACTATCTAATAATTGGATTTCCGCTATTTGTTATTTCTCTGAGTGCTGTAGTGAGGCAAATTGTACAAACACTATTGTTGTTATCCTCATGTGCGGGAAATACTTTCTAGTTGTCATGAAAGTTTAGTGTTTTCTGCTTCACTATCACTATCTTTTTTATACGTTCTATTATATTTTATCCTTGTGCCGTGAGCACTATTTCAAACCTCGCAAATATCGCCCGAGATCTCGCTTTGGGCTCCTTCCGAAACGAAACAGCAATTATCATTCTAAATCTCCTTTCGAATATATCGCCCAAGATATTGCAATATCGAGCGATATATCAACCAAGACGAAATACTGGAATGTCATCTGAGATCTTAGTTTTTTTGGTTAAAATTTAAATTTTTGCCTAAACTAGAACTATAATTAAAAAACTCAAATCTAGCCATATCAGTATTTTGTTATTTTACATTTTGCATGTTAAATGACTATATTGTATGTTTGTATATGTTTTACAATGCTTATGGTTTTGATATTTGTCTTTTTACATACATGTTACTTATGAAATTACGTATTTTATGGTCTATTTATGCTGGATTTTTCTAATGTTTTGGATCCTTTTAATGTTTCATGTATAACAATATTCCTGTTTTAAGCATATTACGATTTAGAGTATGAATGCTCTTTTGCAAAATAAATAATAATAATAAAGTTATTTTGCATTTTAAGATTAAGTTACTATGTTTTTGATAGCATTCATAAAAATCATTTTGTTAAAATATCATTTTTAACATATCATGTACCCCGAGATTATTCCGATACGAACTTTCAAACCCGAGATGAAAACCCGAGATGAAATCCCGAGTTAGACTCATCTCGTCTGAGATCTCCCCTGATACGAGACAAAGTCTATAAATCCCCAAGACGAAACGCGACTGATATCCGAGATTTAAAACCTTGGCTGTGAGTTTACAATAGGTTCGACTTAAGTATCATACCTTGATGATCATCCATAGCTGCCAGGCACACCTTTCGGCGCACTATTCCTCTTATATAGTGCGGGGTTGTAGGCGGTCGTCACATTTGGTATCAGAGCTCTGGTCAACTATTGTGGCCACAGTTCGAAGACGTAATTACGTATGAGAGATGTACTTGTAGATTTTAGTTGGGTGTTTACTATATATATGCATATATAGTAGTAGCGTTTGTACTTCTTTAGTAGTTTTTCTTATAGAATGGCTAATCATTCTAATTTGCAGATTTAGAATGAGTCGACGTTATACGAGATATTTTGCTAGGGAAGAAGCTGTGCCTGGAGGGGGTAATGGCGGGGCACCTGATTACCCGACCATGTTTGAAGCTATGATTGAAGCATGCCTTCGAAGGACCCCCGCTCTAGTAGCAGCTACGCTTGATGTTGAAGTTCCAGTGCCTAGAACTTTTGAATTTGCAAAACTATGCAAAGACTTTTGCTTATTGAGGGGAAAACAATTCAAGGGCACTGAACCAGTTGAAGAAGTCCAGAGGTGGATGGATACTTGTGTTCGAATCTTCAAGGACTTGGGCATTGATGATGCAACAAAAAGGAAACTTGCATTAAGGCAGTTGGTGGGCAAATCAATGGACTGGTGGAACTCTGTCACACTTGAGACCCCTGAAGAGGATATTTCATGGGAATTGTTCCAAGCTAAGTTTGAAGCAGAATTTATCTCCACCGTGCAGAAGTCTGTTCTGTTTAAGAGATTCGTGGAGCTTAAGAAGAATGGTCGACCAGTTCTTGACTATATTTCTGACTTCGAGGCCTTGTCGAAGTATGCTCGTTTATTTGTGGATACTCCTTATCAAAAGAACGAGAAGTTTGTCTTGGGATTGGATGAATATCTTGGGAATCAACTTGTGGATCACCTCGACGACAGCTTTGAGAAGACCGTCAAGAAGGCTTTGAGGCATGAAAGTTTGTTTCCTAAGATGTCTGTTGTTCTAGCTAAAGAGGAGCAGAGACAACAGCAGGGTGGTAATAACAAGAAGAGGAAGCAACAACAACAGAAAGGAAAAGATGGCCAAAAGAAGCAGAAGGGAGGAGTGACTTGTTTCAATTGTTGGCAGAAGGGCCATTTTGCTAGTGAATGCAAGAATTCTAAAGCTGAAAAGAAGTGCTTCAAGTGTGGGAAGCCAGGACATGAGAAGAAAGATTGTCCATAATCAGCTCAAGGGAAGCAAGTGGTTAAGGCTTATGCTTTAGGGGTAGTACCATCTTCTTCAAAAGCTCCTACTGTAGAGCAGAAGGGAAAGGGTGTCATGGTGCAAGGTACTCTTTCTGTTCATGGTGTTTTAGTTCGAGTTTTGTTTGATACTGGAGCATCGCATTCATTCATTTGCAATGAGCTTGTGTGTCGCTTGGGTTTGGAACCCGAGATATGTTATAGACCTTTCATAGTAACTAATCCAGATGGAGGTTCGTCAAATCTTTGCATGATTTGTCGTGGTCTAGTGTTGCCGAGTCATGGTTGCTCTTTTGTGTGTGATTGCTTTGTTCTTAACTTCGCTGGGTTTGGGATCATCTTGGGCATGGATTGGCTCAAGGGTATCTGGCAAGGGGGAATTGCGAGAAGCTAGAGGTGAGAGTCGGGGATGTGGAAGGGGCGAAAGGTGTTGATAAAGTGTAAGCGCGAAGAGGGTGTCTTCGTTAGCTATCTATATTCGCTTGTGATTCCACAAGAAGACTTGTCATCTGTGCTGATTGCAAATGAGTATGAGGATGTCTTTGACGCGGTCAAAGGTTTGCCGCTGCATTGTGAGATCAAATTTAGGATCGATTTGGTCGAGGGTGCTAGACCAATCGTTATGCCTCTTAGGCAGATGGCCCTAAGGAACAGCGAGAGTTGGAGGTGCAAATTCGTGACCTTTTGGGAAAAAGATTCATTTGGAGGAGTGTATCTGAATGGGGTGCATCGGTCGTGTTTGCAACAAAGGCAGATGGCTCGTTAAGATTGTGTGTGGATTATCGTGAGTTGAACAAGGTGACTAAGAAGAACACGTATCCATTGCCAAGGATTAATAACTTGTTTGCTCGGCTTCACGAAGCCAAAGTGTTTTCTCAGTTGGCAATGGGATTTCACCAGTTGAGGGTGGCAAAGGATAGTGTGCCAAAGACTGCTTTTAGGACACCATCCGGGTTTTTCGAATGGTTAGTAATGCCATTCGGGTTGACTAACTCGCCAGCATATTTTGTAGATCTTATAAATAGAGTTTTCATAGATCAGTTGAACAAGTTCGTGCTTGTGTTCGTGGATGATATTCTGGTTTACTCCAAGAATAAAGAAGAACATAAGACACACTTGAGAGTTGTGTTGGAGATCTTGCGAAAGCATCAGCTAAAGGCTAAGTTCTCGAAGTGTCACTTCTAGAAGAATGAAATGAGGTTCTTAGGCCATGTTGTCTCTAGAAATGGTATAGCAGTTGACCCCGCTAAAGTGGTAGCAATCCAGGACTGGGATCGACCTAAGAATGTGACGGATGTTCGGAGTTTCCTTGGGTTGGAAGGATATTACCTAAGGTTTATCAAGGATTTCTCCATGATAGCTGCATCATTGACAGGATTGACGAAGAAGAACCAAGTGTTCACATGGGATGCGAAGTGTGAACAACCGTTTGGGATTCTGAAGGAGAAACTGACGAGTTATCCTGTGATGACCATTCCAAGTGGGAATGAAGAGATGATTGTGTATACCGATGCATGTGGTACTGGACTTAGAGCAGTGCTAATGCAGAAGGATAAGGTTGTGGCCTACGCGAGTCGATAGCTGAAGCCGCATGAGATAAATTACCCAACTCATGATTTGGAGTTGGTGGTGATTGTGTTTTCTCTGAAGATGTGGAGGCATTACCTATTGGGGTTGTTCGAATTGTTTACGAGCCACAAGTCGTTGAAGTATCTTTTCTCCTAAAAGGATTTGAATCTTCGACAACAACGATGGTTAGAGTTTCTGGCATCGTATGATTTTGGCATAGCCTATACTCCAGGCAAGGGAAATGCAGTTGCAGATGCGTTAAGTCGAAGGAACATAAGTGTGGTAGTGTGAAGGCCCGCCCCGCACCAACCGACATTTACTCCAAAGGTGCGCTGTACACATGTCCAGTTAGCACGGAACGGGTCGTCGGAAAGAAAGGGAAGATGGAAATGAACATACAAAGAACCTGTAGAATGTCTCACAGCGCATAGAACAAAATATAATAATAACATACTTGACATAAAACAGGAGAGACAGTGCATAAGCTGAAAATCAGAACTAAACATCATAGCAGCGGAAATCCAAAATACAGCTTATTACAACATTTAAACTGTCTCAAAGCAAAAGTAAGATAAAGGAGGTACACTACTAATGCCCAAGTAGCGACCACCAACGACACAGGGAGAATGTGTGTATATATATATCATACGTGGAAGCCTCCTGCCCGCCTCCGAATCAGCTACTCGCGCATCACCAGCTAATCTGTCTCTAGTCTGCTCGTGTGAGCACCCAGAGTAATAAGAGGAGACATAAAACTCTGGGTCAGACATAAAGCCTGGTATGAGCGATAAGCATCTAAAGTGAACAATAACAGGTAGACTAAAACATACCTGAACCTGGACCTGCAACCAAAGAGTTAGCACTACATACTGTACAACACTCTAAGGTACCATATCAAACAGTGTAAAGATACGGAGGTGGGGGAGGTGTGCATGTCATAGGGATGACAAACAGTCAAACATAGCATCCATCCTCACATCTCTCACTCAGTGCGTAAAGCATACGATATTCACCACTTCGATCACCCAACATACCTTGCTACGATCACTCTGCCCCATGAAGTCATAAATGGCTTAACTGCACTGATAACGTAGCCACTAATCATTTGCTATGTCCACTTTGCCCCATGGAGTCACAAGAACCCCACTGCACTGGCTCATAGCCTTACCAATCCTTACTATGTCCACTTTGCCCCATGGAGTCACAAGAACCCCACTGCACTGGCTCATAGTCTTACTAATCCTTACTATGTCCACTTTGCCCCATGGAGTTATTCAACCCATCTGCACTGGCTCATAGTCTTACTACGCATCACCTTGCCCCTCAGGTCATAATGACCATACTGCACTTATAACGTAGTCTTGCTACCATCACCTTGCCCCTCAGGTCATAATGACCCTACTGCACTGATAAGTAGCCCATCATTCATTCTTAGTGGTGAATCGAAGTTATGAATGTCGACAACTCCTTAGCACGCATCCCGCAGCAAAGTCCAACCGTGAAGTGAACTCATTGGTTCCCAACTGGTTCCGGGATCCTGAGCTCTAACTTCCATTTGGACTACCTTTGCATCTCGGGTTATTGGTCATCACCATCGAATTGGATCGGATCGGCCTTCAACATTCTTCATCGGATCGGATCGGCCTCATCTGGTTCGGATCGCGGTTCGCCCTTCCCAAGCACGGTTCGTGGCTCCTTCTTCCACTCGTGGTCGATCGGATCGTGGACCCCCTTCGGATCGTGCTCCATGCTCCTTGGCGTCGGTTCGTGGCTTCATCTCCAGGTCAGATCGTGACCATCTTCGGATCGCGACTCGTGGATCGTGGGTGCATCGGATCGGGTCGTAATGCTCATTGGCGATCCGGATCGAAGTATATCAGTTTGGGCACGGCGCTGCATCGATTCGTCTCGTGGGTCTAACCACGATCGGGTTGGGTCGTGGGAGGAATAAGCGATCTGATCCGGGTCAACTTCCAACGATAGTTTACACGCCTCTCGACGGCGTTTTCGACCATTCTAACTATTGAAATCAATCAAAAACATACCATACAGTCATAGCAACACATACAAGTGATCTCAAACACCAAAACAACAATATGATAGGTTTAAATAGATCAAACATAGCCAAAACCCCATATTTTCCCTTAAGCATGTTTAGGTGAAACTAACCATATGATTAACAAAACTTAACCAACTCAACCCAAATTCATATCATAGGTCTAAAACATCATTCCGAATTTTATAAACATTTTTCCAGAATTTTATCATGTTTAAATCCGCTAATTAACACTAATCATCCCTAATTAGCCATAATTATTGCAAAACTATGCAAATCACTCACCTTAGCCACAAATAAACTAAGATCTGAAATAATTCTCTGATTTGATGCGAATCTCAATGCCAAACAGTAGCTCCAATGTTGTTTTGGTGAAGATCTTCCTTGATTAGGGGTTGCTAAGCCAAATCCTTGTCCAAAAGGTGATTTGGAGGTGATTTAGAGGTTGGAGGCCATTTTTAGGGATCCTTGGTGATAAGCGGAGGCTAGAAAACTGAAATGGAATGATTCTCCATCTCATTTCAGCCCTCCCATAACCCTAATCCCGAAATGGGTTATGGGCCTACTCACTAATCACCCGATTTGGCCCGGTTAAGCAGTTTTTCACCCTCCAAACCTTATTTCAGCCATATCTCCCAAACGGTAAGTCCGTTTGGCTATTATGACCACTCTACGGAAAGGTAAATCATCAAACGAATCAAATGGTAGTGGTTTCAGGTCAATATTCCTTTCCAATCAAAAGTTATGGCCAAAACAGTACCAACTAGGGGCAAAATGGTCATTTAAAAATCGACAAAAATCATGAACATGGGAAATGACTCTAATAGATGTTTCCCAAAGTTACATGACCATACGACTTCACATGGGAAAGAAATAAATATTCTACAATCCTATGGTGTAGAATACGGGTCGTTACAGGTAGTAATGTTTTTAGAATGGAAGAGCCTCGAGTATTTGACAAGGTTTGATTTCAGGCTAAGGTGTGAGTTGGAACCTGAAATGTTGGCAAGCTTATTGATAAGACCTACTCTTATTGAAAGGATTGGCGAGAGCCAAAAGAGAGATGTAAAGCTTGTAGAGTTTATCCAGCGACTAGAACCAGAAGATAAAGAGTTCAAAGTCAATTGAGAAGGTTGGCTCGAAAGCAAGGGCGATTAGTTGTTCCTGATATCGATGGATTGAGAGATGAGGTTCTGAGAGAATGTCATCACTTGAAGTTGAAGATTCATCCCAGTGGTAATAAGATGTATCAGGACATGAAGAGAATTTACTACTGGGAGGGGATGATGCGAGATTTTGGAAAGTTCATTTCCAAGTGCATGAGCTATCAGTTGGTGAAAGCTGAACGGAAGAAACTGAGCGGGTTTCTTCAGCCATTAGAAGTTCCTACGTGGAAGTGGGAGCAAGTATCAATGTATTTCATCAATGGACTACCTAGAACTAGGACAGGAAATGAAGGGATTTGGGTCATTGTGGATCGTTTAACCAAAAGTGCAAGGTTCGTTCCTGTCAAATCGACTAGGACGACGTCGAAATTGGATGAAATTTATGTGAAATGGATAGTTTGATTCCATAGTGTCCCAAAGAGTATAGTGAGTGATCGAGATCCGTTGTTCACTAGCGGATTTTGGAAAAGTTTGCAGGAATCTTTGGGAATCGAGTTGTGCCTAAGTACGGCATATCATCCCCAAACTGATGGTCAGACCAAGAGGGTTAATCGAGTTTTGGAAGAACTCCTAAGGGCTTGTTGTTAGACTTTGGAGGATCGTGGGAAGACCATCTACATCTGGTTGAGTTTGCATATAATAATAGCTATCAGTCTAGCATTGGGATGGCGCCATACGAGGCGTTGTATAGGAGACCGTGCAATTCTCCAGCATGTTGGTTAGAAACTGGAGATAAGTTGGTACTTGGGCCAGAGATGATTAGAGATATCACGGATTGTATTGAGATCATTTGGCAATGAATGAAGGGGGCCCAAGATCGCTAGAAGAGCTATGCTGATAGGCGATTAAAAGATTTGGAATTCGACATTGGTGACATGGTTTTCGTGAAGATTTCACCATTGAAGCATGTGGTTCGATTTGGAAGTAAAGGAAAGTTGGCTCCTAGGTTCGTTGGACCATTTCCTATAGTCGAGCGAATTGGAAAACTTGCATATAGATTGGAGTTACCCGAGAAGATGTCGAGTGTGCATAATGTGTTCCATATGTCGTTTCTACGGAAGTGCGTGCATGATTCAAATGTGGTGGTATCTCTAGAGCAGTACGAAGACCTAGAAGTAGAGACCGCAATTGCGATACCTCGTAAGCCGCTTCATGTTGTGGAAAATGACACGAAACAGCTTAGGAGGAAGACGGTTAAGCGTGTCAAGGTACAGTGGAGTGAAGACAGTGACAATTGTACGTAGGAGACAGAAGAGAGTATGAAGGTGGCTCATCCAGAACTCTTCATCAGTAAGACTCTTTGATATCGTATCATCGTTATATGGTTGTATCTCGTTGTTGTTTGATAGAATTCCGCATGCTAGGATAAGGCTATAGATGCATGGCTTGATGGTTGCTAGTTTGGAGGATAGAATTGGCTTCTCATGGATGATAGGCATGCGAAAGTGTTGTGATTACTTGTGTTTATTTGGAATTTCGAGGGCAAAATTCTTAAGGGGGAGAATGTAACAGCCCGCATTTTATGTATCGGAAGATCATAAAATATTTTTATTTTATTCCCTAATGGTTGGATCATTTTCATATTTTAATATGTTGCTTATGGGGATGTGAGACATATCCATAATTTATACCGATTTTGTTTGTCAGTCTTGTATATGGCATGACTTTTGACTCAGGTCGAATCTGAGGGTGAGACCTATGCCAATGGAAAGGAATAGATGTTTGCCTTTCCATAGAGTGGTTACATTAAAGATTTGGCTTAGCGATTTGGGAGAAATCACTGTTTTAAGGTTTTTCAGTTGGCTATCCAGGTTTGGTATGCCAAGTTGGGCTGAATTGGGAAGCCCATTAGAGGGTTGGTGGAAACTATAAATAGGGGTAAGGAATATGTGAAAGGGTTTGAATTTTCCATTCTCTCATTGGGAGGTCTTGAGCTCCTCCTTCCTCTAATACTTTTCCACTATTAGAAATCATAATCCAAGGAGGGAAATTAGAGATCTATACCATAGGAGGCTAGATCTACATCAATTGAGGCAAGGATTCATTAGATCAAGATGTTTGGTGCGAGGTGCTTGCTATCCAAATTCGTAGTCGATTGATTTTTCTTGTTTGGGAGAATTGGTGAGTGATTTAAATCTCTCACATGGATTCAATGAAGTGTATAAGTGTTTGATTATGTTTTTCATCATATTCAATCATTTTCCCATATATCTATGCCATATTAAGTCTGTATTTCATATGAATCACCCTATGATATGATTTAGTAAGTTTAGTTAGGTAAATTCCATGATATTTCGTATGATTATGCAAGTTAGATCTATAGTTTTGTTCATATGATCATATTTCCATGATTTGAGGTGATTTGCATAATTTTGATGAAAATCGTTGTATTTATGATGATGATGGTTTCGTACCATGATTGTGGCCATAATTGATAAGTGGGACGAGTTGGTTTCGTTGGATTTATCGTTTGGCGAAGTTTTGGTCGAAATCAGAGTAAAATTGCAATATGCATGTTTTGGGTCGGCATAAAGATGGGTCGGCCTAAAGTTGGGTCAGCATAAAGTGGGTCGGCACAAACTTGGGTTAGAACTAAGTAGATCAGCACTAAGTTTGGTCGGCACAAAGTTGGGTCGGCCAAAAGTTGGGTCGGCATGAAGTGGGTCGGCATAAAGTGGGTCGGCATAAAGTTGGGTCGGCCGTTTCTGGTCAGCCTTTCTGCCATTTCTGGTCAGACATTTTTGGTGATGATGTGACTTCAAAGTGAATTCAATTGGGAAGTTTTGAAGTGTTGAAAAGTGTTCGTTGATCGGCGTAGAACACCAAACGGTATGACAACTCAAGAGTGTATTGAATTCGTGTGGAGTGACGGCTTTAAGGTGCTCTAAGCAGATTAATAGTCGTAATCGATAACCAATAGAGATGAAAAGGTCGGGGAACTGTAGTTGTTGTAGGTTCTAGCAGATCTAAAACAAGTGGTGCAACTGAAGACCAGTTGTAGGTCGAGTGCCCTGTGCATCGTGTATGGCCTAGACACGTGTTGATTATAGCGTGCGGAGTTTTGCTAGAACCGGGGCGTCATGTATGGTCCTTGACAATTGACCGCAAGTTGTTAGCCAGTCATATTATAACTGGGGTTCCAAAGCAAGGTTGGTGGTGATAGCCAGAGTGAACCATGGAAGTTTTAATGCATGTTGTGATCATGATTGAGTTGCTATTGCTATGAATGAATGGTTGTTCTGGTTACCATGGCTGAATTGTTATCCCTTTGGGTGTGTATATCGTAAAGGCTATCACTGTCATGTTGTGGGGAAGGCAGGTGTAAGTTCTTCTTTGGAGCTGGGTAGATTAGTTCGCTTATTTACCCATTATCATATGCTTTATTGATGAAGTTTGTTAGTTGTTTTATCGCTCACTAAGACTGTTGTCTGACTCAAGGTTTTATGTTTCCTCTTATTTCCTTGGGCTGTTCATCCGGGATGAGCAGACTAGGTAGCAGGTGATAGGTAATGCTATAGTAAGGACGATGATGCTGATCGATGGCGAGCAGGAGGCTTACGTACCAATTTTACTACTATCTAATAATTGGATTTCTGCTATTTGTTATTTCTCTGAGTGCTGTAGTGAGGCAAATTATACAAATATTATTGTTGTTATCCTCGTGTATAGGAAATACTTTCTAGTTGTCATGAAAGTTTAGTGTTTTCTGCTTCACTAACACTACCTGTTGTATATGTTCTATTATATTCTATCCTTGCGCCATGAGTTTACGACAGGTTCTGCTTAAGTATCATACCTTGATGATCATCCATTACTGCCTGGCACACCTTTCGGTGCATTATTCCTCTTATATAGTGCGGGGGTTGTGGGAGGTTGTTGGCTAGCTTTTGGATCAAGCCACCAAGATTCACGCGTATGTTCACTACTAGGTATTACTCGTAGGAGCCATGAAACCCCGATCGTGGTCACCAAGCCTGAACGGATCGTGACACTATTGCTGCCCCCCGATCACGGATCCCTACCACGATTCGATCCGTCCACTCAAACACTCCACGATCCGATCCCTGAAGCTGAGAACTGAAGGCCACGACTGAGTCATACACGATCCAAAGATGAAGGATCTTGTGCCACCTGTACATAACTACCATTTTGACCATTTCTCTATCAAGCTACTAACCAGTACGACATCATCGGGATTTGTGCCACGTATGACTGCAATCCTTCTGCAGATATCACCTATAAATAGCCCAGAACTTGGCATTTTTCAGGATCTTTTTTGGTAATTCTGGGCTCTGATTCCACCATTATCATATCTCCATTATTCCTGTTCTGGTATATCTTGAAACTGAGTGAATCAGCATTATAAAAGTGATAAATTGTTGATTATGCTCGAATCTTAAGTATAATCATAGATATAAAGTGGATATAGGCTCGTTAACGCCGAACTACTATAAATCTTGTGTCTTTTCTGCTTTTCTTGCATTCTTCCTGATATTAACCTCTGCATATTAGAACAATTCGGGTGTTAGAGCCACTTTTGGATCTAACATTTTGTTGCTTTCACTGAGAAACCGAAGTCTCGGTATATTGGATTGTTGCTCTATTGTTTGGATATTTAAGTCCGAAGAAGACAGTCTAAAACTTAACAGTTTTGATTTTTGAAGATTCCAGCAAAGTTCAGATACCATGGCTGGAAAGAAGTCTAAGGAAGTACGAACTTCCGCAAGCGAACGAAGCTGCAAATGAAGCAATCGAAGAAAGTGCGTAGGAACGGGTCGAATTTGAGCTACAGTCCTTGGATTGTGAGGAAAGGGGGCGATCGCGAGTCGAAGGAGGTACCACGAACCTAGCAGCCGAAGGAGTCACTACCCGATCGCAGGACCACGCCGCGATCCCTCCTGCACCCATCATCACGATCCGATCCCAGGGGACTACCACGAACCGACGCCAAGAGGGTACCACGAGCCATCAACCTAGGGTGACCACGATCCGAAGTGATAATCAGACTACTACCCGTCCAGGGAAGGAAATTATGGCCCGTTCCGCTCGTGCTGGTACTTCTGCTCAACCCGGTTCGAGTTCCTTGCATATAAGAGAAGATGAAGACGACCAGTTCGACCCTTCTGCCCCAGTTACCGAAGGACATCTATCTCGCATACTTGAAGCATTGGACAGGCAAACTGATGAACTGGCTGCTCAAAGGCAGGAGAGCTCGTTGCTGCGTCAAAATATTACTGCCCTAGGCAGACGAATTGACGATATTCAAAGGCAGGTTTCACCACCTCCAGCTCACCCTTTCTCCCCGGAACATACGCCGTCGTCTGAAGAACCCCGAAGGAACCGACGATGGCCCCCATTAGAAAGGGGTGAGAACATAGAGCAGCTTCGATTTGGGTCACTTCCATCTTAAGAAGAAGGGGCACTTAATCAGGGAACTAGTAACCGCAACTTAAATGAGCCCGCTCTACCACCGAGGAACGGCGTGCTTCCCGCTCGTCGCGTGATCGACCGCTGCAACAGTGGGCAAGGGAGTTCTGCTCAGGGCCCAGACTTTCCAGCAGCACATCAAAGAAATGCTGGAGGGGGCCGTTGGGCAAGAAGTGCTGACCGGAATCTACCCTGACCCATGCAGAGGTTGAAGCAATGATTAGGAAAGTCATGGTAGATAAGCATGGACAGAGGAACGAAGATTGGGGCATAGATCGTAGTCTTACGCCTTTTACTGACAACATACTAGATGTTACATTCCCGAGGCGCCTCAATATGCCAACCATGAATCGCTATGCAGGCAGGACTGACCCAATCCAGCATCTAATGTGATACTCCTGGTCAATGAATGTCGCTGCAGCTACAGACACGGTAAAATGTAAAGCATTCCCTATATTCCTGGAAGATGTGGCGTTATTGTGGTTTACCCGCTTGCCAGCACGGTCGATATCCAGCTTCAGGGAATTGAGTGAGAAATTCGTGAACCAATTCTGTCTTCATGCCCAGAGGTCTAAGAATGTAATTGAGCTATCCCTTATTAAACAACGACCGGACGAAAGCCTGAGGTTGTATTTGGATCGTTTCAACTTGGCTGTCACAGAAGTCAGAGATCCGCATAAGCAAAATGTGTTGATGGCCCTAATCGATGGCGTCGACAAAGATACCAAGTTTGGGAGATATCTGGCCGGCAAGCCACCCCTGACCAGGGAAATATTTTATGAAAAAGCCAATATTCGCTTGCGTCAGGAGGAGATATACGCTAATAGGAAAAGGAAGGCTACTGATAAGGAAGATATCTAAAGCAATGTGGCCATCAAGCAGACGGGAGAAACCTTAGGAAAGGTCGAAGTTAATGTTGGGAACAAGAATCAAGGAAATGGTCGTCAATCGGGGAATAATACTAATAATAATCGGAAGAGAGATCGTGGGAACGACTCTCAGAGAAGATCCCGACCTAGACCATTTGAGAGCTTCACACCGTTAAATGATACGTTGGAGAACATTTTCCTGGATACATATAATGTCATCCAATACAAAAGGCCTCCTCCGAGAGATTCTACAGAAAATGAGCGTGAAACTGGGAAATTCTATCTTTTTCACCAGATCCATGGTAATTCCACAAACGAATATCATCATTTGAGAGACGTGATTGAAAGGCTGCTCCGAGAAGGGAAGCTTGATGAGTATAAGGTGGCTCCCAGGGTGTAACGTCCCGCATTTTTGTCGGTTTGTATTTGAATATTTAAATCAGTTTAAAATATTGGATTTCTAATATAAGTGGATTTATATATTAATTAAAACGAAGTTGAACGTAGAAAAATATATATTAAATATAATCGAGCCCGAATTATCGCGGCAGTTCGTAATTTAACGTTCTGAACTTCAACTGAGTACACAGGACTCGTTTTAAATCGGATTTCTTCGAAACAAGAAGCGTTGGAATCTGTTGAACTGTATCTTTCTAACATAAGTGAAAATGGAGATTTCGTCGTATAGATTACAAGATATGTCTAAATCAAATATTCAAAAAGTCGCTATGAAATCGTATATCGACTGTAACGGTTATTTGAATATAACTTGATATCGGTTGCAAATCGAGGCAAGGTTCTTTTGAGGCGCAACGATAATTTAATTTTTAGAATTTTACTGAAATTTTTAATTAATAAATATACAACTTTTTATTTGGAGTATTTCGTACCCTATATCGATATTTTGGGGTTTCAAAATATGGGTTTACCTACCGATATTATTATATTTTCGGGATCATGACACCTCGCTGGACACAGCTGTATTCTTATCTCTGTCTGTAGCGGCCTGGACATGAACGAAGTCATGTGTAATGGGTACATTAAACTTTATAAAACCAAAGCAAATTAGATTCATTAAAATAGATGCATGAAAGCGGTTTTAGTCTAACGTTTTACTACTTATTTTATAAGTAAAAAAAACACTCACATCAAAAATACAAAGGACACCAAAACTATATATATAGTACGTTACATGTCCATGTCTACTACCTACGTCCACTTTTCATTTATACCAACATACCTTCCCTGCGTACACCCTCCACCTTGTTTCTTTCGAAATCTTAAGCATGAAGTCTCGTACACACTAACCTAGTTCGAAAATATCTCACCTACAGCTTACATCTTAAGCTAACATCCATACCTTAGGGCATATTCTAGTGTGAATGCATGTCCTACCCTATTCTCCTATAGCTTAACAATAAAGTCTTCTCGTATATAAATATACACGTGAACTTCTCGTTTGTTTTCATCTGGTTTTGCCGCAAGCTTCTTAATGGCAAACAAGAAGGGAAAAAATAAAATAAATAAATAAAAGGAGCCGATGCACGTGGGTAGCATAGGAAATGTTTGTTGGAGCGAGATGTCATAGCAGGTGGTCTCGGGTAGAACGTTTATGCAGCAAGAATGGGTTTAAAGTTCAAGAAGGAAAGAGTTGGTGCGGTTTCACTTCCTGGAGCTTGAACTGATGTGGCGTACCAGGTGTGTTTGAGAAGGGATGGAGGAGTTTGTGAAGGATTGGACGTGGGCAAAGTTGTAAGTTTTGTAGAGATGGTGTGTTCGGTTCCCATCTTGAAGAGCTTGACGGGGAAGGAGGTACGAGAGCGGAGAGGTCTGAAGGATGGGAGGTAACTGCAAGCATGCGGTGTAAAGATGGGCATGCGGTGCATGGGAGAAGTGAGGTGTTGAAAGGAATAAACGTGGCATTGAATGGACACGTGCAGCAAACATAATGAAGTTGGAGCATTAAAGTAGGGGACGTGTAGCAAACTGGAGAAGAAAGACTGCAGGGACACATGTGAATGAATGAAAGCCAGAGGAGTTTTAACGAGGGTAAAACCGATGTGTGTGAATGTTTGGGTGGAGAACATTACTATGCGGGGAAACGATGGTGAGGTATATGGGTTTTACGGTAACGTGTGCACGCATGTTTTGTCAGTGGGGATCACCAACGTTGTCACGAATGAGGGTATGACGATCTGATTTTGTGAGGAGTAGATCAGAAGTGATGGCTTGGTATGGTGAGGAAGCCCACACGATAAAATATATATAAAGAGAGAAGGGGCTTCATACTGTACGCATGAGGTATACGGAGGGGAGTTATTCTTTTGTTGTTTCTAGGTGTGAAGGGAGACGGAGGGATGAAAAGAATACGACAATGCATGACGGGTTTATAAAAAGAAAACAAAATAAATATAAAAGATGCGAATGGAGTTTTATTTCGAGTAGAAGCAGGGTTCGGGATGACGGAGTCGAGACTTGTTTATTACGAATATGGTGGAAAGAAGATATTAAAGCATGAGACTTTCAGTTTGGAGAACTGCAGAGCGATGGTTTTAACATCGGTGTATGGGCTGACGGTGGAAAGAAGCGCATGCGGGTTGGTCATAAATTGTTCACTGAGAACGTCAATAAGAGGAAGCAAGGAATGACGCAAATCGTTATTTAAATGGTTAACACGCCAAGGTGAGTAAAATCACTAACTCTGATCTATATTAAAATATTATAATTATATTTTAATGTTGTTTGAATGCTGTGTGATGGTTGATTAGATAAATTACAATTTAACTGGTTGAATATCGTCATATATATACACATCATTTGTTGGGTACTGATCTCATCAATTATATATTCCCTAGTAGGAATCAGTGATAATTGTTTGACTAACATCTGTGGATGCGGAAACCGGTTGGAGGAATCCGACCGGATTCCTCGATATTTATATGTACTGTTTGTTTTATTTATATGCACTGTTTGAACCCAAATGACAGTAAACCCCGTGTGAATATTGGTGTTGAATGGAAAGTCAGCATTTTTTTTGATTTAATCAATAAACGATATCGATTAAAGAAGTGGCGACAGTCGACCGTAAACCCATCATTGTGTTAAGAAGTTGATTTGTCGTCAGGCAAATGAACGAAGTTAATTATAAAATTATATTTTTATAATTAAAAAGAAGATTTAAATTTATAATAGAAGTTCTATTATAAACCAGTATTTTAGAGTTCGTTTTTATAAAATAAATAAAAACGATTATTGATATTTAAATAAGTTTATAAAGTAGAAATTATCCGACGATTAAATATTTGGATAATTATATTTAAGATAAACAATTTAGAAATACTATTAGATTAATTATATTAATTAAATGTTGAGGAGTAATTAAAATTAGTTAACAAGTTTACTGATGGAATGAGGTTGATTTAATCAACTGTTATTTGGGAAAGTGATTATTAGATTAATTGGTTTTTAATTAATCTAATGAAACAATTTAGAAATAAATTAATCAAAATTTATGAGATTTAATTACCTTTTAGTTTAAGAAGTTATAAGTAGAACTGTGGAATGGAATAGCGAAGAGTTAATGTTTAAAAATAAATAATCATAAACAACCGAGATTTCAAAGTAAGAATATGGTGTTATAAAAACCATAGTCAAAATTAAACAAGAAAATACGGTCTGATAGACATTATAAGTTATAAAGAATTAGAGTTACAGACTTACATCTGTTCTAACGTAAGAACGTTGTCGATCAAGGTCTGAGAGGTAAATAAAATTCCCCAACTTGAATGGCTTCACTATTATCGAGGAACGATATCAGTTTGTAGGGGGAAAAGAGATGTCAAAATTAGTTACAAACAGAATATGGCAGCGTATTGCAAGTATGAAAACTATAGCGATAAAATAAACGCTGTTGAATAGGTTTAAGCGCGACTGTTATGTCAAGACTAGTATAAAGGGAATATGGCAGCATATTGCAAGTCTTAGAACTATAGCGATAAAATAAACGCTGTTGATTAGGCTTAAGCTGACTGTTATGTCAAGATTAGTTATAAAGGAGAATATTACAGCGTATGACAAGTTTTGAACTGTAACGATAAATTAACGCTGTTAACCAGACTTAAGCATGATTTTTATATATAGCAGCACTTCCTAAGGAATGAAACAATTTGGTTTGAGATCCACTTATTCTGAAATGATAAGTAACGACGTTTGTTCAAAGATAATATAAGAATAAGTTTAGAAAGAGAAATGAGAAAATCATGGTAGAAAACGATGGCAGTATTTCGATGTTCGAAATATAATTAGAATTAAAACATTAGGATTTGGAACTATAATTCGACGAAGTCGAATGTAATAAAGTAAATTATTTTAGGAATTATAATCTGATAAGATCGATTCTTAGCTTAAACAAATAAATTATAATAGGATATGTAATCAGTATTTAGTTATAAACTTGATATTGATAAGAAGTTGACTTAGAGAATAGAGTTTATAAGGTGGATTGGGAATATAAAGTATGAAAGAGATTTCGGTAAACGAGATAATGGTATTGATTATCTAAATAAAGAGTTATTTGATAATGGTATTCAGATTTCTATAACAGGAATGGTATTCACATTTTTAAGTGAATAATGTTTTAAAGGTAAACGGTTGGCCGACTAAAATATTTATAATGAAATTGGAAATATTTTTCCAATAAAGATAGGGTATATGATCCAAGTGTAGAAACCAAGAAATGTGAGAAGAATGAAAATGTTTCGAACATTAATAACATATATTTTCTGGAAAATGGGAAGTGAGAGTTAAATAACTGGGAATGTTTTTTCAGGAAGTATGAAAATGCTAAAACGGGATTTGAGAAATATCTGGTAAGATATGGGAATTCGAATAGTAAAACGAATGTTAAATAAAAGTGCCCGTGGTTGCGTGATGTTTAGTTATACATTAGAATGGATGTTTGTTTTTACTTCGATGGTTAAATAACCAGCTATCGAAGTGTTTGACCATCGTTGTCAATACAGAGAGACCGGTTGGATTTATTATCCGAAAACCACTCTGTATAGGCATAAGCGATGCGAATTAGATATGCTGAAGATAATTGAAGACGGAGTTAAATGCAAGGGTCGTCCAGTCCTAGAATGGTGTTTTTGTTTGTCCAGTCCCAGGACAACTTGTATGGACGAGTGTCTGACAGAGTATTTCCAACGGTCACGCAGTTGATTTTTACGAATATACCAAGTTGGTGGGGAGGAGGTAACTTCTCTTTATTTTACACCCAGTGTGCATTTGTGTAATCAATGTGTGATTACGGATTTGACAATGTGACATTCAAAGTGAATGGTGCTCAGATGTTCTGAAGATAGACGTAGCCTCTAGCCTCACAACCAGGAAGTAACAGAAGTTGGGCTAGGCAGCATGGCTAGTTGGGTCATCCCCAAGCAGGGTGTATTGTCACCGATCTAGAGAAAATTCATATTTGTTCTTTTGTTCGATTCTGTATCTTCGGATGACGGTTGAATGGCCTACAACCGTGGTGGCAATATATTCGCGACACTCAAGCTAAATGAGTGAGCGGTCATGTGTGGCCGGGTTGCAAGACGTTCTTGTTGAACCCTGAGTGTATCCCCTCTAGAGTACACTGATCAGAAGGTGCTCCCATACCTTGTCTGTTGGAATCCATTCTCCAATAAGCGCCCTACAGTTTATGATTTTATATTATATATGTGGAGCGTGAGATGCAAGCGTTCTGCTACTTGAATGATTATTTGTTTAGACATTATCATAATATCACTGGTGTTTGATATCAAAGTATTTTGGGTTATAGTAAGGTAAAAACCGTCCATGTTTATGTGTGGGTTGGTCTTACTAATATCCTTTTGTTTCAAAAGGATTTTCAAAGTTAAACAGTATGGTTGTAATTTACTCACACCAGTCCCATGACTGACGCAGAGTTTATTTTGTTTGTTTTCCCTAAACTGTTGGGTGCCCAAATTTGTACGGGCAGTCAAGTGTTTCAGGCTTTGCAGATTCACTTGAAGGAGCTAAAAGCAGGAGGCTCCACTATTAGTTATTTAGAGATTATTTCCGCTGTGATATATACCATGTATTATACTCTGATATGGTATGTATATATACAAACTCTGATTTGTATTTCAAACTTGTTATATAATAAAGATTATTATTCCGCTGTGAGTTTCGTGTTTACTCTGATTCTGTTCAGTTGTGATCTTCTTCTTCTTCTATTCTATTAGTTCTATCTTTTCTATCTCATCCTCTTAATTCTTTCAATAAATGACACGGTTTTCAAGGTACCGAAAATCGCGCCGTTATAGTTGGTATCAAAGCGAGGTTAAGATATTACCTTGGCTCTGTGGCGTAACTCAATAGAGATGGAGTTAGTAATACTCTAGATTGAGTATGAGTGTATACATATGAGCGCGTATTTGTAATTAATATAAAAAAACATATTATATTGTGTTGACTAGTCAGTCGAGTGGTTTATAAATTCTGGTCGAAACAGTAATGCAAACTGCGTCGATAGGTGCTTCTAAACTCTTGAACCGAGTAATTCGGCATAGTATGTTTTTAAAAAAGGGTAAATAAAATAATTTTACCCAAAAATATATTTTCACATAAAGAAAACATATATATTGGAATTATCTAATATATATTGATAGTATTGATCGTTATTATGATCGAATAAGATTTATAATTGAGTTGGTTATACAAATAACCAATCGAAATATTATATAAGCATAATATGCAAAATCAAATGAACTAAATCTGAATTTAAAACCAGAATTGAAATAAAACTCTAGAAATTTGAGAAGATGTTGTAAATGAATTCTGGATTAAATATATGGAAATTTTAAGATCCTGGGCGAATTTAGAAGTGTTTTCTAAACTTGTGGAGTATATTTTGTAGTGATTTCAAAATGAAAATGTTTGAAAATAAGTTTTGAAAGCGATACAATATTGAACTCACTTGGGTTGCTTGAAAATAATTCTGCTGATGACTGCAGCAACATCAATGTTCATTTTCGAGTTTCTAAGTGATGAATTACTACCAGAGATTTTGTTTTGAATTGCTTTGAGAAAATAAGTTGTTCGGAAATTCAAATGTTTTGAATTGCTATTATTATATAGATTTCAAACTGATTTGAAATAAAACCCTGGATTTTGAATCCCGGAATTTAAAATTTACTTCTGAAGTAAATAAATAGAAAATTTAACTACGTTAAGTAAAATTGGTTTGGATTAGAGGTAATCTGGAATGAAATCAAATTGGTGAGTAAGAATTTGGAATTAAAATTTGAATTAAAGTTTGAAATGGAATTTTACTTGGCCATAAAGAAGTGATTGTTTTAAGGATAAGTTGATTGGAGATCAAATGGAAATGCATCATTATATGCTGATAGGACAACAAATGGAATAGAAAAGAGTCGAATGCCCGATAAAAAGGTATAAGTTTACAGTATATTTGGGTATGAGATTTTTGAGCTACTTTGAAAAGTCGTTTGGCTGTTTGATTTGGAAAAGGTCCAGAGTGGCGAATGGTAGTAGCACCGGATGAGCCATGCAGAGGAGATGCTGGCGAACTTCTCTGAAAATTTAAGCTGTTAGGAAATTTTCAGAATTTTGAAAATATTCGAAATAAGAAGGAATTAATATTTAATTGGAAGTAATCAGTTCAGTTGAAACTGAAATTATGAAGTAAACCAAAAAGTTTTTTTAACCTGTTTATAACAGAGATTGTAGCATTTTCCCTATCTTAGCAATTTCGAGGACGAAATTATTTTAAGGGGGAAGGACTGTAACGTCCCGCATTTTTGTCGGTTTGTATTTGAATATTTAAAATAGTTTAAAATATTGGATTTGTAATATAAGTGGATTTATATATTAATTAAAACGAAGTTGAACGTAGAAAAATATATATTAAATATAATCGAGCCCGAATTATCGCGGTAGTTCGTAATTTAACGTTCTGAACTTCAACTGAGTATACATGACTCGTTTTAAATCGGATTTCTTCGAAACAAGAAGCATTGGAATCTGTTGAACTGTATCTTTCTAACAGAAGTGAAAATGGAGATTTCGTCGTATAGATTACTAGATATGTCTAAATCAAATATTCAAAAAGTCGCCATGAAATCGTATATCGACCGTAACGGTTATTTGAATATAACTTGATATCGGTTGCAAATCGGGACAAGGTTCTTTTGAGGCGCAACGATAATTTAATTTTTAGAATTTTACTGAAATTTTTAATTAATTAAATATGCATCTTTTTATTTGGAGTATTTCGTACCCTATATCGATATTTTGGGGTTTCAAAATATGGGCCTACCTACCGATATTATTATATTTTCGGGATCATGACACTTCGCTGGACACAACCGTATTCTTATCTCTGTCTGTAGCGGCCTAGACAGAGCGAAGTCATGTGTAATGGGTACATTAAACTTTATAAAACCAAAGCAAATTAGATTCATTAAAATAGATGCATGAAAGCGGTTTTAGTCTAACGTTTTACTACTTATTTTATAAGTAAAAACAATACTCACATCAAAAATACAAAGGACACCAAAACTATATTTATATAGTACGTTACATGTCCATGTCTACTACCTACGTCCACTTTTCATTTATACCAACATACCTTCCCTATGTACACCCTCCACCTTGTTTCTTTCGAAATCTTAAGCATGAAGTCTCGTACACGCTACCCTAGTTCGAAAATATCTCACCTACAGCTTACATCTTAAGCTAACATCCATACCTTAGGGCATATTCTAGTGTGAATGCACGTCCTACCCTATTCTCCTATACCTTAACAATAAAGTCTTCTCGTATATAAATATACACGTGAACTTCTCGTTTGTTTTCATCTGGTTTTGCCGCAAGCTTCTTAATGGCAAACAAGAAGGGAAAAAATAAAATAAATAAAAGGAGCGGATGCAAGTGGGTGGCGTAGGAAATGTTTGTTGGAGCGAGATGTCATAGCAGGTGGTCTCGGGTAGAACGTTTATGCAGCAAGAATGGGTTTAAAGTTCGGGAAGGAAGGAGTTGGTACGGTTTCACTTCCTGGAGCTTGAACTGATGTGGCGTACCAGGTGTGTTTGAGAAGGGACGGAGGAGTTTGTGAAGGATTGGACGTTGGCAAAGTTGGAAGTTTTGTAGAGATGGTGTGTTTGGTTCGCATCTTGAAGAGCTTGACGGGGAAGGAGGTACGAGAGCGGAGAGGTCTGGAGGATGGGAGGTAACTGCAAGCATGCGGTGTAAAGATGGGCATGCGGTGCATGGGAGAAGTGAGGTGTTGAAAGGAATAAACGTGGCATTGAATGGACACATGCAGCAAACTTAATGAAGTGGGAGCATTAAAGTAGGGGACGTGTAGCAAACTGGAGAAGAAAGACTGCAGGGACACGTGTGCATGAATGAAAGCCAGAGGAGTTTTAATGAGGGTAAAACCATTGCATGTGAATGTTTGGGTGGAGGACATTACTATGCGGGGAAACGATGGTGAGGTATAAGGGTTTTACGGTAACGTGTGCACGGATGTTTTGTCAGTGGGGAACACCAACGTTGTCATGAATGAGGGTATGACGAGCTGATTTTGTGAGGAGTAAATCAGACGTGATGGCTTGGTATGGTGAGGAAGCCCACACGATAAAATATATATAAAGAGAGAAGGGGCTTCATACTGTACGCATGAGGTATACGGAGGGGAGTTATTCTTTTGTTGTTTCGAGGTGTGAAGGGAGATGGAGGGATGAAAAGAATACGACAATGCATGACGGGTTTATAAAAAGAAAACAAAATAAATATAAAAGATGCGAATGGAGTTTTATTTCGAGTAGAAGCAGGGTTCAGGATGAAGGAGTCGAGACTTGTTTATTGCGACTATGGTGGAAAGAAGATATTAAAGCATGAGACTTTCAGTTTGGAGAACTGCAGAGCGAACTGGTTTTAACATCGGTGTATGGGCTGACGGTGGAAAGAAGCGCATGCAGGTTGGTCATAAATTGTTCACTGAGATGAGAACGTCAGTAAGAGGAAGCAAGGAATGATGCAAATCGTTATTTAAACGGTTAACACGCCAAGGTGAGTAAAATCACTAACTCTGATCTATTTTAAAATATTATAATTATATTTTAATGTTGTTTGAATGCTGTGTGATGGTTGATTAGATAAATTACAATTTAACTGGTTGAATATCATCATATATATACACATCATTTGTTGGGTACTGATCTCATCGATTATATATTCCCTAGTAGGAATCAGTGATAATTGTTTGACTAACATCTGTGGATGCGGAAACCGGTTGGAGGAATCTGACCGGATTCCTCGATATTTATATGTACTGTTTGTTTTATGTATATGCACTGTTTGAACCCAAATGACAGTAAACCCCGTGTGAATATTGGTGTTGAATGGAAAGTCAGCATTTTTTTGATTTAATCAATAAACGATATCGATTAAAGAAGTGGCGACAGTCGACCGTAAATCTATCGTTGTGTTAAGAAGTTGATTTGCCGTCAGGAAAATGAACAAAGTTAATCATAAAATTATATTTTTTTAATTAAAAAGAAGATTTAAATTTATAATAGAAGTTCTATTATAAACCAGTACTTTAAAGTTCGTTTTTATAAAATAAATAAAAACGATTATTGATATTTAAATAAGTTTATAAAGCAGAAATTATCCGACGATTAAATATTTGGATAATTATATTTAAGATAAACAATTTAGAAATACTATTAGATTAATTATATTAATTAAATGTTGAGGAGTAATTAAAATCAGTTAACAAGTTTACTGATGGAATGAGGTTGATTTAATTAACTGTTATTTGGGAAAGTGATTATTAGATTAATTGGTTTTTAATTAATCTAATGAAACAGTTTAGAAATAAATTAATCAAAATTTATGAGATTTAATTACCTTTTAGTTTAAGAAGTTATAAGTAGAACTGTGGAATGGAATAGCGAAGAATTAATGTTTAAAAATAAATAATCATAAACAACCGAGATTTCAAAGTAAAAATATGGTGTTATAAAAACCATAGTCAAAATTAAACAAGAAAATACGGTCTGATAGACATTATAAGTAATAAGGAATTAGAGTTACAGACTTATATCTGTTCTAAGGTAAGAACGTTGTCGATCAAGGTCTGAGAGGTAAATAAAATACCCCAACTTGAACGGCTTCACTATTATCGAGGAACGATATCAGTTTGTAAGGGGAAAAGAGATGTCAAAATTAGTTACAAAAAGAATATGGCAGCGTATTGCAAGTCTGAAAAATATAGCGATAAAATAAACGCTGTTGACTAGGTTTAAGCGCGACTGTTATGTCAAGACTAGTATAAAGGGAATATGGCAGCATATTGCAAGTCTTAGAACTATAGCGATAAAATAAACGCTGTTGATTAGGCTTAAGCTGACTGTTATGTCAAGATTAGTTAAAAAGGAGAATATTACAGCGTATGACAAGTTTTGAACTGTAACGATAAATTAACGCTGTTAACCAGACTTAAGCATGATTTTTATATATAGCAGCACTTCCTAAGGAATGAAACAATTTGGTTTGAGATCCACTTATTCTGAAATAATAAGTAACGACGTTTGTTCAAAGATAATATAAGAATAAGTTTAGAAAGAGAAATGAGAAAATCATGGTAGAAAACGATGGCAGTATTTCGATGTTCGAAATATAATTAGAATTAAAACATTAGGATTTGTAACTATAATTCGACGAAGTCGAATGTATTAAAGTAAATTATTTTAGGAATTATAATCTGATAAGATCGATTCTTAGCTTAAACAAATAAATTATAATAGGATATGTAATCAATATTTAGTTATAAACTTGATATTGATAAGAAGTTGACTTAGAGAACAGAGTTTATAAGGTGGATTGGGAATATAAAGTATGAAAGAGATTTCGGTAAACGAGATAATGGTATTGATTATCTAAATAAAGAGTTATTTGATAAAGGTATTCAGATTTCTATAACAGGTATGGTATTCACATTTTTAAGTGAATAATGTTTTAAAGGTAAACGGTTGGCCGACTAAAATATTTATAATGAAATTGGAAATATTTTTCCAATAAAGATAGGGTATATGATCCAAGTGTAGAAACCAAGAAATGTGAAAAGAATGAAAATGTTTCCAACATTAATAACGTATATTTTCTGGAAAATGGGAAGTGAGAGTTAAATAACTGGGAATGTTTTTTTAGGAAGTATGAAAAGGCTAAAACGGGATTTGAGAAATATCTGGTAAGATATGGGAATTCGAATAATAAAACGAATGTTAAATAAAAGTGCCCGTGGTTGTGTGATGTTTAGTTATACATTAGAATGGATGTTTGTTTTTACTTCGATGGTTAAATAACCATCTATCGAAGTGTTTGACCATCGGTGTCAATACAGAGAGACCGGTTGGATTTATTATCCGAAAACCACTCCGTATATGCATAAGCGCTGCGAATTAGATATGCTGAAGAGAATTGAAGACGGAGTTAAATGCAAGGGTCGTCCAGTCCTAGAATGGTGTTTTTGTTTGTCCAGTCCCAGGACAACTTGTATGGACGAGTGTCTGACAGAGTATTTCCAACGGTCATGCAGTTGATTTTTACGAATATACCAAGTTGGTGGGGAGGAGGTAACTTCTCTTTATTCTACACCCAGTGTGCATTTGTGTAATCAATGTGTGATTACGGATTTGACAATGTGACATTCAAAGTGAATGGTACTCAGATGTTCTGAAGATAGACGTAGCCTCTAGCCTCACAACCAGGAAGTAACAGAAGTTGGGCTAGGCAGCATGGCTAGTTGGGTCATCCCCAAGCAGGGTGTATTGTCACCGATTTAGAGAAAATTCATATTTGTTCTTCTATTCGATTCTGTATCTTCGGATGACGGTTGGATGGCCTACAACCGTGGTGGCAATATATTCGCAACACTCAAGCTAAATGAGTGAGCGGTCATGTGTGGCCGGGTTGCAAGACGTTCTTGTTGAACCCTGAGTGTATCCCCTCTAGAGTACACTGATCAGAAGGTGCTCCCATACCTTGTCTGTTGGAATCCATTCTCCAATAAGCGCCCTACGGTTTATGATTTTATATTGTATATGTGGAGCGTGAGATGCAAGCGTTCTGCTACTTGAATGATTATTTGTTTAGACATTATCATAATATCACTGGTGTTTGATATCAAAGTATTTTGGGTTATAGTAAGGTAAAAACCGTCCATGTTTATGTGTGGGTTGGTCTTACTACTATCCTTTTGTTTCAAATGGATTTTCAAAGTTAAACAGTGTGGTTGGAATTTACTCACACCAGTCCCATGACTGACCCAGAGTTTATTTTGTTTGTTTTCCCTAAACTCTTGGGTGCCCAAATTTGTACGGCAGTCAAGTGTTTCAGGCTTTGCAGATTCACTTGGAGGAGCTAAAAGCAGGATGATCCACTATTAGTTATTTAGAGATTATTTCCGCTGTGATATATACCATGTATTATACTCTGATATGGTATGTATATATACAAATTCTGATTTGTATTTCAAACTTGTTATATAATAAAGATTATTATTCCACTGTGAGTTTCGTGTTTACTCTGATTCTGTTCAGTTGTGATCTTCTTCTTCTTCTTCTATTCTATTAGTTCTATCTTTTCTATCTCATCCTCTTAATTCTTTCAATAAATGACACGGTTTCCAAGGTATCGAAAATTGCGCCGTTACACTAGGACAGGGGGCAGGCTGTACAGGCCCTAAACCAGAACCAAAACCAATCCGTTGCCAGACCAACGGCTCAGCAGAAAGGAAAGAACCTCTACATCAACACCATCACCGGAGGGCTTCACCTGACAGGGCAGAGTTTCAGAGCTATGGGTCAATATGTAAATGCAGTTAAACAGCACCTTGAAGTAGGAGAATGTAGCAACCCCGAGGATAACGCTCCGGTTAAGCAACAAAAGGCGATGTCCGATGACGTCATATTTCGCGAGCGAGAGTATTGGAACCAACCGAGGACCCATTGGTGATCACCATCACCATCGACCCAACTATAGTTCATAAAGTCTTGGTAGATAACGGGAGTTCAGTCAACATTCTGTTCAGGAAAACATTCGACCAAATGAAACTTGAGCCGAAGGACTTGAAACCATGCGAGGGTTGGATACGTAGATTTAATGGAGCCTCGACCGCTCCAATGGAATAAGTGGAACTATTAGTAACCCTTGGAGAAGGAGAACACCAGAGAGTGAGGATCCTCCCCTTCGTGGTCTTGGACATTGAGTCGCCGTACAATACCTTCTTAGGCCGTCCAGCACTAGCCAAATTCAGGGCCTGCATTGCACCCTGGTGCCTGTTGTTGAAGTTCCTGACGGATGCCGGCATAGGCATAATCAGAGGAGATCAAGTTGTTGCACGAGCATGCTACATTGCAGAGTTAAAGTTGCTCCGCAAAGGGAAAGATGTAGAAGCAAAAGGTGGTTCTTCCCCTCCGAGGGAGGAATCGTCATAGCAACTAAAGAAAATACCTCCAGGAGGGTCGCCCAGAGAGTTGCCCGAGGACATAGATCCCAGAGAGCATGAAGAGCTTGGGGGCAGAATGGCGACTCCCAATGAAGCGACTATGGAAGTACCAATCGATGATAGTGGCCCAGAGAAGGTCCTGAAGATTGGATCCCAGTTGAATCCTGTTCGAGCCAAAGAATTAACAAATTTCCTGAAAGCTAACTTGGATGTATTCGCCTGGACCCATGTGGACATGTGTGGGATATCTCCCTCGATTATGAGTCATTCGTTAAGCATTAACTTGAAATATCCTCCTGTCAAGAAGAAAAGGCGAATGCTCGGTCCAGAATGGTCTGCCGCCTTGAAGGAAGAAGTCGAAAAACTGAGGAGTAATGGATTTATTAACGATTCGACGTACCCTGACTGGATTTCAAACCCGGTTTTGGTAAAAAAGGCCAATGGAAAGTGGCATACGTGCATCGACTTTTCAGATCTAAACAAAGCCTGCTCAAAAGACGGCTTTCCGTTACCTCGAATTGATCAGTTGGTAGATTCAACTGCA
Source organism: Allium sativum (assembly GCA_030737875.1). Lineage (NCBI taxonomy): Eukaryota > Viridiplantae > Streptophyta > Magnoliopsida > Asparagales > Amaryllidaceae > Allium > Allium sativum. The sequence continues at coordinate 431,385,913 of CM060912.1, forward strand.
GGTCACGAACTTCTTTCTTTTATGGATGCTTACTCAGGGTACAACCAAATCCCCATGCATGTCCCAGACCAAGAACATACCAGCTTCATTACAGATCTGGGATTATATTGTTATGTGGTGATGCCTTTCGGCCTGAAAAATGCCGGCGCCACATATCAGCAATTGGTGAATAGAATGTTCTACAATCAAATCGTGAAAACAATGGAGGTATACGTTGATGACTTGTTGGTAAAGTCCAGACAATCGTCAGACCATACTGCAGATTTAGCAGAGATGTTTGAGATTCTTAGGAAATACGAGATGAAGTTAAATCCTTTGAAGTGCTCGTTTGGGGTAGCATCCGGAAAATTCCTAGGATTCATCGTCATCTCGTGTGGAATCAAAATCAAACCAGATCAAATTACAGCAATTCGAAATATCCAAGAACCAAAGAAAATTAAGGACGTCCAGAGCCTCGCTGGAAAGGTGGCGGCGCTGAGTAGGTTCATCTCCAAAGCTACAGATAAATGCATCCCGTTTTTCGAACTAATAAAGCGAGGCAAACGCAACTTTAAATGGACTCCCGATTGTATAGAAGCATTCCAGAATCTGTTGAACCATTTGGAAAGACCCCCTATACTGTCTAAGCCTGTGGATCACGGGGATTTATTTGTGTACCTGGCAGTGTCATGTCACGCAATCAGCTCGGCTTTGGTAAGAGAAGAGGATATGGTACAAAGACCGGTGTACTATATGAGTAAGAAATTGGCGGCTGTAGAACGAAATTACCCGAAAATAGAAAAGCTTGCGTACAGTTTGCTGATCGCATCTTGGAAGCTTCGCCACTATTTCTAGGCTCACCCCATTACTGTTTACACTGATCACCCTCTTAAGCAAGTCCTGCAAAGGCCAGAAGCATCAAGAAGGTTACTTAAATGGAACATTGAGCTGAGTCAATTCGACCTGAACTTCCAACCCCGAAGGTTGATAAGAGGGAAAGTTCCTGCGGACTTTATAGCATAATTTACCATCCCAGAAAATGATGTGGTAATTGAAGAAGTCGATCTGCCAAAGCTACTCCTTGACCCTAATGCCTGGAAACTATACACTGATGGAGCTAAAAATGACAGACGATCTGGTGCCGGAGTGGTTCTTGAAACTCTAGAGAAACGGCTAATATATTACGCTCTTAGATTAGAGTTCCACGCCACTAATAACGATTCTGAGTATGAAGCTCTAATTGCCGGGTTGAAGCTTGCAAAGGAATTGGGGATAACAAAGCTAGACATCTTTTGCGACTCCAATTTAGTCGTAAACCAGGTCACTGGAAAGTTTCAGGCTAACAGTCCAAGGTTGATATCATACTTAGAAAAAGTGAAGAAGTTGTTAGATGGTTTTGATCACCATAGCATATCTCATATTCCTCAAGCGGAGAATCAAAGATCAGACAAGTTAGCGAAGATGGCTAGTTCCGATAATCCAGAAGATACGGAGCTAGCCCCGATTGAAGTACTACAGTTCCCTAGCGTAGATCAGATGGAAGTTGATCCAGTACTAGAGATTGAACCTGAGAGGGAGTCATGGATAATCCCTCTAAAGATTTTTTTGATGAATGGAACGCTTCCAACAAAGAAAAGTGGGAGGCGTGCAGTTATCCGAAAGGCTTCCCGATATGTGTGGCAAGGCGATGTCCTATACAGACAAGGTTTCTCGATGCCCCTCCTCTGGTGTATCGCCCATGATGACATCAAGCGTGTGCTGAAAGAGGCCTATGAAGGCGAATGTGGCGATCACACCAGGGGGCAAATGCTGGCAAAGAAGATATTGCGATATGGCTATTTCTGGCCTACCATAAACAAGGATGCGGCCAAGTATGCACGACGTTGTGACGCTTGCCAGAAATTCTCCAAGATTCCTAGGGCGCCACCTAGTCAGTTGAAGAAAATGACAAGCCCGTGGCCTTCTGCTATGTGGGGAATTGACATTATTGGGAGCCTCCCCATAGCAACGGGCGGAGAAAAGTTCGCTATTGTGGCCATGGATTATTTTACTAAATGGGTAGAAGCAGAGCCTTTGACAACGATCACAACCAAGCGAGTGATCACGTTTGTCGTTAAGAACATTATATGTCGGTTTGGGATTCCAAAAGTCATCGTAACCGATAATGGGATCCAATTCAACAGCACCGAGTTTCGAGATTTCTGTCAGAAGTATCACATCGAGAAAAGGTACGCCTCTGTGGCACATCCGCAGTCGAACAGACAAGTTGAAGCGGCAAACAAGGTGATCAAATCCATTCTAAAGAAAAGATTTAAGAGGGCCAAAGCCATGTGGGCTAATGAATTACCCCTGGCACTATGGGCCTATAGAACAATGTACAAGTCGGCGACGGGTCACACCCCGTTTTCCCTTGCTTTTGGAGCTGAGGCGGTCATTCCGGTCGAGCTGGAAGTACCATCTCATTGAACCATTTATTACGATCCGATGACCGACAATGAGTTGCTCCTTGAATCCCCGGACATGGTTGAGGAAAAAAGGGACGAAGCCGACTTATGTGTCCTGCGACATAAACAACAAATAACTTGGTATTACAACAAAAGAGTCCGAGCTCGAACATTTGAACCCGGAGACTTGGTTCTGAAGCACGTTTTTCCGCCTCCAGTACTAATGGGCCCGAAATGGGAAGGACCGTACTCCATTTTACGAAATCTTGATAACGAAACCTTCAAGCTAGCAATCGTGGATGGAGATGAAGTCCCCAGAGTGTGGAATGCCCAGCATCTGCGGCTTTATCTGATGTGAAATTGTCAATTTTACTCTTTTGTTCTCAAGGACCATGTAAAAAGACTCGACTATCCTAGAACAGCCTAGTTACTTGAACAAAAGATTATAAAGTGGACGTAGGTCATGGTTCGATCGAATCACTATAAAAATATCGCGTGTCATTTACCTTTACTGCACCGTTTCTTATCCGCTCTTTTATTTTGATTAATATATCATTACCATTTTGAAGTTTGTTTTAAATTATGTAGTAATCTCAAGACAGCTGATCCAAAATGCCATCTATCAGATTAGAAAGCTAAAGATAACTAAAGCTCTAAAAGGTGCAGCGAGGTAAATCACACTACTGCTTGCACTCTAACTCTCGAGATTAGAGAGAGTATAAAGGATGCAAAGATACCGTCCCCAAGGCGTGAAGGTGCACCATGATAAAACCGCCTTGATAACACTCTAACCCGCTTAAGGATCGGGAGATTATAAAGGCGCTAGAGACTTAGCGCCCCCAGAATTTCTGCCCCGCTGAAGGATCAGTGAGCAAACTAAGAACCGAGCTCGAACTCTAACCCGCTGAAGGATCGGGAGAGTATAAAGGTGCTAGACATATAGCGCCACGAGAAATCCTATCCCCGCCTAAGGATCGTGGAAGCATAAAGGCATAGTGGCATATGCCACTAAACGATCCGAATCCCTCATTTTCGGACATGGGGGGAGTCCAAATATGACTCTAATCAATCGCCAATAAGCCCTGACCAGGCACTATAATGATGATTGATTGGGGGCATATATGTACAACACTACACATTTACTTAGCACACGAACTTTTCAATGATTCTTACTCATGACTTCAATATTTAGTTATGATTGTTTCGGTTATGATTAATGATTATTACTCATGACTTCAACATTTAGTTACGATTGTTTCGGTTATGATTATTTAAACTCTACAAACATGATGAACTTGCAGGAACACAATGGCGCAAAAGAAATAGATTTTCATTTACTAACAGTAGATCTATAAGAGCAAGAAGCAAAACAAAAGTGAGGGCCACTCTCACCACTACATTTTCTGGCCAGTGGAAAGCCTAAAAGCTAAAATATGAGCTAATAAGTGCATTCTATTTATGCTTGGGAGATGAATTTGATTTCTTTTCCTTCTTCTGTTTCTCCAACTCCTCTTTATCAGTACCAGGGCGGTCACTTTTCTTCCTCTTCCTCTTATCAACAAGAGGCTCCGGGGGAGGACTGGAAGGTAGGGAGGCAAGTTGTGAAATTATTGATTTGGAAGAGAATCTTATAACCAACCCCGTCTTGGGGTCGATTTCAGAAATAGGGGTCATGAACACAGGGTCCTGTTCCCCCTTCTTAAGAACCAACTGCTTTTCTTTCCTAGCCTGCGTGTCAGCCAAGGTTTCACTATCACCATCCTTAGCCTTGTCTATGATTTCAACTTCCTCTTCCTCATCTCCATGACCGCCATCTATGTCATGCAAAGCCGTAATAATCTCAGCCTCTGCAGGAGCGCTGGTGTCAGATTCCATGGGTGCTACCGTGAATCTCTCACTTGTTGTGCCCTCGGTTTGCTTTGGAATCTTGGAAACTTCAATACCAGAACCCGGGAGGACATCAACCTTCTCTGCCACTGCCTTCTCCTCTGCACCTTTTTCGACCAATTTGGTACCTACACCATGAGAAGCAAAGGTTACTGAATCAGGAGGAGATGTGGCCATGTCAGTTGTCTTTCCCATGAGACGACGACAAGTTACGACTGCTTTGATGAACTGTGGAGAGAATATGGAGATACCTTTAGCCGACTCATCTCCCAGATTTGTAGTGGTGGTCCCGACAATTAGAGGACTTGGAGCCAAGGGGATCAACGGATCATCAGGGTTATATTCCTCAATTTCAGAGGTTTTGGGCTCCACCACCGAGCTCGAGCTTTCACCAACTTTATCCTTGCCCTTGAGCCTACTCTTCTCCCTCTCGATCTCCTCATGGATTAGGCATCTACCTTTCTCCAAAGGCTCAGGTTCTTCACCTCTAAGAAAGGTCTACACCAACTGGGATTCGTCAATCTCGTCGACCATCAATCGCCGCTTCTCGCCTTCGACAATTGCATCCCATACATTGGCCAAAGTAACATGATAGTCCGGAATCCAAGAGATGTCTCAAGTCTTGATGACTTGACCAAATAAGTCGAACAACAGTTCCTCAAAACTAGCTATAACTTTCTCTTTTTCAGCGAGCTTATTAGCAGCAGCATTGGCCGATTCAAGAGCATTATTGGCGTTACCTTCAGCGAGAGCTGCACGCTCCCTAACTTGGGCAAGTTGATCATTTAAAACCTCCTTTTCCTTTTTGGCGAGAGCGAGGTCATCTTTTAAGCTCGCCCTCTCTTTCTCCCAGGCATCTTTCTCAGCAGCAAAGCGTTCCTGTGCTATCTTCAGTTCAATATTAATTGCCCTGAGATCTTCCACTTCCTTCCTCAGGCCCACCCGTTCTTGGCTGTTTAAGTCAAGCTCACTACAAAAACGCTCCCTAGCACTCTCCAGCTCGGACCTGTAATTCTCTGCATCTCGCCGAGCTAAAGCCAGTTGGGCCTGTGCATCCTCTAGTTCTTTTTCCGTTTTGCTCCTAGCCCTAGCATCATTATCAATCTTTACTCTGGCTCTTGCTGCTTCCGTCTTCATCTGGCAGATGATAGTAGAAAGTGTAGCAACATGCTTCTTCATTACCCCATATTGTTTAGCCACATGACATGAGTACCATATCACCTCTGTGTCCCAATCCTTGGGAACCGTTTCAAGATCTGGGACGAATATCATCCCCTCAAAGAAAATATCAGGGAACTGCTTTCGCAAGCGCTCTAGCCTGGCCTAAATTTTAGAACTGGGAGCAATATTCTGCGCAGCAGTGGTATCCAACTCGTGCTCGCTAGAAGAAACATGAGATGTCTTTCTCGTCTCTACGATCTTACCCTCATCTTTGTTTCTGTCCTCTGGCTTGTGGTGTTTTTAGAAGACTGGACATGGGAAGGCGCACTCTTCGGAGGGGTCAAATATCTACGAAGTTGTTTGCCCCCAACCGGTAACGATGGACGACCGTGAGGCCTTTCAGAACCTTGGTTTAATGGAGATCGAGATCGTGTGGAATAAGGTTGATGAGAATCCCGGGGCCGACGACTATCCCTTCCCTGACTATCACTGCGAGCATGTTCGGGATCTGGGAGGAGGCTTGGTGTGCCCTGGCGAAGGGAATGGTAAGAATAAGACCGTTTGCGAGACATTTTTCCTGCAAAAGAAACAGGTGCATGTTAAAACTATGAACGACAGTGGTAAAAGAGTGTTATGGTAAATGGTGCATGTGATTTGTGCATCCCGTGAAATCCCTTTTTTAACAGACCAGGGCCCAGAGTTAGGCTCATTTGGATGACTTCTTTTTCTCCAACTGGGGCACTCGTCTCTTGAGAGATGGGAAAAATTGGTTCCCCTCCGAAATCTTCCTGAGTATAAATATCGTCTGGTAAAGGAATCTTATTTAATTCCCCGAGTATCTGTTCCTCCGTTAATTCATCATGAGCGACAGACTCAACCAGTGATGAAGTTCTTAAGGGAGAGTTCCCCTCAGAGGTCGGGGCCTCCTATGATTCGTCGGCTCGCCCCTCGTCTCCTTTGTATACGTTTAAATCCTCGTCATCCTGATTTGTCATTTGTGAAGGACTCTTGCGAAGGGTAGTTGTCTTTACAGCTTGAGAAGTTCCTTCTCCCTCAGTCGGAGGTATATACTTGTAAGGTTTGCCGCCCGCTCCAAGTCTGAATCTTATGTCTAAAAGACGGTGTTTGTGAAGGTTCTCGTCGGTGATACATTTCTTAATCCTTAAGAAATCTGAGTTACTCTGGAGAAGGCGGGACATTCGGTCTTCACATATCTATCCTTCCGTTCTCTCAAAGTTGTGATCTGTATGGAACAAAATGATTTGTTAGCACTGAGACTAGGCTTTTGAATTAAACACGGGAAAGTTAAAAACATACTCGCTTGTAGCCACTTCCTCGCACATCCAGCTTGGTGTTTTATATAAAACCAGTCGGATTTGATATCCCCTCTATTACTATAACCATCCGTCACAACTTTTCTGTTGGCAACTGATTCGAAGAAAGAAAAATTGGGAGCCCCTGCGGAACGATGCTTGAAATGATAATAGAACTTCAGATCTTTAAGGGTAAGTTCGGTCTGCAAAATCTCCATATAAGCAATATATAGAGTATACAGAGCCGCATAGGCATTCGGATGGAGTTGCATGGGGGCAATGTGCAACTGTCTGAAGAGATCGACAACAAGTGGAGGAAAAGGAGGAATAGCCCCTACCCAGCACATGAGTCGACTAATAGTCATGTTCCCCTCTGGGACAGAATGAGGTCTATCTTCGCTTTCTGGAGCTTTCACATCGTCCCAGGGAATTCCGTGTCTTAAACGTATTTTCTTAAGTTTTATATCGTCTAACTTAGAGGGTAAAGAATCAGTGAACTTATCTATTTCCTTAACACCCAGAATTTCATCAGGAGCTCGATCATCCTCATCTTCAAGGGATGTGCCCTCAGAAGTCGTTGACTCTATATCGGTATCCGTCTCCTAATCTGGATCGGATTTTTCCTCATCTGAATCTGAAGGAAGCACATCAGGGTCATGATGTACTGATGTCTCTGGTTCAGTGCTCTCCTCTGATGTCTCAGTCACTTGCTTATCAGACATGGCTGTGTTGGCGAGTAAAAATTAGAACACAAGTTACCCATTCCCAATGTGTGTAAGTGCAAGTGTGTTCCTGTGCATACATTAAAGAAAAGAATGAAGTCAATCCGATAAGCAGATATTGGTCGTTGTATGCTATTAATTTATGCTGTTGTTCAGTCCGGAAAGTTCATCTCGAAGGCTCTAACCTAACTGTCCATTGGCTTATCAGAGTTACATTGTATTTTTTAGTCAACATGTGTATCAGATCGTTCGTCAAACTGGCTCGTGAGAAAGCACCGGATCGCGGAGAAGCATTGGATCGGGGAACGCTAAGGATCTTGACCCATTATTCTTTACTTGAATGGATCGTGACAGACTCCCCGCGATCCACCTTACTCCCTATGTCCACGAACCGATGTTCCTTCATTGCCACGACCCAATCTTTCTCCATCATGGCGACCCGATCCGTTGTCTGGTACTATGCCATAGTTTCACCCTGGCCCTTCTGTTTCCACGATCCGAGCCAAAGCCTCGTGTGCAAACCGACCTAACCTACTCCTTCTCATATCTTGCTTCTCCTCTCCATCCATAAATCAATGAATCCAAACCCATTACCATCATTGCCTAACCCAGATCCTCATCACTACCGTTACCATACTGGCAGAAGTTCGAAAGAAACAAGACTGAAATAGTAGAAAAGCATTATCAGCGTGATTACCTTTTTTCCTATTTAAGTTAGGGAACGGAATTATTTCTTTTTGGAAATCGCAGTTAGGTTTTGGCAGGGAAGAAGCAGAGGCGGCGACAGTGTGAGGGAAAAGAAGAAGAAGAAGAAAAGGGAAAGGGGGTCAGCTTATATAGGAAAAACGTTGGCCCTTCATATTCCCATTTTTATCACGACTCGATCCATGGAGGTCCACGGACCACGAGCAGTAACGCAAGCCCAGTGAAAGTTAAAACGCAGCCCACTCCTTTGGAGACCCACGGTTGGAATCAGAGAGCCCATTGTGGTCCAGTAGAGGATTCATTTGATCACAAGATCGCGACTAAGGCCATCGTCATGAATCGTGTTATATGCCAGCATCCCGAATTCGAGAGTGAAGACCAGATGGAAATTGTGAAAATGCATGAAAGATTTAGGACTTACTTGATGGATTGATCACAACACACTCTGAAGCTCGAAAAATGAAAGTTAACCAATGAATAAAGAATTAACTTGAAGATCCAGTATGATACTTATACCAGTCAAAGAGCGCAACTCCCCAAAGCAATACGACGTTTCAAGCAGACAAGACTTTTGATTTACATCACTTTATGAAAAGATAAGTTTGTAATTTCGAAGCATGTTCCGTTCTCAATAAAACATACATCGAGGGGGCAAAATGTTGGCTAGCTTTTGGATCAAGCCACCAAGATTCACGCGTATGTTCACTACTAGGTATTACTCATAGGAGCCATGAAACCCCGATCGTGGTCACCAAGCCTGAACGGATCATGACACTATTGTTGCCCCCCGATCGCGGATCCCTACCACAATTCGATCCGTCCACTCAAGCATTCCACAATCTGATCCCTGAAGCTGAGAACTGAAGGCCACGACTGAGTCATACATGATCCGAAGATGAAGGATCTTGTGCCACCTGTCCATAACTGCCATTTTGACCATTTTTCCATCAAGCTACGAACCAGTCCGACATCATCGGGATTTGTGCCACGTATGACTGTGATCCATCTGCAGATATCACCTATAAACAGCCCAGAACTTGGCATTTTTCAGGATCTTTTTTGGTAATTCTGAGCTCTGATTCCACCATTATCATATCTCCATTATTCCTATTCAGGGCTGTCTTGAATTTACTAAGTGAATCAGCATTGTAAAAGTGAGGTTGAGAGATAAATTGTTGATTGTACTCGAATCTTAAGTACAATCATAGATATAAAGTGGACGTAGGCTCGTTAACGCCGAACCACTATAAATCTTGTGTCTTTTCTTCTTTTCTTGCATTCTTTCTGATATTAATCTCTGCATATTAGAACAATTCGGGTGTTAGAGCCACTTTTGGATCTAACAGAGGTCGTCACAACTTGTATCGTGAATCAGACTGGGATTCAAGGGCATAACCTTTGATGAACATGAAAAATTGTTTAAGAATGAACATGCCTAAATTTACCGTAATAGAAACTTAGCCGAACTTAGACACAGGGTTAGATTACACTAGTGGTATAAGTCTGCCCGGAACCGCCCGACAAATCCAGCATCCACAAGTGGTTAATCTAATGTGAGGGGTCTAGTGTGTAAATGTACACGTAACGGTGCTAAGACACGAGGTTAATCCGACTTATGGTAGAAGTTTACCCGTAACTGCCCAGCATATCCAGCATCCACAAGTGGTTGACTTAATGTGAGAGGTCTGGTGCATTAACATGCATGAACGGGAAATGATAATAACCTGTTAACCTGTAGTACTTAACCTGTTTAAATCTATGGGGAGTTATATGAACCTGTCAAAATTGTGTTGGGGTTAAGTAAACTTGCTTGAATCAATGAGGGGTTAAGTAAATCTATTAAATCTGTGGGGGGTTATATAAACCTGACAAACTTAACTTGTTTTATATGGTGGGGTTATGCGAGCTTGCTAATCTATCAGGCATAACCTATCAAAATCCTAGTAGTGGGGATGCAAGCCTAAGGGGTGGCTTGTATCATCTATTGTGTGGGACCCGTATTAGTCAGTAATCCATCGTGGTATCAATAGGGGGACCCTGAACTAGGTAGGGGTCAGGGCACGCTTACTGAGCAGATTATAAGAGGTTCATCTAAGTGGGGGTGTTGACGGCGCATTGCAACGGAGTCATGTGCGTGTATAGGTCTGGATTGCTCGGGAAATTAAGAAGCTGTGACATCAGTGGATATGGCTGTGTCTCTCAAAAAATGGGTTGCCACTTTAGGAAGTGATACATCCTACTGTGGGGCCAGCACGTGGTATATACAGGATAGGGAGCCGATCGATTGGGGTAGTAATTAGAGTACATCTAGTCCTGCTTGTTTAGGAGCCCGTTATTATCGTTGGGGGTAACACCGTCATTTCTGTTGGGCTTCCTGTTATTATCGTTAGGGGTAAAACCCGTCACTAGAAGTACACCTAAGTCTACCATCTGTTTCTGTTGGGATCACTCTGTTTTTGTTATACTAGTATTGGTGTGGAGAAAAATACTTGAGAAGCGCAATATATTCTGTTCTGTTCATTCCGTTTATCTTGCTCAGTCTGTTATACCTGTCTTATGACACTTTTATCTCTCTCATACAGTTTATATGTCTGTCATGATGCTTTTACTTATTTATATGCTAAAAGTAACTGGGCTCGCCAGACTTTATGTCTGACCTGTTTTGTATCCTTTTCTCTCTCTTCCTTCCCCCCAGGTTCTCAGGATGGGAACACTCGAGCTTGATTAGTATTCACTCTTTTGTTCTGCTTGGAGCTTCTTAGATGTGCAACTTTATGATTACCTGTCTACTCTGATATGGCTCTTTTTGGGGACTATGCTTTTATATATACTCTGTTAGTACAAGGCATATATTTTAATTTGATTTAATGGGTTTTCTATACTTCAGACTTATGTTGTAACTGGGTTTTGGACCACGATGTTTTTTATTTGGGAAATAAAGTTTTAAATTCCACTGTTATTTTATATCTGTCTTGTGATGTTTCTGTTTACCTTTAACACTTCATGAAACTTAATGCATTCTGTAAAAGAGTGACATTAACGGATGCAGGGTGTCACATTTGGTACCAGAGCTGAAGGTTACAAAATCGGATAAAAAGTTTTGAATTTTTTTCAAAAGGTTCTAATTAGAAAGCGTTTTTAAAAGTAAAGTTTGTTTTTGAAAAAACATATTCCCCAAAGCCATACGAAATATCTTTCGATTCTCTATTTGAATCCCTTCTCCTTTTCTATTTAACATGTCTAGGGAACCGATTCTTCCCAAAGTGTGTCCCCATTTCGACATGGTTCCGTAGGCATGTTAAAACTATGGCACATGCCGAAGGGCAAGGAAGTGCCCAACCTCCACCTGTAGCCGCAGTAGTTCCACCTATGGGTAAATTTTCTCTCAAACTTGGTAAGGATTTCTGTGCGATGGAGGCAGCTTTCGAGAGACTTGTTAATATGTTACACAAGGATGGTGAAGAAGAGAATAAGGGAGTTAAGGCTGAGGAGCACAACCCAAGGATGAGAAAAATGGCGGCCTAAGAAGGGGATATAGATGAAAGAAGGAAAGCCTAATAAAGTTCAAATAAAGGAAAGAAGAAATGTCATGTTTGTGAGAACGTGGGTCATTTGAGCAAAGATTGCGGAAAAAGGAAGAATGCTTATTTCCAATGTGGGGAGGTCAGACACCTTATTAAGGAGTTCCCAAAGAAGCAAGTACAGGGCCATAGGGCAGGATGTTCTAGAGGGCAGGTGCATGCTCTCATGGCCTGTGTACCGGATATAGGTAGGAAAGTTTCTGTTGAAGGTTTGATTTCTCTTTCTGATCATCCGGTTAGAACTCTTTTTGATTCTGGCGCTTCAGATTCTTTTATATTTTATTCTGTGATTGAGTCTCTACACCTTAGTACTAGTATAATTTTGGATCCCGTTGTTGTCTCAAACCCCGTTGGGGTTACGACTCATCTGTCTATGATTTTTCGGGGTTTGAGAGTATCTATGTTGGGCATCGAGTTTGGGTGCGACACATATATGCTTGGCTTCATGGGCTATGGTTCGATTCTAGGGATGGATTGGCTAGCTATGTATGGTGCCATTCTAGATTGTGAGAGGATGATTGTTAGACTTTTGACTTGCCATGGGAGGACTCTCGAGATTTCTTGTGACCCTAAGGGGTCTGTCATGCTTAGTTTCATAGAGTCGTTTGATGCATCTACCGATGATCTACGATCTCTACCAGTAGTTTGTGAGTATCCGGATGTTTTTGAGGAGATTCGGGGCTTACCTCCGAAGCGTGAGATTGATTTCTGGATATACTTGGTGGACAATGCAAAACCAGTTGCATTGCCTGTGCGCCATATAACTCCGAGAGAAAGGAGGGACCTCAGTAAGCAAGTAGCGGATCTACTTGAGAAAGGGTTTATTAGGCGAAGCATATCTGAATGGGGAAGGCGGATGGTTCGCTTTGCTTATGCGTGGATTACAAGGAGTTGAATAAGCTCACAAAGAAAAATAGGCACCCACTTCCGAGTATAGATGATCTGTTTGACCAGCTTGTTGGTGCATATGTTTTCTCCTAGTTAGACTTGGCCACCGGGTTCCATCGATTGAGGGTGGCCGAGGATAGTATAGACAAGACTTCTTTTAGAACTCTAGATGGTTTCTTTGAGCGCATCAGCTTAAGGCAAAATTCTCCAAATGTCATTTTTGGAGAAAGGAAGTGAGATTTCTAGGGCATGTGGTCTCTAAGGATAGAATAGTAGTGGATCCAGTGAAAGTAGTTGTAGTTCAAGATTGGAAGACTCCAAAGAATGCAACGGAGGTGAGGAATTTTCTTGGTTTAGCGGGCTATTATAGTAAGTTCATTAAGGACTTCGCGAAGATATCAGCCCCACTCACCAGACTGACGAAGAAGAATCTGACCTTCTCTTGGGATATTGACTATGAGAATGCTTTTTCAGCGATTGAAGAGGGCTTTGACAATAGCCTCAGTTTTAACTTTGCCTGATGGGAACAAGATGTTCACAGTATACACCGATGCATGTGGCACAGGGCTTGGTGCTGTTTTGATGTCGGAGGGAAGGGTATGTTAAGGAGGTAGATAGTTGAGAGTTCATGAGAAGAACTACCCTACGCATGACTTAGAGTTGGCTGCCATTATATTCGCTCTTAAGACTTGGAGCCATTATCTACCTGGAGAGAAGTTCGAGTGTATACCGATCATAAATCTCTCAAATATTTATTCTCCTAGAAAGATCTCAATTTGAGGCAACAGAGATGGATGAAGTTCCTAGCGTCCTATGACTTTGAGATTGCTTATACCTCTAGCAAGGGTAATGTGGTGGAGGATGCACTGAGTAAGCAGAGGATGACTTTGAATCCACTATTCGTAGAGAGGCGGAGCTTGGAGTATATATCGGCCTTTGATTTTAGGCCATCTACGGATCTTATACCCGGTTCGTTGGCATCCTTAGAGGTGCGACCTACTCTTATGGATTAGATAGGAACTTCGTAGCGAGAGGATCCTCAGATAGAAGACATATTGGATAGGCTCAGTAGAGGGGAGACTTCTAGTCACCTCAGTAGATATTCCACGGATGATAGAGGGTGGTTGCGACAAGATGGAAGCCTTTATGACCCCGGAGTTCAGAATCTGTTGATAATAGTCCTTGAGGAAGCCCATCATTCTAGGATGACTATCCATCAAGGAGGTGATAAGATGCATAGAGATCTAAAGAGGGTTTTCTTTTGGGATGAGATTAAGAAAGATGTAGCGGAGTATGTTTCTCGATGTTTGATTTGCCAGCAAGTCCAAGCTAAGCAAAGGAAGCCTGGTGGTTTACTTCATCCTTTGGAGGTCCCACAGTGGAAGTAGGAGAGCATATCTATGGATTTCATTCATGGTTTGCCTAGATCGAGGAAAGGCAACACCAGTGTTTGGGTTATAGTTGACAGGCTTACTAAGAACGCTCATTTCATTCTTGTTAAGAGTAGGAGGACGACAACATGGTTGGCACGAGTTTATCTTCATGAGATAGTCCGTCTACATGGAGTATCTTCTAGTGTAGTGAGTGATCGTGACCCCATATTTACTAGTGATTTTTTGAGGAGCATGAAGGAGGCATTAGGTACACAGTTGTGTTTGATCACCGCTTATCACCCTCAGACCGATGGGCAGATGGAAAGGGTGAATAGAGTTCTTGGGGATCTTTTAAGTTTGTGTATCCTAGACTTCAAAGGGCCTTGGGAAGAGCATCTTCAACTGGTAGAGTTCACCTATAACAATAGTTATCATGCTAGTATTGGCATGGCACCCTTCGAGGCATTGTACGGATGACCCTGTAGATCAACGATTTGTTGGTAGGAGTCTACAGAAAGGCTTCTACTTGGACCTGTTATGATTAAAGAAACTTCAGAGAAGATTGATCTTATTCATAGACGCATGAAGACAACTCAGGACATGCAGAAGTCCTACACAGATAAGAGAAGAACTGATATTGAGTTTGAGGTGGGAGACATGGTTTTCATCAAGGTATCACCTTTGAGGAATGTGGTTCACTTTGGATCTATAGGGAAATTGGTGCCAAGGTTTTTAGGGACATTTCCCATAACAAAAAGGATTGTCCAAATGGCTTAGAGGGTGAAGCTACCAGAGAGATTGACAGGTGTTCATGATGTTTTCTGCGTTTCTCATTTACAGAAGTGCCTGAATGATACCGCACAAGTAGTTGAGCTGAATATGTTAGAGGAAGTAGAGGTGGAACGGGAGGCGACAGTTAGATGAGTTCCTACCCGTATTCTTGAATCAGAATTTGGAATCTATGAAACCGACAGGTCACGTTGATGAAAATTCAGTGGGGAGATGACAGCGAGGATGAAACTTGGGAGACTGAAGACAAGATCCGCGCTTCATACCCTTTTCTTTTCAAGGGTATGTTCTTAACTTATTTTCCAAATTTTTTATTCGTACTTGCTTCTGTCATTTAAATATATCCTATCGATCGAATCTTTAACCTTTAGGCAGGGAACTAGTGGATGTAAACATGTATTTGAGACATGTTATGTTTGATGGATGCAAGTGTTTGCTAGTGGTTGCTCGTGGATGCATATACACACACACTAGGCACTAGATCAGCTCAATCACTCTCATACTGCATATGGATGCTTGTGCATTTTTCTTCTTTTATGGATGGAAATGGGAATATCATCATACAGATGTTGCATTTGGATTGATGATTATGCATGCATATAACATTTACATGATATATTGGGATTATTTGCATACATGTTGGATTCATGGCACTAACATACATTACATTAAGGAGGTCGACTGAATCATTAAGCCGCCTGATCTTTCGCATTAGAATATGGACATATACACACGTTATTGCATATGTTCACATAAGCATTAGAATTTTTTTTAAGGACAATGGATGCCGGTGATTGGTGGATGAGTAGATGGATGATGGATGTTAGGAGATACATTCTTCTTAACTTAGGGATTTCAGCCACGAAATCCTTTAAGTAGGGGAGAATGTAACACCCTGTAATCTTAAAAGAACACTATAATGATAAACTAAAGAATACTTAATTAAATATTAGGAATTAAGTAAAACAGACTGCGCCATTGCATTCGTCTCGGAATTTTGCTTAAGGCAGACTCTGAGTTTGCATAAAACGGATATCCTATGAAGAAGATATTAAGGTTTGAAATTTGTATACATATAAGCAAAATTATGAAAAAACCAGTTCAAAAAATCAAAATCAGGAGGAAAGGCATGGGAAATCGTCCCGTTGGGGGTCGATCCCATGCCCCATGGGTGTCAACGGTCGACCCCTATAAGGGGGTGTCGACCCTAGGGTCGACCCCACCCAGATCTGGGGCAGATTCATTCTTTGATCCAGGACTTATTTCTTGACCAAATTCGTTGACGGTAGGCTATAAATAGGACCCCATTTCTATTGTTTTATTCATCAAAATCAATGGAGGCAACGAGATGCTGCCCCAACTTAGATTGAATTAGCCTGTTCTTTTGCAACAATGATTCATACGTATTCAAGAATCTCTACTTCAACATCAACACTCTTTTATCAGTTCTTTAGATCCAATCCCAGTGAATTGTTTTATTTCTGAATTTAAATTATTTTATATCGATGTAAGATGATTATTCTATATACGTTCAAATTAAATATCAAAATATATTCAATTCAGTTCAGAATAGTGTTATAGTATTGGAACGACGGTCGGTACGCTAAAAATAACGGTTCATGATTTTTAATTGTGAACCTCGAGATATTTATAGTGGAAAGGATCGATATCAAATCGATATATATTTAAAAAGGATAAAAAAATTCACTTTATATCAAATCGTATTAATTATAAAATCAAATCAAATTTAATTAAAACATTTTTAATATCAAATCAAAATCAATCTTAAGATTTTCAAAATCCTACAGCAGACTAAACTCCTTCACCCCGAAGTATCCATCATGTATAAATCGCAAGCACCTCCCTTCCAAATTCTTCAGCTCAAAATCAACAGGACCGACCCTTCCTCTTTAATTCTCTTCTGAAATTAATGCCGCGAGTTTAATCGAGAGTAAATAGAAAGGGCCGCACTTCATCTCCACAAAACCCTTTCCGTTCGAAATTCAAGGACTCGACCATTTCAAAATCAAAACTCGCGCATCTAATCAAATCGCGATGGGGTCTGAAATCGCTAGAAGCTCGAGTTCGATTCTGAGGGGCTACAGGTGTTGCTGGAAGTCATGACAGGGGTATTCAGGTCGAAGCAAGGAGGTTCTAGGGCAGTCGAGTTCGAACTTCATGGCGATAGGGGCTCGCGATGATCTTGGAGTTCGATTTCAGAGAAGCGCATCGAAGTGAGGGATTCAACCAAGCTTGATGTCGACTGGGTTTGGATGTTGGGATTCCGATTAAATAAATGTCGCGCATGTCATTCCAGCTACTACAGGGAGGTCGATGCCATGTTAAAGGGTTCAACAACGTGGTACAGGTCTGTGTTAATTAGAGTATTGGAGTTGTCCACAATTTACAACTTAGAGAAAGTAGAGTTCGAGTTCATGTTTGGGATATGAGAGAAGTTGGATTCTTACAGAGAAGAGAAGCATGGACTGAGCCTTCAAGTTCAGGCAGATAACAGTGTTTTAAGAATAGGATTAAAAAGGTAAATTAATTTATTTATTTAATTTTTAATTAACAAGTAAGAATTTTTTTAATGATTATATGGGTTAAATTAAATGTCATATTTAATTTATACAAGGTTTTAATGAATGAAGTCGATCGAAAATGCATAAGCTGGGAATCTCATAAGCTGAAATTAAATTGGATTAAAACGGAGTGGATCGAAATAAAATACCACGGTGAGTAAATCTCACTCACCTTTTATTTAAAATTATTTTTATCAGTTAAAAATAATTGTTTGTTGCTTGTTTGGTTGCATTCAATATTTTTATGCATCTTAAATATATTAGTTAATTAGGCTTGGTGGTTGCTATTATATATATATATTGGTGGTTGGATTTCCCGCAGTATCATTAGCGGATGCCCGCGGTACCATTAACGATAATTACCCTACACGCCCCACGCTATGATAGTGGATGACCTTCTATACCTCGATATCCTGCCTCGAAGTAGGATGGGTATTATTTCTGTTGACTAACGTCTGTGGATGCAGGTAAAACAGGTTGGAGGGATCCAACTGGATTCCTCAAAAATATATTATCTGTTTGTTTATTTGTTTGCATATATACTGTCATATATGATGTGTTAGAAAACCTGAAATAAATAATTGGTTGTTTGGTGTTTAAATATCATTGGGCCTAAGTGTTAATCTATAAAAATACCCTAAAAGGGGTACTGAGATTTAAAAGGGAAATTCTATTTTTCTAAAATAGAATTTGATTTTTTTTAAATAGATTTGAAATATTAACTTGTTTTAAAGAACAAAAACAAGTAGTTCATTTATAAATGAAGTTTATAAATTAAGTGAAATGAATTATCATTGGATAATTCAGAAATATAAAAATACAAGTGTGACTTTGGGAAGGGAAATATATTTTTCCAAAGAAGAAATATTTTGTTTGAAAGCGAGACTTGTTTTAAAATGGGGTTTCTAAATAGAAAATGGAAAAATTATCGTTTGGATAATTTGAATATTTAAATTCAAATGTGAATTTAAAAACAGAAATGGGGAAATCGTTTTAAAGAAATAAACGATGGAATTTATTCTGATGTTCAGAATATAAATTGGACTAAAATAAATCAGTAAGGATTTATGATTTGATTTCGATTAATTCGAATTTTATTAGAAGTCAAATTGAAATTAGAATTTGAATATAGACAATATAAAGGAAATTCAATTATAGGATTTGAATATAGAAAGTGAAATGGAATTTGAATAAAGGAATTTTAAATATAGAAATTCAAATGGAGTTTGAATATAGATAATTTGAAATAGAATTGAAATGGAATTTGAATATAGAAGATCGAAGTATAAATAAATTTATTTCCGAGTTAGGGAAAATCGACAATTTTAGGAGATCGAAAATATTATGTTGAAATGGATTTGATATATATTAAAAATATATCAGAATGAAGTTGAATTTATTTTAAATGAAGTTTAAAGGTTTATATTCATTAACATAATTAAAACGAACTCGCCGCAGCGCGGCAGTTCGTAAATTGGCTAGTCGAACTTCAATTGAGTATACAGAACTCAATTGAAGTCGGAATTCTTTGAAACAAGAAACGTCAGGACTGATTTGATAACAGTTTTCTAATGGTGGAGAAAAATCTGGATTTCATCAAATAGATTTTGAGTTATGTCAAAATAAAATTTTCAGAAAAACAGCGCCATAACCATTTAAAAACCATAACGGTTTATTTAATTTTATAAAAGGATTTTAAGCGAATAAAATCCGAATTTCTATTTAGAAAATTTCAGATTTTGAGTTGTAAATTATATGTGAACTCAAGTGGAGTAATGAATTGATTTTTGAAACAGAAATCAGATTTTTGATTATTGAATAGAATTAACTAATTTGAATAGTAATTAGTTAATGAGATTTTGAATTGATATTGGGCTTTGAATAAGTGAATTCGATTTGGAAATTTATATTCGAAATCGAACAGGAAATTAGAACTGAAATTGGAATTCAATTTGGTTATAAGCAAGTTAAATATCTTATTTGAATATGTTATGTTCAAACAAAGAAGTGGAATAGGCAAAATAGCTAATTAAACAATAAATGGGCGAAACTGAATTCAAACGATTGGATTGAGTTGAATTGAATTGAAAATAGGTGAACACGTGTTAGGCAGGTATGGAATGAAGTATATGAAGAGAACGAAGTTTATAAATTTATTGCCCGACAAAAAGGTACACGTTTAAATTCCATATGGGGTTTTATGTGCCATATCGGCAAGCCGCTTGGCTTTTTCTTTTTGATTGAGAGGCCTGTGTGGCGGTTTGGAGATTTTCCCGATGCTCCCGGTACAAAGGAGGTTATGGCGAAATTTTCCAGAAATTTAAGGAGTTAGAATATTTTTAAGGAAATTTGATAGTTAGAAATCAATGTATCAATATATATATATATATATATATATATATAGAATTCGACAAGGAAACGAAATTAAAATAGAAGATTATAAACAAATAGAAAATCTATAACCAAATCTGGTAGAATTAGAAAGAGAAGCGTATACAGGTAAAAATGAATAAGTAGTTTTATGATGTTGATTACTCGAGGAGAAGTGGTTTTGTCTGCTTTGAAGTTAATGATGTTTTCAGTCAAGGTCTGAGAGGTAATTATACCCCAACTTGATTGATTTAATTTTTGACCGATAAATAGCAAGATCCAGTCTCGAAGAGAAATGTTTGAATAAGGGTTAGTCGAATGCGGTAGTTTGGGTTGTTTGTAACGTTGTTTTACACAACAGTCGTTTAAACCCAGGTAAGTGGAATTTTGGAAATATATCATAAATATTTCCTAAGTATAAAAATAATCGAGTCGTGAAAGAGATAAGTGATTGAAGACATATTCACTTGCGAATAGAATATATTTTCTAAGTATAGAAAATAAAAGAAGTTGATATAAAGAAATGTTTTTTCCAACTAGCGTAAGAGATCAATAAGATTACTGAAAATATTTGGTTAACAAATATTTGATAGGGAAATGAAGAAGTGAATTAATTAATGAAATATTAATTAACATGCCAATGATTGTTTGATATTTTGAATGGATGTTTGTCTATTTTTCTTCGATAGTTAAATAACTGACTATCGAAGTGTTTGCCAATATCGTTGTCGATATGGAGAGACCGGTTGGATTATTATCCGTGAACCACTTTGTATTGGCAGTAGCGTTGCAAATCAGATTATATGAAGATAATCAAAGACGGAGTTAAATGCAAGGGCTTTTTCTATTAATGAAAATTGTGCCTTCGGTTTCGTTCAATCCCATCATGAAAGTAAAGGGACGAATGTCTGACAAAGTATTTCCAATGATCGATGGGTTGGTCTGTATAAATATATATGGTTGCAACAGATTTATTCCCTTAGCATAACATCCAGAATATTTGTGCAAATCAATTAGTGATTAACGGATCTGACAATGTGGCATTCAAAGTGATTGTGTTATCAAATGAATGGCAAGTAATTGTTGCCTTGGGCCTCAACAACCGGGAAATGATAAAAATCGGGCAGGCAGCATGGCTATGTGGGTCGCTCCCATTAGGGTGTATTATCACCTATCTATAGATTCGTTTAATTTCTTATTCTATTTGATGCTGTCCCATTCGGGAAACGATTGCTGATCCCAACCGTTGGTGATATACATTCGATACACTCAAGCGAAATGAGTGGTCGGTCATGTGTGGGCCGGGTTGCAAGATGTTCTTGTTGAACCCAGTGTATTCCTCTCTAGATGTAACGACCCAGAAAATCTGAACCAATTTAAAATTTTTAAATTGGCTAAAATAATGGATTTTAAATATTTAAAATAAATATTTTAAATAAAGGTGATGAAAACTGAGTTTGAATCGACATTTGAAAACGAATATAATTAATTATAATTATATATAGAATTGAAAATAGCGCGGTAGTTCGATAATTCGATTTCAAACTTCAATTGAATGTACCGGGTGCAAAACAATCCGGATTTTAGTGAAACCAAAAACATTAGGATCTAATTGATGATATCTTTCTAACGAATCCGACCAATCGAAATTTGATAGCGGGAATCAAAAGATATGTTCAGTTGAAAATTCTGAATAGTCGCTATGGAATTCAGGCCCTTAAAAATGGACATTTTGCAAACGACCTCGGATTTCGATGAAACCACTTTTGTTAGATCCGCAGTGTCAAGTTATTGTTAGATTCCAAATTTTATAATTTTTCGAATCAATATGTGAGCGTGGCAAAGGAAAACGCGTTTGACCAGTTTCTGTTGAATTTAATCGACTGGAAATTGGCCATTTTGCAAACGGTCTCAGAATTCGACGAAACTAGTTTTGTTAGGACCGTATCGTCAATACAAAGCTAGAAAATATTTTTCGAGAATTTTTCTAGTTAGTATGTGACCTCGTAAATTGAAATGTACGTTTAAAATTCAATATAGTGATTTAAATGTAAATTCAACGGAAACTGATTGTAACGATCAAATCAGCTTGCGATACATATCCCATTGTGTTCGGAATGGGGGTAAAACGCTATGGACGACAGGCGGTGGGTCTCGTTTCGAAGTCGTATGTAAAAGTCAACCTTTTTGAATAATTAAATAATTAAAAAAAAAATATTCTTCCCCCCTTTTTTCCTTCTGCTTGGCCCCCCCCCCCCCCGTTTCATTATACAGAAACGAAATAAAAAAAAAAAAAAGAAAACCTAAAGCGAATCAAAGCCGCCGCCTGAACCCTTGGAGCCGCCCCCTCGAGACCCGACGCCGACGAACCCTGCCGCCTTACCCTGAACCAATCGCGACGCCCCCCTGAACCAATCGCGAGCCCCCCCCCCCCCCGTTGAATCAAATCGAGCCTCCTCCCACCGAACGACACCTCGAAGCCGCCCTCCGTTCAGCCTCCCCCGTTCGAACCCCGAGCGCCGCCACCTCGAACCTGCCGCCGACATCTCCAAACCCCCCCTCTGTAAGTATTTTGTTATTTTATTTTAATAATTTAAAAACTGTTTTTTTTTAGGATTCAAAACTGATTTTTAAAGTAAGTAAAAACTGATTTCAAAAGATTTTAAAAACTGATTTGTTTAAAAGTATAAAACTGTTTTATGTAAAAATTAAAACTGTTTATTTAAAAAAAAAAAATTAAAACTGTTTATTTTAAAAAAAAAAGATTAAAACTGTTTTTTTTAGAAAAGTTAAAACTGTTTTTAAAGAAAGATTAAAACTGTTTTTTTTTAGAAAAGTTAAAACTGTTTTTAAAGAAAGGTTGAAACTGATTTTTCGAAAAAGGATTTGAACTTTAAAAAGTAAAAATCATATTTTTATATATCGAAAGTCGAAAGAAAAATCATATTTTTATATAGAAAAATCATATTTTTATATATCAAAAGTCGAAGTAGAAATCAGATTTTTATATATTGAATAGCATAGTAAAAATTCGATTTTTACATGTGTAGAGAATACGGGCGAAAGCGACAAAAGGCGAAGATTTCTATAAAGGAAGAGTCGTGAAGTTGGATAGCTATTGGTGAGATTTCTGATTTAAAATAAATTATATATGTGTGAAATGAAAGTGAATAGCTATATATAAATTGCTATATATATATATATATATATATACGCCCCTCGTCCACAAACCATGGACGATATTTATTGATTGAAATGGTTGTGATAATTGGTTGATAACGAATGGTTGTTTGGGATTGTTTGTGATTGATATTGGTTGTTTGAGGTTGAAAAATACCCGTTTGTGGTTGTGAAATATTTGGTTGAAACCACTTAGGATTAGTTTGTGGAAATGAAATAAATATATACATGCCGCCTGCGTGCGAACTAGATGCATGATTCCCATTGTCAAAAACCGCGAGGTTTTAAGGTAGAGCGAGGAGCCGTACTAGGGACGGTGCCGGTGTAACTACCCTGCCGTTATGCTGCCGAAATTTTGAATAATATTTGTGTGTTTGAATTATTTTCATATGCTTAAACTATATTTATTCATTGTATAGAAAACATTCATGTGTTGAATTGATATTCATTCGTTGTTTAGAAATTCATGTGTTGAATGGTATTCATATTTTGAAATAAATTGTTCGATAATAAAAATCACATTTTTATCTATATATAAAAACTATTGAAAACATTCATGTGTTGAATTGATATTCATTCGTTGTTTAGAAATTCATGTGTTGAATGGTATTCATATTTTGAAATAAATTGTTCGATAATAAAAATCACATTTTTATCTATATATAAAAACTATTGAAAACATTCATGTGTTGAATTGATATTCATTCGTTGTTTAGAAATTCATGTGTTGAATGGTATTCATATTTTGAAATAAATTGTTCGATAATAAAAATCACATTTTTATCTATATATAAAAACTATTGAAAACATTCATGTGTTGAATTGATATTCATTCGTTGTTTAGAAATTCATGTGTTGAATGGTATTCATATTTTGAAATAAATTGTTCGATAATAAAAATCACATTTTTATCTATATATAAAAACTATTGAAAACATTCATGTGTTGAATTGATATTCATTCGTTGTTTAGAAATTCATGTGTTGAATGGTATTCATATTTTGAAATAAATTGTTCGATAATAAAAATCACATTTTTATCTATATATAAAAACTATTGAAAACATTCATGTGTTGAATTGATATTCACTCGTTGTTTAGAAATTCATTTGTTGAATGGTATTCATATTTTGAAATAAATTGTTTGATAATAAAAATCACCTTTTATCGACTATATGAACTATAGAGAAAAATAGTGTTTTGAAATGAATTGTTTTACAATAAAAATCACATTTTTATTGTATGCATAAATCGTTGAAATGTGAAGTGTTAAAAATAGCCACTTGTTCAAACTAAACATATATGAGTTGAAATATTCATTAATTAGCTAATGAAATGATTTGCACCTATGTATGTAACATTAGAATAAATGGTGTCTTTAAACCAAACAGAAATCAAATATGAAGTTGAATAGAAAAGGATAAATGATAAGAACTGTATATATATGTATATGCATATTCATTGAACAGGTGATAGCAAAGGGGCTAGAGAAGAGGAATAAAATTTTGTGCCCGACAAATAGGTACACATTTACTGATTTGTTTGGGTGATGATTTTGAGCCTGTTGGCTAGCCGCTTGGCTTCTTCTTTTTGAGATTAGAAGGACCGGGAACGCTATTTGCGATTTCCCGATGCTCCCGGTGCAGGGGAGGTTATGGCGAAATTTTTCCAAAATTTAAGGTGTTAGAAATTTTTTTGAAGTGAAAACGATATTGAAATTGTTGAATGAACTATATTTATATAAATATAAATAAAATTAAAACGAAACGAAACGAAGCCGTGCAGTTCGTATTTTGAAACCGTGATTTCAAACGACTAGTACGGGAAATCCGACCATTGGATTTTCCCGAAATCTCAACCGTCGGGTTCGCCTTGGAATAATCTTTCCAACGGCACCAACCTTGTAAAAATCCAACGGTTGGATTGTCTGGAATGTTTAATTCAATTCTGAAGAAAAACAGCGCCAGAAACGATTATATTTATTTATATATATAAATATAATTATATTTAATCGAATAACGACGCTGCAGTTCGTATTTTGAAATCGAAATTTCAAACGATTGTACCGGGAGATCCGACCGTCGGATTTTCCCGAAACTGGAACCGTTGGGTTCGTTTTGAAAAGACCTTTCTAATGATGTAAATTTTGGGAAGATCCAACGGTTAGATTTTCAGATATGTGTAAATCAAATCTGAAGAAAAACAGCGCCACGGCCGCCTTATGGCCCGAAGCGTCGTTTTGAATAAAATGGCTATTTTAAAATAAATAAAAATAGCGATAAATAGTTATAAAATATCGTAAGCGATATGGAATGGAAATAAACTGAATTTGCTTGATTTATGTGATGTTTGATGGTTGAATGTGTTTGGTGTGAAAACTATATTAAAGAACACAATTGGTGTTGTCGAATAATTTAACCATTGAAATAAATCGATTTGAAATTCTAAATATACGTGAATTATTTGAAAAGGCCGAGTTAATTCTCATTTCGAATAATCGACCGACGATTGAAATTCGAAGATGAAGACGATGGTCGAAGACCGGAGATCTTCACCTCGTTTGGATGGTAACCGAGGTCCTGATTGGGAGGCATCCCGAAATATGGATAATGAGTGGTGATCGTCCAGACGTACGTGTTGATCGAAGGGTTTGCGAGGTATTTAGTGCCTCCGGTTTCGTTCAGACCCAGAATGGACTTGTAAATGGACTGTGTGTCCGACATTGGAATTTGTTCTGTGTGATTGATAGCCATCAGTTGCACGGTATGAATTGCCTGTGTGGCATGCTAAGATGCAGTGATCAGGGCTTCTGTTGAAAAGCAAAGTCTTGTGGTGATGATCAAAGCATCGCCTGTGTGGCGTAGCTTTGTGTATAACGTAAATTCGCGAGCCTCACACCCCGGTATGAACCTAAAACGGGAGAAGGACATCAGGGAGGGCATGCGTTTCTTTCTAGCTAGGGTGGTGTCAGTGACCTACCAGCCCTGACATTTATATACTTTTCACCTATGTGGTTGTTGCTGTTGCGAGGCGCCTCGGTTTGACCGGACGATCCGGGTCCGATGGAGTCATTCGTTGGCTCGTTTGCGCCCCAAAGGGCGGGGAGACGTATTGTTCAGGTATAATAATCCACATCGGTGGACCGGCCCTGACGATCCAGGGGGCAGTTGCGGCTGTTCCTGAGACATGGTAGGCTAGATTGTCTCGAATTCGGTAAGGACTATCTTTTGCCTTGGTTCATGACGGAAATCCAATTTCCAGATACGACATCGTGCGGTTTTGATTGTATATATATATGGCGACATGATATATGGTACCCATGCCGTCTATGATTGATAGTTATGATTTGAAATTGTTTTCAAAAATATATAAACACTAGCAATAATATCAATTGCCTTTGTTTTATTCGTATCAATCATATTTTGGCCATTATAAGGTAAAACTCTATCCTCCGGTTTGCGTTGCATTGTGTGATGGGAACTGAGTCTTATAATGGCTTCATTTTTATAAAAAGCATAGCGATGTTTAAAAGAAAGATTTGTTTTAAAAGCACTGGCAATCCAATGGAGTAAACCCGTTCCACGAAAGTGGCGTGGTCCTGTGATTAGCCATAATATATATGTGTTGAGTAGATTTCTCATACCAGTCCCATGACTGACTCGTAGTTTGTTTCACTCTCAAACTCGGGTGCCCCTTTTTCTACACGGGCAGCCTTGTATTCAGGTTTAGCTGGTTCTTTCTGGATAGCTGGAGCTGAAGATGGATTCTATCATTTATTTCTTTTTATGCTATTCAGCTCCTATTGTACATATTTTGTTTATTTCCGCTGTAGACATTTATGTATAGCTGAACTGTATCTGTACTAAGTAAGATCCTGTATACTGTGTAACTCTGATGATTACTTTTATCCAGTATATTTTGTTGTTCCTTATCTGGTGTATTTATTTAATTCTGTTCTGCTATTATCTGTTTCTGTGTTATATTCCAAAGATAACCTTGTTTCTGTGAGTACGGGAAATCGGGTCGTCTCAACGTGGTATCAGAGCTTTGGTTAAGCTTAGTTCTGGAATATAACATTTGAACGAACTCGTCAGAAATAGAACCAGTAGTGTTCTAGGACGGGTAACTCTATACAGATAGGATCAGTAATATCCTAGTATGAGTAAAGAAGAATGAAATTACACCTTGATAGACACATTTACATTTGAAGTATGTGTTTCTATATTTTAAAATACCTTTTCTGTGACCTGACACTTGATCTGCCATTTGCAGAAGTACTAGAAAATTGAGTGTCAGAAGCAGAAGGAATGCAGAACCGGATATTGAGGCCCTATTAATCAAATATCGAAATATGGGTGGAATACCGTTCTCTGGTGAAGAATCTATTATGAAGACCCAAGCTTGGATTCGTTCGGCTGAGAAAATATTCGAAGCATTAAAGCTGAGGGGTAACCAGAAAAGATTACTGGCCTCCTGGGCTCTCAAAGATGAAGCTTTGTTCTGGTGGGATTCAGTTATTGAAAATAATCCAGAAGGTGATATCACCTGGGACAGATTCAAAGTGATTTTCTTGGAAAGATTTACTCCTCCCGAAGCAACCGAGAGATTATGTAAAGAATTTTCTTATCTAATACAAGGTGATATGACCATCCCAGAATATCATAAGAAATTCAACGAACTTGCTCACTTTGCTCCCCATCTGATTCAGAATCCGAAGAGGAAGAATCTTAGATTTATCCATGGGCTTCAAAGGAAATACCAGAATAAAGTATTGGGGCATGTGAAGCTTCCTTTTCCAGAAATGATTTATATGGCTTATCAATATGAAGACCTATATAAAAAAGGCATGTTGCGAGACGAAGAAGAAATCAGCTCTAGCAGCAAAAGAAAATTTGAGGCTGATAGCCCAGAGACAAGTGAGCAGCCTGAGGCTAGTACGAAGGCTGAAGACAAAAAAAGGCCGAAGATCAATCAGAAAAGGGTAAAGGCAGTTGTATGTCTAAAGTGCAATCAGCAAGGGCATTCGATGAGAAATTGTAGATCTTCGAACAAACGAAAGGGTGATGGGTCTAAATCCGGGATGAATTTTCAAGAAAATAGTAAATGCAATCTCTGCCATCAGGCTGGTCACGTAAAGCAAGATTGCTGGCAGTTGAAAAAGACTGAAATAGTTCAAGTGAATGAAGTGGCAGAAACTTCTGAGCCCTCAGCTAGCCAGGAAAGGTCTGACGTTTTAGAAGGCACGCTCAATGTCAAGAACATTCTAGTTAAAGTACTATTTGACACTGGCGCGTCACGAAGCTTTATTGCAAAGAGTGCAGTCAAGAAATTAGATTTGAATTTGAAGAAGCTCAAAGAGCCAATGACTGTCCGAAATCCAGTTGGAGGATCCATCAATCTCAGTTGGGTTTGTGCAGTACCCGTCTCTTTTTCTTGCTATAAATTCCCTATTATCTCTGTCGTCATGAATTTTGATGAATTCGATCTTATTTTGGGATTGGATTGGTTAACCAAATATGAAGCAGAGGTTAGATGCGCCGAGAGAGTTGTTAGAGCTAAGATTAAATCAGGGAGTTATATAACCATACCATGTGAAGGCCCGACTTCAAATAGAAAAGATTTCTGGTCAGCTCTCGATGTTTCTCCAGCTCAAATAGAAAATATCCCTGAGGCCACAGAGAATATTCCTGACCTCATTAAAGATATTCCTGTCGTCAAGAATTATGCGGATGTGTTCGAGGAAGTTGTTCGCTTACCTCCGCAGAGAGAAATAGATTTCAAAATTGCTTTAATTCCCAATGCAAGGCCAGTAGTTCACGCCATTAGAAGAATGTCCTTGAAAGAGAAGGAGGAATTAGACAATCAAACAAGACAGCTAGTATGGAAAGGTCTAATCAGGCCTAGTTTCTCTGATTGGGGTGCAGCAGTGGTGTTTGTCCCGAAATCTGACGGTACTCTACGTCTATGTGTGGATTATCGAGATCTGAACAAACAAACAATAAAGAACAAATATCCATTGCCGCGAATAGATGATTTGTTGGATCGATTAAATGGAGCACAAGTATTCTCACGAATGGACCTAGCTACAGGTTTCCATCAACTTCGAATTGCCGAAGAGTGTGTTCCAATGACAGCGTTCAGAGGCCCCGACTTATTCTACGAGTGGTTAGTAATGCCGTTCGGATTATGTAACGCTCCAGCTTATTTCGTCGATCTAATGAACAGAGTATTCAGAGGAGTATTGAACAAATTTGTTCTGGTTTTTATTGATGATATTCTAATCTTCTCTAAATCAAAGGCCGAACATGAAAAGCATCTGGAACAGGTTCTAGAAATCCTCAGAAGGAATGTATTGAAAGCCAAGTTTTCCAAATGTATATTCTGGCAAGATGAAGTGAAATTTCTGGGCCATGTTGTATCGAAAGAAGGAATTGCTGTGGATCCAAGTAAAATCACGGCTATTCAAAATTGGAAACAGCCCAGTACTCCCACTGAAGTCCGCAGCTTTCTCGGATTGGCTAGCTATTATCGGAAGTTCGTTAAAGACTTTTCTAAGATATCTGGCCACTTAACGAAGCTTACAAAGAAACATTCTAAGTTCAAATGGACTCAAGAAAATGAGGAGGCTTTTGAAGAGCTAAAGTTGAGATTAACAACAGCTCCAGTGTTAACCATCATCGATGGCAACCAAGATT
The DNA here is from genome assembly GCA_030737875.1 of Allium sativum. NCBI lineage: Eukaryota > Viridiplantae > Streptophyta > Magnoliopsida > Asparagales > Amaryllidaceae > Allium > Allium sativum. The sequence continues at coordinate 431,415,581 of CM060912.1, forward strand.
TGAAAGTCTGGACTGATGCTTCTAGAGAAGGCCTTGGCGCAGTGTTAATGCAAAGGGGTCAAGTGATTGCTTATGCTAGCCGTCAACTGAAACCGCACGAGAAAAACTATGTAACTCATGATCTTGAGTTATTGGCTATCATATTCTCTTTAAAAATCTGGAGACACTATCTTCTAGGAGAGAGATTTGAACTGTTTACAGATCATCAGTCATTAAAGTATCTGTTCACTCAGAAGGACTTAAATTTGAGGCAGCAACGTTGGCTAGAGTTTCTTGCAGCATATGACTTTGAAATTATATATACTCCAGGAAAAGCCAATTTCGTGGCTGATGCATTAAGCAGAAAGAATGTAATGATCGCCAGTTTTATTATCACGACTTTATTGCTAGATAAGATATCTGCTCTTCAGGAGGATGATCACTTCATTCAGAAGATCAGAGGGATAATTCAACAAGGCGAACCCTCGAGTTTTCAAGTAGATAACGATGGGATTTTAAGGCTCAAAGGTCGAATCTGTGTCCCTAACATTCCTGAACTTCGAAAGGAAGTACTGGATGAATGCCACAAGTCAAAACTCAGTATCCATCCGGGAGTAAGCAAAATGTATAATGACATTAAACGCACTTTCTGGTGGAAGTCGATGAAAAGGGACATTTCCTTATATGTTAGCCGATGCCCTACTTGCCAGCTAGTCAAGAGCGACCAACAGAAATTGGCTGGATTATTACAACCACAAGAAGTTCTTGGCTGGAAGTGGGAACATATTTCTATGGATTTCATTGATGGTCTGCCTAGAACCAGAAAAGGGAATGACAGTATTTGGGTGATCGTAGATCGTTTCACGAAGACCGCCCATTTCATACCTGTCAGATCAAATAGAACTGCTCAGAGTCTGGCGCAGATTTACTTCAGGGAAATAGTTAGACTGCATGGAGTGCCGCTCAGTATAGTAAGTGATAGGGATACGATATTCACTAGCAAATTCTGGGAAGCATTTCAAGTCGAGCTAGGAACAAAGCTAAACTTGAGCACCTCTTATCATCCTCAAACAGACGGTCAGACTGAGAGGGTGAATCGCATTTTAGAAGATCTATTGCGGGCTTGTATTCTAGATTTCGGTGGATCATGGGAAGACCATCTGCATTTGGCTGAATTCTCTTATAACAACAGCTACCAGGCGAGTCTGACAATGTCACCATTCGAAGCATTGTATGGTAGACCGTGCCGATCTCCTGCTTGTTGGGTCGAGCCTGGAAATAGACTTGTGTTGGGTCCCGATATGATTCGAGAAGCTGCCGACAAAGTCGATTTTATTAAGAAGCGATTACTCGCCGCTCAAAGCCGACAAAAGAGCTACGCCGATAAAAGAAGAAGAGATATATCCTTTGAAGTTGGCGACTATGTATATTTGAAAGTATCGCCGATGAGATGAGTTATCCGGTTCGGTAAAACTGGAAAGTTGGCACCCAAATTCATTGGTCCGTTTCCTATTCTGGAACGGATCGGAACTCTCGCTTATAGGGTCAAACTGCCTGACTGGTTGCCTGGAGTTCATGATGTATTTCATATATCTCAACTTCGAAAGCACGTTCATGATCCAGACTTGATCGTGGAAGAAGCAGCTCAGCAAGACATTGAAATTACTCCAGAATTAGCCGTGAGGCGTGAGCCGCTGAAGATCATCGGCAAAGAAACCAAAGAGCTGAGGAACAAGAAGGTTCACTTAGTCAAAGTGCAATGGAGTGGAGATCCGAGAGATTGTACTTGGGAAACCGAGGAGAGCATTCAGAAAGCTTATCCCAGATGCCGAGTAGATATCTCTGATTGACTCCGGTGCAAGGTATATTTACCATACTTTACCTCACCATTTAATTCTCTATTCTATTATAATTGTTTGAATGATTTTAGAAGAAAAATAGGAATTAATTTGTATGGCTTTGAAAGGTTGATGGTGGTTGAAATTGGTTGTTGTATTGTGGGTTTGTAGATTTATCAAACCACTTTCGACTTTGTTCCTTTTCGGGGACGAAAAGTTTTAAGTGGGGGAGATTGTAACGACCCAGAAAATCTGAACCAATTTAAAATTTTTAAATTGGCTAAAATAATGGATTTTAAATATTTAAAATAAATATTTTAAATAAAGGTGATGAAAACTGAGTTTGAATCGACATTTGAAAACGAATATAATTAATTATAATTATATAGAGAATTGAAAATAGCGCGGTAGTTCGATAATTCGATTTCAAACTTCAATTGAATGTACCGGGTGCAAAACAATCCGGATTTTAGTGAAACCAAAAACATTAGGATCTAATTGATGATATCTTTCTAACGAATCCGACCAATCGAAATTTGATAGCGGGAATCAAAAGATATGTTCAGTTGAAAATTCTGAATAGTCGCTATGGAATTCAGGCCCTTAAAAATGGACATTTTGCAAACGACCTCGGATTTCGATGAAACCACTTTTGTTAGATCCGCAGTGTCAAGTTATTGTTAGATTCCAAATTTCATAATTTTTCGAATCAATATGTGAGCGTGGCAAAGGAAAACGCGTTTGACCAGTTTCTGTTGAATTTAATCGACTGGAAATTGGCCATTTGCAAACGGTCTCAGAATTCGACGAAACTAGTTTTGTTAGGACCGTATCGTCAATACAAAGCTAGAAAATATTTTTCGAGAATTTTTCTAGTTAGTATGTGACCCCGGTAAAATGAAATGTACTTTTAAAATTCAATATAGTGATTTAAATGTAAATTCAATGGAAACTGATTGTAACGATCAAATCAGCTTGCGATACATATCCCATTGTGTTCGGAATGGGGGTAAAACGCTATGGACGACAGGCGGTGGGTCTCGTTTCGAAGTCGTATGTAAAAGTCAACCTTTTTGAATAATTAAATAATTAAAAATATATATATATATAATATATTCTTTCCCCCCTTTTTTTCCTTCTGCTTGGCCCCCCCCCCCCCGTTTCATTATACAGAAACGAAATAAAAAAGAAAAAAAAGAAAACCTAAAGCGAATCAAAGCCGCCGCCTGAACCCTCGGAGCCGCCCCCTCGAGACCCGACGCCGACGAACCCTGTCGCCTTACCCTGAACCAATCGCGACGCCCCCCTGAACCAATCGCGAGCCCCCCCGTCGAATCAAATCGAGCCTCCTCCCACCGAACGACACCTCGAAGCCGCCCTCCGTTCAGCCTCCCCCGTTCGAACCCCGAGCGCCGCCACCTCGAAGCTGCCGCCGACATCTCCAAACCCCCCCCCCTCTGTAAGTATTTTGTTATTTTATTTTAATAATTTAAAAACTGTTTTTTTTAGGATTCAAAACTGATTTTTAAAGTAAGTAAAAACTGATTTCAAAAGATTTTAAAAACTGATTTGTTTAAAAGTATAAAACTGTTTTATGTAAAAATTAAAACTGTTTATTTAAAAAAAAAAATTAAAACTGTTTATTTAAAAAAAAAAAGATTAAAACTGTTTTTTTTAGAAAAGTTAAAACTGTTTTTAAAGAAAGATTAAAACTGTTTTTTTTTAGAAAAGTTAAAACTGTTTTTAAAGAAAGGTTGAAACTGATTTTTCGAAAAAGGATTTGAACTTTAAAAAGTAAAAATCATATTTTTATATATCGAAAGTCGAAAGAAAAATCATACTTTTATATAGAAAAATCATATTTTTATATATCGAAAGTCGAAGTAGAAATCAGATTTTTATATATTGAATAGCATAGTAAAAATTCGATTTTTACATGTGTAGAGAATACGGGCGAAAGCGACAAAAGGCGAAGATTTCTATAAAGGAAGAGTCGTGAAGTTGGATAGCTATTGGTGAGATTTCTGATTTAAAATAAATTATATATGTGTGAAATGAAAGTGAATAGCTATATATAAATTGCTATATATAAATATATATATATATATATATATATATATATATACGCCCCTCGTCCACAAACCATGGACGATATTTATTGATTGAAATGGTTGTGATAATTGGTTGATAACGAATGGTTGTTTGGGATTGTTTGTGATTGATATTGGTTGTTTGAGGTTGAAAAATACCCGTTTGTGGTTGTGAAATATTTGGTTGAAACCACTTAGGATTAGTTTGTGGAAATGAAATAAATATATACATGCCGCCTGCGTGCGAACTAGATGCATGATTCCCATTGTCAAAAACCGCGAGGTTTTAAGGTAGAGCGAGGAGCCGTACTAGGGACGGTGCCGGTGTAACTACCCTGCCGTTATGCTGCCGAAATTTTGAATAATATTTGTGTGTTTGAATTATTTTCATATGCTTAAACTATATTTATTCATTGTATAGAAAACATTCATGTGTTGAATTGATATTCATTCGTTGTTTAGAAATTCATGTGTTGAATGGTATTCATATTTTGAAATAAATTGTTCGATAATAAAAATCACATTTTTATCTATATATAAAAACTATTGAAAACATTCATGTGTTGAATTGATATTCATTCGTTGTTTAGAAATTCATGTGTTGAATGGTATTCATATTTTGAAATAAATTGTTCGATAATAAAAATCACATTTTTATCTATATATAAAAACTATTGAAAACATTCATGTGTTGAATTGATATTCATTCGTTGTTTAGAAATTCATGTGTTGAATGGTATTCATATTTTGAAATAAATTGTTCGATAATAAAAATCACATTTTTATCTATATATAAAAACTATTGAAAACATTCATGTGTTGAATTGATATTCATTCGTTGTTTAGAAATTCATGTGTTGAATGGTATTCATATTTTGAAATAAATTGTTCGATAATAAAAATCACATTTTTATCTATATATAAAAACTATTGAAAACATTCATGTGTTGAATTGATATTCATTCGTTGTTTAGAAATTCATGTGTTGAATGGTATTCATATTTTGAAATAAATTGTTCGATAATAAAAATCACATTTTTATCTATATATAAAAACTATTGAAAACATTCATGTGTTGAATTGATATTCATTCGTTGTTTAGAAATTCATGTGTTGAATGGTATTCATATTTTGAAATAAATTGTTTGATAATAAAAATCACCTTTTATCGACTATATGAACTATAGAGAAAAATAGTGTTTTGAAATGAATTGTTTTACAATAAAAATCACATTTTTATTGTATGCATAAATCGTTGAAATGTGAAGTGTTAAAAATAGCTACTTGTTCAAACTAAACATATATGAGTTGAAATATTCATTAATTAGCTAATGAAATGATTTGCACCTATGTATGTAACATTAGAATAAATGGTGTCTTTAAACCAAACAGAAATCAAATATGAAGTTGAATAGAAAAGGATAAATGATAAGAACTGTATATATATGTATATGCATATTCATTGAACAGGTGATAGCAAAGGGGCTAGAGAAGAGAAATAAAATTTTGTGCCCGACAAATAGGTACACATTTACTGATTTGTTTGGGTGATGATTTTGAGCCTGTTGGCTAGCCGCTTGGCTTCTTCTTTTTCTTTTTGAGATTAGAAGGACCGGGAACGCTATTTGCGATTTCCCGATGCTCCCGGTGCAGGGGAGGTTATGGCGAAATTTTTCCAAAATTTAAGGTGTTAGAAATTTTTTTGAAGTGAAAACGATATTGAAATTGTTGAATGAACTATATTTATATAAATATATAAATATATAAATATAAATAAAATTAAAACGAAACGAAGCCGTGCAGTTCGTATTTTGAAACCGTGATTTCAAACGACTAGTACGGGAAATCCGACCATTGGATTTTCCCGAAATCTCAACCGTCGGGTTCGCCTTGGAATAATCTTTCCAACGGCACCAACCTTGTAAAAATCCAACGGTTGGATTGTCTGGAATGTTTAATTCAATTCTGAAGAAAAACAGCGCCAGAAACGATTATATTTATTTATATATATAAATATAATTATATTTAATCGAATAACGACGCTGCAGTTCGTATTTTGAAATCGAAATTTCAAACGATTGTACCGGGAGATCCGACCGTCGGATTTTCCCGAAACTGGAACCGTTGGGTTCGTTTTGAAAAGACCTTTCTAATGATGTAAATTTTGGGAAGATCCAACGGTTAGATTTTCAGATATGTGTAAATCAAATCTGAAGAAAAACAGCGCCACGGCCGCGTTATGGCCCGAAGCGTCGTTTTGAATAAAATGGCTATTTTAAAATAAATAAAAATAGCGATAAATAGTTATAAAATATCGTAAGCGATATGGAATGGAAATAAACTGAATTTGCTTGATTTATGTGATGTTTGATGGTTGAATGTGTTTGGTGTGAAAACTATATTAAAGAACACAATTGGTGTTGTCGAATAATTTAACCATTGAAATAAATCGATTTGAAATTCTAAATATACGTGAATTATTTGAAAAGGCCGAGTTAATTCTCATTTCAAATAATCGACCGACGATTGAAATTCGAAGATGAAGACGATGGTCGAAGACCGGAGATCTTCACCTCGTTTGGATGGTAACCGAGGTCCTGATTGGGAGGCATCCCGAAATATGGATAATGAGTGGTGATCGTCCAGACGTACGTGTTGATCGAAGGGTTTGCGAGGTATTTAGTGCCTCCGGTTTCGTTCAGACCCAGAATGGACTTGTAAATGGACTGTGTGTCCGACATTGGAATTTGTTCTGTGTGATTGATAGCCATCAGTTGCACGGTATGAATTGCCTGTGTGGCATGCTAAGATGCAGTGATCAGGGCTTCTGTTGAAAAGCAAAGTCTTGTGGTGATGATCAAAGCATCGCCTGTGTGGCGTAGCTTTGTGTATAACGTAAATTCGCGAGCCTCACACCCCGGTATGAACCTAAAACGGGAGAAGGACATCAGGGAGGGCATGCGTTTCTTTCTAGCTAGGGTGGTGTCAGTGACCTACCAGCCCTGACATTTATATACTTTTCACCTATGTGGTTGTTGCTGTTGCGAGGCGCCTCGGTTTGATCGGACGATCCGGGTCCGATGGAGTCATTCGTTGGCTCGTTTGCGCCCCAAAGGGCGGGGAGACGTATTGTTCAGGTATAATAATCCACATCGGTGGACCGGCCCTGACGATCCAGGGGGCAGTTGCGGCTGTTCCTGAGACATGGTAGGCTAGATTGTCTCGAATTCGGTAAGGACTATCTTTTGCCTTGGTTCATGACGGAAATCCAATTTCCAGATACGACATCGTGCGGTTTTGATTGTATATATATATGGCGACATGATATATGGTACCCATGCCGTCTATGATTGATAGTTATGATTTGAAATTGTTTTCAAAAATATACAAACACTAGCAATAATATCAATTGCCTTTGTTTTATTCGTATCAATCATATTTTGGCCATTATAAGGTAAAACTCTATCCTCCGGTTTGCGTTGCATTGTGTGATGGGAACTGAGTCTTATAATGGCTTCATTTTTATAAAAAGCATAGCGATGTTTAAAAGAAAGATTTGTTTTAAAAGCACTGGCAATCCAATGGAGTAAACCCGTTCCACGAAAGTGGCGTGGTCCTGTGATTAGCCATAATATATATGTGTTGAGTAGATTTCTCATACCAGTCCCATGACTGACTCGTAGTTTGTTTCACTCTCAAACTCGGGTGCCCCTTTTTCTACACGGGCAGCCTTGTATTCAGGTTTAGCTGGTTCTTTCTGGATAGCTGGAGCTGAAGATGGATTCTATCATTTATTTCTTTTTATGCTGTTCAGCTCCTATTGTATATATTTTGTTTATTTCCGCTGTAGACATTTATGTATAGCTGAACTGTATCTGTACTAAGTAAGATCCTGTATACTGTGTAACTCTAATGATTACTTTTATCCAGTATATTTTGTTGTTCCTTATCTGGTGTATTTATTTAATTCTGTTCTGCTATTATCTGTTTCTGTGTTATATTCCAAAGATAACCTTGTTTCTGTGAGTACGGGAAATCGGGTCGTCTCACTAGAGATACACTATCGGAAGTTGGTTCCACACCTTGTCATGTTGGAAATCCAATCTCTAATAAACGCCCTTTGGTTTTTTATTTAATATTATATATGGAGCGTGAGATGCAAGCGTTCCACTAGATTGTTATTTATTTGATTTAGACACTATTATAATATCACTGGATTTTATATCAAAGTGTTTTGGGTTATAGTAAGGTAAAAACCATCCATGTTTATGTGTGGGCTGGTCTTACTATTATCCTTTCTTTCGAAAGGATTTTGAAAGTTAAACAAATGGTTGGAGTTTACTCGCACCAGTCCCAAGACTGACCCAGAGTTTATTTTGTTTGTTTTTTCCTAAACTCTTGGGTGCCTAAATTTGTACAGGCAGTCAAGTAGTCGGAATTTTTCAGATTCACTTGGAAGAGCTGGAAGCAGCAGGCTTCACCAGTTAGCTATAGACTCATATATTCCGCTGTGTACTTTGTGGTATCTGGAAACAGGTGTTTATAACTGTTCCAGAAATATCTGTTGTGCTCTGATGATGGTTTGTATATAAAGTTACTGATTTGTATTTCAAAAGTTATGTTATTTAATATATTTTATTCGTTCCGTTGTAAGGTTTGTCTTCTTTGTTTTTCTTCTATTCTAATATTTCTTTCTTTCTATTGCTCATCCTTTAACTTCTTTCTAATAATGATTCGTATTTCTGTGCAATTTGGGTTGGACATGTGGGGTTATTAGTCAACTCAGATAGTACGGATTTGCGGGCCATTACAGTTGGTATCAGAGCTTAAGTTGAGCGAATACCTAGGCTTGTGTGGCATGTGCTCATTAGAGATAGGGTCAGTAGTACCCTAGACTGAGTTGAGTGTATATATATACGAGAGTGCGTATTTGTTAATTGATTAAAACAAATGATTTATATTGTGTTGGCTAGTCTGTTGAGTAGATTATAAATTTTGGTCGAATCGTGGGACGCCACGAAGTCGATAGTAATTTATAAACACTTGAACAGAGAATTCGACACAATATTGTTTTAATGGGTAAATGAAATAATTTTATCCAAAATTCTATTTTGGTACAGAAGGAATAATTTTTTGAAATTATTATAATTATTGATGAGTTGGTTGTTATTATAATCAAATGAGATTATAAAAATTGAAATGGTTATATATAACCAAATAGAATTTGTATATGAATGATATATACAAATGAGATGAATTAAGTTGAATTCAAACCCAAATTAAGAATTTAAATCCTGGGAGATTTGAAATATATTTTTGAAATATATTAAAACAATATAGCTTTGTTCTGAAAGGGTTATTAAATAAAAATCATTTTAAATGGATTTGAAATTGATAAAGCACTGAACTCACTTCAGTGGATGGAAAATAATTCTGATGATGCCTGCAGCTTCAGTAGTGTTCATTTTTGAGTTTCTAAGCGATAGATTGTTGCCTTAGAAAAGTTTTTAATGGAAATTTGTTTTTGGGTTTGAAAATTCAAATGTTTTGAATTTGTGATGAATTATAAATATAGGTATATGATTTCAAAGGGATTTGAAATAAAAACCCAGGAATTTGAATTTCAGAATTTAAAATTTAACTTAAGCAAGTTAAATGGATCAAATTGATTAAAATCAATTTGAATAAATTTGAGTGCACATAAATTGAATGTGAATATATATTGGTTGTAAATCATTCATATTAAATGGATGTAAGCATGTATGATGTGTAATATGAATTTTGAAACGTAATGGGTTTGAAGCATTTTTCTTACCTTAGCAATTTCGGGGACGAAATTCTTTTAAGGGGGGAAGAATGTAACGACCCGGATTTTTCGAACAGTTTATTTTAAATATTTAATATGGTTTTAAATATTGAATTGATAATATATATGAATTTTATATTTAGTTATTGGTTTGAATATCGATTTCAATTTAATATCGAATATATTAAATTATCGTAATACGAAATACAGTTGAAATCAAAGTTAAATACAGAGTCAAAAACAATTTAAATGATAGGTATAAATTCTGTTTGAATATAGACGATAACAGAAATAATTTATTACCAGCGAATTGTTTTATTTCTGAATTTAAATTATTTTATATCGATTTAAGATGATTATTTTATATATGTTCAAATTAAATATCAAAATATATTCAATTCAGTTCAAAATAGTGTTATAGTATTGGAATGACGGTCAGTACGCTAAAAATAGCGGTTCACGATTTTTAATTGTGAACCCCGAGATATTTATAGTGGATAGGATCAATATCAAATCGATATCTATTTAAAAAGGATAAAAAATTCACTTTATATCAAATCGTATTAATTATAAAATCAAATCAAATTTAATTAAAACATTTTTAATATCAAATCAAAATCTATCTAAAGATTTTCAAAATCCTATAGCAGACTAAACTCCTTCACCCCGAAGTATTCTTTCATGTATAAATCGGAAGCACCTCCCATCCAAATTCTTCAGCTCAAAATCAACAGGACCGACCCCTTCCTCTTTAATTCTCTTCTGAATTAAAGCCGCGAGTCCAATCGAGAATAAACAGAATGGGCCTCACTTCATCTCCTCAAAACCCTTTCCGTTCGAAATTCAAGGGCTCGATCGTTTCAAAATCAAAACTCGTGCATCTAATCAAATCTTGATGGGGTCTGAAATCGCTGGAAGCTCGAGTTCGATTCTGAGGGGCTACGGTTGTTGCTGGAAGTCGCGACAGGGGTATTCAGGTTGAAGCAAGGAGGTTCTAGGGCAGTCGAGTTCGAACTTCATGGCGATAGGGGCTCGTGATGATCTTGGAGTTCGATTTCAGAGAAGCGCATCGATGTGAGGGATTCAACCAAGCTTGATGTCGACTGGGTTCAGATGGTGGGATTTCGATCAAATAAATATCGCACAGGTCATTCCAGCTACTACAGGGAGGTCTATGCCATGTTAAAGGGTTCAACAACGTGGTACAGGTCTGTGTTAATTAGGGTATTTGAGTTGTCCACGATTTACAACTTAGAGGAAGTAGAGTTCGAGTTCATGTTTGGGATATGAGAGAAGTTGGATTCTTACAGAGAAGAGAAGCATGGACTGAGCCTTCAAGTTCAGGCAGATAACAGTGTTTTAAGAATAGGATTAAAAAGGTAAATTAATTTATTTATTTAATTTTTAATTAACAAGTAAGAATTTTTTTAATGATTATATGGGTTAAATTAAATGTCATATTTAATTTATACAAGGTTTTAACGAATGAAGTCGATCGAAAATGCATAAGCTGGGAATCTCATAAGCTGAAATTAAATTGGATTAAAACGGAGTGGATCGAAATAAAATACCATGGTGAGTAAATCTCACTTACCTTTTATTTAAAATTATTTTTATCAGTTAAAATTAATTGTTTGTTGCTTGTTTGGTTGCATTCAATATTTTTGTGCATCTTAAATATATTAGTTATTTAGGCTTGGTGGTTGCTATTATATATATATATATATATATATATATATATATATATATTGGTGGTTGGATTTCCCGCAGTATCATTAGCGGATGCCCGCGGTACCAATAGCGAATAATTACCCTATACGCCCCATGCTATGATAGTGGATGACCTTCTATACCGCGATATCCTGCCTCGAAGCAGGATGAGTATTATTTCTGTTGACTAACGTTTGTGGATGCAGGAAAAACAGGTTGGAGGGATCCAACTGGATTCCTTAATAAATTATTATCTTTTTGTTTATTTGTTTGCATATATACTATCATATATAATGTGTTATAAAACCTGAAATAAATAATTGGTTGTTTGGTGTTTAAATATCACTGGGCCTAAGTGTTAATTTATAAAAATACCCTGAAAGGGGTATTTGAGATTTAAAAGGGGAATTCTATTTTTCTAAAATAGAATTTGATTTTTTTTAAATAGATTTGAAATATTAACTTGTTCTAAAGAATAAAAACAAGTAGTTCATTTATAAACGAAGTTTATAAATTAAGTGAAATGAATTATCATTGGATAATTCAGAAATATAAAAATACAAGTGTGACTTTGGGAAAGGAAATATATTTTTCCAAAGAAGAAATATTTTATTTGAAAGCGAGACTTGTTTAAAAATGGGGTTTGTAAATAGAAAGTGGAAAAATTATCATTTGGATAATTTGAATATTTAAATTCAAATGTGAATTTAAAAATAGAAATGGGGAAATTGTTTTAAAGAAATAAACGATGGAATTTATTCTGATGTTCAGAATATAAATTGGACTAAAATAAATCCGTATGGATTTATGATTTGAATTCGATTAATTCGAATTTTATTAGAAGTCAAATTGAAATTAGAATTTGAATATATAGAATTTGAATAGATAGAAAATTCAAATAGAAATTCAAATGGAATTCAAATATAGAATTTGAATATAGAAAATATAAAGGAAATTCAATTATAGGATTTGAATATAGAAAGTGAAATGGAATTTGAATAAAGGAATTTTAAATGTAGAATTTGAATACAGAAATTCAAATGGAGTTTGAATATAGAGAATTTGATATAGAATTGAAATGGAATTTGAATATAGAAGATCGAAGTATTAATAAATTTATTTCCGAGTTAGGGAAAATCGACAATTTTAGGAGATCGAAAATATTATGTTGAAATGGATTTGATATATATTAAAAATATATCAGAACGAAGTTGAATTTATTTTAAACGAAGTTTAAAGTTTATATTTATAAATATAATTAAAACGAACTCGCCGTAGTGCGGCAGTTCGTAAATTGGCAATTCGAACTTAATTGAGTATACAGAACTCGATTGAAGTCGGAATTCTTTGAAACAAGAAATGTCTGGATCGATTTAATAATAGTTTTCTAATAGAGGAGAGAAATCTGGATTTCGTCGAATAGATTTTGAGTTATGTCAAAATCAAATTTTCAGAAAAACAGCGCCACAACCATTTAAAAACCATAACGGTTTATTTAATTTTATAAAAGGATTTTAAGCGAATAAAATCCAAATTTCTATTTAGAAAATTTCAGATTTTGAGTTGTAAATTATATGTGAACTCAAGTGGAGTAATGAATTGATTTTTGAAACAGAAATAAGATTTTTGATTATTGAACAGAATTAACTAATTCAGTTATTAGTTAATGAGATTTTGAATTGATATTGGGCTTTAAATAAGTGAATTCGATTTGGAATTATATTCGAAATCGAACATGAAATTAGAATTGAAATTGGAATTCAATTTGGTTATAATCAAGTTAAATATTTTATTTGGATATGTTATGTTCAAACAAAGAAGTAGAATAGGCAAAATAGCTAATTAAAGAATAAATGGGCGAAACTGAATTCAAACAATTGGATTGAGTTGAATTGAATTGAAAACAGGTGAACATGTTTTAGGCAGGTATGAAATGAAGTATATGAAGAGAATGAAGTTTATAAATTTAGTGCCCGACAAAAAGGTACACGTTTAAATTCCATATGGGTTTTATGCGCCGTATCGGCAAGTCGCTTGGCTTTTTCTTTTTGATTGGAGAGGCCTATGTGGCGGTTTGGGGATTTTCCCGATGCTCTCAGTACAAAGGAGGTTATGGCAAAATTTTCCGGAAATTTAAGGAGTTAGAATATTTTTAAGGGAATTTGATAGTTAGAAATCAATGTATCAATATATATATATATATATATATATAGAATTCGATAAGGAAACGAAATTAAAATAGAATATTATAAACAAATAGAAAATCTATAACCAAATCTGGTAAAATTAGAAAGAGAAGCGTATACAGGTAAAAATGAATAAGTAGTTTTATGATGTTGATTATTCGAGAAGAAGTGGTTTTGTATGTTTTGAAGTTAATGATGTTTTCAGTCAAGGCCTGAGAGGTAATTATACCCCAACTTGATTGATTTCATTTTTGACCGATAAATAGCAAGATCCAGTCTCGAAGAGAATTGTTTGAATAAGGGTTAGTCGAATGCGGTAGTTTGGGTTGTTTGTAACGATGTTTTACACAACAGTCGTTTTAACCCAGGTAAGTGGAATTTTGGAAATATATCATAAATATTTCCTAAGTATAAAAATAACTGAGTCGTGAAAGAGATAAGTGATTGAAGACGTTTTCACTTGCGAATAGAATATATTTTCTAAGTATAGAAAATAAAAGAAGGTGATATAGGGAAATGTTTTTTCCAACTAGCGTAAGAGATCAATAAGATTACTGAAAATATTTGGTTAACAAATATTTGATAGGGAAATGAAGAAGTGAATTAATTGATGAAATATTAATTAACAGGCCAGTGATTGTTTGATATTTTGAATGGATGTTTGTCTATTTTCTTCGATAGTTAAATAACCGACGATCGTAGTGTTTGCCAATATCGTTGTCAATATGGAGAGACCGGTTGGATTATTATCCGTGAACCACTCTGTATTGGCAGTTGCGTTGCAAATCAGATTATATGAAGATAATCAAAGATGGAGTAAAATGCAAGGGCTTTTTCTATTAATGGAAATTGTGCCTTCGGTTTCATTCAATCCAAGAACGAACGTAAAGGGACGAATGTCTGACAAAGTATTTCCAATGAACGAATGGGTTGGTCTATATAAATATATATGGTTGCAACGGATTTATTCCCTTAGCATAACATCCAGAATATTTGTACAAATCAATTAGTGATTAACGGATCTGACAATGTGGCATTCAGAGTGATTGTGCTATCAAATGAATGGCAAGTAAGCGTAGCCTCAAGCCTCAACAACCGGGAAATGACAAAAATTGGGCAGACAGCATGGCTATGTGGGTCGCTCCCATTAGGGTGTATTATCACCTATCTAGAGATTCATTTAATTTTTTATTGTATTCAATGCTGTCCCATTTGGGAAACGGTTGCTGATCCCAACCATTGGTGATATACTTTCGATACACTCAAGCGAAATGAGTGGTTGGTCATGTGTGGGCCGGGTTGCAAGATGTTCTTGTTGAACCCAGTGTATTCCTCTCTAGAGATACACTATCGGAAGGTGGTTCCATACCTTGTCATGTTAGAAATCCAATCTCCAATAAGCGCCCTGCGGTTTTTGATTTAATATTATATATGGAGCGTAAGATGCAAGCGTTCCACTAGATTGTTATTTATTTGATTTAGACACTATTATAATATCACTGGATTTTATATCAAAGTGTTTTGGGTTATAGTAAGGTAAAAACCGTCCATGTTTATGTGTGGGTTGGTCTTACTATTATCCTTTCTTTTGAAAGGATTTTGAAAGTTAAACAAATGGTTGGAGTTTACTCACACTAGTCCCATGACTGACCCAGAGTTTATTTTGTTTGTTTTTCCTAAACTCTTGGGTGCCCAAATTTGTACGGGCAGTAAAGTAGTCGGGATTTTTCAGATGCACTTGGAAGAGCTGGAAGCAGGAGGCTTCACCAGTTAGCTATAAACTCATACATTCCGCTGTGTACTTTGCGGTATCTGGAAACAGGTGTTTATAACTGTTCCAGGAATATTTGTTGTTCTCTGATGATGGTATGTATATAAAGTTACTGATTTGTATTTAAAAAGTTATGTTATTTAATATATTTTATTCGTTCTGCTGTGAGGTTTGTCTTCTTTGTTTTCTTCTATTCTAATATTTCCTTCTTTCTATTTCTCATCCTCTAACTTCTTTCTAATAATGATTCGTATTTCTGTGCAATTTGGGTTGGACGTGTAGTGTTATTAGTCAACTCAGATAGTACGGATTTGCGGGCCATTACACTACCTTCAAGCCTAGGCCTACCACGGAAATATGCGAACGAACAAAATTTGGAATGGTTGGGAATGATAAATTGGAGCATAACTTATATTGTAAAACATGTCTGGGATTTGGGGGCATAATATATACCTTGATCTAAAAATTTAATTTGGGGCATAACTTATATCGTGAATTAGACTGGGATTTGGGGCATAACCTTTGATGAACATGAATTTTTTTTAAGAATGAACATGCCTAAATTTACAGTAAATAGAAACTTAACCGCTCTTAGACACAAGGTTAGATTACACTTGTGGTAGAAGTCTATCCGGAACCACCCGGAAAATCCAGCATCCAAAAGTGGTTAATCTAATGTGGGGGGTCTATTGCGTAAATGTACACGTAACGGTGCAAGACACGGGGTTAAATCCAACTTGTGGTAGAAGTCTGTTCGGAACCGCCCGGCATATCCAACATCCACAAATGGTCGGCTTAATGTGAGAGGTCTGGTGCATTAACATGCGTGAACAGGAAATGATAATAACTTGTTAACCTGTAATACTTAAACTGTTTAAATCTGTGGGGGAGTTATATGAACCTGTCAAAATTGTGTAAGGGTTAAGTACACTTGCTTAAATCGACGAGGGGTCAAGTAAGTCTGTTAAATCTGTCGGGGGTTATATAAACCCGACAATCTTAACCTGTTTTATATGGTGGGATAAACTGTCAAAATCCGAGTAGTGGGGATGCAAGCCTAGGGGGTGGCTTGCATCATCTATTGTGTGCTACCCGTATCAGTCAGTAACTCATCTTTGTATCAAAAGGGGAACCTCGAACTAGCTAGGGGTCAGGGAACGCTTACTGAGCTGATTGAAAAAGGTTCATCTGAGTGGGGGTGTTGACGGTGCATTCCAACGGAGTCATGTGTGTGCATGGTTCCGAATTTCTCAGGAAATTAAGACGTTGTGACATCAGTAGATATGGTTGTGCCTCTCATAAAAAAAGGTTGTCGCTTTAGGAAGTGATGCATCCTACTACGGGGCCAGCACAGGGTATCTACAGGATAGGGAGTCAATCAATTGGGGTAGTAATTAGGGTACATATAGTCCTACTTGTTTAGAACCCGTTATTATCGTTGGGGGTAACACCTGTCATTTCTGTTGGGCCGCCTGTTATTATCGTTCGGGGTAAAACCCATCACTAGAAGTACACCTAAGTCTACCATCTGTTTCTGTTAGGATCATTCTATTTCTATTATACAAGTATTGGTGCAGAGAAAAGTACTTGAGAAGCGCAATATATTCTATTATGTTTATTCTGTTTATCCTGCTCAGTCTGTTATACCTGTCTTATGATACTATTATCTCTCTCATCCAATTTATATGCCTATCATGATGCTTTTAATTATTTATATGCTAAAGTTAATTGGACTTGCCAGACTTTATGTCTGACCCATTTTGTTTTCTTTTCTCTCTTCCTTCCCCCCCCCCCCCCCAGGTTCTTAGGGTGGGAACACTCAGGCTTGATTAGGATTCTCTCTTTCACTCTGCTTGGAGCAGCTTAGATGTACCACTTTTGATTACCTGTCTGCTCTAATATGGCTCTTTTTGGGGACTATGCTTTTATATTACTGTACTCTGATGATTTTGGTACAAGGAAGATATTTTAATTTTGATGTAATGGGTTTTCTGTACTTTAGACTTATGTTGTAACTGGGTTTTGGACCACTATATTTTCTGTTTGGGAAATAAAGTTTTAAATTCCGCTGTTACTTTATATCTGTCTTGTGATGTTTCTTTTTCTGTTTACCTATAACGCTTAACGAAACTTAATGCATTATGATAAAGAGTGACATTAACGGACATGGGGTGTTAAAGTTCCCGATTAGGCCATAATCACCTTCCTCAAGCCAAAATGTGTAAAATATGTCTCCAAGTCCAAAATATGTCCAAAAGCGAGCTAAGTGTCAATCCAAATGTCCAAGTGTTGAGAGTAAACTTCTATATGAAGCTCACTGGTTCAAGAGATAGTCCAAAGCCATAGAAACCACCATGGAAGCCATAATGAGCTACAAAGAGAGCTTTCCCGTATGAAATATAGTGGCAAAAAGTCCAAATATCTGAACCACGTTCATGCTAAAAAGGGGGTATTTATAGGTGAAGTTATAGTCCAAAATCCCAAAAGTTCATATCCCGGGAGTCGTGTCGATCCCAGGATTGAAACAACTCCCCAAGAGTTAGCCAAAGTCCAAGAATCTTAATAAAAAAAAATCATATCTCGGGTTAAGATCCAGAAAATGAGTGATCCACACGTGCAGATCCTTCAAAATTTCTTGTCTGCACGTTGCCAAGCTTGTCGCGGAAAACCAACAAATTTCATATCTCAGAGTTCTGATCCAAGGATTGGAAATCTTGCCACTGCCGGAAACCTATGGCAGTCAAGCCATTTAAGCTGATCTGTATATTTTGCTCAGGCATTTCCGCTTTTCCAAATCCAAATGAAGGGATTTCGTATCCCAAAGTTGCCGAGTCCAAGCCCTAGCGTGCGCAAGCGAAATGGAGTGACCTGCCTGTAGAAATGCTTGTCGGGACAAGCATGTGGTGATGGGGAGTTTGTATCCCTGGAGGGATATGAAATTTGTACTTTCATACCCCAAGAGGGGATGCTGAATCTCTACTTGAGCCGAGCCTTGAATTTCCTTGGTGATCCGAACAGTGCGTGCACGTGTTTTGGGCTGAACAATACAGTGTGCTCAAGTGATTTTGCCATGCCAAATCTTGATGCCAACTTAGTGCCAGATTCGAGTTTTTAGATGTGACCCACTTGATGAGCTCAGGCGTTTTCAGGCGATCAACACGAGTTTGCCACACATTTTGAGAATATGTCGATTCCAAGAGTTAACATTTTTCAAACTTAATCCCGAGCACTTTGCGACTTCGACCGAATTGTCGCGCGCTTCCATGTGTCCGTACTCGAGTCCTAAATACTTAGAAAACCGTGAATCCGTCATGTAACTGCTTTTCCAAAAAGTGTGTCAATAAACATTTATGGTGTGAATTAAGCGACTTAAGGCATAAATTTGTGAGTTAGCATATTGACCTATACATTGTTTTCCTTAGTTTTTCCTTTACTCCCTGCGCTCCAACATAACAATACAAATGAAAAAAAATCAAATTCTTTCTCTCCATAGGAGCATAAGTGTTGGGATGCATATACTCAAACTTGGTAATTTATAATATATAATTTATATTATGGAGTAAGAGATAGAAAATGGTTTAGAAACGAGCAACGTTTAAGCTACAACACCCTTTTTGTGTATGGGGACACACACACACACACACACACACACACATATACATATATATATATATATAAAGCCGACAATACAAAAACTCTTAACTGTGGAGCTTGAGCTTGGGTTTTGGGGCTTGGGCTAAAATTAGATAAGTAAAAGTATATATTTATTTTCCATTTTCTTTTTTTAAAAACAAATTTCTATTTAAAACAATTTTCTATAAAATCGCAAGCAAAAGCTATATTTACAGTACTTAATTATTTACAACATTATATTCCCAGAATTTATTTCCTATATTTTAGCACATTTAAATTTAAATATCTAGTATTCACATTTTAAACACATATATTAATTAATTTCCAAATTAATATATTTTATAATCTTATAAAATAATAACTATTCCCAAATACATCTAATTTCATCGATAATTTTCTTTATTATAAAATTTCATTACTCCTTATAACCAACAAATTTCTTATTTAATCTGTAAAATTTAGTTAATTAATTTAAATAATCACCACTGGCTTTTATTATGTGAAAATTAGGCACACATCCCTAAAAACAAACTTAATTAGGCTCACATCTCTCTCAACTTTTTATTGTAAACCCCCCTATTTTTTCCATTCCTCCTTTTACGTATTTTCTGGAAAAAAAGTGCGGCAGTCAGTAAAAAAGTAAAATCTAAATTCCGGAAATATACTCAGAAGACCATGCAAAAAAAAGTTGCATATATGTATGCAACTTTTGCCAATAGTTGCATACATGTATGTAACTATTTCTGAAGCTGTTTTCTTTGAAAATTTTGTACTGAAACATGCATACATGTGTGCAACTACTTGAAATACTTGCACACATGTATGCAAGTACTACATGAAGAAAACTGAACTGAAATTTTGCCTGCAGATTGTTGCACACTTATATGAAAGAATCTGTATAACTTGCTTACATGTATGAAAAAAAGCCAACGCAGATTCAATGGTGAAATACTTGCACAAATGAATGCAAGAATTTCAAATATGTGCATAATTTGACGCAAATTACTGCATTTTTCGCTGTTTTCTGTATATTTTTTATTTTGATGCATTTTTTAATTTTTTTATGAGCTTATTTTCTGGGCAAGTAAATGTTTAATTTAAATACGAATTTATGTGATTTTTTTATATTTTTTGATGAATTTTCGAAAAATAGGGACATAATTTATAATAAGTTTATGACCAGATGTGAGCCTAATTTTAAAACTTAATAGAGACTTGTAAAAAACGCACCGTTTTATTATCTATCTAAAACGCCGATATGTTAGAGACTCTTTCCATTAAGGAAATTGCATTCTTGCAATTCTATTTCTTGTAAAGAATCCATAACCAAGCCAATAATACCATTGTTTATCTTATTTTAAATATAAATCAAACAATTGTTAAAACAAATCCTATAACACTCTATCTTCATTGTCTCAAGTCAGCACCTATAATGATTTGCATTAACTCATTAATTGTCCAATAGGGTAATCACACAAATCAATGATTAATCCCTTTATTGATGACTTACACTTTCTTCTCATCAATGGGAGCTAGGTCACCAATTTTCAGTTGCCTCCTTTATAATCACATCTCCCCTTACTTAACTTTTCTTATTGCAGTGAGGATCCAACTGATTTTTCTCCTAATTAGAACCCCCAAATCATCATTTCTATCTCCATATCTACTTTCTTCCAATGTCTGTCATGTCAGGTTTTCCATTACGTCCTCCACCGAGTTGAGTTTCTTGTACCCCGTTACCTCACCTCTTTCCATTTGTGCCTTGCCTGCGTACCTCTGAACTCATTGCCTTCCTCTATAGAAAACCCAGTCTGGTATCTCAATACAGCACAATTAGAGTGTATAGTGTTGGATTAGATCACTAACTCGATGTTTGGTTAGGCACTGGTGCTTTTAGGTTAGTTGGTCCACTTTCTCTTTCTCGTAGTTTGCTTGAGAATCGTTTTGGGTACTCTTTTATCATTTGAAGTTTGGCTTCATGTTCCTAGCGTAAATTTCTTTCAAATGTGAAGCTCTGGTGATATGGTCAAACTCTGCTCTGGGTTGCTGATAAGGCTGTGGGTTTTGTTTGAGGTCATACTGTTTTGGTTTGTTGATATCCTGTTTATGACATTCTACCTAAGGCATTCTTGAAACAATACGTAATTTGATCACCTTAATTAGGGATATTTAAATTATTTTAATATTTAAATATGAGTTAGTTCCGACTAATAATGAATTTTAAGGCAAGGAACTATGATATTGAACCCATTTCGAAAAATTAGTCTAGAAAATATTTCCATAGGTTAATAGTTATAAAATTACCAAAATCGTTTTATCAATAAAGATGATTTATATACATAAGGATCGCGAACAGTTTTGGATACATATGCTTATTTTCATAATGGAAAAGGAAGATAAAATAAAATGTTATATTTTATTTTTGAAAATTTAATGTATTGATGAGACCATCAATAATAATATTTATATTCAATAATTTATATATGGGTTTAGATGAAGAATTAAAGGATTTAATAGTTATTATAATTATTTAAGTAAGGGTTCAAAATGATAAGAAATCATTTTTGATATGTTATATAGTAATAACAAACCAATTAGAAATAAATTACATAAAAGAATATACTTGACCATAAAATATAAGAAAAACCAGTATTGCTTTATTGAAAAATTATGAATATCATAAATAATGGATAATAATATTTAATATGTTTTTAGTGACTAAATAATCATGCTTTAATTATTTAAATATCATAAGAAATTTATTTCTGAATTTCGTTTACTCTGATGAATAGTTCTAGTGAAAACTGAAAATATGACCGATAAATGGGTTCTAGTTTCTTAACAATTTGGCAGAAAGAAGTCGTACAACATTGTAAACTCTTTGGTGAGACACCTACGTATACATATGTACATGTATATACATACGATAACATAAATATATAATATAACGAAGTAACTAAATAAAGTAAGAGAAATTAATAAAAGTAAGTATAAGAAAACAAAAGGGTTTACTATTAATAAATTAACGTCTTACTCTCACACACACCCTACCCTTACACACATATGCACACATAATGTCACTCTTATAGACATATGTATGTCACAATTAATCAAATCAAAGTAAATGAAAAAATCTTAAGACATTTAATGTATATATGCATATATAAGCTCCTTATATATATATATATATATATATATATATATATATATATGCATACTTCACCTTTAAGCAAACAAATCAAGTCAAATAGACAAAGGAGTGTGATAGGAGGACAAAATGACATAAAAAGGCGTGGAGGGAGGATAACATGTGTAGAAGAGGGTAAGAAGGAATGGAAGTGTTATGACATGTTGTAGTTTGATATATTATATTATATTCTAGGTTTTTCTTATAAATATCCACCTCTTCCTCTCATTTATTTACACATTACTTATTTTCTTTGCCCTCTTCTTCAAGCACTAGAATTCTCTTCATTAATGACTCCTAAAGCCTTGTAAAAAGTTACTAAAGTTATGGCAACATGAAGTAAAATAAATATGTATACATATACCTTATTAATCCCCTTCAAATTAAGTGCAAACCTATGTTGATTCACAAGATTTTTGATTCATGATGACAAAGGAATGGAGATCAATGAAGATCATATTGAAGAGCTAAGTTCATATATATAAAAATATGTGTGTGTGTGTGTGTGTGTGTGTGTCTGTGTGTGTGTATGTGTGTATGTGTGTATATATATGAGTATGTAACCGTGTTAGAAATTTGTTAAAATATATCCTCATGGTATAACACGAATGCACAAAACTTAATATATATATATATATATATATATGTATGTATGTATGTATGTATGTATGTATGTATGTATATGTGTGTGCGTGTGTAAGTGGCTATAAATAGCCATGACTGGACATAATTCATCTGAACCAGTCGACTGGCCCGAAACAGACCAATCGACTAGTTAGAGAAATTCTACCTAGTAACGGCTAGTTTTTGACAAACTTTAAACATATACGATATTCGGTATTTTTAACCAGTTGACTAGTGATTTACAGACAAATTGACTGATTCGAAACACCAGCCATTTTTATTAAAGGTTGTCATTTTTCATAAAGGGGTTTCTCTTCATTTCTGAAAAGAAATAGGTGCATCTCTTTGATTAAACTCTTCATTGAGAATCACTACAGTTTAAATATTTTATATACACTTCAAATTTAGTTTTTTATTCACAGAATCTTTTCGAATTTATTCTATTTTCTGATCTACATTTCTAAGCTCTTGCATTCTAAAAAGCTTTCGTATATTTAAGTTACCTGTTGAATCATCAGAATAATTTCATATCTCTTGATTCAATAAGTAATATACTTCCTTCAATCTTCACATACACGTTATATTCATGAGGATAAGATTATAGGAAGAGTGTACTCAATCATTGGCTATTCAGTGTTTCAAGAACACAAACAAAAGTCAAACTCTTGTAATTTGTAAAAGTCCTGTGTCAGTGCTCAGGCGGGGAAATCCTTGTTGGGGCATGGATTGTTGTGAACCTGTTCCTTCAGGTGAAGAGAGGGTGTTGATTTTGAATTTCAGAAGGAGTCTGGGACTAGACGTAGGACGGGAAGTTTGAACCAGTATAAAATTCCTGGTGTCACTTTACTTATTACTTTTACCCATTTGTGATATATCTATATCGTCTAGTTATACTAGCATAAGTATTATATTAGACAAGATAGTATATCATACTCAATTTCGCTTTACTCTATATACAAAGACCCTTAAGTCATACATGACTTTTCATTTGGTATTAGAGCCTGGTATTCTAGAGATCGTAACAACATCCTAGAACAAATGGCAATAAAGAAACCCAGTCAAGGAATCTGAAAGTGGGAGAGCAACAAAGCAGAATTAAGAGAGAAAGAAAGCAAATGTTTCATGGCTAAAGTCGGATCACAATCGATATGTGTAGATTCAATATATAAAGATCTTCTATTAGACCATGAAAAATTATTGAAAGATTTTAAAAGTTTGGGTAAACTTAATGTAGTTATTTTAGCCAAGTTTAAAGACTGTGAGCAAGATAATTCCAAATTAAAAGAGGAAAACAATTTTTTAGTAAAACAAGCCAAATATTTTGAAAATACCTTAGAAGAGATTGTTTTTGAAAAAGATTTCCTTCAAAAAGAAAATGAGCAACTAGAAGATAAGAACAATGTTCTTTTAAAGAAAATCGATCTTTTACAAAATAAAAATACATCTATAGAAGATTCTTTAAATAATTCTAGTTCTTTAATTTTGTCTCTTAAAAAGGAGAATGACTTTAATTGAAAAAAATATAGGATTATCTAAAGAATGTGAGTTTTTAATGGTGAATAATAATATTTTGCAAAATGAAATTTCTGACTTCAAAGAAGATTTTGAAAAATTACAATCTTCTTTAGATAATTCAGAATCTCGATTTTTTTGTCTCAAAACTAAGAATGGTACTTTAAAAAGGAAGAATTCTGAATTAAATAAGGAAACTGATAATTTAAATAATAACAAAATTTCTTTTGAAAATGTCAATCGTGACTTCGGAATCAAATTTGATAAATGTACAAGTAAGTTCGAGAAACTTAATAAAGGTCAAAATGATTTAAATATGATTTTATCTAGACCTTGACCTTTACATGACAAAAGTTGTTTAGGATATAATAAAACTAATCATAGAAATAATACTAGATATGCTTTTTATGTACAACAAATATATCATTGCTAGTATTAATGCACATCCAGGATCCAATTATTATAGATTTTCGAATACTTCTATGACCAGAGAATACTAAATCTAGAAGTACTAAAGGAAATACCAATAGAAGTTGTTTAAGTATTTGGGTTTCTGTAAATTGGAAAAACAAATAAAAATATATTGATGATTTGTAGTGTCCTGAAATTTCGGTACAATTTGAGCTAACCAAATAACACAAGTCCAACCCAAATTACACTGGAAACCAGAAAGCTAATAGAAAGAAATTAGAGGCTGAGAATAGATAAGATAGAAACTTAGAATAAAAGAAGAAGAACATACAACATCCGAATAACACGAATCTCACAGCAGAACAAACAATATATGATAGATACATAACTTTGAAATTAAACCAGTATATGTATACAGTAACATTATCAGAGTACAACACTTACAGCACAGCGGAATAAACAATAGCTAAAAAATCCTGAAGCCTCCTGCTCCAAGCACTCCAAGTATATCTGTAAAACCTGACTACTTGACTGCCCGTACCAAATTGGGCACCCAAGAGTTTAGGGAAAACAAAACAAAACAAACTCTGGGTCAGTCATGGGACTGGTGTGAGCAAAACAATTTAGGAAAAATAACAATATCCTATAAGACCACGCCATATAACGGAACGGGTTTTCCCCTTATGAGAATCCGTATCAATTTGATTTAAATTTCAAATCATTTTGAAAGAAATAATGATCTTTTATATCAAAACTCTTTTGATATTATAATAGTGTCTATCAACCACAATATAACAATCATCTTGCAGAATGCTTTCATCTCACATTCCACATGTATAGTATACAATCAGAACCGCGAGCACTTATTGGGTAATGGATTTCCAATTATGACAAGGTATGGAACCACCTTCTGATAGTGTACCTCTAGAGAGGAATACTGTAACATCCCAGAATTTTAACTAAGTTTGATTTGGATTTTAATAATTTTTGATTTTCTGAACATAAATTAATTTTATAAGGTTTGAATATAAATTTTTACTTTGAATAAGTATTTTTTTATATTAAATATGATTTTTATAAGAAAAACTTATTATATTTAATTTATAAGATTTATGTTAAGTAATA
The DNA here is from genome assembly GCA_030737875.1 of Allium sativum. Taxonomy (NCBI): domain Eukaryota; kingdom Viridiplantae; phylum Streptophyta; class Magnoliopsida; order Asparagales; family Amaryllidaceae; genus Allium; species Allium sativum. The sequence continues at coordinate 431,441,453 of CM060912.1, forward strand.
ATACTTTCAAATTTTGAAAATTTTGATAATATTGATTTGTAAAATATGAATTTGGTAAAGGAAAATTTATTTTATTGTTTTACAAGAATGATTATTAATAAGTTGGATTTACTGATATTATTTGTCGTTCGATCGGATTTGTCAAAAGATAACATAAATTAGTAGCATTAGTATTATGCGTTGCTCTTTGTTTTCATAACGTTTAAGGTAAATGCTACCAAAAACACATTCCTTCTCCTTTTTACAAGTGTTAAGACACTTGTAATTTTGCATGCAGCATTCCATGCATGTAATACACATGTCCTATGATGTGTCACTCTCTCCTTACTCCTCTTTTCCTATAAATACCACCCTTTCCTTCCACTTTTTCATTCATTCTCACTTCTTTTCTTTCTCTCTTCTTCTTAAAGCTTATGGCCATGGTTTCCATGGCATAAGTCTTCCTCTTTTCCACCACCACCTTGCCAAAGTTCATCATTCTCCTCCTCCTCCTCCTCTTATAATATAAAGAGAGATTAGTGTATATTATATTATATATATTTTGGTGAAGAAGACATTGCGTTGAAATACTGTCCGACGGTTGGCTTAGCTAGGCTTGCCTACGTTGAAGATTTGGAAAGCTGTTAGGTGGGAACTCCTAATTTAAATTATTTATTTAAATTTGTTAATTATAATTAGCTGAGATTAATTATAATTAGTTAATAATTGTGTGATGGATGTTGATGTTTGAATGGTTGTTCATGTAAGTAGATAATACACTAAACACTGGTAAGCGTTATTGACCGTAACGCTTGTGCACAGTTAAAATGTTTGTTTGTGATGAATGAATTCGTATCCATCTGATCATATTGTTCATTGGATAAAAATGATTGCATTGTATGATATTACACACACACACACCCCATGGTTGTGGAAATATATGGGTGATCGATTTAAAATCTTCTTCCTGTATATGATTTTATTCAATTATTAAATAATATTTAAAATGTTAATTTTGAATTAAATATCAACTTTTTAAATATTTAATTAGGATCAGAAAATGATTTGAATTATGTATGGATTTTGTATAACGATCTTTATATTTATCTGATACTAGTTTTGGTAAAAATATTATTTTCAATTTAAGTTCGAAATGAGATTTTGACATTTGAATATGGTTTTATATATATTAACGATGTCTCTTTATAATAACAATATAATATACACCAGAACGTTCTAGGATGACAGAAAGGATAGTGTCTAGGCTTGGGTTTGGAAATAAAGTTTCCTGCTCTCCATGTCTATCCCTAACTGATCCGACGAATGGGATGGTTAATTTAAAGTTATTTGAATTTAGAAATAAATTGGATTTTTAATTTAATATTTAATTAAGTAGAAAATAAAAGTTGACTTTTGAACCCGAGATAATTTGGAAGGTCAATGTAAATCACCTTAAATGATTTAAATGATATATAATGGTTTTTTAAGGTATTTTGAAGTACTAAAGAATAATTTTATTTGCGGTCAAAGTAGATCTTGTCGCACACCGATAATTCGTGTATTTTAGATGCAAACTTTAAACGCTTATAACTTTTGTAACTTAAATCAGATTTCCGCGAAACGAAAAACATTTGATTTTCATCAACAAGAGCTTTCAAATGAGTGAAAGCAGATTTTAATTTCGATTTATAATTTTCAAGTTATGTTTAAAATAATTTAGAAAAGGTCGCTATAAATGGAGTTAGTTAACAATAATTATAAAATGGCCGCTATAAATTATTTAAAAATACGGAAAAAAATTGTAAAATTAGTACCAATTATGAAAAGGTGTTTTGAATTGTAAAGTTTAAGTTTTGGCTAAGATAAACGATATTTTGATCAAAATAGTTAAGATAACTGTTTTGTAACGCTTTTGTAACACTTTTGAAATGCTATTGTAACGCTTCCTCCGAAAATAATCTATTTTTGAAGTTTTAAACCGTAAACTATTTTCCGAACTATAAGTAATGATTTGTGGAATGTTTTCAAAGGTTTAAAAGTATTATAAATATTTTATGTGGAATTTAAATTGATATTAATATGGGTTTTCAATTTTATATAATTGGATATGGTTGGAGATATATCTTCGGAAATTTGTTATTAATCCGATAGATGATGATTCTTACTATTTGAGGAATTTAAAAGGTAGTTCACCATTATTCTGCTTATAGTATGAGTTGGATATCGAGATTAATATTAAGTATAAGTTGATGGTATTTCTATCCAGATCTAATGTCAAAGAGTTGGATAAATCTTTTAATTAAGATACGAGTTTCGTAAGTTGACTGGGATAAGTTGGATAGAAATAATCATCAGATATTTGATGTGAAATTTTTGTGGTGTAAACGTATACTATTTGAGGAATTTGGAAGATATTATTATATCGTTATTCCCCATATAGTATTCGTTGACTATGAGAATTTATATCAAATATAAGTGGATAAAATTTCTGTGTAACTTATGATTCAATATCGATTGATTTGGGTTTTGTCGTGAATCGTATCTTCAATAATTTCATTCTTGAAACCCAACGAGATTGAGTTGTGGAAATTCATATCGTAATTGGGGATTTAATCAAATCTTTGATTCGAGGAAATTAAAATAAGAAATTGAAGCGAAGGTAAAATCTTTGATTTCAAAGAAGAGTTTAAGATGGTAACGAGATTTATGAATTTAAAGTAATTCAAATCTTGAGTCATAAATAAATTGATAGCTATTTGGAAGGAGATTTGAGTTGAAAAGCCTGTGTAAACCATAGCTACTGTTTTAAAGTACGCTTATTACTTGGAAAGACCGGGATTGAGTATATGTTCGAAAACCATTCCAAGTAATAATACGACGATTGAAGCAATTCAAGACCTTGTAAACATCGAATGAAGACCAGAAATATCTGAATTGTTTAGATTGATTGCTGATTGATGTCTCGTTTGGGTAGGCCACCTGATAGGAGGTCATGAATGGCATGAGACCTGAACATATTGGAATATTGTCGGATTGTTGTTCCGTTCAGACCCAGAACGGACTTGTATGGATGGTGTGTCTGACGTTGAAATTAACCGCATAGCACTGATTTCCATTAATATATATCGGATTTGTGGCAATATATTATCCTCATCTCTAAGTCATATGAACTTAGAGGGTATGCATTGATTGAAAATCAGTGATATGTCATGAATTGTCAAGGTGGAATACTTGAGTTAATAAACGAGCTAGTGATGATCAAAGCATGGCTTATCGAAGCGCAATTTTGTGTATGACGTGACATCGACAAACCTCACACCCCGGATGATGAGAAACTGGTGGTTAGCTTGTGTATATATATTTATGAATTGATGATGACCGCTGCAGCAGTGGGAAACCACTTATGACTTATGGAATAGGGTATGTTCGGGGGGCCGTGTCTGGTCGAAAACCGTTGATCTACCTCACGATTTGTATTGGTGTCCGCGTCTGGATGAAAAACCCATGATTACATTTCGTTTGTATTCCGATTGATCTTTCGTGCCAGGAATCATCAAGTTGGAAACCCAAATCTCCAATACGTGCCACACGGTTTTGGTTTGTACACACACACACACACACACACACATATATATATATATATATATATATATGGCTACATAATAGGATGGGGTATTATGTCGTTTAGGATTAATACATTTATTGCGAAATGTTTCCATACTATATATATGTATTTTGGTATTAAAGAGGATTTTCACGTATGAAAGCATGTTTGGTCATCATAAGATAAAACTCGCCCATTTGTTGTGCGCTTGCATTGTGTGATGTGGGAAGAGCTTATGATAGCTTCATTTTCAAAAGTCATTGCGCATTTATATGCACGGGTGTTCACATGGACTAAATTCGTTCCGCGTTAGCGGCGTGATCCGGTGAATTTCCCAACTTTAAAATGAATCTAATTATAACTGTTTTGAGTTCTCACACCAGTCCCACGACTGACCTGGAGTTTATTGTTCCTTCCTAAACTCTGGGTGCCCATTAATTTCCACACGGGCAGCTAGTAGTTTAGTTTTGCAGTTATAGATCGTTGGAGCAAAGTTCGGAGCGCTTTCTGAGTAGGAGTACACGATGGAGTTTGGAGCTTCTGTTGCATCATATGGTTTTCTTCCGCTGAGAGTATAATTTCTTTCTTCCGCTGTATGTGTTGTAACTCTGATATTCTATGTAAATCTGATGTAACATTGTAATTTGCAATGAAAAATTCTGTTATTTTGTTCAAAATATGTATGTACCCATAACAATTCGTCTTTGTGAACGATTTGAGTCGGTTTAATTACCGGCAAGAACTGGGCAAAAAGGCGGGTCGTTACAGTTGGTATCAGAGCTTTGGTTATACAAAGCTATCGGGTACAACATAATTTGAACAAAGGATTGGACTCATCAGAGCTATAGTATCTCATTAGAGATAGGGTTAGAAATACCCTAGAATGAGATTTTGGAATATTATGACGAGAGAGCGAATATTTGAAATCTATATAAGGTATTTTTGGATAAGTAAATCATTTGAAAATGATAATTATTTGAAATATATTTTGAAATATAATCGGAAATAAGGGTTTCGAGTGTTTTATTCGACGTCATGATTGGACTATCGAGTATGTAGAAGTTTTGAATATACGTCTGATCAACGTATATGCGAAGCTAATATATACTAGATAGATATAGAGTCACACTCTAGTCGGTTGGGGATAATTCTGGTGATTGATCGATCATCATCAGTCTTATTTTTTTGGGTTTCGAAAGTGGGATGACTATATGTTTCTGATCGAGACATCAAGAAGTACTTAAAGCTATATAGATAAACAATTGAAAGTGTTTTGCGACGTCCTCACAATTGTAAAATTGATTTCGCAAATGACTCTCGAAGTATTGAATGTATTATGTTATGAAATGGGATATGCGAAAAAATGAATTTAACATAAGGTAGTTAAGTTAAATGCATACTTAACTGATAATTAGAAGCGTGAATCAGACTATTTTGTCAAAACCGCAAGGATATATTTTAGAAGCTAATCTCACTTGAAGAACTGAAAAGTGAAATTTTGAAAATGCATGTAAGAGAGCTTGGTTCACCCCATATTTCGATTTTGACGTTGCAATTTAATCAAATTATGGTAAATGTCTTAAGTGGGGGAGAAGACCGATTTTCCCACCTGAAGCTATACGAATTTTGAGCAACAAGGTTAATATGATAAAATGGGATATGCATTGAACAAATCGATTGAATTTTATATTTTCCCTTGTTAAGAGAAACCGACATGAACGAGTGGGTCAAACGAAAATTTCTCAACAAGTATTCACTTGAAGCACAAAGGAAGAAAATGAAGTTGTTAAAGTAAGATTTATTCAAGAGGAAAATTATGAAAATTTAACGAGTATCCCATGATTAAACTGTTAGAATTTGTATCCTTGTTTACATGTGAGTCCCCATCTTGGGCTAGACCGTCCATTTAAATTCCAACCATTTGCTATTGAGTAGTGTAATTCGTACCTTTGTATCATGTGCATTTGGCCAAGTATTTGATTCGAACCTTTGCACCTGTTGATGCTCATTAGATGTTGAATTTCTATTCCAAGCTCATGAAACCTGATTTGGTCTATGTATACCTTTCATGCACAAATTAGCATGGAACTTCTATGCATCTTTACTTGACTTGAGCACATGGAATTTTGACTTGATCTATGTATGCCTCTTTATGCCGTGTGAAACCGTGTCGATAACTTTAATTTGTCCAAGATATTTTGTAACAGAACCTCAATAAATGAGCTTTCTTTGAAATATAGAATCCAACTTATGCAAGAAAATTTGGATTTTTAAATGTTAATTTTGAGGATTTGGTTCCGGAAATTTTGAAATCAATGTTTTGGGATGTTTTTACTAATACTAGTTTGAATATACGCATAATCAGAGTGCGCAGAAGAAGCGTGGTGGTATATTTAAATAAAACTGTTTTAAGAGATTTTACGGCTAGTTAAGTAAGAAAATGTTTCTAAACAAGACATGATATTTAAACAAGAATGAAAAAGAGATTTTATATATTTTGAATTTTAAAGTGGATTTAGAGAAAGTGTTATTCGATTAGGTGAATATGACAACAAAAATTTGAATATTAAATGAGTATAAAAGTTAACTTATAAATGGGTTAATATGAGATTATATTGGAAATGATTGAAATAAAAATTTGAAATAAAATGAGTATTTCGGAAATATAATTCTATCTTTTCCCTTGTCGCTGGATTTTGCTCGACCCATTGTCATATTTTGAATATCACCCCGAATTGTCATTATTCAATTTTATTTCGGAATTCTTCCTTTTGCCCTGCTCAGATAAAGCCTTGGACAAGTGAATTAATTTAGATTGAAACCAGTATTTTGAATTATCTCTAAAATTGAACTTGATTTGTGTTGAAAGCAATAGGATTTCTAATACTAAATTTAGCCAAGATGTTATATTGCAAGATAATTGAACGATTAGGGAAAATTTTATTTGAGAACTTGGATTTAATTTCTAATTTAAGCTCTTATAATTGATAAGAAAATCATGGGTTCCGTAAGAATAAGTTAGGAAGATAATTTCCAAGCTTTAAAATATTCTTAGGGTCGTAAGTACTGGACAATATATATTCTAGTTTCTCCTTAGTAAGGGTAGTAGCCTTGAGTCTAACTCAAAGAATTCGATTATAAACAAGACCTGTGACGACCCCAGAAAATCACGAGATCATAGAAGTATCCTTAGGCTCTACCTTTAGTGAGAATCAGACAGAGTACCCTGAGAATGATATGAGCCTTGGTTCTGACCATTACATTTCTGGTATGTTGAGAGAGAAATTGGGATTTAAAATTTGTAAAGGAGTTTAAATTCACCCGACTTCCTTTTCGAGGACGAAAAATTTCTAAGGAGGGGGTGAATGTAACATCCCAGAATTTTAACTAAGTTTGATTTGGATTTTAATAATTTTTGATTTTCTGAACATAAATTGATTTTATAAGGTTTGAATATAAATTTTTACTATGAATAAGTATTTTGTTATATTAAATATGATTTTTATAAGAAAAACTTATTATATTTAATTTATAAGATTTATGTTAAGTAATAATACTTTCAAATTTTGAAAATTTTGATAATATTGATTTGTAAAATATGAATTTGGTAAAGGAAAATTTATTTTATTGTTTTACAAGAATGATTATTAATAAGTTGGATTTACTGATATTATTTGTCGTTCGATCGGATTTGTCAAAAGATAACATAAATTAGTAGCATTAGTATTATGCGTTGCTCTTTGTTTTCATAACGTTTAAGGTAAATACTACCAAAAACACATTCCTTCTCCTTTTTACAAGTGTTAAGACACTTGTAATTTTGCATGCAACATTCCATGCATGTAATACACATGTCCTATGATGTGTCACTCTCTCCTTACTTCTCTTTTCCTATAAATACCACCCTTTCCTTCCACTTTTTCATTCATTCTCACTTCTTTTCTTTCTCTCTTCTTCTTAAAGCTTATGGCCATGGTTTCCATGGCATAAGTCTTCCTCTTTTCCACCACCATCTTGCCAAAGTTCGTCATTCTCCTCCTCCTCCTCCTCTTATAATATAAAGAGAGATTAGTGTATATTATATTATATATATTTTGGTGAAGAAGACATTGCGTTGAAATACTGTCTGACGGTTCGCTTAGCTAGGCTCGCCTACGTTGAAGATTTGGAAAGCTATTAGGTGAGAACTCCTAATTTAAATTATTAATTTAAATTTGTTAATTATAATTAGCTGAGATTAATTATAATTAGTTAATAATTGTGTGATGGATGTTGATGTTTGAATGGTTGTTCATGTAAGTAGATAATACACTAAACACTGGTAAGCGTTATTGACCGTAACGCTTATGCACAGTTAAAATGTTTGTTTGTGATGAATGAATTCGTATCCATCTGATCATATTGTTCATTGGATAAAAATGATTGCATTGTATGATATTACACACACACACACCCCGTGGTTGTGGAAATATATGGGTGATCGATTTAAAATCTTCTTCCTGTATATGATTTTATTCAATTATTAAATAATATTTAAAATGTTAATTTTGAATTAAATATCAACTTTTTAAATATTTAATTAGGATCAGAAAATGATTTGAATTATGTATGGATTTTGTATAACGATCTTTATATTTATCTGATACTAGTTTTGGTAAAAATATTATTTTCAATTTAAGTTCGAAATGAGATTTGGACATTTGAATATGGTTTTATATATATTAACGATGTCTCTTTATAATAACAATATAATATACACCAGAACGTTCTAGGATGACAGAGAGGATAGTGTCTAGGCTTGGGTTTGGAAATAAAGTTTCCTGCTCTCCCCGGCTATCCCTAACTGATCCGACGAATGGGATGGTTAATTTGAAGTTATTTGAATTTAGAAATAAATTGGATTTTTAATTTAATATTTAATTAAGTAGAAAATAAAAGTTGAATTTTGAACCCAAGATAATTTGGAAGGTCAATGTAAATTACCTTAAATGATATATAATGGGTTTTTAAGGTATTTTGAAGTACTAAAGAATAATTTTATTTGTGGTCAAAGTAGATCTTGTCGCACACCGACAATTCGTGTATTTTAGATGCAAACTTTAAACGCTTATAACTTTTGTAACTTAAATCAGATTTCCACGAAACGAAAAATATTTGATTTTCATCAACAAGAGCTTTCAAATGAGTGAAAGAAGATTTTAATTTCGACTTATAATTTTCAAGTTATGTTTAAAATAATTTAGAAAAGGTCGCTATAAATGGAGTTAGTTAACAATAATTATAAAATGGCCGCTATAAATTATTTAAAAATATGGAAAAAAATTGTAAAATCAGTACCAATTATGAAAAGGTGTTTTGAAGTGTAAAGTTTAAGTTTTGGCTAAGATAAACGATATTTTAATCAAAATAGTTAAGACAACTGTTTTGTAACGCTTTTGTAACACTTTTGAAATGCTATTGTAACGCTTCCTCCGAAAATAATCTATTTTTGAACTTTTAAACCGTAAACTATTTTCCGAACTATAAGTAATGATTTGTGGAATGTTTTCAAAGGTTTAAAAGTATTAGAAATATTTTATGTGGAATTTAAATTGCTATTAATATGGGTTTTCAATTTTATATAATTGGATATGGTTAGAGATATATCTTCGGAAATTTGTTATTAATCCGATAGATGATGATTCTTACTATTTGAGGAATTTAAAAGGTAGTTCACCATTATTCTGCTTATAGTATGAGTTGGATATCGAGATTAATATTAAGTATAAGTTGATGGTATTTCTATCCAGATCTAATGTCAAAGAGTTGGATAAATCTTTTAATTAAGATACGAGTTTCCTAAGTTGACTGGGATAAGTTGGATAGAAATAATCTTCAGATATTTGATGTGAAATTTTTGTGGTGTAAACGTATACTATTTGAGGAATTTGGAAGATATTATTATATCGTTATTCCCCATATAGTATTCGTTAACTATGAGAATTTATATCAAATATAACACTACACCAAAACAGGTGATTGCCAACGAGTATAACCGTTGCAAACAATTTCAGCAACGCTTATAAGTGTTGCTACGGGGGTGTGGCAATGCAGTACCAACACTTATAAGCGTTGGTAGATTTTATCTCCCAACGCTTGTAAGCGTTGGTATATTTTCATTCGCAACGCTTATAAGTGTTGGTAGTTTTTTGTTTGCAACGCTTATACATGTTGCAATATTTTTGTTTGCAACGCTTATACATGTTGTAAGATTTTCATTCACAATAACTAACATGATTATAATATAGATGATATTTAATATGAATCCAAAATAGATATTATTCTCAATTTAAAAAGTATAATTCAATGAATACCAATAGACAACATTCATAATTAAGTAAGGATATAGAATTAATATCAGTTAACAATATACACGTATAATACATAACTAAGTTGCTAAATTCGATACATAATTAAGTCGCAAAATTCAATAGATAAATGAAATTCTACAAATACCGAATACAAAACATGTAGTACTTCTCTCGAATTTTTTTTATGTCCAGCCTTCCAAATCGTCGTTCGTTAAATATTTTCTTTTGGATTTGCTAAGGCCTACAAGAAAGATCAAAGTTGACAACAATAATTAATATAACATTCTATAAACAATTTACAAAAGATAATTTTAATACCAATTATTTGGCTTGGCATTTATTTGTGTTTTTGTTGGGTAAGTTAACTAAATTCTTTTAAGGCATTGAACTATAATGCATCTATCAATGTGACCACATCAAAACTGAGTTTGCAAACTCAGTTCGGAAATTGAGTTTGCAAACTCAGTTCGGAAACTGAGTTTGCAAACTCAGTTTTGATGTGATTACCAAAAGCATTTTCACTACCATGTACATACCAAAAGCATTTTCACTACCATGTACACAAACTGCACATGTTTCTAATTATCTGTAAATGTATTCAAAACAATTGCAATCCATCCTGGTATAAGGTCGTTTATTTACACATGACAAAGTTGAAATGTTGAACGATACAAAAAACCCCAAAAAAATCAGTGTTACTTCGTTTCTTTTATAGTTATAGGTCTGATTAGTTCTGACAAATCAAAACATCAAAATGGACTATAATTAGTTCTGACAAATCAAAACTCTCAATCAAGTCATCATAATTCATGGATTATAATTAGTTCTGACAAATCAAAACATCAAAATGGGGTAGCAGGCACAACAGCTTCTAGCTGCTGTTGCACAGCAGCTACAAGCTGCTGTGGCACAACAGCTTCTAGCTGCTGTTGCACAGTAGCTACAAGCTGCTGTGGCACAACAACATGAAACTGCTGTGGCACAGCAACTTGTAGCTGCTGTGGCACAGCAGCATGAAGCTGCTGTGCAAACAGCAGCTACAAGCTGCTGTGCAAACAGCAGCTTCTAGCTTGAGTTTCATAAGAAGAATATAGAATAATGGGCATAAACATAGGTTTCATAAGCAGAATATAGAATAAGAGAGTGACATTGTTGCTTAGTAACATATATATAATTCAGTCAGACTTACGAATAATATTTGGATCCTCCGAAGGAAAACAAATTTGAGTAATGTTTCCACAAATTCATAAAAAAATTGTTAGGTGGACACTGAAGGGCAAGTATAGACCACCGATCAATTAATTCATTAGGCGAAGATTAATCGGAGCTAGATGTTTTTGAAACATTAAAGTTAAATATGATATATGTATTGTTTACCAAGTAATTCATTCATAGATGTGCTAGTTGAAAACAAAATTATAACAAAAGTAACAGGACCATCACAAAATGCAATCGACGTATAATTCAAAACATAATCCAAAGTAACTTATGAAACCAAAAACAAAAGAAGGAAATAAAGACTTTAATAAGTACCTGGATTCAATTTTGGGTCATTGCTAAGAATTCTAGAGAACACTTTAAATTTCCCCATAAATTTAGTGGAATCTCGCCTTGTTTTAGACCTCATCAAGCAAGAAATCACATCTCCATTCCACTCTCCACCCTGTGTACCATTAGAAAGTTTTATATTTTGATCATGATAATAAGTCGACTATTCGGGTATATTATCTATCTTTAACATGCATAGCGTAGACAGTTTAAAGAAGTTTGATCGTATCTAAGTTTATTGATTTATGTAAGTATTAAAAGGGAAAATATTGTGTGCATAGGTGCATACCTTTGTCACCGAAACTTGTTGATCAACAAAATAAACAATTTCGTGTATTAATTTATGGTGGTATTTATACAGTTTTTCTTGAACACACTTATTTTTATCAGAGCAAAAGGAGAAATAAGAAAGAATTGTTTGTACTTGCCTCAAATTGCAAAATCCAGTTGTGTAGGCCAGAGCCAACACCTTTGTGGAAATGATAAGCTGGGGGGCTTCCTTCCAAACACACTGCATATTTTATACCAAAGCATAGGTTAGTATAGATCTATATACCAAACTAACATATGCCGTGTCTGTCAAGTACTTCACAGCAAGTAATCCATGTTTTAAATCAAAATGGAATGCACATAAACAAGAAATCCATGTTTTCACAACAACTTCTTTAATTTGCGGAAGAGAGGCAAAGGCCGAGGCGGTGGTAGAACAAGGGCGACAACCTTCGAGAAAGTAAAAAAATCAGAAGCCATCCAGATCTTGTTCAGATGGTAAGCATGTTGCTTCCTGATAAAAAGTTGCCTCAACCAGCCCAGCTTGACATGCTCTTGAAGATTTTGCATCCGAGGAACGCACCAGCTTGTAGCTACCCCCATTTCCAGGAATGAACAGAACAGGCACAACACTCAGTTGTTTAACATGCTCAGCAAAATCAATTTTTTCGAACAAAAACAAGCCATACTTCGACACAAGCTGTTATACAAAGCTTATATTCATATCAGTTTGCATAAGAGCATGTTATACAAAGCTTATATTCATATCATTCCCTCCTCAAGCATATTTCGACACAAGCTGTCTTCTAAGATCTTACTTCTTTAAGTACCTGCACAATATAAAACTACGTACGGAAGTATTGTCTTTATAACTTATCATAATAGATAATGATAAATTACTAAATGGATCTTTCAAGCTGAATTATCGAATAAAGCAAGGGATTGATGTAACAATGTGAACTAAATGTAAATCACAACTAACTTTAGAGAATACAAAGCTTCAAAAAATAAATGTAGATGCATGACGACTCGTGCTGTGATCCCAATTCAAACGCAGTCCAATATCTAAGTATATACTAAAACTATCAGTCACTAATCTCTAGGATTATGTACAGTATATCATGAAGCGTTCATGATTAAGATTAGGCATTTAAACTGTTTAACTTAAACATTGGTTTGATATGTTTTTATAAATAGTATTAGACATATACAGATGTGATTAGGCAAACTTGTGAACTAGTTAGGAAATTATTCAGGTCAGGTAAAACGTAATACATATGTATATTGTTAACTAAGTTATACAGATTAGGCTAATTAACACTAATAATATGTTTAATCTGATGTCATACCAAGCCACGTCACTATTTTCTTCTTGCGTCCAACAGCAGATCCCTTCTTCCATCTCCTCTATTCCCATTCCCATGCTTTAACCATAAACGCTTCTGACTTGTTCCCACGCCTGCTTCCATTTTAATACCACTGCCTTCATTAAAACACTCCCTGCAGACTTCAGCACGCCACGTACGTCCTCCTGCCTGCTATAGCCATTCAAAACCAAGAATCCCCTCCCTACAATAATAAGAGTTTCACCCCTATAGTTTTGATTTTTGGATCCTCCAATTAGTTTCATATCAATCACATAAAAAAGAACGGATAATCCGAACTCTTCAACAATATAGATAATATAAATGAACAAAAATAAGCACAAACCTGAAAAAGGAGCTGTTGAACTCGAATCTGACCTTGACCTCATTGCCTCGAAATCGAAATCCTTGTTCCTGCTTTGTAATCAAAATCGAAATCCTGGTTAACGCTGCAAAATCGAAATCGAAACCGAAATATTTCCCTAAATCGAAATCGAAATTTTCCCTAAATCGAAATCGAAATAATTCCCGCTTTGTAATTCATGTTAAGCGGCCGAAATAGTGAAAAGCGTATGGGATGGAAGAGTATAGGGTTACCGAAGAAAACTGATGGGTGTTTACCTTTTTGCCCCCGCGAACCAAGCCTACCAACCCATATAAGCGTTGCCAATAAAAAAATATAAACTTGTATTTTTGGTAACACTTTTTTAGCATAGCAACGCTTATTATTGTTATTACCTGACAACACAAATAAGTGTTGGCGATTGACAAAAAAAAGGGTTGCCAATTGGCCATTATGGTGTAGTGTAAGTGGATAAAATTTCTCTGTAACTTATGATTCAATATCGATTGATTTGGGTTTTTTCGTGAATCGTATCTTCAATAATTTCATTCTTGAAACCCAATGAGATTGAGTTGTGGAAATTCATATCGTAATTGGGGATTTAATCAAATCTTTGATTCGAGGCAATTAAAGTAAGAAATTGAAGCGAAGGTAAAATCTTTGATTTCAAAGAAGAGTTTAAGATGGTAACGAGATTTATGAATTTAAAGTAATTCAAATCTTGAGTCATCAATAAATTGATAGCTATTTGGAAGGAGATTTGAGTTGAAAAGCCTGTGTAAACCATAGCTACTGTTTTAAAGTACGCTTATTACTTGGAAAGACCGGGATTGAGTATATGTTCGAAAACCATTCCAAGTAATAATACGACGATTGAAGCAATTTAAGACCTTGTAAACATCGAATGAAGACCAGAAATATCTGAATTGTTTAGATTGATTGCTGATTGATGTCTTGTTTGGGTAGGCCACCCGATACGAGGTCATGAATGGCATGAGACTTGAACATATTTGAATATTGTCGGATTGTTGTTCCGTTCAGACCCAGAACGGACTTGTATGGATGGTGTGTCTGACGTTGAAATTAACCGCATAGCACTGATTTCCGTTAATATATATCGGATTTGTGGCAATATATTATCCTCATCTCTAAGTCATATGAACTTAGAGGGTATGCATTGATTGAAAATCAGTGATATGTCGTGAATTGTCAAGGTGGCATACTTGAGTTAAGAAACGAGCTAGTGATGATCAAAGCATGGCTTATCGAAGCGCAGCTTTGTGTATGACGTGACATCGACAAACCTCACACCCCGGATGATGAGAAACTGGCGGTTAGGTTGTGTACATATATTTATGAATTGATGATGACCGCTGCAGCAGTGGGAAACCACTTATGACTTATGGAATAGGGTATGTTCGGGGGGCTGTGTCTGGTCGAAAACCGTTGATCTACCTCACGATTTGTATTGGTGTCCGCATCTGGATGAAAAATCTGTGATTACATTTCGTTTGTATTCCGATTGATCTTTCATGCCAGGAATCATCAAGTTGGAAACCCAAATCTCCAATACGTGCCACACGGTTTTGGTTTGTACATATATATATATATATGGCGACATAATAGGATGAGGTATTATGCCGTCTAGGATTAATACATTTATTGCGAAATGTTTCCACACTATATATATGTATTTTGGTATTAAAGAGGATTTTCACGTATGAAAGCAAGTTTGGTTATCATAAGATAAAACTCGCCCATCTGGTGTGCGCTTGCATTGTGTGATGTGGGACGAGCTTATGATAGCTTCATTTTCAAAAGTCATTGCGCATTTATATGCACGGGTGTTCACATGGAGTAAATTTGTTCCGCGTTAGCGGCGTGATCCGGTGAATTTCCCAACTTTGATTAACCATCTTTGATTAACCATCTTTGATTTTGACGGACAATTTATTTCACTATAAATTGTAACGAGCTCCAATCCACTCCTGGTCGGTTCCATTGGGTAGTGTCCGTCCATACAATCCCAACGGATCTGAATTTGCGAAATTCTGATTTCGTATGACGAATTTATGACTTATATAAGTTATATGATTATTTAAATTAAATTTAAACAAAAATTTAAACCTTAATTGGGCTTTCCCTTTGTACCTTAAGGCCCAAACCCAATCTTCATTATACAGGCCGCTCTTCCTTCTTTCTTCCCCAACAAAATCCACGAACCACTGCTCCTCCACACAAGGCCATAGCTGAGTCTTTCTCCCTCCCCTATTTCCTTTATACTTCACAATTTAGAAAATGGCTTTCACCACCATTCCTTATTTTCAAATCGCCATCTACTAACGCCAGAAGTACCACACTCCAACAAACCCTTTTTTAAACGCGACTCCTATTGTTCGATCCTCATCGACACCAATCGCACTTCATCTCACCACCGTTTTCCTCTTCAATTTCTACATCTCCTTACCTTTATAAAACAAAGATCGATCTTCTTCCTGCTCAAAAACTGAAAACCCTAGGCGCACTGAGAAAAACGAGTGAACCAGAATTGGTATCACACCCTACAAGATGGATACCGAATTGAAGAAAACTCCCCAAGGATTTCAGAAATGTTTGTGTTGCGATTTCTGGAATTAATTTGAATTTCTTGAAGTGCATATTTTTCAATGCTTTGGTATCTTTCTGGAGAAAAATGTGGCGGGTTATTTTTTGTTGACTGTGGAAATCGAATTGTTTAGGGTTAGAGAGTTAGTGTGGGTACTCATAGGAATATTTAGATAGATATTTCTGTTGAGATATTTTAGTTTTATATTCATTTTTGCCTTCTAAAAATTCGTGTGATCACACACGATACCCAAAAATCATGGAAGTTGACATGCAGCATATTTTTAACCATTAAAATACTAACTGTTTGCTCACATAGCGTATTTTTAACCGTCAAAATATTGGCTGTTTTTCACATTAAAAATCCGTATGGCCACATACTGACTCCAAAAATCACGAAAATTGAAATCTTGTAATAATTTAATATTATGGATCTAACAAAATTAGTTTCGTCGAAAATGGAGCTCGTTTGCAAAACTGGCTATTTTAAAACTCTAAATAACCCATTTTAAATATTAAATACATATTTAAAAATAATTAAATTAAATACAAATAAATTTATATTTTATCATATATATTCACAATAGAATATCATACAACTCCAGAATAAATATATATATAAATTTACAACTCGATATTTCATCATCAGAGTTATATCGATATTCGATTTATATTTAAATACTTTTAAAAATATAAACAAATCGATATTAATTATAAAGGAATTCCATAGCGACTTTTTGAAAATTTGATTTGGACATAAATCAAAATCTACACAACGAAATCCCGACTTTTCTCTTCCATTAGAAAAATATACTTCACCAGCTCCGAACGTTTCTTATTTCACAGAAACCCGAGTTAAAACGGACCCTGTATATTCAGTTGAATTTCAAATTGCCAAATAACGAACTGCAACGCCATTACGGGCTCGATTATAATTATAATATAAATTATACATTCAACTGTCATTTATATAATATATTCGTATTCAACTCCAAACTGAATTATATATTTTGGATTGTCCAATCTACACAATATTGTCAATTTCACTATTTCCAACTATTTCGGAATGACAAATATATTATTCTGTTATTTAAATTAATTTAATATTCAATATTATTTAATTAAACAACCATTTAATTCCCTAAACCATTATTTATTTAATTAAATAAATTATTTATTATATCGCTAAAATACGGGACATTACATTCTTCCCCCCTTAAAAAATTTTCGTCCTCGAAATTGCTAAGGTAGAAAACACACACTATTGTTGGGTTAAAATTATTTGTTTACTTCTTAACTTCAGTTTCAACTGAACGAATTTAATTTCAACTAAATTATTAATTTATTCCTACTAACGAAAATTTCCATAAACTCTGAAAATTTTCTAACACCCGAAATTTCTGAAAAATTTCGCTAGCACCTCCTTTGTACGGCTCAATCGGTACAACTACAACTCGCCTCTCTGGGCCATCTCCAACTCAAAAGAAAATCAAACAGCCAAGTGGCTTGCCAATTCGGCTCATAAATCTTATACCCCAATATAAACTGGTACCTTTTTGTCGGGCATATCATTATATCTTTTCCACCTATTATCAATTCAGCATGTATCAATGTTATTCCAATCAAACTCCAAATCAGTTTTTATCCTCAACACAACCATTCTCTTATATCCAAACCGAATCTCATTTCAAATTTCTATCCCACAACTCCAAATTTCTCGATATCCTTCTAATCCAATTCGACTCCAATTTGCTTTTGCAAATTTCAATTCAATTTCCACTTAACTGGTTTCAATTAAATTTCTATCTCTATTTGCTTTAATTAAAACAACCTTCCCTAGGGAATTTTAAATAACTTGTTTTTTTTTCAAAATCAAATATTCCTTCTCGAAATTCAAAACAACTTGCTTTTCTGAAAACAATTCAAAAACAATCTCTTTGGTAGTAGTCCGGCACTTATCACTCGAAAATGAACACTAATGATGTCACGATTCATCATCAGGGTTATTTCCCAGCTATTGAAGTGTGTTCAATACTATATCACTTTTAAAACCATTTCTAAATACTTCAATTTTGAAATCTATTTCAAAATACTATTCCCAATGCTTGTAAAACAATTTAAAATCTCCTAGGATTTTAAAACTCTCATATATATTCAATCCAAATCTTTTAACCAACACTTCTCCAATTTTTAGGAATTTTAATTCCATTTCTGATTTTAATTCAGATTTAATTCATCTGATTTCATATATTACACTTATCTGACTTCTGATTGGTTATTTTCATAACTATTTCACTTATAATCTTATCTGATTATAATAACAACCAATATATCCAATATATTATAATTCCAATATATATATGTCCTTTCTATATCAAAATATACTTTGGGTGAACTTATTTTCATTTAATCTCTTTTCAAAACATATCGTGTCGATCCATCGTATTCAAGTGTTTATAAATCCCTACCGATATAGTGGATCAAACTGATCGACTAGAACCCATAAACAACTCAATCAATAAATCTTCACAATATAAAACCACTTTATATTGAATAACAAATACGCGCTCGTATATATACACTCAAACTCAATCTAGGGTATTACTAACCCCATATCTACCGAGTCACGCCACAGAGCTAAGGTAATTACTTAACCTTCAGCTCTGATACCAACTGTAGTGTCCCGAAATTCCAGTACAATTTGAGATGACCAAATAACATAAGTCCAAACCAAATTACATTGGAAACCAGAAAACTAATAGAAAGAAATTAGAGGGTGAGAATAGATAAGATAGAAACTTAGAATAGAAGAAGAAGAACATACAACATCAGAGTAACACGAATCTCACAGCGGAACGAACAATATATAACAGATACATAACTTTGAAATAAAACTAGTATATGTATACAGTAACATTATCAGAGTACAACACTTACAACACAGCGGAATAAACAATAGCTATAAAATCCTGAAGCCTCCTGCTCCAAGCTCTCCAAGTATATCTGTAAAACCTGACTACTTAACTGCCCATACAAAATTGGGCACCCAAGAGTTTAGGGAAAACAAAACAAAACAAACTCTGGGTCAGTCATGGGACTGGTGTGAGTAAAACAATTTAAAAACAGTTTGTGAAAAATAACAGTATCCCATAAGACCACGCCGTATAACGGAACGTGCTTTCCCCTTATAAGAATCCAAATCAATTTGATTTAACTTTCAAATCATTTTGAAAGAAACAATGATCTTTTATATCAAAACTCATTTGATATTATAATAGTGTCTATCAACCACAATATAATAATCATCTTGCAGAACGCTTTCATCTCACGTTCCACATGTATAGTATACAATCAGAACCGTGAGCACTTATTGGGTAATGGATTTCCAATTATGACAAGGTATGGAACCACCTTCCGATAGTGTATCTCTAGAGAGGAATACACTGGGTTCAACAAGAACATCTTGCAACCCGGCCACATATGACCGACCACTCATTTCGCTTGAGCGTATCGAATGTATATCACCAACGGTTGGGATCAGCAACCGTTTCCCGAATGGGACAACATCGAATAGATTAAAGAATGAAATGAATATCTCTAGATAGGTGATAATACACCTTACTTGGCAGCCAACCACTTAGCCATGCTGCCTGCCCGATTTTTGTCATTTCCCGGTTGTGAGGCTAGAGGCCACGCTTATCTCTGACAGATCACACATTTATTCACTTTGAATGACAAATCGTCATACCTGCCAAATCATAAATTGATTTCTCTAAAAATACAATGGGTATACAGCTAAGAGAAACGAATTCCTCCGCCACCAAACGTACATAGGTTTGAAGAGATCGACTTACGTGATCCATTAAATATACTCTGTCAGACATTCTTCCATACAGGTCATCCTGGGACTGGACAAACCGAAGGCACTATTCTGTAAACAGGAAAGCCCTTGCATAACTCTGTTTTCAATTTTCTTCATCATATTTGATCGCAACGCAAACGCCCATACGAAGTGGTTTTCAGATAATGAATATGATCCCGGTCTCTTCGTATTGACAATGAAAAATGGTCAAAGACTTCGATAGTCGGTGAGTTAACTATCAAAGAAAACACGTGTGCAAACAACAATATTATTTCCAGATGGAAATTATATCGATCAAACATCATTTAACATTTATCTCTTTAGTTCATTACTTTATCTCATGTTTCCATATATTCAACATTTCTCATTTTCTAAATTTAGAAAATATACGTTATTAATCATTAGAAAACATTTCTATCTCTTTTTCACGTATCACTGTCATTCCAGTATTCTTTATCATCAAACATTTCATTTTCTATGATTAGAAAATATCTCTGATTATATTTGGAAAATGTTTCCAAACTCATTCGTTGGATTTAAACAGATGCTTAAATTAAATATCGCTATGCCAACTCAAACCATTAACACTTATTAACTAAATTCAATTAACTCCTTCACTATCGAACTTTGACCATTCCTTAGTTAAAAACAAAGTCAATCAAGTTGGGGTATAACTACCTCTAAGACCTTAACTGAACAACATTTCTAACCTCGAAATGGACAAAGTTCACCCTTTAAATATTTAACAAACTTCCTTACGTAACTCTTGGATTATGTTTACGAATCCACTTCTTTATTGAAAAACATTGATTATAACTATAGCGTTATAATCCCTACTTCTGAAATATCTAACTCCAAAATATAACTCGATTAACTCAAATCAATTAACCCTAACTCCATTGATTTTAACTCGATTAACTTTAATTCATTAACTCTTATCACTTAACTCCTTTCGAATAAACTATATTTGATTAACTCCTTTCGAATAAACTATATTCGATAACTCCTTTAACTCTATTCAAATAAACTATATTCAATTTAACTCTTTTAACTCTATTCGAATAAACTATATTCGATTTAACCCCTTTTTCGATTAACTAATATTCGACTAACTCTTATTCGAATAACTAATATTCGACTAACTCTTTTCGAATAACTAATATTCGATTACTCTTATTCGAATAACTAATATTCGACTAACTCTTATTCGAATAACTAATATACGACTAACTCCTTTCGAATAACTAATATTCGACTAACTCTTTTCGAATAACTAATATTCGATTAAACTATATTCGATAATCTTCTTTCGAATAAACTATATTCGATTAACTCTCTTTCGAATAACCAATATTCGATAACTCTTTTTCGAATAACCAATATTCCATGACTCTCTTTCGAATAACCAATATTTGATAACTCTTTTTGAAAAACCATTATTCGATAACTCTTTTCGAATAAACTATATTCGATAACACTACTTCGAATAAACTATATTCGATAATCTCTCTTCTTCGAATAACTATATTTGATTAACTCCTATCTTCGAATGACTATATTCGATTTACTCCTTTCGAATAAACTATATTCGATTTACTTCTTTCGAAAAAACTATATTCGATACCTAATATTCGACTAACTCTATTCAATTAACTAATACTCGACTTACTCTAACTCAATTAACTCTATTTGAATAACTCTAATTCGATTTAACTCTAATCGATTAACTCTAATTCAATAACTCTAATTCGATTAACTCTAATTAAATTACTCTAATTCGATTATGTAATAACCCGGAAATCCGAGCCAATTTAAATTTTTTATTTTGGCAATTTTAGTGAATTTTGAATATTTAAGATAAATTATTTTAAATAATAACGACGAGAAATTTATTTTGAATAGAATTAGATCGTATATATTTATATAGATCGTCGTTAGAATATAAATATTTATTTCTATTTATAAAAGGAATTGAAAATGGCGCGGTAGTTCGAAAATTCGATTTCAAATTTCAAATGAATGTACAGGATTCAAAATAAACCGGATTTTAGTGAAACGAAAAATATTAGAATCTATTTGAGAATATCCTTCCAATGAATCTGAAAAATTGAATTTTCATAGCGGGAATAAAAAGTTATGCCCAGTTGAAAATTCAGAATAGTCACTATGAAATTCTGGCCCTTAAAAATGGAAATTTTGCAAACAACCTACGTTTTCGATGAAACCACTTTTGTTGGATCCGGGATGTCAAGTTATTTATAGATTCCAAAATTCGTAATTTCTGAATCAATATGTGAGCGTGGCAAAAGAAAACGTTTTTTGACAGTTTCAGTCAATTTCGAGCGACCAGAAAATGGCCATTTTTCCAAACGGTCTCAGAATTTGACGAAATAAGTTTTGTTAGGACCGTATCGTCAGTACGAAGCTGGAAAATATTTTTCAAGAATTTTTAGAGTTCGTATGTGGCCCCGGTAAATTGAAATGCGCGTTCAAATTCAATATATAGATTTATATTTTAATTTTGATCAAAACTGATCGTAACAACCGAATTGGGTTATGAAACATATCCCATTGTGTTCGGAATGGGGGCATTTAGCTATGGACGACAGTCGGTGAGGTTGGATTGGAGTTCGAAATAAAAACATACTTTTTTGAATTTAAATAGAATTAAATATATATTTTATAATCCCCTTCCCCCTTTTCTCTATCCCTTAGTCAACGGAGCCCCCCTATCGTTCAAAAATCATTTCAAAAGAAAAGAAAAAGAAAAAAAGGGGGACCAGGCGATTCGCGATTCAGCCTCTGGCCAAATCGCATAGCGCCGCCCACCGCTTGACCCACGCCATCCGCCGCGCAAGACGCCGGAGCCCCCCCCCCCCCCCGCTTCTTCTCCTCCTCTCCTTCCTCTCTCCTCCCTCCTCTGGTCGAAACCCGCGCCCCCCTACAGCCGCCGCCCCCCCTTCCAGGCTGGAACGCATCAGCACCAACCGCCCCCCTGTATCGTAGCCACCACCTACGGGTCACTCCGACCTCTCCTCCTCCATCTTCTTTCCGGTGAGTTTCTTTAGTTAATTTAGGATTTTTATTTATATGACAATGAATAAAGTTAGGATTTTTATTGATTTTAAAGTCATTCTTTTTATAGATAAGATATAATTTTTATTTAATTAAAGATATGGTTTTTTAACTATAGAAAAGGTGTGATTTTTTTTTATTACTAGCAAGATAAAAATATAATTTTTATCATGGAAGTAGCGGTGTAAAGGAGTGATTTTTACATATGTAGTAGAGATATAAAAATATGATCTTTATATATAAAGAAATTCGATATATATATATATATATATATAGTAGCGATAAATATTCGATTTTTATATATATGAAGTGAAGATAAAAATCCGATCTTTTTGTATATGTAGAGAACATAAAAATATGATTTTTATGTATGGAAAGCATTATTAAAAATGTGATTTTTAATATCAACTGCATGAAACAGAGGGCGATGGAACAGATTGAAATCAAAAAGAAATTCAAACAGTTCAGAAATTTAGAAATAAAAATGGCGAAGTTGATCCCCAAGGTGAGAACTCCTCACTTTTATTTTTATTTTTATTTTTATTTCTAGTTGAATTATATACTAGGATGCAGACGGTGCTTAGCAGCACCCGACAACCGTCGTCCACAGACCATGGATGACTTGATTGTTTGATTGATGTGTTGTAAAAAGTTGATTGTGTGATGTGGAATGGAATAAAATATTTTATAGTTAAAAATATAATTTTTAACGTGTATATAAAATAAATATTTATAAACAAATCAGACGATTTGTTTATATACACACATTTGACTGATATTGATTGGGACGATAAATTTTACACATCACCCAACTGCACAAATAAAAATATGTGTTTGTTGATTTGAAACTCCACACGGGTGTTGGGATGATATTTGGCGTACACTAATCCCAATTATTTAGCTGTATGTCGATCGATTGGTCGACATACTGTGTAAGCATTAATTAATTATATTTAATGCTTATGCAGTTGTGTGGTGCACTCTGGATGATGGTTGATTATTTATTGTTGCTATTATATACATGTGTTGTATGGAATCCATATAATTAACATTATATGGTAATTGATTGGGCCTCATTCTAATTTGGATAATAAAGAATATTATAAAATGAAAATTCATGTGTTGAATAAAATGAAAATTCATGTATTGAATAAAATAAAAATTCATGTGTTGAATAGAATAAAAAATCATGTGTTGAATAGAATATACATTCATTGTTGAATAAAAGAAAATACTCATGTGTTGAGAATATTCATGTGTTGAATAAAGTATAAATTCATGTGTTGAATAAAATGAAAATTCATGTGTTGAATAAAATAAATATTCATGTGTTGAATAGAATAAATATTCATGTGTTGAATAAAATAAATATTCATGTGTTGAATAGAATAAACATTCATGTGTTGAATAAAAGCCGTGTTGATTAGATTTACGCCATTTTGACGTGAACGATATTTATATCGATTTTATTCATTTTTATAATGAATATAGAAAAGGAAGTGATTTCAAAATATAACGTTTTGAAAATATTATCATTTGTATATCGATGATATGGAATATTCAATTTTGATTTGAAATTGAATATAAAGTTGAAATCGTTTTGAAAACGAATTTAAAACGATTTATAAAATACGTTTTGAAAAGAAATCGACGAAATATATAATAATATATATATATTATATATATAATGGTCTGAATAGAATGCGCCGCGCTACGGTAGTTCGCGAATTTTAACCATTGACTTCGAATGGATGTTACGGGAGATCCTACCATTGGATTCTCCTAAAACTGGAACTGTTGGGTTCGTATCGAAAAGAGCTTTCTAACGAATATTGGAGATTTGAAATCTAACGGTTGGATTGGAATTATGTCCAAATCAAATTTGGAAAAGGTCGCTGTAAGTGCAGTTCGATGGCCGTTGATGGAAATCGACTGTACGGGCCTTGATAAAATTATTAAAAATAGTAATAATTTGTGTAAAATCATAAGAAATGATTTGGAAAGAATTAGGATGAAAAACTCCATATTTGAAAAGGTAAAAATAGATTTTTATCAAAATGAACTAGTTTTGAACTAAAATTATAATCCATTTATTTTTGAAATAAATAAATTGGATTTGAAAGGATTTTAAAATTAACTAGAATTTCCAATAATTGAATTGGAGTGGATTTGAATCGAAATTGTCTTTGGAATATTTTGATGCTGGATTTCGTGATTATACAGATATTTTTATGGAAATTTGAAAGATAGATTTATATCGTTATTTCCAATACGATATTTGTTGGTCGTAGAATTTGATATTGAATATAAGTCGATATGTTTTCTATTCAGAGCCTTGTATTTAATATCAAATGGGATTTGGGTTTGTCGTGATTGGTGTCTTCGTTAACACTGTTCTTCAACCCAGTTGGGAAAATGATTAAATCTTTTTATTTAGATTTAATGAAGTATACCAATTAAATGGTATTTAATTGGAATTGAATTTGAATTGATTTTTGGGTTTATCGTAAACGGTGTTTTAAATAACACTTGTTCTTTAACCCGATAATTAATGGAATGTGATTTTGGGTTGTCGTGAATGGTATCTTTAATAATGCTATTCTTAGACCCAACGGAGTTAAGAAAATCAGAAACTAACAGAAGATTAGTTAAGTTGAATGGTTTCTTGGGCATTGATCTGATGTTGGTTTCGGCCTTCGGGGTTATTACTTAGGGAATTGTTCACTTGCTAATTTATGGTTAAAGGCTGATGGAATAGAATGTGATTTTGGGTTTATCATGAACCGGTTTTTAAATGACATTGGTTCTTTAACCCTGTTAAAGACAGGATATGATTTTCCAAGTTAAACAATCATTAATATTGATTTTTGGGAAGATTAAAACCAAGTGGAGTTTTAATGAATATTTAATTAGATTGAAATGATCGAGAATGGAGTATCACCAGTTTTGCTCCAGGCGATAGTTAAATCTTTAATTAGATTTGAACGTGAAATGGTAATTGAATTTACCGATAACACCGTGGTGTTAGATATGAAGTATGACCTGTTTTACTTCATGGATGAATAGGTTGGGATTGGGAAATAAAATAAATGATTACTTCGGTGTGGTTCGCTAGTCCCGACTAATTTGATTTGATATCCAAAAGAATATTAAAGAATAAATTTAAAGAATTTATCTTTGATAAAATTAATGGGAACCTTTCCCAAAGTATAAGAATATTTGAATAACAGAATATTCTAAATTAGAATGAGGCGTATGTTGTGTTTGTGTAACACTTGTTTATTATATGCGCTAGTTATTCAGAAAGACCGGGTTTATCCCATTCTGAATAACTGATTCGACGATGTGTCGAGGATGAAGACGGTGGTCGAAGACCGGAGGTCTTCACATCATTTGGATAATTACTGATGATCTTGATTGGGCTGTACACCCAAGAGGAGGGAATCAGTTGGTGATCGTCCAGACGTACTTGGAGATCGATGGATATGCGAGGTACAAGGTGCCTCCAGTTTCGTTCAGACCCAGAACGAACTTGTAAATGGACTGTGTGTCTGACACTGGATTTTATTCTGTGTGATTGATTTCTATTAAATATATATCTGTTCGGCGGCGGAGAATTTATTCTCTTGCTTAACGCCTTTCTCTGAGACGTACGATCTCAGAGGTTATATATTGATGGATATCAATCGCATGGAGTGAATTGCCTATGTGGCATGCCTAAGTGGCAAATGATCAAGGCTTTTGTTGAAAAGAAGAGTCTTGTGGTTGATGATCAAAGTACCTCCTGTGTGGCACAACTTTGTGTAGCGTTAATTCGCGAGCCTCACACCCCGATTGTGAACTTGAAATGGGAGAGGACCTTAGGGAGGGCATGCGTTTCCTTCTAGCTAGGGTGTTGTCAGTGACCTTTCAACCCTGACATTTATATTATTTTCACTTGTGTGGTTGTCGGATTGCAAGGAGCCTCGGATAAATCGGTGACTATGTGGAGCCGATGGAGTCATTTGGCTCATTGACGCCCCAAAGGGCGGGGAAACGCAATGTTCAGGCATTTTAATCCACATCGGTGGACCGGCCCTGACGACCCAAGGGTCACTCGAGCTCTGATCCTGAGACATGGGCTAGAGCGTCTCGAATCGGTAGAGGACTATCTTTTGCCTCGGTTCACAGATGGAAACCCAACTTCCAATACGTGACATTTGCTGTTTTGATTATAGAGCCTAGTATGGCGACATGATATATGGTACCCATGCCGTCTATGATTGATATTTATGATTGAAATTGTTTTGACACTATGCACTTATAATAGTATCAAATGATTTGTTTTTAACGTACCAAGCAAGTTTGGCTATTATAAGGAAAACCCTATCCTTCGGCTTGTGTTGCATTGTGTGATGGGACCTGGGTCTTATAATAGTTTCATTTTTCCAAAAAGTATTGCGCTGTTTTGTTATATGCACCGGTATTCTTGGGAGGAAACCTGTTTTGTGTTATACGACGTGGTCCCTTGATATATCTGATTTAAAGTAAAGCTTTAAATAACTGTTTTAGTTCTCACACCAGTCACATGACTGACCTGGAGTTTATTGTTTTAACCAAAACTCTGGGTGCCTTTATTTTCCGCACGGGCAGCTAGTAGTTTTGGTTTTGCAGATTTATATTCATAGGATCCTGGTTTACAGCTGGAACGATACTCGAAAAGTTCTGTATCCATGTATTACTTTTAGTCGTGTTTTGTATTATTCATACTCTGTATATTCTTGTATTCTGATGGAATTATTGTAATAAGCAAGGAAATGTTCTTCTATTTGCCTTCTGATTCGTCTTGTTCTCAGTACAATCCGTGATTTCCCGTAAGGCGGATTTCGGGTCGTAATAGCTTGGTATCAGAGCTTTGGTTTACGGAGCTCGGAAAACAAGACACGTTAGAACTAAATGAAAGAATTCATCAGGGATTGGATTAGTAATATCCAATGAGAATGACTCGTTAGAGATGGGATCAGTTGTATCCTAGAACGAGTGTAAAGAGTGTTGTTTTGAAAAATAAAATTGAGAACAAGTTTTGTTTTGAAAATTTAGACTTTATTATTCGTATTTGAATATTTATTTGTATTGAATTTGGACAGTCCAATATATAAAGATTTTGCATATACGTCTGATCTACGTGTATTCGAAGTTTTAATATACTGGATAGATATAGAATCACAATCTAGTCTCCCGGAGATGGTTCTGATGATCGCTATAGTACGTACGTCTTCAGAATTTATATTCGAGTTTGGAAAGTGGGATATTTATATATTTCCAATTGACTGGTGTGAGAACCGGAACTAGATAGGGCTTATTGTTGTGATTTTGCATCAAAAATCTGATTTTTTGACTATGTATCAAAGTTATGAATTTGAAAAGCTAATCAACTAATTGATTGCTGATTGTATTGTTTGATTATTGGTTGATTAACTAAAATTTGAACCATTTAGCCAAACCAAATCAAATATTGAACTGTATTGAAAATTTGTCGCATTTGCATACATATACATGTATATCCACTGAACAGGTCATAACAAGGAGGCTAGAGCAGAAGAATAAAATTGTTTGCCCGACAAATAGGTACATGTTTACAAATTTATTGGGTTTGGATGATTTTGTGAGCCGATTGGCTGTTTCTTTTTCTTTTTGGATTGGTAAGGGCCATGGGAGGCTATTTGAAACATCCCGAAGCTCCCGGTGCAGGGGAGGTTATGGCGAAATTTTTCAAAAATTTAGGGTGTTAGCCAAAATTTTGAAGAATTTGAAAAGTTCTTAAAAACTGAAAAGTTGAAGAACTTAAGCCGTAATGAAAATAATGAAAGTTGAGTTGATTTGTAAAAAAACTTTCAGCTTCATTCCTTTTCGGGGATGAAAAGTTTTAAGTGGGGGAGATTGTAATAACCCGGAAATCCGAGCCAATTTTAATTTTTTTTATTTTGGCAATTTTAGTGAATTTTGAATATTAATAATAAATTATTTTAAATAATAATGACGAGAATTTTTTTTGAATAGAATTAGATCGTATATATTTATATAGATCGTTGTTAGAATATAAATATTTATTTCTATTTATAAAAGGAATTGAAAGTGGCGCGGTAGTTCGAAAATTCGATTTCAAATTTCAAATGAATGTACAGGATTCAAAATAAACCGGATTTTAGCGAAACGAAAAATATTGGAATCTATTTGAGAATATCCTTCCAACGAATCCGAAAAATTGAATTTTCATAGCGGGAATAAAAAGTTATGCCCAGTTGAAAATTCAGAATAGTCGCTATGGAATTCTGGCCCTTAAAAATGGAAATTTTGCAAACGACCTTCGTTTTCGATGAAACCACTTTTGTTGGATCCGGGATGTCAAGTTATTGCTAGATTCCAAAATTCGTAATTTTCTGAATCAATATGTGAGCGTGGCAAAAGAAAACGTGTTTTGATAATTTCAGTCAATTTCGATCGACCAGAAAATGGCCATTTTTCAAACAGTCTAAGAATTGGACGAAATTAGTTTTGTTAGGACCGTATCGTCAGTACGAAGCTAGAAAATATTTTTTGGGAATTTTTAGAGTCCGTATGTGGCTCCGGTAAATTTAAATGCGCGTTCAAATTCAATATATAGATTTATATTTTATTTTTGATCAAAACTGTTCATAACAACCGAATTGGGTTACGAAACATACCCCATTGTGTTCGGAATGAGGGCAATTCGCTCGGGGCGACAGTCGGTGAGGTTGGATTGGAGTTTAAAATAAAAACTTACCTTTTTGCATTCAAATAGAATTAAATATATATTTTATAATCCCCATCCCCCTTTTCTCTTTCCTTTAGTCAACGGAGCCCCCCTATTGTTCAAAAATCATTTCAGAAGAAAAAAAAGAAAAAAAAGGGGGACCAGGCGATTCGTGATTCAGCCCCTGGCCAAATCGCACCGCGCCGCCCACCGCCTGACCCACGTCATCTGCCGCGCCAGACGCCGGAGCCCCCCTCTTCTTCTCCTCCTCTCCTTCCTCTCTCCTCCCTCCTTTGATCGAAACCCGCGCCCCCCCTTACAGCCGCCGCCCCCTTTCAGACCTGAACGCATCAGCACCAACCGCCCCCCTGTACCGTAGCCACCACCTGCAGGTCACTCCGACCTCTCCTCCTCCATCTTCTTTCCGATGAGTTTCTTTAGTTAATTTAGGATTTTTATTTATATGACAACGAATAAAGTTAGGATTTTTATTGATTTTAAAGTCATGCTTTTTATAGATAAGTTATAATTTTTATTTAATTAAAGATATTGTTTTTTTAACTATAGAAAAGGTGTGATTTTTTTTATTACTAGCTAGATAAAAATATAATTTTTATCATGGAAGTAGCGGTGTAAAGGAGTGATTTTTACATATGTAGTAGAGATATAAAAATATGACCTTTATACATATAATAAAATTCGATTTATATATGTATATAGTAGCGATAAAAATTCGATTTATATATATATATATGAAGTGAAGAAAAAAAATCCGATCTTTTTGTATATGTAGAGAACATAAAAATATGATTTTTATGTATGGAAAGCATTATTAAAAATGTGATTTTTAATATCAACTGCGTGAAACAGAGGGCGATGGAACGGATTGAAATCAAAAATGAATTCAAACGGTTCAGAAATTCAGAAATAAAAATGGCGGAGTGGATCCCCAAGGTGAGAATTCCCCACTTTTATTTTTATTTTTATTTCTAGTTGAAATATATACTAGGATGTAGACGGTGCTTAGCAGCACCTGACACCCGTCGTCCACAGACCATGAATGACTTAGTTGTTTGATTGATGTGTTGTAAAAAGTTGATTGTGTGATGTGGAATGGAATAAAATATTTTATAGTTAAAAATATATTTTTAACTGTATATAAAATAAATATTTATAAAGAAATTGGACGATTTGTTTATATACACACATTTGACTGATATTGATTGGGACGATAAATTTTGCACATTGCCCAACTGCACAAATAAAAATCTGTGTTTGTTGATTTGAAACCCCATTCTGAATAACTGATTCGACGATGTGTCGAGGATGAAGACGGTGGTCGAAGAACGGAGGTCTTCACATCGTTTGGACAATTACTGATGATCTTGATTGGATTGTACACCCAAGAGGAGGGAATCAGTTGGTGATCGTCCAGACATACTTGGAGATCGATGGATATGCGAGGTACAAGGTGCCTCCGGTTTCGTTCAGACCCAGAACGAACTTGTAAATGGACTGTGTGTCTGACATTGGATTTTATTCTGTGTGATTGATTTCTATTAAATATATATATGTTTGGTGGCGGAGAATTTATTCTCTTGCTTAACGCCCTTCTCTGAGACGTACGAGCTCAGAGGTTATATATTGATGGATATCAATCGCATGGAGTGAATTGCCTGTGTGGCATGCCTAAGTGGCAAATGATAAAGGCTTTTGTTGAAAAGCAGAGTCTTGTGGTTGATGATCAAAGTACAACCTGTGTGGCACAGCTTTGTGTAGCGTTAATTCGAGAGCCTCACACCACGGTTGTGAACCAGAAACGGGAGATGACCTCAGGGAGGGCATGCGTTTCCTCCTAGCTAGGATGGTGTCAGTGACCTTCCATCCCTGACATTTATATTATTTTCACCTGTGTGGTTGTTGGATTGCCAGGCGCCTCAGATATATCAGTGACTATGTGGAGTCGATGGAGTCATTTGGCTCATTGACGCCCTAAAGGGCGGGGAAACCCAATGTTCAGGCATTTTAATCCACATCGGTGGACCGGCCCTGACGATCCAAGGGTCACTCGAGCTCTGATCCTGAGACACGGGCTAGAGCATCTCGAATCGGTAGAGGACTATCTTTTGCCTCGGTTCACGAATGGATACCCAACTTCCAATACGTGACATTTGCGGTTTTGATTGTAGAGCCTAGTATGGCGACATGATATATGGTACCCATGCCGTCGATGATTGAAATTATTTTGACACTATAAACTTATAATAGTATCAAATGATTTGTTTTTAACGTACCAAGCATGTTTGGCTATTATAAGGGAAAATCCTATCCTCCGGCTTGTGTTGCATTATGTGATGGGACCTGGGTCTTAGAATAGCTTCATTTTTCCAAAAAGCATTGCGCTATTTTGTTATATGCACCGGTATTCTTGGGAGGAAACCTGTTCCGTGTTATACGGCGTGGTCCCTTGATATATCTGATTTAAAGTAAAGCTTTAAATAACTGTTTTAATTCTCACACCAGTCAAATGACTGACCTGAGGTTTATTGTTTTAACCTAAACTCTTGGTACCCTTATTTTCCACACGGGTAGCTAGTAGTTTTAGTTTTGCAGATTTATATTCACAGGATCCTGGTTTACAGCTGGAACGATACTCGGAAAGTTGTGTATCCGTGTATTACTTTCAGTTGTGTTTTGTATTATTTTCCGTTGCTATGTAATGTAATTTAAATCTCTGATATTTTCTGATGTGTAATATTTATTCATACTCTGTATATTCTTGTATTCTGATGGAATTGTTGTAATAAGCAAGGAAATGTTCTTCTGTTTGCCTTTTGATTCGTCTTGTTCTCAGTACAATCCGCAATTTCCCGTAAGGGGGATTTCAGGTCGTAATAGATTAACTCTAATTCAATTATCAAATTCGATTAACTCTAATTAAATTACTCTAATTCGATTAACTCTAATTCAATTAACTCTAATTCAATTACTCTAATTCAATTACTCTAATTCGATTAACTCTAATCGATTAACTCCAATTCAATTACTCTAATTGATATCCACTTTAAACAATCTTCTCATAACTCTTTTATATCTCGTTAATTCCCTTTTATAATCCTATTTATTTTCCCAATAAATATTTCTCTTATAGTTTTATTTATTTAACAAATAAATATTTCTTTTTCAACTCAGTTTATTTAAAAAATAAATATTCTTTTTCAATTCTATTTATTTAACAAATAAATATTTCCTTTTCAATTCTATTTGTAAATGCTTTACAAATATTTCCAATTCAATTATATTTGTAAATGTTTTACAAATATTTCCAATTCCATTATATTTTTTTACAAATAATCCCATTTCAATTATATTTGTTTTTACAAATATTCTCATTTCAATTATATTTGTTTTTACAAATATTCTCATTTCAATTATATTTGTTTTTACAAATATTTTCTTTTCTATTTGTTTTCACAAATATTCCTTTTCTATTTGTTTTCACAAATATTTTCCTTCTCTATTTATTCTTTGATTTTATAAAAATATTTTCTTTTATAAAATCCTTTTTCCTTTTATATATAAAATCCATTGATTTTATATAAATATTTTATTTTCAAAATACACTTTGAAAATCCCCTTTTCTACATCCTAGTATTTCTTACGGTATTTAAAATACCAAATAACAATGATCGATATCATTCAACACACATAATCAACAACAGATTATATATCACATCATATATTACAATATATGAAAAGAACAATATTATAAATACTGAGGAATCCAGTTGGATCCCTCCAACCTGTTTTCCTGCATCACAGATGTTACACAATATAATTCACATCAATTTTCATTTCAATATGAAATATTTTGATAAACAGAATCAATATTCGATTAATGATATATATATAACTATATCGGTATTTTTAACCAATTAATTAGCAGTTCAACTAAACAGTCAACACATAGCAATCGATCATCATTTAACAGTTCTAAAAATACGTTATAAAAATATGAACTGATAGAGTTGGTGAGTTTTACTCACATTGGACAGTTATCGTTAAAAACGATCAACTATTTTTGATTCTGACAGACAATTTATTTCGCTATAAATTGTAACGAGCTCCAATCCACTCCCAGTCAGTTCCATTGGGTAGTGTCGTCCATACGATCCCTACGGATCTAAATTTGCGAAATTCTGATTTCGTATGACAAAGTTATGACTTATACAAGTTATATGATTATTTAAATTAAATCTAAACAAAAATTCAAACCTTAATTGGGCTTTCCCTTTATACCTTAAAGCCCAAACCCAATGTTCATTATACAGGTTGCTCTTCCTTCTTTCTTCCCCGACAAAAACCACGAACCACTGCTCCTCCACATAAGGCCATAGCCGAATCTTTCTCCCTCCCCCACTTCCTTTATACTTCACGATTTAGAAAATGGCTTTCACCACCATTCCTTATTTTCAAATCGCCATCAACTAACGCCAGAAGGACCAAACTCCAACCAACCCTTTTTCAAACGCGACTCCTGTTGTCCAATCCTCGTCGACACCAATCGCACTTCATCTCACCACCGATTACCAAGTCAATCTCACCACCGTTTTCCTCTTCAATTTCTACATCTCCTTAACTCCACAAAACAAAGTTCGATCTTCTTCCTGCTCAAAAACTGAAAACCCTATGCGCGCTGAGAAAAACAAGCGAACTAGAATTGGTATCGCACCCTACAAGATGGATACCGAATTGAAGAAAACTCCCCATGGATTTTAGAAAGGTTTGTGTGGCAATTTATTGAAATTAATTTGAATTTCTTTTGATTTCTTGAAGTGGATATTTTTCCATGCTTTGGTTTCTTTCTGGAGAAAAATGTAGCGGCTTGATTTTTGTTGACTGTGGAAATCGAATTATTTAGGGGTAGAGAGTTAGTGTGGGTACTTATAGGAATATTTAGATAGATATTTGTGTTGAGATATTTTAGTTTTATATTCGTTTTCGCCTTCTAAAAATTCGTGTGATCACCCAAAAATCATGGAAATTGACATGCAGCTACAGCTTGACATTATGGATCCATCGAAACTAGTTTTGTCGAATTCTGACTCCGTTTGCTCACACAACGTATTTTTAACCGTTAAAATACTGACTGTTTTTCACATTAAAATCCGTACGTCCACGTACTAACTCCAAAAATCACGAAAATTGAAATCTAGCAATAATTTAATATTACGGGTCTAACAAAATTAGTTTCGTCGAAAACGGAGGTCGTTTGCGAAACTGGCTATTTTAAAACTCTAAATAACCCATTTTAAATATTAAATATATATTTATAAATAATTAAATTAAATGTAAATAAATTTATATTTTATCGTACATATTCACAATAGAATATCATACAACTCCAGAATAAATATATATAGATTTACAACTCGATATTTCATCATCAGAGTTATATCGATATTCGATTTATATTTAAATCCTTTTTAAAAAATATAAACAAATCGATATTAATTATAAAGGAATTCCATAGCGACTTTTCAAAAATTTAATTTGGACATAAATTAAAATCTACATAACGAAATCCCGGATTTTTCTCTTCCATTAGAAAAATATACTTCACCAGCTCCGAACGTTTCTTGTTTCACAGAAATTCGATTTAAAACGGACCCTGTATATTCAGTTGAAGTTCAATTCTCCAAATAATGAACTGCAGCGCCATTACGGGCTCGATTATAACTATAATATAAATTATACGTTCAACTGTCGTTTATATAATATATTCGTTAATATAATTCAAATCCAAACTGAATTATATATTTTGAATTGTCCAATCTACACAATATTGTCAATTTCACTATTTTCGACTATTTTGGAATGACAAATATATTATTCTGTTATTAAAATTAATTAAATATTCAATATTATTTAATTAAACAACCATTTAATTCTCTAAACCATTATTTAAATGATTAAATAAATTATTTATTATATCGCTAAAATACGGGACATTACATGATTACTTTAATTCATTATTTAATAATGAAAATTTCATGTTTAAATGTTCCGCTAAACCCTCTTGGGTATGGTTACCTTCCATCTAACCCCTGTACCCTAACGTAGGAAGTGGGTATCAAAGTATATATATATATATATATCATATTTTTTGCAGGTACACCACAACAAAAAGAAGGCTATTTTCGATATCTCTAAAGATCTATAAATATCTACATATGAATATTTATGCTTAAATATCCTCTACTATTCTCGATTACTGCCTTGTCATGATACTTATTCTTTTTAATTGATGACAAGGGGGAGAAATATGTTATCATTATATCATTATATACACTAACATTTTGTTACATGAAACGGTAAGTACATTATATGCACTAACAAAATTTTGCAGCAGAAAAGCTTTTTATTCAGGGGGAGATGAATATATACGAGCATACATTCAGGGGGAGCAATTCATTATCTCAACAAAATTGCAAGGCGTTGTCATCAATCAGAAAGGTGGAGAATGTTGATTCACTATATTTGCGATTCATGACAACAAAGGAATGGAGATAAATGAAGATCATATTGAAGAGCTAAGTTCATATATATATATATGAGTATGTAGTGATGTTAGATATTTGTTAAAATCTATCCTCATGGTATAACATGAATGCACAAAACATAATATATATATATATATATATATATATATATATATATATATATATATATGTAACGACCCAAGGATTTCAGCCCTAGAAATCGACATAAATACCTTTACTGTAACTCATGCCGACCTTCCAAACACCGAAAACACTGGAATGTTATTAGAAAGAAATTAGAGGGTGAGATAAGAAAGAAAGAAATATTAGAATAGAAGAAGAAGAAGAAACGACACAATATAGAGTCTCACATCGCAGTGGAACAAAATATAATACAGAAATAAAACTTTATTGAGAGCTTTAAAAATACTTACAATATCAGAGTACATCACACACTGGGACAGTTATAATAACCTGTTCCCATATACAACACACAGCGGAATAGTAGGTATATCATATGCCTGAGCATCTCTAGCTCGTCTCTGGACTTCACGGCATTCGATAACCTGAACCTGTACACTTCGGGCTAACCCGAGCATTTACAAAACACCGGGTCAGTCTGGTGAACCAAAGTGAGTAAAACTCGCACAGTATTCAGGGTATCACACAACTTGATTTTAAAGTCAAAATCTTTTCGAAAGAAAAAGGATAATCGTAAGACCAAATCCACACATAAACACGGACGGTTTTTACCTTACGATAAACCAAACCATTTTTGAAATCAATATCTTTTCTGATATTATAATAATGTCTAAATACAAGTAAATAGAATCTAGTGGAACGCTTGCATCTCACGCTCCACATATATATTATACAATCAAAACCGCAGGCGCTTATTGGAGATTGGATTCCGACCTTGACAAGGTATAGGACCACCTACCGATAGTGTTTCTCTAGAGGTGAATACACTGGGTTCAACAAGAACGTCTTGCAACCCGGCCCTCACATGACCGACCACTCATTTCACTTGAGTGTATCGAATGTATATTACCAATGGTTGGGCTCAAACCATCGTTTCTCGAAAAGGGACAGCATCGAACATAGATTAAAGAAGCAAATAGAAATTTCTCTAGATAGGTGATTATACACCCTAATGGGAGCGACCCACATAGCCATGCTGCCTGCCTGATTTTTGTCATTTCCCGGTTGATGAGGCTTAAGGCCAAAATTTACTTTCGAACATCGGGTCATCATTCACTTTGAATGGCACATCGTCAGTTCCGTCAGATATCACTAATTGACGCCCACAAAAATACTCTAGTCGGAAGCTAAGAGAACGTCAATTCTCCGCCAACAACTATAGCACGTTTGAAGAAATCAACGTACGTGATCCGTTTGGAAATACTCTGTCAGGCATTCGTCCATACAAGTCATCCAGGAACAGGATGGACCGAAGGTACTCTCCTACTGCATCCAATATAGGAATCACCCCATGGATCAGTAGCGTGAAGTCCTCGCAACCCGTAGATTCCAACCACGACAGAATCACAGCTTATCTCTGCTTGCCATGCACAGAATTTTAGTGGTTATTCTGTTTATGAAAATCCACAGTCTTCAATGTTCCATCTCAATCATCTTCTGATATCTTAACGTATTTGTTGGTCGGAATGGTTTTCGAATATAAATTCGATCCCGGTCTTTCCGTACCAACAATCGTATTGGACAGATTTGATAGTCGGTGATTTAACTATCAAAATAAACAGTGATTCAATCATGACAATCCAACGAGTTAACTGGTTCAGTATTCAGGATTACTTAGCCCTTTAAATTAAACAAAACTGATTCACTCTGTTTACTTAACTTCTAACTCTTTTAAGATTTAAAAATACGATATTTGAATCCTTACTTAATATATTAATGTTTCCACAAACCATTTCAAATTAATACATAATGAAACAACTTATAATTAAATTTCCACTTAATTCTCATGTCAAACCATTTGTTACATTATTCTTTATTATTTAAACTTGGGAAAATCCACATAACTTAATATTCGTAATCAACATTACAAAATCTCTTTTATTCTATTCGTGAAACAATAACAAATATTTATTTGTATAAAATAAAAACTCAACTTTACATTTCTACTTTCTAATTTCCCTTTTCTTCGTATATTCTCCAAGTTTTCACCAAGCATCGTATTATCACTTCTCTAGTGGAAATAATATATTATCACCAACCACTCCTACGATTACCAACTAATACCATCTTCAGATAATCCTGATGTTGTTCAAGTTGAGGTATTTTAATTACCTCTCAGACCTTGATCAACAACGTTCTCACCCTCAGATAAATATAAGTTGTAATCAAACCAATATTCTATTCCAGTCTCCTTTAAAAATTCTATTCGACCATTTCCACTTTGGAAATATCATTTCCATTTCCCTTTCCTTAATTCCATTTCAAAATAACGTTAATTTGGAATTAACGATATAAACCCTCATCGCCTTTTTAATAACTTTGTTTCAAATACATTCTGGTTTAATCTAAAACCATTTTCATCTTGCTTTCTCTTAAACTTAATTCAAATATTAAGTCAACAGAATTAAAGCATCGTATTCGCTTAAATCCCTCTTTACAACTTAGTTGTAAAAATTTGAGTTTTAGATATAAAACTCGTTCATAACTCCTTTCACCATTCAATTTGATTTCATCCCAACCTCGATTTCTTTTTGCAATAATTCAATTAGAACTAATTTCCCAAATTACTATTAATAAGGATAATAATTTACTTTGGTCATTAACCACTTTGGTAGCTAATTCCTTTATTAACTAAAATAAATAGTAATTCCCTTTTTAAGAACCTTATACAAATTAGACAAATATTCTTCAACTATTAAATTAATTCCAGACAAACTAATTTAAAAATCAATTTCAATCAAAATAGTCAATTTAAACATGGTTATCCCATTTACCGACTCCAATTAGTTTCCCTTTTAAATTAATTAATATTAATTAATTTAAATAAATTCCATTTAATTGTTTTAAACAAAACAATTATCCAATTTTAATCGTTTGGTTAAATTCTATTCCCTCGTATATAAATCTAATTAACATCAGAATTAACTCCATAAAATTAATTAGAAATTAACTATAAATTCAAATAAGAAGTAATAAATATTTATTTTCTTTTAAACAAACCTTTTATTCAAAATAATACATTTCAAATCTATATCTGGTTATAATTTTTTTTAACTTCTTTTCTGTCGATTTGCCTGACAGTAAATCAACATTTAAAAACAATTAATTTCATAGGCCATATACTGCCGCCAAATACCCAACCAATATCACCCATTGGTTCTAATTAAACAGATGTGAAAATTCCAATCAATAATCAGCAATCAAATCAATCGCATTTATCTGATAATAAATAACAACCATTTACACCAACCAAATAACAGAACAATTCAAACAATTAAGCACGTTTATAAATAATCGTGACCAACAGGGTGAGTTACCTCCGTTGGATCCAATCATTAAAATAACGATTTGGAATTTCACTGAAATTAAACAACGGTTTAATCTCATCAGTTAAATCAACAGTCAAAATATACAAGCAAACAATCAACATCAGCAATCAGAGCATACAAAAAAAAAACC
The DNA here is from genome assembly GCA_030737875.1 of Allium sativum. NCBI lineage: Eukaryota > Viridiplantae > Streptophyta > Magnoliopsida > Asparagales > Amaryllidaceae > Allium > Allium sativum. The sequence goes on from CM060912.1 coordinate 431,481,408, forward strand.
AATTTATATAAAATATAAATAGGGAAACTAAGTGAGTTTAACTCACCTTGGTTTTGAATTCGTCGATAAACAGTCTGTTTTAATCAAATTAAACTGTCGTTTAATTTGACTAAAATTTCCAGTTGCATACGATCCTAACTAACCGTGCTCCATCTCGATGCCCTCACTTTTACGGTCCCAACGAGACAGACCTTGCTTAAATCTGATAAGGTATGTACGAGAAATCACTTAAACAAAATTATAAAGTGATTTAATTATTAAAACATGAATTTTATATGTGAAAATAAACCGGGCCCTTACCTTTTCCTTTCTTTTCCCATTTGGCCCATTTATTTCTCAGCCCGCTTACCCCCTTTAAAACCCTATTATTTGATCCCTCTCCCTAAACAAACACCCGCCGCCTCATAGAAAAAGAAAACCCTCCCACTTTCGTTCATCCAGCGAAAGAATACCACCCTGACCTCGACGAGTAACCCCATGCTTCCAGAAATTGACAGAGCTTCCACCCTTACTCCAAATCGAAGCTTCGATTCCTCAATCCACTGAACCCTAAGTCCTTAACCTCGAACTAAACCATCAGAAATTTCAGCAGAAGCATCTCGAAGCGAAGAACGTGGACTTTACTAACGCAGATAAGTGTTTTGTTCGAATAGCAGTATATTTTTGTTTGTGATTTTTTTCTTTTCTTTTTCTTTTGTTTCCAAATGGTTTCTCGTTCTATTTTGATTTTGGGGTTTCTACTTCACTGCTTGTGTTCTACGATGTGTTGCGTGGATGTATGTTTATACTTGGGCTTTAAACATGATAAGAACAATGTCAAATCGATCTGTAATTTCATAGGGTTAGATTTTTGTTGTGCCTAGATCTTAGTTGCTATTCCTTTTCTTTTCAGTTAGGCTAAGTGATCGAACTGTTGATGGAACCATTGATGTCTGCGTGGTACTTGGTACTGAATTGTCATGTGTGTTCAGATCTACACATGGATCAAGTGGTATTGAATTGTCATGTGTATGTATATATGGAAGACATGATTTATAAGATTTTTATGAATTTAGTATTGGATTTCCTGTACTGTTGGTCTGCTAAAATGGAACCTTGATCGAACTGTTGCTGTATAGGTTAGGTACATCTATTGAATTGTCAATCCTATTTTGAAAATCTCCCTGTATTTAATGAATGGCAGAACAATCCTTGTGTGGATTTTGCTCATGATATTTCGACCGTATATAAATATATTTAGCTGTTCATTATAATTTCAATCATTTATTTGCCTTTGTGGACAGCGATAGGCTTTAGAAAAACAATTACCATTCAGGATTCGATCAAAATTTTAATTTGCGCTTGCTTTGCCTCACCAAATTAGCGAAATGTATAATCTCTATGAGTGTTGCCTACTTCTTCGGATTCCCTTTGCCTTTATGAAGAAACATGAAACTTACATTATTTTTAAATTGTTGATGTTTTGGTTTCTATTTATTCTTTTATAAATTTTGAAATACCAAATTATATTGATGACAAACCATTTAATTGCTAAAGCTTGTAGTGTGCAAATGAAGCAAGTTTTAGCTAGCCGTAGGCGACCATGAAATTCCCAACATGGAACGTGTTAATTGTATACCTCAAAATGCTTTCCTACTACTAATCGAATATGATTAAAAAGATTTGTGGATAAGCACGGAAATTGATAGATGTGAGTGGCTTACATGAGACTGCTCAGTGTATAATTCATTGTATTTCAGGCAAAAACATGGTGTAAAACTGACTGTCATATTCATTGTACAGGTTTTGACGTGTGAATATATACAATATATTTGTTTGTTTCAGTTTTAACTGCTCATGATCTTTTCTTTTCTGTTTCAGATCTTATGGTGACAAATTCGATTTACTGTTGCTTGAAGGAAACAGGGAATGCAGAATTATCTTCTTGCTTTGCATTTGTACGAACAATGAATATGCTTTTCTTTGCACTTGTATTTGTGTAAATAAAATATATGAATATATATATGTTTGTTTTTCTTCCATTGCTGTGTAATTTCTTGAGAGAATGGACATGTTTTATACTTTAAAATTTTGCTGTGTTGATCTAAAACAATATGATGTCGTATGGTAGCTGTGCAAAGTCTATGAGTGTTAGCTAGGCATGTGCTTTTGTACTTCATTTACTTGGGCGCATGGATTTAGAAAATGCACATGTATACTATAGGATGGTGATGTCTTAGTTATTAGGCTGTTCGCTTTGGTATAGGCAAGTAGCAGTTGAAAATGGATCAAACATAGGCTAGCACATTTATTATGTTTATTTACTTTACTCGGGGTTGAAGTGTCATTGGGATTAAATGAATCGGCTGCTGCGTGGGTACAAAACTAAGGATTTCCTTTGTTTATTACCTCATGTTTAACTATTTTTATATAGTTGAATTGTCCGTATGAATGTTAACGTTTAATCGTTGTTTTATAATGAAATATATATTAATAATTCATTAAAATTTCTAATATAAAAACCAATTTAAATATTCTAATTCAAAAAAAAAATCGAAAAATCTGAGTTGTTACAATATATATATATATATATATATGTGTGTGTGTGTGTGTGTGTGTGTGTGTGTATGTGCGCGTGTGTAAATGGCTATAAATAGCCATGACTGGGCAGAATTCATCTGAATCAGTCGACTGGTTCAAAACAGACCAGTCGACTGGTCAGAGAAATTCTGCCAAGTAACAACTAGTTTTTGACAAACTTTAAATATATACGATTTTTAGTATTTTTAACCAGTTGACTGGTGATTTGCAGACCAATTGAGTGATTTGAAACAACAACCATTTTTGTGAAAGGTTGCCAATCTTCATGAAGCGGTTTCTCTTCATTTCTAAAAAGAAATAGGTGCATCTCTTTGATTAAACTCTTCATGAAGGGTCACTACTTTTTAGCTATTATATATACACTTCAAACTTAGTTTTCTAGTCACCGAATCTTTCCAAATTCATTCTATTTTCTGATCTACATTTCTAAACTCTTACATTCTAAAAAGCTTTCATAGATTCAAGTTATCAGTTAAATCATCGGAATTATTTCATACCTCTTAATTTTTTAAGTAATATACTTCCATTAATCTTCACATACACGTTATATTCTTGAGGATAAGATTATAGAAAGGGTGTACTCAATCTTCACATACACAAGCAGAAGTCAAGAAATTTTGATAAGTCACGAAACAGTAATTCGCGATTTCGCTCCTTAAAAGGTGGATCTTCTGTATATGGAAAAGTATGAATCCAAATTTTATAACAATAGCTTTCTAATGAACCCAAAATAAAAAATAAAGACCCTATTGATTAGATTTTGAAATGCGACCAAAATAGCTTTTGAAAAGTATCGTTGTTTTGTAGAACAAATCCTGTAGACACAATTGTTTGAAACTGAGTTTTTAGTCTCTTAAGAATACGAAATAAACGTTAAGAATATTTTTAAAGTTATTTAATTTGGGTATATGAATTTTCCAATGATATAAAAGTAGTTTTAATGAAACTTTTACAACAATTTTCCAATAACATTGAAATTTGATATTAAACTTAATGAATTTTATCCAAATCTCTTATGAATGTTTTCAAGTGATTTAACAAAGCTTTAAAGATTACTTAAAAGTTTTACAACTTGTTTAAAAGAATCCTATTTATTGAATTGAATCAAAAGCTATAATAAGCAATGATTTATTCTTGTTTCTAATAAGCCGACGAGTAAACCTTATTTTTCTGTTTTTGAGATTCATATATGGGGGGGTTTAACCAAGGATATGATTAGGAACAATATGCCCCAGCTCACCTGGTCCTTTCCTGGATGAGGGATAGATGAGGTTGAAATGTCAAAAACGAGTTTTGTATAAAAGATCAAATTTTTATAAAGATAAATAAATTGGATCTCTTTGAGATGATGTTATTGCATTTAGTATCAAATTCCAAGGAGGGAATCTTTACTATCCATAAGAATTTAAAGTATATTTACACTTGTTATATGACGGATGGTCTGATTTGAACACGGAAATTGATATCGAGTAAGATAAGTATGATTTCTTTGGGTCCATTAAACTAGAACGGACTTACCATCCAAATGACTTAATGATGAGGTTTAGATTCTCTCTCTTTCTCCCTCTCTCTCTATATATATCCCTTGAGAATATTTGAAGTTATACATCATGAAGTAATGAATTAAAAAACGAAGGAATACCAAAAACTACTTAAACAGTATTTTTACGATCATTGATTCGAGGAGGCCGGGATCAGATCTAGGCAATTCCTATCTAAAAGCTACTTTGGATCAATCAAACATTTTGAAGTAATGAAGACTGGAGATTGATGAATTATGGAGATTGAATGAAGGGATGATGTCACTGACCCTCGGGGAAATTTTCCATACTACAAATCAACACTGATTTTGCATTTAGACCTTCGTTGAAAGGGCTACTCTTTTATAGATCATGAACTAGTGATAGTAGTGCCTTTATTTTGTCCAAACCCAGGACAACTTGTATGTATGAATGTTTGACGTTGCACTTCTAATACACATTTATTGATCTCCATGAATGTGGGTTGTTTAATGGTATGGGAAGTAACTCTCATGCACTATATACACTGTTCTCTAAGACATACGAGCTCATAGGTTGTACACTAGTGGAAATCAGTGGCGTGTTTTGGATTTGGGAACGTGGCATTCAAAGCAAAGAACGTACTTGAAGAGCAGGTAATTGTAGACATCTAAGCCTCAACAACCGGTGTTGGCTAAAATAGGACACATAGTGAGGTCAAGTGGATATCGCATATTAAGAGATGTTCACATGCCTTCTAGATTTCCCATTATATGTCAAGAGGTGGATAATGCTAGTACCCTAGGTGACTAGTCAGTAATGATTGAGGAAATGACATATTCGGGCGGTGCACCACTTGGGAAAAAGGTCTGTGTAACTGTTTTAGCCTTGCTAGAAGAGCGAGGAAGAGTGGTCCTCGTCACATACATATGGTGATGTACTATACGGAAAGATAGCTCCTTACATTGACATCATATGGAAATACATTTCCCTAAGAGCTTGTGAATTCTATTGTAGAACCCCTTTAAGGATGCGAAATTCAATAATTGTAACAATTTAGCCTATTTCTATAATTTATTTTAGTAGGTTTTATTTCGCATATCACTGAAGATAATATCAGATAATTTTGACCTAGCAAAGATTTGGTTACCATAAGGTAAAACCTCATGCCATGTTTATGTGTACTCGCGTTCTTATGGGATACCTTTTATTTTCAAAATAACAAATTTAATTTTCTCACACCAATCATATGACTAACCCGGAGTTGTTTTCCCTTAAAAATTCGGTGCCCTTATTTTCTTCGAGCAGCCTAGTAGCTCATGTTTTACTTGGATCAATCGGATTGGGCTTGGAGCTGAAGAATCCAAAGATATTCAAAAAAAAATTGATTTCTTTTTGCAATAGTGAGGATTGGTTTTATAACTGTCAAAGCTAATATAATTTCACTCTGATAAGTAAGAATAAAGTTTCCACTATAACGATTTTACATGATACACACACACACACACATTTTTCCACTGTGTAAGATTCTAATCTTTTTTACTTTTTACCTTTTTTCTTACCATAAACAATTCGCTTCTACGGCACTTGGTTTTGTGGCATGTAAATACTGTATGTATTAGTGTCGGTTTTCAAGGGTCGAGTGAGTGGGTCATTTCATTTGGTATCAAATCCTTGGTTTATCGATTACCAAGGTCAGATTATCATTTGGTGATCATAATAGATGAATTTCATTTTGTATAAGAGCTTAGGTTGAGCAAACACCTAAGCCTAATCTGGTAAAAGATGCATCAAAATAGGAATAGCAATACCCTAGGATGAGTAACTCATTAGAGATGGAGTTAGTAGTACCCCAAAATGAGTTGAGAGTAATGATACGAGTGTGAATTTAAATTATAAATAACTTCTTTTTAAAATACAATAAGTGAAATAATTTTACCAAGATGTCATATATTTTACATATAAAGGAAAATTTCAAAACTAAGTGTTGTTTTATTAACGATTAATTTGATAGGTAATGGTGATATTCAATTATTATCATTTATTTTTTGATTGATCACGCTTATCCACTTGTGAGCATTAACATTATTGATTGATTTGTGGTTGTACCCGACTGTTTATGGGTATTAATTACTACGTTCGGAGAGGAGTAATCTTATCATTTTCCTGCATATGTTAAGTAAGAATTAAACCTAGGTGAAATTGGTTTATAATGAGTTTAAACAAGAATTAAAAAACATGAAAAGGAATATTCAATGATTTGCAGATAAATGATTTCTCTTGAAACTGGTAAAAGAATAACTTTACCTAGGATTTATTTTCGATAAAATGAATCTTTGAAAGTATAGATATTATAGTCTTCAAACAAGAAACATCAAAATTATAAACAATAAACATCTTGTGATTAGAATCTCATAGTTTGACTATAATATATTTATAATAGCACTAAAATGGTCCAAGGTAGAAGCTTGTGGAACAAATCCCAGCATTCATTGAGATGATTTCCTAAAAAGAATTCTAGCTAGAATGGCTCGAAAGTGGTTAAATGGGCAAGATATGTGTTTGGTTGGTAAGAACTTCTCTTAAGTTTACTCTTCTTGGTAAAGGAGATATACGATACAATCGGTAATACCCAGTTCGTTGAATTACTTTGTGTTGCTTGATTGACATGAATGAGACCCAATATTTAGTTCTGAAGTTTCCTTAGGAAAGAAATTTAATATGAACTATTATATATATGATGCCTAAGTAGTAGTGGCATAAATTGGAATAAATCATTTTAACTTTTCATATGATTGGGTAATATATGCTTATCAAATTATTAAGATTTGTTTAGTTATTTTATGAAAGCACATTGTCTATACACTAAGATTATAAGGATGTACATCATCTTATAATAAGTAACTTGGTAGAATTACAAAGATTAAATCAACTAAGATTTTCAACAATTATAGAAAGTTGATAACCTCGAAATTGATTAGAACTTAATGTTGAAATGTTAGCGAAGATATAAAGTTGAATTTACATGACACTTGATTTAAGGAAATAAGAAGTTAAGAAGAAAATTTGTTGAACCTACCTGTTAGAAAAATGAAGTTGATGTTTGTATATACTTGTAGCATGTAACAAAGTATAATACAAATATGAACATGAATTACAAAATGTATGTAAACTTAAAAAATGAAACAATATTTGAATGTGATAAAAGATACCGATAGCCGGGGAACTAATAGTATGAACACGTAAGTATACGCAGATCATTTTATTCGCATCTTGATTTGGATTTGAGTATGTCTTTACCTCAGCCGTACATTCGATGTTTGATGACGAATATCGATTATGGTTATGATTAAAAAGTCAAATTTTTATCATGGTTGAGAACAATGCAAGTGAAGCAAAGTTTTCTGATTAAAGAACCTTATTATATTTCACACTAAAACATCAAAGGATCAATACTAGTTCAAAAGGAAAAGTTGTGAAGTTGAGTTGGAGATCAAGTCCGATATTGCGTACATATGTTCTACATATATTTTACAAGAGTAAGAAAAACAAAATTTTAGGGAAAATTACCTTGGATTTGTTTTGGTATGATTTCAAGGGCGAAATCATTTTAAATGAGGAGAATGAAATGACCCGGGATTTGATCACCTTTATTAGGGATATTTAAATTATTTTAAAAATTTGAAAAGGGATTAGTTCAAACTAATAATGTTGTTTAAGGTAAGGAAGTGTGATATTTATATCATTTTTGGAAATTAGTCCGGAAATATTTCCTTAGGGAATTAGTTATAAAATGACCGAAATCGTTTTATCAATAAAATTGATTTCTATCCATAAGGATTGCAAATGGTTCTGGATAATACACTTATTTTATAATGGAGGAAGAATACTAAAAATAATTATACTATGTTTTTGAAAATTTAATGTATTGATGACATCATCAATAAGAATATTTATACTATATAATTGACATGTGGATTTAAATGAAAAATTAAAGGATTTAATAGTTATTATTATTATTTAAATAAGGGTTTAAATGATAATAAATCATTCTTAATATGTTATAAAGTGAGAACAAATCAATTAGAAACAAGTTATATAAAAGAATGTATTTAACCAGAAAATATAGGAAAAAACAGTATCACTTTATTATCTAATATGGTTTTAATGACTAAATAATCATATTTTAATTATTTAAATATGAAAGAACAGTTATTTCAAAATTTGTTTACTCAAATAAATAGTTCAAGTAAAAACTGAAAATATGACCGATAAACGGGTTCTGGTTTCTCAATGGCTTGATGGAAAGAAGTCGTACAATATTGCAAACTCTTTGGTGAGACCCATATATATACATGTACATGTATATACGTATGATAAATTAAATATATAAGCTAATGAAGAATTGAATAATGAAGAGATATTAAAAATGTAAGCATAAGAAAACAAAATGGTTTACTTTTAATAAATTAGTACATTACACTTACATGCACCCTACCCTTACACACACTTGCACACATCACATTACTCTTATACACATACATATGTCACCATTAACAAAATCAAAATAAAGGAAAAAAGACGTAAGACGTTTACATGTATATATGCATATCTAAACTCCTTATATATATATATATATATATATATATATATGCATACTTCATCTCTAGGAAAACAATTCAAATCAAATGAACAAAGGAGCGAGGCAAGAGGACGAAATGACGCGTAAAGGCATGGAGTAGGTGGAGAAGTGGGTAAGGAGGCATGGAAGTGATGTGACATGTTATGGTTTGATATATTATGTTTTATTCTTGGTTTTTCCCTATAAATACCCACCTCTTCCTCTCATTTCTTTACACATTATTTCTTCTCTTCTCCCTGTTCTTCAAGCTCTAAAATTCTATGAATTAATGGCTTCCAAAGCCTTAGGAAAAATTAGCAAATTTATGGAAAAATAAAGTAAAATATATACGTATACATATACCTTGTCGATCTCCTTCAAATCAATTGCAAACCTCTTCTTATCATCTTCACAACTCATGGCCACACCATCACCAAGCCTAGGCCGTGAGCATGGAGGGAGGAAGGTGGAGGCCGAGCTTAATAAGAAGGAAGAAGTTAGCCCGAATTCCTTTAGTGCAATCGTAGTGGAGCTATAGATAATTTTAGGAATTCTACTAACCAATGGAAGTGAGAAAATAAATCTTAAACGACCCTAACTATATACAAGTAAATAATTGTTATATAAATGCTAAACTATTGCTATATGTATGTTAAACGTTCCTTATGAATCCTATGATAAATTTTTACCAATTTTAGATGATTATATGTTTGAATGTTTGGATATTTAACAAGTCACGTTAAATACACATCGATGAACATAAAGGAAATCACTTTTCTTTATCGAATGAAATGGAGAAAATAGTATGATTAACCTCAAAAAATGGTTTTCGATATTCTAGAAATGTTTTATAAACAATCATAAGTGTTATAATAAAGGTTGAAAAGAATATGAAATTTCAAGAAATTCCAATCAGTCGCGCAATGGTAACTCAAGATTTTGCTCCTTAAAAGTGGATATTTTGTATACGGAAGACACAAATCCAAATTCTTTTAAATAAGATTTTCTGGAACCCTTATAACCATCGCTTTTCAACGAATCGAAAAAAAATTCAATATTTCATTCAGTAGATTTTGGAATATGACTAACACAAGTTTCAAAAAACATCATGGTTTTGCAATTCAAAATCCTGTAAATACACTTATTTGAAATTTAGTTTTTAGTCTCTTAAAAATATGAAATAAAACTTATAAATCTTCTAAAATGTTCTAAATGCGATTTAATTTGAATATATGAGTTTTCCAATGATAGGAAAGTCGTTTTGATGAATTAAGCCTAAATGACACTTTTTTTAACCCCTTTGCAACATTTTTCCAATTACATTGAAATTTGAATTTGAACTTTACGAGCCTTATCCAAATCTATTATGAATGTTTTCAAATGATTAAGTACATTTTTTAAATATTATTTAAATGTTTTATAACATTCTTAAAAGAATCCTAATGATTGAATTGGATCAGAAGCTATAATAATCATTGATTTAATTTTGGCTTTAATAAACCGACCAGTAAAACTTTTTTTTTTGAGATCCGGATATGAGTGTTTAACTAAGGAGATGTTCAGGAGCAAGTAGTGCCCTGGCTGACCTGGCCCTTTGTTAGGCGAGGGGTAGATAAGGTTGAAATGTTGGAAACGAGATGAGTATAAAAGATCAAATTCTTCCATAGGTAAATATATTGGATTTCTTGGAGAAGATCATGTTGTATTTAATGTCAAATTCCAAGGAGGAAAACTTACTATACATAAGAAATTAAAATGTATTTACATCCTTATTCGATGGATAGTAGGGTTTTTAAAAGGAATCTGATATTGAGTAAGATAAGTATGATTTCTTCGGATCCACTAAACCAGAACAAACTCAGTATCCAAATGACTTAATGAATGCGGTTTCATGATTCTATATATATCCCTGAAGAATATTTGAGGTTATACATTCTTAAAAGACGCTTTCATAAAGAAATGAATCAAGAAATGAAGAACACCCAAAAATAGTTAATCGTTATTTTTATGATGATTGATTTGAGGAGATCGGGATCAGATTTGGCTATCTGAAAACCTCTTTGGATCAATTAAACATTTCAAAGTAATGATGACTTAAGATTGATGAATTATGAAGACCGAATGAAGGGTTGTTGTCCCGACCCTTAGGAAATTTTCTCATATTATAAATCGGCCACGGTTTTGCATCTTGATCTTCAGTGCAAGGGCTACTCTTTATAAATTGCGATCTAGCGAGGTAGTGCCTTCGGTTTATCCACACCCGACTACTTGTATGGATGAATGTTTGGCGCTGCACTTCTAATACACGTTTATTGATCTCCATAAATGTACATCTGTTTGGTGGTGCAGGAAGTAAATCTTCTGCACCATATGCACCTTTATCTGAAACATGCGAGCTTAGAGGTTGTATATTAATGGAAATCAGTGGCGTGTGCTAGATTTGGAAACATGACATCCAAAGTGAAGAACATTGTTGAAGAAAAGTAATCATAGACCGCTAGACCTTAACAATCGGTGTTGGCAAAAAATAAAGGCATGCAGTGAGGTCAGTTGGGTAGGGCCCATTAGGTGATGTTTGTCTCCCTTCTAGATTTCTAATTATATGTTAAGAAGTGGATAATGCGGGTACCCTGGGTTACAGGTTGGTTATGACCAGAGTTATAACGTATTCGAGTAGTGCATCACCTAGGGAAAAAGTAGGTTCACCTGTTCTGACCTTGCCAGAAGAGCAAAGGAGAGTAGTCCTTGATACATCCCTCTAGAGGTATACTATACAGAAAGGTATTCCCTTATCTTGCCATCGTATGGAAATCCATTTCCCTTAGAGCTTGCGAATTCTATTGTAGAGCCACTTTAAGGGTGTGAAATTTAATTATGGTAACAATTTCGCCTATTTCCGAAATTTATTTCAATGGGTTTTATCATGCATGTCATTAAAAATAATATCAGGAAATTTTGAAATAGAAAAGATTTAGTCACTAAGGTAAAAATACGTTCCCTGTCTATGTGTGGTCGTGGTCTTCTGGGATACCTTTTATTTTCTAAATTGAGATTTTAAGTTTTCGCACCAGTCCCATGACTAACCCGAAGTTGTTTTCCCTTAAACTTCGGGTACCCCTATTTTCTTCAGGCAACCTAGTTACTTAAATTTTACTTGGATCAACTAGTTGGAGCTTCGAGCTGAAGAATCCAAAGACAATTACAACAATTTCTTAGTTTCTTTCAGCAATTGTAGGGATGGATTTCATAACTTTTCAAGATAATATATTTCACTCTGATAAGTAAGATTAAATTTTCACTGTAATGAATTCAAATATATACACACACACACACACATATACATACAATTTTCCGTTGTGCAAGATTATGATCTATCTACTTTCTACCTATTTCCTTTCTTACCACAAACAATTCGCTTCTTTGACACTTAGTTTTATAGCATGTAAATATCATGGATGTATTAGTGTTGATTTCCAAGGGTCGTGGGAGAGGGTCATTTCAATTATCGGCTATTGTGAGTTCTTTATGTCTTGATTTTGGCTATAGTTTGTTGAGGCTTTGGTCTTAAACCTATATGCCAGTTATTGAAATTGTTTCTATGCGAACTGGGATTGTCTATGATCAGCATATGCTTGTTGTAGTTTTTTTAATGTAAGTTAGGGACTACCTTATCAACCATAGTTGTGTTAAGTGTGAAATTCCTGATTGAAATCAGTGTCTATTGTAATTTGTTTTTCTTCTTATCTTGGATGTTCTAATTCAAAGTCACACCCTGCATGGTGTTTGTTAAGTACTGTATTGTCTGAGTTAGTCCTGACTAGAGCACTACAAAATGTTTGTAGCAGATAGGAAAACTGCCTATCTCTAATGTATTTACGTACTTATTACTTATTGTAATAAAAAGTGGACGACTCACTTTAAAAACCGGTTTTTCCTTGCCAATAAACACCACGATTGTATACAAGATATCAAAATTTTAACCTAACAATTTATATTCATTAAGTAAATGTCATACTCTAAAATATTATACTGAATTTAAAAGGAATTGGGTATCATCCATTTCCAAAATACCCAAGTAATTTTTTTTAACTTTTGGGAAAGAAAACTCGTTATAAAGTCATATGATTATATTCACACATACTTTAATCAGAAAATATTTTCTTTCAACTAAGTTCACTTCAAACTACATTTCAACATATTATATAATTCAAAAATATTTTGTTTTAAACAAACTCTTTTTTATATACTTCTCTATAATAGCCACTGATTTACACAAATACTTCACACGTACTTATAAATAATTACTTTTTCAAGAGAAATGAGTGATCCACTACTAGAGAATGGAAATGGTTATGTAATTGTATTATATGCTAGAAAAAGGAGTTGTCAGTATGTTAAGAGCGATGACTACCCTGTATAATATATATAGAGAGAGGTTATATGGCACCCCTTTTTCATAGTATCCATTTTGAACCCAAATAATAACATCACGTTATAATTAAATAAGTTAGTTGAGTGGGAGAGAGTTAGCAGGAAGAGAGAGAAACAAGAACGTGTGGTGGAATCAAAGGGGATACAGAGGTGATGCACTATTTGGGGGTGTTGTTAATCCTATCTTATACAAATATGTGTGTGTGCGTGCGTGTGTGCGTGCGCGCGTGTGTGTGTAAATATTCGGGTTCGGTCATGAAAACTAAAGTTTATATAAGTGGCATTCTCTTGATAGTTTCAATTTATAGCAGGTCTCTATTACTATAGCAATATGTTTTCCATGATTTTCACGCCATTGTTTAAAAGAAATCAAAAAATTGTAAATATTAAGAGAAGATTAATGGAAAAAAAGGTACAAAAAAATCCTACACTTATAGTGAATAAGTGTAGATATATCAACAGTTATTCACATAGTGTATTACAGGTAATGAATAATGAAAAAATTGGTGTAGAAATGTCTACATTTATTATGAATAATTGCAGATATATCTTCAATATTCTACAGTGCATTACGGACATGTCTCGATGTATAGAAAAATTGCAGGTATATCTACAATTTTACTAGAAGTGATATATTTTTCATTTGTATGCAATGTTCATGTTTTTTTAATGATTTTTCTGCTATAATATGATGTTTGAATAAATATACACATTGAATTTGAATGTTTGAAGCAATTAACAAAATTGGTATAAAAGCTTGTAATGTTTTGATATAACTATAGTGATGTCTGCAACTTTTTGGAAAATCGTCGGTTTTCTTGCATTTTTGCTGAAGCATGATTTTTTAGTTTTTGATGCATTGTTTTTGTACTTTTCTCATATGAACGAGTATATAGGCACGCCCAGATGGGCTTGCATCTATTCATAATACGTATGCATTAATTCAACCATGTATAGACTATCTATAGTAAACTTACATGACGTGATATGAAAATTTTCAAATCGAACTCCAATTTATTTCTAAGCGAACATCTTTTTTGTAACTACATGTAGGTTTCCAAACATTCTATATATAGTTTTTAAGTGTAATAAATGCTGATTATTTCCAAGCATAAACTTACTGGTTATGTAGGTTTCAAAAATTTAGAGGATATGTTATTTTATATATTGTATAAATTACAAAAAATCATTTTTTGATGAAAAAAGAAAGACACTTAATAGCCAAAACATCACTAATAGTACTATATATACAATAGGCTAATGAAAACAGAATTGAAAATGGATGCAAAGCCTAATGAGTTAGCAATAAAGTAATATAGTCGATTCACATATAAAAAATGAAACACAATGAATCAAACTTAGTTAAATTACCAAGACACCTGAGATATTTAATAGCCAACCATTTTGCTTGGGTTTCTATACCAGAAAGTGAAACAGTTTTTAATTTCAAATCTAACTGGATTTCGGATTTGATCTGATCTAATTGTGCATTTTAATGAAGTTAGTGTTGGAGAATGGAGTTTTGATGACAACAACCTTATTTCAATTATCATTGATTGTAAAATATATACTAACAATTTTGTATAGAATATATATATATATATGCATGAATTATATACAGGAAATATTATTGAAGACTGTACAGTTTTAAAGATGATAGAGATTCAAAGATCAGAGAAATTTCAAGACTCATGAGTATTCAAGATTTCAAGAATTCAAGAGTTCAAGATTAATATAGTCATAGAGTCTAGATTATGTAAGACTATAAATAGCACTCCAGGTTCAAATTCAAGTTCTAATTCTAATTTTCAAATTCTGATTTTTAATTCTATCCCCAATCCTCTCTATTTTATTTTCTATCTTTTCTATTTTTTCCTTTCTTATTCTTCTTCGTTTTTCAAACTTAAATTTTATATGTTTATATTCTTATACTTATTTTTATATAGTTTCAAACCACATTATTTTATAAATATATTTATATAGTTTGATTTTATGTTTTCATATGATTTTCTACTTTATAATATTAATTTACAATACTATATTTTGATTCAAGAATTTCCAGAATTATTTTTATATCAAAACACTTGAAAAATGTTTTAAAATTCAAAAATACACTAGGGTAGTCGACATACCAAAAATACCATGTCGACATATAACTGTCACTTTTTCAATTTTGAAAGGAAGTCTCTTTTCACTATTTGAAACGTTTCTGAAATGTTACAACCTTTCATACACTATAAAAGGGGGATAAAACCAAATTTTTAAACATATCTTCTTCTCCACTTTCATCCTCTTTCATTATATTATCGTTCTTAATCATTTTTATGATTTCTACACTTATACTCTGCCGAATTCAATTCTGTTTTGATCAAACATCTTCTCTCTACACTCTCTTCTCATATCTCTCTGAATCAAGTGCTATTGAAGAGTTATAGGGATTTTTGTAAAAGTTTGGGTTGTGTTAAGGAATCGGTGGTATCCCTTGTAGCCATGAAATCAAGAACGGGTAATCGATGGTATCCCTTGTAGCCGTGAAGTCAAGGAGGTTGGAATCAGTGGTATCCCTTGTAGTCGTGAAATCAAGGAGGTTGTAATTGGATTTTGATACAGTAATAAAACTCTGCGCAATCCAGCATTGCATGAGACTGGGCGCAGGAGCAATCCAAATCAGTATAAAATTCGGTGTGTTCTTTCCTTTTCTTCATTTTTATTTCTGTTTATTTTGCAACTGTGTCTGTAATTGTGTTTGTGGTATTTGATTCATCTCGTAGTTCACATAAGTTTTAGATTTTGTTTAAATTCTCACAAACACTGTTTACCCCACCCTCTAGTGTTTGTTTTTCCTTAACGATCCATTCTGCATTCCCTAACAATTGGTATCAGAGCAAGGTCTTTCAAAAAGTTCATAATCTGATTTTTGAAATATTGGTAAAATGGCAAATTTTGGAATCTATGATAATACTAGTGTCAATTTATGCATTGCATCAATGTTGAAAGAGTCTACATATAATAATGTTAAAGAAGCATGTGATCTACTGAAATATTGTTTAATTCAGAAAAGGATGAGATCTATGATTGTTGAAAATTCAAAAGTTGAAAAGATAGGTAAAGTGGCTATTGGCAATTCAAATTCTGAAAAGGTAGCTATTGGAAATTCAAATCTCGAACTTATGTGTTACATAGCTGTTGAAAATTCAAATTCTAGAAAGCAATTGGTGGAAATGAAAAAAGACAAATGGATACTGGATAGTGGCTGTTTGAGTCTTATGACTGGAAATCCAGAGCTACTCAATAATCTGAAGTATAAAGATGGTGGAATGGTGAACTTCGGAGATAATTCTACAGGATACATCACTGGAATCGGCAATGTCGGTAATTCTGAAACTCCTACTATTTCTGATGTTTTACTAGTTAGGAATTTAAAACACAACTTGTTAAGTATAAGTCAACTTTGCGATAAAGGTTATAAAATAAATTTTGAAAATAATAAATGTTTCATAGAAGATAGGAATTCAAAAGTTATATTCGAAGGAGATAGAAAGAAAAACATCTACGTATTAAGCATGAAAATATCCAACGATAATTTATGTCTTATGGCCAATACAAGTGATCCCTGGATCTGGCATAAGAGATTTGGTCATACAAATTTCAAACACATCTCTAAGATTTCTAAATTAGATTCAGTTAAAGGATTACCCAAAATGAAATTTAAAGTTAATAACTTATGCGACGCTTGTCAATACGGAAAATTAAAGAAGAGTTCGTTTAGATCAAAAGAAGAAATTACAACTTCAAAACTATTAGAGTTAATACACATGGATTTATTTGGTCCATCCCAAGTTCAATCAATAAATCATAACAGATATGTGTATGTAATAGTTGACGATTTTTCTAGATTTACTTGGACTTTGTTTCTTAAAAATAAAAGTGATGCTTTCAACCAGTTTAAAACTTTTTCTAAAAGGATTCAAAATTTATTATCACTAAAATGAAAATAATACGTAGTGATCATAGAGGAGAATTCGAAAATGTGAATTTTGAAAAATATTGTAATAAAAAGGGAATAACCCATAATTTTTCAATTCCCAGAACTCCTCAACAAAATGGATTAGTTGAACGTAAAAATAGAACGATACAAGAATGTGCAAGAACTATGTTATCCGATAGTAATTTACCAAGGAATTTTTTGGCTGAGGCAGTTGCAACTGCTTGCTATATTATTAATAGAATTTCAATTAGACCTTTAACTCATAAAACACCATATGAACTTTTTTATAACAAGAAACCAAAAGTATCATATTTTAAAATATTTGGAAGTTATTGTTTTATACTAGATACAAAAGATAATTTAGACAAATTTGATTCAACCGATAAATGAATTTTTATTGGATATTCAGAAAGAAGCAAGGCCTATAGAGTTTTCAATACTCGAACCAACACTATAGAAGAAACATTAAACGTATCTTTCGACGAAAACTATAAAAGTATAACTCAAATAACGAAGATGATTGTGCAAATGAAATTAATGAAATAAATTATGAAGATAATCACCCAAATAAAAGAATTAGATTACTTGGAGACCATCTTGTAGAAAATATCTTAGGAGACCCAAAAATCCAAAGCAAGCTTCTTCCGATGATTCATGGATACTTGCTATGTAAGAAGAACTGAATCTGTTTACTAGGAATAAGGTATGGGAACTTGTTCCTAGACAAGAGGATAAAACAATAATATGAACAAAATGGGTCTATAAAAATAAAATGAATGAACACGGTGAGGTAGTAAGAAATAACGCACGACTAGTAGCCCAAGGTTAAACTCAAGAAGAAGGAATAAATTACGATGAAACTTTTGCCCCCGTAGCAAGACTAGAGACTATTAGAATTTTACTAGCTTTGCAAACTATAATGATTTCAAATTATATCAAATGGATGTAAAGTGTGATTTTCTAAATGGATTTGTCAAGGAAGACATATATGTAGAGCAACCAACCCTATTTGTAGACGAAAAATTACCAAATCACGTATATAAGCTGAAGAAAGCGTTATATGGATTAAAACAGGCTCCTAGGACTTAGCATGATAGATTACGATATTATTTGTTATAATCAAACTTTGAAATAGGAAAATTAGATAATACTTTGTTTATCAAGAAGAATAACAAAGATATACAACTAGTAAAAATATATGTTGATGATATAATCTTTGGGTCAACAAATGATAAAATGAATAAAGAATTTTCAGATATTATGACCAAAGAATTTGAAATGAGCCATATGGGAGAATTATCATTCTTTTTAGATTTACAAATTCGACAAATAAAGAATGGAATATTTATTAATCAAGAAAAATATGCAAGAGACTTAATTAATAAATACAATCTAACAACAACAAATAAAGTATGGAATATTTATTAATCAAGAAAAATATGCAAGAGACTTAACTAATAAATACAATCTAACAACAACAAATGGAAGACCAACACCTATGGCAAATAATATTGCTTTAAGTAAAGATGATACATCAAAAGACTTTGATTGAAAACTATATAGAGGAATGATAGGATCATTATTATATACAACCGCTACTAGAATAGATATAATGCATAGTGTATATCTCTATGCAAGGTATCAATCACAACCTAAGAAAACTCATTTAATAGCCGTAAAACGTATTCTGAGATATGTAAAGCATACATTAGATTTTGGATTATTTTATCCTAAGAATGATTCATTAGATTTAGTTTCGTACTGTGACGCTAATTATGCAGGATGCAAATCCAATCGTAAAAGTACTAGTGGAACATGTCACTTTCTAGGACATTCCCTTGTATCATGGTTCAGTAAAAAGCAAAATACCGTGTCTTTGTCAACAACTAAAGCAGAATATATATCTGCTGCTTTGGCTTGTTCACAAGTAATATATATATGCAACAAACTTTAAATGATTTTGGTTTAAGTATAAATAAGTCACCTATATACTACGATAACACAAGTGCTATAAATATTTCTAAAAATCCAACTCATCATTCAAGAACTAAACATATCGATGTGAGACATCATTTTCTAAGAGATAACGTAAGTAAAGGAAAGATTTCACTCGAATTTATAGAATCAGATAAACAAATTATAGATATATTAACTAAACCATTAAATGAAGCAACATTCACTAAATTTAGGAGAGAGTTAGGCATATGTTCATCAAGTGAGTTAGAATAATTAAATACAGTAATATATATAAAAATAAAATAAGAAATCTAAATAATAAAATTTAAAACAAGACTATGTCGACATAGAGTTATTGGTATGTCGACATATAACTACCAAAAAATTTAAAATTTAATTCCCACCAAAAGCTACCTTTTTTTCTACTATTCTTCTTCATTTTCAATCTTCTTATCTGTAAAAACTCTAAATTAAAAAATACAACGGCCTCCACTAATCCAAATGCTCAAATCAACTCTGATTCATAAGCTAGACCATCTGAGGGTCCGTTTCAATGATCTATGCTATCTAGGGTTATCAAAATCAAAGAAAAAAATGGAGTATTTACTGTAAATGGTGGCTGAGATACAAGTACTCGAGATTAGAACGAGTCAAGAGCAAAACAGGCAAGGAAAAGTAATAAGAAGTCTCTTAAAGTTTATAATGGATAACGAGACTAATCAGATTATCATCAATGATGATAATCAAGCCATTGAAGAGGAGGAAGAACCAGAAGAAGAACCAGAAGAGGAAGAGGAAATGATGGAGGAGGAAGAACAACAAGAGATTCAACCAACGATTACGGAAGAAGATGATAACATTGAATGCGTAGAGAGAGGTTCTATTTGACGAAAATGGGAATGTGATTGAAAATAATGGAGAATTCTGTCTCCATTATCCAAATTGTCCAATTCACAAATCTTCCATTGTAAAATAATTAAGTGTTTAAGGGTTTTCTTGTTGTTTTGTTTTATTATGTTCCTATGATAAGTCATATGTGTATAAATTTGTGTATTTGTACAAATTATTGTTCAATAAAATTGTCATTTCTGTTTATGGTTTAATTAGTTATTACCTTCTAAACATAAATATATGAATATCTAACTAAGGGGGAGTATTTTTATTGGACAGTTACTTAACTTCTATTCAGGGAGTTATACAATTTAGGGGTAATATCTTTAGGATTTCTTTTTGATAATGCCGAAGGGGGAGTAATTATAAAATATAGGCATACTTTATGGGATTCTTGCAGACAGGGGGAGTATTAGAAGGATCATCATCAACAAGTATATATGTAATGGCCTGAATTTCCGTACTCTTTGAGTCGACTAATAACATCACACGTCCAACCCAAATTGCATAGAAATACGAATCATTATTAGAAAGAAGTTAGAGGATGAGAAATAGGAAGAAAGAAATATTAGAATAGAAGAAAATGAAGATCACAAACTCACAGTGGAACGAATAAAATATATTAGATAACATGAACTTTGAAATATAACTCAGTAACCTTATATACATACATTCATCAGAGCACAACAGTTATTCCTGGAACTGTTATAAACACCTATTTCCAGATACAACATAATACACAGCGGAAAATATGATTTTCTATAGCTAACAGGTGAAGCCTCCCGCTTCAAGCTCCTCCAAGTGAATCTGTAAAATCCCGACTACTTGACTGCCCGTACAAATATGGGCACCCAAGAGTTAAGGAAAAACAAAACAAAATAAACTCTGGATCAGTCATGGGACTAGTGTGAGTAAAATCCAACCATTTGTTTAACTTTCAAAAACCCTTTCGAAAGAAATGATAATCGTAAAACCGATCCGCACATAAACACGGATGGTATTTACCATACAATAACCAAAAATATTTTTGATATCAAATCCAGTGATATTATAATAATGTCTACATCAAATAAATAGAATCTAGCGGAACGCTTGCATCTCACGCTCTATATATAGTATAAAATCAAAAACCGTAGAGCGGTTATTGGAGATTGGATTTCCAACATGGCAAGGTATGGAACCACCTTCCGATCAATGTACTCTAGAGAGGATACACTGGGGTTCAATAAGAACGTCTTGCAACCCGGCCCACACATGACCGACCACTCATTTCGCTTGAGTGTATCGAATGTATATCACCAACGGTTGGGATCAGCAACCGTTTCCCGAAAGGGACAGCATCGACAGATTAAAGAAGCAAGTGAAATTTCTCTAGATAGGTGATTATACATCCTAATAGGAGCGACCTACATAGCCATGCTGCCTGCCCGATTTTTGTCAATTCCCGGTTGTGAGGCTTGAGGTTTGAATTATCTTCCAGAACATCTGGCCACTATTCACTTTGAACATCACATCGTCAGATCTATCGGAAATCACTAATTGATTCCCACAAAAATACTCAGATTGTTAGGCTAAAGAAGTTTCCCTTCTTTGCCACCAACTTCGTGCGTTTGAAGGAATCAACGTACGTAATCCCTTTGGAAATACTCTGTCAGATACTCATCATTACAAGTTGTCCTGGGTCTGGACAAACCGAAGGCACCATTCTATTAATCCATCTTTGGCAATTTCTACCTATGATTAATAGAACAGCCCTTGCACTTTACTCCGTCTTCATAATCTCTTCAACATAAGTTGATTCGTAACGCCTATGCCAATACGGAGTGGTTTTCAGATATTAAACCTGATCCTGGTCTCTCCGTATTAACAACGGAGGTATAAAATAAATCAAAACTTTGGTAGTCGGTGATTTAACTATCAAAGAAACATCCATACAATCAACGGTCCTATTTCCCAATTGGAAATTTCTACAGATCAAACATTAAATAACACTAGCCCCTTTTTATATTAATTCCTTATTATATCATCGATTCAAAAATCCATTTTCAATCTTCCATATCCTTTCAAATCTCAATCTCGATTCTTGGAAGACATTTCCAATGTCATCATTTCTTTATTCGAGAAGATATCACTTATTCCAATTTGAAAACATTTCTATATATTCATATATTTTTATTTCTATATTTTATAAAATATACTTTATTAACATTGGAAAAACATTTCCAATTATCATTCCTTACTTCTAGTTATCCCAAATCATTTCATTTTCTATACTTAGAAACCACCTCTGATTTACTTTGGAAAATGTTTCCAAGACCTTTTCATTTAGTTAAACCCATGTTACATAATAAACATCGTTGCTATAACTCACTTCATTAATTATTCATTTACTAATTAGATCCATAACCAATCTTCACTACCGAACCTTAACTATTCCTTAGTTAATTATGAAGTCAATCAAGTTGGGGGTATAATTACCTCTCAGACCTTAACTGAACAACATTCTCAACTTTGAAACAGTCAAATCTCACAACTTCAAACAAAACATCGCTTACGCGACTCTCGGATTCAATCTAAGAATCCACTTCCTTTACGGAAAAAATATAGATTATAACGGTAGCATTATAATCGCTGTTTCCAAATATTTGATTTATAACACATTACTTTTAACAACAGCGTTACAATCGCTGTTTAGAATTATAGAACACTTATTATTACAATAGCGTTAAGATCATTGTTTAGGATTATAGAACACTTATTATAACGACAGCGTTAAAATTGCTATTTAGATTTACCAAAACATTTATTATAACGGCAACGTTTAAAATCGCTATTTACAAATATTTGGTTTATAAAAATGCAACTTGTATTTATTTATTTCAATAAATAAATAAATGAGTAAATAAATAAATAATTAAATTATTAAATTTGATTCAAATGGAAAGTAAAATAATTACTTCCCTAAATTCGATATAATTGAATCCCAATAAAAAACTCCCATTCAAATACTCTATATTCGATAAATATTCCGAACTTCGGAATTTATCTACCATTTCAGGTCATCTCAAATTCTAAATTCACTTTTGAATTTATCATTTCCAAATCATTACCAAATTCCTTTATAACCCCTTCCATTCGTAAACATTTGCTTTCAAACTGTTATTCATTTCAAATATGAATTTCATTCCTTAATGGGAATCTAAACTCGTTTATTCAAATCAACTTGAGTATCATTACTGTTGTACTTCTAGTTATCTAGTATATTTTTAAAGCCACATCATATTCTATTTCATTTATAAACTATGTTTATAGAACTGTTACTCAATTAACACTTCTCGTTTATTAATCCATTGGATTTATCTCAATTTATTTTATATTCCAAATTTTGAAATAAAACCCATCGTTTCCTTTTGAAACCGATTTCTTATTCAAATTTCTATTTGAACTATCTTTTTCTCAACTCAAATCTCTTTGACAACTACTATGTTTAAATCCCACATCAAATATCGGTGTCAACATCGAATTCCACTTTGCTTACATAAATCCAAATTGAATTTATATTTTTACATTATCCAGTGATAGATATTGCACTTTATTTATAAACATCATTTATAAATCTAACTACCTTATATATTTATTAAACTAGTTTCTATTTTAAATCCATTTGAAAACTACTTTCTATATTTTGGAAATAATTTCCTTTTTAAAATCTCAAATTTCTTTTCTCCATTCTAAAACATTTTACGCTAATTAAATACCAAATTATGGGGCCAAAGTAATTCAACCATAAAATTATCAATTACCAATCATTTGTCACAATAATAAAACAGTAAATAAAATGTTGAGGAATCCAGTTGGATCCCTCCAACCTGTTTTCCTAAATCCACATATGTTAATAACATCAATAATATTATTTCACATCAATATGAAATATCAGAACTAATAATCGATCAACGATGTAATCCTATCAACCAATTTTATCAACTATCCAACCAAGCAACCATCACACAGTATAAAAATTATTATAAATAAATTTAGAACTCTTTTATATAAAAAATATAACGAGTCAGAGTTAGTGAGTTTACTCACCTTGTTTTGCAGTTGACGGTTCTGCTTTTATTTTGCTTAAAATCAAACAGACGCTTGATTTTATCACGAAATTCCAGTTACCCTGTTCTCCTCCACTCACTTCCATAACGTAAATCTCGTTGTCACAATTCCAATAGATCCGGTCACGCTCAATTCTTCTCACATATGAAGTGTATATCAATGTTACAAATTTATTACTTAAATAGAAATGATTATATTATAAATAACATCATTAATTTTTTAGTTAATTACCCAATTGATATAATCAACCATAATTAATTTCCTTTAGTCGTTATAACCACAAATTACCTAGAAATCCTTGTTTCTACCATGCTTCATCACTCCACCTTCACACGTGATTGCTCAAGCATGCATCTCCGTTTTTCAAGTACTGCTCTTGAACCAACCGCATAACCCAGTGCCGTAACCCATCTCATCCCCATATTGACCCTATATACCCCACTTAATCTGTCATTACTGAAATTACAAGACAGCTTCCTCTTGGAGAATATGCGGTGACCCTTTCTTCCCTAAGACTTATCCACATCAGTTCCCTTTTTGGTTATGGCCGTGATGATTTTTGTTTCCTTACAAAAATCCATAATCCCTTTCTACTTGTTTACTTTTCCATAACAACCCTTCCCGCAACCCGTTATTGAAATTGTTCCTCACTGATGCCGTGCATTCCAACGCAGTAGCCCTCCTCCAATACCTTTTTCCACTTGTTCTTTTTCAATTGAAATCTTCATTGCCAATTCAAGCCACTTTCTGTCTCCAGAGGAACTGAATGCTCAATGGCACCAACAGCTTTAAAATCAGTTAATCCATGTGTTATCCACGACTAATGCTGTCATTAGCAAGTTTAAAACTCCACGTACCCCGCTTACACCTTCCCTTTTAAACAGGCCGCTACCTCCTGGAAAGAATACCCAACCACGAACCCTTCCTGTGATCCATCAAACTTGCCGAGCTTATCACCAACGCTTCCCCTAAACCAACTATCATCGCGCCAAGTCATCATCACACTCAAACAACACGCAAAAAGAATAACCCGCACCCTTCTTCCTACTCAGTAAAAACCAACCCGCTCCCTCACCAGTCCATATTCCAAAACAACTCCACCATTCTCCTCATGTTAAGCTCGTCCCTTCTATAACCGCAACATCCAAACTGCAGCGCCATTAAAGACCACGACTTCATCTCAGACTCGACGCCACTGTAACCATTTCGCACCAAATATCCCGCCGAACTTCCACAAAATCTCACAAACCAAACTAAAGCAACCTACTATGAACTCAAATAAACATTCGATTCAAACATTGAAGTTCGAATCCCTCAAATTGTTGAACCCTAGATGCGCTGTCTTTGAATGAATGACGTAAATCGCAACCGAATTAATGGAAATATGTACTGGATTGAAGAGTTTGAGACTAGAAATCAAGGAATTCGGAATCACAAATTTTCGTTTTGAATGGGATTTTATTATTGGATTCAAAAGGCATGATTTGGTTTTGTTGAGGGAGGAGCTTTTGTTTTTTGCTGAAAGGAAGAAATAAAAAGGCCATATTGTTTCATTTATAACGATTTGAGTGGCTTGGCACGCACAGATCAGAAATTACTTTGCAAGCACGGTAGTTGTTGCCTTGGTACCCACGGTTTCAAAAAACTTGGGATGCACAGTTGAAATAAAATGGTTATGAAAGAAGGCTTGTTGAAGTGTACACAGTTCGGTGGAAGTTTTAATTTATTTGTTTAATCTAATATGTTTTTGAACTATACAGATCGTGTACCCCGTTACTCCATTCGTTTGCGGACTCCTAACAACAAAAATAAAAATAGCATTGTGATGAGCAATGTGCCAGAATTTTAAAACTATGAATAAATAGATCAATTAACTTATTCTATAAAATTCCAAAAATGCTGATATAGGGTGTAGATTACTTCAAATAAAAAGTTGCTTATTTTCTAAATAAAAAATTACAGTAAAATTCTAAAAATTAAATTATAGCTACGCCTTGAAAATCTTGTCAGAATAATCTATTTTGGATTTTATAAAATTAATTCCGTTAAAGTCCTATATCGTTTGGAAATTAAAATCAAACCAACCTCCAATTAACAAATGAATTACGTATCCAATCTGAATATATACATATAGCTTCAAAATAATCCAATTTAAATTTTAAACTCGATATGTCTATATTTAATTTAAAACGATATTCAATATAAATTAAAAATCCATTTATTTTATTAAATAAATCCCTTATAAATTTCTATATATAATTCAAATAAAATATTTAAAACAAATTTAAATATTTAGAATTCAACGGCAAAAATCTGGGTTGTTACATTCCTTCCCCCTTAAAATAATTTCGTCCATGAAATTTTTAAGCGGTAAAAATGCTATAACTCTAACTCCTCATAACCTACTTATTTGAAATTTTTATATCCCATATCTTCATAACCAAGTTCCTATCCGAACTTCGAATTCTCATATCCATACTCGACCATTCATAATTATTTCCAAATGATCTATCCACCATTTTTGGACAATCCATCATCACTTTCTTGTCTTCAATTCATATGCTCTTCTACATATCCACACCCATTCCAATTCATTTTAAAGCCATTTATCAATTTCATTATTCCACTTGAAATTTTATTAAACAACTCTGTTTTTTTTCAATTTCAATTAACAACTCAATTTTAAGTTATCAAAAATTTTCATGAAAATTTTCTAACTTTTTAAATTTTTGAAAATTTTCGCCAGCATCTCCTTTGCACGGCTCAATCGGTACAACCACAACTCGCCTTTCTAGGCCTTCTCCAATCCAAAAGAAAATCAAAAAGCCAAACGACTTGCCTCATAGGCTCATAAAACCATCAAACCCAAGTGATATTGTAAACATGTACCTTTTTCTCGGAATAATTCTATCTCTTGTATTTTCTGCCATTCAATATCTCCTCAGCATACATATATATTTCCAATTGGTTCCAAATCAATCAAACCTTTGGTCTTTAACTTTCTGATTAGTTCACTTCTATTGACTAATCCAAAATGAGTTCTATTATCAAAAATCAACCTTCTTCTTCTGCTTGAGTTCAATTCCATCACAGTTTAATTCCAAATAACAACATCCAACTTGTTTATACATAGGTTGAATTCATATGAATATTTCGAATCTCAACATTTTCTTTATTTAATTTCATTCGGAATTATTTCTAATCCAATCCAATTTTGTTTAATTTAAGTTAAATTCAATTCATTTGTTACATTTTTACCATTTCAATCTATTCAATTTATACAAGTTAACTTTTAATTTCAGAATTAAAATTCCTGGAATTTATTTCAAATTAGTTTGAAATCATGCATATTTATACGCATACACAACCATAATAATTCAAAACTTTAGAATTCTCAAAGTAATTCATTTCTCAACCCAATTTCATTAAAAATCTTCCTATGGTAGCATTTCATCACTTAGAAACTCGAAAATAGATACAAATGATGTGGCCATCATCATCTGAATTATTTTCTAGCGACTGAAGTGATTATATTGCTTTAAAAATTTCAAAATCCATTAATTTTTTTTATTCAAATCCTTTCAAAATATTTCTTGATTAATTTCAAAACACTTCAGAAATATTCTTTAACTTCCGGGATTCAAATTTCATACTTTGGTTTGAATTCAATTCCAAATTTTCTCATTTGTATATATTATCCATATACAAATCATATTCAATTATATGTCACCAAATCTAGTTCATTTGATCGTAATAAAAATCACCACATTCATATGTAATAATTCAGAAACTATTCCTTTTATATCAAAATAATTTTTGGGCATAATTATTTCATTTACCCATTTTTAAAACAATACTGTATCAAATTGCTTTGTTCAAGAGTTTAGAAACACCTATCGATACAGTTGTACATCCTATATCGACCAAAATTTATAAACCACTCAACAAATCAGTCAACACAATATAAAACAATTTTATGTCAAATATACAAATACGCTCTCTTGTATACATACACTCAAGCTTAATCTAGGGTATTACTAGCCCCAACTCTATTGAGTTACGCCACAGAGCCTAGGTTACTACTCAACCTTCAGCTCTGATACCAAATGTAATGGCCCGAATTTCCGTACTCTTTGAGTCGACTAATAACATCACACGTCCAACACAAATTGCACAGAAATACAAATCATTATTAGAAAGAAGTTAGAGGATGAGAAATAGAAAGAAAGAAATATTAGAATAGAAGAAAATGAAGATCATAACAGCGGAATGAATAAAATATATTAGATAACATAAACTTTGAAATATAATTTAGTAACTTTATATACATACCATCATCAGAGCACAACAGTTATTCCTGGAATATTATAAACACCTATTTTTATATACAACATAGTACACAGTGGAAAATATAATTGTCTATAGCTAACAGGTGAAGCCTCCTGCTTCAAGATCCTCCAAGTGAATCTGTAAAATCCCAACTACTTGACTGCCTATACAATATGGGCACCTAAGAGTTTAGGGAAAACAAAACAAAATAAACTCTAGATCAGTCATGGGACTGGTGTGAGTAAACTCCAACCATTTGTTTAACTTTCAAAAACCCTTTCGAAAGAAATGATAATCGTAAGACCGATCCACACATAAACACGGATGGTTTTTACCTTACAATAACCAAAAATATTTTTGATATCAAATCAAGTAATATTATAATAATGTCTACATCAAATAAATAGAATCTAGCAGAACGCTTGCATCTCACGCTCCATATATAGTATAAAATCAAAAACCGCAGGGCGCTTATTGGAGATTGGATTTCCAACATGACAAGGTATGGAACCACCTTCCGATCTGTGTACTCTAGAGAGGATACACTGGGGTTCAATAAGAACGTCTTGCAACCCGGCCCACACATGACTGACCACTCATTTCGCTTGAGTGTATCGAATGTATATCACCAACAGTTGGGATCAGCAACCATTTTCCCGAAAGGGACAGCATCGATAGATTAAAGAAGCAAGTGAAATTTCTTTAGATAGGTGATTATACATCCTAATGGGAGCGACCCACATAACCATGCTGCCTGCCCGATTTTTGTCAATTCCCGATTGTGAGGCTTGAGGTTTGAATTATCTTCCAGAACATCTGGCCACCATTCACTTTGAATGTCACATTATCTGGAAATCACTAATTGATTCCCACAAAATACTCAGATTGTTAGGCTAAAGAAGTTTCCCTTCTTTGCCACCAACTTCGTACGTTTGAAGGAATCAACGTACGTAATCCCTTTGGAAATACTCTGTCAGACACTCATCCTTACAATTTGTCCCGGGTCTGGACAAACCGAAGGCACCATTCTATTAATCCATCTTAGGCAATTTCTACCTAGACTAACCGAACAGCCCTTGCACTTTACTCCGTCTTCATAATCTCTTCAACATAAGTTGATTTGTATCGCTTATGCTAATACGGAGTGGTTTTCAGATATTAAACCTGATCCCGGTCTCTTTGTATTGACAACGGAGGTACAAAATAAATCAAGAATTTGGTAGCCGGTGATTTAACTATCAAAGTAACATCCATACAATCAACGATCCTATTTCCAAGTTGGAAATTCCGACCGATCAAACATCAAACAACACTGGCCCCTTTTTATATTAATTCCTTATTATATCATCGATTCAAAAATCCATTTTCAATCTTCCAAGATATTTCCAACGTCATCATTTCTTTATTCGAGAAGATATCACTTATTCCAATTTGAAAACATTTCTATATATTCATATATTCTTATTTCTATATTTTAGAAAATATAATTTATTAACATTGGAAAAACATTTCCAATTATCATTCCTTACTTCTAGTTATCCCAAATCATTTCATTTCCTATACTTAGAAACCACCTCTGATTTACTTTGGAAAATGTTTCCAAGAACTTTTCATTTAGTTAAACCCACGTTACATAATAAACATCGTTACTATAACTCACTTCATTAATTATTCATTTACTAATTGGATTGATAACCAATCTTCACTACCGAAGCTTAACCACTCCTTAGTTAATTATGAAGTCAATTAAGTTGGGGTATAATTACCTCTCAGACCTTAACTGAACAACATTCTCAACTTTGAAACAGTCAAAGCTCACAACTTCAAACAAAACATTGCTTATGCGATTCTCGGATTCAATCTAAGAATCCACTTCCTTTACAGAAAAACATTATTATAATGGTAGCTGTAATAACCCGGAAATCTGAGCCAATTTAA
This sequence comes from Allium sativum, assembly GCA_030737875.1. NCBI lineage: Eukaryota > Viridiplantae > Streptophyta > Magnoliopsida > Asparagales > Amaryllidaceae > Allium > Allium sativum. The sequence continues at coordinate 431,511,751 of CM060912.1, forward strand.
AATTTTTATTTTGGCAATTTTAATGAATTTTGAATATTTAAAATGAATTATTTTAAATAATAACGATGAGAAAATTATTTTGAATAGAATTAGAACATATATATTTATTTGAATCGACGTTAGAATATAAATATTTATTTTTATTTATAAAAGGAATTGAAAATGGCGCGGTAGTTTGAAATTTCGATTTCAAATTTCAAATGAATGTACAGGATTCAAAATAAACCGGATTTTAGCAAAACCAAAAATATTTGAATCTATTTGAAAATATATTTCCAACGAATCCAAAAAATCAAAATTTCGTAGCGGGGATAAAAAGTTACGCCCATATGAAAATTCAGAATAGTCGCTATGGAGAATATAACCCTTAAAAAAGGAAATTTTGCAAACGATCTCTGTTTTCGACAAAACCACTTTTGTTTGATCCGGGATGTGAAGTTATTGCTAGGTTTCGAAATTCATAATTTTTGAAAGCAATACGTGAGTGTGGCAAAAGAAAACGTGTTTTGATAGTTTAAGTCAATTTGGATTGACTAGAAAATGACCATTTTTCAAACGGTCTTCACTTTTGACGATATTAGTTTTGTTAGGACCGTATCGTCAATACAAAGCTAGAAATATTTTTCGAGAATTTTTAGAGACTGTATGTGGCCCCTGTAAATTGAAATGTGCATTAAAATTGAATATATAAAAATTTATATTTTAAATTCAACGAAAACTGATCATAGCAGTCGAATTGGCCTATGATGCATATCCCACCGTGTTCGGAATGGGGGTATTTAGCTGGGGGCGACAGTCATTGTGTCTCGATTGGAGTCCGACCAAAAAGTCAACCCTTGTTGAAAATAAATTAAAATAATCTAAATATTTTTTTATATAACCCCCTAACCTATACCCTCTCCCCTATACCCCCCCCCCCCCCGTTTAGAATCATTTCAAAAAATAAAAAAGGGGGAATCAAGCAAATCGACGCCAGCCTCTTTAGCGCTGCCGCCTCTAGCGCTCCGGCCAACCCCCCCATCGACCGTGCCCCCCCAGCCACCACCGGCCTCCCACCTCTCCTCCCTCCTCTCTCCATCTCGAGTATTGAAACCACGCTGCCCAGAAACCGTTGAAACCCCCACGCTCCGACCAACTGGCCCACTGTCGGCCCCAGACTGGACCGCCGCTCCCCTCCGCCTCCCTGACCAAGACCAGCGACCGTGAGTAGCCCCCCTCAAACCGTGCGCTGTAAGTTTATTTATTTTTATTTTAGTTTCTCCCTTGATTTAGTTTCTATATAATTAGTTTAAATAAAATCAGTTTTTTTATATGTAATAATATATACTAATTCAGTTTTTACATATATATAATATGATTTTAATAATGTTTTTATAAGGATAAAAAGGTGAGATTTATAATGATGAAAAAGTGAGATTTATAACAATGAAAAGGTAAGATTTTTATGAATATAAAGATGAGGGTTTTATTAAAAAGACTTGATCTTTATCGTATGACCAGATCCATAAAAATATGATTTTTATATTTTAGAAAGAATAAAAATATGATTTTTATATTTTATAGAGAATAAAAATATAATTTTTATATAATGTAAAGAACAAAAATATGATTTTTATATAATGAGAAGAATAAAAATGTGATTTTTTATATGAATAGTACAAGAATAAAAATGTGATTTTTATTGTGAACAGCGTGAAATGTTTGTGTTGGAATGTCGAGCAAATCCAAACCGTTCAGAATTAAAGGATGACAAAGTGGATCCCAAAGGTGAGAACTCCTCACTTTTAATTTATTTTCTAGTTGAAATATATACTAGGATGCAGACAGTGCTTACCAGCACCCGACACCCGTCGTCCACAGACCATGGATGACTTGTTTGTTTGATTGATGTGTTATGAAAATTGATTGTGTGATGTGGATTGAATAAATATTTTATAGTTAAAAATATAATTTTAACGTGTATATAAAATAAATATTTATAAACAAATTGGACGATTTGTTTATGTACACACATTTGACTGATATTGATTGGGATGATAAATTTTACACATCGCCCAACTGCACAAATAAAACCTGTGTTTGATTGTTTGAAACCCCATACGGGTGTTGGGATGAAATTGGACATACACTAATCCCAATAATTAGTTGTATGTCAATCGATTGATTGACAGGCTGTTATAAGCATTAAATATTTATATTTGATGCTTATGCAGTGTAGAATGCACTCTGGATGATGGATTGCAATTTTCATTGTTGTTATACACATTTGTTGTGTGAAATCCATATAATCACATTATATGGTAATTGACTATGTGTGATTCCAGTTCAGAAAGAACAAATATTTTGAAATAACGATTATTTTAAAATAACAAATATTTTCAAATAATATTCAGCAAAGAATCAAAATTTGATAATGATGTCTGATTTGGGATGGACACGATTATATTCAAATATATAAAGCCGTGTCGATTAGATTGATGCCATTTTGAGATGAACGATATTTATATCGGTTTTATTCATTTTTATAATGAATATAGAAAAGGAATTGATTTCAAAATCTAATGGTTTGAAAATAATATCATTTATATATCGATGATATGGAATGTTCAATTTTGATTTGAAATTGAATACGTAGTTGAAATCATTTTGAAAACGAATTTAAAACAATTTATAAAATACATTTTAAAAGGGAAACGATGAAATATATATATATATATATATATATATATATAATGGCCTGAATAGAACGCGCCGCGCTGCGGCAGTTTGCGAATTTCGACCGTTGACTTTGAATGGACATTATGGGAGATCCGACCGTCATATTCTCCTAAAACTAGAACCATTGGGTTCGTATCGAAAAGAGCTTTCTAAAATTACAAGAAATTAAAAATCTAACGGTTGGATTTGGAATTATGTCCAAATCAAATTTGGAAAAGGTCGTTGTAAGTGCAGTTCGATGGCCGTTTAGGGAAATTGACTGTACGGGCCTTGATAATATTATTAAAAATATCAATAATTAGTGTAAAATCATAAGAAATGATTTGGGAAGAATTAGGATGAAAAACTCCATATTTGAAAAGATAAAAATAGATTTTCATCGAAATGAACTAGTTTTGAACTAGAATAATAAATCCAATATTTTTAAAATAAATAAATTGGATTTGAAATGGTTTTGAAGATAACCGGAATTTCCAATATATAAATTGGAAATGGTTTTGAATCGAAACTGTCTTTGGAATATTTCAATGTAGGATTTCGTGATTATATGGATATTGTTATGGAAATTTGAAAGATATATTTATATCGTTATTTCAAATACGATATTTGTTGGTCGTAGGATTTGATATTGAATATAAGCCGATATATTTTCTACTCAGAGCCTTGTATTTAATATCAAATGGGATTTGGGTTTGTCATGAATGGTGTCTTCATTAACACTGTTCTTAAACCCAATTGAGAAAAAGATTCAATCTTTTTATTTGGATTTAATGAAGTATACCAATTAAATATCTAATTGGAATCGAATTGGAATTGACTTGTGGGTTTACCGTAAACGGTGTTTTAAATAACATTTGTTCTTTAACCCGATAATTTATGGAATGTGAATTGGGTTTGTTATGAACTTTGTTTTAACGACATTCTCTCTTTAACCCGATTCACAGTGAAATGTGATTTGGAATTTATAAATCTTTTGTTAAGATTTAAAGGAGATTTTCCAAAGTAAAGTTTTCCAATTTAAATAAAATAAATTGGAATGGAATGGAATTCGATTTGGTAATAATCGAAGTGAATTTCTACGGATGAGGGCTACTAATATATATGGAATTTAAAAGGCTTTGCAGTTATTCCATTTATATTGTTAGTCGGATATGGAAGTTTATATCGATTTGTTTTCCATGAAGATTCCATCGTTAATGGAATGTGATTTTGGGTTGTCGTGAATGGTATCTTTAATGATACTGTTCTTAGACCCAACGAAGTTAAGAAAATCAGAAAATAACTGGAGATTAGTTAAGTTGGATAGTTTCTTAGGTATTGATCTGATGTTGGTTTCGGCCTTCAGGGTTAAAACTTAGGGAATTATTCACTTGCTAATTTACAGTTAAAGGCTGATGGAATAGAATGTGATTTTGGTTTTATAGTGAACCGTGTTTTAAATGACATTGGTTCTTTAACCCAGTTAAAGACAGGATATGATTTCCCAAGTTAAACAATCATTAATATTGATTTTTGGGAAGATTAAAACCGAGTGGAGTTTTAATGAATCTTTAATTAGATTGAAATGATCGAGAATGGAGTATCACCAGTTTTGCTCCAGGCGATAGTTAAATCTTTAATTAGATTTGAATGTGAAATGGTAATTGAATTTACCGATAACACCGTGGTTTTAGATATGAAGTATTACCAGTTTTACGTCATGGGATGAATAGGTTGGGGTTGGGAAAATAAAACAAATGATTACTTCGGTAAGGTATGTTAATCCCGACTAGTTTGGATAAACCATAATATGGATTGAATTGATATTCAAGGAAGATTAAAGAATAAATTAAAAGAATTTATCTTTGATAAAATTAATGGGAACCTTTCCCAAAGTAAAAGAATATTTGAATAAAGGAATATTCTGGATTGGAATAAGGCGTATGTTGTGTTTTTATAACAGTTGTTTATTATATACGCGAGCTATTCGGAAAGACCGGGTTTATCCCATTCTGAATAACTGAATCGACGAAAAGTCGACGATGAAGACGGTGGTTGAAGACCGGAGGTCTTCACATCATTTGGATAATTACTGATGATCTTGATTGGGATGTACACCCAAGAGGAGGGAATCAGTTGGTGATCGTCCAGACGTACTTGGAGATTGATGGATATGCGAGGAATAAGGCTCCTCCGGTTTCGTTCAGACCCAGAACGAACTTGTAAATGGATTGTATGTCTGAAATTGGATTTTTTTCTGTGTTGATTGATTTCTATTAAATATATATCTGTTTGGCGGTGGAGAATTTATTCTCTTGCTTAACGCCCTTCTATGAGACGTACGAGCTCAGAGGTTATATATCGATAAATATCAGTCACATGGCATGAATTGCCTGTGTGGCATGTTGAGATGCAAAAGATCAAGGCTTCTGTTAAAAATCAGAGTCTTGTGGTTGATGATCATATCATGACTTTAATAAAGCGTAGCTTTGTGTAGCGTTAATTCGCGAACCTCACACCCCGGTGTGAACCAGAAACGGGAGAAGGACCTCTGGGAGGGCATGCATTTCCTTCTATCTAGGAGTGGTGTTTTGGGTTTTATATGCCCGGACATTTTACTTATGTGGATGATGGATAGCGAGGCGCCTCAGTTATATCAGTTGATCCGGGACCGATGGAGTCTTTTGGCTCATTGACGCCCCATAGGGTGGGGAAACGCATTGTCCAGGGTTTAAGTTTAATCCACATCGAGTGGACCAGTCCTGACGATCTAAGGGCCCACCTTAGTCTGGGTCCTGAGACACGGGCTAAAGCGTCTCAAAGCGGTGAGGACGATCCCTTGCCTTGGTTCACAGACGCAAATCCAACTTCCAATACGTGACATTTGCGGTTTTGATTGTAGAGCCTAGTATTGGCGACATGATATATGGTACCCATGCTATCTAGGATTGATACATTTATATTTGAAGCTGTCTTATACACTATGCACTTATAATAGTATCAAATGATTTTTTTTAACGTACCAAGCATGTTTGGCTATTATAAGGGAAAACCCTATCCCCCGGCTTGCGTTGCATTGTGTGATAGCACCTGGGTCTTATAATAGCTTCATTTTTTGAAAAAGCATTGCGTTGTTTTGTTATATGCACTGGTATTCTTGGGAGGAAACTCGTTCCGTGTTATACGACGTGGTCTCTTGATATATCTGATTTAAAGTAAAGTTTTAATAACTGTTTTAGTTCTCACACCAGTCGCATGACTGACCTGGAGTTTATTGATTTTAACCTAAACTTTGGGTGTCCTTATTTTGGCATGGGCAGCTAGTTGTTTTGGTTTTACAGATTTATATTTACAGGATCCTGATTTACAGCTGGAACGGTATTCGGAAAGCTCTATATCCGTATATCTCCTTCAGTTGTGTTTTGTATTGTTTTTCCGCTGCTATGTAATGTAATTTAAATCTCTGATATTTTATGATGTATAATATTTATTCATACTCTATATATTCTTGTATTCTGAAGGAATTGTTGTAATAAGCAATGAAGTGTTCTTCTGTTTGTGTTCTGATTGGTCTTGTTCTCAAAACAATCCGGGGTTTCCTTACCGGGGAAGTTCGACTCGTCTCAGTTTGGTATCAGAGCTTTGGTTTACAGAGCTCAGAGAATAAGACACATTAGAACCAAACGAAAGAATTCATCAAAGATTGGATTAGTAATATCCAATGAGAATGACTTGTTAGAGATGGGATCAGTAGCATCCTAGAAAGAGTGTGAAGAGTAGTGTTTTTAATATGAAAACAAAATTTTGTTTTGAAAATTTAAAATCAATTATTTGTATTTGAATATTTATTTTGTATTAAATTTGGACAATCAAGTATATAGAGATTTTAATATACGTCTGATCCATGTATATTGAATCTTCAAATAACTGTATAGATATAGAATCACACTCTAGTCGACCGGAGATGATTTTGATGATGGAACTCCATCATCAGGATATATGTTCGTGTTTCGAAAATGGGAATTCTATATATTTCCAATTGACTGGTGTGAGAACCAAAATTAGATAGGGTCTATTGTTGTGATTTGGCATCAAAAATGTGATTTTGACTATATATCAAATTTATGAATTTGAAAAACTAATCAACAAATTGATTGCTGATTGTGTTGTTTGATTATTGTTGTGATTAATTAGAATTTGGAATCATTAAGCCAAATTGTATCAAATATTGAACTGTACTAGAAATTGTTTGAAATTGCATGCATATACATGTGTATCAATTGAACAGGTCATAGCAAAGAGGCTAGAGCAGAGGAACAAAATTGTTTGCCCAACACATAGGTACATGTTTATTGTATTTCTTGGGTTTTTTTGATGATTTTATGAGCCGATTGGCTAGCCGCTTAGCTGTTTCATTTTCTTTTTTGATTGGAAATATGGCAATTTCGGGATTTTCCGGGTGCTCCCGTGCAGGGGAGGTTATGGCAAAAAATTTCGAAAATTTAGGGTGTTAGCAAAATTTTTGAAAAGTTCTTAGAAACTGAAAAGTTGAAGAACTTAAGCCATAATGAAAATAATGAAAGTTGAGTTGATTAGTTAAACAACTTTCAGCTTTGTTCCTTTTCGAGGACGAAAAGTTTTAAGTGAGGGAGATTGTAATAACCCGGAAATCTGAGCCAATTTAAAAATTTTATTTTGGCAATTGTAATGAATTTTGAATATTTAAAATGAATTATTTTAAATAATAACAACAAGAAATTTATTTTGAATAGAATTAGAATGTATATATTTATTTGAATCGACGTTAGAATATAAATATTTATTTTTATTTATAAAAGGAATTGAAAATGGCGCGATAGTTTGAAATTTCGATTTCAAATTTCAAATGAATGTACAGGATTCAAAATAAACCGGATTTTAGCGAAACCAAAAATATTTGAGTCTATTTGAAAATATCTTTCCAACGAATCTGAAAAATCAAAATTTCATAGTGGGGATAAAAAGTTATGCCCAGATGAAAATTCAGAATAGTCGCTATGGAGAATATAACCCTTAAAAATGGAAATTTTGCAAACGATCTCAGTTTTGACGAAGCCACTTTTGTTGGATCCGGGATGTCAAGTTATTGCTAGGTTTCGAAATTCATAATTTTTGAAAGCAATATGTGAGCATGGCAAAAAAAATGTGTTTTGATAGTTTAATCAATTTGGATCGACTAGAAAATGACCATTTTTCAAACGGTCTTCAAATTTGACGAAATTAGTTTTGTTAGGACCGTTTCGTCAATACAAAGCTTGAAATTTTTTTCGGGAATTTTTAGAGACTGTATGTGGCCCTGGTAAATTGAAATGTGCGTTTAAATTGAATATATAAAAATTTATATTTTAAATTCAATGGAAACTGATCATAGTAGTCGAATTGGCCTGCGATGCATATCCCATTGTGTTCGGAATGGGGGTAATTAGCTAGGGCGACAGTCGTTGGGTCTCGATTGGAGTCCGACCAAAAAGTCAACCCTTGTTGAAAATAAATTAAAATAATATAAATATTTTTTTATATAACCCCCCTAACCTATTCCCTCTCCCCTATACCCTACCCCCCCAATTCAGAATCATTTCAGAAAATAAAAAAGGGGGAATCACGCAAATCGATGCTGGCCTCTCTGGCACCGCCGCCTCTAGCGCTCCGGCCAACCCCCCTCCCCCCCATCGACTGCGCCCCCCCCACAGCCACCACCGGCCTCCCACCTTTCCTCCCTCCTTTCTCCATCTCGAGTATTGAAACCACACCACCCAGAAACCGTTGATACCCCCATTCTCCAGCCAACTGGCCCACCACCGGCCCCAGACTGGACCGCCTCTCCCCTCCGCCTCCCTGACCAAGACCAGCGACCGCAAGTAGCCCCCCCTCAAACCGTGCGCTGTAAATTTACCTATTTTTATTTTAACTTCTCCCTTGATTTAGTTTCTATATAATTAGTATAAATAAAATCAGATATTTTATATGTAATAGCATATACTAATTCAGTTTTTACATATATATAATATGATTTTCATAATGATTTTATAAGGATAAAAAGGTGAGATTTATAATGATGAAAAGGCGAGATTTATATTGATGTAAAGGGAATATTTTTATGAATATAAAGACGAGGGTTTTATTATAAAGACTTGATCTTTATCGTATGAACGGATCCATAAAAAAATGATTTTTATATTTTAGAAAGAATAAAAATATGATTTTTATATTTTAGAGAGAATAAAAATATAATTTTTATATAATGTAGAGAATAAAAATATGATTTTTATAAAATGAGAAGAATAAAAATGTGATTTTTATATGAACATGCAAGAATAAAAATGTGATTTTTATTTTGAACAGCGTGAAATGGTTGTGTTGGAATGTCGAGCAAATCCAAACCGTTTAGAATTAAAGGATGACGGAGTGGATCCCAAAGGTGAGAACTCCTCACTTTTAATTTATTTTCTAGTTGAAATATATACTAGGATGCAGATGGTTCTTAGCAGCACCCGACACCGTCGTCCACAGACTATGGATGACTTGTTTGTTTGATTGATATGTTGTGAAAATTGATTGTGTGATGTGGATTGAATAAATATTTTATAGTTAAAAATACAATTTTTAACGTGTATATAAAATAAATATTTATAAACAAATTGGACGATTTGTTTATGTACACACATTTGACTGATATTGATTGGGACGATAAATTTTACACATTGCCCAAATGCACAAATAAAATCTGTGTTTGATTATTTGAAACCCCACACGGGTGTTGGGATGAAATTGGACATAAACTAATCCCAATAATTAGCTATATGTCGATTGATTGATTGACAGGCTGTTATAAGCGTTAAATATTTATATTTGATGCTTATGCAGTGTAAAATGCACTCTGGATGATGGATTGTTGTTTTCATTGTTGTTATACACATTTGTTGCGTGAAATCCATATAATCACATTATATGGTAATTGACTGTGTCTGATTTCAGTTCATAAAGAATAAATATTTTGAAATAATGATTATTTTAAAATAACGAATATTTTCAAACAATATTAAGAAAAGAATCAAAATTTGATTTTGATGTCCGATTTGGGATGGACATGATTATACTCAAATATATAAAGCCGTGTCAATTAGATTGATGCCATTTTGACGTGAACGATATTTATATCGATTTTATTCATTTTTATAATGAATATCGAAAAGGAATTGATTTCAAAATCTAATGGTTTGGAAATAATATCATTTATATATCGATGATATGGAATATTCAATTTTGATTTGAAATTGAATATGAAATTGAAATCGTTTTGAAAACGAATTTAAAACAATTTATAAAATACATTTTGAAAGGGAATAGACAAAATATATATATACTATATGTATATAATGGCCTTGAATAGAACGCGCCGCGCTGCGGTAGTTCGCGAATTTTGACCATTGACTTTGAATGGACATTATGGGAGATCCGACCGTCGGATTCTCCTAAAACAGGGACCTTGGGTTCGTATCGAAAAGAGCTTTCTAACGAATACAAGAAATTAGAAATCTAACGGTTGGATTTGGAATTATGTCCAAATCAAATTTGGAAAAGGTCGCTGTAAGTGCAGTTCGATGGCCGTTTAGGGAAATCGACTGTACAGGCCTTGGTAAAATAATTAAAAATATCAATAATTAGTGTAAAATCATAAGAAATGATTTGGGAAGAATTGGAATGAAAAACTCCATATTTCAAAAGATAAAAATAGATTTTCATCGAAATGAACTAGTTTTGAACTAGAATAATAAATCCAATATTTTTAAAATAAATAAATTGGATTTGAAATGGTTTTGAAGATAACCGGAATTTCCAATATATAAATTGGAAATGGTTTTGAATTGAAATTGTCTTTGGAATATTTCGATGTTGAATTTCGTGATTATATAGATATTGTTATGGAAATTTGAAAGATATATTTATATCGTTATTTCAAATACGATATTTGTTGGTCGTAGGATTTGATATTGAATATAAGCCGATATATTTTCTATTCAGAGCCTTGTATTTAGTATCAAATGGGATTTGGGTTTGTCGTGAATCTTGTCTTCGTTAACACTGTTCTTAAACCCAATTGAGAAAAAGATTAAATGTTTTTATTTGGATTTAATGAAGTATACCAATTAAATATTTAATTGGAATCTAATTGGAATTGATTTGTCGGTTTATCGTGAACGGTGTTTTAAATAACATTTGTTCTTTAACCCGATAATTTATGGAATGTGAATTGGGTTTGTTATGAACTGTGTTTTAACAACATTCGTTCTTTTACCCGATTCACAGTGAAATGTGATTTGGAATTTATAAATCTTTTGTTAAGATTTAAAGAAGATTTTCCAAAGTAAAGTTTTCCAATTAAAATAAAATAAATTGGAATGGAATTCGATTTGGTAATAATCGAAGTGAATTTCTGTGGATGAGGACTGCTAATATATATATATGGAATTTAAAAGGCTTTGCCGTTATTCCATTTATATTGTTAGTTGGATACAGAAGTTTATATCCATTATATATCGACTTGTTTTCCATGAAGATTCCATCGTGAATGGAATGTGATTTTGGGTTGTCGTGAATGGTATCTTTAATGATACTGTTCTTAGACCCAACGGAGTTAAGAAAATCAGAAAATAACTGGAGATTAGTTAAGTCTGATAGTTTCTTAGGTATTGAGCTGATGTTGGTTTCGGCCTTCGGGGTTAACACTTAGGGAATTATTCACTTGCTAATATATGGTTAAAGGCTGATGGAATAGAATGTGATTTTGGGTTTATCGTGAACCGTGTTTTAAATGACATTGGTTCTTTAACCCAGTTAAAGACAGGATATGATTTCTCAAGTTAAGCAATCATTAATATTGATTTTTGGGAAGATTAAAACCAATTGGAGTTTTAATGAATCTTTAATTAGATTGAAATGATCGAGAATGGTGTATCACCAGTTTTGCTCCAGGTGATAGTTAAATCTTTAACTAGATTTGAACGTGAAATGGTAATTGAATTTACCAATAATACCGTGGTGTTAGATATGAAGTGTTACCAGTTTTACTTCATGGGATGAATAGGTTGGGGTTGGGAAATTAAAACAAATGATTACTTCGGTAAGGTTCGTTAATCTCGACTAGTTTGGATAAACCATAATATGGTTTGAATTGATATTCAAAGGAAGATTAAAGAATAAATTAAAAGAATTTATCTTTGATAAAATTAATGGGAACCTTTCCCAAAGTAAAAGAATATTTGAATAAAGGAATATTTTGGATTGGAATAAGGCGTATGTTGCGTTTTTACAACACTTGTTTATTATATACGCGAGCTATTCGGAAAGACCGACTTTGTCCCATTCTGAATAACTGAATCGACAAGAAGTCGACGATGAAGATGGTGGTTGAAGAACGGAGGTCTTCACATTGTTTGGATAATTACTGATGATCTTAATTGGGCTATACACCCAAGAGGAGGGAATCAGTTGGTGATCGTCCAGACGTACTTGGAGATCGATGGATATGGGAGGCATGAGGTTCCTCCGGTTTCGTTCAGACCCAGAACGGACTTATAAATGGATTGATTGTATGACATTGGATTTTATTCTGTGTTGATTGATTTATATTAAATATATATCGGTTTGGCGGTGGAGAATTTATTCTCTTGCTTAACTCCCTTCTCTGAGACGTGTGAGCTCAGAGGCTATATATCGACAAATATCAGTCGCATGGCATGAATTTCCTGTGTGGCATGCTGAGATGCAAATGATCAAGGCTTCTGTTGAAAAGCAGAGTCTTTTGGTTGATGATCAAAGCACGGCTTTAGTACAGTGTAGCTTTGTGTAGCGTTAATTCACGAACGTCACACCCAGGTGTGAACCAGAAACGGGAGAAGGACCTCAGGGAGGACATGCGTTTCCTTCTAGCTAAGAGTGGTGTTTTGGGTTTTACACGCCCGGACATTTTACTTATGCGGATGATGGATAGCGAGGCGCCTTGGTTATATTGGTTGAGCCAGGACCGATGGAGTCATTTGGCTCATTGATGCCCCATAGGGCCGGGAAACGCATTGTCCAGGGTTTAAGTTTAATTCACATCGAGTGGACTGGCCCTGACGATCCAAGGACCCTCCTGAGTCTGGGTCCTGAGACATGGGCTAGAGCGTCTCAAAGCGGTGAGGACGATCCCTTGCCTCAATTTACAAACGGAAATCCAATTTCCAATACGTGACATTTGCGGTTTTGATTGTAGAGCCTAGTATTGGCGACATGATATAGGTACCCATGCCGCCTAGGATTGATACATTTATATTTGAAGTTGTTTTATACACTATGCACTTATAATAATATCAAATGATTTGTTTTAACGTACCAAGCATATTTGGCTATTATAAGGGAAAACCCTGTCCCCCGGCTTGCGTTGCATTGTGTGATAGGACCTGGGTCTTATAATAGCTTCATTTTTCAAAAAAGCGTTGTGCTATTTTGTTATATGCACTGGTATTCTTAGGAGGAAACCTGTTCCGTGTTATACGGCGTGGTCCCTTGATATATCTGATTTAAAGTAATGTTTTAAATAAATGTTTTAGTTCTTACACCAGTCACATGACTGACCTGGAGTTTATTGTTTTTAACCTAAACTCTGGATGCCCTTATTTTGGCACGGGCAGCTAGTAGTTTTGGTTTTGCAGATTTATATTCACAGGATCCTGATTTACAGCTGGAACGATATTCAGAAAGCTCTGTATCCGTATATCTCCTTCAGTTGTGTTTTGTATTGTTTTTCCGCTGCTATGAATGTAATTTTAATCTCTGATATTTTAAGATGTATAATATTTATTCATACTCTGCATATTCTTGTATTATGATGGAATTGTTGTAATAAGTAATGAAATGTTCTTCTATTTGTGTTTTGACTGGTCTTGTTCTCAAAACAATCCGGGGTTTCCTTACCGGGGAAGTTCGGGTCGTCTCGGTAGCATTATAATTGCTGCTTCCAAATATTTGATTTATAAAACATTACTTTTAACAACAGCGTTACAATCGCTGTTTAGAATTATAGAACACTTATTATAACAATAGTGTTAAGATCGCTGTTTAGAATTATAGAACACTTATTATAACGGCAGCGTTAAAATTGCTATTTAGATTTACCAAAACGTTTATTATAACGGCTGCGTTTAAAATCGCTATTTACAAATATTTGGTTTATAAAAATGCAACTTGTATTTATTTATTTCAATAAATAAATAAATTATTAAATTTGATTCAAACGGAAAGTAAAATAATTACTTCCCTAAATTCGATATAATCGAATCCCAATAAACAACTCCCATTCAAATACTCTATATTCGATAAATATTCCAAACTTCAGAATTTATCTACCATTTCAGGTCATCTCAAATTCTAAATTCACTTTTGAATTTATCATTTCCAAATCATTAACAAATTTCTTATAACCCCTTCCATTCATAAACATTTTCTTTCAAACTGTTATTCATTTCAAATATGAATTTCATTCCTTAATAGGAATCTAAACTCGTTTATTCAAATCAACTTGAGTACCATTACTTCTCTACTTCTAGTTATCGAGTATATTTTTAAAGCCACATCATATTCTGTTTTATTTATAAACTCTGTTTATAGAACTGTTACTCAGTTAACACTTCTCATTTATTAATCCATTGGATTTATCTCAATTTATTTTATATTCCAAATTTTGAAATAAAACCCATCATTTCCTTTTGAAACCGATTTCTTATTCAAATTTCTATTTGAATTATCTTTTTCTCAACTCAAATCTCTTTTGCAACTACTGCGTTTAAATCCCACTTCAAATATCGGTGTCAACATCGAATTCCACTTTGCTTATACAAATCCAACTTGAATTTATATTTTTACATTATCCAGTGATTGATATTTCACTTTATTTATAAACATCATTTATAAATCTAACTACTTTATATATTTACAAGTTTCTATTTTAAATCCATTTGAAAATTACTTTCTATATTTTGGAAATAATTTGCTTTTTAAAATATCAAATTTCTTTTCTCCATTCTAAAATATTTTACGGTAATTAAATACCAAAAATGTAATTCAACCATAACATTATCAATTACCAATCATATGTCACAATAATAAAAAGTAAATAAATGTTGAGGAATCCAGTTGGATCCCTCTAACCTGTTTCCCTGCATCCATAGATGTTAACAACATCAATAATATTATTTCACATCATTACGAAATATTAGAACTAATAATCGATCAACGATGTAATCCTATCAACCAATTTTATCAACTGTCCAACCAAGCAACCATCACACAGTATAAAAATTATTATAAATAAATTTAAAACTCATTTGTATAAAAATATAATGAGTCAAAGTTAGTGAGTTTACTCACCTTGTTTTGCAGTTGACGGTTCTGCTTTTATTTCGTTTAAAATCAAATAGACGCTTGATTTTATCACAAAATTCCAGTTACCCTATTCTCCTCCACTCACTTCCATAACGTAAATCTTGTTGTCATAGTTCCAATAGATCCGGTCACGCTCAATTCTGCTCACATATGAAGTGTATATCGATGTTACAAATTTATTACTTAAATAGAAATGATTATATTATAAATAACATCATTAATTTTTTAGTTAATTACCCAATTGATATAGTCAACCCTAATTAATTTCCTTTAGTCGGTATAACAACGAATTACCTAGAAATCCTTGTTTCCACCATGCTTCATCACTCCATCTTCACACGTGATTGCTAAAGCATGCATCTCCATTTTTCAAGTATTGCTCTTGAACCAACCACAGAACCCAGTGCCGTAACCCATCTCACCCCCATGTTGACCCTATATACCCCACTTAATCTATCTTTACTGAAATTACAAGACAGCTTCCTCTTGGAGAATATGCGGTGACCCTTTCTTCCCTAAGACTTATCCACATCAGTTCCCTTTTTGGTTATGGCCATGATGATTTTTGTTTCCTTATAAAAATCCATAATCCCCTTCTACTTGTCTACTTTCCCATAACAACCCTTCCCACAACCCGTTATTGAAATTGTTCCTCACTGATGTCGTGCCTTCCAACGCAGTAGCCCTCCTCCAATACCTTTTTCCTCTTGTTCTTTTTCAATTGAAATCTTCATTGCCAATTCAAGCCACTTTTTGTCTCCATAGGAACTGAATGCTCAATGGCACCAACAGCTTTAAAATCAGTTAATCCTTGTGTTATCCACGACTAATGCTGTCATTAGCAAGTTTAAAACTCCACGTACCCCGATTACACCTTCCCTTTTAAACAGGCTGCTACCTCCTGGAAAGAATACCCAACCACCAACCCTTCCTGTGATCCATCAAACTTGCCGATCTT
The DNA here is from genome assembly GCA_030737875.1 of Allium sativum. Classification (NCBI taxonomy): domain Eukaryota; kingdom Viridiplantae; phylum Streptophyta; class Magnoliopsida; order Asparagales; family Amaryllidaceae; genus Allium; species Allium sativum. The sequence goes on from CM060912.1 coordinate 431,527,868, forward strand.
ATCACCAACGCTTCCCCTAAATCAACTATCATCACGCCAAGTCATCATCACACTCAAACAACACGCAAAAAGAATAACCCGCGCCCTTCCTCCTACTCAGTCAAAACCAACCTGCTCCCTCACCACTCCATATTCCAAAACAACTCCACCAGTCTCCTCACGTTAAGCTCGTCCCTTCTATAACCGCAACATCCAAACTGCAGTGCCATTAAAGACCATGACTTCATCTCAGACTCGACGCCACTGTAACCATTTCGCACAAAAAATCCTGCCGAACTTCCTCAAAATCCGACAAACCAAACTAAAGTAGCCTACTACGAACTCGAATAAGCATTCGATTCAAACATTGTAGTTCGAATCCCATAAATTGTTGAACCTTAGATGCGCTGTCTTTGAATGAACGACGTCAATCGCAACTGAATTAATGGAAATATATACTGGATTGAAGAGTTTAAGACTAGAAATCAAGGAATTCGGAATTACAGATTTTCGTTTTGAATTGGATTTTATTATTGGATTCAAAAGGCGTGATTTGGTTTTGTTGAGGGAGGAGCTTTTGTTTTTCACTGAAAGGAAGAAATAGAAAGGCCATCTTGTTTCATTTATAACGATTTGAGTGGCTTGGCACGCACGGATCAGAAATTACTTTGCAAGCACGGTAGTTGTTGCCTTGGTACCCACGGTTTCTAAAAACTTAGGATGCACGGTTGAAATAAAATGGTTATGAAAGAAGGCTTGTTGAAGTGTACACAGTAAGGTGGAGGTTTTAATTTTTTGTTTAATCTAATCTGTTTTTGAACTATATAGTTCATGTACCCCCTTACTCCGTTCGCTTACGGACTCCTAACAACAAAAATAAAAATACCTTTGTGACGAGCAATGTGCCAGAATTTTAAAACTATAAATAAATTGATCAATTAACTTATTCTATAAAATTCCAAAAATGCTGATATGGGGTGTAGATTACTTCAAATAAAAAGTTGCTTATTTTCAAAATTAAAAATTATAGTGAAATTCTAAAAATTAAATTATAGCCATGTCTTGAAAATCTTGTCAGAATAATCTATTTTGGATTTTATAAAATTAATTCCATTAAGGTCCTATATCGTTTGGAAATTAAAATCAAACCAGTCTCCAGTTAACAAATAAACTACGTATCCAATCTGAATATATACATATAGCTTCAAAATAATCTAATTTAAATTTTAAACTCGATATTTCTATATTAAATTTAAAACGATATTCAATATAAATTAAAAATCCATTTATTTTATTAAATAAATTCCTTATAAATTTCTATATATAATTCAAATAAAATATTTAAAACAAATTTAAATATTTAGAATTCAACGGTAGAAATCTAGGTCGTTACAATATACGGGGTATATACAGGTATGATATTTTATAAACTAAGGTTGTCATCATCAAAAAGAGGGAGATTGTTGGAGAATGGAGTTTTGATGACAACAATCTTATTTCAATTATCATTGATTATAAAATATATACTAAAACTTTTTGTATAGAATATATATATATATATATGTAGGAATTATATACAGGAAATATTAATGAAGACTGTAAAGATGATAGAGATTCAAAGATCAGAGAAATTTCAAGACTCATGAGTATTCATGATTTCAAAAATTCAAGAGTTCAAGATTAATATAGTCAAAGAGTCTAGATTATGTAAGACTCTAAATAGCACTCCAGGTTCAAATTCAAATTCTAAGTTTCAAATTCTGATTTTTAATTCTATTCTCAATCCTCTCTATTTTATTTTCTATCTTTTCTATTTTTTTTCCTTTCTTATTCTTCTTTGTTTTTCAAACTTAAATTTTGTATGTTTATATTCTTATACTTTATATTTCTATAGTTTCAAACCTTATAATTTTATAAATATATTTATGTAGTTTAATTTTATGTTTTCATATGATTTCCTACTTTATAATATTAATTTACAATACTATATTTTGATTCAAGAATTTCCAAAATTATTTTTATATCAAAACACCTAAAAAAATGTTTTAAAATTCAAAAATACACTAGGGTATGTCGACATACCAAAAACACCATGTCAACATATAAATGTCGCTTTTTCAATTTTGAAAGGAAGTGTCTTTTCACTATTTGAAACGCTTCGTAAACGCTACAACCTTTCATACACTATAAAAAGGGGTTAAAACCGAATTTTTAAACATATCTTCTTCTCCACTTTCATCCTTTTTCATTATGTAATCATTCTGAATCCTTTTTATGATTTCTACACTTATACTCTACATAATTTAATTCTGTTTTGATCAAACTTCTTCTCTCTACACTCTCTTCTCATCTCTCTCTGAATCAAGTGATATTGAAGAGTTATAGGGCTGTTTGTAAAGTGTTAAGGAATCAGTGGTGTAACAACCTGGAAAATTTGAACCAATTTAAATTTTTTATTTTGGCAATTTTAATGAATTTTGGATATTTAAAATGATTTATTTTAAATAATAACGACGAGAAATTTATTTTGAATAGAATTAGAACGTATATATATTTATTTGAATCGACGTCATAAAATAAATATTTATTTTAATTATAAAAGGAATTGAAAATGGCATGGTAGTTCAAAAATTCGATTTCAAATTTCAAATGAATGTGCAGGATCCAAAATAAATCTGATTTTAGCGAAACCAAAAATATTAGAATCTATTTGAAAATATCTTTCCAACAAATCCGAAAAATTGAAATTTCATAGCGGGAATAAAAAGTTATGCCCAGCTGAAAATTCGGAATATTCGCTATGGAAAATACAGCCCTTACAAATGGAAATTTTGCAAACGACCTCCGTTTTCGATGAAACCACTTTTTTTGGATCCGGGATGCCAAGTTATTGCTAGATTCCAAAATTCATAATTTTTGGAACTAATATGTGAGCATGGCGACGGAAAACGTGTTTTGACCAGTTTCAATCAATTTGGATCGACCAGAAGATGGCCATTTTTCAAACAGTCTTCAAATTTGATGAAATTAGTTTTGTTAGGACCGTATCGTCAATACGAAACTAGAAATAATTTTTTTGGAATTTTCAGATTTAGTATGTGGCCCCGATAAATTGAAATGTACGTTTAAAATTGAATATACTGATTTAGATTTTAGTTTTGATGAAGACTGATCGTAACAAAAGAACTGGGTTACGAAACATATCCCGTTACGTTTGGGTTGGGGGTAATTAGCTAGGGGCGACAGTCGGTGGGTTCGATTTCGAGTTCGAAATAAATAGTTGCTTTTTGAAATTTAAATATAATAAAATATATAAATTAAATAAACCCCCTTCTCCTATTCAAAGTCAACTCCCTCCTCTCTCTCTCCTTATTCATTCAAATCGCGACGAAAAGAAAAAAACCTAAACGAGCCACTACCGTCGCTCCTCCAGGCGCAACACCGCCCACCGTCGGCCTCTGCCCCCCTACCGCACCTCCTCCACTCGCTCCCTCCTCGAACGCGTGAAACCCTCCACCCAAATCAAAGACCCCCAAGCCCTAAATCCACGAGCCCGCCACCCCCCAGACCCGATATCCGCCACTGCCTCCTCTTCTGGCCCCACCTCCGGCGAGGCGCCCCTGATCTCCGACCTCCCTCTTCTCTCGCGCAAGCTACAGCTCGAACACCCAATTCGTGGAACAAACCCCTAGCTCTCCTTTGATCGAAACCCACAATGTAAGTTTTTATTGTAATTCTTTTATATAATAAAGTTGTGTTTTTTTAAAATATAATTTTTATATTATAGAGATAATAAAAATATGATTTTTATATTATAGAGATAATAAAAATATGATTTTTATTATCTAGAAAGCGAAGTAAAAATAGGATTTTTATATGTATGAAAGGTAAATAAAAATACGATTTTTATTATGAAGTTAGCGAAGTAAAAAAATACAGTGCTTAGCAACACCCGACACCCGTCGTCCACAGACCATGGACGACATGTTTGTTTGTTTTATTGTGTTGTGAGAATTGATTGTGTGATGTGGAATGGAATGAAATAATTTATCATTAAAAATATAGTATTTTATGTGTATATGAATAAAATGAATATTCATAAACAAATCGGACGATTTGTTTATGTACACACATTTGATTGATATTGATTAGGACGATAAATTTTACACATCGCCCAACTGCACAAATAAAATTCATTATTTGTTGATTGAAACCCCACACGGGTATTGGGATGATATATGACATACACTAGTCCAATTAATTAGCTGTATGTCAATCAATTGGTTGACAGGCTGTTATAAGCGTTAAATATTTATATTTGATGCTTATACAGTGTAGAATGCACTTTGGATGATGGTTGACTGTGTTTGATTGTTGTTGTGTACATGTGTGTATGAAATACATGTAAATCAAATTATATGGTAATTGATTGTGTCTGATTCCAGTTCAGAAAGAATAAATATTTTAAAATAACGATTATTTTAAAATAATGAATATTTTAAAATAATATTCAGTAAAAGATCAAAATTTGATTTTGATGTCCGATTTGGGATGGACACGAATATATTTAAATATATATAGCCGTGTTGATTAGATTAACGCGATTTTGACGTCAACGATATTTATATCGATTTCATTCATTTTTATAATGAATATCGAAAAGGAATTTATTTCAAAATCTAGTGTTTTAAAAATACTATCATTTATATATCAATGATATGGAATATTCAATCTTGATTTGAAATTGAATATGAAGTTGAAATCATTTTGAAAACGAATTTAAAACAATTTATAAAATACGTTTTAAATGGAAATCGATGAAATATATATAATATATATATATATATATATATATTATATATAATGGCCAGAATAGAACGCGCCGCACCACGGCAGTTAGCGAATTTCGACCATTGACTTCGAACGGACATTACAGAAGTTCCGACCGTCGGAGTATCCAATAACCAGAACCGTTGGGTTCGTATCAAAAAGAGCTTTCCAACAAATATTAGAGATTTGAAATCTAACAGTTGGATTTGGAATTATGTCCAAATCAAATTTGGAAAAGGTCCTTGTAAGTGCAGTTCGACGATCGTTTATGGAAATCGGCTGTACGGGCCTTGATAAAATTATTAAAAATATCAATAATTAGTGTAAAATAATAGCAAATGATTTGGAAAGAATCGGGATGAAAAATTCCATATTTGAATGGATAAAAATGTATTTTAATCGAAGTGAACTAGTTATGAACTATAATTAAAAATCCAATATTTTTAAAATAAATAAATTGGGTTTGAAATGGTTTTAAAAATAACCAGAATTTCCAATATATGAATTAGAATGGATTTGAACCGAAATTATCTTCGAAATATTTCGATATTGGATTCCGTGATTATATGGATATTGTGGAGGAATTTAGAAGATATATATATATATATATATATTGTTATTCAATATGATATTTGTTGGTTTCAGAATTTGATATTGAATTTATGCCAATATATTTTCTATTCAGAGCCTTGTATATAATATCAAATTGGATTTTGGGTTTGTCATGAATCGTATCTTTAATAATACTGTTCTTAAACCTAATGGAGTTAAGAAAATTAGAATCTGACTGGGGATTAGCTAAGTTGAATGGTTTCCTTTGTATTGATCTGATGTTGGTTTCGGCCTTCGGGGTTAATACTTAGGGAATTGTTCTCTTACTAATTTACGGTTAGAGGCTGATGGGAATTTGGGTTTATCGTGAACTGTGTTTTAAATGGCACTGTTCTTAAACCCAGGGCGAAAAGAATAAATCTTTAAATTAAGATTTGAAGAAGAATTACCAATTAATTAACATTTAATTGGAACTGAAAATAGAATGTGAATTAGGTTTATTGTGAACTGTGTTTTTAACGACATTCGTTCTTTAACCCGATTTACGGTGAAATGTGATTTGGAATTTATAAATCTTTTTATTAAGATTTAATGGGAATTTTCAAAAGTACCGGTTTTCCAATTTAATATATTAAATTGGAATTGAATGGAATTCGATTGATAATAATCGAAGTGAACTTCTGTGGAGGAAGACTGTTAATACATATGGAATTTAAAAGGCGTTGCCGTTATTCCATTTATATTATTAGTCGGATACGGAAATCGATATCGATTATATATTGATTTGTTTTTCTGTGAAGATTCCATAACTAATGGAATGTGATTTGGGTTTATTGTGAATGGTGTTTTTAAATGACATTAGTTCTTTAACCCAGTTAAAGGCAGGATTACATGTCTGTCATTGTATTTCGAACTGTATAATTGACCTATGCTAAATATACATCTGTTTGGTGGCAGAGAATTTATTCTCTTGCTTAACACCTTTCTCGGAGATGTACGTGCTCAGAGGTTATATATTGGCAGAAATCAACAGTACGGTGTAGATTGTCGATGTGACATGTTTGTGTTTCCAAAGTTAAATAATCATTAATATTGATTTTTGGGAAGAATAAAACTAAGTGGAGTTTTAATGAATCTTTAATTAGATTGAAATGTGAATTGATAATTTAAATTATCAAATTTGGAAAATGATCGAGAGTCGAGTATCACCAGTTTTGCTCCGAGCGATAGCTAAATCTTTAATTAGATTTGAACGTGAAATGGTAATTTATATTTACTGATAACACTGTGGTGTTAGATATGGAGTATTACCAGTTTTGCTCCATGGGATGAATAGGTTGGGATTGGGAAATTAAACAAATGATTACTTCGGTATGGTGCGCTAATCCCGACTAGTTTGAAAAACCGAAACATGGTTTGAATTGACATCTAAAGGAAGATTAAAGAATAAATTTAAAGAATTTATCTTTGATAAAATTAATGGGAACCTTTTCCAAAGTATATGAATATTTGAATAAAAGAATATTTAGAATTGGAATGAGGCGTATGTTGTGTTTTTATAGCACTTTTTTGTTATATACGTGAGTTATTCGAAATGGTCGGGTTTATACCTATTCTGAGTAACTGATTCGACGATAAGTCGACGATGAAGACAGTAGTTGAAGACCGAAGGTTTTCACATCGTTTGGATGATTACTGATGTCTTGATTGGGCTGTACACCTAAGACAAGGTAAGAAGTGGTGATCGTACAGACGTATTTGCAGATCGATGGATATGCGAGGGCCTCTCTCCTGTATTGAACATACGGGACGAGGAATAAGGTGCCTCCGGTTTCGTTCAGACCCAGAACGAACTTGTAAATGGGTTGTGCGTCTGACATTGGATTTTATTCTGTGTTGATTGATTTCTATTAAATATATATATGTGTTTGGCGGCAGAGAATTTATTCTCTTGCTTAATGCCCTTCTCTGAGACGTATGAGCTTTGAGGTTATATATCGATAGATATCAGTCGCATGGCATGAATTGCCTGTGTGGCATTCTGAGATGCAGTGATCAAGGCTTTTGTTGAAAAGCAGAGTCTTTTGGTTGATGATCAAATCACGTCCTGCGTGGCATAGCTTTGCATATAGCATTAATTCGCGGGCCTCACACCTCGGTATGAGTCAAAAATGGGATAAGGGAACCCAAGGAGAACATGACTTTTCTTTCTAGATATGGGTGGTGTCAGCGTTTTACTAGCCCTGACATCGTTTTCATATTTTTACCTATGTGGTTGTTGGATTGTGAGACACCTCAGTTATATCGGTCTCTATGGAGCCGATGGATAGGTCCTATAGGACCGGGAAACATGTGTTCAGGAATTGCCAATCCACTAACGTAAGTGTGGACCGGCCTTGGAGGATCCAGGGGGTTGCCTAGAGTGCGTAGTCCCGAGGCATTTGCTAGAGTGTCTTGAAGCGGAAAGGAGTACATCCCTTGCCTAGACTCATGACGGAAATCCAATTTCCAATACGTGACATTTCGGCTTTGATTGTAGAGCGTAGTATGCCGACATAATGGTATGGGGCGCTATGCCGTCTATGATTGATACATTAATATTTGAAGTTGTTTACGTACACTTTACATTTATAATAGTATCAAAATGATTTGTTTTAAACGTACCAAGCATGTTTGGCTATTATAAAGCAAAACTCTATCCTTTGGCTTGCGTTGCATTGTGTAATGGGACCTGAGTCTTATTATAGCTTCATTTTTCAAAAATCATTGCACTGTTTATGCACTGGTATTCTTGGGAGGAAACCCATTCCGTGTTATACGACGTGGTCCCTTGATTTAACTTATTTTTAAAGTAAAGTTTTAAATAACTGTTTTAGTTCTCACACCAGTCACATGACTGACCTGGAGTTTATTGTTTTAACTAAACTCTGGGTGCCCCTATTTTCCGCACAGGCAGCTAGTAGTTTTGGTTTTGCAGATTTATATTCATAGTATCCTGTTTTACAGGTGGAACGAAATTCGGAAAGCTCTGTATCCGTTTATCTCTTTTAATTATGTTTTGTATTATTTTCCACTGCTATGTAATGTAATTTAAATCTCTGATATTTTTCTGATGTATAATAATTATTCATGCTATGTATATTCTTGTACTCTGATGTAAATTGTTGTAATAAGCAATGAAATGTTCTTCTGTTTGTGTTCTGATTCGTCTTGTCCTCAAAGCAATTTGTTCTTTCCTTCACGGGGAAGTTCGTATCGTCACAGGTGGTATCAGAGCTTTGGTTTACAGAGCTCGAGAACAAGACACATTAGAATCGAACAAAAGAACTCATCAGAGATTGGATTAGTAATATCCAGTGAGAATGACTCGTTAGAGACGGGATCAGTAGTATCGTAGAATGAGTGTGAGGATTATTATTTTTAAATAAAAGTGAAAAAAAATTATTTTGAAAATTTAAACCTTATTCAACGTATTTGGATATTTATTTTGTATTGAATTTGGACAATCCAATATATAAAGATTTTGCATATACGCTTTGCAAACGTGTATTCGAAGTTTTAATATACTGGATAGATATAGAATCCCACTCTAGTCGCTTGGGGATGATTCTGATGATGTGGCCACATCATCAGCATCTGTGCTCGAGTTTCGAAAGTGGGATATCTATATATTTCCAATTGACTGGTGTGAGAACCAAAACTAGATAGGGTTTATTGTTGTGAATTGGCATCAAAAACATGATTTTCTGTATATGTATCAAAATTACGAATTTGAAACGTTAATTCACTAATTGATTGATGATTGTGTTGTGTGATTATTTATTTGAATCAACATGTGAAAGAAAGGTAAATTTAGGCCAAATTGAACCAAATATTGAACTGTATTGAAAATTGTTTGGAAATGCATGCATGTACATATATATATGTGAACAGGTCATTGCAAGAGGCTAGAGAAGAGGAATAAAGTTGTATGCCCGACAAATATGTACATGTTTACTAATTTATTGGGTTTGGATGATTTTATGAGTCGATTGGCTAGCCGCTTGGCTTTTTCTTTTTCTTTTTGAGATGCGAGGGCCTGTGTGGTGGTTTGGGGATTTTCCCGATGCTCCCGTACAAAGGAGGTTATAGCGAAATTTTTCGAAAATTTGGGGTGTTAGCCAAATTTTTGAAGAATTGGAAAATTCTTAGAAACTGAAAAGTTGAAGAATGAAAGCCAAACTGAAAGTTGAGTTGGTTAATCAAACAACTTTCATCTCCATTCCTTTTCGAGGACGAAAAGATTTTAAGTGGGGGAGATTGTAACAACCCGGAAAATCTGAACCAATTAAATTTTTTTATTTTGGCAATTTTAATGAATTTTGGATATTTAAAATGATTTATTTTAAATAATAACGACAAGAAATTTATTTTGAATATAATTAGAACATATATATATTTATTTGAATTGATGTTAGAATATAAATATTAATTTTAATTATAAAAAGAATTGAAAATGGCGCGGTAGTTCGAAAATTGATTTCAAATTTCAAATGAATGTACAGGATTCAAAATAAACCAGATTTTAAAGAAACCAAAAATCTTAGAATCTATTTGAAAATATATTTCCAACGAATCCGAAAAATTGAAATTTCATAGCGGGAATAAAAAGTTATCCCCAGATGAAAATTCGGAATAGTTGCTATGGAAAATACAACCCTTAAATATGGAAATTTTGCAAACGACCTCCGTTTTCGACGAAAGCACTTTTGTTGAATCCGGGATGTCAAGTTATTGCTAGATTCCAAAATTCATCCTTTTTGGAATCAATACATGAGCGTGGTGAAGGAAAACGTGTTTGACCAGATTCAGTCAATTTGGATTGACCAGAAAATGGCCATTTTTCAAACAGTCTTCAAATTTGATGAAATTAGTTTTGTTAGGACCGTATCGTCAATACGAAGCTAGAAATGATTTTTTTGGAATTTTCAATGTTAGTATGTGGCCCCGGAAAATTGAAATATACGTTTAAAATTGAATATACTAATTTATATTTTAATTTTGATTAAAACTGATCGTAACAGAAGAACTGGGTTACGAAACATATCCCGTTGCGTTCGGGATGGGGGTAATTAGCTAGGGGCGACAATCGGTGGGTTTGATTTCGATTTCGAAATAAATAGTTGCTTTTTGAAACTTAAATATAATAAAATATATAAATTAAATAAACCCCCCTCTCCTATTCAAAGTCCACTCCCCCCTCTCTCTCTCTCTCCTTAGTCGTTCAAATAGCGATGAAAAGAAAAAAAACCGAACGAGCCACTGTCGTCGCTCCTCCAGGCGCAGCGCCGCCCGCCGTCGTCCTCTGGCTCCTTACCACACCTCCTTCACTCGCTCCCTCCTCGAACGCGTAAAACCCTCCACCCAAATCAAAGACCCCCAAGCCCTAAATCCGCGAGCCCGCCACCCCCCATAACCGATAGCTGCTGTTGCTTCCTCTTCTGGCCCCACCTCCAACGAGGCTCCCCTGATCTCCGACCTTCCTCTCCTCTCGCGCGAGCTACAGCTCGAACACCCAATTCGAGAAACAACCCCCTCCCCCCGGCTCTCCTTTGATCGAAACCCACAATGTAAGTTTTTATTGTAATTCTTTTACACAATAAAGTTGTGTTTTTTTTAAATATATTTTTTATATTATAGAGATAATAAAAATATGATTTTTATATTATAGAGATAATAAAACTATGATTTTTTTTTATCTAGGAAACAAAGTAAAAATAGGATTTTTATATATATGAAAGGTAAATAAAAATACAATTTTTATTATGAAGTTAGCGAAGTAAAAAAATACGATTTTTATCGTTTGAATGGCAATCTAAAAATGTGATTTTTATATATTCATTAGCGATAGAAAGATTCGATTTTTATCTATATAGTAGTGGTATAAGAATATGATTTTTATCTATGTAGAGTTGTTATAAAAATATGAAATTATTTTTAGAAAGATAAAAATTATAATTTTTAGCTTATGTATGTTATTTATAAAATAATCATACAAAGAAATAATTATTGATTGGTAACGTAGGTATACTACATAGATCGACAAGAAAAGCACGACGGAGTGGAACCCAAAGGTGAAAACTTCTCACTTTAATTTTATTTCTAGTTAAAATATATACTAAGATGCAAATGGTGCTTAGCAGCAGCCGACACCCGTCATCCACGAACCATGGAAGACTTGTTTGTTTGTTTTATTGTGTTGTGAAAATTGATTGTGTGATGTGGAATGGAATGAAATAATTTATCATTAAAAATATAATTTTTAACATGTATATGAATAAAATGAATTTTCATAAACAAATTGAACGATTTGTTTGTGTACACACATTTGACTGATATTGATTAGGACGATAAATTTTACACATCGCACAACTGCACAAATAAAATTCATTATTTGTTGATTGAAACCCCACACGGGTATTGGGATGATATATGACATACACTAGTCCCAATAATTAGCTGTATGTCAATCAATTGTTTGACAGGCTGTTATAAGCGTTAAATATTTATATTTGATGCTTATACAGTGTAGAATCCACTTTGGATGATGGTTGACTATGTTTGATTGTTGTTGTGTACATGTGTGTATGAAATCCATATAAATCAAATTATATGGTAATTGATTGTGTCTGATTCCAGTTCAGAAAGAATAAATATTTTAAAATAACAATTATTTTAAAATAATGAATATTTTAAAATAATATTCAGTAAAAGAACAAAATTTGATTTTGATGTCCGATTTGGGATGGACACGAATATATTTAAATATATACAACCATGTTAATTAGATTAACGTCATTTTGACGTGAACGGTATTTATATCGATTTTATTCATTTTTATAATGAATATCGAAATGGAATTGATTTCAAAATCTAGTGTTTTGAAAATACTATCATTTATATATCGATGATATGGAATATTCAATTTTGATTTGAAATTGAATATGAAGTTGAAATCGTTTTGAAAATGAATTTAAAACGATTTATAAAATATATTTTAAATGGAAATCGACGAAATATGTATAATATATATTATATATATAATGGCCTGAATAAATCATGCCGCGCCACGGTAGTTCGCGAATTTCGACCGTTAACTTCGAACGGACATTACGGGAGATCCGACCGTCGGATTCTCCTAAAACCGGAACCTTGGGTTCGTATCGAAAAGAGCTTTCCAATGAATATTAGAGATTTGAAATCTAACGGTCGGATGTGGAATTATGTCCAAATCAAATTTGGAAAAGGTCGCTGTAAGTGCAGTTCGACGACCTTTTATGGAAATCGACCGTACGAGCCTTGATAAAAATATTAAAAATATCAATCATTTGTGTAAAATCATAATAAATGATTTGAAAAGAATTGGGATGAAAAAAATCCATATTTGAAAGGGTAAAAATAAATTTTTATCGAAATGAACTAGTTATGAACAAGAATTAGAAATCCAATATTTTTAGAATAAATAAATTGGGTTTGAAATGGTTTTAAAAATAACCAAAATTTCCAATATATGAATTGGAATGGATTTGAACCGAAATTATCTTCGGAATATTTCGATATTGGATTCCGTGATTATACGGATATTGTGGAGGAATTTGGAAGATATATATATCGTTACTCCAATACGATATTTATTGGTTTCAGAATTTGATATTGAATATAAGCCGATATATTTTCTATTCAGAGCCTTGTATTTAATATCAAATTGGATTTTAGGTTTGTCGTGAATGGTATCTTTAATAATACTGTTCTTAAACCCAATGGAGTTAAGAAAATTAGAATCTGACTGGAGATTAGCTAAGTTGAATGGTTTCCTGGGTATTGATCTGATGTTGGTTTCGGCCTTCGGGGTTAATACTTAGGGAATTGTTCTCTTACTAATTTACGGTTAGAGACTGATGGGATTTTGGGTTTGTCGTAAACTGTATTTTAAATGGCACTGTTCTTAAACTCAGGGTGAAAAGAATAAATCTTTTAATTAAGATTTGAAGAAGAATACCAATTAATTAACATTTAATTGGAACTGAAAATAGAATGTGAATTGGGTTTATTGTGAACTGTTGTTTTAATGACATTTGTTCTTTAACCCGATTTACGGTGAAATGTGATTTGGAATTTATAAATCTTTTTATTAAGTGTAGTGACCCGCATTTTAGCTGTTAAACAATTTATTTATTTAATTATTTAATATCGATTTATCGATATCGAGAACGTGAATTAAATAATATTGAATATTTAATTAATAATTATAATATAATAAAATATATTATAATGTCGAAATAGTCAAAAATAGCTGAATTCACAATACAGTGTGAATTTGGTTATATATAAGGTAAAATTCAGTTTGGAATTGAATTTGAATAACGAATATATTGAATCGACGACAGTTGAACGTATAATTTATAATATAATTATAAACGAGCTCGAAATGGCGCTGCAGTTCGCTATTTGGCGATTTGAACTTCAACTGGATGTACAAGATTCGTTTTAAGTCGGATTTCTGTGAAACAAGAACCGTCAGGACCGATTTGACAATAGTTTTCTAATGGAAGAGAAAAATGGGGGTTTCATCGTGTAGATTTTGATTTATGTCCAAATCAAATTTCAGAAAAGTCGCTATGGAATTCTTTTATAATTCGTAATGCTTTATATACGTTATAAAAGGGTTTTCAATGTAAATTGAATATCGATTCAATCTGGACTTGAAATATCGAATATATAATTACCCTGGAGCCGTGTGATATTCCTCGGTGAATATATACGATTATATTAAATTATTAATATTTAATTTAATTATATTTAAATATATTTATATATTTAAATGGGTTATTCAGAGCTGTAAAAAATAGCCACTTTTGCAAACGACCTCGAAATTCGACGAAACTAATTTTGTTGGATCCGCAACATCAAATTATTGTTAGATGTCAAGTTTCGTGATTTTTAGAGTCACTGTGTGGTCGTACGGATTTTTATTGTGAGAAACAGTCAGTATTTTGACGGTTAAAAATACGCTGTGTGAGCATATGGAGTCGGAATTCGACGAAACCAGTTTCGTTGGGACCGTAATGTCAGACAGTAGCTGCATGCCAGTTTTCGTGATTTTTGGGTATTATATGTGATCACAGGAATTTTAAAGGATAAATAAAATCAACGGTTCATTAAATCTGAATATTTAAATTAATATTTAAATATTTAAATTTACCTATAAATATACTTCCCTCTTTCCTAAACCTAGTTTTACATTTCCACAGTCGACGGCCGCCACAAAAATGTTCCAACAGCAAACAACATCCTCAAAGAAAAATGGAAAGAAATTCAAAATAAATAAACCAAAAATCCCAAAAATCTCAATCCATACACATTCGGGTTCCTGCTATCTTCCTCTTCATGTTGATATCACTTTGGTAGGGTTCGAACCTTATTTGGTTCATTGGGTTTGGTACAGTAGCACTTAGGGTTTGCTGTTGGGGTTAGAGCAATGATTGGGAGCCGGAATCGAGGTTGCGGAGGGGTTCTGGAAGGCAAGGCGCGCTGTATGGTGTCGGATACGAGAACCTCGGTGGTGTATGACGAGGTGCGACGGGGGATTTACAGTTGAAAGCATCAGGTCCGTTCTTTTTGGGTAGCATCGAACGCGAGGAGGAGGTGGCGGGCAAGTGGAGTTTTGGGCGCTGAGTCCGATGGTGTGATCGGCGATGGAGTTGGATGGCCGACGGGGACGGGAGGCGTGGTCAAACGTGGGGTCAACGGGGATGTTTGAGGAGCAGGCTACGGTATTGGTGAATTGGTGAAGAACGTGTAGCGGATTCGAGTAATTAAAGGGGGGGGGTATGGGCCTTATGAAGGTATTGAGCCCAATTAGAAATGGTTTTAAGTTATTTTAAAAATAAATATACATGAACTTTGAAACTGAGTAACTTTATCATATGATATCGGTTTTCAGCAAAACTGGTCACGTTAGGATCGTATGGACGGGCACTACACCATGGAGCTGACTGGAGGTGAATCCGAGATAGTTACAATTTATGACGAAATAAATTGTCCGTCGCAGTCAAATAACGCAAACCGTTATTTAACGATTAACGCGTCAAAGTGAGTAAAACTCACCAACTCTGAACAGTTTATAATTTCATGTTGTATTTTTAGAACTGTTAGATATTGGTTGATTGACTGTATGTTGACTATTTGATTGAACTGCTAGTCAGTTAGTTGAATTTCTATATTGATTATGTTTAACAGAATATATCATATGGAACTGAAAGTGATGTTATCTATATTGTCTAACATCTGTGATGCAGGGAAACAGGTTGGAGGAATCCAATTGGATTCCTCAACAGTTATTTTACTGTGATTTATATATTGTGATATATAATGTGATATATAATCTGACGTTGATTATGTGTTCTTTGGACGATAGTTATCGTTGTTATATGGTGTGTTAAATACCATAAGAAATACCGGAATGTAGATAAGGGAATTTTCAAAGTGATATTGAAAATAGAATATTTATAAAATGGGATATTTATAAATAAGAGATATTTATAAAGTGGAATATTTATAAATAAGAAATGTTTATAAATTGGAATATTTATAAATAGGAGATATTTGAAAAGGAAATAAATTCAAAACATTTCTTTTTGAATGGAAAAGCCTGTGTGGTGGGTTTGGGGATTTTCCCGATACTCCCGATACAAAGGAGGTTATGGCGAATTTTTCAGGGAATTTAAGGAGTTAGAATATTTCAAGAATAAATTTGAAAAGGAAATATTTGTAAACCATTTACAAATAGAATTGGAAAGGGAACATTATAAAAAGGAAATCATTTTTAAAGTGTAGGACCGTTAGTAAATCTTTTAAAATGAATAAAACGTTGTTAAAAAGGAAATCTTTATAAAGTGAATAAGGTAAATCGAATATGGTATTCGAAGTTAGCTAATCGAATATGGTATTCGAAAGGAGAAATCGAATATGGTATTCGAAGTTAGTTAATCGAATATGGTATTCGAAGTTAGTTAATCGAATATGGTATTCGAAGTTAGTTAATCGAATATGGTATTCGAAGTTAGTTAATCGAATATAGACATTCGAAAGGAGTTAATCGAATATGGTATTCGAAGTTAGTTAATCGAATATAGACATTCGAAAGGAGTTAATCGAATATGGTATTCGAAGTTAGTTAATCGAATATAGACATTCGAAAGGAGTTAATCGAATATGGTATTCGAAGTTAGTTAATCGAATATAGACATTCGAAAGGAGTTAATCGAATATGGTATTCGAAGTTAGTTAATCGAATATGGTATTCGAAGTTAGTTAATCGAATATGGTATTCGAAGTTAGTTAATCGAATATAGACATTCGAAAGGAGTTAATCGAATATGGTATTCGAAGTTAGTTAATCGAATATAGACATTCGAAAGGAGTTAATCGAATATGGTATTCGAAGTTAGTTAATCGAATATGGTATTCGAAGTTAGTTAATCGAATATGGTATTCGAATTTAGTTAATCGAATATAGACATTCGAAAGGAGTTAATCGAATATGGTATTCGAAGTTAGTTAATCGAATATTAGTTATTCGATAGGAGTTAATCGAGTTGATCGAGGTGAGAAATAAGTTAAGTTAAATAAGTTGAGTTGATCGGGTGGTTCAATCAAGTTAGTCAAGCCTAGTTAATCGAATCGAATTGGTCGAACCAAGTTAGTCGAGTTAAGTTAGTCAAGTTAGTCGAGCCTAGTTAATCGAATCGAATTGGTCGAACCAAGTAAGTCGAGTTAAGTTAGTCGAGTTAAGTTCGTCGAGTTAAATAAATCGATGTTAGTTTCATCGAAAGGAGTTATAAGTTAGTCGAGTTAAGTTCGTCGAGTTAACTAAATCGATGTTAGTTTCATCGAAAGGAGTTATGTTAGTTTCATCGAAAGGAGTTATCAATGTTAGTTTCATCGAAAGGAGTTATGTTAGTTTCATCGAAAGGAGTTATCGATGTTAGTTTCATCAAAGGGAGTTATCGATTATAGTTTAATCAAAGTGAGATTTTCAAATATGAGATATTTGAAAAGGAAGAGTTATCGAATATTAGTTATTCGAAGAGAGATTATCGAATATCGTTTATTCGAGAAGAAGTTAATCGAATATAGGTTATTCGAAGAAGAGTTAATCAAATAGAGATTTCTCGAAGAGAGTTAATCGGCAAATTCGATTATATCGAATTCGGGAAAGTACTTGTACTTTCCAGTGTTTAAATAGAGATTTATTTATAAATAAATAAGTGTTAGGTTAATTATTCACTAATAAGAATAGAAGTTATAATTAAAGTTAGGTATTGCGAAAGTAGGGATTTTAACGTTATCGTTATAACCAATGTTTTAAATATAGAAGTGGATTAGTAAAATTGAATCCGAGAAAGGCGTAAAGAAGTTGTTAAAGATTAAAAGATAAACTTTGACCATTTCGAAGTTATAACGTTGTTCAGTTAAGGTCTGAGAGGTAATTATACCCCAACTTGAGTGACTTCCTTCTTAACTAAGAAATGGTAAGGTTTGATCGTAAAGGAGTTTTGGAAATGTTTTTCAAAACGAGAATCAGAAATGTTTTCTGATAAAAGAAAATAAGAATTTAGAATATAGGGAAACAGGAGATAAGTAAATAAATGAACTAAAGAGATTAATGTTAAATGATGTTTGTTCGATATAATTTCCATCTGGGAATAATATCGTTGTTTGCACACTTGTTTTTCTTTGATGGTTAAATCACAGACTATCGAAGTTTTGACCATTTTAACGTTGTTAATATGGAGAGACCAGTTGGATTATTATCCAAAGAACCACTCTGTATTGGCATAAGCGTCGCGAATCATATATGTCAAAGTTAATTGAAGACGGAGTAAAATGCAAGGGCTATCCTGTTTACAGAATAGTGCCTTCGGTTTGTCCAGTCCCAGAACAACTTGTATGGACGAAGGTCTGACAGAGTATATCCAATGGATCGCATAAGTTGATCTGTTCAAACGTATTCACGTTTGGTTGCGGAGGAATTCGTTTCTCTTAGCTGTATACCCGTGTTATTTTTGGATAAGTCAATTTGTGATTTGGCGGGTATGACGATGTGACATTTCTAAGTGAATGAAGATGGATGTCTGACATAGTATTTCCAGACGGTCACGTACATTGATTTCTTCAACTATACCAAGAGTGGAAGCGGAGAAGGAAACTTCTTTAGCTAACACGTAATGTACTGTTGTAGACGTCAATTAGTGATTCTGATGGATTTGACAATGTATCATTCAAAGTAAATCTGATGTAATGATAAAGCGTAGCTTCTAGCCTCATCAACCGAAAAATGACAAAAATCGGGCAGGCAGCATGGCTAAGTCGGTCGCACCGAAGTAGGGTGTATAATCACCTATCTAGTGAATATTCATTTGTTTCTTAAATCTATCAATGCTGTTCCATATATATACGGGAAACGGTTGCTGATCCCAACCGTTGGTGATGTACATTCGATACACTCAAGCGAAATGAGTGGTCGGTCATGTGTGGCTGAGTTACAAGATGTTCTTGTTGAACTCCAGTGTATCGTTCCTAGAGTACACTGATCAGAAGGTGGTTCCATACCTTGTCATAGTTGGAAATCCATTATCCAATACGTGCTTGCGATTTTGATTGTATACTATATATGTAGATCGTGAGATGAAAGCGTTTCTGCTAGTTGATATCTATTTGTACATAGACATTATTATAATATCAAAAGGGTTTTTGATATAAAGATATTTTGGATTCTCATAAGGGAAAAACTCGTTCCGTTCTGCGGCGTGGTCTTATGAGATATCGTTTACTTGTTCATATACTTGTTTAAACTGTTTTACTCATACCAGTCCCATGACTGACCCGGAGTTTATTTGTTGTTTTCCCTAAACTCTTGGGTGCCTAAATTTGTACGGGCAGTCAAGTAGTCGGGATTTTACAGATACACTTGGAGAGCTTGGAGCAGGAGGCTTCAGGATTCTATAGCTATTATTATTTCCGCTGTTGTTGTAAGTGTTGTACTCTGATAAGTGTTATTGTATACATATACTGATGTTATTTCAAAGATATGTTATGTTATATTTTATTCGTTCCGCTGTGAGATTTGTGTTTACTCTGATGATGATGTTCTTCTTCTTCTTCTATTCTATAAGTTCTATCTTATCTATTCTCACCTTCTAATTTCTTTCATTAATTACCGGGATTTTTCGATGTTTTGGTTATCGACGTCGAGCTTATGTCGATAACCAAAGTCGCTCAAAATCCGGGTTACTACATTAAGATTTAACGGGAATTTTCCAAAGTAACAGTTTTCCAATTTAATATATTAAATTTGAATTGAATGGAATTCGATTGATAATAATCAAAGTGAACTTCTGTGGAGAAAGACTGTTAATACATATGGAATTTAAAAGGATTTGCCGTTATTCCATTTATATTATTAGTTGGATATGGAAATTGATATCGATTATATATTGATTTTTTTTTTCCGTGAAGATTCCATAATTAATGGAATGTGATTTGGGTTTACTGTGAATGGTGTTTTTAAATGACATTAGTTCTTTAACCTAGTTAAAGGCAGGATTACATGTCTGTCATTGTATTTCGAAATGTATGGTTGATCTCTGCTAAATATACATCTGTTTGGTGGTGGAGAATTTATTCTCTTGCTTAACACCTTTCTCTGAGACGTACGAGCTCAGAGTTTATATATCGGCAGAAATCAATAGTACGGTGTAGATTGTCGATGCGACATGTTTGTGTTTCCAAAGTTAAATAATCATTAATATTGATTTTTGAGAAGATTAAAACTAAGTGGAGTTTTAAAGAATCTTCAATTAGATTGAAATGTGAATTGATAATTTAAATTATCAAATTTGGGATATGATCGAGAGTGGAGTATCACAAGTTTTGCTCCCAATTATAGCTAAATCTTTAATTAGATTTGAACGTGAAATGGTAATTAATATTTATCGATAACACCGTGGTGTTAGATATGGAGTATTACCAGTTTTGCTCCATGAGATGATTAGGTTGGGATTGGGAAATTAAACAAATGATTACTATGGTAAGTTGCGCTAATCCCGACTAGTTTGGAAAACCGTAACATGGTTTGTATTGACATCCAAAGGAAGATTAAAGAATAAATTTAAAGAATTTATCTTTGATAAAATTAATGGGGACCTTTTCCAAAGTATATGAATATTTGAATAAAAGAACATTCAGAATTGGAATGAGGCGTATGTTGTGTTTTTATAGCACTTGTTTATTATATACGTGAGTTATTCGAAAAGGCCGGGTTTATACCCATTCTAAATAACTGATTCGACGATAAGTCGACGATGAAGACCGTAGTTGAAGACCGGAGGTCTTCACATCGTTTGGATGATTACTAATGTCTTGATTGGGCTGTACACCTAAGACAAAGTAACAAGTGGTGATTGTACAGACGTATTTGCAGATCGACGGATATGCGAGGGCCTCTCTCTTGTATTGAACATACGGGATGAGGAATAAGGTGCCTCCGGTTTCGTTCAGACCTAGAACGAACTTGTAAATGGGTTGTGTGTCTGACAATGGATTTTATTTTGTGTTGATTGATTTCTATTAAATATATATCTGTTTGGCGACGGAGAATTTATTCTCTTGCTTAAAGCCCTTCTCTGAGATGTAAGAGCTCAGAGGTTATATATCGATAGATATCAGTCGCATGGCATGAATTGCCTGTGTGGCATGCTGAGATGCAGTGATCAAGGATTTTGTTGAAAAGCAGAGTCTTGTGGTTGATGATCAAAGCATGGCTTGTGTGGCATAGCTTTGTGTATAGCGTTAATTCGCAGGCCTCAGACCTCGGTATGAGTCAAAAACGGGATAAGGGAACCCAAGGAGAACATGATGTTTCTTTCTAGCTATGGGTGGTGTCAGCGTTTTACTAGCCCTGACATCGTAGTTATATTTTTACCTATGTGGTTGTTGGATTGGGAGGCGCCTCGGTTATATCGGTCTCTACGGTGCTGATGGATAGGTCCTATAAGACCGGGAAACGTGTGTTCAGGAATTGCCAATCCACTAACGTAAGTGTGGACCGGCTTTGGAGGATCCTGGGGTTGCCCAAAGTGCATAGTCCCGAGGCATTTGCTAGAGTGTCTCGAAGCAGAAAGTTGTACAACCCTTGCCTAGACTCATGACGGAAATCCAATTTCCAATACGTGACATTTCGGTTTTGTTTGCGGAGCCTAATATGGCGACATAGTGGTATGGGGCACTATGCCGTCTGTGATTGATACATTTATATTTGAAGTTGTTTTCATACACTTTACATTTATAATATTATCAAAATGATTTGTTTTAAACGTACCAAGCATGTTTAGCTATTATAAGGTAAAACTCTATCCTTCGGCTTGCGTTGCATTGTGTGATGAGACCCGAGTCTTATAATAGCTTCATTTTTCAAAAAGCATTGTGCTATTTATAACTGTTTATGCACTGGTATTCTTGGGAGGAAACCCATTCCGTGTTATATGGCGTGGTCCCTTAATTTATCTTAATTTTAAAGTAAAGTTTTAAATAACTGTTTTAGTTCTCACACCAGTCTCATGACTGACCTGGAGTTTATTGTTTTAACCTAAACTCTAGGTGCCCCTATTTTCCAAACGGGCAGCTAGTAGTTTTGGTTTTGCAGATTTATATTCACAGGATCCTGGTTTAGAGCTGGAACGATATTTGGAAAGCTCTGTATCCGTTTATCTCTTTTAGTTATGTTTTGTATTATTTTCCGCTGCTATGTAATGTAATTTAAACCTCTAATATTTTTCTGATGTATAATATTTATTCATGCTCTGTATATTCTTGTACTCTGATGTAAATTGTTGTAATAAGCAATGAAATGTTCTTCTGTTTGTGTTCTGATTCATCTTGTCCTCAAAGCAATCCGTTCTTTCCTTCACGGAGAAGTTCGGGTCGTCATAGGTTGTATCCCTTGTAGTCGTGAAATCAAGGATAGGTAATCGGTGGTATTCCTTGTAGCCGTGAAATCAAGGAGGTTTGAATCAGTGGTATCCCTTGTAGCCGTGAAATCAAGGAGGCTGTAATTGGATTTTGATATAGTAATAAAACTCTGTGCAATCCAGTGTTGTGTGGGACTGGACGTAGGAGCAATCCAAACCAGTATAAAACCCGGTATGTTCTTTCCTTTTCTGGATTTTTATTTCTGTTTATTTTGCATATGTGTTTGAATCTGTGTTTGTAATTGTGTTTATGGTGTTTTATTCATCTCGTAGTTCACATAAGTTTTAGATTTTGTTTAAATTCTCACAAACATGATTCACCCTCCCCCCTCTAGTGTTTGTTTTGCCTTAACGATCCATTCCGCATTCCCTAACAATTGGGAAGATAGTTAGCAACCAATATGCGATGAATCACTATTCTCTGATGTTACAACTGCCATTAGAGAATAAAGATTAGTGTTAAGAATTGATAATGAATTATGTGATCATATTAACCTTATTATATGGATGAACCTGATGAATAAGGTGTTTATATTCATGTATTACCTTATTTAAATCAAGTTTTATAATTCCTTTATAGATTTACACTTCTGAGTAACTGAAATAGAAATTTCAAAGCCCATGAAATATATATTATCAACTCTTTATTCATACTTTACGGATAAAGTCACTTGTAAATCAATTCAGAATATTTTACTATAGAATATTTAACGAGTGGATGAATGGAGTTGTCTGACGTTAAATTGTTTCATTATTGCCTATTATAGTTTATTAACTATTGTTTATTGAAATTCTCCTTTATCCAATCAAGGTGAAAATTTATTTTCTTTTCTCACGTTCATTTATTTCATTTATATTCATTTTATTTCAACATAGACTGTTCCAATTTCATTTAGTGTCCATTACTATATCAGTTACAATTGATCTTCATTTTCTACTTCAATTCAAGTGCAAGGTCAAAAAAGTGTACATTGCTTTTAGCTGAAGACAATAGTGTTTTAATACTTTTTGTGAACTCAAATAGTCAAAATTATGATTTAATTGCATTAAGACATAGGGCATGTGAGTCTCAAATAACGATAGGGATTGATGTGTAGGAAAAATCAAAAATCACTGTAAGCTGTAAATATATAAGGAAAATGTAAACCTTTTTTCTCAGCTAGGTACGATCATGTCCTGCCTACCTTCGCATATGCAACATCTGAAAGCATTATATGTGGGTTCTCTTCTCCAACTCAGCCTATTTGAGCACAAATAGATGCAGAGGTCTCTTACAGATCCCACCTGCTACAAAGTATAAAGCTGTAATGCCTCTTTCAATAAAGTAAAACTCTAGGTCTTATTCATACTTAAATGAAAAATAATTACAATTATCATATGCATTTATCATTCCCTCAACCAGGCATAAGCGTATCTTTTAGACTTTTATATATAATTTTTAAACATCAATTAAACTTCTACAGTGATTATTCAGTAGACAATCTGTAACGACCCGTATTTTCAGCGATAGAATAATTAATTAATTTAATTATTTAAATAGTAATTCAGGGAATTAAATGGCTGTTTAATTAAATAATATTTAATTAATATAATAATTAAATAATATAATAATTAAATAATATATTAAATTCTGAAATAATCAGAATTAGCTGAAATGGCAATATGGTGTAAACTGGACAATTCAAAATATATAATTCAATTTAGAGTGAATTATAATAACGAATATATTATTTAAATGAAGTTTGAACATATAATTATAATCGAGCTCGAAATGGCGCGGCAGTTCGCTATTTGGCGATTTGAACTTCAATTGAATATCCAGAATCCGTTTTAAATCGGATTTCTGTGAAACAAGAAACGTCGGAGCTGGTGAAGTATATTTTTCTAATGAAAGAGAAAAATCGGGATTTAATTGTGTAGATTTTGATTTATGTTCAAATCAAATTTTAGAAAAGTCGCTATCGAATTCCTTTATAATTTATATCGATTTATTTATATTTTAAATGGGTTTTAAATATAAATCGAATATCGATGTAACACTGCATTTGGAATATCGAGTTATATATCACAATATGGAGTTGTTTGATATTCTATGTGAATATATACGATAATATTTATTTATAAATATTTAATTTAATTATTTTTAAATATATTTATTTAAATGGGTTATTTAGAGCTTTAAAAATAGCCAGTTTTGCAAACGACCTCCATTTTCGATGAAACTAATTTTGTTAGATCCGTAACATTAAATTATTGTTAGATTTCAAGTTTCGTGATTTTTGGAGTCAGTATGTGGTCGTACGGATTTTTAATGTGAAAAATAGTCGATATTTTGACGATTAAAAATACGCTGTGTGAGCAAACGGAGTCGGATTTCGACGAAACAAGTTTTGTTGGGTCGGTAATGTCAAAATCTAGTTATAGGTTCATTTTCATGGTTTCAAGCATCGTGTGAACTTTTGGTTCGATTTGGGGTCAAAGTGTTCGGTGGTTTTTACTATGGCGTGACTCGATAGAGATGGGGTTAGCAATACCCTAGATTGAGTTTGATTGTATATATATGAGCGCGTATTTGTTATTTGATATAAAAATGGTTTTATATTGTGGTGATTTATTGGTTGAGTGGTTTATGAATTCTGGTCGATCGGTATGATATCCACTGTATCGATAGGAGTTTATAAACACTCAAATACGATGAACCGACACGATATGTTTTGAAAAGGGGTAAATGAAAATAATTTTACCCAAGGTATATTTTGATATAGAGAAAAAATATATATTGGAATTATAATATATTGGATATACTGGTTATTATAATCGAGTAAGATTATAAATTGAATGGCTATATAAATAACCAATCGGAATTCATATAAGTGAAATATATGAAATCAAAATGAATTAAATCTGAATTTAGAATCAGAATTGGAATTAAAAGTTGGAGAAGTGTTTGTAATTGTAATTGAATTAAATATATGAGAATTTTAAAGTCTTGGGAGATTTTAAATTGTTTACAAGCATTGTGAATGGTATTTTGAAATGTATTTCAAATGGAAGTGTTTAGAAATGGTTTTAAAAGTGATATAGTATTGAACTCACTTCGATCACTGGGAAATAGATTCCAATGATGACAGCTGCATCATCAATGTTCATTTTTGAGTTGCTAAGTGACGGATTACTACCAAGGATTTTGTTTTTGGAAATGTTTTGAGAAAACAAGTGGTTTTGATTTCCGATAAGGAATATTGGATGTTTGAAAAGGGTAAGTTGTTTAAAACTCCCCGGAAGATTGTTTTGAATTAAAAATAAATTAAACAAAATTTGTAAAAGCAAATTGGAATTAAAGTAAAGCCAATCAAGTAGTCGGGATTTACAGATACTTGAAGAGCTGGAGCAGGAGGCTTCAGGATTATATAGATTGTTATTTCCGCTGTGTTGTAAGTGTTATACTCTAATAATGGTATTGTATAGTATACAGATACTGTTTTATTTCAAAGTTATGTTATGAAATATATTTATTCGTTCCGCTGTGAGATTCGTATATACTCTCATGTTGTATGTTCTTCTTCTCCCTCTATTCTAAGTTTCTATCTTATCTATTCTCACCCTCTAATTTCTTTCATGGACTATCCGGTGTTTCCGATGCTTGAACAGTCGACATAGTGTTGTATGCCGTTATCCAGGATCGCAAATTACCCGGGTCGTTACACAATCCAACATGAAATAGTGTAAATCAAAACATATAACAAGTTTTTGTATGATATATCAACTCAAATGAATACTATATCACAAAGCCACTACAATCTTTTATATCACAAAAAGACTGCTATCATGGATGTAACGCACCAGATATTTTTGCCTATAGGATCTGGAAACAAACTAAAAATATGTTACTACCAAAAGAGAAAAAAAAAATGAATTGATAGCATTCAAAACCTAGCTTACTAGATCCAAACAAATATTATGGTTGGTTCATAATGCCCACAATACATGACAACCAAAATAATGAGACAAAACACACATTCATTTACCTGATTAAATGACCTGTTATGCAACCTAGTCAGTATTGTATTGTCTATCATTTTTTTCCATTATAATGTGACCCAGCTTGATCAAAATTAAATGTTCCACTATTCAAGCAGAGAAAGAAATACCCGACTCCTTATGTATTTAAATATACGAGCATACCTATCTTCTCCATCCAAACCATATATTTTGGACAATCTCCAAAGTTCTCTCGACTTTACCAAGTAACCTCTACTCTAAATTTGAAAGCATCCAATTCCTATTAATTCATTAATTTTATGTATTTTCGAGTGTTATTAGGTCATAACCACCTACTCCGTACATACCAAACATGCTTAAAATTTCAAAGGATGTATCTTTCAATATAAATTTAAAAAATGTTGTTGTACCTTCTGAGATCTCTGAGAGAGTCCGAACGATAATGCTAAAAACAAAGTGAAACAGTCCAAAGTGAAGTAGGAGGACATATCAAATTTGAGTAAAAAAAATAGAGTAAAATAAAGTCAACTGAAATGATAATCTGACATGTGAGGTAAACTATATAAGGATGCACACATGTATTTGTCTTACCCAACCCTTTTTGACTTGACGATGGAAAAAAGGTCCTTTCTCAATGAGTTGCCCTGTTAAGTTGTCTAATGGACCTGGTTGAAAGATCTGAACAACATACAATGGTACATATGATAAAGTCACAAACAAATGCAACCAAGCAAAGTATATATGTATATGTATGTATATATACATATGCAGTCGCATCAAAATAATTTTGTTGATATGAAAATCAAACTTACAGATCATGTCAATTTATATTTAGCTAGCAGGCATCAAAATAGTAATTTGTTATCAATATTGAGCTGCTTCCAAAAAAAAGTAAAAGCTTAAGATATATGTTTTTCCTGTACAATAAAGAACCTTACAGATCATGTCAAATTGTACTTAGCTAGCAGGCATCGAAAACATAAGCTTAAATTCTCGAATATGTTGAGCAAAATGAAGTTTATAATTCAGAACTGTCTTCATCCCACGTAACGAGCATCATGATGAGTAATATTACAAATTGACATATCTGCAACTATTCTACAGTGCAATACAGACATGTCTCGATGTATAGAAAAATTGCAGGCATGTCTACAATTTTACCAGAAGTGATATATTTTTCATTTTATGCAACGTTCATCATTTCTTATGATTTTTTGCTATAATGTGATGTTTGAATAAATATACACATTGAATTTGATAGTTTGAAGCAACTAACAAAATTGGCATAAAAGCATGTAATGTTTTGATATAACTACAGCGATGTTTACAACTGTTTGGAAAATTGTAGGTTTTCTTGCATTTTTGTTGAAGCATAAATTTTATTTTTTGATGCATTGTTTTTGTACTTTTCTTATATGAATACGAAGATGATTATATATTGAATTAAGTTTTGAAGTTTGATAGTCTTTTATATTTATTTTTGATGTTTTCTTGATGATTTTGAAAGATAAGGGCCTAATTAACAAAGCTTTAAGACATGGAGTTTTTGTGTATTTTGGAATTTAATAGGGACCTTAGTCAAACTGTCTATATATATATATATATATATATATTTATCTCTCTGTGTGTGTGTGTGTAGATTAAAACAAACCCCTATTCCTAGTGAGCTAAGGTTCATAATAATATTATTATCTCCTACTCCTAGAATGTGACAACACGTAAATTTGAATGGTCTTAAATTGAGTATATATTATTATTTTTTGGGCAAGGCTGACCGGTTTTTATAGTACTCTGTAACACACTTTTATTAAAAAAAAGTACATTAGAAGTAGGTGATATACAAGGCATACATCAACTGTGAGCATTCCCACACAGGGGACAAAGATTAAAACTCCAACAAAAGAAAATTACATGACACAATAACATGATACTGTACATTACAAATTACTTATCAAACAGAATTTCCTAGTGCCAAAACAAAGCACTCCTAGATTGACAAAGTGCTAGCGCTTATCTAGTTGAGCTTGCATCATTTCTTTCTTCCTGCTTCGAGTGACCGGAGTCTTTACTACGATACTAGCAACAGCTACAGATGTCTTATCTTGTTGGTTATTTATTTCCAGGGGCATAGGTGAAGCTTTCTAGCTAGATGGAGGAATAATATGCAAATAAGGTGAAATCACTTTGGTTAAATTCTTTCGCATAGCTGCACTAACAAATGATGGAGATGATTTGTCAACCACTGCGCACGGTTTCCTAGGACTTAGAAAATTAAGAAAGCATAGCGTAAAGGGAATTTGAGAGTGGTATTTATGTTGATTCAAAACTCGTTTGACAGTCTCCTCCAATTGATTACCTTTTCCTTCAGCTGATGCGTTCATGTTGGTTCGAAAAGTATTAAAGTCATTTAGAGTTTTTTATAACATCAGTCTCTTATCTGCGTTAATGTCTCCTCTGACATCGTCTCTTGCTAACTAAGAACTAATACGTTCAATAATCTCAAGTATCTTTGAGAAGTTATCTTTAACATGATGCATTTCAACTTCATGAATTTTGGTATCTTGTTCACTAACCTCATTAACATCAAGGTTGAAATTTTGGAGAAGAAAAGTGTCAAGATGATCATTGTTACATTTTTCACCATTGGAAACATCAGTAACAAATTTCCCAACCAAAACATCATCACCTATAGTAGTTGCCTGGGCATTTGGGGCATAATCTAAAATAGACGCATCATGCAGGGTAGTATCAATTTCACAACTACTGCTAACTTATCTTGCTTTTCTTGTTTCCCATCATCACAAGACTGCTCGAGAATTTTAATTTAAGTTTAAAATTTGAATTTAAATTAATGAATTGTTAATGTTAAATAATATTTTTTATCACATTTATCAAAATAAGAAAGTTCCTGAAATTTCAGTTTTTAGTCAAAATTTGAATTTAAGTTGAAAATTTTGAAGTTTAATTTTTTTTATGATTCGAGATAAAATTCTAAAATGGTTGCCGCTTTTCGTTTTGTTAAGATCGGAGTTTTATTACTCTGAATTTGCAATTTACATTTGTGGAAACACACAAAATATCGGTGTTTGTGCACCTTTTCTTGTGTCACTTCCCTATGCCCGTTTCTAGATTATTCCCTGGCTTCCCGGGAAAGCATTGACTACTGCCATGTTATGCCTTATCATAAATTTTACTTTTGAATTTCATAAGTTTTATAGGGAAATAAAGGTAAATATGTTTTTTTTATCACATTTCTCATTTCCTTTCACCGAAGCTTTTGTTTGTTATTCCTTTACCATCCTCTATAAAAATTTCTTCCTTGTAAAAAAACTCCGTAGTCCGCAGATCTAAACCTTTAAGTAATCTATATTTTATTCTATTTTATGTACTCTATTTTCTTCTATCTCCATTTCTTTTCATGTTTGAATTACAACCAAGAATCACCCACCATCACCATCCTATACTTGATCGCAACCATCCTTTGTACACTACCACCAACCACCGACCCCATCAGCACCCCAGCATCGACCAACCACTGCCCATTATGGACGAAATCTTCCACACATGCTACAAAAGCCCATCCTTCTTTTTGACATAAAATCCTAACCCTACCTCTTCCATTCCGTCCTAGCTACCATCCTCTACCCCTTAAATCGTTGCCACTCAACCAACCAAACTTGACCCTCCATCCCATTGACTGAGCTCAACCCCTTGAGACCAAACCTAAAATCCAATTTCCCTAGCCCTAATTTCCTTTCTCCTATTTTCTATTTTTTCTATTTTTCCATATTTTTGCTCCTGCTTGATGTAGCTATAACTTCCCCTTGGAGATGCCAAATTCAATTTTTCTTTTTTTTCAGGTTCAGTGAGGTCGAGTTAGACAATAATTTTCATTTTACTAATTTTTCAAATTTTGTGTTTTACTTTGTCAAAAACATGAATCTTTCAGACTAATTTCCATATCTAGATTTTCTAATCTAAAAATCTTCCTTACTATTTCGTTCTTATCTCCTTCAAAATAATCAAAATCTAGTTTTTTTAATTATAAAGAAAAGAATTTGCTAAAAAAATTTTTAGCAAGACCGATTGGTATTTATAGTGATCCATTACACTTTTTATTATAATAATTAATAAATACAAATGTAATAGGAGATATACTGATTATCTACCTACTACTAACGGTTTTTAAGGTAAACAACCCACTAGAACGGTTTTTATCATAGACCGACCACTATACTATCACCATGCAGGGTGAAAACTTACAAAACATGTATCCAAAGAAAAAACAAACAATAACTAACAACTCCACGCAGGGAGAAATCATTACATACACTCCCACTTAAAATCATGCAGCAACAAGATTACTACATAGTAACAAAACAAGATCCCAAATGTAACTTACAAAGGCCTAAGCAGGAAGCATAGCATCCAGTGCACACTACGCCAGATTTGACATAACAGCTTACTTATAACAAGAATACTACAAGATTCACCCCACAATAGAAAGAAGCAAGAAAATTTTTTAAAGTATGTCGCTTACTATAGAATCCCCAACTGAACAGACAACCAACGAACACAACAACACTTAATTCAAGAACCAACAGCCAGACTACGACCCACCTTAATCAAGTTGAAACCCGTATCCAACAAGACAATCAAACACCAGAGATGCACCAAAAATGACAAACAACACACCAAACCAGAGTATATTAGACAAGATATCAGAGCGTTAAAACTCGCTATGCAGGATAAAACATAGCCTAACCAAACACAAAACATAAACAGCCTACGCTATTGTGGGTACAACGGGAAGGCTCACTTAGTAAAGACCGTGACATAGTTGAAAGGAAAGACTAGAGAAGTTGGAGAAAGATAAAGTCATGAAGAAAAACACGGCATCAACGATTATAAACTAATAACAAATGAGCACAACACGATTAAGGCAAGACTACCACATCCAAAAAAAAAGACGAACCACCGACAAGATCAAAAGGCTCTATCGAAACAAGAAAAAAGAATTGCACCAACCAAAAACTAGAATCACATGAGCTCTAGATATAGATTCGTGCAAAAGAAAACTCAAGACAAAAAATTCACCAAGTAGAGGAATGATAGAACATTGCTTCACTACCCACATACTAGATGCAGGAAAGAAGCTTACTTGAAAACCATGAGCTTCAAACGAAAGTAAATAGACCAGAACTAGGAAGATTAAGGCTAAGTCATGAAATAAGCCTAAATAATGAGAGTCGAGATAAGTGCTGGAGATATCAAGGAACTCCATGTAAGAGGTAGTGATAGGGTAGGCTGGAGAAAATTCCAAACAAGCGAGGCATGAAAAATGATAGATCTTATAGGAGAGAATGAATGGAGATAGAGACAACACTTCTTTACAACCAAGGGAAAAATCTAGGGAGAGAAAAAGAGAGAAAATGAAGTGAAATCAAAGGAGGAGGAAAAAAAGAAGGCGGCGAAGAATTGGAAGAAACCCTAGTCCCCATGGGTGCCAAAAAAGTTACCATTAAGATGTATTGAACTAGTGTGTGGTTTGCAAGAATTTGTTTTATTGATAGCATTTTCAAATTCGGTGGTTAACGTATCCAAAAACCCATTTCAAAATAACTAAATTTTACTTCTTCCTTTGTAAATTCTATGAAATAAAAAAACAATCTTCTCTAACCCAAAACCCTGATGCTCTCATCTTCAAAATTGTCTGAGACTGTAACACCCTGGAATGAATTTGGCAATAATTAAATTAGTTACTTAGGTATATTCCAAAAATATAATTTTTATAAATGGTGGAATTTGACCTTGAAATTTACACCATTGCGTTCGTGACGAAATTATGATTAACTTTCATGTTTGGGACTTCACAAACGGGGTCGTTTGAAAATGTTACGGACGTAACACGAAAACATACGAAAATAATTAGTTGAAATATATATCATATTTATTTCCTACCATATTGGATGGAAAACAACCAGGGCGGTCGACCGGGGGATCAACTTGGGTGTCGACCCCCTAGTCGTTGCACTCCAATGGAGGCTAAGGTTAAAGTATATTATATATGTATATTAACGGATGGATTTTTCTTGTAGTAAATATAATGGTTTAGAGTCATTTCTATGCCTATAAATAAAGGGCTAGATTCCCACTCTTTTGCTCATATTTTACAGGGGCTGTTGCGAAGCTCTGCCATTTCCAATTCTCCAGTCTCATTTAAAATTATAAATTATAAACATATTCAAATCATATAATAAGGATTGGAGATATTGAATCTAATATTGTGTAAAAGAGTTATTTCTGTGAATAAGCAATCCTTATTAATAGTTTCCATTCTCTTTTTCCAATTCTTGTTTCAAATCTATAAATCTAATATGTATATATGAATCCCCTGTTTACACATATTGTAGATTTGTAGGGTTTGTAATTATAGGCCTAAAAAATATATTCAGATTTGGATTTGGAATGGCTCTCAGGTGAGTGGGAAATATATTCATTGTTAAAAATATCATACCTGTTTTGTTTGTGTTATATCTGAGTTTGTATGCCAAAAAGTACCACATTTGTTAAGTATGGGTAAAATCTAAAATTTGTATATTTGAAATACATTATATGAATTTGTAGGGTCTTTGAGTTATGATATTACTATCTTGCCTACAACATTACAATAATATTTGTATGTTAATTATAAACACCCGAAATTTGGAAATCAGTCCCTAAACATTGGTAGATTGTGAAGTTATTATTTCAAATTTGTAGGATTTGGGTGTAAAGACATAAGTTGTGCGGTTATTGCTCTAGAATAATAAACTATTTGTGTTTGATACATTTATGGTTTTTACCTGTTTGTTGTAAATTAGTCCATTTTGCTCTTTCTAAATAAAAAAACATTATTTGAGATCTACAAGAGATATAAACAAATTAAAATAGGAGTAGCTGTGTAAATTCACGTATTTTATACGTAGTTTACATAATCTATTCCAAATAAAATACTACTTATTTCTAGTGATTTGAAATATGTCAATATTCTCTCTTTTAATAGTTTGGGCAAAATATTCAATAATTACAGTAAATAATCATTTTATGAGATTTTGAATCTCAACAATATTAAACACCTAAAAGGTTGTTCTAGTCATTAGTTTGGACTAGAATATAAATAATAATAACAACAACAACATCATATTTGGTAACTACATAAATTACATTACGAGAATTGTTCCTAAAAGGTTTAATTTAAGTGTTGAGGTATTAAATGGCTTTAGAGCCCATCACCCTTTCAAAAGAAGAAATTATAAAGGAAATAATTCATAGTGTTGCCTACTTCGAGAATATTTCTATTAAGTAGTGGAATCCGCCTTTTAGATATAAAGTGGATGGGTTCATCCTTCTCCATAAGGTTAGAGTCATATGGTCTGCCCTTAACATGTATTAAATTATTGGATAGCTCGCCTCTCTATAAATAAGAGGTATTAAAGGCTAATTGGGCGTGAAATCGATAATCTCCATGATAGTCTGCTTCCTCTAGGTAGTAAGTAGCTAGGGTTGGTGTTCGCCTTAGGATAAGGTATTAAATGATTGCTATGGAGATACCATAGGTCTGCCTATCCTGCGGGAAGTATAAAGTGAACATGGGATTATGTAATAAGACCCAACTAGATAGTAACATAGGGGTCCACAAGGGGAAGGTCATAAATGACTTTAGTTGTCTTCCTATCATGTACGTCGTAAGTGACTGCTTACTACCTCTCGCCTTATGCAGGGTTTGGGAATATGCATGAATGACGGAAGCCTTAAATTAGTAGGACTTAGTGCTAGTGTCCTCTAATTTAGATTAGCGTGTAGTAAATCACGTAGTAAGGTATTAAGTGATCAATGGATTTGCCTTGGGCCAAAAGTGATCATAGGCATCCGCCCTTATGTTATATTATGAATAAGGCCTTAAGTGGCTATATAGAATAACCCACCTTCTTTATAGGGTATTGAGTAGTTGGAGAGCTCGCCTCTTAGTTTTGGTATTTGTTAGAGTGGTGGTTTAAAGGATTCAAACTTATGCATAAAGGTTTTATCTCAGTATATTCCATTAACGTTATCTTTGGGAAGCACTACCTTAGGTACGGTAGTTAATCATTGTGCGTAATCCTTGTAGGACTAGGTTAGAATTACAATCTTGTTAGACATATGATTTAAGAGAAACTAGATGGGATGCATTTGTATACTATAGACAATGTTATACATTTTCTACTCACTAGGAATTGTTGTTCTAACCCCCTCCTCATAACAATTCTCGGGTTCATCTAAGGGAAGAAAGGTCTTTGCAAGTATTCAAGTTTTGTTTTCTATTTTTGTTCTCTCATGCTCGGTATTGATGTGGCGATCACTTTTGAGGTAGTTATCTTAGTTGATACTTGTTATCCTATCTTGTTACCTCTATGAGTTAGGTTTTTTATACTTCGGTTGTGCTCTTGCCCAATAACTACAGGTATTAGATTGATACTCCCTGTGCTTTGATGGGTTTGACTTTTTATTTTTATTGAAATAAATACTCAGAAAAGTATGGGGTGTTACATTTGGTATCTGGGCTTAGGTTTAGATGATCAGAGGAATTAATAAATTAGGATTAGTTAGAGAACGTATTCGAACTTCTTTTCTAGTTTTCTTTGGACTTTCTCGTTTGACTCTAATAATTTTGACGAAGAAATAGTCATTAGCCAATTTATTAAGATGGGTCTAAAATGACTAAGAGATGGAAGTATTTTGAGTTCGTGTTTCTTTCCAATCCCGACTTACCCCATGGCGCATTTGGCGATTTGTTGCGAAGAGCACGAGGACAAAATCTAGTGTGTCATATGTATTTGAGCTTTATGACTAGATGAAAAGCTAGCTTCAACTGATATAGTCATGATTTTTGGTTTGATGGGAGTTCCAGTTGGTGACCTTTTATTGGTCTTAAATGGGATATTTGCATTAATATGTCTTAACAGTCTGGAAATATAATTACGAGGTATATCAATTTGGTATTTTGCTATAAAATATGGATAATCTTTTGTTAGAAGCGATTCCTTTGGATTCTCGCAAAGGTTTTCGAAGGTTTTAAATTATTTTATAAAAATAATTTTTGTATAAGTTGATAAAATTTTAAACCTATCCATGTTTGGATTGTTTGGGGTTTTGTGAAATTTTCAGTAAATAATACTTTATAGTAAATAGGACTTTAGAAATTACAAGGGATATGCCAAAAAATCAAAATTATTACGTATTCCTTGTGATTTTTAAATATTCCTCTTTTTGGATGTTTTGAATGATTTATGGAAATTACACGAACATCCTTTTAAAGATTTGAAATCTTGACAATTCAGAATATGGAAGGCTTGTTCTAGTCAGTAATATGGGCTGGATATAAATTAACTAAAATAATAAATATAGATTTACAATACGAGACCCTTAGTTTCAAAAATAGTTTTAAGTTGAATTTCGAAAAGGTTTTCTATTTTTTCTGTCAAATGGAATAAGGGAAAACTTCTTTCAGCTTGGGGTATTTGCTTTTCAAATCTTAGGTTGACTCGTCAACTATGAAAGGGGATTGGTTCATATTAAATTTAATACGGGTTACTAGATGAATTTATCTTCGAGTATCATTGATATGATTGTGTGGTCGTAGCCTTTTGTTGAGACTGCTTTGAATCCTTGGGGACGGTTTAGAATTTGACAGTGGTCTTTGATATTGTCGTGACGAAGACAAGTATTTTTCGAATCGCATTAGATCCTAAGAGATGATATGGGGCGACTAATATTTCAATCCAACCACAATAAGGTCAAGGTTCAAACTTTGTCCAACGTTCGTTTAGTAGTTGACCGCCAAGCATTATACCTAGGGTGGTCAACTAATTGCTGAGTTTTGGTAAACTTGAATCTATGGTTAAATCGTAAAAGTTGCATTCAAATTTCCTTCCATAAACTTCTTTCTTTCATCCTTCCTCATCTAGCCAAACCATACTTTTATTCTTCTTCTCTTTCTTTGTTATCGCCTCTTCTCCTCTTTTCTATGCTAGTTAGCACATTAAATATCGCCCCATCAGTGCTCTAGAATCTAAACCTAATTTCATCTCTTCAATCATTTCTTAGCCCATAACGCCTACTTGCACTATCCAATCTTTCTCATGCCATTTGGGTCTCAACCCTAGAGAAACTAACTGGTTGGATCAGAATGCGCAGAAGGTTTCGTCACTTTTGGGTTTAAATGAATTTGTCATAGAAGTTGAGTTTTCACCGGTCCTTTGCTTCGAGATTTGTGAATGAGAAGGAATAGATATTGATGAAGGCAATTATTGTTTCGGAGATGAAGATTAAGCTGTCTTTGAACGATCTTTCTGAGGAGAACCTCGATGGAATTTTAGAGGCATCCATATTTTACGTGGACTTGAATGATCTTTGATTTGATTGACTTTAGAGATTTTGCAGCAGATCTTTTTCCCCAATATGTCGGTTTTTGAGATGGTTAATTTATATCCAAACTGACTATGTAGACATGTCTAATTTTAACACATTATTCTTAAGATGGGAAGTTAAGACTATTTTTTTTATGATGCGTAATTAAATATTCTCTTTGATTGATGGCACACCATTATTTTGTATCGCATCATATTTGATTCATTTTGTTGTATTTCTGTGTTGTTTAGCGGAATTACTTTCTGTATTTTCACCTATTCTCTCTTGTCGTTAGATAATGTTAGGTGAAATTCTCTCTTAGAAGTGATAGTGATGTGGAAACCTTTAACAACACCAGCAGTGTCTACAATACGAGATTGAGCATTTTACTACCATTGTATGACTAATCAAAGGTCATGAAAATTGTTCGAGTTCTAGCCATGGAGCAAGATGTATCATTATTTATAGGCAATGTTTTGGAGTTTCGGTGTTGTTTCCTTTGTAATTTTCTATTTCCAACATTTGTCTCTTGGCTTTGTGGTAGTTTCTGCTTGTGTCTATTAGTGTGTTATTCTTGTAAAATCGCAGGATGATGTAATGAGATTTTTGTTGTTTGAAAATATTTTGTGTCGTTCACGAATGTGTTTTTACCGTATGATAACCAAATCACTTTTATATCAAAATCCAGTTATATTATACTAATGTCAATCAAACCACAAATGTAATAGGAACATATCCAAAAAGCTTGCATCTCACTTTTCAACATAGTTGTTATACATCTAAAGACGCAAGGCTATTGGAGTTTAGATTTCCAACATGACTAGGTATGGTACCACCTTCTGATCATTTTTCTCTAGAGATGAAACACTGGAGGTTCAACAAGAACATCTGGCAACCCGACCATACAGAACTGGCCACTCATTCAACTTGAATGTACTAAATATATCATCACCACAGTTAGGATCAACAATCATATCATTTCGAAGCATACAATAAAGAGATAATCGATTTATCTAAATTAGGTGACGATCTACCGTAATGGGTATGACCCATATAGCCCTGTTGCCTACTCGATTTCAATCATCTCCCAGTTGATTAGGCTTGAGGTCATAATTATCTTTTCAGAAAAAATCACATCAAACTTTGAATGCTACATTACCAAATCCATCAATCACTAATTTATTTGCACAAATATACTTTGGGTGTTAAGCTAAAAGAAGTTACCTTCTCGCCACCGTACTTAGTACAATTGTAAAATCAATGTATATGGTCTTAGGAAATACTCTGTTAGATATTAGTCCATACAAGTTCGTTCTAGGATTGAACGAAACCGAAGATACCTCATAACGAAGAGGTTTACTACTACAAGTTTGATCCTAGTAATTAACCAGAGACATCAGCAAGCAACCCTTTCGCTTCGTAGATCTATGTCTTCAGACCATCTCATAATTATCCCTATAAGTTAATTTTCGAACACAAAGTCGGTTCGAAGTGGTATCGATTTGGTTCACTTCTCGGTCTCTTCGAACTAACACATCAAAAGTTAAATAGGATATTTGTTGATAGTAGGGCTTTTAACTATCAAATCACAAC
The DNA here is from genome assembly GCA_030737875.1 of Allium sativum. NCBI lineage: Eukaryota > Viridiplantae > Streptophyta > Magnoliopsida > Asparagales > Amaryllidaceae > Allium > Allium sativum. The sequence continues at coordinate 431,566,321 of CM060912.1, forward strand.
AGTATAGTCAAGTACATTAGTAGCTCAGTCCCTTTTTATTTAAAATCATTCATTAAACCCTTTTATCTATTCTTATAACTTGATTTCATATATCTTATCTCAATAAATCTCTCTTGTTTTCTGTTACTTTAAAAACATAACTATACCTTTATATCTTTAGAATAAACATATTCAATAAACCCCACTCATTTCCTTTACCTTGAAAATATCGCTATATTTTCATAAGACCTCTTTTTAATTTCCTTTATTTTGGAAATATTGCTATTTATACTTAACCCAATAATATAAGTTTTAACCGCTAATCTTATATGGGTTAAATCAATGTCCTACGACATATTATTAATTATATAAACCCATACGATTTTGTTTAACTATAAACTTACATATCAAGGTTTTAAAAACTTTACTTATGGAAATAATAATTTAAATTCCATATCCATTTTCATTCTTAAACCCGTATAACTCTCGTTTCATTTCCACGAAAACTGTAGATATTTACTGCAATGACCCGGATTTTTAGTAATTGAATAATTAGTTTATTTAACTGTTTAAATTTGATTTGTAAATTTAAATAATTTGAATTCAGTAATTTTGAATATTTAATTAATATAAATAGTGGAATAATAAATTTGTTTTCTGAAATAGTCGGAAATAAACAAATTTACAATGTGTGAATTGAATAATTTAAGAGACTTAATTGAGTTTAGATTCGATTTATAATAACAAATTTATTTACAAATGAAGTTTTAATGCATTAATTTAAAATTAAATTAAAAACGACCCTGTAGCGCTATGGTAGTTCGTAGTTTTACGTTTTGAACTTTAAATGAATGCACATGATCCGTTATAAGTCGGAATTCTTTGAAACAAGAAACATTCAAATCTATTGAACTATAGTTTTCTAATGAAAGAGAAAAATGGAAATTTCATATCGTAGATTATTAGTTATGTCCAAATCAAATTTTCAGAAGGTCGCCGTGAAATCGTTTATAAACGATAACGATTAATTTTATAAAATAAAATGGATTTTAAATAAATGAATATTGGTTTAACTTGAAATTTAAACTATCGGGTTTAAAATTCAAGTCAGATTATTTTGAAATTATACAACATTCTATTTGAGTATATATGATAATAATAATTTTTTATCAATAGATTTGTTTATTTAATAATCGATTTATATTATATCGGTTTAAAAAGGAACTTGAGAATAGCCAACTTTTAAACAACCTCGGATTTCAACGAAACTAATTTTATAAAATACGCATTGATCAATTATTGTAAGATTTTCAGTTTCATATCAATTGGATTTATTTTATGATCATGCGCGATATAAATGCGTTTCGATTCACATTATAAAATTAAAAGAAACTTTTAAAAACGATCTCGAAATTCGACGAAACCAGTTCCATCATGTCCAAAATATTAAGTTATTGTAGAATTATAAATTTCACTGCAATTGGAGCTCGTATGTAGTCATTTAAGCTTGTTATCGTAAGTGTCATAAGTTAATATAACAATGGCATAAAATATTATACCCTACCCCTATGTATATTACCCTTCACTACCCCAAACTCTCATCTTCATCCTTTAGGTCAAAATATTTCGGCCGCCACTACCCCAATTGGGGAGAGTGAGTGCGGGAAGAGAAGAATAATGAATATTTTTGTTTGATTTATAATGGGAAGATAAGGGAGAGGAAGGAGCGAGAATAAAGCAGGTATGGGGAAGCTTCACTGTTTCAGGTTCGATGTTGCTGAAGAGAGGAAATAAGATTAAGGAAGACTAAGAGGGAAAGCAAGATTAAGGTTTTAAATTAATAATTTATTAAGTTAACGACATTTAAATATATTCGAACTTGTAAAATAAGATTATCAGAATCTGACGAAACAAGAGGCTTGGGACCGTATCAACGAATACTACAAGTTCATGAAATTTGAAATGATTTGGAGCACGTGAGAATTTCAAAGGGAATAAAGTGCCTGATTCGATTAAATCGACGATTAGTCATTATTCGATGACTAATAACCAAAGCAAGTAAACTCACTAACTCTGTCCATTTTATAATTTTATAAATGTATTTTAGAGTTGATAAATGATGATTTAATGTTGTGTGATGATTTTTTGGATGAATTGATACATTATTATCAAATGTTGCAATTATATGTATATTATTTATATTTAAGGTTGGTAGTTGGATATTCCCGCACATTTTAGTGGATGAGACCTTATGTGCCCCACATAATAACAGATGGCCTTTAATACCACGATATCTGCCTCAAAGTGGGATTGGTTTTATTTATGTTGTCAAACATCTGTGGATGTAGGAAAAACAGGCTGAAGGGATCCAATTGGATTCCTCAAAATTATTACCGTCTGTTTCTGTATATACTGTGATATTTAATGTGTTGGATGTTCTGTGATATATTTTTGTTGTGTTTGAATGTTTAAACAACACTGGCCCAAAATATTGATATTTAAAAATTATAAGAATGGATTTTGAGATTTTATAGGAAATTTATTTTTCCGAAATAGAAATTGAATTTCGGATGGTCTAGGAAATAATAACTTATTTTTAATAATAAAAACAAGTTGTTTAATTTATAAATGATGTTTATAAATGAAGTGCAATAATTATCACTGGATAGATTTGGAATGTAAATTCAAGAGTAAATAAAAAGGGAAAATGGAAATCGTTTCAAAAAAAGGAAATATGGAAATTAATTCTGATGTTCGGAATGTGAATGGAATTGAAATAAATCCATAAGGATTTATATTGGAATTTGACTGTGTCGAATTTTATAAAACTAATTTACTTTTAGAAATTTTATATTGTATAATTTGGAATTTGACAAGATAACTAATATTTTGTTTGGAACCGATATTTTATAATCGAATGTAAAGTCGATATAAGGTTACAAACGTGTTAGATAAATGACAAGAAGTTTTGACATATAAACGTAGTTTATGAATGAAGTGGAATATGATGTGGATTTGTAAAGTGACTCGACAAATGGGACTTGACCTGCAATGGAATTTACAAATAAATATCAAGATTGATTTGATAAAATGAGTCCAGATTTCTATAAAGGAATAATATTCACATTTTAAAGTGGATAATGGTTTTAAAGTAACGTTTTGCACATTGAAATGGTTTAATAGAAATTGGTAAGGATTTGGAGGTGATATATTCAAAGGTGAATTTATAATGAAAATGGAAATTGAGTTGACCTGAAATGGTAAATTTATTCCGAAATTCAGAACGTTGATCAAATAGAAATTATTCAAAAGAGAGTTATATATTGAAATTTGACTATATCGAACTCAGAAAAATACTGTTTACTTTCTGTTTTAATCAAGATTTATTTATTTATTCAAATTGATGAATAAAAGTTATATTTTAAGATTTTATATTTCAAAGCATGGATTATAACGCTATTGTTAAAATCAATGGTTTCCGAAAAAGAAGTGGGTTCTTAAATTGAATCTGAGAGTTGCATGAGAAACGTTTTGTTGGTATTTAAAGTTGTAAGCTTTATCCATTTCAAAGTTAAGAATGTTGTTCTGTTAAGGTCTGAGAGGTAACTATATCCCATCTTGATTGACTTCATTGTTGATAAAGTAATGTCTAAGGTTCGGTAGCAAGGATTGTTTAGAGATATGTGCAGTTGATGAGCATTATGGTTTTGAATTGTCGTAACAGTGTTTTTACAAAATTTGTGTAAATCCAGGTGAATGAGTTTTGGATACATTTTCCAAATTTAATAAGAGATGTTTTCTAGGCATCGAAAATGAAATGATTTGACTGATGAGAAGTTAAGAAATTGCGAATACAAGGAAATGTTTTCCAGTGTTAATAAAGTATATTTTTTTAATATAGAAAATAAGAATTTGTGAATATATGGAAATGTTTTCCAACTGTGATGAGAGATATTTTCTGGAATATAGAATATAAATAGTTTATGGTATATGGAAATATTTTCTAAGAATTTTTAGAGGCCAAACGGGTTTTGAGAAATATCCGGGGAAAGATATGGAAAACGAAAAAAATGAGAAATTTGGGAATAGATAAATTAATAAGAAATTAATTTAAAAGGGCTCAATGTTGCTTGATCAGTTGAATTTCCATTTGGAAATATGATCGTTGGTTGTATGGATGTTTCCTTTGATACTTAAATAACCGGCTATCAAAGTCTTGGTCCATTTTATATTTCCATTGTCAATACAGAGAGACCGTGAACATGTTTATTATCAGAAACCACTCTGTATGGGGATAGGCGTTGCGAATCAAATTATGCTAAAGATAATGGAAGACGGATTAAAGTGCAAGGGTTGTTCTGTTAATCCTAGGTAGAAATTGCCTAAGATGGATTGATGGAATGGTGCCTTCGGTTTGTCCAGTCCCAAGACAACGTATTTAGATGAATGTCTGATAGAGTTTTTCACGTTCGCCATGTACATTGATTTATCTGAACTTACCATAGTTGGTGGCGAAGAAGGAAACTTATCTTAAGTTAACACCCAGAGTATTTTTGAGGATGTCAATTAGTGATTTGACGGATCTAACGATGTGACATTCAAAGTGAATGATATTGTGGTGTTATAAAGGTAAGACGTAGCCTCAGGCCTCATCAACAGGGAGATGACAAAAATCGAGCAGGCAGCATGGTTATGTGGGTCGCACCCATTACTGTAACACCCCGTATTTTTAATATAATTAAAAATGAAATAAAATTTATGAAAATATGCTTATATAGGTAAATAATGGTGATGTATAATGAGAATTAATTAATACATAGAAGAGAAGAAAAATTAATTCGATAATAGTGTGTGTAACGGAGAAGATAGTAAAATAAGGATATCTAATTTAAATATCAGGAATTAAGTAAAATGGACATCACCATTGCGTTCGTGTCGGAATTCTACATGAAATCGAGTACGAGTTTTCGAAAATCGGGCTCTGTACGAAGAAGTTATGACCTTCCGAAGTTGCAGTATATTAAAACAATCAAAACAGCTCAAAATGAAAATAATATTTCGAAATTCAAACCCAGAAAGGAAGGGCGGGATTTTTCCCGCCCAACACCCAGGTCGACAGGTCGACCTGGTCACTTACCCCGGAATCTGTTCTGGGTACATTTTTGATATATTTGGGCTATTTTCTGGACGAGATTCGTAGCTTGACGCCTATAAATAAACCCCTCTAAGATCTTTAGACTACACAGCAATCCATGGCGAAGCCATGCCTCTCTTTTCTCTCATTATCTTCTTCAAAAGATCTTGGATCTATTCTTCCCTCTTTCCTCTACAACATCTATTTTTAAAATAAAAAAGAATGAGATCTAGAATTACTACAACCATGAAAAGAGGCTTAAATCTAAATCACTGCGCAAAGAGAAGGAATTCAGATCTGCAACCTACGCCGCATGTGAAATCAATCAAAGATGAATCAAAAGCAACAAAAAGGGGGAAATCAGTTCGAAGATTAATCTCGTTCCTATTTTGAAGATGACAAACACTGTGAGTGGAGTTATAATACACTTTTTGTGTAAAATTATGATTTATCGTTCAAACATTCCCTATGTAAACGCGAAATGAAATTATTGTGAAAATTGGATCGGTAATGTTTAATATTGTCATGTGTTCGCTTTAAATTATTATACCTACGATTATGTCCTCTTTTTTATTCTCCCTCTTTTATCTTTTTATGACTAGGCTATCACGAGCCTAGCTTTATTATGAAATGAATACGACGGAATGATTATTGCGAACTAAAAAGGGGGAACGCTTGATTTTGGGTCATGACATGAATTGGAAGGCTTAGTAATAAACTACAATGGGTTTTGAGTATAATATAATCTTAAGTGAGATTTGAATGGGTGAACCAAGTTGGAAAACTATAAGCATGAACATGATGTAGGATATGTCATATACTTGACATCACTGAAACAGCTTAAACATGAATTTGCTTATAAAATGTTCATGGGTACGTGACACTTGGGTAAGACATGAATTATAACTTGGACATGAATAAGAGCATGGGATTTACATCTAGAACTTGACATGAAACTTGACACCTAAAACTGGAACATGGACATGACACGTAGATAAACTTAACATGGCCAACTCGAGGTTGGGTTGAGTTTGCAGTATAAACCTGCCCGGAACCGCCCGGCGAATCCAGTAACTGCAAACAATAGGACCCAATGTGAGTAGTTGGTCATATCGCGCTTGAAACCCGAGGTTGGACTAGGTTGTGGTATAAACCTGCCCGGACCCGCCCGACTTGTCCAGTAACCACAACAAAGTCTAATGTGAGAGGTTAGGGTGCATCAATTTATTTAGTGCCACAGGTTAGGGTTAAGTCATAAATTTAGGAAGCAATACTTAACCAAAACAGACATAGGGAATGTTAACTTCATATTATAAACCAAAGCCGGGGTAATCGAGGGATTAAATATCGGGTAAACCTATCCTAGGGGCGGGGAAAAATTAAGACTTGAGGTAATAAACTATAATATGAATAAGCGAAACTAGAATGGAGGGATAACACCCATTTGTTACCACAAAATGAAAGAGAACTTAAGTTATGCTTGAATTCATGGGAAAACCTTAGTCAACAAGTTGAATTATTAAGCGAGAGTATGTGGTCTGATGTCTAAGGTAACGAGAATTGACTAAGTAAAACAACGAGAATGATAACTAAATAACAAGCCTTAGTTAATAGGAACTAAGTAGTAAACCTTAGTTAAGAAAACGGTCGAGAACGGGAACAAAGTTGTAATCCTTAGTTAAGGGGACTAAGTGGTAAACCTTAGTTAACAAGACTAACGGGAAAGGAAACTAAGTGGTAAACCTTAGTTAAGAACAACTAAGTAATAATTCTTAGTCAAGGAAACTGAGCCAGTCCATAAATAGATGAATAACCCGATACGGTAGATCATCGCTTAACAAACACACGAGGAGGAGCGAACGTTTATCTGATTTCGAGAAAGGCTCCAGTGGACTGGGTTACGAAGCACGTAGCTTCGGGGAACGTGAGGGTACTCTTGGTATCCCTCTGTGAGGTTGCAGATGATCCGCCTGGGCTCACAGAGGTTAAGGTCTGCGGTAGGAGAACCAAGAGTATGCCTTGGTTGCAATATAAGGCAAGCTAAAGACTAGGATGGACCAGCGTGAGGCGGCGATATCTTGTTTAGCCCTGTGATAGCACTCTTCGTCTACCTACCATCTTCAGTCAATCGTAGTATGTATACGGAAAGGCAGAGAACTCACAACAGACCATATACTTGCTATCTAGTTGTGGGTGAGGCTGGCCAATAAGAAAGTGGGGGCATAGGTGGCAGGAGTACAGTTCTCGTGCTTGATTTTCTTGGATTGCCTTTCATTAGTTGAGGGAGGGGTCACGTGGGACCATAAGCACTGGTAGAAAAATAGACCTTAGCATCTGCATCGGTAGATAACTTAAAGCTCCCGACCGAGTTCCGTATTTCTTGATTTAGCCCTGTCACAGGACTCGGGCCGCACATATAGTGTACATGTGCACCTAGACATCGGAAATGATTCGCGATACATACGTGGGAAAAGGGCGTTGTTCGACAGGTAGCATAATCCCTACTAGTCCTAGGTGGCATAAACCCTAATCGAATCTAGAAAATGTTCAATAGGTAGCATAATCCCTAGTGGTCCTAGGTGGCATAAATCCTGGTTGAACACTCGATAGTTCATGATAAGGAAACCTAGCCAGATCAAGGGTGGTAGTCCAAACGATTTCAAGAATGGTGGCACTACGTTGAAGTAGTATAGAGTTACGTGATAAAGCCCATACGATATACGGCTAGGAACTGTACGTATACATGGAAAGGATTATACGAGTTGGGAAAAAATTACATATATGATGTATTAGGTTAAGTCTACCAGTAATTGGACGAGAATGACATGGGTTTTGCCTTGGGTGCTAATATTGTCAATAACCTAATAAACAAGAAATTATAACTGAACGGTATATGTAGGGTTACACAAGAGTTTATTATAGTCCAGTTGTAACAACCCGTATTTTTATAACGTGTAATAACCATAAATAAAGGAAGAATTAATTTTTAAAATAAGAATCAAGGGAAAGGGTTTACGCCATTGCGTTCGTATCGAAATTCTGCTTGGAAACGAGTCCGAGTTTTCGAAAATCGGAGTCCGTATGACCAAGTTATGACCTTTCGAAGTTTTTAGAAGTTTTCAAGTTCAAAATAGCTCAGAATTCGAATTCAAATTTCGAATTTCAAACCTAAGAATGGACTAGGCGGGAAATTTCCCGCCCAGGACCAGGTCGACCTGGGGGTCGACTATGTAGTCGACCTGCCCAGGACCAGGTCGACCATAGTGTCGACCTGGTGGCCGAGTCCACTTTTGAAGCTGGATTCACTCTGATGTTTCTGGCCTCGTTTCTGTCTACATTCGTTGACCTAACCCTATATATACAGCCCCTAACACTAGTCTCTCTACACAAAATTCTTTCTGACCTTATGCTGCTCTAATTCTGGTTGAAAAGTTAGAGAAAGGGATTACTTCTTCTACGTCGAAACTACGTTGCTGATTTGGGGATTTCTGTTAGGACTTGACTAAGCAGTAAAGATTCAACATCGACTCTCTTTTTCTAATTCTCGAACCACGATCTGTAAGCCCCGGTTATTTTTAGATTAAACTGTAAATGTAATATGAATATGATGTAAATTGAAATTGGATCTACGTATGTTGACTGTTTTACATCCATTCTTCTTCATCTTGGATCTTGACTTTTGGATATATGGGTATGACATTGATTTGGGGCCAATTCATGTTGTAAATCAAAAGGAAAAACCCCTCATATTATCATGTTGAATCTGCTATTAGTCACAAGTTTATGACTATCACCTTATGTCAATCGTTACCATGACTATACTATCACCTTATGTCAATCGTTATCATGACTATACTATCACCTTATGACAACTGTAGTACCATATTTTGCTAGATTTGGAATCTTTATGTTTGAGGCCAATATTCCATATGCCAGCAATGTTATAATCATTTATCTCAAGTCATACCATGCAATGCTAGTAATCACTTTTGCCACCATATACCCGTCCCTTTTTATGTTATTCCCTAATTAGATTTATTTGTATCGATTCGAGCTTATGTGCGATAGGAATACAATTTGGGTAGGTTAGGTAAAACATGAATTGGCTTTAAACATGAACGTTATTATAACTTGAACCTGGATATGGACATGAACTTGACACGATTTGACATGAAACATGACATGAAAACTCGACATGAATTTTGACATGAAAACTTGAACGTGGGCATGACAATTAGATAAACTTGAAAATAGCCAACACGACGTTGGGTTGAGTTTGCAGTGTAAATCTGCCCGGAACCGCCCGGCAAATCCAGTGACTGCAAACAATAGGATCGAATGTGGGTAGTTGGTCATATCGCACGAAAAACCCGAGGTTAGACTATGTTGTGGTGTAAATTTGCCCGCAACCGCCCGGCAAATCCAGTGACCACAACAGTTAGTCTAATGTGAGAGATTGGGGTGCATTAATGAATTAATGCCACATGATAGGGTTAAGTCATGAACCACTTGAATATACTTAACCAACTTGACACGATGATTTGATAGGGTTAGGTCATGAACCCCTTGAACACACTTAACCAACTTGATACATGATCTGGATAGGGTTAAGTCACGAATTTTAATGACAACACTTAACCCATTATAAACCCTAGTTACACGGTCCTTTTCAGCAGTAACCCACTGGGATGTATCACGATACCCTGGAACTTGGCAGGGTGGGGCACGATTACTGGGCTGATTGTAAGAGACCAGAACGATGGCTGAGTAGGTGCGCCATTGTAGGTTCAGGTGGACTATGGTCGTGCACGTAGTCCGGAGTTGAAAAAGCAGGCATTGGGCATCCGTAAATTTACACTGTGCGTGCTTGATTCGTGTCGGTAGTTGGCACCATAGGGCTTGATACACCCTATGGTGGACCTAGCACAGGTAACTACATTTCAGGATAGGGCCGTATGACACAGAAACATGACGAGCTCGGACTTGCAGGGAGCCGATCGATTAGTAGATCGTACCGTAGGACCCCGTAATGGGTCACTTCATGATACTGGGCCAAGGGATCATTTCATGGTTAATACTTGACATGGGTTAGAATACTAGTACAGTTGGTGCAGCGAACCTTGAACATGTGATGCTAGACTTGACTTATCTTTTTATCTTAATTATCCTACCAGTTTTGTTATCATCCTTATGTTTAATTCCAGTTTTCACATATCATGTTACCTTTACTAGTTTTCATAATGAAAGTCACTAGGGCTTACCAGCCTTTATGACTGACCCTTCTTCTTTCGTTCCCCCCAGGTTCTCAGGGAGGAAACACTAGCTCTTAGCTTGGACTTAGCTTGCTTTCTGACAGCTCATATACGGTTTGGTCTTGAGCTATGCTATGGCTGCTTCTGCTATTTGTGGGGAATAATTTACTTTTTTATCTTAAGTTTATGCTTCTTTATTTGGAACTTGATGTAATGGAATAATTTGTACCTTGGATATATGGGGTTTTGACTCTTTTCTTGAAAGTAATAAAAGTTGGTTTTTAATTTCTACCGTTGCTTTATTTATGTTCTGCCTTGTGATATCTCTGTGCATGTTTACCTAGATAATACTCCACCAAAACTAGTGCATTCCCTTTGTGAGTGACCCTAGCGGAGGTGGGGTGTTACATTTGATATCAGGGCAGAAGGTTACCAGGCTGGGCAAAAGTTTTAAAAACCTTCTGAAACTATTTTCAAAACCCTTTATAAAGAAGCATTTTTCAAGAAAAATTTTATGTTTAAAAAGGCTATTCCCTAAAAGCCGTTAGCACTTCCCTTTGTTTCCTCGTTTGAATCTTTTTCTTTTCGTTTTTTAGCATGGCTGATCTTAACCCGCCGAAGGGAATACCTGTGCCTGGATGGTTCCGGAGGTACTTAGAAGCCAGGGCCAACGACGTGGGCACGGCAGACATACCTCCTCATCCTCCCCCAGTGGTCGCGGTTCCTCCTCCTCCTGGTACCGCCTTTGCCAAAATATGCAAAGACTTTAAAGTAAAAGGCGGCAAGAACTTCGTTGGAACTGAAACCTTTGTTGAGGCACGAAACTGGCTAAAGGAGACGGAAGACTTGTTCATTATCTTTGATATGGAGGACCATAGGAAAGTTCAGTTGGCAGCATGGTTGTTGAAAGATGAAGCTGCATTTTGGTAGGAAGTCACCAACGCTACCAGGCCAGTTGAGACTTGGGCAGACTTTAGAGAGAGGTTTGGGCTTAAATTCTTATCGTCAGCAGAAGAGAACCTTCAGATGGAGAGGTTCCTAGCACTCAAGCAAGGGGACATGTCTGTTAGGGAGTACGTGAATAAGTTTAATCAGCTTGCTCGGTTCGGTTTGGATTTGGTCAACACAGCCCAGAAGAAGGTTGTACGCTTTGCTCGAGGATTGAACGAGCCACTACACAGTTTGGCCATAACTCATATACCCATGGGGGCGACCTTTGAAAGCTTGGTGGATATGGCTCTACTTCATGAGGAAGACAAGAATAGCAAGAAGGAGGTTAAGCCTAATGTGACTCAGAATAAGAAAGCTGACTTCAAGAAGGGGGGCAACAAGAATAACAAGAGCAACAACAAACCACGTGAGACGAGGAAGTGCAACTTCTGTGGTATTACTGGACATCTAGCTAAAGACTATAGAAAGAAGAAGAGGAAGTTGGGTGAATGCTTTCATTGTGGAGATACTGGACACATCGGCAAGGATTGCCCTAAGAAGCAAGGACAGGGGCAAGGGCAGACCCAGCGAGCAGGAACTTCTGGAGGGCAGTTGCATGCTCTCAATACCACTCCAGCCCTTGACCGAGGTAGTAATATTTCCATAGAAAGCCTTGTTTACATTTCTGACTTTCCTGTTCAAACCTTATTTGACTCTGGCGCATCGCATACTTTTATTTCTTCTGATATTGTTGAAAATCTACACCTAAGTACTAGTCCGATTGAGGATCCCGTTATAGTTTCAAATCCAATTGGGGGCTCCACCCATTTATCTATGATGTGTGTGGATTTGAGGATCTCTATCTTAAGCGTAGAATTTACGTATAATGCTTATGTTCTCGGATTTATGGGATACGGTTTGATCCTAGGTATGGATTGGCTGTCCGATTATGGAGCCATTCTTGATTTTGAACAAAGGGTCGTGAGGCTCATGACTCGCCTTGGTAATACCCTTGAAATTTCTTGTAACCCTAAGGGTCTGGTCATGTTGTGTTATCTTGAATCCCTTGACTCGTTCGACGATAATGTGCAATCTGTAAGAGTGGTCCGAGAATATCCAGATGTCTTTGATGAAGTGAGGGGGTTACCTCCTAAACGCGAGATAGACTTCCGTATTTATCTTGTTGATAATGCCAAGCCAGTTTCATTGCCCGTTAAGCACATGGCCCCGCGAGAAAGAAGAGAGCTCAGTAAACAAGTTAATGAGTTGCTTGAGAAAAATTTCATAAGACGAAGCATTTCTGAATGGGGTGCTCCAGTGGTATTCACTACTAAGGCGAATGGGTCGCTTCGTCTGTGCGTAGATTATCATGAGTTAAACAAGCTGACAAAGAAGAATAGGCACCCACTACCAAGAATCGATGATTTGTTTGACCAGCTTGTGGGAGCATCTGTTTTCTCTCAACTCGATCTAGCCACAGGATTCCATCAGCTTAGAGTGGCTGAGGATAGCATTGACAAAACTGCGTTTAGGACTCCAGATGGGTTCTTCGAATGGCTCGTCATGCCGTTTGGGTTAACAAACGCACCTGCATACTTTGTGGATTTGATGAGTAGGGTGTTTCGGGAGTTCCTTAACAAGTTTGTGGTAGTTTTCGTGGATGATATTTTGATCTTCTCAAAAGATAAAGAAGAGCATGCTAGACATCTCAAGGAAGTCATGGAAACACTTAGAGCACATCAGTTAAAGGCTAAGTTCTCCAAATGCTATTTTTGGAGGAAGGAAGTTCGATTCCTTGGACATGTAGTTTCTAAGCAAGGCATAGCCATGGACCCCGCAAAGGTAGTCGCCGTACAAGACTGGAAAATTCCTAAGAATGCAACGGAGGTGAGGAGCTTTCTCGGTTTAGCGGGCTACTACAGGAAGTTCATTAAGGACTTCGCTAATATTTCAGCCCCTCTTACTAAGTTAACAAAGAAGAACCTAGCTTTTGTATGGGACATAGAGTGTGACGTTGCTTTTCAGAGACTCAAGAGAGCCCTCATCACAGCTCCAGTTTTGGCATTACCCGATGGAGGTAAGATGTTTACGGTGTACACAGATGCGTGCAGCACGGGATTAGGCGCTGTCCTAATGCAAGAGGGAAGAGTAATATGCTACGGGGGCAGACAACTTAAAGTTCATGAGAAAAACTATCCCACGCATGACTTGGAGTTGGCCGCGATTGTTTTTGCACTTAAAGCTTGGCGCCATTATCTTCTAGGGGAGAGGTTCGAGTTGTATACTGACCACAAATCGCTTGAGTACCACTTCTCACAGAAAGACTTGAATCTGAGACAACAGCGGTGGATGGAGTTCTTGGCATCATATGACTTCGATATAGCTTATACCCCTAGCAAGGGTAATGTGGTTGCGGATGCGCTAAGTAGAAAAAGGTTGACTTTGAGCCCCTTATTTGTTGAAAGGAAAAGCCTTGAGTTTATAGCAACCTTTGATTTTACACCTGTTGTTGAGTCATTGACTGCTACGTTAGCATCTCTTGAGTTAAGACCTACACTTCTAGATCAAGTAGGGACTTCACAGAAGGAAGACCCACAAATAGTCGAAATCATGGACAAGCTGATTAGTGGTGAGACGTTAAGTCACCTTAGTAGGTATGCCATAGATGACAAGGGATGGCTAAGGCGCGATGGAAGGCTATGTGTCCCACAAGTGGGAGACTTAGTAAGGAAAGTTCTCGAAGAGGCGCATCACTCGAAGATGACCATACATCCTGGAGGGGATAAGATGTACAAAGATATGAAGCGCATTTTCTTTTGGGCTAGAATGAAAAAGGACGTGGCAGAGTTCGTTTCGAAGTGCATGGTGTGCCAACAAGTGAAGGACGAGTCGAAGAAGCCTGGTGGGCTATTACATCCTTTGGAGGTTCCACAATGGAAATGGGAGAGTATCTCGATGGATTTCGTGGATGGACTGCCTAGGTCAAGGAAGGGAAATACTAGCATATGGGTCATAGTTGATAGACTCACAAAAAGTGCTCACTTCATTCCAGTGAAAAGAAAGAGGACCGCATCATAGCTAGCGTCTATTTACCTTCGAGAGATAGTACAGTTGCATGGAGTTCCTTCTAGTATAGTTAGTGATCGTGACCCGATTTTCACTAGCCAGTTTTGGAATAGTCTGCAAGAAGCAATGGGTACACGACTGAGTTTAAGCACGGCCTGTCACCCACAGACAGATGGACAAACCGAAAGGGTAAATAAGGTACTAGAAGATCTCCTGAGGTTATGCAATCTTGACTTTGGTGGCACTTGGGAAGACCATCTTCCTCTCGTGGAGTTTGCATATAACAATAGTTACCAAGCTAGCATCAGAATGGCACCGTTCGAAGCCCTGTATGGAAGACCGTGCAAATCGCCAACTTGTTGGTGGGAGATGACAGACAGACTTATACTTGGGCCTGACATGATAAGAGACACTTCTGAGAAGATTGAGTTGATACGAAGATGGATGAAAACGACCCAAGATAGACAGAAATCTTATGCGGTCCAGAGAAGGACAGACCTAGAGTTCGAAGTCGGAGATATGGTCTTTATAAAAGTTTCTCCGTTACGCAATGTAGTTCGTTTTGGAGCAGTTGGAAAGCTAGCACCAAGGTTCGTAGGACCATTCCCTATCACTGAGAGGATTGGACGAATGGCCTATAGGGTACACTTACCCGAGAAACTGACTGGAGTACACAATGTCTTTCACGTCTCGCATCTCCGAAAGTGCTTGCATGAGTCGGCCGAAGTGGTTGAGCCAAGCATCCTTGAAGACGTAGAAGTGGAAAAAGAAGCAACATTGAGGCGAGTTCCAATTCGTATCTTAGGAACGGAGATTAAAAAGCTAAGGAATCGAGAAGTCAAGCTAGTTAAAGTGCAGTGGAGTGAAGCCCAAGAAGACGCAACTTGGGAAACCGAAGAGAATATACGCGCGCTTTACCCATTTCTTTTTGAGGGTACATTCTCGATCTCTTTTTCCTATAAACTTGAAAACCTTTTCGTATCATGCTTCTACTATCCACATTTGTCTTGTTATCTTCTCGATCTTATCTTGAGAACCTTAGGTAGAACCATATGGATGTAAACATGTGATTGAAACATGTTATGGTTGATGGTTGCAAATGGTTGCAAGTGGTTGCAAGTGGTTGCTAGTGGATGCATGAGACACATTATGCACTAGATCGGCTCAGTCACATTTTCATGTTGCATATGCATGAGTGCTTATACTTGTACATGGATGGAAATTGTTATGCTATCACTTGGATGTTGCATATGAATGAATGTTTGTGCACTCATGTAGAGATTATAAACTATGTTAGGAATTTGCATACATGTTGGATTCATTACACTAACATATTTTGCATTAAGGAGGTTTACTGAATCAGTAACCGCCTGATCTTTTGCATTAGATAAGTACATATACACACACTTTCTGCATATGTTCATACAACACTAGAAATCTTTTAAGGAAAATGGTTGCCTGTGGATGATGCTTCAAGTAGATGGATGATGGATGGTAGGACACATCCTCCCTAACTTAGAGATTTCGGGGACGAAATCCTTTATGGAGGGGAGAATGTAATAACCCGTATTTTTATAACGTGTAATAACCATAAATCAAGGCAGAATTAATTCCTAAATAAGAATCAAGGGAAACGGGTTACGCCATTGCGTTCGTCTCGAAATTCTTCTTGGAAACGAGTCCGAGTTTTCGAAAATCGGAGTCCGTATGACCAAGTTATAACCTTAAGAAGTTTTCAGAAGTTTTCAAGTTTAAAACAGCTCAGAATTCGAATTCAATTTTCGAATTTCAAACCTCAGAATGGACTGGACGGGAAATTTCCCGCCCAAGACCAGGTCGACCTAGGGGTCGACTATGAAGTCGACCTGCCCAGGACCAAGTTGACCATAGTGTCGACCTGGGGGTCGACCTGGTGGCCGAGTCCACTTTTGAAGCTGGATTCACTCTGATGTTTCTGTCCTCGTTTCTGTCTACATTCGTTGACCTGACCCTATATATACAGCCCCTAACACTAGTCTCTCTACAAAAAATTCTTTCTGACCTTAGGCTGCTCTAATTCTGGTTGAAAAGTTAGAGAAAGGGACTACTTCTTCTACGTCGAAACTACGTTGCTGATTTGGGGATTTCTGTTAGGACTTGACTAAGCATATAAAGATTCAACATCGACTCTCTTTTTCAAATTCTTGAACCACGATCTGTAAGCCCCAGTTATTTGTAGATTTAAACTGTAAATGTAATATGAATATGATGTAAATTGAAATTGGATCTATGTATAATGACTGTTTTACATCCATTCTTGTTTATCTTGGATCTTGACTTTTGGATATATGGCTATGACATTGATTTGGGGCCTATTCATGTTGTAAATCAAAAAGAAAAACCCCTCATATTATCATGTTGAATCTGCTATTAGTCACAAGTTTATGACTATCACCTTATGTCAATCGTTACCATGACTATACTATCACCTTATGTCAATCGTTATCATGACTATACTATCATCTTATGACAACTGTTATCTTGACTAGTACCTTATTTAGCTAGATTTGGAATCTTTATGTTCGAGGCCAATATTCCATATGCCAGTAATGTTATAATCATTTATCTCAAGTCATACCATGCTATGCTAGTAATCACTTTTGCCACCTTATACCCGTCCCTTTTTATGTTATTCCCTAATTAGATTTATTTGTATCGATTCGAGCTTATGTGCGATAGGAATACAATTTGGGTAGGTTAGGTAAAACATGAATTGGCTTTAAACATGAACGTTATTATAACTTGAACCTGGATATGGACATGAACTTGACACGATTTGACATGAAACATGACATGAAAACTCGACATGAATTTTGACATGAAAACTTGAACGTGGGCCTGACAATTTGATAAACTTGAAAATGGCCAACTCGAGGTTGGGTTGAGTTTGCAGTGTAAATCTGCCCGGAACCGCTCGACAAATCCAGTGACTGCAAACAATAGGATCCAATGTGGGTAGTTGGTCATATCGCACGAAAAACCCGAGGTTAGACTATGTTGTGGTGTAAATCTGCCCGGAACTGCCCGGCAAATCCAGTGACCACAACAGTTAGTCTAATGTGAGAGGTTGGGGTGCATTAATGAATTAATGCCACATGATAGGGTTAAGTCATGAACCACTTGAATATACTTAACCAACTTGACACGATGATTTGATAGGGTTAAGTCATGAACCCCTTGAACACACTTAACCAACTTGATACATGATCTGGATAGGATTAGGTCACGAATTTGAATGACAACACTTAACCCATTAGAAACCCTAGTTACACTGCCCTTTTCAGCAGTAACCCACTGGGATGTATCACGATACCCAAGAACTAGGCAGGGTGGGGCACGATTACTGGGTTGATTGTAAGCGACCAGAACGACGGCTGAGTAGGTGCGCCATTGTAGGTTCAGGCGGACTATGGTCGTGCACGTAGTCCGGAGTTGAAAAAGCAGGCATTGGGCACCCGTAGGTTTACACTGTGCGTGCTTGATTCGTGTCGGTGGTTGGCACCATAGGGCTTGATACACCCTATGGTGGACCTAGCACAGGTAACTACATTTAAGGATAGGGCCATATGACACAGACACATGACGAGCTCGGACTTGCAGGGAGCCGATCGATTAGTAGATCGTACCGTAGGACCCGGTAATGAGTCACTTCATGATACTGGGCCAAGGGATCATTTCATGGTTAATACTTGACATGGGTTAGAATACTAGTACAGTTGGTACAGCGAACCTTGAACATGTGATGCTAGACTTGACTTATCTTGTTATCTTAATTATCCTACCAGTTCTGTTATCATCCTTATGTTTAATTCTAGTTTTCACATATCATGTTACCTTTACTAGTTTTCATACTGAAAGTCACTTGGGCTTACAAGTCTTTATGACTGACCCTTCTTCTTTCGCCTCTTTTTCTTCCCCCCTCCCCAGGTTCTCAGGGAGGAAACACTAGCTCTTAGCTTGGACTTAGCTTGCTTTCTGACAGCTCATGTACAGTTTGGTCTTGAGCTATGCTATGGCTGCTTCTGCTATTTATGGGGAATAATTTACTTTTGTTATCTTAAGTTTATGCTTCTTTATTTAGAACTTTATGTAATGGAATAATTTGTACCTTGGATACATGGGGTTTTGACTCTTTTCTTGAAAGTAATAAAAGTTGGTTTTTAATTTCTACCGCTGCTTTAGTTACGTTCTGCCTTGTGATATCTCTGTGCATGTTTACCTAGATAATACTCCACCAAAACTAGTGCATTCCCTTTGTGAGTGACCCTAGCGGAGGTGGGGTGTTACACCAGTCACACAGAACTTATGTTCTGACCCCCTCCTCACAACATGCGCAGGTTAGGTTCATGACAGAGATAGTATTGCTTGACTACTAGCTTGGCAGTATTATTATTAAGGTAATGCTATTTTGAATAAATTATATTTTATTCCTTCTGCTGTGAGCTGCTTTTCGAACTCTGACATGTTTCTTTCTCTCTGTCTTTTCTGCAGGATACTAGAGCACCCAACTCGGGGTCCGATGGATTGGATTTTGAAAAATTCGGTCTGTCGAAACCCGGGGTGTTACAATTACAGTGTATTATCACCTAATCTAGAGAAAATTCATCTGTTTCTTATTCTATCATTGTTGTATGCTTACGGAAACGATTTCTAATCACAACCGTTGGTGACAATACATATGGAAAGTCAAGTGAAATGAGTGGTCGGTCATGTGTGACCGGGTTGTAATATGTTCTTGTTGAACCCAGTGTATTCCTCTTAGAGATACACTATCGTAAGGTGGTTCCATATCATGTTATAGTTGGAAATCCATTCTCCAGTAAGTGTCCTGCGGTTTTGGATTGTATACAATGTATGTGGAGAGTGAGATGCAAGCGCTCTGCTAAATAGTTATAGATTTGATTAGACACTATTAAGATATTAGAAGAGTTTTGATATAAAGGTGTTTTGAGTTATTGTAAGGTAAAAGCTATACATGTCTATGTGTGGATCTGTAATGACCCAAATTTTTGGTCAATTTAAAATTTGGATATAAATAAGATTAGTGGTCTTTTAAAATGATTCAAAGGTGAATATATTAAAATTTTGATATTTAAATATTATTTGATAACCTAAAAATGGACCATTTTTGAAATATTCTAAAAATCCAACGAAACCAACTTTATCAGATCCGTAACATCAAAATATGGTAAGGTCACAAATTTTAAGTCAATGAGAGTTAGTATGTAAGCATCCATAATGTAATCGCGTATTGAAATACTAGTTAAAATTCAGTAAAATCTATGAATAAGGCTATTTTTCAATTGGTCTCCAAACTTGACGACACCAATTTTATTGGAATCATGTTAGTAAAATTTAGTATGGTTTCAAATTTTGTATTGATTGGACTTACGGTTTGGTCACACGAACCGGAATGTATAGGAATCGTTCTATTGAAATTAAGCAGTTCTGACTAATATGGAACAAATGAAAAATATTGATAAAAAGGTGAACGAGAACCTAAATGACGTATTAACACGTAATAATAGTTTCATAATATTTTAAAACAAGTTAAGTTTAGATTCTACCTTCCTAAGATGACCCTTAAAAATAAATTAATCATTTACTTAAGATAAGAATCACTTTTAACATAACTTTCCATACTCTTTTTTCTTCAGGCAACTCATTTTCCTTAAGAACACTTGTCACATTCTCCCTTCTCCTCTCTTTTCTATGTATATTAGCATGTGATGGAGAGAGAGTTATCCTTATCTCATTTTCTATTTCTTTTCCCATTTTTTCCTTTTCTTTCCCTTAAGCCTCCATTACCTTCCTTCCTCCTAACCTATGCCTCACGCCACCTCCTCCCTTACTTCCACCCATCTCTAGGCCTTTTACGACCAGGTGCAACACCCTACCAACTGTAACGACTCATATTTTTAACCATTTTATTTAATATTTTAAAATGGTTTGAAATGTTGACTTGGAATTCAAATAACTTGAATTCAATAATTGAATATTTTATTAATATAAATAATAAAAATATAATTTAAATTCTGGAAAGGTCGGGGTTTGTTGAATTTGCAATATTATGATTTGGTAATATAAGAGGATTTATTTAATTTTGTATTTAATTTTATTAATGAGTTTGTTTATTAAACAATGTTTTTTTAAAATGGTACACTTTATTGCAATTACCAATCATATACTTTGTTTATTAAACAATGTTTGAATGTATAATTTATAATTCCAATTATAAAACGAGATGCAGCGGCATGGTAGTTCGTAATATTATGTTTTGAACTTCAATTGGTTATACATGATCAATTATAAGTCGGATTTCTTCGAAACAAGAAATGTACAAATCTAATAGACAATATTTTTCTAATGGAATAGAAAAATCGAGTTTTCATATTGTAATTTTTTTATGTCTAAATCAAATTTTCAAATAGTTGCTATGGAATTCAATTATATAATATAATGATTTATTATATAAAAATAAAGGATTTTTATTTTATTGAATATCAATTTAGCTTGAAATTAAACCTGATGCATTTTATTTTGGTATTATTTGAAATTCTGCCCGAATATGTCCGATTATAAAATTTCAATATTATTATATTAAGGTATTTTAAAATTGATTTTAATTTAAATTAGACCCTTAAAAAGGGAGTTTATTCAAACGACCTCCGTTTTCAACGAAACAAATTTTATCAAGACCGCAACACCTAATTATTGCTAGATTTCAAGTTTTGCGCCAAACAGAGTTATTCTGTGAGCGTAGCAAAATTGAATGCAAATATATCGATCATTTGAACTCAAACAAGGGCCATTTAAGCAAGCGAACTCAGAATTCGACCAAACAAGTTTCACCGGGTCTGTAATGTCGAATTATACTATGATGTCCATTTTCGTCGTGAATGGGGTTCATATTTGGTTATACGAAGCAATAAACGACGATGAAATTGGCGATAGGCATGAACAAAAATATCGCTGGTCAACCTCAAATAAAAATCGTCAGTCTGAATCGACGGTCGCCTCAAATAAAATCTTCTGTCTTGTCTAATCAATCGGCTGACCTATCTATTCCCATGCTACCTTACTAATTCTACACAACGAAAGCGACTTTTCCCCATCTATATATTACTGTGTATTCGTCTTCCACTCAGACAACCTCCATCTCTCATTTACTAAGATTTCAAATTATACCCACTTCATTTTTTTCAATCTTCTTCCAAAAAACGAACAACACTTTCTTCATTTTTCTATTTTCCTCCCCATATCGAAAATACAACATATCGGAAACGTCAGGGAGGCTGATGCCGACCTAAGGAGGCAGTAAAGGGGCAGATTGCCAGAAGGAGAAATAAAGTCAGAAGAGAATGGGCTCGTACTAGGGTGGTGACTGGTAAAAGAAGTTGAGTTATTTCATATGCTTGGAGAAGTTTCTGGCGTTGGAGTTTTGGCTGCAAGGCATGGCTATTATTGGGTTAAATTTGTACAGTCAAGGTGGTCGGAGGAGGAACGTTGGAGACCGACGCAGCTTAGGGTGTCTATAGCCAGAGGTATGGCGACGTGCTGGAGGCGCGGTGTGGTCAGAAATGGTGAAGTGATGTTTGGTGATTCTCGTTTTTGTTCCCAAGGACGCTGGAAGGAAGAACTGATGACGGTAATGGTGACTGTTGGATTTAAGGGATGCTTGCGTGAAATACAAGAGGATGATGGCTTTTGCAGTAGCGGGTTGTTTTAGATAGCAAGGAGTATCGGGGTTCAGGGGATTGCCGGGGTGGTTTCCGTAGGCCCTGACGTGAGCACGAGGAGGTCGAAGGCGATGTAGTCAGGTGACAGTGATGGAGCGAAGGTGTTTTACATGCAGTGGAAGTTGGTGAAGCTGAAGCATATGCTTGAAAGTTTCAGAATAGCCGTGATTCGTTGTATCTAAAAGGAAGAGGGAGCACCTTTAGAAATTGGATTTAAAAATGTATACTATGTAAGTGAAAGTCAAAGTGACCTTGAGACAGCGAGGCTCGGGAGGGAAGTTGCCAGTGTTAGAAACATCGCTTGAGAGTAGCAGGAAGGCACTGACGACTAGGGAGGAGAACTCCCATGCTCGCGTAAAAGGTTATGTCGTGTTTCTCTTTTGGGAAGAGGATGGGTTAACATTAACGACAGGATTTAATGGGAATAAAAGTAGTCTAGGTATTGAGTTGGTAATGGTGGTGGCTTGATCGGTAGATGAGATGTAAGGTGTGGTATAAGTAGTTGACGAGGTCGGTGAAAAGCTTGAAGTGGGTATTCTCGAAAGAAGGTAGCTGACGCCTGAAGGACGAAGTTGTAGTGTACACGATGGAGTGAAATCATGCTGTTAAGTAAGGGTTAGTAGTAATTAATATATATAGTTAAACTTTAGTTAAGAAATATAGTGTTTATTTAAATCATTTATTTATATTGAGTATTATGTGAATCGGGAATGGTTCGAGTGTGCTTGGGTATAAAGATTGGAAGGAGATGAAAGATAGGTTGGGAAAATCTGGGCTACGGAGGAATACTGGGCTTGGGCCTTATTGTGTAAAAAAAAGAAATATTAAATATAATTTATAAAACGTGGCCTGAAAGGGAGATGTGAAGGAGGAATTTCATCCAGCAGCCCGGTTTTGGGGAGATGTCGATGCTGCAGGAAGAAAGGTCGGCTAAATTATGTTTTAACCCAATATAATTAGTGAAAATTAGAACATGATTAGGAGTTAATTATTTAATTTAGATCCTGTTTATTTAAACTTAAATAACTTATTATTTCGTGAACAAAATTGAACGAAACCAGTCATTTTGGAGTCATATTTTCGGAGGCAACGCAGTAAAGCTGGTTCGGAGAGATTCAGAACAAATGGAAGTTTTATATCATTTCAAACGCTCATTTGAAATTATATAAATTGGCATGAATCATCAAATTGAATTAAAAGTTGAGTTAACTCTCACGCTTTCTGAAATTCTATGATGTGTTAAATTCATATAAAAATATAATTCATTGTTGATGATAATAATTGGTTGATTGGATGCCTTGGTTGTTGATTGGTCGTTTAACGATCGTCGACAATTATATTTGTCTTATTGGATGATTTTAGTTCAGAAATATTTATCTCATATATTATTATCAATTATTATTGTAATCTGTGATGCAGGGAAGGATAGGTTGGAGGGATCCGACCGGATTCCTCAAATATATTGCATGTTGTTTATTTTTCATATTATCTAAATATGAACTATTTACCACCAACGACATTATATCCTGATTGGATGTTGATTAGTGATTGGACATTGAACAAGAATTGAAATTCCATATTGATGTGACGTTTTAATCAATAGACAGTATTGATTAAGTTATTGGCATCAAATGATCTAAATGTTGTTTTTAAGACGTTAGTTCACCGTTAGACGAATTGACGTTATAAAATTTATTTTTGTAACTGAAGTTAAGTTTTAAATTTTACTTAAATAAAAGTTTTAAGGTAAGTGATATTTATGGGTTGCTATAAAGTAATATTATACATAGTAATTCCAATGTTTTAATAAATTTTATATGCATAGAGCTTGATTGAACCTATGAGTCAATATTTGGAAATTTCCGTTTTTAGGAAAACAGTTAAGCAATATAATTAGATTAATCGTATTAACCTAATGAGAGAAGTAAGTGAAATCAGTTAATAAATAAATATTTAGGCCAACGATTTCAATTGTTAATTGGAATTAATAATGAGATTGATTGGTCTTCGATAAATCTAAAAATGGTTTAACGAACCCTTGGTTTATTTTAATAATATTTCTGAAATATTGATTATCTTTTTATTTAAAAATATTTAAAATGCATATAAACTGATAAATCATTAATGAAGCAGTTATCGTTTAATAATGTTGTTAAGTGATCAGCTGATCTATTTTAATGAAGTAGACTATTTGTACTTCAGTTATTAATGAAATTAATTATTATTTTAATAATTAAGGCAATTTATCTTGTTAAAAGGAAATCAATTAAGTATAAGAGTGTAACAACCCAGATTTTCAGAACCAATTTAAATTTTTTAGCTTAGCAATTTTAATGAATTTTGAATATTTAAAATGATTTATTTTAAATAATGACGACTAAAAATTTATTTAAATCGAAGTTAGAACGTATAAATTTATATTAATTATATAACTAGCCTGAAATGGCGCGGTAGTTTGAAAATTCGATTTCAAATTTCAAATGAATGTACAGGATTCAAAAGAAACCTGATTTCAGTGAAACAAGAAATATTTGAATCTGTTTGAAAATATCTTTCCGACGAATGTGAAAAATCCAGATTTCATAACGGGAATAAAAAGTTATGTCCATTGGATAATTCAGTTGGAATTTAATCGACTGGAAAATGACCGTTTTTCAAACGGTCTCCAAATTCGACGAAATTAGTTTTGTTAGGACCATATCGTCAAAACATAGCTAGAATTATTTTTCTGGAATTTTTGGATTCAGTATGTGGCCCCAATAAATTAAAATGTAGTATAAATTGAATATACATTGATTTATATTTTAATTTAAAGAAAAACTGATTGTAACAGCCGAATTAGGTTACAAAACATATCCCATTGTGTCCGGAATGGGGTATTACGCTAGGGACGACAGTCGTTGGGTCGTTTCATGGAGTTTTAAAATGGGTTCTATAAGAAGAACTTAAATAGGGCCCAAGTTTCGTAAACAAGATTTAAAAAAAAGTTAATCTCGAGCGATGTGGTTTAAATAAGCTTTCATGTAGGAAATTGAATTAATTAAAATTATTTTTAAGAGAGAAATAAGATTTGCAAAAGAGTAAGAGACTTAGTTGAAATTGTGTAAAGACGAAGTAAACGAATTTTTAACAAAATCCAAGTGTTGATAAGTAAATGGAGAAACAATTTGTGTTTTAGTAAGTTTCACTTAAAAATTGTAAGAGGTTTAAAATGAGAAGAAATTTGCCAAATGCAAAGAATGGTTATTAAAAATCCTATTTTTAAGAAAAATAGTAAATGGAAATGATAGGTTTATGTTTCAAACTTTTATCAATTCTAAGATAAGAACGTTGTTGGTCAAGGTCTGAGAGGTAATTAAAATACCCCAACTTGAACGGCTTCGCTATTATCAATGGATGATATTAGTTTGTAACGGTTGGAATTAGTTTATTATTTTATAAGAGAATATTGAAAATGTTAATTGCAAGATTTTGAAACTAGTGAGTTTAAAAGTAAACGATGTATAAATTTAACATCGGTTGACCCAGCTTTGAAGTATAAATTTATTTATACCTTTGAGTTAGGAATATATAGTGTTTTCCGAAAGAAAAGGAAATGAAAGAGATTTAGCAAATATGTAGTATTATTTTTGAAATAAAGAAATGAAATGGAGTTTATTAAATAAAGATACATTATTATTTTCAGTGTAGCGAAATAATGAGATTTGAGATAGGAGAATATGTAATCGAATTCTAAAGATCGATCAAATAGTTTTAATGAATGAATCAGAGCTGCAATTATACTTAACCGTACTGTTGTTAACTTGATAGTAAAACCTGACTATCAATGAAATATTATTAGACCTTTATGACGTGCTGGTTCGGAGAGTCTGGGATGGGAACTACCCCCAAAACCACTTCGATCCAACGTTGCGTACGAAACTAACTTGTAGTAATTGAAGATGGAGCATTGATAACTGTAGATCTTCATGAAATGAGAGAACTACATATAATCTCTGGGTCGCTTCCATAAAAGAGATACAGTGTGGTTCTGTCGTGATTGGAATTTACGGATTGCAAGGACTACTCGCTACCGACCCTTGGGGTGATTCCTATATAAGGATGTGGTAGGAGGGTGCCTTCGGTTCATCTTATTCCTGGATGACTCGTATGGGCGAGTGTCTGACAGAGTATTTCCAAATGGTCACATACGTTGATTTTTACAAAATATACCAAGTTTGGTGGTGGAGAAGGAAACTTCTCTTGCTTAACACCCAAAGTATATTTGTGGATGAGAATGTGTGATTTGTTGGATCTTACAATATGGCATTCAAAGTAAATGATGATGTGATGTTCTAAAAAGGTAAATGTAACCTCAAGCCTCATCAACCGGGAAATGACAAAAATCAGGGAGGCAACATGGCCAGGTGGGTCATTCCCAAGCAGGGTATATTGTCACTATCTAGGGAAAATTCATTTTTGTTCTTTCATTTGTTTGTATCTTTGCAGAACTACGATGGATCCATAAAGTCGTAGTGTTATAACCCAGAAATTCTGAGCCAATTTAAAATTTTATTTTGGCAATTTTGATGAATTTTGAATATTTAAAATGAATTGTTTTGAATAATAACGACGAGAAATTTATTTTGAATAGAATTAGAACGTATATATTTATATAAATCGTCGTTAGAATATAAATATTTTATTTTAATTATAAAAGGAATTGAAAATGGCGCGGTAGTTCGAAAATTCGATTTCTAAGTTCAAATGAATGTACCGGGTGCAAACTAAACCGGATTTTAGCGAAACCAAAAATATTTGAATCTATTTGAGAATATTTTTCCAACGAATCCGAAAAATTGAAATTTAATAGCGGGGATAAAAAATTGTGTCCAGTTGAAAAAACAGAATAGTCGCTATGGAATTGTGGCCCTTAAAAATGGAAAATTTTCAAACAACCTCGGTTTTCGATGAAACCACTTTTGTTGGGTCCGGAATGTCAAGTTATTGCTAGGTTTCAAAATTCGTAATTTTTCGGATCAATATGTGAGCGTGGCGAAGTAAAACGAGTTTTAAAAGTTTCAGTCAATTTCGATCGACTGGAAAATGGCCATTTTTCAAACGGTCTCAGAATTCGACGAAATTAGTTTTGTTAAGACCGTATCATCAATATGAGGTTAGAAAATATTTTTCGGGAATTTTTAGAGTCCGTATGTGGCCTTGGTAAATTGACATGTGCGTTCAAATTCAATATATAGATTTATATTTTGATTTTAACGAAAACTGATCGAAATGATCGAATCAGCTTACGATACATATCCCATTGTGTTCGGAATGGGGGTAGTTAGCTATGGACGACAGTCGATGGGTTTGATTTCGAGTTCGTATTAGAAAACTACTTTTTGGAGAGATAAAATAATTTAAAATTAAATATATATTTTCTCCTTTATCTTCCCCCCTCCTCTCTTTTCAGAAGTCAACTACCTTTTTCAAAAAAAAAAAAAAACCGCAGTTTTCTTCCGTCGCCCCCCTACATTCCTCGTCGTCGCCATCCACCTAGCCGTCGCCGCCCCCAGACGTTCGCCACCACCCCTCTGACCATGCTCCGCTCCCTCCTTCCTCCTCAGCCCCCCCAAACTCACGAAACCCTAACCCCATATCCACTGAACCCCACCGCCTCCGACCCACCACCGCCTGCCATAGCCTCCGGTCATCTTCCCCGACCTCCAACGCCTAAGGTGGGGGCCCCCTCCTATGTAGAAGGAAAAATCGAATTAAAGGTGCGTTTGTTTTATATAATTTGTTTTTTTATATATACAAAATCAGTTTTTTTGCTTTGTTATAAAGTTAATATTTATTATAACATAAAGTTAAGATTTTTAATTAAGTGGAGATCGGATTTGCACAAGTATGTAGAGATAAAGATAGGGTTTTTATGTTATATAGATAATAAAAATAGGATTTTTATATTATATAGATAATAAAAATAGGATTTTTATATTACATAGATATTAAAAATATGATTTTTATATAGGTTATGAAGTAAAAATCAACGAAATATATAATATATATATATAATGGCCTGAATAGAACGCGCCGCGCCACGGCGGTTCGCGAATTTCGACCATTAACTTCGAATGGACGTTACGGGAGATCCGACCGTCGGATTCTCCTAAAACTGGAACCACTGGGTTTGTATCGAAAAGAGCTTTCTAACTAATATTAGAGATTTGAAATCTAACGGTTAGATTTGGAATTATGTCCAAATCAAATATGGAAAAGGTCGTCGTAACTGCATTTCGATGGCCGTTGATGGAAATCGACTGTACGGGCCTTGATAAAATTATTAAAAATAGTAGTAATTTGTGTAAAATCATAAGAAATGATTTGTGAAGAATTAGGATGAAAAACTCCATATTTGAAAAGATAAACATAGTTTTTATCGAAATGAACTAGTTTTGAACTAGAATAATAATTTATTTTTAAATAAGTAAATTGGATTTGAAATGGTTTTAAAAGTAACCAGAATTTCCAATAATTGAATTGGAATGGATTTGAATCGAAATTATCTTTGGGATATTTCGATGTTGGATTTCGTGATTATACAAATATTGTTATGGAAATTTGAAAGATATTTATATCGTTATTTCCAATACGATGTTTGTTAGTCGTAGAATTTGATATTGAATATAAGCCGATATATTTTCTATTCAGATCCTTGTATATAATATCAAATGTGATTTGGGTTTGTTGTGAATGGTGTCTTCATTAACACTGTTCTTAAACCAAGTTGAGAAAAAGATTAAATCTTTTTATTTAGATTTAATGAAGAGTACCAATTAAATGGTATTTAATTGGAATTGAATTTGATTTGATTTTTGGGTTTATCGTGAACATTGTTTTAAATAACACTTGTTCTTTAACCCGATAATTAAAGAATGTGATTTTGGGTTTATTGTGAACCGTGTTTTAGATGACATTGGTTCTTTAATTCAGTTAATGGCAGGATATTGATTTTTGGGAAGATTAAAACTAAGTGGAGTTTTAATGAATCTTTAATTAGATTGAAATGATCGAGAATGGTGTATCACCAGTTTTGGCTCCAGGCAATAGTTAAATCTTTAATTAGATTTGAACGTGAAATGGTAATTGAATTTACCGATAACACCGTGGTGTTAGATATGAAGTATTACCAGTTTTACTTCATGGTATAAATAGGTTGGGATTGGGAAATTAAAATAAATGATTACTTCGGTGTGGTTCGCTAATTCGACTAGTTAGAATTGATATTCAAAGAAGATTAAAGAATAAATTTAAAGAATTTATCTTTGATAAAATTAATGGGAACCTTTCCCAAAGTATAAGAATATTTGAATAAAAGAATATTCTGAATTGGAATGAGGCGTATGTTGTGTTTGTGTAACACTTGTTTAATATATACGCGAGTTATTCAGAAAGACCGGGTTTTCACCATTCTGAATAACTGATTCGACGTGGTGTCAAGGATGAAGACGGTGGTCAAAGACCGGAGGTCTTCACGTCGTTTGGGTGATTACTGATGATCTTGATTGGGTTGTACACCCAAGAGGAGGGAATTAGTTGGTGATCCCCCAGACGTACTTGGAGATCGATGGATATGTTAGGTGCAAGGTGCCTCTGGTTTCGTTCAGACCCAGAACAAACTTGTAAATGGACTGTGTGTCTGACATTGGATTTTATTCTCTGTGATTGATTTCTATTAAATATATATCTGTTTGGCGGTGGAGAATTTTTTCTCTTTCTTAACTCCCTTCTCTGAGACGTACGAGCTCAGAGGTTATATATTGATGGATATCAAACGCATGGAGTGAATTGCCTGTGTGGCATGCCTAAGTGGCAATATGATCAAGGCTTCTGTTGAAAAGCAGAGTCTTGTGGTTGATGATCAAAGCACGACCTGTGTGGCATAGCTTTGTGTAGCGTTGATTCGCAAGCCTCACACCCTGGTTGTGAACCAAAAACGGGAGAGGACCTCAGGGGGGGCATGCGTTTCCTTCTAGCTAGGGTGGTGTCAGTGACCTACCAGCCCTGACATTTATATTATTTTCACCTGTGTGGTTGTTGCTATTGCGAGGCGCCTCGGATATATCGGTGACTGTGTGGAGCCGATGGAGTCATTTGGCTCATTTACGCCCCAAAGGGTGGGGAAACGTAGTGTTCAGACATTTTAATCCACATCGGTGGACCGACCCTGTTGCTCCAAGGGTCACTCGAGCTCTAATCCTGAGACATGGGCTAGATTGTCTCGAATCGGTAAAGGACTATCTTTTGCCTTGGTTCGCAGATGGAAACCCAACTTCCAATATGTGACTTTGCAATTTTTGATTGTATACCTATATATGGCGACATAGTGGTATGGGGCACTTATGCCGTCTATGATTGATACTTATGATTTGAAATTGTTTTGACACTATACACTTATAGTAATAATAAAACATGAAATTTCACGTACCAAGCATTCTTGGCTATTATAAGGTAAAAACCCTATCCTCTGGTTTGCGTTGCATTGTGTGATGGGACCTGGGTCTTATAATAGCTTCATTTTTCTTTATTTAGCATTGCGCTGTTTGTTTTATGCACTGGTATTCTTGGGAGGAAACCCATCCCGTGTTATATGGCGTGGTCCCTTGATTTACCTAACTTTAAAAATAAAGATTAATAACTGTTTTAGTTCTCACACCAGTCACATGACTGACCTGGAGTTTATTGTTTTAACCTAAACTCTGGGTGCCATTATTTTCCGCACGGGCAGCTAGTAGTTCTGGTTTTGCAGATTTATATTCACAGGATCCTGGTTTACAGCTGGAACGATACTCGGAAAGCTCTGTATTCGTGTATTACTTTCAGTTGTGTTTTGTATTATTTTCCGCTGCGATGTATTAAATCTCTAATATTTTTTGTGTAATATTTATTCATACTCTTTATATTCTCGTATTCTGATGGAATTGTTGTAATATACAATGAAATGTTCTTCTGTCTGCGTCCTGGTTTGTCATGTTCTCAACTCAATCCGTGATTTCCCGTAAGGGGAATTTCGGGTCGTTTCATTGTGGTATCAAAGCTTTGGTTTACAAAGCTCAGAGAACAAGACACATTAGAACCATACGAAAGAATTCATCAGCTTTTGGATCAGTAATATCCAATAAGAATGACTCGTTAGAGATGGGACCAGTAGTATCCTAGAACGAGTGTGAAGAGCATATCTTTAAAGTGAAAACAAATTTTGTTTTGAAAAATTAAATTCAAATGTACGTATTTGAATATTTATTTGTATTGATTTGGACAATCCAGTATATAAAAATTTTGCGTATACGTATGATCCGCGTGTATTTAAAGTTTTAATATATTGGATAGATATAGAATCACACTCTAGTCGCCCGGAGATGATTCTGATGATGAGGCCTCATCATCAGTGTTTATATTCGTGTGCCGAAAGTGTGATATCTATATATTTCCATTAGACTGGTGTGAGAACCAAAATATAGTTAGAATATATTGTTGTGACTTGACATCAAAAATGTGATTTTTGACTATATATCAAAGTTATGAATTTGAAACGTTAATCAACTAATTGGTTGATGGTTGTGTTGTTTGATTACTGTTTTAATTAATTGAATGTTGAACCTTTAGCCAAATTGAACCAAAAAGTGAATTGTATTGAAAATTATTTGCATTTGCATGCATATACATGTACTTACATTGAACATGTCATAGCAAGGAGGCTAGAGCAGAAGAATAAAATTGTTTGTCCAACAAATAGGTACACGTTTATTGTATTTCTTGGGTTTTTGATGATTTTATGAGCCGATTGGCTAGCCGCTTGGTTGTTTCTTTTTCTTTTTGGATTGATGAGGGCCATGGGAGGCTATTTGAAATATCCCGAAGTCCCCGGTGCAGGGGAGGTTATGGCGAAATTTTTCGAAAATTTAGGGTGTTAGTCAAATTTTTGAAAAATTTGAAAAGTTCTTAGAAACTGAAAAGTTGAAGAACTTAAGCCGTAATGAAAATAATGAAAGTGAGTTGATTTGTTAAACAACTTTCGGCTTCGTTCCTTTTCGGGGACGAAAAGTTTTAAGTGGGGGAGATTGTAATAACCCGGAAATTCTGAGCCAATTTAAAATTTTTATTTTGGCAATTTTGATGAATTTTGAATATTTAAAATGAATTATTTTAAATAATAATGACGAGAAATTTATTTTGAATAAAATTAGAATGTATATATTTATATAAATCGTCATTAGAATATAAATATTTTATTTTAATTATAAAAGGAATTGAAAATGGCGCGGTAGTTCGAAAATTCGATTTCTAAATTCAAATGAACGTACCGGGTGCAAAATAAACCGGATTTTAGCGAAACCAAAAATATTTGAATCTATTTGAAAATATCTTTCCAATGAATCCGAAAAATTGAAATTTCATAGCGGGGATAAAAAGTTATGTCCAGCTGAAAATTCAGAATAGTCACTATGGAATTCTGGCCCTTAAAAATGGAAATTTTGCAAACAACCTCGGTTTTCGACGAAACCACTTTTGTTGGGTCCGGGATGTCAAGTTATTGCTAGGTTTCAAAATTCGTAATTTTTCAAATCAATATGTGAGCGTGGCGAAGTAAAACGAGTTTTAACAGTTTCAGTCAATTTCGATCAACTGGAAAATGGCCATTTTTCAAACGGTCTCAGAATTCGACGAAATTAGATTTTTTAAGACCGTATCGTCAATACGAGGTTAGAAAATGTTTTTGGGGAATTTTTAGAGTCCATATGTTGCCCTGGTAAATTGAAATGTGCGTTCAAATTCAATATATAGATTTATATTTTGATTTTGACGAAAACTGATCGAAATGATCGAATCAGCTTACGATACATATCCCATTGTGTTCAGAATGAGGGTAGTTAGCTATGGACGACAGTCGGTGGGTTTGATTTCGAGTTCGTATTAGAAAACTACTTTTCGGAGAGATAAAATAATTTAAAATTAAATATATATTTTCTCTTTTATCTTCCCCCCTCTTCTCTTTTCAGAAGCCAACTACCTTTTTCAAAATAAATAAAAAAAAACCCGCAGTTTTCTTCCGTCGCCCCCCTACATTCGTCGTCGCCGCCATCCACCGAGCCGTCGCCCCCCAGACGTTCGCCACGACCCCTCCAACCATGCTCCGCTCCCTTCTTCCACCTCAGCCCCCCCCCCCCCAAATTCACGAAACCCTAGCCCCATATCCACTGAAACCCGACGCCTCCGACCCACCACCGCCTGCCATAGCCTCCGGCCATCTTCCCCGACCTCCAACGCCTCAAGTGGGGCCCCCTCCTCTGTAGAAGGAAAAATCGAATTAAAGGTGCGTTTGTTTTATATAATTAGTTTATATATATATATATACAAAATCGGTTTTTTTGCTTTGTTATAAAGTTAATATTTATTATCACATAAAGTTAAGATTTTTAATTAAGTGGAGATCGGATTTGCACATGTATGTAGAGATAAAAATAGGATTTTTATATTATATCGATAATAAAAATAGGATTTTTATATTATATAGATAATAAAAATAGGATTTTTATATTATATAGATATTAAAACTATGATTTTTATATAGGTTATGAAGTAAAAAATTTGATCTTTATATTTATAGCGATAGGATAAAAATACGATTTTTGTATATGAAGTGACGGTGCAAAAATGTGATCTTTATCATATATGTAGCAAAGTAAAAATACGATTTTTATTGTTTGAATGGTTAAATAAAAATGTGACTTCTATATATCCATTAGCGATAGAAAGATTTGATTTTTTTTCTATATGAGAAGTGAAATAAAATATAGTTTTTAATAAATGGTGTTGAATAGATCTCGTTGGAAGCACGACGAAGATTTCTACATATGAAGGGTCGTGGAGTTTGGTTTAGCTAATCGGTGAGAACTCCTCACCTTTAATTTATTTCTAGCTTGAAATATATACTAGGATGCAGACGGTGCTTAGCAGCACCCGACACCCGTCGCCTACAGACCATGGATGACTTGTTTGTTTGATTGCTGTGTTGTGAAATTTGATTGTGTGATGTAGAATGAAATAAAATATTTTACGATGGAAAATATTTTATAGTTAATATGATTTTTAACATGTATATAAAATAAATAGTAATAAACAAATCGGATGATTTGTTTGTATACACTGATTTGACTGATATTGATTGGGACGAGAAAATTTTACACATCGCCCAACTGCACAAATAAAAATATGTGTTTGTTGATTTGAAACCCCACACGGGTATTGGGATGATATTTAACGTACACTAATCCCGGTTGTTTAGTTGTATGTCAATCGATGGGTTGAAAGACTATGTAAGCGTTAATTATTTATATTTACTGCTTATGCAGTTTTGTGGTGCACTCTGGGTGATGGTTGATTATTTATCGTTGCTATTATATACATGTGTTGTATGGAATCCATATAATTAACATTATATGGTATTGATTGTGCCTCATTCTAATTTGTAAAATAAAGAATATTGTAGAATGAATATTCATGTGTTGAATAAAATAAAATATTCATGTGTTGAATAGAAGTAAATATTCATGTGTTGAATAAAATAAAATATTCATGTGTTGAATTGAAATAAATATTCATGTGTTGAATAAAATAAAATATTCATGTGTTGAATAAAAGCCGTGTTGATTAGATTGACGCCATTTTGACGTGAACGAGATTTATATCGATTTTATTCATTTTTATAACAAATATCGAAAAGTAATTGATTTCAAAATATAAGTTTTGAAAATATTATCATTTATATATAGATGATGTGGAATATTCAATTTTGATTCGAAATTGAATATGAAGTTGAAATCGTTTCGAAAACGAATTTAAAACGATTTATAAAATACGTTTTGAAAGGAAATTGATGAAATATAAATAATATATTATATATATATATATATAACGGCCTGAATAGATCGCGCCGCGCTGCGGTAGTTCGCGAATTTCGGCCATTGACTTCGAATGGACATTACGGGAGATCCGACCGTCGGATTCTCCTAAAACCGGAACCATTGGGTTCGTATCGAAAAGAGATTTCTAAGAATATTAGAGATTTGAAATCTAACAGTTGGATTTGGAATTATTTCCAAATCAAATTTGGAAAAGGTCGCCGTAAGTGCAGTTCGATGACTGTTGATGGAAATCGACTGTACGGACCTTGATAAAATTATTAAAAATAGTAGTAATTTGTGTAAAATCATAAGAAATGATTTGTGAAGAATTGGGATGAAAAACTCCATATTTGAAAAGATAAAAATAGATTTTTATCAAAACGAACTAGTTTTGAACTAGAATAATAATTTATTTATTTTTAAATAAATATATTGGATTTGAAATGGTTTTAAAAAGTAACAAGAATTTCCAATAATTGAATTGGAATGGATTTGAATCAAAATTATCTTTGGGATATTTCGATGTTCGATTTCGTGATTATACAGATTTTGTTATGGAAATTTGAAAGATATTTATATCGTTATTTCCAATACGATGTTTGTTGGTCGTAGAATTTGATATTGAATATAAGCCGATATATTTTCTATTCATAGCCTTGTATATAATATCAAATGTGATTTGGGTTTGTTGTGAATGGCGTCTTCATTAACACTGTTCTTAAACCCAGTTGAGAAAAAGATTAAATCTTTTTTTTTAGATTTAATGAAGAGTATCAATTAAATGGTATATAATTGGAATTGAATTTGAATTGATTTTTGGGTTTATCGTGAACATTGTTTTAAATAACACTTGTTCTTTAACCCGATAATTAATGAATGTGTTTTTGGGTTTATTGTGAACAGTGTTTTAGATGACACTGGTTCTTTAACCCAGTTAAAGGAAGGATATTGATTTTTGGGAAGACTAAAACTAAGTGGAGTTTTAATGAATCTTTAATTAGATTGAAATGATCGAGAATGGGGTATCACTAGTTTTGGCTCCAGGCGATAGTTAAATCTTTAATTAGATTTGAAACGTGAAATGGTAATTGAATTTACCGATAACACCGTCGTGTTAGATATGAAGTATTACCAGTTTTACTTCATGGGATGAATAAGTTGGGATTGGGAAATTAAAATAAATGATTACTTCGGTGTGATTCGCTAATCCCGACTAGTTTGAATTGATATTCAAAGAAGATTAAAGAATAAATTTAAAGAATTTATCTTTGATAAAATTAATGGGAACTTTTCCCAAAGTATAAGAATATTTGAATAAAAGAATATTCTGAATTGGAATGAGGCGTATGTTGTGTTTGTGTAACACTTATTTATTATATACGCGAGTTATTCAGAAAGACTAGGTTTATCATAATTGATTCGACGTGGTGTCGAGGATGAAGACGATGGTCGAAGGCCGGAGGTCTTCACGTCGTTTGGGTGATTACTGATGATCTTGATTGGGCTGTACACCCAAGAGGAGGGAATCAATTGGTGATCGTCCAGACGTACTTGGAGATCGATGGATATGCGAGGTTCAAGGTGCCTCCAGTTACGTTCAGACCCTGAACGAACTTGTAAATGGACTGTGTGTCTGACATTGGATTTTATTCTGTGTGATTGGTTTCTATTAAATATATATCTGTTAGGCGGCGGAGAATTTGTTCTCTTGCTTAACGCCCTTCTCTGAGACGTATGAGCTCAGAGGTTATATATTGATGAATATCAAACGCATGGAGTGAATTGCCTGTGTGGCATGCCTAAGTGGCAATATGCTCAAGGCTTCTATTGAAAAGCAGAGTCTTGTGGTT
This sequence comes from Allium sativum, assembly GCA_030737875.1. Lineage (NCBI taxonomy): Eukaryota > Viridiplantae > Streptophyta > Magnoliopsida > Asparagales > Amaryllidaceae > Allium > Allium sativum. The sequence goes on from CM060912.1 coordinate 431,603,257, forward strand.
GATGATCAAAGCATGGCCTGTGTGGCATAGCTTTGTGTTGCATTGATTTGCGAGCCTCACACCCCGGTTGTGAACCAAAAACAGGAGAGGACCTCAGGGCATTCTAGCTAGGGTGGTGTCAGTGACCTACCAGCCCTGACATTTATATTATTTTCACCTGTGTGGTTGTTGCTGTTGCGAGGCGCCTCGGATATATCGGTGATTGTGTGGAGCCGATGGAGTCATTTAGCTCATTTACACACCAAAGGGCGGGGAAACGTAGTGTTCAGGCATTTTAATTCACATCGGTGGACCGGCCCTGTCGGTCCAAGGGTCACTCGAGCTTTGATCCTGAGACATGGGCTAGACTGTCTCGAATCGGTAGAGGACTATCTTTTTCCTCGGTTCGCAGATGGAAACCCAACTTCCAATACGTGACTATGCGGTTTTTGATTGTGTACCTATATATGGCGACATAGTGGTATGGGGCACTTATGCCGTCTATGATTGATACTTATGATTTGAAATTATTTTGACACTATACACTTATAGTAATAATAAAACATGAAATTTCACGTACCAAGCATTCTTTGCTATTATAAGGTAAAAACCCTATCCTCCTGTTTGCGTTGCATTGTGTGATGGGACCTGGGTCTTATAATAGCTTCATTTTTCTTTATTTAGCGTTGCGCTGTTTGTTTTATGCACCGGTATTCTTGGGAGGAAACATGTTCCGTGTTATACGGCGTGGTCCCTTGATTTACCTAACTTTAAAAATAAAGATTAATAGCTGTTTTAGTTCTCACACCAGTTACATGACTGATCTGGAGTTTATTGTTTTAACCTAAACGCTGGGTGCCCTTATTTTCCGCACGGGCAGCTAGTAGTTTTGGTTTTGCAGATTTATATTCACAGGATCCTGGTTTACAGCTGGAACGATACTCGGAAAGCTTTGTATCCATGTATTACTTTCAGTTGTGTTTTGTATTATTTTCCGCTGCGATGTATTTAAATGTAATTTAAATCTCTATTATTTTTTGTGTAATATTTATTCATACTCTGTATATTCTTGTATTCTGATGGAATTATTGTAATATACAATGAAATGTTCTTCTGTCTGCGTTCTGGTTTGTTGTGTTCTCAACTCAATCCGTGATTTCCCATAAGGGGGATTTCGGGTCGTTTCACGTAGGCTGACAATATATTCGATACACTCAATGAGTGGTAGGTCATGTGTGGTAGGGTTGCAAGATGTTCTAGTTGAACCCCAGTGTATCCCCTCTAGAGTGCACTGATCGGAAGGTGGTCCCATACCTTGTCATGGTTGGAACCCAATCTCCAATAAGCGCTATGCGATTTTTGATTATATAATGAATATGTAGAGCATGAGATGCAGTCGTTCTGCTAGATGGTTATTTATTTGTGTTTTGATAGACACTATTATAATATCACTAGATTTTGATATATCAAAAAGTGTTTTGGGTTATAGTAAGTTAAAAATCGTCCATGTTTATGTATGGGATAGTTTTACTATTATCCTTTCTTTAAAAAAACGGATTTCTAAAGTTAAGCAAATTGTTTTCCATATGAATTTACCACTAAAAGTATTCCAGAATGATCTGGGTGAATTTTGCTTTGCTTCAAATATGCTCGGATCAGACCGAGTATATTATTAGGTTAGGTTCGGCTTGGAGTTTTAGGAGCTGGAAGCACGAGGCTTCTCTGTTTAGTTATTTAGAGTTTATTTCCGATGTGTCTGATATGTGATGTACTCTGATGATTGGTATGTATGTATAGTTTCTTTTTGCGTAAAGAGATTTAATATATCATATATTATTCGTTCCGCTGTGAGATTTTGATGCTGATCTTCTTATTCTTCTATTTAATATTTCTTTCTTTCTTTTCTCACCCACTAAATTCTTTCTTCGAACTATCTGCACTTTCTATGCAATTTGAGTTGACATTGGTTGTTATATGTCGGCTTGAATTGTACGGAAAAGTGGGACGTTACAACTTGGTATCAAAACTAATGGTTTAGTGATAACATTGGCTTTGTGGCGTAACTCGGTAGAGATAGGGTTAGTAATACCCTAGATTGAGTTTTAGTGTATATATATGAATGCGCATATTTGTAATTTGAGTACAAAATTGTTTTTAAATTGTTTTGGAAAGAGGGTAAATGAAATTATTTTACTCGAATCATATTTTTATAGAAAAAGGAAATAATTCTTTCGAACTATTGATTTGATTGTTGAAGCTTGTATTGCCTTGATTGGTTAATCTGAATGGTTTGATTGTGGTACTGAAAAGGTTTAACCAAGAGAGAATTTCATATACGAATATTCAATTTAACTTATATTAAGTAGAAATGAATTATATAAGCTAAAATTGGATTTGAATATTGAAATAAAATTTGACGCAAGTCAATAGAAATTAATAAATTCAAATGGAATAGTTGAAATTGATTGCACGGATATGAATTTGAGCTTGTTTTGAAACATATAAATGAAAAAGGAATATACAAAGGAATATATGGATTGATAGGAAGTTGATATAAATAAATTTCATATGAAATTGTTTGGAATAGATGACTTGGATATTGGAATCTAACTTGATGGTTATGAAACTAATGAAGTTCAATTGAGTTAAGGATAGGTGCAGAGAATAATCCATTTTTTAAACATATCCGAGAGAATTCTGGAGCTGATGGAATCCAGTTGATTAGAGTTGCATAATAATTAAGCAAGCTCAAGTATAACTGATAGCTTGTTGCTTATTGCTTATTGACACTCGCAAAACGGTACGCCTACGCAAAATATAAATTTTTGGTTTTGATTTGGGTTTTGAGATTTGATTTTGGACTTTTCCGACTATGTGGGTCGATGGATTTATTTTTGTTCCTGCAATATTGCAGAAGTCCCTCCGTATATGGGAGACTCAGCCAAAAATTTAAGTGCAAGAAATTTTTCCAATCATTTTGGAATTTGTTTTCTATAGAAATTTTTTGGTTTTCCGATTAAAATAGTTGTTTTGGTTTAAAAGGTGGAAGTGATGTTTTTAGTTAATTGGATTTTCGAAAAGTTACTGGTTTGTTGCAAATTTCCTACCTTAATAATTTCGGGGATAAAATTCTTTTAAGGGGGAAGGAATGTAATGACCCAGATTTTTAACTGTTTTATTTAATATTTTAAAATGTTAATTTGGAATTTAAATAACTTGGATTCAATAATTTTGAATATTTTATTAATATAAATAATAAAAATATAATTTAAATTCTGGAATGGTCAGGGTTTGTTAACTTTATAATATTGTATGATTTGGTAATATAAGAGGATTTACTTAAGTTTATATTCAATTTTCTTAACAATTTCGTTTATTAACCAATGTTTAAATGTATAATTTATAATTATAAAACAAGCTGCAGTAGCGCGGTAGTTTGTAATATTACGTTCTAAACTTCAATTGGTTATACAAGATCCAATATAAATCGGACTTCTTCGAAACAAGAAACGTTTGAATCTATTGGACAATATTTTACTAATGGAACAGAAAAAGTTTTCATATTGTTGATTTTGTTTTGTGTCCAAATCAAATTTTCAAATAGTCGTTATGGAGTTAAATTATATGATATAACGATCTATTATATAAAAATAAAGGATTTTTATTCTATTGAATATCGATTTAGCTTGAAATTCAACCCGATGTATTTTATTTTGATATTATATGAATTTCTACCCGCGTAGGTCCGATTATAATATTTTAATATTATTATATTGAGGCATTTTAAAATTGATTTATTTTTAATTTAAATTAGACCATTAAAAAGAGAGTTTATTCAAATGACCTCTGTTTTCAACGAAACAAATTTTATCAAGACCGCAACACCTAATTATTGCTAGATTTCAAGTTTTGGGCCAAACAGAGTTATTCTATGAGGTAGCAAAATTAAATGCAAATATATCGATCATTTGAACTCAAATAAGCGCCATTTGAGAAAACGAACTCGAAATTTGACCAAACAAGTTTCATCGGGTTCGTAATGTCGAATTATACCATGACGTCCATTTTCGTCGTGAATGGGTTCGTATGTGGTTATATGAAGCATTAAACGGTGTATGAAATTGGCGATAATTATGAACAAAAATATCGCTAGTCAACCACAAATTAAAATCACTAGTCTAAATCAATGGCCGCCTTAAATAAAAATCTTCTGTCTTGTCTAATAACTTGGATGACCTACATATTCCCACGCTACCTTCCTACTTCTGCACAACGAAAGCAACTTTTCCTCCTTCTATATATTACGGTGTATTCCTCTTCCATTCAGACAATCTCCATCTCTCATTTTTAAACTTTCGAATTATACCCACATCATTTTTTTCAATCTTCTTCTAGAAAACAAACCACACTTGCTTCGTTTTTCTATCTTCCACTCCCATTTCGAAAATACAACATAACGCAAACGTCAGGGAGGCTTATGCCGGCCCATGGAGGTAGTGAAGAGGCAGACTGCTTGAAGGAGAAATGAAGCTGGAAGTGGGAGGGCTCATACTGGGGTGGTGCCGAGCAAAGGAAGTTGAGTTATTTCATATGCTGTGAGAAGTTTCAGGCGTTGGAGTTTTGGCAGGAAGGCATAGTTGCGGTTAGGTTTCCGTATGGTCAAGGTGGTCAGCGGAGGAACGCCGGAGACCAACTCAACTTAGGGTGTCAATGGATAGAGGTCCGACGAAGTGCTGGAGGCGCTGCTTGGTCGGAAATGGTGAAGTGGTGTTCGGTGATTCTCGTTTGAGTGCCCAAGGACGCTGGGAGGAAGAACTGATGACGGGGATGGTGACTGGTTGATTAAAAGGGACGCTTGCGTGAAATACAAGAGGGTGATGGCTTTTACTGTAATGAGTTTTTTTGGGTAGCAAGGAGGATCGGGGTTCAGGGGATCGCCCGGGTGGTTATCGTAGGCCCTGACATGGGCATGAGGAGATCGAAGGCGATGTGATCAGGTGAACAGTGATGGAGCAGAGGTGTTTTACATGCGGTCGAAGTTGGTGAAGTCGAAGCATATGCTTGAAAGTTCTAGAATAGCCGTGACTTGTTATATCTGAAAGGAAGAGGAAGCACCTTTAGAAATTGGATTTAAAAATGTATACTGTGCAAGTTAAAGTCAAAGTGACCTTGAGACAACAAGGGTCGGAAGTGATGTTCCCGATGTTAGAAATATCGCTTAAGAGTAGCGGGAAGTCACCGACGGTGAGGGAAGAGAAGTCTCGTGCTCGTGTAAAAGGTGTTGTCATGTTTCTATTTTGGGCAGAGAATGGGTTAAAATTAACGGCAATATTTAAGGGGAATAGAAGTTGTTTGGGTAGAGTTGGTGATAGTGGTGGGCTCGACTGATAGAGGAGATGGAAGGTGTGGTATAAGTAGTTGACAAGGTCGGTGAAAAGCTTGAAGTGGGTATTCTCGAAAGAAGGTAGCTAATGCCTAAAGAACGAAGAAGCATTGTACACAATGGAGTGAAATCGGTCTGTTAAGTAAGGGTTAGTAGTAATTAATATATATAATTAAACTTTAGTTAAGAAATAAAGTTTTATTTAAATCGTTGATTTATATTGAGTATTACGGAATCGGGAATGGTTCGAGTGTACCTGGGTATAAAGATCGGAAGGAGATGAAAGATGTGTTGGGGAAACGTAGGCTGCGGAGGAATACTGGGCTTGGGCCTTATTGTGTACGAAAATAAGTATTAAATATAATTTATAAAACGTGGCTTTAAGGGGAGACGTGAAGGAGGAATTTCATGCAGCTGCCCGGTTTTGGGGAGGTGTCGATGCTGCTGGAAGAAAGGTTGGCTAAATTATGTTTTAACCCAATATAATTAGTGAAAATTAGAACATAATTAGGAGTTAATTATTTTACTTTAGATCTTGTTTCTTTAAACTTAAATAACTTATTATTTCGTGAACATAATTGAACGAAACTAGTTATATTGGAACCATATTCGCGGAGACAACACAGTAAAGCTGGTTCGAAGAGATTCAGAGCAAATGGAATTTTATATAATTTCAAATGCTCGTTTGAAACTATATAAATCAACATGAATCATTGAATTGAATAAGATAGTGAGTTAACTCTCACACTTTCTGAAATTCTATGATATGTTAAATTCATAGAAAAATATAATTCATTGTTGATGATAATAATTGGTTGATTGGATGCCTTGGTTGCTGATTGGTTGTTTAACGATTGTCGACAATTATATTTGTCGTATTGGATGATTTTACTTCAAATATATTTATCTCATATATTATTATCAATTATTATCGTGATCCGTGATGCAGGGAAGGACAGGTTGGAGGAATTCGACTGGACTCCTGAAATATGTTGCATGTTGTTTATTTTCCATATCATCTAAATATGAACCGTTTACCCCCAATGACATTATATCCTGATTGGATATTGAACAATGAATTGAAATTCGACATTGATGTGATGTTTTTAATCAATATTTGGTATTGATTAAGTTATTGGCAGCAAATGATCTAAACATTGTTTTTAAGACGTTAGTTCACCGTCAGACGAATTGAGTAATTGAAGTTATAAAATATATTTTTATAACTGAAGTTAAGTTTTAAATTTTATTTAAATAATTTTTTTTAAGGTAAGTGATATTTATGGATTTTTATAAAGTAATGTTATACATACTAATTCCAATGTTTTAATGAATTTTATATGCATAGAAGCTTAATTGAATCTATGAGTCAATATTTGGAAATTACCATTTTGGGCAAAACAATTAAGCAACATAATTAGATTAATTATATTAATCTAATGAGAGTAGTAAGTGAAATTAGTTATTATAAATAAATATTTAAGTCAACGAAGTCAATTGTTAATTGGAATTAATAATGAGATTGATCGGTCTTCGATAAATCAAATAAAAACGGTTTAACAAACACTTGGTTTAGTTTAATAATATTTTTGAAATATTGATTATCTTTTTGTTTAGAAATATTTTAAATGCTTATAAACTGATAAACCATTAATGAAGCAGTTATCATTTAATAATGTCGCTAAGTAATCAACTGATCTAATTTAATGAAGTAAACTATTTTTACTTTAGTTATTAATGAAATTAATTATAATTTTAATAATTAAGGTAATTTATCTTGTTAAATGGAAATCAATTAAGTAATGGAGTATTGAAATGGATTCTATAAGAAGAATTTAAATAGGGCCCAAGTTTCGTAAACAAGATTTATAAAGAAGTTAATCTCGAGCGATGGGGTTTAAATAATTTTTCATGTAGGAAATTGAATTAAGTAAAATTATTTTTAAGAGAGAAAAAATATTTTCAAAAGAGTAAGAGGCTTAGTTGAAATTTTGTAAATACAAAGTAAATTGAAGCGACCCGAACTTCCCCGGTCTCCGAAGAGAAGAGAAAGAACGAATTACTGTGAGGACAAGACAAATCAAAACGCAGACAGAAGAACATTTCATTGTATATTACAGCAATTCCATCAGAATACAAGAATATACAGAGTATAATTGAATAAATTACATTCGACAAATAACAGAGATTACAATAAATTACATAGCAGCGGAAAATAATACAAAGCACAACTGAAGGTGATATACGGATACAGAGCTTTCCGGATATCATTCCAGCTGCAAACCAGGATCCTGTGAATATAAATCTGCAAAACCAAAACTACTAGCTGCCCGTGCGGAAAATAGGGGCACCCAGAGTTTAGGTTAAAAAACTAAACTCCAGGTCAGTCATGTGACTGGTGTGAGAACTAAAACAGTTATTTAAACTTTACTTTAAAAGAGAGTAATTCAAGGGACCACGCCGTATAACACGGAACGGGTTTCCTCCCAAGAATACCAGTGCATAGAAAAGACAACGCAATGCTTTTTCGAAAAATGAAGCTATTATAAGACCCAGGTCCCATCACACAATGCAACGCAAGCCGGAGGATAGGGTTTTCCCTTATAACAACCAAACATGCTTGGTACGTTTAAAACAAATCATTTGATACTATAATAAGTGTATAGTGTCAAAACGATTTCAATCATAAATATCAATCATAGACGGCATAAGTGCCCCATCCCACTATGTCACCATACTAGGCTCTACAAATAAAGCCGAAATACACGTATTGGAAATTGGATTTCCATCATGAGTCGAGGCAAGGGGCAAGCTCCTCTCCGCTTCGAGACACTCTAGCAAATGCTCAGGAATACGCACTCTGGGTAACCCTTGGATCGGCTGGGCCGGTCCTCTCTTACGTTTGAGGATTGGCAATTCCTGAACATACGTTTCCCGGTCCTTACAGACCTAATATCGAGGCGCCTCGCATTCCAACAACCACAAAGGTGAAAAGTATATAAATGTCAGGGCTGGTAAGTCACTGACACCACCAAAGCTAGAAAGAAACGTCGTGTTCTCCCAACGGTCCGTATCCCTTTTTGACTCATACCGAGGTGTGAGGCTCGCGAATCCACGCTATACACAAAGCTATGCCACGTAGGCCGTGCTTTGATCATCAACCATAAGACTTTGCTTTTCAACAGAAGCCTTGATCCATGCAACTCAGCATGCCACACAGGCAATTCATGCCATGCGATTGATATCTATCGATATATAACCTCTAAGCTCGTACGTCTCAGAGAAGGGCGTTAAGCAAGAGAATAAATTCTCCGCCGCCAAACAGATATATATTTAATAGAAATCAATCAACACAGAATAAAATCCAATGTCAGACACACAATCCATTTCCAAGTTCGTTCTGGGTCTGAATGAAACCGGAGGCACTTTCCTCGCATATCCATCGATCTCCAAGTACGTCTGGACGACCACCAACTATTTCCATCCTCTTGGGTGTACAACTCAATCAGGATCATCAGTAATTATCCAGACGATGTGAAGACTTCCGGTCTTCAACCACCGTCTTCATCTTCGACTCGTCGAATCGGTTATTCAGAATGGGTGTAAACCTGGCCTTTCCGAACAACCCGCGTATATTAAAAACAAATGTTACACAAACACAACATACGCCTCATTCCAATTCAGTAGCTACTAACCGTAAATCGACAAGAGAACAATTTCCCAAATATTAACCCCGAAAGCTGAAACCAACATCAGATCAATACCCAGGAAACCATTCTTCTTAGCTAACCTACAGCTAGTTTCTAAATTTCATATTCTTAGGGAAAGGTTCCCATTAATTTTATCCAAGATAAATTCTTTGAATTTATTCTTTAATCTTCCTTTGGATGTCATTTCAAACCAAATTATGGCTTTCCAAGCTAGTCGAGATTAGCGAACCACACCGAAGTAATTATTTATTTTATTTCCCAATCCCAACCTATTCATCCCATGAAGCAAAACTGGTAATACTCCATATCTAACACCACGGTGTTATCGGTCAAATTAATTACCATTTCACGTTCAAATCTAATTAAAGATTTAACTATCGCTTGGAGCAAAACTGGTGATACTCCATTCTCGCCCTTTTTCATAATTTGATAATTTAAATTAGCAATTCACATTTCAATCTAATTGCAGATTCATTAAAACTCCTTTTTCTGGGTTAAAGAACTAATGTCATATAAAACACAGTTCACGATAAACCCAAATCACATTCTATTCATTATCGGGTTGAAGAACAAGTGTTATTTAAAACACTGTTCACGATAAACCGATAGATCAATTCTATTTAAAACCCATTTCAAATCCCATTTATTTATTTAAAATAAATGGGTTTTAATTTCAGTTCAAAACTAGTTCATTTCGATGAAAATCTATTTTTATCTTTTCAAATATGGAGTTTTTCATCCCAATTTTTCCCAAATAATTTCTTATGATTTTACACAAATTATTACAATTTTTAATAATTTTATCAAGGCTCGTACAGTCGATTTCCATCAACGGCCATCGAACTGCACTTACATCGACCTTTTCCAAATTTGATTTGGACTTATCTCCAAATACAACCGTTAGATTTCAAATTTCTAATATTCGTTAGAAAGCTCTTTTCGATACGAACCCAACGGTTCCGGTTTCAGGAGAATCTGACGGTCGGACTCCCGTAATGTCCGTTCGAAGTCAATGGTCGAAATTCACGAACTGCCGCGGCGCAGCGCGTTCTATTCAGGCCATTATATTATATATATATATATAATAAATATAATATATATTTCATCGATTTCCTTTTAAAACGTATTTTATAAATCGTTCTAAATTCGTTTCAAAAACATTTCAACTTGCATTTCCAATTCAATTCAAATCTCGATTCATTCTATATTCAATTCAATTCGAATTTGGTTTATATTTAATTCAATTCGAAATTGGTTTATATTCAATTCACTTCAAATTCGTTTTCTATTCAATTCGTTTTTTATTCAATTCAGTTCGAATTCGTTTTCTATTCAATTTAATTCGAATTCGTTTTCTATTCAATTCAGTTCGAATTCGTTTTCTATTCAATTCAGTTCGAGTTCGTTTTCTATTCAATTCAGTTCGAGTTCGTTTTCTATTCAATTCAATTCGAATTCGTTTTCTATTCAATTCAGTTCGAAATTCGTTTTCTATTCAATTCAATTCGAATTCGTTTTCTATTCAATTCAGTTCGAATTCGTTTTCTATTCAATTCAGTTCGAATTCGTTTTCTATTCAATTCAATTCGAATTCGTTTTCTATTCAATTCAGTTCAAAATTCGTTTTCTATTCAATTCGAATTCGTTTTCTATTCAATTCAAATTCGAATATAATCGATATAAATATCGTTCACGTCAAAATAGCGCATCTCTAATCAACACGGCTTTATATATTTCAATCATTCCGTTATTCTATTCAACAAATGAATCTATATTTTTGTCAACACATGACTAATCTCAACGAATGAGTACTGTCCACTTGTGACTATTTTTGTTATTTAATATATTTTATAAAATTATGGTATCTTTCGTTTGATTTCAAATTAGACTCCAACCGTAAATTAGTAAGAGAACGATTTCCCTAATATTAACCCCGAAGGCCGAAACCAACATCAGATCAATATCCAGGAGACCACTCATCTCATCTATTTTCCAGTTAATTTCTAATTTCATATACGATAAAGATGTAAATTTTATTGTTAAAATATTTCGTTCAACACATGACTAATCTCAACGGATGAGTACTGTCAACACATGAACCTTTATTTTATAATGATAAAGATGTAAATTTTATTGTTAAAATATTTCGTTCAACACATGACTAATCTCAATGGATGAGTACTGTCAGCACATGAACCTTTATTTTATAATGATAAAAGATGTAAATTTTATTGTTAAAATATTTCGTTCAACTCATGACTAATCTCAACGGATGAGTACTGTCAACACATGAACCTTTATTTTATAATGATAAAAGATGTAAAATTTATTGTTAAAATATTTCGTTCAACACATGACTAATCTCAACGGATGAGTACTGTCAACACATGAACCTTTATTTTATTATATTCTTTATTTTCTAAATTGGAATGAGGCCCAATCAATTACCATATAGCGTTAACTATATGGATTCCATACAATACATGTATATAATAGCAACGATAAATAATCAACCATCATCCAAAGAGCACTACACTGTATAAGCATCAAATATAGATATCAAACGCTTATAACAGCCTGTCAATCAATCGATCGACATACTACTAATTATTGGGATTAGTGTACGTCGTATTTTATCCCAATACCCGTGTGGGGTTTCAAACAATCAAACACAGATTTTATTTGTGCAGTTGGGCGATGTGTAAAATTTATCGTCCCAATCAATGTCCTTCAAATACGTGTACATAAACAAACCGTTCGGTTTGTAAATGAATATTTATTTATTCACATTCACTATATTCATATTCACGTTAAAAATTATATTTTTAACGATAAAATATTTTATTTTAACACATGAATTTCTATTCAGTTCATTTACAAAGTAAAAATGATATTTTTATTTTTCTAACTTATTTTAGAAAATTTCGGCGGCATAACGACACGATACTAGAAATGGGACAAGGCCTAGCCTTATCCCCGGTCTAGTGATGGCCCACGCCATACACATATCAATCAAATCAATTTCCATCTCACCAAACAATCAAATTCAAATCAAACAATCTAACTAACTACACAACCAAACAAGCAAGTCCATGGTCTGTGGACAGTGGTGTCGGGTGCTACTAAACACCGTCTGCATCCTAGTATATATATATAACTAGAAAAAGAAATTGAATAGTGAGAAATTCTCACCAAAGCTATCCCAACTCCACGACACTTCTATTGTAGGAAATCATCACTGTTCTCGCTTTTTGTCACTTTCGTTGCCCGTAGCCACTACATATATAAAAATCACATTTTTATTTCGCTATTCAATGCATAAAAATCGAATTTTTTCTTCGTTATTCAATATATAAAAATCGAATTTTTACTTCGTTATTCAATATATAGAAATCGAATTTTTACTTCGTTTTTCAATATATACAAATCTAATTTTTACTTCGTTATTCAATATATAAAAATCGAATTTTTACTTCGTTATTCAATATATAAAAATCAAATTTTTACTTCGTTATTCAATATATAAAAATCAAATTTTTACTTCGTTATTCAATATATAAAAATCTAATTTTTACTTCGTTATTCAATATATAAAAATCTAATTTTTACTTCGTTATTCAATATATAAAAATCTAATTTTTACTTCGTTATTCAATATATAAAAATCTAATTTTTACTTCGTTATTCAATATATAAAAATCGAATTTTTTTCTATTTAAAAAAATCTAATCTTTTCTATATCAAAAATCTAATCTTTTCTATATAAAAAATCTAATCTTTTCTATATCAAAAATCTAATCTTTTCTATATCAAAAATCTTAACTTTCTGCTTCCTTTTATTAAATAAAATCAGAAAATAAAAGGATAAAACAAAAACAAATTGTATTGTACTTTGATTTCGTATGGAGAATATATAGCAATTCAAACATTCGATAATTAAAAATGTAATTAAGTGAATTAAATAAAATAAAAATTAAATTTTTACCTTCGTTTGAAGGGGGCATTCACCGTCGTCGAAGAAGGGGGTGCTCGTGTTGAGGCAGGGGTTTTGGGAGAGGTCTTCAATTCGGAGGAGGAGGGGATCGATGAGCGGTTGGAGGAGGTGCTGCGATGGCCCGCGGTGGTGGAGGTGGGGCCACGACTGGTCGTGCTCGCGGTTTGGTCGGGGAATGGAGACGGAGGGGGTTTCGGGTTCGGTTTCCAGAAGAGGGAGAGAGAGAGACGAGGGGGAGGGGAAGGCTGCCGCGCGTCGGTGGGGGGGGGGTCTGGTCAGGGAGGCGGTGCCGCCACTGGAAGGGGAGGCGCGATTTCCGCCTATCCCCTTTTTCTCTTTTTTTTTATTTCGGTTTAAATGAAGAGAGAGAGAGGAGGGTAAGGGCTTAAATGAATATATATATATATATTAATTTATTTATTTCTAAAAAAACAACTTTGAAATTCGAACTCGAAATTGAGCCCACCGACTGTCGTCCCTAGCGTATTACCCCCATTCCGAACACAATGGGATAGGTCACGTAGGCCAATTCAATCGGTACGATCAGTTTTCGTCAAAATCAACATATAACTCTATATATTGAATTTGAACGCGCATTTCAATTTACTGGGGTCACATACTAACTCGAAAAATTCCCGAAAAATATTTTCTAGCTTCGTATTGACGATACGGTACTAACAAAACTAATTACGTAAAATTCTGAGACCGTTGGAAAAATGGCCATTTTCCAGTCGATTAAAATCAACTGAAACTGGTCAAACGCGTTTTCCTTTGCCATGCTCACATATCGATTCGAAAAATTATGAAATTTGAAACCTAGCAATAATTTGACATCACGGATCCAACAAAAGTGGTTTCGTTGAAATCCGAGGTTGTTTGCAAAATTTCCATTTTTAAGGGCCTGAATTCCATAACGACTATTCAGAATTTTCAACTGGACATATCTTTTGATTCCCGCTATGAAATTTCGATTTTTCTGATTCATTGAAAGATATCCTCAATTAGATCCTATTATTTTCGGTTTCGCTAAAATCCGGTTTATTTTGCACCCAGTACATCAAATTGAAGTTTGAAATTGAATTATCGAACTACCGCGCCATTTTCAATTCCTTTATAATTTAAAATAAATATTTATAATCTAACGACGACGTATATAATATATACGTTCTAATTCCATTCAAAATACATTTCTCGTCGTTATTATTTAAAATAATCTATTTTAAATGTTCAAAATTCATTAAAATTGCCAAAATAAAAATTTTAAATTGGCTCGCATTTCCGGGTTATTACAATCTCCCCCACTTAAAACTTTTCGTCCCCGAAAAGGAACGAAGCCGAAAGTTGTTTAACAAATCAACTCAACTTCCATTCTATTGATTACGGCTTAAGTTCTTCAACTTTTCAGTTTCTAAGAACTTTTCAAATCTTCCAAAAATTTGGCTAACACCCTAAATTTTCGAACAATTTCGCCATAACCTCCCATGCACCGGGAGCACGGGAAAATCCCGAAATTGCCATACAGGCCTTCTGATTTCAAAAAGAAAAAGAAAAAGCCAAGCGGCTAGCAATTCTGCTCATAAAATCATCATCACCCAAACAAAACAATAAATTATGGTAAATATGTACCTATTTGTTGGGCAAACAAATTTTATTCTTCTGCTCTAGCCTCCTTGCTATAACCTGTTCAATGCAAGTACATGTATATGCAAGCAAATGCAACTAAATTTTCAACACAATTCAATATTTGATGCAATTAGGCATAATTGTTCAAAATTATCAAACTAATAAACAAACAACACAAACATCAATCAATTAGTGGATTAACGTTTCAAATTCATAAATTTGATATATATACAAAAAATCATGTTTTTGGTGCCAAATCACAACAAATAAATCTATCTATATAAGTTTTGGTTCTCACACCAGTCTAATGGAAATATATAGAAATCACACCTTCGAAACACGAACATAAGTTCGGATGATGATCGATCAATCATCAGAACCATCTTCGGGTGTCTAGAATGTGATTCTATATCTATCCAGTATATTAAAACTTCGGATATACGTTCATGACGCGTATATGCAAAATCTTTATATAATGGATTATCCAAATTCAAAATAAATAAATAATAATATACGTATAAAACGATATAAATTTCAAAACAAAATTGTTTTCATTTGAAAAATATACTCTTCACACTCGTTCTAGGATACTACTGACCCTATCTCTAACGAGTCATTCTAATTGGATATTACTAATCCAATATCTGATGAATTCTTTCGTATGGTTCTAATGTGTCTTGTTCTCGAGCTCTGTAAACCAAAGCTCTGATACCAAATGAAGCAACCCGAACTTCCCCGGTCTCCGAAGAGAAGAGAAAGAACGAATTACTGTGAGGACAAGACAAATCAAAACGTAGATGGAAGAACATTTCATTGTATATTACAACAATTCCATCAGAATACAAGAATACACAGAGTATAATTGAATAAATTACATTCGACAAATATCAGAGATTACAATAAATTACATAACAGCGGAAAATAATACAAAGCACAACTGAAGGTGATATACGGATGCAGAGCTTTCCGGATATCATTCCAGCTGCAAACCAGAATCTTGTGAATATAAATCTGCAAAACCAAAACTACTAGCTGCCCGTGCGGAAAATAGGGGCACCCAGTGTTTAGGTTAAAACAATAAACTCCAGGTCAGTCATGTGACTGGTGTGAGAACTAAAATAGTTATTTAAACATTACTTTAAAAGAGAGTAATTCAAGGGACCACGCCGTATAACACGGAACGGGTTTCCTCCCAAGAATACCAGTGCATAGAAAAGACAACGCAATGCTTTTTCGAAAAATGAAGCTATTATAAGACCCTGGTCCCATCACACAATGCAACGCAAGCCGGAGGATAGGGTTTTCCCTTATAACAGCCAAACATGCTTGGTACGTTTAAAACAAATCATTTGATACTATAATAAGTGTATAGTGTCAAAACAATTTCAATCATAAACATCAATCACAGACGGCATAAGTGCCCCATCCCACTATGTTGCCATACTAGACTCTATAAATAAAGCCGAAATACACGTATTGGAAATTCGATTTCCGTCATGAGTTGAGGCAAGGGGAAAGCACCTCTCTGCTTCGAGACACTCTAGCAAATGCTCAGGACTACGCACTCTGGGTAACCCTTGGATCGGCTGGGCCGGTCCCCTCTTACGTTTGAGGATTGGCAATTCCTGAACACACGTTTCCCGGTCCTTACAGACCTAATATCGAGGCGCCTCGCATTCCAACAACCACAAAGGTGAAAAGTATATAAATGTTAGGGCTGGTAAGTCACTGACACCACCAAAGCTAGAAAGAAACGTCGTGTTCTCCCAACGGTCCGTATCCCGTTTTTGACTCATACTGAGGTGTGAGGCTCGCGAATCCACGCTATACACAAAGCTATGCCACGTAGGTCGTGCTTTGATCATCAACCACAAGACTTTGCTTTTCAACAGAAGCCTTGATCCATGCAACTCAGCGTGCCACACAGGCAATTCATGCCATGCGATTGATATCTATCGATATATAACCTCTAAGCTCGTACGTCTCAGAGAAGGGTGTTAAGCAAGAGAATAAATTCTCCGTCGCCAAACAGATATATATTTAACAGAAATCAATCAACACAGAACAAAATCCAATGTCAGACACACAATCCATTTCCAAGTTCGTTCTGGGTCTGAACGAAACCGGAGGCACTTTCCTCACATATCCATCGATCTCCAAGTACGTTTGGACGACCACCAACTATTTCTATCCTCTTGGGTGTACAGCCCAATCAGGATCATCAGTAATTATCCAGACGATGTGAAGACTTCCGGTCTTCAACCACCGTCTTCATCTTCGACATATCGTCGAATCGGTTATTCAGAATGGGTGTAAACCCGGCCTTTCCGAACAGCCCGCGTATATTAAAAACAAATGTTACACAAACACAACATACGCCTCATTCCAATTCAGTAGCTACTAACCGTAAATCGACAAGAGAACAATTTCCCAAATATTAACCCCGAAAGCCGAAACCAACATCAGATCAATACCCAAGAAACCATTCTTCTTAGCTAACCTACAGCTAGTTTCTTGTAAAAACCCGTAACTTCCCCGTAAAGGAAAGAGCGGATAGTTCGAGAACAAGTCACAACAGAACGCATATAAATGAACATTTCATTGTATATTACAACAATGCATCAGAATACAAGAATATACAGAGTATGAATGAATAAATATTACACAGAAATATCAGAGATTTAAATTACATTTAAATACATAGCAGCGGAAAATAATACAATACACAACTAGAAGAGATATACGGATACAAAGCTTTCCGGATATCATTCCAGCTGTAAACCAGGATCCTGTGAATATAAATCTGCAAAACCAAAACTACTAGCTGCCCGTGTCAAAATGGGGGCACCCAGAGTTTAGTTTAAAACAATAAACTCCAGATCAGTCATGTGACTGGTGTGAGAACTAAAACAGTTAATCTTTATTTTAAAGTTCGGTAAATCAAGGGACCACGCCGTATAACACGGAACGGGTTTCCTCCCAAGAATACCAGTGCATAAAACAAACAGCGCAATGCTAAATAGAGAAAAATGAAGCTGTTATAAGACCCAGGTCCTATCACACAATGCAACGCAAGCCGGGGGATAGGGTTTTCCCTTATAACATCCAAAGGATGCTTGATACGTTTAAAACAAATCATTTGATAATATTATAAGTGCATAGTGTATAAAGCAACTTCAAATCATAAGTATCAATCATAGGCGGCATGGGTACCATATATCATGTCGCCATATATAGGTTATACAATCGAAATCGCAAAGTCACGTATTTGGAAATTGGGTTTCCATCTATGAACCAAGGCAAAAGATAGTCCTCAACCGATTCGAGACAATCTAGCCTACCATGTCTCAGGATCAGAGCTCAAGTGACCCTTGGATCGTCAGGGCCGGTCCACCGATGTGGATAAAAATTCCTGAACAATACGTTTCCCCACCCTTTGGGGCGCAAACGAGCCAACGAATGACTCCATCGGACCCGTATCGTCCGATCTAACCGAGGCGCCTCGCAACAGCAACAACCACACATGTGAAAAGTATATAAATGTCAGGGCTGGTAGGTCACTGACACCACCCTAGCTAGAAAGAAACGCATGTCCTCCCTGAGGTCCTTCCTCCCGTTTCTGGTTCACAACCGGGGTGCGAAACTCGCGAAGTAAACGTTACACAAAGCTACGCCACAAAGGCCGTGCTTCGATCATCACCACAAGACTTTGCTTTTCAACAGAAGCCTTGATCAATTGCCACTTAGGCATGCCACACAGGCAATTCACTCCATGCGTTTGATATCCATCAATATATAACCCCTGAGCTCGTACGTCTCAGAGAAGGGCGTTAAGCAAGAGAATAAATTCTCCGCCGCCCAACAGATATATATTTAATAGAGATCAATCACACGGACTAAAATCCAATGTCAGACACACAGTCCATTTACAAGTCCGTTCTGGGTCTGAACGAAACCGGAGGCACCTAGTACCCCGCATATCCATCGATCTCCAAGTACATCTGGACGATCACCAACTGTTTCCATCTTCTTGGGTGTACAGCCCAATCAAGATCATCAGTAATCACCCAAACGACGTGAAGACCTCCGGTCTTTGACCATCGTCTTCATCTTCGACTTATCGTCGTATCAATTATTCAGAATGGGATAAACCCGGTCTTTCTGAATAACTCGCGTATATTTTAAATAAGTGTTACACAAACACAACATACGCCTCATTCCAATTCATCAGTCACTAACCGTAAATTAATCAAGAGAATAATTCCCTAAATATTAACCCCGAAGGCCGAAACCAACATCAGATCAATATCCAGAAAACCATTCTGCTTAGCTAACCGACAGT
Organism: Allium sativum; assembly: GCA_030737875.1. Classification (NCBI taxonomy): domain Eukaryota; kingdom Viridiplantae; phylum Streptophyta; class Magnoliopsida; order Asparagales; family Amaryllidaceae; genus Allium; species Allium sativum. The sequence goes on from CM060912.1 coordinate 431,622,288, forward strand.
TAGTTTCTAAATTTCACATTCATAGGGAAAGGTTCCCATTAATTTTATCCAAGATAAATTTCTTGAATTTATTCTTTAATCTATTTTTGAATATCAATTCAAACTAGTCGGGATTAGCGAACCTTACCGAAGTAATCATTTGTTTTAATTTCCCAATCCCAACCTATTCATCCCATGAAGTAAAACTGGTTATACTTCATATCTAACACCACGGTGTTATCGGTAAATTCAATTACCATTTCACGTTCAAATCTAATTAAAGATTTAACTATCGCCTGGAGCAAAATTGGTGGTACTCCAATTTCGATCTTTTCAATCAAATTAAAGATTCATTAAAACTCCACTTAGTTTTAATCTTTAACTGGGTTAAAGAATCAGTGTCATTTAAAACACGGTTCACGATAAACCCAAAGATCACATTCCATTAATTATCGGGTTAAAGAACAAGTGTTATTTAAAAACAATGTTCACGATAAACCCAAAAATCAATATCAATTCAATTTCAATTAAATATTATTTAATTGGTACACTTCATTAAATCTAAATAAAAAGATTTAATCTTTTCTCAACTGGGTTCAAGAACAGTGTTAGTGAAGACACCATTCACGACAAACCCAAATCACATTTGATATTCAATACAAGGCTTAGAATAGAAAATATATCGGCTTATATTCAATATCAAATTCTATGATTAACAAATGTCGTATTGGAAATAACGATATAAATATATATCTTTCAAATTTCCATAACAACATCTGTATAATCACGAATTCCAACATCGAAATATTCCGAAGACAATTTCGATTCAAATCCCCTCCGATGCAATCATTGGAAATTCTGGTTATTTTTAAAACCCTTTTCAAATTCAATTTATTTATAAATAAATAAATAGAATTATAATTCTAGTTCAAAACTAGTTCATTTCGATAAAAATCTATTTTTATCTTTTCAAATATGGAGTTTTTCATCCCAATTCTTTCTAAATCATTTCTTATGATTTTACACAAATTATTACTATTTTTAATAATTTTATCAAGGCCCGTACAGTCGATTTCCATCAACGGTCATCGAACTGCACTTACAGCGACCTTTTCCAAATTTGATTTGGACATAATTCCAAATCCAACCGTTAGATTTCAAATTTCTAATATTCGTTAGAAATATCTTTTCGATACGAACCCAACGGTTCCGGTTTTAGGAGAATCCGACGGTCGGATCTCCCGTAATGTCCGTTTGAAATAAATGGTCGAAATTCGCGAACTGCCGCGGCGCGGCGCGTTCTATTCAGGCCATTATATAATATATATATATATATATATATTATATATATTTCATCGATTTCTATTTAAAACGAATTATATAAATAGTTTTAAATTCGTTTCAAAAGCAATTTCAACTTCCATTTCAATTCAAATCAAAATTGAATTCTTCTTTATAAATTCGTTTTAAAATTCATTTCTATTCAATTCAAATTTCAATTCAATTTGAATTCATTTCAATTTGCTTTGAATTCAATTTGAATTCGTTTTCAATTCAATTCATTTCGAAATCGTTTTCAATTCAATTCATTTCGAAATCGTTTTCAATTCAATTCATTTCAAAATGAATAAAATCGATATAAATATCGTTCACGTCAAAATGGCGTCAATCTAATCAACACGGCTTCATAAATTTCTATTTTCAAATATTCTATTTCAAATATTTCCTTTTTCAAAATAGTTGTTATTATCAAAATATTTCGTTCAACACATGACCAATCTCAATGGATGAGTACTGTCAACACATGAACCTTTATTTTATATTGATAAAGATATAAATTTTATTACTAAAATATTTCGTTCAACACATGACCAATCTCAATGGATGAGTACTGTCAACACATGAACCTTTATTTTATATTATTCTTTATTTTCTAAATTGGAATGAGGCCCAATCGATCACCATATAATGTTAATTATATGGATTTTCATACATTACACACATATAATAGCATTGAAAAATAATCAACCATCAACCAAAGTGCACTACACTGTATAAGCATCAAATATAGATATCTAATGCTTATAACAGCCTGTCAATCAATCGATCGACATATTTAATCAATCAGGATGACTGAACTTCAAATTTCATCCCAACACCCGTGTGGGGTTTCAAACAATCAAACACAGATTTTAGTTGTGCAGTTGGGCGATGTGTAAAATTTATCGTCCCAATCAATGTCATTCAAATAGGTGTACATAAAATAAACCGTCCGGTTTGTAAATGAATATTTATTTATTCACATTCACTATATTCATATTCACGTTAAAAATTATATTTTTAACGATAAAACATTTTATTTTAACATATGAATTTCTATTCAGTTCATTCTTTAAATAAAATGGTATTTTTATTTTCTAACTTATTTTAGAAAATTTCGGCGGCATAACGGCACGATACTAGAAACGGGACGAGGCCCAGCCTTATCCCCGGTCCAGTGAAGGCCCACGCCATTCACACATCAATCAATCCATTCATTTCACCAAACAATTCAATTTCAAATCAAATCATCTAACTAATCTATGCAACCAAACAAACAAGTCCATGGTCTGTGGACGATTGTGTCGGGTGCTATTAAGCACCGTCTGCATCCTAGTATATATATATAACTAGAAAAAGAAATTGAAAGGTGAGAAATTCTCACAGATAGCTATCCAAGCTCCACGGCACTTCATTGATAGAAATCTTCATCGCTATCGCATCTTCGTCATCTTCGTTGCCCGTAGCCACTACATATGTAAAAATCGAATTTTTACTATGCTATTCAATATATAAAAATCATATTTTTGTTTCGCCTTTTCAATATATAAAAATCATATTTTTATTTCGCTATTTAATATATAAAAATCATATTTTTGTAACGCCATTTAATATATAAAGAATTATATTTTTATTTCGCTATTTAATATATAAAAATCATATTTTTGTTTCGCCTTTTCAATATAAAATCACATCTTTAAGAATCAGTTCATACATTATAAATCAAGTCTTTATGTTCTCAAAAATCAAGCCTTTATTTTTTAGAAAAACCTAATCTTTCCTAAATGAAAAATCCAATCTTTCCTAAATGAAAAATCCAATCTTTCCTAAATGAAAAATATAATCTTTCTTAAATGAAAAATCCAATCTTTCCTAAATGAAAAATATAATCTTTCCTAAATGAAAAATCCAATCTTTCCTAAATGAAAAATATAATCTTTCTTAAATGAAAAATCCAATCTTTCCTAAATGAAAAATATAATCTTTCTTTATATTAAAAATATAATCTTTTAATTGGCTTTTCATAATAATAATATTGAGAAAAAAAAACTGATTTTTTTTTCTGAAATTACTTAGATAAAAATCGTATGCAATAAAATCCTATTTTTCTTTGCTCTAGCTATTTATATTTAAACCGAAAATCATTGTTTTTATTTATTTTATAAGCTAAAATGTTAAATAAATAAAAAGAAAAGGACTTACAAGTGTTTTTGGGGGGGTTGGATGGCGTTGGTGGCGGTCAGAGGTAGGGGAAGGCGGACGTTGAAGGCGTCGGGGATGGAGGAGGTGGTGGCTGCCGTGGCGTCGACTTCGTTCGAATTGGGTGCGGTTTTAGGGTTGTGGGTCTTCGTGGAGCTTGGGGCTACGGCGCGCGAGAGGCTGAAGGGGAGGAGGTGGCTCTAGGCTAGGCGGCGGTGGCTGCCTACCTTGGGGCGTGCGACGGTCGGTGGAGCAGGGCTCTGCCTCCTTCGTTCGATGCTTTGTTTTTTTCCCCTTCTTTTTGATTTCCGTTTTGAACGTGGGGGGGGGGGGGGGGGGGGCAGAGTTAAAAGGGGGAAAAGAGATATTTTTTTATTTAATTAATTTAATTTCTCTCTCCTAAGTTGACTTTTCATACGACCTCGAAACGAGGCCCACCGCCTGTCGTCCTTAGCATTTTACCCCCATTCCGAACACAATGGGATATGTATCGTAAGCTGATTCGACCGTTTCGATCAGTTTTCGTCAAAATCAACATATAACTCTATATATTGAATTTGAACGCGCATTTCAATTTACCGGGGCCACATACTAACTAGAAAAATTCCCAAAAAATATTTTCTAGCTTCGTATTGACGATGCGGTCCTAACAAAACTAGTTTCGTCGAATTCTGAGACCGTTTGAAAAATGGCCAATTTCCAGTCGATTAAAATCAACTGAAACTGGTCAAACGCGTTTTCCTTTGCCACGCTCACATATTGATTCGAAAAATTATGAAATTTGGAATCTAGCAATAACTTGACACTGCGGATCCAACAAAACTGGTTTCGTCGAAATCTGAGGTCATTTGCAAAATTCCTATTTTTAAGGGCCTGAATTCCATAGCGACAATTCAGAATTTTCAACTGGACATATCTTTTGATTCCCGCTATGAAATTTTGATTTTTCGGATTCGTTGGAAAGATATTCCCGAATCGATTCTAATATTTTTGGTTTCACTAAAATCCGGATTATTTTGCACGCGGTACATTCAATTGAAGTTTGAAATTGAATTATCGAACTACCGTGCCATTTTCAATTCTATTTATAATTATTTATATTCTAACGACGACGCGTATAATATATACGTTCGAGTTATATTCAAAAATAAATTTCTCGTCGATGTTATTTAAAATAATTCATTTTAAATAATCAAAATTCGCTAAAATTGCCAAAATAAAAATTTTAAACTGGCCCAGATTTTCGGGTTATTACAATCTCCCCCACTTAAAACTTTTCATCCCCGAAAAGGAACAAAGTCGAAAGTGGTTAGATCATTCAACTCTACGTTCGATCTGGCTTCCATTCTCCAACTTTTCAGTTTCTGAGAATTTTCAAAAATTTCAAAAATTTGGCTAACACCCTAAATTTTCTAAAAATTTCGCCATAACCTCCCCTGCACCGGGAGCATCGGGGAATTTCAAATAGCTTCCCCGGTCCTTCTAATCTCAAAAAGAAAAAGAAAAAGCCAAGCGGCTAGCCCATAGGCTCATAAAATCATCATCACCCAAACAAAACAGTAAATTATGTAGTAAACATGTACCTATTTGTCGGGCAAACAAATTTTATTCTCTGCTCTAGCCTCCTTGCTATGACCTGTTCAATATAGGTATATGTATATGCAAGCAAATGCGACCAAATTTCAATAATATTCACTATTTGATACAATTAGGCTAAATGGTTCAAAATTATCAACTAACAAACAATAATCAAACAACACAACCATCAATCAATTAGTTGATTAGCTTTTGAAATTCATAACTTTGATATATAGTCAAAAATCAGATTTTTGATGCCAAATCACAACAATAAGCCCTATCTAATTTTGGTTCTCACACCAGTCTAATGGAGATATATAAATATCACATCTTCAAAATACGAACATAAATTCTGATGATGATCGATCAATCATCAGAACCAACTCCGGGTGTCTAGAATGTGATTCTATATCTATCCAGTATATTAAAATTTCAAATACACGTTTGCAAGACGTATATGCAAAATATTTATATACTGGACTGTCCAAATCAATATAAACTAAATAATCAAATACGAATAATTGATTTTAAATTTTCAAACAAAATTGGTTTTCATTTTCCAAATATACTCTTCACACTCGTTCTAGGATGCTACTGATCCCATCTCTAAAGAGTCATTCTCATTGGATATTACTAATCCAATATCTGATGAATTCTTTCGTATGGTTCTAATGTGCCTTGTTCTCGAGCTCTGTAAACCAAAGCTCTGATACCAACTGTAAAAACCCGTAACTTCCCCGTAAAGGAAAGAGCGGATAGTTCGAGAACAAGCCACAACAGAACGCATATAAAAGAACATTTCACTGTATATTACAACAATGCATCAGAATACAAGAATATACAGAGTATGAATGAATAAATATTACACAGAAATATCAGAGATTTAAATTACATTTAAATACATAGCAGCGGAAAATAATACAATACACAACTAGAAGAGATATACGGATACAAAGCTTTCCGGATATCATTCCAGCTGTAAACCAGGATCCTGTGAATATAAATCTGCAAAACCAAAACTACTAGCTGCCCGTGTCAAAATGGGGGCACCTAGAGTTTAGGTTAAAACAATAAACTCCAGATCAGTCATGTGACTGGTGTAAGAACTAAAACAGTTAATCTTTATTTTAAAGTTCGGTAAATCAAGGGACCACGCCGTATAACACGGAACGGGTTTCCTCCCAAGAATACCAGTGCATAAAACAAACATCGCAATGCTAAATAGAGAAAAATGAAGCTGTTATAAGACCCAGGTCCTATCACACAATGCAACGCAAGCCGGGGGATAGGGTTTTCCCTTATAACAGCCAAAGGATGCTTGATACGTTTAAAACAAATCATTTGATACTATTATAAGTGCATAGTGTATAAAGCAACTTCAAATCATAAGTATCAATCATAGGCGGCATGGGTACCATATATCATGTCGCCATATATAGGTTATACAATCGAAATCGCAAAGTCACGTATTTGGAAATTGGGTTTCCATCTATGAACCGAGGCAAAAGATAGTCCTCAACCGATTCGAGACAATCTAGCCTACCATGTCTCAGGATCAGAGCTCGAGTGACCCTTGGATCGTCAGGGCCGGTCCACCGATGTGGATTAAAATTCCTGAACAATACGTTTCCCCACCCTTTGGGGCGCAAACGAGCCAAAGAATGACTCCATCGGACCCGGATCGTCCGATCTAACCGAGGCGCCTCGCAACAGCAACAACCACACAGGTGAAAAGTATATAAATGTCAGGGCTGGTAGGTCACTCACACCACCCTAGCTAGAAAGAAACGCATGTCCTCCCTGAGGTCCTTCCTCCCGTTTCTGGTTCACAACCGGGGTGCGAAACTCGCGAAGTAAACATTACACAAAGCTACGCCACAAAGGCCGTGCTTCGATCATCACCACAAGACTTTGCTTTTCAACAGAAGCCTTGATCAATTGCCACTTAGGCATGCCACACAGGCAATTCACTCCATGCGTTTGATATCCATCAATATATAACCCCTGAGCTCGTACGTCTCAGAGAAGGGCGTTAAGCAAGAGAATAAATTCTCCGCCGCCCAACAGATATATATTTAATAGAGATCAATCACACGGACTAAAATCCAATGTCAGACACACAGTCCATTTACAAGTTCGTTCTGGGTCTGAACGAAACCGGAGGCACCTAGTACCCCGCATATCCATCGATCTCCAAGTACGTCTGGACGATCACCAACTGTTTCCATCTTCTTGGGTGTACAGCCCAATCAAGATCATCAGTAATCACCCAAACGACGTGAAGACCTCCGGTCTTCAACCATCGTCTTCATCTTCGAGTTATCGTCGTATCAATTATTCAGAATGGGATAAACCCGGTCTTTCCGAATAACTCGCGTATATTTTAAATAAGTGTTACACAAACACAACATACGCCTCATTCCAATTCATCAGTCACTAACCGTAAATTAATCAAGAGAATAATTCCCCAAATATTAACCCCGAAGGCCGAAACCAACATCAGATCAATATCCAGAAAACCATTATGCTTAGCTAACCGATAGTTTGTTTCTAAATTTCACATTCATAGGGAAAGGTTCCCATTAATTTTATCCAAGATAAATTTCTTGAATTTATTCTTTAATCTATTTTTGAATATCAATTCAAACTAGTCGGGATTAGCGAATCTTACCGAAGTAATCATTTGTTTTAATTTCCCAATCCCAACCTATTCATCCCATGAAGTAAAACTGGTCATACTTCATATCTAACACCACGGTGTTATCGGTAAATTCAATTACCATTTCACGTTCAAATCTAATTAAAGATTTAACTATCGCCTGGAGCAAAACTGGTGGTACTCCAATTTCGATCTTTTCAATCTAATTAAAGATTCATTAAAACTCCACTTAGTTTTAATCTTTAACTGGGTTAAAGAATCAGTGTCATTTAAAACATGGTTCACGATAAACCCAAAGATCACATTCCATTAATTATCGGGTTAAAGAACAAGTGTTATTTAAAAACAATGTTCACGATAAACCCAAAAATCAATATCAATTCAATTTCAATTAAATATTATTTAATTGGTACACTTCATTAAATCTAAATAAAAAGATTTAATCTTTTCTCAACTGGGTTCAAGAACAGTGTTAGTGAAGGCACCATTCACGACAAACCCAAATCACATTTGATGTTCAATACAAGGCTCTGAATAGAAAATATATCGGCTTATATTCAATATCAAATTCTATGATTAACAAATGTCGTATTGGAAATAACGATATAAATATATATCTTTCAAATTTCCATAACAACATCTGTATAATCACGAATTCCAACATCGAAATATTCCGAAGACAATTTCGATTCAAATCCCCTTCGATGCAATCATTGGAAATTCTGGTTATTTTTAAAACCCTTTTCAAATTCAATTTATTTATAAATAAATAAATAGAATTATAATTCTAGTTCAAAACTAGTTCATTTCGATAAAAATCTATTTTTATCTTTTAAAATATGGAGTTTTTCATCCCAATTCTTTCTAAATCATTTCTTATGATTCTACACAAATTATTACTATTTTTAATAATTTTATCAAGGCCCGTACAGTCGATTTCCATCAACGGTCATCGAACTGCACTTACAGCGACCTTTTCCAAATTTGATTTGGACATAATTCCAAATCCAACCGTTAGATTTCAAATTTCTAATATTCGTTAGAAAGCTCTTTTCGATACAAACCCAACGGTTCCCGTTTTAGGAGAATCCGACGGTCGGATCTCCCGTAATGTCCGTTTGAAATAAATGGTCGAAATTCGCGAACTGCCGCGGCGCGGCGCGTTCTATTCAGGCCATTATATATAATATATATATATATATTATATATATTTCGTCGATTTCTATTTAAAACGAATTATATAAATAGTTTTAAATTCGTTTCAGAAGCAATTTCAACTTCCATTTCAATTCAAATCAAAATTGAATTCTTCTTTATAAATTCGTTTTAAAATTCATTTCTATTCAATTCAAATTTCAATTCAATTTGAATTCATTTCAATTTGCTTTCAATTCAATTTGAATTCGTTTTCAATTCAATTCATTTCGAAATCGTTTTCAATTCAATTCATTTCGAAATCGTTTTCAATTCAATTCATTTCAAAATGAATAAAATCGATATAAATATCGTTCACGTCAAAATGGCGTCAATCTAATCAACACGGCTTCATAAATTTCTATTTTCAAATATTCTATTTCAAATATTTCCTTTTTCAAAATAGTTGTTATTATCAAAATATTTCGTTCAACACATGACCAATCTCAATGGATGAGTACTGTCAACACATGAACCTTTATTTTATATTGATAAAGATATAAATTTTATTACTAAAATATTTCATTCAACACATGACCAATCTCAATGGATGAGTACTGTCAACACATGAACCTTTATTTTATATTATTCTTTATTTTCTAAATTGGAATGAGGCCCAATCTATCACCATATAATGTTAATTATATGGATTTTCATACATTACACACATATAATAGCATTGAAAAATAATCAACCATCAACCAAAGTGCACTACACTGTATAAGCATCAAATATAGATATCTAACGCTTATAACAACCTGTCAATCAATCAATCGACATATTTAATCAATCAGGATGAGTGAACTTCAAATTTCATCCCAACACCCGTGTGGGGTTTCAAACAATCAAACACAGATTTTAGTTGTGCAGTTGGGCGATGTGTAAAATTTATCGTCCCAATCAATGTCATTCAAATAGGTGTACATAAAATAAACCGTCCGGTTTGTAAATGAATATTTATTTATTCACATTCACTATATTCATATTCACGTTAAAAATTATATTTTTAACGATAAAACATTTTATTTTAACATATGAATTTCTATTCAGTTCATTCTTTAAATAAAATGGTATTTTTATTTTCTAACTTATTTTAGAAAATTTCGGCGGCATAACGGCACGATACTAGAAACGGGACGAGGCCTAGCCTTATCCCCGGTCCAGTGAAGGCCCACGCCATTCACACATCAATCAATCCATTCATTTCACCAAACAATTCAATTTCAAATCAAATCATCTAACTAATCTATGCAACCAAACAAACAAGTCCATGGTCTGTGGACGATTGTGTCGGGTGCTATTAAGCACCGTCTGCATCCTAGTATATATATATAACTAGAAAAAGAAATTGAAAGGTGAGAAATTCTCACAGATAGCTATCCAAGCTCCACGGCACTTCATTGATAGAAATCTTCATCGCTATCGCATCTTCGTCATCTTCGTTGCCCGTAGCCACTACATATGTAAAAATCGAATTTTTACTATGCTATTCAATATATAAAAATCATATTTTTGTTTCGCCTTTTCAATATATAAAAATCATATTTTTATTTCGCTATTTAATATATAAAAATCATATTTTTGTAACGCCATTTAATATATAAAGATTATATTTTTATTTCGCTATTTAATATATAAAAATCATATTTTTGTTTCGCCTTTTCAATATAAAATCACATCTTTAAGAATCAGTTCATACATTATAAATCAAGTCTTTATGTTCTCAAAAATCAAGCCTTTATTTTTAAGAAAAACCTAATCTTTCCTAAATGAAAAATCCAATCTTTCCTAAATGAAAAATATAATTTTTCTTAAATGAAAAATCCAATCTTTCCTAAATGAAAAATATAATCTTTCTTAAATGAAAAATCCAATCTTTCCTAAATGAAAAATATAATCTTTCCTAAATGAAAAATCCAATCTTTCCTAAATGAAAAATATAATCTTTCTTAAATGAAAAATCCAATCTTTCCTAAATGAAAAATATAATCTTTCTTTATATTAAAAATATAATCTTTTAATTGGCTTTTCATAATAATAATATTGAGAAAAAAAAACTGATTTTTTTTCTGAAATTACTTAGATAAAAATCGTATGCAATAAAATCCTATTTTTCTTTGCTCTAGCTATTTATATTTAAACCGAAAATCATTGTTTTTATTTATTTTATAAGCTAAAATGTTAAATAAATAAAAAGAAAAGGACTTACAAGTGTTTTTGGGGGGTGTTGGATGGCGTTGGTGGCGGTCAGAGGTAGGGGAAGGCGGACGTTGAAGGCGTCGGGGATGGAGGAGGTGGTGGCTGCCGTGGCGTCGACTTCGTTCGAATTGGGTGCGGTTTTAGGGTTGTGGGTCTTCGTGGAGCTTGGGGCTACGGCGCGCGAGAGGCTGAAGGGGAGGAGGTGGCTCTAGGCTAGGCGGCGGTGGCTGCCTACCTTGGGGCGTGCGACGGTCGGTGGAGCAGGGCTCTGCCTCCTTCGTTCGATGCTTTGTTTTTTTCCCTTCTTTTTGATTTCCGTTTTGAACGTGGGGGGGGGGGGGGGGGGGCAGAGTTAAAAGGGGGAAAAGAGATATTTTTTTATTTAATTAATTTAATTTCTCTCTCCTAAGTTGACTTTTCATACGACCTCGAAACGAGGCCCACCGCCTGTCGTCCTTAGCATTTTACCCCCATTCCGAACACAATGGGATATGTATCGTAAGCTGATTCGACCGTTTCGATCAGTTTTCGTCAAAATCAACATATAACTCTATATATTGAATTTGAACGCGCATTTCAATTTACCGGGGCCACATACTAACTAGAAAAATTCCCAAAAAATATTTTCTAGCTTCGTATTGACGATGCGGTCCTAACAAAACTAGTTTCGTCGAATTCTGAGACCGTTTGAAAAATGGCCAATTTCCAGTCGATTAAAATCAACTAAAACTGGTCAAACGCGTTTTCCTTTGCCACGCTCACATATTGATTCGAAAAATTATGAAATTTGGAATCTAGCAATAACTTGACACTGCGGATCCAACAAAACTGGTTTCGTCGAAATCTGAGGTCATTTGCAAAATTCCTATTTTTAAGGGCCTGAATTCCATAGCGACTATTCAGAATTTTCAACTGGACATATCTTTTGATTCCCGCTATGAAATTTTGATTTTTCGGATTTGTTGGAAAGATATTCCCGAATCGATTCTAATATTTTTGGTTTCACTAAAATCCGGATTATTTTGCACCCGGTACATTCAATTGAAGTTTGAAATCAAATTATCGAACTACCGCGCCATTTTCAATTCTATTTATAATTATATATAATTATTTATATTCTAACGACGACGCGTATAATATATACGTTCGAGTTATATTCAAAAATAAATTTCTCGTCGATGTTATTTAAAATAATTCATTTTAAATAATCAAAATTCGCTAAAATTGCCAAAATAAAAATTTTAAACTGGCCCAGATTTTCGGGTTATTACATTTCTAAATTTCATATTCTTAGGGAAAGGTTCCCATTAATTTTATCCAAGATAAATTTTTTGAATTTATTCTTTAATCTTCCTTTGGATGTCATTTCAAACAAAATTATGGTTTTCCAAGCTAGTCAGGATTAGTGAACCACACCGAAGTAATTATTTATTTTATTTCCCAATCCCAACCTATTCATCCCATGAAGCAAAACTAGTAATACTCCATATCTAACACCACGGTGTTATCGGTAAAATTAATTACCATTTCACGTTCAAATCTAATTAAAGATTTAACTATCGCTTGGAGCAAAACTGGTGATACTCCATTCTCGCTCTTTTTCATAATTTGATAATTTAAATTACCAATTCACATTTCAATCTAATTGCAGATTCATTAAAACTCCTTTTTCTGGGTTAAAGAACTAATTTCATTTAAAACACAGTTCACGATAAACCCAAATCACATTCTATTCATTATCGGGTTGAAGAACAAGTGTTATTTAAAACACTGTTCACGATAAACCCACAAATCAATTCTATTTAAAACCCATTTCAAATCCCATTTATTTATTTAAAATAAATGGGTTTTAATTTCAGTTCAAAACTAGTTCATTTCGATGAAAATCTATTTTTATCTTTTCAAATATGGAATTTTCATCCCAATTTTTCCCAAATCATTTCTTATGATTTTACATAAATTATTACTATTTTTAATAATTTTATCAAGGCCCGTACAGTCGATTTCCATCAACGTCCATCGAATTGCACTTACAGCGACCTTTTCCAAATTTGATTTGGACGTATCTCCAAATCCAACCGTTAGATTTCAATTTTCTAATATTTGTTAGAAAGCTCTTTTCGATACGAACCCAATGGTTCCGGTTTCAGGAGAATCCGACGGTCGGATCTCCCGTAATGTCCGTTCGAAGTCAATGGTCGAAATTCACGAACTGCCACGGCGCGGCGCGTTCTATTCAGGCCATTATATTATATATATAATATATATTTCGTCGATTTCCTTTTAAAACGTATTTTATAAATCGTTCTAAATTTGTTTCAAAAACATTTCAACTTGCATTTCTAATTCAATTCAAATCTCGATTCATTCTTTATTCAATTCAATTCGAATTTGGTTTATATTCAATTCAATTCGAAATTGGTTTATATTCAATTCAATTCAAATTCGTTTTCTATTCAATTCAATTCGAATTCGTTTTCAATTCAATTCAATTTGAATTCGTTTTCTATTCAATTCAATTTGAATTCGTTTTCTATTCAATTCAGTTCGAATTCGTTTTTTATTCAATTCAGTTCGAATTCGTTTTCTATTCAATTCAATTCGAATTCGTTTTCTATTCAATTCAGTTCAAAATTCGTTTTCTATTCAATTCAATTTGAATTCGTTTTCTATTCAATTCAGTTCGAATTCGTTTTCTATTCAATTCAGTTCGAATTCGTTTTCTATTCAATTCAATTCGAATTCGTTTTCTATTCAATTCAGTTCGAAATTCGTTTTCTATTCAATTCGAATTCGTTTTCTATTCAATTCAGATTCGAATATAATCGATATAAATATCGTTCGCATCAAAATAGCGCATCTCTAATCAACATGGCTTTATATATTTCAATCATTCCGTTATTCTATTCAACAAATGAATCTATATTTTTGTCAACACATGACTAATCTCAACGAATGAGTATTGTCCACGTGTGACTATTTTTGTTATTTAATAAATTTTATAAAATTATGGTATCTTTCGTTTGGTTTCAAATTAGACTCCAACCGTAAATTAGTAAGAGAACGATTTCCCTAATATTAACCCCGAAGGCCGAAACCAACATCAGATCAATATCCAGGAGACCACTCATCTCATCTATTTTCCAGTTAATTTCTAATTTCATATATGATAAAGATGTAAATTTTATTGGTAAAATATTTCGTTCAACACATGACTAATCTCAACGGATGAGTACTGTCAACACATGAACCTTTATTTTATAATGATAAAGATGTAAATTTTATTGTTAAAATATTTCGTTCAACACATGACTAATCTCAATGGATGAGTACTGTTAACACATGAACCTTTATTTTATAATGATAAAAGATGCAAATTTTATTGTTAAAATATTTCGTTCAACACATGACTAATCTCAACGGATGAGTACTGTCAACACATGAACCTTTATTTTATAATGATAAAAGATGCAAATTTTATTGTTAAAATATTTCGTTCAACACATGACTAATCTCAACGGATGAGTACTGTCAACACATGAACCTTTATTTTATAATGATAAAAGATGCAAATTTTATTGTTAAAATATTTCGTTCAACACATGACTAATCTCAACGGATGAGTACTGTCAACACATGAACCTTTATTTTATTATATTCTTTATTTTCTTAATTGGAATGAGGCCCAATCAATTACCATATAGCGTTAACTATATGGATTCCATACAACACATGTATATAATAGCAACGATAAATAATCAACCATCATCCATACTGCACTACACTGTATAAGCATCAAATATAGATATCTAACGCTTATAACAGCCTGTCAATCAATCGATCGACATACTACTAATTATTGGGATTAGTGTACGTCGTATTTTATCCTAATACCCATGTGGGGTTTCAAACAATCAAACACAGATTTTATTTGTGCAGTTGGGCGATGTGTAAAGTTTATCGTCCCAATCAATGTCCTTCAAATACGTGTACATAAACAAACCGTCCGGTTTGTAAATGAATATTTATTTATTCACATTCACTATATTCATATTCACGTTAAAAATTATATTTTTAATGATAAAATATTTTATTTTAACACATGAATTTCTATTCAGTTCATTTACAAAGTAAAAATGATATTTTTATTTTTCCAACTTATTTTAGAAAATTCGGCGGCATAACGGCACGATACTAGAAACAGGACAAGGCCTAGCCTTATCCCCGGTCTAGTGATGGACCACGCCATACACATATGAATCAAATCAATTTCCATCTCATCAAATAATCAAATTCAAATCAAACAATCTAACTAACTACACAACCAAACAAGCAAGTCCATGGTTTGTGGACAATGGTGTCGGGTGCTACTAAACACCGTCTGCATCCTAGTATATATATATATATATAACTAGAAAAAGAAATTGAATAGTGAGAAATTCTCACCAAAGCTATCCCAACTCCCCGACACTTCTATTGTAGGAAATCATCACTGTTCTCGCTTTTTGTCACTTTCGTTGCCCGTAGCCACTACATATATAAAAATCACATTTTTATTTCGCTATTCAATGCATAAAAATCGAATTTTTTCTTCGTTATTCAATATATAAAAATCGAATTTTTACTTCGTTATTCAATATATAAAAATCGAATTTTTACTTCGTTATTCAATATATAAAAATCTAATTTTTACTTCGTTATTCAATATATAAAAATCTAATTTTTACTTCGTTATTCAATATATAAAAATCGAATTTTTACTTCGTTATTCATTATATAATTCGTTATTCAATATATAAAAATCGAATTTTTACTTCGTTATTCAATATATAAAAATCGAATTTTTACTTCATTATTCAATATATAAAAATCTAATTTTTACTTCGTTATTCAATATATTAAAATCGAATTTTTTTCTATTTAAAAAAATCTAATCTTTTCTATATCAAAAATCTAATCTTTTCTATATCAAAAATCTTAACTTTCTGCTTCCTTTTATTAAATAAAATCAGAAAATAAAAGGATAAAACAAAACAAACTGTACTGTACTTTGATTTCGTATGGAGAATATATAGTAATTCAAACATTCGATAATTAAAAATGTAATTAACTGAATTAAATAAAATAAAAATTAAATTTTTACCTTCGTTTGAAGGGGGCGTTCACCGTCGTCGAAGAAGGGGGTGCTCGTGTTGAGGCAGGGGTTTTGGGCGAGGTCTTCAATTTGGAGGAGGAGGGAATCGATGAGCGGTTGGAGGAGGTGCTGCACTGGCCCGCGGTGGCGGAGGTGGGGCCACGACTGGTCGTGCTCGCGGTTTGGTCGGGGGATGGGGACGGAGGGGGTTTCGGGTTCGGTTTCCAGAAGAGGGAGAGACGAGGGGGAGGGGAAGGCTGCCGCGCGTCAGTGGGGGGGGGGGGGGGGGTCTGGTCAGGGAGGCGGCGCCGCCACTGGAAGGGGAGGCGCGATTTCCGCCTATCCCCTTTTTCTCTTTTTTTTATTTCGGTTTAAATGAAGAGAGAGAGAGAGAGGAGGGTAAGGGCTTAAATAAAAATATATATATATATATATTAATTTATTTATTTCTAAAAAAACAACTTTGAAATTCGAACTCGAAATTGAGCCCACCGACTATCGTCCCTAGCGTATTACCCCCATTCCGAACACAATGGGATAGGCCACGTAGGCCAATTCGATCGGTACGATCAGTTTTCGTCAAAATCAACATATAACTCTATATATTGAATTTGAACGCGCATTTCAATTTACTGGGGTCACATACTAACTCGAAAAATTCCCGAAAAATATTTTCTAGCTTCATATTGACGATACGGTCCTAACAAAACTAATTTCGTCAAATTCTGAGACCGTTGGAAAAATAGCCATTTTCCAGTCGATTAAAATCAACTGAAACTGGTCAAACGCGTTTTCCTTTGCCACGCTCACATATCGATTCGAAAAATTATGAAATTTGAAACATAGCAATAATTTGACATCACGGATCCAACAGAAGTGGTTTCGTCGAAATCCGAGGTCATTTGCAAATTTTCCATTTTTAAGGGCCTAAATTCCATAGCGACTATTCAAAATTTTCAACTGGGCATATCTTTTGATTCCCGCTATGAAATTTCGATTTTTCTGATTCATTGGAAAGATATCCTCAATTAGATCCTATTATTTTTGGTTTCGCTAAAATCCGGTTTATTTTGCACCAGGTACATCAAATTGAAGTTTGAAATCGAATTATCGAACTACCGCGCCATTTTCAATTCCTTTATAATTTAAAATAAATATTTATATTCTAACGACGACGTATATAATATATACGTTCTAATTCCATTCAAAATAAATTTCTCGTCATTATTATTTAAAATAATCTATTTTAAATGTTCAAAATTCATTAAAATTGCCAAAATAAAAATTTTAAATTGGCTCGCATTTCCGGGTTATTACATAAATGGATTTTTTAACAAAATCCAAGAGTTGTTATGTTAAAAGAGAAACAAATTTTGTTTTAATAAGTTTAAGTTAAAAAGTGTAAGAGATTTAAAATGAGAAGAAATTTGACAAACGCAAAGAATGGTTATTATAAACCCTATTTTTAAGAAAAATAGCAAATGAGAATGATAGGTTTTGTGTTTCAAACTTTTATCTATTCTAAGATAAGAACATTGTCGGTCAAGGTCTGAGAGGTAATTAAAATACCCCAACTTGAACGACTTCACTATTATTAAAGGACGATATTAGTTTGTAACGGTTGGAATTAGTTTATTATTTTCTAAGAGAATATTGCAAATTTTAATTTCAAGGTTTTGAAACCATTGATTTTAAAAGTAAACGATGTATAAGTTTAACATCGGTTGACCCAGCTTTGAAGTATAAATTTATTTATACCTTTGACTTAGGAATATATAGTGTTTTCCCAAAGCAAAGAAAATGAAAGAGATTTAGCGAATATGTAGTGTTGTTTTTGAAATAAAGAAATGAAATGGAGATTATTAAATAAAGATATGTTATTGTTTTCAGTGTAGCGAAATAATGAGATTTGAAATAGGAGAACATGAAATCGATTTCTAAAGATCAATGAAATAGTTTTAATAATGAATCAGAGCTGCAATTATACTAAACCGTACTGCTGTGAAATTGATAGTTAACTCGACTATCAATGAAATATTATTGGACCTTTATGACGTGTTGTTTCGGTGAGACTGGGATGGGAACTACGCCCAAAACCACTTCGATCCAACGTTGCATACGAAACTAACTTGTAGTAATTGAAGATGGAGCAGTGATGACCGTAGATCTTCATGAAATGGAAGAACTGTGTATAATCCCTCGGTCACTTCTATAAAAGAGATACAGTGTGGTTCTGTCGTGATTGGAATTTACGAATTGCAAGGATTACTTGCTACCGATCCTTGGGGTGATTCATATGTAAGGATGTGGTAGGAGGGTGCCTTCGGTTCATCTTATTCCTGGATGACTTGTATGGACGAGTGTCAGACAGAGTATTTCCAAATGGTCACGTACGTTGATTTTTACAAAATATACCAATTTTGATGGTGGAGAAGGAAACTTCTCCTGCTTAACACCCAAAGTATATTTGTGGATGTCAATGTGTGATTTGTTGGATCTAACAATGTGGCATTCAAAGTAAATGATGATGTGATGTTCTAAAAAGGTAAACGTGATCTCAAGCCTCATCAACCGGGAAATGACAAAAATCAGGTAGGCAACATGGCTAGGTGGGTCATTCCCAAGCAGGGTATATTGTCACTATCTAGAGAAAAATCATTTTTGTTCTTTCATTTTTTTATCTTTGCAGAAGTACGGTGGATCCATAAAGTCGTGGGCTGACAATATATTCGATACACTCAAGTTAAATGAGTGGTAGGTCATGTGTGTCAGGGTTGCAAGATATTCTCGTTGAACCTCAGTGTATCCCCTCTAGAGTACACTGATCGGAAGGTGATCCCATACCTTGTCATAGTTGGAACACAATCTCCAATAAGATCTATGCGGTTTTTGATTATATAATGAATATGTAGAGCATAAGACGCAATCGTTCTGCTAGATGGTTATTTATGTGTGGTTTAATAGACACTATTATAGTATCACTAGATTTTGATATATCAAAAAATGTTTTGGGTTATAGTAAGTTAAAAATTGTCCGCGTTTATGTGTGGGTTGGACTTATTGTTATCCTTTTTAAAAAAAAAAAGGATTTCTAAAGTTAAGCAAATTGTTTGCCATTTGAATTTACCACTGAAAGTATTCCAGAATGATCTGGGTGAATTTTGCTTTGCTTCAAATATATAGTGATGTTTTTGAAATAAAGAAATGAAATCGAGTTTGGTAAATAAATATATGTTTTTCTTTTCAATGTAGCGAAATAATGAGATTTGAGACGGGAGAATATGAAATCAATTTCTAATGATTGATGAAATAGTTTTAATGAATGAATCAGAGTTGCCAATATACTTAACTGTATTGTGAAATTGATAGTAAAACCCGACTATTAATGAATTATTATTGGACCTTTTTGATGTATTGTTTCGAAGACACTGGGATGGGAAATAGACCCAAAACCACTTCGATACAACGTTGCGTATGAAACTGACTTACAGTAATTGAAGATGGAGCATTGAAGACCGTAGATCTTCATGAAACGGAGTAACAACTTATAATCTCTGGGTCGCTCCTATAAAAGAGATACACTGTGGTTCTGTCGTGACTGGAATTTACGAATTGCAAGGACTACTCGCTACTGATCCACATGAATGATTCCTATATAAGGATGCAGTAGGAGGGTGATTAGGTTCATCTTGTTCTTGGATGACTCGCATGCATGAGTGTTTCCCAGAGTATTTCCAAATGGTCACGTACATTGATTTTTACGAAATATACCTAGTTTGGTGGCAGAGAAGGAAACTTCTCTTTCTTAACACAAGAGTATATTTTTGGATGTCAATGTGTGATTTGATGGATATGACAATGTGGCATTCAAAGTAAATGATGATGTGATGTTCTAAAAAGATAAACGTGACCTCAAGCCTCATCAACCGGGAAATGACAAAAATCGGGCAGGCAGCGTGGCTAGGTGGGTCATTTCCAAGCAGGGTATATTGTCACCATCTAGAGAAAATTAATTTATATTCTTCTTTCATTTTCTGTTTCTCCGCGGAAGTATGATGGATCCATAAAGCTGTAGGATGACAATATATTCGTTACACTTAAGTTAAATGAGTGGTAGGTCATGTGTGGCCGGGTTGCAAGATGTACTTGTTGAACCCCGGTGTATCCCCTCTAGAGTACACTGATCGGAAGGTGATCCTATACCTTGTCATAGTTGGAACCCAATCTCCAATAAGTGTCATGCGGTTATTGATTATATAATGAATATGTGGAGCATGTGATGCAAGCGTTCTGCTAGATGGTTATTTATTTATGGTTTGATAGACACTATTATAAAATCACTAGATTTTGATATGTCAGAAATGTTTTGGGTTATAGTAAGGTAAAAAATCTTCCGTGTTTATTGTGGGCTAGTCTTAATATTATCCTTTCTTTCAAAAAAAAAAGGATTTCTACAGTTAAGCAAATTGTTTGTCATATGAATTTACCACTGAAAGTATTCCAGACTGATCTGGGTGAATTTTTCTTTGCTTCATATGTTCTCGGGTCAGACCGAGTATACTATCAGGTTAGGTTCGGCTTGGAGTTTCAGGAGCTGGAAGAAGGAGGCCTCAACGTTAGTTATTTAGAGTTTATTTCTATTGTGTCTGATATATGATGTACTATGATGATTTGTATGTATGTACAGTTTCTTTTTGCGTAAAGAGGTTTGATATATTATATTTTTTGCATTCCGATGTGAGATTCTGATGTTGATCATCTTATTCTTCTATTCTAATATTTCTTTCTTTTCTCACCCTCTAAATTCTTTCTCTGAATTATCTGCTCTTTCTATGAAATTTGACTTGACATGCATTGTTAGATGTCGGCTTGAATTATACAAAAAAGTGGGACGTAACACCAACCCTTCTCCTAAAGCCATGGTTCCACCTACCCTTAAAATGCTAAAAAAACCAATTTTACCTTTTAAACACCTAAACCCTAACTCCTTCCATCTGGCACACAAATCCACACCTCGCAGCCCCCATAAGCTTACGCCTGACCCACTCACACCTCTTTCAGGCTGTGCAACCCTAGTGGACCCCACCTCCCCAAGCCGTGGGCCCCACTAACCTTTCTAAGCCCTAAAACCCATAAAAATCGCATCTTTCCTCTTAAAATTGCAAGTAGAACTTTATGTATTTATATATTATTTAGTAAAGGGTGATTTGGAGTGAAATGGTGTAATCTTGGTTACGTTGAGGTTGTTAGAGTTACTAACTAGTAGAGTTGTGGTGTGGAATAACTATTGGTGAGAACTCTTAAACGATTATTAAGGGCTTGTTTAAAATTAAATATTGTTGTGAATTGTTTGAGTTATATATTGATGTGTGATGAATGATTTGGAATCATTATAGTGTTTAATGATGTTTAATATGATAAAAATGTGATTTTTAAGTGGTATACAAGTAGTTGCATGGGTATGTGGAACTTATAACTAATAGTGTTGAAATTGACATTGAGTTGAACCTTTATGATTACTGAACTGAAATTAACTAAGTGTATGTTAATTAATATTGATAAGAACCCTATTTGGGTAATAGATGATGATTGGTTAGACATTGGTTGTTGACATTGATTGATACTGCGGTTAATCAGTTGATTGACAAACCCATATAAGCATGAATGATTTAGGGATTATATGGTGTATTTTCCACGATATGCGGATTGGATGTTATATTGTTTGTTGATGTGTGATAGATAATTAATAAATGGTTTGGAATTATATTCAATTTGATTTTATTTTCAAAATCAAATTTGTGTCATAATAGGACGTGTCGCGCAACGACGGATCATGAATATCGACAATGGACTTCAAATTGACATACCGAGAGAACCGATCATCGGATCTTCCTGAAATTAAAAACATTGGGTCCGAAATGAAAAGATTTTTCAATTGAATCTAATAATGTTAAGATCCAATGGCTGGATTATGAGATAAGTCAAAATCAAATTTCTAGAAAAATACGGATTTTGCAATTTAAGACCCGAAACTGGATTTTTAAAGAATGAGATATTTTTAAATTATTAAAAATAGGGATAAATTATGGTAAATCATAATAAATGGTTTAGTAGTGATTTAATTGGTAGTGTGAACTTTTGGATCACATAAAAGTCATTTTGACTAAATTAGCCGATGTAAGCCTATTCACAATGCTATTTGTGATGTCGTTGATTGTTGATAGATTTGATTCATTTAATTACGAACACGTAACCAAATGAATGATTTTGGAAAGATGACTTCATAAACAAATATGAAATGAACGTTGGATTTCGTGGATCTAGAAAATATTTTGTAATAAACATTTTCAAGTGAAAAATGGTTTGTAAAAGACGTTTTATAAGTGAAAAGGATTTCTACGGCTCAAACCTTAATGTTTAAATGATTTAGAAAGCAAAAGTACTATGATTTGAAATTACTTGTGAAACGATTTATCACTTCAGGATATAAATGATTTGATATGTTACATATGATTCGGGTAACCTGTGACTAAAAACCTAGGTAAAATGGGTATGGGACTCCTCTTAATATAGAGGGACATACCGTCCCTTCTGCGATAGAGACACACTGTGTGATGGGACACCTCTTGTAAGAGGGACATACACAAAACTATTATCGATATGAGAAGGCTTGGCCCTGGTTGCCTTATTATCGAGAGAAACCTCCTGACTTGGTTGCATATGTTTTAATATGCTTGTATTGTAGTTATTTGGAATTTTCCAAAAGTGATTTTGTTTGAAATCTCAGAGTGAAGTATGATTTGATATGAAAGAAATATCTGGTATTTCAAATGATTTGAAATAAAACATGGGTTCTAAGTCCAAAAATATTATTTCAAAAGAAATGTTTTTTAAAATGAATTAGATTCAATAAATCTATGGTGAAGATAAAACTTGTTGGTTTTGAGTTATTATGAATTTTATTAGATTTGATAAATATAAAAGTATTGACAAAACTATTTTAGATTGTGTTTGAAGAACTAGTATTCATATAAGGAAAACCTGTTCCATGTTATATGACGTGGTCCTATGAATTACCTAAGTTTAAAATGAATTATATCGTACTTGAGTTATCAAACTAGTCTCATGACTAACCCGTTTCATTTTTCCCTTGCAAACTTGGGTGCCCCTATTTTCCACATGGAGAGCCAGGTAGTTTGTTCTGCGGATTCTTAGAGCAAGATTCTGGATTGAAGCGGTGTCCGGAGCATTTGATAGTCTTTCGCTGAATGTTATTATGTTTCCACTGTGTATTGTAGTGTGTTATTTTTCGATAGTTATGATGTACTCTGATGTAACCTTGTAATGTGTTAATGAAAAGACTTTTGTTTCTATCTGATGTGTTGTGTTCCCAAAGTTAATGTCTTGAGGGTTTCGGCGGTTTCAGATCGGACTTGTGCAGCATACGGTCGATTCGAAAGGTGAGAATTTTCGGGTCATTACAGTTGGTATCAGAGCTTTGGTTAATTCAAAAGCTTTGGGGAACAATTCTTTAGAATAGAAAGAAAAGACTCATCAGAGATAGGATTAGTAACATCCTATAAGAGTAACTCATTAGAGATGGAGTTAGTAACGACCTAGAATGAGTTAAAAGTATCATGTATATGAGAGAGTGTAACTGCAATATAGAAACTGAATTATTGATGATTTTGGATAGTCGATAAATTCTGGATCCTGTTAAGTAAGAAAAGAAACCTGCTAACACCTTCCTTTCTTTTCGAGGATGAAAAGTTTTTAAGTGGGGGAGAATGTAACGACCCAAATATTTGGTCAATTTAAAATTTGGATTTAAATACGACTTTTAAAATGATTCAAAGTTGAATATATTAAAATTTTATATTTTAATATTATTTTGAAGACAAAAAAATAGACCATTTTTGAAAAGTCTCAAATCCAAATAAACCAAATTTATCAGACCTATAACATAATAATATGGTAAAGTTTCAAATTTCAAGTCAATCGGAGTTAGTATGTAAGCATACGTAATATAAATGTGTATTGAAAAAACTAGTTAAAATTCAGTTAAAGCTTGAAATTAGGCTATTTTCAAATAGTTTCCGAATTCGACGAGACCAATTTTATTGGAATCATATTAGTAAAATATAGCAGGGTTTCCGATTTCATATTGATCGGACTTACGGTTTTTTCGTACGGACTGAAAACATATATGAATCGTTCCATTGAAATTAGACTTGAAATTAAGCAGTTTTGGCTAATTCGGAACATTTGAAAAATATTGATAAAATAGTAAATGACAACCTAAATGACATATAATGTGTAATAATGGTTTTATAAGATTTAAAACAATTTAAGTTTAGTTCCTACATTCCTAAGATTACCATTAAAAATATAGTAATCATTTACTTAAGATAAACATCATTTTTAACAAAACTTTCCCTACTCTTCTTTCTTTATAAAAGACGTTGTCCTTAAGCACACTTTTCACATTATTCCTTCTCCTCTTTTTTCTATGTGCATTAGCATGTGATGGAGAGGGAGCAATCCTTTTCTCATTTTCTATTTATTTTTCAATTTTCCCTTTTCCTTTCCCTTAAGCCTCCATTATCTTCCTTCCTCCTCACCTATGCCTCACGCCACCTCCTCCCTTACTTTCACCCATTTCCAGGCCTTCCACCACCAGGTGCGACACCCCACCATCCCTCCTCCTCAAGCCATGGCTCCACATCCCCTTAAAACCCTAAAAAAAATCAAAATTTCCCCCTTTTAAACACCTTAACCCTAACTCCTTCCATCTTGCACCCAAATCCACACCTCCAAGGCCCCCCATTAGCTTGCGCCTAACCCACTCACAACCCAACCAGGCTGTGCAACCCAAGTGGACCCCACCTCCCTAAGCTGCCGCACTAACCTTCCCAAGCCCTAAAACCAATAAAAATTGATGCTACCTCCCTATCCGCCCCACTAACCTTTCCAAGCCCTAAAACCAATAAAAATTGCATCTTTCCTCTTAAAATTACAAGTAGAACTATATGTATTTACATATTGTTTTGTAAATAATGATTTAGAGTGAAAAGTTGTAATCTTGGTTATGTTGAAGTTGCTAGAGTTTCTACCTAGAAGAGCCATGGTGTGGGATAGCTATTGGTGAGAACTCTTAAATGATTATTTAATGCTAGTTTAAAGTTAATTATTGTTGTGAATTATTTGAGTTATATATTGATGTGTGATGAATGATTTGGGATCATTATAGTGTTTAATGATGTTTAACATGATATAAATGTGATTTTAAGTGGTATATATGTAGGTGCTTGAGTATGTGGAACTTATAACTAGTAGTGTTGACACTTAGATTGAGTTGAACCTTTAATGATCACTGAACTGAAGTTAACTAAGCGTTAGTTAATTAGTATTTACAAGAACACTATTTGGGTAATGGATGATGATTGTTTAGACATTGGTGGTTAATACAAATTGATATTGCGGTTAATCTGTTGATTGACAAACCCATATAAGTGTTAATGGTTTGGGGCTTATATGGTGTATATACCCCGGTACGTGGATTGAATGTTATATTGCTTGTTGATGTGTGATATATAGTTAATGAATGGTTTGGAATTATAGTCGATTTTATTTTTATTTTAAAAATCAAATTTTGGCCAGGATAAGACATGTCGTGCAGCGATCGTATGCGAATTTTGACCATTGACTTCAAACAAACGTACCGGGAGATCCGTCCATTAGATCTACGTGAAACAAAAACATTGGGTCTGAAATAAAAAGAATTTTCAAATGAATCTAAGAATTTTAAGATCCAATAGTTTGATTGTGAGATAAGTCAAAATCAAATTTCTAGAAAAATACAGATTTTGCAGATTAAGATCCGAAACAGGATTTTCAAAGAATGAACTATTTTTATATTTGTAAATTATGATAAATAAAAATAAATTGTTTGGAAGTGATTTGAATTGGCAATGTGAACTTCTAGATCACATAAAAGTCATTTTGACTAAATTAGCGATATGAGCTTTATTTGTGAAGCCATTGATTGTTGATAGAGTGGATTCATTTAATTATGAAAGTGAAACCAAATGAATGATTTTGGAAAGATGATTTCATAAAAAATTATGAAATGAAAGTTGGATTTCATGGATCCAGAAAATATTTTGAAGTGATAAATGGTTTATTAAAGATGTCTTATAAGTGAAAAGGATTTCTACGGCTTAAACCTTATTGTTTAAATGTTTTGGAAAGCGAAAGTACTACGATTTAAAAGTACTTGTGATTATTATTGTGAAACGATTTATCACTTCGAGATAGAAATGATTTGATATGTTAATTATGATTCGTGTAACCCATGACTAGAAACCTGGGCAATTGGGTATGGGACTCCTCTCAATATAGATAAACATACAGTCTCTTCTGCAGGAGAGACACACTGTGTGATGGGACACCTCTTGCGAGAAGGACATACACGGAACTATTATCGGGAGGAGAAGGCTTGTCCCTAGTTGCCTTGTAATCGAGAGAAACCTCTCGACTTGGTTGCATATATTTTAATATGCTTGTATAGTAGATATTTAGAAGTTTCCAAAAGTGATTTGTTTTCAAATCTCGAAGTCAAGGATGATTTGATATGAAAGAAATATCTGGTATCTCAAATGATTTGAAATTAAATGGTGGTTCTAGGTCCGAAGAGATTATTTTCAAAAGAATTGTTTTTGAAAATAAAATAGATTCAATAAGTCTAATGGTGAAAATATAACTTGTTAGGTTTTAAGTTATTATGAAGTTTATTAGACTTGATAAATCTAAAAGTGTTGATAAAACTATTTGGGATTGTATTTTGATGAATCAATATTCATATAAGAAAACCCATTCCGTGTTATACGGCATTTTCCTATGAATTACTCAAGTTTAAAATGAATTATATCTGCTTGAGTTCTCATACCAGTCCCATGATTGACCTGTAGTTTGTTTTTTCCTTGCAAACTCAAGTGCCCTTATTTTCCATACGAATAGCAGGGTAGTTTGTTTTGAAGATTCTTAGAGCAAGATTCTGGATTGAAGCTAAAGCTATGTTCAGAGCATTTGATAGTCTTCCGCTAAATGTAATTATGTTTCCGTTGTGTATTGTAATGTGTTATTTTCCGATAGTTACGATGTACTATGATAATCTTGTACTTTGATGTAACATTGTAATGATGTTAATGAAAAGTCTTTAGTTTCTGTCTGATGTGTTGTATGCCCAAAGTTAATGTCTCTAGGGTTTCTGTCATTTGGGATTGGACTTTTGCGACTTACGGTTGATTCGAAAGGCGGGAATTTCCGGGTTATTACAGGATTGTTCTTACGATTTACTTTTCTTTAAAATGAAGTTAAATCAGGTGATTGTAGTTTACACACATCAGTCCCTTTACTGACCCAGAGTTTTTTTACCCTAAACTCTTTTGTGCCTAAATTTGTATGGGCAGTCAAGTAGTTGGGATTTTACAGGTACACTTGGAGATGCATGGAGCAGGAAGCTTCAGCATTAGATTTCTACAGTTTATTTCCGCTGTGTTGTATGTGTTGTACTCTGATGATGGTATGTGTATACAGTTACATATCTATATTTCAAAAGTTATGTTATATAATATATTTTATTCGTTCTGCTATGAGATGTGTGTCTTCTCTGATTTTGTGGTCTGTGTGTTCCTTTTCTTCTTCTAATTTTCTCTTTTCTTTCTTATCTCCTCTCACTACAACAAAATATAATATTTATAACGCTTTTTTATAACATACTATTCTAAACTGTTATTAATTAAACTTAATTATTTCTTTCAACCTGAATTTGCTTTGTAATTAGAGCATAACGCTGGCTTATTTTCACGTAACTAGAGGGTAACGCTGGTTTCTTTTCACGGTCGCTACTTCACAAATAATTTTTCAGTCTTCCCCAATTATCCATTCTAGATCTGCTTCCTCCAAAAACTTACACCGTACCTCACAAATCATCAACCGATTGCGAAAACCTCGTCCATCTCCAATCTCGTCAACTCTTATACACGGTGTCCCTTCAAAACTTCTCCCATCTCCAATTTCTGTCGAAGCTAGGGCGCGGCGCGGTTTGGATCTAATATTCGATTGGATTTTGGTAAGCGATCCCGATTCTTTGTTTATGTGTGCTGTAGATCTGAATTTACGATTATGGATTTACGATACTGTTTTAGGGTAAACACCTTGAATACTTTTAGGGTAAGCTAGGTTTAAATTTTAGGGTTGCTGTTTGGTAAGTTAGGGTTGCTGTTTGGTAAGCTAGGGTTTCTGTTTTAGGGTAAACAAAATGTTATTTTTAAATTTTAGGGTTGGTGTTAGTAAAGAAAATGTTAAATGAGAGATACTCCATAAAAAAACTAGGTTTTTCTGCATAATTTATAATTTAATAATTTCTATTTTAACTAAGGATAATTTTGTTTTCATCCACCATTTTTATTAGTTGATCCACACTCGAATTCATCCACACCTAATTTGTAGTTTATCCACATGGACATAGAAAACCATCACTTAGAAAGTATAATATTACCCCAGTATTTCACAGCATAGGTGGCAAGCTCCTTGAACTCATGAACACCTTAAATAGAATCACTGCTATTGAAATCAGGATTCTTCATTGCCTTCGACATTTGTTGGGCCTGAGCCAAATTTGCTTCTCATAACAATAAAGGCGGTTCGTGGAGTTTTCTAATACTTAATTAGAACATGAGTGGCATTTATAAATGTCTTTACTGCATTTATTTTTAGTATTGAACAGTTAGCTAGAATGCTTGGATTTATGTTTTTACAAATTATCTTTAATAAAACAGGCCAACCAATTTTTTTATTAAATTCATAATTAAGACAAAAAATTAACAAATTAGTTTTCTATTACTATATAATTTAAAGGTTGGTTTTCTCCATCGCTGTACGATAATATTAGTAGCTTTGTTATAAGTGCGGACAAATGCATTAAGTTGTTGATCTTTGACTCACATATAAACTGCATAAAAATTCAAATATGGCGGGGTATGCTGTGATGCATGAACCATTTATAAACCAGAATATGGTATTCAGTCCCCTACTGCCAATTCATTCCGTTTTCAACTGTCCATTCATTGCAACTGTTCTATGGTAAACCTCACAAAAATCACTTATGACCACTCAGTTATACGGTATCACTATCCCCACACGAACTTAATTAAACGCCTTTACTAACATCACATATTATACAAGTCCTACTGACATTTCCGCAAAACAAATTACATCACTTACGTTACATCGTTATAAACTACTTACTGACACATGTACATAATGTTGACTTGTCCACGGATATTATTATGGAAAAAGCTACAACACATAGGATTGTGAGACGACCCCAAACCCCGTACTGACGGTGGCAAGGGTAATCCTTGGAATATAACACAGAAACAGATAATAGCAAAACAAAAATAAATAAATACACCAGATAATGAACAATAGAATATACTGGATAAACGTAATCATCAGAGTTACACAGTATACAGGATCATACTTAGTACAAATACAGTTCAGATATACATAAATGTCTACAGCGGAAAACAAACATAATGTACAATAGGAGCTGAACAACATAAAAAGAGATAAATAATAGAATCCTCCTTCAGCTCCAGCTATCCGGATAAAGCCTGCTAAACCTGAATACAAGGCTGCCCGTGTAGAAAAAGGGGCACCCGAGTTTGAAAGTGAAACAAACTACGAGTCAGTCATGGGACTGGTATGAGAAATCTACTCAACACATTTATAATATGGCCAATCACAGGACCACGCCACTTTCGTGGAACGGGTTTACTCCATTGGATTGCTAGTGCTTTAAAAACAACTCTTTCTTTTAAACATCGCAATGCTTTTTATAAAAATGAAGCCATTATAAGACTCAGTTCCCATCACACAATGCAACGCAAACCGTAGGATAGAGTTTTACCTTATAATGGCCAAATTATGATTGATACGAATAAAACAAAAGCATTTGATATTATTACTAGTGTTTATATGTTTCAAAAACAATTTCAATCATAACTATCAATCATAGATGGCATGGGTACCATATATCATGTCGCCATATATATATACAATCAAAACCGCACGATGTCGTATTTGGAAATTGGATTTCCGTCATGAACCAAGGCAAAAGATAGTCCTTACCGAATTCGAGACTGCCTAGCCCAAGTCTCAGGATCAGAACGCATCGACCCTTGGATCGTCAGGGCCGGTCCACATGGAGTGGATTAAAATGCCTGAACACTACGTTTCCCCGCCCTTTGGGGCGTAAGCGAGCCAACAAATGACTCCATCGGTCCCGGATCGACCGATACAACCGAGGCGCCTCGCAACAGCAACAACCAAATAAGTAAAACTCGTCAGGGCGTGTAAAACCACTGATGCCACTTCTAGCTAGGAGGAAACGCTGGCCCTCCCTGAGGTCCTTTCTCCCGTTTTTGGTTCATACCGGGGTGTGATGCTCGCGATTTCACGTTATTCACAAAGCTACGCCACACAGGCGGTGCTTTGATCATCACCACAAGACTTTTCTTTTTAACAGAAGCCCTGATCACTACATCTTAGCATGCCACACAGGCAATTCACATCGTGCAACTGATGGCTATCAATCACACAGAATAAATTCCAATGTCAGACACACTGTCCATTTGCAAGTCCGTTCTGGGTCTGAACGAAACCAGAGGCACTATATACCTCGCAAACCCATCGATCACCACGTACGTCTGGACGATCACCACTCATTATCTATATTTCGGGATGCCTCCCATTCAGGACCTCGGTTACCATCAAAACGAGGTGAAGATCTCCGGTCTTCGACCACCGTCTTCATCTTCGATTTCTTATCGTCGATTCAGTTATTCAGAATGGGATAAACCCGGTCTTTCTGAGCAACTCGAGTATATGATAAACAAGTGCAATACAAATAGACATTCGCATCATTTCAATTCATTAGTCACTAACCGTCAATCAGTAAGAGAGCGATTTCCCAAATATTAACCCTGAAGGTCGAAACCAACATCAGATCAATACCCAAGAAACCATTCGACTTAGCCAACCTTCAGTTAATTTCTAAATTTCACATCCATATCGTTTATAATATTTTTATAATGATTTATCGCTATTTTTATTTATTTTAAAATAGCCAATTTATTCAAAACAACGCTTCGGGCCATAACGCGGCCGTGGCGTTGTTTTTTTTTCCAGATTTGATTTACATATATCTGAAAATCTAACCGTTGGATCTTCACAAAATTTACATCATTAGAAAGATCTTTTCAAAACGAATCCAACGGTTCCAGTTTTGGGAAAATCCGACGGTCGGATCTCCTGGTATAATCGTTTGAAGTTTCGATTTCAAACTACGAACTGCAGCGTCGTTAATCGATTAAATATAATTATATATATATATATATATATATATATATAAAAATATAATCGATTCTGGCGCTGTTTTTCTTCAGATTTTAATTAAACATTCCAGACAATCCAACCATTGGATCTTTACAAAGTTGGTGCCGTTGGAAAGATATTTCCAAAGCAGACCCAACGGTTACGGTTTCGGGAAAATCCGATGGTCGGATCTCCCGCACTAATCGTTTGAAATTACGGTTTCAAAATACGAACTGCAACATCGTTATTCGATATATTTCAATTCTATTTATATATATATATATATCGATTCTTCGATTTCAAAGCTATATTCTTTTCATATATTTGATAAAAATTATATTTTTATCTAACTGTCTTCTATTTCAACATTGCACTATTTTTAACAATTCATGTATATTATAAAAATGTGATTTTTAATGTAAATCAATTTATTTCAAAACCCGATTATTTTATATATTTCATATAGGTGATAAAAATAGGATTTTTATTATAAAACAATTTATTTCAAAACAAGGTTATTTTATATAGTTCATATCGATGATAAAAATTGGATTTTTATTATAAAACACTTTCTTTCTGAATATGAATACCATTCAACACATGAATTTCAATTCAACGAATGAATTTCGATTCAACACATGAAGGTTTTCTATAGTTTGTATATGTAGGTAAAAAGGTGATTTTTATATTTAAAAACACGAATACCATTCAACACATGAATTTCAATTCAATGAATGAATATCGATTCAACACATGAAGGTTTTCTATAGTTTGTATATGTCGATAAAAAAGTGATTTTTATATTTAAAACACGAATACCATTCAACACATGAATTTCTATCCAACGAATGAATATCAATTCAACACATGAAGGTTTTCTATAGTTTATATATATCGATAAAAAGGTGATTTTTATATTTAAAACACGAATACCATTGAACACATGAATTTCTATCCAACGAATGAATATCGATTCAACACATGAAGGTTTTTTATAGTTTATATATATATCGATAAAAAGGTGATTTTTATATTTAAAACACGAATACAATTCAACACATGAATTTCTATCCAACGAATGAATATCGATTCAACACATGAAGGTTTTCTATTCAACGGATAAATATAGTTTTAACAAATGGTAATAATTCTAACACATGAATATTATTCAAAATTTCTGCAGCATAACGGCAGGGTAGTTAAAACCGGGACCGTCCCTAGTACGGCTCCTTGCTCTACCTTAAAACCTCGCGGTTTTTGACAATGGGGAATCATGCATCTAGTTCGCACGCAGGCGGCATGTATATTTATTTCATTTCCACAAACTAATCCTATGTGGTTTCAACCAAATATTTCTCAACCACAAACAGGTATTTTTCAACCACAATCAATCAATATCAACCACAAACAATTCCAATCAACCATTCGCTATCAATCAATTTTCACACCAATCACAACCAATAAATATCGTCCATGGTTTGTGGACGAGGGGCGTATATATATATATATATATATATATATATATATATAGCATTTCACTTCTATTTCAACACATATATAATTTTTACAACGCATATATAACTTATACATCGAACGTACAACTTATACAACGCTTATACAAGAGGTGTACAACGCTTATATAACTCATACATCGACTATATAATTTATACATCGTCGTTTTCCATATCGTTTATAAATTAGAAATCTCATTTTTCACATTTCGTATATATATACACAATTCACAGTCATAACACAATCAAATAAATCGTCCATGGTCTGTGGACGTATGTGAATAGTTCAGATATGCAGTTATAATATAAATAACTGTACAAGAAAATTTATAGTGAGAGAATTCTCACTATGGGATCCACTCCGTTAGTTTTATCTGAATTTCTGAATCGGTTGGATATTAATTTGCTCTAAATTCTGATTTGCTTCTTTTTGATTCTAGTCAGTTCCACGTTGAAGCTCTTGTTACTGTGATCCCAATGCTTCTGAAATCGCGTGATTCCGTTCTCGTATGACAAAGTTATGGCATTATTTACATTGGGATAATTAAACGAACAATTAATTTAATTAATTATAAAATTAACCTTTTTACAATGCTTGGAAAATCGCTGCCCTTTTATATTCCTCCATCGTCATTGCCTGAAACGACATCGGCCACTAGGGCTCGACCTTGAACGCGCCACGAGGCCTTAGGGCACAATCGCCCGCCTCTGTTCTGATCGCCATCGAAGTCCCCACCCACGGCCAGAGCGACGGCCATCTCGGTGGCTCCTCCACCTCGATATCCGCACTCGAACGATGCACCTCCATGCACTGATTTCACGAGAAACACACACCCATAAATCCCCAAATTCCATCAGTGTATAGATCTCACGTAGTACTTCAAATTTGCCTCAGGAAGATTTCATTTTTATTGAGTGGATTTACAGAAATTTTAGCTCGAAATTTCGAGTGATATTAGCTGCTGAAATCGCCTGGAGGCGCTGAAAAGAGGTTGACCACGATGGTATGAGCTTTAGGGTTTGAGTTAGGATTTTATAATAATTTAATTAATATTTAATTTCAAAAAGAGTGAATTTTGCATTTAAACACCAAATCAAACCCAACGACTATCGCCCCTAGCCAAATACCCCCATTCCGAACACAATGGGATATGTTTCGTAGGCCCATTCGACTGTTTCAGTCAGTTTTCATTCAATTTAAAATATATAACATTCAATATTTGATTTGAACGTACATTTCAATTTGCCAAGGCCACAAAATGATTCGAAAAATTCCAAAAAAATAAATCTAGCTATGTTTTGACGATACGGTCCCAACAAAACTTGTTTCGTCGAATTCTGAGATCGTTTGCAAAAAGGCCCATTTCTGGTCGATCCAATTTAACTATAATTGACCAAAACACGTTTTCCTTTGCCACGCCCACATACTAGCTTCAAAAATTATGAAATTTGAAACCTAGCAATAACTTCACATCCCGGATCCAACAAAAGTGGTTTCGTCGAATTCCGAGGTCGTTTGCAAAATGGCCAATTTCACGGGCTATATAAATTCCATAGCGACCTTTCTGAAAATTCATTTGGCCATAACTTTTGCTTTCCGCTATGAAACTTCGATTTTTCAGATTCGTTAGAAAGGTATTCACTAACTGATTTAAATATTCTTGGTTTCACTCAAATCTGTTTTGTTTTGCACCCGGTACAGTCAGTCAAAGTTTGAATTCAAATTTTGAAACTACCGCGCCATTTCAGGCCTTGTTTATAATTAGAATTAATTATATTCGTTTTCAAACGTCGATTCAAACTCACTTTTCATTGCTATTATTTAAAATATTTATTTTAAATGTTTAAAATCCACTATTTTAGCCAATTTAAAATTTTTAAATTGGTTCAGATTTTCCGGGTCGTTACAGATTGTCGACGGATATTCTCCACCTGCCATGACAAATTGCATCGGCACATATATATTGGAAAATATCTATATATATTTGCCTAGATATGTCTGATAGGATCACACAGTAATATATGTGTACTTTTGATCCTATATGCTACTGTTATTTGTAACACCCCACTCCCGCTATGATCACTCGCTAAGGGAATGCCATAACATCGGTGGAGTATTTTGAGTGAATATAGAACAGAAAAATTACAGCAAGACAGATATA
Source organism: Allium sativum (assembly GCA_030737875.1). NCBI lineage: Eukaryota > Viridiplantae > Streptophyta > Magnoliopsida > Asparagales > Amaryllidaceae > Allium > Allium sativum. Next base: position 431,657,664 of record CM060912.1, read on the forward strand.
AGTAATGCTTGAAAATTTAAAACATCATTTCATTGCAGCGGAAAGTAAAACATGTTTGGTTACATCACAAAACCATAATAAGAGTCAAGTACAAAATATCCATCCTGATAAATAAAAATACATAATCCCAATACATGAACTAATAGCCATAAAAGAAAAGGGTAAGCTAAGCTCTACATCTAGGGTCCAAGCTCCAAGAGAGTAATAAAAGCAGCCTGATCAAAGCCCACTCGTATTGGGCCCACTCTGAGAACCTGAGGGTTGGGAAAAAGATAAAAACAACGGGGTCAGACATAAGTCTGAGCGAGTCCTATAACTTTAACAATACAATCATTAAAGTAATTAGGGTATGATATAACTTGGTACGGTGTGACTGGGGATAAATGACTACACTCAGTAGCCAATCAGACTTAGAATGAACTAAGATAACGATAAAGACGCATTTACCCACCCAAGGATAATTACTACACTGCACCACACCAGTCATTCCTACTTAAAGATTGATCCCTCCCAAGGACTTAGAAAATTTACCCAGAAGTTTCGTGTACCCCTAGCCGACTACATAGGTGCCGTCTGCCCCTATCTCCACTAGGTGTACCCACTACTCCCAAGCGATCGGCTCCCTACCGTAGATACCCGTGCTGGCCCCACAATGGGGTGTATCACTCCCCAAAGTGGCAACCCGATACAACAAACAGTGCACGGCTTATATCTACACGATGCAACAACGTCTTACCTACCAGCCCGGGTCCACACACGCATATGAAACCCGTTGGACTCGCGTTGCCACCGCTACCCCGTTTTGGCCTCTTATAGTCAAGCCCAATATGCGTGTCCCGTCCTCGACTTGAGTCGAGCCCACAAAGATACGTTTAGGATATTGGTTGAGATGGGCCCCACAAGCTACCCACCTAAGCTTGTCATTTCTAGTGTATACCACTTAACCCTTTAATCATGTTTTAATTACATGTTCCACTTTGGTTAAGTATTCTAATCGTATTTTCTATTGCCACCCAAGGCAACCACTAGATTTCCACATGCCACCCAAGGCACCCACTTAACCCCTCATGTCCCTCTACATGCTAATATGGTTAAGTGTTTCTTAATTAATTAATTAAGATCATGACCTCATAAAGACCTCTCACATTAGACCACCTTTTATGACTGCTGGATATGCCGGTTGGGTCCGGGCAGACTTCCGTCATAAAAAGGGTCTAACCTCGTGTCTTTACTTTAATCACGTATTTAATTTATGACTAAGACCTCTCACATTGGGCCAATCATTTGTAGCTGCTGGATTTGCCGGTCGGTTCCGGGCAGACTTCCGCTACAAAAGGGTCCAACCTCGTGTCTTAGTTGATTAATTACACCTAATTAATCACCCCCATAATTTGTATTAATTATCCCTAATTAATTACACATTTTTAAGAATATGGGTAGACCTAACTCAATAGGTAAATTCCCAATTCCATAGTATGGGTAGACCTAACTTAATAGGTAAATTCCCAACTCCATAATATGGGTAGACCTAACTTAATAGGTAAATTCCCAATTATGTCCATTCATTTTATGTTATGCTTAAGCATACCAACTTTACACATTTCTATTAACATGCATATTAACCCCATCGTTTCCCACGTAATTCGTTCTCATGACATGGCATATAAATGGGAAGATTCATCATAAATGTAATGGGTTCAACTTAGCACAACATTGGCATTTACATGGGTTTAAAAGGTGTCAACTTGCATCATAACATTAAACCCAACTAGCATAAATCATTAACCCAAACTTGCATATGAACTTGCATATAAACTTGCATATGAACTTGCATAACATGTCATACATAGAGGCAAACTTGCATATGTTATGCATATCATAAAAAGAGACAAACTTGCATATGAACTTGCATATAAACTTGCATATGAACTTGCATATAAACTTGCATATGAACTTGCATAACATGTCATACATAGAGGAAAACTTGCATATGTTATGCATATCATAAAAAGAGACAAACTTGCATATGAACTTGCATATAAACTTGCATATGAACTTGCATAACATGTCATACATAGAGGCAAACTTGCATATGTTATGCATATCATAAAAAGAGACAAACTTGCATATGAACTTGCATATAAACTTGCATATGAACTTGCATAACATGTCATATCATAAAAAGAGACAAACTTGCATATGAACTTATAACATATGACAACCACAACTTGCATAGATCCACATTTACAACCATAGCCTCATAATATCCTATCCTAATTAGTTTAGCAATTGCTTGCCAAAGGCATAGGAACTCACAAATAACTAATTAGCACTCCAATGAGGAAGATTAAGTTGCTAGAGTGGATTAGAACTTGATTAGAGTTGATTTGAGATGCTAACTTCCTCTCAACTTTGGTGGAGGCTCCTTCTAGTTTTAATTTGACGGCATGAGGCCCTTGAATCTATTTTTAGTATGAATTAGGGTAGTCTTAGGGTGTATTTATAGATTAGGCAAGTGTTTTAGGCCATTAGATTAACCCTAAATTAGATTAGGACCATCAGATCTCGGAAGCTTCCAGAAAACAGCCCCAAAACACAGCCAAACCCTAAAATGGTGCACCAGGCCAAACTGGTTGAGCACCCCCTGTCGACACCCAAGTCGACAGGGATGTCGACTTGGTCCTAGCCAAGTCGACTGCCCAGTCGACAGGGCTGTCGACTTGGGTAGCTAGGCGGGAATTTTCCCACCTGCGCCCAATGGCCCCAATTTCGAAATTTGAACCTGAATTTTAAATCTGTTTTGAACTTTGAATTTTCTTTAAACTTCATTGGGCCATAACTGGGCCATACGGACTCCGATTTACAAAATTTCGGACTCTATTTCGCGTATTTTTCCGAGACGAACGGAATGACGCAGCCCGTTTCCCCCAATTCTCACATCTGAGATTATTTATTCTATAATTAGTGAATTTTAGCATTAACTGAAATTCGGGGTGTTACATTCTCCCCTCCTTAAAGGATTTCGTCCCCGAAATCTCTAAGCTAAGGAGAATGCATATCCTACCATCCAAACAACCATCTACTCTATCCATCAAACACGGGCATCCATTGTCCTTAAAACAATTTCTAATGATGTATGAGCATATGCAAAAAGTGTGTGTATATGTTCCCTATCTAATGAACCTATGCAAACCATGATAGTGCCATGCATCCATTATGTATGCGAGAGAACCCTATCGACACATACAATATCTACATGAGTGCACAATCATTCACCAAAATGAATCATCCATATGATAACACAATCATTATACATCCATAAATATAGCTACCTACACACAATTATATGCAATATGCAATATGAAGTGACTGAGCCGATCTAGTGTCTAGAGTGTGTGTATATGCATCCATTAGCAACCACTAGCAAACACTTGCATCCACATGCATCCATCAACCATAACATGTCTCAAACACATGTTTCAACCATAGGTTTACCCTATCTAAAGGTCAAAAGTACTAACGAGAGGACATACTAAAGATAAGATAAGTACTAGACAAACGATAAAGGAGAAGTTAAAAGACATACCCTCAAAAAGGAATGGGTACAATGAACGCATCTTCGCTTCCGTCTCCCAAGTAGCATTGCCCTCATCTTCTCCCCATTGTACTTTGACTAGTTGAACCTCTCGATTCCTCAATTTCCTAGTCTCTGACCCAAGGATGCGAGTAGGAGATCGTCGAATAGTCGCATCACGCTCTACTTCCACTTCTCTAAGCAAGCTCGGCTCTACCACCTCTGCGGTCTCATGTAGGCACTTCCTCAAATGTGACACATGGAATACATCATGTACACCACTAAGTCTGTCGGGCAACTCCACTCTATAGGCCATCTGTCCAATCCTTTCCTTAATAGGAAACGGTCCAACAAACCTTGGTGCTAACTTCCCAACAGATCCAAAGAGAACCACATTCCGTAACGGAGACACTTTGACAAAGACCATGTCCCCAACATCAAACTCTAGATCCGTCCTCCTCTTGTCCGCATAAGATTTCTGTCTGTCTTGCGCCACTTTCATCCTTCTTCTAATCAAATCAATCTTTTCCGAAGTCTCTCTAACCATATCGGGCCCAAGAAAGATCTTATCCGTAGATTCCCACCAACATGTAGGTGATCGACAAGGCCTTCCATAAAGAGCTTCGAAAGGAGCCATGCCAATACTAGACTGAAAGCTGTTATTATATGCGAACTCCACCAATGGAAGATGCTCTTCCCATGTACCTCCAAAATCCAAGATACATAGCCTCAAAAGGTCTTCTAAAATACGATTCACCCTCTCAGTCTGGCCGTCCGTCTGAGGATGATATGCGGTGCTCAAACACAACTGAGTCCCTACCGCCTCTTGCAAACTCTTCCAAAACTCGCTAGTGAAGATAGGATCTCGATCGCTCACAATACTGGAAGGTACACCATGCAATCTAACAATCTCTCGAATGTAAACTGAAGCTAGCCATGGAGCAGTCCTCTTACTCTTCACGGGTATGAAATGGGCGCTCTTAGTAAGTCTATCTGCCACAACCCAAATTCCCACATTACCCTTCCTCGATCTTGGTAATCCATCGACAAAATCCATCGAGACACTATCCCACTTCCATAGCGGAACTTCCAATGGGTGAAGCAACCCTCCGGGTTTCTTTTGCTCCGCTTTCACTTGTTGGCACACCAAGCATCTAGCGACATACTCGGCCACGTCTTTCTTCATGCCGGCCCAAAAGAAAACTTGCTTCATGTCTTGGTACATCTTGTCCCCACCTGGATGAATGGTCATCTTTGAACGATGTGCATCATCCAAAATAGCCTTCCTCAAACCTTCGTCTTGCAGTACACAAAGTCTACCATCTCTACGCAACCACCCCTTATCATCTAGGGTGTACCTACTCAAATGGCTGGACGACTCCCCCCTTATGAGCTTCTCTACTAACTCAACCAACTGTGGGTCGTCTCGCTGTGCCTCACCAATTCGTCCCAAAAGAGTAGGTCTAACTTCCAAGGAAGCTAGCAAACCGGGTACAAAGTCAACGGAAGGTCTAAAATCAAACATCGAGATGAATTCCAAGCTTTTCCATTCCACGAATAATGGACTCAAGGTCAACCTTTTTCTGCTTAAGGCGTCTGCCACCACGTTACCCTTGCCAGGGGTATATGCTATATCAAAATCATAGGACGCTAAGAATTCCATCCACCTTTGCTGCCTCAAATTCAAATCCTTCTGAGAGAATAAGTACTTCAAAGATTTGTGGTCTGTGAACAATTCGAACCTCTCACCAAGAAGATAATGGCGCCATGACTTAAGCGCAAAAACAATAGCGGCCAACTCTAGATCATGGGTAGGGTAATTTTTCTCATGCACTCTCAACTGCCTTCCACCATAGGCTATTACCCTTCCCTCTTGCATTAAGACTGCGCCTAGTCCTGTTCCACAAGCATCGGTGTAAACAACAAATGGCTTACTCCCATCTGGCAGCACTAAAACTGGAGCGGTGGTTAAAGCTCTCTTTAACCGTCGGAACGCATCCTCACAATCTACGTCCCATGTGAAAACAAGATTCTTCTTCGTCAAGCTGGTTAATGGAGCTGATATCTTCGCGAAATCTTTGATAAACTTCCTATAGTAGCCCGCCAACCCTAAGAAACTTCTTACTTCGGTAGCATTCTTCGGAACCTTCCAATCTTGAATTGATACTACCTTCGCGGGATCCACAGCAATCCCTTCCTTGGAGACCACGTGCCCCAAGAACCGCACTTCCTTCCTCCAGAAGTGACATTTAGAGAATTTAGCCTTAAGGCTATGTGCTCGAAGAGTCTCCAACACTTCCCTAAGATGTAGGGCATGCTCTTCTTCACTCTTAGAAAATACTAAGATATCATCCACAAAGACCACCACGAACTTATTAAGGAACTCCCTGAACACCCTACTAATCAAATCAACAAAGTATGCAGGGGCGTTCGTCAACCCAAATGGCATCACCAGCCACTCATAGAAACCATCCGGAGTCCTAAAGGCAGTCTTGTCTATGCTATCCTCAGCCACCCTCAACTGATGAAACCCCGTGGCTAAGTCCAACTGAGAAAATACTGAAGCGCCAACCAACTGATAGAAAAGATCATTAATCCTCGGCAATGGGTGTCTATTCTTTTTTGTGAGCTTGTTGAGTTCTCTATAGTCTACATAAAGTCTGAGGGACCCATCCGCCTTTGTAGCAAAAACTACTGGAGCACCCCACTCCGATATACTTCGTCTTATGAACCCCTTCTCAAGCAACTCCCCTACTTGCTTATGGAGTTCCCTCCTCTCACGAGGAGCCATGTGGCGCACTGGTAAAGATACAGGTTTAGCATTATCCACCAGATATATTCGGAAGTCAATCTCCCGCTTCGGAGGTAAGCCCTTCGCCTCCTCAAACACATCCGAGTATTCCCGGACCACTCTAACAGATTGCAAGCTCTCGACCGAAGCGTCAAGCGATTCAAGATAACTTAGCATAACAGAATCCATGGGATTACAAGAGATCTCGAGAGTGTTACCCAAGCGGGTCATGAGCCTAACAACTCTCCTTTCGCAATCAAGAATGGCACCATTACTGGATAACCAGTCCATGCCCAAAATCAACCCATAGCCCGTGAAGCCCAAAACAAAAGCATCACATCTAAACTCAATGCTAAGTATAGAAATCTTCAAACCCAAACATATCATGGACAAATAAGTGGAGCCCCCAATTGGGTTTGAAACAACCAAGGGATCATCTACTAGACTGGTGTCTAAGTGCAGTGACTCAACTAATGATGATGAGATAAACGAATGCGATGCGCCAGAATCAAACAATGTACGGATAGGATGATCAAATAGAAAAACCAGACTTTCAACGGAAATAGTTCTACCTCTTTCCTGAATCGGTGGAACCGCGAGAGCCTGTACTTGCCCCCTAGCCTGACCCGGTGCCATAAGAGCTTGCACCTGTCCTCCTGAGGTAGATCCCGTCCTTTGCCCCTTCTTAGGGCAATCCTTCACTAGATGCCCTGCTTCGCCACAGTGATAGCAGCCAGTCTTCTTCTTCTTTCGACAATCTTTGCTTATGTGGCCCGGTATCCCGCAATTGAAGCACTTCTTCTTCCCCTTGCCACCGTTGCCTTTCCCACCTTTGTTTTGCTGTTGTTGCTGAGGTCTCTTTTGATCTCCCTTCTTCTCGGGTGCCTTATTAGCATTGGGACCCTTCTCTTCTTCATGCATGAGTTCCATGTCAACTAGCTTCTCAAAGGTGGCCCCCATAGGGATATGAGTCATAGCCAATCCATGCATCGGTTCACTCAAGCCTTTCACGAACCTCAAAGCCTTCTTCTCCGGTGTATTCACCATGTCTATGCCAAATCTTTCCAATTGATTAAACTTGTTGACATATTCCTTCACTGAGATATTTCCTTGCTTTAGAGTCAAGAATCTTTCCATATACAAGTTTTCCTCCGCCCTTGAGAGGAACTTTGCCACAAATCTTTGCCTAAAATCCGCCCAAGAGTCAACGGGGCGTTCTCCATTAGTGACCTCCCACCAGAATGAGGCCTCTCCCTTCATTAACCAAGCAGCTAACTTGACTTTCTTTCCTTCTTCCATCTCAAAGATATCTATCAACTCTTCCACCTCCTTAAGCCAATCTCTAGCCTCCACAAAAGTTTCAGATCCTTGAAAAGGTTTCCCTCCCATAGCTTTAAATTCCTTGCAAGTCTTAGCAAAAGTATCCGTGTGAGGAGGAGGAGGGGGAGGAGGAAGATCGGGTGCTACGGTTGGTGGAGGAACATTTGCTGGACCCGCAGTGGCGGTCCTAGCCTCCATCAATCTCCTATACCATACTGGTATCGTCACACCCTTCGGAAAGTTAAGATCCTCAGCCATGCTGAAACGAAAAAGGAAAGATTCAATACGGAGAATTCGAAAGATAAAGATATGGCTATTGGGGATTATGCTTTTCTTTCAAAAACTTTTCTCTTTAAAGACATGTTTTTGAAAATATTTCTTCCAAAAATGTTTTTAGAAAAATAGTTTTCTAAAAATTTTATCTGTTCCGGTAACCTTTGCTCTGATACCACGTGTAACACCCCACTCCCGCTATGATCACTCGCTAAGGGAATGCCATAACATCGGTGGAGTATTTTGAGTGAATATAGAACAGAAAAATTACAGCAAGACAGATATAAGTAATGCTTGAAAATTTAAAACATCATTTCATTGCAGCGGAAAGTAAAACATGTTTGGTTACATCACAAAACCATACTAAGAGTCAAGTACAAAATATCCATCCTGATAAATAAAAATACATAATCCCAATACATGAACTAATAGCCATAAAAGAAAAGGGTAAGCTGAGCTCTACATCTAGGGTCCAAGCTCCAAGAGAGTAATAAAAGCAGCCTGATCAAAGCCCACTCGTGCTGGGCCCACTCTGAGAACCTGAGGGTTGGGAAAAAGATAAAAACAACGGGGTCAGACATAAGTCTGAGCGAGTCCTATAACTTTAACAATACAATCATTAAAGTAATTAGGGTATGATATAACTTGGTACGGTGTGACTGGGGATAAATGACTACACACAGTAGCCAATCAGACTTAGAATGAACTAAGATAACGATAAAGACGCATTTACCTACCCAAGGATAATTACTACACTGCACCACACCAGTCATTCCTACTTAAAGATTGATCCCTCCTAAGGACATAGAAAATTTACCCAGTAGTTTCGTGTACCCCTAGCCGACTACATAGGTGCCGTCTGCCCCTATCTCCACTAGGTGTACCCACTACTCCCAAGCGATCGGCTCCCTACCGTAGATACCCGTGCTGGCCCTACAATGGGGTGTATCACTCCCCAAAGTGGCAACCCGATACAACAAATGGTGCACGGCTTATATCTACACGATGCAACAATATCTTACCTACCAGCCCGGGTCCACACACGCATATGAAACCCGTTGGACTCGCGTTGCCACCGCTACCCCGTTTTGGCCTCTTATATTCAAGCCCAATATGCGTGTCCCGTCCTCGACTTGAGTCGAGCCCACAAAGATACGTTTGGGATATTGGTTGAGATGGGCCCCCACAAGCTACCCACCTAAGCTTGTCATTTCTAGTGTATACCACTTAACCCTTTAATCATGTTTTAATTACATGTTCCACTTTGGTTAAGTATTCTAATCGTATTTTCTATTGCCACCCAAGGCAACCACTAGATTTCCACATGCCACCCAAGGCACCCACTTAACCCCTCATGTCCCTCTACATGCTAATATGGTTAAGTGTTTCTTAATTAATTAATTAAGATCATGACCTCATAAAGACCTCTCACATTAGACCACCTTTTATGACTGCTGGATATGCCGGTTGGGTCCGGGCAGACTTCCGTCATAAAAAGGGTCTAACCTCGTGTCTTTACTTTAATCACGTATTTAATTTATGACTAAGACCTCTCACATTGGGCCAATCATTTGTAGCTGCTGGATTTGCCGGTCGGTTCCGGGCAGACTTCCGCTACAAAAGGGTCCAACCTCGTGTCTTAGTTGATTAATTACACCTAATTAATCACCCCCATAATTTGTATTAATTATCCCTAATTAATTACACATTTTTAAGAATATGGGTAGACCTAACTCAATAGGTAAATTCCCAATTCCATAGTATGGGTAGACCTAACTTAATAGGTAAATTCCCAACTCCATAATATGGGTAGACCTAACTTAATAGGTAAATTCCCAATTATGTCCATTCATTTTATGTTATGCTTAAGCATACCAACTTTACACATTTCTATTAACATGCATATTAACCCCATCGTTTCCCACGTAATTCGTTCTCATGACATGGCATATAAATGGGAAGATTCATCATAAATGTAATGGGTTCAACTTAGCACAACATTGGCATTTACATGGGTTTAAAAGGTGTCAACTTGCATCATAACATTAAACCCAACTAGCATAAATCATTAACCCAAACTTGCATATGAACTTGCATATAAACTTGTATATGAACTTGCATAACATGTCATACATAGAGGCAAACTTGCATATGTTATGCATATCATAAAAAGAGACAAACTTGCATATGAACTTGCATATAAACTTGCATATGAACTTGCATATAAACTTGCATATGAACTTGCATAACATGTCATACATAGAGGCAAACTTGCATATGTTATGCATATCATAAAAAGAGACAAACTTGCATATGAACTTGCATATAAACTTGCATATGAACTTGCATAACATGTCATACATAGAGGCAAACTTGCATATGTTATGCATATCATAAAAAGAGACAAACTTGCATATGAACTTGCATATAAACTTGCATATGAACTTGCATAACATGTCATATCATAAAAAGAGACAAACTTGCATATGAACTTATAACATATGACAACCACAACTTGCATAGATCCACATTTACAACCATAGTCTCATAATATCCTATCCTAATTAGTTTAGCAATTGCTTGCCAAAGGCATAGGAACTCACAAATAACTAATTAGCACTCCAATGAGGAAGATTAAGTTGCTAGAGTGGATTAGAACTTGATTAGAGTTGATTTGAGATGCTAACTTCCTCTCAACTTTGGTGGAGGCTCCTTCTAGTTTTAATTTGACGGCATGAGGCCCTTGAATCTATTTTTAGTATGAATTAGGGTAGTCTTAGGGTGTATTTATAGATTAGGCAAGTGTTTTAGGCCATTAGATTAACCCTAAATTAGATTAGGACCATCAGATCTCGGAAGCTTCCAGAAAACAGCCCCAAAACACAGCCAAACCCTAAAATGGTGCACCAGGCCAAACTGGCCGAGCACCCCCTGTCGACACCCAAGTCGACAGGGCTGTCGACTTGGTCCTAGCCAAGTCGACTGCCCAGTCGACTTGGGTAGCTAGGCGGGAATTTTCCCACCTACGCCCAATGGCCCCAATTTCGAAATTTGAACCTGAATTTTAAATCTGTTTTGAACTTTGAATTTTCTGTAAACTTCATTGGGCCATAACTGGGCCATACGGACTTCGATTTACAAAATTTCGGACTCTATTTCGCGTATTTTTCCGAGACGAACGCAATGACGCAGCCCGTTTCCCCCAATTCTCACATCTGAGATTATTTATTCTGTAATTAGTGAATTTTAGCATTAACTGAAATTCGGGGTGTTACATTATTTGTTTTGATACATATATCATATGTAACATATATATTTGCTTTTATTGAGTTGTTTAACAAACTAACTCGATAAAACATGGTCAATATGGACAAAGTTATATACATTTTATTGCAAAACTTGTTTTGTAATTTTGAAACAAAAAGATAATTTTCAATTTGCAATTTTTGGTAATCTAAACTGTTTGTATTAAGGTGTATAGTATTCCTGAGACTCTTAGTCTAAATGGTTAGATATATATATGTCTACATGCCATGTACATCTCGAAATATATATAAGATATTTGTTTTGAGAACGCCTGTTTCACTATGCCCATATATGTATATAATGATGTTTCTTAGGTTAATAATAATTAAAGTCATTAAATAGATGAATACAACACATAAAACCTGCTATGTGCATAAGATGTAATGTATGTTTTATATAAAGCTATTTGTGACACACTCCCTTTATAATGCAAATATGATTTGGTGAAGCTCCTTGCACCATTTCAAAAGATAAGATTCTTCTGCTCATATATTTGAATTATATTCATGGTCACTAGGCAATGGATATAAGACATTTGTTTTAAACTGTTAAAATAATATGTTTGTTGCCTTGCTATAACTGATAGATTATAACATAAATTTTATTTACATTTGATAACATGCTATGTGTTTAATTCAAATGGTAAGCCAGTGGTGTTCATAATAATAAATGTTCTAATATGTCCTATTATTTAAAAACAAGTGTGACTTTATTATTTTCATGAACACACTGATTTATAGACTGCTTGGACATACATATATGCACCAAGACAAGAATTGGATTTAAAAGACCAATTTTCATCTTATATCTGCATCATATACTTGACAGATCATGTTTAATAGATTAGGATATTAATGAGCTGTTTGTATATTTATGTTGATAAATTTACATGATCCAAATTAGATTTAAAAGTTCAGCGAATATAACATGATATTTGCCTTTATACGACATGTGTAAACAAATATGCCAAAATTGAATTGGTTTTAGATTAATTCATAAGCTTCTAATTTGGTCCATATATGAACATTAATGAATGATTTTCATGTTTATATATATGCATCTCCATTACCATATCTTTTAATACATATTTCATTAACATAGCAATTATTCCTATACTTGTATATTTACAAGAATCAGTTTTGAACTGAATTTTTTTTGTCTGTAACATCATAGTATATAGATAATAAATTCTGATCAGCCATCATAATTAACGATATGCATATATATATATGGTTATGTTTGCACACTGATGCAACAAAATGCACTGTACTTTTATAACATGGGAAAAGGCTCTTGCACACTGATGCCCCAAATTTTTTATAACATGCTGGCATTTTTACAACAAAATAAAATAAATGTGTACTTTTTATAACATGCAACAAAATCCTCTGTCATTGCACATATATAATTAGAAATATGCTGGCATTTTTTTAATCATTTTTTTTACATAATTCTTAATTTTATTTATGTGGTAGGTCTACCCACTGTTTGCTGTTGTTGGCTCAGTTGTGGGTATCTACGTGTATTCTCTTTATAGTAACGTTACCATCAATCCTGAAGTCAGGTAATTTTTTGCTGTCATTATTTTTTCTTTATTGGTTAGATTAATGTTTTGGTTAGTTGGTTATGAATATTTTGTGAGTAGAACGATATTTTTTTTTCCAACTAATGACCTGTAGAACCCTGTTTTTAGAACATTATACCACTTGTATTTTCACTTTTATATTTTTGTACAAATAATTTCTTTTTAGAAAAGAAATCCATACCTGTTTTCGCTGAATTATATATATTTTGGTGCATACGCACTGTTAACTCTAAAATCCTCCTTGACATAAATGTTTGTATGCCTATGCATGTATGTATCATTGTTGTTGGAGTGAGATATCTATTGAAATTGTCAATGTTGATGATCCATAAAGAAAGATGCCATTGGTTTGAACTTTGATACAAATTTTAAATAGGTTATCTAATTGCTATATCATTATAGTTTCAGGAGTCACGTACTAAAGTCTCTTTTTTTAAGACATTTTGCTGCCATATCGAAATCGTGCAAAGTGGTTAGTAGTGTTTCATAGTTTCTAGGATAAAACTGCCTTATAGGACAATATCAATGGTCTCTTGAAAAAAGATTGGGGATGAATAATATGCATGAAAACTTGTTTAGAAAACTGATGATATTTACTGTGTCAATAGCTCGGTTTACATAGGGAAAAATCCGAGAGAGAAACATGGTTGAGTCATGAGAGAATGTATCCTTTGAGCTTACTAGATGTTATTACCAAAACAAAATCAGTTTAAAAAATATAGATTTGGAAATACATAGTAATTAGAAATTAATAATTATACTTAGTTAACTTAGTTAACAAAATCAGTTTGAAAACGTGGTATGTCCAATAGAAATCTTTAGTATTCCTTTCTAGAGTTCTCCGAGTGTAGGAATTAATGTAAACCTTTTTTTATATGGAATAATGTTGATGCTTTTATTCCAATATAACACTCATTTTGAAGTCTTGACCGCTTGAAGCCATAACCTCTAGAACTCAAGAATTCGGTCTAGAGCTTCATATCACTTGCCACTTGATCTAGCGGTGCTTTGACAATAAAGCATTAATTTTATTTCTAAAATTTTCTTTGCAAAGCAAGTATACAGTGAACTCTCCTCCTCCATGTTCACAATCAAGCCTTCATCCAAGGACCCAAACAAGAAAGAAAGTAAGCTATATATTGAAAAGTGAAAGACAATGAATACTAAAAATTAGTGTAAGAGAGAATTATTGTAATATATATATATATATATATATATAAAACATTCCTAAATCTATCTATTATTTCCTTACAAAACCTTATGCCTTAAACACCTCGAAGTTTACGTCTCGCCTGGTGGGAATAAAAAAGTCTCAAATAAGCTTCTAATTTTAAAACTTCTATTGTAGTCACTATGAAAGAGGATTTCAGTACTGGGCCAGATTTGCCATCAATGCTTTCAGGTTGCATGATTCTTACTGCACTATCATTCTCTTCTTTGATAACTCCTTGGAGGAGTGTCTTTATTTACCTTGGGTCAATACTGGAATTTCCTCCTTGTTTTGGATTCGATCTCTATTGTTGTCGCTATTTGGGCCATGTCCATCAATTGTAGTAGCAAACGTATGTGCTTACAAACAGATGGGTTGAACGATATCTTAATCTAATCCAACCATCTTTAGCACATGGGTTTTGTTCCTTGTCAATTGCAAACTGCTACGAGGCTACATTGATCAACTCGACTTTATTGCGCTCTAGGTATTGCTTGATTCAAACAAATCTCATCACATTTTGATAAATTCATAACATGCATTAGACTCTAATGACATCTTTGGTAAATAAAAAAAAATTGTAACTAATGTTTTTTGTTCGCTCGATTAGTACCAGCAAGAAAAACTTGAATGATAATCATCATTGAATTAACATTTAAACATGGAAATTCTATTAAACAAAATCACTTCAATAGCAAAAGCATTTTCTACTGCCTAGGAGTGAGATCTCACCACGGTTGAATTAACGAGGTTTATTATCAACATATCATTCGCTTAAAGTTATGATAATATATATAGTAAAAAAATAAGCATACACAAGAGAGTATGTAGGCTTTTCTATTGCCTAGGAATGAGATCTCACCACGGTTGTTACCATTTGGTCTGAGATTAATAACAATAATTGAAGAGTGCAGGAATACAAATGAGCAGCTGAGGTTGATGACGTTGATATGAATTTAATGTACTTTATGCTGTAGCAATCTTTTTTCTATGTAGTTTTGGAGCTTGAGCACCCTTTCTTCCCGTGTGTATCCTAAATTGTATGTCGATGGAAAAAGGTTGGGTTTATTTACACAGGTAAATAGATAATTCAATATTCTCAACTGTGTTTAATTTTAGAAAATAAAAATATTTGACGTTAAAACTCAACTATTTTGTTGATTTTTTTTTCATTATAGAACTTCCAAAGAGTACTCGCAAGGGGCAAGAAGCTTCGTGGATGCTGCAAGGAGAAATATAAGAAATGTAGAAAACTTCTATGCCCTTGTTTAGATTGTCGAAATCTTAGTCGACAAGATGATCACGTTATTGTTGAGTATTTAATTATAAGGGGGATGGATCCTACGTACAAGAGCAGTACTAAGTGGTATCATCATGGCGAACAATTAAATGTGGGCGTAGACATGAAGTTGGACAATACATTTGATCTACTTAAAGCTATTCATTTTGAAGATGAAGATTTTATGAATCATGCTTTTTTTACTGATGTTAATGAAGACGAGGATGTTCAAAAACGTGAGGATGAATTACTTAAGAATTTGGAGGATGCAGAAACCCTCTTATAACCTGATTGTGTAGATCAAACTAAACTATCCGCCATCACTGCTTTGTATAATCTTAAATGTGAGGTTGGATTATCCGATAGTGGTTTTGATAAGCTTTTGAAGGTATTACAGTTGTTGTTGCCAGTGAATAATGTACTTCCTAAGAGTTTGTATGATGTAAAAAAATTTCTCAAAGTATTTGACATGGGATTTGAAAAGATTCATGCTTGTAAGAAGGATTGTTGTCTTTTTAGAAAAGAGTTTCAAGATTTAGAAAGTTGTCTGAAATGTAACTCTTCGAGGTGGAAGATAAATGAGGACACTAAGGAGATTATACGTGGTGTTCCAGCTAAAGTGTTGAGGTATTTTCCAATCATTCCAAGATTTAGGACAATGTATAGAAAGCAACAAATGGTAGAAGACCTAAGGTGGCATTTCAACAATAAAAGCAATGATGGAAAAATGCGACATCCTATAGATTCTGTAACATGGAATGTAGTGGACGAGAGGTGGAAATCATTTTCATCCGATCCACGCAATCTCAGACTTGGTCTTGCTTCAGATGGTGCCAATCCATTTGCATCGATGAGCTCCAAATATAGTTGTTGGCCAGTAATGCTTGTGACATATAATATCTCGCCTATGTTATGTATGAAAAAAGAAAATATGATGCTAACATTAATAATTCCTGGACCAAAGCAACCTGGAAATGATATTGATGTGTACTTAGTGCCATTGGTAGAAGACTTAAATAATTTTTGGAATAATGGAATTGATATATATGATGCATTTAGTAAATCAGTTATTTATTTAAGAGAAATTTTACTATGGACAATAAACGACTTTCCAGCGTATGGAAATCTTGCAGGATGTTGTGTAAAAGGCGAAAAAGCTTGTCCATTATGCGGTGTTAACACTCATTATCGATGGTTGAAGCATTGTCGGAAAAGTGTTTATATGGGACATAGAAGGTTTCTAGACCCTTCACAACCATGGAGAGAAAAAAAACTTGGTTTGATAACACTGTAGAGGAGGGTTATAGACCTAGAATTCTAATGGGACGAAACATTTCTTCTATTTTGGATGGTTTTCCAAATGTTTTTGGAAAAGATAAGAATGAAGCAATAAAAAGGAGGACGAGTAAGAAGAAGTTAAAGACAGAGTTGAGTAAGAAGTTAAAAAAGTAAAAAGAGGAAGGGGAAGAGTACTCATAGTAAAGAAGACGAAGATGATGGGAAAAAAGAGCTATTAAGGTGGAAAAAAAGATCAATCTTTTTTGATTTGCCGTATTGGAAGGTTAGTATTAAAATTATATTTTTTAAATAGACCTAACTATATAAAAGTTAATAAATTGTTGTATTATCGATATTTGTAGGAACTTCCGTTGTGCCATAATTTAGATGTGATGCATGTTGAGAAAAATTTCGCTGAAAGCCTAATAAGCACGATGTTGCATGACAGTAAATCGAAAGATGGAATTAATTCAAGGAAGGATTTGGAGGAATAAGGGATTCGTCAAAGTCTTTATGCACAGCCTCGTGGAAATAGAACATATCTACCACTGGCTCTATATATGTTGTCATTGTCCGATTTTTTTTTTTTGTAAAAAGTTACATGATTTTAAAGGTCCCGATGGTTATTGCTCAAATTTCAAAAGTTTTGTATCATTAGAAGAGTGCAAACTTAGTGGGTTGAAGTCGCATGATTATCATGTCCTAATGCAACAAATGTTACCTGTTGCGGTTAGAGATTTGTTACCAAAAAAAGTTAGAACACTAATAATTCGTTTGTGTTCGTTTTTCAATCAAATATGTCAACGTGTTCTTGAAAGAGAGACATTGAGGCGACTTAATGATGAGATTGTTGAAATTTTGTGTGGACTCGAGAGATATTTTCCACCTTCCTTTTTCAATATAATGGTACATTTGACAATTCATCTTGGAAGAGAAGCACAATTATGTGGTCCGGTTCATTTTCGTTGGATGTATCCTTTTGAAAGGTATATGAAAACGATTAAAGATTATGTAAGGAATTATGCACGACCTGAAGGGTGTATTGCAGAATCTTATCTTGCAGAAGAATCATTGAGATTTTTTAGTGAATTTCTACAAAAGAAAGTACAAATGGAGGGGAAAGAAGTCCGAAATGAAGATTATGAAAACAAAGCGATACTTGAAGGACGTCTAATTTCAAAACTGAAGACAATTACATTGTCATCGAATGAAAAAGATATTGCTCATTTGTTTGTGCTAATGAATATAGCTGTGGTGGAACCATACTTAGAGTAAGTACATAATATATTTTGTTTATACCTTTTTATTAAATTTTTGATGTGGAATATAACTTGGGTAAAATTATTTAAACACCAGTATGCATTTGGAGGAGTTACAAAATTCTGATAAGCATTTGGAAAAAAATGCGACGTTGCTGTGGAAAAAACATACAGATAATTTTTCAGATTGGATTAAACAGAAGGTTAGTTCAATTTTAATTATCCTTCCATGGACCAAAAAATTTCCTTTTTACTTCAAATTTTATGTAAAACGATTTGATTCCAGGTACCTTTCCAATCAACAAGTGATGAAATATTAAGATGGATTGCTTTTGGCCCAAGTCTATAAAGGTTATATAATTAACGGACAACGTTTTCATACAAAAGATGTTGAAAGAGAAACCCAAAACTACGGAGTCACTTACGATGCGACCACCATGTGTAGGGCAAGTGCAAAAGATATTTCTCAAAGAGTTGATGTGGTCACTTATTATGAGGTAGTGACAGACATAATCTTGCTAGACTATCATGTTTTCTATATTACTGTATTCAAGTGTCACTGGGAAAATATAGGAAATGGAGTGAAGGTCGAAGATGGATTCACTCTTGTCAATTTACAACAAAATCAAGTTTCATTTGTAAAAGATCCATATATACTTGCATCTCAAGCAAAACAAGTTTTTTATTCTAGAGAGAATGACCATTCTAATTGGTATGTTGTAATGAAAGCACCACCAAGAGGCTATCATGAGTTAGAGACAGATGATCCTATTATGGAAGTTAGCTTTGTCAGGAAAGATTGTGAAGAAACCGACATGGACATTGATTCAGTTGAGAATGTTAGCTATGTTAGAGAAGATTGTGAAGGCATATTTGAGTAGATTTCCATACTTATTTGCTTGTGAGGTTTGTAATTCCTACTTAATTGCTAGTATACGATAATAGTACAGATTTAGGGCGTAATATTAACAAATAAATGGGTTTGTGCATTTTTTTTGAAGACGAAGTTAAAAAGTACACAAAATACTTCATTATTCACTCTACATGTCGGAAAAGATGTATGTGCCTGCATATCGCTTAAAAGTAGAAAAATTTGATTGTAAGCTACTATTGTTGGTTTGGCATCTCAACTATATATAAAATTTATATTATTTGAATTTTGAATGAATTTCCTACTGCTATGTGTCTTCATGCTTCCAAGCTTTACTCTTTGCTACTTAATTAGTCTTAAGTGAAATAAGTTTTAGTAGATCTAAAATTGAAATTTATCAATTTGAGAAGGTTATAGCTTTACAAACCTGTCATAACTCTATGACACTAAAGTAAATTCCCCACTAATTCTAATATGATCTTGTAATAACCAGGAAATGCGAGCCAATTTAAAATTTTTATTTTGGCAATTTTAGTGAATTTTGAACATTTAAAATACATTATTTTGAAAAAATCGATGAGAAATTCATTTTGAATAGAATTCGAACGTATATATTATATACGTCGTCGTTAGAATATAAATAATTATATACAATTATAAAAGGAATTGAAAATGGCCCTGTAGTTCGATAATTCAATTTCAAACTTCAAATGAATGTACCGAGTGAAAAATAAACTGGATTTTAGCGAAACGAAAAATAATAGGATCTATTAGAGAATATCTTTCCAACGAATCCGAAAAATCGAAATTTCATAGCGGGGATAAAAAGTTATGTCCAAATGAAAATTCTAAATAGTCGCTATGGAATTCAGGCCCTTAAAAATAGCTATTTTGCAAACGACCTCGGATTTTGACGAAACCACTTTTGTTGGATCCGGGATGTCAAATTATTGTTAGATTTCAATTTTCATAATTTATCGAGTTAATATGTGAGCGTGGCAAAGAAAAACGTTTTTGACCAGTTTCAGTTGATTTTAATCGACTGGAAATTGGTCATTTTTCAAACGGACTCGGAATTCGATGAAATTAATTTTGTTAGGACCGTATGGTCAATACGAAGCTAGAAAATATTTTTCTGGAATTTTTCGAGTTAGTATGTGACCCCGGTAATATGAAATCTACGTTTAAAATGCAATACAGTGATTTAAATGTAAATTTGACAGAAACTAATTGTAACGATCGAATCAGCCTACGATACGTATCCCATTGTGTTCGGAATGGGGGTAATTAGCTATGAACGACAGGCGGTGGGCCTCGTTTAGAGGTCAAATGAAAAAGTCAACTTTTTAAAACAAAATAATTAAATATAAAAACACCTCACCCCTCTATATTCTCTTTCAGCCCCCCCCCCCCCCGATTTAAATCAGAAACAAAAAAAAAAGAAGAGAAGGAAGGGGGAGGAGCCGCCGCTCCTCCCACCGTCGCGCACCACGCCTCCCCAGGTGGGGCGCCACCACCGCACGCCTCCACCTTCTTCTTCTCCCTCCCGGTCGCGCGCCACTCCGCCCATCCCCTTTTGCTTCCTCCGCCTTCTTTCCTCCTTCCTCCCTCCACCTTTAAACCACCGCGCCACCCTCTCTTCTCCGATGGTCGACTGCTGCTCCCCCATCGTGGCCAGACCCCGCCAGAAACCCCCCCTCCGTCCTCAGCTTCTCTCTCCTTTCCCCTTTCTTCAATCCACCGCCCCACCACTGACTGACCGCCGGTCATAGCAGCTCCGACGCCCCTCCCTGTGCCTTCTCCGGCCCCTACAACTGATGAAGGTGATTTTTATTTTATTAAATCAGTTTTTAATTTAATTTCAGTTTTATTTTATATTGTAGAAGGATAAAAATATCATCTTTTATATTGTAGAAGGATAAAAATATAATCTTTTACATTATAGAAGTGTTAAAAATTTGATCTTTATATATGTAGTGAATCAAAAATATGATTTTTACTTGTGTAGAGTATTAAAAATATGACCTTTATATAGTAGAAGATATAAAAATACTATTTTTATATAGGTAGTGTATTGAAAATAAAATTTCTATATAATAGAGAATATAAAAATATAATCTTTATATTTGAAAAGGCGAAATCTTTATATAGAGAATAGCGGTGTAAAAATAGAATTTTTATCTATATAGTAGCGGTGTAAAAATAGAATTTTTATTTATATAACAGCGGTGTAAAAATAGAATTTTTATCTATATAATAGCGGTGTAAAAATAGAATTTTTATCTATATAATAGCGGTGTAAAAATAGAATTTTTATCTATATAGTAGCGATGTAAAAATAGAATTTTTATCCATATGGAGTAATTATAAAAATATGATTTTTATATACATAGCAACAATATAAAAATGTGATTTTTATATATATAGTGGCTACGGGCAACGAAAGTGACAAAAGGCGAGAACGACAAAGATTTCTACATAGGAAGATTCGAGATGATTGGATTAGCTAGTCGGTGAGAACTTCTCACTCTTAATTTCTTTTTCTAGTTATATAATTATATACTAGGATGCAGACGGTGCTTAGCAGCACCCGACACCCGTCATCCACAGACCATGGATGGCTTGTTTGTTTGATTGATGTGTTGTGAAATTTGTTTGTGATGTTGATGTGAAATCGATAATAAATTGTAGATGGTTGAAATAGATTAATTATCGTTAAAAAATATAATTTTTAACGTGAATGTGAGTAAATAAATATTTATAAACAAATCGGCCGATTTGTTTATATACACTGATTTGACTGATATTGATTGGGATGATAAATTTTACACATCGCCCAACTGCACAAATGAAAATCTGTTTTTGTTGATTTGAAACCCCACACGGGTGTCGGGATGATATTTGGCGTACACTAATCCCAATTATTTAATTGTATGTCGATCGATCGGTCGACAGGCTGTGTAAGCGTTAATTATTTATATTTGATGCTTATGCAGTTGAGTGGTGCACTTTGGATGATGGTTGATTGTTTATCGTTGCTATTATATACATGTGTTGTATGGAACCCATATAATTAACGTTATATGGTAATTGATTGGGCCTCATTCCAATCGGGAAAATAATGAATATTATAAAAGAAAATTCATGCGTTGAATATAAAAATAGTCATGTGTTGACGATGTGCATGTGTTGAAACTATTTATGTGTTGAGTGAAATATTTTAATAATAAAATTTACATCTTTATCATATTTAAAATTAGAACTACTTTACGGTAGGAGTCTAATTGAAAATCAAACGATAGATATCATAGTTTTATGAAATATTTTACATAACAAAAATAGTTTTGTGTTGACAGTACTCATGTGTTAAGATTGGTCGTGTGTTGAAAGAAATATAGGTTCATGTGATGAATAGAATATATATTCATTTATTGAATAGAATAACGAATTTATTGAAATATATAAAGCCGTGTTGATTAGAGTTGCGCCATTTTTACGTGAACGATATTTATATCAATTATATTCATTTTTAATGAATATACAAAAGGTAGTGATTTCAAAATATAACGTTTTGAAAATATTATCATTTATATAGTAATGATATGAAATATTCAATTTTGATTTGAAATTGAATATAGAGTTGAAATGGTTTTGAAAACGAATTTTAAACGATTTATAAAATACCTTTTAAAAAGGAAATCGACAAAAAATATATAATATATATATATTATATATATATAATGGCCTGAATAGAACGCGCCGCGGCGGTTCGTGAATTTCGACCATTGACTTTGAATTGACGTTGCGGGAGATCCGAACGTCAGATTCTCCTGAATCCGGAACCGTTGGGTTCGTATAGAAAAGAGCTTTCCAATGAATATTAGAAATTTGAAATCTAACAGTTGGATTTGGAATTATGTCCAAATCAAATTTGGAAAAGGTCGATGTAAGTGCAGTTCGATGGCCGTTGATGGAAATCGACTGTACGGGCCTTGATAAAATTATTAAAAATATCTATAATTTGTGTAAAATCATAAGAAATGATTTGGAAAAAATTGGGCTGAAGAATTCCATATTTGAAAAGATAAAAATAGATTTTTATCGAAATGAACTAGTTTTGAACTAGAATTAAAATCAATTTATTTTTGAAATAAATAAATTGAATTTGAAAGTGATTTTAAAAATAATCAATATTCCCAATACGTGAATTGGACTGGAGTTGAATCGAAATTATCTTCGGAATATTTCGATGTTGGATTTCGTGACTATACAGATATTGTTATGGGAATTTGAAAGATATATTTTATATCGTTATTTCCAGTACGATATTTGTTGGTTTCAGGATTTGATATTGAATATAAGTCGATATATTTTCTACTGAGAGCCTTGTATTTAATATCAAATGTGATTTTGGGTTTGTCGTGAATGGTGTCTTCATTAACACTGTTCTTAAGCCCAATAGAGAACAAGATTAAATCTTTCTATTTAGATTTAATGAAGTGTATCAATTAAATAATATTTAATTGGAATTAAATTTAAATTTTTTTTTGGGTTTATCGTGAGCGGTGTTTTGAACAACACCTGTTCTTTAACCCGATTAACAATAGAGTGTGATTTTGGGTTTATCGTGAATCGTGTTTTAGATGACATTGGTTCTTTAACCCAGTTAAAGACAGAATATGGATTTTTGGGAAGATTAAAACTAGGTGGAGTTTTAATGAACCTTTAATTAGATTGGAAAGTGAATTGATAATTTAAATTATCAAATCTGAAAAGTGATCGAGAATGGAGTATCACCAGTTTTGCTCCAAAGCGATAGTTAAATCTTTAATTAGATTTGAACGTGAAATGGTAATTGATTTTACCGATAACACCCGTGGTGTTAGATATGGAGTATTACCAGTTTTGCTCCATGGGATGAATAGGTTGGGATTGGGAAATAAAATAAACAATTACTTCGGTGTTGTTCGTTAATCCCGACTAGTTTGGCAAACCATAAAATGGTTTGAAATGATATCTAGAGGAAGATTAAAGAATAAATTTAGAAGAATTTATCTTTGATAAAATTAATGGGAACCTATTCCCTAAAAATGTGATTTTGTGAATAAAAGAATATTCTGAATTGGAATGAGGCGTAAGTTGTGTTTGTGTAACATTTATTTATCATATACGTGGGTTATTCAGAAATGCCGGGTTTATACCCATTCTGAATAACCGATTCGACGAGATGTCGAAGATAAAGACGGTGGTTGAAGACCGGAAGTCTTCACATCGTTTGGGTGATTACTGATGATCTCGATTGGACTGTACACCCAAGATGAGGGAAACAGTTGGTGATCGTCCAGACGTACTTGGAGATGGATGGATATGCGAGGAAAGTGCCTCCGGTTTCGTTCAGACCCAGAATGAACTTGTAAATGGATTGTGTGTCTGACATTGGATTTTATTCTGTGTTGATTGATCTCTATTAAATATACATCTGTTTGGCGGCGGAGAATTTATTCTCTTGCTTAATGCCCTTCTCTGAGACGTACGAGCTCCGAGGTTGTATATTGATGGACATCAGTCGCATGGAGTGAATTGCCAGTGTGGCACGCGTAAGTGGCAATTGATCAAGGCTTCTGTTGAAAAGCAAAGTCTTGTGGTTGATGATCAAAGCACGGCCTGTGTGGCGTAGCTTTGTGTATAGCGTGAATTCGCGAGCCTCACACCTCGGTATGAGTCAAAAACGGGATAGTGACTGCAGGGAGAGCATGACGTTTCTTTCTAGCTAGGGTGGTGTCAGTGACCTACCAGCCCTGACATTTATATACTTTTCACCTGTGTGGTTGTTGGATACGAGGCGCCTCGGATATAGGTCTTTAAGGACCGGGAAACGTGTGTTCAGGAATAACTAATCCTCAAAAGTAAGAGAGGACCGGCCCTGAAGATCCAAGGATCATAGTGGGGTCCTGGGACATTTGCTAGAGTGTCTCGAATTGGAGAGGAGCTTGCCCCTTGCCTCGACTCATGACGGAAATCCAATTTCCAATACGTGATATTTCGGTTTTAATTGTAGAACTAGTATGGCGACATGATAGATGGTACCCATGCCGCCCATGATTGATATTTATGATTTGAATTGTTTTGACACTATGCACTTATAATAGTATCAAATGATTTGTTTTAAACGTACCAAGCATGTTTGGCTATTATAAGGGAAAACCCTATCCTCCGGCTTGCGTTGCATTGTGTGATGGGACCTGGGTCTTATAATAGCTTCATTTTTCCAAAAAGCATTGCGCTGTTTTGTTATATGCACTAGTATTCTTGGGAGGAAACCCGTTCCGTGTTATACGGCGTGGTCCCTTGAATTACTCTCTTTTAAAGTAAAGTTTTAAATAACCGTTTTAGTTCTCACACTAGTCACATGACTGACCTGGAGTTTATTGTTTTAACCTAAACTCTGGGTGCCCCTATTTTCCACACGGGCAACTAGTAGTTTTGGTTTTGCAGATTTATATCCACAGGGTCCTGATTTTCAGCTGGAACGATGCTCGGAAAGCTCTGTATCCGTGTATCACTTTCAGTTGTGTTTTGTATATTTTTCCGCTGCTATGTAATTTATTATAATCTCTGATATTTATCGAATGTAATTTATTCATTTATACTCTGTATATTCGTGTATCTGATGGAATTGTTGAAATAACAATGAAATGATCTTCCGTCTGCGTTCTATTTTATCTCGTCCTCAACGCCATCCGCGCTTTCCTTCACGGGGAAGTTCGGGTCGTCTCATTTTGGTATCATAGCTTTGGTTTACAGAGCTCGAGAACAAGACACATTAGAACCAAACGAAAGAATTCATCAAATATTGGATTAGTAATATCCAATTAGAATGACTCGTTAGAGATGGGATCAGTAGTATCCTAGAACAAGTGTGAAGAGTATATTTTTCAAATGAAAACGAATTTTGTTTTGAAAATTTAAATCGTTTTATACGTATTTGAATATTTATTTATTTTGAATTTGGACAATCGAGTATATAAAGATTTTGCATATACGCGTCATGAACGTATATTCGAAGTTTTAATATACTGGATAGATATAGAATCACATTCTAGTCGCTTGGAGATGATTTTGATGATGGAGCTCCATCACCAATATTTATGTTCGTGTTTCGAAGGTGTGATATCTATATATTTCCATCGACTGGTGTGAGAACCAAAACTTATTTAGATAGATATATTGTTGTGATTTGGCATCAAAACATGATTTTTGTACATATATCAAAATTATGAATTTGAAACTCTAATTCACTAATTGATTGATGTTTGTGTTGTTTGTTTATTTGTTTGATAATTTTGAACCATTTAGCCTAATTGAATCACGTATTGAATTGTATTGAAAATTGGTCGCAATTGCATGCATATACATGTATATCTATTGAACAAGTCATAGCAAGGAGGCTAGAGCAGAAGAATAAAATTGTTTGCCCGACAAATAGGTACATGTTTACCATAATTTACTATTTTGTTTGGGTGATGATGATTTTATGAGCCGATTGGCTTTTTCTTTTTCTTTTTAAGATCAGAAGGCCTGTATGGCAATTTCGGGATTTTCCCGGTGCTCCCGGTGCAGGGGAGGTTATGGCGAATTTTTTTGAAAATTTAGGGTGTTAGCCAAATTTTTGAAAAATTTGAAAAGTTCTTAGAAACTGAAAAGTTGAAGAACTTAAGCCGTAGTCAAAATAAAGGAAGTTGAGTTGATTAGTAAAACAACTTTCGGCTTCGTTCCTTTTCGGGGACGAAAAGTTTTAAGTGGGGGAGATTGTAATAACCCGGAAATGCGAGCCAATTTAAAAATTTTATTTTGGCAATTTTTGTGAATTTTGAACATTTAAAATAGATTATTTTGAAAAATATCGACGAGAAATTTATTTTGAATAGAATTCGAACGTATATATTATATACGTCGTCGTTAGAATATAAATAATTATATATAATTATAAAAGGAATTGAAAATGGCCATCCAGTTCGATAATTCGATTTCAAACTTTAAATGAATGTACCGGGTGCAAAATAAACCGGACTTTAGCGAAACCAAAAATAATAGGATCTATTTGAGAATATCTTTCCAACGAATCCGAAAAATCGAAATTTCATAGCGGAGATAAAAAGTTATGTCCAAATGAAAATTCTGAGTAGTCGTTATGGAATTCAGGCCCTTAAAAATAGCTATTTTGCAAACGACCTCGAATTTCGACGAAACCACTTTTGTTGGATCCGGGATGTCAAATTATTGTTAGATTTCAATTTTCATAATTTTTCGAGTTAATATGTGAGTGTGGCAAAGGAAAACGTGTTTGACCAGTTTCAGTTGATTTTAATCGACTGGAAATTGGCCATTTTTCAAACTATCTCAGAATTCGACGAAATTCGTTTTGTTTGGACCGTATGGTCAATACGAAGCTAGAAAATATTTTTCTAGAATTTTTCGAGTTAGTATGTGACCCCGGTAATATGAAATGTACGTTTACAATGCAATACAGTGATTTAAATGTAAATTTGACGGAAACTGATTGTAACGATCGAATCAGCCTACGATACGTATCCCATTGTGTTCAGAATGGGGGTAATTAGAAATGGACGACAGGTGGTGGGCCTCGTTTAGAGGTCAAATTAAAAAGTCAACTTTTTGAAATAAAATAATTAAATAATTAAATATAAAAACACCTCACCCCTCTTTATTCTCTTTCAGGCCCCCCCGATTTAAATCAGAAAGAAAATAAAAAAAGAGAAGGAAAGGGGAGGAGCCGCCGCTCCTCCCACCGTCGCGCACAGCGCCTCCACAGGTGGGGCGCCACCACCGCATGCCTCCACCTTCTTCTTCTCCCTCCCGGTCGCGCGCCACTCCGCCCATCCCCTTCTACTTCCTCCGCCTTCTTTCCTCCTTCCTCCCTCCACCTTTAAACCACCGCGCCACCCTCTCTTCTCCGATGGTCGACTGCTCCTCCCCCGTCGTGGCCAGACCCCGCCAGAAACCCCCCCTCCGTCCTCAGCTTCTCTCTCCTTCCCCCATTCTTCAATCCACCGCCCCACCACTGACTGACCGCCGGTCATAGCAGCTCTGACGCCCCTCCCTGTGGCATCTCCGTCCCCTACAACTGATGAAGGTGATTTTTATTTTATTAATTCAGTTTTATTTTATATTGTAGAAGGATAAAAATATAATTTTTTATATTGTAGAAGGATAAAAATATAATCTTTTACATTATAGAAGTGTTAAAAATTTGATCTTTATATATGTAGTGAATCAAAAATTTGATCTTCATAGTCAACCCTTCATGGTGTCCTTGCGTCTGTCCCTCCATTACCTACCCCTGTCCCTTCCTCGTCAACCCTTCCCATCGCCGCGTCTAGCCCTTCCATCGTCGTTTTCCTTCCAATCCCCATTCCTGTACCGCTCCCTATTCCTCCTCCTCCCTTGCCCCCTCCACCGTCTGCCCCTCCTCTTCTACAAACTCCTTCTTTTCCTCCTCAACCTTTTCCTCCAGCTTCTTCTTCATCGCCCCAGTGAAATTCTCTTCTTTGTTTTATTCCAAACCTCGCCATGCAGGGTCTTATGTTCCTACCCACTTTCATGTCAATTATTTAGGTAGCTCTGTTCCATCGCCGAAGGTTGTGATGGATGTCGGTGCAAAATCGTGGTCTGATTGTCTTGTAGGCTTCTTTTTAGCAGGAAATGTTAATTATATGGCTGTTAAGCAACATCTGGATAGGGTTTGGAAATTGAAAGGAAGCTATGAAATGTACTTTGATAACCAGAATTATTTTTTCAGATTTGTCAACGTTGAAGACCGGCTAACTGTCTTGAAGAGGGATCCGATGTTTATTAGGGGTCAGATGTTTGTAATTGCTAACTGGACTCCCTCTCTTTCCTCTGTTAAAGCTTCGGTAAGATCTGTTCCAATATGGGTACACTTTTATCGAATCCCTATATTGTTGTGGTCGCTATTGGGAATAAATTGGATTGCGTGTCATATTGGTATAGTTCTATGCTACGATGAAAATACTGAAAAAATGAAACGATTTGAATACGCAAAATGCTTGATTGAAGTTAGCCTCGACAAAGAACTTCCTGAATTTCTTGTGGTGGGTGATCCTACATGTCCAAACGTGGCAGTTGAGTACACTTGGGGACCTTTGATTTGCACGAAATGTAAGATCTTCGGACATGCGACTA
Source organism: Allium sativum (assembly GCA_030737875.1). Lineage (NCBI taxonomy): Eukaryota > Viridiplantae > Streptophyta > Magnoliopsida > Asparagales > Amaryllidaceae > Allium > Allium sativum. Next base: position 431,686,634 of record CM060912.1, read on the forward strand.
AACAGTGTGAGAAGCATAAGGAAAAGAATGAAGTTGATAGTGGTGTGAAAGTGACTGAAGTAGAAAGAGTACAACGTGTAGATGGAAATGATAAATACAAGGAAAACCAAGAACATGTAATTCGACGTGGATTTACAGTGGTAAGAAGAAAAAGGACTAGAAGCAATCAAAAATCCTGGAAAAAAGTTGCTACTGAAGGACAAACTGGAAACAATATAGTGCAAAAAGATAATGTTGTGCATGGGAGTAGCTCCACAAATGAAGTTCTACCAAATGTTATAGAATCTAATGAAGTAACAACTAGTGACCTGCATGTGGAAAAAATTGGTGTGTTAACAAATGATAGTGATTGCGTGGTGAATGCCATTACATCCCCATCTTCATTTCAAGATGATGCATGTACTAACATGGTTGCTCCAGATCCTACAACCTCGACTGATTTAGCCATAGTTCTCTCAAAATCTTCTCCTCCTCATCGTACTGTTTTACATGATTCCATCATTACCAATGCTTCTTTCATTGCTAATGAAACTACTGTGTCGGTTTCTGATAATCTCCTTCCTGTTAACATCCCTCATGTGCATGGTTTTTCTGACATGCACACCCCCTCTAATATACCGCCTGCTTCTTCAACTATTAATCCATTTCTTCTTTCTTCTCCATATTCGTCCCTATCTCTTCCTGTTCACATTTTTGGTGACTTGAACAGCCATTCTGATATGATGTCTTCTCCTCCGCTAGCCAATCATGTTTTTTCTTCATCTGCCGTCCAAAATTCTGCTAGACCCCCTTCCTACACTATTCCAACGAATAATGTTTTCAAAAAAAGAAGGGGAAGACCAAAAAAACTGGTATCATCTGAAACTGATCTTGATAAATCAATAGATTTTTCAATTGACCAAGCTATACTGTCTGTGCCTTCTCACAAACCCCAAAATACTTCTTCGTCTGGTGTCAATACCAGATCTGCCACCTCAACTAGTTCTTAATGATAGACAAAATTGGCTTTTGGAATGTCAGGGGTGCCAACCCGTTGGCAAAGCAGCTTGAAATTGCTGATCTCATTGCTCGATTCAATATTGAACTTATGGCTGTTGCTGAAACTAAATTAAACCATATCACCACTTCAAAAGCTTTGCATAATATCAATCCATCTTGGAACTCTATTCACAACCTTTCACAAGCTCCTTTTGGTCGATTGCTTGTTTTGTGGAATCCTACCATTTTCGATTTATCTCCTATTTCTGTTCAAAGACAATTCATTCACCCTAATGTTACTCACCTCCCCTCTAATACCTCTTTTCTTTTGACTATTGTATACGCTGAAAATAGTGTAGCCAATCGCCAACCTTTCCTTGACCACCTTCCTTCGCTTCAACACTCCTCCCTGCCTTGGATTTGTATTGGCGACTGGAATTGCATGATTCATTCGTCTGACAAACAAGGGGGTTCTCCTCTTACCTTTAGACAAACTAGACCGCTAAACCATGCAATCCATGAATCCAACTTACTTCCTATCCCATCGTCCGACGCTGTTTTTACTTGGAACAACTCGTCCAGATCTGGTATTAGGACTTTTTGCAAGCTAGACAGATCTTTCCAGAACTTTACCGCTGTTACTACTTGGCCTAACCTATGCTCCATTATCCCTCCTCCTTCCTTGTCTGACCATTCCCCATTGGTGTTGGATTGGGGCAAGAATATCATGAGAAAGCACCCCTCTTTTTCATTTTTTAATAATTGGACTGATCATTCTTCTTTTTTATCCACTGTAACTAATTGTTGGAATTACCATGTGCAAGGTAACCCTATGTTCATTGTGCAGGACAAACTAAAGCGATTGAAGTCCACTTTGAAGATATGGGCAAAAGAAAATTTTGGGAACGGTGTTAGTCTCTCCAGCTCTATAAGGGATAAATTATTTCAAATTCAGATTTCCATTCAGACTTGTCAAGACGGATCTCTTTTGACAGAACTTGCTTCGCAAGAGCTTATTCTTTCTAAAGACTTGTCTAATGCTTTGATGGAAGAATCTAAAATGGCAAAGCAAAAGATTAAAAACACATGGAAAATTGTTGGTGATAAGAATAATGCCACTTTTCACAAAGCTTTGAAGATCCAGCAATCTGCTTCAAATATTACATCAATAAATGACAAGGATAACTCTTTATGCTCTAATCCTGAGGATGTTCAGTTCGCTTTCTTGGATTACTTTAGCGACTTGTTCGGTAAATGTAGTAACAATCCTATTCATCAATCCTCTTTCTCTAATATATGCTTCCCTAAGATTTCTGATGATTTGAAAGCCAGTCTTATTTATGAGGTGACGGATGATGAAATTAAACAAGCAATCTTCGCCATGAAATCATCTAGCTCTCCTGGACCCGATGGGTTTAATGCTCACTTCTACAAAATTTGCCGGCCGGTTGTAGGTAAGGAAGTTATAAAAGAGGTTAAAAATTTCTTCTTGCACAGTCGTATGTTGGGTGGTTTAAATGCTACAAGGCTTGCGTTAGTTCCAAAATCCGCTCAACCATCCTCTGTTTCCCAATTTAGACCAATAGCGTGCTGTAATGTCCTCTACAAATGTATCTCTAAAGTTATGACCGAAAGAATGAAGAAAGTGATGGACAATCTTATTTCTCCCAATCAATGTGCTTTTCTGCACGATAGAGACATTTCTGATAATATTCTTCTTGCTACCGAGCTAATGCGTGGGTATAATCGTGCGTCTATATCGCCAAGATGTGTTCTTAAACTCGATATTCAAAAAGCGTATGATTCGGTTGGCTGGGAGTCAATTATTTACATCCTCTTCAATATGAACTTTCCGATTCCTTTTCTTTGCTGGATCTACACTTATATCTCCTCAGTGCGCTATTCTCTTAGCATCAACGGTTCAACTTTTGGATATTTCTCAACTGCTCGTGGTTTAAGGTAGGGAGACCCCATCTCTCCGTACATTTTTGTATGTGTAATGGAATTATTTACGATATTATCCAGGAGTGCTGTTATTGATAAACAGGTGGACTATCATCCCTGTTGCAAGAGATCTAATATTACTTCACTTCTTTTTTCCGATGATCTGCTCTTATTCTCCAAGCCAAATGTGAAATCTATTTATGGTATTCAATCTGTTCTTGAGTCTTTTGAGATGTTAACTGGGCTGTCCATTAATTCAAGCAAGTCTAAAATTAAGATTGGTGGGGTGCCCGAACACGTCAAAGAATCTTTGTATGCTATCACTGGTCTATCTCCATTTCAGGATGATGAGACTTATCTTGGAGTTCCGATGTACTCTTCTAGATTAAATTCGTCGCAATGCTTGCTGTTGGTTGAAAATATTATTGCTAAAATCTCCTCTTGGCATTCGTCCAAATTCTCAATGGCGGGTAGGCTTGTCATCGTTAAATCGATTGCTCAAGCGATGTGTATTTACTATGCAAGAATTTTTGTTCTTCTGATTAAGATAATTGACATGGTTAATTCGGCGTTAAATCACTTTTTATGGCACGGTAACCCCTATTCTAAGAAGTTAGTCCCTGTTTCGTTCTGTACTGTCTGTCGTCCTTATGCGAATGGTGGACTTGGAATTTTGAATTTCAAAATGTGGAATAAGGCGGCTCTATCATCCAGAATTGATAAACTTCTTAATGGCGTTTCCAACATTTGGTCTGTTTGGTGCAGAAATTATCTTATTCAAGACCGTTTCTTTTGGTAGATGGATGCTCCAATTGACTGTAGTTGGACGTGGCGTAACATCCTTATGCACAGACCAATAATTTTACCTATGTTTCAATGCGGATTGAAATTTATGCATAAAATCTCCTTTTGGTACAATCCTTGGTCCGCAAAAGGGATTATACTTGCTAATCTCATTGATTTTAATGGGAGATCGCTGACTGGTGTCCATGACAGAGCGTCTCTGGCCAATTTATTTATTGATGGCTACCTTACTCTTTCGCATTGCAGTTCTACTATTGTCTACTCTGTTTGGAGTACGCTGTTGTCTTCTCCTCTTGCTTCAGATACGCTGCATGAAATTTGGAATGGGAGGGGTCTCTCTATTGGTAATGTTTACCACGTTTTGGTTCAGACTTCAGATTGGCAACATTTCATTTGGTATTCTAGAATATGGGCTTCAGGGTCTCAGTCTAAAGAGAATCTATTTTTATGGAGGGTACTGATGAATGGTTTGCAAACTAGGTGCAAACTGAAAGAATATGGGATTATTGATGATGACTCTTGCGTTCTATGTGGATTACGTTCGGAAACTATCCCCCACTTGTTCTTCGAGTGCGAATACTCCTTTTTTGTTTGCGAACATGTCCTTCGTCACTTCGGTATGCACTCCCCGGATAGTGTCTCGCCTACTGAATGGTACCTCATTTTCAAAGGAACAAGGTGGAAGAGTATTGATGGTATTTTGCTGCTAAAGGTTTTGAAGAAGACATTATATCTCTTGTGGATGGAAAGGAACACTAGGGTGTTTAGTAGTGACTCTACTTCTAAACACGTATTGGTCCAGTTTATTACAAGATGTATTTGTTGACTTTATGTTGTATTTTCCTCGTTAATTAATAAGAAATGGTAAGGGCCATTTAACCCCGCTTGCATTGCAAAAAAAAATATGATTTTTACGTGTGTAGAGTATTAAAAATATGACCTTTATATAGTAGAAGATATAAAAATACTATTTTTATATAGGTAGTGTATTGAAAATAAAATTTCTATATAATAGAGAATATAAAAATATAATCTTTATATTTGAAAAGGCGAAATCTTTATATAGAGAATAACAGTGTAAAAATAGAATTTTTATCTATATAGTAGCGGTGTAAAAATAGAATTTTTATCTATATAATAGCGGTGTAAAAATAGAATTTTTATCTATATAATAGCGGTGTAAAAATAGAATTTTTATCTATATAATAGCGGTGTAAAAATAGAATTTTTATCTATATAGTAGCGATGTAAAAATAGAATTTTTATCCATATGGATTAATTATAAAAATATGATTTTTATATACATAGCAACAATATAAAAATGTGATTTTTATATATGTAGTGGCTACGGGCAACGAAAGTGACAAAAGGCGAGAACGACGAAGATTTCTACATAGGAAGAGTCGAGATGATTGGATTAGCTAGTCGGTGAGAACTTCTCACTCTAAATTTCTTTTTCTAGTTATATAATTATATACTAGGATGCAGACGGTGCTTAGCAGCACCCGACACCCGTCATCCACAGACCATGGATGGCTTGTTTGTTTAATTGATGTGTTGTGAAATTTGTTTGTGATGTTGATGTGAAATCGATAATAAATTGTAGATGGTTGAAATAGATTAATTATCGTTAAAAATATAATTTTTAACGTGAATGTGAGTAAATAAATATTTATAAACAAATCGGCCGATTTGTTTATATACACTGATTTGACTGATATTGATTGGGATGATAAATTTTACACATCGCCCAACTGCACAAATGAAAATCTGTGTTTGTTGATTTGAAACCCCACACGGGTGTCGGGATGATATTTGGCGTACACTAATCCCAATTATTTAATTGTATGTCGATCGATCGGTCGACAGGCTGTGTAAGCGTTAATCATTTATATTTGATGCTTATGCAGTTGAGTGGTGCACTTTGGATGATGGTTGATTGTTTATCATTGCTATTATATACATGTGTGGTATGGAACCCATATAATTAACGTTATATGGTAATTGATTGGGCCTCATTCCAATCGGGAAAATAATGAATATTATAAAAGAAAATTCATGTGTTGAATATAAAAATAGTCATGTGTTGACGATGTGCATGTGTTGAAACTATTTATGTGTTGAGTGAAATATTTTAATAATAAAATTTACATCTTTATCATATTTAAAATTAGAACTACTTTACGGTAGGAGTCTAATTGAAAATCAAACGATAGATACCATAGTTTTATAAAATATTTTACATAAAAATAGTTGTGTGTTGACAGTACTCATGTGTTGAGATTGGTCGTGTGTTGAAAGAAATACAGGTTCATGTGATGAATAGAATATATATTCATTTATTGAATAGAATAACGAATTTATTGAAATATATAAAGCCGTGTTGATTAGAGTTGCGCCATTTTGACGTGAACGATATTTATATCGATTATATTCGTTTTTATAATGAATATAGAAAAGGTAGTGATTTCAAAATATAACGTTTTGAAAATATTATCATTTATATAGTAATGATATGAAATATTCAATTTTGATTTGAAATTGAATATAGAGTTGAAATGGTTCTGAAAACGAATTTAAAACGATTTATAAAATATGTTTTAAAAAGGAAATCGACGAAATATATATATATTATATATAATGGCCTGAATAGAATGCGCCGCGCCGCGGTTGTTCGTGAATTTCGACCATTGATTTCGAATTGACGTTGCGGGAGATCCAACCGTCGGATTCTCCTGAAACTAGAACCGTTGGGTTCATATCGAAAAGAGATTTCCAATGAATATTAGATATTTGAAATCTAACGGTTGGATTTGGAATTATGTCCAAATCAAATTTGGAAAAGGTCGCTGTAAGTGCAGTTCGATGGCCGTTGATGGGAATCGACTGTACGGGCCTTGATAAAATTATTAAAAATATCTATAATTTGTGTAAAATCATAAGAAATGATTTGGGAAAAATTGGGCTGAAGAATTCCACATTTGAAAAGATAAAAATAGATTTTTATCGAAATGAACTAGTTTTGAACTAGAATTAAAATCAATTTATTTTTGAAATAAATAAATTGAATTTGAAAGTGATTTTAAAAATAATCAATATTCCCAATACGTGAATTGGACTGGAGTTGAATCGAAATTATCTTCGGAATATTTCGATGTTGGATTTCGTGACTGTACAGATATTGTTATGGTAATTTGAAAGATATATTTTATATCGTTATTTCCAATATGATATTTGTTGGTTTCAGGATTTGATATTGAATATAAGCCGATATATTTTCTATTCAGAGCCTTGTATTTAATATCAAATGTGATTTTGGGTTTGTCGTGAATGGTGTCTTCATTAACACTATTCTTAAGCCCAATAGAGAAAAAGATTAAATCTTTCTATTTAGATTTAATGAAGTGTATCAATTAAATAATATTTAATTGGTATTGAATTTAAATTGGTTTTTGGGTTTATCGTGAGCGGTGTTTTGAACAACACCTGTTCTTTAACCCGATTAACAATAGAGTGTGATTTTGGGTTTATCGTGAATCGTGTTTTAGATGACATTGGTTCTTTAACCCAGTTAAAGACAGAATATGGATTTTTGGGAAGATTAAAACTAAGTGGAGTTTTAATGAACCTTTAATTAGATTGGAAAGTGAATTGATAATTTAAATTATCAAATCTGAAAAGTGATTGAGAATGGAGTATCACCAGTTTTGCTCCAAAGCGATAGTTAAAGCTTTAATTAGATTTGAACGTGAAATGGTAATTGATTTTACCGATAACACCGTGGTGTTAGATATGGAGTATTACCAGTTTTGCTCCATGGGATGAATAGGTTGGGATTGGGAAATAAAATAAACAATTACTTCGGTGTGGTTCGCTAATCCTGACTAGTTTGGCAAACCATAAAATGGTTTGAAATGATATCCAGAGGAGGATTAAAGAATAAATTTAGAAGAATTTATCTTTGATAAAATTAATGGGAACCTATTCCCTAAAAATGTGATTTTGTGAAAAAAAGAATATTCTGAATTGGAATGAGGCGTAAGTTGTGTTTGTGTAACATTTGTTTATCATATACGTGGGTTATTCAGAAATGCCGGGTTTATACCCATTCTGAATAACCGATTCGACGAGATGTCGAAGATGAAGACGGTGGTTGAAGACTGGAAGTCTTCACATCATTTGGGTGATTACTGATGATCTCGATTGGGCTGTACACCCAAGATGAGGGAAACAGTTGGTGATCGTCCAGACGTACTTGGAGATGGATGGATATGCGAGGAAAGTGCCTCCGGTTTCATTCAGACCCAGAACGAACTTGTAACACCCCGTATTTCAGTTAATGCTAAAATTCACTAATTGCAGAATAAATAATCTCAGATGTGAGAATTGGGGGAAACGGGCTGCGTCATTGCGTTCGTCTCGGAAAAATACGCGAAATAGAGTCCGAAATTTTGTAAATCGGAGTCCGTATGGCCCAGTTATGGCCCAATGAAGTTTGCAGAAAATTCAAAGTTCAAACAGATTTAAAATTCAGGTTCAAATTTCGAAATTCGGGCCATTGGGCGCAGGAGGGAAAAATTCCCGCCTAGCTACCCAAGTCGACAGGCCTGTCGACTGGGCAGTCGACTTGGCTAGGACCAAGTCGACAGCCCTGTCGACTTGGGTGTCGACAGGGGGTGCTCGGCCAGTTTAACCTGGTGCACCATTTTAGGGTTTGGCTGTGTTTTGGGCTGTTCTCTAGAAGCTTCCGAGATCTGATGGTCCTAATCTAATTTAGGGTTAATCTAATGGCCTAAAACACTTGCCTAATCTATAAATACACCCTAACACTACCCTAATTCATACTAAAAATAGATTCAAGGGCCTCATGCCGTCAAATTAAAACTAGAAGGAGCCTCCACCAAAGTTGAGAGGAAGTTAGCATCTCAAATCAACTCTAAGCAAGTTATAATCCACTCTAGCAACTTAATCTTCCTCATTGGAGTGCTAATTAGTTATTTGTGAGTTCCTATGCCTTTAGCAAGCAATTGCTAAACTAATTAGGATAGGATATTAGGAGGCTATGGATGTAAATGACGATCTATGCATGTTGTGGTTGTCATATGTTATAAGTTCATATGCAAGTTTGTCTCTTTTTATGATATGCATAACATATGCAAGGTTGCCTCTATGTATGACATGTTATGTAAGTTCATATGCAAGTCTATATGCAAGTTCATATGCAAGTTTGTCTCTTTTTATGATATGCATAACATATGCAAGGTTGCCTCTATGTATGACATGTTATGCAAGTTCATATGCAAGTTTATATGCAAGTTCATATGCAAGTTTGTCTCTTTTTATGATATGCATAACATATGCAAGGTTGCCTCTATGTATGACATGTTATGTAAGTTCATATGTAAGTTTATATGCAAGTTCATATGCAAGTTTGTCTCTTTTTATGATATGCACAACATATGCAAGGTTGCCTCTATGTATGACATGTTATGTAAGTTCATATGCAAGTCTATATGCAAGTTCATATGCAAGTTTGTCTCTTTTTATGATATGCATAACATATGCAAGGTTGCCTCTATGTATGACATGTTATGCAAGTTCATATGCAAGTTTATATGCAAGTTCATATGCAAGTTTGGGTTAACGATTTATGCTAGTTGGGTTTAATGTTGAGATGCAAGTTGACACCTTTTAAACCCATGTAAATGCCAACGTTGTGCTAAGATTGAACCCATTACATTTATAATGAATCTTCCCATTTATATGACATGTCATAAGAACGAATTACGTGGGAAACGATGGGGTTAATATGCATGTTAATAGAAATGTGTAAAGTTGGTATGCTTAAGCATAACATAAAATGAATGGACATAATTGGGAATTTACCTATTAAGTTAGGTCTACCCATATTATGGAGTTGGGAATTTACCTATTAAGTTAGGTCTACCCATACTATGGAATTGGGAATTTACCTATTGAGTTAGGTCTACCCATATTCTTAAAAATGTGTAATTAATTAGGGATAATTAATACAAATTATGGGGGTGATTAATTAGGTGTAATTAATCAACTAAGACACGAGGTTGGACCCTTTTGTAGCGGAAGTCTGCCCGGAACCGATCGGCAATCCAGTAGCTACAAATGATTGGCCCAATGTGAGAGGTCTTAGTCATAAATTAAATACGTGATTAAAGTAAAGACACGAGGTTAGACCCTTTTTATGACGGAAGTCTGCCCGGACCCAACCGGCATATCCAGCAGTCATAAAAGATGGTCTAATGTGAGAGGTCTTTATGAGGTCATGATCTTAATTAATTAATTAAGAAACACTTAACCATATTAGCATGTAGAGGGACATGAGGGGTTAAGTGGGTGCCTTGGGTGGCATGTGGAAATCTAGTGGTTGCCTTGGGTGGCAATAGAAAATACGATTAGAATACTTAACCAAAGTGGAACATGTAATTAAAACATGATTAAAGGGTTAAGTGGTATACACTAGAAATGACAAGCTTAGGTGGGTAGCTTGTGGGGGCCCATTTCAACCAATATCCCAAACGTATCATTATGGGCTCGACCCAAGTCGAGGACGGGACACGCATATTGGGATTGACTATAAGAGGCCAAAACGGGGTAGCGGTGGCAACGCGAGTCCAACGGGTTTCATATGCGTGTGTGGACCCGGGCTGGTAGGTAAGACGTTGTTGCATCGTGTAGATATAAGCCGTGCACCATTTGTTGTATCGGGTTGCCACTATGGGGAGTGATACACCCCATTGTAGGGCCAGCACGGGTATCTACGGTAGGGAGCCGATCGCTTGGGAGTAGTGGGTACACCTAGTGGAGATATGGGCAGACGACACCTATGTAGTCAGCTAGGGGTACACGAAACTACTGGGTAAATTTTCTAGTTCCTTCGGAGGGATCAACCTTTAAGTAGGAATGACTGGTGTGTTGCAGTGTAGTAATTATCCTTGGGTGGGTAAATGCGTCTTTATCGTTATCTTAGTTCATTCTAAGTCTGATTGGCTACTGAGTGTAGTCATTTATCCCCAGTCACACCGTACCAAGTTATATCATACCCTAATTACTTTAATGATTGCATTGTTAAAGTTATAGGACTCGCTCAGACTTATGTCTGACCCCGTTGTTTTTATCTTTTTCCCAACCCTCAGGTTCTCAGAGTGGGCCCAACACGAGTGGGCTTTGATCAGGCTGCTTTTATTACTCTCTTGGAGCTTGGACCCTAGATGTAGAGCTCAGCTTACCCTTTTCTTTTATGGCTATCAGTTCATGTATTGGGATTATGTATTTTTATTTATCAGGATGGATATTTTGTACTTGACTCTTATTATGGTTTTGTGATGTAACCAAACATGTTTTACTTTCCGCTGCAATGAAATGATGTTTTAAATTTTCAAGTATTACTTATATCTGTCTTGCTGTAACTTCTCTGTTCTATATTCACTTAAAATACTCCACCGATGTTATGGCATTCCCTTAGCGAGTGATCATAACGGGAGTGGGGTGTTACACGTGGTATCAGAGCAAAGGTTACCGGAACAGATAAAATTTTTAGAAAACTATTTTTCTAAAAACATTTTTGGAAGAGATATTTTCAAAAACATGTCTTTAAAGAGAAAAGTTTTTGAAAGAAAAGCATAATCCCCAATAGCCATATCTTTATCTTTCGAATTCTCCGTTTTGAATCTTTCCTTTTTCGTTTCAGCATGGCTGAGGATCTTAACTTTCCGGAGGGTGTGACGATACCAGTATGGTATAGGAGATTGATGGAGGCTAGGGCCACCACTGCGGGTCCAGCAAATGTTCCTCCACCAACCGTAGCACCCGATCTTCCTCCTCCCCCTCCTCCTCGCACGGATACTTTTGCTAAGACTTGTAAGGAATTTAAAGCTATGGGAGGGAAACCTTTTCAAGGATCGGAAACTTTTGTGGAGGCTAGAGATTGGCTTAAGGAGGTGGAAGAGTTGATAGATATCTTTGAGATGGAAGAAGGAAAGAAAGTCAAGTTAGCTGCTTGGTTAATGAAGGGAGAGGCCTCATTCTGGTGGGAGGTCACTAATTGAGAACGCCCCGTTGACTCTTGGGCGGATTTTAGACAAAGATGTGTGGCAAAGTTTCTCTCAAGGGCGGAGGAAAACTTGTATATGGAAAGATTCTTGACTCTAAAGCAAGGAAATCTCTCAGTGAAGGAATATGTCAACAAGTTTAATCAATTGGCAAGGTTTGGCCTAGACATGGTGAATACACCGGAGAAGAAGGCTTTGAGGTTCGTGAAAGGCTTGAATGAACCGATGCATGGATTGGCTATGACTCGTATCCCTATGGGGGCCACCTTTGAGAAGCTAGTTGACATGGCACTCATGCATGAAGAAGAGAAGGGTCCCAATGCTAATAAGGCACCCGAGAAGAAGGGAGATCAAAAGAGACCTCAGCAACAACAGCAAAACAAAGGTGGGAAAGGCAACGGTGGCAAGGGAAAGAAGAAGTGCTTCAATTGCGGGATACCAGGCCACATAAGCAAAGATTGTCGAAAGAAGAAGAAGACTGGCTGCTATAACTGTGGCGAAGCAGGGCATCTAGTGAAGGATTGACCTAAGAAGGGGCAAAGGACGGGATCTACCTCAGGAGGACAGGTGCAAGCTCTTATGGCACCGGGTCAGGCTAGGGGGCAAGTACAGGCTCTCGTGGTTCCACCGATTCAGGAAAGAGGTAGAACTATTTCCGTTGAAAGTCTGGTTTTTCTATTTGATCATCTTGTCCGTACATTGTTTGATTCTAGCGCATCGCATTCGTTTATCTCATCATCATTAGTTGAGTCACTGCACTTAGACACCAGTCTAGTAGATGATCCCTTGGTTGTTTCAAACCGAATTGGGGGCTCCACTTATTTGTCCATGATATGTTTGGGTTTGAAGATTTCTATACTTAGCATTGAGTTTAGATGTGATGCTTTTGTTTTGGGCTTCACGGGCTATGGGTTGATTTTGGGCATGGACTGGTTATCCAGTAATGGTGTCGTTCTTGATTGCGAAAGGAGAGTTGTTAGCCTCATGACCCGCTTGGGTAACACTCTCGAGATCTCTTGTAATCCCATGGATTCTGTTATGCTAAGTTATCTTGAATCGCTTGACGCTTCGGTCGAGAGTTTGCAATCTGTTAGAGTGGTCCGGGAATACTCGGATGTGTTTGAGGAGGTGAAGGGCTTACCTCCGAAGCGGGAGATTGACTTCCGAATATATCTGGTGGATAATGCTAAACCTGTATCTTTACCAGTGCGCCACATGGCTCCTCGTGAGAGGAGGGAACTCCATAAGCAAGTAGGGGAGTTGCTTGAGAAGGGGTTCATAAGACGAAGTATATCGGAGTGGGGTGCTCCAGTAGTTTTTGCTACAAAGGCGGATGGGTCCCTCAGACTTTATGTAGACTATAGAGAACTCAATAAGCTCACAAAGAAGAATAGACACCCATTGCCGAGGATTGATGATCTTTTCGATCAATTGGTTGGCGCTTCAGTATTTTCTCAGTTGGACTTAGCCACGGGGTTTCATCAGTTGAGGGTGGCTGAGGATAGCATAGACAAGACTGCCTTTAGGACTCCGGATGGTTTCTATGAGTGGCTGGTGATGCCATTTGGGTTGACGAACGCCCCTGCATACTTTGTTGATTTGATGAGTAGGGTGTTCAGGGAGTTCCTTAATAAGTTCGTGGTGGTCTTTGTGGATGATATCTTAGTATTTTCTAAGAGTGAAGAAGAGCATGCCCTACATCTTAGGGAAGTGTTGGAGACTCTTCGAGTGCATAGCCTTAAGGCTAAATTCTCTAAATGTCAAATTTGGAGGAAGGAAGTGTGATTCTTAGGGCACGTGGTCTCTAAGGAAGGAATAGCTGTGGATCCCGCGAAGGTGGTGTCCATCCAAGATTGGAAGGTTCCTAGAAATGCTACCGAAGTAAGAAGTTTCTTGGGGTTGGCGGGTTACTATAGGAAGTTTATCAAAGCCTTCGCGAGGATATCAGCCCCATTAACCCGCTTAACGAAGAAGAATCTTGTTTTCACATGGGACGTAGATTGTGATGATGCGTTTCGACGGTTAAAGAGAGCTTTAACCACTGCTCCAGTTTTAGTGTTGCCAGATGGGAGTAAGCCATTTGTTATCTATACCGATGCTTGTGGGACAGGACTGGGCGCAGTCTTAATGCAAGAGGGAAGGGTAATAGCCTATGGTGGAAGGCAGTTGAGGGCACATGAGAAAAATTACCCTACCCATGATTTAGAGTTGGCCGCTATTGTTTTTGCACTTAAGATTTGGCGCCATTATCTTCTTGGTGAGAGATTCGAATTGTTCACTGACCACAAATCATTGAAGTACTTGTTTTCTCAGAAGGATTTGAATTTGAGACAGCAAAGGTGGATGGAGTTCTTAGCATCCTATGATTTCGAGATAGCGTATACCCCTGGCAAGGGTAACGTGGTGGCGGACGCCTTGAGCAGAAAAAGGTTGTCCTTGAGTCCATTGTTCGTGGAACAACGGAGCTTGGAATTTATCTCGATGTTTGATTTCATACCTTCCATTGACTATATACCCGGTTTGCTAGCATCCTTGGAGGTCAGACCTACTCTTTTGGGGCGGGTTGGAGAAGCACAGAGGGACGACCCACAGTTGGTTGAGTTGGTAGAGAAGCTCATAAGGGGGGAGTCGTCCAGCCATTTGAGTAGGTACACCCTAGACGATAGGGGGTGCTTGCGTAGAGACGGTAGACTTTGTGTACCGCAAGACGAGGGTTTGAGGAAGGCTATTCTTGATGATGCACACCGTTCTAGGATGACCATTCATCCCGGTGGGGATAAGATGTACCAAGACATGAAGCGGGTTTTCTTCTGGGCCGGTATGAAGAAAGATGTGGCCGAGTATGTCGCTTGATGCTTGGTGTGCCAACAGGTGAAAGCGGAGCAAAAGAAACCAAGTGGGTTGCTTCACCCATTGGAAGTTCTGCAATGGAAGTGGGATAGCGTCTCGATGGATTTTATTGACGGGTTACCCAGATCGAGAAAGGGTAATACGGGAATTTGTGTTGTGGTAGACAGACTTACTAAAAGCGCCCATTTCATACCTGTGAAGAGCAAGAGGACTGCTCCATGGCTAGCTTCAGTATATCTTCGGGAGATAGTTCGATTGCATGGGGTATCCTCTAGCATAGTGAGTGATCGAGATCCTATCTTCACTAGCGAGTTCTGGAAAAGTTTGCAAGAAGCAGTGGGGACTCAATTATATCTGAGCACCGCATATCATCCTCAGACGGACGGCCAGACTGAGAGGGTGAATCGTGTCCTAGAAGACCTTTTGAGGCTTTGTATCTTAGATTTTGGAGGTACATTGGAAGAGCATCTTCCATTGGTGGAGTTCGCATATAATAACAGCTTTCAGTCCAGTATTGGTATGGCTCCTTTCGAAGCTCTTTATGGAAGGCCTTGTCGATCACCTACATGTTGGTGGGAATCTACGGATAAGATCTTGCTTGGGCCTGATATGGTTAGGGAGACTTCTGAGAAGATTGACTTGATTCGAAGAAGGATGAAAGCAGCGCAGGATAGGCAAAAATCTTATGCGGACAAGAGGAGGACGGATCTTGAGTTTGAAGTTGGGGACATGGTCTTTGTCAAAGTGTCTCCGTTACGAAATGTGGTTCGCTTTGGATCTGTTGGGAAGTTAGCACCAAGGTTCGTAGGGCTGTTTCCTATTAAGGAAAGGATTGGACAAATGGCATATAGAGTGGAGTTGCCCGACAGACTTAGTGGTGTACATGATGTATTCCATGTGTCACATTTGAGGAAGTGCCTACATGAGACCGCAGAGGTGGTAGAGCCGAGCTTGCTTAGAGAAGTGGAAGTAGAGCGTGATGCGACTATTCGACGAGCTCCTACTCGCATCCTTGGGTCAGAGACTAGGAAATTGAGGAATCGAGAGGTTCAACTAGTCAAAGTACAATGGGGAGAAGATGAGGGCAACGCTACTTGTGAGACGGAAGCGAAGATGCGTTCATTGTACCCATTCCTTTTTGAGGGTATGTCTTTTAACTTCTCCTTTATCGTTTGTCTAGTACTTATCTTATCTTTAGTATGTCCTCTTGTTAGTACTTTTGACCTTTAGATAGGGTAAACCTATGGTTGAAACATGTGTTTGAGACATGTTATGGTTGATGGATGCATGTGGATGCAAGTGTTTGCTAATGGTTGCTCGTGGATGCATATACACACACTCTAGACACTAGATCGGCTCAGTCACTTCATATTTCATATTGCATATAATTGTGTGTAGATAGCTATATTTATGGATGTATAATGATTGTGTTATCATATGGATGATGCATTTTGGTGAATGATTGTGCACTCATGTAGATATTGTATGTGTCGATAGGGTTCTCTCGCATACATAATGGATGCATGGCACTATCATGGTTTACATATGTTCATACATTAGATAGGGAACATATACACACACTTTTTGCATATGCTCATACATCATTAGAAATTGTTTTAAGGACAATGGATGCCCGTGTTTGATGGATTGAGTAGATGGTTGTTTGGATGGTAGGATATGCATTCTCCTTAGCTTAGAGATTTCGGGGACGAAATCCTTTAAGGAGGGGAGAATGTAACACCCCGTATTTCAGTTAATGCTAAAATTCACTAATTGCAGAATAAATAATCTCAGATGTGAGAATTGGGGGAAACGGGCTGCGTCATTGCGTTCGTCTCGGAAAAATACGCGAAATAGAGTCCGATATTTTTTTAAATCGGAGTCCGTATGGCCCAGTTATGGCCCAATGAAGTTTGCAGAAAATTCAAAGTTCAAAACAGATTTAAAATTCAGGTTCAAATTTCGAAATTCGGGCCATTGGGCGCAGGAGGGAAAAAATCCCGCCTAGCTACCCAAGTCGACAGGCCTGTCGACTGGGCAGTCGACTTGGCTAGGACCAAGTCGACAGCCCTGTCGACTTGGGTGTCGACAGGGGGTGCTCGGCCAGTTTAACCTGGATGACCATTTTAGGGTTTGGCTGTGTTTTGGGCTGTTCTCTAGAAGCTTCCGAGATCTGATGGTCCTAATCTAATTTAGGGTTAATCTAATGGCCTAAAACACTTGCCTAATCTATAAATACAGCCTAACACTACCCTAATTCATGCTAAAAATAGATTCAAGGGCCTCATGCCGTCAAATTAAAACTAGAAGGAGCCTCCACCAAAGTTGAGAGGAAGTTAGCATCTCAAATCAACTCTAAGCAAGTCATAATCCACTCTAGCAACTTAATCTTCCTCATTGGAGTGCTAATTAGTTATTTGTGAGTTCCTATGCCTTTAGCAAGCAATTGCTAAACTAATTAGGATAGGATATTAGGAGGCTATGGATGTAAATGAGGATCTATGCATGTTGTGGTTGTCATATGTTATAAGTTCATATGCAAGTTTGTCTCTTTTTATGATATGCATAACATATGCAAGGTTGCCTCTATGTATGACATGTTATGTAAGTTCATATGCAAGTCTATATGCAAGTTCATATGCAAGTTTGTCTCTTTTTATGATATGCATAACATATGCAAGGTTGCCTCTATGTATGACATGTTATGCAAGTTCATATGCAAGTTTATATGCAAGTTCATATGCAAGTTTATATGCAAGTTCATATGCAAGTTTATATGCAAGTTCATATGCAAGTTTGTCTCTTTTTATGATATGCATAACATATGCTAGGTTGCCTCTATGTATGACATGTTATTTAAGTTCATATGCAAGTTTATATGCAAGTTCATATGCAAGTTTGTCTCTTTTTATGATATGCATAACATATGCAAGGTTGCCTCTATGTATGACATGTTATGTAAGTTCATATGCAAGTCTATATGCAAGTTCATATGCAAGTTTGTCTCTTTTTATGATATGCATAACATATGCAAGGTTGCCTCTATGTATGACATGTTATGCAAGTTCATATGCAAGTTTATATGCAAGTTCATATGCAAGTTTGGGTTAACGATTTATGCTAGTTGGGTTTAATGTTGAGATGCAAGTTGACACCTTTTAAACCCATGTAAATGCCAACGTTGTGCTAAGATTGAACCCATTACATTTATAATGAATCTTCCCATTTATATGACATGTCATAATAACGAATTACGTGGGAAACGATGGTGTTAATATGCATGTTAATAGAAATGTGTAAAGTTGGTATGCTTAAGCATAACATAAAATGAATGGACATAATTGGGAATTTACCTATTAAGTTAGGTCTACCCATATTATGGAGTTGGGAATTTACCTATTAAGTTAGGTCTACCCATACTATGGAATTGGGAATTTACCTATTGAGTTAGGTCTACCCATATTCTTAAAAATGTGTAATTAATTAGGGATAATTAATACAAATTATGGGGGTGATTAATTAGGTGTAATTAATCAACTAAGACACGAGTTTGGACCCTTTTGTAGCGGAAGTCTGCCCGGAACCAACCGGCAATCCAGCAGCTACAAATGATTGGCCCAATGTGAGAGGTCTTAGTCATAAATTAAATATGTGATTAAAGTAAAGACACGAGGTTAGACCCTTTTTATGACGGAAGTCTGCCCGGACCCAACCGGCATATCCAACAGTCATAAAAGATGGTCTAATGTGAGAGGTCTTTATGAGGTCATGATCTTAATTAATTAATTAAGAAACACTTAACCATATTAGCATGTAGAGGGACATGAGGGGTTAAGTGGGTGCCTTGGGTGGCATGTGGAAATCTAGTGGTTGCCTTGGGTGGCAATAGAAAATACGATTAGAATACTTAACCAAAGTGGAACATGTAATTAAAACATGATTAAAGGGTTAAGTGGTATACACTAGAAATGACAAGCTTAGGTGGGTAGCTTGTGGGGGCCCATTTCAACCAATATCCCAAACGTATCTTTATGGGCTCGACCCAAGTCGAGGACGGGACATGCATATTGGGCTTGACTATAAGAGGCCAAAACGGGGTAGCGGTGGCAACGCGAGTCCAACGGGTTTCATATGCGTGTGTGGACCCGGGCTGGTAGGTAAGACGTTGTTGCGTCGTGTAGATATAAGCCGTGCACCATTTGTTGTATCGGGTTGCCACTATGGGGAGTGATACACCCCATTGTGGGGCCAGCACGGGTATCTACGGTAGGGAGCCGATCGCTTGGGAGTAGTGGGTACACCTAGTGGAGATAGGGGCAGACGGCACCTATGTAGTCAGCTAGGGGTACACGAAACTACTGGGTAAATTTTCTAGTTCCTTGGGAGGGATCAACCTTTAAGTAGGAATGACTGGTGCGGTGCAGTGTAGTAATTATCCTTGGGTGGGTAAATGCGTCTTTATCGTTATCTTAGTTCATTCTAAGTCTGATTGGCTACTGAGTGTAGTCATTTATCCCCAGTCAGACCGTACCAAGTTATATCATACCCCAATTACTTTAATGATTGCATTGTTAAAGTTATAGGACTCGCTCAGACTTATGTCTGACCCCGTTGTTTTTATCTTTTTCCCAACCCTCAGGTTCTCAGAGTGGGCCCAGCACGAGTGGGCTTTGATCAGGCTGCTTTTATTACTCTCTTGGAGCTTGGACCCTAGATGTAGAGCTCAGCTTACCCTTTTCTTTTATGGCTATCAGTTCATGTATTGGGATTATGTATTTTTATTTATCAGGATGGATATTTTATACTTGACTCTTATTATGGTTTTGTGATGTAACCAAACATGTTTTACTTTCCGCTACAATGAAATGATGTTTTAAATTTTCAAGTATTACTTATATCTGTCTTGCTGTAACTTCTCTGTTCTATATTCACTTAAAATACTCCACCGATGTTATGGCATTCCCTTAGCGAGTGATCATAACGGGAGTGGGGTGTTACAGAACTTGTAAATGGATTGTGTGTCTGACATTGGATTTTATTCTGTGTTGATTGATCTCTATTAAATATACATCTGTTTGGCGGCGGAGAATTTATTCTCTTGCTTAACGCCCTTCTCTGAGACGTACGAGCTCAGAGGTTGTATATCGATGGACATCAGTCGCATGGAGTGAATTGCCAGTGTGGCACGCGTAAGTGGCAATTGATCAAGGATTCTGTTGAAAAGCAAAGTCTTATGGTTGATGATCAAAGTACGGCCTGTGTGGCGTAGCTTTGTGTATAGCGTGAATTCGCGAGCCTCACACCTCGGTATGAGTCAAAAACGGGATAGTGACTGTAGGGAGAGCACGACGTTTCTTTCTAGCTAGGGTGGTGTCAGTGACCTACCAGCCCTGACATTTATATACTTTTCACCAGTGTGGTTGTTGGAAACGAGGCGCCTCGGATATAGGTCTGTAAGGACCGGGAAACGTGTGTTCAGGAATAACTAATCCTCAAAAGTAAGAGAGGACCGGCCCTGAAGATCCAAGGATCATAGTGGGGTCCTGGGACATTTGCTAGAGTGTCTCGAATCGGAGAGGAGCTTGTCCCTTGCCTCGAATCATGACGGAAATCCAATTTCCAATACGTGATATTTCGGTTTTAATTGTAGAACTAGTATGGCGACATGATAGATGGTACCCATGCCGCTTAGGATTGATATTTATGATTTGAATTGTTTTGACACTATGCACTTATAATAGTATCAAATGATTTGTTTTAAACGTACCAAGCATGTTTGGCTATTATAAGGGAAAACCCTATCCTCCGGCTTGCGTTGCATTGTGTGATGGGACCTGGGTCTTATAATAGCTTCATTTTTCCAAAAAGAATTGCGCTGTTTTGTTATATGCACTAGTATTCTTGGGAGGAAACCCGTTCCGTGTTATACGGCGTGGTCCCTTGAATTACTCTCTTTTAAAGTAAAGTTTTAAATAACTGTTTTAGTTCTCACACTAGTCACATGACTGACCTAGAGTTTATTGTTTTAACCTAAACTCTAGGTGCCCCTATTTTCCACACGGGCAGCTAGTAGTTTTGGTTTTGCAGATTTATATCCACAGGGTCCTGATTTACTGCTGGAATGATGCTCGGAAAGCTCTGTATCCGTGTATCACTTTCAGTTTTGTTTTGTATATTTTTCCGCTGCTATGTAATTTATTGTAATCTCTGATATTTATCGAATGTAATTTATTCATTTATACTCTGTATATTCTTGTATCTGATGGAATTGTTGAAATAACAATGAAATGTTCTTCCGTCTGCATTCTATTTTGTCTCGTCCTCAACGCCATCCGCGCTTTCCTTCACGGGGAAGTTCGGGTCATCTCAGATCTTGATTGTATTAGATTTTAAGTTACCGTCATTTTAAGGTATAATTTCCTTCAACAGTCATATTATCTGAAATAAAAGTGTTACGATGCAAAACTTGATAGATTAATGCTTTTATTTTTCAATAGCTTACACAAGCCTGTAATGCCTGTTTGCTGTTAAACCTTGGTCAATTTAAACAAAATTTTGATGAATATCATCCTAAACAATGTAAAGTCGATGTCCATATGTCACAAACAACCTCAAAATATTGGCAGCCTATTATTTTAAATCTTCGTTTATTCAAGTATCGTTATTACTTAGTCTATGTACACTTCAAGATGATGTTCTATTAGTTAGTCATAAGTATTCAGTAATTTTATTTGTTTGTGGTGCTTGATTTAATTTTGGTCTAGTTGTATTTCTTTAATATGCATAAGTATTTTGACATTAGTTTGATTTTATGTACTTTTCCATTAAAGCATTGTTTGACTTCACAAACCTCGTCTTATTAGTTAGTCATAAGACGAAGTCAAAAGCTACAAATATGCATAAGTGTTCTGTAATTTTCCATTAAAGCATTGTTTGACTTTATGTGTCATGATTAACGGTGACCATTTTAAGATGCACCTTTTTTTTCTCCTGTATCGAGATGTTTGATGAGATCAAACATGTCTACAAGCGATTTATCATTCAAAAAATTATGCATACTGATTCATAAAAGCGATTGTGTTGTTATAACAAACACTTATGCAAATGTAGAAAGGAATTATAATTCAAATATTTTCATGAATGGTATGCATCAAATTTTTATGCAGGTGTATACAAGAATTATTGTTTTTTTTTTGTCATCTAGACTTGTCCAATTTTCCTTTAGCAAGCAAATAACTTTTTAGGTAATTTATTTAGCAATGTTCACAATTAGCGCATAATGAATAAATATAAAAAGGCATCCAATGTTACATATTATTTCCTCACTATACTTGAAAGCCGAGGAATCCAATGTACAAGCATTAAAACCTGATAAACCTAATAGTCCCTACCAAAGCAAATATATCAAAAATTGAAAAGGCTGGCTTTTTAAAAAACTTTCACCATCAAAAATTAAACAAAAGAAGCCATCCACCCAGATATGCCTTTTGCCCCTTAATCCATCTGCAAACACAGTGAATAGCTCATGGAAATAAGAATATGTATGTAGGACCTGGAATGATAAAGTGGTCAAAAGACGACATGATAATAGGAGAATATTTGTAGCTGGAATGTGTTTTCTTTTATGTGAGTGTGTGAAAGTCGTTGTACTCACACCACCAGCGATGTTCCCTTCTTCAAACACTTTCCTTTTTTGAGATACTGCTCATCATATACTATGTGATATATGTGAATGTGTTTTCTTTTATGTGAGTGTTGTCCAAAATTATGATAATCCTGAGATGCGTCGGATTTGATTGCTAAGCAACGATTTGATTGCACACCAATTTTTAAAATTTTTGATATTGGAAATAATTAGGAAATAATTAGAAAATCATCTAATTACAGTATTTAATACATGCACCAAATTTTTTTATTCTTGATGATGTGTTTTCGAATAAAGTTATATTGCGTTTATTGCTCTCATTTTTTGGGGTCTACGTCTTCCCTTGTTTTGCTTCATGATATTGGAAGAAGACAACGACAACTAATTTTATGTATGTATAAACCTTAGATAGTGTTATTATAGGACTTGAACATAATTAAGACACAAGCTTGTTGTCATACAGTGCTTTATATGATATTGTTATTTTTTTTCTTGATGATACTCTGCAAATAATTTGTATGCCTTGTTTGAATTTGCAAATAATTAGTTCATTGCTTATGGCATAGAAAATGAGCAACTGTGGGAATGTACGAACTCGGCACATGCAAAAAGAATTCGACGAGCATAAAAAGAAAAGCACAACAAATAAGCAGCTTGGAGACAATCAAGCAGACGATGAGATTACGCTTTCTAAATTGGTAGGTTCATTCATTTTTTTATACATGCATTTGAGGGGCTATATACATGCATTTGAGGGTCCTGTAACTGTAAGTTAAAATAAACAAGATCGAAGTATGGCTATAGTTCCAGTTCTTGTAAGCACATTAACTTCAAAATATTCGGTATCAGGGAACACAGAATGGCTACGGCTCCAAAACAGTACCATGAAACACAACTCAGTCGAAGGATACAAAAATTTTCAAAATTAAACCTGATGATACATCGATTTCTTTTAATACAATGGAATCTCACATGCAAAATCTTTGTTATTCCTCACATTTATTCTGTTATTATTTATGTATTAATAGCCTCATTCATGATAGTTGTCCTTTTATTTTTTATAAACAGAAAATAGCGAAGAAGAATAAGGCCATTAAAAGGAAAAGTCACATGCAACACGAACTAGACGAACAAAGGAAGAAACGTACGAGAGAAGAGCTGTTTGAAGACCATCAAGTAGAAGACGAGGCTGATATTGAACTAGAAAATATTGTTGTAATACATGACAACCCATATGCATTAGAAAACAATCAAGCTCAAATCGTATTAGAAAACAATGATGAAGTACAAGACAATCTACAAACAACTGACAACGGAGTTCAGGCGGAAGGAAAATCGATAAGAAAGCCTAGAGGGCCAACCAAAGTCAGAAGACTTCCATTCAACTCTTCAGAGCTGATAGAAGTTGAATTTAATAGTACGGGCGAACCAATAGGACCGAGATCAGTCAAATTATCCTCTTATTTAGGACCACTTGTACGAGAAGTTGTTCTGGTTACACTAAGTGGATGGAAGCAAGTTAGTTCCGAGTTGAAAGATGTTTTATGGGAAAGCATCCAGGTGACACTCTGAATAATTGTACTCATGATTTTGATCTATCCCAATTAACGACTTTATCATCCAACTTATTATCCACCTTAACCAAAAGTGCACTTTTATCGTTCAACTTTGATTATACTATACTGTCTTTATTTATAAATAAATTTTAGACAATGCATAGTGGATCCTAGTGCTTTATGATAGTAAACCATGTATTATGTTTTAGTTATTGAAGCAGCTTTTTCAACATTTCAGATTGAAGTTTGAATTTCAATCATAAGACAGTTTGCAATATATATGCATTATTGTCACAAATTTTAAACTAGATGAACTGTATCTATCTCACAGGCATTGTTTTAGTTTTTAACTGCTATATTCATTACTGGACATGTTAAACTTATAATTAATTTCGCCATATTCCTAGAACCTGCTATATGGTGGAGAAAATATGCAATGATAGGACCTCTTTTGGTCCCAGTATTCGCAAGCAAACTATAACAACTTGTATTATTGTCGCAGGCAAGGTTTAAATTGGATTCAGGTTGGCACAAAACACAAGTTTTTCAACAAATGGGTGGTATTTGGCGGGCATCAAAATGTAGATTAGTTCGGCAGGTGTTACAAGCCAAGTCCATGGAGGAAAGACTTCAGTTAAAGCCATCTAACATTAGATGTATAAATGAATGGAAGAAATTTATCAAGTTGAAATCAAGTTCGGAATTCAAGGTACGAGAAATTTTCTTGTATACTAGTAATGTACAAAAAACTAAATTAAATAATGTATGGTGCATGTCAAATGTCAATAATGTATGGTGCTAGTGATGATTTGAACAAAAGGTCAGCCATTTCCCAACAACTACAAAATTTTTTTATGATATGCAGTGATGATTTGAACAAAATATATTTTGTCTCAATGATTATTTTATAGAGTAAGCTGAACACTTGAACCCTTATAAATACCATTCCATTATTAGGCTACTCCACTGACTTAATTATTTTTATTTAATTTTACAATTTCGGTAAAGAATTGAATCCTTTCTGTTGCCAGTTTTGCTATTTAGGATCATTTTGTTGACTCTTACCTTACTCTAAAAAAAGGAATATTTGTATATGAAATTTTTTTCAGTGCTACCCTGACGCTCTTTGCATATAAACATTGGTATCGGCTCATGAATGTATTTTAGTTTTATTTATCTGTAATGACTAAGTTGAATACTACCATACCATTCTTATTTTAGGCTGTGAGCGAGAAGAACAGAGCAATTAGACAGAAGCAGTTGCCACACACGTCTAGTCGTAAAGGAATGGCACGACTAGCTAAAGATTTGGTAACAAAATCGTAGTTATAATTTACGGCAATATTTACGAAACTGCTAATTTAATTGCTTTTGTTATTTGTTGATTTTGAATGCAGAAAAGCGAAAGTAGCGATCGCTCTGCCATCTCTAGAAGTGTAGTCTGGATCAAATCTCGCACTAAGAAAAATGGTGAACCAGTGTATATGATTGCTGCAGATGCTATTGTAAGTTCATACTTTTCAAATACGTATGATAGACATATAAATACTATGTTTTAATGAGTTCGAAAAAAAATATAAGATGTCATATATTAATTTGCAGGCTTTTGAGTGTGTCTCCTTCTGAGTTCCCTACAGTGAAAGTCGGTCACACTGTTAAACAAATATCAACTTTTATTGATCGGTAGTGACTACAGCTCAATCTTTTGTCTACACGTTTCTGTTTCAGAGTGTCACATTTATTTTAATCTTTTTTTCTTTTTCTTTTATTTTTTGTATTTTTTTAATGGTTGATGATCATTATGAATTTATAATGCCGGCTAAATATTTTTGATAGAACTGCAATTCAAATGCTGGATATTACGGTGATTGCTAGGGTCACCAAAGCGATTTTGACGGGCAATAATGAGCTCAAAATTAGGTTGCCAAAGCAATTTCCTACAGTACACTGACATTGCTTCATATCACTGGTGCAATCAATGTTTTTGCCTGTGCATTATTTGATATCTGTACCTATGATACACAGACCTGGTTTTCTTTGAAACCTGTAATCGGATCTTTATATATCGATTGTACAGTTTCTAGTTTATTGAACTTTACTGCTTTTAATATCATGAGCATATGAACGATAAATTAATTGCTGCACAATACAGTATTGATTTGTACTACAAAAAGATCTGTGAATTTCCTCAAAGTTCTAACAAGTAGGATTAGGCTGTAAATCAACATTAAAACCTGCAAGGCATCTACAAATTGCAATCTTACAAGTACAATAGCCCTTGATTGTCTTTGAAGGAAAGTGCCATGGAGTTTCTTTTGAAAGAGAATTGTACCCCTTGGAAGTTTAGCACATGATAGCTTAAATAGCAGTGCTCCACAAGGCACACCATATTCATTGCCTTATTTATTTGCCTTTTGCACTGTGGTATTTAAACTGCAATAATATGAAATTAATCATGTTTTGTAGCAAAAGATTAAACAAATTGAAAGTGGTTCACAATCGAGCTCGCCAACTAATTACAGAGAAGATGCACTTGCACAAGTGTTAGGGCAAGAAAGATCGGGTCGACTTAGAGCGATGGGAAGAGGAATGAGTCTTAGTAGAGTGGCTTTATCGCAAGTTAAGGATATGCATACACTGCTACTTGAAAGCCAAGTGTCAGACTTAGAGAAGATATTTCTACAACTAGAGAAAAATCAGGTGCAAATTATCACTACATATTGCATTGCAAAAATAATAAAGGCATCAGTTTCTCTGAAATGTTTCTTTCAGGCAAACTATCTCAAATAATTGAACGATCGGTTTTTCATCGTTATACGGTTATACCAGTAAATCCAGGTTATGGTTTCAAAATTGTTTCAGAGAACTGAGCAAATACTATGCTAAAACCACTATGTTTCGTTAAGCAGACCGAGTTACTATTATTTGCTGAGACCATTTGTACTACTGTCTGCCATGCTCGACCATTAAAGTCCGTCAAAAAAATATATGAAAATCATAGGTTGACAATAAAATTATATATTGCTGAGAGCACCACCATTTGATTATCAAAACTACTCAAACTAATCTCATATTGTCTGAACTTATTTTTTATACAACTACGTCTATAATTAGTTATGGGATAAAACTAAAGAAATCATATATTGTCCGAACTTTTTGGTGTAAAATTGGTCGTCCGACTTTACGTAAAATTGATGCCATGTTAACCATACCAGACCTTTGCATTCCTTAAGCATCCCAACATTGTATACATTTGTACTAATGCAATCTTTATTTATATAGGAGGCTTCCAAGTTGAAAATATATAACTAATTATATAAATTAGAATATATTTAAGCTAAATAGAACACAAATATCTAATACATTTCTTATATCAGCCAAGTCCATTCTGGGTTCCTATACCAAATTTTGACATATACTACATAGCTTATACCTTTATTTTAGGATGTTGTCATATCAATGCACTTCTGCCCATATTTACATAGGTAGAGATAATGTGTGTGTGCAGCCATACTTGATCACATGCTTGTTGTGTAGTGTCCCATCAGTGCCAGTATTTATATATTCGTATAAATCAATTTTAAACTTGAAGTATTACCTTCTTGTATATCTTACATATTACATTTGTATATAATTCTAACTAACTTTATATTTTCTAAGATTTTGCAGAGTAGACACAGCGGGACAGAAGTAAACAAACCTCAAGTAAAAAAAATTTAGTTGGTTTCGCATCGTTCTTATTTTAACTTTTTATTCAATTAGTATCATTATTTTCCTATGTTTAAATGTAGTGTAACTTTGACGAAAATACG
Organism: Allium sativum; assembly: GCA_030737875.1. NCBI lineage: Eukaryota > Viridiplantae > Streptophyta > Magnoliopsida > Asparagales > Amaryllidaceae > Allium > Allium sativum. The sequence continues at coordinate 431,714,310 of CM060912.1, forward strand.
AAGAAGTGTGATTTACTGGATTGGCGAGGGAATGAAGCGATCATTGTTGAAGGAAGATTCGTGTCAGATGATCTGAATCAGCTTGTCAATGATGTTCCTTTAGGGCCGGATGCGATGATTATTTTTATTGAAAATCCAATCAAGCTAGATGCTTTTGTATGGAGGCCTACAACTTCTTTCTCACTTATTGGGGAGGCAAAGGATAATATTGTGGCAAGGCCGAAGAATAGTGTTATTCTACATTCAACCGATCACGATGGAGGAGGAGAAGATAAGGTAAATATTTTAATTCACAATGAACATGCACTTTTGTTATATACATTTTTTACTAAATAAATATTTTTACATCTAGTAGAGTAGAAGTAGCAGCTTGGAATGCAAATGCAAGATTTTTGATTGGGGAGATGGCAAGGAATTAGTGGCTTTAGGACGATTACATTCGAGCATCTCGGAGGAAATTGTTAACGATGTTCCTTTTGGACCAGTAGCTATGATTGTTTGGATAGATGAACCCCTAAATCCATAATCTTTTTTTGTGGAGGCCATCCCCTGGTTTGTTCCGAATTGGAGATGCTGCTGGTAAGAAGGTTCCATGGCCTGAATCGCAAGTAGTTGTTGAGATAAGTGAAAATACAGTTACTACTACGACTAAGGATATCGTGAAACCATTTACGGTACTTGATTTTTATGTTGTCTTTTTATTTTTTCAAGGATTAGCAACTTCATTTTTTTTCTTTTTTCAACTTGCAGACTGCAAATTCAAAAACAAACAATAAATGCAAGATAATGAGTTTATCAGGAAATGGGAAAGTAGTAGCTTTAGGACGGGTGGAGTCAAACGATCCAAATGCAAGGGTACATTTCAAAACTCTAGGAAACAATGCAGTTAATGTTTGGATAGACACCCTAAAAGATCCGGAAGTAGAGCTATGGAGGCAGACATCTGAATTTCAGTACATGGAAGATGCGCTCTCTTCTACTATAGCTTGGCCTGCTGAGCACGTCATAATGGAATGCATTTTAAGTAAGTATTTACCGTTTAATTTTTATGTTAATCTTGGCAAGCATGTAATTGCTGAATTTTTATGATTACAGTATTATGAATTCATTTGTTTGTCAAAACCACTCATGGCTGTCCCTATTATATGTAAAACCACTAATCTCAATTGAATACATAAACTGAAAATAACTACATATGAATTCATCTGTTTGCCATGCATCTAGCCAGCTACTTGAAAATGTCACTCGTTTCCATGTCAGTAATGTTACACAAAAGAACAATGTATAGAAAACTACACACAAACATGACATATTAGTTGATGTACACAATCCTTTTTAGCCATTTCCAGATTCATGATACAAATATGTGCAATGTATGAGTTTGGTGGATGATAAAATCATTTGGTTCTATTAAGCTTATTGCCTAAATATAGTTAGACATCTCAATTATGTGGTGTCATGATTTTTGTTTGTAAGCGCATTTATACCTGATCATACATATATATGAAAATTTTGAGTTTTCATGCATGTCAAAACCACTCATCGTTGTCCCTATTATATGTAAAAACATCTTGATCCTTATCCTTTTGGACTGTTTTATCATACTAATTAAAGTGTGCAAAGCGGAGAGGCCGACCTGTATTCGCTGTAAATTTGCATGTTGTGATCATACTCGCTGTAAATGGCAGTTAGGTTGTAATTGGAAGTTAGGTTGTTATTATATGCTATTGTGATCATACACGCTGTAATTGGCAGTAGGTTATTATATGCAAAGCAGACGGTTTTTATAGAGTTGTCGAAGGTTGGTTGGAATAGTACGGTTTTGCTTTTACGTGTATTGCTTTCGTAGGACAAAGCTAACATACACACTGTTAAAGTTTTATGTACTATTTCACATTTATTTATAGTTTCAAAAATGAATAGCATAATGAAGTAACTTAGAATAGTTGCAACTTATCTGTTATTTGCATGGAATTTCATTGGAATAACATAATGAAGCGACGTAGATTGTATACAGCATCAATATTTGCATTTTAAGCTAAGAGCAATAAACAGTACATGAATTTAATTTCAACTTCAAACAATAATCTGGGTCATTTTTCCGCAGTATTAGCCCAATGCCGGTTAATGATGTAAATTCAAAACTCAGAAGACATGCTAAGAGTTTAACATGTGCATACATTAAAGTTAACCATTCATATGATGTTCGCGGACCGAGCTATACTCGATAGAGGGTTTTACGACTCCTATTGGATTCTCTGGATTTTCCCATTAAATTCAAAAATAATAATTTGGATCATTTTTCGTTCATACCATGAAAGCTGAAATTCAGCATTTTAATAGTGTAGTATTATATTATGATATAGGAAGGATTCGATGGAAAGGAAGGGAAACTGGGGGAGTTTGATGTCAGGTGCCATTGTCTGTTTGTCTGGTTGTTAACATTCTTTTCTGTTTTTTATAATCATGCCTGTTCCAAAAAAGAACAAACAACTTTTATTTTTATGATTATTTTAAGTTAAAAGGCTCAAACATAGTATAAGATAGTTTGTGCATTTCACCATGACGGCATCGTACTTTCAGGCCGACGTTGGTTATGTTGACCCGCTGACCATGGTTTGATTTGTGCTGGGCCCTACTTTTCATGCGCCAGACCAAATCGTCTTGTCTTGTCCTATCTTTTTAAGTCCTCATGAAACATTTATGAATTTTGCAAATAAAACATTTATTGAAAGAGTGAGAATATTTTACTTGCAGTTGAGTAGAAACGACGTAATATATTGACTACATTTCCAGATTTTGTAGGCTGGACAATGTATTTAATTAGGTAATGTATAATCAATTAAATAATATGATGATTAATTAAAATACATGCATAACAGTTACGAATACTGCATTTTATACCCATCATTTATGTATAAGAAAGAGTGAATTAACATAACATAAAATATTTTTGCAAACAAATCAAGATGTGTAGTTGAATTACTGTTGGGTAACTTCTCAGCAACACAGAATTCCTGAAGCTGGCTAGGATCTGAAGCAAACACTTGACATGATGAGGTTAATGCTATAAAGTATATAATTACTGTGCTTATTCCCATTGTTAGCTAAGATTATTTTTGTTAGATATAAATAATGTGAATATAAAGATAGCTTGAAGTTGTTCTGTATTGCACCAGATATATATAGAGGCGTAATAACTTAAATATTACTAGTTCTACCTTGAACTCGTCTTTGCCTTTGCTTACTTTTAAGTTTGGTCAGTTGACAAATTAATTTATAGAGTTCTGCCATTTGGTTGATGGCTTGATGCTATCCTATTTTACATTTTAGGAAAAAAAAATAGTAAATCACTTCAGCACAGGAAATTTTCTTTGTAATTGGAGAATATATACTTTTATCATATACATACATAAACATATAAATACGTATACACACATTGTCTACATATATCACCCCTATACCATATTGTGAGTTATACCATACCATATTGTGTGTGTGCGCGCGTGCTTGCATTTATATATAAGTTGAAGTAGTCCAGGCTTAGTGCATATGTGAGTGGACTTTGTAGGGAAAGACATTGTCTTGACTACCAAATATATTGTATTAAGGAATCAAAATTACTATAGTTGTATTTGTTGGCCCCGCCGCTCAGTCACATCTTAATATGTTTTCAGTCATGTACGCTTTATCTTCACTTTTAAAATTACCATTTGTTTCTTTAATGAGATTTCTTCAACCTTTGGTCATGTGTAGCATCTCTTTTATGAGTTTTATCACCTTTTGCGATGATACACAGGCAATTTCATTTCCCTTGGAGTTTCATAGCTGATTGTTTTAACATGTTTGTGCAACTTTTTAACTTGTCCTGCACCTGAACATGTCCTGCACTTGGTATTCTTTATGGCTGATTGTTTTAACATTTCTATATTTGCAGGTGAGGAAATAAGACATGACTTTGGTGATGGTGCTGCGATTACCAATGGAGGGGTGTCTTTCGTGTGTTAACTGAACAGTTGTAAACTATGTTTTGTATTTTGTGTACTCAAGTTGATATTAGTGGGAATTGAGAACATATGTATCGAATTAGGTGTTAACTCATGTATTGAATTTCTTTTGTTAGTTGATACTTTATTTGCTATTAGTATAATTTCTGTGTTCATCCTTTAACTTGTTATGAATATTCATTTTGATTATTGTTATTAAAATGCGTGAGCTATTATAACAGTAAACCTGCGCTATGAATAATCTCATATTTATTGAGATTTAGATGTTTAATAGCGACAAAAATGAGTTAATGTATTGATCAAGCATAGCGGCAAAAATGAGTTATTGTACTGATCGGGCATAGCGGCATAAATGAGCTGTAAAAGGGGTTAGTAAAACTATAACACGCTTATTAATAACGCTGAATATCTATTATCGAACACTTATTTTATAATGACAAAATTGTGTTATAAATATTTTCTCTTTGAATGAGATTTTGATGTATTATAGCGGTCACCAGGAGCTACTATAATAAAATAACATAACGGCAAAATACCACTGTCAAAAGTGATCTTTAATAACGGTATTGAAAGCGTTATAAAAGATCAGCAGTTTTTTATAACATGTTCATATACAACAGTTATGAAACCGCTATCTTTCTTATTCATAGCGGTTTTGGGCCGCTATAAAACAGCAGTTCTGTTGTAGTGTCATACCCTGTAGTTTTTTCCTTGGCATCTGGATATTAGTGCACTGTGGGTTGGACTTGTATTGTATTGGTCGACTCAAATGGTACCGAAATTCGGGTTGCTACATTTATTTATTTCTTTAAATAAGTATATTAACTAAACCCTACTATTTTCATTATTTAGTAAATAGTGACATTTACTTAACCGAACGGTATAAGTATTGTGACATTTCATATTTCGGCCAAACAATGTCAAGTAATACATTATTTACTATAAAACCCAATAGTTTTATTTAAATTTCTAAACTTTGCAATACTTTTCTTACGGAAATAATAAATTATTTCTAATAACTTTACTATTAAAAACTAGTACCAGTCCTCTGATAATCATAAAGTCATTCAAGTTGGGGTATTTTATTCGCTTCTCAGACCTTGACTCAACGACATTCTTATATTGATATAACAACCCAGAAAATACGAGCTAATTAAAATTTTTTAAATTGGTTATTTCAAAGGAATTTGAACAATTGAAATAGAATATTTCAATAAAATAGTGAGTTAGAAATAGTGAGTCAGTTTGAAAATTTGAATTCAAACTTTGACTGACTGTGCAGGGTGGAAAATATAACTGATTTTAGTGAAACCAAAAATATTTAAATCTGTTTATCAATACCTTTCTAACGAATCTGAAAAATCGAAGTTTCATAACGGGAATCAAAAGTTATGGCCGAATGAATTTTCAGAAAGGTCGCTATATAGAATATATTGCCCTGGAAAATTGATATTTTGCAAACGACCTCGGAATTCGACGAAACCACTTTTGTTGGGTCTAGGATGTCAAACTATTGCTAGGTTTCAAATTTCATAATTTTTGAAGCTAGTATGTAAGCGTGGCAAAAGAAAATGTGTTTGGTCAAGTTCTGTTAAATTGGATCGACCAGAAAATGGCCATTTTTCAAACGATCTCAGAATCCGACGAAACTAGTTTTGTTGGGACCGTACCATCAAAACATAGCTAGATTTATTTTTCTGGAATTTTTCGAATCAGTTTGTGGCCCTGGCAAATTGAAATGTACGTTCAAAGTTAAAAATTAAATGTTTTATACTTTAATTTGAAAAATAACTGACTATAACAGTCGAATTGGCCAATGAAACATATCCCATTGTGTCCAGGATGGAGGTATTTAGCTAGGGGCGACAGTCGTTGGGTTTGAATTGGGGTTCGTAAGTGAAAACCCTAATTTTCTGAATAATATATATATCGACGAATCAGAAAATTCCTTTCATTATTTTAAAAAATAAAAAAAAAACGCGAAAACCCTTTTTTTTCTCTCGACCTACGGCGGAAATCGTTCGCCGCTTCCCAGTCAAATCGCCGCCGCCTCAGCCCCCTGTCGACGCCGCCACCACCAACAATCGACGCCGCCGCCTCCCCTCTTCAAATCCGACCCACCCTCGTCACCTCCCTCCTCCCCATCGACGAGAACGAAGCCCAGGAAGTTCCGACCTTCCCAACACCGCCTCCGCCGCTACAGGCGTTCGCTCCGGCCAAAACCACGACCGACTCCCCTATCCTCCCTCTTCCACGTCATCACCTCCGATCATCCCCTCGTGCCTCAGTTTTTGCAAAAACCGCAACCCTAGTTTTGAACCATCGTGAAAGGTGAGTTCTTTTTGATGTTTGCACTTTGAAAAATCATATCTTTATGGTGTGTTGACGAAATTCGATGAAACAGGAAACATCGGGACAGCAAGGAAGCTCTCTACCACATAGAAGAGGCCGCGGATTTTTCTGAGTCGTCTACAATTTTTGGCACTCCGAAAACCAATGTGAGAAATCTAAATTAAATGAATTTGAATGGAAAATGTCATGTATAAATTATATAAGCGAAATATAAATTGCACACGTGTTGTATACCTCATGTACATGCGTGGTGTAAGTTATATAAGCGAAGTATGAATTATACATGCATAGTATAATTTATATATGTGTTGAAATGCAAGTGAAATATAGCAATATATATATATATATATATATATATATATATACACTCCCCTCGTCCACCAACCATGGACGATATTTATTGTTGTGAATTGGTGTGAAATATTGGATGAAAAATGCGAATGGTTGAATAATTGTTTGTGGTTGATATTGATTGGTTATGGTTGAAAAATACCCATTGATGATAGAAATGAATTGGAAATAATTGTGGAAATAAAAATAAAACATGCCGCCTGCGTGCGAATTAGATGCATGAATCCCCATTGTCAAAAACCGTGAGGTTTTAAGGTAGAGCGAGGAGCCGTACTAGGGACGGTGCCGGTTTTAACTACTCTGCCGTTATGCTGTCGAAATTTTGAATAATATTCATGTGTTAGAATTATTTTCATATGTTGAAATTATCTTCATGCGTTGAAATTAAAATCATGTGTTGAAACTATGTCCATGTGTGGAAATGTTCATGTGTTGAAAAGTGATGTGTGAAAATTAAATTCATGTGTGAATGAATGTAGTGTTTAAACAATAAAAATCACATTTTTATAATATATATGAAGTATGTAAAATATTCGCCTTATATATAAATAGTTTCACCAAATAAAAATTTCATCTTTCTTATATGAACAACATATATAAAATATCCATGTGTGGAGGTGCTCATGTGTTGAGAAATGTGTGTATTGGAAAAGTTCATGTGTTAAATAAAAATATTGAACAATAAAAATTACATTTTTATTGAAATTATAAAGTGCTGAAAAGATTCATGTGTTGAATAAATATTTTAAATGATAAAAATATCATTTTTATCATATATGTGATATGCTAGAGATATGCGAGCGTTGAAATAAATATTTATGAAAGGAATATTATTTTTAACATGCATAGGAACTAAATAAAATAGTCATGTGTTGAAATATATTTTAGTTCGCCAAAATTATCATCTTTGAAATGTGAAGTGTTAAAAATAGCCACTTGTTCAAATAAATATGCATGAGTTGAAGTATTCATTAATTAGCTAATGATATGATTTTTTCCTATGCATGCAACATTAGAATGAATGGTGTTTTTAAACCAAAGTGAATCAAATATGAAGTTGAATGGAAAATGATAAGTGATAAGATTTGCATATATGTACATGCATATTTATTGAATAGGTTATAGCAAAGAGGCTAGAGAAGAGGAATAAAATTTTATGCCCGACAAATAGGTACACGTTTACTGTTTTGTTTGGGTGATGATTTTATGAGCCTGTTGGCTAGCCGCTTGGCTTTTTCTTTTTCTTTTTGACATGAGACGCCCGTGTGGCTATTTGGGAATTTTCCCAGCCCCTCCCGTACAAAGGAGGTTATGGCGAAATTTTCCAAAATTTAAAGGCGTTAGTGAAATATTTGAAGTGAAAACGATATAGGAATTTTTGAATGAACTATATTTATATAAATATATATATATAAATAAAATTAAAACGAAACGTGGCCGTGCAGTTCGTATTTTGAAACCGTGATTTCAAACGACTAGTGGGGACCATTTGATTTTCCCGAAACCGCAACCGTTGGGTTCGCCTTGGAAATATCTTTCCAACGGCACCAACTTTGTGAAGATCCGACGGTTGGATTGTCTGGAGTGTTTAATTCAAATCTGAAGAAAAACAGCGCCAGAAACGATTATATTTATATATATATAAATATAATTAAATTAAATCGAATAACGACGCTGCAGTTCATAAATTGAAATCGTAACTTCAAATGGCTAGTGTGGAAGATCCGACCGTCGGATTTTCCCAAAACTGAAACCGTTGGATTCGTTTTGAAATGACCTTCCTAATGATATAAAATTTGTGAAGATCCAACGGTTAGATTTTCAGATATGTGTAAAACAAATTTAGTGAAAAACAGCGCCAGTGCATCGGCCCGACCTGAAACGTCGTTTAATTAAATATGGCCGTTTTAAATAAATAAAAATGGCGATATATCGTTATAAAATACTATAGACGATATAGAGTGGAAATAAACCAATTTTGTTGTGTTTGCTTGATATGTGATGGTTGAAGGTATTTAACATGAAAATTATAACTAAAGAACGAAAATGTGAATGTTGAATAGTCCAACCATGTGATAAATTGATTTGAAAATCTAAATATACGTGGGTTATTTGAAAAGGCCGAGTTCATCTCATTTCAAATAATTGATCGACGTTGAGAAGTCGAAGAGTCGAAGACGGTTGAAGACCAACGATCTCCACATTGGATGGATGGGCGCTACTGATGCTCGTGATTGGAGTAGCTACCGTGAAGGAGCTGAAGTAGTAGCCGTCCAAACATACTGTTGATTGTACGGATATGCAAGGAATTTGGTGCCTCCGGTTTCGTTCAAACCCAGAACGGACTTGTAAATGGACTATGTGTCTGACATTGGATTTTGTTCTGTGCTGCTTGATCTCTGTTAAATATATATCTGTTTGGCGGCGGAGAATTCATTCTCTTGCTTAACGCCCTTCTCTGAGACGTACGAGCTCAGAGGTTATGTATTGATAGAAATCAGTCGCATGGAGTGGATTGCCTGTGTGGCACGCCTAAGTGGCATATGATCAAGGCTTCTGTTGCAAAGCAAAGTTTTGTGGTTGATGATCAAAGCATGGTCTGTGCGACGTAGCTTTGTGTATAACGTGGATTCGCGAGCCTCACAACTCGGTATGAGTCAAAAACGGGATAGTGACTGCAGGGAGAGCACGACGTTTCTTTCTAGCTAAGGTGGTGTCAGTGACCTACCAGCCCTGACATTATATATACTTTTCACCTGTGTGGTTGTTGGAATACGAGGCGCCTCGGTTATAGGTCTGTAAGGATTGGGAAACGTGTGTTCAGGAATAATTAATCCTCAAAAGTAAGAGAGGACCGGCCCTGAAGATCCAAGGATCATAGTGGGGTCCTGGGACATTTGCTAGAGTGTCTCGAATCGGAGAGGAGCTTGCCCCTTGCCTCGACACATGAAGGAATCCAATTTCCAATACGAAATAGGCGGACGTGATTGTATTACTAGTATGGCGACATAGTAGATGGTAGCTATGCCACCTAGGATTGATATTTATGATTGAATTTGCTTTTGAAAACATATATGCACTAGTAATAATATCAAACACTTTTGTTTTATACGTATGAAGAATTTTTGGCCATTATAAGGTAAAACTCTATCCTCCGGCTTGCGTTGCATTGTGTGATGGGACCTGAGTCTTATAATGGCTTCATTTTATAAAAAGCATTGTGATGATTTGATCATTTACTTTATTTCATGCACTAGCACTCATTGGAGTAAACCCGTTCCGCGAAAGTGGCGTGGTCCTTTGATTTGCCTTATTATTGTTGTTAATAAGTTAAGTAGATTTGTCATACCAGTCCCATGACTGACTCGTAGTTTGTTTCACCTTGCAAACTCGGGTGCCCTCATTTTCACACGGGCGGCCTAGTTACAGGTATCTGGTGCACTTTTGGCTCATGGCGAGGCTTGACTACACCGTGCTGACTTTGACTCTTTCCGCCATTACAGTATATGTATTATGATTCCGCCATTGGCGATGTAGAATGATATTTATTTTGTGTACTCTTTATGTATGATTCCGCCACCGGCGATGGTGACTGACTATGTATCATTATGCACTAAGTTGTATCTTGCGCTTTGCTCTCTGATGTGGTGATATCTATATCATTTCACTGTCATATGTGTGTAAATTATCCTATTTTATGTTTATGCTATTATCTGTGATCTGCTAATGATGATTAATGTGTTATATTCCAATGATTATCCTTAACAACGTGTAACGGGGTTTTGGGATCGTCACACTTGAGGTAGATACGAGTTTGTAATCTCAACACTGATATTAAATATAGTATCATACTTATTTCATTTACTATTCCATTTTAAATATGGTTTTATAAACCATTCCATACATTTGGGAAATCCCCTTTCAGACATAACTATCTTTACTAAGTTCGTTTATTAAGTAAATGCTTACCAAATCCCTTTATGACCTTTTGTTTATAAAATTTGGATTTGTTTCTAAAATCCCTTTTAAAACTCTTTACAAAATTCAACTGAAATCTCGTTACGAACTTGATTCTTCCCCTAAATGAATTCTAATTTAAACATAATCAATTTAATATAAGATAATAATAAACTTCATCGTTAACTAAAGCAAAAATAGTTAACTTTGTTATAAACTAAAACTTGAATAGTTAATTCCTTTTAGAAGGTTATTCAAATAAAAGCTAACTTCATTAACCCGACAATTATCTTTAAACATAACTAGTTAAAAGGTTAATTAACTTTTAAGAAATCTTGTTAAGTTTAAACAGTTGTTTGTTAAAACTGTATCTATTTAATTAAATGAAAACAAACTAATCTAATGACCCATTTCAATTAAAACGGTTGACTTGGTCAACTTGAACACATCAGTTAACCTGATAACTGATTTCCACTAACCCTTCTTTAAATTTGTTAATAATATAATTAATTTAATAATATCACTTAATTGTTTCAATTAAACAATTATTCCAAATTATTAACCCTTAGGTTAATTTCAGACTTTCTTGCATGTAAAAGCGATTAAAACATAAGAAATTGATATATAATATATTTTGAAAACCAATTTATAAACATCAATTTATTTATAAAACATCTATTTTAAATAACATATAAAAATATAAGACAAACCTTGTCGTAAATATAAAAGTAAATTTTATAACTCAAATTTCGTCAATTTGCCTGATAGCAAATCAACGTCTTAAAAAGATGGATTTTTAGGTCATCTGCTGCCAACCCCTTAATTAATACTGTTTATTAATTAGTAGAACATCAACATTGAATTTAAATTCAACGATCAACATCCAAACAATCAACATCCAAATAAATTTAATGTAACTGTGATTAACAGTTCTTACATGAATAATATGAAACCAAGCAATATATATATATAATATTTGAGAAATCCAGCTGGATCCCTTAAACCTATTTTTCCCTATATCACAACTTATAATATCATTTAATATATGCATATGAAATAGAATTTTAATCTAATGCATTTAAATGATGGAAATATAAATAACATCAATCAACAACAAAAAATAAGCATCCAAGGCATCCAAACATCCAATTTATACCAACAAAGAAAATATTAATACATGAATTTCATCACATTATAGTATTTCAGGTAGTGTCAGGTTTTGTTATCGATCGACAATTTCAGGTCGATTTATATAATTTCAACCGATCGTTTGAAATTATATAAACATCCCATTGCATCTGAATCATTCCAAACCAGTATGTATGCATCGTATTTATTGCCATGATACCAATGCTCCTTGTTTCACTGAATTTTGTTAACGTATGACATAATTACGCACGTTATAAGTTTGTATTTAAATCATGTAATCCTATTTAAATTAAGGATGATTAGTTAACATTAATTACCACAATTGATATTAATATAATCATGGCCGCACAAATCCTACTTCATCGCATTCAAAAAGCCAAGTCATTAGAACCCGACCCTCCTTCAAAGTTTTAAATCATCGGTTCCCTTATCCTTATTCACTTGAACCCGCGCCGACGACCTCACCATGACCGATATTTCCTCAGCTTTCCACGCTAGTGAACCTGGTTACCAACAATCACCCGTGCTCCTTGAAACTTGCAATAGGTTTTTCTGTTCATTACCCCGGTACGCCGCCTAGGCTCAACCTAGAGCCATGCCAACCCCACCATCGCCAGCGACGGACCCCACCCTTCCATGGCCAGAAGACAACTCCAACAAACATCCTAGTAGCTTAAATTCATAATCACCAATAAACAACAAACCCATGCACACTTCTTCATCGGAAACAAACAACCACAGTCCACCGGCACGCCATCGACCACCATCCTCCTGATCGCCCTTCTACTTCCTCCTATTCCCCCTAGGTCGGAAGCCCTAACTCCCATCATCAAGGCTGAAAAAGATCAAAACCTACACCCCATACCTAAAGCCGTCGTGCTTATGTCAGGCCATTGGAGATCATATGCATAGATCTCGCCAAGCTGAACCAACGTCCTTTAGATCCTATCACCAACTGACCCTTCATGAAGGAGATCATGTTGGTTTTAAATGGGAAGACAGGAGCCATTCGTTTTCTTAAGAAGGTGACTATGTTTGAATCCTGCGCCGAGATAGGATAAGGTTTTTGCCATATATATTTTATGATTTGCTTTTGATTTTATGATAGCGACCATGATTTTATTTATTTAACGCGTAATTGATGTTCGAAGTTTACAGCACGCATGAGCACATATAACGTCCCATCGAAACATAATTGGAATCTTACAAAATCTTGATATTCTAGACCCGATGAAACCGGTTTCATCGGATTCCGAGATCGTTTGAAAAGAGCCATGCCAACCCCACCATCGCCAGCGACGGACCCCACCCTTCCATGGCCAGAAGACAACTCCAACAAACATCCTAGTAGCTTAAATTCATAATCACCAATAAACAACAAACCCATGCACACTTCTTCATCGGAAACAAACAACCACAGTCCACCGGCACGCCATCGACCACCATCCTCCTGATCGCCCTTCTACTTCCTCCTATTCCCCCTAGGTCGGAAGCCCTAACTCCCATCATCAAGGCTGAAAAAGATCAAAACCTACACCCCATACCTAAAGCCGTCGTGCTTATGTCAGGCCATTGGAGATCATATGCATAGATCTCGCCAAGCTGAACCAACGTCCTTTAGATCCTATCACCAACTGACCCTTCATGAAGGAGATCATGTTGGTTTTAAATGGGAAGACAGGAGCCATTCGTTTTCTTAAGAAGGTGACTATGTTTGAATCCTGCGCCGAGATAGGATAAGGTTTCTGCCATATATATTTTATGATTTGCTTTTGATTTTATGATAGCGACCATGATTTTATTTATTTAACGCGTAATTGATGTTCGAAGTTTACAGCACGCATGAGCACATATAACGTCCCATCGAAACATAATTGGAATCTTACAAAATCTTGATATTCTAGACCCGATGAAACCGGTTTCATCGGATTCCGAGATCGTTTGAAAAACACCTATTTTAATTTAAAGACATTAATTGATAAACGTTTATATCACGCACGATCACATACTAACTCCAAATGATTTGAAACTTGAAATCTTACAATAATTAAACATCATGGATTTTATAAAATTGGTTTCGTTGAAATTTGAGGTCATTTGAAAATTGGCTATTCTCATGTGTTATATTAAATTGATAAAATACGAATCAATTTCAAATATTTAAATTCAATAAATTTTTACTATTGTATATATTCATATAGATTTTACATAGCTTCAAAATTAAACTAGTTTGGACTTTAAACTTAATATTTCAAATTTCAAACTAAATCAATATCCAATTATTTAAAAATACCTTTTATTTTATTTATTAAATCTTTATAGTTCATAAACGAGTATACCGTGATTTTTCTGAAAATTTGATTTTGACATAACTCAAAATCTACAAGATGAAATCTCGATTTTCTGTTCCATTAGAAAACTATAATCCAATAGATTCGAAAGATTCTTGTTTCCAACAATTCCGACTTATATATTGGTTCTGTACATTCAGTTGAAGTTCAAATCGTAAAATTACGAACTGCCATGACGATGTAAGCTCAATTTTAATTTAATTTAATTTATACATTCAAACTTTGTTGAATTCAAGTTATTTAAATTTCCAAATCAACCTTTAAAACCAATTTTAAATGTTCAAACTTTTTGGCTAAAAATACGAGTCGTTACATACCTCCCCCTTAAAAGAATTTCGCCCTCAAAATTACTAAGGCAGGAAAAATGATTCAAACTCGTTAACCTTTCACAAATCCACTTAGTTAAAATTTTTTGTTCCACTTTCCAAACTTTTAGTTCCAATTAATCTAATTAGTTTTAATCAAAACACCAATTTATTTCTGTTAACAAAAATTTGAAAATTTTCTAACACCCTAAATTTTTGAAAAATATCGGTGAAGGCTCCCCTGTGCGGAGGTACTTTCGTAATATAACAAGAGAGATAAATATGCATACATCAACCTAAATGGTTTTCAAATCATATACAAAATTTTGTATTTTGCATAGGTATACCATATATAAGCATTATTAAGTGGACTCATTTCATATTTATACGATCAAACACAACCATACCCAAGCCATACAGCTCCATGTACTTATACTTACTCACATTTAAATAAGTGAGCCTCAATATATGAAGTTTTAATCAATACTCATTCATTTAACCAAAATAACCATATTATCGCATTTGGTTTTGAATGATTCATAACCAAAATATTTACACCCAATTCATATTCCTAACACAGTACATTTACATTCATCCAAATTGATTCTAAATCAATTCATTCATTTTTAATTAAAAGCTATGCAATTTAATTTCATTGAAATCTTTCCAAACCTAAGTTAAATTTTAATCCCTTTGATTAACTTTTACCATTTCAATCCATTTAACTTGCACAAGTTAAATTTAAATTCAGAATTCAAATTCCCGACTTTTATTTCAAAGTCTTTTAAAATAATATAAAATATACATATATTTACAATCATTTGCTGATCCAAAAAATTTAAAATTTTAAAACAACTTGTTTTCTCAACCAAATTTCCATTAGAAATTTATTATGGTAGCAATCCATCACCTAAACGCGAAAATGAACATTGATGATGTTGCAATCATGATCAGAATTATTTTCCAGCGATTGAAGTGAGTTCAGTGCTTTGTTATTTCCAAAATCCATTTTAAAAAAATTCATATTCAAAAATTCCTTTAAGGTAATGCTATATTACTTTAAAATACTTCAGAAAATAATTTTTAAACATCAGGGATTTAAATTCTCAATTATGAACTGAATTTAGCTCATTTGTATATTTTATTCTTATATAAATTCAATTTGGTTATATATAACCATCTCAATATTGTTGTAACAACCCGGAAAATCATAACCAATTTAAATTTTTTATTCTGGCAATTTTAGTGAATTTTGAATATTTAAAATGATTTATTTTAAATAATAACGACAAGAAATTTATTTTGAATAGAATTAGAATGTATATATTTATTTGAATCAAAATTAGAATATAAATCTTTGTTTTAATTATAAAAGGAATTGAAATGGCGCGGAAGTTTGAAAATTCGATTTCAAATGAATATACAGGATTCAAAATAAACCAAATTTTAGTGAAACCAGAAATATTTGAATCTGTTTGAAAATATCTTTCCAATGAATCTGAAAATTTAAAATTTCATAGCGTGGATAAAAAGTTATGTGCAGTTGAAAATTCAGAATAGTCGTTATGGAAAATATAGCCCTTAAAAGTGAAGATTTTGTAAACGACCTCCATTTTCGATGAGACCACTTTAGTTGGACCCGGAATGTCAAATTATTGCTTAATTCCAAAATTCATAATTTTTGGAATTAATATGTGAGCGTGGAAAAAGAAAACGTGTTTTGTCAATTTCAGTCAATTTGGATCGACCAGAAAATGGCCATTTTTCAAACGGTCTCCAAATTCGACGAAATTAGTTTTTTTAGGACCATATCGTCAAAACATAGCTAGATTTATTTTTGGAGAATTTTTGGAGGTAGTACGTGGCCCCAGTAAATTAAAATGTATGTTAAAATTCAATATATATTGATTCATACTTTAATTTTGATGAAATCTAACGGTAACAATTGAATTGGCTTACCGAACATATCCCATTGTGTTCGGAATGGGGATATTTAGCTAGGGACGACAGTCGTTGCGTTCGATTTGGAGTTCATAACAACAAGCTGGTATTTTTTGGAATTAATTAAATTATAATATATATATATATATATATATATATATATCTAAACCTTAACCCTACCCTCTTCATAAACCCGCCGTCATCCAAATTAAAAGGCCGATATTGCTCCAGGGTTCCCTCCCCAAATTCATTCGATCCAAGCATTAATTCATGAAATAATCTGAGCAAAAATGGTGGAGAATCTCGTGGGCTTCCCATCCATATGTGTTTCATCGTTTATCGTTCTACGATGTGCGAGATTTCTGGGCTCAAAGAGCACTGGCTCGCAGCGGGTTTTGGAGGAGTGGGGGCCACCGAGTGGCGAGCGGTGGTAGGGGAATGAGGCTCTGGCCGAGGCGCGTCTGGTGGTTGAGGGTGATGGCGGTCTGGTGGCGTCAGGTGTCCCGGCAATGATTGAAGAAGGCGACTTTGGGTTCGACGGTGATAAACGAGGGTTCCAGATTAAAACAGAAGGAAGGTTATGTTTTTTTATTTATTATTTATTTTATTTATGTTATTAGCAGTAAATGCAATTGTAATATATAAATAAATTTGATTTAAAAATGGAATTTTTAAATGAAATAATATTTGTTTAAAAAAATGTTGTTTTTATAAATAGCTTTGAATTAAAATTGAATTTATATATATATGTAGATTATAAAGAAAGATAAACAAACATTAGTTTAAAATTAAGATTTTTATTATAAAATGCATTAGATAAAAATAAGATTTTTATAAAATAACATTGGAAATAAAAATATGATTTTTATAGTGTAATCATCGAAAAAATAATATGATTTTTATATCGTAAACATTGAAACAGGGATACGAATTTTATTGTTTATAACATAGAATAAAAATGTGATTTTTATAGTGTTGAAATAAAATTGTGATTTTTAGATATATAATAGCCGAATAAAAATGTGATTTTTATTTTTAAAGTAGCAATATAAAGATTTGATTTTTATAAATGAAGTAGCGATATAAAAATTGGATTTTTTTATATGTAGCGAATTAAAAATATGATTTTTAATACAAACTATATGAAACAGATTTCGTTGAAAATACGGTGAAGGACGCAACACGCGGGAATCAAATCCAAATCCAAACCGTTCAGAAATAAAGAATGGCAGAGTGGAACCCAAAGGTTGGAACTTATCACTTTAATTTTATTTTCTAGTTAAAGTATATACTAGGATGCAGACGGTGCTTAGCAGCACCCGACATCGTCGTCCACTGACCATGGGCAACTTGTTTGATTTGATTGTGTTGTGAAAATTGTTTGTGATGTGAAATGGACTGTATAAAATATTCACGTGTTGAAATAAAATATTTTATCGTTAAAAATATAATTTTTAAAGTATATATGAATAAAATAAATATTCATTTACAAATCGAACGATTTGTTTATGTACACCCATTTGACTGATATTGATTGGAACGATAAATTTTACACATCGCCCAACTGCAGAAATAAAATCTGTGTTTGTTGATTGTAACCCCGCACGGGTGTTGGGATGATATTTGACGTACACTAATCCCAATTGTTTAGTGGTATGTCGATCGTTTGGTTTACAGACTGTGTAAGCGTGAATTATCTATATTTAATGCTTATGCAGTTGTGTAGTGCACTCTGGATGATGGTTGATTGTTTATCATTGTTGTTCCATACATGTGTTGTATGAAATCCATATAATCAACATTATATGGTAATTGACTGTGGCTGATTCCAGTTCAGAAAGAATGAATATTTTGAAATAACGATTATTTTAAAATAATATTTGGTCAAAGATCAAAATATGATTTTGATGTCCGATTTGGGATGGACACGAATGTATTTAAATATATAAAGCCTTGTTGATTAGATTAACGTCATTTTGATGTGAATGATATTTATATCAATTTTATTCATTTTTTATAATGAATATAAAAAAGGAAGTGATTTCAAAATCTAATGTTTTGAAAATATTATCATTTATATATTGGGATACGAAATATTCAAATTTGATTTGAAATTGAATATGAAGTTGAGATCGTTTTGAAAACGAATTTAGAATGATTTATAAAATACGTTTTAAATGGAAATCGACGAAATATATTTATAATATATATATTATAAGTATTTAATGGCCTGAATAGAACGCACCGCGCCGCGGCAGTTCGTGAATTTCGACCATTGACTTCGAATGGACATTACGGGAGATCCGACCGTCGGATTCTCCTAAAACTGGAACCATTGGGTTCATATTGAAAAGAGTTTTCTAATGAATACAAGAAATTAAAAATCTATCGGTTGGATATCGAATTGTGTCCAAATCAAATTTAAAAAAGGTCGTTGTAAGTGCAGTTCGATGGCTGTTTACTGAAATCGACTGTACAGGCCTTGATAAAATTATTAAAAATAGCAATAATTCGTGTAAAATCATAATAAATGATTTAGAAAGAATTAGGATGAAAATTTTCATATTTGAAATGATAAAAATATATTTTATCTAAATGAACTAGTTATTAACTAGAATTATAATCCAGTTATTTTTAAATAAATAAATTGGATTTGAAATGGTTTTAAGAAAAACCAGAATTTCCAATATATGAATTGGAATGGATTTGAATCGAAATAATCTTTGGAATATTTCGATATTAGATTCCGTGATTATACAGACATTGTGGAGGAATTTGGATGATATATATATCATTATTCCAGTACAATATTTGTTAATGATATCGAATATAAGCCGATATATTTTCTATTTAGGGCCTTGTATTTAATATCAAAGTGGATGTTGGGTTTGTTGTGAACGGTGTCTTCACTAACACTGTTCTTAAACCCAGTGGAGAAAAGATTAAATCTTTTTATTAAGATTTAATGAAGTTTACCAATTAATTAATATTTAATTGGAATTAAATTGAATTTTGGGTTTGTCGTGAATGGTATCTTTAAATATGTTGTTCTTAAACCCAATGGAGTTAAGAAAATGGGAAACTAATTGGAGATTAGCTAAGTTGAATTGTTTCCTGGGTATTGATCTGATGTTGGTTTCGGCATTCGGTATTAATACTTAGGGAATTGTTCTCTTACTAATTTACGGTTAGAGACAGATGGAATGGTGTCTTCAGTAACACTGTTCTTAAACTCCATGTGAAAAGAATAAATCTTTTAATTAAGATTATTAGAATTTCCTGTTATATTTGGTAATTGGAATAAAATGGAATGTGATTTTGGGTTTATCGTGAACCGTGTTTCAAATGACATTGGTTCTTTAACCCAGTTAAAGATAAGATTAATTTCTTAGCTTTGATGTGACGACCCCATTTCCCGTACAGACGGAGACAAGGGTAATCTTTGGAATATAACACAGAAACAGACAATAGCAGAACAGAATTAAATAAATACACCAGATAATGAACAATAGAATATACTGGATAAAAGTAATCATCAGAGTTACACAGTATACAGGATCTTACTTAGTACAAATACAGTTCAGCTATACATAAATGTCTACAGCAGAAACAAACAAAATATGTACAATAGGAGCTGAACAGCATAAAAAGAGAAAAATAATAGAATCCATCTTCTGCTCCAGCTATCCAGATAAAGCCTGCTAAACCTGAACACAAGGCTGCCCGTGTAGAAAAGGGGCACCCGAGTTTGAAAGTGAAACAAACTACGAGTCAGTCATGGGACTGGTATGAGAAATCTACTCAACACATTTCAAATATGGCTAATCACAGGACCACGCCACTTTCGTGGAACGGGTTTACTCCATTGGATTGCCAGTGCTTTAAAACCAAATCATTCCTTTAAACATCGCAATGCTTTTTATAAAAATGAAGCCATTATAAGACTCAGTTCCCATCACACAATGCAACGCAAACCGGAGGATAGAGTTTTACCTTATAATGGCCAAAATATGCTTGATACGAATAAAACAAAAGCATTTGATATTATTACTAGTGTTTATATGTTTCAAAAACAATTTCAATCATAACTATCAATCATAGACGGCATGGGTACCATATATCATGTTGCCATATATATATATATATATATATATATATACAATCAAAACCGCACAGTCACGTATTTGGAAATTGGATTTCCGTCATGAACCAAGGCAAAAGATTGTAACACCCCACACCCGCTAAGGTCACTCACTAAGGGAATGCCTTGGCTTCGGTGGAGTATTTAAGTGAATATAGAACTGAAAAATTACAACAAGACAGATATAAGTAATAATTGATATTTAAAACATCATTTCATTGCAGCAGAAGGTAAACATGTTTGGTTACATATCAAAACCAACAAGAGTCAAGTACAAAATATCCATCTCGTTAAAACATAAGTACATAATCCCATTACATACTAATAGCCATAATAGAAAAGATAACCGAGCTTTTCTTCAAGAGTCCAAGCTTCAAAAGATAGATAAAGCAATCCGATCAAAGCCCACTAGTGCTAGGCCCACACTGATAACCTGAGGGTTGGGGGAAAAAGATAAAAACAACGGGGTCAGACATAAGTTTGAGTGAGCCCTATAACTTTAACAATACAATCATTGAAGTAATTAGGGTATGATATAAACCTGGTACGGTACGACTGGGGATAAATGACTACACTAAGTAGCCAACTAGACTTAGGATAAACTAAGATAACGGTAAAGACGCGCCTACCCACCCAAGGATAAATACTACACTGCACCACACCAGATCTACCCACCCAAGGATAAATCCTACACTGCACCACACCAGATCTACCCACCCAAGGGTAATTCCTACTTAAAGGTTGATCCCACTAAGGGTACTTAGTAATTTTTAATAATAGTTTCGTGTACCCCTAGCTGACTACATAGGTGCCGTCTGCCCCTATCTCCACTAGGTGTACCCACAACTTAGTAATTTTAATAGTAGTCTCGTGTACCCCTAGCTGACTACATAGGTGCCGTCTGCCCCTATCTCCACTAGGTGTACCCACTACCCCCATTCGATCGGCTCCCTAACGTAGATACCCGTGCTGGCCCCACAGTGGGGTGTATCACTCCCCAAAGTGGCAACCCGATACAAAAAATGGTGCACGGCTTATACCTACACGATGCAACAACGTCTTACCTATCAGCCCGGGTCCACACACGCATATGAAACCCGTTGGACTTGCGTTGCCACCGCTAACCCGTTTTGGCCTCTTATAATCATGCCCAGTACGCGTGTCCCGTCCTCGACATGGGTCGAGCCCAATAAGATACAAATGGGTTACTGGTTGAAATGGGACCCCACAAGCTACCACCTAAGCTTGTCATTTTATCTAGTGCATCCCACTTAACTCCTTTTTTTATAATCATGCCCACTTACATGTTAAGGTTTGGTTAAGTCATCTAATCATATTTCAATTGCCACTCAAGGCACCCACTAGATTTCTACATGCCACCCAAGGCACCCACTTGATTTCCACATGCCACCCAAGGCACCCACTTAACCCTTTAATCATGTTTAGTTACATATTCCACTTTGGTTAAGTATTCTAGTCGTATTCTCTATTGCCACACAAGGAAACCACTAGATTTTTCCACATGCCACCCAAGGCACCCACTTAACCCTTTAATCATGTTTAATTACATGTCCCACTTTGGTTAAGTATTCTAATCTTATCTTCTATTGCCACCCTAGGCAACCACTAGATTTGCTCATGCCACCCAAGGCACTTACTTAATCTCCACATGCCACCCAAGGCACCCACTTAACCCTTCATGCCCCACTACATGCTTATCTGGTTAAGTGTTTCTTAATTGATTAAGAACGTAACCGTTGTAAAGACCTCTCACATTAGACTATCTTTTATGGCAGCTGGATTTGCCGGTTGGGTCCGGGCAGCCTTACGCCATAACCGAGTCTAACCTCGTGTCTATACACTTGTCACGTATTTAGTTTGTGCCTAAGACCTCTCACATTGGGCCAATCATTTGTAGCCGCTGGATATGCCGGTCGGTTCCGGGCAGTCTTATGCTACAAAAGGGTCCAACCTCGTGTCTTAGTCGATTAATTACACCTAATTAATCACCCCCATAATTTGTATTAATTATCCCTAATTAATTACAAATTTAACGATGTACATAATTGACTCAATTATGTCCATCCACTTTATGGTATGCATAATCATACCAACTTCACACCATTTCATTAACATGTATATTAACCCCATCGTTCCCCACGTAATTCGTGAACATGACATAAAAGGGAAGATTCATCACAAATACAATGGGTTCAACTTGCATAACATTAGCATCAACATGGGTTTAAAAGGTGTCAACATGCATATAGCATCAAACCCAACTAGCATAAATAATCAACCCAAACTTGCATGAATCACATATGTCATAAAGAGGTTAACTTGCATAAGTTATTTATGTCATACAAAGGGGTAAACTTGCATATGTATGTATGACATACAAAGGGGTTAACTTGCATATGTATGCATATCATACTAAGGTGCAAACTTGCACATGTTACTTGCATACAATCAAACACCAAACTTGCATAACATGTCATATATGAACTTGCATATAATCATACACCAAACTTGCATAACATATCATGTATGAACTAGCATATAATCATACACCAAACTTGCATATCATGGTGTCATAATGGATCAATGTTTCTCATATGACTTGCATATCTTTCATAACATCATAAACACATAGCATATGACTTGCATAACTTGCATAACACCACAAACACATAGCATATGACTTGCATAACTTGCATAACATTATAATCACATAGCATATGACTTACACAACTTGCATTACATCATGAACATGTATCATATGACTTGCATAACTTCATGAACATGTATCATATGACTTGTATAACTTGCATAACTTCATGAACATATAGCACATAACTTGCATAACTTGCATAACATCACAAACACATAGCATATGATAACATAATCTTGCATTGATCCACATTCATAGCCATAACCTCATTATATCCTATCATAATCATTTCAACAATTGGTTATTAAGGCTATAGAAAACTCACAACTTGTTGATTAGCACTCCTAAGAAGAAGATTAAGTTGCTAGAGTTGATTAGAGATTGATTTGAGAAGCTATCTTCCTCTTTAGATTGATGGAGGCTCCTTTAAGTTGCATTTTGACGGCATAACGGTGTTGTAGCTATTTTTAGTATGAATTAGGGTAGTCTTAGGGTGTATTTATAGATTAGTTAGGTGTTTTAGGCCCTTAGATTAACCCTAACTTAGGTTAGAGCCGTCAGATCTCGTCCTAGCCACCAAAACACAACCCAAAAGCCAAACTGATGCACCCAGGTCACCTGGGCTCGACCAGGGAGGTCGACCCCCAGGTCGACACTAGGGTCGACACCCTAGTCGACCTGGTGGGCAGGTCGACTCCCCAGTCGACCCCCAGGTCGACTCCCTGGGTCTGGCGGGAATTTTCCCGCCACTTCTGAAATTTGAAATTTCTGTTTTTAAATCTGTTTTTTAAATTTTCTGAAACTTCTTCGGGCCATATCTGGGTCATACGGACTCCGATTTTCGAAAACTCGGACTCTATTTCGCGTATTTTTCCGAGACGAACGCAATGGCATAGCCTGTTTCCCCTAGTTCAGATTTTAAAATTTAATTATGCCCTGTTTTATATTATAGCAAGTTATTCAACATACGGGGTGTTACATTCTCCCCTACTTAAAGGATTTCGTCCCCGAAATCTCTAAGTCAAGAAGAACGTATCCTACCATCCAAACAACCATCTACTCAAACCATCAAACACTGGCATCCATTGTCCTTAAAGTTTCTAATGCTGTATGAACATATGCAAAAAGTGTGTGTATATGTTCCCTGTCTAATGCAAAATTAGGCGGTCTACTGATTTAGTTGACCTCCTTAATGCAAACCATGATAGTGCCATGCATCCAATATGTATGCGAAAGAACCTTATCGACACATACTATCTCTACATGAGTGCACAATCATTCACCAAAATGCATCATCCATGTGATAACACAACCATTATACATCCATTAATATAGCTACCTACACACAATTTTATGCAATATGCAATATGAAGTGATTGGGCCGATCTAGTGCCTAGAGTGTGTGTATATGCATCCACGAGCAACCACTTGCATCCACACGCATCCACCAAACATAACATGTCTCAAACACATGTTTCAACCATATGTTTTCCCTATCTAAAGGTCAAAGGTACTAATGAGAGGACATACTAAAGATAAGATAAGTACTAGACAAACGATAAAGGAGAAGTTAAAAGACATATCCTCAAAAAGGAATGGGTACTATGAACGCATCTTCGCTTCTGTCTCCCAAGTAGCATTACTCTCATCTTCTCCTCTTGGCACTTTGACTAGTCGAACCTCTCTGTTTCTCAACTTCCTAATCTCTGACCCAAGGATGCGGGTAGGAACTCGTCGAATAGTCGCATCACGCTCTACCTCCACTTCTTTAAGCAAGCTCGGCTCTACCACCTCTACGGTCTCATGTAGGCACTTCCTCAAATGTGACACATGGAATACGTCATGTTCCCTAGGCAACCGAACTATCTCTCGAAGATAAACTTAAGCTAGCCATGGAGCAGTCCTCTTGCTCTTCACGGGTATGAAATGGGCACTCTTAGTAAGTCTGTCTACCACAACCCAAATTCCCGTATTACCCTTCCTCGATCTAGGTAACCCATCAATAAAATCCATCGAGACGCTATCCCACTTCCATTGCGTAACTTCCAATGGGTGAAGCAACCCACTGGGTTTCTTTTGCTCTGCTTTCACCTGTTGGCACACCAAGCATCTAGCGACATACTCGGCCACATCTTTCTTCATACCGGCCCAAATGAAAACTCGCTTCATGTCTTGGTACATCTTGTCCCCACCGGGATGAATGGTCATCTTCGAACAATGCGCATCATCAAGGATAGCCTTCCTCAAACCTCGTCTTGCGGTACACAAAGTCTACCATCTCTACGCAAGCACCCCTTATCGTCTAGGGTGTACCTACTCAAATGGCTGGACGACTCGCCCCTTATGAGCCTCTCTACCAACTCAACCAACTGTGGGTCGTCCCGCTGTGCCTCGCCAATCCGTCTCAAGAGAGTAGGTCTGACCTCCAAGGATGCTAGCAAACCGGGTATAAAGTCAACAGAAGGTCTGAAATCAAACATCGAGATAAATTCCAAGCTTCGTCGTTCCATGAATAATGGACTCAAGGACAACCTTTTTCTGCTCAAGGCGTCCGCCACCACATTACCCTTGCCAGGTGTATACGCTATCTCGAAATCTTAGGATGCTAAGAACTCCGTCCACCTTTCCTGTCTCAAGACTATGCGCTCGAAGAGTCTCCAACACTTCCCTAAGATATAGGGCATGCTTTTCTCCTCTTCTGGAGAAAACCAGGATATTCTCCCATACAAAATCGTCACAACTATCCATCTCTCACGCAGACCATCCTAGTCGAACTCGACATTCCCCAAGTGCAAGCCCCAAAGGCCTAAACCAATATCAGACAAACACCCAAGGGACACCTCCTTCGAATTCAGACGACCTACGTGAGATGATACTAGTAAAAACGGCTAAATAATTAAGCCCTTGTCCAACTCTGGATGTCCTTGCCAATCTCGCTCCAAAACCACCGTTGATCAAATGACTGGCTTTGCTTAACCTATTAAGCACACACGAAAACTTATTTCGCTTTTAGAAAAGACCACGATGTCATCCACAAAGACCACTACGAAGTTATTTAGGTACTCCCTGAACACTCTACTCATCAAATCAACCAAGTATGCGGGGGCGTTCGTCAAACCAAATGGCATCACAAGCCACTCATAGAAACCATCCGGAGTCCTAAAGGCGGTCTTCTCTATATTATCCTCAGTCACTCCCAACTGATGAAACTCCGTGGCTAAGTCCCACTGCGAAAACACTGAGGCGCCAACCAACTGATCAAAGAGATCGTAAATCCTTGGCAACGGGTGTCTACTCTTCTTTGTGAGCTTGTTGAGTTCTCTATAGTCTACACAAAGTCTGAGGGACCCATCCACCTTCGTGGCAAAAACTACTGGAGCACCCCACTCCGATATACTTTGTCTTATGAACCACTTCTCAAGCGACTCCCCTACTTGCTTACGGAGTTCCCTCCTCTCACGAGGAGCCATGTGGCGCACTGGTAAAAATACTGGTTTAGCATTGTCCACCAGATATATTCGGAAGTCTATCTCTGCTTCGGAGGTAAGCCCTTCACCTCCTCAAACTCATCCGAGTATTCCCGGACCACTCTAACAGATCGCAAACTCTCGACCGAAGCGTCAAGCGATTCAAAATAACTTAGCAAAACAGAATCTATGGGATTACAAGAGATCTCGAGAGTGTTACCCAAGCGGGTCATGAGCCTAACAACTCTCCTTTCGCAATCAAGAACGGCACCATTACTGGGTAACCAGTCCATGCCCAAAATCAACCCATAGCCCGTGAAGCCCAAACAAAAGCATCACCTCTAAACTCAACGCTAAGTATGAGGATCTTCAAACCCAAACATATCATGGACAAATAAGTGGAGCCCCCAATTGGGTTTGAAACAACCACGGGATCATCTACTACACTGGTGTCTAGGTGCAGTGACTCAACTAATGATGATGAGATAAACGAATGTGGTGCACTAGAGTCGAATAAAGTTCGAACAGGATGATCGAGAGAACCAAATTTCAACTTAGACGGTCCTACCCCCATCAGGTATACCCGTCGTGAGGGAATACATCTACCCTCCAGAAGATCCTGTACTTCGTCCTTACCTCTTTGGACAACCCCAAGGTGTCCTATTTCTCCAAAACAACTAGCCTTCCCTTTCACATTCTCCTTTCGTGGCCTTCTTACCACGATGAGGTTTCGTCCTTTATTTACCTAATAGCTATTTGAACCTTCCTCTCTCGTCCATCTTAAAGGTACCTATAAGCCCTCCACCTCCTTGGGCTAACTTCTTAGCCTGGCAAACGTCTTAGTCCCTTGAAGTGGTTCTTCCGTCCTTCATACGGAAGTCCTTATTTATCTTAAAAAGACATCTATACACGGAGGGGAAATTCAAAAAGAGAAAGAGGAAGAGATTCAAAAATGGAGAATCCGAAGGAAGGATATATGGCTATTGGGGATTATGTTCTTTTCTTTCAAAACATTTTCTCTTAAAAACATGTTTTTGAAAATACTTCTTCCAAAAATGTTTTTAGAAAAATAATTTTCTAAAAGTTTTATCTGTTCTGGTAACCTTAAGCTCTGATACCACGTGTAACACCCCACACCCGCTAAGGTCACTCACTAAGGGAATGCCTTAGCTTCGGTGGAGTATTTAAGTGAATATAGAACTGAAAAATTACAACAAGACAGATATAAGTAATAATTGATATTTAAAACATCATTTCATTGCAGCAGAAGGTAAACATGTTTGGTTACATATCAAAACCAACAAGAGTCAAGTATAAAATATCCATCTCGTTAAAACATAAGTACATAATCTCATTACATACTAATAGCCATAATAGAAAAGATAACCGAGCTTTTCTTCAAGAGTCCAAGCTTCAAAAGATAGATAAAGCAAACCGATCAATGCCCACTAGTGCTAGGCCCACACTGATAACCTGAGGGTTGGGGGAAAAAGATAAAAACAACGGGGTCAGACATAAGTCTGAGTGAGCCCTATAACTTTAACAATACAATCATTGAAGTAATTAGGGTATGATATAAACCTGGTACGGTATGACTGGGGATAAATGACTATACTAAGTAGCCAACTAGACTTAGGATAAACTAAGATAACGGTAAAGACGCGCCTACCCACCCAAGGATAAATACTACACTGCACCACACCAGATCTACCCACCTGAAACACCCCACCTCCGTTAGGGTCACTCTCAAAGGGAATGCCCTAATTTTGGTGGAGGTTTATAAGTACAAGTCACAGATATACAAGACAGATATAAGAACACATATTTGTAAACAGCGGAAGAACAACAAACTTTATTTCATAAAGTCAAATACGTGTTACAACAACATCCTTTCCAAAAACATAACATAACACTTTCATAATCTGTCTTGAGTACATTATTTAAAGAAGCATAAATAAAACATAGATAAACTGCAAAAGCCCCATAGTGGATTGTCCAAAGCCATAGTTCAAAACAGGAAAGTCCAAGCAATACATTTCTCTTCTTCAAGCTGGATGTTGAGGTTGGTCAAGCTGCTGTGTTCCCTCCCTGAGGACCTGGGGGGGGGGGGGAACGGAAGAAAGAAGACGAAAGAAAAGTAGAGTCAGACATAAAGCCTGAGTAAGTCTAGTACTATTTTGTCTATGAATAAAGAACTGGGTATGATAAGTATAAACAGGAAGTGGGCATGCATTATAACTTGGTTAAGTTGTCTAGGGTCGAATATACTATCGTACCCCCTGTTAATCTCTGAACCCATATAAACTAGTTTCCAACTGGCACCCCATAATCAGGGTGATGTGATCCATCCAACGATGATCGGCTCCTACTCGCATAGTTACATGTGTCTTACGGCCCACGATGTCTGTAGTTACCTATGCTGGTCCCACCATGGGGTGTATCAAGTCCCATAGTGGCGGCCCGACACAACCTTAGAATGCACAGGTATGCTACTGGTGTCCAGTGCCTTATTTTTCTGCGCCGGAGTGTGTGCACGCCCGCACTCCGTTAGAACCTACACTGCTACACCACCGCCGTCGCTTTGACCTCTTACAATCAGCCCAGTAATCGTGCCCCACCCTGCCTAGTTTCAGGGTATCCTGATACACCTTCTAGGGTTACTACTGAAAAGGGTCCCCCGTTACTAGGTTTTCTATCTCTAGCCAACATGCTAAGTTGGTTAAGTGTTTTCTAACCTAACCCCCACCAGTCCGTTTAGTTTAGCATGTTCCATTTTGATTAATTCTTTAGTTCACTTAATCCTAACAATCCTGACTCAGCCTTAATTGTCTTATTAAGGCCCTGACCTCTCACATTAGACAGGTATTGTTGTGGCTGCCTGTTGCCGGTTTGTTCCGGGCAGTCTTACGCCACAACTCAGTCTAACCTCGGGTCCTTGCTGGGCTCCATGTTTAACCTCCCACATTGGATAGGTATTGTTGTGACTACTGGACAGCCGGGCGGTTCCGGGCAGGTTTACATCACAACTCAATCCAACCTCGGGTTAAACACATCGTATGTTCTACATTTACATATTTTGTCATTCTTCTTTATTTCTTATATGTAAATATTTGCGGCCCATTATTAAGTTAATGGTGTAAAGGTTACACCAATCATGGGCCCAACCCATACTTGAATTTGGGCCCTTCTATTTTATATTTTCATTCATTAATTAATTTTAACCCAACGTTATTTTCCCCCGTTTTACACGTCCGTTCATATATATTGGGCTTAGCCTTTTAAAGCCCAATTTAGCCATGCGAAAGGGGAGGCTTAAAGCGTGATTACATACACAAAGAGGGGAAGGTGAGCGTATGAACTTGCAATATGACGATGGGAATACAAAATAGAAACTGGTGTACTTGCATAGTAGTGACATATACTTTGGTCATAAAACATAGGTGACAAGAATCAAAGCATGTGAACTTGTAATTGAGATATCATTATTGACACATGAACCTATATTTTTATTTAGGCATAATGTCAAACATAAGCATGGCATAAATACATGGCATAATGTCAAACATAAGCATGGCATAAATACTTCTAGCATAAACATGGCATAATGTCAAACATAAGCATGGCATAAATACTTCTAGCATAAACATGGCATAATGTCAAACATAAGCATGGCATAAATACTTCTAGCATAAACATGGCATAATGTCAAACATAAGCATGGCATAAATACTTCTAGCATAAACATGGCATAATGTAAAACATAAGCATGGCATAAATATTCCTAATCATGGTGTTTGCTTTAAACTTGCAAAAAGAGATTTTTGAGTCTAACCTAGCCATGTCTCACATATGTCATCATATAATTCTTTTAAACAAGATAGACTTAATCATAGATTTCAATTATGCCAAATATCATTCATAGCCTAGCCATATTCATAAGTTTTGCAAAAGCATGACTTAATACATGGATTATGGTGTCAAAATTCCAACATAGTTTCATATGAACTATAACAACCAAACTTGTTTCAATTACTTGCAAAATGATTTATGCACAAAAATATACATCCTGATGGCATAATAACAAAGCCCCAAACTCGCATGAATTTCAATCAACTACATACATGTAGCTTCAACATAGATTACATAATTTGCGCAATATTCCAAACGTATACTTGCATAGAACTACCGCATGTAGTTCTTTATAATGAATAACATAATTTTGCACAAATATGAATTACTTTATTATCCCAATTCAAGCATACAAATCAATACAGTTGTTTATTCATACCAAAGTAATACTCTACTTACAATGGTTGCGGCGAATTCTCTAATTAAGAGATATGATTCCTTTGTTGAATTGATTGGCTTTAGGTTGCTTAAATTGCTTTAGGCTTTAGAACTTCTTTCTAATTCTCTCTCTAGTTGGCGGCTACTCTTAGTCGTTCCTCAGCAACATGGCGGCTATGTTCTTAATTTGAATGAATAGATTAGGGTTTAGTCTAGGGTTGTTTATATAGAGGTTAGGAATTGATTAGGACCATTGATGTTGCTAGGTTAGATCGTAGCCATTCATTAGATAGAGAGACCAATTAGAACCCGCCACCTAGCCCTAATGACAAAGCAGACCACAGAAATTCGACCAAACACAGACCTGGCCAGCCAGGTTGACTGGGCTCGACCAGGTCGACACCCCTGTCGACAGGGCTGTCGACAGCCCTGTCGACATGGGTAGCCCAGGTCGACAGCCCAGTCGACCTGGGTGGCCTAGGCGGGTGTTTATCCGCCCTGGCCCACTGGGCCCGATTTTTAATTATTTTATTCTGTTTGAATTTTAAATTTAATTCAAAACTTCCGAAGGCCATATCTTCTTCATACGGACTCCGTTTTTCGAAAAATCGGACTCTATTTCGCGTATTTTTCCGAGACGAACGCAATGGCGTATCCCGTTTCCCTTAGTTCTTTGATTTGAATTTGATTATACTTTAATTCATGAATTTCACAGTTATAGAATTCTCGGGGTGTTACATTCTCCCCCACTTAAAAGGATTTCGTCCCCGAAATCTTCAAGTTAGGAGGAATGTATATCCTAACATCCAATCATCCATCTACTCATCCATCAAACACAAGCATCCATTGTCCTTAAAAGACTTCTAATGCTTCATGATCATATGCAAAGTGTGTGTGTACATGTACTTATCTAATGCAAAATCAGGCGGTCTACTGATTCAGTTGACCTCCTTAATGCGAATTATGTAAGTGCCATGAATCCATTATGTATGCAAACTTCCCTATTCTTGATTCTACATGAGTGCACAATCATTCAATACAAATGCGACATCCATATGACAACACATTATAGTTCAACCACATACGAAAGCAAACATATATGCATATGCAATATGAAGTGACTGAGCCGATCTAAAACCTAGATTGTGTGTGTATATGCAACCACGAGCAACCACTAGCAATCACTTGCAACCATCATACATAACATGTTTCAACTACATGTTTCCATCAAAAAGTTTCCTACCTAAAAGATAAGGTCGAGGAAAGATACCTAAAAAGATAGATAAAAGCGCAACTTAAGGAAAAAGGAAAGATCAAGGATATACCCTCGAACAGAAAAGGGTAGGCCGTACGGATTTTAGCTTCAGTTTCCCAAGTCGCATCTCCCTCGGCGTCGCTCCACTGGACTTTGACGAGCTTGACTTCACGGTTGCGTAGCTTCTTCACTTCCGTTCCTAATATGCGGGTTGGAACTCTTCTTATGGTTGCTTCGCGTTCCACTTCGGCCTCTTCGAGGATATTTGGCTCTACCACTTCAGCAGACTCATGTAGACATTTTCGGAGATGTGAAACGTGAAAAACGTTGTGGACTCCAGCCAACTTCTCGGGTAGCTCTAATCTATAGGCCATTTTCCCAATCTTCTCGATAATAGGGAATGGCCCTACGAATCTTGGCGCTAGCTTTCCTGTGGTTCCAAAACGAACAACGTTTCTTAGCGGTGATACCTTGAGAAAAACTCTGTCTCCAACCTCAAATTCAAGGTCGGTCCTCCTCTTGTCGGCATAGGACTTTTGTCTGTCTTGGGCCGTCTTCATCCTTCTTCGTATTAAGTCTACTTTCTCTGAAGTCTCTCGGATCATATCTGGTCCAAGTATAAGCTTATCAGTAGACTCCCACCAACAAGTGGGCGATCGGCACGGTCTTCCATATAAAGCTTCGAAGGGCGCCATTCCTATGGTTGCTTGATAGCTGTTGTTGTAGGCAAATTCCACCAAAGGAAGGTGCTCTTCCCATGTCCCTCCGAAGTCGAGGACGCATAGCCTTAAAAGGTCTTCCAAAACTCTGTTCACTCTCTCTGTTTGGCCGTCGGTTTGGGGATGATAGGCTGTGCTCAAGCATAACTGCGTTCCTACTGCTTCTTGCAGACTCCGCCAAAATTCACTGGTGAAGATGGGGTCTCGGTCACTAACAATGCTAGATGGTATTCCATGGAGTCGAACGATTTCCTTGAGGAAAAGTGATGCTAGGGATGAGGCAGTTCTCTTACTTTTGATAGGTAAAAAGTGGGCGCTTTTAGTAAGCCTATCCACTATTACCCAAATGCTAGTGTTGCCTCTCCTAGACCTAGGCAGCCCATCGATGAAGTCCATTGAGATGCTATCCCACTTCCACTGCGGGACCTCCAGAGGATGTAGTAGTCCGCCAGGCTTTTTCTGTTCCGCCTTAACCTGTTGGCACACCATACATTTAGAAATGAACTCTGCCACGTCCTTTTTCATGCCGTTCCAGAAGAAAGTCCTTTTTATGTCTTTGTACATTTTATCTCCGCCTGGGTGTATCGTCATCTTGGAATGATGCGCTTCCTCGAGAACCTTCTTTATTAAATCGTTTGTCTGTGGGATGCATAGTCTTCCGTCTCGCCTTAGCAAACCCTTATCGTCGATGGAGTATCTTTTGAGGTGACTTGAAGTTTCACCCCTAATTAGCCTATCAATTATTTCCACAAGTTGAGGGTCTTCGCGTTGTGCTGTCCCTACCGAATCCACTAAAGTTGGCCGTACTTCGAGAGATGCTAGCAAGCCTGGTACGAAATCGGAGGAAGGCTTAAAGTCGAAGCTGGCTATAAACTCTAGGCTTTGTCTTTCAACAAACAACGGGCTTAGGGTCAATTTCTTTCGCCTCAACGCGTCTGCCACTACGTTGCCTTTGCCCGGAGTGTAGGAGATTTCGAAATCGTACGAGGCAAGAAACTCCATCCATCTTTGTTGCCTCAAGTTAAGATCTTTCTGCGAGAAAAGATATTTCAATGATTTATGGTTAGTGTAAAGTTCGAACTTCTCACCTAGGAGATAGTGTCGCCAAGACTTGAGTGCAAAGACGATGGCGGCTAACTCAAGATCGTGGGTTGGGTAGTTCTTTTCGTGCACTTTCAACTGCCTCCCGCCATAAGCTACTACCCTTCCTTCTTGCATTAAGACGGCGCCTAGCCCTGTCCCACATGCATCTGTATAAACAGTGAACATCTTGCTCTCATCTGGCAGCGTCAAAACTGGGGCTGTTGTAAGAGCCCTTTTCAGTCGTTGGAAAGCAAATTCGCAATCCAAATCCCAATTGAACACTAGATTCTTCTTGGTCAATTTCGTGAGCGGAGCTGAGATTTTCGCAAAATCCCTTATAAATTTTCGATAGAAACCTGCTAGTCCTAGAAAGCTTTGGACCTCAGTTGCATTCCTTGGTGTCTTCCAATCCTGTACCGCCACTACCTTCGCAGGGTCCACCGCTAACCCTTGTTTGGATACTATGTGCCCAAGGAACCTCACCTCTTCTCTCCAAAAGTGGCATTTGGAGAATTTGGCTTTTAGTTGATGGACTCGCAAAGTTTCCATGATTGCCCTTAAGTGCTGAGCATGTTCCTCTTCACTCTTTGAGAAGATAAGGATATCATCTACGAAGACCACTACGAATTTGTTGAGGAAATCTCTAAATACCCTACTCATTAGGTCCACGAAGTAAGCAGGTGCATTTGTCAAGCCGAAAGGCATGACAAGCCATTCAAAGAAGCCGTCTGGGGTTCTGAAAGCCGTTTTATCGATGCTATCTTCAGCCACCCTAAGCTGATGAAAACCGGTTGCTAAATCGAGTTGGGAGAAAACAGACGCTCCTACAAGCTGGTCAAATAAATCGTCAATTCTAGGGAGAGGGTGCCTATTCTTTTTCGTTAGCTTGTTGAGCTCCCTATAGTCAACACATAGACGGAGTGAACCATCCGCCTTTGTAGCGAACACCACCGGAGCGCCCCATTCTGAAATGCTCCTCCTAATGAACCCCTTTTCTAGAAGCTCTTTAATCTGTTTACTGAGCTCTTTCCTTTCTCGTGGAGCCATATGTCTAACGGGCAACGCAACGGGCTTTGCATTATCTACAAGATATATGCGGAAGTCTATTTCCCGCTTCGGAGGCAAGCCCTTCACCTCTTCGAAGACATCCGGATATTCCCGGACTAATCTAACTGATTACAAGTTTTCAACAGAGGCATCTAGCGATTCAAGATAACTAAGCATAACCGCATACGAGGGATTACAAGAAATTTCCAAAGTATTACCGAGCTGGGTTAGGAGCCTAACAACCCTTTTCTCACAATCAAGGATGGCCCCATTACTGGATAGCCAATCCATACCCAAAATCAAACCATACCCCGAAAAGCCCAAAACAAAGGCACTACATTGAAATTCTACACTTAGAATAGAAATTTTCAATCCCACACAGATCATAGACAAATGAGCTGGGCCCCCAATTGGGTTTGAAACAATTAAGGGGTCCTCTACCATACTAGTTTTTAGGTGCAGAGATTCTACTAAAGCAGACGAGATAAAGGAGTGTGATGTGCCGGAGTCAAATAAAGTGCGAACGGTGTGATCATAAAGATAAACTACACTTTCTACTGAAGTATTTATACCTCGCTGCTGCAATGGTGGTGCTTCTAGCACATGAACCTGTGCCCCTGGGGTGGATCCAGCGCCCTGCCCCTGTCCTCGTTTCTTTGGGCAGTCCTTAGCCCTATGGCCTGTCTGACCGCATGAAAAGAACCCACCATTCTCCTTGGCCTTCTTTTTCCGGCAGTCCTTTACTAAGTGCCCCACTTTGCCACAGAAATTGCACTTCCTCTTCTCTTTGTTGCCTTTCCCGCCCTTCTTAAAGTCTGTCTTCTTGGGCTGCAAACCCTCTTTCTTCTTGCCCTTATCCTCTTCATTAAGCAATGCCATTTGCACCAATCTTTCATACGTGGCTCCCATGGGTATATGGGTCATGGCCAAACTGTGTAATGGCTCATTCAACCCTTTGACGAAACGGAGAGCCTTCTTGTGCGGGGTGTTGACTAGGTCAAGCCCAAACCTAGCCAGCTCATCGAACTGATTCACATATTCTCTGACCGTCTTGTCCCCTTGCTTAAGAAATAAGAATTTTTCCAACTGCAAACTTCTTTCCGCATCTGAGAGAAATTTGGTCTCAAACCTTGCCCTAAAGTCCTCCCATGTCTCCACTGGTCTTTCAGCATTAGTGACTTCCCACCAGTAGGAAGCCTCACCCTTCAATAGCCATACTGCCAATTGTACTTTTTGTCTATCTTCTACCTCAAAGATGATGAATAGGTCCTCCGTTTCTTTCAACCAATTTCTAGCTGCTACGAAGGACTCTGTTCCATGGAAATCCCTTCCTCCCATAGCTTTAAAATCTTTACATATCTTAGCAAAAGTGTTTCCCCGAGGAGGAGGTGGAGGAAAAGGTGCTGCTACAGCTGGATGATTTCCTTCAGCTGGGGGAGGAGGAACGGTAGGACCTGGCTGAGTGGCCCTTGCTTCTAAGAACCGTCTAAACCAACCAGGTATGGGCACCCCTTCCGGCAAGTTAAGTTCTTGGGACATGCTGAAACAAAAAGGATAGATTCAAAACGAAGGATAAGAGATAGTACCTATGGCTTTGGGGAGTGGACTTTGTCTTTTTAAAATAAAATAATATTTTTATCTTAAAAATGCTTCTTTAAATTTCCTTTTTGAAAATAACTTTTTCAAAACTTTTTATCTTATCTGGTAAACCTATGCTCTGATACCAAGTGAAACACCCCACCTCCGTTAGGGTCACTCTCAAAGGGAATGCCCTAATTTTGGTGGAGGTTTATAAGTACAAGTCACAGTTATACAAGACAGATATAAGAACACATATTTGTAAACAGCGGAAGAACAACAAACTTTATTTCATAAAGTCAAATACGTGTTACAACAACATCCTTTCCAAAAACATAACATAACACTTTCATAATCTGTCTTGAGTACATTATTTAAAGAAGCATAAATAAAACATAGATAAACTGCAAAAGCCCCATAGTGGATTGTCCAAAGCCATAGTTCAAAACAGGAAAGTCCAAGCAATACATTTCTCTTCTTCAAGCTGGATGTTGAGGTTGGTCAAGCTGCTGTGTTCCCTCCCTGAGGACCTAGGGGGGGGGGAAACGGAAGAAAGAAGACGAAAGAAAAGTAGAGTCAGACATAAAGCCTGAGTAAGTCTAGTACTATTTTGTCTATGAATAAAGAACTGGGTATGATAAGTATAAATAGGAAGTGGGCATGCATTATAACTTGGTTAAGTTGTCTAGGGTCGAATATACTATCGTACCCCATGTTAATCTCTGAACCCATATAAACTAGTTTCCAACTGGCACCCCATAATCAGGGTGATGTGATCCATCCAACGATGATCGGATCCTACTCGCATAGTTACATGTGTCTTACGGCCACCGATGTCTGTAGTTACCTATGCTGGTCCCACCATGGGGTGTATCAAGTCCCATAGTGGCGGCCCGACACAACCTTAGAATGCACAGGTATGCTACTGGTGTCCAGTGCCTTATTTTTCTGCGCCGGAGTGTGTGCACGCCCGCACTTCGTTAGAACCTACACTGCTACACCACCGCCGTCGCTTTGACCTCTTACAATCAGCCCAGTAATCGTGCCCCACCCTGCCTAGTTTCAGGGTATCCTGATACACCTTCTAGGGTTACTGCTGAAAAGGGTCCCCCGTTACTAGGTTTTCTATCTCTAGCCAACATGCTAAGTTGGTTAAGTGTTTTCTAACCTAACCCCCACCAGTCCGTTTAGTTTAGCATGTTCCATTTTGATTAAGTCTTTAGTTCACTTAATCCTAACAATCCTGACTCAGCCTTAATTGTCATATTAAGGCCCTGACCTCTCACATTAGACAGGTATTATTGTGGCTGCCTGTTGCCGGTTGGTTCCGGGCAGTCTTACGCCACAACTCAGTCTAACCTCGGGTCCTTGCTGGGCTCCATGTTTAACCTCCCACATTGGATAGGTATTGTTGTGACTACTGGACAGCCGGGCGGTTCCGGGCAGGTTTACATCACAACTCAATCCAACCTCGGGTTAAACACATCGTATGTTCTACATTTACATATTTTGTCATTCTTCTTTATTTCTTATATGTAAATATTTGCGGCCCATTATTAAGTTAATGGTGTAAAGGTTACACCAATCATGGGCCCAACCCATACTTGAATTTGGGCCCTTCTATTTTATATTTTCATTAATTAATTAATTTTAACCCAACGTTATTTTCCCCCGTTTTACACGTCCGTTCATATATATTGGGCTTAGCCTTTTAAAGCCCAATTTAGCCATGCGAAAGGGGAGGCTTAAAGCGTGATTACATACACAAAGAGGGGAAGGTGAGCGTATGAACTTGCAATATGACGATGGGAATACAAAATAGAAACTGGTGTACTTGCATAGTAGTGACATATACTTTGGTCATAAAACATAGGTGACAAGAATCAAAGCATGTGAACTTGTAATTGAGATATCATTATTGACACATGAACCTATATTTTTATTTAGGCATAATGTCAAACATAAGCATGGCATAAATACATGGCATAATGTCAAACATAAGCATGGCATAAATACTTCTAGCATAAACATGGCATAATGTCAAACATAAGCATGGCATAAATACTTCTAGCATAAACATGGCATAATGTCAAACATAAGCATGGCATAAATACTTCTAGCATAAACATGGCATAATGTCAAACATAAGCATGGCATAAATATTCCTAATCATGGTGTTTGCTTTAAA
This sequence comes from Allium sativum, assembly GCA_030737875.1. NCBI lineage: Eukaryota > Viridiplantae > Streptophyta > Magnoliopsida > Asparagales > Amaryllidaceae > Allium > Allium sativum. The sequence continues at coordinate 431,753,159 of CM060912.1, forward strand.
CTTGCAAAAAGGGATTTTTGAGTCTAACCTAGCCATGTCTCACATATGTCATCATATAATTCTTTTAAACAAGATAGACTTAATCATAGATTTCAATTATGCCAAATATCATTCATAGCCTAGCCATATTCATAAGTTTTGCAAAAGCATGACTTAATACATGGATTATGGTGTCAAAATTCCAACATAGTTTCATATGAACTATAACAACCAAACTTGTTTCAATTACTTGCAAAATGATTTATGCACAAAAATATACATCATGATGGCATAATAACAAAGCCCCAAACTCGCATGAATTTCAATCAACTACATACATCTAGCTTCAACATAGATTACATAATTTGCGCAATATTCCAAACGTATACTTGCATAGAACTACCGCATGTAGTTCTTTATAATGAATAACATAATTTTGCACAAATATGAATTACTTTATTATCCCAATTCAAGCATACAAATCAATACAGTTGTTTATTCATACCAAAGTAATACTCTACTTACAATGGTTGCGGCGAATTCTCTAATTAAGAGATATGATTCCTTTGTTGAATTGATTGGCTTTAGGTTGCTTGAATTGCTTTAGGCTTTAGAACTTCTTTCTAATTCTCTCTCTAGTTGGCGGCTACTCTTAGTCGTTCCTCAGCAACATGGCGGCTATGTTCTTAATTTGAATGAATAGATTAGGGTTTAGTCTAGGGTTGTTTATATAGAGGTTAGGAATTGATTAGGACCATTGATGTTGCTAGGTTAGATCGTAGCCATTCATTAGATAGAGAGACCAATTAGAACCCGCCACCTAGCCCTAATGACAAAGCAGACCACAGAAATTCGACCAAACACAGACCTGGCCAGCCAGGTTGACTGGGCTCGACCAGGTCGACACCCCTGTCGACAGGGCTGTCGACAACCCTGTCGACATGGGTAGCCCAGGTCGACAACCCAGTCGACCTGGGTGGCCTAGGCGGGTGTTTATCCGCCCTGGCCCACTGGGCCCGATTTTTAATTATTTTATTCTGTTTGAATTTTAAATTTAATTCAAAACTTCCGAAGGCCATATCTTCTTCATACGGACTCCGTTTTTCGAAAACTCGGACTCTATTTCGCGTATTTTTCCGAGACGAACGCAATGGCGTATCCCGTTTCCCTTAGTTCTTTGATTTGAATTTGATTATACTTTAATTCATGAATTTCACAGTTATAGAATTCTCGGGGTGTTACACCACCCAAGGATAATTCCTACACTGCACAACACCAGATCTACCCACCCAAGGGTAATTCCTACTTAAAGGTTGATCCCACTAAGTGTACTTAGTAATTTTTAATAATAGTTTCGTGTACCCCTAGCTGACTACATAGGTGCCGTCTGCCCCTATCTCCACTAGGTGTACCCACAACTTAGTAATTTTAATAGTAGTCTCGTGTACCCCTAGCTGACTACATAGGTGCCGTTTGCCCCTATCTCCACTAGGTGTACCCACTACTCCCATTCGATCGGCTCCCTAACGTAGATGCCCGTGCTGGCCCCACAGTGGGGTGTATCACTCCCCAAAGTGGCAACCCGATACAACAAATGGTGCACGGCTTATACCTACACGATGCAACAACGTCTTACCAACCAGCCCGGGTCCACACACGCATATGAAACCCGTTGGACTTGCGTTGCCACCGCTAACCCGTTTTGGCCTCTTATAATCAAGCCCAGTACGTGTGTCCCGTCCTCGACATGGGTCGAGCCCAATAAGATACAAATGGGTTACTGGTTGAAATGGGGCCCCCCAAGCTACCACCTAAGCTTGTCATTTTATCTAGTGCATCCAACTTAACCCCTTTTTTTATAATCATGCCCACTTACATGTTAAGGTTTGGTTAAGTCATCTAATCATATTTCAATTGCCACTCAAGGCACCCACTAGATTTCTACATGCCACCCAAGGCACCCACTTGATTTCCACATGCCACCCAAGGCACCCACTTAACCCTTTAATCATGTTTAGTTACATGTTCCACTTTGGTTAAATATTCTAGTCGTATTCTCTATTGCCACACAAGGCAACCACTAGATTTTTCCACATTCCACCCAAGGCACCCACTTAACCCTTTAATCATGTTTAATTACATGTCCCACTATGGTCAAGTATTATAATCTTATCTTCTATTGCCACCCAAGGCAACCACTAGATTTTCTCATGCCACCCAAGGCACTTACTTAATCTCCACATGCCACCCAAGGCACCCACTTAACCCTTCATGTCCCACTACATGCTTATCTGGTTAAGTGTTTCTTAATTGATTAAGAATGTAACCGCTGTAAAGACCTCTAACATTAGACTATCTTTTATGGCAGCTGGATTTGCCAGTTGGGTCCGGGCAGCCTTACGCCATAACCGAGTCTAACCTCGTGTCTATACACTTGTCACGTATATAGTTTGTGCCTAAGACCTCTCACATTGGGCCAATCATTTGTAGCCGCTGGATATGCCGGTCGGTTCCGGGCAGTCTTATGCTACAAAAGGGTCCAACCTCGTGTCTTAGTCGATTAATTACACCTAATTAATCACCCCCATAATTTGTATTAATTATCCCTAATTAATTACAAATTTAACGATGTACAAAATTAACTCAATTATGTCCATCCACTTTATGGTATGCATAATCATACCAACTTCACACCATTTCATTAACATGTATATTAACCCCATCGTTCCCCACGTAATTCGCGAACATGACATAAAAGGGAAGATTCATCACAAATACAATGGGTTCAACTTGCATAACATTAGCATCAACATGGGTTTAAAAGGTGTCAACATGCATATAGCATCAAACCCAACTAGCATAAATAATCAACCCAAACTTGCATGAATCACATATGTCATAAAGAGGTTAACTTGCATAAGTTATTTATGTCATACAAAGGGGTAAACTTGCATATGTATGTATGACATACAAAGGGGTTAACTTGCATATGTATGCATATCATACTAAGGTGTAAACTTGCACATGTTACTTGCATACAATCAAACACCAAACTTGCATAACATGTCATATATGAACTTGCATATAATCATACACCAAACTTGCATAACATATCATGTATGAACTAGCATATAATCATACACCAAACTTGCATATCATGGTGTCATAATGGATCAATGTTTCTCATATTACTTGCATATCTTGCATAACATCATAAACATATAGCATATGACTTGCATAACTTGCATAACACCACAAACACATAGCATATGACTTGCATAACTTGCATAACATTATAATCACATAGCATATGACTTACATAACTTGCATAACATCATGAACATGTATCATATGACTTGCATAACTTGCATAACTTCATGAACATGTATCATATGACTTGCATAACTTGCATAACTTCATGAACATATAGCACATAACTTGCATAACTTGCATAACATCACAAACACATAGCATATGATAACATAATCTTGCATTGATCCACATTCATAGCCATAACCTCATTATATCCTATCATAATCATTTCAACAATTGGTTATTAAGGCTATAGAAAACTCACAACTTGTTGATTAGCACTCCTAAGAAGAAGATTAAGTTGCTAGAGTTGATTAGAGATTGATTTGAGAAGCTATCTTCCTCTTTAGATTGATGGAGGCTCCTTTAAGTTGCATTTTGACGGCATAACGGTGTTGTAGCTATTTTTAGTATGAATTAGGGTAGTCTTAGGGTGTATTTATAGATTAGTTAGGTGTTTTAGGCCCTTAGATTAATCCTAATTTAGGTTAGAGCCGTCAGATCTCGACTCCCTGGGTCTGGCGGGAATTTTCCCGCCACTTCTAAAATTTGAAATTTCTGTTTTTAAACCTGTTTTTTAAATTTTCTGAAACTTCTTCGGGCCATATCTGGGTCATACGGACTCCGATTTTCAAAAACTCGGACTCTATTTCGCGTATTTTTCCGAGACGAACGCAATGGCATAGCCCGTTTCCCCTGGTTCAGATTTTAAAATTTAATTCTTCCCTGTTTTATATTATAGCATGTTATTCAACATACGAGGTGTTACAAAGATAGTCCTTACAGAATTCGAGACTGCCTAGCCCGAGCCTCAGGCAAGTACTCAGTCTAGCCTTTGTATCGTCAGGGCCGGTCCACCGATGTGGATTAAAATTCCTGAACACTGCGTTTCCCCGCCCTTTGGGGCGTAAATGAGTCAACGAATGACTCCATCGGACCCGGATCGTCCGATCTAACCGAGGCGCCTCGCAACAGCAACAACCACATAAGTCAAACTCGTCAGGGCGTGTAAAACCACTGACGCCATTTCTAGCAAGGAAGAAACGCAGGCCCTCCCTGATGTCCTCTCCCGTTTCTGGTTCATATCGGGTGTGAGGTTTGCGAATTCACGTTATACACAAAGCTACGCCACACAGGCGGTGCTTTGATCATCACCACAAGACTTTGCTTTTCAACAGAAGCCCTGATCAATTGCCACTTAGGCATGCCACACTGGCAATTCATGCCATGCGACTGATGTACATCGATATACAACCTCTGAGCTCGTGCGTTTCAGAGAAGGGCGTTAAGCAAAAGAATAAATTCTCCGCCGCCAAACAGATGTATATTTAACAAAGATCAATCAACACGGAATAAAATCCAATGTCCGACACACAGTCCATTTACAAGTCCGTTCTGGGTCTGAACGAAACCGGAGGCACTATATACCCCGCAAACCCATCGATCACCACGTACGTCTGGACGATCACCACTCATTATCCATATTTCGGGATGCCTCCCAATCAGGACCTCGATTACCATCCAAACGAGGTGAAGATCTCCGATCTTCGACCACCGTCTTCATCTTCGATTTCTTATCGTCGATTCAGTTATTCAGAATGGGATAAACCCAGTCTTTCTGAGCAACTCGCGTATATAACAAACATGTGCAACACTAACATACACACGCATCATTTCAATTCATTAGTCACTAACTGTCAATCAGTAAGAGAACGATTTCCCAAATATTAACCCCGAAGGCCGAAACCAACATCAGATCAACACCCGAGAAACCATTCGACTTAGCCAACCTTCAGTTATTTTCTATATTTCACATCCATATCGTTTATAATATTTTATAATGATTTATCGCTATTTTTATTTATTTTAAAATAGCCAATTTATTCAAAACGACCCTTCGGGCCATAACGCGGCCGTGGCGCTGTTTTTCTTCAGATTTGATTTACACAAATATGAAAATCTAACCGTTGGATCTTCACAAAATTTACATCATTAGAAAGATCTTTTCAAAACGAATCCAACGGTTCCAGTTTCGGGAAAATCCGACGGTCGGATCTCCCGGTATAATCGTTTGAAGCTTCGATTTCAAAATACGAACTGCAGCGTCGTTATTCGATTAAATATAATCGATTCTGGCGTTGTTTTTGTTCAGTTTTGAATCAAACATTCCAGACAATCCAACCGTTGGATTTTTAGAAAGTTGGTGCCGTTGGAAAGATATTTCCAAAGCGAACCCAACGGTTGCGATTTCAGGAAAATCCGATGGTCGGATCTCCCGTTATAATTGTTTGAAATCACGGTTTCAAAATACGAACTACAGCGTCGTTATTCGATATATTTTAGTTTAATTTATATATATATATCGATTCTTCGATTTCAAAGCTATATTCTTTTCATACATTTGATAAAAATGATATTTTTATCTAACTGTCTTCTATTTCAACACTTCACTATATTTAACAATTCATGTATGTAATAAAAATGTGATTTTTATTGTAAAACAATTCATTTCAAAACACTATTATTTTATATGGTTCATATAGGTAATAAAAATAGGATTTTTATTATAAAACAATTTCTTTCAAAAAAGACTATTTTATATAGTTCGTATAGATGATAAAAATGTGATTTTTATTATAAACCAATTTATTTAAAAATATGAATACCATTCAACACATGAATTTCAATTCAACGAATGAATATCGATTCAACACATGAAGGTTTTCTATAGTTTATATATATAGATAAATATGTGATTTTTATATTTAAAACACGAATACCATTCAACACATGAATTTCTAATCAACGAATGAGTTTCAATTCAACACATGAAGGTTTTCTATTCAACGAATAAATATAGTTTCAACAAATGAAAATAATTCGAACATATGAATATTATTCAAAATTTCGGCAGCATAACGGCAGGGTAGCTAAAACCGGGACCGTCCCTAGTACGGCTCCTCGCTCTACCTTAAAACCTCGCGGTTTTTGACAATGGGGATCATGCATCTAGTTCGCATGCAGGCGGCATGTATATATTTATTTCATTTCCACAAAATAATACTATGTGGTTTCAACCAAATATTTCTCAACCACAAATGGGTAATTTTCAACCACAATCAATCAATATCAACCACAAACAATTCCAATCAACCATTCGCTATCAATCAATTTTCACACCAATCACAACCAATAAATATCGTCCATGGTTTGTGGACGAGGGGCGTGTGTATATATATATATATATATATATATAGCAGTTCACCTCTATTTCAACACATATATAATTTTTACAACGCATATATAACTTATACATCTAACGTACAACTTATACAACGCTTATACATGAGGTGTACAACGCTTATATAACTCATACGTCGACTATATAATTTATACATCGTCGTTTTCCATATCGTTTATAAATTAGAAATCTCACATTGGGTTCCACTCCACCAAAAATAGCAGAAGGCTCAGAAAAATATGCGGTCTCTTCTAGAATGTAGAAGGCGTCCACACGAGTCCACTGTCTCTTGTTTCACTGAATTTCGTCAAGAAACGAAAAAGATATGATAAACAACGCGTTGATTACTTTTCGAATTAATTAAAATAGGATTAATTTAAGTAAAAATAACCTTCTTCCTCTTATGTTATCTGGAAACGAAGAACCCACCACACCGTCGTTCTCTCTCCTCCTTGCGTCGCCTAGGAGCCACCGTTCGTCGATCATCCACCTCCACTCGCAGCGCCGGAGCATCCTCTACCACCACCACGAAATTGGGCCCACTCGATGCACCCCCTTCCTCGCAATCGGCGCTCGAACGCGCTGAGTTTGCTCCAAGAAATCGAGCCCTACTCCCCACGATAGAAGATCATACCCGTACAGACCTGTAGATCTCAGAAATCTCTTTGATTTCGTGTTTTAATTTTCCAAAACAAGTTTGAGGATTGAAAGATTTTAATGAATTAAAATCAGAAAATATCGGCCTTTGATATTAGGGTTGACGACGGCCAGAATGAATTAGGGTTTTTGACCCAGTTTGACCCCATATTTAAATGAATATTTTATTTTATTTAATTCAAAACCAATTTGTTTCTCCGAACTCCAAACCAAACCCAACGAATGTCGCCCATAGCTAATTACCCCCATTTCGAACACAATGGAATATGTTTCGTAGGCCCATTCGACTGTTTCAATCGGTTTTCCTTCAAATTAAAATATAAAACATTTAATATTCAATTTGAACGTACATTTCAATTTGCCAGGGCCATAAACTGATTCGAAAAATTCCAGAAAAATAAATCTGGCTATGTTTTGACGATACAGTCCCAACAAAACTAGTTTCGTCGAATTCTGAGACCGTTTGCAAAAAGGCCCATTTCTGGTCGATCCAATTTAACTATAATTGACTAAAACACGTTTTCCTTTGCCACGCTCACATACTAGCTTCAAAAATTATGAAATTTGAAACCTAGAAATAACTTCACATCCCAGATCCAATAAAAGTGGTTTCGTCGAATTCCGAGGTCGTTTGCAAAATGGCCAATTTCACGGGCTATATAAATTCCATAGCGACCTTTCTGAAAATTCATTTGGCCATAACTTTTGCTTTCCGCTATGAAAATTCAATTTTTCAGATTCATTAGAAAGGTATTCACTAACAGATTTAAATATTTTTGGTTTCACTCAATTCCGTTTTGTTTTGCACCCGGTACAGTCCGACAAAGTTTGAATTCAATTTTTGAAACTGCAGCGCCATTACTGGCCTTGTTTATAATTAAAATTAATTATATTCGTTTTCAAACGTTGATTCAAACTCACTTTTCATTGCTATTATTTAAAATATTTATTTTAAATATTTAAAATCCATTATTTTAGCCAATTTAAAAATTTTAAATTGGTTCAGATTTTCTGGGTCGTTACAATCTCCCCCACTTAAAACTTTTCTTCCCCGAAAAGGAACAAAGTTGAAAGTGGTTTGATTAATCAACTCTACGTTCGATCTGGCTTCCATTCTCCAACTTTTCAGTTTTTGAGAATTTTCAAATTCTTCAAAAATTTGGCTAACACCCGGAATTTTCGAAAAAATTCGCCATAATCTCCTTTGTACGGGGAGAGGTTTGGTTTCTTTGCCGATGATCTTTAGCGGCTCTCTTCTCACAGCTAATTCTGGGGTAATTTCAATGTCCTGTTTAGCTGCTTCTTCCACGATCAAGTCTGGATCATGAACGTGCTTTCGAAGTTGAGATATATGAAATACATCATGCACTCCAGGCAACAATCAGGCAATTTAACCCTATAAGCGAGAGTTCCGATCCGTTCCAGAATAGGAAACGGACCAATGAATTTGGGCGCCAACTTCCCAGTTTTACCGAACCGGATAACTCCTCTCATCGGCGATACTTTCAAATATACATAGTCGCCAACAGCAAAGGATATATCTCTTCTTCTCCTATCGGCATAGCTCTTTTGTCGGCTTTGAGCGGCGAGTAATCGCTTCTTAGTAAAATCGAATTTGTCGGCTGCTTCTCGGATCATATCGGGTCCCAATACAAGTCTATTACCGGGTTCGACCCAACAAGCAGGAGATCGGCATGGTCTACCATATAATGCTTCGAATGGTGACATTGTCAGACTCGCCTGGTAGCTGTTGTTATATGAGAATTCAGCCAAATGCAGATGGTCTTCCCATGATCCACCGAAATCTAGAACACAAGCCCGCAATAGATCTTCTAGTATACGATTCACCCTCTCAATCTGACCATCTGTCTGAGGATGATAGGCGGTGCTTAGGTTCAGCTTTGTTCCCATCTCTACTTGAAATGCCTCCCAAAATTTACTGGTAAATATTGTATCTCTATCACTGACTATACTGAGCGGCACTCCATGTAGTCTAACAATTTCCTTGAAATATATCTGCGCCAGACTCTGAGCAGTTCTGTTTGATCTAACAGGTATGAAATGGGCGGTCTTCGTGAAGCGATCTACGATCACCCAAATACTGTCATTCCCTTTTCTGGTTCTGGGAAAACCATCTACGAAGTCCATGGAAATATGTTCCCACTTCCAACCAGGAACGTCTAGCGGTTGCAATAATCCAGCAAGTTTTTGTTGGTCACTTTTGACTAGCTGGCAAGTAGGGCATCAGCTAACATATAAAGAAATGTCCCTCTTCATCGACCTCCACCAGAAAGTGCGTTTGATGTCATTATACATTTTGCTTACTCCCAGATGGATACTAAGTTTTGACTTGTGGCATTCATCCAGAACTTCCTTTCGGAGCTCAGCAATGTTAGGAACACAGATTCGACCTTTCAGCCTTAGAATCCCCTCATTATCAACCTGAAAACTCGAGGGTTCACCCTTCTGAATTATCTCTCTGATCTTCTGAATGAAGTGATCATCCTTCTGAAGAGCAGATATTTTATCTATCAGTGAAGTTGTGATAATAAAACTGGCGATCATTTCATTTTTTTCGGCTTAACGCATCGGCCACGACATTGGCTTTCCCTGGAGTGTATATAATCTCAAATTCATATGCTGCAAGAAACTCCAGCCAACGTTGCTGCCTTAGATTCAAGTCCTTCTAGGTGAACAGATACTTTAACGAATGGTGATCTGTAAACAGTTCAAATCTCTCACCCAGAAGATAGTGTCTCCAGATTTTCAAGGCGAATACTATGGCCAATAACTCAAGATCATGAGTCACGTAGTTCTTCTCGTGTGGCTTCAACTGACGGCTAGCATAAGCAATCACTTGACCCCTTTGAATTAACACTGCGCCAAGGCCTTCTCTAGAGGCGTCAGTCCAGACTTTCAAATCCTGATTGCCGTCGATAATGGTTAACACTGGAGCAGTAGTTAATCTTAACTTTAGCTCTTCAAAAGCCTCCTCACTTTCTGGAGTCCATTTGAATTTAGAGTGCTTCTTTGTAAGCTTCGTCAAGTGACCAGATATCTTCGAAAAGTTTTTAACGAACTTCCGGTAATAACTAGCCAATTCGAGAAAACTGCGGACTTCTATAGGAGTACTGGGCTGCTTCCAATTCTGAATAGCTGTGATTTTACTTGGATCCATAGCAATTCCTTCTTTAGATACGACGTGGCCTGGAAATTTTACTTCATCCTGCCAGAATATACATTTGGATAGTTTGGCTTTTAATACATTCCTTCTGAGGATTTCCAGAACCTGTTCCAAATGCTTTTCATGTTCGGCCTTTGATTTAGAGAAGATTAGAATATCGTCAATAAAAAACAGAACAAATTTATTCAAAACCCCTCTGAACACTCTATTCATCAGATCGGCGAAGTAAGCTGGAGCGTTACATAAGCCGAATGGCATTACTAACCACTCGTAGAATAAGTCGGGACCTCTGAATGCTGTCACTGGAACACACTCTTCGGCAATTCGAAGTTGATGGAAGCCTGTAGCTAGGTCCATCCTTGAGAATACTTGTGCTCCATTCAGACGATCCAATAAATCATCGATCCGCGACAATGGATATTTGTTCTTTATCGTCTGCTTGTTCAAATCACGATAATCCACACATAGACGTAGAGTACCGTCAGATTTCGGGAAAAAGACCACTGCTGCACCCCAATCAGAGAAACTAGGCCTGATCAGACCCTTCCATACTAGCTGTTGTGTTTGATTGTCTAATTCCTCCTTCTCTTTCAAGGACATTCTTCGAATAGCGTGAACTACCAGCCTTGCATTCGGAATTAAAGCAATTTTGAAATCTATTTCTCTCTGCGGAGGTAAGCGAACAACTTCTTCGAACACATCCGCATAGTTCTTGACGACAGGAATATCTTTGATGAGGTCAGGAACATTCTCTGTGATTTCAGGGATATTTTCTATTTGGGCTGGAGAAACATCGAGAGCTGCCCAGAAGTCTTTTCTATTAGATTTCTGACCTTCACACGGTATCGTTATATAATTCCCTGATTTAATCTTAGCCCTAACAACTCTCTCGGCGCATCTAACCTCTGCTTCATATTTGGTTAGCCAATCCAATCCCAGAATAAGATCGAATTCATTAAAATTCATGACGACAGAGATAGTGGGGAATTTATAGCAGGAAAAAGAGACAGGCACCCCACAAATCCAACTGAGACCGATGGAACCTCCTACTGGATTTTGGACAGTCATTGGTTCTTTGAGCTTCTTCACTTTCAAATCCAACTTCTTGACTGCACTCTTTGCAATAAAGCTTCGTGATGCGCCAGTATCAAACAGTACTTTAACTGGAATGTTCTTGACATTGAGCGTGCCTTCTAAAACATCAAACCTTTCCTGAGCAGACAAAGATGCAGGAACTTCTTCCACTTCATTCACTTGTACTGCTTCAGATTTCTTTGAGAGTTGGCACTCCCGTGCAATATGACCTGCTTGGCGGCACTTATGGCATCTCCTTTCCCCATTTGGGTTCTTTTGTTTCTTAGTGGGCTTAGATCCATCCTTGCTTCGTTTGTTTAAAGATTTACATTTTCTGGACAAATGCCCCTTCTGATTGCAGTTCTTGAACATGGCAGTCGTTGCTGGTTCTTTTTCAGGCCTGGCCCTTTTTCGATTGACTTTAGGCTTTTTACTGACCTCAGACCTCGTACTGGCTTCAGGAATCTCAGTTTCGACTCTTCTTTATTACTAGAACTGACCTCCTCTTCGTCGTGCAACATACCTTTCTTATGGAGATCTTCATACTGATAAGCCATATAAATCATTTCAGCAAAAGGGAGCTTCACATTCCTCATCACGCTATTCTGATATTTTCTTTGCAGGCCATGAATAAATCTCAGATTCTTCCTCTTTGGATCTTGAATCAGATGAGGAGCAAAGTGAGAAAGTTCGTTGAATTTCTTATGATATTCTGGGATGGTCATATCTCCTTGTATCAGATAAGAGAATTCATCACATAATCGCTCAGTCACTTCAGGAGGAGTAAATATTCCTAGGAAAATCTCTTTGAATCTATCCCAGGTGATATCACCTTCTGGATTATCTTTGATGATTGTTTCCCACCAGATTAAAGCTTCTCCATTGAGCGCCCAAGATGCTACTAATCTTTTCTGGTCGTCTCTCAGCTGGAAACGCTCAAATATTCTTTATGCGGAGCTCACCCAAGCTTGAGTTTGAATAATAGATTCATTGCCTGAGAATTGTGCTCCACCCAGATTTCGATATCTCTTAAATAGGGCCTCTAGATCTGGTTCTGCATTCCTTCTGTTTCTGACACTCATTTTTCTAGTACTTCTGCAAATGGCAGATCAAGTGTCAGGTCATAGAAAAGATAATTTAAAATATAGAAACACATACTTCAAATGTAAATGTGTCTATTGAGGTGTAATTTCATTTTGCTTTACTCATACTAGGATATTACTGATCCTATCTGTATAGAGTTGCCCATCCTAGAACACTACTGGTTCTATTTCTGACGAGTTCGTTAATATGTTATATTCCAGAACTAAGCTTAACCAAAGCTCTGATACCACGTTGTGACGACCCCATTTTCCGTACAGACGGAGACAATGGTAATCTTTGGAATATAACACAGAAACAGACAATAGCAGAACAGAATTAAATAAATACACCAGATAATGAACAATAGAATATACTGAATAAAAGTAATCATCAGAGTTACACAATATACAGGATCTTACTTAGTACAAATACAGTTCAGCTATACATAAATGTCTACAGCAGAAACAAACAAAATATGTACAATAGGAGCTGAACAGCATAAAAAGAGATAAATAATAGAATCCATCTTCAGCTCCAGCTATCCAGATAAAGCCTGCTAAACATGAACACAAGGTTGCCCGTGTAGAAAAAGGGGCATCCGAGTTTGAAAGTGAAACAAACTACGAGTCAGTCATGGGACTGGTATGAGAAATCTACTCAATACATTTCAAATATGGCTAATCACAGGACCACGCCACTTTCGTGGAACGGGTTTACTCCATAGGATTGCCAGTGCTTTAAAAACAAATCATTATTTTAAACATCGCAATGTTTTTTATAAAAATGAAGCCATTATAAGACTCAGTTCCCATCACACAATGAAACACAAACCGGAGGATAGAGTTTTACCTTATAATGGCCAAAATATGCTTGATACGAATAAAACAAAAGCATTTGATATTATTACTAGTGTTTATATGTTTCAAAAACAATTTCAATCATAACTATCAATCATAGACGGCATGGGTACCATATATCATATCGCCATGTATATATACAATCAAAACCGCACAATCACGTATATGGAAATTGGATTTCCGTCATAAACCAAGGCAAAAGATAGTCCTTACCGAATTCGAGACTGCCTGGCCCGAGCCTCAGGCAAGTACTCAGTCACGCCTTTGGATCGTCAGGGCTGGTCCACCGATGTGGATTAAAATTCCTGAACACTGCGTTTCCCCGCCCTTTGGGGCGTAAATGAGCCAACGAATGACTCCATCGGACCCGGATCATCAGATCTAACAGAGGCGCCTTGCAACAGCAACAACCACATAAGTCAAACTCGTTAGGGCGTGTAAAACCACTGACGCCACTTCTAGCTAGGAAGAAACGCAGGCCCTCCCTGATGTCCTCTCCCATTTCTGGTTCATACCGGGTGTAAGGTTTGCGAATTCACGTTATACACAAAGCTACGCCACACAGGCGGTGCTTTGATCATCACCATAAGACTTTGCTTTTCAACAGAAGCCCTGATCATTTGCCACTTAGGCATGCCACACTGGCAATTCATGTCATGCGACTGATGTCCATCGATATACAACCTCTGAGCTCGTGCATTTCAGAGAAGGGCGTTAAGCAAAAGAATAAATTCTCCGCCGCGAAACAGATGTATATTTAACAGAGATCAATCAACACGGAATAAAATCCAATGTCCGACACACAGTCCATTTACAAGTCCGTTCTGGGTCTGAACGAAACCGGAGGCACTATATACCTCACAAACCCATCGATCACCATGTACGTTTGGACGATCACCACTCATTATCCATATTTCGGGATGCCTCCCAATCAGGACCTCGGTTACCATCCAAACGAGGTGAAGATCTCCGGTCTTCGACCACCGTCTTCATCTTCGATTTCTTTTCGTCGATTCAGTTATTCAGAACGGGATAAACACGGTCTTTCTGAGCAACTCGCGTATATAATAAACAAGTGCAACACTAGCATACACACGCATCATTTCAATTCATTAATCACTAACTGTCAATCAGTAAGAGGACGATTTCCCAAATATTAACCCCGAAGGCCGAAACCAACATCAGATCAACACCCGAGAAACCATTCTACTTAGCCAACCTTCAGTTATTTTCTATATTTCACATCCATATCGTTTATAATATTTTATAACGATTTATCGCTATTTTTATTTATTTTAAAATAGGCAATTTATTCAAAACGACGCTTCGGGCCATAACGCGGCCGTGGCGCTGTTTTTCTTCAGATTTGATTTACACATATCTGAAAATCTAACCGTTGGATCTTCACAAAATTTACATCATTAGAAAGATCTTTTCAAAACGAATCCAACGGTTCCAGTTTCAGGAAAATCCGACGGTCGGATCTCCCGGTATAATCGTTTGAAGTATCGATTTCAAAATACGAACTGCAGCGTCGTTATTCGATTAAATATAATTATATTTATATATATATATATAAATATAATCGATTCTTGCGCTGTTTTTCTTTAGATTTGAATTAAACATTCCAGACAATCCAACCATTGGATTTTTACAAAGTTGGTGCCGTTGGAAAGATATTTCCAAAGCGAACCCAACGGTTGCGATTTCAGGAAAATCCGATGGTCGGATCTCCCGGTATAATCGTTTGAAATCACGGTTTCAAAATATGAACTGCAGCGTCGTTATTCGATATATTTTAATTCAATATATATATATATATATATATATATATCGATACTTCGATTTCAAAGCTATATTCTTTTCATACATTTGATAAAAATGATATTTTTATCTAACTGTCTTCTATTTCAACACTTCACTATATTTAACAATTCATGTATATAATAAAAATGTGATTTTTATTGTAAAACAATTCATTTCAAAACACTATTATTTTATATGGTTCATATAGGTAATAAAAATAGGATTTTTATTATAAAACAATTTCTTTCAAAACAAGATTATTTTATATAGTTCGTATAGATGATAAAAATGTGATTTTTATTATAAACCAATTTATTTCAAAATATGAATACCATTCAACACATGAATTTCAATTCAACGAATGAATATCGATTCAACACATGAAGGTTTTCTATAGTTTATATATATAGATAAAATTGTGATTTTTATATTTAAAACACGAATACCATTCAACACATGAATTTCTAATCAACGAATGAGTTTCAATTCAACACATGAAAGTTTTCTATTCAACGAATAGATATAGTTTCAACAAATGAAAATAATTCAAACATATGAATATTATTCAAAATTTCGGCAGCATAACGGCAGGGTAGCTAAAACCGGGACCGTCCCTAGTACGGCTCCTCGCTCTAACTTAAAACATCGCGGTTTTTGACAATGGGGATCATGCATCTAGTTCGCACGCAGGCGGCATGTATATATTTATTTCATTTCCACAAAATAATCCTACGTGGTTTCAACCAAATATTTCTCAACCACAAATGGGTATTTTTCAACCACAATCAATCAATATCAGCCACAAACAATTCCAATCAACCATTCACTATCAATCAATTTTCACACCAATCACAAACAATAAATATCGTCCATGGTTTGTGGACGAGGGGCGTGTATATATATATAGTAATTCACTTCTATTTCAAAACATATATAATTTTTACAACGCATATATAACTTATACATCGAACGTACAACTTATACAACGCTTATACATGAGGTGTACAACGCTTATATAACTCATACATCGACTGTATAATTTATACATCGTCGTTTTCCATATCGTTTATAAATTAGAAATCTCACATTGGATTCCACTCAACCAAAAATAGCAGAAGGCTCAGAAAAATATGCGGTCTCTTCTAGAATGTAGAAGGCGTCCACACGAGTCCACTGTCTCTTGTTTCACTGAATTTCGTCAAGAAACGAAAAAGATATGATAAACAATGCGTTGATTACTTTTCGAATTAATTAAAATAGGATTAATTTAAGTAAAAATAACCTTCTTCCTCTTATGTTATCTGGAAACGAAGAACCCACCACACCGTCGTTCTCTCCCCTCCTTGCGCCGCCTAGGAGCCGCCGTTCGTCGATCATCCACCTCCACTCGCAGCGCCGGAGCATCCTCTACTACCACCGCGAAACTGGGCACACTCGATGCACCCCCTTCCTCGAAATCGGTGCTCGAACGCGCTGAGTTTGCTCCAAGAAATCGAGCCCTACTCCCCACGATAGAAGATCATACCCGTACAGACCTGTAGATCTCAGAAATCTCTTTGATTTCGTGTTTTAATTTTCCAAAACAAGTTTGAGGATTGAAAGATTTTAATGAATTAAAATCAGAAAATATCGGCCTTTGATATTAGGGTTGACGGCGGCCAGAATGAATTAGGGTTTTTGACCCAGTTTGACCCCATATTTAAATGAATATTTTATTTAATTCAAAACCAATTTGTTTCTCCGAACTCCAAACCAAACCCAACGAATGTCGCCCATAGCTAATTACCCCCATTTCGAACACAATGGAATATGTTTCGTAGGCCCATTCGACTGTTTCAATCGGTTTTCCTTCAAATTAAAATATAAAACATTTAATATTCAATTTGAACGTACATTTCAATTTGCCAGGGCCATAAACTGATTCGAAAAATTCCAGAAAAATAAATCTGGCTATGTTTTGACGATACGGTCCCAACAAAACTAGTTTCGTCGAATTCTGAGACCGTTTGCAAAAAGGCCCATTTCTGGTCGATCCAATTTAACTATAATTGACCAAAACACGTTTTCCTTTGCCACGCTCACATACTAGCTTCAAAAATTATGAAATTTGAAACCTAGAAACAACTTCACATCCCAGATCCAACAAAAGTAGTTTCGTCGAATTCCGAGGTCGTTGGCAAAATGGCCAATTTCACGGGCTATATAAATTCCATAGCGACCTTTCTGAAAATTCATTTGGCCATAACTTTTGCTTTCCGCAATGAAAATTCGATTTTTCAGATTCGTTAGAAAGGTATTCACTAACAGATTTAAATATTTTTGGTTTCACTCAAATCCGTTTTGTTTTGCACCCGGTACAGTCCGACAAAGTTTGAATTCAATTTTTGAAACTTCAGTGCCATAACAAGCCTTGTTTATAATTAAAATTAATTATATTCTTTTTCAAACGTCGATTCAAACTCACTTTTCATTGCTATTATTTAAAATATTTATTTTAAATATTTAAAATCCATTATTTTAGCCAATTTAAAAATTTTAAATTGGTTCAGATTTTCTGGGTCGTTACATTTGAATAATCATTAATATTGATTTTTGGAAAGATTAAAACTAAATGGAGTTTTAATGAATATTTGATTAGATTGAAAAGTGAATGCGATAATTAAAAATATCAATTCAAGAAAAAGATCGAAAATGGAGTACCACCGGTTTTACTCCAGGCAATAGCTAAATCTTTAATTAGATTTGAACGTGAAATCGTAATTAATATTTACCGATGACACTGTGGTGTAGATATGGAGTATTACCAGTTTTGCTCCATGGTATGAATAGGTTGGGATTGGGAAATAAAATAAATGATTACTTCGGTGTAGTTCACTAATCCCGACTAGTTTGGAAAACCTTAATATGGTTTGATATCCAAAGGAAGATTAAAGAATATATTTAAAGAATTTATCTTTGATAAAATTAATAGGAACCTTTCCCAAAATATAAGAATATTTGAATACAGGAATATTCTAGATTGTAATAAGGCGTATGTTGTGGTTTTATAGCACTTGTTTATTATATACGCGAGTTATTCAGAAAGACCGGGTTTATCCCATTCTGAATAACTGATTGACGACATGTCGAGGATGAAGACGGTGGTTGAAGACTGGAGGTCTTCACATCATTTGGATGATTATTGATGTCTTGATTGGGCTGTACACCCAAGACAAGGTAATAAGTGGTAATCGTCCAGACGTACTTGGAGATCGACCGGATATGAGAGGACCTCTGTCCTGTATTGGACATATAGTACGAGGAATAAGGTGCCTCCGGTTTCATTCAGATCCAGAATGAACTTGTAAATGGATGTGTCTGACATCGGATTTCATTCTGTGTGATTGATAGACATCGGTTGCATAGCGTGAATTGCCTGTGTGGCATACTGAGATGCAAATGATTAAGGCTTCTGTTGAAAAGTAGAGTCTTGTGGTTGATGATCAAAGCACGGCTTTAATATAGCATAGCTTTGTGTAGCGTTAATTCGTGAGCCTCACACCCGGTGTGAACCAGAAACGGGAGAGGACTGTAGGAAGGACATGCGTTTCTTTCTAGCTAGGAGTGGTGTCTGGGTTTTGCACACCCATATGTTTTACTTATATGGATGATGGATAGCGAGGCACCTCGGTTATGTCGGTCTCTACGGAGCCGATGGATTGCTTAGTCTATATACTGACCAGTTTACGCCCTATAGGCCAGGGAAACGTAGTGTTCAGGCATTTTAATCCACTCCGTGTGGACCGGCCCTGAAGATCCAAAATGGAGTTGCGGTTGTTCCTGAAACACGGTAGGCTAGATTGTCTCGAAGCGGTAAGGATGATCCCTTGCCTTGGTTCACAAATGGAAATCCAACTTCCAATACATGACATTTCAGTTTTGATTGTAGAGCCTAGTATTGGCGACATAGTGGGATGGGGCACTATGTCGTCTATGATTGATACATTTGTATTCGAAGTTGTTTTCATGCACATTACAGTATAATAGAATCAAAATGATTTGTTTTAAACGTACCAAGCATGTTTGGCTATTATAAGGTAAAACTCTATCCTCCGGCTTGCGTTGCATTATGTGATGGAACATAAGTCTTATAATAACTTTATTTTTCCAAAAAGCATTGCGCTGTTTATTCCATAAACTAGTATTCTTGGGAGGAAACCCGTTCCGTGTAATACGGCATGGTCCCTTGATTTACTTTATTTTAAAGTAAAGGTTTAAATAACTGTTTTAGTTCTCACACCAGTCACATGACTGACCTGGAGTTTATTGTTTTAACCTAAACTCTGGGTGCCCCTATTTTCCACACAGGCAACTAGTAGTTTTGGTTTTGCAGATTTATATTTATAGGATCCTGGTTTACAGCCCAAATGATATTTGGAAAGCTCTGTATCCGTGTATCTATTTAAGTTGTGTTTTTGTATTATTTTCGCTGCATTGTAATTTGTAAATCTCTGATATTTATCAAATGTATATTATTTATTCATACTCTGTATATTCTTGTACTCCGATGTAAATTGTTGTAATAAGCAATGAAATGTTCTTCTGCTTGTGTTCTGATTTGCCGTGTTCTCAACTCAATCCGGGCTTTCCTTCATGGGGAAGTTCGGGTCGCTTCATTTGGTATCAAAGCTTTGTTCTACAGAGCTCGAGAACAAGGCATATTAGAACCAAACGAAAGAATTCATCAAAGATTGGATTAGCAATATCCAATGAGAATTACTCATTTGAGATAGGATCAGAAGTATCCTAGAACAAGTGTGAAGAGTAGTGTTTTTTTAAAATAAAATGAAAAACAAATATTGTTTTTAAAATTTTAACCTTATTCAATGTATTTGAATATTTATTTTAAATTGATTCGGACAATCCAATATATAAAGATTTTGCATATACGCCTTGCAAATGTGTATTCGAAGTTTTAATATACTGGATAGATATACAATCACACTCTAATCACCCGGGCATGATTCTGATGATGGTGCGTCATCATCAGTATTTATATTCGAGTTTCGAAAGTGGGATATCTATATATTTCCAATTGACTAGTGTGAGAACCAAAAATAGATATGGCTTATTGTTGTGACTTGGCATCAAAAATATGATTTTTTACTATATATAGAAGTTATATGTTTGAAAAAAAATCAACTAATTGATTGCTGATTGTGTTGTTTGATAATTAGTTTGTTTAATTAACATATTGGGGCAATAGAACCAATAAGGTAAATATAAGCCAAATTGAATCAAATATTGGACTGATTTTAAAACTGATTGAAATTGCATACATGTACATGCATATATATTGGACAGGTCATAGCAAGGAGGCTAGAGCAGAGGAATCAAATTGTATGCCCGACAAATAGGTACATGTTTACAAATTTCTTGGGTTTGGATGATTTTATGAGCTGACTGGCTAGCCGCTTGGCTTTTCTTTTTCTTTTTGAGATGAGAGGGCTTGTGTGGCGGTTTGGGGATTTTCCCGATGATCCCCATACAAAGGAGGTTATGGCGAAATTTTTCAAAAATTTAGGGTGTTAGCCAAATTTTTGAAAAATTTGGTAATTCTTAGAAACTGAAAAGTTGAAGAATGAAAGCCAAGCTGAAAGTTGAGTTGGTTAGTTAAAATTCTTTCAGCTCCATTCCTTTTCGAGGACGAAAAGATTTTAAGTAGGGGAGATTGTAACAACCCAGAAAACCAGAACCAATTTAAAATTTTTATTTTGGCAATTTTAATGAATTTTGAATATTTAAAATGATTTATTTTAAATAATAATGACAAGAAATTAATTTTGAATAGAATTAGAACATATATATTTATTTGAATTGATGTTAAAATATAAATATTTATTTTAATTATAAAAGGAATTGGAAATGGCGCGGTAGTTTGAAAATTCGATTTCAAATTTCAAATGAATGTACAGGATTCAAAATAAATTGGATTTTAGTGAAACTAAAAATATTTGAATCTATTTGAAAATATCTTTCCAACGAATCCGAAAAATTGAAATTTCATAGCGGGGATAAAATGTTATGTCCAGATGAAAATTCAGAATAGTCGCTATGGAAAATATAGCCCTTAAAAGTGAAGATTTTGCAAACGACCTCCGTTTTCGACAAGTCGACTTTAATTAGATCCGGAATGTCAAATTATTGCTTGATTCCAAAATTCATAATTTTTGGAATTAATATGTAGGCATGGCAAAAGAAAACGTGTTTTGATAATTTCAGTCAATTTGGATCAACCAAAAAATGGCTATTTTTCAAACGGTCTCCAAATTCGACGAAATTAGTTTTGCTAGGACTGTATCGTTAAAACATAGCTAGATTTATTTTTCGGGAATTTCTGGAGTTAGTACGTGGCCCCAGTAAATAAAAATGTATGTTAAAATTCAATATATATTGAATTTAATTTTAATTTTGATGAAAACTAATCGTAACAGTCGAATTGGCTTACCGAACATATCCCATTGTGTTCAGAATGGGGGTATTTATCTAGAGGCGACAGTCGTTGTGTTCGATTTGGAGTTCGTAATAACAAGTTGGTATTTTTGGAATTAATTAAATTATAATATATATATATATACATATTTAAATCTAAACCCTAAACCCACCCTCTTCATAAACCCACCGTCATCTCAATTGAAAGGCCGATATTGCTCCAGGGTTCCCTCCCCAAATTCATTCGATCCAAGCATTAATTCATGAAATAATCTGAGCGAAAATGGTGGAGAATCTCGTGGGCTTCCCATCCATATGGGTTTCATCGTTTATCGTTCTACGGTGTGCAAGATTTTTGGGCTCAAAGAGCACCAGTTTGTAGCCGGTTTTGGAGGAGTGGGGGCCACCGAGTGGCGAGCGATGGTAGGGGTAGGAGGCTCTGGCCGAGGCGCGTCTGGCGGTTGAGGGTGATGGCGGTCCGGTGGCGTCAGGTGGTCCCGACGATCGATTGAAGAAGGCGACTTTGGGTTTGACGGTGATAAACGAGGGTTCCAGATTAAAACAGAAGGAAGGTTATATTTTTTTATTTATTATTTATTTTATTTATGTTACTAGCAGTAAATGCAATTGTAATATATAAATAAATTTGATTTAAAATGGAGTTTTTAAATGAAATAATATTTGTTTAAAAAAATATAAAATGTTGTTTTTATAAATAGCTTTGAATTAAAATTGAATTTATATACATGTAGATTATAAAGAAAGAAAAACAAACATTAGTTTAAAATTAAGATTTTTATTATAAAAAGCATTAGACAAAAATAAGATTTTTATAAAACAACATTGGAAATAAAAATATGATTTTTATAATGTAATCATCGAAATAAAAATATGATTTTTATATCACAAACATTGAAACAAGGATATGATTTTATTTATTTATAACATAGAATAAAAATGTGATATATATATAATAGCTGAATAAAAATGTGATTTTTATTTTTAAAGTAGCAATATAAAGATTTGATTTTTATAAATGAAGTAGTGATATAAAAATTGGATTTTTATATATGCACCGAATTAAAAATATGATTTTTAATATAAACTGTGTGAAAGAGATTTCGTTGAAAATACGGTGAAGGACACAACACGCGGGAATCAAATCCAAATCCAAATCCAAATCCAAACCGTTCAGAAATAAAGAATGGCGGAGTGGAACCCAAAGGTGAGAACTTCTCACTTTAATTTTATTTTATAGTTGAAGTATATAGTAGGATGAAGACGGTGCTTAGCAGCACCCGACACCGTCGTCCACAGACCATGGGCGACTTGTTTGATTTGATTGTGTTGTGAAAATTGTTTGTGATGTGAAATGGACTGTATAAAATATTCATGTGTCGAAATAAAATATTTTATCGTTAAAAATATAATTTTAACGTGTATATGAATAAAATAAATATTCATTTACAAAACGAATGATTTGTTTATGTACACCCATTTGACTGATATTGATTGGGACGATAAATTTTACACATCGCCCAACTGCACAAATAAATTCTATGTTTGTTGATTGAAACCCCACATGGGTGTTGGAATGAGTGACGTACACTAATCCCAACTGTTTAGTGGTATGTCGATCGTTTGGTTGACAGGCTGTGTAAGCGTGAATTATTTATATTTAATGTTTATGCAGTTGTGTAGTGCACTCTGGATGATGGTTGATTGTTTATCATTGTTGTTCTATACATGTGTTGTATGAAATCCATATAATCAACATCATATGGTAATTGACTGTGTCTGATTCCAGTTCAGAAAGAATGAATATTTTAGAATAACGAATAGTTTAAAATAATATTCGGTCAAAGATCAAAATATGATTTTGATGTCCGATTTGGGATGGACACGAATATATTTAAATATATAAAGCCGTGTTGATTAGGTTAACGCCATTTTGAGGTGAACGATAATTATATCGATTTTATTCATTTTTATAATGAATATCGAAAAGGAAGTGATTTCAAAATATAATATTTTGAAAATATTATCATTTATATATTAATGATATGGAATATTCAATTTCGATTTGAAATCGAATATGAAGTTGAGATCGTTTTGAAAACGAATTTAGAACGATTTATAAAAACGTTTTAAATGGAAATCGACGAAATATATATATATATATAACATATATATTTAATAGCCTGAATAGAACGCGCCGCGGCAGTTCGCGAATTTCGACCATTGACTTCGAATGTACATTACGGGAGATCCGACCATCAGATTCTCCTAAAACTGGAACCGTTGGGTTCGTACTGAAAAGAGCTTTCTAATAATTACAAGAAATTATAAATCTAATGGATAGATTTAAAATTATGTCCAAATCAAATTTGGAAAAGGTCGTTGTAAGTGCAGTTCGATGGCCGTTTATGGAAATCGACTGTACGGACCTTGATAACATTATTAAAAATAGCAATAATATGTGTAAAATCATAATAAATGATTTGAAAAGAATTAGGATGAAAAATTCCATATTTAAAAAGATAAAAATATATTTTATCGAAATGAACTAGATATTAACTAGAATTATAATCCAACTATTTTTAAATAAATAAATTGGATTTGAAATGGTTTTAAAAATAACCAGAATTTCCAATATATGAATTGGAATGGATTTGAATCGAAATTATCTTCGGAATATTTCGATATTGGATTCTGTGATTATACAGACATTGTGGAGGAATTTGGAAGATATATATCGTTATTCCAATACAATATTTGTTGATTTTAGAATTTGATATTGAATATAAGCCGTTATATTTTCTATTCAGGGCCTTGTATTTAATATCAAAGTGGATTTTTAGTTTGTCATGAACGGTGTCTTCATTAACACTGTTCTTAAACCCAGTTGAGAAAAGATTAAATCTTTTTATTAAGATTTAATGAAGTTAACCAATTAATTAATATTTAATTGGAATTAAATTGAATTTTGGGTTTGTCGTGAATGGTATCTTTAAATATGTTGTTCTTAAACTTAATGGAGTTAAGAAAATTAGAAACTAACTAGAGATTAGCTAAGTTGAATGGTTTTCTGAGTATTGATCTACTGTTGGTTTCGGCCTTCGGGATTAATACTTAGGGAATTGTTCTCTTACTAATTTACGGTTAGAGATGGATGGAATTGTGTCTTCAGTAACACTGTTCTTAAACTCCATGTGAAAAGAATAAATTTTTTAATTAAGATTATTATAATTTCCAGTTATATTTAGTAATTGGAATAAAATGGAATGTGATTTTAGGTTTATCGTAAACCGTGTTTTAAATGACATTGGTTCTTTAACCCAGTTAATGATAAGATTAATTTCTTAGCTTTAAATAATCATTAATATTGATTTTTGGAAAGATTAAAACTAAATGGTGTTTTAATGAATCTTGGATTAGATTGAAAAGTAAATGTGATAATTAAAATTATCAATTCAAGAAAAAGATCAAAAATGGAGTACCACCTGTTTTACTCCAGGCGATAGCAAAATCTTTAATTATATTTGAACGTGAAATGGTAATTAATATTTACCGATGACACCATGGTGTTAGATATGGAGTATTACCAGTTTTGCTCCATGGGATGAATAGGTTGGGATTGGGAAATAAAATAAATGATTACTTCGGTGCAGTTCGCTAATCCTGACTAGTTTGGAAAACCTTAATATGGTTTGATATCCAAAGGAAGATTAAATAATAAATTTAAAGAATTTATCTTTGATAAAATTAATGGGAACCTTTCCCAAAATATAAGAATATTTGAATAAAGGAATATTCTGGATTGGAATGAGGCGTATGTTGTGTTTTTATAGCACTTGTTTATTATATACGCGAGTTATTTAGAAAGACCGGGTTTATCCCATTCTGAATAACTGATTCGACGATATGTCGAGGATGAAGATGGTGGTTGAAGAATGGAGGTTTTCACATCGTTTGGATGATTACTGATGTCTTGACTGGGCTGTACACCCAAGACAAGGTAATAAGTGGTGATCGTCCAAACGTACTTGGAGATCGACCGTATGTGCGAGGACCGCTATCCTGTATTGGACATATGGGATGAGGAATAACATGCCTCCAGTTTCATTCAGACCCAGAACGAACTTGTAAATAGATGTGTGTCTAACATCATATTTCATTCTGTGTGATTGATAGACATCGGTTGCATAGCGTGAATTGCCTGTATAGCATGCTGAGATGCAAATGATCAAGGCTTCTGTCGAAAAGCAGAGTCTTTTGGTTGATGATCAAAGCACGGCTTTAATATCGCATAGCTTCGGGTAGCGTTAATTCGCGAGCCTCACACCCCGGTGTGAACCAAAAGCAGGAGAGGACTGCAGGGAGGATATGCGTTTCTTTCTAGCTAGGAGTGGTGTCTGGGTTTTGCACGCCCAAATGTTTTACTTATGTGGATGATGGATAGCGAGGCGCCTCGGTTATGTCGGTCTTTGAGGAGCCAATGGATGGCTTGGTCGATATATTGACCAGTTTACGCCCCATAGGGTGAAGAAACATAGTGTTCATGCATTTTAATCTACTCCGTGTGGACCGGCCCTGAAGATCCAAAGTGCAGTTGCAGCTGTTCCTGAGACATGGTAGGCTAGATTGTCTCGAAGCGGTAAGGATGATCCCTCGCCTTGGTTCACGGATGGAAATCCAACTTCCAATACGTGACATTTCGGTTTTGATTGTAGAGCCTAGTATTGGCGACATAGTGGGATGGGGCACTATGCCGTATATGATTGATACATCTATATTCGAAGTTGTTTTCATACACCTTACACTATAATAGTATCAAAATGATTTGTTTTAAACGTACCAAGCATGTTTGGCTATTATAAGGTAAAACTCTATCCTCCGACTTGCATTGCATTGTGTGATGGGACCTGAGTCTTATAATAGCCTCATTTTTCCAAAAAGCATTGCGATGTTTATTCTATGCACTGGTATTCTTGGGAGGAAACTCGTTCCATGTTATACGGCGCGGTCCCTTGATTTACTTTATTTTAAAGTAAAGGTTTAAATAACTGTTTTAGTTCTCACACCAGACACATGACTGACCTGGAGTTTATTGTAACGACCCGGTAAATCAGAACCAATTTAAAAAATTTTAATTGGCTAAAATAGTGGATTATAAATATTTAAAATAAATATTTTAAATAATAGCAATGAAAAGTGAGTTTGAATCGACGTTTGAAAACGAATATAATTACTTTGAATAATAAACAAGGCCTGAAAAGGCGCGGTAGTTTCAAAATTTGAATTTAAATTTTGACAGACTATACCGGGTGCAAAACAAAACGGATTTGAGTGAAACCAAAAATATTTAAATCTGTTAGTGGATACCTTTCTAACGAATCTGAAAAATCGATGTTTCATAGCGGAAAGCAAAAGTTATGGCCAAATGAATTTTCAGAAAGGTCGCTATAGAAATTATATAGCCCATGAAAATGTCTATTTTGCATACGACCTCGGAATTCGACGAAACCTCATTTGTTGGATCCGGGATGTGAAGTTATTCCTAGGTTTCAAATGTCATAATTTTTGAAGCTAGTATGTGAGCGTGGCAAAGGAAAACGTGTTTTGGTCAATTACAGTTAAATTGGATCGACCAGAAATGGGCCTTTTTGCAAACGGTCTCAGAATTCAACGAAACTAGTTTTGTTGGGACCGTATGGTCAAAACATAGCCAGATTTATTTTTATGGAATTTTTCGAATCAGTTTGTGGCCCTGGCAAATTGAAATGTACGTTCAAATTAAATATTGAATGTTTTATATTTTAAATTGAAGGAAAACTGACTGAAACAGGCGAATGGGCCTACGAAACATATCCCATTGTGTTCGGAATGGGGGTAAAACGCTAGGGACGATAGTCGTTGAGTTTGGATTGGAGGTCGTGTCAGAAAACCCCTTTTAAACCCCCTCCCCCCCGGCCAATCAGATTTTTTATAAAATAAAATAAAAATAAAAAAAAGGTAGAAGCTCTATCTCTCTCCCGATCTGAACGGCGCTCGAAGTTCTAACCTTCCCCCTCATTTTTCGATCGATCCAAGAAGAATTAGCCCCACCTCCAGTTAGGGATTTTGTAGAGCTTCGAATTCTCTTCAAATCCATATAAGTATTGGATTTTTTCGTTGCGCGTGTGTCAAGATCTACCGCCACGAAGTCACACCGTTCATTGCGCCACCGCCCATTCATCTCGGCGTCGAACTGGCCAGGACCACCGTCGATCGGTGCGCGCGTCGGAGCTCTACGCTGTGGCAAAACCCGATCCTTACCACGACCAACAAATCTGAAGAAAAATCTAAACCTAGTTTAGAACCTTCACAAAGAGGTACGACAATATATTATTTAAACTGTTTCGACACTTTAAAACCGTTGCAAACTTGTAAAAATCATATCTTTTTCGTTTCTTGACGAAATTCGATGAAACAGGAAACATCGTGACCGTGTGGACGTCTTCTACATTTTAGAAGAGACCGCATATTTTTCTGAGCCTTCTGCTATTTTTGGTGGAGTGGAACCCAATGTGAGATTTCTAAATTATAAACAATATGGAAAACGACGATGTATAAATTATATAATCGATGTATGAGTTATATAAGCGTTGTACACCACTTGTATAAGCGTTGTATAAGTTGTACGTTCGATGTATAAGTTGTATATGCATTGTAAAAATTATATATGTGTTGAAATAGAAGTGAAATGCTATATATAAATATATATATATACGCCCCTCATCCACAAACCATGGACGATATTTATTGGTTGTGATTGGTGTGAAAATTGATTGATAGCGAATGGTTGATTGAAATTGTTTGTGGTTGAAATTGATTGATTGTGGTTGAAAAATACCCGTTTGTGGTTGAGAAATATTTGGTTGAAACCACATAGGATTAGTTTGTGGAAATGAAAAAATATACATGCCGCCTGCGTGCGAACTAGATGCATGAATCCCCATTGTCAAAAACCGCGAGGTTTTAAGGTAGAGTGAGGAGCAGTACTAGGGACGGTCCCGGTTTTAACTACCCTGTCGTTATGCTGCCGAAATTTTGAATAATATTCATGTGTTAGAATTATTTTCATTTGTTGAAACTATATTTATTCGTTGAATAGAAAACCTTCATGTGTTGAATCGATATTCATTCGTTGGATAGAAATTCATGTGTTGAATGGTATTCGTGTTTTAAATATAAAAATCACAATTTTACTCTATATATATAAACTATAGAAAACCTTCATGTGTTGAATCGATATTCATTCGTTGGATAGAAATTCATGTGTTGAATGGTATTCGTGTTTTAAATATAAAAATCACCTTTTTATCTATATATATAAACTATAGAAAACCTTCATGTGTTGAATCGATATTCATTCGTTGGATAGAAATTCATATGTTGAATGGTATTCGTGTTTTAAATATAAAAATCACCTTTTTATCTATATATATCAACTATAGGAAAACCATCATGTGTTGAATCGAAATTCATTCGTTGAATTGAAATTCATGTGTTGAATGGTATTCATATTTTGAAATAAATTGTTTTATAATAAAAATCACATTTTTATCATCTATATGAACTTTATAAAATAATCTTGTTTTGAAAGAAATTGTTTAATAACAAAAATCCTATTGTTATTACCTATTTTAACTATATAAAATAGTCGTGTTTTAAAATAAATTGTTTTACATTAAAAATCACATTTTCACTATATACATGAATTGTTAAAAATAGTGAAGTGTTGGAATAGAAGACAGTTAGATAAAAATATCATTTTTATCAAATGTATGAAAAGAATATAGTTTTGAAATCGAAGAATCGATATATATATAAATAGAATTGAAATATATCGAATAACAAAGCTGCAGTTCGTATTTTGAAACCGTGATTTCAAACGATTAGTGCGGGAGATCCGACCATCGGATTTTCCTGAAATCGTAACCGTTGGGTTCGCTTTGGAAATATCTTTCCAACGGCACCAACTTTGTAAAAATCCAACGGTTGGATTGTCTGGAATGTTGAATTCAAATCTGAAGAAAAACAGCGCCAGAATCGATTATATTTATATTTATGTATATATATAATTATATTAAATCGAATAACGACGCTGCAGTTCGTAATTTGAAATCGAAACTTCAAACGATTATACCGGGAGATCCAACCGTCGGATTTTCCCGAAATTGGAACCGTTGGATTCGTTTTGAAAAGATCTTTCTAATGATGTAAATTTTGTGAAGATCCAACGGTTAGATTTTCATATATGTGTAAATCAAATCTGAAGAAAAACAGCGCCACGGCCGCCTTATGGCCCGAAGCGTCGTTTTGAATAAATTGGCTATTTTAAAATAAATAAAAATAGCGATAAATCATTATAAAATATTGTAAACAATATGGATGTGAAATTTAGAAACTAACCGAAGGTTGGCTAAGTTGAATGGTTTCCTGGGTGTTGATCTGGTGTTGGTTTCGGCCTTCGGGGTTAATATTTGGGAAATCGTTCTCTTACTGATTGACGGTTAGTGACTAATGAATTGAAATGATGCGTATGTATGTTAGTGTTGCACTTGTTTATTATATACGCGAGTTGCTCAGAAAGACTGGGTTTATCCCATTTTGAATAACTGAATCGACGATAAGAAGTCGAAGATGAAGACCGGGGTTGAAGACCGATCTTCACCTTGTTTGGATGGTCACTGAGGTCCTGATTGGGAGGCATCCCGAAATATGGATAATGAGTGGTGATCGTCCAGACGTACGTGGGGATCGATGGATATGCGAGGTATTTAGTGCCTCCGGTTTCGTTCAGACCCGGAACGGACTTGTAAATGGACTGTGTGTCTGACATTGGATTTTATTCTGTGTTGATTGATCTCTATTAAATATACATCTGTTTGGCGGCAGAGAATTTATTCTTTTGCTTAACACCCTTCTCTGAAACGCACGAGCTCAGAGGTTGTATATCGATGGACATCAGTCGCATGGCATGAATTGCTAGTGTGGCATGCCTAAGTGGCAAATGATCAAGGCTTCTGTTGAAAAGCAAAGTCTTGTGGTGATGATCAAAGCACCGCCTGTGTGGCGTAGCTTTGTGTATAACGTGAATTCGCGAGCCTCACACCCCGGTATGAACCAGAAACGGGAGAAGGACCTCAGGGAGGGCATGCGTTTCCTTCTAGCTAGGAGTTGTGTCGGTGTTTTTACACGGCCTGACATTTTACTTATGTGGATGATGGATTGCGAGGCGCCTCGGTTATATCGGTCGATCCAGGACCGATGGAGTCATTCGTTGGCTCATTGACACCCCATAGGGCGGGGAAACGCAGTGTTCAGGAATTTTAATCCACATCGGTGGACCGGCCCTGTCGCTCCAAAGGCTTGACTGAGTACTTGCCTGAGACACGGGCTAGAGCGTCTCGAAGTCGGTAAGGACTATCTTTTGCCTTGGTTCATGACGGAAATCCAATTTCCAAATACGACATCGTGCGGTTTTGATTGTATATATATATATAGCGGCATGATATATGGTACCCATGCCATCTATGATTGATAGTTATGATTCGAAATTGTTTTTGAAACATGTAAACACTAGTAGTAATATCAATTGCTTTTGTTTTATTCGTATCAACCATATTTTGGCCATTATAAGGTAAAATTCTATCCTCTGGTTTGCGTTGCATTGTGTGATGGGAACTGAGTCTTATAATGGCTTCATTTTTATAAAAAGCATTGCGATGTTTAAAAGAATTATTTGTTTAAAGCACTGATAATTCGATGGAGTAAACCCGTTCCACGAAAGTGGCGTGGTCCTGTGATTAGCCATATTTTAAATGTGTTGAGTAGATTTCTCATACCAGTCCCATGACTGACTTGTAGTTTGTTTCACTTTCAAACTCGGGTGCCCCTTTTTCTACACGGGCAGCCTTGTATTCAGGTTTAGCAGGCTTTATCCGAATAGCTGGAGCTAAAGATGGATTCTATTATTTATCTCTTTTTATGTTGTTCAGCTCCTATTGTACATTATGTTTGTTTTCCGCTGTAGACATTTATATATATATCTGAACTGTATTTGTACTAAGTATGATCCTGTATACTGTGTAACTCTGATGATTACGTTTATCCAGTATATTCTATTGTGCATTATCTGGTGTATTTATTTATTTCTGTTCTGCTATTATCTGTTTCTGTGTTATATTCCAAGGATTACCCTTGCCGCCGTCAGTACGGGGTTTGGGGTCGTCTCATTTGGTGTAATAACCCGGAAATTCTGAGCCAGTTTAAAATTTTTATTTTGGCAAGTTTAGCGGATTCTGAATATTTAAAATAGATTATTTTAAATAATATCGACGTAAAATTTATTTTGAATATAGAATCGACGTATATATTATACGCGTCGTCGTTAGAATATAAATAATTATATATAATTATAAATAGAATTGAAAATGGCGCGGTAGTTCCATAATTCGATTTCAAACTTCAATTGAATGTACCGGGTGCAAAACAATCCGGATTTTAGTGAAACCAAAAACCTTAGGATCTAATTGATAATATCTTTCCAACGAATCCGAAGAATCAAAATTTCGTAGCGGGAAGTAAAAGATATGTCCAGTTGAAAATTCTGAATAGTCGCTATGGAATTCAGGCCCTTAAAAATGGACATTTTGCAAACGACCTCGGATTTCGACGAAACCAGTTTTGTTGGGTCCGCAGTGTCAAATTATTGCTAGATTCCAAATTTCATAATTTTTCGAATCAATATGTGAGAGTGGCAAAAGAAAACGCGTTTGACCAGTTTCTGTTGAATTTAATCGACAGGAAATTGGCCATTTTTCAAACGGTCTCAGAATTCGACGAAACTAGTTTTGTTAGGACCGTATCGTCAATACGAAGCTAGAAAATATTTTTCGGGAATTTTTCTAGTTAGTATGTGACCCCGATAATTTGAAATGTACGTTTAAAATTCAATATAATGATTTAAATGTAATTTCAACGAAAACTGATCGTAACGATCAAACCAGCTTACGATACATATCCCATTGTGTTCGGAATGGGGGTAAAACGCTATGGACGACAGGCGGTGGACCTCGTTTCGAGGTCATATGTAAAAGTCAAGCCTTGTGCATAATTAAATAATTAAATAATAAAATAAATAAATAAAAACCTACCTTTCCCCCTTTTTCTCCTTCATTGCCCCCCCCCCCCCGATCATTTAACAGAAAGATAAAAAAAAAAAAAAACCTAAAAACCAAAATCGCGCCGCCTTACCTCGAACCGCCGACGATCGAGCTGAAGCCCCACCGCCCGACCAACCTCCTCCTCCCTCCAGACATCGCGACATCCAATCGAGCCCCTCCCGAAACCTCGCCGCGACGCCTCGCGAACCTCCGAACGCCGCCTCAGAGCCACCGCCGAGCCGCCCTCTTCTTCCCTCCTCCCCTTCGCATACCACGGTGAGCTTTTTAAGTTAATTTATTTTTATTTCTGAGTTATATTACTGTTTTTTTTTATTTGATTTATAAAACTGGATTTTTAAATGCATAAAAACAGAAATTTTTAAAAGAAATAAAAACTGTATTTTTAATAGATTTATAAAACTGATTTTAAAGATTTTAAAACTGAAATTTTTAAAAGGAGAAAAACTGTTTTTTTTTTCAAAGATTTTAAAAACAGATTTTATAAAAGATTTTAAAAACTGTTTTTTTTTAAAAAAAAAGGGAAACTGAAAAACTGCATTTTTGAAAAAGATAAAAACTGCATTTTTTTTAAAAGATAAAAAAACTGCATTTTTTTAAAAGATAAAAAAAACTGCATTTTTGAAAAAGGAAAAAACTGCATTTTTTTTTAAAGATAAAAAAAAAACTGCATTTTTGAAAAAGGAAAAAGGTTTAATCTTTTAATAGAAAAATATTTGAACTTGCAAAAATAAAGATCATATTTTTAAAAATAGAAAAGATGGAATTTTTGTTAAGTAGAAGAAGTAAGGTATGATTCTTATATTTTTAAAGCAATAAAAATATAATTGTTACATCATAAGAATAATAAAAATATAATCTTTATATTTAATAGCGAAGTCAAAATGCAATCTTTATATATTGGATAACATAGTAAAAATTCGATTTTTACCTATGTAGAGGATACAGTCAACGAAAGCAACAAGAAGGCGAAGTTGGCGAAGTTTCTATTAAGGAAGAATCGTGTTAGTGGATAGCTATTGGTGAGAACTTCTCACTCAAAATTTCTCTTTTGCTAGTTATATATATATATATATATATATATATATATATATATATATATATATATATATATACTAGGATGCAGACGGTGCTTAGTAGCACCCGACACCCGTCCACATACCATGGACTTGTTTGTTTGGTTGTGTAGTTGGTTAGGTTATTTGATTTGGATTTGATTGATTGGTTGAATTGGAAATTGATTAAAATTGATATGTGAATGGCGTGGGCCTTCACTAGACCGGGGATAAGGCTAGGCCTCGTCCCGTTTCTAGTATCGTGCCGTTATGCCGCCGAAATTTTCTAAAATATGTTAGAAAAATAAAAATATCATTTTTATTGAATAAATGAACTGAATAGAAATTCATATGTTGAAATAAAATGTTTTATCGTTAAAAATATAATTTTTAACGTGAATGTGAATAAATAAATATTCATTTACAAACCGGACGGTTTGTTTATGTACACCTATTTGACTGATATTGATTGGGTCGATAAATTTTACACATCGCCCAACTACACAAATAAAATCTGTGTTTGATTGTTTGAAACCCCACACGGGTGTTGGGATGAAATATGAAGTTCACTCATCCTGATTGATTAAATATGTCGATCGATTGATTGGCAGGCTGTTATAAGCGTTAAATATCTTTATTTGATGCTTATACAGTGTAGTGCACTTTGGTTGATGGTTGATTATTTTTCAATGCTATTATATACATGTGATGTATGAAAATCCATATAATTAATTTTATATGGTGATTGATTGGGCCTCATTCCAATTTGAAAAATAAAGAATATATAAAATAAAGGTTCATGTGTTGACTATACTCATCCGTTGGGATTAGTCATGTGTTGAACGAATTATTTTTATAATAAAATTTACATCTTTATCAATATAAAATAAAGGTTCATGTGTTGACTATACTCATCCGTTGGGATTAGTCATGTGTTGAACGAATTATTTTTATAATAAAATTTACATCTTTATCAATATAAAATAAAGGTTCATGTGTTGACTATACTCATCCGTTGGGATTAGTCATGTGTTGAACGAATTATTTTTATAATAAAATTTACATCTTTATCAATATAAAATAAAGGTTCATGTGTTGACGGTACTCATTCGTTGAGATTAGTCATGTGTTGAACGAAATAATTTAACAAAAATAGTCACACATGGACGGTACTCATTCGTTGAGATTAGTCGTGTGTTGACAAAAAGAAATATTTGAAATAGAATATATAAAGCCGTGTTAAATAGTGATGCGCCATTTTGACGCGAACGATATTTATATCGAATAAAACGATTTCGATATGAATTGAATATAAAACGATTTCGAAATGAATTGAATATAAAACGATTTCGAAATGAATTGAATATAAAACGATTTCGAAATGAATTGAATATAAAACGATTTCGAAATGAATTGAATATAAAACGATTTCGAAATGAATTGAATATAAAACGATTTCGAAATGAATTGAATATAAAACGATTTCGAAATGAATTGAATATATAACGATTTCGAAATGAATTGAATATATAACGATTTCGATTTGAATTGAATATAAAACGATTTCGATTTGAATGGAATAGAAAACCAATTTGATTTCAAATTGAATATATAATGAACTTGATTCAAATAGAAAACGAAACGAATTTGATTTGAATAGAAAATGAATTTGAATCGAATATAAAACCAATTTGAATTAAATTGAATTGAAAACGAATTCAAATTGAATTGAAAGCGAATTGAAATAAATTCAAATTTAATTGAAATTTGAATTGAATAGAAATGAATTTTTAAAACGAATTTTTAAAGAAGAATTCAATTTTGCTTTGGATTGAAATAGAAGTTGAAATGGTTCTTGAAACGAATTTAAAACTATTTATATAATTAGTTTTAAATAGAAATCGACGAAATATATATTATATATATTATATATATAATATAATGGCCTGAATAAACCGCGCCGCGCCGCGGCAGTTCGTAAATTTCGACCATTTATTTCAAACGGACATTACGGGAGATCCGACCGTCGGATTCTCCTAAAACCGGAACCGTTGGGTTCGTATCGAAAAGAGCTTTCTAACGAATATCAGAAATTTGAAATCTAACGGTTGGATTTGGAGATACGTCCAAATCAAATTCGAAAAAGGTCGCTATAGGTGCAGTTCGATGGCCGTTGTTGGAAATCGACTGTACGGACCTTGATAAAATTATTAAAAATAGTAATAATTTATGTAAAATCATAAGAAATGATTTGGGAAGAATTAGGATGAAAAACTCCATATTTGAAAAGATAAAAATAGATTTTTATCGAAATGAACTAGTTTTGAACTAAATTTAAAACCTAATTATTTTTAAATAAATAAATTAGGTTTAAAAGGGGTTTTAAATAATCGGGATTTCTAATATATTTGATTGGATTTGAAATGGGTTTATCGTGAACTGTGTTTTAAATAACACTAGTTCTTTAACCCGATAATAAATAGAATGTGATTTGGGTTTGTCGTGAACTGTGTTTTAAATAACACCTAGTTCTTTAACCCATTTAAAAGGAGTTTTAATGAATCTGCAATTAGATTGAAATGTGAATTGATAATCTAAATTATCAAATTTAGAAATTGAGCGAGAATGGAGTATCACCAGTTTTGCTCCAAAGCGATAGTTAAATCTTTAATTAGATTTGAACGTGAAATGGTAATTAATTTTACCGATAACACCGTGGTGTTAGATATGGAGTATTACCAGTTTTGCTTCATGGGATGAATAGGTTGGGATTGGGAAATAAAATAAATAATTACTTCGTTACGGTTCGCTAATCTCGACTAGTTGGGAAAAACCATAATTTGGTTTTAAATGACATCCAAAGGAAGATTACAGGATAAATTTTAAAGAATTTATCTTGGATAAAATTAATGGGAACCTTTCCCTAAGAATGTCGAATTTAGAAACTAGCTGTAGGTTGGCTAAGAAGAATGGCTTCCTGGGTATTGATCTGATGTTGGTTTCGGCCTTCGGGGTTAATGTTTGGGAAATTGTTCTCTGGCTAATTTGCGGTTAGTGACTAATGAATTGGAATGAGGCGTATGTTGTGTTTGTGTAACATTTGTTTTCAATATACGCGGGTTGTTCGGAAAGTCCGGGTTTATACCCATTCTGAATAACCGATTCGACGATAAGTCGAAGATGAAGACGGTGGTCGAAGACCGGAAGTCTTCACATCGTTTGGATTATTACTGACGATCCTGATTGGGCTGTACACCTAAGAGGATGGAAATAGTTGGTGGTCGTCCAGACGTACTTGGAGATGGATGGATATGCGAGGAAAGTGCCTCCGGTTTCGTTCAGACCCAGAACGGACTTGTAAATGGATTGTGTGTCTGACACTGGATTTTATTCTGTGTTGATTGATTTCTATTAAATATACATCTGTTTGGCGGCGAAGAATTTATTCTTTTGCTTAACGCCCTTCTCTGAGACATACGAGCTCAGAGGTTGTATATCGATGGACATCAGTCGCATGGCATGAATTGCCTGTGTGGCACGCTAAGATGCAAGGATCAAGGCTTCTGTTGAAAAGCAAAGCCTTGTGGTTGATGATCAAAGCACGCCTACGTGGCAGCTTTGTGTATAACGTGTATTCGCGAGCCTCACACCTCGGTATGAGTTAAAAACGGGATACGGGCCGTTGGGAGAACACGACGTTTCTTTCTAGCTTTGGTGGTGTCAGTGACTTACCAGCCCTGACATTTATATACTTTTCAGCTTTGTGGTTGTTGGATGCGAGGCGCCTCGATTATAGGTCTGTAAGGACCGGGAAACGTGTGTTCAGGAATTGCCAATCCTCTAACGTAAGTGAGGACCGGCCCAACCGATCCAAGGGTTACCCAGTGTGCGTAGTCCTGAGCATTTGCTAGAGTGTCTCGAACGCGGAGAGGAGCTTGCCCCTTGCCTCGACTCATGACGGAATCCAATTTCCGATACGTGTAATTCGTCTTTAATTGTAGAACTAGTATGGCGACATGATATATGGTACCCATGCCGTCTATGATTTATATTTATGATTGAAACTGTTTTGACACTATACACTTATTATAGTATCAAATGATTTGTTTTAACGTACCAAGCATGTTTGGCTATTATAAGGGAAAACCCTATCCCCCGGCTTGCGTTGCATTGTATGATAGGACCTGGGTCTTATAATAGCTTCATTTTTCGAAAAGCATTGCGTTGTTTATTGATATGCACTGGTATTCTTGGGAGAAAACCCGTTCCGTGTTATACGGCGTGGTCCCTTGAATTACTCTCTTTTAAAGTAAAGTTTTAAATAACTGTTTTAGTTCTCACACCAGTCACATGACTGACCTGGAGTTTATTGTTTCAACCTAAACTCTGGGTGCCCCTATTTTCCGCATGGGCAGCTAGTAGTTTTGGTTTTGCAGATTTATATTCACAGATCCTGGTTTGCAGCTGGAATGATATCCGTAAAGCTCTGTATCCGTATATCACCTTCAGTTGTGCTTTGTATTATTTTCCGCTGTTATGTCATTTATTGTAATCTCTGATATTTCTGTGTAATATTTATTCATTTAGACTCTGTATATTCTTGTAATCTGATGCATTGTTGTAATATACAATGAAATGTTCTTCTGTTTGTGTTCTGATTTGTCATGTTCTCAACGTTCAGGGGTTTCGAACGGTCTAGATCGGTTTAACGACTGATTCAGATCGAGCGAAATTCCAGGCCGTCACATTTGGTATCAGAGCTTTGGTTAAGCTTAGCTCTGGAATATAACATATTAATGAACTCGTCAGAGATAGAACCAGTAATGTTCTAGGACGAGCAACTCAGTACAGATAGGATCAGCAATATCCTAGTATGAGTACAGCAGAATCAGAACAACTCGTTAGAGATGGGGTCAGAAGTGCCTCAGAACGGGTCGAGCGTAATATGTTTTTAAATAATGTATTTGTGATTATATATAGTTTGGTTTTAGAAATATAATTTTTGAATATATAAAAGATATATATTCGAAAAGTTAAAAACAAATTGATTGTTGTTTGTGTTGTGTGATAGTAGAATTTGATTGATTAAATTATTGAAACGATAGTTTGTTTAATCAATAATAGAATGAATGGTAGAATTTATTCGATTAAATCACACATTGAACAGATTAGAAAATAGATAGAAATAAATATACATGTGCATTATATATGTTTGAACAGGTAAATGGATAGCTGTTGAGTAAAGATTTTATTTGCGTGCCCGACAAATAGATAAACCTTAATGAGTTGGATGCGAAATATTATTATATCAACTCCTGTGAATGCCATTGGATGCGGAGTGCTGGTTATTCTGTGTGTAATAATAAACGTCGCCATAGGATAGTAACAATTAATTTTGAACTACATTACATGGCATACTTCTGAAGATAGGCATACTTCATCATATACCACATAAGCATTTGGAGCTTATGTGACGAGGTGGAAGATTTACCATACGAGCGAGAGGCTTGTATGGCGATGACTATATTTTATAGGTTGAACTGATGACTGATATGGACTATTTAAATTGTAACGATAAAATTGCCAGATCAATAAAAACCCCACACGGGTCTGGAGTTGACAATAATCACGTCGCTCTAGTTATTAGATACGGCACATGGACTATTTATTTCCCACACGGGACGAGGTGACGAGGATTTATCCTCTGGAGCAATTAAAATACACACTCCCTCAGGCTATGATAGGGTGACGAGAATTTATTCTCTGGAGTTATTATCTGTACACGCCCCCCTGTAAACACCAGAATATATCACTATAAATATGTGTATGCTTTAGAGGATTTATTGGGTACCTAATACGGCGCAATAAATTTCCAAACCTCTCCCCGTTCAAAGGAGGTTATGGCAAAAAAATTCGAAAATTCCGGGTGTTAGCCAAATTTTTGAAGAATTTGAAAATTCTCAGAAACTGAAAAGTTGGAGATTGGAAGCCAGATTGAACATAGAGTTGATTGATCAAACCACTTTCGACTTTGTTCCTTTTCGGGGACGAAAAATTTTAAGTGGGGGAGATTGTAATGACCCGGAAAATCTGAACCAATTTAAAAATTTTAAATTGTCTAAAATAGTGGATTTTAAATATTTAAAATAAATATTTTAAATAATAGCAATGAAAAGTGAGTTTGAATCGACATTTGAAAACGAATATAATTACTTTGAATTATAAACAAGGCATGAAAAGGCGCGGTAGTTTCAAAATTTGAATTCAAACTTCGACAGACTGTACCGGGTGCAAAACAAAACGGATTTGAGTGAAACCAAAAATATTTAAACATGTTAGTGGATACCTTTCTAACGAATCTGAAAAATCGAAGTTTCATAGCGGAAAGCAAAAGTTATGGCCAAATGAATTTTCAGAAAGGTCGCTATAGAAATTATATAGCCCGTGAAAATGGCCATTTTTCATACGACCTCAGAATTCGACGAAACCAATTTTTTTGGATCCGGGATGTGAAGTTATTGCTAGGTTTCAAATTTCATAATTTTTGAAGCTAGTATGTGAGCGTGGCAAAGGAAAACGTGTTTTGGTCAATTATAGTTAAATTGGATCGACCAGAAATGGGCCTTTTTGCAAACGGTTTCAGAATTCGACGAAACTAGTTTTGTTGGGACCGTATGGTCAAAACATAGCCAGATTTATTTTTTTGGAATTTTTCGAATCAGTTTGTGGCCCTGGAAAATTGAAATGTACGTTCAAATTAAATATTGATTGTTTTATATTTTAAATTGAAGGAAAACTGACTGAAACAGGCGAATGGGCCTACGAAACATATCCCATTGTGTTTGGAATGGGGGTAAAACGCTAGAGATGACAGTCGTTGGGTTTGGATTGGAGGTCGTGTCAGAAAACCCCTTTTAAACCCCCCCTCCCCCCAACGGCCAATCAGATTTTTTATAAAAAAAAAAAAAAAAAAGGCGAAAGCTCTATCTCTCTCCCGATCTGAACAGCGCTCGAAGTTCTAACCTTCCCCCTCATTTTCTGATCGATCCAAGAAGAATTAGCCCCACCTCCAGTTAGGGATTTTGTAGAGCTTCGAATTCTCTTCAAATCCATATAAGTATTGGATTTTTTCGTTGCGCGTGTGTCGAGATCTACCGCCACGAAGTCACGCCGTTCTTTGCGCCGCCATCCGTTCATCTCGGCGTCGAACTGGCCAGGACCACCGTCGATCGTTGCGCACGTCGGAGCTCTACGCTGTGGAAAAACCCGATCCTTACCTCGGCCTACAAATCTGAAGAAAAATCTAAACCTAGTTTAGAACCTTCACAAAGAGGTACGACAGTATATTATTTAAACTGTTTCGACACTTTAAAACCGTTGCAAACTTGTAAAAATCATATCTTTTTTGTTTCTTGACGAAATTCGATGAAACAGGAAACATCGTGACCGTGTTAACGTCTTCTATATTTTAGAAGAGACCACATATTTTTCTGAGCCTTCTACTATTTTTGGTGGAGTGGAACCCAATGTGAGATTTCTAAATTATAAAAATATGGAAAACGACGATGTATAAATTATATAATCAATGTATGAGTTGTATAAGCGTTCAACGCCTCTTGTATAAGCGTTGTATAAGTTGTATGTTCGATGTATAAGTTGTATATGCGTTGTAAAAATTGTATATGTGTTGAAATAGAAGTGAAATGCTATATATATATACATATACATACATATACATATATATATATATATATATATATATATATATATACGCCCCTCGTCCACAAACCATGGACGATATTTATTGGTTGTGATTGGTGTGAAAATTGATTGGTAGCGAATGGTTGATTGAAATTGTTTGTGGTTGAAATTGATTGATTGTGGTTGAAAAATACCCGTTTGTGGTTGAGAAATATTTGGTTGAAACCACATAGGATTAGTTTATGGAAATGAAAAAATATACATGCCGCCTGCGTGCGAACTAGATGCATGAATCCCCATTGTCAAAAACCGCGAGGTTTTAAGGTAGAGCGAGGAGCCGTACTAGGGACGGTCCCGGTTTTAACTACCCTGCCGTTATGCTGCCAAAATTTCGAACAATATTCATGTGTTAGAATTATTTTCATTTGTTGAAACTATATTTATTCGTTGAATAGAAAACCTTCATGTGTTGAATCGATATTCATTCGTTGGATAGAAATTCATGTGTTGAATGGTAATCGTGTTTTAAATATAAAAATCACATTTTTACTCTATATATATAAACTGTAGAAAACCTTCATGTGTTGAATCGATATTCATTCGTTGGATAGAAATTCATGTGTTGAATGGTATTCGTGTTTTAAATATAAAAATCACCTTTTTATCTATATGTATATAAACTATAGAAAACCTTCATGTATTGAATCAATATTCATTCGTTGGATAGAAATTCATGTGTTGAATGGTATTCGTGTTTTAAATATAAAAATCACCTTTTTATCTATATATATAAACTATAGAAAACCTTCATGTGTTGAATCGATATTCACTCGTTGGATAGAAATTCATGTGTTGAATGGTATTTGTGTTTTAAATATAAAAATCACCTTTTTATCTATATATATAAACTATAGGAAAACCTTCATGTGTTGAATCAAAATTCATTCTTTGAATTGAAATTCATGTGTTGAATGGTATTCATATTTTGAAATAAATTGTTTTATAATAAAAATCACATTTTTATCATCTATATGAACTTTATAAAATAATCTTGTTTTGAAAGAAATTGTTTTATAACAAAAATCCTATTTTTATTACCTATTTTAACTATATAAAATAGTCGTGTTTTAAAATAAATTATTTTACATTAAAAATCACATTTTTACTATATACATGAATTGTTAAAATTGGTGAAGTGTTGGAATAGAAGACAGATAAAAATATCATTTTTATCGAATGTATGAAAAGAATATAGTTTTGAAATCGAAGAATCGATATATATATATATATATATAAATAGAATTGAAATATATCGAATAATGAAGCTGCAGTTCATATTTTGAAACCGTGATTTCAAACGATTAGTGCGGGAGATCCGACCATCGGATTTTCCTGAAATCGCAACCATTGGGTTCGCTTTGGAAATATCTTTCCAACGGCACCAACTTTGTAAAAATCCAACGGTTGGATTGTATGGAATGTTTAATTCAAATCTGAAGAAA
Organism: Allium sativum; assembly: GCA_030737875.1. Classification (NCBI taxonomy): domain Eukaryota; kingdom Viridiplantae; phylum Streptophyta; class Magnoliopsida; order Asparagales; family Amaryllidaceae; genus Allium; species Allium sativum. Next base: position 431,796,312 of record CM060912.1, read on the forward strand.
AACAGCGCCAGAATCGATTATATATATATATATATAATTATATTAAATCGAATAACGACGCTGTAGTTCGTAATTTGAAATCGAAACTTCAAACGATTGTACCGGGAGATCCAACCGTCGGATTTTCCCGAAATTGGAACCGTTGGATTCATTTTGAAAAGATCTTTCTAATGATGTAAATTTTGTGAAGATCCAACGGTTAGATTTTCATATATGTGTAAATCAAATCTGAAGAAAAACAGCGCCACGGTCGCGTTATGGCCCGAAGCGTCGTTTTGAATAAATTGGCTATTTTAAAATAAATAAAAATAGTGATAAATCGTTATAAAATATTATAAACAATATGGATGTGAAATTTAGAAACTAACTGAAGGTTGGCTAAGTTGAATGGTTTCCTGGGTGTTGATCTGATGTTGGTTTCGGCCTTCGGGGTTAATATTTGGGAAATCGTTCTCTTACTGATTGACGGTTAGTGACTAATGAATTGAAATGATGCGTATGTATGTTAGTGTTGCACTTGTTTATTATATACGCGAGTTGCTCAGAAAGACCGGGTTTATCCCATTTTGAATAATTGAATCGACGATAAGAAGTCGAAGATGAAGACGGGGGTTGAAGACCGATCTTCACCTCGTTTGGATGGTCACTGAGGTCCTGATTGGGAGGCATCCCGAAATATGGATAATGAGTGGTGATCATCCAAACGTACGTGGGGATCGATGGATATGCGCGGTATTTAGTGCCTCCGGTTTCGTTCATACCCAGAACGGACTTGTAAATGGACTGTGTGTCTGACATTGGATTTTATTCTGTGTTGATTGATCTCTATTAAATATACATCTGTTTGGCGGCGGAGAATTTATTCTTTTGCTTAACGGCCTTCTCTGAAACGCACGAGCTCAGAGGTTGTATTTCGATGGACATCAGTCGCATGGCATGAATTGCTAGTGTGGCATGCCTAGGTGGCAAATGATCAAGGCTTCTGTTGAAAAGCAAAGTCTTGTGGTGATGATCAAAGCACCGCCTGTGTGGCGTAGCTTTGTGTATAACGTGAATTCGCGAGCCTCACACCCCGGTATGAACCAGAAACGGGAGAAGGACCTCAGGGAGGGCATGCGTTTCCTTCTAGCTAGGAGTTGTGTCGGTGTTTTTACACGGCCTGACATTTTACTTATGTGGATGATGGATTGCGAGGCGCCTCGGTTATATCGGTCGATCCGGGACCGATGGAGTCATTCGTTGGCTCATTGACGCCCCATAGGGCGGGGAAACGCAGTGTTCAGGAATTTTAATCTACATCGGTGGACCGGCCCTGTCGCTTCAAAGGCTTGACTGAGTACTTTCCTGAGACACGGGCTAGAGCGTCTCGAAGTCGGTAAGGACTATCTTTTGCCTTGGTTCACGACGGAAATCCAATTTCCAAATACGACTTCGTGCGGTTTTGATTGTATATATATATGGCGACATGATATATGGTACCCATGCCGTCTATGATTGATAATTATGATTCGAAATTGTTTTTGAAACATGTAAACCCTTATAGTAATATCAATTGCTTTTGTTTTATTCGTATCAACCATATTTTGGCCATTATAAGGTAAAACTCTATCCTCCGGTTTGCGTTGCATTGTGTGATGGGAACTGAGTCTTGTAATGGCTTCATTTTTATAAAAAGCATTGCGATGTTTAAAAGAATTATTTGTTTAAAACACTGGCAATCCGATGGAGTAAACCTGTTCCACGAAAGTGGCGTGGTCCTGTGATTAGCCATATTTTAAATGTGTTGAGTAGATTTCTCATACCAGTCCCATGACTGACTCGTAGTTTCACTTTCAAACTCGAGTGCCCCTTTTTCTACACAGGCAGCCTTGTATTCCGGTTTAGCAGGCTTTATCCGGATAGCTGGAGCTGAAGATGGATTCTATTATTTATCTCTTTTTATGCTGTTCAGCTCCTATTGTACATTATGTTTGTTTTCCGCTGTAGACATTTATGTATATCTGAACTGTATTTGTACTAAGTATGATCCTTTATATTGTGTAACTCTTATGATTACGTTTATCCAGTATATTCTATTGTGCATTATCTGGTGTATTTATTTATTTCTATTCTGCTGTTATTTGTTTCTATGTTATATTCCAAGGATTACCCTTGCCGCCGTCAGTACGGGGTTTGGGGTCGTCTCATTTATTGTTTTAACCTAAACTCTGGGTGCCCCTATTTTCCACATGGGCAACTAGTAGTTTTGGTTTGCAGATTTATATTCACAGGATACTGGTTTACAGCTGAAATGATATTCAGAATGCTCTATATCTTTCAGTTGTGTTTTTGTAATATTTTCCGTTGCATTGTAATTTGTAGATCTCTGATATTTATCAAATGTATATTATTTGTTCATACTCTGTATATTCTCGTACTCTGATGTAAATTGTTGTAATAAGCAATGAAATATTCTTCTGCTTGCGTTTTGATTTGTCGTGTTCTCTACTCAATCCGGGCTTTCCTTCACGGGGAAGTTCGGGTCGCTTCAATTGTAATCTTATTTGATTATAACAATAACAACCAACCACATAAATAATTTTAGAAAATTATTCCTTTGTAGCAAAATATAATTTTAGGTAAAATGATTTCATTTACCACTTAAAAAGAATATTATGTCAAATTGTTCTATTCAATTGTTTAGAAACACCTATCGATACAGTTGTCCATTGTGTACCGACGATAATTCATAAGCCACTCAACAAACCAATCAATATAATATAAAATTATTTTTATCACACTAACAAGTACGCTCTCTTATATATATACACTCAAACTCAATCTAGGGTATTACTAAACCTATCTCTATTGAGTTATGCCATAGAGTCAAGGTTATTGCTTTACCTTCATCTCTAATACCAACTGTGACGACTCGACTATTTCGTACCACTTAAGCTGACATTAAACCATGCTTTTCCAACTAAAAGGAACATAAAGACGATATTTATGAGAAAGAAATTAGAGGGTGGGGAGAAAAAAGAAAGAAATGTTAGAATAGAAGAAGAAGAACATTAATATTACAGAATTAGAGTAGAATAGAATCTCACACTAGAACGAACAATAACGTAACAATACCCTTTACACAAAATGGAAACAATATATATGATTACAATATCAGAGTACACACTATATCAATACAACACACACAGCGGAGAAAAATTGATGCCATAAAATACGGGAATATGTATCAACTCTATCTCCTCTCCTGAAGCTACAAGTAAACCTAATGAAATCGGGAAAATATACTTAGTCCAACCCGAGAACATTTTGAGGAAAGAAAAATCACCTGGATCAGTCTGTAATACTTTTAGTGATAAAACTCACAACAAACAACTTACTTAACTTTAGAAAATAGTTTAAAAAGAATAGAACTCTCGTAAGTCACGACCACACTTAAACATGGCATGTGTTTTTACCTTACGATAACCAAATCACTTTTTATTATAAAAATCCAGTGATATTATGGTAATTTCTATCAAACCACAAACAAAATAAGAATATAGCTGAAAAGCTTGCATCTCATTTTTCAACATAGTTGGGGAATAACTAAAAACACATGACTCACATTGGAGTTTGGATTTCCAACATGACTAGATATGGAACCACGTTCCCATTAGTGTTCTTTAGAGATAAATCACTGTGGTTCAACAAGAACATCTTGCAACACAACCACACAAAACCGACCACTCATTCAACTTGAGTGTACCGAATATATCATCACCACGGTTGGGATCAACAACCATATCATTCTGAAGCATACAAAAATAGGGACAACCAATTTCTCTAGATCAGGTGATGATATACCATAATGCGTATGACCCATACAGCCCTGTTGCCAGCCCGATTTCAGTCATTTCTCGGTTGATGTAGTTTAAGGTTAAGATTACCTTTTTAGGAAACATCACATCAAACTTTGAATGCCACATTGTCAGATAGTTAATCACTAATTGATTTGCACAAATATACTATGCGTGTTAAGCTAAAAGAAGTTATCTTATCTATCGCCATACTCAGTATATTTGTAAAGATCAACGTACATAGTCTTAGGAAATACTCTGTATTACATTCGTCCATACAAGTTCGCTCTAGGACTGAACGAAATCGAAGATACCTCAAAACGAAGAGGTTTACTGCTACAAGTTTGATCCTGGTAATTAATCAGAGACATTATCAAGCACCCCTCTCGCACCAAAGATCTGTCTTGAGAACACATCATAATCATCTCTACAAGTTAGTTTTCGAGCGCAAACTCGGTTCGAAGTGGTTTTCAGTCTGGTTCCCATCCCTGTCTCTTTGAACTAACACGTCAAAAGTCAAATGGGACATTTATAGATAGCAGGGTTTTTAACTATCAACTCTCAACAATGCAGTCGATTACATCAGCAACTCGGACTCTTTTTATTTAAAAACATTCATTGAACCTTTTTATCAATACTAATAAATCGATTTTATATATCTTATCACAACAAATCTTTCATGTTTCCGTTACATTGAAAACATAACCATGCCTTTATATTTTTAGAATAAACGTATTCACCAATTCAAACTTATTTCTTTTACCTTGGAATTATCGCTATGTTTTCACAAGACCATTTTCTATTTCCTTTACTTCGGAAATATTACTATTTTTACTTAACCCAATGGTATAAATTTTAATCCTCAATCTAATATGGTTCAAATAAATGTCCGACGATGTATTATTAATTATATAACCCCACACAGTTTTATTTAACTATAAACTTTACAGATTAAAGTTTTAAAAACTTTCGTTATAGGAATAATAATTTAATTTCCATATCCATTTTCATCCTCAAACCCATATATTCTCTCGTTTCATTTCCATGAAACCCTAGCATTTACATATTTCTTTAAATAAGTATATTCACTAAACCGGACTATTTTCATTGTTTAGATAACAGTGTAATTTACTGAATTAAACGGTATAAGTATAGTCACATTTCATATTTGGGCAAACAATGTCAAGTAATACATTGTTTACTACAAAACCCAATAGTTTTATTTAAACTTCCAAGCCTTGAAAATTAATGTTGAAATATTTTTATTATGGAAATAATAAATTATTTCCAACATCTTTACCATTACAAACTAGTACCAATCCTCAGATAATCATGCAGTTGTTCAAGTTGGGGTATTTTATTTACCTCTCAGAATTTAACTCGTCAACGTTCTTATCTTGAGATAGATACGAGTTTGTAATCTCAACATTGATATTACATATAAAATGATACTAATTTCATTTACTATTCCGTTTAAATATGGTTTTATAAACCATTCCCTACTTTTGGAAAATCCCCTTTCAAACATAACTATCTTTACTAAATTCATTTATTAAGTAAATACTTACCAAATCCCTTTTATAAACTTTGTTTATAAAATTTGGATTTATTTCTAAAATCCCTTTTAAAACTCTTTACAAAATTCAACTAAAATCTCATTACGAACTTGATTGTTCTCCTAAATGAATTAAAATTTAAATGTAATCACTTTAATTTAAAATAATAATAAACTTCATCATCATCTATAGAAAAAGTAGTTAACTTCGTTATTAACTAAAACTAGAATAGTTAATTCATTTTAGAACTTTATTCAAATAATAACTAACTTAATTATTGTTCATCAACCTGATAATTTCTTTAAACACAGTTAGTTAAAAAGTAATTAACTTTTAAGAAATCTTATTAAGTTTAAACAACAATCTGTTAAAACTGTATTTATTTAATTAATTGAAAACAAATTAGTCTAATGACCCATTTTAGGTAAAACAGTTGACTTAGTCAACTTGAACACATCAGTTAACCTGATAACTGATTTCCACTAGTCCTTCCTCTTAAATTTATTAATAATATAATTAATTCAATAATCTCGCTTAATTGTTTCAATTAAACAATTATTCCAAATTATTAACCCATAGGTTAATTTCAGACTTTCTTATGTATAAAAATTATTAAAACATAAGAAATTGCTATATAAAACATTTTATAATTACGTTATAAAAACCACTTTATAAATATTAATTTATTTATAAAACTTCAATTTTAAATAACTTATAAATATATCAGTCAAATCATGTTGTAATTAGGAAAATAAGTTTTGTAACTTAAACTTCGACAAATCTCCTGACGGCAAATCAACGTCTTACAAGATGGATTTTAAGGTCATCAGCTACCAATCCCTTAATCAATACATTTTATTGATTAATGGAACATCAGCATTTAATTTAAATTCAATGATTAACATCCAATTCAATGATCAACATCCTAATATATTTAACATTACTTGGATTGAACAGTTCTTATGTGAATATTATGAAACCAAACAATATATATATAGTATTTGAGGAATCCAGTTGGATCCCTCCAACTTGTTTTTACCTGCATCATAACTTATAATATCATTTAATAAATGCATATGAAATAGAATTTTAATCTAATGCATTTAAATGACAAAAATAAAAAATGTCAATCAACAACAAATAATAAGCATCCAAGGCATTCAAACACCCAATTTATACCAACAACGATAAATATTAATATACAAATTTCATCACATCATACTATTTCTGATAGCGTGAGAGTTAACTCACATTTTGTTATCAATCGACGATTTCAGATTGATTTATGTAATTTCAACCGATCGTTGGAAATTATGTAAAAATTCCATTACATCTGAATCAGTCCAAACTAATTTGTATGCATTGTATCAATCGCCATGATTCAAAAACTCCTTATTTCGCTGAATTTTGTTAACGTATGACATAATTACGTATGTTATAAGTTTATATTTGTATCATATAATCCTATTTAAATTAAGGATGATTAGTTAATGTTAATTACCACAATTAATATTAATCTAACCACGACCACATAAATCCTTCTTCATCGCGTTAAAAAGCCATGACATCAGATCTCGAAGCTCCTTCCAAGTTTAAAATCTCCGCCGCCCTTATCCTTGTTAACCTGAAGCCACACCACCAACCTCACCATGACCGCCGCATCCTCATCTTTCCATGCCAGTGACCCTGACCACCAACAACTAACCACATCCCCTGAAAACTCAATAATAGGTTTTTTTTCGTTCATCAGCTCGCTAGCAATGGCCTCCACCTTCTAAATTCATCCTTAATCACTTTCTAATCACATATTAGCCAAATCTACATCAAATTAAAGTGGATTAGCATAGAAATCGAGATAGAGCTGCAGGAATACATTGGGATCCATGTCAAATCTGTTAGAGTTTCAGATCTATAATTTATTTGTGGCTAAGGTGAGTGATTTGCACTTTTATTCACTAACCATGGCTAATTAGGGATGATTAGTGATAATTAGCGAAATTATGCATCATAAAAATATGGAAAAATATGTAGAAACTCTAAAACAATATTTTATGCCACTGGTGAAAATTTGGGTTAATTTTGATTAAGTTTGCTAATTCTATAGTTAAAACATGGTTAAGGGGATTAAAAGGAAAATCATGATTTTCGAAATGTTTGATCCATAATTCCATATTAAATCTTTGTTTGGATGTTTATGGTTGATTGTAACACCCCGTGTATTCTATAACAGTGAAATTCACAAATTAAAAGTATAATTAATTTCAAATCAAAGAATTAAGGGAAACGGGATACGCCATTGCGTTCGTCTCGGAATTCTGCTTGAAATAGAGTCCGAGTTTGCGTAAAACGGACTCCGTATGAAGAAGTTATGGCCTCCGGAAGTTTCAGAATTCAGTTTAAAATTCAAACAGACGAAAACAGCTCAGAAAAATAAATTTAAAATTCAAAATCGGGCCCAATTGGCCAAGGCGGGAAAATTCCCGCCCAAGGCACCCAGGTCGACTTGGCAGTCGACCTAGGGCTAGCCAGGTTGATTGGGCAGTCGACCTGGGTAACCCATGTCGACTGCCAAGTCGACACAGTGTCGACTGGGGTGTCGACCTGGCCCCTGAGCCAAGTCGAACCCAGCCCACCCTGGCTGGCCTGGTCTGTGTTTGGTCGATTTTCTGAGCCTTGCCTTGTCACTAGGGCTAGGTGTCAGCTCCTGGTTGGTCTCTCCTTCAAACGAACGACTATTGTTTAACCAAGCTTCATCGACGGTCTAAATCAACTCACAAACTCTATAAAAAGGACCTAAGACTAACCCTAATTCACACAAACTAAAATGGAGATGAGACCGTCATGCTGCTGAGGAGAGACTAAGGATAGCCGTCAGAAATTGAGAGACAATTAGGAGATAAATCAAAAGCTTAAAGCAACGTTAATTGAATCAAAGCAACGCCTACAACAAAGGATAGCATCTCCAAATTCAAAATTCAGATTCTTGAATTGAAGATTCGTCATACGTTGTAAGTAGAGTGCTATTCCGATGTGAATAATTAATTGCGTTTGATTTGTGTAAAATGTGAAATGGAATTGTGGCGATAATAATCTATATTTGTATGTTATTTTGATTCTAAACGATTTGGGAATGTTGTGGTATACGATTGGATATTTGCAAGTATGTGATTTACGTTGGAAGTTAACAACGAAATGGAATTGTGGCGATAATAATCTATACTTGTTATTTTGATTCTAAACGATTTGGAAATGTTATACGATTGGATATTTGCAAGTATGTGATTTGGGATTCATACAAGTATATGATTTATGTTGACAACTATATGTTGTGGATTCATGCAAGTATATAATGCATTAATATGCCAATATGATGTACATACTTTTATGATCAATTTTAGTGTGTAATTGGACTCGACTAAGTACTATGATTTATATGAATCTATGTTGAAATTTGCAAATCATACTTTTGTATTAGAAACAAAAGTAAGCATCTTTATGAACATGACTAAACTATGTTTGGTATTATGCCTAGTTGAAAACATGTTTTAGGCCTAAGTTGTTATCAAAACCATTTGGTGAGATATGTGACACAATTAAGTTAGATTTACATTCCAATTGCAAGTTTACATGAATAGAATGATTCATATTTAAGTATTGTTTATGCCATGATTATATGAATAGAATGATTCATAATTGTTTATGCCATGATTATATGAAAAGAATGATTCATATTTAAGTATTGTTTATGCCATGATTTTATGAAAAGAATGATTCATATTTAAGTATTGTTTATGCCATGATTATATGAAAAGAATGATTCATATTTAAGTATTGTTTATGCCATGATTATATGAAAAGAATGATTCATATTTAAGTATTGTTTATGCCATGATTATATGAAAAGAATGATTCATGTTTAAGTATTGTTTATGCCATGATTATATGAATAGAATGATTCATGTTTAAGTATTGTTTATGCCATTACAATGCAAGTTCACATGTGCCTAATTCATGTTAATTGAATCGTTATGTTGCAAGTTCAAGCGTTCACACTCCCCTTTTTATGTTACCTCATAAACACCATGTTATAAGCCTCCCCTTTTTTATATGGCTAAGTTGGGTTTAAATGTTAAACCCAACATATCTTATATTGTAGCAAACGTGTAAAACGAGGGTAATGACGTTTGGGTTAAAATATAGAACATATGTGTTGGCATGTTTGACGCATGCCAACAACCTTGAAAAACAATTAAGTGGCATAAATAAATTTTAACCAATAAAGATGAATTTGAATAATGGGCCGCAAATATTTACATATAAAAAGAAAAGAGACAAAATATGTAAATGTAAAAAATACGATGTGTTTAACCCGAGGTTGGATTGAGTTGTGATGTAAACCTGCCCGGAACCGCCCGGCTGTCCAGTAGTCACAACAATACCTATCCAATGTGGGTGGTTAAACACGGAGCCCAATAAGGACCCGAGGTTAGACTGAGTTGTGGCGTAAGACTGCCCGGACCCAACCGGCAACAGGCAGCCACAACAATACCTGTCTAATGTGAGAGGTCAAGGCTTTAATAAGACAATTAAGGCTGTGTCAGGATTGATAGGATTAAGTAAATTAAATTAATACTTAATCAAAATGGAACATGCTAAACTAAACAGACTGATTGGGGGTTAGGTTTATTAAACACTTAACCAACTTAGCATGTTGGCTAGAAATAGAAAACCTAGTAGCGGGGGGGCCCTTTTCAGCAGTAACCCTACAAGGTGTATCAGGATACCCTGAACTAGGCAGGGTGGGGCACGATTACTGGGCTGACTGGGTCAAATCGACGGCGGTGGTGCAGTAGTGTAGGTTCTAACGGGGTGCGGGCGTGCACACACTCCGGCGCAGAAAAATAAGGCACTGGGCACCAGTAGAATACCTGTGCATTCTAGAATTGTGTCGGGCCGCCACCATGGGACTTGATACACCCCATGGTGGGACCAGCATAGGTAACTACAACGTCGGGGGTCGTAAGACACATGTATCTATGCGAGTAGGAGTCGATCATCAGAAATGGATCACTTCATCCTGATTATGGGGTGCCTGTGGGAACTAGTTTATATGGGTACAGAGATTGATATGGGGCACGATAGTATATTCGACCCTAGACAACTTAACTTAGTTTATGGTGCTTTCTCATTTTCAGTTTATACTTATCATACCCAGTTCTTTATTCATAGACTGAATAGTCCTAGACTTACTCAGGCTTTATGTCTGACTCTACTTTTCTTTCGTCTTCTTTTCTTCCGTTCCCCCCCCCCCCCCCCCCCGGGTCCACAGGGAGGGAATACCGCAGCTTGACCAGTTTTCACATCCAACTTAAAGAGAAAGAATGTATTGCTTGGATCTTTTCCGTTTTGGACTATGGCTTTGGACAGCAATTATGGGACTTTTGCAGTTTATTTATGTTTTCTTTATGCTTCTTTAATAATGTAATCAAGACAGTTATGAAGATGTTATGTTTTTGGGAGAATTGTAAGACAAGTATGGCATATTTTTGTGAACACGTATTTTAATGAAATAAAAGATGTTGTTGTTTTTCGCTGTTCAAAAATATGTGTTCTTATATCTGTCTTGTATATCTGTGACTTATACTTATAAACCTCCACCAAAATTAGGGCATTCCCTTTGAGAGTGACCCTAACGGAGGTGGGGTGTTTCACTTGGTATCAGAGCATAGGTTTACCAGATAAGATAAAAAGTTTTAAAAATTTATTTTCAAAGGAAAATTTAAAGAAGCATTTTTAAAGATAAAATATTATATTTAATAAAAAACAAAGTCCCCCAAAGCCATAGGTACTATCTCTTATCCTTCGTTTTGAATCTATCCTTTCTGTTTCAGCATGTCCGAAGAACTTAACTTGCCAGAGGGTGTACCAATACCTGGTTGGTTTAGACGATTCTTAGAAGCAAGGGCCACTCAGCCAGGCCCTACCGTTCCTCCTCCCCCAGCTGCAGGGAATCATCCGGCTGCCGCAGCACCTCTTCCTCCACCTCCTCCGCGGGGAAACACTTTTGCTAAGATATGTAAAGATTTTAAGGCTATGGGAGGAAAGGACTTTCATGGAACCGAATCCTTCGTGGCAGCTAGGAATTGGCTAAAGGAAACCGAGGACTTATTCGTCATTTTTGAGGTAGAAGATAGGCAGAAGGTACAACTGGCAGTGTGGCTACTAAAAGGTGAGGCTTCCTACTGGTGGGAAGTCACTAATGCAGAAAGACCAGTGGAAACATGGGAGGACTTTAGGGCAAGGTTTGAGGCTAAATTTCTCTCAGACGCTGAAAGGAGTTTGCAGTTGGAAAAATTCTTATTTCTTAAGCAAGGGAACAAGACAGTCAAAGAGTATGTTAATCAGTTCGATGAGCTGGCTAGGTTCGGACTGGACCTAGTCAACACCCCGCACAAGAAGGCTCTCCGTTTTGTCAAAGGGTTGAATGAGCCATTACACAATTTGGCCATGACCCATATACCCATAGGAGCTACGTATGAAAGATTGGTACAGATGGCATTGCTGAACGAAGAGGATAAGGGCAAGAAGGAGACAAAGGCAGAAAGCTCTCAAGGGAAGAAAGAGGGTTTACAGCCTAAGAAGACAGACTTTAAGAAGGGCGGGAAAGACAACAAAGAGAAGAGGAAGTGTAATTTCTGTGGCAAAGTGGAGCACTTAGTGAAAGTTTGCCGGAAAAAGAAGGCCAAGATGAATGGTGGGTGCTTTTCTTGCGGTGAGACAGGCCACATGGCTAATGACTGCCCAAAGAAACGAGGACAGGGGCAGAGGGATGGATCCACCTCGGGGGCACAGGTTCATGTGCTAGAGGCACCACCTCTGCAACAGCGAGGTATAAATACTTCTGTAGAAAGTGAAGTTTATCTTTATGATCACCCCGTTCGCACTTTATTTGATTCTGGCGCATCACACTCCTTTATCTCGTCTGCTTTAGTAGAATCTATGCACCTAAAAACTACTATGGTAGAGGACCCCTTAATTGTTTCAAACCCAATTGGGGGCCCGACTCATTTGTCTATGATCTGTGTGGGATTGAAAATTTCTATTCTAAGTGTAGAATTTAAATGTAGTGCCTTTGTTTTGGGCTTTTCGGGATATGGTTTGATTTTGGGCATGGATTGGCTATCCAGTAATGGGGCCATCCTTGATTGTGAGAAAAGGGTTGTTAGGCTCCTGACCCAGCTCGGTAACACTTTGGAAATTACTTGTAATCCCTCGTATGCGGTTATGCTTAGTTATCTTGAATCGCTAGATGCCTCTGTCGACAATTTGAAATCGGTTAGAGTGGTCCGGGAATATCCGGATGTCTTCGAAGAAGTGAAGGGCTTGCCTCCGAAGCGCAAGATAGACTTCCGCATATATCTTGTAGATAATGCAAAGCCCGTTGCGTTGCCCGTTAGACACATGGCTCCACGGGAGAGGAAAAAGCTCAGTAAACAGATTAAAGAGCTTCTAGAGAAGGGGTTCATTAGAAGGAGCATTTCAGAATGGGGCGCTCCAGTGGTGTTCGCTACAAAGGCGGATGGTTCACTCCGTCTATGTGTTGACTATAGGGAGCTCAACAAGCTAACGAAAAAGAATAGGCACCCTCTCCCCAGAATTGACGATCTGTTTGATCAGCTTGTAGGAGCGTCTGTTTTCTCCCAACTCGATTTAGTGACCGGTTTTCATCAGCTAAGGGTGGCTGAAGATAGCATCGATAAAACGGCATTCAGAACACCAGACGGCTTCTTTGAATGGCTTGTCATGCCTTTCGGCTTGACAAACGCACCTGCTTACTTCGTGGACCTGATGAGTAGGGTATTCAGAGATTTCCTCAATAAGTTCGTAGTGGTTTTCGTAGACGATATCTTGATCTTCTCAAAGAGTGAAGAGGAACATGCTCAGCACTTAAGGGCAATCATGGAAACTCTGCGAGTCCATCAGCTAAAAGCCAAATTCTCCAAATGCCACTTTTGGAGAGAGGAAGTAAGATTTCTTGGGCACATAGTATCCAAGGAAGGATTAGTTGTAGACCCGGCTAAGGTAGTAGCGGTGTAGGATTGGAAGACACCAAAGAACGCAACAGAGGTCTGAAGCTTTCTCGGGCTAGCAGGCTTCTATTGAAAATTCATCAGAGACTTTGCAAAGATATCAGCTCCGCTCACAAAGTTGACCAAGAAGAATCCAGTGTTCAATTGGGACTTGGATTGCGGGTTTGCTTTCCAGCGGCTGAAAAGGGCTCTTACAACAGCCCCAGTTTTAACATTGCCAGATGGAAGCAAGATGTTCACAGTTTATACAGATGCATGTGGGGACAGGGCTAGGCGCTGTCTTAATGCAAGAAGGAAGGGTAGTAGCTTATGGCGGGAGACAATTGAAAGTGCATGAAAAGAACTACCCGACCCACGATCTTGAGTTAGCTGCCATCGTCTTTGCACTCAAGTCTTGGCGACACTATCTCCTAGGTGAGAAGTTCGAACTCTACACTGACCATAAATCGTTGAAATATCTTTTCTCGCAGAAAGATCTTAACTTGAGGCAACAGAGATGGATGGAGTTTCTTGCCTCGTATGATTTCGAGATCTCCTATACTCCGGGCAAAGGCAACGTAGTGGCAGACGCGTTGAGACGAAAGAAACTGACCCTAAGCCTGTTGTTTGTTGAAAGACAAAGCCTAGAGTTTATAGCCAGCTTTGACTTTAGGCCCTCCTCCGATTTTGTACCAGGCTTGCTAGCATCTCTCGAAGTACGCCCGACTTTAGTGGACTCAATAGGGACAGCACAACGCGAAGACCCTCGGCTTGTGGAGACGATTGATAGACTAATTAGGGGTGAGACTTCAAGTCACCTCAACAGATACTCCATCGACGATAAGGGTTGGCTAAGGTGAGACGGAAGACTATGCGTCCCATAGACAAGGGATTTAGTAAAGAAGGTTCTCGAGGAAGCACATCACTCCAAGATGACGATACACCCAGGCGGAGATAAAATGTACAAGGACATAAAGAGAACTTTCTTTTGGAACGGCATGAAGAAGGACGTGGCAGATTTCGTTTCTAAGTGTGTGGTGTGCCAACAGGTTAAGGCGGAACAGAAAAAGCCCGGCGGTCTGCTCCATCCTCTAGAGGTCCCGCAGTGGAAGTGGGATAGCATCTCAATGGACTTCATCGATGGGCTGCCTAGGTCTAGGAGAGGCAACACTAGCATTTGGGTAATAGTGGATAGGCTTACTAAAAGCGCCCACTTTTTACCTGTCAAAAGTAAAAGAACTGCCTCATCCCTAGCATCTCTTTACCTCAAGGAAATTGTTCGACTCCATGGAATACCATCCAGCATTGTTAGTGACCGAGACCCTATCTTCACAAGTGAGTTTTGGCGGAGTCTGCAAGAAGCGGTAGGCACACAGTTATCATTGAGCACAGCCTATCATCCCCAAACCGACGGCCAAACAGAAAGAGTGAACAGAGTTTTGGAGGACCTTTTAAGACTGTGCGTCCTTGACTTCGGAGGGACGTGGGAAGACCATCTTCCTTTGGTGGAATTTGCCTAAAACAACAGCTATCAAGCAACTATCGGAATGGCGCCCTTCGAAGCTTTATATGGAAGACCGTGCCGATCACCCACTTGTTGGTGGGAGTCTACTGATAAGCTCATACTTGGACTAGATATGATCCGAGAAACTTCAGAGAAAATAGACTTAATACGAAGAAGGATGAAGATGGCCCAAGACAGACAAAAGTCCTACGCCGACAAGAGGAGGACCGACCTTGAATTTGAGGTTGGGGACAGAGTTTTTCTTAAGGTATCTCCGCTAAGGAACGTTGTTCGTTTTGGAACTACAGGAAAGCTAGCACTAAGGTTCGTAGGGCCATTCCCTATCATCGAGAAAATTGGGAAAATGGCCTATAGATTAGAGCTTCCCGAAAATTTGGCTGGAGTTCACAGCGTCTTTCACGTTTCACATCTCCGAAGATGTCTACATGAGTCTGCTGAAGTGGTAGAGCCAAATATCCTAGAAGAAGCTGAAGTGGAACGCGAAGCAACCGTGAGGAAAGTTCCAACCCGCATATTAGGAACGGAAGTTAAGAAGCTACGCAACCGCGAAGTCAAGCTCGTCAAAGTTTAGTGGAGCGACGCCGAAGAAGATGCAACTTGGGAAACTGAAGTTAGAATACGCGCAGCCTACCCATTTCTTTTTGAGGGTACATCTTTGATCTTTCTTTTTCCTTAAGTTGCGCTTTTATCTATCTTTTTAGATATATCTCCTCGACCTTATCTTTTAGGAAGAAACCCTTTGGATGAAAACATGTGATTGAAACATGTTATGGATGATGGTTGCAAGTGATTGCTAGTGGTTGCTCGTGGTTGCATATAAACACACAATCTAGGTTTTAGATCGGCTCAGTCACTTCATGTTGCATATGCATAAATGTATTTATATTCGTATATGGTTGAAATTTAATGTGTTGTCATATGGATGTTGCATTTGTGTGAATGATTGTGCACTCGTGTAGAATCATGAATAGGAGAATTTGCATACATAATGGATTCATGGCACTTACATAATTCGCATTAAGGAGGTCAACTGAATCAGTAGACCGCCTGAATTTGCATTAGGTAAGTACATGTACACACACACTTCACATATGATCATGAAGCATTAGAAGTTTTTTAAGGACAATGGATGCTCGTGTTTGATGGATGAGTAGATGGATGTTTGGATGTTAGGATATACATTCTTCCTAAACCTTAAGATTTCGGGGACGAAATCCTTTTAAGTGGGGGAGAATGTAACACCCCGTGTATTCTATAACAGTGAAATTCACAAATTAAAAGTATAATTAATTTCAAATCAAAGAATTAAGGGAAACGGGATACGCCATTGCGTTCGTCTCGGAATTCTGCTTGAAATAGAGTCCGAGTTTGCGTAAAACGGACTCTGTATGAAGAAGTTATGGCCTCCAGAAGTTTCAGAATTCAGTTTAATATTCAAACAGACGAAAACAGCTCAGAAAAACAAATTTAAAATTCAAAATCGGGCCCAATTGGCCAGGGCGGGAAAATTCCCGCCCAAGGAACCCAGGTCGACTTGGCAGTCGACCTGGGCAGGTCGACTAGGCAGTCGACCTGGGTAACCCGTGTCGACTGCCAAGTCGACACGGTGTCGACTGGGGTGTCGACCTGGCCCCTGAGCCAGGTCGAACCCAGCCCACCCTGGCTGGCCTGGTCTGTGTTTGGTCGATTTTATGAGCCTTGCCTTGTCACTAGGGCTAGGTGTCAGCTCCTGGTTGGTCTCTCCTTCAAACGAACGGCTATTGTTTAACCAAGCTTCATCGACGGTCTAAATCAACTCACAAACTCTATAAAAAGGACCTAAGACTAACCCTAATTCACACAAACTAAAATGGAGATGAGACCGTCATGCTGCTGAGGAGAGACTAAGGATAGCCGTCAGAAATTGAGAGACAATTAGGAGATAAATCAAAAGCTTAAAGCAACGTTAATTGAATCAAAGCAACGCCTACAACAAAGGATAGCATCTCCAAATTCAGAATTCAGATTCTTGAATTGAAGATTCGTCATACGTTGTAAGTAGAGTGCTATTCCGATGTGAATAATTAATTGCGTTTGATTTGTGTAAAATGCAAAATGGAATTGTGGCGATAATAATCTATATTTGTATGTTATTTTGATTCTAAACGATTTGGGAATGTTGTGGTATACGATTGGATATTTGCAAGTATGTGATTTACGTTTGAAGTTAACAACGAAATGGAATTGTGGCGATAATAATCTATACTTGTTATTTTGATTCTAAACGATTTGGAAATGTTATACGATTGGATATTTGCAAGTATGTGATTTGGGATTCATACAAGTATATGATTAATGTTGACAACTATATGTTGTGGATTCATGCAAGTATATAATGCATTAATATGCCAATATGATGTACATACTTTTATGATCACTTTTAGTGTGTAATTGGACTCGACTAAGTACTATGATTTATATGAATCTATGTTGAAATTTGCAAATCATACTTTTGTATTAGAAACAAAAGTAAGCATCTTTATGAACATGACTAAACTATGTTTGGTATTATGCCTAGTTGAAAACATGTTTTAGGCCTAAGTTGTTATCAAAACCATTTGGTGAGATATGTGACACAATTAAGTTAGATTGACATTCCAATTGCAAGTTTACATGAATAGAATGATTCATATTTAAGTATTGTTTATGCCATGATTATATGAATAGAATGATTCATAATTGTTTATGCCATGATTATATGAAAAGAATGATTCATATTTAAGTATTGTTTATGCCATGATTATATGAAAAGAATGATTCATATTTAAGTATTGTTTATGCCATGATTATATGAAAAGAATGATTCATATTTAAGTATTGTTTATGCCATGATTATATGAAAAGAATGATTCATGTTTAAGTATTGTTTATGCCATGATTATATGAATAGAATGATTCATGTTTAAATATTGTTTATGCCATTACAATGCAAGTTCACATGTGCCTAATTCATGTTAATTGAATCGTTATGTTGCAAGTTCAAGCGTTCACCCTCCCCTTTTTATGTTACCTCATAAACACCATGTTATAAGCCTCCCCTTTTTCATATGGCTAAGTTGGGTTTAAATGTTAAACCCAACATATCTTATATTGTAGCGAACGTGTAAAACGTGGGTAATGACGTTTGGGTTAAAATATAGAACATATGTGTTGGCATGTTTGACGCATGCTAACAACCTTGAAAAACAATTAAGTGGCATAAATAATTTTTAACCAATAAAGATGAATTTGAATAATGGGCCGCAAATATTTACATATAAAAAGAAAAGAGACAAAATATGTAAATGTAGAAAATACGATGGGTTTAACCCGAGGTTGGATTGAGTTGTTATGTAAAACTTCCCGGAACCGCCCGGCTGTCCAGTAGTCACAACAATACCTATCAAATGTAGGTGGTTAAATACGGAGCCCAATAAGGACCCGAGGTTAGACTGAGTTGTGGCGTAAGACTGCCTGGACCCAACCGGCAACAGGCAGCCACAACAATACCTGTCTAATGTGAGAGGTCAAGGCTTTAATAAGACAATTAAGGCTGAGTCAGGATTGATAGGATTAAGTAAATTAAATTAATACTTAATCAAAATGGAACATGCTAAACTAAACAGACTGATTGGGGGTTAGGTTTATTAAACACTTAACCAACTTAGCATGTTGGCTAGAAATAGAAAACCTAGTAGCGGGGGGGGGCCCTTTTCAGCAGTAACCCTACAAGGTGTATCAGGATACCCTGAACTAGGCAGGGTGGGGCACGATTACTGGGCTGACTGTAAGAGGTCAAACCGACGGCGGTGGTGCAGCAGTGTAGGTTCTAACGGGGTGCGGGCGTGCACACACTCCGGCGCAGAAAAATAAGGCACTGGGCACCAGTAGCATACCTTTGCATTCTAGAATTGTGTCGCGCCGCCACCATGGGACTTGATACACCCAATGGTGGGACCAGCATAGGTAACTACAACATCGGGGGCCGTAAGACACATGTAACTATGCGAGTAGGAGCCGATCATCAGAAATGGATCACTTCACCTTGATTATGGGGTGCCTGTGGGAACTAGTTTATATGGGTACAGAGATTGATATGGGGCACGATAGTATATTCGACCCTAGACAACTTAACTTAGTTTATGGTGCTTTCTCATTTCCAGTTTATACTTATCATACCCAGTTCTTTATTCATAGACTGAATAGTCCTAGACTTACTCAGGCTTTATGTCTGACTCTACTTTTCTTTCATCTTCTTTTCTTTCGTTCCCCCCCCCCCTCAGGTCCACAGGGAGGGAATACCGCAGCTTGACCAGTTTTCACATCCAGCTTGAAGAGAAAGAATGTATTGCTTGGATCTTTTCCGTTTTGGACTATGGCTTTGGACAGCAATTATGGGACTTTTGCAGTTTATTTATGTTTTCTTTATGCTTCTTTAATAATGTAATCAACACAGTTATGAAGATGTTATGTTTTTGGGAGAATTGTAAGACAAGTATGGCATATTTTTGTGAACACGTATTTTAATGAAATAAAAGATGTTGTTGTTTTCCGCTGTTCAAAAATATGTGTTCTTATATCTGTCTTGTATATTTGTGACTTATACTTATAAACCTCCACCAAAATTAGGGCATTCCCTTTGAGAGTGACCCTAACGGAGGTGGGGTGTTTCATTGATTCTATATGTTTCTATTACTGTTTGGGATGTTTTGTGGTTGCATAGGAAGGTTAGGATGGTTGAAAACACCGTCGTGTGGCGAAGATTGTTTATTGGAATGTATGCAGGAAATGGGATTGGTCGCACCTACGACAACATTCTTGAAATGCTGTGGTCGGTCGCACCTACGACAACATTTGTCAAATGCTATGGTCGGTCGCGCATGAGTTTCGGTCACACCTACAACAACATTTGTGAAATGCTGTGGTCGGTCGCACCTACGATAGCAATTGCGAAATGTTGTGGTTGGTCGCACCTATGACAACATTTGTGAAATGTCGTGGTCGGTCGCGCATGGGTTTCGGTCGCACCTGAGCTACGACAGCACTTTTGAAACGCTATAAAAAGGGCAGAAACGCTGTGAGTGCCAGTTTTGTTTAGCTCTTCACACCAGATGAATGCAAAACTGAACCAGGGGATATAACAGCATTTCAGTAACACTGTAAAAGGCTATTTTTGACGTTTTTGCCAGTTTTCATAGCCTAAACAGCTTTGTTGCGGGACATGTGCAAAGGAGTTATCGATATCTATAACTTTGGCTCACCGTTGAGAAAGAGGGTATGTAGACGAACCAGAGCCAGAGGATGTATGGACTGGGAAGGGTTATTGGCTATAGACCAGAAGGGCAATGTCATGGCAATTAGTTGTATGGAATCCAGAATGGCATGGACCCGTCATCTCCCCAATGGAGTTGGTGATCAAAGCAGTGGATATAGTATGTTTTACGCACTGAGTGAGAGACGTGAGGATGATTGCTATGTTTGTTGTTTGCTATCACCATGACACGCACACTCCTATTTTACACTCTATGTTAGTGTTTACCTTAGAGTATTGTACATCTTGTTGTGCTAACTTTTTGGTTGCAATGTTGGTTACAATTTAGGGTTTCAAGATAATTTAGCAGTGGCAAAAACTAAACCCTAAAAAGGTCTTGTACGAAAATAACAGATCGAATTAAAATCATACCTTGGAATTTAGGAAATCGATTAACCCCAAATTTTATTCAATTGTAGAATCTCGACGAAAGTTGGATCGAATCAAACCATGACGAAATCGCCCTGGCCTCCATAGTTATCCACACGAACACCATCTTCAATCGTCGAACAGATCGAAAAAGAAAGGAGAGCCAGCAGTGCAAGCTGCCATTCATGTTTTGATCTAATGTTTTTTTTTTCTTCTGGAAATGTCGGTCAAAATAAAATATTCAATAATACCATGTGTTATAAAAGGTGTAGACACCCTTTTAATCAATACACGTGTACATGAAACAAATTCCTTGTACTCTTTCAACGACAAATATTAATGGTTGATATTTTATTTTATCCAAAATGAAAACAGTGTTCCCCTTACAATGTTCTGAACTTGTGACGCTATATGTTATTACAACGCTGGGAATGATTTAAATCGTATTTAAAATCATAAACAGTGATTGGTATCTAGCAATACTTCGCTGCTACCCAAGTTATAATAAGATCAACGATTCGATACAACCTTTCCATGACTAGTGTCTCAATGTAATATAATCCTTTTAACCAATATGTCCAGGATTAAACTAGAGGCATGAATCGTATCATCCTCGTTATAATTTAATCCATTTTTCTTGATCGATGAGTAGATTGTTTAAAACAAATCAATTTGATCATAGCCATGCATTTCACAGTCTCACTCAATCAAGAGGCCCATGGATATCGTTATGAATATATCGTAGGGTTAAATTCCATCTAGATCATTCATGATTTTCATTTGGTTTGAGGTGTATCCAGTGATCACCGTTATCGTTACTCTGTTATGAATAACTTTAGATCATATTAAAACACAAATATACTCGAACAAAATTACAATGATTTCGGGTTTGAGGACCATTACATCACTGTCACTATGAGAATAACTTTTGATACTGTTAATTATATTCCATGTAGTTATCTCACAGTGGGTCAGCCCAATACGATATTCTCTAATACATATTTATGTTTTGACATTAATATCATGTATATTAATGATCAATGAGATGTGATCATCAGTCAATCAACATACTAGTCTCAACGCTTTATTGTTGTCCTATATAAACTAGTGTGACCATTAAACTTCTACTACGACAAAGTTTAATTCAGTAGGTCTGCAACATTACAACGTTTGTAACTTTTGCAGATATGCTCATTTCCTCTGTGAACAACTTCACATAGGAATTATATTTCTTAAATATATGTTTGGATCGATAATTAGTTTAATGTTTTAGGCCCGAGCAACAACCATATTATTATCGCAATGTATATCATTGGATTAACAATGAATTAAGTTCAATCATGAACTTCTTAATCCAAACATTTTCTTTCTTAGAATCAGTATTTATTTCTTGTTTTAAAACTAACATAATTTACAATAATTAATGTGTTATCAAATAACATTAGAATTATTGTCTCACTCCCACTCAATTTCTTGTCTATACAAGATTCAATGACATTTTGTGGTTTCGAAACATTACGACTTCTATTTCATTCCTATCGGTATCTTAGATACTGGTTCTCCTTTATAAAGGATACCAATTTGAGCAATAAACATTTTATTCTTAGAGAATTTATAGAAATAATATCCATTTATATCTTGTGGATATTTCACAAAATAGTTATCTTATTTGGGTCTGATCTTATCAGAGGAAGGACGTTTAATAAACGCCTTGCATCCAAATCTATGCGTTAAATACACTAGGACATTTCCTAGTCCATATCTTATATGGCGTCTTTAAAATCATTTTAGTAGGATTAAATGCATTTGTTCTAAATTTAATTAATCGGAAGATCTATATAACTTATCATTAATTGTACTATACCTTATAAGGTGCGATGTCTTTGTTCAGACACACCATTCTAATATGAGGTTCTAGGTGGAGTGAGTTGTGAAACAATTTCAAACTCATTTTGATAGTCATTATATAGTTGGCTTAAATATTCTCTTTCGATCTGTTCGAAAAGTTTTTATTTTCTATTTAAAATTGGTCTCTAACTTCACTTTCAATTCTCTGAACTTTTCAAAGGATTCTAATACGTGTTTCATAAGATACACATATCTGTATTTACTGATATCATTAGTGAATGTAATGAAGTAATAAACCTGCCTTTAGCTTATGTATTCATTGCTCCATGTACATCATTATGTATGAGACCCAATACTTATCGCTCATTCACTGTGTTAAGTGAAAGGTGACTCAATTATTTTGCCTAATAAACAAGATTTGCATTCTTTATATGATTCCAAATCAAATGATTTCAAAATTCCATCATTATAGAGTTTTGATATGCTTTCTTGTTTATATGGGCTAAATGGTAATGCTAAAGGTATGTCGGATTCAAATCACTAAGTTTAGTCCACTCTTTAACTATGTCAAGTACATTGTAGTTAACGATTTATAAAGATCATTAACTATCTGTGAAATTCCATTAATTATTTAATTTAAATAAAATGAATAACAATTGTTCTTTTATTATGAATGAAATTTAAACTTGTTTAAACAAGATTCATCATAACATTTATTTTATATAGAATTTCATAATAACAATTATTTTATTTATTTAATTAAGCCAACAAGAATAACTTTCCATCGATAGTCCAACAACATTTTTTTCATTTCCAATCATAAGTTCATTTGTCTTTTCAGATTTCTACTTATTCTGCAATTTCTGTAAATTCACATACATTTTATAACATTTATATCTTATTCGGTTGGAGTCGCACTTCAACTTTCATCTTAGATATTCGATATTAGTAAAACAATTACGTTTAATTTGTTTGAGGGTAGTCCTCAAATTTCAAAGTTAGTCAAGAAATTTGATTTAATTCAATTTATTCTTCCTAAGAATTAATTTAAATTATCAGAGTTATTTATTATTTAATACCTACAGTAGATAATAAATAATAATTGATTCTTAATATTCATTTTAATAAAATATAAAATTTTGACAATCAAAATTTATAATAATTATTTATTTAAACTAAAATATCCTCCCACTCAAATTAACATCCCTCTATTTATAAACATATATCAGTATATATGTATAATGGTGCTCCAAGATCCATATTTAGTCATGCCTTAGCTAGCTTTGGCTAATCCTAAAACATAACCTTTTAGGTAGACATCTTATGTCAATTATATCATGTATATATTGCTTGGATCGCATGATGAACATTTTGTTCAGTATTATTAATTTTCTCAAAATAGAGAATAATTCATGTTATTGTCTATAAGCCCATAATCCTATTATACAGCTTTAGTTAAATCAGACTCAATAATGCAATCGAAGCACCATAATTACTCCTACCGCATATGACCAAAATAAAAGCTGCATAAGAAGTGGTATCTGTGAATGCCCAGTTCGGTAAGAAGAGAAGAGGATTATTTGGCCAGGGCTTCTGATCACATTAGACATAGCCGTAGCCTTCCTACGGGCACCTCGGGTTTAATCCATCGTAAACAATCATACGCTACTTATTGGAATTCAAACTATCCAAGAACATTCTACTGAAACAAGAGTGGCCCTTTTACCAGATCTTTCGTAAGACTGAAGGAAGCAAAGCAGTCAGGGATTTCCCTAGTAGATCAAAAGTCTTATTATCATGTCGTTCAGCATGTATAAATAACATCGCTAAGAATCATGCGGCTTAGAAAGAATTCTTTTTTTGTATAAAATATTGGATGCCCCCGCGTTGCTTGTTCAATCTGTCCGCTAGTGGAAAAACTCATAGACCCATTCATTTTGTTCAATTTCTAGCCTCATCTAGAAGAAGGATTATCGTTCTCCTTTTTTATATTAATTTTGGCCTATTTAGATGCATAGCGAAAGTGAGTTATTGCCTTGAAGAAAGATTGGTTTCCTCGTGTGCCAACCGGGGAATTCGATGAATGCTCGCCGTACTTCCTTTGACCACTCCTGAGATATGGTAGAAAAATGGGGTTATGGTGGAGAGTGGAGAGTGAAAACACCAATTGCAGTAGAGAACGACTGCATTACAACATGAATGTTGTAATTAATCATTCAACCGAGAAAAAAGAAAGGCGACGCCTTTGATTTAAAAAGTGGTTTATCTTAGCGTGCTAGCCGCTGCTTCATTTCGTATAGCGATAATGCTTTCTCTTTCTTAGCGCTCCACCCCGAACTCTGGTTGCGCTTTGGTTGGCTTTCTCTCTTATAGTCTATTTTCTCTGACTTGACTCAGCTTTAGTTCTTTCTCCCAGAAGCAAGAGAAGAAGGATTCCACGGAAGACAGATATGCCTTATGAAGTACCAACTAGGTCCGCTTCATTTGTGGCCTAGCGAGAATCAACAACCTTTGCATCCGAAGTTCACTTTTCGATATGTAGCGACATGAACAAGAGGGGTAGCCCTTATAGAAATTTCTTAGAGAAATGGATTCTCTCTATGCAGGCCAATGTTTATACTGGGCGAAGAAAGAAGACTTGGAGCAAGAGGCGCCAATATATTAATTATGAGCGGGACGAAGAAGAAGCAAGAAGATCCGAAGCAAGAAGTTTCCTACTACTTTACCCTGATTTGACTACTTCCCCAGATACTCATTGGGACAGGATTTCTCTTTACTCAGACCTAAGGTTAGTTTGTTAAGAATAGAAGGCCTCACCGACTGTTTTGGATTCGCTACGCACCTCCGGATTTCAGTTCAAACTCGACGAAACAAAGCTCAAGAACCAGCTAAAAAAGATTGAGGTCGCCGCTTCTGCTGCTTATGCTTCATCTCATAATGATGGCGTTTGGGACCTTTCTTAGTGAAGTGACTGGGGAGCTAATTCCAGATCATAGTTTGATGACTGCAAAGACTGATGATTATTAGGCTCGACGATTTCACACTCGACCAAACGGAAAGAGAAAGACAACTTATTCAACTAACAGTTAACCAAGGCTCAACAAGTGGGATAAAAACCCCTTGTACATAGACTCATAGCTATTAGACTAGAGAATCCCTCTAGTTATATGCATTTATTTATATTATTTATTTGTGCACCTGTAGGAAGAATAAAAAGAACCGACTCTCTTACACAATCAGTTGGACAAATAAATAATATAAATAAATGATGCCGCTCCTTCTCTTGAGAGTAACCTCAGGGAGAGAACCATTCTTGTCTCAGGCGCATCTTCTGTGCCCCAAATCACTTCTACTTATGAAAAAAAGAGTATGGAAAGTCTGCTTTTCTTATGGATTTCACTAAGAAATGTTATCTAATAAGGTGCGCAGCGAAAGACAGTCTAGGCTCTTAGAAGTGGACTAGGAATCCACTCCCTATTTTATTCAATAATCAAGCCTTCTTCTTAGGTGGGAACCAGCAAAATCTGATCTTCGAGGACGTGAGATGCTGGAAACTTTTTCTTCGTTTTGATGTCACTGGCCATTGAATAGATATTGAGGCTCTCTCCTCATCTGCTTTTTCTTCTTTTAATTGACTACCAAACCATGAAATGGGCTCAAAGGAAGACAAGCAAATCCACGGACTTGCTCGATTTAGTGTGCCTCGCCTATTCTATTACAAATTGGTGGACTCGAAAGGCATTCAAGACGCAAACTAAGAGAAAGTCGGAAAGACGCCAATCAACGAACTTCTAGCACGACCTTGTTGGAGTTCAACCCTCCAAGTTAGCCATCAAACAAAATCCCATGGAAGAAGTCAAACCCAGTGCGAATTCCAGGATTTGAATCAGTTCACGACGCGACGTCTCATTTATATTTAAAGCATTTCAGTGTGATAACTGTTCTTCTCATCATCATCTGAAAACCAAGAAATCATATAAAGAAAGGGGGTTTTGAGACAATCCGATCCCGCCATGGATTCCTTGCCCAAGTGAGAACTGTGCCCCGCGCTTCTTACTCAATAAGGGAGATGCTTTCGCGTCCTTCATGCCCGATTTCTTCGATTTTTGGGTTCATTTTTTTTCTTACGATTTGGAAATCTCTTTTATGTGATGTGATGAACTTATCTTCCACCCCATAGTGCGCCTGCGAATGACGCTACATGTGTGTGGCATGAGAATCCCTCTCAGAGGAGAAGAGGCTAAAAGGAAGCGCCTATTAGGTAGGAGATGGATGAATATCTCTTCTATTATAAATGTCTATAATGAGAAAGTCTCTTTTAGAGGCTTTCACGTCAAATCCAGTCAGTGTTTGAATAATAGTCTGGATTTCGATCAAACTCGTTTTCTCGTCATCTCCTTTTATTCTTCCTCCAACCTGTGGAGACTTTGTCTTCCTTTGTCATAGATTTCCATTTCTAAAATAAAATGAATCTATCTTCCCTCTGAAGGCTCATTCAACTTGCTTATCAAAGGATGCTAGAAAAGAGGAGGGAGACGATAGGCGGAAGGTAAGGAGGAGTAGTGCAACTGATCTACGAGCACCCTTCGGTATACAATACCAATATGTAAAGTCAATTTCTCTCATAGGCCTGCGTTTGAAACTTCTAGTTTGAGGGACTTCACCGCTAACGAGCATCGATAAGCTATCGCAAGCAATCAATCAAAGTGATTCTCTACCCCCGGACCGAAGGAAGGGCTTCAAAAATGAATTGAAAGAATATCAATGAAAGGCCGAGATGTATCCTGTGCGGAGCAAGCCATAACTGGCTGAGATGAAGAAAATATCGACACTGATGAAATTTGTCTGAAAACGTAAACAGCGGAAGAAGTCACTCTCAATTCGATCTAGCAAGAAATGCTCTACCAATAAAATAAAGCGAGAGAGCAAATGGTAAGTCAAGAGAAAGAAGAACCATCTTCCATCCTCCTTACTTAGATAGGGCGAGGCTAGTAGGAGACTCCGAACCACGACGGATCTTAAGAAATGAATGGGATGGGAGGGTGCAATTAATATACTGGGATCAGTTTGATTCTATTTTCCAACCTGGCACTTTGGAACCAACCTGGAATGCAAACAAGGTGCGTAGCAGGCTCCACTCAATGAATCCTTTTTTTTATACCCGAGAGCTTAGTATCCATGATGGCTGGCATCAAAGAGGTCCCCCTGAAAATAGGCCAGGCAATTAATATACTAGGTTTACCTATTGTCTGTTTTTTATTAAGTGCATGCCCTATTGATAGTTTGGACCTTCCTTACCAACATGCTTCATCCTCTCCAACTGAAGTACCGCATCGACAGGCCCCTCCTTAAGCCTCACCCAACCCAGAAGGTCTCACATCGCTAACCTCTCTTTTTAGGCATGGGTGGCAGTATATTAATTCCAGCTCTGCTACCTCTGTTAGAAAGAAAAGACACATCTCGCACTTGAAAGAAAATATGTAGGCACGACACTGCTTCTTTTTCTTGTTAGGTCGGGGTTTCTTTCCCTATCTATCTGATATCGGATATCGCTAACCTCTCTTGTGGGGCCAGGTTCTCTTTCCTCTATATTATATGGGTTAGTCCAGGTTCGTTATCAATACAATTATGCCGCCGAATACAATCACTTTGAAGAGGTTCAGTTCAAATGGGAAGTACGAAATACTGGATAATAGGGATCGCTATGAAATAACAATTAAGGGGTTGTCGTTGTCTTTGATGAGCATTTATTTGTCTTTCAATTCGGTCAACTGGCGACCAACGGGAGGAGATGTTCTTTAGCCAAAGCTTCGTGGTCCACCAATGTTTATACTGGCCGGGGATATAGTTCCAATAAAGTCTGGATGGGAATCTTCTCGAACATCTTTAGCTGATGTAAGATCTTCCACTTACAAGTTAGCTAGGTAAACCCTTCTCTCTACTAGGGAACTCAACTAAGACGGTGGAGCAGCCAGGCGGGTAGGCGGGGCAGGGGAGGCATATATTTCCTCTGGGAGGTAGCGCAGCTGAAGCAAAGATGTCAGCCGTAGGAGCAGGTTCATGTCTTTTGTTCCATCCGAGGCCTACCTTTTTAGACGTATCTGACCTAGGATATGCACCAACCAAGCCCCAGTATATTATTAGGCGAACCCCAAAAATGGACGGATCTGGAAATTAATATACTGGTGCTCTGCACCAGTTACTGAAGGATTGTCAACCGTGTGATAGAGTTCAGAAGTTGTCTGGTTGGACATGAACCAACATCCCGATCAAGAGCAATTAATATACTGGATCAGGCCTCTTTTCTATTTCATTATGATTCCGCTTTTCTATTTAGTTCGGTAGCGAATCTCGCTTCGCTTGCGACCGAAGATTCATGGTTCATGCTCTTTTCTTTGTTTCCTCCCCTACCCAATCGGGGAGTGAAATAGAACATGAAACTGTGAGCTCCCAAGCAATGGGAGGTGCCCGTAGGGAGGCCTAGTATACCCAGGGTGCCTGTTGAAGAATGAGTCGGCGACGCCTAATAATATACTGGGGCGGGAACCGAAGCCATAGCAAAAGTGAGTCTTCATAGGGCGATTGTCACTGCTTGTGGACCCGAACCTGGGTGATTCATCCATGACCAGGATGAAGCTTGGGTGAAACTAAGTGGAAGTCCGAACCGACTGATGTTGAAGAATCAGTGGATGAGTTGTGGTTAGGGGTGAAATGCCACTCGAACACAGAGCTAGCTGGTTCTCCCCGAAATGCGTTGAGGCGCAGCAGTTGACTGGACATCTAGGGGTAAAGCACTGTTTCGGTGCGAGCCGCGAGAACGGTACCAAATTGAGGCAAACTCTGAATACTAGATATGAACCCAAAATTACAAGGGCCAAGGTTGGCCAGTGAGACGATGGGGGATAGGCTTCATCATCGAGAGGGAATCAACCCGGATCACCAGCTAAGGCCCCTAAATGACCGCTCAGTGATAAAGGAGGTAGGGGTGCAGAGACAGCCAGGACGTTTGCCTAGAAGCAGCCACCCTTGGAAGAGTGCGTATTAGCTCACTGATCGAGCGCTCTTGTGCTGAAGATGAACGGGGCTAAGCAATCTGTCGAAGCTGTGGGATGTCAAAATGCATCGGTAGGGGAGTGTTCTGCATTAGAGGGAAGCACCCGCGCAAGCAGGTGTGGATGAAGCCAAAGCAAGAATGTCGGCTTGAGTAACGCAAACATTGGTGAGAATCCAATGCCCCGAAAACCTGAGGGTTCCTCCGCAAGGTTCGTCCAAGGAGGGTGAGTCAGGGCCTAAGATCAGGCCGAAAGGCGTAGTCGATGGACAACGGGTGAATATTCCTGTACTACACCTTGTTGGTCCCGAGGGATGAAGGAGGCTAGGTTAGTCGAAAGATGGTTATCGGTTCAAGGACGTAAGGTGACTTAGATTTTGCAGGGTAAGAAGGGGTAGAGAAAATGCCTCGAGCCAATGTCCGAGTACCAGGCGCTACGTCGCTGAAGTAACCCATGCCATACTCCCAGGAAAGCTCGAACGACCTTCAACAAAAGGGTACCTGTACCCGAAACCGACACAGGTAGGTAGGTATAGAATACCTAGGGGCACGAGACAACTCTCTCTAAGGAACTCGGCAAAATAGCACCGTAACTTCGGGAGAAGGGGTGCCTCCTCACAAAGGGGGTCGCAGTGACCAGGCCCGGGCGACTGTTTACCAAAAACACAGGTCTCCGCAAAGTCGTAAAATCATGTATGGCGGTTGACGCCTGCCCAGTGCCAGAAGGTCAAGGAAGTTGGTGACCTGATGACAGGGGAGCCGGCGACCGAAGCCCTAGTGAACGACGACCATAACTATAACGGTCCTAAGGTAGCGAAATTCCTTGTCGGGTAAGTTCCGACCTGCACGAAGACGTAACGATCTCGGCACTGTCTAAGAGAGAGGCTCGGTGAAATAGACATGTCTGTGAAGATGCGGACTACCTGCACCTGGACATAAAGACCCTATGAAGCTTCATTATTCCCTTGGATTGGCTTTGGGCCTTTCCTGCACAGCTTAGGTGGAAGGCGAAGAAGGCCTCCTTCTGGGGGGACCCGAGCCATCAGTGAGATACCACTCTGGAAGAGCTAGAATTCTAACCTTGTGTTAGGACCTATGGGCCAAGGGACAGTCTCAGGTAGACAGTTTCTATGGGGTGTAGGCCTCCCAAAAGGTAACGGAGGCGTGCAAAGGTTTCCTTGGGCCGGACGGAGATTGGCCCTCGAGTGCAAAGGCATAAGGGAGCTTGATTGCAAGACCCACCCATCGAGCAGGGACGAAAGTCGGCCTTAGTGATTCGACAGTGCCGAGTGGAAGGGTCGTCGCTTAACAGATAAAAGTTACTCTAGGGATAATAGGCTGATCTTCCCCTAGAGTTCACATCGACGGGAAGGTCTGACACCTCGATGTCGGCTCTTCGCCACCTGGGGCTGTAGTACGTTCCAAGGGTTGGGCTGTTCGCCCATTAAAGTGGTAAATGAGCTGGGTTTAGAACATCATGAGACAGTTCGGTCCATATCCGTTGCGGGCGTTAGAGCATTGAGAGGACCTTCCCCTAGTACGAGAGGACCGGGAAGGACGCACCTTTGATGTACCATTTATCGTGCCCACGGTAAACGCTGGGTAGCCAAGTGCGGAGCGGATAACTGCTAAAAGCATCTAAGTAGTAAGCCCACTCCAAGATGAGTGCTCTCCTATTCCGACTTCCGCAGAGCCTTCGGTAGCACAACCAAGATAGCGATGGGTTCTCTGCCCCTGTGGGGATGGAGCGACAGAAGTATTGAGAATCCAAGATAAGGTCACGGCGAGACGAGCCATTTATCATTACGATAGGTGTCAAGTGGAAGTGCAGTTATGTATGCAGCTAAGGCATCCTAACAGACCGAGAGATTTGAACCTTGTTCCTACACGACCTGATCAATTCAATTAGGCACTCGCCATCTATTTTCATTGTTCAACTGTTTGACAACATGAAAAAACCAAAATCTTTGCCCTTCCCTCCCTTGGATAGATAGAGAAGGGAGGAGGTCTTTGGTGTTCCTTCCAGTCAAGAATTGGGGCCTCATAATCACTAGCCAATATTTCTCTCATTCTCATGCCTTTCTTTTTTCATGATTCGATATTCTGGTGTCCTAGGCGTAGAGGAACCACACCAATCCATCCCGAACTTGGTGGTTAAACTCTACTGCGGTGACGATACTATAGGGGAGGTCCTGCGGAAAAATAGCTCGACGCCAGAATGATAAAAAGCATAACACCTCTTATTTTACTAAAAAAAATGCAAAGGTCCTCTTATTCAAAACCTCAATTATGATATCTCTTCTCCCCCTTTCACACCTCAGAATGCACTGTTCTTATAGTGAGAAACGCACTTTCACATCTTCTTAACCCGAAACGAAATGGCTAAGGAGAGGTTCCATTTTGAGGGTACTTCCGGGAACAGATCCAATAGAGACGTGGTAGGGCCTGTAGCTCAGAGGGTTAGAGCACATGGCTATGAACCACGGTGTCAGGGGTTCGAATCCCTCCTCGCTCACAACCGGCCCAAAAGGAAAGGCCCTTTCCCTCTGGGGGATAAGAAAATCATGATCGGGATAGCGGATGTAAAGCTATTAAACTTGGGTATGGTCTTTTGTCGAAATGGAATGGCCTTAATTTTTATTTATTTTATCTGAAGGATTTTTAATTACATATAGTAACGACTCTTGAATTAGCATATTTGTGTTTTACTCCCCTTAACTCTTTCTCAGCCAGGCTTGGGCAGAATAGCAGAGAAAGTACGAGTATTAATAGCATAACAAATATGCATTCCTCGTCATTAATATGTTTGCTCGCGTTAATTGTGGTCTATCGGGAGAATCGATGAATGCATCTTTGATGCACTGCTAGTACATCATCTGAGAATTCTTAATTGGCTAGTTATAAATAGATATAGGTCTATTTATAAGGGATTACCTTGGATCTACGCCGAGGTATTGATGGTGATTCTCAACTATCGTAAAACAGAATGTGATACGATGAGATAGAATGCAATAGAAACAAAGACAAGGAACGGGTTACCTACCCCTAATGGTCAAAGCGAGCCCTTTCATTCAATTCTTCATTCTTTAATGAAATTAAGAATCAATCAAACCTCCCCGAGTAGGATTCGAACCAACGACCAGTCGGTTAACAGCCGACCGCTCTACCACTGAGCTACTAAAGAACAATGGGAGATTCAACCTCATAAAGTTCAACTCCAGTTCTTAACCCATGAGTCCGAAGCTTCCTTCGTAACTCCCGGAACTTCTTCGTAGTGGCTCCGTTCCATGCCTCATTTCATAGGGAACCTCAAAGTAGCTCTATTTCATTATATTCCATCTATATCCCAATTCCATTCATTTAATATTTCTTTAGTGTGATTGAAATTTCATAGGAGATGTAATTCAATCAAAGAAGATGGTATCGTTGACATAAGAGATGTCCTTTCTAGTCTATCTCTTTCTATATATGGAAAGTTAAGAAATCATCATATAATAATCGAGAAATTGAAATAGAAAAGAAAAAAAAGAGGTTTGTGATGATTTTAAATTTTTTTCTACTTCTAAGGTCAAGGTTGGGTCGTTTCATTTGGTATCAGAGCTTAGGTTAAGCGAACAAAAAAGATTCAATGGGACTAACTCATCTAGGTATCATAGGCTCCCTAGATTCAATCTCTTTCTACGCACCTCTTGACCGAATCTATAAACGGACTCATTTTCAGAGGTTGATGAAACTAGAGGATGCCCTGCCCTTATCTATTACCAAATTTATGTCTCAATATTCTTCCATAGTGATATCCTAACCGGGGGAAGATCGGACTAGTAAAGGGAATGAGAATAATCTTCTTTCTCTAGATAGGATAAAATAAGTATGGTCTTCGTGCGTATGATTGATTGTTTACGATTCTGCATGGGATATGGGATTGGTTAGACACCGATCCAGACGAAACCTCACGTTTCTCCGTTAGGTTAACACTGGTACCAGGGTTCGACTTCAAATTAGAAAGAGGTTGGGCATAGAGCAGAGTACCGGTCTTACGACCAAAGCTAACTATACCCAATAGTTGTGAACAAAACCATAGCTTCCTTGCCCAATTGTCAGAGGCACTTGCATAGATTGTTACCCCACTTCCTTAGGTCTGAACGGGCATTAGAGAAAGATGATGATGGCATTCTTTAGTAAGAAGGTGTGAAGCATAGTCTGAGTGATAGTCTTTCTGGAAATAACTTGCTCGCTTAACCTGTGTGTTTTCTTTTTATAATCATAAAGAGGGTTGTTGCTTCCTAGAATCTATCAATATTGTATCTTCATACCGGCCTTGGTACTTGAATGAATGCCTTGGCACACTCCTGACCACTCTTATATCCTTAATGGGACCTTATTCTACTATGAACGCTCTCCTCGCTTGGGTCCTTACATCTAGGTAAATTGTCATAAGCTGCTAAATTAGGTTGAAGACGAGTGTCAAGCTAGCATGCATTACTCGTAAGAGAAAGTGCTTGACTTTCGTTTTTCTAATTTCCAGAAGGTCTTCCACTGCAACTATCCCTAGCCCATGCTATCTCCGAAGAAAGGATAAAGCTTCTTTCGTGGTGAAGGCCAGTATATTAATTTCTGACTCTATTCATTATATATATTATAAAAGACCCTGCTGGGATCTTTGCTGCGATTGAATATTCACCGACATTTATATTGATGACTCTCTTCATCAAGAAAGTGATTGAGCTACTGCCATTGAGGCCTATTTATTATACGTGTAATAGTAAGCCTCTATCTCTAGGATCCTTTTTACTGCAAAGTTTGAAAGAGTTGTGGCCCCAAGCCATCTGTCGCTACGCACCTTCTCCCGGCAGAGTGTATTGGATCGGTCCCCTTGGATATGAAGTTATGGGTTTCTCCTGTATCAACAAGGGCCTATGCCCTCCCCCATTGTGTTGCGACTGATTTAGTCCTTTCAGGCAAAAAGCTTCTTTATTAAGGCGGCTAACTATTCGTCTTTTGGGGGGTCGATAGGCACTTTATATGAGACTGGGGACTTATACAACTACAACTACAGGGTCTATAAGTGAATCCACTTCCCAGGAGGTTCTTTCAAGGGTAAAAAGACTTCTACTGAGACTTCGTTTAGTACTTATACTCTCCCTATTACAACTATATTACTTGGAGAAAAAATAACAATTGCCATTGAATATCAAATCCCGGGGGGGACTAGCTCAGAAGAAGGATAAGGGTATTTTGAGTACCAGAAGCATCCCAAATACAACCTTGTAGTATTAGTACCTAAGGAGGGATTACAAGAAGCTCAGCTAGAGGATCTTATCATTCTAGATCGCTCGAAGCGAAGAAAGAACCAAGAGAGCAGGCAATTGCAATTCACTTTGGAAAAAATCATCATTTAAACTGAAAGATCTTACCAATTTGATCAAGACTTTCATACTAAGATGCAAGCTCAATTGAAATTAGGCTTTCACCCACCCTCTAGATTACCATAACTGAAGCCAATCCCATCCTTCTCGTTCGATCCGTGCTATTAACGACACTTATTCTGTGCAAAATAAGTGGTTGAGATCCTCTAGCCTTCCACCCCTTACTTTGGAGTAGGAGCAGTGGATTCGCCTACTGAAAAGTCTTAAGTAAATCCGGATTGACTATCTTTCTCTTTCCTTCAAGCAAGGTTGACTTCATTATCTATAGGTAGACTGAACACAAACCCAATCGTACAAGCAAATAGATGACTAAAAGCGCTTACTAAGCCCGAGGTTTTAGGCCCGGAAATTCCAATTCAATTAGCAGCGAATCTTGCACTTGAGGACCAGATCTCTATCTGTAAGAGCGGATTAGGCGCATGCCATTGATTACCCCTTCTTTACTACATGCATATTGTCATGCTTCTCAAAGTCAAAGTTTCTCTAATAGTACTCATTGTGAAAGAAGTGCAATGGGGAGCGTAGGTATTGATTGCATGTCGGCAGTCAATCGAATGCTGGGAGGATTACTTTCTACGGCAAGTCATAAACCTACCTCTATCATACGAAGAAGCGTATACCTCCCTATAGCAATATCCCTCTAATAACTCTACTCTACGAACCATTGATGAGCCAGTCTGTTTGGTTTTGTCTTTCTTGGGAAGCTCCTTTGTTTGGGGTAGCAACTTCTGTACGTGATCATCTATAAGTTATCATGCGTAGCTCAGCCTCTCTGGAACAAGTTGAATCCTCACTGTTTTCTCCCCATTGCACTTTCATCGACTTAACTTCTCTGTTGCGTAGCTTCTTAATCTATGATCCAGTTATATGGGTAGGAACTCATCTAATCGTCGCCTCCCTTTCTACCTCTACCTCCTCAAGCATGCTTGGCTCAACTATCTATCCTTTATTGTGCTGACATTTCTGCAGATGAGAAACGTGGAAAACATCATGAATACCCGCCAATCTATCTGGTAATCTCAGCCTATAAGCCATTTAACCTATCCTTTCTAATATGGGAAATGGCCCTACAAACCTTGGCGCCAATTTCCCTGAAAATCCAAAGCGAACCACATTCCAGGTGATATTTTGATGAAAACCGTGTCTCCCACTTCAAACTCAATATCGGTCCTTCTCTTATCTTCGTATGACTTCTGCCTGTCCTGAGCTGTCTTCATGCGTTTGCGGATAAGATTAATCTTTTCTGAAGTCTCTCTAATCATCTTAGGTCCAAGTAGAAGCCTATCCGTAGAGTCCCACTAGTAAGTCGGTGATCTACAAGGTCGTCTGTACAATGGCTCGAAGGGTGCCATGCCTATACCAAACTGATAACTGTTGTTGTAGGCAAACTCAACAAACGGAAGATGCTCATCCCTCCGAAGTCTGGGATACACAGCCTCAAAAGATCCTCATGATCTCTATTCACCCTCTCAGTCTGCCCATCGATCTGAGGGTGGTGCTCAAACATAACTGTGTACCTAGTGCCTCTTGCAGGATCTTCCAGAACTCACTAGTGAAGATGGGGTCATGATCACTCACTATGCTAGAAGGTACTCCATGTAAATGGACTATCTCATGAAGATAAACTTATGCCAACTATGGTACCGTTCTCTTGCTCTTAATAAGAATGAAATGAGCGCTCTTAGTAAGCATGTCTACTATAACCCAAATACTGATGTTTCCTTTCCTCGATATAGGCAAGCCATCGATGAAATCCATAGAGATGCTCTCCCACTTCGACTATGGGACGTCCAAAGGATGAAGCAAACCGCCAGGCTTTTTCTGTTCAGCTTAACTTGCTGACAAACTAAACATCGATAGACAAACTCCACTATATCTTTCTTCATCCCAGCCCAAAAGAAAAGCCTCTTCATATCTCTACACATCTTATCGCCACCCGGATGGATAGTCATCCTAGAATGATGGGCGTCCTCAAGGACTGTCCTCAACAGATTCCCAACTCGAGGAACACAAAGCCTTCCATCCCGTCACAACCACCCTCAATCATCCGTGGAATATCTACTAAGGTGACTAGAAGTTTCCCTTCTACTGAGCCTATCCAAGATGTCTACTATCTGTGGATCCTCTAGCTGCGAAGGTCCTATCTGATCCGTAAGAGTAGGTCGCACCTCTAAGGATGCCAAAAAACTAGGTATAAGATCTATCGATGGCCTAAAATTGAAGGTCGATATGTACTCCAAGCCTCGCCTCTCTACGAATAGAGACTCAAAGTCATCCTCTGCCTACTCAATGCGTCCGCCACCACATTACCCTTGCCAGGGGTATAAGCAATCTCAAAACCATAGGACGCTAGAAACTCCATCCATCTCTGCTAAATTGAGATCCCTCAGTGAGAACAGATACTTGAAAGATTTATGATCCATGTACAACTCGAACCACTCTCCAAGTAGATAACATCTCCAAGGCCTGTTTTCTTAATTCAGAATGCTAGTTTACGATCTTAGTAGTAAATTCAATCCACACTACGAATGGTGTAAAACGCGTTCTCATGCGTTTTCTATGCCGGAGAGAAGGGGCGAAGCTCTGGTTGCGCAGCTCTTGGAGTGATAGGGCTTTAGTTATATCAATCTATTACGGTGTTCAACTTCTTATTACTCTTGGCGGCCAACCGTATTCATGGACTAATATACTTGGGACCGGTGATTAGAGTCTGAAGTCCATGTAGGTGGTATGGGCCAGTAGTATAAACATTGGCGACCAACGATAGGAGACCGAAGGGAAATGGATGGAAATATTCTGGTTCACTTAATATTTCGGTCGTAAGACCTAAAAGCCCAAGAGATTTGGTAATCGAGGACAGTCGACTTCGTCCTTAATACATGGGGTCTGAGACCACTGCTTTTGCTTCCATAGACCGATTGGATTGATATTATACACGAACCCCTGCGAATCCTCAATGGAAACCTTTTTCTGGTCTCTTCCTTTGCTCTGTCCAAGAACAAATCTTGAAACAACAAGGGAGACTTCCCATATTGATACCAGATCCATCCTCAGACCGGGGCAAAACGAATAAGGCTTAAGTGAAACCAGAGTGTTCTCATTTACTTGACAAGCCCGATCGTGATTATGAGCTAGGAAATACCAGTTTACTTTGCTTCAGCAGAATGCATTCTTGAACAGGAACCTTAATATACTAGCAGCCATTCGATTGACTGAACAGTCGGATGTTTTCAATCAACAGAAAGGATGGTTCACTTACTAGGGGATACGGAAGCAGCTTTGATGAATTGTACTAAATTGAAATAGTCCATTTTGCACTGCTTGAACTTCGTTTTGTTGGCTAAATTTGATACCTTTCATAGATTAGAGGTCGGGAACCGGGCATAATTTTGTTGCATGTTCGCTTCCTAAAGGATTTTGTGTCTAATGGGACCCCAATTTAGGAGAAGTCAACGACTTCCGTATCGTCAGTAAATATGTTGAATTTGAACCCCATTCAATCTATTATTTCTTGACAATTGTCTGATAGGGCTGGGCTGGCCCATATTAAATAGTAGGATATGAGGTCTTCGGAACTGATAATATGAGGCTACGGACAGATTGCACCTAACTAGGAAACCTTGAACTCCTGGATCCTTTTTTGGGACGAAAATCAACATTTGGAGTGACTGATGCATCATGATATAGCTTCCAAGCGTGGTGGGGATCTACCTTGTTCCTGGGCTTAGCAATAACTAACCTGCTTGCCTTCTGATTTTCGTTGATCAATGCTTGCGAAGCGAAGAAGCATAGTCTAGGTTTTCCGGTGAATTATATTCACATCGGAAAGAGGTAGCCCAGATCACCGATAGGGGCATTTCCATCAGCAGCATTCTCTGTTGAGTCGATCTCATTTCCATTTCGATTTCTGCTCTTTCTTATTACTATCCGCCTTCTTCTTTCAAGTACCATATCATTCCTCTCTTTAGGAAAAATAAAGAGTAACCCGGACCCTCGCTTTCACTTGAAGTAAGCGCCCCTATTTTAAAGCAAGAACACTCCTCTCGGGTTTCGCGACACCCTTCCCCCTCGCTTTTCTAGAAAGGCTTTTCTTTCAGATACTTGCACATGCCCTTCATTCGCCAGTCGTTCGCTCCTCTTTAGCTTTGTTTACTTTCTGGGTCAGACCTCTGCCCTGTCCTAAAAAGATTTCGATTCGATTCGTTTTGAGTACTTATTTGCAATTGAGGCATATCTATGGTATGGAAGCTCTTCTACTAGCCCGGGTGGATTCCCTGGTTAAACCGATATCTTTCCTATTTCAGCTTCTGCCTTCACTTTAGATTTTCTTGCCCCCCTTAAACAAACATAAGAAATAAAGGTAGGAACTCCTAATAAGGCTCGGGAAATCCCCAATGTTTCAAAAAAGAAAACGAACCTGCGAGCATAATGATCAAGCAAAAGGTTAAAAAAATTTACAAGGGATTTCAGTCATGTGTATAACCTTTTAAACTTAACACAATGATCAAACTTCACTAATCAGGTTCAAAATCATTCAAAATGATTTCCATAACCGTTTAACTAAGCATAACAAACAAAGTTAACTGATTAGTTTACATTTCATTGAAATATATCGATATAGTGCCAAGATTCAAAATAATTCAAGTAATAATGGTCATCAATGAAATATTAAAGGTGTGAGTCATTAAATATAGAACAGGTTCATGTATTCATGATCTTCCGAACAATATCATAGCATTAGACCAACATTTGATCAGCAGTATAATCATGTTATAATAGAAAGTAATTAAATTAAGCCTGAACTGATGCAGGTTAATATGTAAACATTTTACACATCATAAATGGATTTAAAACACCTTGCTTATCAATATAAGATTTTAGCAGTGTTACAGATTGAATCAAATTGCATATAACAAAGCCAAATTGAGTTTTAGTTTCAACCATTTTGTACAACATTTGCATTATGCTTATATGTCAAAAGAATTAAATATAGGAATTATATCCAAGATTAATTCATGAGAAAGGATAGCATCATCCATTCACTATCCAACAGAGAATGATTTTGATTCAAAACATGTTGAATTATGTTCACAGTTAATGTAACATTCATGCACAGAAGATTTAATAACATATAGGATCTGGCAGTATATCCAGTCTGATTTATTAAAATTTAATATTCATATAATCAGTTTTAGATATTGAACAGATGATACATTAATTCAAAATCATAGATTTTCAATACTTCTAATTACTATCTAACAGTATCATATTAGTTCAAAACAAATATGTATAAAAGTATAAAAGTATACTAAAACAAACAAAGGTAATAGTTAATCAATACATATGTATATCATATTCATATATATATATATATATATATATATATATATATATATATATATATATATACGGGAAAGTCTAAAGAGACACAAAATTTTGACACAAATGGTGACATAATTGATTTGCACCATTGGATCACCCCATGAATTACACCTCACCATACAAAAACAAAAAGATCTAACGGTTGAGGCTCTGTGTCTCTTTCTTTGTGTTTAATTTTATGTTCAAATAGCTGCCCCCTATATATATATATATATATACTCATCCAAAATTAAATAAATAAGTGTTTCATAACACTAACAATTGCCCATAACTTAAGTCATACTTATATTAACCAAATAGGTTTTACTTGCTTAAGTATATGTGAATACATATATATACACACACAAACACACTTGCAGTAATAGGTATGTGTGAAAAACCAATTTTTTCATCATAGACTTAAAACAATAGGGTGTTGACTTACATGTATATAAAATATACAACTGTCATACTCATGTATAAAACAAATCATAGAATTTGTCTTGATAAACTTTCAATTATAAATTTGATTTCAGAAAATCAAAACTGATTTGAAAAACAACCTTACTTATTTGTCAATTAAATTTTTGGGGTTTTTCAATAAATCTAGAAAGAAAATGATTTAACAAATTTCCAAATAAATTACTTTACAAATCCATATAAATAGATCAATATTGTTTAATTATCAATCAAACAAATTTGATTTTAAGATTGATACTGTTTATTCATGTAAATAGATCATTATAATCTTCTAGACTAAATCCGTTTTTCATGATTTGATTATCTCAAATTCGTAAAAAGAATTAATTACTGATATTAATTCGTATTTTAAATTAAACAACTTTAATTTCAAAATCAAACCCATACATCAAACTCAATTTGAACATTTCAAACTTAACTCTGAAACTTTCACACATAGAATGATTCAAAACAGGAGCAAAATAACAACAATTTGAGTTCAATCTATTATATCTCGTATAACCTAGTGCTCCGATACCATTGTTGGTTACAATTTAGGATTTCAAGATAATTTAGTAGGGGGAAAATTTAAACCCTAAAAAGATCTTGTATGAAAATAACAGATCGAATTAAAATCATACCTTGGATTTTAGGAAATCGATTAACCCCAAATTTTATTCAATTGCAGAATCTCGCCGAAAGCTGGATCGAATCAAATCATGGCGAAATCGCCCTGGCCTCCATAGTTATCCATGCGAACACCATCTTCAGTCAGAGAACAGATCGAAGAAGAAAGGAGAGCCCAGCGGTGCAAGCCGCCATTGTTGTTTTGATCTAGGATTTTTTATTATTTCCGGAAATGTCGGTCAAAATAATATAGATAGTGTGCTACTAAAAGCACCTAGAAATATGCTTCCTAGCACCATACTTAATTTAATCACTCTTAATTAATTTAATGTACTTCCTAACACCAGCTTTATTTCTCCACTCAGTCCCTAATCACCCAGCATATTCCATCTCCCGCCATTAGTTCAAACGTAAACCCTATTTCTTTTTATCATCTTATCTCGGTCGATCAAATGTAAACGTCGACCTGATTTGCTTCCTAACATGATCCGCCATCTACTTCTTCCCCAATTGATTCCTCTTAAACCCTAATTCTCAATTATATTGTAATTTGAGAAAAACTTATTTTAGTAGTCATTACTGTTTGATTTCTTAGCAATGAAGGGCGAGAATTATACACGAACGAAGATCTCGCGAACAGCCAATGCTCTAATGAAGAAGATGAGGTTATTTATCTTAAATTATTTTTGTATGGTTGGGTACCTATTTTTTATTTCGTGGTGGCCAGAGGCATATGTGTATAGGAAGGATGGTGGTGTTTAGTTATAGTGTTAGGAAATACATTTCTGGGAGCTTTTAGAAACACACATAAAATATTCAGTACCATGTGTTATAAATGGTGTAGACCCCATTTTAATCAATATACGTGTACATGAAACAAGGAACAATTCTTTGTACTCTTTCAACAACAAATATTAATGGTTGATATTTTATTTTACCCAAAATCAAAACAGTGTTCCCCTTATAATGTTCTAAGCGTGTGACCCTATAGGTTATTACAACGTTGGCAATGATTTTAAATCGTATTTAAAATCATAAACGGTGATTGGTATCTAGCAATACGCTACTGCTACCCAAGTTATAATAAGATCAACGATTCGATACAACCTTTCCGTGACTAGTGTCTCAAATATAATCCTTTTAACCAATATATCTAGGATTAAACTAGAGGCATGGGTTGTATCATCCTCGTTATAATTTAATCCGTTTTTCTTGATCGATGAGTAGACATTTAAAATAAATCAATATTTGAGCATGGCCATGCATTTCACAGTCTCACTCAATCAAGAGGCCCATGGATATCACTACGAATATATCGTAGGGTTAAATTCCATCTAGATCATTCATAATTTTCATTCGATTCGAGGTGTATCCAATGATAACTGTTATCGTTACTCTATTACGAATAACTTTTGATCATATCAAAACACAAACATCCTCAAATAAAATTACAATGATTTAGGTTTGAGGACCATTACATCACAGTCACTATGAGAATAACTTATGATACTGTTAATTTTATTCCATGTAGTTATCTCACGGTGGGTCAGCCCAATACGTATTTATGTTTTGACATTAATATCACGTATATTAATGATCAATGAGATGAGATCATCAGTCAATCAACATACTAGTTTCAATGCTTTATTGTTGTCCTATATAAACAATTAAACTTGGCTAGGGCCATTTAAAAATTATAATACTTATCATATTATATAATCCCAAATTCAAATCTTACTCGAACTATATAATTCTGTATTATAATTCTAAGGACTTCTATTATATTAATATTTATATTACGCAGTAAATATATCATAATAGAATATTATTTTATTTTAAATAAAACAATAACATCAACAGCGTTATCAATCCCATCAAATGAATTGCCTCTAGGGCATAAACTCTAACATGCAGGCCCAGGTTCAGGTATGATTTATTTATACCTGTTGTTGCTTATTTTTCTGTTATCACTCATACCATACTTTTGTCTGAACTAGAGTTTTATGTCTCTTTTTATTACTCTGGGTTCTCTTAAACGAGAAGACTAGAGGCAGGTTATGTGGTTATGCACGAGTAGCTATCCAGAGACAAACGGGAGGCTTACACGTACTATTTACATATGTTCTCCCTGTGTTGTTACTGGTCACTACTTTGGGCATTAGTAGTGTACCTTTTCTATTTTGCTTTAGAGACAATATTTTAAAGTTGTAATAATGATGGTTTGGATCATAAGCTGTATTTTGGGTTCCGCTGCTATGATGGTTTAGTTTT
Source organism: Allium sativum (assembly GCA_030737875.1). Lineage (NCBI taxonomy): Eukaryota > Viridiplantae > Streptophyta > Magnoliopsida > Asparagales > Amaryllidaceae > Allium > Allium sativum. The sequence continues at coordinate 431,840,039 of CM060912.1, forward strand.
CATCTTATGCACTGTCTCGCCTGTTATATATCAAGTTATGTTATTATTATATTTTATTATGTGCGATGTGAGATATACTACATGCTCTTTTGTAGATCATAGTTTCAGATTCCTTTCTTTTGACGACCGTCCCATGCTGGTCGGGCATCGGCACGGCGCATCTTCGAGGAAATGTTGGCTGGTGCGGGGTGGGTTGTCACACTTGGTATCAGAGCCTAGGTTGCATAGTTTAACATAGGGGAAGATATTAGGGAGAGATAATATACATATATGCGAGCGCGTATTTGTAATATTTTGGTTTTCAAAAGCTATATATATTATTAGTATAGATAAGGATGAAGTCGCACTGCACTAGCACCACTAAAGAGATGGTTAATCGTTTTTCTTTTTATAGATTGAACGATGAGCCGACATACAAGGAGTACGGGTTCAGAGGCCAATAATGGGAATGTCCCTGATCTGAGGATGACTGCCTTCATGCGAGAGATGCTTAGGGATGCTCAGGGAGCAGTTCCTAAGGCTGCTAACGGTAGTGGTGTAGCGATGTAGGCGCCTAGAGCCGATTTTGCTAAGCTCAGCACGGATTATATTAATCTTGGTAGAAAGCCGTTCCACAGAACGGAATCGACAATGGAAGTTCAAGATTGGCTTGACAGTTGTGAGCGCATATTTGAAGATTTGGGGATCGAGGATGCAATGAAGAGAAAGTTAGCATCGCATCAGCTTTAAGGATGGACTATGAATTGGTGGAATGCCATTAAAGAAGCTACTCTCTAGGATCAAGTTACTTGGAATCAGTTTAAGACTCGCTTTTATGATAAGTTTATTCCAACTGCTCAGAAATCAGAATTGTTCAAGAAATTTTTGGAGCTTAAGCAGAATGGTAGGGCAGTCTCAGAATATATTGTAGAATTCGATACTTTATCAAAATATGGATTATCCCTTATCGATACTGCTGAGAAGAAGAACGAAAGGTTAATAACTGGCCTAGATGGGTACTTGGGGGAAATACTTATACACCATTTCGATGAGACTTTCGAATCTATTGTGGGAAAAGCATTGAGATCTGAGAGTCTATACCCAAAGTCGAAGACCGAGGTTGTTGTTACATCTTTAGAGGAGCCAAAGTCGCAGGCAAGCGGTGGAGGCAAGAATAATTCCTAGAATAAGAGGAAATAGGACAAGACTAAGGATGGTCAGAAAAAGAAGAATAAGAAAGAGGCCCAGTGCTTTGGTTGCGGCAAGAAGGGCCACTATATCAAAGATTGTCGAGCGAAGAAGGTGGAGAAGAAGTGCTTTGATTGTGACCAAGTGGGACACTTCAAAAATTAATGTCCGCAACCCCCTAAAGAGAAGTAGATCTGAAAGCATATGCTATCAACGCGGTTCCTTTTTCGTCGAATTCCCCAACTGCGGCGCAGAAGGGAAAAGGTGTCGTTATTCAAGGTATGCTTTCCATTTATGATGTTCTTGTTCGATTTTTGTTTGATACCGGAGCTTCCCATTCCTTCTTATCTAGTGACCTGGTAGATAGGTTGGAATTGGAACCTGAGCTTGTCGATAGCCTTTAGTTGTGACGAACCCGATCGGTGGTTCGACTAGCCTTAGTATGATTTGCCGTAAATTGGTCTTATCGAGTCATGGATGTATGTTTACTTGTGATTGCTTTGTTTTGGGATTTACTGGGTTCGGCATTATTTTGGGAGTCGATTGGCTCCAAAGGTATGAGGTGGTGGTAGACTGTGAGGGGTCTTCGATGACCATTAGAGCGGATGATGGGCGTACGGTGGTATTGGGTTGGCTACCTAGTGATGGGGTGATGGCTAGTTTTATAATTCCCTCGACATCCTGCACGATGAGTTATCATATGTGCCTATTGCTAGCGAGTATCCAGACTTCTTCAGGGAAGTGGCCTGTAACACCCCGTGATTTTTAATATTAAAATTGACGAATTAAAGAACACTCAATTTCAAATGTGAGAATTAAGGGAAATGGGTTGCGCCATTGCGTTCGTCTTAGAATTTTGGTTGAGATAGAGTCCGAGTTTGCGTGAATTGGACTTCGTATGAAGAAGTCATGGCCTTCCGAAGTTTCAAAATTCAAATAAATTTAAAACAGCTCAGATTCAAAAAATTTCAAATTCAAATTTCAAACAGGGAAGCGGGCTGGGCGGGAAAATTCCCGCCCAAAGCCATGTCGACCAGGGGGTTGACCTGGGGGTCGACCTACCCCCCCCCCCCTGGGTAGATCTGAAAGATGACGATCTTTTGACTCAGTGCAGAGTCATTAGGGCTGAGGTGTTATTCTATCTTGATTGGATGGTCCTGATTGTTTCTAGGTTAATCTGACGGCTCTAAATTAATTAAAAATTCTATATAAGCAACCTAACTCTCAACCTAAAATCACACTAATTCATACCAAGAGCCGCCATACCATCAATGAAGAACCTAGAGTAGTCGCCGTTCTCTTTCAACTCAAAAACAAGATAGAAGCAAGAATCAAAATCAAATTTAATCTAAATTAGGATAACAATTAGTCTACTTCAAAGGCTAGCAATTCAGTTTCAGAATACAGATCCCAGAAAAACTAGATAGTTCTTTTGTTTGTGAGTATAATTTCTTTCATAAATAATTAATTAATTTAATTGTGATAAGTTATAACTGGGATTATGAGAATATGACTTTGAATCATGTAATGTTATCGTTGGCAGTTTTGTTATTGTAGATCTATTTCATATTTTGAATTGTACATGTTTAACTTGATTCATCTTATGCAAGTTTAGGATGTTAAATCATATGCTAGTTTATGAATCATATGCAAGTCTGTAGGTGGATTATACACAAGTTCATATGTGAATCATGTAGATACATATGCTAGTTTATATGCAAGCATGTGATATTAATTTACATATTTAGATCCATATGCAATTTCACATCTTATGTTTAGATCTATATTTAGATCCATGGCAATACATAGTTATGCAAATTTATGTTTTATATGCCCATTGCTATGCTAGTCTTGTATGTGAATCATATGCTAGTATTGAATGAAATTCATATGCAAGTTATAGGAAAACCATATCCATATAAGCAAATTCACATCTTTATGTTTGGATCTATATTTAGATCCATGATAGTTTATACAAATTTATGTATACCCATTGCCTATGCAAGTTATTGACTATGCAAACTTATGTCATGACTCTTAGATCTATTTTATGTGTTATGCAAGATGCGATGTTGCTTTTCTTTTTATAAGTTAGACTATTTGCAAGTCTAACCTATGTCATATTAAAACGTACGAATAGCGTGGGGACAAGGGGAAAATATTAAATATACATAGTTGTGAATTGGCATAAAATGGCCTTAAAGGCATATAATTAATTTGAGACACTAAATGGTATAAATTTATATACCTGAAATTATGGACGTAATTTAGGTGACAATTATGGACATAAATTAATTTAGAATTTATTGACAAATTTGAATAGGGATATTAATCCAATTTGGGGTTAAATAATTATGTGTAATAATTAACTTCCTAAGACACGAGGTCAGACTCGTTTGTGGTATAAAACTGCCCGGACCCGCCTGGGAAATCTAGCAACCACAAATGGTAGTCTAATGTGAGAGGTCAAAGGCATAAATTAAATGCGTAACAATTGTAAAGACACGAGGTTAGGCTCGTTTGCAGTATATGACTGTCGGGACCCGCCCGGCAAATCCAGCAACCGCAAACGGTAGTCTAATGTGGGAGGTCTTTACAAGGTTATTGTTCTAATGAATTAAGTAACACTTAACCAGATAAACATGTGGTGGGACATGGGGGTTAAGTGGGTGGCCTGGGTGGCATGTGAAATACGATTAGAAACACTTAACCAAGTTGAAAACATGTAAGAAGACATGAATAAGAAGGGGTTAAGTGGGAAGTTCTAGTGGGTAACAAGCTTAGGTGGAAAGCTTGTGTCTAACATGGGGACCCTTTTCAAACCAGTAACCCATTTAGTATCTTTGTGAGCTCGAGTTAGATCGAGGATGGGACACACTTACTGGGTTTGATTGTAAGAGGTCAAAACGGGTTAGCGGTGACAACGTAAGTCCAACGGGGTCATGTGCGTGTGTGGGCCTGGGTTGGTAGGTAAGATGTTGTTGCATCGTGTAGATATAAGTTGTGCATCTTTAGTGGTATCGGGTTGCCACTTTGGGAAGTAATACACCCCACTGTGGGACCAGCACGGGTATCTACGAGTTAGGGAGTCGATCGCATGGGGGTAGTGGGTATAACTAGGGGAGATAGAGGCAGGCGGCACCTATGATGGTTACTAGGGGTACGCGAAACTACCATTATCATTATTATGTTCTGTAGGCGGGATCAACTTTTAGGGTGACTAGTAATGGTGCAGTATAGTAATTATCCTATAGTGATTAGGAACGAGATTAACGCCAGAATATTCCTCTTGTTTGCTTTGTCATGCCCACTTGTTTCACGGCCTTACCTTGTTTTACCAGTTTATGCCTTATCCTAATTACTTTAATAATTATATTGTTAAAGTTATTATACTCGCCAGACTTTATGTCTGACCCCCTTGTTTTTGCCTCTTTTCTTCCTTTTTCCCCCACAAGTTCTCAGGGGACTAGTACTAGTAGAGCTTGATCTTGGGTCTCTTTCTTTCTCTTTTGGAAGTGCTTGGATTGCTGAAAGTAAAGTTCAGCTCATCTCTTTTTTGGCTACTTGTGTTGGGGTTATGCTTTTTAATTTATGTACTCAGAAAACAATTTGTCAAGATGGATATTAAGTGTACTTGGTTTTACTTTTGGTTTATGAAGTTGCTGTAATCAAACTATTTCTCCACTGCAATTAAATTTGTTTTAAAATTTTCAAGTACCAATATATGTATCTGTCTTGTTATATTCTGTTCTATAAACTAATAATACTCCATGAAAGTTAATGCATTCCCTTTGAGAGTGACATTAATGGACGTGGGGTGTAACACGTGGTATCAGAGCTGAAGGTTACCAGAACAGATATGAATTTTTAAAAACTGATTTTCAAAAACATTTTATAAAGAAATACTTTCAAAAATATGTTTTAAGGAAAGTATTTCAAGAGAAAAGTTTGTTTTAAAAACATAACTCCCAAGAGCCATATATCTTTCCTTCGATTCTCCGTTTTGAATCTCTTTCTTTTTTTCTTTTTCAGCATGTCTGGGGAACTTGAGATACCCGAGGGCATACCGATACCAGGCTAGTTTAAAAGGTATCTGGAGGCTAGGGCCACTGCTGTAGGCCCAGCAAATGTTCCTCCTCCCCTAGCTGCAGTCGCTCCTCCTCCTCCCACCTCGCGTAATACTTTTTCGAAGATATGCAAACACTTTCGGGCAATGGGCGGGAAACCTTTTCACGGATCAAAGACGTTTGTAGAAGCTCGAAATTGGCTTAAGGGGGTGGAAGATTTATTTGGTATTTTCGAGGTAAAAGATGGAAGGAAGGTCCAATTGGTTGCTTGGTTAATGAAGGACGAAACCTCGTTTTGGTGGGACGTTACGAATGGAGAGCGTCCAGTGGAGACATGGATGGATTTCAGGCGTAAGTACGAGATGGAATTTCTCTCACGAGCAGAAGAAAATTTATATATGGAGAGGTTCTTAGCGTTGAAGCAAGGAAATTTGTCAGTAAAGGAGTACGTCAAAAAGTTCAATCAGTTGGCGAGATTTGGCTTAGACTTGGTGAACACACCTGAGAAGAAGGTCCTGAGGTTCGTTAAAGGTTTGAATGAGCCGCTACATGGGTTGGCTATGACTCACATTCCGATGGGGACTACCTTTGAGAGATTGGTTGACATGGCGCTTATGCATGAAGAGGAGAAGGGTGTTAATGCTAATAAGGCCCAGAGAAGAAAGGGGATCAAAAGAAAACACAACAACAAAACAAGAAAGGTGGTAAGGATAACAATAGCAAGGGAAAGAAAAGGTGCTTTAATTGTGGGACACCAGGCCATCTGAGCAAGGACTGTAGGAAAAAGAAGAAGACTGGCTGCTTCACTGTGGAGAGGCAGGACATCTAATTAAAGACTGCCCGAGGAAACAAGGGCAAGGGAAAAGGACAGGGTCCACTTCTGGAGGGCAGATTCAGGCTCTTATCGCACCAGGACAGGCAAGAGGGAAGGTTCATGCTCTCATGGCACCAGGACGGGAGAGAGGTAGAAACATTTCCATTGAAAGTTTAGTTTTTCTGTTTGATCATCCTATTCGTACTTTGTTTGACTCTGGCGCTTCACACTAGTTTGTATCTGCTTCGTTAGTTGAAATACTGCACCTAAATACTAGTCTAGTTACGGATCCCATAGTAGTCTCAAATCCTATTAGTGGTTCGACTCATCTTTCAATGATTTTTCGGGATTTGAGAGTGTCTATCTTGGGCGTTGGGTTTGAATGCAACGCCTTTGTTCTTGGCTTCTTGGGCTACGGCTTGATTCTAGGCATGGATTGGATAGCTTGATACGGTGCCATCCTAGATTGTGAAAGAAGGGTAGTTAGACTGTTGACTCGTTGTGGAAAGACCCTCGATATTTCTTGTGACCCTAGAGGTCCGGTAATGCTTAGCTACCTAGAATCCCTTGACGCATCACTTGATGATTTGGAATCTGTTCGTGTGGTCTGTGAATGTGGCCCGTGAATATAGTGACGTCTTTGATGAGGTTCGAGGTTTACCCCGGAGGCACAAGATAGACTTTCGAATATACCTAGTATATAATGCATAGCCAGTTGCATTACCAGTGCACCACATGGCTCCGAGAAAGAGAAGAGAACTCAGTAAGAAAGTGAAAGAGTTGCTTGAGAACGGGTTCATAAGAAGAAGTATTTTGGAGTGGGGTGCTCCAGTTGTTTTTGCTACTAAAGCTGATGGTTCACTTAGATTGTGCGTGGATTATAGAGAGCTGAATAAACTAACAAAGAAGAACAGACACCCATTGCCGAGGATAGATGATTTATTTGATCAGTTGGTGGGTGGTTCAGTTTTCTTGCAACTAGATTTCGCTATAGGGTTTCATCAGCTAAGGGTGGTTGAAGACAGCATAGATAAGAATTCATTTAGAACTCCTGACGGTTTCTTCGAGTGGCTCGTCATGCCTTTTGGTTTGATGAATGCACCCGCATACTTTGTGGACTTAATGAGTAGGGTGTTTTGGGAGTTTCTAAACAAGTATGTGGTAGTCTTTGTGGATGATATCCTGATTTTCTCTAAAAGTGAAGAAGAGAATGCACTACATCTTGGGAAAGTCTTAGAGACCCTACGAGCACATCAACTTAAAGCTAAGTTCTCCAAGTGCCATTTTTGGAGAAAAGAAGTGAGGTTCTTAAGACACGTGGTCTCTAAGGAAGGGATAGCTGTAGATCCAGCAAAGGTGGTGGTAATTCAAGATTGGAAAATTCTTAAGAACGCCACAGAAGTAAGAAGCTTTTTAGGGATGGCTGGTTATTATAGGAAGTTCATTAAGGACTTCGCGAAGATATCAGCCCCACTCACTCGGTTAACGAAGAAGAATTTGACTTTTTCTTGGGATGTTGACTGTGACGATGCTTTCCAATGTCTAAAGAGGGTTTGACGACAGCTCCAGTTTTAGTTTTGCCAGACGGGAGTAAGCCATTCACAGTATATACCGATGCTTGCGGGACAGGGCTTGGCGCAGTTTTAATGCAAGAGGGAAGGGTGATATGCTATGGTGGAAGGCAGTTGAAAGTCCACGAGAAAAATTACCCTATCCATGACTTAGAGTTGGCTGCCATAGTTTCTGCGCTTAAGTCATGGCGTCATTATTTGCTTGGCGAGAGGTTTGAGTTGTATACAGACCATAAGTCGCTAAAGTACTTGTTCTCTTAGAAAGATCTAAACTTGAGGCAACAGAGGTGGATAGAGTTTTTGGCATCCTACGATTTTGAGATCGCATATACCCCTGGCAAGGGTAACATTGTAGCCGACGCCTTAAGTAGAAAGAAGTTAACTTTAAGTCCTTTGTTCGTAGAGCGGCGGAGTTTGGAGTATATATCTACCTTTGACTTCAGACCCTCTGTCGATTATGTACCCGGATTATTGGCATCATTAGAGGTGCAACCTACACTTTTGGGTCAAGTTGGGGAGGCACAACAAGATGACCCACAGTTGGTTGAGATAGTAGGCAAGCTTATAGGAGGGGAGTCTTCGAGTCATCTTAATAGATATGCTATAGATGAGAGGGGCTGGCTGTGTAGAGATGGGAGACTTTGCGTACCACAAGATGAGAGTTTTAAGAAGGCAATTCTTGAAGACTCACATCGGTCTAAGATGACCATACATCCCGGTGCTGACAAGATGTATAGGGATATGAAGCGAGTTTTCTTTTGGGCTGGAATGAAGAAGAACGTGGCTGGGTTCATTTCTAGATGCTTAGTGTGCCAGCAAGTCAAGGCAGAGCAAAAGAAGCCTGGAGGTTTGCTCCACCCTTTAGAGATTCCGCTGTGGAAATGGGAAAGTGCTTCCATGGATTTTGTAGACGGGTTGCCAAGATCAAGAAAGGGTAATACGGGGATTTGGGTAATTGTAGACAGACTTACCAAAAGTGCCCATTTTATTCCCGTTAAAAGTAGGAGGACCGCCGCATGGTTAGCATCTGTTTACCTTCGAGAGATAGTTCGTCTACCCGGTATACCCTCTAGCATTGTGAGCGATAGAGATCCCATTTTCACAAGCGAATTTTGGAAAAGCTTACATGAGGCGGTTGGAACACAATTATGCTTAAGTACCGTTTATCACCCTCAGACGGATGGCCAGACCGAGAGAGTAAATCGGATTCTATAAGACCTTCTGAGGCTATGCATCCTAGACTTTGGAGGAACATGGAAAGATCATCTTTCATTAGTGGAGTTTGCCTATAATAACAGCTTTCAGGCTAGCATTGGCATGACACCTTTTGAGGCTCTTTATGGACGGCTATGCTGATCGCCTACTTGTTGGTGGGAATCCACGGACAGGGTTTTGCTTGGATCCAACATGATTAGGGAGACTTCGGAGAAGATAGACCTGATTCGATGTCGAATGAAGACGGCACAGGACCGACAGAAGTCATATGCTGATAAGAAACGAACCAATCTTGAGTTCGATGTTGGGGACAGGGTTTTTATTAAGGTGTCACCGTTGAGAAACGTAGTCCGTTTTGGATCAGTAGGAAAGTTGGCACTGAGATTCGTTGGACCCTTTCCAATTAAAGAGAGGATTGGTCAGATGGCGTATAGAGTAGAGTTGCCAGAGAAGCTCAATGGTGTTCATGACGTATTTCACGTTTCACATTTGCGCAAGTGTTTACACGATACGGCGGAAGTGGTGGAGCCGAGCACGCTCAAAGAAGTGGAAGTAGAGCGCAATGCCACGGTTAGACGAGCCCCTACACGCATTCTCGGATCGGAGGTCAAAAATCTACGCAACAAAGAGGTCAAGTTGGTCAAAATGCAATGGGAAGATGATCAAAGAGACGCGACTTGGGAGACGGAAGACAAGATGCGTACGCTGTACCCTTTCCTTTTTTAGGGTATGTTTTAATTTCTCCTTTTTCTGCTGCTATGTTGATACTTGTCCTATCATTTAGTATTATCTTTGCGATGACATCTTCGATCTTTAGTTAGGAAGGACCCTATGGTTGTAAACATGTGTTTGAGACATGTTATGTTTGATGGACGCAAATGGATGCAATGGTTTCTAGTGGTTGCTCGTGGATGCATGTACACACACAGTAGGCACTAGATCGGCTCAATTACCTTCATGTTGCATATAAATGTGTGTGCATATCTGAATCTATGGGTGTATAATGGTTGTGTTATCATATGGATGCAGCATTTTGATGAATGGTTGTGCACGCATGTAGAAATAATATGTTTCGTTAGGATAATTTCGCATACATAATGGTCACATGGCACTATCATGATTTGCATTAAAGAGGTCAACTGAATTAGTAGACCGCCTGATTTTGCATTAGATAAGGAACATATACACACACTTTTTGCATATGTTCATACGGCATTAGAAATATTGTAAGGACAATGGACGCCTATGTTTGATGGTTAAGTAAATGGATGATTGGATGTTAGGATATACATTCTCCTTAACTTGGAGATTTCGGGGGCGAAATCCTTTAAGGAGGGGGGAATGTAACACCACGTGATTTTAAATATTAAAATTAACGAATTAAAGAATACATAATTTCAAATGTGAGAATTAAGGGAAACGGATTATGCCATTGCGTTCGTCTCGGAATTCCGCTTGAGATAGAGTCCGAGTTTATGTGAATTGGACTTCGGACAAAGAAGTTATGGCCTTCCGAAATTTCAGAATTCAAATAAATTAAAAATAGCTTAGGTTCAGAAAATTTCAAGTTCAAATTTCAAACAGGGAAGCGGGCTGGGCGAGAAAATTCCCGCCTAAAGCCAGGTCGACCAGGGGGTCGACCTCCCTATACAGGTCGACTAAGGGGATTGACCTAGGAGTCGACCTGGGGGTCGACATGCCCCCTCCCTCCCCCCTCCCCCCCGGGGCAGATCTGAAAGGTGATGATGCTTTGACTTAGTGTTGAGTCATTAGGGCTGAGGTGTTATTCTATCTTGATTGGATGGTCTTGATTATTTCTAGGTTAATTTGAAGGCTCTAAATTAATTAAAAATTCTATATAAGCAACCTAACTCTCAACCTAAAAACACACTAATTCATATCAAGAGCCGCCATGCCATCAATGGAGAACCTAGAGTAGCCGCCGTTCTCTTTCAACTCAAAAACAAGATAGAAGCAAGAATCAAAATCAAATCTAATCTAAATTAGGATAACAATTAGTCTACATCAAAGGCGAGAAATTCAGTTTTAGAATACAGATCCGAGAAAAACAAGACAGTTCTCTTGTTTGTGAGTATAATTTCTTTCACAAATTAATTAATTAATTTAATTGTGATAAGTTATAATTGGGATTACGAGAATATGACTTTGAATCATGTGATGTTATCGTTGGCAGTTTTGTTATTGTGGATCTATTTCATATGTTGGATTGTACATGTTTAACTTGATTCATTTTATGCAAGTTTGGGATGTTAAATCATATGCTAGTTTATGAATCATATGCAAGTCTGTAGGTGGATTATACACGAGTTCATATGTGAATCATGTAGATACATATGCTAGTTTATATGCAAGCATGTGACATTAATTTACATATTTAGATCCATATGCAAGTTCACATCTTTATGTTTAGATCTTTATTTAGATCCATGGCAGTACATAGTTATACAAATTTATGTTTTATATGCTCATTGCCTACGCTAGTTTTGTATGTGAATCATATGCTAGTATTGAATGAAATTCATATGCAAGTTATAGGAAAACTATATCCATATATGCAAATTCACATCTTTATGTTTGGATCTATATTTAGATCCATGATAGTTTATACAAATTTGTGTATACCCATTGCCTATGCAAGTTATTGGCTATGCAAACTTATGTCATGATTCTTATATCTATTTTATGTGTTATGCAAAATGTGATGTTGCTTTTCTTTTTACAAGTTAGACTATTTCCGAGTCTAACCTATGTCATATTAAAACGTACGAATAGCGTGGGGACAATGGGAAAATATTAAATATACATAGTTGTGAATTGGCATAAAATGGCCTTAAAGGCATATAATTAATTCGAGACATTAATTGGTATAAATTTATGTACCTGAAATTATGGACATAATTTAGGTGACAATTATGGACATAAATTAATTTAGAATTTATTGACAAATTTGAATAGGGATATTAATCCAATTTGGGGTTAAATAATTATATGTAATAATTAACCGCCTAAGACACGAGGTTAGACTCGTTTGTGGTATAAGACTGCCCGGACCCGCCCGGCAAATCTAGCAACCACAAATGGTAGTATAATGTGAGAGGTCAAAGGCACAAATTAAATGCGTAACAATTGTAAAGACACGAGGTTAGGCTCGTTTGCGGTATAAGACTTCCCGGACCCTCCCGACAAATCTAGCAACCGCAAACGGTAGTCTAATGTGGGAGGTCTTTACAAGGTTACGATTCTAATGAATTAAGTAACACTTAACCAGATAAACATGTGGTGGGACATGTGGGTTAAGTGGGTGGCCTGGGTGGCATGTAAAATATGATTAGAAACACTTAACCAAGTTGAAAACATGTAAGAAGACATGAATAAGAAAGGGTTAAGTGGGAAGTTCTAGTGGGGAGCAAGCATAGGTGGAAAGCTTGTGTCAAACATGGGGACCCTTTTCAAACTAGTAACCCGTTAAGTATCTTTGTAAACTCGAGTTAGATTGAGGACGGGACACGCTTACCGGGTTTGATTGTAAGAGGTCAAAACGGGTTAGCGGTGGCAATGCAAGTCCAACGGGGTCATGTGCGTGTGTGGGCCCGGGTTGGTAGGTAAGACGTTGTTGCATCGTGTAGATATAAGTCGTGCATCTTTAGTGGTATCGGGTTGCCACTTTGGAAAGTAATACACCTCACTGTGGGACCAGCACGGGTATCTACGAGTTAAGGAGTCGATCGCATGGGGGTAGTGGGTACAACTAGTGGAGATAGGGGCAGGTGGCACCTATGAAGGCAACTAGGGGTACACGAAACTACCATTATCATTATTATGTTCTGTAGGTGGGATCAACTTTTAGGGTGACTAGTAATGGTGCAGTATAGTAATTATCCTATAGTGATTAGAAACGAGATTAACGCCAGAATATTCCTCTTGTTTGCTTTCTCATGCCCACTTGTTTCACGACCATACCTTGTTTTACCAGTTTATGTCTTATCCTAATTACTTTAATAATTATATTGTTAAAGTTATTATACTCGCCAGACTTTATGTCTGACCCCCTTGTTTTTGCCTCTTTTCTTCCTTCCTCCCCCCCCCCTCAGGTTCACAGGATGGGACTAGTACTAGTGGAGCTTGATCTTGGATCTCTTTCTTTCTCTTTCGGAAGTGTTTGGATTGCTGAAAGTAAAGTTCAGCTCATCTATTTTATGGCTAGTTGTGTTGGGGCTATGCTTTTTTACTTTATGTACTCAGAAAACAATTTGTCAAGATGGATATTAAGCGTACCACTAGTAAAAAACATGGTATTTACGTCTCTTCATTTGCATCTGTTGTACAAACAACATGTACAAATAGTACAACTTGCATCTGTTATTGTCTACAAACGGACGTGGTAGGGTGGGGTTAAAAATTTGGTATGGAAATTTACGTCCGTTCATAATAGCGTTAGACGCAAAGAGGTGATACAAATTATTTGTTGTGTCTTTCCTATTATAAAGAGTCGCAAGTTGACTCACAAATAAAATTGCGGAGGCAAACGAAATCACGCACGGGAAGAAGAATCTTGCGTCTTCTCGATTAAAAAGAGACGCAAATTGAGTCACAAATAAATTCTGGAGGCAAACGAAATCACGCGCGGGATGAAGAATATCGTGCGCTTCTCCTAAACAATCGGGGAAAAGAAATAAACCCTAAATTCAAATTCAGTTTTCGTTTCATCGTCCTGCTGAATTCAGGTAATGTCGAATGACCAATTTACGCCCTTCAATAGCCTTTCCACGGATCGAGCGCCGTTTGTTTCGTCTCCTTCAGGTAGTTATTCTCCGCATAAGTTCTTTCCTTTGTTTTCTTTGTACAGTATTTTCGTTGTTTGCATTTTCTAGTTATCTTGTTTTGAAAGAACGGAGAGGATACAAGTACTTTAGTCGGTTTTGCAATTGATTTTTGGTTCGGAAAATCAGAATAATACATGATTGACGTAACACTGGAGTAAAATTTATAACTATTACGTATGACCGTGTTAACCAAAATCAGAATAATACATGATTTTTGGTTGGAAAAATCAAATGAGTTTTGCATTATTTTATAATTATTACGTATTGACGTAACACTGGAGTAAAATTTAACTCTAAGTAGGATCCACACTCTGTATTTGATTTTGTTTTGACATCCTGGTTCATGTTTGATGAGTTCCATACAATGTTATTTAGGATATGTTTATTTGCTAATTAAATATCCTCCATATTTTCTCCTACAAAAAATTTGTACAATAGATGAAAGCGTGACAGCTTAAGAGTACATGAATATGTGAACCTTTTCCCTAGTACAAACTGTTTACGTAACTGGATTCTTTTTCTTACTCGTGCAGCCACTATGACTCACAATGTTCAGATGCTATCCAGGTTACTGTATTTCATTAACTGGCAGGATAGTGGATTTTGACCAGGCAATATACGAGCCTTACGCTATCTGCAGTTTTTCCCCTTTTTTGGAAGACTGGGGAGGGACTATATTTTATGAAAAATCAACTTATCTTACTACATAAATTTATATTGTTGAACTTATTTTAACTGGAACTACTGCATAGTAGTTCTCTTTTTGTGTGGTATGTTGTTAGTTTGGACTTCTAACTGCTGCAAGGGCACCGCAAGTTGGCTGTTGTATGTTAACATGTTCATTGGTTCCAAAATTCTGTTGAGAATTAATCAATTTATGATATTGCCAAATTTAACGTTCAAGTTTCTGAAATGGTGTCGGCTACGATTGAAGTGTGCATGAAATATTTCTATACTCAATGTGCTCATAAATGTTTTTAAAACTTCAAACTGAAAGATCCCAAGGTTGGATGTGGGATATCCTTTTTGTAGTTGGTATGTAGAATAGATTCATTTTGTATATTTATATCAAGACTTTGGCCTATATTCCCATTCACTACTGTTATTATTATATTTAACCCAAATTTTGAAATCAAATATATGGCTTTTTCAGATTTCTTCATGTTTGAGTGATCAGATCCGTCCATTAATATAAGATGTAGAAACAGCAACCTTCTAGTGGATTTTAATATTGTCTGGTGAGTGACCCTCAGACTAACTCTCTCCAAATTAAAGTGCATGTTTACTGTGCTGAATTCAGTTGATGTCTCCTGAATTAAAATTTTGTTTTGCTGAAAATCGAAGTTGTTTCCTGTATTATCCCAAGTTGTTGAAACTTTGAGTTTTGGTTTATACACTTAGTTGGATGTTGCGGCTGTAAAATTATACTATTGTTTTAGTAGCCGAAACCATATGCGTACAAGTTTTTTTTACAATGGTGTCCATAGGTCTGAGATAACGTAAAATCATCGGGGTACAACGATTGTGGCAGTGATGAGTTCTTACACCCGATGAAGCTCTAGGAAATATCAGCGGTGCACTGATGGTGCCACTGTTATTCCAAGTAATTCAGAACCAGCAATGCAAAAGCAAGACAACCAGCAATTACTATTCGAGTAATTACAATTCAGTGTAGTATACAGTAGTATATGACAGGAGGAGAAGAAAGTAGGCAGTACTGTTAGATTACAGTCCGCCTGCTTGCAGTATGTCCGAGTCCAGTAGTGAAAACTGTTCCCTTAAAGCAATATTGCTCTCCCACTGACGCAGAGGAGATGATCAGCAATTTTCCTCCCAAGGTTAAACGGACCTTGCTCTGCGATGTTGCGTTACAACCGCGGAGCGACGACGAACGCAAGATAGGTTTTTATTTGCAGAATAAAGCAGTGGAGGATGGAGAAGAAGAGGATGTAAAATTCGTGTTTTGTTTTGATTTTCGCAAGCCTTTATATAGGCAGCGAAAAGGCATCCTTTAGGAACAGGCGCATCTGTTTGAATTGCCACGGCTGTGACTATTGGAAAGGTTGCGACCCTTTATCAACAGACATATCCGTTGGTATTTGCGCGACGAATTTAAAAATATCACAGTTTAGCGGCGCGGCAAGCCCATCAGCATTCGAACGAAGGCCCGGTCTATCACGAGACCCCAAGAGCCCCAAAGCCCAAGGCCCTATCTTTGACCCTTAATATTAATCATGAAATATGTGTTCATGCCTACATAGCCTCTTTCTTCCGTCTCCTTTTTCTTTTGTAATAACATCTCAAGCTTTAGTATAAGTAGTGGCAAATGTGTTAATTTTTCCCGATGTGGGACTAAATGAGTTTTGCCAAACCTACTCATTCATTTCCAACAATCCCCCACATGAATGAGTATTATTCAATCTATTCTGCAATTTTGTGTAACATTTATCATATCAGTAAAAGTAGCACAGAGGCCTTGAACTTTTCCTAGTGTTTTATCATTATAACTAACTGGCGAATCAGTGGACTGGACTGTCTTTGAACTGTAAGCCGTTTATGTAAGTCTATAAAGATAACACATTATAAATGCTCTTTAACCCCTTGGTTCTCTATTTGTGTTCATTTTTGCCATGAACACCGCCTTGGTTTCATGAGTGCTTGAAGAATTCGACCTTACAATTCTTCTTGAAGCGGCGCCTTCGCACTCATAAAGGTGATTCTATAAAGAGTATCCCGTAATACCCCCACTTGGTTCTTTGTAACACCACAGTATAGACATCATTAAAAGCCAAGCTTATCCTATTCTCCAACGGGTTGTGCACTGACTTATCATAGGAATGGTTTTTAATTTACAGTGCCGTCAAGTTTATCTTAAACTTAGTTGTCCCTTTGAACCTAGATCTTGGGATCTCCAGTCAACTAGGTGGGGTTTCCGTTTTAGAAAACTTTTAGTTCATAGGTCTTAAGCCCATTCCCATCGATAAGGTTTGAACTTTCTCTCTTGGCAAGCCTTTTTTTAGTGGATCCGCTATGTTATCCTTTGACCTTACATAGTCTATAGTGATAACTCCATTAGAGAGAAGTTGTCTTATGGTTTTATGTCTACGACGAATATGTCGAGATTTACCATTATACAATGTACTGTTAGCCCTTCCTATAGCAGATTGACTATCACAATGTATACATATTGGAGGCACTGGTTTTTTCCAATTTGGAATGTCCTCTAAAAACCCCTTAAGCCAATCTGCTTCTTCCGCAGCTTTATCCAGAGCAATGAACTCAGATTCCATTGTTGACCTTGCAATGCAAGTCTGTTTGGATGATTTCCACGAAATTGCTCCATTTCCTAATGTAAACACATATCCACTTGTGGATTTTGTGTCATTTGAGCCCGTTATCCAATTGGCATCACTATATCCTTCTACTACTGAAGGATACTTATCATATTGCAACACATAGTTTTGTGTATACTTTAGATATCCTAGGACTCTGATTATTGCTTTCCAATGATTTTTACCAGGATTGCTGGTATATCTACTTAGCTTGCTTACAGCGTACGCAATATCAGGTCTAGTGAAATTCATGACATACATAACACTTCCCAGTATACGAGAGTATTCCAGCTGATATATACCATCACCAGTGTTCTTTACCCAATTTTGGTTCATATCTACTGGTGATTTCGCAGTAGTTATATTATGCTGCTTGAATTTTTCAAGAATTTTAGCAATGTAATGCGACTGAGATAACGCATATCCCTCTGGTGTCTTTATAATTTTTACACCCAAAATTACATCGGCCACTCCTAGGTCCTTCATATCAAATCTAGAGTATAACATATCCTTCGTAGATTTTATTATGGCATTATTATTTCCTAGGATTAGTAAATCATCAACATAAAGACAAACAATGACATATCCAATATCCGTATATCTTATATATACGCATTTATCTGATTCATTTATTTTGAATCCATTTGATAACATGGTTTCATCAAATTTCTCGTGCCATTGTTTTGGAGCTTGTTTAAGGCCATAAAGAGATTTTACTAATTAGCACACCTTGTTTTCATTTCCTGGGCTTAGAAACCCTTCTGGTTACTGCATATTTATTTCTTCTTCCAGTTCACCATTCAAAAACGCAGTTTTCACATCCATTTGGTGTATTTCCAAATTTAATATAGATGCGATTGCAATAAGCATCCTAATTGATGTTATTCTGGTAACTGGAGAGTATGTATAAAAGTAATCCAGATCTTGCTTCTGTCTGAATTCTTTTATTACAAGTCTTGCTTTATACTTGTCTATTGAGCCGTCAGCCTTTAGTTTCTTCTTAAATATCCATTTATATCCTAGTGGTTTTGATCCTTTGGGGAGATCCACTAGTTCCCACGTATGGTTTTGTAGAATGGATTCTATTTCACTATTGACTGCTTCTTTCCAATAAGGAGCATCGGGAGATGACATTGCTTGTTGGTAAGTTAGAGGTTCATTTTCTATCATATATGCATAGAAATCAGGTCCAAAAGATTTAGAGGTCCTTTGTCGCTTGCTCCTTCTCGGTTCCTCTATCTCAGTTTCATCATTCATTTTTCTTTGATCAGCATTATCTTCGGGAGTATCTGGATCTCTTGGCCTCTTTTGAACACTTGTTTCAATAGAGGTTTTTAGAGGATAAATGTGTTCAAAGAATCTTGCATTTCGAGATTCGATAATGGTGTTTTCATGAATGTTATCAATTTCAGATTTGTACACCAAAAATCGATAAGCAGCACTATTATGAGCATATCCTATAAATACGCAATCTATAGTCTTTGGTCCAATTTTGACCTTCTTTGGTTTCGGTATTTCTACTTTGGCAAGACACCCCCACACTCTCAAGTATTTGTAGGATGGTGGTCTGCCTTTCCACAATTCATGTGGTGATTTAGAAGTCTTCTTTCGAGGCACTTTATTAAGAATGTGATTAGCAGAAAGTATAGCTTCTCCCCAAAAGTTATCTGGTAAACCAGAACTAATGAGTAAAGCATTCATCATTTCTTTTAGTGTACGGTTTTTACGTTCTGCTATCCCGTTTGATTGAGGGGAATATGGTGCCGTTGTCTGATGTGTAATACCATGTTCAGCGCAGAACTCCTCAAAAGGAAATTCGTACTCTCCTCCTCTATCACTTCTTAGTGATTTTATCTTTTTATTAAGTTGATTTTCAACTTCTGCTTTGTATTGTTTAAATACGTCGAATGCTTCGTCCTTGCTTCTAAGGAGATATACATAACAGTATCTCGTACAGTCGTCAATAAAGGTAATGAAATACCGTTTTCCTCCTCTAGTTTGACACATTTTTAAATCGTACACATCTGTGTGAATTAACTCTAGAGGTTCCGTATTCCTTTCAACTTGATGAAAGGAAATTCTAGTTAGTTTTGATTTGGCACATGTTTCACATTTGTAATTTGAGTCTATGGTAAACTTAGGTATAAATTCTAAGTTTATCATTTTTCGCAAAGTATCAAAGTTAACATGTCCTAATCGATTATGCCATATATTAAATGACTCAGCGATATAAATGGAAGGTTCCACTTTATTCATATCTTTTGATACAATAGTCATTACATTCATTTTGAACAGACCATCACTCACATACCCTTTCCCCACATACACTCCATTTTTAGACAATACAAAATTATCAGAAACAAAGACCAACTTGAATCCATTCTTGCTCAGTAGTGATCCCGAGACCAAGTTCTTCCGAATGTATGGAACGTGGAGCACGTCATTCAAAGTGAGTTCTTTTCCAGAAGTCATTTTGAGAACCACTTTTCCCTTACCTTCAACCTTTGACGTGGAAGAGTTTCCAATAAAGAGTTGCTCTTCTTGTGTCGTAGGCTTGTAGTTGGAGAACATGCACTTGTTGGCGCAAATATGTTTTGTGGCACCAGTGTCCACAAACCATTCCTTCGTGCTGCCAATCAAGTTGCATTCGGAGATTACAGCAGATAAGTTCATTTCTGAAATATCATCCGAGAGCCTATCACATTCAGTAACATTGGCTTCGTCTTTCTTCTTGTTCTGATTCTTTGGACCACGACACTCGCTTGCCTTATGTCCTTTCTTTCCGCAATTATGGCAGTTTCCCTTGAACTTCTTTGCCTTCTTTGCGTTTGGGTTGTTTTCCCTCTTTCTTTTGTTGTTCTTTTCAGACTCGACCACATTTGCCTTTGCCACAATAGTATTAGTTGCTTTCTTTTCAGATTTTCGGTTGTCCTCTTCAATTCTGAGTCGAACAATCAAATCTTCCATTGTCATCTCCTTTCGTTTGTGCTTCAGATAATTCTTGAAGTCTTTCCATAATGGAGACAATTTCTCTATTGGGGCAGCCACTTGAAATGATTCGCTTAGAGACATTCCTTCATCATGTATTTCATGTATAGTAACCTGCAACTCTTGAATTTGGCTAATCACTGTCTTGGAGTCTATCATTTTAAAGTCCAGAAATTTACCGACGATGAATTTCTTCATGCCAGCATCTTCCGTCTTGTACTTTTTGTCCAGAGACATCCAAAGTTCCTTCGAAGTCTTCACTGTACAATACACATTGTACAGACTGTTATCAAGTCCGTTCAGTATGTAATTTTTGCATATGAAGTCAGAACTTTTCCAAGCGTTGAGTGCCTCGACTTTTGTAGCGTCAGGCTCCAATTCATCGTCTTTGGGAGGATCCTCTGTAAGGAAATTAGCCAATCCCAAAGTGGTCAGGTAGAACAACATTTTTGCTGCCATCGTTTGAAGTCAACACCGGTGAATTTTTCCGGCCGTTCTCCATGCGAGAAAGTGACAGTCGGAGCAACCAATGGTCCTGTTGGTGGTGCGGTCACAACAGTTTTACTTGCCGAAACATTGCTTTCGTTCGCCATTGTCTGAAAGCAAAAGAATTTACTTAGAAAAAACAGCAATATTGCTTTAAGATTGTTATTCCAAGTAATTCAAAACCAGCAATGCAAAAGCAAGACAACCAGCAATTACTATTCGAGTAATTACAATTCAGTGTAGTATACAGTAGTATATGACAGGAGGAGAAGAAGGTAGGCAGTACCGTTAGATTACAGTCCGCCTGCTTGCAGTATGTCCGAGTCCAGTAGTGAAAACTGTTCCCTTAAAGCAATATTGCTCTCCCACTGACGCAGAGGAGATGATCAGCAATTTGCCTCCCAAGGTTAAACGGACCTTGCTCTGCGATGTTGCGTTACAACCGCGGAGCGACGACGAACGCAAGATAGGTTTTTATTTGCAGAATAAAGCAGTGGAGGATGGAGAAGAAGAGGATGTAAAATTCGTGTTTTATTTTGATTTTCGCAAGCCTTTATATAGGCAGCGAAAAGGCATCCTTTAGGAACAGGCGCATCTGTTTGAATTGCCACGGCTGTGACTATTGGAAAGGTTGCGACCCTTTACCAACAGACATATCCGTTGGTATTTGTGCGCCGAATTTAAAAATATGGCAGTTTAGCGGTGCGGCAAGCCCATCAGCATTCGAACGAAGGCCCGGTCTATCACGAGACCCCAAGAGCCCCAAGGCCCAAGGCCCTATCTTTGACCCTTAATATTAATCATGAAATATGTGTTCATGCCTACATAGCCTCTTTCTTCTATCTCCTTTTTCTTTTGTAATAACATCTCAAGCTTTAGTATAAGTAGTGGCAAATGTGTTAATTTTTCCCGATGTGGGACTAAATGAATTTTGCCAAACCTACTCATTCATTTCCAACAATCCCCCACATGAATGAGTATTATTTAATCTATTCTGCAATTTTGTGTAACATTTATCATATCGGTAAAAGTAGCGCAGAGGCCTTGAACTTTTCCTAGTGTTTTATCATTACAACTAACTGGCGAATCAGTGGACTGGACTGTCTTTGAACTGTAAGCCGTTTATGTAAGTCTATAAAGATAACACATGATAAATGCTCTTTAACCCCTTGGTTCTCTGTTTGTGTTCGTTTTTGCCATGAACACCGCCTTGGTTTCATGAGTGCTTGAAGAATTCGACCTTACAATTCTTCTTGAAGCGGCGCCTTCGCACTCATATAGGTGATTCTATAAAGAGTATCCCGTAATACCCCACTTGGTTCTTTGTAACACCACAGTATAGACATCATTAAAAGCCAAGCTTATCCTATTCTCCAACGGGTTGTGCACTGACTTATCATAGGAATGGTTTTTAATTTACAGTGCCGTCAAGTTTATCTTAAACTTAGTTGTCCCTTTGAACCTAGATCTTGGGATCTCCAGTCAACTAGGTGGGGTTTCCGTTTTAGAAAACTTTTAGTTCATAGGTCTTAAGCCCATTCCCATCGATAAGGTTTGAACTTTCTCTCTTGGCAAGCCTTTTGTTAGTGGATCCGCTATGTTATCCTTTGACCTTACATAGTCTATAGTGATAACTCCATTAGAGAGAAGTTGTCTTATGGTTTTATGTCTACGATGAATATGTCGACATTTACCATTATACAATGTACTGTTAGCCCTTCATATAGCAGATTGACTATCACAATGTATACATATTGTGTAACGACCCTGAATTTTGGGGCCAATTTAAAATTTATTTTAAGTGATTTTAAATGAGTTTTGATATTTAAAATAATCTATTTTAAATAATAAGGATCACAAATTTGGTTCAAATCGAAGTTAGAATGAATAAATTAATTTTAATTATAAAAAGAGCTAGAAATAGCGCGGTAGTTTGAAAAGTCAAACTTGAACTTTGACTAACCATACAAGATGCAAAATTTAACGGATTTTAGTAAAACCAAAAATATTAGAATCTATTTAAAAATATCTTTCCAACGAATCCGAAAAATCGAAATTTCATAGCGGAAATCAAAAGTTATGGCCAATTCAATTTTTAGAAAGGTCGATGGGTAATTTGCATAGGACAAAAATGCTACTTTTTGCATACGAAGGAATTTGAACTCGAAACCACTTCCATTGGTTTCAGAATGATGTTTCTGCATTGAAAAACAGTAAACACTTATATGTTTCGAGTTTCGGAAAATATTTATTTAAAAATGTATTTTTAATATTAAATATACTAGCCTTAAAAATAGTCATTTTTCAAAATGTCTCAGAATTCAACGAAATAAATTTTGTTGGATTCGTATCATCAAATCAAAGCTAAAAATGATTTTTCGGTAATTTTTGGAATTAATATATAATTATAATTGATTTTTCAGTGTAAACGGACAATTTTTGACTTTAAAAATTCATACGGGCTCAGAATTGAACGAAATTAATTTTCATAGGTCCACAGCATCAAAACATAGCTAAATATATTTTTTGAGAATTTTTGAAGTTAATTTGTGACCTCGGTGAATTTTCATGTACGGTATATATTAAAATATTAACAAAATAATATAATTATTCCAAAACTCATAACAAATTTCAGAATTGGGTCCTGTAACATGTTCCATTGCGTTCAGAAGGCCTCCAAACCTTAAGAACGACAGTAAGCAGGCTTAAATCGGGGTTCGGACCAAAACGGGCTTTAACGGGCTAATTACATAATTAGTTAACCCTAATATAATATTATAAAATCCGAAAACACTGTTCATCTCTCCTCTTCCACGTTACTTCAGCCGCCACTTGAACCCACCTCCCTTCGAAAATTCAAACTCAGTTTTCTCTCTCATTTCTTAACGGAATTTGGCGTGTGAGTACTCGTTTCGAAGCTCTCGCCGAGCTCTTCGATTTGGTACCAACCTCAGCCATTCTCGTGCCTCGATCCGCCCGCCCATCCAAAGGTCCGCCGGTCGCGCCCCCCTAGGCCCCACATGCCGTCGCCGCACCTCGCCACCTTCTGGCCGTGCGTAGCTCTCTCGTAGCCGGTCCTTCTCCAACAAACGGCTCGTCGTTTCGTCAACTACAACTCCAGAAAATCAAATTTGAAGTTTTGAACAAATTCTGAAAATAAGGTATGCTTCAGATTTTGCGACGCTTTTAAGCGTTGCTGCAGCAGTTGTTAAAAGTCAGAATTATTCAAACATTGATAACTAATGCGTATGAACCCCGAATCTGAAAATTTCAGATCCGACAGGACCGTGGCGACGAGTAGGCTTTGCTGAGACTGATTAGGGTGAGAATTTTATTTTTAAATTTAATTTAATTTAATTTATTTAATTATTATTTGCATGATTATTAACAGTAGAATTAATATGACACGATGTTTAAACATAGATCTAAACCGTTCATAACATATGATGTGGAATCTAAATTGCCTATAGTGCTATGTGATTATATCTGAAATTTTAGGCTTAAATCTGAATTCATAATTAATTAAAATTAATTATGTGTTATTTATTTAACCATGCCATGTTGATTTTACATATGCTGTGTGAAACCCCATCTTGCAATTTACCTCGATGTTAGTATCGAATCTGATCCTATTGTTGTATTTGGATGTTGTTATGCGATGTGATGAGAATTTACAGTTTATTTGATGTAAATAAGAACGCGACTTGTGATGAAATTTACCTATTCTTTTTTTTGTAAAATTGAAATAGGGAAAAATTAACATTTATTTTGGTGTTAATAATAGGTAATTTTCAATGCATGAAAAATTAACATTTTTAATGTTAATTAAATAGTAATTTTACCGCAAGTGTACATTAACATTTTTTTTTGTTAATATAAAAAGAAATAATACGTAGGATGAAATTAACATTTTTAATGTTAATATTATAAAAATTCAACCGTATGATGACATTAACATTTTTAATGTTAATATTATAAATTAAATATTGGACATGTAAAATTTCGCATTTTTACTTATGTGAATAAAATAAATTATTAGGCATGTAACACATTTTTATTAATGTGAAAAAATTGTAATGTGAATAAAATGGTAATTTTAACTGGATGCACAATATACATTCTTATTAATGTAATATATATAAGAATTTACTCCGCAGGTGAAATTTAAATTTTTAGTAACGTAACTAAAGTTTACCTTTTATTTTATGTAAACAAATTGAGAATGTGAAATGTAACTAAAGTTTACGTTTTATTTTATTAAGAATATGATATGTAAATCAAGTTTACATTTTTTAATGTAATATATTCAAGGACTTCACCGTAGGAAAAAGATTACATTTTTATCAATGTAATCAAAGTAGGAATTGGTGTTAACATTAAATTTACATTTAATTATGTAAAATTAAGGTACGAAATTTGGAATGACATAAATTTACATT
Organism: Allium sativum; assembly: GCA_030737875.1. NCBI lineage: Eukaryota > Viridiplantae > Streptophyta > Magnoliopsida > Asparagales > Amaryllidaceae > Allium > Allium sativum. Next base: position 431,864,962 of record CM060912.1, read on the forward strand.
TAATTATGTAAAACCAAAGTAGGAATTTGTGTTAACATGAAATTCACATTGAATTATGTAAAATTAAAGTGATGAGAAATTAACATTTTGTTTAATGTTAAATATAAGGAATTTACAGGGTATGAGAAAGTAACATTATTTTTAAATGTTAATAATAAGAAACTACACCGCATGAGCAATTAACACTATTTTTAATGTTAATTAAATAGTAATTTCAACGCATGTGTAAATTAACATTTTTAATGTTAAAGATAACACCGTATGATGTAATTAACATTTTTAATGTTAATATAATAAAAAATTTAACCGTAGGATGTCATTAATATATTTTTTTAATGTTAAAGTAAAAGAATTTACATCGTATGATAAGATTAACATTATTTTTTATGTTAAATAAAAAGAATTTACATCGTATGATAAGATTAACTCTATTTTTTAATGTTAAAGTAAAAGAATTTACACCGTAGGATGGTTAACATTATTTTTAATGTTAAATAAAAAGAATTTACATCGTATGATAAGATTAACTCTATTTTTTAATGTTAAAGTAAAAGAATTTACATCGTAGGATGATTAACATTATTTTTAATGTTAAAGTAAAAGAATTTCACCGTAGAAGAATTTAACATTATTTTTAATGTTTAAACAAAAGAATTTCACCATAGGGTAATTAACATTATTTATAATGTTAGTATATAAGGAATTTGACCGTAAGATGAATTAACATTGTTTTTAATGTTAATATATAGTGAATTCCACCGTAGTATGAATTAACATTATACTTTGTTTATGTTAAAATAAAGGAAATTCAACCGTAGGTTGAATTAACAAAATTTTATGTTAAATTAAAGAGTAACTTAACCGTAGGATTGAGCTACATTATTTTTAATGTAAAGTAATAAAGTAATTTAACATAGGATGAGATTACATTATTTTTAATGTTAATAAAGGATAATTTAACCATAGGGTTAATATACATTTATTTTTAATGTTAATATTAAGAGAATTACTTCGTAGGATAAAATTAACATTATTTTATAATGTTAACATAAAAGAGAATTGACCGTAGGAATGTTACATTTTTTTTATGAAATTAAGAAGGAATAACACCATAGGGCGAGTTAACATTATTTTTAATGTTAATAAAGGGTAATTTAACCATAGGATAAGTCAACATTATCTTTAATGTTAAAATTAAGAAAATATGCATCGTAGGAATGAGTTAACATTATTCTAAATGTTAATATAAAAAGTGTATATACCATAGGGAAAAATTTACATTATTTTAATGTTAAAATAAAGGAATTCCACCGTAGGATGAGTTTACATTTTATTCAATGTAAATAAGTAAGAATGCGACATGTAAATGCAAGTTTACATTTTATTCAATGTAAATAAGTAAGAATGCGATATGTAATGCAAGTTTACATTTTATTCAATGTAAATAAGTAAGAATGCGATATGTAATGAAAGTTTACATTTTATTCAATGTAAATAAGTAAGAATGCGACATGTAAATGCAAGTTTACATTTTATTCAATGTAAATAAGTAAGAATGAGATATGTAATGAAAGTTTACATTTTATTCAATGTAAATAGGTAAGAATGTGACATGTAATTGCAAGATTACATTTTATTAAATGTAAAGAAAACAAGAATGCGGTATGTAATGAAAGTTTACATTTTAATTAATGTAAATAAAAATATGATTTTGAGAATGCGTCGTTAAATAAGAAGTTTGACTATTTTAAATAATTAAAATAGAATGAATTGTTAATAAAAATAATTATTAACAAATAAGAAGGATTTTCAAAATATATACGAGGATTGTTTGGGAAGTCCGAGATATTCTCATCCCAAATTAATCCAGCGGCGTTAAAGATCGAAGTAAGAAGACGACGTATGAAGACCGTAAATCTTCCCTCGAATGGACAGCGATCGAGATCCTGAATTGACTTGCTACCAATTCATGGGTCAAGGTCATTGCCCAGACGTACGCGTTGATTTCACGGATTTGACTTTCGTTCAGACCTAGAGCACAAGTTTAAATGGATGGTGTGTCTGACATCGTACCCCGTTAAATATCATGTCGTTGATTTTCTGTTAATATATAAATATTGGTGGTGGAGAATTTATTCTCTACTTAACACCCATTTATGTATTGATGGAGAAGCAATGGTATGGCATGGAGTGACAGTGTGGCATACTAAGATTCAATGATCAAGGTTTCTTGTTGAAAAGCAGAACCTTGTGGTGACGATCAAAGCACTGCTTGAATAAGCAGAGCTTTGTGTATTACGTAACCTCACGAGCCTCACAAACCGGTAGAGTCTAAAACGGGCGAAGGGAACGCAGGGAAAGCAGCACGTTTCTTTCTAGCTAGAAGTAGTGTCAGGGACCTCCCAGCACTGATACTTTACTTATGTGGATGATGGAATGTGGCGCGCCTCGGATAGGTCCTATAGGACCGGGAAACGTGTGCTTAGGAATTGCCAATCCGCTAAGCTGTATTTGCGGACCGGCCCTGCCATTTCCAAGGGTTCTCCGCGGGGAATCCTGAGGCACTAGCTAGAGTGTCTCGAATCGGTAAGGAGCTCCGCTCTAGCCTTGACTCATGATGGAAACCAAAATCCAAATACGAACCGACGAATTTGATTGTATTACTAGTACGGAGGCATAGTATATGGTACCTATGCTTCCTAAGATTAATACATTTACTTTGAAATGCTTTCATATACACTAATAATAATATTAGATGTGTATTTGTCGTATTTAGCATGTTTAATCACCATAAGGTAAAACCCTATCCTCTGGTGTGCGTTGCATTGTGTGATGGGACTTGGGTCTTATGGTGATTCCATTTTTTCCAAAAAGCATTGCGTTGTTTACGATGTACTTATTTATTTGTTATGACACTTTAAATTATGCACGGAAATCCATTAGAGTAAACCCGTTCCGCGTTAGCGGCGTGGTCTTTGGATTCGCCTTATATCTAATAGTTATTTTACTTAAGAATTCTCACACCAGTCCCACGACTGACCCATAGTTTGTTTCACCTTTTTGCAAACTTGGGTGCCCTCTCTTCTACATGGGCAGCCAAGTAGACGGGTTCATTCTTTGCTTGGAGTTTTTCTTTGGAGCCGCTTATCATTTTTCTTGGATTTGCTGAAGTAGAGAAGTGATGACTTGGAGCTTGAAGACATTTATCTTCTGTTTCTATGGCATCTTTTCTTTTCTTTTTAGACATCAAATTTATTTCTTTTCTGCAACTTGTTGTAATAGCTTAGATTCTGTGACTGTGGATTTTCTGTGATTGATGACATTATATTTTTCCGTTGCTATAATGTTATTACTCTATGAATTTCCTTTGCTATATTGTATCTGTGTTCTGTTTTATTGTATTTATGTTGTATTCCAAAAATGATTACTCCTACTTTCATTCCGTAGAAGTTTGGGGTTATCACAGTTGGTATCAGAGCTTTGGTTTACAAAGCGGAATATAACATATTTATAATAATTCGTTTACGTAGAATCACTATATTCTACGGCGAACATTTCATGAGATACATAATAGCCAGTCACTTTATCGTCATCTTTTCTTTCGTCCTTCGATCTTTTCTATCTCTTAGAATCACCATTACCGATGTATTTTGACTCTTCCCTTGATCGTGCATTCGAAGAAGGCTGTGTTTATTCTTCCTCTTCTATTTTTCTTTTTCCTTTTCGGGGACGAAAAGTTTTTAAGTGGGGGAGACTGTAACGACCCTGAATTTTGGGGCCAATTTAAAATTTATTTTAAGTGATTTTAAATGAGTTTTGATATTTAAAATAATCTATTTTAAATAATAAGGATCACAAATTTGGTTCAAATCGAAGTTAGAATGAATGAATTAATTTTAATTATAAAAAGAGCTAGAAATAGCGTGGTAGTTTGAAAAGTCAAACTTGAACTTTGACTAACCATACAGGATGCAAAATTTAACGGATTTTAGTAAAACCAAAAATATTAGAATCTATTTAAAAATATCTTTTCAACGAATCCGAAAAATCGAAATTTCATAGCGGAAATCAAAAGTTATGGCCAATTCAATTTTTAGAAAGGTCGCTGGGTAATTTGCATAGGACAAAAATGCTACTTTTTGCATACGAAGGAATTTGAACTCGAAACCACTTCCATTGGTTTCAGAATGACGTTTCTGCATTGAAAAACAGTAAACACTTATATGTTTCGAGTTTCGAAAAATATTTGTTTAAAAATGTATTTTTAATATTAAATATACTGGCCTTAAAAATAGTCATTTTTCAAAATGTCTCAGAATTCAACGAAATAAATTTTGTTGGATTCGTATCATCAAAACAAAGCTAAAAATGATTTTTCGGTAATTTTTGGAATTAATATATAATTATAATTGATTTTTCAGTGTAAACGGACAATTTTTGACTTTAAAAATTCATTAAAAATTCATACGGGCTCAGAATTGAACGAAATTAATTTTCATAGGTCCACAGCATCAAAACATAGCTAAATATATTTTTCGAGAATTTTTGAAGTTAATTTGTGACCTCGGTGAATTTTCATGTACGGTATACATTAAAATATTAACAAAATAATATAATTATTCCAAAACTCATAACAAATTTCGGAATTGGGTCCTGTAACATGTTCCATTGCGTTCAGAAGGCCTCAAAACCTTAAGGACGACAGTAAGCAGGCTTAAATCGGGGTTCGGACCAAAACGGGCTTTAACGGGCTAATTACATAATTAGTTAACCCTAATATAATATTATAAAATCCAAAAACACTGTTCATCTCTCCTCTTCCACGTTACTTCAGCCGCCACTTGAACCCACCTCCCTTCGAAAATTCAAACTCAGTTTTCTCTCTCATTTCTTAACGGAATTTGGAGTGTGAGTACTCGTTTCGAAGCTCTCGCCGAGCTCTTCGATTTGTTACCAACCTCAACCATTCTCGTGCCTCGATCCGCCCGCCCCGTCCCTCCAAAGGTCCGCCGGTCGCGCCCCCTTAGGCCCCACATGCCGCCGCCGCACCTCGCCACCTTCTGGCCGTGCGTAGCTCTCTCGTAGCCGGTCCTTCTCCGACAAACGGCTCGTCGTTTCGTCAACTACAACTCCAGAAAATCAAATTTGAAGTTTTGAACAAATTCTGAAAATAAGGTATGCTTCAGATTTTGCGACGCTTTTAAGCGTTGCTGCAGCAGTTGTTAAAAGTCAGAATTATTCAAACATTGATAACTAATGCGTATGAACCCCGAATCTGAAAATTTCAGATCCGATAGGACCGTGGCGACGAGTAGGCTTTGCTGAGACTGATTAGGGTGAGAATTTTATTTTTAAATTTAATTTAATTTAATTTATTTAATTATTATTTGCATGATTATTAACAGTAGAATTAATATGACACGATGTTTAAACATAGATCTAAACCGTTAATAACATATGATGTGGAATCTAAATTGCCTATAGTGCTATGTGATTATATCTGAAATTTTAGGCTTAAATCTGAATTCATAATTAATTAAAATTAATTATGTGTTATTTATTTAACCATGCCATGTTGATTTTACATATGCTGTGTGAAACCCCATCTTGCAATTTACCTCGATGTTAGTATCGAATCTGATCCTATTGTTGTATTTGGATGTTGTTATGCGATGTGATGAGAATTTACAGTTTATTTGATGTAAATAAGAACACGACTTGTGATGAAATTTACCTATTCTTTTTTTTTTGTAAAATTGAAATAGGGAAAAATTAACATTTATTTTGGTGTTAATAATAGGTAATTTTCAAAGCATGAAAAATTAACATTTTTAATGTTAATTAAATAGTAATTTTACCGCAAGTGTACATTAACATTTTTTTTTTGTTAATATAAAAAGAAATAATACGTAGGATGAAATTAACATTTTTAATGTTAATATTATAAAAATTCAACCGTATGATGACATTAACATTTTTAATGTTAATATTATAAATTAAATATTGGACATGTAAAATTTCACATTTTTACTTATGTGAATAAAATAAATTATTAGGCATGTAACACATTTTTATTAATGTGAAAAAATTGTAATGTGAATAAAATGGTAATTTTAACTGGATGCACAATATACATTCTTATTAATGTAATATATATAAGAATTTACTCCGCAGGTGAAATTTAAATTTTTAGTAACGTAACTAAAGTTTACCTTTTATTTTATGTAAACAAATTGAGAATGTGAAATGTAACTAAAGTTTACGTTTTATTTTATTAAGAATATGATATGTAAATCAAGTTTACATTTTTTAATGTAATATATTCAAGGACTTCACCGTAGGAAAAAGATTACATTTTTATCAATGTAATCAAAGTAGGAATTGGTGTTAACATTAAATTTACATTTAATTATGTAAAATTAAGGTACGAAATTTGGAATGACATAAATTTACATTTAATTATGTAAAACCAAAGTAGGAATTTGTGTTAACATGAAATTCACATTGAATTATGTAAAATTAAAGTGATGAGAAATTAACATTTTGTTTAATGTTAAATATAAGGAATTTACAGGGTATGAGAAAGTAACATTATTTTTAAATGTTAATAATAAGAAACTACACAGCATGAGCAATTAACACTATTTTTAATGTTAATTAAATAGTAATTTCAACGCATGTGTAAATTAACATTTTTAATGTTAAAGATAACACCGTATGATGTAATTAACATTTTTAATGTTAATATAATAAAAAATTTAACCGTAGGATGTCATTAATATATTTTTTTAATGTTAAAGTAAAAGAATTTACATCGTATGATAAGATTAACATTATTTTTTATGTTAAATAAAAAGAATTTACATCGTATGATAAGATTAACTCTATTTTTTAATGTTAAAGTAAAAGAATTTACACCGTAGGATGGTTAACATTATTTTTAATGTTAAATAAAAAGAATTTACATCGTATGATAAGATTAACTCTATTTTTTAATGTTAAAGTAAAAGAATTTACATCGTAGGATGATTAACATTATTTTTAATGTTAAAGTAAAAGAATTTCACCGTAGAAGGATTTAACATTATTTTTAATGTTTAAACAAAAGAATTTCACCATAGGGTAATTAACATTATTTATAATGTTAATATATAAGGAATTTGACCGTAAGATGAATTAACATTGTTTTTAATGTTAATATATAGTGAATTCCTCCGTAGTATGAATTAACATTATACTTTGTTTATGTTAAAATAAAGGAAATTCAATCGTAGGTTGAATTAACAAAATTTTATGTTAAATTAAAGAGTAACTTAACCGTAGGATTGAGCTACATTATTTTTAATGTAAAGTAATAAAGTAATTTAACATAGGATGAGATTACATTATTTTTAATGTTAATAAAGGATAATTTAACCATAGGTTTAATATACATTTATTTTTAATGTTAATATTAAGAGAATTACTTCATAGGATAAAATTAACATTATTTTATAATGTTAACATAAAAGAGAATTGACCGTAGGAATGTTACATTTTTTTTATGAAATTAAGAAGGAATAACACCATAGGGCGAGTTAACATTATTTTTAATGTTAATAAAGGGTAATTTAACCATAGGATAAGTCAACATTATCTTTAATGTTAAAATTAAGAAAATATGCATCGTAGGAATGAGTTAACATTATTCTAAATGTTAATATAAAAAGTGTATATACCATAGGGAAAAATTTACATTATTTTAATGTTAAAATAAAGGAATTCCACCGTAGGATGAGTTTACATTTTATTCAATGTAAATAAGTAAGAATGCGACATGTAAATGCAAGTTTACATTTTATTCAATGTAAATAAGTAAGAATGCGATATGTAATGCAAGTTTACATTTTATTCAATGTAAATAAGTAAGAATGCGATATGTAATGAAAGTTTACATTTTATTCAATGTAAATAAGTAAGAATGCGACATGTAAATGCAAGTTTACATTTTATTCAATGTAAATAAGTAAGAATGAGATATGTAATGAAAGTTTACATTTTATTCAATGTAAATAGGTAAGAATGTGACATGTAATTGCAAGATTACATTTTATTAAATGTAAAGAAAACAAGAATGCGGTATGTAATGAAAGTTTACATTTTAATTAATGTAAATAAAAATATGATTTTGAGAATGCGTCGTTAAATAAGAAGTTTGACTATTTTAAATAATTAAAATAGAATGAATTGTTAATAAAAATAATTATTAACAAATAAGAAGGATTTTCAAAATATATACGAGGATTGTTTGGGAAGTCCGAGATATTCTCATCCCAAATTAATCCAGCGGCGTTAAAGATCGAAGTAAGAAGACGACGTATGAAGACCGTAAATCTTCCCTCGAATGGACAGCGATCGAGATCCTAAATTGACTTGCTACCAATTCATGGGTCAAGGTCATTGCCCAGACGTACGCGTTGATTTCACGGATTTGACTTTCGTTCAGACCCAGAGCGTAAGTTTAAATGGATGGTGTGTCTGACATCGTACCCCGTTAAATATCATGTCGTTGATTTTCTGTTAATATATAAATATTGGTGGTGGAGAATTTATTCTCTACTTAACACCCATTTATGTATTGATGGAGAAGCAATGGTATGGCATGGAGTGACAGTGTGGCATACTAAGATGCAATGATCAAGGTTTCTTGTTGAAAAGCAGAACCTTGTGGTGACGATCAAAGCACTGTTTGAATAAGCAGAGCTTTGTGTATTACGTAACCTCACGAGCCTCACAAACCGGTAGAGTCTAAAACGGGCGAAGGGAACGCAGGGAAAGCAGCACGTTTCTTTCTAGCTAGAAGTAGTGTCAGGGACCTCCCAGCGCTGATACTTTACTTATGTGGATGATGGAATGTGGCGCGCCTCGGATAGGTCCTATAGGACCGGGAAACGTGTGCTTAGGAATTGCCAATCCGCTAAGCTGTATTTGCGGACCAGCCCTGCCATTTCCAAGGGTTCTCCGCGGGCAATCCTGAGGCACTAGTTAGAGTGTCTCGAATCGGTAAGGAGCTCCGCTCTAGCCTTGACTCATGATGGAAACCAAAATCCAAATACGAACCGACGAATTTGATTGTATTACTAGTACGGAGGCATAGTATATGGTACCTATGCTTCCTAAGATTAATACATTTACTTTAAAATGCTTTCATATACACTAATAATAATATTAGATGCGTATTTGTCGTATTTAGCATGTTTAATCACCATGAGGTAAAACCCTATCCTCTGGTGTGCGTTGCATTGTGTGATGGGACTTGGGTCTTATGGTGATTCCATTTTTTCCAAAAAGCATTGCGTTGTTTACGATGTACTTATTTATTTGTTATGACACTTTAAATTAGGCACGGAAATCCATTAGAGTAAACCCGTTCCGCGTAAGCGGCGTGGTCTTTGGATTTGCCTTATATCTAATAGTTATTTTACTTAAGAATTCTCACACCAGTCCCACGACTGACCCATAGTTTGTTTCACCTTTTTGCAAACTTGGGTGCCCTCTCTTCTACACGGGCAGCCAAGTAGACAGGTTCATTCTTTGCTTGGAGTTTTTCTTTGGAGCCGCTTATCATTTTTCTTGGATTTGCTGAAGTAGAGAGGTGATGACTTGGAGCTTGAAGACATTTATCTTCTGTTTCTATGGCATCTTTTCTTTTCTTTTTAGACATCAAATTTATTTCTTTTCTGCAACTTGTTGTAATAGCTTAGATTCTGTGACTGTGGATTTTCTATGATTGATGACATTATATTTTTCCGTTGCTATAATGTTATTACTCTATGAATTTCCTTTGCTATATTGTATCTTTGTTCTGTTTTATTGTATTTATGTTGTATTCCAAAAATGATTACTCCTACTTTCATTCCGTGGAAGTTTGGGGTTATCACATATTGGAGGTACTGGTTTTCCCAATTTGGAATGTCCTCTAAAAACCCCTTAAGCCAATCTGCTTCTTCCGCGGCTTTATCCAGAGCAATGAACTCAGATTCCATTGTTGACCTTGCTATGCAAGTCTGTTTGGATGATTTCCACGAAATTGCTCCATTTCCTAATGTAAACACATATCCACTTGTGGATTTTCTGTCATTTGAGCCCGTTATCCAATTGGCATCACTATATCCTTCTACTACTGAAGGATACTTATCATATTGCAACACATAGTTTTGTGTATACTTTAGATATCCTAGGACTCTGATTATTGCTTTCCAATGATTTTTACCAGGATTGCTGGTATATCTACTTAGCTTGCTTACAGCGTACGCAATATCAGGTCTAGTGCAATTCATGACATACATAACACTTCCCAGTATACGAGAGTATTCCAGCTGATATATACCATCACCAGTGTTCTTTACCCAATTTTGGTTCATATCTACTGGTGATTTTGCAGTAGTTATATTATGCTGCTTGAATTTTTCAAGAATTTTAGCAATGTAATGTGACTGAGATAACGCATATCCCTGTGGTGTCTTTATAATTTTTACACCCAAAATTACATCGGCCACTCCTAGGTCCTTCATATCAAATCTAGAGGATAACATATCCTTCGTAGATTTTATTATGGCATTATTATTTCCTAGGATTAGTAAATCATCAACATAAAGACAAACAATGACATATCCAATATCCGTATATCTTATATATACGCATTTATCTGATTCATTTATTTTGAATCCATTTGATAATATGGTTTCATCAAATTTCTCGTGCCATTGTTTTGGAGCTTGTTTAAGGCCATAAAGAGATTTACTAATTTGCACACCTTGTTTTCATTTCCTGGGCTTAGAAACCCTTCTGGTTGCTGCATATATATTTCTTCTTCCAGTTCACCATTCAAAAACGCAGTTTTCACATCCATTTGGTGTATTTCCAAATTTAATATAGATGCGATTGCAATAAGCATCCTAATTGTTGTTATTCTGGTAACTGGAGAGTATGTATCAAAGTAATCCAGATCTTGCTTCTGTCTGAATCCTTTTATTACAAGTCTTGCTTTATACTGGTCTATTGAGCCGCCAGCCTTTAGTTTCTTCTTAAATATCCATTTATATCCTAGTGGTTTTGATCCTTTGGGGAGATCCACTAGTTCCCACGTATGGTTTTGTAGAATGGATTCTATTTCACTATTGACTCCTTCTTTCCAATTAGGAGCATCGGGAGATGACATTGCTTGTTGGTAAGTTAGAGGTTCATTTTCTATCATATATGCATAGAAATCAGGTCCAAAGGATTTAGAGGTCCTTTGTCGCTTGCTCCTTCTCGGTTCCTCTATCTCAGTTTCATCATTCATTTTTCTTTGATCAGCATTATCTTCGGGAGTATATGGATCTCTTGGCCTCTTTTGAACACTTGTTTCAATAGAGGTTTTTAGAGGATAAATGTGTTCAAAGAATCTTGCATTTCGAGATTCGATAATGGTGTTTTCATGAATGTCATCAATTTCAGATTTGTACACCAAAAATCGATAAGCAGCACTATTATGAGCATATCCTATAAATATGCAATCTATAGTCTTTGGTCCAATTTTGACCTTCTTTGGTTTCGGTATTTCTACTTTGGCAAGACACCCCCACGCTCTCAAGTATTTGTAGGATGGTGGTCTGCCTTTCCACAATTCATGTGGTGATTTAGAAGTCTTCTTTCGAGGCACTTTATTAAGAATGTGATTAGCAGAAAGTATAGCTTCTCCCCAGAAGTTATCTGGTAAACCAGAACTAATGAGTAGAGCATTCATCATTTCTTTTAGTGTACGGTTTTTACGTTCTGCTATCCCATTTGATTGAGGGGAATATGGTGCCGTTGTCTGATGTATAATACCATGTTCAGCGCAGAACTCCTCAAAAGGAAATTCGTACTCTCCTCCTCTATCACTTCTTAGTGATTTTATCTTTTTATTAAGTTGATTTTCAACTTCTGCTTTGTATTGTTTAAATACGTCGAATGCTTCGTCCTTGCTTCTAAGGAGATATACATAACAGTATCTCGTACAGTCGTCAATAAAGGTAATGAAATACCGTTTTCCTCCTCTAGTTTGACACATTTTTAAATCGCACACATCTGTGTGAATTAACTCTAGAGGTTCCGTATTCCTTTCAACTTGATGAAAGGAAGTTCTAGTTAGTTTTGATTCGGCACATGTTTCACATTTGTAATTTGAGTCTATGGTAAACTTAGGTATAAATTCTAAGTTTATCATTTTTCGCAAAGTATCAAAGTTAACATGTCCTAATCGATTATGCCATATATTAAATGACTCAGCGATATAAATGGAAGGTTCCACTTTATTCATATCTTTTGGTACAATAGTCATTACATTCATTTTGAACAGACCATCACTCACATACCCTTTCCCCATATACACTCCATTTTTAGACAATACAAAATTATCAGAAACAAAGACCAACTTGAATCCATTCTTGCTCAGTAGTGATCCCGAGACCAAGTTCTTCCGAATGTCTGGAACGTGGAGCACGTCATTCAAAGTGAGTTCTTTTCCAGAAGTCATTTTGAGAACCACTTTTCCCTTACCTTCAACCTTTGACGTGGAAGAGTTTCCCATAAAGGGTTGCTCTTCTTGTGTCGCAGGCTTGTAGTTGGAGAACATGCACTTGTTGGTGCAAATATGTTTTGTGGCACCAGTGTCCACAAACCATTCCTTCGTGTTGCCAATCAAGTTGCATTCGGAGATTACAGCAGATAAGTTCATTTCTGAAATATCATCCGAGAGCCTATCACATTCAGTAACATTGGCTTCGTCTTTCTTCTTGTTCTGATTCTTTGGACCTCGACACTCGCTTGCCTTATGTCCTTTCTTTCCGCAATTATGGCAGTTTCCCTTGAACTTCTTTGCCTTCTTTGCGTTTGGGTTGTTTTCCCTCTTTCTTTTGTTGTTCTTTTCAGACTCGACCACATTTGCCTTTGCCACAATAGTATTAGTTGCTTTCTTTTCAGATTTTCGGTTGTCCTCTTCAATTCTGAGTCGAACAATCAAATCTTCCATTGTCATCTCCTTTCGTTTGTGCTTCAGATAATTCTTGAAGTCTTTCCATAATGGAGGCAATTTCTCTATTGCGGCAGCCACTTGAAATGATTCGCTTAGAGACATTCCTTCATCATGTATTTCATGTATAGTAACCTGCAACTCTTGAATTTGGCTAATCACTGTCTTGGAGTCTATCATTTTAAAGTCCAGAAATTTACCGACGATGAATTTCTTCATGCCAGCATTTTCCGTCTTGTACTTTTTGTCCAGAGACATCCAAAGTTCCTTCGAAGTCTTCACTGTACAATACACATTGTACAGACTGTTATCGAGTCCGTTCAGTATGTAATTTTTGCATATGAAGTCAGAACTTTTCCAAGCGTTGAGTGCCTCGACTTTTGTAGCGTCAGGCTCCAATTCATCGACTTTGGGAGGATCCTCTGTAAGGAAATTAGCCAATCCCAAAGTGGTCAGGTAGAACAACATTTTTGCTGCCGTCGTTTGAAGTCAACACCGGTGAATTTTTCCGGCCGTTCTCCATGCGAGAAAGTGACAGTCGGAGCAACCAATGGTCCTGTTGGTGGTGCGGTCACAACAGTTTTACTTGCCGAAACATTGCTTTCGTTCGCCATTGTCTGAAAGCAAAAGAATTTACTTAGAAAAACATCAATATTGCTTTAAGATTGTTATTCCAAGTAATTCAGAACCAGCAATGCAAAAGCAAGACAACCAGCAATTGCTATTCGAGTAATTAGAATTCAGTGTAGTATACAGTAGTATATGACAGGAGGAGAAGAAGGTAGGCAGTACCGTTAGATTACAGTCCGCCTGCTTGCAGTATGTCCGAGTCCAGTAGTGAAAACTGTTCCCTTAAAGCAATATTTCTCTCCCACTGACGTAGAGGAGATGATCAGCAATTTGCCTCCTAAGGTTAAACGGACCTTGCTCTGCGATGTTGCGTTACAACCGCGGAGCGACGACGAACGCAAGATAGGTTTTTATTTGCAGAATAAAGCAATGGAGGATGGAGAAGAAGAGGATGTAAAATTCGTGTTTTGTTTTGATTTTCGCAAGCCTTTATATAGGCAGCGAAAAGGCATCCTTTAGGAACAGGCGCATCTGTTTGAATTGGCATGGCTATGACTGTTGGAAAGGTTGCGACCCTTTACCAACAGACATATCCGTCGGTATTTGCGCGCTGAATTTAAAAATATGACAGTTTAGCGGCGCGGCAAGCCCATCAGCATTCGAACGAAGGCCCGGTCTATCACGAGACCCTAAGAGCCCCAAGGCCCAAGGCCCTATCTTTGACCCTTAATATTAATCATGAAATATGTGTTCATGCCTACATAGCCTCTTTCTTCCATCTCCTTTTTCTTTTGTAATAACATCTCAAGCTTTAGTATAAGTAGTGGCAAATGTGTTAATTTTTCCTGATGTGGGACTAAATGAATTTTGCCAAACCTACTCATTCATTTCCAACAATCCCCCACATGAATGAGTATTATTTAATCTATTCTGCAATTTTGTGTAACATTTATCATATCGGTAAAAGTAGCACAGAGGCCTTGAACTTTTCCTAGTGTTTTATCATTATAACTAACTGGCGAATCAGTGGACTGGACTGTCTTTGAACTGTAAGCCGTTTATGTAAGTCTATAAAGATAACACATGATAAATGCTCTTTAACCCCTTGGTTCTCTGTTTGTGTTCGTTTTTACCATGAACACCGCCTTGGTTTCATGAGTGCTTGAAGAATTCGACCTTACAATTCTTCTTGAAGCGGCGCCTTCGCACTCATATAGGTGATTCTATAAAGAGTATCCCGTAATACCCCACTTGGTTCTTTGTAACACCACAGTATAGACATCATTAAAAGCCAAGCTTATCCTATTCTCCAACGGGTTGTGCACTGACTTATCATAGGAATGGCTTTTAATTTACAGTGCCGTCAAGTTTATCTTAAACTTAGTTGTCCCTTTGAACCTAGATCTTGGGATCTCTAGTCAACTAGGTGGGGTTTCCGTTTTAGAAAACTTTTAGTTCATAGGTCTTTAGCCCATTCCCATCGATAAGGTTTGAACTTTCTCTCTTGGCAAGCCTTTTGTTAGTGGATCCGCTATGTTATCCTTTGACCTTACATAGTCTATAGTGATAACTCCATTAGTGAGAAGTTGTCTTATGGTTTTATGTCTACGACGAATATGTCGAGATTTACCATTATACAATGTACTGTTAGCCCTTCCTATAGCAGATTGACTATCACAATGTATACATATTTGAGGTACTGGTTTTTCCCAATTTGGAATGTCCTCTAAAAAAACCCTTAAGCCAATCTGCTTCTTCCGCGGCTTTATCCAGAGCAATGAACTCAGATTCCATTGTTGACCTTGCTATGAAAGTCTGTTTGGATGATTTCCACGAAATTGCTCCATTTCCTAATGTAAACACATATCCACTTGTGGATTTTGTGTCATTTGAGCCTGTTATCCAATTGGCATCACTATATCCTTCTACTACTGAAGGATACTTATCATATTGCAACACATAGTTTTGTGTGTACTTTAGATATCCTAGGACTCTGATTATTGCTTTCCAATGATTTTTACCAGTATTGCTGGTATATCTACTTAGCTTGCTTACAGCGTACGCAATATCAGGTCTAGTGCAATTCATGACATACATAACACTTCCCAGTATACGAGAGTATTCCAGCTGATATATACCATCACCAGTGTTCTTTACCCAATTTTGGTTCATATCTACTGGTGATTTTGCTTTAGTTATATTATGCTGCTTGAATTTTTCAAGAATTTTAGCAATGTAATGTGACTGAGATAACGCATATCCCTGTGGTGTCTTTATAATTTTTACACCCAAAATTACATCGGCCACTCCTAGGTCCTTCATATCAAATCTAAAGGATAACATATCCTTCGTAGATTTTATTATGGCATTATTATTTCCTAGGATTAGTAAATCATCAACATAAAGACAAACAATGACATATCCAATATCCGTATATCTTATATATACGCATTTATCTGATTCATTTATTTTGAATCCATTTGATAACATGGTTTCATCAAATTTCTCGTGCCATTGTTTTGGAGCTTGTTTAAGGCCATAAAGAGATTTTACTAATTTGCACACCTTGTTTTCATTTCCTGGGCTTAGCAACCCTTCTGCTTGCTGCATATATATTTCTTCTTCCAGTTCACCATTCAAAAACGCAGTTTTCACATCCATTTGGTGTATTTCCAAATTTAATATAGATGCGATTGCAATAAGCATCCTAATTGATGTTATTCTGGTAACTGGAGAGTATGTATCAAAGTAATCCGGATCTTGCTTCTGTCTGAATCATTTTATTACAAGTCTTGCTTTATAGTTGTCTATTGTGCCATCAGCCTTTAGTTTCTTCTTAAATATCCATTTATATCCTAGTGGTTTTGATCCTTTGGGGAGATCCACTAGTTCCCACGTATGGTTTTGTAGAATGGATTCTGTTTCACTATTGACTGCTTCTTTCCAATAAGGAGCATCGGGAGATGACATTGCTTGTTGGTAAGTTAGAGGTTCATTTTCTATCATATATGCATAGAAATCAGGTCCAAAGGATTTAGAGGTCCTTTGTCACTTGCTCCTTCTCGGTTCCTCTATCTCAGTTTCATCATTCATTTTTCTTTGATCAGCATTATCTTCGAGAGTATCTAGATCTCTTGGCCTCTTTTGAACACTTGTTTCAATAGAGGTTTTTAGAGGATAAATGTGTTCAAAGAATCTTGCATTTCGAGATTTGATAATGGTGTTTTCATGAATGTCATCAATTTCAGATTTGTACACCAAAAATCGATAAGCAGCACTATTATGAGCATATCCTATAAATATGCAATCTATAGTCTTTGGTCCAATTTTGACCTTCTTTGGTTTCGGTATTTCTACTTTGGCAAGACACCCCCACACTCTCAAGTATTTGTAGGATGGTGGTCTGCCTTTCCACAATTCATGTGGTGATTTAGAAGTCTTCTTTCGAGGCACTTTATTAAGAATGTGATTAGCAGAAAGTATAGCTTCTCCCCAGAAGTTATCTGGTAAACCAGAACTAATGAGTAGAGCATTCATCATTTCTTTTAGTGTACGGTTTTTACGTTCTGCTATCCCGTTTGATTGAGGGGAATATGGTGTCGTTGTCTGATGTATAATACCATGTTCAGCGCAGAATTCCTCAAAAGGAAATTCGTACTCTCCTCCTCTATCACTTCTTAGTGATTTTATCTTTTTATTAAGTTGATTTTCAACTTCTGTTTTGTATTGTTTAAATACGTCGAATGCTTCGTCCTTGCTTCTAAGGAGATATACATAACAGTATCTCGTACAGTCGTCAATAAAGGTAATGAAATACCATTTTCCTCCTCTAGTTTGACACATTTTTAAATCGCACACATCTGTGTGAATTAACTCTAGAGGTTCCGTATTCCTTTCAACTTGATGAAAGGAAGTTCTAGTTAGTTTTGATTCGGCACATGTTTCACATTTGTAATTTGAGTCTATGGTAAACTTAGGTATAAATTATAAGTTTATCATTTTTCGCAAAGTATCAAAGTTAACATGTCCTAATCGATTATTCCATATATTAAATGACTCAGCGATATAAATGGAAGGTTCCACTTTATTCATATCTTTTGGTACAATAGTCATTACATTCATTTTGAACAGACCATCACTCACATACCCTTTCCCCACATACATTCCATTTTTAGACAATACAAAATTATCAGAAACAAAGACCAACTTGAATCCATTCTTGCTCAGTAGTGATCCCGAGACCAAGTTCTTCCGAATGTCTGGAACGTGGAGCACGTCATTCAAAGTGAGTTCTTTTCCAGAAGTCATTTTGAGAACCACTTTTCCCTTACCTTCAACCTTTGACGTGGAAGAGTTTCCCATAAAGAGTTGCTCTTCTTGTGTCGCAGGCTTGTAGTTGGAGAACATGCAATTGTTGGTGCAAATATGTTTTGTGGCACCAGTGTCCACAAACCATTCCTTCGTGTTGCCAATCAAGTTGCATTCGGAGATTACAGCAGATAAGTTCATTTCTGAAATATCATCCGAGAGCCTATCACATTCAGTAACATTGGCTTCGTCTTTCTTCTTGTTCTGATTCTTTGGACCTCGACACTCGCTTGCCTTATGTCCTTTCTTTCCGCAATTATGGCAGTTTCCCTTGAACTTCTTTGCCTTCTTTGCATTTGGGTTGTTTTCCCTCTTTCTTTTGTTGTTCTTTTCAGACTCGACCACATTTGCCTTTGCCACAATAGTATTAGTTGCTTTCTTTTCAGATTTTCGGTTGTCCTCTTCAATTCTGAGTCGAACAATCAAATCTTCCATTGTCATCTCCTTTCGTTTGTGCTTCAGATAATTCTTGAAGTCTTTCCATAATGGAGGCAATTTCTCTATTGCGGCAGCCACTTGAAATGATTCGCTTAGAGACATTCCTTCATCATGTATTTCATGTATAGTAACCTGCAACTCTTGAATTTGGCTAATCACTGTCTTGGAGTCTATCATTTTAAAGTCCAGAAATTTACCGACGATGAATTTCTTCATGCCAGCATCTTCCGTCTTGTACTTTTTGTCCAGAGACATCCAAAGTTCCTTCGAAGTCTTCACTGTACAATACACATTGTACAGACTGTTATCGAGTCCGTTCAGTATGTAATTTTTGCATATGAAGTCAGAACTTTTCCAAGCGTTGAGTGCCTCGACTTTTGTAGCGTCAGGCTCCAATTCATCGACTTTGGGAGGATCCTCTGTAAGGAAATTAGCCAATCCCAAAGTGGTCAGGTAGAACAACATTTTTGCTGCCATCGTTTGAAGTCAACACCGGTGAATTTTTCCGGCCGTTCTCCTTGCGAGAAAGTGACAGTCGGAGCAACCAATGGTCCTGTTGGTGGTGCGGTCACAACAGTTTTACTTGCCGAAACATTGCTTTCGTTCGCCATTGCCTGAAAGCAAAAGATTTTACTTAGAAAAACAGCAATATTGCTTTAAGATTGTTATTCCAAGTAATTCAGAACCAGCAATGCAAAAGCAAGACAACCAGCAATTACTATTCGAGTAATTACAATTCAGTGTAGTATACAGTAGTATATGACAGGAGGAGAAGAAGGTAGGTAGTACCGTTAGATTACAGTCCGCCTGCTTGCAGTATGTCCGAGTCCAGTAGTGAAAACTGTTCCCTTAAAGCAATATTGCTCTCCCATTGACGCAGAGGAGATGATCAGCAATTTGCCTCCCAAGGTTAAACGGACCTTGCTCTGCGATGTTGCGTTACAACCGCGGAGCGACGACGAACGCAAGATAGGTTTTTATTTGCAGAATAAAGCAGTGGAGGATGGAGAAGAAGAGGATGTAAAATTCGTGTTTTGTTTTGATTTTCGCAAGCCTTTATATTGTGACGGCAAGGAATTTCGCTCGGTCCGAACCAGTCGCTAAACCGATCCAGGCCGTTCGAAACGCCCTATCGTTTGAGAACACGACAAATCAGAAACCATACAGAAGAACATTTCATTGTATATTACAACAATGCATCAGATTACAAGAATATACAGAGCATAAATGAATCTTACACAGAAATATCAGAGATTTAAATTACATTTAAATACATAGCAGCGGAAAATAATACAATACACAACTAGAAGAGATATACGGATACAAAGCTTTCCGGATATCGTTCCAGCTGTATACCAGGATCCTGTGAATATAAATCTGCAAAACCAAAACTACTAGCTGCCCGTGTCAAAATAGGGGCACCCAGAGTTTAGGTTAAAACAATAAACTCCAGGTCAGTCATGTGACTGGTGTGAGAACTAAAACAGTTAATCTTTATTTTAAATCATTAGGTAAATCAAGGGACCACGCCGTATAACACGGAACGGGTTTCCTCCCAAGAATACCAGTGCATAAAACAAACAGCGCAATGCTAAATAAAGAAAAATGAAGCTGTTATAAGACCCAGGTCCCATCACACAATGTAACGCAGCCGAGGATAGGGTTTTCCCTTATAACAGCCAAAGAATGCTTGATACGGTTAAAACAAATCGTTTTGATACTATTATAAGTGCATAGTGTATAAAACAACTTCAAATCATAAGTATCAATCATAGGCGGCATGAATGGCCCATAACACTATGTCGCCATATATAAGTTTACAATCAAAACCGCAAATGTCGTATTGGAAGTTGGGTTATCATTTATGGTATGAACCGAGGCTAGAGGCAAGATCCTCAACCGATTCGAGACGCTCTAGTCCGCCCCTCAGGAACAGCCGCAACTGCCCCTTGGATCGTCAGGGCCGGTCCACCGATGTGGATTATTATGCCTGAACACTACGTTTCCCCGCCCTTTGGGGCATAAGCCTGGCCCGTCAGCCGACCAGAAGCATCGGCCGAAACCGATATCACGAGGCGCCTCGCTTTTCAGCAAGTAATAATAAGTAACATCCACATGAGTCAAACTCGTCAGCCAGTTCAAGCACTGACGCCACTCATAACTAGAAAGATACGTAGGTCCTCCCTGATGTCCGTCTCCCGTTTTTGATTCATACCGGGTGTGATACTCGCGAATCAACGTTACACAAAGCTACGCCACAAAGGCCGTGCTTCGATCATCAACCACAAGACTTTGCTTTTCAACAGAAGCCTTGATCATTTGCATCTTAGCATGCCACACAGGCAATTCACTCCATGCGATTGATATCCATCAATATATAACCCCTGAGCTCGTACGTCTCAGAGAAGGGCGTTAAGCAAGAGAATAAATTCTCCGCCGCCAAACAGATATATATTTAATAGAGATCAATCACACGGACTAAAATCCAATGTCAGACACACAGTCCATTTACAAGTCCGTTCTGGGTCTGAACGAAACCGGAGGCACTTTCCTCGCATATCCATCCATCTCCAAGTACGTCTGGACGATCACCAAATGTTTCCATCTTCTTGGGTGTACAGCCCAATCAAGATCATCAGTAATCACCCAAACGACGTGAAGACTTCCGGTCTTCGACCATCGTCTTCATCTTCGACTTATCGTCGTATCAGTTATTCAGAATGGGATAAACCCGGTCTTTCCGAATAACTCGCGTATATTTTAAATAAGTGTTACACAAACACAACATACGCCTCATTCCAATTCATCAGTCATTAACCGTAAATTAATCAAGAGAATAATTCCCCAAATATTAACCCCGAAGGCCGAAACCAACATCAGATCAATATCCAGAAAACCATTCTGCTTGGCTAACCGACAGTTAATTTCTAATTTCACATTCATAGGGAAAGGTTCCCATTAATTTTATCAAAGATAAATTCTTTAATTTATTCTTTAATCTACTTTTGAATATCAATTCAAACTAGTCGGGATTAACGAAACTTACCGAAGTAATCATTTGTTTTAATTTCCCAATCCCTACCTATTTATCCCATGAAGTAAAACTGGTAATACTTCATATCTAACACCACAGTGTTATCGGTAAATTCAATTACCATTTCACGTTCAAATCTAATTAAAGATTTAACTATCGCCTGGAGTAAAACTGGTGATACTCCATTCTCGATTATTTCAATCTAATTAAAGATTCATTAAAACTCCACTTAGTTTTAATCGTTAACTGGGTTAAAGAATCAGTGTCATTTAAAACACGGTTCACGATAAACCCAAAATATCATTCCATTAATTATCGGGTTAAAGAACAAGTGTTATTTAAAACACTGTCCACGATAAACCCAAAAATCAATATCAATTCAATTCCAATTAAATATTATTTAATTGGTACCTTTCATTAAATCTAAATAAAAAGATTTAATCATTTCTCAATTGGGTTCAAGAACAGTGTTAGTGAAGACACCATTCACGACAAACCCAAATCACATTCGATATTCAATACAAGGCTCTGAATAGAAAATATATCGGCTTATATTCAATATCAAATTCTACGACTAACAAATGTCGTATTGGAAATAACGATATAAATATATATCTTTCAAATTTCCATAACAACACCTGTATAATCACGAATTCCAACATCGAAATATTCCGAAGACAATTTCGATTCAAATCCACTCCAATGCAATCATTGGATATTCTGGTTATTTTTAAAACCCTTTTTAAATTCAATTTATTTATTTAAAAATAAATAGAATTATAATTCTAGTTCAAAACTAGTTCATTTCGATAAAAATCTATTTTTATCTTTTCAAATATGGAGTTTTTCATCCCAATTCTTTCTAAATCATTTCTTATGATTTTACATAAATTATTACTATTTTTAATAATTTTATCAAGGCCTTTACAGTCGATTTTCATCAACGGTCATCGAACTGCACTTACAGCGACCTTTTTCGAATTTGATTTGGACGTATCTCCAAATCCAACTGTTAGATTTCAAATTTCTAACATTCATCAGAAAGCTCTTTTCGATACGAACCCAACGGTTCCGGTTTTAGGAGAATCCGACGGTCGGATCTCCCGTAATGTCCGTTTGAAATAAATGGTCGAAATTTACGAACTGCCGCGGCGCGTTCTATCCAGGCCATTTTATTATATATATAATATATATAATATATATTTCGTCGATTACTATTTAAAACGAATTATATAAATAGTTTTAAATTCGTTTCCAAAAGCAATTTCAACTTCCATTTCAATTCAAAGCAAAATTGAATTCTTCTTTATAAATTCGTTTTAAAATTCATTTCTATTCAATTCAAATTTCAATTCAATTTGAATTCATTTCAATTCGCTTTCAATTCAATTCGAATTCGTTTTCAATTCAATTCATTTCGAAATCGTTTTCAATTCATTTCATTTCGAAATCGTTTTCAATTCATTTCATTTCGAAATCGTTTTCAATTCAATTCATTTCGAAATCGTTTTCAATTCAATTTTTTCGAAATCGTTTTCAATTCAATTTATTTCGAAATCGTTTTCAATTCAATTTATTTCGAAATCGTTTTCAATTCAATTTATTTCGAAATCGTTTTCAATTCAATTTATTTCGAAATCGTTTTCAATTCAATTTATTTCGAAATCGTTTTCAATTCAATTTATTTCGAAATCGTTTTCAATTCAATTTTTTCGAAATCGTTTTCAATTCAATTTATTTCGAAATCGTTTTCAATTCATTTTATTTTGAAATCGATATAAATATCGTTCACGTCAAAATGGCGTCAATCTAATCAACACGGCTTCATAAATTTCTATTTCAAATATTTTATTTCAAATATTTCTTTTTCAAAATAGTTGTTATTATCAAAATATTTCGTTCAACACATGACCAATCTCAAAGGATGAGTACTGTCAACACATGAACCTTTATTTTATATTATAAAGATGTAAATTTTATTATTAAAATATTTCGTTCAACACATGACCAATCTCAATGGATGAAACTGTCAACACATGAACCTTTATTTTATATTGTTCTTTATTTTCTAAATTGGAATAAGGCCCAATCAATTACCATATAAAGTTAATTATATGGATTTTCATACAACACATGTATATAATAACATTGAAAAATAATCAACCATCAACCAAAGTGCACTACACTGTATAAGCATCAAATATAGATATCTAACGCTTATAACAGCCTGTCAATCAATAGATCGACATATTTAATCAATCAGGATGAGTGAACTGCATATTTCATCCTAACACCCGTGTAGGGTTTCAAACAATCAAACAAATATTTTATTTTTGCAGTTGGGCGATGTGTAAAATTTATCGACCCAATCAATGTCCTTTAAATCAGTGTACATAAACAAACCGTCTGGTTTGTAAATGAATATTTTATTTATTTACATTCACGTTAAAAATTATATTTTTAACGATAAAACATTTTATTTCAACATATGAATTTCTATTCAGTTCATTCTTTAAAAAAATGATATTTTTATTTTTCTAACTTATTTTAGAAAATTTCGGCGGCATAACGGCACGATACTAGAAACGGGACGAGGCCTAGCCTTATCCCCGGTCTAGTGAAGGCCCACGCCATTCACACATCAATCAAATTCACCAAACAATTCAATTTCAAATCAAATCATCAAACTAATCTATGTAACCAAACAAACAAGTCCATGGTCTGTGGACGATTGTGTCGGGTGCTACTAAGCACCGTCTGCATCCTAGTATATATATATAACTAGAAAAAGAAATTGAAAGGTGAGAAATTCTCACCGATAGCTATCCTAGCTCCACGGCACTTCATTTGCAGAAACCTTCGTCGCTACCGCATCTTCGTCATCTTTGTTGTCCGCTTTCACTACCTATGTAAAAATCGAATTTTTACTTCGCTATTCCATATATAAAAATCATATTTTTATTTCGAAGTTCAACATATAAAAATCCTATTTTTATTTCGAAGTTCAACATATAAAAATCCTATTTTTATTTCGAAGTTCAACATATAAAAATCCTATTTTTATTTCGAAGTTCAACATATAAAAATCCTATTTTTATTTCGATAAAAATCTCGTCCTTATCATTTTAAAAACCTAAATCTTTTCATGCTTTCATATTTATAAAAATTCTATTTCAAAAACGAAGGCTTTTCTATAAACAAAATCAATCCTTTTATATGAACAAAATCAATTCTTTTATATGAACAACATAAATTCTTTCAGTTTTAAAATAAACTAACTTTCAATATATATAAAAATATGATTTTTCTTCGACTTTCAATATATAAAATCTGATTTTTCTTTTTAAATCTCAAAATAAAATCAGTTTTCAAACCCTTTTCAAATTCAGTTTTTAATCCATTTTTTAAAATTCAGTTTTTAATCTTTTTTTAAAAATTCAGTTTTTAATCTTTTTTTAAAAATTCAGTTTTTAATCTAAAATAAAAATCAGTTTTTGCTTAACTAAAAATCAATGTACCTCATCTTCAACAATTTACTTCAGGTTTCCTCGCTAAAAAAAAACCGATTTGCACCGCCTGACTTCTCTCATCGCAGCAACCAACTCCGATCACCGGAGTACAATCAGTGACCCCTAGTCGGCGCGCCTCACGTTACTCCTCCATTGACCATGCCCTTGACGAACTCGGACCCCCACAGCCTCCTAGAAATGCGAACGAAGTGGCTGGGTTTAAGCTCGAAAATCGAGCGACATCCCCAATGAATCGCGACCAAAATGGTATCAGGTTAAAGTGCTCAGGAATCCCTATCATTTTGTTTTGGAGGTTTGCTCTGAAATCACGTGTGGGTGGAGCGGGTTGGGATCGAACGCTGGAGCTTTTTCATTTGTTTGTATTTGACTGGCGGCGGGTTTCTAATTGGGGGATTAGGGTTTTGTTTGGGGGGGTTTATTTATAGATATTTTATTTTAGTTTTTTATTAATTAATTCTCCAATTATTTGTTTATCGATCTGAATTCAAAATCAAACCCAACGACTGTCGCCCCTAGCCAAATACCCCCATTCCAGACACAATGGGATTTGTTTCGTAACCCAACTCGGCTGTTACGATCAGTTTTCGTTTAATTTAAAATATAACTCATTATATTGAATTTTAAACGTACATTTCAAATTACCGGGGTCACATACTAACTCTAAAAATTCTAGAAAAATATTTTCTAGCTTCGTATTGACGATACAGTCCTAATAAAACTAGTTTCGTCGAATTCTGAGACCGTTAGAAAAATGGCCATTTTCCAGTCGATTAAAATCAACTGAAACTGATCAAACGCGTTTTCCTTTGCCACGCTCACATATTGATTCGAAAAATTATGAAATTTGGAATCTAGCAATAACTTAACATCACGGACCCAACAAAACTGGTTTCGTCGAAATCCGAGGTCGTTTGCAAAATTGCTATTTTTAAGGGCCTTATATATAAAAATATATATATAAATTCCACAGCGACTATTTCTAATTTTAAACTGGACATATCTTATCATTTCTAAGATGAAATATCAGTTTGTCAACTTCGTTACAAAGATATAGTTATACAGATTCAAATATTTCTTGTTTCGTTCAATTCTGACTTATATTGAATTCTGTATATTCATTTGAAATTAGAAATCGAATTTTCGAACTACCGCGCCATTTTCAATTCCTTTTATAATTATATATAATTATTATATATTCTAACGACGACGTATATAAATATATTCGTTCGAATTCTATTCAAAATAAATTTTTCGACGATATTATTTAAAATAATTCATTTTGAATATTCAAAATTCGCTAAAATGGCCAAAATAAAAATTTCAAACTGGCTCGCATTTTACGGGTTGTTACATATATAGGCAGCGAAAAGGCATCCTTTAGGAACAGGCGCATCTGTTTGAATTGCCATGGCTGTGACTGTTGGAAAGGTTGCGACCCTTTACCAACAGACATATCCGTTGGTATTTGCGCGCCGAATTTAAAAATATGACAGTTTAGCGGCGCGGCAAGCCCATCAGCATTCGAACAAAGGCCCGGTCTATCACGAGACCCCAAGAGCCCCAAGGCCCAAGGCCCTATCTTTGACCCTTAATATTAATCATGAAATATGTGTTCATGCCTACATAGCCTCTTTCTTCCATCTCCTTTTTCTTTTGTAATAACATCTCAAGCTTTAGTATAAGTAGTGGCAAATGTGTTAATTTTTCCCGATGTGGGACTAAATGAATTTTGCCAAACCTACTCATTCATTTCCAACAATCCCCCACATGAATGAGTATTATTTAATCTATTCTGCAATTTTGTGTAACATTTATCATATCGGTAAAAGTAGCACAGAGGCCTTGAACTTTTCCTAGTGTTTTATCATTATAACTAACTGGAGAATCAGTGGACTGGACTGTCTTTGAACTGTAAGCCGTTTATGTAAGTCTATAAAGATAACACATGATAAATGCTCTTTAACCCCTTGGTTCTCTGTTTGTGTTCGTTTTTGCCATGAACACCGCCTTGGTTTCATGAGTGCTTGAAGAATTCGACCTTACAATTCTTCTTGAAGCGGCGCCTTCGCACTCATATAGGTGATTCTATAAAGAGTATCCCGTAATACCCCACTTGGTTCTTTGTAACACCACAGTATAGACATCATTAAAAGCTAAGCTTATCCTATTCTCCAACGGGTTGTGCACTGACTTATCATAGGAATGGTTTTTAATTTACAGTGCCGTCAAGTTTATCTTAAACTTAGTTGTCCCTTTGAACCTAGATCTTGGGATCTCCAGTCAACTAGGTGGGGTTTCCGTTTTAGAAAACTTTTAGTTCATAGGTCTTAAGCCCATTCCCATCGATAAGGTTTGAACTTTCTCTTTTGGCAAGCCTTTTGTTAGTGGATCCGCTATGTTATCCTTTGACCTTACATAATCTATAGTGATAACTCCATTAGAGAGAAGTTGTCTTATGGTTTTATGTCTACGACGAATATGTCGAGATTTACCATTATACAATGTACTGTTAGCCCTTCCTATAGCAGATTGACTATCACAATGTATACATATTGGAGGTACTGGTTTTTCCCAATTTGGAATGTCCTCTAAAAACCCCTTAAGCCAATCTGCTTCTTCCGCGGCTTTATCCAGAGCAATGAACTCAGATTCCATTGTTGACCTTGCTATGCAAGTCTGTTTGGATGATTTCCACGAAATTGCTCCATTTCCTAATGTAAACACATATCCACTTGTGGATTTTGTGTCATTTGAGCCCGTTATCCAATTGGCATCACTATATCCTTCTACTACTGAAGGATACTTATCATATTGCAACACATAGTTTTGTGTATACTTTAGATATCCTAGGACTCTGATTATTGCTTTCCAATGATTTTTACCAGGATTGCTGGTATATCTACTTAGCTTGCTTACAGCGTACGCAATATCAGGTCTAGTGCAATTCATGACATACATAACACTTCCCAGTATACGAGAGTATTCCAGCTGATATATACCATCACAGTGTTCTTTACCCAATTTTGGTTCATATCTACTGGTGATTTTGCAGTAGTTATATTATGCTGCTTGAATTTTTCAAGAATTTTAGCAATGTAATGTGACTGAGATAACGCATATCCCTGTGGTGTCTTTATAATTTTTACACCCAAAATTACATCGGCCACTCCTAGGTCCTTCATATCAAATCTAGAGGATAACATATCCTTCGTAGATTTTATTATGGCATTATTATTTCCTAGGATTAGTAAATCATCAACATAAAGACAAACAATGACATATCCAATATCCGTATATCTTATATATACGCATTTATCTGATTCATTTATTTTGAATCCATTTGATAACATGGTTTCATCAAATTTCTCGTGCCATTGTTTTGGAGCTTGTTTAAGGCCATAAAGAGATTTTACTAATTTGCACACCTTGTTTTCATTTCCTGGGCTTAGAAACCCTTCTGGTTGCTGCATATATATTTCTTCTTCCAGTTCACCATTCAAAAACGCAGTTTTCACATCCATTTGGTGTATTTCCAAATTTAATATAGATGCGATTGCAATAAGCATCCTAATTGATGTTATTCTGGTAACTGGAGAGTATGTATCAAAGTAATCCAGATCTTGCTTCTGTCTGAATCCTTTTATTACAAGTCTTGCTTTATACTTGTCTATTGAGCCGTCGGCCTTTAGTTTCTTCTTAAATATCCATTTATATCCTAGTGGTTTTGATCCTTTGGGGAGATCCACTAGTTCCCACGTATGGTTTTGTAGAATGGATTCTATTTCACTATTGACTGCTTCTTTCCAATAAGGAGCATCGGGAGATGACATTGCTTGTTGGTAAGTTAGAGGTTCATTTTCTATCATATATGCATAGAAATCAGGTCCAAAGGATTTAGAGGTCCTTTGTCGCTTGCTCCTTCTCGGTTCCTCTATCTCAGTTTCATCATTCATTTTTCTTTGATCAGCATTATCTTCGGGAGTATCTGGATCTCTTGGCCTCTTTTGAACACTTGTTTCAATAGAGGTTTTTAGAGGATAAATGTGTTCAAAGAATCTTGCATTTCGAGATTCGATAATGGTGTTTTCATGAATGTCATCAATTTCAGATTTGTACACCAAAATTCGATAAGCAGCACTATTATGAGCATATCCTATAAATATGCAATCTATAGTCTTTGGTCCAATTTTGACCTTCTTTGGTTTCGGTATTTCTACTTTGGCAAGACACCCCCACACTCTCAAGTATTTGTAGGATGGTGGTCTTCCTTTCCACAATTCATGTGGTGATTTAGAAGTCTTCTTTCGAGGCACTTTATTAAGAATGTGATTAGCAGAAAGAATAGCTTCTCCCCAGAAGTTATCTGGTAAACCAGAACTAATGAGTAGAGCATTCATCATTTCTTTTAGTGTACGGTTTTTACGTTCTGCTATCTCGTTTGATTGAGGGGAATATGGTGCCGTTGTCTGATGTATAATACCATGTTCAGCGCAGAACTCCTTAAAAGGAAATTCGTACTCTCCTCCTCTATCACTTCTTAGTGATTTTATCTTTTTATTAAGTTGATTTTCAACTTCTGCTTTGTATTGTTTAAATACGTCGAATGCTTCATCCTTGCTTCTAAGGAGATATACATAACAGTATCTCGTACAGTCGTCAATAAAGGTAATGAAATACCGTTTTCCTCCTCTAGTTTGACACATTTTTAAATCGCACACATCTGTGTGAATTAACTCTAGAGGTTCCGTATTCCTTTCAACTTGATGAAAGGAAGTTCTAGTTAGTTTTGATTCGGCACATGTTTCACATTTGTAATTTGAGTCTATGGTAAACTTAGGTATAAATTCTAAGTTTATCATTTTTCGCAAAGTATCAAAGTTAACATGTCCTAATCGATTATGCCATATATTAAATAACTCAGCGATATAAATGGAAGGTTCCACTTTATTCATATCTTTTGGTACAATAGTCATTACATTCATTTTGAATAGACCATCACTCACATACCCTTTCCAAACATACACTCCATTTTTAGACAATACAAAATTATCAGAAACAAAGACCAACTTGAATCCATTCTTGCTCAGTAGTGATCCCGAGACCAAGTTCTTCCGAATGTTTGGAACGTGGAGCACGTCATTCAAAGTGAGTTCTTTTCCAGAAGTCATTTTGAGAACCACTTTTCCCTTACCTTCAACCTTTGACGTGGAAGAGTTTCCCATAAAGAGTTGCTCTTCTTGTGTCGCAGGCTTGTAGTTGGATATCATGCACTTGTTGGCGCAAATATGTTTTGTGGCACCAGTGTCCACAAACCATTCCTTCGTGTTGCCAATCAAGTTGCATTCGGAGATTACAGCAGATAAGTTCATTTCTGAAATATCATCCGAGAGCCTATCACATTCAGTAACATTGGCTTCGTCTTTCTTCTTGTTCTGATTCTTTGGACCTCGACACTCGCTTGCCTTATGTCCTTTCTTTCCGCAATTATGGCAGTTTCCCTTGAACTTCTTTGCCTTCTTTGCATTTGGGTTGTTTTCCCTCTTTCTTTTGTTGTTCTTTTCAGACTCGACCACATTTGCCTTTGCCACAATAGTATTAGTTGCTTTCTTTTCAGATTTTCGGTTGTCCTCTTCAATTCTGAGTCGAACAATCAAATCTTCCATTGTCATCTCCTTTCGTTTGTGCTTCAGATAATTCTTGAAGTCTTTCCATAATGGAGGCAATTTCTCTATTGCGGCAGCCACTTGAAATGATTCGCTTAGAGACATTCCTTCATCATGTATTTCATGTATAGTAACCTGCAACTCTTGAATTTGGCTAATCACTGTCTTGGAGTCTATCATTTTAAAGTCCAGAAATTTACCGACGATGAATTTCTTCATGCCAGCATCTTCCGTCTTGTACTTTTTGTCCAGAGACATCCAAAGTTCCTTCGAAGTCTTCACTGTACAATACACATTGTACAGACTGTTATCGAGTCCGTTCAGTATGTAATTTTTGCATATGAAGTCAGAACTTTTCCAAGCGTTGAGTGCCTCGACTTTTGTAGCGTCAGTCTCCAATTCATCGACTTTGGGAGGATCCTCTGTAAGGAAATTAGCCAATCCCAAAGTGGTCTGGTAGAACAACATTTTTGCTGCCATCGTTTGAAGTCAACACCGGTGAATTTTTCCGGCCGTTCTCCATGCGAGAAAGTGACAGTCGGAGAAACCAATGGTCCTGTTGGTGGTGCGGTCACAACAGTTTTACTTGCCGAAACATTGCTTTCATTCGCCATTGTCTGAAAGCAAAAGAATTTACTTAGAAAAACAGCAATATTGCTTTAAGATTGTTATTCCAAGTAATTCAGAACCAGCAATGCAAAAGCAAGACAACCAGCAATTACTATTCGAGTAATTACAATTCAGTGTAGTATACAGTAGTATATGACAGGAGGGGAAGAAGGTAGGCAATATCGTTAGATTACAGTCCGCCTGCTTGCAGTATGTCCGAGTCCAGTAGTGAAAACTGTTCCCTCAAAGCAATTTGCTCTCCCACTAACGCAGAGGAGATGATCAGCAATTTGCCTCCCAAGGTTAAACGGACCTTGCTCTGCGATGTTGCGTTACAACCGCGAAGCGACGATGAACGCAAGATAGGTTTTTATTTGCAGAATAAAGCAGTGGAGGATGGAGAAGAAGAGGATGTAAAATTCGTGTTTTGTTTTGATTTTCACAAGCCTTTATATAGGCAGCGAAAATGCATCGTTTAGGAACAGGCGCATCTGTTTGAATTGCCATGGCTGTGACTGTTGGAAAGGTTGCAACTCTTTACCAACAGACATATCCGTTGGTATTTGCGCGCCGAATTTAAAAATATGACAGTTTAGCGGCGCGGCAAGCCCATCAGCATTCGAACGAAGGCCCGGTCTATCACGAGACCCCAAGAGCCCCAAGGCCCAAGGCCCAATCTTTGACCCTTAATATTAATCATGAAATATGTGTTCATGCCTACATAGCTTCTTTCTTCCATCTCCTTTTTCTTTTGTAATAACATCTCAAGCTTTAGTATAAGTAGTGGCAAATGTGTTAATTTTTCCCGATGTGGGACTAAATGAATTTTGCCAAACCTACTCATTCATTTCCAACAATCCCCCACATGAATGAGTATTATTTAATCTATTCTGCAATTTTGTGTAACATTTATCATATCGGTAAAAGTAGCACAGAGGCCTTGAACTTTTCCTAGTGTTTTATCATTATAACTAACTGGCGAATCAGTGGACTGGACTGTCTTTGAACTGTAAGCCGTTTATGTAAGTCTATAAAGATAACACATGATAAATGCTCTTTAACCCCTTGGTTCTCTATTTGTGTTCGTTTTTGCGATGAACACCACCTTGGTTTCATGAGTGCTTGAAGAATTCGACCTTACAATTCTTCTTGAAGCGGCGCCTTCGCACTCATATAGGTGATTCTATAAAGAGTATCCCGTAATACCCCACTTGGTTCTTTGTAACACCACAGTATGGACATCATTAAAAGCCAAGCTTATCCTATTCTCCAACGGGTTGTGCACTGACTTATCATAGGAATGGTTTTTAATTTACAGTGCCGTCAAGTTTATCTTAAACTTAGTTGTCCCTTTGAACCTAGATCTTGGGATCTCCAGTCAACTAGGTGGGGTTTCCGTTTTAGAAAACTTTTAGTTCATAGTTTTTAAGCCCATTCCCATCGATAAGGTTTGAACTTTCTCTCTTGGCAAGGCTTTTGTTAGTGGATCCGCTATGTTATCCTTTGACCTTACATAGTCTATAGTGATAACTCCATTAGAGAGAAGTTGTCTTATGGTTTTATGTCTACGAAGAATATGTCGAGATTTACCATTGTACAATGTACTGTTAGCCATTCCTATAGCAGATTGACTATCACAATGTATATATATTGGAGGTACTGGTTTTTCCCAATTTGGAATGTCCTCTAAAAACCCCTTAAGCCAATCTGCTTCTTCCGCGGCTTTATCCAGAG
The DNA here is from genome assembly GCA_030737875.1 of Allium sativum. Lineage (NCBI taxonomy): Eukaryota > Viridiplantae > Streptophyta > Magnoliopsida > Asparagales > Amaryllidaceae > Allium > Allium sativum. The sequence continues at coordinate 431,897,941 of CM060912.1, forward strand.
CAATGAACTCAGATTCCATTGTTGACCTTGCTATGCAAGTCTGTTTGGATGATTTCCACGAAATTGCTCCATTTCCTAATGTAAACACATATCCACTTGTGGATTTTGTGTCATTTGAGCCCGTTATCCAATTGGCATCACTATATCCTTCTACTACTGAAGGATACTTATCATATTGCAACACATAGTTTTGTGTATACTTTAGATATCCTAGGACTCTGATTATTGCTTTCCAATGAATTTTACCAGGATTGCTGGTATATCTACTTAGCTTGCTTACAGCGTACGCAATATCAGGTCTAGTGCAATTCATGACATACATAACACTTCCCAGTATACGAGAGTATTCCAGCTGATATATACCATCACCAGTGTTCTTTACCCAATTTTGGTTCATATCTACTGTTGATTTTGCAGTAGTTATATTATGCTGCTTGAATTTTTCAAGAATTTTAGCAATGTAATGTGACTGAGATAACGCATATCCCTGTGGTGTCTTTATAATTTTTACACCCAAAATTACATCGGCCACTCCTAGGTCCTTCATATCAAATCTAGAGGATAACATATCCTTCGTAGATTTTATTATGGCATTATTATTTCCTAGGATTAGTAAATCATCAACATAAAGACAAACAATGACATATCCAATATCCGTATATCTTATATATACGCATTTATCTGATTCATTTATTTTGAATCCATTTGATTACATGGTTTCATCAAATTTCTCGTGCCATTGTTTTGGAGCTTGTTTAAGGCCATAAAGAGATTTTACTAATTTGCACAACTTGTTTTCATTTCCTGGGCTTAGAAACCCTTCTGGTTGCTGCATATATATTTCTTCTTCCAGTTCACCATTCAAAAACGCAGTTTTCACATCCATTTGGTGTATTTCCAAATTTAATATAGATGCGATTGCAATAAGCATCCTAATTGATGTTATTCTGGTAACTGGTGAGTATGTATCAAAGTAATCCAGATCTTGCTTCTGTCTGAATCCTTTTATTACAAGTCTTGCTTTATACTTGTCTATTGAGCCGTCAGCCTTTAGTTTCTACTTAAATATCCATTTATATCCTAGTGGTTTTGATCCTTTGGGGAGATCCACTAGTTCCCACGTATGGTTTTGTAGAATGGATTCTATTTCACTATTGACTGCTTCTTTCCAATAAGGAGCATCGGGAGATGACATTGCTTGTTGGTAAGTTAGAGCTTCATTTTCTATCATATATGCATAGAAATCAGGTCCAAAGGATTTAGAGGTCCTTTGTCGCTTGCTCCTTCTCGGTTCCTCTATCTCAGTTTCATCATTCATTTTTCTTTGATCAGCATTATCTTCGGGAGTATCTGGATCTCTTGGCCTCTTTTGAACACTTGTTTCAATAGAGGTTTTTAGAGGATAAATGTGTTCAAAGAATCTTGCATTTCGAGATTCGATAATGGTGTTTTCATGAATGTCATCAATTTCAGATTTGTACACCAAAATTCGATAAGCAGCACTATTATGAGCATATCCTATAAATATGCAATCTATAGTCTTTGGTCCAATTTTGACCTTCTTTGGTTTCGGTATTTCTACTTTGGCAAGACACCCCCACACTCTCAAGTATTTGTAGGATGGTGGTCTGCCTTTCCACAATTCATGTGGTGATTTAGAAGTCTTCTTTCGAGGCACTTTATTAAGAATGTGATTAGCAGAAAGTATAACTTCTCCCCAGAAGTTATCTGGTAAACCAGAACTAATGAGTAGAGCATTCATCATTTCTTTTAGTGTACGGTTTTTACGTTCTGCTATCCCGTTTGACTGAGGGGAATATGGTGCCGTTGTCTGATGTATAATACCATATTCAGCGCAGAACTCCTCAAAAGGAAATTCGTACTCTCCTCCTCTATCACTTCTTAGTGATTTTATCTTTTTATTAAGTTGATTTTCAACTTCTGCTTTGTATTGTTTAAATACGTCGAATGCTTCGTCCTTGCTTCTAAGGAGATATACATAACAGTATCTCGTACAGTCGTCAATAAAGGTAATGAAATACCGTTTTCCTCCTCTAGTTTGACACATTTTTAAATCGCACACGTCTGTGTGAATTAACTCTAGAGGTTCCGTATTCTTTTCAACTTGATGAAAGGAAGTTCTAGTTAGTTTTGATTCGGCACATGTTTCACATTTGTAATTTGAGTCTATGGTAAACTTAGGTATAAATTCTAAGTTTATCATTTTTCGCAAAGTATCAAAGTTAACATGTCCTAATCGATTATGCCATATATTAAATGACTCAGCGATATAAATGGAAGGTTCCACTTTATTCATATCTTTTGGTACAATAGTCATTACATTCATTTTGAACAGACCATCACTCACATACCCTTTCCCCACATACACTCCATTTTTAGACAATACAAAATTATCAAAAACAAAGACCAACTTGAATCCATTCTTGCTCAGTAGTGATCTCGAGACCAAGTTCTTCCGAATGTCTGGAACGTGGAGCACGTCATTCAAAGTGAGTTCTTTTCCAGAAGTCATTTTGAGAACCACTTTTCCCATACCTTCAACCTTTGACGTGGAAGAGTTTCCCATAAAGAGTTGCTCTTCTTGTGTCGCAGGCTTGTAGTTGGAGAACATGCACTTGTTGGCGCAAATATGTTTTGTGGCACCAGTGTCCACAAACAATTCCTTCGTGTTGCCAATCAAGTTGCATTCGGAGATTACAGCAGATAAGTTCATTTCTGAAATATCATCCGAGAGCCTATCACATTCAGTAACATTGGCTTCGTCTTTCTTCTTGTTCTGATTCTTTGGACCTCGATACTCGCTTGCCTTATGTCCTTTCTTTCCGCAATTATGGCAGTTTCCCTTGAACTTCTTTCCCTTCTTTGCGTTTGGGTTGTTTTCCCTCTTTCTTTTGTTGTTCTTTTCAGACTCGACCACATTTGCCTTTGCCACAATAGTATTAGTTGCTTTCTTTTCAGATTTTCGGTTGTCCTCTTCAATTCTGAGTCGAACAATCAAATCTTCCATTGTCATCTCCTTTCGTTTGTGCTTCAGATAATTCTTGAAGTCTTTCCATAATGGAGGCAATTTCTCTATTGCGGCAGCCACTTGAAATGATTCGCTTAGAGACATTCCTTCATCATGTATTTCATGTATAGTAACCTGCAACTCTTGAATTTGGCTAATCACTGTCTTGGAGTCTATCATTTTAAAGTCCAGAAATTTACCGACGATGAATTTCTTCATGCCAGCATCTTCCGTCTTGTACTTTTTGTCCAGAGACATCCAAAGTTCCTTCGAAGTCTTCACTGTACAATACACATTGTACAGACTGTTATCGAGTCCGTTCAGTATGTAATTTTTGCATATGAAGTCAGAACTTTTCCAAGCGTTGAGTGCCTCGACTTTTGTAGCGTCAGGCTCCGATTCATCGAATTTGGGAGGATCCTCTGTAAGGAAATTAGCCAATCCCAAAGTGGTCAGGTAGAACAACATTTTGCTGCCATCGTTTGAAGTCAACACCGGTGAATTTTTCCGGCCGTTCTCCATGCGAGAAAGTGACAGTCGGAGCAACCAATGGTCCTGTTGGTGGTGCGGTCACAACAGTTTTACTTGCCAAAACATTGCTTTCGTTCGCCATTCTCTGAAAGCAAAAGAATTTACTTAGAAAAACAGCAATATTGCTTTAAGATTGTTATTCCAAGTAATTCAGAACCAGCAATGCAAAAGCAAGACAACCAGTAATTACTATTCGAGTAATTACAATTCAGTGTAGTATACAGTAGTATATGACAGGAGGAGAAGAAGGTAGGCAGTACCGTTAGATTACAGTCCGCCTGCTTGCAGTATGTCCGAGTCCAGTAGTGAAAACTGTTCCCTTAAAGCAATATTGCTCTCCCACTGACGCAGAGGAGATGATCAGCAATTTGCCTCCCAAGGTTAAACGGACCTTGCTCTGCGATGTTGCGTTACAACCGCGGAGCAACGATGAACGCAAGATAGGTTTTTATTTGCAGAATAAAGCAGTGGAGGATGGAGAAGAAGAGGATGTAAAATTCGTGTTTTGTTTTGATTTTCGCAAGCCTTTATATAGGCAGCGAAAAGGCATCCTTTAGGAACAGGCGCATCTGTTTGAATTGCCACGGCTGTGACTGTTGGAAAGGTTGCGACCCTTTACCAACAGACATATCCGTTGGTATTTGCGCGCCGAATTTAAAAATATGACAGTTTAGCGGCGCGGCAAGCCCATCAGCATTCGAACGAAGGCCCGGTCTATCACGAGACCCCAAGAGCCCCAAGGCCCTATCTTTGACCCTTAATATTAATCATGAAATATGTGTTCATGCCTACATAGCGTCTTTCTTCCATCTCCTTTTTCTTTTGTAATAACATCTCAAGCTTTAGTATAAGTAGTGGCAAATGTGTTAATTTTTCCCGATGTGGGACTAAATGAATTTTGCCAAACCTACTCATTCATTTCCAACAATCCCCCACATGAATGAGTATTATTTAATCTATTCTGCAATTTTGTGTAACATTTATCATATCGGTAAAAGCAGCACAGAGGCCTTGAACTTTTCCTAGTGTTTTATCATTATAACCAACTGGCGAATCAGTGGACTGGACTGTCTTTGAACTGTAAGCCGTTTATGTAAGTCTATAAAGATAACACATGATAAATGCTCTTTAACCCCTTGGTTCTCTGTTTGTGTTCGTTTTTGCCATGAACACCGCCTTGGTTTCATGAGTGCTTGAAGAATTCGACCTTACAATTCTTCTTGAAGCGGCGCCTTCGTACTCATATAGGTGATTCTATAAAGAGTATCCCGTAATACCCCACTTGGTTCTTTGTAACACCACAGTATAGACATCATTAAAAGCCAAGCTTATCCTATTCTCCAACGGGTTGTGCACTGACTTATCATAGGAATTGTAACGACACGGATTTCGCCCGGACCTAATCGATCGCTAAACCGACCAAGACCGTTCGAATCCCGCATACGCTAACTTTGGGTATACAACACATCAGAACAAATAACAGAAGACTTCAATAAACATCATAATAATGTTACATCAGAGTACAGAATATCAGAGTATATCGAAAATAATACACAGCGGAAGATAAATTTACATAAATGTAAAACAGTGCACAGCGGAAATATAAACTACACAGCGGAAGACTGTAAATGTCTGGACACATCTTAAAGCTTCAATCCAGAATCCTGCTCAAAACATCTGCAAAATAAAACTACTCGACTGCCCGTGTGGAAAATAGGGGCACCCGAGTTCGCAAGGGAAAAGCAAACTACGAGTCAGTCATGGGACTGGTGTGAGAACTCAAAAACAGTTGTTAACTTTGTTCAAAAATAAGGCAAATCACGGGACCACGCCACTTTCGCGGAACGGGTTTACCCCCATGAAAGCCAGTGTATAAGCAACAATCAATATAGATATATGGATCTACTATGCATCACACAACATGCAATATCCCAATCTACCCACTTAGATTAATCACAACACTTAGATTTTCCAAATCCAATTCAATTTACAGAAATTATTCCTTTGGATTTTATTCCCGATTTCTTATTTCAAATCATTTGAAATACATATCTAACTTTCTATATCAAAGTAGATTTCACTTCGGGATTTCAAATCAAATCATTTGGAAATGTGAATTCCAAAACATAACAATGCATACAAACAAGTATGCAACCAAATATCGTGCTCCCCATCGACAAGGCAAAGGGTACGCACCTCGCAACTCGATATATATATGTGCACCTACCCCACGTAGGAGTAGGCTACACCGACGATGCACCTCCCACTCATGGAGAGCATACACCGCCCTCTCACCCATACTTTTAGTCTCAGGGTTACCCGAATCTTTAGCCACATACTAAATCATTTCATATCCCGAAGTAGGGAAAATCATTTCACAACATAATAATCACAAGTACTTTCAAAATATAGTACTTCACATCTGTAATTCACGCATATGATCAGTCACTATTAATCACATAACCTTTGAGCTCGTACGTCTCAAAGAAGGGTGTTAAGCAAGAGAATAAATTCTCCGCCACCAAACAGATACATCATTATTAGCAACTGATCGAATACGCGATGAACCACAATGTAACATATAATACATTTCTAAATCATTTTAGAAATCATCGGGTTTTGGGCCTCGAAATTCTTTCTGTTTTATAAAACATTTTTATAAAACATTCCCTATCCAAAATCGGGAATACATTTCTTTTCACTTAAGAAAAATATCATTTCACAATCATTCGTTAAATTTGAAATGAACACAACATCGCTAAACACCTTATCGTCAAATCGTGAAGTGTTTCACAAGGCGTTAGCACACAGATATTTTCAACCCAACCCAATGCTAAATGTAAAAGCATATTTTGCTCATAAACTGGTCGAGCACAATCCAAACCATCAATCAATCAAATTTGACATTAAATATAAGGTTTTAAATAGAGAGAGTATTGACTTATATTCAACATCAAATCCTGAAACCAACAGATATCATATCGGGAATAACGATATCGATATCTTCCAAATTCCCATCACGATATCTGTGTAATCACGGAATCCAATATCGAAAATATCCAAAGATAATTTCAATTCAAATCTAATCCAATTTATTTATTTATAACCATTGGATTATTTTTCTAGTTAATAACTAGTTCATTTCGATAAAAATCTATTTTTATCTTTTCAAATATGGAGCTTTTCATCCCAATTCTTCACAAATCATTTCTTATGATTTTACACAAATTATTACTATTTTTAATAATTTTATCGAGGCCCGTATAGTCGATTTCCATCAACGGCCATCGAACTGCACTTACAGCGACCTTTTTCGAATTTGATTTGGACGTAATTCCAAATCCAACCGTTAGATTTCAAATTTCTAATATTCCTTAGAAAGCTCTTTTCGATACGAACCCAACGGTTCTGATTTCAGGAGAATCCGACGGTCGGATCTCCCGTAATGTCCGTTCGAAGTCAATGGTCGAAATTCGCGAACTGCCGCGGCGCGCCGCGTTCTATTCAGGCCATTATATTATATATATAATATATATTTCGTCGATTTCCTTTTAAAACGAATTTTATTAATCATTTCAAATTTGTTTCAAAAACAATTTCAACCTTTATTTCAATTTCAAATCAAAATTGAATTTTCCTTTATAAATTCTTTTAACATTCACTTCGATTTGATTTCAATTCAAATCGATTTCAATTTTATTTCAATTCGAATTCGTTTTCTATTCAATTCAATTCGAATTCATTTTCTATGTTATTCAATTCGAATTCGTTTTCTATTCAATTCATTTCGAATTCGTTTTCTATTCAATTCAATTCGAATTCGTTTTCTATTCAATTCATTTCGAATTCGTTTTCTATTCAATTTAATTCGAATTCGTTTTTTATTCAATTCAATTCGAATTCGTTTTCTATTCAGTTCAATTCGAATTCGTTTTCTATTTAGTTCAATTCGAATTCATTTTCTATTTAGTTCAATTCGAATTCATTTTCTATATATATATTCATTTTCAATATATTCGATACTTTCACTTTCAATATATTCAATATTTTCACTTTCAATATATTCGATATTTTCACTTTCAATATATTCGATATTTTCACTTTCAATATATTCGATATTTTCTCTTTCACTATATATAATATTTTCACTTTCAATATATATAATATTTTCACTTCGCTATATATATAAATTTCACTTTCAATATATATAATATTTTCACTTTCAATATATATAATATCTTCACTTTCGATATATATAGTTCATTTCACCAAACCATTCAAACCAAACCAAATAGTCTAACTAATTTGCAATCAAACAAACAAGTCCATGGTCTGTGGACGATTGTGTCGGGTGCTACTAAGCACCGTCTACATCCTAGTATATATATATATAACTAGAAAAAGAAAATTTAGAGTGAGGAGTTCTCACCAATAGCTATCCTAACTCCACGGCACTTCCTTGATAGAAATCTTCGCCTATTTGTCGCTTTCACCCGTATTCTCTGCACATGTAAAAATCAAATTTTTACTACGCTATTCAATATATAAAAATATGATTTTTACTTTTGCTTTCAACATATAAAAATATGATTTTTACTTTTGCTTTCAACATATAAAAATATGATTTTTACTTTTGCTTTCAACTTATAAAAATATGATTTTTACTTTTGCTTTCAACATATAAAAATATGATTTTTACTTCGACCTTCAACATATAAAAATAGGATTTTTACCTCTTTTTAAATTTCAGTTTTTTTTTTCCTTTTTTTAAAAATCAGGTTTTAAAATTCTTTAAAAGAAATCAGTTTAAAAATTCCTTTATAAAAATCTGTTTTTACTTTCTCAAAAAAAACAGTTTTATGCTTTTAAAAATTTCAGTTTTAACTTTTAAAAAATCTCAGTTTTAAACTTTTAAAAATTCTCAGTTTTAAACTTTTAAAAATTTCAGTTTTAACTTTTAAAAAATCTCAGTTTTAAACTTTTAAAAACAAAACAGTTTTTATAATGCTTTTAAAAATTCAGAATTAAAATAAAATAAATAAATAAAGTAAAACTTACAGGGGGGGGGTCTTCGCAGCCGTCGGCGGCAAGCTTCGAGGGGCGGCGCTAGGGCTTCGAGCGGGCGGCGATGGCTTCGGGAGTCGAACTGGGTGGCGATGGCTTCGGGCGTCGAACTGGGAGGCGATGCTTCGAGCGATGGAGGCGGGGGGCTTCGGGGCTCGATCGATGGAGGCGGTGATGGTTCGGGGGGGGTCGCGATGATCGATAGTCTTAGGGTTTTTTTTTTTTTTTTTTTCTCTCTCTCTGCCGATTACAATGAACGGGGGGGGGGGGGCAAGGCAGAAAGAAAAGGGGAGGGAATAGGTTTTTATTTTTTTTATTTTATTATTTAATTATTAAATTATGCACAAGGGTTGACTTTTACATATGACCTCGAACCGAGGCCCACCGCCTGTCGTCCATAGCGTTTTACCCCCATTCCGAACACAATGGGATATGTATCGTAAGCTGTTTTGATCGTTACAATCAGTTTCCGTTGAATTTACGTTTAAATCCTTATATTGAATTTTAAACGTACATTTCAAATTACCGGGGTTACATACTAACTAGAAAAATTCCCGAAAAATATTTTCTAGCTTCGTATTGACGATACGGTCCTAACAAAACTAGTTTCGTCGAATTCTGAGACCGTTTGAAAAATGGCCAATTTCCAGTCGATTAAAATCAACTGAAATCGGTCAAACGCGTTTTCCTTTTCCACGCTCACATATTGATTCGAAAAATTATGAAATTTGAAACCTAGCAATAACTTGACACTGCGGATCTAACAAAAGTGGTTTCGTCGAAATCCGAGGTCATTTGCAAAATGTCCATTTTTAAGGGCCTGAATTCCATAGCGACTATTCAGAATTTTCAACTGGACATATCTTTTGATTCCCGATATGAAATCTTGATTTTTCGGATTCGTTGGAAAGATATTCACTATTAGATTCCATTATTTTTTGTTTCACTAAAATCCGGATTGTTTTGCACCCGGTACATTCAATTGAAGTTTGAAATCGAATTATCGAACTACCGCGCCATTTTCAATTCTATTTATAATTATATATAAATATTTATATTCTAACGACGACGTATATAATATATACGTTCGAATTATATTCAAAATAAATTTCTCGTCGATATTATTTAAAATAATTCATTTTAAATAATCAAAATTCGCTAAAATTGCCAAAATAAAATTTTCAAACTGGCTCGCATTTTACGGGTTGTTACAATCTCCCCCACTTAAAACTTTTCGTCCCCGAAAAGGAACAAAGTCGAAAGTGGTTTGATTAATCAACTCTACGCTCGATCAGGCTTCCATTCTCCAACTCTTTAGTTTCTGAGAATTTTCAAAATCTCAAAAATTTGGCTAACACCCTAAATTTTTGAAAAATTTCGCCATAACCTCCCCTGCACCGGGAGCATCGGGGAATTTCAAATAGCTTCCCCGGTCCTTCAGATCTCAAAAAGAAAAAGAAAAAGCCAAGCGGCTAGCCAATAGGCTCACAAAATCATCATCACCCAAACAAAACAGGAAATTATGTAGTAAACATGTACCTATTTGTCGGGCAAACAAATTTTATTCTCTGCTCTAGCCTCCTTGCTATGACCTGTTCAATGTAAGTATATGTATATGCAAGCAAATGCGACCAATTTTCAATACCGGTCAATATTTGATACCATTAGGCATTATGGTTCAAAATTATCAAACAATTAAACAAACAACACAAACATCAATCAATTAATTGATTATATTTTCAAATATATAATTTTATATATTTAAAATCATATTTTCTAAAATCAGATTATATATATAATCACAAATACGTTATTTATAAACAAATAACTCTCGACTCATTCTGGGGCATTTCTAACCCCATCTCTAACGAGACACTCATTCTAGAATGCTACTGATTCTATCTCTAATGAGGATTCTTTTATAGGACATTACTAATCCTACCTCTGATGAGTCTTTTGTTCAGTTCTAACGAGTTGTACCCCAAAGATTTGAGTTTAACCAAAGCTCCGATACCACGTTGTAACGACACGGATTTCGCCCGGACCTAATCGATCGCTAAACCGACCAAGACCGTTCGAATCCCGCATACGCTAACTTTGGGTATACAACACATCAGAACAAATAACAGAAGACTTCAATAAACATCATAATAATGTTACATCAGAGTACAGAATATCAGAGTATATCGAAAATAATACACAGCGGAAGATAAATTTACATAAATGTAAAACAGTGCACAGCGGAAATATAAACTACACAGCGGAAGACTGTAAATGTCTGGACACAGCTTAAAGCTTCAATCCAGAATCCTGCTCAAAACATCTGCAAAATAAAACTACTCGACTGCCCGTGTGGAAAATAGGGGCACCCGAGTTCGCAAGGGAAAAGCAAACTACGAGTCAGTCATGGGACTGGTGTGAGAACTCAAAAACAGTTGTTAACTTTGTTCAAAAATAAGGCAAATCACGGGACCACGCCACTTTCGCGGAACGGGTTTACCCCCATGAAAGCCAGTGTATAAGCAACAATCAATATAGATATATGGATCTACTATGCATCACACAACATGCAATATCCCAATCTACCCACTTAGATTAATCACAACACTTAGATTTTCCAAATCCAATTCAATTTACAGAAATTATTCCTTTGGATTTTATTCCCGATTTCTTATTTCAAATCATTTGAAATACATATCTAACTTTCTATATCAAAGTAGATTTCACTTCGGGATTTCAAATCAAATCATTTGGAAATGTGAATTCCAAAACATAACAATGCATACAAACAAGTATGCAACCAAATATCGTGCTCCCCATCGACAAGGCAAAGGGTACGCACCTCGCAACTCGATATATATATATGTGCACCTACCCCACGTAGGAGTAGGCTACACCGACGATGCACCTCCCACTCATGGAGAGCATACACCGCCCTCTCACCCATACTTTTAGTCTCAGGGTTACCCGAATCTTTAGCCACATACTAAATCATTTCATATCCCGAAGTAGGGAAAATCATTTCACAACATAATAATCACAAGTACTTTCAAAATATAGTACTTCACATCTGTAATTCACGCATATGATCAGTCACTATTAATCACATAACCTTTGAGCTCGTACGTCTCAAAGAAGGGTGTTAAGCAAGAGAATAAATTCTCCGCCACCAAACAGATACATCATTAATAGCAACTGATCGAATACGCGATGAACCACAATGTAACATATAATACATTTCTAAATCATTTTAGAAATCATCGGGTTTTGGGCCTCGAAATTCTTTCTGTTTTATAAATTTTTTTATAAAACATTCCCTATCCAAAATCGGGAATACATTTCTTTTCACTTAAGAAAAATATCATTTCACAATCATTCGTTAAATTTGAAATGAACACAACATCGCTAAACACCTTATCGTCAAATCGTGAAGTGTTTCACAAGGCGTTAGCACATAGATATTTTCAACCCAACCCAATGCTAAATGTAAAAGCATATTTTGCTCATAAACTGGTCGAGCACAATCCAAACCATCAATCAATCAAATTTGACATTAAATATAAGGTTTTAAATAGAGAGAGTATTGACTTATATTCAACATCAAATCCTGAAACCAACAGATATCATATCGGGAATAACGATATCGATATCTTCCAAATTCCCATCACGATATCTGTGTAATCACGGAATCCAATATCGAAAATATCCAAAGATAATTTCAATTCAAATCTAATCCAATTTATTTATTTATAACCATTGGATTATTTTTCTAGTTAATAACTAGTTCATTTCGATAAAAATCTATTTTTATCTTTTCAAATATGGAGTTTTTCATCCCAATTCTTCACAAATCATTTCTTATGATTTTACACAAATTATTACTATTTTTAATAATTTTATCGAGGCCCGTATAGTCGATTTCCATCAACGGCCATCGAACTGCACTTACAGCGACCTTTTTCGAATTTGATTTGGACGTAATTCCAAATCCAACCGTTAGATTTCAAATTTCTAATATTCCTTAGAAAGCTCTTTTCGATACGAACCCAACGGTTCTGATTTCAGGAGAATCCGACGGTCGGATCTCCCGTAATGTCCGTTCGAAGTCAATGGTCGAAATTCGCGAACTGCCGCGGCGCGGCGCGTTCTATTCAGGCCATTATATTATATATATAATATATATTTCGTCGATTTCCTTTTAAAACGAATTTTATTAATCATTTCAAATTTGTTTCAAAAACAATTTCAACCTTTATTTCAATTTCAAATCAAAATTGAATTTTCCTTTATAAATTCTTTTAACATTCACTTCGATTTGATTTCAATTCAAATCGATTTCAATTTTATTTCAATTCGAATTCGTTTTCTATTCAATTCAATTCGAATTCATTTTCTATGTTATTCAATTCGAATTCGTTTTCTATTCAATTCATTTCGAATTCGTTTTCTATTCAATTCAATTCGAATTCGTTTTCTATTCAATTCATTTCGAATTCGTTTTCTATTCAATTTAATTCGAATTCGTTTTCTATTCAATTCAATTCGAATTCGTTTTCTATTCAGTTCAATTCGAATTCGTTTTCTATTTAGTTCAATTCGAATTCATTTTCTATTTAGTTCAATTCGAATTCATTTTCTATATATATATTCATTTTCAATATATTCGATACTTTCACTTTCAATATATTCAATATTTTCACTTTCAATATATTCGATATTTTCACTTTCAATATATTCGATATTTTCACTTTCAATATATTCGATATTTTCTCTTTCACTATATATAATATTTTCACTTTCAATATATATAATATTTTCACTTCGCTATATATATAAATTTCACTTTCAATATATATAATATTTTCACTTTCAATATATATAATATCTTCACTTTCGATATATATAGTTCATTTCACCAAACCATTCAAACCAAACCAAATAGTCTAACTAATTTGCAATCAAACAAACAAGTCCATGGTCTGTGGACGATTGTGTCGGGTGCTACTAAGCACCGTCTACATCCTAATATATATATATATATATAACTAGAAAAAGAAAATTTAGAGTGAGGAGTTCTCACCAATAGCTATCCTAACTCCACGGCACTTCCTTGATAGAAATCTTCGCCTATTTGTCGCTTTCACCCGTATTCTCTGCACATGTAAAAATCGAATTTTTACTACGCTATTCAATATATAAAAATATGATTTTTACTTTTGCTTTCAACATATAAAAATATGATTTTTACTTTTGCTTTCAACATATAAAAATATGATTTTTACTTTTGCTTTCAACATATAAAAATATGATTTTTACTTTTGCTTTCAACATATAAAAATATGATTTTTACTTCGACCTTCAACATATAAAAATAGGATTTTTACCTCTTTTTAAATTTCAGTTTTTTTTTTCCTTTTTTTAAAAATCAGGTTTTAAAATTCTTTAAAAGAAATCAGTTTAAAAATTCCTTTATAAAAATCTGTTTTTACTTTCTCAAAAAAAACAGTTTTATGCTTTTAAAAATTTCAGTTTTAACTTTTAAAAAATCTCAGTTTTAAACTTTTAAAAATTCTCAGTTTTAAACTTTTAAAAATTTCAGTTTTAACTTTTAAAAAATCTCAGTTTTAAACTTTTAAAAATTCTCAGTTTTAAACTTTTAAAAACAAAACAGTTTTTATAATGCTTTTAAAAATTCAGAATTAAAATAAAATAAATAAATAAAGTAAAACTTAAGAGGGGGGGGGGGGGGTCTTCGCAGCCGTCGGCGGCAAGCTTCGAGGGGCGGCGCTAGGGCTTCGAGCGGGCGGCGATGGCTTCGGGAGTCGAACTGGGTGGCGATGGCTTCGGGCGTCGAACTGGGAGGCGATGCTTCGAGCGATGGAGGCGGGGGGCTTCGGGGCTCGATCGATGGAGGCGGTGATGGTTCGGGGGGGGGGGGGGGGTCGCGATGATCGATAGTCTTAGGGTTTTTTTTTTCTCTCTCTCTCTTTCTGCCGATTACAATGAACGGGGGGGGGGCAAGGCAGAAAGAAAAGGGGAGGGAATAGGTTTTTATTTTTTTTATTTTATTATTTAATTATTAAATTATGCACAAGGGTTGACTTTTACATATGACCTCGAACCGAGGCCCACCGCCTGTCGTCCATAGCGTTTTACCCCCATTCCGAACACAATGGGATATGTATCGTAAGCTGTTTTGATCGTTACAATCAGTTTCCGTTGAATTTACGTTTAAATCCTTATATTGAATTTTAAACGTACATTTCAAATTACCGGGGTTACATACTAACTAGAAAAATTCCCGAAAAATATTTTCTAGCTTCGTATTGACGATACGGTCCTAACAAAACTAGTTTCGTCGAATTCTGAGACCGTTTGAAAAATGGCCAATTTCCAGTCGATTAAAATCAACTGAAATCGGTCAAACGCGTTTTCCTTTGCCACGCTCACATATTGATTCGAAAAATTATGAAATTTGAAACCTAGCAATAACTTGACACTGCGGATCTAACAAAAGTGGTTTCGTCGAAATCCGAGGTCATTTGCAAAATGTCCATTTTTAAGGGCCTGAATTCCATAGCGACTATTCAGAATTTTCAACTGGACATATCTTTTGATTCCCGATATGAAATCTTGATTTTTCGGATTCGTTGGAAAGATATTCACTATTAGATTCCATTATTTTTTGTTTCACTAAAATCCGGATTGTTTTGCACCCGGTACATTCAATTGAAGTTTGAAATCGAATTATCGAACTACCGCGCCATTTTCAATTCTATTTATAATTATATATAAATATTTATATTCTAACGACGACGTATATAATATATACGTTCGAATTATATTCAAAATAAATTTCTCGTCGATATTATTTAAAATAATTCATTTTAAATAATCAAAATTCGCTAAAATTGCCAAAATAAAATTTTCAAACTGGCTCGCATTTTACGGGTTGTTACAGGAATGGTTTTTAATTTACAGTGCCGTCAAGTTTATCTTAAACTTAGTTGTCCCTTTGAACCTAGATCTTGGGATCTCCAGTCAACTAGGTGGGGTTTCCGTTTTAGAAAACTTTTAGTTCATAGGTCTTAAGCCCATTCCCATCGATAAGGTTTGAACTTTCTCTCTTGGCAAGCCTTTTGTTAGTGGATCCGCTATGTTATCCTTTGACCTTACATAGTCTATAGTGATAACTCCATTAGAGAGAAGTTGTCTTATGGTTTTATGTCTACGACGAATATGTCGAGATTTACCATTATACAATGTACTGTTAGCCCTTCCTATAGCAGATTGACTATCACAATGTATACATATTGGAGGTACTGGTTTTTCCCAATTTGGAATGTCCTCTAAAAACCCCTTAAGCCAATCTGCTTCTTCCACGGCTTTATCCAGATCAATGAACTCATATTCCATTGTTGACCTTGCTATGCAAGTCTGTTTGGATGATTTCCACGAAATTGCTCCATTTCCTAATGTAAACACATATCCACTTGTGGATTTTGTGTCATTTGAGCCCGTTATCCAATTGGCATCACTATATCCTTCTACTACTGAAGGATACTTATCATATTGCAACACATAGTTTTGTGTATACTTTAGATATCCTAGGACTCTGATTATTGCTTTCCAATGATTTTTACCAGGATTGCTGGTATATCTACTTAGCTTGCTTACAGCGTACGCAATATCAGGTCTGGTGCAATTCATGACATACATAACACTTCCCAGTATACGAGAGTATTCCAGCTGATATACACCATCACCAGTGTTCTTTACCCAATTTTGGTTCATATCTACTGGTGATTTTGCAGTAGTTATATTATGCTGCTTGAATTTTTCAAGAATTTTAGCAATGTAATGTGACTGAGATAACGCATACCCCTGTGGTGTCTTTATAATTTTTACACCCAAAATTACATCGGCCACTCCTAGGTCCTTCATATCAAATCTAGAGGATAACATATCCTTCGTAGATTTTATTATGGCATTACTATTTCCTAGGATTAGTAAATCATCAACATAAAGACAAACAATGACATATCCAATATCCGTATATCTTATATATACACATTTATCTGATTCATTTATTTTGAATCCATTTGATAACATGGTTTCATCAAATTTCTCGTGCCATTGTTTTGGAGCTTGTTTAAGGCCATAAAGAGATTTTACTAATTTGCACACCTTGTTTTCATTTCCTGGGCTTAGAAACCCTTCTGGTTGCTGCATATATATTTCTTCTTCCAGTTCACCATTCAAAAACGCAGTTTTCACATCCATTTGATGTATTTCCAAATTTAATATAGATGCGATTGCAATAAGCATCCTAATTGATGTTATTCTGGTAACTGGAGAGTATGTATCAAAGTAATCCAGATCTTGCTTCTGTCTGAATCCTTTTATTACAAGTCTTGCTTTATACTTGTCTATTGAGCCGTCAGCCTTTAGTTTCTTCTTAAATATCCATTTATATCCTAGTGGTTTTGATCCTTTGGGGAGATCCACTAGTTCCCACGTATGGTTTTGTAGAATGGATTCTATTTCACTATTGACTGCTTCTTTCCAATAAGGAGCATCGGGAGATGACATTGCTTGTTGGTAAGTTAGAGGTTCATTTTCTACCATATATGCATAGAAATCAGGTCCAAAGGATTTAGAGGTCCTTTGTCGCTTGCTCCTTCTCGGTTCCTCTATCTCAGTTTCATCATTCATTTTTCTTTGATCAGCATTATCTTCGGGAGTATCTGGATCTCTTGGCCTCTTTTGAACACTTGTTTCAATAGAGGTTTTTAGAGGATAAATGTGTTCAAAGAATCTTGCATTTCGAGATTCGATAATGGTGTTTTCATGAATGTCATCAATTTCAGATTTGTACTCCAAAATTCGATAAGCAGCACTATTATGAGCATATCCTATAAATATGCAATCTATAGTCTTTGGTCCAATTTTGACCTTCTTTGGTTTCGGTATTTCTACTTTGGCAAGACACCCCCACACTCTCAAGTATTTGTAGGATGGTGGTCTGCCTTTCCACAATTCATGTGGTGATTTAGAAGTCTTCTTTCGAGGCACTTTATTAAGAATGTGATTAGCAGAAAGTATAGCTTCTCCCCAGAAGTTATCTGGTAAACCAGAACTAATGAGTAAAGCATTCATCATTTCTTTTAGTGTACGGTTTTTACGTTCTGCTATCCCGTTTGATTGAGGGGAATATGGTGCCGTTGTCTGATGTATAATACCATGTTCAGCGTAGAACTCCTCAAAAGGAAATTCGTACTCTCCTCCTCTATCACTTCTTAGTGATTTTATCTTTTTATTAAGTTGATTTTCAACTTCTGCTTTGTATTGTTTAAATACGTCGAATGCTTCGTCCTTGCTTCTAAGGAAATATACATAACAGTATCTCGTACAGTCGTCAATAAAGGTAATGAAATACCGTTTTCCTCCTCTAGTTTGACACATTTTTAAATCGCACACATCTGTGTGAATTAACTCTAGAGGTTCCGTATTCCTTTCAACTTGATGAAAGGAAGTTCTAGTTAGTTTTGATTCGGCACATGTTTCACATTTGTAATTTGAGTCTATGGTAAACTTAGGTATAAATTCTAAGTTTATCATTTTTCGCAAAGTATCAAAGTTAACATGTCCTAATCGATTATGCCATATATATAATGACTCAGCGATATAAATGGAAGGTTCCACTTTATTCATATCTTTTGGTACAATAGTCATTACATTCATTTTGAACAGACCATCACTCACATACCCTTTCGCCACATACACTCCATTTTTAGACAATACAAAATTATCAGAAACAAAGACCAACTTGAATCCATTCTTGCTCAGTAGTGATCCTGAGACCAAGTTCTTCCGAATGTCTGGAACGTGGAGCACGTCATTCAAAGTGAGTTCTTTTTCAGAAGTCATTTTGAGAACCACTTTTCCCTTACCTTCAACCTTTGACGTGGAATAGTTTCCCATAAAGAGTTGCTCTTCTTGTGTCGCAGGCTTGTAGTTGGAGAACATGCAATTGTTGGCGCAAATATGTTTTGTGGCACCAGTGTCCACAAACCATTCCTTCGTGTTGCCAATCAAGTTGCATTCGGAGATTACAGCAGATAAGTTCATTTCTGAAATATCATCCGAGAGCCTATCACATTCAGTAACATTGGCTTCGTCTTTCTTCTTGTTCTGATTCTTTGGACCTCGACACTCGCTTGCCTTATGTCCTTTCTTTCCGCAATTATGGCAGTTTCCCTTGAACTTCTTTGCCTTCTTTGCATTTGGGTTGTTTTCCCTCTTTCTTTTGTTGTTCTTTTCAGACTCGACCACATTTGCCTTTGCCACAATAGTATTAGTTGCTTTCTTTTCAGATTTTCGGTTGTCCTCTTCAATTCTGAGTCGAACAATCAAATCTTCCATTGTCATCTCCTTTCGTTTGTGCTTCAGATAATTCTTGAAGTCTTTCCATAATGGAGGCAATTTCTCTATTGCGGCAGCCACTTGAAATGATTTGCTCAGAGACATTCCTTCATCATGTATTTCATGTATAGTAACCTGCAACTCTTGAATTTGGCTAATCACTGTCTTGGAGTCTATCATTTTAAAGTCCAGAAATTTACCGACGATGAATTTCTTCATGCCAGCATCTTCCGTCTTGTACTTTTTGTCCAGAGACATCCAAAGTTCCTTCGAAGTCTTCACTGTACAATACACATTGTACAGACTGTTATCGAGTCCGTTCAGTATGTAATTTTTGCATATGAAGTCAGAACTTTTCCAAGCGTTGAGTGCCTCGACTTTTGTAGCGTCAGGCTCCAATTCATCGACTTTGGGAGGATCCTCTGTAAGGAAATTAGCCAATCCCAAAGTGGTCAGGTAGAACAACATTTTTGCTGCCATCGTTTGAAGTCAACACCGGTGAATTTTTCCGGCCGTTCTCCATGCGAGAAAGTGACAGTCGGAGCAACCAATGGTCCTGTTGGTGGTGCGGTCACAACAGTTTTACTTGCCAAAACATTGCTTTCGCTCGCCATTGTCTGAAAGCAAAAGAATTTACTTAGAAAAACAGCAATATTGCTTTAAGATTGTTATTCCAAGTAATTCAGAACCAGCAATGCAAAAGCAAGACAACCAGCAATTACTATTCGAGTAATTACAATTCAGTGTAGTATACAGTAGTATATGACAGGAGGAGAAGAAGGTAGACAGTACCGTTAGATTACAGTCCGCCTGCTTGCAGTATGTCCGAGTCCAGTAGTTAAAACTGTTCCCTTAAAGCAATATTGCTCTCCCACTGACGCAGAGGAGATGATCAGCAATTTGCCTCCCAAAGTTAAACGGACCTTGCTCTACGATGTTGCGTTACAACCGCGGAGCGACGACGAACGCAAGATAGGTTTTTATTTGCAGAATAAAGCAGTGGAGGATGGAGAAGAAGAGGATGTAAAATTCGTGTTTTGTTTTGATTTTCGCAAGCCTTTATATATAGGCAGCGAAAAGGCTCTTTCTTCCATCTCCTTTTTCTTTTGTAATAACATCTCAAGCTTTAGTATAAGTAGTGACAAATGTGTTAATTTTTCCCGATGTGGGACTAAATGAATTTTGCCAAACCTACTCATTCATTTCCAACAGCCACCACCAGTCCATTGATGGACGAGTAAACTTGGAGCGTTCTCTGCTCTCGGTGACTATTTTGATCGCCAAGTTCTTCTCAACTGCACTCTCTACTGCATACATCTTACGTTGGTTGATGTGATAGTTCTGGTGGTATGTTTCACCATGATTTCATGTTGTTAGATTTTAGTTAATAAATCCACGCTGTAGCTACTTCGTATACATTCTTTGTTTGATGATTCCTTAAATCCATATGTATCTTCGTATATATCCTTTGTATGTAATCATGATGTACATTCTGTCATGTAATTGCTTAATGAAATTTAACAATAAAGGCTTTGTAAATTTTGTCTGGATCCTTCATATTCCATTGCATATAAAGGTCGTTGCATACATATTGTGTATAACTTTTGGACCAGAATTTAACATGGCATGTGAATCCTTTGTATTCAAGTTGTGTCTGGATCACTTCCCTACTGCCATGCTTTCTATTAGATACTATTTAGCTCTCCAACTGTATTCGGAAATACATATTTCTGGTTTATATTAATTCTAAATTACATCACCATGCTACTATCTTTTCAAAACCCTTATCTTTTGTTTATGGTGTCAGTGAGCAGGTGAATTTGGGGTTATGCATGTATTTTATAGATATAATATACATTAGGAAATTACACACATTTGAGATTAGTACTGACAATTATTACATGCCATAGGTAGTCTATAGATTCCACAATTCAATACTTGTATTTAGTACATACATAGCTATATATTTAATTAACTTATGCCATTTAAATTTGTGTGAAGATCTTTGTCTATATGTTAGTTGTCCATATAGACCAAGTGAAAATTTGGGAGCTAATCGTTGATGTTTTTCCGCGCATGGTAAAACAGTGTGATAGTGTTTGTATAATTATATGACTATCGTTAGTGCTATAAGATTTATTTTGGACATCTTCTCTTACCATTATAACACATTTAATCCCACTGTGTATATAGAGTAATTTGTGGAATGAAGTAATTTATACTGTAAATTATAATTCAAATCATATGACTATCGGTAGTGTTTTAACATTTTGGTACTAGATAAGCATTATGGAATGAAGTAATTTATACTGGAAATTCAAATTCAAATTAACATTTGCTGTTGACTTCTAATTGAGTGGGACAGTTATGATGATGCTGACCATTATCCGAGAACCAGTTCTGTTAACCAAATAATCGCACTGCAGGACCGAGGATACATCATCATCAAAACTGAGTTGACTTCCTTTTTTGATTACAAAGATACAAAACTTCAGTGCGGATACTCCCATCAATTAATTATAAGAGTTAATCATAATCAAAACTGAGTTAATGATGATTTACGACAGAAAAGGGTAGATTTAGCGTAATCATATCAGCTTTTCCGGTAAACTGACTTCAGTCTAAAGTAGTAATAAATGCGCCAGTAATGGTGCGATAACAGGAAATTTACCGTGCACAATGAATGAGTGAGTAGTTTTACAAAATTTTCAGTTTTCTGTTGCATTCATAATGTTTTGATGCATGAAATTGACATCGGGGTGGTGCCAAGAAGGTCGTCATTTCCGCCCCAAGCAAAGATGCCCCATGTTCATTGTTGGTGTGAATGAGATGACATACAATTCCGACCTTGATATTGTCTCCAACACCAGCTGCACCACGAGCTTCTTGGCTTTTCTTGCAAAGGTAAAAATGATATTTTCATTCTTTATATTTTATATTCAAAGAAAAGCACAGAAAAATAACATGAACTTAACAAAAAACTACTACCATCTTTTCATAGGTTATCAATGACATATTCAGAATCGTAGACTGATTGATGACCACTGTACATTCAATTAATGGTATTCACAGACGTAAATCAAGCAGCCAAATTGTCCATGCAAGACATCTTTTCCTTTTTATTTAACCATATTTTCTACAATAGCTACCCAGAAAACTGTAGATGGACCTTCAAAGGACTGGAGAGAAGGATGGTGTGCCCATGCAAAAATGAACAAGAGATTTTAAAGTACACAAGGCATGCCCATGCAGAAATGAAGGAGCATGGCATTGAATCCTTCTTTGGAAAAGCTGCCATTGGCAGCCGTGAGTTAAGTTGGTTTGCTGGTAACTCCTGGAATGTAGGACAACAGTTTGGCAAGGAGAAAAACTACAAGCTTTTTGCGGAATCCTTCGAGCTCGCATTAGAGTTATATGTAGAAATGGGAGATGTGAATGATGACATTCAATTCATGGCCTGTAAGTCCCTTATTTCGAGCGTAACGCGCTATGATCAATGCCGAAGAGCATTCAAAAATTACATTGACTGAGTCCCACGTCAAAAGGCCATGGAAATGCTTATTAGAACGGGCAAGGTAAGCATAACATCATAAACTCTTGGTTTTGTTGCTTTGTCTTTTATATTTACCTAAAACATTGGGTTTATTTTTCTTTGGACTTATAAAGAGAAGGCTGCCAAGTCAATCTAGATTGAAGTAGAGTACTGTCTTTCAGAAGAAATACTGTTTATATTTCTGCTACATATAGACTGCTAACTTGATCGGTTTAGCTAAAACATGGCGCTGCATATAAACTGCTAAAGACAGCTAATGGAAATAAAAGCAAGGATAAATGCGCTGTTCTGAGTTACCAAAAGACAGCTCATTTCTTTGCTTTCAATTATTGAAACTTTCTATTTTTCCAGCTTCTGACTGCAATCTTAACTATTGACGATCAGCAGCCTGAGATGTCAAGCTAATTTCTAGAAGAATTGAACTCAAGCCAAATACCTCCTCCATACCTAAACTATGAGGTATACACCATCCACATATATTATCACCATCAGTAGAAGGGGAGGTATATCATTAGCCTTTATAATCAACAATGATAATAAAGTAAAAGATAAATAAAATTTATGAGTTGCTTGCTTAATTGGTATAGATGGGGAAGAGTAATGGAAGACAAAATGATAATTTTATCAATTAAAAATGACAAGATTAAATTATATGAAATGTAATTAATTAGCCTAGGGGATGTGTGGTATTTCATTTCACTCGTAGCCTAAATGAAATAATTTTTTTTTTATTTCTGTTGCCATTCATATAATCAAAAGCTTTCTAACGCTCAATATATGCGAGAAGATTTCACATTTAATAAATCAGATCTATAACACACAGTTTTTGGGTGTAATGCAGATTTGTATACTAGTCATGAAAATTGGAGGAGGCCACAACAATGTATACTAGTCATGAAAGTTGGGTACAACAGTAGATGGAGATTTGTAGCTTGGCTGACACAATAAGGTATTACCTATTTGTTTTTTGTTGTTATCTTCAGTTTATAAATATTAGGAGTATTGCTTCAGATTGTGTTAGTTTATATTTTTCTTTTATATTTTTGGCTTTTCCTGCACAACTGCACTATTACAATTACTTGTATGAATATTGGCATACAGTATATGTCAAGCATACTTAATTCATATTAATGTGGTTTCATTCTTTATCATTGGTTGCATAATGATAAAGAAATGCACCTATACGTAACTTCAAGTTCGAATATCAGTGGCATATATAGATAATATATGTGTGCTATCATTACCTTGTTGGACTCATGACATTATTTGAATTGCTTAAAGAATGGAAATATGCCGCTTATTTTCTAGCTGCAACTACAAGTGCACAGATTTGATTTATTTTCTAGCTGTAAATACAAGTGCTCAGATCAGATTTGTCTCATAATGCCCAATGTTTATGGGAATATAAATGTTAAAAAGGGAAGGATGGACATGTAAAACCATTTACATGAATGATAACACAACTTGAATTCTGAGTTTACTCGTTATAACTCCGTTTACACCAGGCAGCAGCTTGCCTTGTTGCTAATAGCAGCAACACAGGGCCCATTTCGCTGCTAACAGTAGTAGTTATAGCTGATCTTGCTTTTTTTCAAATGCATTTCTAGTTGTATATGTAACATCATATCCACTATGTATATAAATGTTGCTGCAAATCATTTCTAGTTGTATATGTAACCAAATAAAGCCTATATTTTCCCCTTAAGCTTATGGTCCACTTTTTTTGTTATTGCTATATTACACTGGATGTTGTTGCATCCAATTATTTCCTTATCCAAACCAATAATGTTGTATGAGGCAATGAGCCCATCGCTGAGTTTCTCATTCAAAAAAGTATGACAAGTCATTGCATTTTTGGTTAGTGTGAGAATACGCGATACCCCCTTGTTATCGTTGTTTGCATTTCATGTTATATTAACCAGGTAAAATCACCTAATTGGTAAATGGTGAACTATATAAGCAATAATATGTCAATGATATACAGCTCCGAGAACTCATTATCGGTGGGTCGGGTGTCATGTTCAGTTAATCGGTAAAGCAATTTGGAGATTACAGATCTAAGTATTGTGTCCATTTGACTGAACATTTTATGTAATTAGCTGGTTAATTAGGATTTTAGAGCATGCCACAGTTAGGTTGGTGAGATACAAGTATCATTTGATTACGAACCCATAAAATTAACATAAATTACTTCTAGGAAAATGAAAGCAACAACACTACATATTTTTAAGCATATATTGTATTTTTGGTTATGTTTTATGATTATCTGCTTGATCATTATTGTTGAAACCAACGAACAAGTGCTAATATGTTGCCATTGGTATGTATTCAGAGGCATCCTTCCTGCAATCGACAATACTGGGGAGTAAATATGGAGAAGAGGACTTTAATAAAACGGTAAGCATTTCACAGCTTTATAAACGCTCTTGTAATATGAATTAGCAATAAACACTACATAATTATATTTGTGCTAGATTTATAGTATGTATATATTAATGTTGTGCATAATTTTAAACTATAAGCAATCGACAATACTGTGCATAATTTTGTTCATGCCAGATTTCTAGTATGTATATATTAACAATAAACACTTCACCTATATGCCTATATTGTCTACTGAGTAATATGAATTCATTAAGTTTAAAATTAATGTAATGCTATGTCACAAAATTACTGAGTAATAAAATTACTGTTTATTGAGTAATACTGTATTGCATAGTTATTGGTTTGGTTCCATTAAGTTTTTTTATACGCAGTAAACGTTCTATCAATTCCATTCAACATCAAGCAACGATAACTCTAGGTTGAAAGACATTCTTGCTTATTGTTCATAAAATGAAGTCGTTTATATAAAAAATGTTTGTTTTCTTTAAAATCTATTGTGAGATCAAATCAGGCAATGAAACGTCTTCATAAAAATAAAGCACGGTTAAATTTAGTTTCAATGCATCTTGGTGAACTAGTTGGTAAATGATACATGAGGTTATGTTGTATAATATTTTAAGAACCGATCTGTTCAAATATTTCTTTTGTAATTCATTTAGTGGATTTAAATGTTATTATGCCACACACTTAATGTTCTCTGATTGTTAAGTATCATGTCGTGTATCATTGAGAAAGCAATATTCTAGATGAGAATGTTAATATGAGTATCCCCAGTGTTCTTTTACTATTAGAAAGTTTGAAGAGGTTGCATTTGTGTAAAAAGATGACTGCAAGGATAAGTATGCTTCTATTGTAGCAACCCTAAAAGGGTCAGTTGAAAAGGAAAAAAAAAAACAAATTTGCATCAGTTGTAGTAGTAAAACAGACGCAAATGCACTGAAGAGTAAAACTACCAACACAGCAATTTGCATTTGCTGTAATAGTAAGACAGACGCAAATGCATTGGTATTTGCATCCAATGTACGCTATAATGGACGCAAATATGTCATATTTGCGTCTACTTTAGTAAGACAGATGCAAATGCATGGGTATTTGCGTCCAATGTACACTATAACAGACGTAGATATGTCAGATTTGCATCTGTCCAACAACAGAAGCAATTTTTTTTAACATTTGCGTCCATTACATTTGCATCCGCATTGGAGCAGATGCAAATAATGTAAAATATTGGACGCAAATACCCTGTTTTGTACTAGTGTAGTTGGTTTTACTGTTGGTTTATGAAGTTGCTGTAATCAAACTATTTCTCCGCTGTAGTAAAAGTTGTTTTAAAATTTTCAAGTACCAATATATGTATTTGTCTTGTTATATTCTATTCTATACACTAATAATGCTCCATGAAAGTTAATGCATTCCTTTTGAGAGTGACATTAATGGACGTGGGGTGTTACATGGCCGGACTTCCACCACAGTGATAGGTCGAACTTCGAATTGATTTAGTGAAAGATGCCAGACCTATTGTAACACCCCGCATTTTTAATGCAATTAAAAATGTGGAAATATGAATAAACATTATATGTATGAATATTTAAGAGAAAAATTAAATGAAGATAACGTACAATTGAAATCAGTTCATACATTGAAGAGAAGGGAAATAAATACGATGATAATGTATGTAATGGAAGAGACGGGAAAATAAAGACACTTAAATTAAATATCAAGAATTAAGGGAAACGGGTTATTCCATTGTGTTCGTCTCGGAGTTCTACATGAAATTGAGTCCAAGTTTTCGTAAATCGGAGTTCGTATGAAGAAGTTATGACCTCTAGAAGATTCAACAAAATTTCAGAAAATAAAACAGCTCAGAATTCAGTTCAAAATTCGAAACAGGACCCAGAAGCAGACTGGGAGGGAAAATTCCCGCCTAGGGGCCAGGTCGACAATAGGGTCGACCTGGGGGTCGACCTGCCCCAAACCAGGTCGACCATAGTGTCGACATGGGGGTCGACCTCCCTGGCTAGGTCGACCTGATGGTCGGGCCTGGTATGTCTAGTGCAATTTTGGGTCCTGTGACGTGTTTTGATGGTTCAGATCAGTTCTAGGGTAATCTAAAGGCTCTAAATAACTTCCTACACCTATAAATAAGCATGCAACCTAACCCTAATTCATTAGAAATTATCTATGACACCATTATGCCGCCAAACTCTCTCTTAAAACCTAGCCGCTGCCTCTAAAAAAAATCTCAAGTGTTCATCAACCCTTCAAATCAAAGATTAGAACTGCAACAACAATCAATTAGAGAAATTTATCAACACCAATTCAAGTTCTGCATCAATAATCAAATAAGAAGATTAAATCAGCGTTCTACATCAACAACAAATCATTTATTTCTTTAATCCAGTCAAGGTGGGTGGTTTAAAATACAGTTGCTGTATAATTATGCCTCTGTCGTTCACCATTCCCCATAATGAACATGATGAATATAATGAATATGATGATAATTTAGTGAAATCAGTTATTTTATTTATACTTGCGATTGGGTTCTCTTCTTTTTATTCTTTCCTCTTTTTATTTTTATAGCTAGGCTATCTCGAGCTTACGTCAATCATGAATTTATGCGTCGTAAGCGTGAATGAGAGATTAAAAAGGGGTTATGTGGAAATAATATGGGCTGGAAGGTTTTGTATATGATTTGAAATAGAATTATGGGCATAATTATATTATAATGGTGAATTTGTGTAAGCTTGGCATAATTGTGATTGGATATGGAATCGACATACTTTAGTATGAACAACATGAAATATTGGATAATACGAGTTGGTGAAATCTATTTGTGACTTGAAAATAAAGTCTAAAAGGCGAAATTAGATAATATGTATGAACGCGGGAACGTTGGAGAATATGTTGGGGAAATATTGATTTTATAAAATTAGGTATTATTGGATAATTGGAATATATATGAAATTGGCATATTTGGGTATAACTGTATAATTGGAAATTGGCATGTTCGGGTATGAATAACATGAAATTTGTAAATTTGCCTATAATTGGAATTTTATAATTGGGACTAATTAATATGTAATTAGTAGGATTAATGACAAGATTGGAATAGGAAAAATTGTAAACATGACTATATGTTGAATTAGAAACACATGACATGAAAATTTGGGGTTTGGGTAAAATTCGATGTTAATGAACCTTTGACACGAGGTTAGACGCAATTGTGGTGTAAGACTGCCCCGAACCGCCCGACAAATCCAGCTACCACAATTGGACGTCTAATGTGAGAGGTCAAAGGCAAGAACTGTAGGCGTAACGGTTGGTGACACGAGGTTAGACTCGGTTTGTGGCGTAAGACTGCCCGGAGCCGCCCGACAAATCCGGTAGCCACAAAGTGTTCGTTCTAATGTGGAAGGTCATGCACCGTTCATCATAAGGAATGAATTAAGGAAGACCAACCATAATAAGACATGGGTATGGTTAGAGGGTTAGGTGGGGTGACATGTAAATTATGACATATAAATATGGACCTAACCGGAATAGGACAAGACATGTAAGACATGACTAATGTGGACTTAATCGTGGTAAGAATATGATGTAGAACGTGACTAATGTAGACTTAACCGTAGTAAGGAATGTGTAAGACATGGAAACCATGATAAAAGGGGTTAAATGGAACATGGGTTATATGAGAGACATAAATAAATGAATGCTTAACCAAATGGGATCCGTAATGGTATCACAAATCAATTGAATTAAGTAAAGTTGAAGTAACGAGTTAAAGAAATGGAAGGGTTAACTAAATTTAAATTAATAACAGAATATGGGGAATGGTAAATAACCTATTATGAATGAATTTGAATAAGAAAAAGGAAGAATAATAGGTTAGACTTGTCCTAGGGACAAGTGGAAAGTATAACTTATGGAATAAGATAAGTTATAAGAAACGATAGAGGAAAATAAGATAACTTATATGTGAAGATATACTTAATTATGAATTAAGTGGTTTAGGAAGGAGAAATGTGAAATTTAAGATGATATAAGTTATATGAATGAAAAAGAAGTAAATTAAAATCATATATGTTGGTTGGGCTGAGTAATTCTCTGGGTGCCAGTCTGATGTTGATTTCGGTCTTCGGGGTTGGTGTTTGGGGGTTATTCTTGTAATCAGTAGATATGTGGGATAAGGTATAATTAACTATGAATTAAGTATAACATGTTGTTGTAACCCAAAAAGGGGAATAATTTATGAAATTGGAAAATAACATGTGATGGGCTTATTAATGGACTTAAATGGATTAAGTATAAATTGAATTAATAAGTGAGGGTAACTTGGTAAATTTGAAAAGGAAGTAAATGTGAATAAAGAATAACCAAGTTAAATGTAGAAACTGACGAAGAGACACAAGCGCGTAAGAAGATGATTAGATGTAGGGTCTAATGACATAAAAATTAAGGCGCTTGTGGCAGTCCGTATGCTGTAGGATGAATAACCCAACGAGGTAGATCATCATGGTATCATAAGGCACGAGGGGAGCACACATTCGTTATTTTGGTGGCTCCAACGGACTGGAAGGGGAAGCACGCAACTTCCTGAGACGTTAAAGGTGCTCCTAGTAGTCCTCTGTGTGGTGGCAGATGTTTCAGGCTGTGCCCGTAGAGGTTGGGTCTGCGCGTAACTACTAGGTGGGTAGGCCTTGACTGCAAGAATAGCTAGCAGTCAGAATGCTGTTCGAGGTGAGGGAAAAGGTGATTCGGCGGCTGCCTCAACGAAGGTGGAGGGTCAGGACCAACAAGGATAGTAGGTCGTCGAGTGCCTGTCACCACAGCCAGTAGGATGTGGAAAGACTAGAGCTAGACCCAATATACCATTAACCATTCACTATCGTGGGACGGTGGTTGAGGGGAGACGCCACATGGGTGTTTAGATTGGTTGCTTAGGGGCTTGTCGCCTAGCTCTCATAGTCTTTACTAGTTACGGGAGGGGCCGAGGTGGGGCCATAGCCACCATAGAAAACAGACCCTAGGGATATTTGTGTGGGAGGCTCTTAAAGGAGGGCCTTGCACAAATATAAGGAAAGCTCTCGACCGAGTTTCGTGTTTCTTGTATAGCCCTGCCACGGGACTTGGGCACGCACACACGATGGATGTGCAGGTTAGGTAACGAATACGTTGGATAATACGTACGTGGGAGAGTCTAGATATAACCATGTCTGCTCTGGGTGGTGTATCGTAGACTGGTGGGCATTATTCGATAACGGCAGTCAATATACTTACGTAACTAGAGTGATCCTATGTGGAAGAAGTGTTGTATTATATACAAAAGGAATGTACGTTACTATGACATAGGACGGGGGACTGCGTATATCACTGTGAGGATACGGTGGAGACCGTGCGAGTGGGGTACCACGGGGTGTACTTCAGTTTGGGGGTAGCTACATATACATGGTATTAGGTTAATCTTCAAGGGGTAGATGGGTGCGACGTGCGTGTAAGCCTTGAGTGCTAATAACACGAATAACCTAATAAAAATAAAAATGTAATAGAACGGTATATGTAGGATTATCCAAGAAGTGCATTTTAAATTCATTCACACAGAACTTATGTTCTGACCCCCTCCTCATAACATTCGCAGGTTAGAATCAGGACAGAGACTTATAGCTTTGGGATACTGGTTTAGCAGTACTGTAATTAAGGTAAAGCTATGTTTTAAATATATTATATTTTATTCCTTCCGCTGTGAGTTGTTTTCTGAGCTCTGACATATTTCTTGTCTCTGTCTTTTTCTACAGGATACCAGAGCAACCAAATCGGGTTTTGAGGGATTGGATTTTTGAAAAAAAAAAAAATCGGTCCGTCCGTATTCGGGTTGTTACACTTATATTGATGCCATTTCATCGTATGACGCCAAGGGAGCAGCGAGAGCTCGATGTGCAACTAGGAGACCTTTTGAAGAAGGGATTTATCCGAAGAAGTGTTTCCGAGTGGGGAGCACCAGTTGTGTTTGCTACCAAGGCCAATGGTTCCCTTTGCTTATGTGTGGATTATCGTGAGTTGAACAAGGTGACTAGGAAGAATAAGTATCCTCTTCTACAGATAGATGATCTGTTTGATCACCTAAATGGAGCAAGAGTGTTTTCCCATTTGGATCTCGCGACAGGTTTTCATCAGCTCCGAGTAGCAATTAAGAGTATACCTAAAACAGCTTTTCGAACACCGTCTGGATTCTATGAGTGGTTGGTCATGCCAATCGAGTTGACTAATGCACCCACATATTTTGTGGATCATATGAATAGGGTTTTCAGAGATCAATTGAATAAGTTTGTTCTTGTGTTTGTATACGATATCTTGGTTTACTCAAGGAAAGAGGAAGAACACAAGAAACATTGAGGTCAGTGATGGAGGTGTTGAGAAAACGCCAATTGAAAGCAAAATTTTCTAAGTGTCACTTCTTGAGGAGGGAAGTGAGATTCTTGGGCCATGTTGTTTCAGAGAATGGTATTGCTGTGGATCCTACGAAGGTGGCTACGGTACAAGATTGGTCTACGCACAAGAATCCAATGGACGAGAGAAGTTTCTTAGGATTAGCTGGATATTATCGTAAGTTTATTCAAGACTTCTCCAAGATAGCAGCACCATTAACTCAGTTGACCAAGAAGAATCAAGCTTTCATCTGGGACAAAAGGTGTGAAAACACATTTAAGGGTCTAAAGGAAAAGTTGACGTGTGCACCAGTACTAATTATTCCTAAGGGGAACGAAGAGATGATGGTATACACGGATGCCAATGCTACCGGACTAGGTGATGTACAGATGCAAGGAGATAGGGTTGTAGCTTATGCTAGTCGGTAAATAAAACCGCATGAAAAAAGATATCCTACTAATGATTTAGAATTGGCAGCGATCGTATTAGCGTTGAAGATGTGGAGACATTATTTCTTAGGAGAAAGATTCGAGTTGTTTACCGATCATAAGATGTTAAAGTACCTTTTCTCTCAAAAGAATTTAAATCTTCGTCAACAAAGATGGTAGGAGTTCTTGGCTTCATATGATTTCAATATCGCATATACACCCGGGAAGGGCAATGCGGTAGTTGATGCATTGAGTAGGAGACATGCCAGTTTGGGAGCTATGTCTCTGGAATGGAAGCAACTGGAGTATATCGCAGGATATGATTTCAGAACCAGGTGTGAATTAGATCCAGAAATGTTAGCAAGTTTGACGATCAGGACAACTTTGATTGAGCAGATTGGTTCCAGTCAGAGGGACGATCCTAACCTATTGGAAATCATCTCCAAGGTAGAGATGGGCATCGACGGTGAGGGAATGGAAAAGTATAGACTTGATCAAGAAGGATGGGTTCGAAAGAATGGGAGACTAGTTGTATCCAATGTTAATGGATTGAGAGATGAAGTGCTTAGAAAATTTCATCACTCAAAACTGACTATACATCTCGGTGGTAACAAAATGTACCGAGACATGAAGTAGACTTACTACTGGGAAAGGATGAAGAGAGATGTTGGGAAGTTTATATCCAAATGCATGAATTATCAGTTAGTTAAAGCTGAGCAAAAGAAGCCTAGTGGTTTGTTACAAACGCTGAAAATTCCCGAATGGAAATGGGAACAAGTCTTAATGGATTTCATTAATGGTTTACCAAGGACTAGATTGGGTCATAATAGTATTTGGGTGATTGTGGATCGACTGACCAAAAGTGCAAGGTTTGTACCTGTCAAATCGAATAGAACGGCAGCTAAGTTAGCAGAGCTATATATGAAGTGGGTAGTGAGATTTCATGTAGTACCTAAAGGTATTGTGAGCGACCGAGATCCATTATTTACTAGTGGGTTTTGGAAAAGCTTACAAGAGGCTTTAGGGTCAGAACTACATCTCAGTACCGCATACCATCCTCAAACCGATAGTCAAACAGAGAGGGTGAATCGTGTATTAGAGGATCTCTTAAGAGCTTGTATATTGAATTTTGGAGGTTCATGGAATGACTATTTGCATCTGCTTGAGTTCGCGTATAATAATAGTTATCAGTCCAGTATTGGTATGGCTCCATTTGAAGCTTTTTACGTAAGATCGTGCAAGTCACCATCATGTTGGTTGGAGACCGATGAGAAATTTGTGCTTAGGCCAGATGTAATAAGAGAAACTTTAGATAAGATCAAGGTTATTCAACAGAGAATGAAGGCTGCCCAAGATAGACAGAAAAGTTATGCAGATAAAAGACGAAGAGATTTGAAATTCTCCGTTGGCGACTTGGTATTCGTCAAGATTTCTCCGTTGAAGAATGTGATTCGGTTTGATAGGAGGAAAATCGGCACCATAGTTTGTTGGTCCATTCCTAGTTCTCGAACAAGTTGGGAATTTAGCGTAAAATGTTGGATTTCCTTACAAGATGGCGGGAGTGCATGACGTATTTCATGTTTCTCAGTTAAGGAAGTTCGTGCACGATTCTGACATGACTATCTCACCCGATCAGATGGATGATATCGATGTAGAACTCGAGGCAGTTGAAAGCCGTAGACCAATTCGTATTGTCGGACACGATACGAATCAACTTCGGAGGAAGACGGTGAAACTGGTTAAGATCTAGTGGAGTGATAGCGAGAGTGACTACACTTGGGAAATCGAGGAGAACATAACGAAGTCATATCCAGAGCTCTTTACCTGGTAAGGTTTTAATCGCGATGTACTTATTCTGCATGCTAGGACAGGCTTGATGTGTTTATTATGCATGATTGATTGTTGCAAATGGTTGATAGGCATGTAGGACCTTTTGGCTGTTTTCTTATTTAAGGAATATCGGGGACGAAATTTCTTAAGGGGGGAGAGTGTAACGACCCGCGTTATACACATCGAAGGATCATAGAATATTTATTTCTTTTTTATACGAAGTCGTATGGTCATGTAACTTTGGGGAACGACTATTAGGGTCATTTCCCATGTTCACGATTTTTGCCAATTTTTAAATGACCGTTTCGCCCCTAGCAAATCTTGTTTCGCCTATAACTTTTGATTGGTAAGGAGTTTTGACCTTAAACCACTCTCACTAGATTCGAATTATGGTTTACCTCTCCGTAGAGTGGTCACATTGATAAACAGATTTACCGTTTGGGAGATATGGCTGAAACAAGGTTTAGAAGGTGAAAAACTGCTTAAGCGGGCTTACTAGGGTAATTAGTTGATGGGCCCATAATCCATTTCGGGATTAGGGTTATGGGGAGGCTGAAATGAGTTAGGAAACCATCTCATTTCATTTTCTCAGCCGCCACTTCCATTTCTTCAACCCTAGCAATGACCTCCACCTTCTAAATTCATCTTTAATCACTTTCTAATCACATATTAGCCAAATCTACATCAAATTAAAGCGGACTAGTATAGAAATCGAGATAGAGTTGCTGGAATACATTAGGATCCATGTCAAATCAGTCAGAGTTTCAAATCTATAATTTATTTGTAGCTAAGGTGAGTGATTTGCACTTTTATTCACTAACTACAGCTAACTAGGGGTGACTAGTGATAATAAGCGAAATTATGCATCATAAAAATATGAAAAAATATGTAGAAATTCTAAAACATTATTTTATGACATTGGTGAAAATTTGGATTAAGTTTGCTAATTCTATAGTTAAAACATGGTTAATGGGATTAAGGGGAAAATCATGGTTTTGGGAATGTTTGATCCATAATTCCATGTTAAATCTTTGATTGGATATTTATGGTTAATTCTATATGTTGCTATTACTGTTTAGGATGTTTTGCGGTTACATAGGAAGGTTAGATTGGTTGGAAATGCCATCGTGTGGCGAAGATTGCTTCCTGGAATGTATGCAGGAAATGGTATCGGTCACACCTACGACATCATTTGTGAAATGCTATGATCGGTCGCACCTACGACAGCATTTGTGAAATGCTGTGGTCGGTCGCACCTATGACAACATTTGTGAATACGAAAGCATTTGTGAAATGTTGTGGTCGATCGCACCTACGACAACATCTGTGAAATGCTGTGGCCGATCGCGCATGGGTTTCGGTCGCACCTATGATAACATTTGTGAAATGCTGTGGTCGGTCACACCTACGACAACATTTGTGACATGGTGTGGTCGGTCGCACATGGGTTTCGGTCACACCTGAGCTACGACAGCACTTCTGAAACGCCGTAAAAAGACAGAAACGTTGTGGAAGCCATTTTTGATGTTTTGTTTAGCTCTGCACACCAGATGAACGCAAAATTGAGCCAGGGGATACAACAACATTTCAGTAATGCTGTAAAAGGTTGTTTTTGACATTTTTGCCATTTTTTATAGCCTAAACAGCTTTGTTGCAGGACGTGTTTGTGTTTAAAGGAGTTATCGATATCTACAACTTTGGTTCATCGT
The DNA here is from genome assembly GCA_030737875.1 of Allium sativum. Taxonomy (NCBI): domain Eukaryota; kingdom Viridiplantae; phylum Streptophyta; class Magnoliopsida; order Asparagales; family Amaryllidaceae; genus Allium; species Allium sativum. The sequence continues at coordinate 431,933,317 of CM060912.1, forward strand.
TGAGAGAGAGGGGGTATGTAGATGAACCAGAGCCATAGGATGTATGGACTGGGAATGATTATTGGCTATAGACTAGAAGGGCATGGTCATGGCAATTAGTTGTACGGAGTCCAGAAGGGCATGGACCCGTCATGGCCCTAATGGAGTTGGTGATCAAAGCAGTGGTTATCGTATACTTTATGCACTGAGTGAGAGATGTGAGGATGATTGCTATGTTTGATGTTGGCTATTACCATGACATGCACACTCCTATTTTACACTCTATGTTAATGTTTACCTTAGATTACTGTACATTTTGTTGTGTTAACTCTTTGGTTGCAGGCCCAGGTTCAGGTATGATTTATTTATACCTATTATCGCTTATTTTTCTGCTATCGCTCATGTTAGACCAAAAAGTGGTTCTAACACCCAAATTAGCAATAATTCTACTAATATGAAATCAAAAAGCAAAGAAAAACACACGATTTATAGTGGTTCGGCGTTAAAGAGCCTATGTCCACTTTAAACTTTGTTGCTGAATGATTCAAATACAAGAATAATGACGATAATCACTTAATCTCACTTTTAAAATAGATAATTTCACTCAATGTTTATGGATTTTCACTTTAAATTGTGATGAAGTTCTGAATATAGTGGTGAAATTAGGTTGACAAGGGAGTTTGAGCTCTGAACTTGCCAAAAGATCCCTTCAAATGAGGCTTGATGCCATATTTATAGGTGAAAATCTTCTCTGGAACTGCCCCGGTTCGGATATACGTGGCCTTCATCCCATGAAAGTCGGGATCAGATATCTCCAGATGATGATAGTGCATCGGATTAATGCGTGAATGTGGGTAAAATGTGGGAGAATGGGTTCGAAACCGCTCTGCATTGCTTGGGATCGTGGGTTGTAACTACTGCCGCTTCCTGCTTCGGATCGGGCACGTAATTGAAAGAGGGAGGACGGATCGGACTGTTACGAACCGGTCCAATTCTGTCTCTATGTCTTTGTTTCCTGCTCCACAATGCCTTAGTTTAGCAAGAAACTTCTGATCCGATCCGAACCTCGAGTGTGTGTTTTTCTAATCAGCATCTTCAATTAATTTGGCCCTTTGTCTTTGTGTAGCCTAGTTCACAAAGTAGGCTAACATTTTGCCCCCTCGAAGTATGATTTTATCGAAGATAGAGTGTGCTTCGAAATGGTCCCCATATTATTTTCTGAATTAAAATCATTAAACAGTCGCTTCCATTTGTTTGTAGGGTTGTGTTGCTTCATTAAGTCACATCTCTTGTTGTCTACATATACACAATGAAATGCATAAAGTGCTTCTGTTGTTTAAAATAACTTTGAGAACTTTGCTTGATGTTCAAGTAGCTCCTCTAGGTAAATTCTTACAATATATGTTTGTTAGCTTATTATATCTTCTTTCGGGTTAGTCTCGCGTGTTGACTTGTATCTTGGATATCACATTCATCCGATCCGACCCGGAATCAATCCACACAGCATCACAAGGTTGGAAGGGTGTGGGTTTCTCCTCCAATAGATCGGCCCAAGCACTGAGTGCCCACAGGATATACGAAGAGCCCCTTCACTTTATATAAATTTGCTAGAATCCACTTTCTCTCTTCACCTTAGTTCTCCCTCTTCTTTATAATTCAGCACAAACCGTAGCCCCCAAATTCTTAGTAATCCTTCCAATTTTCCAATCGAATCAACAGGTGGAGTTTCAATCTTTGATTAACTCTGCTTTAACCGAATCTAACCTGAATTTAGGAGTAATTTAAATGATTTCGTTTGCTGTCACATTAATCTCGATGTTGTATTCTCCATCCCCTCACCATTGTTGTTGGTGGCCTCGTCGCCATCTCGATGTGGTCGTGGAGGAGGTCGAAGTCAGCGATAGACATGTTAATTCAAGGGCGCTTCACTGTGAGTGAATTTCCAAGAAAAAAATAGGTTTGGTGATGCCAAGAAGGTGAAACAGGATTAGAAGAAGAAGAAGAAAGGGAGTCGGATCGGATCGAGGCAGAATAGATCATCCAGAAAAGCTTGGGTTTTGACACATAGCGTTGGTTCAGATCGATGTTGTCCTATCCGCGGGCAATGTGGGTCTTCGATCTGATCCGTTGCTCAAGGATGCTCGAACCAATCCAATTATAACATGTGCATCCCAACCTGTCCACTCATGACCTACACATCCAATCCGATCTGAAATCAGCACTCATATCCGAACCCACTTCCTCTAAAACAACAATTGGTCTAATTTGCCTTTACTCATATATATTTCCGAATCGACCTGCATGGATGAAGTATTTAGACTGATCCGATCAATACTTGAACATTTGAAATGTTTCTAACTGTGACCTGTGACTCTCACAAACAGTTAGGATAGAGCCTTATGATCATGCCTAAACTGTCGAAGCTGTCGCAAATACATGACTTCTTTTCCATTTTCTTGCTTTGAGTCCTTATATGTTTTCTTTGTATTATTGTGTACACACTTGCATGCTTTAGTTCACACACACGCATAGGGGGAAACGGGCAACTTTACTCTAATCTTTGTTATTGTTTCTTCAATAACAAACCAGACATGACCGAGAGACGCTCGTCCAGATTAGTAGAGAGAAGAGAATTCATGGGAACATCTGAAAATCCCATTATTGAAGGTGTATCTTCTACTTCAGACCCAGATTGGAATAGTGAGGGCCCAGACTACGAAACGGGTACTCGTGATGGTGAGGTATCATCCGGGGGTGACGTTTCTTTAGGCGAGGAAGAGGAAGGAGGGGTAGGAGATAACCGTGTTCCCAACGAATTTGGAATTGTCATTATTTTGGAATCACCTAAGGATTCAGTCGAGTCAACAATTGACAATGACAGACTTTTACGGATATGCCTAAAGCATGGGATTCGTCAAAGAGATACTCAGTTGCCTTCGAAAATAGATCATCCCCATAATTCACCAAAGGATATATGGCCATCACCAGATTGATGTGTCTAGTTTGGGCAATACCTCCGTTTCTGCCTTTTGTTGTCAATTTTCTAAGACAAATGCGGATTGCCCCCATGCAACTGCATCCCAACTCCTACACTTATTTGTACACTATGTATATAGCCTACAGAGAGATTCTGGGTGTAGAACTTACTTTTGACGACGTTCATTTCTTTTATAATTTCAAGAACCAGACCCAAGAGACTCCATCCTTTTCATACTTTGAACCAGTTCCAAAAAAGAAAATCATCACCCCATATAGCAGCAAGGCTGGTGATCCAAAAACCGAATGGTTTTATATTAAACAACAACCTGGGTGCACCAGGAGATATCTCAAGTCAAGTAAGGCACCAACTTTTTGGATTTCAACTTCAAATACTTATGTCAGCACATTAAATGACTCTTATTTTTATTCACAGTTCCTAATCCAAAGGAAGTGACAGGTTAAGTATAACTCGATCGCTTTCACCAACTACTCACCGGTGATCAAAAGTTCCTGACCATCGACGATGTCCTTAAAGATGAGTACCTCCATTATCGCGGGTTGTTATCTATCACCCGCAGTATAGGCTATGGGAAAGGCCCTTATGTATACATACCCGCAGTCGATATTATTCCTGAGATGGGAGGAAGCTCGAAAGGTCCAACGGCACCCCTTAGGGACCCCCCTTCTCCATCTTCGACTCAGGATGATGAACCAGCAAACATAGTTGAGAAAGAAAGAGATAGATATATCACTCCTGAGGACGCGGCTGGCTACCCATAAAAGGACAATTTCTCCAAAAGAGTTGCCGTCAGTCATTCCTTTAGAAGATAATACTACAGTGGATGACTCTATATATCGTGGTTTAGGAGATCTTCCCTTGCCCGAGACCCTTTATACTGCAGGAGATTTCATAACAAATCCTCTTACTCTCACTTCTAAGGAAGAAGCTACTCCCGTAAAGTCCGGGGAAACTGCACATACAAGCCTCAGTCCGGATCTGGCCTGTTTGGGGGGAATCACCACTTAGGAAACACACTGCACTCTAGTACTGCACGTTACAACACTTGAGTTTTATGTTAATGTTGATTCTAATATTCTCTCATTTCTTCTTATAGGACAAATGTTGAGGCAGCGTTACTATATGAAGGACGTTCGTTCGAGTATGCCCCCAATGGATCCTAATGAGAGGCATGACCAGCATGAGAGTAGAGGCAGAGATAATAGGACGGATCGACCTTCGAGGCCTTATCGGTCCTCCAGTTCTCGATCCCCACAACGCAAAGACTCAGAAAAACGTAAGAGTCAGCCTTCACATCACAAAGGGGAAAAGCATGGCGTCAAACCTTCTGCCTCATCCAAACATAAAACTCCTCAAGACAATTCTTCGAAGATAGTACCCGATCCAACAGAATAACAAAAGGAATCAGGAAAAGAAACAAGAAAGATAGGCTCATCGTGAAACTCAAGCATCGCACCGTCGACATCACCACTACGAGGCTAGTTATTCTTAATGACGAAAACCAGGCCAGATTGGAAGTTTTGAAGCAACAATTTCCCGATCACCATTTCGGGCACATGCACTTCGTCCCAAAACTTAAACCGGCAAATCCTGATTGGGCCAACGACGTTAAGGCTTCCATAGACTTTGTGGATGAAAAATATAAGGAGATGAAGAGGTATGTAAGGACTCTCTCCAAAATCATTAGCGATCTCTTGGCAGATGTACAAACCATGGCCGATGCCGCTAAGTATGACGCAAGGGCTATCGAAAATTCTGAGAAAGATCTGGAGGATGCCCAAGCTAAACTTGCTTTTGTACAACGCAACGCAGATAATTATTAGATGCAACTTGAAGAATTACAAAGGCGCTATCATTCAGAGCTAGAGTCCCATAGTCAGGAGCGAATATATTTAAAGAAGCAGGCTGAGGATGCTAAGTCTGAGAGCACTCGTCTCACCCAAGAGAAAGCGGACTTAGCCAAAAAGAATGCAGAGCTTGAGGCTAAATTAATGGAGGCTGAAACGAGGGCAGCTCTTGCTGAAGGAATGAAAATACGGCATTGCAGCAAGTTGAGAAAGTCAACGAACAGCTTAAAGACGCTCAAAGGGAGCTGGATGAGAGCGGTGAAACCATGGTTGGATTTTTTGCTCAGGTGATCCGTCACCGAAACCTTGCTTGGCTTAAGGACTATCCTATTCCCCTTGTGTATGCATGGGACCAATTGGTCGAATAGGAAAAAGCAGAACCTAGAGTGCATTTGATCGATGAGGACAAGTTGATGGAGAGGTACTTGAGGGGCGAAGAGACAGCCCGGTTAGCTAAAGGGAGAAAACTTATTGTTGCCGCTATGGAGGTGGAAAGGCGTCAGGCCAAGGGAAGGGATACCCTTGAAGTTGGTTCTTCTTCTGCCACAATTGAGGCTGCTCTAGTAGAGGGGTATGATCCAGAAAGGCCAGAGATCCCTGGGGCTTCTTCTTTACCATCTACTGCCGGATTGACTCCCGAGGTTCCTACTGCTCAAGTCGAGAAATCTGCTGAGGTTATTTCTACTTTTTCACCTCAGTTTGCCAAAGGTATCTCAACCTTTCGTCACAATATTGGACAAACAATTGAAGATCCCGCGTTTTCTCCTAAGTTAATTACTGTTACTTCTCGTTCTGTAGGTACCAAGCCAACTGAGAAGATTGATGGTTCACAGAAGACAACTCCAGGTGAAGGGTCTATTGAAGAGACTCGGGAGAAACGAGATGGAGTCATTGCTACAAAACCTGGAAAAGGAGATGAGGGCGAGAAGGAGAAGGTTATCGACAAAGCTCCCGTACTGCCTAACACCGAAACTCCTCGTGATGAGGAGATAATAGTTGCTTTGAGAGACGACAGTGGTGATGACAGGCATGAAGAAGATGTCGATGTTTTTGTGACTAGGGATTCGGGGAAAGATGACAACATGACTTCGGCGGAGATAAAAGCCAAACAAGATATGGATCTGAAAGCAAAGTCTGAAAATGTGGAACTCGAATATCCCAAACCTTTTGTTGTGGTTGATCCCAAGTCTAAGATGATTGTCAAATTATCAACCAGGTCGATTACTGAGGAGCTCGCCAAAAAGTCTCCTGCCGGTCCTAGCTCTCCAACTTTGGGGAAAAAGAAGCAGATGTGCCTTATATCCGATGCTAAAAAAGAAGCAAAAGATGCTCTTAAGGCTGCTAAGAAAGCTAAGTTTACCCCAAAGTCCAAGTGAAAACGCGCTTTGTCTTTTGCTTTGATATTCCACTGGTCCGTTATTGTTGTAGCGAGTGCGGCCTTCGCATCTTTTGCTTAGTTTTCCTGTATAAACTCACGTGTTTGTGAATAAACTAGTTTGTTCCCTGCAATGTCAAATGTTTGCAAATCCATCATTTAAGTTAAAAATGCAGATAAACAACATGTCATATCACAGTTATACAATAAAGTCATTATTACTAAACAGTAAACAATATACATTGGGGACATGTGTATGTGTATGCCCCTAATCAAACTTAAATAGACTGACTGGCTAAGGCTTGTTCGAGATTGATTAAGCTTAGTGTTCAGTTGCCCCCGACTCTCTGGCGGGGCTAATTTTCCTTTGTCGTTGATGCTTATCCTCTTAACATCTTTATACTCTCCTGTCTCATAACCAGGTTAGAGTATCGTTGAGGCGGTCTCTTATTGGGGTGCACCTTCACGCCTCAAGGAACGTCGTCTTTCCATCCTTTATAATCTCTCGTTTCATGAGAGTTAGAGTTAGGAATGTCGTCTTCCCATTCCTTCCATCCTGCTACGCAAACGGTCGTTTCGTTTTCTCCTGCACGTGAATTGTCCTCAATCTTTTAAGCTTAATTTAATGTTTAACGTTTCATAATCAGGACAGAACAGTCATAGAGGGTAAAAATAATGTAGGAAAATAAATAACACATGATACTTTTATAGTGTACAGCTAAGTCGTAGCCTATATCCACTTTATAATCTTTTGTTCATATAAACAGACTTTTCTAGGCAAGTCATGCCTTTTTTACATAGTTTATAAAAACAAAAGAAAACACTACATATCTAACTAAAATAGTGCCACAAATGCTGAGCATTCCAAGCTCTGGGAACTTCTTCACCGTCCACAGTCGTTAACTTGAAGGCTCCTGTTTCAAGTTTCTGTTGGATGGCGTGTGGTCCTTCCCACTTTAGGTCTAGATGGACTGGAGGTGGAAAGACTCGCTTCAGTACCAAGTCTAATGGTTCGAAAGTCCTAAAGGGAATCTTTCTGTCATAATAACGTGCCACTTGGCATCGATGCCTTGAAGCACGCAAGTCTGTTTCGTCCCTTTTTTCTTCAACCGCGTCAAGGGACTCTAGGAGGAGTGCTTTATTCGTCATTGGGTCATAGTATGTCACCCTATGAGAGGGGACTTTAAGTTCCACCGGGATCACCGCCTCTGATCCGAAGGAGAGTGAAAAAGGAGTATGGCCAGTAGCCGTCTTAAAGGTTGTTCGATAGACCCACAAAGCTAACGATGCTTCTTGAGAATTGACTTAATGACTTTGTTTATTGCTTCAACCTGTCCATTCCACTACGGGTGAGCTATGACGGTGTACCTCTTATCAATCTTATATTTTTGACCGAAGTTTCTAAATTTGGCGCTGTCGAATTGGGTTCCATTATCAGTTGTAATGGTTTTCGGTATCCCAAATTGGCAAATAATATTTCTGACCACAAAGCATATCACATTCCTTGCCGTGATCGTGGTTAAGGGTTCGTCTTCCACCCACTTTGTGAAATAATCCACGGCGGCAATCGCGTACTCTACTCCTTCTTTGACGACTGGTAAAACTCCAATAATATCGATTCCCCACATGGCAAACGGCCATGGGCTTACCATTGACTTAAGATGAGTCAGAGGTGCTCTGGGAATTTTAGCGAATCTCTGACACTTGTCGCAGCGTCGTGTGTAATCAGCCGCATCTTTATTCACGGTAGGCCAAAAATGTCTATACCGCAATACTTTCTTTGTTAGGGTTTGACCCCCTGTATGATCTCCACACTCACATTCATGTACTTCTCTTAGTACACGCTTGATGTCATCGTGTGCTATACAACGTAACAAAGGCATAGAAAATCCTTGGCGATAAAGGACGTCATCCTGTAAAATGTATCTTGTAGCTTTACGTGTTACAGCTCGTCTCTCGCTCTTCTTCGATGGGAGAATTCCGCTCTTGAGGAAGTTTTTAATTGGTGTCGTCCATGACTCCCTTTCTGGCTCAACTTCTAAGACTAATTCGATTTCCATTAGGTCGAAGCTTGGTGACTCCAATTTCTCTACTGGAATCATTTCGGTTCCTTCAGGATTGTCAGAACTCGCTAGCTTAGCCAGTCGGTCTGCCTTCTGATTCTCCGCTCTTGGAATGTGTGTTATACTGTAATGTTCCAAGTTGCCCATTAACTCCTCTACTTTTCCAAGATAAGTAACAAATCGAGGTCCCTTTGTCATAAATTCCTTTCGAACTTGGCAGACAACTATCTTGGAGTCACAGAGTATGTCCAGTGTTCTTACCCCTAATTCCTTAGCGAGTTTCAGTGTGGCAATCAAAGCCTCATACTCGGAATCATTATTGATGGCAAGAAATTCCAATCGTAGGGCATAATAAATGGATCGTCCTTCAGGAGTGATTAAAATAACTCCAGCGCCGGATCTTCAATCATTCTTGGCCCCGTCAGTATATAACTTCAACGAACTAAGCTCTAACTCATGTTCTGAAGTAACAACTTTGTCATCCACTATTTCTTCTTCGGGAATCGTGAATTCTGCTATGAAGTCGGCTAAGGCATTCCCCCTTATTGATCTCCTTGGTTGAAAATTCCAATCAAATTGTCTCAACTCAATATTCCATTTAAGTAATCGCTCCGATGCTTTGGGGCTTTGTAACACTTGTCTTAGAGGTTGATCAGTGTATATGACTATTGGATGAGCTTGGAAATAATGTCGGAGCTTTTGGGAGTCTATCAAGAGGCTGTAGGCAAGCTTTTTCTGTTCTTGGATAATTACGTTCCGCTGCTGCCAACTTCTTACTTACGTAATATACGGGTCTCTGGACCTTGTCTTCTTCATGCACTAAAGCTGTGATGACAACATGAGATGACATTGTCAGATAAACGAACATATCTTCTTGATCCACCAACTTTGACAATATCGGAGGTTTCTCCAATAAATCCAATAAGTTTTGGAAGGCCTCTACATAGTCTGGAGTCCATTCGAAATTACATTTCCCCCGCTTGATTAAGTCGAAGAATGGGACACACTTGTCCGTGGCCTTAGAGATGAACCTGCTTAATGCGGCGACCTTCCCTTCCAGGCTTTGAACATCCCTAATCTTTCGTGGTTCTTCTATATTTCTTATTTCTGCTATCTGGATTGGATTAGTTTCAATTCCTCGAGAACTCACAATGAAACCGAGAAACTTTCCAGACGCCACCCCAAACGAGTACTTTAAGGGGTTTAACTTCATCCGTTACCTCCGTAAGATATCAAACATCTCCGCTAGATCTTGTGTATGACTAGAGGATTGCCTGGATTTCACGAGCATGTCGTCTACATAGACCTCCACGGTTTTTCCAATCTGATTGTAGAACATCTGATTTACCAAACACTGATATGTGGCTCCGACATTCTTTAGTCCGAACTGCATCAGCACATAGCAATACAATCCCAGATTCATTATAAAACTCGTGTGTTCTTGATCTGGCACATGAATGGGGATCTGGTTATATCCCGAGTATGCGTCCATGAAGGAAAGGAGCTCGTGTCCGGCTGTTGAGTCCACCAGCTGGTAAATCTTAGGGAGTGGGAAGCTATCTTTTGGACAAGCTTTATTTAAGTCCGAAAAAACAATGCACGTCCACCATTTTCCATTTGATTTCTTGACCAAAACAGGATTCGATATCCAGTCGAGATACACTGAATCCCTAATGAACCCGCTATCTTTCAACTTCTCCACTTCTTCCTTTAGGGCTGTCGACCTTTCCGGGCCTAATTTATGTCTTTTTTGTTTAACAGGTGGATGCTTTGGGTTGATACTCAATAAGTGGCTCATAACGGAAGGAGAAATCGCACACATGTTAGCATGGGTCCAGGCAAACACGTTCAAGTTTGTCTTTAAGAAGTCAGTCAATTCTTTTGCTCGGAATGGATCCAGTTGGGATCCAATTTTTAGCACCTTTGTCGGATCAATATCATCAATGGAGACGTCCACAGTCATTTCATTGGGGTCGTCTTTCTGTCCCCAGGCTCTTCATCCTCTCTGGGATCTATGTCCTCAGATAGTCCTCTGGACAAATCCCTCTAGGCTGGTCCCTTTAATTGCTATGGTGAACCCTCCCTCGGAGGGGGGGAGTACCTTTAGCATCTATACTTAATCCCTTCATCAACATCTTCAGTTCGACCATGTAGCAGGCTCGTTCGGAGACCTGATCACCTTTTATTACTTCGACCCCGGCTTCAGTTGGAAACTTCAGCAATAGGCACTAGGGTGCGACGTAAGCCCTGAATTCCGCGAGAGCCAGTCTACCCAAGAAAGAATTATAGGGCGAGTCGATGTCCAAAACTACAAACTGAAGAATTCTTACTCTCCGACAGTATCCTTGTCCCAACGTCGCTGACAATTCTATATATCCCAGTGGAGCCGTCGATGCCCCATTGAAGCCGCGAATCCATCCCTCACAAGGCTTCAAATCTTCCGGTTCGAGTTTCATCTGATCGAACACTTTATTGAAAAGAATATTGATTGAACTTCCATTGTCCACCAATACCTTATGAACTAGAGAAGGACCAATAGTAGTGGCAATGTCCAATGGGTCTTCAGTAGGTGATTTAACTCCAACATCATCTCTGTTACGGAACACAACATCGTCAAACATCGTTTTATGTTGCTTCAGCGGAGCGATATCTTCAAGGTTATTGCATTCCTCCATATCGATGTGTTTAGCTGCGTTAACATATTGGTCCATCGCTCTGTAACTATGACTGGCTGGATGAGGCCTGCCTATTATAGTGTTGATGACAATCCCTTTACCTTTCTGTTGAGTTGTGGGTTTAGGAGCAGGTTGATTTTGGTTTGGTGTCCGTCCCCCTTGCCCCCTATCTCTCAGAGCGACTTTATACTCGTCTATCTTTCCTTCCCATAATAGCTTTCCAATGACGTCTCTGAGATGCCGACATTCATTGGTTGGGTGTCCGTGAGTTCCATGAAACCAGCAAAATTTTCCAGTCGTGATCTCTTTTTGGTTGAGTCTCTGGGTGGAGGCCTTTTATATTGTAAGACGTTGTAAGTATCCAGGTAGATGTTTTCCAATGTGTCATTCAGTGGCGAATAGTTATCAAAGGTTTGGAATCGAGGTCTTTTGCTGGAGTTATTTCCTCGGTTCCTATTCTTCCTATTGTCGTTTCCATTCCTGTTGTTATTACCTTCGTTCTTGTTTCCAACGTTCACCTAAACCTTCCCCGAACTATTGCCGGACTGTTTTACAGCGACATTGCTTTGGATATCTTCCTTGGAAACCCCTTCAGATTTTCTCTTTCTATTCACATAGGCTTCCTCTCACCTCAAGCGAATATTGGCCTTTTCGTAGAACAACTTCCTCGTGTGGGGTGGTTTTTCAGATAGATAATCCCTGAATTCTGTGTCAGGGTCGATACCTTCTGTTAAGGCCATCAAAATAGTGGGCTCGTGAGGGTCACTGACTTCGGTAACAGCCAGGTTGAAGCAGTCTAAGTATGATTTCAAAGATTCACCTGGAGCATGCTTGATCCTTGACAACTCAATGACGCTTTTAGATTTTTGAGCATGAAGTCGAAACTGGTTCATAAAGCGTTCGCTCAGTTCTTTAAAAGTTGATATTGATCGTGGAGGGAGTCGTGTGAACCACATCAACGCCACATCTTCTAGATAAATCGGGAAGGCCTTGCATTTTACAGCATCTGGAGCTGCTGCGGCATTCATGAACCATCATATCTCATCAAATGTTGTCCCGGGTCTGTTCTGCCAGAATACCGATCCATCTGTGGCAAATTAAATCGCCGAGGGAATTGAAAGTCAGTATGTCATCTGTAAAGGGGGTGTGACTTCGTTCAATTCCCCATTCCTCATTGGTATAGCGCCGACTATCGGCCATGATTTGGTGCACTATTGCCTCTACATCAGCATTCGTTAATGTTGGCTCAGGCTCTCTGGCTCTGATGTTTGGATTACCCCGGGGATGTTCTCCGGTTTCTAGCAGAAGCTGCTCTGCTCCGTTCCCTATGATCCCGGTCATTCACGGGAGGAAGGCGTTGGAGGAGTTGTCCTTGTGTGGGATTGATAATATTAGAATCCCTAGGTAGGACGTGAGATCCACGCATAGGCAGCAGCATGGGCTCTCTCAGGCTCGGGTCGTCAGGCCCTAGCACACGAGCAACATCTTCACGGGATCCCAAAGATCCAAAGGTTTTCCGATCAAGATTTTCAGCTCGCTCATATGGCCTTCTTTCACGAGGGCGCCATTCATCCGAAGAGGATGACTGGTCTGTTGTGAGGCGGCGAGTTGGAGGGGGTGTCTTCTGCCGATGAAGTTCACTGATTTCCCTGCTTATAGTGATCATGTTCTCTTGCATAAGAAGACTGTCACATTTGTGAGCTTCCAAAGCATCCCTTGTGCTCTCAAGCATATCAAGAAATCGCAAAAAGTCTCCATGCGTGATTGGTGCAGATGGAGTGGGTTGATCACTATTCGTCGTGGCTGGTATCGGAGCATTGGTGGGTGCTCGAGTAGATGTACCAGTTTCAGCTGCGTTCGAGTCGGATCAAAGTAGGGTAGCAGAACCGGATTGGTTCGGAGGGGAGTACGAGCAGCATCAGAGCCTCCAGATCGATTCAGGTTCATGTCATTAACCTGGTGCGGAGCGCCCGGTTCGGATCGGCCTGTTCCAGAGCCCTGTCCCCGCGACCTCGTCACGACTATGGCCTGCTGATCTTCATTAGCCTCATTCTCCTGAGCGCCTTGTATTTCTTTCCCTTTTCCTTTGGCCATAATATCACATTCCTTATAGATTAATCAACAAATACTCGAGAATTCCAGAAACAAAAGATTAACTTATTTGAACTTAAGTGTCCAAATAGTAGAATAATAATCCCAAAAAGCGGAGAATTCGAAAAACCTCTCAGTGGAAGCACCAAAAAGTGGTTCTAACACCCAAATTAACAATAATTCTACTAAAATGAAATCAAAAAGCAAAGAAAAACACATGATTTATAGTGGTTCGGCGTTAAAGAGCCTACGTCCTCTTTAAACTTTGTTGCTGAATTATTCAAATACAAGAATAATGATGATAATCACTTAATCTCACTTTTACAATGGATAATTTCACTCAATGTTTATGGATTTTCACTTTAAATTGTGATGATGACCTGAATATAGTGGTGAAATTCGATTGACAAGGGAGTTTGAGCTCTGAATTTTCCAAAAGATCCCTTCAAATAAGGCTTGATGGCATATTTATAGGTGAAATTGTTCTCTGGAATTGCCCCAGTTCCGATATACGTGGCCTCCATTCCATGAAAGTCGGGATCGGAAATCTCCAGATGATGACAGCGCATCAGATTAATGAGTGAACATGGGTAAAATGTGGGAGAATGGGTTCGCAACCACTCCACATTTCCTAGGATCGTGGGTTGTAACTACTACCGCTTCCTGCTTCGGATCGTGCACGTAATAGAAAGAGGGGGCCGGATCGAACTGTTCCGAACCGGTCCGTTTCTGTCTCTGCTTCTTTGTTTCCTGCTCCACAATGCCTTGGTTTGGTAAGAAACTTACGATCCGATCCGGGCCTCTAGTGTGTGTTTTTCTAATCAACATCCTCAATTGATTTGGCCTTTTGTCATTGTGTATCCTAGTTCACAAAGTAGGCTAACAGCTCATACCAGACTTTTGTTTGACCCAGAGTTTTATGTCTCTTCTTATTACTCTGGGTGCTCTTAAACGAGCAGACTAGAGGCAGACACTACTACAAAAGTGGGCAAATTCGACGCTAATTTAATGTGGCCTTATATTGAAAAAGCGTTGTCGTAGCCCCTTTTTTCAAATAGGCTACACCAGAGACCCGTGGCATCTGCGGTCGTTGCCTTAGCCCTCTAAGGCAACGCTTTTGCCCATCTACTGCAACGGAAAGAAAGTGTTGCATTATAGCCATAATGCAACACTATTTGCACGTAATGCAACATTATTCAGCGTTGCCTTAAGTATTAGTTAGAGCCTATCTTCAAATGGGGCCACGTCAGCTTTCCACGTCAGCTGTCTACGTGTCACATGACACGTCATCTCTCCATGTCAGCTGCCAACGTGGCACATGCCACGTCAGCTATCCACGTCAGTTGTGGGGTCCACGTGCGACCCCACTGCAATATGTAATGCAACACCACTACAATATGTAATGCAACACCACTACAATATGTAATGCAACAACATTATCATGAAATGCAATATCAATAAAAGCTAACGAAATAGTTGAAGATAGCAAATACAATGCTTTAATTCAAAATTTTGCAATACAGGCTTTGTACAAGAAACTCATCTAAAGCAATTGTTTTAATTATCCAAATATCAAAACTCAAAAATCAGCTACATAGTTTTCTTCATTGTATACAGTAAGCTCCATTCCTGGCCATTTCTCCATTCCTGGCCAATTCATTAGCGCATTTTGAACATGTACACATGTGTCCACATCTGCAAAATGTATTACTCATTTATATATATGAATCATATATATGCATCAATCCAATTGCAATAGGAAATATATATGTATGTACCTATACGTATATGTGTCACATCTGCAAAATGTATCCCTCTGCCTTCCAGAATTAAATATGCACCTGAAATGATAACAAGTTATTTGATAAGTGGTGGAATCGAATGGCCATTGGCCTTCTTAACAAAATGTTATGAACACAATTATTACAATGGACTTATTGACCATTGGCGATTGGTCACTCATGCCAGCTACCAAGCAATTTCAGTATGCTTCGTCTTCTGAGCAGAAAGTTGTCAATTCGCATATTCCTGCCACGTTTAGTGTGTCACTTCATATCCTTTCAAGCTTCAGGACCATATTGTCATCTACATCTTCAACTCCTAATTAAACAAACCACCATCTTCAAAAGTTTCAAAAAAAAACAATGGTGGACTCTTCACTATGCATCAGTGCCACTGTTCTTATAGGACATTGGAGTTACGAATTTTGTGCAACTCACGCTTTGGCATACTCTGGAGCATAATGAGTGGCCTATACGGGTTATATCCAATAACTCTTTTCTAATAACATGTCCATCTTACAGTAAGCGTGATCATGCGCTAATGTTGAAACTTTTTACAAAACGTGGAGGTGCTTTTTATGTGCAACAATGGTCTGGTGAAGAATTTGAGCCTGAACCAGCGTTCGAGGTAGAATCATGGGCTAGAGTTGTTGGCTTTCCCGAGCTCCTGAAGAAAAATGTTCCTGCAATTAAAGAATTAATGATGCCAATGGAAAATGTGCGTGAAATTGACGACTATCCTTGGTCCCGAATTGACCATAGATCATTATACCTGAAAATGGAATTTTATGAAGGCATTGGCTTGGAGAATACTTTTGCTACTCGATTCGACAACAAGGTTTACCTCATTAGGGTTCAGCGCTGTACCCATGCTCATCCTCTTACAAGGCCTGAACTTCTGTTCGTGGGCAATAGGGAGCTACCGATGATACGAATTTTTTGTGATCATAGCTAA
The DNA here is from genome assembly GCA_030737875.1 of Allium sativum. Lineage (NCBI taxonomy): Eukaryota > Viridiplantae > Streptophyta > Magnoliopsida > Asparagales > Amaryllidaceae > Allium > Allium sativum. The sequence goes on from CM060912.1 coordinate 431,949,081, forward strand.
ATTTTACTTCCATCCACAGTTTCTTTTAGTTAATCCACACTATATTTGGCCAATCGAGGTAAATTTGCCAAAGAACACACTCACAAAGTGTTCATTCAACTATGCTCTATCCTTAACATACATACATACAATGAGACACAACCACACATGCACACACTCACATACATACATCATTATTAGTATCTACAGATGGAAAATATATGCATTATTAACATTCGATTTAACCCACTATAGTTATCATCATTTAACATAATATTTCAAATGTCATACCATTTTTTGGGAGTACCACAACCCCTAGCCGAGAATTTGTGTGAAGTATATAAATATAAACTAAACCTTTTCTTATTTGATTGTGACCATATAATGAGACACAACCAGATGACCGACATTCAACTAGAAAGTAGCTATACCAACATTAGCATAAAACAACACATTATCACAAGTGGATTATCTTATCTAGAAGTAATCATTTCTTCTTAAAACTATGATCGTTTATATGAGGTGCTAATTGGAATATATCAATGATCATGTAATCCCCTTTCAGTCACTCTGACATAGACAATGCCTCTGACATGGACAATGACTATGAAATGGATACCGACTCTGAAGAAAAAGAAGAAGATGTTGGTGCTGATGCTGGTGTGGATGTTGGTGATGACTGGTGATGATGCTGGTGTTTATGAGTGTTGGTTTTTTTCTGCTGGTAATGATTTTTGGCTTGAAAATTTGTGAATATTTGTGAAACTTTGTGAATGTTTGTGAATGTTGTGATGAATGCTTGTGATGGTTGTTGGCTTGAATGTTTGTGGAAGTTTGTGATTGTTGGTGATGAATGTTGGCTTGGATGTTTGTGAATGGCTTGAATGGTAGTGAATGTTTGTGAATGCTGGTATTTTTTTAATCTTTTACCGGGAACTTGCTTGAGCGTGCATGTATACTTGTGCATGCGTGTATACTTATGCGTGTATACTTGAGCATGTATACTTGTGCGTGTATACTTATGATACTTGAGCGTGTATACTTGTGATACTTGTGCGTGTATACTTGTGCGTGCCTTCAGATGGCTGCCTTATGATACTTGTGCGTGTATACTTATGATACTTGAGCGTGTATACTAATGATACTTGTGCGTGTATACTTATGATACTTATGATACTTGAGCGTGTATACTTATGATACTTGTGCGTGTATACTTGTGCATGCCTTCAGATGCTGCCTTATGATACTTGTGCGTGTATACTTGAGTGTGTATACTTGTGCGTGTATACTTGTGCGTGTATGCACTACGTGTATGATGTGTATTGTAATAAAAAATCGTGTACACTTGTGCGTGTATGCACTGCGTGTATCACAAAACCTCAGTGCAAACACACTGCAGTGCAAATTAACCTCAAGCATACAAATTAAACACCGGTGTAAGGTATGAACCTCAAGCAGTGCAAATTAACCGCAGTTCCCATTCCTTAACTAGCTCGACCTCTACAATAAACCAATGACTTTTTCATGCCAATAGCCCGGTTCTCATGGTTTATTGCTGGGTATAATTTTCGAATAAACCTCAGCATAATCCCAAATCCCAAATCAATAATAAGCGCAACTAATTACTCATAAGCGAATGGGTTTTCCAGAATGTAACAAATGAACAAATTACTAATTACTCATAATCCAATCTATAATAAGCGCAACTAATTCACAGTGCTATACAAACTGAACCTGAGGGAAAAAACTGGCGATGACAGCGCCCTAAGCAATCAAAGCTAGAAAGCGTTTCAAAGCTTCATCCTTTTCGGAATAGAATATGCTGTCGAGGAGAGGAGCGATTAGATGATTAGGTTTAAATTTGTGAATTTAGGTTTAAATTTTTGTCAATAGTAAAAAGGGGGAAAATCGATTAGATGATAGAGAAGAAAACGATTTCATGAAGGGAGAAGATCGCGCCAAAATTTCGTCAAAATTATGCAATGACGTGGCTGTCAATAGTTGGATGATGGCTAACATTAAGATCATCAGATCCATAGATGGTTTGAACCGTTGGATTAATCTTTCATCTACAGTTGGGATTTTTATATGTTGATAACGCGGATCGCTGAGCTGGATTATATATACGTAATGCTACGCTTTTAACTGGTGTTGCACATCAAAACACTAAAATTCCCACCGGAATAGTGCATCCACGTATAATGCAACAACATATGAATACTATTGCAGAAGCTCAAAGAAATCATAGCTTTCGCCACACTTTTCATGCAAAGCACACAAATTAGTGTCGAATATGCCCACTTTTGTAGTAGTGAGGTTAGGTGGTTATGCACAAGTAGCTGTCCAGTGACAAGCAAGAGGCTTCCACATACTATTTACATATATTCTCCTTGTGTTGTTGTTGGTCACTGCTTTGGGCATTAGTAGTGTACCTTTTTTGTTTTGCTTTAGAGACAGTATTTTGAAGTCATAATAATGATGGTTTGGATCGTAAGCTGTATTTTAGATTCCGCAGCTATGATGGTTTAGTTTTCAGCTTATGCATTGTCTCGCCTGTTTTATATCAAGTTATGTTATTATTATATTTTATTCCATGCACTATGAGATATGCTATAGGTTCCTTTTTAGATTATAGTTTCAGATTCCTTTCTTTTGGTCAAGCATCGGCACAGCGCATCTTCGAGGAAATGTCGGATGATGCGGGATGGGCCGTCACTTTAGGCCACCAGAGATCTTGTGCCTCTGGCTATGCCTAGATCTTGCCAAGCTGAACCAATGTCCTTCAGATCTTATCGCCGACTGATGCTTCATGAGGGAGAACGAAATAGTTTTTAAATGGGAAGACAGAAGCCATTCGTTTTCTTAAGAAGGTAGCTACATTTTATAATGTTTTGGTTTGCTTATGTAGTAGCCTTGTTTCGAATGGAAACAACAAAATTATTTTGGCCGAAGTTTTTGACCAAACAGAAAATCCTGCATTAGGATAGGATAAGAATTTAGCTAGAGATATTTTAAGATTTTTTTCAGATTTTATGAAAGAGACCCTGATTTTATTATTTAACGTGTAATTAACGTTTGACGTTTACTACTTGTATGGGCATATACAATGTCCCATCGAAATGAAATTCAAAATATCACGAAAACTTAATATTTCGGACTGATAGAACTGGTTTCATCGAATTCCGAGATCATTTGAAAAACTCCTATTTTAATTTCAAAACGCAAATCGATATGCATTTATATCGCGCACGATCACATACTAACTCCAATTGATTTGAAACTTGAAATCCTACAATAATTAACCATTATGGATTTTATAAAATTGATTTCGTTGAAATCCGAGATCGTTTGAAAATTGGCTATTCTCATGAGTTAAATTAAATCGATAAAATATAAATTGATTTCAAATAATTAAATTCAACAAATTACTATTATCATGTATATATATATATATTTATATATTCAAATAGATTTTACATAGCTTCGAAATAAACTAATTTGGATTTTAAACTTAATATTTCAAATTGTAAGTTAATTCAATATCCAGTTATTTAAAAATCCCATTTATTATTTTGATAAATTTTTATAGTTCGTAAACGATTATACCGAGACTTTTCTGAAAATTTTATTTTGACATAACTCAAAATCCGCAAGATGAAATCTTGAATTTTCTCTTTCATTAGAAAACTATAATCCAATAGATCTGTAAGATTCTTATTACGAAGAATTTGGATTTATATTGGATTCTATACACTTAGTTGAAGTTCAAATCCTAAAATTATAAAATGTCGCAACTTAGTAAGCTCGTTTTTGATTAAATTTAATTTACATGTTCAAACTTCGTTGAATTCGAGTTATTTAAATTTCCAAATCAACCTTTAAAACCAATTTTAAATGTACAAACTTAACGGCTAAAAATCCGGGTTGTTACATAAAAAAATCTTAAGTTTAGTTTTTGGTTTGATTTACTTTCTTTCCAAATTATTATTATTAACCTAATTTATACGAAAGCGCAGATTTGGTATTATAACATCAAGTTGTCAAATCTTAGTTTTTGTCCGAATCATACATGGAAAATAAAGCAGTACCATAAAAAGAAAAAGATCTTCAAAATTTTCATTAATATATAAGAGGTAGAAATTGATTTTCATAAAATTAATGATTTTATGGTCACATGAATACATAAGGAAGATTTTAGAAATGTGTTTACGCAGTTTAGCGGTGCACTAGGAGCGACGATGCGTTGAAAACGTTAATGTTAACAACGGAAAAGGCCATCGAGTAGGAAACATTGTTTCCACACCTTGTTAACAACGTGCATGAGTTATTACTTAACTCGTTTTATGTTTTAGAGCTTATTTAAGCCTCATTTACATTCTATATATGTAAATTTTTGGGGTGATTGCGATAAAATTTCCACTGTAGGACGGGTATTGGAAAATATGTAAGCGGTTGGAATGTTGAATTCTCTCCTTTAAATTACTTTTCTCGACATAAAGGTAAATTTATAGGAAGCGATTAAGATGCGTAAATGTATTGGATGTTAGGGTTTGGATGCAACACACTACTATTTGTAGTCGTGCGAGGGTTTTGGATAAAAAACATTTTTAAAAGTTGCATTCATATAGAACTACTAGTATATTTGTAACGACCCGCATTCTACGCATAAGAGGATCGTAGAATATTTATTTCATTTTTATATGAGGTCATAAAGTCGTGTAACTTTGGGGAACGACTATTGGGGTCATTTCCCATGTTCACGATTTTTGCCAATTTTTAAACGACAATTTTGCCCATAACGAATCTTGTTTTGCCCATAACTTCTGATTAGTAAAGAGTTTTGACCTGAAACCACTTCCATTAGACCCGGATGATGGTTTAGCTTTCCGTAGAGTGGGCACATCGATCAAACAGACTTATCGTTTGGGAGATATGGCTGAATTAAGGTTTGGAAGGTGAAAAACAGCTTAAATGGGCTTAATAGGGTAATTAGCAGCTAGGCCCATTGGGGATTTCGGGATTAGGGCCATATAAGCGCTGATTAGGGTTAGAGAAACCTTTTCTTTGTCATTTTCCACCCGCCACTTACCTCTCTTCAACCCTAACAATGACCTCCAACACCCAAATCACCTTCTAATCACCGTTTAATCAAGTTTTAGCCTAATCTACATCAAACCAAGGCATATTAGCATAGAATTTGGGATAGAGCTGCTGGAACACATAGAGATTCAATCCAAATCAGAGATACGTTTAGATCTATAAATTATTTGTGGCTAAGACGAGTGATTTGCATTGTTTTTCACTAATCACGGCCAATTAGGGGTGAATAGTGTTAATTAGCGAAATTATGCATGATAAATTCTGGAAAAATGTTTAGAAATTCTTAAATATTATTTTAAGCCTATGGTAGAAATTTGGGTTAATTTGGATATGCTTTGCTAATCCTATCATTAGTTATGACTGAGCATGATGAAGGGGAAAACATGGGTTTTGGGTATGTTTGATCATTTTGACATAGTTATTCATTATTTTGGTGTTTACGGTTGATGTTCTTTGTTGCTATGACTGTTTGGTATAATTTATGATTGCTTAGAACAGTTAGAATGGTCGAAAACGCCGTCACGTGGCGTAAACTTCGAGGAATTAGGAATCGGCCGTTCCACCTATGATATATATATATATATATATATATATATAATCTCCCTAAGTTGTTGTCGGTCACTACTTTGGGCATTAGCAGTGTACCTCTTTCTTTTGGTTTAGAGACAGTATTACAAAGTTGTAATAATGTTGGTGTGGATGATAAGCTGTATCGTTAGTATGGTTTAGTTTTCAGCTTATGTACTGTCTTGCCTGTTTTGTGTCAAAGTTATGTTATTATTATATTTTATCCCATGTGCTGTGAGACATTCTATAGTTTACTTGTTAGTTCAAATTCCTTTCTTTGGCGACCGTCCCGTGCTAGTCGGGTATTGGCACATCGTACTTTCATTGGAAATGTCGGCTAGTACTGGGCGGGCCATCAAACTTGGTATCAGAGCTCTAGGTTGCGTAGTTAACCTAGGGAAAGACACCGGGGAGAGACAGTATGTATATGAGAGCACATTTTGTGATATTTTGGTTTTCAAAAGCTATATATATACTTTTAGCATATCTAAGGATGGAGTCGCACTGCACTAGCACCGCTGAAGAGATGGTTAATCGTTTTCTCCTTATAGATTGAACGATGAGACGATATACGAGGAATAATGGTTCAGCAGTCAATAATAGGAATGCTCCTCATATGAGGACGATGTTCACTGACTTCATGAGAGAGATGCTTAGGGATGTTCAGAGGGCAGCCTCTAATGCTGCAAATGGTGGTGGTGCAGCGGTGCAGGCGCCTTGGGCCGGTTTCGCCAAGCTCTGTAAGGACTACACTAGTCTTGGTGGGAAGTCGTTCCACGGAACGGAATCGGCCACAGAAGTTCAGGATTGGCTCGATAGTTGTGAGCGTATCTTCAAGGAATTAGGAATCGATGATGCAATGAAGAGAAAGCTAGCATCCAGTCAGCTGCAAGGACGGGCTATGAATTGGTGGAATGCTATTAAGGCAGCTACTCCTGAGGATCAAGTTACTTAGGATCAGTTTAAGGCCCAATTCAGTGATAAGTTTATCCCAGCTGCTCAGAAATCAGAATTGTTTAGGAAGTTCTTGGAGCTTTAACATAGTGGTAGGGCAGTCTCGGAATATATTGCAGAGTTTGATACTTTATCGAAGAATGGATTATCCCTTATTAACACTCCCGAGAAGAAGAATGAGAAGTTCATAAAAGGCTTAGATCGGTACTTAGGGGAAAGGCTTATAAACCATATTGATGAGACTTTTGAATCAATTGTTGGGAAAGCATTGAGGTCAGAGAGCCTTTATCCTAAGCCCAAGGCTGAAGTCGCTGTTGCATCTGCAGAAGGGACAAAGCCGCAGGCAAGCGGCGGAGGCAAGAGTAATTCTCAGAATAAAAGGAAGCAGAGTCAGACCAAGGATGGTCAGAGAAAGAGAGACAAGAAATAAGTAGAGTACTTTAGCTGTGGCAAGAAGGGCCACTATGCCAAAGAATGTCGAGCAAAGCCAGCAGACAGGAAGTGCTTTAACTGCGGCCAAGTGGGACATCACAAGGATAAATGTCCGCAACCCCCTAAAAAGAAGCAGATTGTGAAAGCATATGCTATTAATGTTGTTCCTTCTTCTTCGAATGCCCCAACTGTGGCGGAGAAAGGAAAGAATGTCGTCATTCAAGGTATGCTTTCTGTTTATGATGTTCCTGTTCGAGTACTGTTTGATACTGGGGCTTCTCATTCCTTCATATCTAGTGACCTGGTAGATAGGTTGGGATTGGAACTCGAGATAGTCAATAGACCTTTAGTTGTGATGAACTTGATTGGTGATTCGACTAGCCTTAGTATGATTTGTTGAAATTTGGTCTTATCGAGTCATGGATGTATGTTTGCTTGTGATTGCTTTGTTTTGGGCTTTACTGGGTTTGGCATTATTTTGGGAGTCGATTGGCTCCAAAGATATGGGGTGGTGGTAGATTGTGAGGGATTTTCGGTGACTATTAGGGCGGATGACGGGCGGAGGGTATTGTTTGGTGGCCTACCTAGTGATGAGGTGATGGCTAGTTTTCTAAATTCCCTCGACATTCCGCAAGACGAGTTATCAGGTGTTCCCAATGCTGGCCAGTATTCGGATGTCGAGGAAGTGACCAGACTTCCACCACATCGTGAGATTAAGTTCCGTATTGATTTAGTGAAAGATGCCAGACCTATAGTGATGCCACTTCGTCGTATGGCACCAAGGGAGCAGCGAGAGCTCGGGTTGCAAGTAAGCGAACTTTTGAAGAAGGGATTTATCAGAAGAAGTGTCTCCGAGTGGGGAGCACCAGTTGTATTTGCCACTAAGGCAGACGGTTCCCTTCGTTTGTATGTGGACCATCGCGAGTTGAATAAAGTGACCAGGAAGAATAAGTATCCTCTTCCATGGATAGATGATTTGTTTGATCAACTAGAGGGAGCAGGGGTGTTCTCCCAATTGGACCTCACGACAGGATTTCATCAGCTTCGAGTAGCAGCTGAGAGTATTCCTAAAACGGCCTTTCGGACGCCGTCTAGATTCTATGAGTGGTTGGTCATGCCATTCGGGTTGACCAATGCACTAGCATATTTTGTGGATCTCATGAATAGGGTATTCAGGGATCAATTGAATAAGTTTGTTCTTGTGTTCGTTGATGATATACTTGTTTATTAGAGGACAGAATAAGAACACAAGGAACATTTGAGAGTAGTGATGGAGGTGTTGAGAAAACACCAATTGAAAGCGAAGTTTTCTAAGTGTCACTTCTAGAGGAGGGAAGTATGATTCTTGGGCCATGTTGTTTCAGAGAATGGTATTGCCGTGGATCATGCGAAGGTGGCTACAGTACAAGATTGGTTTACGCCCAAGAATGCGACAGACGTAAGCAGTTTCTTGGGATTAGCTGGATATTATCGTAAGTTTATCCAAGTCTTCTCCAAGATAGAGGCATCGTTAACTCAGTTGACCAAGAAGAATCAAGCTTTCGACGAATGGTGTGAAAATGCATTTAAGATTCTAAAGGAAAAGTTGACGCATGCGCCAGTGTTAGTCATTCCTAAAGGGAATGAAGAGATGATAGTATACATGGATGCTTGTGGTACCGAACTAGGTGCTGTATTGATGCAAAGAGGTAGGGTTGTAGCTTATGCTAGTCGACAGCTGAAACCGCATGAGAAAAGATACCCTACCCATGATTTGGAATTGGCAGCGATCGTATTCGCGTTGAAGATGTGGAGACATTATCTCTTGGGAGAAAGATTCGAGTTGTTTATCGATCATAAATCGTTAAAGTACCTTTTCTCTCAGAAGGATCTAAATCTACGATAGTAAAGATGGTTATAATTCTCGGCTTCCTATGATTTCGATATCGTATAAACACCAGGAAAGGGCAATGTGGTAGCCGATACATTGAGTAGAAGACATTCCAGTTTAGGGTCTATGTTTCTTGAGTGGAAGCAACTGGAGTATATCGCAGGGTACGATTTCAGACCAAAGTGCGAATTGGATCCATAGATGTTAGCAAGTTTGACGATCAGACCCACTTTGATTGAGCGGATTGGTTCCAGTCAGAGGGACAATCCTAACCTACTAGAAATCATCTCCAGGATATAGATGGGTATCGGCAGTGAGGAGATGAACAAGTATGGGCTTGATCGATATGGATGGCTTTGAAAGAATAGGAGACTAGTCGTACCCAATGTCAATGAATTGAGAGATGAAGTGCTTAGAGAATGTCATTACTCAAAACTGACTATACATCCCGGTGGTAACAAAATGTATCGAGACATGAAGCAGACCTACTACTGCGAAGGAATGAAAAGAGACGTTGGGAAGTTTATATCCAAATACATGAATTGCCAGCTAGTTAAAGCCGAGCAAAAGAAACCTAGTGGTTTGTTGCAACCTTTAGAAATTCCCGAATGGAAATGGGAACAAGTCTCAATGGATTTCATTGATGGGTTACCAAGGGCCAGATTGGGCCATGATATTATTTGGGTGATTGTGGACCGATTGACTAAGAGTGCAAGGTTTATACCCGTCAAGTCAAATAGAATGGCAGCTAATTTAGCGAAACTGTAAATGAAGTGGGTAGTGAGATTTCATGAAGTACCAAAGGCATTGTAAGTGACCGAGATCCGTTGTTTACTAGTGGATTTTGGAAGAGCTTACAAGAGGCTTTAGGATCAGAATTACATCTCAGTACCACGTATCATCCTCAAACCGATGGTCAGACAGAGAGAGTGAATCGTATATTAGAGGATCTCTTGAGAGCTTGTATATTGGATTTTGGAGGGTCATGGGATGACCATTTGCATCTGGTTGAATTTGCATATAATAATAGTTATCAGTCAAGTATTGGTATGGTTCCATTTGAAGCTTTGTAAGGAAGACCGTGCAGCTCACCATCATGTTGGTTAGAAACCGGTGAGAAGTTTGTGCTTGGGCCAGATGTGACAAGTGAAACTTCAGAAAAGATCAAGGTTATCCAACAGCGAATGAAGGCTGCTCAAGATAGGCAGAAGAGCTATGCTGATAAGAGGAGAAGAGATTTAAAATTCTCCATTGGCGACTTGGTGTTTGTCAAGATTTCTCCGTTAAAGAGCGTGATTCGATTTGGTAAGATAGGCAAGTTTACACCTAGATTTGTTAGTCCATTCCCAGTTCTCGAACAAGTTGGGAATTTAGCATATAAAGTTGAGTTTCCAAACAAGATGGAGGGAGTTCATAACATGTTTCATGTTTCCCAGTTAAGGAAGTTCGTGCACGATCCCAATATTACTATTTTTCCGAATCAGTTGGATGACATCGAAGTAGATCCCGAGGCGGTTGGGAACCGCAAGCTGATCCATATTGTCGAGAGCGATACGAAGCAACTTCGAAGGAAGGTGGTGGAATTGGTCAAGGTTCAGTGGGGCGAGAATGAGAGTGACTGTACTTGGAAACAAAGGGGAGCATACGGGAATCGCATCCAGAACTCTTTGCCTAGTAAGATTTTAATAGTGATAGTTTCTTTCCTTGTTAGTAAACCGCATGCGAGGGTAGGCTTGTTGTGCTTTTTGTGTATGTTTGATTGTTTGTGAATGACAGATAGGCATGCAGAACACCTTTGTATGTTTTTGGTTAAGGAATTTCAGGGGTGAATGTTCTTAAGGTGGGAGAGTGTAACGACCCGCATTCTACGCATCGGAGGATCGTAGAATATTTATTTCATTTTCATACAAGGTCGTATAGTCGTGTAACTTTGGGAAACAACTATTGGGGTCATTTCCCATGTTCACGATTTTTACAGATTTTTAAATGACCGTTTTGCCCATAGCGAATCTTGTTTTGCTCATAAATTTTGATTGATAAAGAGTTTTGACCTGAAACCACTTCCATTAGATCCGAATGATGGTTTACCTTTCCCTAGAGTGGTCACATTGATCAAATGGATTCACCGTTTGGGAGATATGGCCGAATTAAGGTTTGGAAGGTAAAAACAGCTTAAATGGGCTTAATAGGGTAATTAGCAGCTAGGCTCATTGGGGATTACGGGATTAGGGCCATATGAGGGCTAGAGAAACCTTTTCTTTGTCAATTTCCAGTCGCCACTTACCTCTCTTCAACCCTAACAATGGCCTCCAACACCCAAATCACCTTCTAATCACCATTTAATTGAGTTTTAGCCTAATCTACATCAAACCAAGGCAAATTAGCATAGAATTTAGGATAGAGCTACTGGAACACATAGAGATTCAACCCAAATCAGAGATACGTTTAGATCTATAAATTATTTGTGGCTAAGGTGAGTGATTTGCATTGTTATTCACTAATTACGGCCAATTAGGGTGATTAGTGTTAATTTGCAAAATTATGCATGACAAAATTCTGGAAAAATGTTTAGAAATTCTTAAATATTATTTTAATCCTATGTAAGAAATTTGGGTTAATGTGGATATTTTTTGCTAATCCTATCATCAGTTATGATTGACATGATTAAGGGGAAAACATGGGTTTTGGGTATGTTTGATACATTTTGATATATTTATTCATCATTTTGGTGTTTATGGTTGATGTTCTATGTTGCTATGACTGTTTGGTATGATTTATGATTTCTTAGAATAGTTAGAATGGTCGAAAACGTCGTCGTGTGGCGTAAACAGTTGTTGTAAAAGTTGCAGGAAACAATGCAGGATTTTGACCCAAACCGGATCAGATCGGTGGGGGATGAATCGACACGCTTGTGCCTCATGTATTATGAACCGCTCACACCAGAAGCCCCTGACATGAACCACCTCCTCCGAACTGAGTTGAATTGGAGCTACGACCTTGGCATGGTGGCACGACCTGACCCGGATGTTCCCAACGAACTGAGAAGCCAACTCCAAACCAAAGAGGAATCACGAGCTTAACTGACCAGGACCTTGGAGCTCACGATCCGAACCGCTGATGGAAGGATACCATGACCCGAACCGGTGAGGGAAGCCGACCTAACCCAATGCGATGACCACGAGCCGACCCGGAGTTCACGAATGGGAGAGAGGCAACAACGACCGATTTGAACCGCCTCAGAAGGACCAAACCAGATGGAGACTGAACCAGAGATTACTAAAACTCTAGATGCAAAGGTAGTCCAAATGGGAAGTAGAACTCAGGATCTAGATGGGAACAACGATTTAACTTCATGAGTTGGGCTTTGCTGCGGGACGTGTGCTAAGGGGTTATCAACGTCCATAACTTTGATTCACCACTAAGATGGATGTTAGGCTACGGATCAGTGCAGTGGGGTAGTTATTACTCCATGGTGCAGAGTGATCGTAGCAAGGCTATGAGCCAGTGCAGTGGAGTTGTCATGACTCCATAGGGCAGAGTGGACATAGCAAAGGATTTGTGGCTATGGATCAGTGCAGTGGAGTCATCGTGACTCCATGGGGTAGAGTGATTGTAGCAAAGGATTGGTTGACCAAAGTGGTGGATATCGTATGCTTTACGCACTGAGTGAGAGATGTGAGGATGATTGCTATGTTTGATGTTTACTATCACCATGTCATGCACACACCCTCCCATTATTTTCACACCATATGTTAGCGTTACCTTAGAGTATTGTACATCCTATTGTGCTAACTCTTTGGTTGCAGGTCCAGGTTCAGGTATGGTTATGTATACCTATTATTGTTCTGTTTTACTGCTTATTGCTCATACCAGACTTTTTCTGACCCGGAGTTTTATGTATCTTCTTATTACTATGGGTGCTCTTAAATGGACATACTAGAGACAGGTCAGGTGATTATGCACGAGTAGTTGTACCAGAGACGAGTACGAGGCTCCCACGTATGATATATATATATATATATATATATATATATATATATATATATATATATATATATATATAATCGCCCTGTGTTGTTGCTGGTCACTACTTTGGGCATTAGTAGTGTACCTCTTTCTATTTCTTTAGAGACAATATTTCAAAGTTGTAATAAAGTTGGTGTGGATGATAAGCTGTATTTTGGATTTCCGCTGCTATGACGGTTTAGTTTTTAGCTTATGTACTGTCTCGCCTGTTTTTTGTCAAAGTTATGTTATTATTATATTTTATCCCATGCGCTGTGAGACATTCTACAGGTTCCTTGTTGGTTCAAATTCCTTTCTTTTCCTTTCTTTGGTGACCATCCCGTGCTAGTCGAGCATTTTCATATCGCACTTTCATTGGAAATGTCGGCTGGTGCGGAGCGGGCCATCACAATATTTTAGGATGTTTGCATCATATTTTGAAATGTGTTTTCAAAATGAAGTGCATGCATATATGAGGATCCGATTTAGAATCATTACGCATACATATTTTTTGGCTGTGACTCATTATGTATACTGTGCACATGCACACATTTGGTTGTAAAATTGGATGTACGCAAATTGGTTGTGTAGTATAAGATAATTAGGTGCCAGCACCGTGACATGGTCAATTAGTAAAATTTCGAGGCGAGATTTCTTTTAAGGAGGGAATAATGTAGTACCCAGGAATTTGGTGCTAATTATATTATCATTTAGTTATATTCAAAAAATGGATTTTTTTGGCAAACGATAGAATTTGACCATGAAAATTGCACCATCGCATTCGTGACGAAATTTTGGTCAACTTTCATGTTTGAAACTTCACGAACGGGACTCGTATGAAAATATTGCGGATGAAACATGAAAACAAATGGAAAATGAAATTTTGGTCAACTTTCATGTTTGAAACTTCATGAACGGGACCCGTATGAAAATATTACGGATGAAACATGAAAACAAATGGAAAACAATTAATAGAAATATATATATAATATTTATTACCATTTATTTCCTACCCTACTAGAGGGGAAACGACCAGGGCGGTCGACATGGGTGTCGACCGCTCTGGTCGCTGCACTCCAGTAGAGACTAGGTTTAAAGTATATTATATATGTATATTGACGGATAGATTTTTCTAGAATTAAGTCTAACGGTTTAAAGTCATTTCTATGCCTATAAATAAAGGGCAAGACCCCCACTCTTGTAGTCATATTTTCTAAAGGCAGCAACGAAGCCTTCCCATTCCCAATTCTCCAATCTCTACTAAAATTCTACGTTATAAACATATTTAAATCATATAAATAGGGATTGGAGATTGTAACGCCCCAACCCGAGACCCACCCTAATAAAGAGTATTACTAGGTAATGCTGTCAATTAGAGTGGAGAATAGGGCTGTTAAGGGCGACCACTCGTAGATTTGCATTAGCATGTCTTAAGCACATCGAGGAAGTGCTTGTAATTTTTTTCAATGGCTCGACAAGCTTAATCCTTACGTAATACAATTCCACAGTGGCTATAGGATCAACTCAGAACACAATACATGAAACCACAATCATAGTCCATAGAACAGTTACACAATATTACATCTTCAGACTACAACAAATACATATGCAACATGAAGAATAGCTGCAACTCTAATACTTATACAACATGATACAATCAAAACAATAAGTAAATCAACTACATGATATCAAATGAAAGTATCTATGGTGAAGACAATCCAAAGAGAACTCACTAACCTAAGCTCAGCAACTACACCTGAAACATCTCGGTCTGACCCGAGGAATACACACATGGGTCAGTCTAGTTAACAAATTAGTATAAGGCCGGATAATTGAGTACAATATATACAACTCTTTACTCAAGAGTTGTGAATAAACAACATGTAAGAATATGTAAAGTTAAACTCACAGTTCATACAATAAAGGCTACAAAATAAATCCAATTTACTAGGCCCTCGACTAAGTGCAACTCTATTCCCTGAAACAAGTAAACGAAATCCACAAAAAATCTTCAAGATCAACATCAGAAGCTCAAGAGGTTAGAATCAATAGTAAAAAAGAGTTTCATACTCCAAAACCTAAAAATCTCAATATATAGATCATAGATCCAAACTCATCTCAAATGTAACATGAAAATTATGGATCCAACTCAGATAAATATGCACATACCAACATGATATAGCTACCCCAGCTATATATTTCCCCTCCTGAATAGTTTGCCAAGTACTTATACGTATCCAATTTAGGTGCCTTTCACTGCGACTGCCCGAACTGAGTGCATCTTGACCATCCTGATCAGGGGGATGCATATATATGACTCCTTTGAGTCTCGGCTCCCCCCGAAGTAAGTACTAGCTTCTAATCAATAACCCAAACAGCGACAACAATGCATCCCGTACCACATGTTCTCACTGCTTGGTTTACTTGCTGCTCGTCAACTCCGCATTGGAAAACATAGAAAACACCAAATCATCATTAATAAGACATCAGCTTCAATCTAACTATACTGGAATTAACTGACTTTATACACGTCCATGTCCCATACCACGGAGTGTACGATGTTGTTAAACATCTAATATGCTATCTTGAGCGATGCAAGATTGTGTAGTTTATATATAAGAAAATACTTGATTTCCAAACAAGTTATGAAACCAATAGTTTTCTTTTTTAGAAAGTTATAGGTTTGAAGATAGGTTTTTCTACTATTGTTTTGAGACCACTTAGTGTTAAGTACTTAAATTATAAACCTCATTTAGCCTCAAAACTGTACAAAAACTTTATGTACACGTATATAAGTAAACTAGTTTAAATCGTGCAATGTGTGCTCAAAACTCAAAACTCATCACTAAATAAATAAAACCCAAATTATGCATTAGTGGTAATTTAGGCTTCTCCATTAATAAAGTAAGCCAAAATATAACACAAAAAGCATGGCTTAATACTAGATCAAGAAAAGCAAGAAAACACTTAAGGAAAGATGCTCAAATTTACACTAGGGCATGAAATATGCCGAGAAATCAATCAGGGTTGCAACTTTCAAAATAGTTTAGAATCAACAAACGACCTCTGGTTGGTCTCAAATTTTATACGAACAAACTAGAAATACCTGAATTTCAAGTAAAAATAGATTCACTAAATTCTGACTTTGCACGGAGAAGTTATAGGGATCCAAATTTGGACTCTAAACTTAATTTCAGCCTGGGCTGAAATCTCCTCTAGGTCCAACTTTGGGAGCAGGTTTGAAAAGTCAAACGACCTCGCATTAGCCTAAAAATTTGTAGACTTATAGAAAAGATCCTAGACTTAGAAATAAAAAAAGAATCATTCAATTCTGATCAATAGAGAAGGAGATACAACACCCAGAAGTTGTACCTGAGCGCTGTTTTGTTCTAGGTCAATTTCACGACAAAACCCAACTTTAGCGATATGTTTACCCATCCGTATCAACTTAGAACAATACCAAATTTGCAGTGATACTCGCAAGATAATGGGAAACAATATTAAAAAAGAATCAAATAAAAAAACTCAGGGATCAGAAGTTATTAAGGCTCAAGGTGTAATAACCCGGAAAATCTAAGCCAATTTAAAATTTTTATTTTGGTTATTTTAGTGGATTTTTATTATTTAAAATGAATTATTTTAAATAATAACGACGGAAAATTTATTTTCGATGAAGTTAAAATGAATAATTTTATTTTAATAATTTAACGAGCCTGAAATGGTGCTGCAGTTCAAAAATTCGATTTCGAATTTCAAATGAATATACAAAATTCAATATAAGTCAGAATTGAACGAAACAAGAAATATGTGAATCTGTTGGATGATGTCTTTCCAACGGATGTATAAAACTAAGATTTCGTTTTAAAAGTTGAGTGTTATGTCCAGTTTAAAATTCAGAAAAATCGTTGTGGAATTTATATATATTTTAATACATATAAAGGCCTTTGAAAATGGAAATTTTGCAAACGACCTCTGTTTTCGACGAAGCCACTTTTGTTGGGTCCGGGATGTCTAGTTATTGCTAGGTTTCAAAATTCATAATTTTCTGAATCAATATGCGAGCGTGGCAAAGGAAAACGTGTTTTGACAGTTTTAGTTGATTTTAATCGACTGAAAAATGGCCATTTTCAAACGGTCTCAGAATTTGACGAAATTAGTTTTGTTAGGACTGTACCGTCAATACGAGGCTAGAAAATATTTTTCGGGAATTTGTAGAGTCCATATGTGACCCCAGTAAATTGAAATGCGCGTTCAAATTCAATATATAGAGTTTTATTTTGATTTTGGCAAAAACTGATCGAAACGATCGAATCAGCTTACGATACATATCCCATTGTGTCTGGAATGGGGGTAATAAGCTATGGACGACAGGCGGTGGATCTCGTTTCGAGGTTAGAATAAAAAGTACCTTTTTGAACTAAATAATTAAATAAAATAAAAAACTCTCTCTCCTCTCCCTTATTCCCTCTCAGGCCCCCTCCCGTTCTTTCCAATTCAGATCGAGAAAAAAAAGGGGGAGGAGCCCGTCGCTCCTCCGATCAAAGCACCACCGCGCCCTAAGGCGAGCCGCCACCGGCGCGGCTTGCTCCAGTCCCCGCCCCCTCCTTCTCCTTCTTCTTCTGCGCTGTCCGACCCCTTCCTTTCTCTGAATGAACCCGATGGACCCCTTTTCCCTTCAGCCGCCGTTCATCGCCCCAGTCACCCACCTCCACCTCGCAATGGCCACCGCGCCCCCTAGCCATCGCCCGTGAAGGCCTCGCCCCCGTCTGCAGTTCGACCCACAAACCCTTTCCCCCTTCATCTTCTTCGATCAGACAACATCAAGCACCACCCCGCTCGCTGAAAAGAAGCTGTAAGCTTTTTAATTTGATTTCCTTTTCAGTATTTAATTTTAACATAGCGAAAAAAGAACCGATTTTTATAGCGAAGGAGTGATTTTTATTTTAGAATAGAAAAGTTTATATTATTAGAGAATAAAAGTAGGATTTTTCTTGTAGGAAAGATACGTTTTTCTAAAGGAAGAAGATTATATATTTAACATAGAAAAGATTTGATTTTTGTTTATGAAAAGAGGTGGTTTTTATTTGTTAAAAGATCGGATTTTTAAATATAATTTTTACTATGAAGTTAGCGTGATAAAAATGTGATCTTTATTATATGAACACCATTGTAAAAATAGAATTTTTATCTATATAATAGCAGTATAACAATAGAATTTTTATATACATAGCAACAATATAAAAATGTGATTTTTATTTATGTAATGGCTACGAACGATGAAGATTTCTACATATGAAGAGTCGCGGTGTATTGGATTAGCTAATTGGTGAGAACTTCTCACTTTAAATCTTGTTTTCTAGTTAAAATATATACTAGGATGCAGACAGTGCTTAGCAGCACCCGATACCCGTTGTCCACAGACCATGGATGGCTTGTACGTTTGATTGTTTGTTGTGGTGAAAATTGATTGTGTGATGTGATGTGAAATGAAATAAAATATTTATATAGTTAAAAATATTTTATAGTTGAAAATAGAATTTTTAACGTGTACTTAAAATAAAATAAATATAAACAAATCGGATGATTTGTTTATATACACACATTTGACTGATATTGATTGGGGCGATAAATTTTACACATTGCCCAACTACACAATAAAATATGTGTTTGATTGTTTGAAAACCCCACACGGGTATTGGGATGATATATGACATACACTAATCCCAATAATTAGCTGTATGTCGATCGATTGATTGACAGGCAGTTATAAGCGTTGAATATTTATATTTGATGCTTATACAGTGTAGAACGCACTTTGGATGATGGTTGGGTGTTTATCGTCATTGTTGTATATATGAATTTGATGAAATCCATATAACTGAAATTATATGGTAATTGACTGTGTCTGATTCCAGTTCAGAATTATCGAATAATTTAAAAATAATATTCTTTGAATATTGAAATGTGAAGCCGTGTTAAGTAGTAACACGCCATTTTAACTCGAACGGGAATTTTGTCGATTTTATAATGAATAATGAAAGTAATTTCAAAATCGAATATTTTGAAATGAATTCGAATTGAAATTGAATAGAAATGAATTCGAATTGAAATTGAATAGAAATGAATTCGAATTGAATAGAATTGAATTCGAATTGAAATTGAATAGAAATGAATTCGAATTGAAATTGAATAAATTTGAAATTCAAATTGAATTGAAAACGAACTGAAATTAAATTAAAAATCGATTTTAATTGAAATGAATTTAAAACGAATTTATATTGGAAAGATTCAATTTTGATTTGAATTTGAGATGGAAGTTGAAATCGTTTTGAAAAAGAATTTAAAACTATTTATAAAATAGGTTTTAAAAGGAAATCGACGAAATATATATAATATATATATTATATATATAATGGCCTGAATAGAATGCGCCGCGGTAGTTCATGAATTTCGACCCTTGACTTCGAATGGATATTGCGGGAGATCCGACCGTCGGATTTTCCTAAAACTAGAACCGTTAGGTTCGTATCGAAAAGAGCTTTCTAACGAATATTAGAAATTTGAAATCTAACGGTTGGATTTGGAATTATGTCCCAATCAAATTTGGAAAAGGTCGCTTTAAGTGCAGTTCGATGGCCATTGATGGAAATCGACTGTACGGGCCTTGATAAAATTATTAAAAATAGTAATAATTTGTGTAAAATCATAAAAAATGATTTGGGAAGAATTGGGATGAAAAACTCCATATTTGAAAAGATAAAAATAGATTTTTATCGAAATGAACTAGATTTGAACTAGAATAATAATTTATTTTTAAAATAAATAATTTGGATTTGAAATGGTTTTGAAAATAACCAGGATTTCCGATAATTGAATTGGAATGGATTTGAATCGAAATCATCTACGGAATAGTTCGATGTTGGATTTCGTGATTATACAGATGTTGTTATGGAAATTTGAAAGATATATTTATATCGTTCTTTCCAATACGATATTTGTTGGTTTCAGAATTTGATATTGAATATAAGCCGATATATTTTCTATTCAAAGCCTTGTGTTTAATATCAAATGGGATTTTGGGTTGTTGTGAACGGTATCTTTAATAATACTGTTCTTAAACCCAAATGGAGTTAAGAAAATTAAGAACTAACAAAGGATCAGTTAAGTTGGATAGTTTCTTGGATATTGATCTGATGTTGGTTTCGGCCTTCGGGGTTAATATTTTAGGGAACTGTCCTCTTACTAATTTGCGGTTAGGGACTGATTGAAATGTGATGTGATTTTGGGGTTTATCGTGAACCGTGTTTTAAATGACATCGGTTCTTTAACCCAGTTAAAGATTAAAACTAAGTGTAGTTTTAATGAATCTTTAATTAGATTGAAAAGATCGAAAATGGAGTATCACTGGTTTTGCTCCAGGCGATAGTTAAATCTTTAAATAGATTTGAATGTGAAATGGTAATTGAATTTACCGATAACACCATGGTGTTAGATATGAAGTATGACCAGTTTTACTTCATGGGATGAATAAGTTGGGATTGGGAAATAAAATAAATGATTACTTCGGTGTGGTTCACTAATCCCGACTAGTTGAATTGATATTCAGAAGACGATTAAAGAATAAATTTAAGGAATTTATCTTTGATAAAATTAATGGGAACCTCTCCCTAAGAATGTGAAATTTAACAGCTAACTGAAGATTAGTTAAGATGAATGGTTTCCTGTGTATTGATCTGATGTTGGTTTTGGCCTTCGGGGTTAATATTTGGGGAATTGTTCTCTTACTAATTTACGGTTAGTGACTGATGAATTGGAATGAGGTGTATGTTGTGTTTGTGTAACACTTGTTTATTATATACGCAAGTTATTCGGAAAGACCGGATTTATCCCATTCTGAATAACTGATACGACGATAAGTCGAAGGTGAAGACGGTGGTTGAAGACCGGAGGTCTTCACATCGTTTGGGTGATTACTGATGATCTTGATTGGGTTGTACACTCAAGAGGAGGGAATCAGTTGGTGATCGTCCAGACGTACTTGGAGATCGAGGGATATGCGAGGTACAAGGTGCCTCCGGTTTCGTTCAGACCCAGAACGAACTTGTAAATGGACCATGTGTCTGACATTGGATTTTATTCTGTGTGATTGATTTCTAGTAAATATATACCTGTTTGGAGGCGGAGAATTTATTCTCTTGCTTAACGCCCTTCTCTGAGACGTACGAGCTCAGGGGTTATATATTGATGGATATCAATCGCATGGAGTGAATTGCCTGTGTGGCATGCCTAAGTGGCAAATGATCAAGGCTTCTATTGAAAAGCAGAGTCTTGTGGTTGATGATCAAAGCTCCGCCTGTGTGGCATAGCTTTGTGTAACGTTGATTCGCGAGCCTCACACCCCGATTGTGAACCAGAAACAGGAGAGGACCTCAGGGAGGGCATGCGTTTCTTTCTAGCTAGAGGTGGTGTCAGTGCTTAAACTGGCTGACATTTATATTATTTTCACCTGTGTGGTTGTTGCTGTTGCGAGGCGCCTCGGTTTGATTGGACGTTCCGAGTCCGATGGAGTTATTCGTTGGCTCATTTACGCCCCAAAGGGCGGGGAAACGCAGTGTTCAGGCATTTTAATCCACATTGGTGGACCGGCCCTGACGATCCAAGGGCTCACCTGTGTCTGGGTCCTGAGGCTCAGGCTAAAGAGTCTCGAATCGGTAGAGGACTATCTTTTGCCTCGGTTCATAGATGGAAATCCAATTTCGAAATACGTGACTTTGCGGTTTTGATTGTAGAGCCTAGTATGGCGACATGATATATGGTACCCATGCCGTCTATGATTGATACTTATGATTTGAAGTTGTCTTATACACTATGCACTTATAATAGTATCAAGTGATTTGTTTTAAACGTACTTAGCATGTTTGGCTATTATAAGGGAAAACCCTATCCTCCGGCTTGCGTTGCATTGTGTGATGGGACCTGTGTCTTATAATAGCTTCATTTTTACAAGAAGCATTGCGTTGTGTTGTTATATGCACTAGTATTCTTGGGAGGAAACCCATTCCGTGTTATACGGCATGGTCCGTTGAAATATCTGATTTAAAATAAAGATTAATAACTGTTTTAGTTCTCACACCAGTCACATGACTGATTTGGAGTTTATTGTTTTAACCAAAACTCTGGGTGCCCTTATTTTGACATGGGCAGCTAGTAGTTTTGGTTTTGCAGATTTATATTCACAGGAACCTGGTTTACAGCTGGAACGATACTCGGAAAGCTCTATATCCGTGTATTAATTTTAGTTGTGTTTTGTATTATTTTTCCGCTGCTATGTAATTTATTGTAATATCTGATATTTATAGAATGTATTTTATTCATTCATACTCTGTATATTCTTGTATTCTGATGAATTGTTGTAATAAGCAATGAAATGTTCTTCTGTTTGTGTTCTGATCTGTCTTGTCCTCAAAGTAATTCGTTCTTTCTCTTCTCTTCGGAGACCGGGGAAGTTCGGGTCGCTTCATTTTGGTATCAGGGCTTTGGTTTACAGAGCTTGGAGAACAAGACACATTAGAACCATACGAAAGAATTCATCAGAGATTGGATTAGGAATATCCAATGAGAATGACTCGTTAGAGATGGGATCAGTAGTATCCTAGAACGAGTGTGAAGTGTATATTTTGAAAATGAAAACAATTTTTGTTTTGAAAATTTAAATCAATTATTCGTATTTGATTATTTATTTTATATTGAATTTGGGCAATCCAGTATATAAAGATTTTGCATATACGCCTTGCAAACGTGTATTCGAAGTTTTAATATACTAGACAGATATAGAATCACATTCTAGTCGCCCGGAGATGGTTTTGATGATGCCATGTCATCATCAGCACTTGTGTTTGAGTTTCGAAAGTGGGATTTCTATATATTTCCAATTGACTGGTGTGAGAACCAAAATTAGATAGGGCTTATTGTTGTGATTTGGCATCAAAAATGTGATTTTTTGACTATGTACCAAAGTTATGATTTTGAAATGATAATCAACTAATTGATTGCTGATTGTGTTGTTTGATTAGTGGTTGATTAATTAAAATTTGAACCTTTAACCAAATTGAACCAAAGAGTGAGTGCGTTGAAAATGATCGCATTTGCATACATATACATGTACTTACATTGAATAGGCCATAGCAAGGAGGCTAGAGCAGAAGAATAAAATTGTTTGCCCGACAAATAGGTACATGTTTAATGTATTTCTTTGGGTTTGTATGATTTTATGAGCCGATTGGCTAGCCGCTTGGCTTTTTCCTTTTCTTTTGGATTGAAGAAGGTCATGGGAGGCTATATGAAGTATCCCGAAGTCCCCAGTGCAGGGGAGGTTATGGCGAAATTTTTCGAAAATTCAGGGTGTTAGCAAAATTTTTGAAAAATATGAAAAGTTCATAGAAACTGAAAAGTTGAAGAACTTAAGCCGTAAGGAAAATAATGGGAGTTGAGTTGGTTGGTTAAACAACTTTCGGCTTCGTTCCTTTTCGGGGATGAAAAGTTTTAAGTGGGGGAGATTGTAATAACCCGGAAAATCTGAGCCAATTTAAAATTTTTATTTTGGTAATTTTAATAGATTTTGATTATTTAAAATGAATTATTTTAAATAATAATGATGGAAAATTTATTTTCGACGAAGTTAAAACGAATAATTTTATTTTAATTATATAACGAGCCTGAAATGGCGCTGTAGTTCGAAAATTCGATTTCGAATTTCAAATAAATATACAGAATTCAATATAAATCAGAATTGAACGTAACAAGAAATATGTGAATCTGTTTGATGATATCTTTCCAGCGGATGTAAGAAACTGAGATTTTGTTTTAAAAGTTGAGAGTTACATCCAGTTTAAAATTCAGAAAAATCGCTGTGGAATTTATATATATTTTAATATATATAAAGGCCTTTGAAAATGGAAATTTTGCAAACGACGTCTGTTTTCGACGAAACAACTTTTGTTGGGTCTAGAATGTCTAGTTATTGCTAGGTTTCAAAATTCATAATTTTCTGAATCAATATGTGAGCGTGGCAAAGGAAAACGTGTTTTGACAGTTTCAGTTTATTTTAATCGACTGGAAAATGGCCATTTTTCAAATGCTATCGGAATTTGACGAAATTAGTTTTGTTAGGACCGTACCGTCAATACGAAGCTAGAAAATATTTTTCGGGAATTTGTAGAGTCCGTATGTGACCCCAGTAAATTGAATTGCGCGTTCAAATTCCATATATAGAGTTATATTTTGATTTTGGTGAAAACTGATCGAAACGATCAAATCAGCTTACGATACATATCCCATTGTGTTCGGAATGGGGGTAAATAGCTAAGGACGACAGGCGGTGGATCTCGTTCGAGGTCAGAATAAAAAGTACCTTTTTGAAATAAATAATTTAATAAAAAAATATAAACTTTCTCTCCTCTCCCTTATTCCCTATCAGCCCCCCCCCCCCCCTCCCCCCGTTCTTTCCAATTCAGATCAAGGAAAAAAAGGGGGAGGAGCCCGTCGCTCCTCCGATTGAAGCACCACCGCGCCCTAAGGCGCGCCGCCACCGGCGCGGCTTGCTCCAGTCCCTGCCGCCCTCCTTCTCCTTCTCCTTCTCCTTCTTCTTCCGCGCCGTCCGCCCCCTCCTTTCTCTGACTGAACCCGATGGCCCTCTTTTCCCTTCAGCCGCCGTTCATCGCCCCAGTCACCCGCCTCCACCTCGCAACGGCCACCGCGCCCCCTAGCCATCGCCCTTGAAGGCTGCGCCCCCGTCTGCAGTTCGACCCACAAACCCTTTCCCCCTTCTTCTTCTTCTTCGATCAGACGATAGCTAGCACCACCCCGCTCGCTGAAAAGAAGCTGTAAGCTTTTTAATTTGATTTCCTTTTCAGTATTTAATTTTAACATAGCGAAGAAAGAACTGATTTTTATAGCGAAGGAGTGATTTTTATTTTAGAATAGAAAAGTTTATATTATTAGAGAATAAAAATAGGATTTTTCTTGTAGGAAAGATACGTTTTTCTAAAGGAAGAATATTATATATTTAACATAGAAAAGATTCGATTTTTGTTTATGAAAAGAGGTGGTTTTTATTTGTTAAAAGATCGGATTTTTAAATATAATTTTTATTATGAAGTTAGCGTGATAAAAATATGATCTTTATTAAATGAACACCATTGTAAAAATAGAATTTTTATCTACATAATAGCGGTATAAAAATAGAATTTTTATATACATAGCAACAATATAAAAATGTGATTTTTATATATGTAGTGGCTACGGACGACGAAGATTTCTACATATGAAGGGTCGCGGTGCATTGGATTAGCTAGTTGGTGAGAACTTCTCACTTTAAATCTTGTTTTCTAGTTAAAATATATACTAGGATGCAGACGGTGCTTAGCAGCACCCGACACCCATCGTCCACAGACCATGGATGGCTTGTATGTTTGATTGTTTGTTGTGGTGAAAATTGATTGTGTGATGTGATGTGAAATGAAATAAAATATTTATATAGTTAAAAATATTTTATAGTTGAAAATAGAATTTTTAACGTGTACTTAAAATAAAATAAATATAAACAAATCGGACGATTTGTTTATATACACACATTTGACTGATATTGATTGGGACGATAAATTTTACACATCGCCCAACTGCACAAACAAAATCTGTGTTTGATTGTTTGAAAACCCCATACGGGTATTGGGATGATATATGACATACACTAATCCCAATAATTAGCTGTATGTCGATTGATTGATTGACAGGCTGTTATAAGTGTTGAATATTTATATTTGATGCTTATACAGTGTAGAACGCATTTTGGATGATGGTTGGGTGTTTATCGTTATTGTTGTATATATGAATTTGATGAAATCCATATAACTGAAATTATATGGTAATTGACTGTGTCTGATTCCAGTTCAGAATTATCGAATAATTCAAAAATAATATTCTTTGAATATTGAAATGTGAAGCCGTGTTAAGTAGTTACACGCCATTTTAACACAACGGGAATTTTGTCGATTTTATAATGAATATTGAAAGTAATTTCAAAATCGAATATTTTGAAATAAATTCAAATTGAAATTGAATAGAAACGAATTCGAATTGAAACCGAATAGAAATGAATTCAAATTGAAATTAAGTAGAAATGAATTCGAATTGAAATTGAATAGAATTGAATTCAAATGGAAATTGAATAGAAATGAATTCGAATTGAAATTGAATAGAAATAAATTCGAATTGAAATTGAATAGAATTGAATTCGAATTGAATTCGAATTGAAATTGAATAGAAATGAATTCGAATTGAAATTGAATAAATTTGAAATTCTAATTAAATTGAAAACGAACTGAAATTGAATTGAAAATCTATTTGAATTGAAATCAATTTGAAATGAATTTAAAATGAATTTATATTGGAAAGATTCAATTTTGATTTGAATAAGAGATGGAAGTTGAAATCGTTTTGAAAATGAATTTAAGACGATTTATAAAATACGTTTTAAAAGGAAATCGACGAAATATATATATATATATATATATATATATATATAATGGCCTAAATAGAATGCACCGCGCCGCGGTAGTTCGCGAATTTCGACCCTTGACTTCGAATGGATATTGCGGGAGATCCGACCGTCGGATTCTCCTATAACTGGAACCGTTGGGTTCGTATCGTGAAGAGCTTTCTAACGAATATTAGAAATTTGAAATCTAACTGTTGGATTTCGAATTATGTCCAAATCAAATTTGGAAATGGTCGCTGTAAGTGTAGTTCGATGGCCGTTGATGGAAATCGACTGTGCGGGCCTTGATAAAATTATTAAAAATAGTAATAATTTTTGTAAAATCATAAGAAATGATTTGGGAAGAATTGGGATGAAAAACTCCATATTTGAAAAGATAAAAATAGATTTTTATCGAAATGAACTAATTTTGAACTAGAATAATAATTTATTTATTTTTAAAATAAATAAATTGGATTTGAAATGGTTTTGAAAATAACCAGGCTTTCCAATAATTGGATTGGAATGGATTTGAATCGAAATCATCTTCAGAATAGTTCGATGTTGGATTTCGTGATTATACAGATGTAGTTACGGAAATTTGTAAGATATATTTATATCGTTATTTCCAATATGATATTTGTTGGTTTCAGAATTTGATATTGAATATAAGCCAATATATTTTCTATTCAGAGCCTTGTGTTAAATATCCAATGGGATTTTGGGTTGTCGTGAATGGTATCTTTAATAATACTGTTCTTAAACTCAAATGGAGTTAAGAAAATTAAGAACTAACTGGGGATCAATTAAGTTGGATGGTTTTTTGGATATTAATCTGATGTTGGTTTCGTCCTTCGGGGTTAATATTTTAGGGAACTGTCCTCTTACTAATTTGCGCCTAGGGACTGATTGAAATGTGATGTGATTTTGGGGTTTATCGTGAACCCTGTTTTAAATGACATCGGTTCTTTAACCCAGTTAAAGATTAAAAATAAGTGGAATTTTAATGAATCTTTAATTAGATTGAAAAGATCGAGAATGGAGTATCACCAGTTTTGCTCCAGGCGATAGTTAAATCTTTAATTAGATTTGAACGTGAAATGGTAATTGAATTTACCAATAATACCGTGGTGTTAGATATGAAGTATGACCAGTTTTACTTCATGGGATGAATAGGTTGGGATTGGGAAATAAAATAAATGATTACTTCGGTGTGGTTCGCTAATCCCAACTAGTTGAATTGATATTCAAAAGAAGATTAAAGAATAAATTTAAGGAATTTATCTTTGATAAAATTAATGGGAACCTCTCCCTAAGAATGTGAAATTTAACAACTAACTGAAGATTAGTTAAGATGAATGGTTTCCTGTGTATTGATCTGATGTTGGTTTCAGCCTTCGGGGTAAATATTTGGGGAATTATTCTCTTACTAATTTACGGTTAGTGACTGATGAATTGGAATGAGGTGTATGTTGTGTTTTTGTAACACTTGTTTATTATATATGCGAGTTATTCGGAAAGACCGAGTTTATCCCATTCTGAATAACTGATACGACGATAAGTCGAAGGTGAAGACGGTGGTTGAAGACCGGAGGTCTTCACGTCGTTTGGGTGATTACTGATGATCTTGATTAGGCTATACACCCAAGAGGAGGGAATCAGTTGGTGATCGTCCAGATGTACTTGGAGATCGATGGATATGCGAGGTACAAGGTGCCTCCGGGTTCGTTCAGACCCAGAACGAAATTATAAATGGACTGTGTGTCTGACATTGGATTTTATTCTGTGTGATTGATTTCTATTAAATATATATCTATTTGGCGGCGGAGAATTTATTCTCTTCCTTAACGTCCTTCTCTGAGACGTATGAGCTCAGGGGTTATATATTAATGGATATCAATCGCATGGAGTGAATTGCCTGTGTGGCATGCCTAAGTGGCAAATGATCAAGGCTTCTGTTGAAAAGCAGAGTCTTGTGGTTGATGATCAAAGCGCCGCCTGTGTGGCATAGCTTTGTGTAACATTGATTCGCGAGCCTCACACCCCGGTTGTGAACCAGAAACGAGAGAGGACCTCAGGGAGGGCATGCGTTTCTTTCTAGCTAGAGGTGGTGTCAGTACTTAAAATGGCTGACATTTATACTATTTTCACCTGTGTGGTTGTTGCTGTTGCGAGGCGCCTCAGTTTGATTGGACGATCCGGGTCCGACGGAGTCATTCGTTGGCTCATTTACGACCCAAAGGGCGGGGAAATGCAGTGTTCATGCATTTTAATCCACATCGGTGGACCAGCCCTGACGATCCAAGGGCTCACCTGTGTCTAGGTCCTGAGGCTCGGGCTAGAGAGTCTCGAATCGGTAGAGGACTATCTTTTGCCTCGGTTCATATATGGAAATCCAATTTCCAAATACGTGACTTTGCTGTTTTGATTGTAGAGCCTAGTATGGCGACATGATATATGGTACCCATGCCGTCTATGATTGATACTTATGATTTGAAGTTGTCTTATACACTATGCACTTATAATAGTATCAAATGATTTGTTTTAAACGTACTAAGCATGTTTGGCTATTATAAGGGAAATCCCTATCCTCCGGCTTGCGTTGCATTGTGTGACAGGACCTGGGTCTTATAATAGCTTCAATTTTTCAAAAATCATTGCGTATATGCATTGGTATTCTTGGGAGGAAACCCATTCCGTGTTATACGGCGTGGTCCCTTGATATATCTGATTTAAAATAAAGATTAATAACTGTTTTAGTTCTCACACCAGTCACATGATTGACCTGGAGTTTATTGTTTTAACCTAAACTCTGGGTGCCCTTATTTTGACACGGGCAGCTAGTAGTTTTGGTTTTGCAGATTTATATTCACAGGAACCTGGTTTATAGCTGGAACTATACTCGGAAAGCTCTGTATCTGTGTATTACTTTCAGTTGTGTTTTGTATTATTTTTCCGCTGCTATGTAATTTATTGTAATCTCTGATATTTATCAAATGTATTTTATTCATTCATATTCTGTATGTTCTTGTATTCTGATGAATCATTGTAATAAGCAATGAAATGTTCTTCTGTTTGTGTTCTGATTTGTCTTGTCCTCAAAGTAATTCGTTCTTTCACTTCTCTTCGGAGACCGGGGAAGTTCGGGTCGCTTCACAAGGTCAGGGTTTTGCTGTGATTTTAGCAATGCAAATAAGATGATTTTTTTTAGAAAACAACATATTTTCAATTCAACTCAGTAAAAATTATATTGTGAAAACAAAATAAATGTAAACTAGAATGCGTGAGTCAATCGACTCACATTGATTGGTTTATAGGATGAATCCTAGTATGTTGGAGGCGGATTGTAGGCTCAAAAGCTTGAAAACCCAAGAAATGATAACATGCAGCAACCCGAAACTTCACAATAGCCTCATTGTTTTATTTTCTTTACTGGAGATGGAATTAGGTTTGGATTGTTGTGGAGAATGGATTAGAGAGTAGCTATATTCAATTCACACTTGAGATTTTTAGCATGCATCAACACACAAGCATTCGCTTAAAAAATTGCATTTTTATCCATGGTGAAGTAAGTATTTGGCATACCAAACTTAATTATTTTCCTTCAAAATTTTTGTAGTACATGTGTTAATGAGTTGAGAACAACATATCCAAATTTCATAATTTTTTGATTTTTATAGAATTATTTATGAATTTTCTACAGACCTTCGTTTTCAGCTCAGATCCAGTTGGAAAGTTTCTTGATGAAAGAAGATGTTTGATACCTCAAAACTGAATCAAGTGCTATGAAAATTGGAGTAGTTGTGATGGAAGGTGTTATAAAATACATATCTAAATTTTGGAATTTTTGAGTATTTATTTGATTTTCTATGATTTTTCGGCAGCTTGGATTTTGCCCATAGAAATTAGCTATAATCAATTTCCTTCTTTTTTTGTTTTAGGGGAAGAAGGCGCTGAAAAGAAATAAATGTATCTTTCTCCAGATGTTTCTTAGGCTAAGTAGATAGTTAGGACCACTAAAGACTACCTAATTTCCCTTTATTACCTAATTAAATTCTAAAGTAACCCATTATGTCCTTAAACACTAGATTAAACCAATGTTCATATAAATAGCTTATGAAACCAAATTTTATATCATATATTCGTACAACAATCATAGTTTTGCATCAATTTTTTTTACAAAAACACTTAAAACACTTATAAAAATATTTTCAAAGCTTTTTATATTTTTAATATTCATTTTACGCAAAATTTTACACATGTGACTCAAAGTATCACTTTTCTCATGGTTGTACACTATTTACAACCAAAATATTTCAAATGCTTATTTTTAACACAAAAGGTATTAAAATTTAATAACCACACATATGTAAACTTTAAATTCATTAATGTAATTTAAACATAATTCCACTATTGATATCATTATCAAAGATACATCTAGTATTTAAAATCTCAATTAATAATTTAATAATACAACCAACAATTAATCTCAAATGTTGAAAATAAAATTTCCCCTTTAAGTATTGATTCCCAGTCAATATTTTATATTTTCAATATCCCCAAAATAATATAATTACAATCTTGAAGTGATGATATATATTGGATTAAATCACTTATTATAACCAAGTTATATATTTATTCCAAATACACAGTTTAGAAATGCTTAAAGCCTTATTTTCTTATTTAAATGTTATATATGTTAGTCTCACAAACTCGTATCACTAACATATTATCTTAAGAATCACAAAACCCATTAAATTCTTACTTTCTGGTTACCTAAAAATCCGGGTTGTTACAGAGATATTGAATCTAGATTTGTGCAAAAGCTTTGGTTCTGCAAATAGGTAATCCTTATGAATAGTTTTCGTTCTCCCTTTCCAAATCCTATTTAAAATCTATAAATCTAATGTGTATATAAGAATCCCCTTTTATACAGATTGTAGATCTACATGATTTGTAATTATAGGCCTAAAAGCTATATTCATATTTGGATTTGGAATGGCTTTCAAGTGCATGGGAAATTTAATCTTTTTAAAAAATATCATATCTGTTTCGTTTGTGTTAAATCTAAGTTTGTATGCCTAAAACTACCAGATTAGTTTAGATTAAATCTAAAATTTGTATATTTGAAATATGATATATGGATTTGTAGGCCTTTGAGTTGTGATATTATTATCTTGCCTACATTTCTTTAATATGTTTGCAGTTATTGTAAACACCTAAAATTTGGAAATCAATACCTACACATTGGTAGATTATGAAGTTATTATTCCAGATTCTACGATTTGGGTGTAAAGATATAAAGTATGCAGTTATTGCTTTAGAATTAATAACCTATTTTTGTTTGATATTGTTTGGGGTGTAAATTAGCCCCTTTTGCTCTTTATAAATAAAAAGGCATTAATTGAAATCTACAACAAATATAAACAAATCAGATAGGAAGAAATCTGAAAATTCACGTATTTATACGTAGTTTACATCACTTATTCTAAATAAAATATTATTTGTTTCTTGTGATTTGAAATATGCTAATATTCTCTCTTTTAAATAATTGGGAAAGGTTTACAGTAATTACAACAAATATTTTTTTATGAAATTTCAAATCTCAACAAGATTAAACACAGAAAGGGTTATTCCAGTTGTTAGTTTGGACTAGAATAAAAATAATAATATAAAAAAACATAATTAATAGCTACGTAAATATTGTGCTAAAACGTAAATATATATAACTATATTATAACCTTACCCGTTCGAAACCTACGTAAATAACGCTATTATATTATTTTTAAATATATTATTTTGTTTGTCGATTTTAAATAGTTTTCATTTTTATAGAAATATATATGGTAAGATTTCCCATGATAAATGGAAATGAATATTTGTAACCGTTATGTTATAGCAATAAAAATGGAGTTAATTGCTACAATTAAAAGGGTTAAAATAAGGGAATTAACATTGTAACCATGAATGTTTTTGGGGAAATAAATGAATAGGTAACAAATGTCAAATGGTTACAATTCAAAATGAATATGAATAAATGTTGTAACTCCAATTAGGAAATCAATATAATAAACCTATATATAAAAACTAATAAAGTAAAATAAAAATAGTATGATTGTAACGACCCACATTCTACGTATCGAAGGATCGTAGAATATTTATTTCTTTTTCATATGAGGTCATATGGTTGTGTCACTTTGGGGAACGACTATTGGGGTCATTTTCCATGTTCACGATTTTTGTCGATTTTTAAATGACAATTTTGCCCCTGGCGAATCTTATTTCGCCTATAACTTTTGGTTGGTAAGGATTTTTGACTTGAAACCACTTCCATTAGATTCAGATGATGGTTTACCTTTCTGCAGAGCGGTTACATTGATCAAATGGACTTACCATTTGGAAGATATGGCTAAATTAAGGTTTGTAAGGTGAAAAATAGCTTAACCGGGCCTAATTAGGGTGATTAGCAGTTAGGCCCATAACCCATTTTGGGATTAGGGTTACGGGGAGGCTAAAATGAGTTAGATATTCATTCTATTTCTGTTTTCTAGTCGCCATTTACCTCTTAGAAACCCTAACAGTGGCCTCCACCTTCTAATTTCATCCCAAATTGCTCTCTAATAAAGGATTAAGCTAATCTACATCAACTCAAGGAGAATAGTACCAAATCAGAGTTGGAGCTGCTGCTAAGCATTGGAATTCGACCTATAACAGTAGAAAAGTTCAGATCTAAGATTAATTTGTGGCCAAGGTGAGTGATTTGCATCGTTTTTCACTAATTACGGCTAATTAGGGGTTGGTTAAACATGATTAAAGGGAAAATATGGGTTTTTGGGTATGTTTGATCCATTTTAACCTATTAAAATTGTTGCTTTGATGTTTATGGTTGTTTATATATGTTGCTATGATTGTTTGGTATGATTTATGATTGCTTAGAATAGTTAGAATGGTCGAAAACGTCGTCATGTGGCGTAAACAGTTGCTGGAAAAGTTGCAGGAAACAGTGCAGGATCTTGACCCGAACCGGATCGGATTGGTGGGGGACAAATTGACCCGCTCGTGGAGCATCCCATAACCTCGAACCACTCGCGTCAGAGTACCCGAACTAAAGCTCCTCGAATTGCTTGTGATCCAGGAACCCATCTCCGACCCGAACCGCTCGTGATTAAGACACCACGAACCGATGCTTGGATCTACGAGATATGAACCGACCCGATGCCATGAAGGAAGGAGCCACAAACCGGATTGCTACGAGCCGTCATTGGATATCTAACCCGAACTAGTGGGTGTCACGAACGGGCGAGCACCAGAGAACTGCGAGCCGACTAGAAGCAAGGACCACGAACCGGAGTATGTACCACGAGCCGATTTGGAAGATGCACAACTGAACTGATCCAGAGAAGACCAATAACCCAAGATGTAAAGGTAATCCAAATAGGAAGTAGAACTCAAGATCCAGATGGAAACCAACGAGTTAACTTCATGAACTGGACTTCGCTGCGGGACGTGCGCAAAGGGGTTATCGATGTCTATAGCTTTGACTCACCACTGAGGAACAGATCATTAGCTATGGATCAGTGTAGTGGGGTCATCGTGGCTCCATGGGGCTGAGTGATCGTAACAGGGCTATGAGCCAGTGCAGTGGAGCCATCATGACTCCATGGGGTAGAGTGGACATAGAAAAGTATTAGTGATTACAGATCTATGTAGTGGAGCTGTCATGAATCCATGGGGCAGAGTGATCGTAATAAAGAATTGGGTGATCAAAGTGGTGGATATCATATACTTTATGCACTGAGTGAGAGATGTGAGGATGATTGCTATGTTTGATGTTTTGCTATCAACATGACATGCACACCCCCTCCCCATTATTTGACACCATATGTTAGTGTCACCTTAGAGTATTATACATCTGATTGTGCTAACTCTTTGGTTGTAGGTCTAGGCTCAGGTTCAGGTATGGTTTAATATACCTGTTATTGTTCTGTTTTGCTGCTTATTGCTCATACCATACTTTTGTCTGACCCAGAGTTTTACGTCTCTTCTTATTACTCTGGGTGCTCTTAAATGGGCAGACTAGAGACAGGTTAGGTGATATGCACGAGTAGCTATACCGGAGACGAGCAGGAGGCTTCCATGTATGATATATATAGATATTCTCCCTGTGTTGTTGCTGGTCACTACTTTGGGCATTAGTAGTGCACCTTTTTATTTGCTTTAGTGATAGTATGTTGGAGTTGTAACAAACTGTATTTTGTATTTCCGCTGCTATGATGATTATAGTTTAGTTTTCAGCTTATGACTGTCTCGCCTATTTTATGTCAAGTATGTTATTTTTATAATTTATTCCATGCACTGTAAGACATTCTACAGGTTCCTTGTTAGTTCAAATTTCTTTCTTTTCCTTTCTTTGGTGACTGTCCCGTGCTAGGTGGACATCGGTACAACGCATTTCGAAGGAAATGTCGGCTGGTTCGGGGCGGGCCGTCACAATTGGTATCAGAGCTCTAGGTTGCGTAGTTAATCTAGGGGAAAACACCAGGGTGAGATAGTATACGTATATGAGAGCGTGTATTTGTGATATTTTGTCTTTCAAAAGCTTTATATATATACTATTAGTATATTTAAGGACGGAGTTGTACTGCATTGGCACCACTGAAGAGATGGTTACTCGTTTTCTCCTTAAAGATTGAACGATGAGCCGATATACTAAGGGGGGTACTGGTAGAGGAGCTAATGATGGGAATGCTCCTGATATGAGGATAATGCTTACTAACTTCGTGAGAGAGATGCTTATGGATGTTCATAGGACAGCTCCTAATGCTGCAAATGGAGGTGGTCAGCAGTGCAGGAGCCTAGGGTCGATTTCGCCAAGCTCTGTAAGGACTACACTAGTCTTGGTGTGAAGCCATTCCACGGAACGGAATCGGCTATAGAAGTTCAGGATTGGCTCGATGGTTGTGAGCATATCTTCGAGGATCTAGGAATCGAGGACGCGATGAAGAGGAAGCTAGTACCTCGTCAACTGCAAGGACGAGCTATGAATTGGTGGAATGCTATTAAGGCAGCTACCCCTGAGGATCAAGTTACTTGGGATCAATTCAAGGCCCGATTCAGTGATAAGTTTATCCCAACTGCTCAGATGTCAGAGTTGTTTAGGAAGTTCTTGGAGCTTAAACAGAATGGTAGGGCAGTCTCGGAATATGTTGCTGAGTTCGATACTTTATCGAAGTATGGATTATCCCTTATTGACAATCCCGAGAAGAAGAATGAGAAGTTCATAACGGGCTTAGATCAGTACTTAGTGGAAAGGCTTATAGACCATATTGATGAGACTTTTGAATCGATTGTTGGGAAAACATTGAGATCAGAGGGCGTTTATCCTAAGCCCAAGGCTGAAATTTCTGTTGCATCTGCAGAGGGGCCAAAGCCGAAACAAGCGATGAAGGCAAGAATAATTCTCAAAATAAAAGGAAGCAGAGTCAGAACCAAGCTAAGGATGGTCAGAAGAAGAATAAGAATTATGTTGAGTACTTTAGATGTGGCAAGAAGGGGCATCATGCTAAAGATTGTCGAGCAAAGCCAGCAGATAGAAAGTGCTTTAACTGCGGCCAAGTGGAAGAATAAATGTCTGCAAACCCCGAAAGAGAGGCAGATTGTGAAAGCATATGCTATTAATGTTGTTCCTTCTTCGTCGAATGCCCCAACTGCGGCAGAGAAAGGAAAGAATGTCATCATTCAAGGTATGCTTTCTATTTATGATGTTCCCGTTCGGGTACTGTTTGATACTGGGGCTTCCCATTCCTTCATATATAGTGACCTGGTAGATAGGTTCGGACTGGAGCCCGAGATAGTCGATAGACCTTTAGTTGTGACGAACCCGATTGGTGGTTCGATTAGCCTTTGTATGATTTGTCGTAATTTGATCTTATCGAGTTGTGGATGTATGTTTGCTTGTGATTGCTTTGTTTTGGGATTTATTGGGTTTGGCATTATTTTGGGAGTCGATTGGCTCCAAAGATATGGGGTGGTGGTAGACTGTGAGGGATTTTCGGTGACTATTAGGGCGGATGATGGGCGGAGGGTAGTGTTTGGTGGCCTACCTAGTGATGAGGTAATGGCTAGTTTTCTAAATTCCCGCGACATCCCGCAGGACGAGTTAGCAGGAATTCCCATTGTTGGCTAGTATCCGGATATCTTTGAGGAAGTGACTGGACTTCCACCACACCGAGAGATTGAGTTCCGTATTGATTTAGTGAAAGATGCCAAACCTATAGTGATGCCACTTCGTCGTATGGCACCAAGGGAGCAGCGAGAGCTTAGGGTGCAAGTGAGTGATCTTTTGAAGAAGGGATTTATCAGAAAAAGTGTTTCTGAGTGGGGAGCAACAATTGTGTTTGCTACCAAGGCAGATGGTTCCCTTCGTTTATGTGTGGACTATCGCGAGTTGAATAAAGTGACTAGGAAGAATAAGTATCCTCTTCCACGGATAGATGATTTGTTTGATCAACTAGAGGGAGCAAGGGTGTTCTCCCAATTGGACCTCACGAAGGATTTCATCAGCTCCGAGTAGCAGCTGAGAGTATTCCTAAAACGGCATTTCGGACACCGTCTGGATTTTAGGAGTGGTTTGTCATGCCATTCGGGTTAACCAATGCACCAGCATATTTTGTGGATCTTATGAATAGAGTTTTCAGAGATCAGTTGAATAAGTTTGTCCTTATGTTCGTGGATGATTTCTTGGTATACTCGAGGACAGAGGAAGAACACAAGGAACATTTAAGGATAGTGATGGAGGTGTTGAGGAAACACCAATTGAAAGCGAAGTTTTCTAAGTGTCACTTCTGGAGGAGGGAAGTGAAGTTCTTGGGCCATGTTGTTTTAGAGAATGGGACTGCCATGGACCCTGTGAAGGTGGCTACGGTACAAGATTGGTCTATGCCCAGGAATGCAACAGACGTAAGAAGTTTCTTGGGATTAGCTGGAAATTATCGTAAGTTTATCCAAGACTTCTCCAATATAGCGACACTGTTAACTCAATTGACCAAGAAGAATCAAGCTTTCGTCTGGGACGGAAATTGTGAAAATGCATTTAAGAGTCTAAAGGAAAAGTTGATGCATGCGCCAATGTTAGTCATTCCTAAAGGGAATGAAGAGATGACAATATACACGGATGCCTATGGTACCGGTCTAGGTGCTGTGTTGATGCAAGGAGGTAGGGTTGTAGCTTACGCTAGTCAGCAACTGAAATAGCATGAGAAAAGATATCCTTCCCATGATTTGGAATTGGAAGCGATTGTATTCGCGTTGAATATGTGGAGACATTATCTCTTGGGAGAAAGATTCAAATTGTTTACTGATCATAAATCGTTAAAGTTTCTTTTCTCCCAAAAGGATTTAAATCTTCGTCAGCAGATATGGTTAGAGTTCTTGGCTTCCTATGATTTCGATATCACATATACACCTGGAAAGGGAAATGCTATAGCTGATGCATTAAGTAGGAGACATGCCAGTTTAGGGGCTATTCTTCTTGAGTGGAAGCAATTAGAATATATCGCTGGATATGTTTTCAGATCTAACAGCGAATTAGACCCAAAAATGTTAGCAAGTTTGACGATCAGACCCACTTTGATTGAGCGGATTGGTTCCAGTCAGAGGGATGATCCTAACCTATTGGAAATCATCTCGAAGTTAGACATGGGTATCGACGAGGTAATGAACAAGTATGGGCTTGATCAAGATTGATGGCTCAGAAAGAATGGAAGATTGGTTGTACCCAATGTTAATGGATTGAGAGATGAAGTTCTTAGAGAATGTCATCACTCAAAATTGACTATACATCCCGGTGGTAACAAAATGTATCGAGACATGAAGCAGACCTACTACTGGGAAGGAATGAAAAGAGACGTTGTGAAGTTGATATCCAAATGCATGAACTGCCAGCTAGTTAAAGCCGAGCAAAATAAGCCTAGTGGTTTGTTGCAACCATTAGAAATTCCAAAATGGAAATGGGAACAAGTCTCAATGGATTTCATTGATGGGTTACCAAGGACTAGATCGGGCCATGATAGTATTTGGGTGATTGTGGACCGATTGACCAAGAGTGCAAGGTTCATAACGGTCAAGTCGAATAAAACGGCAGTTAAGTTTGCAGAACTATATATGAAGTGGGTAGTGAGATTTCATGGAGTACCCAAAGGCATTGTAAGTGACCAAGATCCGTTGTTCACTAGTGGATTTTGGAAGAGCTTACAAGAGGCTTTAGGATCAGAGTTACATCTCGGTACTGCATACCATCCTCAAACCGACGGTCAAACAGAGAGAGTGAATCGTATATTATAAGATCTCTCGAGAGCTTGTATATTGGATTTTGGTGGATCATGGGATGACTTGCATATAACAATAGTTATCAGTCCAGTATTGGTATGGCTCCATTTGAAGCTTGTACGGAAGACCATGCAACTCACCATCATGTTGGTTAGAGATCGGTGAGAAATTTGTGCTTAGACCAGATGTGATAAGAGAAACCTTAGATAAGATCAAGGTTATCCAACAACGAATGAAGGCTGCCCAAGATAGGCAGAAGAGTTACGCTGATAAGAGACGAAGAGAGTTAAAATTCTCCATTGGCGGCTTAGTGTTAATCAAGATTTCTCCGTTAAAGAGTGTGATTCAATTTGGTAAGAGAGGAAAGCTGACACCAAGATTTGTTGGTCCATTCCTAGTTCTCGAGCAAGTTAGGAATTTGGCATATAAAGTTGAGTTGCCAGACAAGATGGCAGGAGTTCACAACGTATTTCATGTTTCCCAGTTAAGGAAGTTCGGGCACGACCCCGATATGGCTATTTCACTTGATCAGTTGGATGACGTCGAAGTAGAACCTGAGGCGGTTGGGAACTGCAAGCCAATCCGTATTGTCGAGAGCGATACAAAGCAACTTCGAAGGAAGGCGGTGAAACTGGTGAAGGTTTGGTGGGACGAGAATGAAAATTATTGTACTTGGGAAACATAGGAGAGCATACGGAAGTCGTATCCAGAACTCTTTGCCTGGTAAGATTTAATTTGCGATTTAGTTATTCCGCATGCTAGGATAAATTTGATGTTCTTATTGTGTATGTTTGATTGTTTGCGAATGACTTCTAGGCATGCGGAACACCTTTGTACATTTTTGGTTAAGGAATATCGTGGGCGAAATTTCTTAAGAGGGAGAGTGTAACGACCCGCATTATACGTATCAAAGGACCGAAGAATATTTATTTCTTTTTCATATGAGGTCATATGGTCGTATAACTTTGGGGAACGACTATTGGGGTCATTTACCATGTTCACAATTTTTGTCGATTTTTAGATGACTATTTTGCCCTTGGCGAATCTTGTTTCGCCTATAACTTTTGATTGGTAAGGAGTTTTGACCTGAAACCACTTCATTAGATCTGGATGATGGTTTACCTTTCCATAGAGTGGTCACATTGATCAAACAGACTTACCGTTTGGGAGATATGGCTAAAATAAGGTTTGGAAGGTGAAAAACAGCTTAACCGGGCCTAATTAGAATGATTAGCAGATAGGCGCATAACCCATTTCAGAATTAGGGTTATGGGGAGGCTGAGATGAGTTAGGTTTTCATTCTATTTCATCTTTCTAGCCGCCATTTACCTCTTAGAAACCCTAACAATGGCCTTCACCTTCTAATTTCATCCCAAATCGCTCTCTAATCAAGGATTAAGCTAATCTACGTCAAATCAAGGAGAAATAGCACCAAATCAGAGTTGGATCTGCTTCTAGGCATTAGATTTCGACCTATAACAGTAGCAATGTTCAGTTCTAAGATTAATTTGTGGCCAAGGTGAGTGATTTGCATAGTTTTTCACTAATTACAGCTAATTAAGGGTGATTAGTGATAATTAGCGAAATTATGGCTCAAAAAAATTTGGAAAAATTTGTAAAACTCTAAAATATTATTTTAGGGATCTGATAAAATTTTGGTCTAATTTGGATATGTTTTGCTAGTTCTATCATTAGTTATGGTTAAACGTGATTAAAGGGAAAATATGGGTTTTTGGGTAAGTTTGATCCATTTTAACCAATTAAAATTGTTGCTTTTATGTTTAAGGTTGTTTATATAAGTTGCTATGACTGTTTGGTATGATTTATGATTGCTTAGAACAGTTAGAATGGTCGAAAATGCCGTCATGTGGCGTAAACAGTTGCTGGAAAAGTTGCTGGAAACAATGCAGGATCTTGACCCGAACCGGATCGAATCAGTGGGGGACGAACCGACCCACTCGTGGAGCATCCCACGACAATGAACCACTCACGTTAGAGTACCTGAACCGAAGCTCCTCGAATAACTTATGATCCAGGAACCCATCTCTGACCCGAACCGCTCGTGATTAAGACACTAGGAACCGATGCTTGGATCTACGAGATATGAACTAACCCGATGCCATGAGGGAAGGAGCCACGAACCGGATTGCTACGAGCCATCATTGGATTTCCGACCCAAACCGGTGGGTGTCATGAACGGGCGAGCACAAGAGCACCATGAGCCAACTAGAAGTAAGGACCACGAACCGGAGTACGTACCATGAGCCGATCTGGAAGATGCACAATCGAACCAATCCGGAGAAGACCAATAACCCGAGATGCAAAGGTAGTCCAAATAGGAAGTAGAACTTTGGATACAGATGGGAACCAATGAGTTAACTTCATGAATTGGACTTTTCTGTGGGACATGTGAAAAGGGGTTATCGATGTCTATAGCTTTGACTCACCACTGAGGAATGGATCGTTGGCTATGGATCAGTGAAGTGGGGTCATCGTGACTCCATGGGGCAGAGTGATCGTAGAAGGGCTATGAGCCAGTGAATTGGAGCCATCATGACTCCATGGGGAAGAGTGGACATAGCAAAGTATTAGTGGTTACAGATCAGTGCAGTGGAGCCGTCACGACTCCATGGGGCAGAGTGATCGTAACAAAGAATTAGGTGATCAAAGTGGTGGATATCGTATACTTTATGCACTGAGTAAGAGATGTGAGGATGATTGCTATGTTTGATGTTTTGCTATCACCATGACATGCACGCCCCCTCCCCATTATTTGACACCATATGTTAGTGTCGCCTTAAAGTATTGTACATCTTGTTGTGCTAACTCTTTGGTTGCAGGTCCAGGTTCAGGTATGGTTAAGTATACCTTTTATTATTCTGTTTTGCTACTTATCACTCATACCGGGCTTTTGTCTGACCCAGAGTTTTATTCTCTTCTTATTACTCTGGGTGCTCTTAAAAGGGCAGACTAGAGATAGGTTAGGTGATATGCACGAGTAGCTGTACCGGAGACGAGCATGGGGCTTCCACATATGATATATATATATATATATATATATATATATATATATATATATATATATATATATATTCTCCCTATGTTACTGCTGGTCACTACTTTGGGCATCAGTAGTGCACCTTTTTCTTTGCTTTAGAGAAGGTATGTTGGAGTTGTAATAAGCTGTATTTTGAATTTCCTCTGCTATGATGATTACGGTTTAGTTTTCAGCTTATGCATTGTCTCGCCTGTTTTATGTCAAGTATGTTATTATTATATTTTATTTCATGCGCTATGAGACATTCTACAGGTTCCTTGTTAGTTCAAATTTCTTTCTTTTCCTTTCTTTGGCGACCGTCCCGTGCTAGTTGGACATCAGTACAGCGCATTTCGAAGGAAATGTCGGCTGGTTCGGGGCGGGCCGTCACAATAGGAGTTACCACAAGTTGTATTAAAATGGGACTGATATAGGTGTCATTTATTAGGATGTCCATTATCTTAGGAAATACGAAATTAGTGTCGTTAATGGCATGTGACCAGTATAGTAATTAACTGAATTAAAGGGGATTCACTGAGAATTTGGGTGTTAAGGGATGTAATAAATACTATGTCCAATAAGGAAATAAATAATTAACCTATATATTTAAGCTTAAAGAATCATCCTTATCTTATTCTAGTTAATTCAGGAAATAACATCTTTAATTAAAAAATGGATTTAGACTTACTAGGTTAATGATGCGAGGTATGTTGCTTTGTTTGATAGAAGTCTAAACTTTCCAACAGTCAAATATAGGTACAACTGATGTGACCTATCATTTGACCATGGGGACCCGTGACGATTGTAAATTGCATAATGGGAATTATTCCTAAAAGATTTGCTTCAAGTGTTGAGGTATTAAGTGACTGTAGGACCTGTCTCCCTTCCAAAAGGAGAAACTAAAAAGGAAATAATTCATAGCATAGCCTACTTCGAGATTATAGGTATTAAGTAGTGGAATCCTCCTTTTGGGTATTAAGTGGATGGATTCATCCTTCCTCATAGGGGTAGAGACATAGGATCCACCTTTATTAAGTATTAAGTGATCAGATAGCTTACCTCCCCATAAATAAGAAGCATTAAAGGCTAATTGGCTGCAAGATTGGTAATATCCTTGTTGATCTGCTTCTTTAGATAGTAAGTGACTAGGGCTAGAGTCCTCCTTAGGATAAGGTATTAAATGACTGCTACGAAAGTCCCGTAAGTCTGTCTATCCTGTGGGAAGTATTAAGTGACTAAAGGATTATCTAATAAGGCTAACTAAATAGTAACACAGGGGTCTACCAGAGGAAGGTCATAAATGACTATCCTATAGGTCAT
The DNA here is from genome assembly GCA_030737875.1 of Allium sativum. NCBI lineage: Eukaryota > Viridiplantae > Streptophyta > Magnoliopsida > Asparagales > Amaryllidaceae > Allium > Allium sativum. The sequence goes on from CM060912.1 coordinate 431,992,206, forward strand.
AAGTGACTGCTTAGTGTCCCTCGACTTATGCGTGGTTTAGGAATATGCATAATTATCGGAAGCCTTAAATTAGTAGGACTTAATAGCTAGTGTCCATTAATTTGTATTAACATGTAGTCTACCACCTATTAAGGTATCAAGTGATCAATGGATTCTCCTTAGGCCTTAAGTGATTGTAGTGATCCGCCCTTATGTTATATTTACGAGTAAGGCCATAAGTGGCTATGTAGAATAACCCATCTCCTTTATAGGATATTTGAGACGACCCAAACTTCCCCGATTCCCGAAGAGACGGAGGAGCACGAATTGCTTTGAGAACGCGACGCATCAGAACACAAACAATAGAACATTTCATTGCTATTATAATAATTACATCAGAGTACAAGATATCAGAGTACAAGATATCAGAGTATGAATAAACAATAATACACAGCGTGAAAATATCAGAGATTAAATTACATAGCGGAGGAAATAAAAATATATAATACAATGGGTAGCGGAAGTACATCAACAACTAAAAGAAATACACGGATACAAAGCTTTCCGAATATAGCTCCAGCTGTAAACCAGGATCATGTTAAAAGAAATATCTATAAAAACCAAAACTACTAGCTGCCCATGTGGAAAATATGGGCACACAAAGTTTAGGTGGAAACAATAAACTCCAAGTCATCTATGGGACTGGTATGAGAATTAAAACAGTTATTAAATCTTTACTTTAAAAGTTGGGAAATCATGGGACCACGCCGTATAACACGGAACGGGTTTCCTCCCAAAAATACCATAAACAAACTACTCCAATAATAGACATATGGATCTACAATGCATCATACAACATGCAATTTTCCAATCTACCCATTTTGGCTTAAACCCCAAACTTAGATTTTTGAAATCCAATTCCCTTTACATAAATTATTCCTTTAGACTTTATTTTCCAATTCTTATTTCAAATCACTTGAAATAGCTTTTATATCAAAGTAGATTTCACTTTGGGATCTCAAACCAAAATCTTTGGAAATATGAATTCCAAAACATCACAATGCATACAAAAAGATATGCAACCAAATACCGAGCTTCCCTTAGACAAGGCAAAGGGTACGTACCTTACCAACTCGATATAAATATGTGCACCTCCCACGATGGACCAGGCTACACTGACGATGCACCTCCCACGCCCTCGGGGAAAATACATTGCCCTCTCACCCATGCTTTTAGTCGTCTGGGTTACCCGAATCTTTAGCCACATACCAAATCATTTCATATCCCAAAGTAAGGAAAAATCATTTCACAACACAATAATCATAAGTACTTTCCAAAATATAGTACTTTACATTAGCAATTCACACATATAATCAATCACTATTAATCACATAACCTTTGAGCTCGTACGTCTCAAAGAAGGGTGTTAAGCAAGAGAATAAATTCTCCGCCACAAAACAGATATATCATCAGTAACAACTAATTGGTTATGTGATGAACTGCAATGTCAAACACATGATATATTTCGAAATAATTTCGACAACATCAGGTTTAGCCCTCGAAATCCTTTCTGTTTTATAAAACATTTTTATAAAACATTCCTTGTCCAAAATCGGGAAAAAATTTCTTTTCACTTAAGAAAAATATCATTTCAAAATCATTCATTAAATTTGAAGTGAACTCAACCACATCACTAAACATCTCATAGTCAAATCGTGAAGTGTTTCACAAGATGTTAGCTTACAAATATTTCTATCCAACCAAATGCTAAATGTAAAAGCATGTCTTGCTTATAAACTGGTCGAGCGGAATCCAACCAATCAATCACAATCATTAATATCAACAACCAAGTATATTTGGTTTATACCATCTCCCATGTTTTGGTAAATTTAATCACCATTCACTCATTCAAATCTAATTAAAGATTTATTAAAACCCTTCTTTGTTTTAATCTATAAAATCATTACTTAATGATTGTTCAACTTCTAGGAAAATTAATCCTGCTTTTACTTGGGTTAAGGAGTCAATGTCATTTATAAAAAAGTTAAGATAAAACCAAAATCATCTTCCATCAAAATGGAATCTTCATAGAAATCATAACAGTATATAATCGATATAAATTTCCATATCAAACTAGTAGTAAGGCCTTCTAAATTCCATATATAGTAACAGTCTTCCTTTTCAGGAGTTCATCTCGATTATTAAATTGAATTCCATTCAATTCCAATTTAATATATTAAATTGGAAAACTTTTCTTTAGAAAATTCCATTAATCTTATTTAAACAATTACAATTTCCAAATCATATCTTCACTGTTAATTAGGTTAAAGAACGACTGTTATTTAAAGTATTTTTCACTATAAACCCCAAAATCCAATTTGATATTAAATATAAGGCTCTGAATAGAAATAATATCGACTTATATTCAACATCAAATTCTGAAACTAACGGATATCGTATTGGGAATAACGATATATATATATATATATATATATATATATATATATATATCTTCCAAATTCCTCAACAATATTCGTATAATCACAGAATCCAATATCGAAATATTTCAAAGATTATTTCCACTCAAATCCATTCCAATTTATTCATTGGAAAATTCTAGTTATTCAAAAACCCCTTTTTCAATCCAATTTATTTATTTAAAAACACTGGATTATTATTCTAGTTAATAACTAGTTCATTCAAATAAAAATGTAATTTTATTTTTCCAAACATGGAATTTTTCATCCAAGATCTTTCCAAATCAATTATTATGATTTTACACAATTTTTTCATATTTTTAATAATTTTATTAAGGCCCTTATAGTCGGTTTCCAATAACGGCTACCGAACACATCCATAGCGACCTTTTCCAAAATTGTTTTGGAAATATTTTAAAATCTAACTAGTCAAATTTAGATCTCTTATATTCAATAGAAAGATCTTTTCAATATGAAACCCATGGTTCCAGATTCAGGAGAATCCAATGGTCGGATCTCCTGTTATGCCAATTCAAAGTTAATGGTTGAAATTTGCGAACGGTCGCTATGCGGCGCGTTCTATTCAAGCCATATATATATATATATATCGTCAATTTCTGTTTAAAACGTATTTTATAAAATATTTATAAATTCATTTTAAAACGATTTTAACTTCATTTTCAATTTTAAATCAAAATTGAATATTCCATATCATTACATCATTAAAATGATAATATTTTCAAAATATCTGATTTTGAAACCAATTTCCTTTTCGTATTCATTATAAAATGAATAAAATTGATTTATTAACCTGTTCGAGTTAAAATGGCGTTTAATTACTTAACTCAGCTTCACATTTCAATATTTTTGTATCCATCCAAAATCGGACATCAAAATCATATTTTGATTATTCACTGAATATTATTTTAAAATATTTGTTATTTTATAATATTCGTTATTTCTGAATCAGAATGTGACTCAATCAATTACCATATAATTTCATTTATATGGATTCCATAAATCGCACGCATACAAAAATATTGATGGATAACTATTAAACATTCAATTCACATCTAGAGTGCAATTTGCAACTTTATGAGCATTTAATAATTAAATAATGTCGATAACAGTCTGTCAATCAATCAGTTGACATACAATTAAATCCAAGGGAGATGTGAATAAATTATCATTCCAAGTTATGTGGGGTTTCAACCAACAACAATGAATTCAAATTAATCACTGGTTAATACATTTAACCAATTCTAATTTGATTCGAATTATTTTTCTAATTAGCCAATTTTCATTGCCTAAATTATAAATGGATATTTATAATTTAATTTCAACTATCACATTAATGTTAACATTATTTTTAGTATGTTCACAATCAACACACAATACAGTCAATCAAATCATCCATGGTTTTCAAACAACAGTGAAGTGAGCTAACAGGCACCGTATAATAGTTTATGATAATTAAAACAGATAAAAATCATCACATGCAGTTCATATATGCAGTTATAAAATAAATAATTGTACAAATATTTTAGTGAGAGAATTCTCACATTTGTTTCCACTCTGCCATTCTTTATTTGAGGATTGCTTTTTAATAAAATTAAATGGACGCTTAATTTTATCAAAATCTTCAACAACATCCGTTTTCGTTCTAGTCAGTTCCATGTTGTAGATCTCGAATTTACGGTTCCAATGCACCTGATTTTGTCGAATTCGGTTCTCGTATGAAAAAGATATGGACATTTACATTTTAATTCCAGAATTTAATAAATAAATTAATTAATTATCATTAAATAAATTTAATTACATTAGTTAAGGGTATTAACCCTTCTTCTTCGTTGGTTCCAACCCGACAGTCGAAAAAAAAAACTCCATCCCTCTCCCTCGATTTGCGAGCCACCAGGGACCCCTAGACCCGCTTGATGTTGAAGCCCTCAAGAACCTCATTGATTTTCGTGTTGAAATATGGTTGTAATTCATGATGTAGAGGAAGAAATTAAAGGGAGAAATTGGGGCGGCGGAAAAAAAATAGTGAACGATGATTGGCCAAAGAATATATATATATATAATATTTTAATTATTTTAATCCCAAAATTAGTGATCTATCGATCCAAACTCCAAATCAAACTCAACGATTGTCGCCCCTAGCTAAATAACCCCATTACACACACAATGGGATATGCTTCGCAAGCTAATTCGACTATTTCGATCAGTTTTTATCAGAATTAAAATATAAATTAATATAACGGTCAATATTAGATTCCAGCGTACATTTTAATTTACTGGGGCTACATACTGACTTCAAAAATTATGAAATTTGAAATGTAGCTATGTTTTGACGATATGGTCCTAACAAAATTAATTTCGTTGAATTTGGGGACCGTTTGAAAAATGGCCTTTTAACTGGTCAATTAAATTCAAACTGAAATTGAAAACGCATTTAAATTCACCACGCTCTCATATTAATTCCAAAAATTATGAAATTTTAAACCTGACAATAATTTAACATTCCGGATCCAACAAAAGTAGTTTTGTCGAAAATGGATGTCATTTGCAAAATGGTTATTTTTAAGGGCCATATATTATTTAAAATTTATATAAATTCCATAGCAACTATTCTAAATTTTAAACTAGACATAACTTTCAATTTATATTATGAAATCTCAATTTCTCACATTCGTTATAAAGATATAGTTAAATAGATTCTAACATTTCATGTTTTACTGAAATCCGATTTATATTGAATTTTATACATTCATTTGAAATTAAAAATCGAATTTTCAAACTACCACGCCATTTCAAGCTCGTTTTATAATTAAAATAAATTTATACGTTTTAACTTCGATTTAGATAAATTTTTTAGTCGTTACTATTTGTAACGACCCGAGAATTATGGACCCTGGAAATCGACATAAATACGTCTTATGTATAACACGTCGACTATCCAGGCATCGGAAATACTGAATCATTAGTAGAAAGAAGTTAGAGGGTGAATAATAGAAAGAAAGAAAAGTAGAATAGACAAAAAAAGAACATAAAAGAACATAATTAGAGTGACACGAATCTCCCAGCGGAATGGGAAAATATAATATATAACGTCATTTGAAATACAAAATATTATCAGTACTTACATATGTCATCAGAGTACATCACATATTCAATACAACGGAAATAAACCTATATATCTTGTCGACGAAGCCTCCTACTCCAAGCTCCTTCTCGGATATCTATAAAATCCTGAACTACTTGACTTCCCGTACAAATTTGGGCACCAAAGAGTTTAGGGAAAACACAGAAAATAAACTTTGGGTCAGTCATGGGACTGGTGCGAGTAAACAACTTTAGAAAACTTGCTTAACTTGGAAAAATTCTTTTGAAAGAAAAGATAATCATAAGACCGATCCACACATAAAAACGGATGGTTTTACATTACGATAACCCAAAACATTTTGAAATCATACTAATCTGATATTATGATAATGTCTAGGGTTTCCACAAATAAATTAGAATCTAGTGGAACGCTTGCATCTCACGTTCCACATATATAGTATACAAACAAAACCGCGGGCGCTTATTGGAGATTGGATTTTCGACTATGACAAGGTTTGGAACCACCTGCCAATAATGTCTCTCTGGAGGGGAATACACTGGATTCAACAAGAACGTCTTCCAACCTGGCCCACACATGGCCGACCACTCATTTCTCTTAAGTTTATCGAATGTATATCACCAACGGTTGGGATTAGCAACCGTTTCCCGAAAGGGACAGCATCGAATAGATCAAAGAAGGAAATGAATTTTATGTAGATAGGTGATTACACACCCTAGTGGAAGCGACCCACATAGCCATGCTGCCTGCCCGATTTTTGTTATTTCCTGATTGTGAGGCTTGAGGTCATAACTTACCTTTTAGAGTAGCAAATCTTCATTTACATTGAATGCCACATTGTTAAACATGTCAAATCACAAATTGACTTCCCAAAAACCACGGGTAAAAAGCTAAGAGAAACGAATTCCTACGCCACCAAACATAGTTTTAAAGAGATCAACTAACGTGATTTGTTAGGTATACTCTTTCATTCATTCGTCCATACAAGTTGTCCTAGGTCTGGACAAACCGAAGGCACAATTATGTAAATCCATGTTAGGCAATTTCTACCTAGGATCAACAGAACAGCCTTGCATAAACTCCGTCTTCAGGGGTAATCATCTGGACTTTAAACTAATCAACGCCTAGTTCAAGACAAAGTGGTATTTGGATTTCATTTAGAAAACCAATCCCGATCTCTTTGAATTGGCGAACGTTAATATCTTTTAGGAACAAGTGTTACTTAATAGTAATCAGATCAATATATTCATATGTGTTTCTAAATCTTTATTTATTTATTTATCAATATTTACCTAAATAAGATATGTAAATGATTAAATTTAAACTGATAAATTAAATTGGGTTATGACACAGTATTTCAGTCAATATTAACAAACCAATTACCACAACAAAGTTGTCTATCATAATTCAATAATTCAAATAAACTCGTTAAACAATTTATTTGATCTTTGGAGAATAATTATTTCCAATTCACATTTATCTAAGATGTGACGACCCCAAAACCCCGTACGACGGTGGCAAGGGTAATCTTTGGAATATAACACATAAATAGATAATAGCAGAATAGAAATAAATAAATACACCAGATAATGTATAAATAATACATTGGATAAAAATATTCATCAGAGTTACACAGTATACAGGATCATACATAGTACAAAATACCGTTCAGCTATACATAAATGTCTACAACGGAAAACAAAACATAATATGTATAATAGGAGCTGAACATCATAAAAATAGATAAATGATAGAATCCATCTTTAGCTCCAGCTATCCAAAAAGAGCCTGCTAAAACCTGAATACAAGGCTGCCCATGTCGAAAAAGGGCACCCGAGTTTGCAATTGAAACAAACTACGAGTCAGTCATGGGACTGGTATGAGAAATCTACTTAACATATTTTATAATATGGCCAATCACAGGACCACACCACTTTCGCGGAATGGGTTTACTCCATTGGATTGCCAGTGCTTTAAAACAAGTAAATCTTTTGAACATCGCAATGCTTTTTATAAAAATGAAGCCATTATAAGACTCAGTTCCCATCACACAATGCAACGCAAACCGGAGGATAGAGTTTTACCTTATAATGGCCAAAATATGCTTGATACGAATAAAACAAAAGCATTTGATATTATTATTAGTGTTTATATGTTTCAAAAACAATTTCAAATCATAAGTATCAATCATAAACGACATGGGTACAAGATATCATGTCGCCATATATAGGTATACAATCAAAACCGCACGGTGTCGTATTTGGAAATTGGATTTCCATCATGAACCAAGGCAAAAGATAGTCCTTACCGAATTCGAGACTCTCTAACCCAAGCCTCAGGAATAGCCACAACTGCCCCTTGGATCGTCAGGGTCGGTCCACCGATGTGGATTATTATGCCTGAACACTGCGTTTCCCCACCTTTTGGGGCGTAAATGAGCCAAATGACTCCATCGGCTCAACATAGTCACCGATATATCCAAGGCGCCTTGCAACAGCAACAACCACACAGGTGAAAATAACATAAATTTCAGGGCTGGTAGTTCACTGACACCACCCTAGCTAGAAGGAAACGCATGTCCTCGCTGAGGTCCTCTCCCATTTCTGGTTCATACCGGGGTGTGAGGCTCACGAATCAACGTTATACACAAAGCTATGCCACACAGGCCGTGCTTTGATCTTCAACCGCAAGACTTTTCTTTTCAACAGAAGCCTTGATCATCTGCCACTCAGGCATGCCACACAGGCAATTCACTCTATGCGACTGATTTCTATCGATGTATAACCTCTGAGCTCGTACATCTTAGAGAAGGGCGTTAAGCAAGAGAATAAATTCTCCACCGCCAAACAGATATATATTTAATAGAGATCACTCAGCACAGAACAAAATCCAATGTCATACACACAGTCCACTTACAAGTTAGTTCTGGGTCTGAACGAAACCGGAGGCACCATATACCTCGCATATCCATCAATCTCCAAGTATGTCCGGACGATCACCACTTATTATCTATATTTCGGGATGCCTCCCAATCAAGACATCAGTAATCAACCAACCGAGGTGAAGATCTCCGGTCTTCAACCACCGTCTTCATCTTCGAATTCTTATCGCTGATCAATTATTTGAAATGAGATTTAACTCGGCCTTTTCAAATAATTCACGTATATTTAGAATTTAGATTAATTCATTTCAATGGTTAAATTATTCAACATCAATAATTCTGTTTTTAAATGTAATTTTCATGCCAAACACATTCAACCATCAAATATCTAATAAACCGGGTAAATTCGGTTTTTTTTTATATTCCATATCATTTATAATATTTTATAACGATTTATCGCATATTCATTTAGAAAAATAGCCAATTCATTCAAATGATGCTTCAGGCTATAACGCGGCCGTGGCGCTGTTTTTCTTCAGATTTGATTTACACATATCTGAAAACCTAACCGTTGGATCTTCACAAATTTTATATCATTAGAAAGATCTTTTCAAAACGAATCCAGCGGTTTCAGTTTTGGGAAAATCCGACGGTCGGATCTCCCGGTACAATCGTTTGAAGTTTCGATTTCAAAATATGAACTACAACTTCGTTATTCGATTTATTTTAATTAATTATATATATATATATAATCGATTCTGGTGCTGTTTTTCTTCAGATTTGAATTAAACATTCCAGACAATCCAACCGTTGGATCTTTACAAAGTGGGTGTCATTGGAAAGATATTTCCAAAACGAACCCAATGGTTTCGGTTTCGGGAAAATCCGATGGTCGGATCTCCCGCACTAATCGTTTGAACTCACGGTTTCAAAACACGAACTGCAGCCTCGTTATTCGATTTATTTCAATTATATATATATATAATTCATTCTTCGATTTCAATACATATTCACTTCATATATTTGATTAAAAAAATGATATTTTTATCCAACAGATATTCACTTCAACACATCACCATTTTTAACACTTCATATTCACAATAAAAATGTATATTTTATTGTTCAATCTATATATTCAACACATGAATGTTTTCGACTTCACACATACGATAAAAATATGATTTTTATCATTATAGTCCTTTATTCAACACACGAATTTTTTTCTATAGTTCATATATATAATAAAATTGTAATTTTATTGTAAAACAATTTATTTCAAACACGATTATTTTATATAGTTTATATATAAGGTAAAAATGTTATTCTTAATGTTAAAACAATTTATTTAAAACACTATTATTTTATATAGTTTATATATAAGGTAAAAATGTTATTTTTATTTTTCAAAGAATTTATTCAACACATGAACTCCGTTCAACCCATGAATTTGATTTCAACACATGAATTTTATTTCAACACATGAATTCTAGTTCAACACATGAATTTAATTTCAACACATGAATTTAAATCAAACACATGAATATTTCAGAAAATTTCGGCAGCATAACGGCAGGGTAGTCAAAACCGGGACCGTCCTTAGTACGGCTCCTCGCTCTACCTAAAAGCCTCGTAGCTTTTGACAATGGGGATTTTCAATATCTAGTTCATACGCAGACGAATTTTCCCATATACTAATCCTATTGGGATCTCAACCACAATCAATAATTTTAAATCAACCATTCATGATATTCACCAAATTTTCACATCAAACAATACCACAACCAATATATATCGTCCATGGTCTGTGTACGAGGGGAGTATATATATATATATACGTATATAACTATATTTCAATTTCATTTCAATACCATTTCAATTTATTTCTACGCACATATCATTTTTAAAACGCATATATAACTTATACATCGAACATGCAACTTATACAACGCATATACATGAGGTGTACAACGCTTATATAACTCATACATCGACTATATAATTTATACATCGTTGTTTCCATATCGTTTATAATTCAGAAATCTCACATTGGGTTCCACTCCACCAAAAATTGTAGAAGGCTCAGAAAAATATACGGTCTCTTCTGGAATGTAGAAGACGTCCTCACGGTCTCGGTGTCTCTTATTTCACTGGATTTCGATCACACCGCAAAAAGATATGATTTCTATAAGTTAATCATATTTCGTAGCGCTTTAAAGTGCTATAAACGATTAAAATAATATATTGCCATTACCTTCCTTGAAGCTTCAAAACTAGGTTTTGATTTTACTTCGAATCGGTGCAGCGATATGAAGATCGGCCAACACCACGTCGCAGCGCTTGGAGGGGCGCGCAAAACGAGGGTGAAGTGGTGCAGCTCGGTGGCGGATCGAAGGGATGGCGGCGGCTTGAAGTTGCGGCGTTTGAGGAGGTGGTTCTCGTCGATGGCTCCACGATAGGACGAGCACCTAGTATGGATTTGAAGAGGGGAGTGAGGGCTTCAAAAAGTTGCGAAGGGGGGTGGGCTAAATCGCCGTGGTTTCGCCGAAATCGACCAGGGAAGATCGGAACAATTTTCCGTCGTCGAGCGTGAGTAATGGGGAGAGAGAAAGAGATGGCGTGTTATGATTGGCCAATGGATTTTATTTTAATTTATAATTCATTTATATTCCGAAAATACCCCTTGTCACATAAGAACTCCAATCCACACCCAACGACTGTCGCTCCTAGCTAAATACCCCCACTCCAAACACAATGGGATATGTTTCGTAGGCCCATTCGACTGTTTCAGTCAGTTTCTCTTCAAATTAAAATTTAAAACATTCAATATTTGATTTGAACGTACATTTCAATTTGCCGGGGCCACATACTGATCCCAAAAATTCCAGAAAAATAAATCTAGCTATGTTTTGGCGATACGGTCCCAACAAAACTAGTTTCGTCGAATTTTGAGACCGTTTGAAAAATAGCCCTTTTCTGGTCGATCCAATTTAACAGAAATCGACCAAACACATTTTCCTTTGCCATGCTCACATACTAAATTCAAAAATTATGAAATTTGAACCTAGTAATAATTTGACGTCCCGAATCCAACAAAAGTGGTTTCGTTGAAATCTGAGGTCGTTTGCAAAATGGCTATTTTCACGGGCTATATAAACTCTATAGCTACCTTTCTGAAAATTCATTTGGCCATAACTTTTGATTCTCGCTATTAAACTTCGATTTTTCAGATTCGTTAGAAAGATATTCACTAACAGATTTAAATATTTTTGTTTCACTAAAATCCGTTTTATTTTGCACCCGGTACAATCAGTCAAAGTTTGAATTGAAATTTTGAAACTGCCGCGCCATTTCAGGCCTGGTTTATAATTTAAAATAAGTATATTTATTTTCAAACATCGATTCAAACTTTACTTTTCGTCATTATCATTTAAAATAATTTATTTTAAATATCTAAAATTCACTAAAATAGCCAAATTAAATTTTTTAAATTGGCTCAGGTTTTCCAGGTTGTTACATAAGATTTAAATTCGTTTAAGGATCATATTTATTTTTATTGATTATAACAATATTGTGATAATTCATACTTCAATATATACACGACCTATAAATATAATTATTATTTCCATGGATAAATGACTAATTCACTATGCATAAATATTTAAAACGGAGAGTAAACGATACTTTCCTTCAAATTTTAAATCGCTTCTTGATTTAAAATATATTTATCGACTTAAATCGATTAAATTTATAATATATTTAAATGTTTATTTCAAAATTTTTGAGTTTAATACAATATTATTGACGACCAACCATCATCTACTAATTACTATATATCATCGATTACGGTTCAACCTATCTGGTTTGAACTAATCATCCATTTTTTTTAAGAAGATTCTTATTTTATTCTAATTTTAATTAATTAGAAAAGAATACAAATTCACTTTAATTAATTTGGAAAATAACTCGGTTAAATTCTGACAAAGTACAACTTTATTTACCATGATCTCTGTCCGATCATCTACCATATGTTTCCTCATATTTCGGTCTGCATACTAACTGTTTCCCTTTTTTCTTTGAGATAAATGTTACTTGTATTTCTATTTTAGATAAATATTCATTCCTGTAAAATTTATCCTTTTTATAATTTATTCATAAATTCTTATTCCTTTATTTTCTCTTTTCTTTCTTCTTTAAATTTTACATTTACTTTTTTATTTAATTATTTCCTTTCATTTCTTTCATTTAAGTCTCAGCCAAAGCCCAAACTCTACAGGCCCACTACCTTTAATTTTATTTTATTCCCTGTTAATAGCACGATAAAGCCCCATGGCCAACTGTTCACCATTTTCCCTTTCTTATTGTTTTTCCTGCTTCTTGCCATTTGCCAAAAATCCAAGTATTGAGATTCACGCGTCTGGCACTACAAAAAAAAACTGATCACCATGAGGTGCTCATCACTCTTCTTCTTCTTCACTTAATCCATGCACATCTGGACACATATACATGTGCACATCCACCCGGACCACCCTACGCCGACGATGACCGTCCACCCAAGTCAACTACCACCTCCTGATCTCATCCGCACTCCCCGTTTCTTTTCTGATCAATTGAATCCAAATCTGGGTGTTCAACCCGGGTTCCTTCATCAAAACACATCCACTAATTCACCTCGCATTACCACATCGCCAGTCCAAACACCGTCATGCTTCACCTCGACTTTGCGAACATCCGCCTCCCGTTTTTGCCCATGGACCAATCACCTGAAACCCTTTCTTGTCAGCGTAGTTCGTCATTGAACCCCTCCACTCAAACTGGAAGAAAAAAAAATCCAATTCGACCCCAATCTCCTAAACCCGATTATGGAAATTTTATTGAACATTTTTCCTACACTTCTCCACCACTGGCACATCCCCTACCCTAGCACGCTTCTTCTTGTGGTCAACGTTAATCGAAAATGTTCAAAGAGTAATTTCCGTTCCTCCCTAAATAACTTGATCCATATATCACTAAAACTCCTAAAATTACTCTTAAAAATCATGATTTTTGATAACAAGTATGATCATGCGCCTGAATCATAAAATTATGACTATCGAAAATTTGAGTTTAAAAGCTCCTTACTATAATTTAAGTATATCTGGAAATATAGGATTTTAATCCAGTTGAAATTATTTTTAAATTACACTCCATATATATATATATATACACACACACCTTAATTTCTATGTTTAACTATGAATCAAATTATTTATTTTTACTGTGAGAAGTGAAAGCTGAAGCTCCTATTTTTAGCATACACAGACCTATAACGTTTGTTCAACATGCCTCACATCAGACTACCATATCAATGTATGTATAATATGTGATGTAACACCTTAACAAACAAGCATATACACTTAAATGATCTGCATCATTCAGAACACATCAAAGGTGGCTTAACAGTGTTATAAGAGGGGTTTTATTTTACTAAAATATTCACTGTCTCTTGATTTTTTCTCTTCTTGTCCCCAGTGTTTCAATCATGAAGATTGAATACTCAGTATAATAGATTTCAGAGGCAGAGCCGCATAAGTGTATTTATATTACACTATATAAAAATTTATACTTACCAGTGTTAAAATAAGAGTTTATCTACCAGAATACATTACAGTTGCCTTCACATTTTTGTTCACTAGGTTTTTATTTCAATTCACATGGTTTGTCTAAGGTTTTCGCATGCAGATCTAACACATTCCATCCAATATATGCAAAACACACACACACACACACAAATATATATATATATATATATATATATATAATGTATTACTATAACATGCTAACAGAACAAAAAAAATTAAAAGTTTGCTCAGTTAAAAATTCCCTGCTATTTTCAGGCTTTGATAGGCGGATTCATTTAGATAAATACATCCATTCTAACACATATGCATCCATATATCTATACATCATATTTGAAAATCAGAAACAGTTTAAATGGGTTAAAAAAATGGAGTTTACTCACAATATTTTGCTCACTGTTTTCACGTTCCAAATGCTCTGTTTGTTTCTCAGGTTTCATGAAACACCTCCTTAACTTCGGTGGAGCATTATAGGTAAAAGATGCAGATAAATTACAAGATAGACAAATAAAGCAGCGAAAATAAAATCATTTTATTAACAATGTGGTTCAGTCAAGCTTTTATAATTGTTGTCTCAATCATACTTAAAAGTATTACAAAGAACTTCTGTCTTGATTTAAAACTTCCAAATATAAAAGAAGCATAAAAATAACAATGATATTCCCCAATAAAGCATGAATCAGCCATAGTAGTGGGAGAAAGAGTCCAAAGCAATACATCGACTATCTTCGAGCTTGGAAGGGAAACTGAGCTAAGTGGTAACATTTCCTCCCTGTGAACTTGAGGGGGGGGGTAAGGAAGAAAAGAGGCGAAACAAAACCAGGTCAGACATAAGTCTGGTAAGTCCAGTGACTTTCAGCACATAAATAGGTAAAAGCATCATGACATGAAAAACTAAATATAAGACAATACCGTGATAACAGGGATAACAAGATAACATAGGATAAGCATAAGGTATGATAAGGCAAGATAAACTAAATGTGCTTCTACTCTTTCTCTGCTTCGCTACTACTTTGTTATTCTGATTTTTATATATGTCTCTGCACCACCTAAGTAGTGTCCCAGCTAGTAATCTGTATAAAATGATAATGTGATCCCAATCCCCGTAATTGTGGTAGCCTTCAGGTGTACTTCTATCGTGAGGATTCCACCTCAATCTCCCTAATTGCCATGAACATGCTAGATTTACCCTTACTACACTATCGAACGGCTCCCTACTTGTATTCATTTCTCTTGTGTCTGTGTCAATCGGCCCTCTCTTGCGTGTAGATACCCTGTGCTGGTCCAACCACAAGGTGTGTCAATCCTTATGATAGCGACCCGACACGATTCAAGATGCACAATGTATAACTACTGTTACCCAGTGCCTGCTTTTTCCCACTTCAGAGTACGTGCATGCCTGTAAACCGTCGGAACCTACACTAACATACCCCCAGCCGCTGCTTTGACCGCTTACAATCAGCCCACTAATCGTGCCCCACCCTACCTAGTTCAGGGTACCGCGATACATCTATTTGGGTTACTGCTGAAATGGGTCCCCGTTACTAGGGTTTCCTTATTGGTTAAGTTTGTGGGCCAATATTTACTAATATTACCCACCAACCCGATATGTACTTAACCCTCCCACTGATTCAAGCATGCTTATTAAACGGTTAAGTTTGTGGGCCTATATTTACTAATATTACCCACCTACACGAGACGTACTTAACCCTCCCATCGATTCAAGCATGTTTATTAAACGGTTAAGTTTCGTGGGCCTATATTTACTAATATTACCCACCAACCTGATATGTACTTAACCCTCCTGCACATTATGTCATATTAGTTAAGTGTTGTCCCTTCATGTTATCTTAACCCACCCATTCATCGTGTCATGTTGGTTAAGTGTTCCTTATTTACTTAGCCCCGTCCGTTCATCAAGTTATATTGGTTAAGTGTTTCCTTGTTACTTAACCCCACGTGTTCATCTTGTTGTATTAGTTAAGTGTCATCAGTCAATTCAAGTTAACTTAACCCACATACTCATCATGTCATGTTACTTTGGTTAAGTGTCGCATTCTTGTGTTAACTTAACCCTACCACAACTCAAGTTATATTGGTTAAGTGTTAACTTAACCCTTTCCATTTATCACGCTATACCGGTTAAGTGTTTCCTATTATCTTAAACCTAGTCATCCATCTTGTCATATTGGTTAAGTGTTTCTCATTACTTAACCCTAGTCATCCATGTTATATTGGTTAAGTGTTCCTATGAACTTAACCCTACTCATTCATCTTGTTCATTAGCATTAATTGATTTATTAATGCACCAACCTCTCACATTAGATATGTGTTGTTGCGGTTACTGGATGTGCCGGGCGGTTCCGGGCAGTTTTACACCACAACTCAATCTAACCTCGGGTTTTTCTTGGGCATGATGCACTAACCTCTCACATTAGATAGGTGTTGTTGTGGTTACTGGATGTGCCGGGCGGTTCCGAGCTGTTTTACATCACAACTCAATCTAACATCGGGTTAGGCATGTTCATCTTTAATCTACACATTTATCCTATATACCCAAATCTAGATTTTACCTGCTAATTATCAAATTCACCAAAACTAGTCATGTTACATTTTACGCCCAATCTAGATTTAATGCTTAAGTTACCCCAAATTCGCAAAAATAACAATTTTCCCAAAACTTGATTTATATGCCAACATCATACTTTGTCGTTCATGCCAATTCTAGGTTCAATATATCAAATTACATATTCCATAATTCATGTCAAATTGCATCTTAACAGTTATGCCATGTTACATTGTGAAAACCCGTAACTTCCTCGGTGAGGAAAGCGCGGATAGTTCGAGAACAAGCCACAAAAGAACGCAGACGGGAGAACATTTCATTGTATATTACAACAATGCATCAGATTACAAGAATATACAGAGTATAAATGAATATTACACAGAAATATCAGAGATTTAAATTACATTTGAATACATCGCATCGGAAAATAATACAATACACAACTAGAAGAGATATACGGATACAAAGCTTTCCGGATATCATTCCAGCTGTAAACCAGGATCCTGTGAATATAAATATGCAAAACCAAAACTACTAACTGCCCGTGTCGAAAATAAGGGCACCCAGAGTTTAGGTTAAAACAATAAACTCCAGGTCAGTCATTGGACTGGTGTGAGAACTAAAACAGTTGTAAATCTTTATTTTAAAGTTAGGTAAATCAAGGGACCACGCCGTATAACACGGAACGGGTTTCCTCCCAAGAATACCAGTGCATAAAACAAACAGCGCAATGCTAAATAAAGAAAAATGAAGCTATTATAAGACCCAGGTCCCATCACACAATGCAACGCAGCTGGAGGATAGGGTTTTCCCTTATAATAGCCAAACATGCTTGGTACGTTTTAAAAATCAAATCATTTGATACTATAATAAGTGTATAGTGTCAAAACAAATTTCAATCATAAATATCAATCATAGACGGCATGGGTACCATATATCATGTCGCCATACTAGGCTCTACAAATAAAGCAGAAATACACGTATTGGAAAGTTGGATTTCCATCATGGTGGCTCCTGATTCGAAAGATCGATCGCGTAGTGCAATTCCCCACGGCTTACGTCCCAGCAAGAGAAAACACCGTAATGCACATCCGCACTTTTGGGACCAGAGTATCACCGCGGCTTACGTCCGAGCGAGAGAAAACACCGCTTACTCTATATATCCCTGAGCACTAAGCTCATCTCGGTCGACCGAATCCACGACACCACTAAGGTGCCCATCCACTAAAAAAGCATATTGATCAAACCATCAGTTTACCACCATACCGGGGTGTGAGGCTCGCGGATCAACGCTATACACAAAGCCATGCTATTTTAAAGCTGCGCTTTGATCATCATCCACCAAACTTTGCTTTTCAACAAAAGTCTGGATCACTACATCTCAGCATGCCACACTATCAATCCATATCGTACCGCTGATTCCTGCCAATATATAACCTCTGAGCTCGTATGTCTCAGAGAAGGGCGTTAAGCAAGAAAATAAATTCCCCGCCGCCAAACAGATATATATTTAGCAGAGATCAACAAATACAATATAAAGGAATACAATGTCAGACACACCATCCATTTACAAGTCCGTTCTAGGTCTGAACGAAACCGGAGGCACTTTCCTCGCATATCCGTCGATCTCCAAGTACGTCTGGACGACCACCGACTGATTCCCTCATCTTGGGTGTACAGCCCAATCAAGATCATCAGTAATCACCCAAACGATGTGAAGACTTCCAGTCTTCGACCACCGTCATCATCTTCGACTTATCGTCGAATCAGTTATTCAGAATGGGTATAAACCCGGCCTTTCCGAACAACCCGCGTATATTATAAACAAATGTTACACAAACACAACATACGCCTCATTCTAATTTAGCAGTCACTAACCGTAAATTAGCAAGAGAACAATTCCCCAAATATTAACCCCGAAGGCCGAAACCAACATCAAATCAATACCCAGGAAACCATCCTTCTTAGCTAACCTACAGTTAGTTTCTAAATTTCATGTTCTTAGGGAAAGGTTCCCATTAATTTTATCAAAGATAAATTCTTTAAAATTAATTCCTTAATCTTCCTCTGGATGTCATTTCAAACCAAATTATGGTTTTCCAAACTAGTCGGGATTAGCGAACCACACCGAAGTAATTATTTATTTTATTTCTCAATCCCAACCTATTCATCCCATGAAGCAAAACTGGTAATACTCCATATCTAATACCACGTTGTTATCGGTAAATTCAATTACCATTTCACGTTCAAATCTAATTAAAGATTTAATTATCGCTTTGGAGCAAAACTGGTGATACTCCATTCTCGATCTTTTCAATCTAATTAGAGATTCATTAAAATTCCACTTAGTTTTAATCTTTAACTGGGTTAAAGAATCAGTGTCATTTAAAACACGGTTCACTATAAACCCAAAATCACATTACATTTCAATCAGACCCTAACCATAAATTAGCAAGTGAGCAATTCCCTAAGTATTAACCCCGAAGGCCGAAACCAACATCAGACCAATACCCCAGAAACCATTCAACTTAACTAATCTCCAGTTAGTTTCTGATTTTCTTAACTCCTTTGGATCTAAGAACAGTATTATTGAAGATACCGTTCACGACAACCCAAAATCACGTTCTATTAATTATCGGGTTAAAGAACAAGTGTTATTTAAAACACTGTTCACGATAAACCCAAAAATCAATACCAATTCAATTCCAATTAAATATCATTTAATTGGTGCACTTCATTAAATCTAGGTAAAAAGATTTAATCTTTTCCTCAACTGGGTTTAAGAACAGCGTTAATGAAGACGCCATTCACGACAACCCAAAATCCCATTTGATATTAAATACAAGGCTCTGAATAGAAAATATATCGGCTTATGTTCAATATCAAATTCTACGACCAACAAATATCGTATTGGAAATAACGATATAAATATATCTTTCAAATTTCCCATAACAATACCTGTATAATCACAAAATCCCACATCGAAATATTCCGAAGACAATTTCGATTCAAATCCATTTCCAATCTATATATTGGAAATCCTGGTTATTTTCAGAACCATTTCAAATCCACTTTATTTATTTTAAAAAATAAATAAGTTATTATTCTAGTTTAAAACTAGTTCATTTCGATAAAAATCTATTTTTATCCTTTCAAATATGGAGTTTTTCATCCCAATTCTTCACAAATCATTTCTTATGATTTTACACAAATTATTATTATTTTTAATAATTATATCAAGACCTGTACAGTCGATTTCCATCAACGGCCATCGAACTGCACTTACAGCGACCTTTTCCAAATTTGATTTGGACATAATTCCAAATCCAACCGTTAGATTTCAAATTTCTAATATTCGTTAGAAAGCTCTTTTTGATACGAACCCAACGGTTCCGGTTTTAGGAGAATCCGACGGTCAGATCTCCCGCAATGTCCGTTCGAAGTCAATGGTCGAAATTCACGAACTACCGCAGCGCGGCGCGTTCTGTTCAGGCCATTATATATATATAATATATATATATTATATATATTTCGTCGATTTCCTTTTTAAAACGAATTTTATAAATCATTTCAAATTTGTTTCAAAAACAATTTCAACCTTTATTTCAAATTCAAAACAAAATTGAATTTTCCCTTATAAATTCTTTCTACATTCACTTCTATTTGATTTCAATTCAAATTGATTTCAATTCTATTTCAATTCGTTTTCAATCGAATTCAATTCAATTAAGATTTGTATTCTATTCGATTCAATTCGAATTCGTTTTCTATTCAATTCAATTCGAAATCGTTTTCTATTTAATTCAATTCAAATTCGTTTTCTATTCAATTCAATTCGAATTCGTTTTCTATTCAATTCGAATTCGTTTTCTATTCAATTCAATTCGAATTCGTTTTCTATTCAATTCAATTCAAATTCGTTTTCTATTTAATTCAATTCGAATTCGTTTTCTATTCAATTCAATTCGAATTCGTTTTCTATTCAATTCAATTCGAATTCGTTTTCTATTGAATTCAATTCGAATTCGTTTTCTATTCAATTCAATTCAAATTCGTTTTCTATTTAATTTAATTCGAATTCGTTTTCAATTCATTTCAATTCATATTCGTTTTCAATTCAATTCAATTCGAATTAGTTTGAATTTCAATTCTTTTCAAAATATCAGATTTTGAAATCACTTTCAATATTCATTATAAAATGAATAAAATCGATATTCATTATAAAATGAATAAAATCGATATAAATATCGTTCACGTCAAAATGGCGTCAATCTAATCAACACGGCTTCATATATTTCTATTTTCAAATATTCTATTTCAAATATTTCTATTTC
Source organism: Allium sativum (assembly GCA_030737875.1). NCBI lineage: Eukaryota > Viridiplantae > Streptophyta > Magnoliopsida > Asparagales > Amaryllidaceae > Allium > Allium sativum. The sequence goes on from CM060912.1 coordinate 432,013,179, forward strand.
AAATATTGAATGAAGCCCAATCAACTACCATATAATGTTAATTATATGGATTTTTCTACAACACACGTATACAATAACAACGATGAATAATCAACCATCATCCAAAGTGCACTCTACACTGTATAAGCATCGAATATAAATATTTAACGCTTATAACAGTCTGTCAATCAATCGATCGACATACAACTAAACAATCGGGATTAGTGTACGTCAAATATCATCCCAATACCCGTGTGGGGTTTCAAACAATCAAACACAGATTTTATTTGTGCAGTTGGGCGATGTGTAAAATTTATCGTCCCAATCAATATCAGTCAAATGTGTGTATATATCCGATTTGTTTATTTTTATTTCATTTCACATACACGTTAAAAATTCTATTTTTAACTATAAAATATTTTATTTCATTTCACATCACATTACACAATCAACTACACATCAAAATTAAACAAGCATACAAGCCGTCCATGGTCTGTGGACGACGGGTGTCGGGTGCTACTAAACACCGTCTGCATCCTAGTATATATTACAACTAGAAAAAAAATTAAATAAAGGTGAGGAGTTCTCACCGATAGCTATCCCAACTCCACGACACTTCATTTATAGAAATCCTCGCCGTTCTCGCCTTTTGTCACTTTCGTTGCCCGTAGCCACTACATATATAAAAATCACATTTTAATCTAATGTTTATATATTTAAGCATCGCATTTTTATATCGCTCTCCATATATATATATATATATATATATATATATATATATATATATATCGTATTTTTATATAACTAAAAATCTCATTTTTATATTTTTAAAAATCTCTTCTTTATATTTCTAAAATCTCTTCTTTATATTTCTAAAAAATCCCTTCTTTATATTTCTAAAAATCTCTTCTTTATATTTCTAAAAAATCCCTTCTTTATATTTCTAAAAATCTATTCTTTATAAAACAAAGTCATATATATTAAATTATATTTTCTATTACTATTTTATATAAAAATTTCACATTCTTTTAAACTATGATATATATTAAAAATCATATTTTGATTTTGCTATTTCTAATTAATAACAATGCTTTTTCTATCTAAAAAAAATCATATTTTAACAATGATATTAATATTATAAAAAACCATATTTTTAATATGCTATATATATCATAAAAACCATATCTTTGTTTTAAAGTTATTTTATATATAAAAAAAAATCATTTTATAAGAAATTCTCTTTACATTTAACATAAAACTAATTACAAAATTAAGGGCCACTTAACCCTTGTCTTCTTACTTTTTCTGAACTGCTCCAGGAATGAGAAACCCATTCTCGATCTTGCGCTCCCGGCTAGGGTTCAAATCGCACGGAACTTGGAGGCCGCAACCACCGATCTGAAGCCACCCCACGAAAGCCCCATCCCCCGCTTGCCAACGTCCTCAGGCCAGTCGAGTTCGGTGGCTTCATCAGTGAGGAAACCCACTCCGAACGTTCTGCGTTTGAGAAAGAAATACGACCTCCTCCGATTGAATTTTCAGATCATGGCCATTGGTTTAGAAGAGCTCAAAGAACTGAACAAATTTGCATAATTAAAATTCGATATCGATGAATGAGGAGAGAGATCGGAGCGGATGAATTTGGGAAGGAATCGGCCTTCCGTTTTAGAGTTGGCGACGGCTTTTGTTTTATGGGTCTAGGGCTTGTGATGATATATATTTTATTTATATATTTAATAATATTAAATTCTAACATCTTTGTTTATTAATCCTTTCTCTGAATCAAACCCAACGAATGTCGCCCCCAGCTAATTACCCCTGTTCCGAACACAATGGGATATGTTTCGTACCCCAATTCGGCTGTTACGATTAGCTTCCGTTCAAATTAAAATATAAACCTTTATATATTGAATTTGAACACGCGTTTCAATTTACCGGGGCCATATACAGTCTCTAAAAATTCCCAAAAAATATTTTCTAGCTTCGTATTGACGATACGGTCCTAACAAAACTAGTTTCATCGAATTCTGAGACCGTTTGAAAAATGGGCATTTTCCAGTCGATTAAAATCAACTGAAACTGGTCAAACGCGTTTTCCTTTGCCACGCTCACATATTGATTCGAAAAATTATGAAATTTGAAACCTAGCAATAATTTGACATCCCGGATCCAACAAAAGTGGTTTCGTTGAAATCCGAGGTCGTTTGCAAAATGGCTATTTTTAAGGGCCTGAATTCCATAGCGACTATTCAGAATTTTCAACTGGACATATCTTTTTATCCCCGCTATGAAATTTTGATTTTTCGGATTCGTTGGAAAGATATTATCAAATAGATCCTATTATTTTTGGTTTCACTAAAATCCGGTTTGGTTTGCACCCGGTATGCTCAATTGAAGTTTGAAATCGAATTATCGAACTACCGCGCTATTTTCAATTCCTTTTATAATTATCAATAAATATTTATATTCTATCGTCGATTCAAACGAATATATACGTTCGAATTATATTCAAAATAAATTTCTCGTCGATATTATTTAAAATAATTCATTTTAAATAATCAAATTTCGCTAAAATTGCCAAAATAAAAATTTTAAATTGGCCCAGATTTTACGGGTTGTTACATACATGTTCCAAATTATGCCAAACAATGTCAATTTCATGTTATACCTAATCTCCCCCGCATTCATAACGTACGTATTTTGAGATTTAACTCAAGATTCATAATACAAGGGGAGAAGCAAGATGGAACATCGTAAGAATAGGCATAGTCATATGATGATAAGAACAACTGGTCTAATAAACTTGATGTTCTAAAAAGACAAGTTTTGCAAGGAATACATCACAGGCATATAGATATGATAAGAATTATATCATGAACTTTTAAAAGGATTACAATTCCAATATACAACAAGGATGGATATGATTGGACCATTTTCATAGTCAAAAATGACTCCCAAAGACATATATACTCAAGCACAGATTTCAATGAAAGGATAGCTTACATCAGGCATATTCTCATATCCATTTTATTGCATGTCTCAATTAGACTTAGGTGTTCAAATCTAAAAAGTAACTGACTTACAAAACAAAGGCAAATCTTGTTTTCATGCCTAAGTCATACATCACTATACACCCTAATCTTCTTCTTCCAAATCGTAAACTATCATATATATATATATATATATATATATATATATATATATATATATATATATATATGTATATATATATATGTCCCAATTTTAGATCTTAGACCACAACATGTACTATGCCTTATATTTACAGTTCAATTTACGCCCCAAATCCCAAGTCATATGTCCAATACTTTATGCCTCAAATCTCAAGTCATATGTCCAATACTTAATGCCTCAAATTCTAAGTCATATGTTTGATGCACTTTAAGTTTTGAATACAGCATTTGTTATGTCCTCAAATCAGTAACAACTCAATTATGCCCAATTTTTATTTCCAACGTACGTTTGTCTCTTATGAGATCTGGCTCAGGCTCGCTAAAGCCTGGCTATAAAACAAAAAGGGAAGAAGGAAAGGAGAGACAAAGAATGGACATAATAATTTCAACAAGATAGATCCAAAGGATACAGAAAGACAGATAGAAATAGGCATAATCTCAGATCCAGATTTATTACAATGTCAGAATCACAATTAACTTTTATTTTTGAAAGTAACGTGAAATTACAAATTACAGAAGGGTCTTGAATTCTAGGATCTATATTCTGAAACAGAATAGCTCTCCCTTGAAGTAGACTATTTGTTCTTCTAATTTAGATTTGATTTGATTCTTAGAAATAGTTGTTGAAATAGCTTTAAATCTCTACTAGAATTCTAAACTTGATTTTTACGAAGGACTTGAGCAGCATAACCCCGTCTTTGATTTATTTCGTATGAATTAGGGTAGAGTATAGGCGTAATGAAGTTGTGTGGAGATAAAGTGAGGTTTGGGGGTGTTTAAATAGCTTAGGAGCAACGAATCTGGTCAGAACGGGCGTCTAAATGCAGAAAAACGAATCTGTCCACGGATCTGGAAAAAGGGGGGAGGTCGACCCCATGGTCGACCTGTTCTACCCAGGTCGACCCCCTGGTCGACCTGGGTCCTTAGTGGGAAATTTCCCGCCCAGCCCGGATGTGTGATTTGAATTTCGAAATTTTAAATTTGAATTCGGGATGGTTTTTATTTTAAATTCCTGAAACTTCTAAGTGCCATAACTTCTTCATATAGAGTCCGATTTACGCAAACTCGGACTCTATCTCAAGCAGAATTCCGAGATGAACGCAATGGCATACCCCATTTATCTTAATTCTTCTCTTAAAAATTAAGTATACTTTAATCTGTTACTTTGACGTTCATAGACAATACGGGGTGTTACATTCTCCCCTCCTTACAGAATTTCGTCCCCGAAATCTCCAAGTTAGGAAGAACGTATATCCTAACATCCAACATCCATTTACTCAACCATTCAATCATAGGCATCCATTGTCCTTAAAAGGTTTCTAATGCCGAATGAACATATGCAGAGTGTGTGTATATGTCTCTTCTCTAATGCAAAATCAGGCGATCTACTGATCCAGTTGACCTCCTTAATGCGAATCATGAGAGTGTCATGCGTCCAACATGTATGAAAATATCCCTAATCATGTAAATACTATATGTGTGCATATTCACTTATCCATATGCAACATCCATATGATAACACATCAAGTTTCAATCCATGTACAAATACATTCATATGCATATGCAATACGAAAGTGACTGAGCCGATCTAGTGCCTAATGTGTTTGTATATGCATCCATGAGCATCCACTAGCAGCCACTTGCAACCACTTGCAACCATCAATCATAACATGTTTCAAATACATGTTTACATCTATTGGTTTCTACCTTAGGATCGAGGATAAGACCGAGAGGATATACCTAAAAGATAAAGACTAGCATGCAAAATAAATATTACTGAAAAAGTGGAATTAAGGATATACCCTCAAAAAAGGTGTGATGCGCGCATCTAGTCTTCAGTCTTCTAAGTTGCACCTTCTTGAGCTTCACTCAGCTGTACCTTAACTAATTTAACTTCACGATTGCGAAGCTTCTTAACCTCCATTTCCAAAACCCACTAGTAAAGATAGGACCTCGATCACTTACTATGCTAGAGGGTATCCAATGTAGTCGAACTATCTTTCCAAGATAAACAGATGTTAACCATGATACCAAGTGTATAGACTAAGATGACTAGAGGTATCTCTTCTACTTAGCTTATCCATCATGTCACAAATCTAAGGGTCGATATCTCTCACGCAAACCATCCTAGTCGAACTTGACATCCCTCAAGTACAAGCCCCCAAAGGACTAAACTAATATCAGACAAGCACACAAGGAATACCTCCTCCGAATTTGGACAATTTACGTGAGATGGTACTAGCAAAACAACCAAACAATTGAGCACTTAACCGACTCTGGCTATCCTCGCCAATCTTGCTCCAAAACTATCGTTGATCGCATAACTGGCTTTGCATTGTCATCTACATTATGTGGGAGTCTACCTCACGTTTTAGGGGACAAACCCCTAACCTTAATCAAAACATCTGCATACTCATGGACTACTCCCAGGATCGAAAATCGTCGATAAATACATAAAGTGGTTCAAGGTAGCCAAGACAAACTGATCCCTTAGGATCGCATGAAATTTCGAGTGTATTCCCAAGGCAAGTCGAAAGTCTAACTACCTTCCTTTCATAATTACTAGCTAACTAATCCATGCCTAGAAATAACCCATAGCCCATGAAACCAAAAACATAAGTATCTCAAATCCTTACAAACAAAGATAAATGAGCCGAACCACAAATTGGATTTGAGACAAAAATGGGATCTTCTACTATACAAGTACTAAGGTGCAGAGACTCCACTATGAAAGCAGATATAAACGAATGTGAAGCGCTAAAATAAAAAAGAGTACTAACACGATTATCAAGAAGAAAAACTAAAGTTTTTCAATAGAAACCTTACTACCTCTCTCTCATGTACGCTGGCGGTGAAAGCATGTATTTGCCCTTCTAAAATCTTGTCCTTTGTTCTTGCCTTGTCCTTAATTATACGACCCGTTATACCATAATAAGGATACTTCCTCTTGTCTTAGGTTTTACTATTCTTTCCTCCCCTCCTTTGTGAACCAAGTCTATATCCATGAGTTCTCCATCCTTGGGCTGTGCTCCTTAGCCAAACTCCCTCATTCTCATCTTTGCCATCCTCGTGTAACTTGTTGACAGGTCTCCTGAAAGCTGCCTCCATCGCACGGAAAAGCCTACAAAGCTCAAAAGAGAATTAGCCGTGGGTGAAACTACTATGACTATGGATGGAGGTTGGGCACTTCTTCGCCCTTTAACAAGTGTCGTAGTCTCGTCGAGCCTACAGAACCATGCCGTGATGAGGTTACCTCCCATAAAGCCAGGAGCCCTAGAGACTCAGGAAAGAAGGAATCAAGGATTCAAACAGAGGATCAAAAGATGATGCATATGGCTTTGGGGGAATATGCCTTTAAAATAAAACTTTTCTTTTGAAAATGCTACTTTTAAAACCATTTTGAAAATAATTTTTCAAATCTTTTATCTGATTCGGTAACCTTCAGCTGTGATACCAAGTGAAACACCCCACCTCCGTTAAGGTCACTCATAAAGAGAATGCCTTAACTTCGGTGGAGCATTATAGATAAAAGACGCAGATAAATTACAAGACAGACAAATAAAGCAGCGGAAAATAAAGTCATTTTATTAACAATGTGGTTCAGTCAATCTTTGACAATAGTTGTCTCAATCATACTTAAAAGTATTACAAACAACTTCTGTCTTGATTTAAAAACTTCCAAATATAAAAGAAGCATAAAAATAACAATGATATTCCCCAATAAAGCATGAATCAGCCATAGCAGTGGGAGAGAGAGTCCAAAGCAATACATCGACTATCTTCGAGCTTGGAAGGGAAACTGAACTAATTGGTAACATTTCCTCCCTGTGAACCTGGGAGGGGGCCACGGAAGAAAAGAGGCAAAACAAAACTAGATCAAACATAAGTCTAGTAAGTCCAGTGACTTTCAGCATATAAACAGGCAAAAGCATCATGACATGAATAAACTGAATATAAGACAATATCGTGATAATAGGGATAACAATATAACATAGGGTAAGCATAAGGTATGATAAGGCAAGATAAACAGAATGTGCTTCTACTCTTTCTCTACTTCGCTACTACTTTGTTATTCTGATTTCTATATCTATCTCTGCACCACCTAAGTAGTGTCCCAACTAGTAATCTGTATAAAATGATAACGTGATCCCAATCCCCGTAATTGTGGTACCTTTAGGTGTACATTTATCGTGAGGATTCCACCTCAATCTGCCTAATTGCCATGAACATGCTAGATGTACCCTTACTACCCTATCGATCGGCTCCCTACTTGTATTCATTTCTCTTGTGTCTTTGTCAATCGGCCCTCTCTTGCATGTAGATACCCCATGTTAGTCCCACCATAAGGTGTATCAATCCTTATGATAGCAACCTGACACGATTCTAGATGCACAATTTATAACTACTAGTACCCAGTGCCTGCTTTTTCCCACTCCGGAGTACGTGCATGCCCGTAAACCGTCAGAACCTACACTAACGTACCCTCTGCCGCTGCTTTGACCACTTACAATCAGCCCAGTAATCATGCCCCACCCAGCCTAGTTCAGTGTACCGTGATACATCTATGTTGGTTACTGCTGAAATGGGTCCCCGTTACTAGGATTTCCTTATTGGTTAAGTTTGTGGGCCTATATTTACTAATACTACCCACTAACCGAATATGTACTTAACCCTCCCAGAGATTCAAGCATGCTTATTAAACGATTAAGTTTGTGGGCCTATATGTACTAATATTACCCACCTACACGAGACGTACTTAACCCTTTCATCGATTCAGCATGTTTATTAAATGGTAAAGTTTCGTGGGCCTATATTTACTAATATTACCTACCAACTCGATATGTACTTAACCCTCCCGCACATTATGTTATATTGGTTAAGTGTTGTCCCATCATGTTATCTTAACCCACCCATTCAATGAGTCATGTTGGGTAAGTGTTCGTTATTTACTTAACCCCGTCCATTCATCAAGTTATATTGGTTAAGTGTTTCCTTGTTACTTAACCCCACGTGTTCGTCTTGTTGTATTGGTTAAGTGTCATCAGTCAATTCAAGTTAACTTAACCCACCTACTCATCATGTCGTGTTACTTTGGTTAAGTGTCGCCTTCTTGTGTTAACTCAACCCTACCACAACTCAAGTTATATTGGTTATCTGTTAACTTAACCCTTTCCATTTATCATGCTATGCCGGTTAAGTTTTTCCTAGTAGCTTAACCCTAGTCAACCATCTTGTCATATTGGTTAAGTGTTTATCATTACTTAACCTTAGTCATCCATGTTATATTGGTTAAGTGTTCCAAATGAACTTAACCCTACTCATTCATCTTGTTATTAGCATTAATTGATTTATTAATGCACCAACCTCTCACATTAGATATGTGTTGTTGCGGTTACTGGATGTGCTGGGCGGTTCCGGGCAGTTTTCCACCACAACTCAATCTAACCTAGAGTTTTTCTTGGGCATGATGCACTAACCTCTCACATTAGATAGGTGTTGTTGTGGTTACTGGATGTGCCGGGCGGTTCCAGGCAGTTTTACATCACAACTCAATCTAACCTCAAGTTAGGCATGTTTATCTTTAATTTACACATTTACCCTATATACCCAAATCTAGATTTTACCTGCTAATTATCAAATTCACCAAAACTAGTCATGATACGTTTTACGCCCAATCTAGATTTATTGCTTAAGTTACCCCAAATTCGCAACAATAACAATTTTGCCCAAAACTTGATTTATATGCCAACTTCATGCTTCATCGTTCATGCTAATTCTAGGTTCAATATATCAAATTACATATTCTATAATTCATGTCAAATTGCATTTTAACAGTTATGCCATGTTACATGTTCCAAATTATGCCAAATAATATCAATTTCATGTTATACCCAATCTGCCCCGCATTCATAACGTATGTATGTCGAGATTCAACTCAAGATTCATAATATAAGGGGAGAAGCAAGATGGAATATCATAAGAATAGGTATAGTCATATGATGATAAGAACTACTGGTCCAACAAACTTGATGTTATAAAAAGACAAGTTTTGCAAGTAATACATCGCAGGCATATAAATATGATAAGAATTATATCATGAACTTAAAAAGGATTACAATTTCGATATACAGCAAGGATAGATATGATTGGACCAGTTTCGTAGTCAAAAATGACTCCCAAAGATATATATACTCAAGCATAGATTTCAATGAAAGGATAGCTTACATTAGGCATATTCTCATATCCATTTTATTAGATGTCTCAATTAGATTTAGGTGTTAAAATCTAAAAAGTAACTGACTTACAAAACAAAGGCAAATCTTGTTTTCATGCCTAAGTCATACATCACTATACACCGTAATCTTCTTCTTCCAAATCACAAACTATTGTATATATATATATATATATGCCCCAATTTTAGATCTTAGACCACAACATGTACTATGCCTTATATTTACAGTTCAATTTACGCCCCAATTCCCAAGTCATATGTCCAATACTTTATGCCTCAAATCACAAGTCATATGTCCAATACTTTATGCCTCAAATCCCAAGTCATATGTTCGATACACTTTATGTTTTGAATACAACATGTGTTATGTCCTCAAATCAGTTACAACTCAATTATGCCTAATTTTTTTTTCCAACGTACGTTCATATCTTATGAGATCTGGCTCAAGCTCGCAGTAGCCTGGCTATAAAACAAAAAGGGAAGAAGGAAAGAAGAGACAAAGAATGGACATAATATTATCAACGAGATAGATCCAAAGGATACAGAAAGACATATAGTAATAGGCATAATCTTAGATCCAGATTTATTACAATGTCAGAATCACAATTAACTTTTATTTCTGAAAGTAACGTGAACTTACAAATTACAGAAGGGTCTTGAATTCTGGGATCTGTATTCTAAAACTGAATAACTCTCCCTTGAAGTAGACTATTTGTTCTTCTAATTTAGATTAGATTTGATTCTTAGAAATAGTTGTTGAAATAGCCTTTGAATCTCTACTAGAATTCTAAACTTGATTTCTACGAAGGACTTGAGCAGCATAACCCCGTCTTTGATTTATTTGGTATGAATTAGAGTAGAGTATAGGCGTAATGAAGTTGTGTGGAGAGAAAGTGAGTTTAGGGGTGTTTAAATAGCTTAGGAGGAACAAATCTGGTCAGAACGGGTGTCTAAATGCAGAAAAACGAATCTGTCCACGGATCTGGAAAAAGGGGGGGAGGTCGACCCCTAGGTCGACCCCATGTTCAACCTGTTCTACCCAGGTCGACCCCGAGGTCGACCCCCTGGTTGACCTAGGTCCTGTGCAGGAAATTTCCCGCCTAGCACGGATGTGTGATTTGAATTTCGAAACTTTAAATTTGAATTCAGGCTGGTTTTTATTTTAAATTCCTGAAACTTCTAAGTGCCATAACTTCTTCATACGGAGTCCGATTTACGCAAACTTGGACTCTATCTCAAGCAGAATTCCGAGACGAATGCAATGGCGTAACCCGTTTCTCTTAATTCTTCTCTTAAAAATTAAGTATACTTTAATTTGTTACTTTGACGTTCACAGACAGTACAGGGTGTTACATTTCACTCCAAATTTCTCTGCCAATTTCATCTGACATCAAACGAGGTTTTAACATGAATATATGGTGGAATGTGAGCATATTTATAGTTGAAACAAGTATTAAAATATATCCTAGCTTGGGCTATAACAGCGTAGAGATATAGGAAGTCTGAGTGATGCAGAGGCTATTGCAAAAGTGATTGAAAATGAGGTGCATTGTTAACTCATTAGATCCTCAACTAGCTATGCACAACTGGTTACTAGTGGTGTATATTATTGTACAACACCGGCACTTATGTGTTTCCAATACAAATTTACCACTTATGTCTCGGCTGTCACATGTAAATTAGGCGTTGTCTTTGCTTGATTGAGTTGATGTTCAATATGATTTGAAAAGTGCTGTAGCTACAACTTGTTTGGAGACTGAACAACTCACGGCCATGCCATATATCTAGGGTACTTACTTTGTACAAGTATTTGCACCAAGATTTTAAAACAAATTCTTGATTTCTAAGTAAAATTAGGCTATAGTTTGGTTATAGCTGCAGCGCATGGTCTTTGAAGTGAAATGATGTATTGTTAAGTCTTTATCACCTCAAAATCTTTCAGGAAATGCACATGGCTAGTCTTTAATTGATGTACAATGGTATTTATTTTCTTTTTATATATATATATATGGAAAGAGTACTTTGTTCCTAAGCAACTAACATTTCCTCGTTGTACATGGTTTGTACCATAATTGTATCCACTCTTATTATCCAAGCAAACACATTTATTTAAATGACTTGATTTATAGCTTATAAGTGTCAAGTCTTTTACATGTATATCTCCCTTGAGTTTCTTTTACATGAAATCACTAATTATTTATTTAACTTCATATGTTAAAAAACAACTTAAAGCAAATGTAAAATACAAATATTGTAAAAAGTTTTACATATCCATTTATATGTTAAAAAACATTATGATATGTATATCTATATATACATACATACATACATACATATATATATAGGATTTTATAAAAATGCTCAATTTGATTTTTCACAAATATTTATATGCAAAATAAAAATGTTAAAATAACATTTGCTTGCATATACACAACTAAATCAAAAATGAGAAAATGTATATATACACCATGAATTTAAATAATGGCTTATTAAAAATTCTCTATAATATTTTCAATGCAATATTATCTATATTTTTCCAAAGATTAAAATAAATACAAATATAAAACAAATGATAAAATCTTCCTTGTTTTACATACATACATACTTTTGGTGAAATAAATTTTAAAACATTAAAATATACTGAAGAAATTTCCTCGATTCATTATTCTAGATTTATTTAATTAAATCAAATTCTTAAATAATTTCAAAGTAAACTATATTATAAAATTAGCCAAAAACGGGGTCATTACATTATTTAAAATAATTCATTTTAAATAATCAAAATACATTAAACTAGCCAGGATAAAAAAATTAAATTGGTTCAGAAATTCCAGGTTGTTACAATATTGATAGTTGGAGAGCTCGATTCTTAGTTTTATTATTTGTTAGAGTGGTGGTTTAAAAGCTTCAAACATATGCGTAATGGTTCTATCTCGGTATATTCTGTCAATGTTAACTTTGTGAAGCACTACCTTGGGTATGGTAGTTAATAATCGTGTGTAGTCCCTGCACGAATAGGTTAGAATTACTAGTCATGTTAGGCATATGATTTGGGTGAAACCAAAGTGAATGTATTTGTATATTATAGACAATGTTTTGCATTTTCTACTCACCAAGACTTCTTGTTCTTGCCTCCACCTTATAACAACTCTCAGGTTCATCTAAGGAAAGACAAGTTTTTGCAAGTATTCAAGTTTGGTTTTTTGATGTGGCGATTCATTTTTAATGTAGTTTCCCTGGTAGATTCTTGTTTTCCTATCTTGTTTCCATTGTAAGTAAGTTTTATTGTACTCTGATGATTGTTCTCATGCTCATTAATTGCTGGTCCCCAATTTATACTCTCCATGATTGGATAGGGTTGAGTTTCAATATTTGTCAAAATTCAGGCTCAGAAAGTATGGAGTGTTATAGAGACGGTGTTATGTGTTGAATATAATAATTTGTTTGATGGTAACAAACATATATAATATTATATAAATGTATCTGTATCTGTACTATTCTATACTACATCACATATAAAAATAAATATTTATTTTGAATAAAATGCTATTGCACAAAATTAAATATTCAGTGTTTATGTTCAAATCAATATTTTATTTCAACATTGGAATAGTTTAAACTTTTGACTCCACTATTATAAATATCACTGTAATAAAATATGTTCAATTTCATTTATATAGTTTCCTCACTACAACACTCAGGATTTACTCGTTATATATAAATAATTTCATGTACGGCTCATATACACATACTGACATACTTTGACTTCATCTGCTTCAATATTCAGTCCTGTCGCCTGTATACCTACCACAGAAATACACACATAGTAACTAGAACAAAATAGAATTTACTATAGACAAATATAGATTTATTTTAAATTTTATTTGCCTCAGAATTTTTGGTGTGTTTCTCATCATATTTCTAGACTTGATCTGATATGTATATACATTTATATTAAGCTTAGACTGCTTGTGATACTCATAGTGATCCACTATAAATACCATAAGCCAGACCGAATTCTAGTGCTTACATATCAGCTTAACACAGCTATAGTGGTCTGCTGATCAAGACCAACCTCAACTCACAATTGTGGTCTGATGATCTTGACCAACCATCTCATTGTATAGTGATCTGTTGATGTAAATTGAGGATATACTTACACAAGCGCAATACATGCTACACATATATGTGTATGTATATACACACACACACACACACACACATATATATATATATATATTATAACGTGCAGTTGCATAAGTCGAGCATGTGAACAACATGTCAAGAGTGGCAAAGTACAACCAGCAACAGGCAAGTGAATACAGATGGGTACAACACATGAAGACAAATAAGCACAACTACAAAACTGGGTCGAGCATCCCCAAACACATCAAGTATAAAACTTGATAGAGAAGCCTTAGGAAATACAACATAATGAACTGACTGGATCAAGCTTGCACATAAAACAAGCTAAAGGATTAGTTGTCGCAAAGTTGGCACACAAGCTAATACACATGAATGTGGACTAGCCAATATTTCACCAAAGTAAATGTAGTATAACATAAAATTCATGACTGCAAAAACATTGATCAGCAAGGAGCAAATAAGAAAAGTCAAATGGTTCATCACATGGCGCAGTAGATTAAACAAGGAAGCTTTAAGCTCAAGTGATTCAAGTCACAAAATGGCTCAGGATAAATGAAGAACAAAAAAGAAAATGTTAGGGGAGCAGTGCAACAAAGAAAGAGTGCAAAACAAGGCACAAGTGTAATCTGGTTTAGCATAAGCACCAAAATCAAGTCTGGTGCAAACCAGTGCATGGAATTGCATGACTTGGCAATGTGGCAATTGCAACTGGCAAAAACTCATGCATATGGAGGTAACATGCAAACAACTCGAGTCTATTTTAGGTCATAACTAGCAAATTGAAATGCAGCTAGTTCAAGACAACAATGCACAATAGGTGTAATAACCCGAATTTTTAAGTGTAATTTATTATTTAATTTAACTTTTTATTTTATTTTATTTTCTTAAAACTAAATTTGTTTGGATTTTATTGTAATAACTATTTTGATTTATGATTTAAAACTATATTTTTTTTGGATTTTATATTACAAATGAATTTTGTTTTCAATATATATATATATATATATATATATATATATATATATATATATATATATATATATATAATTTAATGTTACAAATCAATATTTGAAATCCAAATCTTATTTATTTAATTTTATCGAATTTATTCATTTCAAATTGAAATTTATTTTCTTAAGAAATTTTTATTTAAATATTTAAAACTCGTATTACCATATAATTTGTTTTCAATATTTATGAAATTATATCTTTGATTTTTGTTTTAATCAATTCTCTTATCAGTCGTTTGTATTGATTTTTGTTACAGACATCGTTTGAATTATTATCCATTAAAAATCCATTTTCATGTCTATTCGAAATAAAACATTCATTCTAGTTGTATTGAAATTGTCGGTTCCATGTAAAATTTCTGTCCATTCTTACTTTTTAATGCTCGTTTCCTTTTATTTAAATACCATTTGCATTTTAATTGTTAATCACTTTTATTTGAAAATCCATTTGTTACTCTTTCATTACAAAATGTGTACTTGTTAGGATTTAATACCACGTGTTTAGCTAAAGATGTGTGCATTTCCAATATTGACGCTTCCAATGCATTGTGTAATTAATAAGAAATCAAAATGGCAGCTACCATTCTACCAACGGTTTCATTTACATTTCCCATACACCTTTTTCAATACACTGCTTCGTACTATATATAAAATACACAGTTGCCTCATCTTCTCTTTCCTATGAACTCATCATTTTCCCTTTTTTTGGTTCTCCTTTCAGCAACTACGCTTCCCATCCCTCCGTGTCCAAGCCTGCGAACCTCGCTCAGTCTGCAAAGCCGCCTGAGCCTTGTCCCCGTCCGTGGCGCAGACCCCCTCTCTCATCTTGCTCCTGCTCCGAACCGGCTAACGCCTGAGTTGCTCAAGCCAACCTCCATCCCATCCAAACCGCATTAAACCCCATGCTGGCCCCACTTCACCAGCGCCGACTTTTCACCAGTCCGCCCCACTAGTCCACGACCAACGCCCGACCCCAAGGAAGGCCCCCCGCCGTCGACCCCTCCAACCATGCGAGCAAACCATCCCCTTTAGCCCGTGTCACCCTGGAAGTCGACCCCACAACTGCTGTGACCCAACTCGTCTGTGTCGGCCCTCCTCCCACTTCTGAGCTTGCCTGAAAACCAACTCCTCCCCATTGCTATGCCTCCTACAGCCTCCGTCATACTTTCTTGATGCCAAGGTCCACTCCTCCGATATCCGACCTAGTGAAGCAAACAGACTAACTCCTATTGTCCCCTCGGATTTGAAACCGATCCCACCATCTCCGTCCTTCCCGACGTCCGCCTCACCTCCTGCAAACTCCTGTCTGCCGTGAACCCCTCTGTCCCCGCATGTGCGTCTACTCAGCGTGCATGTGTGTTTTGATTTTGTGGTGTGAGTTATTCTGGGTTATTGTATGCTATGTATATATTTAGTGTGTGTAATTGTGAATGTGAATTTGGGTTTGTATTTATGTTTTGCATGTGAGTGAGTTTAACAGTACTGAGTTGTTTTTGGAAGTTCATTGGTTCTAAAATAAAAATATGTGTATATGTATATATATATATATATATATATATATATATATATATATATATATATATATATATATATATATATATATATTTTTTTTTAATTATTGGTATGTGCGTTGTATATTTATATATATATGTAGCTTTTGTAAGAAAATGATTTTATAGTAGTTGAAACCTATGATGGTATTTATGTATATACATAGGAATTTATAAATCCAAATTGGTTCATAAAGATTTTAATTTGTGATATATATATATATATATATATATATATATATATGTAATATATATGTTAACTTATGGAAGTAAACTAGTTTTATAGGTTTGAATAATGATAACATGCATTCGAAATTATTTTGGTATAATATATAATAATATTGTTATGTATCTGATTTAATAATAATATTGTTAGTATATTTACTAAGATTTGAAGCTCAATTATAATAAATAAATGAGTAGGGAAGAGATATAATTTTCCCTACTTAAAATTTTAATTATTTGACATATATTATTTACGACATATGACTTGGAAATTTGTATATATTTTGTTTATATATATTAAGATTTTTTGACTATATACCTGACGTTAAAGTTGGCCTATCGAATACTTAGTGATTTGGGTATACGTTTGATCAACGTATATTATAATAAATAAATGAGTAGGGAAAAGATATAATTTTCCCTACTTAAAATTTTAATGATTTGACATATATTATTTACGATATATGACTTGGAAATTTATGTATATTTTGTTTATATATATTAATATGTTTTGACTATATACCTGACATAAAGTTGGCCTATCGAATACTTAGTGATTTGGGTATACGTCTGATCAACGTATATGTTAAATCCTATATGTACTTGATAGATATAGAGTCACACTCTAGTCGCTTGGAAATTATTCTGGTGATGACTACAACATCATCGATATCTATTTTCGGGTTTCGAAAATGGGATAACTATATATTGCCAATCGAGACATCGAATGAATACTTGGAACTATTTTAAATGTTTGAAAATATTTCGACTTTTGATTTATATATATTTCAAATTATATATATATGTTTGAAAATAGATATGTGCCATTAGTTTAAATATATAATATATTAATTATTTACTAGTTTCCTTTCTTGTTGCTTTTCGGGGACGAAAAAGTTTGAGTAGGGGAGAACGTAATTACCCGAATTTTTAAGTGCATTTTATTATTTAATTTAAATTTAAAATTTTATTTTATTTTATTTACTTAAAACTAAATTTGTTAGGATTTTATTGTAATAAATATTTTGATTTATGATTTACAACTATATTTATTTTGGATTTTATATTACAAATGAATTTTGTATTCGATTTATATATATAATTTAATGTTACAGATCAATATTTGTAATCCAAATCTTATTTATTTGATTTTATCGAATTTATTCATTTCGAATTGAAATTTAATTTCTTAAGAAATTTTTATTTAAATATTTAAAAGTCGTATTTGAATTTAAATGGTTTTGTTTCAAAACACTTCCCAATTTACTTTTAAATTCCTGTTTGAATTTAAATGGTTTAAATTATCCAAATGATAATTTATTTCACCAAATTTATAATACTATTTATAAATACAGCTTCCTTGTCTCATATATATTAAACAAGTTCCCTTTTCAAATTTCTATTTGAAACTCCATCCCTTTGATATTCCGAATTGCGGAATAAAAACAGTTGTTCCCTTTCGAATGATTCCAAATTCTATATTTAAATTCATATTTGAATTTAAATATTCAAATTATCTCTTGATAATTAATTCATTATATTTATAAACACCATTTTATAAATTTCCTTGTTTTATATTTAAACAAGTCTATTTCAAAATCTATTTAAAACCAAAACCTTATATTGGAAATTTCTATTTATAATAACTTATATATATAACACCCAATTTATTTTCACACTCAATTTAACTTCTATTTAAATAAATTCGAATTGATCGAATTCAAATCATAAATTTTTACGGATTTATTTTAGTTCAATTTATATTTTGAACATCAGAATAAACTCCATCGTTTATTTCTTTAAACGATTTCCCCATTTCTATTTTTAAATTCACATTTGAATTTAAATTTTCAAATTATCCAATGATAATTTTTCTACTTTATTTATAAACACTGATTATAATTTCACTTCAAATCTTATATTATTAATTTATAAACAACATTTATAAATTCACTACTTGTTTTATGTATTCAAACAAGTTAATATATTTATAGTCCAATTTAAATTCAAATTCTATTTTAGATAAATAGAATTTTCCCTTTAAATTTTCAAAATTACCAATTATCACCCATGGATTTTCTAACACATCATATATGACAATATATATATAAGAACAAACAAATAATAATATTTTTGAGGAATCCAGTTGGATCTCTCCAACCTGTTTTCCTGCATCCACAGACGTTAGCCGACATAAATAATACCCATCCTGCTTCAAGCCAGGATATCGCGGTATAGAAGGTCATCCACTATCATAGCGTGGGCCGTATAGGGTCATCCGCTACTGATACTGTGGGCATCCGCTAATGGTACAGCTGGAACTATCCAACCACCAATATATATATATATAATAGCCACAACCTAGCCTAAATAACTTATATATATATATATATATATATATATATATATATATAATAGCCAACACTGATAAACAATTTATAAACGCATCCAAGTAGTCAAAAATTTATTTAACGATAAAAATAAATTCAAATAAATTTTGAGTGAGAATTACTCATCGGGATTATTCATCGAAATAGAGATTTGTTTTTCTAATTAAATTAAAACTGTGTTTAATTCAATTGAAACTTCCAGTTGGTACCAATCGAGCTCAACCCAATATCATTCCAAAGTATTCATTTTCTCTACACCATCGTAACTCATTTTTTTGAGAAATTCTGATCATTTAAGGATAAAATATGCGAGTTATAAATTTTATCATGAATTAAAATAGATAATTTATATTAACCAATAATATCATAATTAAATTTAATTACCTAAATCAAGCAGGTTAATTCTACGCCTATAACCTCCTTCCTAATTCGATGTTTTTTTGAACCCAAAACATCATTAACCTGTGAGCTATAGCCATCCAATATCCAGTTGCCATTCGAAATCATGCTGCTCCCCTTCTCGTTTTAACCTGCAATGCCCAACTAACAACACCTACCACCTCTCCTTTGCAAACTCCAACTACCACGACTGCCTATAAGTACTGCAACCTCCATCATTGACTTTAGCATCAACCAGTCCACCTTAGCCCATCATCCCAAAATGAAATGTCGTTTCCCAAATCACATCCCTTACAGCAAGGCCGATACCCCTCTGCCAATCCCAGAACAATCGGTATTGAACCCTGGTCAGTCACCAGTTCCACCATTAGAACTTCGAACTCCATCTGGAAAAACGCACTGTTCCAGTTTCCATCAGCGATTCACAAACCTTCTTCCGTTCGCACCCCTTTCCAGCATCGATTTCACTCTGATACTCTTTGCAAACCTCCGAACTACTCACGACAATCGACAATCCCAACGATCCCACAATTTTACCAATACACGCGAGCGCTTCCAGCGAGCTCCAGGAAATCTATGGTTCCATCGTGATCTCGTTTTTCGATTTGATTTTTCTTCTTCGGTTTTATTCTGAAGTTCGAATTGCTTTTATGAAGGAGAAATGAAATGGATTTTTTTTTCCAGAATTCAATTTGCAAAAGAGGAGGGTTGCGATTTATATACATACGAAAAGAGGAGAGATTATTAAGTAGCGGCCATCATTATTGAAGCTTGCAAATCGATTTTTACTTTGCCCGAGGATGACCAAAATTGAAGAGATTGGGAGGAAGATAAGGTCGCGTAAATTACTTAGGCATGGAGGAAATCTTCTATGCAAAGTACAGTATATTTAATGTGATTTGAGTTTAAAGAGATTTTGTTTCTTTTTAAATTGATATTGATTTGATTTCGAACCTATCCACAATCAAATATCTCGGGGTCTATTATATGAATTCACGAACCGCTATTTTAACAAAATGACTGACGTTTGTAGGGTTTATCCACTGTTCTGGACATAGTGGAATAAGATACAAAGTCTAATCTGATCATATGGAGAAGATATAAATTTAAACTAACTATTTAAATTAAATTCGATTTTATAGAAATATAAATTGATTTCAAATAATTAATTTCATCGATAATAAATAAATTATTATCGTTCTAATTCAAAATAGAAATTCTACAAATCATCTGAACAGTTTCGGTTTAGTTATAACTTTGAATTAAACTAGATTTGTTTTTGTATTACGGTTGTTCAATATATTCAAAATAAATCATATTTCGATTATTTAATTTATAACTCAATATAAAAATTTATTTATATTATCAGCTCGATATTTAAATCCATATTAAATATTAAAAATAAATAGATCAAAAATCCGGGTCCTTACATTCTTCCCCTCTTAAAAGAATTTCATCCTCGGAATTAGTAAGGTAGGAAAAATGCTAACATCCCATTATCTTTTCAAAAACTTACTTAAGTTGAACTCAACTTTTCATATTTCAACAAATTTAATTCCACCAAAACTTTTGGTTTTCATTCATTTTATTCGAATGATCTACAATCAATACATTTACATCCAATCTGTATTCCATTAATCTATTCAAATTGATTCTAGTCAATTGATTCACTTCAATCCATTTAACTTGCTTAAGTTAAATTTAAATTCTAGAATTCAAATTCCCAGGTTTTCATTTCAAACCCTTTTGAAATCATATAAATATAAATACCTATATTTATAACCATCTCAAATTCAAAACATTTGAATTTTCAAACCCAACTTGTTTACTTTCAAACAAATTCCCATTAGAAACTTTTCTAAGGTAGCAATCCATCACTTAGAACTCGAAAATGAACATTGATGATGCTGCAGTCATCATCAGAGTTATTTTCCAGCGACTGAAGTGAGAAGTTAGTTCAGTGCTTTATCACTTTCAAAATCCATTCAAAAATGGTATTTATTCAAATCCCTTCAAGACAAAACTATATTATTTTAAAATACTTCAAAAAAGAAAATATTTTTCCAAACACTCAGGATTTAAATTCTAAATTCTGGTTTGAATTTAATTTTAATTCATCTCATTTGTATGTCTCATTTATATACAAATTTCATTTGGTTATATATAACCATTTCAATTTTATAATCTCATATGATTATAATATTAACAACCAACTCATCCATATAATATAATAGTTCTAGAAAATTATTTCTTTTCTATATCAAAATAGAATTTTGGGTAAAATTATTCATTTACCTACTTAAAAGAATATTGTGTCAAATTTCTCTGTTCAAGTGTTTAGAAATTCCTATCGACTTCGTGGCATCCCACGATTCGATCAGAATTCATAAACCACCCAACAGACTAGCCAACACAATATAAAATAATTTTTATATCAATTAACAAATACGTGCTCCCGTATACACACTCTACTCATTCTAGGGTACTACTGACTCTATCTCTAATGAGCACAGCTCACCAAAGCCTAGATATTCGCTCAACCTAAGCTCTGATACCAACTGTAACGAACCGCAAATCCGTACTACCTGAGTTGACTAATATCACCACACGTCCGACCCAAATTGCACAGAAATACGGATCATTATTAGAAAGAAGTTAGAGGATTAGAAATAGAAAGAAAGAAATATTAGAACAGAAGAAAACGAAGATCACAAACTCATAGCAGAACGAATAAAATATGTTAGGTAACATAAACTTTGAAATACAATTCGGTAACTTTATATACATACCATCATCAGAGCACAACCGCTATTTCTGGAACAGTTATAAACACCTTTTTCTAGATACAAACATGGTACACAGCGGAATATATGATAACCTATAACTAACTGGTGAAGGCTCCTGCTTCAAACTCCTCTAAGTGAATCTGTAAAATCCCGACTACTTGACTGCCAGTACAAATTTGGGCGCCCAAGAGTTTAGGGAAAAAAACAAAATAAACTCTGGGTCAGTCATGGGACTTGTGTGAGTAAACTCCAACCATTTGTTTAACTTTCAAAATCCTTTCGAAAGAAAGGATAATAGTTAGACCAGCCCACACATAAAAATGGACGGTTTTTACCTTACTATAACCCAAAACACTTTGATACGAAAATCCAGTGATATTGTAATAGTGTCTAAATCAAATAAATAACAATCTAGCGTAACGCTTGCATCTCACTCTCCATATATAATATAAAATCAAAAACCGCAGGGCACTTATTGGAGATTCGATTCTAACTATGACAAGGTATGGAACCACCTGCCGATAGTGTATCTCTAGAGGGGAATACACTGGGCTCAACAAAAACATCTTGCAACCGGGCCCACACATGACCGACCACTCATTTCACTTGAGTGTATCGAATGTATATCACCAATGGTTGGGATCAGCAACCGTTTCCCGAATGGGACAGCATCGAATAGAATAAGGAATTAAATGAATTTCTCTAGATAGGTGATTATACACCATAACGGGAGCGACCCACATAGCCATGCTGCCTGCTCGATTTTTGTCATTTCCCGGTTGTTGAGGCCTGAGGCTACGATTACTTGCAATTCATTGATAGCACAATCACTTTGAATGCCACATTACCAAATCCGTTTATCACTAATTGATTTGCATAAATATATTGGATATTATGCTAAGAGAATAAATCCTCCACCACCATATATATTTATACAGACCAACATATTTGATCATTGGAAATACTTTGTTAGACATTCGTCCATATACGTTCGTTCTGGGATTGAACAAAACCGAAGGCACAATTTCTATTAATAGAAAAAGCCCTTGCACTTTACTCCATCTTCAATTATCTTTATATAATCTGATTCGCAACGCAACTTCCAATACGGAGTGCTTCTCGGATAATAATCCAACCGGTCTCTCCATATTGACAACGATATTGGCAAAAACTTCAATAGTCGATTATTTAACTATTGAAGAAAAACAAACATCCATTCAAAACATCAAACAATCATTGTGCCTCTTTTGATTAATATTTCATTAATTAAAACACTTCTCCATTTCCTTACCAATATTCGTTAATACAATATATTCAATATTTCTCTTGGCCTCTTACGCTATTTGGAAAACATTTCCATATCTCGCCTTCTTTTATTTTCTACACTTAGAAAATATTTTCTATTTATAATTGGAGAACATTCCAATTATTTATTTCTTTCCCGACTCATTTAATTCTATACTCGGGAAATATTTACTTTTATATTTCCAAAATTCTACTTACTTGGGTTAAAACGAATGTTGTGTAAAACATTATTATGATAACTCAAAATACTGTATTCAACTAAATCTTATTCAAATATTGATCATCGAGATTGAATCTTGCTATTTGTCAGTAAGTAATGAAAACAATCGAGTTGGGGTAAAATTACCTCTCAGACCTTGACTGAAAACATCTTTAACTTCAAAACAGACAAAACCATTATTCCCGAAAAATCAACACCATACAAACCAATTATTCATTTTTAAACGTATATATGTTTCTCTTTCTATTACCAGACTATCAATTTCCTTTTTGTTTATAATATTCTATTTTAATTTGTTTCCTTATCGAATTCAATATATATTGATATATTGATTTTCTAGTTATCCAATTTTCTTAAAATTTTCTAACTTCTTAAATTTCTGGAAAATTTCGCCATAACCTCCTTTGTATTGGTCAATAGTTCAAACCTCAACTCGCCTCTCTAGGCCCTTTACATTCAAAAAGAAAATCAAAAAGCCAAGTGGCTTGTCGATTCGGTGCATAAAACCTCATATGGAATTTAAACATGTACCTTTTTGTCGGGCACTAAATTTATATATCTTCATATACTTCATTCCAAACCTGCTTAACACGTATCCAAATATTCCTATTTGGTTTCAACTCAATCCATTCGTCTTAACCCAATTCGCTAATTTATTTCCTAATTAGCTATTTTTCCTATTTCACTTTTTTGTTTGAACAAACATGTTCAAATAAAATATTTAACTTGCTTATAACCAAATTGAATTCCAATTTCAATTCAAGTTTCCTTTTCGATTTCAAATATAAATTTCCAAATCGAATTCACTTATTCAAAGCCTAATATCAATTCAAAATATCATTAACTAATTACTATTCAAATTAGTTAATTCTATTCAATTATTAAAAATCTGATTTCTTATTTCAAAAATCAATCCATTACTCCACTTGAGTTCGCATATATTTTACAACTCAAATCTGAAATTTTCTAAATAGAAATTCGGATTTTTTTTGCTTAAAATCCTTTTATAAAATTAAAAAAACCATTATGATTTTTAAATGGTTATGGCGCTGTTTTTCTGAAAATTTGATTTTGACATAACTCAAAATATATACGACGAAATTCAGAATTTTCTCTTCCATTAGAAAACTATTATCTAATTGGTCCTGACGGTTCTTGTTTCAAAGAATTCCGACTTAATTTGGGTTCTATATACTCAATTGAAGTTACAATCTACGAACTGTCACGCTGTAACGAGCTCGTTTTAATTATATTTAATATACAAATGTTTTTAACTTCGTTGATATATAAATTCTAACTCCATTCTAATATACTTTAATATATTTTAAACTAATTATCCAAATTCAACTTAATATTTCCGATTATCTATAATTGTCAATTTTCCCTTACTCGGTAATAAATTTATTTATCCTTCGATCTTATATATTTAATTCCAATTCCTTTTATAAATAAATTATTTATAAAATTCGATATAATCGAATTTTAATTATAAACCCGTTGAATTCTTCTCAATTCAGCTTATACTCCAAATTCCGAAATATAATCAATCATTTTTTTTAATACACTTCCCAATTTACTTTTAAATTCCTATTTGAATTTAAATGGTTTAAATTATGCAAACGATAATTTATTTCACCAAATTTATAACACTATTTATAATTTCAACTTCCTTGTTTCATATATTTAAACAAATTCCATTTTTAAATTTCTATTTGAAACTCCATCCCTTTGAAATTCTGAACAGCGGAATAAAAACAGTTGTTCCCTTTCGAATGATTCCAAATTCTATTTTTAAATTCATATTTGAACTTAAGTATTCAAATTATCTCTTAATAATTAATTCATTATATTTATAAACACCATTTTATAAATTTCCTTGTTTTATATTTAAACAAGTCTATTTCAAAATTTATTTAAAACCAAAATCTTATATTGGAAATTTCTATTTATAATAACTTATATATACAACACCCAATTTATTTTCACATTCAATTGAACTTCTATTTAAATAAATTCGAATTGATCGAATTCAGATTATAAATCCTTACGAATTTATTTTAGTTCAATTTATATTTTGAACATCAGAATAAACTCCATCGTTTATTTCTTTAAAACGATTTCCCCATTTCTATTTTTAAATTCACATTTGAATTTAAATATTCAAACTATCCAATGATAATTTTTCCGCTTTATTTATAAACACTGTTTATAATTTCACTTCAAATCTTGTATTATTAATTTATAAACAATGTTTATAAATTCACTACTTGTTTTATGTATTCAAACAAGTTAATATATTTATAGTCCGATTTAAATTCAAATTCTATTTTAGATAAATAGAATTTTCCCTTTAAATTTTCAAAAATACCAATTATCACCCACGTATTTTCTTACACATCATATATGACAATATATATATGAGAACAAACAATTAATAATATTTTTGAGGAATCCAGTTGGATCCCTCCAACCTTTTTTCCTACATCCACAGACGTTATCCGACATAAATAACACCTATCCTGCTTCAAGACAGGGTATCGCGTATAGAAGGTCATCCACTATCATAGCGTGGGGCATATAGGGTCATGCGCTATTGATACTGCAGGCATCCGCTAATGGTATTACGGTAACTATCCAACCACTAATATATATATGTATATATAATAGCCACAACCAATCCTAAATAACTTATATATTTATATTATATATATATATAATAGCCAACACTGATACACAATTTATAAACGCATCCAAACAGTCAAAAATGTATTTTTTAACGACAAAAATAAATTCAAATAAATTTTGAGTGAGGATTACTCACCAGGATTGTTCATCGAAATAGCGATTCGTTTGTCTAATTAAATTAAACTTGTGTTTAATTTAATTGAAACTTCCAGCTGGTATCAATCGAGCTCAACCCAACATCATTCCAATGTATTCATTTTCTCTACACCATCGTAACTCTTTTTTTGTGAAATTTTTATCATATAAGAATAGAATATGCGAGTGATAAATTTAATCACAAATTAAAATAGTTAATTTTGTTAGCTAAGTACTATTAACCAATAATATCATAATTAGATTCAATTACCTAAATCAAGCTGGTTAATTCTGCGCCTATACCCTCCTTCCTAATTCGATGTTTGTTTGAACCCAAAACATCATTAATTAGTGAGCTATAGCCATCCAATATCCACTTGCCATTCAAAATCATGTTGGTCCGCTTCCTATTTCAACCTACAATGCCCAACTAACAACACTGACCACCTTTCCTTTGCAAACTCCAACTACCACGACTGCCTATGAGTACTGAACCTCCATCATTGACTTTAGCATCAACCAGTCCACCTTAGCCCATCACCCCAAAATGAAATGTCGTTTCCCAAATCACATCCCTCACAGCAAGGCCGATACCCCTCTGCCAATCCCAGAACAATCAGTATCGAACCCTAGTCAGTCACCGGTTCCACCCTTAGAACTTCGAACTCCATTTGGAAAAACGCACTGTTACAGTTTCCATCAGCGATTCACAAACTTCGTCGTTCGCACCCCTTTCCAGCATCGATTTCACACCTCCGATACTCTCTGCAAACCTTCGAACTACTCACGACAATCGACAATCCCGACGATCCCATAATTGTACCAATACATGCGAGCGCTTCCAGCGAGCTCCAGGAAATCTAGGGTTCCATCGTGATCTCGTTTTCGATTCGATTCTTCTTCTTCGGTTTTATTCTGAAGTTCGAATTGCTTTTATGAAGGAGAAATGAAACAGATTAATTTTTTTCCATATTTCAATTTGCAAAGGAGGAGGGTTGCGATTTATATACATATGAAAAGAGGAGAGATTATTAAGTAGCGGCCATTATTATTGAAGCTTGCAAATCGATTTTTACTTTGCCTGAGGATGACCAAAATTGAAGAGATTGGGAGGAAGATAAGGTCACGTATTTATAAACGAAAATTACTTAGGCATATAGGAATTCTTTTGCGCAAAGTACGGTATATTTATTGTGATTTGAGTTTAAAGAGATTTTGTTTCTTTTTAAATAGATATTGATTTGATTTCGAACCTATCCACAATCAAATATCTCGGGGTCTATTATATGAATTCACGAACCGCTATTTGAACAAAATGACTGACGTTTGTAGGGTTTAACCACTATTCTGGACACAGTGGAATAAGCTACGAAGTCTAATCTGATTATATGGAGAAGATATAAATTTAAACTAACTATTTAAATTAAATTAAATTTTATAGAAATACAAATTGATTTCAAACAATTAATTTCATTGATAATAAATAAATTATTATTGTTCTAATTCAAAATGGAAATTCTATAAATCATCTGAATAGTTTCAGCTCAGTTGTAACTTTGAATTAAACTAGATTTGTTCTCATATTACGGTTGTTCGATATGTTCGAAATAAATTGTATTTCGTTTATTTAATCGATAAGTCAATATAAAAATTTATTTATACTATCAGCTCAATATTTAAATCCATATTAAATATTCAAAATAAATATATCAAAAATCCAGGTCGTTACACTCTGCCAATACTGAAAATCACTTTAACAACTGTGTACATGGTGGAGTTCCAGAATGAAGGGGATGATTTGGCGAACGACTCTATTTTTGTATTTCATATTAATTACGAGACCCTGACTACCTTGAGTCAGCTTAATGTGACTAAAACAGGAGCTATGCACGGACCAAGTGAGGTCATACCTCTTATCGAGCGCACTTCTTCGATACCATACTATTACTTTTGTGATGTGTTTTGGTGGCCACCCTCCGATTTGATCATGGGAGTGTGTCTCGAGATGGGTGGTAGTAGCTGTTATGCGTTACCACCAGTCCGGCTCTGCAAACGGTGAATCCACCCTGGCATTCCTTGCGTGCCTTGTCACATGCCTTATACGAGCCCACTATAATTTTGTTTTGTACTGTTTTATATGGAGTGCCCTCTGATAGCCCTCCAGTTTATGGAGAAATTACGGTACTTTATATACTATGGGAATATTTAAATTGTGTAAGGGTAATTATGGTAATCCCACTTACGCTATTTTGATTTTTTACTTTACTAGATAGACACTTTTGTATATAGAGTATTATACTATATAGTATTAGTTTGACGGATCCTTAAGGATGGTGATCCAAAACATCCTTTAAGTTATTGATTGCATTTCATCAAACATTTCATTTGAATTGATTTACTTCCATGAGAATGTTAGTCCTGATCCGAGTTGTTTTTATTTGCATTATTGCTCGGGTCAGATCAATTATCACAGCCTTTGAGATTCACTATTAGAGTTGAAGTTTATATTGGCATTTGCTCACTTGTATCTACTCATTCTGTTGGTCCAGTCATCCAGTTATTTATGTTTCAAATTTTTATCATTTATTTATGTATCTGAAATTAATTGTTTTAGTCTTCCGCTGTATTATTTATGTAAACACTGATGTAAATTTTTATTTAGTAGCTTCATGAACTATATTGTTTTTTAATTTCCACTGCGAGATGTTATGTTACTCTATATCTGTATCTATGTCTGTGATCTGTGATTCTGTGATTTATTCTATTTACCTCAGAAGCTAATAACAATCTATTGTTTTGGACGTTTCGAGTTGACATGTTTTGTCGATTCGGCACGGTCAAAATGGCAGGTCGTTACAATAGAGTTTACAAAATGACCAGCCAAACAAAGTTATCACAATTCCAAGTATGGAAGCAAGAAGGAAATGGACAAAGAAATGGAGCAGCACTCTCAATCATTTCAAAATGCACAAATTTGTGCAGTAACAATGTTAAATGCACATGCTAGGTTAAGATTCATGCAATACAAGAAAGGAAATATGTTTCAGCATGCACAAGGCAAAAATGGGAAGGCATGCAACAACAACAACTCGCATGGTCGAGGTAGTTAGCAACTCAATGAAGCAAGAGCAATAAAATGGTGCATAAGTACAAGTAAGATCATGGTAGTTGATGAATCAAATGCAACATGAATGATCAAACCAGAGAAAGAAAAGGCAAGCTAAGAAGACACATAATACAAAAACACACACACACACACACACACACACACATATATATATATACACACACACACACACACAACTGTGTATATATACACATATATGTACATATGGCAGCATCAAAAGGCAATGAACACAGACCATGGACTAGCAATATGGATTAATGTCAAACAAGCAATGCACATGTTCAGGTCAATTAAGGATGCAACAAATGTAACAGTCATGGTGCATGCAATATACCAAGTTTCAAGCTCAAGTGACACAGCAATAATAAAATAGGTGCACAAGTCAAGGTTCGAACAAGGTAACACTGAGAAGCTGCTTATAGACAGACCCAAAGATGGATAAAGATCGTATACAAAAACAAGGTGAATTCTTTAATAAGATGATCAACACAAGTTTCCAAAATTTGCATGTGTTAAAAATGGAAAGAAATCTTTTATCATCAATCTCGACCAAGGTTTATTTCCCAGATATTCAAAGTGATAAATTTGGCATATAGTTTAATTTCAGAAAGATATAAAGAATTCATCACCGGGAGTCACACAAGAAAATTTTCAAAGTATTCAAAGGGGTGAATTTTGGGCAATAATGAATTTAAGCATGCATGTAACAACCCGAAAAATCTGAACCAGTTTGAAAATTTTAATTTGTCTATTTTAGTGAATTTTAGATATTTAAAATAAAATATTTTAAATAATAACAATGAAAAGTGAGTTTGAATCGATGTTTGAAAATAAATATAATTATTTCTAACTATAAACAAGGCCTGAAATGGCGTGGTAGTTTCAAAATTTAAATTCAAACTTTGACTGACTATACTGGGAGCAAAACAAAATGGATTTTAGTGAAACCAAAAATATTTAAATCTGTTAGTGAATATCTTTCTAACGAATCTGAAAAATCGAAGTTTCGTAGCGGGAAGCAAAAGTTATGGCCAAATGAATTTTCAGAAAGGTCACTATAGAGTTTATACATCCCGTGAAAATGGCCATTTTGCAAACGACCTCAGAATTCGACGAAACCACTTTTCTTGGATCTGGGGTGTCAAATTATTGCTAGGTTTCAAATTTCATAAATTTTGAAGTTAATATGTAAGCGTGGCAAAGGAAAATGTGTTTGGTCGATTTCTATTAAATGGGATCGACCAGAAAAGGGCCATTTTTAGAACGGTCTCAGAATTCGACAAAACTAGTTTTGTTGGGACCGTCTCATCAAAACATAGCTAGATTTATTTTTCTGGAATATTTGGGATTAGTATGTGGCGCCGGCAAATTAAAATGTACGTTCAAATCAAATATTGAATGTTCTGTATTTTAATTTGAAGAGAAACTGACTCAAACAGTCGAATGGGCCTACGAAACATATCCCATTGTGTTTGGAATGGGGGTATTTGGCTAGGGACGACAGTTGTTGGGTTTGGATTGGAGTTCGTATGAGGCAAGGGGTATTTTTGGATTTTAAAAATATATAAATATAAAAAAAATCATTGGCTAGTTATAATTTCTCTCTCCCGGTCTGACCCACAATTAAAAGCGGAAAGCCATTTAAACCTTCTAGCCCCGATTCCGACCGCCACACGCCGAATTAGAACTCAACCCAGTTGAGATTTGCGAAGAGCTCAACGAGAGCTTCAAATCCGTAGCAGCCACGCCTTCCCTCGAGCTGTGTGCATTGAGAATCGACGCCAGGAAGTCTGGGTGTTCAAACCGTCGCCACGCCGCCTATAGGCCACCGAAGTGGGCCTCACTCCAGGCGCCAGTGCATCTCTCTCCCCTCTTCCTCGCTGTGAAGGTCGATCGTCGATCCGTTTCACCGTTTGATCGAAAAGTTCAAACCTAGTTTTGAAGAATTCAGAGAGGTAACGGCTAATAATTATTTAACCTATTCTATAGCACTTTAAAGCGCTATGGTTTTTGATTTCATTGTAAAAATCATATCTTTTTCGTTTCTTGACAAAATTCAGTGAAACAAGAGACAGTGGACTCGTGTGGGCGTCTTCTACATTCTACAAGAGACCGGATATTTTTCTGAGCCTTCTGCAATTTTTGGTGGAGTGGAACCCAATGTGAGATTTCTGAATTATAAACGATATGTAAATGACGATGTATAAATTATATATTCGAAGTATGAGTTATATAAGCGTTGTACACCTCATGTATAAGCATTGTATAAGTTATATATGCGTTGTAAAAATTATGTATGTGTTGAAATAGAAGTGAAATATACTTATATATATACGCCCCTCGTCCACAAACCATGGACGATATTTATTGGTTGTGATTGGTGAGAAAAATGGTTGATAGCGAATGGTTGATTAGTATTGTTAGTGGTTGAAATTGATTGATTGTGGTTGAAAAATACTCGTTTGTGGTTGAGAATTATTTGGTTGAAACCATATAGGATTAGTTTGTGGAAAAGAAAAAAATAAACATGCCGCCTGCGTGCGAACTAGATGCATGAAATCCCCATTGTCAAAAGCTACTAGGCTTTAAGGTAGAGCGAGGAGGCGTACTAGGGACGGTCCCGGTTTTAACTACCCTGCCGTTATGCTACCAAAATTTTCAATAATATTCATGTGTTAGAATTATTTTCATGTGTTGAAACTATATTCGTGTGTTGAATAAAAATTCATGTGTTGAATAGAAATTCATGTGTTGAACGACATTCATGTTTTGAAATAAATTGTTTTATAATAAAAATCATATTTTTAAAAATCATATTTTTAAAAATCCTATTTTTATCATCTATATGAACTATATAAAATAGTCGTGTTTTGAAATCAATGGCTTTACAATAAAAATCACATTTTTATTATATACATGAATTGTTAAAAATAGTGAAGTGTTGAAATAAATGTCTGTTGGATAAAAATATCATTTTTATCAAATGTATGAAAAGAATATGGTTTTGAAATCGAAGAATAGATTATATTTATATATATATAAATATAATTAGAATAAATCGAATAATGAAGCTGCAATTCATGTTTTGAAACCGTGATTTCAAACGATTTGTGCGGGAGATCCGACCATCAGATTTTCCCAAAACCGAAACCGTTGGGTTCGATTTGGAAATATCTTTCCAACGACACCAACTTTGTGAAGATCCAACGATTGGATTGTCTGGAATGTTTAAATCAAATCTGAAGAAAAACAGCGCCAGAATCGATAATATATATATATATATATATATACAATCAAATTAAATCGTATAACGACGCTGCAGTTCGTATTTTGAAATTGAAATTTCAAACGAATGTACCGCGAGATCCGACCGTCGGATTTTCCCAAAACTGAAACCGTTGGATTCGTTTTGAAAAGATCTTTCTAATGATATAAATTTTGTGAAGATCCAACGGTTAGATTTTCAGATATGTGTAAATCAAATCTGAAGAAAAACAGCGCCACGGCCGCGTTATGGCCTGAAGTGTCATTTGAATAAATTGGCTATTTCAAAATAAATAAAAATAGCGATAAATCGTTATAAAATATTATAAACGATATGGAACGGAAATAAACTGAATTTACCAAGTTTATTAGATATTTGATGGTTGAATGTGTTTGACATGAAAATTATACTAAAAATAATGGGAACCTTTCCCTAAGAATGTGAAATTTATAAACTAACTGAAGGTTAGCTAAGTCGAATGGTTTCTAGGTTTTGATCTGATGTTGGTTTCGGCCTTCGGGGTTAATACTTGGGAAATTGTTCTCTTACTAATTTACGGTTAGTGACTGATGAATTGGAATGAGGCGTATGTGGTGTTTGTGTAGCACTTGTTTATTATATACGCGAGTTGCTCAGAAAGACCGGGTTTATCCCATTCTGAATAACTGAATCGACGATAAGAAGGCGATGATGAAGACAGTGGTTTAAGACCAGAGATCTTCACCTCAGTTGGATTGTAAATGTTGTCTTGATTGGGAGGCATCCCGAAATATAGATAATAAGTGGTGATCGTCCGTACGTACGTGGAGATCGATGGGTATGCGAGGTATATAGTGCCTCCGGTTTCGTTCAGACCCAGAACGAACTTGTAAATGGACTGTGTGTCTGACATTGGAACTCATTCTGTGTGATTGATAGCCATCAGTTGCATGGTGTGAATTGCCTGTGTGGCATGCTAAGATGCAGTGATTAAGGCTTCTGTTGAAAAGCAAAGTCTTGTGGTTGATGATCAAAGCATGGCATGTGTGGCATAGCTTTGTGTATAACGTGAATTCGCGAGCCTCACACCCCTGTATGAACCAGAAACGGGAGAGGACCTCAGGGAGGGCATGCGTTTCTTCTAGCTAGAGGTGGTGTCAATGCTTAACATATATATTATTTTCACCTGTGTGGTTGTTGCTGTTGCGAGGCGCCTTGGATATATCGGTGACTATGTGAAGCCGATGAAGTCATTCGTTGGCTCATTTACGCCCCAAAGGGCAGGGAAACGTAGTGTTCAGGCATTTTAATCCACATCGGTGGACCGACCCTGTCGCTCTATGGGTCACTCGAGCTCTGATCCTGAGACTCGGGCTAGACAGTCTCGAATTCGGTAAGGACTATCTTTTGCCTTGGTTCATGACGGAAATCCAATTTCCAAATACAACACTGTGCGGTTTTGATTGTAAACCTATATTTGGCGACATAGTGGCATGGGATGCTCATGTCGTCTGTGATTGATGCTTATGATTTGAAATTGTTTTTGAAACATATAAACACTAGTAATAATAGCAAATGCTTTTGTTTTATTTGTATCAAGCATATTTTGGCCATTATAAGGTAAAAACTCTATCCTCCGGTTTGCGTTGCATTGTGTGATGGGAACTGGGTCTTATAATTGCTTCATTTTTGTAAAAAGCATTGCGATATTTAAAAGATTTACTTGTTGTAAAGCACCGGCAATCCAATGGAGTAAACCCGTTCCGCGAAAGTGGCGTGGTCCTGTGATTAGCCATATTATAAAATGTGTTAAGTAGATTTCTCATACCAGTCCCATGACTGACTCGTAGTTTGTTTCACTTGCAAACTCGGGTGCCCCTCTTTCTACATGGGCAGCCTAGTGTTCAGGTTTTAGCAGGATCTTTCTAGATAGGGAGCTGAGGATAGATTCTACCATTTGTCTCTTTTTATGCTGTTCAGCTCCTATTGTACATATTATGTTTGTTTTCCGCTATAGATATTTATGTATAGCTGAACTGTATTTTGTACTAAGTATGATCCTGTATACTGTGTAACTCTGATGATTATGTTTATCCAGTGTATTATTTGTACATTATCTGGTGTATTTATTTATTTCTGTCCTGCTATTATCTGTTTATGTGTTTTCTTCCAAAGATTACCCTTGACACAGTCATACGGGGTTTTGGGGTCGTCACAACGTGGTATCAGAGCTTTGGTTAAGCTTAGTGCTGGAATATAACTTATTAACAAACTCATCAGAAATAGAACCAGTAGTGTTCTAGGATGAAGAACTCATTACAGATAGGATCAGTAATAACGTAGTATGAGTATAGCAGAATGGAATACACCTCGATAGACACATTTACATTCAAGTATATGTTTCTATGCTTTGAAATATCTTTTCTGTTGTCCTGACACTTTGTCTGCCATTTGCAGATGTACTAGAAAATGATTATCAAAAACAGAAGAAGGAATACCGAACCAGATATTGAGGCTCTAGTAAAGAGGTATCGAAATCTGGGTGGATCACCATTCTTGGGCAAAGAATCCATTATGGAAACACAAGCTTGGATTCGTTCTACTTAGAAGATCTTTGAAAGTTTAAAGTTAAGAGATGACCAGAAAAGATTACTAGCGTCTTGGGCACTCAAAGAAGAAGCTTTGTTCTGGTGGGATTCGATTATTAAGGATAATCCAAAAGGTGATATCACCTGGGATAGATTCAAAGAGTTTTTTAGTGAGAGATTTATTCCTCCAGAATAAACTGAGCGGTTATGTGATGAATTCTCTTATCTGATTCAAGGAGATATGACCATTCCAGAATAACATAAGAAATTCAATGAACTTTCGCATTTTGCCCCGCATCTAATTCAAGATCCAAAGAGGAAGAATCTGAGGTTTATTCATGGTCTTCGAAGAAGGTACCAGAATAGTGTAATGGGACATGTGAAGCTTCCTTTTTCAGAAATGATATACATGGCTTACCAGTATGAGGATCTTGACAAGAAAGGTATGTTACGCTACGAAGAGGAAGTCAGTTCTAGTAATAAAGGGGAGTCAGAAACTGATAGTCCTGAGGCCAGTATGATGCTTGAGGTCCGTGAGAAGCCCAAAGCCAATAGGAAAATGGGTAAATCTGGGAAAGAACCCATGACGATGGCCACCTGTTCTAACTGCAATAAGCAAGGGCATTTAACCCGGAATTGTAAATCCTCGAAGAAACGAAAGAAGGATGAATCTACATCCGGTAAGAAGTTTCAAGAGAATAGAAAATGCGATGGATGTCATCAGACTGGTCATTTTTTAAAGGCCTGGCCGCTATTCAGAAAACCTAAAACAATACAAGTGAATGAAGTGGTAGAAACTTCAGCACCCTCAGCTAGTCAGGGAAGGTCTGATGTTTTGGAAGGCACGCTTAATGTCAAAAATATTCCAGTTAAAGTACTGTTTGATACAGGCGCGTCGCGAAGCTTTATTGCAAAGAATGAAGTTAAGAAGTTGGATTTGAAATTGAAAAGGCTCAAAGAACCCATCACTGTACATAACCCGGTTGGGAGTTCCCTCGATCTTAGTTGGATTTGTGGGGTGCCTGTCTCTTTTTCCTGTTATAAGTTCCCTACCATCTCAATCGTCATGAATTTTACTGAATTTGATCTTATTTTGGGGTTAAATTGGTTAACCAAATATGAGGCTGAGGTTAAATGCGCCGAGAGAGTTGTTAAGGAAAAGGCCCAATCAGGGAACTATATAACCATACCATGTGAAGGCCCGAATTCAGATAGAAAAGACTTTTGTTCAGCTCTATATGTTTCTCCTGCTCAAATAGAAAATATCCCTGTAGTTACAGAGAATATATAGGACTTCATAAAAGATATTTCTGTCATCAAGAATTATGCGGATGTGTTCGAAGAAGTTGTTAGCTTACCTCCGTAGAGAGAAATTGATTTCAAGATCGCTTTAATTCGGAACGCAAGGGCAGTAGTGCACGTAATTCGGAGAATGACTCTAAAGGAGAAAGAAGAAGTAGACAATCAAACTCGACAGCTTGTATGGAAGGGTCTGATCAGGCCTAGTTTCTCTGATTGGGGAGCAGTAGTGGTTTTTGTCCCAAAGTCTGACGGTACTCTGCGACTATGTGTGGATTATCGTGACTTGAATAAGCAGACAATAACGAATAAATATCCATTGCCGCGAATCGATGATTTGTTGGATCGTCTGAATGGAGCACAAGTATTTTCAAGGATGAACCTAGCTACAGGTTTCCATCAGCTTCGTATTGCCGAAGAGTGTGTTCCTATGACAGCATTCAGAGGTCCAGACTTATTCTATGAGTGGTTAGTAATGTCGTTCGGCTTATCTAACGCTCCTGCCTATTTCGTCGATTTAATGAATAGAGTGTTCAGAGGAGTCTTGAATAAGTTTGTTTTGGTTTTTATTGACGATATTCTACTCTTCTCTAAGTCAAAAGCCGAACATGAAAAACATTTGGAACAAGTTCTAGAAATTCTGAGAAGGAATGTATTGAAAGCTAAACTTTCCAAATGTATATTCTGGCAAGATGAAGTAAAGTTTCTTGGCCACGTCGTATCAAAAGAGGGAATTGCTGTAGATCCAAGTAAAATCACCGCTATTCAAAATTGGAAACAGCCTAGTACTCCCACAGAAGTCCGAAGTTTTCTTGGATTGGCTAGTTATTATCAGAAGTTCGTTAAAGATTTTTCGAAGATATCTAGTTACTTAACAAAGCTTACAAAGAAGCACACAAAATCAAGTGGACTCCAGAATGTGAGGAGGCTTTTAAGAAGCTAAAAGTCAGATTAACAACGGCTCTAGTGTTAACAATTATCGATGGCAATCAAGACTTGAAAGTCTGGACAGATGCCTCTACAGAAGGCCTTGGTGCAGTATTAATGCAAAGAGGCCAAGTTGTTGCTTATGCTAGCCGTCAGCTGAAGCCACATGAAAAGAATTACGTTACTCATGATCTGGAGTTGTTGGCCATCGTATTCACTTTGAAAATCTGGAGACACTATCTTATGGGTGAGAAATTCGAACTGTTTACAGATCACCAGTCGCTAAAATATCTGTTCACCCAGAGAGACTTGAATCTGAGGCAACAACGTTGGCTAGAGTTCCTTGCAGCATACGATTTTGAGATTTTGTACACTCGAGGGAAAGCCAATGTTGTGGCTGATGCACTAAGTAGAAAGAATGTGATCATCGCCAGTTTTATAGTTGTGACTTCTTTGATTGACAAGATATCTACTCTCCAAAAAGATGACAAATTTATTAAAGGAATGAGCCAGTGGATTCGTGAATGCAATGCTTCAGATTTCCAGCTCGATAGCGAAGGGATTCTGAGGTTACAAGGACGAATTTGTGTTCCAGAAGTTCCTGAACTCAGAAGAGAGGTACTTGATGAATGCCACAAATCTAATCTCAGTATCCATCCGGGTGTG
Organism: Allium sativum; assembly: GCA_030737875.1. Classification (NCBI taxonomy): domain Eukaryota; kingdom Viridiplantae; phylum Streptophyta; class Magnoliopsida; order Asparagales; family Amaryllidaceae; genus Allium; species Allium sativum. The sequence goes on from CM060912.1 coordinate 432,051,283, forward strand.
AGTAAAATGTATAATGATATCAAGCGAACATTCTGGTGGAAATCATTGAAAAGAGACATCTCTACATATGTTAGAAGGTGCCCTACTTGCCAACTAGTCAAAAGCGACCAACAGAAACTGGCTGGATTGTTGCAACCGCTGGACATTCCAGGTTGGAAGTGGGAACATATTTCCATTGACTTCATAGATGGTTTGCCCAAAACCAGGAATAGATCGCTTCACAAAGAACGCCCATTTCATACCTGTCAGATCGAACAGAACTGCTCAGAGTCTGGCCCAGATTTATTTCAAGGAAATTGTTAGGCTACATGGAGTGCCGATCAGTATAGTTAGTGATAGAGATCCAATATTTAATAGAAAATTTTGGGAGGCATTTCAAGTAGAACTGGGAACGAAGCTGAATCTAAGCACCGCCTATCATCCTCAGACAGATGGTCAAACTGAGATGGTGAATCGCATTCTAGAAGATTTATTGCGGGCTTGTGTTCTTGATTTTGGTGGATCATGGGAAGACCATTTGCATTTGGCTGAGTTCTCATATAACAACAGCTACCAAGCAAGCCTGACAATGTCACCATTCGAAGCATTGTATGGTAGACCGTGCTGATCTCCTGCTTGTTGGGTCGAACCTGGTAATAGACTTGTATTGGGACCTGATATGATCCGTGAAGCTGCAGAAAAAGTCAGTTTCGTTAAGAAACGATTACTCGCCGCTCAAAGCCGACAGAAGAGCTATGTCGATTCGAGAAGAAGAGATTTGGCTTTTTCTGTTGGTGATTATGTGTATCTAAGGGTTTCTCCGATGAGAGGAGTGATTCGATTTGGCAAAACTGGGAAGTTGGCGCCCAGATTTATTGGACCATTCCCTATTCTTGAACGGATTGGGACTCTCGCTTATAGAATTCAATTGCCTGATTGGTTGCCTGGAGTACATGATATATTTCACGTATCTCAACTTCGAAAGCATGTTCATGACCCAGACTTGGTTGTGGAAGAGGCCGCACAATAGGATATAAAAATTACTCCTGAATTGGCTATGAGAAGAGAACCACTAAAGATTATTGGCAAAGAAACCAAAGAACTAAGGAACAAGAAGGTTAACTTAGTCAAAGTGCAATGGAGTGGAGATCCGCGAGATTGTACTTGGGAAACAGAGGAAAGCATTAAGAAAGCCTATCCTAAGTTCAGGGTGGATATCTCTGATTGACTCTGGTGCAAGGTACATTTACCATATTTTGAAATTTCCATTATGTTCTCTACTTTATTGTTATTTTCTTTTCATGGATATAAACTTTTGATTCTATAGTCTGATTATTTTAAAAGAGTATATGAATCGATTAGTATATTTTTGAAAAGTTAAAAACAAATTGATTGTTGTTTGTGTTGGGTGATAGTGGATTTGATTAATTGAATTATTAGAATGATTGTTAATTTAATCAATGAATGAAGAGTAAATCTATGCAATCAAATCAAGAATTGAACTGAGTTAAAAATAGATAGAAATATATACATGCACATTATATATGTTTGAACAGGTAAAAGGATTAGTTGTTGAGTAAAGAATTTATTTGCGTGCTCGACAAATAGGTAAACCTTAATGAGTTGGATGCGCAATTTTATTATTATATCAACTCCTGTGAATGTCATTGGATGCGGAGTGCTGGTTATTCTGTGTGTAATAATAAACGTCGCCACAGGATAGTAACAATTAATTTTGAACTACACTACATGGCATACTTCTTAAAGATAGGCATACTTCATCATATACCACATAAGCATTTGGGGCTTGTGTGACGAGGTTGAAGATTTACCATACGAGCGAGAGGCTTGTATGGCGATGACTATATATTACAGGCTGAAATGATGACTGATATGGACCATATAAATTGTAACGATAAATAGCAAGAATAATAAAAACCCCACATGGGTCCGGAGATGACAATAAACACGTCTCTCTGGTCATTAAGGCACAAAAACAATTTATAGGGTGACGAGAATTTATTCTTTGGAGTTATGATCTATACACGCTCCCCTGTGGACACCGGAATATATCACTATAAATATGTGCATGCTTATTAGGATTTATTGGGTACCTAATATGGCCCAATAAATTTCCAAACCCCTCCCCGTACAAAGGAGGTTATGGCGAAATTTTTCGAAAATTTAGGGTGTTAGCCAAATTTTTGAAGAATTTGAAAATTCTTAGAAACTGAAAAGTTGAAGAATGGAAGCCAGATTGAAAGTAGAGTTGATTAATCAAACCACTTTCAACTTTGTTCCTTTTCGGGGACGAAAAGTTTTAAGTGGGGGAGATTGTAACAACCCGGAAAATCTGAACCAGTTTGAAAATTTTAATTTGGATATTTTAGTGAATTTTAGATATTTAAAATAAAATATTTTAAATAATAACGACGAAAAGTGAGTTTGAATCAATGTTTGAAAATAAATATAATTATTTATAATTATAAACAAGGCCTGAAATGGCGCGGTAGTTTCAAAATTTGAATTCAAACTTTGACTGACTTACCGAGAGCAAAACAAAACGGATTTTAGTGAAACCAAAAATATTTAATTCTGTTAGTGAATATCTTTCTAACGAATCTAAAAAATTGAAGTTTCGTAGCGGGAAGCAAAAGTTATGGCCAAATGAATTTTCAGAAAGGTCGCTATAGAGTTTATATAGCCCGTGAAAATGGCCATTTTGCAAACGACCTCAGAATTCAACGAAACCACTTTTGTTAGATCCAGGGTGTGAAATTATTGCTAGGTTTCAAATTTCATAATTTTTGAAGTTAATATGTGACGTAGCAAAGGAAAATGTGCTTGGTCGATTTCTATTAAATGGGATCGACCAGAAAAGGGCCATTTTTCAAACGGTCTCAGAATTCGACGAAACTAGTTTTGTTGGGACCGTATCGTCAAAACATAGCTAGATTTATTTTTCTGGAATTTTTGGGATAAGTATGTGGCCCCGGAAAATTGAAATGTACGTTCAAATTAAATATTGAATGTTTTGTATTTTAATTTGAAGAGAAACCAACTCAAACAGTCGAATGGGCCTACGAAACATATCCCATTGTGTTCGGAATGGGGGTATTTGGCTCGGGACGACAGTCGTTGGGTTTGGATTGGAGTTCGTATGAGGTAATGGGTATTTTTGGATTTTAAAAATATATAAATATATAAAAAATATCATTGGCCAGTTATAATTTCTCTCTCCTCGTCTGACCCACGATTAAAGGCGGGAAGCCATTCAAACCTTCCAGTCCCGATTCCGACCGCCACACGCCGAATTAGCACTCCACCCGGTTGAGGTTTTCAAAGAGCTCGACGAGAGCTTCAAATCCGTAGCAGCCGCGCCTTCCCTCGAGCTGTGTGCATCGAGAATCGACGCCAGGAATCCGGGCGTTCAAACCGCCATCGCGTCGCTTATAGGCCACCGAAGTGGGCCCCGCTCCAGACACCAGTGCGTCTCTCTCCCCTCTTCCTCGCTGCGAAGGCCGATCGTCGATCCGCTTCACCGTTAGATCGAAAAGTTCAAACCTAGTTTTGAAGAATTCAGAGAGGTAATAGCTGATAATTAATTAAACTATTCTACAACACTTTAAAGCGCTATGGTTTTTGATTTCACTGTAAAAATCATATCTTTTTCGTTTCTTGACGAAATTCAGTGAAACAAGAGACAGTGGACTCATGTGGGTGTCTTCTACATTCTAGAACAGACTGGATATTTTTCTGAACCTTCTGCAATTTTTGGTGGAGTGGAACCCAATGTGAGATTTTTGAATTATAAACGATATGGAAATGACGATGTATAAATTATATATTCGAAGTATGAGTTATATAAGCATTGTACACCTCATGTATAAGCGTTGTATAAGTTGTACGTTCGATGTATAAGTTATATATGCGTTGTAAAAATTATATATGTGTTGAAATAGAAGTGAAATATACTTATATATATATACGCCCCTCGTCCACAAACCATGGACGATATTTATTGGTTGTGATTGGTGTGAAAATTGGTTGATAGCGAATGGTTGATTAGAATTGTTAGTGGTTGAAATTGATTGATCGTGGTTGAAAAATACCCGTTTGTGGTTGAGAATTATTTGGTTGAAACCACATAGGATTAGTTTGTGGAGAAGAAAAAAATAAACATGCCGCCTGCGTGCGAACTAGATGCATGAAATCCCCATTGTCAAAAGCTGCGAGGCTTTAAGGTAGAGCGAGGAGCCGTAATAGGGACGGTCTCGGTTTTAACTACCCTGCCGTTATGCTATCGAAATTTTCAATAATATTCATGTGTTAGAATTATTTTCATGTGTTGAAACTATATTCGTGTGTTGAATAGAAATTCATGTGTTGAATAGAAATTCATGTGTTGAACGACATTCATGTTTTGAAATAAATTGTTTTATAATAAAAATCATATTTTTGAAAATCATATTTTTATAATCTATATGAACTATATAAAATAGTCGTGTTTTGAAATCAATGGCTTTATAATAAAAATCACATTTTTATTATATACATGAATTGTTAAAAATAGTGAAGTGTTGAAATAAATGTCTGTTGGATAAAAATATCATTTTTATCAAATGTATGAAAAGAATATGGTTTTGAAATCGAAGAATAGATTTTATATATATATATATATATATATATATATATATATAATTAAAATAAATCGAATAACGAAGCTGCAGTTCGTGTTTTGAAACTGTGATTTCAAACGATTAGTGCGAGAGATCCGACCACCGGATTTTCCCGAAACCGAAACCGTTGGGTTCGCTTTGGAAATATCTTTCCAATGACCCCAACTTTGTGAAGATCCAACGTTTGGATTGTCTGGAATGTTTAATTCAAATCTAAAGAAAAACAGCACCAGAATCGATTATATTATATTATATTATATATATATAATTAAATTAAATCGTATAACGACGCTGAAGTTCATATTTTGAAATCGAAACTTCAAACGAGTGTACCGGGAGATCCGACCGTCGGATTTTCCCAAAACTAAAACCGTTGGATTCGTTTTGAAAAGATCTTTCTAGTGATATAAATTTTGTGAAGATCCAATGGCTAGATTTTTGTATTTGTGTAAACCAAATCTGAAGAAAAACAGCGCCACGGTCACGTTGTGGCCTGAAGCGTCGTTTGAATAAATTGGCTATTTTTAAATAAATAAAAATAGCGATAAGTCGTTATAAAATTTTATAAACGATATGGAATGGAAATAAACCGAATTTACCAAGTTTATTAGATATTTGATGGTTGAATGTGTTTGACATGAAAATTATACGAAAGAATTTATCTTTGATAAAAATAATGGGAACATTTCCCTAAGAATGTGAAATTTATAAACTAACTGAAGGTTAGCTAAGTCGAATGGTTTCCTGGGTTTAGATCTGATGTTGGTTTCGGCCTTCTGGGTTAATACTTGGGAAATCGTTCTCTTACTAATTTACGGTTAGTGACCGATGAATTGGAATGAGGAGTATATGGTGTTGTGTAGCACTTGTTTATTATATACATGAGTTGCTCAGAAAGACCGGGTTTATCCCATTCTGAATAACTGAATCGACGATAAGAAGTCGATGATGAAGACGGTGGTTGAAGACCGGAGATCTTCACCTCGGTTGGATGGTAACTGATGTCTTGATTGGGAGGCATCTCGAAATATAGATAATAAGTGGTGATCGTCCAGACGTACATGGAGATCGATGGGTATGCGAGGTATATAGTGCCTCCGGTTTCGTTCAGACCCAGAACGAACTTGTAAATGGACTGTGTGTCTGACATTGGAACTCATTCTGTGTGATTGATAGCCATCAGTTGTATGGTGTGAATTGCCTGTGTGGCATGCTAAGATGCAGTGATCAAGGCTTCTATTGAAAAGCAAAGTCTTGTGGTTGATGATCAAAGCATGGCCTGTGTGGCATAGCTTTGTGTATAATGTGAATTCGCGAGCCTCACACCCCGGTATGAACTAGAAACGGGAGAGGACCTCAGGGAGGGCATGCGTTTCTTCTAGCTAGAGGTGGTGTCAGTGCTTAAACTGGCTGACATATATATAATTTTTACTTGTGTGGTTGTTGCTATTGCGAGGCGCCTCGGATATATCGGTGACTATGTGAAGCCGATGGACTCATTCGTTGGCTCATTTATGCCCCCAAAGGGCGGGGAAACGTAGTGTTCAGGCATTTTAATCCACATCGGTGGACTGGCCCTGTCGCTCTATGGGTCACTCGAGCTCTGATCATGAGACTCGGGCTAGACAGTCTCGAATTCGGTAAGGACTATCTTTTGCCTTGGTTCATGACGTAAATCCAATTTCCAAATGCGACACCGTGCGGTTTTGATTGTAAACCTATATTTGGCGACATAGTGGCATGGGACGCTCATGTCGTCTGTGATTGATACTTATGATTTGATATTGTTTTTGAATCATATAAACACTAGTAGTAATAGCAAATGCTTTTGTTTTATTCGTATCAAGCATATTTTGGCCATTATAAGGTAAAAACTCTATCCTCCGGTTTGCGTTGCATTGTGTGATGGGAACTGAGTCTTATAATGGCTTCATTTTTGTAAAAAGCATTGCGATGTTTAAAAGATTTACTTGTTGTAAAGCACTGGCAATCCAATGGAGTAAACCCGTTCCGCGAAAGTGGCGTGGTCCTGTGATTAACCATATTATAAAATGTGTTAAGTAGATTTCTCATACCAGTCCCATGACTGACTCGTAGTTTGTTTCACTTTCAAACTCGGGTGCCCCTCTTTCTACTCGAGCAGCCTTGTGTTCAGGTTTTAGCAGGCTCTTTCTGGATTGCTGGAGCTGAGGATGGATTCTACCATTTATCTCTTTTTATGCTGTTCAGCTCCTATTATACATATTATGTTTGTTTTCCGCTGCAGACATTTATGTATAGCTGAACTGTATTTTGTACTAAGTATGATCCTGTATACTGTGTAACTCTGATGATTATGTTTATCCAGTGTATTATTTGTATATTATCTGGTGTATTTATTTATTTATTTATGTCCTGCTATTATCTGTTTATGTGTTATATTCCAAAGATTACCCTTGACACCGTCGTACGGGGATTTGGGGTCATCACAACGCATGAAAATATTATCGTTATAAACGGGCGTTAATTCTGGAAAGAATGAATCCACAAGGAGCTTTTAGAGCCAATAAAATCATTCAAGGAATTCAAGTAAAATCGCAAGAATCAATTGGGCATTTATGGTAATTTATCAAGCATAAATCATGCAATATCAATACCAATTCTATAAGCGAAATCAAAGAATACAAGGCTTTAGAAAACCCTATAAATTTCCCCACATCATCACAGGCAATGGTATGCATCCATCGAAACAAATCAATTCATTCAAGCATAAAAAACAAGATTCAGAGTACTCACAGTTTCAATATCAAAACCAATCCCAAATAATTCCACAAGGAGCAACAGTTTCAAACCTATCAGAAAATTAATCAGAGAACATTTATAGCCGTAATTTGATTTAGGAAGCAAAACCCTAATCTGTTGATCGGTCACCATAGTCAAAGAGAGGGAAGGTGGCAATTCTTATTCTCAAGTGAAAGAAAAGTAAAAAGGGGTGGCTGAATTTTTATTTAATTTAATCTAATAGGGTTTTTTTCGTTTTAAAGTGGTTCTTTCTTTTGTAACTAATCCATAGTTTTTCTAGTTTATGTAAACTAGCGTTTTAACTAAATGGTTTGTAGTTTGGAAAAATCCGATCTTGGGGATAAAGATCAGTGCAGGGTATTGAGCGTAGGATTAGAGATCGAGTGTCATGAGTTTATAGGGAATTATAAGCGTAGAGATTGTTTGAATTCTAATAGAAACCTTGGGGAATGCAGCAGTAGGCTGATGTTTGTTAAAGGTGGGTAAAATCTATGTCATTTATTTTCTGCATTTATTTATTCTACTATGATCTGAGCTGTGATAATTTTATATTCCTCAAAATTGCGATAAACCCTATTCACTCCGCTAGGGATAATCCAGATCCTATAAGTGATATCAGAGCAGGCATTTTAACTACAGAGTCATGTTTTACACTAAGATATTTTCTCTTGTTTCCAATCCAGCGAGAAATTTTCCAGTATAAACCCAACTAATTTTAATGGAACATATTTTTTACATTGAAAATCAAAAATGGAATTTTATTTAAAATCTATAAATGTTGAATGTTGGGGTATTGTTATTAATGGATGTGATATGGTAGACAAAAATGATATTGTGATTAATTCTCGTGCTACACATATTTTAAATTCTTGTATTGATGATGATCAGTATAACAATATTTCTCATTGTTTAAATACGCAGGAAATATGGAATGCTCTTGTAACAACCCGAAAAATCTGAGCCAGTTTAAAATTTTTAATTTGGCTATTTTAGTGGATTTTAAATAATTAAAATAAATTATTTTAAATAATAACGACGAAAAGTATGTTTGAATCGATGTTTGAAAATAAATATATTTATTTTAAATTATAAACAAGGCCTGAAATGGCGTGGCAGTTTCAAAATTTCAATTCAAACTTTGACTGACTGTACCAGGTGCAAAATAAAATGGATTTTAGTGAAACCAAAAATATTTAAATCTGTTTATGAATATCTTTCTAAGAATCTGAAAAATCGAAGTTTTATAGCGGGGATCAAAAGTTATGGCCAAATGAATTTTCAGAAAGGTCGCTATAGAGAATATATAGCCCTTGAAAATAGACATTTTGCAAACGACCTCAGAATTCGACGAAACCACTTTGTTGGATCCGGGATGTCAAATTATTGCTAGGTTTCAAATTCCATAATTTTTGAAGTTAATATGTGAGCGTGGCGAAGGAAAATGTGTTTGGTCAATTTCAGTTAAATTGGATCGACCAGAAAATGGTCATTTTTCAAACGGTCTCAGAATTCGATGAAACTAGTTTTGTTGGGACCGTATTATCAAAACATAGGTAGATTTATTTTTTGCAAATTTTTAGAATCAGTATGTGGCCCCGGCAAATTGAAATGTACATTCAAATTGAATAATGAATGTTTTATATTTTAATTTGAAGAGAAACCGACTGAAACAGTCGAATGGGCCTACGAAACATATCCCATTGTGTTCGGAATGGGGGTATTTAGCTAGGAGCGACAGTCGTTGGGTTTGGATTGGAGTCCGTGTGTGGAAGGGAGATATTTTTGAAATTATAAAACCACAGGCCAATCAGAAAATTATAAAAAAGGAAAAACCCGCTTTTTCTCTCTCCCTGATATCGATCAGCAACGAAAATAATTTCCTCACTTCTCTCCTCGATTCCTCTCAATCTGCTCAAAATTAGACCTCCATCCTGCTAGGGATTTTGCAGAGCTCGTCAAGATCTTCAAATCCATACCTGCTATGTATTTTATCGTGTGGTATTCGCTGAGATTCGAGGCCTCAAAGGTGCGGACTTCATCGCGCCGCCACCACCAGCACAGGCCGTCGAACCCCACCCTACTACCATCGATCGGAGCACCCTTCGGAGCTCTTTCAGGTGGCAGTGGCTGATCCTCCCATCGCGCGACGGATTTCATGAAAATCCCGACCCTAGTTTCGAACCAAACAGAAAGGTAACGGCCTTTATATTATATTAAATAGTTTATAGCACTTTAAAGCGCTACGGTTTATGATTTCACTGTAAAAATAATATCTTTCTCGTTTGTTGACGAAATCCAGTGAAACAAGAGGCAGTGGACTCATGTGGACGCCTTCTAAATTCTAGAAGAGACCGCATATTTTTTTGAGCCTTTTACAATTTTTGGTGGAGTGGAACCCAATGTGAGATTTCCGAATTATAAACGATATGGAAACGATGATGTATAAATTATATAGTCGATATATGAGTTATATAAGCATTGTACACCTCATGTATAAGCGTTGTATAAGTTGTATGTTCGATGTATAAGTTATATATGCATCGTAAAAAATTATATATGCGTTGAAATGATTGAAATGAAGTGAAATGAAATTGAAATATATTTATAAACGAATATATATATAAACACACACTCCCCTCGTCCACATACCATGGACGATATTTATTGGTTGTGATATTGTTTGGATTATTGGTTGATGTGAAAGTTGGTGAAAATCATGAATGATTAATTCTGGTTGAAAAATACCTGTTTGTGGTTGAGAATTATTTTGGATGAAACTACATAGGATTAGTTTGTGGAAATGAAAAATAAACATGCTCGTCTGCGTACGAATTAGATGCATGTAATCCCCATTGTCAAAAACCGCGAGGTTTTAAGGTAGAGCGAAGAGCCGTACTTGGGATGGTCCCGGTTTTAACTACCCTGCCGTTATGCTGCCAAAATATTCAATAATATTCATGTGCTAGAATTATTTTCATGTGCTGAAACTATATTCATGTGTTGAATAGAAATTCATGTGTTGAATGAAGTTCATGTGTTGAATAAATTCTTTGAAAGATAAAAAAATAACATTTTTATTATATATATAGACTATATAAAATATTAGTATTTTAAATAAATTGTTTTAACACCAAAAATAACATTTTTACCTTATGTATGAACTATATAAAATAATCGTGTTTTGAAATAAATTGTTTTACAATAAAAATCACATTTTTATTATATATATAAACTATAAAATATATTCATGTGTTGAATAAAGGACTAGAATGATAAAAATCAAATTTTTATCGTATGTGTGAAGTCGAAAACATTCATGTGTTGAATATATAGATTGAACAATAAAATCTACATTTTTATTGTGAATATGAAGTGCTTAAAGTATTCATGTGTTGAATAAAGATTTTTGATGATAAAAATATCATTTTTATCAAATATATGAAGTGAATATGGTTTTGAAATCGAAGAATGAATTATATATATATATAAATATAATTAAATATATTGAATAACGAAGCTGCATTTCGTGTTTTGAAACTGTGATTTCAAAAGATTAGTGTAGGAGATCCGGCCATCAGATTTTCTCGAAACCGAAAACCGCTGGGTTCACTTCGGAAATATCTTTCCAATAACACCCACTTTGTAAGGATCCAACGGTTGGATTGTCTAGAATGTTTAATTCAAATCTGAAGAAAAACAGCGCTAGAATTGATTATATTTATAATTATATATAAATATAATTAAATTAAATCGAATAACGACGCTGCAGTTCATATTTTGAAATCGTAACTTCAAACGATTAGTGCGGGAGATCCGACCGTCGGATTTTCCCAAAACTGAAACCGTTGGATTCGTTTTGAAAAGATCTTTCTAATGATATAAAATTTGTGAAGATCCAATGGTTAGATTTTCAGATATGTGTAAATCAAATCTGAAGAAAAACAGCGCCACGTCCGCATTATGGCCTGAAGCGTCGTTTGATTGAATTAACTATATTTAAATAAATAAAAATAGCGATAAATCGTGATAAAATATTATAAATGATATGGAATGGGAATAAACTGAATTTTCTCGGTTTATTTGATATTTGATGGTTGAATGTGTTTGGCATGAAAATTACATTAAAGAACAGAATTAGTGATATCGAATGATCTAACCATTGAAATGAATTGATTTGAAATTCGAAATATATGTGAATTATTTGAAAAGGCCGAGTTGATTCTCATTTCAAATAATTGATCGACGATTGAAAGTCGAAGATATGAAGACGGTGCAAGACCGATGATCTTCACGTCGAATGGAGGGGTGCTACTTGTAACGACCCGGATTTTGAGCGACTTTGGTTATTGACCTAAGCTCTATGTCGATAACCAAAACATCGAAAAATCCTGGTAATTAATGAAAGAAATTAGAAGATGAGAATAGATAAGATAGAAACTTAGAATAGAAGAAGAAGAAGAACACAACATCAGAGTAACACGAACCTCATAGCGGAACGAATAACATATAATAGATAACATAACTTTGAAATATAACAGTTATATATACAATAGCACTTATCAGAGTACAGCACTTACAACACAGCGGAAATAAACTATAGCTATATGATCCAGAAGCCTCCTTCTCCAGCTCTTCAAGTATATCTGTAAATCCCGACTACTTGACTGCCCGTACAAATTTAGGCACCCAAGAGTTTAGGGAAAGCAACAAAGTAAACTCCGGGTCAGTCATGGGACTGGTGTGAGTAAAACAGTTTAAACAGGTATATGAACAAGTAAACGATATCTCATAAGACCACGCCACAGAATGGAATGGGTTTTTCCCTTATGAGAATCCAAAATATCTTTATATCAAAAACCTTTTGATATTATAATAATGTCTATGTACAAATAGATATCAACTAGCAGAAACGCTTTCATCTCACGTTCTACATATATAGTATACAATCAAAATCACAAGCACGTATTGGATAATGGATTTCCAACTATGACAAGGTATGGAACCACCTTCCGATCAGTGTACTCTAGGAACGATACACTGGAGTTCAACAAGAACATCTTGTAACTCAGCCACACATGACCGACCACTCATTTTGCTTGAGTGTATCGAATGTTTATCACCAATGGTTGGGATCAGCAACCGTTCCCGTATATATATGGGACAGCATTGATAGATTAAAGAAGCAAATGAATATTCTCTAGATAGGTGATTATACACCCTACTTCGGTGCGACCGACTTAACCATGCTGCCTTCCCGATTTCTATCATTTACCGGATGATGAGGCTAGAATTTACGCGTTATCATCACATCAGATTCACTTCAAATGTCACATCGTCGGATCCATCGAAAATCACTAATTGACGTCTACAACAGTACATTACGTGTTAGCTAAAGAAGTTTCCTTCTCCGCTTCCACTCTTGGTACGGTTGAAGAAATCAAAGTATGTGACCTTTTTGGAAATACTCTGTCAGACATTCATTCATACAAGTCATCCTCATTCACTTAGAATGTCACATCGTCATACCCGCCAAATCACAAATTGACTCATCCAAAAATAACACGGGTATACAACTAAGAGAAACGAATTCCTCCGCCACCAAACGTGAATACGTTTGAACAGATCAACTTACGCAATCCATTAGATATACTCTGTCAGACCTTCATCCATACAAGTTTTCCTGGGACTGGACAAACCGAAGGCACTATTCAGTATATCCATCTTAGTCACTTTTATCTAAGACTTATACAACATCCCTTGAATTTTACTCCGTCTTCAATTATCTTTGGCATATATGATTCGCAACGCTTATGCCAATAAAGAGTGGTTCTTTGGATAATAATCCAACCTGTCTCTCCATATTAACAACGTTAAAATGGTCAAAACTTCGATAGTCTGTGATTTAACCATCAAAGAAAAACAAGTGTGCAAACAACGATATTATTTCCAGATGGAAATTATATCGATCAATCATCAACATTATCTATATATATATATATTCACATTGCCTTATTTTCTATGTTTAGAAAATATATGTAATTAACACTGGAAAACGTTTTCCATTTGCTTATTTAAAAATCACTACTCTTCCCCAACTATCAGTCCCTGACTGTGAACTAGTATGAGAATAATTCCCTAAGTATAAATCCCGAAGGCCGAAACCAACATCAGATAGGCACTTAGAAAACCATTCAATTTAATAATCTCTAGTCAGTTCTAATTTTACTTAACTCTATTTGATTAACTCTGATTGATTAACTCTAACTGGTTAATTCCAACCGATCAACTCTAACTGGTCAACCTTAATTAATTAACTCTAACTGGTTTTACTTGGTTTGACTAACTCAATTTATTAACTCGACTGACTAATTCAACTCGATTAACCTAACTTGATTTACTTATCTCGATTAACTGAACTAATCACTTTGATTAACTCGACTAATTCACTTTGGTTAAGTTAACCAATTCACTTAACTAATTCACTTAGTTTAACTTAACTAATTCACTTAACTCCTGTCGAATAAACTATATTCGATAACTCCTCTAACTCTATTCGAATAAACTATATTCGATTAACTCATTTACTCTATTCGAATGAACTACATTCAATTAACTCCTTTTCTCTATTCGAATAAACTATATTCGATTAACTCCTTTTCTCTATTCGAATAAACTATATTCGATTAACTCCTTTGATTTAACTCTAATCGATTAACTCCATCGAATAAACTATATTTGATAACTCCTTCGATTTAACTAATATTCTATAACTCACTTCGATTAACTAATAATCGATAACTCCTTCGAATAAACTATATTCGATAATCTCCTCTCGAGTAAACGATATTCGAAAATCTTCCCTTTCGATTTAACAAATCGATAACTCCTTTTCGAATAACTAAATTCGATAACTCCTTTCGATTTAACTAATCGATAACTCCTTTCGATTAAACTATAATCGATAACTCCCTTCGATGAAACTAACATCGATACTCCTTTCGATGAAATTAACATCGATTAACTCCTTTCGATGAAACTAACATCGATTAACTCCTTTCGATGAAACTAACATTGATTAATTTAACTCGACGAACTTAACTCGACTCACTTATCTCGATAATCTAACTCAAGAACTTAACTCGATTAACTTATCTCGATAATCTAACTCAAGAACTTAACTCGATTAACTTATCTCGATAATCTAACTCAAGAACTTAACTCGATTAACTTATCTCGATAATCTAACTCAAGAACTTAACTCGATTAACTTATCTCGATAATCTAACTCAAGAACTTAACTCGATTAACTTATCTCGATAATCTAACTCAAGAACTTAACTCGATTAACTTATCTCGATAATCTAACTCAAGAATTTAACTCGATTAACTTATCTCGATAATCTAACTCAAGTTGATTAACTCCTATCGAATAACAAATATTCGATTTAACTCCATTCGCTTGACTCTAGATCGCAGCGATCACAATGGTTACGCCTGACTCACTCAGGAAACATCCGACCGCCGTAGGCTATTTACAGCCCTGCGAATTACGCTAGCAGTCGTACGAGATGGCAACTTACCCTGAATACTATGTTTGACTAACTCTGTCTCAAATAACTATATTTGATTAACTCTAGTTCGTTTTAACTCTAATCGATTAACTTTAACTGGGTAACTCTAACTCGATCAACTCGACTTGATTAACTCGACTTACTTAACTCAACTGTTTAACTTGACTTACTTAACTCACTGGTTAACTTGACTTACTTAACTCACTGGTTTACTTGACTTACTTAACTCACTGGTTATCTTGACTTACTTAACCCAGCTGGTTAACTCTACTGAGCTGGTTAACTCTACTGAACTGGTTAACTCTACTGAACTGGTTAACTCTACTGAACTAGTTAACTCTATTCAACTTACTCGACTCGACTAACCCCTTTTGAATAGCATATTCGTTTTACTAACTTTCGAATAACATATTCGATTTACTCCCTTCAAATACCATATTCGATTTACTTCTTTCGAATACCATATTCGATTTACTTTATTCACTTTATAAAGATTTCCTTTTTAACAACGTTTTATTCATTTGAAAATTTTTACTTTTAAATAACGGTTTTACACTTTAAAAATGATTTCCTTTTTATAACGTTTCCTTTTCAATTCTATTTGTAAATGGTTTACAAATATTTCCTTCTCAAATTTATTCTTGAAATATTCTAACTCCTTAAATTCTCTGAAAAATTCGCCATAACTTCCTTTGTAACGGGAGCATCGTGAAAATCCCCAAACCCGCCACACGGGCCTTTCCATTCAAAAAGAAAATGGTTTGTAATTATTTCCTTTTTGAATATCTCCTATTTATAAATATTCCAATTTATAAACATTTCTTATTTATAAATATTCCACTTTATAAATATCTCTTATTTATAAATATCCCATTTTATAAATATTCTATTTTCAATATCACTTTGAAAATCCACTTATCAACATTTCGGTATGTTATGGTATTCAATCATATCAAATCACGATGTTCAATATCGTCCAAGTACATATAATCGCCCACAAATTTTATATCACATCATATAACAATATATGAAAAACAATAAAATAACTATTGAGGAATCCAGTCGGATTCCTCCAATCTGTCTCCCTGCATCCATAGATGTTACACAATATGATTATCATCACTTTCAGTTCAACATAAATTATTCTGATAGCAGAATCAATATATAAATATTTAACGGTTTATATATATATATATAATTACATATATATATATATAATCCTCACTAACAGACTAGCAGTTCAATCAAACAGTCAACACACAATCAAACAGACAATTTCTAACAGTTCTAAAAATACAACATGAAATTATAAACTGTTTAGAGTTGGTGAGATTTACTCACTTTGGCAGTTCATCGTTAAAGAACGATAAACTGTTTGTTTGATTTGAATCAGACAATTAAATTCGCCGTAAACTCAGACGAGCTCCAATCCACCCCCAGTCAGTTCCATTATGGAGCTCCCATCCATACGATCCCAACGGATCAAACCGTTCGACATACTGATTTAGTATGTACAAGTTATGGCATTCAGAAGTTAGTACATGAATTAAAATAAATAAAACATGGATTATATATATATATATATATATATTATTGGGCTTAACTTTAACTAAGGCCCACCGCCCCTTTTATTTACCAAACCCGCACCCACCAACGTGGTCATCCCCAAACCAAGAATGCCGTGACCTGCTCCTTAATCCCAAAGCCATAGCCGACTTCCATCACCCACCATTCTTCCATTCTTCAACCGAACTCCAAACAACAAACACCAAAAATCACCTCGTCTCCTCCTCTTCAACCACATACCCACCGTACTGAACTCGACTTCATCACCCCCGATTCCTTCAACCAGCATCGCGAGCTCAGGAGCGAACTCATCTGAGTTCGAACATCCCCAAAACTCTCATACACCTTCCATTTGACACTCTCAACTCAAAGCAAATCACAGGAACTTAAATCGTGGCTTTTATTTGCCAAATCCTCAAGCCCTAGAAGCTGCGTCCATTTAGAACCCGCGAGAAAACACCGTCGAGCTCAGCACGAGGCATATCAGATCGAAGCCGTTTGCTTCAGGAATCCATACACTTATACTTTAGGATTTTTAGGATTTTCCCTGATTTGTATTTGATTTTAGAAGAGGGCGACTTGGTTTTTGACTTGCTGTAAATATTGTCAGCGGAATTCAGTTGACTAAATGAGGGAATTAGGTTATAAGGATTGTCTGGGGGGTATTTATAAGGGATGAGATTTAGATATTTAAGTTAGATATTTTTAGGATATTTTATTTTAATCATTTTATATTCGTTCTTAGTCCTTAAAAATCCCTGCGACCACATTTTATACCCAAAAATCACCAAACTGGACATACAACTAGCTCTCGACCTTACGGTCCCAACGAAACTAGTTTCGTCGAATTCCGACATCGTATGCTCACACAACGTATTTTTAACTGTCAAAATACTGACTGTTTCTCGCTCTAAAAATCCGTACGACCACACAGTGACTCTAAAAATCACGAAACTGGAAATCTAACAATAATTTAACATTATAGATCCAACAAAACTAGTTTTGTCGAATTCTGACTTCGTTTGCAAAAGTGGCTATTTTTAAAGCTCTGGATGACCCATTTAAATATATTTAAAAATAATTAAATTAAATATAAATAAATTTATATTATCGTATATCTTCACATATGATATCGTACAGCTCCAGAATATCATATCAGAATTTACAGTTTGATATTTCAGATTTTAGATTTATCGATATTCAGTTTATATCGAAAATTCCTTTTATAACGTAAATAAAGCGTTGCAAATTATAAAGGAATTCCACAACGACTTTTCTGAAATTTGATTTGGACATAAATCAAAATCTACACAACGAAATCCCGATTTTTCTCTTCCACCAGAAAGATATACTCCACTAGCTCCAAACGTTTCTTGTTTCACAGAAATCTGGCTTAAAACGAATCCTGTACATTCAGTTGAAGTTCAAATCGCCAAATCGCGAACTGCAGCGCCATTTCAAGCTCGATTTTAATTATAATATAATTATACGTTTCAAACTGACGTCGATTGAATATATTCGTCAATATGATTCAACTCTAAGCTGAATTAAATTTTGGGGATGACCCTGTTCACCTTATATTGTGATTTCCAATATTTTTGATTATTTCTGAATTAAATATATTATTTAATTTAATTAAATATTCCCTATTATTAAATTAACGACCATTTGAATTCTCTAAACCAACATTTATATAATTAAATTAATTAATTATATACCACAGAAAATGCGGGTCATTACATTCTTCCCCACTTAAAATAATTTCGTCCTCGAAATTGCTAACTTAGAGGACGACCCTGTCTATTGGAATTCCTAAGATTTGTTTACCCCTTGTTTCTGATTTTCACTGAACCAATTAATATCGACTAAAATATTTATTCATTCCGACTAACTAAAATTTTCAAAAAATCTGAAAATTTTCTAACACTTTAAACTTTCGAAAAATTTCGCCAGCACCTCCTTTGTACTGGTCAATAGCTCAAACTCCGACTCGCCTCTCTGGGCCTTCTTCAACCCAAAAGAAAATCAAAACGCCAAACGGCTTGCCAATTCGACTCATAAATTCCAAACTCATATAAAATATAAACTTGTACCTTTTTGTTGGGCATATCATTATATCCCTACCATCTGTTATCAACCCGACAAATACAAATGCCATCCCAATCAACTCCCACCAAGTTATTCTTAACACAACCATTCGCTTATTCAAGCCGAATTAAATTTCAAATTCGAGTTTCAAATTCCAAACTCTCAACTTATCATTTCAAATCCAAATCCAGATTATTCTCTAATCACTTCCAGTTTTTCTTAACCTATCATCTCAAGTTAAATTCTGGGTTATTATTTACTTTTACCATCCCATTCGAATTAACTTCACAAGTTAAATTTTAATTTCTAGAACTTAAATTCCTGGGTAAATTTCAAATCAATTTGAAATCATAATACCAATTCAAAACCTTTGAATTTCTAAACAACTTGTTTTCTCAAAATAATTCAAATCAAAATCTCTGGTAGTAATCCACCACTTAGAACTCGAAAATCACACCGATGATACTGCGCAGTCATCATCGGAATTATTTTCCAGTGACCCAAGTGATTTCAATACTATATCATTTCAAAACCCTTACTAAATACATCCATTTTGAAAACGTCTCAAAATCTCCCAGGAACTTAAAATTTCCTTATTTTAATCCCAAATCTGATTTAAATTCATATTTATTTCATCTTATTTCATATACTTTACTTATATGATTCTGATTGGTTATATATAACCATTTCACTTTATAATCTCATTCGATTATAATTACAACCAATATACCAATATTATATAATTTTGATATATATATCTTTTCTATATCAAGATATATCTTGGGTAAACTTATTTTAATTTACCCTCTTTTCAAAACATATCGTGACGACCCATCGTATTCGAGTGTTTAGTAACTCCTACTGATACAGTGGATCAAACTGATCGACCAGAACTCATAAACAACTCAACCAATGAATCTCCACAATATAAAACAAATTTTTATATCAAATACAAATACATTCACTCGTATATATACACTCAAACTCAATCTAGGGTGTTACTAACCCTATCTCTACTGAGTCATGCCACAAAGCCAAGTAATTCTTAACTTAAGCTCTGATACCAACTGTAACGACCCGGATTTTGAGCGACTTTGGTTATCGACATAAGCTCGATGTCGATAACCAAAACATCAAAAAATCCTGGTAATTAATGAAAGAAATTAGAAGGTGAGAATAGATAAGATAGAAACTTAGAATAGAAGAAGAAGAAGAATACAACATCAGAGTAACACGAACCTAACAGCGAAACGAATAACATATAATAGATAACATAACTTTGAAATATAACAGTTATGTATACAATAGCACTTATCAGAGTACAACACTTACAACACAGCGGAAATAAACTATAGCTATATGATCCAGAAGCCTCCTGCTCCAGCTCTTCAAGTATATCTGTAAATCCCGACTACTTGACTGCCCGTACAAATTTAGGCACCCAAGAGTTTAGGGAAAACAACAAAGTTAACTCCGGGTCAGTCATGGGACATGTGTGAGTAAAACAGTTTAAACAGGTATATGAACAAGTAAACGATATCTCATAAGACCACACCGCAGAACGGAATGGGTTTTTCTCTTATAAGAATCCAAAATATCTTTATATCAAAAACCTTTTGATATTATAATAATGTCTATGTACAAATAGATATCTACTAGCAGAAACGCTTTCATCTCACGTTCTACATATATAGTATACAATCAAAATCGCAAGCACGTATTGATAATGGATTTCCAACTATGATAAGGTATGGAACCACCTTCCGATCAGTGTACTCTAGGAACGATACACTGGAGTTCAACAAGAACATATTGTAACTCAGCCACACATGACCGACCACTCATTTTGCTTGAGTGTATCGAATGTATATCACCAACAGTTGGGATCAGCAACCGTTCCCGTATATATATGGGACAACATTGATAGATTAAAGAAGCAAATGAATATTCTCTAGATAGGTGATTATACACCCTACTTCGGTGCGACCGACTTAGCCATGTTGCCTGCCCGATTTCTGTCATTTACCGGATGATGAGGCTAGAAGTTACGCATTATCATCACATCAGATTCACTTCAAATGTCACATCGTCAGATCCATCGAAAATAACTAATTGACGTCTACAACAGTACATTATGTGTTAGCAAAAGAAGTTTCCTTCTCCGCTTCCACTCTTGGTACGGTTTAAGAAATCAAAGTACATGACCTTTTTGGAAATACTCTGTCAGACATTCATTCATACAAGTCATCCTCATTCACTGAGAATGTCACATCGTCATACCCGTCAAATCACAAATTGACTTATCCAAAAATAACACGGGTATACAGCTAAGAGAAACAAATTCCTCTGCCACCAAACGTGAATACGTTTGAACAGATCAACTTACGCGATCCATTGGATATACTCTATCAGACCTTCATCTATACAAGTTGTCCTGGGACTGGACAAACCGAAGGCACTATTCAGTATATCCATCTTAGTCACTGTTATCTAAGACTTATACAACAACCCTTGCATTTTACTCCGTGTTCAATTATCTTTGGCATATATGATTCGCAACGCTTATGCCAATACAAAGTGGTTCTTTGGATAATAATCCAACCGGTCTCTACATATTAACAACGTTAAAATGGTCAAAACTTCGATAGTTTGTGATTTAACCATCAAAGAAAAACAAGTGTGCAAACAACGATATTATTTCCAGATGGAATTTATATCGATCAATCATCAACATATATCTATATATATATTCACATTGCCTTATTTTCTATTTTTAGAAAATATATGTTATTAACACTGGAAAACGTTTTCCATTTGCTTATTTACTAATCACTACTCTTCCCCAACTATCAGTCCCTGACTGTGAACTAGTACGAGAACAATTCCCTAAGTATAAACCCCGAAGGCCGAAACCAACATCAGATAGGCACTTAGAAAACCATTCAATTTACTAAGCTCTAGTCAGTTCTAATTTTACTTAACTCTATTTGATTAACTCTGATTGATTAACTCTAACTAGTTAATTCTAACCGATCAACTCTAACTGGTCAACCTTAATTAATTAACTCTAACTGGTTTTACTTGGTTTGACTAACTCAATTTATTAAATCGACTGACTAATTCAACTCGATTAACCTAACTTGATTTACTTATCTCGATTAACTGAACTAATCACTTTGATTAACTCGACTAATTCACTTTGGTTAACTTAACCAATTCACTTAACCAATTCACTTAGTTTAACTAAACTAATTCACTTAACTCCTGTCGAATAAACTATATTCGATAACTCCTCTTACTCTATTCGAATAAACTATATTCGATTAACTCATTTACTCTATTCGAATAAACTATATTCGATTAACTCCTCTTCTCTATTCGAATAAACTATATTCGATTAACTCCTTTTCTCTATTCGAATAAACTATATTCGATTAACTCCTTTGATTTAACTCTAATCGATTAACTCCATCGAATAAACTATATTCGATAACTCCTTCGATTTACCTAATATTCTATAACTCACTTCAATTAACTAATAATCGATAACTCCTTCGAATAAACTATATTCGATAATCTCCTCTCGAATAAACAATATTCGAAAATCTTCCCTTTCGATTTAACAAATCGATAACTCCTTTTCGAATAACTAAATTCGATAACTCCTTTCGATTTAACTAATCGATAACTCCTTTCGATTAAACTATAATCGATAACTCCCTTCGATGAAACTAACATCGATACTCCTTTCGATGAAATTAACATCGATTAACTCCTTTCGATGAAACTAACATCGATTAACTCCTTTTGATGAAACTAACATCGATTAATTTAACTCGATGAACTTAACTCGACTCACTTATCTCGATAATCTAACTCAAGAACTTAACTCGATTAACTTATCTCGATAATCTAACTCAAGAACTTAACTCGATTAACTTATCTCGATAATCTAACTCAAGAACTTAATTCGATTAACTTATCTCGATAATCTAACTCAAGAACTTAACTCGATTAACTTATCTCGATAATCTAACTCAAGTTGATTAACTCCTATCGAATAACTATTATTCGATTTAACTCCATTCGCTTGACTCTAGATCGCAGCGATCACAATGGTTACGCCTGACTCCCCCAGGAAACATCCGACCGCCGTAGGCTATTTACAGCCCTGCGAATTACGCTAGCAGTCGTACGAGATGGCAACTTACCCTGAATACTATGTTTGACTAACTCTGTCTCAAATAACTATATTTGATTAACTCTAGTTCGTTTTAACTCTAATCGATTAAATCTAACTGGGTAACTCTAACTCGATCAACTCGACTTGATTAACTCGACTTACTTAACTCAACTGGTTAACTTGACTTACTTAACTCACTGTTTAACTTGACTTACTTAACTCATTGATTAACTTGACTTACTTAACTCACTGGTTAACTTGACTTACTTAACTCACTGGTTAACTTGACTTACTTAACTCACTGGTTAACTTGACTTACTTAACCCAACTGGTTAACTCTATTGAACTAGTTAACTCTACTGAACTGGTTAACTCTACTGAACCAGTTAACTCTATTCAACTAACTCGACTCGACTAACCCCTTTCGAATAGCATATTCGTTTTACTAACCTTCGAATACCATATTCGATTTATTCCCTTCGAATACCATATTCGATTTACTTCTTTCAAATACCATATTCGATTTACTTTATTCACTTTATAAAGATTTCCTTTTTAACAACGTTTTATTCATTTGAAAAGATTTACTTTTAAATAACGGTTCTACACTTTAAAAATGATTTCCTTTTTATAACGTTTCCTTTTCAATTCTATTTGTAAATGGTTTACAAATATTTCCTTTTCAAATTTATTCTTGAAATATTCTAACTCCTTAAATTCTCTGAAAAATTCGCCATAACCTCCTTTGTAACGGGAGCATCGGGAAAATACCCAAACCCGCCACACAGGCCTTTCCATTCAAAAAGAAAATGGTTTGTAATTATTTCCTTTTTGAATATCTCCTATTTATAAATATTACAATTTATAAACGTTTCTTATTTATAAATATTCCACTTTATAAATATCTCTTATTTATAAATATCCCATTTTATAAATATTCTATTTTCAATATCACTTTGAAAACCCCCTTATCAACATTTCGGTATGTTATGGTATTCAATCATATCAAATCACGATGTTCAATATCGTCCAAGTACATATAATCGCCCACAGATTTTATATCACATCATATAACAATATATGAAAAACAATAAAATAACTGTTGAGGAATCCAGTCGGATTCCTCCAACCTGTCTCCCTGCATCCACAGATGTTACACAATATGATTATCATCACTTTCAGTTCAACATAAATTATTCTGATAGCAGAATCAATATATAAATATTTAACAGTTTATATATATATATAATTACATATATATATATATATATATATATAATTCTCACTAACTGACTAGCAGTTCAATCAAACAGTCAACACACAATCAAACAGACAATTTCTAATAGTTCTAAAAATACAACATGAAATTATAAACTGTTCAGAGTTGGTGAGATTTACTCACTTTGGCAGTTCATCGTTAAAGAACGATAAACTGATTGTTTGATTTGAATCAGACAATTAAATTCGCCGTAAATTCAGATGAGCTCCAATCCACCCTCAGTCAGTTCCATTGTGGAGCTCCCGTCCATACGATCCCAACGGATCAAACCGTTCGAGATTCTGATTTAGTATGTACAAGTTATGGCATTCAGAAGTTAGTACATGAATTAAAATAAATAAAACATGGATTATATATATATATATTATTGGTCTTAACTTTAACTAAGGCCCACCGCCCCTTTTATTTACCAAACCTGCACCCACCAACGTGGTCCTCCCCAAACCAAGAATGCCATGACCTGCTCCTTAATCCCAAAGCCATAGCCGACTTCCATTTCCCACCATTCTTCCATTCTTCAACCGAACTCCAAACAACAAACACCAAAAATCACCTCGTCTCCTCCTCTTCAACCACATACCCAATGTACTGAACTCGACTTCATCACCCCCGATTCCTTCAACCAGCATCGCGAGCTCAGGAGCGAACTCATCTGAGTTCGAACATCCCCAAAACTCTCATACACCTTCCATTTGACGCTCTCAACTCAAAGCAAATCACAGGAACTTAAATCGTGGCTTTTATTTGCCAAATACTCAAGCCCTAGAAGCAGCGTCCATTTAGAACCCGCGAGAAAACACCGTCGAGCTCAGTACGAGGCATATCAGATCGAAGCTGTTTGCTTGAGGAATCCATACACTTATACTTTAGGATTTTTAGGATTTTCCCTGATTTGTATTTGATTTTAGAAGAGGGCGAATTGGTTTTTGACTTGCTGTAAATATTATCGGCGGAATTCAGTTGACTAAATGAGGGAATTAGGTTTTAAGGATTGTTATGGGGGGTATTTATAATGGATGAGATTTAGATATTTAAGTTAGATATTTTTAGGATATTTTATTTTAATCATTTTATATTCGTTCTTAGTCCTTAAAAATCCCTGTGACCACATATGATACCCAAAAATCACCAAACTGGACATACAGCTAGCTCTCGACCTTACGGTCCTAACGAAACTGGTTTCGTCGAATTCCGACTTCGTATGCTCACACAGCGTATTTTTAACTGTCAAAATACTGACTGTTTCTCACTCTAAAAATCCGTACGACCACACAGTGACTCTAAAAATCACGAAACTGGAAATCTAACAATAATTTAACATTACGGATCCAACAAAATTAGTTTCGTCAAATTCCGACTTCGTTTGCAAAAGTGGCTATTTTTAAAGCTCTGGATGACCCATTTAAATATATAAATATATTTAAATATAATTAAATTAAATATAAATAAATTTATATTATCGTATATCTTCACATATGATATCGTACAGCTCCAGAATATCATATCAGAATTTACAATTTGATATTTTAGATTTTAGATTTATCGATATTCAGTTTATATCGAAAATTCCTTTTATAAAGTAAATAAAGCGTTGCAAATTATAAAGGAATTCCACAGCGACTTTTCTGAAATTTGATTTGGACATAAATCAAAATCTACACGACGAAATCCCGATTTTTCTCTTCCACCAGAAAGATATACTCCACCAGCTCCAAACGTTTCTTGTTTCACAGAAATCTGGCTTAAAACGAATCATGTACATTCAGTTGAAGTTCAAATCGCCAAATCGCGAACTGCAACGCCATTTCAAGCTCGATTTTAATTATAATATAATTATACGTTTCAAACTGACGTCGATTGAATATATTCGTCAATATGATTCAACTCTAAGCTGAATTAAATCTTGGGGATGACCCTGTTCACCTTATATTGTGATTTCCAATATTTTTGATTATTTCTGAATTAAATATATTTCTTCCCCACTTAAAATAATTTCGTCCTCGAAATTGCTAAGTTAGAGGACGACCCTATCTATTGGAATTCCTAAGATTTGTTTACCCCTTGTTTCTGATTTTAACTGAACCAATTAATATCGACTAAAATATTTATTCATTCCGACTAACTAAAATTTTCAAAAATTCTGAAAATTTTCTAACACTTTAAACTTTCGAAAAATTTCGCCAGCACCTCCTTTGTACCGGTCAATAGTTCAAACTCCGACTCGCCTCTCTGGGCCTTCTTCAACCCAAGAGAAAATCAAAACGCCAAACGACTTGCCAATTCGGCTCATAAACTCCAAACTCATATAAAATATAAACTTGTACCTTTTTGTTGGGCATATCATTATATCCCTACCATCTGTTATCAACCCGGCATATACAAATGCCATCCCAATCAACTCCAACCAAGTTATTCTTAACACAACCATTCGCTTATTCAAGCCGAATTAAATTTCAAATTCGAGTTTCAAATTCCAAACTCTCAACTTATCATTTCAAATCCAAATCCAGATTATTCTCTAATCACTTCCAGTTTTTTTTAACCTACCATCTCAAGTTAAATTCTGGGTTATTATTTACTTTTACCATCCCATTCGAATTAACTTCACAAGTTAAATTTTAATTTCTAGAACTTAAATTCCTGGGTAAATTTCAAATCAATTTGAAATCATAATACCAATTCAAAACCTTTGAATTTCTAAACAACTTGTTTTCTCAAAATAATTCAAATCAAAATCTCTGGTAGTAATCCACCACTTAGAACTCGAAAATCACACCGATGATACTGCGCAGTCATCATCGGAATTATTTTCCAACGACCCAAGTGATTTCAATACTATATCATTTCAAAACCCTTACTAAGTACATCCATTTTGAAAACATCTCAAAATCTCCCAGGAACTTAAAATTTCCTTATTTTAATCCCAAATCTGATTTAAATTCATATTTAATTCATCTTATTTCATATACTTTACTTATATGATTCTGATTGGTTATATATAACCATTTCACTTTATAATCTCATTCGATTATAATTACAACCAATATATCCAATATTATATAATTTTGATATATATATCTTTTCTATATCAAGATATATCTTGGGTAAACATATTTTAATTTACCCTCTTTTCAAAACATATCGTGACGACCCATCGTATTCGAGTGTTTAGTAACTCCTACCGATACAGTGGATCGAACTGATCGACCAGAACTCATAAACAACTCAACCAATGAATCTCCACAATATAAAACAAATTTTTATATCAAATACAAATACGTTCACTCGTATATATACACTCAAACTCAATCTAGGGTGTTACTAACCCTATCTCTACCGAGTCATGCCACAGAGCCAAGTAATTCTTAACTTAATCTCTGATACCAACTGTAACGACCCGGATTTTGAGCGACTTTGGTTATCGACATAAGCTCGATGTCGATAACCAAAACATCGAAAAATCCCGGTAATTAATGAAAGAAATTAGAAGGTGAGAATAGATAAGATAGAAACTTAGAATAGAAGAAGAAGAAGAATACAACATCAGAGTAACACGAACCTAACAGCGGAACGAATAACATATAATAGATAACATAACTTTGAAATATAATAGTTATGTATACAATAGCACTTATCAGAGTACAGCACTTACAACACAGCGGAAATAAACTATAGCTATATGATCCAGAAGCCTCCTGCTCCAGCTCTTCAAGTATATCTGTAAATCCCGACTACTTGACTGCCCGTACAAATTTAGGCACCCAAGAGTTTAGGGAAAACAACAAAGTAAACTCCGGGTCAGTCATGGGACTGGTGTGAGTAAAATAGTTTAAACAGGTATATGAACAAGTAAACGATATCTCATAAGACCACACCGCAGAACGGAATGCGTTTTTCCCTTATGAGAATCCAAAATATCTTTATATCAAAAACCTTTTGATATTATAATAATGTCTATGTACAAATAGATATCAACTAGCAGAAACGCTTTCATCTCTCGTTCTACATATATAGTATACAGTCAAAATCGCAAGCACGTATTGGATAATGGATTTCTAACTATGACAAGGTATGGAACCACCTTCCGATCAGTGTACTCTAGGAACGATACACTGGAGTTCAACAAGAACATCTTGTAACTCAGTGTGACGAAAAGGAATTTCGCTCGATCTGAATCAGTCGCTAAACCGATTTAGACCGTTCGAAACGCCTGATTGTTTTGAGAACACGACAAAATAGAACGCATACACAAGAACACTTCATTGTATATTACAACAATGCATCAGATTACAAGAATCTACAGAGTATAAATGAATAAATATTACACAGAAATATCAGAGATTTAAATTACATTTAAATACATAGCAGCGGAAAATAATACAATACACAACCAGAAGTAGATATACGGATACAAAGCTTTCCGGATATCGTTCCAGCTGTAAACCAGGATCCTGTGAATATAAATTTGCAAAACCAAAACTACTAGCTGCCCGTGTCAAAATAAGGGCACCCAGAGTTTAGGTTAAAACAATAAACTCCAGGTCAGTCATGTGACTGGTGTGAGAACTAAAACAGTTATTTATCTTTATTTTTAAAGTTAGGTAAATCAAGGGACCACGCCGTATAACGCGGAACGGGTTTCCTCCCAAGAATACCAGTGCATAAAACAAACAGCGCAATGCTAAATAAAGAAAAATGAAGCTATTATAAGACCCAGTTCCCATCACACAATGCAACGCAAGCCGGAGGATAGGGTTTTTACCCTATAATAGCCAAGAATGCTTGATACGTTGAAAAACAAATCATTTGATACTATTATAAGTGCATAGTGTATAAAACAACTTCAAATCATAAGTATCAATCATAGGCGACATGAGCGTCCCATGCCACTATGTCGCCATATATAAGTTTACAAATAAAACCGCAAATGGCACGTATTTGGAAGTTGGATTTCCATCTGTGAACCGAGGCAAGGGATCGTCCTCTACCGATTTTAGACAATCTAGCCCATGTCTAGGAACAGCCGCAACTGCCCCTTGGATCGTCAGGGCCGGTCCACCGATGTGGATTATTATGTCTGAACACTACGTTTCCCCGCCCTTTGGGGCGTAAATGAGCCAACGAATGACTCCATCGGACCCGGATCATCCGATCAAACCGAGGCGCCTCGTAACAGCAACAACCACACAGGTGAAAAGTATATAAATGTCAGGGATGGTAGGTCACTCACACTACCCTAGCTAGAAGGAAACGCATGCCCTCCCTGATGTCCTCTCCCGTTTCTGGTTCACAACCGGGGTGCGAGGCTCGCGAATTCACATTACACAAAGCTGTGCCACACAGGCTGTTCTTTGATCATCACCACAAGACTTTGCTTTTCAACAGAAGCCTTGATCATTTGCCACTTAGGCATGCCACACAGGCAATTCACTCTATGAGTTTGATATCCATCAGTATATAACCCCTGAGCTCGTACGTCTCAGAGAAGGGCGTTAAGCAAGAGAATAAATTCTCCACAGCCAAACAGATATATATTTAATAGAGATCAATCACACAGACTAAAATCCAATGTCAGGCACACAGTCCATTTACAAGTCCGTTCTGGGTCTGAACGAAACCGGAGGCACCTAGTACCCCGCATATCCATCGATCTCCAAGTACGTCTGGACGATCACCAACTGTTTCCATCTTCTTGGGTGTACAGCCCAATCAAGATCATCAGTAATCACCCAAATGACGTAAAGACCTCCGGTCTTCGACCATCGTCTTCACCTTCGACTTATCGTCGTATCAGTTATTCAGAATGGGATAAACCCGATCTTTCCGAATAACTCGCGTATATTTTAAATTAGTGTTACACAAACACAACATACGCCTCATTCCAATTCATCAGTCACTAACCGTAAATTAATCAAGAGAATAATTCCCCAAATATTAACCCCGAAGGTCGAAACCAACATCAGATCAATATCCAGAAAACCATTCTGCTTGGCTAACCGACAGTTAGTTTCTAAATTTCACATTCATAGGGAAAAGTTCTCATTAATTTTATCCAAGATAAATTCCTTGAATTTATTCTCTAATCTCCTTTTGAATTTTGATTCAACTAGTCGAGATTAACGAACCTTACCGAAGTAATCATTGGTTTTAATTTCCCAATCCCAACCTATTCATCCCATGAAGTAAAACGGGTCTTACTTCATATCTAACACCACGGTGTTATCGGTAAATTCAATTACCATTTCACGTTCAAATCTAATTAAAGATTTAACTAACGCCTGGAGCAAAACTGGTGATACTCCATTCTCGATCATTTCAATCTAATTAAAGATTCATTAAAACTCTACTTAGTTTTAATCTATAACTGGGTTAAAGAATCAGTGTCATTTGAAACACGGTTCACGACAAACCCAAAATCCCATTCCATTAATTATCGGGTTAGAGAACAAGTGTTATTTAAAAACACTGTTCACGATAAACCCAAAAAACAATATCAATTCAATTCCAATTAAATATTATTTAATTGGTACACTTCATTAAATCTAAATAAAAAGATTTAATCTTTTCTCAACTGGGTTCAAGAACAGTGTTAATGAAGACACCATTCACGACAAAACCCAAAACACATTTGATATTAAACACAAGGCTCTGAATAGAAAATATACCGGCTTATATTCAATATCAAATTCTATGACTAACAAATATCCTATTGGAAATAACGATATATATATATATATATATATCTTTCGAATTCCCATAACAATATCTGTATCATCACGAAATCCAACATCGAAATAATCCAAAGACGATTTCGATTCAAATCCATTCCAATATAATTATTGGAAATTCTGGTTATTTTCAAAACCATTTCTAATCCAGTTTATTTATTTTTAAAAATAAATAGAATTATAATTCTAGTTCAAAACTTGTTCATTTCGATAAAAATCTATTTTTATCTTTTCAAATATGGAGGTTTTCATCCCAATTCTTTCTAAATCATTTCTTATGATTTTACACAAATTATTACTATTTTTATCAAGGCCCGTACAGTCGATTTCCATCAATGGCCATCGAACTGCACTTATATCGACCTTTTTTCAAATTTGATTTGGACATAATTCCAAATCCAACCGTTAGATTTCAAATTTCTAATATTCGTTAGAAAGCTCTTTTCGATACGAACCCAACGGTTCTGGTTTCAGGAGAATCCGACGGTCGGATCTCCCGCAATATCCGTTCAAAGTCAATGGTCGAAATTCGCGAACTGCCGCAGCACGGCGCGTTCTATTCAGGCCATTATATTATATATATAATATATATACTTCGTCGATTTCAATTCAAAACGTGCTTTATAAATCGTTTTTAAATTCATTTTCAAAACGGTTTCAACTTCATATTCAATTTCAAATCAAAATTGAATATTCCAATTTAAATTCATTTCAAATTGATTTCAATTCAAATTGATTTCTAATGATTTCAATTCAATTCAATTTCAATTCGAATTCATTTCTATTCCATTTCAATTCGAATTCATTTATATTCAATTTCAATTCGAATTTATTTATATTCAATTTCAATTCAATTTCTTTATATTCAATTTCAATTCGAATTCTTTATATTCAATTTCAATTCGAATTCTTTATATTCAATTTCAATTCGAATTGTTTATATTCAATTCTTTTCAAAATATCAGATTTTGAAATCACTTTCGATATTCATTATAAAATGAATAAAATCGATATAAATATCGTTCACGTCAAAATGGCGTCAATCTAATCAATACGGCTTCATATGTTTCTATTTTCAAATATTCTATTTCAAATATTTCTATTTTAAAACTAGAATGAGGCCCAATCAATTACCATATAATGTTAATTATATGGATTTTCTACAACACATGTATACAATAACAACGATGAATAATCAACCATCATCCAAAGTGCATTCTACACTGTATAAGCATCAAATATAAATATTCAATGCTTATAACAGCCTGTCAATCAATCGATCGACATACAACTAAACAATCAGGATTAGTGTATGTCAAATATCATCCCAAAACCCGTGTGGGGTTTCAAACAATCGAACATAGATTTTTATTTGTGCAGTTGGGCGATGTGTAAAATTTTATCGTCCCAATCAATGTCCTTCAAATAGGTGTACATAAACAAACCGTCCGGTTTGTAAATGAATATTTGTTTATTCCCATTCACATTAAAAATTATATTTTTAACGATCAAACTATTTTATTCAACCTATGAATATTCTATTCGGTTCATTTATTAAAAAAAATGTTATCTTTATTTTTCTAACTTATTTTTAGAAAATTTCGGCGGCATAACGGCATGATACTAGAAACGGGACAAGGCCTAGCCTTATCCCCGGTCTATTGAAGGCCCACGCCATTCACACATCAATCAAATCAATCTCATTTCATCAAACAATTCAATTCAAACCAAATAATCTAACCAACTACACAATCAAACAATTAAACAAACAAGCCATCCATGGTCTGTGGACGACGGGTGTCGGGTGCTACTAAACACCATCTGCATCCTAGTATGTATATATAACTAGAAAAAGAAATTTAGAGTGAGAAGTTCTCACTGATAGCTAATCCAACGCCACGACTCTTCATTTATAGAAATCTTCGCCGTTCTCGCCTTTCGTTGCCCGTAGCCACTACATATGTAAAAATCGAATTTTTACTTTTCTATTCAATGTATAAAAATCGAATTTTTACTTTGCTATTCAATATATAAAAATCGAATTTTTACTTTGCTATTCAATATATAAAAATTGAATTTTTACTTTGCCATTCAATATATAAAAATCGAATTTTTACTTTGCTATTCAATATATAAAAATCGAATTTTTACTTTGCTATTTAATATATAAAAATCGAATTTTTACTACTATTCAATATATAAAATTCGAATTTTTACTTTGCTATTCAATATATAAAAATCGAATTTTTACTTTGCTATTCAATATATAAAAATCGAATTTTCACTACTTCTACTATAATAAAAATTATATTTTTAACCTTCTACTATAATAAAAATTATATTTTTATTTCGCTACTTCTATAAAAATCGTATTTGTAAACTCTTTACCTTCATAGGAAAAATCTAATCTTTCCTATAAAAATTCTTCCTTTCTATAAAAATTGATTTTTATTAAGGCCCTTATACATTTTTTAAACTGAACCTTAACCATGATTTTTCTAAAGAAATAAAATAAATAAAATAGGGAGAAGACTTACATGGGGGCTGCGTGCGTTCTATAGTCGGAAAGAGGAGGGAGCACGAGAGAGGAAGGGGGGTGGAGGGTCTGGGCTAAGGTCGGCGTGGCCAGAGGTGATGGGGGGCCCACGATGGCTGGCGGTTCGGGCTCCAGGGTGCTAGGGCTTGCGGGTTTCGTGCGCGTCGAGGTTTCGAGGTGGAGAAGGGAGCGGGGCCAAGGAGAAGGAGGGGGACGGTCGGAGGTGGGCCGCGCTTGTGAGCGGCGGCGGTGGTGGCGCGCTCCGCGCCAGCGGCGACGAGATCGAGGGGTATTGGAGGGTTTCGGTTTTTTTTCTTCTTTTAATCATCGGTTGACTGGAGAGAATGGAGTGGGGGTAGGGATTATATAATTATTTAATTATTATTTTAATTTTAAAAAGCAACTTTTTCATTCGAACTCGAAACGTGACCCACCGCCTGTCGTCCATAGCGTATAACCCCCATTCCGAACACAATGGGATATGTATCGCAAGCTGATTTGGCCGTTTCGATCAGTTTCTGTTAAAATCAACACATAACTCTATATATTGAATTTGAATGTGTATTTCAATTTACCGAGGTCACATACGATCTATAAATCCCAGAAAAATATTTTCTAGCTTCGTATTGATGATACGGTCCTAACAAAACTAGTTTCGTTGAATTCTGAGACCGTTTGAAAAATGGCCATTTTCCAGTCGATTAAAATCAACTAAAACTGGTCAAACCCGTTTTCCTTTGCCACGCTCACATATTGATTCGAAAAACTATGAAATTTGAAACCTAGCTATAATTTGACATCGCGAATCCAACAAAAGTGGTTTTGTCGAAATCCGAGGTCGTTTGCAAAATTCCCATTTTTAAGGGTCTGAATTCCATAGCGACTATTCAGAATTTTCAACTGGACATATCTTTTGATTCCCGCTATGAATTTTTGATTTTTCGGATTCGTTGGAAAGATAGTCACTATTAGATTCCATTATTTTTGGTTTCACTAAAATCCGGTTTGTTTTGCACCCGGTACATTCATTGGAAGTTTGAAATCGAATTATCGAACTACCACGCCATTTTCAATTCCTTTTATAAATATAAATAAATATTTATATTCTATCGTCGATCCATATAAATATATTCGATTGAATTTTATTCAAAAGAAATTTTCTCGTCGATATTATTTAAAATAATTCATTTTAAATAATCAAAATTCACTAAAATTGCCGAAATAAAAATTTTAAACTGGCCAAGATTTTCGGGTTGTTACAATCTCCCCCACTTAAAACTTTTCGTCCCCGAAAAGGAACAAAGTCGAAAGTGGTTTGATCAATCAACTCTACGTTCATTCTGGCTTCCATTCTCCGACTTTTCAGTTTCTGAGAATTTTCAAATTCTTCAAAAATTTGGCTAATACCCTAAATTTTCGAAAAATTTCGCCATAACCTCACCTGCACCGGGAGCCACGGGAAAATCCCGAAATTGCCATACAGGCCTTCTGATCTCAAAAAGAAAAAGAAAAAGCCAAGCGGCTAGCCAATCGGCTCATAAAATCATCATCACCCAAACAAAACAGTAAATTATTGTAAACATGTACCTATTTGTCGGGCAAACAAATTTTATTCTCTGCTCTAGCCTCCTTGCTATGACCTGTTCAATGTAAGTATATGTATATGCAAGAAAATGCCACCAAATTTCAATATAATTCAATGTTTGATCAAATTGGCTATATGGTTAAAATTTCAACTAATCAAACAGTAATCAAACAACACAACCATCAGTCAATTAGTTGATTAGCTTTTCAAATGCATAACTTTGATATATAGTCAAAAATCAGATTTTTGATGCCAAATCACAACAATAAGCCCTATCTAATTTCGGTTCTCACACCAGTCAATAGGAAATATATAGAAATCTCACTTTCGAAACTCGAAAATAAATACTGGCGACGGTGCCCCATCACCAGAATTATCCCCGGGCATATAGAGTATGATTCTATAAATATCCAGTATATTAAAACTTCGAATACACGTTTGCAAGACATATATGCAAAATCTTTATATATCGGATTGTCCCGATCAATATAGAATAAATAATCAAATACGAATAGTTGATTTATATTTTCAAAACAAAACTGGTTTTCACTTTAAAAATATACTCTTCACACTCGTTCTAGGATACTACTGATCCTATCTCTAACGAGTCATTCCCATTGGATATTACTAATCCAATATCTGATGAATTCTTTCGTATGGTTCTAAGAGGTCCTGTTCTCTGAGCTTTGTAAACCAAAGCTCTGATACCAACTGTGACGAAAAGGAATTTCGCTCGATCCGAATCAGTCGCTAAACCGATTTAGACAGTTCGAAACGCCTGATTATTTTGAGAACACGACAAAAGAGAACGCATACACAAGAACACTTCATTGTATATTACAACAATGCATCAGATTACAAGAATCTACAGAGTATAAATGAATAAATATTACACAGAAATATCAGAGATTTAAATTACATTTAAATCATAGCAGCGGAAAATAATACAATACACAACTAGAATTAGATATACGGATACAAAGCTTTCCGGATATCGTTCCAGCTGTAAACCAGGATCCTGTGAATATAAATCTGCAAAACCAAAACTACTAGCTGCCCGTGTCAAAATAAGGGCACCCAGAGTTTAGGTTAAAACAATAAACTCCAGGTCAGTCATGTGGCTGGTGTGAGAACTAAAACAGTTATTTATCTTTATTTTTAAAGTTAGGTAAATCAAGGGACCACGCCGTATAACGCGGAACGAGTTTCCTCCCAAGAATACCAGTGCATAAAACAAACAGCGCAATGCTAAATAAAGAAAAATGAAGCTATTATAAGACCCAGTTCCCATCACACAATGCAACGCAAGCCGGAGGATAGGGTTTTTACCTTATAATAGCCAAGAATGCTTGATACGTTGAAAAACAAATCATTTGATACTATTAGAAGTGCATAGTGTATAAAACAACTTCAAATCATAAGTATCAATCATAGGCGACATGAGCGTCCCATGCCACTATGTCGCCATATATAAGTTTACAAATAAAACCGCAAATGACACGTATTTGGAAGTTGGATTTCCATCTGTGAACCGAGGCAAGGGATCGTCCTCTACCGATTTTAGACAATCTAGCCCATGTCTAGGAACAGCCGCAACTGCCCCTTGGATCGTCAGGGCCGGTCCACCGATGTGGATTATTATGCCTGAACACTACGTTTCCCCGCCCTTTGGGGCGTAAATGAGCCAACGAATGACTCCATCGGACCCGGATCGTCCGATCAAACCGAGGCGCCTCGTAACAGCAACAACCACATAGGTGAAAAGTATATAAATGTCAGGGTTGGTAGGTCACTGACACCACCCTAGCTAGAAGGAAACGCATGCCCTCCCTGATGTCCTCTCCCGTTTCTGGTTCACAACCGGGGTGCGAGGCTCGCAAATTCACGTTACACAAAGCTGTGCCACACAGGCTGTGCTTTGATCATCACCACAAGACTTTGCTTTTCAACAGAAGCCTTGATCATTTGCCACTTAGGCATGCCACACAGGCAATTCACTCTATGAGTTTGATATCCATCAGTATATAACCCCTGAGCTCGTACGTCTCAGAGAAGGGCGTTAAGCAAGAGAATAAATTATCCGCCGCCAAACAGATATATATTTAATAGAGATCAATCACACAGACTAAAATCCAATGTCAGGCACACAGTCCATTTACAAGTCCGTTTTGGGTCTGAACGAAACCGGAGGCACCTAGTACCCCGCATATACATCGATCTCCAAGTACGTCTGGACGATCACCAACTGTTTCCATCTTCTTGGGTGTACAGCCCAATCAAGATCATCAGTAATCACCCAAACGACGTAAAGACCTCCGGTCTTCGACCATCGTCTTCACCTTCGACTTATCGTCGTATCAGTTATTCAGAATGGGATAAACCCGGTCTTTCCGAATAACTCACGTATATTTTAAATTAGTGTTACACAAACACAACATACGCCTCATTCCAATTCATCAGTCACTAACCGTAAATTAATCAAGAGAATAATTCCCCAAATATTAACCCCGAAGGCCGAAACCAACATCAGATCAATATCCAGAAAACCATTCTGCTTGGCTAACCGACAGTTAGTTTCTAAATTTCACATTCATAGGGAAAAGTTCGCATTAATTTTATCCAAGATAAATTCCTTGAATTTATTCTCTAATCTCCTTTTAAATTTCGATTCAACTAGTCGAGATTAACGAACCTTACCGAAGTAATCATTGGTTTTAATTTCCCAATCCCAACCTATTCATCCCATGAAGTAAAACGGGTATTACTTCATATCTAACACCACGGTGTTATCGGTAAATTCAATTACCATTTCACGTTCAAATCTAATTAAAGATTTAACTAACGCCTGGAGCAAAACTGGTGATACTCCATTCTCGATCATTTCAATCTAATTAAAGATTCATTAAAACTACACTTAGTTTTAATCTATAACTGGGTTAAAGAATCAGTGTCATTTGAAACACGGTTCACGATAAACCCAAAATCCCATTCCATTAATTATCGGGTTAAAGAACAAGTGTTATTTAAAAACACTGTTCACGATAAACCCAAAAATCAATATCAATTCAATTCCAATTAAATATTATTTAATTGGTACACTTCATTAAATCTAAATAAAAAGATTTAATCTTTTCTCAACTGGGTTCAACAACAGTGTTAATGAAGACACCATTCACGACAAAACCCAAAACACATTTGATATTAAACACAAGGCTCTGAATAGAAAATATACCTGCTTATATTCAATATCAAATTCTACGACTAACAAATATCGTATTGGAAATAACGATATATATATATATATCTTTCGAATTCCCATAACAATATCTGTATCATCACGAAATCCAACATCGAAATAATCCAAAGACGATTTCGATTCAAATCCATTCCAATATAATTATTGGAAATTCTGGTTATTTTCAAAACCATTTCTAATCCAGTTTATTTATTTTTAAAAATAAATAGAATTATAATTCTAGTTCAAAACTTGTTCATTTCGATAAAAATCTATTTTTATCTTTTCAAATATGGAGGTTTTCATCCCAATTCTTTCTAAATCATTTCTTATGATTTTACACAAATTATTACTATTTTTATCAAGGCCCGTACAGTCGATTTCCATCAATGGCCATCGAACTGCACTTATAGCGACCTTTTTTCAAATTTGATTTGGACATAATTCCAAATCCAACCGTTAGATTTCAAATTTCTAATATTCGTTAGAAAGCTCTTTTCGATACGAACCCAACGGTTCTGGTTTCAGGAGAATCCGACGGTCGGATCTCCCGCAATATCCGTTCAAAGTCAATGGTCGAAATTCGCGAACTGCCGCAGCGCGGCGCGTTCTATTCAGGCCATTATATTATATATATAATATATATACTTCGTCGATTTCAATTCAAAACGTGCTTTATAAATCGTTTTTAAATTCATTTTCAAAACGGTTTCAACTTCATATTCAATTTCAAATCAAAATTGAATATTCCAATTTAAATTCATTTTAAATTCATTTCAAATTGATTTTAATTCAAATTGATTTCTAATGATTTCAATTCAATTCAATTTCAATTCGAATTCATTTCTATTCCATATCAATTCGAATTCATTTATATTCAATTTCAATTCGAATTTATTTATATTCAATTTCAATTCGAATTCTTTATATTCAATTTCAATTCGAATTCTTTATATTCAATTTCAATTCGAATTCTTTATATTCAATTCTTTTCAAAATATCAGATTTTGAAATCACTTTCGATATTCATTATAAAATGAATAAAATCGATATAAATATCGTTCACGTCAAAATGGCGTCAATCTAATCAATACGGCTTCATATGTTTCTATTTTCAAATATTCTATTTCAAATATTTCTATTTTAAAACTGGAATGAGGCCCAATCAATTACCATATAATGTTAATTATATGGATTTTCTACAACACATGTATACAATAACAACGATGAATAATCAACCATCATCCAAAGTGCATTCTACACTGTATAAGCATCAAATATAAATATTCAATGCTTATAACAGCCTGTCAATCAATCGATCGACATACAACTAAACAATCGGGATTAGTGTATGTCAAATATCATCCCAAAACCCGTGTGGGGTTTCAAACAATCAAACACAGATTTTTATTTGTGCAATTGGGCGATGTGTAAAATTTTATCGTCCCAATCAATGTCCTTCAAATAGGTGTACATAAACAAACCGTCCGGTTTGTAAATGAATATTTGTTTATTCCCATTCACATTAAAAAATATATTTTTAACGATCAAACTATTTTATTCAACCTATGAAT
Source organism: Allium sativum (assembly GCA_030737875.1). Classification (NCBI taxonomy): domain Eukaryota; kingdom Viridiplantae; phylum Streptophyta; class Magnoliopsida; order Asparagales; family Amaryllidaceae; genus Allium; species Allium sativum. The sequence goes on from CM060912.1 coordinate 432,091,067, forward strand.
ATTCTATTCGGTTCATTTATTAAAAAAAATGTTATCTTTATTTTTCTAACTTATTTTTAGAAAATTTCGGCGGCATAACGACACGATACTAGAAACGGGACAAGGCCTAGCCTTATCCCCGGTCTAGTGAAGGCCCACGCCATTCACACATCAATCAAATCAATCTCATTTCATCAAACAATTCAATTCAAACCAAATAATCTAACCAACTACACAATCAAACAATTAAACAAACAAGCCATCCATGGTCTGTGGATGACGGGTGTCGGGTGCTACTAAACACCATCTGCATCCTAGTATATATATATAACTAGAAAAAGAAATTTAGAGTGAGAAGTTCTCACCGATAGCTAATCCAACGCCACGACTCTTCATTTATAGAAATCTTCGCCGTTCTCGCCTTTCGTTGCCCGTAGCCACTACATATGTAAAAATCGAATTTTTACTTTGCTATTCAATATATAAAAATCGAATTTTTACTTTGCTATTCAATATATAAAAATCAAATTTTTACTTTGCTATTCAATATATAAAAATCGAATTTTTACTTTGCTATTCAATATATAAAAATCGAATTTTTACTTTGCCATTCAATATATAAAAATCGAATTTTTACTTTGCTATTCAATATATAAAAATCGAATTTTTACTTTGCTATTTAATATATAAAAATCGAATTTTTACTACTATTCAATATATAAAAATCCAATTTTTACTTTGCTATTCAATATATAAAAATCGAATTTTTACTTTGCTATTCAATATATAAAAATTGAATTTTCACTACTTCTACTATAATAAAAATTATATTTTTAACCTTCTACTATAATAAAAATTATATTTTTATTTCGCTACTTCTATAAAAATCGTATTTGTAAACTCTTTATCTTCATAGGAAAAATCTAATCTTTCCTATAAAAATTCTTCCTTTCTATAAAAATTGATTTTTATTAAGGCCCTTATACATTTTTTAAACTGAACCTTAACCATGATTTTTCTAAAGAAATAAAATAAATAAAATAGGGAGAAGACTTACAAGGGGGCTGCGTGCGTTCTATAGTCGGAAAGAGGAGGGAGCACGAGAGAGGAAGGGGGGTGGAGGGTCTGGGCTAAGGTCGGCGTGGCCAGAGGTGATGGGGGGCCCACGATGGCTGGCGGTTCGGGTTCCAGGGTGCTAGGGCTTGCGGGTTTCGTGCGCGTCGAGGTTTCGAGGTGGAGAAGGGAGCGGGGCCAAGGAGAAGGAGGGGGACGGTCGGAGGTGGGCCGCGCCTGTGAGCGGCGGCGGTGGTGGCGCGCTCTGCGCCAGCGGCGACGAGATCGAGGGGTATTGGAGGGTCTCGGTTTTTTCTTCTTCTTTTAATCATCGGTTGACTGGAGAGAATGGAGTGGGGGTAGGGATTATATAATTATTTAATTATTATTTTAATTTTAAAAAGCAACTTTTTCATTCGAACTCGAAACGTGACCCACCGCCTGTCGTCCATAGCGTATAACCCCCATTCCGAACACAATGGGATATGTATCGCAAGCTGATTTGGCCGTTTCGATCAGTTTCCGTTAAAATCAACATATAACTCTATATATTGAATTTGAATGCGTATTTCAATTTACCGGGGTCACATACGATCTATAAATCCCAGAAAAATATTTTTTAGCTTCGTATTGATGATACGGTCCTAACAAAACTAGTTTCGTCGAATTCTGAGACCGTTTGAAAAATGGCCATTTTCCAGTCGATTAAAATCAACTGAAACTGGTCAAACCCGTTTTCCTTTGCCATGCTCACATATTGATTCGAAAAACTATGAAATTTGAAACCTAGCTATAATTTGACATCGCGAATCCAACAAAAGTGGTTTTGTCGAAATCCGAGGTCGTTTGCAAAATTCCCATTTTTAAGGGTCTGAATTCCATAGCGACTATTCAGAATTTTCAACTGGACATATCTTTTGATTCCCGCTATGAAATTTTGATTTTTCGGATTCGTTGGAAAGATAGTCACTATTAGATTCCATTATTTTTGGTTTCACTAAAATCCGGTTTGTTTTGCACCCGGTACATTCATTGGAAGTTTGAAATCGAATTATCGAACTACCGCGCCATTTTCAATTCCTTTTATAAATATAAATAAATATTTATATTCTATCGTCGATCTATATAAATATATTCGATTGAATTTTATTCAAAAGAAATTTTCTCGTCGATATTATTTAAAATAATTCATTTTAAATAATCAAAATTCACTAGAATTGCCGAAATAAAAATTTTAAACTGGCCCAGATTTTCGGGTTGTTACAATCTCCCCCACTTAAAACTTTTCGTCCCCGAAAAGGAACAAAGTCGAAAGTGGTTTGATCAATCAACTCTACGTTCATTCTGGCTTCCATTCTCTAACTTTTCAGTTTCTGAGAATTTTCAAATTCTTCAAAAATTTGGCTAATACCCTAAATTTTCGAAAAATTTCGCCATAACCTCACCTGCACCGGGAGCCACGGGAAAATCCCGAAATTGCCATACAGGCCTTCTGATCTCAAAAAGAAAAAGAAAAAGCCAAGCGGCTAGCCAATCGGCTCATAAAATCATCATCACCCAAACAAAACAGTAAATTATTGTAAACATGTACCTATTTGTCGGGCAAACAAATTTTATTCTCTGCTCCAGCCTCCTTGCTATGACCTGTTCAATGTAAGTATATGTATATGCAAGAAAATGCCACCAAATTTCAATATAATTCAATGTTTGATCAAATTGGCTATATGGTTAAAATTTCAACTAATCAAACAGTAATCAAACAACACAACCATCAGTCAATTAGTTGATTAGCTTTTCAAATGCATAACTTTGATATATAGTCAAAAATCAGATTTTTGATGCCAAATCACAACAATAAGCCCTATCTAATTTCGGTTCTCACACCAGTCAATAGGAAATATATAGAAATCTCACTTTCGAAACTCGAAAATAAATACTGGCGACGGTGCCCTATCACCAGAATTATCCCCGGGCATATAGAGTATGATTCTATAAATATCCAGTATATTAAAACTTCGAATACACGTTTGCAAGACATATATGCAAAATCTTTATATATCGGATTGTCCCGATCAATATAGAATAAATAATCAAATACGAATAGTTGATTTAAATTTTCAAAACAAAATTGGTTTTCACTTTAAAAATATACTCTTTACACTCGTTCTAGGATACTACTGATCCTATCTCTAACGAGTCATTCCCATTGGATATTACTAATCCAATATCTGATGAATTCTTTCGTATGGTTCTAAGAGGTCCTATTCTCTGAGCTTTGTAAACCAAAGCTCTGATACCAACTGTGACGAAAAGGAATTTCGCTCGATCCGAATCAGTCGCTAAACCGATTTAGACCGTTCGAAACGCCTGATTATTTTGAGAACACGACAAAAGAGAACGCATACACAAGAACACTTCATTGTATATTACAACAATGCATCAGATTACAAGAATCTACAGAGTATAAATGAATAAATATTACACAGAAATATCAGAGATTTAAATTACATTTAAATACATAGCAGCGGAAAATAATACAATGCACAACTAGAATTAGATATACGGATACAAAGCTTTCCGGATATCGTTCCAGCTGTAAACCAGGATCCTGTGAATATAAATCTGCAAAACCAAAACTACTAGCTGCCCGTGTCAAAATAAGGGCACCCAGAGTTTAGGTTAAAACAATAAACTCCAGGTCAGTCATGTGACTGGTGTGAGAACTAAAACAGTTATTTATCTTTATTTTTAAAGTTAGGTAAATCAAGGGACCACGCCGTATAACACGGAACGAGTTTCCTCCCAAGAATACCAGTGCATAAAACAAACAGCGCAATGCTAAATAAAGAAAAATGAAGCTATTATAAGACCCAGTTCCCATCACACAATGCAACGCAAGCCGGAGGATAGGGTTTTTACCTTATAATAGCCAAGAATGCTTGATACATTGAAAAACAAATCATTTGATACTATTATAAGTGCATAGTGTACAAAACAACTTCAAATCATAAGTATCAATCATAAGCGACATGAGCGTCCCATGCCACTATGTCGCCATATATAAGTTTACAAATAAAACCGCAAATGGCACGTATTTGGAAGTTGGATTTCCACCTGTGAACCGAGGCAAGGGATCGTCCTCTACCGATTTTAGACAATCTAGCCCATGTCTAGGAACAGCCGCAACTGCCCCTTGGATCGTCAGGGCCGGTCCACCGATGTGGATTATTATGCCTGAACACTACGTTTCCCCACCCTTTGGGGCGTAAATGAGCCAACGAATGACTCCATCGGACCCGGATCGTCCGATCAAACCGAGGCGCCTCGTAACAGCAACAACCACACAGGTGAAAAGTATATAAATGTCAGGGTTGGTAGGTCACTGACACCACCCTAGCTAGAAGGAAACGCATGCCCTCCCTGATGTCCTGTCCCACTTCTGGTTCACAACCGGGGTGCGAGGCTCACGAATTCACGTTACACAAAGCTGTGCCACACAGGCTGTGCTTTGATCATCACCACAAGACTTTGCTTTTCAACAGAAGCCTTGATCATTTGCCACTTAGGCATGCCACACAGGCAATTCACTCTATGAGTTTGATATCCATCAGTATATAACCCCTGAGCTCGTACGTCTCAGAGAAGGGCGTTAAGCAAGAGAATAAATTCTCCGCCGCCAAACAGATATATATTTAATAGGGATCAATCACACAGACTAAAATCCAATGTCAGGTACACAGTCCATTTACAAGTCCGTTTTGGGTCTGAACGAAACCGGAGGCACCTAGTACCCCGCATATCCATCGATCTCCAAGTACGTCTGGACGATCACCAACTATTTCCATCTTCTTGGGTGTACAGCCCAATCAAGATCATCAGTAATCACCCAAACGACGTAAAGACCTCCGGTCTTCGACCATCGTCTTCACCTTCGACTTATCGTCGTATCAGTTATTCAGAATGGGATAAACCCGGTCTTTCCGAATAACTCGCGTATATTTTAAATTAGTGTTACACAAACACAACATACGCCTCATTCCAATTCATCAGTCACTAACCGTAAATTAATCAAGAGAATAATTCCCCAAATATTAACCCCGAAGGCCGAAACCAACATCAGATCAATATCCAGAAAACCATTCTGCTTGGCTAACCGACAGTTAGTTTCTAAATTTCACATTCATAGGGAAAAGTTCGCATTAATTTTATCCAAGATAAATTCCTTGAATTTATTCTCTAATTTCCTTTTAAATTTCGATTCAACTAGTCGAGATTAACGAACCTTACCGAAGTAATCATTGGTTTTAATTTCCCAATCCCAACCTATTCATCCCATGAAGTAAAACGGGTCTTACTTCATATCTAACACCACGGTGTTATCGGTAAATTCAATTACCATTTCACGTTCAAATCTAATTAAAGATTTAACTAACGCCTGGAGCAAAACTGGTGATACTCCATTCTCGATCATTTCAATCTAATTAAAGATTCATTAAAACTCCACTTAGTTTTAATCTGTAACTGGGTTAAAGAATCAGTGTCATTTGAAACACGGTTCACGATAAACCCAAAATCTCATTCCATTAATTATCGGGTTAAAGAACAAGTGTTATTTAAAAACACTGTTCATGATAAACCCAAAAATCAATATCAATTCAATTCCAATTAAATATTATTTAATTGGTACACTTCATTAAATCTAAATAAAAAGATTTAATCTTTTCTCAACTGGGTTCAAGAACAGTGTTAATGAAGATACCATTCACGACAAAACCCAAAACACATTTGATATTCAACACAAGGCTCTGAATAGAAAATATACCGACTTATATTCAATATCAAATTCTACGACTAACAAATATCGTATTGGAAATAACGATATATATATATATATCTTTCAAATTCCCATAACAATATCTGTATCATCACGAAATCCAACATTGAAATAATCCAAAGACGATTTCGATTCAAATCCATTCCAATATAATTATTAGAAATTCTGGTTATTTTCAAAACCATTTCTAATCCAGTTTGTTTATTTTTAAAAATAAATAGAATTATAATTCTAGTTCAAAACTAGTTCATTTCGATAAAAATCTATTTTTATCTTTTCAAATATGGATTTTTTCATCCCAATTCTTTTTAAATCATTTCTTATGATTTTACACAAATTATTACTATTTTTATCAAGGCCCGTACAGTCGATTTCCATCAATGGCCATCGAACTGCACTTATAGCGACCTTTTTTCAAATTTGATTTGGACATAATTCCAAATCCAACCGTTAGATTTCAAATTTCTAATATTCGTTAGAAAGCTCTTTTCGATACAAACCCAACGGTTTCAGTTTCAGGAGAATCCGACGGTCGGATCTCCCGCAATATCCGTTCAAAGTCAATGGTCGAAATTCGCGAACTGCCGCAGCGCGGCGTGTTCTATTCAGGCCATTATGTAATATATATAATATATACTTCGTCGATTTCAATTCAAAATGTGCTTTATAAATCGTTTTTAAATTCATTTTCAAAACGGTTTCAACTTCATATTCAATTTCAAATCAAAATTGAATATTCCAATTTAAATTCATTTTAAATTCATTTCAAATTGATTTCAATTCAAATTGATTTCTAATGATTTCAATTCAATTCAATTTCAATTCGAATTCATTTCTATTCCATTTCAATTCGAATTCATTTATATTCAATTTCAATTCGAATTTATTTATATTCAATTTCAATTCGAATTCTTTATATTCAATTTCAATTCGAATTCTTTATATTCAATTTCAATTCGAATTCTTTATATTAAATTTCAATTCGAATTCTTTATATTAAATTTCAATTCGAATACTTTATATTCATTTCTTTTCAAAATATCAGATTTTGAAATCACTTTCGATATTCATTATAAAATGAATAAAATCGATATAAATATCGTTCACGTCAAAATGGCGTCAATCTAATCAATACGGCTTCATATGTTTCTATTTTCAAATATTCTATTTCAAATATTTCTATTTCAAATATTTCTATTTTAAAACTGGAATGAGGCCCAATCAATTACCATATAATGTTAATTATATGGATTTTCTACAACACATGTATACAATAACAACGATGAATAATCAACCATCATCCAAAGTGCATTCTACACTGTATAAGCATCAAATATAAATATTCAACACTTATAACAGCTTGTCAATCAATCGATCGACATACAACTAAACAATCGGGATTAGTGTACGTCAAATATCATCCCAAAACCCGTTTGGGGTTTCAAACAATCAAATACAGATTTTTATTTGTGCAGTTGGGCGATGTGTAAAATTTTATTGTCCCAATCAATGTCCTTCAAATAGGTGTACATAAACAAACCGTCCGGTTTGTAAATGAATATTTGTTTATTCCCATTCACATTAAAAAATATATTTTTAACGATCAAACTATTTTATTCAACCTATGAATATTCTATTCGGTTCATTTATTAAATAAAATGTTATCTTTATTTTTCTAACTTATTTTTAGAAAATTTCGGCGGCATAACGGCACGATACTAGAAACGGGACAAGGCCTAGCCTTATCCCCGGTCTAGTGAAGGCCCACGCCATTCACACATCAATCAAATCAATCTCATTTCACCAATCAATTCAATTCAAACCAAATAATCTAACCAACTACACAACCAAACAATTAAACAAACAAGTCATCCATGGTCTGTGGATGACGGGTGTCGGGTGCTACTAAACACCGTCTGCATCCTAGTATATATATAACTAGAAAAAGAAATTTAGAGTGAGAAGTTCTCACCGATAGCTAATCCAATGCCACGACTCTTCATTTATAGAAATCTTCGCAGTTCTCGCCTTTCGTCACTTTCGTTGCCAGTAGCCACTACATATGTAAAAATCGAATTTTTACTTTGCTATTCAATATATAAAAATCGAATTTTTTCTTTGCTATTCAATATATAAAAATCGAATTTTTACTTTGCTATTCAATATATAAAAATCGAATTTTTACTTTGCTATTCAATATATAAAAATCGAATTTTTACTTTGCTATTCAATATATAAAAATCGAATTTTTACTTTGCTATTCAATATATAAAAATCAAATTTTTACTACTATTCAATATATAAAAATCGAATTTTTACTTTGCTATTCAATATATAAAAATCGAATTTTTACTTTGCTATTCAATATATAAAAATCGAATTTTTACTACTTCTACTATAATAAAAATTATATTTTTAACCTTCTACTATAATAAAAATTATATTTTTATTTTGCTACTTCTATAAAAATCGTATTTGTAAACTCTTTATCTTCATAGGAAAAATCTAATCTTTCCTATAAAAATTCTTCCTTTCTATAAAAACTGATTTTTATTAAGGCCCTTATACATTTTTTCAACTGAACCTTAACCATGATTTTTCTAAAGAAATAAAATAAATAAAATAGGGAGAAGACTTACAGGAGGGCTGCGTGCGTTCTATAGTCGGAAAGAGGAGGGAGCACGAGAGAGGAAGGGGGTGGAGGGTCTGGGCTAAGGTCGCCGTGGCCAGAGGTGATGGGGGGGCCCACGATGGCTGGCGGTTCGGGTTCCAGGGTGCTAGGGCTTGGGGGTTTCGTGCGCATCGAGGTTTTGAGTTGGAGAAGGGAGCGGGGCCAAGGAGAAGGAGGGGGACGGTCGGAGGTGGGCCGCGCCTGTGAGCGGCGGCGGTGGCGCACTCCGCGCCAGCAACGACGAGATCGAGGGGTATTGGAGGGTTTCGGTTTTTTTTTCTTTTAATCATCGGTTGACTGGAGAGAATGGAGTGGGGGTAGGGATTATATAATTATTTAATTATTATTTTAATTTTAAAAAGCAACTTTTTCATTCGAACTCGAAACGTGACCCACCACCTGTCGTCCATAGCGTATAACCCCCATTCCGAACACAATGGGATATGTATCGCAAGCTGATTTGGCCGTTTCGATCAGTTTCCGTTAAAATCAACATATAACTCTATATATTGAATTTGAACGCGTATTTCAATTTACCGGGGTCACATACGAACTCTGTAAATCCCAGAAAAATATTTTCTAGCTTCGTATTGACGATACGGTCCTAACAAAACTAGTTTTGTCGAATTCTGAGACCGTTTGAAAAATGGCCATTTTCCAGTCGATTAAAATCAACTGAAACTGGTCAAACCCGTTTTCCTTTGCCACGCTCACATATTGATTCGAAAAATTATAAAATTTGAAACCTAGCTATAATTTAACATCGCGGATCCAACAAAAGTGGATTCATCGAAATCCGAGGTCGTTTGCAAAATTCCCATTTTTAAGGGCCTGAATACCATAGCGACTATTCAGAATTTTCAACTGGACATATCTTTTGATTCCCGCTATGAAATTTTGATTTTTCGGATTCGTTGGAAAGATAGTCACTATTAAATTCCATTATTTTTGGTTTCACTAAAATCCGGTTTGTTTTGCACCCGGTACATTCATTGGAAGTTTGAAATCGAATTATCGAACTACCACGTCATTTTCAATTCCTTTTATAAATATAAATAAATATTTATATTCTATCGTCGATCTATATAAATATATTCGATTGAATTTTATTCAAAAGAAATTTTCTTGTCGATATTATTTAATATAATTCATTTTAAATAATCAAAATTCGCTAAAATTGCCGAAATAAAAATTTTAAACTGGCCCAGATTTTCGGGTTGTTACACTCAGCCACACATGACCGACCACTCATTTTGCTTGAGTGTATCGAATGTATATCACCAAAGGTTGGGATCAACAACCGTTCCAGTATATATAAGGGACAGCATTGATAAATTAAAGAAGCAAATGAATATTCTCTAGATAGGTGATTATACACCCTACTTCGGTGCGACCGACTTAGCCATGCTGCCTGCCCGATTTCTGTCATTTACCGGATGATGAGGCTAGAAGTTACGCGTTATCATCACATCAGATTCACTTCAAATGTCACATCGTCAAATCCATCGAAAATCACTAATTGACGTCTACAACAGTACATTACGTGTTAGCTAAAGAAGTTTCCTTCTCCGCTTCCACTCTTGGTACGGTTGAAGAAATCAAAGTACGTGACCTTTTTGGAAATACTCTGTCAGACATTCATTCATACAAGTCATCCTCATTCACTTAGAATGTCACATCGTCATACCCGCCAAATCACAAATTGACTTATCCAAAAATAACACGGGTATACAGCTAAGAGAAACGAATTCCTCCACCACCAAACGTGAATACGTTTGAACAGATCAACTTACGCGATCCATTGGATATACTCTATCAGACCTTCATCCATACAAGTTGTCCTGGGACTGGACAAACCGAAGGCACTATTCAGTATATCCATCTTAGTCACTGTTATCTAAGACTTATACAACAGCCCTTGCATTTTACTCCGTCTTCAATTATCTTTGGCATATATGATTCGCAACGCTTATGCCAATACAAAGTGGTTCTTTGGATAATAATCCAACCGGTCTCTCCATATTAACAACGTTAAAATGGTCAAAACTTCGATAGTCTGTGATTTAACCATCAAAGAAAAACAAGTGTGCAAACAACGATATTATTTCCAGATGGAAATTATATCGATCAATCATCAACATATATCTATATATATATTCACATTGCCTTATTTTCTATTTTTATTAAATATATGTTATTAACACTGGAAAACATTTTCCATTTGCTTATTTACAAATCACTACTCTTCCCCAACTATCAGTCCCTGACTGTGAACTAGTATGAGAACAATTCCCTAAGTATAAATCCCGAAGGCCGAAACCAACATCAGATAGGCACTTAGAAAACCATTCAATTTACTAATCTCTAGTCAGTTCTAATTTTACTTAACTCTATTTGATTAACTCTGATTGATTAACTCTAACTGGTTAATTCTAACCGATCAACTCTAACTGGTCAACCTTAATTAATTAACTCTAACTGGTTTTACTTGGTTTGACTAACTCAATTTATTAAATCGACTGACTAATTCAACTCGATTAACCTAACTTGATTTACTTATCTCGATTAACTGAACTAATCACTTTGATTAACTCAACTAATTCACTTTGGTTAACTTAACCAATTCACTTAACCAATTCACTTAGTTTAACTTAACTAATTCACTTAACTCTTGTCGAATAAACTATATTCGATAACTCCTCTAACTCTATTTGAATAAACTATATTCGATTAACTCATTTACTCTATTCGAATAAACTATATTCGATTAACTCCTCTTCTCTATTCGAATAAACTATATTCGATTAACTCCTTTTCTCTATTCGAATAAACTATATTCGATTAACTCCTTTGATTTAACTCTAATCGATTAACTCCATCGAATAAACTATATTCGATAACTCCTTCGATTTACCTAATATTCTATAACTCACTTCGATTAACTAATAATCGATAACTCCTTCGAATAAACTATATTCGGTACTCTCCTCTCGGATAAACGATATTCGAAAATCTTCCCTTTCGATTTAACAAATCGATAACTCCTTTTCGAATAACTAAATTCGATAACTCCTTTCGATTTAACTAATCGATAACTCCTTTCAATTAAACTATAATCAATAACTCCCTTCGATGAAACTAACATCGATACTCCTTTCGATGAAATTAACATCGATTAACTCCTTTCGATGAAACTAACATCGATTAATTTAACTCGACGAACTTAACTCGACTCACTTATCTCGATAATCTAACTCAAGAACTTAACTCGATTAACTTATCTCGATAATCTAACTCAAGAACTTAACTCGATTAACTTATCTCGATAATCTAACTCAAGAACTTAACTCGATTAACTTATCTCGATAATCTAACTCAAGAACTTAACTCGATTAACTTATCTCGATAATCTAACTCAAGAACTTAACTCAATTAACTTATCTCGATAATCTAACTCAAGTTGATTAACTCCTATCTAATAACTAATATTCGATTTAACTCCATTCGCTTGACTCTAGATCGCAGCGATCACAATGGTTACGCCTGACTCCCTCAGGAAACATCCGACCGCCGTAGGCTATTTACAGCCCTACGAATTACGCTAGCAGTCGTACGAGATGGCAACTTACCCTGAATACTATGTTTGACTAACTCTGTCTCAAATAACTATATTTGATTAACTCTAGTTCGTTTTAACTCTAATCGATTAACTCTAACTGGGTAACTCTAACTCGATCAACTCGACTTGATTAACTCGACTTACTTAACTCAACTGGTTAACTTGACTTACTTAACTCACTGGTTAACTGGACTTACTTAACTCACTGGTTAACTTGACTTACTTAACTCACTGGTTAACTTGACTTACTTAACTCACTGGTTAACTTGACTTACTTAACTCACTGGTTAACTTGACTTACTTAACTCACTGGTTAACTTGACTTACTTAACTCACTGGTTAACTTGACTTACTTAACCCAACTGTTTAACTCTATTGACCTAGTTAACTCTACTGAACTGGTTAACTCTACTGAACCAGTTAACTCTATTCAACTAACTCGACTCGACTAACCCCTTTCGAATAGCATATTCGTTTTACTAACCTTCGAATACCAAATTCGATTTACTCCCTTCGAATACCATATTCGATTTACTTCTTTCGAATATATATTCGATTTACTTTATTCACTTTATAAAGATTTCCTTTTTAACAACGTTTTATTCATTTGAAAAGATTTACTTTTAAATAACGGTTCTACACTTTAAAAATGATTTCCTTTTTATAACGTTTCCTTTTCAATTCTATTTGTAAATGGTTTACAAATATTTCCTTTTCAAATTTATTCTTGAAATATTCTAACTCCTTAAATTCTCTGGAAAATTCGCCATAACCTCCTTTGTAACGGGAGCATCGGGAAAATCCCCAAACCCGCCACACAGGCCTTTCCATTCAAAAAGAAAATGGTTTGTAATTATTTCCTTTTTGAATATCTCCTATTTATAAATATTACAATTTATAAACGTTTCTTATTTATAAATATTCCACTTTATAAATATCTCTTATTTATTAATATCCCATTTTATAAATATTCTATTTTCAATATCACTTTGAAAATCCCCTTATCAACATTTCGGTATGTTATGGTATTCAATCATATCAAATCACGATGTTCAATATCGTCCAAGTACATATAATCGCCCACAGATTTTATATCACATCATATAACAATATATGAAAAACAATAAAATAAATGTTGAGGAATCCAGTCGGATTCCTCCAACCTGTCTCCCTGCATCCACAGATGTTACACAATATGATTATCATCACTTTCAGTTCAACATAAATTATTCTGATAGCAGAATCAATATATGAATATTTAACGGTTTATATATATATATAATTACATATATATATATATATATATATAATCCTCACTAACTGACTAGCAGTTCAATCAAACAGTCAACACACAATCAAATAGACAATTTCTAACAGTTCTAAAAATACAACATGAAATTATAAACTGTTTAGAGTTGGTGAGATTTACTCACTTTGGCAGTTCATCATTAAAGAACGATAAACTGTTTGTTTGATTTGAATCAGACAATTAAATTCGCCGTAAATTCAGACGAGCTCCAATCCACCCCCAGTCAGTTCCATTATGGAGCTCCCGTCCATACGATCCCAACGGATCAAACCGTTCGACATACTGATTTAGTATGTACAAGTTATGGCATTCAGAAGTTAGTACATGAATTAAAATAAATAAAACATGGATTATATATATATTATTGGGCTTAACTTTAACTAAGGCCCACCGCCCCTTTTATTTACCAAACCCGCACCCACCAACGTGGTCTTCCCCAAACCAAGAATGCCGTGACCTGCTCCTTAATCCCAAAGCCATAGCCGACTTCCATCACCCACCATTCTTCCATTCTTCAACCGAACTCCAAACAACAAACACTAAAAATCACCTCGTCTCCTCCTCTTCAACCACATACCCACCGTACTGAACTCGACTTCATCACCCCCGATTCCTTCAACCAGCATCGCGAGCTCAGGAGCGAACTCATCTGAGTTCGAACATCCCCAAAACTCACATACACCTTCCATTTGACACTCTCAACTCAAAGCAAATCACAGGAACTTAAATCGTGGCTTTTATTTGCCAAATCCTCAAGCCCTAGAAGCTGCGTCCATTTAGAACCCGCGAGAAAACACCGTCGAGCTCAGCACGAGGCATATCAGATCGAAGCTGTTTGCTTGAGGAATCCATACACTTATACTTTAGGATTTTTAGGATTTTCCCTGATTTGATTTTAGAAGAGGGCGAATTGGTTTTTGACTTGCTGTAAAAATTGTCGGCGGAATTCAGTTGACTAAATGAGGGAATTAGGTTATAAGGATTGTTATGGGGGGTATTTATAAGGGATGAGATTTAGATATTTAAGTTAGATATTTTTAGGATATTTTATTTTAATCATTTTATATTCGTTCTTAGTCCTTAAAAATCCTTGCGACCACATATGATACCCAAAAATCACGAAACTGGACATACAGCTAGCTCTCGACCTTACGGTCCTAACGAAACTGGTTTCGTCGAATTCCGACTTCGTATGCTCACACAACGTATTTTTAACTGTCAAAATACTGACTGTTTCTCACTCTAAAAATCCGTACGACCACACAGTGACTCTAAAAATCACGAAACTGGAAATCTGACAATAATTTAACATTACGGATCCAACAAAATTAGTTTCGTCGAATTCCGACTTCGTTTGCAAAAGTGGCTATTTTTAAAGCTCTGGATGACCCATTTAAATATATAAATATAATTAAATTAAATATAAATAAATTTATATTATCGTATATCTTCACATATGATATCGTACAGTTCCAGAATATCATATCAGAATTTATAGTTTGATATTTCAGATTTTAGATTTATCGATATTCAGTTTATATCGAAAATTCCTTTTATAACGTAAATAAAGCGTTGCAAATTATAAAGGAATTCCACAGCGACTTTTCTGAAATTTGATTTGGACATAAATCAAAATCTACACGATGAAATCCCGATTTTTCTCTTCCACCAGAAAGATATACTCCACCAGCTCCAAACGTTTCTTGTTTCACAGAAATCTGGCTTAAAACGAATCCTGTACATTCAGTTGAAGTTCAAATCGCCAAATCGTGAACTGCAGCGCCATTTCAAGCTCGATTTTAAGTATAATATAATTATACGTTTCAAACTGACATCGATTGAATATATTCGTCAATATGATTCAACTCTAAGCTGAATTAAATCTTGGGGATGACCCTGTTCACCTTATATTGTGATTTCCAATATTTTTGATTATTTCTAAATTAAATATATTATTTAATTTAATTAAATATTCCTTATTATTAAATTAATGACCATTTGAATTCTCTAAACCACCATTTATATAATTAAATTAATTAATTATATACCGCAGAAAATGTGGGTCATTACATTATTGATTCCCATGATAGGAGTAGCTATCTTGAAGGGGCTGAAGTAGTAGCCGTCCGGACGTACTTGTTGATTGTACGGATATGCGAGGTATTGAGTGCCTCCGGTTTCATTCAGACCTAGAACGAACTTGTAAATGGACTGTGTGTCTGACATTGGATTTTGTTTTGTGTTGATTGATCTCTATTAAATATATATATCTGTTTGGCAGCGGAGAATTTATTCTCTTTCTTAACGCCCTTCTCTGAGACGTACGAGCTCAGAGGTTATATATCGATAGAAATCAGTCGCATGGAGTGAATTGCCTGTGTGGCATGCCTAAGTGGTAGATGATCAAGGCTTCTGTTGAAAAACAAAGTCTTGTGGGTGATGATCAAAGCACGGCCTGTGTGGCATAGCTTTGTGTATAACGTTGATTCGCGAGCCTCACACCTCGGTATGGACCCGAAACGGGAGAAGGATCCAGGGAGGACATGCGTTTCTTTCTAGCTAAGGTGGTGTCAGTGACCTACCAGCCCTGACATTTATATTATTTTTCACCTATGTGGTTGTTGGATTGCGAGGCGCCTCGGAATATATCGGTGACTATGTGGAGCCGATGGAGTCATAGGACTCATTTACGCCCCAAAGGGCGGGGAAACGCAGTGTTCAGGCATTTTAATCCACATCGGTGGACCGGCCCTGTGGCTCCGAAGGGTCGATGGGTTCTGATCGTGAGACTCGGGCTAGACAGTCTCGAATTCGGTAAGGACTATCTTTTGCCTTGGTTCATGATGGAAATCCAATTTCCAAATACGATACCGTGCGGTTTTGATTGCATATATATATGGCGGCATGATATATGGTACCCATGCCATCTATGATTGATAGTTATGATTTAAATTGTTTTTGAAACATATATACAATAGCAATAATATCAAATGATTTGTTTTGCTCGTATCAAGCATCTTTTGGCCATTATAAGGTAAAACTCTATCCTCCGATTTGTGTTGCATTATGTGATGGGAACTGAGTCTTATAATGGCTTCATTTTTATAAAAAGCATTGCGAAGTTTAAAAGATTTACTTGTTTTAAAGCACTAGAAATCCAATGGAGTAAACCCATTCCGCGAAAGTGGCGTGGTCCTGTGATTGTCCATATTTTAAAATGTGTTAAGTAGATTTCTCATACCAGTCCCATGACTGACTCGTAGTTTGTTTCACTTGCAAACTCGGGTGCCCCTATTTCTACATGGGCAGCCTTGTATTTAGGTTTTAGCAGGCTATTTCTGGATAGCTATGGAGCTGAAGATGGATTCTATCATTTCTTTTTTTATGCTGTTCAGCTCCTTTTGTACATATTATGTTTAGATTTCCGCTGTAGACATTTTATGTAAAGCTGAACTGTATTTTGTACTAAGTATGATCCTGTATACCATGTAACTCTAATGATTATGTTTATCTAGTATATTCTATTGTACATTATTTGGTGTATTTATTTATTTCTGTTCTGCTGTTATCTGTTTATGTGTTATATTCCAAAGATTACCCTTGCCACCGTCGTACTGGTTTTGGGGTCGTCACAAACGTGGTATAAGAGCTTTGGTTAAGCATAGTTCTGGAATATAACATATTAACGAACTCGTCAGAAATAGAACCAGTAGTGTTCAAGGGCGAATAACTCATTATAGATAGGATTAGTAATATCCTAGTATGAGTATAGCAGAATGAAATACACCTCAATAGACACATTTACATTAACATATATGTCTCTATGTTCTAAAATTACCTTTTCTGTTGGCCTAACACTTTGTCTGTTATTTGTAGACATAGAAAATGAGTGGCAGAAGCAAAAGAAATAATCCTATGGTTCAACAAACTAATGAGCCAGTTGTGCTCCCTCGGCCAGGATAAGATATAGAAGCTCTATTGAAAAGATATCGAAATCTGGGTGGAATACCATTCTTCGGCAATGAATATATTATTCAAACTCAAGCTTTGATGAGTTCTGTTGAAAGAATTTTTGAAAGTTTCCAGCTGAGTGATGATCAGAAAAGATTAGTGGCATTTTGGGTGCTTAAGGATAAGCTTTAATATGGTGGGAAATCGTTATTAAGGATAATCCAGAAGGTAATATTACCTAGGATAGATTCAAAGAGATTTTCATAGAAATATTTACTCCTGCAGAAGCAACTGAGCGGTTATGTGATGCATTTAATTATCTGATACAAGGAGATATGAATATCCCATAATATCATAAGAGATTCAATTAACTTTCTCATTTTTCCCCCCATCTAATTCAAGATCCAAAGTGGAAGAATCTGAGGTTTATTAATGGTCTTCAAAGAAAATACTAGTCTGGCTCTGCAAACGGTGAATCCACCCTGGCATTCCTTGTGTGCATTGTCACATGCATTATACGAGCCCACTGCGATTTTGTTTTGTACTGTTTTATATGGAGTGCCCTCTGATAGCCTTCCAGTTTACGGAGGAATTACGGTACTGTATATACTATGGGAATATATATGTGACGACCCAAACCCTGTACTACTGTGGCAAGGTTAATCATTGGAATATAACACATTTATCACATCAACAAATTACAGATAATAGCATAACACATGAAATCATAGAATAATATTCATCATCATAGCAGCAGAATCATAAATGTCATCATCATTAGAGTTGCACAGATACAAAATACTACTTAGTACATAAAAGGTTCAAATAAGTAGATAAAAATGTCTAGAACATCATCAAATACAACATAAATAAGGTGATGTATAAATGCCCAAAATAAGAGATAAAAGATAGTCTTCGTCTTCAGCCAAAAGAGCACCCCATCCTACGGTGTGTATCCAAGATAAAGCCTGTACCTATTTACTTTGCTGCCCGTGTAAAAATAAGGGCACCCGAGTTTGCAAGTGAAAACGAACTACGAGTCAGTTATGGGACTGGTATGAGAAATCTTAATTAACGCATATAATAATAAGGCTAATCACAGGACCATGCCACTAACGCGGAACGGTTTTACTCCATTGGATTGCCAGTGCACAAATTAAAGTAAATCTTTTAAACAACATAATGCTTTTTAGAAAAATGAAACCATTATAAGACTCAAGTCCCATCACACAATGCAATGCAAACCGAAGGATAGAGTTTTCCCTTATAATGGTCAAATAAGATTGATACGTATAAAACAAAAATCATTTGATATTATTACTTGTGTCATGTCAGTTTAAAACACTTTTCAATATAAATGTATCAATCCTAGACGGCATAGTAGCGTATCCTACTATGTCGCCATATATAGGTTTACAATCATATCCGTAATGTCATATTCGAAATTGGGTTTCCATCATGAGTCGAGGCTAGGAATCATTCTCACTGATTTCGAGACACTCTAGCAAGTGCCTTAGGACTCGGACGCTGGCGAGCTCTGGTTAGCAGCAGGGCCGGTCCACACATACTTTAGTGGATTGGTTATTCCTGAACAATACGTTTCCCGGTCCTATCGGATGTATCACTTGGCCAGTAGCGACAAATATCCAAAGGCCCTCACAATCCATCATCCCCATAAGTAAAAATGTCTGGGCTCCATACCATGACACCACTTCTAGCTAGAAAGAAACACATGCACTCCCAACCATCCTCATTCCGTTTTTGGCTCATACCAGGGTGTGAGGCTCGCGAATTAACGCTATAAACAAAGCTATGCTAACTAAAGCTGTGCTTTGATCATCAACCTCAAGACTTTGCTTTTCAACAAAAGTCTTGATCATTTGCATCTTAGCATGCCACATTGACAATCCACGCCATGCAATTGATGTCTATCAAAATATAACCTCTAAGCTCGTACGTCTCAGTGAAGGGTGTTAATCAAGAGAATAAATTTTCCTCTACCAAATAGATATATATTTAATAGAAATCAAGCAGCACAAATTAAAATCCAACGTCAGACATACTTCCACTTACAAATTCGTTCTGGGTCTGAATGGAACCAAAGACACCTCATTCCTCGTTTCATATGTCCAATATGGAAGAGGTTCTCGCATATCCAGACAATCAACAAGTTTGTCCGAACAATCAACAAGTGTGTCCGGACAACTACCACTTTAACCCTTTCCTGAGAGCTAACCAATACAGGGCATCGGTAGTCATCCATTCGATGTGAAGATCGTCGGTCTTCAACCAACATCATCAATGTCTTCGACTTTAAGTCGTCGTATAATTATTTGAAATGAGATTTAACTCGGCCTTTACAAATAATTCTCGAATATATATAATTCAAATCATTTCTTTCTTTGATTAATTTTAATTCAATTCTATAGACTAATGTCTAATAAATCTAAGCATCCATATTACTTTATAAACCAAGGGAAATTGGTTTATTTCCATTTCATATCGCTTATAATATTTTATAATGATTTTGACTATTTTTATTTATATAAAAATAGCCCATTTAATTTGAACGACGTCTCAGGTCATTACACGACCCTGGCGCTGTTTTTATTCAGATTTGAATTACACATTTCTCGAAATCTAACCATTGGAATTTAATATCGCTGGAAAGATCTTTCCAAAGCGAACCCAATGGTTCCAGTTTTGGGAAAATCCGACGGTTGGATCTCTCGGTATAATCGTTTAAAGTTAGGATTTCAAAACGCGAACTACCGCACTATATATATAAATATAATTTGCTCGACAATTTCAAAACCATTTATTTTTTAAATAATTTTGTACACTTCATTTTCATGTTAAACATTATATTTTTAATGAACAAAAATATATTTCAAGACATGGAAATTTACTACTCTTCCTACACATGTTAAAGATGATATTATTAATGAAAAAAAAATTCAACACATGGAAATTTTATACTCTTCCTACACATGTTAAATATGATATTTTTTATGAACAAAAATATATTTCAACACATGGAAATTTTATACTCTTCCTACACATGTTAAAGATGATATTTTTAATGAACAAAAATATATTTCATCACATGGAAATTTTATGCACTTCCTATTCATGTTTAAAAATGATATTTTTAACACACATAAACATTCATTTCAACATATGACTATGTATTTCACTTCGTTAACATGTTAAAAATAATGAACAAAATATATTTAACAAATGATCATTTTTCTAACATTGCTAACATGTTATAAATAATGAACAAAACATATTTAACAAATGATCATTTTTCTAACTTTGCTAACATGTTAATAATAATGTTTTAATAAACAAAATCATATTTTTAACATATGATTATTTTTCTAACATCGTTAATATGTTAAAAATAATGAACAAAACATATTTAACAAATGATCATTTTTCTAACATGGCTAACATGTTAATGAAAATGTTTTAATAAACAAAATCATATTTTTTCTAACATCGCTAACATGTTATAAATAATGTTTTAATAGACAAAATCATATTTTTAACATATGATTATTTTTCCAGCATCGCTAACATGTTAATGATAATGTTTTAATCAACAAAATCGTATTTTTAACATTGCTAACATGTTATAAATAATGAACAAAACAAATTTTTTCTAACATCGTTAACATGTTATAAATAATGAACAAAACATATTTTTAAATGAGTATGTTTCTAACATCGCTAACATGTTAATGAAAATGTTTTAGTAAACAAAATCATATTTTTAACATATGATTATTTTTCTAATGTCGCTAACATGTTAATGACAGTATTTTAATCAACAAAATCATAAATTAACGTATTACTATTTTATCGGTTTATACATACAATAAAAATGTTATTTTTATTGTTAAAATATTTCATTCCAAACATGAATCTTTTTAATGATTTCTACATACAACAAAAATGTAATTTTTATAGTAAAAACATTTTATTTCAAACAATGAATATTTTATTTATTCATACTTACAATAAAAATGTGATTTTTATTGTATAAATATTTTATTTCAAACAATGAATATTTTGTTTATTCATACATACAATAAAAATGTGATTTTTATTATATAAACATTTTATTTCAAACAATGAATATTTTGTTTATTCATAGATATAATTCAATCCAACAACTCATAGCAACCACAATCAATCAATTCCAATTTTATACAACACATATATAAATTTTATATAACGTGTATATATATTTGACATCACAATCGCAATCAGTTTTATTTTAAATTTAGAGATCTCTCATTGGTTTTGACTTCGCCTAAATTCGTAGCTAGCTCGAAAATTCTTCTGGTCACTTCTTGAATGTAGTATACAATGTCATGGTCCCAATGCTTCCTGTTTCATCAGATTTCGGCAGCGTATCAAAAAGATATGATTTTTATAACTAAATTGAACTTCGCAACGCTTTTAAATGTTATAATTAATTAAAATATAATACCTTCTTCCTCTAATTGTACAGGCTGATGATTTTCAGTTCTGTTCAAAACTAGGTCAAGGTTTTGCGCGAGATTGGAAGCACGAGGGGAGGATTGGGTTATGCCACGTCGGAGAGCCCAACTCGACGGCGGCAATAGAGCACGTAGGTGATCTGGACCTCACTTCAGGGCGTTGATTCTCCTCTAATACGTGACGATAATTGAAAAATCAGGTATGGAATTGAAGACGAGGATGAGCTCTACAAAATCCTCCAAAGGATCATTGAATTTCGTTGAGTGGTTTGAGAGTAATTGGGGGAGAAAAGTTTGAATGATATACGTCGTTCGTTATTTGGAAGCGGCAGCTTCAAATAAAATTAGGATTTTTCTTATTGGCTAGGATATTTATAATTGAATTTCTTAATTTTTTAATTTCGAAAAGGCCCGTTAACCCATACGAACTCCAAATCAAGCCCAATGACTGTCACCCCTAGCCGAATACCCCTATCCCGGACACAATGGGCTATGTTTCGTAAGCCCATTTGACTGTTTTGGCTTGTTTTTCTTTAAATTAAAATATATAATTCTCAATATTAAATCTAAACGTACATTTTAATTTACAGGAGCCACAAATTGATTCTAAAAATTCCCGAAAAATAAATCTAACTATGTTTTGATGATACGGTCCTAAAAAATTAATTTCGTCGAATTTGGAGACCATTTGAAAAATGACCTTTTTAATGGTCGATCCAATTCAACATAAATTACCAAATGCATTTTAATTTACCACGCTCACATATCAGTTCCAAAAATTATGGGCGTTAAAAATGATTTTTAAGGAACAAAAATATATTTCATCACATGGAAATTTTATGCACTCTCTATTCATGTTTAAAAATGATATTGTTAACACACACACAAACATTCATTTCAATATATGACTATTTAATTTACTTTGTTAACATGTTAAAAATAATGAACAAAACACATTAAACAAATGTTCATTTTTCTAACATCGCTAACATGTTATAAATAATAAACATTACATATTTAACAAATGATCATTTTTCTAACATCTCTAACATGTTATAAATAATGAACAAAACATATTAAACAAATGATCATTTTTCTAACTTCGCTAACATGTTAATGATAATGTTTTAATAAACAAAATCATATTTTTAACATATGATTATTTTTCTAACATCGTTAACATGGTAAAAATAATGAACAAAACATATTTAACAAATGATCATTTTTCAAACATCGCTAACATGTTAATGATAATGTTTAAATAAACAAAATCATATTTTTTTTCTAACATCGCTAACATGTTATAAATAATGTTTTAATAAAAAATCATATTTTTAACATATGATTATTTTTCTAACATCACTAACATGTTAATGATAATGTTTTAATCAACAAAATCATATTTTTTAACATTGCTAACATGTTATAAATAATGAACAAAACATATTTTTTCTAACATCACAAACATGTTATAAATAACGAACAAAACATATTTTTAACATATGATTATTTTTCTAACATCGCTAACTTGTTAATGATAATGTTTTAATAAACAAAATAATATTTTTAACATATGATTATTTTTCTAACACCACTAACATGTTAATGACAATATTTTAATCAACAAAATCATAAATTAACATATTACTATTTTATTGGTTTATACATACAATAAAAATGAAATTTTTATTGTTAAAATATTTCATTCCAAACATGAACCTTTTTAATGATTCCTACATACAATAAAAATGTAATTTTTATGGTACAATTTTTTTTATTTCAAACAATGAATATTTTATTTATTCATACATAAAATAAAAATGTGATTTTTATTGTTTAAACATTTTATTTCAAACAACGAATATGTTGTTTATCCATACATACAATAAAAACGTGATTTTTATTGTATAAACATTTTATTTCAAATAATTAATATTTTGTTTATTCATACATACAATTCAATCCAACAATTCATTGCGACCACAATCAATCAATTCCAATTTTATACAACACATATATGAATTTTATATAACGTATAAGTATGTATGTATATATATATAACATCACAATCACAATCAATTTTATTTTAAATTTAGAATTCTTACATTGGTTTTGACTTCGCCTAAATTCGTATCCAGCTCCAAAATTCTTCCGGTCACTTCAACAATGTAGTGTACGATGTCACAGTCCCAATGCTTTCTGTTCCATCGGATTTCGACATCGTATCAAAAAGATATGATTTTTATAATTAAATTGAACTTCGCAATGCTTTTAAATGTTATAATTAATTAAAATATATATACCTTTTTCCTCTGATTATACAGGCCGATTGTTTTCAGTTCTGTTCAAAACTAGGTCAGGGTTTTGCGCAAGATTGGAAGCACGAGGGGAGGATCGGGTTATGCCACGTCGGAGAGGGAGGAGCAGCGCACCGAGTGGCGGTGGTGGGGCCCAACTCGATGGCAGTAATGGAGCACGGTGGCGGTCTGAACAGCGGCACTTCAAGGCGTTGGTTCTCCTCCGATACGCGAAGATAATTGACAAATCAAGTATAGAATCGAAGAGGAGGATGAGCTCTACAAAATCCTCCAAAGGATCATTGAATTTCATTGAGTGGTTTGAGAGTAATCGGGGCAGAAAAGTTTGAACGATATACATCGTTCGTTATCTGGAGGCAGTGGCTTCAAATAAAATTAGGGTTTTTCTTATTGGCTAGGATATTTATATTTGAATTTCTTAATTCTTTAATTTCGAAAAGGCCCGTTAATCCATACAAACTCCAAATCAAGCCCAGCAACTATCGCCCCTAGATGAACACCGTTATTCTGGACATAATGGACTATGTTTCGTAAGGCCATTTGACCGTTTCAGCCTGTTTTTCTTTAAATTAAAATATATAATGCTCAATATTAAACTTGAACATACATTTTAATTTACCGGGGCCACATATTGATTCCAAAAATTCCCAAAAAATAATTTTAACTATGTTTTAATGATACGAACCTAACAAAATTAATTTCATCGAATTTGGAAAACGTTTGAAAAAATAGCCCTTTTAATGGTCGATCCAATTCAACATAAATTACCAAACACGTTTTAATTTACCACACTCACATATCAATTCCAAAAATTATGGAAATTTAAACCTAGTAGTAATTTGACATTCCGGATCCAACAAAAGAGGTTTCGTCGAAAACAGAGGTCGTTTGCACATTGGCTATTTTTAAGGGCTTTATTATTATTTAAAAATAGAATTTTTAAATTCTGACCCAATTTCTGTTAAAATTTCTTAAAATAAAAATTTTAAATTGGTTTTGATTTTCTGGGTTGTTACAATATAAACGGTGTAAGGGTAATCATGGTAATCCCTCTTACGCTAAGGATCCGTCAAACTAATACTATATAATATAATACGTTACATACAATAGTGTCTATCCAGTTATTTCTGTCGTTTCTATTTCAAATTGTTATCATTTATTTATGTATCTGAAATTAATTGTTTAAGTCTTCCGCTGTATTATTTATATAAACTCTGATGCAAATTTTTATTTAGTAGCTTCATGAACTACAATTGTTTTTTATTTTCCGCTGCAAGATGTTATGTTACTCTGTATCTATATCTATGTATGTGATCTATGATTCTATGATTTATTCTATTTACCTGAGAAGCTAATAACAATCTATTGTTTTGGACGTTTCGAGTTGACATGTTTTGTCAATTCGGCACGATTAAAATGGTAGGTCGTTACATGTGGTATCAGAGCTTTGGTTTTATCAAAGCTTTAGCCTATGGGGTAAAAACTCATTAGAGATAAGGTAGTGATACCCTAGAATGAGCAGAATTTGTCGTAGAATCCTTCTTGAGAGGGCGTATTTTAAAGTATAAATGGTTTTTAAATGTTTTAAACAAATATTTTCGGATATAAAATTTTGTTTAGTCTTTTTCTGAAATTTTCTTTTCACTCGAATCCATCTTCCTTTATAGATCCTCATTTATCAGGTTCTTTCGTTCGTTCAGCTTTTAACTCGAATTCTATAACTTATCCTTGTCCATAACAAGGTAAGAGGTAGAAGAAGTGTAATGTATTCTAGCGAGTCCATTCCTATCTAAACTTTGGTTTGAAATAATTATTATAAATTCTCTTGACACAATATTGAAATTCTAAAATATATTTTGGAAGATGTAAATTTGAAAATATTATTATTATTATTATTATTTTGGTAATACCAATATTTTTAAAAGGATTTGATGTTTATATTTTATATTTTATATAAGATTTAAATATGTAGCTTTTGTAAAAAAATGATTTTATTGTAGTTGAAACCTATGATGGTATTTATGTATATATATAGGAATTAATAAATTCAAATTGGTTCATAAAGATTTTAATTTGTGATATATATATATATATGTTATCTTACGGAAGTAAACTAGTTTTATAGGTTTGAATATTGATAACATGCATTCAAAATTATTTTGGTATAATATATAATAATATTGTTATGTATCTGATTTAATAATAATATTGTTAGTATATTTATTAAGATTTGAAGCTCAATTATAATAAATAAATGAGTAGGGAAGGGATATAATTTTCCCTACTTAAAATTTTAATGATTTGACATATATTATTTACGACATATGACTTGGAAATTTGTATGTATTTTGTTTATATATATTAAGATGTTTTGACTATATACCTAACGTTAAAGTTGGCCTATCGAATACTTAGTGATTTGGGTATACGTCTGATCAACGTATATGTTAAATCCTATATGTACTTGGTAGATATAGAGACACACTCTAGTCGCTTGGAAATTATTCTGGTGATGACTACAGCATCATCGATATCTATTTTCGGGTTTCGAAAGTGGGATAATTATATATTGCAGATCGAGACATTGAATGAATACTTGAAACTATTTTAAAATGTTTGAAAATATTTCGACTTTTGATTTATTTCTTGTTCCTTTTCGGGGACGAAAAAGTTTGAGTAGGGGAGAATGTAATTACCCGAATTTTTAAGTGTATTTTATTATTTAATTTAAATTTAAAATTTTATTTTATTTTATTTACTTAAAACTAATTTTGTTTGGATTTTATTGTAATAAATATTTTGATTTATGATTTAAAACTATATTTGTTTTGGATTTTATATTACAAATGAATTTTGTTTTCGATTTATATATATAATTTAATGTTACAAATCAATATTTGTAATCCAAATCTTATTTATTTGATTTTATTGAATTTATTCATTTCGAATTGAAACATAATTTCTTAAGAAATTTTTATTTAAATATTTAAAAGTCGTATTTGAATTTAAATGGTTTTGTTTCAAAACACTTCCAAATTTACTTTTAAATTCCTATTTGAATTTAAATTATCCAAATGATAATTTATTTCACCAAATTTATAACACTATTTATAAATTCAGCTTCCTTGTCTCATATATATTAAACAAGTTCCCTTTTCAAATTTCTATTTGAAACTCTATCCCTTTGATATTCCGAATTGCGGAATAAAAACAGTTGTCCCTTTCGAATGATTCCAAATTCTATTTTTAAATTCATATTTGAATTTAAATATTCAAATTATCTCTTGATAATTAATTCATTATATTTATAAACAACATTTTATAAATTTCCTTGTTTTATATTTAAACAAGTCTATTTCGAAATCTATTTAAACCCAAAATCTTATATTGGAAATTTCTATTTATAATAACTTATATATATAACACCCAATTTATTTTCACATTCAATTTAACTTCTATTTAAATAAATTCGAATTGATCGAATTCACATCATAAATTTTTACGGATTTATTTTAGTTCAATTTATATTGTGAACATTAGAATAAACTCCATTGTTTATTTCTTTAAAACAATTTCCCCATTTCTATTTTTAAATTCACATTTGAATTTAAATATTCAAATTATCCAATGATAATTTTTCTACTTTATTTATAAACACTGATTATGATTTCACTTCAAATCTTGTATTATTAATTTATAATCAACATTTATAAATTCACTACTTGTTTTATGTATTCAAACAAGTTAATATATTTGTAGTCCAATTTAAATTCAAATTCTATTTTAGATAAATAAATTTTCCCTTTAAATTTTCAAAATTACCAATTATCACCCATGGATTTTCTAACACATCATATATGACAATATATATATATAAGAACAAACAAATAATAATATTTTTGAGGAATCCAGTTGGATCTCTCAAACCTGTTTTCCTGCATCCACAGACGTTAGCCGACATAAATAATACTCATCCTGCTTCGAGGCAGGATATCGTGGTATAGAAGGTCATCCACTATCATAGCATTCGGCGTATAGGGTCATCCGCTAATGATACTGCGGGCATCTGCTAATGGTACAGCGGAAACTATCCAACAACCAATATATATATATATATATATATATATATATAGCCACAACCTAGCTTAAATAACTTATATATTTATATATATAATAACCAACACTGATAAACAATTTATAAACGCATCCAAGCTGTCAACAATTTATTTTTAACGATAAAAATAAATTCAAATAAATTTTGAGTGAGATTTACTCACTGGGATTATTCATCGAAATAGTGATTCGTTTTTCTAATTAAATTAAAATTGTGTTTAATTTAATTGAAACTTCCAGTTGATACCAATCGAGCTCAACCCAATATCATTCCAAAGTATTCATTTTCTCTACATCATCGTAACTCATTTTTTTTGTGAAATTCTGATCATATAAGGATAGAATATGTGAGTTATAAATTTTATCACAAATTAAAATAGATAATTTAGTTAGCTAAGTACTATTAACCAATAATATCATAATTAGATTTAATTACCTAAATCGAGCTGGTTAATTCTGCGCCTATAACCTCCTTCCTAATTCGATGTTTTTTTAAACCCAAAACATCGTTAACCTATGAGCTATACCCATCCAATATCCACTTGCCATTCGAAATCATGCTGCTCACTTTCCCATTTCAACCTGCAATGCCCAACTAACAACACTGACCACCTCTCCTTTGCAAACTCCAACTACCACGACTGCCTATAAGTACTGCAACCTCCATCATTGACTTTAGCATCAACCAATCCACCTTAGCCCATCACCCCAAAATGAAATGTCGTTTCCCAAATCACATCCCTCACAGCAAGGTCAATACCCCTCTGCCAATCCCAGAACAATCGGTATTGAACCCTGGTCAGTCATCAGTTCCACCATTAGAACTTTGTACTCCATTTGGAAAAACGCACTGTTCCAGTTTCCATCAGCGATTCACAAACCTTCTTCCGTTCGCACCCCTTTCCAACATCGATTTTACCCCTCTGATACTCTCTGTAAACCTCCGAACTACTCACGATAATCGACAATCCCAACGATCCCATAATTTTACCAATACACGCGAGCACTTCCAGCGAGCTCCAGGAAATCTAAGGTTCCATCGTGATCTCGTTTTTCAATTCAATTCTTTTTCTTCGGCTTTATTCTGAAGTGCGAATTGCTTTTATGAAGGAGAAATGGAACGGATTAATTTTTTCCAGATTTCAATTTGCAAAAGAGAAGGGTTGTGATTTATATACATATGAAAAGAGGAGAGATTATTAAGTAGCAGCCATCATTATTGAAGCTTGCAAATCGATTTTTACGTTGCCTGAGGATGACCAAAATAGAAGAGATTGGGAGGAAGATAAGGTCGCCTATATTACTTAGGCATGGAGGAATTCTTCTGTGCAAAGTAAGGTATATTTAATGTGATTTGAGTTTAAAGAGATTTTTTTTCTTTTTAAATTGATATTGATTTGATTTCGAACCTATCCACAATCAAATATCTCGGGGTCTATTATATGAATTCACGAACCACTATTTTAACAAAATGAATGACGTTTGCAGGGTTTATCCACTATTCTAGACACAGTGGAATAAGATATGAAGTCTAATCTGATCATATGGAGAAGATATAAATTTAAACTGACAATTTAAATTAAATTCAATTTTATAGAAATTTAATTGATTTCAAACAATTAATTTCATTGATAATAAATAAATTATTATTGTTCTAATTCAAAATAGAAATTCTATAAATCATCTGAATAGTTTCGGCTAAGTTATAACTTTGAATTAAACTAGATTTGTTTTCGTATTACGGTTGTTCAATATATTCGAAATAAATCATATTTCAATTATTTAATTTGCAACTCAATATAAAAATTTATTTATATTATTAGCTCGATATTTAAATCGATATTAAATATTCAAAATAAATAGATCAAAAATCCGGGTTGTTACATTCTTCCCCTCTTAAAAGAATTTCGTCCCCGAAATTAGTAAGGTAGGAAAAGTGCTACCATCCCATTATCTTTTCAAAACTTACTTATGTTGAACTCAACTTTTCATATTTCAACAAATTTAATTCCACCAAAACTTTTGGTTTTCATTCATTTAATTCGCATGATCTACAATCAATACATTCACATCCAATATGTATTCCATTAATCTATTCAAATTGATTCTAGTCAATTGATTCACTTCAATCCATTTAACTTACTTCATTTAAATTTAAATTCTAGAATTCAAATTCCCTGGTTTTCATTTCAAACCCTTTGGAAATCATATAAATATAAATACCTACATTTATAACCATCTCAAATTCAAAACATTTGAATTTTCAAACCTAATTGTTTAATTTCAAACAAATTCCCATTAGAAACTTTTCTAAGGTAGCAATCCATCACTTAGAACACGAAAATGAACAATGATGATGCTGCAGTCATCATCAGAATTATTTTCCAGCGACTGAAGTGAGAAGTTAGTTCAGTGCTTTATCACTTTCAAAATCCATTCAAAAATGGTATTTATTCAAATACCTTCAAGACAAAACTATATTATTTTGATATACTTCAGAAAAAATATTTTTCCAAACACCCAAGATTTAAATTCTAAATTCTGGTTTGAATTTAATTTTAATTCATCTCATTTGTATGTCTCATTTATATACAAATTTCATTTGGTTATATATAACCATTTCAATTTTATAATCTCATATGATTATAATATTAACAACCAACTCATCCATATAATATAATAGTTATAGAAAATTATTTCTTTTCTATATCAAAATAGAATTTTGGGTAAAATTATTCATTTACCCACTTAAAAGAATATTGTGTCAAATTTCTCTGTTCAAGTGTTTAGAAATTCCTATCGACTTCGTGGCATCCCACGATTCGATCAGAATTCATAAACCACCCAACAAACTAGCCAACACAATATAAAATAATTTTTATATCAATTAACAAATACGCGCTCCCATATACACACTCTACTCATTCTAGGGTACTACTGACTCTATTTCTAATGAGCACATCTCACCAAAGCCTAGGTATTCGCTCAACCTAAGCTCTGATACCAAATGTAACGAACCGCAAATCCGTACTATCTGAGTTGACTAATAACACCACACGTCCACCCAAATTGCACAGAAATATGGATCATTATTAGAAAGAAGTTAGAGGATTAGAAATAGAAAGACAGAAATAATAGAATAGAAGAAAACGAAAATCACAAACTCACAGGGAACGAATAAAATATGTTAGGTAACATAAACTTTGAAATACATTTCGGTAACTTTATATACATATCATCATCAGAGCACAACCGCTATTTCTGGAACAGTTATTATTGACACATTTTTTGGAAAAAGCCGTCACACATGGAATTCCTGAACGATAACATGCTCGAGCGATAGAAACGACGTCAAAAGACATTGAGAGATTTGGTCAAAATCACATCCTCAACATAAACAGGCCCGAAACTCCTATCAGACGACCTCTTTTGAACCCGAAAACAGCGATTACAGAGCTATGCTCTGTAACATTTGTAGATCTCTGAGTTAGCTTTAGTTTGAGCTTCGGTTTGGCTCAATCGGGCTTACGGTTTGAAAGTTATGCCCATTTCCGTAAACTAGTGTAAACTGGCAATTTCCTGGATAAAGCGACGAAGCAACACACGATTGAAGTATGGATCACGCACCCTCGGATCGTGCTCATTGGATCGCCCCTCATCGGATCGCCCTCCTCAGACCATGAACCGTCCGTGGTACATCTCACGATCCGACCCGATCGCCAGCGCTTCACTCCAGCTTCACTATGCCGCTCACGACCAGACTCGACTCGTGATAGCCATATCACGATCTGACCCATGACCACGATCCAACCCATGACCACGATCCGACCCCATGATCGCGATCCGAACTTCCGACCTGTAGATACGCTCCTTGTTCTGACCTGTTCTCAAGGCTATTTTCACTCCAACTTGCATGGATCTGATTACACATGTCATATGACGATTTGAAGATGATATCTGGACATTTTCCACCACTTTTCAAGATTTTTGGGATGCGTGCCATGTGTCCCATGAACCGCCTTCAGGAAACAGATATAAATACACCATTTGAAGGCATTTTCAAAGATCTTTTGGCCATTCTTCTTCACTGCTTCCACCATTACTGAAGTGCAAGGACTTTGCACCTTCATACACTCAAATTCTTATCTTTTCAATACAATTAACACATGGATTGTGTGTCTACATGTAACTGATTCTTGTAATCTGTCAGTATAACAATAAGATTATAAAGTGGACGTAGGCTACATCTACAGCCGAACCACTATAAAAAACCTTGTGTGTCTCCTCTTTATTTACTCTTTTCTGCATTTTGTGATCTGCGATCTGCATTTGGGTGTTAGGCCCAATTTTTGGTCTAACAGTTATAAACACCTTTTTCTAGATACAAACATGGTACACAACGGAATATATGATAGTCTATAGCTAACTAGTGAAGCCTCCTGCTTCAAACTCCTCCAAGTGAATCTGTAAAATCCCGACTACTTGACTGCCCGTACAAATTTGGGCACCCAAGTGTTTAGGGAAAATAAACAAAATAAACTCTGGGTCAGTCATGGGACTGGTGCGAGTAAACTCCAACCATTTGTTTAACTTTCAAAATCCTTTTGAAAGAAAGGATAATAGTAAGACCAGCCCACACATAAACATGGACGGTTTTTACCTTACTATAACCCAAAACACTTTGATACGAAAATCCAGTGATATTATAATAGTGTCTAAATCAAATAAATAACAATCTAGCGGAACGCTTGCATCTCATGCTCTATATATAATATAAAATCAAAAACCGCAGGGCGCTTATTAGAGATTGGATTCTAACTATGACAAGGTATGGAACCACCTGCCGATAGTGTATCTCTAGCGGGCAATACACTGGGTTCAACAAAAACATCTTGCAACCTAGCCCACACATGACCGACCACTCATTTCACTTGAGTGTATCGAATGTATATCACCAACGGTTGGGATCAGCAACCGTTTCTCGAATGGGACAGCATTAAATAGAATAAGGAATTAAATGAATTTCTCTATATAGGTGATTATACACCATAACGGGAGCGACCCACATAGCCATGCTGCATGCCCGATTTTTTTCATTTCCCGGTTGTTGAGGCATGAGGCTACGATTACTTGCAATTCATTGACAGCACAATAACTTTGAATGCCACATTGCCAAATCCATTTATCACTAATTGATTTGCATAAATATATTGGATATTATGCTAAGAGAATAAATCCTCCACCACCATATATATTTATATAGACAAACATATTTGATCATTGGAAATACTTTGTTAGACATTCGTCCTATACGTTCGTTCTGGGATTGAACGAAACCGAAGGCACAATTTCTATTAATAGAAAAAGCCCTTGCACTTTACTCCGTCTTCAATTATCTTCATATAATCTAATTCGCAATGCAACTACCAATACAGAGTGGTTCTCGGATAATAATCCAACCGGTCTCTCCATATTGACAACGATATTGGCAAATACTTCAATAGTCGATTATTTAACTATTGAAGCAAAACAAACATCCATTCAAAACATCAAACAATCACTGGGCCCTTTTTGATTAATATTTCATTAAATAAAACACTTCTCCATTTCCTTATCAATATTTGTTAACACAATATTTTCAATATTTCTCTTGGCCTCTTACGCTATTTGGAAAACATTTCCATATCTCGCCTTCTTTTATTTTCTACACTTAGAAAATATTTTCTATTTATAATTGGAGAACATTCCAATTATTTATTTCTTTCCCGACTCATTTAATTCTATACTCAGGAAATATTTACTTTTATATTTCCAAAATTCTACTTATTTGGGTTAAAACGAATGTTGTGTAAAACATTGTTACGATAACCCAAAATACTGTATTCAACTAAATCTTATTCAAATATTGATCATCGAGATTGAATCTTGCTCTTTGTCAGTTAGTAATGAAATCAATCGAGTTAGGGTAAAATTACCTCTTAGACCTTGACTGAAAACATCTTTAACTTCAAAATAGACAAAACCATTATTCCCGAAAAATCAACACCATACAAACCAATTATTCATTTTTAAACGTATATTTGTTTCTCTTTCTATTACCATATTATCGATTTCCTTTTTGTTTATAATATTTTATTTTAATTCGTTTCCTTATCGAATTCAATATATATATATTGATATATTGATTTTCTAGTTATCAAATTTTCTTAAAATTTTTCTAACTCCTTAAATTTCTGGAAAATTTCGCCGTAACCTCCTTTGTACTGGTCAATAGTTCAAACCTTAACTCGCCTCTCTAGGCCCTTTCCATTCAAAAAGAAAATCAAAAAGTCAAGTGGCTTGTCGATTCGGCGCATAAAACCTCATATGGAATTTAAACACGTACCTTTTTGTCGGGCACTAAATTTATATCTCTTCATATACTTCATTCTGAACCTGTTTAACACGTATACGAATATTCCTATTTGGTTTCAACTCATTCCATTCGTCTTAACCCAATTTTCTAATTTATTTTCTAATTAGCTATTTTTCCTATTTCACTTTTTTGTTTGAACAAACATGTTCAAATAGAATATTTAACTTGCTTATAACCAAATTGAATTCAAATTTCAATTCAAGTTTCCTTTTCGATTTCGAATATAAATTTCCAAATCGAATAAACTTATTCAAAGCCTAATATCAATTCAAAATATCATTAACTAATTACTATTGAAATTAATTAATTCTATTCAATAATTAAAAATCTGATTTCTTATTTCAGAAATCAATCCATTACTCCACTTGAGTTCACATATATTTTACGGCTCAAATCTGAAATTTTCTATATAGAAATTCGGATTTTTTTTGCTAAAAATCCTTTTATAAAATTAAATAAACCACTATGGTTTTTAAATGGTTATGGCGCTGTTTTTCTGAAAATTTGATTTTGACATAACTCAAAATATATACGACAAAATTCAGAATTTTCTCTTCCATTAGAAATCAATTATCTAATTGGTCCTGACGGTTCTTGTTTCAAAGAATTCTGTGACGACTCCATTTCCCGTACAGACGGTGACAAGGGTAATCTTTGGATTATAACACAGAAACAGATAATAGCAGAACAGAATTAAATAAATACACCAGATAATATACAATAGAATACACTGGATAAACGTAATCATCAGAGTTACACAGTATGCAGGATCATACTTAGTACAATTACAGTTCAGCTATACATAAATGTCTACAGCGGAAACAAAAAAATTTGTACAACAGGAGCTGAACAGCATAAAAAGAGATAAATGATAGAATCCATCTTCATCTCCAGATATCCGGATAAAGCCTGCTAAACCTGAATACAAGGCTGCCCGTGTAGAAAAAGGGCACCCGAGTTTGAGAGTGAAACAAACTACGAGTCAGTCATGGGACTGGTATGAGAAATCTACTCAACACATTTATAATTTGGCTAATCACAGGACCACGCCACTTTCGTGGAACGGGTTTACTCCATTGGATTTCCAGTGCTTTAAAAACAAATCTTTCTTTTAAACATCGCAATGCTTTTTATAAAAATGAAGCCATTATAAGACTCAGTTCCCATCACACAATGCAACGCAAACCGGAGGATAGAGTTTTTACCTTATAACGGCCAAAATATGCTTGATACGAATAAAACAAAAGCATTTGATATTATTTCTAGTGTTATATGTTTTAAAAACAATTTCAAATCATAACTATCAATCATAGATGGCATTAATGCCCCCATACCACTATGTCGCCATATATAGGTATACAATCAAAACCGCACAGTCACGTATTTGGAAATTGGATTTCCGTCATGAACCAAGGAAAAAGGTAGTCCTTTCAGACTTCGAGACTCTCTAGCCCGAGCCTCAGGACCCAGACTCAGGTGGGCCCTTGGAGAGACAGGGCCGGTCCACCGATGTGGATTAAAATTCCTGAACAATGCGTTTCCCCACCCTTTGGGGTGTAAATGAGCCAACAAATCACTCCATCGGACCCGGATCGTCCGATCAAACCGAGGCGCCTCACAATAGTAACAACCACATAAGTCAAACTCGTCAGGGCGTGTAAAACCACTGACGCGACTTCTAGCTAGAAAGAAACGCATGTCCTCCCTGAGGTCCTCTCATGTTTCTGGTTCATACCGGGGTGTGAGGCTTGCGAATTCACGTTATACACAAAGCTACGTCACACAGGCGGTGCTTTGATCATCACCACAAGACTTTGCTTTTCAACAGAAACCCTGATCACTGCATCTTAGCATGCCACATAGGTAATCCACACCGTGCAACTGATGGCTATCAATCACACAGAATAAATTCCAATGTCAGACACACTGTCCATTTGCAAGTCCGTTTTGGGTCTGAACGGAACCGGAGGCACTATATACCTCGCAAACCCATCGATCACCACGTACGTCTGGACGATCACCACTCATTATCCATATTTCGGGATGCCTCCCAATCAGGACCTCGGTTACCATCCAAACGAGGTGAAGATCTCCGGTCTTCGACCACCGTCTTTATCTTCGATTTCTTATCGTCGATTCAGTTATTCAGAATGGGATAACCCCGGTCTTTCTGAGCAACTCGCGTGTATAATAAACCAGTGCAACACTAACATACATACGCATCATTTCAATTCATTTGTCACTAACCGTCAATCAGTAAGAGAACGATTTCCCAAATATTAACCCCGAAGGCCGAAACCAACATCAGATTAACACCCAGGAAACCATTCGGCTTAGCCAACCTTCAGTTAATTTCTAAATTTCACATCCATATCGTTTATAATATTTTATAACGATTTATCACTATTTTTATTTATTTTAAAATAGCCAATTTATTCAAAACGACGCTTCGGGCCATAACGTGGCCGTGGCGCTGTTTTTCTTCAGATTTGATTTACACATATATGAAAATCTAATTGTTGGATCTTCAAAAAATTTACATCATTAGAAAGATCTTTTCAAAACGAATCCAACGGTTCTAGTTTCGGGAAAATCCGACGGTCGGATCTCCTGGTATAATTGTTTGAAGTTTCGATTCCAAAATACGAACTACAGCGTCGTTATTCGATTAATTATAGTTATATTTATATATATATAAATATAATCGTTTCTGACGCTGTTTTTCTTCATATTTGAATTAACATTCCAGACAATCCAACCGTTGGATTTTTACAAAGTTGGTGCCGTTGGAAAGATATTTCCAAAGCGAACCCAACGGTTGCGATTTCAGGAAAATCCGATGGTCGGATCTCCCGTACTAATCGTTTGAAAACACGGTTTCAAAATACGAACTACAGCGTCGTTTTTTCGATATATTTCAGTTCTATTTAAATATATATATATATATATATATCGATTCTTCGATTTCAAAATTATATTATTTTCATACTTTTGATAAAAATTATATTTTTATCTAACTATCTTCTATTTCAACACTTTACTATTTTTAGCAATTCATTTATATAATAAAATGTGATTTTTATTGTAAAACAATTCATTTCAAAACACTATTATTGTATATAGTTAATATAGGTAATAAAAATAGGATTTTTATTATAAAACAATTTCTTTCAAAACAAGATTATTTTATATAGTTCATATAGAGGATAAAAATGTGATTTTTATTATAAAACAATTTCTTTCAAAATATGAATACCATTCAACACATGAATTTCAATTCAACGAATGAATATCGATTCAACACATGAAGGTTTTCTATAGTTTCTATATATAGATAAAAATGTGATTTTTATATTTAAAACACAATTACCATTCAACACATGAATTTCAATTCAACGAATGAATATCGATTCAACACATGAAGGTTTTCTATTCAACGAATAAATATAGTTTCAACAAATGAAAATAATTCAAACACATGAATATTATTCAAAATTTCGGCAGCATAACGACAGGGTAGTTAAAACCGGGACTGTCCCTAGTACGGCTCCTCGCTCTACCTTAAAACCTCGCCGTTTTTGACAATGGGGAATCATGCATCTAGTTCGCACGCAGGCGGCATGTATATTTATTTCATTTCCACAAACTAATCCTATGTGGTCTCAAACAAATATTTCTCAACCACAAACGGGTATTTTTCAACCACAAACAATTCCAATCAACCATTCGCTATCAATCAATTTTCACACCAATCACATCCAATAAATATCGTCCATGGTTTGTGGACGAGGGGCGTATATATGTATATATATATATAGCATTTCACTTCTATTTCAACACATATATAATTTTTACAATGCATATATAACTTATACATCGAATGTACAACTTATACAACGCTTATACATGAGGTGTATAACGCTTATATAACTCATACATCGACTATATAATTTATACATCGTCGTTTTCCATATCGTTTATAAATTAGAAATCTCACATTGGGTTCCACTCCACCAAAAATAGCAGAAGGCTCAGAAAAATATGCGGTCTCTTCTAGAATGTAGAAGACGTCCACACGGGTCCACTGTCTCTTGTTTCACTGAATTTCGACAAGAAACGAAAAAGATATGATTTTTACTAGTTTGCAACAGTTTAAAAGTGTTAAAACTGATTTGAAATATACACAGCCGTTACCTTCTATTTTGATTCAAAACTAGGTCACCAATTTACTCCCAATCCGTGTAGCTGAAGATTGATCAGCATATACAACGTCGAACGTAATGGAGCAGGCTCCTCGGCGCCACCCGAGATGGTCAGTTCGATGGCGTCTAGCAGGAGGGGTAGCGGTCTGAAGTCGCCAACTTTGACGAGGCGATTCTCCCAAAATACTGCACGATAAATTCTCCAGCTGGTATGGATTTGAAGAGCTCAGGAAGGTCTACAAAAAGCTTAACTGGAGCACTGGATATTATTGCGTGGAGGAGGAGAAAACGAGGAGAGAAGGTGGCGAATAGCTTCCGTCGTGCGTTCTGATGGGTTACTGGAAAGAGAAAGTGATGTGGACCAATGAGAATATTTTATTTATTTATATATTTTTAAATTTCGAAAATACCCCCTTTCACACACGAACCCCAATCCAAACCCAACGATTGTAGCCTCTAGCGTTTTACCCCCATTCCTAACACAATTGGATATGTTTCGTAGGCCCATTCGACTGTTTCAGTCAGTTTTCATTCAATTTAAAATATAAAACATTCAATATTTGATTTGAACGTACATTTCAATTTGCCAGGGCCACAAACTGATTCGAAAAATTCCAGAAAAATAAATCTGGCTATGTTTTGACGATACAGTCCCAACAAAACTAGTTTCGTCGAATTCTGAGACCGTTTTCAAAAAGGCCCATTTCTGGTCGATCCAATTTAACTATAATTGACCAAAACACGTTTTCCTTTGCCACGCTCACATACTAGCTTCAAAAATTATGAAATTTGAAACCTAGCAATAACTTCACATCCCGGATCCAACAAAAGTGGTTTCGTCGAATTCCGAGGTCGTTTGCAAAATGGCCAATTTCACGGGCTATATAAATTCCATAGCGACCTTTCTGAAAATTCATTTGGCCATAACTTTTGCTTTCCGCTATGAAACTTCAATTTTTCAGATTCGTTAGAAAGGTATTCACTAACAGATTTAAATATTTTTGGTTTCACTCAAATCTGTTTTTTTTTTGCACCCGGTACAGTCCGACAAAGTTTGAATTCAATTTTTGAAACTACAGCGCCTTTTCTGGCCTTGTTTATAATTAGAATTAATTATATTCGTTTTCAATCGTCGATTCAAACTCACTTTTCATCGCTATTATTTAAAATATTTATTTTAAATATTTAAAATCCATTATTTTAGCCAATTTAAAAATTTAAAATTGGTTCAGATTTTCCGGGTCGTTACAAATTCCGACTTAATTTGTGTTCTATATACTCAATTGAAGTTCGAATCGCCAATTTATGAACTGTCGCGCTGTAACGAGCTCGTTTTAATTATATTTAATATATAAATGTTTTAAACTTCGTTTATATATAAATTTCAACTCCATTATAATATACTTTAATATATTTTAAACCAATTTTCCAAATTCAACTTAATATTTCTGATTATATATAATTGTCGATTTTCCCTTACTCGGTAATAAATTTATTTATCCTTCGATATTATATATTTAATTCCAATTCCTTTTATAAATAAATTATTTATAAAATTCGATATAATCGAATTTCAATTATAAACCCGTTGAATTCTTCTCAATTCAGCTTATACTCCAAATTCCGAAATATAATCAATCGTTTTGTTTCAAAACACTTCCCAATTTACTTTTAAATTCCTATTTGAATTTAAATGGTTTAAATTATCCAAATGAAAATTTATTTCACCAAATTTATAACACTATTAATAATTTCAACTTCCTTGTTTCATATATTTAAACAAGTTCCCTTTTCAAATTTCTATTTGAAACTCCATCCCTTTGATATTCCGAATTGCGGAATAAAAACAGTTGTTCCCTTTCGAATGATTCCAAATTCTATTTTTAAATTCATATTTGAATTTAAATATTCAAATTATCTCTTGATAATTAATTCATTATATTTATAAACACCATTTTATAAATTTCCTTGTTTTATATTTATACAAGTCTATTTCGAAATCTATTTAAAACCAAAATCTTATATTGGAAATTTCTATTTATAATAACTTATATATATAACTCCCAATTTATTTTCACATTCAATTGAACTTCTATTTAAATAAATTCGAATTGATCGAATTCAAATTATAAATCCTTACGAATTTATTTTAGTTCAATTTATATTCTGAACATCAGAATAAACTCCATCGTTTATTTCTTTAAAACGATTTCCCCATTTCTATTTTTAAATTCACATTTGAATTTAAATATTCAAATTATCCAATGATAATTTTTCCACTATATTTATAATTTCACTTCAAATCTTGTATTATTAATTTATAAACAACGTTTATAAATTCACTACTTGTTTTATGTATTTAAACAAGTTAATATATTTATAGTCCAATTTAAATTTAAATTCTATTTTAGATAAATACAATTTTCCCTTTAAATTTTCAAAAATACCAATTATTACCCACGGATTTTCTTACACATCATATATGATAATATATATATGAGAACCAACAATTAATAATATTTTTGAGGAATCCAGTTGGATCCCTCCAACCTTTTTTCCTGCATCCACAGATGTTAGCCGAAATAAATATTACCCATCCTACTTCAAGGCAGGATATCGCGTATAGAAGGTCATCCGCTAATGATACTACGGGCATCCGCTAATTGTATTACGGGAACTATCCAACCATCAATATATATATATATATATATATATATATATAATAGCCACATCCAAGCCTAAATACCTTATATATTTATATTATATATATAATAGCCAACACTGATAAATAAATTATAAACGCATCCAAGCAGTCAAAAAAATATTTTTAACGATAAAAATAAATTCAAATAAATTTTGAGTGAGAATTACTCACCGGGATTATTCATCGAAATAGCGATTCGTTTTTCTAACTAAATTAAACTTGTGTTTAATTTAATCGAAACTTCCAGCTGGCACCAATCGAGCTCAACCCAACATCATTCCAAAGTATTCATTTTCTCTACACCATCGTAACTCATTTTTTTGTGAAATTATGATCATATAAGAATAGAATATGCGAGTGATAAATTTTATCATGAATTAAAATAGTTAATTTAGTTAGCTAAGTACTATTAACCAATAATATAATAATTATATTCAATTACCTAAATCAAGTTGGTTAATTCTGTGCCTATACCCTCCTTCCTAATTCGATGTTTGTTTGAACCCAAAACATCATTAATCAATGAGCTATAGCCATCCAATATCCACTTGCCATTCGAAATCATGCTGCTCCCCTTCCCGTTTCAACCTACAATGCCCAACTAACAACACTGACCACCTTTCCTTTGCAAACTCCAACTACCACGACTGCCTATGAGTACTGAATCTCCATCATTGACTTTAGCATCAACCAGTCCACCTTAGCCCATCACCCCAAAATGAAATGTCGTTTCCCAAATCACATCCCTCACAGCAAGGCCGATACCCCTCTGCCAATCCCAGAACAATCTGTATCGAACCCTAGTCAGTCACCAGTTCCACCATTAGAACTTCGAACTCCATTTGGAAAAACGCACTGTTCCAGTTTCCATCAGCGATTCACATACCTTCGTCGTTCGCACCCCTTTCCAGCATCGATTTCACCACTCCAATACTCTCTGCAAATCTCCGAACTACTCACGACAATCGACAATCCGGATGATCCCATAATTGTACCAATACACGCGAGCGCTTCCAGCGAGCTCTAGGAAATCTACGGTTCCATCGTGTTCTCGTTTTCGATTCGATTCTTCTTCTTCGGTTTTATTCTGAAGTTCGAATTGCTTTTATGAAGGAGAAATGAAACAGATTAATTTTTTTTTCCAGATTTCAATTTGCAAAGGAGGAGGGTTGCGATTTATATACATATGAAAAGAGGAGAGATTATTAAGTAGCGGCCATTATTATTGAAGCTTGCAAATCGATTTTTAGTTTGCCCGAGGATGACCAAAATTGAAGAGATTGGGAGGAAGATAAGGTCGCGTATTTATAAACGATAATTACTTAGGCATATAGGAATTCTTCTACACAAAGTGCGGTATATTTATTGTGATTTGAGTTTAAAGAGATTTTGTTTCTTTTTAAATAGATATTGATTTGATTTCGAACCTATCCACAATCAAATATCTCGCGGTCTATTATATGAATTCATGAACCGCTATTTTAACAAAATGACTGACGTTTGTAGGGTTTAACCACTATTCTGGACACAGTGGAATAAGCTACGAAGTCTAATCTGATCATATGGAGAAGATATAAATTTAAACTAACTATTTAAATTAAATTCAATTTTATAGAAATACAAATTAATTTCAAACAATTAATTTCATCGATAATAAATAAATTATTATCGTTCCAATTCAAAATGGAAATTCTATAAATCATCTGAATAGTTTTGGCTCATTTGTAACTTTGAATTAAACTAGATTTGTTTTCGTATTACGGTTGTTCGATATGTTCAAAATAAATCATATTTCGATTGTTTAATCGATAAGTCAATATAAAAATTTATTTATACTATTAGCTCAATATTTAAATCCATGTTAAATATTCAAAATAAATAGATCAAAAATCCAGGTTGTTACACTCTGCCAATACTGAAAACCACTTTAACAACTGTGTACACGATGGAGTTCCAGAATGAAGGGGATGATTTGGCGAACAACTCTATTTTTGTATTTCATATTAATTACGAGACCCTGACTACCTTGAGTCAGCTTAATGTGACTAAAACAGGAGCTACACACGGACCAAGTGAGGTCATACCTCTTATCGAGCGCACTTCTTCGATACCATACTATATGTTCTAAGAAGAAATATTTGAATATAAATCTCATCGATCTCATACCCGGTACCCAAGTATCATATACGCCTCCAAAATAAAGAGCCTTGAATACTAAAAGAAAAGCACCTATACCTAATAAAATAAGTGAATACCCAAAATTGTCATCATTTTATTTCACCACGATCTGTTATGCCAGGTGCTAAAGCATGGGTATTTTGTATCTATTGAGCAAAGATAGGCTGTAATTGTATAGCGGTATCTGAAAACATATCTTGGGGACGTCCTAAAGCATGTCAAGCCCTGGTAAGGTTCTTCGCTTTGCATGATGTGTTTTGGTGGACACCCTCCGATTTGATCATGGGAGTGTGTCTCGAGGTGGGTGGTAGTAGCTGTTATGCGTTACCACCCGTCCGACTCTACAAACAGTGAATCCACCCTGGCATTCCTTGCGTGCCTTGTCACATGCCTTATATGAGCCCACTATATGATTTTGTTTTGTACTGTTTTATATGGAGTGCCCTCTGATAGCCCTCCAGTTTATGGAGAAATTACGGTACTTTATGTGCTATGGGAATATATAAATGGCGTAAGGGTAATTATGGTGATCCCACTTACGCTATTTTGATTTTTACTTTACTGATAGACGCTTTTGTATATAGAGTATTATACTATATAGTATTAGTTTGACGGATCCTTAAGGATGGTGATCCTAAATATCCTTTAAGTTATTGATTGCATTTCATCGAACATTTCATTTGAATTGATTTACTTCCATGAGAATGTTAGTCCTGATCCGAGTTGTTTTGATTTGCATTATTGCTCGGGTTAGATCAATTATCACAGCCTTCGAGATTCACTATTAGAGTTGAAGTTTATATTGGCATTTGCTCACTTGTATCTACTCATTCTGTTGGTCCAGTCATCCAGTTATTTCTGTCATTTCTGTTTCAAATTGTTATTATTTATTTATGTATCTGAAATTAATTGTTTAAGTCTTCCGCTGTATTATTTATGTGAACTCTGATGTAAATTTTTATTTAGTAGCTTCATGAACTATATTGTATTTTATTTTCCGCTGCGAGATGTTATGTTACTATGTATCTGTATCTATGTTTGTGATCTGTGATTCTGTGATTTATACTATTTACCTCAGAAGCTAATAACA
The DNA here is from genome assembly GCA_030737875.1 of Allium sativum. Taxonomy (NCBI): domain Eukaryota; kingdom Viridiplantae; phylum Streptophyta; class Magnoliopsida; order Asparagales; family Amaryllidaceae; genus Allium; species Allium sativum. Next base: position 432,136,014 of record CM060912.1, read on the forward strand.
ATCTGTTGTTTTGGACGTTTTGAGTTGACATATTTTGTCGATTCAGCACGGTCAAAATGGCGGGTCGTTACAATAGAGTTTACAAAATTACCAGCCAAACAAAGTTATCACAATTCCAAGTATGGAAGCAAGAAGGAAATGGACAAATAAATGGAGCAGCACTCTCAATCATTTCAAAATGCACAAATTTGTGCAGTAACAATGTTAAATGCACATGCTAGGTTAAGATTCATGCAATACAAGAAAGGCAATATGTTTCAGCATGCACAAGGCAAAAATGGGAAGGCATGCAACAACAACAACTCGCATGGTCGAGGTAGTTAGCAACTCAATGAAGCAAGAGCAATAAAATGGTGCATAAGTACAAGTAAGATCATGGTAGTACATGAATCAAATGCAACATGAATGATCAAACTAGAGAAAGAAAAGGCAAGCTAAGAAGACACATAATACAAAAACACACACACTCACATACACACACATATATATATACACACACACACAACTGTGTATATATACACATATACGTACGTATGGCAGCATCACAAGACAATGAACACAGACCATGGACTTGCAATATGGATTAATGTCAAACAAGCAATGCACATGTTCAGGTCAATTAAGGATGCAACAAATGTAACAGTCATGGTGCATGCAACACACCAAGTTTCAAGCTCAAGTGACACAACAATAATAAAATGGGTGCACAAGTCAAGGTTCGAACAAGGTAACACAGAGCAGCTTCTTATAGACAGACTCATAGATGCATAAAGATCGTATACGAAAACAAGGTGAATTCTTTAATAAGATGATCAACACAAGTTTCCAGAATTTGCATGTGTTAGAAATGGCAAGAAATCTTTTACCATCAATCTCGACCAAGGTTTATTTCCCAGATATTCAAAGTGATAAATTTGGCATATAGTTTAATTTTAGAAAGATATAAAGAATTCATCACCGGGAGTCACACAAGAAAATTTTCAAGGTATTCAAAGGGGTGAATTTTGGGCAATAATGAATTTAAGCAAGCATGAAAATACTATCGTTATAAAAGGGTGTTAATTCTGGAAAGAATGAATTCACAAGGAGCTTTTAGAGCCAATAAAATCATTCAAGGAATTCAAGAAAAATCGCAAGAATCAATTAGGCATTCATGGTAATTTATCAAGCATAAATCATGTAATATCAATACCAATTCTATAAGCGAAATCAAAGAATACAAGGCTTTAGAAAACCCTATAAATTTCACCACATCATCACAGGCAAAGGTGTGCATCCATCGAAACAAATCAATTCATTCAAGCATAAAAAACAAGATTCAGAGTACTCACAGTTTCAATATCAAAACCAATCCCAAATAATTCCACAAGGAGCAATAGTTTCAAACCTATTAGAAAATTAATCAGAGAACATTTATAGACGTAATTTGATTTAGGAAGCAAAACCCTAATCTGTTGATCGGTCACCATAGTCAAAGAGAGGGAAGCTGGAAATTCTTATTCTCAAGTGAAAGCAAAGTAAAAAGGGGTGGCTGACTTTTTATTTAATTTAATCTAATAGGGTTTTTTTCATTTTAAAGTGGTTCTTTCTTTTGTAACCGATCCATAGTTTTTCTAGTTTATGTAAACAAGCGTTTTAACTAAATGGTTTGTAGTTGGGAAAAATCCGATCTTGGGGATAAAGATCAGTGCAGGGTATTGAGCGTAGGATTAGAAAAGTTGGGATCGAGTGTTAGACCGAAATTTGGGCCTAACACCCAAACTCTATGTGAAATCCTCACAAATCACAGATTACAGATAAAAAGCAGTAAAAACAGGGAACACACGGGATTTTTATAGTGGTTCGGCTCAATCCAAGCCTACGTCCACTTTATAGTTTCTCATATCCTGAGGAATTACAATTACAATGGTGTCTCATAATCCGTGAGATTCGATTATACACAATAGCCTTGTGTTGTAATGAAGAAGAGGAGAAAAGAGATTGAATTTATGCACGACAGCCTCGTGTTTGATTAAGTTGAGGAGTACCCAAAGTCCTTGAATACTTGGTAATGGAGGTCAGGAGGTGTTAGTGCTGAAAAAAGTCCCTTGAAATGACCATCTCGTGGTGTATTTATAGGCGTAGAGGAGCTGCTGGGAGTCCTGAATCGGGTCGGATCGGGTGTGACGTAGTGAGCGGAGAGGACATCTCGGAGAGAGTGGAGAAGTGGCCTTCAGATCGTGTTAGGACAGATGGCAACCGATCCAGATTAACAGGAGGCAGTTAGGCCTGAAGATTCGGTCAAAGCTGAGGTGAAGCTCGCTACAGGCGGATCGGGTCGGATCATCCTATCCGAACCGAGCCGGTATCCTCGAGTGAAAGAGTCAATGCTCTTCTGAGCATCCGAACCGCAGCGGGTCGGGTCCGCCATCCCCATCCGACCCGAACCAATCACACATGCCAGGAAGTGTTGTGCCAAACTCATGAAGATAGGGTCCGATCCGAACAGGAACCTCCGATCCGATCCGAGGGGTTGATTCAATTACACAAATCCAAGTTTTCCGGTTCTGCATGCGTTCACGGAAATAGGCATAACTTTCAAACCGTAAGTCCGATTGAGCCAAACCAAAGCTCAAACTGAAGCTGATTCAGAGGGCTACAAGGTTTACAGTGCTTAGCACCGTAAATGCTGATTTCGGGCCCAGAAAAGGTCATCTGCTATGACTTTCGGGCAATTCTTTGTTTGGGATGCGATTTCAACCAAATCGCTTCATGTCTTCTGATGATATTTTCAATACTTGTGTGTATTGTTGAGAAGAGATTCCATGTGTGACTGCTTTGACTGAAAAGCAGGTCAACATCGAGTGTCGTGAGTTTATAGGGAATTGTAAGCGTAGAGATTGTTTGTATTCTAGTAGAAACCTTGGGGAATGCAGCAGTAGGCTAATGTTTGCCGAAGGTGGGTAAAATCTATGTCATTTATTTTCTGCATTTATTTATTCTACTGTGATCTAAGCTGTGATAATTTTATATTCCTCAAAACTGCGATAAACCCTATTCACTCCCTCTAGGGATAATCTAGATCCTATAAGTGATATCAGAGCAGATATTTTAACTCCAGAGTCATGTTTTACACTAAGATATTTTCTCTTGTTTCCAATCCAGCAAGAAATTTTCCATTATAAACCCAACTAATTTTAATGGAACAGATTTTTTAAATTGAAAATCAAAATGGAATTTTATTTAAAATCTATAAATGTTGGATGTTGGGATATTGTCATTAATGGATGTGAAATGGTAGACAAGAATGATATTGTGATTAATTCTCGTGCTACACATATTTTAAATTCTTGTATTGATGATGATCAGTATAACAATATCTCTCACTTTTTAAATACGCAGGAAATATGGAATGGTCTTGTAACAACCCGGAAAATCTAAGCCAGTTTAAAAATTTTAATTTGGCTATTTTAGTGGTTTTTAAATATTTAAAATAAATTATTTTAAATAATAACGATGAAAAGTATGTTTGAATCGAAGTTTGAAAATAAATATATTTATTTTAAATTATAAACAAGGCCTGAAATGGCGTGGCAGTTTCAAAATTTCAATTCAAACTTTGACTGACTGTACCGGGTGCAAAATAAAATGGATTTTAGTGAAACCAAAAATATTTAAATCTGTTTATGAATATCTTTCTAACGAATCTGAAAAATCGAAGTTTCATAGCGGGGATCAAAAGTTATGGCCAAATGAATTTTCAGAAAGGTCGCTATATGGAATATATAGCCCTTGAAAATAGACATTTTGCAAACGACCCCAGAATTCGATGAAACCAATTTGTTGGATCCGGGATGTCAAATTATTTCTAGGTTTCAAATTCCATAATTTTTGACGTTAATATGTGAGCGTGGCGAAGCAAAATGTGTTTGGTCAATTTCAGTTAAATTGGATCGACCAGAAAATGGCCGTTTTTCAAACGGTCTCAGAATTCGACGAAACTAGTTTTGTTGGGACTGTATCGTCAAAACATAGCTAGATTTCTTTTTGGCGAATTTTTAAAATCAGTATGTGGCCCCAGCAAATTGAAATGTATGTTCAAATTGAATATTGAATGCTTTATATTTTAATTTGAAGAGAAACTGATTGAAACAGTCGAATGGGCCTATGAAACATATCCCATTGTGTTTGGAATGGGGGTATTTAGTTAGGGGTGACAGTCGTTGGGTTTGGATTGGAGTCCGTGTGTGGAAGGGAGATATTTTTGAAATATAAAACCATGGGCCAAACAGGAAATTATAAAAAAAAAGGAAAAACCCGCTTTTTCTCTCTCCCCAATATCGATTAGCGGCGGAAATACTTTCCTCCCTTCTCTCCTCGATTCCTCTCAATCCACTCAAAATTAGACCTCCATCCTGTTGGGGATTTTGTAGAGCTCGTCAAGATCTTCAAATCCATACCTGCTATGTATTTTATCGTGTGGTATTCGCTGAGATTCGAGGCCTCAAAGGTGCGGACTTCATCGCGCCGCCACCACCAGCACAGGCCGTCGAACCCCACCCTACTACTATCGATCGGAGCGCCCTACGGAGCTCCTTCAGGTGGCAGTGGCTGATCCTCCCATCGCGCGACGGATTTCGTGAAAATCCCGACCCTAGTTTCGAACCAAACAGAAAGGAAACAGCCTTTATATTATACTAAATAGTTTATATCACTTTAAAGCGCTACAGTTTATGATTTCACTGTTAAAATCACATCTTTCTCATTTGTTGATGAAATCCAGTGAAACAAGAGACAGTGGACTCGTGCGGACGTCTTCTATATTCTAGAAGAGACCGCATATTTTTCTGAGCCTTCTACAATTTTTGGTGGAGTGGAACCCAATGTGAGATTTCTGAATTATAAACGATATGGAAACGACAATGTATAAATTATATAGTCGATGTATGAGTTATATAAGCGTTGTACTCCTCATGTATAAGCATTGTATAAGTTGTATGTTCGATGTATAAGTTATACATGCGTTGTAAAAAATTATATACGTGTTGAAATGATTGAAATGAAGTGAAATGAAATTGAAATATATTTATATACGAATATATATATACTCCCCTCGTCCACAGACCATGGACGATATTTGTTGGTTGTGATATTGTTTGGATTATTGGTTGATGTGAAATTTGGTGAAAATCATGAATGATTGATTGTGGTTGAAAAATACCTGTTTGTGGTTGAGAATTATTTTGGATGAAACCACATAGGATTAGTTTGTGGAAATGAAAAATAAACATGCTCGTTTACGTACGAATTAGATGCATGAAATACCCATTGTCAAAAACCGCAGGGTTTTAAGGTAGAGCGAGGAGTCGTACTTGAGACGGTCCCGGTTTTAACTACCCTGCCGTTATGCTGCCGAAATTTTCAATAATATTCATGTGTTAGAATTATTTTCATGTGTTGAAACTATATTCATGTGTTGAATCAAGTTCATGTGTTGAATAAATTCTTTGAAAGATAAAAAATAACATTTTTATTATATATATAGACTATATAAAATATTAGTATTTTAAATAAATTGTTTTAACACCAAAAATAACATTTTTACCTTATGTATGAACTATATAAAATAATCGTGTTTTGAAATAAATTGTTTTACAATAAAAATCACATTTTTATTATATATATAAACTATAGAAAATATTCATGTGTTGAATAAAGGACTAGAACGATAAAAATCATATTTTTATCGTATGTGTGAAGTCGAAAACATTCATGTGTTGAATATATAGATTGAACAATAAAATCTACATTTTTATTGTGAATATGAAGTGCTAAAAATATTCATGTGTTGAATAAATATTTTTGATGAAAAAAATATCATTTTTATCAAATATATGAAGTGAATATGGTTTTGAAACCGAAGAATGAATTATATATATATATATATATATAATTAAAATATATTGAATAACAAAGCTGCAGTTTGTGTTTTGAAACCGTGATTTCAAACGATTAGTGCGGGAGATTCGACCATCGGATTTTCCTGAAACTGAAACCATTGGGTTTGCTTTGGAAATATCTTTCCAATGACACCCACTTTGTAAGGATCCAACGGTTGGATTGTCTGGAATGTTTAATTTAAATCTAAAGAAAAACAGCACCAGAATCGATTATATTTATAACTATATATAAATATAATTAAATTAAATCGAATAACGACGCTGCAGTTCGTATTTTGAAATCGTAACTTCAAACGATTAGTGCGGGAGATCAGACCATAGGATTTTCCCAAAACTGAAACCATTGGATTCGTTTGGAAAAGATCTTTCTAATGATATAAAATTTGTGAAGATCCAATGGTTAGATTTTCAGATATGTGTAAATCAAATCTGAAGAAAAACAGGGCCACGGCCGCGTTATGGCCTGAAGCGTCGTTTGATTGAATTAACTATTTTTAAATAAATAAAAATAGCGATAAATCATGATAAAATATTATAAATGATATGGAATGGGATTAAACTGAATTTGCTTGGTTTAATTGATATTAGATGGTTGAATGTGTTTGGCGTGAAAATTCCATTAAAGAACAGAATTAGTGATATCGAATAATTTAACCATTGAAATGAATTGATTTGAAATTCTAAATATACGTGAATTATTTGAAAAGGCCGAGTTGATTCTCATTTCAAATAATTGATCGACGATTGAAAGTCGAAGATATAAAGACGGTGCAAGACCGATGATCTTCACGTCGAATGGAGGGGTGCTACTGATGCTCATGATAGGAGTAGCTACCTTGAAGGGGTTGAAGTAGTAGCCGTCCGGACGTACTTGTTGATTGTACGGATATGCGAGGTATTGAGTGCCTCCGGTTTCGTTCAGACCCAGAACGAACTTGTAGATGGACTGTGTGTCTAACATTGGATTTTATTCTGTGCTGATTGATCTTTATTAAATATATATCTATTTGGCGGCGGAGAATTTATTCTCTTGCTTAACGCCCTTCTCTGAGACGTACGAGCTCAGAGGTTATATATCGATAAAAATCAGTCGCATGTAGTGAATTGCCTGTGTGGCATGCCTAAGTGGCAGATGATCAAGGTTTCTGTTGAAAAGCAAAGTCTTGTGGGTGATGATCAAAGCGCGGCCTGTGTTGCATAACTTTGTGTATAACGTTGATTCACGAGCCTCACACCTCGGTATGGACCAGAAACGGGAGAAGGATCCAGGGAGGACATGCGTTTCTTTCCAACTACGGTGGTGTCAGTGACCTACCAGCCCTGACATTTATATTATTTTCACCTGTGTGGTTGTTGGAATGCGAGGCGCCTCAGATATATCGGTGACTATGTGGAGCCGATGGAGTCATAGGACTCGTTTACGCCCCAAAGGGCGGGGAAACGCAGTGTTCAGGCATTTTAATCCACATCGGTGAATCGGCCGTGTGGCTCCAAAGGGTCGATGCATTCTGATCCTGAGACTCGGGCTAGACAGTCTCGAATTCGGTAAGGACTATCTTTTGCCTTGGTTCATGATGGAAATCCAATTTCCAAAAGCGACACCGTGCGGTTTTGATTGTATATATATATGGCGACATGATATATGGTACCCATGCCGTCTATGATTGATAGTTATGATTGAAATTGTTTTTGAAACATATATACACTAGCAATAATATCAAATGATTTGTTTTGCTCGTATCAAGCATCTTTTGGCCATTATAAGGTAAAACTCTATCCTCCGGTTTGTGTTGCATTATGTGATGGGAACCGAGTCTTATAATGGCTTCATTTTATAAAAAGCATTGTGATGTTTAAAAGATTTACTTGTTTTAAAGCACCGACAATCCAATGGAGTAAACCCGTTCCGCGAAAGTGGCGTGATCCAGTGATTGGCCATATTATAAAATGTGTTAAGTAGATTTCTCATACCAGTCCCATGAATGACTCGTAGTTTGTTTCACTTGCAAACTCGGGTGCCCCTATGTAACGACCCGGAAAATCGCGATCTTGGTTATCCGATATACAACACATATCGAACATCCAAGGATCAAAAATAACTGAATAGTTAATTAAAGAAAGTAGAGGGTGAGGATAGATAAGGTAGAACTTATAGAATAGAAGAAGAAGAAGAACATCATCATCAGAGTAAACACGAATCTCACATCGGAATGAATAAAATATAACATAACTTTTGAAATTACAAACAGTTATATATACAATAGCACTTATCAGAGTACAACACTTACAACAACAGCGGAAATAATAATAGCTATAGAATCTTGAAGCCTCCTGCTCCAAGCTCTCCAAGTGTATCTGTAAAATCCTGACTACTTGACTGCCCGTACAAAATTGGGCACCCAAGAGTTTAGGGAAAACAAAACAAAATAAACTCTGGGTCAGTCATAGGACTGGTATGAGTAAAACTCCTAACACTTGGTTTAATAACGGATATATCACAAGACCACGCCGTGAAAACAGAACGGGTTTTCCCTTATGAAAATCCAACAACTTTGTAAAGCAATATCATTCTGATATTATAATAATGTCTAAGTACAAATAGATATCAATCTAGCAGAAACGCTTTCATCTCACGTTCTACTATATAGTATACAATCAAAACCGCAAGCACGTATTGGGTAATGGATTTCCAACTATGACAAGGTATGAACCACCTTCCGATCAGTGTACTCTAGGAACGATACACTGGAGTTCAACAAGATAATCTTGCAACTCAGCCACACATGACCGACCACTCATTTCGCTTGAGTGTATCGAATGTACCTCACCAACGGTTGGGATCAGCAACCGTTTCCCGTATATATATGGGACAACATTGATAGATTAAAAGAAGCAAATGAATATTCTTTAGATAGGTGATTATACAGCCTACTTCGGTGCGACCGACTTAGCCATGTTGCCTGCCCGATTTCTGTCATTTACCAGATGTGAGGCTAGAAGCTACGCTTACTTTCCATTCATTTATAACACGATCACTTTGAATGCCACATTATCAGATCCTTAAATCATTAGTTGGTTTATACAAATATCTTGGATGTTATGCTAAGGGATAAATCCGTTGCAACCATATATATTTATACCCATTCGATCATTGGAAATACTTTGTCAGACATTCGTCCATTTACGTTCGTTCTGGGACTGAACGATACCGAAGGCACTATTCAGTACATCCATCTTAGTCCATTGTTATCTAAGATTTATACAACAGCCCTTGCACTTTACTCCGTCTTCAATATATTCAGCATATATGATTCGCAACGCTTATGCCAATACAGAGTGGTTCTTTGGATAATAATCCAACTGGTCTCTCCATATTAACAACGTTAAAATGGTCAAACATTGATAGTCTGTGATTTAACTATCAAAGAAAAACTCGTGTGCAAACAACGATATTATTTCCAGATGGAAATTATATCAACCAATCATCATTTAACATTTATCTCTTTAGTTCATTACTTTACTTATCTCCTGTTTTCCCTATATTCTGAATTTCTTATTTTCTAATTTTAGAAAATATACTTTATTAACAATGGAAAACATTTCCATTTCCTGTTTTCTATATTAGAAAACATTTCTGATTTCTTATTTGGATAACATTTCCAAAGTACCTTCATTGGATTTAAACTGATGTTTAAATAAACATCGCTATGCCAACTCAAACCATTTATTTAATTCACTTAACCATCATTCACTATCAAACCTTACCATTCCTTAGTTAAGAAGGAAGTCAATCAAGTTGGGGTATAATTACCTCTCAGACCTTAACTGAACAACGTTATAACTTCAAAATAGTAACAATTTATCTTTTAAACCTTTAACAACTTCTTTACGTAACTCTCGGATTCAATTTACGAATCCACTTCTTTATTGAAAACATTAATTATAACGATAACGTTATAATCCCTACTTCCGCAATATCTAACTTCAATTATAACCTTTATTCTTTAATTTGAATAATTAAATCTAACCCTAATTTATTAGTGTATACTCTTGATTTAAAAACTGGAAAGTAAATATTACTTTCCCGAATTCGATATAATTGAATTCGACTTGTAATTCTCTTCCGAGTAACCTCTATTTGATTAGCTCTTCTTCGAATAACCTATATTCGATTATCTCTCTTCGAATAACTTATATTCGAAATCTCTCTCTTTCGAATAAACTATATTCGATCTCTTTCTTTCGAATACGATATATTCGATAATCTCCTTTTGATTAAACTAATCGATAGCTCCTTTCGATTAAACTAATCGATAACTCCTTTAACTCTATTCGAATAACCTACATTCGACTAAATCCTTTAACTCTATTCGAATAACCAATATTCGACTAACTCCTTTAACTTAACTCATTTGGATTAACTCAGCTTGATTAACTTATCTTGACTAACTTAACTTAATTAACTCGACTTATTTAACTCCACTAGATTAACTCCTGTCGAATAACTAATATTCGATAACTCTATTCAACTCCGTTTAACTCTATTCAACTCCATTCGAATAACTAATATTCGATAACTCTATTTAATTCCATTCACTTAACTCTAGATCGCAGCGATCACAATGGTTACGCCTGATTCCCTCAGGAAACATCCGACCGCCTTAGGCTATTTACAACCCTGCGAATTACGCTAGCAGTCATGCTAAATGGCATCTCATTTGGATTAACTCTAATTGTTCAATTCTAACTGTTTAACTCTAACTTATTAACTCTAATTGGTTAACTCTAACTGATTAAATTTAACTGGTTAAATCTAACTGATTAACTCTACTGGTTAACTCTTACCGATTAACTCTACTGGTTAACTCTGACTGATTAACTCTAACCGAATAATTCTAACTTATTAACTCTAACCGATTAACTCTATTTGACTAACTTGACTCGACTAACCCTTTTCGAATAACATATTTGATTAACTAACTTCAAATACCACATTCGATTAACTAACTTCGAATACCCTATTCGATTAACTAACTTCGAATACCATATTTGATTTCTCCTTTTTGATAACGTTTATCCATTTAAAAAGATTCCCTTTTAACAACGTTTATTTATTTATAAAGATTCACTTTTTAGTAACAGTCCTTCACTTTATAAATGTTTTTTTAATAACGTTTTCCCACTTATAAGGATTTCCTTTTAATAACGTTTTCCTTTTTATAACATCTTATTCCGTTATAAACAAATTTCCCTTTTTATTTACTCTATTTATTCTCTAAATATTTCCCTTTCAATTCTATTTGTAAATGGTTTTACAAATATCTCTTTTTTTCTATTTTATTCTATTTGCAAATGGTTTGCAAATATTTCCTTTTCAAATTTATTCTTAAAAATATTCTAACTCTTTAAATTTCCAGAAAAATTCGCCATAATCTCCTTTGTATTGGGAGCATCGGTAAAATCCCCAAACCCACCACACAGGCCTTTCCATTCAAAAAGAAAATGGTTTGCAATTATTTCCTTTTTGAATATCTCCTATTTATAAATATTCCAATTTTATAAATATTCCTTATTTATAAATATTCCATTTATAAATATCTCTTATTTATAAATATTCTATTTATAAATATTTTTATTTCAATATCACTTTGAAATTATTCCTTACCAACATTCCGGTATGTTATGGTACTTAATCATATCAAATCACGATGATCAATATCGTCCAACCACATATAATCAACATAGATTATATATCACAATATATGAACAAAACAGTATTAGAAATATTGAGGAACCCAGTTGGGTCCCTCCAACCTGTTGCCCTGCATCACAGATGTTAAACCATATAATTAACATCACTTCCAGTTCAGTACGGATTATTCTGATAACAGCATCACTATATAAATATTTAACGGTTTATATATATATATATATTTATATTTATATATATATAATTTCCACTAACTGACTAGCAGTTCAATCAATCAACCAACACACAGCAATCAACAGATGATTAACAGTTCTAAGAATACATTATAAAAATATAACTGTTCAGAGTTGGTGAGTTTTACTCACATTGGCGCATTAACCGTTAAATAATCGGTTTGCGCTATTTGACTCAGTCGGACAATTTATTTCGCCATAAATTGTAACGTACTCCAATTGACTCGCGGTCAGTCCCATTGTGTAGTGTCCGTCCATATGATCCTAACGGATCTTGTTTCGTCCAGTTCTGATACCGTACGGAAAAGTTATACGATCCACAAGTTAGTACACTATTATAATTTAATATAAACTTCAATTAATATTTTATCGGGCCTCACATGTAAAAAACCCAGCCCAAACCCATGTGTGTTGACCCAATCGAATCCCTTCTTCCCCGATCTTTTTTTGATGCCGTGACCTGCTCTCATTTCTTCCCCCAACCAAAACAAACACTACCGATATTTCTTTCCACCATTTCCGCCTCTTCTTCAATATATATAAAACCTGCTTCCAGTAAATTCGTTCTATCATTTGCTGCGCGCTCATCATCTAACCCATCCTGTTTTTGACGTAAAGCATCCTTCCCTGTTCACTGCGTCAAAACGCAGTACTCCTTGATAACCCAAAACCGGCCATTGCCATGCTTCTGGACCCACCTGCATGCCCCTGCCTTCCCACAACTTCCAGTAGCCGAACCACCTACTCGCGCGCTACAAACTAGCCCAAACCATCGAGCTGTTATGCCCCAGTTCCAGTCCAACCGCAGTGCCTTCCAGATGAGATCCAGGCCACTACCGTTCGAGTTTTATGATCATATCCGTTCAGAATACAGAGCTGGTTGAGCTCAACATTATTGTAGTTATGAGCTTCTGATTTTGATTATTTGATTTCGAGATTTTAAGGGAAGAAAAAGGGATCGTTTAAGGCCATTGGATTCTTTTAAGTGGCAGCGGAATGAAGCTGATCGATGAAATGGTTATTAGGTCTTAAGGAATTCAATCAGTTAGGCTTATTTATAGGAGATGGGTGTTGAGATATTTATGTGAAGGGAATATTCTCAGCATATTCCTTTTCGTTACTTCGTTTTCCGTTTAAAACTAACACAAATAATCTCTACATTGAGATCTAATACCTATCCCTAACATAGAAAAACATTTCGGATCCAATGGGACAGGTTTCGTCGAATTCCGACACCGTTTGCGAAAATCCTTTAGAAAATATCGATGAAAAACACCAGGCAATAATTCCTTAAAATTAGAGAAAAATCCTAAAAATATGAGGCCTTGACTTTTCACTAGATCTCTTCCTAAGGTTTCATATGAAACTTGTTTCGTTGAATTCTGAGTCCGTTTGACCAGCTAACCATTCAGTTTAGTTTGTTTTAAGTTAAAAACATAGCATACCCCACTATGAAATATTCTGTTCACGTAGGGACTGTTATGGCAGAAACAAAAATACCATTTAAATGAGTAATGTGCTCTGGTCCCAAAAATGTAATAATACCGGTAGATGAACTCATATTCTGAAACCTCAAAATGTTGATTACAGGGTGCAAAATACCCCAAACAAAAAATTGCTTATTTAATTAATTAAAAATTACAGTAAATTCCTAAAAATTAAATTATCGCTACTTCCCAAAAGAACCTTGTCTAAATTCAAACCCGATCTCTAGTTATATCGAATAAATCGATATGGTCGATAAACGATTCTATAGCGACTATTTTAAGATTTGATTTGGACATATCTCAAAATCTACACGACGAAATCCTGATTTTTCTCTTCCACTAGAAAGATATACTCCACCAGCTCCACACGTTTCTTGTTTCACAGAAATCCGATTTAAAACGAACTCTGTACATTCAGTTGAAGTTCAAATCGCCAAATAGCGAACTGCAACGCCATTTCGAGCTCGTTTATAAATATATTATAAACTATACGTTCAACTGTCGTCGATTCAATATATTCGTTATTATAATTCAACTCCAAACTGAATTATAGCTTATATATGATCCAGTTCACATCGTATTGTGAATTCTACTATTCCCGACTATTCTGGAAATATATTATCCTATTATTTATATTAATTAAATATAAATATTATTTAATTCCAGTTATTGATATCGTTAAATCGATATTTAATAATTAAATTAGTTAATTATTCTCCTGCCAAATTACGGGTCATTACAGTCTTTCCCCCTTAAAATAATTTCGTCCTCGAAATTGTTAAGGTAGGGGACGACCCTATCTACTGGTTTGAACTTATTTGTTCACTTATCAATTTCAGTTTCAACTGAACCAATTTAATTTCAATTAAATTATTAATTAATTCTTATTAATGAAAATTTTCAAAAATCCTGAAAATTTTCTAACACCTTAACTTTCGAAAAATTTCGCCATAACTTCCTTTGTACAGCCCTATCGGTAAAACCACAACTCGCCTCTCTAGGCCTTCTTCAACCCAAAAGAAAATCAAACAGCCCAACGGCTTGCCTATTCGGCTCATAAATCCCAAATTCAAATCAAATATAAACTGGTACCTTTTTGTCGGGCATATCAACTCTATCACTTCCAAATGCTATCAGCTCAGCATATACCAGTGTTATCTCAATCAAATCCCAATCAGTTCATATCCTCAAATCCAAATCGAATTTCATTCGAACCCCAATATCAAATTTCAAATTCTTAACTCATCAACCCAACTCCATTACAAATTATTCTCTAATCCAATTCAATTATATTTAATTTAGTTCAAGTTAAATTTCAATTCATTATCCACTTTCACTATTTAAATCCATTTACTTCTCAAGTTAAATTTAAATTCCAATTTCAAATTCCTGGGTTCATTTCAAATCAATTTGAAATCAAGATAACAATTCAAAAACTTTTGAATTTCTGAACACTTGTTTTTCTCAAAACAATTCAAAAACAAAACCTTTGGTAGTAATCCGTCACTTAGAACTCGAAAATGAACACTGATGATGTCGCGATTCATCATCAGAATCTATTTTTCAGCTATTGAAGTGAGTTCAATACTATATCACTTTCAGTTTGAAAAACGTTTTCAAAATCTCCCAGGAACTTAAAAATTCCTTATTTTAATTCCAGTCTGATTTAAATTCAGATTTAATTCATCTTATTTCATATACTTTCCTTATATGAATTCTGATTAGTTATTTATAACCATTTCACCTTTTTATAATCTTACTCGATTATAATAACAACCAACACAACCAATATACTATATCAAAACATACTATGTCGGTTCATCGTATTCAAGTGTTTATAGAACTCCTACCGATACAGTGGATCAAACTGATCGACCGGAATTCATAAGCCACTCAACCAATGAGTCTCCACAATATAAATCACTTTTATATTAACTAACAAATACACACTCGTATATATACACTCAAACTCAGTCTAGGATATTACTAATCCCATCTCTACTAAATCACGCCATAGAGCCAAGGTATTAACTAAACCAATGCTCTGATACCAACCGTAACGACCCGGAAAATCGCGATCTTGGTAATCTGATATACAACACATATTGAACATCCAAGGATCGAAAATAACCGAATAGTTAATGAAAGAAAGTAGAGGGTGAGGAGAGATAAGGTAGAACTTATAGAATAGAAGAAGATGAAGAACATCATCATCAGAGTAAACACGAATCTCACAGTGGAACAAATAAAATATAACATAACTTTTGAAATTACAAACAGTTATAAATACAATAGCACTTATCAGAGTACAACACTTACAACAACAGCGGAAATAATAATAGCTATAGAATCCTGAAGCCTCCTGCTCCAAGCTCTCCAAGTGTATCTGTAAAATCCCGACTACTTGACTGCCCGTACAAAATTGGGCACCCAAGAGTTTAGGGAAAACAAAACAAAATAAACTCCGGGTCAGACATGGGACTGGTATGAGTAAAACTCCTAACACTTGGTTTAATAACGGATATGTCATAAGATCATGCCGTGAAAACGGAACGGGTTTTCCCTTATGAAAATCCAACAACTTTGTAAAGCAATATCATTCTGATATTATAATAATGTCTAAGTACAAATAGATATCAATCTAGCAGAAATTCTTTCATCTCACGTTCTACCATATAGTATACAATCAAAACCACAAGCACGTATTAGGTAATGGATTTCCAACTATGACAAGGTATGGAACCACCTTCCGATCAGTGTACTCTAGGAACGATACACTGGAGTTCAACAAGAACATCTTGCAACTCAGCCACACATGACCGACCACTCATTTCGCTTGAGTGTATCGAATGTACCTCACCAACGGTTGGGATCAGCAACCGTTTCCCGTATATATATGGGACAACATTGATAGATTAAAAGAAGCAAATGAATATTCTCTAGATAAGTGATTATACACCCTACTTCGGTGCGACCGACTTAGCCATGCTGCCTGCCCGATTTCTGTCATTTACCGGATGTGAGGCTAGAAGCTACGCTTACTTTCCATTCATTTATAACACGATCACTTTGAATGCCACATTATCAGATCCGTAAATCATTAGTTGGTTTATACAAATATCCTGGATGTTATGCTAAGGGATAAATCCATTGCAACCATATATATTTATACAGACCAACCCATTCGATCATTGGAAATACTTTGTCAGACATTCGTCCATTTACGTTCGTTCTGGGACTGAACGAAACCGAAGGCACTATTCAGTACATCCATCTTAGTCCATTGTTATCTAAGATTTATACAACAGCCCTTGCACTTTACTCCGTCTTCAATATATTCAGCATATATGATTCGCAACGCTTATGCCAATACAGAGTGGTTCTTTGGATAATAATCCAACTGGTCTCTCCATATTAACAACGTTAAAATGGTCAAACATTGATAGTCTGTGATTTAACTATCAAAGAAAAACTCGTGTGCAAACAATGATATTATTTCCAGATGGAAATTATATCAACCAATCATCATTTAACATTTATCTCTTTAGTTCATTACTTTACTTATCTCCTGTTTTCCCTATATTCTGAATTTCTTATTTTCTAATTTTAGAAAATATACTTTATTAACAATGGAAAACATTTCCATTTCCTGTTTTCTATATTAGAAAACATTTCCGATTTCTTATTTTGATAACATTTCCAAAGTTCCTTCATTGGATTTAAACTGATGTTTAAATAAACATCGCTATGCCAACTCAAACCATTTATTTAATTCACTTAACCATCATTCACTATCAAACCTTACCATTCCTTAGTTAAGAAGGAAGTCAATCAAGTTGGGGTATAATTACCTCTCAAACCTTAACTGAACAACGTTATAACTTCGAAATAGTAACAGTTTATCCTTTAAACCTTTAACAACTTCTTTACGTAACTCTCGGATTCAATTTACGAATCCACTTCTTTATTGAAAACATTGATTATAACGATAAAGTTATAATCCCTACTTCTGCAATATCTAACTTCAATTACAACCTTTATTCTTTAATTCGAATAATTAAACCTAACCCTAATTTATTAGTGTATACTCTTGATTTAAAAACCGGAAATTAAATATTACTTTCCCGAATTCGATATAATTGAATTCGACTTGTAATTCTCTTCCGAGTAATCTCTATTTGATTAGCTCTTCTTCGAATAACCTATATTCGATTATCTCTCTTCGAATAACTTATATTCGAAATCTCTCTCTTTCGAATAAACTATATTCGATCTCTTTCTTTCGAATACGATATATTCGATAATCTCCTTTCGATTAAACTAATCGATAGCTCCTTTCGATTAAACTAATCGATAACACCTTTAACTCTATTCCTATAACCTATATTCGACTAACTCCTTTAACTCTATTCGAATAACCAATATTCCACTAACTCCTTTAACTTAACTCATTTGTATTAACTCGGTTTGATTAACTTATCTTGACTAACTTAACTTAATTAAGTCGACTTATTTAACTTCACTAGATTAACTCCTGTTAAATAACTAATATTCGATAACTCTATTCAACTCCGTTTAACTCTATTCAACTCCATTCGAATAACTAATATTCGATAACTCTATTTAACTCCATTCGCTTAACTCTAGATCGCAGCGATCACAATGGTTACGCCTGATTCCCTCAGGAAACATCCGACCGCCTTAGGCTATTTACAACCCTGCGAATTACGCTAGCAGTCGTGCTAAAGGGCATCTCATTTGGATTAACTCTAATTGTTCAATTCTAACTGTTTAACTCTAACTGATTAACTCTAACTGGTTAACTCTAACTGATTAACTCTAACCGGTTAACTCTAACTGATTAACTCTACTGGTTAACTCTAACTGATTAACTCTAACCGAATAATTCTAACTGATTAACTCTAACCGATTAACTCTATTTGACTAACTCGACTCGACTAACCCTTTTCGAATAACATATTTGATTAACTAACTTCAAATACCACATTCGATTAACTAACTTGGAATACCCTATTCGATTAACTAACTTCGAATACCATATTTGATTTCTCCTTTTTGATAACGTTTATCCATTTAAAAAGATTCCCTTTTAACAACGTTTATTCATTTATAAAGATTCACTTTTTAGTAACGGTTCTTCACTTTATAAATGTTCTTTTAATAACATTTTCCCACTTATAAGGATTTCCTTTTAATAACGTTTTCATTTTTATAACATCTTATTCCGTTATAAACAAATTTCCCTTTTTATTTACTCTATTTATTCTCTAAATATTTCCCTTTCAATTCTATTTGTAAATGGTTTTACAAATATCTCTTTTTTTCTATTTTATTCTATTTGCAAATGGTTTGCAAATATTTCCTTTCCAAATTTATTCTTAAAAATATTCTAACTCTTTAAATTTCCGGAAAAATTCGCCATAACCTCCTTTGTATCAGGAGCATCGGGAAAATCCCCAAACCCACCACACAGGCCTTTCCATTCAAAAAGAAAATGGTTTGCAATTATTTCATTTTTGAGTATCTCCTATTTATAAATATTACAAATTTATAAATATTCCTTATTTATAAATATTCCATTTATAAATATCTCTTATTTATAAATATTCTATTTATAAATATTTTTATTTCAATATCACTTTGAAATTATTCCTTACCAACATTCCGGTATGTTATGGTATTTAATCATATCAAATCACGATGATCAATATCGTCCAACCACATATAATCAACACAGATTATATATCACAATATATGAACAAAACAGTATTAGAAATATTGAGGAACCCAGTTGGGTCCCACCAACCTGTTTCCCTACATCACAGATGTTAAACCATATAATTAACATCACTTCCAGTTCAGTACGGATTATTCTGATAACAGCATCACTATATAAATATTTAACGGTTTATATATATATATAATTTCCACTAACTGACTAGCAGTTCAATCAATCGACCAACACACAGCAATCAACAGATGATTAGCAGTTCTAAGAATACATTATAAAAATATAACTGTTCAGAGTTGGTGAGTTTTACTCACATTGGCGCGTTAACCGTTAAATAATCGGTTTGCGCTATTTGACTCAGTCGGACAATTTATTTCGCCATAAATTGTAATGTACTCCAATTGACTCGCGGTCAGTCCCATTGTGTAGTGTCCGTCCATATGATCCTAACGGATCTTGTTTCATCCAGTTCTGATACCGTATGGAAAAGTTATACGATCCACAAGTTAGTACACTATTATAATTTAATATAAACTTCAATTAATATTTTATCGGGCCTCACATGTAAAAAACCCGGCCCAAACCCATGTGTGCTGACCCAATCGAATCCCTTCTTCCCGAACTTTTTTGATGTCGTGACCTGCTCTCATTTCTTCCCCCAACCAAAACAAACACTACCGATATTTCTTTCCACCATTTCCGCCTCTTCTTCAATATATATAAAACCTGCTTCCAGTAAATTCGTTCTATCATTTGCGAAAACTTGGAGCCCCCATACTACCACTATAACATCCGTGCGCTCATCATCTAACCCATCCTGTTTTTGACGTAAAGCATCCTTCCCTGTTCACTACGTCAAAACGCAGTACTCCTTGATAACCCAAAACCGACCATTGCCATGCTTCTGGACCCACCTGCATGCCCCTGCCTTCCCACAACTTCCAGTAGCCGAACCACCTACTCGCGTGCTACAAACTAGCCCAAACCATCGAGCTGTTATGCCCCAGTTCCAGTCCAACCGCAGCGCCTTCCAGATGAGATCCAGGCCACTACCGTTCGAGTTTTATGATCATATCCGTTCAGAATACAGAGCTGGTTGAGCTCAACATTATTGTAGTTATGAGCTTCTGATTTTGATTATTTGATTTCGAGATTTTAAGGGAAGAAAAAGGGATCGTTTAAGGCCATTGAATTCTTTTAAGTGGAGGCGGAATGAAGCTGATCGATGAAATGGTTTTTAGGTCTTAAGGAATTCAATCAGTTAGGCTTATTTATAGGAGATGGGTGTTGAGATATTTATGTGAAGGGAATATTCTCGGCATATTCCTTTTCGTTACTTCGTTTTCCATTTAAATCTAACACAAATAATCTCTACATTGAGATCTAATACCTATCCCTAACGTAGAAAAACATTTCGGATCCAATGGGACAGGTTTCGTCGAATTCCGACACCGTTTGCGAAAATCCTTTAGAAAATATCGATGAAAAACACCGAGCAATAATTCCTTAAAATTACAGAAAAAATCCTAAAAATGTGAGGCCTTGACGTTTTACTAGAGCTCTTCCAAAGGTTTCGTATGAAACTTGTTTCGTTGAATTCTGAGTCCGTTTGACCAGCTAACCATTCAGTTTAGTTTGTTTTAAGTTAAAAACATAGCGTACCCCACTATGAAATATTCTGTTCACGTAGGGACTGTTATGGACAGAAACAAAAATACTATTTAAATGAGTAATGTGCTCTGGTCCCAAAAATGTAATAATACCGGTAGATGAACTCATATTGTGAAACCTCAAAATGTTGATTACAGGGTGCAAAATACCCCAAATAAAAAGTTGCTTATTTAATTAATTAAAACTTACAGTAAATTCCTAAAAATTAAATTATCGCTACTTCCCAAAAGAACCTTGTCTAAATTCAAACCCGATCTCTAGTTATATCGAATAAATCGATACGGTCGATAAACGATTCTATAGCGACTATTTTAAGATTTGATTTGGACATATATCAAAATCTACACGACGAAATCCTGATTTTTCTCTTCCGCTAGAAAGATATACTCCACTAGCTCCACACGTTTCTTGTTTCACAGAAATCCGATTTAAAACGAACTCTGTACATTCAGTTGAAGTTCAAATCGCCAAATAGCGAACTGCAACGCCATTTCGAGCTCGTTTATAAATATATTATAAACTATACGTTCAACTGTCGTCGATTCAATATATTCGTTATTATAATTCAACTCCAAACTGAATTATAGCTTATATATGATCCAGTTCACATCGTATTGTGAATTCTACTATTCCCGACTATTCTGGAAATATATTATCCTATTATTTATATTAATTAAATATAAATATTATTTAATTCCAGTTATTGATATCGTTAAATCGATATTTAATAATTAAATTAGTTAATTATTCTCCTGCCAAATTACGGGTCATTACACCCTATTTCTACACGGGCATCCTTGTATTCTGGTTTTAGCAGGCTCTTTCTGGATAGCTATGGAGCTGAAGATGGATTATATCATTTCTCTTTAGATGCTATTAAGCTCCTGTTGTACATATTATGTTTAGATTTCCGCTGTAGACATTTTATGTAAAGTTGAACTGTATTTTGTTCTAAGTATGATCCTGTATACCGTGTAACTCTGATGATTATGTTTATCCAGTGTATTCTATTGTACATTATTTGGTGTATTTATTTATGTTCTGCTATTATCTGTTTAGGTGTTATATTCCAAAGATTACCCTTGCTACCGTCATACGGGGTTTTGGGTTGTCACAAACGTGGTATCAGAGCTTTGGTTAAGCTTAGTTCTGGAACATAACATATTAACGAACTCGTCAGAAATAGGACCAGTAGTGCTCTAGGGCGAATAACTCATTACAGATAGGATCAGTAATATCCTAGTATGAGTATAGCAGAATGAAATACACCTCAATAAACACATTTACATTAACGTATATGTCTCTATGTTCTAAAATTACCTTTTCTATTGGCCTAACACTTTGTCTGCTATTTGTAGACATAGAAAATGAATGGCAGAAGCAGAAGAAATAATCCTATGGTTCAACAAACTAATGAGCCAGTTGTGCTTCCTTTGCCATTGTAACACCCCGCGAATTCTATAACGGTGAAACTCACAAATTAAAGTATAATTAATTTCAAATCAAAGAACTAAGGGAAACGGGATACGCCATTGCGTTCGTCTCGAAAAAATACGCGAAATAGAGTCTGAGTTTTCGAAAAACGGATATCGTATGAAGAAGTTATGGACGAACGAAGTTGGGCGAAAAACCGAAAAAGGGCCAGAATGCACTGGCGCACTTGGGAAGTGCGCCAGAACAAAAATGAACTGGCGCACCTGTGAAGTGCGCCAGTACATTTTTGACCTGGCGCACCTGCCAAGTGCGCCCAGGTCAAAAATGACCTGCTGGCCAGGTCTGGTCTAGCCCTGGCTGGCCAGGTCGGTGTGTGGTCGAATTTCTGTGGTCTGCTTTGTCATTAGGGCTAGGTGGCGAGTTTTTATTGGTCTCTCTTCCTAATGAATGGCTACGATCTAACCTAGCAACATCAATGGTCCTAATCAATTCCTAACCTCTATATAAACAACCCTAGACTAAACCCTAATCTATTCATTCAAAATAAGATTATAGCCGCCATGTTGCTGAGGAACGACAAAGAGTAGCCGCCGACTAGAGAGAGAGTTAGGAAGAAAGTTCTAAAGCCTAAAGCAATTCAAGCAACCTAAAGCTAATCAATTCAACAAAGGAATCGTGTCTCTTAATTAGAGAATTCGCCGCAACCATTGTAAGTAGAGTATTACTTTGGTATAATAAACAACTGTGTTGATGTGTATGCTTGAATTGTGGCAATGGAAGTAATTCATGTTTGTGCAAAATTATGTTATTCATTATAAAGAACTACATGCGGTAGTTCTATGCAAATATACGTTTGGAATATTGCGCAAATTATGTAATCTATGTTGAAGCTACATGTATGTAGTTGAGTGAAATTTATGCAAGTTTGGGGCTTTGTTATTATGTCGTCATGATGTATACTTTGTGCATAAATCGTTTTGCAAGCAATTGAGACAAGTTTGGTTGTTATAGTTCATATGAAACTATGTCGGAATTTTGACACCATAATCCATGTATTAAGTCATGCTTATGAACATGGCTAGGCTATGGATGATATTTGGCATAATTGAAATCTATGATTAAGTCTATCTTGTTTAAAAGAATTATATGATGACATATGTGAGACATGGCTAGGTTAGACTCAAAAATCCCTTTTTGCAAGTTTAAAGCAAACACCATGATTAGGAATATTTATGCATAAGTATATTTATACCATCGTTATGTGATTAGACTTAAACCATGATTAAGTTGAACTATGCTTTTGTGTTAGTAACAAAGTATCCCCTTTGTAAACATGTAGAAACCTTATGAACATGACTTGTTTATGTTTATGCCATGAACAAATTGAACTTTACCTATGCCATGCTTATGTTTAACATTATGCCATGTTTATGCTAGAAGTATTTATGCCATGCTTATGTTTGACATTATGCCATGTTTATGCTAGAAGTATTTATGCCATGCTTATGTTTGACATTATGCCATGTTTATGCTAGGAATATTTATGACATGCTTATGTTTGACATTATGCCATGTTTATGCTAGAAGTATTTATGCCATGCTTATGTTTGACATTATGCCATGTTTATGCTAGAAGTATTTATGCCATGCTTATGTTTGACATTATGCCATGTTTATGCTAGGAATATTTATGACATGCTTATGTTTGACATTATGCCTAAATAAGAGTATAAGTTCATGTTGTAGTTAAACCTATGCAAGTTCACATGCTTTGATTTATGTCACTTATGCTGCCACTATGCAAGTACACCAATTTCTATTTTGTATTTCCAACGTCGTATTGCAAGTTCATGCGCTCACCTTCCCCTCTTTGTGTATACGCCATAAGCCTCCCCTTTTCGCATGGCTAAATTGGGCTTTAAAAGGCTAAGCCCAATATATATGAACGGACGTGTAAAACGGGGGAAAATAACGTTGGGTTAAAATGAATTAATGAATGAAAATATAAAATAGAAGGGCCCTAAATTCAAGTATGGGTTGGGCCCGTGATTGGTGTAACCTTTACACCATTAACTTAATAATGGGCCGCAAATATTTACATATAAATAAAGAAGAATGACAAGATATGTAAATGTAGAACATACGATGTGTTTAACCCGAGGTTGGATTGAGTTGTGATGTAAACCTGCCCGGAACCGCCCGGCTGTCCAGTAGTCACAACAATACCTATCCAATGTGGGAGGTTAAACATGGAGCCCAGCAAGGACCCGAGGTTAGACTGAGTTGTGGCGTAAGACTGCCCGGAACCAACCGGCAACAGGCAGCCACAACAATACCTGTCTAATGTGAGAGGTCAGGGCCTTAATAAGACAATTAAGGCTGAGTCAGGATTGATAGGATTAAGTGAACTAAAGACTTAATCAAAATGGAACATGCTAAACAAAACGGACTGGTGGGGGTTAGGTTAGGAAACACTTAACCAACTTAGCATGTTGGCTAGAGATAGAAAACCTAGTAACGGGGGACCCTTTTCAGCAGTAACCCTAAAAGGTGTATCAGGATACCCTGAAACTAGGTAGGGTGGGGCACGATTACTCGGCTGATTGTAAGAGGTCAAAGCGACGGCGGTGGTGTAGCAGTGTAGGTTCTAACGGAGTGCGGGCGTGCACACACTCCGGCGCAGAAAAATAAGGCACTGGACACCAGTAGCATACCTGTGCACTCTAAGGTTGTGTCGGGTTGCCACTATGGGACTTGATACACCCCATGGTGGGACCAGCATAGGTAACTACAGACATCGGGGGCCGTAAGACACATGTAACTTTGCAAGTAGGAGCCGATCATCATTGAATGGATCACATCACCCTGATTATGGGGTGCAAACTGGAAACTAGTTTATATGGGTTCAGAGATTAACATGGGGTACGATAGTATATTCGACCCTAGGTAACTTAACCAAGTTCATAGTGTTTGCCCACTTCCTGTTTTACTTATCATACCCAGTTCTTTATTCATAGACAAAGTAGTACTAGACTTACTCAGGCTTTATGTCTGACTCTATTTTTCTTTCGTCTTCTTTCTTCCGTTCCCCCCCCCAGGTCCTCAGGGAGGGAACACAGCAGCTTGACCAGCCTCAACATCCAGCTTGAAGAAGAGAAATGTATTGCTTGGACTTTCCTGTTTTGAACTATGGCTTTGGACAATCCACCAAGGGGCTTTTGCAGTTTATCTATATTTTATTTATGCTTCTTTAAATAATGTACTCAAGATAGATTATGAAAGTGTTATGTTATGTTTTTGGAAAGGATGTTGTTGTAACACGTATTTGACTTTTTGAAATAAAGTTTGTTGTTCTTCCGCTGTTTTACAAATATGTGTTCTTATATCTGTCTTGTATATCTGTGACTTGTACTTATAAACCTCCACCAAAATTAGGGCATTCCCTTTGAGAGTGACCCTAACGGAGGTGGGGTGTTTCACTTGGTATCAGAGCATAGGTTTACCAGATAAGATAAAAAGTTTTGAAAAATTATTTTCAAAAAGGAAATTTAAAGAAGCATTTTTAAAAGAAAAATATGATTTTGTTTTAAAAGGCAAAGTCCCCAAAGCCATAGGTATTATCTCTTATCCTTCGTTTTGAATCTATCCTTTCGGTTTCAGCATGTCTGGAGACCTTACTCCCCAGCTGCTGACGCTTTCACTCCTCCTCCTCCACGTGAACCAGCAAGCGGAAGAGTCCCAGAGTAGGAAGACGAATAATAGTCAAACAAGAAAGGATCGTAACAGTAATAATAAGAAACGAGAAAAAAAGAAATGCAATTTTTGTGGTACGGAGGGGCACATAGCCAAGGATTGTAGAAAGAGGAGAAGAAAGCAAGGTGAATGTTTTCATTGTGTGGAGACTGGACACATCAGCAAAGACTGCCCTGAGAAGACAGACTTTGAGAAGGGCGGGAAAGACAACAAGTCCCTAGCGAAGAGGAAGTGTAATTTCTGTGGCAAAGTGGGGCACTTAGTAAAGGACTGCCGGAAAAAGAAGGCCAAGGAGAATGGTGGGTGCTTTTCTTGCGGTGAGACGGGCCATAGGGCTAAGGACTGCCCAAAGAAACGAGGACAGGGGCAGGGCACTGGATCCACCCCAGGGGCACAGGTTCATGTGCTGGAAGCGCCACCTCTGCAACAGCGAGGTACAAACACTTCTGTAGAAAGTGTAGTTTATCTTTATGATCACCCCGTTCGCACTTTATTTGATTCCGGCGCATCATACTCCTTTATCTAGTCTGCTTTAGTAGAATCTCTGCACCTAAAAACTAGTATGGTAGAGGACCCCTTAATTGTTTCAAACCCAATTGGGGGCCCAGCTCATTTGTCTATGATCTGTGTAGGATTGAAAATTTCTATTCTAAGTGTAGAATTTCAATGTAGTGCCTTTGTTTTGGGCTTTTCGGGGTATGGTTTGATTTTGGGTATGGATTGGCTATCCCGTAATGGGGCCATCCTTGATTGTGAGAAAAGGGTTGTTAGGCTCCTAACCCAGCTTGGTAATACTTTGGAAATTTCTTGTAACCCCTCGTATGCGGTTACGCTTAGTTATCTTGAATCGCTAGATGCCTCTGTTGAAAATTTGAAATCAGTTAGAATGGTCCGGGAATATCCGGATGTCTTTGAAGAGGTGAAGGGCTTGCCTCCGAAGCGGGAAATAGACTTCCGCATATATCTTGTAGATAATGCAAAGCCCGTTGCGTTGCCGTTAGACATATGGCTCCACGAGAAAGGAAAGAGCTCAGTAAACAGATTAAAGAGCTTCTAGAAAAGGGGTTCATTAGGAGGAGCATTTCAGAATAGGGCGCTCCAGTAGTGTTCGCCACTAAGGCTGAAGGTTCATTTCGCTGATGCATGAGTTGCAAAGAATCACCTTAGTAAGTACATTTGGCAACATAGTTGACATTTGTTTATTTTCAAGAGATAATTCATCTATGTGGAATACCTTCTAGTAAGTGAACAAGATCCAAGATTCACTAATGAATTTTGGAGAGCTTGCATGGAACCATGAGTACGTAGTTAAGGCTTGAGCCAAGTATACTAGAGGGAGAATAAGTGAAAGAGGAACGAGAAATAGGTTCCAACTCATATTTTGGAAACAAGAATTAAGAAGCTACGAAATTGTGAAGTTAAAGACGGACAAAGCATAATGGAGTTAAGCTCAAGAAATGTGACTTAGAAGATTTAAGGCTAGATTCGTGCATAATATCTTTTCTGTATATCCTCTCGGTCCCATTCTCAATCCAATTTCTGTTGCAAACCCCATAGGGAGTATGACTCATCTGTTAGTAACACATGTTGGGGCTCGAGGGTGTTCATTGGTTTGACTAAAGTTTTCGGGTTTTATAGGATACAGATTGGTCTTAGGAAGGGACTCCCTTATGACCTAAAAGGAGTCCATCATGCTTAGTTGCCTAGAATCATATATGGTGGTTGGGTTGAGTAATTCTTTGGGTGTCAGTCTGATGTTGATTTCGGTCTTCGGGGCTGATGCTTAGAGAGTTCTTCTCCTAATCAATATATATGAGGCATAGGTTTTCAGTTTTGACATTGCCTAATAGGCACAAAGTTTTTACTTGCTTCATTCGACTATACCTTTAGATAGGAACAATTGGGAAAATGGCTTATAGATTAGAGCTACCTGAGAAGTTGGCTGGAGTCCACAACGTCTTTCACGTTTCACATCTCCGAAAATGTCTACATGAGTCTGCTGAAGTGGTAGAGCCAAATATCCTCGAAGAGGCCGAAGTGGAACGCGAAGCAACCATAAGGAAAGTTCCAACCCGCATATTAGGAACGAAAGTGAAGAAACTACGCAACCGTGAAGTCAAGCTCGTCAAAGTTCAGTGGAGTGACGCCGAGGGAGACGCGACTTGGGAGACTGAAGCTAAAATCCGTACAGCCTACCCTTTTCTGTTCGAGGGTACATCCTTGATCTTTCACTTTCCTTAAGTTGCGCTTTTATCTTTTTAGGTATATTTCCTCGACCGTATCTTTTAGATAGAATCTTTTTGGATGGAAACATGTAGTTGAAACATGTTATGGATGATGGTTGCAAGTGGTTGCAAGTGATTGCTAGTGGTTGCTCGTGGTTGCATATACACACACAATCTAGGTTTTAGATCGGCTCAGTCACTTCATATTGCATATGCATATATGTTTGTATTCGTATGTGGTTGAACTTTAATGTGTTGTCATGTGGATGCTGCATTTGTATTGAATGATTGTGCACTCATATAGAATCATGAATAGAAAAATTTGCATACATAATGGATTCATGGCACTTACATAATTCGCATTAAGGAGGTCAACTGAATCAGTAGACCGCCTGATTTTGCATTAGATAAGTTCATGTACACACACACCTCGCATATGATCATGAAGCATTAGAAGTCTTTTAAGGACAATGGATGCTCGTGTTTGATGGATGAGTAGATGGATGATTGGATGTTAGGATATACATTCCTCCTAACTTGAAGATTTCGGGGACGAAATCCTTTTAAGTGGGGGAGAATGTAACACCCCGCGAATTCTATAACGGTGAAACTCACAAATTAAAGTATAATTAATTTCAAATCAAAGAACTAAGGGAAACGGGATACGCCATTGCGTTCGTCTCGGAAAAATACGCGAAATAGAGTCTGAGTTTTCGAAAAACGGATATCGTATGAAGAAGTTATGGACGAACGAAGTTGGGCGAAAAACCGAAAAAGGGCCAGAATGCACTGTTGCACTTGGGAAGTGCGCCAGAACAAAAATGAACTGGCGCACCTGTGAAGTGCGCCAGTACATTTTTGACCTGGCGCACCTGCCAAGTGCGCCCAGGTCAAAAATGACCTGCTGGCCAGGTCTGGTCTAGCCCTGGCTGGCCAGGTCGGTGTGTGGTCGAATTTCTGTGGTCTGCTTTGTCATTAGGGCTAGGTGGCGAGTTTTTATTGGTCTCTCTTCCTAATGAATGGCTACGATCTAACCTAGCAACATCAATGGTCCTAATCAATTCCTAACCTCTATATAAACAACCCTAGACTAAACCCTAATCTATTCATTCAAAATAAGATTATAGCCGCCATGTTGCTGAGGAACGACAAAGAGTAGCCGCCGACTAGAGAGAGAGTTAGGAAGAAAGTTCTAAAGCCTAAAGCAATTCAAGCAACCTAAAGCTAATCAATTCAACAAAGGAATCGTGTCTCTTAATTAGAGAATTCGCCGCAACCATTGTAAGTAGAGTATTACTTTGGTATAATAAACAACTGTGTTGATGTGTATGCTTGAATTGTGGCAATGGAAGTAATTCATGTTTGTGCAAAATTATGTTATTCATTATAAAGAACTACATGCGGTAGTTCTATGCAAATATACGTTTGGAATATTGCGCAAATTATGTAATCTATGTTGAAGCTACATGTATGTAGTTGAGTGAAATTTATGCAAGTTTGGGGCTTTGTTATTATGTCGTCATGATGTATACTTTGTGCATAAATCATTTTGCAAGCAATTGAGACAAGTTTGGTTGTTATAGTTCATATGAAACTATGTCGGAATTTTGACACCATAATCCATGTATTAAGTCATGCTTATGAACATGGCTAGGCTATGGATGATATTTGGCATAATTGAAATCTATGATTAAGTCTATCTTGTTTAAAAGAATTATATGATGACATATGTGAGACATGGCTAGGTTAGACTCAAAAATCCCTTTTTGCAAGTTTAAAGCAAACACCATGATTAGGAATATTTATGCATAAGTATATTTATACCATCGTTATGTGATTAGACTTAAACCATGATTAAGTTGAACTATGCTTTTGTGTTAGTAACAAAGTATCCCCTTTGTAAACATGTAGAAACCTTATGAACATGACTTGTTTATGTTTATGCCATGAACAAATTGAACTTTACCTATGCCATGCTTATGTTTAACATTATGCCATGTTTATGCTAGAAGTATTTATGCCATGCTTATGTTTGACATTATGCCATGTTTATGCTAGAAGTATTTATGCCATGCTTATGTTTGACATTATGCCATGTTTATGCTAGGAATA
Source organism: Allium sativum (assembly GCA_030737875.1). Taxonomy (NCBI): domain Eukaryota; kingdom Viridiplantae; phylum Streptophyta; class Magnoliopsida; order Asparagales; family Amaryllidaceae; genus Allium; species Allium sativum. The sequence continues at coordinate 432,166,330 of CM060912.1, forward strand.
TTTATGACATGCTTATGTTTGACATTATGCCATGTTTATGCTAGAAGTATTTATGCCATGCTTATGTTTGACATTATGCCATGTTTATGCTAGAAGTATTTATGCCATGCTTATGTTTGACATTATGCCATGTTTATGCTAGGAATATTTATGACATGCTTATGTTTGACATTATGCCTAAATAAGAGTATAGGTTCATGTTGTAGTTAAACCTATGCAAGTTCACATGCTTTGATTTATGTCACTTATGCTGCCACTATGCAAGTACACCAATTTCTATTTTGTATTTCCAACGTCGTATTGCAAGTTCATGCGCTCACCTTCCCCTCTTTGTGTATACGCCATAAGCCTCCCCTTTTCGCATGGCTAAATTGGGCTTTAAAAGGCTAAGCCCAATATATATGAACGGACGTGTAAAACGGGGGAAAATAACGTTGGGTTAAAATGAATTAATGAATGAAAATATAAAATAGAAGGGCCCTAAATTCAAGTATGGGTTGGGCCCGTGATTGGTGTAACCTTTACAACATTAACTTAATAATGGGCCGCAAATATTTACATATAAATAAAGAAGAATGACAAGATATGTAAATGTAGAACATACGATGTGTTTAACCCGAGGTTGGATTGAGTTGTGATGTAAACCTGCCCGGAACCGCCCGGCTGTCCAGTAGTCACAACAATACCTATCCAATGTGGGAGGTTAAACATGGAGCCCAGCAAGGACCCGAGGTTAGACTGAGTTGTGGCGTAAGACTGCCCGGAACCAACCGGCAACAGGCAGCCACAACAATACTTGTCTAATGTGAGAGGTCAGGGCCTTAATAAGACAATTAAGGCTAAGTCAGGATTGATAGGATTAAGTGAACTAAAGACTTAATCAAAATGGAACATGCTAAACAAAACGGACTGGTGGGGGTTAGGTTAGGAAACACTTAACCAACTTAGCATGTTGGCTAGAGATAGAAAACCTAGTAACGGGGGACCCTTTTCAGCAGTAACCCTAAAAGGTGTATCAGGATACCCTGAAACTAGGCAGGGTGGGGCACGATTACTGGGCTGATTGTAAGAGGTCAAAGCGACGGCGGTGGTGTAGCAGTGTAGGTTCTAACGGAGTGCGGGCGTGCACACACTCCGGCGCAGAAAAATAAGGCACTGGACACCAGTAGCATACCTGTGCACTCTAAGGTTGTGTCGGGTTGCCACTATGGGACTTGATACACCCCATGGTGGGACCAGCATAGGTAACTACAGACATCGGGGGCCGTAAGACACATGTAACTTTGCGAGTAGGAGCCGATCATCATTGAATGGATCACATCACCCTGATTATGGGGTGCAAACTGGAAACTAGTTTATATGGGTTCAGAGATTAACATGGGGTACGATAGTATATTCGACCCTAGGTAACTTAACCAAGTTCATAGTGTTTGCCCACTTCCTGTTTTACTTATCATACCCAGTTCTTTATTCATAGACAAAGTAGTACTAGACTTACTCAGGCTTTATGTCTGACTCTATTTTTCTTTCGTCTTCTTTCTTCCGTTTCCCCCCCCCCCAGGTCCTCAGGGAGGGAACACAGCAGCTTGACCAGCCTCAACATCCAGCTTGAAGAAGAGAAATGTATTGCTTGGACTTTCCTGTTTTGAACTATGGCTTTGGACAATCCACCAAGGGGCTTTTGCAGTTTATCTATGTTTTATTTATGCTTCTTTAAATAATGTACTCAAGACAGATTATGAAAGTGTTATGTTATGTTTTTGGAAAGGATGTTGTTGTAACACGTATTTGACTTTTTGAAATAATGTTTGTTGTTCTTCCGCTGTTTTACAAATATGTGTTCTTATATCTGTCTTGTATATCTGTGACTTGTACTTATAAACCTCCACCAAAATTAGGGCATTCCCTTTGAGAGTGACCCTAACGGAGGTGGGGTGTTTCAGCCATGATCGGATATAGAAGCTCTATTGAAAAGGTATGGAAAGCTGGGTGGAATACCATTCTCGGGCAATGAATCTATTATTCAAACTCAAGCTTGGATGAGTTCTGTTGAAAGAATTTTTGAAAGTTTCCAGCTGAGTGTTGATCAGAAAAGATTAGTGGCATCTTGGGCGCTCAAAGATGAAGCTTTAATATGGTGGGAAACGGTTATTACGGATAATCCAGAAGGTAATATTACCTGGGATAGACTCAAAGAGATTTTCATAGAAAGATTTACTCCTCCAGAAGCAACTGAGCGGTTATGTGATGCATTTTATTATCTGATACAAGGAGATATGAATATCCCAGAATATCATAAGAGATTCAATGAACTTTCTCGTTTTTCCCCCATTTAATTCAAGATCCAAAGAGGAAGAATCTGAGGTTTATTAATGGTCTTCAAAGAAAATACCAGAATAGTGTAATAGGGCATGTGAAGCTTCCTTTTTCTGAAATGATATACATGGCTTATCAGTATGAAGATCTGGATAAGCGAGGCCTTTTTGTCAATGAAGAGGAAGTCATTTTTAGTAATAAAAGGAAGTTTGAAACTGATAGCCCAGAGACAAGTGCATAGCCAGAGGCCAGTACGTAGTCTGAATTCAGAAAGAAGCCTAGATTCAATCGGGGAAAGGTTAAGTCTGAGAAAGAACCAGTAACGACTGACATATGCAATAACTGCAATAAGCGAGGGCATTTGACCAGGAATTGTAAACCCTTGAATATGCAGAAGAAGAAAGGATCAAAATCCAATCGGAAGCAGAAGAAGAAGAAGGGGTTTAAACCCAATAACTAGTTTCAAGAGAATAGAAAATGCAGTCAATGCCATCGAACTGGTCATCTTGCAAAGGATTGCCGGCTATTTAAGAAATCTGAAAAGGCTCATGTAAATAAAGTAGCAGAAGTTCCTGGATCCCCGTCTAGTCAGGAAAGGCCAGATGTTTTAGAAGGCACGCTTACTGTTAAGGATATTCTGGTTAAGGTATTGTTTGATACAGGCGCGTCAATAAGCTTTATTGCAAAGAATGCGGTTAAGAAATTGGATTTGAAATTGAAAAAGCTTAAAGAACCCATAATTGTCCATAATCCGTTTGGGGGTTCCCTAGATCATAGTTGGGTTTGTGGGGTACCTGTTTCTTTTTCTCATTATCGATTTCCTTGTATCTCGATCGTCATGAATTTTACCGAATTCGATCTTATTTTAGGATTGGATTAGTTAACCAAATACGAAGCGGAGGTTAAATGTGCATAAAGGGTTGTCGAGGTTAAAAAGAAGCTTGCCAATATTGTAATTCCCTGTGAAGGTCCGAATTCTGATAGAAAAGACTTCTAGGCGGCTTTGGAGGTTTCTCCTGCTCATATAGAACCTGTCCCTGTCGTTCCGGAGAATATTCCGGTCGACATTGCAAATATCCCAGTTGTCAAGAACTATGTGGATATGTTCGAAGAAGTTGTTAGCTTACCTCGGCAGAGAGAAATTGATTTTAAAATCTCTTTAGTTCCGAATGCAAGGCTAGTAGTTCACGCTATTCGAAGAATGACCTTGAAAGAGAAACAAGAGTTAGACAATCAAACTAGACAGCTTGTATGGAAGGGTCTGATCAGAGCTAGTTTCTTTGATTGGGGAGCAGCAGTGGTATTTGTCCCGAAGTCAGACGGTACTCTCAGACTATGTGTAGATTATCGTGACTTGAATAAGCAGACATTGAAAAACAAATATCCATTGCTGCGGATTGATGATTTGTTGGATCGATTGAATGGCACACAAGTGTTTTCACGAATGGACCTAGCTACAGGTTTCCATCAGCTTTGTATTGCCGAAGAGTGTGTTCCTTTGACAGCATTCAGAGGTCCAGACTTATTCTACGAGTGGTTAGTAATGTCGTTCGGCTTATGTAAGCTTCAGCTTATTTTGTCGATCTAATGAACCGAGTATTCAGAGGAGTATTGAATAAGTTTTGTCCTGGTTTTCATCGATGATATACTGATCTTCTCTAAGTCAGAAAGCAAGCATGAAAAACATTTGGAACAAGTGTTAGAAATTCTGAGAAAGAATGTGTTGAAAGCAAAGTTTTCCAAATGTATATTCTGGCAAGAAGAAGTCAAATTTCTTGGCCACGTCGTGTCAAAACAAGGAATTTCAGTGGATCCCAGTAAAATCACTATTATTCAGAATTGGAAATAGCCTCGTACACCCACAGAAGTCAGAAGTTTTCTCGGATTGGCTAGTTATTATCGGAAGTTCATTAAGAATTTTTCTAAGATATCTAGTCACTTAACAAAGCTAACTAAGAAACATTCGAGATTCAACTGGACTCCCGAATGTGAGGCAGTTTTCCAGGAGCTGAAGTTAAAATTGACGACTGCTCCAGTGCTCACAGTTATTGACGACAATCAGGATTTAAAAGTCTGGCCCGATGCTTCTAAAGAAGGCCTTGGCGCAGTGTTAGTGCAAAGAGGCCATGTAGTCGCTTATGCTAACCGTCAATTGAAACCACATGAAAAGAATTATGCAACTCACGATCTTGAATTGCTAGCTATCGTGTTCGCTATGAAAATCTGGAGGCAATATCTATTGGGTGAGAAGTTTGAATTATACGCTAATCATCAATCATTGAAATATTTATCCACCCAGAAGGATCTGAATATGAGACAACAACGTTGCTTAGAATTTCTCGCGGCATATGATCTTGATATCTTATATACTCCGGGGAAAGCCAATGTTGTGGCTGATGCGCTCAGCAGAAAGAATGTGATTATCGCCAGTCTTATTATCACGCCTTCATTGATTGATAACATATCTGCTCTTCAAAAGGATGATCACTTCATTCAGAAGATCAGAGAGAGAATTCCGAAAGGCGAGCCCTCGAGTTTTGAGATAGATAACGAGGGAATCCTAAGGTTGAAAGGCCGAATATGTGTGCCAAACATTCCTGAACTCCAGAGAGAAGTATTAGATGAATGTCACAAAGCCAAGCTTAGTATCCATCCAGGGGCGAGAAAAATGTATAATGACATCAAACGCACTTTCTGGTGGAAATCTATGAAACGAGACATTTCCTTATATGTTAGCCGGTGTCCTACTTGCCAACAAGTCAAAAGCGATCAGCAGAAACTCGCTGGATTGTTGCAACCATTGGAAATTCCAGGTGGAAAGTGGAAATAGATTTCTATGGATTTAATAGATGGTTTGCCCAGAACCAGGAAAGGAAATGACAGTATTTGGGTGATCGTAGATCGTTTCATGAAGACCGCCCATTTCATACCTGTCAGATCGAATAGAACTGCTCAGAGTCTGGCGTAGATTTATTTTAAGGAAATTGTTAGACTACATGGAGTTCCCATGAGCATTGTTAGTGATCGTGACCCGATTTTTTCTAGTAAATTATGGGAAGCATTCCAAGCAGAATTGGGAACGAAACTGAACTTGAGCACCGCATATCATCCTCAAACAGATGGTCAAACTGAGAGGGTGAATCGTATTATAAAAGATTTATTGCGGGCTTGGGTTATTGATTTTGGTGGATCATGGGAAGACAATTTGCATTTGGCCGAGTTCTCATACAACAACAGGTACCAAGCGAGCCTAACAATGTCACCATTCGAAGCACTGTATGGTAGACCATGCCGATCTCCTGCTTGTTGGGTAGAACCTGGTAATAGACTTGTATTGGGACCCGATATGATTCGCGAAGCTGCGGACAAAGTCAATTTCGTTAAGAAACGATTACTAGTCGCCCAAAGCCGACAGAAAAGCTATGCAGATAAAGGAAGAAGAGATATATCATTTACTGTTGGCGACCACGTGTATTTGAAGGTATCTTCGATGAGAGGAGTTATCTGGTTCGGTAAAACAGGGAAATTGACGCCCAAATTTATTGGTTCGTTTACTATTCTGGAACGGATTGGAACTCTCGCTTATAGGGTTCAATTACCTGATTGGTTGCCTGGAGTACATAATGTGTTTCACGTATCTCAACTTCGAAAGCATGCTCATGATCCAGACTTGATCATGGAAGAAGCAGCGCAATGGGATATAGAAATTACTCCAGAATTGGCTATGAGAAGAGAGCCGCTAAAGATAATTGGCAAAGAAACCAAAGACTGAGGAACAAGTAGGTTCACTTAGTCAAAGTGCAATGGAGTGGAGATCTGCAAGATTATACTTGGGAAACAGAGGAAAGCATTAAGAAAGCCTATCCTAAGTGCAAGGTGGATATCTCTGATTGACTCTGGTGCAAGGTACATTTACCATATCTTTGCATTACCATTTTGTTCTCTACTTTGCTGCTGTTTTCTTTTCATGCATGTAAACTTTTTAATTATATAGTCTGAATGATTTAAATTGAGTATATGAATTATTTGGTATATTTTTGAAAAGTTAAAAACAAATTGATTGTTGGTTGCGTTGTGTGATAGTGGATTTGATTAATTAAATTATTAGAATGATAGTTAATTTAATCAATAAGAGAATGAAGTTAAATGTATGCAAGTGAATCAAGTATTGAACTGAATTGAAAATTGATAGAAATATATACATGTGCATTATATATGTGTGAACAGGTTGTGGATAAACTGCTAAGCGGAGGATTAAAATTGTTTGCCCGACAAATAGGAGCATGTTTATTGTATTTATTGGGATTTGATGATTTTATGAGCCGATTGGCTAGCCGCTTGGCTTTTTCTTTTGGATTGGTGAGGGCCGTGGGAGGCTATTTGAAATATCCTCAAGCTCCCCGTACAAAGGAGGTTATGGCGAAATTTTTCGAAAATTTAGGGTGTTAGCAAAAAAATTTGAAGAATTTGAAAATTCTTAGAAACTGAAAAGTTGGAAAATGGAAGCCAGAAGGAAAGTTAAGTTGGTTAATTAAACAACTTTCGACTATGTTCCTTTTCGGGGACGAAAAGTTTTAAGTGGGGGAGATTGTAATAACCCGGAAAATCTGAGCCAGTATAAAATTTTAATTTGGCTATTTTAGTGGATTTTAAATATTTAAAATAAATTATTTCAAATAATAACAACGAAAAGTATGTTTGAATTGATGTTTGAAAATAAACATATTTATTTTAAAATTTAAACAAGGCCTGAAATGGCGTGGCAGTTTCAAAATTTCAATTCAAACTTTGACTGACTGTACCGGGTGCAAAATATAACAAATTTTAGTGAAACCAAAAATATTTAAATCTGTTTATGATATCTTTCTAATGAATCTGAAAAATCGAAGTTTCATAGCGGGGATCAAAAGTTATGGCCAAATGAATTTTCAGAAAGGTCGCTATAGAGAATATATAGCTATTGAAAATAGACATTTTGGAAACGACCTTAGAATTTGACGAAACCACTTTTGTTGGATCCGGGATGTCAAATTATTGCTAGATTTGAAATTCCATAATTTTTGAAGTTAATATGTGAGAATGGAGAAGGAAAATGTGTTTGGTCAATTTCAGTTAAATTGGATCGACCAGAAAATGAACATTTTTCAAACGGTGTCAGAATTCAACGAAATTAGTTTTGTTGGGACTGTATCGTCACAACATAGCTAGATTTATTTTTTGGGAATTTTTAGAAACAGTATGTGGCCCCGGCAAATTGAAATGTACGTTCAAATTGAATATTGAATGTTTTATATTTTAATTTGAAGGGAAATTGACTGAAACAGTCGAATAGGCCTACGAAACATATGCCATTATGTTAGGAATGGGGGTATTTATCTAGGGGCGACATTCGTTGGGTTTGGATTGGAGTCAGTGCGTGGAAGGGAGATATTTTTGGAATTATAAAACCATGGGCCAATCAGAAAATTAAAAAAAAAGGAAAAACCTGCTTTTTCTCTCTCCCAGATATCGATCAGCGGCGGAAATACTTTCCTATGTTCTCTCCTCAATTCCTCCCAATCCGCTCAAAATTAGTCCTCCGTCATGTTGGGGATTTTGTAGAGCTCGTCAAGATCTTCAAATCCATACCTGCTGTGTATTTTATCGTGTGGTATTCGCTGAGATTCGAGGCCTCAAAGGTGCGGACTTCATCACGCCACCACCACCAGCACAGGCCGTCGAATCCCACCCTACTACCATCGATCGGAGCGCCCTTTGGAGCTCTTTCAGGTGGCAGTGGCTGATCCTCCCATCGTGCGACGGATTTCGTGAAAATCCCGACCCTAGTTTCGAACCAAACAGAAAGGTAACGGCCTTTATATTATATTAAATAGTTTATAGCACTTTAAAGCGCTACGGTTTATGACTTCACTGTAAAAATCATATCTTTCTCATTTGTTGACGAAATCCAGTTAAACAAGTGACAGTAGACTCGTGCGGACGTCTTCTACATTCCAGAAGAGACCACATATTTTTCTGAGCCTTCTACAATTTTTGGTGGAGTGGAACCCAATGTGAGATTTCTGAATTATAAACGATACAGAAACAAAGATGTATAAATTATATAGTCGATGTATGAGTTATATAAGCGTTGTACACCTCATGTATAAGCGTTGTATAAGTTGTATGTTCGATGTATAAGTTATATATGCATTGTAAAAAATTATATATGTGTTGAAATGATTGAAATGAAGTGAAATGAAATTGAAATATATTTTTATACGAATATATATATATATATATATATATATATATATATATATATATATATATATATATATATATATATATATACTCCCCTCGTCCACAGACTATGGACGATATCTATTGGTTGTGATATTGTTTGGATTATTGGTTGATGTGAAATTTGGTGAAAATCATGAATGATTGATTGTGGTTGAAAAATACCTGTTTGTGGTTTAGAATTATTTTGGATGAAACCACATAGGATTAGTTTGTGGAAAAGAAAAATAAACATGCTCATCTGCGTATGAATTAGATGCATCAAATCCCCATTGTCAAAAACCGCGAAGTTTTAAGGTAGAGCAAGGAGGGACGATCCCGGTTTTAACTACCCTGTCGTTATGCTGCCGAAATTTTCAATAATATTCATGTGTTAGAATTATTTTCATGTGTTGAAACTATATTCATGTCTTGAATAGAAATTCATGTGTTGAATAGAAATTCATGTATTGAATGAAGTTCATGTGTTGAATAAATTCTTTGAAAGATAAAAAAATGACATTTTTATTATATATATAGACTATATAAAATATTAGTATTCTAAATAAATTGTTTTAACACCAAAAATAACATTTTTACCTTATGTATGAACTATATAAAATAATTGTGTTTTGAAATAAATTGTTTTACAATAAAAATCACATTTTTATTATACATACAAACTATAGAAAATATTCATGTGTTGAATAAAGGACTAGAACGATAAAAATCAGATTTTTATCGTATGTGTGAAGTCGAAAACATTCATGTGTTGAATATATAGATTGAACAATAAAATCTACATTTTTTTGTGAATATGAAGTTCTAAAAATATTCATGTGTTGAATAAAGATTTTTGATGACAAAAATATCATGTTTATCAAATATATGAAGTGAATATGGTTTTGAAATCGAAGAATGAATTATATATATATATATAAATATAATTAAAATATATTGAATAACGAAGCTGTAGTTCGTGTTTTGAAACCGTGATTTCAAACGATTAGTGCAGGAGATCCGACCATCGGATTTTTTCGAAACCGAAACCGTTGGGTTCGCTTTGGAAATATCTTTCCAACGACACCCACTTTGTAAGGATCCAACGGTTGGATTGTCTGAAATGTTTAATTCAAATCTGAAGAAAAACAGTGCTAGAATTGATTATATTTTTAATTATATATAAATATAATTAAATTAAATCGAATAACGACGCTCTAGTTCATATTTTGAAATCGTAACTTTAAACGATTAGTGCGGGAGATCCGACCGTCGGATTTTCCCAAAACTGAAACCGTTGGATTCGTTTTGAAAAGGTCTTTCTAATGATATAAAATTTGTGAAGATCCAATGGTTAGATTTTCAGATATGTGTAAATCAAATCTGAAGAAAAACAGCGCCACGGCCGCATTATGGCCTGAAGCGTCGTTTGATTGAATTAACTATTTTAAAATAAATAAAAATAGCGATAAATCGTGATAATATATTATAAACGATATGGAATGGGAATAAACTGAATTTGCTCGATTTATTTGATATTTGATGGTTGAATGTGTTTGGCGTGAAAATTACATTAAAGAACAGAATTAGTGATATCGAATAGTTTAACCATTGAAATGAATTGATTTGAAAAATCTAAATATACGTGAATTATTTGAAAAGGCCGAGTTGATTCTCATGTCAAATAATTGATCGACGATTGAAAGTCGAAGATATGAAGATGGTGCAAGACCGATGATTTTCACGTCGAATGGAGGGGTGCTACTGATGCTCATGATAGGAGTAGCTACCTTGAAGGGGTTAAAGTAGTAGCCGTCCGGACGTACTTGTTGATTGTACGGATATGCGAGTTATTGAGTGCCTCCGGTTTCATTCAGACCTAGAACGAACTTGTAAATGGACTGTGTGTCTGACATTGGATTTTGTTCTGTGCTGATTGATCTCTATTAAATATATATTTGTTTAGCGACAGAGAATTTATTCTCTTGCTTAACACCCTTCTCTGAGACGTACGAGCTCAGAGGTTATATATCGATAGAAATAAGTCGCATGGAGTGAATTGCCTGTGTGGCATGCCTAAGTGGCAGATGATCAAGGCTTCTGTTAAAAAGCAAAGTCTTGTGGGTGACGATCAAAGCGTGGCCGGTGAGGCATAACTTTGTGTATAACATTGATTCGCGAGCCTCACACCCCGGTATGGACCAGAAACGGGAGAAGGATCCAGGGAGGAGATGCGTTTCTTTCTGGCTAGGGTGCTGTTAGTGACCTACCATCCCTGACATTTATATTATTTTCACCTGTGTGGTTGTTGGATTGCGAGGCGCCTCGGATATATCGGTGACTATGTGGAGCCGATGGAGTCATAGGACTCATTTACGCCCCAAAGGGCGGGGAAACGCAGTGTTCAGGCATTTTAATCCACATCGATGGACCGGCCCTGTGGCTCCAAAGGGTCGATGCGTTCTGATCCTACGACTCGAGCTAGACAGTCTCGAATTCGGTAAGGACTATCTTCTGCCTTGGTTCATGATGGAAATCCAATTTCCAAATACGACACCGTGCAGTTTTGATTGTATATATATATGGCGACATAATATATGGTACCCATGCCGTCTATGATTGATAGTTATGATTGAAATTGTTTTTGAAACATATATACACTAACAATAATATCAAATGATTTGTTTTGCTCGTATCAAGCATCTTTTGGCCATTATTAGGTAAAATTATTTCCTCCGGTTTGTGTTGCATTGTGTGGTGCGAACTGAGGCTTATAATGGCTTCATTTTTATAAAAAGCATTGCGATGTTTAAAAGATTTACTTGTTTTAAAGCACTGGCAATCCAATGGAGTAAACCCGTTCCACAAAAGTGGCGTGGTCCTGTGATTGGCCATATTATAAAATGTGTTAAGTAGATTTCTCATACCAGTCCCATGACTGACTCGTAGTTTGTTTCACTTGCAAACTAGGGTGCCCCTATTTCTACACGGGCATCCTTGTATTCAGGTTTTAGCAGGCTCTTTTTGGATAGCTATGGAGCTGAAGATGGATTCTATCATTTATCTCTTTTTATGTTGTTCAGCTCCTGTTGTACATATTATGTTTAGATTTTCGTTGTAGACATTTTATGTAAAGCTGAACTGTATTTTGTACTAAGTATGATCCTGTATACTGTGTAACTCTGATGATTATGTTTATCCAGTGTATTCTATTGTACATTATCTGGTATATTTATTTGTTTCTGTTCTGCTGTTATCTGTTTATGTGTTATATTCCAAAGATTACCCTTGCTACCGTCGTATGGGGTTTGGGGTCGTCACAGGTCTCAATGCGGTATATGGAAGAAATGATGACAATAGCTCAGAACCCTCGAAAGTCAACTCAGATTCAAGTTTATGCTTAACAGGATTTACATATAATGAGTCTGGCGGGTTTTCTTTTAAAGAGTTGGTTTATCTTTGTGAAAAATTAACTAAAACTATTGACAGACTCAAATTGTATAGTAAAAATCTAAAATCTAAGAATCTTGAGTTGGGTGAAAATTTTGATGTTTTGGAATTAATGCTTGAAAACGTTAATAGATTTTCAAACTCTGATTGCAAAATTTGTTTGAATTTGGACAACAATTTTGAAAAGGAAGTTCTAATTTTAAAAGAAAATGAGATTGAGCTAAAAAGTAAAAAAAAATACAAGAGGAATTAGAGAATTTTATGATAACCAAAATTCCAAACATGAAACTTTTTAAAAGGAAAGTTTGATAAAAACTGAAACAATTTTGAATGAGCTTGAAATAAAATATGAGAAATTCAAGAAATTTGAAAAACTGTAGCTTGAAAAACAAAATCAAATTGAATCTGAGATTTCTGAGTCCAAGGACAAAATTAAATCGCTTGAAAATGAAAATTTGGTTTCAAATCAAACTTTGTCTAAATTTTCTGATGGAGAAAAATCATTCAATATGTTGTTGAAAAACCAATTTTCTTTTGGAAATAAGAGTGGTTTTGGCTTTAGAAAATTTGATGAAGTTGAAAAACAAAATTCAAACGATTTCAAAGATCCTTCATATAGTCTTGGAAATGATCAAATTGGAATTTTGAATCCTAATAATTTCAAAGGATTTTTTGAACGTAAATGTGTTGAGTGCTTGTTTAGAAACAATCTAATTAAACAGATATAGGTCCCAAAAGAAAATAAAATCAGCTCGATTAAATTTAAACAAATTTTGGTTCTGAAGGGCACTCTTGTGGATAATAATGGATCGTTATATAAACAGGTTTGGGTACCAAAACATCAAAATGAAGCTATGAGTGGTAAAAAAACATTTGTTAGACCACTCGATCCTGTAAACAACTAGGCATCGAAGATGACTGAGGAGCAACTTCTAGAGAGATAAAATTCAAGTTGTTCCAAATATTTGTTGAACTGAATTTTCAAAGGTTCCTTAGTCGTGATCGTTGAGTTAAAGAATTCATATCATCAATGATAAATCAGGTATGATCTATAAACTTATGCTTCTTATTTCTGTTTTTAATCATTCTTGTACTTTTCTTCTTTTTACTCTTCCTTTTAGTTCTTCCTTCCTATTTATGTTGATTTTTGTATTGACGCTACCACAGTATTTTTTTTTTGAGCTTCTAAACTTCAAATTGCAAAATTCTTGATTTTATGGAAATTAGGTTCATTTATCTAAAACATTCATGTTCTGATGATTTCCAGATTTTGAACTTAAAATTGTGAATATTTTGCAATTCTTTCGAAGTATAATTTTTTGACTGATTTCTGAATTTCTGACAGTGCGTTAGTTTTTCTTATTATATCTTGAACACTGTTATTCAGAATTCTAAAGTTTTTGAAGATCTGAATATATAATGAAATTTCACACAACTTTGTTGTTTTGAGTTTCTTTTAATTCGTCTTGGAAAGACTTGAAAATCAGCACTCAATGCAGCACACTACTTGAAAGCTTGATTGATAAGCTGTGATAGTTTCATTTTCTTTTGTATTGGCTTAACTATTTTGATTTTGAAATCATTTGTGATTGATTGCATTCATGGATTCCATATTTGGATTTGATTTGAAAACAAATTTCATCAAGTGATTTCAAATATCCTGCTTTTTATTTTTGATCATGGATTATCTCTTAGACTTGTTGCAAATATTGTGAAAAATTCTCTGGTGAATCTTGCCTTGAAACTGTTCTTTTGCTCTGATAAAGGAATTTGAATCTGGTGTCTGTGACGCATTATAATTATGGAAAATTAGGACCTACTAGTAATTTCAATCATAGATTTTTTTGAAAATTTCACTTTCATTTATTTGATTTTTGAAACTGATTTGCATAGTTCTTTCGGAGTCCCTCTTGAAATTGATATTTTCAATTTTAAAGTCATTTTTTGTTATTCATTCAAAAATTGAAATTATTGACCAAATTGAACTATTTTGGAACTCATCAAAATTATTATTAAATTTATGAAATTGTGATGAGTTGTGACTATAGTTTAACTCATAACAAGAGGTGAGTTATTTAAATTCTCATGATGATTGGACATGTTTTATAATATCTTTGAGTTGGTGCTTATTCATGATCTTCTTCTTTTTCTATCATCTTTCTGTCATTCATCATAGTTTTATTTAATGTGGAGAGTTTTTTTCATCACAAAGAAAGTATAGATTCAAAATTTGTGATGGAAATGTGAGTATACTATTTTTCTAAATGAGATAGAACTGAAAATTTTGAAAATCCAGGTAAGGTTAAACATATTTCATAATATATAATTTAGAGATTTATTTCACAACCATATCTATTCCTATAAAATTTCTCTCATCCATTATGGTTTTATATAATAAGGGATTTTTATATAATAAGTGTTACTCTAACCTCATTTAAAAAACCTAGATATGGTCATGCATGGTTAGATCACACTTATAATTTAAATTGCAATCAGACTCATTTAAAAGTCCTTATGGTTATGCTTGGTTAGTGTGCTCTTAAATTTAAAAAGAGGGAAAATAAATAAAAAGAAAATAAAATATAAAAAGGGAAATAATTTTTTTACGTATATGGAATCCTCCTCATTGTGTAAAAACTGACCTTACAATCCATTCTCTGAATTATGAAATGTGTCACTATGTTACGGTATATTATGATTTCTTTTGTTTTGGCTATATTGGGATTTGCAATAATTTGAGTTTTTTTCTCCTGACTTGAATTTATAATTACAGTCAAACCCATCGTTATTTTGATTTTTTTTGAAAATCATTGGAATTCATATGTTTCATAACTCTCTCCATTTTATAAAATCCATCAAAAATCCATCATTTTGAAATTTGAAATTTACTTCAAGTTTGAACAATATTATTATTTTTGTTTGATTAGATAAGGTTTACGATATACATTCTCCCTCTAGACTATAATTTATATTTCTAGTCTATATTCTTCACTATTTCAATTTCTATATCCTTTTGATGATCACAAAAAGGAAAGAATGGTAAAGATTTTTGTGTATGTTTGTCTATATTCTTCACTATTTCACATTCAAACACGTTTATCGCTTTCAAAATATTTGTGTATGGTTGTCATCATCAAAAGGGGGAGATTGTTAAATATAACAATTTGTTTGTTGATAACAAACATATATAATAATATATAAATGTGTTTGTATCTATATTATTCTATACTACATCACATACAGAAATGAATATTAATTTTTAATAAAATGTTGTTGCACAG
The DNA here is from genome assembly GCA_030737875.1 of Allium sativum. Lineage (NCBI taxonomy): Eukaryota > Viridiplantae > Streptophyta > Magnoliopsida > Asparagales > Amaryllidaceae > Allium > Allium sativum. The sequence goes on from CM060912.1 coordinate 432,181,638, forward strand.
AATTTAATATTCAAATAAATATTTTATTTCAAGTTTGAATAATACAAACTTTTGACTCCACTATTGTGCATTTAACTGCAATATAATACATTGAATTTCATTTACATAGTTTCCTCACTACAACACTCAGGATTCATTTAGTTATATATGTACAATTTCATGTACATCTCATATACACACACTGACACACTTTGTCTTCAGCTACTTCAATATTCAGTCTAGTTACCTATATACCTGCCACAGAAAACATACAGAGTAAACTAGAACAAAATAGAATTTATGTAACGAACCGTATTTTTATGGTATATAAATAATTTATTTATTTAATTATTTAAATAATGGTTTGGTTATTTAAAATGACCAAAATTAAATAATATTAAATATTTAATTAAAATAAATAATATTGAATATTTAATTAAAATAAATAATATAATAATATATTTAATTTCTGAAATAGTCAGAAATAGCGGAATTCACAAAATGGTGTGAATTGGATCATCTGCGATATTTAATTCAGTTTAGAATTGAATTAAAATAACGAATATATTTAAATAACGGCAGTTTGAACGTATAATTAAAATATAATTATAATCGAGCTCGAAATGGCGCGGTAGTTCGCAATTTGGCGATTTGAACTTCAACTGAATGTACAGGATTCATTTTAAATTGGATTATTGTGAAACAAGAAACATTAGGAGCTGGTGAAGTGTAACAACCCGTAAATTCTGGGCCAGTTTAAAAATTTTATTTTGGCAATTTTAGCGAATTTTGAACATTTAAAATGATTTATTTTAAATAATATCAACGAGAAATTTATTTTGAATAGAATCGAACATATATATTTATATACGTCGTCGTTAGAATATAAATTTTATTTTAATTATAAAGGAATTGGAAATGGCGCGGTAGTTCGATAATTCGATTTCAAACTTCAATTGAACATACCGGGTGCAAAACAATCCGGATTTTAGTGAAACCAAAAATAATAGGATCTAATTGAGAATATCTTTCCAACAAATCCAAAAAATGAGATTTCATAGCGGGAATCAAAAGATATGTCCAGTTGAAAATTCTGAATAGTCGCTATGGAATTCAGGCCCTTAAAAATAGCCATTTTACAAACGACCTCGGATTTCGATGAAACCACTTTTGTTGGATACGGGATGTCAAATTATTGCTAGGTTTCAAATTTCATAATTTTTCGAATCAATATGTGAGCGTGGCAAAGGAAAACGCGTTTAACCAGTTTCAGCTGATTTTAATCGACTGGAAATGGGCCATTTTTCAAACGGTCTCAGAATTCGACGAAACTAGTTTTGTTAGGACCGTATCGTCAATACGAAGCTAGAAAATATTTTTCTGGGATTTTTCTAGTTAGTATGTGGCCCCGGTAAATTGAAATGTGCGTTCAAATTCAATATATAGAGTTATATTTTGATTTTGACGAAAACTGATCATAACTGCCGATCTAGCTTACGATACATATCCCATTGTGTTCGGAATAGGGGTAATACACTAGCGGCGACAGTCGTTGGGTGTGATTCCGAGTTCGAACGAAAAGTCAACACTTAGATAAAATAAAAAGAAAATAATAATAATATATATATAATATTCCTTCTCTTTGCCTTATAACCCCCCCTGTCGTTTTCTTTTTCCCAAATCGCTCCCTCCCTGCTCACGATCCGCCGCCGCTCAACCCCCATGCCACCCCCCTTACCTCGGCCGGCCGCCCCCTGTCACCCTTCGCCTCCTCCTCCCACCGCTTCTCCCCTCCTCCTTCCAGACGAAATCAACAAGCCCACAGACCCGCGAACCCTAGCCCCCCCAATCACCGAAACCACCGCGTCCAAGCCCGAACCATCACCCGACCGCTGACGCGAGCCTCCACCGCCCTCCAGCACCCCTCGCGCCTCTTCCCTCCAAACCCCCCCAAACCGGAAGTAAACTGCTGTCGACCATCGCCACAAGACTGCCACCACCAGATCGAGCCCGTACACCCTCCAACAGCCTCCGCGAGCCCAGTTCACCACCCCAGCTCCCTCTTGATCGAAAAACCCTGTAAGTTTTATTTTAATTTATTTTGAGTAAATAGTTTAAGGTAATTTTAAAGCTAGGATTTTTTAGCATTTGAAAGTTTAGATTTTTATTATATATAATGATGGAAAGATAGATTTTTTTTATACGGTTGAAAGATAGATTTTTATATGGGTGGAAGGTAAGATTTTTAAGATGTTAAAGGTAGGATTTTTATGAAGAAAGTTTAGATTTTCAAATTCATAAAGTTAGGATTTTTGGCTTTGTAAAGATACGATTTTTATTTATACGAATAGTATATTAGAAATGCGATTTTTATATGAATGGCATGCATTTACAAAGAAAAGTAAAGGCGAAATCTTTATATTTGAAAAGGCGAAATCTTTATATTTGAAAAGGCGAAATCTTTATATTTGAAAAGACGAAATCTTTATATAGAGAATAGCGCGATAAAAATATAATCTTTATTATATGAACAACGTTGTAAAAATAGAATTTTTATCTATATAGTAGTGATATAAAATTAGAATTTATATCTATGTAGTAGTAGTATAAAAATATGATTTTTATATACATAGCAATAATATAAAAATATGATTTTTATATATGTAGTGGCTACGGGCAACGAAAGTGACAAAGGGCGAGAACGGCGATGATTCCTTACATAAGAAGAGTCGTGGAGTTGGAAAAGCTTTGGTGAGAACTTCTCACTCTAAATTACTTTTTCTAGTTATATATATATATATACTAGGATGCAGACGGTGCTTAGCAGCACCCGACACCCGTCATCCACAGACCATGGACGGCTTGTTTGTTTGATTGATGTGTTGTGAAAATTATTTGTGATGTTGATGAGAAATAGATAATGAAATATATTCATGTGTTGAAATAAATTAATTATTGTTGAAAATATAATTTTTGACGTGAAAGTGAATAAATAAATAATTATAAACAAATCGGCCAATTTGTTTATATACACTGATTTGACTGATATTGATTGGGATGATAAATTTTACACATCGCCCAACTGCACAAATAAAAATCTGTGTTTATTGATTTGAAACCCCACACGGGTGTTGGGATGATATTTGGCGTACACTAATCCCAATTATTTAATTGTATGTCGATCGATCGGTCGACAGGCTGTGTAAGCGTTAATCATTTATATTTGATGCTTATGCAGTTGAGTGGTGCACTTTGGATGATGGTTGATTGTTTATCGTTGCTATTATATACATGTGTTGTATGGAATCCATATAATTACCGTTATATGGTGATTGATCGGGCCTCATTCCAATCGGGAAAATAATGAATATTATAAAAGAAATTCATGTGTTGAATATAAAAATAGTCATGTGTTGATGATGTGCATGTGTTGAAACTATTCATGTGTCGAGTAAAATATTTTAACAATAAAATTTACTTCTTTATCATATTTAAAATTAGAACTACTTCACGATGGAGTCTGATTGAAAATCAAACGATAGATACCATAATTTTATAAAATATTTTACATAACAAAAATAGTCGTGTGTGGACAGTACTCATGTGTGGAGATTAGTCTTGTGTTGAAAGGAATATAGATTCATGTGTTGAATAGAATAAATGTTCATTATTTTTTTTGAATAGAATAACGAATTTATTGAAATATATAAAGCCATGTTGATTAGAGTTGCGCTATTTTGACGTGAACGATATTTATATCGATTATATTCGTTTTTATAATGAATATGGAAAAGAAGTGATTTCAAAATATAACGTTTTGAAAATATTATCATTTATATAGTAATGATAGGAAATATAAAATTTTGATTTGAAATTGAATATAGAATTGAAATGGTTTTGAAAACGAATTTAAAACGATTTATAATATACGTTTTAAAAAGGAAATCGACGAAATATATAATATATATATATATATATATATATATATATTACATATATAATGGCCAGAATAGGACGCGCCGCGCCGCAGCAGTTCGTGAATTTCGACCATTGACTTCGAATTGACGTTGCGGGAGATCCGACCGTCGGATTCTCCTAAAACCGTAACCGTTGGGTTCGTATCGGAAAGAGCTTTCCAATGAATATTAGAAATTTGAAATCTAACAGTTAGATTTGGAATTATGTCCAAAACAAATTTGGAAAAGGTCGCTGTAAGTGCAGTTCGATGGCCGTTGATGGAAATCGACTGTACGAGCCTTGATAAAATTATTAAAAATATCAATAATTTATGTAAAATCATAATATGTGAATTGGAATGAACTGGGATGAAAAATTCCACATTTGAAAGGATAAAAATATATTTTTGTCGAAAGGAACTAGTTTTGAACTAGAATTAAAATCAATTTATTTTTGAAATAAATAAATTGAATTTGAAAGTGATTTTAAAAATAATCAATATTCCCAATATGTGAATTGGACTGGAGTTGAATCGAAATTATCTTCGGAATATTTCGATGTTGGATTTCGTGACTATACAGATATTGTTATGGGAATTTGAAAGATATATTTTGTATCGTTATTTCCAATACGATATTTGTTGGTTTCAGAATTTGATATTGAATATAAGCCGGTATATTTTCTATTCAGAGCCTTGTATTTAATATCAAATGTGATTTGGGTTTATCGTGAATTGTGTTTTAGATGACATTGGTTCTTTAACCCGGTTAAAGGCAGGATGTTGATTTTTGAAAAGATTAAAACTAAGGGGAGTTTTAATGAATCTTTAATTAGATTGAAATGTGAATTGATAATTTAAATTATCAAATCTGAACGGTGATCGAGAATGGAGTACCACCAGTTTTGCTCCAAAGCGATAGTTAAATCTTTAATTAGATTTGAACGTGAAATGGTAATTAATTTTACCAATAGCACCGTGGTGTTAGATATGGAGTATTACCAGTTTGTCTCCATGGGATAAATAGGTTGGGATTGGGAAATAAAATAAATAATTACTTCGGTGTGGTTCGCTAATCCCAACTAGTTTGGAAAACCACAATATGGTTTGATATGATATCCAAAGGAAGATTAAAGAATAAATTTAGAAGATTTTATCTTGGATAAAATTAATGGGAACCTATTCCCTAGGGATATGATTTGTGAATAAAAGAATATTCTGAATTGGAATGAGGCGTATGTTGTGTTAGTGTAACACTTGTTTATTATATACGCGAGCTATTCAGAAAGACCGGGTTTATCCCATTTTGAATAACAAATTCGACGTGGTATCGAAGATGAAGATGGTAGTTGAAGACCGGAGGTCTTCACGTTGTTTGGGTGATTACTGATTGTTAGATCGAAATTTGGACCTAACACCCAAATTGTTATGAACAGTAGAGAATTTCATATGAAATACAAGGAAAAAGAAAAGAACACTCAGAATTTATAGTGGTTCAGCGTTAACGAGCCTACGTCCACTTTATATCTTATTGATTATGCTTTAAAAGCTAATACAACAGTGATTTCTCTCAATATTTCAATAGTTTGACAACAATGGCGGATTCAGTACTCAATATTGCCAAAAGGATCCCGAAAAATGCCAAGCTCTGGGCTATTTATAGCTGATTTTGTCAGGCGGATCGTGGACACGTGGCACGAATCCCGAGATCATCGGATCGCATCGCCACTGTTGAAGAAACAGTCAAACTAGCCGTTGTGGACAGGTGTCGTGACCTGCTTGAAAATCGGATCGTGCAGATGGGGAGAATTGGTCCAGATGACGGTTGGGGACACGTGTCGCCAGATCCGTGCGATTCGGATCGCTGAAGACTAGCTCGCGCTTGAACAGGTCGGAGGGTTCGCCATGCACCAGGGGATCGGATCGGTTCGCTCGGGGTGTCAATGTAAGCTTGGATCGGATCGCCCAGCTACGTCGTTCGCTGATGAGATGGGGCGATCCGTAGAGACGCGATCCGATATTTGGGCGAGACGACGGTGCGCGATTCGATATCCAGCGAAACGATGATGCGCGATCCATTCCTCTATGTTCTTAGATACTGTGTGTAACACCCCGAATTTTAGTTAATACTAAAATTCACTAAGTACAGGATAAATAATCTCAGACGTGGGAATTGGGGGTAACGGGCTGCGTCATTGCGTTCGTCTCGGAAAAATACGCGAAATAGAGTCCGAGTTTTCGAGAATCGGAGTCCGTATGGCCCGGTTATGGCCCAAAGAAGTTTGCAGAAAATTAAAAACTTAAAACAGATTTAAAAATTTAAACTTCAGATTGTGGAATGGGACAGGCGGGGTCAGGCGGGAAGATTCCCGCCCTACCCATGTCGACAGGGCTGTCGACAGGCCTGTCGACAGGGGTGTCGACTTGCCTGTCGACTTGCCTGTCGACAGGGGCGCGCCGTCCAGTGAACCTGGGTGCACCAGGTTGGGTTCTAGGCTGGCTTGGAGGGCTGGTTCTAGAGATTTCCTAAATCTAACGGACCTAAATTAATCTAGGGTTAATCTAAGGGCCTAAAACACTCTCTTAATCTATAAATACACCCTAAACCTACCTTAATCCATACTAAAAATAGAAATGAAGGCCTCATGCCGCCAAATTAAATCCTAGAAGGAGTCTCCATTAATCTAAGAAGGAAGTTTCAAGCTAATCCCTCTCAAATCATTCTCTAATCATCACCATCTTCATAATTAGCAACTAATTCCTCTTCATAAGTTGGTTAATTTTGGGTTTGGTGAGTTTCTATCACTTTAACATCAATTGTTAAAGTAAGTAGATTGGGTGTAATGAGACTTATGGTCTTAAATGCGGATTAGTGAGTTTGAATCATTTATAATGATATGTTACTCTATGTTGTTCTATGTTTATGCATATTTGGTAAGTTGGTTTATGCATGCTTAATAAGTTGATTTATGCATGTTTAACAAGTTGGTTTATGCATGCTTAATAAGTTGATTTATGCATGTTTAACAAGTTGGTTTATGCATGTTTAACAAGTGGGTTTATGCATATTTAATGAGTAGAATGAGTTATGCAAGTTAAGTATATGTTTAAATGCAAGTTTAATGTGATATGCAAGTTATACATGCTTATGCAAGTATATGGATGCTTATGCAAGTCATGTATATGTTTAAATGCAAGATTTATGTGATATGCAAGTTATGCATGCTTATGCGAGTATATGAATGCTTATGCAAGATATGCATATGCTTAAATAACATGATATGCAAGTTATGCATGTTTATGCAAGTATGTGAATGTTTATGCAAGTATGTGAATGTTTATGCAAGTATGTGAATGCTTATGCAAGTATGTGAGTGCTTATGCAAGTTATGTGTATGCTTAAATGCATGTTTAACATGTTATGCAAGTTATGAGAATGCTTATATGCAAGTTCAACATGTTATGCAAGATATGTGTATGATAATATGCAAGCTCATATGCAACATGTTATGCCAATCATGTGTATGATAATATGCAAGTTTGGGTTAAATGTGGTTGGGTTAATATGTGTTCATATATGCAAGTTGACATCCTCTTAACCCATGACAAAGTTATATGCTAAACCCATGATATTTGTGATGGATCTTCCCCTTTACTATATCATGAAATGAGAACGATTTACGTGGGGAACGATGGGGTTGGTAAATAAGTTAATAAATGAATGATTGGGTATGATTAAGCATACCATAAAAATAAATTACCATAAGTGGGAATTTACCTATTGAGTTAGGTCTACCCCATGGGAATTTACCTATTGAGTTAGGTCTACCCATGTTATGGAAAACTTGATATTAATTAGGGATAATTAATATGGGGGTGATTAATTAGGTGTAATTAATCGACTAAGACACGAGGTTGGACTCATTTGTAGTGTAAAACTGCCCGGACCCGACCGGCTTAACCAGTTGCTACAAATGTCAGCCCAATGTGAGAGGTCTTAGCCATAAATTAAATACGTGATTAAGGTAAAGACACGAGGTTAGACTCTGTTATGACGTAAGACTGCCCGGATTTTACCGGCTTAACCAGGCGGTCATAACAGCCAGTCTAATGTGGGAGGTCTTTATGGGAGATCACGGTCTTAATTAATTAAGAAACACTTAACCATATTAGCATGTAGTGGGACATGAGGGGTTAAGTGGGTGCCTTGGGTGGCATGTGGAATCTAGTGGGTTGCCTTGGGTGGCAATAGAAAATACGATTAGAATACTTAACCAAGTGGAAACATGTAATTAAACATGATTAAAGGGTTAAGTGGGATACACTAGATATTTGACAAACTTAAGTGGGTAGCTTGTGGGGCCCATTTCAACCAATATCCCAAACGTATCTTTGTGGGATCGACCCATGTCGAGTGACGGGACACGCATATTGGGCTTGATTGTAAGAGGCCAAAACGGGTTAGCGGTGGCAACGCAAGTCCAACGGGTTACATATGCGTGTGTGGGCCCGGGCTGGTAGATAAGCCGTTGTTGCATCGTGTAGATATAAAGCCGTGCACCGTTAGTATTGGGTAGCCACTTTAGGGGAGTGATACACCCCACTGTGGGACCAGCACGGGTATCTACGGTAGGGAGCCGATCGATGGGGAGTAGTGGGTACACCTAATGAAGATAGGGGCAGACGGCACCTATGTAGGGGTACACGAAACTACTGGGTAAGAATTACTGGGTACACCTAGTGGAAATAGGGGCAGACGGCACCTATGTAGTGGGCTAGGAGTACATGAAACTACTGGGGAAATTTTCTAAGTCCTTGGAAGGGATCAACCTTTAAGTAGGAATGACTGGTGTGGTGCAGTTAGTAATTATCCTTGGGTGGGTAGATGCGTCCTTACGGTTATCTTAGTTTATCCTAAGTCTTCCAAGCTGCTTAGGGTAGCCATTCATCCCCAGATATTACCGTAGGTCAAGTTTATGTCTTCTCTGGTTACTTTAATGATTGTATTGTTAAAGTTATAGGACTCACTCAGACTTATGTCTGACCCCGTTGTTTTTATCTTTTTCCCAACCCTCAGGTCCTACGGTGGATCCTAGCGGTAGTAGAGCTTGATCGGATTGCTGTTCCAGTCTTTTGGAGCTTGGGTAGATGTAAAGCTCCAGTTATCCAGTTATCTTTTTTTTATGGCTATTGTATGAGAGAGTGGGATTATGTACTTCTTTATTTTGATGGATATTGTACTTGACTTTTATCGTGGTTTTATGATGTAACCAGACATGTTTATTTCCGCTGTTGTGAGATGATATTTTTAAATTTCAAGTACTAATTATATCTGTCTTGTTGTAATTTTTCTGTTCTATATTCACTAAAATACTCCACCGATGCTATGGCATTCCCTTAGTGAGTGACCATAGCGGGCGTGGGGTGTTACACTGTGGTTTCCTGCTTTCCTCTTACGAATGATCCTGGGTGGCTTGGTCAAAAAGTGAGCCAACATTTTGCCCCCTCGAAGTATGTTTTATCGATGATGGAACATGCTTCGAAGATTCTAATTTACCTTCTCCTGAAGGGACGTAAATCAACAGTCGCTTTGGTTCAAATCAATACATGTATGAATCGGATCGCCATAGGGCGCCACGGTCCGATTTGGTCACGTGCTCGTCTCGTGCTGAGTACCTAGGCCTTTGTGCGAAACGGGGGGTATTTTCCTTCGAGCCGTGTCGGGCTTTGAGTTTTGTGGGCCATCGTTTCAAGGCGGTCCGTGGGCTTCTATGCGATCCCAGCTTTGGATCGTGGCCTGCATGGTGCTTCGTGGACCGAATAAGACAAAGAAAGGGAGACAAACGGTCACCTTCTTTGCCTATTTAAGCCGACCCTCTCCTCTTCATTCCCCTTCTTATTTCCTTCTGCCGAATCGTCTCGCGTTATCGAAGAACGAACCCCAATCTTTTGACCCTTCGAAAATCCAAGCATTCTTTCAATCTTTAGAAAGGTAACTCCACTAAAAGTATTCTTATTTGTGAACGCCGCTCTTCCACGAACTTTCTTGACTGGAAACGATGAGAATTCGTGCTTTTCTGACGAAATCATCAAAACGCCATGGCCAAGTGACGTAGAGCTCGGAGTTCGAAGAAGGAAAGGAGAGGAGGAAAACGGAGGAGGAAGAAGAAGAAGACAGAAGGCCTTTTCGGTTCGTGGTCAAAGATGGAAGACGAACGCGAGTGGCGAGACGACAGATCGAGGTGGCAACGAAGGGACGGATCGTGGGAGTCGCAACGGTTCATGAAGGGGCGATCCCTTCATCCGGCGATTCGATGGGGGGGCGATTCCTATGCTCCGCGAGTCGAAAAGGGGGGCGATCCCTATGCTTTGCGATCCGTCCTACAGCTAACGATGCGAAGAAATTTCAGACTTTAATCAACGTCCTGTCACCATAAAACTTTGAACAGTTAGGCTAGAGCCGCGACGTTGGACTTCCTGGACTAAATGACCTCATGATTTGATTGCATATGACGACTAACGACTTCTGATAACCTTGACTGCTTTCATGCTTTATTATTATTTTTAATAATGCGCACACACAAGCACACACACCGGCACTTGCACACACGGGGGACGGGTAGTGTTAATCTTATTGTTCATATTTTCTCGTCCTAGCAGCAATGTCGAACGATCACTCTTCCTCAAGATCTGTAGCAGAAGCGGAATCCGTGACTCCTGAACAGTATAATCCTGAAATTCCTCCAATCAATCCGGGAGGTGAAGATTCTGGATCTGAGTATGAAGCCACAGAATCAGATCCGACAGAAAGTACTTCATCCAGCAACAACTCTGAGTCTGACGAGCGAGCTCCGGACGAAATCCCAGGCGCAGTCGGGATAGATAAATTCTCTGATTCTTTAGCGTCCAAACTTGACGAGATAAAACTTAAGAGAATCTGCTTAAGACACGGCATTCCTTGGGACGATGTCCTGACACCCGGAAGCGAAGATAGACCCCATCTAGCACCGGAAGGGTATATGGCGATTAGTCGAACAATGTGTCTAGTAGGAGCTATCCCTCCGTTCCCTCCGATTGCCATCGAAACTTTAAGACGACTAGGCATCGCTCCGATGCAGCTCCATCCAAACGCCTACGCATCGTTATATACCTTGTACATTGCATATGCGGAGATCTTACATGCCGAACTTAAATTTAGAGATTTGACGTTCTTCTTTCTTTTCAAGCACTGTTCTTCGGCAACTCCAAACTTCTCCTTCTTTGAGTCGGTGGTGAATAGGAAGGTCTTGTACGATGGGTACAACAATATAGGGGACCCCAAATCAGACTGGTTTTATATAAAGAGACAGGCCGGATGCTCACGAAGATGGCTTAAATCAAGTAAGCTTCGATCATATAATCTAATATCTTGCTCGAGGAGTCCAAGTACTAATATTCTTCCGATTTTTCCTTTGTTTCGAACAGATCATGTCTTCCTGAAAACGGAGGGTCCTCTATACAGCAATCGGTTAGCCATTCTTTCACAAAGCAGATCCGACTTTCTAAGGATCAAAAAATGCATTACTGACGACAATCTCCATAAGCATCGCCTCCTAGACAGAAGATTTGGACTTGGCACCGGCGGCAAACCCTATAAGTACTTGCCCCCAGCAGAGGGAGAGGGAACTTCACAAGCGGTAGAAACAACTAAATTTCGCAAAAGTCCTTCTCTGATAGTCATCCAAGACGACGAAGACTTGAATATATACAGAGGGGATGAGTCCCGTGGTGATGTGTCGAAAGAAATCCCTACCTCTGCTCCAATGGAAACTGTTGGCGATGACAACTTGACAGAAGAACAGTTATTTGACGAGCTGAATAAAATCCCTCTACCCGATATTGAGTATACAGAAAAAGACTTCGGTGAGGAGCCTTTCTTTTCTGCTCCCGAAGAGGCGACTGCTTCAACAAAGGGACGAGAAACGGGTCAGATGAGCCTGTCTCCAGGCCTGGGTCTGTTAGGGGGAATTATATGGGATGCACACCTCACACACACTGTCTGACCTTGCACTCTAACTTTGCGGGTATTCAAAGTTTTAATATATTCTTTTCTTTTTTGCAGGAACGATGTCTCGCAGGAAATCTTATTCGTATCGTTCTCTCCGCGAGGGCACACCCAGCCTTCGTCCGGGTACTGAGTGCCCTCGCGGTCCTCCTCATAGGCCGAGCTCCTCGCAACCTCGATCTCCACCCAAATCAACCTCTACCAGGCCTTCGAGTCATCCGACAATTCCGACCGGGGGAAAGACACTTCCAAAAGAGTTGACTCCTCCAAAGAGTGCGCCTTCCCACAGTCGGTCGTCCAAAAGGCGCCACGAATCCAAAGATAGGGACAGAGATTCATCCAAAGAAACTGAGAAAGAGAGAAGTGACATTGTCCCCACTAGCCAACCAGAGTTAGCTGCCCCCGGATCACGGGATTACATCCACGGTCCCGAGATCCAAGGTAGGCTGGAAAAGCTGCGGGAACAATTTCCAGGAATGTTCTTTGACAGGATGGTCTTTGTTCCTGCCTTGGAACCGGTCCCTAAAAATTGGGATGATGAAGTTATCGGGCACATCCAGCACGCAGCCAGACAATACGAGATGATGAAAAAACACGCAGTCAATCTCTCGGAAGTCGTCCGAAAACTCGAAGTAGAAGCACATAGGTCTAAAGCAAAACTTGAAAATAACGAGAGGGCTAGCACAAAATTGGAGAAGGACCTGGAAGATGCTCAGGCCCAACTTGCTTTAGCACGGAGGGACGCTGAAAGTTATAAGACTGAATTAGAGAATGCCAAACAGCGCTTTCATTCTGAACTGGACTCCAATAGCCAAGAAAAAATGGCTTTAAAGAAGGAGGTTGAAGATCTAAAAATGGCCAACGCCGAGTTGAAAACAGCGCAAGGCCATTTTGAAGCTGAGAGAGCTGCTTGGGAGGCGGAAAAAGCGAGTCTAAAAGAAAGTTTGGCTCTGGCAGAAGCAGAAAAGGTGATTTTGAATGACCAGGTTGCGGATGCGGAGAGACGGGCAGCTCTCGCCGAAAAGAACGTTGACAGCGCCATTGAAATGGCCACTGCTTCCAACAACAAACTCCTTGCAAGAGAGAAAGATATTGAGGGGTTTGAAGAGATGATTTTTGATTTCCTCGGCCAAGTTCTCAAAACTCGCAACATCTCATGGATCCCGGATTACCATGTTACTTTGGCCAACTTATGGGATGCCATTGTGGAGGGCGAAAAATATAGACTGGGGGTCAAAGAGATCAATGAGGATGAATTGATGAAGAGCATCCTAAGAGACAACGAGCCTGAGGACCTGGCAGAGGGTCGTCGCCTAATCCTGGCGGAAATGGAAAAGGAGAGAACCTTGGCTAAAGGTAAAAGCAAAATTGACGAAGGTTCCAGTTCCGCCGCGAAGCCTAAAACCTCCGAAGTTGAGGAGTACCATCCTGACGATCCGCTAATCCCTTTGGGCCTAACTCCCGTGGTTGTTGGAGCATCCGGAACTACTCAAGAGGGAGCATCTGCTGAAGGTATCTCTTTCTTTTCCCCGCAATTTGCTAAAGCAATTGCGAATTGCCGTCGTCTGGCAGAACAACCAATTGAATTAGTAATGTGTGTCTCTCGTAATGCAGGTGGTGGGCCCGTCGACAAGGGCGCTGGAAAAGAGAGAGAAGTGGAGAAGGAGACTGCCCCGCCGGGTGCTGGTATTGATGTTTCAGAGCGGGTCGAGGTCACAACAGTAGAAGGAAGCATCCCGGTGCCTAGCGTCGATGTATCCAAAGATGCTGAGACTATCGAAGCTTTGAAAGACTTGGATGGTCGTCAAATGGATGACGAAGAGGACACCACCGGCACCCAAGAGGCCGACGATGATGATGATGACGAAGAACCCCTGGCCAGTCGAAAAGCCAGATAAGAGAAAGAGTTGGTTTCAAAGAAGGTGAGAGATGAGGCTTTGGACGTAGTCCCTCTTGCAGAATTCGATCCCAAAACTGGGATGATTATGAAAATCCAGTCCAAGTCCATCAGCCGGCAGCTTCACTTCGCAAACCCTGATGACTTCCCGGCTTCCCTCTCCAGTAGAAGCAAGAGAAAAGAGGTGGAAGGGGAGACCTCAGAGGAGTCGGATGCTCCCCTTGAGGACAAGCGGAAGAGGAAGAAGGGGGATCCATCCGAAGCCGACAAGGAGAGGCTAGAGAGGCAGAGGCAAGAGAAGAAATCAAAGCGTAAATAGGATGTTTGTAGTTTGTTGGTATTTTGTCTTTAGGTTTTCCACTGGCCAGGAAGTGTAATTGTGAGACTGGTCCTCACTTTTGTTTCTAGATTGTTTTTCACTTTGTTGATTCGCAGTACATAAACAAGGATTTGTTTCTCCTTACATCATTGTGTTCCTGTATTCATAGAAACTTTCCATGTTTAGTCGTTAGCCAACTATTAATAATTATAAGTCAGTCAATCAACAGGAAGAAGAATGTTCATGCTATGTTACACTGTTATATCAAAGTTTAGTGTTTGCATATGAGTGCCTGGTGCCCCCCAATCAGTTGTTACCGTAGCATCTGACTGGGGTTTACTAGGGATTAATTGGTACTAACAGCAAGTTGCCCCATATTTCTGAGTACGGGGGTATAAGAGATTTCATGGGATATCAGTAGTTCAGTCAACCCTCGTTCCTTTAGCAGGGAATAAGTTCTTTCTCAGTGTTCAATCGGAGATGCTTTTGTACTGTCTCTCTCTGGAGAGTTAGAGTTCGAGCTCAGCGATTCATTCGCTCCCCGATCCTTCAGCGGGAAAGGAGCTCTTTCTCAGCGCTCAATCGGAGACGCCTTTATACTCTCTCTCTCTCTGGAGAGTTAGAGTTCGAGCTCAGCGATTCATTCGCTCCCCGATCCTTCAGCGGGAAAGGAGCTCTTTCTCAGCGCTCAATCGGAGACGCCTTTATACTCTCTCTCTCTCTCTCTCTCAGGAGAGTTAGAGTTCGAGCTCAGCGATTCATTCGCTCCCCGATCCTTCAGCGGGAAAGGAGCTCTTTCTCAGCGCTCAATCGGAGATGCCTTTATACTCTCTCTCTCTGGAGAGTTAGAGTTCGAGCTCAGCGATTCATTCGCTCCCCGATCCTTCAGCGGGAAAGGAGCTCTTTCTTAGCGCTCAATCGGAGACGCCTTTATACTCTCTCTCTCTCTCTCTGGAGAGTTAGAGTTCGTGCTTAGGCAGCTCCAATCATGGTACACCGCCGTTATTCGTGGATGTCGACTTTCGTGTCCTTTACACTCTCTCTCTACTCTGGAGAGTTAGAGTCACGGATCACGCAGTCTGCAATCATGCATTCTCATCAAACTCTCCCTTGACATGTACTTTATCCCGTGCTCCGTGGATTAAAGCTAGTCGGACAAGCAGTTGGAGCCTTTGCCCAAGCTTTGGGTTCCTCTGATTAGTTTACGAGAGGAACTGTTGGCACCGGACTTCGGGTACCTGCATTATTCACATTGATTTTCATAGGTAAATAAATAAAGATGCAATAAAGGTAAATGACACACAGTATTTTTATAGTGGTTCGGTCGAATCATGACCTACGTCCACTTTATAATCTCCTGCTTTAACGAATTAGACTGTTCTAGGCAAGTCATGCCCTGTACATAGGTTTTTAACAAAGCAAAAGAATAAATTTGAAACTTCTCACGTTAAATATGGCCGTAAATGTTGAGCATTCCACACTCTGGGGATTTCCTTTCCATCAACGGTTGCCAGCTTGAAGGTTCCGTTATCAAGCTTGCTGAGAATAGAGTACGGTCCTTCCCACTTCGCTCCCATATGAGTTGGGGGTGGAAAGACACGTTTCAGAACCAAATCTCCGGGTTCCCAGGTTCGGGCTCGGACCTTTTTGTTGTAATATCGGGCGACCTGTTGTTTGCATCTTAAGGCACGCAGGTCTGCTTCATCCCTCTTTTCTTCGATCATATCCAGGGACTTAAGGAGCAATTCATTATTGGTCATTGGATCATAATAGGTCACCCGATGAGAAGGTACCTTTATCTCAACCGGGATGACTGCTTCCGTTCCAAAAGCAAGGGAGAACGGGGTATGTCCTATCGCTGATTTATATGTCGTCCTGTAGGCCCATAGTGCCAAGGGCAATTCATCAGCCCACATGGCTCTAGCCCGCTTCATTCTTCTTTTCCGAATGGACTTGATTACTTTATTTGCAGCTTCGACTTGCCCGTTTGATTGTGGGTGTGCCACGGAGGTGTACCGATTCTCAATGTGGTATTTTTGGCAGAAGTTTCTGAATTCAGCACTATCAAATTGAGTTCCGTTGTCTGTTATCACAATCTTTGGAATCCCAAATCGACAGATGATGTTTCTCACGATGAAGTTGATCACCCGTTTAGTTGTGATTGTAGTTAGTGGTTCTGCCTCGACCCACTTAGTGAAATAATCTACGGCCACAATAGCGAACTTTGCTTCGCCCCTTGCTATGGGGAGACTTCCTATGATATCAATTCCCCACATAGCAAAAGGCCATGGACTCATCATTGTTTTCAACTGACTTGGGGGCGCTCTAGGTATCTTCGAAAATCTCTGGCACGCATCACATTGTCGTGCATATCTTACTGCATCCTTGTTTATGGTAGGCCAGAAATAACCATGCCGCAATACCTTTTTTGCCAAGGTTTGCCCTCCAGTGTGGTCGCCACATTCGCCTTCGTGGACTTCTTGCAGCACACGTTTGATGTCATCGTGGGCTATACACCGAAGGAGGGGCATTGAAAACCCTTGTCTATAAAGAACTCCGCCTTGCAATACGTATCGGGCGGCTTTACGAATCACTTTACGCCTCTCGCTTTTCTTGGTCGGAAGCGCTCCATCCATTAGGAAATTCTTTATAGGGGTCATCCAGGATTCCCTTTCTGGTTCCGTCTCTAGTACTAGGTCGATTTCCATCTGATCAATGCTGGGGGACCGAAGTACTTCAATGGGGGCTAGCCCAATCACTTCAGGATCGTTAGAACTAGCCATCTTTGCCAACTTGTCTGCCTGCTGATTTTCTGACCGCGGAATATGAGATATGCTGTAGTGATCAAACTCATTCAGCAGTTCTTTCACTTTCTTTAAGTATAGAATCAATCTTGCACTTTTAGCTTGGAATCTTCCAGTGACTTGATTCACAACTAACTTGGAGTCGCAGAAGATGTTCAGCTTTGTGACTTCTAGTTCCTTTGCAATCTTTAATCCGGCTATCAGAGCTTCATATTCGGAATCGTTGTTAGTGGCCTGAAACTCCATTCGGATGGCATAGGTTATCAATCGTTTCTCGGGGGTTTCAAGCACTATTCCAGCACCGGATCTTTCGTCGTTCCTAGCACCATCAGTATATAATCTCCAGGCATTAGGGTCGAAAAATAACTTTGAGGGTTCCACTTCTTCGTTTGCTATGTCTTCTTCAGGAACAGTGAACTCTGCTATGAAGTCGGCTATCACTTACCCCCGAATTGACCGTCTGGGCTGAAAGTTCAAGTCAAATTGACTTAACTCAATATTCCATTTGAGTAACCTTCCAGATGCCTCCGGTCTCTGTAAAACTTGCTTGAGTGGATGATCAGTGTATATGGTAATAGGATGTGCCTGAAAGTAGTGCCGAAGTTTTCTGGAGGAAATCAGTAAACTATACGCCAGTTTTTCTATCCGTGGATAATTACGCTCTGCTGCTGTCAATTTTTTGCTCACATAATACACAGGTCTTTGGACCTTTTCCTCTTCCCTTACCAACGCTGAGCTGATCGCATGAGATGAAACTGCCAAATACACGAATAAATCCTCGTGGTCTATTGGTTTAGATAGAATTGGAGGTTTCTCCAAGTGCCTGAGCAAATTCTGAAACGCTTCTACGCAGTCAGGTGTCCATTTAAAGTGGCGTTTTCCTCGCTTTATTAATTCGAAGAATGGGATGCACTTATCCGTAGCCCTGGAGATAAATCTGCTTAGTGCGGCCACTTTTCCGGCAAGGCTTTGCACATCCCTAATTTGCCTGGGATCCTGAATGTTTCTGATTGTCGCGATCTGGTCTGGATTAATCTCGATACCGCGAGAACTGACAATGAATCCCAAGAATTTTCCAGAAGCAACACCAAACGAACACTTGGTGGGATTGAGTTTCATTCCATACTTTCGAAGAATGCCGAACATCTCTGCCAAGTCAGTAGTGTGTTGAGAGGATTGCTTGGATTTAACCAACATATCGTCGACGTATACTTCCATTGTTTTCCCGATTTGGTTATAAAACATTCTGTTGACCAAACGTTGGTACGTAGCGCCTGCGTTCTTCAAACCAAAGGGCATTACTACGTAACAATATAATCCCAGATCAGTGATAAAACTAGTATGCTCTTGATCTGGAACATGCATCGGAATTTGGTTGTATCCTGAATAAGCATCCATAAATGAGAGAAGCTCATGACCTGCCGTCGAGTCTACCAACTGGTCAATTCGAGGTAATGGGAAACTATCTTTTGGACAAGCTTTGTTCAAATCCGAGAAGTCGATACACGTTCGCCACTTCCCGTTGGCCTTCTTTACCAGGACTGGATTTGAAATCCAGTCTGGGTAGGTTGAATCTCTGATAAACCCATTACTCTTTAGCTTTCCAACCTCTTCTTTCAAGGCAGCGGACCTCTCTGGGCCCAGCATTCGCCTTTTTTGCTTTACTGGAGGATGTTGGGGGTTAATGCTCAACGAATGGCTCATAATTGATGGGGATATCCCGCACATGTCTGCGTGGGTCCAAGCAAATACATCCAAGTTGTTCTTTAAGAAATTTGTCAATTCTTCAGCAAGATTCGGACTTAACTGGGATCCAATCTTAAGGACCTTCTCTGGGTCACTGTCATCGATTGGTACATCCACAGTTGCCTCGTTGGGAGTCGCCATTCTGCCCCCGGGTTCTTGATCCTCTCTGGGATCTATATCCTCGGGCATCTCTCTGGGCAACTCTCCTACAATTATCCTCTTTGGTTGCTATAAGGTCTCCGCCCCCGAAGGGGGAGGGGTGCCTTTAGTTTCAATATCCCCTCCATTTCGAAGTAACTTTAGTTCGGCAACATAACATGCTCGCGTAGCAACTTGATCCCCTCTGATGATACCAATGCCAGCTTCTGTGGGGAATTTCAATAGCAAGCACCAGGGGGCTATACAAGCTTTGAACTTCGCGAGGGCCGGTCGGCCCAAGAAGGCATTGTATGGCGATTCAACATCCAAAACCACAAAGGGAAGGATTCTCACTCTCTGGCGTTCTCCTTCCCCAAGTGTAACTGGCAACTCTACATAACCCATTGGTGCGGTGGATGCTCCGTTGAATCCACGGATCCATCCTTGGCAGGGCTTCAAGTCTTTTATTTCAAGATTCATCTGGTCAAAGGCCTTTTTGAAAAGAATATTAACGGAACTCCCATTGTCCACCAGAACCTTATGAACAGTGGCTGGCCCAATGGGTATCGTAATTACGAGTGGATCTTCAGTTGGAGCATGGACTCCGATGCTTTCTCGTTCTTGGAAAACAACGTCATCGGTCATCATCTTCTGCTGCTTCACCGGGATACTGTCCTCGGGGTTGCTACATTCCCCCACTTCGAGGTGTTGTTTGGCTGCATTGACGTATTGATCTAAAGCTTTGGAACTGTGCCCAGCAAGATAAAGTCCACCGATCACGGTATTGATAACAATATTCTTTCCCTTTTGCTGAGCAGTTAGCCTAGTAGCAAGTTGATTTTGATTCTGATTCGGGGCCTGCACTGCTTGCCCCCTGTCCCTAGGCGTTACTCTGTATTCATCTAGCTTCCCTTCTCGAAGCAGCCTTTCGACTACATCCCTCAGGTGACGGCATTCATTCGTCGAATGGCCGTGAATTTGATGAAAGAGACAGAACTTCCCTGTCTCACGCTCTTTCTCTGTCGACTCTCTAGGAGGTGGCCTCTTATTTTGGAGGACTTCGTACGCATCCATGAAGATATTTTCTAAAGTATCATTTATGGGTGTATAACTTTCAAAGGCCCTGAGACGAGTCCTTCTCTGGGAGTCGTTCCCTCGGCCCCTCTTCCGGTTGTTGCCGTTACCATTGTTATTGTTGTTACCTGGCTGGCGACCACCCTGATTCTGATTTCCGACGTTAACTTCAACTTTCCCCGAGCTATCTCCAGTCTGTTTGATGGCGACATTGCTCTGAATTTCCTCTTTATCAGTTGTTTTAACCTTTCGGTTTGCGTATACCTCTTCCCGACGTAGATGTACATTGGCTTTCTCATAGAATAACTCTCTGGTGTGGGGGCGGTTTGCCTGCCAAGTACCTCCCGAATTCAGTGTCCTTATCCACTCCGTCAATCAGTGCTGCGACAATGGTCGGTTCATGAGGATCTTTAACCTCAGTGGCGGCCAAATTGAAACGATCCAGGTACATCTTTAGACTCTCGCCTGGTCGCTGTTTGACAAGGAATAAATCGATCACGCTTTTTGTCTTCTGTGCGTAAATACGGAATTGTTCTACGAACTTCTCGCTCAGCTCCCTGAAGCTAGAAACCGATCTTGCCGGCAGGCGAGTAAACCATAGCAAAGCCACGTCCTCCAGGAATATGGGAAACGCTTTACACTTAACTGCGTCAGAAGCGGCGGCAGCGGTCATCGACCAAGAGTATCTCATTAGGTGCTGAACAGGATCAGATCTTCCCGCATATCGGTTCATTTGTGGCATGTTGAAACGTCTTGGAAAAGTCGCATCCAAAATATCGTCAGTAAAAGGGGTATGACTGCGGTCGATCCCCCAATCTTCGTTCCGCTGTCCACGGCTGTCGGCCAGAATCTGGTGAACCATGGCTGCGACGTTTGCACTAGTCAAAGGAGGTTCAGGGTCAGTGCCTCTGGCCCGACGAGATTCTCTGATCTCTCTTCGGGGAGCAGTCACAAAATCCGGGGCTTGGACAGGGCTTCGCTGCCCCCTGTTATCATGGGTATGCGTGCGGCGACGGGGCTGAGGTGGTCTGTCATGCATAGGACTGTTCACATCTCGAGTCCTGAGAGCCGTTGCTTGACCATTCATATTACGGTTTGTGGGCCCCGCCCCTAGTTCTTCTTCTTCCTGTGAGGGCAGAGTCCCGAACCGAAGCTGTTCTATGTTTTCGGCTCTCTCATACGGTCGCCGCGGAGGTCTCGGCGATTCTTCAGATGAAGAAGAGTATACTGGGGTGAGTGGACGAACCGGTGATGCTCTTTGCCTTGCTAGCTCATCAAGTCTTCTATCCATAGCCGTCAAATTTTGCCGTAGAATGGAACTTTCCTGCCTTTGGGCAGCCAACTCATCAAACAACCTATCCCACATTTCGACGAAGCGAGAGAGATCCCCCTCAGTGACAGGAGCAGCAGGATCATAGTGGTCATCATCACTCTCTCTTATGCGCAAAGAGCTCGAACCAGGTCGAGCAGAGGTTCCAGGACGATAGGAGTGGGTCATAGGTTCTTTTCCTGGTCGAGTTGTATTCTGACCATCAGTTCGGATAGCTGCGGTTCGTGGAGGGCGATTCGCTGCGCCCCCCTGAGATCGACTCGTGGTCGTGGTACGCGGAGGCTGCGAGGTGTTGCCCCGGGATCGAGTAACAACCCCTTCGGTAGCACGGATCGTCTCGTTCTCATCGACTCGGAACGAGGTGTCTTCGTCGGATCGGATCGCCCCCTGCGCTCCGCGATCCAGAGTTTCTTCGTTGCCCAGTTCGTGCACACTCTCCTTAATTATTTCGTTGGTCTGCGAAACTTTAGATCTTTTTCCAGCCATGATATCTGAATCGCTGGAATCCTCAAAGAAGCGAATGGCGAAACTTTAAGACTGAGTTTCTCAGTGAAAGCACCAAAAATGTTAGATCGAAATTTGGACCTAACACCCAAATTGTTATGAACAGTAGAGAATTTCAAATGAAATACAAGGAAAAAGAAAAGAACACTCAGAATTTATAGTGGTTCGGCGTTAACGAGCCTACGTCCACATTATATCTTATTGATTATGCTTTAAAAGCTAATACAACAGTGATTTCTCTCAATATTTCAATAGTTTGACAACAATGGCGGATTCAGTACTCAATATTGCCAAAAGGATCCCGAAAAATGCCAAGCTCTGGGCTATTTATAGCTGATTTTGTCAGGCGGATCGTGGACACGTGGCACGAATCCCGAGATCATCGGATCGCATCGCCACCGTTGAAGAAACAGTCAAACTAGCCGTTCTGGACAGGTGTCGTGACCTGCTTGAAAATCGGATCGTGCAGATGGGGAGAATTTGTCCAGATGACGGTTGGGGACACGTGTCGCCAGATCCGTGCGATTCGGATCGCTGAAGACTAGCTCGCGCTTGAACAGGTCGGAGGGTTCGCCATGCACCAGGGGATCGGATCGGTTCGCTTGGGGTGTCAATGTAAGCTTGGATCGGATCGCCCAGCTACGTCGTTCCCTGATGAGATGGGGCGATCCGTAGAGACGCGATCCGATATTTGGGCGAGACGACGGTGCGCGATTCGATATCCAGCGAAACGATGATGCGCGATCCATTCCTCTATGTTCTTAGATACTGTGGTTTCCTGCTTTCCTCTTACGAATGATCCTGGGTGGCTTGGTCAAAAAGTGAGCCAACACTGATGATCTTGCTTGGGCCGTACACCTAAGAGGAGGGAATCAGTTAGTGATCATCCAGACGTACTTGGAGATCGATGGATGTGCGGGGTACTAGGTGCCTTCGGTTTCGTTCAGACCTAGAACGAACTTGTAAATGGATTGTGTGTCTGACATTGGATTTTATTCTGTGTGGTTGATTTCTATTAAATATATATCTATTTGGCGGCGGAGAATTTATTCTCTTGCTTAACGCCCTTCTCTGAGACGTACTGTAATAACCCGTAAATGCGAGCCAGTTTAAAATTTTTATTTTGGCAATCTTAATGAATTTTGAATATTTAAAATAGATTATTTTAAATAATATCGACGAGAAATTTATTTTGAATATAATTCGAACGTATATATTTATACGCGTCGTCGTTAGAATATAAATATTTATTTTAAATTATAAAAGGAATTGAAAATGGCGCGGTAGTTCGATAATTCGATTTCAAACTTCAATTGAATGTACCGGGTGCAAAACAATCCGGATTTTAGTGAAACCAAAAACATTAGGATCTAATTGATAATATCTTTCCAACGAACCCAAAAAATCAAAATTTCATAGCGGGGATCAAAAGATGTGTCCAGTTGAAAATTCTGAATAGTCGCTATGGAATTCAGGCCCTTAAAAATTGACATTTTGCAAACGACCTCGGATTTCGACGAAACCACTTTTGTTGGATCCGCAGTGTCAAATTATTGCTAGATTTCAAATTTCATAATTTTTCGAATCAATATGTGAGCGTGGCAAAGGAAAACGCGTTTGACCAGTTTCAGGTTATTTTAATCGACTGGAAAATGGCCATTTTTCCAACGGTCTCGGAATATGATGAAACTAGTTTGTTAGGACCGTATCGTCAATACAAAGCTAGAAAATATTTTTCTGGAATTTTTCGAGTTAGTATGTGACCCCGATAAATTAAAATACGCGTTCAAATTCAATATATAGAGTTATATGTTGATTTTGACGAAAACGGATCAAAATGATTGAATCAGATTATGTGGCATATCCCATTGTGTTCGGAATGGGGGTTATACGCTATGGACGACAGACGGTGGGCCTCGTTTAGAGGTCGTATGTAAAAGTCAACCTTTTGAAATTAAATAATTAAATAATAAAATATAAAAAAACCTTTCTCTCCCATTTAAACCCGTTGCCCCCCCTTTGTTTCGATTCATTCGTTCAGAAATATAAAAAAAAAAGAAAAAGAAGAAGATGAAGAGGGGGGAGGAGCGCCGTCGCTCCCCCCATCAGGGCGCCGCCGCGCCTCAGGAGGGGCGCCGCCTCCGAACCCACGAACCCCCTTCCACCTCGACCACCGCGAAACCCCCCCCCCCTCGATTTGCCTCACGACAACACCCCCCCTGTTCGCACCCCTTTTTCCTCGATCGACGCATCGAAGCCCCCTACCCTGCTGCCGACCGAAGCCGACACCCCCCCTCCTCCTTCCTGCGACGTGAAGCCCCCCCCCCTCCGCCGCTCCTCTGCTCCGCCTTCCCTTCCGATTTCTTCCCCAAATGAATTGAAGTAAGTTGTTTATTTTATTTACATATATTTTCAGTTTTTACTTAGATAAAGCTATGATCTTTATATTTGTAAAAATAAAAATATGATTTTTATATTTTTAAAGTATTAAAAATATAATCTTTACTATGTAGAAGATGTAAAAATATGATTTTGTTTATGTAGAGAATTAAAAATATAATTTTTACATGATAGGAATATTACAAATATCATCTTTATATGTGTAGAAAAATAAAAATGTGATTTTTATAATGATATATTTGAAAAGGCGAAATCTTTATATTTGAAAAGGCAAAATCTTTATATAGAGAATAGCGAGGTAAAAATATAATTTTTATCTATATAGTAGCAATGTAAAAATAGAATTTTTATCCATATAGCGTGATTATAAAAATTCGATTTTTATATATTGAATAGCGAAGTAAAAATTCGATTTTTATATATTGAATAGCATAGTAAAAATTCGATTTTTATATATTGAATAGCATATTAAAAATTTGATTTTTATATATTGAATAGCGAAGTAAAAATTCGATTTTTATATATTGAATAGCTAAGTAAAATTCGATTTTTACATATGTAGAGAATATGGGCAACGAAGGTGACAAAAAGGCGAGAGCGATGAAGATTTCTATAAATGAAGAGTCATGGTATTGGATAGCTATCGGTGAGAACTTCTCACTCTTCAATTTCCTTTTCTAGTTATATATATACTAGGATGCAGACGGTGCTTAGCAGCACCCGACACCCGTCATCCACAGACCATGGATGGCTTGTTTGTTTAATTGTTTGGTTGTGTAGTTGGTTAAATTATTTGGTTTGAATTGAATTGTTTGGTGAAATGGAATGGATTTGATTGATGTGTGAATGGCGTGGGCCTTCACTAGACCGGGGATAAGGCTAGGCCTTGTCCCGTTTCTAGTATCGTGCCGTTATGCCGCCGAAATTTTCTAAAATAAGTTAGAAAAATAAAAATATCATTTTAGTTTGTAAATGAACTGAATAAAAATTCAAGTGTTAAATTAAAATATTTGATCGTTAAAAATATAATTTTTAACGTGAATGTGAATAAATAAATATTCATTTACAAACCGGACGGTTTGTTTATGTACACCTATTTGAGGGACATTAATTGGGACGATAAATTTTACACATCGCCCAACTGCACAAATAAAATCTGTGTTTGATTGTTTGAAACCCCACACGGGTATTGGGATAAAATTCGGCATACACCAATCCCAATAATTAATTGTATGTCGATCGATAGATCGACAGGCTGTTATAAGCGTTAAATATCTATATTTGATGCTTATACAGTGTAGTGCACTTTGGATGATGGTTGATTATTTATCGTTGCTATTATATACATTTGTTGTATGGAATCCATATAATTAACATTATATGGTGATTGATTGGGCCTCATTCCAATTTGAAAAATAAAGAATATTATAAAATAAAGGTTCATGTGTTGACAGTACTCATCCGTTGAGATTAGTCATGTGTTGAACGAAATATTTTAAAAATAGAAATATTTGAAAAAGAAATATTTGAAATAGAGTATTAGAAAATAGAAATACACGAAGCCGTGTTGATTAGATTGACGCCATTTTGACGTGAACGATATTTTTATCGATTTTACTCATTTTGAAATGAATATTGAAAAGTGATTTCGTAATCGAATATTTCGAAATGAATTGAATATGAAGCGATTTCGAAATGAATTGAATATAAAACGATTTCGAAATGAATTGAATATGAAACGATTTCAAAATGAATTGAATATGAAACGATTTCGAAATGAATTGAATATGAAACGATTTCGAAATGAATTGAATATGAAGAGATTTCAAAATGAATTGAATATGAAACGATTTCGAAATGAATTGAATATAAAACGATTTCGAAATGAATTGAATATAAAACGATTTCGAATTGAATTGAATAGAAAACAAATTTGATTTCAATTGAATATATAACGAATTTGATTTGAATTGAATAGAAAACTAAAATGAATTTGAATCGAATAGTTTGAAATGAAATTTGAATTAAATTGATTAGAAAATGAATTTGATTTCAACTGAATATATAACAAATTTGAATTTGAATTGAATAGAAAACCAATATGAATTTGAATTGAATAGAAAACGAAATGAATTTGAATTGAATAGAAAACCAAAATGAATTTGAATCGAATAGTTTGAAATGAAATTTGAATTAAATTGAATAGAAAATGAAATTTGAATTAAATTGAATAGAAAACGAATTTGAATTGAATTGAATAGAAAACGAATTTGAATTGAATTGAATAGAAAACCAAAATGAATTTGAATCGAATAGTTTGAAATGAAATTTGAATTAAATTGATTAGAAAACGAATTTGATTTCAATTGAATATATAACAAATTTGAATTTGAATTGAATAGAAAACCAATATGAATTTGAATTGAATAGAAAACGAAATGAATTTGAATTGAATAGAAAACCGAAATGAATTTGAATCGAATAGTTTGAAATGAAATTTGAATTAAATTGAATAGAAAATGAAATTTGAATTAAATTGAATAGAAAACGAATTTTAATTAAATTGAATAGAAAACGAATTTGAATTGAATTGAATAGAAAACGAATTCGAATTGAATTGAAAACGAATTCGAATTGAATTGAAAACGAATTCGAATTGAATTGAAAACGAATTGAAATGAATTCAAATTGAATTGAAATTTGAATTGAATAGAAATGAATTTTAAAACGAATTTATAAGGAAGAATTCAATTTTGATTTGAATTGAAATGGAAGTTGAAATTTTTTTTGAAACGAATTTAAAACGATTTATAAAATTTGTTTTAAACAGAAATCGACGAAATATATATTATATAATATATATATATATATATATATATATAATATAATGGCCTGAATAGAACGCGCCACGCCGCGGCAGTTCGCGAATTTCGACCATTAACTTCGAATGGACATTACGGGAGATCCGACCGTCGGATTCTCCTATAAACGGAACCGTTGGATTCGTATCGAAAAGAGCTTTCTAACGAATATTAGAAATTTGAAATCTAACGGTTGGATTTGGAGATACGTCCAAATCAAATTTGGAAAAGGTCGCTGTAAGTGCAGTTCGATGGCCGTTGATGGAAATCGACTGTACGGGCCTTGATAAAATTACTAAAAATAATAATAATTTGTGTAAAATCATAAGAAATGATTTGGGGAAAAATGGGATGAAAAACTCCATATTTGAAAAGATAAAAATACATTTTTATCGAAATGAACTAGTTTTGAACTGAAATTAAAACCCATTTATTTTTTTTATAAATAAATTGGATTTGAAATGGGCTTAAATAGAATTGATTAATGTGTTTATCGTGAACTGTGTTTTAAATAACACTAGTTCTTTAACCCGATAATAAATAGAATGTGATTTGGGTTTGTCGTGAACTGTATTTTAAATGACACTAGTTCTTTAACCCAGTAAAAGGAGTTTTAATGAATCTGCAATTAGATTGTAATGTGAATTGATAATTTAAATTATCAAATTGGGCAGATGAGCGAGAATGGAGTATCACCAGTTTTGCTCCAAAGCGATAGTTAAATCTTTAATTAGATTTGAACGTGTAATGGTAATTACTTTTACCGATAACACCATGGTGTTAGATATGGAGTATTACCAGTTTTGCTTCATGGGATGAATAGGTTGGGATTGGGAAATAAAATAAATAATTACTTCGGTGTGGTTCGCTAATCTCGACTAGTTTGGAAAACCATAATTTGGTTTGAAATGACATCCAAAGGAAGATTAAAGGATAAATTTTAAAGAATTTATCTTGGATAAAATTAATGGGAACCTTTCCCTAAGAATATGAAATTTGCGGTTAGTGGCTGCTGAATTGGAATGAGGCGTATATTGTGCTTTTGTAACATTTGTTTTTAATATACGCGGGTTGTTCGGAAAGTCCGGGTTTATATCCATTCTGAATAACCGATTCGACGATATGTCGAAGATGAAGACGGTGGTTGAAGACCGGAAGTCTTCACATCGTTTGGGTGATTACTGATGATCTTGATTGGGCTGTACACCCAAGATGAGGGAATCAGTTGGTTGTCGTCCAGACGTACTTGGAGATCGATGGATATGCGAGGAAAGTGCCTCCGGTTTCGTTCAGACCCAGAACGAACTTGTAAATGGATTGTGTGTCTGACATTGGATTTTATTCTGTGTTGATTGATTTCTGTTAAATATATATCTGTTTGGCGGCGGAGAATTTATTCTTTTGCTTAACGCCCTTCTCTGAGACGTACGAGCTTAGAGGTTATATATCGATAGATATCAATCGCATGGCATGAATTGCCTGTGTGGCATGCTGAGTTGCATGGATCAAGGCTTCTGTTGAAAAGCAAAGTCTTGTGGTTGATGATCAAAGCACGACCTACGTGGCAGCTTTGGGTATAGCGTGGATTCGCGAGCCTCACACCTCGGTATGAGTCAAAAATGGGATAAGGATGCAGGGAGAGCACGACGTTTCTTTCTAGCTTTGGTGGTGTCAGTGACTTACCAGCCCTGACATTTATATACTTTTTACCTATGTGGTTGTTGGATGAGGCGCCTCGATTTTAGGTCTGTAAGGACCGGGAAACGTGTGTTCAGGAATAAATAATCCTCTAACGTAAGTGAGGACCGGCCCTGAAGCATCCAGGGGTTACCCAGAGTGTGTAGTCCTGAGGCATTTGCTAGAGTGTCTCGACGCGGAGAGGAGCTTGCCCCTTGCCTCGACTCATGACGGCAATCCAATTTCCAATACGTGTATTTCGGTTTTATTTGTAGAGCCTAGTATGGCAACATGATAGATGGTACCCATGCCGCCTAGGATTGATATTTATGATTGAAAATGTTTTGACACTATACACTTATTATAGTATCAAATGATTTGTTTTAAACGTACCAAGCATGTTTGGCTATTATAAGGGAAAACCCTATCCTCCGGCTTGCGTTGCATTGTGTGATGGGACCTGGGTCTTATAATAGCTTCATTTTTCGAAAAAAGCATTGCGTTGTTTATTGATATGCACTGGTATTCTTGGGAGGAAACCCGTTCCGTGTCATACGGCGTGGTCCCTTGAATTACTCTCTTTTAAAATAAAGTTTTAATAACTGTTTTAGTTGTCACACCAGTCACATGACTGACCTGGAGTTTATTGTTTTAACCTAAACTCTGGGTGCCCCTATTTTCCACACGGGGAGCTAGTAGTTTTGGTTTTGCAGATTTATATTCACAGGATCCTGGTTTACAGCTGGAATGATATCCGGAAAGCTCTGTATCCTTATATCACCTTCAGTTGTGCTTTATGTTATTTTTCCGCTGCTATGTAATTTATTGTAATCTCTGATATTTATCGAATGTAATTTATTCATTTATACTCTGTATATTCTTGTATCTGATGGAATTGTTGTAATATACAATGAAATGTTCTTCTGTTTGTGTTCTGATTTGTCCTGTTCTCAACGATCAGGGGTTTCGAACGGTCTAGATCGGTTTAACGACTGATTAGGATCGAGCGAAATTTCTCGCCGTCACACGTACGAGCTTAGAGGTTATATATTGATGGATATCAAACGCATGGAGTGAATTGTCTATGTGGGATGCCTAAGTGGCAATTGATCAAGGCTTCTGTTGAAAAGCAAAGTCTTGTGGTGATGATCAAAGCACGGCTTGTGTGGCATAGCTTTGTGTAGCGTGGATTCGCGAGCCTCACACCCCGGTTGTGAACCAAAAATGGGAGAAGGATCCAGGGAGGGCATGCGTTTCTTTCTAGCCAGAAGTGGCGTCAGTGGTTTTACATGCCCTGACGAGTTTGACTTATGTGGTTGTTGCTATTGCGAGGCGCCTCGGATATATCGGTCGTTCTCGAACCGATGGAGTCATTCGTTGGCTCATTTACGCCCCATAGGGCGGGGATACGTAGTGTTCAGGCATTTTAATCCACATCGGTGGACCGGCCCTGTGGCTCCTAGGTGCAGTTGCGGCTGTAGCCTGAGGCTCGGGCTAGAGAGTCTCGAATTCGGTAGAGGACTATCTTTTGCCTCGGTTCACAGATGGAAACCCAATTTCCAAATACATGACTTTGCGATTTTGATTGTATAACCTATATATGGCGACATAGTGGTATGGGGCATTCATGCCGCCTATGATTGATACTTATGATTTGAAATTGATTTCTTCACTTATAGCGATAATAAAAGATTTGTTTTAACGTATCAAGCATTCTTTGGCTATTATAAGGTAAAACACTATCCTCTAGTTTGTGTTGCATTGTGTGATGGGACCTGGGTCTTATAATAGCTTCATTTTTCTTTATTTAGCATTGCGCTAATGTTTTATGCACTGGTATTCTTGGGAGGAAACCCGTTCCGTGTTATACGGCGTGGTCCCTTGATTTACCTAACTTTGAAAATAAATATTAATAACTGTTTTAGTTCTCACACCAGTCCCATGACTGACCTGGAGTTTATTGTTTTAACCTAAACTCTGGGTGCCCCTATTTTGACACGGGCAGCTAGTAGTTTTGGTTTTGTAGATTTATATTCACAGGATCCTGGTTTACAGCTGGAACGATATCCGGAAAGCTTTGTATCCGTATATCTCCTTCTAGTTGTGTTTTGTATTATTTCCGCTGCGATGTATTTAAATGTAATTTAAATCTCTGATATTTCTGTGTAATATTTATTCATACTCTGTATATTCTTGTATTCTGATGGAATTGTTGTAATATACAATGAAATGTTCTTCCGTCTGCGTTATTCTGTGGCTTGCTCTCGACTCAATCCGGGATTTCCCGTAAGGGGGATTTCGGGTCGTTTCAGCATGGTATCAGAGCTTTGGTGTACAGAGCTCGAGAACAAGACACATTAGAACCAAACGAAAGAATTCATCAGATATTGGATTAGTAATGTCCAATTAGAATGACTCGTTAGAGATAGGATCAGTAGTATCCTAGAACGAGTGTGAAGAGTATATATTTCAAATGAAAACAATTTTTGTTTTGAAATTTAAATCGTTTTATACGTATTTGAATATTCATTTATTTTGAATTTGGACAATCCGATATATAAAGATTTTGCATATACGCGTCATGAACGTATATTCGAAGTTTTAATATATCGGATAGATATAGAACCGCACTCTAGTAGCCCGAAGATGTTCTGATGGTGGTTCGAAACATCATCAGCATTTATTTTCGAGTGACGAAGGTGTGATATCTATATATTTCCATTGACTGGTGTGAGAACCAAAACTAGATAGGTTTATTGTTGTGATTTGGCATCAAAAACATGATTTTCTGTATATATATCAAAGTTATAAATTTGAAACATTAATCCACTAATTGATTGATGGTCGTGTTGTTTGTTATTTGTTTGATAATTTTGAACCATTATGCCTGATTGTATCAAATATTGAATTGCATTGAAAATTGGTCGCATTTGCTTGCATATACATGTACTTACATTGAACAGGTCATAGCAAGGAGGCTAGAGCAGAAGAATAAAATTGTTTGCACGACAAATAGGTACATGTTTATCATAATTTACTGTTTTGTTTGGGTGATGATGATTTTATGAGCCGATTGGCTAGCCGCTTGGCTTTTTCTTTTTCTTTTTGAGATCAGAGGGCTTATATGGCAATTTCGGGATTTTCCCGTGCTCCCGGTGCAGGGGAGGTTATGGCGAAATTTTTCGAAAATTTAGGGTGTTAGCCAAATTTTTGAAAATTTAGAAAAGTTCCTAGAAACTGAAAAGTTGAAGAACTTAAGCCGTAATGAAAATAATGGAAGTTGAGTTGAATTGTTAAACAACTTTCGGCTTTGTTCCTTTTCGGGGACGAAAAGTTTTAAGTGGGGGAGATTGTAACAACCCGTAAATTCTGGGCCAGTTTAAAATTTTTATTTTGGCAATTTTAGCGAATTTTGAACATTTAAAATGATTTATTTTAAATAATATCAATGAGAAATTTATTTTGAATAGAATCGAACGTATATATTTATATACGTCGTCGTTAGAATATAAATTTTATTTTAATTATAAAGGAATTGAAAATGCCGCGGTAGTTCGATAATTCGATTTCAAACTTCAATTGAACATACCGGGTGCAAAACAATCCGGATTTTAGTGAAACCAAAAATAATAGGATCTAATTGAGAATATATTTCCAACGAATCCGAAAAATTGAGATTTCATAGCGGGAATCAAAAGATATGTCCAGTTGAAAATTCTGAATAGTCGCTATGGAATTCAGGCCCTTAAAAATAGCCATTTTGCAAATGACCTCGGATTTCGACGAAATCACTTTTGTTGGATCCGGGATGTCAAATTATTGCTAGGTTTCAAATTTCATAATTTTTCGAACCAATATGTGAGTGTGGCAAAGGAAAACGCGTTTGACCAGTTTCAGTTGATTTTAATCGACTGGAAATTGGCCATTATTCAAACGGTCTCAGAATTTGACTAAACTAGTTTTGTTAGGACCGTATCGTCAATACGAAGCTAGAAAATATTTTTCTTGGATTTTTCTAGTTAGTATGTGGCCTCGGTAAATTGAAATGTGCATTCAAATTCAATATATAGAGTTATATTTTGATTTTGACGAAAACTGATCGTAACGGCCGATCTAGCTTACGATACATATCCCATTATGTCCGAAACGGGGGTAATACGCTAGCGGTGACAGTCGTTGGGTGTGATTCCGAGTTCGAACGAAAAGTCAACACTTAGAGAAAATAAAAAGAAAATAATAATAATATATATACATATAATATTCCTTCTCTTTGCCTTATAACCCCCCCTGTCGTTTTCTTTTTCCTAAATCGCTCCCTCCCTGCTCACGATCCGCCACCGCTCAACCCCCACGCCACCCCCCTCACCTCGGCCGCCCGCCCCCTGTCACCCTTTGCCTCCTCCTCCCACCGCTTCTCCCCTCCTCCTTCCAGACGAAATCCCCAAGCCCACAGACCCGCGAACCCTAGCCCCCCCAGTCACTGAAACCACCGCGTCCAAGCCCGAACCACCACCCGACCGCTGACGCGAGCCTCCACCGACCTCCAGCACCCCCTCGCGCCTCTTCCCTCCAAACCCCGCCCCAAACCGGAAGTAAACTACTGTCGACCACCGCCACAAGACTGCCACCACCAGATCGAGCCCGTACACCCTCCGACAGCCTCCGCGAGCCCAGTTCACCACCCCAGCTCCCTCTTGATCGAAAAACCCTGCAAGTTTTATTTTAATTTATTTTGAGTAAATAGTTTAAGGTAATTTTAAAGCTAGGATTTTTTAGCATTTGAAAGTTTAGATTTTTATTATATATAATGATGGAAAGATAGATTTTTTTTATACGGTTGAAAGATAGATTTTTATATGGTTGAAAGGTAAGATTTTTAAGATGTTAAAGGTAGGATTTTTATGAAGAAAGTTTAGATTTTCAAATTCATAAAGTTAGGATTTTTGGCTTTGTAAAGATACGATTTTTATTTATACGAATAGTATATTAGAAATGCGATTTTTATATGAATGGCATGCATTTATAAAGAAAAGTAAAGGCGAAATCTTTATATTTGAAAAGACGAAATCTTTATATTTGAAAAGACGAAATCTTTATATAGAGAATAGCGTGATAAAAATATAATCTTTATTATATGAACACCGTTGTAAAAATAGAATTTTTATCTATATAGTAGCGATATAAAATTAGAATTTTTATCTATGTAGTAGTAGTATAAAAATATGATTTATATATATATATAGCAACAATATAAAAATATGATTTTTATATATGTAGTGGTTACGGGCAACGAAAGTGACAAAGGGCGAGAACGGCGATGATTCCCTACATAAGAAGAGTCGTGGAGTTGGAATAGCTTTGGTGAGAACTTCTCACTCTAAATTTCTTTTTCTAGTTATATATATATATACTAGGATGCAGACGGTACTTAGCAGCACCCGACACCCGTCGTCCACAGACCATGGACGGCTTGTTTGTTTGATTGATGTGTTGTGAAAATTGTTTGTGATGTTGATGAGAAATAGATAATGAAATATATTCATGTGTTGAAATAAATTAATTATCGTTGAAAATATAATTTTTAACGTGAATGTGAATAAATAAATAATTATAAACAAATCGGCTGATTTGTTTATATACACTGATTTGACTGATATTGATTGGGATGATAAATTTTACACATCGCCCAACTGCACAAATAAAAATCTGTGTTTGTTGATTTGAAACCCCACACGGGTGTTGGGATGATATTTGGCGTACACTAATCCCAATTATTTAATTGTATGTCGATCGATCGGTCGACAGGCTGTGTAAGCGTTAATTATTTATATTTGATGCTTATGCAGTTGAGTGGTGCACTTTGGATGATGGTTGATTGTTTATCGTTGCTATTATATACATGTGTTGTATGGAATCCATGTAATTAACGTTATATGGTGATTGATTGGGCCTCATTCCAATCGGGAAAATAATGAATATTATAAAAGAAAATTCATGTGTTGAATATAAAAATAGTCATGCGTTGACGATGTGCATGTGTTGAAACTATTCACGTGTCGAGTAAAATATTTTAACAATAAAATTGACATCTTTATCATATTTAAAATTAGAACTACTTCACGATGGAGTCTGATTGAAAATCAAACAATAGATACCATAATTTTATAAAATATTTTACATAACAAAAATAGTCGTGTGTGGACAGTACTCATGTGTTGAGATTAGTCATGTATTGAAAGGAATATAGATTCATGTGTTGAATAGAATAAATATTCATTTTTTTTTGAATAGAATAACGAATTTATTGAAATATATAAAGCCGTGTTGATTAGAGTTGCGCTATTTATTTTTAAATATTTAATTTAATTATTTTTAAATATATTTATATATTTAAAAGGGTTATTTAGAGCTTTAGAAATAGCCAGTTTTGCTAACGACCTCTGTTTTCGACGAAACTAATTTTGTTGGATCCGCAATGTTAAATTATTGTTAGATTTCAATTTTCGTGATTTTTGAAGTCAATATGTGGTCCTATGGGATTTTAATGTGAAAAACAATCAGTATTCTAAAGCTTAAAAATACGTTGTGTGAGCAAACGAAGTCGGAATTCGACGAAACCAGTTTCGTTGGGTGCGCAATGTCGAACTGAAGATGTATGTCCATTTTCGTGATTTTTGGGTATCGTAGGTGATCATACGGATTTTTAGAAGATAATTACAAACAGCGGTTCATTAAAAATGAATAAAATAATCGATTAAAATATTATTTCCTCATCCTATAAATATATGACTAATTCGTCTAACCCTAAATCTACTTTCCTAGTGGTCAAAACTTCTTCAGCTGACAATGTTTTCCCCCTTTTACAAATCGTGCATCTTCAAAAATTAATAGAAATCAA
The DNA here is from genome assembly GCA_030737875.1 of Allium sativum. NCBI lineage: Eukaryota > Viridiplantae > Streptophyta > Magnoliopsida > Asparagales > Amaryllidaceae > Allium > Allium sativum. Next base: position 432,217,264 of record CM060912.1, read on the forward strand.
AATAAAATCCGATAAACCTTCAAACAAGTTTATTCAAGTTCTCATCGTCATTCTCTTCTATTCTATACTAATTTTGTAGGGTTCGGTTGTCCTTTTTGTCGTTGTGTTTTCATGGCGTTCGAACCGCATGTGCTAGGTTTCCAAAGTTTGTCGAACTGAAGCTTTTATACGTTGTTTTGAGGGTGCGATTGGGCTCAGGAGATCGAATAGAGTTTAATGACAAAGAATGGTGGGGTTCGGTGGTTACAGGTGATGCAATAGTCACTGTACTGGTGCGAGATATTCGACGATGGAATTGCTAAGGAGGAATCGGAATTAATGATAATGGGATGGGGTTGGAGAGAAGTTGAAGAGGGAATTAACGATGATTTTTATTTGATTTTTCATAAAGGGAGTATGGAGAACGGTTTGGGTGTAAATCGGCAATGGTGTGGGAGGATTACTGGAGTCGCGGCTTGCATCTGGGAGGAAGGAGTTTTACGTGGTCTGGGCTGGTAGAGGTGAAGATCGGCCTATTTTGGAAAGGTGAATCCCATTTGTAAAAAGGGAAATTAAAATTTAATTTAATTTAGTACAAACTTATAAATCGTATAACTATCTCATACGTGATCAGAATTGAGCGAAACAAGATTCGTTGGGATCATATGGATGAGAGCTCCACCATGGAACTAACCGGGAATGAATTGAAGCTCATTTGGATTTACGGTGAAATTAAATGCCTGAATCAAATTAACGACCAATTATCGTTACTTAACGATAACCATCCAATGTGAGTAGAACTCACTAACTCATCTCAGTATATTTTTATAAGGTATTTTTAGAAATGATAAATAATGGTTGTTTGTTGTGTGTTGGCTGTTTGGTTGAACTGCTAGTCAGTTGATTGAAAATATAGATAACGATATATATATAAATCCTAAATCAAATATTGATTCTGTTTAGCAGAATATTTCATAGTAAAATGAAATTGGTGTTAATTTTATTGTTTAACATCTGTGGATGCAGGGAAACAGGTCGGAGGGACCCAACTGGGTTCCTCAACATTTATTTTATTGTTTTTTTTCATATATTGTGTTATAAGATGTGATATAAAATCTGTTGTTGATTTTGTATGTTGGAATGATATTGATCATTGTTATATGGTACATTAAATACCATAAGGAATACTGGAGTGTTAAAAAGGAAATTTTCGATGTCATATTAAAAAAGAAATATTTATAAAATCAAAAGCTTTTATAAAAAGAAAATATTTATTTAGAAAATAAATAGATTTAAAAGGAATATTTATTTGTTAATCAAATAGGCAGAATTGAAGGGAAATATTTGTAAAACATTTACAGATAGAATTGAAGGGAAATATTTGTAAAACATTTACAGATAGAATTGAAAAGGGATATTTATCTAAAAATAAATAGAATAGAAAGGGGAAATTTGTAAAACAAATAGAAAAGGAAATAGTTAGATTATCAAAGGAATTACTTATAAAATCAAAAGATTTTATAAATATAAAATAATTTATAAAATAAATATGATTTTCAAAAGGGGATTTGTTTTGTAAATAAATAGATTATAAAAGGAAATACTTGAAAAGCGACTAGAATTGTATAAAAGGAAAATTTTACATTTTGAAAGGTTTAGACCCGTGCTTCACACACGGGTATAACATGGTATGGGTTTAAAACAAAGATTTTAAATAGAACCTATTCTGACCGATAGATTGAGAAGATAAATTTATAAATAATATTTTATAAATTAAATAATATGTTTATCATTGTATAAATAGAAAATATAAGTCAGAACTTATATAGAGAAGTAAGAATCGATTTCAACATTGAGATTTGAAACTGAATAAATGTAGAGTTAATCAAAGGAGTTAATCAGTTAGAGTTAATCCGTTAGAGTTAATTAGATAGAGTTAATCGAACTTGAATTAATTGAATATTAGTTTTTCAATTAGAGTTGATCGAATATAGTTATTTGACATAGAGTTAGCCAAACATAGTTAATTAGGATGAGTCGCCATTTCGTACGAGTGCTAGCGTAATTCGCAGGGCTGTAGATAGCCTACGGCGGTCGGATGTTTCCTGAGGGAATCAGGCGTAACAGTTTTGATCGCTACAATCTAGTGTCAAGCGAATGAGTTAATTCGAATATTAGCCATTCGAAATAAATTTAAAACAGGCATAGTTATTTGAATATAAATTAATCGAATATTAGTTATTAGATAGGAGTTAAATAAATTGAGTTAATCAAGTAAGTTAATCAAGTTGAGTTAGTCAAAATAAGTTAATCAAACCGAGTTGATCCAAATGAGTTAATCCAATGGAGTTATTCGAAATAGTTTGTTCAAACAGAATTAAAGGAGTTAATCGAATATAGTTTATTTGAAAAGAGATAAATCGAATGCAAATCATTCAAAGAGAGTTAATCGAATGCAAATCATTCGAAGAGAGTTAATCGAATATAGTTTATTCGAAAAGGAGCTATCGAATAGAGATTATTCGAAAAAGAGGATTATACCTTGAATTCGACTATATCAAACTCGGGAAAGTAATATTTACTTTCCGTTTTAATCAAAATTTACTTATTTATTAATAAATTAGTGGTTTAGTTATTTAGTTAAATTAAGGAATAAAGTGTATTTTGAAGTTAGATATTTAGGAAGAAGGGATCATAACGCTATAATTATAATCAATGTTTTAAAATAAAGAAGTGGATTCATAAATATAATCCGAGTTACGTAAGAAAGTTTGTTAAAGATTTTAAAGGTGAATCTTGTCTATTTCGAAGTTAGAAATGTTGTTCAGTTATGGATTGAGAGGTAATTATACCCCAACTTGATTGACTTCGTTTAAACTAAGGGATGGGTAAGGTTCGATAGTGAAAGTTGGTTAAGTGAATTTTGTTAATAAGTGTAATGGTTCGAAATGGCTTAGTGATGTTATTTAAACATCTGTTAAATCCAACAAAGGAGTTTTGGAAGTGTTTTTCTAATAAAAGAATCAGAAATATTTTCTAATTTAGAAAACAAGAAAAGGGAGTAAATCTGGAAATGTTTCCAATGTTAATCAAGTATATTTTCTAAATTTAGAAAATAAGAATTTACAAATATATAGAAAGGGAAAATGGATAAAAAAAAAGATGAATGTTGAATGTCGATTGATCGATAGAATTTCCATCTAGAAATAATATCGTTGTTTGCACACCTGTTTTTCTTTGATAGTTAAATCACCGACTATCGAAGTTTTTGACCATTTTTACGTCGTCTATATGGAGAGACCGGGATCAGACTTTTATCTGAAAACCACTCTGTATGGACGTTAGTGTTGCAATCAAATATGATGAAAATAATTGAAGATGGAATTATGCAAGGGCTATCCTGTTTACAGAATAGTGCCTTCGGTTTGTCCAGTCCCAGGACAAACGTGAATGGACGAATGTCTCACAGAGTATAACTAATAGATCAAGTAAGTTGATCTCTTCAAAAGTACTTATGTTTGGTGGCGGAGGAATTCATTTCTCTTAGCTTTATGCCCGTGGTATTTTTGAGGAAATCAATTTGTGATTTGGCGGGTACGACGATGTGGCATTCAAAGTAAATGAATGTATGATCTGTCAAAGATACGTTGTGACCTCAAGCCTCATCAACCGGGAAATGAAAAGAATCAGGCAGGCAGCATGGCTAAGTGGGTCGCTCCCATTAGGGTGTATATCATCTAGAGAAAATCCATTTCATTCTTTTATCTATTATCGATGATGTCTCTTTTCGAGAAACGGTGGGTAGCTCCCAACCGTTGGTGATATACATTCGATACACTCAAGCGAAATGAGTGGTCGGTCATGTGTGGGCCAGGTTGCAAGACGTTCTTGTTGAACCCAGTGTATTCGCCTCTAAAGTTACACTATCAGCAGGTGGTCCTGTACCTTATCATAGTTGGAAATCCATTATCCAATAAGAACCTATGATTTTGTTTGTATACTATATATGTGGAATGTGAGATGCAAGCGTTCTGCTAGATTCTAATTACCTGTGATTATACATTATTATAATATCAGAGAAGTATTGATTTCCAAAACTGTTTTGGGTTATCGTAAGGTAAAAACCATCCGTGTTTATGTGTGGATCGGTCTTATGATTATCTTTTCTTTTGAAAAGGATTTTGAAAAATTAAACCAAATGATTTGAGTTTACTCACACCAGTCCCATGACTGACCCAGAGTTTATTTTGTTTTGTTTTCCCTAAATTTTTGGGTGCCCAAATTTGTATGGGCAGTCAAGTAGTTCAGTTCTTTACAGATATACTTGGAGGAGCTTGAAGCAGGAGGCTTCAGGATTATATAGCTATTGTTATTTCCGCTGTGTGTAAGTGTTGTACTCTGATAATGTTATTGAATATATATATACTGTTTTATTTCAAAGTTATGTTATAATATATTTTATTCATTCCGCTGTGAGATTCGTATTACATTGATTCTGTTCTGTGGTGATATTCTTCTTCTTCTATTCTAATTTTCTATCTTATTTATTCTCACCCTTTAACTTCTTTCTATTAATGATCAGGAATTTCCGATGTCTGAATAGTCAACATGGTAGTTTTGTGTTGATTTTCGGAGTCGAAAATCCCAGTTCGTTACAATTTATTATAGACAAATATAGATTTAATTTAAATTTTACTTGTCTTAGAATTTTTGGTGTATTTCTCATTATATCTCTAGACTTGATCTGATATGTATATGCATTTATATTGAGTCTAGACTACTTGTGATATTCACAGTGATTATAATGACCAGCTATTTTGACCGTGCCGAATCAACAAAACATGTCAACTCGAAACATCCAAAACAACAAATTGTTATTAGCTTCTGGAGTAAACAGAATAAATCACAGAATCACATATCACAGACACAGATATAGAACAATATAACATCTCACAACGAATTAAATATTAAAATAGTAGTTCATGAAGCTACTGAATAAAATTTTACATCAGAGTTTACATAAATAATACAGCGGAAGTCTAATACAATAAATAATTGATAACACTCTGAAACAGAATGACAGAAGTAACTGAATGACTGGAATAACTGATCAATTGTAGATACATGTGAGTGAAACCCAATATAAGCTCCAACTCCAAGGATGAATCTCGAAACTGGAATACTCGATCTGACCTAAGCAATAATGCAAAACAAAACAACTCGGATCAGGACTAACATTCTCATGGAAGTAAATCAACTCCAATGTATTGTTAAATGAAATGAAATCAGTAACTTAAAGGATGTTTGGGATCTCGATCCTTTAAGGATCTGCCAAACTAATAATATATAGTATAATACGCTATATACAATAATGTCTATCAGTAAATTAAAAATATCAAAATAGAGTAAGAGGGATTGCCATTATTACCCTTACATCATTTATATATTCCCGTAGTATATACTGTACCGTAATTCCTCTGTAAACTAGAGGGATATCAGAGGCCACTCCATATAAAACAGTACAAAACAAAATCGTAGTGGGCTCGTATAAGGCATGTGACAAGGCACGCAAGGAATGCCAAGGTGGATTCATCGTTTGCAGAGCCAGACTGGTGGTAACGCATAACAGCTACTACCGCCCACCTCAAGACACACTCCCATATCAAAACGTAGGGTGCCACTAAACACATCACAAAAGTAATAGAATGGTATCGAAGAAGTGCGCTCGATAGGAGGTATGACCTCACTTGGTCCGTGCGTAGCTCCTGTTTTAGCCACATCAAGCTGACTCAAGGTAGTCAGGGTCTCGTAATTTATATGAAATAAAATAAAATGGAGTCGTTCGCCAAATCATCCCCTTCATTCTGGAACTCCACCACGTACACAGTTGTTAAAGTGGGTTTCGGTATTGGCAGAGAGTATGACAATAGCCGATCCCGGTCTGTTTAACAACCAATCGTTTACATTTTTCACGCCGTGGTTATTATTTTATAAATCACTTTATAAAATAGTTTATACAAAATCTCATATTCAAATTTGAAATCAAAATTAAATATCTAACTTTGAATATATATAATTTCGAAACTCAGTCACTTATATCGCTTAAATCGGATCGATTTAGAAATCACATAGTTCGATTTATATTTGAAAATTCAAGTTTCAAATTATTCAACAATTTGCTTTACGTCGATTTAAAAATTCAACAATTGGTTCGAGTTCAAACTATACGATTCAAGTCAAAACTTACATTTCAATTTAAACAAGGTATATTCACGTCATACGATTCTAAATCGTTACTTATAAATTTGCAACTCGTATAATCTATTTTTCCTTTATATGGATTCAATTAAGTCAATTTAAAAAAATTCCGATCACTTAGGTTCAAATCTAGTTTATATAATTCAAATCGAAATCTTAAGTTGCAGTTTAAACCAAATCATATAATATCTTAACTCAAATCAAACTATTCAAATTCATTACTTAAGTTTTGAGTCGAAGGCTTATATTCAATTCAAACAATTTATAGGATTTAAAACTATTCTCATAAATCAATTCAAAAAATTTCCCAATTAAAAACCAAACGATTTGTAAAAATCAATTATGTATAAAATTTATATATATTCAAATTCACATTTTAGTTGCTAAATAAATCGAATTCATTTCATATCATATATGATTCAAAATAGACATCAATTTATGAAATTCAAGATTTATTTCCGATATAAGTTCATATTTTAAATCCAATTCAAATTCGCATTCAGTTGATTAAAATCAAATTTATTCCTTAATTAAGAAAATCAAATTTCAAAACAGTTTCACGATTCAATTTAATCTCTTATAAGTTCAAACCAATTCAAATTCATTTCATTTTACCTAATTCAAATTCATCTCTACTAAAATTTCGTATCAATTCGAATCCATAATTTAATATGAGTTCATTCGTTATTCAAATCTCATTATATATATGTATATCCTTAACTTCGAATTTAAACCGTGAAATCTAACTTATACAACACTTGGTTTATTATTAAATTTTATAAAATATAAATAAAAGAAAAATAACTTTTGAATATATATATATATATATATACGTTTATAAAATTCTAAAATTAATTAGAATATAGATAATAAACATATATAAGATTAAAATAATATAGAAAATAAGTTTTAAAATAATTATTTATAATAATATAAAAGTTAAAAATAATTACATAATTAAATTATATAGTTTAAAATAAATAAACTATAACTAAAGCTTAAATAAGCATTAGATTTATATTTACTTATAAAAATCATTTAAAACATATAATTTGAAATCGCAATCCCAAATTCAGTAAAAATCGTTCAGGTCTATCGTTTCAAACCATAACAATTTTTCCCTATTTTAATGTCCGTTCTGGTATGTATCATTTCAACCCATGGTGTTTTTTTCTAAACTAGGGGTATCAACAATTGCAAACAACAATCACAACATATATATCATCAGTGCAACTATGTGTCATATGAATTTATCGTGTCACATATGAAATGTGCATATATATCAAATTAAACAATTTCTATCAGCAATCCTATACATTTCATATAACAGTTCCTTATTGATCTAACATCCATGAAATAAATGTGAGTCAGGTGTGAGATAAACTCACCTTTCGTGGTAAATAGAGTAGACGACACTTGATGGAGGAATTGATATGGACACTGAAAGCCAAATATGGCACAAGCTCAACGAACCCAAATCAGATAGACGAACATACTGGACTCGAGTCAACGCGACGAACAAATCAAGATTTAAATAAATAAATCAACTCAAAGCTTTTCTTCTTCTTCTTTTTTTCCAGCAAAGGCTTTCACCAGTAAATGACCTTGGGTAAACACTATAGAAAGTTTCATGAAATACATATTTGAGGATAGAAGCAACTCAAACGACAACCAATTGATCAAAATAAAGTGGGTCTCGGACAATATACGTATCACGGTCAGGTTGGGCAGTACACTGCAGCGCTAAAAAAAAAAAGAGTTCAACGGTGGTGACAAGGTGAAGCATGGCTATAGAAACAAGGAGAAAAACTGCTTTCCTTTTTTTTCCCCTTTTTTTCCTTAATAAATAGGTGCAAGTATTTCTGGGTATTGGCTGTCGGTGAGGTGAAGAGTTGGCTCAACAGGTGGGTGACAACGGGCGCAGAGCTTGTCTGAGGCATGGTGGAAGTGATTGGGCGTGGCTTCGTAAGTGTCGACGAGGGCATGGGAGATGGCTTGGTGAAGCCGTGCTACTGTTCTGGTGCGTGAAGGAGAAATGTTGAAGGAGCAACTTTAAACGAGGAGATGAAAATAATGGGGGAAAGGGGATAAGCTACTGTGTTTATTTCATGAAGCTGTATATTTTGGATATATAAGAGGCACTGCTTTTAAGAAAACCAAAAGGCTAAAAGAAATAAAGATGCGTGGGAAAAGAAATTAGAAAGGTTGAACGGTTGAAGTATATAAAAGAATGGACACATTAGAATTTACAACCTGACACATGCATATTATTTTTTGTATAAATAGTGGTTTTCGAAACGGGCATATCCTAAATGAATGAAGTGGACAAGCATTGCATGTTGTATTAAAAATTATGTGAACAACAAATAGGAATAGAAAAGATTTTCATGGCTTTTGAAATGGAAAGAAAAATAATGCAAAGGATTGGAAACTACGTGTAACGTATGAATACAAAATGGTTTAAAAAAAATAAGTAAATATGTATTGAAAACAAACCAACGCATGCATGGTTAGGCTTTTGGAAAAAAGAAATGGCAAACGCAGTATAATACAAAATGGTTTGAATTGAAAACCAAAGGGACGTGAAGTGCCATTCTAGGAAATAAAAAAATAATTGAGGCGTTTAAATAAATAAAAAGACGAGTTTTGTAGACCCAAAATGGTTAGAAAAATATGAAAGACCCGAAAAGGGACACATCGAACTCAAATGGCTCTGTTTAAAAAATGAATTGTGCAAGCTTTTCCACAATTACAGCGTTGACCGAACACCAAAACTAACAAATGAATATATTGCATTAATCAGTGCGATGAGACGGACACAACGGTATATAATTTACCGTGTCAAGAGGCTCTGTTCAAAAATGCGTTACGGACCCCTTTTAACATAAAAACACGGACGGAAAACGGAAGTCAAAACGTCCGATTTTCGCGAAACAAATTCCGCTGTTGGATTACTGACAACAAATAGAATATTTTTCATGTTTGTCCAAACTGGATTCGGAGAGATTATAAAATCATTAAAATTTGAACTGATATGCACAGCTTTTCATTGAAAATTGCACGAGGAAAAACATTCAAAATTTTCGGCGAAATTTTCCCAATTGCTACATCTCAATGTACGTATTTCAAAATTCAAATTCCCGTTATGAAAAATGATAGAATATTTTCAAAATAAAAATAATGATTTAAATCGAAATTTAAATCGTTAAAAATAACGGGCTGTTACAGTGATTCACTATAAAAACCATAAGGCAAACTGAATTCGAGTGCTTGGAGATCAGCCTCAACACAGCTATAGTGGTCTACTGACCAAGACCAACCTCAGCTCACAATTGTAGTCTGCTGATCTTGACCAGTCACGACTCTTCGTATAGTGGTTTGCTGATGTAAACAGAGAATATACTTGCACATGCGTAATACAAGTATACACATACATGTGTATGTATGTATATATACATAAATATTATAATGTGCAGGTGCATAAGTCAAGCATGTAAACAACATGTCAAGTGTGACAAAGTACACCTAGCAAGAGGCAAGTGAACACAACTGGATACAATACATGAAGACAAATATGCACAACTACAAAACTGGGTCGAGCAAACCCAAACACATTAAGTAAACTGGACAAAGCAGGCTTCGCAAATACAACATAATGATCTAACTAGATCAAGCATGCACATGAAACAAGCCAAAGGATCAGCTGTCGCAAAGTGGGTGCACAAGCCAATACACATGAATGTAGACCAGTCAATATGTAATAACCCAGAAAATCAGAACCAATTTAAAAATTTTATTTTTAGAAATTTGTTAGAAAATGTGTCAGAATTTAAAAATTCAATTTTTAAATAATAATAAAACTAATAAAAATAGCCATTTTGCAAACGACCTTCGTTTTCGATGAAACCATTTTTGTTGGATCCGAAATGTCAAATTATTGCTAGGTTTAAATTTCCATAATTTTTGGTATTAATATGTGAGCGTAGTAAATTAAAATGCGTTTGGTAATTTCTATTGAATTGGATCGACCGTTAAAAAGACCATTTTTCAAACGGTCTCCAAATTCGACGAAATTAATTTTGTTAGGGCCGTATCGTCAAAACATAGCTAGATTTATTTTTCAGGAATTTTTGGAGTCAGTATGCGGCCCCGATAAATTAAAATGTACTATCAAAATTAAATATTAAATGTTTTATATTTTAATTTAAAGAAAAATAGGCTGAAACGGTCAAACGGGCTGATGAAACCTAGTCCATGTTTCCGGAATGGGGGTATTTGGCTAGGGGCAACAGTCGCTGGGCTTAATTTGGAGTTAGTATGAATTAGCGGGCCTTTTAGTGATTAATGAATTAAATAATATTACATTATAAATACATAGGAATTATAAAAACTCTAATTATAAAACATACCAGCCGCCCACTCTTTGATAATGGCCAGAAAATCTCAATCCTTCCTCCATTAAAATCCCTCAATCCACTCAGTAAAACCCATCCTTCCTTTAGATAATTTTGTAGCCCTCTTTCCAATCTCCACGTCCATATGGACAACGTCTCCTATAGTGGAGTATTTTGACCGTAACAAGGCCAAGAAGTTCGGCCATTCACGTAGCCGCCCAACCTCCCTCAGGCAATCGAGTTCGCCATCGTGGGCAACCCCCTGGCGAACGCCTCGAAGCCCATCAGCGTGGAACCGTCCGATCATCCTCCGGTGCACCCTGTTGAGCGAAAAATGAGACCCTAGTTTTGAACAAAAGGAAATCGACGTCGGCCTTGTTTCTGTAGGAAGAAGAAGGTACTATTTTTAAAATTAATTAATTCTTTAATAAAATTTAAATATTATTAACGACAATAAAAACCATAACTCGTTCATACGATGTCGGAATCACATGAAACAGGAACCGTTGGGATCATGGCAGTGTCTACTACATTTTAAAAGGACTAGGGAAATTTAGAGCGATCAACAATTTTTGGAGAATTCCAAAGCACTATGAGATGTCTAATTTAAAATTAAAATTAATTGTTATTGCATTGAGAAATTTTTATATATATGTTGTTAAAATTCAATTGTGTGTTGTATGAGATTTGAATTAATTGATTTTGATTGTGGTGATCCATTGGATTGAATTGGATAGAATAGAATTTTGACAAAATGGTTTATACAATAAAATTTCTTTTTTTTTTATTGTATATGTGAATTAGAGAAATTGTTTATACAATAAAAATACTTTTTTATTGTATATATATGAATCACGGAAATTGGACAAAATTGTTTATACAATAAAAATACTTTTTTATTGTATATATATATGAATCATAGAAATTGGACAAAATTGTTTATACAATAAAAATACTTTTTTATTGTATATATATATATGAATCATAGAAAATGGAAAAAATTATTTATACAATAAAAATACTTTTTTATTGTATATATATAAATCATAGAAATTGGACAAAATTGTTTATATAATAAAATTACTTTTTTTATTGTATATATATGAATCATAGAATTGGACAAAATTATTTATACAGTAAAATTCCTTTTTTATTGTATATATATGAATCATAGAATTGAACAAAATTGTTTATACAATAAAATTATTTTTTTATTGTATATATATGAATCATAAAATTGGACAAAATTGTTTATACAATAAAATTACTTTTTTATTGTGTATATATATGAATCATAGAATTGGACAAAATTCTTTATACAATAAAATTACTTGTTTTATTGTATATATATGAATCGTAGAATTGGACAAAATTGTTTATATAATAAAATTACTTTTTTTTATTGTAAATATATGAATCATAGAATCGGACAAAATTGTTTATACAAGTTTATACAATAAAATTACTTTTTTTATTGTATATATATGAATCACAAATTTGACATGTTTAGGGAAAATTGCTGAAACATTAAAAATAGTATTCTTAATGTACGTTAGTATCATTATAAAAAGAAATCATGTTTAGGGAAAATTGTTAAATAGTATTTTTAATGTATGTTGGAATCATTATAAAAAGAAATCATGTTTAGGGAAAATTGTTGAAACATTAAAAATAGTATATTTAATGTACGTTAGAATCATTATAAAATGAAATCATGTTTAGGGAAAATTGTTGAAACATTAAAAATAATATTTTTAATGTATTTTAGTATCACTATAAAAAGAAATCATGTTTTAGGGAAAATGGTTGAAACATTAAAAATGTCCCTTATTTCATGTTAATCTTGATTAAAAGTATTGCATATGTAAATATAATTTGTTAACATTAAAAATGTCCCTTTTTACATGTTCATGTAGATTAAAGGAATTGCATATGTTAAAAATGTCCCTTTTTACATGTTAATGTTGATTGAAAGGAATTGCATATGATAAAAATGATTTGTTCATTAAAAATTGTTTAGATATTAAAAATGACATTTTTAGTGTATGTTAATTTCATTAAAAATGATTTGTTCATTAAAAATTATTTAGATATTAAAAATGACATTTTAGTGTTTTTTTTTTAAAAAGAAACATGTTCTAAACAACATGTTTAGTGTATGTTTGATTTATTAAAATGAATGACATGTTAAAATGGAATTTGTCATTAACATTTTACATTTAACATGTCTGTTTAGATTAAAAAGAATGATATATTAAAATAGAATTTGAAATTAAAATGTTACTTTTAACATGTTTGTAACGTCCTGGAAATTTGCGATCTTTGGTCATCGACTTAAAACCCACGTCGATTATCCAAACATCGAAAATACCGGTAGTTAATGAAAGAAATTAGAGGGTGAGAATAGATAAGGTAGAAACTTAGAATAGAAGAAGAAGAACATACAACATCAGAGTAAACATGAATCTCATAGCGGAACGAATAAATATATTACATAACATAACTTTGAAATAAAACAGTATCTGTATACAATACCATTATTAGAGTATAACACTTACAACACAGCGGAAATAGCAATAATTATATAATCCTGAAGCCTCCTGCTCCTGCTCTTCAAGTATCTGTAAATCCCGACTACTTGACTGCCCGTACAAAATTGGGCACCCAAGAGTTTGGGGAAACAAAATAAAATAAACTCTGGGTCAGTCATGTGACTGGTGTGAGTAAACTCAAATCATTTGATTTAACTTTCAAAATTCTTTTGAAACAAAGGATAATCATAAGAAAGATCCATACATAAACACGGATGGCTTTTACCTTATGATAACCCAAAATATTTCTAAAACGATACTTGTCTGATATTATAATAATGTCTAGATCAAGTAAATAGAAATCTAGCAGAAACGCTTGCATCTAACGTTCTACATATATAAGATACAATCAAAACCGCGGGCTCTTATTGGGGAACGGATTCCAACTATGACAAGGTATGGATCCACCTTTCGATCAGTGTACTCTAGAAGCGATACACTGGTGTTTAACAATAACATCTTGTAACTCGGCCACACATGACCGACCACTCATTTCTCTTGAGTGTATCGAATATATTGTCACCTACGGTTTCTAGCAACATAACCGTTCCTAGGAGATACAGAATTGAAGGAGTAACAAATATGAATATTCTCTAGATGGTGACAATATACCCTAATTGGGTTCGGCCCACTTAGCCATGCTGCCTGCCCGATTTCTTTCATTTCCCAGTTGATGAGGCTGGAGGTCATAACGTATCATTTAACAGATCACTCCTTCATTTACTTTGAATGCCACATCGTCATACCCGTCAAATCACAAATTGATTCCCCCAAAAATACCATGGGCATAAGCTAAGAGAAACGAATTCCTCCGCCACCAACGTAAATACGTTTGAAACAATCAACTTACGCGATCTACCAGATATACTCTATCAGACGTTCGTCCATTCAAGTTGTTCTGGGATAGGACAATCCGAAGGTACTATTCTGTAAACAGGACAGCCCTTGCATAACTCCGTCTTCAATTATCTTCATCATATTTGATTCGCAACGCTAATGACATACAGAGTGGTTTTCAGATAATATATCTGATCTCGGTCTCTCCATATTGACAACGGAAATGGTCAAAATCATCGATAGTCGGTGATTAACTATCAAAGGAAAACATGTGTGCAAACAATGGTATTATTTCCAAATGGAAATTCTATCAATAAATCATCATTTCATTTCCTAATTTGTCATTTCCATATATTCATACATTTCTTATTTTCTAAAATTAGAAAATATACGTAATTAACTTTGGAAAATGTTTACATTTCTGATACACACATCAATATCTTCCCACCTCTATCAGTCTCTGTAACGACCCGGAAAATCTGAACCAATTTAAAAATTTTAAATTGGCTAAAATAATGGATTTTAAATATTTAAAATAAATATTTTAAATAATAGCAAGGAAAAGTGAGTTTGAATCGATGTTTGAAAACTAATATAATTAATTCTAATTATAAACAAGGCCTGAAATGGCGCGGTAGTTTCAAAATTTGAATTCAAACTTTGACTGACTGTACCGGGTGCAAAACAAAATGGATTTGAGCGAAACCAAAAATATTTAAATCTGTTAGTGAATATCTTTCTAACGAATCTGGAAAATCGAAGTTTCATAGCGGAAAGCAAAAGTTATGGCCAAATGAATTTTCAGAAAGGTCGCTATGGAATTTATATAGCCCGTGAAATTGGCCATTTTGCAAACGACCTCGGAATTCGACGAAACCACTTTTGTTGGACTCGGGATGTGAAGTTATTGCTAGGTTTCAAATTTCATAATTTTTGAAGCTAGTATGTGAGCGTGGCAAAGGAAAAAGTGTTTTGGTCAATTACAGTTAAATTGGATCGACCAGAAATGGGCCTTTTTACAAACGGTCTCAGAACTTGACGAAACTAGTTTTGTTGGGACTGTATCGTCAAAACATAGCTAGATTTATTTTTCTGGAATTTTTGGAATCAGTTTGTGGCCCTGGCAAATTGAAATGTACGTTCAAATTGAATATTGAATGTTATATATTTTAATTTGAAGGAAAACTGACTGAAACAGTCGAATGGGCCTTCGAAACATATCCCATTGTGTTCGGAATGGGGGTAAAATGCTAGGGACGACAGTCGTTAGGTTTGAATTGGTGTTCGTGGGTGGAAGAGGGTATTTTAGAGATTTTAAAATATATAAAAAAATAAAAAAAATCTCATTGGTCAGAAATTTAATTTTCTCTCTCCCCGATAGTCGATCGAAGGCGGAAAACCCTTCAAACCTTCCCCCTCATTTTCCGATCAATCCACGCCGAATTAGCTCGTTCCACAGTTGAACTTTTTGAAGATCTTCTCGAGATCTTCAAATCCATATAAAGTTTGGATTTTTTCATTGAGTGGTTTGGGAGAATTGAGCTCGGGAAGTTCGGGTATTGAAACCGTCGCCGCCGCTCCCTCCGACCACCGAGCGCCGCCGCACCCCCCTGCGCACATGCGCCTCTCCTCCCTCTTCGACGCTGCGAAGGCTGATCGACGAATAGATACATGGATTTGAAGAAAAATCCAAACCTAGTTTTGAACGAAACAGCTGAGGTACGACCATATTTATTTTCAACAGTTTTAACACCTTTAAACCGTTGCAAACTTTGAAAAATCATATCTTTTTCGTGTATTGACGAGATTCAGTGAAACAAGAGACAGTGGACTCGTGTGGACGCCTTCTACCTTTTAGAAGAGACTGCATATTTTTCTGAGCCTTCTGCTATTTTTGTTGG
The DNA here is from genome assembly GCA_030737875.1 of Allium sativum. Lineage (NCBI taxonomy): Eukaryota > Viridiplantae > Streptophyta > Magnoliopsida > Asparagales > Amaryllidaceae > Allium > Allium sativum. Next base: position 432,233,224 of record CM060912.1, read on the forward strand.
AATGGAACCCAATGTGAGATTTCTAATTTATAAACGATATGGAAAACGACGATGTATAAATTATATAGTCGATGTATGAGTTATATAAGCGTTGTACACCTCTTGTATAAGCGTTGTATAAGTTGTACGTTCGATGTATAAGTTGTATATGCGTTGTAAAAATTATATATGTGTAGAAATAGAAGTGAAATGCTATATATATATATATATATATATGTGTGTGTGTGTGTGTGTGTGTGTGTGTGTCCCTCGTCCACAAACCATGGATGATATTTATTGGTTGTGATTGGTGTGAAAATTGATTGATAGCGAATGGTTGATTGGAATTGTTTGTGGTTGAAATTGATTGATTGTGGTTGAAAAATACCCGTTTGTGGTTGAGAAATATTTGGTTGAAACCACAAAGGATTAGTTTGTGGAAATGAAATAAATATACATGCCGCCTGCGTGCGAACTAGACGCATGATTCCCCATTGTAAAAAACCGTGAGGTTTTAAGGTAGAGCGAGGAGCCGTACTAGGGACGGTCCCGGTTTTAACTACCCTGCCGTTAAGCTGCCGAAATTCTGAATCATATTCATGTGTTGAATGGTATTCGTGTTTTGAATAAATTGTTTTAACAATAAAAATCACATTTTTACTCTGTTTATATAAACTATAGAAAACCTTCATGTGTTGAATCGATATTCATTCGTTGAATTGAAATTCATGTGTTGAATGGTATTCGTGTTTTAAATATAAAAATCACCTTTTTATCGATTTATATAAACTATAGAAAACCTTCATGTATTGAATCGATATTCATTCGTTGAATTGAAATTCATGTGTTGAATGGTATTCGTGTTTTAAATATAAAAATCCCATTTTTAACATCAATATGAAATGTATAAAATAATCTTGTTTTGAAATAAATTGTTTTACAATAAAAATCCTATTTTTATCACCTATATTAACTATATAAAATAGTCGTGTTTTGAAATAAATTGTTTTACATTAAAAATCACATTTTTATTATATACATGAATTGTTAAAGATAGTGAAGTGTTGAAATAGAAGACAGATAGATAAAAATACCATTTTTATCAAATGTATGAAAAGAATATAGTTTTGAAATCGGAGAATCGATATATATATATATATATATATATATATATATAATTGAAATATATCGAATAATGACGCTGCAGTTCGTATTTTGAAACCGTGATTTCAAACGATTAGTACGGGAGATCTGACCATCGGATTTTCCTAAAATCGCAACCGTTGGGTTCGCTTTGGAAATATCTTTCCAACGGCACCAACTTTGTAAAAATCCAACGGTTGGATTGTCTGGAATGTTTAATTCAAATCTGAAGAAAAACAGCGCCAGAATCGATTATATTTATATATATATATATATAATTATATTTAATCGAATAACGACGATGTAGTTCGTATTTTGAAATCGAAACTTCAAACGATCGTACCGGGAGATCCGACCCTTGGATTTTCCCGAAACTGGAACCGTTGGATTCGATTTGAAAAGATCTTTCTAATGATGTAAATTTTGTGAAGATCCAACGGTTAGATTTTCAGATATGTGTAAATCAAATCTGAAGAAAAACAGCGCCACGGCCGCGTTATGGCCGAAGCGTCGTTTTGAATAAATTGGCTATTTTAAAATAAATAAAAATAGCGATAAATCGATATAAAATATTATAAACAATATGGATGTGAAATTTAGAAACTAACTGAAGGTTGGCTAAGTCGAATGGTTTCCTAGGTGTTGATCTGATGCTGGTTTCGGCCTTCGGGGTTAATATTTGGGAAATTGTTCTCTTACTGATTGACGGTTAGTGACTAATGAACTGAAATGATGCGTATGTAGTGTTTGTGTAGCACGTGTTTATTATATACGTGAGTTGCTCAGAAAGACCGGGTTTATCCCATTCTGAATAACTGAATCGACGATAAGAAATCGAAGATGAAGACGGTGGTCGAAGACCGGAGATCTTCACCTCGTTTGGATGGTAACCGAGGTCCTGATTGGGAGGCATCCTGAAATATGGATAATGAGTGGTGATCGTCCAGACGTACGTGGTGATCGATGGGTTTGCGAGGTATATAGTACCTCCGGTTTCGTTCAGACCTAGAACGGACTTGCAAATGGACAGTGTGTCTGACATTGGAATTTATTCTGTGTGATTGATAGCCATCAGTTGCACGGTGTGAATTGCCTGTGTGGCATGCTAAGATGCAGTGATCAGGGCTTCTGTTGAAAAGCAAAGCCTTGTGGTGATGATCAAAGCACCGCCTGTGTGGCGTAGCTTTGTGTATAACGTGAAATCGCGAGCCTCACACCCCGGTATGAACCAGAAACGGGAGAGGACCTCAGGGAGGACATGCGTTTCCTTCTAGTTAGAAGTGGCGTCAATGGCTTTACACGCCCTGACAAGTTTGACTTATGTGGTTGTTGCTGTTGCGAGGCGCCTCGGTTTGATCGGACGATCCGGGTTCGATGGAGTCATTCGTTGGCTCATTTACGCCACAAAGGGCGGAGAAACGTATTGTTCAGGCACTATAATCCACTCCATGTGGACCAGCCCTGTCGCTCCAAGGGGCAGTTGCGGCTGTTCCGGAGACATGGGCTAGATTGTCTCGAAGTCGATAAGGACTATCTTTTGCCTTGGTTCATGACGGAAATCCAATTTCCAAATACGTGACCGTGCATTTTGGATTGTATATATATATGGCAACATGATATATGGTACCCATGTCGTCTATGATTGATAGTTATGATGGAAATTGTTTTTGAAACTTATAAACACTAGTAATAATATCAAATGCTTTTGTTTTATTCGTATCAATCATATTTTGGCCATTATAAGGTAAAACTCTATCCTCCGGTTTGCGTTGCATTGTGTGATGGGAACTGAGTCTTATAATGGCTTCATTTTAATAAAAAGCATTGCGATGTTTCAAAGAATGATTTGTTTTTAAAGCACTGGCGATCCGATGGAGTAAACCCGTTCCACGAAAGTGGAGTGGTCCTGTGATTAGCCATATTTTAAATGTGTTGAGTAGATTTCTCATACCAGTCCCATGACTGACTCGTAGTTTGTTTCACTTTCAAACTCGGGTGCCCTTTTTCTACATGGGCTGCCTTGTATTCAGGTTTTAGTTGGTTTTCTCTGGATAGCTGGAGCTGAAGATGGATTCTATTATTTATCTCTTTTTATGTTGTTCAGCTCCTATTGTACATATTATGTTTGTTTCCGCTGTAGACATTTATGTATAGCTGAACTGTATTTGTACTAAGTATGATCCTGTATACTGTGTAACTCTGATGATTACGTTTATCCAGTATATTCCATTGTTCATTATCTGGTGTATTTATTTATTTCTGTTCTGCTATTATCTGTTTTTGTGTTATATTCCAAAGATCACCCTTGTCTCCGTCTGTACGGGAAATGGGGCCGTCACAGTCTCTAACTGTAAACTAGTAAGAGAACAACTTCCTAAGTATAAACCCCGAAGGTCGAAACCAATATTAGATCGATACCCAGAAAGCCATTCAACACAACTAATTTCCGATTAGTTTCTAATTTCAGTAATTCCATTTAAATTCCTAATTCAAACCCCAAATTCCCTTAAAATATTTTATTGCAAAATATTTACTTTAAATCGATGTCATGTTATACCATGTGCGAAGCACGGGTCTAAACCTTCCTAATGTAAAATTCTCTTTTTATAAAACTCTATTCATTTTCCAAATATTTCCCTTTTATAATTCTATTTATTTTCTAAATCAATATTCCTTTTACAATTCCATTTATTTTCTAAATAAATATTTCCTTTTATATTTGTTTTACAACTATTTCCTTTTCTATTCAATATCCACTTTGAAATTCCTTTTTAAAAAATAATTTGATTTTATATAAATATATTTTTATTTTCAATATACAATATAAAAAATCCCATTTTAAATTCCAGTATTATATATGGTATTTAAAATACCAAATAACAATGATCGGTATCACTCCAATATACAAAATCAACAACAGATTTCATATCACATCATATAACACAATATATGAAAAACAATAAAATAAATGTTGAGGAATAAAGTTGGATTCCTTCGACCTGTTTCCTTGCATCCACAGATGTTACACAATACAATTAACATCAACTTCATTTCACTATAATATATTCTGATAAACAGAATCGATATTTGATTAACGATTTTTATATATATATATATATATCGTTATTTAAAATCTCCACAAATACATAAGCAATTCAACCAAACAGTCAACACAAATCAATCAATCTTCATTTAGCAGTTCTAAAAATACGCTATAAAAATATAATTGTTTAGAGTTGGTGAGTTTTACTCACATTGGCAGTTTATCGTCAAATATCGATAACCGTTGTCGATTCAGATCAAACAATTTATTTCGCTATAAATTGTAACAGACTCCAATTCTGTCCCCATCAGTTTCATTGTGAAGTGCTCGTCCATACGATCCCAACGGATCTGACCGTTCGTCAAACCGACACTGTATGAACGAGATATTGCGTTTATAATTTAAAACGGGATTAAACTTAAATTAACTTAATAATTTAAATTAATTAAACTCTCACCATCACTAACTCACGTGTGCTCCACTCCTGATCTTTCTTCCTCTTCTCAAAAAATGCGACTCCACCTCTTGCACACACACACAGTGAACTTGCGTGCACCATCTCCCATTGGCACACATCTTTGCCTCATGAAACTCAAATCCGACTTCGCCACAGTACTCCTCCACTCGAAAGCATCCACCGGGGCACCAACAACATCAAGCCGCATCATCCTTTTGAAATCCGACCTGCTACCCTTCCTTCCAATGCCTAACCCTGCTAAAAACTTGCGCCTATACTCCCTGGATGACCACTTCCATTCTTCCATGCCTGCGTTTGAACCCATCCTCAACGTTCCTCCATTAAAATGTTCGCTCTCAACAGCTCCATCAAATTCTCTTCTTAAACCCGTGCTCAGGAAACACCGTTTGCCCTATCACCCAACTTACAGCAAGACCAGCTCATCACCTTCAAATGTGAGCCTTCGTCATGCAGTAACACACGAACAGACCTGCACAGCACAGCACTTGCGTGCTTCATGGTGTTTTCCACTTCCAGTAAAGAATCCATGGCTAACGCACACTTCTACTTCTGTGTCCTACTCTTCTATGCTGCTACAGACTCGCGCCATCATCAAGCTTCTTCCCGCAGATGTATTGTTCACACATACTTGGCGCTACTTAAAAACTTGCGAATGGATTATTTGAGTGAGCTTCGGGGTTTTGGGATTAGCAGGAAGAAGAGGGTATGTTTTTAAAGTGAAAATGGAAAAGCTTTAAGCTGTCGGTTTTGTAGCTGAAAATTTTACACGTAGGGTGTATTTAGGCATTGAATCCATCATGGTTAAGGCAGTAGGCACGTAGGTTTTACTTTGGTGTAAAGTAGTAGGTGTAAAGTAATAGTAGATAGTTGCCATGAAATCTCCCATCAATCGCGTGATGTAGGTGTACGTGATAACAGTAGATATTTATATAGTTTAGCTTAGGGTTTAAGTATATCTTATTTCTAATTTATTTAATTTAATTTATACTATACTTACCCATGAAGTAACGTGCAACACTACCACATACGAGTTGCTATGGATAAAAATAAAAATACCGTTGTGATGAGCAATGCACTACGATTCCAAAAATATAATAATATAGGTCCATTAACTTACTCTGTGAAACCCCGAAATGTTGATATAGGTTGTAAAATACTCCAAAATAAAAAGTGCTTATTTTCAAAAATAAAAATTATAGAAAAATTGTAAAAATTAAATTATACCTACGTCTAAAAGGATTTGTCCAAATTCGATCCTAATATTTAATTATATTAAGTATATTCATTATCGTAATTCAAATTTTAAACTGAATTATATATTTTGAATTTCCCAATTCACACCATATTGCCATTTCAGCTAATTCTGATTATTTCAGAATTAATTATATTATTTAATTATTATATTAATTAAATATTCAAAGTTATTTAATTTAAATGACCATTTCAATCTCTGAATCTCTATTTAAATAAATTAATTATTATACCTTAAAAATACGGGACATTACAATGTTTGTGTAAATAAAAAGAATTACATGTTTTGTTTATTAAAATATAATCGTTTACATGTTAGCGAAGGAGAAAAATGTTCATTAGTTAAATGATGTCATTTACATGTTAGTGATGATTAGAAAAGTAGTAATATGTTTTGATTCATTAAAAAGTAATCACTTACATGTTAGCAAAGTAGGAAAATGTTTATATGTTAATATATGTTTTGTTTATTGAAAACATCACTTTTAACATGTTAGTGAAAGCGTCAAACGATTTATATTTATATATATATATATAATATATAAATATAAATTAAAATTAAATGAATCGCGCGAGGTAGTTCGCGTTTCAGCATCGTAACTTTAAACGATTATAATGAAAGATCCGACCGTCAGATTTTCCCAAAACTGGAACCTTTAGGTTCGCTTTGGAAAGATCTTTCCAAGGATATTAAATTTGTTAAGATCCAATGGTTAGATTTTGAGAAATGTATAATTCAAATTTGGATAAAAACAGTGCCAAGGCCACATAACGACCTGAAGCATCATTTGAATTAAATGGGCTATTTTTATATAAGTAAAAATACCGATAAATCGTTATAAAATAATATTAACGATAAGAAATTATTTACATTACATATATTCGATAATTATTTGAAAAGACCGAGTTCAATCTTATTTCAAATAATTATACGTTGAAGACAGGCGATCTTCATATCGAATGGACGACTAATGATGCCCTGCATTGGTTAGCTCCCAATAATGGGTTAAAGTGGTAGTTGTCTGGACGTACTTGTTGATTGTCCGGATATGCGAGAGTCTCTCTTCCGTATTAGACATATGGGACGAGGAATAAGATATCTCCAGTTTCGTTTAGACCTAGAACGGACTTGTAAATGGATGCGTGTCTGACATTGGATTTCGTTCTGTTTTAATTGATTTCTATTCAATATGTATCTGTTTGGTGGTGGAGAATTTATTCTCTTGCTTAACACACTTCTCTGAGACGTACGAGCTTAGAGGTTATATATTGATAGACATTAGTTACATGGAAAGAATTGTCAATGTGGCATGCTAAGATGCAAATGATCAAGGCTTTTGTTGAAAAGAAGAGCCTTGTGGTCGACGATCAAAGCATAGCTTTAATTAGCATAGCTTTGTGTATAGCATAACTTCGCGAGTCTCACACCCCGGTCAGAGTTAGAAATGGGATAGGGAAACATAGGGAGTGCACGATGTTTCTTTCTAGCTAGAAGTGGTGTCATGGTATGGAGCCTAGACAGTCTTACTTATGTGAAAGATAGATTGCGAGGCCTCGATATATTGGTCGCTACTGGCCAAGTGATAGGTACAATAGGACCGCAAAGTGTGTGTTTAGGCATAACTAATCCACTAAAGTATTTTTGGACCGGCCCTGCAGGATACAAGGGTTCGCCAGCGTCCCAACCCTGAGACATTTGCTAGAGTGTCTCGAATCGGTAAGGAGATCATCCTTAGCCTTGAATCATGATGGAAACCCAATTTGCAATACGACATTAAGGATTTGATTGTAAACCTAAATATGGCGACATAGTATATGGTAGTTATGCCGTCTAGGATTGATACATTTACTTTGAAAATGTTTTAAACTGACTAGACACTAATAATAATATCAAGTTTTATACGTATCAATCATGTTTGATCATTATAAGGTAAAACTCTATCCTCTGGTTTGCGTTGCATTGTGTGATGGTACTTAAGTCTTATAATGGTTTCATTTTTCTAAAAAGCATTGCGTTGTTTTAAAGATTTACTTATTTTATGCACTGGCAATCCTATGGAGTAAACCCGTTCCGTGTTAGCGGCGTGGTCATGTGGTCTTCCTTATTATTAGATAAGTTAAGTAAGATTTCTCATACCAGTCCCATAACTGACTCGTAGTTTATTTTCACTTGTAGACTCAGGTGCCCTTATTTTTGCACGGGCAGCCAAGTAAATAGGTAACAAGTTTATTAAGGATATGCACCGCAGCATGGTGTGCTCCTTGGGTAGAAGAGAAGACTATCTTAATCTTTTATCTCTGTTTTGGGACATTTAGACATCACTTTATCTATTTCGTATTTGAGGATGTTCTAGACTTATTTTATGTTTGTTGGAACTTATTATGTACTAAGTAGTATCCTGTGTCTATGCAACTCTGATGTTGATGACATTTTAATTTTGCTGCTATGATGATATGATTTCATGTGTTACTCTGTTATCTGTAATCTGCTGTTGTGATAAATGTGTTATATTCCAATGATTATCCTTGCTTCTGTGGCACGGGAGTTTGGGGTCATCACACAATATTTCACCCAAATAAATGTAGTAGAACATATCGTGATTGGACAAACACTCATTAGCAAGGAGAAAATAAGTGAAACACCCCACCTCCATTAAGGTCACTCACAAAGGGAATGCTTTAACTTTGGTGGAGTGTTTTAGGTAAAAGATGAAGATAAATTACAAGCTAGACAAATAAAGCAGCGGAAAATAAAGTCATTTTATAAACAATGTGGTTCAGTCAAGCTTTTACAACAATTGTTTCAATCATACTTAAAAGTAATACATAGAACTTCTGTCTTGATTCAAAACCTTCCCAGTATAAAAGAAGCATAAAAATAACAATGATATTCCCCAATAAAGCATGAACCATCCATAGCAGTGGAAGAGATAGAGTCCAAAGCAATACATCGACTATCCCCGTGCTAAGAAAGAAAACTGAGCTAAGTGGTAACATTTCCTCCCTATGAACCTTGGGGGGGGGGGGATGGGGGAATGGAAGAAAAGAGGAGGAACAAACTAGGTCAAACATAAGTCTGGTAAGTCTAGTGACTTTCAGCATGTAAATAGGAAAAAGCATCATGACATGAATAAATTGAATAGAAGACAATACCGTGATAACAAGGATAACAAGATAACATAGGATTAGCATAGATACGATAAGGCAAGATAAACTGAATGCACTTCTATTCTTTCTATGCTTCGCTACTACCCTGTTATTCTGATTTCTATATCTCTGCACCACCTAACTAGTGTACCAACTAGTAATCTATGTAAAATGATAATATTACAATGTGATCCCAATCCCCGTAATTATGGTAGCCTTCAGGTGTACATCTTGTATGAGGATCTTACCTCAATTAGCCTAATTGCCATGAAGATGTTAGATGTACCCTTACTACCCTATCGATCGGCTCCTTACTCGTATTAATTTTCCTTGTGTGTTTGTCAATCGGCCCTCTCTTGCGTGTAGATACCCTGTGCTGGTCCCACCATAAGTTGTATCAGTCCCTATGATAGCAACCCGACACGATTCAAGATGCACAGTGTATAACTACTGGTACCCAGTGCCTACTTTTTCCCACTCCGGAGTACGTGCACGCTCGTAATCCGTCGGAACCTACACTGACGTACCCCCTGCTTCTATTTTGACCGCTTATAATCAGCCCAATAATCATGCCCCACCCTGCCTAGTTCACGGTACCATGATACATGTATGTGGGTTACTGCTGAAATGGGTTCCCGTTACTAGGGTTTCCTACTAGTTAAGTTTGTGGGCCTATATATACAAATATTACCCACCTACACGAGATGTACTTAACCCTCCCATTGATTTAAACATGTTTACTTAATGGTTAAGTTTGTGGGCCTATATTCACTAATATTACCCACCAACCCGATATGTACTTAACCCTCCTACACATTGTGTCATATTGGTTAAGTGTTGTCCATTCATGTTAACTTAACCCACCCACTCATCATGTCATGTTGGTTAAGTGTTTCTTATTAACCCTTCTCACTCGTCATGTTGGATTGGTTAAGCGTTTCCTATTAACTTAACCCCGTTCATTCATCATGTTATATTGGTTAAATATTTCCCATTAACTTAACCCCATTCGTTCATCAAGTTACAATGGTTAAGTGGTTCTTATTAACTTAACCCCACGCGTTCATCATGCAGTATTGGTTAAGTGTCATCAATCAATTCAAGTTAACTTAACACTTCCACGCATCCTGTTATATTGGTTAAGTGTTGCTCTCTTGTTTTAACTTAACCCTACTCATTCATCATGCAATATTAGTTAAGTGTTTCTTATTAACTTAACCCTGCTCACTCGTCCAATTAACATGTTATAACGGTTAAGTGTTCTAAATTTACTTAACCCCGCCTTCTTGTCTAATTAACATGTTACAATGGTTAAGTGTTCTAAATTTACTTAACCCCATCTTCTTGTCTAATTAACATGTTACAACGGTTAAGTGTTGCCTTAGTTAACTTAACTCTACCATTATTAACATTTCTTGTTCATTAGCATAATTGAGTTATTGATGCACCAACCTCTCACATTAGATCTATGTTGTTGCGGTTACTGGATGTGCTCGGTGGTTCCGGGAAGTTTTACACCACAACTCAATCTAACCTTAGGTTTTTTTTTGGGCATGATGCACTAATCTCTCACATTAGATAGGTGTTGTTGCGGTTACTGGATGTGCCGGGCGGTTCCGGGCAATTTTACACCACAACTCAATCTAACCTCGGGTTAGGCATGTTTTATCTTTTAACATACTTACCATACATATCCAAGTCTAGATTTTATATGCTAATTATCCCAAATTCACAAAACTAGTCATGTTCCAATTCTCAAGTCATACCTCAACAAAGAAAATTACAAGTTATGCCCCACAAATTCAAATTCAAGTTATTACTCAACATAGGTTACACCCAATCTTCCCAAATTTGCAATGATAATCATGCCCCAAAAATCACGATATAAAACATGCCCTAAGGTTTAGTCATATTGCACCATACAAAATATTCTCCAAAATAACCCCCAATCATGATTCATAGTATAAACTATGCCAAATTATAGCCTTTAATTACAGTGCATGCCGATTACCTCAAAATCCCACTTTAGGCGCGTTCACATTTAACAGTTATCCCTATCTTACAATAGGTTTTCATGCCTAAGCCATACATCACTATACACAATAATCTCCTTCTTCCAAGTCATAAACCATCATATATATATATATATATATATATATATATATATATATGCCCCAAATTTTAGGTCTTAAACCACAACATGTACTATGCCTTACATATTTACAGTTCAATTTACGCCCCCAACTCCCAAGTCATATGTCCAGTATACTGTATGCCTCAGATCTCAAGTCATATGTTCGATACACTTTTTGTTTTAAATACAACATATGTTATGTCCTCAAATCGGTTACAAATCAGTTATGCCCAATTATACATATTTTAATACTTCTCCCAATTTTAGCGCTGGTCATGTCCAAATCATATATTATGCCCAATTTTAGCATGGTCATGTTAAAATCATATATTATGCCCAATTTTATTTCCAACGTACGTTCATCTCTTATGAGATTTGGCTCAGGCTCGCAGTAGCCTGGCTATAAAAACAAAAAGGGAAGAAGGAAAGGAAAGACAAAGAATGGACATAATATTATCAATGAGATAGATCCAATGGATATAGAAAGACAAATAGAAATAGGAATAATCTTAGATTCAGATTTATTATAATGTCAGAATCACAATTAACTTTTATATCTGAAAGTAACATGAACTTACAAATTACAAAACGGTCTTGAATTATAGGATCTGATTTCTGAATTTGATTAGCTATTCCTTGACGAAGAATATCGATTCTCTAATTTAGATTTGATTCGTAGCTTCTAACTTTCTTTCTAGTTTGCCTCCAAGTTGGAGAAGAATGGTGGCTATCCTAGGTTGACCATGGATAGCATGATGGCTCCTTGGAATGAAATTGTGTGGTTTAGGGTTGAGGGTTGGGGTTGCTTATATAGACGCTTAGATTTATGTAAGCCGTTAGATCAACCTAGGAGCAATCGGAACCATCCAAACAAGATAGAGCTATACAGAAACCGCCACCTATGCCCTAGTGACTTAGTAACAAGTCAGATATCGTCACTGTTTGGATCTAGGCGAGGGGGTCGAACCCTATAGGGGGGTCGACACCCCTTTTGGGGGGTCGACACCTATGTCGACCCCCCTTGGGGGGAGTCGACCCCTATGGGCGGGAATTTTCCCGCCCTGCTGATTTTCATGATTTTAAAATTCGAACTGCTTTTTGGATTTAACTATTATTTATATTTAATTTCTGATTTAACATGAAATCTTCTGAACTCCATAACTTCTTTATACGGAGTCCGATTCACGCAAACTCGGACTCTATCTCAAGCAGAATTCCGAGACGAACGCAACGGCTCAATCCGTTTTACTTAATTCTTCTTCTAAAATTAAGTACACTTTATTTTGTTAATTTAATAAACATAGAAATACAGGGTGTTACATTCTCCCCTCCTTAAAGGATTTCGTCCTCGAAATCTTCAAGTCAAGCAGAATGTATATCCTACCATCGAATCGTCCATCTACTCAACCATCAAATACCAGCATCCATTGTCCTTAAAAGATTTCTAATGCTTTCACGATTGTATGCATAGTGTGTGTATATATGTCCCTATCTAATGCAAAATCAGGCGGTCTACTGATTCAATTGACCTCCTTAATGCAAATTTTGTAAGTGCCATGAGTCCATCATGTATGCAGTTATTCCTAATCGTACTTTATGACTTCTACATGAGTGCACAATCATTCATACAAATGCAATATCCATATGATAACACACCAAGTTTCAATTCATATATATAAAAATTCACTCATGCATATGCAATATGAAAGTTACTGAGCCGATCTAGTGCCTAATGTGTGTATATGCATCCACGAGTAACCACCAGCAAACACTTACATCCACTTGCATCCACCAAACATAACATGTTTCAAATACATGTTTACATCCATTGGCTTCTACCTAAGGATCGAGGATAGGATAGAGAGGATATACTTAAAAGATAAAGACTAGCAAATAAACTTTACATAAAAAGAGAGATCAAGGATATACCCTTAAAAAGGGTATGATGCGCGTATCTAGTCCTCAGCCTTCTAAGTTGCATCTTCTTGAGCTTCATTCCATACTGCTCTGACTGTCTTAACTTCACAATTTGCGTAGCTTCTTAATTTCTATTTACAGAATATGCGTTGGAACTCATTTCAATGTCGCCTCTCGTTTCACCTCTTCTTCTTCCAGTATGCTCAGCACTACAACTTCTGTCGTGTCATGCTAACATTCCCAGAAATATCTCTTGAAAATAAACATATGCTAACCATGTTACCAAGTGTATATACTAAAATTATTAAATTCTTCTTTGTCAATCTTTTAAGTGGGGACAATACCTTCGTAAAGTCCTTAATTAACTTCCTATATTAGCCCGCTAGTTCAGGAAAGCTTCTTTCTTCTGTTGCATTCCTTGGGACCTTCCAGTCTTGCACTGCAACTACTTTTGCGGGATCTAGTGCTATCTCTTCTTTGGTGCCACATGTCCTAGAAACCTTACATTTTTGGAGAACTTCGCCTTAAGTTGATGCACTTGGAGGGTATCCAAGACTATCCATTGATGCAAAGCATGTTCTTCCTCGTTCCAATATATCATCTATGCACAAACGAAGTGAACCGTCTGCCTTTGTAACGAAAACGACTGGAGCACCCCATTCAGAAATACTTTTCCTTATGAACCCTTTTTCAGGTAACTCTTTTACTTGTTTAATAAGCCCTTCCTTTCCTTTGGATTCATGTGTCGTACAGGTAATGCAACTGGTTTTGCATTGTCAACTAGATATATGCGGAAGTCTATCTCGCTTTTTAGGGGATAAACCCCTAACCTAATCAAAAACATCTGCGTACTCATGGACTACTCTAACGGACCGCAAATCGTCGATAGATGCATCAAGTGATTCTAGGTATCTAAGACAAACTGATCCCTTAGGGTCATACGAAATTTCGAGGGTATTCCCGAGGCAAGTCGAAAGTCTAACTACCCTCCTTTCACAATTACTAGCTAACCAATCCATGCCTAGAATCAACCCATAGCCCATGGAACCAAAAGCATAAGCATTACACTTAAACTCAATACTTAACATAGCTATTCTCAAATCCTTATAAACCAAAGATAAACGAGCCGAACCACCAACTGGATTTGAGACAATAATGGGATCTTCTATTATACAAGTACTAAGTTGCAGAGACTCAACTATGGAAGCAGATATAAACGAATGTGAAGCGCTAAAATCAAAAGAGTACTAACAGGATGATCAAAAGAAAACTAAACTTTTTCAACAGAAACTTTACTACCTCTCTCTCAGGTACGCTGGCGGTGAGAGCATGCACTTGCCCTCGTGAAAATCCTGTCCTTAGTTCTTGCCCTTGTCCTTAATTATATGTCCTGTTATACCATAATAACGACACTTCCTCTTGTTTAGGATTTTCTATTCTTTCCTCCTTTGTGAACCAACTCCATATCCATGAGTTTATCATCCTTGGGTTGTGCTCCTTAGCTAAACTCCCTCATTCTCATCTTTGCCATCCTTATGTGGCTTGTTGACAAGTCTCTTGAAAGCTGCCTCCATCGCACAGAAAACCCTACAAAGCTTGAAAGAAAATTAGTCGCAGGTGAAACTATTGCGGCTATGGATGGAAGTTGGGCACTTCTTTGCCCTTTGACAGATGTCATAGTCTCATCAAGCCTACGGAACCATGCCGCGATGAGGTTACCTCCCAGAAAGCCAGGAGCCCCGGAGACTCAGGAAAGAAGGAAACAAGGATTCAAACAGAGGATCAAAAGATAGTGCGTATGGCTTTGGGGAATATGTCTTTAAAACAAAACTTTTCCTTCGAAAATGCTTCTTTTGAAACCGTTTTGAAAATAAATTTTCAAATCTTTTATCTGATCCGATAACCTTCAGCTCTGATACCAAGTGAAACACCCCACTTATGTTAAGGTCACTCAAAAAGGGAATGTTTTATCTTTGGTGGAGCGTTTTAGGTAAAAGATGCAGATAAATTACAAGACAGACAAATGAAGCAGCGGAAAATAAAGTCATTTTATAAATAATGTGGTTCAGTCAACCTTTTACAACAATTGTCTCAATCATACTTAAAAGTAATACATAGAACTTCTGTCTTGATTCAAAAACTTCCCAGTATAAAAGAAGCATAAAAATAACAATGATATTCCCCAATAAAGCATGAACTAGCCATAGCAGTGGAAGAGAGAGAGTCCAAAGCAATACATCGACTATCCCCGTGCTTGGAAAGAAAACTAAGCTAAGTGGTATCATTTCCTCCCTGTGAACCGAGGGGGGGGGGACGGAAGAAAAGAGGCAAAACAAACTATGTCAGACATAAGTCTAGTAAGTCCAGTGACTTTCAGCATGTAAATAGGCAAAAGCATCTTGACATGAATAAACTGAATATAAGACAATACCGTGATAACAAGGATAATAAGATAACATACGATTAGCATAGATATGGTAAGGCAAGATAAACTGAATGCACTTCTACTCTTTCTCTACTTCACTACTACCTTGTTATTCTGATTACTATATCTCTACACCACCTAACTGGTGTCCCAACTAGTAATCTATGTAAAATGATAATATTACAACGTGATCCCGATCCCCGTAATTATGGTAGCCTTCAGGTGTACATCTAATATGAGGATCTTACCTCAATCAGCCTAATTTCCATGAAGATGTTAGATGTACCCTTACTACTCTATCGATCGGCTCCTTACTCGATTAGTTTTCCTTGTGACTGTGTCAGTTGGCCCTCTCTTGCGTGTAGATACCTTGTGCTGGTCCCACCATAAGGTGTATCAGTCCCTATGATAGCAACCCGACACGATTCAAGATGCACAGTGTATAACTACTGGTACCCAGTGCCTGCTTTTTCCCACTCCGTGGTACGTGCACGCTTGTAATCCGTCGGAACCTACACCGATGTACCCCCAGCCGCCATTTTGACCGCTTATAATCGGCCTAGTAATCGTGCCCCACCCTGCCTAGTTCAGGGTACCATGATACATCTATGTGGGTTACCACTGAAATGGGTCCCCGTTACTAGGATTCCCTACTGGTTAAGTTTGTGGGCCCATATATACAAATATTACCCACCTACACGAGATGTACTTAACCCTCCCGTTGATTCAAACATGTTTACTTAATGGTTAAGTTTATGAGCCTATATTTACTAATATGTGACGGCCCGCCCCGCACCAACCGACATTTACTCCAAAAGTGCGCTGTACACATGTCCAGTTAGCATGGAACGGATCGTCGGAAGAGAAGGGAAGAAGGAAATGAACTAACAAGGAACCTGTAGAATGTCTCATAGAGCATAGAACAAAATATAATAATAACATACTTGACATAAAACAGGTGAGACAGTGCATAAGCTGAAACAACTAACATAGCAGCGGAAAATTCAAGTACAGCTTATGATCCAAAGTTAACATTATTACAACTTTTCAAACTGTCTCAAAAGGAAAAGCAAGATAAAGGAGGTACGCTACTAATGCCCAAGTAGCGACCAACAACGACACAAGGAGAATATCTATATATCATACATGGAAGCCTCCTGCTCGCCTCCGAATCAGCTACTCGCGCATCACCAGCTAACCTGTCTCTTGTCTGCTCGTGTGAGCACCCAAAGTAATAAGAAGAGACATAAAACTCTGGGTCAGACATAAAGCCTGGCATGAGCGATAAGCATCTAAACATAACAATAACAGGTAGACTAAAACATACCTGAACCTGTACCTGCAACCAAAGAGTTAGCACTACATACTGTACAACGCTCTAAGGTGCCAGTAACATGCGGTGTAAAGATAATGGGAGTGGGGGTGTGCATGTCATAGTGATGGCAAACAATCAAACATAGCATCCATCCTCACAACTCTCACTCAGTGCGTAAAGCATACGATATTCACCACTTCGATCACCCAACATACTTTGCTATGATCACTTTGCCCCCAAGAAGTCATAAATGGCTTCATTGCACTGATACATAGCCATTAATCCTTTGATATGTCCACTTTGCCCCCATGGAGTCGCAATGACCCCACTGCACTGGCTCATAGCCTCACTAATCCTTTACTATGTCCATTCTGCCCCCATGGAGTCACAATGACCCCACTGCACTGGCTCATAGTCTTACTACGCATCACTTTGCCCCTCGAGTCATAATGACTCTACTGCACTGATAACGTAATCTTGCTACCATCACCTTGCCCCTTGAGTCATAGTGACTCTACTGCACTGATAAGTAGCCCATCATCCATTTTCAGTGGTGAATCGATGTTATGAACGTCGACAACTCCTTAGCACACGTCCCGCAGCAAAGTCCAACCATGAAGTGAACTCATTGGTTCCCAACTGGATCCTGAGCTCTAACTTCCATTTGGACTACCTTTGCATCTCGGGTTATTGGTCATTATCGGATCGGTTCGGATCTTCCCCTAATCACTAGTTCGATTCGGATCGGAATGCTTCCCTTCACTAGATCGGGTCGGATATCTCGAGCTCCCTCCCAATATGTCGGTTCGGATCGGAAGACGTCGCCTCTAGGGGATCGGGTCGAGCTCTTCAATTTCATTCACCACGCGTCGGTTCGGTTCGGAGGTGACCATGCGGGTCGGATCGGATGATGTATTCCACGAGAAATGCAAGTGGATAGAAGCTTTCCCAGTCCTTGTTGTCCTCCTCTGTTCGGATCGGGGTATGGAGCGTAAGAGCGGATCGGAGCTTCTAAATTCGAGTGGGGGTTCGGATCGGGTCCTCCTAACTGATCCGATCCGGTTCGGATGTCTTCCTGCACTTTTTCCAGCAAGCAATTTACGCCACTCGACGGCGTTTTCGACCATTCTACCTATTCAAATCAATCACAAAACATACCATACAGTCATAGCAACAAGCAGAAGTGACCTCAAATACCAAAACATCAATATGATAGGTTAAAATGGATCAAACATAGCCAAAAACCCATATTTCCCCTTAAGCATGTTTAGGTGAAACTAACGATATGATTAGCAAAACTTAACCAAATTAACCCAAAATCATATCAGAGGTCTAAAACATTATTTAAGAATTTATGAGTATTTTTCCAGAATTTATTAGTGTATAATTTCGCTAATCTTCACTAATTACCCCTAATCAACCATAATTAGTGAGGAACTATGCAAATCACTCACCTTAGCCACAAATAAACTTAGATCTGAAATAAATCTCTGATTTGGTGCGAATCCCAATGCTAAACAGCAGGTCTAGCGTTGATTTGGTGTAGATCTCCCTTGATTTGATGTTGTTAAGCTTAATCCTTGATTAGAAGGTGATTTGGAGATGATTTATAGGTTGGAGGCCATTTTTAGGGTTTCTAAGAGGTAAGTGGAGGCTAGAAAACTGAAATGGAATGAATCTCTAACTCTTTTCAGCCTCCCCATAACCCTAATCCCGAAATGGGTTATGGGCCCATTCACTAATCACCCTATTTGGCCCGGTTAAGCAGTTTTTCACCTTCCAAACCTTATTTCAGCCATATCTCCCAAACGGTGAGTCCGTTTCGCTATTATGACCACTCTACGGAAAGGTAAAGCATCAAACAAATCTAATGGAAGTGGTTTATGTCAAAATTCCTTTCCAATCAAAAGTTATAGCCAAAACAAGATCAGCTAGGGGCAAAATGGTCATTTAAAAATCGACAAAAATCATGAACATAGGAAATGACTCTATTGGTTGTTTCCCAAAGTTACATGACCATACGACTTCATATGGGAAAGAAATAAATATTCTACGATACTCCGATGCGTAGAATGCGGGTTGTTACATTCTCCCCCCCCCCTTAAGAAATTTTGCCCCCGAAATTCCCTAACCAAAACACACAAAGGGTCCCGCATGCCTGTCAACCATAAAACAACAATAAAACATGCAAAACAAGTTTATCCTAGCATGCGGAATAACTAAATTACAAAGTAAATCTTACGAGGCAAAGAGTTCTGGATACGTCTTTCTAATGCTCTCCTCTGTATCCCAAGTACAATCATTCTCATTCTCGCCCCACTGAACCTTGACTAGATTCACCGCCTTCCTTCGAAGTTGCTTCGTTTCTTGCTCGACAATACGGATCGACTTGCGGTTCTCAACCGCTTCGGGTTCTACTTCGAAGTCCTCTAACTTATCAGGTGAAATAGTCATATCTGGGTCGTGAACAAACTTCCTTAGTTGGGAAACATGAAATACGTTGTGAACTCCCGCCATCTTCTCCCGTAAGTCAACTGTATACGCCAAATTCCCAACTTGTTCGAGAACTGGGAATGGTCCAACAAATCTTGGTGCCAACTTGCCTCTCCTGCCAAATCGTATCACGCTCTTCAACGGAGAAATCTTGACAAACACCAAGTCACCAACGGAAAATTTTAAGTCTCTTCTCCTTTTATCAGCATAACTCTTCTTCTTATCCTGGGCAGCCTACATTCGTTGTTGAATGATCTTAATCTTATCTGAAGTTTCCCTCACCACATCTGGTCCAAGCATAAACTTCTCGCCAGTCTCTATCCAACATGATGGTGAGTTGCATGGTCTTCCGTACAAAGCTTCATATGGAGCCATACCGATACTGGATTGGTAGCTATTATTATATGCAAACTCTACTAGATGCAAATGGTCATCCCATGATCCACCAAAATCCGATGTACAAGCTCTCAAGAGATCTTCTAATATACGATTCACCCTCTCCGTCTGACCGTCGGTCTAAGGATGATATGCGGTACTGAGACGTAATTCTGACCCTAAAGCCTCTTGTAAGCTCTTCCAAAACCCACTAGTAAACAACGGGTCTTGGTCACTAACAATGCTTTTTGGTACTCCATGAAATCTCACTAACCACTTCATATACAATTCTGTTAACTTAGCTGCCGTTCTTGTCGATTTGACTGGTATAAATCTTGCACTCTTAGTCAATCGATCCACAATTACCCAAATGCTATCATATCTCGATCTAGTCCTCGGTAAACCATCGATGAAATCCATCGAGACTTGCTCCCATTTCCATTCGGGAATTTCTAATGGTTGCAACAAACCACTAGGCTTCTTTTGCTCGGCTTTAACTAGCTGGCAATTCATGCATTTGGATATAAACTTCCCAACGTCTCTTTTCATCCCTTCCCAGTAGTAAGGTTGCTTCATGTCTCGATACATCTTATTACCACCAGGATGTATAGTCAGTTTTGAGTGATGACATTCTCTAAGCACTTCATCTCTCAAACCATTCACGTTGGGTACAACTAGTGTTCCATTCCTTCTAAGCCATCCATCTCGATCAAGCCCATACACATTCATCTCCTCACCGTCGATGTTCATCTCTAACTTGGAGATGATTTCCAATAGATTAGGATCGTCCCTCTGGCTGGAACCAATCTGCTCTATCAAAGTGGGTCTGATCGCCAAACTAGCTAGCATTTCTGGATCCAATTCGCACTTTGGTCTGAAATCAAACCCTGCGATATACTCCAGTTGCTTCCATTCAAGAAACATAGCCCCTAAACTGGCATGTCTCCTACTCAAGACATCGGCTACTGCATTACCTTTCCCAGGTTTATGCGATATCAAAATCATACGAAGCCAAGAATTCTAACAATCTCTACTGACGGAGATTCAGATCTTTCTGAGAGAAGAGATACTTTAACGATTTATGATCGGTAAACAACTCAAATCTTTCTCCCAAGAGATAGTGTCTCCACATCTTTAATGCGAACACGATCGCTGCCAGTTCCAAATCATGGGTAGGATACTTCTTCTCATGCTTCTTTAGCTGCCGACTAGCATAAGCTACAACCCTACCTCCTTGCATCAATACAGCACCTAGTCCGGTACCACAAGCATCCGTGTATACCGTCATCTCTTCATTCCCTTTAGGAATGACTAGCACTGGCGCACGCGTCAACCTTTCCTTTAGACTCTTGAATGCATTCTCACACACTGCGTCCCAGACGAAGGACTGATTCTTCTTAGTCAACTGAGTCAACGGTGCTGCTATCTTGGAGAAGTCCTGGATAAACTTACGATAATACCCAGCTAACCCCAAGAAACTTCTTACATCTGTTGCATTCTTGGGCGTAGGCCAATCCTGTACCGTAGCCACCTTCGCAGGGTCCACGGTAATACCATTCTCTGAAACAACATGGCCCAAGAATCTCACTTCCCTTCTCCAAAAGTGACACTTAGAGAATTTTGCTTTCAATTGGTGTTTTCTCAACACCTCCATCACTATCCTCAAGTGTCCCTTGTGTTCCTCCTCTGTCCTCGAGTAAACAAGCATATCGTCTACGAACATAAGAACAAACTTATTCAACTGATCTCTGAATACTCGATTCATAAGATCCACAAAGTAGGCTGGTGCATTGGTCAACCCAAATGGCATGACCAACCACTCATAGAATCCAGACGGCGTCCTAAATGCCGTTTTTGGAACACTCTCATCCGCTACTCGGAGCTGATGAAATCCTGTCGCGAGGTCTAACTGGGAGAACACTCTTGCTCCTTCCAGTTGACCAAATAAATCATCTATCCGCGGTAGAGGATACTTATTCTTCCTCGTTACCTTATTCAACTCGCGATAGTCCACACACAAACGAAGGGAACCATCTGCCTTAGTGGCAAACACAACCGGTGCTCCCCACTCGGAGACACTTCTTCTAATAAATCCCTTCTTCAAAAGATTGCTGACTTGCACCCCGAGCTCTCGCTGCTTCCTTGGTGCCACACGACGAAGTGGCATCACTATAGGTCTGGCATCTTTCACTAAATCAATACGAAACTCAATCTCTCGGTGTGGTGGAAGCCTGGTCACCTCCTCGAAGACGTCCGGATACTGGCCAACCACGGGCACAACTGACAACTCATCATGCAGGATGTCAAGGGAATTTATAAAACTAGCCATTACCCCATCATTAGGCAAACTACCAAACACTACCCTCCGCCCATTATCCGCCCTAGCTGTCACCAGAAAGCCCTCACAGTCTACCACCACCCCGTATCTTTAGAGCCAATAGACCCCCAATATAATGCCATACCCAGTAAAGCCCAAAACAAAGCAATCACAAACAAACATACATCCATGACTCGATAAGACCAAATTTCGGCAAATCATACTAAGGCTAGTCGAACCACCAATCGGGTTTGTCACAACCAACGGTCTATCGACTATCTCGGGTTCCAGTCCCAACCTATCTACCAGGTCACTAGATATGAAGGAACGGGAAGCCCCAGTATCAAACAAAACTCGAACTGGTACATCATAAATAGAAAGCATACCTTGAATAACGACATTCTTTCCTTTCTCTGCCGCAGTTGGGGCATTCGACGAAGAAGGAACAGCATAAATAGCATATGCTTTCACAATCTGCTTCTCCTTAAGAGGTTGCGAACACTTAGCCTTATGATGTCCCACTTGGCCACAGTTATAGCACTTCCTATCCGCTGACTTGGCCCATCATTCTTTAGCATAATGGCCCTTCTTACCACAGCTGAAGCACTCAACATCTTTCTTGTTCTTTTTCTGGCCATCCTTAGATTGGTTCTGTTTTCTCTTATTCTGAGAATTATTCTTGCCTCCACCGCCTGCTTGCGGCTTCAGCCCTTATGCAGATGCTTCCTCAGTTTTTGGCTTAGGGTAAAGACTCTCTGGTCTCAATGCTTTCCCCACAATCGATTCAAAAGTCTCATCGATGTGGTTGATAAGCCTTTCCCCCAAATATCCATCCAACCCAGTAATGAACTTCTCATTCTTCTTCTCAGGAGTATCGATAAGGGATAGTCAATACTTCGACAATGTGTCGAACTCAGCAATATAGTCTGAGACTGCCCTACCATTCTGCTTGAGTTCCAAGAATCTCTTAAACAACACTGACTTCTGGGCAGCTGGAATGAACTTCTCGCTAAAGCGAGCCTTGAACTGATCCCAAGTATCCTGATCTTCTGGAGTAGCTGTTCTAATGGCATTCCACCAATTCATCGCTCGCCCTTGCAGCTAACGAGACGCTAGCCTTCCCTTCATCGCATCCTTGATACCCAAGTCATCGAAGATACGATCACAGCTATCCAACCAATCCTGAACATCTGTGGCCGACTCTATTCCGTGGAACGGCTTCCCACCAAGGTTAGTGTAATCCTTGCACAACTTGGCGAAATCGACCCTAGGCGCCTGCACTACTGGACCACCACCATTTCCGAGATTGGGAACTGCCCCTTGAACATCCCTAAGCATCTCCCTCATGAAGTTAGTGAACATCGTCCTCATGTCAGGAGCATTTCCATTATTGGTCCCTATACCAACACCTCTTGCATATCGGCTCATCGTTCAATCTGAAAAGGGGAAATGATTAACGATCCCATAGTGGTGCTAGTGCAGTACGACTTCATTCTTATACGACTAATAGTATATACATATAGATAGCTTTTGAAAACCAAAATAATCACAAATACATGCTCTCATATTCGTACTATCTCTCCCTAGGTTAACTACACAACCTAGTGCTCTGATACCAAATGTGACGGCCCGCCCCGCACCAATCGACATTTACTCCAAAAGTGCGCTGTACACTTGTCCAGTTAGCACGGAACGGATCGTCGGAAGAAAAGGGAAGAAGGAAATGAACTAACAAGGAACCTGTAGAATGTTTCACAGCGCATAGAACAAAATATAATAATAACATACTTGACATAAAACAGGTGAGACAGTGCATAAGCTGAAACAATTAACATAGCATCGGAAAATCCAAGTACAGCTTATGATCCAAAGTTAACATTATTACAACTTTTCAAAATATCTCAAAAAGTAAAGCAAGATAAGGGAGGTACGCTACTAATGCCCAAGTAGCGACCAACAACGACATAGGAAGAATATCTATATATCATACGTGGAAACCTCATGCTCGCCTCCGAATCAGCTACTCGCGCATCACCAGCTAACCTGTCTCTATTCTGCTCGTGTGAGCACCCAGAGTAATAAGAAGAGACATAAAACTCTGGGTCAGACATAAAGCCTGGTATGAGCGATAAGCATCTAAATAGAACAATAACAGGTAGACTAAAAGATACCTGAACCAGTACCTGCAACCAAAGAATTAGCACTACATACTGTACAACGCTCTAAGGTGCCAGTAACATGTGGTGTAAAGATAATGGGGGGTGGGGGTGTGCATGTCATAGTGATGGCAAACAATCAAACATAGCATCCATCCTCACAACTCTCACTCAGTGCGTAAAGCATACGATATTCACCACTTCGATCACCCAACATACTTTGCTATGATCACTTTGCCCCCATGAAGTCATAAATGGCTTCACTGCACTGATACATAGCCACTAATCCTTTGCTATGTCCACTTTGCCCCATGGAGTCGCAATGACCCCACTGCACTGGCTCATAGCCTCACTAATCCTTTACTATGTCCACTCAGCCCCATGGAGTCACAATGACCCCACTGCACTGGCTCATAATCTTACTACGCATCACTTTGCCCCTCGAGTCATAATGACTCTACTACACTAATAACGTAGTCTTGCTACCATCACCTTGCCCCTCGAGTCATAGTGACTCTACTGCACTGATAAGTAGCCCATCATCCATTTTCAGTGGTGAATCGAAGTTATGAACGTCGACAACTCCTTAGCACACGTCTCGCAGCAAAGTCCAACCATGAAGTGAACTCATTGGTTCCCAACTAGATCCTGAGCTCTAACTTCCATTTGGACTACCTTTGCATCTCGGGTTATTGGTCATCATCGGATCGGTTCGGATCTTCCCCTAATCACTAGTTCGGTTCGGATCGGAATGCTTCCCTTCACTGGATTGGGTTGGATATCTCGAGCTCCCTCCCAATATGTCAGTTCGGATCGGAAGACGTCGCCTCTAGGGGATCGGGTCGGGTTCTTCAATTCCATTCACCACGCGTCGGTTCGATTCGGAGGTGACCATGCAGGTCGGATCGGATGATGTATGCCACGAGAAATGCAAGTGGATAGAAGCTTTCCCAGTCCTTTTTGTCCTCCTCTGTTCGGATTGGGGTGTGGAGCGTAAGAGCGGATCGGAGCTTCTAAATTCGAGTGGGGGTTCGGATCGGGTCCTCCTAACCGATCTGATCCGATTCAGATGTCTCCTGCACTTTTTTCAGAAAGCAATTTACGCCACTCGACGGAGTTTTCGACCATTCTACCTATTCTAATCAATCACAAATCATACCATACAGTCATAGCAACAAGTAGAAGTGACCTCAGACACCAAAACATCAATATGATAGGTTAAAATGGATCAAACATAGCCAAAACCCCATATTTCCCCTTAAGCATGTTTAGGTGAAACTAATGATATGATTAGCAAAACTTAACAAAATTAACCCAAACTCATATCAGAGGTCTAAACATTATTTAAGAATTTATGAGTATTTTTCTAGAATTTAATAGTGTATAAATTCGCTAATCTTCACTAATTACCCCTAATCAACCAAAATTAGTGAGGAACTATGCAAATCACTCACCTTAGCCACAAATAAAATTAGATCTGAAATAAATCTCTGATTTGGTGCGAATCCCAATGCTAAACAGCAGCTCTAGCGTTGATTTGGTGTAGATCTCCCTTGATTTGATGTTGCTAAGCTTAATCCTTGATTAGAAGGTGATTTTGAGATGATTTAGAGGTTGGAGGCCATTTTTAAGGTTTCTAAGAGGTAAGTGGAGGCTAGAAAACTGAAATAGAATGAATCTCTAGCTCTTTTCAGCCTCCCCATAACCCTAGTCCCGAAATGGGTTATGGGCCCATTCACTAATCACCCTATTTGGCCCGGTTAAGCAATTTTTCACCTTCCAAACCTTATTTCAGACATATCTCCCAAACGGTGAGTCCGTTTGGCTATTATGACCACTTTACGGAAAGGTAAACCATCAAACGAATCTAATGGAAGTGGATTCAGGTCAAAATTCCTTTCCAATCAAAAGTTATGGCCAAAATAAGATCAGCTAGGGGCAAAACGGTCATTTAAAAATCGACAAAAATCATGAACATAGGAAATGACTCTAATGGTTGTTTCCCAAAGTTACATGACCATACGACTTCATATGGGAAAGAAATAAATATTCTACGATACTCCGATGCGTAGAATGTGGGTTGTTACATAATATTACCCACCACCCGATATGTACTTAACCCTCCCACACATTATGTCATATTGGTTAAGCGTTGTCCATTCATGTTAACTTAACCCACCCACTCATCATGTCATGTTGGTTAAGGTTTCTTATTAACCCTTCTCACTCGTCATGTTGGATTGGTTAAGTGTTTTATATTAACTTAACCCCGTTCATTCATCATGTTATATTGGTTAAGTATTTCCCATTAACTTAACCCCATTCGTTCATCAAGTTACATTGGTTAAGTGGTTCTTATTAACTTAACCCCACGCGTTCATCATGTAAGTGTCATCAATCAATTCAAGTTAACTTAACCCTTCCACACATCCTGTTATATTGGTTAAGTGTTGCTCTCTTTTTTTAACTTAACCCTACTCTTTTCATCATGTCATATTGGTTAAGTGTTTCTTATTAACTTAACCCTGCTCACTCGTCCAATTAAAATGTTATAACAGTTAAGTGTTCTAAATTTACTTAACCCCACCTTCTTGTATAATTAACATGTTATAATGGTTAAGTGTTCTAAATTTACTTAACCCCATCTTCTTGTCTAATTAACATGTTACAACGGTTAAGTGTTTCCTTTGTTAACTTAACCCTACCATTCCTAACATGTCTTGTTCATTAGCATTAATTGATTCATTAATGCACCAACCTCTCACATTATATCTAAGTTGTTGCGGTTACTGGATGTGTCGGGCGGTTCCGGGCAGTTTTACACCACAACTCAATCTAACCTCGGGTTTTTCTTGGGCATGATGCACTAACCTCTCACATTAGATAGGTGTTGTTGCGGTTACTGGATGTGCCAGGAGGTTCCGGGCAGTTTTACACCGCAACTCAATCTAACCTCGGGTTAGGCATGTTTATCTTTTAGCATACTGACCATACATGTCCAAGTCTAGATTTTATATGCTAATTATCCCAAATTCACAAAACTATTCATGTTCCAAATCTCAAGTCATACCTCAACAAAGCAAATTACAAGTTATGCCCCAAAAATTCAAATTCAAGTTATTACTCAACATAGGTTACACCCAATCTTTCCAAATTTGCAATAATAGTCATGCCCTAAAAATCACGATATAACACATGACCTAAGGTTTAGTCATATTGCACCATACAAAATATTCTCTAAAAAAAACCCCAATCATGATTCATAGTATAGACTATGCCAAATTATATCCTTTAATTACAGTGCATGCCAATTACCCTAAAATCCCACTTTAGGCGCGTTCACATTTAACAATTATCCCTATCTTATTGTAGGTTTTCATGCCTAAGCAATACATCACTATACACAATAATCTCCTTCTTCCAAGTCATAAACTGTCATATATATATATATATATATATATATATATATATATGCCCTAAATTTTAGGTCTTAAACTACAACATGTACTATGCCTTACATATTTACAGTTCAATTTACGCCCCAAATCCCAAGTCATATGTCCAATATACTTTATGCCTCAAAATCTCAAGTCATATGTTCGATACACTTTATGTTTTAAATACAACATATGTTATGTCCTCAAATCAGTTACAAATCAGTTATGCCCAATTATACATAATTTAATACTTCTCCCAATTTTAGCGTTGGTCATGTCCAAATCATATATTATGCCCAATTTTAGCGCGGTCATGTTCAAATCATATATTATGCCCAATTTTATTTCCAACGTACGTTCATCTCTTATGAGATTTGTCTCAGGCTCGCAGTAGCCTGGCTATAAAAACAAAAAGGGAAGAAGGAAAGAAGAGACAAAGAATGGACATAATATTATCAATGAGATACATCCAGCGGATATAGAAAGACAGATAGAAATAGGAATAATCTCAGATTTAGATTTATTACAATGTAAGAATCACAATTAACTTTTATTTCTGAAAGTAACATAAACTTACAAATTACAAAACGGTCTTGAATTC
The DNA here is from genome assembly GCA_030737875.1 of Allium sativum. Lineage (NCBI taxonomy): Eukaryota > Viridiplantae > Streptophyta > Magnoliopsida > Asparagales > Amaryllidaceae > Allium > Allium sativum. The sequence continues at coordinate 432,261,435 of CM060912.1, forward strand.
TGGGATCTGACTTCTGAATTTGATTAGCTATTCCTTGACGAAGACTATCGATTCTCTAATTTAGATTTGACTTGTAGCTTCTAACTTGCTTTCTAGTTTGCCTCCTAGCTGGAGAAGAATGGTGGCTATGCTAGGTTGACCACGGACAACATGATGGCTCCATGGAATGAAATTGTGTGGTTTAGGGTTGAGGGTTGGGGTTGCTTATATAGACGCATAAATTTATGTGTGCCGTTAGATCAACCTAGGAGCAATCGGAACCATCCAGACAAGATAGAGCTATCCAGAAACCGCCACTTATGCATTACTGACTTAGCAACAAGTCAGAAATCATCACTGTTTGGATTTGGGCGAGGGGGTCGACCCCTACATGGGGGTCGACACCCCAGTCGACACCCCTCTTGGGGGGTCGACACCTATGTCGACCCCCCTTGGGGGGGGGGGTCGACACCTAGGGCGGGAATCTTCCCGCCCAGTTGATTTACGTGATTTAGAAATTCAAACTGCTTTTTCGATTTAATTATTATTTTTATTTAATTTCTGATTTAACATGAAATCTTCTGAACTCCATAACTTCTTCGTACGGAGTCTGATTCACGCAAATTCGGACTCTATCTCAAGCAGAATTCCGAGACAAACGCAATGGCATAATCCGCTTTACTTAATTCTTCTTCTAAAATTAAATACTCTTTAATTTATTAATTTAATAAACATAGAAATACAGGGTGTTACATTATCCCCTACTTAAAGGATTTCCCCCGAAATCTTCAAGTCAAGAAGAATGTACATCCTACCATCCAATCGTCCATCTACTCAACCATCAAACACCGGCATCCATTGTCCTTAAAAGATTTCTAATACTTTCATGATTGTATGCATAGTGTGTATATATATGTCCTTATCTAATGCAAAAACAGGCGGTCCACTGATTCAGTTGACCTCCTTAATGCAAATTATGTCAGTGACATGAGTCCATCATGTATGCAATTATTCCTAATCGTGCTTTATGACTTCTACATGAGTGCACAATCATTCATACAAATGCAACATCCATATGATAACACACCAAGTTTCAATTCGTATAAATAAAAATTCACTCATGTATATGCAATATGAAAGTTACTGAGCCGATCTAGTCCCTAATGTGTGTATATGCATCCACGAGCAACCACTAGCAAACACTTACATCCACTTGCATCCAACAAACATAACATGTTTCAAACACATGTTTACATCCATGGGCTTCTACCTAAGGATCGAGTATAGGATCGAGATGATATACTTAAAAGCTAAAGACTAGCAAATAAATTTACAGAAAGAGAGAGATCAAGGATATACCCTTAAAAAGGGTATGATGCGCGTATCTAGTCCTCAGCCTTCTAAGTCGCATCTTCTTGAGCTTCATTCCATATTGCTCTGACTGTCTTAACTTCACGATTTGCGTAGCTCTTAATTTCTGTTTCCAGAATATGCATTGGAACTCATTTCAATGTCGCCTCTCGTTTCACCTCCTCTTCTTCCAGTATGCTCAGCACTACAACTTTTGTCGTGTCATGCTAACATTCCCAAAAATATCTCTTGAAAATAAACAGATGCTAACCATGTTACCAAGTGTATATACAAAGATGATAAGATTCTTCTTTGTCAATCTTGTAAGTGGGGCTAACACCTTCGCAAAGTCCTTAATTGACTTCCTATATTAGCCCGCTAGTTAAAGAAAGCTTCTTTCTACTGTTGCATTCCTTGGGACCTTCCAGTCTTGCACTGCAACTACTTTTGCGGGATCTACTGCTATCTCTTCTTTGGGCGCCACATGTCCTAGGAACCTTACATTTTTGGAAAACTTCGCCTTTAGTTGATGCGCTTGGAGGGTATCTGAGACTACCCTTAGATGCAAAGCATGTTCTTCCTCATTCCAAAATATCATCTATGCACAAACGAAGTGAACAGTCCGCCTTTGTAACAAAAACGACTAAAGCACCCCCATTCAGAAATACTTTGCCTTATGAACCCTTTTTCAGGTAACTCTTTTACTTGTTTACTGAGCCCTTCCTTTCTATTGGATTCATGTGTCGTACAGGTAATGCAACTGGTTTTGCATTGTCAACTAGATATATGCAGAAGTCTATCTCGCGTTTTAGGGAATAAACCCCTAACCTGATCAAAAACATCTACGTACTCATGGACTACTCTAATGGATTGCAAATCGTCGATTGATGCATCAAGTGATTCTAGGTAGCTAAGACAAACCGATCCCTTAGGATCGTACGAAATTTCGAGGGTATTCCCGAGGCATGTCAAAAGTCTAACTACCCTCCTTTCACAATTACTAGCTAACCAATCCATGCCTAGAATCAACCCATAGTCCATGAAACCAAAAACATAAGAATTACACTTAAACTCAATACTTAACATAGCTATTCTCAAATCCTTATAAACCAAGGATAAACGGGCTGAACGACCAACTGGATTTGAGACAATAATGGGATCTTCTATTATACAAGTACTAAGGTGCAGAGACTCAACTATGGAAGCAGATATAAACGAATGTGAAGCGCTAAAATCAAGAGTACTAAAAAGGATGATCAAAAGAAAACTAAACTTTTTCGACAGAAACTTTACTACCTCTCTCTTAGGTACGCTGGCGGTGAGAGCATGCACTTGCCCTCCTGAAAATCCTGTCCTTAGTTCTTGCCCTTGTCCTTAATTATATAACTCGTTATACCATAATAATGACACTTCCTCTTGTCTTAGAATTTTCTATTCTTTCCTCCTTTGTAAACCAAGTCCATATCCATAAGTTTCTCATCCTTGGGTTATGCTCCTTAGCTAAACTCCCTCATTCTCATCTTTGCCATCCTTGTGTGGCTTGTTGACAAGTCTCTTGAAAGCTGCCTCCATCGCACGGAAAACCCAACAAAGCTTGAAAGAAAATTAGCCGCAGGTGAAACTATTGCGGCTATGGATGGAAGTTGGACACTTCTTTGCCATTTGACAGATGTCGTAGTCTCATCAAGCCTACAGAACCATGCCGCGATGAGGTTACCTCCAAAAAGCCAGGAACCCCGGAGACTTAGGAAAGAAGGAAACAAGGATTCAAACAGAGGATCAAAAGATAGTGCATATGGCTTTGGGGAATATGCCTTTAAAACAAAACTTTTCTTTTGAAAATGCTTCTTTTAAAACCGTTTTAAAAATAATTTTTCAAATCTTTTATCTGATCCAGTAACCATCAGCTCTGATACCAGTGAAACACCTCACCTCCGTTAAGGTCACTCACAAAGGGAATGCTTTAACTTTGGTGGAGTGTTTTAGGTAAAAGATGCAGATAAATTACAAGACAGACAAATGCAACATGAATGAGAAGACTAGAGAATGAAAAAGCAAGCTAAGCAGACACATAATACAAACACATATGTATACAAACAGCTATGTGCGTGTGTGTGTGTATATATGTATGTACATATGGCAATATCGCAAAGCAATGAACACAGACCATGGACTGACAATATGGATTAATGTCAAACAAGCAATGCACAAGTTCAGGTCAATAACGGATGCAACAAATGTAACAATTCAGGTGCAATCATATTTCATGCAACACACAAAGTTTCTAGCTCAAGTGACACAACAATAACAAAAAATGGGTGCACAAGTCAAGTTTCTAACAAGGTGACACAAAACAGTTGCATATAGACAGACTCACTGATGCATGAATATCATATACAAAATCAAGGTGAATTCTTTGATAAAATGATTAACACAAGTTTCTAGAATTTGCATGTGTTAAAAATGGCATGAAATCTTTTATCATCAATCTCGGCCAAGGTTTATTTCCCAGATATTCATAGTGATAAATTTGGCTAGTTTAGTTTCAGAAAGATATAAAGAATTCATCACTAGGAGTCACGCAAGAAAATTATCAAAGTATTCAAAGGGTTGAATTTTGGGTAAGAATGAATTTAAACATGCATGAAAACATCGTCGTTATTAAAGGGTGTTAATTCTGGAAAGAAGGAATTCATGTGTTTCAAATGTTTCCAAAAAATCACAAGGAGCTTTTAGAGCCAAGAAAATCATTCAAGACATTCCAAAAAAATCGCAAGAATTAGTTGTGCATTCATGACAATTTATGAAGCCTAAATTACACAATATCAATATCAATATCAATTTTATCAACGAAATCAGAGAATACAAGGGTTTCAAAAACCCTATAAATTTCACCACATCATCACAGGAAAAGGTGTGAATCGAAACAAATCAATTCATTTAAGCATAAAAAAACAAGATTCAGAGTACTCAAGTTTCGATCTCAAAGCCAATCCTAAATCATTCGACAAGGAGAAACAATTTCGAAGCCATCAGAGAATTAATTAGAGAACGTTTATAGCTGCAATTTGATTTGGGAAGCAAAACCCTAATCTATTGATCAGTCACTGTAGTCAAAGAGAGGGAAGCCGGGATTTTTATTCTCAAGTGAAAGCAAAGTGAAAAGGAGTAGCTAACTTTTTATTCAATTAAATCCAATAGGGTTTTGTTTTTTTATCGTTTTTAAGTGGTTCTTTGTTTTGTAACAGATCCATAGTTTTTCTAGTTTCTATAAACTAGGGTTCTAGCTATAGGGTTTGTAGTTAGGAAAAATCTGATCTTAAGGATAAATATCAGTGCAGTATTTTGAGCGTAGGATTTGAACAGTTGGCTACGGGTGTCATGAGTTTTGAGGGAATTATAAGCCTAAATATTATTTTAATTCGAATAGAAACCTTGGGGAATGCAGCAGTAGGCGGGGGTTTACAGAAGCTAGTTAAAATTTGTGTCGTTTATTTATTCTGCTGTGATCCGAGCTATGATGAATATATATTCCTCAAAACTGCGATAAACCCTATTTGAAACGACCCGAACTTCCCCGTAAAGGAATGCCCGGATTGAGTTGAGAACACGACAAATCAGAACACAAACAGAAGAACGTTTCATTGCTATTACAACAATTTACATCAGAGAACAAGAATATACAGAGTATCAACAAATAATATACATATGATAAATATCAGAGATTTACAAATTACAATGCAGTGGAAAATAATACAAAACACAACTGAAAGAGATACATAGATACAGAGCTTTCTGAATATCATTCTAGCTGTAAACCAGGATCCTATGAATATAAATCCGCAAAACAAAAACTACTTGCTGCCCGTGTGGAAAATAGGGGCACCCATTGTTTAGGTTAAAACAATAAACTCCAGGCCAGTCATGTGACTGGTGTGAGAACTAAAATAGTTATTTAAAACTTTATTTTAAAAATAAATTAAATCAAGGGACCATGCCGTATAGCACGGAACGGGTTTGCTCCCAAAAATACCAGTACATAAAATAAACAACACAATGCTTTTTGTAAGAATGAAGCTATTATAAGACTCAGGTTCCATCACACAATGCAACATAAGCCTGAGGATAGAGTTTTTCCTTATAATAGCCAAATATGCTTCGTACGTTTAAAACAAATCATTTGGTACTATTATAAGTGCATAGTGTATAAAATAACTTCAAATATAAATGTATCAATCCTAAACGGCGTGGGTACCATCTACCATGTTGCCAATACTAGGCTCAACAATCAAAATTGAAATGTCACGTAATGGAAATTGGATTTCCGTCATGAGTCAAGGCAAGGGATGTACTCCTCGCCGGCTTTGAGACACTCTAGCAAATGCCTCAGGATCTCCCGCAGAAGACCCCTGGATCCTCCAAGGCCGATCCTCCCTTATGTTTGAGGATTGGCAATTCCTGAACACACGTTTCCCCGTCCTATCGGGCATCTATGAGCCAGATGACTCAATATCCATCAGCTCCATAGAGACCGATATATCCGAGGCGCCTCGCATTCCCCCAACCACAAAGGTAAAAATAATATAAATGTCTGGGCTTGCAAAACCCCGACACCACCCATAGCTAGAAAGAAACGTCATGTCCTCCTTGGGTCCCTTACCCGTTTTTAACTCATACCGAGGTGTGAGGCTCGCGAATTAACGCTATACGTAAAGCTATGCTATATTAAAGCCGTGCTTTGATCATCAACCACAAGACTCTGCTTTTCAACAGAAGCCTTGATCATTTGCATCTCTGCATGCCACATAGGCAATTCACGCCATGCGACTGATGTCTATCCATATATAACCTCTGAGCTCGTACATCTCAGAGAAGCTCGTTAAGCAAGAGAATAAATTCTCCGCCGCCAAACAAATATATATTTAATAGAGATCAATTAACATAGAATAAAATCCGATATCAGACACACATCCATTTACAAGTTCATTTTGGGTCTGAACGAAACCAGAGGAACCTTATTCCTCGTCCCGTGTCCAATACAGGAGAGAGGTCCTCGCATATTCGGTCGATCTCCAAGTACGTCTGGATGATCACCACTTATTACCTTGTCTTGGGTGTACGACCCAATCAAGACATCAGTAATCATCCAAATGATATAAAGACCTCTGATATTCAACCACCGTCTTCACCGTCGACTTATCGTCGAATCGGTTATTCGGAATGGATATAAACCCGACCTTTCCGAATAACTCCTGTATATAATAAATAAGTGCTACAAAAACACAACATGCGCCTTATTCCAATTCAGAATATTCCTTTATTCAAATATTCACATCCTCAGGATATGTTCCCATTAATTTTATCAAAGATAAATTCTTTAAAATTTATTCTTTAATCTTCCTTTGGATATCAATTCAAACCATATTAAGGTTTTTCAAACTAGTCGGAATTTAACGCACCTTACCGAAGTAATCATTTGTTTAATTTCCCAATCCCAACCTATTCATTCCAAGGAGAAAAACTGGTCATACTCCATATCTAACACCAAGGTGTTATCGGTAAAGTTAATTACCATTTCACGTTCAAATCAAATTAAAGATTTAACTATCGCTAGGAGCAAAACTGGTGATACTCCATTCTCGATCATTTCCTAAATTTGATAATTTAGATTATCAATTCCCATTTCAATCTAATTAAAGATTCATTAAAACTTCACTTAGTTTTAATCTTCCCAAAAATCAATACTAATGATTATTTAACTTTGGAAACACAAACATGCCGCATCGACCGTCTACACCGTACTATTGATTTCCGCCGATATATAACCTCTAAGCTCGTACGTCTTAGAGAAGGGTGTTAAGCAAGAGAATAAATTCTCCGTCACCAAACAGATATATATTTAGAAGAGATCAACCATACAGTTCAAAATACAATGTTAGACATGTAATCCTGCCTTTAACCGGGTTAAAGAACCAATGTCATTTAAAACACGGTTCACAATAAACCCAAATCCTCTTCTATAAAAATGGAATCTTCACGGAAAATAGATCAATATATAATCGATATCAATTTCTGTATCCGACTAATAATATAAATGGAATAACGACAAAGCCTTTTAAATTCCATATATATTAACAGTCTTCCTCCATAGAAGCTCATTTCGATTATTATCAAATTGAATTCCATTCAATTCCAATTTAATATATTAAATTGGAAAACTTTATTTGGGAAAATTCCTGTTAAATCTTAATAAAAAATTTATAAATTCCAAATCACATTTCACTATAAATCCGGTTAAAGAATGAATGTCGTTAAAAACACAATTCATAATAAACCCAATTCACATTTCATTTTCAATTCCAATTAAATGTTAATTAATTGGTAATTCTTCTTTAAATCTTAATTAAAAGATTTATTCTTTTCATATTGGGTTTAACAACGGTGTTAATAAAGACACCATTCACGACAAACCCAAAATCCAATTCTATTAAATTCCAATTAAACATTAATTAATTGGTAAACTCTTCTAGATCTTATTTAAAAGATTTTAACTTTTCTCAACTGGGTTTAAGAACAGTGTCATTTAAAACATAGTTCACGACAAATCCAATTCTATATTAAATACAAGGCTATGAATAGAAATTATATCGGCCTATATTCAATATCAAATTCTGAAATCAACAAATATCATACTAGAAATAACGATATATATATCTTCCAAATTCCACCACAATATCCATATAATCACGGAATCCAATATCAAAATATTTTGAAGATAATTTCGATTCAAATCCATTCCAATTCATATAACGGAAATTCTAGTTATTTTTAAAACCATTTCAAATCCAATTTTTTATTTAAAAATACTGGATTATAATTCTAGTTATAACTAGTTCATTTCAAATCCAATTTTTTATTTAAAAATACTGGATTATAATTCTAGTTATAACTAGTTCATTTCGATAAAAATATATTTTTTATCTTTTCAAATAAATATTTTTTCATCCCAATTCTTTCCAAATCATTTATTATGATTTTACACAAATTATTGATGTTTTAAATAATTTTACAAGGCCTGTACAGTCGATTTCCATAAACGGTCATCGAACTGCACTTACAACGACCTTTTCCAATTTTGATTTGGACATAATTCCAAATCCAACCATTAGATTTCAAATCCCTTATATTCGTTGGAAAGCTCTTTTCGATAGGAACCCAAAAGTTCTGGTTTTAGGAGAATCCAACGATCGAATCTCCTGTAATGTCAATTCGAAGTCAATGGTCGAAATTTGCGAACAGCCACGGCACGACGCGTTCTATTCAGGCCATTAAATATATATAATATATATTATATATATTTCATCGATTTCCATTTAAAACATATTTTATAAATCGTTTTAAATTCGTTTTCAAAATGACTTCAACTTCATATTCAATTTCAAATCAAAATTGAATATTCCATATCATCGGTATATAAATGATAATATTTTTCAAAACATTAAATTTTGAAATCACTACCTTTTCGATAAAACATTAGATTTTGAAATCACTTGGTTTTCGATATTCATTATAAAAATGAATAAAATCGATATAAATATCGTTCACGTCAAGATGGCGTTAATCTAATCAACACGGCTTTATATATTTAAATATTTTTGTGTCTATCCCAAAGCGGACATCAAAATCATATTTTGATCCATTACTGAATATTATTTTAAAATATTTGTTATTTTAAAATATTCTATATTCATCAATTCAAAACATTCGTTAATTTTAAAATTTTCATTTTTCCGAATTGGAACCAGACACAGCCAATTATCATATAATTTGATTTATATGGATTTCATACACACATGTACACAACAATAATCAAACACAGACCATCATCCAGAGTGCATTACACGACTACATAAGCGTTAAATATGAATAATCAACGCTTATAATAGGCTGTCAACCAATCATTGACATACAACTAAATATTGGGATTAATGTATGTCTAATTTTATCCCAATACCCATGTGAGGTTTTCAAACAACAAACACTGATTATTATTTGTGCAGTTGGGCGATGTGTAAAATATATCGTCCCAATCGATATCAGTCAAATGTGTGTACATGAATAAATCATTTGATTTGTAAACGAATATTTGTTTTATTCATATACACGTTAAAAATTATATCTTTAACTATAAAATATTTATTCAACACATGAATATTTTATTTTCCATTTCATATAACAATCACAATCAATTTCCACAACACAATACAATCAACAAGTCGTCCAAGGTCTATGGACGATGGGGAGCAGTTCATATATGCAGTTATGAAATAAAAACTGTACAAGAATTTTTTTGAGGAGTTCTCAACTTTAGGATCCACTCCTCCGTTCTTTATTTCTGAATGGTTCGGATTTGGATTTAATTCCCGTCGGTTCCATCGCAATCTGTTTCGCACAATTTTCATATTAAAAATCACATTTTTATTTCAACGCTATAAAAATCACATTTTTATTTCATATGATTCGTATAAAAATCATATTTTTATATCGCTATTGAATATATAAAAATCATATTTTTATATCACTATTGAATATATAAAAATCATATTTTTATATCGCTACAGAATATATGAAAATCATATTTTTATATAGCTATTGAATATATAAAAATTATATTTTTATATCGCTATTGAATATATAAAACTCATACTTTTATCTAATCAAAAATCAAATATTTTCATTTTTTTATAAAAATCGAATCTTTTTATTTATAATTTCTAAACTTTTAATTAATAATAAATAAAACTGATTTATATTTTTAAATCTAATTACATTAAAGAAAAAAAGATAAAATAAAATATAAAACTTAAAGCGCGGGTGGTGTCAGAGGGAGGGGGATGGCGCGTCGTCGTTCTGAAGGGGAAGTGGAGGGCGGAGGACCTCTGGTGGTCAACTAAGGTATGGTGGTGGCGATTTACACGGGTATTGGGGTTTGGGGGCTTCAATCGGAGGAGAGAGGAACGAGAAAGGGGAGGGGATGGCTAAGGAGGTAGTCGCGGCTGAGGCGGGGTGGGGCGCGACGAACTGCGGCTGCGGCTGGAGCCTGGCGGAGGCGGAAATCGAAGAGGAGGGGGTATCGGGTATGAACGGGGTATTTTTCTTTTCTTTTTTATAAAAAGTGGCGGCTGAAGAGATAAGGGGCTAGGGTTAGGGTTATATAATTTATTTAATTTTTTTAATCTCCAAAAAGTTGATTTTCCACCCGAACCACAAATCGAACCCAATGACTGTCGCCCCTAACTAATTACCCCCATTACGAACGCAATGGGATATGTCTCGTAAGCCAATTCGACCATTACGATCGATTTTCGTTAAATTTAAAATATAAATCATTATATTTTAAATTCAAACGCACATTTTAATTTACATGGGCCACATACGACTCCAAAATTCCAGAAAATAAATCTAGCTACGTTTTGACGATACGGTCCTAACAAAACTAATTTTGTCGAATTTGGAGGCCATTTGAAAAACGGTCATTTTCTGGTCGATTGAATTCAAACTGGAATGGCCAAACGCGTTTAAATTCACCACGCTCACATATTGATTCCAAAAATTATGAAAATTGGAATCAAGCAATAATTTGACATTCCAGATCCAACAAAATTGGTCTCGTCGAAAATGGAGGTCGTTTGCAAAATTGCTATTTTAAGGGCTATATTTTCATAACGACTATTCTGAATTTTTAATTGGACATAACTTTTTTTTCCTGCTATGAAATTCTGATTTTTTAGATTCTTGGAAAGATATTTTCAAAAAGATTCAAATATTTCTAATTTCGCTAAAATCTGGTTTATTTTGAATCTTATACGTTCATTTGAAATTTGAAATCGAATTTTCAAACTACCACGCCATTTCCAATTCCTTTTATAATTAAAATAAATATTTATATTCTAACTTCGATTTAAATAAATTATATGTTCTAATTTTACTCAAAATAAATTTCTAGTCGTAATTATTTAAAATAATTCATTTTAAATATTCAAATTCGTTAAAATTTCCAAAATAAAATTTTTAAATTGGTTTCGATTTTCCAGGTTGTTACAATCTTCCCTACTTAAATATTTTCATCTTCGAAAAGGAACGAAGCTGAAAGTTGTTTAACTAACCAACTCAACTTTCAGTTTTGCTTTCATTCTTCAACTTTTCAGTTTCTAAGAATTTTCAGAATTTTCAAAAATTTGGGTAACACTCTAAATTTTCGAAATTTTTTGCTATAACCTCCTTTTGTATGGGGAGACATTTAAAAACAGCAACTAGCCATGCAGGGCCCTCATCAATCCAAAATAAAAATAAAATGCCAAGCGGTCAGCCTTAGGCTTGTAAATCATTAAAAGAAAAAGAAAATTGCCAAGTGGCCAGCCTTAGGCTCATAAACATTAAATGAAAAAGAAAATTGCCAAGCGGCAGCCTTAGGCTCATAAACATTAAAAGAAAAAAATGAAAATTGCCAAGCGACCAACCTTAGGTTCATAAACCTTTTAAAAGAAAAAGAAAATTAGTAAACACATACCTATTTGTCAGGCATACAATTTTATTTCTCTTCTTAACAGTTTATCCATAACCTGTTTTCACAATGTGTATATATACATGTATGCATTTTTAAATAATTTCCAACTCTGTTCATATTTGATTCAATTTGACTAAATCCACCTTACATTATCATATTGGTTTAATTAATTATCCTTCCAATATTTTTATTAGTTACACTAATAATCGAAGAACATAACCAGCAATCAATTTGTGAATTAGCTTTTCAAACATATATTTTTAATATATATAATCAAAAGTCATATTTTTGATGTCAAATCACAACAATATATTCTAACTATATTTTGGTTCTCACACCAGTCAATTGGAAATATATAAATATCCTACCTTCGAAACTCGAACATAAATATTGATGATGACATGTCAATCATCAGTATCATCTCCGGACGACTAGAGTGTGAATCTATATCTATCTAGTATATTTGAGGCTTCGAATACCTGCTAGCTAGGCGTATATTCAAAATCTTCATATACTCGATTGTCCAAATCAATTAAAAATAAAATATTCAAATACGTATAATATGATTTAAATTTTCAAAACCAAATTTGTTTTCGTTTTTATTCTGAAAATAATACTCTTCACACTCATTCTAGGATACTACTGATCCCATCTCTAACGTGTCATTCTCATTGGATATTACTAATCCAATCTCTGATGTATTCTTTCGTTTAGTTCTAATGTGTCTTGTTCTTGAGCTTTGTAAACCAAAGCTCTGATACCAACTGAAACGACCCGAACTTCCCCGTAAAGGAAAGCACGGATTGAGTTGAGAACATGACAAATCAGAACACAAACAGAAGAATGTTTCATTGCTATAACAACAATTTACATCAGAGTACAAGAATATATAGAGTATCAACAAATAATATACATTTGATAAATATCAGAGATTTACAAATTACAATGTAGCGGAAAATAATACAAAACACAACTAAAAGAGATACACGGATACAGAGCTTTCCGAATATCATTCCAGCTATAAACCAGGATCCTGTGAATATAAATCTGCAAAACCAAAACTACTAGCTGCCCGTGTGGAAAATAGGGGTACCCAGAGTTTAGGTTAAAACAATAAACTCCAGGTCAGTCATGTGACTGGTGTGAGAACTAAAATAGTTATTTAAAACTTTAGTTTAAAAATAAAGTAAATCAAGGGACCACGCCGTATAACACGGAACGGGTTTCCTCCTAAGAATACCAGTGCATAGAATAAACAACATAATGCTTTTTGAAAAAATGAAGCTATTATAAGACTCAGGTCCCATCACACAATGCAACACAAGCTGGAGGATAGAGTTTTTCCTTATAGTAGCCAAATATGCTTGGTACGTTTAAAACAAATCATTTGATACTATTATAAGTGCATACTGTATAAATTAACTTCAAATATAAATGTATCAATCCTAGACGGCATGGGTACCATCTATCATAATGCCAATACTAGGCTTTACAATCAAAACCGAAATGTTACGTATTGGAAATTGGACATACGTCATGAGTAGAGGCAAGGGATGTACTCCTCACTAGCTTCGAGACACTCTAGCAAATGCCTTAGGATCTCCCGCAGAAGACCCTTGGATCCTCCAAGGCTGGTCCTCCCTTACTTTTGAGGATTGGCAGTTCTTGAACACACGTTTCCCCGTCCTATCTGGCGTCCATGAGCCAGATGACTCAATACCCATCGGCTCTGTAGAGACTGATATATCCAAGGAGCCTCGCATTCCCATAGCCATAAAGGTAAAAAAAATATAAATGTCTAGGATTGCAAAACCCTGACACCACCCATAGCTAGAAAGAAACGTCATGTCCTCCTTGGGTTCCTTATCCCCTTTTTAACTCATACTAAGGTGCGAGGCTCGTGAATTAACGCTATACAGAAAGCTATGTTATATTAAATCCGTGCTTTGATCATCAACCACAAGACACTGCTTTTCAACAAAAACCTTGATCATTTGCACCTCAGCATGCCACACAAGCAATTCACACCATGCGACTGATGTCTATTGATATATAACCTTTGAGCTCGTACATCTCAGAGAAGGGCGTTAAGCAAGAGAATAAATTTCCCGCTGCTAAACAGATATATATTTAATAGAGATCAATCAATACAGAATAAAATCCGATGTCAGACACACATCCATTTACAAGTTCGTTCTGGGTCTAAACGAAACCGGAGGCACCTTATTCCTCGTCCTATGTCCAATACAGGAGAGAGGTCCTCGCATATCCGGTCGATCTCCAAGTACATCTGGACAATTACCACTTATTACCTTGTCTTGGGTGTACGACCCAATCAAGACAGTAATCATCCAAATGATGTGATGACCTCCAGTCTTCAACCACCGTCTTCATCGTCGACTTATCGTCGAATCAGTTATTCAGAATGGGTATAAACCCGGCCTTTCTGAATAACTCGCGTATATAATAAACAAGTGCTATAAAAACACAACATACGCCTCATTCCAATTCAGAATATTCTTTTATTCAAATATTCACATCCTTAGGGATATGTTCCCATTAATTTTATAAAAGACAAATTCTTTAAAATTTATTCTTTAATATTCCTTTGGATATCAATTCAAACCATTTTAAGGTTTTCCAAACTAGCCGGGATTAACGCACCTTACCGAAGTAATCAATTGTTTAATTTCCCAATCCCAACCTATTCATTCCATGGAGCAAACTGGTCATGCTCCATATCTAACACCACGGTGTTATCGGTAAAGTTAATTACCATTTCACGTTCAAATCTAACTAAAGATTTAACTATCGCTAGGAGCAAAACTGGTGATACTCCATTCTCGATCATTTCCCAAATTTGATAATTTAGATTATCAATTCCCATTTCAATCTAATTAAAGATTCATTAAAACTTCACATAGTTTTAATCTTCCCAAAAATCAATATTAATGATTACTTAACTTTGGAAACACAAACATGCCGCATCAACAGTCTACACCATACTATTGATTTCTTCCGATATATAACCTCTAAGCTTGTACGTCTTAAAGAAGGGTGTTAAGAAAGAAAATAAATTCTCTGCCACAAAAAAGATATATATTTAGCAGAGATCAACCATACAGTTCGAAATACAATGGTAGACATGTAATCCTACCTTTAACCGGGTTAAAGAACCAATGTCATTTAAAACACGGTTCACAGTAAACCCAAATCCTCTTCCATAAAAATGGAATCTTCACGGAAAACAGATCAATATATAATCGATATCAATTTCCATATCTGACTAATAATATAGCTGGAATAACGACAAAGCCTTTTAAGTTCCATATATATTAACAGTTTTCCTCCACAGAACCTCATTTCGATTATTATCAAATCGAATTCCATTCAATTCCAATTTAATATATTAAATTGGAAAACTTTACTTTGGAAAATTCCTGTTAAATCTTAATAAAAAGATTGATAAATTCCAAATCACATTTCATTGTAAATCGGGTCAAAGAACAAATGTCGTTAAAAACACAGTTCACAATAAACCCAATTCACATTCCATTTTCAGTTCCAATTAAATGTTAATTAATTGGTAATTCTTCTTTAAATTTTAATTAAAAGATTTATTCTTTTCACACTGGATTTAAGAACAGTGTTAATAAAGACACCATTCACGACAAACCCAAAATCCAATTCTATTCAATTCCAATTAAATATAAATTAATTGGTAAACTCTTCTAGATTTTATTTAAAAGATTTAATCTTTTCTCAACTGAGTTTAAGAATAGTGTCATTTAAAACACAGTTCACGACAATCCCAAAATCCAATTCAATATTAAATACAAGGCTATAATAGAAATCATATCGGCTTATATTCAATATCAAATTCTGAAATCAACAAATATCGTATTGGGAATGTAACGTCCCGCATTTTTATCGATTTGTAATTCAATATTTAAATCAGTTTAAATATTGAAATCGTAAAATAAGTGGATTTATATATGAATTAAAATGAAGTTGAACGTATAAAAATATATATTAAATATAATCAAGCTCATAACGACGCTGTAGATCGTAATTTAACGTTCTGAACTTCAACTAAGTGTACATGATTCGTTATAAATCGGATTTCTTCAAAACAAAAAACGTTCGAATAATTTGAATCTTATTTCTATAATGGAAGTGAAAAACCAAGATTTCATATTTTAAATGGGAAGTTATGTCCAAATTAAATATTCAGAAAAGCAGCGGCATATTCGTTTATGGCCATAACGGTTTATTTGAAATAACTAGATATCGGATTTGAATTTGGACAAGGTTCTTTTGAGACAGTGATAATTTAATTTTTAGAATTTTACTGTAATTTTTAATTAATTAAATACACAACTTTTTATTTGAAGTATTTTGCACCCTGTATCAGTATTTTGGGATTTCACAATATGAATCAACCTACCGATATTATTATATTTTTGGGATCGTGGTACCTCACTGGACACGACCTTACTCTTAACTCTAGTTCATACATGAACAAAAACCTTATGTACCCAATATAACAATAACCTTACCCTATAACATAACATTACTTGGAATTGATGTCAAAATTTGACAGAAACTACTTTGTTCAAGGTGACCACTAACATGCTGGACGTTCAACTTATAATAAAATATATGTACTATATATGTGCATTCCTTTCCTGAGAAGCCTAGTATCTTTTTTTTCATGACCATACCCCATTCTTATGTTTAGTCTTCATCACAATTAAACAATTAAAGGAACGCACATGCAAATTAAAATAATGCAGATCCTATAAAATCCTACGACAGCAACATCACATATCTTGATACCTTATATCTCCATGCCTTAGCCTTAAGCCTATACCCTGAGTATTAAATGCAGCCATGCCCTCCAATTAAGGACAGCTTTCCCCAAAAGAAACGCAGGCATAAAATGTAACCCTATATGCAAAACCATACCCTACTCCTTAACGTTTAAGTAATCTCCATCACCTACATCTAAGCTAAAAACCCTATTCCTTCGCCATGAAGGATCAACAATTATAAATATCGCAAGCCATTTTTCATTTACACAAACAAAGAATGAAAACTTCACCGAAATAAATAAATATACACAGTCAGTAAATATCAGTAAAATAATAGACAAGGCTCACGCATGGTGGAACAATAAACGTCGTATACACCGTTGTGGGATTCGATGGAGCCGGATGGTCGGGACGGAGCAGTGGCGTCCGGTTACAAGTGTGAAGAGGGGAAGATCATTCACGGTGTGCTCTGTAGCCAGATTTCTCTAGGAGAAGAACGAACTACATGAGGAGAGTTCATGAAGGCCGAAACAGGTGTGCAGTGTCACATGGAGAAGAAGCATTGGAGTGTGGTGAGTGGTTGTTTGAATGGAAATAGCCCGGAACAGTGGATCCAGTTATAAGAGAAAGCTTGCAGTTAAGCACAAATTAAAATGTTTTGGAAATATTAAATTAGCGTTAGAACATATAGATGGAGACCTTGCGTGAAAATCTCCTTCGATGGTTTTACTGTACCTGTGTGTTGAAGTCGAGCCGCATTTTAGAGGATGTATGCGTGTGTCAAGATGAAGAGGTGCGGGTATATATTGCTGGAGTGGGGAGAATGCACGGAAAGGGTGATGAAAATGAGGCATGCGTTGCATGCATGAAGGTGAGTAAGTAGTGGGACACTGAAGCCAATTGCGTGAAAACAGAAGGATACCAGAAGTTGAAGTAAAAGAGTGGCTAGCATTGAACAATATGGGTGATGTAGGAGGAGTGGGTTCATTAGTTCTTTATAGAAATTATGTATGGCATGCAGGAGGGGCAGTGTTCAGGTTGGCAAACATATGAAGTGTTGATGCGGATGGAAACCAGCATGCATGGATTTGTACAAGATGGAGGGACGCACGGGGGGAGGATTCAATTCAACTGAAGTTTGGTATTTTCTCAGTACCGTGCCTTTCAACCTTGGAGCAGCGTCGAGTGAGACACGGTTTTATCTATTGGAGGGAATGAAGCACGGTTGTGAGGTAGTAAAAAGGAGTGGAAGAACGTCAAGTATGGTACTACAGGATTCCAGAAAGAGAAGTGGAACATGCTTTTGTGTGTATAACGTGAGGGGATGGTGGAAAAGCAGTAGGAGTTGATTTTTGTTTTGAACCAATGGAAGGGTAGCAAGCATGCATATGTGCGGTTCAAGGTCTGAAAATGGGGAGAGAGAAGCAATATAAAGGAGCGGATTTGTATGAATTGGGTTTGGAGGATGCTGAGGTATCATTTGAGAAGTTAGCATGTGTTGTACATGCGGTTTAATCAGTGGATGAGGGAGTTTGTCAATCACTGATCGTGTGCCAAAAACTCATGCTCCTATTTGGCTTGAAACCTATCACATTGAAGGGTATCATCACCACTTTAAAGTTTAAACTCACACGTAATCATTCAATAACAAAGAAATTGATTAGTTTCAATAGACGCTTGCTCTCCATTGGTAAACGAAGGCTATTCTCATCCTCTATTATTAATTAATTAATGAGATGTAAAAGAGAAATGCCGAGTACCCATGTGCAACTTACGACGTCGTACAGGTTGCTGGAAATAAAACAACAAACTTGCCCAGTCATGTTGATGTCACGCAACAACGTGGGTGATGTGTATCATCACCATTTTAAACGCATGGAGTGTAAAAGGAAATGATGCTTTTGGTAAAGGGAAAGTGGTTGAAAGGGGATGTGAGATGTATGGAGTAAGACGCAGTGCATGGGCTCAATAGTGTATATTTTGGAGATGAGCTACCGCGAGTTTGGTAAACAAAAGAAGTAGATGTATGCATGTATTAAATGATGGGGAGGAGTGATTAGCGAATTGAAGGCGGTTGGATTATTGGAACCGTAATGACGAAGTCTACAGTGTGGAATTATTCGCACTAAGAATAGAGCGACTGCAATTTCGTCATATAACCGACTAACGCAAATCGTTGTTTAACGGTTAACACGCCAAGGTGAGTAAATTCACTAACTCTGTTTATTTTAAAATATTAAAATTATATTTTAATGTTGTTTGAATGCAGTGTGACGGTCGATTAAGTAGATTACAAGTAAATTGGTTGAAATATATATATATCATCGTATATATACACATCATCGATTGGACACTGATACCACCGATTTTAATATTCCCTCTGTAACACCCCACCTCTGCTAGGGTCACTCACAAAGGGAATGCACTAGTTTTGGTGGAGTATTATCTAGGTAAACATACACAGAGATATCACAAGGCAGAACATAAATAAAGCAGCGGTGGAAATTAAAAACCAAACTTTTATTACATTCAAGAAAAGAGTCAAAACCTCATATATCCAAGGTACAAATTATTCCATTACATCAAGTTACAAATAAAGAAGCATAAACTTAAGATAACAAAAGAAAATTATTCCCCATAAATAGCAGACGTGCAGCCATAGCATAGCTCAAGACCAAACAGTACATGAGCTGACATAAAGCAAGCTAAATCCAAGCTAAGAGCTAGTGTTCCCTCCCTGAGAACCTGGGGGGAGGGTGGAACGAAAGAAAAAGAGGCGAAAGAAAAAGGGTCAGTCATAAAGACTGGTAAGCCCTAGTGACTTTCAGTATAAAAACTAGTAATAGGTAACATGACATGTGAAAACTGGAATTAAGCATAAGGATGATAACAAGACTGGTATGATAATTAAGATAACAAGATAAGTCAAGTCTAGCATCGCATATTCAAGATTCGCTGCACCAACTGTACTAGTATTCTAACCCATGTCAAGTATTAACCATGAAATGATCCCTTGGCCCAATATCATAAAGTGACCCATTACGGGGTCCTACGGTATGATCTACTAATCGATCGACTCCCTACAAGTTCTAGCTCGTCCTGTGTCTGTGTCGTACGGCCCAATCACGAAATGTAGTCACCTGTGCTAGGTCCACCCTAGGGTGTATCAAGCCCTAGGGTGCCAACCACCGACACGAATCAAGAACGCACAGTGTAAACCTATTGGAGCCCAATGCCTGCTTTTTCAACTCCGGACTACGTGCACGACCATAGTCCGCCTGAACCTACAATGGCACACCTACTCAGCCGTTGTTCTGGTCGCTTACAATCAGCCCAGTAATCGTGCCCCACCCTGCCTAGTCCCAGAGTATTGTGATACATCTAAGTGGGTTACTACTGAAAAGGACCGCGTAACTAGGGTTTCTAATGGGTTAAGTGTTGTCATTCAAATTCTTGACTTAACCCTATCCAAATCATGTATCAAGTTGGTTAAGTGTGTTCAAGCGGTTCATGACTTAACCCTATCAAGTCATCTATCAAATTGGTTAAGTATATTCAAGTGGTTCATGATTTAACTCTATCCTGTGGCATAAATTCATTGATGCACCCCAACCTCTCACATTAGACTAGTTGTTGTGGTCACTGGATTTGCCGGGCGGTTCCGGGCAGATTTACACCACAACATAGTCTAACCTCGGGTTTTAGGTGCGATATGACCAACTACCCACATTGGATCCTATTGTTTGCAGTAACTGGATTCGCCGGGCGGTTCCGGGCAGATTTACACTGCAAACTCCACCCAACCTCGAGTTGGCCATTTTCAGGTTTATTCTAAGTGTCATGTCCCGATTCAAGTTTCGAGTCTAAATTCATGTCAAGTTTTCATGTCATGTTTCATGTCAACTCGTGTCAAGTTCATGTCCATAACCAGGTTCAAGTTATAACAATGTTCACGTTTCAAGTGTACAGTAAATTCAGGTTTTCCTAAACCACCCAAATCGTGTTCCCATCGCACGTGAATTCGAATCGATACAAACAAATCTAATTAGGGAATAACTTAGAAAGAACGGGCATAAGGTGGCAAAAGTGATTATAAGCCAGGCATGGTATAACTTGAGATAAATGACTACAACAATACTGGCATATGGAATAGTGGCCTCAAATATCTAACCTAGCAAAATTGGGTGATAGTCATGGTAACAGTTGACATAAGATAATAACCTCAAACTTGTGAATAACAACTAATTCAACATCACAGGCATGTTGACATCATGGTCATGAGGGGTTTAGGTTTACAACATGTTTAGGCCCCAAATCAATTTCATATAAATATTAACACAAGTCAAGACCCAAGATGAATAGATCCAAGGTGAACAAATAGTAGATCCAAAATACTATATTCAAAATGAACAATGATAGATCCAAGATATACAATGATAGGCCCAAGATGATTGTCATACTTATGTTCAATTTCAATTTACAACATGTCCATATTAAGTTTAAAGTTTAGATCTAAAAGTAACCGGGGCTTACAGATCATGGTTCGAGAATTAGAAAAAGAAAGTCGATGTTGAATCTTTATGTGCTTAGTCGAGTCCTAACAGAAATCCCCAAATCAGCAAATCTCTCAATGTAATTTCAGTGTAGTAGAAGTAGTCCCTTTCTCTAACTTTTCAACCAGAATTTTGATCAGCATAAGGTCAGAGAGAATTTTGTGTAGAGAGACTAGTGTTAGGGGCTGTTTATATAGGGTCAGGCCAACGAATGTAGACAGAAATGAGGCCAGAAACATCAAAATGAACTCAGACTCAAAAATGGGTTCTGTCACCAGGTCGACCCCCAGGTCGACACCCAGGTCAACACTATAGTCGACCTGGTCCTGGGCAGGTCGACTCTATGGTCGAACCCCAGGTCGACCTGGTACTGGGCGGGAAATTTCCCGCCCAGTCTGTTCTGTGGTTTGAATTCGAAATTTGAACTCGAATTCTGAGCCGTTTTGAACTTGAAATTTTCTGAAAATTTTGAAAGGTCATAACTTGGTCATACGGACTTCGATTTTCAAAAACTCGGACTCGTTTCCAAGCAGAATTTCGAGACGAACGCAATGGCATAACCCGTTGCCCTTAATTCTTATTTTAAAAATTAATTCTGCCTTGATTTATAGTTATAAAACGTTATCAAAATACGGGTTGTTACATTCTCCCCTCCTTAAAGAATTTCGTCCCCGAAATCTCTAAGTTAGGGAGGACGTGTCCTACCATCCATCATCCATCTACTCAAAACATCATCCAGAAGCAACCATTGTCCTTAAAAGGTTTCTACTGCTGTATGCACATATGCAGAAAGTGTGTGTATATGTACTTATCTAATGAAAAGATCAGGCGGTTACTGATTCAGTAGACCTCTTTAATGCAAAATATGTTAGTGTAATGAATCCAACATGTATGCAAAATTCCTAACATACTTTATAATCTCTACATGAGTGTACAAACATTCATTCATATGCAACATCCAAGTGATAACATAACAAGTTCCATCCATGTACAAGTATAAGCACTCATGCATATGCAACATGAAAATGTGACTGAGCCGATCTAGTGCCTAATGTGCGTCATGCATCCACTAGAAATCACTTGCAAACACTTGCAACCATTTGCAAACATCAACCATAACATGTTTCAATCACATGTTTACATCCATATGGTCCTAAGGTTCTCAAGATAAGATCGAGAAGATAACAAGACAAACATAAGTTGTAAAAGCATGATACAAAAAGGTTTTCAAGTTTATGGGAAAAGAGATCGAGAATATACCCTCAAAAAGAAATGGGTAAAGCGCGCGTATTTTCTCTTCGGTTTCCCAAGTTGCGTCTTCTTGGGCTTCACTCCACTGCACTTTAACTAGCTTGACTTCTCAATTCCTTAGCTTCTTAATCTCCGTTCCTAAGATACGAATCGGAACTCACCTCAATGTTGCTTCTTTTTCCACTTCTACGTCTTCAAGGATGCTTGGCTCAACCACTTCGGCCGACTCATGCAAGCACTTTCGGAGATGCGAGACGTGAAAGACATTGTGTACTCCGGTCAGCTTCTCGGGTAAGTCTACCTTATAGGCCATCTGTCCTATCCTCTCAGTGATAGGGAACGGTCCTACGAAACTTGGTGCTAGCTTTCCAACTTCTCCAAAACGAACAACATTGCGTAAAGGAGAAAATTTTATAAAGACCATATCTCCAACTTCGAACTCTAGGTCTGTCCTTCCCTTGTCTGCATAAGATTTCTGTCTATCTTGGGCCGTTTTCATCCGTCTTCGTATCAACTCAACCTTCTCAGAAGTGTCCCTTATCATGTCGGGCCCAAGTACAAGCCTGTCTGTCGCCTCCCACCAACAAGTTGGCGGCTTGCACGGTCTTCCATACAGGGCTTCGAACAGTGCCATTCCGATGCTAGCTTGGTAACTATTATTATATGCAAACTCCACGAGAGGAAGATGGTCTTCCCAAGTACCACTAAAGTCAAGAATGCATAGTCTTAAAAGATCCTCTAGTACCCTATTTACCCTTTCGGTTTGTCCATCCGTCTGCGGGTGATAGGCCGTGCTTAAGCTCAGTCATGTACCCATTGCTTCTTGCAAACTATTCCAAAACTGGCTAGTGAAAATCGGGTCACGATCACTAACTATACTAGAAGGAACCCCGTGCAACCGTACTACCTCTCGTAGGTAAATAGACGCTAGCCATGATGCGGTCCTCTTGTTTTTCACCGAAATGAAGTGAGCACTTTTCGTGAGTCTATCTACTATGACCCATATGCTAGTATTTCGCTTCCTCGACCTAGGCAATCCATCCAAAAAATCCATAGAGATACTTTCCTGCTTCCATTGCGGAACCTCCAAAGGATGTAATAGCCCACCGGGCTTCTTCGACTCGGCCTTTACTTGTTGGCACACCATGCACTTCGAAACGAACTTTGCCACGTCCTTTTTCATTCCAGCCCAAAAGAAAATGCGTTTCATATCTCTGTACATCTTATCCCCTCCAGGATGTATGGTCATCTTCAAGTGATGCGCCTCTTCGAGGACTTTCCTTACTAGGTCTCCCACTTGTGGGACACATAGCCTTCCATCGCGCCTTAGCCATCCCTTGTCATCTATGGCATACCTACCGAGGTGACTTGACGTCTCACCACTAATCAGCTTGTCCATGATTTCGACTATCTGTGGGTCTTCCTTCTGTGAAGTCTCTACTTGATCTAGAAATGTAGGTCTTAACTCAAGAGATGCTAACGTAGCAGTCAATGACTCAACAGCAGGTGTAAAATCAAAGGTTGCTATAAACTCTAGACTTTTCCTTTCAACAAACAAGGGGCTCAAAGTCAACCTTTTTCTACTTAGCGCGTCCGCCACCACATTACCCTTGCCAGGGGAATAAGCTATATCGAAGTCATATGATGCCAAGAATTCCATCAACCTCTGTTGTCTCAAATTCAAATCTTTCTGTGAGAAGAGATACTTAAGCGATTTGTGGTCGGTATACAGCTCGAACGTCTCCCCTAGAAGATAATGGCGCCAAGCTTTAAGTGCAAAAACAATCGCGGCCAACTCCAAGTCATGCGTGGGATAGTTTTTCTCATGAACTCTAAGTTGTCTGCCCCCATAGCATATTACTCTTCCATCTTGCATTAGGATAGTGCCTAATCTCGTTCCGCACGCATCTGTGTACATAGTAAACACCTTGCCTCCGTCAGGTAATGCCAAAACTGGAGCTGTGGTGAGGGCTCTCTTGAGTCTCTGAAAAGCAACGTCACACTCTATGTCCCATGAAAAAGCTAGGTTCTTCTTTGTTAACTTAGTAAGAGGGGCTGAAATCTTAGCGAAGTCCTTAATGAACTTCCTGTAGTAGCCCGCCAAACCGAGAAAGCTCCTCACCTCTGTTGCATTCTTAGGAATTTTCCAGTCTTGTACCACAACTACCTTTGCGGGGTCCACGGCTATGCCTTGCTCAGAAACTACATGTCCAAGAAACCGAACTTCCTTCCTCCAAAAATGGCATTAGGAGAACTTAGCCTTTAACTGGTGCGCTCTAAGCGTTTCCATGACTTCCTTGAGATGTCTATCATGCTCTTCTTCATCTTTTGAGAAGATCAAAATATCATCCACGAAAACCACCACAAACTTGTTAAGGAACTCCCGAAACACCCTACTTATCAAATCTACAAAGTACGCGGGTGCATTCATTAACCCAAACGGCATGACGAGCCATTCGAAGAACCCGTCTGGAGTCCTAAACGCAGTTTTTTCAATGCTATCCTCAGCCACTCTAAGCTGATGGAATCCTGTGGCTAGATCGAGTTGAGAGAAAACAGATGCTCTCACAAGCTAATCAAACAAATCGTCGATTCTTGGTAGTGGGCGCCTATTTTTCTTAGTCAGCTTGTTTAACTCACGATAATCTACACACAGACGAAGCGAACCATCCACCTTAGTAGCGAATACCACAGGAGCACTCCATTCAGAAATGCCTCGCCTTATGAAATCTTTCTCAAGCAACACCTTAACTTGCTTGCTGAACTTTCTTCTTTCTAGCGGGGCCATGTGCCTAACGGGCAATGAATCTGGCTTGGCATTATCAACAAGATAAATTCGGAAGTCTATCTCGCGTTTAGGAGGTAACCCCCTCACCTCATCAAAAACATCTGGATATTCTCGGACCACTCTTACAGATTGCAAATTGTCGATGGACGAGTCAAGAGATTCAAGATAACACAACATGACCGGACCCTTAGGGTTATAAGAAATTTCAAGGGTATTACCAAGGCGAGTCATGAACCTCACTACCCTTTGTTCACAATCAAGAATAGCTCCATAATTGGACAGCTAATCCATACCTAGGATCAAACCGTATCCCATAAATCCGAGAACATAAGCATTACAAGCGAATTCTACGCTTAAGATAGAGATCCTCAAATCCACACATATCATAGATAAATGAGCGGAGCACCCAATTGGATTTGAAACACTAACGGGATCCTCAACTAGACTAGTATTTAGGTGCAGATTTTCAACAATATCAGAAGAAATAAAAGTATGCGATGCGCCAGAGCCAAATAAGGTTCGAACATGAAAGTCAGAAATGTAAACAAGGCTTTCTACGGAAATATTACTACCTCGGTCAAGAGATGGAGTGGTGTTGAGAGCATGCAACTGCCCTCCAGAAGGTCATGCTCGCTGGGTCTGCCCTTGCCCCTGTCCTTGCTTCTTAGGGCAATCCTTGTTGATGTGTCCAGTATCTCCATAATGAAAGCATTCACCCAACTTCCTCTTCTTCTTTCTACAGTCTTTAGCTAGATGTCCCATAATACCACAAAAGTTACATTTCCTTGTCTCACGTTCCATGTTATTATTGTTGTTGCCCTTGTTATTCTTATTATTCTGGTTGCCTCCCTTCTTGAAGTCAACTTTCTTATATAGAGTCTCATTAGGCTTAACCTCCGTCTTGCTATTCTTGTCTTCCTCATGAAGTAGAGCCATAAGCTTTCAAAGGTCGCCCCCATGGGTATATGAGTTATGGCCAAACAGTGTAGTGGCTCGTTCAATCCTCGAGCAAAGCGTACAGCCCTTTTCTGGGCCATGTTGACCAAGTCCAAACCGAACCGAGCAAGCTGATTAAACTTATTCATGTACTCCCTAACAGACATGTCCCCTTGCTTGAGTGCTAGGAACCTCTCCATCTGAAGGTTCTCTTCTGCCGACGATAAGAATTTAAGCCCAAACCTCTCTCTAAAGTCTGCCCAAGTCTCAATTGTCCTGGTAGCGTTAGTGACTTCCCACCAAAATGCAGCTTCCTCTTTCAACAACCATGCTACCAACTGAACTTTTCTATGGTCCTCCACATCAAAGATAATAAACAAGACTTCATTCTCCTTTACCCAGTTTCGTGCCTCAACAAAGGTTTTAGTTCCAACGAAGTTCTTGCCGCCCATTGCTTTAAAGACTTTGCATATTTTGGCAAAGGCGGTACCAGGAGGAGGAGGAACCGCGGCCATTGGAGGAGGAGGAGGGATGTCTTCCGGGCCTGCGCCATTGGCCCTAGCTTCTAAGTACCTTCGGAACCATCCAGGTACGGGTATTCCCTCATGAAGGTCAAGATCAGACATTATGAAAAACGAAAAGAAAAAGATTCAAATGAGGAAACAAAGGAAAGTGCTAATGGCTTTTGGGGAATAGCCTTTTTAAACATAAAATTTTCTTGAAAAATGCTTCTTTATAAATGGTTTCGAAAATAGTTTCAGAAGGATTTTAAAACTTTTGCCCAGCCTAGTAACATTCTGCTCTGATACCAAATGTAACACCCCACCTCTGCTAGGGACACTCACAAAGGGAATGAACTAGTTTTGGTGGAGTATTATCTAGGTAAATATACACAGAGATATCACAAGGTAGAACATAAATAAAGCAGCGGTATAAATTAAAAACCAAACTTTTATTACTTTCAAGAAAAGAGTCAAAACCTCATATATCCAAGGTACAAATTATTCCATTACATCAAGTTCCAAATAAAGAAGCATAAACTTAAGATAACAAAAGTAAATTATTCCCCATATATAGCAGAAGTGCAGCCATAGCATAGCTCAAGACCAAACTGTACATGAGCTGACAGAAAGCAAGCTAAATCTAAGCTAAGAGCTAGTGTTTCCTCCCTGAGAACCTGGGGGGGGGGGGGGAACGAAAGAAAAAGAGGCGAAAGAAAAAGGGTCAGTCATAAAGACTGGTAAGCCCTAGTGACTTTCAGTATAAAAACTAGTAATAGGTAACATGACATGTGAAAAATGGAATTAAACATAAGGATGATAACAGGACTGGTATGATAATTAAGATAACAAGATAAGTCAATTCTAGCATCGCATATTCAAGATTCGCTGCACCAACTGTACTAGTATTCTAACCCATGTCAAGTATTTACCATGAAATGATCCCTTGGTCCAATATCATGAAGTGACCCATTACGGAGTCCTACGGTACGATCTACTAATCGATCGGCTCCCTACAAGTTCTAGTTCGTCCTGTGTCTGTGTCATACGGCCCAATCACGAAATGTAGTCACCTGTGCTAGGTCCACACTAGGGTGTATCAAGCCCTAGGGTGCCAACCACCGACACGAATCAAGCACGCACAGTGCAAACCTACTGGTGCCCAATGCCTGCTTTTTCAACTTCGGACTACGTGCACGACCATAGTCCGCCTGAACCTACAATGGCGCACCTACTCAGCCGTCGTTCTGGTCGCTTACAATCAGACCAGTAATCATGCCCCACCCTGCCTAGTCCCAGGGTATCGTGATACATCTAAGTGGGTTACTGCTGAAAAGGACCGCGTAACTAGGGTTTCTAATGGGTTAAGTGTTGTCATTCAAATTCGTGACTTAACCCTATTCAAATCATGTTTCAAGTTGGTTAAGTGTGTTCAAGCGGTTCATGACTTAACCCTATCAAGTCATCGTGTCAAATTGGTTAAGTATATTTAAGTGGTTCATGACTTAACCCTATCCTGTGGCATAAATTCATTGATGCACCTCAACCTCTCACATTAGACTAGTTGTTGTGGTCACTGGATTTGCCGGGCGGTTCCGGGCAGATTTACACCACAACATAGTCTAACCTCCAGTTTTAGGTGCGATATGACCAACTACCCACATTGGATCCTATTGTTTGCAGTCACTAGATTCGCCGGGCGGTTCCGGGCAGATTTACACTGCAAATTCAACCCAACCTCGGGTTGGCCATTTTCAAGTTTATTCTAAGTGTCATGTCCCGGTTCATGTTTCGAGTCTAAATTCATGTCAAGTTTTCATGTCATGTTTCATGTCAAATCGTGTCAAGTTCATGTCCATAACCAGATTCAAGTTATAACAATGTTCACTTTTCAAGTTAAAGTAAATTCAGGTTTTCCTAAACCACCCAAATCGTGTTCCCATCGCACGTGAATTCGAATCGATACAAACAAATCTAATTAGGGAATAACATAGAAAGAACGGGCATAAGGCGGCAAAAGTGATTATAAGTCGGGCATGGTATAACTTGAGATAAATGACTACAACAATACTGGCATATGGAATAGTGGTCTCAAATATCTAACCTAGCAAAATAGGGTGATAGTCATGGTAACAGTTGGCATAAGATAATAACCTCAAACTTGTGAATAACAACTAATTCAACATCACAGGCATGTTAATATCATGGTCATGAGGGGTTTAGGTTTACAACATGTTTAGGCCCCAAATCAATTTCATATAAATATTACCACAAGTCAAGATTCAAGATGAATAGATCCAAGGTGAACAAATAGTAGATCCAAAATACTAGATTCAAAATGAACAATGATAGATCCAAGATATACAATGATAGGCCCAAGATGATTGTCATACTTATGTTCAATTTCAATTTACATCATGTCCATATTAAGTTTAAAGTTTAGATCTAAAAGTAACTGGGGCTTACAGATCATGGTTCGAGAATTAGAAAAAGAAAGTCGATGTTGAATCTTTATGTGCTTAGTCAAGTCCTAACAGAAATCCCCAAATCAGCAAATCTCTCAACGTAGTTTCGTTGTAGAAGAAGTAGTCCCTTTCTCTAATTTTCAACCAGAATTTTGAGTAGCATAAGGTCAGAGAGAATTTTGTGTAGAGAGACTAGTGTTAGGGGCTGTTTATAAAGGGTCAGGCCAACGAATGTAGACAGAAACGAGGCCAGAAACATCAAAACGAACTCAGACTCAAAAATGGGTTATGTCACCAGGTCGACCCACAGGTCGACCTGGTCCTGGGCAGGTCGACTCTATGGTCGACCCCTAGGTCGACCTGGTCCTGGGCGGGAAATTTCCCGCCCAGTCTGTTCTGTGGTTTGAATTCGAAATTTGAATTCGAATTCTGAGCTGTTTTGAACTTGAAATTTTCTGAAAACTTTGAAAGGTCATAACTTGGTCATACAGACTCCGATTTTCGAAAACTTGGATTGTTTCCAAGCTGAATTTCGAGACGAACGCAATGGCGTAATCCATTGCCCTTGATTCTTATTTTAAAAATTAATTCTGCCTTGATTTATAGTTATAACATGTTATCAAAATACGGGTTGTTACACCCTAGTATAGAGTTAGTGTTAATTGGCTGACTAACATCTGTGGATGAAAAAATCGGTTGGAAGAATCCAGCTGGATTCCTAAATATTTGTATGTACCGTTTGTTTTATATATGCACTGTTTGAACCATGTTGAATGAAAATTCAACGTTATCACTAGACGATATCGATTAAGAGAATGACAACAGTAGACCATAAACCCATCGTTTTGTTAAGGAGTTGATTGGCCGTCAGGAAAATCTACGAAGTTAATTATAAAAATTATATTTTTACAATTAAAGAGAAGATTTAAATTTATAATAGAAGTTATATTATAAACCAGTATTTTAGAGTTCGTTTTATAAAGTATATATAAACGACTATTTGACATTTAAATAAATTATTAAGATATAATCATCCCGCGAGTGAATAATTTGGATAATTATTTTAAAGCAAAAAGTTAAGAAATATTATTATATTAATTATATTAATCTAATATTAAGAAGTAATTAAAATCAGTTAACGAATTTACTGATGGAATGAAGTTGATTTAATCAACTGTTATTTGGGAAAATGATTATTAGATTAATTGGTCTTTAATTAATCTAATGAAAACAGTTTAGAAATAAATTAATCAAAATTAATGAGATTTAATTACCGTTAAGTTTAATAAGTTATAAATAGAACTGTGGAATGGAGAAAGCAAAGAGTTAATGTTTAATATAAATAACCATAAACAACAGAGATTTCAAAGTAAGAATATGGTGTTATAAAACCATAGTTAAAATTAAACAAGAAAATACAGTTTGATAGATATTATAAGTAATAAGGGATTAGAGTACAGACTTATATCTGTTCTAAGGTAAGAACGTTGTTGATCAAGGTCTGAGAGGTAAATCAAATACCCCAACTTGAACGGCTTTACTATTATCAAGGAACGATATCGGTTTGTAACGAAAAGGAATGTTAAGATTAGTATAAAGGAAATATGGCAGCATATTGCAAGTCTAAAAACTCTAGCGATAAAATAAACGCTGTTGACTAGGCTTAAGCGTGACTGTTATGTCAAGATTAGTTATAAAGGAGAATATTACAGCGTATGACAAGTTTTGAGCTGTAACGATAAATTAACGCTGTTAACCTAACTTAAGCGTGATTTTTATATATAGCAACACTTCCTAGGAAATGAAAACATTTTGGTTTGAAATCCACTTATTCTAAAGTAATAACTAACGACGTTTGTTCAAAGAAATATAAGAATGAGTTTAGAAAAAAAGATTGGAAAATTGTTTCATAAAAACGATGACATCATATGATTAGAACTGAATTAAACCATTAGCATTTGGAACTAGAATTCGACAATGTCGAATGTATTAAAAGTAAATTATTTTTAGGAATTATAATCTGATAGGATAGTTAATATTTAGGTCTAAACCAATAAATTATAGAAGGTTATGAAATCTATATTAGTTATAAATTTGATATTGATTTAACAAGAAGTTGACTTAGAAACAAAGTTTATAAAGTGAAATAAGAATATAGAAGAGATTTCGGGAAACAATATAACTTTATTTACTACATGAATAATGAGTTATGTTGATAAAGGTGTTCATATTTTTATAATAGAAATGATATTCACATTTTAAAGTAAATAATGCTTTAAAGTGAACGCTTGGCAGATTAAAATGTTTAAAATGAAATTGGAAATATTTTTCCAATATAGTTAGGGTATATTATCCAAGTGTTGAAAATAAAAGAACGTGAAGGATGGAAATGTTTCGAACGTTAATAACGTATGTTTTCTGGAACATGAAAGAATAAAGTTTATAACAACTGGAAATGTTTTTCAAGAAGTGCGAAATGGTAAAATGGGGGTTGAGAAATATCTGGTAAGATATGGGAATTCGAATAATAAAGTCGAATGTTAAATAAAAAGTGCCCACGATTGCGTGATACATTTGAATGAACGTTGTTTTTACTTCGATAGTTAAATAACCGACTATCGAAGTGTTTTGACCATCGATATCAATATGGAGAGACCGGTTGGAAATGTTATCTGAAAACCACTCTGTATAGGCATAAGCGCTGCGAGATATATTATGCTGAAGAAAATTGAAGACGGAGTTAAATACAAGGGTCGTCCACTTCCAGAATGGTGCTTTATGTTTGTCCATTCCCAGGACAACTTGTATGGACGAGTGTCTAACAGAGTGTACCTAGTAAATCACGTACGATTGATCTCTTAAAGGTATTACATTTGGTGGCAGAGGAATTCGTTCCTCTTAGCTTTTTATACCCGTGATATTTTTGGAAATCGATGAGTGAATTGACGGGTTTGACGATGTGGCATTCAAAGTGAATGATGATCAGATGTTCTGAAGATAGACGTAGCCTCTAGCCTCACAACTGGGAATGACAGAAGTTGGGCTAGGCAGCATGGCTAGTTGGGTCACCCCCAAGCAGGGTGTATTGTCACCGATCTAGAGAAAATTCATATTTGTCTTCTTTTCGATTCTGTATCTTCGGATGACGGTAGGATGGCCTACAACCATGGTGTGAAAACCCGCAACTTCCCCGTAAAGGAAAGCGGCGGATAGTTCGAGAACAAACCACAACAGAACACATACAGAAGAACATTTCATTGTATATTACAACAATGCATCAGGTTACAAGAATATACAGAGTATAAATGAATATTACACAGAAATATCAGAGATTTAAATTACATTTAAATACATAGCAGCGGAAAATAATACAATACACAACTAGAAGGAGATATACGGATACAAAGCTTTCCGGATATCGTTCCAGCTGTAAACCAGGATCCTGTGAATATAAATCTGCAAAACCAAAACTACTAGCTGCCCGTGTCAAAATAAGGGCACCCAGAGTTTAGGTTAAAACAATAAACTCCAGGTCAGTCATGTGACTGGTGTGAGAACTAAAACAGTTATTAATCTTTATTTTAAAAGTTAGGTAAATCAAGGGACCACGCCGTATAACACGGAACGGATTTCCTCCCAAGAATACCAGTGCATAAAACAAACAGCGCAATGCTAAATAAAGAAAAATGAAGCTGTTATAAGACCCAGGTCCCATCACACAATGCAACGCAGCCGAGGATAGGGTTTTCCCTTATAACAGCCAAAGAATGCTTGTTACGGTTAAAACAAATCGTTTGATACTATTATAAGTGCATAGTGTATAAAACAACTTCAAATCATAAGTATCAATCATAGGCGGCATGAATGCCCCATAACACTATGTCGCCATATATAAGTTTACAATCAAAACCGCAATGACGTATTGGAAGTTGGGTTATCATTTATGGTATGAACCGAGGCTAGGGGCAAGATCCTCACCGATTCGAGACGCTCTAGCCCGTGTCTCAGGATCAGAGCTCGAGTGACCCTCGGAGCGACAGGGCCGGTCCACCGATGTGGATTAAAATGCCTGAACACTACGTTTCCCCGCCCTTTGGGGCGTAAATGAGCCAACTAAATGACTCCATCGGTTCGAGAATGACCGATCAATCCGAGGCGCCTCGCAACAGCAACAACCACATAAGTCAAACTCGTCAGGGCATGTAAAACCACTGACGCCACTTTTTAGCTAGAAGGAAACGCATGCCCTCCCTGAGGTCCGTCTCCCGTTTTTGGTTCATACCGGGTGTGATACTCGTGAAGTAAACGTTACACAAAGCTACGCCACAAAGGCCTTGCTTCGATCATCAACCACAAGACTTTGCTTTTCAACAGAAGCCTTGATCATTTGCCACTTAGGCATGCCACACAGGCAATTCACTCCATGCGATTGATATCCATCAATATATAACCCCTGAGCTCGTACGTCTCAGAGAAGGGCGTTAAGCAAGAGAATAAATTCTCTGCCGCCAAACAGATATATATTTAATAGAGATCAATCACACGGACTAAAATCCAATGTCAGACACACACAGTCCATTTACAAGTCCGTTCTGGGTCTGAACGAAACCGGAGGCACCTAGTACCCCGCATATCCATCGATCTCCAAGTACGTCTGGACGATCACTAACTGTTTCCATCTTCTTGGGTGTACAGCCCAATCAAGATCATCAGTAATTACCCAAACGACGTGAAGACCTCCGGTCTTCGACCATCGTCTTCATCTTCGACTTATCGTCGTATCAGTTATTCAGAATGGGATAAACCCGGTCTTTCCGAGTAACTCGCATATATTTTAAATAAGTGTTACACAAACACAACATACGCCTCATTCCAATTCATCAGTCACTAACCGCAAATTAATCAAGAGAATAATTCCCCAAATATTAAACCCGAAGGCCGAAACCAACATCAGATCAATATCCAGAAAACCGTTCTGCTTAGCTAACCGACAGTTAGTTTCTGATTTCACATTCATAGGGAAGGGTTCCCATTAATTTTATCCAAGATAAATTCCTGAATTTATTCTCTAATCTTCCTTTGAATTTCGATTTCAACTAATCGGGATTAACGAAACTTACCGAAGTAATCATTTGTTTTAATTTCCCAATCCCAACATGTTTATCCCATGAAGTAAAACTGGTAATACTTCATATCTAACACCTCAGTGTTATCGGTAAATTCAATTACCATTTCACGTTCAAATCTAATTAAAGATTTAACTATCGCCTGGAGCAAAACTGGTGATACTCCATTCTCGACCATTTCAATCTAATTAGAGATTTATTAAAACTCCACTTAGTTTTAATCGTTAACTGGGTTAAAGAATCCGTGTCATTTAAAACACGGTCCACGATAAACCCAAAGTCACATTCATTAATTATCGGGTTAAAGAACAAGTATTATTTAAAACACTGTTCATGATAAACCCAAAAATCAATGTCAATTCAATTCCAATGAAATATTATTTAATTGGTACACTTCATTAAATCTAAATAAAAAGATTTAATCTTTTCTCAACTGGGTTCAAGAACAGTGTTAGTGAAGACACCATTCACGACAAACCCAAATCATATTTGATATTCAATACAAGGCTCTGAATAGAAAATACATCGGCTTATATTCAATATCAAATTCTACGATTAACAAATGTCGTATTGGAAATAACGATATAAATATATATCTTTCAAATTTCCATAACAACATCTGTATAATCACGAATTCCAACATCGAAATATTCCGAAGATAATTTCGATTCAAATCCTCTCCAATGCAATCATTGGAAATTTTGGTTATTTTTAAAAACCCTTTTCAAACTCAATTTATTTATTTAAAAAATAAATAGAATTATAATTCTAGTTCAAAACTAGTTCATTTCGATAAAAATCTATTTTTATCTTTTCAAATATGGAGTTTTTCATCCCAATTCTTTACAAATCATTTCTTATGATTTTACACAAATTATTATTATTTTTAATAATTTTGTCAAGGCCCGTACAGTCGATTTCCATCAACGGCCATCGAACTGCACTTACAGCGACCTTTTTCAAATTTGATTTGGACATAATTCCAAATCCAACCGTTAGATTTCTAATTTCTAATATTCTTTAGAAATCTCTTTTCGATACGAACCCAACGGTTCCGGTTTTAGGAGAATCCGACGGTCGAATCTCCCGTAATGTCCGTTTGAAATAAATGGTCGAAATTCGCGAACTACCGCTGCGCGGCACGTTCTATTCAGGCCATTATATTATATATATAATATATATAATATATATTTCGTCGATTTCTATTTAAAACGAATTATATAAATAGTTTTAAATTCGTTTCAAAAGCAATTTCAACTTCCTTTTCAATTCAAATCAAAATTGAATTCTTCTTTATAAATTCGTTTCTATTCAATTCAAATTTCAATTCAATTTGAATTCATTTCAATTCGTTTTCAATTCAATTTGAATTCGTTTTCAATTTAATTCAATTCCAAAGTCATTTTATATTCAATTCAATTCAAATTGGTTTTCTATTCGATTCAATTCAAATTGGTTTTCTATTCGATTCAATTAAAATTGGTTTTCTATTCGAATCAAATTCGTTATATATTCAATTGAAATCACATTCGTTTTCTATTCAATTCATTTCGAAATCGTTTTCAATTCAATTCATTTCGAAATCGTTTTCAATTCAATTCATATCGAAATCGTTATCAATTCAATTCATTTCGAAATCGTTATATATTCAATTCATTTCGAAATCGTTATATATTCAATTCATTTCGAAATCGTTATATATTCAATTCATTTCGAAATCGTTATATATTCAATTCATTTCGAAATCGTTATATATTCAATTCATTTCAAAATGAATAAAATCGATATAAATATCGTTCACGTCAAAATGGCGTCAATCTAATCAACACGGCTTCATAAATTTCTATTTTCAAATAATCTATTTCAAATATTTCTTTTTCAAAATAGTTGATATCAAAATATTTCGTTCAACACATGACCAATCTCAATGGATGAGTACTGTCAACACATGAACCTTTATTTTATATGGATAAAGATGTAAATTTTATTACTAAAATATTTCGTTCAACACATGACCAATCTCAATGGATGAGTACTGTCAACACATGAACTTTTATTTTATAATATTGATAAAGATGTAAATTTTATTACTAAAATATTTCGTTCAACACATGACCAATCTCAATGGATGAGTACTGTCAACACATGAACTTTTATTTTATAATATTCTTTATTTTTCAAATTGGAATGAGGCCCAATCAATTACCATATAATGTTAATTATATGGATTTTCATACATTACACACATATAATAGCATTGAGAAATAATCAACCATCAACCAAAGTGCACTACACTGTATAAGCATCAAATATAGATATCTAACGCTTATAACAGCCTGTCAATCAATCAATCGACATATTTAATCAATCAGGATGAGTGAACTTCAAATTTCATCCCAACACCCGTGTGGGGTTTCAAACAATCAAACACAGATTTTATTTGTGCAGTTGGGCGATGTGTAAAATTTATCGACCCAATCAATGTCCTTCAAATAGGTGTACATAAACAAACCGTTTGGTTTGTAAATGAATATTTATTTATTCACATTCACGTTAAAAATTATATTTTTAACGATAAAACATTTTATTCCAACATATGAATTTCTATTCAGTTCATTCTTTAAATAAAATGATATTTTTATTTTTCTAACATATTTTAGAAAATTTCGGCGGCATAACGGCACGATACTAGAAACGGGACGAGGCCTAGCCTTATCCCCGGTCTAGTGAAGGCCCACGCCATTCACACATCAATCAAAATCACCAAACAACCAAATTCAAATCACATCATATAACTAATCTATGCAACCAAACAAACAAGTCCATGGTCTGTGGACGATTGTGTCGGGTGCTACTAAGCACCGTCTGCATCCTAGTATATATATATATATATATATATATATATATATATATATATAAATAGAAAGGAAATTGAAATGTGAGAAATTCTCACCAATAGCTATCCTAGCTCCACGGCACTTCATTGATAGAAATCTTCATCGCTATCGCATCTTCGTCATCTTCGTTGCCCGTAGCCACTACATATGTAAAAATCGAATTTTTACTTTGCTATTCAATATATAAAATCGAATTTTTAATTCGAAGTTCAATATATAAAAATCACATTTTTAATTCGAAGTTCAATATATAAAAATCACATTTTTAATTCGAAGTTCAATATATAAAAATCACATTTTTAATTCGAAGTTCAATATACAAAAATCACATTTTTAATTCGAAGTTCAATATATAAAAATCACATTTTTAATTTGCTATTCAATATATAAAAATCGAATTTTTACTTTGCTATTCAATATATAAAAATCACATTCTTATACTATGTTTATATTTTAAAAATGTGATGTTTCTATTTTTAAAAACAATTCTACTTCTATATTTTTAAAATCAATTCTGCCTTTATTTTCAAAAATAGTTCTAATTTTATTTTTAAAATATTGTCTTGTTTATACTTTGAAAACAATGTATTTTCATTTTTTTTTTCAAATTGCAATTTATCTTTTTTAAAAAAATACATTATATACATTTTTAAAAACTGCATTTCATATGTTTTAAAAAAAACTGCATAAAGAAAAATGTTTTAAAAACTGCATTTCAAAACAATGCTAATTTTATTTTTCATCATTTCTGAAATAACTATGTTTATTTACATTAAAATAAATAAAAACATTGCCTTGGTTAGGCTTAATCACATCATTAAGGGGATTACCCTTCGTTCTTCTCTCTGGAGCATGACAGAAAAAGCTCCAATGGTCTTCCTCCTCGCGCAGGCCACCCTGAGCCACTGTCGGCCGATCCGAAGTTGCCATCCCGTCGCCGTTGAAGCCAGCCTCCGTCGCCATGAACGCTGGCGAACCCGAAGCACCCCAGCGCCGCAAAATCCACTCCGACTTCGAGCCCTTCTCGACGAAATTCAGGTCACCACGAAGCAATAGGCGCCATCACCACCGTACAGTTTTACCATCTCGCTAAGACGAAGGGAATTCTCTTTTGAGTGGGTTGATTCGAGGAACGGAGTTCAAGATTGAAGGTGAAGAAGTGAGGGGCGATTCTGGACGTTGAAATAAAGATGGCGGCGGATTTTCTTAGTGCTAGGGTTTTAAAGAAAAGTGGGGTTATTTATATTATTTTAAATAATAATATTTTATTCATTTGATTTTCTAATTAATTCGTTCCACATCTGAACTCCAATCGAACTCCAACGACTGTCGCTCCTAGCCAAATACCCCCATTCCGAACACAATGGAATTTGTATCGTAAGCCAATTCTCTCGTTTCAATCAGTTTTCGCCTAAATTAAAATATAAATCTTTATTTTGAATTTTAAACGTACATTTCAAATTACCGGGATCACATACTAACCAGAAAAATTCCCGAAAAATATTTTCTAGCTTCGTATTGATGATACGGTCCTAACAAAACTAGTTTCGTCGAATTTTGAGACCGTTAGAAAAATGGCCAATTTCTAGTCGATTGAAATCAACTGAAACCGGTCAAACGCGTTTTCCTTTGCCACGCTCACATATTGATTCGGAAAATTATGAAATTTGAAACCTAGCAATAACTTAACATCACGGACCCAATAAAACTGGTTTCGTCGAAATCCGAGGTCGTTTGCAAAATGTCCATTTTTAAGGACCTGAATTCCATAGCGACTATTCAGAATTTTCAACTGGACATATCTTTTGATTCCCGCTATGAAATTTTGATTTTTCTGATTCGTTGGAAAGATATCATCAATTAGATCCTAATGTTTTTGGTTTCACTAAAATCCGGATTGTTTTGCACCCGGTACTTTCAATTGAAGTTTGAAATCGAATTATCGAACTACCGCGCCATTTTCAATTCTATTTATATTTATATATAAATATTTATATTCTAACGACGACACGTATAATATATACGTTCTAATATATTCAAAATAAATTTTCTCGTCGATATTATTTAAAATAATTCATTTTAAATAATCAAAATTCGCCAAAATTGCCAAAATAAAAATTTTAAACTGGCCCAGATTTTCCGGGTTGTTACAATCTCCCCCACTTAAAACTTTTCGTCCCCGAAAAGGAACAAAGTCGAAAGTGGTTTGATTAATCAACTCTACGTTCGATCAGGCTTCCGTTCTCCAACTTTTCAGTTTCTGAGAATTTTCAAATTCTTCAAAAATTTGGCTAACACCCTAAATTTTCGAAAAATTTCGCCATAACCTCCCCTGCACCGGGAGCATCGGGGAATTTCAAATAGCTTCCCCGGTCCTTCAGATCTCAAAAAGAAAAAGAAAAAGCCAAGCGGCTAGCCAAGCGGCTAGCCAATAGGCTCATAAAATCATCATCACCCAAACAAAACAGTAATTATGTAGTAAACATGTACCTATTTGTCGGGCAAACAAATTTTATTCTCTGCTCTAGCCTCCTTGCTATGACCTGTTCAATGTGAGTACATATATATGCAAGCATATGCGACCAAATTTCAATACAATTCATTATTTGATTCAATTTGGCATAAAGGTTCAAAATTATCAATCAAATAAACAAACAACACAAACTTCAATCAATTAGTGAATTAGAGTTTCAAATTCATAATTTTGATATATATACTGAAAATCTTGTTTTTGATGCCAATTCACAACAAAGTGTTCGAGCTATATAAGATTTGGTTCTCACACCAGTCAATAGGAAATATATAGAAAATCACACCTTCGAAACTCGAACACACACTACTGATGCTATATAGTCATCAGTAGAATCATCTCCGGGCGACTAGAGTGTGATGCTATATCTATCCAATATATTAAAACTTTGAATATACGTTTGCAAGGCGTATATGCAACTTCTTTATATACTGAATTGTCCAAATAAATACAAATAAATAATCAAATAGGAATAATTGATTTAAATTTTCAAAGCAAAATTTGTTTTCATTTGAAAAAAATATACTCTTCACACTCGTTCTAGGATACTACTGATCCCATCTCTAACGAGTCATTCCCGTTGCATATTACTAATCCAATATCTGATGAATTCTTTCGTATGGTTCTAATGTGTCTTGTTCTCTGCTTTGTAAACCAAAGCTCTGATACCAACTGTGAAAACCCGCAACTTCCCCGTAAAGGAAAGCGGCGGATAGTTCGAGAACAAACCACAACAGAACACATACAGAAGAACATTTCATTGTATATTACAACAATGCATCAGGTTACAAGAATATACAAAGTATAAATGAATATTACACAGAAATATC
Organism: Allium sativum; assembly: GCA_030737875.1. NCBI lineage: Eukaryota > Viridiplantae > Streptophyta > Magnoliopsida > Asparagales > Amaryllidaceae > Allium > Allium sativum. Next base: position 432,302,021 of record CM060912.1, read on the forward strand.
AGAGATTTAAATTACATTTAAATACATAGCAGCGGAAAATAATACAATACACAACTAGAAGGAGATATACGGATACAAAGCTTTCCGGATATCGTTCCAGCTGTAAACCAGGATCCTGTGAATATAAATCTGCAAAACCAAAACTACTAGCTGCCCGTGTCAAAATAAGGGCACCCAGAGTTTAGGTTAAAACAATAAACTCCAGGTCAGTCATGTGACTGGTGTGAGAACTAAAACAGTTATTAATCTTTATTTTAAAAGTTAGGTAAATCAAGGGACCACGCCGTATAACACGGAACGGGTTTCCTCCCAAGAATACCAGTGCATAAAACAAACAGCGCAATGCTAAATAAAGAAAAATGAAGCTGTTATAAAACCCAGGTCCCATCACACAATGCAACGCAGCCGAGGATAGGGTTTTCCCTTATAACAGCCAAAGAATGCTTGTTACGGTTAAAACAAATCGTTTGATACTATTATAAGTGCATAGTGTATAAAACAACTTCAAATCATAAATATCAATCATAGGCGGCATGAATGCCCCATAACACTATGTCGCCATATATAAGTTTACAATCAAAACCGCAATGACGTATTGGAAGTTGGGTTATCATTTATGGTATGAACCGAGGCTAGGGGCAAGATCCTCACCGATTCGAGACGCTCTAGCCCGTGTCTCAGGATCAGAGCTCGAGTGACCCTCGGAGCGACAGGGCCGGTCCACCGATGTGGATTAAAATGCCTGAACACTACGTTTCCCCACCCTTTGGGGCGTAAATGAGCCAACTAAATGACTCCATCGGTTCGAGAACGACCGATCAATCCGAGGCGCCTCGCAACAGCAACAACCACATAAGTCAAACTCGTTAGGGCGTGTAAAACCACTGACGCCACTTTTTAGCTAGAAGGAAACGCATGCCCTCCCTGAGGTCCGTCTCCCGTTTTTGGTTCATACCGGGTGTGATACTCGCGAAGTAAACGTTACACAAAGCTATGCCACAAAGGCCTTGCTTCGATCATCAACCACAAGACTTTGCTTTTCAACAGAAGCCTTGATCATTTGCCACTTAGGCATGCCACACAGGCAATTCACTCCATGCGATTGATATCCATCAATATATAACCCCTGAGCTCGTACGTCTCAGAGAAGGGCGTTAAGCAAGAGCATAAATTCTCCGCCGCCAAACAGATATATATTTAATATAGATCAATCACACGGACTAAAATCCAATGTCAGACACACACAGTCCATTTACAAGTCCGTTCTGGGTCTGAACGAAACCGGAGGCACCTAGTACCCCGCATATCCATCGATCTCCAAGTACGTCTGGACGATCACTAACTGTTTCCATCTTCTTGGGTGTACAGCCCAATCAAGATCATCAGTAATTACCCAAACGACGTGAAGACCTCCGGTCTTCGACCATCGTCTTCATCTTCGACTTATCGTCGTATCAGTTATTCAGAATGGGATAAACCCGGTCTTTCCAAATAACTCGCGTATATTTTAAATAAGTGTTACACAAACACAACATACGCCTCATTCCAATTCATCAGTCACTAACCGCAAATTAATCAAGAGAATAATTCCCCAAATATTAACCCCGAAGGCCGAAACCAACATCAGATCAATATCCAGAAAACCGTTCTGCTTAGCTAACCGACAGTTAGTTTCTGATTTCACATTCATAGGGAAGGGTTCCCATTAATTTTATCCAAGATAAATTCCTGAATTTATTCTCTAATCTTCCTTTGAATTTCGATTTCAACTAATCGGGATTAACGAAACTTACCGAAGTAATCATTTGTTTTAATTTCCCAATCCCAACCTATTTATCCCATGAAGTAAAACTGGTAATACTTCATATCTAACACCTCAGTGTTATCGGTAAATTCAATTACCATTTCACGTTCAAATCTAATTAAAGATTTAACTATCGCCTGGAGCAAAACTGGTGATACTCCATTCTCGACCATTTCAATCTAATTAGAGATTCATTAAAACTCCACTTAGTTTTAATCGTTAACTGGGTTAAAGAATCCGTGTCATTTAAAACACGGTCCACGATAAACCCAAAGTCACATTCATTAATTATCGGGTTAAAGAACAAGTGTTATTTAAAACACTGTTCACGATAAACCCAAAAATCAATGTCAATTCAATTCCAATTAAATATTATTTAATTGGTACACTTCATTAAATCTAAATAAAAAGATTTAATCTTTTCTCAACTGGGTTCAAGAAGAGTGTTAGTGAAGACACCATTCACGACAAATCCAAATCATATTTGATATTCAATACAAGGCTCTGAATAGAAAATACATCGGCTTATATTCAATATCAAATTCTACGATTAACAAATGTCGTATTGGAAATAACGATATAAATATATATCTTTCAAATTTCCATAACAACATCTGTATAATCACGAATTCCAACATCGAAATATTCCGAAGATAATTTCGATTCAAATCCAATCCAATGCAATCATTGGAAATTTTGGTTATTTTTAAAAACCCTTTTCAAACTCAATTTATTTATTTAAAAAATAAATAGAATTATAATTCTAGTTCAAAACTAGTTCATTTCGATAAAAATCTATTTTTATCTTTTCAAATATGGAGTTTTTCATCCCAATTCTTTACAAATCATTTCTTATGATTTTACACAAATTATTATTATTTTTAATAATTTTGTCAAGGCCCGTACAGTCGATTTCCATCAACGGCCATCGAACTGCACTTACAGCGACCTTTTTCAAATTTGATTTGGACATAATTCCAAATCCAACTGTTAGATTTTTAATTTCTAATATTCTTTAGAAAGCTCTTTTCGATACGAACCCAACGGTTCCGGTTTTAGGAGAATCCGACGGTCGAATCTCCCGTAATGTCCGTTTGAAATAAATGGTCGAAATTCGCGAACTACCGCGGCGCGGCACGTTCTATTCAGGCCATTATATTATATATATAATATATATAATATATATTTCGTCGATTTCTATTTAAAACGAATTATATAAATAGTTTTAAATTCGTTTCAAAAGCAATTTCAACTTCCTTTTCAATTCAAATCAAAATTGTATTCTTCTTTATAAATTCGTTTCTATTCAATTCAAATTTCAATTCAATTTGAATTCATTTCAATTCGTTTTCAATTCAATTTGAATTCGTTTTCAATTTAATTCAATTCCAAAGTCGTTTTCTATTCGATTCAATTCAAATTGGTTTTCTATTCGATTCAATTCAAATTGGTTTTCTATTCGATTCAATTCAAATTGGTTTTCTATTCGATTCAATTCAAATTGGTTTTCTATTCGAATCAAATTCGTTATATATTCAATTGAAATCACATTCGTTTTCTATTCAATTCATTTCGAAATCGTTTTCAATTCAATTCATTTCGAAATCATTTTCAATTCAATTCATTTCGAAATCGTTATCAATTCAATTCATTTCGAAATCGTTATATATTCAATTCATTTCGAAATCGTTATATATTCAATTCATTTCGAAATCGTTATATATTCAATTCATTTCGAAATCGTTATATATTAAATTCATTTCGAAATCGTTATATATTCAATTCATTTCGAAATCGTTATATATTCAATTCATTTCGAAATGAATAAAATCGATATTTTATATCGTTCACGTCAAAATGGCGTCAATCTAATCAACACGACTTCATAAATTTCTATTTTCAAATATTCTATTTCAAATATTTCTTTTTCAAAATAGTTGATATCAAAATATTTCGTTCAACACATGACCAATCTCAATGGATGAGTACTGTCAACACATGAACCTTTATTTTATATGGATAAAGATGTAAATTTTATTACTAAAATATTTCGTTCAACACATGACCAATCTCAATGGATGAGTACTATCAACACATGAACTTTTATTTTATAATATTGATAAAGATGTAAATTTTATTACTAAAATATTTCGTTCAACACATGACCAATCTCAATGGATGAGTACTGTCAACACATGAACTTTTATTTTATAATATTCTTTATTTTTCAAATTGGAATGAGGCCCAATCAATTACCATATAATGTTAATTATATGGATTTTCATACATTACACACATATAATAGCATTGAGAAATAATCAACCATCAACCAAAGTGCACTACACTGTATAAGCATCAAATATAGATATCTAACGCTTATAACAGCCTGTCAATCAATCGATCGACATATTTAATCAATCAGGATGAGTGAACTTCAAATTTCATCCCAACACCCGTGTGGGGTTTCAAACAATCAAACACAGATTTTATTTGTGCAGTTGGGCGATGTGTAAAATTTATCGACCCAATCAATGTCCTTCAAATAGGTGTACATAAACAAACCGTCTGGTTTGTAAATGAATATTTATTTATTCACATTCACGTTAAAAATTATATTTTTAACGATAAAACATTTTATTCCAACATATGAATTTCTATTCAGTTCATTCTTTAAATAAAATGATATTTTTATTTTTCTAACATATTTTAGAAAATTTCGGCGGCATAACGGCAGATACTAGAAACAGGACGAGGCCTAGCCTTATCCCCGGTCTAGTGAAGGCCCACGCCATTCACACATAAATCAAAATCACCAAACAACCAAATTCAAATCACATCATATAACTAATCTATGCAACCTAACAAACAAGTCCATGGTCTGTGGACGATTGTGTCGGGTGCTACTAAGCACCGTCTGCATCCTAGTATATATATATATATAGAAAGGAAATTGAAAGGTGAGAAATTCTCACCAATAGCTATCCTAGCTCCACGGCACTTCATTGATAGAAATCTTCATCGCTATCGCATCTTCGTCATCTTCGTTGCCCGTAGCCACTACATATGTAAAAATCGAATTTTTACTTTGCTATTCAATATATAAAAATCGAATTTTTAATTCGAAGTTCAATATATAAAAATCACATTTTTAATTCGAAGTTCAATATATAAAAATCACATTTTTAATTCGAAGTTCAATATATAAAAATCACATTTTTAATTCGAAGTTCAATATATAAAAATCACATTTTTAATTTGCTATTCAATATATAAAAATCGAATTTTTACTTTGCTATTCAATATATAAAAATCACATTCTTATACTATGTTTATATTTTAAAAATGTGATGTTTCTATTTTTAAAAACAATTCTACTTCTATATTTTTAAAATCAATTCTGCCTTTATTTTCAAAAATAGTTCTAATTTTATTTTTAAAATATTGTCTTGTTTATACTTTGAAAACAATGTATTTTCATTTTTTTTTTCAAATTGCAATTTATCTTTTTAAAAAAAATACATTATATACATTTTTAAAAACTGCATTTCATATGTTTTAAAAAAACTGCATAAAGAAAAATGTTTTAAAAACTGCATTTCAAAACAATGCTAATTTTATTTTTCATCATTTCTGAAATAACTATGTTTATTTACATTAAAATAAATAAAAACATTGCCTTGGTTAGGCTTAATCACATCATTAAGGGGATTACCCTTCGTTCTTCTATCTGGAGCATGACAGAAAAAGCTCCAATGGTCTTCCTCCTCGCGCAGGCCACCCTGAGCCACTGTCGGCCGATCCGAAGTTGCCATCCCGTCGCCGTTGAAGCCAGCCTCCGTCGCCATGAACGCTGGCGAACCCGAAGCACCCCAGCGCCGCAAAATCCACTCCGACTTCGAGCCCTTCTCGACGAAATTCTGGTCACCACGAAGCAATAGGCGCCATCACCACCGTACAGTTTTACCATCTCGCTAAGACGAAGTGAATTCTCTTTTGAGTGGGTTGATTCGAGGAACGGAGTTCAAGATTGAAGGTGAAAAAGGGAGGGGCGATTCTGGACGTTGAAATAAAGCTGGCGGCGGATTTTCTTAGTGCTAGGGTTTTAAAGAAAAGTGGGGTTATTTATATTATTTTAAATAATAATATTTTATTCATTTGATTTTCTAATTAATTCGTTCCACATCTGAACTCCAATCGAACTCCAACGACTGTCGCTCCTAGCCAAATACCCCCATTCCGAACACAATGGAATTTGTATCATAAGCCAATTCTCTCGTTTCAATCAGTTTTCGCCTAAATTAAAATATAAATCTTTATTTTGAATTTTAAACGTACATTTCAAATTACCGGGATCACATACTAACCAGAAAAATTCCCGAAAAATATTTTCTAGCTTCGTATTGACGATACGGTCCTAACAAAACTAGTTTCGTCGAATTTTGAGACCGTTAGAAAAATGGCCAATTTCCAGTCGATTGAAATCAACTAAAACCGGTCAAACGCGTTTTCCTTTGCCACACTCACATATTGATTCGGAAAATTATGAAATTTGAAACCTAGCAATAACTTAACATCACGGACCCAATAAAACTGGTTTCGTCGAAATCCGAGGTCGTTTGCAAAATGTCCATTTTTAAGGACCTGAATTCCATAGCGACTATTCAGAATTTTCAACTGGACATATCTTTTGATTCCCGCTATGAAATTTTGATTTTTCTGATTTGTTGGAAAGATATCATCAATTAGATCCTAATGTTTTTGGTTTCACTAAAATCCGGATTGTTTTGCACCCGGTACTTTCAATTGAAGTTTGAAATCGAATTATCGAACTACCGCGCCATTTTCAATTCTATTTATATTTATATATAAATATTTATATTCTAACGACGACGCGTATAATATATACGTTCTAATATATTCAAAATAAATTTTCTCGTCGATATTATTTAAAATAATTCATTTTAAATAATCAAAATTCGCCAAAATTGCCAAAATAAAAATTTTAAACTGGCCCAGATTTTCCGGGTTGTTACACATGGTGACAATATATTCGATACACTCAAGCTAAATGAGTGGTCGGTCATGTGTGGCCGGGTTGCAAAACGTTATTGTTGAACCTAGGTGTATACCCTCTAGAGTACACTGATCCGAAGGTGCTCCCATACCTTGTCTGTTGGAATCCGATCTCGAATAAGCGCCCTGCTGTTTATGATTTTATACTATATATATGTGGAGCATGAGATGCAAGCGTTCTGCTACTTGGATACTTATTTGTTTAGACATTATTATAATATCACTGGATTTTGGTATCAAAGTATTTCGGGTTATAGTAAGGTTAAAACTGTCCATGTTTATGTGTGGCTGATCTTACTATTATCTTTTGTTTGAAAGGATTTTCAAAGTTAAACAATATGGTTGTAATTTACTCACACCAGTTCCATGACTGGCCCAGAGTTTATTTTGTTTGCTTTTCCCTAAACTCATGGGTGCCCAAAATTTGTACGGGCAGTCAAGTGTTTCAGGCTTTTACAGATACACTTGGAGGAGCTCAAAGCAGGAGATTTCCCCGATTAGTTATTTTCAAGATTATTTCCGCTATGATATATATGAGTTAGGCTCGGATATGATATGTAAGTACAAATTCAGAATTTTGTATTTCAAAGTTATGTTATATTACCATTTATTCATTCCGCTGTGAGATTCGTGTTTACTCTGATTCTGTTCAGTTGTTCACTTCTTCTTCTATTCTATTAGTTCTATCTTATCTTTCCCACCCTCTTATTTCTTTCTATTAATGATCTGAATTTTCGTGCACTTTGAGTTGAATGTGTAGAATATTAGTCAGCTCAAATTGGCATGGATTTTCGGGCCATCACAGTTGGTATCAGAGCTGAAGGTTAAGTGATTAACTTGGCTCTGTGGCGTAACTCAATATAGATGGAGTTAGTAATACTCTATATTGAGTTGAGTGTGTGTGTGTATATATATATATATATATATATATATATATATATATATATATATATATATGAGCGCGTATTTGTAAATTGATATAAAACAGTTTTATATTGTGTTGGTTGGTTTGGCGAGTGGTTTATAAATTCTGGTCGATACTGGATTGCAAACTGTATCGATAGGAGTTTCTAAACTCTTGAACAGAGTTATTCAACAAAATATTGTTTATAAAGGCTGGGTAAATGAAATAATTTTACCCAAAAAATATATTTTTATATAAAAAGAAGTATATATATCTTGAGATTATTATATATATTAGATATGTTGATCGTCATTATAATCGAATAAGATTATAAATTGAGATGGTTATAAATAACCAATCGGAATTCATATAAGTGCAAGATATAAAATCAGATGAACCAAATCCAGATTTAAATCAAAAATTGGAGTTAAAACTCTTGAAACTTGAAAAGAGTCTAAAAATGAAATTGGACTAAATATAAGGGAATTTTAAAATCCGGGGAGATTTGAAATTTTGTTTTCCAACCGCAGCGAAAGATATTTGAAAATAAATGTCAAAATAAAGTGTTTAAATATGAGTTTGAAACGAATAAAGTATTAAACTCACTTCGATAGCTGGAAAATAATTCTGATGATGACTGCAGCATTATCAGTGTTCATTTACGAGTTCTAAGTGACGGATTACAACCAAAGATTTTGTTTTCAATTGTTTTGAATTGCTAATATTATACAGATTTCAATCTGATTTGAAATAAACCCCAGGATTTTGAATTTCGGAATTTAAAATTTACTTATAAAGTAAATAAATAGAAATTTAATAAAATTGAAGTTGAATTGAAGCCAGTTAAATGGAAATCGTATTGGAACATAATTTAACTTGGCAAAATAATTAAACTTATGAAATAAGATTTTTGGTATGGAACTGAATATGGTTATGAAGTTGAATTGTTTAGAGAATTGGGAATTGAGATCGGAACAGGAATTATAAATGGAATTTGGTCTGGGTAGAGGTGAATGATTGATTTTGAAACCAAATTGAGTAAAGATAAATATTTGGAATACATGGGTATATGCTGAGGGAATATCAAATGGAAGAGTTGGAAATTGGATGCCCAACCAAAAAGGTACATGTTTATATTTTATACGAGTATGAGATTTTTGTGAGTCTGTTTGGCAAGCCATCTGGCTGTTTGATTTTCTTTTGGGTTGGAGAATGCCGAGAGAGGACGAAGTGTAGTAGTACCGATTGAGCCATGCAGAGTAGATGCTGGCGGAATTTCACGGAATTTAAGCCGTTAGGAAATTTTTAGAATTTTCGAAAATATCCGTTAATAAGAAGGAATTAATTAATCAGTTCTGTTAAAACTGAATTTAAGAAATTAAATAAAATATTTTTACCCGGTTATAATAGAGATCATAGCATTTTTCTACCCTAGTAATTTCGGGGACGAAATTCTTTTAAGGGGGAAGGTATGTAACGTCCCACATTTTTATCGATTTGTAATTCAATATTTAAAACAGTTTAAATATTGAAATTGTAAAATAAGTGGATTTATATATGAATTAAAATGAAGTTGAATGTATAAAAATATATATTAAATATAATCAAGCTCATAACGACGCTGCAGTTCGTAATTTAACGTTCTGAACTTCAAATGAGTGTACATGATTCGTTATAAATCGGATTTCTTCGAAACAACAAACGTTCGAATCACTTGAATCATATTTCTATAATGGAAGTGAAAAACCAAGATTACGTATTTTAAATGGGAAGTTATGTCCAAATTAAATATTTAGAAAAGCAGCGGCATATTCGTTTATGATCATAACGGTTTATTTGAAATAACTTGATATCGGATTCGAATTTGGACAAGGTTCTTTTGAGACATAGTGATAATTTAATTTTTAGAATTTTATCGTAATTTTTAATTAATTAAATACGCAACATTTATTTGAAGTATTTTGCACCCTGTATCAGTATTTTGGGATTTCACAATATGAGTCAACATACCGGTATTATTATATTTTTGGGATCGTGGTACCTCGCTGGACACGACCGTACTCTTAACTCTGTCCGTAGCAGTTCAGACATGAACAAAAGCCTTATGTACCTAATATAAAAATAACCTTACCCTATAACATAACATTACTTGGAATTGATGTCAAAATTTGACATAAACTACTTTGTTCAAGGTGACCACTAACATGCTGGACGTTCAACTTATAATAAAATATATGTACTATATATGTGCATTCCTTTCCCGAGAAGCCTAGTATCTTTTTTTTCATGACCATACCCCATTCTTCTGTTTAGTCTTCATCACAATTAAACAATTAAAGGAACGCACATGCAAATTAAAGTAATGTAGATCCTATAAAATCCTATGACAGCAACATCACATATCTTGATACCTTATATCTCCATGCCTTAGCCTTAAGCCTAAACCCTGAGTATTAAATGCAGCCATACCCTCCAATTAAGGACAGCTTTCCCCGAAAGAAACGCAGGCCTAAAACGTAACCCTATATGCATACCCTACTCCTTAATGTTTAAGTAATCTCCATTACCTACATCTAAGCTACAAAACCTATTCCTTCGCCATGAAGGATCAACAATTATAAATACCACAAGCCATTTTTCATTTACACAAATAAAGAATGAAAGCTTCACCAAAATAAATAAATATACATAGTATGTAAATATAAGTAAAATAATAGACAAGGCTCATGCATGGTGGAACAATAAACGTCGTATAAACCGTTGTGGGATTCGATGGAGTCGGATGGTCGGGATGGTGCAGTGGCGTCCGGTTACAGGTGTGAAGAGGGGAAGATCATTCACGGTGTGCTCTGTAGCCAGATTTCTCTGGAAGAAGAACGAACTACATGAGGAGATTTCGTGAAGGCCGGAACAGGTGTGCTGTGTGACATGGAGAAGAAGCGTTGGAGTGTGGTAAGCGGTTGTGTGCATGGAAATAGCTCGGAATAGTGGATCCAGTTATAGGAGAAAGCTTGCAGTTAAGCACGGATTAAAATGTTTTGGAAATATTAAATTAGCATTAGAACATATTGATGGAGACCTTGCATGAAAATCTCCTTCGATGGTTTTACTGTACCTGTGTGTTGAAACCGAGCCGCGTTTTAGAGGATGTATGCGTGTGTCAAAATGAAGAGGTGCGGGTATATATTGTTGGAGTGGGGAGAATGCACGGAAAGGGTGATGAAAATGAGGCATGCGTTACATGCATGAAGGTGAGTAAGCAGTGGGACGCTGAAGCCAATTGCATGAAAACAGAAGGATGCCAGAAGTTGAAGTAAAATTGTGGCTAGCATCGAACAATATGGGTGATGTAGGAGGAGTGGGTTCATTAGTTCTTTACAGAAATTAAGTATGGCATGCAGGAGGGGAAGTGTTCAGGTTGGCAAACATATGAAGTGTTGATGCGGATGGAAACCAGCATGCATGGATTTGTACAAGATGGACGGACGCATGGGTGGAGGATTCAATTCAACTAAAGTTCGGTATTTTCTCAGTACCGTGCCTTTCAACCTTGGAGCAGCGTCGAGCGAGACACGGTTTTATCTATTGGAGGGAATGAAGCACGGTTGTGAGGTTGTAAAAAGGAGTGGAAGAACGTCAAATATGGTACTACAAGATTCTAAAAAGAGAAGTGGAACATGATTTTGTGTGTATAACGTGAGGGGATGGTGGAAAAGTAGTAGGAGTTGATTTTTGTTTTGAACCAATGGAAGGGGAGCACGCATGCATAGGTGCAGTTCAAGGTCTGAAAATGGAGAGAGAGAAGCAATATAAAGAAGCGGATTTGTATGAGTTGGGTTTGGAGGATGCTGAGGTATCATTTGAGAAGTTAGCATGTGCTGTACATGCGGTTTAATCAGTGGATGAGGGAGTTTGTCGATCACCGATCGTGTGCCAAAAACTCATGCTCTTGTTTGGCTTGAAACCTATCACATTGAAGGGTATCATCACCACTTTAAAGTTTAAACACGCACATAATCATCAAATAACAAAGAAATTGATTAGTTTCAATAGACGCTTTCTCTCTATTGGTAAACGAAGGCAATTCTCATCCTCTATTATTAATTAATCGATGAAACGTAAAAGAGAAATGCCGAGTACCCATGTGCAACTTACAACGTTGTACAAGTTGTTGGAAATAAAACAAAAAACTTGCCCAGTCATGTCGATGTCACGCAATAACGTGGGTGATGTGTATCATCACCATTTTAAACGCATGGAGTGTAAAAGGAAATGATGCTTTTGGTAAAGTGAAAGTGGTTGAAAGGGGACGTGAGATGTATGGAGTAAGACGTAGTGCACGGGCTCAATAGTGTATATTTTGGAGATGAGCTACCGCGAGTTTGGTAAACAAAAGAAGCAGACGTATGCATGTCTTAAATGATGAGGAGGAGCGATTAGCGAATTAAACGCGGTTGGATTCATTGGAACCGTAACGATGAAGTCTACAGTGTGGAATTATTCGCACTAAGAATAGAGCGACTGGAATTTCGTCATATAACCAACTGACGCAAATCATTGTTTATCGGTTAACGCGCCAAGGTGAGTAAATTCACTAACTCTGTTTATTTTAAAATATTAGAATTATATTTTAATGTTGTTTGAATGATGTGTGATGGTCAATTAAGTAGATTACAAGTAAATTGGTTGAAATATATATATCATCGTATATATACACATCATCGATTGGACACTGATTCCACCGATTTTAATATTCCCTAGTATAGAGTTAGTGTTAATTGGTTGACTAACATCTGTGGATGGGAAACCGGTGTTGGAAGGACCCAACCGGATTCCTAAATATTTATATATATCGTTTGTTTTATATATGCACTATTTGAACCATGTTGATTGAAAATTCAACGTTATCACTAGACGATATCGATTAAGAGAATGACAATAGTAGACCATAAACCCATCGTTTTGTTAAGGAGTTGATTGGCCGTCAGGAAAATCAAAGAAGTTAATTACAAAAATTATATTTTTATAATTAAAGAGAAGATTTAAATTTATAATAGAAGTTCTATTATAAACCAGTATTTTAGAGTTCGTTTTATAAAGTAAATATAAAAGACTATTTGACATTTAAATGAATTATTAAGATATAATCGTCCTGCGAGTGAATAATTTGGATAATTATTTTAAAGCAAAAAGTTAAGAAATATTATTAGATTAATTATATTAATCTAATGTTAAGAAGTAATTAAAATCAGTTAACGAATTTACTGATGGAATGAAGTTGATTTAATCAACTGTTATTTGGGAAAATGATTATTATATTAATTGGTCTTTAATTAATCTAATGAAAACAGTTTAGAAATAAATTAATCAAAATTAATGAGATTTAATTACCCTTCAGTTTAAGAAGTTATAAATAGAACTATGGAATGGAGAAAGCAAAGAGTTAATGTTTAATATGAATTACCATAAACAACAGAGATTTCAAAGTAAGAATATGGTGTTATAAAACCATAGTTAAAATTAAACAAGAAAATATGGTTTGATAGATATTATAAGTAATAAGGGATTAGAGTACAGACTTATATATGTTCTAAGGTAAGAACGTTGTCGATCAAGATCTGAGAGGTAAATCAAATACCTCAACTTTAACGGCTTTACTATTATCGAGGAACGATATCGGTTTGTAACGAAAAGGAATGTTGTGATTAGTATAAAGGAAATATGGCAGCATATTGCAAGTCTTAGAACTATAGCAATAAAATAAACGCTGTTGACTAGGCTTAAGCGTGACTGTTATGTCAAGATTAGTTATAAAGGAGAATATTACAGCATATGACAAGTTTTGAGCTGTAACGATAAATTAACGCTGTTAACCAAACTTAAGTGTGATTTTTATATATAGCAACACTTCCTAGGAAATGAAAATAGTTTGGTTTGAAATCCACTTATTCTAAAGTAATAAGTAACGACGTTTGTTCAAAGAAATATAAGAATGAGTTCAGAAAAAAAAGATTGGAGGATTGTTTCAGAAAAACGATGACATCATATGATTAGAACTGAATTAAACCATTAGGATTTGGAAATAGAATTCGACGATGTCGAATGTATTAAAAGTAAATTATTTTTAGGAATTATAATCTAATAGGATAGTTAATATTTAGGTCTAAACCAATAAATTATAGAAGGATATGAAATCAATATTAGTTATAAATTTGATATTGATTTAACAAGAAGTTGACTTAGAAACAAAGTTTATAAAGTGAAATAAGAATATAGAAGAGATTTCGGGAAACAAGATAACGTTATTTACTACATGAGTAATGAGTTATATTGATAAAGATGTTCAGATTTTTATAATAGAAATGATATTCACATTTTAAAGTAAATAATGCTTTAAAGTGAACACTTGGCAGATTAAAATGTTTAAAATGAAATTGGAAATATTTTTCCAATACAAATAGGGTATATTATCCAAGTGTAGAAAATAAAAGAACGTGAAAAGGATGGAAATGTTTCGAACGTTAATAATGTATGTTTTCTGGACCATGAAAGAATAAGAGTTTATAATGACTGGAAATGTTTTCCACGAAGTGCGAAAGGGTAAAATGGGGGTTGAGAAATATCTGGTAAGATATGTGAATTCGAATAATAAATCCGAATGTTAAATAAAAAGTGCCCACGATTGTGTGATACATTTGAATGAATGTTGTTTTTACTTCGATAGTTAAATAACCGACTATCGAAGTGTTTTGACCATCGTTATCAATACGGAGAGACCGGTTGGATATGTTATCTGAAAACCACTCCGTATAGGCATAAGCGCTGCGAGATATATTATGCTGAAGAAAATTGAAGACGGAGTTAAATACAAGGGTCGTCCACTTCCAGAATGGTGCTTTCTGTTTGTCCAGTCCTTGGACAACTTGTATGGATGAGTGTCTGACAGAGTATACCTAGTAAATCACATACGATTGATCTCTTAAAGGTATTACGTTTGGTGGCGGAGGAATTCGTTCCTCTTAGCTTTTTATACCCATGGTATTTTTGGAAATCGATTAGTGAATTGACGGGTTTGACGATGTGGCATTCAAAGTGAATGGTGATCAGATGTTCTGAAGATAGATGTAGCCTCTAGCCTCACAACCGGGAATGACAGAAGTTTGGCTAGGCAGCATGGCTAGTTGGGTCATCCCCAAGGAGGGTGTATTGTCACCGATCTAGAGAAAATTCATATTTGTCTTCTTTTCGATTATGTATCTTCGGATGATGGTTGGATGGCCTACAACCGTGGTGACAATATATTTGATACACTCAAGCTAAATGAGTGGTCGGTCATGTGTGGCCAGGTTGCAAGACGTTCTTGTTGAACCCAGGTGTATACCCTTTAGAGTACACTGATCGGAAGTTGCTCCCATACGTTGTCTGTTGGAATCCGATCTCCAATAAGCGCCCTGCGGTTTATGATTTTATACTATATATATGTGAAGCATGAGATGCAAGCATTCTGCTACTTGGATACTTATTTGTTTAGACATTATTATAATATCACTGGATTTTGATATCAAAGTATTTCGGGTTATAGTAAGGTTAAAATCGTCCATGTTTATGTGTGAGCTGATCTTACTATTATCTTTTGTTTGAAAGGATTTTCAAAGTTAAACAGTATGGTTGGAATTTACTCACACCAGTCCCATGATTGACCCAGAGTTTATTTTGTTTGCTTTTCCCTAAACTCATTGGTGCCCAAAATTTGTACGGGCAGTCAAGTGTTTCAGGCGTTTACAGATACACTTGGAGGAGCTCAAAGCAGGAGATTTCCACGGTTAGTTATTTTAGAGATTATTTCCGCTATGATATATATGAGTTAGACTCTGATATGATATGTAAGTACAAATTCAGAATTTTGTATTTCAAAGTTATATTATAATACCATTTATTCATTCCGCTGTGGGATTCGTGTTTACTCTGATTCTGTTCAGTTGTGTTCTTCTTCTTCTTCTATTCTATTAGTTCTATCTTATCTTTCCCATCCTATTTTTCTTTCTATTAATGATCTGAATTTTCGTGTACTTTGAGTTGAATGTGTAGAATATTAGTCAGCTCAAATTGGCATGGATTTTCGGGCCATCACAGGGAATAACGATATATACATATATCTTCCAAATTCCTCCACAATATCCATATAATCACGGAACCCAATGTCGAAATATTCCGAAGATAATTTTGATTCAAATCTATTCCAATTCATATATTGGAAATTCTGGTAATTTTTAAAACCATTTCAAATCCAATTTATTTATTTAAAAATATTGGATTATAATTCGAGTTCATAACTAGTTAATTTCGATAATAATATATTTTTATCTTTTCAACTATGGAATTTTTCATCCCAATTCATTCCAAATCATTTATTATGGTTTTACACAAATTATTGTTATTTTTAATAATTTTATCAAGGCCCGTACAGTTGATTTCCATAAACGGTCATCGAACTGCACTTAAAGCGACCTTTCCCAATTTTGATTTTGATATAATTCCAAATAAAACCATTAGAATTCAAATCGCTTATATTCTTTGGAAAGCTCTTTTCAATACAAACCCAATGTTTCTAGTTTTAGGAGAATCCGATGGTCAGATCTCTCGTAATGTCAATTCGAAGTCAATGGTCGAAATTCGCGAACTACCGTGGTGCGACACGTTCTATTCAGGCCATTAAATATATATATAATATATATATATTATATATATTTCATCGATTTCCATTTAAAACGTATTTTATAAATCATTTTAAATTCGTTTTCAAAACGATTTCAACTCCATATTCAATTTCAAATCAAAATTGAATATTCCATATCATCGATATATAAATGATAATATTTTTCAAAACATTAGATTTTGAAATCACTTCCTTTTTTATATTCATTATAAAAATGAATAAAATCGATATAAATATCGTTCACGTCAAGATGGCGTTAATCTAATCAACACGGCTTCATATATTAAAAAAATTTCATGTCCATCCCAAATCGAACATCAAAATCATATTTTGATCCATTACTGAATATTATTTTAAAATATTCGTTATTAAATATTCTATATTCGTCAATTCAAAACATTCGTTAATTTTAAATATTCGTTCGTTCCGAATTGGAATCAGACATGGCCAACCACCATATAATTTGATTTATATGGATTTCATACACACATGTACACAACAATAATCAAACACAGTCAACCATCATCCAGAGTGCATTGCACAACTGCATAAGCATTAAATATGAATAATCAACGCTTATAACAGCTTGTCAACCAATCGATTGACAAACAACTAAATATTGGAATTAATGTATGTCTAATTTCATCCTAATACCCGTGTAGGGTTTTCAGACAATAAACACTGATTATTATTTATGCAGTTGGGCGATGTGTAAAATATATCGTCCCAATCAATATCAGTCAAATGTGTATACATAGACAAATCGTCTGATTTGTAAATGAATATTTATTTTATTCATATACACGTTAAAAATTATATCTTTAACTATAAAATGTTTATTTAAAACATGAATATTTTATTTTCCATTTCACATAACAATCACAATCAATTTCCATAACACAATACAATCAAATAAGTCGTCCATGGTCTGTAGACGATGGGGAGTAGTTCATATATGCAGTTATGAAATAAAAACTATACAAGAAATTTTTGTGAGGAGTTCTCACCTTTGGGATCCACTCATCCATTCTTTATTTCTGGACGGTTCGTATTTGGATTTGATTCCTGTCGGTTCCATCGCAATCTGTTTCACACGATTTTCATATTAAAAATCACATTTTTATTTCTGTAACACCCACGTCCGTTAATGTCACTCACAAAGGGATGCATTAAGTTTCTTGGAGCATTATGAGTAAACAGAACAAAATATTACAAGAAAAATACATAAAGTAGTACTTGAAAATTTTATAACTTTATTGCAGCGGAAACAAAAATAAAGTTGGGTTACATCTTCACATATCAAAACCAAGTACATAATATCAGTCTTGTACGAAAGCCTTCAGAGTGCATAATTTTAAAGCCATAATCCCCAACAAAACGCCTTAAATAGGTAGAATCAAAGCCAAGCAGTTCTTCAAGAACTTCTAGTACTTCAGGCAGAGAGAAATCTGAATCAAACTTGAATATTTCCTCCCTTAAAACCTGGGGGGGGGGGGGGGGAGGCGGGAACGGAAGAAAAGAGGCAAAAACAAACGAGGTCAGACATAAAGTCTGGCGAGTCCAATAACTTTAACAATATAATTATTAAAGTAATATGACAAGACATAAACTGGAAAATAAGGAATGACTATGAAACAAGTGTGCATGACCAGGTAAGCAAGATGAATAAGACAACGTTAATTGCGCTTCTAATCACTATAGTATAAATACTACACTGCATCAATACTAGTCACCTTTAAAATTTGATCCCACCTACTGAACATAATAATCATAATAGTAGTTTCGTGTACCCCTAGTTGTCTTCATAGGTGCCGCCTGCCCCTATCTCCACTAGTTGTACCCACTACCCTCCCCATTCTAATTAAAACATTTATTCATAATTTGGTAATTGTACTCCTAGCTGTCTTCATAGGTGCCGCCTGCTCCTATCTCCGCTAGTCGTACCCACTACCCTCCCTATTCTAATTACAACATTTATTCATAATATGGTAATTGTACTCCTAGTTGTCTTCATAGGTGCTGCTTGCTCCTATCTCCGCTAGTCGTACCCACTACCTTTCCCATTCGATCGGCTCCCTAACTCGTAGATACCCGTGCTGGTCCCATAGTGGGGTGTATCACTCCCCAAAGTGGCAACCCGATACCACTAAAGATGCACGACTTATACCTACACGATGCAACAACGTCTTACCTACAAACCCGGGCCCACGCACGCACATGACCCTATTGGACTTGCGTTGCCACCGCTAACCCGTTTTGACCTCTTACAATCAAACCCAGTAAGCGTGTCCCGTCCTCGACTTGGGTCGAGCTCACAAAGATATTTAATGGGTTACTGGGTTGAAAAGGGTCCACATGCTTCACACAACCTTCCCTCCTAAGCTTCGTCCCCACTAGGATTTCCCACTTAACCCCCTCTTATTCATGTCTTCTTACATGTTTCAACTTGGCTAAGTGTTTATAATTATATTCTGCATGCCACCCATGTTACCCGCTTATCAAATCAACATGTGTTATTGGTTAAGCTTGTCTTAACCCTATCCACTAATCAGATCAATATATATATATATATATATATATATATATTATTGGTTAAGCTGGTCTTAACCCTATCCACTTATATATTATTGGTTAAGTTAGTCTTAACCCTAACCACTTATCAGATCAATATGTATTATTGGTAAAATTTGTCTTAACCCTATCCACTTATCAGATTAATATGTATTATTGGTTAAGCTAGTCTTAACCCTATGCACTTATCAAATTAATATATATTATTGCTTAAGCTGGTTTTAACCCTATCCACTTAACATGTTTTATGTATCATATATATATATATATATATATCGTATAACATGTTTTACTTATTTTTTGATTAAGTACATCTTAGTTCACAGATACATTGGTTAAGAGAATAACTCCCTAAGTATCAACCCCGAAGACCGAAATCAACATCAGATTGACACTCATAGAATTACTCAACTCAACCAATCTTCTGTTTGTCCTTCATATTCGTCTTTGATCAGCATTAATTAATTATTAATGCGCAAACCTTTCACATTAAGTCGTTTGCTTGTGGCCACTGGATATGTCGGGCGGTTCCGGGCAGACTTCCACCACAAGCTAGACTTAACCTCGTGTCTAAGCATCTTTTAATTATGCCTTTGACCTCTCACATTAGACTACCGTTTGTGGTTACTGGATTCGCCGGGCGGGTCCAGGCAGTTTTATACCACAAACGAATCTAACCTCGTGTCTTAGGCGTTTATTTTTACACATTATTATTCAACCCCAATTTGAATTAATATCCTTATTTCAAATTGTCAATAATTTCAGTTTAATCCATGTCCATAATTGTCACCTAAATTATGTCCATAACTTCTACGCATATAAATTATGCCAATTAATGTCTAAAATAAATTATGTGTTTTTATGCCATTTTATGTCAATTTCACAACTTTAATAATTAATATTTTCCCTATGTCCCTATGTTTGCACGTGTAACTCATGTAATATGTTAGGCTCGCCAAATAGCCTAACTTATAAAAAGAAGAAAGACATCACAACTTGCATAACACATAAAATGGATCTAACTAGCATATACGAATAGACTAATATGGATCATATACTTGCATGATTATAATTTATATAAATTTGCATAATCAATAACTTGCATAGGTAATAGACATATAAAACTTGCATCACAAATTAGATCTAAATTAACATATGAACTTGCATCGCAAATTAGATCTAAATTAACATGTGAACTTGTGTCATAAAAATTAACATATGAATTTTCATCACAAATTAGATGTAAATTAGCATATGAACTTACATCGCAAATTAGATCTTAATTAACATATGAACTTGAGTCATAAAAATTAACATACGAATTTTCATCACAAATTAGATCTAAATTAGCATATGACTTACATCGTAAATTAGATCTAAATTAACATGCGAACTTGTGTCATAAAAATTAACATATGAAATTAGACATGTAAACTAATTTCACATGCTTTACATACAAACTTGCATATATGTATACTTGATTCACATGTAAACTTGCATATGATTTGCATACAAACTTGCATTAAAACTTGCATATGTAATTTAGATACAAACTTGCCTTAAACTTGCATATGTAATTTACGTACAACTTGCATCAAACTTGCATATGTAATCTATACATGTAAACATACAAAACTTGCATATGATTTATGTACAAGCTTGCATTAAACAAACTTACATTAAACTTGCATATGTAATTTATATACAAACTTGCATCAAACTTGCATATATAATTTAGACATTTAAACATAAAAACTTTCATATGATTTAGGCATGTAGATTAATGCCACAAAATGGATCAAATCTAGCATATGTGTTAAACATATGAATCAACATCATGAATCTCTATACATAAGCCAACATCCAAATAGACAATATCGCATCAGACCAATCTCATATGATTCACAGACAAAATCCTATAACCCAAATTATAACTTATCATAATTAGTTTATTAATTATTTTGTTAAAGAAATTGTACTCACAATGGACAGTTTAGAAGAAAAGAATAATTAGTTCGTCGCTTGTATTAGAATCTTGACTTGCAATTCCTAAGCTTTAAGAAGAGGATGAATTATTCCAGCAGCATGGTGGCTAAGAGATTGATTTAATTTTAGGTTTAGAGCTTGAGTCCATGTATGCTTATATAGAAGTTTAGATTAATTCTAGCCTTTAGATATTAGGTTTTTAATCCGTATCGTACACCTAGTGCTGAATCAGCATATGTATTTTATTTATTAACAACCTTCTATTCTTCTTCCCTTAAATTAATATGAATTGAACTTAAACATCTAATTGCATGTTCTCTCTGATTAGCGTATTCTTCTTAATTGATGTCGATTAACATTGAATACTATATTCCTCAAATTAGCATATTCTACTTAATGTTAATTGACATAAGTGATAAATTAGCATAACCATTTATACAAATTAAGATTAGTTACATGGTTTCCTAATAATACCCTATTAACATGTTTACAATAAAAAGAGAATTTTCATTGTAAAACAAATCCAACCATTTTATGATTTACCAATTTTATGCTTAACATGTTTACAATAAAAAGAGAATTTTTATTGTAAAATAAATCCAACCATTATATGATTACACAATTTTATGCTTGACATGTTTACAATTTGATGTCAAATAACATGCCTTTACAAATGAACATAAATGCCTAATTTAGCATATTTTCTTTAATTAATATCAATTAATATGAATGACAAATTAGCACAAACACATATACAAACTAAGGTCAATTACATGTTTCTCAATCAGTGCCATATTAACACACATCTACAAATTAATTCTAATCTATTCATGTTTACATATTTTTCCTTTACTGTATACATTAATTTGCCATATATATAAATAAAATATATATATATATATATATATATATATATATACACACACACACGCACCTATTCATAAATTCTAATATTGACAACCAATGCAAATTGATTGCTTACCTATTTAAAAAGTGGAAATCGAGTATACAATCTAATTCCCTTTTTTTCTACTTTCCTCGAAACATACAAAGTCAATGCATAATGAAGTTACATACATACATATATGTCTATTTATACATGCATAAATCTTTCCCTCCTAAATAAATTGACTGTATTTATCTTCTTCTTTTCTTTCTTTTTACTGCATGCATCCACACATTTCTTTCCGCTTTTTGTATTAATTGCATTAATTTTTCTCTTACTGTAGCCCAATTAATTTGCATGCATTTTTTTTTTCAATGCACATTTTTAAACTTGTACCTTCTTAACATAATTTCATATATATATATATATATATATATATATATATATATATTCATTTTTTTTCATTAGTTAATTAACCCTTTAATTAATTATCTTTACGGTATAGTATATCTAATTTCGGGGTGTTACATTCTCCCATACTTAAAGGATTTCGTCCCCGAAATTGTAACACCCCACCTCCGTTAAGGTCACTCACAAAGGGAATGCCTTGACTTTGGTGGAGCATTTTAGTAAACAGGACAGAAACTTACAAGACAGATAAAACAGTACTTGCAAAATTTTAACTTTATTACAGCGGAAACAGAAATTAATATGGTTTCATCCTTTCAATTTCAGAATTCAAGTACAAAATATCAGTCTTGTACAAAAGCCTTCAAAATACATAGTTTAAAATCATAATCCCCATGGAACGGAAGCTATACAGAGCCAAGCCATACTTTAAGCACTTCAAGCAAAGAGAAATTCGGATCAAGCTAAAGTATTTCCCTCCTTGGATAACCTGGGGGGGGGGGGAAACGGAAGAAAGGAGGCGAAACAACAAGGGTCAGACAAAAAGTCTGGCAAGTCCAGTGACTTTCAGCATATGAACAGATAATAATAATATGATATGAACATAAAACTGGATGTGAGATAACTATAACAGGTGTAGCAGATATAACAGAAAAACAGAATGATATAAACTATTGTTTTACACTTCTCTGCACTAATACTAGTATAGCAGAATTAGGTGTCTCCCTAATGTCTAAATTGAAGCGGGAATGGGTACATAATACTTTAACAGAAACAGAATGCTAATAATGGGCCTTTACTACCCGATCAGAAACAGACAGAAGCAGAAACAGATTTATCTCTACGGAAACAGAATGTGGAATTAGGTGTACACTAGTAATGGGCCTTTACCACCCGAACAGACGGTACCACACAGAAAAAGACAGGTGTTACCACCCAACAGAAACAGACGGTACCAACAGAAACAGACATAACTAAGCGTACCCTAAAACCCTTCCCCAAGCGATCGGGTCCCTAATACATAAATATTCTGTGTCGGCCCCACAGTAGGGTGTATCACTCCCTAAAGTGACAACCAATTGGCACAGACCTATTTACAGATGTCACGGCGTCTTACATCCTCAGAGGCAGACCGGGATCCATGCACGCATATGACCCGGTTGGAACGCAACATCAACACCCCTCGCCATTATCAGAGTGAACCTCTTATAATTAGTTCAGTAAGCGTGCCCGGACCCTACTTACTGTTGGGTCAAAGTTTTGATACCAGAAAGGGTTACTGACTAATATGGGTCCCAAACAACAGATGACACAAGTAATTCCCCTCCTAACCTTGTGTCCCTAGACTAATAGATTTCAGATTAACTTGTTTACAAGTTCAGACATACAGAATTCAGCTTTACTAATTCACAAATTAAGTTAACAAGTTTTCAGAATAACGGGTCAGATGTACAGATTTTTCAGATTTGTCTAACTTTGTATTGGGCCTACAGATTCATGGACGGGTTTTACTACATCTATTAATCCCATTGGTTTAACCCTATTTTCCCCAATACGTTTTAGACGTCATTCTTATCTTAGATTTGCATCAATTAATTATTAATGCACAGACCTCTCACATTAGGTCGGTAGCTTGTGGCCGCTGGATATGCCGGGCGGTTCCGGGCAGACTTCTGCCACAAGCCAGACCTAACCTCGTGTCTTACGCATGTTATGACTAACTTCTCACATTAGAACCTATTGTTTGCGGCCACTGGATGTGCCGGGCGGTTCCGGGCAGATTTACGCCGCAAACTCATTCTAACCTCGAGTTAGCCATGTTTATCTTTGCGGCCAATTAATTAATAATTTACCGTTTATGCGCATGCCCAATATATATATGCCAATTCAGATTATATCAATAACAGGATGATTATATCAACATAGCAGATAACAGATTTTATATGACTTAACGGATTTAACAGATTTAGCAACTTAGCAGATTTTGGCATATAACAGGTTAGGCATTTCAACCGACAAATTTAACAGATTAGGCATTTCAATCTAATTAGCAGTCTAGGCAATATAACAAAACTAGTAGTTTAGGCAACTTGACAAATTAGCAGATTTAGCAAATTTAATATTTCTAAAAGTTCTATTTACATGCCTTGCCCAATCATAAATTGGCCTAAATTCATATGCTTACATAATTGTCATGATTCACAACATATACTCCATGTTTGCATAAAGTTACATAGCACAGAATATGGACATAATTTGCCATATAACATATGTTCCAATTTTTGTTAAACTAGCATCTTACAGCAGATTCACATATAAATTATACCAAATATAACCATTAATTTCAATACATGCCATATATCCAAAAAATCCCTATTTAGGTGTAATCTAAATAATAGATATCCTAATTAATGTAAATCTTTACACCTAACTTTCCATATCCTTCTTCTTTTCATGTCATGAATCATTATGCAAACTATACCCAACAATATAAATCTTTAAATCATATCTTCTAAAAATCAGATCTTGACTTTTATATGCATTTTGTCCAAAGTCTCAAATCATAGGTAATCTTACAATGGTTCCTCTTTTCTTCTATCATAGAATATGCATAGATCCAAATCTATGTTTACAACATATGCTCATTAATTACAGTTCTAAATTACAACATAGCTATGCATACAACATGCATAAATTATATGTTCATAGTCAAATTTATGCATATGTCCAATATATTTTATGCCTCAGACCTAAAGTCATACATTCAATTTAGTTTTGTCAAATTTCGCATCATTCATCCCAAAATTTGCGTTCATACGTTCATCTCTTATGAGATTAGGCACAGGCTCGTGGTAGCCTGGCTATAGAAACAGAAAAGAAGAAAAGGGATACAGAACAGTCACAGAAAAACAGATCTGACAGAAGAGAATATAATCTCAGATTCAGAATCAAAAACATATCAAAATTATTATTAACGTTTATAGCGGAAAATAACTGTACTTGCCTTGATTGGATTAAAGAAAGAACTTGTTGTAGAATCTTTGCAGAAACTTTAATCTCTAGTTTGAATTGAGTTGCTTAGGCTGATGTTGATTATCTTCTAGTTTTAATTCCAGCAGAGCAGAGACGCCATTTTTATTTTTTTATTAGAAGAAGAGAGCAATGGAGGCTAGAGAATTGTGCAAGAAACCTAGGTAGAGTCTAGGGTCCTTTTTATAGAGTTTATGAACTGATTAGGACCATCGATGTTGCTTGGATTGATCGTAGCCATTCATTCGCAAGAGAGACCAATGAGAGCCTGCCACCTAGCCCTAATGACAAAGCAGACTACAGAAAATCGACTAACAGAGAATAGGCCAGCCAGGTTGGGCTGGGTTCGACCTGGCTCTGGACCAGGTCGACAGCCCTGTCGACAGCCCTGTCGACCTGGCTAGACCAGGTCGACAGCCCAGTCGACCTGGGTGCCTTAGGCGGGAATTTTCCCGCCCTGGCCAATTGGGCCCGATTTTTAATTTTAAACTTGTTTTCTGAGCTGTTCGAATTTTAAACTTAATTCAGAAACTTCCGGAGGCTATATCTTCTTCATACAGACTCCGTTTTTCGAAAACTCGGACTCTATTTCGCGTATTTTTCCGAGACGATCGCAATGGCGTATCCCGTTTCCCTTAGTTCTTTGATTTCAAATTAATTATACTTTAATTTGTTAATTCCACAGTTATAGAATACACGGGGTGTTACATTCTCCCCCACTTAAAAGGATTTCGTCCCCGAAATCTTCAAGTTAAGAAGAATGTGTCCTACCATCCAATCACCCATCTACTCAACCATCATCCACAAGCATCCATTGTCCTTTGAAAACTTCTAATGTTGTATGAACATATGCAAAAGTGTGTGTATATGTTCCTTATCTAATGCAAAATCAGGCGGTCTACTGATTCAGTTGACCTCCTTAATGCGAATTATGTCAGTGCCATGAGTCCAACATGTATGCAATAGAATTCTGATGATATATATTATTTCTATATGAGTGCACAACCATTCACTCAAATGCAACATCCATGTGCTGAATCAACCATTTTGCATCCACAAGAATTGAAGAAAAAAAAATGCTCACCCATCCATATGCAGTATGAGAGTGTTTTCGAGCCGATCTAGTGCCTAGTGTGTGTATATGCATCCACGGGCAACCACTAGCAACCACTTGCATCCACTTGCAACCACCAAACATAACATGTCTCAAACACATGTTTACACCCATTAGTTTCTACCTAAAGTTCAAATATTCGATCGATAGGATACAGTCGAATGATGGAAGCGAGTACAGATAGAACGAAAATTTGGTTCCCATTAGACATGGGTCCTAAGTATCGGCCCCAAAGACCGAAACCAACATCAAATTGACACCCAGAGGATTACCTTCTTTAGACAATGTCAAAACTGGAAATCCTATAAAAAGTATTTAGATATTTACAGACTACTGGTACAGATCAGGTTCCCTAATGATTCTTAGGAAGCTAAGCATGATAAAATCATACCCCACGAAAACTCAGAATGTATACGTCATACTTGACGCCTAACACAGATATCCCTCAAACCCCAATCTCAAACAGATGATCCATAACCCTTATGGGTCTGAGTCTATAGCGGAATTCAGAAATGATACTAATATTAAAGTGCAGAGTATCGATTACAAAATCAAAATACCAGAATCAGAAAAAGTCTTAACTCCATAATCAGATAAAGAAATTAAACCTACTATAGAAATTTTTCCTATTTCTATCCTAGCCACTAGCCTCAATAGTGTTCGCCTGCCCTCCTTGTCCTCGTCACTTCGGGCAGTCCCTAGTGAAGTGTCCCATCTCCCCACAGTTGAAGCAAGCGCCCTTCCTTTTTCTGCAATCCTTGTTCAGATGAGTTGAGCTCCCACAAGTAAAGCACTTTTTCCCCTTCTTATCTTCAGACTTCTCATCCTTCTTTTGTGTTTCCTTTTTGGGCCCCGCTTTCTTATTCTGTGGTTCTTCCTTCTTTGTCTCTTTCGGGCCCTTGTCTTCCTCGTGCAGTAGTGCCATATCCACCAATTTCTCGTAAGTTGCTCCCATGGGTACATGGGTCATGGCTAGGCTGTGCAGTGGCTCATTCAATCCTTTAACAAAGCGAAGAGCCTTTTTATGCTGAGTGTTGACTAAATCCAATCCGAATCTTGCTAGTTGGTTGAACTGGTTGACGTATTCCTTGACCGTCATACTTCCTTGTTTAAGAGACAAGAACTTTTCCAATTGTAAACTTCGTTCAGCTTGCGAGAGGAATTTTGTCTCAAACCTTGTTCTGAAATCCATCCATGTCTCAACCGGCCTCTCGGCGTAAGTGACTTCCCACCAGTAGGAAGCTTCGTCTTTGAGCAGCCATACTGCCAACTGTACCTTCTGCCTATCGTCCACCTCGAAGATAACGAATAGATCCTCAGTTTCTTTGAGCCAATTCCTTGCTTCTACGAATGATTCAGTTCCTTTGAAATCCTTCCCACCCATGGCCCTAAAATCTCTACAGATTTTTGAGAAAGCAATAGCACGAGGAGGGGGTGGAGGAGGGGGATCATTTGCTGGACCTGCAGCGGCGGTCCTAGCCTCAAGATATTGACGAAACCAACCGGATACATGAACACCCTCTGGTATCTCAGATGCTTCAGACATGCTGGAACGAAAAAGGAAAGGTTGAATACAAAAAGGGCTGAAAGAAAGATATATGGCTCTTGGGGATCATGTTTTTCAAAATAAGCTTTATTTTTGAAAATACTTCCTTTCCAAAACCTTTTTGAAAATAGTTTTCAAAAACTTTACCCAATCTGGTAACCTTCAGCTCTGATACCAAGTGTAACACCCCACCTCCGTTAAGGTCACTCACAAAGGGAATGCCTTGACTTTGGTGGAGCATTTTAGTAAACAGGACAGAAACTTACAAGACAGATAAAACAGTACTTGCAAAATTTTAACTTTATTACAGCGGAAACAGAAATTAATATGGTTACATCCTTTCAATTTCAGAATTCAAGTACAAAATATCAGTCTTGTACAAAAGCCTTCAAAATACATAGTTTAAAATCATAATCCCCATGGAACGGAAGCTATACAGAGCCAAGCCATACTTTAAGCAATTCAAGTAAAGAGAAATCCGGATCAAGCTAAAGTATTTCCCTCCTTGGATAACCTGGGGGGGGGGAAACGGAAGAAAGGAGGCGAAACAACAAGGGTCAGACAAAAAGTCTGGCAAGTCCAGTGACTTTCAGCATATGAACAGATAATAATAATATGATATGAACATAAAACTGGATGTGAGATAACTATAACAGGTGTAGCAGATATAACAGAAAAACAGAATGATATAAACTATTGTTTTACACTTCTCTGCACTAATACTAGTATAGCAGAATTAGGTGTCTCCCTAATGTCTAAATTGAAGCGGGAACGGGTACATAATACTTTAACAGAAACAGAATGCTAATAATGGGCCTTTACTACCCGATCAGAAACAGACAGAAGCAGAAACAGATTTATCTCTACGGAAACAGAATGTGGAATTAGGTGTACACTAGTAATGGGCCTTTACCACCCGAACAGACGGTACCACACAGAAAAAGACAGGTGTTACCACCCAACAGAAACAGACGGTACCAATAGAAACAGACAGAACTAAGCGTACCCTAAAACCCTTCCCCAAGCGATCGGGTCCCTAATACATAAATATCCTGTGTCGGCCCCACAGTAGGGTGTATCACTCCCTAAAGTGACAACCAATTGGCACAGACCTATTTACAGATGTCACGGCGTCTTACATCCTCAGAGGCAGACCGGGATCCATGCACGCACATGACCCGGTTGGAACGCACCATCAACACCCCTCGCCATTATCAGAGTGAACCTCTTATAATTAGTTCAGTAAGCGTGCCCGGACCCTACTTACTGTTGGGTCAAAGTTTTGATACCAGAAAGGGTTACTGACTAATATGGGTCCCAAACAACAGATGACACAAGTAATTCCCCTCCTAACCTTGTGTCCCCAGACTAATAGATTTCAGATTAACTTGTTTACAAGTTCACACATACAGAATTCAGCTTTACTAATTCACAAATTAAGTTAACAAGTTTTCAGACTAACGGGTCAGATGTACAGATTTTTCAGATTTGTCTAACTTTGTATTGGGCCTACAGATTCATGGACGGGTTTTACTACATCTATTAATCCCATTGGT
The DNA here is from genome assembly GCA_030737875.1 of Allium sativum. Classification (NCBI taxonomy): domain Eukaryota; kingdom Viridiplantae; phylum Streptophyta; class Magnoliopsida; order Asparagales; family Amaryllidaceae; genus Allium; species Allium sativum. The sequence continues at coordinate 432,331,615 of CM060912.1, forward strand.
TTAACCCTATTTTCCCCAATACGTTTTAGACGTCATTCTTATCTTAGATTTGCATCAATTAATTATTAATGCACATACCTCTCACATTAGGTCGGTAGCTTGTGGCCGCTGGATATGCCGGGCGGTTCCGGGCAGACTTCTGCCACAAGCCAGACCTAACCTCGTGTCTTACGCATGTTATGACTAACTTCTCACATTAGAACCTATTGTTTGCGGCCACTGGATGTGTCGGGCGGTTCCGGGCAGATTTACGCCGCAAACTCATTCTAACCTCGAGTTAGCCATGTTTATCTTTGCGGCCAATTAATTAATAATTTACCGTTTATGCGCATGCCCAATATATATATGCCAATTCAGACTATATCAATAACAGGATGATTATATCAACATATCAGATAACAGATTTTATATGACTTAACGGATTTAACAGATTTAGCAACTTAGCAGATTTTGGCATATAACAGGTTAGGCATTTCAACCGACAAATTTAACAGATTAGGCATTTCAATCTAATTAGCAGTCTAGGCAATATAACAAAACTAGTAGTTTAGGAAACTTGACAAATTAGCAGATTTAGCAAATTTAATATTTCTAAAAGTTCTATTTACATGCCTTGCCCAATCATAAATTGGCCTAAATTCATATGCTTACATAATTGTCATGATTCACAACATATACTCCATGTTTGCATAAAGTTACATAGCACAAAATATGGACATAATTTGCCATATAACATATGTTCCAATTTTTGTTAAACTAGCATCTTACAGCAGATTCACATATAAATTATACCAAATATAACCATTAATTTCAATACATGCCATATATCCAAAAAATCCCTATTTAGGTGTAATCTAAATAATAGATATCCTAATTAATGTAAATCTTTACACCTAACTTTCCATATCCTTCTTCTTTTCATGTCATGAATCATTATGCAAACTATACCCAACAATATAAATCTTTAAATCATATCTTCTAAAAATCAGATCTTGACTTTTATATGCATTTTGTCCAAAGTCTCAAATCATAGGTAATCTTACAATGGTTCCTCTTTTCTTCTATCATAGAATATGCATAGATCCAAATCTATGTTTACAACATATGCTCATTAATTACAGTTCTAAATTACAACATAGCTATGCATACAACATGCATAAATTATATGTTCATAGTCAAATTTATGCATATGTCCAATATATTTTATGCCTCAGACCTAAAGTCATACATTCAATTTAGTTTTGTCAAATTTCGCATCATTCATCCCAAAATTTGCGTTCATACGTTAATCTCTTATGAGATTAGGCACAGGCTCGTGGTAGCCTGGCTATAGAAACAGAAAAGAAGAAAAGGGATACAGAACAGTCACAGAAAAACAGATCTGACAGAAGAGAATATAATCTCAGATTCAGAATCAAAAACATATCAAAATTATTATTAACGTTTATAGCGGAAAATAACTGTACTTGCCTTGATTGGATTAAAGAAAGAACTTGTTGTAGAATCTTTGCAGAAACTTTAATCTCTAGTTTGAATTGAGTTGCTTAGGCTGATGTTGATTATCTTCTAGTTTTAATTCCAGCAGAGCAGAGACGCCATTTTTATTTTTTTATTAGAAGAAGAGAGCAATGGAGGCTAGAGAATTGTGCAAGAAACCTAGGTAGAGTCTAGGGTCCTTTTTATAGAGTTTATGAACTGATTAGGACCATCGATGTTGCTTGGATTGATCGTAGCCATTCATTCGCAAGAGAGACCAATGAGAGCCTGCCACCTAGCCCTAATGACAAAGCAGACTACATAAAATCGACTAACAGAGAATAGGCCAGCCAGGTTGGGCTGGGTTCGACCTGGCTCTGGACCAGGTCGACAGCCCTGTCGACAGCCCTGTCGACAGCCCTGTCGACCTGGCCAGACCAGGTCGACAGCCCAGTCGACCTGGGTGCCTTAGGCGGGAATTTTCCCGCCCTGGCCAATTGGGCCCGATTTTTAATTTTAAACTTGTTTTCTGAGCTATTCGAATTTTAAACTTAATTCAGAAACTTCCGGAGGCTATATCTTCTTCATACGGACTCCGTTTTTTGAAAACTCGGACTCTATTTCGCGTATTTTTCCAAGACGGTCGCAATGGCGTATCCCGTTTCCCTTAGTTCTTTGATTTCAAATTAATTATACTTTAATTTGTTAATTCCACAGTTATAGAATACACGGGGTGTTACAGAAATCTTCAAGTTAAGAAGAATGTTACCATCCTACCAACCACAACCATCTACTCATCCATTATACACAAACATCCATTGTCCTTAGAAGAATTCTAATGCTTGTATGAACATATGCATAAGTGTGTGTATATGTTCCTATATCCTAATGCAGAAATCAAGTGATCCACTGATTCAGTTGACCTCCTTAATGCCATATATGTTTGTGCCATGTATCCAATATGTATGCAAAAGAATCCTAATGATACATACAAATTCTATATGTGTGCACAACCACCACCAATATGCAACATCCATGTGATGAGCCAACCATATTGCATCCGTAAAAAAAAATTTGCACACTTCCATATGCAACATTTAAGTGATTGAGCCGATCTAGTGCCTAATTGTGTGTAAATGCATCTACGAGCAACCACTAGCAAACACTTGCATCCACTTGCATCCATCAAACATAACATGTCTCAAACACATGTTTACAACCATAGGATTTTTCCTAACTAAAGATCGAAGATATAATCGAGAGGACATACTAAACGATAGAACAAGTATAAGCAAAGCGATAGAAAAAAGAGAAGTTAAGAATATACCCTCCAAAAGGATAAGGTACAGCGTATGCATCTTGTCTTCCGTCTCCCAAGTCGCATCTCCTTGATCATCTTCCCATTGGAATTTAACCACTTGACCTCTCGGTTGCGTAACTTCTTGACCTCCGATCCAAGGATGCATGTAGGAGCTCGTCTAATCGTGGCATGTTGCTCCACTTCCACTTCTCTAAGTGTGATCGGCTCCGCTACTTCCGCCGTATCATGTAAACACTTCCTCAAATGCGACACGTGAAACACGCCATGAACATTACTAAGCTAGTTGCCTCTTCTCATGTCCCTCCAAAATCTAGGACACATAACCCCCAAAGATCTTCAATGACTCTATTCACCCCTTCCTGTCCATCCATCCGTCTATGGACAATAAGCGATGCTCGTACTTACCGCCTTCGGCATATCACATTTTCCTCTAGAATCGAAAACTGCCCCAAGCCTTGTCTCGCAAGCACCGGTATATATATTGTGAACGGTTTTCTCCCATCTAGCAAAGTCAAAACTGGGGCTGATATCTCCGCGAAGTCCTTAACGAACTTCCTATAATAGCATGTCTACTCTAGAAAGCTTCCTACTTCCATTGCTTTTCTAGAAACCATCAAATCTTGGATTGCCACCACCTTTGCGGGATCCACAGCTATCCCTTCCTTAGAGACCATGTGTCCTAAGAACCTCACTTCTCAAGCAACTCTTTTACTTGCTTACTGAGTTCTCTTCTCTCTCTCGGAGCCATGTGTCGTACTGGTAATGCAACTGGCTTTGCATTATCTACTAGGTATATACGAAAGTCTATCTCACGCCTCAGGGGTAAACCCCAAACTTCATCTAAGACGTCACCATACTCACGGACCACACGAACAGATTCCAAATCATCGTTGGACGCATCAAGAGATTCTAGGTAGCTAAGCATCACTGAACCCCTAGGGTCACAAGAAATATCAAGGGCCTTTCCACAATGAGTCAACTATCTAACTACCCTTATTTCATAGTCTAAGATGGCACTGTATCTGGCTAGTCAATCCATGCCTAGAATCAAGCCATAGCCCATGAAGTCAAGAACGTAGGCATTGCATTCAAACCCAACGCCCAAGATAGACACTCTCAAATCCCGGCACACCATAAATAAATGATCTGAACCACCAAGAGGATTTGAGACTACCATGGGATCCTTAACAGACTAGTATTTAGGTGCAGTGTTTCAACTAACGAAGAAGATACAAATTAATGTGAAGCGCCTAAATCAATCAAAGTTCGAACAGGATGATCAAAAAGGAAAACCAAATTTCAACCGAGATGTTTCTACCTCTATCAGGTATACCAGCCGTGAGGGAATGCATCTGCCCTCCAAAAGATCTTGTACTTTGTCCTTACCCTTGACCTTGCCTCTTTGGACAATCCTAATAAGATGTCCTGTTTCTCCGTAATGATAACAACTAGTCTTCTTCTTTAAGTAGTCAGGTATTTCACAAGTGTGGCACTTTCTTTTCTCTTGGCCCCCTTGTTATCCTTACCGCCTCTCTTTGGGTCTACTTTCTTATCGTGTGTCCTATCCAGGTCTCTCCTGTGCATTCTCCATTCGTAACCTTTCACCAAAATGAAGCTTTACCCTTCATTAACAAAGCAGCAGGTTGAATCTTCCTCCCATCGTCTACCTCAAAGGTACCAACAAGTCCTCCACTTCCTTCTGGCTTTGACAAACGTCTCAGTCCCATGAAGCGGTTTTCCGCCCATCGTACGGAAGTCCTTACATATCTTAGAAAAAGCGTCTATAAGCAGAGGAAGAGATTCAAAAAGGAAAGAGGAAGATATCCAAAACAGAGAATCGAAAGAAAGATATATGGCTTTTGGGGATTATGTTTTTCAAAATAAACTTTCCTTTTGAAAATACTTCCTTTTAAAACCTTTTTGAAAATAGTATTCAAAAACTTTTATCTAATCTGGTAACCTTCAGCTCTGATACCAAGTGTAACACCCACTTCCGTTAATGTCACTCACAAAGGGAATGCATTAAGTTTCATGGAGCATTATGAGTAAACTGAACAGAATATTACAACACATATACATAAAGTAGTACTTGAAAATTTTATAACTTTATTGCAGCGGAAACAAAAATAAAGTTGGGTTACATATTCACATATCAAAACTAAGTACATAATATCAGTCTTGTACGAAAGCCTTCAGAGTGCATAATTTTAAAGCCATAATCCCCAGCAAAACGCCTTAGATAGGTAGAATCAAAGCCAAGCAGTTCTTCAACAACTTCTAGTACTTCAGGCAGAGAGAAATCCGAATCAAACTTGAATATTTCCTCCCTAAAAACCTAGGGGGGGGGGAGGAACGGAAGAAAATAGGCGAAAACAAACGAGGTCCGACATAAAGTCTAGCGAGCTCAATAACTTTAACAATATAATTATTAAAGTAATATGACAAGACATAAACTGGCAAATAAGGAATGACTATGAAACAAGCAGGCATGACCAGGTAAGCAAGATGAATAAGACAACGTTAATTGCGCTTCTAATCTCTATAGGATAAATACTACACTACATCAATACTAGTCACCTTTAAAATGTGATCCCGCCTACTGAACATAATAATCATAATAGTAGTTTCGTGTACCCCTAGCTGTCTTCATAGGTGTCGCCTGCCCCTATCTCCACTAGTTGTACCCACTACCCTCCCCATTCTAATTACAACATTTATTCATAATTTGGTAATTGTACTCCTAGCTGTCTTCATAGGTGCCGCCTGTTCCTATCTTCGCTAGTCGTACCCACTACGCTCCCCATTCTAATTACAACATTTATTCATAATATGGTAATTGTACTCCTAGTTGTCTTCATAGGTGCCGCCTGCTCCTATCTCCGCTAGTCATACCCACTACCTTCCCCATTCAATCGTCTCCCTAACTCGTAGATACCCGTGCTGGTCCCGCAGTGGGGTGTATCACTCCCCAAAGTGGCAACTCAATACCACTAAAGATGCACAACTTATACCTACACGATGCAACAATGTCTTACCTACCAGCCCGGGCCCACACACGCACATGACCTCATTAGACTTACGTTGCCACCGCTAACCCGTTTTGACCTCTTACAATCAAACCCAGTAAGCGTGTCCCGTCCACGACTTGAGTCGAGCTCACAAAGATATTTAATGGGTTACTGGGTTGAAAAGGGTCCACAAGCTTCCCTCCTAAGCTTGGTCCCCACTAGGATTTCCCACTTAACCCCCTCTTATTCATGTCTTCTTACATGTTTCAACTTGGTTAACTGTTTATAATTATATTCTACATGTAACCCATGTCACCCACTTATCAAATCAACATGTGTTATTGGTTAAGTTTGTCTTAACCCTATCCACTGATCAAATCAATATATATATATTATTAGTTAAGCTGCTCTTAACCCTATCCACTTATATATTATTGGTTAAGTTAGTTTTAACCCTATCCATTTATCAGATCAATATGTATTATTGGTTAAGTTTGTCTTAACCCTATCCACATATCAGATTAATATATATTATTGGTTAAGCTGGTCTTAACCCTACGCACTTATCAAATTAATATATATTATTGGTAAAGCTGGTTTTAACCCTATCCACTTAACATGTTTTATGTATCATATATATATATATATATATATATATATCGTATAACATGTTTTACTTAACTTTTGATTAAGTACATCTTAGTTCACAGATACATTGGTTAAGAGAATAACTCCCTAAGTATCAACCCCGAAGACCGAAATCAACATCAGATTGACACTCATAGAATGACTCAACTCAACCAATCTTCTGTTTTTCATTCATATTCGTCTTTGATCAGCATTAATTAATTATTAATGCGCAGAACTCTCACATTAAGTCGATTGCTTGTAGCCGCTGGATATGCCGGGCGGTTGAGGGCAGACATCCACCACAAGCCAGACTTAACCTCGTGTCTAAGCATCTCTTAATTATGCCTTTGACCTCTCACATTAGACTACCGTTTGTGGTTGCTGGATTTGCTGGGCGGGTCCGGGCAGTCTTATACCACAAACGAGTCTAACCTCATGTCTTAGGCATTTATTTTTACACATTAATATTCAACCCCAATTTGAATTAAAATCCTTATTTCAAATTGTCAATAATTTCAATTTAATCCATAACCATAATTGTCACCTAAATTATGTCCATAACTTCTATGCATATAAATTATGCCAATTAATGTCTAAAATAAATTATATGCTTTTATGCCATTTTATGTCAATTTCACAACTTTAATAATTAATATTTTCCCAATGTCCCCACGTTCGCACGTGTAACTCATGTAATATGTTAGGCTCGCCAAATAGCCTAACTTATAAAAAGAAGAAAAACATCACAACTTGCATAACACATAAAATGGATCTAACTAGCATATAAGAATAGACTAACATGGATCATATACTTGCATGATTATAATTTATATAAATTTGCATAATCAATAACTTGCATAGGCAATAGACATATAAAACTTGCATCACAAATTAGATCTAAATTAACATATGAACTTGCATCGCAAATTAGATCTAAATTAACATGTGAACTTGTGTCATAAAAATTAACATATGAATTTTCTTCACAAATTAGATCTAAATTAGCATATGAACTTACATCGCAAATTAGATCTAAATTAACATATGAACTTGTGTCAAAAAAATTAACATATGAATTTTCATCACAAATTAGATCTAAATTAGCGTATTAACTTACATCGCAAATTAGATCTAAATTAACATGTGAACTTGTGTCATAAAAATTAACATATGAAATTAGACATGTAAACTAATTTCACATGCTTTACATACAAACTTGCATATATGTATACTTGATTCACATGTAAACTTGCACATGATTTGCATACAAAATTGCATTAAAACTTGCATATGTAATTTAGATACAAACTTGCCTTAAACTTGCATACGTAATTTACATACAACTTGCATCAAACTTGCATATGTAATCTATACATGTAAACATACAAACTTGCATATGATTTACAAACAAGCTTGCATTAAAAAAACTTACATTAAACTTGCATATGTAATTTATATACAAACTTGCATCAAACTTGCATATATAATTTAGACATGTAAACATACAAACTTTCATATGATTTAGGCATGTAGATTAATGCCACAAAATGGATCAAATCTAGCATATGTGTTAAACATACGAATCAACATCATGAATCTCTATACATAAGCCAACATCCAAATAGACAATATCACATCAGACCAATCTCATATGATTCACATACAAAATCTTATAACCCAAATTATAAGTTATCATAATTAATTTATTAATTATTTTGTTAAAAAAATTGTACTCACAAAGAATAGTTTAGAAGAGAAGAATAATTCGTTCGTCGCTTGTATTAGAATCTTGACTTGCAATTCCTAAGCTTTATGAAGAGGATTAATTATTCCAGCAGTATGGTGGCTAAGAGATTGATATAGTTTTAGGTTTAGAGCTTGAGTCCATGTATGCTTATATAGAAGTTTAGATTAATTCTAGCCTTTAGATATTAGGTTTTTAATCCGTATTGTACACCTAATGCTGAATCAGCATATGTATTATATATATTAACAACCTTCTATTCTTCTTCCCTTAAATTAATAAGAATTGAACATAAACATCTAATTGCATGTTCTCTCTGATTAGCGTATTCTTCTTAATTGATGTCAATTAACATTGAATAACAACTTTACTATATTCCTCAAATTAACATATTCTGCTTAACGTTAATTGACATAAGTGATAAATTAGCATAACCATTTATACAAATTAAGATTAATTACATGGTTTCCTAATAATACCCTATTAAATGTTTACAATAAAAAGAGAATTTTCATTGTAAAACAAATCCAACCATTTTATGATTTACCAATTTTATGCTTAACATGTTTACAATAAAAAGAGAATTTTTATTGTAAAATAAATCCAACCATTATATGATTACACAATTTTATGCTTAACATGTTTACAATTTGATGTCAAATAACATGCCTTTACAAATGAACATAAATGCCTAATTTAACATATTTTCTTTAATTAATATCAATTAATATGAATGACAAATTAGCACAAACACATATACAAACTAAGGTCAATTACATGTTTCTCAATCAGTGCCATATTAACACACATCTACAAATTAATTTCAATCTATTCATGTTTACATATTCTTCCTTTACTGTATACATTAATTGCCTATATATATATATATATACACACACACACACACATACGCACCTATTCATAAAATCTAATATTGACAACCAATGCAAATTGATTGCTTACCTATTTAAAAAGTGGAAATCGAGTATATAATCTAATTCCCTTTTTTTCTACTTTCCTCGAAACATACAAAGTCAATGCATAATGAAGTTACATACATACATATATGTCTATTTATACATGCATAAATCTTTCCCTCCTAAATAAATTGACTGTATTTACCTTCTTTTTCTTTTCTTTCTTTTTACTGCATGCATCCACACATTTCTTTCCGCTTTTTGTATTAATTGCATTAGTTTTTCTCTTACTGTAGCCCAATTAATTCGCATGCATTTTTTTTCAATGCACATTTTTAAACTTGTACCTTCTTAACATAATTTCATATATATATATATATATATATATATATATATATATATATTCATTTTTTCATTAATTAATTAACCCTTTAATTAATTATCTTTACGATATAGTATATCTAATTTCGGGGTGTTACAATTTCAATGCTATAAAAATCACATTTTTATTTCATAGCGTTCATATAAAAATCATATTTTTATATCTCTATTGAATATATAAAAATCATATTTTTATATCGCTATTGAATATATTAAAATCATATTTTTATCTAATCAAAAATCAAATCTTTTCATTTTTTATAAAAATCGAATCTTTTTATTTATAATTTCTAAAATTTTCATTTATAATAAATAAAACTGATTTATATTTTTAAATCTAATTACATTATAGAAAACAAAAATAAAATAAAATATAAAACTTACAGCGCAGGTGGTGTTAGAGGGAGGTGGATGGTGCGTCGGCGTCCTGAAGGGGAAGTGGAGGGGCAGCGGACCTCTAGTGGTTGGCTAGGGTATAGTGGTGGCGGGTTACACGAGTATTGGGGTTTGGGGGCTTCAATCGGAGGAGAGAGGAATGAGAAAGGGGAGAGGATGGCCAAGGAGGTGGTCACGGTTGAGGCGGGGTGGGGCGCGACGAACTACGGCGGCGGCTGGAGCCTGGCGGATGCGGAAATCGAAGAGGAGGGGGTATCGGGTTTGAACATGGTGTTTTTTTTATAAAAAGTGGCGGCTGAAGAGATAAGGGGCTAGGGTTATATAATTTATTTAACTTTTTTATTCTCCAAAAAGTTGATTTTTCATGCAAACCCCAAATCGAACCCAATGACTGTCGCATCAAACTAATTACCCTCGTTCCAAACGCAATGGGATATGTCCCACAAGCCAATTCAATCGTTACGATCAGTTTCCGTTAAATTTAAAATATAAATCATTGTATTTCAATTTCAAACGCACATTTTAATTTATCGGGGCCACATACGGACTCCAAAAATTCCAGAAAAATAAATCTGGCTATGTTTTGACAATACGGTCCTAACAAAACAAATTTCGTCGAATTTGGAGGCCATTTGAAAAACGGTCATTTTCCAGTCGATTAAATTCAAACTGAAATGGCCAAACACATTTAAATTCACCACGCTCACATATTTATTCCAAAAATTATGAAAATTGGAATCAAGCAATAATTTGACATTCCAAATCCAAAAAAAGTGGTCTCGTCGAAAACGGAGGTCATTTGCAAAATTGCTATTTTTAAGGGCTATATTTCCATAGCGACTATTCTGAATTTTCAATTGGACAAAACTTTTTATTCCCGCTATGAAATTCTGATTTTTCAGATTCGTTGGAAAGATATTTTCAAACACATTCAAATATTTCTGGTTTCGCTAAAATTCGGTTTATTTTGAATCCTATACATTCATTTGAAATTTGAAATCGAATTTTCAAACTACCGCGCCATTTCCAATTCCTTTTATAATTAAAATAATATTTATATTCTAACTTCGATTTAAATAAATTATATGTTCTAATTCTACTCAATATAAATTCTTTATCGTAATTATATAAAATAATTCATTTTAAATATTCAAAATTCATTAAAATTGCCAAAATAAATATTTTAAATTGGTTCTGATTTTCCGGGTTGTTACACTATTCAACACCCTCTAGGGTTAATCTAGATCCTATATTATGTATTTTATATTCACATTGTTATCTTCTCTTACCATGAAAGGTGAGACTCTCTCGCTCACGACTAACATTGTTATATTTAACTGAACTTAATGACATTTGAATTGTCAATCATATGTTTGCATAGATTTGGGCATGATGCTATTATTTATGTTAGTACTGACATTGTGTATGTTAGCTTGATAAATGACATTATGTCATTTTAAAATGTTAACTTATGAGACATGATATGCTTTTAACATGATATCTATGGTATATAACATGTATAACACAATATGTGATATACTGTGTGACATGTTGGTTATGTTAGTTTATTTATATTGAATATCACACTACAAGTTACATATAGATAGGAAAATCATTGTAGATTGAAATGATAAATACCCGAATTAATTACACCATCTTGATATTGAACTAGGATATGGGTTAAAATGATATATTCATGGAAATTATTTTACTGCGGGTTGAAATTATATATTCCTGGAAATTAAATTATTACGGGTTGAAATGATACATACTTAATTTACTTGAGCATAGAATAGGTAATTATATATAGACACAACTGATCGATAAAACTATTTTTTGAAAATTTTATTGATTTTGAAATTTAATTTGAAATAGTTTAAATTAATGTTTGAAATATTTAACTTGGATTTTTGAATTTAAGTTAGAATTGATTTAATGAAATAATTTAATATGATTTTTAATTTGAATTTGGTGGTTAAAAATAAGTTATAAAATTAATTAAGATTTAGAATTTTAAGTTAAGATTTAATTTGAACTAATATAATATCACATAACTTAATTAAGTATGATAATTTTATTTTTTAATTTTAATGTAAAAGAATTATTTAGTTTAAATATTTATTTTAAAATTTAAATTAATATAATATAAAAGCTTAATTTAATATAATAACTTTAATAAATTCAATTTAAACAAGAATTTTATTTCAAGATTTAACTTACTAATATTTAAGTGAATCGAAAGATTTGATTTAAATTGAAGATTTAGTTGTTGTGAGATTTTATTTATTGGGTTGATGAATTTTGAAATTAAAGAATTTGGTTTAAGAGATTAACTTGATAATAAAACTGTATATGTTATTTTAAACCAATATTATGTTATGAAATGAATTTATGAATTAATTTTCAAACCAAATCAAAGTAGTGGTTTAGAATTTTAATTCTTATTATAATCTAATTTAATTAGAAATTTATACCATTTTTGTGTAAGTTGATTCAAATGGAAATTTGAAATCTGAAATAAATGATATTTCAAATTTCAAAAATATGGTTTGGTTCAGATAAGGTTTTATAATTTATTTCAATCTAGCATTAATTTACATCAAACTGTTTTATTAAACTACTTCTGTACTTAATCTCATTATTATATATTTTATAACTACCTTCATGAAACTATTTTAAATATTAATTTAAATATTACATAACTATTTTTATTAAACTACTTACACTAAACTTAATTATTATATTATTATAACTATTTTAAATTAAAATATTATACGTCAAATTTTCTATTTTTAAATAAAATTCCATTCATAGTCTGAGCTATTAAGTCCGAATTTAATTTAAGATAAAGATTTAAATTAAAAATTATATTTATGACACAGAAATCTAAAAGATGAATTTGAATTTGATAATGAATCATTTGAAAATATGAGTTATGTAATTTGTAACTGAATATAATACTTAAATTGTTTATGTAATTAACATTAAAATCAATACTTGAATTGTTTATGTAAATGACTTAAAATCAATATTGAAGTTAACTGATTTATGACATTGAAAAATGATTTTAAATATAAATGGCCATGGGGTAAATTAAGTGTCTGGTTGTTAAAATGATTGAAGTTGGTACCAACGTACTCTCTATTGATACAAAAGCCACCTTAACAACTATATACATGGTGGAGACGTAAAACGAAGTAGGATGGTTTGGAGAATGCTAATGGAATGAAGTAAGATAACGACGATGGACAGCTTTGACCTTTGGGTTATAATAAAAATGACTAAAACAAGAGCTATCCCATGACCAAATGAGTTAAGTATTCCAATCAGACATACTATTTTGATACCACATTTATTACTCTATGATTGATCGGGGTCCCTTTGATTATGGAAGTGTTGCCTCGAGGTGGGAGATAGCTGCACCAATGCGTTACCACCAGTCTGGGAGGGCAACTAGTATAATCCAACCCGGGGTGTTGCTTGGCATGCCTTGTCTTATCTATCCTGATCGAGCCTTACGATTGTGATTTTACATTGTCGTGTTATAGCTCTCTTTAGCCATCGTCCGTTTATCTGCATTTTTATGCAATGTGTACGATAACGTTTATAAAAGGTATTATAACGACCCAAACTTCCCCATGAAGGAAAGAACGGATTGCTTTGAGGACAAGACGAATTAGAACACAAACAGAAGAACATTTCATTGCTTATTACAACAATTCCATCAGAATACAATAATATAATAGAGTATAAATAAATATTATACATTCGATAAATATCAGAGATTTATAAATTACAATGAAGCGGAAAATAATACAAAACACAAATGAAAGGAATATACGGATACAGAGCTTTCCGAATATCATTCTAGCTGTAAACCAGGATCCTGTGAATATAAATCTGCAAAACCAAAACTACTAGCTGCCCGTATGGAAAATAGGAGCACTCAGAGTTTAGGTTAAAACAATAAACTCTAGGTCAGTCATGTGACTGGTGTGAGAACTAAAACAGTTATTTAAAACTTTACTTCAAAATCAGATATATCAAGGGACCACGCCGTATAACACGGAACGTGTTTCCTCCCAAGAATACCAATGCATATAACAAAACAGCGCAATGGTTTTTTTGGAAAAATGAAGCTATTATAAGACCCAGGTCCTATCACACAATGCAACACAAGCCGAGGGATAGGGTTTTACCTTGTAATAGCTAAACATGCTTGGTACATTTAAAACAAATCATTTGATACTTATTATAAGTGCATAGTGTTTAAAACAACTTCAAATATAAATGTATCAATCCTAGACGGCATGGGTACCATATATCATGTCGCCAATACTAGACTCTACAATCAAAACCGCAAATGTCACGTATTGAAAGTTGGATTTCCATCTGTGAACCAAGGCAAGTGATCGTCCTTACCGCTTCGAGACTGTCTAGCCTGAGCCTTAGGACCTAGACTCAGGTGGGCCCTTGGATCGTCAGGGCCAGTCCACAAGGAGTGGATTAAAATGCCTGAACACTGCATTTCCTCGCCCTATGGGGCGTAAATTGGTCATATCCCGACCAAACTATCGGCCCCGGAACGACCGATAACCGAGGCGCCTGGCTATCCATCATTAACATAAGTAAAACGTCAGGGATTGCAAAACGCTAACACCACTCCTAGCTAGAAGGAAACGCATGTCCTCCCTGATGTCCTCTCCCGTTTCTAATTCACACCGAGGTGTAAGGTTCGCGAATTAAAGCTACACAAAGCTACGCTATATTAAAGTCGTGCTTTGATCATCAACCACAAGACTCCGCTTTTCAACAGAAGCCTTGATCATTTGCATCTCAGCATGCCACACAGGCAATTCATGCTATGCAACCGATGTCTATCAATCACACAGAATGAAATCCGATGTCAGACACACATCCATTTACAAGTTCATTCTGGATCTGAACGAAACCGGAGGCACACCCGTATGTCCAATACAGGAGAGAAGTCCTCGCATATCCGATTGATCTCCAAGTGCGTCTGGACGATCACCACTTATTACCCTGTCTTTGATGTACATCCCAATCAAGACATCAGTAATCATCCAAACGATGTGAAGACCTCTAGTCTTCGACTGTAACGACCCGCACTCTACGCATCGAAGGATCGTAGAATATTTATTTCTTTCACATACGAAGTCGTACGGTCATGTAACTTTGGGAGACGACTATTGGGGTCATTTCCCATGTTCGTGATTTTTGCCGATTTTTAAATGACTGTTTTGCCCCAAACTGATCTTGTTTTGGCCATAACTTTTGATTGGAAAGGAGTTTTGACCTGAAACCACTTCCATTAGATCCGAATTATGGTTTAACCTTCCATAGAGTGGTCATATGTGAAAAACGGACTTACGTTTGGGAGATATGGCTGAAATAAGGTTTAGAAGGTGAAAAACTCCTTAACCGGGCGAAATGAGGTGATTAGTGAATGGGCCCATAACCCATTTTGGGATTAGGGTTATGGGGAGGTTGAAATGAGTTAGGTTTTCATTCTATTTCAGTTATCCAACCGCCACCTATCATTCCTCTCAACCTAGCAATGGCCTCCACTTGCTAAAACACCCCAAATCACCTTCTAATCGCTAATTAAGCCAAATCTACATCAAATCACGGTGGATTACCACAAAAATCAAGGTAGAGCTGCTGGAGTGTATTGGAATCCGAACCACTTTGTCCAAAAGTTTCAGATCTGAGTTTATTTGTGGCTAAGGTAAGTGATTAGCCTTGTTTTTACACTAATTAAGGTTAATTAAGGGTAATCGGTGATAATTAGTGAATTTATGCATGATTAAATTCTGGAAAAATATTTATAAATTTAGAAATATTGTTTTAGGCCTCTGTTAGAAATTTTGGTTAATTGGGATAAATTTTGCTAATCCTATCATTAGTTGTGCTTAAACATGATTAAGGGGAAAACAAGGGTTTTGGGTATGTTTGATTCATTTTAACATGTCATATTGTTGTTTTGGTGTTTGTGGTTGATTATACATGTTGCTATGACTGTATGGTATGCTTTGAAATTGATTAGAAAGGTTAGAATGGTCGAAAACGCCGTCGTAGGGCGTAAAGCAGTCGCTAGAAGAGCTGGAGGAAATTGTGCAGGAACCGGATTGGATCGCCCCGCCTTATCCGACCCGACCCGTTCGTGACCCACGAAGATGGTACGAACCGACCTCCAGGAACCCACGAGTCGACCCACTCACGTCAGGGTACCCCGAACCGAACCGCTCTAGCTTGAACACAACGAACCGCCTGAAGAAGCTAGCTACGACCTGATGCTTGAAGAGAAGGACTGACCCGTAGTGCCACGAATGAAGGAGCCATGAGCCAGTGGGGTATATTGACCCGAACCCATGCAATGGCCCCGACCCGACCCGATGGGTGACCACGACCGAACTGACCTGGAGAAGAACTTACGACCCGACCCGAATGGGGTTGATGACCATGGACCGAACGAGGAAAAGAGGACTGATCCAAATGGAAGCTGTTTCCGAACCGATTCGGAGGAAATCAAAAACCCGAGATGCAAAGGTAGTCCAAATGGGAAGTTGTAACTCAGGATCTAGTTGGGAACCAACGAGTTAACTTCATGAGTTGGGATTTGCTGCGGGACGTGTGCAAAGGGGTTATCAACGTCTATAGCTTTGATTCACCACCAAGACGGATGTTAGGCTACGTATCAGTGCAGTGGGATAGTTATTACTCTATGGAGCAGAGTGATCGTAGCATGGCTATGAGCCAGTGTAGTGGAGTCGTCATGACTTCATACGGTAGAGTGGACATAGTAAGGACTAGTGGCTATGGATCAATGCAGTGGAATCACCATGACTCCATGGGGCAGAGTGATCATAGCAAGGATTTGGGTGATCAAAGCGGTGGATATTATATGCTTTACGCACTGAGTAAGAGATGTGAGGATGGTTGCTATGCTTGATTGTTTGACATCACTATGGCATGCACACCCCTTCCCCCATATCTTTACACTGTATGTTAGTGTTACCTTAGAGTATTGTACATCTTGTTGTGCTAACTCTTTGGTTGTAGGTCTAGGCTCAGGAATGGTTTAGTATACCTGTTATTGTTCTGTTTTGCTGCTTATCGCTCATACCAGACTTTTTTCTGACTTAGAGTTTTATGTCTCTTCTTATTACTCTGGGTGCTCTTAAACGGGCAGACTAGAGATAGGTTAGTTGGTGGTGCACGAGTAGTTGTCTGGAGACGAGCAAGAGGCTTACACGTACTATTCTCTATATATTCTCCTTGTGTCGCTGCTGGTCACTACTTTGGGCATTAGTAGTGTACCTTCCTTATTTTGCTTTAGAGACAGTTTTTAAAAGTTGTAATAATGATGATATGGAACATAGGCTGTATTTGGATTTTCTACTGCTATGACGGTTTAGTTTTTAGCTTATGCACTGTCTCGCCTGTTTTATGTTAAATATGTTATTATTATATTTTATTGTATGCGCTGTGAGACATTCTACAGGTTCCTTGTTAGTTCAAATTCCCTTTTTTCCTTTTTTGGCGACCGTCCCGTGCTGGTTGGACATCGGCACAATGCACTTTCATTGGAAATGTCGGCTGGTGCCGGGCGGGCCGTCACATCGACCACCATCTCCATCCTCGACATATCGTCAAATCAGTTATTCAGAATGGGATAAACCCGGTCTTTCTGAATAACTCACGTATATAATAAACAAGTGCTATAAAAACACAACATATGCCTCATTCCAATCCAAAATATTTCTTTATTTAAATATTCATATCCTTTGGGAAAGGTTCCCATTAATTTTATCAAAGATAAATTCTTTAGATTTATTCTTTAATCTTCCTTTGGATATCAATTCAAACAAAATTATGGTTTATCCTAACTAACCGGGATTAGGAATCCTTATCGAAGTAATCATTTGTTTGATTTCCTAATCCCAACCTATTCATCCCATGAAGAAAAACTGGAAATACTTCATATGTAACACCATGGTGTTATCGATAAAATTAATTACTATTTCATGTTTAAATCTAATTGAAGATTTAACTATCGCCAGGAGTAAAACTGGTGGTACTCCATTCTTGATCATTTATTGAATTTGATAATTTTAGTTATCGTATTCACCTTTCAATCTATTTAAAGATTCATTAAAACTCTGATTCAGTTTTAGTTTCCAAAAATCATTACTTATGATTATTCAAAGTTAAGAAATAAATCTTATCTTTAACCGGGTTAAAGAACTAATGTCATTTAAAACACAGCTCACAATAAACCCAAAATCTCATTCCATTAACAATGGAATCTTCATGGAAAACATATCAATATATATATAATCGAAATGAACTTCCATATCCAGTCGATACTATAAATGGAATAATGACAAAGCCTCTTAAATTCCATATATAGTAACAGTCTTCCTCCACAAAAGTCCACTTTGATTATTACCAAATTGAATTCCATTCCATTCCAATTTATTTTATTAAATTGGAAAACTTCACTTTGGAAAATCTCCTTTAAATCTTAACAAAAGATTTATAAATTCCAAATCGCATTTCACTGCAAATCGGGTTAAAGAACGAATGTCTTTAAAAACACAATTCACATTCCATTTTATTCCAATTATTAAATATAATTGGAAATCCAAACAATCTTAATTAAAAGATTTATTCTCTTCACATGGGGTTCAAGAACAGTGTTACTGAAATACCGTTCACGACAAACCCAAAATCCCATTTGATATTAAATACAAGGCTCTGAATAGAAAATATATCGGCTTATATTCAATATCAAATACTACAACCCACAAATATCGTATTGGAATTAACGATATAAATTTATCTTTCAAATTTCCATAACAATATCTGTATAATCATGAAATCCAACATCGAAATATTCCGAAGACAATTTCGATTCAAATCCATTCCAATTTATATACTGGAAATCCTGGTTATTTTTAAAACCATTTCAAATCCAATTTATTTATTTAAAAATATTGGATTATAATTCTAGTTAATAACTAGTTCATTTCGATAAAAATCTATTTTTATCTTTTTAAATATGGAATTTTTTATCCCAATTCTTTCCAAATCATTTCTTATGATTTTATACTAATTATTGATATTTTTAATAATTTTATCAAGGCCCGTACGGCCGATTTCCATAAACGGCCATCGAACTACACTGACATTTTCGAACTTTGGTTTGGACATAATTCCAAATCCAACTATTTGATTTCATATCTTTAATATTCTTTAGAAAGCTCTTTTCGATACGAACCCAACGGTTTCGGTTCTAGGAGAATCCGAAGGTCGGATCTCCCGCAATGTCCATTTGAAGTCAATGGTCGAAATTCGCGAACTACCGCAGTGCGGCGCGTTCTATTCAGGTCATTATACTATATATATAATATATGTTTCATCGATTTCCATTTAAAACATATTTTATAAATCGTTTTAAATTCGTTTCAAAATGGTTTCAACTTCATATTTAATTTCAAATCAAAATTGAATATTCCATATCATTAATGTATATAAATGATAATATTTTCAAAACATTAGATTTTGAAATCAATTTCTTTTCGATATTCATTATAAAAATGAATAAAATCGATATAAATATAGTTCACGTCAAAATGACGTTATCTAATCAACACGACTTTATATATTTATATATATATGTGTCCATCCCAAATCGGACATCAAAATCATATTTTGATCTTTTACTGAATATTATTTTAAAATATTCATTATTTTAAAAAATTTGCTATTTTAAAATATTCATTCCTTTTGAACTGGAATCAGACACAGTCAATTACCATATAATGTTGATTATATGGATTTCATACAATACATGTAGACAACAACAACGATAAACAATCAACCATCATCCAAAGTGCATTCTACACTGCATAAGCATTAAATATAAATATTTAACGCTTACAACAACCTATCGACGAATCAATCGACATACAACTAAACAATTGGGATTAGTGTACGTCAAATATCATCCCAATACCAGTGTGGGGTTTTAACCAACAAATACTGAATTCTATTTGTGCAGTTGGACGATGTGTAAAATATATCGTCCCAATCCATATTAGTAAAATGAGTGTACATAAACAAATCGTCTGATTTGTAAATGAATATTTATTTTATTCATATACATGTTAAAAATTATATTTTTAATGATAAAATATTTATTTGGTTCATTTACACAATAAAAATAATATTTTTATTGTTCTAACATATTTAAGAACATTTTCGACGGCATAACGACGCGATATCAAAATTGGGTAATGTCTAGCATTACCCCTCTTCTGATATTGGCTCGCGCCATATATACATAACAATTCTAATCAATTCATTTCACTTAAACCACCAAATTCAACCAAATAATCTAGTTAACCAAACCAAACAATCAAATAAGTCGTCCATGGTCAATGGACGACGGGGAACAGTTCATATATGCAGTTATAAAATAAATAACTGTATAAGAAAATTATAGTGAGGAGTTCTCACCTTTGGGATCCACTCCTCCATTCTTTATTTCTGAACGGTTTGGATTTGTTTTGATCTCAGTCTGTTCCGTCGTCATCTGTTTTACGTAGTTGATATTAGAAATCATATTTTTAACAATTCTGTTTTCTATATAAAAATCATAATTTTACATCGCTACTTCATTATAAATATTATATTTTTATAACGCTACTATATATATAAAAACCAAATTTTATAGCGCCATTATATATATAAAAATCGAATTTTTATCTTGCTATTCAAATAAAAATTATATTTTTATATCGCTTTGCCATATATAAATATCATATTTTTATTCTTCACGTATAATAAAAATCATATTTTTATTTTTCACATATCTAAAAATCATATTTTTATTTTCACATATCATAAAAATCATATTTTTATGTGGTTAAAAATCTCATTTTTATAAACTAAAAATCAGATTTTTACATAACTAAAAATCTCATTTTTATAAACTAAAAATTGCAACTTTTCTTTATAAAAGATCATAACTTTGCTGTATTAAAAATCCCATCTTTATAATGCTTTTCATAGATGATTTTCATAAAAAAAACTGATCAAAAAATATTAATTACCTAAAACAAATAAAAATTAAAAATATAAAACTTACAGGAAGGGATGGGTGGCGAATGAGGGTCTAGGGAGGGGCGCCGGGGTGCTGACGAGGCTCGGGAGGCACCTGACGCGGCGGTGGGCTCTATAGTGGCCAGCGGTGGGGCGACTTCGATTGTCTGGAGATGGCGAAAGGTTTGAACGAAGACGACGAGGCAGAGGAGGGTGGCTCGCGGTGGTGAAGGGAGGGCGCTGGTGGATGGCGGTTGGTCGGAGCGTAGCGGGGCGGCGCTCGAGATCGATGGGGGAGATGGGATCACAGAAAATCGGTATGGGGGTTATCGGGTTCTGGAGTTTGACTGAGTGAAATAAAATAAGTGCTTTGACCTTATATTAATAATATATATTTTGGTTATCTAATTCCCAAAAACGTAACCTTTTAATTAGAACTCCAAATCGAACCCACCGACCGTCATCCGTAACTAATTTCCCCCATTCCGAACACAATGGGATATGTTCCGTAAGCCAGTTCGGCTGTTTCAATCAGTTTTTCTAAAATTCAAAATATAAATCATTATATATTTAATTTCAACGTACATTTCAATTTACTTGAGCCACGTACGGACCCTAAAAATTCCAGAAAAATAAATCTGGCTATGTTTTGATGATACGGTCCTAACTAAACTAATTTCATCGAATTTGGAGACCATTTGAAAAACGGTCATTTTCCAGTCGATTAAATTCAAACAGAAATAACCAAACACGTTTAAATTCGCCACGCTCACATATTGATTCCAAAAATTGTGAAAATTGGAATCCAGCAATAATTTAACATACCTGATCCAAAAAAAGTGGTTTCGTCGAAAACGGAGGTCATAACATAGCGACTATTCTGAATTTTCAACTGGGCATAACATTTTATCCCCGCTATGAAATTTCAGTTTTTTGGATTCGTTGGAAAGATATTTTCAATCAGATTCAAATATTTTTGGTTTCCCTAAAATCAGGTTTATTTTGAATCCTGTATATTCATTTGAAATTTGGAATCGAATTTTCAAACTACCGCGCCATTTTCAATTCCTTTTATAATTAAAATAAATTTTTATATTATAATGACAATTCAAATAAATATATATGTCCTAACTTCATCGAAAATAAATTTCTTGTCGCTATTATTTAAAATAAATCATTTTAAATATTCAAAATTATTTAAAATTGCCAAAATTAAAATTTTAAATTGGTTCTGATTTTTCGGGTTGTTACAATCTCCCTCACTTAAAATATTTTTGTCCTCGAAAAGGAACGGAGCTGAAAGTTGTTTTTCTAATCAACTCAACTTTCATTCTGGCTTTTATTCTGGCTTTTATTCTTCAACTTTTCAGTTTCTCAGAATTTTCCAACTCTTTAAAAATTTGGCTAACACCCTAAATTTTCGAAAATTTCGCCATAACCTCCTTTGTAGGGAGCACCAGAAAAATCCCCAAACCGCCACACAAGCCCTCTCATCTCAAAAAGAAAAAGAAAAAGCCAAGCGGCTAGCCAATCGGCTCACAAAATCATCCAAACCCAATAAATTAGTAAACATGTACCTATTTGTCGGGCATACAATTTTATTCCTCTTCTCTAGCCTCCTTGCTATGACCTGTTCAATATATATGCATGTACATATATGCAATTTCAAACAATTTTCAATTCAGTACAACATTTGATACAATTTGGCTTAATGGTTCCAAATTCTAATTGATCAAAACAATAATCAAAAAACACGATCAACCATCAATTAGTTGATTAACGTTTCAAATTCATAATTTTTTTATATACTCAAAAATCATGTTTTTGATGCCAATTCACAACAATATATTCTAACTATATTTTGGTTCTTACAACAGTCAATTGGAAATATATAGATATCTCACTTTCGGCACTCGAATATAAACACTGAAGATGGCGCACCATCATCAGAATCAGACCCGGGTGACTAGAGTGTGATCCTATATCCATCCGGTATATTTGAGACTTCAATACACGTGGATCAGACGTATATGAAAATCTCTATATACTGGATTGCCCAAATTCAATACAAATAAGTATTCAAATACGTTGAATAAGGTTTAAATTTTCAAAACAAAATTTGTTTTCAATTTTATTTTAAAAAAAACACTCTTTGGACTCGTTCTAGGATACTGCTAATCCCATCTCTAACAAGTCATTCTCATTGGATATTGCTAATCCAATTTCTGATGAGTTCTTTAGTTCGGTTCTAATGAGTCTTGTTCTCGAGATCTGTAAACCAAAGCGCTGATACTACCTATAACGACCCGAACTTCCCCGTAGAGGAAAGAATGGATTGCTTTAAGGACAAGACGAATTAGAACACAAACAGAAGAACATTTCATTGCTTATTACAACAATTCCATCAGAATACAATAATATAATAGAGTATAAATAAATATTATACATTCGATAAATATCAGAGATTTATAAATTACAATGAAGCGGAAAATAATACAAAACACAACTGAAAGGAATATACGGATACAGAGCTTTCCGAATATCATTCTAGCTGTAAACCAGGATCCTGTAAATATAAATCTGCAAAACCAAAATTACTAGCTGACCGTATGGAAAATAGGAGCACTCAGAGTTTAGGTTAAAACAATAAACTCTAGGTCAGTCATGTGACTGGTGTGAGAACTAAAACAGTTATTTAAAACTTTACTTCAAAATCAGATATATCAAGGGACCACGCCGTATAACACGGAACGTGTTTCCTCCCAAGAATACCAATGCATATAACAAAACAGCGCAATGGTTTTTTTGGAAAAATGAAGCTATTATAAGACCCAGGTCCTATCACACAATGCAACACAAGCCGAGGGATAGGGTTTTACCATGTAATAGCTAAACATGCTTGGTACATTTAAAACAAATCATTTGATACTTATTATAAGTGCATAGTGTTTAAAACAACTTCAAATATAAATGTATCAATTCTAGACGGCATGGGTACCACATATCATGTCGCCAATACTAGGCTCTACAATCAAAACCGCGAATGTCACGTATTGGAAGTTGGATTTCCATCTGTGAACCAAGGCAAGGGATCGTCCTTACCGCTTCGAGACTGTCTAGCCCAAGCCTCAGAACCTAGACTCAGGTGGGCCCTTGGATCGTCAGGGCCGGTCCACATGGAGTGGATTAAAATGCCTGAACACTGCGTTTCCCCGCCCTATGGGGCATGAACTGGTCATATCCCGACCAAACTATCAGCCAACGACCGATATAACTGAGGCGCCTCGCTATCCATCATCCACATAAGTAAAACGTCAAGGCTTGCAAAATGCTGACACAACTCCTAGCTAGAAGGAAACACATGTCCTCGCAGATGTCCTCTCCCATTTATGGTTCACACCGGGGTGTGAGGCTCGCGAATTAATACTACACAAAGCTACACTATATTAAAGCCGTGCTTTGATCATCAACCACAAGACTTCGCTTTTCAACAGAAGCCTTGATCATTTGCATCTCAGCATGCCACACAGGCAATTCACGCTATGCAACTGATTTCTATCAATCACACAGAATGAAATCCGATGTCAGACACACATCCATTTACAATTTCGTTCTGGGTCTAAACGAAACCGGAGGCACCTTATTCGTCGTCCCGTATGTCCAATACAGGAGACAGGTCCTTGCATATCCGGTCGATCTCCAAGTACGTCTGGACGATCACCATTTATTACCTTGTCTGGGGTGTACAGCTCAATCAAGACATCAGTAATCATCCAAACGATGTGAAGACCTCCGGTCTTCGACCACCGTCTTCATCCTCGACATATCGTCGAATCAGTTATTCAGAATGGGATAAACCCGGTCTTTCTGAATAACTCGCGCATATAATAAACAAGTGCTATAAAAACACAACATACGCCTCATTCCAATCTAGAACATTTCTTTATTTAAATATTCATATCCTTTGGGAAATGTTCCCATTAATTTTATCAAAGATAAATTCTTTAAATTTATTCTTTAATCTTCCTTCATATATCAATTCAAAACAAATTATGGTTTATCCAAACTAGTCAGGATTAGCGATCCTTACCGAAGTAATCATTTATTTAATTTCCCAATCCCAACCTATTCATCCCATGAAGCAAAACTGGTAATACTTCATATCTAACACCACAGTGTTATCGGTAAAATTAATTACCATTTCACGTTCAAATCTAATTAAAGATTTAACTATCGCCCGGAGTAAAACTGGTGGTACTCCATTCTCGATCATTTCTTGAATTTGATAATTTATTTATCAAATTCACCTCTCAATATATTTAAAGATTCATTAAAACTCTGATTCAATTTTAATTTCCAAAAATCATTACTTAATGATTATTCAGAGTTAAGAAATAAATCTTATCTTTAACTGGGTTAAAGAACTAATGTCATTTAAAATACAGATCACGATAAACCCGAAATCTCATTCCATTAACAATGGAATCTTCATGGAAAACAGATCAATATATATAATCGAAATGAACTTCCATATCCAATCGATACTATAAACGGAATAACGGCAAAGCCTCTTAAATTCCATATATAGTAACAGTCTTCCTCCACAGAAGTCCACTTCGATTATTACCAAATCGAATTCCATTCCATTCCAATTTATTTTATTAAATTGGAAAACATTATTTTGGAAAATCTCCTTTAAATCTTAACAAAAGATTTACAAATTCCAAATCGTATTTCATTATCAATCAGGTCAAAGAACGAATGTCATTAAAAACACAATTCACAATAAACCCAATTCACATTCCATTTTATTCCAATTATTAAATCCATTTTATTCCAATTATTAAATATAATTAGAAACCCTAACAATCTTAATTAAAAGATTTATTCTCTTCACATGGGGTTCAAGAATAGTGTTACTGAAGATACCGTTCACGAAAAACCCAATATCCCATTTAATATTAAATACAAGGCTCTGAATAGAAAATATATCGGCTTATATTCAATATCAAATACTACAACCCACAAATATCGTATTGGAAATAACGATATAAATATATCTTTCAAATTTCCATAACAATATATGTATAATCACGAAATCCAACATCAAAATATTCTGAACACAATTTCGATTCAAATCCATTCCAATTTATATATTGGAAATCCTGGCTATTTTTAAAACCATTTCAAATCCAATTAATTTATTTAAAAATATTGGATTATAATTCTAGTTAATAACTAGTTCATTTCGATAAAAATCTATTTTTATCTTTTCAAATATGGAATTTTTCATCCCAATTCTTTCCAAATCATTTCTTTTGATTTTATACTAATTATTGATATTTTTAATAATTTTATCAAGGCCTGTACGGTCGATTTCTATAAACGGCCATCGAGCTACACTTTCGGCGACCTTTTCCAAATTTTATTTTGACATAATTCCAAATCCAACCGTTCGATTTCAAATCTTTAATATTCTTTAGAAAGATTTTTTCGATACAAACCCAATGATTCCGATTTTAGGAGAATCCGACGATCGGATCTCCCGTAATGTCCATTCGAAGTCAATGGTCGAAATTCACGAACTGCCGCAGCGCGGCACGTTCTATTCAGGCCATTATACTATATATATATAATATATTTCATCGATTTCCATTTAAAACGTATTTTATAAATCGTTTTAAATTCGTTTTCAAAACTGTTTCAACTTCATAGTCAATTTCAAATCAAAATTAAATATTCCAATATCATTAATATATATAAATGATAATATTTTCAAAACATTAGATTTTGAAATCAATCCCTTTTCGATATTCATTATAAAAATGAATAAAATCGATATAAATATCATTCACGTCAAAATAGCGTTACCTAATCAACACGGCTTTATATATTTATATATATTCGTATGCATCCCAAATCAGACATCAAAATCCTATTTTGATCTTTTATTGAATATTATTTTAAAATATTCATTATTTTAAAATATTCGTCATTTTAAAATATTCATTCCTTCTGAACTGGAATCAGACACAGTCAATTACCATATAATGTTGATTATATGGATTTCATACAATACATGTAGACAACAACAACGATAAACAATCAACCATCATCTAGATTGCATTCTACACTACATAAGCATTAAATATAAATATTTAACGCTTACAACAGCCTGTCGACCAATCGATCTACATACAACTAAACAATTGGGATTCATGTATGTCAAATATCATCCCAACACCCGTGTGGGGTTTCAACCAATAAATACTTAATACTATTTGTGCAGTTGGGCGATGTGTAAAATATATCGTCCCAATCCATATCAGTAAAATGAGTGTACATAAACAAATCGTCTGATTTGTAAATGAATATTTATTTTATTCATATACACGTTAACAATTAAACTTTTAACGATAAAATATTTATTCGGTTCATATACACAATAAAAATAATATTTTTATTGTTCTAACATATTTTAGAAAAATTTGTGTAGCATAACGGCGCAATATCAAAATCGGGTAATGTCTAGCATTACCCCTCTCCTGATTTTGGCTCGCGCCATACACACATAACAATCCTAATCAATTCATTTCACTCAAACAACTAAATTCAACCAAATAATTTACTCAACCAAACCAAACAATCAAACAAGTCGTCCATGGTCTGTGGACGACGGGGAACAGTTCATATATGCAGTTATAAAATAAATAGTTGTATAAGAAAATTATAATGAGGAGTTCTCACCTTTAGGATCTACTTCTCCATTCTTTATTTCTGAATGGTTTGAACGTCATCTGTTTTACGCAGTTGATATTAGAAATCATATTTTTAACAATTCTGTTTTCTATATAAAAATCATATTTTTACATCGCTACTTCATTATAAAAATTATATTTTTATAACGCGACTGTATATATAAAAGCCAAATTTTTATAGCGCCATCATATATGTAAAAATCAAATTTTTATCTTACTATTCAAATAAAAATTATATTTTTATATCGCTTTCCCATATATAAAAATCATATTTTTATTCTTCACGTATCATAAAAATCATATTTTTATTTTTCACATATCATAAAAATCATATTTTTATTTTTCACATATCATAAAAGTCATATTTTTATATGGTTAAAAATCTCATTTTTATAAACTAAAAATCGGATTTTTACATAACTAAAAATCTCATTTTTATAAACTAAAAATTGCAACTATTCTTTATAAAAGATCGTAACTTTGCTGTATTAAAATCCCATCTTTATAATGCTTTTCATAGATGATTTTCATAAAAAAACTAATAAATAAACATTAATTCCTAAAACAAATAAAAATTAAAAATATGAAACTTATAGGAAGGGATGGGTGGCGAAGGAGGGTCTAGGGAGGGGCGTCGGGGTGCTGACGAGGCTCGGGAGGCGCCTGAGGCTGCGGTGGGCTCTGTAGTGGCCGGCGGTGGGGCGACTTCGATTGTCTGGAGATGGCGAAAGGTTTGAACGGAGACAGCGAGGCAGAGGAGGGTGGCTCGTGGTGGTGAAGGGAGGGCGCCGGTGGATGGCGGTTGGTCGGAGTGTGGCGGGGCGGCAATCGAGATCGACCGGGGGGATCGCAAAAAATCGGTTTGGGGGTTATTGGGTTCTGGAGTTTGACTGAGTGAAATAAATTAAGGGGTTTAACCCTATATTAATAATATATATTTTAGTTATTTAATTCCCAAAAATGTAACTTTTTAATTCGAACTCCAAATCGAACCCACCGACTATCACCCCTAACTAATTACCCCTATTCCGAACACAATATGATATGTCTCGTAAGCCACTTCGGCTTTTTCGATCAGTTTTTCTCAAAATATAAATATAAATCAGTATATATTAAATTTGAATGTACATTTCAATTTACTAGGGCCACATTCAGAACCCAAAAATTCCAGAAAAATAAATCTGGCTATGTTTTGATGATATGGTCCTAACAAAACTAAATTCAACGAATTTGGAGACCGTTTGAAAAACGGTCATTTTCCGATCGATTAAATTCAAAGTGAAATGACCAAACACGTTTAAAATCGCCACACTCACATACTGATTCCAAAAATTGTGAAAATTGGAATCCAGCAATAATTTGACATTCTGGATACAACAAAAGTGGTTTCGTCAAAAACAGAGGCCATTTGCAAAATGGCTATTTTTACGGGCTATATTTCCATAGCGACTATTCTGAATTTTCAAATGGGCATAACTTTTTATACTCGCTATGAAATTTCAATTTTTTGGATTCGTTGGAAAGATATTTTCAAGCAGATTCAAATATGTTTGTTTCCCCTAAAATCCAGTTTATTTTGAATCATGTATATTCATTTGAAATTTTAAATTGAATTTTCAAACTATCGCGCCATTTTCAATTCCTTTTATAATTAAAATAAATATTTATATTCTAACGACAATTCAGATAAATATATACGTCCTAACTTGGTCGAAAATAAATTTCTTTTCGCTATTATTTAAAATAAATCATTTTAAATATTCAAAATTCATTAAAATTGCCAAAATAAATTTTTTAAATTGGTTTGGATTTTCCGGGTTGTTACAGGTATTAAGCATAATATGGTAATGTCTTAATGCTATTTTCAATAATATATGTACCATGGACACTATTATAATATCCTATTGTATTATATGCAAATAGTTCAATGGATCCTCAAAGGATGGAATCCCAAACATCCTTTATGTTACAGATATGTTTTTTTGAAATTTTCACTTGAGTTGATTCACTTATATAAGAACGTTAGTTCTAACTCAATTGCTTTGTTTTACTTTATGCCCAGATCAGATCGGGCATCACATCATTGATATTTCATGTTTCGAAGCTAGAGACTTGCTTAAGATCTTATCTCTATCTATTTGTTTATGTTATTTCCGTATGTATTAGAAATCCTATGTATTTGTACTTCCACTGTATTTGCTTTGGTAAATATGATATTATGTATCTAGTTTGATATTATTTATTTATCTAATAGCTTCATGGATTACTACCATTGCGTGATATTCTTCTTTTTTGTGTTTGTGATTCTTTGAATTTTTTATATTTAACCCCATAGAAATAACAGTATAAACTTTCAAACTATTTTGATTTGTTTTATTACCAACTTTAGTGGTCATAAATAATAGATCACTACAATTAGTATCAAAGCTTTGGTTTTAGATGAACCGTAGCTTATGGAGTTTAAACTCATTAGAGATAGGAAACCGATACCCAAGAGTGAGTAAAAACTAGTCTCAGAATCATTCTTGAGAAGCATATTTTTAATAGTATAAATGGTTTTAAAAGGGTTCTTTAAATGTAAAAAATTTGTTTTAAAATCCAACTTTATCCAAGAATTTCCTTTCTTAGGAATCCATTCCTTAGTTTGACTTACCTTTGATAAGGATGTCCTTTGTCAAACTTCAATCCTTATTCTAAATCTATCTTAGGAAATTTATATTTGATTATTTACAAAATCAAAAATATTCTCTAATTTTTTTAATCTCCGTCCTTTGTTGATCCTTGTTGATTAGGTTCCTTTGTTAGTTCAGCTTCTAACTCATGTCCCAGAATCATCTTTGACCTAATAGAATAAATAATGAAAGAAATTTTAAATAAAGCTCATATTAATAATTAGTTTGTAAATATGAATGTTTGTTAACAATTAGGGTAGTAAAACTTAGTTTGTTAATTGGTGTAATAAAGTATTTTGAAATGTGTTATATGAACTTAAAGAGGTTACATTAAGAAATCTATACAAATAAGATTTATAAGATGATGAGTTGTAATTAAACGTATTTGATTGAATTCAAAATTTTTATATGAAATGAATTTGAAATAATAATAATTCCTTGATAAGCATAATATAAATTATATTTCACAAATATGATTTTTGGAATTGTTAACTTTATTATAAGACAAATAAGTATGCAACATTAATTTGATTCCACTCAAATAAAATTGAAACATTAATAGCATTTTAGAAAGATGTTTATGAAATGATAAGGTTTACTTTATGTGGATATAAAAATTTGCAAAATAATAGTGATTATGAAATATATAGTACGAATTAAAGTTATAGAGTTAAGTGGAGTTTATAAAGATAATTTAGGTGAAACTTAATTTTATAGTCTGTTGATAGCTAACAAAATTGACTATTGTGCATTTGAACCTGAGTTTAGTCATTTAGAAATAGATGTTGAATTAAGGAAAAAGTATAACTAAATATAAATGATAATTTAAACTTTGGTAATAGTAAGAATGGTAAGGAAGGGACATGAATCTGATTTATGAAAATGAAATTGATATAAACTTAATTAGTATGATGAATTATATAAATGAAAACATAAACTGTATCTTAAAACGATAAAAAGTTTTGTGTGCTAACTAAAATGAAGTTAGAATATAAGATTTATAATGATTAAAATATGACTTGCGAATTTCGATAACCGTAGTTTAGGTAGAATGCTAAATATGTTAAGTATATATATGTATATATATAACATGTATGTTTGAAAATATTATATGATTTCCAATTGCAATCGTAAATTTGTATATTTGAAGAAATGATTGAAGTTAAAATATGATAAATAAATAAGTGAGGGAGATATATATAATTTTCCCTATTCGAGATTTATAATAAATAAATGATTTGAAAATATTATTTATAATATTTATATTTGGAAAATTTGTATATTTTGGTTTTAAAAAGGAAAGGTTTTAAGTATTTCCTATAGTGTTAAGATTGGACTATCAAGTACTTAATGATTTTGGGCATGCATATCATCAACGTATGTACTAAATTCCATAAACACCAAATAAATATAGAACCACACTCTATTACTTGAAAATCATTCTAGTGGTGACCATAGCATCATTGGTGTTTTTTCTTAGGTTTCAAAAGTGAGACAGATATATAGGGCCAGCTGAAATGTAAGGATATATTTAAAACTATTTGAAAATATCTGGAAATACCTGAACTTTGAGTTTAAACATCTGTTTATATATAAAGTAGGCATATAACGTGTATTACTTGTTTATCTAAATATATTAAATTGCTTGATTACTATTTTCCTTCCCTTATTCTTGTTCAAAGCCGAAAAGGTCTAAGTGAGAGAGAATGTAACATTCTGTAAATCTGAACGGTCTTAAATTGAGTACATTTGAATTTAAGTTATATTTAAAATTGATTTAATGAATAGGTAATGTTGAATATTATATTTGGCCATGTTTATCAAAATAAGAAAATTTCTGAAATTTTAGTTTTTGGTCAAATTTGGTCAAAATTTGAATTTAAGTTTAAAATTTAGAAAATTTATTCCTTTTATGATTCTAGATAAAATTCTAAGATGTCACAAATTTTCTTATGGTTAACATTAGAATTTTATTGCTTTGAGTTTACACTTTACAATTATAAAAACACTCAAAATGATGGTGTTTGTGCATATTTACTTATGTTACTTCTATGTGTCCTTTTCTAGATTATTCCATGGCTTTCTGGAAAAGCTTCGACCACTGCCACATCATGCCTCATCGTAAATTTTACTTTTGAATTTCAAAAGTTTTACAGAGAAATAAATGTACATATTTTTCATTTTCTTTCACCGAAGCTTTTGCCTACCATTCCTTCTCCTTCCTCTATAAAACCTTCTTCCATGTAAATCTAAAAAAAAAAAATCCATCCTCTATAAATTTATATCTCTCGGTAATCTATGTTTTATTTATTTTCTTCAATCTTCTTTTCTTTTTCTATTTGAATTTGCAATCCTTTATCATCCGCCACAACCATCCTCTACCATGACCGCCACCACCCTTGGTCTGCCACCACCAACTGTTGTTGACCAGCTTTTTGGCAAAGCAGTCATGCGTCAAGATTATGGCTCGCGTTGAGGACATCATCAAAAAAAACAAAGCAATTAGTCAAAGTCGCGACGTGTTCAGAAAAGGGTGGAAATAGCATCGATTCATGAAATCGTCATTAATAAACTCGGAAAATCCATCATGGTAAAAATACGTGATCGACTTGGTTTGATCAGCTCAAAATCCTAATCATGTCGGTTCGATCAAGCAGCAAACTCGTTGTGGAAAAATGTATGGATCCTGTAAATTTCTCGTTTAGTGCACTCAAAAACAACTGATCGACATGGCTCAATCACTTAAAATGGCTTGTGCAACTCATGGCACGATCGAAAATGGTAAAATCAGAATTTGGCAAAATCATGCATTGATCACTCAAAAACGGTTGATTAGCGTGACACGATCACTTAAAATGGCTAGCTCAACTCATGGCGCGATCAAACTTAGTAAAATCGGGATTTGGCAAAATCATGCGTCGTTCACTCAAAAAGTGTTACGTGACATGTGTTAATCACCAGAAATGACTTGTGCCACTCACGGGATCGAAATCGGGCAATTTGGCAAAATCATGCATCGATCACTCAAAAAGGGTTGCACAACACATGTCGATCACCAAAAATGGCTTGCGCGACTCATGGCATCAAAATCTGGCACTTGGCAAACTTCTGTTCTAACACGTTTAAAAATAGGCGATCGACACCTGAAAAATGTTGAAAACCACGGGCATGCTTGACTGATCACATTTGAGAATTTGATCAATCATTGGATTTAGCATGACAAAATGCAGTGATCAACTTAGGAAAATCAACGATTTTCACGTGTGCGCATCAGGCCTGGCACGGTCTAGATTTTGACAAATTCAAGAGTCGAATTTCAAGATGCGAAATTTGGCATAGATTTGGGATGCGACATCCCCTCGACACAGGTGTGACACTCCATGTCCATTAAATTCACTCACTAAGGGAATGCATTAAGTTTTGTGAAGCATTTTAGGAAAACAGAAACGGAAATATTACAAGACATATATAAGAGCAACAACGGAATCAAATTTTTATTTCAAACATAAATCATAACATCGTGGTCCAAAATACCATAGGTCGAAAACTATATAAAGCCCATTACAATAATTTATGTCTTGTACCATCAAAATATGTAAATACTTAAAAAGCATAATTCCCCAAAAAGAGATAAAGCCATAGTAGAGATAAGAACTTGAGCCATACTTCGAAAGAAGCTCCTAGCAAGATGATAACCGAGTCTTGACTAAGCCTGAGTATTCCCACCCTGAGAACCTGGGGGGAACGGAAGAAAGAAGAGGGAACAAAAAGGGTCAAACATAAAGTTTGGCGAGTCCAGTTACTTTAGCAAGTAAATAAATAAAAGTAGCATGACAGGCATATAAAATGGATAAGAGAGATAACTACGTAAAAGGCAGGTATGACAAGATAAACAGGATAGGGTGTATACACTTCTAATGATTACTCTGCATTATTACTAGTATATCCAGAATGAGATGATCCCTTCCACTATAAGGTGGTAGACTTAGGCATATGTCCAAATGTACCATAACTACAACCCTAATCAATTGGCTCCCTAATCCGCGTAGATACTCTGTGTCGGCTCCACCGTAGGATGTATCACGTCCTAAAATGGCAACCCTTTGCTGATATGCACAGCCCCATATCTACATATGTCATGGTCGTCTTATCCCCCTCTGCCCGGCTCATGCACGCACATGGCCTAGTCGGTTTGCGCCGCCCAAACCGTCCTCCATGATTGGATCTCTTACAAACAGTCCAGTAAGCGTGCCCCTTCTCCGACCTACTTCAGAGTACATGTTTGTTACCTACTCCGGGTTACTGACTGAAACGGGTCCCACACACAAGATGATACAAGCTCTCCCTAGGCTTGCATCCCCACTACTAGGATTTCAACTGGTAAACCCTAACATTTCAACATGTAAAACAGGTTAAGCTGTCAGGCCAATATGTGTAAACATTACCCCACCGCCACAAGATTTACTTAACCCTCACTGATCCAAGCAAGTTTACTTAACAAAGTTGCATAACCCCAAAGTATAAAACATGTTAAGTCTGTGGGCCTATATATAAATATTACCCACCGCCACAATATTTACTCAACCCACCCATTGTTTCAACCAAGTTTACTCAACCCCTATTCAAGGTAACATGTTCATACAATCCCTATGGATTCAACTAGGTTAAGTATTCCAATTCGTTATGATGTCCATTTATGGTTATAATGGGCTAGACCTCCCACATTAGGCCTACAACTTGTGGATGTTGGATATGCCGGTCAGGTCCAAGCAGACTTCTTCTATAATTTGGGCCTAACCTCGTGTCATAGCCCGTCTCGTATTTGTGCACTTAGACCCCTCACATTAGATTCAATATTTGCGGTTACTGGTTATGCCAGTCGGGTCCGGTCAGACTTCCACCACAAATGCAATCTAACCTCGTGTCATAAGTGCCATTACAGATTTCTAATTACTGTAATCCTAGGCATTTAAATTATTAACCAATTAATTGTACCTATGTCCTTATAGGTGTTCATGCCCATTTACCCAATTATATTCATAATGGATTATATGTCCAAATTCATATTCGTCATTAAATTTATGCCAATTCTAATGTTTTCCCCCGTTCCCTAACTAACGCATTCACATATGTTTGGCGTCATGTCTAGGCTAGAAAGTAGCCTAGCTATAAACAATAAAAGGAAAAGATGACAATAGTGATTATTTTAACCAATAAGACATAAACATGTAATTGGCATAGTGATAAGGTGGACATATAAAGAAGATCTAGTGGGTATGTGATAATAAAACTAGATCTAACATATAAGGATGTCATAATAGGCATGAATAAATAAGGATTCATATGTCCAATTAATGAAAGATCCAACTTACCCACAACATGATAAGTACAAAATGATCTAACAAGAATTAGATCCATAAGTAGATGTGACATAATAAATTAACCACAAGTGAATTGGATCTATAAAGGTAGATCTAGCATGATAATATTTAAGATCCACAATTGTGACATGATAAATTAACCCCAAACGAATTAGATCTATAAAGGTTGATCTAGCATGATAATATTTAAGATCTACAATTGTGACATGATAAATTAACCACAAGCGAATTAGATCTATAAATGTAGATCTAGCATGATAATATTTAAGATCCACAATTGTGACATGATAAATTAACCACAAGCGAGTTAGATCTATAAAGGTAGATCTAACATGATAATATTTAAGATCCACAATTTTGACATGATAAATTAACCACAAGCGAATTAGATCTATAAATGTAGATCTAACATGATAATATTTAAGATCCACAATTGTGACATGATAAATTAACCACGAGCGAATTAGATCTATAAAGGTAGATCTAACATGATAATATTTAAGATCCACATCATAGTTATGTCATAGATTCAAAAGTCCTAATAGAACTGATATGAAAAAGATTTAGATCCAAGTAATAGAATATTATAGATTCACAAATTACGATAGATCCAATATGATTCAATCACAGACATATATCTAAATCACAGTTATATCACATTTACTTTTAATCATTTAAATCTAAAAGTAACTAACTCATAGTGTTTGGATTTTAGAAGATAGAAAAGAATTTGTTGGTGTTGAATCTCAGATCTATTCTTGAAACACTTGAATCTTTAAACTTAATTTGTAGAAGAAGAAAGGATTAAACTCAGTTCGGGCACTAACAGCATTTGGCCTCCATTGTTTTTAGTATGAGAAAACAAGAGATATGAGGGTATATTTATAGCTGCCAGCCTCCAGAAATCGAATGCCACCTCAGCCCTGGGGGGAATCGGGCTATGGGTCGACACCCAATTGGGTCAGCAAGCCCAAAAACTACTATGGGTGTACTTGGAAGGTGCGTCAGGTAAAAACGCCTTGGTGCACTTGTCAAGTGCGCCAGTTATCCCTGTTTTGATCGTCAAACTTCAACCGTTTATAACTTCTTCATACGTTATCTGTTTTACGCAAACCAGGTGTCTCTCTTAACCTGAATTTCGAGACGTATGCGATGACATAGTCCGTTTCCCTTAGTTCTGAATATTAAAATATTTATTCTTTAATTTATCCTCTTTTAATGTTAAAATACAGGGTGTTACAACAGGGATCCAATGCTAAATCACGTGTGCAACATGCAAGATTGGAATGCAAAATCCTTGCTATGGCAGGAATGTGAAAAATCCCAAAAATCTGGCAAATTCGAAAATGCATGTGGATCACTCGTCTTTGTTTACTCGACTCAGCCAGAACATGGTTTTTGTGATGCAAAATTATAGATTTGGCAATTGGCTCAGAAAGTGGCAGATCACACTAGAACCATGTCAATCACTGTTTTTAGGTGATTGACACATGTTTGTAATGACCCAAATTTCCGCAACATCAGAGTTGACTATATACATCATACGTCCAACCCAAATATCACGAAAATACGAAACATTTTTTTTAGAAGAAAGAGGTAGAAGAAGAATAGAAATAACAACATAGAATCTCACATCGCAGCGGAACAAAATATAATATATCATATCTTTGAAATACAAAATCTTAACTGTATAACATACACTTATCAGAGTACAACACTTACAACACAACGGAACCACTATAACTAGATAACGCTGAAGCCTCCTGCTCCAAGCTCCTTTAGATATATTTGAAAAATCCTGAACTACTTGACTGCCCGTACAAATTTAGGCACCCAAGAGTTTAGGTAGAACAAAACAAAATAAACTTCGGGTCAGTCATGGGACTGGTATGAGTAAACAGTTTAAAACAGTTTCAGAAAACTAAATGATATCTCATAAGACCACGCCGTATAACACAGAACAGGTTTTTCCCTTATGAGAATCCAAACACTTGATTTAACTTTCAAAAATCCCTTTTGAAAGGAACGAGAGCTTTATATCAAAACTCCTTTGATATTATAATAGTGTCTAAATCAAGTAAATACAATCTAGTGGAACGTTTGCATCTCACGTTCTACATATATAATATACAATCATAAACCGCAAGCACGTATTGGGTATTTGATTTCCAACTATGACAAGGTATGGAACCACCTTCCGCTAGTATATCTCTAGAGGAGAATACACCGAGTTTAACAAGAACATCTTGCAACTCAGCCACACATGACCGACCACTCATTTGGCTTGAGTGTATCGAATGTATATCACCAACGGTTGGGATCAGCAACCGTTTCCCGAATGGGACAGCATCGACAATAGTTTTTTTTGAAGTAAATGAAACTCTAGATCAGGTGATTATACACCATAATAGGTGTGACCTACATAGCCATGCTGCTTGCCCGATTTCTGTCATTTACCGGTTGATGAGGCTTGAGGTTACGCCTTATTATCACTTCAGATTCACTTTGAATGCCACATTGTCAGATCCATCGAAATCACTAATTGACGTCTACAACAGTACATTACGTGTCAGCTAAAAGAAGTTTCCTTCTCCGCTTCCACTCTTGGTACGGTTGAAGAAATCAATGTACGTGACCTTTCTGGAAATACTCTGTCAGACATTCATCCATACAAGTCACCCAGGAACAGGATGAACAGAAGGCACAATTTCTATAAATAGAAAAAGTCCTTGCACTCTACTCCGTCTTCGATTATCTTTATATAATCAGATTCTCAACGCTACTGCCAATACGGAGTGGTTCTTCGGATAATAATCCAACCGGTCTCTCCATATTGACAACGATGGACAAAACTTCGATAGTCTGTGATTTAACTATCGAATAAAAACAAGTGTTTCGATAGTCGATGATTTAACTATCGAAGGAAACAAGTGTTCATCCAATTATCAACAATCACTGAGCCTTTAATTAATATTCCATTAATTAAATCACTTCTCTATTTCTTTATCAATATTTGTAACCAAATATTTTCAATAACCATATTGGCATTTCACGTTATTTTCTAAATTTAGAAAATATATGATATTTTATAATTGGAAAATATTCCAATTACTCATCTCTTTTCCGATCTCGTTTATTTCTGTACTTAGGAAATATTCTTTATTATATTTCCAAGCTTTCACTTATTTGGGTTAAAACAGATGTTGTGTAAAACATCGTTACGACAACCCAAATACTATATTCGACTATCTCTTATCCAACATTGATCTTCGAGCCTGAAATCTTACTGTTCATTTGTTAATAATGCAATCAATCAAGTTGGGGTATAACTACCTCTCAGACCTTGAGTGAATAGCATTTATAACGTCAAAACAGATAAGACTACTTACTCGAATAATCAATACCATACAACTACTGATTCACTTTTAAACACGTATACACTTCCTCCTTCTATTCTTACTAGATTTTATTCTTATACTTCCTTTTTGATTATACTATTCTATTTCTAAGTACGTTTCTTATCGACTTCTATATATATCTATACGTTGATTTCTAACTATCAAATTATCTTAAAAATATTCTAACTCCTTAAATTCCCGGAAAAATTCGCCATAACCTCCTTTGTATCGGGAGCATCGGGAAAATCCCCAAACTGCCACACAGGCCTTCTCCAATTAAAAAGAAAAAGAAAAGCCAAGCGGCTAGCCGATACGGCGCATAAAATCTCATATATGAATTAACTACGTACCTTTTTGTCGGGCAATCTATATATATACCTTCTAACACTTTATTCCAAACCTGTCTCCTGTATATTTATACATGTCCAATCTATTTTAACTATACTAATCGTTTTGACTCAATTTGTTAATTAAATCTGTTACTTAACTTTTCAGTCTATTTCACCTTCATATTTGAACATGACATGTTCAAATATATTTTAACATGCATATTAACAAATTCTAATTATAGTCATACTCTCGTTTCCTTATCGACTTCTTATTCAAATTCCAATTCAATTCTATTTGAATTCCCTTTATTTAAACTTCATTTGAATTCTATTTTCAATTCTATAGTTTAAAGTCCATTTGAATTCTATATTCAAATTCTATAGTTTAAAGTCCATTTGAATTCTATATTCAAATTCTATTTGAATTCTCTGCATTATTTATAAACAATGTTTATAACTTCACTTAAAATACCACATTTATATATTTATAAACAAAGTTTATAAATTCAGTTCAAATCCCATATTTTCCTTTATAAACAAGGTTTATAAATTCGATTCAAATCCTACCTTTTCATTTATAAACAGAGTTTATAAATTCAATTCAAATCCTACCTTTTTATTTATAAACAGAGTTTATAAATTCAATTCAAATCCTACCTTTTCATTTATAAACAGAGTTTATAAATTCAATTCAAATCCCACCTTTTCATTTATAAACAGAGTTTATAAATTCAATTCAAATTCTACCTTTTTATTTATAAACTGAGTTTATAAATTCAATTCAAATCCTACCTTTTCATTTATAAATAGCGTTTATAAATTCAATTCAAATCCCACCTTTTCATTTATAAACAGAGTTTATTAATTCCTTCCTTGTTTTATATATTCAAAACAAGTTAATATTTTCCCTAGTTCATTAAAACTTCAAATTCTATTTATAAAAATAGAATTTCCTTTTTAAAATCTCAAATACCCTTTTCGATATTTTTAAAGATCAATATTCAAGCCCCAGTGATATTTTTAAATAATCAAATCAACCAATTTTCAATCATTTGGTTTTTAACACATCATATATGAATATATATGAAATCAAACAAACAACAGATAATATATATTTTTGAGGAATCCAGTTGGATTCCTCCAACCTGTTTTCCTGCATCCACAGACGTTAGTCAACATAGTAATACCCATCTTGCTTTGAGGCAGGATATCGCGGTATGAAGGTCATCCACTAATCATAGCGTGGGGCGTATAGGGTAATCATCCGCTAATGAAACCGCGGGCATCCGCTAATGAGACTGTGGGAATCCAACCAATCATCAACCCAATATATATATCCTAAATAACTAATATATATTTTAAAATAATCAGACAGCATTCAAACAAGCACAGACAATTATTTCAACGAAATAAAAATAATTCTAATTAAACAGGTGAGTGAGATTTACTCACCGGAATTTTATTTACGCTCCATTCCATTTTTAATTTAAATC
This sequence comes from Allium sativum, assembly GCA_030737875.1. Lineage (NCBI taxonomy): Eukaryota > Viridiplantae > Streptophyta > Magnoliopsida > Asparagales > Amaryllidaceae > Allium > Allium sativum. The sequence goes on from CM060912.1 coordinate 432,372,649, forward strand.
GAGCGATATTCGATTTAAATAGAATTTCCAAGCTGATTATGATAGATCCCAAAAATTCCAACCCAATTTCATCATGAAGCTTAGACCCTTAGGATTTTAGTGAATTTTGTTTCTCGTCCAAACTGTTATCATATACAAGTGTTATATTTTCGAGTCTGTGTATATATATATTAAATGTAATTAACTAAACTAAATTAATTACCTAACTTCTTACCTTAATCCATGCTGCCTACTATTGGAAACTCCATCTTCTTTCATTTTAAGAAATCTGATCCTACTCAGCTGCTAAACCCAAAACAAACCATGATTTCTACTCAGCAATTACAGCGTCCAAAACTTCATCTTTTCGTCGTTGAAAATCCGCACTTGATCATCACATAGCGAACATAAACCTTAGCCCTTCCCTCAGCAAACTGCGGCACTCCACAAATGCATAGCAGTAAATTTTCACCATTGTTCACAACTCCACAACAATCACCATCTCGCAATACAATAGCACCCATCAGCAATTCTATGCAAACCCTGGACATCAACGCTCCATTCGAACTCCCCAAAAGTACCACTATCGCACTCTTCACATAACCAGCGGCTCTCCTGAAACTGCGCTTCCCCTCATCCAAACCATCGCGATTTTCACCTGATGACGAACCCTAACCAGCGTCACATCCTTAAATTCACGAGCTTCAGGGTGACTCGAAATTCCCATTTACGATTTTGGTTCCGACTTCGTACTGACTCCTTTGAAATACACCTGCTCGATTTCGAGATACTAAAGAATCCGAGAGTTTTCAATTTTGATTTGCCCCTTTTTTCTCTTTTAACTGCGGTATTAGATTTTATTGAAGATTTCCGAAATGCAAGGATGGCCTTTGAGGCTTGATTCGGATTTGAAAGGGAGTGGTTGGCTTTGAATGGATATCGCTGGGGAACTAGGACAAAAGGTGGATGCGGTTTTTAAGAAGAGACATGGCCATTTTTACTAAAGCTTTCCTTTTTTCTAGAGAACAGAAATGTAAACAGAAAGGAGAGGAAGGATGTCGCGATTCTTATAGAGGAGGAGTGCAGATATATTTTTAACAGCAAGGCCATTGTTGTGTGGAGATGGAGAGGAGAATGTGGCTTATATTTTTGCCTAAGATTTTGTGTGGAGGAAAATAAACCAACAAATCAAATATTTTATTTTATTTTATTTAAATTTAGCCGGATCCGTTAAATTGTCACTTTGATTTCGAACTCCTTTCTGAACCCGACAACTGACATTCCTAGGGTTATACCCCTATTCTGAACACACTGGGATAGGTTACGAAGTCCAATTTTATCGTTTGTAGAAGATATTAATTTAAATTGATTTAAATTAATTTCAAACCATTTAAATTCTTCGATAATAATTTAATATTATTATTCTAATACAAACAGGAGTTTGAATTAATTATCTGAACTGTTTTCAAATCAGTTTCAACTTCTCGAACTGACGTATTACGATAATTTAATATATTCGATATTAAATCGAAATTGATTATTAAATTGATAATTTAATATAAATATTCATTTATATTATCCACCCAATATTTAAATTTAATATTAAATATTCAAAAATTAACCCATAAGGATCCGGGTCATTACATGTTGATCACCATTTTTTCCAAATTTTTCCAGAATGCGATATTTCCCACCAGGATTCGATTTTTGGCTATCTTTTTGGGATGCGAATTTCGCATCCCTTCGGGATATGAAATTTTGGCTGATGCCTCTAAAACCCACCTATAAATACCCCAAACTTGGCATTCAAAGGGGTTGGTTCTCATTTGGTTTTTTGGACTTTTTGGAGCTCTCAAGCACGATTAATGACTGCCATCTTCTTCTCCATTACTATTGGACATTGCTTGGACCTCTAAACTTTGCATAAACGTTTTCCTTCTACTTTTGGACATTCAGTTGGACTTTTGGCGTGTTATTGGACATATTTTTACACTTTTGGACATTAGGGATATTTCTAGGATATTTTTGCATAGTTTGAGTAAACAAAGAAGACGAAAGGCATTTTGGTCAAAGTTTATATTTAACAAACATTTTGTTGTTCAATTATGCAACTTTGTCCATGTAAATTGTCTGAACTTGTATAAACATGGTAATTGACAATTGTATGATGAATGATTACTATGAAGTGGACGTAGGCGTTAATGCCGAACCACTATAAAAGTCATGTTCTCTCTTTACGTTTCACTACTTTGGATATTTGGATTGTTGATTTACTATAAAACTCACACTTGGGCGTTGGCGTGTGCAAATAGCCAATTCCCTACATTAACACTTTGGCATGCCAGGAAGGAGGGCACACAACTTCAGCTTTAGTCTCAGTGTTTAGCTTTAGTTCTCGATCTTAGCTTTCATCTTGGTCTTCGGATTTTTGAATTCAACTTCAAATTTGTTTCGGAAATGAATCTCACTTGGTTTTTTCCATGGTTAAAAGAAAATGGTTAGCTCAGTTGGAAGTAGTAGGTATGGAGGAATAGCAAGAACTCCCCTCAACCAAACACCCATCAAACTATGTTACTTGCGACGACATCGAGGGAGTCATCAAAGATTTAACTAATAATCTCACTTCTCGCTTAGAACAACATAAAGAGCATTTCGGTCAATAGGAAGCCACTATGAACACTCTTCTTGCCCGATTCGAAGGTTTACGAGGCAGTTGGGCCAAGACAACATGATCATATTAAGTGCTAGTGTTCTTCAAGGGTTAGCTTGGGACTTGGGGGCAATTGGCGAAGAACAACCCCGCGTCGACACCAATCCCCAGACAGCTATCGGGTTGGCTAGATAATTCTCTACATAATACTTTAAGATAATTCTTCCTTTAGAATATTGTCCCTTTCATTTTTGCCACTTTTGCAAGTTTTATGTTTCACTTTGCCAAAAACGCAAATCCTTTAGAACAAGTTTTGCACCCAACTTTTCTAATCTAAAACGTCCTTTACTATCTATTCTTATCTCCTTCAAAAATAATCAAAATCCAATTATTTCTCAATTGTAAATAAAATAATTTTAATGAACTTTGCGATTGATCAAATTTTCAAATTCAATAGTTAAAATATCACAGAACATATTTCAAAATAACCAAATTTAATTCTGTTTTTGTAAATTCTATGAAATCAAACCCATCTTCCCTAGCTCAAAACTCTAATGTTCTCTTCTTGTAGATTGCTTGAATTAATTTAATTTAAACCATTTTAATAGAATATGAATTAATTCAATATAATAATTTAAATTTAAAAAGTTTTATTTTAATATAAAAGATTTATTTAGCTTAAAGACTTATTTTAAATCTAAGTTAACATAATAACTTTAATTAAAAAAATTGGCAAGGCCGACTGGTTTTCAATGGGATTCGTAACACTTTATTATTATAAAAAATAATAAGAATAGAGAGTCCAGGAGATATACAACATGCATATTTTCTACATAGTACAAACCAGACATGGCTTAACCCTAGCAAAACTGACTATGAAATGTTCAAACTCACAATCTTTAATATCATACTGCCAATAAGAGCCAGCAGTGACAAAATAACTTCAACCACAGCTCTCTCATTTATTGTCAAAGAACTTACCCATCGTTCATTCATGTTTCTTCACTACAAGAAAATCAATTTTGTTGCAAAAATCAGTGGCATTTCTTTGCAATGGTAGGCAAAGGTGTTTTCACTCACAATATAAACGCGAAAAAAAAAATTCGCTTCCCCGCCTAAGAAAAAGTAGTCCGTGTGGTCCAAAATAAACATGACCAACTATTTTTTATTCCTCTCCCCTCATACTTAGAAAATTCTAAACCTAATTCACTTCCCCCAATTCAATTTTTGCTGAAGAAAATTTTCCCTTTTATTCGTGCTCAAATTTCAGCTGCAGATAGCAAAAAACTTCTCTAGTCCTACGACTTTTTATCTGATTTCAGGTAAATTTATGATTAGTCGTTGTGTCATGAAAAATTATTCATACTAAACCAAAATACATGAATCAACGATGAAGTTCAAATACTGGAAATCCAAATACAATGTCTAGGATGGAATTTGATTCAACTGATAGGAATCAATTCGATTCCAATTACGTGATCTACTTTAATTCTAGTTCTGGAATCAAAGATGATTCCTCGAATCGATTTCATTTTTTGAAATACCTACCTTTTTTTCCCCAAAATAAGTTTTTCCCCTATTTCTTTTTCTATAACAAATCCCTAATTTTGCACTTCTTAAAAAATGGGACAGGAGGATGAAACTCCAACGGCTCACCATTCCAATGTCTCAAAATTTAGGGACGAGGAGAGAAGCATGACTAGTAGTTGAAGCTTCTTTGCCCTCTTATTTTTAATTATTACTATGGTAGAAAAAAAAAGTCCACTTAAGTTGATCTAACCATGTTAGCTGCTATCATATACTAGGATTAAAATGAAAGTTATTATGCTATATATATATATTTATATATACATACATGTTTATGTATATATGTGTGTGTGCATATATATATATATATATATATATATATATATATATATATATATATGTATATATGTATATATTTTGATAAAACAAAAATTGCTTGAATTCATATCAAAAGACAGTTGTTTATACATGTCATAAGTTACAAGATATAAAATTGTTGAAATATAATGTGTTCGTAACAAGAAATTAGAAGGATATTTAATGGCTCGGATTTCCATACTATCCGAGTTGACTAAACACACTACATATTCAACCCAAATTACACAAAAATACGAATCATTATGAAATAAGAAGAACATAAATAGTAGATAGAACTGAACAAACAACACAGAATCTCACATTGTAGTATAATAGAATATAACATATATGTATAACAACTTTTGGGATACAGTTTTTTACTGTATATACATATACATACAATTATCAGAGTACAATACAACACAGTGGAAAATAAACATATACGTAAACACCTGAACTACTTGACTGCCCGTATGATTAACATAGAAATGTGTTTATTTTATGCTCTTATATCTTATCTTTTGTATATAAATAAATACTGCTTGGGTATTATTTTGTCACTTTTAAAGATATGCTGACTTAGCCTGTAATGACCCGGGTTTTTGTCGACTATGGTTATCGCCATAAACTCAATGACGACTAACCAAACATCAAAAAATACCGGTCATTAGTGAAAGAAATTAGAGGGTGAGGATAGGATAAGATAGAAACATAGAAAAGAAGAAGAAGGAGAACACAATATTAGAGTAACACGAATCTCACAACGGAACGAATAAATATATTTCATAACATAACTTTGAAATACAAATCTTTACTTGAATATACATCATTATCAAAGTACAACACTTACAACACAGCTGAAATAATTATAGCTATAAAATCCTAAAGCCTCCTGCTCCAGCTCTTCAAGTGTATCTATAAAATCCTGACTACTTGACTGCCCGTACAAATTTAGGCACCCAAGAATTTAGGGAAACAAACAGATAAACCCCGGGTCAGTCATGGGACTGGTATGAGTAAAACAGTTTAAAACAGTTCAAGCAGGTAATCGATATCTCATAAGACCACGCCGTATAACGGAACGGTTTTTTCCCTTATGAGAATCCAAATATCTTTATATCAAAAATCTTTTGATATTATAATAATGTCTATCAACACAATATAATAACCATCTAGCAGAAATTCTTTCATCTCACGTTCTACATATATAGTTTACAATCAAAACCGCAAGCACGTATTGGGCAATGGATTTCCAACTATGACAAGGTATGGAACCACCTTTCGCTAGTGTACCTCTAGAGAGGAATACACTGGGTTCAACAAGAACATCTTGCAACCCGGCCACACATGACCGACTACTCATTTCGCTTGAGTGTATCAAATGTGTATCACCAACGGTTGGGATCAGCAACCGTTTCCCGAATGGGGCAGCATCAACAATAGATTTTTAGAAGTAAATGAAACTATAGATCAGATGATTATACACCCTACTTCGGTGCGACCGACTTAGCCATGCTGCCTGCCCTAATTCTGTCATTTACCAGATGTGAGGCTAGAAGCTACGCTTTATCATTACACCAGATTCACTTTGAATGCCACATCGTCAAATCTATCAAATCACCGATTGACGTCCTCAACCATACATTATGTGTTAGCTAAAAGAAGTTTCCTTCTCCGCTTCCACTCTTGGTACGGTTGGAGAAATCAATATACGTGATTGTCTGGAAATACCCTGTCAGACATCCGTCCATACAAGCTATCCAGGAACAGGATGAACCGAAGGCACTATTCTGTAAACAGGATAGCCATTGCATAACTCCGTCTTCAATTTCCTTTGGCATATATGATTCGCAACGCTTATGCCAATACAGAGTGATTCTTTGGATAATAATCCAACCGGTCTCTCCATATTAACAATGTTAAAATGGTCAAAACTTCGATAGTCTGTGATTTAACTATCGAAGAAAAAAAGGTGTGCAAACAACAATATTATTTCCAAATGGAAATTTGTTATCGATCAAACATCATTCAACATTTATCTCTTTATTTCATTAATTTACTTATCTCCTGTTTCCCTATATTCAACATTTCTTATTTTCTAAATTTGGAAAATATACGTTATTAACAATGGAAACCATTTCCATTTCTTGTTTTCTTTATTAGAAAACATTTCTGGTTTCTTATTTGGAAAACATTTCCAAAGCATCTTCATTGGACTTAGACAGATGTTTAAACAAACCATCGCGATGCCAACTCAAACCATTTCCTTTAATTACTAAATTCACTTAACCATCCTTTACTATCGAACCTTAACCATTCCTTAGTTAAAAATGTAGTCAATCAAGTTGGGGTAATACTACCTCTCATACCTTAACTGAACAACGTTTCTAACCATGAAATAGACAAAGTTCACCCTTTTAATTCTTTAACAAACTTCCTTACGTAACTCTCTTTCAAATCTTTTCTATTCGATAATTCTTTCCTTCGATAAGGTATATTCGATAACTCTATTCAATTTATTCTATTCACTTAACTCTTTTGATTTAACTCTAACTCTATTCACATAACTCCAATCGAATAGCTATATTCGATAACTCCTTTTGATTAACTAACTTTGACTAACTCCTTTTACTCTATTCAAATAAACTATATTCGATCAACTCAATTGATTCTATTCGAATAAACTATATTCGATTTGATCCTTTTACTTTCTATTCGAATAAACTATATTCAATTAACTCATTTGCTTTAACTCTAATCGATTAAACTAACATCGATTAACTCCTTTCGATTAAACTAACATCGATTAACTCCTTTTAACTCGATTAAACTAACATCGATTAACTCCTTTTAACTCGATTAAACTATTCATTTATAAAGATTTACTTTTAGTAATAGGTCTTCACTTTACAAATGATTTCCTTATTATAACAGTTTCCATTTTTTATAACGTTTATTCATTTTCTAAATATCTCCTATATATAAATATTCTAATTTATAAATATTTCTTATTTATAAATATTCCATTTATAAATATTTTATTTTCAAATATCATTTTGAAAATATTCCCTTATCAACATTTCGGTATGTTATGGTATTCAACATATCAAATCACGATGATCAGTATCGTTCTAACACATATAATCGACAACAGATTATATATCACATCATATATCACAATATATGAAAAACAGTAAAATAAATGTTGAGGAACCCCGTTGGGTTCCTCCAACCTGTTTCCCTGCATCCACAGATTTTAAACAATAAAATCAACATCACTTTTAGTTCCATATGATATATTCTGTTAAACAGAATCAATATAGAAATTCAACTAAATGACTAGCAGTTCAATCAAACAGTCAACACGCAGTCAATCAGCCAATATTTAACAGTTCTAAAAATACAACATGAAAATATAACTGTTCAGAGTTGGTGAGTTTTACTCACATTGGACTATCATCGTTAATTAACGATAATTGTCGTTGATTCAGATCGGACAATTTAATTTGCGATAAATTGTAACGAGCTCCGATGGACTTCCAGTAAATTCCATGGTGTTGCTCTCGTCCATACGATCCCAATGGATCCTATTTTGTTCGATTTCTTTTACGTATGGATTAGATATGATATAAACAAGTCAATACAAATTTAAATTAGAACTAACTTTATTTTAATTAAATAATTGGGCCTCACCCCATTTAATTTCCACCGGCCCAATTACCCACTATCGCTTCCTTACTGTTCTTTCTTCTCCTTCGATATACGGTTCCTCCTATACTTCATTTCCACGCTTTAAAATCTCAAGTACCCAATTCGGCCAATACTTCATAAAACTCAAACAAGGATTACCAACCAACACCTCTTCCATACCCTTACACCTCCACGCCATTTTGATCGGACTGAGTCAACTTCATCTCTGTGCCGAACATCCTGGTTTTCGCAAATGTTGAGACATCGAACACTTTTATCACAGATTTCCAACTTAAAACCATAAATCCACTTCACTTCGAAACCTCTATAATACCATCCTAGTTTAAAGCAACTCGCATCCATCTTTGTTCAATTCGAGTTCAGGATTTCACGCTGAAATCAGTTCTAGGTTGCGAACTTTTGAATCTTGAAAAAAATCCCCAAAAATCACAGTCAATTCTACTCTTCACAATAAATACAAATATAACTCATCAATACCGAATCGCTGCTCACACATTTGAATCCGTCGAACCCTAGCATCGCTGTATTAAATAACAGTTCAAAACAATTGCGTCGAACAGGTTGAGAAGGGTATGAACTCGAAGAATATCTCACCAGGATTACAAAAACATTACTCTCATGATTTAAGGAATTTTCTACCATTTTTTTTTATTTTTCTTATTCTGGTTTTCTCGTTTGGGATAAAATGAGGAACGACGAAATTACTTTGACTGTGGAATGATTTTTAGGTTTAGAGATGTTGTGGGGGGTATTTATAATGAAGATAAATATCTAGATATTTTGTAGAAGGAATATTCCCGGTATATTCCCTTTTTGTTAATTCGTTTCGCCTTCTAAAAATCCGTGTGATCACATACGATATTCAAAAATCGCGAAAATGGTCATGTAGCTACAGTTCGACATTACGGTCCCAACGAAACTGGTTTCGTCGAATTCTGATTCTGTATGCTCACACAACGTATTTTTAACTGTCGAAATACTAGCTGTTTCTCAATCTAAAAATTCGTACGACCGCACAATGACTTTAAAAATCACGAAACTGGAAATCTAACAACTATTTGATATTGCAGATCCAACAAAATTAGTTTCGTCAAATTCCGACTTCGTTTGCAAAAGTGGCTATTTTTAAAGCTCTGGATGACCCATTTAAATATTTATTTATTTATTTATTTATTTATTTATTTAAATACAATTAAATTTAATATATTAAAAAAATATTATCGTCTATATTCACAGTGGAATACCATATAGCTCTAGAATATTCCTATATGAATTTCTAACTTGATATTCACTTCTGGGTCAACCCGATATTCGATTTATATTGAAATTCCTTTTAAAAATATAAATAATTCCTTTATAAATTATAAAGGAATTCCACAGCGACTTTTCGAAATTTTGATTTGGATGTAAATCAAAATCTACACAACTAAATCCCAATTTGTTTCTTCTACTAGAAAGATATACTCCACCAGCTCCAAACGTTTCTTGTTTCACATAAATCCGATTTAAAACGAATCCTGTACATTCAATTGAAGTTCAAATCGCCAATTTACGAACTGCAGCGCCATTTCGAGCTCGATTTTAATTATATTCTAACTCTACGTTCAAACTGTCGTTTATATAATATATATTCGTTATTCAAATTCAATTCCAAGCTGAATTAAATATCACAGATGATCCAGTTCACACCATATCGCCATTTCAGCCAATTCTGATTATTTCAGAATTAAATATATTATTTAATTTATTATTTTAAATTAATTATTCACCATTATTTAATTAAACCATCATTTTATTCACTATATCACTATTTATATAATTAAATAAATTTATTATAATACCTCTGCCAATGCGGGTCATTACAATCTTTCCCACTTAAAATAATTTCGTCCTCGAAATTGCTAAAAGGTAGAGGACGACACTATTGACTGATTAGAACGTATTTGTTCACTTCTTAACTTCAGTTTCAACCAAACCAATTTAATTTCAATTAAATATCTATTTATTTCTTATCAACGAAAGTTTTCAAAAATCCTGAAAATTTTCTAACGCCTTAACTTTTCGAAAAATTTCGCCACCTCCTTTGTACTGGTCAATCGGTCAAACTCCAACTCGCCTCCCTGGGCCATCTCCATCCCAAAAGAAAATCAAACAGCCAAGCGGCTTTCTAATTCAGCTCATAAATCTTATATCCAATAGAAATATAAACTTGTACCTTTTTGTCGGCATATCATTATATCCTTTCCACCTGTTATCAATTCAGCGGATACAAGGGTCATCCCAATCAAATTCCAATCTGCTTTTATCCACAACACAACCGTTCGCTTATATCTAAGCCAAATATCATTTCAACTCGAGTTTTCTTCTCGATTCCCAACTATTAACTTGATTATCATGTTACACTTTAAATTTGAATCTCACAATCCAAATTGTCTTGATATCATTCTAATTCAATCTCAGTTACCACATTAACTGGCTTTATTTTAATTCAAATTTGCTTTCACAAATTTCTGTTAAATTTGTTTTTAATTCAAACAGCCTTTCCTTGGGAGTATTTAAACAGTTTACTCTTTTCAAAAATCAAATTTTCCTTTTGAACATGTCATTGAGCCCTTAATTAATATTCCATTAGTTAAATCACTTCTCTATTTCTTTATCAATATTTGTTAACCAAATATTTTCAATAACCATATTGGCCTTTTATGTTATTTGGAATACATTTCCGAATATCGCCTTCCTTTATTTTCTAAACTTTTAGAAAATATATGCTATTTATAATTGGAAAATATTCCAATTACTTATCTCTTTTCCGATCTCGTTTATTTTTATACTAAGGAAATATTCTTGATTATATTTCCAAGCTTACACTTATTTGGGTTAAAACGGATGTTGTGTAAAACATCGTTACGACAACTCAAATACTATATCCAACTAACTCTTATTCAATATTGATCTTCGAGCCTGAAATCTTACTATTTATTTGTTAATAATGAAATCAATCAAGTTGGGGTATAACTACCTCTCAGACCTTGACTGAATAACATTCATAACGTCAAAACAGATATGACTACTTACTCGAATAATCTATACCATACAACTACTTATTCACTTTTAAACACGTATACGCTTCCTCTTTCAATTCTTACTAGATTTAATTCTTAGTCTTCCTTTTTGATTTTACTATTCTATTTCTAAGTTCGTTTCCTTAACGGGAAATGACTTTTATATATATATCGATACATTGATTTCTAACTATCAAATTATCTTAAAAATATTCTAACTCCTTAAATTCCTGGAAAAATTCGCCATAACCTCCTTTGTACCAGGAGCATCGGGATATTTCAAATAGCCTCCCATGGCCCTCACCAATCCAAAAGAAAAAGAAAAAGCCAAGTGGCTAGCCGATACGGCGCATAAAATCTCATATATGAATTAAATACATACCTTTTCGTCAAGCATTCTATTTATATACCTTCATACCTTATCCATACCTATCTCATGTATATTTATACCTGCCCAATCTATTTTAACTATACCTGATTGTTTTAACTCAATTTGTTAATTAATTTGTTAATTAACTCTTTAGTCTATTTCACTTTTATATTTGAACATGACATGTTCAAATATATTTTGACTTGCTTATTAACTATTTTAATCCAAATTTCAATTTTAAGTTCTATATTCGATTTCGAATATCCATTTACAAATCCAATTCACCTTTCAAAGTTCAACTTCAAATTCAAAACTCGATTAATTAATTCCTCTTCGACTTAGTTAATTCTATTCAATTTCTATTCAAATTTTATATCACTTCTATTATTCAAATCTATATATCAAATTCTATTATTCAAATTCTATATATCAAATTCTATTCAAATTCTATAGTTTAAATTCCATTTGAATTCTATATTCAAATTCTATATATTCAAATCCTATATTTGAATTCCATTTGAATTCTATATTCAAACTCTATTTCAATTCCGTTGAATTTCATATATTCAGACTCCCTTTGAATTTCTATATTCAATTCTATTTGAATTCTCTTTATTCAAATTCTATATTCAATTCTATATTATGAATCCAATTTTTGAAATTCAACACAACTTGTTTTTCCCAAAACAATTTCAAAACAGTATCTCTGGTAGTAATTCGTCACTTACAAATCGAAAATGAATACTGATGATGCAGCTGTCATCATCAGAATCTATTTTCCAGCGATCGAAGTGAGTTCAATACTATAAAACCATTTCTAAACATTTCCACTTTGAAATTCATTTCAAAATATAATTCACACTGCTTGTAAAACAATTTAAAACCTCCTAGGATCTTAAATTTTCCTTATTTTTAATCCAAATCCATTTACGAACACTTATCCAAATCTCCAGAGTTTTAATTCAATTTTTGGTTTAAATTTCAGATTTAACTCATCTGATTTCACGTATTTCACCTATATGAATTCTGATTGGTTATTTACATAACCATTTACTTATAATCTTACTCGATTATAATCACAACCAATATATCCAATATATTATAATCTTGATATTTATATCTTCTTTATATCAAGATATACCTTGGGTAAACTTGTTTTAATTTACCATCTTTTCAAAACATATCGTGCCGACCCATCGTATTCGAGTGTTTATAAACTCCTACCGATACAGTGGATCAAACTGATCGACCAGAACTCATAAACGACTCAACCAATAAATCACCACAATATAAAACGATTTTATATCAATAACAAATACATTCACTCGTATATATATACACTCAACTCAATCTAGGGTATTACTGACCCTATCTCTACCGAGTCACGCCACAGAGCCAAGGTATTAACTAAACCTTTGCTCTGATACCAACTATAATGACCCGGGTTTTTGTCGACTTTGGTTATCGCCATAAACTCAATGACGACTAACCAAACATCGAAAAGTACCGGTCATTAGTGAAAGAAATTAGAGGGTGAGGATAGGATAAGATAGAAACTTAGAATAGAATAAGAAGGAGAACAAAATATCAGAGTAACACGAATCTCACAGCGGAACGAATAAATATATTTCATAACATAACTTTGAAATACAAATCTGTACCTGAATATACATCATTATCAAAGTACAACACTTACAACTCAGCGGAAATAACTATAGCTATAAAATCCTGAAGCCTCCTGCTCCAGCTCTTCAAGTGTATCTGTAAAATCCCGACTACTTGACTGCCCGTACAAATTTAGGCACCCAAGAGTTTAGGGAAACAAACAAATAAACTCCGGGTCAGTCATGGGACTGGTATGAGTAAAACATTTCAAGCAGTTAATCGATATCTCATAAGACCACGCCGTATAACGGAACGGGTTTTTCCCTTATGAGAATCCAAATATTTTTATATCAAAAATCATTTGATATTATAATAATATCTATCAACACAATATAATAATCATCTAGCAGAAACGCTTTCATCTCACGTTCTACATATATAGTTTACAATCGAAATCGCAAGCACGTATTGGGTAATGGATTTCCAACTATGACAAGGTATGGAACCACCTTTCGCTAGTGTACCTCTAGAGAGGAATACACCGGGTTCAACAAGAACATCTTGCAACCCGGCCACATATGACCGACCACTCATTTCGCTTGAGTGTATCGAATCTGTATCACCCACGGTTGGGATCACCAATGGTTGGGATCAGCAACCGTTTCCCAAATGGGACAGCATCAACAATAGATTTTTAGAAGTAAATGAAACTCCAGATCAGGTGATTATACACCCTACTTCGGTGCGACTGACTTAGCCATGCTGCCTGCTCGATTTCTGTCATTTACCGGATGGGAAGCTAGAAGCTACGCTTTATCATCACACAAGATTCACTTTGAATGCCACATCGCCAAATCCATAAAATCACCGATTGACGTCCTCAACCATACATTATGTGTTAGCTAAAAGAAGTTTCCTTCTCAGCTTCCACTCTTGGTACGGTTGGAGGAATCAATATACGTGATCGTCTGGAAATACCCTGTCAGACATCCGTCCATACAAGCCATCCAGCAACAGGATGAACCGAAGGCACTATTCTGTAAACATGATAGCCCTTGCATAACTCCGTCTTCAATTTCCTTTGGCATATATGATTCGCAATGCTTATGCCAATACAGAGTGGTTCTTTGGATAATAATCCAACTGGTCTTTCCATATTAACAATGTTAAAATGGTCAAAACTTCGATAGTCTATGATTTAACTATCGAAGAAAAACAGGTGTGCAAACAACGATATTATTTCTAAATGGAAATTTATATCAATCAAACATCATTCAACATTTATCTCTTTATTTCATTAATTTACTTATCTCCTGTTTCCCTATATTCAATATTTCTTATTTTCTAAATTTGGAAAATACACGTTATTAACAATGGAAAACAATTCCATTTCTTGTTTTCTTTATGTAACGACCCGGATTTTCGGTGACTTTGGTTATCGACATAAGCACGATGTCGATAACCAAAACATCGAAAAATCCCGGTAATTAATGAAAGAAATTAGAGGGTGAGGAAAGATAAGATAGAACTTATAGAATAGAAAAAGAAGAAGAAGAACATCATCATCAGAGTAACACGAATCTCACAGCGGAACGAATAAAATATAACATAACTTTTGAAATACAAACAGTTATATATACAATAGCACTTATCAGAGTACAACACTTACAACAACAGCGGAAATAATAATAGCTATAGAATCCTGAAGCCTCCTGCTCCAAGCTCTCCAAGTGTATCTGAAAAATCCGACTACTTGACTGCCCGTACAAATTTAGGCACCCAAGAGTTTAGGGAAAACAACAAAGTAAACTCCGGGTCAGTCATGGGACTGGTGTGAGTAAAATAGTTTAACACAGTTTAACATATATATGATATCTCATAAGACCACACCGTGAATACGGAACGGGTTTTTCCCTTATGAGAATCCAATATCTTTGACAAACAATATCATTCTGATATTATAATAATGTCTACGTACAAATCTATATCAATCTAGCAGAAACGATTTCATATCACGTTCTACATATATAGTATACAATCAAAATCACAAGCACGTATTGGTAAATGGGTTTCCAACTATGACAAGGTATGGAACCACCTTTCGATCAGTGTACTCTAGGAACGATACACTGGAGTTCAATAAGAACATCTTGCAACTCAGCCACACATGACCGACCACTCATTTCGCTTGAGTGTATCGAATGTACATCACCAACGGTTGGGATCAGCAACCGTTCCCGTATATATATGGGACAACATTGATAGATTTAAGAAACAAATGAATATTCTCTAGATAGGTGATTATACACCCTACTTCGGTGCGAACGACTTAGCCATGCTGCCTGCCCGATTTCTGTCATTTACCGGTTGATGAGACTAGAAGCTACGCTTTATCATTACATCAGATTCACTTCTAATGCCACATTGTCAGATCCATCGAAAATCACTAATTGGCGTCTACAATAGTACATTACGTGTTAGCTAAAGAAGTTTCCTTCTCCGCTTCCACTCTTGGTAAAGTTGAAGAAATCAATGTACGTGAGCTTTCTGGAAATACTCTGTCAGACATTCATCAACACAAGTCATCCTCATTCACTTAGAATGTCACATCGTCATACCCGCCAAATCACAAATTGATTTATCCAAAAGTAACACGGGTATACAGCTTAGAGAAACGAATTCCTCCGCCACCAAACATGAATACGTTTGAACAGATCAACTTACGCGATCCATTGGATATACTCTGTCAGACCTTCATCCATACAAGTTGTCCTGGGACTGGACAAACCGAAGGCACTATTCAGTATATCCATCTTAGTCACTGTTATCTAAGACTTATACAACAGCCCTTGCATTTCACTCCGTCTTCAATTATCGTTGGCATATATGATTCGCAACGCTTATGCCAATACAGAGTAGTTCTTCGGATAATAATCCAACCGGTCTCTCCATATTAACAACGTTAAAATGGTCAAAACTTCGATAGTCTGTGATTTAACCATCAAAGAAAAACAAGTGTGCAAACAACGATATTATTTCCAGATGGAAATTATATCGGTAAATCATCAACATATATCTATATATATTCACATTGCCTTATTTTCTATGTTTAGAAAATATATGTTATTAACACTGGAAAACGTTTTCCATTTGCTTATTTACAAATCACTACTCTTCCCCAACTATCAGTCCCTGACTGTGAACTAGTATGAGAACAATTCCCTAAGTATAAATCCCGAAGGCCGAAACCAACATCAGATAGGCACTTAGAAAACCATTCAATTTACTAATCTCTAGTCCGTTCTAATTTTACTTAACTCTATTTGATTAACTCTGATTGATTAACTCTAACTGGTTAATTCTAACCGATCAACTCTAACTAGTCAACCTTAATTAATTAACTCTAACTGGTTTTACTTGGTTTGACTAACTCAATTTATTAACTCGACTGACTAATTCAACTCGATTAACCTAACTTGATTTACTTATCTCGATAATCTAACTAATCACTTTGACTAACTCGACTAATTCACTTTGGTTAACTTAACCAATCCACTTAACTAATTCACTTAGTTTAACTTAACTAATTCACTTAACTCCTGTCGAATAAACTATATTCGATAACTCCTCTAACTCTATTCGAATAAACTATATTCGATTAACTCATTTACTCTATTCGAATAAATTATATTCGATTAACTCCTTTTCTCTATTCGAATAAATTATATTCGATTAACTCCTTTTCTCTATTCGAATAAACTATATTCGATTAACTCCTTTTCTCTATTCGAATAAACTATATTCGATTAACTCCTTTTCTCTATTCGAATAAACTATATTCGATTAACTCCTTTGATTTAACTCTAATCGATTAACTCCTAACTGATTAACTTGACTTACTTAACTCACTGGTTAACTTGACTTACTTAACTCACTGGTTAACTCTATTGAACTGGTTAACTCTACTAAACTGGTTAACTCTACTGAACTGTTTAACTCTACTGAACTAGTTAACTCTATTCAACTAACTCGACTCGACTAACCCCTTTCGAATAGCATATTCGTTTTACTAACTTTCGAATACCATATTCGATTTACTCCCTTCGAATACCATATACGATTTAACTCCTTTCGAATACCATATTCGATTTACTTTATTCACTTTATAAAGATTTCCTTTTTTAACAACGTTTTATTCATTTTAAAAGATTTACTTTTAAATAACGGTTCTACACTTTAAAAATGATTTCCTTTTTATAACGTTTCCTTTTCAATTCTATTTGTAAATGGTTTACAAATATTTCCTTTTCAAATTCATTCTTGAAATATTCTAACTCCTTAAATTCTCTGAAAAATTCGCCATAACCTCCTTTTTAACGGGAGCATCGGGAAAATCCCCAAACCCACCACATAGGCCTTTCCATTCAAAAAGAAAATGGTTTGTAATTATTTCCTTTTTGAATATCTCCTATTTATAAATATTCCAATTTATAAACATTTCTTATTTATAAATATTCCACTTTATAAATATCTCTTATTTATAAATATCCCATTTTATAAATATTCTATTTTCAATATCACTTTGAAAATCCCCTTATCAACATTTCAGTATGTTATGGTATTCAATTATATCAAATCACGATGTTCAATATCGTCCAAGCACATATAATTGCCCACAGATTTTATATCACATCATATAACAATATATGAAAAACAATAAAATAACTATTGAGGAATCCAGTCGGATTCCTCCAACCTGTCTCCCAGCATCCACAGACGTTACACAATATGATTATCATCACTTTCAGTTCAATATAAATTATTCTGATAGTAGAATCAATATATAAATATTTAACGGTTTATATATATATATATATATAATTACATATATATATAATTTTGACTAACTGACTAGTAGTTCAATCAAACAATCAACACACAGTCAAACAGACAATTTCTAACAGTTCTAAAAATACAACATGAAATTATAAACTGTTCAGAGTTGGTGAGATTTACTCACATTGACGCGTTAACCGTTAAATAATTGGTTTGCGTTATTTGACTCAGTTGGACAATTTATTTCGCCATAAATTGTAATGAGCTCGGATTCACCCCAGTCAATTCCATGTTATAGCTGACATCCGTACGATCCCGATGCAATTTACGGTTTGAAATTCTGATATCGTTTGCACCAGATATTAATATTTTAAGTCCACATACTATTTTACTTTAAAAATAAACCTAAGTTAAAAATAAAGGGGCCTCACCGTTCAAAACTCTGGCCCAACACTTCAATACCAACCGGCCCATTCACAAACAACTCAACCCGCTCCCTTCTTCATTATATCCGCACCTACCCAGCATAGACGGATCCACCATACATATCTCTGTATGTTCCCACTCCACTGTTTCTCCACCAAAAAAAAAATCCCAATACCCCATCATGTAACCGAACTAGAATTACACCCCCATGCACTTAAAACCACACAACGACAGATCCAACTACCTGGTCGTTCACGTCCTGCCCATCAGATTAAGCTTGAACAACTCTTGTTCGACGTTGTGTTGAAAAGGACGGTACAGGAAAAAATGAACTTCATTGAATGGAATCCTCCCACTATTGGTATACGCAGTTGAAACCATCTGAAAACTCATCTTCACAGTACCTCCCATCAAAATGCGTTCAGCTCCAGTATAAACTGCTTTTCCATCTGCTCCGCTCATTCCCTGTTGACATCGACTTCACAAGACCCACGCATCCCATCGAAATCCACACGCATCACCTGAACATCATCTGAAAACTCCCTTATGACAGAATTCACCACGCATCAACACCACGCCACTGCAACCATCATCGTCGATCTGACGATCGATCTGTCACCACCCAGACACGCACCTAAGCCATCTCATCCCACACCAACAACCTCGCCCTTCCAGTCACCTCCGATGGACGGAAATATCCCTAAAACCGATGACTACTTCGAATAAAATCTTGGCCATCCTGATATTCGAAACACGATCACAACCGTTCGAACGGTAGATCTAGTTGAGCTCTAGATTATTTAGTTGAGAGTTTGAATTAAGATGAGTGGATCGAATGATTTGAGGAGAGAAATGTTGTTAGATTGGGTTCGTTTATTTCTTACAGTGGCGGCGGAATTATGTTATCACCGAATTAGGTTACAGATGGCCTATATATAAAAGAATTTGGGGTGGATTCATAATACATATTATATAAAACTTCACCACTAAGGAGCTGCGTGTTTTCTGTTTTGACCACAAATTGTTTTGCGGCAGGAAATGGGCCACGGGATCGATGCTGAGAAGGATAGATCGAGAAAATGTTTGGAGGCATGAGGTGAATTTGGACCATTATATTTCATTTTAATATATTAAAACTTAACGATGGAATACCTGTAACACCCCACCTCCACCAGGGTGGCTCTTGCAAGCACTCTGACTTTGGAGGGGCGTTTGAATCAGGTAAACATGCATAATGATATATCAAGGCAGAACAAGAACATATGTATATATGTAAACAGAGTAAATAACATAGATAAAACAACGGAAGATTTCAAAACATTTCAAAACAAGTCTGGTACAACATAGCTTTCCAAATAAACAAGTCTAGATAAAACAACATCAACTGAAAAACTGAAATAAATAAGTGCTATCCCCAATTAAGTGGTAACCATAGCTAGCTTCATGTCGAAACCGTACATGAGCTGAAATCCCACAAGCAAGCAATCCGAAATCCAAGCTAAGCTCCAGTATTCCCTCCCTGAGAACCTGGGGGGGGGGGGGGAACGGAAGAAAATAGGCGAAAGAAAACAGGTCAGTCAAAAAGACTGAGTAAGCCCTACTACAATCAATGTAAACTGATAAAGTTGACTGGCATGAGAAGAAGGTATGATCATAAGGATAATAACATACTAGCATGATGATTAACTAACAAGGTAGATAAAGGTGTCATCGCATAATCAGGATTAAGGTTTTGCACCACAGGTGTACTAGCAAACTAACATGACTTGAATAAACAAGTATTGATCCCTTGGCCCAAGCTTTGGCCCAATAACATGAAATGACCCTAGTACAAGGTCCAACCAAACGGTCTAGTCGATCGGCTCCCTAAGCCTAACTCGTCACGTGTTGGTGTCAATACGGCCCAAACATGATTGTAGTCAAACTGTGCCGGGTCCACCCTTCGGGTGTATCAAGCCCTAGGGTGTCAACCCCTGGACACCATGAACATGAGTACACAGTCCCGATCTACTGGTACCCGTGCATGTTTTCTCCGGCTACGGACTATGTGCACGACCAGAGTCCGCCCGGAACTACACCGGCGTACCCTCTGCCGTTGCTTTTGGTCACTTACCTCCAGTCCAGTAATCGTGCCCCCACCCTAGCCTAGTCCCTAGGGTCATGATGATACTAACTTGGGATTACTGCTGGAGTGGGCCCCCATTGCTAGGATTTTTCTAGTGGGTTAAGTACGGTTTAACCCTCTTGCTAATCCTGGATTAACTTGGTTAAGTGTAACGATGAGTTCACGACTTAACCCCGATTAATCTACCAAGCCCAAATTGGTTAAGTATTAAGTGGACCATGACTTAACCCTAATCACGAGGCATTAATTAATTTAATGCGCCTTAACCTCTCACATTAGACCTTGTTGTGGTTACTAGTTAAGTCGGGCGGGTCCGGGTAGCTTTACACCACAACTTGGTCTAACCTCGGGTTCAAGGTACAACATGACCAACTTCTCACATTGGGTCCTATTGTTTGTAGCAACTAGTTAAGCCGGTCGGTTCCGGGTAGGTTTACGCTACAAACTCAACCCAACCTCGAGTTGGCCACACTTATCTTTTCTAAGTGTCATGTCCATCATGTTTCCAAAACATGTTACAAGTTTTCAAGCAATTGGGTAGACCTAACTTAATAGGTAAATTCCCAATGGGTAGACCTAACTTAATAGGTAAATTCCCAAGCTTATGTTTTATGTCTTTTAAGTTTACCCAACCCCAAACGCAATCCCATCGCTTACATATCGCAATAGCGCATAAAGGATAGAAAGAGGGAACTTGGCATAATCATGACATAAAGGTATTGAAGCCACAAGCTTAACATGGTGGCATATGAAATGTTCATATGTTCATACACTTGCATATTACATTTTTAGGCCTCAAAAGCATGCATAAAACCAAACTTAGCATATTGGTGATACATGGTGCTAAATGACATGTAGAGATGGCCATAAGTTCGCATTTAGCCTCACATGCAAGTTATCATAAGAGATATGATAACTTACATGTTGCTAAAATGCAACCTTTGGCATAAAGCTTAAAGCTTTATGTTCATAAACCCAAAATAAGCTTGCATAACATGATAGCATGAACAAAATGTTCAACCCAAACTTGCATAACATAACTTGGCATATTTGCATATAAACTTGCATATCACAACATGATAAACTTGCATATAAACTTGCATATCACAACATGATAAACTTGCATATAAACTTGCATATCACAACATGATAAACTTGCATATAAACTTGCATATCATACATTTAACTTTAGAGTTTAAGTATGAAAGTAGAATAGGGCTTACAATGCTTAAGAAGTCACAAAAATATGACAAAGCCCTTATGAAATCAATTAAACCCAAAATGCAAGCAAAACCCTTGAGCCAAAATGATCAAGACTCTTTCTTTATGATGCAAATATATAAACTTGACTTGAATGCAAGCTAATGATGCTCATACAAGTTTGAAAACACTTGTATGCATGGAAAATCACTTAGGAATTTATTTAGGAATTTTATGAAGAGAGTGGAGGCCATGAGAGGATTGATTTTGCCATAGTTTAGTTGTATGAATGAATAATGATGATTTA
The DNA here is from genome assembly GCA_030737875.1 of Allium sativum. NCBI lineage: Eukaryota > Viridiplantae > Streptophyta > Magnoliopsida > Asparagales > Amaryllidaceae > Allium > Allium sativum. The sequence goes on from CM060912.1 coordinate 432,394,804, forward strand.
GGGTAGGTTAGGGTCTTATTTATAGATTAGGCAAGTGTTTTAGGCCATAGAATTAAACCTAGATTCAATCCAGGCCATCAAAGCATGTCTTGGGGAAGAAGTCAAGTGTAGGAACCATCTAGGGCCTTTAGATTAAAGATGAACCATGAGAACCATTCAAATGCAAAATCTGCATTTGAGCGAGTCGGCCCACGGGTTGACAGCCAAACACCCTGGATTAACCCCTAGTCGACCCAGCAGGCTCGGGTCGACCTCAAAAATCGGCCGGTTCGGTTATTCCCCTCTCCCAATTCGCTGTTTTGAACATTTTTGCATATTTATTTATTTTATTTTCAATTATTTATATATATATATATATATCAATATATATATATATATATATTTCTCTGCGCAACCCATTTCACTTAATTAAGTATACTTTAATTTGGGAATTTTTCGTGAAACTTCGCGAGGCCATATCTTGGTCATACGGACTCCGATTTTCGAAAACTCGGACTCTATTTCGCGTATTTTTCCGAGACGAACGCAATGGCATAGCCCGTTTCCCTTGATTCAGATTTTACAGTTTAATTCTGCCTCCATTTATGTTATAACATGTTATTCAAAAATACGGGTTGTTACATTCTCCCCTCCTTAAAGGATTTCGTCCCCGAAATCTCCAAGTTAAGAAGAACGTATCCTACCATCCATCATCCATCTACTCAAAACATCATCCACGAGCAATCATTGTCCTTAAAAGGTTCTAAATGTTGTATGATCATATGCAAAGGTGTGTGTATATGTACTTATCTAATGCGAAAATCAGGAGGTTACTGATTCAGTAAACCCCCTTAATGCAAAATATGTTAGTGAAATGAGTCCATATGTATGCAAATTCCTAACATAATTTATAATCTCTACATGAGTGCACATAACATTCATCCATATGCAACATCCACGTGATAGCATAACAAGTTTTCATCCATGAATAAGCATAAACACTCGTGCATATGCAGTATGAAAGTGTGTGAGCCGATCTTAGTGCCTAACGTGTATTATGCATCCACGAGTATCCACTTGCAAACACTTGCAACCACTTGCAACCATCAAGCATAACATGTTTCAAACACATGTTTCATCCAAAGGGTTTCTACCTAAGGTTCTCATGACAAGATTAACACGATAAACTAGATAAACATGGATAGCAAAGAGAAAGATATGCTAACAATGAAAAGAGATTGAGAGTGTACCCTCAAAAAGGAATGGATAAAGCCCACGCATCTTCTCCTCGGTTTCCCAAGTTGCGTCTTCTTCGGCTTCACCCCATTGAACCTTCACCAATTTGACCTCTCGATTCCTTAGCTTCTTGGTCTCCGTCCCCAAGATACGAATCGGAGCTCTCCTCAAGGTAGCCTCTTTCTCCACTTCTACATCTTTTAGAACACTTGGCTCAACAACCTCTGCTGATTCATGTAAACACTTCCGGAGATGCGAGACATGAAAAACATCGTGTACTCCAGCAAGCTTCTCGGGCAACTTCACTCTATAAGCCATCTGCCCGATCCTCTCTATAATAGGGAATGGTCCAACAAACCTCGGTGCCAACTTCCCAACAGCTCCAAATCAGACCACATTCCGCAAAGGAGAAACCTTCACGAAAACCATATCCCCAACATCAAACTCCAAATCCGTTCTTCGCTTATCAGCATAGGATTTCTGTCGGTCTTGGGCCGCTTTCATCCGTCTCCGAATCAACTCGATCTTCTCGGATGTATCTCTGATCATATCAGGCCCAAGTATAAGCTCATCTGTAGTCTCCCACCAACATGTAGGCGACTTGCACGGCCTCCCATATAAAGCTTCAAATGGTGCCATCCCTATGCTTGCCTGATAACTGTTATTATATGCAAACTCAACAAGAGGAAGATGGTCTTCCCAAGTACCACCAAAATCCAGAATACAAAGCCTCAACAGATCCTCGAGTACCCTATTCACCCTTTCGGTTTGACCGTCCGTCTGTGGGTGATAAGCCGTACTTAGATTCAACCTTGTGCCCATAGCTTCTTGCAAGCTATTCCAGAATTGACTTGTAAAGATTGGGTCACGGTCACTGACTATACTAGAAGGGACTCCATGTAGTCTCACAATCTCACGAAGATATACAGACGCTAGCCAAGATGCGGTCCTCTTGCTCTTCACCGGAATGAAATGAGCACTCTTCGTAAGTCTATCCACAATAACCCAAATGCTCGTATTCCCTTTCCTTGACCTTGGTAGCCCATCGATAAAATCCATGGAAATACTCTCCCACTTCCATAGTGGAACGTCTAGAGGATGCAATAGCCCACCGGGCTTCTTCGACTCGGCCTTAACTTGCTGGCAAATGATACATCTAGAGACAAATTCTGCCACATCCTTCTTCATCCCAGGCCAAAAGAAAATGCGCTTCATATCTTTATACATCTTATCTCCGCCCGGATGTATAGTCAACTTAGAGCGATGCGCTTCCTCAAGAACTCTTCTTACTAGATCTTCTACCATTGGAACACATAACCTTCCGTCTCTCCTCAGCCAACCCTTGTCATCAATAGAATATCGAGCGAGATGACTAGACGTCTCTCCTCGAATTAGCTTATCCATAATCTCAACTATCTAAGGGTCTTCTCTCTGCGAAGCCCCAACTTGATCAAGAAGGGTAGGTCTGAGTTCCAGAGATGCTAAAGAACCGGTCATCGACTCAATCGCCAAAGAGAAATCAAAGGTTGCCACATACTCTAAATTCTTCATCTCAACGAATAGAGGACTTAGGGTCAACCTTCTTCTACTCAATGCATCTGCTACCACATTCCCCTTGCCAGGGGTATAAGCTATCTCAAAATCGTAGGACGCCAAGAATTCCATCCATCTTTGTTGCCTCAGATTCAGATCCTTCTGAGAAAAGAGATACTTCAATGACTTGTGATCGGTATAAAGCTCAAATCTTTCTCCCAGAAGATAATGGCGCCAAGCCTTGAGTGCATATACTATTGCTGCCAACTCTAAGTCATGAGTGGGATAATTCTTCTCATGCACTTTGAGTTGTCTACCGCCAAAGCATATCACTCTTCCTTCTTGCATAAGAACAGCTCCTAACCCCGTGCCACATGCATCGGTGTATACGGTAAATAATTTCCCTCCATCGGGCAAAGCTAGAACAGGTGCTGATGTGAGGGCTCTCTTGAGCTTCTGAAAAGCAAGCTCGCATTCTATGCTCCAAGCAAAAACTAAATTCTTCTTCGTCAATTTAGTGAGAGGAGCGGATATCTTTGCGAAGTCCTTGATGAACTTCCGGTAAAAACCCGCAAGACCTAGAAAACTTCTCACTTCGGTTGCATTCCTTGGAGTCTTCCAATCCTGAACTGCCACTACCTTAGCAGGATCCACCGCTAAGCCTTGCTTAAATACTATATGCCCAAGGAATCTAACTTCCCTTCTCCAAAAGTGACACTTGGAGAACTTGGCCTTCAACTGATGCGCTCTAAGCGTATCCATCACCTCCATGAGATGCCTTGCGTGCTCTTCCTCATCCTTAGAGAAGATCAGAATATCATCTACGAAGACCACGACAAACTTGTTCAAGAACTCCCTGAACACCCTACTCATCAAGTCCACGAAATATGCGGGTGCATTAGTCAAGCCGAACGGCATGACAAGCCATTCGAAGAATCCATCTGGAGTTCTGAACGCAGTCTTATCTATACTATCTTCAGCTACCCTGAGCTGATGGAACCCCGTAGCAAGATCAAGCTGAGAGAAAACAGAAGCACCGACAAGCTGGTCAAAGAGATCATCAATCCTCGGTAACGGGTGTCTGTTCTTCTTAGTCAGCTTATTCAACTCTCGATAGTCAACGCAAAGTCGGAGAGAACCATCCGCCTTGGTAGCAAATACCACAGGCGCTCCCCATTCAGATATACTTCGTCTAATGAAGTTCTTCTCAAGCAACTCTTTCACTTGCTTACTTAGCTCCCGCCTTTCACGCGGAGCCATGTGCCGAACGGGCAAAGAAACAGGCTTTGCATTATCCACCAGATAAATGCGGAAATCAATCTCTCGCTTAGGGGGCAACCCCCTAACTTCATCGAAAACATCCGGATACTCTCGAACCACTCTCACAGACTGAAGAGTTTCCATTGACGAGTCGAGTGATTCCAGATAGCACAACATGACGGGACCTCTCGGATCACAAGAAATCTCTAGGGTGTTTCCGAGGCGAGTCATGAGCCTCACAACCCTATGCTCACAATCAAGAATGGCTCCATATCTGGACAGCCAATCCATGCCCAATATCAATCCGTATCCCCTAAAACCAAGAACATAAGCACTGCACAAGAACTCTACACTCAGTATAGAGATCGTCAAATCCCCACATATCATAGACAAATGGGCGGAACCCCCAATAGGATTTGAGACACAGATGGGATCATCTACCAAGCTAGTACTAAGGTGCAAACTATCAACAAGATCAGATGAGATAAAGCTATGCGATGCACCAGAATCAAACAAGGTACGAACTGGAAAATCAGAAATATATACAAGGCTCTCAACAGAAATACTACCTCGATCGGGAACTGGAGCGACATTGAGAGCATGAACTTGCCCTCCTGAAGGTCCAGCACGCCGAGTCTGACCCTGGCCTTGCCCTTGCTTCCTCGGGCAATCCTTACTGAAATGTCCAGTCTCACCGCAGAAAAAGCATTCACCATTCTTCCTTTTCCTCTTCTTACAATCCTTAATAAGATGCCCAACTGAACCGCAATAATGGCACTTCCCCTTGTTGTTCTTCCCCTTGTTGTTCTTGCCCTTGTTGTTATTGCCCTTGTTGTTATTCCCCTTATTGCCTTGACTCTTGTTCTTGTTCTGATTGCCTTGACTGCTCTGACCACTTGGATTACCCTGATTTCCTTTTCCCTGGGAATCAGTCTTCTTAGCTTGAGTATCATTCATCTTGATCTCCTTCTTCACATCTCCCTGAAGTAATGCCATATCAACCAAACTCTCAAACGTGGCCCCATGGGGAATATGTGACATAGCCAATCCCTGCAACGGCTCATTCAATCCTCTAGCAAAACGAAGAGCCTTCTTCTGAGGAGTATTCACCATATCCAAGCCAAAACGAGCTAACTGATTGAACTTGTTCACATATTCTTTGACAGACATATCTCCTTGTTTCAAAGTTATGAACCTCTCCATTTGCAGATTCTCCTCAGCAGAAGATAGAAACTTAAGCATGAACCTTGCCCTGAAATCGGCCCAAGTCTCAACAGGCCTAGTACCATTGGTGACTTCCCACCAATAAGCGGCTTCATCCTTCATAAGCCAAACAGCCAACAAGAGCTTCCTCTGATCGTCTAACCCAAAGATAGCAAACAAATCCTCGGTCTCTTTCAACCAATTTCTGGCCTCTACAAAAGTCTCAGTACCTTGAAAGTTCTTGCCACCCATTGCTTTGAAATCTTTGCAAGTCTTTGCGAAGTCAGCTTGAGGATGCTGAGGGGGAGGAGGAAGAGGAACCTCAGCGACAGGAGGAGGAGGAACATTAACCACCGGAGGAGGAGGAGGAACATTAACTACCGGAGGAGGAGGACGAGGAACATCTGCGGGGCAGGCTTCGGTCGCCCTAGCCTCCAAAAGTCTCCTATACCAAACAGGTACGTGTACTCCCTCCGGAATAGCAAAGTTATCAGCCATACTGAAAACGAAGAAAAAGACAGATTCAGAATGGAGAAAAACGAAGGAATTTTGCTAATGGCTTTTTGGGGAATAGCCTTTAAAATAAACAAGACTTTTCTTTGGAAAATACTTTATACTTGGTTTTGAAAATAGTTTTCCAAAAGTTTTCTAAAAGCCTTTTTGTTCCTTCTCGTACCATATGCTCTGATACCAAATGTAACACCCCACCTCCACCAGGGTGGCTCTTGCAAGCACTCTGACTTTGGAGGGGCGTTTGAATCAGGTAAACATGCATAATGATATATCAAGGCAGAAGAAGAACATATGTATATATGTAAACAGAGTAAATAACATAGATAAAACAGCGGAAGATTTCAAAACATTTCAAAACAAGTCTAGTACAACATAGCTTTCCAAATAAACAAGCCTAGATAAAACAATATCAACTGAAAAACTGAAATAAATAAGTGCTATCCCCAATTAAGTGGTAACCATAGCTAGCTTCATGTCGAAACCGTACATGAGCTGAAATCCCACAAGCAAGCAATCCGAAATCCAAGCTAAGCTCCAGTATTCCCTCCCTGAGAACCTGGGGGGGGGGGGGGGTGAAACGGAAGAAAAGAGGCGAAAGAAAACAGGTCAGTCAAAAAGACTGAGTAAGCCCTAATACAATCAATGTAAACTGATAAAGTTAACTGGCATGAGAAGCAGGTATGATCATAAGGATAATAACATACTAGCATGATGATTAACTAACAAGGTAGATAAAGGTGTCATCGCATAATCAGGATTAAGGTTTTGCACCACAGGTGTACTAGCAAACTAACATGACTTGAATAAACAAGTATTGATCCCTTGGCCCAAACTTTGGCCCAATAACATGAAATGACCCCAGTACAAGGTCCAACCAAACGGTCTAGTCGATCGGCTCCCTAAGCCTAACTCGTCACGTGTTGGTGTCAATACGGCCCATACATGATTGTAGTCAAACTGTGTCGGGTCCACCCTTCGGGTGTATCAAGCCCTAGGGTGTCAACCCCTGGACACCATGAACATGAGTACACAGTCCCGATCTACTGGTACCCGTGCATGTTTTCTCCGGCTACGGACTATGTGCATGACCAGAGTCCGCCCGGAACTACACCAGCGTACCCTCTGCCGTCGCTTTTGGTCACTTACCTCCAGTCCAGTAATCGTGCCCCCATCCTAGCCTAGTCCCCAGGGTCATGATGATACTAACTTGGGATTACTGCTGGAGTGGGCCCCCATTGCTAGGATTTTTCTAGTGGGTTAAGTACGGTTTAACCCTCTTGCTAATCCTGGATTAACTTGGTTAAGTGTAACGATGAGTTCACGACTTAACCCCGATTAATCTACCAAGCCCAAATTGGTTAAGTATTAAGTGGACCATGATTTAACCCTAATCACGAGGCATTAATTAATTTAATGCGCCTTAACCTCTCACATTAGACCTTGTTGTGGTTACTAGTTAAGCCGGGCGGGTCCGGGTAGCTTTACACCACAACTTGGTCTAACCTCGGGTTCAAGGTACAACATGACCAACTTCTCACATTGGGTCCTATTGTTTGTAGCAATTAGTTAAGCCGGTCGGTTCCGGGTAGGTTTACGCTACAAACTCAACCCAACCTCGAGTTGGCCACACTTATCTTTTCTAAGTGTCATGTCCATCATGTTTCCAAAACATGTTACAAGTTTTCAAGCAATTGGGTAGACCTAACTTAATAGGTAAATTCCCAATGGGTAGACCTAACTTAATAGGTAAATTCCCAAGCTTATGTTTTATGTCTTTTAAGTTTACCCAACCCCAAACGCAATCCCATCGCTTACATATCGCAATAGCGCATAAAGGATAGAAAGAGGGAACTTGGCATAATCATGACATAAAGGTATTGAAGCCACAAGCTTATCATGGTGGCATATGAAATGTTCATATGTTCATACACTTGCATATTACATTTTTAGGCCTCAAAAGCATGCATAAAACCAAACTTAGCATATTGGTGATACATGGTGCTAAATGACATGTAGAGATGGCCATAAGTTCGCATTTAGCCTCACATGCAAGTTATCATAAGAGATATGATAACTTACATGTTGCTAAAATGCAACCTTTGGCATAAAGCTTAAAGCTTTATGTTCATAAACCCAAAATAAGCTTGCATAACATGATAGCATGAACAAAATGTTCAACCCAAACTTGCATAACATAACTTGGCATACTTGCATATAAACTTGCATATCACAACATGATAAACTTGCATATAAACTTGCATATCACAACATGATAAACTTGCATATAAACTTGCATATCACAACATGATAAACTTGCATATCATACATTTAACTTTAGAGTTTAAGTATGAAAGTAGAATAGGGCTTACAATGCTTAAGAAGTCACAAAAATATGACGAAGCCCTTATGAAATCAATTAAACCCAAAATGCAAGCAAAACCCTTGAGCCAAAATGATCAAGACTCTTTCTTTATGATGAAAATATATAAACTTGACTTGAATGCAAGCTAATGATGCTCATACAAGTTTGAAAACACTTGTATGCATGGAAAATCACTTAGGAATTTATTTAGGAATTTTATGAAGAGAGTGGAGGCCATGAGAGGATTGATTTTGCCATAGTTTAGTTGTATGAATGAATAATGATGATTTAGGGTAGGTTAGGGTCTAATTTATAGATTAGGCAAGTGTTTTAGGCCATAGGATTAAACCTAGATTCAATCCAAGCCATCAAAGCATGTCTTGGGGAAGAAGTCAAGTGTAGGAACCATCTAGGGCCTTTAGATTAAAGATGAACCATGAGAACCATTCAAATGCAAAATCTGCATTTGAGCGAGTCGGCCCACGGGTTGACAGCCAAACACCCTGGATTAACCCCTAGTCGACCCAGCGAGCTCGGGTCGACCTCAAAAATCGGCCGGTTCGGTTATTCCCCTCTCCCAATTCGTTGTTTTGAACATTTTTGCATATTTATTTATTTAATTTTCAATTATATATATATATATATATTTCTCTACGCAACCCATTTCACTTAATTAAGTATACTTTAATTTGGGAATTTTTCGTGAAAATTCGCGAGGCCATATCTTGGTCATACGGACTCCGATTTTCGAAAACTCTGACTCTATTTCGTGTATTTTTCCGAGACGAACGCAATGGCATGGCCCGTTTCCCTTGATTCAGATTTTACAGTTTAATTCTGCCTCCATTTATGTTATAACATGTTATTCAAAAATACGGGTTGTTAAAATACCCCATTATACGAAACTTTGTTTGTCCATGGACTGATATGAAAATACCGTTGTGACCAGTAAGGTACCACGATTTCAAAAATATAAAAATACCGGTAGATGGACTCATATTTTGAAACTTCAAAATGTTGATTTCAGGGTGTGAAATAATTCAAATAAAAAGTCGCTTATTAAATAAATTAAAAATTACCATAAAATTCTAAAAATTAATTTATCGTTATGTCTCTAAAGAACCTTGTCTAAATTCAAACCCGATCTCTAGTTATATCGAATAAACCGTTACGGTCGATAAACGATTCTATAGCGACTATTTTAAAATTTGATTTGGACATATCTCAAAATCTACACGACGAAATCCTGATCTTTCTTTTCCACTAGAAAGATATACTCCACCAGCTCCACACGTTTCTTGTTTCACAGAAATCCGATTTAAAACGAATCATGTATATCCAGTTGAAGTTCAAATCGCCAATTTACGAACTGCAACGCCATTTCGAGCTCGATTTTAATTATAATATAATTATATGTTCAAACTGTCGTCGATTGAATATATTCGTCAATATAATTCAACTCTATGCTGAATTAAATCTAAGGGACGACCCCGTTCACAGAATATTGTGATTTCCAATATTTTTGATTATTTCTGAATTAAATATATTATTTAATTTAATTAAATATTCCATATTATTTAATTAACGACGATTAAATTCCCTATATCACTATTTTAAACAATTAAATAAATTAATTATACCCCTGGAAAATGCGGGTCATTACATTCTTCCCCACTTAAAATAATTTCGTCCTCGAAATTGCTAAGTTAGAGGACGACCCTACCTATTGGAATTCCTAAGATTTGTTTACCCCTTATTTCTGATTTTAACTGAACCAATTAATATCGACTAAAATATTTATTCATTCCGACTAACTAAAATTTTCAAAAATTCTGAAAATTTTCTAACACTTTAAATTTTCGAATTTTTTTTCAACACCTCCTTTGTACTGGTCAATAGCTCAAACTCCAACTCGCCTCTCTGGGCCTTCTTCAACCCAAAAGAAAATCAAAACGCCAAACGGCTTGCCAATTCGGCTCATAAATTCCAAACTCATATAAAATATAAACTTGTACCTTTTTGTTGGGCATATCATTATATCCCTACCATCTGTTATCAACTCGGCATATACAAATGCCATCCCAATCAACTCCAACCAAGTTATTCTTAACACAACCATTCGCTTTTTCAAGCCGAATTTAATTTCAAATTCGAGTTTCGAATTCCAAACTCTCAACTTATCATTTCAAATCCAGATTATTCTCTAATCACTTCAGTTTTTCTTAACCTATCATCTCAAGTTAAATTCTGGTTTATTATTTACTTTTACCATCCCTTTCGAATTAACTTCACAAGTTAAATTTTAATTTCTAGAACTTAAATTCCTGGGTAAATTTCAAATCGATTTGAAATCATACTGCCAATTCAAAACCTTTGAATTTCTAAACAACTTGTTTCCTCAAAACAATTCAAATTAAAATCTTTGGTAGTAATCCACCACTTAGAACTCGAAAATCACACCGATGATACTGCGCAGTCATCATCGGAATTATTTTCCAGCGACCCAAGTGATTTCAATACTATATCATTTCAAAACCCTTACTAAATACATCCATTTTGAAAACATCTCAAAAACTCCTAGGAACTTAAAATTTCCTTATTTTAATTCCAAATCTGATTTAAATTCATATCTAATTCATCTTATTTCATATACTTTACTTATATGAATTCTGATTAGTTATTTATAGCCATTTCACTTTATAATCTCATTCGATTATAATTACAACCAATATATCTAATATATGATAATATATTACATATCCGTACTGTGTCGGTCCATCGTATTCAAGTATTTATTTACTCCTACCGATATAGTGGATCAAACTGATCGACCAGAACTCATAAACAACTCAGCCAATGAATCTCCACAATATAAAACCATTTTTATATCAAATACAAATACGCACTCGTACATATACACTCAACTCAATCTAGGGTATTACTAACCCTATCTCTACCGAGCCACGCTACAGAGCCAAGGTAATTCTTAACTTAAGCTCTGATACCTACTGTAACGACCCGGATTTTCGGCGACTTTGGTTATCGACATAAGCACGATGTCGATAACCAAAACATCGAAAAATCCCTGTAATTAATGAAAGAAATTAGAGGGTGAGGAAAGATAAGATAGAACTTATAGAATAGAAGAAGAAGAAGAAGAACATCATCATCAGAGTAACACGAATCTCACAGCGGAACGAATAAAATATAACATAACTTTTGAAATACAAACAGTTATATATACAATAGCACTTATCAGAGTACAACACTTACAACAACAGTGGAAATAATAATAGCTATAGAATCCTGAAGCCTCCTGCTCCAAGCTCTCCAAGTGTATCTGAAAAATTCCGATTACTTGACTGCCCGTACAAATTTAGGCACCCAAGAGTTTAGGGAAAACAACAAAGTAAACTCCGGGTCAGTCATGGGACTGGTGTGAGTAAAATAGTTTAACACAGTTTAACATATATATGATATCTCATAAGACCACGCCGTGAATACGGAATGGGTTTTTCCCTTATGAGAATCCAATATCTTTGACAAGCAATATCATTCTGATATTATAATAATGTCTAAGTACAAATCTATATCAATCTAGCAGAAACGCTTTCATCTCACATTCTACATATATAGTATACAATCAAAATCGCAAGCACGTATTGGTAAATGGGTTTCCAACTATGACAAGGTATGGAACCACCTTCCGATCAGTGTACTCTAGGAATGATACACTGGAGTTCAACAAGAACATCTTGCAACTCAGCCACACATGACCGACCACTCATTTCGCTTGAGTGTATCAAATGTACATCACCAACGGTTGGGATCAACAACCGTTCCGGTATATATATGGGACAACATTGATATATTTAAGAAACAAATGAATATTCTCTAGAGAGGTGATTATACACCCTACTTCGGTGCGACTGACTTAGCCATGTTGCCTGCCCGATTTCTGTCATTTACCGGTTGATGAGGCTAGAAGCTACGCTTTATCGTTACATCAGATTCACTTCGAATGCCACATTGTTAGATCCATCGAAAATCACTAATTGGCGCCTACAACAGTACGTTACGTGTTAGCTAAAGAAGTTTTCTTCTCCGCTTCCACTCTTGGTAAAGTTGAAGAAATCAATGTACGTGACCTTTCTGGAAATACTCTGTCAGACATTCATCAACACAAGTCATCCTCATTCACTTAGAATGTCACATCGTCATACCCGCCAAATCACAAATTGATTTATCCAAAAGTAACACGGGTATACAGCTTAGAGAAATGAATTCCTCCGCCACTAAACATGAATACGTTTGAACAGATCAACTTACACGATCCATTGGATATACTCTGTCAGACCTTCGTCCATACAAGTTGTCCTGGGACTGGACAAACTGAAGGCACTATTCAGTATATCCATCTTAGTCACTGTTATCTAAGACTTATACAACAGCCCTTGCATTTCACTCCGTCTTCAATTATCTTTGGCATATATGATTCGCAACGCTTATGCCAATACAGAGTGGTTCTTCGGATAATAATCCAACCGGTCTCTACATATTAACAACGTTAAAATGGTCAAAACTTCGATAGTCTGTGATTTAACCATCAAAGAAAAACAAGTGTGCAAACAACGATATTATTTCCAGATGGAAATTATATCGGTAAATCATCAACATATATCTATATATATATTCACATTGCCTTATTTTCTATGTTTAGAAAATACATGTTATAACACTGGAAAACGTTTTCCATTTGCTTATTTACAAATCACTACTCTTCCCCAACTATCAGTCCCTGACTGTGAATTAGTATGAGAACAATTCCCTAAGTATAAATCCCGAAGGCCGAAACCAACATCAGATAGGCACTTAGAAAACCATTCAATTTACTAATCTCTAGTCAGTTCTAATTTTACTTAACTCTATTTGATTAACTCTGATTGATTAACTCTAACTGGTTAATTCTAACCGATCAACTCTAACTGGTCAACCTTAATTAATTAACTCTAACTGGTTTTACTTGGTTTGACTAACTCAATTTATTAACTCGACTGACTAATTCAACTCGATTAACGTAACTTGATTTACTTATCTCGATAATCTAACTAATTACTTTAATTAACTCGACTAATTCACTTTGGTTAACTTAACCAATCCACTTAACTAATTCACTTAGTTTAACTTAACTAATTCAGTTAACTCCTGTCGAATAAACTATATTCGATAACTCCTCTAAATCTATTCGAATAAACTATATTCGATTAACTCATTTACTCTATTCGAATAAACTATATTTGATTAACTCCTTTTCTCTATTCGAATAAACTATTTTCGATTAACTCCTTTTCTCTATTCGAATAAACTATATTCGATTAACTCCTTTTCTCTATTCGAATAAACTATATTCGATTAACTCCTTTGATTTAACTCTAATCGATTAACTCCAACTGATTAACTTGACTTACTTAACTCACTGGTTAACTTGACTTACTTAACTCACTGGTTAACTCTATTGAACTGGTTAACTCTACTAAACTGGTTAACTCTACTGAACTGGTTAACTCTACTGAACTAGTTAACTCTATTCAACTAACTCGACTCGACTAACCCCTTTCGAATAGCATATTCGTTTTACTAACTTTCGAATACCATATTCGATTTACTCCCTTCGAATACCATATTCGATTTAACTCCTTTCGAATACCATATTCGATTTACTTTATTCACTTTATAAAGATTTCCTTTTTTAACAACGTTTTATTCATTTGAAAAGATTTATTTTTAAATAACGGTTCTACACTTTAAAAATGATTTCCTTTTTATAACGTTTCCTTTTCAATTCTATTTGTAAATGGTTTACAAATATTTCCTTTTCAAATTTATTCTTGAATTATTCTAACTCCTTAAATTCTCTGAAAAATTCGCCATAACCTCCTTTGTAACGGGAGCATCGGGAAAATCCCCAAACCCGCCACACAGGCCTTTCCATTCAAAAAGAAAATGGTTTGTAATTGTTTCCTTTTTGAATATCTCCTATTTATAAATATTCCAATTTATAAACATTTCTTATTTATAAATATTCCACTTTATAAATATCTCTTATTTATAAATATCCCATTTTATAAATATTCTATTTTCAATATCACTTTGAAAATCCCCTTATCAACATTTCGGTATGTTATGGTATTCAATAATATCAAATCACGATGTTCAATATCGTCCAAGAACATATAATTGCCCCCAGATTTTATATCACATCATATAACAATATATGAAAAATAATAAAATAACTGTTGAGGAATCCAGTCGGATTCCTCCAACCTGTTTCCCTGCATCCACAGATGTTACACAATATGATTATCATCACTTTCGGTTCAATATAAATTATTCTGATAGCAGAATCAATATATAAATATTTAACGGTTTATATATATATATATAATTACATATATATATATATATATATATAATTTTCACTAACTGACTAGCAGTTCAATCAAACAATCAACACACAGTCAAATAGACAATTTCTAACAGTTCTAAAAATACAACATGAAATTATAAATTGTTCAGAGTTGGTGAGATTTACTCACATTGACGCGTTAACCGTTAAATAATTGGTTTGCGTTATTTGACTCAATTGGACAATTTATTTCGCCATAAATTGTAACGAGCTCGGATTCACCCCAGTCAATTCCATGTTGTAGCTGACATCCGTACGATCCCGACGCAATTTACGGTTTGAAATTCTAATATCGTTTGCACCAGATATTAATATTTTAAGTCCACATACTATTTTACTTTAAAATTAAACCTAAGTTAAATATAAAGGGGCCTCACCGTTCAAAACTCTAGCCCAACACTTCAATACCAACCAGCCCATTCACAAACAACTCAACCCGCTCCCTTCTTCATTATATCCGCTCCTACCCAGCATAGAAGGATCCACTATTAGGGCTGTCAACGGATACTTTCGGATACGGATAGTGCTATATCCGTATCCGCATCCGAAACCATTTTCGGATATCGGATATCCGCATTCGCGGATACGGACGGATATCGGATAATTATCCGCTCCGCCAATGGTCGATAAATCAGTGAACATAAATGAATTTTTAAGCTTAATATTAAGCTTTTTCAACCCAATTGATTACAAAAGTGCTAAAATTAAATAAATATAATGATAATATATAATTTTGAGCAATTAACGTGCGTTTAGTAGACTTTCAATTTTGCAAAATAATAAATTAGCATATTTAATTATGTTAAAATACACATAATTTAACCTATAATTGTGAAAAAAAGCGGACGGATAATTTTCGGATGTGGATATGCCCATATCTGCATCTGCATCCGCTTTTTCGGATATCGGATATTTATCCTTTTTTCGGATGCGGATGCGGGCGGATTTCGGATTTTTCGGGTATCCATTGACAGCCCTATCCACCATACATATCTATGTATGTTCCCACTCCACTGTTTCTCCACCAACAAAAAAATCCCAATACCCCATCATGTAACCGAACTAGAATTACACCCCATGCACTTAACACCACACAACGACAGATCCAACAACCTGGTCGTTCACGTCCTGCCCATCAGATTAAGCTCGAACAACTCTTGTTCGACGTTGTGTTGAAAAGAACGGTACAGGAAAAATTGAACTTCATTGAATGGAATCCTCCCACTATCAGTATACGCAGTTGAAACCATCCGAAAACTCATCTTCACAGTACCTCCCATCAAAAGCCGTTCAGCTCCAGTATAAACTGCTTTTCCATCTGCTCCGCTCATCCCCTGTTGACATCGACTTCATAAGACCCACGCATCCAATCGAAATCCACACGCATCACCTGAACCTCATCCGAAAACTCCCTTATGACAGAATTCACCACGCCTCAACACCACGCCACTGCAACCATCATCGTCGATCTGACGATCGATCTGTCACCACCCAGACACGCGCCTAAGCCAGCTCATCCCATACCAACAACCTCGCCCTTCCAGTCACCTCCGATGGACGGAAATATCCCTAAAACCGACGACTACTTCGAATAAAATCCTGGCCATCCTGATATTCGAAACACAATCAAAACCATTCGAACGGTAGATCTAGTTGAGCTCTAGATTATTTAGTTGAGAGTTTGAATTATGATGAGTGGATCGAATGATTTGAGGAGAGAAGTGTTGTGAGATTGGGTTCGTTTATTTCTTACAGTGGCGGCGGAATTATGTTATCACCGAATTAGGTTACGGATGGCCTATTTATAAAAAAATTTGGGGTGGATTTATAATACATATTATATAAAACTTCACCACTAAGGAGCTGCGTGTTTTCTGTTTTGACCACAAATTGTTTTGCGGCAGGAAATGGGCCACGGGATCGATGCTGAGAAGGATAGATCGAGAAAATGTTTGGAGGCAGGAGGTGAATTTGGACCATTATATTTCATTTTAATATATTAAAACTTAACGATGGAATACCCCATTATATGAAACTCTGTTTGTCCATGGACTGACATGAAAATACCTTTGTGACCAGTAAGGTACCACGATTTCAAAAATATAAAAATACCGGTAGATGGACTCATATTTTGAAACTTCAAAATGTTGATTTCAGGGTGTGAAATATTTCAAATAAAAAGTCACTTATTAAATAAATTAAAAATTACCATAAAATTCTAAAAATTAATTTATCGTTATGTCTC
This sequence comes from Allium sativum, assembly GCA_030737875.1. Lineage (NCBI taxonomy): Eukaryota > Viridiplantae > Streptophyta > Magnoliopsida > Asparagales > Amaryllidaceae > Allium > Allium sativum. The sequence goes on from CM060912.1 coordinate 432,411,601, forward strand.
TAAAGAACCTTGTCTAAATTCAAACCCGATCTCTAGTTATATCGAATAAACCGTTACGGTCGATAAACGATTCTATAGCGACTATTTTAAAATTTAATTTGGACATATCTCAAAATCTACACGACGAAATCCTAATCTTTTTTTCCACTAGAAAGATATACTCCACCAGCTCCACACATTTCTTGTTTCACAGAAATCCGATTTAAAACGAATCCTGTATATCCAGTTGAAGTTCAAATCGCCAATTTACGAACTGCAACGCCATTTCGAGCTCGATTTTAATTATAATATAATTATACGTTCAAACTATCGTCGATTGAATATATTCGTCAATATAATTCAACTCCAAGCTGAATTAAATCTAAGGGACGACCCCGTTCACAGAATATTGTGATTTCCAATATTTTTGATTATTTCTGAATTAAATATATTATTTAATTTAATTAAATATTCCATATTATTTAATTAACGACGATTAAATTCCCTATATCACTATTTTAAACAATTAAATAAATTAATTATACCCCTGGAAAATGCGGGTCATTACACTTTATTAGAAAACATTTCTGGTTTCTTATTTGGAAAACATTTCCAAAGCTTCTTCATTGGACTTAGACAGATGTTTAAACGAACCATCGTGATGCCAACTCAAACCATTTCCTTTAATTACTAAATTCACTTAACCATCCTTTACTATCGAACCTTAACCATTCCTTAGTTAAAAATGAAGTCAATCAAGTTGGGGTTATACTACCTCTCAGACCTTAACTGAACAACGTTTCTAACCTTGAAATAGACGAAGTTCACCCTTTTAATTCTTTAACAAACTTCCTTACGTAACTCTCTTTCAAATCTTTTCTATTCGATAATTCTTTCCTTCAATAAGGTATATTCGATAACTCTATTCAATTTATTCTATTCACTTAACTCTTTTGATTTAACTCTAACTCTATTCACTTAACTCCTATCGAATAACTATATTCGATAACTCCTTTTGATTAACTAACTTTGACTAACTCCTTTTACTCTATTCGAATAAACTATATTCGATTAACTCAATTGATTCTATTCGAATAAACTATATTCGATTTACTCCTTTTACTTTCTATTCGAATAAACTATATTCGATTAACTCATTTGCTTTAACTCTAATCGATTAAACTAACATCGATTAACTCCTTTCGATTAAACTAACATCGATTAACTCCTTTTAACTCGATTAAACTAACATCGATTAACTCCTTTTAACTCGATTAAACTAACATCGATTAACTCCTTTTAACTCGATTAAACTATTCATTTATAAAGATTTACTTTTAGTAACGGTTCTTCACTTTACAAATGATTTCCTTCTTATAACAGTTTCCATTTTTTATAACGTTTATTCATTTTATAAATATCTCCTATTTATAAATATTCCAATTTATAAATATTTCTTATTTATAAATATTCCATTTATAAATATTTTATTTTCAAATATCACTTTGAAAATATTCTCTTATCAACATTTCTGTATGTTATGGTATTCACATATCAAATCACGATTATCAGTATCGTTCTAACACATAAAATCGACAACAGATTATATATCACAATATATGAAAAACAGTAAAATAAATGTTGAGGAACCCCGTTGGGTTCCTCCAACCTTTTTCCCTGCATCCACAGGTGTTAAACAATAAAATCAACATCACTTTCAGTTCCATATGATATATTCTGCTAAATAGAATCAATATAAAAATTCAACTAAATGACTAGCAGTTCAATCAAACAGTCAACACGCAGTCAATCAGCCAATATTTAACAGTTCTAAAAATACAACCTGAAAATATAATTGTTCAGAGTTGGTGAGTTTTACTCACATTGGACTATCATCGTTAATTAACGATAATTGTCATTGATTCAGATCGGACAATTTAATTTGCGATAAATTGTAACGAGCTCTGATGGACTTCCAGTCAATTCCATGGTGTTGCTCTCGTCCATACAATCCCAACGGATCCTGTTTTGTTCGATTTCGTTTACGTATGGATTAGATATGATATAAACAAGTCAATACAAATTTAAATTAGAACTAACTTTATTTTAATTAAATAATTGGGCCTCACCCCATTTAATTTCCACTGGCCCAATTACCCACTACCGCTTCCTTACTGTTCTTTCTTCTCCTTCGATATACGGTTCCTCCTATACTTCATTTCCACGCTTTAAAATCTCAAGTACCCAATTCGGCCAATACTTCATAAAACTCAAACAAGGATTACCAACCAATACCTCTTCCATACCCTTACACCTCCACGCCATTTTGATCGGACTGGGTCAACTTCATCTCTGCGCCGTACATCCTGGTTTTCGCAAATGCTGAGACATCGAACACTTTTATCATAGATTTCCAACTTAAAACCATAAATCCACTTCACTTCAAAACCTATATAATCCCATCCTAGTTTAAAGCAACTCGCATCCATCTTCGTTTAATTCGAGTTCAGGATTTCATGCTGAAATCAGTTCCAGGTTGCGAACTTTTGAATCTTGAAAAAAATCCCCAAAAATCACAGTCAATTCTACACTTCACTATAAATACAAATATAACTCATCAATACCGAATCGCTGCTCACACATTTGAATCCGTCGAACCCTAGCATCGCTGTATTAAACAACAGCTCAGAACAATTGCGTCAAACAGGTTGAGAAGGGTATGAACTCGAAGAATATCTCACCAGGATTACAAAAACATTACTCTCATGATTTAAGGAATTTTCTACCATTTGTTTTTGATTTTTCTTGTTCTAGTTTTCTCGTTTGGGATAAAATGAGGAACGGCGGAATTACTTTGACTGTGGAATGATTTTTAGGTTTAGAGATGTTGTGGGGGGTATTTATAATGAAGATAAATATCTAGATATTTTGTAGAAGGAATATTCCCGGTATATTCCCTTTTTGTTAATTCGTTTCGCCTTCTTAAAATCCGTGTGATCACAGTTGATCCAGTTCACACCATATCGCCATTTCAGCCAATTCTGATTATTTCAGAATTAAATATATTATTTAATTTATTAATTTAAATTAAATATTCACCATTATTTAATTAAACCATCATTTTATTCACTATATCACTATTTATATAATTAAATAAATTAATTATAATATCTCTACCAATGTGGGTCATTATATAGCCACATGTAGTCAGAAAATATAAAAATAGAGAACAAAATGCCACATATTTACAATTGAAGACTTGTTGACGAAGATCTCACATCCATTTGCTTTTCGGACAAGAAAATAATTGGAAGAAGGTCTATGCATATCACAAGTCAATGAAGAATTGTCATGGAAGCAAGAGGAAAGGCCCAAATTTACTAGATTTCACCAAGGCCCATTTGTAATTCTCATTGTAAACTCTTTTATGATTTCCCTAAGGCCCGTTTGTCGTTGTATTAGGGTTAGGGTTGGATATTTATCCTATAAATATCCTTGTATTCTCATTGTAATGATTACTCTGGAATTAATAAAGTTTTCTTCTTTTTTCCTTTTTTGCATTTTTCTTATTTTTTTAGCAATTAGTGTTATCAACACAATTAGATTTGGTAGAACACTATTTGTATTTGCAATTATTTTCATTATTGATTGATCGTCTGATTAGATTCAGCGGTAATCCTAATTTTATTCCTGTTTGTTATTTTAATTTTTGCAATTTTAATTTCTGTTCTTTTATTGCTTTCCTAGGTCATATTGGATTGAATATAGATTTGATTAGATTCAGATCTGATTCAATTCAATAATAGTTTTATTTACAGTATTTATTTTTGTTTGTTTCAAAATCAACCTCTAAGATTTGTCTAACTCGCCCAAGAAATATATTAATAATAAAATTTAAAATTCCTCCCTATGTTCGGTCTGCATACTACACGATCTATGCGCTTGGAGTTATTTTAATAAATCCGCGCTTTTCTGATTCATTAGAAAGCGTCGATCAAATTTTTGGCGCCGTTGCCGGAGAGGTAACGATTAAATTTTATTATTTATTTAATTTTCGATTCGTGTTAGTTTTTATTTTTATTTTTTTTATTTTCTTCTTGTTTTTGTTTGGTAGAAAAAAACACTCTTGATTGGTAGATTGGATATTATTTATTGATATTGCAATCTCCAAAAACAAGAAAAAAAATATTGCTTGTTTTTCTTTTATTTCATTCTTTTTCCCTCAATCTCTTTCTTTTACTTTACAATTTCTTCCCTCTTTTCAACTTATATTTAAAAAAAACAATCATTTCCAATTTTTTGTTTTTTTCCTTTTCTGCTTGACCTCTTTCCTCTGCTTCCTTGATATTTCTTTCTTCATGTGCTTGTATTTCCATACACCATCAACATCCACTCCCCTCATACCACATCTCTCACAATTCTTTACCCTTTATCACCCCGTCCACGTCATAACAAACTTCCGTGCCTCCTACAACCAAAATCGCACCATGTACAACTTCCATACATCCACTTCAAAAATTCGACACCCCACCTCACCATACAAATCCTGCTCTTTTTCCCCAATTCGCAAGACTCCCCATACCAAATTTGCAAATACCGGTCCTCCCACAACCACCATCAATGCAACAACGTCCATACCACACAACTTCACAAAACCCCATCATCAGCATGCAAAATCCTATCATCCTCGAACACCTTAGCCCATAAAATCTGACACTCAAACCAACTCTTCAACCACGCCACAACTCCTTACACAACAGGCAAACCCTTCTCGCTAATACTTGTTGATTTTCAAAACCATCGCGAGCTTCCACCATATTTCTGCCAACACGTTCAAGACCCAGCAATCACGCAATACCACAACACCCACACCCAACGCTGTATGCCCAAATAGCCCCCCTTACACAAATGGCACCTTCATCATATTTCCAAATTCTAACCCCAAATCCACAAACCATCACTCAAAACCCCTTTCATCATCCTCTACCAGCCTCTACTCATCACACAAATCACCGTACTGATCTTCAACCGCAAGCCCCAAGCCTGATAATTGCAAATCGAACAACTGTAACACCCCGTATTTTCTGTGAACATGAAAGTAACAAAACAAAGTATACTTAATTTTTTAAAGAATAATTAGGGGAAACGGGTTACGCCATTATGTTCGTCTTGGAATTCTGCTTGAGACAGAGTCCGAGTTTGCGTAAATTGGACTTCGTATGAAGAAGTTATGGCCTTTAGAATTTTCAGGAATTTAAATAAATTAAAACAACTCAGATTTAAGTTTGAAATTCAAATCACACAACCGGGCTGGGCGGGAAATTTTCCGCCTAGGACCCAGGTCGACCAGGGGGTCGATCTGGGTCACATAGGTCGACCAGGGGGTCGAGCTCCCCCCATTTCCAGATCCGAGGACAAGTTCGTTTTTCTGCATTTGGACGCCCGTTCTGACCAGATTCATTGATCCCTATGCTATTTAAACACCCCCAAACCCCACTTTCTCTCCACACCAAACCATTGTAACGCTATGCTACCTCAGTTCTGATTAAAATAAATTAATGGCGTCTCTACTCTTCTAAAATCTAAGCTAGAACTAGTGCTTCTTCTTCTTCCAATCTGAATAGGATTAAAAGAGAACAACTACAACCCTTTTTCTTTTAGAATACAACCAAGGTGAGTACAATTATTTTCATATATGAAATTTAATTATGATCATGACATGGTTATAAATCTAAATTTGAGATTATGCATATTCTTGTTTATAAGATCTGCTTTTCTGTGTAGATCTATCTTATTTATATTATAATAACTATTATGTATCTCTTCCTTCCTTCTGTTCTATAGCCAGGCTACCACGAGCCTGAGCCAAATCTCATAAGAGATTGATGCACAAACACTAAATTTGGGAAAAATAGTGAAAGATGCATAATTAGACATGACTGATTTGTGACTAATTTGAGAAAAGAACATTTGTTGTAATTTAAGATCTGGATCTGGGCTTACTATATATAATAATCTGTGATTTGGAAGAAGAAGAATTATTGTGTATACGACTTAGGTGCAAAGATCTATATTATAATAGGATAACTATTAAATGTGAATACGCCTAAATGGGGATTTTGGATATTAGGCATACGCTGAAATCAAAGGCTATAATTTGGCATAGTTCGTATTGTATATCATGAGTTGGGGTTTTTGGAGAATATTCTGTACTGTGTAAATTTAACTAAAATCTGGGGCACATGTTATATTGAGAATTATGACCATAATTTGGGCATGTAAAATTAGGCTTAATTTTATGATTAAATCTGTTAAATTGCCTAATCTGCTAAATCTGTTGAAAACTGAATACGGTAATTTGGGGTATGAAAATCTGTAGGCTCGATCTAAAATTGAGCAAAACAAGTTAATAGAACTTTGAATAATCTGTTGTAACTTGTAAAGAAGTTTAATTTGTTAAATTGGCATAATTTGTCTGATATTGGCATAATTTTTGAATGAATACTTTAGCTAAAAATAAGAATGCTGAGACACGAGGTTAGACTCTGTTTGCGGTAGAATCCTGCACGGACCCAACCTGCTTATCCAGCAGCCGCATACTGTCAGTCTTATGTGAGAGGTGGTAGGCATAACTAAAAGGTGCTTAGACACGAGGTTAGGTCTGGCTTGTAGCAGAAGTTTGCCCGGAACCGCCCAGCACATCCAGCGGACACAAACTACCGACCTAATGTGAGAGGTCTATGCATTAGTGATTAATTAATGCAAATCTAGGATAAATATGATGCCTAAAATGTATTGGGTGGATAAGGTTAAATCAACTGGGCGGATGAATCTAATAAACCCGTTTCGTAAATCTGTAGGCCCAATACAAGGTTAGGTGAAACAATCTGTAAGTCTGTTAATCTGTATATCTGATCCGTTAGTCTGAAAACTTGTTAACCTATATGTTTGATTTGAGAACTAGTTAATCTGAACATTGTACATCTGTAATATGTAAGCAAGTAAATCTGAAATCTGTTAGTCTGGGGACACAAGGTTAGGAAGGGAAATTACTTGTGTCATTTGTTGTGTGGGACCCATCTTAGTCAGTAACCCTTTTCTGGTATCAAAACTATGGCCCAACACTAGGAGGGGTCTGGGGCATGCTTACTAAACTAATTGTAAGAGGTTCACTCTGATAATGGCGAGGGGTGTCGATGGCGCATTCCAACCGGGTCTTGTGCGTGCATGGATCCGGTCTGCTCTGAGTATGTAAGACACCGTGACATCTGTAAATAGGTCTGTGTGTATAGGTTGCCACTTTAGGAAATGATACACCCTTCTGTGGGGGCGGTTACAGGGTATTTATGTATTAGGGAGCCGATCGCTTGGGGTAGAATTTAGGGGAAACCTATTTATGTTTGTTTCTGTTGGTGTACTGTCTGTTTCTATTGGGGTGGTAAAGGCCCATTATTAGCATTATATTTATGTACCTTCTGTCTCTGTTGGGTGGTAAAGGCCCATTAGTTGTGGTGGTAAAGGCCCATCATTAGCATTCTGTTTCTGTACCTTCTGTCTCTGTTGGGGTGGTATAGGCCCATTACTTGCATTCTGTTTCTGTAGAGATTATTCTATTTCCGTTTCTGTTTCAGTTTAGACATTAGGGTAACACCTAATCCTGTTATACTAAGTATTGGTGTAGAGAAGTAAGATATAGGTAAGAAGCATATCTTGGTCTATATCATTTTGTTTCTTCTACTTAACTTAAGCATACCTGCTACTCCTGTTGCTGTAATATCTCATCTAGCTTTATTTACATGTCTTGATACTACTATCTGTTTATATGCTGAAAGTCACTGGACTCGCCAGACTTTATGTCTGACCTCGTTTGTTTTCGCCTCTTTTCCTTTCCGTCCCCCCCCCCCCACCCCCCAGTTGCTCAGGGTGGAAACATAGGAGCTTGATTCAGATTCTCTCTGCTTGAAGTTCTTGAAGTATTGCTTGGCTTTGACTCTACCTTCTTATGGCAGTTTATGTTGGGGATTATGGATTTAAAATTATGCATTTTGAAGGATATTGGTATAAGACTGATACTTGTGTACTTGGGTTTTGGTATTGTAATTTTGAAGGATGTAACCAAACTCATTTCTGTTTCTGCTGAAATAAAGTTATAAAATTTTCAAGTACTACTTTACATATCTGTCTTGTAATATTCTGTTCTGTTTACTTATAATACTTTATGGAAGTTAATGCATTCCCTTTGTGAATGACATTAACGGAAATGGGGGTGTTACAATTGGTATCAGAGTTGAAGGTTACCAGATTTGATAAAAAGTTTTTGAAAACTATTTTCAAAAAGGTTTTAAAAAGGAAGTATTTTCAAAAGTAAAGTTTATTTTGAAAAACATAATCCCCAAGAGCCATATATCTTTCCTTCGATTCTCCATTTTGAATCTCTTCCTTTTTCCTTTTTGAATTTATTCCTCCATATATAGACGCTTTTTCTAAGATATGTAAAAGCTTCTGTACGATGGGCGGAAAACTGCTTCATGGGACTGGGACGTTTGTTAAAGCTAGAAGGAAGTGGAGGACTTGTTGGTACTTTTAAGATATACGATAGGAGGAAGGTTCAATTAGCTGCTTGGTTGATGACGGACGAAGCCTCATTTTAGTAGGAGGTTACGAATGGAGAATGTGCAGGAGAGACATGTATAGGACACACGATAAGAAAGTAGACCCAATGAAAGGCGGTAAGAATAGCAAGGGGCCAAAAGAAGAAGAAGGGCACTTGCTTCAACTGTGGTGAGATGGGACACTTCACTAAGGACTGCCCGAAGAAACGAGGGCAAGGGCAGAGGACAGGACCTACTTCTGAAGGGCAAGTGAATGCTCACGTGGCTAGTGGATAGGATAGAGATAGGAAAATTTCTATAGAAGGTCTAATTTCCTTATCTAATTATTGAGTTAAAATTCTTTTTGATTCTGGCATTTTGATTCTGTAATTGCGACTCTGCCCTTTAATACCCGCCTTGTTTCTGGTCCCGCTATAGTCTCAAACCCGATAAGGGTTACGACTCATCTATTTGTGATAAGTTGGTGGTATCTGTATTGGGCATTAAGTTGACTATGACGCATACATTATGGGTTTTGATAATCTGATCTGTACCAGTAGTCTGAAAGTATCTGAATATTTCTGAAAAGGATAGGGGTTTTTACTCGAAGCGTGAAGTAGATTTCCAGTTTTGACATTGTTTAATGGGAGTAATTCTCTGAGTGTCAATCTGATGTTGATTTCGGTCTTCGGGGTTGATACTTAGAGATTTATTCTCTTAATCGATGTCTAATAGGAACAGAACTTTTGTTTTAATTGTACTTGCTTCTATCACTCGGCTGTATCCTATCGATCGAGTCTTCGACCTTTAGGTAGAAACTAATGGGTGCAAACATGTGTTTGAGACATGTTACGTTTGATGGTTGCAAGTGGATGCAAGTGGTTGCTAGTGGTTGCTCGTGGATGCATATACACACACTAGGCACTAGATCGGCTCAAAAGCACTCTCATACTGCATATGGATATGTGCGCATTTTTCAATTTTTGTAGATGCAAAATGATTGACTCATCACATGGATGTTGCATTTGGATGAATGGTTATGCACTCATAGAAATGATGTGTATCAAATAGGATTTCTTGCATACATAATTGGACTCATGGCACTAACATAAATTTGCGTTGAGGAGGTCAACTGAATCAGCAGACCGTCTGATCTTTGCATTAGATAAGAGACATATACACACACTTTTGCATATGTTCATACAACATTAGAAGTTTTCTAAGGACAATGGATGCTTGTGAATGATGGTTGAGTAGATGGGTGATTGGATGGTAGGACACATTCTTCTTAACTTGAAGATTTCGAGGACGAAATCCTTTAAGGAGGGGAGAATGTAACACCCCGTATTTTTTGTGAACATAAAAGTAATCAAACAAAGTATACTAAATTTTTAAAAGAAGAATTAAGGGAAACGGGTTTTGCCACTACGTTTGTCTCAGAATTCTGCTTGAGATTGAGTCCGAGTTTGCGTAAATCGGACTATGTATGAAGAAGTTATAGCCCTCAGAAGTTTCAGGAATTATAATAAATCAAAACAGCTCAGATTTAAGTTTGAAATTCAAATCACACACCCAGGATGGGTGGGAAATTTCCCTCCTAAGACCCAGGTCGACCAGAGGGTCGACCTGGGTCACATAGGTCGACCAAGGGGTCGACTTGTACCTCCCCCCTATTTCCAGATCCGAGGAGCGGTTCGTTTTTCTGCATTTAGACGCACGTTCTGACCAGATTCGTTGATCCCTATGCTATTTAAACACCCCCAAACCCCGCTTTCTTTGCACACCAAACCATTGTAACGCTATCCCGCCTCAGTTCTGATTAAAATAAATTAATGGCGTCTCTACTCTGCTAAAACCTAAGCTAGAACTACTGCTTCTTCTTCTTCTAATCTGAATAGGATTAAAAGAGAACAACTACGACCCTTTTTCTTTTAGAATCCAACCAAGGTGAGTAAAGTTATTTTCATATATGAAATTTAATTATGATCGTGACATGGTTATAAATCTGAATTTGAGATTATGCATATTCTTGTTTATAAGATCTGTTTTTCTGTGTAGATCTATCTTATTTATATTATAGTAACTATTCTGTATCTCCTTCTTCCTTCTGTTCTATAGGCAGGCTACCACGAGCCTGAGCCAAATCTCATAAGAGATTGATGCACGAACGCTAAATTTGGGAAATATAATGAATGATGCATAATTAGACATGACTGATTTGTGGCTGATTTGAGAAAAGAACATATGTTGTAATTTAAGATCTGGATCTAGGTATACTATATATAATAATCTGTGATTTGGAAGAAGGAGAATTTTTGTATATATGACTTAGGTGCAAAGATCTATATTATAATAGGATAACTACTAAATGTGAATACGCCTAAATGGGGATTTTGGATATTAGGCATATGCTAAAATCAAAGGCTATAATTTGGCATAATTCGTATTGTATATCATGATTTGGGGTTTTTGGAGAATATTCTGTACTGTGTAAATTTAACTAAAATTTGGGGCATATGTTATATTGCGAATTATGACCATAATTTGGGCACGTAAAATTAGGCTCAATTTTATGATTAAATCTGACAAATTGCCTAATCTACTGAACCTGTTGAAAACTGAATACGGTAATTTGGGGTATGAAAATCTGTAGGCTCGATCTAAAATTGAGCAAAACAAGTTAATAGAACTTTGAATAATCTGTTGTAACTTTTAAAGAAGTTTAATTAGTTGAATTGGCATAATTAGTCTGATATTGGCATAATATGTGAATGAATACTTTAGCTAAAAATAAGAATGCTGAGACACGAGGTTAGACTCTGTTTGCGGTAGAAGCCTGCCCGGACCCAACCGGCTTAACCAGCAACTGCAAACTGTCAGTCTAATGTGAGAGGTCGTAGGCATAACTAAAAGGTTCTTAGACACGAGGTTAGGTCTGGCTTGTGGTTGAAGTCTGCTCGGAACTGCCCGACACATCCTACGGCCACAAACTACCGACCTAGTGTGAGAGGTCTATGCATTAGTGATTAATCAATGCAAATCTAGGATAAATATGATGCCCAAAACGTATTGGGTGGATAAGGTTAAATCAACTAGGCAGATGAATCTAATAAACCCGTTTTGTAAATCTGTAGGCCCAATACAAGGTTAGGTGAAACAATCTATAAGTCTGTTAATCTGTATATCTGATCCGTTAGTCTGAAAATTTGTTAACCTATATGTATGATCTGAGAACTAGTTAATCTGAACTTTGTACATCTGAAATATGTAAGCAAGTAAATCTGAAATCTGTTAGTCTGGGGACACAAGGTTAGGAAGGGAAATTACTTGTGTCATCTATTGTGTGGGACCCATATTAGTCAGTAACCCTTTTCTGGTATCAAAACTATGACCCAACACTAGGAGGGGTCCGGGGCATGCTTACTGAACTAATTGTAAGAGGTTCACTTTGATAATGGCGAGGGGGGTGTCGATGGTGCATTCCAATCGAGTCAGGTGCGTGCATGGATCCGGTCTGCTCTGAGGATCTAAGAACCGTTAAATCTGTAAATAGGTCTGTGTCTATAGGTTGCCACTTTAGGGAATAATATACCCTTCTGTGGGGGCAGGCACAGGGTATTTATGTATTAAGGAGCCGATCGCTTGGCATAGAATTTAGGGTACACCTAGTTCTATTTGTTTCTGTTGGTGTACTATCTGTTTCTATTGGGGTGGTAAAGGCCCATTAGTTGGGGTGGTAAAGGCCTATTATTAGAATTATGTTTTTGTGCCTTCTGTCTCTTTTGGGGTGGTAAAGGCCCATTAGTTGGGGTGGTAAAGGCCCATTATTAGCATTCTGTTTCTATACCTTCTGTCTCTGTTGGGGTGGTAAAGGCCCATTACTAGCATTCTGTTTCTGTAGAGATTATTCTGTTTCCATTTCTATTTTAGTTTAGACATTAGGGTAACACTAATCTTGTTATACTAAGTATTAGTGCAGAGAAGTAAGATATAGGTAAGAAGCATATCTTGGTCTATATCATTTTGTTTCTTCTGTTTAACTTAAGCATACCTGCTACTCCTGTTGCTGTAATCTCTCAACCAGCTTTATTTACATGTCATGATACTACTATCTATTTATATGCTGAAAGTCACTAGACTCGCCAGACTTTATGTCTGACCTCGTTTGTTTTTGCCTCTTTTTCTTTTCGTTCCCCCCTCATGTGCTCAGAGTGGAAACATAGGAGCTTGATTCAGATTCTCTCTGCTTGAAGTGCTTGAAGTATTGCTTGGCTTTGACTCTACCTTCTTATGGCAGTTTATGTTGGGGATTATGGTTTTAAAATTATGCATTTTGAAGGATTTTGGTATAAGACTGATACTTGTGTACTTGGGTTTTGGTATTGTAATTTTGAAGGATGTAACAAAACTTATTTCTGTTTCTGCTGAAATAAAGTTATAAAATTTTCATGTACTACTTTACGTATCTTTCTTGTAATATTTTGTTCTGTTAACTTATAATACTTCATGGAAGTTAATGCATTCCCGGACATGGGACGTTACACTTGGTATCAGAGCTGAAGGTTACCAGATTTGATAAAAAGTTTTTGAAAACTATTTTCAAAAAGGTTTTAAAAAGGAAGTATTTTCAAAATTAAAGTTTATTTTGAAAAACATAATCCCCAAGAGCCATATATCTTTCCTTGGATTCTCCGTTTTGAATCTCTTCCTCTTTCCTTTTTGAATTTATTCCTCCACGTATAGACGCTTTTTCTAAGATATGTAAAAACTTCCATACAATGGGCGGAAAACCGCTTCATGGGACTGGGACGTTTGTAAAAGCTAGAAGGAAGTGGAGGACTTGTTGGTACCTTTAAGATAGATGATAGGAGGAAGGTTCAATTAGCTGCTTTGTTAATGAAGGACGAAGCCTCATTTTGGTAGGAGGTCACGAATGGAGAATGTGCAGGAGAGACATGGATAGGACACATGATAAGAAAGTAGACCCAATGAAAGGCGATAAGGATAACAAGGGGCCAAGAGAAGAGGAAGGGCACTTGCTTCAACTGTGGTAAGATGGGACACTTCACTAGGGACTGCCCGAAGAAACGAGGGCAAGGGCAGAGGACAGGACCTCCTTCTGAAGGGCAGGTGAATGCTCACTTGGCTAGTAGATAGGATAGAGATAGGAAAATTTCTATAGAAGGTCTAATTTCCTTATCTCATTATTGAGATAAAACTCTTTTTGATTCTAACATTTTGATTTTGTAATTGAGACTCTGCACTTTAATACCCGTCTTGTTTTTGATCCCGCTATAGTCTCAAACCCGATAAGGTTTATGACTATCTGTTTGTGATAAGTTAGGGTAATCTGTGTTGGGCGTTAAGTTGACTATGACGCACACATTCTTGGTTTTGATAATCTGATTTGTACCAGTAGTCTGTAAGTATCTGAATATTTCTGAAAATGATAGGGGTTTTTACTCGAAGCATGAAGTAGAATTCCAGTTTTGACATTGTTTAATGGGAGTAATTCTCCGAGTGTTAATCTGATGTTGATTTTAGTCTTCGGGGTTGATACTTAGAGATTTATTCTCTTAACCGATGTCTAATAGGAATAGAACTTTTGTTTTAATTGTACTTGCTTTTATCACTCGACTGTATCCTATAGATCGAGTCTTCAACCTTTAGGTAGAAACTAATGGGTGTAAACATGTGTTTAAGACATGTTATGTTTGATGGTTGCAAGTGGATGCAAGTGGTTGCTAGTGGTTTCTCTGGGATGCATATAAACACACTAGGCACTAGATCGGCTCAAAAGCACTCTCATACTGCATATGGATGTGTGCGCATTTTTCAATTTCTGTGGATGCAAAACGATTGACTCATCACATGGATGTTGCATTTGGATGAATGGTTATGCACTCATATAGAAATGATGTGTATCAAATAGGATTTCTTGCATACATAATTGGACTCATGGCACTAACATATATTTTCATTGAGGAGGTCAACTGAATCAGTAGACCGCCTGATCTTTGCAATAGATAAGAGACATATACACACACTTTTGCATATGTTCATACAACATTAGAAGTTTTCTAAGGACAATGGATGCTTGTGAATGATGGTTGAGTAGATGGGTGATTGGATGGTAGGAACATTCTTCTTAACTTGAAGATTTCTAGGACGAAATCCTTTAAGGAGGGGAGAATGTAACACCCCGTATTTTTTGTGAACATAAAAGTAATCAAACAAAGTATACTTAATTTTTAAAAGAAGAATTAAGGGAAACGAGTTTTGCCACTACGTTTGTCTCGGAATTCTGCTTGAGATTGAGTCCGAGTTTGCGTAAATCGGACTATGTATGAAGAAGTTATAGCCCTCAGAAGTTTCAGGAATTTAAATAAATTAATACAGCTCAGATTTAAGTTTGAAATTCAAATCATACACCCAGGATGGGCGGGAAATTTCCCGCCTAAGACCCAGGTCGACCAGATAGTCGACCTGGGTAACATAGGTCGACCAGGGGGTCGACCTCCCCCTATTTCCAGATCCGAGGAAAGGTTCATTTTTCTGCATTTGGACGGCCGTTCTGACCAGATTCATTGATCCCTATGCTATTTAAACACCCCCAAACCCCACTTTCTCTCCACACCAAACCATTGTAATGCTATGCTGCCTCAGTTCTGATTAAATTAAATTAATGGCATCTCTACTCTGCTAAAACCTAAGCTAGAACTAGTGCTTCTTCTTCCAATCTGAATAGGATTAAAAGAGAACAACTACAACCCTTTTTTTTTAGAATCCAATCAAGGTGAGTACAGTTAATTTTCAGATATGAAATTTAATTATGATCTTGACATGGTTATAAATCTGAATTTGAGATTATGCAAATTCTTGTTTATCATATCTGTTTTTCTGTGTAGATCTATGTTATTTATATTATAGTAACTATTTTGTATCTCCTCCTTCCTTCTGTTCTATAGCATGGCTACCACGAGCCGAAGCCAAATCTCATAAGAGATTGATGCACGAATGCAAAATTTGGGAAAAAGAGTGAATGATGCATAATTAGACATGACTGATTTGTGACTGCTTTGAGAAAAGAACATATGTTGTAATTTAGAATCTGGATCTGGGCATACTATATATGATAGTCTATGATTTGGAAGAAGGAGAATTATTGTTTATATGACTTAGGTGCAAAGGTCTATATTATAATAGGATAACTATTAAATGTGAATACGCCTAAATGGGGATTTTGGATATTAGGCATACGCTGAAATCAAAGGCTATAATTTGGCATAATTCGTATTGTATATCATGATTTGGGGTTTTTGGAGAATATTCTGTACTGTGTATATTTAACTAAAGTCTGGGGCATATGTTATATTGTGAATTATGAACATAATTTCAGCATGTAAAATTAGGCTTAATTTTATGATTAAATCTGTTAAATTGCCTAATCTGCTAAATCAATTGAAAACTCAATATGGTAATTTGGGGTATGACAATCTGTAGGCTCGATCTAAAATTGAGCAAAACAAGATAATAGAACTTTGAATAATCTGCTGTAACTTGTAAAGAAGTTTAATTTGTTGAATTGGAATAATTAGTCTGATATTGGCATAATCTGTGAATGAAAACTTGAGCTAAAAATAAGAATGCTGGGACACGAGGTTAGACTCTGTTTGCAGTAGAAGCCTGCCCGGACCCAACCGACTTAACCAACAACCGCAAACTGTCAGTCAAATGTAAGAGGTTGTAGGCATAACTAAAAGGTGCTTAGACACAAGGTTAGGTCTGGCTTGTGGCAGAAGTCTGCCCGGAACCGCCCGGCACATCCAGGGGCCACAAGCTACCGACCTAATGTGAGAGGTCCGTGCATTAGTGATTAATTAATGCAAATCTAGGATAAATATGATGTCCAAAACGTGTTTGGTGGATAAAATTAAATCAACTGGGCGGATGAATGTAATAAACCCGTTTCGTAAATCTGTAGGCCCAATACAAGGTTAGGTGAAACAATATGTAAGTCTGTTAATCTGTATATCTGATTCATTAGTCTGAAAACTTTTTAACCTATATGTCTGATCTATGAACTAGTTAAACTGAACTTTGTACATTTGAAATCTTAAGCAAGTAAATCTGAAATCTGTTAGTCTGGGGGCACAAGGTTAGGAAGTGAAATTACTTGTGTCAACTGTTGTGTGGGACCCATATTAGTCAGTAACCCTTTTCTGGTATCAAAACTATGACCCAACACTAGGAGGGGTCCGGGGCACTCTTACTGAACTAATTGTAAGAGGTTTACTCTGATAATGGCGAGGGGTGTCGATGGCGTATTCCAACCGTGTCATGTGCGTGCGATCCAGTCTGCTCTGAGTGTGTAAGACACCGTGACATCTGTAAATAGGTCTGTGTTTATAGGTTGCCACTTTAGGGAATGATACACCCTTCCATGGGGTCGGCACAGGGTATTTAATTATTAGGGAGCCGATCGCTTGGGGTAGAATTTAGGGTACACCTATTTCTGTATGTTTTTGTTGGTGTACTGTCTGTTTCTGTTGGGGTGGTGAAGGCCCATTATTAGCATTATGTACCTTCTGTCTCTGTTGGGGTGGTAAAGGCCCATTATTAGCATTATGTTTCTGTACCTTCTGTCTCTGTTAGGGGTGGTAAAGGCCCATTACTAGCATTCTGTTTCTGTAGAGATTATTTTGTTTCCGTTTCTGTTTCAGTTTAGACATTAGTGTAACACCTAATCCTGTTATACTAAGTATTAGTGCAGAGAAGTAAGATATAGGTAAGAAGCATATCTTGGTTTATATCATTTTGTTTCTTCTACTTAACTTAAGCATACCTGCTACTCCTGTTGCAGTAATATCTCATCTAGCTTTATTTACATGTCATGATACTACTATCTGTTTATATGCTGAAAGTCACTGGACTCGCTGGACTTTATGTCTGACCTCGTTTGTTTTTGCCTCTTTTTTTTCCGTCCCCCCCCCCCCCCGGTGCTTAGTGTGGAAACATGAGAGCTTGATTCAGATTCTCTCTGCTTGAAGTGATTAAAGTATATCTTGGCTTTGACTCTACCTTCTTATGGCAGTTTATGTTGGGGATTATGGTTTTAAAATTATGCATTCTGAAGGATTTTGGTATAAGACTGATACATGTGTACTTGGGTTTTGGTATTGTAATTTTGAAGGATGTAACCAAACTTATTTCTGTTTCTGCTGAAATAAAGTTATTAGTTTTTCAAGTACTACTTTACGTATCTGTCTTGTAATATTCTGTTCTGTTTACTTATAACACTTCATGGAAGTTAATGCATTCCCTTTGTGAATGACATTAACGGACATGGGATGTTACAATAGCGGGGTGAACACTTCGCTGATTCGAAGGCCCAAGGGAACACAGATCGGATCAGAACCTACACAACCATACCTCGTTCGCAAAACTGAAACCAGCGGCTATCACCATTCCGATCAGCTACTTCAGTTTCTACCACAATTTCTATCATAAGACCAAAAGCCAAAAATCACCATCAGATACGAACCCATTTATCTTCTCAGCTGCAAGCCATCTGTCATGCTTCGAATCTGCATCTCAACCAGAAGTAAACCCAAAATCGGAATTCCGTTCGATTCGAAAAGAAAAGGAAAAAAAGGAGGTGTGTATTTTTATTTAGGGTTCGAATTTGTTGTTTCTGAGAAATTTGAATGGATATGGTTTTGTTGTGTTCACCTACAATGGAATTCAACCTGTTTGCATCTTTTAAGAGGATTGAGTGCGCGACTTGATATTTGGGTACTGAGTTAGTTTAATTCTATTGGGCTTTTTATTTATTTTTGTAAAGCTTAGCTTTGTTTTTTTAGTTCATTGTAGTTTTTCTTTATTTAGTTAAGTTTAGTTTTTCTTTTTAATTCTTTTCTTTTCTTTAAAAAAAAGAAGAAGAAGAAAAAAAGGAAAAAATCAGAGGGCAAAGTGAAGGAAAAGAATCTGAGCATCAAACAAGGAATTCAACAATCAAGCAATTTTAGAGGAGTTTGAATTGTTGACATAACTCAATTGTTTTGGACAACTGCGATAAACCACTGTAATATTTTCTAAATTTACAGGTTCTGCAACTGCTTGAAAAATATAGAAATTGCTCGTAATAATCTTATGTAGGAGCAGCGGCTTGCTTGTACAATATTTTAAATTTCTGCAGTTATTATTATCTAATTGTTGTAGTTGTCTGATATTTCCATAACTGAAATCTTCATTCTCATTGTTTTCAACAATAAAAAAATAGACGTTGTAAAATAATATAATTGAAAAGTGCTGCTTTGTGAAGTTGATTGTCTCATATAATTAGATCGCGGATATATAGTAGTTCAATTTATTGAACTATTAGCAAAAGAGGTTGCATACTACCCGTAAAACATTGGTCGTATCCCTTAGTATTCATACTATACATGAATGGCCATAAGACCCTCTTCCCTCTTCTAATTGAGTCAGTTAATTAATAGAGTACAACTCGGTCTTTTATACTATTCTGAATTGAGAATAATTTCTGTCTTCACTTGATTTCATTCAAATGTCTTATTCCCAAAAAAAAAATCCTTGAGAGAAATGTAGGATAATAATTGGAGTAGATGTTCTCTTGAAGAATACGAGTATGAATTACAACTCATAAGGCAAAAATTTCCTAAATTTCATAGACCCAATGCCAACAATTTTCAAAATCATATAAATGATCGAAATTGAGATTTCAATTCAAATTTCAATAATTTCGATTATGGGCCACATCAACATCAAAATAGCTTTGAATCCCAATATAACTTTGATCCACATCAATATGGGGTTGTGAACCAAAATTTCCAAAATTATAGCCCATATCAACATCATGAAAATAACCAAAATTGCAATTTTCACTCGAATTTTAACAGTTTTGGTTACGAACATAATTTCTATGATCAAAATGATTTCCAATATCATTGTCATTTATCTAAAAATTCAAACGACCACCTCATTGGAAACAATATTGATCATGAAACTGATGTGGACTATAATTTTGAGAATCAAGAAATCCAAAACGAGAGCTCTCAAATCAAAGATTTTGAAGAATATCATCTTAACATTCTTAGACAGAGGGTAGAAAGGCAAGATAGAAAGCTTGATGAAAAGTTAGACAGCTTGATGAACTTCTTTGTTTAATGACATCTTTTAAAGAACAACTCGAGCAACAAAATCAAATTCAACTATGTGATGAATCAGAAAATAATCCAATTTTTGCTAATAATGAAAATTTTCAAATAATAACTTTGAAAATTGAGAATAACGATCTAAATGAAGTTGTTCGAAATTCAACAAATGATTTGGATTACTATTCTTTTCATGAAAAATATTTAAGCTCATATTTTGATCTCTCTCTTTTAGGCTGCGAGAAACTTGAAATTTTTGAAATTGAACAAAATGAAAATGTTGAATTTGTCAAAAACTCGAAATTGGAAAAGGATTTTAATAAGCATGAATTTTTTGGATTTTATGAGGATGAGTTGCCAAATGAGGATGTAATAGAATCAAGCCACCAATCCAAATTCGAAAATTTTGATTTTGAGGTTTCAAATGAACTAGAATTTGTCAGTGTAGAAAATATGTTGTCAACTGATAAAGCTGAGAAATGTGATCACATAGTCTTGAACAACACGCAGAATTTAAATTTCACGATTGCAACTGAGTTTATATACGATCACAATTTTTTGAACAATTACACTGATAAATTTGTTGAACACATGAATTATTTTTGGAATGCTGCCTTGGTTGAAAAACTTCATGTTAGGATGACCCTGGACATTTATCTACTGGACTATTCTAGGTATAAAGAAGAGATGGTTTTCAAAACCCTTTGCTTATTAGAAAACATGCCTAGACATGGTGGGAATGAGACTCGTCGGGCTAGAACCAAGCGTGGGGGAAAAGTTGGTGGCAATCCTTGCATCGCATGCATCGCAAACACATTTATCATTGTACATATGATCCATTCTTACATATAGTTAAATTGCATTTCGTTTTACAAATCATTTTACATTTAATCCATCTTTGGGTTCTATCTTTTACATTTAGGAAACTTGTTTACATTATGGACACTGTTTAGTTCTAGTATGTGGGGAGTCTGCATTACATTCTTTTTTTATTTTTATTTTCATATATATTTTTTTATTTTCACTTTCATGCATTTAGATAAGACCCTCATGCATCAAGTCATAGTAACATGCCATTTTTATTTTTTTGGTAAATACGACTCGTTTTAGATTGATACAACAAAATAAGTTAACAATTGTTAGTCGGTTGATAGTATTTTTTTTCTCTCAACTAAGATCAAGTTAGAAATATAATGAAAAGTTGAATTTTGAGGGATAATAGTGTAACTGGTACATAGGAAGATTCTCAGGTGATGGCCATGAAGTCTATTCTATTTTGTAGTCTTTGTTTAAATGAGTGGAGGACTTTAAATACTTATATTGGCTTTTCGAATCTTTAAAACTAAGTTGTGTTAAGCTGAATTTGCGTAACTCTCTCTTGTTTTTATATTTTCAATAATAATAATAGCAATCCAAGGGTATCCAACATTGCTTGTATATCTAGCGTTGGTGTGCAAACCCACCAAGCTCTATCCGACATGTTGTTGACAAAGTCAGCGTCGGTATATCTTGTTCTCATTTTATGAGTTGGACACCTAAGGATTACCGACATGTTGTTAACAAAGTCAGCATTGGTTTGCACAATCTGCCAAGCTCAGTCCCAAATCTCCGTCGGTCCGCAAGGCAGTGTATGGGTGGTACCTTGGTCTTTTTAGTTAGGTATATGTAATTAATCGTAAGTTTCAATTTTTATAGAGATGGAGAATAAGCGATGATGCCCAAACACTTCTTGACCTTATTGATTTGACTAGCCATACACGAGGAAATAATAATACCACTTTGCAAACTGTGACAAGCAAACTAAGAATTTATTTTATGGCTGCACTATGTTATCGACCAAACCAACTAGCCAAACTGGAATTTAACATTTGAAAACTTGAGTTGTGTTGAAAATTTGTGACAATTGAGGTATCTAAAATAAAATCAACTGGCTAGAAATTGTCAACTTAATTTACTGTACTACTTTCCTGAAATAAGTCGTGTTTCATTTTTATTTTCATTTTCATATGTCATTGCATTCATGTAGGTGCATTAGAATCATAACATACTGCATTTGGATTTTGTGGGTAGTATCGGCAGAAAACCCTCACGAGACACCACTCATCCTACTAGGGACACCTAGAGGTTTAGCGGCTTGTTGCATACGCTCAATGCAATCGTGTTTCCTATGAAAGTGTGACTATCTAGTTTAGATTTTCATTTTTTTTACTCGAAGACGAGTAAAAGATAAGTGTGGGGGTATTTGATTAACATAGAAATGTGATTATTTAAGCTCTTATATCTTATCTTTTGTATATAAATAAATACTACTTGGGTATTATTTTGTCACTTTTACAGATATGCCGACTTAGCCACATCCAGTCAACAAATATAAAAATAGAGAACAAATTGCTGTATATTTACAATTGAAGACTTGCTGATGAAGATCTCACATCCAGTTGCTTTTTGGACTAGAAAATAATTGGAAGAAGGGCTATGCATATCACAAATCAATGAAGAATTGTCATGGAAGCAAGAGGAAAAGAGGAAAGGCCCAAATTTACCAGATTTCACTAAGGCCCATTTGTAATTCTCATTGCAAACTCTTTTATGATTTCCCTAAGGCCCATTTGTCGTTGTATTAGGGTTAGGGTTAGGGTTGGCTATCTCTCCTATAAATATCCTTGTATTCTCATTGTAAAGATTATCCTGGAATTAATAAAGTTTTCTTCTTTTTCTCTTTTCTGCATTTTTCTTATTTTCTTAGCAATTAGTGTTGTCTACACAATTAGATTTGGTAGAAACTATTTGTATTTTGCAATTATTTTCATTAGTGATTGACCATCTGATTAGATTCAGCAGTAATCCTAATTTTATTTCCTGTTTGTTATTTTAATTTCTGCAATTTTAATTTCTGTTCTTTTATTGCTTTCCTAGGTCATATTGGATTGAATAAAGATTTGATTAGATTCAGATCTGATTCAATTCAATAATAGTTTTATTTGCAGTTTTAATTTTTATTTGTTTCAAAATCAACCTCCAAGATTTGTCTATCTCGCCCAAGAAATATATAAATAATAAAATTTAAAATTCCTCCCTGTGTTCGACTTGCATACTACACGATCTGTGCACTTGCAGTTATTTTAATAAATTTGCACTTTTCTGATTCATTAGAAAGCGTCGATCACAGTACAAATTTAGGTACCCAAGAGTTTAGGGTAAAACAAACAAAATTAACTCTTGATCAGTCATGGGACTGGTGTGAGTAAACTCCAACCACTTGGTTCAACTTTTAAAAAACCTTTCCAAAGAAAAGATAATCGAAAGACCAAACCACATATAAACACGGATGGTTTTTACCTTACGATAACCCAAAACATTCTTTTCAATCAATACTTTTATGATATTATAATAGTGTCTAAAACAAATAAATAGCAATCTAGGAGAATGCTTGCATCTCATGCTCTACTTACATACTATACAATCAAAATCGCAACTTTTATTGGAGAACGGATTCCAACTGGCAAGGTAGGAGACTTCCTTCTGACAGTGTATCTCTAGAGAGGAATACACCAGGTTCAACAAGAACATCTTGAAAACTAGAGTAAACATTTCATTTCGCTTGAGAGTACCAAAAGTATTGTCACTAACGGTTGGGATCAACAACCGTTTCCTAAAAGTGACAGCATAAAAAGAGTAAAGAAGCAAATGGAATTTCTCTAGATCAGGTGACAATACAACTTACTTGGGTGCAACTCACTCAGCCATGCGACCTTCCCGATTTTATACCATTTCCAGTTGCAAGGCTTGAGGTTACATTTATGTACCTCTCATTGATATCACAATCTCTTTGAATGCCCCATTCTCAAATCCGTTAATCACTAGTTGATTTGCACAAAGATATTCTAGATATTATGTTAAGAGAATAAATTCTCCGTCACTAGATGCATATTTATACAGACCAACATATGCGATCATTGGAAATATCTGTCAGACATTCATCCATACACGTTCATTCTGGGACTGAACGAAACCGAAGGCACAATTTCCATTAATCCTTCTTAGGTAATTTCTACCTAGGATTAACAGAAAAACCCTTGCACTTTACTCCGTCTTCAGTTGCCTTCATATAATCTGATTCGCAACGCTACTGCCGATACAGAGTGATTTTCGAATCCAATCGGTGCCCATATTGACAATGATGGTCAAAAACTTCGATAGTTGACTATTTAACTATCGAAGGAAAAACAAACATCCATCCAAAACATCAAACAATCACTGGGCCCCTTAATTAATATTTCATTAATTAAATCACCTCCCCATTTCCTTATCGAAATTCATTAACATGATATATTCAACAATCATCTTGGCCTTTTACGCTATTGGGAAAACATTTTTCATATTTTCCCTCCCTTTATTTTCTATACTTTGAAAATATTTTCTATTTATAATTGGAAAACATTCCAATTACCTCTCCCTTTCATGACCATTTGTTTCTATACTTAGGAAATATTTATTGTTCTATTCCCAAAATTCCACTTACCTAGGTCAAAATGAATGTTGCGTAAAACATCGTTACAACAACTGAAAATATGACAATCAATTAAATCTTATTCAAACATTGGTCTTCAAGACTGAATCTTGCTATTTATTGGTTTATAATGAAATTAATCAAGTTGGGGTATAACTACCTCTCAGACCTTGACTGGATAACATTCTTAACTTCAAAACAGATAGGACCACTTATCTCAAATAATCAACACCATATAAAACAAATTATCCATTTTTAAACGTGTATATATTTCTCTTTCTACTCTTACCAGATTTAAATTTATAGATTTTCTTTTTGTTTATAATATTCTATTTTAAGTTCATTTCCTTATTGAGTTATATATATATATATATTGATATATTGATTTCTAGTTATCAATTTTTCTTAAAATATTCTAACTCTTTAAATTATTGGAAAATTTTTCCAGAACCTCCTTTGTACCAGTCAATAGTCAACTCGCCTCTCTAGGCCCTTTCCATTCAAAAAGAAAACAAAAACCCAAGCGGCTTGCCGATTCGGCGCATAAAAACTCGTATGGAATTTAAACATGTACATTTTTGTAGGGCACTCGAATTATAATCTTCATTCTCTTCATTCCATACCTATTTAACATGTATACATCCATTCTTAATTTATTCCAACTCAATCCAATCATTTTTAACTCAATTCGCTAATTTATTCTTTAATTAACTATTTTGCCTATTTCACTTTTTATTTGAACATAACATGTTCAAACATAATTTTAACTTGCTTATAAACGAATTGAATTCCATTCTCAATTTAAGTTTCCTTTTCAATTTTGAATAAAAATTCTCAAATCACATTCACTTATCCAAAGCCCAATTTCGTATCAAAACTCGATTAACTAATTATTCTTCAAAGTAATTAATTATATTCAATAATTAAAAATCTGATTTTTGCTTCAAAAATCAATTCATTTTCTTCATTTGATCTCATATTTATTTAAAACTCAAATATAGATTTTTCTAATGGAAATTCGGATTTTATTTACTTAAAACCCTTTTATTAATATAAATAAACTGTTATGGTTTAACAATGGTCATAGCGCTGTTTTTATGAAAATTTGATTTTGGCATAACTCAAAATCTATAAGACGAAATCCATATATTTCTCTTCCATTAGAAAACTATTATTCAATCAGTCCTAATGATTCTTGTTTCAACGAATTCCAACTTAAATTGAGTAATTGAAGTTTGAAACGTAAAATTATGAACTACTAAGCTGCGGCAAGTTCATTTTAATTATATTTAAATATAAACGTTAAACTTCATTTAAACTAAATTTCAATCCCGTTCTTATATATTTTAATACATATATATATATCCAGTTTTCCAAATCCAACTTAATATTTTCTATTATTCCTAATCGTCGATTATTTCATTATTCAGTTATCAATTTATCAACTTAATCTTCTATACTAAATTCCCATTACTTTATAAATAAATTATTTATAAAATTTCTAATGATAATTTATTTCACTAGATTTATACATGTCGTTTATAAATTCAACTTCGTTGTTTTATATATTAAAACAAGATTCATTTCAGAATACATATGAAACTCAATTCATTTTATATTTCAAAATCCAGGATAAAAACCGTCGTTATCTTTTTG
This sequence comes from Allium sativum, assembly GCA_030737875.1. Lineage (NCBI taxonomy): Eukaryota > Viridiplantae > Streptophyta > Magnoliopsida > Asparagales > Amaryllidaceae > Allium > Allium sativum. Next base: position 432,437,511 of record CM060912.1, read on the forward strand.
AAAAAATTTCAAAATTCTATTTTTATATTCTTACTTGAATTTAAAATTACAATTTATCTCTAGATAATTAATTCACTATATTTATAAACATCGTTTATAAATTTACTCATTTTATATATTCAAACAAGTTCCGATTCAAAATCTATTTAAAACCGAAATCTTATTTTAGATTATTCAATTTATTGTAACTTATCTGTATACAACATAGAATCTATTTTAATATTTAATTTTAAATCTTAGTTTCCAATTAATAAAATTCCAATATCCTTTCTAGATATAATTAATTTTATAAATTAAGCATAATCTAATTTAATTATCCAATTAAATTTACATTCCTAACGTCGGAGTAGACTTCCTCATTTTCTATTTAAAACAATTTTCAAAATTGAATTTAAATATTTAAATTATCCAAATGATATTTTTTCACTTTTACTTACAAACATCTTTTATATTTCTTGTTTATATATTTAAACAAGGCTCGATTTCAAATCCATTTGAAATCATATTTCTACTTTGGAAAAATAAATTTCCATTTTTAAAATCACACTTGTATTTACATTTGCTATATTACCCAATGAAAATTATTCTATTTCATTTATAAACACCATTTATAAATTCACTTCAATTCCCCACATTATCCAATGAAAATTATTCTATTTAATTTATAAACATCGTTTATATATTCAGCACTTCTTTTTAATATTCAAAACAAGTTAAAAAATTTATAGCCCATTCGAAATTCGAATTCTCTTTCATAAAAATAGATTTCCCCTTTTTCAATCTAAAAATCTCTTTTCACGATATTTTTGTAAATCAACATTTAGGCCCAATGACTTTTAAATATCCAAAACACCATATTATCAATCATAGGTTTTTTGACACCGCATAATTTTAAAGAACATTAAAAAAGAATACTTGGATCAGAGGTTAAGAAGCTTCACAATCGAGAAGTAGAATTGATGAGAGTTCAATGGAGTGATGACAGGATGGATACAACTTGGGAGACTGAAAACAAGATTCGCGCTTCGCACGCTTTTCTTTTCAAGGGTATGCCCTTAACTTCTTTTTCCAAGCTTTTATTCATATTTGCTTTTGTCATTTGAGTATATCATATCGATCGAATCTTCGACCTTTAGGTAGAAAACCAACGGATGTAAACATGTGTTTGAGACATGTTATGTTTGATAGATGCAAGTGGAAGATAGTGTTTGTTAGTGGTTGCTCATGGATGCATACACACACAGAAAGCACTAGATCGTCTCAATCACTTACATATTGCATATGGATGTATGTGCATTTTAAATTTGTGTAGATAAAAATGATTGTATCATCATATGGGTGTTGCATATGGATGGGTGATTATGCACACATATAGAGTTTACATGTTATACTAGGATTATTTGCATACATTTTGTTTACATAGCACGTACATAAATTGCATTAAGGAGGTCAACTGAATCAGTAGACCACCTGATTTTTCGCATTAGTGTAAGGACATATACACACACTATTGCATATGTTCATACAAGCATTTGAAAAATCTTAAGGACAATGGATGCTTGTGGATGAAGGATGAGTAAATGATTGTGGTTGTTAGGATAACGACATTCTTCTTAACTTAGAGAATTTGAGGACCAAATCCTTTAAGTAGGGGAGAATGTAACACCCCGTAATTTTTAAGAACATTAATAAAGAATACTTAATAAAATTTTAGGAACTAAGTAAAACGGACTGTACTATTGCGTTCTTCTTGGAATTCTGGTTCAGATAGACTCCGAGTTTGCGTAAAACGGACATCGAATATATTAAGGTTTGAAATTTGTATACATATAAACAAACCAGTCTAGAAATTCAAAATAAAAGCGGGAAAACAACAAGGGATTTGGATCCGTTGGGGGTCGACACACTCAAGTGTGTGTCGACCCACCCTAGATCCATCTAGGTTCATATCCTGAACCTGGACTTGTTTCTGAACGAGATTCATTGGAAAAAGTCTATATAAGGGCTAGTATTTCTATTGTTTTATACACCTAAAATAATGGAGACAAGGAGATGCTGCATCAGCTTGGATCGAATTAGCCTATTTTCTTCAACAATAACTTATACGCATACAAGAATTTCTTCTACACCTTCAGCCTAATTATTCTCTGTTCTTAAATCCAGTCTTTGTGAGTTCATATTATTTTTAGATATAAACATTCAATTACTAATCCTGACATGTTTATAAATCTGGGTCAAAACCTATAGCTGCTAAGAATTTAGTTCATAACTAATCGATCCTGTTATTACATGTACACCTAATTTGTTGTCCAATTCTTATATGCCTATTTCTGCTATCATATGCCTATCTCTATTATTTTTGTTCTTATTACATGTAGGCTTAATTTTAAAGTTAAAGTGGAACATACTAATGGAACTGTATGTCACATATGTAATTTGTTTGATCTGTTGGGGTTGTAGGCACACTATTAACCCATGTAAAAATTAACCTGTGGAAATCCTTGTTGATTGGGGACACAGGTTAAGGGGTTTGACTTGTGACATATGTTGTGTCGGATCCATATTAGACAGTAACCCATTCTGGTATTAAAAGGGGACTCCGCACTAGGTAGGGGTCAGGGCAACTGAGCTAATTATAAGTGGTTCATTTGGAATAGGGTGTTCTGATGGCGCATTCCAACGGGGTGATGTGCGTGCATAGGTCCGATCTATTTGTGAAAATAAGATGCTATTACACTTGTAAATAGGTCTGTGTCCTTTTGGTGGTTGCCACTTTAGGAAGATGCACACTACTGTGGGGCCAACACAGGGTATATACGTTGTAGGGACCGATCATTTGGGGGAAGTAATTAGGGTACATCTAGTTCTGTTTAGGTGCCTGTTATTTCTGTTGAGGGTAACACCCGCTATTTCTGTTTAGGTACCTATTATTTTTGTTTGGGGTAAAACCCATTTCTAGAAGTACACATAAGTCTACCATTTATGTTTTGTTGGGATCATTTTATTTCTGTTAAGTAATTGGAAAATTCTTAATGTGGTATACTAGTATTGGTGTAGAGAAAAGTATTTGAGAAGCATAGTCTATTTTGTTTATTCTATTTATCATGTCCGTCCTGTTCACACCTATTATATGATATCGTTATATCTTATCTAGTTTATATGCCTGCCATGATACTTTTACTTATATATATATGCTAAAAGTCACTAGACTCGCAAGATTTTATGTTTGAGCCGTTTTGTTTCCTTTTCTCTCTCTTCCTTCCCCCCTCCCCGGTTCTCAGGGTACGAACGCTCCGGCTTGATTAGGACTATCTCTTCTGTTTTCCGCTTGGATTTGGATTTGCATCGATGTACCACTTTGACCTGTTGTCTACTTGTTTATGGCTACTTATGGGGACTATGGCTTTCTACTTCTATTCTCTGATGGTTTTTAGTGCAAGACAGATGTTTTTATTTGATTTACTTTATTCCAGTATTTCAATATGATATTGTAACTGGGTTTTAAGACCACGATGTTTTATGTTGGAAAATAAAATTTTAAATTTCGGCTGCTATTTTATATATCTGTCTTATGAGATTCTATTTTGCATACCTATGACGCTTCATGGAACTTAATGCATTCTGATATAGAGTGACATTAATGGACATGGGGTGTCGAATTTGGTATCAATGTTGAAGGTTACAAGACTGGATAAAAGGTTTTGAAAATTGTTTTTGAAGGGCTTCAAAAAGAAAGTATTTTCAAAGGAAAGTCTGTTTTTGAAAAACATATTCCCCAAAGTCGTATAAAATATCTCTCGGTTCTTTGTTTGAATCCCTTTTCTTTTTCTTTTCAGCATGTTTGGGGAACCGAATATTCCCAAGGGCGTTCAGATACTGGCTTGGTTCCATAGATATCTTGAGGTTACGACGCCTGTCGGAGGCTAAGCAAATGCCCATCCCCCAGCTGCAGCCGCTGTTCCTCCTCCTCCGTGAGCGGATAATTTCTTTAAGATATGCAAGGACTTCTATGCTATGGGAGGAAAACCATTCCGTGGAACTGAAAGCTTTGTGGAAGCACGGAATTAGCTTAAAGAGACGAAGGATTTATTTTGGATTTTTGAGGTTGACGACCATAAGAAGATTCAGTTGGCCCCATGGCAGCTGGTGAGGCTTCACTCTAGTGGGAAATGACACAAACAGGGTGCCCAATAGAAACTTGGGATGATTTTCAATAGAGATTCGAGATGAAGTTTCTTTCTCAGGCAGAAGAGAGTATGCAGATTAAGAGATTTCTGGCACTTAAGCAAGGAAGCATGACTATCAAAGACTATGTCAATAAGTTCAATCAGTTGGCAAGGTTTGGTTTGGACCTATAGAATACCCCGCACAAGAAAGCTTTGAGGTTTGCAAGAGGATTGAATCAACTTCTTCAAGCATTGGCATTATCACACATACCTATGGGAGCAACTTTTGAGAGACTGATTGATATCGCATTGATGCACGAAGATGGTGAAGATGAGAAAAAGGACGCTAAGACTGAGCAGACGCAAAACAAGAAAGTGCAGCCCAAGAAAGAACAACAAAAGAAAGATGAAAAGAAAGACAAAGCCCAGAATAAGAAGAAATTTCATGGTTGTGGAGGCTTGGGTCATGTGGTCAAGGACTGCAGAAAAACAAAGAATTCTTATTACAACTGCGGTGAAACTAGATACTATAGTCGGGAATGCCCAAAGAAGCAAGGACAGTGGCAACAGGCAAGACCTTCTAGAGGGCAAGTGCATGATCTTGAGGCTAGCAGACCAGACAGAGGTAGGAAAATTTCTGTTAAAGGTTTGATTTTTCTTTCCGATCATCCATTTATTGTGTTAGGACTCTTTTTGATTTTGGCGCTTCTCATTCTTTTATATCTGATTCTGTGGTTGAGTCTCTACACCTTAGTACTGGTATTGTTTCTGATCCCGTTGTTGTCTCAAACCCTATTGGGGGCACGGTTCATCTGTCTATGATTTGTTAGGGTTTGAGGATATCTTTGTAGGGCGTTGGTTTGAGTGCGGCGCATATGTGCTTGGTTTCATGGGATACAGTTTGATACTAGGGATGAATTGGCTAGCCATGTATGGTGCCATTCTAATTAGTAAGAGGAGGGCCATTAGACTTTTGACTTGCCATGGGAGGACTATTGATATTTCCTATAACCCATGGGTTATGCTTAGTTTCCTAAAGTCACTAGATGTTTCTATCGATGATTTGCGATCTGTACCTATATGCTATGAGTATCACATGTACACCACATAGCTCTTAGGGAGAGGAAGGTGCTTAGCAAGCAAGTAGGAGAGCTACTTGAGAAAGGGTTCATTAGGCGGAGTATATTAGAATGAGGTGCTCCAGTCGTCTTTGCAATGAAGGCGGATGGCTTGCTTTGCCTATGTGTGGATTACAGGGAGTTGAATAAGCTTATTAAGAAAAATAGGCACCCACTCACAAGGATTGATGATTTATTTGACCAACTTGTTGGCACATCTGTTTTCTCGCAGTTAGATTTGGCTACGGGATTTCATCAGCTGAGGGTGGCCGAAGGAAATATTGATAAGACCGCTTTCAGAACTCCAGATGGCTTCTTTGAGTGGTTAGTCATGTCTTTTGGTTTGATGAACGCACCTGCATATTTTGTGGATTTGATTAATAGGGTGTTAAGGGAGTTTATGAATAAATTCATTGTGGTCTTTGTGGGTGACATTCTGATTTTCTCGAAGAACGAAGAAGAACATTCCCAACATTTAGGAGAAGTCTTGAGGACTCTCAGAGTACACTAGATTAAGGCAAAATTCTCCAAGTGCCACTTTTGAAGAAAGGAGGTGAGATTTTTAGGGCACGTGGTCTCCAAGGAGGGGATAGAAGTGGATCCCACAAAAGTACTTGCAATTCAAGGTTGGAAGGTTCATGATAAAAACTACCGCACTCACATTTTGGAATTGGCTGCTATAGTGTTCGCAGTTAAATCTTGGCGACATTATCTACTTGGAGAGAGGTTCGAGTTATACACGGACCATAAATCTCTCAAGCATATGTTCTTGCATAAGGATCTCAATTTGAGGCAGTAGAGATGGATGGAGTTCCTAGCGTCCTATGATTTTGAGATTGCTTATACCCCTATCAAGGGTAATGTAGTGGCGGACGCGTTGAGTAGGCAGAGGATGACCTTGAGTCCTCTATTCGTAGAGTGGAAGAGCTTGGAGTACATATCAACCTTTTATTTTAGGCCATCTACAGATCTTACACCTGGTTTGTTGTCATCCGTAGAGGAGCGGCCTACTCTTATAGATCAAATATGATCTTCGTAGTGAGAGGATGCACAGATAGTAGACATCTTGGAGAGGCTTAGTAGAGGGGAGACTTCTAGTCACCTTAGTAGATATTTTGTGGATGTTAAAGGATGGTTACGGCGGAATGAGAGGCTTTATGTTCCCTAAGTTGGGAGTTTGTTGAAGACATTCCTCGAGGAAGCCCATCGTTCTAGGATGACTATCCATCCGGGCGGTGATAAGATGCATAAAGACATGAAGAGAGTTTTCTTTTGGGTTGGGATGAAGAAAGAAGTAGTGGAATTCATAACTCAATGTTTAATATGCCAGTAAGATAAAGCTGAACAGAGAAAGCCTGGCGGTTTGCTTTATCCTTTAGAGGTCCCACATTGGAAATGGGAGATCATCTCTATGGATTTCATTGATTGTTTGCCTAGATCGAGGAATCGCAATACCAGCATCTAGGTTATAGTGGATTGGCTTACCAAGAGCACTCATTTTATTCCTATTAAGAGCGAGAGAATGGCAGCATGGTTGGCATCAGTTTATCTTCATGAAATATTCTGTCAACATGGAGTACCTTCCAGCATAGTGAGTAATCGTGATACCATCTTCACTAATGAGTTCTAGAAGAGCCTACAAGAGGCATTAGGTACACAGTTGTGTTTGAGCACCGCATATCACCCTAAGACCGATGGACAGAGTGAGAGGGTGAATAGAGTTCTTGAGGATCTTTTGAGCCTGTGTATCCTGGACTTCAGAGGGACTTCGGAGGAGCATCTTCCATTGGGGGTATTCGCCTACAAAAACAGTTATCAGGCTATTATAGGCATGGCACCCTTCGAGGCATTGTACGAACGACCTTGTAGATCCCCGACTTGTTGGTGGGAGTCTACGGATAGGCTTGTACTTAGACCTAAGATGATTAGAGATACTTCAGAGAAGATTGATCGTATCCACAGAAGGATGAAGACAGCTCATGACAGGCAGAAGTCCTACTCTGATAAGAGAAGGACTGATATTGAGTTTGATGTAGGGACATGGTTTTCGTTAAAGTATCACCTTTGAGGAATGTGGTTTGCTTTGGATCTGTAGGGAAGTTGGCGCCAAGGTTCGTAGGGCCATTTCCCATAGTGGAAAGTATAGGTCAAATGGCCTATAGAGTAAAGCTACCAGAGAGATTGGCGGGTGTCTATGATGTTTTCCATGTTTCTCATTTGCGGAAGTGTCTGCATGATACAACAGATGTAGTTGAGCCGAGCATGCTTGAGGAAGTACAGGTAGAGCGGGAAGCGACACTTAGATGAGTTCCTACCTGTATACTTGGATCAGAGGTTAAGAAGTTTCGCAACCGAGGAGTCAAATTGATGAGAATGGGGAGAAGACAACGAGGATGCAACTTGGGAGACTGGAGACAAGGATCGTGCTTTGCACCCTTATCTTTTCAAGGGTATGTTATTAACTCCCTTTTCCAAGCTTTTATTTATACATTCTTCTGTCATTTGAGTATATCCTATCGATTGAATATTTAACTTTTAGGTAGAAAACCAATGTATGTAATCATGTGTTTGAGACATGTTATGTTTGATGGATGCAAGTGAATTCAAGTGTTTGCTAGTGGTTGCTCGTGGATGCATATACATACACACTAGGCACTAGATCGGCTCAATCACTTACATATTGCATATGGATTTTTGTGCATTTTAAATTTTTATGGATGAAAATGATTGTATCATCATATGGGTGTTGCATTTGGATGGATGATTGTGCACACATATAGATTTTACATGTCATATAGAATTATTTGCCTACATTTGGGTTACATGGCATGTACATAAATTGAATTAAGGAGGTCAACTAATCAGTAAACCTCCTGATTTTTCACATTAGTGTAAGGAGTTATATGCAAACTATTGCATATGTTCATACAAGAATTAGAAGAATCTTAAGGACAATTGTTAGACCAAAAAGTGGTTATAACACCCAAACTAGCAATAATTCTACTAAAATGAAATCAAAAAGCAAAGAAAAACACACGATTTATTGTGGTTCGGCGTTAAAGAGCCTACGTTCACTTTATACTTGCTGGATTGACGATTTGAATGCAAGTACAATAATGATTCTCACTTAATTTCACTCATATAATACATAAATTCACTCAATCTTCTCAAAAATATAATTTGAAAGATGATTGTAATTTGAATAAAGTAGTGGAATTCGGTTATGGAGGAAGCTTGAGTTGATAGGTTGCCAAAAGAACCTTTTAAATGACCCTTGGTGGTCTATTTATAGGCGAGAAATCTCTCTAAAATGGTTCCGGTTCGGATGCATGAAGCACTTATCCCTTAAGAATCGGGTTTAGATGGAACGAGATGGTGACAGCGCACAACAGTCGTGGGTGAACATAGGGGAACGTGGCACAACCGCTCTGCATCTCGAGGGATCAAGGGCTGTAACTGTTGCTGCTTCTAGCTCGGATCGGACGTGTAGAAGAGAGGGGCAACAAATCGGGGTGGTCCGAACCGATCCGATCCCGTCTGGGCTCCTTTGTTTTCTTTCTTTTCACTATCTTGGTTTGGCTAGAGATTACCAATCCGGTCCGGTCTTCGAGAAAATGTTCTTTTAGTTTGAGTTCTTCATTGATTGCCTTCTTACTCTTATGTAGCCTAGTTCACAAAGTAGGCTAACATTTTGCCCCCTCGAAGTACACTTTTATCGAAGATAGAGTGTGCTTCAAAATAATCCACACATTGGTCTCCGAATCATAATCATTGAATAATTGCTTCCATTCGCTTATAGAGTTGCGTTGCTTCATCATGTCACATCTCTTGGTGTCTAATATATACACTACAGAATGCATAAATTGCATCTATTGTGTTAAAAATAAATTTGAAAGCTCTGCTTAATGTTTGAGTAGCTATTCCAGGTAAACTCTTATGATATATACTTGTTAGCTTGCTAAATCTTCTTTCGAGTTTGTCTTACATATTGACTTGTCTCTTGGATATCACGTTCATCCGGTCCGACCCAGAATTAACCCACGCAGCATCACAAGGCTGGAAGGGTGCGGGCTTTTCCTTCAACGGATCGGCCCAATCACTGGGGGCCCATGGGGAATACGAAGAGCCCCTTCACTTTATATAAATTTGCTAAAATCCTCCTTCCCTTTACTTTAGTTTGCTCTTTTCTTCGTTACTCAGCAAAAAACCTAGCCCCCAAATTTTGTAATTCCCTTCAATCTTCAAATCGAATTAATAGGTGGGGTTTCAATCTTTGATTAGCTCTGTTTTAACCAAATCTTGTCTAGATTTAGGAGTAACTTAAATGATCTTGCTCGCCGTTACATCAATTTTAACGCTCGTTTCCCATCCCCTCGCCATCGTCGTTGGTAGTCTCGTCGCCACCTCAAGATGGCTATGGAGGAGGTTGAAGCTAGCGTTGGATATACTGGTTTCTGGGTGCTCGATCGCGAGTGGGGTTTTGAAGGAAAATGGGTTATATGGCGTTGAAGAAGTAGGAAGGAAGAAGAAAGGAACAAGATCGGTTTGAAGTGGGAAGCACAAGAAGGAGGAGAAATGGATTTATCCAACCTGGTCAGGTCAGAGTAAAAAGCATGAGCACATAAAGGATCTGGTTATAACATATGTTATCGGATTGGATCGAACCTGTGAAGAGCGCTAGACTTTAGCATCTTATACGACTTTCATCCGATCCGGATCGGACTAATCCTATTTTCAGCTTCTACCGATTCGGACTATATAAAATATGAATTTCTAATATGGGTATCTGACCCGAACCAGATTGCTCAGCATGCTAATTCCCATCCCGAACTGAACTGTCTGTATGATATGAGTTTCTGTCTTGCACCACACGAGGCCTTAACTTCCGACCGAACCTTTTGACTCATGGATGTACGATCCGAACCGAGCACTCAACCTGGAGCATAAACATACTTAATCTAATCTAACCGAGACTAAGCATTACTTGCCAACTCAGGGACAGTTAGGATAGAGCCTTATGATCATGCCTAATCTTTTGAGGCTGTCATAAACACATAACTTCTTGGCCGTTTTCTTGCTTTGCGTCTTTATATACTTTCTTTGTATTATTATGTACACACTTGCATGCTTTAGTTCATACACAGGCACAGGGGAACATGGGCAACTTTACTCTAATCCTTGTTATTGTTTCTTTAATAATAAATCAGACATGACCGAGAGACGCTCGTCCAGATTAGCAGAGGGAAGAGAAGCCATGGGAACATCTGAAAATCCCATCATTGAAGGTGTATCTTCTACTTCAGACCCAGAATGGGATAGTGAGGGCCCAGACTACAAGATGGGTACTCATGATAGTGAGGTATCATCTGGGAGTGACGTTTCTTTAGGCGAGGAGGAGGAAGGCGGGGTAGGAGATAATTGTGCTCCCGACGAATTTGGAAATGTCACTATTTTGGAATCGCATAAGGATTCACTTAAGTCAACAATTGACAATGACAGACTTTTACAGATACGCCTAAAGCATGGGATTCTTCAAAGAGATACTCAGTTGTCTTCGAAAACAGATCGTCCTCATAATCCACCAGAAGGATATATGTCTATCACCAGATTAATGTGTCTAGTTGGGGCAATACTTCCGTTTCCGCCTTTCATCGTCGATTTTTTAAGACAATTGTGGATTTTTCCCATGCAACTGCATCCCAACTCCTATGCTTATTTGTACACTCTGTATATAGCCTACGAAGAGATCTTAGGTGTAGAGCTTGCCTTTGATGATGTTCATTTCTTTTATAATTTCAAGCATCAGACCCAAGAGTCTCCATCATTTTCATACATTGAATCAGTTCCAAAAAGGAAAATCGTCACTATCCCATATAGCAGCAAAGCTAGCGACTCAAAACCCGAACGGTTTTATATTAAACAGTAACCTGGGTGCACTAGGAGATGGCTCCAGTCAAGTAAGGAAACAACTTTTTGGATTTCAAATTCAAATACTTGTGTCAGCACATTAAATGACTTTTATTTTTATTCGCAGTTGCTAATCCAAAACAAGTGAGGGATCAAATATACCTTGATCACTTGCACCAGCTACTCATCGGTGATCAAAAATTCTTGACCATCGACGAAGTCCTTAAAGATGAGTACCTCCATCGTCATGGGTTGTTATCTATCACCCGTAGTATAGGCCATGGGAAAGGCCCTTATGTATACATACCCCTAGTCGATATTATTCCTAAGACGGAAGGAAGCTCGAAAGGTCCAACGGTACCCCTTTGGGACCCCCTTTTCCATCTTCGACTCAGGATGATGAAACATAGCTGAGAAAGACAGAGATAGATATATCACTCCTGAGGACGCGGCTACCCCTGCAAGGCCAATTTCTCCAAAAGAGTTGCCGTCATTCATTCCTTTAGGAGATAATACTACAGTGGATGACTCTATATATCGGGGTTTAGGAAATCTTCCCTTGCCCGAGACCCTTTATATTGCAGAAGATTTTGCAACAAATCCTCTTGCTCTCACTTCTGAGGAAGAAGTTACTCCCGTAAAGTCCAGGGAAATTGCACATACCAGCCTCAGTCCAGGCTCTAGTCTGTTTGGGGGGAATCACTACTTAGGAAACACACTGCACTCTTGCACTACACATCACAACACTTTAGTTTTATGTTAATGTTGATTCTAATATTCTCTCATTTCTTCTTACAGGACAAATGGTGAGGCAACATTACTATATGAGGGACGTTCGTTCGAGTATGCCCCCAATGGATCCTAATGAGAGGCATGACCAACATGAGAGTAGAGGCTGAGATAATAAGAGGGATTGACCTCTGAGGCCTTATCGGTCCTCCTGTTCTCGATGCCCACACCGCAAAGACTCAGAAAAACATAAGAGTCATCCTTCACATCATGAGGGGGAAAAGCATGGCATCAAACCTTCTGCCTCGTCCAAAAATAAAACTCCTCAAGAAAGCTCTTCGAAGAAAGTACCCGATCCAAGAGAAAAACAAAGGGAACCGGGGAAAGAAACAGAAAAGGATTGGCCCATCGTGAAACTCAAGCGTCACACCGTCGACATCACCACTACGAGGCCAGGTATTCTTAATGATGAAAACCAGGCCAGATTGGATGTTTTGAAGCAACAATTTTCCAATCACCATTTTGGGCACATGCACTTCGTCCCAAAACTTAAACCGGTAAATCCTGATTAGGCCATTGATGTTAAGGCTTCCATAGACTTTGTGGATGAACAATATAAGGAGATGAAGAGGTATGCAAGGACTCTCTCGAAAATCATTAGCGATCTCATGGCTGATGTAAAAACCATAGCTGATGCCGCTGAGTATGATGCAAGGGCTATCGAAAATTCTGAGAAAGATCTGGAGGATGCCTAAGCTAAACTTGCTCTTGTACAACGCGATGCAGATAATTATAAGAGGCAAATTGAAGAATTACAAAAGCACTATCATTCCGAGCTCGAGTCCCATAGTCAGGAGCGAATAGATTTAAAGAAGCGGGCTAAGGATGCTAAGTCTGAGAGCACTCATCTCTCCCAAGAGAAGGCCGACTTAGCCAAAAAGAATGCAGATCTTGAGGCTAAATTACTGGAGGCGGAAACGACGGTAGCTCTTGCCGAAGGGAATACAAACACCGCTTTGCAGCAAGTTGAGAAAGTCAACGAATAGCTTAAAGACGCTCATAGGGAGATGGATGAGAGCGGTAAAACCATGGTTGGATTTTTTGCTCAGGTGATCCATTACCGAAATCTTGCTTGGCTTAAGGACTATCCTATTCCCTTGTATATGCATGGGACCAATTGGCCGAATGGGAAAAAGAAGAACTTTGAGTGGATTCGATTGATGAGGACAAGTTGATGGAGACGTACTTAAGGGGCGAAGAAACAGCCCGCTTAGCTGAAGGGCGAAAACTTATTGTTGCCGCTATGGAGGAGGGAAGGCGTCCGGCCAAGGGAAAGGATAGTCTTGAAGTTGGTTCTTCTTCTACCACAGTTGGGGCTGCTGTAGTAGAGCGGTATGATATAGAAAGGCTAGAGATCCCTGGGGCTTCTTCCTTACCTTCTACTGCTGGATTGACTCCCAAAGTTCCTACTGCTCAAGTCGAGAAATCTGCTGAGGGTATCTCTACTTTTTCACCTTAGTTTGCCAAAGCTATCTCAACCTTTCATCACATTATTGGACAAACAATTGAAAGTCCTGTGTTTTCTCCTGAGTTAATAACCGTTACTTCTCGTTTTGTAGTTACCAAGTCATCTGAGAAGATTGATGATTGACAGAAAACAACTCCAGGTGAAGGATCTATTGAAGAGACTCGGGAGAAATGGGATGAAGTCATTGCTACAAAACCTGGAAAGGGAGATGAGGGCGAGAAGGAGGAGGTTATCAACAAAGCTCCCATGCCACCCATGACCGAGACTTCTCACCATGGGGAGATGATAGATGCTTTTATAGAAGACGATGGTGATGATGGACATGAAGTGGATGATGACGTTTGTAACACCCCTCTCAAAAAGCTAACATAAAGATCTTTTGGCATAGTGGTTAGTGCGTGGTGTTGTTTTCAGTGAGGTCGGTGGTTCGAGTCCTACAGTTGTCACATCTGGTATCAAAGCCGATACCCAACCAGAATTGTGCGTGTAATGCTGCGAATGTCAGTCAGTGTGGTACTGATGTGGGTTACATGCACAATGCCTGGGTGGTGAGTGATATGAGCCAACAAGGACGTTGGGCTCTTTAAGGGGGGTAGTCTGTAACACCCCTCTCAAAAAGCTAACACAAAGATCTTTTAGCACAGTGGTTAGTGCGTGGTGTTGCTTTCGGGGAGGTCGGTGGTTCAAGTCCCACGGTTGTCACAATGTTGTTGTGACTGTTGAATCAGAGAACAATGATGACATGACTTTGGATGAGATGAAGGCCAAATAGACAAGCGCATGCAGCTGAAGGTTGAGGAAACAGAACCCGAAAGTTTTAAGCCTCTTGCGGTGGTGCCTCCTGGATCAAGGTTAGTTATCAAACTTTCAACTAGGTCAATTACGGAGGAACTTGCTAAAAAAATCTTCTATTAATCCCAGTTGAAACACCCCACCTCTGTTAAGGTCACTCACAAAGGGAATGCCTGAACTTCGGTGGAGCATTATAGGTAAAAGATGCAGATAAATTACAAGACAGACAAATAAAGCAGCGGAAAATAATGTCATTTTATAAACAACTTAATTCAGTCAAGCTTTTACAACAATTGACTCAATCATACTTAAAAGTAATACATAGAACTTCTATCTTGATTTGAAAACTTCCAAGTAAAAAGAAGCATAAAAATAACAATGATATTCCCCAATAAAGCGTGAACCAGCCATAGCAGTGGAAGAGGGAGTCCAAAGCAATACATCGACTATCTTCGAGCTTGGAAGGAAAACTGAGCTAAGTGGTAACATTTCCTCCCTGTGAATCTGGGGGGACGGGGGACGGAAGAAAAGAGGCAAAACAAAACTAGGTCAGACATAAGTCTAGTAAGTCCAGTGACTTTCAGCATATAAACAGGCAAAAGCATCATGACATGAATAAATTGAATATAAGACAATACCGTGATAACATGGATAATATGATAACATAGGATAAGCATAAGGTATGATAAGGCATAATAAACTGAATGCGCTTCTACTCTTGCTTTGCTTCGCTACTACCCTGTTATTATGATTTCTATATCTCGGCACGACCTAACTAGTGTCCCAACTAGTAATCTGTATAAAATGATAATATGATAACGTGATCCCAATCCCCGCAATTGTGGTAGCCTTCAGGTGTACATCTATTATGAGGATTCCACCTCAATCTGCCTAATTGCCATTAATGTGTTAGATGTACCCTTACTACCCTATCGATCGGCTCCCTGCTTGTATTAATTTCTCTTGTGTTTGTGTCAATCGGCTCTCTTTTGCGTGTAGATACCCTGTGCCGGTCCCACCATAAGGTGTATCAATCCTTATGATAACAACCCGACACGATTCAAGATGCACAGTGTGTAACTACTGGTACCCAGTGCCTGCTTTTCCCCACTCCGGAGTACGTTCACGCCCGTAAACCATCGAAACCTACACTGACGTACCTCCTGCCGCTGTTTTGACCGCTTATAATCAGCCTAGTAATTGTGCCCCACCCTGCCTAGTTCAGGGTACCATGATACATCTATGTGGGTTACTGCTGAAATGGGTCCCCGTTACTAGGGTTTCCTACTGGTTAAATTTGTGGGCCTATATATACCAATATTACCCACCTACATGAGATGTACTTAACCTCCCATCGATTCAAGCATGTTTATTTAACAGTTAAGTTTTGTGGGCCTATATGTATTAATATTACCCACCTACACGAGATGTACTTAACCCTCCCATCGATTCAAGCATGTTTATTTAACGGTTAAGTTTTGTGGGCCTATATGTATTAATATTACCCACCTACACGAGATGTACTTAACCCTCCCATCGATTCAAGCATGTTTATTTAACGGTTAAGTTTTGTACATTCACGTTAACTTGACCCACCCATTCATCATATCATGTTGGTTAAGTGTTTCCTATTAACTTAACCCTCCTCACTTATCATGTCGGATTGGTTAAGTGTTTCCTATTAACTTAACCCTCCTCACTTATCATGTTGGATTGGTTAAGTATTTCCTATTAACTTAACCCTGTTCATTCATCAAGTTATATTGGTCAAGTGTTTCTTGTTAACTTAACCCCACGTGTTCATCATGTTGTATTGGTTAAGTGTCATCAATAAATTCAAGTTACTTAACCCACCTACTTGTCATGTTACTTTGGTTAAGTGTTGCCTTCTTGTGTTAACTTAACCCTACCACAAATCAAGTTATATTGGTTAAGTTTTGCCCTCTCGTGTTAACTTAACCTTACCACAAATCGAGTTATATTGGTTAAGTGTTGCCCTCTCGTGTTAACTTTACCTTACCACAAATCAAATTATATTGGTTAAGTGTTTCTCATTTACTTAACCCTAGTTATTGATCTGGTTATATTGGTTAAGTGTTTCTCATTTACTAAACCCTAGTCATTCATCTGGTAATATTGGTCAAGTATTTCTCATTTACTTAACCCTAGTCATTCATCTTGTTATATTAGCATTACTTGATTTATTAATGCACCAACCTCTCACATTAGATATGTGTTGTTGCAGTTACTGGATGTGCCGGGCGGTTTTGGGCAGTTTTACACCACAACTCAATCGAACCTCGGGTTTTTCTTGGGCATGATGCACTAACCTCTCAGATTAGATAGGTATTGTTGTAGTTACTGCATGTGTCGGGCGGTTCCGGCCAGTTTTACACCACAACTCAATCTAACCTCGGGTTAGGCAAAATATTTATAGTTTATATGTAAATTATTCACAATTATTGTCAATTTCAGATTATGCCACATTTACCATAAATGTCCAAGTCTAGATTTTCAAGCTAATTATCCCAACTAGTCATGTTCCAATTCTCAAGTTATGCCCAACAAAGCTAATTGCATGTTATGGCCCTAAATTCAATTTCAAGTTATTACTCAAAATAGGCTATGCCTAATCTTTCCAAGTTTGTAATAATAGTCATGCCCCAAAATTACAATATTCATTATACTTGGCATCCCAAATCAATAGTTAAGCCAAATCTAGATTTAGTGTTCCAATTTTTCATTTTACGCTCAACCTAGATTTAACGCTCAAGATACCTCAAATTTGCAACAATAACAATTATGCCCAAAACTTGATTTATATTCCAGTTTCATACTTTGCCGTTCATGCCAATTCTAGGTTCAATATGTCAAATTACATATTCCATAATTCATGTCAAATTTTTCCCAAATTGCATCTTAACAGTCATGCCATACGACATGATCCAAATTATGCCAAATAATGTCAATTTCATGTTACACCCAATTATCCCAAGTTCGCAACAAAGACAATTATGCCCCAAATCATAAGTTACAAAATTATGTTCCACCATTACCAAATAGACTATTCCCCAATACCACCGCATTCCAATCGCATGTATAATAAGTTTTAGTCTAGATTCGAGGTTAATCTAGATTCGTAAAATAAAGGGGAAGAAATAGGAACACACACGAGAGTAGGCATAAAACAGGCATTAAAATGGTAGATCTGTAAAATATAATATTATGGACCTAAAAGGATTACAAATCTGTTAGAGTTGAGATATAACAAAGATAGGTCTGAAACAAATTGACAGAAATAACCTCATAGACATATAGATCTGATATAAATAACATCATGAACCTAAAAGGATTATATATCAGATGTCCAACAATGATAGGCATGATTGAATAATAATTTATTAGACATGTAAATCATTGATTCAATAGAAATATAGGAATTAATCTGAAAGATTTGTCTTATCATCAAGCATGAACTTAGATCCATTTCATTACATGCCAAAATCACTATTAGGTGTTTAAATATGAAAATAACTTAAACTTACAAAAAGTGAATGATTCTTGTATTTCTGGAATCTGTTTTTTGAAACTGAAAAGCGATCCCTTGACATAGATTATCGATTCTCTAATTTAGATTCGATTCTTAAAAAATAGTTGTTGAAGTCGTTGAATTAGCCTTTGAATCTCTACTTGAATTCTAAACTTGATTTCTTGAAGAACTTTAGCAGCATAACCCCGTCTTTGACTTATTTTGATATGAATTAGGGTAGAGTATAGGCGTACTGAATTTGTGTAGAGAAAACTGTAGCTTAGGGATGTTTATATAGCATAGGGATCAACGAATCTGGTCAGAACGGTCGTCCAAATGCAGAAAAACAGACCTGTCCTCGGATTTGGAAATAGGGAGGAGGTCGACCCCTAGTCGACCTATGTGACCTAGGTCGACCCCCTGGTCGACCTGGGTCCGGGCGGGAAATTTCCCGCCCAGCCCGGGTGTGTATTTGAATTTCGAATTTGAACCTGAGATATTTTATTTAAATTCCTGAAACTTCTGAAGGCCATAACTTTCTCATACGAAGTCCGATTTATGAAAACTTGGACTCTATTCTAAGCAAAATTCCGAGACAAACGCAATGGCATAACTCATTTCCCTTAATTCTTCTTTTAAAAATTAAGTATACTTTAACTTGTTACTTTAATGTTCCTAGAAAATAGGGGTGTTACACCAGTGCTCTAATTCCTGGGAAGAAATCCTTTGACTCCAGCACCCCGATTCCGGAGAAGAAGAAGCAAAAGTGTATTATTAGTGAAGCTGATAGAGAGGAGAAAGAAAAGCTTAAGCCTGCCAAGAAGGCGAAGTCCACTCCAAAGTCTAAATAAAGGGTGTCTTTGTCCTTTGTTTTGATATTCCACTGGTCCGCTATTGTTGTAGCGAGTGCGTCCCTTGCATCTTTTGCTAAGTTTTCCTGTATAAACTCATGTGATTGTGAATAAAGTAGTTTGTTCCCTGCAATGTCAAATGTTTGCAAATCCATCATTTAAGTTAAAAATGCAGATAATATCACAGTTATACAATAAAGTCACTATTACTAAACAGTAAACAATGTACATTGGGAACATGTGTATGTGTATGCCCCCAATCAATCTTGAATAGACTGACCGGCTAAGGCTTGTTCGAGATTGATTAAGCTTAGCGTTCAATTGCCCCCGACTCTCTGGCAGGGCTAACTTTCCTTTATCATTGATGCTCATCCTCTTAGCATCTTTATAATCTCCTGTCTCATAACCAGGTTAGAGTATCGTTGAGGCGGTCTCTTATCGGTGCGCACCTTCACGCCTCAAGGGACGTCGTCTTCCCGTCCTTTATACTCTCTCTCTCGTTTCATGAGAGTTAGAGTTAGGAATGTCATCTTCACATTCCTTCTATCCTGTTACACAAACAGTCATTTCGTTTGCTCCTGCACGTGAAATGTCCTCAATCATTTAAGCTTAATTTAATGTTTATCATTTCATAATCAGGACAGAACAGTCATAGAAGATAGATGCAGGAAAATAAATGACACACGACATTTTTATAGTGGTTCAGCTAAGTCATAGCCAATGTCCACTTTATAATCTTTTGTTCATATAAACATACTTTTCTAGGCAAGTCGTGTTTTTTTACATAGTTTATAAAAACAGAAGAAAACACTACATTTTTAACTCAATTGTCGCTGCAAATGCTCAGCATTCCAAGCTCTAGGAACTTTATCACCGTCCACGGTTTTTAACTTAAAGGCTCCCGTTTCAAGTTTCCGTTAGATGGCATATGGTGCTTCCCACTTTGGGCCTAGATGGGCAGGAGGTGGAAAGACTCGCCTCAGTACCAAATCTCCTAGTTCGAAAGTCATAGAACGAACCTTTCTACCATGATAACTTGCTACTTGGCATCGATGCCTTGATTCTTCATTGGGTTATAGTATGTCACCCTATGAGAGGGGACTTTAAGTTCCACCAGAATCACCGCCTCTGATCCGAAGGAGAGTGAAAAAGGAGTATGGCTAGTAGCCGTCTTAAAGGTTGTTCGATAGGCCCACAAAGCTAACGGAAACTCATCCACCCACATGGCTCTGGCCTGCTCCAACCACTTCCTAAGAATAGACTTAATGACTTTGTTTATTGCTTCAACCTTTCCATTCGACTGCGGGTGAGCTACAGTGGTGTACCTCTTATCAATCTTATATTTCTGACAGAAGTTTTTAAATTCGACACTATCGAATTGGGTTCCATTATCAGTTATAATGGTTTCCGGTATCCGAAATCGACAAATAATATTTCTAGCCACAAAGCTTATCAGTTTCCTTGTCGTGATCGTGGTTAAAGGTTCGACTTCCACCCACTTTATGGAATAATCCACGGCAACGATCACGTAATTAGCTCCTCCCTTAGCAATCGGCAAGGTCCCAATGGTGTCTAATCCCCACATCGCGAATGGCCACGGGCTGACTATTGACTTGAGTTGCTTTGGAGGTGCTCCTGAGACTTTTGTGAACCTCTGACATTTGTCGCAGCGTCATGAGTGATCAGCTACATCTTTATTCACGGTAGGCCAAAAATATCTATACCACAATACTTTCTTTGCTAGGGTTTGACCCTTTGTATGGCTCCACACTCACCTTCATGTACTTTTCTTAGTACACGCTTGATGTCGTCTTGTGCTGTACACCGTAACAAAGGCATATAAAATCCTTGGCGGTAAAGGACGTCGTCCTATAAAATGTATCATGCAGCTTTATGTATTGCAGCTTGTCTTTCTCTTTTCTTCAATAGGAGAATTCCGCTATTGAGGAAGTTCTTAATTGGTGTCATCCATGACTCCCTTTCTGGCTCAGCTTCTAGGGCTAATTCAACTTCCATTAGGTCGAAGCTTGGTGACTCCAATATCTCTATTGGAACCATTTCAGTTTCTTCAGGGTTGTCAGAACTTGCTAGCTTAGCCAGTCGGTCTGCCTTCTGATTTTCCACTCTTGGAATGTGTGTTATACTGTAATGTTCCAAATTGCCCAGTAACTCCTCTACTTTTCCAAGATAAGTAATGAGTCGAGGTCCCTTGGTCACAAACTCATTCCGAACTTGGTAGACAACTATCTTGGATTCACAGAATATGTCCAATGTTCTTACTCCTAATTCCTTGGCAAGTTTCAACCCGACAATCAGGGCCTCATACTCGGAATCATTATTAGTGGCAGGAAATTTTAATCGCAGGGCGTAGTAAATGGATCGTCCTTCAAGAGTGATTAAAACAACTCCAGCACTGGATCTTCGATCATTCTTGGCCCTATCTGTAAATAACTTCCATGGACTAAGTTCTAACTCGCACTCTGAAGTAATAACTTTGTCATTCACCGTTTCTTCTTTAGGAATCGTGAATCCTGCTATGAAGTCGGCTAAGGCCTGCCCCCATATTGACATCCTTGGTTGGAAAATTAGATCAAATTGGCTCAATTCGGTATTCCACTTTAAGTAATAGCCCCGATGCTTCGGGTCTTTACAAAACCTGTCTTGAAGGTTGATTGGTATATATAACTATCAGATGAGCTTGGAAATAATGTCGGAGCTTTCGGGAGCCAATCAAGAGGCTGTAGGCAAATTTTATATTTTTTGATAATTACGTTCTGCTGCTGCTAACTTCTTACTTACGTAATATAATGGCCTCTGGATCTTGTATTCCTCACGTACTAGAGCTGTACTAACAGCATGAGATGACACCGCCAGATAGACGAATAGATCTTCATGATCCACCGACTTTGACAGTATCAGGGGTTTCTCCAATAAGTCCAATAAGTTTTGGAAGGCCTCTACACAGTTCGTAGTCCATTCGAAATTACGTTTCCCCTTCTTGATTAAGTCGAAGAATGGAACACACTTGTCCATGGCTTTGGAGATGAACCTGCTTAATGCGGCGACCTTCCTTACCAGGCTTTGAACATCCCTAATCTTTCGTGGTTCTTCTATATTTTTTATTGCCGCTATCTGACTAGGATTAATTTCAATTCCTCGAGAACTCACGATGAAACCAAGAAACTTTCCAGATGCCACTCCAAACGAGCACTTTAAGGGGTTTAACTTCATTCCGTACCTTCATAAGATATCAAACATCTCCGCTAGATCTTGTGTATGACTAGAGGACTGCCTGGATTTCACGAGCATGTCATCTACATAGACCTCCATGGTTTTTCCAATCTAGTTATAGAACTTTCGATTTACCAGATGCTGATATGTGGCTCCGGAATTCTTTAGTCTGAACGACATCACCACATAGCAATACAATCCCAAATTTGTTATAAAACTCGTGTGCTCTTGATTCGGCACATGCATAGGGATCTGGTTATATCCTGAATATGTGTCCATGAAGGAAAGAAGTTCATGTCTGGTCGTCGAGTCCACTAGCTGGTCAATCTTAGGGAGTGGAAAGCTATCCATTGGACAAGCTTTGTTTAAGTCCAAAAAATCACTGCACGTTCTCCATTTTCCATTTGATATCCAGTCGGGATATATCGAATCTCTAATGAACCCATTATCTTTCAACTTCTCCACTTCTTCTTCTAGGGTTGCCGACCTCTCCGGGCCTAACGTACGTCTCTTCTATTTAACAGATGGATGTTTCAGATTAATACTCAATGAGTGAATCATAAAGGATGGAGATATCCCACACACGTCAGCATGGGTCCAGGCAAACACATCTAAATTTGCTTTTAGAAAGTTAGTCAATTCCTTTGCTCGAAATGGATCCAGCTGGGATCCAATCTTCAAAAACCTTTGTGGGATCAACGTCGTCAACGGGAATGTCCACTGTTGTTTCATTGGGGGTCGCCTTTCGGTACCCAGGCTCTTCATCCTCTTTGGGATCTATGTCCTCGAACAGTCCTCTGGGCAACTTCCTCTGGACCGGTCCCTTTAATTGTTATGCTGAACCCTCCCTCGGGCGAGAGGAAGCACCTTTAGCACCTATACTTAATCCCTTCATTAACATCTTTAGTTCGACCATATAGCAGGCTCATCCGGAGACCTGATCACCTCTCATTACTCCCACCCCGGCTTCGGTTGGAAACTTCAACAACAGGCACCAAGGTACGAGGCAAGCCCTGAATTCTGCGAGAGCCGGTCTACTCAAGAAAAAGTTATAGGGCGAGTCGATTTCCAAAACTACAAACTGAAGAATTCTTACTCTCCGACGGTCTCCTTGTCCCAACGTCACAGACAATTGTATATATCCCAGTGGAGCCGTCGATGCCACATTGAAGTCGCGAATCCATCCCTCACAACGCTTCAAATCTTCCGGCTCGAGTTTCATCTGATCAAATGCTTTCTTGAAAAGAATATTGACTGAACTTCCATTGTACACCAATACCTTATGAACTAGAGCAGGATCAATAGTAGTAGTGATGACCAATGGGTCTTCAGTAGGTGATTGAGGCCCGCCTACTATAGTGTTGATGACAATCCCTTTACCTTTCTGTTGAGCTGTGGGTTTGGGAGCAGGTTGATTTTGGTTCGGGGTCTGTCCTTTCTGCCCTCTGTCTCTCGGAGTGACTTTATACTCGTCTAACTTTCCTTCACATAATAGCTTTTCAGCAACATCTCTCAGATGTTGACATTCATTAGATGAGTGTCCGTGAGTTCCACGAAACATGCAAAATTTTCCGGTTGCGATCTCTTTTTTGGTTGAGTCTCTGGGTAGCTGCCTTTTGTATTGTAAGACGTTGTAAGTATCCAGGTAGATGTTTTCCAATGTGTCATTCAGCGGTGAATAGTTCTCAAAGGTTTGGAATCGAGGTCTTTTGCTGGAGTTGTTTCCTCAGTTCCTATTCCTCTTATTGCCATTTCCATTCCTGTTATTATTACCTTCGTTCTTATTTCCAACGTTTACTTCAACCTTCCCTGAGCTATTGCCCGACTGTTTTACTGCAACGTTGCTCTGAATATCTTCCTTAGAAACCCCTTCATATTTTCTCTTTCTATTGCATAGGCTTCTTCTCGCCTCAAGCGAATATTGGCCTTTTCGTAGAACCATTCCCTAGTGTGGGCTGTTTTTCCAGAGAAATAGTCCCCGAATTCTGTGTCAGGTTTGACTCCTTCTATTAAGGCCATCAAAATAGTGGGTTCATGAGGGTCACTGACTTCAGAAACAACCTGGTTGAAGTGGTCTAAGTATGATTTCAAAGGTTCACATGGAGCTTGCTTAATTCACGACATCTCAATGACGCTTTTTGATTTCAGAGCATGAAGTCGAAACTGGTTCATAAAGCGTTCACTTAGTTCTTTAAAAGTTGATTTCGACCGTGGAGGGAGTCTGGTGAACCACATCAACGCCACATCCTCTAGATAAATTGGTAAGGCCTTGCATTTTACAGCGTCTGGAGCTACTGCGGCATTCATGAACCATGCATATCTCATCAAATGTTGTCCTGGGTCGGTTCTCCCAGAATACCGATCCATTTGTGGCAACTTAAATCGACAAGGGAACTGAAAGTCCAGTATGTCATCGGTAAAGGGGGTGTAACTTCGTTCAATGCCCCAGTCCTCATTGGTATAGCATCGGCTATCGGCCATGATTTGGCGCACCATTGCCTCTACATCAGCATTCATTAATGTTGGCTCAGGATATCAGGCCCTGATGTTCGGATTGCCCCTGGGCTCCTGACCAGGGGATGTTCTCTTGTTTCTAGCAACAGCTTCTCTGCTCTGTTCCCTATGATCCCGGTCATTCACGGGAGGAAGGGGTTGGTGAAGTTGTCCTTGTGTGGGATTGGTAATATTAGGTTCTCTGGGTAGGACGTGAGATCCACGCATGGGCTCTCTCAGGCTTGAGTCGTTAGGCCCTAGCACGCGAGCAGCGTCTTCACGGGATCCCAAAAATCCAAATGTCAGCTGATCAAGATTTTCAGCTCGCTCATACGACCTTCTTTCACGAGGGCTCTCTTCATCCGAAGAGGATGACTAGTCTGCTGTGAGGCGGCGAATTGGAGGGGGTGTCTTCTGCCTATAAAGTTCACTGATTTCCCTACTCATAGTGATCATGTTTTCTTGCATACGAAGACTGTCACATTTATGAGCTTCCAAAGCATCCCTTGTACTCTCAAGCATATCAAGAAGGTGTGAAAAGTCTCCATATGTGACTGGTGCAGACGGAACGGGTTGATCACTAGTCATCGCGGTCGGTATCGGAGCATTGGCGGGTGCTCGAGTAGATGTACCAGTTTCAGCCGCGTTCAGATTGGATCAGAGTAGGGCAACAGAGCTAGATCGGTTCGGAGGGGGGTACGAGCAGCATCAGAGCCTCCGGCTCGGTTCAGGTTCACGTCATCAACCTGGTGAGGAGCGCCTGGTTCGGATCGGTTCGTATCGATTCAGATTGGCACGTGCAGCCTTGTTATGACTATGGCCTGCTGATCTTTGCTAGCCTCATTCTCCCGAGCACCTAGTACTTCTTTCCCTTTTCCTTTGGCCATAATATTCAATTCCTTAGAGATTAATCAGCAAATACTCGAGAATGCCAAAAACAAAGGATTTACTTCTTTGAACTCGAGGGTCCAAACAGTAGAATGATAATCCCAAAAAGCCGTGAATTCAAAAACTTCTCAGTGAAAGCACCAAAATGTTAAACCAAAAAGTGGTTATAACACCCAAATTAGCAATAATTCTACTAAAATGAAATCAAAAAGCAAAGAAAAACACACGATTTATAGTTGTTCAGCATTAAAGAGCCTACGTCCACTTTATACTTGTTGAATTGACAATTTGAATGCAAGTACAATAATGATTCTCACTTAATTTCACTCACACAATACATAAATTCACTCAATGTTCTCAAAAATATACTTTGAAAGATGATTGTAATCTTAATAAAATAGTGGAATTCGATTATGGAGGAAGCTTGGGTTAATTGGTTGCCAAAAGATCCTTTCAAATGACCCTTGGTGGTCTATTTATAGGCGAGAAATCTCTCTGAAATGGCTCTGGTTTGGATACACGTGGCACTCATCCCTTAAGATTTGGGTTCGGATGGAACGAGAAGGTGACAACGCACAACAGCCGTGGGTGAACGTGGGGAAACGTGTGCACAACCTCTCCGCATCTATAGGGATCATGGGCTATAACTGCTGTGGCTTCTAGCTCGGATCGGACGTGTTGAAGAGAGGGGTAACGGATCGGGGTGGTTCGAACCGATCCGATCCCATCTGGGCTCCTTTGTTTTCTTTCTTTTCACTATCTTGGTTTGGCTAGAGATTACCGATCTGGTCCGGTGTTCGAGCAAATGTTCTTTTAGTTTGAGTTCTTCATTGATTGACCTCTTACCTTTGTGTAGCCTAGTTCACAAAGTAGGCTAACAACAATGGATGCAGTACAAGTCATCCCCCTAAATTACCGTTCCCAATCATTCCCAATTAATCCCAATTTCGTTCGTAGGCATATTTTAACGGTATTGGCCTAGGCTCAAAAGTAGCATGGGCTATAAAAATAAAATGGAAAAGAGAGAGAGAGAGGAGAGTAGAATAGGAATAAAACAAAATAAGCATATAATAACAGAGATGGGCATATGATAGCAGAAATAGGCATATAAAAAATATGCATATAAGAACTAGACAGCAGATCAGGTGTACATGTAATAGCAGGACTGATTAGTTATGAACCAAATTCTTAGCAGGTATAGATTTAGATCCAGATTTATAAACATGTCAGGATTACTTGTTAAATGTTTATATCTAAAAATAACATGAACTCACAGAGATTGGATGTAAAGAACAGAGAATAATTAGGCTGAAGCTGTAAAAGAAATTCTTATATAGGTATAAGCTGTTGTTGAAGAAAACAAGCTAATTCAATCCAAGTTGAGGCAGCATCTCCTTGTCTCCATTAATTTAGGTATATAAAATAATAGAAATACTAGCCCTTATATAGACTATTTCCAACGAATCTCGTTCAGAAACAAGTCCAGGTTCAGGGAATGAACGTGGATGGATCTGGGGTGGGTCAACCCCATGGTCGACCCTAGGGTCGACACCCCCTTGAGTAGGTCGACCCCCAACGGGTCCAAAACACACGTTGTTTTCGCGCTTTGATTTTGAACTACTTTGAATTTCTGGACTGATTTGTTTATATATATTTCCCTTATATGTATACAAACTTCAAACCTTAATATTTTCTTCATACGATGTTTGTTTTACGCAAACTCAAAGTCTATCTGAACTAGAATTCTGAGATGAGTGCAATGGTATAGTCCATTTTACTTAATTCTCGAAATTAAATTAAGTATTCTTTAAAATTACGAGGTGTTACATTCTCCCTTACTTAAAGGATTTCGTCCCGGAAATCTCCAAGTTAAGAAGAATGTCGTTATCCTAACAACCACAACCATCTACTCATCCATCATCCACAAGCGTGAATATGACAAAAATTTGGGGCATAACTTATTTTTTGGAATATAACTAAAATATAGGATGTATGAACATGTAGGCTTAATTTAAAGTTTAAGTGGAACATGTTAATGGAACTTTACGTCACTTATGTAATGTGTTTGATCTATTGGGGGTTAAATAAACTTGTTAATCTATTGGGGTTGTAGGGACACTATTAACCCATGTAAAACTTAACCTGTGGAAATCCTAGTTGATTGGGGACACTAGTTTAGGGGTATGACTTGTGTCATCTGTTGTGTAGGACCCGTATTAGTCAGTAACCCACTCTTGTATTAAAAGGGGACCCCGCATTAGGTAGGGGTCAGGGCATTCTTACTGAGCTAATTATAAGTGGTTCATTTGAGATGGGGCTCTATGGTGGCGTGTTACAACGGGGTCATGTGCGTTCATGGGTTCGGTCTGCCTGGGAAAATAAGATGCTGTAACACCTGCAAATTGGACTGTGTCCTTCTGGTGGTTTCCACTTTAGGAAGTAATACACCCTACTGTAGGGCTGGCACATGGTATTTACATGGTAGGAAGTCAATCATTTGGGGGTAGTAATTAGGGCACATCTAGTTCTGTTTATGTACCTATTATTTCTATTGGGGGTAACACCCGTTATTTTTGTTTAGGTACCTATTATTTCCGTTTGGGTAAAACCCATTGCTAGAAGTACACCTAAGTCTACCATTTATGTTATGTTGGGATCATTCTATTTCTATTAAGTAATTGGAAAACACTTAATGCAATATACTAGTATTGGTGTAGAGAAAAATATTTGAGAAGCGTGGTCTGTTCTGTTCATTCTATTTATCCTGTCCATCATGTTCACACCTGTTATATGATACCGTTATCTCTCATCTAGTTTATATGCCTATCATGATAATTTTACTTATTATATGCTAAAAGTTACTGGACTCACCATACTTTATGTCTGATCCGTTTTGTTTCCTTTTCTCTCTTCCTTTTCCACTTAGGTTCTCAGGGTGGGACGCTCAGCCTCGATTAAGACTCTCTCTTATGTTTTCTGCTTGGATTTGGATTTGCTTCGATGTACCACTTTGACTTCTTGTCTGCTTGTTTATGGCTACTTATGGGGACAATGGTTTTTTACTTCTGTATTTTGATGGTTTTTAGCGCAAGAAAGATGTTTTTATTTGATTTATTTTATTCCACTATTTCAATCTGATATTGTAACTGGATTATGAGACCACGATATTTTATATTGGAAAATGAAGTTTTAAATTTCCATTACTATTTTATATATCTATCTTGTGAGATTCTGTTCTGTTTACCTATAACGCTTCACGGAACTTAATGCATTCTGTTAAAGAGTGACATTAACGGACGTAGGGTGTCATAGGTTTTCTAACACATCATATATGATTATATATATATGAGAACAAACAATAATAAGTTTAAAGGAATACAGTTGGATCCCTCTAACCTGTTTTCCTACATCCACATATGTTAGCCAACATAAATAATACCCGTCCTGCTTTAAGGCAGGATATCGTGGTATAGAAGGTCATCCACTATCATATTGCGGGGAGCATAGGGTCATCCGCTAATGATACTACGGGCATCCGCTAACGGTACCGCGGGAATTATCCAACCACCAATATGTACACAATAGCCACAAACACCAAGCCTAAATAACTATTATATATTTATAATAGCCGTCAAAATATTTAAATGCATCCAAGCAACCAACAAATAACATATAACAATTGTTTAAACTAAAAAATTCATTTATAATAATCGAGCCCATAATAAAATTATAAACGAACCAAAGAGTGAGTTTACTCACCTTGATTTTGAAATTCGATTTATTCTGATTCCAATTTTAATTCCTGATTTATGCAACCCTCTAGTACGAACCACTTGTCTGACTTTGTATGATAAAATCTCGTATACCTTTAATATGATATTTCTTGGTTAACAATTATATATATGTGTGTGCGTGTGTGTATACGTATACACACATATAAGTAATGAACTTATGCGGAAAATGGTTTAAATAAATTACCTAATTTTTTATAACCTCTCTTCCCCTAAAATGAAATACTGGAACTGAACTTCCATTTTCCCTTTTTCAGAAATCACGAGCCCGTCTCCTCTAGAAAATCGCTGTCGTAGTTAGACCCATTTCTGCCACCATGTTCTTCACTAACCCACTTCACCATCACCCAATGAACATTTTCCATCAGTTCCTATATCTGCAACCTTCTCCGATTCACGTCAAAAATCGCAACTTTTGATAACTCCAGAATTCGAACCACGCTTTGTATCACTGAATACCTTCGAAATCTCATCACACGTGCGTCTATTCACACCCATTCCAATGCCACCATTGATTCGAACAATCACCTTCTCAAACTAAGAAAATCGACAGCCCTAAAAATCACGACTGTATATTGAGATCTAGCTACATGCGCTCCCATCTCCAATCTCATGTGCGCCTCCTCACTACAGCGTGCCTCACAGATCATCATCGAACACCATGACATAATTTAATCCATCGTAACTTGAACCACTCCTTGCCCTACTCCAATCCTACATTGCGAGAACGCCTCGAGCTCTAGGTGATCACGCAATATTTTAAATCGCAATTCCTTTATCTTTTTTCTTTCTGTTTTCAAATCGAAGAAATGATAGAAGGAGATGGACTTCAATTTCCTTTTGGCTGAAAATAGAAATAGAAGAGAAAAGTGGTGTGTGCGTTTTTTTCTTTGATTTTAAAGTTTGGATTCCAGAGAAATGAAAACGAAAAGGAGATAGGAAGTGGTAGTTGTGTTTTTATATAGGCCAGAAGAAAGCTTCGGGCAGAAGGAGTAGGCATGTGAGTGGGTACAAGGTTGGCCTGATGGAAATACACAAAATTAATTTTCGATTTGATCGTGATTTGATTTTGAGCCTATCCAAAATTTATAATTAAATATCTCGAGGTTCCGAACTCCTTTCGAGGCATAGTGACCGATGTTTCTAGGATTACACCACTATTCTGAGCACACTGGAACAGGTTCCGAAGCATAATTCGATCGTATGGAGAAGATATCATTTAGAATCGATATAAATTAAATTCAGAACAATTAATTCCTTGATAATAAATTATTATCATTGTTTCTATTCAAATAGAATTTTGATTAATTATCTGAATCATTTTGACTCGGTTTGATTAATTATCTGAATCATTTTGACTCGGTTTTAGTTTCAAACTAAATTATTTCATATTTTCCTATTACGATAATTATATATATTCGAAATAAATTGTATTTTGATTATTAAATTAATAACTCAATATAAAAATCAATTTATATTATCAACTCAATATTTAAAACCATATTAAATATTTAAAATAAATCAACCAAAAAAATCTGGGTCGTTACAGATATGCTTATTTTTTTTTTGATGATATCCAGTAACATAGAAAACAACTCTATTTTTCCACACCGACTAAAATTATTTTCTTAAATTGTAGGATCACCAGTCTTTTTTCACTATGTGTCTTAGTCTAAAAGACAAGGAACTTACTCCGCATCCACCCATGATATTTTCTTCTATTAATAGAAGACAAGAGCTAGAGCACATCCTTAATATGGTATACTGAGTGCTTATGGATGAAAAAACATAAATATTGCATGTTTTGATATCTGTGCCCATGTTAGTTATTAGGAATTGATTTTATTATAACACATAAAATTACTTATGCAACCCTTTACTATCTATGAATTGCAACCGGAACCAAAAGAACGCTTACTAAATTGGATAGTCTAAAACATAAACTCCTTATGTAAAAAAAGTCATATTACTCCTCAGTTATATATTTCTTCTTAACAATGTCAATGAATGTGTACTTACGTGCCACGCATTCTTTGATACTCTTGATGGGAAATTACTTCAAAAAGAGTTCTTAAAAATTGTTATATCATAAATTTTATGCATTTCAGTTTAAGGAATTCTTTGATGATTTTATCCTCAATTTTGGAACTAAATGGGGTTTAACTTGGTAAAATTAGACTATCAAATTTGAGAACTTACATATCAGAAAAAACTATAAAATTGAAAAAAGCCCGTAGGTTGGTGAATGAATTTTTATAGTTTTCTCCTTGTTTTTTAAATTTATGTTCATGGAGTAAAAGCATTATTTTTTCTTCCAGCATAAAGAACTACGTCTGTAACTTTCTTACATGTTCTTTGCTTAATAAAAATGATAAAATTTCATCTTTTTGTATGGTATTTTGTAATTTTTAAGTTCAACGATGCTGCATGTTAGGTGGTACAACTTGTTTTGCTATCAACTTCCTTTGCTATTCCGTTTTTGTAAACTTATTATCAATTCTTAAGTTGTAGAAATATAATTCATGCTCTCACTTTATTTAAGTTCATTAATTATTTGAATGATCCTTTGAAAGCCTTTTGATCGTTATTTCCACATTGCTAGAAGATAAGTTATTTGGACAAAGATAATGTCGCAAAATCACTTATAGTACACAAATTTAACTTACTTATCCTGAATGTATCTTGAACTTGGGACCAATAAAATGAAATAAAAACCATTGTGTTCAAAATACGCCAATAAAACGAGTGCAGAATGATGAGCTCTCAAGTATCTTCCAACCTGAACCAGTAATAAAATGACACCAATATCCTAGAATAGAACAGTCACCATCCTTTTACTTGATCTTTCCTATCCTGCTTTCAATACCCAAATCTAAATTATTTTGACCAATTATATGTTTTTCCTTATTCTTCTCTTGTACTTTCAGTTGGGACGCTTAAGCCCTAAAGGTATGACTTTCAATAAAACGACATCTTAACATTGATTTCGCTTCACATTTTTTCTTTGATTCAGCTAGGTTATCATCTTAATTGTTGTCAATGTATCGTGCAACATTAAGTGTCATTTAAAAAGTTGGGCCAGAACTATTGTTGGCTGTTTTATTGCGATTATGATTTGTAATACCGCCTTCTTGTAGAAATTTGATTTCTTTTTTTGTCTTTTTCTTTGTTAGGGTTGATGGCGGACATAAACAACAGGTGAAAAATTGTACTTAGACGATTCCACATTATAGTTTGGTGTTGCTCATTTTAGTACTGTAATGAAATTGACCAATTCTTGGTTGGTAGCTCATTGTTAAATGGGTTAATAGCTATTTATATGTTTTTATATGTCAAATATTTGAGGTGGATCAACATTTTGAAGAATTAAAATTCTGAAGAAAGAACGTGGCTCTATCAAAGGTAATTTTACCCTTTTCCTTTAATAATTTTACTTTTAGATTTAAAGAAATAGCAATTGAGTTACCGTATTTCAAATTCCAAAACATGTTATATTTGTATATCTAGACTAGGTTTTGCATTTTAAACCATGTCGTATTTGTACATTTGGACTATTTATGGCACAGTGTGAATTTTTGTACTCACGGTGACATTACATGTGCACTTTGCACTAAAATTATAATGACATTTTCATAACGGTTATAGCTTCATGTCAGCAGTGCACCGTTTGCTAAACATATAATGAAGTTGTCATTTTCATAACTATTATAGCTTCATACCAACAGTGCACCAGTTACAAGTAATAGCTTGAGCATTTCTGTATCTTTTTTTAGTATGGTTAGTTAATGAAAATGGGATTTGGTCTAAAAGGGGGAATTAAACATATTTGTAATTTATATCACAATGTTGATAATTCATACCCTTTACATTTAGTTAATTTCCAATAGGCAATACCATATTCACACAAGCAGTGAGAATATGTAAATATGCTATACAAGGAGGAATAGTTAACCATGCCCAGGTATATCAGATCTAATCTTTAAGAATAATATGATAATGCACACTGAAACATCAAAAGAAGATAACTATAGAGTTCATTTTCAGTTTTTATGCTTGAAAATGTTGATTAAAATGATTTCGGTATCTTGAGATGTGTGATGTTTGCATGATGGTTTATTATTTATATGTCAGTGTCAAATTCATTAATGGCTGATAAGTATATTAATTCAATTGAATGTGTTCATCTCCTTTTTTGATTGTAGCAACTGCTGGAAGAGAAAATGGAAAAGCCCAGTTCACAATCTTATGATGAAGTACTTACTGGAATTTTTGATGATACGATATTTCCAAAATTAATTAGATTTTGGAGATATTCTTGGTAATGGTTATCTGTTATGTGCAAGAAAGAAATGGAAAGGAATGTTAAGGAAATATGGATATTGGACATATTAATCATTTATTTTACTGCCATATTTCATGAAAGAAGAAACAGAAAGAAATTAAATTGGGAAAGAATTGATTGTTGGAGAAAAGAGAAAGTTATCAATCAACTTTATGAAAATAAAATTAATGGGAATAATAGTCTTCCATGAGTTGATTTATTTACATAAATCGATTACTTCATCCCTAGCTTTTGAAAAGTGGCAGTGGATGATGAAAGCAGTTTTGAGAAGAAATCGCGTTCATCAAGTAGTATTTGATATAGAGGCATTGCCTACTGATATTTCATTAGTGGAATTAGAAGAGATGGAAGAGTGGGCCTTTACAACTCTTGAACTTGCTATGGGAAAGAATGTAATTTCGGAAATCAGTCAGTAAACAACAACTAAAGGCATTTAGAAGAAGTTGGAGGACCTCTACATTAAGACATCCCGAACTAACCATCTGATCCTATTGATGACCTTTTTCATTTATAAGATGAAGGAAGATTCTTCAATTAAGACACACCAAAGTGTGTTTGATGACATGTAGATGAAGATGAAGTCCGTTGAGTTGAAAGTTAATGAAGAACAGAAAGCAATGGTTCTGTAGTGTTTGCTCCTAGAGCAATACACTGGTTTCGCTAAAAACTGTATCTATGGTGGAGGTACATTGAAATTAGATGATGTGAAGACAGGTTTGCTCAGTAAAGAGTTGAGAGATCAGATGAAAGAGTTTGGTGTTGGCGACAGTAGTGGAAGAAGTAGTAGTTCAGGTTTATTTGTTGAGAGAGGACGAGTAGAGAAGAAAGTGAAGAATAATAGGGGGCATTCCAATTCTAGGAAGCCTCATTGGCAGAGTAAGTCTAAAGATGGAAAGTGCCATAATTATAAGAAACTAGGCCATTGGAGAAGAGGCTGTCCAGATTTGGAGAAGAAGACTGATGGTTCTTCATCTATTGTGACGGCGAAAGATGGTAGCAATTTATTGACAAGGTTGTATTAGATGCTACAGACCACAGGATTTAAGATTCTGGAGCATCATTTCACATGACTTCTAGTAAGGATTATTTTTCTCCCTTCGATGCCTAAGAAGGAAGTTCCATCCTTATGGGGAACGATGCTACATGTAAGTCTATGGTAGTTGGTTCAGTTCGCATCTGTATGTACGATGGGATTGTTCGCACACTTTCAGATGTTCGCTAGGTCCCAGGTCTTCGAAAGTCATTGATATCATTAGGCCAATCGGCATCACTGGGATGTAAGATAACCATTGTCAGAGATGGTTTGAGAGTTTCTAGAGAGGAACTTGTATTGATAAAGGGTGTTATGGTGCAAAAAATGTATTTTCTAATGGGTACCGCTACCCATGGAGAATTATGAGTTGGAGTCGATAGTTCTAAAATTTTGGATGCTACCAAGCTTTAGCATATGAAATTAGCTCATACTTCGGAGAAGAACTTAGAGTTTCTTCGTAAGAAGAAAAAGATCAAGGGAGAAATCTTTAACAAGTTGGACTTTTGCAAGGAGTGTGTATTAGTAAAGCAAACCAGAGTTTGTTTTGATGATTGCGTGCATACTTCTAAGAGGGTACTTGATTACATTGGGGGCCATACTCTACAACTTTTATCGGTGGAGCTTATTATTTTGTTTCATTCGTTGATGACTACTCACTCAAGGTTTGGGTGTATGTAATGAAAGCTAGGTCGGAAGTATTTGAGAAGTTTAAGGTTTAGTTAGATCTTGTTGAAAACCAAACAAGAAAGAAATTGAAGATTCTTAGATCCGACAGTGGTGTCTAACATATCTCCAAAGAGTTCCTCGACCACTGTAGACAACATGGTCTTAGAAGATATTTTACTACACCTAGTGATCCGCAATCCAAAGGGGTTGCTGAGAGGATGAATAAGACTCTACTTGAGAAGGCTCATTGCTTGGTATTGACAGCGGCTATGTCTACGGGTTTTGGGTTGAAGCTATTTCAACTACAATACATATTATTAATCGAATTCCATGCTTAGCCATTTGTGGGAAGATTCCAAATGAGTTATGGAGAGGTAAAAACACTTTATTAAGTTATTTTCGTATATTGGGATGTCCAGTTTATGTTCACAATACATGACATGATAAGTTGGAGCCTAGGGCCTCAAAATGTGTTTTTCTTGGTTATACAGATGGTATAAAAGGATACAGAATTTGGAATAAAATTATGAAGAAGGTTATACATTCCAGACATGTGACTTTTGATGAGTCATCAATGTTTAAATCTTTGGAAGGTTTATCAGAGGGCTTAGATTCAATTCATGAGAAGCCCGAAAAGACAGAGATTCCCAGTTTTCAAACCCAACGTAGAGCTATTAATATTGATAATAGTGAAAGAGCAGTTGATGATACATCACTTTATAGTCCACCGATTTCCTCTAGTAGTTATGGTGATGGTCATGAAGCTAGAGAGGATTCAAATCAAGGTAGAGATGAAGGAGAGTCGGGAGATATAGCCATTTGGACTAGTCAGAGACCAAAGATAGGTCCAATTAGATATGGAGATTGGAAGTATGCAAATTTGATCCTTGATTATCAGTTTGAGTATGCACTACATGTAATTCATGATGAACCATCGAGCCTTGAAGAAGCCATGAGGTCGAGTGATAATTCGAAGTGGAATTCCACTATGGAAAAGGAGATACAGTCTTTGCAAAGAACAAGACTTGGGATTTGGTACCATTACCTCAAGGAAGCTAAGCCATAGGTTGCAAGTGGTGTTCAAAGTGAAAGATGATGGTATATACAAGGCAAGGTTAGCAGCCAAAGGGTTTTCACAAAGAAAGAGGTTAGAGTATGATGAAATATTTGCTCCAGTTGTTAGACAAACTTCAATTCGAATCCTACTTGCTATAGTTGTTGCTCACGATTTGGAGTTAGAACAACTTGATGTGAAGACTGGTTTTTTGCATGGGGATTTAGAGGAAACCATTTACATGAACCAGTCTGAAGGATTTTTTGTAGATGGAAAGTCGGATTGGGTATGCAGGTTGAAGAAAGCTCTTTATGATCTAAAACAGTCGCCTAGACAATGGTACAAAAGTTTATTCTTTTATGCTTTCATATGGTTTTAATCATAGTACTAAAGATGAATATGTTTATTTCAACCATTTAAAGAATAATAATTGGATGTATTTGCTTTTGTATGTGGATGATATGTTGATTGCTTCCAAGGATAAAGCAAAAATTGATGAGTTGATGTTAAAATTAAAAGCGGAATCCGCTATGAAAAATCTTGGAGAAGCAAAGAAAATTTTGGGGATGGAATTCCAAAGAGATAGAAAGCTTGGACTTTTGAGACTTACTCAAAAGGAATATATTTAAAAGGTGTTTTGTAACACCCCACGCCCGCTACGGTCACTCACTAAGGGAATGCCATAGCATCGGTGGAGTATTTTAGTGAATATAGAACAGAAAAATTACAACAAGACAGATGTAAATAGTACTTGAAATTTAAAACATCATCTCATAACAGCGGAAATAAACATGTCTGGTTACATCATAAAACCACGATAAAAGTCAAGTACAATATCCGTCAAAATAAAGAAGTACATAATCCCACTCTCTCACACACAATAGCCAGAACAAAAGAGAAGATAACTGGATAACTGGAGCTTTACATCTATCCAAGCTCCTAAAGACTGGAACAGCAATCCGATCAAGCTCCACTACTGCTAGGATCCACCGTAGGACCTGAGGGTTGGGAAAAAGATAAAAACAACGGGGTCAGACATAAGTCTGAGTGAGTCCTATAACTTTAACAATACCATCATTAAAGTAACCAGAGAAGACATAAACTTGACCTACGGTAATATCTGGGGATGAATGGCTACACTAAGCAGCTTGGTAGACTTAGGATAAACTAAGATAACTGTAAGGACGCATCTACCCACCCAAGGATAATTACTAACTGCACCACACCAGTCATTCCTACTCAAAGGTTGATCCCTCCCAAGGACTTAGAAAATTTCCCCAGTAGTTTCGTGTACTCCTAGCCCACTACATAGGTGCCGTCTGCCCCTATCTCCACTAGGTGTACTTAGCAACTTTTACCCAGTAGTTTCGTGTACCCCTACATAGGTGCCGTCTGCCCCTATCTTTATTAGGTGTACCCACTACTCCCCATCGATCGGCTCCCTATCGTAGATACCCGTGCTGGTCCCACAGTGGGGTGTATCACTCCCCTAAAGTGGCAACCCAATACTATCAACGGTGCACGGCTTTATATCTACACGATGCAACAACGGCTTATCTACCAGCCCGGGCCCACACACGCATATGAAACCCGTTGGACTTGCGTTGCCACCGCTAACCCGTTTGGCCTCTTATAATCAAGCCCAATATGCGTGTCCCATCACTCGACATGGGTCGAGCCCACAAAGATACGTTTGGGATATTGGTTGAAATGGGCCCCCACAAGCTACCCACCTAAGCTTGTCACATATCTAGTGTATCCCACTTAACCCTTTAATCATGTTTAATTACATGTTTCCACTTGGTTAAGTATTCTAATCGTATTTTCTATTGCCACCCAAGGCAACCCACTAGATTCCTCATGCCACCCAAGGCAACCACAAAATTTCCACATGCCACCCAAGGCACCCACTTAACCCCTCATGTCCCACTACATGCTAATATGGTTAAGTGTTTCTTAATTAATTAAGACTGTGATCTCCCATAAAGACCTCCCACATTAGACTGGCTGTTATGACCGCCTGGTTAAGCCGGTAGAGTCCGGGCAGTCTTACGTCATAACAGAGCCTAACCTCGTGTCTTTACTTTAATCACGTATTTAATTTATGGCTAAGACCTCTCACATTGGGCTGACATTTGTAGCAACTGGTTAAGCCGGTCGGGTCCGGGCAGTTTTACACTACAAATGAGTCCAACCTCGTGTCTTAGTCGATTAATTACACCTAATTAATCACCCCCATATTAATTATCCCTAATTAATATCAAGTTTTCCATAACATGGGTAGACCTAACTCAATAGGTAAATTCCCATGGGGTAGACCTAACTCAATAGGTAAATTCCCACTTATGGTAATTTATTTTTATGGTATGCTTAATCATACCCAATCATACATTTATTAACATATTTACCAACCCCATCGTTCCCCACGTAAATCGTTCTCATTTCATGACATAATAAAGGGGAAGATCCATCACAAATATCATGGGTTTAGCATATAACTTTGCCATGGGTTAAGAGGATGTCAACTTGCATATATGAGCATATATTAACCCAAATACATTTAACCCAAACTTGCATATTATCATACACATATCTTGCATAACATGTTGAACTTGCATATAAGCATTCTCATAACTTGCATAACATGTTAAACATGCATTTAAGCATACACATAACTTGCATAAGCATCCACATACTTGCATAAGCATTCACATACTTGCATAAGCATTCACATACTTGCATAAGCATTCACATACTTGCATAAGCATGCATAACTTGCATATCATGTCATTTAAGCATATACATATCTTGCATAAGCATTCATATACTTGCATAAGCATTCACATACTTGCATAAGCATGCATAACTTGCATATCATGTTAAACTTGCATTTAAACATATACATAACTTGCATATGAACTTGCATAACTCACTTGGTTAAACATGCATAAATCCACTTATTAAATATGCATAAACCCACTTGTTAAACATGCATAAACCAACTTATTAAGCATGCATAAACCAACTTATTAAGCATGCATAAACCAACTTATCAAACATGCATAGAACCACTTATAAATTATGCATAATCATAGTAAAACATAGAGTAGCGTATCATTACAAATGATTCAAACTCACTAATCCGCATTTAAGACCATAAGTCTCATTACACCCAATCTACTTACTTTAACAATTGATGTTAAAGTGATAGAAACTCACCAAACCCAAGATTAGCAAACTTATGAAGTGGAATTAGTTGCTAAGTATGAAGAAGATAATGATTAGAGATTGATTAGAGAGGGATTAACTTGCAACTTCCTTCATAAATTGGTGGAGGCTCCTTTTAGGATTTAATTTGGCGGCATGAGGCCATCATTTCTATTTTTAGTATGGATTAGGGTAGGTTTAGGGTGTATTTATAGATTAGGAGAGTGTTTTAGGCCCTTAGATTAACCCTAGATTAGATTAGGTCCGTTAGATTTAGGAAATCTCTAGAACCCAGCCCAGCCCTAGCCAGAAAACCAGATCTGGTGCACCCAAGCACCCTGGTTCGACACGCCGTGTCGACAGGCAAGTCGACAGCCTTGTCGACATGCTTAGGGCGGGAATCTTCCCGCCTGGCCCCGCTGGTTCTAATTTAAAATCTGATTTTAAATTTCTAAATCTGTTTTTAGCTTTAAATTTTCTGCAAACTTCTTTGGGCCATAACCGGGCCATACGGACTCCGATTCTCGAAAACTCGGACTCTATTTCGCGTATTTTTCCGAGACGAACGCAACGACGCAGCCCTTTATCCCCAATTCCCACATCTGAGATTATTTATCCTATGATTAGTGAATTTTAATATTAACTAAAATTCGGGGTGTTACATTCTCCCCTCCTTAAAGGATTTCGTCCCCGAAATCTCTAAGCTAAGGAGAATGCATATCCTACCATCCAAACAACCATCTACTCAAATCATCAATCACGGGCATCCATTATCCTTAAACAGTTTCTAATGATGTATGAGCATATGCAAAAAGTGTGTGTATATGTTCCCTATCTAATGTATGAACATATGCAAACCATGATAGTGCCATGCATCCATTATGTATGCGAGAGAACCCTATCGACACATACAATATCTACATGAGTGCACAATCATTCACCAAAATGCATCATCCATATGATAACACAATCATTATATATCCATAAATATAGTTTCCTACACACAATTTTATGCAATATGCAATATGAAGTGATTGAGCCGATCTAGTGCCTAAAGTGTGTGTATATGCATCCACGAGCAACCACTAGCAAACACTTGCATCCACTTGCATCCATCAACCATAACATGTCTCAAACACATGTTTCAACCATAGGTTTACCCTATCTAAAGGTCAAAGGTACTAACGAGAGGACATACCAAAGTTAAGATAATTACTAGACAAGCGATAAAGGAGAAAGTAAAGACATACCCTCAAAAAGAAATGGGTACAATGAACGCATCTTCGCTTCCGTCTCCCAAGTTGCGTTGCTCTCCTCTTCTCCCCATTGCACTTTGACTAGATGAACCTCTCTGTTTCTCAACTTCCTAGTCTCTGACCCAAGGATGCGAGTAGGAGCTCGTCGAATAGTCGCATCACGCTCTACCTCTACATCTCTAAGCAAGCTCGGCTCTACCACCTCTGCGGTCTCATGTAAGCACTTCCTCAAATGGGACACATGGAATACATCATGTACACCACTAAGTCTGTCGGGCAACTCTACCCTATATGCCATCCGTCCAATCCTTTCCTTAAT
Organism: Allium sativum; assembly: GCA_030737875.1. NCBI lineage: Eukaryota > Viridiplantae > Streptophyta > Magnoliopsida > Asparagales > Amaryllidaceae > Allium > Allium sativum. Next base: position 432,478,411 of record CM060912.1, read on the forward strand.
AGGAAACGACCCAACAAACCTCGGTGCTAACTTCCCAACGGATCCAAAGCGAACAACATTTCTCAACGGAGATACCTTGACAAAAACCATATCCCCAACCTCAAACTCAAGATCCGTCCTTCTCTTGTCCGCATAAGATTTTTGCCTATCCTGCGCTGCTTTCATCCTTCTTCGAATCAAGTCAATCTTCTCAGAAGTCTCCCTAATCATATCAGGCCCAAGCAAGATCTTATTCGTAGATTCCCACCAACACGTAGGTGATCGACAAGGCCTTCCATAGAGAGCTTCGAAAGGAGCCATACCAATACTGGACTGAAAGCTGTTATTATATGCGAACTCCACCAATGGAAGATGCTCTTCCCATGTACCTCCAAAATCTAAGACACAAAGCCTCAAAAGGTCTTCTAGAACACGATTCACCCTCTCAGTCCGGCCGTCCGTCTGAGGATGATATGCGGTGCTCAGACACAATTGAGTCCCCACTGCTTCTTGCAAACTTCTCCAGAACTCGCTAGTGAAGATAGGATCTCGATCACTCACTATGCTAGAGGGTACCCCATGCAATCGAACTACCTCTCGAAGATATACTGAAGCTAGCCATGGAGCAGTCCTCTTGCTCTTCACAGGTATGAAATGGGCGCTCTTAGTAAGTCTATCTACCACCACCCAAATTCCTGTATTACCCTTTCTTGACCTGGGTAACCCGTCAATAAAATCCATCGAGACGCTATCCCACTTCCATTGCGGAACTTCCAATGGGTGAAGCAACCCACCAGGTTTCCTTTGCTCCGCCTTCACTTGCTGGCACACCAAACATCGAGCGACATATTCGGCCACATCTTTCTTCATACCGGCCTAGAAGAAAACCCTCTTCATGTCTTGGTACATCTTGTCCCCACCGGGATGAATGGTCATCCTAGAACGGTGTGCATCATCTAGAATAGCCTTCCTCAAACCCTCGTCTTGCGGTACACAAAGTCTACCGTCTCTACGCAAGCACCCCCTATCGTCTAGGGTGTACCTACCCAAATGGCTGGACGACTCCCCCCTTATGAGCTTTTCTACCAACTCAACCAACTGTGGGTCGTCCCTCTGTGCTTCTCCAATCCGCCCCAAAAGAGTAGGTCTAACTTCCAAAGAAGCTAGCAAACCGGGTACATAGTCAATGGAAGGTCTGAAATCAAACATCGAGATAAATTCCAAGCTTCGTCGTTCCACGAACAATGGACTCAAGGACAACCTTTTTCTGCTCAAGGCGTCCGCCACCACGTTACCCTTGCCAGGGGTATACGCTATCTCGAAATCATAGGATGCTAAGAACTCCATCCACCTTTGCTGTCTTAAGTTTAAATCCTTCTGAGAGAATAAGTACTTTAATGATTTATGGTCAGTGAACAACTCGAATCTCTCACCAAGGAGATAATGGCGCCAAATCTTAAGCGCAAAAACAATAGCGGCAAACTCTAAATCATGGGTAGGGTAATTTTTCTCATGTGCCCTCAACTGCCTTCCCCCATAGGCTATTACCCTTCCCTCTTGCATTAAGACTGCGCCAAGTCCTGTCCCACAGGCATCGGTATAGACAACAAATGGCTTGCTCCCATCTGGCAACACCAAAACTGGAGCGGTGGTTAAAGCTCTCTTTAACCGTCGGAACGCATCATCGCAATCTACGTCCCATGTGAAAACAAGATTCTTCTTCGTCAAGCGGGTTAATGGGGCTGATATTTTCGCGAAGTCTTTGATAAACTTCCTATAATAACCCGCCAACCCCAAGAAACTTCTTACTTCGGTAGCATTCTTTGGAACCTTCCAATCCTGAATTGATACTACCTTCGCGGGATCCACAGCTATCCCTTCCTTGGAGACCACGTGCCCCAAGAACCGTACTTCCTTCCTCCAGAAGTGACATTTAGAGAATTTAGCCTTAAGGCTATGTGCTCGAAGAGTCTTCAACACCTCCCCAAGATGTAGGGCATGCTCTTCTTCACTCTTAGAAAATACTAAGATTTCATCCACAAAGACCACCACAAATTTATTAAGGAACTCCCTGAACACCCTACTCATCAAATCAACAAAGTATGCAGGGGCGTTCGTCAACCCAAATGGAATCACCAGCCACTCATAGAAACCATCCGGAGTTCTAAAGGCAGACTTGTCTATGCTATCCTCAGCCACCCTCAACTGATGAAACCCCGTGGCTAAGTCCAACTGAGAAAATACTGAAGCGCCAACCAACTGATCGAAAAGATCATCAATCCTCGGCAATGGGTGTCTATTCTTCTTTGTGAGCTTGTTGAGTTCTCTATAGTCTACACAAAGTCTGAGGGACCCATCCGCCTTTGTAGCAAATACTACTGGAGCACCCCACTCCGATATGCTCCGTCTTATGAACCCCTTCTCAAGCAACTCCCCCACTTGCTTATGGAGTTCCCTCCTCTCACGAGGAGCCATGTGGCGCACCGGTAAAGATACCGGTTTAGCATTATCCACCAGATATATTCGGAAGTCAATCTCCCGCTTCGGAGGTAAGCCCTTCACCTCCTCAAACACATCCGGATATTCCCGGACCACTCTAAAAGATTGCAAACTCTCGACCGAAGCGTCAAGCGATTCAAGATATCTTAGCATAACAGAGTCCATGGGATTACAAGAAATCTCGAGAGTGTTACCCAAGCGGGTCATGAGCCTAACAACTCTCCTTTCGCAATCAAGAACGGCACCATCACTGGATAACCAGTCCATGCCCAAAATCAACCCATAGCCCGTGAAGCCCAACACAAAAGCATCACATCTAAACTCAATGCTAAGTATAGAAATCTTCAAACCCAAACATATCATGGACAAATAAGTGGAGCCCCAATTGGGTTTGAAACAACCAAGGGATCATCTACCAGACTGGTGTCTAAGTGCAGTAACTCAACTAATGATGATGAGATAAACGAATGCGATGCGCCTGAATCAAACAATGTACGGACAGGATGATCAAATAGAAAAACCAGACTTTCAACGGAAATAGTTCTACCTCTCTCCTAAATTGGTGGAACCGCGAGAGCCTGTACTTGCCCCCTAACCTGACTCGGTGCCATAAGAGCTTGCACCTGTCCTCCTGAGGTAGACCCTGTCCTTTGCCCTTTCTTAGGGCAATCCTTCACTAAATGCCCTGCTTCGCCACAGTGGAAGCAGCCAGTCTTCTTCTTCTTGCGACAATCCTTGCTTAGGTGGCCAGGTATCCCACAATTGAAACACTTCTTCTTCTTGCCCTTGCCACCGTTGCCTTTCCCACCTTTGCTTTGTTGTTGTTGCTGAGGTCTCTTTTGATCCCCCTTCTTCTCGGGTGCCTTATTAGCATTGGGACCCTTCTCTTCTTCATGCATGAGTGCCATGTCAACTAACTTCTCAAAGGTGGCCCCCATAGGGATATGAGTCATAGCCAACCCATGCATTGGTTCATTCAAGCCTTTCACGAACCTCAAAGCCTTCTTCTCCGGTGTATTCACCATTTCTAGGCCAAACCTTGCCAATTGATTAAACTTGTTAACATATTCCTTCACCGAGAGATTTCCTTGCTTTAGAGTCAAGAATCTTTCCATATACAAGTTTTCCTCCGCCCTTGAGAGAAACTTTGCCACAAATCTTTGTCTAAAATCCGCCCAAGAGTCAACGGGGCGTTCTCCATTAGTGACCTCCCACCAGAATGAGGCCTCTCCCTTCATTAACCAAGCAGCCAACTTGACTTTCTTTCCTTCTTCCATCTCAAAGATATCTATCAATTCTTCCACCTCTTTAAGCCAATCTCTAGCCTCCACAAAAGTTTCAGATCCTTGAAAAGGTTTCCCTCCCATAGCCTTGAATTCCTTGCAAGTCTTAGCAAAAGTATCCGTGCGAGGAGGAGGGGGAGGAGGAAGATCGGGTGCTACGGTTGGTGGAGGAACATTTGCTGGACCCGTAGTGGTGGCCCTAGCCTCCATCAATCTCCTATACCATACTGGTATCGTCACACCCTCCGGAAAGTTAAGATTCTCGGCCATGCTGAAACGAAAAAGGAAAGATTCAAAACGGAGGATTCGAAGGATATAAATATGGCTATTGGGGATTATGCTTTTCTTTCAAAAACTTTTCTCTTTAAAGACATGTTTTTGAAAATATCTCTTCCAAAAATGTTTTTAGAAAAATAGTTTTCTAAAAATTTTATCTGTTCCGGTAACCTTTGCTCTGATACCACGTGTAACACCCCACGCCCGCTACGGTCACTCACTAAGGGAATGCCATAGCATCGGTGGAGTATTTTAATGAATATAGAACAGAAAAATTACAACAAGACAGATGTAAATAGTACTTGAAATTTAAAACAACATCTCATAACAGCGGAAATAAACATGCCTGGTTACATCATAAAACCACGATAAAAGTCAAGTACAATATCCGTCAAAATAAAGAAGTACATAATCCCACTCTCTCACACACAATAGCCAGAACAAAAGAGAAGATAACTGGATAACTGGAGCTTTACATCTATCCAAGCTCCTAAAGACTGGAACAGCAATCCGATCAAGCTCCACTACTGCTAGGATCCACCGTAGGACCTGAGGGTTGGGAAAAAGATAAAAACAACGGGGTCAGACATAAGTCTGAGTGAGTCCTATAACTTTAACAATACCATCATTAAAGTAACCAGAGAAGACATAAACTTGACCTACGGTAATATCTGGGGATGAATGGCTACACTAAGCAGCTTGGTAGACTTAGGATAAACTAAGATAACTGTAAGGACGCATCTACCCACCCAAGGATAATTACTAACTGCACCACACCAGTCATTCCTACTCAAAGGTTGATCCCTCCCAAGGACTTAGAAAATTTCCCCAGTAGTTTCGTGTACTCCTAGCCCACTACATAGGTGCCGTCTGCCCCTATCTCCACTAGGTGTACTTAGCAACTTTTTCCCAGTAGTTTCGTGTACCCCTACATAGGTGCCGTCTGCCCCTATCTTTATTAGGTGTACCCACTACTCCCCATCGATCGGCTCCCTATCGTAGATACCCGTGCTGGTCCCACAGTGGGGTGTATCACTCCCCTAAAGTGGCAACCCAATACTATCAATGGTGCACGGCTTTATATCTACACGATGCAACAACGGCTTATCTACCAGCCCGGGCCCACACACGCATATGAAACCCGTTGGACTTGCGTTGCTACCGCTAACCCGTTTGGCCTCTTATAATCAAGCCCAATATGCATGTCCCGTCACTCGACATGGGTCGAGCCCACAAAGATACGTTTGGGATATTGGTTGAAATGGGCCCCCACAAGCTACCCACCTAAGCTTGTCACATATCTAGTGTATCCCACTTAACCCTTTAATCATGTTTAATTACATGTTTCCACTTGGTTAAGTATTCTAATCGTATTTTCTATTGCCACCCAAGGCAACCCACTAGATTCCTCATGCCACCCAAGGCAACCACAAAATTTCCACATGCCACCTAAGGCACCCACTTAACCCCTCATGTCCCACTACATGCTAATATGGTTAAGTGTTTCTTAATTAATTAAGACCGTGATCTCCCATAAAGACCTCCCACATTAGACTGGCTGTTATGACCGCCTGGTTAAGCCGGTAGAGTCCGGGCAGTCTTACGTCATAACAGAGCCTAACCTCGTGTCTTTACTTTAATCACGTATTTAATTTATGCCTAAGACCTCTCACATTGGGCTGACATTTGTAGCAACTGGTTAAGCCGGTCGGGTCCGGGCAGTTTTACACTACAAATGAGTCCAACCTCGTGTCTTAGTCGATTAATTACACCTAATTAATCACCCCCATATTAATTATCCCTAATTAATATCAAGTTTTCCATAACATGGGTAGACCTAACTCAATAGGTAAATTCCCATGGGGTAGACCTAACTCAATAGGTAAATTCCCACTTATGGTAATTTATTTTTATGGTATGCTTAATCATGCCCAATCATACATTTATTAACATATTTACCAACCCCATCGTTCCCCACGTAAATCGTTCTCATTTCATGACATAATAAAGGGGAAGATCCATCACAAATATCATGGGTTTAGCATATAACTTTGTCATGGGTTAAGAGGATGTCAACTTGCATATATGAGCATATATTAACCCAACTACATTTAACCCAAACTTGCATATTATCATACACATATCTTGCATAACATGTTGAACTTGCATATAAGCATTCTCATAACTTGCATAACATGTTAAACATGCATTTAAGCATACACATAACTTGCATAAGCATCCACATACTTGCATAAGCATTCACATACTTGCATAAGCATGCATAACTTGCATATCATGTTAAACTCGCATATCATGTCATTTAAGCATATACATATCTTGCATAAGCATTCATATACTTGCATAAGCATTCACATACTTGCATAAGCATGCATAACTTGCATATCATGTTAAACTTGCATTTAAACATATACATAACTTGCATATGAACTTGCATAACTCACTTGGTTAAACATGCATAAATCCACTTATTAAATATGCATAAACCCACTTGTTAAACATGCATAAACCAACTTATTAAGCATGCATAAACCAACTTATTAAGCATGCATAAACCAACTTATCAAACATGCATAGAACCACTTATAAATTATGCATAATCATAGTAAAACATAGAGTAGCGTATCATTACAAATGATTCAAACTCACTAATCCGCATTTAAGACCATAAGTCTCATTACACCCAATCTACTTACTTTAACAATTGATGTTAAAGTGATAGAAACTCACCAAACCCAAGATTAGCAAACTTATGAAGTGGAATTAGTTGCTAAGTATGAAGAAGATAATGATTAGAGATTGATTAGAGAGGGATTAACTTGCAACTTCCTTCATAAATTGGTGGAGGCTCCTTTTAGGATTTAATTTGGCGGCATGAGGCCATCATTTCCATTTTTAGTATGGATTAGGGTAGGTTTAGGGTGTATTTATAGATTAGGAGAGTGTTTTAGGCCCTTAGATTAACCCTAGATTAGATTAGGTCCGTTAGATTTAGGAAATCTCTAGAACCCAGCCCAGCCCTAGCCAGAAAACCAGATCTGGTGCACCCAAGCACCCTGGTTCGACACGCCGTGTCGACAGGCAAGTCGACAGGCAAGTCGACACCCCTGTCGACAGGCCTGTCGACAGCCCTGTCGACATGCTTAGGGCGGGAATCTTCCCGCCTGGCCCCGCTGGTTCTAATTTAAAATCTGATTTTAAATTTCTAAATCTGTTTTTAGCTTTAAATTTTCTGCAAACTTCTTTGGGCTATAACCGGGCCATACAGACTCCGATTCTCGAAAACTCGGACTCTATTTCGCGTATTTTTCCGAGACGAACGCAACGACGTAGCCCGTTACCCCCAATTCCCACATCTGAGATTATTTATCCTATGATTAGTGAATTTTAGTATTAACTAAAATTCGGGGTGTTACATGTTTGCTCGGTTTAGCATGGATGGAGCAAAGGCTATCACTACACCCATGCCTTTGCATATACAACTTTCTAACCAGGGCTTTCCAATCTCAAAAAACGACAAGGCCTATATGAAAAAAGTGCCTTATGTGAGTGCAGTAGGTAGCTTGATGTATACTATGGTGTACACTATATCTGACATTGCTCAAGCTGTTGGATTAGTTAGTAGAGATATGGCAAATCCAGGAAAATTGCATTGGGAGGCAGTGAAGTATATTTTTAGATATCTTAGAGGAACATCAAATTATAGGCTTGTTTTTTTGTAGCAGAGATAAAGATTTCAACGTGGTCGGATTTTTTGATTTAGACTATGCCTGAGATAGAGATAGAAGGAAGTCAACATCAGGCTATGTTTTCACTCTTGGAGTAACAGCTATTAATTGGAGAGTGGGGTTACAAACTATAGTTTCTTTATCTACTATAGAGGCATAGTTGATAACTGCAGTTGAGGCAACTAAGGAGGCACTTTATTTGTGTGATTTGGGCTTCATACAAGATATTGTTTGGTGAATTATGATAGTCAGAGTGCAATTCATTTAGCTGAAAATCTGGCTTTCAGTTCTACAACAAAGCATATATAGGTAAGAGAATCTTTCCTTATCTCTATGAATGAGGAGAAGTTAGTTCCTCTTCAGAAGATTCACACAAATGGCAATGTAGCGAACATATTTACGAAGGCATTACCTGCTACTAAGTTCAAGCATTGCTTGAACTTGATTCACTTGATGAAGTGTTAGGTGGCACATGGTGGCACTATGGGGAAGATAGTGACTTGGTTGAAGTCAAGAGAAGATGTGGTATTCTTCTTCTTGTATGAAGAGATAGCAGTTGGTTGCACGATGTCTACCTTATTTTTTGAATGTTTCCAACACTTTGCGGTGGGCAGTGGCCTTGCCGGGGTTCATTAACAAATTGCAATGAAGGGTGGCTTTTGCAGAAACTCACCGCGAAGCATTCACATTGGAGTTTCTTGGTTGCAAGAGATATTGTATCAAGGTGGAGATTATTGGAATTTTTGGTGTTACAATATTTCCAAAATTAATTAGATTTTGGAGATATTCTTGGTAATTTGGTTACCCATTTTGTGCAAGAAAGAAATGGATAGGAATGGAGATAGGGATATTGAAGATATTCATCATTTATTTTGTTGCCATATTTCATGAAAGAAGAAACAGAAAGAAATTAAATTGGGAAAGAATTGATTGATGGAGAAAAGAGAAAGTTATCAATCGATTATATGACAATAAAATTAATGGGAATATTAGTCTTCCATGAATTGATTAATTTATATAAATCGATTACTTCATCCCCAAGTAACTTTTCCTCTATATAAAGAGAGGGATAAAGAATGTTACTATCATCATATCATATGTATTTCTTCATTTCCTTGCTCTACTGTAAAACTATGTAATCTCTTGAATATTAATAAAATCTCTTCCCCGTTGAAGTGGACATACACTATCTCGTGATAGTGGAGCCACTATAAATATTGTTTGTTCTCTGTTGTCTTTATGTTTTTTTGTGATCTATGATTGATAATCATTTCAATCTGTTTGTTCTGTCACAACATTGCAAGATCCTATTAGGGTTTTTCCACTGAAAGGGATTGATCACCACTTACAGTACTTTCTTCTATATATTCTCCTTGAAATACACAAATATTCTTACAGTTCTTCACTATATTTATTTTGTAGTTTATTTATCCAAATACACTACTGCAACATCAGAAATCCACAAGTTTTTGGTCAGAAACCAATATCATTTTATCGTGAGGAATGTATATTACCCGAGAGTCACGACCTCTTCTTGAAAGCATGGTTGGAATTTTAATTTTTCCCCCTCTTATAGGTTCTTGCACTGCGCGAATGTCCAGATTTATTTGAAAAGGAGAAAATTCCTTCTTTATTCAGGTGCACTGTCTCTCGTTTAACCAGTTATTTGCCCCTTTTTGTTATTATGTGAAATCCTTCATTTCATTAAGAGTACAATAAAAATATATGTCTCATATGGAAGAAGTTTTGATGATGATGTGAGTTGCCTTAGATGTGGAGAGCAGTTTGGAAAATGGAAAATTTTAGAAGCTCATCATCTCTCTGAACATGCCGGTAATTTTAGTTTCTGTATTGCATATCTTTGCAACATTCAGCCGTTGAAAGCCTGAAAAAATTAGTGACCCATTCAAGTTATTTATTTAACAAAGTTTTTAGTGATTTCAATGAGAATACAGAAACAATGATTCTTCAAACAATGTATTTATTCTCATGGCATGACTTAGTAACAAGTTCATTCCATTAGTAAATGCTTGCATTTCAGTTCTACTAAGTAACGACCCAGACTTTTCGGCCACTTTAATTTGAATATTTAATTTTGTTTAAATATTTTAATTTGAATACTTATGGATTTTTAATATTTAATCGTTATTAAAATCGAGTTTAAACGTTATATAATTAAAACGAGCTTGAAAACGACGCGGTAGTTCAAAATTTTCTATTTGAACTTCGATTGAGTATATAGGATCTGATATAAGTCGGAATTTCGTGAAATGAAAAACGTTTGAACCGGTTTGATTATAATCTTCTAATGGAAGAGAAAAATTCAGATTTCGTATTATAAATATTAAGTTATGGCCAAATCAAATTTTAAAATAGTCGCTATGGATTTCAATTTATAAACGATAACGTTTATTTAATATATTTAATAGCGTTTTCTATATAAATTATATATCAATTGACTCGAACTTGTTGATGTGGAGTTATAATTCGATATTGACTAAATCTGAAGTAATTTGCTATTCCAGTAGGATATATCTGATGATGATAATTTATTTATTTTTGAATTTAATAATTCAATAATTTATCAATATTATTTTAATTTTCCACTCGTACGCATATATGCAAACACGTAACACTTGGACATTCGTAGACGGTATAACGTACGAAACAATGTAGAATTGTTTGCGGTAAGTATTTCGGTTATGGGCTCAGTGACAAATCATATAGACGGCGTATATGAAATGAATAACTATAATCGAGCACACAGGATTTTGCAAGAAGACAACGATATATATACATCTTTACAACAGCAAATGGAGTTTTTCCAACCAAGTCTATGCAATGAACTATTTGCAACAGGAAATGAAAACCATTATAAAACCATTTATATTAGCAATATAAGAAGTAGAGAATACTGAATCCAAAAAGAGAAAATAAAATAAAAACACAGCTACCTTGTTGTACACGGCATAAACTTAGATACATAGACCTATGTAAGAAAATGTACACTATATACCCATTCAAATCTAAGTATATCAAGTACATAAAGTAGAAAAGAGAAAGCTCGCCCATGTGCATACTATACAAAATCTTTGCCAAGCCAATTTAAAAACTGACGAAGATTACAACAGGAAAAAAGTAGCAAAATAAATAGAGAAGAACAGAGAAAATTGCAATAAATAAGAACAGTTCTTTTCACACCCCTGCACCAAATCTTTGCCAAATCTCTTCGAAAACACCATGACAATACTTTGCCATGGGATTACTCACAAACAACTTGCCTAGCCTATTTTTCCTAGCACCACACAACCTGTATTCAGAAGACAAAACAAGTCTGGAAGCTCTCAAGCATCAATCCAGTAACCTCAATCTACTCACATCTTCTCACATCGATAGACAGGGCATTGCAGCTACATGAAAAGGGAATGCATAGCAGCTGGACCTATTGGGCAAGACGTTGTTCATATCTTCAAGAACCATCCACCTATAAATACCCATTACGGTACCAACAATTTCCCAAGCCAAAAATGTTTCACTCGTTCTACTTTCTTTTCACTAATGATTCAACTCGTGACCAACAAACCCAAATACAGTCGCGCAAATGAACAGCGAACTGCATAACCCATCCAAATACCTCTGCCCCATAAACCGCTCACACTCACTCCCCAAAATTTAAACAACAGTTATCGAAAGGATGGGGGTAAGATCCGTATGCTGACCTGATTTGATCGTACAGACGTTGGGCGGCCAGATCTCACTGGGAAGACGGTATCTTGGTGGACGAAACAAGAGTTAGCGAAAGGACTAGAAGTGGAGGAGGTTCAAGACAATAAAAGAACTGACCCAGGCGCTCGTTTTGGAAGGCACGTAGGTAGCTCCGATCAACGGAGATGGGTGGAACCGCGATGTGTTTTGGCAGGAGCAGTTCTATTTCGGATGAGAAAAAAATATGAAGAAATTGGTATAAAATAGGAGGCGGCTCCGTGCTTAATGTAGATTGGTTTCAAGTGGACCGGTTTTAACGTAAGAAATGGGCTTTAAGATGGAGAACGGCCTGCTAAGGGTGGACGGTTTGCCTGGGTTCTGGAAATGTCGGTTACGGTTGGAACAAGCCATGAACAGACAGGAGCGGCAAATAAAGAAGTCGAGCCGAAATATTTCAAAACCAAGTAAATTGTTCGTTAATTAAATTTATTTAAAATAATCAGTTATTTTAAATAAAACAAGATTTAAACATTTACAACATACTTATATTTTTCAGAACTGGTCGATACAAGATAAATGGGAACCATACATATAAGCCGAACGGTGTGGGATGGAATTAAATCAGACGGGTTGAAATTCATCTGAAACGAGCTGTGTATACAACGCGAATCCAGGTAAGTTGACCTCACTCAGTTCCCACTTATAATGATTATAAGTCGGGTTTATCATTTGTCTATTAGGGTTGTTAATTGTTGACTGTTGATGGTTGTTTGAATGCGTGTTAAATAATTATATCAAATATTTGAATTAAACAGTTGAATCAAAAATGTTAGTTATTAAATAAAAGATGAGTCAAAGTGATAAATGGATTAATCATGTTTTAAGATTAACCAAGCCAACGGTTTTAATGGAAATTGATGATAATTAAATTATTTTGTGTTATATTATCTAAGAAAGAACTTAGCGAATGTTGTTGAACCTAAGGAGAATTTCAAAAGGAAATTTAGTTCCTGTTAATGATACAGTAAATTAAAGTTTTATTTAATTTAAGGAACTATTCTTAAATGAAGTCCATTTAAGTAAATTGATTGGAGTGAGAAATAAAGTATAATTAAATTTCAAAGGAAGTTCATGAGCAGGTTTTTATTTAAACCAAATTTGGCAAATAAAGTAGTAAAGTGTTTTAAATGATTTTGGTGAACTTAAAATAAATGTTACATAATATTTTAAGTTAAGGAAAGCAAGATGGAAAAGGGATATGTGTTAAACCAGAGATATGTAAACAAGGAGATGGGGAAATGAAAGCGTTAAGTTGCAAATTAACGTTAAGTGTAACGGGTACCAGATGATGGGACCAAAAATTTTAAAGTTTAAAGGTTAAAGAGTATTTACCATTTACTAGATCAAGGAATTTAGTAATAATCATTTCAAAAGCAAGGCGGTTTTATAAAACCATACTTTAATAGTGAAATGGTGCTTAAATTAATATGAGTTTTTGAATCACAATTTGTATTTATCTTAAGATAAGAATGAGGTTGATCAAGGTCTGAGAGGTAATTAAAATATCCCAACTTGAATGACTTCATGATGGTCGAAGTATGATATGAATCGTGATAGTGGAGAGGTTAAAGAAGATTATTTTTGGGAAATAATAGTGAATCGTTATTTTGAAGAATATTGATATATGATGGGACTTCAAAATAAAAGAAAATAGAGAGGGCACAGGAATATGAAATCATATTTCCGTAATAATGAAATAAAAGGGATTTTGGTAACGATTGTTTTACAATGGTAAGTAAATTGATCTCGCCATTTTAAATGATGAAGTAATGTAGTGACAAATGTTTTAAAGGAGAATAACGAGAAATTGGATAGGATTTTAAGGTGCTTCTTTTAAATAATTTTATAAATGATTTGAGGATATTAAAACTAATATATTATCTTTGGTATTACAACTGATATATTATTTTAATGGCCAAGTGACGCTGTGTAATAAACCAATGTATTTATTTTATTTTTATGATTTTTATTTTGATAGTTAAATAACCGACTATCAAAATCATGGCCAATACGCTGTTGGTACGGAAAGTCCGGTATCGAATTTATATTCGAAAACCATTCCGAACCAGCAAATATGAAAGGATGCTGATTGAAGATGGAACAGTTGAAAACCGTGGATTTTCATAAGCGGAAGGGCTACTTGATAAATTTCTCTGACGTTGCAACCAGTGATATTTTGATAGTAATTCGGTCGTGGTTGAAATCTATGGATTTGCAAGGACTACTGGCTACTGATCCATAAGGTGATTCCTAGGATGTGGTAGGAGGTTACCTTCGGTTCATCCTGTTCCTGGATGACTTGTATGGACGAATGTCTGACAAAGTATTTCAAAGGACCACGTACGTTGATTTCTTCAAACGTATCCTAGTTGGTTAGCTCCCAGCTAGAATATTTTTGTGGACGTCAATTAGTGATATCTGATGGATCTGACGATGTGGCATTCAAAGTGAATGGTGATCAGATGTGATAAAAGGAAATTCAAACCTCAAGCCTTATCAACCGGGAAATGACAAAAATCGGGCAGGCAGCATGGCTATGTGGGTCGCTCCCATTAGGGTGGATAATCACCTATCTAGAGAAATTCCTTTTTCCCTTTAATCTATCGATGCTGTCCCTTTTCGGGAAACGGTGAGTAGCTCCCAACCGTTGGTGATATACATTCGATACACTCTTGCGAAATGAGTGGTCGGTCATGTGTGGGCCGGGTTGCAAGACGTTCTTGTTGAACCCAGTGTATTCTTCTCTAGAGATACACGATCGGCAGGTGGTCCCATACCTTGTCATAGTCGGAATCCATTCTCCAATAAGCGCCCGCGGTTTTGGTTTGTATATTATATATGTGGAGCATGAGATGCAAGCATTCTGCTAGATTCTATTTATTTGTATTTAGACACTATTATAATATCAGAGAAGTATTGGTTTTTCAAAAACTATTTTGGGTTATCGTAAGGTAAAGACCGTCCGTGTTTATGTGTCGATTTGGTCATACGATTATCCTTTTATTTCAGAAAGGAATTCTAATTTAAAAATCAAGTTGTGTGATACATTTTAAACTTAAGGGGTTTTCTCACTCTGGTTCACCAGACTGACCCGGTCTTTGTAATGCTCGGGTTAGCCCGGGTCTGCAGGTTCAGGTTATAGAATGCTATGAAGCCCAAAGACGTGTTGGAGAAGTTCAGATATATGGTGTTATATTATTTCTCCGTGTATGGTATATGAGGACAGATTATTATAACTGTCCAGATGTGTGATGTACTCTGATGATTGTAAGTATATTTTTAAAGCTCTCAATAAAGAATTATTTCTGTATTATATTTTGTTCCGCTGCGATGGGAGACTCTGTGTTGGGTTGGACCTTCTTCTTCTTCTATTCTAATATTTCTTTCTTTCTTATCTCACCCTCTACATTCTTTCTAATAATAATCTGGTGGGTTCGATACTTGAGTTTTTGGCAAGTAATGCGGGATTATGTATTATTGTCAGAATTCAGGCGTCGAATTCCTACTGGGTCGTTACAGTGGTATCAGAGCTATTGGTTTAATAATAACCTTGGCTCTGTGGCGTGACTCGGTAGAGATGGGGTTAGTAATACCCTAGATCGAGTTGAGTGTTTATATATGAGAGCGTATTTGTAGATTTTATATACAAATGTTTTGTTTTGTGTTGTTCATCGGTTCAAGTGTTGAGAAGCATTGGACTTAGGATGTACACAATATTGTTTTGTTATTAGGGTAAATGAAATAATTTTACCCAAATCATATTTTGTATATAAAAGGAATAATTTTATTACATTATTGAGACATTGTGGTTTAGTTGATTTACTTGGGTGGAATTCAAATGGAAATTTGAATTTGGATGGTTAATATAACCAAAGATTTCACATATATAATTATGAATGAGAATTTTAGTATAAAATTGAAAATCAGGATTTAAGATAAGTTCAAAACAAAATAAATTAAAGTAATGGCGTTTAAAATAGAATAAGGATTGTAATTATAAAATGAAATGTTTGAAAAATCAATTTGGTACGTGAAATGAGATTTAAATTGGTGAAGTAAATATTAATGTTGAATATTAATAATGTAAATTTGATGGTTGGTTGAATTGTTGCGTATTAGCTGTTGTTTGAATATAAGATTGTTTGGGATTAATTCATCACTAGCTAAATAAAAAGTTGAGTGGATCGAAAACAAAGTTCCAGTGTAATGAAATTTGAATGGAATTGGTTATGATTTAAAACTGAGTGATTTAAACTTGATTCGCATAAACCTTTCTGAAAAATGCCTTGGAAATTGGTGAAATTATACTGGTTGACTAATGGAGTATTACTTATAAATTTCATGTAACTATCACTTACATGTTGAATTAGTTAATACAGATGCGAAGAGATAGTGAGGATTGATATTGGCTAAGAATATATATATAAAAAAAAGTTGAGTAAATACACTCGATAGCGCTCGCATAAGGTACGCCTACGCGAAAATATAATTTTTGGGTTTTGAATTTTGTTTTCCGACCATGTGTGTCGATGAATATAAATTATTTATTCCTACGATATTGCAGATGTCACTCCGTACAGAGGAGACTCTACCGAATTTTCTAGGAATTTAAAGTATTTGAAAAAATTCGATTTCTTTGAAAATTTTAATTTATTTACGATATTGAATTTGTTTTGATTTTAAAACGAATTGGATTTAGAAAATACAATGGGTGGTGATGTATTTTCTTACCCTAGCAATTTCGGGGACGAAATTATTTTAAGGGCGGAAGAATGTAACGACCCAGATTTTTCGGCCACTTTAATTTGAATATTTAATTTTGTTTAAATATTTTAATTTGAATACTTATGGATTTTTAACATTTAATCGTTATTAAAATCGAGTTTAAACGTTATATAATTAAAACGAGCTCGAAAACGACGCGGTAGTTCGAAATTTTCTATTTGAACTTCGATTGAGTATATAGGATCCGATATAAGTCGGAATTTCGTGAAATGAAAAACGTTTGAACCGGTTTGATTATAATCTACTAATGGAAGAGAAAAATTCATATTTCGTATTATAAATAGTAAGTTATGGCCAAATCAAATTTTAAAATAGTCACTATGGATTTCGATTTATAAACGATAACGTTTATTTAATATATTTAATAATGTTTTCTATATAAATTATATATCGATTGACTCGAACTTGTTGATGCAGAGTTATAATTCGATATTGAATAAATCTAAAGTAATACGCAATTCCAGTCAGATATATATCTGATGATGATAATTTATTTATTTTTGAATTTAACAATTTAATAATTTATCAATATTGTTTTAATTTTCCTCTCGTACGCATATATGCAAGCGTGTAACACTTGGACATTCGTAGACAGTATAACATACGAAACAATGCAGAATTGTTTGCGGTAAGTATCTCGGTTATGGGCTCAGTGACAAATCATATAGACAGCGTATATGAAATGAATAACCATAATCGAGCACACAGGATTTTGCAAGAAGACAAACGATATATATACATCTTTACAACAACAAATGGAGTTTTTCCAACCAAGTCTATGCAATGAACTATTTGCAACAGGAAATGAAAACCATTATAAAACCATTTATATCAGTAATATAAGTAGTAGAGAATACTGAATCCAAAAAGAGAAAATAAAATAAGAACACAGCTACCTTGTTCTACACGGCATAAACTTAGATACATAGACCTATGTAAGAAAATGTACACTATATACCCATTCAAATCTAAGTATATCAACTACATAAAGTAGAAAAGAGAAAGCTCGCCCATGTGCATACTATACAAAATCTTTGCCAAGCCAATATAAAAACTGACAAAGATTACAACAGGAAAAAAAAGTAGCAAAATAAATAGAGAAGAACAGAGAAAATTGCAATAAATAAGAACAGTTCTTTTCACACCGCTGCACCAAATCTTTGCCAAATCTCTTCGAAAACACCATGACAATACTTTGTTATGGGACTACTCACAAACAGCTTGCCTAGCCTATTTTTCCAAGCACCACACAGCCTGTATTGAGAAGAAAAAACAAGCCTGGAAGCTCTCAAACATCAATCCAGTAACCTCAACCTACTCACATCTTCTCACATCGATAGACAGGGCACTGTAGCTACATGAACAGGGAGTGCATAGCAACTAGACCTATTGAGCAAGACGTTGTTCATATCTTCAAGAACCATCCACCTATAAATACCCATTACGGTACCAACAATTTCCCAAGCCAAAAATGTTTCACTTGTTCTACTTTCTTTTCACTAATGATTCAACTCGTGACCAACAAACCCAAATACAGTCGCGCAAATGACCAGCAAACTTCAGTAACCCATCCAAATACCTCTACCGCATAAACCGCTCACACTCACTCCCCAAAATTTAGACAACAATTATCGAAAGGATGGGGGTAAGATCCATACGCTGACCAGATTTGATCGTACAAACGTTGGGCGGCTAGATCTCACTAGGAAGATGGTATCTTGGTGGACGAAACAAGAGTTAGCGAAAGGACTAGAAGCGGAGGAGGTTCAAGCCAAGAAAAGAACTGATCCAGGCGCTCGTTTTGAAAGGCACCTAGGTAGCTCCGATCAACGGAGATGGATGGAACCGCGATGTGTTTTGGCAGGAGTAGTTCTGTTTCGGACGAGATTTTTTTTTGAAGAAATTGTTATAAAATAGGAGGCGGCTCCGTGCTAAATGTAGAAGGGTTTCAAGTGGACCTGTAACACCCCGTGTATTCTATAACTGTGGAATTAACAAATTAAAGTATAATTAATTTGAAATCAAAGAACTAAGGGAAACGGGATACGCCATTGCGATCGTCTCGGAAAAATACGCGAAATAGAGTCCGAGTTTTCGAAAAACGGAGTCCGTATGAAGAAGATATAGCCTCCGGAAGTTTCTGAATTAAGTTTAAAATTCGAACAGCTCAGAAAACAAGTTTAAAATTAAAAATCGGGCCCAATTGGCCAGGGCGGGAAAATTCCCGCCTAAGGCACCCAGGTCGACTGGGCTGTCGACCTAGTCTAGCCAGGTCGACAGGGCTGTCGACAGGGCTGTCGACAGGGCTGTCGACAGGGCTGTCGACCTGGTCCAGAGCCAGGTCGAACCCAGCCCAACCTGGCTGGCCTATTCTCTGTTAGTCGATTTTCTGTAGTCTGCTTTGTCATTAGGGATAGGTTGCAGGCTCTCATTGGTCTCTCTTGCGAATGAATGGCTACGATCAATCCAAGCAACATCGATGGTCCTAATCAGTTCATAAACTCTATAAAAAGGACCCTAGACTCTACCTAGGTTTCTTGCACAATTCTCTAGCCTCCATTGCTCTCTTCTTCTAATAAAAAAAAATAAAAATGGCGTCTCTGCTCTGCTGGAATTAAAACTAGAAGATAATCAACATCAGCCTAAGCAACTCAATTCAAACTAGAGATTAAAGTTTCTGCAAAGATTTTACAACAAGTTCTTTCTTTAATCCAATCAAGGCAAGTACAGTTATTTTCCGCTATAAACGTTAATAATAATTTTGATATGTTTTTGATTCTGAATCTGAGATTATATTCTCTTCTGTCAGATCTGTTTTTCTGTGACTGTTCTGTATCCCTTTTCTTCTTTTCTGTTTCTATAGCCAGGCTACCACGAGCCTGTGCCTAATCTCATAAGAGATGAACGTATGAACGCAAATTTTTGGATGAATGATGCGAAATTTGACAAAACTAAATTGAATGTATGACTTTAGGTCTGAGGCATAAAATATATTGGACATATGCATAAATTTGACTATGAACATATAATTTATGCATGTTGTATGCATAGCTATGTTGTAATTTAGAACTGTAATTAATGAGCATATGTTGTAAACATAGATTTGGATCTATGCATATTCTATGATAGAAGAAAGGAGGAACCATTGTAAGATTACCTATGATTTGAGACTTTGGACAAAATGCATATAAAAGTCAAGATCTGATTTTTAGAAGATATGATTTAAAGATTTATATTGTTGGGTATAGTTTGCATAATGATTCATGACATGAAAAGAAGAAGGATATGGAAAGTTAGGTGTAAAGATTTACATTAATTAGGATATCTATTATTTAGATTACACCTAAATAGGGATTTTTGGATATATGGCATGTATTGAAATTAGTGGTTATATTTGGTATAATTTATATGTGAATCTGCTGTAAGATGCTAGTTTAACAAAAATTGGAACATATGTTATATGGCAAATTATGTCCATATTCTGTGCTATGTAACTTTATGCAAACATGGAGTATATGTTGTGAATCATGACAATTATGTAAGCATATGAATTTAGGCCAATTTATGATTGGGCAAGGCATGTAAATAGAACTTTTAGAAATATTAAATTTTCTAAATCTGCTAATTTGTCAAGTTGCCTAAACTACTAGTTTTGTTATATTGCCTAGACTGCTAATTAGATTGAAATGCCTAATCTGTTAAATTTGTCGGTTGAAATGCCTAACCTGTTATATGCCAAAATCTGCTAAGTTGCTAAATCTGTTAAATCCGTTAAGTCATATAAAATCTGTTATCTGCTATGTTGATATAATCATCCTGTTATTGATATAATCTGAATTGGCATATATATATTGGGCATGCGCATAAACGGTAAATTATTAATTAATTGGCCGCAAAGATAAACATGGCTAACTCGAGGTTAGAATGAGCTTGCGGCGTAAATCTGCCCGGAACCGCCCGGCACATCCAGTGGCCGCAAACAATAGGTTCTAATGTGAGAAGTTAGTCATAACATGCGTAAGACACGAGGTTAGGTCTGGCTTGTGGCAGAAGTCTGCCCGGAACCGCCCGGCATATCCAGCGGCCACAAGCTACCGACCTAATGTGAGAGGTCTGTGCATTAATAATTAATTAATGCAAATCTAAGATAAGAATGACGTCTAAAACGTATTGGGGAAAATAGGGTTAAACCAATGGGATTAATAGATGTAGTAAAACCCGTCCATGAATCTGTAGGCCCAATACAAAGTTAGACAAATCTGAAAAATCTGTACATCTGACCCGTTAGTCTGAAAACTTGTTAACTTAATTTGTGAATTAGTAAAGCTGAATTCTGTATGTCTGAACTTGTAAACAAGTTAATCTGAAATCTGTTAGTCTGGGGACACAAGGTTAGGAGGGGAATTACTTGTGTCATCTGTTGTTTGGGACCCATATTAGTCAGTAACCCTTTCTGGTATTAAAACTTTGACCCAACAGTAAGTAGGGTCCGGGCACGCTTACTGAACTAATTATAAGAGGTTCATTCTGATAATGGCGAGGGGTGTTGATGGTGCGTTCCAACCGGGTCATGTGCGTGCATGGATCCCGGTCTGCCTCTGAGGATGTAAGACGCCGCGACATCTGTAAATAGGTCTGTGCCAATTGGTTGTCACTTTAGGGAGTGATACACCCTACTGTGGGGCCGACACAGGATATTTATGTATTAGGGAGCCGATCGCTTGGGGAAGGGTTTTAGGGTACGCTTAGTTCTGTCTGTTTCTGTTGGTACCGTCTGTTTCTGTTGGGTGGTAACACCTGTCTGTTTCTGTGTGGTACCGTCTGTTCGGGTGGTAAAGGCCCATTACTAGTGTACACCTAATTCCACATTCTGTTTCCATAGAGATAAATCTGTTTCTGCTTCTGTCTGTTTCTGATCGGGTAGTAAAGGCCCATTATTGGCATTCTGTTTCTGTTAAAGTATTCTGTACCCGTTCCCGCTTCAATTTAGACATTAGGGAGACACCTAATTCTGCTATACTAGTATTAGTGCAGAGAAGTGTAAAACAATAGTTTATATCATTCTGTTTTTATGTTATATCTGCTACACCTGTTATAGTTATCTCACATCCAGTTTTATGTTCATATCATATTATTATTATCTGTTCAAATGCTGAAAGTCACTGGACTTGCCAGACTTTTTGTCTGACCCTTGTTGTTTCGCCTCCTTTCTTCCGTTCCCCCCCCCCAGGTTATCCAAGGAGGGAAATACTTTAGCTTGATCCGGATTTCTCTTTGCTTGAAGTGCTTAAAGTATGGCTTGGCTCTGTATAGCTTCCGTTCCATGAGGATTATGATTTTAAACTATGTATTTTGAAGGCTTTTGTACAAGACTGATATTTTGTACTTGAATTCTGAAATTGAAAGGATGTAACCATATTAATTTCTGTTTCCGCTGTAATAAAGTTAAAATTTTGCAAGTACTGTTTTATCTGTCTTGTAAGTTTCTGTCCTGTTTACTAAAATGCTCCACCAAAGTTAAGGCATTCCCTTTGTGAGTGACCTTAACGGAGGTGGGGTGTTACACTTGGTATCAGAGCTGAAGGTTACCAGATTGGGTAAAGTTTTTGAAAACTATTTTCAAAAAGGTTTTGGAAAGGAAGTATTTTCAAAAATAAAGCTTATTTTGAAAAACATGATCCCCGTGAGCCATATATCTTTCTTTCAGTCCTTTTTGTATTGAACCTTTCCTTTTTCGTTCCAGCATGTCTGAAGCATCTGAGATACCAGAGGGTGTTCATGTACCCGGTTGGTTTCGTCAATATCTTGAGGCTAGGACCGCCGCTGCAGGTCCAGCAAATGATCCCCCTCCTCCACCCCCTCCTCGTGCTATTGCTTTCTCAAAAATCTGTAGAGATTTTAGGGCCATGGGTGGGAAGGATTTCAAAGGAACTGAATCATTCGTAGAAGCAAGGAATTGGCTCAAAGAAACTGAGGATCTATTCGTTATCTTCGAGGTGGACGATAGGCAGAAGGTACAGTTGGCAGTATGGCTGCTCAAAGACGAAGCTTCCTACTGGTGGGAAGTCACTAACGCCGAGAGGCCGGTTGAGACATGGATGGATTTCAGAACAAGGTTTGAGACAAAATTCCTCTCGCAAGCTGAACGAAGTTTACAATTGGAAAAGTTCTTGTCTCTTAAACAAGGAAGTACGACGGTCAAGGAATACGTCAACCAGTTCAACCAACTAGCAAGATTCGGATTGGATTTAGTCAACACTCAACATAAAAAGGCTCTCCGCTTTGTTAAAGGATTGAATGAGCCACTGCACAACCTAGCCATGACCCATGTACCCATGGGAGCAACTTACGAGAAATTGGTGGATATGGCACTACTGCACGAGGAAGACAAGGGCCTGAAAGAGACAAAGAAGGAAGAACCACAGAATAAGAAAGCGGGGCCCAAAAAGGAAACACAAAAGAAGGATGAGAAGTCTGAAGATAAGAAGGGGAAAAAGTGCTTTACTTGTGGGAGCTCAACTCATCTGAACAAGGATTGCAGAAAAAGGAAGGGCGCTTGCTTCAACTGTGGGGAGATGGGACACTTCACTAGGGACTGCCCGAAGAGACGAGGACAAGGAGGGCAGGCGAACACTCTTGAGGCTAGTGGCTAGGATAGAAATAGGAAAAATTTCTATAGTAGGTTTAATTTCTTTATCTGATTATGGAGTTAAGATTTTTTCTGATTCTGGTATTTTGATTTTGTAATCGATACTCTGCACTTTAATATTAGTATCATTTCTGAATTCCGCTATAGACTCAGACCCATAAGGGTTATGGATCATCTGTTTGAGATTGGGGTTTGAGGGATATCTGTGTTAGGCGTCGAGTATGACGCATACATTCTGAGTTTTCGTGGGGTATGATTTTATCATGCTTAGCTTCCTAAGAATCATTAGGGAACCTGATCTATACCAGTAGTCTGTAAATATCTAAATACTTTTTATAGGATTTCCAGTTTTGACATTGTCTAAAGAAGGTAATCCTCTGGGTGTCAATTTGATGTTGGTTTCGGTCTTTGGGGCCGATACTTAGGACCCATGTCTAATGGGAACCAAATTTTCGTTCTATCTGTACTCGCTTCCATCATTCGACTGTATCCTATCGATCGAATATTTGAACTTTAGGTAGAAACTAATGGGTGTAAACATGTGTTTGAGACATGTTATGTTTGGTGGTTGCAAGTGGATGCAAGTGGATGCAAGTGGTTGCTAGTGGTTGCCCGTGGATGCATATACACACACTAGGCACTAGATCGGCTCGAAAACACTCTCATACTGCATATGGATGGGTGAGCATTTTTTTTTTCAATTCTTGTGGATGCAAAATGGTTGATTCAGCACATGGATGTTGCATTTGAGTGAATGGTTGTGCACTCATATAGAAATAATATATATCATCAGAATTCTATTGCATACATGTTGGACTCATGGCACTGACATAATTCGCATTAAGGAGGTCAACTGAATCAGTAGACCGCCTGATTTTGCATTAGATAAGGAACATCTACACACACTTTTGCATATGTTCATACAACATTAGAAGTTTTCTAAGGACAATGGATGCTTGTGGATGATGGTTGAGTAGATGGGTGATTGGATGGTAGGACACATTCTTCTTAACTTGAAGATTTCGGGGACGAAATCCTTTTAAGTGGGGGAGAATGTAACACCCCGTGTATTCTATAACTGTGGAATTAACAAATTAAAGTATAATTAATTTGAAATCAAAGAACTAAGGGAAACGGGATATGCCATTGCGATCGTCTCGGAAAAATACGCGAAATAGAGTCCGAGTTTTCGAAAAACGGAGTCTGTATGAAGAAGATATAGCCTCCGGAAGTTTCTGAATTAAGTTTAAAATTCGAACAGCTCAGAAAACAAGTTTAAAATTAAAAATCGGGCCCAATTGGCCAGGGCGGGAAAATTCCCGCCTAAGGCACCCAGGTCGACTGGGCTGTCGACCTGGTCTAGCCAGGTCGACAGGGTTGTCGACAGGGCTGTCGACCTGGTCCAGAGCCAGGTCGAACCCAGCCCAACCTGGCTGGCCTATTCTCTGTTAGTCGATTTTCTGTAGTCTGCTTTGTCATTAGGGCTAGGTGGCAGGCTCTCATTGGTCTCTCTTGCGAATGAATGGCTACGATCAATCCAAGCAACATCGATGGTCCTAATCAGTTCATAAACTCTATAAAAAGGACCCTAGACTCTACCTAGGTTTCTTGCACAATTCTCTAGCCTCCATTGCTCTCTTCTTCTAATAAAAAAAAATAAAAATGGCGTCTCTGCTCTGCTGGAATTAAAACTAGAAGATAATCAACATCAGCCTAAGCAACTCAATTCAAACTAGAGATTAAAGTTTCTGCAAAGATTCTACAACAAGTTCTTTCTTTAATCCAATCAAGGCAAGTACAGTTATTTTCCGCTATAAACGTTAATAATAATTTTGATATGTTTTTTATTCTGAATCTGAGATTATATTCTCTTCTGTCAGATCTGTTTTTCTGTGACTGTTCTGTATCCCTTTTCTTCTTTTCTGTTTCTATAGCCAGGCTACCACGAGCCTGTGCCTAATCTCATAAGAGATGAACGTATGAACGCAAATTTTGGGATGAATGATGCGAAATTTGACAAAACTAAATTGAATGTATGACTTTAGGTCTGAGGCATAAAATATATTGGACATATGCATAAATTTGACTATGAACATATAATTTATGCATGTTGTATGCATAGCTATGTTGTAATTTAGAACTGTAATTAATGAGCATATGTTGTAAACATAGATTTGGATCTATGCATATTCTATGATAGAAGAAAAGAGGAACCATTGTAAGATTACCTATGATTTGAGACTTTGGACAAAATGCATATAAAAGTCAAGATCTGATTTTTAGAAGATATGATTTAAAGATTTATATTGTTGGGTATAGTTTGCATAATGATTCATGACATGAAAAGAAGAAGGATATGGAAAGTTAGGTGTAAAGATTTACATTAATTAGGATATCTATTATTTAGATTACACCTAAATAGGGATTTTTGGATATATGGCATGTATTGAAATTAATGGTTATATTTGGTATAATTTATATGTGAATCTGCTGTAAGATGCTAGTTTAACAAAAATTGGAACATATGTTATATGACAAATTATGTCCATATTTTGTGCTATGTAACTTTATGCAAACATGGAGTATATGTTGTGAATCATGACAATTATGTAAGCATATGAATTTAGGCCAATTTATGATTGGGCAAGGCATGTAAATAGAACTTTTAGAAATATTAAATTTTCTAAATCTGCTAATTTGTCAAGTTGCCTAAACTACTAGTTTTGTTATATTGCCTAGACTGCTAATTAGATTGAAATGCCTAATCTGTTAAATTTGTCGGTTGAAATGCCTAACCTGTTATATGCCAAAATCTGCTAAGTTGCTAAATCTGTTAAATCCGTTAAGTCATATAAAATCTGTTATCTGCTATGTTGATATAATCATCCTGTTATTGATATAATCTGAATTGGCATATATATATTGGGCATGCGCATAAACGGTAAATTATTAATTAATTGGCCGCAAAGATAAACATGGCTAACTCGAGGTTAGAATGAGCTTGCGGCGTAAATCTGCCCGGAACCGCCCGGCACATCCAGTGGCCGCAAACAATAGGTTCTAATGTGAGAAGTTAGTCATAACATGCGTAAGACACGAGGTTAGGTCTGGCTTGTGGCAGAAGTCTGCCCGGAACCGCCCGGCATATCCAGCGGCCACAAGCTACCGACCTAATGTGAGAGGTCTGTGCATTAATAATTAATTAATGCAAATCTAAGATAAGAATGACGTCTAAAACGTATTGGGGAAAATAGGGTTAAACCAATGGGATTAATAGATGTAGTAAAACCCGTCCATGAATCTGTAGGCCCAATACAAAGTTAGACAAATCTGAAAAATCTGTACATCTGACCCGTTAGTCTGAAAACTTGTTAACTTAATTTGTGAATTAGTAAAGCTGAATTCTGTATGTCTGAACTTGTAAACAAGTTAATCTGAAATCTGTTAGTCTGGGGACACAAGGTTAGGAGGGGAATTACTTGTGTCATCTGTTGTTTGGGACCCATATTAGTCAGTAACCCTTTCTGGTATCAAAACTTTGACCCAACAGTAAGTAGGTTCCGGGCACGCTTACTGAACTAATTATAAGAGGTTCATTCTGATAATGGAGAGGGGTGTTGATGGTGCGTTCCAACCGGGTCATGTGCGTGCATGGATCCCGGTCTGCCTCTGAGGATGTAAGACGCCGTGACATCTGTAAATAGGTCTGTGCCAATTGGTTGTCACTTTAGGGAGTGATACACCCTACTGTGGGGCCGACACAGGATATTTATGTATTAGGGAGCCGATCGCTTGGGGAAGGGTTTTAGGGTACGCTTAGTTCTGTCTGTTTCTGTTGGTACCGTCTGTTTCTGTTGGGTGGTAACACCTGTCTGTTTCTGTGTGGTACCGTCTGTTCGGGTGGTAAAGGCCCATTACTAGTGTACACCTAATTCCACATTCTGTTTCCGTAGAGATAAATCTGTTTCTGCTTCTGACTGTTTCTGATCGGGTAGTAAAGGCCCATTATTAGCATTCTGTTTCTGTTAAAGTATTCTGTACCCGTTCCCGCTTCAATTTAGACATTAGGGAGACACCTAATTCTGCTATACTAGTATTAGTGCAGAGAAGTGTAAAACAATAGTTTATATCATTCTGTTTTTCTGTTATAACTGCTACACCTGTTATAGTTATCTCACATCCACTTTTATGTTCATATCATATTATTATTATCTGTTCAAATGCTGAAAGTCACTGGACTTGCCAGACTTTTTGTCTGACCCTTGTTGTTTCGCCTCCTTTCTTCCGTTTCCCCCCCCCAGGTTATCCAAGGAGGGAAATACTTTAGCTTGATCCGGATTTCTCTTTGCTTGAAGTGCTTAAAGTATGGCTTGGCTCTGTATAGCTTCCGTTCCATGGGGATTATGATTTTAAACTATGTATTTTGAAGGCTTTTGTACAAGACTGATATTTTGTACTTGAATTCTGAAATTGAAAGGATGTAACCATATTAATTTCTGTTTCCGCTGTAATAAAGTTAAAATTTTGCAAGTACTGTTTTATCTGTCTTGTAAGTTTCTGTCCTGTTTACTAAAATGCTCCACCAAAGTTAAGGCATTCCCTTTGTGAATGACCTTAACGGAGGTGGGGTGTTACAGGACCGATTTTAACATAAGAAATGGGCTTTAAGATGGAGAACGACCTGCTAAGGGTGGACGGTTTGCCTGGGTTCTGGAAATGTCGGTTACGGTTGGAACAAGCCTTGAACTGACAGGAGCGGCGAATAAAGAAGTCGAGCTAAAATATTTCAAAACCAAGTAAATTGTTCGTTAATTAAATCTATTTAAATTAATTAGTTATTTTAAGTAAAACAAGATTTAAACATTTACAACATACTTATATTTTTCAGAACTGGTCGATACAAGATAAATGGGAACCATACATATGAGCCAAACGGTGTGGGATGGAATTAAATCAGACGGGCTGAAATTCATCTAAAACGAGCTGTGTATACAACGCGAATCCAGGTGAGTTGACCTCACTCAGTTCCCACTTATAATGATTATAAGTCGGGTTTATCATTTGTCTGTTAGGGCTGTTAATTGTTGACTGTTTATGGTTGTTTTGATGTGTGTTAAATAATTATATCAATTATTTGAATTAAACAGTTGTTTAATTTAAATAAAAGGACATTGTTATTTTAATGATGATTTCCAAACAAGGTAACTTACCTTGTCGGTTACATTATAATGATATAAACGTATCTAGATTGAATTGGATGTTGAATTATTGGTTGACCGCTATCAGAACTGGTTATTTATCTGTATGTGAAACTATGGAAACCTTATGTTGGGATTAGTGAATTGGATATTGATTGTTAAACACAATTCGACATTTGATTGGTTATTAACCAATAGGTGACGTTGGTTGAGAATTTATAGCAGATGGCCAAATTAGGAACTGTTTTAGAAAGTTCGATTTACCGTCAAGTGAGGCGGTAGAAGAATGAAGTTATGAAATTCAGTTTATAACTGAATATAGATTTTGAATATATATTTTTAAATAAAGTTTTTTTAAAAAAGAAAATAAATCAACTATATATATATCGTTATTTTAACCGCTATTTTTATACCAAGATCTACCGTGTGTGAAGCACGTGCTTCACCATAATTACTGAATAATTTTATAAAGTTGGTTCCTATATGAATGAATTGATAAGCTAATCGGCGGGGATTAACATGACGATTAATAACTGGGATTTATTGTTTTTATGAAATTTTAAAGGAGAATAATTAGAAATAGATTATTGTTTATTTTAAATAAACAATCGAAGTAAAGGAAGTTATTCGAATTAAAAATGTTATTTATTAAATAAAAGATGAGTCAAAGTGATAAATGGATTAATCTTGTTTTAAGATTAACCAAGCCAATGGTTTTAATGGAAATTGATGATAATTAAATTATTTTGTGTTAATTTATGTAAGAAAGAACTTAACGAATGTTGTTGAACCTAAGGAGAATTTCAAAAGAAAATTTAGTTCCACTTAATGATACAGTAAATTAAAGTTTTATTTAATTTAAGGAACTATTCTTAAATGATGTCCATTTACGTAAAGTGATTAGAGTGAGAAATAAAGTATAATTAAATTTCAAAGGAAGTTCATGAGCAGGTTTTTATTTAAACCAAATTTGGCAAATAAAGTAGTAAAGTGTTTTAAACGATTTCGGTGAACTTAAAATAAATGTTACTTAATAATTTAAGTTAAGGAAAGCAAGATGGAAAAGGGATATGTGTTAAATCAGAGATATGTAAACAAGGAGATGGGGAAATTAAAGCATTAAGTCGCAAATTAACGTTAAGTGTAATAGGTACTAGATGATGGGACCAAAATTTTTAAAGTTTAAAGGTTAATGTGTATTAACCATTTACTAGATCAAGGAATTTAGTAATAATCATTTCAAAAGCAAGGCGGTTTTATAAAACCATACTTTAATAGTGAAATGGTGCTTAAATGAATATGAGTTTTTGAATAACAATTCATATTTATCTTAAGATAAGAATGAGGTTGATCAAGGTCTGAGAGGTAATTAAAATATCCCAACTTGAACAACTTCAGGACAGTCGGAGGATGATATGAATCGTGATAATGGAGAGGTTAAAGCATATTATTTTTGGGAAATAATAGTGAATCGTTATTTTGAAGAATATTCATATATGATGGGATTTCAAAATAAAAGAAAATAGAGAGGGCACGGGAATATGAAATCATATTTCCGTAATAACGAAATAAAAGGGATTTTGGTAACGATTGTTTTACAATGGTAAGTAAATTGATCTCGCCATTTTAAACGATGAAGTAATGTTATGACAAATGTTTTAAAGGAGAATAACGAGAAATTGGATAGGATTTTAAGGTACTTCTTTTAAATAGTTTTATAAATTATCTGATGATATTAAAACTAATATATTATTTTTGGTATTACAACTGATATATTATTTTAATGGCCAAGTGACGCTGTGTAATAAACCAATGTATTTATTTTATTTTTATGATTGTTATTTTGATAGTTAAATAACCGACTATCAAAATCATGGCCAATACGCTGTTGGTACGGCAAGTCCGGGATCGAATTTATATTCGAAAACCATTCCGAACCAGCAAATACAAAAGGATGCTGATTCAAGATGGAACAGTTGAAGATCGTGGATTTTCATAAGCGGAAGGGCTACTTGATAAATTTCTCTGACGTTGCAACTAGAGATATTTTGATAGTAATTCGGTCGTGGTTGAAATCTAGGGATTTGCAAGGACTACTCGCTACTGATCCGTAGGGTGATTCCTAGGATGTGGTAGGAGGTTACCTTCGGTTCATCCTGTTCCTGGATGACTTGTATGGACGAATGTCTGACAAAGTATTTCCAAAGGACAACATACGTTGATTTCTTCAAACGTATCCTAGTTGGTTAGCTCCCAGCTAGAATATTTTTTTGGACGTCAATTAGTGATATCTGATGTATCTGACGATGTGGCATTCAAAATGAATGGTGATCAGATGTGATAAAAGGAAATTCAAACCTCAAGCCTCATCAACCGAGAAATGACAAAAATCGGGCAGGCAGCATGGCTATGTGGGTCGCTCCCATTTGGGTGTATAATCACCTATCTAGAGAAATTCCTTTTGCTCCTTTAATCTATCGTTGCTGTCCCTTTTCGGGAAATGGTGGGTAGCTCCCAACCGTTGGTGATATACATTCGATACACTCAAGCGAAATGAGTGGTGAGTCATGTGTGGGCCGGGTTGCAAGACGTTCTTGTTGAACCCAGTGTATTCATCTCTAAAGATACATGATCGGCAGGTGGTCCCATACCTTGTCATAGTTGGAATCCATTCTTCAATAAGAGCTCGTGGTTTTTATTTGTATATTATATATGTGGAGCGTGATATGCAAGCGTTCTGCTAGATTCTATTTATTTGTATTTAGACACTATTATAATATCAGAGAAGTATTGGTTTTTCAAAAACTATTTTGGGTTATTGTAAGGTACCGTGTTTATGTGTGGATTTGGTCATATGATTATTCTTTTATTTCAGAAAGGAATTCGAACTTAAAAATCAAGTTGTGTGATACATTTTAAACTTAAGGGGTTTTCTCACTCTGGTCCACCAGACTGACCCGGTGTTTGTAATGCTCGGGTTAGCCCGGGTCTGCAGGTTCAGGTTACAGAATGCTATGAAGCCCAAAGACGTGTTGGAGAAGTCCAGACATATAGTGTTATATTATTCCGCTGTGTATGGTATATGAGGACAGATTATTATAACTGTCCAGATGTGTGATATACTCTGATGATTGTAAGTATATTTTTAAAGCTCTCAATAAAGAATTATTTCTGTATTATATTTTGTTCCGCTGCGATGGGAGACTCTGTGTTGGTTTTGACCTCCTTCTTTTTCTATTCTAATATTTCTTTCTTTCTGATCTCACCCTCTACATTCTTTCTAATAACAATCTGGTGGGTTCGATACTTGAGTTTTTGGCAAGTAATGCGGGATTATATATTATTGTCAGAATTCAGGTGTCGAATTCCTACCGGGTCGTTACGTACTATAGGTAGACATAATTTGCACAGGCCTTGCATACCATTCGTTCATGCTAATTAATTTTCCATTGCTAAAACATTGCACTTACGTTGCTGATTCATAAGAACCCCAATCATCACCTTTCAATTACCCATGATTACTGATCTCATTATTGTTATTACGCTCGCTTTTGGATATTGTAGCGAAATTTCGTCTTAGCCGACATTTTTTTCATTTTTTTTATTGTGCTTCTTGTATCATTACCTGTGCTAAATAAACTGTTTTCAATTATTTTATCGCCGGAGGAAAAATTACCCCAATGGTCTTCTACAGAAGATAACACCCCAATATTACTAGAACTTTTGTCATCATTATCATCAGACTTGACTTTGGTGTTACAAGACATAGAATCCCACAACTCATTATGCCCCCAAATATCGTATTATTTGTTTTGCTTATGCTTTGCCGATGATCAGTTGCACTTTCCACTACTTCATTTCGAGCCATATTATTGCTACTTATGTCACCAATATTATTAGCAGAAGATATTACACTAATATTGTCATTACCCATGTCACCAATATTGTTAGCAGAAGATAATACACGAATATTGGCATTACCCATGTCACCATTTTCTTTTAGAAGTAAACATAGAAGACCATAGTTCACCGTCTCCCTAATTATCAATATTATTTGTTTTTCTCGTGCTTTTCAAATGATCATTTTTGTTTATTGCTACGTCATTCTGAGCCCCCATGTCAGCATCTTGTATTTGATACTAGCTTTGGGAAGGTTGCAGTAGACATTTGTTATGGAAGTTGCCATTCTATAAAATGGTTGGCTTTTGGCCTCAATGGAGCTAAGAATGTATTCAATCCATGTGTAATTGTTGGAGATCAGCGAACCTATATGGCTCGTTGAGGTACTATTAATTTTTTTGTGCAAATATGTTTAATATGGTTGACTCTGTGTTGTTCTATTCACATGCAATACGGTATATATGTACATATATATTTTCTGTAGGTTTCAGTGACTCATGTGGATTATTTAAATCTGAACTGAAATTTGGATCCTTTTATTTCATAAAAAATATCGAAATATATTCATTATCTTCTACTGTACTGTATGATCTTACATGGTGTTGATGTTTTCGAATTTAAGAGTTTGTGGTTTTTTTTATTTTTGAGTAGTAAATGATTCTTGAGTGCTACAATGTCGATCTACTAACTTGGATTTTGCTAAATTGGTTTTCATTTTATTGAAAATTTTGCACTGAATAACAAATTTATATGGTTTAATGATTATAGGCTGTAGATACTAGGTGTCCATAGGACAGAAACACAAGATTGGAAAATATGTGATGGAGAATTTGGAACTTGGCAAGGAAGAAGAAATAGGTTAGATTTTATTTTGGTTTTTATTTTTCATTTAGAACAGTATGTCACAGTCACCCGAGCATATTCTCACGATAGAAAGTTTACCTGTAATTATTTTCTCAGTCTCGATTATAACTTGAGTCTCATTGTTGATTATTATTGTTTACAGTATATCAACGTTTTTGAATAAATCAGCAGTAGCAGGGCTAATTTGTGGTATTTGTTAGGTTGTTCAATTGTTTATTGTGCATTCTTATTTTTATCGTTTATGATACTTTAGCTGTAGTACTATTATGACATTTGTTAGGGCCAGAGGACACTTATATATGTTGTGGATGTTTGAATGTGTATGTATCTTGTGGATCTTTGAATGTGTATGTATTATTTGGTTGTTTAATATGTTATGTTCAAAAGTGTATGTTTTTGTGTACTACGTTGTTATATAACTAAAGGCAAAATTATGGGTAGGTCTAGAATATTATGATACAACTTGGGAACAAACAGTGGCGAAAAGTAATGCTAGGAATATAATTTTTTTTTGTAGCATTTAAAAACCACTAAAGACCGGTGATTATAGTAATCAAGAACCTTTGTGGTGGCATTTACTAAACGCCACAAAAGTAATAATAAGTGGACGCCATTAAAATCAGTAACTGTAACACCCCGTGTATTCTATAACAATGAGATTCACGAATTAAAGTATAATTAATTATAAATGATGAAATCAAGGGAAATGGGTTACGCCATTGCGTTCGTCTCGGAAAAATACGCAAAATAGAGTCCGAGTTTTCGAAAATCGGATACCGTATGAAGAAGATATCGACGAACGAAGTTAGGCAGAAAAACCGAAAACAGTCCAGAATACACTGGCGCACTTGTGAAGTGCACCAGTACAAAAATACACTGGCGCACCTGCCAAGTGCGCCCGTACAAATCCAGCACCGAATTCTGGAGTGTTCTGTGGTGACGTGTCTTCTTTTGAGTGGCTAGATGATGTGTATTCGAGCTGTGCGATTCTGATGACTTCTGGACTGATCTGAAGGCTCTAAACCACCCTATTCACCTATAAAATAACACCTAGACCTAGCCTAAATCATACTATTTCATTTTAGCCTCAGGCCGCCGCCATTAAACCTAGAGCTCTGAATTAAAAATACAAAGAATAAAATTATAGAAGATGGAGGACGATTCTTGAAGGCTACAACTAGAAGCTACAACAACTACGACTCTTTAAACAACGAATTTGGGACTAATTGATTTGGGATTTTTATTTGGATTATTTGCTTCATATTGTAAGTTCTATGTTACTTTTTAGGCAAAAACGCTAAAACAATATGGACATGCCATGAATTGAAACCGGATTTAGGAACTATTGTTAATCCATTGTTTATATTGTTTATCTTTGAATTATAATTTGGGGATATTGCTATGGCAACGTTTCAAGTTGAACTTGTCATGATTTTGGTGTTGTTATGAATCGCTTGGGCTTAATTGTTTGGCAAGTTGGACTAATACATGTCCATGGAATCACTATGTTTATTGAAATCTTTATGTTGATTAAACCATGCATATGATGCTAATTAAACCATGGCTATGACTATTGATGGAATTATGCCTGTGATGTTAATATACCCATCATGATTAATGAAAAATTGGGTATTGCTAGGTTATGATGAAAGGTTGGAATCATTATGTTTATAATGTTAGATATGTTAAAAATGCTAAATTGGAATCATTATGTCTATCATGTTAGTTGAGAATCATTATGTTGAAAACGCTAAATTGGAATCATTATGTCTATAATGTTAGTTGAGAATCATTATGTTAAAAACGCTAAATTGGAATCATTATGTCTATAATGTTAGTTGAGAATCATTATGTTAAAAACGCTAAATTGGAATCATTATGTCTATAATGTTAGATGAGAATCATTATGTTAAAAATGCTAAGTAGGAACCATTATGTTTATAATGTTAGATGAGAATCATTATGTTGAAAATGATAAATTGGAATCATTATGTCTATGAGAATCATTATGTTAAAAATGCTAAATTGGAATCCACTATGCCTATTGGGATTACTATGCCTTTAATGTTTCATGTTTGTAATAAAATTATTATTATGCCCGCAATGATTATTATGCCTATGATGTAAAGTTTAAAATCATCATGTTAAGTTAAGTTGGAATCTTTACTATGCCAAGTTATCATCATACTAGTATTGAAACCATGTGACATGTTATAGCCTGTTTATTATGCAAGTAATGTTGGAATTGTCACATATGCCTATCACATGTTTGGTGTTATTCCCCTTTATCTCTTGAATTATTTATGCTTGTGAACGAAGTACGTTTATATACGTTGGGGATACGATTGGGTAGAATAGGCAAAACTTGAATTTATTATACGCATAAACTGGGAAATTTGGCATAAGTAGAACATGAAATATGGCACGAAAATTTGACTTGAACATGCCATAACTTGACCTTAAAACATGCCTTAGTTGGGCACGAAATTGACATATGAACATGCTATGGAAATAGCGCAAAATCTGATAAGAACATGAGCATGACTTTAGAAAACAAGAAAGTGGCCAACTCGAGGTTGGGTTGAGTTTGTAGTGTAAATCTGCCCGGAACCGCCCAGCAAATCCAGTTGCTACAAACAATAGGATCCAATGTGGGTAGTTGGTCACATCGCGCTTGAAACCCGAGGTTGGGTTGAGTTCGTAGCGTAAACCTGCCCGGAACCGCCCGGCAAATCCAGTGGCTACGAACAATAGGATCCAATGTGAGTGGTTCCGTGCATTAACGAATCAATTAATGCCAAATTAGGGTTAAGTCATGAACATGAAAAGACAACTTAACCAACTTGAACACGATTTG
The DNA here is from genome assembly GCA_030737875.1 of Allium sativum. Classification (NCBI taxonomy): domain Eukaryota; kingdom Viridiplantae; phylum Streptophyta; class Magnoliopsida; order Asparagales; family Amaryllidaceae; genus Allium; species Allium sativum. Next base: position 432,514,212 of record CM060912.1, read on the forward strand.
TAGGGCTAAGTCATGAACTTGAAAACGGCAACACTTAGCCAACTTGACATGACACGTAGGCGGGTTAAGTCGCGAACTGAAATGACATACTTAACCATCTTGACATGACTAGTCTGGAAAAGGATTAAGTCACGAATTACATGATTTAATATGTTAGGCAGGTTAGGTCACGAATTACATGACCTAACCTATTAGGCGAAACCCTAGACACGACCCTTTTCAGCAGTAACCCTCTAGATGTATCAAGGTACCCTGGGGCTAGGCCGGGTGGGGCACAATTACTGGGCTGATTGTAAGAGGTGAATGACGGCAGTGGGGTACGCCAGTGTAAGTTCGGTGGACTACGATCGTGCACGTATCCGGGGCAGACACTGGGTATCCGTAGATTTATCTGTGCATCTTGAATCGTGTCAGGGGTTGACACCCTCGGGCTGATACACCCGAAGGTGGACCCAGCACAGGTGACTACATTCGTGATTAGCCGTATGACACGGACACTTGACGAGCTAGAACTTGTAGGGAGCCGATCGACTAGATAATCGCTCCGTAGGACCCCGTACATGGGTCAGACCCCGTTTCAGGGTCATTTCATGACATTGGGCCGTGGGATTTATTTTGTGATTAACTAGTGACATGGGCTTAGTATACTAGTACGGTCGATGCAACGAATCTTGAACATGGGTTGCTTTATTTGACTTGTCTTGACTTATCACGATCACCTTAGTCTATCTTGTCCACCCTGACACCATTCTTAAGTTTAGTTCCAGTTCATACATGACAGGTTGTTTTAACCGTTTCTACACTGAAAGTCACTAGAACTTACTCAGTCTTTATGACTGACCCTTTTTCCTTTCGCCTCTTTTTCTTCCGTTCCCCCGCCCCCCCCCCCAGGTTCTCAGGGAGGGAATACCGCAGCTTGACCAGTTTTCACATCCGGCTTGAAGAGAAAGAATGTATTGCTTGGATCTTTTCCGTTTTGGACTATGGCTTTGGACAGCAATTAGGGGACTTTTGCAGTTTATTTACATTTTCTTTATGCTTCTTTAAATAATGTAATCAAGACAGTTATGATTTTGGAAGTATTGTAAGGCAGATTATGGCATGGTTTGTGTAACACGTATTTTGAAGAAATAAAAGTTGTTGTTTTCCGCTGTTCAAAAATATGTGTTATTATATCTGTCTTGTATATCTGTGACTTATACTTATAAACCTCCACCAAAATTAGGGCATTCCCTTTGAGAGTGACCCTAACGGAGGTGGGGTGTTTCACTTGGTATCAGAGCATAGGTTTACCAGATAAGATAAAATGTTTCAAATTTTTATTTTCAAAGCAAAATTTAAAGAAGCATTTTTAAAAGATAAAATATTATTTTATTTTAAAAAGGCAAAGTCCCCCAAAGCCTTAGGTGTTATCTCTAATCCTTCGTTTTGAATCTATCCTTCTTATTTCAGCATGTCCGAAGAACTTAACTTGCCAGAGGGTGTACCAATACCTGGTTGGTTTAGATGATTCTTAGAAGCAAGGGCCACCCAGCCAGGTCCTACCGTTCCCCCTCCCCCAGCTGCAGGAAATCATCCAGCTGCAGCAGCACCTCTTCCTCCACCTCCTCTGCGGGGAAATACCTTTGCTAAGATATGTAAAGATTTTAAGGCTATGCGAGGAAAGGACTTTCATGGAACTGAGTCCTTCGTGGCAGCTAGGAATTGGTTAAAGGAAACCGAGGACTTATTCGTCATCTTTGAGGTAGAAGATAGGCAGAAGGTACAACTGGCAGTGTGGCTACTAAAAGGTGAGGCTTCCTACTGGTGGGAAGTCACTAATGCAGAAAGACCAGTGGAAACATGGGAGGACTTTAGGGAAAGGTTTGAGGCTAAATTTCTCTCAGAAGCTGAAAGGAGTCTTCAGTTGGAAAAATTCTTATTTCTTAAGCAAGGGAATATGACAGTCAAAGAGTATGTTAATCAATTCGATGAGCTGGCTAGGTTCGGACTGGACCTAGTCAACACCCCGCACAAGAAGGCTCTCCGCTTTGTCAAGGGATTGAATGAGCCATTACACAGTTTGGACATGACCCATATACCCATGGGAGCTACGTACGAAAGGTTGGTGCAGATGGCATTGCTGAACGAGGAAGATAAGGGCAAGAAGGAGACAGAGGCAGAAAACTCTCAAGGGAAGAAAGAGGTCAAGCCCAACGATTCTAAGAATAAGAAGGTAGACTCCGAGAAAGGAGGCAAGAACAACAACTCATGTGATAAAAAGAAATGCAATTACTGTGGTACGGAAGGGCACATAGCCAACGATTGTAGAAAGAGGAAGAGAAAGCAAGGTGAATGTTTTCATTGTGGGAAGACTGGACACATCAGCAAAGACTGCCCTGAGAAGTAGACCGGACCTTCTGGCGGTACATCGTTAACTTATTCTAGATGCTTTGTTTTATCTTATTTCTCTCCTCGATCCTATCTTGAGAACCATAGGTAGAATCTTTTTGGATGTAAACATGTAATTGAAACATGTTATGATTGCGAAATGGTTGCAAGTGGTCGCAAGTGGTTGCTCGTGGATGCATGAATACACATTAGGCACTAGATCGGCTAAGACACATTTTCATGTTGCATATGCATGAGTGTTTATTTTGGAAACTTGGTTGTGCTATCATTTGGTTGTTGCATATGATTGAATGTTCGAGCACTCATGTAGAAATTATGGATTATAATAGGAAAAAATTGCATACATATTGGATTCATTTCACTAAACATATTTTGCATTTAGAAGATCAATCAGGCCTGATCATTAGCATTAGCTAAGGAACATATACACACACTTCACATATGATCATAAAGCATTAGAAGTCTTTTAAGGACAATGGATGCTCGTGTTTGATGGATGAGTGTTTGGATGTTAGGATGTACATTCTTCCTGAACTTGAAGATTTCGGGGACGAAATCCTTTTAAGTGGGGGAGAATGTAACACCCCGTGTATTCTATAATAATGAGATTCACGAATTAAAGTATAATTAATTATAAATGATGAAATCAAGGGAAATGGGTTACGCCATTGCGTTCGTCTCGGAAAAATACGCGAAATAGAGTCCGAGTTTTCGAAAATCGGATACTGTATGAAGAAGATATGGACGAACGAAGTTAGGCAGAAAAACCGAAAACAGTCCAGAATACACTGGCGCACTTGTGAAGTGTGCCTGCACAAAAATACACTGGCGCACCTGCCAAGTGCGCCCGTACAAATCCAGCACCGAATTCTGGAGTGTTCTGAGGTGACGTGTCTTCTTTTGAGTGGCTAGATGATGTGTATTCGAGCTGTGCGATTCTGATGACTTCTGGACCGATCTAAAGGCTCTAAACCACCCTATTCACCTATAAAATAACACCTAGACCTAGCCTAAATCATACTATTTCATTTTAGCCTCAGGCCGCCGCCATTTAACCTAGAGCTCTGAATTAAAAATACAAAGAATAAAATTATAGAAGATGGAGGACGATTCTTGAAGGCTACAACTAGAAGCTACAACAACTACGACGCTTTAGACAATGAATTTGGGACTAATTGATTTGGGATTTTTATTTGGATTATTTGCTTCATATTGTAAGTTCTATGTTACTTTTTAGGCAAAAACGCTAAAACAATATGGACATGCCATGAATTGAAACCGGATTTAGGAACTATTGTTAATCCATTGTTTATATTGTTTATCTTTGAATTATAATTTGGGGATATTGCTATGGCAACGTTGCAAGTTGAACTTGTCATGATTTTGGTGTTGTTATGAATCACTTGGGCTTAATTGTTTGGCAAGTTGGACTAATACATATCCATGGAATCACTATGTTTATTGAAATCTTTATGTTGATTAAACTATGCCTATGATGCTAATTAAACCATGGCTATGACTATTGATGGAATTATGCCTGTGATGTTAATATACCCATCATGATTAATGAAAAATTGGGTATTGCTAGGTTATGATGAAAGGTTGGAATCATTATGTTTATAATGTTAGATATGTTAAAAATGCTAAATTGGAATCATTATGTCTATCATGTTAGTTGAGAATCATTATGTTGAAAACGCTAAATTGGAATCATTATGTCTATAATGTTAGTTGAGAATCATTATGTTAAAAACGCTAAATTGGAATCATTATATCTATAATGTTAGTTGAGAATCATTATGTTAAAAACGCTAAATTGGAATCATTATGTCTATAATGTTAGATGAGAATCATTATGTTAAAAATGCTAAGTAGGAACCATTATGTTTATAATGTTAGATGAGAATCATTATGTTGAAAATGATAAATTGGAATCATTATGTCTATGAGAATCATTATGTTAAAAATGCTAAATTGGAATCCACTATGCCTATTGGGATTACTATGCCTTTAATGTTTCATGTTTGTAATAAAATTATTATTATGCCCGCAATGATTATTATGCCTATGATGTAAAGTTGAAAATCATCATGTTAAGTTAAGTTGGAATCATTACTATGCCAAGTTATCATCATACTAGTATTGAAACCATGTGATATGTTATAGCCTGTTTATTATGCAAGTAATGTTGGAATTGTCACATATGCCTATCACATGTTTGGTGTTATTCCCCTTTATCTCTTGAATTGTTTATGCTTGTGAACGAAGTGCGTTTATATATGTTGGGGATACGATTGGGTAGAATAGGCAAAACTTGAATTAATTATACGCATAAACTGTGAAATTTGGCATAAGTAGAACATGAATTATGGCACGAAAATTTGTCTTGAACATGCCATAACTTGACCTTAAAACATGCCTTAGTTGGGCACGAAATTGACATATGAACATGCTATGGAAATAGCGCAAAATCTGATAAGAACATGGGCATGACTTTAGAAAACAAGAAAGTGGCCAACTCGAGGTTGGGTTGAGTTTGTAGTGTAAATCTGCCCGGAACCGCCCGGCAAATCCAGTTGCTACAAACAATAGGATCCAATGTGGGTAGTTGGTCACATCGCGCTTGAAACCCGAGGTTGGGTTGAGTTTGTAGCGTAAACCTGCCCGGAACCACCCGGCAAATCCAGTGGCTACGAACAATAGGATCCAATGTGAGTGGTTCGGTGCATTAACGAATCAATTAATGCCAAATTAGGGTTAAATCATGAACATGAAAAGACAACTTAACCAACTTGAACACGATTTGTAGGGCTAAGTCATGAACTTGAAAACGACAACACTTAGCCAGCTTGACATGACACGTAGGCGGGTTAAGTCGCGAACTGAAATGACATACTTAACCATCTTGACATGACTAGACTGGAAAAGGATTAATTCACGAATTACATGATTTAATCTGTTAGGCAGGTTAGGTCACGAATTACATGACCTAACCTATTAGGCGAAACCCTAGACACGACCCTTTTCAGCAGTAACCCTCTAGATGTATCAAGGTACCCTGGGGCTAGGCCGGGTGGGGCACGATTACTGGGCTGATTGTAAGAGGTGAACGACGGCAGTGGGGTACGCTAGTGTAAGTTCGATGGACTACGATCGTGCACGTATCCGGGGCAGACACTGGGTATCCGTAGATTTATCTGTGCATCTTGAATCGTGTCAGGGGTTGACACCCTAGGGTTGATACACCCGAAGGTAGACCCAGCACAGGTGACTACATTCGTGATTAGTCGTATGACATGGACACTTGACGAGCTAGAACTTGTAGGGAGCCGATCGACTAGATAATCGCTCTGTAGGACCCCGTACATGGGTCAGACCCCGTTTCAGGGTCATTTCATGACATTGGGCCGTGGGATTTATTTCGTGATTAACTAGTGACATGGGCTTAGTATACTAGTACGGTCGATGCAACGAATCTTGAACATGGGTTGCTTTATTTGACTTGTCTTGAGTTATCACGATCACCTTAGTCTATCTTGTCCACCCTGACACCATTCTTAAGTTTAGTTCCAGTTCATACATGACAGGTTGTTTTAACCGTTTCTACACTGAAAGTCACTAGAACTTACTCAGTCTTTATGACTGACCCTTTTTCCTTTCGCCTCGTTTTCTTTCGTTTCCCCCCTGGTTCTCAGGGAGGGAATACCGCAGCTTGACCAGTTTTCACATCCAGCTTGAAGAGAAAGAATGTATTGCTTGGATCTTTTCCGTTTTGGACTATGGCTTTGGACAGCAATTAGGGGACTTTTGCAGTTTATTTTTTTCTTTATGCTTCTTTAAATAATGTAATCAAGACAGTTATGATTTTGGAAGTATTGTAAGGCAGATTATGGCATGGTTTGTGTAACACGTATTTTGAAGAAATAAAAGTTGTTGTTTTCCGCTGTTCAAAAATATGTGTTATTATATCTGTCTTGTATATCTGCGACTTATACTTATAAACCTCCACCAAATTTAGGGCATTCCCTTTGAGAGTGACCCTAACGGAGGTGGGGTGTTTCAGTAACGTAGTGAAGAAATCCATTTCGGTGGCGTTATATGGACGTTGTGTAACACCCCGTATTTTAAGATAATAAAATAAGAATAAATTAATTAAATATTGAGAATTAGGTAAAATAGATTGCGCCATTGCATCCGTCTCGGAATTCTGGTCAGACACCTGGTTTGCATAAAACGAACATCATATGAAGAAGTAATTAAGCCTAGAAGTTTGCATACGCACAAGAGAAATATATATATATATATATATATATATGAAAACAAATTAAAATGTAAAATAAAGAATAAAATAGGATTGCATGTAATAAATACATGCACTGAAAAAATGCAATTCATGCATTGAAAGAAAGAAAGGATTGGTTGCATGCAATGTAAATAAGTTGCATGCACTGATTTACAAACATAATGCATTAGCATTAAAAGAAAAAAATTCATGCAATGGTTTAATTTAAGTATTGTAACTAACGTGAAAAAGAGAAGTAAGGAGAGAACAATGATTATCATTGTTATAAGACTTATCAACAAAAGACTTCATAGCTCAGTTGGTTAAGGCATTGGATTTGTAACATAGAGGTCGGGGGTTCGAACCCCGGCGGTGGCATAATTTTTATCTTTGTTTTAAAGAGGGCCAACTGAACATGCAAATATATGTACATATGCAAATTCAAAATTTTAAAAGATAAGAACATACATATAAGGAAATAAAGAAAACATATGTATATATATGAGAATATATTATATATATATGCATAAATATATATATATATATATATATATATATACAAAAGATAAAATTCAAGATAAGGCTACAGTCAACGAAATATAGCAAGAATCAAATAACGATGCAACATTGTTTGAATTTTGAAAATAAAAGGAAAATTGTGCGTATATATATACACGTAAAATGGTTGGTGAAGGAATTGTATACATATAAGAATATTTCATGTGAATAAAACAGTTAAATAATTTCCAGAAATTCAAAAGCTCAAAAATCAAATTCTGCGCCAAAACAATTCAAACATTCAAAATTCTAATTTCTACGCCAAAACAGCTTGCGGGACCCAATGCTGACTCAGCACTGCGTGTACGATAAGATTTGGCTAGATTCATTTGCGAACCTAGATATTTTCTTTACTAGGTTCAATGCTGACTCAGCACTGCGTGTACGATAAGGTCTTGAGCACCTATAAATAAGACCCTAGATCTAACCCTAAACATCATAATTCGGCGGCTGCGCTGGAGCTCTGTCATGGCTCCTTCTCTCTCTCTCTCTCTCTTCTCAAATCTATTCTGAAATTAAAATGTTAGCCTAGGAGGATTATGAATTCAAATCTGGAAGAGGGAATCAACGTTAATAAAAAGATTATTGAATCATGAAAGCAAGGTAAACCTCTAAGAACCAATCTATTTAAATTATTTCTCTTTCCCTTCTCTTTCCATGAAATAATAAATCCATGGTCGTTAGGTCGTGAATCAAAATAAAGGGAAAAGGAAAACCATGGATGATATGATGGATCATATCCAAAATTTGAGGAAAGCTTAAAGGTGAGTGGGTTTAAGCTATAGCCTTTAGATAATGTTATGACTATCGTTTAACATTCCCCTTTTAAATAAATTTTGAAATAGCCAGTTTAATTATAAATTGTTGTCGTAACGAATAGAAATGTTGATATGAATATGCCAGGAAATTCCTATGTTGAATTGGCTAAGTTATTGAATGTTTACATATTAGAGAAAATAAACTTGTTAGGATATGAATAGCCAATTCAGTGATTATAATTACATGCTTTACTTGGGACATATTATTGATTGAACGACATGTTAAAATAATTACCCGATTGAATGTTTACATGTCCTAGTAGAATTAAACATATGTTGAAAATGACATGCGACAAAATATAGGCAAAAATTAGACGACATGTAAATTAGATTAATGTCTAAAATTTTCATGTAATGAACATAACATATATTATGTTTTGAGATTTTAATCTGGAAGCACAATTTGATATGAACATAAGTGATTGAATGAAAATGAATATGCCTAGGATTACAATTAGAAATTTTAAACAAACTTATGGCACAAGGTTAGGTTGCATTAGTGGCAGAAATCTGCCCAGACCCGATCGATATATCCAGCAGCTAATGTTGAACCTAATGTGAAAGGCCTAAGTGCAGTAATTAACAACATGTGCTAAGACACGAGCTTAAGTCAGCTTGTGGTAGAAGTCTGCCCGGACCCACCCGACAAATCCAGCGTCCATAAGTGTAGGCTTAATGTGAGAGGTCTAGTGCTTATATATATATATATATATATATATATATATATATATATATATATAACAAGATATGAATAAATGGCAAGAATGGTAATTAAATGTCTAACTCAGAAAATAAGAAAGGAAGGGATGTAATGAACTGAGTTAGTGTGATAAGAGGGAAAAGTGATGTATTTCCCTAAATGACTTATTTATGAAAACGTTGTTGCAAGTAAGCCACAATAAATATAGAAAAGTAAAGAAATTACTTGCTACCACGGATTTAGATGGGAAAATGTTATGAAAATAAATCATTGATTTCTTCTATCAAACTGATAAGGTGCATGAAGTGTTTTCCCTAATATAATAAGGAACATATATTACAGAGAATGAAGAATAATGGTTTACAACAGTAAATGGTTTAAAAGGGGAATGATAATAACCTATTATAAATAAATAACATTAATGAAAATGTTGTATAATAGGTAGACTTGTCCTAGGGACAAGTGAATATTATAACTTAGGTTATAAATAACTAGTAAGGGAAAGGGATAACTGGTGAATTAAGTTAAGTGACACCTAATTGTAAATTAAGTAATCAACAAAGGGGAAAACCTAAAACTAGTAAAGAAAAGGGGGGAAATGTATTGTACTTAATTATAAAGTAAGTAGTTTGGGAGTCTGAAACCCGCTGGTAAGAATAACACGTTTAGACTTGTCCAAGGGATAAGGGGAAATTATAACATAGGTTATAATAAATGGGTAGAGAAACTTATTAATGGGCCTTAGTTAATAGAACTAAGTTAATAAGTAAACAACGATAAGTTGTATTGGCAACGTAAAGTGGAATTATGATTAAATGAGAGACGATGAGGAAAACTTATGAAATGAAATAAGTTATATATAATCATAAATGGTAAGTGACATGTTAATTGGAAACATGTGAATTAGATATACTTAATTACATATCAAGTAAAACATGTTATTGAAATCAAACAAGAATATAAAAGAGATTGTAGATCACAGACCTTTGGCCACAATCTAGAGAATAACATATTGTAAGCTTATTAATAAACTCAAATGAATTAAGTTGTATGACTGAAATTAATAAGCTAGAGAAACTTGGTAATTTGAATAAGAATTCAATATGAATTGGAATAACCAAGTTAACTGGAAACCTGGTGAGGTGAGACAAGTGTGTAAAAGAATGTTTAGACATAGGGTCTAACAACATGCTAAAGTAAGGTGCTTAGACCAGTCTGTACGGTTGAGGGTGAATAACCCAACAAGGTAGATCATCGAGGTGTTATAAGGCACGAGGGGAGTGCACATTCATCTGATTGTTTGATGGATCCAAAGGACTGGAAGGGGAAGCACGCGGCTTTCGAGGAAATAGGGTACTCTTGGTATTCCGCTGTGAGTGGCAGAGATCCGCCTGTACTCACAGAGATTAGGTCTGCATAGGTGAACCAATGAGTATCCCTTGATTGCAATAATAAGGGCAATCAAAAGACTAAGATGGACCAGCGTGATTCGGCGAGACCAGTTAGTTCCCTGTGATAGTAACTCATCGTCTACCTACCATCTTCAGTCAGTACATAAAGCAGAAAGGAAGAGAACTCCAAAAGACCATATACTTTGCTACCTAGTTATGGGTGAGGTTGGCCAATAGGTTTGAAGGGCATAGGGGGCCAGGGTTAAGTTCTCATTCTTGACATTCTTGGGTCCCTTTCATTAGTTGAGGGAGGGGTCTAGTGGGACCATAGCCGTTGTAAAACAAGACCTTAATGTCTACAATCGGCATATATCTGAAAGCTCCTGACCGAGTTTTGTGATTCTTGATTAGCCCTGCCACGGGACATGGGTGCGCATATACAGAACATGTGCAATAGACATCGAGAACGATCGACGATACGTACGTGGGAAAGTCTAGGTACACTCATGTCGCTCTAGGTGGTGTATCATAAGACTAGAGGGCATTATTTGAGGATGGAACCTAATTCGATTGAACGGTTCAAAGATGGCAGTCCGAACGCTTACGCAATATAGAAGTAGTGGTTCTTTGCAGACATAACGTTGACATATATACAGAAATCCATATGACATTCGGGCGTAGGATTAGGGACTGTTATATTCCTGCGATGATACGGTGAAGACCGTGCGAGTGGGGTACCATGGGGTGTATCTCAATTTTGAGAGGTAGCTATATATACTATATTAGGTTAATTCACTGGGAAGTAAATGTGTACAAAGTGTGTGTAAGCCTTGAGTGTTGTTAACCTAAGTAACCTAATAAATAAGAAAATATGATTGAACGGTATATGTAAGATTATCCAAAGTGTATAGTTTATATCCAGTCACCAGAACTTGTGTCCTGACCCATTTCTCATAACACACTCACAAATTAGATTGTGGCAGAGACATGATAGCTTTGGATACTGGTTGGGTAGTATTAATAATATGGTAAGGCTATCTTTTGATTATACTATATTCTATCCTTTCTGCTATGAGATATTTTTCTGAGCTCTGACATTTTTATGTTTTTGTCTTTTCTGCAAGATAGCAGAGCAAGACAATCCGAGTTTCGATAGATTGGAATTTTGAAAAAAAATCGGTCTGTCCAAATTGGGTTGTCACATCTGGTATTAGAGCATAGGTTTAGAATTCCTATATAAATAGTGAGTGAACGTATTTGTATTTTTTAAAATATAAATATATTATATATACCTAGATCCATATAGGAACCAACTAAATAAAAAGAGTATAATATGGTATGAAATGGGATGTTTGTTTTGTACACTAAAGGAATGAATAAGGAAATTTGAGACCCTTAGGAAGTTTGGTTGGGAAGTACCTTGTTCGAAAGGAAAATAAATCCCATATGATTAGTATTTTGGAAAAAGTTGAACAGAGCAAAATGGATTAGGAATATATATGGTTGAGAGAATTGACCTTGAGGAGTGCCTAAGAGAGCCTAGAAATTGGAAACCCGCTTTGAGTCTAACCCCATTATTAACTTTCAAGAACTTGAGATTATAAAAGTTTGGGGAAAAATGTAACGGCTGGAAATTTCCGACTCCTCGAGAGTCGGAAATTCCGAGACGTTAGTGAAAGAAATTAGAAGATGAGATAGAAAAGATAGAACTAATTAGAATAGAAGAAGAAAAGAAGCACTTACATCATCAGAGTAACACGAATCTCACAGCGGAACGAATAACATATAATATATAACATAACTTTGAAGTAAACAGTTATATATATACAATAGCACTTATCAGAGTACAACACTTACAACACAGCGGAAATAACTATAGCTATAGAATCTTGAAGTCTCCTGCTCCAAGCTCTCCATGTATATCTGTAAATCCCGACTACTTGACTGCCCGTACAAATTTAGGCACCCAAGAGTTTAGGGAAAACAACAAAGTAAACTCCGGGTCAGTCATGGGACTGGTATGAGTAAAACAATTTAAAACAATTGAACAGGTATATGATATCTCATAAGACCACGCCGTGAATACGGAACGGGTTTTTCCTTATGAGTATCTAAACAACTTTGACAAGCAATATCATTGTGATATTATAATAATGTCTAAGTACAAATAGATATCAATCTAGCAGAAACGCTTGCATCTCACGTTCTACATACATAGTATAAAATCATAAACCGAAGGGCGCTTATCGGAGAATGGATTCCAACAGACAAGGTATGGGAGCACCTTCTGAATAGTGTACTCTAGAGGTGATACACTCAGGGTTCAACAAGAACGTCTTGCAACCCGGCCACACATGACCGCTCACTCATTTAGCTTGAGTGTCGCGAATATATTGCCACCACGGTTATAGGCCATCAAACCGTCATCCGAAGATACAGAATCAAAAAGAAGTATAAATATGAATATTCTCTAGATCGGTGACAATACACCCTGCTTGGGGATGACCCAACTAGCCATGCTGCCTAGCCCAACTTTTGTTACTTCCTGGTGTGAGGCTAGAAGCTACGTCTATCTTCAGAACATCTGATCACCATTCACTTTGAATGCCACATCGTCATACCCGCCAAATCACAAATTGACTTATTCAAAAATGACACGGGTATACAGCTAAGAGAAACGAATTCCTCCGCCACCAAACGTGAATACGTTTGAACAGATCAACTTACGCGATCCATTGGATATACTCTGTCAGACCTTCTTCCATATACGTTGTCCTGGGACTGGACAAACCGAAGGCACTATTCAGTATATCCATCTTAGTCACTGTTATCTAAGACTTATACAACAGCCCTTGCACTTTACTCCGTCTTCAATTTATCTTTGGCAGATATTGCTCGCGACGCTTATGCCAATACAGAGTGGTTCTTTGGATGGTAATCCAACCGGTCTCTCCATATTAACAACGTTAAAATGGTAAAAACTTTGATAGTCTGTGATTTAACTATCAAATGAAAACATGTCGGTGTACAAACAACGATCTTATTTCCAAATGGAAATTCGATCGATCAATCATCACATGTTCATATTTCCTTATTTCATATATTTAGAAAATATATGTTATTAATCATTGGAAAACATTTCCATAGCTTATTTTCACATCACTATTATTTTGCAACTATCAGTCCCTAACTGTAACTAGTATGATAACAATTCTCTAAGTATCAATACGGAAGGTCGAAACCAACATCAGATCGTCACTTAGAAAACCGTTCAACTTACCCTCTCCAGTCAGTTTCTGAATTTGCTTAACTCTATTTCTTAAATTCTTATCATGAAAACATTTCATTTTCTATGTTTAGAAAACATATCTGACTATATTTGGAAAACGTTCCCAAAACTCATTTACGGATTTCAATGAACGTTGTATACAACATCGTTTCGCTTAATCCATTTATCGCTTATTCCTTAACTTTATTCCTAATCAACCTTTTAGATCGAACCACAACTATTCCTTTGTCAATTCTGAAGTCAATCAAGTTGGGGTATAATTACCTCGCAGACCTTAATTGAACAACGTCCTTTACTGTGAAATAGATGAAGCTCATCACTCACTTTTTACAATCATCTGTTTATGCAAATTCTCGGATTCAGGTTACGAATCCACTTCTTATATGAAAACGTTTGATTATAACTATAACGTTATAATTCCTACTCCTGCAATATCAAATCTTAATTATAACTTTATCTCCTAACTCGAATAATTTAACAGACACCTAATTTCTAAATCAATAACTAAATCTTGATTTAAACCCTGGAAAGTAAATAGTACTTTCCCGAATTCGCTATAATCGAATTCGACGTATAACTCTCTTTCGAGTAATCTCTATTTGATTTACTCTTCTTCGAATAACCTATATTCGATTATCTCTCTTCGAATAACTCATATTCGAAATCTCTCTCTTTCGAATAAACAATATTCGATCTCTTTCTTTCGAATATGCTATATTCGAAAATCTCCTTTCGATTAACTAATCGATAACTCCTTTCGATCAAACTAAAATCGATAACTCCTTTAACTCTATTCGAATAACTAATATTCGACTAACTCCGTTGGATCAACTCATTTGATTAACTCCTTCGAATAACTAATTCGAATAACTTGCCTTTGAATAACCAATATTCGATTTACTCTAACTCGATTAACTTAATTCTAATCGATTTACTCCATTTCGATTCAACTTAATTCACATCGATTAATTTAACTCAAATTGATTAACTCCTTTCGAATAACTAAATTCGATTTAACTCTTCTCGAATAACTAAATTCGATTAACTCAAATTGAATAACTAATATTCAATTAACTCTTACGTGTTTAACTCTATTCGAATAACTTAACTCTTTTAACTTTACTCGAACAACTATATTCGATTAACACTTCGACTAACTCCTTTGGGTTGACTAACTTCGAATAACTCCTTTGGATTAACTAACTTTGAATAACTCCTTTGGATTAACTAACTTCGAATAACTCCTTTGGATTGACTAACTTCGAATAACTCCTTTGGATTAACTAACTTCGAATAACTCCTTTGGATTAACTAACTTCGAATAACTCCTTTAGATTAACTAACTTCGAATAACTCCTTTGGTTTAACTAACTTCGAATAACTCCTTTGGATTAACTAACTTCGAATAACCAATATCCGATAACTATTCTTCGAATAAATAATATTCGGTAACTCTTCTCAAATGAATAACATTTGATTTCTCCACTCGAATAAACTATATTCGATTACTCTTCTCAAATGAATAACATTTGATTTCTCCACTTGAATAAACTATATTCGATTTCTCTTCTCTCGAATACACTATATTCGATAACTCTACTTCGGATAAGTGATATTCGACAACTCTACTCGATTAACTCTACTTGGATAACTCTAACTGATCAACTCTAACTGGTCAACTCTAACTGGTTAACTCTAACTGGTCACCTCTAACTGGTCAACTCGTCTCAATTAACTGAACTAATCCACTTAGTTTAACTTAGCTAATTCACGTTGATTAACTCTAACCGATTCACTTAGTTTAACTCAACTAATTCACTTCGATTAACCACTTAGTTAACTTAACTAATTCACATCGATTAACCACTTAGTTTAACTTAACTAATTCACATTGATTTACTCTAACCGATTCACTTAGTTTAACTCAACTAATTCACTTTGATTAACCACTTAGTTAACTTAACTAATTCACATTTATTTACTCTAACCGATTCACTTAGTTTAACTCAACTAATTCACATTGATTAACTCTAACCGATTCACTTAGTTTAACTCAACTAATTCACTTCGATTAACCACTTAGTTAACTTAACTAATTCACTTCGATTAACCACTTAGTTTAACTTAACTAATTCACATCAATTAACCACTTAGTTTAACTTACTAATTCACATTGATTTACTCTAACCCATTCACTTAGTTTAACTCCTATTTATTTAACAAATAAATATCTCCTTTAGTTTAATTCTATTTATTTAATCTCTAAATAAATATCCTTTATATTTCTTTTAACGAATATAATTCCTTTATATTTTGATTAACAAAGATATCCCCTTATATTTGATTAACATATATATCCCCTTGCATTTGATCTACAAATATAATTCTTTTATATTTGTTTTACCAACTATATTCCTTTATATTCAGAATCCTTTTTCTTATATATATATATATATATATATATAATCCCTTGATTTTATATAAATAAACTATTTCCAAAATATACTTTGAAAACCTCTGTCCTACATTCTGGTATTTCTCATGGTATTTAACACACCATATAACAACGATAAATATCGTTCCACCACACATAGTCATACAGATTATATACTTCACATTATATATCACGATATAAAAATCACAGTAAAATAACTGTTGAGGAATCCTGTTGGATTCCTCCAACCTGTTTCCCTGCACCACAGATGTTAGACAATACAACAACATCGATTTCACTTCACTGTGAAATATTCTGATAGCAGAATCAACATATGACTATTTAACGGTTTATATATATATGTAAATATATATATATATATATAAAATCTCTACTAACTGACTAGCAGTTCAATCAAACAGTCAACACACAGTCAACCCGTCAAACAGATAATATTTTAACAGTTCTAAGTATACAACGTGAAAATAAAACTGTTTAGAGTTTGTGAGATTTACTCACATTGGCGCGTTAACCGATAAATATCGGTTTGCGTTCATTGATTCAGTCGAACAATTTATTTCGTTATAAATTGTAACGAGCTCGGATTGACTCGCGGTCAGTCCCATTGTGGAGTGCTCGTCCCTACGATCCCAATGCAACTTACGGTTCGTCAATCTGATATCGTATGACTAAGATATTCAATTTACCAGTGAACATACATTTATTTTATATAAAAACTTGGCCTTTAATTCTAAACGGGCTCACCATGTTCATAAGGCCCGTCTTCCTTCACTTAAACCCAGACCCGCATATCAACTCTTCTTCCCCAACGATGTACATCCAACCCGCAACTTTCAAATGGCCAAAACCACCCTCGTTTCCATCCTTATTCCTCCTTCTCTAGTCCATCGCATCACATGAAATCACCACTAATATACTTCTCCTTCCGGCCTCTCACTCCTCCACCCAGACTTGTCGAGCTCGCTCCCACAGAACAGAATGCGGCACTGGGGTTTTCTGCGTCCTGTACTTCAGTCGAGCGACATCAACTTACCCCAAATCATCCCAAAAATCTCACGCAAGCTCGATTCTTCCTTCTCAGTCCAAATCTAAACTTGAAATCACGAATTAATGCACCAATCTTTGGAGAAGTCGAACCCTAGTTCTACTGTATGAACTTCGGTCCCCAATTTATGGCATCGCACCCTCCCAAACACGCACCGAACTGAAGAGGATCCATCAGAGATTTCAATGATGTTCGGGTTTTGATTTATGGGATTTTGAAATATTTGTTCTTTATTTTTCTTTTCTACGTTAGAAACAAAAAGGGTGTTTTATAAGCTTGCGTTGGGTAGGTACCAATTGTGGCTGTGAAAACATGAGGCGTGGCCTTCATAACGTCCAAGGAAAAATTGGGATATTTTTATTTATTGAATTTTTATATTTTATTTATTTGTTTATGCACTCTAAAAATTTCTGTAGTCACATGTGATACCCAAAAATCACCAAACTGGATATATAGCTAAAGTTCGACATTACGGTCCCAACGAAACTGGTTTCGTCGAATTCCGACTCCGTATGCTCACACAGCGTATTTTTAACTGTCGAAATACTGTATATTTTCCACTCTAAAAATCCCTACGGTCACACAGTGGCTCTAAAAATCACGAAACTTGGAATCTAACAACTATTTGACATTGCGGATCCAACAAAACTGATTTCGTCGAATTCCGACTTCGTATGCAAAAGTGGCTATTTTTAACGCTCTAAATAGCCTATTTAAATATATAAATATATTTAAATATAATTAAATTAAATATTTAAAATTAATTATTATCGTCTGTATTCACAGTGGCATACCATACAGCTTCAGAAAATCCCTATATGTATTTACAGCTCGATATTACCTCGTCAGAGTTATATCGACGCTCGATTTTATTTAAATCCTTATAATAAAATATATTTAAATCGTTATGGTCAGGGCGCTGCACTTCTGATATTTTGATTTAGACGTAACTCAACATCTACACGATGAAATCCCGATCTCTCTCTTTCACTAGAAAGATATACTCCACCAGCTCCACACGTTTCTTGTTTCACAGAAATCCGATTTAAAACGGACCCTGTATACTCAGTTGAAGTCTAAATCGCCAAATAGCGAACTGCCGCGTCGTTTTGCGCTCTATTTTAATTATATTATAATTAATATGTTTTAACGTCGATTATTAAATCGATTCGTTATTCAAATTCAATTCTAAACTGAATTAAATATTTTAGCTGATCCAATTCACACAGTATTGTGAATTCAGTGATTTCCGATTATTTTGACATTATAATATATTATTATATTATTTATTTTAATTAAATATTCAATATTATTTAATTCAATTCATCGATATCGCCCAATCGATATTTAATAATTAAATAAATTAATTATTCGACAGCTAACAAAACGCGCCATTACAGACTTCCCCACTTAAAATAATTTCGTCCTCGAAATTGCTAAGCTAGGAAAATGCTACCAACTCTACTAACTAGATTTAAAAATCTTTTAGTTTACTTCTCAACTCCAGTTTCAACTGAACCATTTAGTTTTCAATTAAATTATTAATTCATTCTGGCTAACTAAATTTCCATAAATCATGAGAATGTTCTAATGCCTGGAATTTTTTGAAAAATTTCGCCATAACCTCCTTTGTATTGGTCAATATGACAAACCACAACTCGCCTCTCTAGGCCTCCTCCAATCCAAAAGAAAGAAATCACAATAGCCAAGCGGCTTGCCAATTCGGCTCATAAAATCCAAACTCATATATGATATAAACTTGTACCTTTTTGTCGGGCATTTAACTCTACCCCTTTCATCTGCTACCACTTCAACATATACCAATGTTATCCATTCCAATTGATCTCCAATCAGTTCATATTCTCAAATCCAAATCGAATTTCATTCGAACTCTAATATCAAATTCCAAATTATTGACTTATAAAATTTGGTTCCATTCAAGATTATCTCTAATCCAATTCAATTTTATTTCTCTCGGTTCAAATTAAATTTCAATTTATTTTTACCATCTTATTTTATTTAACTTCATTAGTTAAATTTTAATTCCAGAACTTATGTTCCTGGGTTTCTTCCAAATCAATTTTAAATCATAATGCCAATTCAAAACCTTTGAATTTCTAAACAACTTGTTTTCTCAAAACAATTCAAAAACAAAACCTTTGGTAGTAATCCGTCACTTAGAACTCGAAAATGAACACTGATGATGTCTAGATTCATCATCAGAATCTATTTTCCAGCTATTGAAGTGAGTTCAGTACTATATCATTTTCAATTTGGAAAACATTTTCAAAATCTCCCAGGAACTTAAAATTTCCTTATTTTAAATTCCAAATTCTGATTTAAATTCATATTTAATTCAAACTATTTTATATATTACATTCATATGAATTCTGATTGGTCATTTATAACCATTTCACTTTTTTATAATCTTATTCGATTAGAATAACAACCAACATAATCAATATACTATAATAATTTCAAGATATATATTTCTTCTATAAACAAATATATTTTGGGAAAAATTATTTCATTTACCCTCTTTCAAAACATACCATGACGGTTCATCGTATTCGAGTGTTTAGTAACCCTTATCGATACAGTGGATCAAACTGATCGACCAGAATACACAAACTACTCAACCAATGAGTCTCCACAATATAAAACCATTTTTTTTATATCAAATACAAATACGCACTCGTATATATACACTCAAACTCAATCTAGGGTATTACTAACCCTATCTCTACCGAGTCACGCCACAGAGCCAAGTAATTCTTAACTTAAGCTCTGATACCAACTGAAACGACCACGGGATTCGAGTAGGCTTTTCAACCATCCTCTCCTCCCTCGGCACTGGGCTAACCTCCCAGCGTGGCTTACAGAGATACCTCAGAACTGCTTTTACGGCCAGCCTCTCGACTCGACCAACCCACATTGTCGGGAGATGTAGGGGTAAGAGTCTCCCGTTCGCCACCAAACGCGAAGCGAGAACCCCCTATCATCCGTACCAATTAAGCAACCAGCTCTGATACCAACTGTAACGGCTGGAAATTTCCGACTCCTCGAGAGTCGGAAATTCCGAGACGTTAGTGAAAGAAATTAGAAGATGAGATAGAAAAGATAGAACTAATTAGAATAGAAGAAGAAAAGAAGCACTTACATCATCAGAGTAACACGAATCTCACAGCGGAACGAATAACATATAATATATAACATAACTTTGAAGTAAACAGTTATATATATACAATAGCACTTATCAGAGTACAACACTTACAACACAGCGGAAATAACTATAGCTATAGAATCTTGAAGTCTCCTGCTCCAAGCTCTCCATGTATATCTGTAAATCCCGACTACTTGACTGCCCGTACAAATTTAGGCACCCAAGAGTTTAGGGAAAACAACAAAGTAAACTCCGGGTCAGTCATGGGACTGGTATGAGTAAAACAATTTAAAACAATTGAACAGGTATATGATATCTCATAAGACCACGCCGTGAATACGGAACGGGTTTTTCCTTATGAGTATCTAAACAACTTTGACAAGCAATATCATTGTGATATTATAATAATGTCTAAGTACAAATAGATATCAATCTAGCAGAAACGCTTGCATCTCACGTTCTACATACATAGTATAAAATCATAAACCGAAGGGCGCTTATCGGAGAATGGATTCCAACAGACAAGGTATGGGAGCACCTTCTGAATAGTGTACTCTAGAGGTGATACACTCAGGGTTCAACAAGAACGTCTTGCAACCCGGCCACACATGACCGCTCACTCATTTAGCTTGAGTGTCGCGAATATATTGCCACCACGGTTATAGGCCATCAAACCGTCATCCGAAGATACAGAATCAAAAAGAAGTATAAACATGAATATTCTCTAGATCGGTGACAATACACCCTGCTTGGGGATGACCCAACTAGCCATGCTGCCTAGCCCAACTTTTGTTACTTCCTGGTGTGAGGCTAGAAGCTACGTCTATCTTCAGAACATCTGATCACCATTCACTTTGAATGCCACATCGTCATACCCGCCAAATCACAAATTGACTTATTCAAAAATGACACGGGTATACAGCTAAGAGAAACGAATTCCTCCGCCACCAAACGTGAATACGTTTGAACAGATCAACTTACGCGATCCATTGGATATACTCTGTCAGACCTTCTTCCATATACGTTGTCCTGGGACTGGACAAACCGAAGGCACTATTCAGTATATCCATCTTAGTCACTGTTATCTAAGACTTATACAACAGCCCTTGCACTTTACTCCGTCTTCAATTTATCTTTGGCAGATATTGCTCGCGACGCTTATGCCAATACAGAGTGGTTCTTTGGATGGTAATCCAACCGGTCTCTCCATATTAACAACGTTAAAATGGTAAAAACTTTGATAGTCTGTGATTTAACTATCAAATGAAAACATGTCGGTGTACAAACAACGATCTTATTTCCAAATGGAAATTCGATCGATCAATCATCACATGTTCATATTTCCTTATTTCATATATTTAGAAAATATATGTTATTAATCATTGGAAAACATTTCCATAGCTTATTTTCACATCACTATTATTTTGCAACTATCAGTCCCTAACTGTAACTAGTATGATAACAATTCTCTAAGTATCAATACGGAAGGTCGAAACCAACATCAGATCGTCACTTAGAAAACCGTTCAACTTACCCTCTCCAGTCAGTTTCTGAATTTGCTTAACTCTATTTCTTAAATTCTTATCATGAAAACATTTCATTTTCTATGTTTAGAAAACATATCTGACTATATTTGGAAAACGTTCCCAAAACTCATTTACGGATTTCAATGAACGTTGTATACAACATCGTTTCGCTTAATCCATTTATCGCTTATTCCTTAACTTTATTCCTAATCAACCTTTTAGATCGAACCACAACTATTCCTTTGTCAATTCTGAAGTCAATCAAGTTGGGGTATAATTACCTCGCAGACCTTAATTGAACAACGTCCTTTACTGTGAAATAGATGAAGCTCATCACTCACTTTTTACAATCATCTGTTTATGCAAATTCTCGGATTCAGGTTACGAATCCACTTCTTATATGAAAACGTTTGATTATAACTATAACGTTATAATTCCTACTCCTGCAATATCAAATCTTAATTATAACTTTATCTCCTAACTCGAATAATTTAACAGACACCTAATTTCTAAATCAATAACTAAATCTTGATTTAAACCCTGGAAAGTAAATAGTACTTTCCCGAATTCGCTATAATCGAATTCGACGTATAACTCTCTTTCGAGTAATCTCTATTTGATTTACTCTTCTTCGAATAACCTATATTCGATTATCTCTCTTCGAATAACTCATATTCGAAATCTCTCTCTTTCGAATAAACAATATTCGATCTCTTTCTTTCGAATATGCTATATTCGAAAATCTCCTTTCGATTAACTAATCGATAACTCCTTTCGATCAAACTAAAATCGATAACTCCTTTAACTCTATTCGAATAACTAATATTCGACTAACTCCGTTGGATCAACTCATTTGATTAACTCCTTCGAATAACTAATTCGAATAACTTGCCTTTGAATAACCAATATTCGATTTACTCTAACTCGATTAACTTAATTCTAATCGATTTACTCCATTTCGATTCAACTTAATTCACATCGATTAATTTAACTCAAATTGATTAACTCCTTTCGAATAACTAAATTCGATTTAACTCTTCTCGAATAACTAAATTCGATTAACTCAAATTGAATAACTAATATTCAATTAACTCTTACGTGTTTAACTCTATTCGAATAACTTAACTCTTTTAACTTTACTCGAACAACTATATTCGATTAACACTTCGACTAACTCCTTTGGGTTGACTAACTTCGAATAACTCCTTTGGATTAACTAACTTTGAATAACTCCTTTGGATTAACTAACTTCGAATAACTCCTTTGGATTGACTAACTTCGAATAACTCCTTTGGATTAACTAACTTCGAATAACTCCTTTGGATTAACTAACTTCGAATAACTCCTTTAGATTAACTAACTTCGAATAACTCCTTTGGTTTAACTAACTTCGAATAACTCCTTTGGATTAACTAACTTCGAATAACCAATATCCGATAACTATTCTTCGAATAAATAATATTCGGTAACTCTTCTCAAATGAATAACATTTGATTTCTCCACTCGAATAAACTATATTCGATTACTCTTCTCAAATGAATAACATTTGATTTCTCCACTTGAATAAACTATATTCGATTTCTCTTCTCTCGAATACACTATATTCGATAACTCTACTTCGGATAAGTGATATTCGACAACTCTACTCGATTAACTCTACTTGGATAACTCTAACTGATCAACTCTAACTGGTCAACTCTAACTGGTTAACTCTAACTGGTCACCTCTAACTGGTCAACTCGTCTCAATTAACTGAACTAATCCACTTAGTTTAACTTAGCTAATTCACGTTGATTAACTCTAACCGATTCACTTAGTTTAACTCAACTAATTCACTTCGATTAACCACTTAGTTAACTTAACTAATTCACATCGATTAACCACTTAGTTTAACTTAACTAATTCACATTGATTTACTCTAACCGATTCACTTAGTTTAACTCAACTAATTCACTTTGATTAACCACTTAGTTAACTTAACTAATTCACATTTATTTACTCTAACCGATTCACTTAGTTTAACTCAACTAATTCACATTGATTAACTCTAACCGATTCACTTAGTTTAACTCAACTAATTCACTTCGATTAACCACTTAGTTAACTTAACTAATTCACTTCGATTAACCACTTAGTTTAACTTAACTAATTCACATCAATTAACCACTTAGTTTAACTTACTAATTCACATTGATTTACTCTAACCCATTCACTTAGTTTAACTCCTATTTATTTAACAAATAAATATCTCCTTTAGTTTAATTCTATTTATTTAATCTCTAAATAAATATCCTTTATATTTCTTTTAACGAATATAATTCCTTTATATTTTGATTAACAAAGATATCCCCTTATATTTGATTAACATATATATCCCCTTGCATTTGATCTACAAATATAATTCTTTTATATTTGTTTTACCAACTATATTCCTTTATATTCAGAATCCTTTTTCTTATATATATATATATAATCCCTTGATTTTATATAAATAAACTATTTCCAAAATATACTTTGAAAACCTCTGTCCTACATTCTGGTATTTCTCATGGTATTTAACACACCATATAACAACGATAAATATCGTTCCACCACACATAGTCATACAGATTATATACTTCACATTATATATCACGATATAAAAATCACAGTAAAATAACTGTTGAGGAATCCTGTTGGATTCCTCCAACCTGTTTCCCTGCACCACATATGTTAGACAATACAACAACATCGATTTCACTTCACTGTGAAATATTCTGATAGCAGAATCAACATATGACTATTTAACGGTTTATATATATATGTAAATATATATATATATATAAAATCTCTACTAACTGACTAGCAGTTCAATCAAACAGTCAACACACAGTCAACCCGTCAAACAGATAATATTTTAACAGTTCTAAGTATACAACGTGAAAATAAAACTGTTTAGAGTTTGTGAGATTTACTCACATTGGCGCGTTAACCGATAAATATCGGTTTGCGTTCATTGATTCAGTCGAACAATTTATTTCGTCATAAATTGTAACGAGCTCGGATTGACTCGCGGTCAGTCCCATTGTGGAGTGCTCGTCCCTACGATCCCAATGCAACTTACGGTTCGTCAATCTGATATCGTATGACTAAGATATTCAATTTACCAGTGAACATACATTTATTTTATATAAAAACTTGGCCTTTAATTCTAAACGGGCTCACCATGTTCATAAGGCCCGTCTTCCTTCACTTAAACCCAGACCCGCATATCAACTCTTCTTCCCCAACGATGTACATCCAACCCGCAACTTTCAAATGGCCAAAACCACCCTCGTTTCCATCCTTATTCCTCCTTCTCTAGTCCATCGCATCACATGAAATCACCACTAATATACTTCTCCTTCCGGCCTCTCACTCCTCCACCCAGACTTGTCGAGCTCGCTCCCACAGAACAGAATGCGGCACTGGGGTTTTCTGCGTCCTGTACTTCAGTCGAGCGACATCAACTTACCCCAAATCATCCCAAAAATCTCACGCAAGCTCGATTCTTCCTTCTCAGTCCAAATCTAAACTTGAAATCACGAATTAATGCACCAATCTTTGGAGAAGTCGAACCCTAGTTCTACTGTATGAACTTCGGTCCCCAATTTATGGCATCGCACCCTCCCAAACACGCACCGAACTGAAGAGGATCCATCAGAGATTTCAATGATGTTCGGGTTTTGATTTATGGGATTTTGAAATATTTGTTCTTTATTTTTCTTTTCTACGTTAGAAACAAAAAGGGTGTTTTATAAGCTTGCGTTGGGTAGGTACCAATTGTGGCTGTGAAAACATGAGGCGTGGCCTTCATAACGTCCAAGGAAAAATTGGGATATTTTTATTTATTGAATTTTTATATTTTATTTATTTGTTTATGCACTCTAAAAATTTCTGTAGTCACATGTGATACCCAAAAATCACCAAACTGGATATATAGCTAAAGTTCGACATTACGGTCCCAACGAAACTGGTTTCGTCGAATTCCGACTCCGTATGCTCACACAGCGTATTTTTAACTGTCGAAATACTGTATATTTTCCACTCTAAAAATCCCTACGGTCACACAGTGGCTCTAAAAATCACGAAACTTGGAATCTAACAACTATTTGACATTGCGGATCCAACAAAACTGATTTCGTCGAATTCCGACTTCGTATGCAAAAGTGGCTATTTTTAACGCTCTAAATAGCCTATTTAAATATATAAATATATTTAAATATAATTAAATTAAATATTTAAAATTAATTATTATCGTCTGTATTCACAGTGGCATACCATACAGCTTCAGAAAATCCCTATATGTATTTACAGCTCGATATTACCTCGTCAGAGTTATATCGACGCTCGATTTTATTTAAATCCTTATAATAAAATATATTTAAATCGTTATGGTCAGGGCGCTGCACTTCTGATATTTTGATTTAGACGTAACTCAACATCTACACGATGAAATCCCGATCTCTCTCTTTCACTAGAAAGATATACTCCACCAGCTCCACACGTTTCTTGTTTCACAGAAATCCGATTTAAAACGGACCCTGTATACTCAGTTGAAGTCTAAATCGCCAAATAGCGAACTGCCGCGTCGTTTTGCGCTCTATTTTAATTATATTATAATTAATATGTTTTAACGTCGATTATTAAATCGATTCGTTATTCAAATTCAATTCTAAACTGAATTAAATATTTTAGCTGATCCAATTCACACAGTATTGTGAATTCGGTGATTTCCGATTATTTTGACATTATAATATATTATTATATTATTTATTTTAATTAAATATTCAATATTATTTAATTCAATTCATCGATATCGCCCAATCGATATTTAATAATTAAATAAATTAATTATTCGACAGCTAACAAAACGCGCCATTACAAAAAAACGGTCTATGGTGTTTTCAAGTTTTAATCTTAAAAGTTATAGTTTTAAAATATGTAAATAAGTACATATTGAGTTTTAAAGTAAAATTCTCTCGGTAAAAGGTGCATATTGTAGAGAATGTATAGCTCGCTAGTTTTTCTAGTTATATTTCATACAAGAATTTTTAATCAAGAAAGTTTTGAAGTCTCTATTCTTTTGACAATTACTTTTGATAAATTGATTAAAAGAGAATTTTGTTGGTGGACAAAATAAGTTGTAGAAAAATGAGAATATAGTGGATGTTGGCACCTTGTAGTAGGTGTAACACCCCGAATTTTGAATGATTGAATTAACTAAATTTAAGAACACTTAATTTTTAAAAGAGGAATGAAGGGAAACGGGTTGCACCATTGCGTTCGTCTTGCAATTCTGCATGGAATAGAGTCCAAGTTTTCGAAAAACGGAGTCCTGACGAAGGAGATATGACCCACGGAAGATAACAAGAATATATATATATATATATATATATATATATATGAGAAGGTCGACCATGGTGTCGACCTGGGTACCCCCAGGTCGGCCTAGGGGTCGACCTCCCCTTTGGGAGGTCGAACCGGGTTCGGCCAGTTTTGCTGTGTGGTGTGATTTTTGGGCCTGGGACTATTTTTAATGGTCCATATTAGTTCTAGGGTTAATCCTAAGGCCTAAATAACTTCCTACACCTATAAATATGTCATCAACTTAACCCTAATTCATAAAATAATTTCAAAGACACCATTATGCTGCCAAACTCTCTCTCTCTCTCTCTTGAACCCTAGCCGCCGCCTCTAACTCAAATTGCAAGCATTCAACTTCAACTCAAATTAAAGATTAGAGCTTCTACAACAATTCAAGAAGATAAATCAGCAACACCGCAACGTTTCTACACCAATTTCAGTGCATAATTCTATTCATTAACCACGAAAGGTGAGTACATTATTTTCACAAATTTAATGGGATTAAAGTAACATGAAAAAGTTGTAAAAAGGATCATATATGTTTGTAATGAAAATCTCACCAAGTCTTCACCTTTTTGATTCATGTCATCATATGCCTATGCTTCTATGTAAAGTTCATACCTTTTATCAGTTTATTCATGTTGAATCTGTCATTATGCCTCTATGCCAGTTTATATGCCCCTTTATTTCGTGATGTTAATTCCAATTTTCTGTGATTTGATTCTCTCTTCTTATCCCTATTCCTTTTATTTTTGGATCTAGGCTACCTTCGAGCCTATGTTAAAAATATGCGCGAATGCAAATACGTGGAAATGATGGGCATATGTGAAATATGGAAAATTGGATTTTATTGGATATTTTGGATAATTGAATAATATGTGAAATTGGCATATTTGGGTATGAATTACATAGAATTGATGAAATTGCCTATAATGGAAAATTAGTAATTGAGGCTAATTAATATGTAATTGGTGTAATTAGTGACAAGTTGGAATAGGCAAAAAGTGTAAACATGATTATATGTTGAATTGGAAACACATGACATGAAAATTGGGGTTTGGGTGAAATACGATTATAATAAACCTTTGACACGAGGTTAGGTGCAATTATGGTGTAAGACTGCCCGGAACTGCCCGACAAATCTAGCTGCCACAATTGGATATCTAATGTGAGAGGTCGAAGGCATGAATTGTAGGCGTAACGATGGGTGACACGAGGTTAGACCCGGTTTGTGGCGTAAGACTGCCCGGAACCGCCCGGCAAATCCAGCGGCCACAAAGTGTTCGGTCTAATGTGGAAGGTCATGCACCGTTTGTCATAAGTAATGAATTAAGGAATACTAACCATAATAAGACATGCGTAAGGTTAGAGGGTTAAGTGGGGTGACATGTAAATTATGACATGTAAATATGGACTTAACCGGAATAAGATAAGGCATTTTAATTATAACATGTAAGTATGGACTTAACCGTAGCATGTGTAAGACATGGACATTTAAATTAAAATGGTTAAGTGGGGGGAAAAACCTAGTGGGGGAGAAGCATAGGTGGGAGGCTTGTGTCGGATGGGGACCCGTTTCAACCAGTAACCCGTTTGAGTATCTAATTGGGCCCGGTACTAGGCCGGGGTTGGGGCACGCTTACTGGGCTTGAATATAAGAGGTCAAAACGTGAATAGCGGTGTCAACGCAAGTCCAATGGGTTCATGTGCGTGCATGGGTTCTGGCTGGTAGGTAAGACGTTGTTGCATCGTGTAGGTATGGCCATGCATTTCATGATGGTATCGGGGTTTTCACTTTGGGGAGTGATACACCCCACTATGGGGCCATCACGGGTGCCTACGGGGTTTAGAAAGCCGATCGAATGGGTAGAGTAAGGGTACCTTAGCAGTGGTAGGAGCAAGCCGGCACCTACGATAGCAGCTAGGTACAAGTAACTACCAAGTTTGTCAAGTGGGTACAGTAAGTGGGAAGGGATCAACCTTGAGTAAAAGAGACTAGTAGATGTGCGGTGTAATTAAGTAATGTGGTGTAACTTAGCAAAAGTGCAGTGTAACGAAATACATGTTGGTTGAGTTGGATAGTCCTTTGGGTGCTTATCTTATGTTGACTTCGGTTTTCGGGGTTATTACTTGGAGTGTTGTTCGCTTAGCCAAGGTGTAGGATTGTCTTAGTACTTAGGAACGAAATCATCTTGTCCATCCTTTTTATCTACCTTATCTATGTTAGAGCCATATCATGATGCCTATTTATTTCATGATCATTTACCTTACCTATTATTTGTTAAAATTACTGGACTCGCTAGACTTTATGTCTGACCCGTTTGTTTCCACCTCTTTTCTTTCCTCCCCCCCCCTACCTCAGGTTTGCAAGGAGGGAATACTACAGCTTAGTGTCGATTTCTTTCAGTTGCTTGAAAAGAGTAGATGTACCGCTTTGGACTCTCTCATCTTTATGGCTTTGCTTATACTCAGTAGGGATTTATGCATTTATGTTATTTAAGTATTTGCTTCTTTATGTACTTTGAAGTTTTTGGAAAAGACTATTGATCCTGTTGTAATGGTTTTGGAAACTACTTATGTAAGCTTGTTTTGAGTTATGATGCTATGAAATTAGTTTTATCTTCCGTTGTGTTGTTTTATTTATTTATTCTTGTAATTTATCTGTTCTATACAACAATAACGCTTCATGGACATTGATGCATTCCCTTTGTGAGTGACATTAATGGACATGGGGTGTAATAGTAGGATACTGAACTGACCTTATAGGTAAGAACAAGTCATAAACCCGATTAAGGAAAATAGTTGTCCGTATCTACTCCAGTTTTGCGATTTGAAATTTTTTTGCAAGATAAGACTAAAAGAAAAAGCTACAACAAAGAAAATTTTCTTATGTGGGATGTGCTTGGATTGGAAAATAGGAAATCTTTATACACTGTTTCATAAAATCCAAGTACGGTTGGAAAAAGGTATATAAAAGAAAAATGGAAGGTGTGAAATTTTCCATTTTCCACCTTTTTGTAACATAAGAAATCGAATTTAGAAAATTAGATTTATCTGAAATTCAAAAAATAAAGTTGGTTGGTAGGATTATTGATGCAACAATTGGATGAACTATGCTCTTACTCAGTAAGAGTGTGGGAAAATTTGGATGAAAAAGAGTTTTGATTTTCAAAATATTATATTCATTTAGAACTGCCAGCATATCCAGGATGTGAGCATCATATTTTAAAAAGGATTTTTGAGAAATTTGCATACACATAGGATGTACCGCTTAGGCATACATGCATTATAATGTTGTATTTCACTTTGCGCAAGTGCACAATGTTTGCTAAAATTGGATGCACACCTGATGGATGTATATTATGCGAGGGGTTAATTGATTTTACCCTTATTAAATTTCAGGGACAAAATTTCCTAAGGGTGGGAGAATGTAACACCCCGTATTTTAAGATAATAAAATAAGAATAACTTAATTTAATAATGAGAATTAAGTAAAACAAACTGTGCCATTGCGTCCGTCTCAGAAATCTAGTCAAGATAGACACCTGGTTTGCGTAAAACGGACATCATATGAAGAAGTTATCAAGCCTAGAAGTTTGTATACGCACAAGAGAAATATATATATACATATATAATACGCAAACAAATTAAAATGTAAAATAAAGAATAAAATAAGAATTGCATGTAATAAATACATTCACTAGAAAAATAATGCAATGCATGCATTGAAAGAAAGAAAGGATTGGTTGCATGCAATGTAAATAAGTTGCATGCACTGATTTACAAGCATAATGCATTAACATTAAAAGAAAAAGATTCATGCAATGGTTTAATTTAAGTATTGTAACTAACGTGAAAAAGAGAACTAAGGAGAGAACAATAATTATCATTGTTCTAAGACTTATTAACAAAAGAATTCATAGCTCAGTTGGTTAAGGCATTGGATTTGTAATATAGAGGTCAGGGGTTCAAACCCCGGTAGCGGCATAATTTTTATCTTTGCTTTAGAGAGGGCCAACTGAACATGAAAATATATGAAATTCAAATTTTGAAAGGATAAGAACGTACATATAAGGAAATAAAGAAAATGTATGTATATATATATGCATAAATATATATATACAAAAGTTAAAATTGAAGATAAGGCTACAGCAATGAAATATGGCAAGAATCAAATAACGGTGCAATATTGTTTGAATTTTGAAAATAAAACGAAAATTGTGCGTATATATATACGCACCAAATGGTCGGTAGAGGACATATAAGAATGTTTCATGTGAATAAAATAGTTATATAAATTCCAAAAATTCAAAAGCTCAAAAATCAAATTCTACGCCAAAACAATTCAAACATTCGAAATTCAAATTTCTGCGCCAAAACAACTTGCGGGACCCAATGCTGGCTCAACACTGCGTGTACGATAAGATTTGGCTAGATTCATTTGCAAACCTGGAATATTTTCTTTACTGGGTTCAATGCTGACTCAGCGCTGTGTATACGATAAGGTCTTGAGCACCTATAAATAAGACCCTAGACATAAACCTAAACATCATAATTCGACAGTTGCGCTGGAGCTCTGCCATGGCTCCCTCTCTCTCTCTTCTCAAATCTATTCTGAAATTAAAATGTTAGCCTAGGAGGACTATGAATTCAGATCTGAAAGAGGGAATCAACGTTAATAAAAATATTATTGAATCATGAAATCAAGGTAAACCTCTAAGAACCAATCTATTTAAATTATTTCTCTTTCCCTTCTCTTTTCATGAAATAATAAATCCATGGTCGTTAGGTCATGAATCAAATTAAAGGGTAAAGGAAAACCATGGATGATATGACGGATCAGATCCAAAATTTGGGGAAAGCTTAAAGGTGAGTGGGTTTAAGCTATAACCTTTAGATAATGTTATGACTATCCTTTAGCATTCCCCTTTTTAATAAATTTTGAAATGGCCAGTTTAATTATAAATTATTGTTGTAACGAATTGAAATGTTGATATGAATATATTAGGAAATTCCTATGTTGAATTGGCTAAGTTATTGAATGTTTACATGTTGAAGAAAATAAATTTGTTAGGATATGAATAGCCAATTCAGTGATTGTAATTACATGCTTTACTTAGGACATATTATTGATTGAACGACATGTTAAAATAGTTACCCGATTGAATGTTTACATGTCCTGGTAGAATTAAACATATGTTGAAAATGACATGCGACAAAATATAGGTAAAAATTAGACGACATGTAAATTAGATTACTGTAAACTATATTACAGTAAAAAGGATAATATGTCTAAAATTTTCATGTAACGAACATAACATATATTGTGTTTTGGGTTTTTAATTTGGAAGCACAATTTGATATAAACATAAGTGATTGAATGAAAATGAATATGCCTAGAATTACAATTAGAAATTGTAAATATACTTATGGAACAAGGTTAGGTTGCATTAGTGGCGGAAATCTACCCGGACCCGACCAGCATATCCAACAGCCACTAATGTTGAACCTAATGTGAGAGGCCTAACAACATATGCTAAGACACGAGGTTAAGTTAGCTTGTGGTAGAAGTCTGCCCGGACCAGCCCGGCAAATCCAGCATCCACAAGTGTAGGCTTAATGTGAGAGGTCTAGTGCTTATATATATAAATAAATATATGTATATAATAAGATATGAATAAATGGCAAGGATGGTAATTAAATGTCTAACTCAGAAAATAAGAAAGGAAGGGATGTAATGAACTGAGTTAGTGTGATAAGAGGGAAAAGTGATGTATTTCCCTAAATGACTTGTTTCTAAAAACGTTGTTGCAAGTAAGCCACTATAAATATAGAAGTAAAGAAATTACTTGCTACCACGGATTTAGATGGGAAAACGTTATGAAAATAAATCATTGATTCCTTCTATCAAACTGATAAGGTGCATGAAGTGTTTTCCTTAATATAATAAGGAATATATATTACAGAGAATGAAGAATAATGGTTTACAACAGTAAATGGTTTAAAAGGGGAATGATAATAACTTATTATAAATAAATAACATTAATGAAAATGTTGTATAATAGGTAGACCCGTCCTAAGGACAAGTGAATATTATAAGTTAGGTTAAATAAACTAGTAAGAGAATGGGATAACTGGTGAATTAAGTTAAGTGACACTTAATTGTAAATTAAGTAATCCGAAGAGGGGAAAACCAAAAACCAGTTAAGAAAAGGGGGAAATATATTGTACTTCATTATAAATTAAGTAGTCTGGGAGTCTGAAACCCGTTGGTAAGAATAACATGTTTAGACTTGTCCTAAGTACAAGGGGAATTATAACATAGGTTATAATAAATGGGTAGAGAAACTTATTAATGGGACTTAATTAATAGAACTAAGTTAATAAGTAAACAGCGATAAGTCGTATTGACGACATAAAGTGGAATTATGATTAAATGAGAGAGGATGAGGAAAACTTATGAAATGGAATAAGTTATATATAATCATAAATGGTAACTGACATGCTAATTGGAAACATGTGAATTAGATATACTTAATTACATATCAAGTAAAACATGGTATTGAAATCAAACAAGAATATAAAAGGGATTGTGGATCACAGACCTTGGGCCACAATCTAGAGAATAACATGTTGTAAACTTATTAATAAACTTAAATGGATTAAGTTGTATGACTGAAATTAATAAGCAAGAGAAACTTGGTAATTTGAATAAGAATTCAATATGAATTGGAATAACCAAGTTGATTGGAAACCTGGTGAAGTGAGACAAGCGCGTAAAAGAATGTTTAGACATAGGGTCTAACAACATGCTAAAGTAAGGCGCTTAGACCAGTCCATACGGTTGAGGGTGAATAACCCAATTGGGTAGATCATCGAGGGGTTATAAGGCACAAGGGGAGCGCACATTCATCTGATTGTTTAACGGCTCCAAAGGACTGGAAGGGGAAGCACGCGACTTCCAAGGACATAGGGTACTCTTGGTATTCCTCTTTGAGTGGCAGATGATCCGCCTGTACTCACAGAGGTTAGGTCTGCGTAAGTGAACCAATGAATATGCCTTGATTGCAATAATAAGGGGATATCAAAAGACTAAGATGGACCAACGTGATTTGGCGAGACCAGTTAGTGCCCTGTGATAGCAACTCGTCATCCACCTACCATCTTCAGTCAGTACGTAAAGCGGAAAGGCGGAGAACTCCAAAAGACCATATACTTTGCTATCTAGTTATGGGTGAGATTGACCAATAGGTTTGAATGGCATAGGGGGACGGGGTTAAGTTCTCATTCTTGATATTCTTGGGTGCCTTTCATTAGTTGAGGGGTGGGTCTAGGGGGACCATAGCCACTGTAAAAGCAGACCTTAGCATCTGCAATCGGCAAATATCTGATAGCTTCCGACCGAGTTCTATGTTTCTTGATTAGCCCTGCCACGGGACTTAGGCGCACATATAGAGAACATGTGCGATAGATATCGAGAACGATTGACGATACGTACATGGGAAAGTCTAGATACACTCATGTCGCTCTGGGTCGTGTATCATAAGACTTGAGGGCATTATTCGAGGATGGAACCTCATTCGACCGAATGGTTCAAAGATGGCAGTCCGAACGCTTACGTAATATAGAAGTAGTGGTTCTTTGAAGACGTAGGTTGACATATATACAGAAATCCATACGACATTCGGGCGTAGGATTAGCAATTTCTATATTCCTGCGATGGTACGGTGGAGACCATGCGAGTAGGGTACCATGGGGGTGTATCTCAATATTGAGATATAGCTACATATCTGTATTAGGTTAATTCACTGGGAAGTAAATGGGTACGACGTGTGTGTAAGCCTTGAGTGCTTTTAATCCAAGTAGCCTAATAAATAAGAAAATATGATTGAATGGTATATGTAAGATTATCCAAAGTGTATAGTTTAAATCCAGTCCGCAGAACTTGTGTTCTGACCCGCTCCACATAACACACTTGTAGGTTAGATTGTGGCAGAGACATGATAGCTTTGGATACTGGTTAGGCAGTATTAATAATACAGTAAGGTTATGTTTTGATTATACTATATTTTATCCTTTCCGTAGTGAGATATTTTTCTGAGCTCTGACATGTTTTATGTCTCTGTCTTTTCTGCAAGATACCAGAGCAAACCAATCTGAGTTTCGATAGATTGGAATTTTGATAAAAATTCGGTCTGTCGAAATTAGGGTTGTCACACGCTGCAAAAAATAACATTCGTATCATTTAAAAAACGCTATTAAAAAATATATTTAGTTGCGTTTAAAAAAGTGCAACTAATACTCAAGGATTTTTAGTTGCATGTTTTTTCGTAACAATTATCAAAATGCCACAAAAAATGCTCGGTTGTGGTTTTTGGGTGCTACAAAAAATCAATTTTCTTGTAGTGCTTGCTTCATGATGTATTCTAGAAGGAATGTCGACTGAGGAGAGTCATCAGTAGCAACAACAAGCAAGGGAGGTAATTATTTGTACACAGCTGGAGGCACCAATTGTGCATACGGATTTAGTAGCTTATCTTTTTGTTATTTCCTGACTGAATTGGATGCGGAAGCTTTCTCTTCAATATTTACATCAACAATTAGTATTTCACTTACAGCTACATTGCAAGAAGTGGGGAGAGCAACAACCTTGCTAGATCTGATCAATGAAGATTGAATGTTTAGAAACCCTTGTCTGAATGTAAAACGTTTGGAATAGAAGACTTGTATGTCAATAGCGAGCAATTAGAAACAAGAAGTGGAGACAAATCAGAAGCTCTCCCAACCGGGTCATGCACTTTATCACCAGAAATGACTTCATGTTGCACAGTTTTGAAGTGATCAAAATGCACAAGATGTACATTGACTTTGGTACCACTACTATTTTCAATAACAAATTGTTTCCCTTTGCCAATACTAGAATTTTTGGATTTTGAAGCAACAAGAATGCTCTAGTTAGCATGTTATTAATTTCACCAAATCTGTGACGACCCCAAACTTCCGTAGGACGAAAGCAAGGATAATCATTAGAATATAACATAAATACAACAATAGCAGATCTTACATAACATCATAACACATAAATCATTGCAGTGGAAATGAGAATGTCATCACAACATCAAAGACATCAGAGTACGCAGTTATAAGATACACTTAGCAAATAGAAGTCTCAACAAAGAAAGAAATAAGTCTCAATCTCCATCAAATACATCATAGATCAATACTGTCTAAATTTCTCAAAGGCAATAAAAAGAAAAAAGGAAAATGTTCTTCATCTTCATCCTTAAACAAGCTCCAATCCAGAATGCATCCATACCTAAACCTGTCATTTAGCAACCCGTGTGGAAAGAGGGCACCCGAGTTTGCAAAGTGTAACAAACTAGGAGTCAGTCTGGGACTGGTATGAGTAATCTTTCTTAACTAACAATATGGCTAATCACAGGACCACGCCGCTAAAGCAGAACGGGTTTACTCCATTGGATTGCTAGTGCATAATTTACGTAAATTTTATATAAAACAACGCAATGCTTTTTAGAAAATGAAATCATTATAAGACTCAAGTCCCATCACACAATGCAACGCAAACCAGAGGATAGAGTTTTACCTTATAATGACCAAACATGCTTGATACGTGGAAAATAATATTTTAATATTATTATTAGCGTCTAATCAGTATTAAAATACTTCAAAGTAAATGTATCAATCCTAGACGGCATAACTACCATATACTATGTCGCCATATATAGGTTTACAATCAAAACCGTAATGTCGAATTGGAAATTAGTTTTCCGTCATGAGTCGAGGCTAGGGATCGTCCTCTCTGATTCGAGACACTCTAGCAAATGCCTCGGGATTACACCTACGGGCAACCCTTAGATGCGGTAGGTGTGACGGCCCGCCTTGCGCCAGCCGACATTTCCAATGAAAGTGCGTTGTGCCGATGTCCAACCAGCACGGGACAGTCGCCAATGAAAGGAATTTGAACTAACAAGGAACCTGTAGAATGTCTCACAGCGCATGGAATAAAATATAATAATAACATACTTGACATAAAACAGGCGAGACAGTGCATAAGTTAAAAACTAAACCATAATCACCATAGCAGCGAGAATCCAAAATACAGCTTATGATCCATAACCATTATTACCACTTCAAAATACTGTCTCTAAAGCAAAAGAAAGGAAAGGTACACTACTAATGCCCAAAGCAGTGACCATCAACAACACAACGAGAATATATGTAGATAATACATAGGAGCCTCCTGCTCGCCTCCGGATCAGCTACTCGTGTATAATCAACTAACATGTCTCTAGTATGCTCGTTTAGGAGCACCCAAAGTAATAAGAAGAGACATAAAACTCTAGGTCAGACAAAAGTCTTGTATGAGCGATAAGCAGCAAAACAGAATAAAAACAGGTATACTAAACCATACTTGAACCTAGACCTGCAACAAAAGAGTTATCACTACATACTGTACAATACTCTAAGGTGCCACTAGCATATGGTGTAAAAAATACGGGGGTGGAGGTGTGCATGTCATAGTGATGGCAAACAATCAAGCATAGCAATCAACCTCACATCTCTCACTCAGTGCATAAAGCATACGATATCCACCGCTTTGATTACCTAAATCCTTGCTATGATCACTCTGCCCCATGGAGTCATGGCGACTCCACTGCACCGATCCATAGCGACTAGCCCTTGCCATGTCACTCTGCCCTATGTAGTCATGACGACTCCACTGCACTGGCTCATAGCCTTGCTACGATCACTTTGCCCGATGGAGTAGTTTCTACCCCACTGCACTGATACGTAGCCTAACGTCCGTCTTGGTGCTGAATCAAAGCTATAGACGTCGATAACACCTTAGCATACGTCCCGTAGCAAAGCCCAACTAATGGAATTAACTCGTTGGTTCCCAACTGGATCCTGAGTTCTACTTCCTATTTGGACTACCTTTGTGTCTCTGTTCCAAAGGCTATACAGCAGTTCTAACCTTTCTTTGGTGCTATTTCTCCTTAATTTGATGTAATTTAGTCAAATCTTCAATTAGAAAGTGGTTTAGAGGTGTTTTAGATGTTGGAGGCCATTACTAAGTTGAGAGAGATGATAAGTGGTGGCTGAAAAATGAGAAAAGGGTGTTCTCTAAACCCTAACAGCCCTTAAATACTCCAAATCCCGAAATCCCCCTTGGCCTAGCTGTTAGTTACCTAATTAAGCCCGATTAAGCTGTTTTTCACCTTTTAAACCTTAATTCAGCCATATCTCCCAAACGGTAAGTCCGTTTTTCACATATGACCACTCTACAGGAAGGTAAACCATCGTCTGGACCTAATGGAAGTGGTTTCTAGTCAAAACTCCTTTCCAATCAAAAGTTATGTCCGAAACAAGATCAGCTAAGGGTAAAACGGTCATTTAAAAATCGACAAAAATCATGGACACGGGAAATGACCCCAATAGTCGTCTCCGAAAGTTACATGACCATACGACTTTGCATGAGAAAGAAATAAATATTCTATGATCCTTTGACGCGTAGAATGCGGGTCATTACATTCTCCCCCCTTAAGAAATTTCATCCTCAAAATTCCTTAACCCAAAACATACAAAGGATCCCGCATGCCTACCAATCATTAACAAAACAATAAAGCATACAAAACAACACAACAACCCTATCCTAGCATGCGGTTTACTAACAAGGGAGTACTATACCGATATAAAAACCTTACCAGGCAAAGAGTTCTGGATACTTCCTCCTTATGTTCTCTTCTGTTTCCCAAGTACGGTCTTCCTCATCATCACCCCCACTGAATTTTGACTAGTCTCACCGCCTTCCTTCGAAGCTGCTTCGTATCGTTCCAATCAATATGCATAGGCCTGAGGTTCCCAACCGCCTCAAGTTCAACCTCGATATCATCCAACTGATCTGGTGAAATAGCCACACTACGGTCGTGCACAAACTTCCTTAACTGGAAAACATGAAATACATTGTGAACTCCCGCCATCTTTTCAGGTAATTCAAACTTTATATGCCAAATTCCCAATTTGCTCGAGAACTGGGAATGGTCCAACAAATCTCGGTGTTAACTTGCCTCTCCTGCCAAATCGAATAACGCTCTTTAACGGAGAAATCTTGACAAACACCAAGTCACCAATGGAGAACTTTAAATCTCTTCTCCTCTTATCAGCATAACTCTTATGCCTATCTTGGGCAGCCTTCATTCGCTGTTGAATGATCTTAATCTTTTCAGAGTTTTCTCTTATCACATCTGGTCCAAGCACAAACTTCTCACCAGTTTCTAACCAACATGACGGTGAGTTGCACGGTCTTCCGTACAAAGCTTCAAATGGAGCCATACTAATACTGGATTGATAACTATTATTATATGCAAACTCTACTAGATGCAAATGGTCATCCCTTGATCCACCAAAATCTAATATGCAAGCTCTCAAGAGATTTTCTAATATACGATTCACCCTCTCTGTTTGACCGTCGGTTTGAGGATGATACGCGGTATTGAGATGTAATTCTGATCCTAACGCCTCTTGTAAGCTCTACCAAAACCCACTAGTAAACAACGTGTCTCGATCACTCACAATGCTTTTAGGTACTCCATGACATCTCACTACCCATTTCATATATAGCTCAGCTAACTTAGCTGTCGTTCTATTCGACTTGACGGGTATAAATCTTACACTCTTGGTCAATCGGTCCACAATCACCCAAATGCTATCATGGCCCGATCTAGTCCTTAGTAACCCATCAATGAAATCCATTGAGACTTGTTCCCATTTCCATTCTGGAAATTCTAATGGTTGCAACAAGCCACTAGGCTTCTTTTGCTCAGCTTTAACCAGCTGGCAATTCATGCATTTGGATATAAACTTCCCAACGTCTCTTTTCATCCCTTCCCAATAGTAGGTCTGCTTCATGTCTCGATACATCTTGTTACCACCAGGGGGTATAATCAGTTTTGAGTGATGACATTCTCTAAGCACTTCATCTCTCAATCCATTGACATTGGGTACAACTAGTCTTCCATTCTTTCTAAGCCATCCATCTCAATCAAGACCATACTTGTAACAACCCGAAAATCTGGGCCAGTTTAAAATTTTTATTTTGGCAATTTTAGTGAATTTTGAACATTTAAAATGAATTATTTTAAATAATATCGACGAGAAATTTATTTTTTAATATAAATCGAACGTATATATTATATAGTTCGTCGTTAGAATATAAATAATTATTTATAATTATAAAAGGAATTGAAATTGGCGCGGTAGTTCGATAATTCGATTTCAAACTTCAATTGAATGTACCGGGTGCAAAACAATCCGGATTTTAGTGAAACCAAAAACATTGGGATCTATTTGAGAATATCTTTCCAACGAATCCGAAAAATCAAAATTTCATAGCGGGGATAAAAAGATATGTCCAGTTGAAAATTCTGAATAGTCGCTATAGAATTCAGGCCATTAAAAATGGAGGTTTTGCAAACGACCTCGGATTTCGACGAAACCACTTTTTTTGGATCCGTGATGTAAAGTTATTGCTAGATTCCAAATTTCATAATTTTTCGAATCAATATGTGAGCGTGGCAAAGGAAAACGTGTTTTGACCATTTCAGTTGAATTTAATCGACTGGAAAATGGCCATTTTTCCAACGGTCTCAGAATTCGACGAAACTAGTTTTGTTAGGACCGTATCGTCAATACGAAGCTAGAAAATATTTTTCGGGAATTTTTGAGGTTCGTATGTGACCCCGGTAAATTGAAATGCACGTTCAAATTCAATATATAGAGTTAAATGTTGATTTTAACGGAAACGGATCGAAACATTCGAATCAGCATACGATACATATCCCGTTGTGTTCGGAATGGGGGTGAAACGCTATGGACGACAGGCGGTGGGCCTCGTTTAGAGGTCGTATGTAAAAGTCAACTTTTTGAATTAAATAAATAAAAAAAATATCCTTCTCTCTCCTCTCCCCTTATACTCTCCCCCCCCCCCCCCCCCTCCGTTCGATTCATTTCAGCAAGAAGAAAAAAAAACCTGCAGCGATGGACGCCGCTCCCCTCCACGCCTGGCTCCCCCCATCCTCACGTCGGCCTCACCACCAGAGCCCTCCCTTCCTTTCCGTTGCGCGCGAAGCCCTAGCCCCCCATCGGAAACCGTGCCAGCTCAACCCCAGTCGCGCCGCCACCGAATCGACCGCCTCAGCCCACTCCTTGATCACCGCACCCCTGTGCCACCGTCCGCGCCTCCACAGCCGCCCCCTGACCTCCAGTGCGCAGCCCCTCTCCCCCTTTTTAACTGTAAGTTTCTACTTAGATTTTTATTTATTTAAAGTTATATTTTTATATATGCAAAGTTAATATTTTTTTATGTAAAGTTATATTTTTATATATGCAAAGTTAATATTTTTTATATGTAAAGTTATATTTTTATATATGCAAAGTTAATATTTTTTATATGCAAAGTTATATTTTTTATATGCAAAGTTATATTTTTTATATGCAAAGTTAATATTTTTTATATGCAAAGTTAATATTTTTTATATGCAAAGTTAATAGAAAAGAGTAGATTTTTTAAAATAGAAAAGATTAGATTTTTGAAATTGAAAAGGCAAAATCTTTATGGTTGAAAAGGCGAAATCTTTATATAGAGAATAGTGTGGCAAAAATAGAATTTTTATCTATATAGTAGCAAAGTAAAATTTCGATTTTTATATATTGAATAGCATGGTAAAAATTCGTTCGATTTTTATATATTGAATAGCATGGTAAAAATTCGATTTTTATATATTGAATAGCATGGTAAAAATTCGATTTTTATATATTGAATAGCGAAGTAAAAATTCGATTTTTATATATTGAATAGCGAAGTAAAAATTCGATTTTTCTATATTGAGTAGCGAAGTAAAAATTCGATTTTTATATATTGAATAGCGAAGTAAAAATTCGATTTTTCTATATTGAGTAGCGAAGTAAAAATTCGATTTTTATATATTGAATAGCGAAGTAAAAATTTGATTTTTATATATTGAATAGCGAAGTAAAAATTCGATTTTTATATATTGAATAGCATGGTAAAAATTCGATTTTTATATATTGAATAGCATGGTAAAAATTCGATATATTGAATAGCGAAGTAAAAATTCGATTTTTCTATATTGAATAGCGAAGT
Source organism: Allium sativum (assembly GCA_030737875.1). Classification (NCBI taxonomy): domain Eukaryota; kingdom Viridiplantae; phylum Streptophyta; class Magnoliopsida; order Asparagales; family Amaryllidaceae; genus Allium; species Allium sativum. The sequence continues at coordinate 432,556,399 of CM060912.1, forward strand.
AAAAATTCAATTTTTATATATTGAATAGCATAGTAAAAATTCGATTTTTATATATTGAATAGCGAAGTAAAAAATGCGATTTTTACATATGTAGAGAATGCGGGCAGAGAAAGTGACAAGAGGCAAGAACGACGAAGATTTCTACCTAAGAAGAGTCGTGGCGTGGGATTAACAATTCTGTGAGAATTTCTCACTCTTTAATTTAATTTTCTAGTTATATATACTAGGATGCAGACGGTGTTTAGTAGCACCCGACACCCGTCGTCCACAGACCATGGACGACTTGTATGCTTGGTTGTTTGATTTTGATGTGTAGTTGATTCTGTGATGTGATGTAAAACGAAAAAAATATTTTATAGTTAAAAATAGAATTTTTAACGCGTATATGAAAGGAAATAAAAATAAACAAATCGGACGATTTGTTTATATACACACATTTGACTGATATTGATTGGGACGATAAATTTTACACATCGCCCAACTACACAAATAAAATCTGTGTTTGATTGTCTGAAACCCCACATGGGTATTGGGATGATATTTGACGTACACTAATCCCGATTGTTTAGTTGTATGTCGATCGATTGATTGACAGACTGTTATAAGCATTGAATATTTATATTTGATGCTTATACAGTGTAGAATGCACTTTGGATGATGGTTGATTATTCATCGTTGTTATTGTATACAAGTGTTGTAGAAAATCCATATAATTAACATTATATGGTAGTTGATTGGGCCTCATTCCAGTTTCGAAAAAGAAATATTTAAAATAAAAATATTTGAAATAGAAATATTTGAAGAGAAATATTTGAATAGAAATATTTAAAATAAAAATATTTGAAATAGAATTTTTGAAAATAGAAACATATGAAGCCGTGTTGGTTAGATTGACGCCATTTTGACGTGAACGATATTTATATCGATTTTATTCATTTTATAATGAATATCGAAAGTGATTTCAAAATCTGATATTTTGAAAAGAAATGAATTCGAATTGAAATTGAAAAGAAATGAATTCGAATTGAAATTGAATAGAAATGAATTCGAATTGAAATTGAATAGAAATGAATTCGAATTGAAATTGAATAGAAATGAATTCGAATTGAAATTGAATAGAAATCGATTTGAAATGAATTTAAAACGAATTTATATTGGAATATTCAATTTTGATTTGAAATTGAATATGAAGTTGAAACCGCTTTGAAAATGAATTGAAAACGATTTATAAAGCACGTTTTGAATTGAAATCGACGAAGTATATATTATATATATTATATATATATATATATAATATAATGCCCTGAATAGAACGCGCCGCGCCGCGGCAGTTCGCGAATTTCGACCATTGACTTCGAACGGATATTACGGGAGATCCGACCGTCGGATTCTCCTAAAACTGGAACCGTTGGGTTCGTATCGAAAAGAGCATTCTAACAATTATTAGAAATTAGAAATCTAACGGTTGGATTTGGAATTATGTCCAAATCAAATTTGATAAAGGTCGCTGTAAGTGCAGTTCGATGGCCGTTGATGGAAATCGACTGTACGGGCCTTGATAAAATTATTAAAAATAGTAATAATTTGTGTAAAATAATAAGAAATGATTTAGAAAGAATTGGGATGAAAAACTCCATATTTGAAAAGATAAAAATAGACTTTTATCGAAATGAACTAGTTTTGAACTAGAATTATAATTCTATTTATTTTTAAAATAAATAAACTGGATTAGAAATGGTTTTGAAAATAACCAGAATTTCCAATAATTATATTGGAATGGATTTGAATCGAAATTGTCTTTGGATTATTTCGATGTTGGATTTCATGATGATACAGATATTGTTATGGGAATTTGAAAGATATATATATATATCATTATTTCCAATACGATATTTGTTAGTCGTAGAATCTGATATTGAATATAAGCCGGTATATTTTCTATTCAGAGCCTTGTGTTTAATATCAAATGTGATTTGGGTTTGTCGTGAATGGTGTCTTCATTAACACTGTTCTTGAACCCAGTTGAGAAAAGATTAAATCTTTTTATTTAGATTTAATGAAGTATACCAATTAAATAATATTTAATTGGAATTTAATTGATATTGATTTTTGGGTTTATCGTGAACAGTGTTTTTAAATAACACTTGTTCTTTAACCCGATAATTAATGGAATGGGATTTTGGGTTTATCGTGAACCGTGTTTCAAATGACACTGATTCTTTAACCCAGTCACAGATTAAAACTAAGTGGAGTTTTAATGAATCTTTAATTAGATAGAAATGATCGAGAATGGAGTATCACCAGTTTTGCTCCAGGCGTTAGTTAAATCTTTAATTAGATTTGAACGTGAAATGGTAATTGAATTTACCGATAACACCGTGGTGTTAGATATGAAGTAAGACCCTTTTTACTTCATGAGATGAATAGGTTGGGATTGGGAAATTAAAACCAATGATTACTTCGGTAAGGTTCGTTAATCTCGACTAATTGAATCGAAATTCAAAAGGAGATTAGAGAATAAATTCAAGGAATTTATCTTGGATAAAATTAATGGGAACTTTTCCCTATGAATGTGAAATTTAGAAACTAACTGTCGGTTAGCCAAGCAGAATGGTTTTCTGGATATTGATCTGATGTTGGTTTCGGCCTTCGGGGTTAATATTTGGGGAATTATTCTCTTGATTAATTTATGATTAGTGACTGATGAATTGGAATGAGGCGTATGTTGTGTTTGTGTAACACTTATTTAAAATATACGCGAGTTATTCGGAAAGACCGGGTTTATCCCATTCTGAATAAGACGATAAGTCGAAGATGAAGACGGTGGTCGAAGACCGGAAGTCTTCACGTCGTTTGGGTGATTACTAACGATCTTGATTAGGCTGTACACCCAAGAAGATGGAAACAGTTGGTGATCGTTCAGACGTACTTGGAGATCGATGGATATGCGGGGTACTAGGTGCCTCCGGTTTCGTTCAGACCCAGAACGGACTTGTAAATGGACTGTGTGTCTGACATTGGATTTCATTCTGTGTGACTGATATCGGTTGCATAGAGTGGTTTGCATGTGTGGCATGCTAAGATGCAAATGATCAAGGCTTCTGTTGAAAAGCAAAGTCTTGTGGTGATGATCAAAGCACAGCCTGTGTGGCACAGCTTTGTGTAACGTGAATTTGCGAGCCTCGCACCCCGGTTGTGAACCAGAAACGGGAGAGGACATCAGGGAGGGCATGCGTCTCCTTCTAGCTAGGGTGGTGTCAGTGACCTACCAGCCCTGACATTTATATACTTTTCACCTGTGTGGTTGTTGCTGTTGCGAGGCGCCTCGGTTAGATCGGACGATCCGGGTCCGATGGAGCCATTCGTTGGCTCATTTACGCCCCAAAGGGCGGGGAAACGTAGTGTTCAGGCATAATAATACACATCGGTGGACCGGCCCTGACGATCCAAGGGGCAGTTGCGGCTGTTCCTGAGACACGGGCTAGAGCGTCTCGAATAGGTTGAGGACTATCTTTTGCCTCGGTTCATAGACGGAAATCCAATTTCCAAATACGTGACATTTGCGGTTTTATTTGTAGAGCCTAGTAGGGCGACATAGTGGGATGGGGCGCTTATGCCATCTATGATTGATACTTATGATTTGAAGTTGTTTTATACACTATACACTTATAATAGTATCAAATGATTTGTTTTAAACGTATCAAGCATTCTTGGCTATTATAAGGTAAAAACCCTATCCTCCGGCTTACGTTGCATTGTGTGATGGGAACTGGGTCTTATAATAGCTTCATTTTTCTTTATTTAGCATTGCGCTGTTGTTTTATGCACTGGTGTTCTTGGGAGGAAACCCGTTCCGTGTTATACGGCGTGGTCCCTTGATTTACCGAACTTTAAAAATAAAGATTAATAACTGTTTTAGTTCTCAGACCAGTCCCATGACTGACCTGGAGTTTATTGTTTTAACCTAAACTCTGGGTGCCTTATTTCGACACGGGCAGCTAGTAGTTTTGGTTTTGCAGATTTATATTCACAGGATCCTGGTTTACAGCTGGAACGATATCCGGAAAGCTTTGTATCCGTATATACCTTCTAGTTGTGTATTGTATTATTTTCCGCTGCTATGTAATTTATTGTAATCTCTGATAATTTGTGATGTATATTATTTATTCATACTCTGTATATTCTTGTATTCTGATGGAATTGTTGTAATTAACAATGAAATGCTCTTCCGTCTGCGTTCTGTTGGGGCTTGTTCTCGAAATATCCGCTCTTTCCTTTACGGGGAAGTTACGGGTTTTCACAATACTCGTTCATCTCCTCATTGATGCCCATCTCTAAATTGGAGATGATTTTCAATAAGTTAGGATTGTCCCTCTGATTGGAACCAATCCGCTCAATCAAAGTGGGTCTGACCGTCAAACTTGCTAATACTTCTGGATCCAATTCCCACTTTGGTCTGAAATCATACCCAGCGATGTACTCTAGTTGCTTCCACTCAAGAAACATAGCCCCTAAACTGGCATGTCTTCTACTCAATGCATCAGCTATCGCATTTTCCTTTCCTATGTGTATGCGATATCGAAATCATAGGAAGCCAAGAACTCTAACCATCTTTGCTTTCGAAGATTTAGATCCTTCTGTGAGAAAAGATACTTTAACGATTTATGATCGGTAAACAACTAGAATCTTTCTCCTAAGAGATAATGTCTCCACATCTTCAATGCGAACACGATCGCTGCCAATTCCAAATCATGGGTAGGATATCTTTTCTCATGTAGTTTTAGTTGCCGACTTGCATAAGCTACAACCCTACCTCCTTGCATCAGTACAGTACCCAGTCTGGTACCACATGCATCTGTATATACCGTCATCTCTTCATTTCCCTTAGGAATGACTAATACTGGTGCACATGTCAACTTTTCCTTTAGACTCTTGAATGCATTGTCGCACTTTTCGTCCTAGACGAAAGCTTGATTCTTCTTGGTCAACTGAGTCAACGGTGTTGCTATCTTGGAGAAGCCTTGGATAAACTTACGAAAATATCTATCTAATCCCAAGAAACTTCTTACGTCTGTTGCATTCTTGGACGTAGACCAATCTTGTACCATAGCCACCTTCGCAGGAACCATGGCAATACCGTTCTATGAAACAACATGGCCCAAGAATCTCACCTCCCTCCTCCAGTAGTGACATTGAGAAATCTTTGTTTTCAATTGGTGTTTTCTCAACACCTCCATCACTATCCTCAAGTGTTCCTTGTGTTCTTCCTCTGTCCTTGAATAAACAAGTATATTGTCCATGAACACAAAAACAAACTTGTTCAACTGATCTCTGAATACCCTATACATAAGATCCACAAAATACGCTGGTGCATTGGTCAACCCGAATGGCATGACCAACCACTCATAGAATCTAGACGGCGTCCGAAATGCCGTTTTAGCTATACTCTAAGCTTCCACTCTAAGCTGATGAAAACCTGTCGCGAGATCCAATTGGGAGATCACTCTCACGCCACTCAACTGATCAAACAAATCATCTATCCACGGTAGAGGATACTTATTCTTCCTCATCACCTTATTCAACTCGCGGTATTGCACACACAAACGAAGGGAACCATCTTCCTTGGTAGCAAACACTACTGGTGCTCCCCACTCAGAAACACTTCTTCTGATAAATCCCTTCTTCAAAAGATCACTTACATGCACCCCAAGCTCTCGCTTCTCCCTTGGTACCATACGACGAAGTGGCATCACTATAGGTCTGGCATCTTTCACTAAATCAATACGGAACTCAATCTCTCGGTGTGGTGGAAGTTCGGTCACTTCCTCGAAGATGTCCGGATACTGGCCAGCCATGGGCATATCGGACAACTCATCATGCGGGATGTCTAGGGAATTTAGAAAACTAGCCATTACCCCATCACTAGGTAGACCACCAAACACTACCCTCTGCCCATCATCCGCTCGAACTATCACCAAAAAGCCCTCACAGTCTACCACCACCCCATATCTTTGGAGCCAATCACTCCCAAAATAAGGCCAAACCCAGTAAAGCCGAAAACAAAGCAATCACAAACAAACATGCATCCATGACTCGATAAGACCACATTACGACAAATCATACAAAAGCTAGTCGAACCACCAATCGGGTTCGTCACTGCTAAAGGTCTATCGACTATCTCGGGTTCCAATCCCAACCTATCTACCAGGTCACTAGATATGAAGGAACGGGAAGCCTCGGTATCAAACAATACTCGAACAAGGATATCATAAACGGAAAGCATACCTTGAATGACGACATTCTTTCCCTTCTCCGCCACGGTTGGGGCATTCGATGAAGAAGGAACAGCTTTGATAGCATATGCTTTCACAATCAGCTTTTCTTTAGAGGGTTGCAGACACTTGTCCTTGTGATGTCCCACTTGGCCACAGTTGAAGCACTTTCTATCCGCTGGCTTGGCCCGACATTCTTTAGCATAGTGGCCCTTCTTACCACAGCTGAAGCACTCAACATCTTTCTTATTCTTTTTCTTCTAGCCATCCTTGGTCTGATTCTGCTTTCTCTTATTCTGAGAACCATTCTTGCCTCCGCCGCTTGCTTACGGCTTTGGCTCCTCTGCAGATGCAACCTCAGTCTTCGACTTTGGATATAGACTCTCTGATCTCAAAGCTTTCCCCACAATCGATTTGTAACACCCCACGCCCGCTAGGGTCACTCACAAAGGGAATGCCATAGCATCAGTGGAGTATTTTAGTGAATATAGAACAGAAAAATTACAACAAGACAGATATAAATAGTACTTGAAATTTTAAAACATCATCTCATAACAGCGGAAAATAAACATGCCTGGTTACATCATAAAACCATGATAAAAGTCAAGTACAATATCCATCAAAATAAAGAAGTACATAATCCCACTCTCTCATACAATAGCCATAACAAAAGAAAAGATAACTGGATAACTGGAGCTTTACATCTACCCAAGCTCCGAAAGACTGGAACAGCAATCCGATCAAGCTCTACTACCGCTAGGATCCACCGTAGGACCTGAGGGTTGGGAAAAAGATAAAAATAACGGGGTCAGACATAAGTCTGAGTGAGTCCTATAACCTTAACAATACAATTATTAAAGTAATTAGGGTATGACATGAACTCGGTACGGTACCTTTGGGGATAATAACTACACTAAGTAGCCAACAACATAGGATGAACTAAGATAACCGTCAGGACGCATCTACCCACCCAAGGATAATTACTAACTGCACCACACCAGTCATTCCTACTTAAAGGTTGATCCCTTCCAAGGACTTAGAAAATTTCCCCAGTAGTTTCATGTACCCCTAGCCCACTACATAGGTGCCGTCTGCCCCTATCTCCACTAGGTGTACCCAGTAATTCTTACCCAATAGTTTCGTGTACCCCTACATAGGTGCCGTCTGCCCCTATTTCCACTAGGTGTACCCAGTAATTCTTACCCAATAGTTTCGTTTACCCCTACATAGGTGCCGTCTGCCCCTATTTCCACTAGGTGTACCCACTACTCCCCAAGCGATCGGCTCCCTACCGTAGATACCCGTGCTGGTCCCACAGTGGGGTGTATCACTCCCCTACAGTGGCTACCCAATACTAACGGTGCACGGCTTTATATCTACACGATGCAACAACGGCTTATCTACCAGCCTGGGCCCACACACGCATATGAAGCCCGTTGGACTTGCGTTGCCACCGCTAACCCGTTTTGGCCTCTTATAATCAAGCCCAATATGCGTGTCCCGTCACTCGACATGGGTCGAGCCCACAAAGATACGTTTTGGGATATTGGTTGAAATGGGCCCCCGCAAGCTACCCACTTAAGCTTGTCAAATATCTAGTGTATCCCACTTAACCCTTTAATCATGTTTAATTACATGTTTCCACTTGGTTAAGTATTCTAATCGTATTTTCTATTGCCACCCAAGGCAACCCACTAGATTCCACATGCCACCCAAGGCAACCAAAAAAAATTCCTCATGCCACCCAAGGCACCCACTTAACCCCTCATGTCCCACTACATGCTATTATGGTTAAGTGTTTCTTAATTAATTAAGACCGTGATCTCCCGTAAAGACCTCCCACATTAGACTGGCTGTTATGACCGCCTGGTTAAGCCGGTAGAATCCGGGCAGTCTTACGTCATAACAGAGTCTAACCTCGTGTCTTTACCTTAATCACGTATTTAATTTATGGCTAAGACCTCTCACATTGGGCTGTCATTTGTAGCAACTGGTTAAGCCGGTCGGGTCCGGGCAGTTTTACACTACAAATGAGTCCAACCTCGTGTCTTAGTCGATTTATTTCACCTAATTAATCACCCCCATATTAATTATCCCTAATTAATATCAAGTTTACCATAACATGGGTAGACCTAACTCAATAGGTAAATTCCCATGGGGTAGACCTAACTCAATAGGTAAATTCCCACTTATGGTAATTTATTTTTTTATGGTATGCTTAATCATACCCAATCATCCATTTATTAATATATTTACCCACCCCATCGTTCCCCACGTAAATCGTTCTCATTTCATGACATATAAAAGGGGAAGATCCATCACACATATCATGGTTTTAGCATATAACTTTGTCATGGGTTGAGAGGATGTCAACTTGCATATATGAACACATATTAACCCAACTTGCTCTTAAGCATCTACATAACTTGCATAATTATTCATATGACCTCATAAGCATGCATAACATGGTAATCTTGCATTTGAGCATACACCTAACTTGCATGTTTATTCACATAACTTCATATGCATGCATAACATGTTAATCTTGCATTTAAACATACACATAACTTGCATCATTATTCTCATAACTTCATATGCATGCATAACATATTATCCTTGCATTTGATCATACACATAATTTGCATAATCATTCACATAACTTCATATGCATGCATAACATATCAATCTTGCATTTGAGCATACACCTAACTTGCATGTTTATTCACATAACTTCATATGCATGCATAACATGTTAATCTTGCATTTGAACATACACATAACTTGCATATTTATTCACATAACTTCATAAGCATGCTTAACATGTTGCATACTAGATCAATGTCCAACTTAGTGTTTTGCATCATAATCATCATGAAACATAGCACCAAACTTGCATAAAGATATAACATTAAACTTGCATAAAAATGTTATGAACACATATACTAAACTTGCATGACAAAGAGCATATAACTTGCAAAACACATGACATATACAATATTAAGCTTGCATAAACACATTGATCCACAAACATAACCATACATCATCATATCCTATCTTAATCAATTTAACAATTGATTATTAAAGGGATAGAAGCTCACCAAAACAAAATTAGCAAACTAATGAAGAAGATTAAGAGGCTAGAAGTTGATTTGGAATGCTATCCCTTCTCAAATTTTGGTGGAGGCTCTCTCAAGTTTCAATTTGCCATAGTTTAGTTACTAGATTTAATTATGAATGAATTAGTGTAGGGTTAGGGTCTTATTTATAGGATTAGGTGAGTGTTTTAGGCCCTTAGATTAACCCTAGATTAGGTTAGGACCCTTAGATTTAGGAAATCTCTAGAACCAGCCCTCCTAGCCAGCCTGAAACCCAACCTGGTGCAACCTGGTGCACCCAGGTTCACAGAACGGCGCCACCCTGTCAACAGGCAAGTCGACAGGCATGTCGACACCCCTGTCGACAGGCCTGTCGACAGCCCTGTCGACATGGGCTGGGCGGGAAGCTTCCCGCCTGACCCCGCCTGGCCCATTCCAAATCTGAATATTTTAAATTTTTAAATCTGTTTTAGTTTTAAATTTTCTGCAAACTTCATTGGGCCATAACTGGGCCATACGGACTCCGATTTTCGAAAACTCGGACTCTATTTCGCGTATTTTTCCGAGACGAACGTAATGACGCAGCCCGTTTCCCCTAATTCCCACATCTGAGATTATTTATCCTGAAATTAGTGAATTTTAGTATTAACTAAAATTCGGGGTGTTACATTCTCCCCTCCTTAAAGGATTTCGTCCCCGAAATCTCTAGGCTAAGGAGAATGCATATCCTACCATCCAAACAACCATCTACTCAAATCATCAAACACAGGCATCCATTGTCCTTAAAACAATTTCTAATGATGTATGAGCATATGCAAAAAGTGTGTGTATATGTTCCCTATCTAATGTATGAACATATGCAAACCATGATAGTGCCATGCATCCATTATGTATGCAAGAAAACCCTATCGACACATACAATATCTACATGAGTGCACAATCATTCACCAAAATGCATCATCCATGCGATAACACAACCATTATACATCCATAAATATATTTTCCTACACACAATTTTATGCAATATGCAATATGAAGTGACTGAGCCGATCTAGTGCCTAGAGTGTGTGTATATGCATCCACGAGCAACCACTAGCAAACACTTGCATCCACTTGCATCCATCAACCATAACATGTCTCAAACACATGTTTCAACCATAGGTTTACCCTATCTAAAGGTCAAAGGTACCAACGAGAGGACATACCAAAGATAAGATAAGTACTAGACAAGCGATAAAGGAGAAAGTAAAGGCATACCCTCAAAAAGAAATGGGTACAATGAACGCATCTTCGCTTCCGTCTCCCAAGTTGCGTTGCTCTCATCTTCTCCCCATTGCACTTTGACTAGCTGAACCTCTCGATTTCTCAATTTCCTAGTCTCCGACCCAAGGATGCGAGTAGGAGCTCGTCGAATTGTCGCATCACGCTCAACCTCTACATCTCTAAGCAAGCTCGGCTCTACCACCTCTGCGGTCTCATGTAAGCATTTCCTCAAATGGGACACATGGAATACATCATGGACACCACTAAGTCTGTCAGGCAACTCCACTCTATATGCCATCCGTCCAACCCTTTCCTTGATAGGAAACGGCCCAACAAACCTTGGTGCTAACTTCCCAACGGATCCGAAGCGAACAACATTTCTCAACGGAGATACCTTGACAAAAACCATATCCCCAACCTCAAACTCAAGATCCGTCCTTCTCTTGTCCGCATAAGATTTTTGCCTATCCTGCGCTGCTTTCATTCTTCTTCGAATCAAGTCAATCTTCTCTGAAGTCTCCCTAACCATATCAGGCCCAAGCAAGATCTTATCCGTAGATTCCCACCAACATGTAGGTGATCGACAAGGCCTTCCATAGAGAGCTTCGAAAGGAGCCATACCAATACTGGACTGAAAGCTGTTATTATATGCGAACTCCACCAGTGGAAGATGCTCTTCCCATGTACCTCCAAAATCTAAGATACAAAGCCTCAAAAGGTCTTCTAGAACACGATTCACCCTCTCAGTCTGGCCGTCTATCTGAGGATGATATGCAGTGCTCAGACACAATTGAGTCCCCACTGCTTCTTGCAAGCTTCTCCAGAACTCGCTAGTGAAGATAGGATCTCGATCACTAACTATGCTAGAGGGTACCCCATGTAATCGAACTATCTCTCGAAGATATACTGAAGCTAACCATGGAGCAGTCCTCTTGCTCTTCACAGGTATGAAATGGGCGCTCTTAGTAAGTCTATCTACCACCACCCAAATTCCTGTATTACCCTTCCTCGACCTGGGTAACCCGTCAATAAAATCCATCGAGACGCTATCCCACTTCCATTGCGGAACCTCCAATGGGTGAAGCAACCCACCTGGTTTCTTTTGCTCCGCCTTCACTTGCTGGCACACCAAACATTGAGCAACATACTCGGCCACATCTTTCTTCATACCGGCCCAGAAGAAAACCCTTTTCATGTCTTGGTACATCTTATCCCCACCGGGATGAATGGTCATCCTAGAACGGTGTGCGTCATCAAGAATAGCCTTCCTCAAACCCTCGTCCTGCGGTACACAAAGTCTACCGTCTCTGCGCAAGCACCCTCTATCATCTAGGGTGTACCTACTCAAATGGCTGGACGACTCCCCCCTTATGAGCTTCTCTACTAACTCAACCAACTGTGGGTCGCCCCTCTGTGCTTCTCCAATCCGCCCCAAGAGAGTAGGTCTAACTTCCAAAGAAGCTAGCAAACCGGGTACATAGTCAACAGAAGGTCTGAAATCAAACATCGAGATAAATTCCAAGCTTCGTCGTTCCACGAACAATGGACTCAAGGACAACCTCTTCCTACTCAAGGCGTCCGCCACCACGTTACCCTTGCCAGGGGTATACGCTATCTCGAAATCATAAGATGCCAAGAACTCCATCCACCTTTGCTGTCTTAAGTTTAAATCTTTCTGAGAGAACAAGTACTTCAAAGATTTATGGTCAGTGAACAACTCGAATCTCTCACCAAGAAGATAATGGCGCCAAATCTTAAGCGCAAAAACAATAGCGGCCAGCTCTAGATCATGGGTAGGGTAATTTTTCTCATGCGCCCTCAACTGCCTTCCACCATAGGCTATTACCCTTCCCTCTTGCATTAAGACTGCGCCAAGTCCTGTCCCACATGCATCGGTATAGACAACAAATGGTTTGCTCCCATCTGGCAACACTAAAACTGGAGCGGTGGTTAAAGCTCTCTTTAACCGTCGGAACGCATCATCACAATCTACGTCCCAAGTGAAAACAAGATTCTTCTTTGTTAAGCGGGTTAATGGGGCTGATATCCTCGCGAAGTCTTTGATAAACTTCCTATAATAACCCGCCAACCCCAAGAAACTTCTTACTTCGGTAGCATTCTTCGGAACCTTCCAATCCTGAATTGATACTACCTTCGCGGGATCCACAGCTATCCCTTCCTTGGAGACCACATGCCCCAAGAACCGCACTTCCCTCCTCCAGAAGTGACATTTAGAGAATTTAGCCTTAAGGCTATGTGCTCGAAGAGTCTTCAATACTTCCCCAAGATGTAGGGCATGCTCTTCTTCACTCTTAGAAAACACTAAGATGTCATCCACAAAGACCACCACGAATTTATTAAGGAACTCCCTGAACACCCTACTCATCAAATCAACAAAGTATGCAGGGGCGTTTGTCAACCCAAATGGCATCACCAGCCACTCATAGAAACCATCCGGAGTCCTAAAGGCAGTCTTGTCTATGCTATCCTCAGCCACCCTCAACTGATGAAACCCCGTGGCCAAGTCCAACTGAGAAAATACTGAAGCGCCAACCAACTGATCGAAAAGATCATCAATCCTCGGCAATGGGTGTCTATTCTTCTTTGTGAGCTTGTTGAGTTCTCTATAGTCTACACAAAGTCTGAGGGACCCATCTGCCTTCGTAGCAAATACTACTGGAGCACCCCACTCCGATATGCTCCGTCTTATGAACCCCTTCTCAAGCAACTCCCCTACTTGCTTATGGAGTTCCCTCCTCTCACGAGGAGCCATGTGGCGCACTGGTAAAGATACCGGTTTAGCATTATCCACCAAATATATTCGGAAGTCAATCTCCCGCTTCGGAGGTAAGCCCTTCACCTCCTCAAACACATCCGGATATTCCCGGACTACTCTAACAGATTTCAAACTCTCGACCGAAGCGTCAAGCGATTCAAGATAACTTAGCATAACAGAGTCCATGGGATTACAAGAAATCTCGAGAGTGTTACCCAAGCGGGTCATCAGCCTAACAACTCTCCTTTCGCAATCAAGAACGGCACCATTACTGGATAACCAGTCCATGCCCAAAATTAACCCATAGCCCGTGAAGCCCAATACAAAAGCATCACATCTAAACTCAATGCTAAGTATAGAAATCTTCAAACCCAAACATATCATGGACAAATAAGTGGAGCCCCCAATTGGGTTTGAAACAACCAAGGGATCATCTACCAGACTGGTGTCTAAGTGCAGTAACTCTACTAATGATGATGAGATAAACGAGTGCGATGCGCCTGAATCAAACAATGTACGGACAGGATGGTCAAATAGAAAAACCAGACTTTCAACGGAAATAGTTCTACCTCTCTCCTGAATCGGCGGAACCGCGAGAGCCTGTACTTGCCCCCTAGCCTGACTCGGTGCCATAAGAGCTTGCACCTGTCCTCCTGAGGTAGATCCCGTCCTTTGCCCCTTCTTAGGGCAATCCTTCACTAAGTGCCCTGCTTCGCCACAGTGGAAGCAGCCAGTCTTCTTCTTCTTGCGACAATCCTTGCTTAGGTGGCCAGGTGTCCCACAATTGAAACACTTCTTCTTCTTGCCCTTGCCACCGTTGCCTTTCCCACCTTTGCTTTGTTGTTGTTGAGGTCTCTTTTGATCTCCCTTCTTCTCGGGTACCTTATTAGCATTAGGACCCTTCTCTTCCTCATACATGAGTGCCATGTCAACTAGCTTCTCAAAGGTGGCCCCCATAGGGATGTGAGTCATAGCCAACCCATGCATCGGTTCATTTAAGCCTTTCACGAACCTCAAAGCCTTCTTCTCCGGTGTATTCACCATATCTAGGCCAAACCTTGCCAATTGATTAAACTTATTAACATACTCCTTCACCGAGAGGTTTCCTTGCTTTAGAGTCAAGAATCTTTCCATATACAAGTTTTCCTCCGCCCTTGAGAGAAACTTTGCCACAAATCTTTGCCTAAAATCCGCCCAAGAGTCAACGGGGCGTTCTCCATTAGTAACCTCCCACCAGAATGAGGCCTCTCCCTTCATTAACCAAGCAGCCAACTTGACTTTCTTCCCTTCTTCCATCTCAAAGATATCTATCAACTCTTCCACCTCTTTAAGCCAATCTCTAGCCTCCACAAAGGTTTCAGATCCTTGGAAAGGTTTCCCTCCCATAGCTTTAAATTCCTTGCAAGTCTTAGCAAAAGTATCCGTGCGAGGAGGAGGGGGAGGAGGAAGATCGGGTGCTACGGTTGGTGGAGGAATATTTGCTGGACCCGTAGTGGTGGCCCTAGCCTCCATCAATCTCCTATACCATACTGGTACCGCTACACCCTCCGGAAGATTAATATTCTCGGCCATGCTGAAACGAAAAAGGAAAGATTCAAAACGGAGAATTCGAAGGATATAGATATGGCTATTGGGGATTATGCTTTTCTTTCAAAAACTTTTCTCTTAAAAGACATGTTTTTGAAAATATCTTTTCCAAAAATGTTTTAGAAAAATAGTTTTCTAAAAATTTTTATCTGTTCCGGTAACCTCGCTCTGATACCACGTGTAACACCCCACGCCCGCTAGGGTCACTCACAAAGGGAATGCCATAGCATCGGTGGAGTATTTTAGTGAATATAGAACAGAAAAATTACAACAAGACAGATATAAATAGTACTTGAAATTTTAAAACATCATCTCATAACAGCGGAAAATAAACATGCCTGGTTACATCATAAAACCATGATAAAAGTCAAGTACAATATCCATCAAAATAAAGAAGTACATAATCCCACTCTCTCATACAATAGCCATAACAAAAGAAAAGATAACTGGATAACTGGAGCTTTACATCTACCCAAGCTCCGAAAGACTGGAACAGCAATCCGATCAAGCTCTACTACCGCTAGGATCCACCGTAGGACCTGAGGGTTGGGAAAAAGATAAAAACAACGGGGTCAGACATAAGTCTGAGTGAGTCCTATAACCTTAACAATACAATTATTAAAGTAATTAGGGTATGACATGAACTCGGTACGGTACCTTTGGGGATAATAACTACACTAAGTAGCCAACAACATAGGATGAACTAAGATAACCGTCAGGACGCATCTACCCACCCAAGGATAATTACTAACTGCACCACACCAGTCATTCCTACTTAAAGGTTGATCCCTTCCAAGGACTTAGAAAATTTCCCCAGTAGTTTCATGTACCCCTAGCCCACTACATAGGTGCCGTCTGCCCCTATCTCCACTAGGTGTACCCAGTAATTCTTACCCAATAGTTTCGTGTACCCCTACATAGGTGCCGTCTGCCCCTATTTCCACTAGGTGTACCCAGTAATTCTTACCCAATAGTTTCGTTTACCCCTACATAGGTGCCGTCTGCCCCTATTTCCACTAGGTGTACCCACTACTCCCCAAGCGATCGGCTCCCTACCGTAGATACCCGTGCTGGTCCCACAGTGGGGTGTATCACTCCCCTACAGTGGCTACCCAATACTAACGGTGCACGGCTTTATATCTACACGATGCAACAACGGCTTATCTACCAGCCCGGGCCCACACACGCATATGAAGCCCGTTGGACTTGCGTTGCCACCGCTAACCCGTTTTGGCCTCTTATAATCAAGCCCAATATGCGTGTCCCGTCACTCGACATGGGTCGAGCCCACAAAGATACGTTTTGGGATATTGGTTGAAATGGGCCCCCGCAAGCTACCCACTTAAGCTTGTCAAATATCTAGTGTATCCCACTTAACCCTTTAATCATGTTTAATTACATGTTTCCACTTGGTTAAGTATTCTAATCGTATTTTCTATTGCCACCCAAGGCAACCCACTAGATTCCACATGCCACCCAAGGCAACCAAAAAAATTTCCTCATGCCACCCAAGGCACCCACTTAACCCCTCATGTCCCACTACATGCTATTATGGTTAAGTGTTTCTTAATTAATTAAGACCGTGATCTCCCGTAAAGACCTCCCACATTAGACTGGCTGTTATGACCGCCTGGTTAAGCCGGTAGAATCCGGGCAGTCTTACGTCATAACAGAGTCTAACCTCGTGTCTTTACCTTAATCACGTATTTAATTTATGGCTAAGACCTCTCACATTGGGCTGTCATTTGTAGCAACTGGTTAAGCCGGTCGGGTCCGGGCAGTTTTACACTACAAATGAGTCCAACCTCGTGTCTTAGTCGATTTATTTCACCTAATTAATCACCCCCATATTAATTATCCCTAATTAATATCAAGTTTACCATAACATGGGTAGACCTAACTCAATAGGTAAATTCCCATGGGGTAGACCTAACTCAATAGGTAAATTCCCACTTATGGTAATTTATTTTTTTATGGTATGCTTAATCATACCCAATCATCCATTTATTAATATATTTACCCACCCCATCGTTCCCCACGTAAATCGTTCTCATTTCATGACATATAAAAGGGGAAGATCCATCACACATATCATGGTTTTAGCATATAACTTTGTCATGGGTTGAGAGGATGTCAACTTGCATATATGAACACATATTAACCCAACTTGCTCTTAAGCATCTACATAACTTGCATAATTATTCATATGACCTCATAAGCATGCATAACATGGTAATCTTGCATTTGAGCATACACCTAACTTGCATGTTTATTCACATAACTTCATATGCATGCATAACATGTTAATCTTGCATTTAAACATACACATAACTTGCATCATTATTCTCATAACTTCATATGCATGCATAACATATTATCCTTGCATTTGATCATACACATAATTTGCATAATCATTCACATAACTTCATATGCATGCATAACATATCAATCTTGCATTTGAGCATACACCTAACTTGCATGTTTATTCACATAACTTCATATGCATGCATAACATGTTAATCTTGCATTTGAACATACACATAACTTGCATATTTATTCACATAACTTCATAAGCATGCTTAACATGTTGCATACTAGATCAATGTCCAACTTAGTGTTTTGCATCATAATCATCATGAAACATAGCACCAAACTTGCATAAAGATATAACATTAAACTTGCATAAAAATGTTATGAACACATATACTAAACTTGCATGACAAAGAGCATATAACTTGCAAAACACATGACATATACAATATTAAGCTTGCATAAACACATTGATCCACAAACATAACCATACATCATCATATCCTATCTTAATCAATTTAACAATTGATTATTAAAGGGATAGAAGCTCACCAAAACAAAATTAGCAAACTAATGAAGAAGATTAAGAGGCTAGAAGTTGATTTGGAATGCTATCCCTTCTCAAATTTTGGTGGAGGCTCTCTCAAGTTTCAATTTGCCATAGTTTAGTTACTAGATTTAATTATGAATGAATTAGTGTAGGGTTAGGGTCTTATTTATAGGATTAGGTGAGTGTTTTAGGCCCTTAGATTAACCCTAGATTAGGTTAGGACCCTTAGATTTAGGAAATCTCTAGAACCAGCCCTCCTAGCCAGCCTGAAACCCAACCTGGTGCAACCTGGTGCACCCAGGTTCACAGAACGGCGCCACCCTGTCGACAGGCAAGTCGACAGGCATGTCGACACCCCTGTCGACAGGCCTGTCGACAGCCCTGTCGACATGGGCTGGGCGGGAAGCTTCCCGCCTGACCCCGCCTGGCCCATTCCAAATCTGAATATTTTAAATTTTTAAATCTGTTTTAGTTTTAAATTTTCTGCAAACTTCATTGGGCCATAACTGGGCCATACGGACTCCGATTTTCGAAAACTCGGACTCTATTTCGCGTATTTTTCCGAGACGAACGTAATGGCGCAGCCCGTTTCCCCTAATTCCCACATCTGAGATTATTTATCCTGAAATTAGTGAATTTTAGTATTAACTAAAATTCGGGGTGTTACACGATTCAAACGTCTCATCGACATGGTTTATAAGCCTTTCCCCCAAGTACTGATCTAAGCCTGTTATGAACTTTTCATTTTTCTTCTCGACAGTATCAATAAGGGATAACCCATATTTCGATAAAGTATCGAACTCTGCGATGTACTCCGGGACTGTCCTACCATTCTTCTTAAGCTGCAGAAATTTCCTAAACAATTCTGATTTCTGGGCAGCTGGGATGAACTTATCACTGAATCGGGCCTTAGACTGATCCCATGTAACTTGACACTCTGGAGTAGCTGCCTTAATAATATTCCACCAATTCATTTCCCGTCCGTGCAGCTGACGGGATGCTAACTTCCTCTTCATCGCATCCTTGATACCCAAGTCTTCGAAGATACGCTCACAGCTATCCAACCAATCTTGAACTTCTTTAGCCGATTCCGTTTCGTGGAACGGCTTTCCACCAAGACTAGTGTAATCCTTGCAAAACTTGGCGAAATCGGCTCTAGGCGTCTGCACCGCTGCACCACCACCATTAGCAGCATTAGGAACTATCCTCTGAACATCCCTAAGAATCTCTCTCATGAAGTCAGTGAACATAGTCCTCATGTCAGGAGCATTCCTATTATTGGCTCCTCTACCGGCACCCCTTGTATATCATCTCATCGTTCAATCTGTAAAGAAAAACGATTAACCATCCTCTTTGAGGTGTCAGTGCAGTGCTACTTCATCCTTAGCTATACTAATAGTATATATACATATAGCTTTTGAAAACCAAAATAATCACAAATACGTGCTCTCATATACATATTATCTCTTCCTAGTGTCTTTCCCTAGGTTAACTACGCAACCTAGAGCTTTGATACCAAATGTGACGGCCCGCCCCGCACCAGCCGACATTTCCGATGAAAGTGCGCTGTGCCGATGTCCAACCAGCACGGGACGGTCACCAAAGAAAGGAATTTGAACTAACAAGTAACCTGTAGAATGTCTCACAGCGCATGGAATAAAATATAATAATAACATACTTGACATAAAACAGGCGAGACACTGCATAAGCTGAAAACTAAACAATAATCACTATAGCAGCGGGAATCCAAAATACAGCTTATGATCCATAACCATTATTACAACTTCAAAATACTGTCTCTAAAGCAAAAGAAAGGAAAGGTAAACTACTAATGCCCAAAGCAGTGACCATCAACAACACAGGGAGCATATATGTAGATAATACGTAGGAGCCTCCTGCTCGTCTCCGGATCAGCTACTCGTGCATAACCAGCTAACCTGTCTCGAGTCTGCTCATTTAGGAGCACCCAGAGTAATAAGAAGAGACATAAAACTCAGGGTCAGACAAAAGTCTGGTATGAGCGATAAGAAGCAAAACAGAATAATAACAAGTATACTAAACCATACCTGAATCTGGACCTGCAACCAAAGAGTTAGCACTACATACTGTACAATACTCTAAGGTGACACTAACATATGGTGTAAAGAATACGGGGGTGGGGGTATGCATGTCATAGTGATGACAAACAATCAAGCATAGCAATCATCCTCACATCTCTCACTCAGTGCGTAAAGCATACGATATCCACCGCTTTGATCACCCAAATCATTGCTATGATCACTCTGCACCATGGAGCCATGGCAACTCCACTGCACTAATCCATAGCCACTAGTCCTTGCTATGTCCACTCTGCCCTATGTAGTCATGACGACTCCACTGCACTAGCTCATAGCCTTGCTACGACCACTCTGCCCCATGGAGTAGTAACTACCCCACTGCACTGATACGTAGCCTAATATCCGTCTTGGTGATGAATCAAAGCTATAGAAGTCGATAACCCCTTAGCACACGTCCCGCAGCAAAGCCCAACTAATGAAGTTAACTCGTTGGTTCCCAACTGGATCCTGAGTTCTACTTCCTATTTGGACTACCTTTGTGTCTCAGGTTTTGGTCATCATCCTCGAATCGGTTCAGCATGCTCCTCTTCACTATGCTTCGGATCATGCTCCTCGAAGTAGTCCTGTCTGTGATCATCCACATCGGGTCGGGTCGGATTTCCCCATCCATGTCGGTTCGGTTCGGTCCCTCTCTGCTCGTGCTCAACATCTCGATTCATGACAAGCCCTTCGGGTCGGATCGGCTCGTCTTCTTCCTGGTCGGATCGGTTCGTGACAAGCATTCCCAGTTCGGTCCTTCTTTCCAAGCACCCTGGGTCGGGTCGAGTCCCTCAGATCCATCCATGGTGCATCGGTTCGGGTCGTGGAAGGGGTTCGGGTCGAGTGACGTGGTTCGGATCGGGATCCTTCTCTCAAGCGGGTCGGGTCGTGAGCTCTTATCTCGTGGCGACTCGTGATGCAACGGTTTGGGGGAAACGGTTCAATTCGTGCTTTTCCCCTCCGATCCGATCCGGTTCGGCTAATTTCCTGCACTTCTTTCCAGCGACTGTTTTATGCCATTCAACGACGTTTTAGACCAAATCTAATTTTCTAATCAATCACAAAGCATACCATACAGTCATAGTAATGTATAGAATTGACCACAAGCACCAAAACAACAACTTGATAGGTTAAAATAGATCAAACATAGCCAAAACACCATATTTTCCCTTAATCATGTTTAAGCCTAACTAACATTAGGATTAACAAAACTTAACCGAATTAACCCAAGCTTCTAACAGAGGTCTAAAATAATATTTCGAAATTTATAAACATTTTTCTAGAATTTAATAATTTATAAATTCGCTAATTAACACTAATCAATCCTAATTAACCATAATTAGTGAGGAACTATGCAAATCACTCACCTTTGCCACAAACAAAATACCAAATCTGAAATTATCCTCTGTTTGGCAATGTTCCCCAGGCTATACAGCAGTTATAATCTTTCTTTGGTGCTGTTTCTCCTTAATTTGATGTCATTTAGCCAAATCTTCAATTAGAAATTGGTTTAGAGGTGTTTTAGATGTTGGAGGTCATTACTAAGTTGAGAGGGATGATAAGCGGCAGCTGAAAAATGAGAAAAGGTGGTTCTCTAAACCCTAGCAGCCCTTAAATACTCCAAATCCCGAAATCCCCCTCTGGGCCTAGCTGTTAATTACCCAATTAAGCCCGGTTAAGTTGTTTTTCACCTTTTAAACCTTAATTTAGCCATATCTCCCAAATAGTAAGTCCGTTTTTCACATATGACCACTCTATGGAAAGGTAAACCATCATCCAGACCTAATGGAAGTGGTTTCAGGTCAAAAATTCTTTACAATCAAAAGTTATGGCCGAAAAAAGATCAACTAGGGGAAAACGGTCATATTAAAATCGGAAAAAATCATGGACATGGGAAATGACCCTAATAGTCACCTCCCAAAGTTACATGACTATACGACTTCGCATGAGAAAGAAAGAAATATTCTACGATCCTTTGATGCATAGAATGCGGGTCGTTACAGTAGGGCCGATCCACCAATAACGTTAGTGGATTAGTTGTGCCTGAACACACGCCTCCCAGTCCTATTGAACCTATAAAATGGTCACTATCGACCAATAAGTCTGAGGTACCTCATAATCCATCATCTACATAAGTAAAAAAATGTCAAGGTCTGTAAACGCTGACACCACTTCTAGCTAGAAAGAAATGTGTGCACTCCCTACCGTCCTGATCCTGTTTTTGAGTCATACCGGGGCGTGAGGTTCGCGAGGTAACGTTACATACAAAGCTACAATGAAAATAGGCTATGCTTTAATCATCATCCACAAGGCTCTGCTTTTCAACAAAAGCCTCGATCAATTGCATCTTGGCATGTGTAACGATACAGATTTCGCCCGGACCTAATCGATCGCTAAATCGACTAAGACCGTTCAAAACCTGAATACGCTAACTCTGGGTATACAACACATCAGAATAGATAACCGAAGACTTTTATAAACATTATAATAATGTTACATCAGAGTACAAAATATCGGAGTACATCGAATATCATAATACAGTGGAAGATTAAATTACAATAAATGTAATACACTGAAGTGGAAAAATTAAATTAACACAGCGGAAGATTATCAATGCTATGGACACAGCTATAAGCTTCAATCCAGAATCCTGCCCAATATATTTGCAAAATAAGCTACTCGACTGCCCGTGTTGAAAAGAGGGCACCCGAGTTTGTAAAGTGAAACAAACTACGGGTCAGCCATGGGACTGGTATGAGAAATCTTACTTAACTTACCTAATAAGAAGGCATATCACAGGACCACGCCGCTAATGCGGAACAGGTTTACTCCATTGGATTGCCAGTGCATGAAATAAAGTAAATCGTTAAACAACGCAATGCTTTTTAGAAAAATGAAACCATTATAAGACCCAGGTCCCATCACACAATGCAACGCAAGCCGGAGGATAGAGTTTTACCTTATAATGGTCAAAAATGCTTGATACGATAAAACGGATTTGATATTATTATTAGTGTAAATATGTTTCAAAAACATTTCAATCATAATCTATTAATCATAGACGGCATAGCTACCATATACTATGTCGCCATACTAGTTCTACAATCAAAACCGCATGTTGTCGTATTGGAATTTGGGTTTCCATCAAGAGTTAAGGCTAGGAACGATCTCCTTACCGATTCGAGACACACTAGCAATGTCTCAAGATCACACCTACGGGCAACCCTCGGATCCTGTAGGGCCAGTCCACAAATAACGTTAGTGGATTAGTTATGCCTGAACACATGCTTCCCGGTCCTATCGAGCCTATAATTTTGCCATTGGCGACCAATAAATCTGTGGCCTCAAAATTTCCATCATCCACATAAGTAAAATGTCAGGGCTGGTTAGTCGCTGACTTCTAGCTAGAAAGAAACGTGTGCACTCCCTGCATTCCCTTGCTCCATTTCTGACTTTTACTGGGGTATGAGGCTCGTGAGGTCACGCTATACACAAGGCTATGTCGAAATAGGCTATGCTTTGATCATCAACCACAAGGCTCTGCTTTTCAACAAAAGCCTTGATCATTTGCATCTTGGCATGCCACATTGACAATTCACGCCATGCAATCGATAACTACCAATATATAACCTCCGAGCTCGTATGTCTCAGAGAAGGGTGTTAAGCAAGAGAATAAATTCTCCGCCACTACAGATATATATTAAATAGAAATCAATTTAATTTACATGGAATGAAATCCAATGTCAGACACACATCCATTTACAAGTACGTCCTAGGTCTGAACGAAACCGAAGACACCTTTTTCCTCGTCCCGTATGTCAAATACGGAAGAGAGGTGCTCGCATATCTGGACAACCAACAAGTACGTCCGGACAAACAACCACTTTAACCATTTACTGGGAGCTACCCAATGCCAGGCATCAGTAGTCGTCCATTCGATGTGAAGATCACCGGTCTTCATCCACCATCTTCAATGTCTTTGACTTTAATCGTCGTAGTAATTATTCAGAATGGGTTAAACCCAGTCTTTCCGAATAAGTCACGTATTTATATTCAAAAATTCAAGTGCTATGGATACACATCATACTCCTCGTTCCAATTCAGAATATTCTTTTAATAAGATATCCACATTAAAGGGGAAAGATTCCTATCAATTTTATCAAAGATAAATTCTTTTAAATTTAATCTTTAATCTTCTTTCCAAAGGTCCATTAAAACTCCGATTTGATTTTAATATCAAAAATCATGACTTTATGATTATTCAGCTTTTAAGAAATTAATCTTGTCTTCAACTGGTTAAAGAATTAATGTCATTTAAAAACATTGTTCACAATAAACCCAAAATCAACTTCCATTAAATATGGAATTTTCACAGAAATCAAATCAAATATATAATCGATATAATTTTCCGTATTAGACCGCTACTATAAATGGAATAACAGCAAAGCCATTTAAATTTCATATATAGTAATAGTCTTCTTTTATAGAAGTCTATCTCGATTATTATCGAATCGAATTTCCACTCAATTCCAATTTAATATATTAAATTAGAAAACTTGACTTTGGAAAATTTCTTTTTAAATCTTAAATAAAAAGATTTATAAATTCTAACTCGTATTTTTGCTGTTAATTGGGTTAAAGAACAATTGTCGTTTAGAACATAGTTCACACTAAACCCAATTCACATATCTTTTTATATCAATTACTAGATATAATTGGAAACTCTAATAATCTTAATTCAAAGATTTATTCTTTTTATACAGGGTTTAAGAACAGTGTTATTTAAGACACCATCCGCGACAACCCAAAATTTAATTCTTTTATTTAATTTCAATTAAATATTAATTAATTGGAATGCTTCATTAGATCTTAATTTAAAAGATTTATTCTACTTAATAACTAGTTCATTTTGATAAAAATATATTTTTATCTTTTGTCCATCGAAAACGGACATAGAAATCATCATTTTATTCTTCGTTGAATATTATTTTAAAATATTCCTTATATGAGAAGGTTCTTTATGTAAAAATATTCTTTGTATGAGAAGGTTATTTATGTAAAAATATTCTTTATATTAGAAGGTTCTTTATGTAAAGATATTCTTTATATTACAATTTTCTTTATTTTAAGCTATTCTTTATTTAAAGTATATTCTGAATCGGAATGCGACTCAAACAGTTACCATATAATTTTGGTTATATGGATTTCATACATCGCATGACCACGACAATAATGATGAAATAAACATTAAACAATCAATTCACATCCAGAGTGGAATTTATAACCGTGTGAGCATTAAAATGAATAAATAACGCTTATCGCAGCCTGTCAATCCATCGATTGACATACAACTAAATATTGGGACTAATGTATGTCAATTATCATCCCAATACCCGCGTGGGGTTTTCAGCCAACAACAATTCAACTAAATAAATAATTGGTTAATGAATTTAACCAATTTTTATTCTGCTAACATGTTAATGATAATGAAAAAACATGTTATTTTATTCCTAGTGCCGAATAAAAGTATATTTTACTCATATAATTTCCCTATACATTTCTAATGTCTAATAAACTGTAATT
Organism: Allium sativum; assembly: GCA_030737875.1. NCBI lineage: Eukaryota > Viridiplantae > Streptophyta > Magnoliopsida > Asparagales > Amaryllidaceae > Allium > Allium sativum. The sequence goes on from CM060912.1 coordinate 432,581,931, forward strand.
TATTCACATGACCTTATTGCTAATGACAAATAAAACGATAATTCCTATTTTCTTTTATTTGTATGCAAATTTCAAATTTAAACTTTAACAAATAAAAAGAAATGTTTTATTTGTATAATTAGTTTCAAATCATAACATATGAAATGCCCCTTTATTCTGAACACAAGTTCTAATGTAAAATTTGACAATACAAATGTTACCTGGTAAGACGACCCCAAAACCCCGTATGAAGGTGGCCAGGGTAATCTTTGGAATATAACACATAAACAGATAACAGTAGAACAAAAATAAATAAATACACCAGATAATGTACAATAGTATACACTGGACAAACATAATCATCAGAGTTACACAGTATACAGGATCATACTTAGTACAAAATACAGTTCAGCTATACATAAATGTCTACAGCGGAAAACAAAACATAATATGTACAATAGGAGCTGACCAGCATAAAAAGAGATAAATGGTAGGATCCATCTTTAGCTCCAGCTATCCAGAAAGTGCCTTCTAAAACATGAATACAAGGCTGCCCGTGTAGAAAAAGGGGCACCCGAGTTTGCAAGTGAAACAAACTATGAGTCAGTCATGGGATGGTATGAGAAATCTTCTTAACATATTTTAATATATGGCCAATCACAGGACGACGCCACTTCCGCGGAACGGGTTTACTCCATTGGATTGCCAGTGCTTTAAAGCAAGTAAATCTTTTAAACATCGCAATGCTTTTTATAAAAATGAAGGCATTATAAGACTCGGTTCCCATCATGCAATGCAACGCAAACCGGAGGATAGAGTTTTACCTTATAATGGCCAAAATATGCTTGATACAAATAAAACAAAAGAATTTGATATTATTACTAGTGTTTATATGTTTCAAAAACAATTTCAAATCATAAGTATCAATCATAGACGACATTAATGCCCCATACCACTATGTCGCCATATATAGGTATACAATCAAAACCGCAAAGTCATATATTTGGAAATTGGATTTCCGTCATGAACCAAGGCAAAAGATAGTCCTTACCGACTTCGAGACAATCTAGCCCATGTCTTAGGCAAGCGCGCAGGCAAGCCTTGGATCGTCAGGGCCGGTCCATCGATGTGGATTATTATGCCTGAACACTGCGTTTCCCCACCCTTTGGGGCGTAAATGAGTCCTATGACTCCATCGGCTCCACATAGTCACCGATATTTTCGAGGCGCCTCGCAACAGCAACAACCATACAGATGAAAATAATATAAATGTCAGGGCTAGTAGGTCACTGACACCACCCTAGCTAGAAGGAAACGCATGTCTTTCCTGATGTCTTCTCCCGTTTCTGGTTCGTACCGGGGTATGAGGCTTGCGAATCAACGTTATACACAAAGCTATGCCACACAGGTCGTGCTTTGATCATCAACCACAAGACTTTGCTTTTCAACAGAAGCCTTGATCATTTGCCACTTAGGCACGCCACACAGGGAATTCACTCTATGCGACTGATTTCTATCGATATATAACCTCTGAGCTCGTATGTTTCAGAGAAGGGCGTTAAGCAAGAGAATAAATTCTCCGCCGCCAAACAGATATATATTTAATAGAGATCAATTAGAATAGAACAAAATCCAATGCCAGACACACAGTCCATTTACAAGTTCATTCTGGGTCTGAACGAAACAGGAGGCACCATATACCTCGTATATCCATCGATCTCCAAGTACGTCTGGACGATCACCACTTATTATCTATATTTCGGGATGCCTCCCAATCAAGAAATCCGTTATCATCCAACCGAGGTGAAGATCTACGGTCTTCAATCACCGTCTTCATCATCGACTTCTTATCGCCGATCAATTATTTGAAATGTGATTTAACTCGGCCTTTTCAAATAATTCACGTATAATTAGAATTTAAATCAATTCATTTCAATGGTTAGATTATTCGACATCAATAATTCTATTCTTAAATGTAATTTTCACCCCAAACACATTCAACCATCAAATATCTAATAAACTGGGTAAATTTGGTTTATTTCCATTCCATATCGTTTATTATATTTTATAACGATTTATCGCTATTTTTATTCATTTAAAAATAGCCAATTCATTCAAACGACGCTTAAGGCCATAACGCGGCCGTGGCGCTGTTTTTCTTCAGATTTGATTTACACATATCTGAAAATCTAACCGTTGGATCTTCACAAATTTTACATCATTAGAAAGATCTTTTCAAAACGAATCCAACGGTTTCAGTTTTGGGAAAATCCGACGGTCGGATCTCTCGATACAGTCGTTTGAAGTTACGATTTCAAAATATGAACTGCAGCGTCGTTATTCGATTTAATTTAATTATAATTATATATATATATATATATATATAATCGATTCTGGCACTGTTTTTCTTTAGATTTGAATTAAATGTTCCAGGCAATCCAACCGTTGGATCTTCACAAAGTGAGTGTCGTTGGAAAGATATTTCCAAAGCGAACCCAACGGTTTCGGTTTCGGGAAAATCCGATGGTCGGATCTCCCGCACTAATCGTTTGAAATCACGGTTTCAAAACACGAACTGCAGCTTCGTTATTCGAGTTATTTCAATTATATATATATAATTCATTCTTAGATTTCAAAACCATATTCATTTCACACATTTGATAAAAACAGTATTTTTATCCAGTAGCTATTTATTTCAACACATCACTATTTTTAACAGTTCATATATATCATAAAAATGTGAATTTTTATTGTAAAGCAATTTATTTCAAAACACGATTATTTTATATAGTTTATACATATCATAAAAATATGATTTTTATTATAAAACAATTTATTTCAAAACACGATTATTTTATATAGTTTATACATAAGGTAAAAATGTTATTTTTGGTATTAAAACAATTTATTTAAAACACTAATATTTTATATAGTCAATATATATGATAAAAATGTTATTTTTATTTTTCAAAGAATTTATTCAATACATGAACTCCATTCAACACATGATTTTATTCAACACATGAATTTCTATTCAACACATGAACTTTATTTCAACACATGAATTTCTATTCAACACATGGATTTTATTTCAACACATGAATTTTATTTCGAGACATGAATTTCTATTCAATACATAAATTTAAATCAAACACATAAATATTTCAGAAAATTTCGGCAGCATAACGGCAAGGTAGTTAAAACTGGCACCATCCCTAGTTCGACTCCTCGCTCTACCTTAAAGCCTCGCAGCTTTTGACAATGGGGATTTTCAATATCTAGTTCATACGCAGACGAATTTTCATATATACTAATCCTATTAGGATTTCAACCACAATCAATCATTTCAAATCAACGATTCATGACATTCACCAAATTTTCACATCAACCAATAATCCATTAAATATCACAACCAATATATATCGTCCATGGTCTGTGGATGAGGGGAGTATATATATATACATATATAACTATATCTCGATTTCATTTCAATATCATTTCAATTTATTTCAATGCATATATCATTTTTACAACGCATATATAACTTATACATTGAACATACAACTTATACAACGCTTGTACATGAGGTGTACAACGCTTATATAATCATACTTCGAATATATAATTTATACATCGTTGTTTCCATATCGTTTATAATTCAGAAATCTCACATTGGGTTCCACTCCACCAAAAATTGTAGAAGGCTCAGAAAAATATCCGGTCTCTTTTAGAACGTAGAAGACGTCGGCACGAGTCCACTGTCTCTAGTTTCACTGGATTTCGTCAACATAGCAAAAGGATATGATTTTTACAGTGAAATCAAAAACCGTAGCGCTTTAAAGTGCTATAAACTATTTTATATTATATAAACTGTACCTCTCTGAAATTCTTCAAAACTAGCTCACTGATTTGCGATCAATCTGCGACGCTATAGCACGATCGGACTTCAACACATTGTAGAGCTCCGAGAGAGCTTTCGGGCGCATGGGGTTTCATCCAACTCGACCTCGAGATGGAGGCACGGCGGCGGTCGCAATTGCTGACCTTTGGGGGCACGAAACATGAGGCACGGCGAACGAGGGGTGGCGTGGCATGTATAGATTTGAAGCCCTCGACGAGTACTACAAAGCTTCAATTGGGTCGAGGTCTATTACTGCGTGGATTGGCCGGAAAATGAACGAGAAGGGAGGAAGGCTTTTCCGCCGTGCGTCGCGATCAGAGAGAGAGAAAAGCGGGGAGAGAGAAAAGTGATTGCCAATAGGATTATTTTATTTTATTTATATATTTTTAAAATTCTAAAATACCCCTCTTAATTCACATATTAGCTCGAATCCAAACCCAACGACTGTCGCTCGTAGCTAAATACCCCCTATTCCGAACACAACGGGATATGTTTCGTAGGCCCATTCGACTGTTTCAATCAGTTTTCCTTCAAATTAAAATATAAAACATTCAATATTTGATTTGAACGTACATTTCAATTTGCCGGGGACACATACTAATTCTAAAAATTCCCAAAAATAAATCTAGCTATGTTTTTATGATACAGTCCCAACAAAACTAGTTTCATTGAATTCTGAGACCGTTTGAAAAATGGCCATTTTCTGGTCGATCCAATTTAACTATAATTGACCAAACACATTTTTCTTCGCCACGCTCACATATTAACTTCAAAAATTATAGTATTTGAAACCTAGCAATAATTTGACATCCAACAAAAGTGGTTTCGTCGAATTCTGAGGTCGTTTGCAAAATGTCTATTTTCAAGGGCTATATATTCTCTATAGCGACCTTTCTGAAAATTCATTTGGCCATAACTTTTGATTCCCGCTATGAAACTTCGATTTTTCAGATTCGTTAGAAAGATATTCACTAACAGATTTAAATATTTTTGGTTTCACTAAAATCCGTTTTATTTTGCACCCGGTACAGTTAGTCAAAGTTTGAATTCGAATTTTGAAACTGCCGCGCCATTTCAGTTTTTGTTTATAATTTAAAATAATTATATTTATTTTCAAACATCGATTCAAACATACTTTTCGTCATTATATTTAAAATATTTATTTTAAATATTTAAAATCCACTAAAATAGCCAAATTAAAAAATTTAAATTGGCTCAGATTTTCCAGGTTGTTACAATCTCCCCCCACTTAAAACTTTTCGTCCTCGAAAAGGAACGAAGTCGAAAGTTGTTTAATTAACCAACTCAACTTTCCTTCTGGCTTCCATTCTCCAACTTTTCAGTTTCTAAGAATTTTCAAATTCTTCAAAAATTTGGCTAACACCCTAAATTTTCGAAAAATTTCGCCATAACCTCCTTTGTACGGGGAGCTTCGGGATATTTCAAATAGCCTCCCATGGCCCTCACCAATCCAAAAAAAAGGATAAGCCAAGCGGCTAGCCAATCGACTCATAAAATCATCAAATCCCAAGAAATACAATAAACATGTACCTATTTGTTGGGCAAACAATTTTATTCCTCTGCTTAGCTGTTTATTCATAACCTGTTCACACACATATAATGCACATGTATATATTTCTATCTATTTTCAATTCAGTTCAATATTTGTTCAATTTGGCTAAATGGTTCAAAACTCTAATTAATCAACCAAAAATCAAACAACACAACCAGCAATAAATTTGTTTTTATCTTTCAAAAATGTACTAATTAATTCAAATACTCTTTTAAAATCATCGGACTATATAATTAAAAAGTTATACATCCATGAAAAGAAAACAACAACAAAGTAGAGAACAAAATGGTAATGTAAAGTATGGTAAATGTACCTTGCACCAGAGTCAATCAGAGATATCCACACTGCACTTAGGATAGGCTTTCTTAATGCTTTCCTCAGTTTCCCAAGTACAATCTCGCGGATCTCCACTACATTGCACTTTGGCTAAGTGAACCTTCTTGTTCCTCAGTTCTTTGGTTTCTTTGCCAATTATCTTTAGCGGTTCTCTTCTCACAACCAATTCTAGATTAATTTCTATATCCCATTGCGCTGCTTCTTCCACGATCAAGTCTGGATCATGAACATGCTTTCGAAGTTGAGATACGTGAAATACATCATGCACTCCAGGCAACCAATCGGGCAATTGAACTCCATAAGTGAGAGTTCCAATCCGTTCAAGTATAGGGAATGGACCAATAAATTTGGGCGCCAACTTCCCAGTTTTGCCAAATCGAATTACTCCTCTCATCGGAGAAACCCTTAGATACACATAGTCACCAACAGCAAATGCTAAATCCCTCCTTCTCGAGTCTGCATAGCTCTTCTGTCGGCTTTGAGCTGCTAGCAATCGTTTCTTAATGAAATCTGAAAGTGTGTGCGTGTACTTATTGAGTAATATACACACAAGGATCGTGTAATATGGCAAACAATATTCGAGTACGAAGTAATAGATAATCACAGAACTGTATAATAGTAAATGCAGTAAAAAGGAAAAATCACACCAGGGCTTTTTATACTGGTTCGGAGCACCGTCCTACGTCCAGTCCAAGACTTCTCTCTGGATTTTCACTAATCAATAACCTCGCTTCACCCGGAGGAACAGGTTCACAACACTACTTGATTTATGGGCCACAAGCTTACCCACTTGATTTCACGGGCTACAAGCTTACCCACTTGATTTCACGGGCTACAAGCTTACCCACTTGATTTCACGGGCTACAAGCTTACCCACACAGGACTTCAACAATTACAAGAATTTGACTTCTGAATGTGTTCTTGTTTCAACACTGATTAGACAATAATTGAGTACACCCTTCCTATAATCTTATCCTCAAATGTATTTTGATGTTTGCGAAGATTCGGAAGTGGATTATCGTTGAATCACAAGTGTATTAAATATGCTTGGAGATTCAAACGATAATATAATGATTTTGAGTGCTTTTGAATGCCACGTAATAATGCAAGATAAATCAGAGAATAGAGAGTGAAATTCGGTGATTTGGATGAATGAATCACGATGTATTTATAATGATTGAGAAGTTATAATCATTAGTGAAAAGTTGCAATCAAAAGAGATGATTCCTGATGAAGAGAAATGGATGCAACCTTTCATGAAAGAAGACGACTCTTCAAAGATATGCTTTGTTATTCAAAACGCTGTTGACAGGTAAAATGTACAGGTAGGTAGGTTTTTGACTATTACCTTTAAAAAGCTGTTGACAGGTTAATTTTTACAGGAAGACATGTTTCATTTAAAGTCCTGTTGAAAAGTTAAAAATAACCTGTTGACATGTTTTTGTCAACTTGCTACAGAAAATAGTTTAGTTTTCATGAATATTTTTAAAAGCAATGAGAAGTATGATTATTTGAGGATAGATTTTAACATTTATAACTCTAAATAATCAACTTCTAACCTACGAAAAAACATCAGTTCTTCTTTTTGTCATCGATTCTTCTTTTTGTCTATCATGAAGCTTCTTCTTGTTATTAATCATAAAAATCATTGAAATCCTTGACTCAACAAAATCGACTTTATCCACAGCTTCGCGAATCATATCTGGTACCAATACAAGCCTATTACCAGGTTCTACCCAACAAGTAGGAGATCAGCATGGTCTACCATACAATGTTTCAAATGGTGACATTGTCAGGCTCGCTTGGTAGCTATTGTTGTATGAAAACTCAGCCAAATGCAAATGGTCTTCCTATGATCCACCAAAATCAAGAACACAAGCCCGCAATAAATCTTTAGTATACGATTCACCCTCTCAGTCTGACCATTTGTCTGAGGATGATAGGCTGTGCTTAGATTCAGCTTCGTTCCCAGTTCTGCTTGAAATGCCTCCCAGAATTTGCTAGTAAATATTGGATCTCTATCACTAACTATACTGATCGGCACCCTATGTAGCCTAATAATTTCTTTGAAATAAATCTACGCTAGACTTTGAGCGGTTCTATTGGATCTGACAGGTATAAAATGGGCGGTCTTCGTGAAGCGATCTACGATCACCCAAATACTGTCATTTCCTTTCTTGATTCTGGGCAAACCATCTATGAAGTCCATGGAAATATGTTCCCACTTCCAACCTGGAATATCCAGCAGTTGTAACAATCCAGCATGTTTCTGCTGGTCGCTTTTGATTAGCTGGCAAGTTGGACACTTGCTAACATATATAGAAACGTCCCTTTTCATAGCCTTCCACCAGAATGTTCGCTTGAGATCGTTATACATTTTTCTCACATCTGGATGGATACTCAACATGGACTTGTGGCATTCGTCTAACACTTCCCTTTTGAGCTCGGGGATGTCGGGAACACAAATCCTTCCTCTCAATCTCAGGATCCCATCGCTATCTGTTTGAAAACCCGAGGGTTCGCCTTTCTGAATCCTTTTGATCATATCCTTAATAAAATTATCATCTTTCTGAAGAATAGATATTTTGTCCATCAAGGAAGCCGTAATAATAAAGCTGGCGATTATTACATTCTTTCTACTTAGTGCATCGGCCACAACATTGGCTTTCCCTGGAGTGTACAAAAACTCAAAATCGTATGCTGCAAGAAATTCTAGCCAACGTTACTGCCTCAGATTTAAGTCTTTCTGGGTGAAAAGATACTTTAGCGACTGATGATCTGTATACAGTTCAAATTTCTCACCCAAAAGATAGTGCCTCCAGATTTTTAAAGAAAATACAATGGCTAACCACTCAAGATCATGAGCTACATAATTTTTCTCATGCGGTTTCAGTTGACGGCTAGCATAAGCAAACACTTGACCTCTTTGCATTAGTACTGCACCAAGACCTTCTCTAGAGGCATCTGTCCAGACTTTCAAGTCTTGATTGCCATCAATAATTGTTAACACTGGAGCAGTTGTTAATCTTAATTTTAGCTTCAGAAAAGCCTCCTCACATTCGGGAGTCCACTTGAATTTTGTGTGCTTCTTGGTAAGCTTTGTTAAGGAACTAGATATCTTCGAAAAATCTTCAACGAACTTCCGATAATAACTAGCCAATCCAAAAAAAATTCGGACTTCTGCGGGAGTACTAGTCTGCTTCCAATTTTGAATAGCGGTGATTTTACCGGGATCCACAGAAATTCCTTCTTTTGATACAACATGGCCCAGAAACTTGACTTCTTCTTGCCAGAATATACATTTGGAAAGTTTAGCCTTCAAGACATTATTTTTGAGAATTTCTAACACTTGTTCCAAATGTTTCGCGTGCTCGCTCTCTGACTTAGAGATGATTAATATGTCATCGATGAAAACCAGAACAAATTTATTCAAGACATCGCGGAATACTCGATTCATTAAATCCACAAAATAAGCTGGAGTGTTACATAAGCCGAACGGCATTACTAACCACTCATAGAATAAATCAAGACCTCTGAATGTTGTCATAGGAACACACTCTTCGGCAATACGAAGCTGATGGAAGCCTGTAGCTAGGTCCATCCTTGAAAATACTTGTGCACCATGCAATCGATCCAGCAAATCATCAATCCGTGGCAATGGATATTTGTTCTATAATGTCTTTTTATTCAAGTCACGATAATCCACACATAGTCGAAGAGTACCGTCTGACTTTGGGACAAATACCACTGCTGGTCCCCAATCAGAGAAACTAGGCCTGATCAGACCCTTTCATACAAGCTGTTGAGTTTGATTATCTAATTCTTCTTTCTCATATAGAGTCATTCTCCGAATAGCGTGCACTACTGGCCTTGCATTCGGAATTAAAGTGATCTTGAAATCAATTTCTCTCTTCAGGGGGTAAGCTAATAACATCTTTGAACACATCTGCATAATTCTTGACGACAGGAATATCTTTTATGAGGTCTGGAATATTCTCTGTGACTATAGTGATATTTTCTATTTGAGCAGGAGAAACATCAAGAGCTGACCAAAAGTCTTTTCTATCAGAATTCGGACCTTCACATGGTATGGTTATATAATTCCCTGATTTAATCTTTGCCCTAACAATCTCTTGGCGCATTTAACCTCTGCTTCATATTTGGTTATCCAATCCAATCTCAAAATAAGATCGAATTTAGTAAAATTCATGACGATAGAGATGGTAGGGAACTTATAACAGGAAAAAGAGGCAGGCATCCCACAAACCCAACTAAGATCGAGGGAACCCCCAACCGGATTATGGACAGTGATAGGTTCTTTGAGCTTTTTCAATTTCAAATCCAACTTCTTAACTGCATTCTTTGCAATAAAGCTTCGTGACGCGCCTGTATCAAACAATACTTTAACTGGAATGTTTTTGATAGTGAGCGTGCCCTCTAAAACATCAGACCTTCCCTGACTAGCTGAGGATACTGAAGTTTCTGCCACTTCATTTACTTGAGCCACTTTGACCGCTTTCAAAAGCCAGCAATCTCGCTTTATATGACTAGCCTAATGACAAAGATTGCACTCTCGAGTCCCTTGAACTTGCTCTTGGATTTATATTCATCCTTCTTTACTTTCTTTAAAGATGTGCAATTTCCTTACAAATGCCCTTTCTTATGGCAGTTATTGCATATGGCAGTCGTTACTGGCTCTTTCTCAGATTTAACCCTTTTCCTCTTGGCTTTCGGCTTCTCACTGACCTCAGGCATCGCACTGGCCTCAGGACTATCAGTCTCAGACTCCTCTTTGTTACAAGATCTGACTTCCTCTTCATCGTTCAAAAGACCTTTCTTATGGAGATCTTCATACTGATAAGCCATGTATATCATTTCTGAAAAAGGAAGCTTCACATGCCCCATCACACTACCTTTGTACTTTCTTTGAAGCCCGTTAATAAATCTCAGATTCTTCCTCTTCGAATTTTCAATTAGATGAGGGGGAAAATGAGAAAGTTCATTGAATTTCTTATGATATTCCAAAATGGTCATATCTTCTTGTATCGGATATAAAATTCATCGCATAACCGCTCAGTTGCTTCTGGAGGAATAAATCTTTCATTGAAAATCTCTTTAAATCGATCCCAGGTAATATTACCTTCTGGATTATCCTTAATAATTGAATCCCACCAGAACAAAGCTTCGTCTTTGAGTGCCCAAGATTCCAGTAATCTTTTCTGATCATCTCTCAGCTTTGAACCTTCAAAAAAATTTCTTAGTAGAGCGTATCCAAGCTTGAGTTTGAATAATAGATTCATTGCCCAAGAACGGTACTCCGCCCATGTTTTGATACTTAATTAATAGAGCCTCATTATCTGGTTTTGCCCTACCTTTTCTACTTCTGCCACTCATTTTTCAATGTGCAAATAACAGACAAAGTGTTAGGCCAACAGAAAAGGTATTTTTAAAACGTAGAGACATATACGTTAATGTAAATGTGTCTATCGAGGTGTATTTCATTCTGCTATACTCATACTTGGATATTACTGATCCTATCTCTAATGAGTTATTCGTCCTAGAACACTACTGGTTCTATTTTTGGTGAATTCGTTAATATGTTATATTCCAGAACTAAGCTTAACCAAAGCTCTGATACCATGTTGAGACGACCCCAAAACCCCGTACGACGGTGGCAAGGGAAATCTTTGGAATATAACACATAAATAGATAACATAGAATAGAAACAAACAAATACACCAGATAATGTACAATAGTATACACTGGATAAACATAATCATCAGAGTTACACAGTATACAGGATCATACTTAGTACAAAATACAGTTCAGTTATACATAAATGTCTACAGCGGAAAACAAAACATAATATGTACAATAGGAGTTGAACAACATAAAAAGAGATAAATGGTAGGATCCATCTTCAGCTCCAGCTATCCAGAAAGAGCCTGCTAAAACCTGAATACAAGGCTGCCCGTGTAGAAAAAGGGGCACCTGAGTTTGCAAGTGAAACAAACTACGAGTCAGTCATGGGACTGGTATGAGAAATCTACTTAACATATTTTAATATATGGCCAATCACAGGACGACGCCACTTTCGCGGAATGGGTTTACTCCATTGGATTGCCAGTGCTTTAAAGCAAGTAAATCTTTTAAACATCGTAATGCTTTTTATAAAAATGAAGCCATTATAAGACTCAGTTCCCATCACACAATGCAGCGCAAACCGGAGGATAGACTTTTATCTTATAATGGCCAAAATATGCTTGATACGAATAAAACAAAAGCATTTGATATTAATACTAGTCTTTATATGTTTCAAAAACAATTTCAAATCATAAGTATCAATCATAGACGGCATTAACGCCCCATACCACTATGTCGCCATATATAGGTATACAATCAAAACCGCAAAGTCACGTATTTTGAATTTGGATTTCTGTCATGAACCAAGGCAAAAGATAGTCCTTACCGACTTTGAGACAATCTAGCCCATGTCTCAGGCAAGCACGCAGGCAAGCCTTGGATCGTCAGGGCCAGTCCACCGATGTGGATTATTATGCCTGAAAACTGTGTTTCCCCGCCCTTTGGGGCGTAAATGAGTGCTACGACTCCATCGGCTTCACATAGTCACCGATATATCCGAGGCGACTCGCAACAGCAACAACCACACAGGTGAAAATAATATAAATGTCAGGGCTGGTAGGTCACTGACACCACCCTAGCTAGAAGGAAATGCATGCCCTCCCTGATGTCCTCTCCCGTTTTTGGTTCATACCGGGGTGATGAGGCTCGTGAATCAACGTTATACACAAAGCTGTAATTGCCCGTAACTTCCCCGGTAAGGAAAGCCCGGATTATCTTAAGAACACGACAAAATAGAACACAAAGAGAAGAACGTTTCATTGTATATTACAGCATTTCCATATACAGGGTATGAATAAATATTACGCTACAAAGAATATCAGAGATTTAAATACATTACTGCAGCGGAAAAATAATACAAAACACAACTGAAAGTAATACACGGATACAGAGCTTTCCGAGCATCGTTCCAGCTGTAAATTAGGATCCTGTGAAAATAAATCTGCAAAACCAAAACTACCAGCTGTCCGTGTCGAAAATAAGGGCACCCAGAGTTTAGGTTAAAACAATAAACTCCAGGTCAGTCATGTGACTGGTGTGAGAACTAAAACAGTTATTAATCTTTATTTTAAAGTTCGGTAAATCAAGGGACCATGTCGTATAACACGGAACAGGATTCCTCCCAAGAATACCAGTGCATAAAACAAACAGCGCAATGCTAAATAAAGGAAACTGAAGCTATTATAAGACCCAGGTCCCATCACACAATGCAACGCAAGCCGAAGGATAGGGTTTTTACCTTATAATAGCCAAAGCATGCTTGATATGTTAAAAACACATTACTTGATACTATAATAAATGTATAGTGTCAAAACAATTTCAATCATAAATATCAATCATAGGCAGCATGAATGACCCATACCACTATGTCGCCATACTAGATTCTACAAATAAAACCGCAATATCACGTATTGGAAATTGGATTTCCGTCATGAGCCGAGGCAAGGGGCAAGCTCCTCTCCGTTCGAGACACTCTAGCAAATGTCCCAGGACCCCACTATGATCCTTGGATCTTTAGGGCCGGTCCTCACCTAATTTTGGAGGATTAATTATTCCTGAACACACGTTTCCCGGTCCTAACAGACCTATATCCGAGGCGCCTCGTATTCCAACAACCACATAGGTGAAAAGTATATAAATGTCAGCCAGTTTAAGCACTGACACCAACAACAGCCAGAAAGAAACGTCGTGCTCTCCTTGCAGTCACTATCCCGTTTTTGACTCATACCGAGGTGTGAGGATCGCGAATTCACGTTATACACAAAGCTGCGCCACAAAGGTCGTGCTTCGATCATCAACCACAAGACTTTGCTTTTCAATAGAAGCCTTGATCATTTGCCACTTACGCGTGCCACACAGGCAATTCACTCCATGCGACTGATGTCCATCGATATACAAGCTCTGAGCTCGTACATCTCAGAGAAGGGCGTTAAGCAAGAGAATAAATTCTCCGCCGCCAAACAGATGTATGTTTAATAGAGATCAATCAACACAGAATAAAATCCAATGTCAAACACACAGTCCATTTACCAGTTCGTTCTGGGTCTGAACGAAACCGGAGGCACTTTCCTCGCATATCCATCGATCTCCAAGTACGTCTAGACGATCACCAACTGATTCCCTCCTCTTGGGTGTACAGCCCAATCAAGATCATTAGTAATCACCCAAACGATGTGAAGACTTCCGGTCTTCAACCACTGTCTTCATCTTCGACATATCGTCGAATCGGTTATTCAGAATGGGTGTAAACCCAGCCTTTCTGAATAACCCGCGTATATAATAAACACGTGTTACATAAACACAACATACGCCTCATTCCAATTCAGAATATTCTTTTATTCAAATTTTCACATCATTAGGGAATAGGTTCCCATTAATTTTATCAAAGATAAATTCTTCTAAATTTATTCTTTAATCTTCCTTTGGATATCATTTCAAACCATATTAGGGTTTTCCAAGCTAGTCGGGATTAGCGAACCACACCGAAGTAATTATTTATTTTATTTCCCAATCCCAACCTATTCATCCCATGAAGCAAAACTAGTAAGACTCCACATCTGACACCACGGTGTTATCGGTAAAATTAACTACCATTTCACGTCCAAATCTAATTAAAGATTTTACTATCGCTTTAGAGCAAAACTGGCGATACTCCATTCTCGATCACTTTCCAAAGTTGATAGTTTAAATTATCAATTCACATTTCAATCTAATTACAGATTCAATAAAACTCCACTTAGTTTTAATCTTTAACTGGGTTAAAGAACCGATGTCGTTTAAAACACGGTTCACGATAAACCCAAAATCACATCCCATTGTTAATTGGGTTAAAGAACAGGTGTTAATGAAGACACCATTCACGACAAACCCAAATCATATTTGATATTAAATATAAGGCTCTGAATAGAAAATATATCGGCTTATATTTAATATCCAATTCTACGACCAACAATTATCGTATTGGAAAATAACGATATAAATATATCTTTCAAATACCCATAACAATATCTGTATAATCACAACATCCAACATCGAAATATTCCGAAGATAATTTTGAATCAAATCCATTCCAATTTAATTATTGGAAATTCTGGTTACTTTTAAAACCCCTTTAAAGTTCAATTTATTTATTTCAAAAATGAATTGATTTTAATTCTATTTCAAAACTAGTTCATTTCGATAAAAATCTATTTTTATCTTTTCAAATTTGGAATTTTTCACCCTAGTTCTTTCCAATTCATATATTATGATTTTACACAAATTATTAATATTTTTAATAATTTTATCAAGGCCCGTACAGTCGATTTCCATCAACGGCCATCGAACTGCACTTACAGTGACCTTTTCCAAATTTTATTTGGACATAATTCCAAATCCAACCGTTAGATTTCAAATTTCTAATATTCATTGGAAAGCTCTTTTCGATACGAACCCAATGGTTCCGGTTTTAGGAGAATCCGACGGTCGGATCTCCCATAACGTCCATTCGAAGACAATGGTCGAAATTCACAAACTGCCGCAGCGCGGCGCGTTCTCTTCAGTCTATTATATAATATATATATATTATATATATATTTCGTCGATTTCCTTTTAAAACGTATTTTATAAATCGTTTTAAGTTCATTTTCGAAACGATTTCAACTTCATATTCAATTTCGAATCGAAATTGAATATTCCACATCATCGATATACAAATGATAATATTTCCAAAACGTTATATTTTGAAATCACTTCCTTTTCTATATTCATTTTAAAAATGAATATAATCGATATAAATATCGCTCACGTCAAAATGGCGCATCTCTAATCAACATGGCTTTATATATTTCAATAAATTCGTTATTCTATTCAACAAATGAATATTTATTCTTTTCAACATATGAATATATATATATATTTTTGCAACACCTGAATATTCTCAACACATGAGCACTGTCAACACATGACTATTTTTGTTATTTAATATATTTTAAAAAATTATGGTATCTATCGTTTGATTTTTAAATCAGACTCCAACCGTAAAGTAGTAAGAGAATGATTCCCTAAGTATTAACCTCGAAGGCTGAAACCAATATCAGATCAATACCCAGGAAACCACTCATCTTATCTATTTTCCAGTTAGTTTCTAACTTTAAATATGATAAAGATGTAAATTTTATTGTAAATATATTTCTTTCAACACATGATAATTTTCATTTTATAATATTCTTCATTTCCCCAATTGGAATGAGGCCCAATCAATTACCATATAATGTTAATTATATGGATTCCACACAACACATGTATATAATAGCACTGACAAATAATCAACCATCATCCAAAGTGCACTACACTGTATAAGCATCAAATATAGGTATCTAACGCTTATAATAGCATGTCAATCAATCGATCGACATACAACTAATTATTGAGATTAGTGTATGTCGTATCTTATCCCAATACCTGTGTGGGGTTTCAAATCAGCAAACACAGATTTTTATTTGTTCACATACACGTTAAAAATTATATTTTTAACGATAAAATATTTTTAACTGCATAAATATTTTATTTCATTTCACATCACACAATCAAATTTCACCACAACAAACAATCAAACATACAAGCCATCCATGGTCTATGGACGACGGGTGTCGGGTGCTACTAAGCACCGTCTGCATCCTAGTATATATTTTAACTAGAAAAGAAAATTTAAAGTGAGAAGTTCTCACCGACTAGCTAAACCAAACGCCACGACTCTTCATATGTAGAAATCTTCGCCGTGCTCGCCTTTTGTTACTTTCATTGTCCGTGGCCACTACATATATAAAAATCACATTTTTATATTATTGTTATGTATATAAAAATCACATTTTTATAATCACTCTATATGGATAAAAATCACATTTTTATGCCGCTAACCTATACATAAAAATTCTATTTTTACATCGCTATTATATGGATAAAAATTCTATTTTTACATCGCTACTATATAGATAAAAATTCTATTTTCACAACGCTACTATATAGATAAAAATTCTATTTTCACAATGGTGTTCATATAATAAAGATTATATTTTTATCACACTATCCTCTGTATAAAAATTATATTTTTATATCTACTTCTAATATAAAGATTGAATTTTTATTTCACTACATATATAAAGATCAAATTTTTACTATTTAAATAATATAAAAATCGTATTTTTATTCTTTCTATACTATAAAAATCATATCTTTATAATCTTTACTATATAAAAATCATATCTTTAATCTCCGACCAATATAAAAATTATATTTTTAATCTAAGGATTTTCATGTTCAAAGAAAAATCAGTTTTTGAATCGATTAACCTAAATTAAATGTTTAAAATAAATTAATACAAAACAAACTAAAAATAAAAACAAAAAAAGCACTTACAGCGAAGTGGGGTTGAGAAACGGCGGATGGAGGAGGAGCTGGGGGAGTCGGCGTTGGTGGAGGGTCGGAGGGGGGCCAGGCACGGGCGGAGGTCGGTGGCAGGGGATGGGCGGTGCGGCTAGGGCAGGGGGGCTCGGTCAGAAAAGAAGAAGGGGAGGAGGAAGCGGAGGAGGGGGGCCCTTGCCTCTGGCGGCGCAGCGCGCTGCATGGTGGGGTGGGGGGCTCCTCCCCGATCGGCTCTCCCCCCTTTTTTATTTCTTTTCAAAATGAAATCGGGGGGGGGGGGGAGGGGGGCCTGATCGTGGGTATAGGAGAGGGGAGAGAGAGAGTTTTCTATATTATTATTTTTTCAAAAAGCAACTTTTAATTTCGACCTCGAAATCGAACCCACCGCCTGTCGTTCATAGCTAATTACCCCCATTCTAAACACAATGGGATATGTATCGTGGGCTGATTCGATCGTTTCGATCAGTTTTCGTCAAAATCAAAATATAACTCTATATATTGAATTTGAACGCACATTTCAATTTACCGGGGCCACATATGGGCTCTAAAAATTCCCGAAAAATATTTTCAAACTTCGTATTGACGATACGGTCCTAACAAAACTAATTTCGTAAAATTCTGAGACCATTTGAAAAATGGCAATTTTCCAGTCGATTAAAATCAAGTGAAACTAGTCAAACGCGTTTTCCTTTGCCACGCTCACATATTGATTTCAAAAATTATGAAATTTGAAACCTAGCAATAATTTGACATTGCGGATCCAACAAAAGTGGTTTCGTCGAAAACCGAGGTCATTTGCAAAATTTCCATTTTTAAGGGCCAGAATTCCATAACGACTATTCTGAAATTTCAACTGGACATATCTTTTTATCCCCGCAATGAAATTTCAATTTTTCGGACCTCGAATTCGTTGGAAATATATTCTCAATTAGATTCAAATATTTTTGGTTTCGCCAAAATCTGGTTTATTTTGCACCCGGTACATTCCTTTGAACTTTGAAATCGAAATATCGAACTATCACGCCATTTTCAGTTCCTTTTATAATTATAAATAATTATTTATATTCTAACGACAATCTATATAAATATATACGTTCGAATTCTATTCAAAATAAATTTCTTGTTGTTTTTATTTAAAATAATTCATTTTAAATAATCAATATTCGCTAAAATTGCCAAAATAAAAATTTTAAATTGGCTCGGATTTTCGGGTTATTACAATCTCCCCCACTTACAACTTTTCGTCCCCGAAAAGGAATGAAGCCAAAGTTGTTTAAATAATCAACTCAACTTTCACTATTTTCGCTACGGCTTAAGTTCTTCAACTTTTTAGTTTCTAAGAACTTTTCAAAATTTTCAAATATTTGGCTAACACCCTAAATTTTCGAAAAATTTCGCCATAACCTCCCCTACACCGGGGACATCAGGATATTTCATATAGCCTCCCATGGCCTTCTTCAATCAAAAAGAAAAGGAAAAAGCAAAACGGCTAGCCAATCGGCTCATAAAATCATCCAAAACCCAAGAAATACAATAAACATGTACCTATTTGTCGGGCAAACAATTTTATTCTTCTGCTCTAGCCTCCTTGCTATGACCTGTTCAATGTAAGTACTTGTATATGCATGCAATTTCAAACAATTTTCAATATTTGATTCAATTAGGCTAAACGGTTCAAAATTTCAAACAAATAACCAAACAACACAATAAGCAATCAATTAGTGAATTAGAATTTCAAATTCATAACTTTGATACATATACAGAAAATCATGTTTTTATGCCAAATCACAACAATAAATCTATCTAATTTTGGTTCTCACACTAGCCTAATGGAAATATATAGAAATCACACCTTCGAAACTCGAACACACACTACTGATGCTATATAGTCATCAGTAGAATCATCTTCGGGCCACTAGATTATGATTCTATATTTATCCAGTATATTAAAACTTCGAATATACGTTCATGACGCGTATATGCATAATCTTTATATACTAGATTGTCCAAATTCAATACAAATAAAATATTGATATACGTATAAAACGATTTAAATTTCAAAACAAATTTGTTTTCATTTGAAAAATATACTCTTCACACTTGTTCTAAGGTACTATGGATCCTATCTCTAACGAGTCATTCTAATTGGATATTACTAATCCAACATCTGATGAATTCTTTCGTTTTGTTCTAATGTGTCTTGTTCTCGAGCTCTGTAAACCAAAGCTCTGATACCAGCTGTAATAGCCCGTAACTTCCCCGGTAAGGAAAGCCCGGATTATCTTGAGAACACGACAAAATAGAACGCAAACAGAAGAACATTTCATTGTATATTACAACATTTCCATCAGAATACAAGAATATACAGAGTATGAATAAATATTACACTACAAAGAATATCATAGATTTAAATACAGTACTGCAGCGGAAAAATAATACAAAACACAACTGAAAGTAATACACGGATACAGAGCTTTCGGAGCATCGTTCCAGCTGTAAATCAGGATCCTGTGAAAATAAATCTGCAAAACCAAAACTACTAGCTGCCCGTGTCGAAAATAAGGGCACCCAAAGTTTAGGTTAAAACAATAAACTCCAGGTCATTCATGTGACTGGTGTGAGAACTAAAACAGTTATTAATCTTTATTTTGAAGTTCGGTAAATCAAGGGACCACGCCGTATAACACGGAACGGATTTCCTCCCAAGAATACCAGTGCATAAAACAAACAGCGCAATGCTAAATAAAGGAAAATGAAGCTATTATAAGACCCAGGTCCATCACATAATGCAACGCAAGCCGGAGGATAGAATTTTTACCTTATAATAGCCAAAGCATGCTTGATACGTTAAAAACACATTACTTGATACTATAATAAATGTATAGTGTCAAAACAATTTCAATCATAAATATCAATCATAGGCGGCATGAATGACCCATACCACTATGTCGCCATACTAGATTCTACAAATAAAACCGCAATATCACGTATTGGAAATTGGATTTCCGTCATGAGTCGAGGCAAGGGGCAAGCTCCTATCCGTTCGAGACACTCTAGCAAATGTCCCAGGACTCCACTATGATCGTTGGATCTTCAGGGCCGGTCCTCACCTAACTTTGGAGGATTAGTTATTCCTGAACACACGTTTCTCGGTCCTAACAGACCTATATCCGAGGTGCCTCGCATTCCAACAACCACACAGGTGAAAAGTATATAAATGTCAGCCAGTTTAAGCACTGACACCACCAATAGCTAGAAAGAAACGTCGTGCTCTCCCTACAGTCACTATCCCGTTTTTGACTCATACCGAGGTGTGAGGCTTGCGAATTCACGTTATACACGAAGCTGCGCCACACAGGTCGTGTTTGATCATCAACCACAAGACTTTGCTTTTCAACAGAAGCCTTGATCATTTGCCACTTAGGCGTGCCACACAGGCAATTCACTCCACGCAACTGATGTCCATCGATATACAACCTCTGAGCTCGTACGTCTCAGAGAAGGGCGTTAAGCAAGAGAATAAATTCTCCACCGCCAAACAGATGTATATTTAATAGAGATCAATCAACACATAATAAAATCCAATGTCAGACACACTGTCCATTTAAAAGTTTGTTCTGGGTCTGAACGAAACCGGAGGCACTTTCCTCGCATATCCATCGATCTCCAAGTACGTCTGGACGATCACCAACTGATTCCCTCCTCTTGGGTGTACAAACCAATCCAGATCATCAGTAATCACCCAAACGATGTGAAGACTTCCGGTCTTCAACCACCGTCTTCAACTTCGACATATCGTCGAATCAGTTATTCAGAATGGGTGTAAACCCGGCCTTTCTGAATAACCCGCGTATATAATAAACACGTGTTACACAAACACAACATACGCCTCATTCCAATTCAGAATATTCTTTTATTCAAATTTTCACATCATTAGGGAATAGGTTCTCATTAATTTTATCAAAGATAAATTCTTCTAAATTTATTCTTTAATCTTCCTTTGGAAATCATTTCAAACCATATTATGGTTTTCCAAGCTAGTCGGGATTAGCGAACCACACCGAAGTAATTATTTATTTTATTTCCCAATCCCAACCTATTCATCCCATGAAGCAAAACTGGTAATACTCCACATCTAACACCATGGTGTTATTGATTAAATTAATTACCATTTCACGTCCAAATCTAATTAAAGATTTTACTATTGCTTTGGAGAAAAACTGGCGATACTCCATTCTCGATCACTTTCCAAACTTGATAATTTAAATTATCAATTCACATTTCAATCTAATTACAGATTCATTAAAACTCCACTTAGTTTTAATCTTTAACTGGGTTAAAGAACCGATGTCGTTTAAAACATGGTTCACGATAAACCCAAAATCACATCCTATTGTTAATTGGGTTAAAGAACAAGTGTTAATGAAGACACCATTCACGACAAACCCAAATCACATTTGATATTAAATATAAGGCTTTGAATAGAAAATATATCAGTTTATATTCAATATCCAATTCTACGACCAACAAATATCGTATTGGAAAATAATGATATAAATATATCTTTCAAATTCCCATAACAATATCTGTATAATCACGACATCCAACATCGAAATATTCCGAAGATAATTTCGATTCAAATCCATTCCAATTCAATTATTGGAAATTCTGGTTACTTTTAAAACCCCTTTCAAATTCAATTTATTTATTTCGTTCTATTTAGGCCATTATATATAATATATATATTATATATATTTCGTTGATTTCCTTTTAAAACTCATTTTATAAATCGTTTTAAATTCATTTTCGAAACGATTTCAACTTCATATTCAATTTCGAATCAAAATTGAATATTCCACATCATCGATATACAAATGATAATATTTCCAAAATGTTATATTTTGAAATCACTTCCTTTTCTATATTTATTTTAAAAACGAATATAATCGATATAATATCGCTCACGTCAAAATGGCGCATCTCTAATCAACACGGCTTTATATATTTCAATAAATTCGTTATTATATTCAACAAATGAATATTTATTCTATTCAACACATGAATATTTTTTTTTTCCAACACATGAGCACTGTCAACACATGACTATTTTTGTTATTTAATATATTTTATAAAATTATGGTATCTGTCGTTTGATTTTTAAATCAGACTCCAACCGTAAAGTAGTAAGAGAATGATTCCCTAAGTATTAACCCCGAAGGCCAAAACCAATATCAGATCAATACCCAGGAAACCACTCATCTTATCTATTTTCCAGTTAGTTTCTAACTTTAAATATGATAAAGATGTAAATTTTATTGTTAAAATATTTCTTTCAACACATGATAATTTTCATTTTATAATATTCTTCATTTCCCCAATTGGAATGAGGCCCAATCACTTACCATATAATGTTAATTATATGGATTCCACACAATACATGTATATAATAGCACTGACAAATAATCAACCATCATCTAAAGTGCAATACACTGTATAAGCATCAAATATAGGTATCTAACGCTTATAACAGCCTGTCAATCAATCGATCGACATACAACTAATTATTGGGATTAGTGTATGCCGTATCTTATCCCAATGCCTGTGTGGGGTTTCAAATCAGCAAACACAGATTTTTATTTATTCACATACCCGTTAAAAATTATATTTTTAACTGCATAAATATTTTATTTCATTTCACATCACACAATCAAATTTCACCACAACAAACAATCAAACATACAAGCCATCCATGGTCTGTGGACGACGGGTGTCGGGTGCTACTAAGCACCGTCTGCATCCTAGTATATATTTTAACTAGAAAAGAAATTTTAAAGTGAGAAGTTCTCACCGACTAGCTAAACCAAACCCTATGACTCTTCATATGTAGAAATCTTCGCCATGCTCGCCTTTTGTTACTTTCATTGTCCGTGGCCACTACATATATAAAAATCACATTTTTATATTGTTGCTAGTATATAAAAATCACATTTTTATAATCACTCTATATGGATAAAAATCACATTTTTATGCCGCTAATCTATAGATGAAAATTCTATTTTTACATCGCTATTATATGGATAAAAATTCTATTTTTACATCGCTACTATATAGATAAAAATTCTATTTTCACAACGCTACTATATAGATAAAAATTCTATTTTCACAACAGTGTTCATATATTAAAGATTATATTTTTATCACGCTTTCCTCTATATTAATATTGTATTTTTATATCTACTTCTAATATAAAGATTGAATTTTTATTTCACTACATATATAAAGATCAAAGTTTTACTATTTAAATAATATAAAAATCGTATTTTTATTCTTTCTATACTATAAAAATCATATCTTTATAATCTTTATTATATAAAAATCAAATCTTTAATCTCCTACCAATATAAAAATTATATTTTTAATCTAAGGATTTTCATATTCAAAGAAAAATCAGTTTTTGATTCGATTAACCTAAATTAAATGTTTAAAATAAATTAAAACAAAACAAACTAAAAATAAAAACAAAAAAAACATTTACTGCGAAGTGGGGGTGAGAAACGGCGGATGGAGGAGGAGCTGGGGGAGTCGGCGTTGGTGGAGGGTCGGAGGGTGGGCTAGGCACAGGCGGAGGTCGGTGGCAGGTGATGGGCCAACAGTACGGTCCTAACAAAACTAATTTCGTCAAATTCTGAGACCGTTTGAAAAATGGCCATTTTCCAGTCGATTAAAATCAATTGAAACTGGTCAAACGCGTTTTCCTTTTCCACGCTCACATATTGATTTCAAAAATTATGATATTTGAAACCTAGCAATAATTTGACATCGCGGATCCAACAAAAGTGGTTTCATCGAAAACCGAGGTCATTTGCAAAATTTCCATTTTTAAGGGCCAGAATTCCACAGCGACTATTCTGAAATTTCAACTAGACATATCTTTTTATCCCCGCTATGAAATTTCAATTTTTCAGATTCGTTGGAAAGATATTCTCAATTAGATTCAAATATTTTTGGTTTTGCCAAAATCCGGTTTATTTTGCACCTGGTACATTCATTTGAACTTTGAAATCGAATTATCAAACTATCGCGCCATTTTCAATTCCTTTTATAATTATAAATAATTATTTATATTCTAACGACGATCTATATAAATATATACGTTCGAATTCTATTCAAAATAAATTTCTCGTCGTTTTCATTTAAAATAATTCATTATAAATAATCAAAATTCGCTAAAATTGCCAAAATAAAAAATTTAAATTGGCTAGGATTTTCGGGTTATTACACAGGCCGTGCTTTGATCATCAACCCCAAGACTTTGCTTTTCAACAGAAGCCATTAACATGTGCCACTTAGGCATGCCACACAGGCAATTCACTCTATGCGACTGATTTCTATCGATATATAACCTCTGAGCTCGTACATCTCAGAGAAGGGCATTAAGCAAGAGAATAAATTCTCCACCGCCAAACAAATGTATATTTAATAGAGATCAATCGGCACAGAACAAAATCCAATGTCAGACACACAGTCCATTTACAAGTTCGTTCTGGGTCTGAACGAAACCGGAGGCACCATATACCTCGTATATCCATTGATCTCCAAGTACGTCTGGACGATCACCACTTATTATCTATATTTCGGGATGCCTCCCAATCAAGACATCAGTTATCATCCAACCGAAGTGAAGATCTCCGGTCTTCAACCACTGTCTTCATTATCGACTTCTTAACGCCGATCAATTATTTGAAATGAGATTTAACTCAGCCTTTTCAAATAATTCACATATAATTAGAATTTAAATCAATTCATTTCAATGGTTAGATTATTCGACATCAGTAAGTCTGTTCTTAAATGTAATTTTCACCCCAAACACATTCAACCATCAAATATCTAATAAACTGGGTAAATTTGGTTTATTTCCATTCCATATCGTTTATTATATTTTATAACGATTTATCGCTATTTTTATTCATTTAAAAATAGCCAATTCATTCAAACGACGCTTAAGGCCATAACGCGGCCGTGGCGCTGTTTTTCTTCAGATTTGATTTACACATATCTGAAAATCTAACCGTTGGATCTTCACAAATTTCTATTCAACACATGAATTTTGTAACGTCTCGCATTTTTGTCGGTGGGTATTTGAATATTTAAATCAGTTTAAATATTGAATTTGTAATATAAATGGATTTATATATTAATTAAAACGAAGTTGAACGTATATAAATATATATTAATCATAATCGAGCTCAGAACAACCCTGCAGTTCGTAATTTAACGTTCTGAACTTCAACTGAGTGTACCGGACTCGTTTTGAATCGGATTTCTTCGAAACGAGAAACGTTGGAATCTGTTGAACTGTATCTTTCTAACAGAAGTGGAAAATGAATATTTCGTCGTATATACTGCAAGATATGTCCAAATCAAATATTCGAAAAGTCGCTGTGAAATCATATATCGACCGTAACAGTTATTTGAATATAACTTGATATCCGGTGCAAATCGGGACAGGGTTCTTTTGAGGCGCAGCGATAATTTAATTTTTAGAATTTTACTGTAATTTTTAATTAATTAAATATGCAACTTTTTATTTGGAGTATTTCGCACCCTATATCGATATTTCGAGATTTCAAAATATGAGTCAATCTACCGATATTATTATATTTTTGGGATCGTGACACCTCATTGAGCACGACCGTATTCTTACTGTTGTCCGTACCGGCTCTATTCTTTTGACTTAAAGCAAACCGTAAATCGAGTTACTACCGAATAAAGAAATCTCATTCTAAAAACAATATAAGGAAAATGTGTCTCTCTTGCCAAATACAAAGGTCCGTGTTTAAGCCTGTCCACATCGAAATGCAGCCTATATCTCGAAAATAGAAGCTATCTAAAAACTAAGCACCATCACCCTATTGTTTAACGCATGGCCTAGTTAAGGACCATTCCCTATACCTTCTTCTTTAAGTAAAACCTAACCTAACCAAAATCTCAAGTCACGCATGCCATTGAAAATTCAAATCACGAAGTCAGCCTAACCTAAAAGTAGACAGTACCATCCTATTGGCTATAACTTAGTGGCAAAGTCATATAACCCTACCTGTCTATACAGATACTATGATGTAGAAAAATCTCTGCCTAATCATTTCGAGACTTGGACAAATCTAGTATAGCAGCATGGCTTAGCTTACTGACCTCTTTTCGAATTTAATTCCCCATGCACCTAAACACAGTGCTCTATTCCTTAACCACTAAGGAAAATAATACCCTATAAATATGTGACTTCTTGCTCTCTACCCTCAGAAAGCTTCAAGTGACAATATAATGGCTCCAAAATCTAAAAAGTAAAATATATAACTAGGAGGTGCCATGTTCGAGAGTTTGGCAAAAGAAAGTCGAGCTCGTTTTCAGATGGTGAGGCAGGTCTGAAGTCGGCTCGCGAGAAGGTTTTTGTGTGGTGCGATGGGTATGATCGCTGTTCAAACTGAAGGGGGTGAAGGGAAGAACATGACATGGCGTTGAAGAGGATCCGCAGTGTCTTGAAGCTTGCTGAAAATGGGTGACGTTGAACTTGGCTTTAAGGAAAGGGATCAAATATAAGAGGTGTTAGGGTGGGCTCGTGACTAGCATGAAAAGATGACAAAGTGGAGATCGTGCAAAACAGACTGGAAGGGAGAGGAGGTAAACTGCTGTGATTGAAAGAGGAATGGGAGTTGAATGTAACAAATGGTAAGGAGGGCGAAGTGAGTGGAGTTTCCAATTCCTGAAGTGAGGGTGACGTGGAGCTGAGGTGTGAAGGGAAGTTTGTTGGTGTTCATTTGTTTTTAATTATAATACTGTAGCAGTAGCTGTTTTCCTGAATGAAGTAGAAAATAAAGTGGATCGGGTGTATGCGTCGACGGTGTGCATCAGTGCATGGCAGTCGTCTTAGAGGGCTGTTCAAATGGTTACAAGTGATGGGAATTGTTCATGTTTGGGCTAGTGAAGGAGCTTCGCATGTACGTGAAGCAAGGGAGGGGGAGTGTGCATGGGATGATTGCATGCGTGTGTAGCTTCAGACTTTTGAACAAAGGATTGGAGAGGAAAATTGGCAAGAGGAGAAACGTTGATATGGTGGTAGGGCGGAATGGGCATCAGGTTCCGTTTCATGAAGATGGGGTTTGGAATATAACGTAAGGCGGTAAAGCTTTGGACGGTGAGGAGTTTTTAACGTACAGATATGTGGAGGGGGTATCTCGACTGTTATGTTTTACTGTAAGGGACAAGGCGGTTTCTAGTGGTCACGAATGGGACGGGTTGTTAACATGGTTGTGGGCGCGGTCTCCAAACTAAAGAGAAATTAAAAAGAAATTGAAAATGGTTAAGAGAGGTGCATGGGCATTGGTTCCTTGAGTTTTGGCATGAGTATCCTTGCACGTGAGGATACAGCGAAGTGTTGAAGGATAAGTATTTAAGTATGGGAAGGGGGTTCCTGGAAGTACTAAAAACGTGGGGAGGTGTTAAATAGAGGGTAGGGGCGTTGTTAAGAAAGAGTGTTGTGGGTTTTTGCCGATGACTGGAGAATATGGGTGGTTGGCTTCAGGCAAAAGGCGAAGTGAACTGGAATGAAGCACCGAGGTACTGACTTGTGTGTTCGACGGATTTCGAAGATCTGAAATGATGCTAATAGGAGAAACTGCGTTGGACTAACGACGTGTTAGCCGAATCACGCTAAGCCCTTTACGTTGGAATCGCATGAAATAGCACTACGTCGCTGAGCTGGTTTAATCGACTGACGCAAATCGTATTTAACGGTTAACGCGCAAAGGTGAGTAAAATCACTCACTCTGATCTATTTAAAATATTTTAATTATATTTTAAATGTTGTTTGAATGCTGTATGATGATCGATTAGGTAGATTTCAATTAAATTGGTTAAATATTTTATATCGTTGCATATGTACACATCATCGGTTGGACACTGATTTCATCGATTAGAATATCCCCTAGTATATAGTTAGTGTAAATTGTGTTGACTGACATCTGTGGATGCGGAAACCGGTTGGAGGAGTCCGACCGGATTCCTTGATAATTATATGTACTGTTTGTTTTGTTTGAACCCAAATTATATTTAAAACCCCATGTGAATATTGATGTTGAACGGAAATTCAACATCTGTTTCGATAAATCAATAAACGATATCGATTTAGAAAGTGGCGGCAGTCGACCATAAACCCATCGTTTTGTTAAGGAGTTGATTGGCCGTCAGGCAAATCAACTAAGATAATTATAAAAAATATATTTTTATAATTAAAAAGAAGATTTAAGTTTATAACAGAAGTTCTATTATAAACCAGTATTTTGGAGTTCGCTTTTATAAAATAAATAAAAACGATTGTTGACATTTAAATGAGTTTATAAAGCAGAAATTATCCGATGATTAAATATTTGGATAATTAGATTTAAGATAAAAAATTTAGAAATATTATTAGATTAATTATATTAATCTAATGTTGAGAAGTAATTAAGATCAGTTAACAGATTTACTGATGAAATGAAGTTGATTTAATCAACTGTTATTGGGAAAATGATTATTAGTTTAATTGGCCTTTAATTAATCTAATGAAAACAGTTTAGAAATAAATGAGATTTAATTACCTTCTAATTTATGAAGTTATCAACAGAACTGTGGAATAGAGAAAGCGAAAAGTTAATGGGGATAATCGTAAAACAACCAAGTTCAAAATAAAGATGTGGTAGTATAAAACCATATTCCAAAATAAAACAAGGAAATACGATTTGATGTATATTATAAGTAATAAGGAGTTTAGAGTTACGAACGTATATCTGTTCTAAGATAAGAACGTTGTCGATCAAGGTCTGAGAGGTAAATAGAATACCCCAACTTGAACGGCTTCACTATTATCGAGGAACGATAACAGTTGTAACGGAAAGAGATGTCAAGATTTTTGTAACGGAAAGAGATGTTAAGATTTTTTGTAACAGAAAGAGATGTCAAGATTTTTGTGACGGAATTAGATGTCAAGATTAGTATAAAAGAAATATGGCAGCGTATGCAAGTCTTTGAACTATAGCAATAAAATAACGCTGTTGATAAGGTAAGTGTGACTGTAATTAGTTATAAGGAGAATATTACAGCGTATGACAAGTTTAGAACTATAGCGACAAATTAACTGCTGTTGATTAGACTTAAGCGTGACTTTTATATATAGCAGCACTTCCTAGGAAATGTAACAGTTTGGTTTGAAATCCACTTATTCTAGAGTAATAAGTAACGACGTTTGTTCAAAGAAATATAAGAAAGAGTTTAGAAAAAGAATTGGGGAATCGTATTAGAAACTGATGACAACATTTCGATGTTCGAAATGTGATTAGAATTAAATCGTTAGGATTTGGAACTAGAATTCGACGACGTCGAATGCATTAAAGGTAAACTATTTTTAGGGATTATAATCTGATAGAATAATTAACATTTAGTTTAAACAAATAAATGTTAATAGGATAGGAGTCAGTATTTAGTTATAAACTTGATATCGATTTGATAAGAAGTTGTCTTAGAAAACAGAGTTTATAAAGTGGATTGAGAATATAAAGTATGAAAGAGGTTTCGGTAAACGAGATAAGTATTACTTGAATAAAGAGTTAATTGATAAAGGTATTCAGATTTCTATAACAGGAATGGTATTCACATTTTTAAGTGAATTATGTTTTAAAAGTAAACGGTTGCCCAATTAAAATATTTATAATGAAATTGGAATTATTTTCCAATGAAGATAGGGTATACGATCCCAGTGTAGAAACCAAGGAATGTGAAAAGAATGAAAATGTTTCGAACGTTAATAACGTATGTTTCTGGAACATGAAAGAATAAGAGTTTAAAATAACTGGAAATGTTTTCCAAGAAGTATGAAAAGCCTTAAACGGGATTTGAGAAATATCTGGTAAGGTATGGGAACTCGAGTAATAAAAAGAATGTTAAATAAAGGTGTCCGGGGTTGTGTGATGTTAGTTATACATTATAATGGATGTTGTAACAACTCCGATAGTTAAATAACCGACTATCGAAGTGTTTTGGCCATCGTTGTCAATACAGAGAGACCGGTTGGGTATATTATCCGGAAACCACTCCGTATAGACATAAGCACTGCGAATTAGATATGCTGAAGATAATTAAAGACGGAGTTAAATGCAAGGATCGTCCAGTTCCAGAATGATGTTTTTGTTTGTCCAGTCCCAGGACAACTTGTATGGACGAGTGTCTGACAGAGTATTTCCAACGGTCACGCCTTTGATTTTATGAATATACCAAGTGGTGGGGAGAAGATAACTTCTCTTTATTCTACACCCAGTGTGCATTTGTGTAATCAATGTGTGATTACGGATTTGACGATGTGACATTCAAATTGAATGGTGATCAGATGTTCTGAAGATAAACGTAGCCTCTAGCCTCACAACCGAGAATGACAGAAGTTGGGCCAGGCAGCATGGCTAGTTGGGTCATCCCCAAGCAGGGTGTATTGTCACCAATCTAGAGAAAATTCATATTTATACTTCTTTTCGATTCTGTATCTTCGGATGATGGTTGGATGGCCTACAACCGTGGTGGCAATATATTCGCGACACTCAAGCTAAATGAGTGAGCGGTCATGTGTGGCCGGGTTGCAAGACGTTCTTGTTGAACCCTGAGTGTATCCCCTCTAGAGTACACTATTCAGAAGGTGCTCCCATACCTTGTCTGTTGAAATCAAATCTCCGATAAGCGCCCTGCAGTTTATGATTTTATACTATATATATGTGGAACGTGAGATGCAAGCGTTCTGCTACTTGGATAATTATTTGTTTAGACATTATCATAATATCACTGTTTTGATATCAAAGTAATTTGGGTTATAGTAAGGTAAAAGCCGTCCATGTTTATGTGTGGGCTGGTCTTACTATTTTCCTTTTGTTTCAAAAGGATTTTCTTCAAAGTAAAACCGTATGGTTAGAATTTACTCACACCAGTCACATGACTGACCCAGAGTTTATTTTGTTTGTTTTCCCTAAACTCTTGGGTGCCTAAATTTGTACGGGCAGTCAAGTGTTTCAGGCTTTGCAGATTCACTTGGAGGAGCTCAAAAGCAGGAAGCTTCACCATTAGTTATGTAGAGTTATTTCCACTGTGATATGATGTATTGTACTCTGATAATGGTATGTATATACAATACAGTTTTGTATTCAAAGTTATGTTATATAATACATCTTATTTTGTTCCTTTGCGAGTTTCGTGTTACTCTGATTCTGTTCAGTTGTGATCTTCTTCTTCTTCTATTCTATTAGTTCTATCTTTTCTTTCTCACCCTCTAAATTCTTCTATTAATGTCCTGGTGTTTTCGATGCTTGAATAGTCAACAGTGTGTTTTTATGTTGATTTTCTGGGTCGAAAATCCCGCCATTACAGATGGTATCAGAGCTGAAGGTTAAGTGATTACCTTGGCTCTGTGGCGTGACTCAATAGAGATGAGGTCAGTAGTACCTTTGATTGAGTATGAGTGTATATATACGAGAGCGTATTTGAAAATGAATATAAAAATTGTTTTATATTGTGTTGACTGGTCAGTCGAGTAGTTTATGAATTCTGGTCGAAACAGTAATGCAAACTGCGTCGATAGGTGTTTTAAACTCTTGAACAAAGTAATTCGACACAGTATGTTTTGAAAAGAGGGTAAATGAAATAATTTTACCCAAAATGTATTTTGATATAAAAGAAATATATATCTTGAGATTATTATAATATCTTGGATATGTGATCATTATTATGATCGAATAAGATGTATAATGGAATTGGTTATATAAATAACCAATCGAAATATTATATGCAAAATCAGATGAGCTGAATCTGAAATTTAAACCAGAATTGAAATAAAACTTTAGAAACTTAAAAAAAAAGTTGAAATTGAATTTGAATTAAATATAAGGGAATTTTAAAATCCTGGGAGATTTGAAAATTTGTTTTCCAAGTGCTATGAAAGATATTTTGAAGTAATTTCAAAAATAGAGTGATTATTAATGAGTTTTTAAAGCAATATAGTATTGAACTCACTTCGATGGTTGGAAAATAAATTCCGATGATGATCGCGACATTGTCGGTGTTCATTTTCGAGCTGGTAAGTAACGGATTACTACCAAAGATTTTGTTTTGTATTGTTTGAGAAACAAGTTGTCAGAAATTCAAATGTTTTGAATTATATATGATTTCAAACTGATTTGAAATAAATCCCAGGAATTTGAATTCTGAAATAAAAATTTAACTTATGGAGTAAAAATGGTAAAAGTGGAATTTAAACAAAAATAACGAAATTGGACTGAATTTGGGAAAGATCCAGAATGAAAATTATAAAAGAAAAATATTGGAGATTCGAGTTATTAAAAATGAATTGATTCTTGGAGAATAAGAATCGAATTTTGAATTAGAGATAGAGATAACTGATTTGAGAAATAAATCAGTAAATGGAATGTCGTAATAAAACTTAACAAGGTTAAGAACTGAGAGTGAAATCGGAGTTGAAATAGAAATTTGGCTTAGTAAAAGCGAAAGACTGGTTTGAGAACGGATTGATGGGAGATCAACCAAGGATGCTTGGATATGCTGGTTTGATAGCAGATCGCAGAGATAGAGTTAAATGCCCAACAGAGAAGGTACACGTTTATATACGAGTATGAGATTTTTTATGAGTCAGTTTGGGCAAGCCGTTTGGCTGTTTGATTTTCTTTTGGATTGAAGAAGGCCCGGAGTGGCAAGGTGTTGTAGTACCGAGTGAGCCGTGCAGAGGAGATGCTGACGAGATTCTCTGAAAATTTAAGCTGTTAGGAAATTTTCAGAAATTTTGAAAATATTCGAAATAATAAGGAATTAATATTTTAATTGGAAATAATCAGTTCAGTGGAAACTAGAATTATGAAGCAAACCAAAAAGATTTTTAACCATGTTATAACAGAGATTGTAGCATTTTCCCTATCTTAGCAATTTCGAGGACGAAATTATTTTAAGGGGGAAGGTCTGTAACGTCTCGCATTTTTGTCGGTGGGTATTTGAATATTTAAATCAGTTTAAATATTGAATTTGTAATATAAATGGATTTATATATTAATTAAAACAAAGTTGAATGTATATAAATATATATTAATCATAATCGAGCTCAGAACAACCCTGCAGTTCGTAATTTAACGTTCTGAACTTCAACTGAGTGTACCGGACTCGTTTTGAATCGGATTTCTTCGAAACGAGAAACGTTGGAATCTGTTGAACTGTATCTTTCTAACAGAAGTGGAAAATGAATATTTCGTCGTATATACTGCAAGATATGTCCAAATCAAATATTCGAAAAGTCGCTGTGAAATCATATATCGACCGTAACAGTTATTTGAATATAACTTGATATCGGGTGCAAATCGGGACAGGGTTCTTTTGAGGCGCAGCGATAATTTAATTTTTAGAATTTTACTGTAATTTTTAATTAATTAAATATGCAACTTTTTATTTGGAGTATTTCGCACCCTGTATCGATATTTCGAGATTTCAAAATATGAGTCAATCTACCGATATTATTATATTTTTGGGATCGTGACACCTCATTGAGCACGACCGTATTCTTACTGTTGTCCGTACCGGCTCTATTCTTTTGACTTAAAGCAAACCGTAAATCGAGTTACTACCGAATAAAGAAATCTCATTCTAAAAACAATATAAGGAAAATGTGTCTCTCTTGCCAAATACAAAGGTCCGTGTTTAAGCCTGTCCACATCGAAATGCAGCCTATATCTCGAAAATAGAAGCTATCTAAAAACTAAGCACCATCACCCTATTGTTTAACGCATGGCCTAGTTAAGGACCATTCCCTATACCTTCTTCTTTAAGTAAAACCTAACCTAACCAAAATCTCAAGTCACGCATGCCATTGAAAATTCAAATCACGAAGTCAGCCTAACCTAAAAGTAGACAGTACCATCCTATTGGCTATAACTTAGTGGCAAAGTCATATAACCCTACCTGTCTATACAGATACTATGATGTAGAAAAATCTCTGCCTAATCATTTCGAGACTTGGACAAATCTAGTATAGCAGCATGGCTTAGCTTACTGACCTCTTTTCGAATTTAATTCCCCATGCACCTAAACACAGTGCTCTATTCCTTAACCACTAAGGAAAATAATACCCTATAAATATGTGACTTCTTGCTCTCTAGCCTCAGAAAGGTTCAAGTGACAATATAATGGCTCCAAGATCTAAAAAGTAAAATATATAACTAGGAGGTGCCATGTTCGAGAGTTTGGCGAAAGAAAGTCGAGCTCGTTTTCAGATGGTGAGGCAGGTCTGAAGTCGGCTCGCGAGAAGGTTTTTGTGTGGTGCGATGGGTATGATCGCTGTTCAAACTGAAGGGGGTGAAGGGAAGAACATGACATGGCGTTGAAGAGGATCCGCAGTGTCTTGAAGCTTGCTGAAAATGGGTGACGTTGAACTTAGCTTTAAGGAAAGGGATCAAATATAAGAGGTGTTAGGGTGGGCTCGTGACTAGCATGAAAAGATGACAAAGTGGAGATCGTGCAAAACAAACTGGAAGGGAGAGGAGGTAAACTGCTGTGATTGAAAGAGGAATGGGAGTTGAATGTAACAAATGGTAAGGAGGGCGAAGTGAGTGGAGTTTCCAATTCCTGAAGTGAGGGTGACGTGGAGCTGAGGTGTGAAGGGAAGTTTGTTGGTGTTCATTTGTTTTTAATTATAATACTGTAGCAGTAGCTGTTTTCCTGAATGAAGTAGAAAATAAAGTGGATCGGGTGTATGCGTCGACGGTGTGCATCAGTGCATGGCAGTCGACTTAGAGGGCTGTTCAAATGGTTACAAGTGATGGGAAGTGTTCATGTTTGGGCTAGTGAAGGAGCTTCGCATGTACGTGAAGCAAGGGAGGGGGAGTGTGCATGGGATGATTGCATGCGTGTGTAGCTTCAGACTTTTGAACAAAGGATTGGAGAGGAAAATTGGCAAGAGGAGAAACGTTGATATGGTGGTAGGGCGGAATGGGCATCAGGTTCCGTTTCATGAAGATGGGGTTTGGAATATAACGTAAGGCGGTAAAGCTTTGGACAGTGAGGAGTTTTTAACGTACAGATATGTGGAGGGGGTATCTCGATTGTTATGTTTTACTGTAAGGGACAAGGCGGTTTCTAGTGGTCACGAATGGGACGGGTTGTTAACATGGTTGTGGGCGCGGTCTCCAAACTAAAGAGAAATTAAAAAGAAATTGAAAATGGTTAAGAGAGGTGCATGGGCATTGGTTCCTTGAGTTTTGGCATGAGTATCCTCGCACGTGAGGATACAGCGAAGTGTTGAAGGATAAGTATTAAGTATGGGAAGGGGGTTCCTGGAAGTACTAAAAACGTGGAGAGGTGTTAAATAGAGGGTAGGGGCGTTGTTAAGAAAGAGTGTTGTGGGTTTTTGCCGATGACTGGAGAATATGGGTGGTTGGCTTCAGGCAAAAGGCGAAGTGAACTGGAATGAAGCACCGAGGTACTGACTTGTGTGTTCGACGGATTTCGAAGATCTGAAACGATGCTAATAGGAGAAACTGCGTTGGACTAACGACGTGTTAACCGAATCACGCTAAGCCCTTTACGTTGGAATCGCAGGAAATAGCACTACGTCGCTGAGCTGGTTTAATCGACTGACGCAAATCGTATTTAACGGTTAACGCGCAAAGGTGAGTAAAATCACTCACTCTGATCTATTTAAAATATTTTAATTATATTTTAAATGTTGTTTGAATGCTGTATGATGGTCGATTAGGTAGATTTCAATTAAATTGGTTAAATATTTTATATCGTTGCATATGTACACATCATCGGTTGGACACTGATTTCATCGATTAGAATATCCCCTAGTATAGAGTTAGTGTAAATTGTGTTGACTGACATCTGTGGATTCCTTGATAATTATATGTACTGTTTGTTTTGTTTGAACCCGAATTATATTTAAAACCCCATGTGAATATTGATGTTGAACGGAAATTCAACATCTGTTTCGATAAATCAATAAACGATATCGATTTAGAAAGTGGCGACAGTCGACCATAAACCCATCGTTTTGTTAAGGAGTTGATTGGCCGTCAGGTAAATCAACTAAGATAATTATAAAAAATATATTTTTATAATTAAAAAGAAGATTTAAGTTTATAACAGAAGTTCTATTATAAACAAGTATTTTGGAGTTCGCTTTTATAAAATAAATAAAAACGATTGTTGACATTTAAATGAGTTTATAAAGCAGAAATTATCCGACGATTAAATATTTGGATAATTAGATTTAAGATAAACAATTTAGAAATATTATTAGATTGATTATATTAATCTAATGTTGAGAAGTAATTAAGATCAGTTAACGGATTTACTGATGAAATGAAGTTGATTTAATCAACTGTTATTGGGAAAATGATTATTAGTTTAATTGGCCTTTAATTAATCTAATGAAAACAGTTTAGAAATAAATGAGATTTAATTACCTTCTAATTTATGAAGTTATCAACAGAACTGTGGAATAGAGAAAGCGAAAAGTTAATGGGGATAATCGTAAAACAACCAAGTTCAAAATAAAGATGTGGTAGTATAAAACCATATTCCAAAATAAAACAAGGAAATACGATTTGATGTATATTATAAGTAATAAGGAGTTTAGAGTTACGAACGTATATCTGTTCTAAGATAAGAACGTTGTCGATCAAGGTCTGAGAGGTAAATAGAATACCCCAACTTGAACGGCTTCACTATTATCGAGGAACGATAACAGTTGTAACGGAAAGAGATGTCAAGATTTTTGTAACGGAAAGAGATGTTAAGATTTTTTGTAACAGAAAGAGATGTCAAGATTTTTGTGACGGAATTAGATGTCAAGATTAGTATAAAAGAAATATGGCAGCGTATGCAAGTCTTTGAACTATAGCAATAAAATAACGCTGTTGATAAGGTAAGTGTGACTGTAATTAGTTATAAGGAGAATATTACAGCGTATGACAAGTTTAGAACTATAGCGACAAATTAACTGCTGTTGATTAGACTTAAGCGTGACTTTTATATATAGCAGCACTTCCTAGGAAATGTAACAGTTTGGTTTGAAATCCACTTATTCTAGAGTAATAAGTAACGAAGTTTGTTCAAAGAAATATAAGAAAGAGTTTAGAAAAAGAATTGGGGAATCGTATTAGAAACTGATGACAACATTTCGATGTTCGAAATGTGATTAGAATTAAATCGTTAGGATTTGGAACTAGAATTTGACGACGTCGAATGTATTAAAGGTAAACTATTTTTAGGGATTATAATCTGATAGAATAATTAACATTTAGTTTAAACAAATAAATGTTAATAGGATAGGAGTCAGTATTTAGTTATAAACTTGATATCGATTTGATAAGAAGTTGTCTTAGAAAACAGAGTTTATAAAGTGGATTGAGAATATAAAGTATGAAAGAGGTTTCGGTAAACGAGATAAGTATTACTTGAATAAAGAGTTAATTGATAAAGGTATTCAGATTTCTATAACAGGAATGGTATTCACATTTTTAAGTGAATTATGTTTTAAAAGTAAACGGTTGCCCGATTAAAATATTTATAATGAAATTGGAATTATTTTCCAATGAAGATAGGGTATACGATCCCAGTGTAGAAACCAAGGAATGTGAAAAGAATGAAAATGTTTCGAACGTTAATAACGTATGTTTCTGGAACATGAAAGAATAAGAGTTTAAAATAACTGGAAATGTTTTCCAAGAAGTATGAAAAGCCTTAAACGGGATTTGAGAAATATCTGATAAGGTATGGGAACTCGAATAATAAAAAGAATGTTAAATAAAGGTATCCGGGGTTGTGTGATGTTAGTTATACATTATAATGGATGTTGTAACAACTCCGATAGTTAAATAACCGACTATCGAAGTGTTTTGGCCATCGTTGTCAATACAGAGAGACCGGTTGGGTATATTATCCGGAAACCACTCCGTATAGACATAAGCACTGCGAATTATATATGCTGAGGATAATTAAAGACGGAGTTAAATGCAAGGATCGTCCAGTTCCAGAATGATGTTTTTGTTTGTCCAGTCCCAGGACAACTTGTATGGACGAGTGTCTGACAGAGTATTTCCAACGGTCACGCCGTTGATTTTATGAATATACCAAGTGGTGGGGAGAATATAACTTCTCTTTATTCTACACCCAGTGTGCATTTGTGTAATCAATGTGTGATTACGGATTTGACGATGTGACATTCAAATTGAATGGTGATCAGATGTTCTGAAGATAAACGTAGCCTCTAGCCTCACAACCGAGAATGACATAAGTTGGGCTAGGCAGCATGGCTAGTTGGGTCATCCCCAAGCAAGGTGTATTGTCACCAATCTAGAGAAAATTCATATTTATACTTCTTTTCGATTCTGTATCTTCGGATGATGGTTGGATGGCCTACAACCGTGGTGGCAATATATTCGCGACACTCAAGCTAAATGAGTGAGCGGTCATGTGTGGCCGGGTTGCAAGACGTTCTTGTTGAACCCTGAGTGTATCCCCTCTAGAGTACACTATTCAGAAGGTGCTCCCATACCTTGTCTGTTGAAATCAAATCTCCGATAAGCGCCCTACGGTTTATGATTTTATACTATATATATGTGGAACGTGAGATGCAAGCGTTCTGCTACTTGGATAATTATTTGTTTAGACATTATCATAATATCACTGTTTTGATATCAAAGTAATTTGGGTTATAGTAAGGTAAAAGCCGTCCATGTTTATGTGTGGGCTGGTCTTACTATTTTCCTTTTGTTTCAAAAGGATTTTCTTCAAAGTAAAACCGTATGGTTAGAATTTACTCACACCAGTCCCATGACTGACCCAGAGTTTATTTTGTTTGTTTTCCCTAAACTCTTGGGTGCCCAAATTTGTACGGGCAGTCAAGTGTTTCAGGCTTTGCAGATTCACTTGGAGGAGCTCAAAAGCAGGAAGCTTCACCATTAGTTATGTAGAGTTATTTCCGCTGTGATATGATGTATTGTACTCTGATAATGGTATGTATATACAATACAGTTTTGTATTCAAAGTTATGTTATATAATACATCTTATTTTGTTCCGCTGCGAGTTTCGTGTTACTCTGATTCTGTTCAGTTGTGATCTTCTTCTTCTTCTATTCTATTAGTTCTATCTTTTCTTTCTCACCCTCTAAATTCTTCTATTAATGTCCTGGTGTTTTCGATGCTTGAATAGTCAACAGTGTGTTTTTATGTTGATTTTCTGGGTCGAAAATCCCGCCATTACAAATTTCTATTCAACACATGAATTTTCCTTCAACACATGAATTTTATTTTAACACATGAATTTCTATTCATCGCATGAATTTTATTTCAACACATGAATTTTATTTCAACACATGAATTTTATTTCGACACATGAATTTCTATTCAACACATGAATTTAAATCAAACACAGAAATATTTCAGAAAATTTCGGCAGCATAACGGCAGGGTAGTTAAAACCGACACCGTCCCTTGTATGGCTCCTCGCTCTACCTTAAAGCCTCGCAACTTTTGACAATGGGGATTTTCAATATCTAGTTCGTACGCAAACGAATTTTCCCATATACTAATCCTATTGGGATTTCAACCACAATCAATCATTTCAAATCAACCATTCATGATATTCACCAAATTTTCACATCAACCAATAATCCAAACAATATCACAACCAATATATATCGTCCATGGTCTGTGGACGAGGGGAGTGTGTGTATATATATATATACACACACACACGTATATAACAATATTTCGATTTCATTTCAATAACATTTCAATTTATTTCAATGCATATATCATTTTTACAACACATATATAACTTATACATCGAACATACAACTTATACAACGCTTATACATGAGGTGTACAACGCTTATATAACTCATACTTCGACTATATAATTTATACATCGTTGTTTCCATATCGTTTATAATTTAGAAATCTCACATAGGGTTCCACTCCACCAAAAATTGTAGAAGGCTCAGAAAATATCCGGTCTCTTCTAGAATGTAGAAGACGTCCGCACGAGTCCACTGTCTCTTGTTTCACTGGATTTCGTCAACATAGCAAAAAGATATGATTTTTACAGTGAAATCAAAAACCGTAGCGCTTTAAAGTGCTATAAACTATTTTATATTATATAAACCGTACCTCTCTAAAATTCTTCAAAACTAGGTCGACGATTTGCAATCAATCCGCGACGCTATAGCATGATCGGACTTCACCACGTTGTAGTGCTCCGAGAGAGCTTTCCGGCGCCTGGGGTTTCATCCAACTCGAGCTCGAGATGGAGGCACGACGGCGGTCGCAAGCGCTGACCTTTGGGGGCACGAAACACGAGGCACGACGAACGAGGGGTGGCGTGGCAGGTATAGATTTGAAGCCCTCGACGAGTACTGCAAAAGCTTCATCTAGGTCGAGGTCTATTACTGCGTGGATTGGTCGAAAAATGAACGGGAAGGGGGGAAGGCTTTTCCACCGTGCGTCGCGATCGGGGAGAGGGAAAAGCGGGGAGAGAGAAAATTGACGGCCAATAGGATTTTTTTTATTTTCTTATATATTTTTAAAATTCTAAAATACCCCTCTTCACATACTAGCTCCAATCCAAACCCAAGGACTGTCGCCCCTAGCTAAATACCCCTATTCCGAACACAATGGGATATGTTTCGTAAGGCCATTCGACTGTTTCAGTCAGTTTTCCTTCAAATTAAAATATAAAACATTCAATATTTGATTTGAACATACATTTTAATTTGCCGGGGCCACATACTGATTCTAAAAATTCCCGAAAAATAAATCTAGCTATGTTTTGACGATACGATCCCAACAAAACTAGTTTCGTCAAATTCTGAGACGGTTTGAAAAATGGCCATTTTTTGATCGATCCAATTTAATTGTAATTGACCAAACACATTTTTCTTCGCCATGCGCAAATATTAACTTCAAAAATTATGGAATTTGAAACCTAGCAATAATTTGACATCCCGGATCCAACAAAAGTGGTTTCGTCGAATTCTGAGGTCGTTTGCAAAATGTCTATTTCAAGGGCTATATATTCTCTATAGCGACCTTTCTGAAAATTCATTTGGCCATAACTTTTAATTCACACTATGAAACTTAGATTTTTCAGATTCATTAGAAAGATATTCACTAACAGATTTAAATATCTTTGGTCTCATGAAAATCCGTTTTGTTTTGGACCCGGTACAGTCAGTCAAAGTTTGAATTCGAATTTTGAAACTGCCGCATTATTTCAGGCCTTGTTTATGATTTAAAATAATTATATTTATTTTCAAACATCGATTCAAACATACTTTTCATCGTTATTATTTAAAATATTTATTTTAAATATTTAAAATCCATTAAAATAGGCAAATTAAAAATTTTAAATTGGCTCAGATTTTCCGGGTTGTTACACTTGGATTTGCATACAAATTCTTTCGTATAACAATAAATTGTCGCTTTAATATTCATACAATTCTAATGTATGTTACGACAAACAAAATGTTTCTCATATTTGAATATAAATTCAAATGTAAGTTTGCAAATAAAAACGATTTTTATATTTGCATATAAATTCTGTTGTATGTTTGCAAATAAAAATGATTTTTATATTTGCGTATAAAATCTATTGTATGTTTGCAAATAAAAATGTTTTTTATATTTGCATATAAATTCTATTGTTTGTTTGCAAATAAAGGTGATTCTTATATTTGCATATAAGTTATATTTCAACAAAATGTATAAAAAGCGATACACCCATTTTGTTTTAACAAAAATTCTATATGTGTTTAACTCTTTTATTTAGCAAAAATGTGATTTTTATTTCATTTCAAATCTAATTAACAAAAATGTAATTATTTTGTTTTCAACCATTATATTTAACAAAATGTAATTTTTCTTTAAACTATCATATTTTGATAAAAATAACTATCTTGGTTCAACTAATCTATTTGGCCAAAAAATGTTCATTTTGAAAAAATGTGTATTTTGATTCAACCAAACTATCTTGACCAAAGTGTATATTTTGACAAAAATATATGGTTTGATTCAACTGATCTATTTTGACAAAAATGAATATTTTGAAAAAATGTATATTTTGATCCAACTAACCTATTTCAACAAAACAATAAAGATAGTGACTTTGTTTTGTTGACAAATCTATTTCAACGAAAAAAAAGGATAACTCTGTTTTGTCGGCAATTCTAATTCAACAAAACAAATACAAGTGACTTATTTGTTTTGTCGACAATTCTAATTCAAACAAACAAATGAAAGTGATGTGTTTGCTTGCGTTTTTCTATTCAACATAACAAATTAAAATGATAATTTTATTTTTTTACAATTTCTAATTACAAAAACGATATTATTGTTTTAACACAAATCTATTATGATAAAAATGACAATTTGGTTTCAACTTTTATAACTTGACAAAAGTGGCAAATTTTGTTTTAACTTCTATAATTTGACAAAAGTGACAAATTTGGTTTTAACTTTTATAACTCAAATTTATTTGACAAAAATGTAGTTTTGTTTAACTCTAACCTTATTTAACAAAAATGAAATTTTTGTTAAGTTCAATCTTATTATTGAAACTATGAGCAATAAAAATATAATCGTTCATATTAATTCTTTTTATTTAAACAAAATGAAAGTAGAAACATGATCTTTAATACTTCTCTTTTCATTGCAACAAAATTTACAATAAAAATATATCTTTCTATTTTACTCCTTTTATTGTAACTAAAATAACAATAAAAATATATCTTTCATTCTATTCTTTTTATTACAATCTAAAATGACAATAAAAACATATTTTCAATTCTACTCTTTCTATTGTATTTAACAAAGTGACAACAAAGATGAATTTTTTTTATAATAATATTTTATTTTAATCTTTTTATTTTAATGACAAATAAATTTTTGACAAAAACCATGTTTCATATAAAAAAAATAAAAATGAATATTTTTATTTCAAGTAACATGTTTGACAAAAATGACTATTTTAATTTCATATAAAATGACAACAAAAATGATACTTTCAACTTTTCTATTTTTATTGCATATAAAATGTAAATAAAAATGCAACTTTAAAACATATTCTTTTCATTACAACTAAAGTGACAATAAAAATGTTTCCTTTATATTAATTCTTTTTATTGTAACTAACTTGACAATAAAAATGTTATTTTTAAATCTATCCTTTTTATTGTAACTAAATTGACAATAAAAATGTTACTTTAAATCCATTCTTTTTATTGCATATAAAATGACAATAAAAATGTTACTTTTAAATCTCAACTCTATTTCATTGTAATCAATTGAAAATAAAAATGAAATCCTTTTATTCCAATTCTAATCTTTGTAACTAATTGAAAATATAATCTTTTAATTGAAATAAAATGACACTAAAAATATGTTTGTTTTAGTTGAAACAACATGATGCTAAAAATATGTTTTCTTTTTAAATCTACTTCTAACAAAACCAATAAAATGAAAACTTTATTTTGTTGGTTATCCAATCTCAACAAAAATGATCCTTTTGTTTTGACATAACTCTATATTTCATGTTTCAATAAAATTGAATACTTTTGTTATTAAACAAAAACCTAAGCAAATCTGTGTTCAGGTTTCTAAATAAAAATGATATTTTTATTATTGAACAAATCAATACCCATGGATCTGATTGAAAGATGAAGTCTTTATTATAAAAAAAATTATATTCTTGGATCTAAAATGAAAGTAAAGTTTTTATTTCAAATCCATATCCATATTCGTAGATCTAAAATAAAAATATGATTTTTATTTCAAATCCAATCAATATCTATAGATCTAAAATAAAAATATGATTTTTATTTCAAATCCAAGACTAACAGTAATCTATAGATTCACGAGGAGGAATTTTCAATGCAAATCTAAACCTAACCAAACACAAACATCACAATCATCATAATCAACAAGAAACAAATACAATATCATACATCGCAGATCTGAATTAAGTAACATACATACATGGAATTTAAATAGCAAGAAATAATTGATGTTTTAATTATTTTAAAAAAAATTGGAAATCTCACATTGGCATTT
Source organism: Allium sativum (assembly GCA_030737875.1). Classification (NCBI taxonomy): domain Eukaryota; kingdom Viridiplantae; phylum Streptophyta; class Magnoliopsida; order Asparagales; family Amaryllidaceae; genus Allium; species Allium sativum. Next base: position 432,626,438 of record CM060912.1, read on the forward strand.
ATCTGAATTTTCAAAGTGCTCTGTTTTTTTCCTAGTCAGTTCTGAAATGTAGATCTCGCTGATGCGATCCCAACGTAACTGATTTCGTTTAATTTGGTTACCCATCGTCTTCTTCCAGAAAAGAACGAACCCATCCACCAATTTGCAAAGCTCTCCATCGCTCCTTCCCATGACCATCAGAATCTGATCCAACCTTGCCACAACCACCACCTTGGAACCCTCCTCTGCCACGCACAAGCTGGGCCAACTCGGTGGAATCCTCTTCGAGGAAGAATGCCTCGAACCTGACGGCTTTAAGCCCGAAATCCCAATGCCTCGATGAACTATAGCCGATCATAACCGTACCATCTCGAAGATTCAAGTTGTATTTCCATTTTTGTTTTATAAACATCTGAAATTACTTGATGGATTAAACGGAAAATCGCATAGAAAATGGAAGGGTTTGTCCATTTCAAGTGGCGGCTATGTATTCTGTAGGGTTAGGGTTTGGATAATTTCTAGGATATTAATAATATTATATTCTTTAATTCATTGATTCACAAAATAAAGCCCATTATTCCCAATAGCTCCAAATTCAGCCCAACTAATGTTGTCCCTAGCCAAATACCCTCGTTCCGGACATAATGGGAAAGGTCCCATCAGTCCAATCAATTGTTTTCAGCTTGTTTTCTTTAATTTAAAATATAATTTATTTAATTATTTAATTTAATCGTACATTTTAATTTACCGGGACCACATACTGACTCTAAAAATTACGGAAAATTTATTTCTAGTTATATTTTGATGATACGGTCCCGACAAAACCGATTTCTGATCGATTCGATTTAACTAAAATTGACAAAATACATTTTTTTTACCACGCTCATATATTAATTCTAAAATTATGAAAATTGGAGTCTAGTAATAATTTAACATTCCAGATCCAACAAAAGTGGTTTCGTCGAAAATGGAGGTCATTTGAAAAAATAACTACTTTTAAGGGCTATATTTTATATTAAAATATATAAATTCTATAGCAACTTTTCTGATTTTAAACTGGACATAACTTTTGATTCCGCTATGAAATTTCAAATTTTCGGATTCGTTAGAAATATATTTTTAAATAGATTCAAATATTTTTGGTTTCACTAAAATCCGATTTATTTTGCATCAAGTACAGTCAGTTAAAGTTCAAATTCAAATTTTCAAACTACCGCACTATTTCTAACTCCTTTTGTAATTAAATTAAAATTATTCATTCTAACTTCGGTTTAAATAAATTTTTAGATGTTATTATTTAAAATAAATTAATTTTAAATATTAAAATTCACTAAAATTGCTAAAATAAATTTTTTAAATTAGTTCCGAAATTCTGGGTTGTTACAGCATGTCACATTGACAATTCATGCCATGCGATCGATAACTACCAATATATAACCTCTGAGATCATGCGTCTCAGAGAAGGGTGTTAAGCAAGAGAATACATTCTCTGCCACCAATAGATATATATTAAATAGAAATCAATTTACATGGAATGAAATCCAATGTCGGACACACATCCATTTACAAGTCCGTTCTGGGTCTGAATGAAATCGAAGTCACCTTATTCCTCGTCCCGTATGTCCAATACGGAAGTAAGGTACTCGCATATCCGGACAATCAACAAGCACGTCCGGATAACTACCACTTTAACCCTTTACTGGGTGCTAACCAATGTCGGGCATCAGTAGTTATCCTTTCGATGTGAAGATTGTCAGTCTTCAATCGCCGTCTTTAAGAACTTCAATTTAGATTGTTGTATAATCATTTGAAATGAGATTGAACTTGGTCTTTTCAAATGATTCTCGCATATATATAGTTTAAAAACATTTTCTATCGTTAATAGTATTTAATAACGATTTATCGCTATATATATATGTATATATAAATAGCTAAATTAATTTAACGACGCTTCGGGATAATAGGCGGCCCTGGTGCTGTTTTTATCAAACTTTGATTTACACTTATCTCGAAATCTAACCGTTGGATTTTAAAAAAGTTTATATCGATGGAAAGATCTTTCCAAAGAGGTCCTAATGGCTCCAGTTTTGGGAAAATCCGATGGTTGGATCTTCCGGTATAATCGTTTAAAGTTACGATTCTGAAACGCGAACTACCGTGCGTGATTCGTTTAATTTAATTTATAACTATATATATATATATATATATATATATATATAATTACATATAAATATAAACCATTCGACCATCTCACTAACGTTTTTAACATGCCAAATAAAAGATTGTTTTTGTTGGCATATCATATCTACGTCATGTCAAAAAAATACATTTCATCCACATGAAAATTGAACCAATGACAAACAAAAGTAAATTTTTATTTGTATTTCTATTTTTAACTTTAACAAATAGAAATGGAATATTTTATTTGTACAAATTTTCAGTGAATGTTTTAAACTTGCGTATAAATTCTAGTATATGCGATGTAAATATGAATAAGATTTTAACAATGCATATAAACTCTAATATATGCAATGTAAATATAAATGCTAATTTAACAATGCAAATAAATTCTAATATATGCAATGTAAATATAAATGTCAATTTAACAATGCATATAAATTCTAATATACGCAATGTAAATATAAATGTCAATTTAACAATGCATATAAATTCTAATATATGCAATGTAAATATAAATGTCAATTTAACAATGCATATAAATTTTAATATATGCAATGTAAATATAAATGTAATTTTAACAATGCATATAAACTCTAATACATGCAATGTAAATATAAATGTCAATTTAACAATGCATATAAATTCTAATACATGCAATGTAAATATAAATGTAATTTTAACAATGCATATAAACTCTGACACATGCAATGTAAATATAAATGTAATTTTAACAATGCAAATACACTCTATTACATGCTATGTAAATATAAATGTCAATTTAACAATGCATATAAATTCTAATATATACAATGTAAATATAAATGTCAATTTATCCATTTCAATAAAAACAAAGTTTTTAATGTAAACATATTTTATTTTGAAAACATGCATGTTGTCCAACTTCTATTATTACATTAAAAAGTGAATTTTAAATGTAAAACATGTTTTCATTCTAAAACATGTGTCTTTTTCCTACATTTCTAACATTACATTAAAATGTATATTTTAATGAAATCATGTTTTGATTTTAAAACATGAATCTTTTCGTCATTAAAATGTATATTTTAATGAAACCATGTTTTGATTTAAAACATGAATCTTTTCATTACTTTCTAACATTACATTAAAATGTATATTTTAATGAAATCATGTTTTGATTTTAAAACATGAATCTTTTCATTACTTTCTAACATTACATTAAAATGTATATTTTAATGAAATCATGTTTTGATTTTAAAACATGAACCTTTTCACTATATTTCATTCTTGACACTAAACATGAATTTTTAATGAAATCATGTTTTTATTCAAAACATGTACATTTTCCATATTCTAACATTACATTAAAAATGTGAACTTTTTAATGTCATGTTTTTATTTGTTTTAAAACATGAACATTTCTATTTTATAATAATTCCATAAAATGATAGAAAATTATATCTCATTTTTGTTGAAAAATTTTAATTTAACAAAACGACAAAATTTGATATTTCATTTTGATTGAAAATTCTAACTCAATCAAATAACAAAAGTGTATGATTCATTTTGATTGATAATTCTAATTCAATCAAATAACCAAAAGTGTATAATTCATTTTTGTTGAAAAATTTGATTCAACAAAATGTGTAAAAGGGAATATTTCATTTTGATTGAAAATCCCAATTCAATCAAATAACAAAACTGTATATTTCATTTTGGTTGATATTTCAATCAAATAACAAAAGTGATTTTTTTATCATTTTGAGTGATAATTCTAATTCAATCAAATAACAAAAGTGATATTTTATTTTGATTGAAAATTCTAATTCAACCAAACAACAAAAGTGATATTTTATTTTGATTGAAAATTCTAATTCAATCAAATAACAAAAGTGGTATTTTATTTCGATTGAAAATTCTAATTTAATCAAATAACAAAAGTGATAATTTATTTTGATTGAAAATTCTAATTGAATCAAACAACAAAAGTGATATTTTATTTTGATTTAAAATTCTAATTCAATCAAATAACAAAAGTGATATTTTTTTTGATTGAAAATTCTAATTCAATCAAATAACAAAAGTGATATTTTATTTTGATTGAAAATTCTAATCCAATCAAATAACAAAAGTGATATTTTATTTTTGTTGAATGTTTTGATTCAACGAAAACAACAAAAATGTTTAATAATTTTATCGCCACATAACATCACCAAACAAACAGATCTATATATTACATTCAACACAAAACAATCATGAATGATAACAAACAGGAATTAACTATAGATTTATGACAATAAAATCAGAATTATATCTAATTATAAAAAAACATAAATAGATTTCGCACAGTCGTTTAAATATGAATGGTTCAGATCTGAAAATTTGACCAAAATTTGATTAGCTCAGAATTGGTCCTAGTCAGTCGAAGCGTAGATCTCGGACTCACGATCGTAACGAATCTGAAATCGTTCAGTTTTGAGTTCATATGAGTGAGATACGATTTGTTTTATGTTAATAACATTTAAAATAAATTAATTAAATAATATAATTTAAAATCAACCTTCTTCCTCCTCTTATCAGACACTGTCGCGGTATTTCCTATTTTGTTCAATACTAGGGTTGGATCTTGCTTTCAATCCGTTGGGCTAGGGGATGATCGGTTTGCTTCATGTCGGAGAGGGGCCAGAGGCACGCTTGGGGGACCCACCGTCGGTGAACTCGCACGCCTCTACAGGTGACGGCGACGATGGAAACCCGACGGGTTTGGAGGCCTATTGTTAGAACTACACGCGACGATGGAGGTTGAAATGGGTATGGTTTTGAAGAGGGTGAAAAGCTCTGCAATAAACTCCAAAGGTGCAGGATGTTTTATTGATCGGATTTGAATAAATTAGGGAATGAAGCAAGGAGCATTTTTGGCCATGGATCAGAAAAGGGCGGCATCTACAGTAGTTCTAGGGTTTTAGGGTTTCTCAATCTATTATTTATAATATTTAATTTCCAGTTTTGCAAATAAACCCGTGAATCCTTAACTACTACAATTTCAGTCCAATAGGAGTTGTACCCACCTAATTGCCCTTGTTCTGGAACCAATGGGCTAGGTTCTGTCAGCCTAAACAATTGTTTTTGGCCTGATTTCTTTAATTTAAAATTTAATCCTTTATTTAATTAGTTCGATCGTATATTTAAATTCACCGGGGCCACACATGGACTTCGAAAATTCCTGAAAAATAAATCTGGCTATGTTTTGACGATACGGTCCTAACAAAATTAATTTCGTTGAATTTGGAGACCGTTTGGAAAGTGGCCTTTTTAATGGTCGATCAAATTCAACAGAAAATATCAAATCAGAGTTTAATTTACTACGCTCACAATTTAATTCCAAAATTCTAGAAAATTAAACTTAGCAATAATTTGACATTCCGGATCTGACGAAAGTGGTTTCGTCGAAACGAGAGGTCGTTTGTATAATGGCCATTTATACGGGCTATAAATTATACTATATTCCATAGCGACTATTCTGAATATTCAACTAGCCATAATTTTTTATTCCCGCCATGAAATTTCGATTTTTCGGATTTGTGGAAAGATATTTTTAAACAGATTTAGATATTTTTGGTGTCACTAAAATCCATTAAAATTTGAATCCTGTACATTTAGTCAAATTTAAGATTTGACTTTTCAAACTACCATGTTATTTCTAATTCTTTTTAAATTAAAATCAATATATTCGTTCTAACTTCGATTTAAATAATTTTTAATCGTTATTATTCAAAATAAATTATTTTAACTATTCAAAATTCATTGAAATAACCAAAATAATTTTTTTTACTTGGTTCTGATTTTCTGGATTGTTACAATCTCCCCCACTTAAAAGCTTTTCGTCCTCGAAAAGGAAACAATAGTAAAGTAGGAAACAAAACAGAAAATGCAAGGTATTGTAAATGTACCTCAACATAAGAGTTACTCGGAGATATCCACTCTGCACTTGGGATAAGCATGTTTAATGTTATCCTCAGTCTCCCATGTACAGTCTGTAGGATCCCCGCTCCACTTAGGGGTGCCAATTAAACCTGACCTGATGGACCCGGACCCGACCCAGTGGGTCTCGGTTCTAGGCGGGTCGGGTTTTATTGGGTCTAAACTATACATTTCAAAAATCTAGACCCAACCCGACACGAACTTCGGTTCGGTTCGGGTTGGGTCTGACTGAATAATAACACTAAAAATACATATATTTCAATGTTTTTTGGTCGGATCTTTCGGGTCGAGTCTATGTGGGTCGGATTTGATCGGGTCTTGATGGTATTTTTCATCACTTAGACCCGACCCGAGACCCATCGGGTACGGTTCGGGTTCGGGTCGGTTCAGGTTTTCGATTCTCGGTTATAATTGCTAGCCCTAACTCCACTACACTTTAACTAGGTGGATCCTCTTGTTCCTCAGAACTCGGGTCTCTTTGCCAACAATTTTCACTGGCTCCCATTTCACTGCTAAGCTCGGGGTAATCTCCAAATCTTGTTGTGTTGCTTCCTCCACAACTAAGTTTGGATCATGAACATGCTTCCGGAGTTGGGAAACATGGAATACATCATGCACCCCTAGCAACTAGTCAGGCAACTACACCCTATAAGCGAGAGTTCCAATCCTTTTGAGAATAGGGAATGAACCAATGAATCTCGGCGCCAATTTTTCAGTCTTCCCAAATCGAATTACACCTCTCAGTAGGGAAACCCTCAAGTGTACAAGATCACCAACAGAGAATTCTAAATCCCTTCTTCATGAGTCTGCATAGCTCTTTTGTCGCCTTTGAGCATCCAGTAATCGCTTCTTAATAAAATCATCTTTATTTGCTGCTTTATGAATCATGTCCGGACCCAATACTAATCGATTGCCGGGTTCCACCTAACATGCGGGAGATCTGCATGGCCTTCCATATAATGCTTTAAATGGCGACATCTGCAAGCTTTCTTGGTAACTGTTATTATAAGAGAATTCAACCAAGTGCAAGTGATCTTCCCATGACCCGCCAAAATCAAGAATGCATCCTCGCAACAAGTCTTCCAATATGCGGTTCACCTTCTCAGTCTGGCCATCTGTCTGAGTATGATAAGAGGTGCTCATATTCAACTTGGTCCCAAGCTCTTATTGGAATGCTTCCTAGAACTTGCTAGCAAATATCGGATCGCAATCACTAACGATGCTACTGGGAACCCCATGTAGTTTGACAATCTCTCTGAAATAAAGCTGCGCCAGACTTCGAGCTGTTCTATTAGATTTAACAAGGATAAAATGGGTAGTCTTTGTGAAGCGATCTACAATCACCCATATACTGTCATTGCCTTTTCTAGTTCGGGGCAAGCCATCAATAAAGTCCATAGAAATTTGGTCCCACTTCCAACCTGGAACATCTAGCGGTTGCAACAATCCTGCTAGCTTCTGTTGATCGCTTTTGACTTGCTGGCAGGTGGGACATCTAGCAACATATATAGAAATGTCTCTCTTCATAAATCTCCACCAAAATGTGCACTTGAGGTCATGATACATCTTGCTTACCCCTGGATGAATATTGAGCTTAGATTAGTGGAATTCATCCATTACTTCCTTTCTGAGCTCAGGAAGGATCGAACAAAAATTCGACCTAATAGCCTCAGAACCCCTTTGTCGTCACTCTGGAAACTCGTGGGTTCGCCTTCCCTAACTCTTTTGCTAATTCTCTAAATAAATTCATCATTCTTCTGAAGAGAAAAGATCTTATCAATCAAGGAAGGTGTAATAATGAGATTGGCGAGGATAAGATTGGTGCTGGCCGTATTCTTCCTCCTGAGTGCATCGGCTACAACATTGGCTTTCCCTGGAGTATATAAGATGTCCAGATCATAGGCTGTAAGAAATTCAACCCAACGTTGTTGCCTTAAGTTCAAATCCCTTTGGGTGAATAGATAATTCAAGGATTTGTGATCAGTATACAGTTCGAACTTCTCACCCAAGAGATAGTGCCTCCATATCTTTAGAGCAAACACGATGGCCATCAACTCAAGATCATGAGTGGGGTATTTCTTCTCAAGTGGTTTCAACTGGTGGCTAGCATACGCGACTACTTTATCCCTTTGCATTAGAACCGCACCAGAACCTTAAACAGATAAAAGGGATAACATGTTAAAATGAGATTTGTCATTAAAAATGTCATCTCTGACATGTTTATTTAGATAAAAGAATAACCTTCTCTAGAACATCTTTCCAAACTTTCAAATCCTGATTTCCATCAATAATGGTCAATACGGGAGCAATGGTCAACCTCAATTTCAGCTCTTGGAAAGTTGCCTCACATTCGGGTGTCCAAATGAACTTTGAATGCTTCTTAGTCAGCTTTGTCAATGGACAAGATAGCTTCGAAAAATCTTTAACGAATTTCCGATAATAGCCAGCCAATCCTAGGTAACTTCTGACTTCAGTAGGAGTGCCAGGCTGCTTCCAATTTTGAATGGCTGAGATCTTGCCTGGATCTACTGAAATGCCTTTCCTCGATACAACATGACCGAGAAATTTCACTTCTTCTTGCCAGAATATGCATTTAGAGAATTTGGCTTTCAGCACGTTCCTTCGCAGGATTTCCAAAACTTCTTTCAGATGCCTATCATGCTCAGTAGTGAATTTTGAGAAGATTAGGATATCATCGATGAAAACTAGCACGAATTTATTTTAAGACATCCCGGAATACTCTATTCATCAGATCAACAAAGTAGGCAGGAGCTTTGCATAGGACGAAGGGCATTACTAGCCATTCATAGAATAAGTCTGGTCCTCTGAAAGCTGTCAAAGGAACACACTCTTCTGCAATGCGCATTTGATGGAAACATGTGGCTAGGTCCATCCTAGAGAATACTTGCGCCCCCTGCAAGCGGTCTAATAGATCATCAATACGCGGCAATGGATATTTGTTTTTCAGTCTTTGCTTATTGAGATCGCGGTAGTCCACACACAATCGGAGGGTACCGTCTGACTTTGGGACGAAAACCACTGCTGCACCCCAACTTGAGAAGCTAGGCCTTATCAGACCCTTCCACAAAAGTTGTTTAGTTTGATTGCTCATCTCCTCTTTTTCTTTCGGCGTCATTCTCCGAATAGGATGCACAACTGTCCTTGCATTCGGAGCTAGTCAATCCTGAAGTCGATTTCACTGCAGAGGTAAGCTATCAACTTCTTCAAACACATCCGCATAATCTCTGACAATACGAATATCCTCAATAGAAGTAGGAGTGACTTCTAGAGAACACTAGAATTCTTTCATGTCAGTGGCTGAGTCGTGACATGGTATAAATATATCTCTGATCTTAGTTTTAACTTTGACAATTCTTTCTACGCAAAATAACCCAGCCTCATACTTTATTAGCCAATCTAGTCCCAGTATGATATCATATCCGAGAAATTCATGATGATCAAATTAAAAGGAAACTGGTAGCGAGAATAGGAAACAGGCACTTTAATACTGATCGAGGATAAGAGAACCTCCTATCGGACTATGGGCTCTAATCAATTCCATAAGTTTTCTTGGTTTTAGTTTTAACTTTTTAATTGTGTCATTAGAGATAAAGCTTCATGATGCACCAGTATCAAATAATGCTGTAACAGGATTGTTCTTAATATTAAGAGTACCTCCTAAAACATCAGCTTTACCTGTTCCTTCGGACGAAGCCGGTGCAGCCGCTCAATCATAGACATGTGCTACCTCAGATTTCTTCAACAGAGGACAATTTCTAATAAAGTGCCCCGTCTTATAGCAGTTAAAGCACTCCTGAGTGTTCCGAGAATTCTGACCGCGACTCTGACTCGGTCCAGACTCATTCCTTCTTGGTTTCTTCGGGGCTCGACATTCATAGTCAAAGTGCCCCATCTTCTGGCAATTGAAGCATTTCACCTTGGATTTTCCCCTCTTCTTTTTCCCTTGGGGCTTAACGGTAGAAGAATCGCTTGCCTCTGCTTTCCTATCAGTTTGCTTTATTTTGTTGTTATTCTGATTCTTTTCACGCTCCTGCTGTGTATTTCTATCATTATCCTTGTAGCGGGAAGCCATCTCGATCACTTCATTAAAGGGAAGCTTAATGTGAGCAGTGACCGTGTTCAGGTATTTCTTGGAGAGGCCATTGATAAATCTTTTTTTTCTACACTGGTTCCTGAACTAACTTTGGAGCATAGCGTGAAAGTTCCTCGAACTTCCGCATATATTCTGAAATAGTCATATCACCCTGCTGCAAATTTGCAAACTGATCATGGAGCCGCTCTACTTCCTGTGGAGGGATATACTTATCTTTGAAGAGCTCTTTGAATCTAGCGCAAGACATGTCGGCCACATTATTGCCAATTTTGACTGTATCCTACCAATTTTCAGCTTCATCTTTCAATAACCATGTTGCCAGAAAGCGCTTGTGTTGATCTTCCATTTCTAGGCCTTCAAAATTTTTCTTATAGTTCTTTAGCCATGCCTGAGCCTCAATTACTGACTCTCGCCCAGTAAAGGATACACCCCCTAAGTTTCTGAAATTCTTGGACATTTTATCCAAATCAAACGGTTGCGGGGGTGGAGGTGGTGTTACAGCCTCGGGAGTGGGCTGTCCCTGAGATGTGGGAGTCTTATCTCTAGTTGTTCCTCTAGCCCCACCTCCGCCTCGGGCTCTAGCTCGCGCTCTAGTGCTCATTTCTTAGTTAGTTCTATACTATCAAGGAAAGAGTCAGACTGACAGAAATGATAATTTTAAAGGAGAGGTTTAAAAGTAAAGACATATGATAAGATGATAATGATGTAATGATTAATATGTACTATTCTGCTGTGCTCATTCCAGGACATTACTGATCCTATCTCTAATGAGCTACTTACCTTAGAATACTACTGATTCTATCTAGACGAATTGTTCTAAAAATGTTATACTCCGAAGCTAAGGTTAACCTTTAGCTATGATACCAACTGTGATGACCCCAAACTTCCGTAGGATGAAAGCAAGGATAATCATTGGAATATAACATAATTACAACAATAGCATATCTCAGATAACATCATAATACATAAATCATTGCAGCGGAAACAAGAATGTCATCACAACATCATAACATCAAAGACATTAGAGTACGTAGTTACATGTTACACTTAGCAAATAGAAGTCTCTACAAATAAAGAAATAAATCTCAATCTCCATCAAATACATCATACATCAATAATGTCTAAATGTCTTAAAGGCAATAAAAAGATAAAAGGAAAATGTTCTTCATCTTCATCCTTAAGCATGCTCCAATCCAGAATGCATCCATACCTATACCTGTCGTTTGGCTGCCCGTGTGGAAAGAGGGCACCAGAGTTTACAAAGTGAAACAAACTACGAGTCAGTCGTGGGACCGGTATGAGAAATCTTTCTTAACTAACTATATGGCTAGTCATAGGACCTCGCTGCTAATATGGAACGGTTTTGCTCCATTGGATTACCAGTGCATAATTTACATAAATTTTATATGAAACAACGCAATGCTTTTTATAAAATGATATCATTATATAACTCAAGTCCCATCACACAATGCAACGCAAACTGGAGGATAGAGTTTTACCTTATAATGATCAAACATGCTTGATACGTGGAAAATAATATTTTAATATTATTACTAGTGTCTAATCAGTATTAAAATACTTCAAAGTAAATGTATCAATCCTAGACGGCATAGCCACCATATACTATGTCGCCATATATTGGTTTACAATCAAAACTGTAATTTCGTATTGGAAATTGGGTTTCCATCATGAGTCGAGGCTAGGCATCGTCCTCTCTAATTTGAGACACTCTAGCAAATGCCTCAGGATCACACCTACGGGCAACCCTTAGATGCGGTAGGGCTCGTCCACAAATAACGTTAGTGGATTAGTTATGCCTGAACACACGCCTCCCGGTCCTATTGAACTTATAAAATGGTCACTATCGACCAATAAATCCGAGGTACCTCATAATCTGTCATCCACATAAGTAAAAAAATGTCAGCGTTTGTAAACGCTGAAACCACTTCTAGCTAGAAAGAAACGTGCGCACTCCCTACGGTCCTGATTCCGTTTTTGACTCATACCGGGGTGTGAGGTTCGCGAGGTAATGTTATACACCAAGCTATACCGAAAATAGGCTATGCTTTGATCATCATCCACAAGACTCTGATTTTCAACAAAAGCCTCGATCAATTGCATCTTGGCATGTCACATTGACAATTCACGACATGCGATCGATAACTACCAATATATAACCTTTGAGCTCATGTGTCTCACAGAAGAGTGTTAAGCAAGAGAATACATTCCCTGCCACCAATAGATATATATTAAATAAAAATTATTTTACATGGAATGAAATCCAATGTCGGACACACACGTCCATTTACAAGTTCGTTCTGGGTCTAAAAGACACCTTATTCCTCGTCAGGTATGCCCAATACGGAAGAGAGGCACTCGCATATCCGGACAATCAATAAGTACGTCCGGATAACTATCACTTTAACCCTTTACTGGGAGCTAACCAATGCCTGGCATCAGTAGTTACCCTTTCAGTGTGAAGATCGACGGTCTTCAATCGCCGTCTTCAAGATCTTCAATTTAGATCGTCGTATAATCATTTGAAATGAGATTTAACTTGCTCTTTTCAAATGATTCTCACAAATATATAGTTTAAAAACATTTCATATCGTTAATAGAATTTAATAACGATTTATCGCTATTTATATATATATATATAAAAATAGCTAAATTAATTTAATGACGCTTCGGGTCGATAGGCGGCTCTGGTGCTGTTTTTATCAAAATTTGATTTACACTTATCTCGAAATCTAACCATTGGATTTTAACAAAGTTTATATTGATGGAAAGATCTTTTCAAAGCGGTCCTAACAGCTCTAGTTTTGGGAAAATCCGACAGTTGGATCTTTCGGTATATTCGTTTAAAGTTACAATTCTGAAATGCGAACTACCGTGCGCGATTTAATTTAATTTATATTTATATTAATATATATAATTATATATAAATATAAACCATTCTACGATTTCACTAACGTTTTTAGCATGCCAAATAAAAGAATGCTTTTGTTCGCATATCATATCTACGTCATGTCAAACAAAATATATTTCATCCACATGAAAATTGAACCAATGATAAATAAAAGTAAATTTTTATTTGTATTTCTATTTTTAACATTAACAAATAGAAATGGAATATTTTATTTGTATAAAGTTTTCAGTGAATGTTTTTACAACAAAAATGGTTCGCACAGATTCTAATGTAGGTATTGTCATTAAAATGATATTTTAAACTTGCATATAAATTCTAGTATATGCAATGTAAATATGAATGTGATTTTAGCAATGCATATAAACTCTAATATTTGCAATGTAAATATAAATGACAATTTAACAATGCATATAAATTCTAATATATGCAATGTAAATATAAATGTCAATTTAGCAAAGCATATAAATTCTAATATATGCAATGTAAATATAAATTTCAATATAGCAATGCATATAAATTCTAATATATGCAATGTAAATATAAATATCAATTTAACAATGCATATAAATTCTAATATATGCAATGTAAATATAAATGTAATTTTAACAACGCATATAAACTCTAATACATGCAATGTAAATATAATATAATTTTAACAATGCATATAAACTCTAATACATGCAATGAAAATATAAATGTAATTTTAACAATGCATATAAACTCTAATACATGCAATGTAAATATAAATGTCAATTTAACAATGCATATAAATTATAATATATGCAATGTAAATATAAATGTAATTTTAACAATGCATATAAACTCTAATACATGCAATGTAAATATAAATGTAATTATAACAATGCGTATATACTCTAATACATGCAATGTAAGTATAAATTTCAATTTAACAATGCATACAAATTCTAATATATGCAATGTAAATACAAATGTCAATTTAACCATACATATAAATTCTAATATACGTAATGTAAATATAGATGTCAATTTATCCATTTCATTAAAAACAATGTTTTTAATGTAAACATATTTTATTTTGAAAACATGCATGTTGTCCAACTTCTATTATTACATTAAAAAGTGAATTTTTAATGTAAAACATGTTTTCATTCTAAAACATGTATCTTTTTCCTACATTTCTAACAGTACATTAAAATGTATATATTAATGAAATCATGTTTTGATTTTAAAAAATGAATCTTTTCATTACTCTCCAACATTACATTAAAATGTATATTTTAATGAAATCATGTTTTTATTTTAAAACATGAATCATTACTTTTTAACATTACGTTAAAATGTATATTTTAATGAAATCATGTTTTGATTTTAAAACATGAATCTTTACATTACTTTCTAACATTACATTAAAATGTATATTTTAATGAAATCATGTTTTAATTTTAAAACATGAATCTTTTCACTATAGTTCATTCTTGACACTAAAATATGATTTTTTTAATGAAATCATGTTTTTATTCAAAACATGTACATTTTCCATATTCTAACATTACATTAAAAATGTGAACATATTAGTGTAATGTTTTTATTTGTTTAAAAACATGAACATTTCTATTTTATAATAATTCCATAAAATGATAGGAATTTATATCTCATTTTTGTTGAAAAATTTTAATTCAACAAAATGACAAAATTTGATATTTCATTTTGATTGAAAATTCTAACTCAATCAACTAACAAAAGTGTATGATTCATTTTGATTGATGATTCTAATTCAACCAAATAACCAAAAGTGTATAATTCATTTTTGTTGAAAAATTTGATTCAACAAAATGTATAAAAGGGAATATCTCATTTTGATTGAAAATCCCAATTCAATCAAATAACAAAAGTGTATATTTCATTTTGATTGATAATTCTATTTCAATCAAATAACAAAAGGGATATTTTTTTCATTTTGATTGATAAATATAATTCAGTCAAATAACAAAAGTGATATTTTATTTTGATTGAAAAAATTAATTCAATCAAACAATAAAAGCCATATTTTATTTTGATTGAAAATTCTAATTCAATCAAATAACAAAAGTGATATTTTATTTTGATTGAAAATTCTAATTCAATCAAATAACAAAAGTGATATTTTTTTTGACTGAAAGTTCTAATTCAATCAAACAACAAAAGTGATATTTTATTTTGATTGAAAATTCTAATTCAATTAAATAACAAAAGTGATATTTTAGTTTGATTGAAAATTCTAATTCAATCAAATAACAAAAGTGATATTTTATTTTTTTTGAATGATTTGATTCAACAAAAACAACAAAAATGTTTAACAATTTTTTCACCACATAACATCACCAAACAAACTGATCTATATATTACATTCAGCACAGAACATGTAACAACCCGGAAATTCTGAGCCAATTTAAATTTTTATTTTGGCAGTTTTAGTGAATTTTGAATATTTAAAATGAATTATTTTAAATAATAGCGACAAGAAATTTATTTTGAATAGAATTAGAAGTATATATTTATATAGGTTGTCGTTGAAATATAAATAATTATTTTTAATTATAAAAGGAACTGAAAATGGCGCGGTAGTTTGAAAATTCGATTTCAAATTTCAAATGAATGTACCGGATTGAAAATAAACCGTATTTTAGCGAAACCAAAAATATTAGAATCTATTTGAAAATATTCCAACGAATCCGAAAAATCAAAATTTCATAGCGGGAATCAAAAGTTATGACCAGCTGAAACTTAAGAATAGTCGCTCTAGAAATATAGCCCTTAAAAATAGCAATTTTGCATACGGATGAATTTGGACTCGAAACTATTTCCATTGAGTTCAAAATGCCGTTTACAACTCCAAAAAGTATAAGCTTCGATATATTCTGAGATCTGGAATAGTGGCAATTGGCTGCGGTTTTTGGTTAGCAAAACATAGCCCTTAAAAAGTGAAATTTTGCATATGAGCTCAGAATTCGACGAGATAAATTTTTATGGATTCATAATGACAAATCATTGTTGAATTCCAAAGGGCGCGTCGAACGGATTTAGTATGTGGCCATGCGAGCTAAAACAGTTCAGGATAAAACAGGCAGTCATTTTACAAAGGAACGTTATTGATACGACCTCAGAATTCGATTCCCTTTTTTTTGGATTTGTATCGTCTAATAATGGTTAAATCCAAAAGGGCATGATTTTTGGGGTTAGCGTGTGAACGTGCAAGTAGAAATGGTGCGCCAAAATCACATTTTTAGAGCTTATCTGAGCATTTTTTAGAATTTTAATGGACGGTCAAATGAACTCGGAATTCGACAAAACTTGTTTCATTGGACTCGTCCTCACGTCTATTACCTCGTGTCCGAAATCCGTTACAATCGGAGATCATTTGCATTCGGACGATACGCGAGAAACTCCTCCTTTTCTATTTCATAATTTCACTTCTCTCTTCCTCTTCAAAAAGATCAAAAATGGAGACCTCCTCCCCAAACCCGCTGCCGCCCCTCCTCCACCCGCCACCACCAGCTCCGACCGCCACCACCTACCTCCGGCCATTCCCTCTCCTCCTCCTCCTCCTCTCTCTCTTGTTTTGTGAACCCTAGCCTAAGCCACCACCCAAATCTGCCACCATGGGCCCCACCACCAGCCCCGCCACCCACCAGCGCCCTCCCCACCTCCAATCAGGCCCAGCGCCACCCCCTGGCCACCCAACTTCGGCCGTGGGCCCCTCCTCCTCAAAAATCACATTTTTCACAAATTTCCCGTTTTGCGAATAACACCCTGTCACTATTTCGTGAATAACTCGCAAATCGTGCAGTTTTAGCCAAGACTCCAGTAGACCAAAGTCAAAGAGCACTCTCTCGTCTTCGATTTGGCTATATGGAAGTCATATTTTGGATTGTGGAGCTGTCCGGAAAACCCGTCCGAAGTCAACGGACTTGCTGCTATTTTTGGCGGTTTCCGGCGAATTGGTGCAGTTTCGGAAGAAAGTCCCCTAGACCAAAGTTGTCCGGAATGGCGCGTTTAGGCTAGTGGCAAGTTTTGGTGAAGTTTGGAGACCGTATGCAAGTTCTAGAGCCAAATAGGCGAATTCGAATGCGGAGAACGACAAAAGCGAGCGCGACGACAAGGATTTTCTACATTAGAAGAATTGCGACGAGTTGGTTTAGCTTATGGGTGAGAACTTCTCACTTTAAATTTTCTTTTCTAGTTAAAAATATATACTAGAATGTAGACGGTGCTTAACATCACCCGACACCCATCGTCCACAGACCATGGACGACTTGTTTGTTTGGTTGTAAAGTTGGTTAGATTATATGTTTGAATTTGGTTGTTTTGGGTGAAATGGAATTGATTAGATTGGTATGTGTATGGCGCAGGTCATTATTAGACTGGGGATAAGGTTAGGCCTTATCCTGTTTCTAGTATCGTGCCGTTATGCCGCCGAAATTTTCTAAAATATTTTAGAAAAATAAAAATATCATTTTTATTGTGTAAATGAACCGAATAAATATTTTATTGTTAAAAATATAATTTTTAACGTGTATGTGAATAAAATAAATATTCATTTACAAATCAAACGATTTGTTTATGTACACTGATTTGACTGATACATATTAGGACGATAAATTTTACACGTCGCCCAACTGCATAAATAAAAATCTGTGTTTGTTGATTTGAAACCCCACACGGGTGTTGGGATGATATTCGATGTACACTAATCCCAATTTTTTAGTGGTATGTTGATCGTTTGATTGACAGACTGTGTAAGCGTTAATTAGTTATGTTTAATGCTTATGTAGTTGTGTGGTGCACTTTGGATGATGGTTGATTATTTATCATTGCTATTATATACATGTGTTGTACGGAATCCATATAATTAACATTATATGGTAATTGATTGGGTTTCATTCCAATTTGGAAAATAATGAATATTATAAAATATATTCATGCGTTGAATAAATAAGATAGTCATGTGTTGACGAAACTCATGTGTTGAGAATATTCATGTGTTGAAACTTATCATGTGTTGAGTAAAATATTTTAACAATAAAATTCACATTTTTATCATATATAAAATTAGAAACTAGCTGGAAACTAGTCAAGATGAGTGGCTTCCTAGGTATTGATCTGATGTTGGTTTCGGCCTTCGGGGTTAATACTTAGGGAATCGTTCTCTTACTAATTTACGGTTGGAGTCTGATTAAGAAGTAAACGATAGAAATCATAATTTTATAAAATATATTAAATAACATAAATAGGCATGTGTTGACGATGCTCATGTGTTGAGAATATTCATGTGTTGAAAGAAAAATATATATTCATGTGTTGAAGAAAATATTCATGTGTTGAATAGAATAACGAAGTTATTGAAATATATAAAGCCATGTTGATTAGAGATGCGCCATTTTGATGCGAATGATATTTATATCGACTATATTCGTTTTTATAATGAATATAGAAAAAGAAGCGATTTCAAAAAATTACGTTTTGAAAATATTATCATTTATATATTAATGATATGAAATATTCAATTTTGATTTGAAATTGAATATGAAGTTGAAATTATTTTGAAAACGAATTTAAAACGATTTATAAAATACGTTTTGAATTGAAATCAACGAAATATATATAATATATATATTATATATATTAAATGGCCGGAATAGAACACGCCGCGCCGCAGTAGTTCGCGAATTTCGACCATTGACTTTGAATGGATATTACGGGAGATCCGACCGTCGGATTCTCCTGAAACCGGAACCGTTGGGTTCGTATCGAAAAGTGTTTTCCAACAAATATTAGAAATTTGAAATCTAACAAATAGATTTGAAATTATGTCCAAATCAAATTTGGAAAAGGTTGTTGTAAGTGCAGCACGGTGGCCGTTATTGAAAACCGACTGTACGGCCTTGATAAAATTATAAAAAATATTAATAATTTGTGTAAAATCATAATATATGCATTGGAAAGAACTGGGATGAAAAATTCCACATTTGTAAGGATAAAAATATACTTTTATCGAAATGAACTAGTTATGAACTAGAATTATAATCCAATATTTTTGAATAAATAAATTGGATTTGAAGTGGTTTGAAAAATAATCAGAATTTCCAATATATGAATTGGAATGGATTTGAATCGAAATTATCTTCGCAATATTTCGATGTTGGATTTCGTGATTATACAGATTTGGTTGCGGAAATTTGAAAGATATATTTATATCGTTATTTCCAATACGATATTTGTTGGTTTCAGAATTTGATATTGAATATAAGCCGATATATTTTCTGTTCAGAGCCTTGTATTTAATATCAAATGGGATTTTGGGTGCGTCGTGAATGGTGTCTTAAACAACACTGTTTTTGAACCCAGTTAAGAAAAGAATAAATCTTTTAATTAAGATTTAGTGAAATTGTCCAGTTAATTAGTATTTAATTGGAATTGAATTTAAATTGGTTTTTGGGGTTTATCGTGAGCGGTGTTTTGAATAACACCTGTTCTTTAACCCGATTAACAATGGAATGTGATTTTGGGGTTTATCGTGAACCGTGTTTTAGATGACATTGGTTCTTTAACCCAGTTAAAGATAGGATATTGATTTGTGGGAAGATTAAAACAAAGTGGAGTTTTAATGAATCTTTAATTAGATTGAAATGATCAAGAATGGAGTATCACAAGTTTTGCTCCAAAGCGATAGTTAAATCTTTAGTTAGATTTGAACGTGAAATGGTAATTAATATTTACCGATAACACCGTGGTGTTAGATATGGAGTATTACCAGATTTACTCCATGGGATGAATAGGTTGGGATTGGGAAATAAAATAAATAATTACTTCGGTGTGGTTCGCTAATCCCGACTAACTCGGAAAACCCTAACATGGTTTGAAATGATATCCGAAGGAAGATTAAAGAATAAATTTAGAAAAATTATCTTTGATAAAATTAATGGGAACCTTTCCCTAAGAATGTGAAAATTTGAATAAAAGAATATTCTGAATTGGAATGAGGCGTATGTTGTGTTTGTGTAACACTTGTTTATTATAAACGCGGGTTATTCGGAAAGGCCGGGTTTATACCCATTCTGAATAACTGATTCGACGATAAGTCGAAAATGAAGACGGTGGTTGAAGACTAGAGGTCTTCACATCGTTTGGATGATTATTGATGATCTTGATTGGGCTGTACACCCAAGAGGAGGGAATCAGTTGGTGATCGTCCAGACGTACTTGGAGATCGATGGATATGCGAGGAATAATGTTCCTTCGGTTTCGTTCAGACCCAGAACGAACTTGTAAATGGACTATGTGTCTGACATTGGATTTTATTCTGTGTGATTGATTTCTATTAAATATATATCTTTTTGGCGGCGGAGAATTTATTCTCTTTCTTAACGCCCTTCTCTAAGACGTACAAGCTTGGAGGTTATATATTGATGGATATTAATCGCATAGCATGAATTGCCTGTGTGGCTTGCCTTAGTGGCAAATGATCAAGGCTTTTGTTGAAAAGCAAAGTCTTGTGGTTGATGATCAAAGCACGGCCTGTGTGGCACAACTTTGTGTATAGCGTTAATTCGCGAGCCTCACACCTCGGTATGAGTCAAAAACGGGATAAGGACCATTGGGAGAACACGACGTTTCTTTCTAGCTATGGGTGATGTTAGTGACCTACTAACCCTTACATTTATATACTTTTTACCTGTGTGGTTGTTGGAATGTGAGGCGCCTCGGATATAGGTCTGATAGGACAGGGAAACGTGTGTTCAGGAATTGCCAATCCTCAAAAGTAAGAGAGGACCGGCCCAACCGATTCCAAGGATCGCTGTGTGTGGTCCTGAGACATTTGCTAGAGTGTCTCGAACAGAGAAGAGCTTGCCCCTTGCCTCAACTCATGATGGAATCCAATTTCCAATACGTGACATTGCGGTTTTATTTGTAGAGCCTAATATGGCGACATAGTGGTATGGGGCACTTATGCCGTCTATGATTGATATTTATGATTGAAGTTGTTTTCTTCACTTATAGTAATAAAAAAAGATGAAATTTAGCGTATCAAGCATTCTTTGGCTATCATAAGGTAAAAACCTATCCTCCGGCTTGCGTTGCATTGTGTGATGGGACCTGGGTCTTATAATAGCTTCATTTTTCTTTATTTAGCATTGCGCTGTTTGTTTTATGCACTGGTATTCTTAGGAGGAAACCCGTTCCATGTTACACGGCGTGGTCCCTTGATTTACCTAACTTTAAAATAAAGATTAATAACTATTTTAATTTTCACACCAGTCACATGACTGACCTGGAGTTTATTGTTTTAACCTAAACTCTGGGTGCCCTTATTTCCGCATGGGCAGCTAGTAGTTGGGTTTTGCAGATTTATATTCATAGGATCCTGGTTTATAGCGGAAGTGATATTCGGAAAGCTCTGTATCCGTGTATTTATTTCAGTTGTGTGTTGTATTATTTTTCTGCTGCTATGTATTTAAATGTAATTTAAATCTCTGATATTTGTCAAATGTGTAATATTTATTCATACTCTATATATTCTTGTACTGTGATGGAATTGTCGTAATAAACAATAAAATGTTCTTCTATTTGTGTTCTGATTGGTCTTGTCCTCAAAGCAATCCGAGCTTCCCTTACCGGGGAAGTTCGGGTCGTTATAACGTGGTATCAGAGCTTTGGTTTACAGAGCTCGAGAACAAGACATATTAGAACCGAACGAAAGAATTCATTAGAGATTAGAAATATCCAATAAGAATAACTCGTTAGAGATGGGGCCAGTAGTATCCTAGATCGAGTCTGAAGAGTATATTTTTAAAATAAAATTGAAAACAAATTTTGTTTTGAAAGTTAAATTAAAGTATATGTATTTGAATATTTTATTTGTATTGAATTTGGGCAATCGAGTATATAAAGATTTCGCGTATACGCGTCATGAACGTATATTACTGGATAGATATAGAATCACATTCTAGACACCCGGGGATGATTCTGATGATGTGGCCACATCATCTGTATTTATGTTCGAGCTTCGAAAGTGCGATATCTATATATTTCCATTAGACTGGTATGAGAACCAAAACTAGATAGGTTTATTGCTGTGATTTAGCATCAAAAAGATGATTTTCTGTATATGTATCAAAGTTATATATTTGAAAAGCTATTTCACAAATTGATTGATGGTTGTGTTGTTTGTTTGTTTATTTGATATTTTAACCATTTAGGCCAAATTGAATCAAATATTGAACTGTATTGAAAAATGGTTACAATTGCATGCATACACATGTGTATCCATTGAACAGGTCATTGCAAGGAGGCTAGAGCAGAGGAATAAAATTGTTTGCCCGACAAATAGGTACATGTTTATTGTATTTCTTGGGAATTTGATGATTTTATGAGCCGATTGGTTAGCCGCTTGGCTGTTTCTTTTTCTTTTTGGATAGGTGAGGGCCATGGGAGGCTATTTGAAATATCCCAAAGCTCCCGGTGCAGGGGAGGTTAAGGCGAAATTTTTCGAAAATTTAGGGTGTTAGCCAAATTTTTGAAGAATTTGAAAGGTTCTTAGAAACTAAAAAGTTAAAGAACTTAAGTCATAAAGAAAATAATGGAAGTTGAGTTGATTAGTTAAACAACTTTCAGCTTCGTTCCTTTTCGGGGACAAAAAGTTTTAAGTGGGGGAGAATGTAACAACCCGGAAATTCTGAGCCAATTTAAAATTTTTACTTTGGCAATTTTATTGAATTTTGAATATTTAAAATGAATTATTTTAAATAATAGCGACGAGAAATTTATTTTGAATAGAATTAGAAATATATATTTATATAGATCGTCGTTGGAATATAAATAATTATTTTTAATTATAAAAGGAATTGAAAATGGTGCGGTAGTTTGAAAATTCGATTTCAAATTTCAAATGATTGTACAGGATTCAAAATAAACCGAATTTTAGCAAAACCAAAAATATTAGAATATATTTGAAAATATCTTTCCAACGAATCCGAAAAATCAAAATTTCATAGCGGGAATCAAAAGTTATGCCCAGTTGAAAATTAAGAACAGTCGCTATGGAAATATAGCAATTTTGCATACGGATGAATTTGGACTCGAAACTACTTCCATTGAGTTCAAAATGCCGTTTACAACTTCAAAAAGTATGAGCTTCGATATATTTCGAGATCCGGAATAGTGGCAATTGGCTGGGGTTTTTGGTTAGCAATACATAGCCCTTAAAAAGTGAAATTTTGCATAAGAGCTCAGAATTCGACGAGATAAATTTTTCTGGATTCATAATGACAAATTATTGTTGAGTTCCAAAGGGTGCGTCGAACGGAGTTAGTATGTGGCCGTGCGAGCTAAAACAGTTCAGGGTAAAATAGGCAGTCATTTTACAAAGGAATGTTATTGATACGACCTCAGAATTCGATTCCGTTTTTTTTCTGGATTTGTATCGTCTAATAATGGTTAAATCCAAAAGGGCATGATTTTTGGGGTTAGGGTGTGAGCGTGCAAGAAGAAATGGTGCGCCAAAATCTCATTTTTAGAGCTTATCTAAGCATTTTTGAGAATTTTAACGTATGGTCAAACGAACTCGTAATTCAACGAAACTTGTTTCGTTGGACTCGTCTTCATGTCTGTTACCTCATGTCCGAAATCCGCGGCAATCGGAGATCATTTGCATTTGGACGATACGCGAGAAACTAGCATATAATCACTTTTCCTCCTTTTCTATTTCATAATTTCACTTCTCTCTTTCTCTTCAAAAAGATCAAAAATGGAGACCTCCTCCCCAAACCCAATGCTGCCCCTCCTCCACCCACCACCACCAGCTTCAGCCGCCACCACCTACCTCCGGCCACTCCCTCTCCTCCTCCTTCCCCTCCTCCTCTCTCTATCTCTCTCTTGTTTTGTGAACCTTAGCCTAAGCCACTACCCAAATCCGCCACCATGGTCCCCACCACCGTCGCCGCCACCCGCCAGCGCGCTCCCCACCTCCAATCAGGCCTAGCACCGCCCCCTTGGCCACCCAACTCCGGCCGTGGGCCCCTCCTCCTCAAAAATAACATTTTTTACAAATTTCCCGTTTTGCAAATAACACCCTGTCACTATTTCGCGAATAAATCGCAAACCGTGCATTTTTAGCCAAGACTCCAGTAGACCAAAGTCGAAGAGCACTCCTCCTCTTCGATTTGGCTATATGAAAGTCATATTTTGGATTGCGGAGCTGTCCGGAAAACGCGTCCGAAGTCGATGGACCTGCTGCTGTTTTTGGCGATTTCCGGCGAATTGGTGCAGTTTTGGAGAAAGTCCCCTAGACCAAAGTTGTTCGGAATGGCGCGTTTAGGCTAGTGACAAAGTTTGGTTAAGTTTGGAGGTCGTATGCAAGTTCTAGAGCCAAAGAGGCGAATTCGAGTGTGGTGAATGACAAAAGCGAGCACGGCGACAAGGATTTTCTACATTAGAAGAATCGCGACGAGTTGGTTTAGCTTATGGGTGAGAACTTCTCACTTTAAATTTTCTTTTCTAGTTAAAAATATATACTAGGATGCAGACGGTGCATAGCAGCACCCGACACCCTTCGTCCACAGACCATGGACGACTTGTTTGTTTGGTTGTATAGTTGGTTAGATTATTTGTTTGAATTTGGTTGTTTTGGGTGAAATGGAATTGATTAGATTGGTATATGTATGGCGCAGGCCATTATTAGACTGGGGTTAAGGCTATGCCTTATCCCGTTTCTAGTATCATGTCGTTATGCCGCCGAAATTTTCTAAAATATTTTAGAAAAGTAAAAATATCATTTGTATTGTGTAAATGAACCAAATAAATATTTTATCATTAAAAATATAATTTTTAACGTGTATGTGAATAAAATAAATATTCATTTACAAATCAAACGATTTGTTTATGTACACTGATTTGACTGATATTGATTAGGAAGATAAATTTTACACGTCGCCCAACTGCACAAATAAAAATCTGTGTTTGTTGATTTGAAACCCCACACGGGTGTTGGGATGATATTCGACGTACACTAATCCCAATTGTTTAGTGGTATGTCGATCGTTTGATTGACAGACTATGTAAGCGTTAATTTGTTATGTTTAATGCTTATGCAGTTGTGTGGTGCACTTTGGATGATGGTTGATTATTTATCATTGCTATTATATACATGTATTGTATGGAATCCATATAATGTTAATTGATTGGGCCTCATTCCAATTTGGAAAATAATGAATATTATAAAATATATTCATGTGTTGAATAAACAAGATAGTCATGTGTTGACGATACTCATGTGTTGAGAATATTCATGTATTGAAACTTATCATGTGTTGAGTAAAATATATTAACAATAAAATTCACATTTTTATCATATATATAAAATTAGAAACTAGCTAGAAACTAGTCAAGATGAGTGGTTTCCTGGGTATTTGTAACAACCCGTAAAATCTGGGCCAGTTTAAAATTTTTATTTTGGCCATTTTAGCGAATTTAGATTATTTAAAATGAATTATTTTAAATAATATCGACGAGAAATTTATTTTGAATATATTCGAACGTATATATTATACGCGTCGTCGTTAGAATATAAATAATTATATATAATTATAAATAGAATTGAAAATGGCGCGGTAGTTCGATAATTCGATTTCAAACTTCAATTGAATGTACCGGGTGCAAAACAATCCGGATTTTAGTGAAACCAAAAATAATGGAATCTAATAGTGAATATCTTTCCAACGAACCCGAATGATCAAAATTTCTTAGCGGGAATCAAAAGATATGTCCAGTTGAAAATTCTGAATAGTCGCTATGGAATTCAGGCCCTTAAAAATGGACATTTTGCAAACGACCTCGGATTTCGACGAAACCAGTTTTGTTGGGTCCGTGATGTAAAGTTATTGCTAGATTTCAAATTTCATAATTTTTCGAATCAATATGTGAGCGTGGCAAAGGAAAACGCGTTTGACCAGTTTCAGTTGATTTTAATCGACTGGAAATTGGCCATTTTTCTAACGGTCTCAGATTTCGACGAAACTAGTTTTGTTAGGACCGTATCGTCAATACGAAGCTAGAAAATATTTTTCTAGAATTTTTAAAGTTAGTATGTGACCCCGGTAAATTGAAATGTACGTTTAAAATTGAATATATAGATTTATACATTAATTTCAGCGAAAACTGAGCGTAACAGCCGAACTGGCTTATGAAACATATCCCATTGTATTCGGAATGGGGGTAATTAGCTAGGGACGACAGTCATTGGGCCTCGTTCGGAGATCGAAATTTAAAGTTACTTTATGGAGAAATTAATTATTTAAATAATTAAAATATTATATAACCCCCTTGAGCTCTCTCTTTCCTCACAAGTCAAACCACGGTCAAAATATAAAAAAAAAAAAAAAAAAAAAAAACCCCTTCCAGTTTCAGATCGCGACGCCTCTTCCTCCCCCTTGCTGACGCCGACGATGGACCGCCGCTCCCCCCTAAAGTCGCGCCTTCCTCTCCCCTCTAGCTCATCTCCTTCCTCCCTTCGAATCGAAGACGAAAACGCCAGAGCTTTCCCCCCCCACAGTGATGACCGCCGACGAACTGAAGGCCGCCCCAACCCTCCGCCTCCTCCTGCCGCCGACCCAGAGCCACCCGAAGCCTCTCCGATGGTGGTGAACCCCCCCCTTTCGAACTGTAAGTTTTTACTTTATTTATAAAACTGATTTTTACTTAATTTATAAAACTGATTTTGTTAATATTAAAAACCGATTTTTATGTTTTTAAAATTCTGATTTTAGGTAGGTTTAAAACTGAATTTTATTTTAGGTTTAAGACTGAATTTTATTTTAGATTAGAAAACTGATTTTTAAATGATTTTTAAACTGAATTTTTAAATAAGGCAAAAACTGTATTTTTATTTTTTAAGTTATGAAAAAACTGCATTTTTATGAAAGCGAAAAACTGATTTTATTTTGAACTTTAAAATAGGAAAAAAAGTTTAATCTTTTAGTAGAAAAAGATTTGAACTTGCAAAAGAAAAAAAATTCGATTTTTATATATTGAATAGCGAAGTCAAAATTCGATTTTATATATTGAATAGCATAGTAAAAATTCGATTTTTACATATGTAGTGGCTACGGGCAGCGAAGATGACGAAGATGCGATAGCGATGAAGATTTCTATCAATGAAGTGCCGTGGAGCTAGGATAGCTAATCGGTGAGAATTTCTCACCTTTCTATTTATTTTCTAGTTATATATATATACTAGGATGCAGACGGTGCTTAGTAGCACCCGACACAATCGTCCACAGACCATGGACTTGTTTGTTTGACAGTTTGGTGATTGATTGCGATATTGTTTGAATGTGGTTTGTGGTGTGAAAAATCGAATCGATAAATTGGTTAGGATTAGACGTGCGCCGTTATAAGGCGAAGGAGTAAGGCTAGGTTAGATCCTTACTCCAAAGTTTGCGGTTTGCATAACGAATTGATTTGATTGATGTGTGAATGGCGTGGGCCTTCACTAGACCGGGGATAAGGCTAGGCCTTGTCCCGTTTCTAGTATCGTGCCGTTATGCCGCCGAAATTTTCTAAAACATGTTAGAAAAATAAAAATATCATTTTATTGAATAAATGAATTGAATAGAAATTCATAGGTTGAAATAAAATGTTTTATCGTTAAAAATATAATTTTTAACGTGAATATGAAAATAGTGAAGTGAATAAATAAATATTCATTTACAAACCAGATGGTTTGTTTATGTACACTTATTTGAATGATATTGATTGGGTCGATAAATTTCACACATCGCCCAACTGCACAAATAAAATCTGTGTTTGATTGTTTGAAACCCCACACGGGTGTTAGGATGAAATATGCAGTTCACTCATCCTGATTGATTAAATATGTCGATCGATTGATTGACAGGCTGTTATAAGCGTTGAATATCTGTATTTGATGCTTATGCAGTGTAGTGCACTTTGGTTGATGGTTGATTATTTTTCAATGCTATGATATACATGTGTTGTATGAAAATCCATATAATTAACTTTATATGGTAATTGATTGGGCCTCATTCCAATTTGAAAAATAAAGAATATTATAAAATAAAAGTTCATGTGTTGACAGTACTCATTCATTGAGATTGGTCATGTGTTGAACGAAATATTTTGATAATAACAACTATTTTGAAAAAGAAATATTTGAAATAGAATATTTGAAAATAGAAATTTATGAAGCCGTGTATGGACGCCATTTTGACGTGAACGATATTTATATCGAATTGAAAACGATTTCGAAATGAAATGAATTGAAAACGATTTCGAAATGAATTGAATTGAAAACGATTTCGAAATGAATTGAATTGAAAACGATTTCGAAATGAAATAAATTGAAAACGATTTCGAAATGAAATGAATTGAAAACGATTTCGAAATGAATTGAATTGAAAACGATTTCGAAATGAAATGAATTGAAAACGATTTCGAAATGAATTGAATTGAAAACGAATTCAAATGGAATAGAAAGCGAATTGAAATGAATTCAAATTGAATTGAAATTCGAATTGAATAGAAATGAATTTTAAAACGAATTTATAGAGAAGAATTCAATTTTGATTTGAATTGAAATGGAAGTTGAAAATGTTTTTGAAACGAATTCAAAACTATTTATATAATTCGTTTTAAATAGAAATCGACGAAATATATATTATATATATTATATATAATATAATGGCCTGAATAGAACGCGCCGCGCCGCGGCAGTTCGCGAATTTCGACCATTTATTTCAAACGGACATTACAGGAGATCCGACCGTCGGATTCTCCTAAAACCGGAACCGTTGGGTTCGTATCGAAAAGAGCTTTCTAATTAATGTTAGAAATTTGAAATCTAACGGTTGGATTTGGAGATACGTCCAAATCAAATTCGAAAAAGGTCGTTGTAAGTGCAGTTCGATGGCCATTGTTGGAAATCGACTGTACGGGCCTTGATAAAATTATTAAAAATAGTAATAATTTGTGTAAAATCATAAGAAATGATTTGTGAAAGTTTGGGGTGAAAATCTCCATATTTGAAAAGATAAAAAAATGGATTTTTATCGAAATGAACTAGTTTTGAACTAGAATTATAATTCTATTTATTTTTAAATAAATAAATTGAATTTGAAATGGTTTTGAAAATAACCAAAATTTCCAATGATTGCATTGGAGTGGATTTGAATCGAAATTGTCTTCGGAATATTTCGATGTTGGAATTCGTGACATTACAGGTGTTGTTATGGAAATTTGAAAGATATATATTTGTATCGTTATTTCCAATACGACATTTGTTAGTCGTAGAATTCGATATTGAATATAAGCCGATATATTTTCTATTCAGAGCCTTGTATTGAATATCGAATGTGATTTGGGTTTGTCGTGAATGGTGTCTTCACTAACACTGTTCTTGAACCCAGTTGAGAAAAGATTAAATCTTTTTATTTAGATTTAATGAAGTGTACCAATTAAATGATATTTAATTGGAATTGAATTGGTATTGATTTTTGGGTTTATCGTGAACAGTGTTTTAAATAACACTTGTTCTTTAACCCGATAATTAATGGAATGTGATTTTGGGTTTATCGTGAATCGTGTTTTAAATGACACTGATTCTTTAACCCAGATAATGATTAAAACTAAGTGGAGTTTTAATGAATCTTTAATTAGATTGAAAAGATCGAGAATGGAGTATCACCAGTTTTGCTCCAGGCGATAGATAAATCTGTAATTAGATTTGAATGTGAAATTTAGAAACTAACTGGCGGTTAGCCAAGCAGAATGGTTTTCTGGATATTGATCTGATGTTGGTTTCGGCCTTCGGGGTTAATATTTGGGGAATTATTCTCTTGATTAATTTACGGTTAGTGACTAATGAATTGGAATGAGGCGTATGTTGTGTTTGTGTAACACTTATTTAAAATATACGCGAGTTATTCGGAAAGACCGGGTTTATCCCATTCTGAGTAACTGATACGACGATAAGTCGAAGACGAAGACGATGGTCGAAGACCGGAGGTCTTCACGTCGTTTGGGTGATAACTGATGATCTTGATTGGGCTGTACACCCAAGAAGATGGAAACAGTTAGTGATCGTCCAGACGTACTTGGAGATCGATGGATATGCGGGGTACTAGGTGCCTCCGGTTTCGTTCAGACCCAGAACGGACTTGTAAATGGACTGTGTGTCTGACATCGGATTTCATTCTGTGTGACTGATATCGGTTGCATAGGATGGCTTGCCTGTGTGGCATGCTAAGATGCAAATGATCAAGGCTTCTGTTGAAAAGCAAAGTCTTGTGGTTGATGATCAAAGCACGACCTTTGTGGCGTAGCTTTGTGTAACGTTTGATTCGCGAGTTTCACACCCGGTATGAATCAAAAACGGGAGACGGACCTCAGGGAGGGCATGCGTTTCTTTCTAGTTAGAAGTGGCGTCAGTGGTTTTACACGCCCTGACGAGTTTGACTTATGTTGTTGTTGCTGTTGCGAGGCGCCTCGGTTATATCGGTTTCGGCCGAATGCATTCTGGTCGGCTGACGGACCAGACTTACACCCCATAGGGTGGGGAGACGTATTGTTCAGGCATAATAATCCACTCCGTGTGGACCGGCCCTGACGATCCAAGGGGCAGTTGCGGCTGTTCCTGAGGGGCGGGCTAGAGCGTCTCGAATCGGTTGAGGATCTTGCCCCTAGCCTCGGTTCATAGATGGAAACCCAATTTCCAAATACGTGACATTTGCGGTTTTATTTGTAAACCTATATATGGCGACATAGTGGTATGGGGCATTCATGCCGCCTATGATTGATACTTATGATTTGAAGTTGTTTTATACTCTATGCACTTATAATAGTATCAAATGATTTGTTTTAAACGTATCAAGCATTCTTTGGCTGTTATAAGGGAAAACCCTATCCTCGACTGCGTTGCATTGTGTGATGGGACCTGGGTCTTATAACAGCTTCATTTTTCTTTATTTAGCATTGCGTTGTTTGTCTTATGCACTGGTATTCTTGGGAGGAAACCCGTTCCGTGTTATACGGCGTGGTCCCTTGTTTTACCTAGCTTTGAAAATAAAGATTTATAACTGCTTTAGTTCTCACACCAGTCACATGACTGACCTGGAGTTTATTGTTTTGACCTAAACTCTGGGTGCCCTTATTTTGACACGGGCAGCTAGTAGTTTTGGTTTTGCAGATTTATATTCACAGGATCCTGGTTTACGACTGGAACGATATCCGGGAAGCTTTGTATCCGTATATCTCATTCTAGTTGTGTATTGTATTATTTTCCGCTGCTATGTATTTAAATGTAATTTAAATCTCTGATATTTCTGTGTAATATTCTTTTATACTCTGTATATTCTTGTAATCTGATGCATTGTTGTTATATACAATGAAATGTTCTTCTATATGCGTTCTGTTGTGGTTTGTTCTCGAACTATCCGACGCTTTCCTTTACGGGGAAGTTACGGGTCTTCACAGTTGGTATCAGAGCTTTGGTTTACAAAGCAGAGAACAAGACACATTAGAACCGTACGAAGGAATTCATCAGATATTGGATTAGTAATATCCAATGGAATGACTCGTTAGAGATGGGATCAGTAGTATCCTAGAACGAGTGTGAAGAGTATATTTTTAAAATGAAAACGATTTTTGATTTGAAAATTTAAATCAATTATTCGTATTTGATTATTTATTTTATATTGATTAGGACAATCCAAAATATAAAGATTTTTGCGTATGCGCCTAGCTAGCGTGTATTCGAAGTTTTAATATATTGGATAGATATAGCACCACACCCTAGTCGCCCGGAGATGATATTGATGATAGCGATCGCATCATCAACATTTATGTTCGTGTTTCGAAGGTTTGATATCTATATATTTCCTATTGACTGGTGTGAGAACCAAAATTAGATAGGGCTAATTGTTGTGATTTGGCATCAAAAATCTGATTTTTGTATATATATCGAAATTATGAATTTGAAACGTTAATCCACTAATTGATTGAAGTTTGTGTTGTTTGTTTAATTGTTTGCTAATTTTGAACAATTATGCCTAATTGAATCAAATATTGAACTCTATTGAAAATTGGTCGCATTTGTTTGCATATACATATATATCATTGAACAGGTCATAGCAAGGAGGCTAGAGCAGAGAATAAAATTTGTTTGCCCGACAAATAGGTACATGTTTATTACATAATTTACTGTTTTGTTTGGGTGATGATGATTTTATGAGCCTATTGGCTAGCCGCTTGGCTTTTTCTTTTTCTTTTTGAGATCTGAAGGACCGGGAACGCTATTTGCAATTTCCCGATGCTCCCGGTGCAGGGGAGGTTATGGCGAAATTTTTCAAAAATTTAGGGTGTTAGCCAAATTTTTGAAATTTTAAAAATTCTCAGAAACTAAAGAGTTGGAGAATGGAAGCCAGATCAAATGTGGAGCTGAATAATCAAACCACTTTCGACTTTGTTCCTTTTCGGGGACGAAAAGTTTTAAGTGGGGGAGATTGTAACAACCCGTAAAATCTGGGCCAGTTTAAAATTTTTATTTTGGCCATTTTAGCGAATTTAGATTATTTAAAATGAATTATTTTAAATAATATCGACGAGAAATTTATTTTGAATATATTCGAACGTATATATTATACGCGTCGTCGTTAGAATATAAATAATTATATATAATTATAAATAGAATTGAAAATGGCGCGGTAGTTCGATAATTCGATTTCAAACTTCAATTGAATGTACCGGGTGCAAAACAATCCGGATTTTAGTGAAACCAAAAATAATGGAATCTAATAGTGAATATCTTTCCAACGAACCCGAATGATCAAAATTTCTTAGCGGGAATCAAAAGATATGTCCAGTTGAAAATTCTGAATAGTCGCTATGGAATTCAGGCCCTTAAAAATGGACATTTTGCAAACGACCTCGGATTTCGACGAAACCAGTTTTGTTGGGTCCGTGATGTAAAGTTATTGCTAGATTTCAAATTTCATAATTTTTCGAATCAATATGTGAGCGTGGCAAAGGAAAACGCGTTTGACCAGTTTCAGTTGATTTTAATCGACTGGAAATTGGCCATTTTTCTAACGGTCTCAGATTTCGACGAAACTAGTTTTGTTAGGACCGTATCGTCAATACGAAGCTAGAAAATATTTTTCTAGAATTTTTAAAGTTAGTATGTGACCCCGGTAAATTGAAATGTACGTTTAAAATTGAATATATAGATTTATACATTAATTTCAGCGAAAACTGAGCGTAACAGCCGAACTGGCTTATGAAACATATCCCATTGTATTCGGAATGGGGGTAATTAGCTAGGGACGACAGTCATTGGGCCTCGTTCGGAGATCGAAATTTAAAGTTACTTTATGGAGAAATTAATTATTTAAATAATTAAAATATTATATAACCCCCTTGAGCTCTCTCTTTCCTCACAAGTCAAACCACGGTCAAAATATAAAAAAAAAAAAAAAAAAAAAAAACCCCTTCCAGTTTCAGATCGCGACGCCTCTTCCTCCCCCTTGCTGACGCCGACGATGGACCGCCGCTCCCCCCTAAAGTCGCGCCTTCCTCTCCCCTCTAGCTCATCTCCTTCCTCCCTTCGAATCGAAGACGAAAACGCCAGAGCTTTCCCCCCCCACAGTGATGACCGCCGACGAACTGAAGGCCGCCCCAACCCTCCGCCTCCTCCTGCCGCCGACCCAGAGCCACCCGAAGCCTCTCCGATGGTGGTGAACCCCCCCCTTTCGAACTGTAAGTTTTTACTTTATTTATAAAACTGATTTTTACTTAATTTATAAAACTGATTTTGTTAATATTAAAAACCGATTTTTATGTTTTTAAAATTCTGATTTTAGGTAGGTTTAAAACTGAATTTTATTTTAGGTTTAAGACTGAATTTTATTTTAGATTAGAAAACTGATTTTTAAATGATTTTTAAACTGAATTTTTAAATAAGGCAAAAACTGTATTTTTATTTTTTAAGTTATGAAAAAACTGCATTTTTATGAAAGCGAAAAACTGATTTTATTTTGAACTTTAAAATAGGAAAAAAAGTTTAATCTTTTAGTAGAAAAAGATTTGAACTTGCAAAAGAAAAAAAATTCGATTTTTATATATTGAATAGCGAAGTCAAAATTCGATTTTATATATTGAATAGCATAGTAAAAATTCGATTTTTACATATGTAGTGGCTACGGGCAGCGAAGATGACGAAGATGCGATAGCGATGAAGATTTCTATCAATGAAGTGCCGTGGAGCTAGGATAGCTAATCGGTGAGAATTTCTCACCTTTCTATTTATTTTCTAGTTATATATATATACTAGGATGCAGACGGTGCTTAGTAGCACCCGACACAATCGTCCACAGACCATGGACTTGTTTGTTTGACAGTTTGGTGATTGATTGCGATATTGTTTGAATGTGGTTTGTGGTGTGAAAAATCGAATCGATAAATTGGTTAGGATTAGACGTGCGCCGTTATAAGGCGAAGGAGTAAGGCTAGGTTAGATCCTTACTCCAAAGTTTGCGGTTTGCATAACGAATTGATTTGATTGATGTGTGAATGGCGTGGGCCTTCACTAGACCGGGGATAAGGCTAGGCCTTGTCCCGTTTCTAGTATCGTGCCGTTATGCCGCCGAAATTTTCTAAAACATGTTAGAAAAATAAAAATATCATTTTATTGAATAAATGAATTGAATAGAAATTCATAGGTTGAAATAAAATGTTTTATCGTTAAAAATATAATTTTTAACGTGAATATGAAAATAGTGAAGTGAATAAATAAATATTCATTTACAAACCAGATGGTTTGTTTATGTACACTTATTTGAATGATATTGATTGGGTCGATAAATTTCACACATCGCCCAACTGCACAAATAAAATCTGTGTTTGATTGTTTGAAACCCCACACGGGTGTTAGGATGAAATATGCAGTTCACTCATCCTGATTGATTAAATATGTCGATCGATTGATTGACAGGCTGTTATAAGCGTTGAATATCTGTATTTGATGCTTATGCAGTGTAGTGCACTTTGGTTGATGGTTGATTATTTTTCAATGCTATGATATACATGTGTTGTATGAAAATCCATATAATTAACTTTATATGGTAATTGATTGGGCCTCATTCCAATTTGAAAAATAAAGAATATTATAAAATAAAAGTTCATGTGTTGACAGTACTCATTCATTGAGATTGGTCATGTGTTGAACGAAATATTTTGATAATAACAACTATTTTGAAAAAGAAATATTTGAAATAGAATATTTGAAAATAGAAATTTATGAAGCCGTGTATGGACGCCATTTTGACGTGAACGATATTTATATCGAATTGAAAACGATTTCGAAATGAAATGAATTGAAAACGATTTCGAAATGAATTGAATTGAAAACGATTTCGAAATGAATTGAATTGAAAACGATTTCGAAATGAAATAAATTGAAAACGATTTCGAAATGAAATGAATTGAAAACGATTTCGAAATGAATTGAATTGAAAACGATTTCGAAATGAAATGAATTGAAAACGATTTCGAAATGAATTGAATTGAAAACGAATTCAAATGGAATAGAAAGCGAATTGAAATGAATTCAAATTGAATTGAAATTCGAATTGAATAGAAATGAATTTTAAAACGAATTTATAGAGAAGAATTCAATTTTGATTTGAATTGAAATGGAAGTTGAAAATGTTTTTGAAACGAATTCAAAACTATTTATATAATTCGTTTTAAATAGAAATCGACGAAATATATATTATATATATTATATATAATATAATGGCCTGAATAGAACGCGCCGCGCCGCGGCAGTTCGCGAATTTCGACCATTTATTTCAAACGGACATTACAGGAGATCCGACCGTCGGATTCTCCTAAAACCGGAACCGTTGGGTTCGTATCGAAAAGAGCTTTCTAATTAATGTTAGAAATTTGAAATCTAACGGTTGGATTTGGAGATACGTCCAAATCAAATTCGAAAAAGGTCGTTGTAAGTGCAGTTCGATGGCCATTGTTGGAAATCGACTGTACGGGCCTTGATAAAATTATTAAAAATAGTAATAATTTGTGTAAAATCATAAGAAATGATTTGTGAAAGTTTGGGGTGAAAATCTCCATATTTGAAAAGATAAAAAAATGGATTTTTATCGAAATGAACTAGTTTTGAACTAGAATTATAATTCTATTTATTTTTAAATAAATAAATTGAATTTGAAATGGTTTTGAAAATAACCAAAATTTCCAATGATTGCATTGGAGTGGATTTGAATCGAAATTGTCTTCGGAATATTTCGATGTTGGAATTCGTGACATTACAGGTGTTGTTATGGAAATTTGAAAGATATATATTTGTATCGTTATTTCCAATACGACATTTGTTAGTCGTAGAATTCGATATTGAATATAAGCCGATATATTTTCTATTCAGAGCCTTGTATTGAATATCGAATGTGATTTGGGTTTGTCGTGAATGGTGTCTTCACTAACACTGTTCTTGAACCCAGTTGAGAAAAGATTAAATCTTTTTATTTAGATTTAATGAAGTGTACCAATTAAATGATATTTAATTGGAATTGAATTGGTATTGATTTTTGGGTTTATCGTGAACAGTGTTTTAAATAACACTTGTTCTTTAACCCGATAATTAATGGAATGTGATTTTGGGTTTATCGTGAATCGTGTTTTAAATGACACTGATTCTTTAACCCAGATAATGATTAAAACTAAGTGGAGTTTTAATGAATCTTTAATTAGATTGAAAAGATCGAGAATGGAGTATCACCAGTTTTGCTCCAGGCGATAGATAAATCTGTAATTAGATTTGAATGTGAAATTTAGAAACTAACTGGCGGTTAGCCAAGCAGAATGGTTTTCTGGATATTGATCTGATGTTGGTTTCGGCCTTCGGGGTTAATATTTGGGGAATTATTCTCTTGATTAATTTACGGTTAGTGACTAATGAATTGGAATGAGGCGTATGTTGTGTTTGTGTAACACTTATTTAAAATATACGCGAGTTATTCGGAAAGACCGGGTTTATCCCATTCTGAGTAACTGATACGACGATAAGTCGAAGACGAAGACGATGGTCGAAGACCGGAGGTCTTCACGTCGTTTGGGTGATAACTGATGATCTTGATTGGGCTGTACACCCAAGAAGATGGAAACAGTTAGTGATCGTCCAGACGTACTTGGAGATCGATGGATATGCGGGGTACTAGGTGCCTCCGGTTTCGTTCAGACCCAGAACGGACTTGTAAATGGACTGTGTGTCTGACATCGGATTTCATTCTGTGTGACTGATATCGGTTGCATAGGATGGCTTGCCTGTGTGGCATGCTAAGATGCAAATGATCAAGGCTTCTGTTGAAAAGCAAAGTCTTGTGGTTGATGATCAAAGCACGACCTTTGTGGCGTAGCTTTGTGTAACGTTTGATTCGCGAGTTTCACACCCGGTATGAATCAAAAACGGGAGACGGACCTCAGGGAGGGCATGCGTTTCTTTCTAGTTAGAAGTGGCGTCAGTGGTTTTACACGCCCTGACGAGTTTGACTTATGTTGTTGTTGCTGTTGCGAGGCGCCTCGGTTATATCGGTTTCGGCCGAATGCATTCTGGTCGGCTGACGGACCAGACTTACACCCCATAGGGTGGGGAGACGTATTGTTCAGGCATAATAATCCACTCCGTGTGGACCGGCCCTGACGATCCAAGGGGCAGTTGCGGCTGTTCCTGAGGGGCGGGCTAGAGCGTCTCGAATCGGTTGAGGATCTTGCCCCTAGCCTCGGTTCATAGATGGAAACCCAATTTCCAAATACGTGACATTTGCGGTTTTATTTGTAAACCTATATATGGCGACATAGTGGTATGGGGCATTCATGCCGCCTATGATTGATACTTATGATTTGAAGTTGTTTTATACTCTATGCACTTATAATAGTATCAAATGATTTGTTTTAAACGTATCAAGCATTCTTTGGCTGTTATAAGGGAAAACCCTATCCTCGACTGCGTTGCATTGTGTGATGGGACCTGGGTCTTATAACAGCTTCATTTTTCTTTATTTAGCATTGCGTTGTTTGTCTTATGCACTGGTATTCTTGGGAGGAAACCCGTTCCGTGTTATACGGCGTGGTCCCTTGTTTTACCTAGCTTTGAAAATAAAGATTTATAACTGCTTTAGTTCTCACACCAGTCACATGACTGACCTGGAGTTTATTGTTTTGACCTAAACTCTGGGTGCCCTTATTTTGACACGGGCAGCTAGTAGTTTTGGTTTTGCAGATTTATATTCACAGGATCCTGGTTTACGACTGGAACGATATCCGGGAAGCTTTGTATCCGTATATCTCATTCTAGTTGTGTATTGTATTATTTTCCGCTGCTATGTATTTAAATGTAATTTAAATCTCTGATATTTCTGTGTAATATTCTTTTATACTCTGTATATTCTTGTAATCTGATGCATTGTTGTTATATACAATGAAATGTTCTTCTATATGCGTTCTGTTGTGGTTTGTTCTCGAACTATCCGACGCTTTCCTTTACGGGGAAGTTACGGGTCTTCACAGTATTGATCTGATGTTGGTTTCAGCCTTCGGGGTTAACACTTAGAGAATCGTTCTCTTACTAATTTACGGTTGGAGTCTGATTAAGAATTAAACGATAGAAATCATAATTTTATAAAAAATATTAAATAACATAAATAGTCATGTGTTGACGATGCTCATGTGTTGAGAATATTCATGTGTTGAAAGAAAAATATATATTCATGTGTTGAAGAA
The DNA here is from genome assembly GCA_030737875.1 of Allium sativum. Taxonomy (NCBI): domain Eukaryota; kingdom Viridiplantae; phylum Streptophyta; class Magnoliopsida; order Asparagales; family Amaryllidaceae; genus Allium; species Allium sativum. The sequence goes on from CM060912.1 coordinate 432,665,425, forward strand.
AATATTCATGTGTTGAATAGAATAACGAAGTTATTGAAATATATAAAGCCGTGTTGATTAGAGATGCGCCATTTTGACGCGAACGATATTTATATCGATTATATTCGTTTTTTTAATGAATGTAGAAAAAGAAGTGATTTCAAAATATAACGTTTTGAAAATATTATCAACTATATATTAATGATATGAAATATTCAATTTTGATTTGAAATTGAATATGAAGTTGAAATTGTTTTGAAAACGAATTTAAAACGATTTATAAAATACGTTCTGAATTGAAATCGACGAAATATATATAATATATATATTATATATATTAAATGGCCGGAATAAAACGCGCCACGCCGCGGCAGTTCGCGAATTTCGACCATTGACTTCGAATGGATATTACGGGAGATCTGACCGTCGGATTCTCCTGAAACAGGAACCGTTGGGTTCGTATCGAAAAGAGATGTCCAACGAATATTAGAAATTTGAAATCTAACGGTTGGATTTGGAATTATGTCCAAATCAAATTTGGAAAAGGTCGCTGTAAGTGCAGTTCGGTGGCCGTTATTGAAAACCGACTGTATGGGCCTTGAAAAATTTATAAAAAATATTAATAATTTGTGTAAAATCATAATATATGAATTGGAAAGAATTGGGATGAAAAATTCCACATTTATAAGGATAAAAATATATTTTTATCGAAATGAACTAGTTATGAACTAGAATTACAATCCAATATTTTTGAATAAATAAATTGGATTTAAAGTGGTTTGAAAAATAATCAGAATTTCCAATATATGAATTAGAACGGATTTGAATTGAAATTATCTTCGGAATATTTCGATGTTGGATTTCGTGATTATACAGATATGGTTATGGAAATTTGAAAGATATATTTATATCGTTATTTCCAATACGATATTTTTTTGGTTTCACAATTTGATATTGAATATAACCCGATATATTTTCTATTCAGAGCATTGTATTTAATATCAAATGGGATTTTGGGTGCGTCGTGAATGGTGTCTTAAACAACACTGTTTTTAACCCAGTTTATAAAAGAATAAATCTTTTAATTAAGATTTAGTGAAATTGTCCAGTTAATTAGTATTTAATTGGAGTTGAATTTAAATTGGTTTTTGGGGTTTATCGTGAGCGGTGTTTTGAATAACACCTGTTCTTTAACCCGATTAACAATGTAATGTGATTTTGGGGTTTATCGTGAACCGTGTTTTAGATGACATTGGTTCTTATCCCAGTTAAAGACAGGATATTGATTTGTGGGAATATTAAAACTAAGTGGAGTTTTAATGAATCTTTAATTAGATTGAAATGATCGAGAATGGAGTATCACCTATTTTGCTCCAAAGCGATAGTTAAATCTTTAATTAGATTTGAACGTGAAATGGTAATTAATATATACCAATAACACCGTGGTGTTAGATATGGAGTATTACTAGTTTTGCTCCATGGGATGAATAAGTTAGGGTTGGGAAATAAAATAAACAATTACTTCGGTGTGGTTCACTAATCCCGACTAGTTTGGAAACCCCTGACATGGTTTGAAATGATATCCGAAGGAAGATTAAAGAATAAATTTAGAAGAATTTATCTTTGATAAAATTAATGGAACCTTTCCCTAAGAATGTGAAAATTTGAATAAAAGAATATTCTGAATTGGAATGAGGCGTATGTTGTGTTTGTGTAACACTTGTTTATTATATACGCGGGTTATTCGGAAAGGCCGGGTTTATACCCATTCTGAATAACCGATTCGACGATAAGTCGAAGATGAAGACGGTGGTTGAAGACCGGAGGTCTTCACATCGTTTGGATGATTATTGATGATCTTGATTGGACTGTACACCCAAGAGGAGGGAATCAGTTGGTGATCGTCCATACGTACTTGGAGATCAATGGATATGCGAGGAATAAAGTTGCTCCGGTTTCGTTCAGACCTAGAACGAACTTGTAAATGGACTGTGTGTCTGGTATTGGATATTATTCTGTGTGATTGATTTCTATTAAATATATATCTGTTTGGCGGTGGAGAATTTATTCTCTTGCTGAACTCCCTTCTTTGAGACGTACGAGCTCAGAGGTTATATATTGATGGATATCAATCGCATGGCATGAATTGCCTGTGTAGCATGCCTAAGTGGCAAATGATCAAGGCTTTTGTTGAAAAGCAAAGTCTTGTGGTTGATGATCAAAGCATGGCCTGTGTGGCATAGCTTTGTGTATAGCGTTAATTCGCGAGCCTCACACCTCGGTATGAGTCAAAAACGGGATAAGGACCGTTGGGAGAACATGACGTTTCTTTCTAGTTATGGGTGATGTCAGTGACCTACCAACCCTGACATTTATACACTTTTTACCTGTGTGGTTGTTGGAATGTGAGGCGTCTCGGATATAGGTCTGATAGGACCGGGAAACGTGTGTTAAGGAATTGCCAATCCTCAAATGTAAGAGAGGACCGGCCCAACCGATTCCAAGGATCGTTGTGTGTGGTCCTGAGACATTTGCTAGAGTGTCTCGAACGGAGAGGAGCTTTCCCCTTACCTCTACTCATGATGGAATCCAATTTCCAATACGTGACATTGCGGTTTTATTTGTAGAGCCTAGTATGGCGACATAGTGGTATGGGGCACTTATGCCGTCTGTGATTGATATTTATGATTGAAGTTGTTTTCTTCACTTATAGTAATAAAAAAAGATGAAATTTAGCGTATCAAGCATTCTTTGGCTATTATAAGGTAAAAACCTATCCTCCGGCTTGCGTTGCATTGTGTGATGGAACCTGGGTCTTATAATAGCTTCATTTTTCTTTATTTAGCATTGCGCTGTTTGTTTTATGCACTGATATACTTGGGAGGAAACCCGTTCCTTGTTATACGGCGTGGTCCCTTGATTTAGCTAACTTTAAAACAAAGACTAATAACTGTTTTAGTTCTCACACCAGTCACATGGCTGACCTAAGTTTATTGTTTTAACCTAAACTCTAGGTGCCCTTATTTTCCGCATAGGCAGCTAGTAGTTGGGTTTTGCAGATTTATATTCACATGATCCTGGTTTATAGCTGAAGTGATATTCGGAAAGCTTTGTATCCGTGTATTTCTTTCAGTTGTGTGTTGTATTATTTTTCCGCTGCTATGTATTTAAATGTAATTTAAATCTTTGATATTTGTCAAATGTGTAATATTTATTCATACTCTGTATATTCTTTTACTCTGATGGAATTGTTGTTATAAACAATGAAATATTCTTCTGTTTGTGTTCTGATTGGTCTTGACCTCAAAGCAATTCGGGCTTCCCTTACCGGGGAAGTTCGGGTTGTTATAGAACAACCATGAATGATAACAAACAGGAATTAACTGTAGATTGATGACAATAAAATCAGAATTATTTCTAATTATAAAAAAATATAAATAGATTTCTCACAGTCGTTTAAATATGAATGGTTCATATTTGAAAATTTAGCCAAAATTTGATCAGCTTAGAATTGGTCCTCGTCGGTCTAGAAGCGTAGATCTCGGACTCATGGTCGTAACGAATCTGAAATCGTCCAGTTTTGAGTTCATATGAGTGAGATGTGATTCATTTTATGTTAATAACATTTAAAATAAATTAATTAAATAATATAATTTAAAATCAACCTTCGACATGAAGTATGGCGGAATCTTCTTCTTTCTTGAATACTTCTCGTCCAACTTTATCGTCTTTTGTATTGAATGGCTCTTCCCCAAATCAGTTGGAGGTGAAGGGGAAAAAGGAGAGATTTATCTCTCGACCAGATCTGGTTTCTATACGTTTTCAGAAGCGTTGTTTTCGATGTGGGGATTGTAATCATCTCGCAAGGAACTGTATGGATCAACATTTTGGTGGTTTATTGGATCGTCGAGGGAAAATTTCTTCGGATCTGACAGGGGCTTCTGATGAAAATAGACTAAAATTTCAAAAAGCACAGTTCTTGAATTCGGGTATGATTCTACTAAAGAGTTTTATTAGACTTGAAGAACAAATTCAAATTATAAAAAGACTTCAAGAACTCGGAATTGGGGTTGGAGGATTTTACAGGCCGTGCTTTGAAAACGGCGCGATATTGAATTTGTTCATGATGTGTTTGGGTAAAAACTGGAATCCTCAATCCAGAATTTATGAGGATAGAAGGAATAATGACGGCTCTTTTCCTCCAAAAATTCCTGAAGAATTGAAACGGATGGTATGCGAATCCATGGAGTTTGCGCACAGTGAATTATTGGAGAAAGGTCGAAATCCAGATGAAATTCCATACATGAAACCCGACGTTTGTATTATTAACTTGTACAATCGGGATGGGAAATTGGGAATGCATCAAGATAAAGATGTAAGCAAGGAAAGTTTGGCACTTGGTCTTCCCGTGGTTTCCATGTCGATAGGTGATGCAGCTGAGTTCGTGTATAGAGATGAAGGAAACTCTGTCAGAAATATTATCTTAGAATCAGGTGATGTTCTGATTTTCGGCGGCAAATCAAGAGGTATATACCATGGCATTTCAGGTATATTTAATAACACGGCTCCGAATGAGATAAGAAGCAGGACTAACATGAATGGGGGTAGAATTAACTTGACTTTCAGGCAGTGTGATGCTTCGCAAAATCACTCTTTCAATCCTGTAAGTAATCCACAGCTTTCTATTTCAAACTTTAATCGTACTTTTGCTGATATTGTGAGGAAACCCCTGCTTAATATGCCTAATTGGAATTCGTTTAAGGCTAAACATATTCGAATTAGTAAAAATGTGAATTCCAGAGTTTGTTTTAGATGTGGAGAACTGAATCATATAGCAAGGAATTGTAGAAATGGATTGAAATGCTATAATTGTGGTGGAATTGGGAATAGAAAGTATAGTTGTTCATTGAATTTTGCTGGTAAATCGTTGAGGGAATTGTTGCACTTAAACTGTTTGAGTATTTGCCTGAGTATAATCGATCTCATAGACTCATGTGTTCTGGACTCTATGGGTTGTTCAAATGAAGGGGCTTATCTATTGTTGATGTTGGGCTGGAATTTAGAAGGGATGGTGAGTGGAATTCTGTGGAATAAGGAGGTCGAAAATGGAAAGGTATTCCCTCCGTTGCCAAAGCTGATGAATAGGAAAGAACATGCTTTCTCGTTCAGTTTGACTCTGGTCAAACTATGGAGATTATACTTGGATCAACATATCAGCAACAAGGCCATTAAGTTGTTGGATAGGATCCTAGTACACTTTGATGCTTTAAATTCAGCTATCATATGCGAATACAGAGACGTGGACCTTCATACAGTTAATGACAGTGAATTTCCGAGGTACGGTGGTTTTGTTGACGTGGAGCCTAACACTGAATGTTTGAGACATGATGGGCAGATTGAAGTGGAGACCAACATTGTAAATGGTTCATATAGTACTTCATGTTGTGATCCTATGTTTTTTGACCCGGCTGTAATGATATGCATGGGACTTAAGATTGATTCTTGGTATAACGAGGACTGTAATTGTGGCAACAAGGTTAGTGATGCGATGGTTGTGGTGGATGATATTGATATGGGTGAGAAGTGGCCAAATGGTATTTCGGAGAAGGAGTCAATTAGAGTTACAAGGAACGGGACAAGGAATAAATGGTCTGTTGCTAAGGATGTGGTTTTGTCGAACAGTTTTGAAGCCTTGGCAGAGGATGATGATGGACAGATTTTGAGGAGGGAGGTTTCAAATGGCTCTGGTAAGGAGGATGCATTGAGGTATGATTATTTGTTGAGGAAAGGCTTTAGGGTAAAAAAGCTCAAATGTAGTAAACTGAATCACAAAAGAGACTCATATAATATTAGATTGGCAAAAAACAAAGTGATGAAGACTGTGCATGAAAGCAAAGATAAGAGCTTAATCTGTAATGATATTATAGCCAATGGGGAAGTGGAACGAAGGGATAATGATCAGATTATTACTGTGGTGAAAGAGAAGAGTAGGTGGGATGACCAATCTGATTTGGTGGTGGTTCGAAATGATGATACAGTACGGAGGTTGTCTGACATAGATTCCGAGCTTAAGATTTCAACAGAGTTGAACTCATTTTCGGGATGTTATTGGAGTGATTTCTTGTGGGTAAATAGTGTTTACTCAGTGGTTGTTAGTGTAAGTAATACTAAGCTTTGCTCCTTGATAGTGAGACCGAGGCGTTGCTTATTTAGATGGGAGGATGTGTTACATCGATTGGTGAGTTCTACTGGGACTGTTTCTGTTTCCAGTCCACAGTTCGGCGAAGGAATTAACTCAAACTACTCGAGTGGGGTTGATCTAGTTGAGAGTGGCGTTCTATGTCAGAGTAGAGATATCCCCTCTTCTTCATCTAGAAGGGGAAGGCGCAGAAGAGTAGTACCTTGTTCTGGAGTTGTTCGACGTAGCGCTAGGATCAGATCCAGCTCCTCTCCATTTAGAGGTAGGTCCCCGGGTTTGGACGCTAGTGTTAACAGTTCGACTCTGGGCTCAGGTATGAATTCTGTTTATGGCAGTGACTATTCTCCGTATGCTTTGAGTAGTTTGTCTACTAGCCAGTTATTCCAACATGCCAGTGACACAGCTTTTATTTTCACTGATATTGAGTTAGATTCTGACTATATTAGGTGTAGGGAATTAGAAAGAGCTTCTTCCTTGAATAGATGAGGATAGTTAGTTGGAACATTAGGGGCTTAAATGAACCTAAAAAATGTGCAAAAGTTAGAACTTTTTTTAGGGATAATCACATTGATATTATCTTGTTGCAAGAGACTAAAATTGAATCTCCTGACTTCAGTTTTTACCGAAGATTAGGTGGGTCCACCTTCCGTAACTGGGTTTGTCTACCGGCAATCGGTACTGCCGGAGGACTCATGATCGGTTGGAAAGAAAGTCAATATAGACTTGTACAGGAGTCTATAAAGATACATTCCCTTCACGTTATTTTAGCTTCCCTTCTTGATAATTTTGTATTGTGCGTGTCTAATGTGTATGGTCCTCACACTAAGTTAGAAAGGAGAATCTTGTGGGAAGAAGTTTCAAATTTCAGTAACCTATCACCCAACCTTTGGATAGTAGGAGGGGATTTCAATGTTACTAGGTTTCTAGGAGAGAGATCACCCCGGGAAGGTGATTTCTCCGATATGGAGGAATTCTATGACTTTATTTTAAACAATAATCTAATAGAGATTTCTATAGATAATAGATCGTTCACTTGGTCGAATGTTCGTGATAGTCCTTCATTTGCTTTGTTAGACAAATTTTTTATTAACTCTGAGGTAGACAAAAGATTTTCGATTTGTAGAGTCAAGGGATTACCTTTTTTACACTCTGACCATTGTCTTATCATCCTTACATGTGATTCGAATTTATCCATTAGTAACAGTTTCAAATTTGAGAAGATGTGGTTACTTGATTCTTGTTTCACTAATTTGGTTTCGGTTAAGTGGAAGTCATTATCTTACTTTAATAATTTATATAGGGGAAATAGTGCAAAGATTTTTGTTGCTAAGTTAGGTAAATTGAGATTCTTTCTTAAGCGTTGGAATAAATTTGTATTTGGTAGTGTAAGAGTTAAGAAGAATAAGATTATGTGTGGTTTATTAGATTTAGATAAAATTAGTGAGTCTAGGATCCTTAATTCCACTAAGAAGGACAAATATTGTAACCTTAGACAGGATCTCAAACAGATTTTAGAAAAAGAAGAGGTAATGTGGAGACAAAGGTCTCGTATACAATGGATTAAGGAAGGGGATAATAACACCAAATTTTTTCCTAGTGTGGCGAATAAGAGGAGACGTGATAATATGATCAATTCTATTATTGTTAATAATGTTGAATTAAATGTACAAAAGGATTTAAATGAAGCTTTTACCAGTTACTATAAGCAGATATTTGGATCTAAAATAAAAAGGAGAACTAAAGTCAAATGGAATGAGTTATACCCATATGAAAATAGGATCAGTCTTGATAGTTTAGATGAACCTTTTTCGGAGCAGGAGATTTGGAAGGCCATTAGGGATATGCCTAGTGACAAAGCTCTTGGACCAGATGGTTTTTCTGTTAATTTTTATAAGCAATTTTGGGAAGTCCTAAAGTCTGACATTATAAATTTATTTAATGAGTTTTATAATGGAGAATTACGTTTAGGTAGTTTCAACTTCGCTAACGTGATACTCATTCATAAGAGAGAGGGAGCAAATTCTCTAAAGGATTTTAGGCCTATCTCTCTTATTAATGTTTCTGTTAAGATCATTTCTAAACTTTTAGCTAACAGGCTTAGTACTAGGATGAATGATCTTATCGATTGTTCTCAAACTGCCTTCATTAAAGGTAGGAATATAGTTGATGGTGTGGCAACGGTACAGGAATACATTAATGTATATTGTAAGAATAACATTACCTGTGCCATCTTAAAGTTAGACTTTGAGAAGGCGTTTGACTCTATTGATTGGGACTTCATATGCGAACTAAGTATTGCTAGAGGTTTTAGTGTTAGATGGACCAACCGGATCTTATTGTTGCTAAGGTTTGGATGCTCCAATATAGTTGTTAACGGGGTAGTGGGTAAGAAGATCCAATCTAAGAGGGGTCTTAGACAAGGAGACCCCTTATCGCCTTTTTTGTTTAATTTAGCGGTTGATGTCTTCTCAAGAATAACTAAGAGAGCGGGCAGACTAGGGGTTCTAGGCAGTGTTGGGAATGAGGAATTTAATAATGAATTATCCATTCTTCAATTTGCAGATGATACATTATTATTTTCTTCACACTTGCCTAAACATTTAATTACTCTTAAGTTTATATTATACTGTTTTGAAATGTTATCTGGTCTTAGGATTAATTTTGAAAAAAGTGCGGTGATGGTCTTTAATGATGTTAATAAGGTGGAGACATTGGTCGCTAATACTTTAAACTGCTCTATTATGAAATTTCCTTTTGATTACTTAGAGTTTAAGATTAGACCATCGAAGCTTACAAAAGAAGATTGGGTAGTGATCATTGATAAGATAAACAATAGATTACACAGTTGGAATAACAGATTCCTATCTAGAGCAGGTAGATTAGTTTTAGTCAATTCGGTGTTATCGGCTATTCCGTCGTATTGGATGGCTGTACATCATTTTCCATTATGGGTCGTTGAGAAGATTGATAGGATTAGGCGTAACTTTCTTTGGAATGGGTCTTTTTTGGGTAGAGGATATAAATGCTTAGTCAATTGGGACATGTGTTGCAAGTCTAAAAAAGATGGGGGATTGGGAATCTTAAATTTATATAATTTTAATTCATCCATGCTTGCTAAATGGTTATGGAAATTTAGAAGTCCTGATGTGATAGCGTCATGGAAGTCTATAGTAGTTAAAGCTTATTATTCTAGAGGGGAGTTTATTACTGGGGATAGTGGTGTATGGGTCAATAGACTGTCACATTTTTGGAAATCTGTTTTAAATTATTTTGGTTTTTTTAAATTAGGTTGCAAAGTTATTGTACATTCAGGCGACCTTACTTACTTTTGGCACGATCCCTGGATATCTAGTGTGCCCCTAAAAATTGAATTTAAAAAGCTTTATGATAATTGTAACTTTAAGAATGCATTTATTATTGATGTTTATAGTGCGGAGCTAGACCCTCCATGGGTGTTTTCCTTTGATAACATTTTAGAAGAAGACCTGTTAAGATAACTAGCTTTACTTAAAGCTAAGTTAGCAATGTACAACTTGGATGAGAATGGGGATTCTCTTGGTTGGAGTTTGGATAAGAAACTAGGATATATGGTAAATTCGATGTATAATTTTATTAATTTTTCTGGAGTTTCCGCATATTCTTTTAAATTCTTATGGAAGTCAAATTCTCCTCCAAAAGCTAAATTTCTTATGTGGTTAATCATCCATAAGAAGCTTAATACAATTGAGTTATTGAAAAGAAAGAATATTATATTTGATTGTAAATGTTGCTTTTGTTATATTGGTGAGGAGCATATTGATCACTTATTCTTCTCTTGTGGTTTCACCTTTTCAGTCTTTGATATGATTTTGAAGATTTTTACATTTGATGGTTTAAACGTGTTAAATAACTGTGCAGATTATTGGAATTGTAATAGATTAAGATTCATTACAAGGCAAAGATATATATTGGATTCCTTGATTACAATCTCGTGTTGGTTTATATGGCTAGAAAGAAATCAGAGATTATTTAATACTAAGTCTGAACCAGTTGATAATTTAAGCATCAGTATAGTAAAATTTAGTTTGGATTGGATGTCCAATTCACATTATAAGCTATTCGGTAATATACGATTCGGGTGTTTTTTGTTTAAGGTTAGATCTAATCTGGGTTTATTTATTAGATTCACTAGATATTTCAGGTATAATAGTTTTCGTCTCTGTTGATATTTGGCACTGGGTATTACTTATTCTATATATATATATATATATATATATATGTTTTTTGTTTACATGTATATATGGTTATATACTTACTTATATATATATTTACATGTTTATCTACATATTAGTAGAATTGTGTTTACTAATATGTATATATACATATATTTATATATAGGTATATAATCATATATATATGGTAGTTACTGATGGGTTTCTTTTAAGTATTTCAGATTATAGGTCATGGACTTAGCTAGGATGATTTTGGGATTGCCGGCTGGATTGGTCTATATTGTTTATCTAGTCATTTTTGTATATTGAGTGGGAGTGTCTTGGATTGAGGGATATGTTTACCCTTGTTGTCTATTACTTAGATTGCCATATGTAGTGAAATAGATATACTCAATATTGGGTGGTGGCCTTGCCGGAACTCGATATTGTAGTATGATGGGTGGTGGCCTTGCCGGAACTCATCTATCTATTATTCTCTACCTTTTGGCGATCTTATTTGGGTCTGTACTTAGATATTGTACCACGTTTTTTCCATATATATATATATATGTGTGTGTGTGCTCTCTTCCGTCTGGAAGACCACACATCTTTTTGTTTTTCAAAAAATTTAAAATCAACCTTCTTCCTCCTCTTATCAGACACAGCCGCGGTATTTCCTATTTTGTTCAATACTAGGGTTGGATCTTGCTTTTAATCTGTTCGGCTAGGGGATGATCGGTTTGCTTCACGTCAGAGAGGGGCCAGAGGTGCGCCTGGGGGACCCATCATCGGTGAACTTGCACTCCTCTACAGGTGGCAGCAGCACTGGAAACCTGACGGGTTTGGGGGTCTATAATTCGATCTACGTGCGATGATGGAGGTTGAAATGGGTATGGTTTTGAAGAGGGAGAAAAGCTCTGCAATAAACTCCAAAGGGGCAGGGTGTTTTATTGATCGGATTTGAAGAAATTAGGGGAAGAAGCAAGGAGCATTTTCGGCCATAGATCAGAAAAGGGCAGTGGCTACAGTAGTTCTAGGGTTTTAGGGTTTCTCAATCTATTATTTATAATATTTAATTACCAATTTTGCAAATAAACCCGTAAATCCTTAACTACTCAAATTTGAGTCCAACAGGAGTTGTTTATACCTAATTTCCCTATTCTGGAACCGATGGGCTGTCCCGTCAGCCCAAACGATTGTTTTTGGCCTGATTTCTTTAATTTAAAATTTAATTCCTTTATATAATTAATTCGATCGTATATTTAAATTCACCGGGGCCACATACGGACTCCAAAAATTCCTAAAAAATAAATCTAGCTATGTTTTGATGATACAGTCCTAACAAAATTAATTTCATCGAATTTGGAGACCGTTTGGAAAATGGCCTTTTTAACGGCCGATCAAATTCAATAGAAATTATTAAATCAGAGTTTAATTTACTACGCTCACAATTTAATTCCAAAAATTCTGGAAAATTAAACATAGCAATAATTTGAAATTCCGGATCCGACAAAAGTGGTTTCGTCGAAAACGGAGGTCGTTTGTATAATGGCCATATATACGGGCTAGAAATTATACTATATTCCATAGCGACTATTCTGAATATTCAACTGGCCATAACTGTTTATTCCTGCTATGAAATTTTGATTATTCTTATTTGTTGGAAAGATATTTTTAAACAGATTTAGATATTTTTGGTTCAACTAAAATCTGCTAAAATTTGGATCCTATACATTCAGTCAAAGTTCAGATTTCAAACTCCCGTGCTATTTCTAATTTCTTTTAAAATTAAAATAAATATATTCGTTCTAACTTCGATTTAAATAAATTTTTAATCATTATTATTTAAAATAAATTATTTTAACTATTCAAAATTCATTGAAATAGCCAAAATAAAATTTTTAAATTGGTTCTGATTTTCCGGGTTGTTACAAAATCTCATCTTCCTCAAATTCCTAGTCAAATTCCAAAGTTGTTTTCTCTTCATCATGTGTGGAAAGCACACGAAATTTATTTCCTACCAAACTACTCATACTTCCATTAGTAAGGATCTGTTTCACTGAGTTGTCATTTCCACAATAATTTCCAAAACAGAATTACTTCTTTTTCTGAGAGGAACCTCACTTTTCTTCTTATTAATAACTTACCTCCAACAAAATATTTTATTGGCTTGCATACCAACATGGACTTCGTTTTTCACAGTCACAGGGTTAATACTCACTGGTTTTTCTTTGTTTCTTTCAGCAGTTTCATTTACCTAAGTAATGTTAGGTGATTTTTCACTAGAGCTATCACTTATTCTAATGCAGGTAGATTTAACATGACCAAAGGATTTGCACTTATGACATATTTCTGGTTTCCACAAGTAATGGATAAAAACTAGTTGTTCTGATCCATTTAATAACTTAACAGGGAATTGACTGAGTAACGTTTCATTAGAACATACCTCAACCATACATTTAGCAAGCTCTAACCTATCTAACTTTTTTAGTTGATGCATCCATACATAGGAATCTACCCACTCTCGAAGCTAACTAACTTATTTCCAGTTTTGACCAAGCAGAGAGAGGAATATTAGTAAGTTTAATCCAGACTGGCATGTTCTTAATATTATTTTCACCAATCTCAGCATTCCAATGTCTGACTATAAAGATCTTATTTTTAAAAATAATCAGATTTGCACGAAATAGCCTATCTCTGTATTCTAAGTTAGAGAGTAAGAAGAAGAACACTTTACCAATAGATTTAACTTTGATGTTACTAGAAGGCTTCCAGATTCTCTTTAAATGGGTGATGACTGCAGTATAACTTATCGGCTGGTCGTGGAAGTAGCCGACAAGATAGTCCTGCCATTCCTCATAACCAGCGCTTACAATAGGCATCAGGGATCTTCCAGAATAATTCATTGACATGGATAGCGACGTGTAATCACATGCATTTCATGGTTTTGCAGCAAACAAGGTTGACCATTTAAGCCTAGCAGTGGTAGAGGAGAGAAGAGGATTAGAAGGCAAGGAGACAACAGAGGGCATAGGGTTTGTATTTAGGTGGTATGGTCATGGAGGAACGATAGTAGGAGGAGGTGAAGGATGTGAATTGATTTGAGAGAAGGAAGGAGATGGTTTCGACAGAAAGGACATAATTGAATAGCATAAAGAAATCAACTGAGAGGACGCCATGAAAATGTGCGAGGACGTTTGAAAGATAGCCTTAATAAATTTAATTTAAAGTAAAATTTAATTTGTTTAAATTAGGTAAATGGAAAGATTTGACTTAAACTGAAGATTTAGCTAATACAGGATTTTATTTCTTAAATTAATAGTTTTGAAGTTGAAGAATTTAATTTAAGAAATTAAGTTGATAATTAAACCACAAATGTTATTTTAAACCAATATTTTGTAATGAAATGAATTTAGAATTTAAGTTTTTTGACCAAATTGAAGTAATGGTTTAGAATTTTAATTCTAGTTGTAATCTAATTTAATTAGAAATTTATAATGTTCAAGTTTAAGTTGATTTGAATAGAAATTTGAAATCTAAAATAATTGATAAATCAGATTATGGAAACAATAATATTGGGTATGATTACTGTTAGACCAAAAAGTGGTTCTAACACCCAAATTGACTAAAATTAAAACGAAATTAGATCGAAAATAGAAAAGAGACACAAGGTTTATAGTGGTTCAGCGTAAAAACCTACGTCCACTTTATAATCGCTTTGCTTGATGATGTAGATGAAAATACAATGAGATATTCACTCAATTTCACTCACTTTTCATATACATTCACTCAATTATCTCAAAATTCACTTTGAATGATGGTTTTGAATTGTTTGGAGTGCTGGAATTCGATTCACCAAGCGTGTTTGAGCTCTAAGAGTGCCAAAAGATCCTTTCAAACGACCCTTGGGGGTCTATTTATAGGTGGAAAATTCTCCAGAATTCGGTTCGGATCGGGTGCAGGTGTCCTCTATTCCATGACTTTCGGAATCGGATGAGTTCTGGTGTTGCCAGCAAATCAGGTGAGTGGCCATCGTGGGTAGAAAGTGGGTGTAACTGCCCCGAATATTTAGGATATCATGGTGCGGAGTTGCAGGGTGAACTGGGTTCGGATCGGATAGGGTAACAAAATGGGGTTCGGATCGGATCATCCCATCCGATCCGATTCGGCTTGAGTCTTGCCTTCCTCACTTTGTCTCGCTTTGCTTTTCTTCGATTACCCTCGATCCGATCTAGCTTGATCTTTCAGCTTTGTGATGATTCTATTCCGACCTCTTGTAACTCCGATCCGAACCGTATGTGTAACAGAGTGTCTTCTGTTCATTGGATCCTCTAACTTCTTGACTTTGTATGGCCTAGTTTACAAAGTTGGCTAACATTTTGCCCCCTCAAAGGATGCTTCTGTTGAAGACGAAGCATGCTTTGACGTTATCTGTACATCAATCTTCCATTTTGAATCATTGAGGAGTCGCTCCAATTTGTTTGCAAAAGACGCGTTATTTCATAAAGTCATGTCTTTTATCGCCTATATATATGTTGCATAGTGTGTGGATCCCTTTTATCTTCAAAAGATTTGGAGAATTCTTGTTAACATCTAGTTATTCTTCCAAGTGATCTTTTTTTTTTGAATTTAATTTGCACACCAGGTCGTTGTGCTTAATTCATTCGGTTCGGATCCGATCCGAAGGGACTTCCTCCTTGTTTTGCTCGATCATCGAATCAACAGGTCAGGCTCAGGTTCGTGGGCCTATTTCCTGGTCCGAATAGGGAAGAAAAGACGGGGAAGACGAGTAGTCACTACTCATACATATATTAACCCGCTACCTACTTCTTTCTTCTTCCTTTTCTTTTATTAATCTTGCCCAATAGTTCTCATGTCAAAACCCTAGCTCCCTGAAAGCTCGAAAACTCTGAAATTCTTTCGTCGATTTTCAATTTATACATCTCGGTAGGTTTAAGACTTCGATTAAATTCATAATAATTAGTTTCAATCGAGATTTGCAGTCGATTTGAATTATTTGGGTGCGATTATTGCTTGGCTTCGACGCCCTAGCTCCTTCCTCCGTCGCCGTCGTCGTTGGTGGCTCCGCCATCACCTCGAAGCGCTGGGAGGTGGAAGATGGTACTCATTCGATTTTAACTAGGGTCTTGGATAAGGGATTGAGTTCGGTTGTGACTGAGGAGGAGGAAGACAAAGGGCATAGGGAGTCGGTTCGGGTGTGGAGATATGGAAGATGGAGGAGAAGAAAAGGAAGAAATGGCTCAGAAAGTCAAATTGGGTTGGGGCAAAAGTTGAAGAGGGAGACAAAGCTTAACTGGATCGGGTCGGATAGTACTCTCGCAATCGGATCGGATCGGAAAGTGTAATAAAAGAGGAGAGGGGCATGGTCACTTAATTCGATCCGGACCGGTCGGGGAGCCTACTTCCGAACCGATTCGACTTTGATCCCAGGGCTTCAATATTTGTCTGAGTCCAAGGCAAGGCTGTGCCCCCGATCTGATCCCAACGAATGCATCCGAACCGAATCGAATAGCAGTTCAACCTAATACATAAGAACTTATTTAACTGATCCAATCAACTCTTGACATACTCTTCAACTTAATGGACAGTTAGGATAGTGCTCGCGAATATAAACGAACATCAAGAACTGTTCTTAACATCATTGCGTTGCCAAGATTTTGGCTTACACTTTCAAGTGTTAGCTTTACATCTTCTGCACACACCGTACACATTTTAGTTCATACACGTGCACAAGGGGACACGGGCTAATTTACTCTAACTTCTGTTATTACTTCTTCGATAGTTTAGTGATCATGGCCAAAAGACATTCTTCTAGACTGGCAGAAAAGAAAGAGGTGCCAGAGACATCCAACAAAATTACTCTTGACGACATATCTTCTTCCTCAGACCCTGAATGGAGTGACGAGGGATCGGATTATGAAATGGGGGCGCATAGTAGCGGAACATCTTCTGACAGTGAAGTTTCTCTGGGTTACGAAGAGGAAGGAGTGGTTGGAGATACCCGAGCTCCTGACGAATTTGAATCTGCCATCATATTGGAATCACCTCAAGATTCTGTTGAATCGACAATTGACTATGATAGGCTCCTTCAAATATGTTTGAAGTACGGGATACATAAAAAAGATACTCTGGTGTCGTCTAAAACTGACCGTCCTCATAATCCTCCAGAGGGATTTATGGCAATCACTCGATTGATGTGCATGGTCGGAGCTATTCCACCGTTTTCTCCCTTTGTCGTTGACTTTTTAAGACAGATGCAGATTGCCCCCATGCAGCTGCATCCCAACTCTTATGCTTACCTGCATACCTTATATGTAGCATACCGCGAGATCCTAGGCATAGAGCTCACTTTTGACGACGTTCATTTCTTCTATAACTTCAAGCACCGGACTCGAGAAACTCCTTCTTTCTCTTACTTCGAGTCTATCCCAAAAAGAAAGATAATTTCAGTGCCCTTCAGTAGCAAGGCGGCGACTCCAAGCTGGAATGGTTTTATATAAGGCAACAGCCGGGGTGTGCTAGGAGATGGACAAAATCGAGTAAGGCACCGATTTTCTAAACCCTGACTCTGAATGTCCACGCCGCCATACTAATTCGTTTTTTTTTGCAGTTGACAATCCAAAACAGATATCGGGCCAAGTGTTCTTTGATCGTATGCATCGACTCCTTAATGGTGATCAAAAGTTTTTAACTATCGATGAAGTCCTCAAAAACGAATATATCCATCACCACAGGCTGTTGTCCATTACCCGTAGTATAGGTCACGGGCCAGGTCCATATGTGTACGTCCCTCTGGTGAATGTAATTCCAGAAAAGGGTGAGAGCTCGAAAGTTCCCACCGTGCCACTTCAAACTTCACCCTCTTCAAGTTCGACTCAAGATGATGAGTTGGCTAATTTACCCGAAAAGCACCGAGAGGGATACATCACTCCTGGGGATGTTGTTTCTCCTGAGAAATCACCATCTCCTGAAGAACAACCAATAGGCACTTCCCAAAGAGATGCTCCTACTGTTGATGATCCCACATTTCAGGGCCTGGGATATCTTCCACTTCCTGACACTATTTACACTTCTGAGGATTTTGGCACAAATCCTTTAGTTTTTACATCTTTGGAGGAGGCCACTCCTATTAAGGCCAAAGAGCACTCTCGTACTAGCTCAGCTCCAGACTCTGGTTTGTCGGAGGGGGGACACCACATAGGATGCACTTAACACAATTGCACCCCACTTCACAGCACTTACGTCTCATGGGAATACTGATTCTGAATTCCACTTACATTACTATGCAAGTACAATGTCTCGTGCTTACTACGACATCAAGAAGCTACGTCGCAGCATAACCAAACCCCCTCACGATGTTGAGTATGATCGTCGCGAAGATCGCGGTAGGGAGGACAGAAGGCCCTATGATTCTTATTGTTCGCGGTCCTCGCGCTCTCGCTTTCCCGTCTGGTCAGATCCAGAGCGATATAAGGGCTACCAAGGTCGTCGAGAAGAGGACAGGCCATAATCAAAAGACTCAACTTCTTCTCAAGAAAAGCGCAGTAGGGAGAGGAGCCAGCCAAGAGATACCGAATCACGAAGCAAGCGCAAGGTTCCCGCTAAACGGCCTAGAAGGGATGAAGAGGCCATTGAGCCCTCCACGCATAAGGATACCAAGCTGACATTCCCTGCACCTCCACCATTGGATGCTGAAACTGCAGTTAAGCGGGCGTATCTGGAGGAGCAATTTCCTGATCACTACTTTGAAAACTTGACTTTTTTACCTGCTCTTGATCCTATTTCTTCGAGGTGGGCAGATGAGGCCAAAGCAAAAATAGACGCGGTCGAGAAACAATATTCAGAGATGTTCAAGTATTCGCGCAACCTTTCCAAAATCATCCGAACTTTTATCACGAATGCTAACTCGATGCAGAAGACCGCAAAGGATGATGCAAGAGCCTTAAAAAAATTAGGAAAAGACCTCAAGGATACACAGGCTCAACTTGCTGTTGCTCAACGAGACGCTGCCAGCTTCAAGCAACAATTTGAAGATTTACAAAAACACTATCAAGACTTGCTTGAGTCCCATACTCAAGAGCGCTCGGAGCTGAAAAAGCAAGCGGAGGATGCCAAGTCAGATGCTGCCAAATTGCAACTCGCGTATGCTAACCTTGAGCGAGAAAAGGCCGAGTTGGGGAAGAAGAATGCCGAACTGGAAAAGAAAAATGCTGACCTGGCTTCCAAGTTGATGAAGGCCGAAAATAGGGCTGCCTTGGCGGAGGGTAATGTTGAAAGCGTCATCAAATCGGCCGAAGAATCTCGCAAATAGCTAGCAGAGGCCCAGGAGGAGGTGCAGGGCTTTGGTGAATTACTGATTGAATTTTTTGCACATGTAATCTGCTACCAGAACATCTCTTGGATCGATGATTACTCGACTACCTTGGTTCATGTATGGAGCCAAATTGCTGAATGGGAGAAAAAAGAACTCAAGGTAGATTCCATCGATGAGGACAAACTTATGGAAAAGTACTTGAGAGATGACGAGCCGGCGAGTCTAGCCGAGGGGCGTCGCCTAATTGCTGCCGCCATGAATGAGGAAAAGCAGAAGGCTAAATAAAAGGACGTCTTGGAGGTTGGCTCTTCTTCCATTGCCGCTAAAACTCCTGAAGTAGAGGAATACGACCCTAAAAATCCGGCGATCCCTCAGACATCTCTTTTATCTCCTATTCCTGAATTGGCTTCAGAGACGGCAGCTACTCCGGCTGAGAAATCATCGGAAGGTATTTCTACCTTTTCACCCCAATTCGTCAAAGCTGTTTCAACTTTCCATCGCATAGTCGGACAATCAATGAAGGGCCCTTTATTTTCTCCCGAGTTGATAGCTATTACTTCTCATTCCGCAGGTGCTGAACCAGACGAGAAGGCAGACGTGCCCCCAGGAACCACTGCCGAAACAAAGTCAGCGGAGAAGGATGAAGGAGACAAGGGTAAAGCTGACGCTCCTCACGATGGCGAGATGATAGATGCCTTAAAAGATGATAGTGATGATGAGGGACATGAGGAGGATCCTGAGGTGGCTATAGTTGGGGAATCAAAAGTCCCGATAACGTTACTTTAGCTGCACTGAAAGCCGAACAAGACAAACGCATGCAGCTTAAAGTTGAAGACCTAGACCCCGAAAGCCTTAAGCCCCTCGCAGTAGTGGATGCTGGATCAAGGTTATTTGTTAAACTTTCGAGTAGATCTGTTATAGAAGAACTTGCTAAAAAGTCTTCTCTTGATTCCAGCGTCCTGCCATCCGGGAAAAAGTCGACTGATTCCAACACTTCAGCCTCAGGGAAGAAAAAGTCAAAGCGCATCTTGACTGAAGCTGAAAAAGAGGCGAAGGATGCGCAGAAGGCTGCTAAGAAGTCCAAGTCCACTTCGAAGTCTAAGTGATGGAGTGTCTTGCTTTATTTTAGCATTTGATTGGCCCATAATTGTTGCTGCGAGTCCGGCCCTCGCACCTTTTTTTTGCCTGTTTTCCTGTACAAATTCATTCATTTGTAAATAAAAATAATTCATTTCCTACGATGTCTGTTAGTCGTCAGTTCAGTACTTATGTAAAAAAATGAAAATGCATGTCCTACTACAGTTGTGTAATGGAGTCATAGTGGGGCGAAATATGTGTGTACATATATGCCCCCAGTCAGTCTTGAAAAACTATTCAAGGTTAAGTCAAAAAGTCCGAATGTCCCCGATTCTTTGACGGGGGTCATAGTCCTTTTGTCATTGATGCCTGTTCTTTTCTGGCATCTTTTATACTCTCCTGTCTTATATTCAGGTTAGAGTTCTTGCTGAGGTGGTCTCTTGTCCGGGTGCACCTTCACGCCTCAGAGGACGTCGTCTTCCTGTCCTTTATACTCTCTCTCAATTCTTGAGAGTTAGAGTTAAGAATGTCGTCTTCCCATTCTTTTATGTCTTATTGCACAAACAGTCGTTGTGTTTGTTCCTGCATATAAGCCGTCTTCAACTTTTCAGATTTTAATTTAACATTTCGTATTGCACAGTTACAATAGAATAACAGTTGAAGATATAAATAATGCAGGAAAGTAAATGGCACACGATATTTTTATAGTGGTTCGGCTAAGTCGTAGCCTACATCTACTTTATAGTTCTTTGTTCGTATCAACAGACTTTTCTAAGGCAAGTCGTGCCTTTTTACAGAGTTCATAAGGAAAACAACAGAAAATACAACATCCCTAATTCGAATATCGCATCAAGTGTTGGGCATTCCAAGCCCTAGGCACTTCCTCGCCATCTACGGTCGTTAACTTGAAGGCTCCTGTCTCAAGTTTCCGTTGAATGACGAACGGTCCTTCCTACTTTGGACCGAGGTGAGGAAGGGATGGAAAAACTCGCTTTAGCACCAAATCTCCTAGTTCAAAGGTCCTAAAACTAACTTTTTTGTCATAATAGCGTGCCATCTGACGTCGATGTCTTGATGCACGCAAGTCTGCCTCGTCCCTTTTCTCTTCGATTTCATCAAGAGACTCGAGGAGGAGTGCCCGATTCGTCATCGGGGCATAATATGTCACCCTGTGAGAGGGAACTTCAAGCTCTACCAGGATTACTGCTTCTGAGCCAAATGAGAGAGAGAAAAGCGTATGACCGGTAGCTGTCTTAAACGTTTTCCGATATGCCCACAAAGCTAAGGGCAATTCATCCACCCATTTTGCTTTTGCACGTTCTAATCGCTTCTTGAGGATGGATTTTATGACTTTGTTTATTGCTTCTACTTGCCCGTTCGACTGTGGATGGGCGACTAAAGTGTACCGTTTGTCGATCTTATATTTGTGGAAGAAATTTCTGAATTCGACGCCATCGAACTAGGTTCCGTTATCAGTTATAATGGTCCTTGGAATCCCAAATCGGCATATGATATTTCTAACCATGAAACTTATCACCTTTCTCGCTGTGATTTTGGTTAAGGGCTCAGCTTCCACCCACTTCGTAAAATAGTCCACGGCGACTATTGCATACTTCGCTCCTCCTTTGGCAATTGGTAAAACTCCGATGATGTCAATTCCCCACATGGCAAACGGCCACGGACTCACCATCGACTTGAGCTGGGTCGGTGGTGCTCTGGGGATCTTGGCGAATCTCTAGCATTTGTCGCAGCGTCGTGAATAATCAGTTGCATCTTTATTAATTGTGGGCCAGAAGTATCCATATCGCAATACCTTTTTTGCCAAGGTCTGACCTACCGTATGATCTCCACATTCACCTTCGTGTACTTCTCTTAGTACACGCTTGATGTCGTCGTGTGCTATACATCGTAACAGGGGCATAGAAAATCCTTGCCTATAGAGAGTATCATCTTGAAGGATGTATCTGGTGGCCTTGCGAACTATGGCCCGCCTCTCACTCTTCTTTGACGGGAGTATCCCATTTCTAAGGAAATTCTTAATTGGGGTCATCCATGACTCCTTCTCTGGTTCTGCTTCGAAAGCTAATTCAATTTCCGTCAACTCAAAGCTTGGCGATCCCAACGTTTCAATTGGAATCATTTCGGTTTCCTCTGGATTGTCGGAACTAGCCAGCTTTGCTAGCCAGTCTGCCTTCTGGTTTTCAGCTCTTGGGATATGCATTATGTTATACCGTTCCAAGTTGCTCAACAGCTCCTCCATTTTCCCGAGATAGGCGATAAGTCGAGGTCCCCGAGCCACAAACTCCTTTTGTACTTGGCAGACGACTATTTTGGAGTCGTAGAATATATCCAATGCCTTTATTCTGAATTCGTTAGCAAGTTTCAGCCCGGCAATCAGGGCTTCATATTCAGAGTCATTATTAGTCGCTGAAAATTCTAATCGCAGAGCATAATATAACGATCGTCCCTTAGGAGTAACTAAGACGACTCCAGCTCCGGACCTTCGGTCGTTCTTGGCTCCGTCCGTGTACAACTTCCATGGATCTAATTTTAATTCCTCCTCTGATTTGACCACCTTGTCATTGATCATTTCCTCCTCTGGAATTGTGAACTCTGCTATAAAGTCAGCCAGAGCTTGCCCCCTGATCAATCTCCGTGCCTGAAAATTTAAATCAAACTGACTTAATTCAATATTCCACTTGATCAACCGTCCCGACGCTTCGGGTCTTTGCAACTTGCCTCAGAGGCTGATCAGTGTATATGGTTATTGGGTGAGCTTGAAAATAGTGGCGAAGTTTTCGGAAGGCGATTAGGAGGCTGTAAGCAAGCTTCTCAATCCTTGGGTAGTTGCGTTCTGCAGCTGCCAATTTCTTACTTACATAATATACCGGCCTTTGCACTTTGTCTTCTTCTCGGACCAAGGCGGTGCTAACAGTGTGAGCCGACACTGCTAGATAAACAAACAGCTCTTCATGATCCACTGGCTTCG
Organism: Allium sativum; assembly: GCA_030737875.1. Classification (NCBI taxonomy): domain Eukaryota; kingdom Viridiplantae; phylum Streptophyta; class Magnoliopsida; order Asparagales; family Amaryllidaceae; genus Allium; species Allium sativum. The sequence continues at coordinate 432,688,194 of CM060912.1, forward strand.
ACAAAATCAGTGGTTTCTCTAGTAAGTCCAACAGATTTTGAAAGGCCTCAACACAGTCCGGAGTCCATTCGAAATTTATCTTTTCCCTTTTTATCAAGCCAAAAAATGGGACGCATTTGTCTGTTGCTTTGGAGATAAATCTACTCAACGCAACTACTTTCCCTACAAGACTTTGGACATCTTTGATTTACCTTGGTTCTTCAGTGTTCCTTATCACTGCTATTTGACTGGGATTGATCTCAATCCCTCGGGAGCTCACGATGAAACCTAGAAACTTTCCAGATGCCACCCCAAACGAGCACTTCAAGGGATTTAACTTCATCCGATACTTTCGCAGAATACCAAACATCTCTGCCAAGTCTTGTGTATGGCTGGAGGACTGTTTCGATTTGACAAGCATATCATCCACATAGTCTTCCCTATTTGGTTATAAAACATCTTGTTCACCAAGCGTTGGTAGGTAGCTCCAGCGTTTTTCAATCCGAACGGCATGACCACATAGCAATACAACCCCAAATTTGTAATGAAGCTCGTGTGCTCTTGATCAGGCACATGCATGGGAATCTGGTTGTACCCGGAATATGTGTGCATGAAAGAAAGAAGTTCATGTCCCGCTGTCGAATCTACAAGCTGGTCTATTCTGGGGAGTGGGAAGCTATCTTTCGGGTAAGCTTTATTCAAGTCTGAAAAATCAATACATGTCCGCCACTTTCCGTTTGACTTCTTTACCAAAACAGGATTTGATATCCAGTCGGGATATGTCGAATCTCTAATTAATCCATTCTCTTTCAGCTTCTCCACTTCTTATTTCAGAGCTGCCGACCTCTCTAGGCCCAGCACACGTCTCTTTTGCTTTACAGGCGGGTTTTTTGGGTTTATGCTCAGCGAATGACTCATGATGGATGGTGATATCCCACACATGTCGGCGTAGGTCCAGGCAAACACGTCCAGGTTTGCCTTTAGAAATTCAGTCAATTCTTTGGCTCGGTTCGGATCCAGCTAGGATCCAATCTTCAAAACTTTTGCTGGATCAGCTTCATCAATGGGTATATCCACTGTCGTTTCATTAGGAGTTGCCTTTCTATCCTTAGGTTCCTCATCTTCTCTGGGATCCAGGTCTTCAGGCATTCCCTTGGGCAACTCCTTCGGGGCTGATCCCTCTAATTGCTACGCCGAACCCTCCTTTGGAGGAGGTGAGGCACCTTTAGTCTCGATGTTGAGTCCCTTCATCATCATCTTTAATTCAGCAATGTAACAAGCTCGTCCGGAGACTTGATCTCCTCTCATTACTCCTGTTCCGGCTTCAGTTGGGAACTTAAGCAATAAACACCACGGGGCGATACAAGCCCTGAACTCTGCAAGGGCAGACCTTCCTAAAAATGTGTTGTAGGACGAATCTACGTCTAGCACTACAAACTGAAGCATTCGTACTCTTCGACGATCCCCTTGCCCCAATGTTACGGGCAATTCTATATACCCCATTGGAGTTGTCGATGCCCCATTGAAGCCTCGGATCCAACCTTCACAGGGCTTCAGATCTCCAAACTCAAGTTTCATCTAACCAAACGACTTCTTGAACAAAATGTTAACTGAGCTCCCATTATCCACTAGAACTTTATGAACCATTGCCGGTCCAACAGTAGTGGTAATAACCAATGGATCTTCAGTACGTGATTGAATTCCGGTGTCATCTCTGCTATGGAACACTACGTCATCGAACATTGTCTTCTGCTGTTTCACAGGAGTGATATCTTCCAAATCATCGCACTCATCCACATCTATGTGCTTAACTGCATTAACGTATTGGTCCATCGCTCTGAAACTGCGGATAGCTGGATGGAGTCCACCTACTATGGTGTTAATGACAATTCCTTTGCCTTTCTGCTGCGCTGTAGGCTTGGGAGCGGACTGATTCTGGTGTGGGGCCTGGTCTGCTTGCCCCCTGTCTCTTGGGGCAGCCTTATACTCATCCAATTTTCCTTCACGCAACAATTTCTCAACTACATCTCTCAAATGTCGACATTCATTTGTTGAATGTCCGTGTGTTCCGTGAAATAAACAAAACTTTCCGGTAGCGATTTCTTTTTCTGTCGAATCTCGCGGCGGCGATCTTTTATATTGCAAAACTTTATACATGTCCAAATAAATATTCTCCAAAGTATCATTCAACGGTGAATAATTCTCAAAGGTATGGAACCGGGGTCTTTTGTCAGAGTTACCTCTTAGGTTCCTGTTTCTCCTGTTACCATTCGCATTACGGTTGCTATTGCCCCCGTTTCCATTATTATTGTTTCCATTCTTGTTTCCCACATTCACTTCGACTTTCCCAGAACTTTCTCCAGACTGCTTTACGACAACATTACTCTGAACAGTTTCTTTTGAAGCCGCTCCGGACTTCCTCTTTCTGTTTGCCCTTGCTTCCTCCCGACTTAACTGAATATTGGCCTTCTCATAAAACAACTCTCGGGAGGTGGCTTCCCAGAAAGATAATCTCCAAACTCGGAATCATGATCAACTCCTTCCATTAAGGCCATCAAGATGGTAGGCTCATGCGGGTCGCTGACTTCTGTTACAGCTAAATTGAAACGGTCAAGGTACGACTTCAAAGACTCACCCGGCGCTTCTTAATTCTCGATAATTCAATAACATTCTTAGACTTTCGGGCGTGAAGTCAGAATTGATTCATAAAACGTTCGCTTAATTCCTTGAAATTCGATATCGATCGAGGAGGAAGTTGGGTAAAACATAGTAATGTCACGTCTTCTAAGTAAATCGGGAAAGCCTTACACTTCACTGCATCAGGGGCAGCGGCAGCATTCATAAGCCATGCGTATCGCATCAAATGTTGTCCCGGGTCGGTTCTCCTGTTATACCTGTCCATCTGCGGTAGGTTAAAACGTCGGGGGAACTGAAAGTCAAGGATGTCAGCAGTAAAGGGAGTATGGCTTTGCTGAATGCCATAATCTTCATTGGTGTAATTTCGACTCTCGGACATGATCTGGCGTACCATAGCCCATACGTCAACATTGGTCAAGGGCCGTTCAGGCTCCCTGGCTCTGATGTTCGGGTTTCCTCTGGGCTCCTGATCAGGAGACGCCCTCCCTCTTCTAGCTGCTTCTGCTCTGCTTTGCTCCCTACGTTCCCGGTCGATCTCGAGATGAAGGGGCTGAAGCATTTGTCCCTGAGTGGGATTGGTGAGGTTAAGGTCTCTAGGCAAAACATGGGATCCCCGCATTGGTAATAGCATAGGCTCTCTCAAGCTCGGATCATTGGGTCCTAGTACACGAGCAGCGTCCTTGCGGGATCCCAAAGATCCGAAAGTCATTTGCTCCAAATTCTGAGGTCGTTCAAGCGGCCTTCTTTCACGGGGCCGTTCTTCCTCAGAAGAAGAAGACTGATCCATTGCAGTGTGATGAACCGGGGATGGAGTTCTTTGTCTGCGGAGTTCGCCAATTTCCCTACTCATGATTCTCATATTATCTTGCATCATAAGAGTGGTGCGCTCGTGGATTTTCATAGCCTCCCTAGTGCTCTCAAGCATGTCAAGAAGGCGCGAAAAATCTCCTTGGGTGACAGGCGCAGATGGATTGATCTGGTCGTTGGTCCTGGTGGCTGGAGTCGGAGCATTTGGAGGGGCTCGAGTAGAGGTTCTAGCATCACCTAATATCGGATCGGATCGGAGCCGAGCAACCTGGTCGGATCGGTTCGGGTTAGGGGAGTGCACTTCTTCAATGTATCCTACTCGGTTCGGATCGGAGCTCTCTCCATGAGGTCGGTTCGGATTTCCTGAACCTGTCTGATCCGCTCCCGAACTCTTCCCACGAGACCTTGTCACGACCGGGTTTTGCTGATCTTCACCAACTTCGTTCCCTCGACTGGTTTGAACTTCCTTGCCTTTTCCTTTGGCCATAGTTCTTCAACAATCAACCAACAAGTGTTCAAAAGCGTCGAAAATTGGGGATTAACTTCTTTGAACTCAACGGTCCAAAAAGTAGAACGATAATCCAGAATAACAGAGAATTCAAATGTTCTCAGTGAAAGCACCAAAATGTTAGACCAAAAAGTGGTTCTAACACCCAAATTGACTAAAATTAAAACGAAATAAGATCAAAAATAGAAAAGAGACACAAGGTTTATAGTGGTTTGGCATTAAAAAGCCTACGTCCACTTTATAATCGCTTTGCTTGATGATGTAGATGAAAATACAATGAGATATTCACTCAATTTCACTCACTTTTCATATACATTCACTCAATTATCTCAAAATTCACTTTGAATGATTGTTTTGAATTGTTTGGAGTGCTGGAATTCGGTTCACCAAGCGTGTTTGAGCTCTAAGAGTGCCAAAAGATCCCTTCAAATGACCCTTGGGGGCCTATTTATAGGTGGAAAATTCTCCAGAATTCGGTTCGGATCGGGTGCAGGTGTCCTCTATTCCATGAATTTCGGAATCGGATGAGTTCTGTTGTTGCCAGCACATCAGGTGAGTGGCCATCGTGGGTAGAAAGTGGGTGTAACTGCCCCGAATATTTAGGAGATCATGGTGCGGAGTTGCAGGGTGAACTAGGTTCGGATCGGATAGAGTAACAAAATGGGGTTCGGATCGGATCATCTCATCCGATCCGATCCGGCTTGAGTCTTGCCTTCCTCACTTTGTCTCGCTTTGCTTTTCTTCGATTACCCCCGATCCGATCCAGCTTGATCTTTCAGCTTTGTGATGATTCTATTCCTACCTCTTGTAACTCCGATCCGAACCGGATGTGTAACAGAGTGTCTTCTGTTCACTGGATCCTCTGACTTCTTTACTTTGTATGGCCTAGTTTACAAAGTAGGCTAACAATTACATTACTTAATTTAATTTATTTAAAACTAGTATTAATTTTTATTAAACTATTTTGATACTTAATTTAATTATTATACATTTTATAACTAATTTTATAAAATTATTTTAAATACTAAATTTAAATATTACATATTTATTTTAAATGGACTATTTTCTACTAAACTTGACTATTATATTATTTTAACTATTAAATAAAACTATTATATGCTGAATTTATTATTTTTAAATAAAAATCTATTTTCAATTCGAGCTATTAAGTCTGAATTAAATTAAAATAATAATTTCAGTCAAACACAATATTTGTGATAAAGAAACCAGAAACATGAATTAAAATTTGACAACGAACCATTTGAAAATATGAGATTTGTAATTTGAAATTGGATTCAATACATAAATTGTTCATATACATTATAATAAAATCAATACGTAAAGTTAACTGATTTATGACTTTGAAACATGATTTAAAATATTAATGACCACAACATGTAATAAGCATTTGGTTGTTAAAGAGACCAGAGTCGGTACTAACATATTCTCTGTTGATGCCAAAACTACTTCAATAATTGTGCACGTGGTGGAGAATCGAAAACGGAGTAGGATGGTTTGGTAGACGCTACTAGAATGAAGTAAAAGAATGACGATGGATAGCCTTTTCCTATGGTTCATAATTAAAATGATTAAAATAGGAGTTGTACCTGACCAAGTGAGTTACATACTCCTATCGGATATGCTTGTTCGATACCATATTTATTACTTTATGATTAACTAGGGCCAATTTGAGGATGGGAGTGTTGTCTTGAGGTGGGAAGTTGCTAAGTGTTATGCATCACCACCAGTTTAGGAGGGTAACTAATAGAATCTTACCTTAGGTATTGCCTTATATGCCTTGTCATATTTATCCTAATCGTGCCAACTTCAATTTTGATTTGATATTGTTGTTTCACGGTGCATTACTATCGGCCGACCGTTTACAAGTGTTTTATGTGCAATGTGTACGATAATGTTTGTAAAAGGTGTTAGGGGTAATATGGTACTGCCATAATGTTATTTTCAGTAGTATCTTTATTGTAAACGCTATTATAAATAGGTATTGTATTATATATGAATAGTTTAATAGATATTTAAAGGATGGAATCCCAAACATCCTTTAATTTACTAATGCATTTCTTTGAACATTTCACATGAATTTATTCACATGTATGAGAATGTTATACCTGACTCGAGTGTTTGTTTTACTTTTATGCTCATGTTATATCAATTATCGTAGTATTGAGATTTCACGTTTTGGAGTTGGTGACTTGCTGAAGATATTATCTTATTTATTTATTTCTATTATTTCTATATGTCTTATGAAACACTCCATGTCTGTTAATGTCACTCACTAAGGGAATGCATTAAGTTTCGTGAAGCTCTATAGGTAAACAAACACAGAATAATTACAAGACAGAGATAAATAAGACAGCAACGGAAATTTTAAACTTTTATTTCAAACATAAGTCATAATACCGTGGTCCACAATTTCATAAGTCACAAAAACCATTACGATAAAAATACTTCTGTCTTGCACCATCAGAGTACATAAGTAAATAAAAAGCATCAATCCCCCAATAAAAAGAGTTAGGCCATAATAAAGTCAAGAAATTGAGCCATACTTCAGAACACTACAACAAAAACACCATATTACAACTTTAATTTTACAACGGTGGTAAAAGCACCGTTGTAATAAATGTTTTTTATAACTTTTTTCCAGAAAATTGTATTAAACTTATTTTTAACAACTGTGTTATTTTGATAGTTGTAATAAAAGCCTATCACAACTTTTATTTTTTGACTGTTGTAATATATGACTATATTTTAATATAATTAACAACTAATAATTAATATTTAATACATTTATATTGATTATTTATAATTAATAACTAATAATTACTATTAATAATCAATTAGGAAGTATTAATTAATAATCAATCCGTAATATTCAGCAAATAAGAAAAATAATTAAAAAATATAGTTAATATTACATAATTACTATTAAACAGTTAATAATTAAAATATAATAATTAATGCTAATCACGAATAATCAAAGATTATTATTAATAATTAAGAAGTAGAGATTAATAATTAAGAAGAAGATATTAATAACTAAGATTATATTTAATAATTAATTTATAATAACGAACGATTAATAAGAAATCTTTAATAATTAAAAAGTAATACTTATTATTATTATTTAATATTTAATAGTTATGGGTAATAATTATATTTAACGTCTAATATTTCAAAAAAACTTTAAATTTTCTAGACAAAACTTACAAAATATTGAATTTTCACAAATTAATTTTTAAAAAAAAATCAATGAACTAGTACTTTTTATAAAATATCCAAAATTTCGAAAAACTAAATAGTTTTTCTCTTTTTTTCTTATGATAATTGAACCTCAAAATCGAAATGAATATTTAGATAACTTAACCAACGTGTTCTATTGAGTGTTGAAATTCATATTATATTTAATATAATATTTAACTTATTAATTTAACTTATAATTTTTAATTCTTTAAATTTTGGTGAAATTTTAATGGTGACATGTGGAAAACTAGGGGTCATAACAACGCAAATCAATGAAACAAAGGTGGGAAAACTGAAAATTTAGGCTCCAAGGGAATTCACATCTTATATTTCTAGACCCTTCTGTGGCCGAAGTAACTCCAAATTAATTCGCGTTTCTTCTTTTCCTCAAAATGGATCCCCAATTCCTCCTCAGCCAAGGGGAATTCCGACCTCTTCAAAATAATTCGCGTCTTGTTCTTTTCTGCATGCCAAAACCGATCTCCAATTCGCTCTGACCAAACCCGCTCAACTTCCAATTTTGATTTAAAAAAAAAAGAGGGAGAGAGAAGATCATCGTCGCAGCGAGCCACTCCCTGCTGTGTTCACCGTGAGCGCCATCATCTATGGCAGTTATCGAAACTGTCCTAGTGTCGTGTTCGTCGAACTGATGCCTACTCGAAACCGCTCAAGCCATCGTCTTCCTGTTGTGTTTCTTCCTACCGAGTTAGGGTGAGTTCCAGACTAACGATTTATCTTGTTTTCAAGTGTCTTAATTTCAATTTGTTCTGAATAACTGAACACAATGGTATCTGACGATCAAGATCTATTACACTTTTTTGTGTGTTCAAATGGACTTCCTGATACATACAACCTCATATATAAGTTCTCTGCTTGTTGATTTATTTGAGCATTGTGGGGTAAGGCTGAGAATTTAAATGGGTTATGGTCGCGACTATATGTGAGTTATAGATGTGTTTTTTCGTCCTGCTTCCCGCTTTGTCGCAACCAACCAACGAAAACCATCAGTTTTGTACTTAAAATCTGTGACTTGATATGTGTCAAAATTTGTTTCAATAATAATCAATATTTTATTCATTCCTGTCCAATAATTTTCAAATTAGATTTGGAAATTTGGCGGATCAAATACGGGTCAAAAGTGCAAAATTCAATCGTAAGTTGGATTTGATTGATTTTTGACTCGATTCATATCATCTGATCCATTGTGTAGCCATAGTACTCACCTGTAGTATTGTTTCTCATCATTTAGGGTTTAAATCATAATTAATTCAAAGCTAGTCTTTTATATCTATTTCCTTATTTTATTAAAATTTTCATATGCTGTAGGATGCTCATGAATTCTTGAATTTTTTGCTAAATGAACTTGTGGATATTCTTGAGAAAGAAGCAAAAGCTGCAATTTTTTTTTACCAAAAGGTGCATCTGCATCTGAACATGTTGCAAATGGGCAATGTCATACTATACCCAATCTTTTACATAAAGAGGAGCCTTCTGTTACTTTGGTTCACCAAAATTTTCAGGTAGACAACTTACTCTAATTCAACGATGCCTTATATTATCTTCTCAAAAGTAGCATTACTTTTTAGCCAACTTTAAGAGGCTTCTTAATTAACTTTGATGTTTTAGAATTATTTTTGATAAAAATGTAGTTACAGAGGTGGATTATGCCTTTCTGTTTCTGATACCTAATGTTTGATACATACTTGTGAATTTTACAAGAAAATAAAAAATGAATATGGATAAAAGCTGCCGAAGGAGTAACAAGAAATTTACAACACAGAAGAAGAAAAATTAATATAAAATAAAATATGATGACAAGACTGAGAATTGAACTCATGATATCTTAAAAAGTGGCCATGAATTTTGTAACTGTAATATTTTTTCCCCTCTTGGCATTGCATTGCTTGAGTTCCCTGTAGCATAAACTGATTTAGTCCACCACCTATTTGCCTTGGAATAGAATATGGACACACCCATATTTAATTATCATCTTGTCTTGAAAAAAAAGGGGGTCATGCACGCAAGATAATACTGTTGGGTAGCTTGTATGTGCATTGGGTGTGTGTGGTGTTGAGAGTGTGATCTCGGATTAAGTATGGCTACATGTCTAAATTTCTATGCTAAATTATTTAAAACATATGGGCTATTTGTCCCTATGTTGCAAGGTACTGGTATGGTGTCATTTTCTTACAAGTGATTTAATGGAAGCATGATGGTGTGTTATAGATAGTGATGAACTTGCAGTTAGTTCCTTACATATGTTATGTTTTCAAACAATGAACTAACAACATATCGGAGCTAGCCTCAACATTGGAATCGGTGCTCTTTGTTAAGTCATTTAAATTATTCTCAAAAGTGATTTTCAGTTGAAGATGCAAATGGAGAGATGACGGCGGTTGCAAAGCCAACCAGTCTAGTGGTGAGCCTCTTATTGACTGAACTTTATCAATTCACTGTGGCTTATGCTAGTGGAGAGATGGCAAGCATCAAGAATGCACTGTGTTTGATCTCTTCTTTCGGAAAACCCTTATTGAAGATTTTGAATTATTATGCTTTTGTTGTAATATGGTCATTATAAAAATCGTAGCACTTGTTAAAGATTTTGAATTATTGTTTGTCATACAATGGTGTTGTCTAAAACTTATTGTTTGTAATACTTAATATTTGAGTATTTTAATAAATTATTTTGCAAATAACTGTAATATCGGATTTGCTTATGGTGTATTGCTATATTTAGTGTATTATTCTTATCAGTTGAAAAGGATGTTTATTTTAAAAAAAAAAAACAAATGTCAATCACAACGGCGCATAACAGTTGTAGTAGATTTTATTACAACGGTGCATAACTGTTGTAATAAAGTTTATTACAACGGTGGAAAAAAGTTGTAAAATATACATATTACAACTGTGTTGCAACAGTGCAAAAAAGTTGTAAAAGATATTAGTCTATTACAACTTCTTAATATAGGACGGTTTGCCCACCGTTGTAAAATGTATATTACAACGGTGTTCCACCGTTGTAATAGGGTCATTTTGTTGTAGTGGAAGTAGCTCCTAGCAAGATGATATCTGATTCCTGATTAAGTCTGAGTGTATCCTCCCTGAGAACCTGGGGGGAAACGGAAGAAAGAAGGAGAAACAATAGGGTCAAACATAAAGTCTGGCGAATCTAATTACTTTTAGCCAGTAGATAATTAAAAGCAACATGATAGGCAAATAAAGTGGATAAAAGAGAGATCACTACATAAATGGCAGGTGTGACAAGGTAAGCAAGTTAAGGTATATGTGCCTCACAATGATTACTCTGCATTATTAATAGTATAACCGAAATGAAATGATCCCTTCCATTATAAGCTGGTAGGCTTAGGTCATACGTCCAAGTATAGCCTAACTGCTACCCTAAAGGATCGGCTCCCTGCCTTGCAGATATCCTGTGCTGGCTCCACTGTAGGAGGTATCACTTCCTAAAGTGGCAACCTATGGTGTGCACAATCATATCTACTAGTGTCACGGACATCTTAGCTCCCTCTGCCCGGGCAATGCACACATATGTCCCCATCGGTTTGCGGCGCCCACACCATCCGCCTCGTTTGGATCTCTCACAATCAATCAGTAAGCGTGCCCCTTCTCCGCTTAGTACGGAGGTCTTTACTTGATACCAACTTCGGGTTACTGACTGAAATGGGTCCCTCCCAATATGATACAAGCTCTCCCCCTTGTCTTGTATCCCCACTAGGTTTTCTACTGACTATGTATACCCTTAGGTGTCTTTAATTACATAGCCCTATACTAGTTATGCTTACCCTAAAGGGTGTCTTTAATTACATAGCCCTATACTAGTTATGCTTACCCTAAAGGGTGTCTTTAATTACATAACTTTATTACATCATCTACCGGCTATGTATACCACTAGGTGTCTTTAATTACATGACCCTGTTACACTATCTACTGGTTATGTATACCACTAGGTGTCTTTAATTACATAACCTTATTGGGTTAAGTATGTGGGCCTATATATACATATTACCCATCCCCTCTAATTTACTTAACCCACCAGTACCCATCCAATTTTACTTAACCCTAACTTAAGTCCATAGTCATATTAAATTAGGTTAAGTAGTCTATTTCTTTACCATGTCCAATTATGGTTAAAATGGGTTAGACCTCCCACATTAGGCCTATAACATGTGGATGCTGGATATGTCGATCGGGTCCGGGCAGTCTTATTCCACAGTTGGGCCTAACCTCGTGTCTTAGCCCGATTCTTATTTGCGTACTTAGACCTCCCATATTATGTTCAACATTAGTGGTTGCTGGATATGCCGGTCGGGTCCAGGTAGACTTCCACCACTAATGTAACCTAACCTCGTGTCATAAGTACAATTTACAATTCCTAATTGTAAATTACTAAACATTCCAAATTAATCCAAATCTACCTATGTCATTATAGGTAACTATTTCTATGTTTTCCCCTTTTGAATTACGTGTCCCTTTTCATATTAAACATTAAATAAATCATGCCAATTATAATCCCTTTTTCCACGTTCTCTCTCTAGCGTATTCGTACGTAATTTTGGCGGCATCTAGGCTATAAAGTAGCCTAGCTATAATAATAAAAAGGGAATATGACGAGGGTGGTAGTTTCAACATGTCTTGGCATAAACATGAACATAAATTGGCATAGTAACAAAGTGAGTGGACATGTGATTAACATCATAATAAAGTGGACATTAAACTAGTAACTTGTGGCAATCACTATGATGTTTAAGCAAGCATAATGAGATCTAGATTTAACATTGGTGTCCAATTACCTAGATCTAGCATAGTTAGGGTAACATAGCAACATGTTTAGATCAAAAGGTAGATTCACATGTCAAGTTTACAACATATATCAATGTATCACAATATGACAGGTGAAAGGTTATTAACATAAAGGTCTAGATCCAAGTAATGTCACAATTATCCAAATTAATAAATGTAATTCCATCATAACATAGTTACAATTCAAGATCCATATAAACATCATAATCGAATCATCACAATTATATTAGATCTAGGAAATTAGATGTGTCATGACATAGGATAAAATTTCATATTAACACAGAATCATACTTTACAACATATCCAATTCATTGTCTATCAAAGCATACTTTTATTTATCTAAACCTAAAAGTAATCTAGAAACTCACAGCGTTAGGTTTAAAGAATTTAGGAAGAACGGATCTAGAATTTCTGAATTGGATTTGTAGAGTATGTTGTAGTAGAAATGGTTTAGTTCGCACTCCAGCAGCATATGGCCTCCATGACTCCCAATGAAGAGAATATGAGAAATATGACACATATATATAGCTGCCAGACCCCCTAAAACTGAGTGCCACCTCAGCCCTAGGGGTGTCGACACCCCTATGGGCGGGTCGACCCCTAGGTCGACACCTCTCTAGGGGGTCGACACCCTAGAGCGGGAATTTTGCCGCTCAGAGGAATTTTTCAAATTTGAATCCTATGGATAGGATTTTGACTCATCTCTGACTCATGTGTATATATAAAATATTTCTGTGCGTATACAAACTTAAAACTCTCATAACTTCTTCATACGGTGTCCGTTCTATGCAAACCAAATGTCTATCTTAACCAGAATTTTGAGATGGACGCATTGGTGCAGTCGGTTTCCTCTAGTTATAAAAATTAAATTAATTATTATTTAATTTATTCTCTTTAATGTCATTTGAAAATTTTGGGGTGTTACACATTAGAAAGGGTATTTTCACTTAAAGGGCTTATTTGTTCAAGGTAATAAGTTTTAAGGACAGCATTTCTGAAAAAATTGTTTTAAGGACAATTTTACATAGTAAAATAAAAGTAGTTGTCCTTTTACATTATACAGAAATAAAGATAACCGCTTTTATCTCTTTCCTGTATAATATAAAAAGATAACCGTTTTTATCATTTTCATGCAGAATTGTCCTTAAAACTAATTTTTCAGTAGTGATGTCCTTTAAACTTATTACCCTGAACAAATAAGCCCTTTAACCTAATTTCCACTATTAGAAATCCTATGTATTTATACTTCCACCGTATTTCTTTCGTAACTCTGATGTTATGTATTTGTTTTTTTATTATTTATTTATTTAGTAACTTCATGAACTATTATTGTTTTACTTATTCCGCTGGGAGATATTTTGGCTTTCGGTTTTTGTGTTTTGTTTGTGATTCTGTAATGATTTTTTTATTGTGAAAATTAATCACACATCCTTAAAATGTTTGGAAATGTAAAGTGTATCCCTCCCATGTTTCATTTATAAATCAGGTCCCTATTTTCACATGCTACGTATTTTTTGAAAAAAATTATGCGATGCTATATAAAAAAATAAAAAAATTCAAACAATCAAAAATATACCTAGAAGCATTCGTAAAAAAAAGTTGCATACATCTATGAAACTATTGCCAATAATAGCATACATGTATGCATATATTCATCCAACGTTTTCTATTGAAAATCTGGACCAATATATGCATACATATATGCATATATTTGTAATAGTTGCATACGTGTATGCATACAAAGTTGAACTGAGATTCATATGTTATGAATAGTTGGATACATGAATGCAACTATTCAGTATATATGCATACATGTATGAAATAAATTTAAAAGTGAGGAAGGCTTCTGAATATGTGCATGATTGTATGCATGTATTATGTATAAGTGCACGAATAAATGCAACAATGTCTGAAAACCGTAAATGCTTGAAAAAACAGGCCAAATTTGAATATGTGCATAAAAAGATGCATATATTGTTGTTTAACTATATGCATTTATACCACAGTTTGATGCATCATTAAGATATATGCATGAATGTATGCAACTGTGTACGAATAGGTGAATATCCTGATGCATAAACCTTCTTTTTCGCTGTTTTTCTGTATTTTTGGCTTTTGACGTGGTTTTTTTAATTGTTTTTACACCTGAATTTTTTAGCGTATACGTGTTTTATATAATAATGAATTTTCGTGATTTTTATTTTATTTTTTTGGGGATTTTTTGATGAATTTTCAAAAAATAGGGACCTAATTTATAATAAGTTTAGGACTGGATGTGAGCCTATTTTCCAAACTTAATAGGGACCTGTGCCAAACGGACCCTTTTATATTTTACCCCATAGAAATAATAGCCTGATGTTTTGAATGTTTCCGGTCGGTTTTATTATCACTTAAATGATTTGAAATAATAGGTCGTTACCTAGAAGATCGTTATCATTATCCATACAAACACACATGCATACACACATACATATATGTATTAATAAAAAAAGCCTGATTTGCTAAACTCATCCCTTATATTCTTTACTCAAATTTGAAACTAATGTGATGGCTGCCATTTTTTGCTTCATTTTTGTACTAAAAATTTCACCTTATATTTTTCATATTTTGCTCCGTATATGTTAATTATTCGCTTAGAAGCCTAAACTTTACCATTACTTTATCATTATTGAAGCCCTGCTTCGGTTTTTTAATCCCTCAACCCTCTTTTCGCCATTCTCATGCAGGAAAATCTACAATATATGGAAAGGTGATTTTCATCAGTATATTCCCTAGATATGTAGAGAAAGTTGGGACTATGACGGAATCCCTTTCGGATCCATGTTTAATATTTGTATTCATCCATCTTTGTAAGCTTATTTCGTATTGATATGCATTTTTTCCTTCATCTACAATATACACCAATTCATTACAGGGAATCTTCCCTTTGAATTATATTGATTTGGTTACAACTCTAATTTGCAAATTTCATTCTTTTCGTTGGTAAGGTTTACATTAAAACATACGTCAAAGCGGTGGACTCCTTATCCTATTTTTGTTGTGCAGTATTAAATAATCTAATCACTTTTATTTTCAAATTATGTGAAGTAAATTAGGAACGTTATGTATGCTTTTAAAGACAAATTTAATTTGCTACTCTCAAAGCACTATAGCAAATTGAATTTAATGATCCTTTCTTTTCGCCAAAGTTGCTTCATTCTCATCCCCTCTTTTTAACTCAAATTTCAAACTAATATGATGGCCACCATTTTTTACTCTTCTTTTCCACCAAAGTTTTCACATTATATTTTCCTATTTGTTCCACATCAATATGTCATTCGCCGGAATTTTTTTTAAATTGGTTAATACATCGCCATATAGGTCTAGGGGGAGCCTCGACCTCTTACTCGGTAGTTACACACCTTACCACTGTTTTCCCAAAAACTTAAACATCACCATTCCTTTATAGTTATCAATACCCTACTTCGGTCTTTGAATCCCTCAACCCCTTCTCCACCTTTCTCTTGCAAGATAATCTACAATAACATGGAAGGTAATTTTTTTCCAGTGTTTTCTCCGGAGTGGAGATTATGTTGAAGTGCATTTTATTTCAAGGTAACAAGTTTTAAGGACAGCACTTCTAACAATTTACAGAAAAAAGATAAACTCATTTACTTTTTTAAGTTATTCAAAAAATGATGAATTCTTTTATCATTATTTATATATAATTGGAAATGATAAATTCTTTTATACTTTTCCTATAAAATGTCCTTAAATGTTATCTTTAAAACTTATCACTTAGAACAAATAAGCCATTTAAATGAATATCACCTTCTCTTCTCTACACATGTAGAGAAAGTTGCACCTATGACAGAGTCCCTTTCAGATCCATTATAATATCTGTATTCATCATTTTTATAAGCTTATTTCATATTAATATGCATTCTTCCATTCATATTTAACCTACTCTAATTCACAATAGGTAATCTACTCTTTTAATTACTTTGATCTTAACTTAGTCAAAATTCTGGTTTGCAAATTTCATTCTATTCATTTGTATGGTTTACACTTAATTATACCTTTAAATTGTGGACTGCTTATTGCATTTTTTTGTGCAATATTGAATTGCATAATCACTTTTATTCTAATCTAAGTGCAAAAAATTAGGAATGTCTTGAAATTTTGTTTCTACGTTTCTTTATAGTATCATTTTTATATTATTTAAATGTCTGCAGTAGTAGCCTAGCGGTTAAGGACATTGTGCCATGGTAATAGTGATGTGGGTTCGAAACCCGGAATGGCATGCTAAGAGCTTACTATGTACATACGCTAAGATCAGCCACTTCTGTGGTGCTCGTGGACTGGTCTAGGTGCACTAGGGAGGGTTTTAGGACTTCGGTCGGTTTCCCTCCTGAACAAATTTAAAAAAAAATAGCAAACTGTGTTAAACTCGTGAAATTGCTGAGATATCCTTTGACTTTCAAAAAACCAGAAAACCCCACTAGTTTGCTAAGTTATCCCCCGTTAAAAAAATAATCCAAAAATACCCTCCGTCAAGTCAGCATGGCATGATGTGTTTAGAGTACCACGCTGTGGCACAAGGTGGTGCTCTAAACGCACCACGTTGTGCCATTGTAAGATGGACAAAAAAATCTAAAAAAATTAAAACATGGATTTAAACAGGAAATAAGTGAAGGGTATTTTCATTATCAATTTTCATTAAAAAATAGGCAACTCAACAAGTTGCTGAATTGGAATAGAATTTGCCATAAATATTTGGATAGAATCTTATATAGAAAATTTACTATTGAATTATTTCACCATTTTATGGTGAAGCCTAGTTTTCAACTTGTTCCTCTAATCTAAAAAGTCCTAAATTGTTAATCTCAAATTCTGAATTTGGGTGACCACAACCTAACTCAACGTCTTTAAGTTATGATTTTTTGGAAATTAGGTTTAGTGACAATAATTTTTACAATATTTTTCTCCAGGCCATCTGTTGGCTAGCTTTTGGAACCAAGCCACCAAGATCGATATATGCAGTCCACACAGTCTCAGATATAGAAGCTATCAAGTTCAGACCACATGGATCATGGATCGCGGATCGCCCCCCTTGCGCGAGTCGCACTAACGATCACTATCCGATCAGATCCTACGAACCACCACGTGAAGACCTTGACTAAGTCAACCGCGATCCGATCCGAGCTGGGAGACACGATGATGGCCACAGACTTGGTCATCCACGATCCAATGTTTAAGGAGATCGCGACACCTGTCCACAACGGCTAATTTGACTAATTCTTCATCAAGCTACGAACCAGTCCGAGATCTTCGGGATGTGGGCCACATATGACCACGATCCGTCACCAGAAATCAGCTATAAATAGCCCAGAGCTTGGCATTTTTCAGGGTCTTTTGGCAGTTTTAAGGATTGATTCCACCATTACTGTCATACCACTATTTCATACCAGATTTACTTCGAGATAACTGAGAGAAATCGTAATTGTTAGAGTGAGTTTGAGAGAAATCATTGGATGTACTAGCATCCAAAGTATAATCAATAGCATATAAAGTGGACGTAGGCTCGTTAACGCCGAACCACTATAAATCGTGTGTGTTCTCTGTTTTTTTCTCATTTTTCAGTTATAATTCCCTACGAATCAGAACAATTTGGGTGTCAGAGCCAAATTTTGATCTAACATTTTGGTGCTTTCACTGAGAATTGATTTCTCGGCATATTCGATTGTTGCTCCGTTGTTTGGATATTCAAGTCCGAAGGAAACAGTCCTGAAACTTCACTGTTCAGATTTTTGAAGATTCCAGCAGCATCTGATATCATGGCCGGAAAGAAGTCTAAGGAAGTACGAGCTTCACAGGCGATTGAAGTCGCGAATGAAGCAGTTGAAGAAAGTATACATGAGCAGGTTGAGGAGGGCCTCGCGGATCACGGTGACATAGGGGCGGACCGATCCGGACGCGGTGCCACGATCCGAACTGAAGGGGTTGTCACTCGATCCTACGACAACGCCGCGAACCCTCCCCCTAATTTTACCACGATCCGACCCCAGGGGGGCGCTACGAGCCACAAACACAGGTCCACTGCAATCCAAAGTGATGACCAGAATACAACTCAACTTGGAAAGGAGGTTATGGCTCACTCTTCCCGTCCCGGTACCTCTGTTCGACCTGGCTCAAGTTCTCTGCGCATAAGAGAAAATGTTAATGATCAATCTGACTCCTCTGCTCCGGTCACTGAAGGAGATCTTTCTCGCTTCTCTGAAATGTGGGATAGGCTGTTTGATGAATTAACTGCTCAAAGGCAGCAAAGCTCTGTGCTGCAGTAGAACTTAACTGCTATGGATAGAAGGATCGATGATCTCGCAAGACAAAGAACACTCCCAGTTCACCCACTCACCCCAGAGTACTCTTCTTCGTCAGAGGAATCACCAAGACCTCCGCGGAGACTGTATGAGAGGGCTGAAAACATAGAGCAGCTCCGATTTGGAACCTTACCATCACGAGAGGAAGATACACTTAGTGTAGGACTCTCAAACTGCAACTTGAATAATCGTGTCGCAACTCCTAGAGCTCAAGTTGTGGACAATCCTGTTGAGAATAGACCACCTCAACCCCTTTGCCATACAAATACTCATGGTAACAGAGGGCAACGAAGCCCAATCCGAGCTCCGGACTTTGTGGATGTTCCTAGAAAAGAGATCGGAGAATTCCACCAAGCGAGAAGCACTGATCCCGAGCCTCCGATGACCAGTGCAAATGTTGCAGCTATGGTCCATCAAATCCTAGCGGATAGCCATGGACAAAGGAATGAAGATTGGGGAATTGAGCGCAGTCACACCCCTTTTACTGATGACATTCTAGACGTAACTTTCCCGAGGTGCTTCAACATGCCTCAGATGAACCATTACGCGGGTAGATCTGATCCAATCCAACATCTAATGAGATATTCTTGGTCAATGACCGCTGCTGCAGCCTCTGACGCTGTAAAGTGCAAAGCATTCCCTATATTCCTGGAGGATGTAGCGTTATTATGGTTTACTCGCTTACCAGCAAGATCAATTTCCAGTTTTAAGGAGTTGAGTGAAAGGTTCGTGGAAAAGTTCCGCATTTATGCACAGAGGTCAAAGAGTGTGATTGATCTGTTCCTTGTCAAACAACGACCAGGCAAGAGCTTGAGGTTGTATCTGGATCATTTCAACCTAGCAGCCACCGAAGTCAAGGATCCCCATGAGCCAACTGTTGTGGTAGCCCTGATTGATGGGGTAGATAAAGATACTGAATTTGGGAGATACCTGGCCGGCAAGCCACCTCATACTAGAGAATTGTTCTACGAGAAAGCAAACGTACGCTTACGTCAGGAGGAGGTATATGCTAACCGGAAGATGAAAATGGCAAATAAGGAGGAAATCGAAAGTAATGTGGCCATCAAGTAAACCGGAGACAGCTCGGGAAAGGTTGAAGTCAATGTTGGAAACCGAAACCAGGGCGGCGGCCACCAGTCAGGAAATAATGGTAACAATAGTAATGGCAATAATTGGAAAAGAAATCGGGGGAACGACTCCCAGAGAAGGACCCGTCCCAGGTCTTTCGAAAATTATACGCCAATAAATGATACTTTAGAGAATATATTCGCAGACTCGTACAACGTTCTCCAACATAAAAGGCCTCCTCCAAGAGAATCGACGGAGAAAGAACGTGAGACGGGGAAGTTTTGTCTCTTCCATCAGACTCACGGCCACTCTACAAATGAATGCTGTCATCTGAGAGATGTAGTTGAGAGGCTGCTCTGGGAAGGGAAGTTGGATGAGTACCAGGTGACTCCTAGAGACAGGGGGCAAGCTATTCAGACCCCGAACCAAAAACAGAATCAACCTACTGCCAGGCCAACTGTCTAGCAAAAAGGAAAGGATCTTGTTATCAATACCATAATCAGAGGGCTTCACCTGGCCGGGCATAGTTTCAAGGCGATGGATCAGTACGTAAACGCAGCAAAGTAGCATCTTGAGGCAAGAGAGTGTAGCAACCCTGAGGACAATGTCCCGGTAAAACAACAAAAGATGATGTCAGATGACGTCATTTTCTGCAACCGAGAGAGTATTGGAGTCCACGCTCCGACCGAAGATCCATTTGTAATCACAGTTCCTATTGGCCCGGCCACTGTCCATAAAGTTTTAGTGGATAACGGGAGTTCAGTCAACATTCTATTCAAAAAGACGTTCAATCAAATGAATCTTGAATTTAAAGATTTAAAGCCGTGTGAAGGATCGATCCGTGGATTTAACGGAGCTTCAACTGCTCCAATGGGATATGTAGAGCTGCCGGTAACACTTGGGGAAGGAGAACGCCAGAGAGTGAGAATTCTTCCCTTCGTGGTTTTGGGTATGGAATCGCCTTATAATGCCTTCTTGGGCCGACCGGCCCTAGCAAAGTTTAGAGCTTGTATAGCCCCCTGGTGCTTGTTATTCAAGTTTCCTACGGAAGCTGGTGTTGGCATAGTCAGAGGAGATCAGGTTGCTGCACGAGCATGTTACATTGCAGAGCTAAAGCTACTCCGTAAAGGAAAAGATATAGAAACTAAAGACGCTTCTTCCCCCACAAGGGAGGAGACGTCATAGCAACTAAAGAGAATGACTATGGGTGAGTCGCCCAGAGAATTGCCCGAGGATATAGATCCCAGAGAGGACGAAGAGACTGGGGGCAGGATGGCGGCTCCCAACGAAACGACTGTGGATGTACCGATCGATGATAGTGACCCAGAGAAGGTCCTAAAGATTGGATCCCAGTTGGATCCAGTTCGAGTTAAAGAACTGACGGATTTCCAGAAAGATAACTTGGATGTATTTGCTTGGACCCACGCGGACATGTGTGGGATATCTCCATCAATCATGAGCCACTCATTGAGCATTAACCCAAAGCATCCCCCTGTAAAACAAAAAAGGCGAATGCTGGGCCCAGAGAGGTCCGTAGCCTTTAAAGAAGGAGTTGAAAAGTTAAGAAGTAACGGATTCATCAGAGACTCAACCTACCCAGATTGGATTTCAAATCCAGTTTTGGTAAAGAAGGCCAATGGGAAGTGGCGTACGTGTATTGATTTTTCGGATTTGAATAAAGCCTGCCCAAAAGATAGCTTTCCGTTACCCAGAATTGATCAGTTGGTAGATTCAACGGCGGGTCATGAGCTTCTCTCTTTCATGGATGCTTATTCAGGATATAACCAGATCCCTATGGATGTTCCAGATCAAGAACACACTAGCTTCATCACGGATCTGGGATTATACTGCTACGTGGTAATGCCTTTTGGTTTGAAGAACGCAGGCGCTACATATCAACGGTTAGTGAACAGAATGTTCTATAACCAGATTGGGAAAACGATGGAGGTGTACATTGACGACATGTTGGTCAAGTCCATACAATCATCCAATCACACTACAGACTTGGAAGAGATGTTTGGTACCCTTCGAAAGTATAGGATGAAACTCAACCCAATGAAATGCTCATTTGGGGTTGCCTCCAGGAAATTCTTGGGATTCAATGTCAGCTCGCGCGGGATTGAGATTAATCCGGACCAGATCGCAGCAATCAGAGGCATTCAGGAGCCTAGACAAATCAAAGATGTGCAAAGCCTTGCAGGGAAAGCAGCAGCATTAAGCAGATTCATCTCTAGAGCGACAGACAAATGCATTCCATTCTTTGAATTGATATAGCGAGGAAAACACAATTTTAAATGGACTCCTGATTGCATAGAAGCATTTCAGAACCTGTTGAATCATCTGGAGAGGCCTCCGATACTGTCTAAGCTAGTGGACCACGAGGATTTATTCTTGTACTTAGCAGTGTCGTCCCACGCGATCAGCTCAGCATTAGTGAGAGAAGAAGACAAGGTTCAAAGGCCAGTGTACTACGTGAGTAAAAAATTGGCGGCAGCTGAGCGCAATTATCCGAGGATAGAAAAGCTGGCGTACAGTTTATTGATTGCATCTAGGAAGCTTCGAAATTATTTCCAAGCTCATCCTATCACCGTGTACACTGATCATCCGCTCAAGCAAGTTCAACAGAGACCAGAAGCTTCTGGAAGACTGCTCAAATGGAACATTGAATTGAGTCAATTTGATCTCAATTTTCAGCCCCGACGATCGATACGGGGGCAAGTGCTGGCGGATTTCATAGCAGAATTTACTGTCCCGGAGGATGACATAGTAAATGAAGAGGCTGACCCACCAAAATTACTTCTCGATCCTAGTGCATGGAAATTGTATATTGATGGTGCTAGGAATGATAAACGATCCAGTTCCAGAGTGGTGCTTGAAACTCCTGAGAAACGACTGATATCCTATGCTATCCGGTTGGAATTTCACGCCACTAACAACGACTCTGAATATGAAGCCCTGATAGCCGGGCTGAGGATCGCAAAGGAATTAGAGATCGCGAAGCTGGACATATTTTGTGATTCCAAGTTGGTTGTAAATCAGGTCACTGGAAAGTTCCGAGCTAAGAGCCCAAGGTTGATTTCGTATTTGGAGAAAGTGAAGGAGTTGCTAACTAGCTTTGATCACTACAGTATATCTCATATTCCACGGTCAGAGAACCAAAAGGCGGACAAGTTAGCGAAGATGGCTAGTTCCGACGATCCTGAAGAAGCCGGGCTAGCCCCAGTTGAAGTACTTCAGTTCCTTAGCATAGGTCAGATGGAAATTGATCTGATACTAGAAACTGAGCCAGAAAGGGAGTCATGGATGACCCCTCTAAAGAATTTCTTGATGAATGGAACGCTTCCGACCAAGAAGAGCGAGAAGCGTAAGATAATCCGTAAAGCTTCCCGATACGTTCTGCAAGGCGGAGTCCTGTACAGACAGGGATTATCAATGCCTCTTCTCCGGTGTATAGCCCATGACGACATCAAGTGTGTACTGCAGGAAGTACATGAGGGTGAATGTGGTGACCATACTGGAGGACAAACGTTGGCAAAAAAGGTGTTGCGGTATGGTTACTTCTGGCCTACCATAAACAAAGATGCGGCAAAATACGCACGACGTTGTGATGCATGCGAAAGATTTTCAAAAATTCCCAGGGCACCTCCTGGCCAGTTAAAGACAATGGTGAGTCCATGGCCTTTCGCTATGTGGGGAATTGATATCATCGGAAGCCTCCCTATAGCAAAGGGCGGAGCAAAGTTCGTTCTTGTAGCTGTTGACTACTTCACCAAATGGGTCGAGGCTGAGCCGTTAACTACAATCAAAACCAAGCGAGTGATTAATTTTGTTGTTAGGAAAATTATTTGCCGGTTTAGGATCCCGAAGATCATCATAACTGACAATGGAACCCAGTTTGATAGCAACGAGTTCAGGGACTTCTGCCAGAAGTACCACATTGAGAAACGGTACACCTCTGTGGCACATCCGCAGTCGAACGGACAGGTCGAAGCAGCAAATAAAGTGATTAAGTCCATTATCAAAAGAAGATTAAGGCAGGCCAAAGCCATGTGGGTCGATGAATTACCCTTGGCATTATGGGCCTACAGGACAACGTATAAATCGGCGACAGGCCATACTCCCTTCTCTCTTGCTTTTGGAGCAGAGGCAGTCACCCCGGTTGAGCTAAAAGTACCATCTCACCGAGTCAATTACTACGATACGATGACTAATAACGAGTTGCTCCTTGAATCCCTAGATACAATAGAGGAGAAAAGGGATGAAGCAGACCTGCATGCCTTGAGACACAATCAACAGGTCGCTAGATACTACAACAAAAGAGTTCGAGCCCGAACCTTTGAACCCGGAGACTTGGTTCTGAAGCGTGCCTTTCCACCCCCAACTCATATGGGTGCGAAGTGGGAAGGAACATACTCCGTTCTACGAAGGCTTGATAATGGAACCTTCAAGCTAGCAACCGTAGATAGAGAAGAAATCCCCAGAGTGTGGAATGCCCAACATTTGCGGCCCTATCTGATGTAAAGTTGTTAGATTTATCCTTTTGTTTCATAGGACCATGTAAAAGGCATGACTTGCCTAGAATAGTCCAATGTTTTGAGCAAAGGATTATAAAGTGGACGTAGGTCACGATTCGACCGAACCACTATAAAAATATTGTGTGTTGTTTACCTTTATTGGCACTATTATTTATCTTCTCTTCTATCTTTATAAAGTTTGCTGTAAAACCATATAGCGATCACAGAAACGTGTAATTCTAAGTGCCTTCCATCAGAATGGAGAGTAATCCGCAGCCAGAATGCGGAGGGTGCAATAAAGTGAATCACACCATTAATTGCAATCTAACTCTCCAGAGCCGAGAGAGAACGTAAAGGACGCGAAAATAACGTCCATATGGCAAGGCGACGCACCATGATAAGAACCGCCTTGATAGAACTCTAACCTTGCGATCGCCAGTAGAGTATAAAAGCGTCTATGATTAAGCGTTGAGGAGGAGCTCTTACCCCGCTGAAGGATCGAGGGCGACTGAACAGCTGAGCTCGAACTCTAACCTTGGCGACCACCAGGAGAGTATAAAGGCGTCTATGATTAATCGCTGAGAAAGAGCTCTTACCCCGCTTAAGGATTGGGGGGCGACTGAGTAGCTGAGCTCGAACTCTAACCTTGGCGACCGCCAGGAGAGTATAAAGGCGTCTATGATTAAGCGCTGAGAAAGAGCTCTTACCCCACTGAAGGACCAGGGGGCGACTGAACAACTGAGCTCGAACTCTAACCTTGGCGACCGCCAGGAGAGTATAAAGGCGTCTATGATTAAGCACTGGGAAGGATGCTAGAGACTCAGCACCCCCAGAATTTCTGCCCCGTTGAAGGATCGATGAGCGGATCATGGTACGAGTTCGAACTTTAACACGCTGACGGATCGGGAAAGTATAGAGATACACGATGATGCAAAAGAAATAAACTTTCATTCATAAACTGCAAGCTTACAAGATAAAGAGGAACCTAAACAAAAGTGAGGGTCATTCTCACAATTACATTTCATGGCCAGTGGAAAGCCTAAAAATCCTAAGGACAAAATATGAACTAATATCTGCATCCTACTCATGCTAGGGGGCCTATGTTGGCTTCTTGTTCTTCTTCTACCTACCCGACTCCTCCTTATCAACATCCGAACGATCACCTTTTTTCCTCTTCCTCTTATCAACAAGAGGCTCTGGCGAAGAACTAGAGGATTGAGAGGCTAGTTGTGAAGTTGTTGATCGGGAGGAAAATCTTATGACCAACCCAGTTTTGGGATCGATCTCAGAAATAGGGGGCACATATACTGGATCTTGTTCCCCTTTCATAAGGAGCAACTGCCTCTCCTCTTCAGCCTGTTGTTCAGCCAAGGTTTCCTCATCATCACCTCTGATTTCTTTGGTAATGGCGACTTCCTCTTCATCGTCTTCATGGTGCCCGTCCATATCTCTCAAAGCCTCGATGGGCTCGGCATCTCGGGAAATATCAGCACTGGGTGCGAGAATGACTTTCTCCATCGTCGCACCTTCGGACTGCTTGGGAGCGTCAGTACTAGCACTTGGCGGGATGACAACCTTCTCCGCCTCTGTCTTCTTCTCAGCATCCTTATCGGTTGGCCCGCCACCTGTAACATGAGAAACAAATGTTATTTTAGGAGAGAATACGGTTTGCTCAGTTGATTGTTCAACAAGATGGCGACAAGTGACGATTGCTTTGACAAATTGCGGAGAGAATATAGAGATACCTTCCGCTGATCCTCCATCCAAGCTAGCAACAGAAGCTCCGACAACTGGAGAAGTCGGACCCAGAGGAATCAATGGATCATCGGGACTGTATTCCTCAATTTCGAAGGCCTTGGGCTCTACAGCTGAGCTCGAGCCTTCTTCAATTTTATTTTTGCCCTTGGCCAGAGTTTTCTCCTTATCCATCTCTTCTTGGAGAAGGCATCTGCCTTTCTCTAAATCCTCGGGTTCATTATCCTTAAGAATGGTCCACATCAACTCATTCTCATCAATCTCATCGACTCCTAATCGTTGTTTCTCGCTCTGGACGATGGCATCCCATATGTTGGCTAAAGTGACATGGTAGTCCGGGATCCAGGAGATGTTACGGGTCTTGATGACCTGGCCAAACAAGTCAAATAGCATTTCTTCAAATCCTTCAATATCTTTCTCTATCTCGAGGAGATTTTCATTAGAAATAGTAGCCATTTCAATGGCACTTTCCACATTATTTTCAGCAAGAACCGCGCGGTTCTCTGCACGCGCGAGTTGATCATTCAAAACCGCCCTCTCTTTTTCGGCCAGAGCTAAACTATCTTTCAAGCTTTCCTTTTCTTTCTCCCAAGCAGCTTTTTCAGCTTCGAAATGATCCTGTGCTGTTTTTAGTTCGGTGTTGGCCATCTTGAGATCTTCCACCTCCTTCTTCAATGACGCACGCTCTTTGCTGTTAGAATCGAGCTCATTATGAAAACGTTGCCTGGCCTCCTCCAGCTCTGTCTTGTATTTTTTAGCATCTCGTTGAGCCAAGGCAAGCAAAGATTGTGCATCTTCCAAGTCCTTTTCCATTTTCACCCTAGCCCTTTCATTGTTATCTATCCTCACTTTGGACCTTCTAGCGTTCGGATGACGTCTAAAAGGTTGGCAGCATGTTTCTTCAGCGCCTCATATTGCTTGGCTACATGGCGAACATGTCCGATGACTTCAGTATCCCAATTCCTAGGAACTGGTTCCAGAGCTAGAACGAACATCATCCTCTCGAAGAAGATATTGGGGAATTTTTCTCGTAATTTCCCCAGTTTAGCTTGAGCCTCAGGACCATGGACATAGTCTCACGCCCCGGGGGCGCTTAAACTTTGTTGACTAGAGGGGACGATGTCAGTTTTCTCCTTCTCAGAATCCTTGTTTGGATCTTTGTTTTTATCCTTAGGCTCATGGTGTTTTTTGGATGATCTACTGTGAGATGGCGCGCTCTTCGGAGGAGTTAAGTCTTTGGGAAGTTTGGATAGAAGGAAGGGTTGAAGGTGGCTGCGGAAAAGGAAGAAGAAAAGGAGGAAGAACAGTTCGGCTTATATAGGGAAACCCATGGCCTTTGGCCTTCCGTTTTTTGTCTCGTCCGAACCGTGGGGGCCTGATGAGCCACGAGTCCAAGCCCATCGAGAAAAAGATCGTGGCTCGTTTCACTGAAGACCCATTTGAATGACGGTTCGCGATGAGCACCCTTCACCCGATCCGCGACGAGCACCCTTCACCCGATCCGCATCATGTGATGACGATCTAAGCCCTAGAATGACCGTTAATAGAAGAATATGAACGAAGTTTGGAGGATTAAAAAGTTTACCCGACAATCGCCCGACAACTTTGCAATGAAATCTCCAAAAGAAAAATTCTGGACAACCAAAGAAATGGTCAAAGATCTAACGGGGTATTTATACAATTGAGAGACACAACTTTTTGGAAACGGTGCGACACTACAAACAGACACAACCTTCGCTTTGCATCGCTTCAGGAAAAGACAATTCAGAAATTTCGAAGCATGTTCCATCCTCGATAAAACATACTTCGAGGGGGCAAAATGTTGGCTAGCTTTTTGAACCAAGCCACCAAGATCGATATATGCAGTCCACACAGTCTCAGATATAGAAGCTATCAAGTTCAGACCACACGTATCATGGATCGCGGATCGCCCCCCTTGCATGAGTCGCACTAACGATCACGATCCGATCAGATCCCACAAACCACCACGTGAAGACCTTGACTAAGTCAACCGTGATCCGATCCGAGCTGGGAGACACGATGATGGCCACGGACTTGGTCATCCACGATCCAATATTTAAGGAGATCGCGACACCTGTCCATAACGGCTAATTTGACTAATTCTTCATCAAGCTACGAACCAGTCCGAGATCTTCGGGATGTGGGCCATGTATGGCCGCGATCCGTCACCAGAAATCAGCTACAAATAGCCCAGAGCTTGGCATTTTTCAGGATCTTTTGGCAGTTTTAAGGATTGATTTCACCATTACTGTCATACCACTATTTCATACCAGATTTACTTTGAGATAACTGAGAGAAATCGTAATTGTAAGAGTGAGTTTGAGAGAAATCATTGGTTGTACTAGCATCCAAAGTATAATCAACAGCATATAAAGTGGACGTAGGCTCGTTAACACCGAACCACTATAAATCGTGTGTGTATTCTGCTTTTTTCTCATTTTTCAGTTATAATTCCCTATGAATCAGAACAATTTGGGTGTTAGAGCCAAATTTTGATCTAACACCATCTTTTTAGAAAATAAGTTTTCAGGCCATGGTTCAAAAACTGCGCCTTTTACCCCATTTATTTCAGGACCAAAAATAACATCTTTCTGGATAACTAAAAATTCAATTCGATCTGAATATAGATCTTATGTATTTAAATTAGTGTGCTAACTTTACTTAATTCTTTGAACTTCAATTGGGTAGAGGTGAATTTCGATTTCAGGTAATTCTTTGAATTCTCTAGTTTCGTTTATATTTAGTTTATTGATTTAATGAGAATTATACCTGCAATTATTAATTTCGATTTTGATTGTTTCAGATAATTTGGTTTCAAATTATCATTTTGTTTTAAATTATCTTCATTTCCAATTATTAAGCTATTTTGTTTTGTGCGTCTACATTATTGTTCCCTGATTTTTTTCGTGTTGGAAATGTTTTTATAAACATAAGGTGAATTATTAAAAATGTTGGAATAAGTGTAGGAATGGCTCATATATGTGAATAATCCCACATCATGGGACAATATGGAAGAAGCAAGTATTTATACTTGTTTCTAAGAAGTCATGTTGGGGCCTTGGGCTCCCAATACATGCTTTGTTGTGAGGAGGGAGACCATGCATCATGACCACCACACACGCGCGCACGACTGACCGACTCAACTCGACCCAACCCAGTCCGGTTCGGTTCGGGCTTGGGTTTGGGCTTTGGATTTGCGGTGTAGACAATATTATTTTTTGGACTAGAAAATCTTGCCTTTTTCAAATCATTTTTTACGGAAAATATTTCTGAGCTGACTTTCACATGAAGCGGAAACTTTTGACTCGTTATTTCAGTAGATCCGATTTTCTCTCACTGCCCAGTATTTTCGTTCAGCCCCAATCCCCGTCTATATATTATCTTCAGTTGTAGAAGAGTATCTCCATCTGAACAACATTTTCTTACCTCCGCCATTAAAAAAAGAGTAGTTTTTTATATTTGAAAGTGCAAATCTGCACTGATTTGTTGTGCAAGCAAATCAGTTATTTTTTTCAAAGGCTGTTTTATCCTAGAGGCAGCGGCGAAAGTACGAAGTGGTTTGCACCACTGACCTAATCGCCGAATCATCTTCAAGAAAGCGACCAAGTACGTGACTCGGCCATTGTTTCCTAACAATTTGAAGACGTACTGAAACAATGGCTTCGACATCAACCCTGGATGATGCTGCTCCCCCTTCTTCTTTCCAGATCCCACTCATGACTGCTGCTCCATTCAGATTCGAAGGCTTACATTTCAAGCGATGGTGTTAGAAGATGGAGTTCTATCTGACGATGAGAAAGGTGGCTACTGCTCTGACCACCGACAAACCGCAGTTGCCGGACAACCCTGACGGAACTGATGAAGCGCAAATGGCTTCCTGGACTGAACAATCAAAGTAACTACAGATCTGGACTGAACAGGAATACTAGTGCAAAAATTTCATACTCAATGGCCTCAGCGATGATCTGTATGACTACTACAACTCGGAGGACAAGACAGCGAAGGAGATCTGGGAAGCGCTGAAGAAGAAGTATGATACAGAGGTGGTAGGGGCAAAGAAGTATACTGTCAGCCGCTATCCAAAATACCAGATGACAGATGACAGGTCAGTAGAGATGCAATCTCATGAGCTTCAGAAAATAGCTCATGAGATCATCTCCGAAGGTATGACATTGGACGAACAGTTTCAAGTTGTTGTTATTACTGCGAAATTTCCCCCAGGTTGGAAAGATTTTAAGAATGACTTACAACATAAGACTAAGGAATTTTCCTTAGAGAGCTTGATCACCCACCTCCGTATTGAGGAGGAGGCACGCAAACGAGACCAGAAAGAGAAAGTGCTGGTTGTCTCAGACAACAACACTAAAAAGAATAATCCCACAGTTCTGAAACCGAATCAGAAGTCCTTTAAGAATCAGAAATGGCGCAACAAACAGAACGGGAGTTTGTAAGGAAACCCAAATGGATACCAAAATCCATCCCAAAGTAATGATTCTGCATAGTTGTTTTTATGTTACAACTGTGGAAAACCAGGTCATATGGCAGGAAAGTGTCGGAACAGTCCAAGCTCTGCACCGCAGGCGAACCTGATTGAGGAGCCTCTTACGGCTATGATTACTGAGATTCACCTTATTGGTGGATCAGAGGGTTGGTAGGTAGACACTGGTGCTTCTTGTCATGTCTGCTATGAATGTGATATGTTCACCACATACACGGCTGCTGATGATCAGAAAGTGTTGTTGGGAAATTCTCACACCACTAAAGTTGCAGGGGTTGGAAATGTGGAAATCAAGTTTACCACTAGAAAGACTGTGATTCTGAAAGATGTTATGCATACTCCATAGATGAGGAAGAATCTGGTTTCTGGCTTTCTCCTTAATAAGACAAGCTTTACTCAAGTTATTGGGGTTGATTTGTATACCCTAACTTATAAGGGAACTTTTGTGGGAAAGGGTTATGCTTGTGAGGGAATGTTTAAATTAAATGTTGAATCTAATAAAGTGACTACTTTTGCTTATATGTTGTGTGATTTTAATATTTGGCACTCTAGATTATGTCATGTTAATAAGCGTATAATTCATAACATGAGCACGCTAGATATGATTCCTAAAATATCAGAATCTGAACCTGATAAAAGTGAATTATGTACACAAGCTAAAATCACAAAGAAACCTCATAAATATGTTGATAGAGTTTTTGAACCCTTAGACTTGATTTATTCTGATATATATGAGCTTGATTGGCACTTTGATTAGACATGGACATCATTATTTTATCACTTTTATTAATGACTGCTCTGATTTAACCTATGTATATCTTATGAAAAATAAAAGTGATGCATTTGATAGGTTTAAAAAATTCAAAACTAAAATTGAGAATCAAGCAAAGAGGAAAATTAAGAGACATTATAGTGATAGAGGAACATAATATGAATCTAATTCAGTTCTGGAGTTCTATAAATTACATAGTATTGTACATGAAAGAACTGCACCCTATTCACCTGAAATGAACGGTAAAGCTGAAAGAAAAAATAGGACTTTTACCAAATTAGTAGTTGCCATCCTACTAAATTCTGGTGCAGCAAATCATTGGTAGGGGATATTTTATTGACTGTATGCTATGTTCTGAATAGAATCCCCAAATCTAAGAGTAAAATTTCACCTTATGAAATTTTAAAGAATTATAAACCCAATGTCTCATACTTTAGAACTTGGGTTTGTTTAGCACATGTTCGCATTCCAGATCCTACGAGAATAAAATTGGCAAGTAGAGCATATGAATGTGTATTTATAGGCTATGCTATCAATTGCAAAGCATACCGATTTTATGACCTAAATACACAATATAATTGAATCAAATAGTGCCAATTTTTATGAAACAAAATTTCCTTTTAAATTAAGGAATAGTGGGGGCACATCAAGTATGCCTATTAGAATAGAACTTAATAAAAGTTCTGAAGCTGAACCTAGAAGAAGTAAAAGAGCAAGATCCGTAAAAGATTTTGGTTCGGATTTTTGTGCTTTTACTATAGAGGAAGTTCCCTTAAACCTTCAAGAGGCCTTATCTTCTTTAGATGCCGATTTTTGGCAAGTGGATATAAATGATGAGATGGATTCTTTGGAATCAATAAGACTTGGCATTTGGTAGATTTACCCCTTAGTTGTAAATCTGTAGGCTGTAAATGGGTGCTTAAAAAGAAATTAAAACCTGATGGCACTATTGATAAATATAAAGCACGACTAGTAGCTAAAGGTTTTAGACAAAAAGAAAATATAGATTTCTTCGACACTTTTCACCCATAACTAGAATAACATCCATTCAGGTGTTATTCTCACTTGCTTCCATTCATAATTTACTAATACACTAAATAGATGTTAAAACTGCCTTTTTAAACGGTGAATTAGAAGAAGAAATTTTGTATGGACCAGCCTGAAGGATTTGTAGTACATGGTCAAGAACATAAAGTATGCAAATTAGATAAATCATTATATGGTTTAAAACAAGCAATTAAACAATGGCATGAAAAATTTGATAACTTAATCATTTCACATGGTTTTAAAGTTAATGAAAGTGACAAATAAATTTATTACAAATCTGAGAATGACATTTGCACTATTATATGCCTTTATGTAGATGACTTACTCATCTTTGGGTCAAACATTCATGCCATAAACTTAGTAAAATCATTATTAAGTGCCAATTTTGATATGAAAGATCTAGGTAAGGCGAGTGTAATCCTTGGTATTAAAATTACTAGGTCAGAAAAGGGATTTTTTTGGATCAATCTCATTACATTGAGAAATTACTGAAGAAATACAATTACTTTGACTGTAAACCTGCATGTACACCATATGATCCAAGTGTAAAGTTATTTAAGAACACTGGTGAAGGTGTTAGACAGTATGATTATGCGAGCATCATTGGCAGCCCTCGATATGCCACTGATTGTCCTAAACCCGACATTGCCTATGTCGTAGGATTATTGTGCATGTTTACTAGTAGACCTAGTATAGAGCACTGGCTTGTTATTGAAAGGTTCATGAAAAACCATAAATGAACTATGAACCTTGGATTATATTATGAAAGGTTTGCAGCTGTACTTGAAGGATATTCTGATGCAGACTGGAATACCTTATCTGATGATTCTAAAGCGACCAATGACTATATATTTAGCATCGCCGGAGGAGCTGTTTCTTGGAAATCCAAGAAATAGACTATTTTGGCTCAGTCCACTATGGAGTCTGAGATGATAGCACTGGCCATAGCTAGTGAAGAAGCAGAGTATTTGAGAAATCTGCTAGCTGAGATTCCCTTATGGGAAAAACCGATACCAGCTGTGTTGATACATTGCGATAGTACCGCGGCTATTGCAAAAGTTCAGAACCATTATTATAACGATAAGAGATGACAAATACGTCATAAGCACAACATTGTTAGAGAACTACTTTCTATAAGTACCGTTAGAGTGGATTACGCATGTAGTGATGAAAATTTGGCAGATCCATTGACGAAAGGACTGTCCAGAGAGAAAGTCCTTAATTCTTCTAAAAGAATGGGACTATTGCCCTTAGATTGTTGAGTCACGCACAATGGTAACCCAACCTAAATGGCTGGAGATCCCAAGAACTAGGTTCAATGGGTAAAAACAAGTTGTGTAGTGATAGGAGTTGAACATGCTATTTAATAAACCAAGAAGCATGTATTCCTGAAGTGATTAGAGGATGAGCTGATAGATACTCTTAATGAGATCAATACTCTATTTGGAGTGGAGTACTGAAACAATAAGGAATTCCGCTTGATCCGAATCGATCGTTAAACCGACCAAGACTGTTCGAAACCCCTGATTGTTTTGAGAACACGACAAATTGGAACACAAACAGAAGAACATTTCATTGTATATTGCAACAATTTTATCAAATTACAAGAATATACAGAGTATGAATGAATAAAATACATTCGATAAATATCATAGATTACAATAAATTACATAGCAGCGGAAAATAATACAAAACACAACTGAAAGGAATATACGGATACAGAGCTTTCTGAATATCATTCCAGCTGTAAACCAAGTTCCAGTGAATATAAATCTGCAAAACCAAAACTACTAGCTGCCCGTGTCAAAATAAGGGCACCTAGAGTTTAGGTTAAAACAATAATTTCCAGGTCAGCCATATGACTGGTGTGCGAACTAAAACAGTTATTAATCTTTATTTTAAAGTTAGGTAAATCAAGGGACCACGCCGTATAACACGGAATGGGTTTCCTCCCATGAATACTAGTGCATAAAACAATAGCTCAATGCTAAATAAAGAACAATGAAGCTATTATAAGACCCAGGTCCCATCACACAATGCAACACAAGCCGGAGGATAGGGTTTTACCTTATAATAGCCAAAGCATGCTTGATACGCTAAATTTCATGTTTTATTATTACTATAAGTGTATAGTGTCAAAACAATTTCAATCATAAGTATCAATCATAGACGGCATAAGTGCCCCATACCACTATGTCGCCATATATAGGTATACAATCAAAACCGCAAAGTCACGTATTGGAAGTTGGATTTCCATCTGTGAACCAAGGCAAGGGATCATCCTCCACCGAATTCGAGACCCTCTAGCCCGAGCCTCAGGAACAACCACAACTTCCCCATGGATCGTCAGGGTCGGTCCACCGATGTGGATTATTATGCCTGAACACTGTGTTTCCCCACCCTTTGGGGCGTAAATGAGCCATATGACTCCATCATCTCCACACAGTCACCGATATATCCGAGGCGCCTAGCAATCCAACAACCACAGAGGTGAAAATAATATAAATGTCAGGGCTGGTAGGTTACTGACACCACCCTAAGGAAACGCATGCCCTCCCTGAGGTCCTCTCCCGTTTCCAGTTCACAACCGGGGTGTGAGGCTCGCGAATCAACGTTACACAAATCTATGCCACACAGGCTGTGCTTTGATCATCAACCACAAGACTTTTCTTTTCAAAACAAAAGCTTTGATCAATTGCCACTTAGGCATGCCACACAAGAATACACTCCATGCGATTGGTATCCATCAATATATAACCCCTGAGCTCGTACGTCTCAGAGAAGGGCATAAAGCAAGAGAATAAATTCTCTGCCGCCAAACAGATATATATTTAATTGAAATCAATCACACAGAATAAAATCCAATGTCAGATACATAGTCCATTTACAAGTTCGTTCTGGGTCTGAATGAAACCGGAGGCACCTTGTACAACGCATATCCATCGATCTTCAAGTACGTCTGGATGATCACCAACTGATTCCCTCCTGTAGGGTGTGCAGCCCAATCAAGATCATCAGTAATCACCCAAACGATGTGAAGACCTCTGGTCTTCGACCACCGCCTTCATCCTCGACACATCGTCGAATCAGTTATTCAGAATGGGATAAACCCGGTCTTTCTGAATAACTCGCGTATATAATAAAAAAGTGTTACACAAACACAACATACGCCTCATTCCAATTCATCAGTCACTAAACGTAAATTAGTAAGAGAACAATTCCCCAAATATTAACCCCGAAGGTCGAAACCAACATCAGATCAATACCCAGGAAACCATTCATCTTAACTAATCTTCAATTAGTTGCTAAATTTCACATTCTTAGGGAGAGGTTCCCATTGATTTTATCAAAGATAAATTCCTTAAATTCATTCTTTAATCTTCTTTAGAATATCAATTCAAACCAAATTATGGTTTATCCAAACTAGTAGGGATTAACGAACCTTACCGAAGTAATCATTTGTTTTAATTTCCCAATCCCAACCTATTCATCCTATGAAGTAAAACTGGTAATACTTCATACCTAACACCATGGTGTTATCGGTAAATTCAATTA
Source organism: Allium sativum (assembly GCA_030737875.1). Lineage (NCBI taxonomy): Eukaryota > Viridiplantae > Streptophyta > Magnoliopsida > Asparagales > Amaryllidaceae > Allium > Allium sativum. The sequence goes on from CM060912.1 coordinate 432,723,793, forward strand.
CCATTTCACGTTCAAATCTAATTAAAGATTTAACTATCGCCTGGAGCAAAATGGTGATACTCCATTCCCGATCATTTCAATCTAATTAAAGATTCATTAAAACTCCACTTGGTTTTAATCTTCCCAAAAATCAATATTAATGATTGTTTAACTTGGGAAATCATATCCCGTCTTTAACTGGGTTAAAGAACCAATGTCATTTAAACACGGTTCACAATAAACCCAAAATCACATTCTATTCCATCAGCCTTTAACTGTAAATTAGCAAGTGAGTAATTCCCTAAGTGTTAACCCCGAAGGCCGAAACCAACATCAGATCAATACCCAGGAAACCATTCCACTTAACTAATTTCCAGTTAGTTTCTGATTTTCTTAACTTTGTTGGGTCTAAGAACGGTATTATTAAAGATACCATTCACGATAACCCAAATCACATTCCATTAATTATCGGGTTAAAGAACAAGTGTTATTTAAAACACCGTTCACGATAAACCCAAAAATCAATTCAAATTCAATTCCAATTAAATACCATTTAATTGGTATACTTCATTAAATCTAAATAAAAAGATTTAATCTTCTATGTATGCACTTGATTTCTAAAATAAAAAACATTATGTTTTCTATTCAGTGCATGCATTCCATAAACAAAAATTGTTTACTGTTTTATAGTACATTCTACTCTTAACATAATTCTTACTTCTCTGTTTACATTTTACAATTCTCTCCTCAAACACACACAATTCATACAAAACACCATCCCTAATTCAATTGCTCAAACAAACCTTCACCTGAAACCTACCATAATCGTCGTCCACACACTCCTCTGCACCAACTTCTAGCACACTTATCTTCTTTTACCTCTGCTGTCATTCATTCCACAATACAAACCGTCTCTACCAAACCAAAAGTCTGTTGTGCAACCATTACCTCCGACATAATCACAACTTTTACCATCTGCAAAACTCCATAGCAGCCTCCAACAAACCCAAACTTGTTCCATTTCCACCAATCTATAAACTCATAACAATAGCCTTAACATCACTATTAACTTACTTTGCAAAAAAAAGGACCAAATAATACAAACATCCTCCTCAATTACCTTCATCCACTGTAAACATTGACATTCAACAAAAAAAATTAGATACTTTTAAGCTTTTGTCCTAACAACTCTAGAAAATGAAAAAACATAACTGAGAAAGATATCATTGGATTCAACCATCAGTAGACTCAGATAATCGTTTTTAACACTTCAGCAATAATTGTAACATTTGAATTAGAGATCAACCATAATGGTAAAAATTTCAAACTACATCAATGTACCATAATTGAAATACTATTTAGAACTGCAAACAAATTCCTATATCAGATTAAAATTATCCGTGTACTAAAATCCCTCAAGTGTCCAGCTATAATAACGTTATCCGTGAAGCATCCAGCAGAACAACAAACAAACAAATCCATCAAGTCTTTAATAATCGTGTCCAGCAAAACTAAAATAATATTGTCCAACCATACTAAAATTATCCATGTCCAGCAGTACTAAAATTCATTTGCAAGACTTTAATTTGATCCAACAATATGGTTCATCTTGTAATATGCCAAATACGAAATTTGCTCTTATTTTGTCAAGGTCTTCCCGTGAAATGCTTTCAATAACATTTCTTCCTTGTGCAAAATTTCTCAAGTTCATGATGACAAACAGTTCGTAGTCATACCTGTTGTAAGAAGAAGAAAAGATTAAGTAAAACCGTAAGTACAATTGTAAATAAAAACGCAATTATTTTGCATTTTATTTTTCAGGATCCCTGGCAATACTGTGCCAAGCTTCAACAGGTGGAGAATATCAAAGCTAACATTTCCAAAAACAATGTACACAAAATTTAAGCCATAAATAGATATCAAATGACAATAGTTACACTTGAAACAACACCAAAAAATAGTCTGTTTTGCATAGATTACAGCAATTTGCAACTATCCATTGCATTTTATATATATTAGTTACCTTCTTGGAACTGGCTTGTAAAGAACGAAAATTAGTATTTAGCAACATACTTGTGAGTGTTGCTAACTCCGTGAAATGTGAGGGCAATTTAATTTTTTTTATTGCTTGACATCTTAATCATAGCATGAGTACTAAGTTGCTACTTTTTGTGAAGGTATTAATATCTTATTTTGATTGAAGTCGTAATTTTTTCAAAAAAAAAAAGGAATTATGCTGCAGTTGGTTTTGTCAAGACAAATAAAAAAGGTACATAAAGTTTGTCATAACTAGGGCTAGAAGGCACTTCACAGCCAAAGAGCCATGGAAAATGTTAGTGCAACCATCCCCGTTACTCAATATCTTTCAATCATGACAGTTATAAAGGAAATATGTATAACAAAATTTAGAAGGCAGCACTTAAGAATAAATCACGTTTACATTGAGAAAAAACATATTAATCTGTAAAAGCAGGTATGTTTGAACTCTTTTTTTAGTTTAATAGAGTGAATTACGTAATGTCCATTTAAGTAACCAGAATCAATATTTGGTTGTACAGTCAAATGAACTTCCAATGCACTGTTTATATTTGAAGCCACCAAAAATATCTACTCGAGTCGAGTCCACTGTTATTTTGTATTTGCGTACGGAGAGACAACTATCTGAAACTTGCGGTAAATAAGTTCACTTAGAGCATGCATGTTGGAAAGCATGGGCTGGGCCTCTTTATTCTCTTCATGTCATGAGTAATTCACCATTGCATTTAATTCTATTGGCTAGGTAAGTTCCCATTGGTTGTTTTCTTAAGCTTAGTTTTTTTTATTGTTTTTGAATGGTTTTGGGCCTTTTTGGCTATGGATGGTTACAAAATAAAAGGCATACCATTTATCTGTAAATATAATGAAATTTGGAAACTGATCGAAAACTGCTTCATCACTTTTCAACAGTTAAACCCCTCTATGTAGTGTAAAGACAAAGGTTTAATTCTGTGGCTTTCTCACATAAGTGAGGTTTACCCAAACAACCATGAATAACTTCTTTATTAACATAATCATTCTCTTTTTCAACTACCTAGCCCATATTCCTAATGCTGCCCAAACCAACCTAACTTGGGATCAGGTACGAATTAAACTTCTTTTAAACCAATGTGTATCTCGTGCGTTGCACACAACAATGTTGTTACCAAACAATTTATTAGCTTTTATAAAATGCTCCAATGTCATTTTTTCTACAGTGTCAGGTACATACAAACTGAAACAAGTTGTAAAATAACTAAAGTAACTGCTTTAATTGGATCTATACAATCCACAACGAACGCAACTACACACTTATTGATCAACAACAGTAATCTTGGATACAACTACTTAATTAATTCAAGTAAAATACAATCGAAAATATATACAAGAATACTTTCATTTAGTTTAGATTAAAATGGAACAGAGATATCCCATGTCACTGGATTCTTATATGATAAAATACAGTAGAAGTGATGAGACCAATTCTTCTATCCCCATTTCCCCTGTCCCCATTTCCCCTGTCCCCCCATGTCCCTCCAATCAAATCTCCCCAGTTCCGCTTTTTTGCATTTAATCCCCCAACAATTGAGGGATTTAGTTGCAAAAGATGAAAATTAGGAGGCTGTGATTGGGTGGAACACGAGGGACAGGGGAAATGGGGACAGAACAATTGGTGCGAGAAGTGATAGCAAAGACAACAGTGGTTTGATTGTTATATTTGGATTCTAGTATATATTTGGAAGCGACTAAAAATACTCAAATAGTCTAACCAGGCCAGATAAGGTTCATGCAAACTTGGGTATCGGCACGGGCATTTTAGATATGAAAAAACTAAGCAGAAGGTCTGCTACTTGGAATTCAAACATTGAACCCTATTGCCAACCCACTGCTCTTCAATCCAAATTCAAACATTAAACAGTTGTGAATGATAAAAAAGCTCATGATCACCAAGATGGTCTTAAAAAAATGCTCAACGAATTTAATTGATATGCTTTTCAATAGCGATAAATTCCATTTTATTATTCTCAGGCTTTCACATATTTTCTGCTTTTGTCTTACGAAAGATCAAAAATTAAGATTGCCACATATTGTCTCACGAAAAGAAATGAAAACAAGAGCTAAAATTAAGATTGTCGCATATTATTTATTTTAAAAAATAAATTAGATAAATTTATTTATCTTTTTTGTGTACTGCTTTTTTATTACTAAAAAAATACAATAATATAAATGATAAACATATTAAAAAAATGATTGCTCAATACTCTAACAAAATTTTAAGTAAGAAGCTAATGTTTGTATGGTTTTATTTAAAAGGATAAACTTGTTTATCTTTTTAAACAACTTTAATTCTAGCTTCAAAAATATTTCTACCTTAATAATTATGCTTAAAAAATAGTTTTGTTTAAACATTTTCCTTAACAATTTAACATCACTTTTATATAAAAACTAACTTGTATGTATGACTGTGTAAAGACAATAATCTTCTAAAAAGATAATTCTATTTATCTTTTTATTCTTGTCATTATAAATTGGTTAAAATGATATATCTATTTATCATTATACCATTATATGATAAAAAATGGTAAAATTTTTGATCAAAAAACACATGCCTAAATTACTCATTACATGCATAAAATGTTGTAACATTTTGCTTGTAAGATTGTAAATCTTCTAGCTAAAAAAATGTTGTTTGTTTAAAAAGATAAATTAGATAAATTTATTTATCTTTTTCGTATACTACTTTTTTATTACTAAAAAAAGAATAATACAAATGATAAACATATTAAATAAATGATTGCTTAATGCTCTAACAAAATTTAAGTAAAAAGCTATGTTTGTATGTTTTTATTTAAAAAGATAAACTTGTTTACCTGTTTAAACAATTTCAATTCCAGCTTTAGAAATATTTCTATCTTAATAATTGTGTTTAAAATAAAAGTGTTTAAAAAATAATTGTGTTTAAACATTTTTCCTTAACAATTTAACAATACTTTTATATAAAAAACTTAACTTGTATGTATGACTGTGTAAAGGCAATAATCATATAAAAAGAAAAATCTATTTGTATTTTTCTCCTTTGTCATTATAAATTGATTAAAATGATACATTATTTATCATTATACATTAATATGATAAAAAATAGTAAAATTTTAGATCAAAAAGCACATGTCTAAATTACTCATTACATGCATAAAATACTGTAACATTTTGTATGTAAGATTGTAAATCTTCTAGTTAAAAAAATACAATTTTTTTATAAAGATAAATTTATTTATCTATTTTGTGTACTATTTTTTATTACTAAAAAACCACAATAATACAAATGATAAACATATTAAAAAATGATTGCTTAATACTCTTAACAAAACTTTTAGTAAAAAACTAATGTTTGTGTGTTTTTATCTAAAAATACAAAATCTCTTTAAAAAGATAAACTTGATTGTCTTTTTAAACTACTTCAATCCTAGGTATAAAATTATTAACAATTTAAAAATATAATTGTGTTTAAACATTTCTTCCTTAATAATTTAAGGATACTTTTGCATAAAAAAACTATATTGTTTGTATGATTTTGTGTAAAGACAACAGTTATTTAAAAGATAATTCTATTTATCTTTTTCTTCATTATCATTATAAATTGTTTAAAATGATTAATCTATTTATCACTATATCTTAATATGATAAAAAGCGACAAAATTTTAGATTAGAAAACACATGCGTAAATTACTAATATTTTGCGTGAAAAATTGTAAATCTTCTAGATAAAAAAAACCACTGTTTGTTTAATAAGATAAATACATTTATCTTTTTTGTCTACTAAAAAACACAATAATAAATTATATATATAATCATTGGGTCTTCATTATAAAAAGGTGTTAGCTTTTAAAAAAGATAAACATGTTCATCTTTTTAATACTATAACTTTTTGTATGAACAAACTACATTCAAACTACAAATTATCTATTATATGGAAAAAACAGTAAAATTTGAGATCAAAAAATACATGCATAAATTAATTATTACATGCATAAACTACTGTACATTTGGACGTGAAACATGGATCATTTTCTTCGAACAAATATGTGTCAAGACATTAGTCATCTATAAGAGCAGTCCCAGCAAGATAAATGGGAGGTGAAATGGGGGACAAAGTTGTGTCCACGCGCTCCAGCAGCGTTGAAACGAGGGTGGGGAGGGATTCGAAATGGCGACGCTCTCCATTTCTAAATTGGAGCGTGGACAAGTAAACGATTTTATGTAAACCGTTTATATGTTAAAAGATTTACATAAAACTGTTTAACATATAAATGGTTTTATGAAAATCGTTTAATATATAATGGTTTACATAAACCCTTTATATTTTATACGGTTTTATGAGAACCGTATAAAACATGATTTTTTAAAAAATCCACTTTTGAGAGTATTATTTTAATATATTTGAATTAGTTTGTAAAAAATACTCAAAAGAATTAAAACCTACCTATTTTCTAGTTTTCGAATTGGATTTTTAATGTTTTGGTTATGTTTGTGTATCAAACACTTACCGCAAATTTTTATTTACCTTTCAGATATAGTTTTAAAAATGTATACATATTTGAAAGCGATGTAAAATAAGATTGAATATCATATATGCATTAGAAATATATATATATATATATATATATATATATATATTACTTAAAACTAGTTAATTTTGTTTAATAACCCACAAAACAGTACAACCAACATAGAAAACTACAACTAGGATACAACAAGCCAGAAATAACAACATAGAAATAGCAACATGACATTACATTCAACTTAGAAAACTAAAGATAGGACACAACAAGCTAGAAATAGGAACATAGAATTCGTCTACATCTCGAAACTTCCTTCTTCTTCCTTATATCGTTTCTGTTGAGCCCTCAAAATACGATCTTTTTTACTATAGCATACTCAAGGGCCTGTCCAGTCAAATGAGATATATCTCTTGCTAGGTACTCCTCCTCTTTTTCTTCCTTCAAACGTTTTTCGCATTTTTCTTTATAAATAATTATTTGGATGAGAGTTATGGTTCTAGTGGCATCTTGTTGCAGTTGCATCTCTATGATCTGCAGCTTCTTATCATTACGCTTTTCACGGTCTTCTTTGTTGGAGATAGATGCAAGTGATATATCACTTAACAACGAAGTTAGTTTATCACTAGATGCTGCCAAATATTTTGTTTCCTTATTTCTCAGTAGTTCTCCCTTGCTTGATTTTGTTCCTTCTGGCCTTGTTTCAACCCCACTATACAGCATTCCCGAATTAGGAGTCACAGGAGTATTGTTATTCCCATCCTTGTCTGTAGCCATAGGACATTCAACTGTATTTCCCAAGGATGAATCCACCGAAAGTTTAGAAGCTACATTTCTTAAGTTAGAACCTTCGGTGTCTCCAAGATATACATCATCTGGTTCGCATAGATTGGCCCAACGTGGATAAAAAGAAAGAATTTTCAATGCTTCATGAGCAATGAATTCAGTTTTACAGGTGTCATAATAGATGCTATCGTAATCGTCCTTTAAATCTCTGAATGTTTGACCGCTTATAAGCGAATCCCCATTAGTGCTTTTATCCCTTTGTACTTGGTACACATAGTATTCAAATTATACCATGTAGTCTTTGTGCTCTCAATTGATCTTCGTGTTACGCATTCAGGATCTCCATTGTACAAATCATTAACCCTCTGGTAGAAAAACTTACCACCAAAACGGCCTTCAGCAACGATAGACCGTTTACCCATGCATTAACTAGCACTTTATAGTCAGTTGCTTTCCATATTTTACCAGTAGTTACAGGTTTTTCCACGGCACTTTGAACGTGAGTTTCTTTTGTTTTTCGCTTGGTGTAAGACCGTTTGGCCTTGGTTTGTCCTTTTTCAGGTACTGAGGTCAAAGAAGCCACCTCTTGGTGCACTTTTTGATTAGGAAGTTAGCCATACATGTTACCGTACTGCTGAGCGAGTTTTAATTGGTAGAGATATTGACTTTGTTGAGGAGTTAGGAAAGGGGGTGGAATCATTGACGGGCCTTCAGCTTAAGATAATAAACTAGTAAAATTACTAATGTTATCATTAGTTTAGCCAGAGTAATTGTTGTTGTTGGAATCATTCATTGTTGTTTGTTTAGAATTGAAATTGTTTGTGAGTATGAAGAAAACTACCATACCCCCGTATTTATGAAGACAAAGGATGCAAGTAGGCTTGATAATTACAATAAGCCATTCAATACTCTCCAATGTGTTTTCCAATCAACTGTAGAAAATAGGGTAAGTTTAATTGCCCTGACCTTGTAAAGTTGTTTAATCAAATCAACTTTAATGATTCCCTTGAATGGTGTGATGCCTTACTTTACTTTACTTTATTTTACTTTATTTTTCCTATATTAAACGTTGGAATTTTAGTTTAACTACACACTTCGAAATGGAAAACGAAAACTGGACTGCTTCAGATTATGTTGTTTTGATAAAGGTGTACAATGAAGCAAATGTACTATATATGGAAGAAGAGGTAGATCAAAATTTTTGACCAACCCTCAATGAAAAATACAACAATTATACTAGTTGTAGAATACAGAGGCCAAACTTAGCAGCCAGAAGTGCTTTCTGCTTATTTACTACTGATTGTATGAATTACCGCAAAGTAATTGATGAGATAAAAAAGGATGAGGTCTTTCAAGGGAAACAGTCGATGTACGACTCACTCTATCTTTTCAAGTACCGTTCAAACTTCGTCAGTCACGAAGCGTACGGGTTATAGTACAATCATATTATACAGTTTGAGTAGTATATCGTTATATTATGTGTCGTATTCAACATGTATCGTTTGGTTTATGTATTTGGAAAGTTTGGATGAGAGTTTAATTTCAATTCATGGCTATATTATGTGTGTTATTCAACTGAAATAACCAGTCTATGAACATTGAAAGTCATGCTCCACTCACCTCCGATCACATTAAAAGTCGTGCTCCACTCACATTAAAATTCGTTCTCCAATCACACTAAAAGTCGTGCTCCAATCACGTTAAAAGTCGTGCTGGAAAAAAGAGTTAAGGAGTTAAAGAATTAAGAGTCATCCTCTTTTTGAATTGTGAATATAAAAAGTTAAAGATTTAAGGAGTCATATACAGTTTGGGTCATCCTCTTTTGAATTATGAATATAAAGAGTTAAAGAATTAAGGAGTTATATACAGTCTGGGTCGTCCTCTTTTGAATTGTGAATATAAAGAGTTAAAGTGTTAAAGAGTTAAGGAGTTATATACAGTTTGGGTCGTCCTCATCAAACGCGCATTTTTCATATTATCCACAATAGAAAATAGAAATGCGATATATTTAAAGTACATAAAATAATACAATAATCGAGTAATGTTACAATAGTTTAACAAATGCATAGACTATATCTAAGTAGTACATTTCAGATGCCATAAATGTTCAACCAAGTCGTCCTGCAGTTTACTATGTACCTCCCTAGACCTAATTTTATGTAGGCTCCTAAGAAATACCTCAAGAGTCGCTAGATTTCTATCAGCAACAACAGTTGCAGTGTTATGCGGATCATATCCCAAATAAGATGGAAATGTTCCTCTTTCTTCTTCGGTGATTATGTTATGCATTATAATACGAGCACGCATAAGTTGCTCAAAACCTGTGGCTTAAATAATTTAATAGGGTTTTTTACAATGGCAAACCTTGCTTGGAGAACCCCGAATGCACGTTCTACGTCTTTTCTCGCTGCCTCTTGCCTTTTAGCATAATATTTTTTTTCTGTTTCAGGAGTTGAAATTGTCTTGACAAGCGTACCCCAAGAAGGATAGATGCCATCTGCTAAATAATAACCAATGTCGTACGTATTTTCTGCAATATTAAAATCACATGCAGGTGTTTTTCCTTGTGTAAGGCTCTTAAACAAATGTGATTGGTGAAGTACATTAATATCGTTTATTGAATCAGGATATCCGAAAAATGCATGCTAAAACCATAGATCATGTGAAGCAACAGCTTCAAGTATCATTGTCGCTTTAGTGTAATGTCCAATAAATTGACTGTGCCATGCTGTAGGACAGTTTTTCCATTCCTAATGAATACAGTCTAGGCTTCCCAACATGCCATGGAATCCTTTTTTGGCCCCTAACCTTTTCAGTTTGTTGACATCGCTTTGCATTGGAGCACGTAGATACTCCTCACCATACAATTCAATTATGGCTACATAAAACCTTTCAAGGCTTAGGGTAATAGTACTCTCACCCATTCAGACAACCTCATCAAACTTATATGGAGCTATTCTGAAACACCCCACCTCCGTTAGGGTCACTCACAGAGGGAATGCCCTAATTTTGGTGGAGGTTTATAAGTATAAGTCACAGATACACAAGACAGATATAAGTACACATATTTTTAGAACAGCGGAAACAACAGCAACTTTTATTTCATCAAAATACGTGTTACACAAACCATACCATAATTGTCTTACAATACTTCCAAAAACATTACATTTCCATAACTGTCTTGATTTCATAACTTAAAAAAGCATAAAAACATAAGTAAACTGCATAAGTCCCCATAATTGCTATCCAAAGCCATAGTCCAAAACGAAAGAGATCCAAGCAATACATTCTCTCTCTTCAAGCTGGATGTGAAACTGGTCAAGCTGCGGTATTCCCTCCCTGTGGACCTGGGGGGGAGAAACGAAAGAAAAGAAGACGAAAGAAAAGTAGAGTTAGACATAAAGCCTGAGTAAGTCTAGGACTATTCAGTTATGAAATAGAAAAAGAGCATGATAAGTATAAACTGGAAATGGGAAAGCACCATGAACTAAGTTAAGTTGTCTAGAGTCGAGTACACTACCGTACCCCATATTAATCTCTACAACCCCTATAAACTAGTTCCCAACTGGCACCCCACAATCAGGGTGAAGTGATCCTTTTTATTGATCGGCTCCTACTCGCATAGTTACATGTGTCTTACGGCCCCCAATGTTGTAGCTACCTATGCTGCTCCCACCATGGGGTGTATCAAGTCCTATGGTGGTGGCCCGACACAGTTCTAGAATGCACAGGTATACTACTGGTGCCCAGTGCCTAATTTTTCTATGCCGGAGTGTGTGCACGCCCGCACCCCGTTAGAACCTACACTGCTGCACCACCGCCGTCGATTTGACCTCTTACAGTCAGCCCAGTAATCGTGCCCCACCCTGCCTAGTTCAGGGTATCCTGATACACCTTGTAGGGTTACTGCTGAAAAGGGTCCCCCGCTACTAGGTTTTCTATTTCTAGCCAACATGCTAAGTTGGTTAAGTGTTCTGTATAAACCTAACCCCAATCAGTCTGTATAGTTTAGCATGTTGTATTTGATTAAGTATTAATTCAACTTACTTAATCCTATCAATCCCGACTTAGCCTTAGTTGTCTTATTAAAGCTCCAACCACTCACATTAGACATGTATTGTTGTGACTGCCTGTTGCCGGTTGGGTCCGGGCAGTCTTACGTCACAATTCAGTCTAACCTCGGGTCTTTATGGGGCTCAATGCTTAACCACCCACATTGGATAGGTATTGTTGTGACTACTGGACAGCCGGGCGGGTCCGAGCAGGTTTATGTCACAACGCAATCCAACCTCGGGTTAAGCATGTCGTATTTTCTAAGTTTACATATTTTGTCTCTTTTTCTTTTATATGTAAATATTTGCGGCCCATTATTCAAATTCATTATTCTTGGGTATAGTAATTTATACCATTCTAAATGTCATGAATCGTTGGCATGTTCCAAACATGCCAACACATATATTTTAATTAACCCCAACGTATTCCCCCGTTTGTACATAATAATATAACATATGTTGGGCTTCAACATTTTAGCCCAACTTAGCCACATAAAAAGGGGAGGCTTAGAACATGATGTATATATATTCTAAGTAACATCAAAAAGGGGTGTGTAAACGCATGAACTTGCAACATAGCGGTCTAATTAACATAAATTAGGCACTTGTGAACTTGCATTGTAATAGCATAAAATCTTGACATAAAACATACCTAAACATGAATCATGGTCTTAATCTAATCATGTAAACTTTTATTTAAAGTATGAATCTAACTTAATTATGTGCCGCATATATTATCATATGTTTTCTAACAACAACCTAAGCCTAAAACATATTTTGTTTGGGCATAAAGTTAAACATGAACTAGCCATGTTCATAAAGTCAACACAAGTTCACAAAGATGCTTACTTTTGTCACTAATACAAAAGTATGGTTTTCACTTGAATCATTTTGCCTATTCCAACATAAATTCATATGAATCATAATACCCAATTGGATCCAACTACACTAAAAGTGATCATAAAAATATACATAGAAGGATCTAAAATCATGTTGGCATAATAGTGAATCATATACTTGCGTAAGTCTTAACTTGGTTGCAACGAAATATATATAACTTCTCATTAACCACAACGTACAAGTATCAAATTTCCAACATGAGTCATATACTTGTATCACAACTATTCAATAGATCCAATATCATGTTAATTACACTACCACATCCCAAATCCATTCATTGCAAATCATAGCAACATACAATTATGAATTAACATCATTATAATTAAAGTACAATCCCATTTCTTATTCTACACAGATCAAGTCTCAATTATTCATTCACATCGGAATAGCACTCTACTTACAACGTATGACGAGTCTTGTATTCAGGACTATGAATTCTGAATTTGGTGATGCTTATCCTTTGTTGTAGGCGTTGTTTTGATTTAATTGTCGTGGCTTTAAGCTTTTGAATCAACTCCTAATCCTCTCTTGATTTGACGGCTACTCCTAGTCTTTCTTCAGCAGCATGACAGCTCCATACTCATTTTATTTGTGTGAATTAGGTGGAGTCTTAGGTCCTTTTTATAGAGTTTGTGAATTGATTAGAGCGGTCGATGGAGCCAAGATTAATATAAGTCGTTCGTTTTAAAGAGAAACCAATCAAGAGTTGCCACATAAGCCCTAGTGACAAGACCAAGTCCAGAAATTCAGCCAAGCACAGACCAGGCCAGCCAGGAGGGGCTGGGTTCGACCTGGATCAGGGGCCAGGTCGACTACCCAGTCGACACCCAGGTCGACTGCCCAGTCGACCTGGGTACCCCAGGTCGACTACCCAGTCGACCTGGGTCTTGGGCGGGAAAATTCCCGCCCAACCCAATCTGGGTCCGATTTTGAATTTGAATTCGTTTTTCTGAACTGTTTCTGCCTGTTTGAATTTTAAACTGAATTCTGAAACTTTCGGAGGTCATATCTCCCTCATACGTAGTCCGTTTTATGCAAACTCGGACTCTATCTCAAGCAGAATTCCGAGACGAACGAAATGGCGTATCCCGTTTCCCTTAATTCTTTGATTTGAAATTAATTATACTTTAATTTATGAATTTCACTGTTATAGAATATACGGGGTGTTACATTCTCCCCCACTTAAAAGGATTTCGTCCCCGAAATCTTCAAGTTTAGGAAGAACGTATATCCTACCATCCAATCGTCCATCTACTCAATCAACAAACACGAGCGTCCACTGTCCTTAAAAGACTTCTAATGCTTCATGATCATATGCAAAGTGTGTGTACAAGTACTTATCTAGTGCAAAATCAGTCGGTCTACTGATTCAATTGACCTCCTTAATGCAAATTATGTAAATGTCATGAATCCATTATGTATGCAAACCTTCCTATTCATGATTCTACATGAGTGCACAATCATTTATATAAATGCAACATCCATATGACAACACATTAAACTTCAACCACATAAGAATGTAAATGCATATGCAATATGAAGTGACTGAGCCGATCTAAAACCTAGATTGTGTGTGTATATGCAACCACGAGCAACCACTAGCAATCACTTGCAACCATCATCCATAACATGTTTCAATTACATGTTTTCATCCAAAGGGTTTCTACCTAAAAAAAAAGGTCGAGGAGATATGCCCTAAAAGATAGATAAAAGCACAACTTAAGGGAAAAAGAAAGATCAAAGATGTACCCTCAAAAAGAAAAGGGTAGGCTGCGTGTATTCTAGCCTCAGTTTCCCAAGTCGTGTCTTCCTCGGCGTCGCTCCACTGAACTTTGACGATCTTGACCTCGCGGTTGCGTAGCTTTTTCACTTCAGTTCCTAAGATGCGTGTTGGAACTCTTCTCACAGTTGCTTCACGTTCCACTTCGGCTTCTTCTAGAATGCTAGACTGTAGTATTTCAGCAGACTCGTGTAAACACTTCCGGAGGTGAGAAATATGAAAGACGTTGTGAACTCCGGCCAGTTTTTCGGGTAGCTCTAATCTATAGGCCATCTTCCCAACCTTCTCGATGATAGGAAATGGTCCTACAAATCTCGGTGCTAGCTTTCCAGTGGATCCAAAACGAACAACGTTCCTTAGAGGAGATACCTTAAGAAAAACTCTGTCCCCAACCTCAAACTCAAGGTCGGTCCTTCTCTTGTCGGCATAGGATTTCTGTCTATCTTGGGCCGTCTTCATCCTTCGTATCAAGTCCACTTTTTCTGAAGTTTCTCTGATCATGTCTGGACCAAGAATAACCTTATCTGTAGACTCCCACCAACAAGTTGGTGACTTGCACGGTCTTCCATACAATGCTTCGAAGGGTGCCATGCCTATGGTAGCTTGGAATCTATTGTTGTAAGCAAACTCCACTAAGGGAAGGTGATCCTCCCACGTTCCTCCAAAGTCTAGAACGCAAAGTCTCAAAAGATCCTCTAAAACTCTATTCACCCTTTCCGTCTGTCCATCGGTCTGGGGATGATAGGCCGTGCTCAAACACAACTGTGTGCCTATAGCTTCTTGCAAACTTCGCCAAAACTCGCTTGTGAAGATAGGGTCTCGGTCGCTAACAATGCTGGATGGTATTCCATGAAGTCGAACAATTTCCTTGAGATAAAGAGATGCAAGAGATGAGGCAGTCCTTCTACTCTTGACAGGTAAAAAGTGGGCGCTTTTTGTAAGCCTATCCACTATTACCCAAATGCTAGTGTTTCCTCTTCTAAACCTAGGTAGCCCATCAATGAAGTCCATTGTAATGCTATCCCACTTCCACTGTGGAACCTCTAGAGGGTGAAGCAGTCCTCCAGGCTTTTTCTGTTCCGCTTTAACTTGTTGGCATACCACACACTTAGAAACGAAATCTGCCGCGTCCTTCTTCATGTCGTTCCAAAAGAAAACTCTTTTCATGTCCTTGTACATTTTGTCTCCGCCTGGATGTATTGTCATCTTGGAACGATGTGCTTCCTCGAGAACCTTCTTTATTAACTCCTCTGCTTGTGGAACGCATAGTCTTCCGTCGCGTCTCAGCCAGCCTTTATCATCAATAGAGTATCTACTGAGGTGACTAGAAGTCTCACCCCTAATTAGTTTATCAACCACTTCGACTAGCTGAGGGTCCTCACATTGTGTCGTCCCTATTGTGTCCAAAAGAGTAGGGCGCACCTCAAGAGATGCTAACAAACCCGGTACGAAATCAGAGGAGGGCCTAAAGTTAAAACTGGCTATATACTCTAGGCTTTGCCTTTCTACAAAGAGTGGGCTTAGGGTCAGTTTCTTTCTACTCAAGGCGTCTGCCACCACATTGCCCTTG
Organism: Allium sativum; assembly: GCA_030737875.1. NCBI lineage: Eukaryota > Viridiplantae > Streptophyta > Magnoliopsida > Asparagales > Amaryllidaceae > Allium > Allium sativum. The sequence continues at coordinate 432,739,432 of CM060912.1, forward strand.
CCCGGAGTATAGGAAATCTCGAAGTCATACGAGGCAAGAAACTCCATCCATCTCTGTTGCCTCAAGTTAAGATCTTTCTGCAAGAAAAGATATTTCAATGATTTATGGTCAGTGTAAAGTTCGAACTTCTCACCTAGGAGATAATGTCGCCAAGACTTAAGTGCAAAGACGATGGCGGCTAACTCGAGATCGTGGGTCGGGTAGTTCTTTTCATGAACTTTCAATTGCCTTCCACCATAAACTACTACCCTCCCTTCTTGCATTAAGACAGCGCCTAGCCCTGTCCCACATGCATCTGTATAAACTGTGAACATCTTGCTTCCATCTGGCAGAGTCAGGACTGGGGCTGTTGTAAGAGCCCTTTTTAGTCGTTGGAAAGCAAACTCGCAATCCAAGTCCCAATTGAACACTAGATTCTTCTTTGTCAGCCTTGTGAGTGGAGCTAAGATTTTCGCAAAATCCCTTATGAATTTTCGGTAGAAACCTGCTAGTCCTAGAAAACTTCGGACCTCAGTTGCATTCCTTGGTGTCTTCCAATCCTGTACCGCTACTACCTTAGCAGGGTCCACAGCTAACCCTTCTTTGGATACTACATGCCCAAGAAACCTTACTTCCTCTCTCCAAAAGTGGCACTTGGAGAATTTGGCTTTTAGCTGATGGACTCGCAGAGTTTCCATGATTTCCCTTAGGTGTTGAGCATGTTCTTCTTCACTCTTTGAGAAGATCAAGATATCGTCTACGAAGACTACCACGAACTTGTTGAGGAATTCTCTGAACACCCTACTCATCAAGTCCACGAAGTAAGCGGGTGCGTTTGTCAATCCGAAAGGCATGACAAGCCATTCAAAGAAGACGTCTGGGGTTCTGAATGCTGTCTTATCGATGCTATCTTCAGCCACCCTTAGCTGATGAAATCCGGTCGCCAGATCGAGTTGGGAGAAAACTGATGCTCCTACAAGCTGATCAAACAGATTGTCAATTCTGGGGAGAGGGTGCCTATTCTTTTTTGTTGGCTTGTTGAGCTCCCTAGTGTCAACACATAGATGGAGTGAACCATCCGCCTTTGTAGCGAACACCACTGGAGCGCCCCATTCTGAAATGCTCCTTCTAATGAACCCCTTCTCTAAAAGCTCTTTAACCTGTTTACTGAGATCTTTCCTTTCCCGTGGAGCCATGTGTCTAACGGGCAACGCAACGGGCTTTGCATTATCTACAAGATATATGCGGAAGTCTATCTCCCGCTTCGGAGGTAAGCCCTTCACCTCGTCAAAGACGTCCGGATATTCATGGACCACCCTAACTGATTGCAAACTCTCAACAGAAGCATCTAGTGATTCAAGATAGCTAAGCATAACCGCATACGAGGAATTACATGTAATTTCTATAATGTTACCGAGTTGGGTCAGAAGCCTAACCACCCTTTTCTCACAATCAAGGATGGCACCATTACTGGATAGCCAATCCATGCCCAAAATCAAACCATATCCCGAGAAGCCCAAAACAAAGGCACTACATCTAAATTCTACGCTTAGAATAGAAATTTTCAATCCCACACAGATCATAGACAAATGAGCTGGGCCCCCGATTGGATTTGAAACAATTAAGGGGTCCTCTACCATACTAGTTTCTAGGTGCAGAGATTCTACTAAAGCAGATGAAATAAAGGAGTGTGATGCGCCAGAATCAAATAAAGTGCGAACTGGGTGATCATAAAGATAAACTACACTTTCTACAGAAGTATTTATACCTCGCTGTTGCAGAGGTGGTGCTTCTAGCGCATGAACCTGTGCCCCTGAGGTGGATCCAGCCTTCTGCCCCTGCCCTCGCTTCTTTGGGCAATCCTTAGCCATGTGGCCTGTCTCACCACAAGAAAAGCACCCACCATTCAACTTGGCCTTCTTTTTCCGACAATCTTTCACTAAGTGCCCCACTTTGCCACAGAAATTACACTTCCTCTTCTCTTGGGACTTGTTGTCTTTCCCGCCCTTCTTAAAGTCTGTCTTCTTAGGCTGTAAACCTTCTTTCTTCCCTTGAGACCCTTTTGCCTTTATCTCCTTCTTGCCCTTATCCTCTTCGTTCAGCAATGCCATCTGCACCAACCTTTCATACGTAGCTCCCATAGGTATATGGGTCATGGCCAAGCTGTGTAATGGCTCATTCAATCCTTTGACAAAGCGGAGAGCCTTCTTGTGCGGAGTGTTGACTAGGTCCAGTCCGAACCTAGCCAGTTGATCGAACTGATTAACGTACTCTTTGACTGTCATATTCCCTTGCTTAAGAAATAAGAATTTTTCTAATTGAAGACTCCTTTCAGCTTCTAAGACAAATTTAGCCTCAAACCTCGCCCTAAAGTCCTCCCATGTTTCCACTGGTCTTTCTGCATTGGTAACTTCCCACCAGTAGGAAGCCTCGCCTTTAAGTAGCCATACTGCCAGTTGTACCTTCTGCCTATCTTCTACCTCAAAGATGACGAATAAGTCCTCGGTTTCCTTCAGCCAGTTCCTGGCTGCCACGAAGGACTCGGTTCCATGAAAGTCCTTCCCTCCCATAGCTTTGAAATCTTTACATGTCTTAGCAAAAGCATTACCACGCGGAGGAGATGGAGGAGGAGGTGTTGCTGCAGCTGGGGGAGGAGGATGATTTTCTGCAGCTGGGGGAGCAGGAATAGTGGGACCTGGCTGATTGGCCCTTGCTTCTAAGAATCGTCTGAACCAACCAGGTATTGGTACACCCTCTGGCAAGTTAAGTTCTTCGGACATGCTGAAACAAAAAGGACATATTCAAAACGAAGGATAAAAGATAGTACCTACGGCTTTGGGGGACTATGCTTTTTTTTTAAAACAAACAAAAATAAAATAACATTTTATCTATAAAAATGCTTCTTTAAATTTTCTTTTGAAAATAAATTTTCAAAACTTTTTATCTGATCTGGTTAACCTATGCTCTGATACCAAGTGAAACACCCCACCTCCGTTAGGGTCACTCACAAAGGGAATGCCCTAATTTTGGTGGAGGTTTATAAGTATAAGTCACAAATACACAAGACAGATATAAATACACATATTTTTATAACAGCGGAAACAACAGCAACTTTTATTTCATCAAAATACGTGTTACACAAACCATACCATAATTGTCTTACAATACTTCCAAACACATTACATTTCCATAACTGTCTTGATTTCATAACTTAAAGAAGCATAAAAACATAAGTAAACTGCATAAGTCCCCATAATTGCGATCCAAAGCCATAGTCCAAAACGAAAGAGATCCAAGCAATACATTCTCTCTCTTCAAGCTGGATGTGAAAATGGTCAAGCTACGGTATTCCCTCCCTGTGGACCTGGGGGGGGGGGAAGAGAAACGAAAGAAAAGAAGATGAAAGAAAAGTAGAGTCAGACATAAAGCCTGAGTAGGTCTAGGACTATTCAGTTATGAAATAGAAAAAGAGCATGATGAGTATAAACTGGAAATGGGAAAGCACCATGAACTAAGTTAAGTTGTCTAGAGTCGAGTACACTACCGTACCCCATATTAATCTCTGCACCCCCTATAAACTAGTTCCCAACTGGCACCCCACAATCAGGGTGAAGTGATCCTTTTTATTGATCGGCTCCTACTCGCATAGTTACATGTGTCTTACGGCCCTCAATGTTGTTGCTACCTATGCTGCTCCCACCATGCGGTGTATCAAGTCCCATGGTGGTGGCCTGACACAGTTCTAGAATGCACAGGTATACTACTGGTGCCCAATGCCTAATTTTTCTGCGCCGGAGTGTGTGCACGCCCGCATCTCGTTAGAACCTACACTGTTGCACCACCGCCGTCGATTTGACCTCTTACAGTCAGCCCAGTAATCGTGCCCCACCCTGCCTAGTTCAGGGTATCCTGATACACCTTGTAGGGTTACTGCTGAAAAGGGTCCCCCGCTACTAGGTTTTCTATTTCTAGCCAACATGCTAAGTTGGTTAAGTGTTCTGTATAAACCTAACCCCCAATCAGTCTGTATAGTTTAGCATGTTGTATTTGATTAAGTATTAATTCAACTTAATTAATCCTATCAATCCTGACTTAGACTTAATTGTCTTATTAAAGCTCCAACCACTCACATTAGACAGGTATTGTTGTGACTGCCTGTTGTCGGTTGGGTCCGGGCAGTCTTACGTCACAACTCAGTCTAACCTCGGGTCTTTATGGGGCTCAATGCTTAACCACCCACATTGGATAGGTATTGTTGTGACTACTGGACAGCCGGGCGGGTCCGGGCAGGTTTATGTCACAACGCAATCCAACCTCGGGTTAAGCATGTCGTATTTTCTAAGTTTACATATTTTGTCTCTTTTTCTTTTATATGTAAATATTTGCGGCCAATTATTCAAATTCATTCTTGGGTATAGTAATTTATACCATTCTAAATGTCATGAATCGTTGGCATGTGCCAAACATGCCAACACATATATTTTAATTAACCCCAACGTATTCCCCTGTTTGTACGTAATAATATAACATATGTTGGGCTTCAACATTTTAGCCCAACTTAGCCAGATAAAAGGGGAGGCTTAGAACATGATGTATATATATTCTAAGTAACATCAAAAAGGGGTGTGTAAACGCATGAACTTGCAACATAGCGGTCTAATTAACATAAATTAGGCACTTGTGAACTTGCATTGTAATAGCATAAAATCTTGACATAAAAATACATAAACATGAATCATGGTCTTAATCTAATCATGTAAACTTTTATTTAAAGTATGAATCTAACTTAATTATGTGCCACATATATTATCATATGTTTTCTAACAACAACCTAAGCCTAAAACATATTTTATTTGGGCATAAAGTTAAACATGAACTAGCCATGTTTATAAAGTCAACACAAGTTCACAAAGATGCTTACTTTTGTCACTAATACAAAAGTATGGTTTTCACTTGAATCATTTTGCCTATTCCAACATAAATTCATATGAATCATAATACCCAATTGGATCCAACTACACTAAAAGTGATCATAAAAATATACATAGAAGGATCTAAAATCATGTTGGCATAATAGTGAATCATATACTTGCATAAGTCTTAACTTGGTTGCAACGAAATATATATAACTTCTCAATAACCACAACGTACAAGTATCAAATTTCCAACATGAGTCATATACTTGTATCACAACTATTCAATAGATCCAATATCATGTTAATTACACTACCACATCCCTAATCCATTCATTGCAAATCGTAGCAACATACAATTATGAATTAACATCATTATAATTAAAGTACAATCCCATTTCTTATTCTACACAGATCAAGTCTCAATTATTCATTCACATCGGAATAGCACTCTACTTACAACGTATGACGAGTCTTGTATTCAGGACTCTAAATTCTGAATTTGGTGATGCTTATCCTTTGTTGTAGGCGTTGTTTTGATTTAATTGTCGTGGCTTTAAGCTTTTGAATCAACTCCTAATCGTCTCTTGATTTGACGGCTACTCCTAGTCTTTCTTCAACAGCATGACAGCTCCATACTCATTTTATTTGTGTGAATTAGGTGGAGTCTTAGGTCCTTTATATAGAGTTTGTGAATTGATTAGAGCGGTCGATGGAGCCAAGATTAATATAAGCCGTTCGTTTTAAAGAGAAACCAATCAAGAGTTGCCACATAAGCCCTAGTGACAAGACCAAGTCCAGAAATTCGGCCAAGCACAGACCAGGCCAGCCAGGAGGGCTGGGTTCGACCTGGCTCAGGGGCCAGGTCGACTACCCAGTCGACACCCAGGTCGACTGCCCAGTGACCTGGGTACCCCAGGTCGACTTCCCAATCGACCTGGGTCTTGGGCGGGAAAATTCCCGCCCTGCCCAATCTGGGTCCGATTTTGAATTTGAATTCGTTTTTCTGAACTGTTTCTGCCTGTTTGAATTTTAAACTGAATTTTGAAACTTCTGGAGGTCATATCTCCCTCATACTGTGTCCGTTTTACGCAAACTCAGACTCTATCCCAAGCAAAATTCCGAGACGAACGAAATGGCGTATCCCGTTTCCCTTAATTCTTTGATTTGAAATTAATTATACTTTAATTTATGAATTTCACTATTATAGAATATACGGGGTGTTACATATTCCATAAGCTATTACACGTAATGCGCCTATAATTTTTTGGTACGGCGAACATCGTAAGGTATCAGCACTATTACGTTTTTAAACAAAATAATTATCATGTTCGACAACTCCTTTGAAAATGCGCATAAACATATTCTTTCTCATACGAAAACGATGTCAAAAGTTGTCAGGACCATACGTATAGGGAGTGTTGAAATAATCTTGCAGTACCTCCTTTACGATCCTGCATCTTCCATATGTCCGCACGACCGTACACACTACCTCCTCGAGTACCACTAGATGATCCTTCCATTATGAAATGTTGGTTAATCTTTAATTGTTGAACGGGAACAGCTTGCATTATAATCTCTAACTCATCGCTATCGGTTGTGCTATCCGAAGAAAACTAAGAAATTTTGTATACCCCAACATTTCATCGCCTTCGTAAGAATTGGAGTTAGTATCATCTGGACCATTTTGGTCGTAGTAATTTGAATCTTCGGTTTGCACATCTGATTCGTAAACAGCATCGTCGTTGTGGACATTATGAGACATTTTTGTGCTGTGAATCTAAATATGCACACCAGAAGTGGTTTTATAGCTTCTTCACTCCACAGTTGCAACGGCTATATACGAATATTGTATAAAAATATATTCATCAACAGCTATAAATTCAAATAAAATTATAATATTCTGCAACGGCTATAAATTTGAACTGTAATTTACTATTCAACAATGGTTATTAGATTAAACTATATTTTGATATTCGGCAACGAATTTATTTATATATATTATATTCTAATATTCCAAAACGGCTCTATATAAATATATAATATTTATTTTTTTTGTACCCGTTATCTATATTTTAATATTCAACCACATTTTATAGGTTATATGGGGGGTGGAAAAAAAATTTAAAAATGGTTTTCCAAAAATTCGACCATATTTTATAGATTATTTTGGGGGGAGGAAAAAAATGAAAAATGTTTTCTGAAAACCCTTTATGGTTAAATGGTTTTTTGAAAACCATTTAACCCATAAACAGTTTTCAGAAAACCGTTTACGGTTTAAAAAAAAACATAGAGCGTCCCCCCACCCGCTGCTGGATCGGTGAGGGGAATCCACGCTCTAAAATACCAATTCACGCTCAATAATTCAAGAGCTGCTGGGAATGCTCTAATGTTGAAAGTGTACATATATAAGAAGAAGAAAACGAATGGATCTATATTTGTTGTAACTTGATCGAATACAACTTAAGGTAAAATATATTCGAACTCACCGATTAGGTCAAATAAATTCAAAGCATAGTGAATGCTTAATATCTATACTAAATTGACCTATAAATCGATTGTTGTAGAGATGAAATCAAAAAATAGGAAGAAAAAAAGTGTGTTAGGTTTTATACCTGCTATAGAGCTAAAATCGATTGTTGTACTGATGAAGTGGGTTTGCTGTAGTCGACGACTACTTTAGAGAGAACGCACTGGAAACTTATTTTTGTTGGGCTGATTGTTGTACTGATGAAGTAGGAAATTGATTTTGTACTGGAAACTTATTTTTGTTGGAATTGATTGTTGTATTGACGAAATCGATTGTTGTACTGATGAAGCGGGCTAGCTTTATTTGACGATTGCTTTGGAGAGAAAGGACTAGAAATTTGTAGATCGAAGCGAAGGAATTTGAAGGGTTTTGGTTGAGAGAGAACGAACTGTTTTAAAATGAAAAAAAGAAACAGAATGAACTAACGAGTTTAGAAAACTAGCGAAGGTTGTCCTCAAAACTTATTTTTCTAAAGCCATGGGCTGTTAACTTATTAGTTACAATAGTTTATCACTAAAACCAAAATGCCCCTTCGTAATTTAAATTGCAAATCATTTATTGTATGGCCTAGACAATGTTGTTTGTGGGTTAAGTTTTTGGAAAAAGGATACAAATTAACTTCTTACACAACAGATAATGAAGATCTTGCGTTCCAGCTTCTTATTTGAATTTTTTTCTAAACATTGAATTTCCTAGGTTTTTTCCAATTTTTGTCGTTCGCTTATGGAAAAACGCCAACTTGTTTGGGATACACGGATTTTTTGTTGTTGTTGTTGCTTATGGAAAGACGCCCATATCAATTTATGTTTACGTATGGGAAAATTTTGTCATGTTAGTTTGTCTTTGTTTTTCAGATGCATGGTTATGGATACTGTTTGTTAATGTAATATCGGTGTTCTATATAATATATATATATATATATATATATATATATATAGCAACCCAGGATTTTGTCGTCTTGGTTCTGTGGTACATAATTAATTTACAAATTCAAAGTTGATTTAAATAATTTAGAAAAACTTTCTAGTATGCTGAAATAATTTTTAAATTTAGTCTATAAAAATATTTAATCTGAAAAAAATAGAAAATGTGACCGGAAATCGTTACCCAAACTTTGAACTTTTCTTAAGCTAAAAGTTTTCAGAAATATGTAAACATTGTTGGCATAAATATACACACATTTTAAAATAAGTTAGGACATATTGGTAAATAAACAAACAAAAAATATATACACACATGCATAAATACTTAGGTTAATATAAATAAGATACGACCTATTATCTTAAGTTTTAAGCATACTTAAAACTTTAAAATAGAAGTGTACTCAAAGTACCATTTACTAAATGGATGTTAGCTCATCTTAACAAGGAGGAAACAAAAAAATTGATATGCAGAAAATCTTGTGGATGGTAGGAACTTTAAAGGGTATTCTAGAAATTTAACTTTTGCGCTAGTATATAAGACGATTTCCTACCATTTTATTTATTTTGTTAACTTGATTTTTTGTTTCTTAATCTTCTACAATTCTTCAAACAATATCCACAGCTTCCATGGAAATCCTAAAGTACTAGTATTAGGTATTTACCACTTCCAAATGCTTAAAACGAGGTTTAAACACATCTTCTTCCTTTCTCATCACTTCTCCACTAAGAAAACACCCATACACACTAAATCACCCCATGGTCAAAAATTCTTTGGTCCTTAGGGCATTAAACTAAACTTTTCGAGGCCATAAAGCTAGGATCTATGATGTGTTGCAAGTGGTGGAGTTTCAAGTGGATTTGTTAGCTTTTTTATTGACTCCAATCACCATGTTATTCAAAAATTTTGCTTTAATTTATTTCCTATTTTGGTTGCTAAAATTTATATTTGTTATGATGAAATAACTATTGAGTTACGTGTGCTAAAGTTAAATATTTGAGTTGATAAGCGTATAGAGATTATTTAAAATAAATAATGTTTACTAGTTTAAATCTTTGAGAAGATTTTTAATGTTTCTAATTTTACTTGATTTCGCTTTCAGTAACTATTTCAATTCATAAAGTAGTTTAGTAAAAAGGTTATAGCTTGAAAACTTTTTTTAAAGGGAATTCATAGTTTTTGAAATTACAAGTCATGTAGCAAGTTGCTATGAGTATAGTTCTTCAAAGCGAATTATTTTTTAAACTTAAAATTGTTTAACCTGAGTACTGTTTTGAAAAGTGTTTTCGAAACATATTATAAGTATTTAAAAGTAATTATCATTATTTAATCGATTATTTATTTAACTAATGATCATTTAATCAATTAAGGTAATTTGTACTTAAACATTAATTAACAAAGGTGATTGATACTCCAATGTTAATTAAGTGAATTTTAATTAGTATGACTAATAAAGGTTAATTATTATATAATGTCATATTTAAGGACTAATTATGTAAGATAATTTTTTAATCAATTACTTTATGAAAAAAGTGCTTAACATATTTAGGTAATTATCTTTTAGAAATGAGATTAATTCTTAAGTAATATTAATTAAGATAAATTATTAATTAATTAAAATATACATATTAATTAATTAATCTTTAATTTATTAATTAATTTTCAGTCAAGTAGGTTTAGTTATTAAATAATTATAGAGTTTGTTAAATTTAGAGTTTCGTAAGGCAAATTAGGATTTAAAGTTTGCCTTAATTAACGTTAATCCGTAATTAATTTATTTTTTAGTAATTAACTAAATAATATATTTTTTAAACTCTGTTAGTCTTATTTAAAAGACCTTTTCTTTTGTAAGTAAGATTTTTGAACAAAGATCACCAGTTTGTGTTATTAAGTTTAGAAGATTAAAAGCAAATAACTTTTTAGATGACATTTATTAGCAAAATAAATCTCTATTCTGCCATAACTAAGCTGATTCATAATCTAGACACTTATTGTATGCAAGTAAATTTATATTATATAAGAAATATTCCCTATTTATGTATCATTGTTACTTGCCTTTGTGGTATGCTCATCTTTATGAATATGACGTTTGAATAAAAATGTTATACTCTTTGAAATGGTTTGAACGAAATAAATTGTTCAATAGTTATGTTTTTAAGATAATTATTCATTTTGCTAATAACGATTTAAGACTAATTTATCACTTCAATGACCATGTTTTAAATTTAAGTAATCATTTTAATAAATTATGTTTAAAACTAATCAATCATTTTAATAATGATGTTTAAGCGTTAAATAATTATTTTGGTAATGATGTTTTAAATTAATGGATTATCTGCAAGAATCATTAAAATTACTTAGTCAATTATAACATTGTGCTTGATTTAACTAACATGATTAAAGCTAATTAAGTTTTAAAATGAAGAAGCTCATATAATAATTAATCTTTGACTAAAGTTTCTATATCATTTTAAGAGAAGACATTAAGGAATTTATTGGTTTTAAGTTGTTATTTGATTTGTGTTTAAAGATAATAAACTAGCTTTATAAGTTGTTTGAAGTTAATACTTTTAAAAGTGAAACCTAACATAGATCAGTTGTAAAAAAAATTAAATGGAAAGAAATTCATAAAGAAATTGCTTATATGGAAATAATTTAGTCATCCGCTTATCGCTAGTCCTCAAGGAATGGAAACTCATCCTTATCTTAAGGATTAAAAATATCTCAAGAAAATGCCTAAAGATAACACTAATTTTTTTTAAAGAAAGATAAAAGTGTATTGCCACAAAAGGAGCTTTCCAGCTTAAGGAAATACAAAGGATGCAAGGAAAATATAAAAAAAGAGGATAGGTCTCTGAAATGCATAAAAGCAATACAATAGTATGACTTAGAACCAAAGCCAAGCGAGTGCAAAACCCTCAACCTACACCAATCGGATTTGGAACCAATCGAGAGATAGAAAAAACACAGAACAACTACTAGTTTGTTGACACTTGAAGACAGACGCAACCGGTACGTCTAAAGCTCATGATACAGAGTCAAGCACATGGAAAAAGCTTGAGTGTCAATATTACGCTTGCACGCCGCTCCATAGCATAGTTACGAGTGACTCGATCGTATTTAAGGTCCGTAGCCCGTCCAAATTTAAAGATAATATCCTCATTGAAAAGATTGCCGCTGGAGCAAAGGAGAGGGAAACCTACAGGAACGACATCAACCACAAAGATGGGAGATGGGATGTCCGCATCCAAAAGAGCATTTGAAGCATGGGATAAGCGATTAGTAGATATATGAGCAGAATCGTGAGCACAAGGCGCACTTAGCAAAGCATTAGAAACCGAATTAAAGTCAGCAGCACACTCAAGAATGGAAGCATCAGTCAATGCAAAATGATGAGCAACAACGTCTTTGGGTTCTGGCAAGCGAGGTGGTGGAAACCACCATCACATGAGAAGAGGCAACTGACGAAAAGGCCTGACCAAGTGAGTCTGCCATATATGAGACAAATGACATAGCAGCAAAATGTTGTGACAAAACACAAAAAGAAGAATCATAAGCAAGTGCATAAAGATGCACACCCGATGAAGAAGAAATGCCAGGGACATGACAGAAGAGGCTGAGGACTGAGAGAGAAGGTCCAGATCAGCATCTAGAGACACATAATCACCAAAACCACTAATAAAAGAACTAACAGAAGCACCATACTTAGCATGCACAATAGCTACCATAGGTGCAACAGAACAGGATAAAGAATCTGCCTGCACTTGAGAAGAAGTCAAGACAGTGTAACACCCCGCATTTTTAACTAAAGATGATAAATTAAAGAATAATTAATTTACTATTTAGAATTAAGGAAAACGGACTGCACCATTACGTTCGTCTCGGAATTCTGCTCAAAAAAGACACCTAGTTTGCGTAAAACGGACACCGTATGAAGAAGTTATTGAGGTTTGAAGTTCGTATACGCACAAGAGAATTATATATATATATATTAGGTCCAGAAATTCAAAAAACTTTCAAAATTCGAAATTTGTGGAGGTGGCAGATTTCTTGCTTAGGGGTGTCGACCTCTCAAGGGGGTGTCGACCCAAGGGTCGACCCCCTCCCTGTGGCAGATTTGGGCAAATTAAGGTTTTGGAAGTTTGGCTATATAAATGGCCTCATTTCACTTGTTTGTCCACACCAAAAATAATAGAGAAGTAGATGCTGCCTCTGCCCAGATTAATCAAGTCTTTTCTTCTTCTGCAATCAAGTTATTCAAGTTTAGAGATCGGTGATTTCATATCTGCAATCCTTCTTCTATTTTTCTGGATCCAATCACAACGAATCTACGTAAATTTTAGATCTCTTATCGAAGTGAGGTAATTCCTAGATCTATTCTATTTTTCAATTCTCTTTTCTTCCTTTTTTCCTTTAGTAAAAATAGTCAATCCATGGTTGTTAGGTTTTGAATCCAATTAGGGGGAAAACCATGGAAGATTATATCTGGACCAGTTCCAGGATTTCGAAAGCTTACGAGGTGAGTGGATTTAAGCTATATCATTTTAGATAATGATATATTTTCATTTAAAACATTCCCCGTTATTACATGTGAATTTGCCAGAATAATTAAGAATTACAGTTATAACAAGTTGAGATGTTAATATAAATAATTCATATGTTGAATCGGTTAAAGTGTTGGAAGGATTACATATTGAAAAAAACTGGCTAGAATATAGGTAACAACTACTGTTGTTATAATTACATGCTTCACTTGTGGCATATTATTGAGTAAATGACATGTTAACCTGTTAGATTTGAACAATTACCCGATTAAATGTTTACATGTCAAAATAGAATTAAACACATGTTAAAAAGGACATGCGCCATAATATAGGCATAATTTGATAACATGTAAATTACATTACAGTAAAAAGGATAACATGCCTAAAATTTACAGTAAATAAGAAGTTGTAACACACTTAGACACGAGGTTAGATTACACATGTGGTTGAAGTCTGCCCGAAACCGCCCGGCATATCCAGCATCCATAAGTGGTAAATCTAATGTGAGGGGTCTAAGTGCATGAATAAAGATGTAATGGTACTAAGACATGAGGTTAAGTCAACTTATGATAGAAGTCTGCCCGGACCTGCCCGACAAATCCAACATCCATAAGTGTCGGCTTAATGTGGGAGGTCTAGTGCATATATATGAATATATGTATATAACAATATATGAATAACTGGCAATGATGGTAATTAAATGTCTAACTCAGAAAATAAGAAAGGAAGGGATGTAATAGAATGAGTTAGTGCGATGCGAAGGAAAAGTGAGGTATTTCCCTATATGACCTATTTCTGAGAATGTGGTTGCAAGTAAGCTACAGTGAATAAAGTAAGAAAAATGAAAGAAATTACTTGCCACCACGGATTTAGATGGGAATATGTTATGAAAATAGATCATTGATTCCTTCGACAAATCAAACTGATAAGGTGCATAAAGTGTTTTCCTAAATAAAATAAGGAACATATATTACAGTGAATGGAAAATAATGGGTTACAACAGTAAACGATTTAAACGGGGAATGATAATCACTTATTATAAATAAATTACATTAATGAGAATGTTGTATAATAGGTAGACTTGTCCTAGGGACAAGTGAAGATTATAACTTAGGTTATAATAAACTAGTAAGGAAATGGGATAACTGGTGAAATGAGATAAGGGACACTTAATTGTAAATTAAGTAATCAGTAAGCGGGGAAATCCTGAAACCAGTTGAGATAAGGGGGAAATTTTTTGAAATATAAGAAATTGTACTTAATTATAAATTAAGGACTCTGTAAACTTGGAAGTCTGAAACCCGCTGATAAGAATAACATGTTTAGACTTGTCCTAAGGAAATTATAACATAGGTTATAATAAATGGGTAGATAAACTTATTAATGGACCTTAGTTAAGAGAGCTAAGTTAATAAGTAAACGACGACAAGTTATAGTAACGGTGTAAAATAGAATTATGATTAAATGAAAAGGAATAGGGAAAACTTATGAAATAAGTTATATTTAATCGTAAATAATGACTAATATGTTAAACGGAAAACATGTGAAATGTAATATACTTAATTACATATTAAGTAGAACATGCTATTATAATGATGAAATCAAACAAAGATTATAAAAGGGATTGTGGATTACCAACCTTGGACCACAATCTAGAGAATAACATGTTGTGGGCTTATTAATAAACTTAAATGGGTTAAGTTTTATAACTAAAATTAATAATCAAGGGGAACTTTGTAACTTGATTAAGAATTCAATATGAATGGGAATAACCAAGTTAAATGGAAACCTGATGAGGTAAGGCAAGTGCATAAAAGAATGTTTAGACATAGGGTCTAATAACATGTTAAAATAAGGCTCTTGGACCGGTCCGCACGTTTGAGGGTGAATAACCCAACGGGGTAGATCATCATGGTGTTATAAGGCACGAGGGATGCGCACGTTCATTTGATTATTCTGTTGGCTCCGAAGGACTAGAAGTGGAAGCACGTGGCTTCCTGATATATGTAACGTGCTCCTGGTAGTCCTCTGTACGGTGGGAGATGTTTAGGCTATGCTTGCAGAGGTTGGGTCTGCGTGTAACTACTAGGTGGGTGGGCCTTGACTGCAAAAGTAGCTTTGCAGCCAGAATGTTGTGACGTGGTGATATCAAGGTGATTCGGATGTTTCCTCAATGAGGAGGCATAGGTTCATGACCAAGAAGGATAGTATATCGTTCGATACACGTCATCGGCAGCTAGTGGGATGCGAAAAGACTAGAGCTAAACCCAATACATCATTCACCTTTCATTATCGTGGTACGGTGGTTGAGGGGAGACGCCAACTAGATGTTTAGATTTTTTTTTTTTGGTAGGGGCATGTCGCATAGATCTTGTAGAATTTACTAGTTGAGGGAGGGGCCGAGGTGGGGCCATCGCCACCATGGAAAACAGACTCGAGGGATATCTGAATTTTGAGGCTCTTAAAGGTAGGCCCATACAGATATGGAAAAGCTCCTGACCGAGTTCCGTGTTTCTTGTATCGCCCTGCCATGGAACTCGGTTCACATTAGAGGACGTGCGGTTAAGGCATCGAACTACAATTAATGGTACGTACGTGGGACAGTCTAGATACATGTATGTCTGCTCTGGGTGGTGTATAGTAGACTTGAGGGCATTACTCTGATATGGAATCTGATTCGATCGAAGGTGGCACTCCATACGCTTACGTAGCATAGAATTGACAGAAATATGCAGAATTTAATGTTGGTATGTACCTTAATATTGACAGAGATCTGATTCGATCAAAGGTGGCAGTCTGTACGCTTACGTAGCATAAAATTGACAGAGAAATGCAGAACGTAACATTGGTATATAGAGATCAGTACGTCACTCCAACGTAGGATGAGGGATTGCGGATATTTCAGTAGTATTATGGCGGAGACCGTGCGAGTGGGCTACCATAAGGTGTACCTTAATATTGAGGGTAGTTGCATATATACTGTATTTAGTTAATCCATTGGGAAGTAAATGGGTGCTACATGTGTACGCCTCGGGTGTTGTTAACCCAAGTAACCTAATAAATAAGAAAATATGATTGAACGGTATATGTAGTGTTATTCAAAGTGTATAATTTAAATCCAGTCACCAGGACTTGTGTTCTGACCCCCTCCTCATAACCTACCGCAGGTTAGGTTTGTTGCAGAGACATGATAGCTTCGGATATTGGTTAGGCAGTATTATTAATACGGTAAGGCAATACTTTGAGTATATTATATTTATCCATTCCGCTGTGAGATATTTTCTGAGCTCTGACATATTTTATGTCTCTGTCTTTTCTCCCGGATACCAGAGCAAACCAACACGAGTTTCGATAAATTAGAATTTTGAAAAAAAATTGGTTTGTCGGAATTCGGGTTGTCACATCTAATATCAAAGCTTGGGTCAAGGATTCCTGTATAAATAGTAAGTGAACGTATTTGTACTTTTAAAAATAAAAATATTATATATATATATACCTGGATCCATAGAGAACCCCACAAAATGGAAAGAGCATAATATGGTAAAAGTTGAGATACTTGTTTTGTACACTAAAGGAATGAATACGGAAATCTGAGACCCCTAGGTAATTTGGGTGGAAAGTGTACAATATACTTTGTATGGAAGAAAGGTGAATCCCATGTGTTAGTATTTTGAGTTAGTGGGTTTGGCAGTTAAACCTTATAAATTGGAAGCGGTTAATGGATTGGGAATATATATAGTTGAGAGAATTGACCTTGGGGAGTGTCTAGGAGAGCCTAGAAAAATTGGAAACCCGCTTTGAGTCTAACCCCAATTTTAACTTTTAAGAACTTGAAACTGTAAAAGTTTCGGGAAAATGGTTTATGGTGTTTTCAAGTTTTAAGCTTAAAAGTTATAGTTTTAAATGGGAAAAGTATACATACTGAGTTTTAAAGTAAAAAGGCATATATTTTGCAAATAGTGATTTCTTGCAAAAACTTTGTTTAAAGTAAAATTCTCTCAGTAAAAGTTGCATATTATAGAGCATGTATAGCTCATTAGTTTTCTTGTTATATTTCGTACAAAAATTTTTGATAAAGAAAGATTTGAAATCTCTATTCTTATGACAATCCTTTTTGATAAAATATTTTGTTGGGTGGACAAAATAAGTTGTAGAAATTAAGAATAGAGTAGATGTTTGCACCTTGTAGTAAGAGATTGAACTGACCGTGTTGGCAAGAAATGGTCGTAAACCTGATTGAGAATTAGTTTCCCTTGTCTACTCCAGTTTTTGTGATTTGAAAAAAAATGTTTTACATTTTTTTTACATAAAATGACATGTTTTATGGTTTATCAAAAGTAAGTTTTCATAAGGAAAAATTAAGTTTTGACACTTTTAAATTTTTGGAGGAAAATTTAAATGAAAAGGCCAAACCGTGTTTAAAAAAGTATGGACTAGGTAAGGATTGGTGCCTAGGGAAGAAGGGAAAACGTTTGACGCTATGAAGTAAATAGCAAGAATTATCTTGGAATAATGGTAAGTTCCCGTAGAATGCGTAAGCATTGAAGAGCCTAGGGTGTTTCTTGAAATAATTGTTGGTACACAACTAGGACTAGTAGTGACTACTAGATAGTAAAGGGCAAGTAAGTGTTTAGATCATGTTGCTAATTTTCATGTTAGGGGTAAAACCCGTTACTACATTTATGTTTGGATCGTTCCGTTATTTTTGTTCTAGTTGGGTAGTTAGGGTAACAGTTAAACCTGTCATGGATCCCATAGTTTGGACTTTTCTGTCTGAGTGGGACATAGTCCCGAGATTCTTGGCCCTTGGTAGTAGTTGTGTAGGGTGTCTGTTCTCCTGTTGTAGTTGAAAGACTAGAAGTCTTATTTAAATTTAAACTAAGATTAGATGATTAAATGAGTTAAGAAAAGAGAAATGGTACAACTAAAAAGGAAACATCAAATTCAGTAAAGAAACAAACATGATAAGTTATGAGAAAAGAAGGATAAGAATAAAAATTTCCAAGATTAGATGAAAAAGAAAATATGCAACAGAGAAAATTTTCTTATGTGGTTTTGGATTGGAAAATAGGGGAATCTTTCGAAATAGTTACATAAAATCCAAGTACGGTTAGAAAAATGTTGAAAATGAAAAATGGAAGATGTGAAGTTTTCCATTCTCCACCTTTTTGTAACATAAGAAACTGAATTTAGAAAACTGGATTTTTCTGAAATTCGAAAAATAAAGTTGATTGGTAGGGTTTTGGATGCAAAAATTGGATGAACTACGCTCTTGCTCAGTAAGAGTATGGGAAAATTTGGATGAAAAAGCATTTTGATTTTCAAATATTGCATTCATGTAGATATGTCAGTATATTTAGGATGTGAGCGTCGTATCTTTAAAGAATTTTTGAAAAATTTGCATACACATAGGAGCAACTGCTTAGGCATAATGTATTATTATTATTATGTTGTATTTCACCTTGCATAAGTGCACAATGTTGCAAAAATTGGATGCACACATGATGGATGTATTTTATGCGAGGGGTTAATTGATTTTACCCTTATCAGATTTCGGGGACGAAATTTCTTAAGGTGGGAGAATGTAACACCCCGCATTTTTAAGTAAAGATGATAAATTAAAGAACAATTAATTTAATATTCAGAATTATGGGAAATGGACTGCGCCATTGCGTTCGTCTCGGAATTCAGGTCAAAATAGACACCTAGTTTGCTTAAAACGGACACAATACGAAGAAGTTATTAAGGTTTGAAGATTGTATACGCACAAGAGAATTATATGTATATAATAGGTATAGAAATTCAAAAATAGGTTCAAAATTCGAAATTTGGGGAGGCGCTCAAGGGGGTATCAACCCATGGGTCGACCCCGTAAGCCGGGGTCGAGCCCCCTGCGATAGATTTTGGCAGATTAGAGTTTTGGGGGTTTGGCGATATATATGGCCTCATTTCACTTGTTTCTCCACATCAAAAATAATGGACAACTAGATGCTGCTTCTGCCCAGATTAAATCAAGTCTTTTCTTCCTCTCCAATCAAGTTATTCAAGTTTAAAGATTGGTGATTCCATATCTGCAATCCTTCTTCTATTTCTCTGGATCCAATCACAGCGAATCTATGTTAATTTTAGATCTCTTATCGAAGTGAGGTAATTCCTAGATCTCGTATATTTTTCAATTCTCTTTTCTTCCCTTTTTCTTTTCGTAAAAATAGTCAATCCATGGTTGTTAGGTTCTGACTCCAATTAGGGGGAAAACATGGAAAATTAGATCTGGACCTGATCCAGGATTTGGAAAGCATACGAGGTGAGTGGATTTAAGCTATTTCATTTTAGATAATGATATATTATCATTTAAATCATTCCCCGTTATTATATGTGAATTTGCCAAAATGATTAAGAATTACTGTTATGGCAAGTTGAGATGTTAATTTGAATAATTCATATGTTGAATCAGTTAAAGTGTTGCAGCGATTACATGTTGAAAAACAAACTGGTTAGAATATGGGTAATGACTATTGTTGTTATAATTACATGCTTCACTTGTGGCATATTATTGTGTAAATGACATGCTAACCTGTTAGATATGAACAATTACCCGATTAAATGTTTATATGTCAAAATAGAATTAAACACATGTTAAAAGGACATGCGCTATAATATAGGCATAATTTTATGACATGTAAATTGGATTACAGTAAAAAGGATAACATGCCTAAAATTTACAGCAAATAAGAAGCTGTAACGCGCTTAGACACGAGGTTAGATTACACTTGTGGTAGAAATCTTCCTGGAACCGCCCGACAAATCCAACGTCCACAAGTGGTAAATCTAATGTGAGGGGTCTAAGTGCATGAATAAACATGTAATGGTACTAAGACACAAGGTTAAGTCAACTTATGGTAGAAGTCTGCTCGGACCTACCCGGCAAATCCAGTGTCCACAAGTGTAGGCCTAATATGAGAGGTCTAGTGCATACATATAAATATATGCATATAACAAGATATGAATAAATTGCAATGATGGTAATTAAATGTCTAGCTCAGAAAATAAGAAAGGAAGGGATGTAATGGACTGAGTTAGTGCGATGCGAAGGAAAAGTGATGTATTTCCCTAAATGACCTATTTTTGAGAACGTGGTTGCAAGTAAGCCACAGTGAATAAAGTAGGAAAAAGGAAAGAAATTACTTGCCACCACGGATTTAGATGAGAATAAGTATGAAAATAAATCATTGATTCCTTCTATAAATTATGGTGCATAAAGTGTTTTCCTTAATAAAATAAGGAACATATTTTACCGTTAATGAAAAATAATGGATTACAACAGTAAATGGTTTAAACGGGGAATGATAATCACCTATTATAAATAAATTACATTAATGAGAATGTTGTATAATAGGTAGACTTGTCCTAGGGACAAGTGAAGATTATAAGTTAGGTTATAATAAACTAGTAAGGAAATGGGATAACTGGTGAAATGAGATAATGGACACTTAATTGTAAATTAAGTAATCAGTAAGTAGGGAAAACCTGAAATCAGTTGAGAAAAGGGGAAAATTTATGAAATATAATAAGTTGTACTTAATTATAAATTAAGTAATCTGTAAACTTGGAAGTCTAAAACCCGCTGATAAGAATAACATGTTTAGACTTGTCGTAGGGACAAGAAGTAATTATAACATTGATTATAATAAATTGGTAAATAAACTTATTAATGGAACTTAGTTAAGAGAACTAAGTTAATAAGTAAACAATGATAAGTTGTAGTAACGGTATAAAATGGAATTATGATTAAATGAGAAAGAATGAGGCAAACTTATGAAATAAGTTATATTTAATCATAAATAATGACTGACATGTTAAACAAAAAACATGTGAATTGGGATATACTTAATTACATATTAAGTAGAACATGTTATTTTAATGATGAAATCAAACAAAGAATATAAAAGGGATTGCAGATTACAGACCTTGGACCACAATATAGAGAATAACATGTTGTGGGCTTATTAATAAACTTAAACAAGTTAAGTTATATAACTGAAAATAATAAGCAAGAGGAACTTGGTAACTTAATTAAGAATTCAATATGAATGGTAGTAACCAAGTTAAATGGAAACATGATGAGGTAAGTAAACGCATAAAAGAATGTTTAGACATAGGGTCTAATAACATGTTAAAATAAGGCGCTTGGACCAGTTCGCACGTTTAAGGGTGAATAACCCAACGGGGTAGATCATCGTGGTGTTATAAGGCACGAGGGGAGCGCATGTTCATCTAATTATTCTGTCGGCTCCGAAGGACCAGAACGGGAAGCACATGGCTTCCTGAGATACGTAAGGTGCTCCTGGTATTCCTCTGTGCAGTGACAAATGTTTAGGCTGTGCTTGCAGAGGTTGGGTCTACGCGTAACTACTAGGTAGGTGGGCCTTGACTGCAAAAGTAGCTTTGCAGTTAGAATGCTGTGACGTGGTGACACCAGGTGATTCGGCGGTTGCCTCAATGGGGAGGCGTAGGGTCACAACCAACAAGGATAGTAGATCGTCGGACAGCCGTCATCGACAGCCAATGGATGCAAAAAGACTAGATGTAAACCCAATAGATCATTCACCTTTCACTATAGAGGTACGATGGTTGAGGGGAGATGCCAACTGGATGTTTAGATTGTTTATTGTTAGGGGCATGTCGCTTAGCTCTTGTAGTCTTTACTAGTTGAGGGAGGGGCTGAGGTGGGGCCATAACCACCATGGAAAATAGACCCGAGGGATATCTGTATTTTGAGGCTCTTAAAGGTGGGTCTGTACAGATATGGAAAAGTTCCCGACGAGTTTCGCGTTTCTTGTATCGCCCTGCCACGGAACTCGGTGCACATTGAAGGAAGTACATTTGAGGCATCGAGCTATAATTAATGGTACGTGCGTGGGACAGTCTAGATACATGCTTGTCCGCACTGGGTGGTGTATCGTAGACTTGAGGGCATTACTCTGATATGGAATCTGATTCAATCGAAGGTGGCAATCCATACGCTTACGTAGCATACAATTGACAGAGATATGCGGAATGTAACGTTGGTATATAGAGATCCGTACGTCACTCCGACGTAGGATGAGGGACTGGGTATTTCAATAGTATTACTGTGGGGACCGTGCGAGCGGGGTAGCATGGGGTGTACCTTAATATTGAGGGTAGTTACATATATACTATATTAGGTTAATCCACTGGGAAGTAAATGGGTGCGACATGTGTGTAAGCCTTGAGTGATGTTAACCCAAGTAACCTAATAAGTAAGAAAATATGATTGAACGGTATATGTAGTGTTATTCAAAGTGTATAATTTAAATCCAGTCACCAGAATGTGTTCTGACCCCTCCTCATAACATACTCGCGGTTAGGTTTGTGGCAGAGACATGATAGCTTCAGATACTAGTTAGGCAGTATTATCAATACAATGAGGCTATACTTTGAGTATATTATATTTTATCCATTCCGCTGTGAGATATTTTCTAAGCTCTGACATATTTTATGTCTCTGTCTTTTCTGCAGGATACCAGAGCAAACCAACACGAGTTTTGATAAATTAGAATTTTGAAAAGAATTCGGTCTGTCGGAATTCGGGTTGTCACATCTGGTATCAAAGCTTGGGTTTAGGATTCCTGTAGAAATAGTGAGTGAACATATTTGTATTTTTAAAAATAAAGATATTGTATATATATATAACTTAATCCATAGAGAAACCCACAAAATGGAAAGAGCGTAATATGGTAAAAGTTGGGATACTTGTTTTGTACACTAAAGGAATGAATACGGAAATCTGAGTCCGCTAGGTAATTTGGGTGGAAAGTGTACGATATACTTTGTATGGAAGAAAGGTGAATCCCATGTGTTAGTATTTTGACTTAGTGGGTTTGGCAGTAAAACCTTATAAATTGGAAAAGGTTAATGGATTGGGAATATATATAGTTGAGAGAATTGACCTTGGGGAGTGTCTAGGAGAGCCTAGAAAATTTGGAAACCCGCTTTGAGTCTAACCCCAATTTTAACTTTTAAGAACTTGAAACTGTAAAAGTTTTGGGAAAATGGTTTATGGTGTTTTCAAATTTTAATCTTAAATCTGTAAAGTATACATATTGAGTTTTAAAGTAAAAAGGGGTATATTTTGCAAATAGTGATTCCTTGCGAAAACTTTGTTTAAAGTAAAATTCTCTCAGTAAAAGGTGCATATTATTGAGCATGTGTAGCTCATTAGTTTTCTTGTTATATTTCGTACAAGAATTTTTAATAAAGAAAGATTTGAAATATCTATTCTTATGACAGTCCTTTTTGATAGAATATTTTTTTGGGTGGACAAAATAAGTTGTAGGAATTAAGAATAGAGTAGATGGTTGCACCTTGTAGTAAGAGACTGAACTGACCGTATTAGGAAGAACCTGTCGTAAACCTGATTGGGAATTAGTTGTCCTTGTCTACTCCAGTTTTTGTGATTTGAAAAAAAAAATGTTTTATATTTTTTTATATAAAATGACATGTTTTATGGTTTGGTGAAAGTAAGTTTTCATAAGGAAAAATAAAGTTTTGACACTATTAAATTTTTGGAGGAAAATTTAAATGAAAAGGCCAAACCGTGTTTCAAAAAGTATGGATTAGGTAAGGATTGGTGCCTATGGAAGACGGGAAAAGTTTTGAGGCTATGAAGTAAATAGCAAGAATTATCTTGGAATAATGGTAATTTCCGGTTGAATGCGTAAGCATTGAAGAGCCTAGCATGTTGCTTGAAATATTTGTTGGTACACAACTAGGACTAGTGATGACTACTAGATAGTAAAGGGAAAGTAAGTGTTTAGATCCTGTTGCTAATTTTCATGTTTGGGGTAAAACCCATAACTACATTTATGTTGGGATCGTTCCATTATTTTTGTTATTGTTGGGTAGTTAGGGTAACAGTTAAACCTGTCGTGGATCCCATAGTTTGAACTTTTCTATCTGAGCAGGACATAGTCCCGAGATTCTTGGCCCTTGGTAGTAGTTGTGTAGGGTGTTTGTTCTCCAGTTGTAGTTGAAAGACAAGAAGTCTTATTTAAATTTAAACTAAGAATAGATGATTAAATAAGCTAAGAAAAGAGAAATGGTACAACTAAAAAGGAAACATCAAATTCAGTAAAGCAACAAACATGATAAGTTATGAGAAAAGATGGATAAGAATAAAAATTTCCAAGATTAGATGAAAAAGAATATGTAATGGAGAAAATTTTCTTATGTGGGCTATGCTTGAAAATAAAAAACGGAAGATGTAAAGTTTTCCGTTCTCCACCTTTTTGTAGCATAAGAAACCGAATTAAGAAAATTAGATTTTTCTGAAATTCGAAAAATAAAGTTGCCTGGTAGGGTTTTGGATGCAAAAATTGGATGAACTACGCTCTTGCTCAGTAAGGGTATGGGAAAATTTGGATGAAAAAGCATTTTTGATTTTCAAAATATTGCATTCATGTAGATATGCCAGTATATTTAGAATGTGAGCATTGTATCTTTAAAGAATTTTTGAAAAATTTGCATACATGTAGGAGGTACCGCTTGGGCATACATGTATTATTATTATGTTGTATTTCACCTTGCACAATTGCATAATGTTGCAAAAATTGGATGCACGTGTGATGGATGTATATTATGCGAGGGTTAATTGATTTTACCATTATTAGATTTTGGGGACGAAATTTCCTAAGGGTGGGAGAATGTAACACCCCACATTTTTAACTAAAGATGATAAATTAAAGAACAATTAATTTAATATTCATAATTAAGGGAAACGGACTGCACCATTGTGTTCGTCTTGGAATTCTGGTCAAAATAGACATGTAATAACCCGCATTCTACGCATCGGAGGATCGTAGAATATTTATTTCTTTCCCATATGAAGTCGTATGGTCATGTAATTTTGGGAGACAACCATTAGAGTCATTTCCTATGTTCATGATTTTTGTCGATTTTTAAATGACCGTTTTGCCCCTAGCTGATCTTGTTTTGGCCATAACTTTTGACCAAAAAGGAATTTTGTCCTGAAACCACATCCATTAGATTTTTTTGATGGTTTACCCTTCCGTAGAGTGGTCATAATAGCCAAACGGACTTACCGTTTGGGAGATATGGCTGAAATAAGGTTTGGAAGGTGAAAAACTGCTTAACCGGGCCAAATAGGGTGATTAGTGAATGGGCCCATAACCCATTTCGGGATTAGGGTTATGGGGAGGCTGAAAGGACTTAGAGATTCATTCCATTTCAGTTTTCTAGCCTCCACTTACCTCCAAGAAACCCTAAGAATGGCCTCCAACCTCTAAATCACCTCCAAATCATCTTCTAACCAAGGATTAAGCTTAGCGACATCAAATCAAGGGAGATCTACACCAAATCAATGTTAGAGCTGCTGTTTAGCATCGGGATTCACACCAAATCAGAGATTTACTTCAGACCTAAAGTTTATTTGTGGCTAAGGTGAGTGATTTGCATAGTTCCTCACTAATTATGGCTAATTAAGGGTAATTAGTGTTAATTAGCGAATTTAAACATGATAAAATTCTAGAAAAATATTTATAAAATTCGAAATGATGTTTTAGACCTCTGATATGAATTTGGGTTAATTTGGTTAAGTTTTGCTAATCATATCATTAGTTTCACCTAAACATGCTTAAGGGGAAATATGGGGTTTTCGGGTATGTTTGATCCATTTTACATGGTATGATTATTGTTTTGGTGTTTGAGGTCACTTATACTTGTTGCTTTGACCGTATGGTATGCTTTGTGATTGATTAGAGTAGGTAGAATGGTCGAAAACGCCGTCGAATGGCGTAAAACTGCTTGCTAGAAAAGTGCAGAAAATAGACCGATCCGGATCGGAACGGAGGGAGGACCCGATCCACTCCCCATATTTCATTCTTCGATCTATTCGCTCTTCTCGTATCATGCATCGTCTGATACGACCCGTCTGATGTCCCCCGACCCGATCTACCATGGTACCCCGACCCGAACAGATGTACTTCAGCGAGGCTTGGAGACTACGACCCGACCCGGGTTAATTAGAAGAGGCCGATCCGAACCATGGCACATTGGAGGACCCCAACCCGAACCGATGATGGCGACTGGACGTGGAGACTCGATCCCATCTGCTGAGGCGATGATGACCCGATCCGATCCAGCGAAGGAGGAGCACTCCGATCCGAACCGAACTGATGGCTAAGAGGGGATCCGAACCGATCCGGTAATGACCAATAACCCGAGATGCAAAGGTAGTCCAAATGGAAGTTAGAGCTCTGGATCCAGTTGGGAACCAATGAGTTCACTTCATAGTTGGGCTTTGCTGCGGGACGTGTGCTAAGGAGTTGTCGACGTTCATAACTTCGATTCACCACTGAAAATGGATGATAGGCTACTTATCAGTGCAGTAGAGTCATTATGGCTCGAGGGGCAAGGTGATGGTAGCAAGACTACGTTATCAGTGCAGTAGATTCATTATGACTTGAGGGGCAAAGTGATGCGTAGTAGGACTATGAGCCAGTGCAGTGGGGTCATTGTGACTCCATGGGACAGAGTGGACATAGTAAAGGATTAGTAAGGCTATGAGCCAGTGCAGTGGGGTCATTACGACTCCATGGGGCAAAGTGGACATAGCGAAGGATTTGTGGCTATGTATCAGTGCAGTGAAGCCATTTATGACTTCATGGGGCAAAGTGATCATAGCAAGGTATGTTGGGTGATCGAAGTGGTGAATATCGTATGCTTTATGCACTGAGTGAGAGATGTGAGGATGGATGCTATGTTTGATTGTTTGCCATCACTATGACATGCACACCCCCACCCCCGTTACCTTTACACCATTTGAAATGGCACCTTAGAGTGTTGTACAGTATGTAGTGCTAACACTTTGGTTGCAGGTCCAGGTTCAGGTATATTTTAGTCTACCTGTTATTGTTCTGTTTAGATGCTTATCGCTCATACCAGGCTTTATGTCTGACCCAGAGTTTTATGTCTCCTCTTATTACTCTGGGTGCTCACACGAGCAGACTAGAGACAGGTTAGCTAGTGATGCGCGAGTAGCTGATTCGGAGGCGAGCAGGAGGCTTCCACGTATGATATATAGATATTCTCCATGTGTCGTTGGTGATCGCTACTTGGGCATTAGTAGTGTACCTCCTTTATCTTACTTTTGCTTTTTGAGACAGTTTGAAAGGTTGTAATAATATTAGCTTTGGATCATAAGCTGTACTTGGATTTTCCGCTGCTATGTTAGTTTGTTTTCAGCTTATGCACTGTCTCACCTGTTTTATGTCAAGTATGTTGCTATTATATTTTATTCCATGCGCTGCGAGACATTTTACAGGTTCCTTGTTAGTTCATTTCCTTCTTCCTTTTTCTTCTGACGATCCGTTCCGTGCTAACTGGACATGTGTACAGCACACTTTTGAAGTAAGTGTCGGTTGGTGCGGGGCGGCCCGTCACAAGACACCTAGTTTGCATAAAACAGACAACATATGAAGAAGTTATTGAGGTTTGAAGTTTGTATATGTACAAGAGAATTATATATATATATATATAGTAGGTATAGAAATTCAAAAATAGGTTCATAATTCGAAATTTGGGGAGGCAGCATATTTCCCGCTCTGGGGTGTCGACCCTGGGACGACCCCTCAAGGATGGGTCAACCCATGGGTCGACCCCCGAAGGGGGGTCGAGCCCCCTGCGGTAGATTTAGCGACAGATTTTGGCAGATTAGAGTTTTGGGGGTTTGGCTATATATATGGCCTCATTTCACTTGTTTGTCCACATTAAAAATAATGGACAACTAGATGCTGCCTCTGCCCAGATTAAATCAAGTCTTTTCTTCTTCTGCAATCA
The DNA here is from genome assembly GCA_030737875.1 of Allium sativum. Classification (NCBI taxonomy): domain Eukaryota; kingdom Viridiplantae; phylum Streptophyta; class Magnoliopsida; order Asparagales; family Amaryllidaceae; genus Allium; species Allium sativum. Next base: position 432,767,196 of record CM060912.1, read on the forward strand.
AGTTATTCAAGTTTAGAGATTGGTGATTCCATATCTGCTAACCTTCTTCTATTTTTTTGGATCCAATCACAGTGAATCTATGTTATTTTTAGAACTCTTATCGAAGTGAGGTAATTCCTAGATCTGGTCTATTTTCAATTCTCTTTTCTTCCCTTTTTCTTTTAGTAAAAATAGTCAATCCATAGTTGTTAGGTTCGGAATCCAATTAGGGGGAAACCATGGAAGACTAGATCTAGACAAGAATCAGGATTTGGAAAGCTTACAAGGTAAGTGGATTTAAGCTATATCATTTTGGATAATGATATATTATTGTTTAAAACATTCCCCGTTATTATATGTGAATTGCCAGAATGATTAAGAATTACTGTTATAGCAAGTTGAGATGTTAATATGAATAATTCATATGTTGAATCAGTTAAAGTGTTGGAACGATTACATGTTGAAAAACAAACTGGTTGAATATGGGTAATGACTACTGTTGTTATAATTACATGCGTCACTTGCGGCATACTATTGAGTAAATGACATGTTAACCTGTTAGATTTGAACAATTACCTATTAAATGTTTACATGTCAAAATAGAATTAAACACATGTTAAAAAGTACATGCGCCATAATATAGGCATAATTTGATGAAATGTAAATTAGATTACAGTAAAAAGGATAGCATGCCTAACATTTACAGAAAATAAGAAGTTGTAACACGCTTAGACACGAGGTTAGATTACACTTGTGGTAGAAATCTTCCTGGAACCGCCCGGCAAATCCAGCATCCATAAGTGGTATATCTAATGTGAGGGGTCTAAGTGCTTGAATAAACATGTAATGGTACTAAGACACGAGGTTAAGTCAACATGTGGTAGAAGTCTGCTCGGACCCGCCCGGCAAATCCAGCGTCCACAAGTGTAGGCTTAATATGAGATGTCTAGCGCATATTATTTTTTTGAGCAAAAGATGTGTGATCTTCCAAAAGGAAGAGAGCACACATATATATAATAAAAAGTAGTATAAAGTGGTACAATGATCCAAATACAAACCCAAAACCAGAGTCTCACATAGTAATGTACGGGGTAAATAGATAGATGAGTTCCGGTAAGGCCACCACCCATCATACTTCATTATCGAATTCCGGCAAGGCCACCACCCGATAAGAAGTATATATCTATACCCATACATATAACAAACTATGTGCAAATAACAAGAGGAACAACAAATCACCAAAAATACAAACAAACCCACTCCTCATACATATATCCAACTCAAATAAAAAATACTCAAGCCAAGCAGCAACTCCAATATCTCCATAAATACTTCTACAACCTGTAATCTGAGAAAACTGAAACAAGATCATTAGTAACTTACACATATATATGAATAAATGCCAATATATATATAAAAATGTATAAATACATACATATATATATATAGACATATATTCATATATATATATATATATGTATAGAGAGAAAAAACATAAAAACAACCAAACAATAGAAATGTGTCAATCTAAGTAAAAAGGAATCAGTAACCCAGACGAGGACTATTACATCTAAAATAGCTATTAATACGAATGAATAAACTTAGGTTTAATCTAACCTTAAGTAGAAAACTACCAAATTGCAAATCACCAATTAATTTATTGTGCGAATTAGACATCCAAAACAAACAGAAATTTACTATATTGATAATTAATTTATCCTTAGAGATAGAGGTTGAATGAAAGATTCTCTGGTTTCTCTCAACCCAAAAGCCCCAACTTATGAACATTACTAAGGAATCCAATATGTGCTTCTGTCAGGAATTGAATCGTAACCTATAACAATTCCAATAATCGATACAACTACTAAAGGAATTAAACCCACCAAAAGTAAAAATCCTAATAATCATATTAAAAACAGAAAATGTAAAATAACAAGAGTTAAACAAATAGTCTACATCCTCCTCACCAGTATTACAAAAAAAACATTTTACATCAAAAATAACATTTTTTCTTTTTAATAATTCAATAGTATTAAGCTTCTTATGAATGATCAACCACATTAGGAACTTAGCTTTAGGTGTAGTATTCGATTTCCATAAAAATTTAAAGGGATGTAATGAAATACCAGAAAAATTAATAAAACTATACATAGAATGAACGGTGTAAACTAAACTCTTATCCATACCCCAGCTAATAGAATCTCCATTTTCGTCCAAGTGATACAATGCTAACTTAGCTTTAAGTAAGGCCAATTGTCTTAATAAATCTTCCTCTAAAATATTATCAAAGGAAAACTCCCATGGAGGGTCTAATTCTGCTTTGTAAACATCCTTAATTAAAGCATTCTTAAATCTACTAATGTTAAAGAGTTCACTAAATTCAATTTTTAAAGGCACTATAGATATCCAAGCATCGTGCCAAAAATAAGTAAGATTTCCAGAATGAACTAACATTTTACATCCTACGTTAAAAAAGTCGAAACAATCCAAAACAGCCTTCCAAAAGTGAGATAATCTATTTACCCACCCACCATTATTTCCTACAAAAAACTCTCCTCTTGAATAATAAGATTTAGAAACGATAGACTTCCAAGAAGTCTTCACTTCTGGGCATCTATATTTCCATAACCATCTAGCGAGCATAGCAGAGTTAAAATTATATAGGTTTATAATCCCTAGACCTCCCTCCAACTTTGGTTTACAACACATGTCCCAATTAACTAGACATTTATAACTACTACAACTAGTATCCCCATTCCAAAGGAAGTTTCGTCTAATTCTATCGATCTTCTCGATAACCCATTTAGGGAAACGATGTACAGCCATCCAATAAGAAGGAATAGCTGATAGGACCGAATTGACAAGTACTAACCTTCCTGCTCTGGACAGAAATCTATTATTCCAGTTAGATAATTTGTTATTAATCTTATCAATGATGACTATCCAATCTTCCTTCTTAAGTTTTGAAGGTCTTATCTTAAAACCTAAATAATCAAAAGGAAATTTCATAATCGAACAATTCAAAGTGCTAGCCACTAAAGTCTCAATATTGTTAAAATCATTAATGACCATCACTGCACTCTTATCAAAATTAATTCTTAAACCAGATAACATCTCAAAACAGTAGAGAATAAATTTAAGAGCAATAATATGCTCAGGCAGATGAGAAGAGAATAACAAAGTATCATCCGCAAATTGAAGGATCGATAATTCATTATTAAATTCCTCATTCCCAACACTACCTAGAACACCTAATCTCCCTTCTCTCTTAATAATTTTTGAGAAGACATCTACTGCTAAATTAAACAGAAAAGGCGAGAAGGGGTCGCCTTGTCTAAGTCCTCTCTTGGATTGTATCTTCTTACCCATTACTCCATTAACAACAATGTTGGAACAACCAGACCTAAGTAACAACATGATCCAGTTTGTCCATCTAACACTAAATCCCCTAGTAAGACATAATTCACATATAAAGTCCCAGTCAATTGAATCAAATGCCTTCTCGAAATCTAACTTCAAGATGGCACATGTTGTAACACCCCGAGAATTCTATAACTGTGAAATTAACAAATTAAAGTATAATTAATTTGAAATCAAAGAACTAAGGGAAACGGGATACGCCATTGCGTTCGTCTCGGAAAAATACGCGAAATAGAATCCGAGTTTTCGAAAAACGGAGTCCGTATGAAGAAGATATGGCCTTCGGAAGTTTTGAATTAAATTTAAAATTCAAACAGAATAAAATAATAAAAAATTGGGCCCAATGGGCCAGGGAGGATAAACACCCGCCTAGGCCACCCAGGTCGACTGGGCTGTCGACCTGGGCTACCCATGTCGACAGGGCTGTCGACAGCCCTGTCGACAGGGGTATCGACCTGGTCGAGCCCAGCCAACCTGGCTGGCCAGGTCTGTGTTTGGCCGATTTTCTGTGGTCTGCTTTGTCATTAGGGCTAGGTGGCAAGTTTTAATTGGTCTCTCTATCGAATGAATGGCTACGATCAATCCAGGCAACATCAATGGTCCTAATCAGTTCCTAACCTCTATATAAACAACCCTAGACTAAACCCTAATCTATTCATTCAAAATTAAGAACATAGCCGCCATGTTGCTGAGGAACGACTAAGAGTAGCCGCCAACTAGAGAGAGGATTAGGAAGAAAGTTCTAAAGCCTAAAGCAATTCAAGCAACCTAAGCAAATCAATTCAACAAAGGAATTTGCGTCTTCAATCCCTAAATTAGAGAATTCATCACACCATTGTAAGTAGAGTATTACTTTGGTATGAATAAATAACTGTGTTGATTTGTATGCTTGAATTGTGGTAATAAAGTAATTCATATTTGTGCAAAATTATGTTATTCATTATAAAGAACTACATGCGGTAGTTCTATGCAAGTATACGTTTGGAATATTCGCAAATTATGCCATCATGATGTATATTTTTGTGCATAAATCATTTTGCAAGTAATTAGTTTGGTTGTTATAGTTCATATGAAACTATGTTGAAATATTAAGTCATGCTTTTGTACTAGAAAACCTATTTGCAAACTTTTGAATATGGCTAGGCTATGATGGATATTTTGCATAATTGAAATCCATATTGTTAACAAGCATTGTAAGATGACATATGTGGTACATAGTTAGGATTAGATTCAAAAATCCCTTTTTGCAAGTTTGCATGACTAAAGTAAAAATCATGATTTCATGTTAGAAATATTTATGCCATGATTAAGTGAACAAGTTTAACTATACCTATGTCATGCTTATATTTGACATTATGCCATGCTTACGTTTGACATTATGCCATGCTTATGTTAGAAATATTTAGGCCATGCTTATGTTTGATATTATGCCTAAATAAAATATAGGTTTATGTTGTAGTTAAGCCTATGCAAGTTTACATGGTTTGATTCATGTCACTTATGCTTTATGAACAAAGTATGTCATTACTATGCAAGTACACCAGTTTCTATTTTGTATTTCCAACGTCATATTGCAAGTTCATGCGCTCACATTCCCCTCTTTGTGTATGTAATCACGCTTTAAGCCTCCCCTTCTCGCATGGCTAAATTGGGCTTTAAAAGGCTAAGCCCAATATATATAAACGGACGTGTAAAACGGGGTAAAATAACGTTGGGTTAAAATTACTAATGAATGAAAATATAAAATAGAAGGGCCCAAATTCAAGTATGGGTTGGGCCCATGATTGGTGTAACCTTTACACCATTAACTTAATAATGGGCCGCAAATATTTACATATAAGAAATAAAGAAGAATGACAAAATATGTAAATGTAGAAAATACGATGTGTTTAACCCGAGGTTGGATTGAGTTGTGATGTAAACCTGCCCGGAACCGCCCGGCTGTCCAGTAGTCACAACAATACCTATCCAATGTGGGACGTTAAACATGGAGCCCAAAAAGGACCCGAGGTTAGACTAAGTTGTGGCGTAAGACTGCCCGGAACCAACCGGCAACAGGCAGCCACAACAATACCTGTCTAATGTGAGAGGTCAGGGCCTTAATAAGACAATTAAGGCTGAGTCAGGATTGTTAGGATTAAGTGAACTAAAGACTTAATCAAAATGGAACATGCTAAACTAAACGGACTGGTGGGGGTTAGGTTAGAAAACACTTAACCAACTTAGCATGTTGGCTAGAGATAGAAAACCTAGTAACGGGGGACCCTTTTCAGCAGTAACCCTAAAAGGTGTATCAGGATACCCTGAAACTAGGCAGGGTAGGGCACGATTACTGGGCTGATTGTAAGAGGTCAAATCGACGGCGGTGGTGTAGCAGTGTAGGTTCTAACGGAGTGCGGGCGTGCACACACTCCGGCGCAGAAAAATAAGGCACTGGACACCAGTAGCATACCTGTGCACTCTAAGGTTGTGTCGGGTTGCCACTATGGGACTTGATACACCCCATGGTGGGACCAGCATAGGTAACTACGACATCGGGGGCCGTAAGACACATGTAACTATGCGAGTAGGAGCCGATCATCATTGAATGGATCACATCACCCTGATTATGGGGTGCCAATTGGAAACTAGTTAAATGGGTTCAGAGATTAGACATGGGGTACGATAGTATATTCGACCCTAGACAACTTAACCAAGTTTATTGGGCTTGCCCACTTCTTGTTTATACTTATCATACCCAGTTCTTTATTCATAGACAAAATAGTACTAGACTTACTCAGGCTTTATGTCTGACTCTACTTTTCTTTCGTCTTCTTTCTTCCGTTTCCCCCCCCCCCCCCCCAGGTCCACAGGGAGGGAACACAGCAGCTTGACCAACCTTAACATCCAGCTTGAAGAAGAGAAATGTATTGCTTGGACTTTCCTGTTTTGAATTATGGCTTTGGACAATCCACTATGGGGCTTTTGCAGTTTGTCTATGTTTTATTTATGCTTCTTTAAATAATGTACTCAAGACAGATTATGAAAGTGTTAGGTTATGTTTTTGGAAAGGATGTTGTTGTAACACGTATTTGACTTTATGAAATAAAAGTTTGTTGTTCTTCCGCTGTTTACAAATATGTGTTCTTATATCTGTCTTGTATATCTGTGACTTGTACTTATAAACCTCCACCAAAATTAGGGCATTCCCTTTGAGAGTGACCCTAACGGAGGTGGGGTGTTTCACTTGGTATCAGAGCATAGGTTTACCAGATAAGATAAAAAGTTTTGAAAAATTATTTTCAGAAAGGAAATTTAAAGAAGCATTTTTAAAAGAAAAATTATTTTATTTTAAAAAGGCAAAGTCCACCCCCAAAGCCATAGGTACTATCTCTTATCCTTCGTTTTGAATCTATCCTTTTTGTTTCAGCATGTCCGAAGATCTTAACTTGCCTGAAGGGGTGCCAATACCTGGTTGGTTTAGACGGTTCTTGGAAGCAAGAGCCACTCAGCCAGGTCCTACCGTTCCTCCTCCCCCAGCTGCAGGAAATCATCCAGCTGCAGCGGCACCTTTTCCTCCACCTCCTCCTCGGGGAAACACGTTCGCTAAGATATGTAAAGATTTTAAAGCTATGGGAGGAAGGGATTTTCAGGGAACTGAGTCCTTCGTGGCAGCTAGAAATTGGCTGAAAGAAACGGAGGACCTATTCATCATCTTTGAGGTAGAGGATAGACAAAAAGTACAATTGGCAGTGTGGCTATTGAAGGGCGAGGCTTCCTACTGGTGGGAAGTCACTAATGCTGAAAGACCAGTGGAGACATGGGAGGACTTTAGGGCAAGGTTTGAGACTAAATTTCTCTCAGATGCGGAAAGAAGTTTGCAGTTGGAAAAATTCTTATTTCTTAAGCAAGGGGACAATACAGTCCGAGAGTATGTGAATCAGTTCGATGAGCTGGCTAGGTTTGGGCTTGACCTAGTCAACACCCCGCACAAGAAGTCTCTCCGTTTCATCAAAGGGTTGAATGAGCCATTACACAGTTTGGCCATGACCCATATACCCATGGGAGCCACGTATGAAAGATTGGTGCAAATGGCATTGCTGAATGAAGAGGATAAGGGCAAGAAGAAACAGAGTTTGCAGCCTAAGAAGACGGACTTTAAGAAAGGCGGGGAAGGCAACAAAGAGAAGAGGAAGTGCAATTTCTGTGGCAAAGTGGGGCACTTAGTTAAGGACTGCCGGAAAAAGAAGGCCAAGGAGAATGGTGGGTGCTTTTCTTGCGGTGAGACGGGCCATAGGGCTAAGGACTGCCCAAAGAAACGAGGACAGGGGCAGAGGGCTGGATCCACCCCAGGGGCACAGGTTCATGTGCTAGAAGCGCCACCTCTGCAACAGCGAGGTATAAATACTTCTGTAGAAAGTGTAGTTTATCTTTATGATCACCCCGTTCGCACTTTATTTGATTCTGGCGCATCACACTCCTTTATCTCGTCTGCTTTAGTAGAATCTCTGCACCTAAAAACTAGTATGGTAGAGGACCCCTTAATTGTTTCAAACCCAATTGGGGGCCCAGCTCATTTGTCTATGATCTGTTTGGAATTGAAAATTTCTATCCTAAGTGTAGAATTTCAATGTAGTGCCTTTGTTTGGGCTTTTCGGGTTATGGTTTGATTTTGGGCATGGATTGGCTATCCAGTAATGGGGCCATCCTTGATTGTGAGAAAAGGGTTGTTAGGCTCCTAACCCAGCTCGGTAATACTTTGGAAATTTCTTGTAATCCCTCGTATGCGGTTATGCTTAGTTATCTTGAATCGCTAGATGTCTCTGTTGAAAATTTGCATTCAGTTAGAGTGGTCCGGGAATATCCGGATGTCTTTGAAGAGGTGAAGGGCTTACCTCCGAAGCGGGAAATAGACTTCTGCATATATCTTGTAGATAATGCAAAGCCCGTTGCGTTGCCCGTTAGACATATGGCTCCACGAGAAAGGAAAGAGCTCAGTAAACAGATTAAAGAGCTTCTAGAAAAGGGGTTCATTAGGAGGAGCATTTCAGAATGGGGCGCTCCAGTGGTGTTCGCTACAAAGGCGGATGGTTCACTCCGTCTATGTGTTGACTATAGGGAGCTCAACAAGCTAACGAAAAAGAATAGGCACCCTCTCCCTAGAATTGACGATTTATTTGACCAGCTTATAGGAGCGTCTGTTTTCTCCCAACTCGATTTAGCGACCGGTTTTCATCAGCTAAGGGTGGCTGAAGATAGCATCGATAAAACGGCATTCAGAACCCCAGACGGCTTCTTTGAATGGCTTGTCATGCCTTTCGGCTTGACAAATGCACCTGCTTACTTCGTGGACCTGATGAGTAGGGTATTTAGAGATTTCCTCAACAAATTCGTAGTGGTCTTCGTAGATGATATCCTTATCTTCTCAAAGAGTGAAGAGGAACATGCTCAACACTTAAGGGAAATCATGGAAACTTTGCGAGTCCATCAACTAAAAGCCAAGTTCTCCAAATGCCACTTTTGGAGGGAAGAGGTGAGGTTCCTTGGGCACATAGTATCCAAACAAGGGTTAGCGGTGGACCCTGCTAAGGTAGTGGCGGTACAAGATTGGAAGACACCAAGGAATGCGACTGAGGTCCGAAGCTTTCTAGGACTAGTAGGTTTCTATCAAAAATTTATAAGGGATTTTGCGAAAATCTCAGCTCCGCTCACGAAGTTGACATTTGTTTATTTTCAAGAGATAATTCATCTATGTGGGATATCTTCTAGTAAGTGAATTTTGGAGAGCTTGAATGGAACCATGAGTACGCAGTTATGCTTGAGCCAAGTATACTAGAAGGAGGATAAGTGAAAGAGAAACGAGAGGCAAGGGTTCCAACTCATATTTTGGAAACAAGAATTAAGAAACTACGAAGTTGTGAAGTTAAAGGCAGACAAGGCATAATGGAGTTAAGCTCAAGAAATGCGACTTAGAAGATTGAAGACTAGATTCGTACATAATATCTCTTCTTAAGAGTATATCCTTGATCCCTATCGGTCCCATTCTCAATCCAATTTCTGTTGCAAACCCCATAGGGAGTATGACTCACCGGTTAGTAACACATGTTGGGCTCGAGGGTGTTCATTGGTTTGACTACAGTTTTCGGGTTTTATAGGATACAGATTGGTCTTAGGAAGGGACTCCCTTGTGACCTAAAAGGAGTCCATCATGCTTAGTTTCCTAGAATAATATATGGTGGTTGGGTTGAGTAACTCTTTGGGTGTCAGTCTGATGTTGATTTCGGTCTTCGGGGCTGATGCTTAGAGAGTTCTTCTCCTAATCAATATATATGTGTGGCATAGGTTTTCAGTTTCGACATTGCCTAATGGGCACAAAAAGTTTTTACTTGCTTCTATCATTCGACTATACCTTTAGATAGGAACAATTGGGGAAATGTCCTATAGATTAGAGCTACCCGAAAGATTGGATGGAGTCAGCTGAAGTGGTAGAGCCAAATCTCCTCGAAGAGGCCGAAGTGGAACGCGAAGCAACCATAAGAAAAGTTCCAACCCGCATCTTAGGAACGGAAGTGAAGAAGCTACGCAACCGTGAAGTCAAGCTCGTCAAAGTTCAGTGGAGCGACGCCGAGGGAGACGCGACTTGGGAAACTGAAGCTAGAATACGCACTGCCTACCCTTTTCTGTTCGAGGGTACATCCTTGATCTTTCCTTTTCCTTAAGTTGCGCTTTTATCTATCTTTTTAGGTATATTTCCTCGACCGTATCTTTTAGGTAGAAACCTTTTGGATGGAAACATGTAGTTGAAACATGTTATGGATGATGGTTGCAAGTGGTTGCAAGTGATTGCTAGTGGTTGCTCGTGGTTGCATATACACACACAATCTAGGTTTTAGATCGGCTCAGTCACTTCATATTGCATATGCATATATGTTTGTATTTGTATATGGTTGAACTTTAATGTGTTGTCATGTGGATGTTGCATTTATGTTGAATGATTGTGCACTCATGTAGAATCAAGAATAGGAAAATTTGCATACATAATGGATTCATGGCACTCACATAATTCCCAATAAGGAGGTCAACTGAATCAGTAGACCGCCTGATTTTGCATTAGATAAGTTCATATACACACACGCTTCGCATATGATCATGAAGCATTAGAAATCTTTTAAGGACAATGGATGCTCGTGTTTGATGGATGAGTAGATGGATGATTGGATGTTAGGATATACATTTTCCTACACTTGAAGATTTCGGGGACGAAATCCTTTTAAGTGGGGGAGAATGTAACACCCCGAGAATTCTATAACTGTGAAATTAACAAATTAAAGTATAATTAATTTGAAATCAAAGAACTAAGGGAAACGGGATACGCCATTGCGTTCATCTCGAAAAAATACGCGAAATAGAATCCGAGTTTTCGAAAAACGGAGTCCGTATGAAGAAGATATGGCCTTCGGAAGTTTTGAATTAAATTTAAAAATCAAACAGAATAAAATAATAAAAAAATCGGGCCCAATGGGCCAGGGCGGATAAACACCCGCCTAGGCCACCCAGGTCGACTGGGCTGTCGACCTGGGCTACCCATGTCGACAGGGCTGTCGACAGCCCTGTCGATAGGGGTATCGACCTGGTCGAGCCCAGCCAACCTGGCTGGCCAGGTCTGTGTTTGGCCGATTTTCTGTGGTCTGCTTTGTCATTAGGGCTAGGTGGCAAGTTTTAATTGGTCTCTCTATCGAATGAATGGCTACGATCAATCCAGGCAACATCAATGGTCCTAATCAGTTCCTAACCTCTATATAAACAACCCTAGACTAAACCCTAATCTATTCATTCAAAATTAAGAACATAGCCGCCATGTTGCTGAGGAACGACTAAGAGTAGCCGCCAACTAGAGAGAGGATTAGGAAGAAAGTTCTAAAGCCTAAAGCAATTCAAGCAACCTAAGCAAATCAATTCAACAAAGGAATTTGCGTCTTCAATCCCTAAATTAGAGAATTCATCACACCATTGTAAGTAGAGTATTACTTTGGTATGAATAAATAACTGTGTTGATTTGTATGCTTGAATTGTGGTAATAAAGTAATTCATATTTGTGCAAAATTATGTTATTCATTATAAAGAACTACATGCGGTAGTTCTATGCAAGTATACGTTTGGAATATTCGCAAATTATGCCATCATGATGTATATTTTTGTGCATAAATCATTTTGCAAGTAATTAGTTTGGTTGTTATAGTTCATATGAAACTATGTTGAAATATTAAGTCATGCTTTTGTACTAGAAAACCTATTTGCAAACTTTTGAATATGGCTAGGCTATGATGGATATTTTGCATAATTGAAATCCATATTGTTAACAAGCATTGTAAGATGACATATGTGGTACATAGTTAGGATTAGATTCAAAAATCCCTTTTTGCAAGTTTGCATGACTAAAGTAAAAATCATGATTTCATGTTAGAAATATTTATGCCATGATTAAGTGAACAAGTTTAACTATACCTATGTCATGCTTATATTTGACATTATGCCATGCTTACGTTTGACATTATGCCATGCTTATGTTAGAAATATTTAGGCCATGCTTATGTTTGATATTATGCCTAAATAAAATATAGGTTTATGTTGTAGTTAAGCCTATGCAAGTTTACATGGTTTGATTCATGTCACTTATGCTTTATGAACAAAGTATGTCATTACTATGCAAGTACACCAGTTTCTATTTTGTATTTCCAACGTCATATTGCAAGTTCATGCGCTCACATTCCCCTCTTTGTGTATGTAATCACGCTTTAAGCCTCCCCTTCTCGCATGGCTAAATTGGGCTTTAAAAGGCTAAGCCCAATATATATAAACGGACGTGTAAAACGGGGGAAAATAACGTTGGGTTAAAATTACTAATGAATGAAAATATAAAATAGAAGGGCCCAAATTCAAGTATGGGTTGGGCCCATGATTGGTGTAACCTTTACACCATTAACTTAATAATGGGCCGCAAATATTTACATATAAGAAATAAAGAAGAATGACAAAATATGTAAATGTAGAAAATACGATGTGTTTAACCCGAGGTTGGATTGAGTTGTGATGTAAACCTGCCCGGAACCGCCCGGCTGTCCAGTAGTCACAACAATACCTATCCAATGTGGGAGGTTAAACATGGAGCCCAAAAAGGACCCGAGGTTAGACTGAGTTGTGGCGTAAGACTGCCCGGAACCAACCGGCAACAGGCAGCCACAACAATACCTGTCTAATGTGAGAGGTCAGGGCCTTAATAAGACAATTAAGGCTGAGTCAGGATTGTTAGGATTAAGTGAACTAAAGACTTAATCAAAATGGAACATGCTAAACTAAACGGACTGGTGGGGGTTAGGTTAGAAAACACTTAACCAACTTAGCATGTTGGCTAGAGATAGAAAACCTAGTAACGGGGGACCCTTTTCAGTAGTAACCCTAAAAGGTGTATCAGGATACCCTGAAACTAGGCAGGGTGGGGCACGATTACTGGGCTGATTGTAAGAGGTCAAATCGACGGCGGTGGTGTAGCAGTGTAGGTTCTAACGGAGTGCGGGTGTGCACACACTCCGGCGCAGAAAAATAAGGCACTGGACACCAGTAGCATACCTGTGCACTCTAAGGTTGTGTCGGGTTGCCACTATGGGACTTGATACACCCCATGGTGGGACCAGCATAGGTAACTACGACATCGGGGGCCGTAAGACACATGTAACTATGCGAGTAGGAGCCGATCATCATTGAATGGATCACATCACCCTGATTATGGGGTGCCAATTGGAAACTAGTTAAATGGGTTCAGAGATTAAACATGGGGTACGATAGTATATTCGACCCTAGACAACTTAACCAAGTTTATTGGGCTTGCCCACTTCTTGTTTATACTTATCATACCCAGTTCTTTATTCATAGACAAAATAGTACTAGACTTACTTAGGCTTTATGTCTGACTCTACTTTTCTTTCGTCTTCTTTCTTCCGTTCCCCCCCCCCCCCAGGTCCACAAGGAGGGAACACAGCAGCTTGACCAACCTTAACATCCAGCTTGAAGAAGAGAAATGTATTGCTTGGACTTTCCTGTTTTGAACTATGGCTTTGGACAATCCACTATGGGGGTTTTGCAGTTTATCTATGTTTTATTTATGCCTCTTTAAATAATGTACTCAAGACAGATTATGAAAGTGTTAGGTTATGTTTTTGGAAAGGATGTTGTTGTAACACGTATTTGACTTTATGAAATAAAAGTTTGTTGTTCTTCCGCTGTTTACAAATATGTGTTCTTATATCTGTCTTGTATATCTGTGACTTGTACTTATAAACCTCCACCAAAATTAGGGCATTCCCTTTGAGAGTGACCCTAACGGAGGTGGGGTGTTTCACATGTTATATTGTTCTTACAACAGACATTGATATATTCCTGTACCACTGCCACACCATCTACTATATTCCTACCTTTAATGAAAGCTGTTTCGGAGCCATCAATCAGGTCATTCATCTTACTACTCAACCTATTCACTAAAACTTTAGAAATGATCTTGACAGAAACATTAATAAGAGAGATTGGTCTAAAATCCTTAAGTGTATTAGCCCCCTCTCTCTTGTGAATAAGTATAACATTGGCAAAATTAAAACTACCTAGACGCAAATCCCCTCTATAAAATTCATTAAATAATTCAATAATATCAAACTTTAAAACTTCCCAAAAATGGTTGTAAAAATTAACTGAAAAGCCATCAGGGCCAGGAGCTTTGTCACTAGGCATATCACTAATTGCCTTCCAAATCTCCTGCTCTGAAAATGGTTTATCCAAATCTACTAGACTGACCCTATTATCAGACGGATATAAGTCATTCCATCTGACATTTGTTCTTCTCTTAAACTTAGAACCAAAAATCTGATTATAATATCTGGTGAAAGCTTCATTTAGATCCTTTTGTATAGACAGTTCTACATCATCTACAATAATCGAGTGAATCGTATTTTCTCGTCTTCTCTTATTTGCCACACTATGAAAAAATTTGGTGTTATTATCCCCTTCCTTTATCCATTGTATACGAGACCTTTGTCTCCACATGATCTCTTCTTTTTCTAAAATCTGTTTAAGCTCTTGTTTAAGATTACAGTAACTATCTTTCTCAGTGAAATTGAGGATTCTGGACTCACTAATTTTATCTAACTCTAACAGTCCACACATGATCTTATCTTTTCTAAATCTTACATTACCATAGATATATATGTCTAGAGCATATATATAAACATATGTATGTAACAAAACATGAATAAATTGCAATGATGGAAATTAAATGTCTAACTCAGAAAATAAGAAAGGAAGGGATGTAATGGACCGAGTTAGTGCGATGCGAAGGAAAAGTGATGAATTTCTCTCTGTGGCCTATTTCTGAGAACGTGGTTGCAAGTAAGCCACAGTGAATAAAGTAAGAAAAAGGAAAGAAATTACTTGCCACCACGGATTTAGATGGGAATACGTTATGAAAATAAATCACAGATTCCTTCTATAAATCAAGGTGCATAAAGTGTTTTCCTTAATAAAATAAGGAACATATTTTACAGTAAATGAAAAATAATGGGTTACAACAGTGAATTGTTTAAATGGGGAATGATAATCACGTATTATAAATAAATTACATTAATGAGAATGTTGTATAATAGGTAGACTTGTCCTAGGGACAAGTGAAGATTATAAGTTAGGTTATAATAAACTAGTAAGGAAATGGGATAACTGGTGAAATGAGATAACGGGCACTTAATTGTAAAATAAGTAATCAGTAAGTGGGGAAACCTAAAATCAGTTGAGGAAAGGGGGAAATTTTTTGAAATATAATAAGTTGTACTTAATTATAAATTAAGTAATCTGTAAACTTGGAAGTTTGAAACCCGCTGATAAGAATAACATATTTAGACTTGTCCTAGGGACAACAGGAAATTATAACATAGGTTATAATAAATGGGTAGAGAAACTTATTAATGGAACTTAGTTCTAACTAAGTTAATAAGTAAACAATGATAAGTTGTAGTAACGGTGTAAAATGGAATTATGATTAAATGAGAAAGAATGAGGAAAACTTATGAAATAAGTTATATTTAATCATAAATAATGACTGACATGTTAAACAGAAAACATGTGAATTGGGATATACTTAATTACATATTATGTAGAATATGTTATTTTAATGATGAAATCAAAAAAATAATATAGAAGGGATTGTGGATTACAGACCTTGGACCATAAGCTAGAGAATAACATGTTGTGGGCTTATTAATAAACTTAAATGGGTTAAGTTATATAACTGAAATTAATAAGCAAGAGGAACTTGGTAACTTGATTAAGAATTCAATATGAATGGGAATAACCAAGTTTAATGGAAACCTGATGAGGTAAGGCAAGCGCGTAAAAGAATGTTTAGACATAGGGTCTAATAACATGTTAAAATAAGGCGCTTGGACCAGTTCGAACGTTTAAGGGTGAATAACCCAATGGGGTAGATCATCATGGTGTTATAAGGCACGAGGGGAGCACACGTTCATCTGATTATTCTGTCTGCTTTGAAGGACTGGAAGGGGAAGCACGCGGCTTCCTAAGATACGTAAGGTGCTCCTAGTAGTCCTCTGTGTGGTGGTAAATGTTTAGGCTATGCTCGCAGAGGTTGTGTCTACGCGTAACTACTAGGTGGGTGGGCCTTGACTGCAAAAGTAGATTTGCAGTCAGAATGTTGTGACGTAGTGACACCAGGGTGATTCGGTGGTTGCCTCAACGGGGAGGCGTAGGGTCACGACCAACAAGGATAGTAGATCGTCGGATACCCGTCATCGGCAGCCAGTGGGATGCGAAAAGACTAGAGCTAAACCCAATAGATCATTCACCTTTCACTATCGAGGTACCGTGGTTGAGGAGAGATGCCAAATGGATGTTTAGATTGTTTGTTGTTAGGGGCATGTTGCTTATCTCTTGTAGTCTTTACTAGTTGAGGGAGGGGTTGAGGTAGGGACATAGCCACCATGGAAAAAAGACCCGAGGGATATCTATATTTTGAGGCTCTTAAAGGTGGGCCTGTACACATATGGAAAAGTTCCCGACTGAGTTCTGTGTTTCTTGTATCGCCCTGCAACGGAACTCGGTGCACATTAGAGGACGTGTGGTTGAGGCATCGAGCTGCAATTAATGGTACGCACATGGGATAGTCTAGATACATGCATGTCTGCTCTAGATGGTGTATCGTAGACTTGAGGGCATTACTCTGATATAGAATCTGATTCGATCAAAGGTGGCAGTCTGTTCGCTTACGTAGCATAAAATTGACAGAGGTATGCAGAACGTAACATTGGTATATAGAGATCAGTACGTCACTCCAACATAGGATGAGGGATTGCGGATATTTTAGTAGTATTATGGTGGAGACCGTGCGAGTGGTGTACCATGGGGTATACCTTAATATTCGGAGTAGCTGCATATATACTGTATTAGGTTAATCCGCTGGGAAGTAAATGGGTGCAACGTGTGTGTAAGCCTTGAGTGTTGTTAGCCCAAGAAACCTAATAAATAAGAAAATATGATTGAATGGTATATGTAGTGTTATCCAGAGTGTATAATTTAAATCCAGTCACCAGAACTTGTGTTCTGACCCCCTCCTCATAACATACTCGCAGGTTATGTTTGTTGCAGAGACATGATAGCTTCGGATACTGGTTAGGCAGTATTATTAATACGGTAAGGCTATACTTTGAGTATATTATATTTTATCCATTCCGCTATGAGATATTTTCTGAGCTCTGACATATTTTATTTCTATTTCTTTTCTGTAGGATAACAGAGCAAACCAACACGAGCTTCGATAGATTAGAATTTTGAAAAAAATTCGGTTTGTTGGAATTCGGGTAGTCACAGATAGCATCAACAAGAAGTAACACAATATCGAGAGCAACTAAAGAGGGAGGAGCAGCGCAAGACGACATTGTAGGCTTTGACTTAGGGAGCCAAATGCAGTTCATTCGTACAAATTGTTGCACTAGGTGACCAAAAGCACAACAATTAGAACAACATTGGGGTTTATACTTTACCATTGTAAAAATTTACATCAACAAAAAGCGCGTAATGAAACGGGGGTTCGACCTCAATCAAGACCCTAACAAATAAAAGCAACAGTGAAGATAAAATGTTTACTTTATTATTCTATAAGATGATTCTATATTACAATGGGTTGCACGTTGTTACCTTCATATAGAGAGTAAGGTAACAGTTATATTACATTAGTGGGTTTGTAATGATTATTTGGGCTGGGCCCATTGTACAGACATATGACTTATGTAATAACATAAAGTGAGTTATCTACCGTAAGTTCATCAGACATATGACTTATGTAATAACATAAAGTGAGTTATCCACCATATGTTCATCTTATTAGTCCTCCTAAAAATAACCGAGGGTTTTCATTCCCCTTTCTCTACGCCGACACCATCTAATCTTATTAGTCCTCCTGAAAATAACTTAGCGTTTTCATTCCCCTTTCTCTGCGCTGCCACCATCTACAATTTTGAGTTCCTCTCTTAATCTTAGAAAGTTCTTAGATGATAGCGGCTTTATCAAAATGTCCGCCCTTTCAAATAAAGCTGATACGCGATTTACTTCGAGCTTTCCTGCCATGATTTGCTCTCGCACAAAAAATAGGTCGATTTCAATGTGTTTGGTGCGAGCGTGTTGAATTGGGTTGGTGGAGAGGGAATCCGTACTCAGATTATGACAGCAGATCACGAGTTTCCTGTTATGATGAAACCCTAGCTTGGTCATAAGAGAGTTTATCCATATAAGCTCTGCCATTGTACTCGCCACTGACCTATACTCTGCCTCTGTACTGGAGAGTGAGACGGTCTGCTATTTCTTCGAGCACCACGATATGGGGTTCTGGCCATGATGTGCAGTGAACTATCTACTCTAGAATGTTATAGCCAAGGTTAACAAATGTAGCTTTAAGTTTGTCGTACCATACCCTTGAGGCTTGCTTGAGTCTTTATATTTCTTTGTTCAACTTGCAAACTAATTGTGCTTTATGGCTATTCACATACCCTTCAGGCTGTTGCATATAAACATCCTCTTGTAATTTACCATTTAAAAATGCATTGTAGACGTCTAATTGTCTTATGCACCACTGTTTGTGAAGAGCAATGTTGATGATAATTCGAACGGTTGTAGGCTTGACCACCAGTGAAAAATGTTTCAATAAAGTCAAACCTGAATTCTTGTGTGTACCCCTTAGCCACTAATCTGGCTTTATGCTTGAGTATACTGCCATTAGATCTTCTTTTTAGTTTATATGTATATTTGCACCCAATGACATTTTAATGAGAAGGTGCTGGAATAAGATTCCATGTCTTGTTTCTCATGAGAGTGTCATATTCCTCATTCATTGCATTTTCCACTTCTCACAATTCATGGCTTCAATAAAACTTTCTGGTTCTCTGTCATTAATAGTCACAACATATAATTTGGGCTTGTAAATTCCATGCTTAGCTCTAGTTAGCATGTGATGTTGATTTTTATTTTGAGTTGTTAACTTATCTTGATTGTTGTTGTTAGTTCTCTCCATATCATGTTGAGTACCTTCATGTTCAGTATCACCCATATTTGCTACATTATGATCTGCATCACTGCTGTCATTTGATTGGTCCGTGGCGCTATAGTCTATCTCGGTGTTGGGTAAACTTTCGTCATCATTTGTATGTTGTAGTTCTGGTGTGTTTTGATTTTCCATGCATTTTCTTAGTTCAGGTGGGGTGCAAGCATTCTTTCATGTCCAATACTTTTCTTGGTTGTTTTGGTTCCCTTTTCTGCAAAAGCAAATACGTGTTCTTTAAAAACCACATGTCTAGATATGTATAACCTACCATCATCACTTAAGCATTTGTACCCTTTATGATCCTTGGCATAATCAAGGAAAGTAAATCTCAGACTCAACTTGTGTTTATTGTAAGGTCTGAGACAAGGAAAACGTAGGCATCCGAACGTTTTTAATACATAGTAGTTTGATTTCACACCAAACATAACTTAATAAGGGCATTATCTTTCAAAACCTTTGTAGGCATTCTATTTATTAGATAAACCGATGTCACAAATGCTTCTGCCCAGAATTTTAGTGGTGGAGATGCTTGTGACATTAGTGTAAGCCCAGTTTCGACAATATGCCCATGTTTTCTTTCCACTAGTCCATCTTGCTCTGATGTATGCGGACATGTCATTCTATGAATGATTCCTCTACTACTAAAATAACTCTTTAGTGGCTTGAACTCACTACCACCATTAGTTTGCATTACTTTAACAGTGCAGTTCGTTCGTTTTTCTGCTAATGCAATGAATGTACTGTTACACTGTATGCTTCTGATTTATTTTTGAGGAAGTATATCCACATATATCTTGTAAATGCGTCAACAAAGGAGAGATAATACCTGTACCCCTGATCTGTCCTCACTGGTGCTGACCTCCATAAATATGCGGCAACTAATTCAAGCGGTGCAGTATATGTGGTGCCAAATTTAGTGAAGGGCAACTTATGACTTTTGCCAATTTGATAATGTGTACAAATATATGGTCCAGGTATGCATTTAAAATTAATTTTATTATTATTCAGGACATGCATAACTGTTTTGACACAAGGGTGTCCCAATCTACGATGCCATTCATCAAACATGTTAGTAGTACTTTTATTATCAAAATTAGTCTCAACAGAATTACAGTAATAGTAATCCATACTTTTATCTTTAAAGTTGATTTCAATAGAATTACAATAATATTGATTATTAGTACTAGATCCTGGCGGTAAATTTCTGAACTTGTACAGACCATTTTCCAATTTACCCTGTAATAATATGTCCTTATTTAGTAAATCTCTAATAAGGCAATATTTTGGGTGAAACTCAAAGTATACCTTATTATCATTTGCAAATTACGATACGCTCATTAGGTTTTTCGTAATTTTGGGTACCCTAAGAAGATTATTGAGATAGAGTTCCCGTTTTACTTTAATGTAACAACATCCAATATGAGATATAGTAATAGTTTCACCATTGCCCATAGAAACAGATTTCATACCTATGTAATTCTTGTTCCCTAGATTGAGATTTTGTAGATTATTTGTCACATGATTCGTAGCTCTGGAATCGGGATACCATTCATCAAGATTTATGTCATCTTTGTTACTTGAATCTACTGTGTTAGACCCCTGCACTTGTGTTCTTAAATTTTCAAGATTATTTTTTTGCTGCTGTAGTTGTGTTGCATTGACATTCGGACCATGATTACTCTGTTGATTCACATTAAAATCTGTATTGAACCAAAAATAGCATTTACTTGCAATGTGCCCAAATTTTTCGCATATCGGACATTTTACTTTGTTATTGTTATTATAGTTGTTGTTTCTTCCACCTTTGACTCTCCCTCTTTGGCTGGAATTTCCTCTTTGAATCTGATTGCCAGTTTGAGTGAAGTTACCTCTTTCCTAACCTCTGCCTCATGTTGCAGAAGCATAATTTACTGAAAGATCCACTTGTGACAGTTTCGTTTGCTTGATTCTGGCTTCGTGGTAGATTAAGGTAGAATGTACATACTGTATGTCAGGTATTATTTTCTGAGATGCTATATACGTTACTGTAAATTCATAATCATCATCAAGTCCAGCTGTGATATATAGAACATGCTCTTTTTCACTAACCCGATGCCTGGTGGCATTCAATCTGTCACATAAAGATATTCCTGTAGTCAAATACTTATTCATAGATAGATTATCCTTCTTGATGCATTATAGTTTCTTTAAATAAATCATAACTCTTGCGACTAATTACAAGCTAAAGATTTGCTCGATAGAACTCCAAACTTCAAATCCAGTATTGCATCCAATGATTTGCGAAAGTAGGTTGGCATTGATAGAGGATATAAACCATGATGTGAGTAAACTATCTTGTTTCTGGTATATCACATGATTCTCATTACTAACGAGGTTTCCATCTTTGTTTGGTATTTGTGCAAGTGGCACACTCATGGTGCCTCTGATATAGTCCAACAGTCCATAGCACTTAAGTGCGGTTTCAACCTGATATTTCCATATCATGTAGTTATCCTCGTCTAAAGGGATCGAGATTATGTGGCTTTTTAGCTTAATAAGCGCGAAACATGGAGATACATTTGCAGTGGAATTAACTTCAGAGGTTGAACTGTCATTGTCCCTGGCCATTTCTGATTGGTAAAAACAGAGATGATAAATTCTTTAGACAAGAATAGTGAAGGTTGAGATTCTTGGATGGTAATGTTATTGAATCTGGTGATTTCCGTAACCGAATCTTGGATTCTTGGACGGCAATGTTACCGGGTTCACTGATTTCTGCAACAGAATCTCGTGCCAGATGATGACGCTATGTCAAATGGCAAAAAAACACAGTAGCCACAGTGAAAAAAATGATGAGAACTATCTGATTCGACCCCTGGCAGGGCTATGATGAACAGATTCGACCGTGAGCAAGGCCGAAAGGATGAACAAAGGGGTAGAAATCTCCAATGATGATGCAAAAAACTAAGGAGATCAAGAATACAATCTTCCTCTTGTTTTGTCTGATTGAAATTGGTTGGATCGATGATTGTTGATGTCAAGAACGTAGCTGTTAAGTTGAACGATGCTTTGATACCGTAACAAAGAAAAGCAACAATGAAGATAAAATGTTTACTTTATAATTTCAGAAAATGATTCTATATTACAATGGGTTGCACATTGTTACCTTTATATAGAGAGTAAGGTAACAGTTATATTACATAAGTGGGTTTGTAATAATTATTTGGGTTGAGCCTATTGTACAGACTTATGTAATAACATATAACATAAAGCGAGTTATCCACCATATGTTCATCTTATTAGACCCGTGCGAACCCAATCTTCGAAGCACATTTCAGGAACTCTTCCAAGCAAAGAGGGGAACCCAAAACGCTGGCCACAACACATATAATTTGGTGATCCCATAATTCTTCTACAATCTTCAATTTCACCCAAATTGGCAAAGTGTTGAAGGTATCTTTAGAGTAGCTAAGACTAACAAACCATTTATTCAACAATATTAAATGCGAATTAAAAAAATAAGGTCCGCCCTTGAGGATTAGATCTAAATCGTTGACTAACTCAAAAGAAATAAGAAAACAACCATTTTTCCTTGCAAAAATCTCAGATATCCCCATTGGTTTCCACACACAATTAATGAATACTAAAAGATGCAAATAATAGGGGCAAGAACCCAGTACATAGGGAACAATATAATTCCCCCACCTAATTATAACGATAATACTAAATTCACTTGCTCAACATCATTTTTAATCGAGGAAAAGTGCAAGTTTGGAATCAATGAGTAAAGCAAGGGAAATATAGTTTCTATATAAGTTCATTTTCTTATATTCTTGGTAGTTATTTATTAACTACTTATTCAGTTTTCTCTTTTATTATTGTCAATTTAAGGTGATTTGTTGCTTATTTGTGCATTGATTCCTTTGTCGGAAATGACTAAATATAAATATCTAATGGAAGTCGCCAAGCTATACGTGGTTTGTATCTTCACATCAGCTCTAGATAGGACTCAGCCTTTTGCGCATGGAGATATGTTATACTCGGGATTCTCGGTTTTGAACAAGGTACACATTGGATATGTCTTAGAAGCACAAGAGTTCTCGGTACATTTTTAGAGGTATACTTTCAGCAAGGAAGGCACAACTCGTAGTCATTTGTGAGTGAATTTCTCCTTCCTTTCTTTTTATTCCAAATTTATAAATTTACGTCTTCTTAATTGCATCGAGAAATGATGTAAACGCTTTGTGGTATTTAATTGTTTGTATACATGGCTGAGACTAGATGTTTTTCTTAAGTGCCCAAAAGTTACGATGGGGCATCAACACTGGTTGGGCCGGCCCTGCTAAGTATAGAAAAATACTATGATTTTTTTACTAATAATTTAATTCTTCTTAAAGATTTAATGAACTCTTTGTAGGCAATTCATTAAAATAAATTTTATTTTGCAAGTTATTAGGAATTGAAATAAGTTGGAAGAATTCAACTTTATATAACCATCATTAAAAATGATATAAGTGTTTTCTGCCTAAACCACTGGAAGAAGTGATAACATACCATTGTGAAATTATATGTAAAAAGCTAGGTATTTAAATTTGGATAATGATAATTTTATCCATAGGTATTCAAGAGTAATGAGGGACAAAGAGAAGGATTAAAAAATGAGTTTTTGGGATATCTAAGTTTTTGCACTAATTTCATCCATGGGTCTTCGTGAACCATAAGGAGCATAATTTATTTCCTAATAATTTTTTTATATATTTCCATGGTTTAATCGATTTGTTTAGATAATTTATTATGTAAGCATTTTATTCCCAACACATGTTTTGAAATCAGGGATTTTCACTTAAAGGGCTAATTAGTTCAGAGTACTTAGTTTTAAGGACAATATTCTTGAAAAATAGTTTAAAAGACAATTTATAAAAAAAAAGAAAAATGAATTTATCACTTTTAGTTGTAAAAAAATAATTATAAATGAATTTATCATTTTCCCGTATAACTTACAATGATAAATTCATTTACCATTTTATTTCAAGTTATCAATAAAACAAATTTCTCAAAAGTGTCGTTCTTAAAACTAATTACCCTGAAATTAGAAGCATTTAAACCTATTTTTCACTTTTGAAACATATCATGTATTAAAACATTTATACAAGGATACAAATATGTATTATTTTATTGTATATTTCACTCCAATGATCGAAATATTATAAATATTTAATCATTCATGTTTGGTGTCAACTTAATTTTGTGGAAGCATAAATCATACAAATCAAAACAATATAAATGAAAGATGATGTTCATGCAAAGGATTTACTAAATAAAGAAATATTATATGAGTTTACAGGAATAACTGAAATGATTTTATTCGAAATAGTTAAAATAACAGGTCATGTTTCAGGATATGATATTCTATTGAATTTGCCAAATTGGAAGGTAGTAATTCCCAACTAAGATCGTGACAAAGTTGTTTGTAAAATATTAGGTTTGTAGGAACATATACTTTTTGTATGTTTTTAAAAGACTTCTTGCAATTTTTAACAGATTGTAATCATTTTATTTTGGAGAATTAATGTAACAAAACGCAAATTCTGAACCAATTTAAAAATTTTATTTTAGAAATTTTAATAGTTAAAATAATTTATTTTAAATAATAATAACGATTAAAATTTATTTTAAATCGAAGTTGGAACGAATATATTTATTTTATTTATAAAAGAATTAGAAATTGCGCGGTAGTTTGAAAATTTGAATTTGAACTTTGACTGACTGTACAGGATGCATAATAAATCGGATTTTAGTGAAACCAAAAATATTTAAATCTATATAAAAATATCTTTCCAACGAATCCGAAAAATCGAAATTTCATAGCGGGAATCCAAAGTTATGCCCGGTTTAATTTTCAGAATAGTTACACTATAGAATATATATATTAATATTAAAAATATCCATTTTTCAAACGACCTCTGTTTTCGACGAAACCACTTTTGTTGGAACCGGAATGTCAAATTATTACTAGATTTCAATTTTTAGAATTTTTCGAATTAATATGCGAGCGTGGCAAAAGAAAACGTGTTTTGTCAATTTCGGTCAAATTTAATCGATTTGAAAATGACCAATTTTCAAACGGTCTCAAAATTCGACGAAATTAGTTTTGTTAGGACCGTATCGTCAAAACATAACTAGAAATAATTTTTCTGTAATTTTTAGAGGTCGTATGTGGCCCCGGTGAATTTAAATGTAAGATTGAATTAATTAAATAAATGATTTAAATATCAAATTAAATAAAATAGGCTAAAGATAATCAAATGGGCTGACGGGACCTAACCCATTGCATCCGGAACATGGGTATTTGCCTAGGAAAGACTTTTGTTGGGCTGGATTTGGAGTTATTTAGAAGTAAATTAAAGAATTAAATTATATAACTCCAATTATTATATTATTATATTATTATATAACTCCAATTATCAAAACCCTAGGACCAAACATACACAGCCGCCATCTATCGTATTCCATGGCTACGATGCTCCGAACTTCTCATCCCCTTTTCTTCAAATTCACTCAATGATTTTCGAACTTTGTAAAGGATAAACTAAAGAGCTCGATGAGAGCTTCGTTTCCAGCGGTGGTGATCGGATATAAGTCATCGTAGTGGCTGCTGCAGGGTCTCAAAGTCGATCAGTTCACGGTGGTTTTCTAGCCACGGGTGGCCATCGAGTTCGATGGGGCTTGGAAGGGAGGTTGGCGGCATTGAGGCGCTTCAGATGGTGGCGATGGATCGACTCCCAGTGGCTCTGAACGTCGTGCGGCAGTGGATGAACTAGGGAGATAATTAAGTTCGGTTACAGCTAAAGCAACGAGAAAGGAGAGAGAGAGATTTAAGAGGGATCGGCCAATTTTTCTCAGTGTAATTAAATAAATGATGTAATTAAAGAAGTTAATTATTTATTTAATGTTCAAATCTATAAACGTTCGTATCTTGTTCAAACAGCGATGGAATCGTAAGATTTCAGATCCGTTGAAATCAGAAAAATGAGAGCTTCACGATAGAGCTGGCTAGATCTAAAACATGGCACTTTGAAAATTCAGACAGAAACCAATGTGAGAATTTTTTGTTTTTAATAATTAAAATTTATTTATTTATGATCATGTTAGAAATCAGATCCGCTGTTAAGTTCAAATTGATATTATACGAGGTTTGATATAGATTGATTTATGTTGTTTTGTATGATCTGATGTGGTTTGATGATATTGTAATGTTGATTTGTCGATTAAATTAATCATTTTTGTTTAAATTAGAATCAACAATATAATTTGGATCATTTTTGCTGAATTGCATTAGATTGATATAAAAACATTATTTTGATCATTTTATTGAATTGAATTAGATTGTCAATTCAAAATAAAAACATTATTTGGATTATTTTATTGAATAGAAATAGAATTGTCGATTCAAAGAAAAAGATTTCATTTTATTTGCATATTTAGAGCAAATAAACATTAAAAAAAAGGTTTCATTTTTATTTGCATATTTAGATGCAAATAAACACTGTAGAAAAAGATTACATTTTTTTTGTTTGAATTTTAGATGCAAACATAAAACATGAAATAAAAATTATATTTTTATTTGCATTCTTTGAAGCAAATAAACTTGAAAATGAAAGTTATACTTTTATTTGCATTCTTTGATGCAAATAAACTTGAAAATGAAAGTTATATTTTTATTTGCATTCTTTGATGCAAATAAACTTGAAAATGAAAGTTATATTTTTGTTTGCATTTTTGATGTGCATAAAATATTGATTTAAAAGTTGCATTTTTATTTGTATTCTTTGATGAAAATAAAACATGAATTAAAAAGATTACCTTTTTGTTTGCATTTTAGATGTAGATAAAAGCCTAGTTTAAAAAGTTACGTTTTTCACTTGCATTTTGATACAAATGAAAGAATAGAATAAAATATGCATTGGAAAGAAAACACCATTTTTGTTATAAAAGCTGCATCAGAACGAAAACACCCTTTTTGTTATAAAAGTTACACTAGAAAGAAAATGACATTTTTGTTAAGAATGCTATATTGAATAAATGTCATTACATTAGAAAATGTCATTTTATATAAAATGCTTTATTAGAATTAAAATTCCATTTTTGTTGAAATTGTCAGGTTAGACAAAAATATCATTTTTATTATAAAATGTAATGTTAGACAAAAGTATCATTTTCATTATAAAAGGAAATGTTAGACAGAAATGTCATTTTTATTATAAAAAGTAAAGTTAGATAAAAATATTATTTTATTAGAAGTGTTTATGTTAGAATAGAAATGTCCTTTTATTTAGAAAATGTTATGTGAAATAGAATGTCATTTATTTAGAATTCTGCCATGTTAATAGAAATGTTGTTTATCAGGAAATGTCATCCATGTAAAAAGATATCATTTTGTTAGGAATGCCGTCACATTAGAAATGTCATTTTAGTTTAGAAATGTCATTTTAGTAAAATATGTTGAAATGGGAATTGTCGACAAAACAAAATTGTCTTTTATTTCGTCGCTAAAGATATGAAATATGTCATACAAATAAAAGTATTTCTTTCTATTTGTCGTGTTTAAAGCAGAATTGTGATGCGAATAAAATATTTCTTTTTGTTCGACATCAAAAATTGTTAAATTCATTAACCAATAATATATTTATATGAACCGTTGTTGCTTGAAAACCCCACATGGGTGTTGGGATGACATACACTAGTCCCAATATGTAGTCGTATGTCAATCGATGGATTGACAGTCTGTAATGAGCGTTACTTATTTATTTTAATGCTCACACATTTATAAATCTCACTCTAGATGTGAATGGATTGTTTAATGATTATTTTTCATTACTGTTTTATACACATGCGATATATGAAATCCATATGACGAATTTATATGGTAAATGATTGAGTCGCATTCCAATTCAGAATATTTTTAATAAAACAATATTTTAAAATAAAGAATCTTTTAAAATAAAGAATATTTTAGAATAATGAATATTTTAAATAATATTGAGTGAAGAAGAGAAATGTGAAGCCGAACTAAGTAGAAACGCCATTTTTAACCCGAACGGGTTTATTGATCGATTTATTTCATTTTAAAATGAATATAAAAAGGGAAGTGATTTCAAAATATAATATTATGAAATATTATTATTTTAATATAATAAAGAAATAGAATATTCAATTTTTATTTAAAATTGAAAATGAAGTTAAAATCGTTTTAAAACGAATTTATAAATATTTTATAAAACGATTTAAATAGAAATCGACGATATATAATATATTATATAATGGACTGAATAGAACACGCCGCGCAGCGACCATTCGCGAGTTTCAACCATTAACTTCAAATTGGCGTAACGGAAGATCCGACCATTGGATTCTTCTAAAAACCGGAACCGTTGGGTTCGTATCGAAAAGGGCTTTCCAATGAATATAAGAGTTTTGAAATCTAATGGTTGGATATGGAATTATGTTCAAATCAAATTTGGAAAAGGTCGATATGGATGAAGTTCAGTGGCCATTATTGGAAACCGACTGTACGAGCGATAATAAAATTATTTAAAATATGGAAAAATTATGTAAAATCATAATAAATGATTTGGAAAGACTTTGGATGAGAAATTCCATATTTGAAAAGATAAAAATATGTTTTTATCGAATTTAACTAGTTATTAACTAGAATAAATCTTTAAAATAAGACTTAATGAAGTTTTCCAATTAATTGGAATTAAATAGGATAAATCGGATTTTTAGGTTTGTCGTGAACGATGTTTTAAATGACATTTGTTCTTGAACCCCGTATGAAAGAATAAATTTTTAATTAAGATTATTAGAGTTTTCGATTATATTTAATAATTGGAATAAATTGAACTGTGAATTGGGTTTATCGTGAACCGCGTTATAAACGACATTTGTTCTTTAACCCAATTAACCGTGTAAATATGATTTGGAGTTTATAAATCTTTTATTAAGATTTGAATGGAAATTTTCGAAAAGTAAAGTTTTCCAATTAAATATATTAAATTGGAATGAATGGAATTCGATTTAATAATAATCGAGATGAGCTTATGTGAATGAAGAACGTTACTATATTTAGAATTTAAAAGGCTTTGCCGTTATTCCATTTATATTAATACTCTGATGCAGGAATTTATAGCGATTATATATTGATTTGATTCCTGTGAAAATTCCATATTTAATGGAAGATGATTTTGGGGTTTATCGTGAACAATGTTTTTAAATAACATTTGTTCTTTAACCCAGTTAAATATAAGATTTATCTCTTAAATCTGAATAATCATAAAGTAATGATTTTGGATATTAAAACCAAATTGGTGTTTTAATGAACCTTTAAAGGGGTATTAAAGAATAAACTAAAGAATTTATCTTTGATAAAATTAATGGGAACTTTTTTCCAAATGACGTGAATATCTGATTAAAAGAACATTCTGAATTGGAATATAGCGTAGGATGTGTTTTATAGCACTTGATTTTTATTATAAAATACGCTTGTTATTCGGAAAGATCGGGTTTAACCCATTCTGAATAATTACTATGACGATTAAAAGTCAAAGATGAAGACGGTGGTTGAAGAG
Source organism: Allium sativum (assembly GCA_030737875.1). NCBI lineage: Eukaryota > Viridiplantae > Streptophyta > Magnoliopsida > Asparagales > Amaryllidaceae > Allium > Allium sativum. The sequence continues at coordinate 432,796,827 of CM060912.1, forward strand.
CGGCGATCTTCACATCGAATGGATGAGGACTACTGATGCCTTTGATTGGAGTTGCTGCCTTAAGAAGGTTCCAGTGGAAGTTGTCCGGATGTATTCTTGATCGTTCGGATATGCGAGGTATAAGGTGCCTCCGGTTTCGTTCAGACCCAGAACGACTTGTAAATGGATTGTATGTCTGACGTTGTATTCCTTTATACTATATTCGTTGATCGCTGCTAAATATATATCTGTCGGTGGCAGAGAAATTAGTCTCCCTTGCATAACACCCTTCTCTAAGACGTATGAGCTTAGAGGTTATATATTGGCAGAAATCAATGGTATGGTATGGATTGACAATGTGGCATGCCAAGATGCAAATTATCAATGCTTTTGTTGAAAAGCAGAGCCTTGTGGTTGATGATCACAGCACAGCTTTAAATAGCATAGCTTTGTGTATAGTGTTACTTTGCGAACCTCACACCCCGGTATGAACCAGAAACGGGAGTAAGGACTGCAGGGAGGATATATGTTTCTTTCTAGCTAGAAGTGGTGTCATGGTTTTTACAATGCCTGACATTTTTACTTATGTGGATGATGGAATGAGGCACCTCGGTTATTTTGAGTCACTAGTGGCTCTATTTACGCCCCATAGGGCGGGGAAACATATTGTTCAGGCATTACCAATCCACTAACATATTTGTGGACCGGCCCTGAAGATCCAGGTGCGGTTGCGACTGTATCCTGAGGCACGGGCTAGAGTGTCTCGAATTCGGTAAGGACTATCTTTTGCCTTGGTTCATGATGGAAATCCAACTTGCAATACGAACCATGCGGTTTTGATTGTATTACTAGTATGGCGACATAGTATATGGTAGCTATGCCATCTATGATTGATATTATGATTGAAATGTTTCAAAACATATGTACACTATAATAATATCGAATTTGTTTTATTGTATCAAGCATTTTTGACCATTATAAGGTAAAACTCCATTCTCTGGTTTGCGTTGCATTGTGTGATGGGACTTGAATCTTATAATGGTTTTATTTTTATAAAAAGCATTGCGCTGTTTAACGATTTACTTTAATTATGCACCGGCAATCCAATGCAGCAAACCCGTACCGCGTTAGCAGTGTGGTCCTGTGATTAGCCTTATTATTACTAGAGAGTTTAAGTAAGATTTCTCACACCAGTCCCATGACTGACCTGTAGTTTGTTTTACTTGCAAATTCGGGTGCCCTCTTTTCCACACGGGCAGTTCAGTAGCTTCTTTTGTAGATATTCATTTCTTAAGCAGGATTCTGGATCGAAGCTTAAAGCTGTGTCCAGAGCATTAGTAGCTTTCCGCTGTATTAGTTTATTTATTCCGCTGCATTGTATAAAAATTATTGTAATTAAATCTTCTGCTGTATCACTATATTCGCTGTACTCTGATATTATGTACTCTGATGTAACATTATTATGATGTTTATAAAAGTCTGCTGTTATTGTTCTAATGTGTTGTATGCCCAAAGTTAAAGTATTCGTGGATTTCCAACTTTTGGATTAGACCTGTGTGGTTTATGGTCGATTCAAAGGGTGGGGGTTTATGGGTCTTTACAATTAATGTTTATTTTCTTTTCCTTTATTTATGTAATAAATATTGTTGTTTAACGATTGAAGCTATCTAATGTGCAATTATTATTTACATAGTTATACAAACATAGGAATTATAGAAAGCATAACCGTTGTCACTCAAAGGAATAGGTAAATATCATATCAGTATATGTTTAAAAATTAAGTATCACAAACACTTACTAAATTATTTGAGTGATTTTGTTAGATAAATGCACATGTTAGAAACGACACAAATATTAGAGTCTGCTTTGCATTGATTTTAACAGTGGTAGTTTTAGAAGGAATTAGTTAACTATGCTATGATATTTATCCATATGGTATTTATACATGATTTTTTTTAAATTAACAATTTTTATATACAGATATGTAACAACCCGAAAAATCAGAACCAATTTAAAAAATTTATTTTGGAAATTTTAGTGAATTTTGAATATTTAAAATGATTTATTTTAAATAATTACGAAGAGAAATCTATTTTGAATAGAATTAAAACGTATATATTTATTTGAATTGAAGTTAGAATATAAATATTTATTTTAATTATAAATGGAATTGAAAATGGCGCGGTAGTTTGAAAATCCAATTTCAAATTTCAAATGAATGTACAGGATTCAAAATAAACCAGATTTTAGCAAAACCAAAATTAGTAGAATATATTTGAAAATATCTTTCCAACGAATCCGAAAAATCAAAATTTCATAGCGGGAATAAAAAGTTACGCCCAGTTGAAAATTCAGAATAGTCGTTATGGAAATTTAGCCCTTAAAAATAGCGATTTTGCACGACCTTCGTTTTCGACGAAACCACTTTTGTTGGATCCGGAATGAGAAGTTAAATCTAGATTCCAAAATTCATAATTATTGGGATTAATATGTGAGCGTGGCGAAGTTAAACGTGTTTTGACAATTTTGGTTAATTTGGATTGACCAGAAAATGACCATTTTTCAAACGGTCTCCAAAATCGACGAAATTAGTTTTTTCAGAACCATATCGTCAAAACAAAACCAAATATAATTTTTATGGAATTTTTAGAGTTAGTATGTGACCCCGGTAAATTAGAATGTACGTTAAAATTGAGTATATATTGATTTATATTTTAATTTAAAAGAAAACTGATCGTAACCGTCGAATTGGCTTATGTGACATATCCCATTATGTTCGGAATGGGGGTAATTAGCTGGGGGAGATAGTCGTTGGGTTTGATTTGGAGTTCGAATTGATAAACTAGTATTTTGGAATTAAATAATAAATAAATAAATAAGGTATAAATATCCCAGGGATAACCCTAATTCCCTTTTCGTTCTGATCCGCCGCCTGGTTCATTTAGAAGGCTGATATCGTCCAAATTTAAAGCCCCAAATTCTCCCAATCCGTTCAATAATTTTCAATGCTTCTGAAGGGAAAATCAAAGAGCACTTTTTACTCTTGGAATCCATACTGGGTTATTGATTATCGTTGTGTAAATCAAGAGGAATCGCCCCCACAAACTACCACTATTCGAGGTCTAATCCCTGACCAATGGGGGGTGCGAGCGTGTCGTATCTCTGGCCATGGAGAGGCGGTGTCGAGGCACAGAGGACAGGGGTCGGGGATGATCCTCCGGCGCGGTGCTTTATGAGCAAATGTGAACCCTAGCTGTGAAAGGTTGCCGTGTTGAGAAGGAACAAATGTGTTCCTGGAAGGAAGATGCCAGCTCAAGGTTTAATTAATAAATAATAAATTAAGTTAATTAATAGGCCTAATTATATTCTTATGAAATCGAATGTATAAAAACTACCATATCTTTATAATACGAGGACGGAATTGGACGATTTCAGATCCATTGGGATTATTATGAAGAGAGCTACAACATGGCACTGACTAGAAGCGATTTGGAGCAAATTAGAATTTTAGGATAATTCAAATTCAAATAGAACAGAAATTCAAAAATTAAAATCGATCAATGTAAGAACTCCTCACTATAATGTACTGTATAGTTATTTATTTTATAAATGCATATATGAACTGTTCCCTGTCGTCCACAGACCATGGATGACTTGTTTGTTTGATTGTGTCGTGAAAATCGTTTGTGATGTGAATGGACTGTATAAAATATATTCATGTGTTGAAATAAAATATACTCATGTGTTGAAATAAAATAAATATTCTTATACAAATCGGACGATTTGTTTATGTACACTCATTTTACTAGTATGGATTGGGACGATAAATTTTACATATCGCCTAATTGCACAAATAAAATGTGTTTTGTTGGTTGAAACCCCACACCGGTATTGGGATGATATTTGACATACACTGATCCCAATAATTAGTGGTATGTCAATCGATGGGTTGACAGGCTGTGATGAGCGTTATTTATTTATTTTTAATCTTATACAGTTGTGCAATGCACTCTAGATGATGGTTGACTGTGTTTGATTATTGTTGAGTACATGTGTGTATGAAATCAATATAAAAAAGATTATATGGTAATTGACTGTGTCTGATTCCAGTTCAGAATTAGCGAATATCTTAAAATAATATTCAGTGAATATTGGAATGTGAAGCCGTGTTAAGTAGATAAACGTCATTTTAACATGAATGGGAATTTTGTCGATTTTATTCATTTTATAATGAATATCGAAAAGTGATTTCAAAGTTTGATATTTTGAAAATATTTTCATTTTAATATTGAAATGATATAGGGTATTCAAATTTGATTTGAATTTGAAAATAAAATTGAAATTGATTTGAAATGAATTTAAAATGAATTGAAATTGAATTGAAATCGATTTGAAATGAATTTATAAACGAAATTATAATGGAATATTCAATTTTGATTTGAAATGAAATGGAATTCGTTTAAACAATTTTTGAAATTTGTTTTAAATGGAAATCGATGAGATATTTATAACATAATGCGCCGCGCTGCGACAGTTTGCGAATTTCGACCATTGACTTCGAATGGACATTACGGGGGATCCGACTGTCGGATTCTCCTAAAACAGAAAATGTTGGGTTCATATCGAAAAGTGATTTCTAACGAATATTGGAGATTTGAAATCTAACGGTTGGATTTGGAATTATGTCCAAATCAAATTTGGAAAAGGTCATTGTAAGTGCATTTCGATGGCCTTTATGGAAATCGACTGTATGGGCCTTGATAAAATTATTGAAAATAACAGTAATTAGTGTAAAATCATAAGAAATGGTTTGGAAAGAATTGGGATGAAAAACTCCATATTTGAAAAGATAAAAACAGATTTTTATCGAAATGAACTAGTTATGAACTAGAATTATAGTCCAATTATTTTTAAATAAATAAATTGGATTTGAAATGGTTTTAAAAATAACCAGAATTTCCAATATATGAATTGGAATCGATTTGATTCGAAATTTTCTTCAGAATATTTCGTTATTGGATTCCATGATTATACAGGCATTGTGGAGGAATTTGGAAGATATATATATATCGTTATTCCAATACGATGTTTGTTGAGTTCAGAATTTGATATTGAATATAAGCCGATATATTTCTATTCAGAGCCTTTTATTTAATATCATATGGGATTTTGAGTTTGTTGTGAACGGTGTCTTCACTAACACTGTTCTTAAACCCAATGGAGTTAAGGAAATTGTAAATTAACTGGAGGTTAGCTAAGTTGAATGGTTTCCTGGGTATTGATCTGATCTTGGTTTCGGCTTTCTGGATTAATACTTAGGGAATTGTTCTCTTACTAATTTACGGTTAGAGACTGATGAGATGGGGTCTTCAGTAACACTGTTCTTAAACCCCGTGTGAAAATAATAAATCTTTTAATAAAGATGTAGAGATGAATTACCAATTAATTAACATTTAATTGGATTTAAATGGAATGTGAATTGGGTTTATTGTGAAATGTGTTTTTAACGACATTCGTTCTTTAACCCGATTTATAGTGAAATGTGATTTTGAATTTGTAAATCTTTTGTTAAGATTTAAAGGAGATTTTCCAAAGTAAAGCTTTCCAATTTAACATATTAAATTGGAATTCAATTTGTTAATAATCGAAGTGAACTTCTGTGGAGGAAGACAGTTACTATATATGAAATTTAAACGGCTTTGCCGTTATTCCATTTATATTATCGGTTGGATATGGAAGTTCATATCGATTATATATATTGATCTGTATTCCGTGAAGATTCCATTGTTAATGGAATGAGAATTTGGGTTTATTGTGAGCTGTGTTTTAAATGACATTAGTTCTTTAACCCAGGTAGAGATAAGATTTATTTCTTAATTTTGAATAATCATTAAGTAATGATTTTTGGAAAATAAAACTGAATTAGAGTTTTAATGAATCTTTAAATAGATTGAAAGGTGAATCTGATAACTAGAATTATCAAATTCGAGAAATGATCAAGAATGGAGTACCACCAGTTTTAGTCCAGGCGATAGTTAAATCTTTAATTAGATTTGAATGTGAAATAGTAATTGAATTTATCGATAACACCGTGGTGTTAGATATGAAGTATTACCAGTTCTTGTTGCTGGTCCTGTGTGGGCTGGGTACGCATGATAGGGGGGTTCTCGCTTCATGGTTTGGTGGCGAACGGGAGACTCTTACCCCTACATGCCCCTTTTGAGGGTTGGCAGCTGTGTGCGTGTAGTCGAGAGGCTCGCCATAAAACAAGGGTACTGGGGGACCAGGTGGAAGCCACGATGGGTTTTACCTGCTGTAACAACCCGTAAAATCTGGGCCAGTTTAAAATTTTTATTTTGGCAATTTTGGCGAATTTTGATTATTTAAAATGAATTATTTTAAATAATATTGACGAGAAATTTATTTTGAATATAATTCGAACGTATATATTATATACGTCGTCGTTAGAATATAAATAATTATATATAATTATAAAAGGAATTGAAAATGGCGCGGTAGTTCGAAAATTCGATTTCAAACTTCAATTGAATGTACCGGGTGCAAAACAATCCGGATTTTTGTGAAACCAAAAACATTAGGATCTAATTGATGATATCTTTCCAACGAAGTTGAGAAACTGAGATTTCACTTTATAAATGATGAGATATGTCCAGTTGAAAATTCTGAATAGTCGCTATGGAATTCAGGCCCTTAAAAATGGACATTTTGCAAATGACCTCGGATTTCGACGAAACCACTTTTGTTGGGTCCGTGATGTCGAGTTATTGCTAGGTTTCAAATTTCATAATTTTTCGAATCAATATGTGAGCGTGGCAAAGGAAAACGTGTTTTGACCATTTCAGTTGATTTTAATCGACTGGAAATTGGCCATTTTTCTAACGGTCTCAGAATTCGACGAAACTAGTTTTGTTAGGACCGTATCGTCAATACGAAGCTAGAAAATATTTTTCGGGAATTTTTAGGGTTAGTATGTGACCCCGGTAACTTGAAATGTACGTTTAAAATTCAATATAGTGATTTAAATGTAATTTCAACGGAAACTGATTGTAACGATCAAACCAGCTTACGATACATATCCCATTGTGTTCGGAATGGGGGTAATTAGCTATGGACAACAGTCGGCGGGTTTCGTTTCGAGTCCGAACGAAAAAGTTGCTTTATGGATTTAATATAAAAATTAAATTATTAAATTAATAAATAAATAATAATAAAATTAAATAATTGGGCCCCCATTTCCCTCCCTATACCCGGTCAACGCCCTCCCTTTCCCCTTTCTCCCTTCAGATTCGATCGTAGAAAAGAAAAAAAGAAAAAAAAAAAAGACATCGTTCTCGTTTTCGTCGACGACCAGGAGCCCGTCACCGTCGCGAGCCCCTCCCATCGCCGGAGCGCCGCACCCCAACGCCATCACCCTAGACAATCCGACCCTCCTCACGCCGCCCTCCTCCGACGAGAAGCTCTGACCCCCTCAGCCCCTCCTCTTCGCTCGCCTCCATTCTCTCCCCCTTCTGAAACTCGAGCCCAAACCCACCGAGACCGCCGCTGGCACCCCCAGGCCCCCTTCCGCGACACTGGACCACCCTCCAGCACCTCCTGCCGCCGGTGCAGGCCCCACCACAGCCATCTCCACCTCCCAAAACCCAGTAAGCTTCTTTTTATATATTTTATTTATTAGGAAGAATACTTTTTTTTTTAGGGTTTAAATATTGATTTTAAAAGGGGTTTAAAACTGATTTTAGAAATGACTTAAAAACTGATTTTTATGTATTTAAATTCTGTTTTTAAAAAGATTATAAAACTGATTATCGTGAAAAGGAAAACTGATTTTTCTTGAAAAGGAAAAAAAACTGATTTTGGTTTAAATAGAAAAAAACTGATTTATGTTTAAAAAGAATTCAAAACTGATTTTTTGTTTAAATAGAAAAAAACTGATTTTAAGAAAAGTAAAAGATTTGAATTTTGAAAAGTAGGAAAAAAAAAGTATTGAACTTTGAAATAAAAATTCGATTTTTAAGTATTGAACTTTGAAATAAAAATTCAATTTTTAAGTATTGAACTTTGAAATAAAAAAATTCGATTTTTATATATTGAACTTTGAAATAAAAATTCGATTTTTATATATTGAACTTTGAAATAAAAATTCGATTTTTATATATTGAACTTTGAAATAAAAATTCGATTTTTATATATTGAACTTTGAACTAAAAATTCGATTTTTATATATTGAACTTTGAACTAAAAATTCGATTTTTATATATTGAACTTTGAACTAAAAATTCGATTTTTATATATTGACCTTCGAAATAAAAATATGATTTTTAAATATTGAATAGCGAAGTAAAAATTCGATTTTTATGAATGTAGTGGCTACGGGCGACGAAGCTGACGAAGATGCGATAGCGGTGAAGATTTCTATCAAAGAAGAGCCGTGGAGCTAGGATAGCTAATATGTGAGAATTTCTCACCTTTCTATTTTATTTCTAGTTATATATATATACTAGGATGCAGACGGTGCTTAGTAGCACCCGACACAATCGTCCACAGACCATGGACTTGTTTGTTTGACTGTTTGGTGATTGATTGCGATATTGGTTTGAATGTGGTTTGTGGTGTGAAAAAAAAAATCGAATCGATAAATTGGTTAGGATTAGACGTGCGCCGTTATAAGGCGAAGGAGTAAGGCTAGGTTAGACCCTTACTCCAAAGTTTGTGGTTTGCATAACGAATTGATTTGATTGATGTGTGAATGGCGTGGGCCTTCACTAGACCGGGGATAAGGCTAGGCCTTGTCCCGTTTCTAGTATCGTGCCGTTATGCCGCCGAAATTTTCTAAAATATGTTAGAAAAATAAAAATATCATTTTATTTAAAGAATGAACTGAATAGAAATTCATATGTTGGAATAAAATGTTTTATCGTTAAAAATATCATTTTTAACGTGAAAGTGAATAAAATAGAATATTCATTTACAAACCAGACGGTTTGTTTATGTACACCTATTTGAAGGACATTGATTGGGTTGATAAATTTTACACATCGCCCAACGGCACAAATAAAATATGTGTTTGATTGTTTGAAACCCCACACGGGTGTTGGGATGAAATTTAAAGTTCACTCATCCCGATTGATTGAATATGTCGATCGTTTGATTGACAGGCTGTTTTAAGCGTTGGATATTTATATGTGATGCTTATACAGTGTAGTGCACTTTGGTTGACGGTTGATTATTTTTCAAGGCTATTATACATGTGTTGTATGAAAATCCATATAATTAACTTTATATGGTAATTGATTGGGCCTCATTCCAGTTTTAAAATAGAAATATTTGAAAAAGAAATATTTGAAATAGAATATTTGAAAATAGAACTTTATGAAGCCGTGTTGATTAGATTGACGCCATTTTGACGTGAACGATATTTATATCGATTTTATCGATTTCGAATTGAATTGAAAACGAATTCGAAATGAATTGAATTGAAAACGATTTCGAAATGAATTGAATTGAAAACGATTTCGAAATGAATTGAATTGAAAACGAATTCGAAATGAATTGAATTGAAAACGATTTCGAAATGAATTGAATTGAAAACGATTTCGAAATGAATTGAATTGAAAACGATTTCGAAATGAATTGAATTGAAAACGATTTCGAAATGAATTGAATTGAAAACGATTTCGAAATGAATTGAATTGAAAACGATTTCGAAATGAATTGAATTGAAAACGATTTCGAAATGAATTGAATTAAAAACGAATTCGAAATGAATTGAATTGAAAACGAATTCGAAATGAATTGAATTGAAAACGAATTCGAAATAAATTGAATTGAAAACGAATTCGAAATGAATTGAATTGAAAACGATTTCGAAATAAATTGAATTGAAAACGAATTCGAAATGAATTGAATTGAAAACGATTTCGAAATGAATTGAATTGAATATGAATTCAAATTGAATTGAAATTTGAATTGAACAGAAATGAATTTTGAAACGAATTTATAAAGAAGAATTCAATTTTGCTTTGAATTGAAATGGAAGTTGAAATAAATTTTGAAATGAATTTAAAACTGTTTATATAATTCGTTTTAAATAAAAATCGGCGAAGTATATATTATATATATTATATATATAATATAATGGCCTGAATAGAACGCGCCGCGCCGCGGCAGTTCGTGAATTTCGACCATTTATTTCAAACGGACATTGCGGGAGATCCGACCGTCGGATTCTCCTAAAACCGGAACCGTTGGGTTCGTATCGAAAAGAGCTTTCTAACGAATATTAGAAATTTGAAATCTAACGGTTGGATTTGGAATTACGTCCAAATCAAATTCGAAAAAGGTCGCTGTAAGTGCAGTTCGATGGCCGTTAATGGAAATCGACTGTACGGGCCTTGATAAAATTATTAAAAATAGTAATAATTTGTGTAAAATCATAAGAAGTGATTTGTGAAAGTTTGGGATGAAAAACTCCATATTTGAAAAGATAAAAATAGATTTTTATCGAAATGAACTAGATTTGAACTAGAATTATAATTCTATTTATTTTTAAATAAATAAATTGAATTTGAAATGGTTTTGAAAATAACCAAAATTTCCAATGATTGCATTGGAGTGGAGTTGAATCGAAATTGTCTTCGGAATATTTCGATGTTGGAATTCGTGATATTACAGGTGTTGTTATGGAAATTTGAAAGATATATATTTGTATCGTTATTTCCAATACGACATTTGTTAGTCGTAGAATTCGATATTGAATATAAGCCGATATATTTTCTATTCAGAGCCTTGTATTGAATATCGAATGTGATTTGGGTTTGTCGTGAATGGTGTCTTCACTAACACTGTTCTTAAACCCAGTTGAGAAAAGATTAAATCTTTTTATTTAGATTTAATGAAGTGTACCAGTTAAATGATATTTAATTGGAATTGAAATGGGTATTGATTTTTGGGTTTATCGTGAACAGTGTTTTAAATAACACTTGTTCTTTAACCCGATAATAAATGAATGTGATTTGGGTTTGTCGTGAATGGTGTCTTCACTAACACTGTTCTTGAACCCAGTTGAGAAAAGATTAAATCTTTTGATTTAGATTTAATGAAGTTCACCAATTAAATAATATTTAATTGGAATTGAAATGATATTGATTTTTGGGTTTATCGTGAACAGTGTTTTAAATAACACTTGTTCTTTAACCCGATAATTAATGGGATGTGACTTTGGGTTTATCGTGAACCGTGTTTTAAATGACACTGATTCTTTAACCCAGTCACAGATTAAAACTAAGTGGAGTTTTAATGAATCTTTAATTAGATTGAAAAGATCGAGAATGGAGTATCACCAGTTTTGCTCCAGGCGATAGTTAAATCTTTAATTAGATTTGAACGTGAAATTTAGAAACTAACTGTCGGTTAGCCAAGCAGAATGGTTTTCTGGATATTGATCTGATGTTGGTTTCGGCCTTCGGGGTTAATATTTGGGGAATTATTCTCTTGATTAATTTACGGTTAGTGACTGATGAATTGGAATGAGGCGTATGTTGTGTTTGTGTAACACTTTTATAAAATATACGCGAGTTATTCGGGAAGACCGGGTTTATCCCATTCTGAATAACTGATACGACGATAAGTCGAAGATGAAGACGATGGTCGAAGACCGGAGGTCTTCACGTCGTTTGGGTGATAACTGATGATCTTGATTGGGCTGTACACCCAAGAAGATGGAAACAGTTGGTGATCGTCCAGACGTACTTGGAGATCGATGGATATGCGGGGTACTAGGTGCCTCCGGTTTCGTTCAGCCCCAGAACGGACTTGTAAATGGACTGTGTGTCTGACATTGGATTTTAGTCCGTGTGATTGATCTCTATTAAATATATATCTGTTTGGCGGCGGGGAATTTATTCTCTTGCTTAACGCCCTTCTCTGAGACGTACGAGCTCAGGGGTTATATATTGATGGATATCAAACGCATGGAGTGAATTGCCTGTGTGGCATGCCTAAGTGGCAATTGATCGAGGCTTCTGTTGAAAAGCAAAGTCTTGTGGTGATGATCAAAGCACGGCCTTTGTGGCGTAGCTTTGTGTAACGTTTACCTCGCGTGTTTCACACCAGGTATGAACCAAAAACGGGAGACGGACGTCAGGGAGGGCATGCGTTTCTTTCTAGCTAGAAGTGGCGTCAGTGGTTTTACACGCCCTGACGAGTTTGACTTATGTGGTTGTTGCTGTTGCGAGGCGCCTCGGATTGATCGGTCGTTCCCGAACCGATGGAGTCATTTAGTTGGCTCGTTTACGCCCCATAGGGCGGGGAAATGCATGTTCAGGGTTTAAGTTTAATCCACATCGGTGGACCGGCCCTGAGGATCCAAGGGTCACTCGAGCTCTGATCCTGAGGGGCGGGCTAGAGCGTCTCGAATCGGTTGAGGACTATCTTTTGCCTCGGATCATAGATGGAAATCCAATTTCCAAATACGTGACATTTGCGGTTTTATTTGTAAACCTATATATGGCGACATGATATATGGTACCCATGCCGCCTATGATTGATACTTATGATTTGAAGTTGTTTTATACACTATACACTTATAATAGTATCAAATGATTTGTTTTAAACGTATCAAGCATTCTTTGGCTGTTATAAGGGAAAACCCTATCCCCCGGCTTGCGTTGCATTGTGTGATAGGACCTGGGTCTTATAACAGCTTCATCTTTCTTTATTTAGCATTGCGCTGTTTGTTTTATGCACTGGTATTTTTGGGAGGAAACCCGTTCCGTGTTATACGGCGTGGTCCCTTGATTTACCTAACTTTAAAATAAAGATTAACTGTTTTAGTTCTCACACCAGTCACATGACTGACCTGGAGTTTATTGTTTTAACCTAAACTCTGGGTGCCCCTATTTTGACACGGGCAGCTAGTAGTTTTGGTTTTGCAGATTTATATTCACAGGATCCTGGTTTACAGCTGGAACGATATCCGGAAAGCTTTGTATCCGTATATCTACTTCTAGTTGTGTATTGTATTATTTTCCGCTGCTATGTATTTAAATGTAAATTAAATCTCTGATATTTCTGTGTAATATTCATTTATACTCTGTATATTCTTGTAATCTGATGCATTGTTGTAATATACAATGAAATGTTCTTCTGTATGCGTTCTGTTGTGGTTTGTTCTCGAACTATCCGACGCTTTCCTTTACGGGGAAGTTGCGGGTCTTTACACGTGGTATCAGAGCTTTGGTTTACAAAGCTCAGAGAACAAGACACATTAGAAACATATGAAAGAATTCATCAGATATTGGATTAGTAATATCCAATGAGGATGACTCGTTAGAGATGGGATCAGTAGTGTCCTAGAACGAGTCGAAAGAGTGTTGTTTTTGAAAATAAAAGTGAAAACCCACTTTGTTTTGGAAATTCAAATCTTAAGTATTCGTATTTGAATAAGTCTATTTAAATTGAATTTGGGCAATCGAGTATATAAAGATTTTGCATACACGCTTAGCGGCTTGTATTCGAAGTTTTAATATATTGGGTAGATATAGAATCACATTCTAGTTGCCCGGGGATGATTCTGATGATGAGGCATCGTCATCTGTGTTGTGTTCGACTGGCGAGAGTGGGTTATCTATATATTTCCATATAGGCTGGTGTGAGAACCAAAATTAGATAGGGCTTATTGTTGTGATTTAGCATCAAAAATCTGATTTTTGTCTATGTATCAAAATTATGAATTTGAAACTTTAAATTCACTAATTGATTGATGTTTGTGTTGTTTGGTTAATTGTTTGCTAATTTTGAACCATTATGCATAATTTAAATCGAATATTGAACTGTATCGAAAATTGGTCGCATTTGCTTGCATATATGTACTTACATTGAACAGGTCATAGCAAGGAGGCTAGAGCCGAGAATAAAATTTGTTTGCCCGACAAATAGGTACATGTTTACTACATAATTTCCTGCGTTGTTTGGGTGATGATGATTTTGTGAGCCTATTGGCTAGCCGCTTGGCTTTTTCTTTTTCTTTTTGAGATCTGAAGGACCGGGGAAGCTATTTGAAATTCCCCGATGCTCCCGGTGCAGGGGAGGTTATGGCGAAATTTTTCAAAAATTTAGGGTGTTAGCCAAAATTTTGAAGTTTTGAAAATTCTCAGAAACTAAAGAGTTGGAGAATGGAAGCCAGATCGAGCGTAGAGTTGATTAATCAAACCACTTTCGACTTTGTTCCTTTTCGGGGACGAAAAGTTTTAAGTGGGGGAGATTGTAACAACCCGTAAAATCTGGGCCAGTTTAAAATTTTTATTTTGGCAATTTTGGCGAATTTTGATTATTTAAAATGAATTATTTTAAATAATATTGACGAGAAATTTATTTTGAATATAATTCGAACGTATATATTATATACGTCGTCGTTAGAATATAAATAATTATATATAATTATAAAAGGAATTGAAAATGGCGCGGTAGTTCGAAAATTCGATTTCAAACTTCAATTGAATGTACCGGGTGCAAAACAATCCGGATTTTTGTGAAACCAAAAACATTAGGATCTAATTGATGATATCTTTCCAACGAAGTTGAGAAACTGAGATTTCACTTTATAAATGATGAGATATGTCCAGTTGAAAATTCTGAATAGTCGCTATGGAATTCAGGCCCTTAAAAATGGACATTTTGCAAATGACCTCGGATTTCGACGAAACCACTTTTGTTGGGTCCGTGATGTCGAGTTATTGCTAGGTTTCAAATTTCATAATTTTTCGAATCAATATGTGAGCGTGGCAAAGGAAAACGTGTTTTGACCATTTCAGTTGATTTTAATCGACTGGAAATTGGCCATTTTTCTAACGGTCTCAGAATTCGACGAAACTAGTTTTGTTAGGACCGTATCGTCAATACGAAGCTAGAAAATATTTTTCGGGAATTTTTAGGGTTAGTATGTGACCCCGGTAACTTGAAATGTACGTTTAAAATTCAATATAGTGATTTAAATGTAATTTCAACGGAAACTGATTGTAACGATCAAACCAGCTTACGATACATATCCCATTGTGTTCGGAATGGGGGTAATTAGCTATGGACAACAGTCGGCGGGTTTCGTTTCGAGTCCGAACGAAAAAGTTGCTTTATGGATTTAATATAAAAATTAAATTATTAAATTAATAAATAAATAATAATAAAATTAAATAATTGGGCCCCCATTTCCCTCCCTATACCCGGTCAACGCCCTCCCTTTCCCCTTTCTCCCTTCAGATTCGATCGTAGAAAAGAAAAAAAGAAAAAAAAAAAAAGACATCGTTCTCGTTTTCGTCGACGACCAGGAGCCCGTCACCGTCGCGAGCCCCTCCCATCGCCGGAGCGCCGCACCCCAACGCCATCACCCTAGACAATCCGACCCTCCTCACGCCGCCCTCCTCCGACGAGAAGCTCTGACCCCCTCAGCCCCTCCTCTTCGCTCGCCTCCATTCTCTCCCCCTTCTGAAACTCGAGCCCAAACCCACCGAGACCGCCGCTGGCACCCCCAGGCCCCCTTCCGCGACACTGGACCACCCTCCAGCACCTCCTGCCGCCGGTGCAGGCCCCACCACAGCCATCTCCACCTCCCAAAACCCAGTAAGCTTCTTTTTATATATTTTATTTATTAGGAAGAATACTTTTTTTTTTAGGGTTTAAATATTGATTTTAAAAGGGGTTTAAAACTGATTTTAGAAATGACTTAAAAACTGATTTTTATGTATTTAAATTCTGTTTTTAAAAAGATTATAAAACTGATTATCGTGAAAAGGAAAACTGATTTTTCTTGAAAAGGAAAAAAAACTGATTTTGGTTTAAATAGAAAAAAACTGATTTATGTTTAAAAAGAATTCAAAACTGATTTTTTGTTTAAATAGAAAAAAACTGATTTTAAGAAAAGTAAAAGATTTGAATTTTGAAAAGTAGGAAAAAAAAAGTATTGAACTTTGAAATAAAAATTCGATTTTTAAGTATTGAACTTTGAAATAAAAATTCAATTTTTAAGTATTGAACTTTGAAATAAAAAAATTCGATTTTTATATATTGAACTTTGAAATAAAAATTCGATTTTTATATATTGAACTTTGAAATAAAAATTCGATTTTTATATATTGAACTTTGAAATAAAAATTCGATTTTTATATATTGAACTTTGAACTAAAAATTCGATTTTTATATATTGAACTTTGAACTAAAAATTCGATTTTTATATATTGAACTTTGAACTAAAAATTCGATTTTTATATATTGACCTTCGAAATAAAAATATGATTTTTAAATATTGAATAGCGAAGTAAAAATTCGATTTTTATGAATGTAGTGGCTACGGGCGACGAAGCTGACGAAGATGCGATAGCGGTGAAGATTTCTATCAAAGAAGAGCCGTGGAGCTAGGATAGCTAATATGTGAGAATTTCTCACCTTTCTATTTTATTTCTAGTTATATATATATACTAGGATGCAGACGGTGCTTAGTAGCACCCGACACAATCGTCCACAGACCATGGACTTGTTTGTTTGACTGTTTGGTGATTGATTGCGATATTGGTTTGAATGTGGTTTGTGGTGTGAAAAAAAAAATCGAATCGATAAATTGGTTAGGATTAGACGTGCGCCGTTATAAGGCGAAGGAGTAAGGCTAGGTTAGACCCTTACTCCAAAGTTTGTGGTTTGCATAACGAATTGATTTGATTGATGTGTGAATGGCGTGGGCCTTCACTAGACCGGGGATAAGGCTAGGCCTTGTCCCGTTTCTAGTATCGTGCCGTTATGCCGCCGAAATTTTCTAAAATATGTTAGAAAAATAAAAATATCATTTTATTTAAAGAATGAACTGAATAGAAATTCATATGTTGGAATAAAATGTTTTATCGTTAAAAATATCATTTTTAACGTGAAAGTGAATAAAATAGAATATTCATTTACAAACCAGACGGTTTGTTTATGTACACCTATTTGAAGGACATTGATTGGGTTGATAAATTTTACACATCGCCCAACGGCACAAATAAAATATGTGTTTGATTGTTTGAAACCCCACACGGGTGTTGGGATGAAATTTAAAGTTCACTCATCCCGATTGATTGAATATGTCGATCGTTTGATTGACAGGCTGTTTTAAGCGTTGGATATTTATATGTGATGCTTATACAGTGTAGTGCACTTTGGTTGATGGTTGATTATTTTTCAAGGCTATTATACATGTGTTGTATGAAAATCCATATAATTAACTTTATATGGTAATTGATTGGGCCTCATTCCAGTTTTAAAATAGAAATATTTGAAAAAGAAATATTTGAAATAGAATATTTGAAAATAGAACTTTATGAAGCCGTGTTGATTAGATTGACGCCATTTTGACGTGAACGATATTTATATCGATTTTATCGATTTCGAATTGAATTGAAAACGAATTCGAAATGAATTGAATTGAAAACGATTTCGAAATGAATTGAATTGAAAACGAATTCGAAATGAATTGAATTGAAAACGATTTCGAAATGAATTGAATTGAAAACGATTTCGAAATGAATTGAATTGAAAACGAATTCGAAATGAATTGAATTGAAAACGATTTCGAAATGAATTGAATTGAAAACGATTTCGAAATGAATTGAATTGAAAACGATTTCGAAATGAATTGAATTGAAAACGATTTCGAAATGAATTGAATTGAAAACGATTTCGAAATGAATTGAATTGAAAACGATTTCGAAATGAATTGAATTGAAAACGATTTCGAAATGAATTGAATTAAAAACGAATTCGAAATGAATTGAATTGAAAACGAATTCGAAATGAATTGAATTGAAAACGAATTCGAAATAAATTGAATTGAAAACGAATTCGAAATGAATTGAATTGAAAACGATTTCGAAATAAATTGAATTGAAAACGAATTCGAAATGAATTGAATTGAAAACGATTTCGAAATGAATTGAATTGAATATGAATTCAAATTGAATTGAAATTTGAATTGAACAGAAATGAATTTTGAAACGAATTTATAAAGAAGAATTCAATTTTGCTTTGAATTGAAATGGAAGTTGAAATAAATTTTGAAATGAATTTAAAACTGTTTATATAATTCGTTTTAAATAAAAATCGGCGAAGTATATATTATATATATTATATATATAATATAATGGCCTGAATAGAACGCGCCGCGCCGCGGCAGTTCGTGAATTTCGACCATTTATTTCAAACGGACATTGCGGGAGATCCGACCGTCGGATTCTCCTAAAACCGGAACCGTTGGGTTCGTATCGAAAAGAGCTTTCTAACGAATATTAGAAATTTGAAATCTAACGGTTGGATTTGGAATTACGTCCAAATCAAATTCGAAAAAGGTCGCTGTAAGTGCAGTTCGATGGCCGTTAATGGAAATCGACTGTACGGGCCTTGATAAAATTATTAAAAATAGTAATAATTTGTGTAAAATCATAAGAAGTGATTTGTGAAAGTTTGGGATGAAAAACTCCATATTTGAAAAGATAAAAATAGATTTTTATCGAAATGAACTAGATTTGAACTAGAATTATAATTCTATTTATTTTTAAATAAATAAATTGAATTTGAAATGGTTTTGAAAATAACCAAAATTTCCAATGATTGCATTGGAGTGGAGTTGAATCGAAATTGTCTTCGGAATATTTCGATGTTGGAATTCGTGATATTACAGGTGTTGTTATGGAAATTTGAAAGATATATATTTGTATCGTTATTTCCAATACGACATTTGTTAGTCGTAGAATTCGATATTGAATATAAGCCGATATATTTTCTATTCAGAGCCTTGTATTGAATATCGAATGTGATTTGGGTTTGTCGTGAATGGTGTCTTCACTAACACTGTTCTTAAACCCAGTTGAGAAAAGATTAAATCTTTTTATTTAGATTTAATGAAGTGTACCAGTTAAATGATATTTAATTGGAATTGAAATGGGTATTGATTTTTGGGTTTATCGTGAACAGTGTTTTAAATAACACTTGTTCTTTAACCCGATAATAAATGAATGTGATTTGGGTTTGTCGTGAATGGTGTCTTCACTAACACTGTTCTTGAACCCAGTTGAGAAAAGATTAAATCTTTTGATTTAGATTTAATGAAGTTCACCAATTAAATAATATTTAATTGGAATTGAAATGATATTGATTTTTGGGTTTATCGTGAACAGTGTTTTAAATAACACTTGTTCTTTAACCCGATAATTAATGGGATGTGACTTTGGGTTTATCGTGAACCGTGTTTTAAATGACACTGATTCTTTAACCCAGTCACAGATTAAAACTAAGTGGAGTTTTAATGAATCTTTAATTAGATTGAAAAGATCGAGAATGGAGTATCACCAGTTTTGCTCCAGGCGATAGTTAAATCTTTAATTAGATTTGAACGTGAAATTTAGAAACTAACTGTCGGTTAGCCAAGCAGAATGGTTTTCTGGATATTGAT
Organism: Allium sativum; assembly: GCA_030737875.1. Taxonomy (NCBI): domain Eukaryota; kingdom Viridiplantae; phylum Streptophyta; class Magnoliopsida; order Asparagales; family Amaryllidaceae; genus Allium; species Allium sativum. The sequence continues at coordinate 432,816,292 of CM060912.1, forward strand.
CTGATGTTGGTTTCGGCCTTCGGGGTTAATATTTGGGGAATTATTCTCTTGATTAATTTACGGTTAGTGACTGATGAATTGGAATGAGGCGTATGTTGTGTTTGTGTAACACTTTTATAAAATATACGCGAGTTATTCGGGAAGACCGGGTTTATCCCATTCTGAATAACTGATACGACGATAAGTCGAAGATGAAGACGATGGTCGAAGACCGGAGGTCTTCACGTCGTTTGGGTGATAACTGATGATCTTGATTGGGCTGTACACCCAAGAAGATGGAAACAGTTGGTGATCGTCCAGACGTACTTGGAGATCGATGGATATGCGGGGTACTAGGTGCCTCCGGTTTCGTTCAGCCCCAGAACGGACTTGTAAATGGACTGTGTGTCTGACATTGGATTTTAGTCCGTGTGATTGATCTCTATTAAATATATATCTGTTTGGCGGCGGGGAATTTATTCTCTTGCTTAACGCCCTTCTCTGAGACGTACGAGCTCAGGGGTTATATATTGATGGATATCAAACGCATGGAGTGAATTGCCTGTGTGGCATGCCTAAGTGGCAATTGATCGAGGCTTCTGTTGAAAAGCAAAGTCTTGTGGTGATGATCAAAGCACGGCCTTTGTGGCGTAGCTTTGTGTAACGTTTACCTCGCGTGTTTCACACCAGGTATGAACCAAAAACGGGAGACGGACGTCAGGGAGGGCATGCGTTTCTTTCTAGCTAGAAGTGGCGTCAGTGGTTTTACACGCCCTGACGAGTTTGACTTATGTGGTTGTTGCTGTTGCGAGGCGCCTCGGATTGATCGGTCGTTCCCGAACCGATGGAGTCATTTAGTTGGCTCGTTTACGCCCCATAGGGCGGGGAAATGCATGTTCAGGGTTTAAGTTTAATCCACATCGGTGGACCGGCCCTGAGGATCCAAGGGTCACTCGAGCTCTGATCCTGAGGGGCGGGCTAGAGCGTCTCGAATCGGTTGAGGACTATCTTTTGCCTCGGATCATAGATGGAAATCCAATTTCCAAATACGTGACATTTGCGGTTTTATTTGTAAACCTATATATGGCGACATGATATATGGTACCCATGCCGCCTATGATTGATACTTATGATTTGAAGTTGTTTTATACACTATACACTTATAATAGTATCAAATGATTTGTTTTAAACGTATCAAGCATTCTTTGGCTGTTATAAGGGAAAACCCTATCCCCCGGCTTGCGTTGCATTGTGTGATAGGACCTGGGTCTTATAACAGCTTCATCTTTCTTTATTTAGCATTGCGCTGTTTGTTTTATGCACTGGTATTTTTGGGAGGAAACCCGTTCCGTGTTATACGGCGTGGTCCCTTGATTTACCTAACTTTAAAATAAAGATTAACTGTTTTAGTTCTCACACCAGTCACATGACTGACCTGGAGTTTATTGTTTTAACCTAAACTCTGGGTGCCCCTATTTTGACACGGGCAGCTAGTAGTTTTGGTTTTGCAGATTTATATTCACAGGATCCTGGTTTACAGCTGGAACGATATCCGGAAAGCTTTGTATCCGTATATCTACTTCTAGTTGTGTATTGTATTATTTTCCGCTGCTATGTATTTAAATGTAAATTAAATCTCTGATATTTCTGTGTAATATTCATTTATACTCTGTATATTCTTGTAATCTGATGCATTGTTGTAATATACAATGAAATGTTCTTCTGTATGCGTTCTGTTGTGGTTTGTTCTCGAACTATCCGACGCTTTCCTTTACGGGGAAGTTGCGGGTCTTTACACCTGCTGCTTAGGGGGATGAAGGGATGGTTGGAAAGCCTACCGGATTTCATCATCTATTTCAGCTGGTATCAGAGCTTTGGTTTACAGATCTCGAGAACAAGACACATTAGAACCAAAAAAAAAGAATTCTTCAGAGATTGGATTAGTAATATCAAATGAGAATGGCTCGTTAGGGATAGGATCAGTAGTATCCTAGAACGAGTGTAAAGAGCGAAATTTTAAAATAAAAATGAAAACAAATTTTGTTTTGAAGATTTAAACCTTATTATACGTATTTGAGTATATTATTTTATTTTGAATTTGGACAATCCAGTATATCAGATTTTGCATGTACGCGTCATGAACGTATATTCGAAATTTTAACATAATGGGTAAATATATAATCACATTCTAGTCGCCCGGAGACGGTCCTGGTGATTACTATTGTAACACCCTGTATTTTCTGTGAACATAAGAATGACAAACTAGAGAATAATTAAATTGTAACAGAATAATTAAGGGAAACGGGTTAAGCCATTGCGTTCGTCTCAAAATTCTTCTTGGAATAGAGTCCAAGTTGTCGTAAATCGGGCTCCGTATGAAGAAGATATGGCCTTATGAAGTTTCAATAAAAACCAGCCCGAAATTCAAAAAAATTCAGATTCGAAATTCAAAACAGACACCAGGGCTGGGCGGGAAAAATTCCCGCCCAGGATCCAGGTCGACAATGGGCTGGGGGTCGACCTGGGTACACAGGTCGACACTAAGGTCGACCTCCCTTCCCCCCTTTTCTAGATCCAGAGATAGATTCATTTTTCTGCACCAGGACGCCTTTCTGACCGAATTCGTGAGTTCTAACCTATTTAAACACTCCCTAAACCTCACTTTCTCTACACACAATTTCATTCTGCCTACACTCTGCCTCTATTCTTATTAAAATAAAATAATGGCGTCGCTACTCTGCTGGAATAAAAACTAGAACTAGTGCATCTTCTTCCAATCTGAATAGAATTAAAAGAGAACAACTATTTTCTAATCTATCGATAGTCTACGCCAGAGGAGAGCTATTCAGTGTTAGAATACAGATTCCTGAATACAAGAATCGTTCCCTTTTGTGAGTACAGTTATTTTCAGATATGAAATTTAATAATTATCTTGACATATTTGTGAATCTGGATCTGTGGTTATTCATACTTTTCTGTGGATCTATCTTGTTAATATTATTGTGACCGTTCTGTATTTGTTCCCTCTTTTCTTCCTTTTTGTTTATAGACAGGCTACCACGAGCCTGCGCCAAATCTCATAAGAGATTAACGCACGCACGCTAAATTTTGGGACAAAAAATGGATAATGCATAATTGGACATGACCGATCTGTGTCTAATTTGAGAAAAGGGACATATGTTGTAAATTAGATCTAGATCTATGCATACTCTATGATTTGGAAGAAGAGGAATCATTGTATGATAACATGTGACTTGAAACTTGGGGACATAATGCATATTAAAATTAAGATCTGATTTTGAAATGTTATGATTTAAAGATCTAGATTTTTGGGTAAATTTTATGTAATGATTCATGACTTGAAAAAGGAATATGTGACTTAGGCATAGAGACCTATATTATAATAGGATAACTATCAATGTGAATACGCCTAAAAGTGGATTTCTGGATATTTGGCTTTAAAGGCTATAGTTTGGCATAATTCATATGGTATATCATGATTTGGGGAATATTCTGTACTAAAAATTTGGGCATATGTTGTATTATGAATTATGACCATGATTTAGGCATGTAAGTTTAGGCTTAATTTATGATTAGGCAAGATATGAAAATAGAATTTTAGAAATGTTTAATCTGTTGAATTGCCTAATCTGATAAATCTGTTATCTGCTAAATCTGTTGAATTGTCTAATCTGCTAAATCTGTTATCTGTTAAATCTGTTGAATTGCCTAATCTACTAAATATGTTATCTGCTAAATCTGTTGAATCGCCTAATCTGCTAGATCTGTTATCTGTTGAATTGCCTAATCTGTTGAAAGCCGAATAATTGTAATTTGCGTAAGGAAATCCGTAGACTCGATCTAAGATTGAGTAAAACATGGAAATTTGATTAATCTGCTGTAACCTGTAAAGAAGTTTAATCTGTTAAATGGACATAATTAGTCTGATATCTGTATAATCTGTATTGGAATAAATTGGCTATGACACGAGGTTAGACTCCATTTGCGGTAGAAGCCTGCCCGGAACCAACCAGCTTAACCAGCAACCGCAACTTGTCTGTCTAATGTGAGGTCGTAGGCATAACTAAAATATGCTTAGACACGAGGTTAGGTCTAGCTTATGACATAAGTCTGCCCGGAACCGCCCGGCACATCCAGCGGCCACAAGCTACCGACCTAATGTGAGAGGTCTATGCATTAATGTTTAATTAATGCAAATTTAAGAGAAATGTGGTGTCTAAAAAAGTGTTGGGTGGATAGGGTTAAACCAACTGGACTGATGAATCTAATAAACCCGTTTCATGAATTTGTAGGCCCAATACAAAATTAGACAATCTGTAAGTCTGTTAAATCCGTACATCTGATCCGTTAGTTTGAAAACTTGTTAACTTGATTGTCTGATCTGTGAATTAGTAAATCTGAACTCTGTATGTCTAGGACTTGTAAACAAGTTAATCTGAAATCTGTTAGTCAGTGGACACAAGGTTAGGAGAGGAAATACTTGTGTCATTTGTTGGTTGGGACCCATATTAGTCAGTAACCCTTTCTGGTATCAAAACTTTGACCCCACACTATGTAGGGGTCCGGGCACGCTTACTGAATGAATTATAAGCAGTTCATTCTAATAATAGCGAGGGATGTTGATGGTGCGTTCTAACTGGGTCATGTGCATGCATGGATCCGGTCTGCTCTGAGGATGTAAGACACCGTGACATCTGTAAAAAGGTCTGTGCTAATAGGTTGCCGCTTTATGGTGTGATAGACCCTACTGTGGGGCCGACACAGGGTATTTATGTATTAGGGAGCCGATCGCTTGGGTAGAATTTAGGGTACACCTAGTTCTATCTGTTCTGTTGGTACCGTCTGTTTCTGTTGGGGGGTAACACTTGTCTGTTTCTGCGTGGTACCGTTTGTTGGGGTGGTAAAGGCCCATTACTAGTGTACACCAAATTCTAACATTCGGTTACCATAGGGATTATTCTATTTCCGTCTCTGACTCCGTTTCTGCTTCTATTTCTATATCCTCTGTCTCTGTTGGGACGGTAAAGGCCCATTATTAGTATTCTGTTTCTGTACCTTCTGTCTGTTGGGGTGGTAAAGGCCCATTACTAGCATTCTATTTATGTACAGATTATTCTGCTTTTGTTTCTGTTTCAGTTTAGACATTAGGGTAACACCTAATCCTGTTATACTAGTATTAGTGCATAGAAGTAAGGTGTAAGTAAGGAACATAACTTGGTTTACATCATTCTGTTTCTTCTGTTAACTTAAAGTGTATCTGCTATTCCTATTGATGTAATCTCTCTTCCAGCTTTATTTACATGTCATGATAATATTATCTGTTTATATGCTGGAAGTCACTGGACTCGCCAGACTTTATGTCTGACCTCGTTTGTTTTCGCCCCTTTTCTTTCCATTCCCCCCCTCTAGGTGCTCAGGGTGGAAATATAGGAGCTTGATTCTGATCCTCTCTGCTTGAAGTGCTTGAAGTATTGCTTGGCTTTGACTCTATCTTTTCTCGGCAGTTTATGTTGGGGATTATGGCTTTGAAACTTTACATTCTGAAGGATTTTGTGTACTTGGGTTTCGGTATTGTGATTTTGAAAGACGTACCCAAACTTATTTATGCTTCTGCTGTAATAAAAGTTATAATTTTTCAAGTACTATTTATCTGTCTTGTAATATTTTGTTCTGTCTACTAAAACGCTCCACCAAAGTTAAGGCATTACCTTTGTGAGTGACCTTAACAGAGTTGGCAACTATAGTATCATCGGTATTTATTTCCAATTGACTGGTGTGAGAACCAAAATTAGATAGGATTTATTGTTGTGATTTGGCACCAAAAAGATGATTTTTGACTATGTATTAAAATTATGAATTTTAAACGTTAACGTACTAATTGATTGCTGGTTGTTAAGTTTGATTGCTAGTTAATTAATAAAATTATTGAAACCAGTATGTAAACTAACGGCAAATGTAGCCAAATTGTGTCGAATGTTGAGCAAAATTGAAAATTATTAGAAATTGCATGCATACACATGTATATACATTGAGCAGGTCATAGCAAGGAGGCTAGATAAGAGAAATAAAATTGTGTGCCCGACAAATAGGTACATTTTTACTAATTTATTGGGTTTGGATGATTTTATGAGCCGATTAGCTAGTCGCTTGGCCTTTTCTTTTTCTTTTTGAGATGAGAGGACTTATATGGCGGTTTGGAGATTTTCCCGGTGCTCCCTGTACAAAGGAGGTTATGGGGAAATTTTTTGAAAATTTAGGGTGTTAGCCAATTTTTTGAAAAATTAGATATTCTTAGAAACTGAAAAGTTGAAGAATGAAAGCCAAATTTGTAACAACCCGGAAATTCAGAACCAATTCAAAATTTTTAATTTGGCTATTTTAATGGATTTTTAATATTTAAAATAAATTATTTTAAATAACAACGATGAAAATTCTATTTGAATCGATGTTTGAAAATAAATATATTTATTTTAATTATAAACAAGGCCTGAAATGGCGCGGTAGTTTGAAAATTTGAATTCAAACTTTGACTAACTGTACCGGGTGCAAAATAAAAAGGATTTTAGTGAAACCAAAAATAATTAAATCTGTTTATGAATATCTATCTAACGAATCTAAAAAATCAAAATTTCGTAGTGGAAATCAAAAGTTATGGCCAAATGAATTTTCAGAAAGGTCGCTATGGAGTTATATAGCCCTTGAAAATAACCATTTTGCAAATGACCTCCGTTTTCGACGAAACCACTTTTATTGGATCCGAGATGTCAAATTATTGCTAGGTTCAAAATTCCATAAATTTTGAAGTTAATATGTGAGCGTGGCAAAGGAAAATGTGTTTGGTTGATTTCAGTCAAATTGGATCGCCTAGAAAATGGCCATTATTCAAACGGTCTCAGAATTCGACAAAACTAGTTTTGTTGGGACCGTATTATCAAAACATAGCTAGATTTATTTTTATGGAATTTTTGGGGTCGGTATGTGGCCCCGGCAAATTGAAATGTACGTTTAAATCAAAAATTGAATGTTTTATATTTTAATTTTGAAGAGAAACTGACTGAAACAGTCGAATGGGCCTACGAAACATATTCCATTGTGTTCGGAATGGGTGTATTTAGCTAGAGGCGACGGTCATTGGGTTTGAATTGGAGATCATAGGGAGAAGGGGTATTTTTGGATTTTAAAAATATATAAATAAAATCATTGGCCAATCAAAATTTCCCATTTCCCTTTCTCTCCCCGATGCTCCCAGTCGCGAACGACAGAAGTGATTCCCCCTTCTCTCCTCTTTATCTTCCAATCCACGCACCAATATCGAGCACTCCTATTGGGGTTTTTGTAGAGGGTCCTCCAGGCTTTAAATTCGTCCTACCTCGCCCCCTATCGCCTCGTCTTCATCGAGATCGTAGCCCCCAAAGTTGCGGGTTTCAAACCGCCACTACCATCGCCTGAGGCGATCAAACCCGACCCCACCATTGGCGCCGTGAGGCCTCTTCCAAGCTCTACGATGCTGTATAACCCGATCGGCCCCTAGCTACACGGATTCGACGAAAATCGATGACCTAGTTTTGAACAGGTTCTGAAAGATAACGGCTGAACTATTTTAAACTAGCACTTTAAAGCGCTACGGTTTATGATTTCACAATAAAAATCATATCTTTTTGCTATGTTGTCGAAATCCAGTGAAACAAGAGACATTGGACTCGTGTGGACGTCCTCTACATTTTAGAAGAGACCGGATATTTTCCTGAGCCTTCTACAATTTTTGGAGGAGTGGAACCCAATGTGAGATTTCTGAATTATAAACGATATGGAATAACGATGTATAAATTATACGGTCGATGTATGAGTTATATAAGCATTGTACACCTCATGTATAAGCGTTGTATAAGTTGTATGTGCGATGTATAAGTTATATATGCGTTGTAAAAATCATATATGCGTTGAAATGATATTGAAATATATTTTTATACGTATGTCTATATATATATACACACTCCCCTCGTCCACAGACCATTGACGATATATATTGGTTGTGATTGTTTGGATTTGGTTGATGTGAAATTTGGTGAATATAATAAATGGTTGATTGGAAATGATTGATTGTGGTTGAAATCCCAATAGGATTAGTATATGGGAAAATTCGTCTGCGTACGAAGTAGATATTGAAATCCCCATTGTCAAAAGCTGCGAGGCTTTAAGGTAGAGCGAGGAGCCATACTAGGGACGGTGCCGGTTTTAACTACCCTGCCGTTATGCTGTCAAAATTTTCTGAAATATTTCTATGTTTGATTTATATTCATGTATTGAAATACATTCTGGTGATGGAAATAAAATGGTTTAAACGATAAAAATAACATTTTATCGAATGAATGAAATAAAATGGTTTGAACGATAAAAATAACATTTTTATCGAATAAATGAAATAAAATGGTTAGAACGATAAAAATAACATTTTTATTGTATGTACGAAGTATAGAAAAATATTCATTTTTGAAATAAATTGTTTTACAAATAAAAGTCACATTTTTTATAATATATATAAATCGCTAAAAATCTTCGTTTTTGAAATAAATTGTTTTAACAACAAAAATCACATTTTTTTATCATCAATATGAAGTATATAAAATAATCGTGTTTCGAAATAGATTGTTTTGACAATAAAAAAATCACATTTTTATTATGTATTTGAATTGTTAAAAATAGTCATGTATGGAAATAAATATATGTTGGATAAAAATATCATTTTACCACCAATTTGAAATGAAATGGTTTTGAAATCGAAGAATGAATTATATATATATATATAATTCAAATAAATCGAATAACGAAGCTGCGGTTCATATTTTGAAACCGTGATTTCAAACAACTATTGTGGGAGATCCGACCATCGGATTTTCCCGAAACCGAAACCGTTGGGTTCGCTTTGGAAATATCTTTCCAACGACACCAACTTTGCAAAGATCCAACGGTTGGATTGTCTGGAATTTTTAATTCAAATCTGAATAAAAACAATGCCAGAATGAATTATATATATATATATATATATATGTAATTAAAATAAATTGAGTAACGATGCTGCAGTTCGTATTTTGAAATCGTAACTTAAAACGATTGTACCAGGAGATCCGACCGTCGGATTTTCCCAAAATTGGAACCATTGGGTCCGCTTTGAAAAGATCTTTCTAATGATATAAAATTTGCAAAAATCCAGTGGCTAGATTTTCAGATATGTGTAAATCAAATCGAAAGAAAAACAGCATCATGGCCGCGTTATGGCCTGAAGCGTCCTTTGAATAAATTAGCTATTTTTAAATAAATAAAAATAGCGATAAATCGTGATAAAACATTATAAACGATATGGAATGGAATTAACTGAATTTACTCGGTTTATTGGAAATTTGATGGTTGAATGTGTTTGACATGAAAATTACATTAACGAACTGAATTATGGATGTCGAATAATTTAACCATTGAAATGAATTGATTTGAATTCTAAATATACGTGGATTATTTGAAAAGGCTGAGTTAATTCTCATTTCAAAAAATTGATCGACGGTTAGAAGTCGAAGACATGAAGACGGTGCAAGACCGATGATCTTCAGGTTGAATGGATGGCTACTGATGCCTTAGATGGGAGTTGCTGCACTGAAGGGGTTACAGTGGTTGTTGTTCGGACGTACTTGTTGATCGTTCGGATGTGCGAGGAATAAAGATCCTTCGGTTTCGTTCAGACCCAGAATGGACTTGTAAATGGATGTGTGTCTGATGTTGTATATTGATAACGCGGCATACGGAGATGCTGTGGTCAAAGCTTTTGCTGAAAAGTAGAGCTTTGTGGTTGATGATCAAAGCAAGGCTCTGGATAGCTAGCTTTGTGTTTAGCGTTGATTCGTGAACCTCACACCCCAGTATGGACCAGAGACGGAGAGGGCTTCAGGGAGGACCTGCGTTTCTTTCTAGCTAGGAGTGGTGTTTTGGGTTTTACACGCCCTGGCATTTTACTTATGTGGATGATGGATAGCGAGGCGCCTCGGTTATATCGGTCGCTCCTGGGCTGATGGTTTGGTTGGTATATGACCAGTTTACACCCCATAAGGTAGGGAAACGCAGTGTTCAAGTATTTTAATCCACTCCGTGTGGACCGGCCCTTACGATCCAAGGGTCGATGCGCTCTGACCCTAAGGCTTGGGCTAGAGAGTCTCAAAGCGGTAAGGACGATCCCTTGCCTTGGTTCATGACGGGAATCCAATTTCCAAATACGACATCGTGCAGTTTTGATTGTATATCTATATATGGCGACATGATATATGGTACCCATGTCGTCTATGATTGATACTTATGATTGAAATTGTTTTTGAAATATATAAACACTAGTAATAATATCAAATGCTTTTGTTTTATTTGTATCAAGCATATTTTGACCATTATAAGGTAAAACTCTATCCTCCGATTTGCGTTGCATTATGTGATGGGAACTGAGTCTTATAATGGCTTCATTTTTGTAAAAAGCGTTGGGATGTTTAAAAAATTTACTTGTTTAAAGCACTGGCAATCCAATGGAGTAAACCCATTCCGTATTAGCGGCGTGGTCTTGTGATTAGCCTTATTATTAAAATAAGTTAAGTAGATTTCTCATACCAGTCCCATGACCGACTCGTAGTTTGTTTCACTTGCAAACTCGGGTGTCCCTATTTCTACACGGGCAGCCTTGTGTTCAGGTTTTAGCAGGCTCTTTCTGGATAGCTATGGAGCTGAAGATGGATTCTATCACTTCTTTCTTTTTATGTTGTTCAGCTCCTGTTGTACATATTATGTTTTGATTCCGCTGTAGACATTTATGTAAAGATGAACTGTATTTTGTACTAAGTATGATCCTGTATACTGTGTAACTCTGATGATTGTGTTTATCCAGTGTATTATTTGTACATTGTCTGGTGTATTTATTTATTTCTGTTCTGCTGTGATCTGTTTATGTGTTATATTCCAAAGATTACCCTTGCCACCGTGGAACGGGGTTTGGGGTTGTCATAAAATTGAAAGTTGAGTTGATTAGTTAAACAACTTTCAGCTCCGTTCCTTTTCGAGGACAAAAATATTTTAAGTGGGTGAGATAGTAACAACTCGGGAAATCATAACCAATTTAAAATTTTTATTTCAGCAATTTACTGAATTTTGAATATTTAAAATGTTTTATTTTAAATAATTAGGACAAGAAATTTATTTTGAATAGAATTAAAACGTATATATTTATTTGAATCGAAGTTAGAATATAAATATTAATTTTAATTATAAAAGGAATTGAAAATGGTGCGGTAGTTTGAAAATTCGATTTCAAATGAATGTATAGGATTCAAAATAAACCGGATTTTAGCGAAACCAAAAATATTAGAATCTATTTGAAAATATGTTTACAACAAATTAGAAAAATCAAAATTTCATTATGGGAATAAAAAGTTATGCCCAGTTGAAAATTCAGAATAGTTAATATGGAATTATAGCCCTTAAAAATAGCAATTTTGCAAACGACCTCCGTTTTCGAAGAAACCACTTTTGTTGGATCCGGGATGTAAGGTTATTGCTAGATTCTAAAATTCATAATTTTGGGGATTAATATGTGAGCGGGGCGAAGTTAAATGTGTTTTGACAGTTTCATTTAATTTGGATCGACCAGAAAATGACCATTTTTCAAACGGTCTCCAAATTCAATGAAATTAGTTATGTTAGGACCATATCATCAAAACAAAACCAGATATAATTTTTTTGGAATTTTTAGAGTTAGTATGTGACCCCGGTAAATTAAAATGTACGTTAAAATTGAATATATATTGATTTATATTTTAATTTAAACGAAAACTGATCGTAACAATCGAATTGGATTACGGGACATATCCCATTGTGTTGGAAATGGGGTTAATTAGCTAGGGGCAACATTCGTTGGGTTTGATTTGGAGTTCGAATCCATAAACTAGTATTTTGGAATTAAATATTAATAATAAAGTTAAAAAAAGGAATAAATAGCCTAGGAGAAAACCCTAATTCCCTTTTCGTTCTGATCCGCCGCCTTATTCATTTCAAAGACTGATATCGTCCAAATTTAAATCCCCAAATTCTCCCAATTCGTTCAATAATTTTCATTGCTTCTGAAGGGAAAATCGAAGAGCACTTCATCCTCTTCGAATCCATACTGGGGTGATTGATTATCATTGGGTAAATCAAGAGGAATCGCCCCACAAACTTTCGCCATTCAAGGTCAATTCCCAGACTAACGGGGGGTTCGAGCGTGTCGTATCTCCGGCCATGGGGAGGCGGCGTCAAGGTGCATAGGACAGGGGTCGGCGATGATCCTCCGGTGCGGTGCTTTGTGAGCAACTGTGAACCCTGCTGTGAAGGGTTGCCGTGTTGAGAAGGAACGAACGTGTTCCTAGAAGGAAGATGCTGGCTCAAGGTTTAATTAATAAATAATAAATTAAGTTAATTAATAGGCCTAATTATATTATTATGAAATCGAATGTATAAAAACTACCATATCTTTGTAATAAGAGGATGGAATTGGACGATTTCAGATCCGCTGGGATCGTGATGAAGAGAGCCACAACAAGGCACTGACTAGAAACGATATGGAGCAATTCAGGATTTCAGGAGAATTCAAATTTAAATAGAATAGAAATTCAAAAATTAAAACCGATCAATGTGAGAACTCCTCAATATAATTTCTAGTACAGTTATTTATTTTATAACTGCATATATGAACTGTTCCCCATCGTCCACAGACCATGGATGACTTGTTTGTTTGATTGTGTCATGAAAATTGTTTGTGATGTGAATGGACTATATAAAATATATTCATGTGATAAAATAAAATATATTCATGTGCTGAGATAAAATAAATATTCATTCACAAATCGGACGATTTGTTTTTATACACTCATTTTACTGATATGGATTGGGACGATAAATTTTACACATCGCCCAACAGCACAAATAAAATATGTGTTTTGTTGATTGAAACCCCACACGGATATTGGGATGATATTTGACATACATTGATCCCAATAATTAGTGGTATGTCAATCGATGGGTTGAAAGGTTGTGATGAGCATTATTTATTTATTTCTAATGCTTATACAGTTGTGTAATGCACTCTGGATGATGGTTGACTGTGTTTGATTATTGTTGAGTACATGTGTATATGAAATCCATATAAATAAGATTATATGGTAATTGACTGTGTCTGATTCCAGTTCAGAATTAGCGAATATCTTAAAATAATATTCAATGAATATTGGAATGTGAAGCCGTGTTAAGTAGTTAAACGCCATTTTAACACGAACGGAAATTTTGTCGATTTTATTCATTTTATAATGAATATCGAAAAGTGATTTCAAAATTTGATATTTTGACAATATTATCATTTTAATATTGAAATGATATAGAATATTCAATTTTGATTTGATTTTGAAAATAAATTAAATTGATTTGAAATGAATTTAAAACGAATTGAAATTGAATTGAAATCGATTTGAAATGAATTTATAATGAAATATTCAATTTAGATTTGAAATTGAAATGGAAGTGGAATTCGTTTTTAAAACGAATTTAAAACGATTTTTAAAATTCGTTTTAAATGGAAATCGACGAAATATATATAATTTATATATTATATATATTATAATGGCCTAAATAGAACCCCCACGCTACGGCAGTTCGCAAATTTCGACCATTGACTTCGAATGGAAATTACGGGAGATCCGACCGTCGGATTCTCCTAAATCCGGAACCCTTGGGTTCGTATTGAAAAGAGCTTTCTAATGAATATTAGATATTCGAAATCTAATCGCTGGATTTGGAATTATGTCCAAATCAAATTTGGAAAAGGTTGTTGTAAGTATAGTTCGATGGCCGTTTATGGAAATCGACTATTCGGGCCTTGATAAAATTATTAAAAATATCAATAATTAGTGTAGAGTCATAAGAAATGATTTGGAAAGAATTTGGATGAAAAATTCCATATTTGAAAAGATAAAAATAGATTTTTATCGAAATGAACTAGTTGTGAACTAGAATTATAATCCAATTTATTTTAAATAAATAAATTGGAATTGATATGGTTTTAAAAATAACAAGAATTTCCAATATATGAACTGGGATGGATTTGAATTGAAATTATCTTTGGAATATTTCATTATCGGATTCCATGATTATACGGGCATTGTGGAGAATTTGGAAGACATATATATCGTTATTCCAATACGATGTTTGTTGAGTTCAGAATTTGATATTGAATATAAGCCGATATATTTCTATTCAGAGCCTTGTATTTAATATCTAATGGGATTTTGGATTTCTCATGAACGATGTCTTCACTAACACTGTTCTTAAACCCAATGGAGTTAAGGAAATTAGAAACTAATTGGAGGTTAGCTAAGTTGAATGGTTTCTTGGGTATTGATCTGATGTTGGTTTCGGCCTTCGGGATTAATACTTAGGGAATTGTTCTCTTACTAATTTACGGTTAGAGACTGATGGGATGGGGTCTTCAGTAACACTGTTCTTAAACCCCGTGTGAAAAGAATAAATCTTTTAGTTAACATGTAGAGATGAATTACCAATTAATTAACATTTAATTGGATTTGAAATGGAATGTGAATTGGGTTTATTATGAACTGTGTTTTTAACGGCATTCGTTCTTTAACCCGATTTACATTGAAATGTGATTTGGAATTTATAAATCTTTTGTTAAGATTTAAAGGAGATTTTCCAAACTAAAGCTTTATAATTTAACATATTAAATTGGAATTGAATGGAATTCGATTTGGTAATAATCGAAGTGAACTTCTGTGGAAGAAGACTGTTACTATATATGAAATTTAAAAGGCTTTGTCGTTATTCCATTTATATTCTCGGTTGGATATGGAAGTTCATATCGATTATATATATTGTGATTTTGGGATTATTGTGAGCTGTGTTTTAAATGACATTAGCTCTTTAACCCAGGTAAATATAAGATTCATTTGAATAATCATTAAGTAATGATTTTTGGAAATTAAAACTGAATTAGAGTTTTAATGAATCTTTAAATAGATTGAAAGGTGAATTTGATAGCTAGAATTATCAAATTCGAGAAATGATCGAGAATGGAGTACCACCAGTTTTACTGCAGGCGATAGTTAAATCTTTAATTAGATTTGAACATGAAATTGTAATTGTATTTATCGATAACACCGTGGTGTTAGATATGAAGTATTACCAGTTCTTGTTGCTGGTCCTGTGTGGGTTGGGTACGCATGATGGGGGTTCTCGCTTCGTGGTTTGGTGGCGAATGGGAGGCTCTTACCCCTACATGTCCCTTTTGAGGGTTGGCAGCTATATGCGTGTAGTCGAGAGGCTCGCCGTAAAACAAGGGTACTAGGGGACCAAGTGGAAGCCACGATGGGTTTTACCTGCTGCTTAGAGGGATGAAGGGATAGTTGCAAAGCCTACCAGATTTCGTGGGCAATTTCAGCTGGTATCAGAGCTTTGGTTTAGAATGCTCGAGAACAGGACACATTAGAACCAAACGAAAGAATTCATCAGAGGTTGGATTAGTAATATCCAATGAGAATGGCTCGTTAGAGATAGGATCAGTAGTATCCTAGAACGAGTATGAAGACTGAAATTTTAAAATAAAAATGAAAACAAATTTTGTTTTGAAGATTTAAACCTTATCATACATATTTGAGTATATTATTTTATTTTGAATTTGGACAATCCAGTATATCAGATTTTGCATGTACGCATCATGAACGTATATTCGAAATTTTAACATACTGGGTAGATATAGAATCACACTCTAGTCGCCCGGAGACGATCTTGATGATTACTGTAGTATCATCAGTATTTGTGTTCGAGTTTCGAAAGTGGGTTTTCTATATATTTCCAATTGAGTGGTGTGAGAACCAAAAATAGATAGGATTTATTGTTGTGATTTAGCACCAAAAAGATGATTTTTGACTATGTATTAAAATTATGAATTTGAAACGTTAACCAACTAATTGATTGCTGGTTGTTATGTTTGATTGCTAGTTAATTAATAAAATTATTGAAACCAGTATGTAAACTAATGGAAAATGTAGCCAAATTGTGTCGAATGTTGAGCAGAATTGAAAATTATTAGAAATTGCATGCATATACATGTATATACATTGAGCAGGTCATAAAAAGGAGGATAGAGAAGAGGAATAAAATTGTATGCCCGACAAATAGGCACATGTTTAATAATTTATTGGGTTTGGATGATTTTATAAGCCGATTGGCTAGCCGCTTAGCGTTTTCTTTTTCTTTTTGAGATGAGACGGCCTTTGTGGCGGTTTGGGGATTTTCCTAGTGCTTCTCATACAAAGGAGGTTATGGCGAAATTTTTCAAAAATTTAGGTTGTTAGCTAAATTTTTGAAAAATTAGAAATTCTTAGAAACTGAAAAGTTGAAGAATGAAAGCCAAACTGAAAGTTGAGTTGATTAGTAAAACAACTTTTAGCTCCGTTACTTTTCGAGGACGAAAATATTTTAAGTGGGGGAGATTGTAACAACCCGTAAAATCAGAACTAATTTAAAATTTTTATTTTGGCAATTTTAAGGAATTTTGAACATTTAAAATTATTTATTTTAAATAATTATGACGAGAAATTTATTTTGAATAGAATTAAAACGTATTTATTTATTTGAATCGAAGTTAGAATATAAATATTTATTTTAATTATAAAAGGAATTGAAAATGGTGCGGTAGTTTGAAAATTTGTTTTCAAATTTCAAATGAATGTACAGGAATCAAAATAAACTGGATTTTAGCAAAACCAAAAATATTAGAATCTATTTGAAAATATCTTTCAAAGAAACCGAAAAATCAAAATTCATAGCGGGAATAAAAAGTTACGCCCAGTTGAAAAGTCAGAATAGTCACTATGGAATTTTATCCCTTAAAAATAGCAATTTTGCAAACGACCTCCATTTTCGATGAAACCACTTTTGTCGGATCCGAGATGTCAAGTTATTGCTAGATTCCAAAAATCCTAATTTTTGGGATTAATATGTGAACGTGGCGAAGTTAAACGTGTTTTGACAGTTTCAGTTAATTTGGATCGACCAGAAAATGACCATTTTTCAAACGGTCTCCGAATTCGACAAAATTAGTTTTGTTAGCACCGTATCGTCAAAACAAAACCATTTTTTTGGAATTTTTAGAGTTAGTATGTGACCCCGGTAAATTAAAATGTACATTAAAATTGAATATATACTGACTTATATTTTAATTTAAAATAAAACTGATCGTAACAGTCGAATTGGCTTACGGGACATATCCCATTGTGTTCGGAATGGGGGTAATTGGCTAGGGGTGACAGTCATTGGGTTTGATTTGGAGTTCGAATTGATAAACTAGTATTTTTGATTTAAATATTAATAAATAAATAAATAAATAAAAAGGTATAAATAGCCCAGGAGAAAACCCTAGTTCCCTTTTCGTTCTGATCCGCCGCCTTGTTCATTTCGAAGGCTGATATCGTCCAAATTTAAAGCCCTAAATTCTCCCAATCCATTCAATAATTTTCAATGCTTCTGAAGGGAAAATCGAAGAGCACTTCATCCTAGTTGAATCCATACAGGGGTGATTGATTGTTGTTGTGTAAATCAAGAGGAATCGCCCCACAAACTGCCAACATTCGAGGTTAATTCCCTGACCAACGGAGGGTGCGAGCGTGCCGTATCTCCAGCCATAGAGAGGCGGCGTCGAGGCACAGAGGACATGGGTCAGCGATGATCCTCTGGCACGGTGCTTTGTGAGCAAATGTGAACCCTAGCTATGAAGGGTTTCCGTGTTGAGAAGGAACGAACGTGTTCCTGGAAGGAAGATGCCGGCTCAAGGTTTAATTAATAAATAATAAATTAAGTTAATTAATAGGCCTAATTATATTCTTATGAAATCGAATGTATAAAAACTACCATTTCTTTGTAATACGAGGACGGAATTGGACGATTTCAGATCCGCTGGGATCGTGATGAAGAAAGCAACAACATGGCACTGACTAGAAGAGATTTGGAGCAAATCAGAATTTCAGGAGAATTCAAATTCAAATAGAACAGAAATTCAGAAATTAAAACCGATCAATGTGAGAACTCCTCACTATAATTCCTTGTACAGTTATTTATTTTATAACTGCATATATGAACTGTTCCCCGTCGTCCATAGACCATGGACGACTTGTTTGTTTGATTGTGTCGTGAAAATTGTTTGTAATGTGAATGGACTGAATAAAATATATTCATGTGTTGAAATAAAATATATTCATGTGTTGAAATAAAATATATATTCATTTACAAATCAGACGATTTGTTTATGTACACTCATGTTATTGATATGGATTAGGACGATAAATTATACACATCGCCCAACTGCACAAATAAAACATGTGTTTTGTTGATTCAAACCCCACATGGGTATTGGGATGATATTTGACATACACTGATCCCAACAATTAGTGGTATGTCAATCGATGGGTTAACAGGCTGTGATGAGCATTATTTATTTATTTTTAACGCTTATACAGTTGTGTAATGCACTCTGGATGATGGTTGACTGTGTTTGATTATTGTTGAGTACATGTGTGTATGAAATCCTTATAAATAAGATTATATGGTAATTGCGTGTGTTTGATTCCAGTTCAAAATTAGCGAATATCTTAAAATAATATTCAATGAATATTGGAATGTGAAGCCGTGTTAAGTAGTTAAACGCCATTTTAATACGAATGGGAATTTTGTCGATTTTATTCATTTTATAATGAATATCGAAAAGTGATTTCAAAATTTGATATTTTGAAAATATCATCATTTTAATATTGAAATGATATAGAATATTCAATTTTGATTTGAATTTGAAAATAGAACTGAAATCGATTTGAAATGAATTTAAAACGAATTGAAATTGAATTGAAATCGATTTGAAATGAATTTATAAACGAATTTATAATGGAATATTCAATTTTGTATTGAAATTGAAATGGAAGTGGAATTCGTTTTTAAAACGAATTTAAAACGATTTTTGAAATTCGTTTTAAATGGAAATCGATGAAATATATATACAATATATATATTATATATATTATAATGGCCTGAATAGAACACGTCGCGCTGCGGCAATTCGCAAATTTCGACCATTGACTTCGAATGGACATTACGGGAGACCCGACCATCAGATTCACCTAAAACTGGGACCTTGGTTTCCTATCGAAAAGAGCTTTCTGACGAATATTAGAGATTTGAAATCTAACGGTTGGATTTGGAATTATGTCCAAATCAAATTTGGAAAAGGTCATTGTAAGTGCAGTTCGATGGTCGTTTATGGAAATCGATTGTACGGGCCTTGATAAAATTATTAAAAATATCAGTAATTAGTGTAAAATCATAAGAAATGATTTGGAAAGAATTAGGATGAAAAATTCCATATTTGAAAAGATAAAAATAGATATTTATCGAAATGAACTAGTTATGAACTAGAATTGTAATCCAATTATTTTTAAACAAATAAATTGGATTTGAAATGGTTTTAAAAATAACCAGAATTTCCAATATATCAATTGGAATGGATTTGAATCAAAATTATCGTTGGAATATTTCTTTATTCCATTCCGTGATTATACGGGCATTGCGAAGGAATTTGGAAGAGATATATATATCGTTATTCCAATACGATGTTTGTTGAGTTCAGAATTTGATATTGAATATAAGCTGATATATTTCTATTCAGAGCCTTGTATTTAATATCGAATGGGATTTTGGGTTTATCGTAAACGGTGCCTTCACTAACACTGTTCTTAAACCCAATGGAGTTAAGGAAATTAGAAACAAACTGGAGGTTAGCTAAGTTGAATGGTTTCCTAGGTATTGATCTGATGTTGGTTTCGGTCTTAGGGAATTGTTCTCTTACTAATTTACGGTTAGAGACTGATGGGATGGGGTCTTCAGTAACATTGTTCTTAAACCCTGTGTGAAAAGAATAAATCTTTTGATTAAGATGTAGAGATGATTTACCAATTAATTAACATTTAATTGGATTTGAAATGGAATGTGAATTGGGTTTATTGTGAACTGTGTTTTTAACGACATTCGTTCTTTAACCTGATTTACAGTGAAATGTGATTTGGAATTTATAAATCTTTTGTTAAGATTTAAAGGAGATTTTCGAAAGTAAAGCTTCCCAATTTAACATATTAAATTGGAATTAAGTGGAATTCGATTTGGTAATAATCGAAGTGAACTTCTGTGGGGGAAAACTGTTACTATATATGGAATTTAAAAGGCTTTGCTGTTATTCCATTTATATTATCGTTTGGATATGGGAGTTCATATCGATTATATATATTGATTTGTATTCCATGAAGATTCCATTGTTAATGGAATGTGATTTTGGGTTTATTGTGAGCTGTGTTTTAAATGACATTAGTTCTTTAACCCAGGTAGAGATAAATTTTATTTCTTAACTTTGAATAATCATTAAGTAATGATTTTTGGAAATTAAAACTGAATTAGAGTTTTAATGAATCTTTAAATAAATTAAAAGATGAATTTGATAACTAGAATTATCAAATTCGAGAAATGATCGAGATTGGAGTACCACCAGTTTTACTCCAGGCTATAGTTAAATCTTTAATTAGATTTTGAACGTGAAATGGTAATTGAATTTACCGATAACGCTATGGTGTTAAATATGAAGTATTACCAGTTTTGCTTCATAGGATGAATAGGTAGGGATTGGGAAATTTAACAAATGATTACTTCGGTAAGGTTTGCTGATCCCGACTAGTTTGGATAAACCTTAATTTGGTTTGGATTAATATCCAAAGGACGATTAAAGAATAAATTTAAAGAATTTATCTTTGATAAAATTAATGGTAATCTTTGTAACACCCCGTAATTCTGTAACACTAGGATTCATAAATCAGGGCAGAATTAAAAGTTAAAATCAAAATCAAGGGAAATGGGCTGCGTCATTGCGATCTTCTCGGAATTCTACATGAAAACGAGTCCGAGTTTGCGTAAATCGGAGTCCGTATGAGGAAGATATGGCCTCCGGAAGTTTCAGCAAAGTTCAAATTTCAAAACAGACTCAGAAGCGGGCTGGGCGGGAAATTTCCCGCCCAGGACCCAGGTCGATTGGGTAGTCGACCCCCCCCCCCCAGGTCGACTGGGGATTCGACTGGGTAGTCGACCCCCCCCCCCCCCAGGTCGACTGGGTGTCGACCCCCCTGCTTTTTTCCAGCTTTCTGAACCTGGTTCGTTTCTCTGTATCTAGACGCTATTCTGACCAGATTCATTGACTTCTACACTATATAAACAGCCCTGGTCTTCTTCTCTATTCACAATTCTTTTCTATCCTTATGCTGCCTCTGAGAAAATATATAAATAAATAAAAATAAGAAGATAATACGAAAATCCAAGACAAGGTTATGCTGCTCAAGTTGTGTAGAAGAGATTCAAGGCTTCAAGATAAGGATTAAAGGCTAAACGTCGCACGAATCATAGCAACGCCTCCTTTCTATTCTAATCTAATCTCAGTAAGTCAGTTATTTCTAGATTTGAACGTTTTTCTCTGTTCGTGACATGAAATTAAAGGAATAAAAGAATATGCCAAATCTCTCTCTATTCGAATCAGTGCCTATACTCTTGAACCTAATTAAGAATTGTCATGATTCGAGGACAAATAAGACTGTGACTATGAAACTATGGACCTTAAAACCATATGCCTATGACTATGAACATTTGCCTATGACTATGAACATTGCCTATGACCATGGACATTTGCCTATGACTATGAACATTGCCTATGACTATGGACATTGCCTATGACTATGAACATTGCCTATGACTGTGATTGTGACTATGAGGATTATTTTCTTGACTAAGCCTATGCCTTTGATTAGGAAATATAAACTATTGCCTATGACATAACAAGGACATCTGTGATTAAACACCTGTGATACATGACTAGGAATGTGTTGCTTAAGTTTTGTGACTATGAAATTGGGTCTAAACCCGATCATCTATTCTGTCTATTCTTGGTTATCTTTGGTTTTAGACCTTGGGAATTTACCTATTAAGTTAGGTCTACCCATGTTCTTGAACCTATGTCTCTATTCTGTCTATTCTTGGTTTTAGACCTTGGGAATTTACCTATTAAGTTAGGTCTACCCATGTTCTTGAACCTACGTCGTTATCCAAATCTTTTTATGCCAGTTATTATGTCTATCTTTTTCATAGCATCTTTGGTTCATTCCCTACGAATCTAGATTTATTTGTAATCTAGATTGAATCATGATTATACGAGCGGTGGGAATACGATTTGGGCAAAATATGAAATTTACTAAAAACGTAGTTATAAACTTGGAAATTGGCATAAATTGGGAACATGTATTATGGCATGTTCATAGAAGTGCAAATTGGATAAATTTGACATAAATTATAGGATGTGTAATTTGAATCTAGTATTGACTTGTAAATCTAGCATTTACAAGAATTGTGAACTAGAATAATAAGTCTAGTTTGACATGAATTGTAATTAGAATGTTAAATCAGAATTGGATTAGCTAATTTGGCCTGAGAAGTATATTGGCATAAATTTGAAATTGGCCATAATAGGGAGTAATTGTCATGTTTAGCAAAATTATGGTTAGTGACACTTAATTTGGTATAGTTTACATACCAAAAGGGCATAAATATGATTTAGAGGGGTAAATGGGCCATAAGAATGAATGTTGACAATTTACATTAAAAGAGTAAATAGGAAATAAGTAAATTAGGAGTAATTTACTTATAGAATTTGTCCAAAATGAGAAAAATGTAAATTTAGACAAATTAAAGGTTTATTAACGACATCTCTTTTAATAATACACCAGAAAGTTCTAGGGTGACAGAGAGGATAGTGTCTAGGCTTGGGTTTGGAAAATACAAGTTTCCTGCTCTCCCTGGCTATCCCTAACTGATCCGACGAACGGGATGGTTACTTTCAAAACATGATTTGAAAATAAATTGAAACCCTTTGAACTTAGAAAACACGAATATGCCTAGCCCGAGGTTAGACTAAGTTGCGATGTAAACCTGCCCGGAACCAACCGGCACATCCAGTAATCGCAACAATACCTGTCTAATGTGAGTGGTAGCGGCTTTAATTTATTTAGTTAAAGCTAGAACAAGAATGGTAGGGTTAAGTTAACAAAGACACTTAACCAGTTCAACAAGATAACTAGACTGATGGGTGGGGTTAGGTTCAGACTGACACTTAACACAGTTAAGCTAGAATGGGAGGGTTAAGTCCATAGGAACACTTAACCAACTTAACACAGTTAAGCTAGAATGGGAGGGTTAAGTCCATAGGAACACTTAACCAACTTAACACAGTTAAGCTAGAATGGGAGGGCTAAGTCCATAGAGACACTTAACCAAACTCAAGGTAGCAAAACGAGACTTGTAGGGGTTAAGTAAAGTTAATACACTTAGCCAAATTTATATGTTAACTAGACTAGAGGTTGGGGTTAAGTAAAATCTAATACACTTAGCCAATTTTGATATGTTAGCTGGGCTAGACCGTAGGGTTAAGTAAACCTGAACACTTAACCATCAGGTTGTGATAAAGGAATGAGGTTAAGTCTAAAACATGAAGGGATAATACTTAACCATTAATAACATGTTAGTTAAAACAGACGGGCAAGGTTAAGTTAAAAAGAAACACTTAACCAATACAGGATGAAGGGGTAGGGTTAAGTAATAAGAAATATTTAACCAATATAACTTGGTTTGTGGTAGGGTTAAGTCAACGTGAATTGCTGATGACACTTAACCAGCTTAACAGGATAAATGAAGAGGGTTAAGTTAGCTTGAATTGACTAATGACACTTAACCTGTAACACCCTACACCCGCTAAGGTCACTCACTAAGGGAATGCCTTAGCTTCGGTGGAGTATTTATGTGAATATAGAACTGAAAAATTACAACAAGACAGATATAAGTAATACTTGATATTTAAAACATCATTTCATTGCAGCAGAAGGTAAACATGTTTGGTTACATATCAAAACCAACAAGAGTCAAGTACAAAATATCCATCTCGTTAAAACATAAATACATAATCCCACTACATACTAATAGCCATAATAGAAAATATAACCGAGCCTTTCTTCAAGAGTCCAAGCTCCAAAAGATAGATAAAGCAATCCGATCAAAGCCTACTAGTGCTAGGCCCACTCTGAGAACCTGAGGGTTGGGGAAAAAGATAAAACAACGGGGTAAGACATAAGTCTGAGTGAGCCCTATAACCTTAACAATACAATCATTAAAGTAATTAGGGTATGATATAAACCTGGTACGGTACGACTGGGGATAATTGACTACACTAAGTAGCCAACTAGACTTAGGATAAGCTAAGATAACGGTAAAGACGCGCCTATCCACCTAAGGATAAATACTACATTGCACCACCCCAGATCTACCCACCCAAGGGTAATTCCTACACTGCACCACACCAGACCTACCCACCCAAGGGTAATTCCTACTTAAAGGTTGATCCCACTAAGTGTACTTAGTAATTTTTAATAATAGTTTCGTGTACCCCTAGCTGACTACATAGGTGCCGTCTACCCCTATCTCCACTAGGTGTACCCACAACTTAGTAATTTTATTAGTAGTCTCGTGTACCCCTAGCTGTCTACATAGGTGTCGTCTGCCCCTATCTCCACTAGGTGTACCCACTACTCCCCAAGCGATCGGCTCCCTACCGTAGATACCCGTGCTGGCCCCACAGTGGGGTGTATCACTCCCCAAAGTGGCAACCCGATAATATCAATGGTGCACGGCTTATATCTACACGATGCAACAACGTCTTACCTACCAGCCCGGGTCCACACACGCATATGAAACCCGTTGGACTCGCGTTGCCACCGCTACCCCGTTTTGGCCTCTTATAGTCAAGCCCAGTACGCGTGTCACGTCCTCGACATGGGTCGAGCCCAATAAGATACATATGAGTTACTGGTTGAAATGGGCCCCCACAAGCTACTACTTAAGCTTGTCATTTTATCTAGTGCATCCCACTTAACCCCTTTTTCATAATCATGCCCACTTACATGTTAAGGTTTGGTTAAGTCATCTAATCATATTTCAATTGTCACTCAAGGCACCCACAAGCTACTACTTAAGCTTGTCATTTTATCTAGTGCATCCCACTTAACCCCTTTTTCATAATCATGCCCACTTACATGTTAAGGTTTGGTTAAGTCATCTAATCATATTTCAATTGCCACTCAAGGCACCCACTAGATTTCTACATGCCACCCAAGGCACCCACTTGATTCCCACATGCCACCCAAGGCACCCACTTAACCCTTTAATCATGTTTAGTTACATGTTCCACTTTGGTTAAGTATTCTAGTCGTATTCTCTATTGCCACACAAGGCAACCCACTAGATTTCCTAATGCCACCCAAGGCACCCACTTAACCCCTTAATCATGTTTAATTACATGTTCCACTTTGGTTAAGTATTCTAATCTTATCTTCCATTGCCACCCAAGGCAACCTCTAGATTTTCCCCATGCCACCCAAGGCACTTACTTAACCCCTTAATCATGTTTAATTACATGTTCCACTTTGGTTAAGTATTCTAATCGTATTTTCTATTGCCACCCAAGGCAACCACTAGATTTTTCCACATGCCACCCAAGGCACCTACTTAATATCCACATGCCACCCAAGGCACCCACTTAACCCTTCATGCCCCACTACATGCTTATCTGGTTAAGTGTTTCTTAATTGATTAAGAACGTAACCGTTGTAAAGACCTCTCACATTAGACTATCTTTTATGGCAGCTGGATTTGTCGGTTGGGTCCGAGCAGCCTTACGCCATAACCGAGTCTAACCTCGTGTCTATACACTTGTCACGTATTTAGTTTGTGCCTAAGACCTCTCACATTGGGCCAATCATTTGTAGCCGCTGGATATGCCGGTCGGTTCCGGGCAGTCTTATGCTACAAAAGGGTCCAACCTCGTGTCTTAGTCGATTAATTACACCTAATTAATCACCCCCATAATTTGTATTAATTATCCCTAATTAATTACAAATTTACGATGTACATAATTGACTCAATTATGTCCATCCACTTTATGGTATGCATAATCATACCAACTTCACACCATTTCATTAACATGTATATTAACCCCATCGTTCCCCACGTAATTCGCGAACATGACATAAAAGGGAAGATTCATCACAAATACAATGGGTTCAACTTGCATAACATTAGAATCAACATGGGTTTTAAAGGTGTCAACATGCATATAGCATCAAACCCAACTAGCATAAATAATTAACCCAAACTTGCATGAATCACATATGTCATAAAGAGATTAACTTGCATAAGTTACTTATGTCATACAAAGTGGTAAACTTGCATATGTATGTATGACATACAAAGGGGTTAACTTGCATATGTATGCATATCATACAAAGGTGTAAACTTGCACATGTTACTTGCATATAATCAAACACCAAACTTGCATAACATGACATATATGAACTTGCATATAATCATACACCAAACTTGCATAACATGTCATATATGAACTTGCATATAATCATACACCAAACTTGCATAACATATCATGTATGAACTAGCATATAATCATACACCAAACTTGCATATCATGGTGTCATAATGGATCAATGTTTCTCATATGACTTGCATATCTTGCATAACATCATAAACACATAGCATATGACTTGCATAACTTGCATAACACCACAAACACATAGCATATGACTTGCATAACTTGCATAACATCATAATCACATAGCATATGACTTGCATAACTTGCATAACATCATGATCACATAGCATAAGACTTGCATAACTTGCATAACATCATGAACATGTATCATATGACTTGCATAACTTGCATTGCTTCATGAACATATAGCACATAACTTGCATAACATGCATAACATCATTAACACATAGCATATAACTTGCATAACATGCATAACATCATTAACACATAGCATATAACTTGCATAACATGCATTGATCCACATTCATAGCCATAACCTCATTATATCCTATCATAATCATTTCAACAATTGGTCATTAAGGCTATAGAAAACTCACTACTTGTTGATTAGCACTCCTAAGAAGAAGATTAAGTTGCTAGAGTTGATTAGAGATTGATTTGAGAAGCTAACTTCCTCTTTAGATTGATGGAGGCTCCTTCAAGTTGCATTTTGACGGCATAACGGTGTTGTAGCTATTTTTAGTATGAATTAGGGTAGTCTTAGGGTGTATTTATAGATTAGTTAGGTGTTTTAGGCCCTTAGATTAACCCTAAATCAGATTAGAGCCGTAAGATCGCGTCCTAGCCACCGAAACACAGCCCAAAAGCCAAGCTGATGCACCCAGGTCACCTGGGCTCGACCAGGGAGGTCAACCCTAGGGTCAACTCCCCAGTCGACCTGGTGGGCAGGTCGACTCCCCAGTCGACCCCCAGGTCGACTCCATGGGTCTGGCGGGAATTTTCCCGCCTAGCCCATAATCTGCATTTTTGAAATCTGTTTCATTTTCTGATTTTTCGTGAAACTTCCAAAGCCCATATCTCGGACATACGGACTCCGATTCACGAAATTTTGGACTCTATTTCGCGTATTTTTCCGAGACGAACGCAATGGCATAGCCCGCTTCCCCTGATTCAGATTTTTTAAATTTAATTCTGCCTTGTTTTATATTATAGCAAGTTATTCAACATACGGGATGTTACATTCTCCCCTACTTAAAGGATTTCGTCCCCGAAATCTCTAAGTCAAGAAGAACGTATCCTACCAACCAAACAACCATCTACTCAAACCATCAAACACTGGCATCCATTGTCCTTAAAGTTTCTAATGCTGTATGAACATATGCAAAGAGTGTGTGTATATGTTCCCTGTCTAATGCAAAATTAGGCGGTCCACTTATTTAGTTGACCTCCTTAATGCAAACCATGATAGTGCCATGCATCCAATATGTATGTGAAAGATCCCTATCGACACATACTATTTCTACATGTGTGCTCAACCATACACCAAAATGCATCATCCATATGATAACGCAACCATTATACATCCATTAATATAGCTTCCTACACACAATTTTATGCAATATGCAATATGAAGTGATTGAGCCGATCTAGTGCCTAGAGTGTGTGTATATGCATCCACGAGCAACCACTAGCAACCACTTGCATCCACACGCATCCATCAAACATAACATGTCTCAAACACATGTTTCAATCATAGGTTTACCCTATCTAAAGGTCAAAGGTACTAATGAGAGGACATACTAAAGATAAGATAAGTACTAGACAAACGATAAAGGAGAAGTTAAAAGACATATCCTCAAAAAGGAATGGGTACAATGAACGCATCTTCGCTTCTGTCTCCCAAGTAGCATTACTCTCATCTTCTCCCCTTGGCACTTTGACTAGTCGAACCTCTCTGTTTCTCCACTTCCTAATCTCTGAGCCAAGGATGCGGGTAGGAGCTCGTCGAATAGTCGCATCACGCTCTACCTCTACTTCTCTAAGCAAGCTCGGCTCTACCACCTCTGCGGTCTCATGTGGGCACTTCCTCACATGTGACACATGGAATACGTCATGTTCCCTATGCAACCGAACTATCTTTCGAAGATAAACTGAAGCTAGCCATGGAGCAGTCCTCTTGCCCTTCACGGGTATGAAATGGGCACTCTTAGTAAGTCTGTCTACCCAAATTCCCGTATTACCCTTCCTCGATCTAGGTAACCCATCAATAAAATCCATCGAGAAGCTATCCCACTTCCATTGCGGAACTTCCAATGGGTGAAGCAACCCACCGGGTTACTTTTGCTCTGCTTACACCTGTTGGTACACCAAGCATCTAGCGACATACTCGGCCACATCTTTCTTCATACCGGCCCAAAAGAAAACTCGCTTCATGTCCTGGTACATCTTGTCCCCACCGGGATAAATGGTCATCCTAGAACGGTGTGCATCATCAAGAATAGCCTTCCTTAAACCCTTGTCTTGCGGTACACAGAGTCTACCGTCTCTACGCAAGCACCCCTTATCGTCCAGGGTGAACCTACTCAAATGGCTGGACGACTCCCCCCCCTTATGAGCCTCTCTACCAACTCAACCAACTGTGGGTCGTCCCGCTGTGCCTCGCCAATCCGTCTCAAAAGAGTAGGTCTGACCTCCAAGGATGCTAGCAAACCGGGTATAAAGTCAACAGAAGGTCTGAAATCAAACACCGAGATAAATTCCAAGCTTCGTCGTTCCACGAACAATGGACTCAAGGACAACCTTTTTCTGCTCAAGGCATCCGCCACCACGTTACCCTTGCCAGTTGTATACGTTATCTCGAAATCTTAGGATGTTAAGAACTCCATCCACCTTTGCTGTCTCAAGACTATGCGCTCGAAGAGTCTCCAACACTTCCCTAAAATGTAGGGCATGCTTTTCTCCACTTCTGGAGAAAACCAGGATATACTTTCATACAAAATCGTCACAACTATCCATCTCTCACGCAGACCATCCTAGTCGAACTCGACATCCCCCAAGTGCAAGCCCCAAAGGCCTAAACCAATATCAGACAAACATCCAAGGGACACCTCCTTCGAATTCAGACAACCTACGTGAGATGATACTAGTAAAAACGGCTAAATAATTAAGCCCTTGTCCAACTCTGGATGTCCTTGCCAATCTTGCTCCAAAACCACCGTTGATCAAATGACTGGCTTTGCTTAACCTATTAAGCACACACGAAAACTTATTTCGCTTTTAGAAAAGACCAAGCTGTCATCCACAAAGACCACTACGAATTTATTTAGGTACTCCCAACTGATGAAACCTCGTGGCCAAGTCCAACTGTGAAACACTGAGGCGCCAACCAACCGATCAAAAAGATCATCAATCCTTGGCAATGGGTGTCTATTCTTCTTTGTGAGCTTGTTGAATTCTATATAGTCTACACAAAGTCTGAGGGGCCCATCCGCCTTCGTGGCAAAAACTACTGGAGCACCCCACTCCGATATACTTCGTCTTATGAACCCCTTCTCAAGAAACTCCCCTACTTGCTTATGGAGTTCCCTCCTCTTACGAGGAGCCATGCGGCGCACTGACAAAGATACTGGTTTAGCATCGTCTACCAGATATATTCGGAGGTCTATCTCCCGCTTCGGAGGTAAGCCCTTCACCTCCTCAAACTCATCCGAGTATTCCCGAACCACTCTAACAGATCGCAAACTCTCGACCGAAGCGTCAAGCGATTCTAAATAACTTAGCAAAACAGAATCTATGGGATTACAAGAGATCTCGAGAGTGTTACCTAAGCGGGTCATGAGCCTAACAACTCTCCTTTCGCAATCAAGAACGACACCATTACTGGATAACCAGTCCATGCCCAAAATCGACCCATAGCCCGTGAAGCCCAAACAAAAGCATCACCTCTAAACTCAACGCTATGTTATGGAAATCTTCAAACCCAAACATATCATGGACAAATAAGTGGAGCCCCCAATTGGGTTTGAAACAACCACGGGATCATCTACTAAACTGGTGTCTAGGTGCAGTGACTCAACTAATGATGATGAGATAAACGAATGTGGTGCGCCAGAGTCGAATAAAGTTCGAACAGGATGATCGAGAGAACCAAATTTCAACTTAGACGGTCCTACCCCTATCAGGTATACCCATCGTGAGGGAGTACATCTACCCTCCAGAAGATCCTGTACTTCGTCCTTACCACTTTGGACAACCCCAAGGTGTCCTATTTCTCCAAAACAACTAGCCTTCCCCTTCACATTCTCCTTTCGCGGCCTTCTTACCACGATGAGGTTTCGTCCTTTATATACCTAATAGCTATTTGAACCTTCCTCTCTCGTCCATCTTAAAGGTACCCATAAGCCCTCCACCTCCTTGGACTAACTTTTTGGCCTGGCAAACGTCTTAGTCCCTTGAAGTGGTTCTTCCGTCCTTCATACGGAAGTCCTCATTATCTTAAAAAGACATCTATACACGGAGGGGAAATTCAAAAAGAGAAAGAGGAAGAGATTCAAAACGGAGAATCGAAGGAAGGATATATGGCTCTTGGGGATTATGTTCTTTTCTTTCAAAAACTTTTCTCTCAAAAACATGTTTTTGAAAATACTTCTTCCAAAAATGTTTTAGAAAAATAGTTTTCTAAAAATTTTGTCTGTTCCGGTAACCTTAAGCTCTGATACCACGTGTAACACCACACACCCGCTAAGGTCACTCACTAAGGGAATGCCTTAGCTTCGGTGGAGTATTTATGTGAATATAGAACTGAAAAATTACAACAAGACAGATATAAGTAATACTTGATATTTAAAACATCATTTCATTGCAGCAGAAGGTAAACATGTTTGGTTACATATCAAAACCAACAAGAGTCAAGTACAAAATATCCATCTCGTTAAAACATAAATACATAATCCCACTACATACTAATAGCCATAATAGAAAAGATAACCGAGCCTTTCTTCAAGAGTCCAAGCTCCAAAAGATAGATAAAGCAATCCGATCAAAGCCTACTAGTGCTAGGCCCACTCTGAGAACCTGAGGGTTGGGAAAAAGATAAAACAACGGGGTCAGACATAAGTCTGAGTGAGCCCTATAACCTTAACAATACGATCATTAAAGTAATTAGGGTATGATATAAACCTGGTACAGTACGACTGGGGATAAATGACTACACTAAGTAGCCAGCTAGACTTAGCATAAACTAAGATAACGGTAAAGACGCGCCTATCCACCTAAGGATAAATACTACCTTGCACCACCCCAGATTTACCCACCCAAGGGTAATTCCTACACTGCACCACACCAGACCTACCCACCCAAGGGTAATTCCTACTTAAAGGTTGATCCCACTAAGTGTACTTAGTAATTTTTAATAATAGTTTCGTGTACCCCTAGCTGACTACATAGGTGCCGTCTGCCCCTATCTCCACTAGGTGTACCCACAACTTAGTAATTTTATTAGTAGTCTCGTGTACCCCTAGCTGTCTACATAGGTGTCGTCTGCCCCTATCTCCACTAGGTGTACCCACTACTCCCCAAGCGATCGGCTCAATACCGTAGATACCCGTGCTGGCCCCACAGTGGGGTGTATCACTCCCCAAAGTGGCAACCCGATAATATCAATGGTGCATGGCTTATATCTACACGATGCAACAACGTCTTACCTACCAGCCCGGGTCCACACACGCATATGAAACCCGTTGGACTCGCATTGCCACCGCTACCCTGTTTTGGTCTCTTATAGTCAAGCCCAGTACGCGTGTCCCGTCCTCGACATGGGTCGAGCCCAATAAGATACATATGGGTTACTGGTTGAAATGGGCCCCCACAAGCTACTACTTAAGCTTGTCATTTTATCTAGTGCATCCCACTTAACCCCTTTTTCATAATCATGCCCACTTACATGTTAAGGTTTGGTTAAGTCATCTAATCATATTTCAATTGCCACTCAAGGCACCCACAAGCTACTACTTAAGCTTGTCATTTTATCTAGTGCATCCCACTTAACCCCTTTTTCATAATCATGCCCACTTACATGTTAAGGTTTGGTTAAGTCATCTAATCATATTTCAATTGCCACTCAAGGCACCCACTATATTTCTACATGCCACCCAAGGCACCCACTTGATTCCCACATGCCACCCAAGGCACCCACTTAACCCTTTAATCATGTTTAGTTACATGTTCCACTTTGGTTAAGTATTCTAGTCGTATTCTCTATTGCCACACAAGGCAACCCACTAGATTTCCTCATGCCACCCAAGGCACCCACTTAACCCCTTAATCATGTTTAATTACATGTTCCACTTTGGTTAAGTATTCTAATCTTATCTTCCATTTCCACCCAAGGCAACCTCTAGATTTTCCCCATGCCACCCAAGGCACTTACTTAACCCCTTAATCATGTTTAATTACATGTTCCACTTTGGTTAAGTATTTTAATCGTATTGTCTATTGCTACCCAAGGCAACCACTAGATTTTTCCACATGCCACCCAAGGCACCTACTTAATCTCCACATGCCACCCAAGGCACCACTTAACCCTTCATGCCCCACTACATGCTTATCTGGTTAAGTGTTTCTTAATTGATTAAGAACGTAACCGTTGTAAAGACCTCTCACATTAGACTATCTTTTATGGCAGCTGGATTTGCCGGTTGGGTCCGGGCAGCCTTACGCCATAACCGAGTCTAACCTCGTGTCTATACACTTGTCACGTATTTAGTTTGTGCCTAAGACCTCTCACATTGGGCCGATCATTTGTAGCCGCTGGATATGCCGGTCGGTTCCGGGCAGTCTTATGCTACAAAAGGGTCTAACCTCGTGTCTTAGTCGATTAATTACACCTAATTAATCACCCCCATAATTTGTATTAATTATCCCTAATTAATTACAAATTTAACGATGTACATAATTGACTCAATTATGTCCATCCACTTTATGGTATGCATAATCATACCAACTTCACACCATTTCATTAACATGTATATTAACCCCATCGTTCCCCACGTAATTCGCGAACATGACATAAAAGGGAAGATTCATCACAAATACAATGGGTTCAACTTGCATAACATTAGCATCAACATGGGTTTTAAAGGTGTCAACATGCATATAGCATCAAACCCAACTAGCATAAATAATCAACCCAAACTTGCATGAATCACATATG
This sequence comes from Allium sativum, assembly GCA_030737875.1. Lineage (NCBI taxonomy): Eukaryota > Viridiplantae > Streptophyta > Magnoliopsida > Asparagales > Amaryllidaceae > Allium > Allium sativum. The sequence continues at coordinate 432,850,089 of CM060912.1, forward strand.
TCATAAAGAGATTAACTTGCATAAGTTACTTATGTCATATAAAGGGGTAAACTTGCATATGTATGTATGACATACAAAGGGGTTAACTTGCATATGTATGCATATCATACAAAGGTGTAAACTTGCACATGTTACTTGCATATAATCAAACACCAAACTTGCATAACATGACATATATGAACTTGCATATAATCATACACCAAACTTGCATAACATGTCATATATGAACTTGCATATAATCATACACCAAACTTGCATAACATATCATGTATGAACTAGCATATAATCATACACCAAACTTGCATATCATGGTGTCATAATGGATCAATGTTTCTCATATGACTTGCATATCTTGCATAACATCATAAACACATAGCATATGACTTGCATAACTTGCATAACACCACAAACACATAGCATATGACTTGCATAACTTGCATAACATCATAATCACATAGCATATGACTTGCATAACTTGCATAACATCATGATCACATAGCATAAGACTTGCATAACTTGCATAACATCATGAACATGTATCATATGACTTGCATAACTTGCATTGCTTCATGAACATATAGCACATAACTTGCATAACATGCATAACATCATTAACACATAGCATATAACTTGCATAACATGCATAACATCATTAACACATAGCATATAACTTGCATAACATGCATTGATCCACATTCATAGCCATAACCTCATTATATCCTATCATAATCATTTCAACAATTGGTCATTAAGGCTATAGAAAACTCACTACTTGTTGATTAGCACTCCTAAGAAGAAGATTAAGTTGCTAGAGTTGATTAGAGATTGATTTGAGAAGCTATCTTCCTCTTTAGATTGATGGAGGCTCCTTCAAGTTGCATTTTGACGGCATAACGGTGTTGTAGCTATTTTTAGTATGAATTAGGGTAGTCTTAGGGTGTATTTATAGATTAGTTAGGTGTTTTAGGCCCTTAGATTAACCCTAAATCAGATTAGAGCCGTAAGATCGCGTCCTAGCCACCAAAACACAGCCCAAAAGCCAAGCTGATGCACCCAGGTCACCTGGGCTCGACCAGGGAGGTCGACCCCCAGGTCGACCCTAGGGTCGACTCCCCAGTCGACCTGGTGGGCAAGTCGACTCCCCAGTCGACACCCAGGTCGACTCCCTGGGTCTGGCGGGAATTTTCCCGCCTAGCTCATAATCTGCATTTTTGAAATCTGTTTCGTTTTCTGATTTTTCGTGAAACTTCTAAAGCCCATATCTCAGACATACGGACTCCGATTCACGAAATTTCGGACTCTATTTCGCGTATTTTTCCGAGACGAACGCAATGGCATAGCCCTTTTCCCCTTATTCAGATTTTTTAAATTTAATTCTGCCCTTTTTTATATTATAGCAAGTTATTCAACATACGGGGTGTTACATAACCAATCCAAATTGACGGGAAAGAGAACTAAGTAGTAAACCTTAGTTAAAAGGAGCTAAGTAGTAAACCTTAGTTAAGAAAACAACAATTCTGGAAACTAAGTGGTAAACCTTAGTTGACAAAACTAAGTAGTAATTCTTAGTATAACACGAGGAGGAGTGAACGTCCGTCTGATTAAATAGAAGGCTCCAACGAATTGGGTTACGAAGCCCGAGGCTTCGAGGGGACGTGAGGGTACTCTTGGTATCCCTCTGTGAGGCTGCAGATGATCCGCCTAGGCCCACAGAGGTTAAGGTCTGCGTAGAAGAACCAGGGGTATGCCTTCGTTGCAATACATGGCAACCTAAAGACCAGGATGGACCAGCGTGATTCGGCGAGCAAACGGTAGCCCTGTGATAGCGACTCGTCGTCTACCATCCATCTTGAGTCAATCGAGATACGTGAAGCGGAAAGGCGGAGAACTCCAAAAGACCATATACTTGCTATCTAGTTATGGGTGAGGATGGCCATAGGATAGTGGGGCACCGGGGGCCGGCGTATAGTTCTCATTTTTCAAGGTGTGCCTTTCATTAGTTGAGGGAGTGGTCAAGTGGGACCATAGCCACTGGAATAAAAACAGACCTTAGCATCTGCATCGGTAGATATCTGAAAGCTCCCGACCGAGTTTTGTATTCCTTGATTTGCCCTGTCACAGGACTCGGACCGCACATGTGACGGTCCGCCCCGCACCAGCCTGCATTTCCTCCAAGAGTGCGCTGTACACATGCCCGACTAGCACAAGACGGTCGTCAGAAGAAAGGAAAGAAGAGAATGAACTAATCAAAGAACCTGTAGAATGTCTCACAGCGCATGGGATAAAATATAATAATAACATACTTGACATAAAACAGGCGAGACAGTGCATAAGCTGATAACTAATAATCAATGTCAACATCAAAGCAGCGGAAATCCATATACAGCTTATTACAACTTTCCAAATTTACTGTCTCTAACCAAAAGAAAGCTAAAATAGAAGATACACCAACAATGCCCAAGCAGTGATCTTCAACAACACAGGGAGAATATTATGTATATAGTACGTGGAAGCCTCCTGCTCGTCTCCGGATCATCTACCCGTGCATCACCAGCTAACCTGTTTCTAGTCTGCTCGTGTGAGCACCCAGAGTAATAAGAAGAGACATAAAACTCTGGGTCAGACATAAAGCCTGGTATGAGCGATAAGCATCTAAACAGGGAAATAACAGGTATACTAAACCATACCTGAACCTGGACCTGCAACCAAAGAGTTAGTACCACATACCGTACAATACTCCAAGGTGCCATAATAAATAGTGTAAGAATACGGGGGTGGGGTGTGCATGTCACAATGATAGCAAACAAATCATCCATAGCAACCATTCTCGCATCTCTCACTCAGTGCATAAAGCGTACGTCATCTACCACTTTGAAACACTAGACAAACTGAGGCAACGACGAATCCCGACTTGTAGAAACCCTGCTATGACCAAGCCAAACACTTGGAGTCATGACCAAACATTTCAATGACCCACTTCATTGGTCGTAGCCCTTGGTTCTACCAATGCCATAATGGCCCTGAATCCGCCTTCGTACCTCCTACCATAGTGGTCCAAAGCTATAGGTGTCGATAACTCCTTAGCACGCGTCCCGCAGCAAAGCCCAACCATGAAGTGAACTCGTTGATTCCCATCTGAATCTTAAGCTCTAACTTCTCATTTGGACATCCTTTGCATCTCGGGTTTGGTCGAATTGGAGTGGGTCTTCAGAAAAGTTGTCGTGCAGTAGCAGCTCTAGAATTCGGTTCGGTTCGGTCACCCATGCTCGGTTCGGTTCGGAGTACCACCTTCCTCTGGGTTCGGGTCCTTCTCCTTGTCTTCTTTCATTCGATTCGGGTCGGGTACTTCGCTCCGGGTCGGGTCGGGGTCTTCCTCCAGGTCGGGTCGGGTGTCCTTCCCTCCAGCGCTCCAATCCCTAGCTTATTTCTTCACGTATTCCGATCCGATCCCTCCTTGCCATCTGATCCGCGTGGCTTCCCCTCCTGCTTCTCCCGAGTGTCTGCTTCCGATCCGAGCCCTGCATCTCAGTCGATCCGATCTGGCCTCCAGTCTCTCTTCCGATCCGATCCCCTTGTCCACCCCAACTCTAAGTGAACAGCCTTCTTTTTTTGCCAAGCCTTCTCCAGCGACAAGTTCCAATCCAGTTCGAATCCCCTTGGTCAGTTCACAAATCCGATCCGACCCCCTTTCTCCGATCCGAACCGGTTCGGAACCTGCACACTTCTGAAATTTTCCAGCAAGCTTTCTACGCCATTCGACGACGTTTTCGAGCAATTTAACTATTCTAATCAATCATGAAACATGCCACAGAGTCATAGCAACATGTAATAGCAACCACAAACAACAACCAACAATTCAAATGAATCAAAATGGATCAAAAGTAGCTAAAACTTCATATTTTCCCTTAAGCACTCTTAATCATGTTTAGGCATACAATTAACAAAACACATCGAAATTATCTCAAATTTCTAACAGAGCCTTAAAACATTATTTTAGAATTTTAAGAATTTTTCCAGAATTTATTTACGTATAAATTCGCTAATCTTCACTAATTACCCCTTAATTACCGTAATTAGTGCAAAAACTATGCAAATCACTCACCTTGGCCACAAATGAAATTCTCAGAACTGAAACTTCTCTGATTTGGGGCGAATACTGTTGTCTAACAGCAGCTCCAACCTTGCTTTGGTGCTTTTTCTCCTTAATTTGGTGTTGCTAAGCCTAATCTTCAATTAGAGGGTGATTTTGGGTGTTTTAGATGTAGGAGGCCATTACTAAGGTCTCAAGGAGGTTTGTGGCGGCTCAAAACTGAAATGAAAGTGACAACCTAACCCTAATCAGACCTCCTATACCTCTAAACCCGAAATTCCCCTTGGGCCTAGCTGCTAATTACCCGCTTAAGCCCAATTAAGCTGTCTTTCACCATCTGAAACTTGTTTCAGCCATATCTCTCAAACGGTAAGTCCGTTTGGCTAATGTGACCACTCTACGGAAAGAGAAACCATCATCCGAAGCCAATGGAAGTGGTTTCAGGTCAAAATTCCTTTCCAGTCAAAAGTTATGGCCAAAACAGTGCCAACTAGGGGTAAAATGGTCATTTAAAAATCGGGAAAAATCATGAACATGGGAAATGACCCCAATAGTCGTCTCCCAAAGTTACATGACCATACGACTTCGTATGTGAGAGAAATAAATATCCTACGATCCTATGATGCGTAGAATGCGGGTCGTTACACTCTCCCCCCCTTAAGAAATTTCGCCCCCGAAATTCCTTAACCCAAAACATACAAAGGATCCCGCATGCCTACCAACCACACACAACAACCAAATATGCAAAACAAACAAGCAAGCCTATCCTAGCATGCGGAAAACTAAATCGAAACCAGAATCTTACCAGGCAAAGAGTTCTGGGTATGACTTCCTAATGTCCTCCTCTGTCTCCCAAGTACAATCATTCTCGTCCTCGCCCCACTGAACCTTGACTAACTTCACCGCCTTCCTTCGAAGTTGCTTCATGTCGTGCTCGACAATACGGGCCGGCTTGCGGTTCCCAACCGCCTCGGGTTCTACTTCGAAGTCCTCTAACTGATCAGGTGAAATAGTCATATCTGAGTCGTGAACGAACTTCCTTAGTTGGGAAACATGAAATACGTTATGAACTCCCGCCATCTTCTCCGGTAAGTCAATTCTATATGCCAAATTCCCGACTAGCTCAAGAACAGGGAATGGGCCAACGAATCTTGGTGCCAACTTGCCTCTCCTGCCAAATCGTATTACGCTCTTCAACGGAGAAATCTTGACAAACACCAAGTCGCCAACGGAGAATTTTAAGTCTCTTCTCCTCTTATCAGCATAACTCTTCTGTCTATCTTGGGCAGCCTTCATTCGTTGTTGAATGGTCTTGATTTTATCTGAAGTTTCTCTCACCACATCTGGTCCAAGCATAAACTTCTCGCCAGTCTCTATCCAACATGATGGTGAGTTGCATGGTCTTCCGTACAGAGCTTCATATGGAGCCATACCGATACTGGATTGGTAGCTATTATTATACGCAAACTCTACTAGGTGCAAATGGTCATCCCATGATCCACCAAAATCCAATATACATGCTCTCAAGAGATCTTCTAAAATATGGTTCACCCTCTCTGTCTGACCGTCGGTCTGAGGATGATATGCGGTACTGAGATGTAATTCTGACCCTAGAGTCTCTTGTAAGCTCCTCCAAAACCCACTAGTGAACAACGGGTCTCGGTCGCTCACAATGCTTTTAGGTACTCCATGAAATCTCACTACCCACTTCATATACAATTCTGCTAACTTAGCTGCCGTTCTGGTCGATTTGACTGGTATAAACCTTGCACTTTTAGTCAGTCGATCTACAATTACCCAAATGCTGTCATATCCCGATCTAGTCCTTGGTAAACCATCGATGAAATCCATCGAGATTTGCTCCCATTTCCATTCGGGAATTTCTAATGGTTGCAACAACCCACTAGGCTTCTTTTGCTCGGCTTTAACTAGCTGGCAATTCATGCACTTGGATATAAACTTCCCAACGTCTCTTTTCATTCCTTCCCAGTAGTAGGTCTGCTTCATATCTCGATACATCTTATTACCACCGGGGTGTATAGTCAGCTTTGAGTGATGACATTCTCTAAGCACTTCATCTCTCAATCCATTGACATTGGGTACAACAAGCTTTCCATTCTTCCTAAGCCATCTATCTCGATCAAGCCCATACTTGTTCATCTCCTCATCGATACCCATCTCTAACTTGGAGATGATTTCCAATAGGTTAGGATCGTCCCTCTGACTAGAGCCGATCCGCTCAATCAAGGTGGGTCTGATCGTCAAACTTGCTAACATTTCTGGATCCAATTCGCACTTTGGTCTGAAATCAAACCCCGCGATAAACTCCAGTTGCTTCCATTCAAGGAACATAGCCCCTAAACTGGCATGTCTTCTACTCAATGCATCAGCCACCGCATTGCCCTTTCCTGGTGTGTATGCGATGTCAAAATCATAGGAAGCTAAGAACTCTAACCATCTCTGCTGACAGAGATTTAAATCCTTCTGGGAGAATAGATACTTTAACGACTTATGATCCGTAAATAGCTCAAACCTTTCTCCCAAGAGATAGTGTCTCCACATCTTTAACGCGAACACGATCGCTGCCAATTCTAAATCATGGGTAGGGTATCTTCTCTCGTGCGGTTTCAATTGCCGACTTGCATAAGCTACAACCCTACCGCCTTGCATCAATACAGCACCCAGTCCGGTACCACAGGCATCCGTGTATACCGTCATCTCTTCATCCCCCTTAGGAATGACTAACACTGGTGCGCTTGTCAACTTGTCCTTTAGGCTTTTAAATGCATTCTCGCACCTTTCATCCCAAATAAAAGCTTGATTCTTCTTGGTCAACTGGGTCAATGGTGCTGCTATCTTGGAGAAACCTTGGATAAACTTACGATAATATCCAGCTAATCCCAAGAAACTTCTTACATCTGTTGCATTCTTGGGCGTAGGCCAATCTTGTACCGTAGCCACCTCTGCTGGGTCCACGGCAATACCACTCTCTGATACAACATGGCCCAAGAACCTTACTTCCCTCTTCCAAAAGTGACACTTAGAAAACTTTGCTTTCAATTGGTGTTTTCTCAACACCTCCATCGCTACTCTTAGATGTTCCTTGTGTTCCTCCTCTGTCCTCGAATAGACCAAAATATCATCAACGAACACAAGGACAGACTTATTCAACTGATCTCTGAATACCCTATTCATAAGATCCACAAAATATGCTGGGGCATTGGTCAGCCCGAATGGCATGACCAACCACTCATAAAATCCACACGGTGTCCGAAATGCCGTTTTAGCTATACTCTCAGCTTCCACTCTAAGCTGATGAAAACCTGTCGCGAGATCCAACTGGGAAAATACTCTCGCGCCACCCAACTGATCAAACAAATCATCTATCCGCGGTAGAGGATACTTGTTCTTCCTCGTCACTTTATTCAACTCGCGGTAGTCTACACACAAACGAAGGGAACCATCCGCCTTGGTAGCAAACACAACTGGTGCTCCCCATTCAGAAACACTCCTTCTGATAAATCCCTTCTTCAAAAGATCGCTGACTTGCACCTCGAGCTCTCGCTGCTCCCTTGGTGCCATACGACGAAGTGGCATCACTATAGGTCTGGCATCTTTTACCAAATCAATACGAAACTCAATCTCTCGGTGTGGTGGAAGTCCGGTCACTTCTTCGAAAACATCCGGATACTGGCCAACCACGGGCAAACCTGACAACTCACTATGCGGAATGTCGAGGGAGTTTAGAAAACTAGCCAATACCCCCTTACTGGGTAGACCACCAAACACTATCCTCCGCCCATCATCCGCTCTAGCTGTCACCAACAAGCCCTCACAGTCTACCACCACCCCGTATCTTTGGAGCCAATCTACTCCCAAAATAATGCCAAACCCAGTAAAGCCCAAAACAAAGCAATCACAAACAAACATGCATCCATGACTCGATAAGACCACATTACGACAAATCATGCTAAGGCTAGTCGAACCACCAATCGGGTTCGTCACTACTAAAGGTCTATCGACAATCTCGGGCTCCAATCCCAACCTATCTACCAGGTCACTAGATATGAAAGAACTGGAAGCTCCGGTATCAAACAAAACTCTAACAGGAACATCATAAACAGAAAGCATACCTTGAATGACGACATTCTTTCCCTTCTCCGCCGCTGTTGGGGCATTCGACGAAGAAGGAATAGCATTAAGAGCATATGCTTTCACCATTTGCTTTTCTTTAGGGGGCTGTGGACACTTGTCCTTGTGATGTCCCAATTGGCCACAATTGAAGCACTTCCTATCCGCTGGCTTGGCCCGACAATTACTAGCATAATGGCCCTTCTTACCACAGCTGAAGCACTCCACATCTTGCTTATTCTTTTTCTTCTGGCCATCCTTAGCCTGATTCTGCTTTCTCTTATTCTGGGAACCACCCTTGCCTCCACCACTTGCTTGTGGTTTTGGCTCTTCTGCAGATGCAACCTCAGTCTTCGACTTAGGGTAGAGACTTTCTGATCTTAACGCTTTCCCCACAATCGATTCAAACGTCTCATCGATGTGGTTAATAAGTTTTTCCCCCAAGTACTGATCCAAACCAGTTATGAATTTCTCATTCTTTTTCTCGGCAGTATCAATAAGAGATAAACCATATTTTGACAAAGTGTCAAATTCAGCAATATACTCCGAGACAGCTCTGCCATTCTGCTTGAGCTCCAAGAACTTCTTAAACAGCATTGACTTCTGAGCAGCCGGAATGAACTTCTCGCTAAAGCGAGCCTTAAACTGCTCCCAAGTAATCTGGTCTTCGGGAGTAGCTGCTTTTATAGCATTCCACCAATTCATTGCCCGCCCTTGCAGCTGACGGGACGCTAGCTTTCTCTTCATCGCATCCTCGATACCTAAATCCTCGAAGATACGTTCGCAACTATCCAACCAATCTTGAACATCCGTGGCCGACTCCGTTCCGTGGAACGGCTTCCCACCAAGGCTAGTATAGTCTTTATTCAGCTTGGCGAAGTCGACCCTCGGCGCCTGCACTATTGGACCACCACCATTTCCGCCATTGGGAGCTGCCCTCTGAACATCCCTAAGCATCTCTCTCATGAGGTCTGTAAACATCGCCCTCATGTCAGCAGCATTCCCATTATTGGCTCCCCTACCAACACCTCTAGTATCTCGGCTCATCGTCAATCTGAAAAAGGAAATGATTAACGACTCCATAGTGGTGCTAGTGCAGTACGACTTCCTCCTTATACTACTAATAGTATGTATATATATAGCTTTTAAAAACCAAAGTAATCACAAATACGCTCTCTCGTATACGTATATTATCTCTCCCTGATAACTTCCCTAGATTAACTACGCAACCTAGAGCTCTGATACCAAGTGTGACGGTCCGCCCCGCACCAGCCTGCATTTCCTCCAAGAGTGCGCTGTACACATGCCCGACTAGCACAAGACGGTCGTCAGAAGAAAGGAAAGAAGAGAATGAACTAATCAAAGAACCTGTAGAATGTCTCACAGCGCATGGGATAAAATATAATAATAACATACTTGACATAAAACAGGCGAGACAGTGCATAAGCTGATAACTAATAATCAATGTCAACATCAAAGCAGCGGAAATCCATATACAGCTTATTACAACTTTCCAAATTTACTGTCTCTAACCAAAAGAAAGCTAAAATAGAAGATACACCAACAATGCCCAAGCAGTGATCTTCAACAACACAGGGAGAATATTATGTATATAGTACGTGGAAGCCTCCTGCTCGTCTCCGGATCATCTACCCGTGCATCACCAGCTAACCTGTTTCTAGTCTGCTCGTGTGAGCACCCAGAGTAATAAGAAGAGACATAAAACTCTGGGTCAGACATAAAGCCTGGTATGAGCGATAAGCATCTAAACAGGGAAATAACAGGTATACTAAACCATACCTGAACCTGGACCTGCAACCAAAGAGTTAGTACCACATACCGTACAATACTCCAAGGTGCCATAATAAATAGTGTAAGAATACGGGGGTGGGGTGTGCATGTCACAATGATAGCAAACAAATCATCCATAGCAACCATTCTCGCATCTCTCACTCAGTGCATAAAGCGTACGTCATCTACCACTTTGAAACACTAGACAAACTGAGGCAACGACGAATCCCGACTTGTAGAAACCCTGCTATGACCAAGCCAAACACTTGGAGTCATGACCAAACATTTCAATGACCCACTTCATTGGTCGTAGCCCTTGGTTCTACCAATGCCATAATGGCCCTGAATCCGCCTTCGTACCTCCTACCATAGTGGTCCAAAGCTATAGGTGTCGATAACTCCTTAGCACGCGTCCCGCAGCAAAGCCCAACCATGAAGTGAACTCGTTGATTCCCATCTGAATCTTAAGCTCTAACTTCTCATTTGGACATCCTTTGCATCTCGGGTTTGGTCGAATTGGAGTGGGTCTTCAGAAAAGTTGTCGTGCAGTAGCAGCTCTAGAATTCGGTTCGGTTCGGTCACCCATGCTCGGTTCGGTTCGGAGTACCACCTTCCTCTGGGTTCGGGTCCTTCTCCTTGTCTTCTTTCATTCGATTCGGGTCGGGTACTTCGCTCCGGGTCGGGTCGGGGTCTTCCTCCAGGTCGGGTCGGGTGTCCTTCCCTCCAGCGCTCCAATCCCTAGCTTATTTCTTCACGTATTCCGATCCGATCCCTCCTTGCCATCTGATCCGCGTGGCTTCCCCTCCTGCTTCTCCCGAGTGTCTGCTTCCGATCCGAGCCCTGCATCTCAGTCGATCCGATCTGGCCTCCAGTCTCTCTTCCGATCCGATCCCCTTGTCCACCCCAACTCTAAGTGAACAGCCTTCTTTTTTTGCCAAGCCTTCTCCAGCGACAAGTTCCAATCCAGTTCGAATCCCCTTGGTCAGTTCACAAATCCGATCCGACCCCCTTTCTCCGATCCGAACCGGTTCGGAACCTGCACACTTCTGAAATTTTCCAGCAAGCTTTCTACGCCATTCGACGACGTTTTCGAGCAATTTAACTATTCTAATCAATCATGAAACATGCCACAGAGTCATAGCAACATGTAATAGCAACCACAAACAACAACCAACAATTCAAATGAATCAAAATGGATCAAAAGTAGCTAAAACTTCATATTTTCCCTTAAGCACTCTTAATCATGTTTAGGCATACAATTAACAAAACACATCGAAATTATCTCAAATTTCTAACAGAGCCTTAAAACATTATTTTAGAATTTTAAGAATTTTTCCAGAATTTATTTACGTATAAATTCGCTAATCTTCACTAATTACCCCTTAATTACCGTAATTAGTGCAAAAACTATGCAAATCACTCACCTTGGCCACAAATGAAATTCTCAGAACTGAAACTTCTCTGATTTGGGGCGAATACTGTTGTCTAACAGCAGCTCCAACCTTGCTTTGGTGCTTTTTCTCCTTAATTTGGTGTTGCTAAGCCTAATCTTCAATTAGAGGGTGATTTTGGGTGTTTTAGATGTAGGAGGCCATTACTAAGGTCTCAAGGAGGTTTGTGGCGGCTCAAAACTGAAATGAAAGTGACAACCTAACCCTAATCAGACCTCCTATACCTCTAAACCCGAAATTCCCCTTGGGCCTAGCTGCTAATTACCCGCTTAAGCCCAATTAAGCTGTCTTTCACCATCTGAAACTTGTTTCAGCCATATCTCTCAAACGGTAAGTCCGTTTGGCTAATGTGACCACTCTACGGAAAGAGAAACCATCATCCGAAGCCAATGGAAGTGGTTTCAGGTCAAAATTCCTTTCCAGTCAAAAGTTATGGCCAAAACAGTGCCAACTAGGGGTAAAATGGTCATTTAAAAATCGGGAAAAATCATGAACATGGGAAATGACCCCAATAGTCGTCTCCCAAAGTTACATGACCATACGACTTCGTATGTGAGAGAAATAAATATCCTACGATCCTATGATGCGTAGAATGCGGGTCGTTACAGCACATTACAGGACATGTGCATCTAGACAAGCGATAACGATTCGCGATACATGCGTGGGGAAGTATAGGAACATATACCACTCTAGGTAGTGTGTCCTAGACTTGGGGGCATCGTTCGACAGGTAGCGTAATCCCTAGTTGGACTAGGTGGCATAAACCCTGAACTCGAGAAGCGTTCAGCAGATAGCGTAAAACTCTAGTTAAATCTAGAAAGCACTTGATAGAAAACCCTAGATTAGATCTAGGTAATAAATAATAAATGTATGCCTGAAGGCAACGGAAACTACAGGGGTTGGGATCACGTTATCATTACTAGTTGGAACACTAGTTAGGTGGTGCAGAGATATAGAAACCAGTATAACAAGGAAATAGCGAAGCGGCGAAAGTATTAGAGCATATCCAATTTATCTTATCTTAGCATATCTTGTGATTATCTTGTCTAATCTTGCTGACCCTATGGTCATGGTGTAATCTTGGATTCAGTTAATTCATGTCGTTTGTTTTTCCATGTTCACATGCTAGAAGTTACTGAACTTACTCAGGCTTTATGTCTGACTCTGTTTTTCTTTCGTCTTCTTTTCTTCCGTTCCCCCCCCCCCCCAAGGTAGTAGAGGAGGGAGTAGTATAGCTCAGGTTAAGTTGGAATGTCACTCTTTCCCAGCTTGAAGATTTGTCGAAGTTTTACTTGGATTCTCTTTTCAGATGCTATGGCTGCTTCTTGCTACATTGGGGAATATAAATGTATTTTTATGCTTCTTTATTTTGTAAGACAGATGACACTCTGATATTGTAAAGAAATCTTTGTACAAACTATTTTATCAATAAAGCAAAGTTTTATTTTCTGCTGTTTAATTTCTGTCTGTCTTGTAATTTATCTGCATCTTTTACCCTAAATGCCCCACAGAACTTAGTGCATTCCCTTTGTGAGTGACACTAACGGACGTGGGGTGTTACAATCTTTGCCAAAGGATATGAATATTTAAATAAAAGAATATTCAAAACTGGAAAGAGGCGAATGTTGTGTTTTATAGCAGTTTTTATTATATACGTGAGTTATTTAGAAAGACCGGTTTATCCCATTCTGAATAACTGAATCGGCAATGAGTCGACGATGAAGAAGGTGGTTGAAGACTGGAGGTCTTCTCATCATTTGGATGATTACTGTTGTCTTAATTGGGCTGTACACCCAAGACGAGGTAATAAGTGGTGATCGTCCAGACGTACTTGGAGATCGACCAGATATGCGAGGACCTCTCTCATGTATTGGACATACGGGATGAGGAATAATGTGCCTCCGGTTTCATTCAAACCCAGAGCAAACTTGTAAATGGATGTGTGTCTGACATCGTATTTCATTCTGTGTTGATAGACATTGGTTGCATATCGTGAATTGCCTGTGTGGCATGTTGAGATGCAAATGATCAAGGATTCTGTTGAAAAGCATAGTCTTGTAGTGGATGATCAAAGCACGGCTTTAATATAGCATAGCTTTGTGTAGCGTTAATTCGCGAGCCTCACACCCCGGTGTGAACCAGAAACGGGAAAGGACCTCAGGGAGGACATGTGTTTCCTTCTAGTTAGAAGTGGTGTCTGGGTTTTGCACGCCCAGATGTTTTACTTATGTGGATGATGGATAGCAAGGCGCCTCGGATATATCGGCACTGCGGGGCTGATGGATGATATGGTCTTTATACAGACCAGATTTACGCCCCATAGGGTGGGGAAACGTAGTGTTCAGGCATTTTAATCCACATCGAGTGGACCGTCCCTGACGATCCAATGGGCCACCTGAGTCGGGGTCCTGAGACATAGGCCAGATTGTCTCGAAGCGATAAGGACGATCCCTCACCTTGGTTCACAGATGGAAATCCAACTTCCAGTACGTGACAATTTCGGTTTTGATTGTAGAGCCTAGTATTGGCGACATGATATATGGTACCCTTACCGTCTGTGATTGATACATTTATATTTGAAGTTGTTTTACACACTTTACACTATAATAGTATCAAAATGATTTGTTTTTAAAATGTACCAAGCATGTTTGGCTATTATAAGGGAAAACCCTATCCTCCGGCTTGCGCTGCATTGTGTGATGGGACCTGGGTCTTATAATAGCCTCATTTTTTCAAAAAGCATTGCGCTACTTTGTTATATGCACTGGTATTCTTGAGAGGAAACCCGTTCCGTGTTATATGGCGTGGTCCCTTGATATATCTGATTTAAAGTAAAGTTTTAAATAACTGTTTTAGTTCTCACACCAGTCACATGACTGACCCGGAGTTTATTGTTTTAACCTAAACTCTGGGTGCCCCTATTTTCCACACGGCCAGCTAGTAGTTTTGGTTTTGCAGATTTATATTCATAGGATCCTGGTTTACAGCTGGAATGATATTCCGAAAGCTCTGTATCTGTTTATTCCTTTCAATTATGTTTTGTATTATTTTCCGTTGCATTGTAACTTGTAAATCTATGATATTTTTCTAATGTATAATATTTGTTCATACTTTGTATATTCTTGTACTCTGATGTAAATTGTTGTGATAAGCAATGAAATGTTCTTCTATTTGTGTTCTGATTTGTCGTGTTCTCAACTCAATCTGGGCTTTCCTTCGTGGGGAAGTTCGCGTCGTTTCAAGATATATCTTAGTGACACTAATATATGTATTTTTTTTATATTAGCAGGTTTTTTATTATAAATTGTTTCCTTTTTTACAAATCCTTTTACAAATGTAGATAGAATTCTAAAACAACACGGTAATTTAAGACAATTTATGAAATTGAACATGTGTAAAACTGTTCACTCAGTAACTTATATGCTGACATGGAAATTTATTAAAATGGAAGAAATAATAAAAAAGGATTTTATAGTAGTTATATGTTAAACAAGATATTCCATTAGCTAAGAAAATGAACTTTCATTTTACGTTTTTTATTTTATTTTATTAATTCTAGTTCTACAATATAAGAAGTGAGGATTTTTATAAAATTTCTGATATTTTCTTTTCTTATTGAATTTCAATCCAATCGATTTCATAAAAAATATAAATTAGGTAATAAAAAAATTAATAGAATAATTAGTTGATATTCAAATAATTGGAGTTTTCAAAATGGAGAGACACCTTGAGGTTTTATATTCCAAAATATGATATAGTATAAGTTGTTTAAATATGAAAAATCCGTATACTCGAAGCCTGCATACTTGGAGCTTAATTAAACAAAAATTAGTAAATACATTTAAAAAACCAATGCATAGCCCCATGTAATTCTAATATTCACAAAGTCTAGTGTAACGTCCTAGAAATTTCAAATATGAAGTTAATTAAAGAATTAGTTATTAATAATCAATTTTATATTGATACTGGGGTCATAAATAAACAAAATCAAATATATTGTTTTGTGTATTGATTGAATTCGATAATTAATGGTGGGTTGGAAATCAAATATTTATTTTTAAATAAGTTGGATTGGAATTCGACTGAAAATATAAACGATTGAATTTGAAATTAAATATTGTTAACATTAGACAAACTAGAATTTTATTTGTTAAAATATATGAAAATTGGCTTCGATATGTGTGTATTTGTGTATATAAAGATATTAAAATTTTACGTTTCAAAATTTGGAAGCGAACGGAGTTATTGGCGAACAAACGAAATAGAATAGGTGAACCGTTAAATAATTAAAAAATTAAAACAACGTCATAAACCGACGAAGTCGGATTTCAACCGAAATAATTTTATTGGGTTCAGAACGCGAAGATGAAGAAGTAGCCTAGTTTTTATCGCATTTGGATATTGTGTTGACAGTATGAATTTAGAATGTTACGTGGTAATTCACATAGAAAATAATATTAACTAAAATCAGTTGCAATTCCCTCAGTTTTTAATCGCGCCACCCTATCATCTCCTATCGTCTGAATTACATAGTTACCCAAAAATATGCGATGTAAATTTGTTCTTATCCCTAAATTTTCCCTCTATAAATCATGCTCCTCATTCCCCAATCCCTTCAGGCAAAAACCATTCTCCCTTCTAAATTTTAATCGACCGAAATCCCTAGCCCCTAAATAATTTTAATGGCAATTGTTTGTTCTCCTTTCTTCTCCTCAAAATCAATTTGCCTCCTTCAACTCGTTGAAACTCTAGCACCAATATCGAATTAGCGGCGCCACCTAAACCCCCACGAAAACCAACACCAACCAGCACCAAAGCCTTGAAATTCGAAGCTCCAAGCACCACCGTAGACCGCTCACTTCTCCGATTCGTCGCCACAAGCACTCGACCATTTCAACACTTCGCCCAATCGAGTTCAGCAACAATGCCACCATCGAATCCCAAGCCTTTATTGTTGCGCCTTCTTTGTTGCTGCAAGTGAGCCTTGTTCACGATTTCTCTTGGCTTCAAGTATTTTAACAGCCTATTTGAACTGAAATTATGATAGTGATCTTGGGTTGGACTCGTTGTTTTCTGTGATTGTGGCCAACTTCATGGCTCACATTATTTCATCTGTTGTCTATTCACTTGTTATGATGCTTTGAGTGTTGTCCACAAACCCGATTTGTTGTTAATACTTGGGCTTTGCTATAATCTGGTCACCTAAATCTAGATCTGAAAACTTACGAGTATGTGTGTGTGTGTATGATAGATGCTTGCATTTGAATGAGTCGGATAAACCAATTTTTGTTCACTATCGTGGATTACTGATTAAAACCGATTATATTTGTTTCCCTTGTTCCCTGCGCTTCATTCAGTATAGTTTTAAACATGATGATAAAGAAATGGTGATCTTAGCACAAGTGAAATGCATGGCAGCCAAAGCATTATTACAGTTGTACTACCTAGATTTGTAGATTATGAGTATTGGAAAAAAATTGAAATATGCTTGCTGGTATTGGATAGTTGTGAAACCGTTATGCAGTGTTAAACCGTCTTTATTTCATGGGTATAGATTTGTATAACTATACTTTTTATAACAGTAAGGTTTATCGTTGAATCGGAACTCCAACTTCACTAAAAAAGAAGTGTTTGTTGGCTTAATAAAAATGTTTTACAGAGGCCATGCAAAGGATAGACAATTTGAAACTAAAAAGGGATAACTTAAATGATGTGTGGATGTTTACTGATCTGTGAAACCAACTGCAACAAAATTGAGGTACATGATCACCGGTAAATTATGGACGGCGCTGCATGAGACATTGACATGCTTGTGTGTATAAAGTATACTGTATATTCTTATGTATATTCAGTTGCCTACTACATGAATATGGTTTATATGTTTGAAATCTATATTTTTGGGGGATATAATAGTATTAAACTCCACTTATTAATAGTATTTGTTTTCTAGCTAATTTGGAATACCAATGTGTCTACGTCATATGTTCACAACGTATCCTTATAATCAAGAATAGCATTAGAATCTAGCTGCCATGTAACCATTGGTAATAATATTTACAATATGGACATTAATTATTTCCTTGGAAAAAATCATGTTGCTTACTGCTAAAATTCCTTGTTCATCTACATGTTTACTGGTCATAGGAATGTTTGTTATGTGTGAAACCACCACTGCAGTACTTACATATCCATTTGGTTTTTGGTATTGCTGCATCTTTCAACTCACTATGTTTGTTTGTAAATCTAAAAGCACATATATATGGCTCACATATACTTGGCCGTTTCCCTTCATGTTTGTTTTATAAATATGAAACTACATATACAGGGCTCACATGTATGCATGATTGTCTATATTAAAAATTTGTTGTTTAATTGGTATGTGTGAAAACGGAAAGATGTGAATGAAATGGCATGCTAACTCCTTTGAACACAACATTTTGGTACACTTATATAAGTTTTAGTCTTGAAATATGAACATGTATCATACACGCCTGCTTTAATAAATCTAGCACGTATCTTAAATACATTATGTATGAACTTCATTAGATTAAGATTATGCTTAACACTAAATTTGTACCATCATATATATCCATCCATGCTGCCATTAGTTTGCTGTACATTTGAATGTAATGTTGGGTGCCATTTCATTGTCCCCTTTGTGTTGTTCATGGACACCTGACCCATGCACCATGCATGTATGTCGGGCTTCACCTGAACATACACTGAAATAAAAACCGATATGCATAGATATTATACTTGATACTCAGATATTTATGTACCCCGTTATTCACATATGTATATATATACCACTATATGTGTATATATATGTCATAGGGTACGTATACATGTTTTTAGCATATATATATATATATATATATATATATATATATATATGCGTTGGTCATTGTTCACATATGTATGTGTGTACATATATATATATGTCATCGGCATACATACATACATATACATATATATATAAATCCATATACTATCCCGATTTGTTTCGTCCCAAGTTGCTATGATACAT
Organism: Allium sativum; assembly: GCA_030737875.1. Classification (NCBI taxonomy): domain Eukaryota; kingdom Viridiplantae; phylum Streptophyta; class Magnoliopsida; order Asparagales; family Amaryllidaceae; genus Allium; species Allium sativum. The sequence goes on from CM060912.1 coordinate 432,868,579, forward strand.
TCCGGCAGTTCTGATGGGTTTGGTGTACTCGAAATTTAATGAATTATAGGATTGACTATTTATTTCAGTTTCAATTGAAATTAATTTACTTGAACTATGATTAATCCCGACTCGAGTGTTTTATGTTTTGCATGGAATGCTCGGGTCAGACCCGAGTGTTACAGATTTTAAAGATCATAGCTTATGATTCGAAGATTGGCAAAGATGGGGTTCCGTGGACGGCGCGCTCAGAAGTTTAAACCAGTAAATTTTTTAGTATTCAAATTGTATTTTCAATTCCGCTGTATAGAGAAAATTCTTGTATAAAAAATTCTGATTTATATATAAAAGTTCATTTCGCTGTTCAAATACTGTGTTATTTATTCTGTGTTGATTGTATTTTAAACTTGTAAGCTAAATAATGATCCATCGATTTGAACATTTTAAGTTGGTTTAATTACCGATTTGAAGCAGTCAAAAAGGCGGGATGTTACAAGAGGTATCAGAGATTTGGTTTATTCAAAGCTTAGCTTATCGAGTTTAAAGAGTAGGATCGACACTTGAAAAGTGAAATTTGAAAAAAAAGGTTTGAAATATAAATTTTGAAAATGAAAATAATTTTGAAAAGGAAATTATTTTGGAAATATTACGTATTTTGAAAATTAGTATTTTGGAACTGACACAGCGGAAATAAAAATTTGTTTTAAGATCTATATTTTTTTTTTGAAATCCCCTGGCTTCGAATCCAGAGTTGCGAGAGCCATTCTTTGATAAGGTACCGTTAGATTTGAATCTCGAATCCATCATTGGATGGTATCTAAGGAAGATAAGCATAAAAAAACAACGAATAAATTTTCTAATCATGTATTTTAACAATTTAAGGCAACTAAAATGAGAATTCAGATGGGAATTTGAATAAAAGGAAAATTTGATATTCTTTCAAGGATGAGACGATGAATTTTATTTGGATATCCGGAATAAAAGGTTATAATTGGAATTTGATTGTGTCAAATGATATTACTAATTTATTTGAATTATTCAAAACGTGGTAAGATGATTTATAATTGGGTTCAAATTAATAATGTAAAATCGAATACAAGAATTAGATAGTGAAGTATAAACTTGTTAATTAATTAACAAGAAGTGAATTATGAACAAGAGTTGTAAGTGGAGCGGAATGTGAGGGAAGATTTTAAAGTGATTTGAATCGAAGCTCAACTGAAATCAAAGTTAATTTGATGTGACGAGTTCAGATTTCGATAAAAGGAATAATATTTACTTTTTAGAAGTAAATAACATTTATGTTGCAAACGAAATTGGAAATGGAGAAAATGGAGTTAACCAGTATGGAGAGATTATCCTGAAGTTCAGAATATAAATCAAATGGGATTTTCCAAAGTTCGGATTATGATATCGAATAACAGATTATTTGAAAGGAAGTTATTTATGGGAGACAATTATGTCAAATTTTAGGAAAATACCATTTACTTTCTGTTTTTAATTAAAATTTAATATATTATTAATTAATTGCTTATGTATCTAGATAATGGATATAGAATATTTTAAAATTGAATATTTCGAAGGCGTGAATTATGGTTATAATCAATGGTTTTTATAAAATAAGTAAATTCTTAACTTGAATCTGAAACTTGTAAAATGAATGTTTTGTTGTTATTGGAAGTAGTGAATTTTGACTATTTCGAAGTTAAAAATGTTGTTCAATTAAGTTCTGAGAGGCAAATATACCTAACTTGATTGGCTTCATTATTGACTAAGAAATGGAGAAGGTTCGATAGCAAGAGTGGTTAAGTGAAGTAAGTAAATAAGTGCCAGTAGTTAAGTGAAAATAGCAGTGTTCTATTTAATAACTGTTTAATTCAAATAACGAATTAAAAAATGTTTCCTACTGAAAGTAAAGTGTATTTTTATAGAAGTAAGGATTTGTGGACATGTTTTCCAATGGTAACAAGCGATTTTCTAAAATTATAGATATGATGATTAAAGATGTTTTTCAAAAAATCGTGAGAGGCTAACGGGTTTTGATAAATCAGAATGGAAAGAACTAAAGAACAAAAAGCCACATGTCGACAATGAAGAGCGGCAGAACGTAAAAGAAAGGAGGAGGATTAAGGAAAGACAAACAGCTGGCCCCTATGATAATGTCGTTTGTTATAGATGTCAAGAAAAGGGACATTACACGGCTACGTGCGGAAGAGAGACAAGGGAAAGAAGAAGGAAGGAAAAGTTTACAAATCCAAGATTTTATGTTTCAAATGTCAAGAGAGGGGACATTTTCCCAGTCATTGTCTCAAGGTGAAAAAAAGAAGCCTGCCATCTCTGAGAAGCCAAACAAACCAACCATTTGTTATCATTGTAAGAAAGTTGGACATGTATCATGGAATTGTACCGAGAGGCAACGAAAAAGGCAGTCAGTATTGCTCCTCGCTAGAGAGAAAACGATGAAGTATGTAGACAAAGATGGCTCCATCTCATATTACTGTAAGAACTGCAAGGAGTGGGGTCATGTGAATGAGGAATGCACTAATTCTTTTATAGAGACCCAGAACGATGCAGATCGTGATAGTAGTTTATGCAAAGATGTGATCGAAAAGCAGAAAATCATCGAAGATTGTGAATCCTAATTAAGTTAGATCTATTTCGTAATACTATCGTTTGTAATCCTAAGCTCCTATATATGGGTTTTGAATCAATCAAGGCTATGTATAATTATGTAAATAAAATGGTTATGGAAAATTTTGAATCCTATAAAATTTCTATTAGAAGGTTAATCTCATTGTATGTTGTTAATTGAGAATCTTGAAAGTGAATTCGAGAATTTGTGTAAGAAATGATCTGATAAGAAATTAAGAAATGGAATTAAGAAATTTAAAAACCGATTGGAGATTTGTCAAGTTGAATGATTTTCTGAGTATAGATCTGATGTTGGTTTCGGTCTTCGGATTGATACTTAGGGAGTTGTTCGCTTGCTAACTGGCGGTCAAAGGAGATGAATAGGGAAGAGTAATTGTGTATGAATAAGAAAATGTGAAAAATTATGAGAATTTAAGAGCATTAAAATTTGAGTTAAATAACGAACTTGATAATTGGAAAACTGAAAGGAAATTGGTTTGTGGCAAAGGATTCATAAATCCGAGTTTGAAAAGATAATAAATGTCTGAATTGGATAAGAGATCAAAACTAAAATTTTGAAAAGATAAAGTAATTCGAGGATATTCGATTTCAGATATTAGATATAGAAGTTTTTAAAATATATATGGAAAATGTAAAAGAATTTAGTGAGTTGGAATGTAATGGTTTGAGATAAAATCTAATAACAGAATTTATATAAGAATGAAGGTTTGAAAAACATGATTTGGAAAATGTGTTGAGGAAAGTTTATAACAAGATATGTGGAAGGTAACATGAGTACTATATGTACATAATATTATATATATCAAGGTAATATAAGGAAAGTACCTTCCTTCTCCTTTGAATTTCGAGCTTAGTGAGTTATTCTGCTAGTGGTAGTAGGTTGTCCAGACATAAAACTCATGAGTTGTCATTGTTCTTGGGAGAACACGACCGTGTAGCGAAATTCGCACGGCTGTAGATAGCCTATGGCAAATGGATGTTTCTTGGGGGAACCAAACGTACCATTGTGTCTGTTGCGATCTACAGTCGTGATAATGGAGTAATCCGCAGAGCTGTGAAAGCTTACGAGTATGGATGTTTCCTACGGGACCCAGACATAACCATTGTATACCTATGGTCCACATGGCATATCTACAAGTGAAAGAGATATAACCACTAGAGTTACTAAAGGTAGAACGGAGCCATGCAATGTTTGAGGTATCTTAATGATGTGGAGCCACCTGATTAATGCAACACTGTTCATGATTGGATTTGTCTTCTTGACATGATGTGTCTTTGTGACTTGATTGATCCTCGTGAATTGATTCATTTTCCTAATTTGATGATTTGTTTTCGTGAACCTGAGATAGCGCAGTTAACGTTCAGTGACCTCAGATTTTCTTTTGATTTTAAAATATCTTCCATTGATCTGTCCATGACGAAATTCACAGAAGAGTGATTTCTTACGGATACAGATATTTTCTGGGGGATCCAGACGAAACCATTTTGTATATATGATGCATGAACAATCGATATATAAACATCACATTGGTACTTTCCGTATTTGTTTTTTTATATTGGAAATATTTTTCACTGGTAGTTAAAACAAGAATATTTAGTACTTAGAGATTTTAGTCATGTGCCTGGCCAGCGTATGCCTAACATCTATGAGAATGACAATTGACTTGTCAAACTTCGAGTTATTAAATTAATAATTTAAGATTTAATATACTTAATTTAATAAGTTAATAAAGAGAATTTCGAAATATTTTCCAATGTATAGCTTTGTAATACTAGTACAAATATATTTGCATGAATTCGTATTACGGATAAAGATTATAAAAGATTTCAAATTTTGGAAAAAAAATCAAGTTGACAATTTGTGACTTGAAAAGAAAATGATAATTACACTCTTCATCGAGTATTGGGGAAGATTAAATGGATAGAATATAAGGAGATGTGGTTGAACTTATGAAAGGATGGACAAGTAAATATTAACGAAGAAATTATAAAGAAATTTGGAATAATTTGCAGGATTTGAGATTTAAAAGGAAATTAATTTTGAAAGGAAATGGAATTTTCCGAATTAATTGAGTATGATGGATAAATAAAGTGGGTCGATGACTTAAATATAGATATTTAAATTAGTTGTGGAGAAATTACACACAAATACGGTAATTTGAAGTATATGCAGGCATGACTCTAACACTCGCTCCTTTTCAAGGACGAAAAGTTTTAAAGGGGGGAAGATTGTAACATTCCAAAAATTTCGAATATGAAATTAATTAAAGAATTGATTATAAATAATCAATTTTATATTGATACTAGGTTCAGAAATAAATAAAATCAAATATATTATTTTGTGTTGGATTGAATTCGATATTTAGTGGTGGGTTGGAAATCAAATATTTATTTTTAAATATTTGAACTGAAGTTGGATTAGAATTTGACTAAAAATTTAAACGATTGAATTTGTAATTAAATGTTGTTGGCATTAGATAAATTGGAATTTTATTTGTTAAAATATATGAAAATTGGCTTGGATACGTGTGTTCTTGTATATAAAGAAATTGAAATCTTACGTTTCAAAATTTGGAAGCGAACAGAGTTATCGGTGGACAAACGAAATAAAATCGACGAATCGTTAAATAATTTAAAAATTAAAACAACGTCGTATACAGATGAAGTCAGATTTAAACTAGAATAATTTTATTGGGTTCAGAACGCGAAGACGAAGAAGCATCCTGGTTTTTATCGCATTTGGAGATTGTGTTAACAGTACGAATTTAGAATGTTACACGGTTATTCGCGGTAGAAAATAATATTAAATTAAAATCAGTTGCAACTCCCTCATTTTTTAATCGCCCAGACCTATCATCTCCTATCGTATGAATTACACAGCTACCCTAAAATATGCGATGTAACTTAGTTCTTATCCCTAAATTTTCCCTCTATAAATCACGCTCCCCATTTCCTAATCCCTTCAAGCAAAAACCATTCTCCCTTCTAAATTTTAATCGGTCGAAATCCCTAGCCCCTAAATCATTTTAATGGCCACCGTTTGTTTCCTTTCTTCTCCTCAAAAATCAACTTGCTTCCTTCATCTCGCTGAAACCCTAGCACCACTCTCGAAGTCGCGGTGCCACATGAACCCCCCCCCCTCGAAAACCGACACCAACCAGAACCAAATCCTTATAATTCGAAGCTCAAAGCACCACCATAGGTCGCTCCCTTCTCTGATTCGTCGTCGCAAGCACTCGACCATTTCACCACTTTGCCCAATCAAGTTCAGCAGCAGCGCCACCGTCGAAGGCCGAGCCTTTGTTGTTGCACCTTCTTTGATGCTGCAGGTGAGCCTTGCTCACGATTTCTCTTGGCTTCAAGTATTTTAACAAACAATTTGAACTAAAATTATGACAGTAGATCTTGGGTTGGATTCTTTGTTTTCTGTGATTGTTTCCAACTTCATGGCTCAAGGTAATCATCCGTTGTCTATTCATTTGTTATGATGCTTTGAGTGTGGGCCATAAGCCCGATTTGTTGTTAGTACTTAGGCTTTGTTGTAATCTGGTCACCTAAATCTAGATCTGAAAACTCATGGGTATATATATATATGACAGATGCTTGCATTTGAATAAGTCAGATAAACTAATTTATGATTCTACTGTCGTGGATTACTGATTAAAATAGATTATATTTGTTTCCCTTGTTCCCTGCGCCTCATTCAGTATAGTTTTAAACATAATGACAAAGAAACGGTGATCTTAGCACAAGTGAAATGCATGGCAACCAAAGCATAATTACAGTTGTACTGCACGGATTTGTAGATTACGATTAATGGGAAAAATTGAAATATGCTTGCTGCTAGTTGTGAAACTGTTACGCAACGTTAAACTGTCTATATTTCATGGGTATAGATTTGTATAACTACACTTTTTGTAACAGTAAGGTTTATCATTGAACCGGAAATCCATCTTCGCTAAAAAAGAAGAAGTACTTGTTTTGTTAATAAAAATGTTTTACAGAGACCATGCAAAGGATAGACAATCTGAAACTAAAAAGGGATAACTTAAATGATATGTGGATGTTTATTGATCTTTGAAACCAATTGCAAATAAAATTGAGGTACATGATCACCGGTAAATTATGGTCGTCGCTGTAGGAGACATTGGCATGCTTGTGTGTATAAAGTATATTGTATATTCATATGTATATTCAGTTGCCTGCTACGTCAATATGGTTTACATGTGTGAAATCTGGATTTTTGGGGGATATAATAGTATTAAACTCCACTTATCAATAGTGTTTGTTTTCTGGCCAATTTGGTATACCAATGTGTCTACATCGTATATTCATAGCGTACCTTTATAATTAAGAAAAGCATTAGAATCTCACTGCCATGTAACCATTGGTAATACTATTTACAATATGGACATTTATTGTTTCCTTAGCAAAAATCATGTTGCTTACTGCTAAAATTTCTTGTTCATCTACATGTTTACTGGTCATAATAATGTTGATTATGTGTGAAATCATCACTGCAGTACTTACATATCCAGGTGGTTTCTAGTATTTCTACATTTTTACACTCTCCGTGTTTGTTTGTAAATCTAACCACATATATATTGCTTACATATACTTGGCTCTGACAATTTTTTTTCCCTCCATGTTTGTTTTATAAATCTGAAACTACATATACAAGGCTTACATGTACACATGTTTGTCTATATTCAAAATTTGTTGTTTAATTGGTATGGTTGTGTGAAAACTGAAAGATACGGATGAAATGGCATGCTAACTCCTTTGAACACAACATTTTGGTTCACTTGTATAAGTTCCAATCTTGAAATATGAACATGTAGCATACACGTCTGCTTTGAAAGATCTGGCATGTATCTTGAATATATTATGCATGAACTTCATTAGATAAAATTATGCTTGACACTAAATTTGTACCATCATATATATATATATATATATATATATATATATATATATATATATATATATATATATATCAATCCATGCTGCCATTTAGTTTGATATACATTTGAATGTAATGTTATGTGTCATTTCATTGTCCCCATTGTGTTGTTCATGGACACCTGACCCAGGCACCATGCATGTTTTTCGGGCTTCACCTGAACATACACTAAAATTAAAACTATTATACACAGATATTATACTTGATACTCAAATATTTACATACCCCATTATTCACATATGTATATATATACCACGGTATGTGTATATATTTGTCATCAGGTACGTATATATGTTTTTAGTGGTGGTAGTTGTTCACATATGTATGCATGTATATATATATATGTGTGTGTGTGTGTGTGTGTGTGTGTGTGTGTCATCGGCATACACATATATAAATCAAATATGCTGTCCTGATTTGTTTCGTCCTAAGTTGCTAAGATATATTCTGGCAGTTCTGATGGGTTTGTGTACTCGAAATTTAATGAACTATAGGATTGACTATTTATTTCAATTGCTATTGAAATTAATTTACTTGAATTATGATTAATCCTGACTCGAGTGTTTGATGTTTTTGCATGGAACGCTCGGATCAGATCCGAGTGTTACATTTTTTAAAGATCACGGCTTAGGATTCAAAGATTGGTGAAGTTAGGGTTCCAAAGACGGCGTGCTCGGAAGTTTAAACTAGTAAATATTTTCAGTATTCAAATTATATTTTCAGTTTCGCTGCATAGAGAAAATTCTTGTATCAAAATTTTGATTTATACATAAAATTTATTTTGTTGTTCAAATACTATGTTATTTATTCTTTGTTGATTGTATTTTAAACTTGGTAAGATAAATAACGATCCGTCGATTTGAACGTTTTAAGTTGGTTTAATTACCAATTTGAAGCGGTAAAAAAGGCGGGGCATTACATCCAGATTTTGTAGAACTAATGTGTACTTCAAACTTCTGTACATAAAAAAATATATTTGAAACCTTTATTATAAAATTAGCATATTATGCAAAACCAGATTTTAATAGAAGCATGATTCATTTTTCCGTATGTATTGGTATAAGAGTATATAATAATTGAAAACTCATATGTATATATATATATGGAAATATTTTGGCTAGGCCCGACCCTCATCAAAGCTTGCATATGAATTTCTCAAAACCATATGTTTCCTAAGTTCAAGTTATACACACAAAATATATATATATATATATATATATATATCCATAAAATCTCGAATCATTAAATCTTTTGAAACCTTAGAATAGATATGAAAAGAAATATGCATGAAGCGCATACACATTGATATGTTACTAAAGTCTGCATATCGAAACTGGATCAACCCATGTGCATGCTTCGTTCAAAACAGAGAGTACACATCTGAAACTCTCATACAATTTCATAGTAAATAATTTGTGTGTGTATATATATATATATATATATATTGAAATTGGGTATGCCCTTATTAAGGCTTTTTGGCCAAAGTGTAGTACAGTGTCACCACGGCTGAAAAATCAGACACAAATTAAATACAGCTCGTTCAGTTAAACTAAACATCCCCAAATTAAAACACAAAATGAGACAAGCCTTAGTCATGGTGGCCACAAAGAAGAGATGGATTATTTTAGCTTCCAGCGATTAACTCCTCAGGATCCATGACTTTAGTATCGTCTGTAGCTACTCCCTGGTTAGAGAAACTCCTTCTTTGCCATATTTTCCTCAATTTGATTCCAGCGTCATTAAGTATAAATTGACGAACTTCCTCTTTCATCCGCAACTTCTCCTGGAACGTGCAGCGACTTCGTTCCTTCCAAATCCACCAAACTACAGATGTGAGTACGATGCTATCTACCTTGGATTCCATGTTTTTGGGGTTCCTCTAACTTGCCAGGTATGAAACAAATTGATTAATATTGGACTTAGTAAACGGGACGACCGTCCCATACCTCCTACACAAATCAAGGATGAAGTGCACTGTATTACGTGCAGGCCGATACGAAAGATGATCAAAGAAGAAAACACAAATGGAACCTGTCATATAACTCACATCGCAAGGAAAAAATATAATAGAACATATACAACATGCAATAGTAGGGAAGCATAATCTTAAACTTTCATATCGTCATGAGAATATCCATGCAACACTGGATACATCATATGAGTCTATAAAAGATGCCTCACAATAAGTCACTCTGAGAATCATATCAATCATAATAGCGGAAACAACTAATAGTAGATAGTAGGAAATAATACGTCAGCCTCCTGCTCTTCTTCGCTTTGCATCATCATTCTCATAAAGAACTACTACTTGTTACCTGCAACTCAGTATGCCCATCCACAACCGGATGAACAACCCAAGGTAATAATAGAAAACATAAAATCTTGAGTCAGACAATAGTCTTAATGAGAGATAAATGCCTATCTAACATCATCAATAAAGTATATGAGAAATAGGTAGATCAATTATCTAATCTACCAACACAGCAATAGAGAAGAATCCTAACCCATCTCCTCCACATCCGACAGTGATAGCCTCCCAACTAGACAGAAACAAACAAATAGTGTCATTCATAGCAACCAATAATCAAGCATGAACCATTCTAATCAAGTTCAACATCACCCAAGCACAAGCCCCAAAGGCCTAAACCAACATCAGACAAGCACCCAGGAAATATCTCCCTTGACGTCGAATAGTCCATGCAAGCGGATACACACAAGCAATCAACATCCATAACTCTGGCTACCATTACCAATCTTGCCGTGAAACCATCGTTAATCGTATGACTGGTCCAACTTGCCATCTGTAACGGTAACCCCGGTTCTTACAAAATACCATACGCCATATACGTATCTAGGCCTTTCAACGATACCCAGGGTGCTCGACCAAACAACTTCTAGTCCTTTTGGCATCCTCATTATACCCCTGGTTTGAGTCCGGTAGAACCTCCGACTAACAATAATCTCTCAGCCTTTAATATCTCTAGCCATCTACCTTGATGACTATCCATAATCTTAAGTGACTTCTCGAGCAACCATTATCCACGAACTCAACATATTTGAGTCATCTCGTTGCATTTCATCGATCAATGAACACTTCATGATGCTTCGAATATACCATCTGAATTTAACTCGAAGCCATGTCCATTCTCGAACCAAAAATAACATCAATTTAGTTCCTTCTTAGATGGACCACACAACCACCTATGGATCATCACCAATCCATATGGATCACAACCCCCACTAGATCGCAAATGACCTGTTACATGGCTTCAGCAAGACCCCATGCAATCCACGTGATCCATGTACTTCCAATCCATCATAACTGATCCATCATAGTTGATCCATCATATCTGATCCATCATGTGCACAGCATCAGATCCGTCCAATCCATCTTGTTTAGTTCTTGGATGATCCATAGTATAGTGCAGCAATCCATCAACTTGCGAGCAATCCGATCCAACGCACTCCATTGTATCGATCCAACGAATTTTTCCATGTGCCAAGCTTGCCTGATCCATATTTGCCAAGCGATCCATCGGGTCTTTACATGATCCATCGAATTCACCTCCATCCGATCCATCCCTCTCCCGTGCACTATGATCCATGCCGCCTTATCCAGGCCATCCGATCCATGCCTTAACTGTTAACCGATCCAGGACTTCATGAGCCAAGCCCGATTCGATCTATCTTTTCTTGGACCACAAACCATGATCCATCGATCTCGAACGATACAAACTCAAACTCATGCAACTTTGATTCAATCCATACGTGCAACCGATCTAACTTCAAACTCGTGCAGTCCATCATTTCTTGTGCAAATCAATTTGTCCAAATTATCCAATTTCAACAATTCAATCATCGACACTTAATGCAATCATCAAACAAAACTTGCACAACAAATAACCATTATACAGTTATATATATGAAATTCACCAAATCATAATAAACAATGAATAAATCAATAAATGGATCTAAACTAGTATAAACACATCTATTAACATATTAATTTACCATTATTATCTTGCTAGATTAGATCCTATGGTGATTCAAATGAAAATAGACTTATCTTGATTAGATCTAGGTGAAAACAACTCGAAATGATGAAAATGAGATCAACCAAACCCATATACTCGATTGAATGCGTGTGAGAGATGTTTATCACTCACCAAATCCACAAAATTGTTTGAAATCGATGAACCTCTAATCCGGACAGCAAAGAATAGTCTTCAAATCAACTAATTTGATACGATCTCCCCTTCCTTGATGTTGGTCATCAATCTTCTAATGTAGACCTAAGAATTTGATGGAGTGGAGGTGTACTTGATTGAGCAAGGAGGATTTCAAGCTCAACCAAATGAGATAAATGAAGAAACTAAACCGATCTCTTTACCTCTACCCCTCTATTTATACCCAACAACCCCAAGCCTTAATGGGTCTCACTAATCAGCCCACTAATGATTAATTAGTCTGTTCAGAAATTATGTAACATTAAAACAACAATCCCTCCCAAACCGCTCAGCCAAATCATTATTGTGACCACCCTGCGAAATCGAAAGAATCGTTTCCTTTTCAATGAAATCGATCCCTACACCTGGTTTGATCTCACTCAAAAGATATTCCTTGTACAAAACTAACAGGGGAAAAACTGTCACAAATGAAATTGATAAAAATTATGGACATGTCTCACATCCCCATAAACAACATATTAAAATATGAGAATGATCTGACCCTTAGGAAATCAAATAAAAATATTTCACGATTCTTCAATATGTAAAATACGGGTCGTTACGTTCTCATGTAAAATGCGGGTCGTTATGTTCTCCCCACTTTAGGAATTTCACTATCGAAATCCATAGCAAACACAAGCAACCAGGAATAATTCTGCATGCCTATCATCCATGAGCAACCAATCTATCATCCAAACTAGCATCCATTAGGCTATGCATCCATAGCCTTATCGTAGCATGTGGAATTCTAATAATAGCACAATTTACAATGGTGTAAGGTGACACGACCTTAATAGGTCATACCAACGAAGAGTTCTGGATGGATCGTCTTCATACTCTCTTTTGTTTCCACATACAATCATCATCATCCTCACTCCATTACATCTTGACTAGCTTAACCGTCTTCCTCCTAAGCTATTTCGTGTCATTTCCCACAACGCAAAGCGGCTTACGAGGACTTGAAACTACAGACTTGGCTTCTAGGTCTTCGTGGTGCTCTAGAGATACCACCACATTCGAATCGTGCACATACTTAAATAGAAAAGTTACATGAAAGACATTGTCCACACTCGACATCTTCTCGGGTAAATCCAATCTATACGCGAGCTTTTCAATTCGCTAGACTATCGGTAATGGTCCAACAAACCATGGAGCTAATTTTCCTTTACTTCTGAACCAAACAACATTCTTCAACGGTGAAATCTTCATGAAAACCATATCACCAGCGTCGAACTTCAAGTCTTTTCGACGCTTATCAGCGTAACTCTTCTGACGATCTTGGGCTGCCTTCATTCATTGCCAAATGATCTCGATACAATCCGATGTATCTCTTAACATCATTGGCCCAAGTATCAGCTTATCTCCAGTCTCTAACCAACATGCCGGAGCACGGTCTACTATACAATGCCTCATATGGTGCCAACTCAATGCTCAACTAGTGGTTGTTGTTATATGCAAACTCAACTAAATGTAGATGGTCTTCCCACAATCCCCCAAAGTCAAATACACAAGCTCTATGGAGATCTTCCAAGACTCGGTTAACTCTCTCGGTTTGAACATCGGTCTGGGGATGATAAGACATACTCAAACATAGCTCGGTTCCCAAAGTATCTTGCAAATTCTTCCAAAGTCCACTCGTGAACAATGTATCTCGATCAGTCACTATGCTCTTTGGGATACCAAGGGATTTAACTATCCATTTTATATATAGCTCAACCAACTACGATGTTGTCCTAGTCGATCTTACAGGAATAAACCTTGCGCTCTTGGTCAAGCGATCCACTATAACCCAAATGCCTTCATTCCCTGCCCTAGTCCTTGGAAGTCCATGTATAAAATCCATCGATATCTGCTCCCACTTCCACTAGGAACTTCTAATGGCTGAAGCAATCCACTCGGCTTATTCTGTTCAGCTTTCAACAACTAACAATTTATACATTTAGAAGTAAACTTTCCAACATCCCTCTTTATCCCTTCCCAGTAGCAAGCTCGCTTCATGTCCTGATACATCTTATTACCACTAGGATGAATTGTTAACTTTGAGTGATGACATTCCCTTAGAACCTCATATCTCAATCCATCAATGGTAGGAACAACCAATCGTCCTTTCTTCCCGAGCCAACCCTCTCGATCGACTTCGAATTCCTTATCCTCTGGTTCCAACTTTTGGATGATCTCAACAAGCTTTTCATCACGTTTCTAGCTTTCACCAATCCTTTCGATGAGAGTAGGTCTTATCGAAAACTTGCCAACATTTTAGGCTCTAACTCGCACCTAGGCCTGAAATCAAACTCTGCTAAGAACTCGAGGTGTTTCCATTCCGAAAACTTTGCTCCCAAACTTGCATGTCTCGACCCAACACATCTGTCACTGCGTTACATTTACCAGGAGTATAGATTGTACCAAAATCATATGATGTCAGAAACTCTAACCACCATTGCTGCCGAAGATTCAAATCCTTCTGGGAGAAAAGATACTTCAATGACTTATGATCCGAAAACGGCTTGAATCGAACTCCTAACTGGTAACGTCTTCACATCTTCAAAGCAAACACGATTGTTGCTAACTCGAAATCATGAGTCGGATAATTCCTCTCATGCGGCTTTAGTTGTCGACTCGCGTAGGCCACAAATCTATCCTTATGCTTCAGCACTGCTCCAATCCCAGTACCACATGCATCAGTGTATACCACTATTTCTTCAATCCCACTTGGAAATGTCAAAACAGGAGCACTCATCGTCTCTCTTTCAGGATTCTGAAAGCTTGCTCACACTTCGCATCCCATGTGTACACTTGATTTTCTTCGTCAATCTTGTTAATGGCGCGACTATCTTGGAGAAATTCTTGATATATCGACGATAATATCCTGCTAACCCAAGGAAACTCCTAACATCCGTCGCATTCTTAGGTCTATCCCAGTCCTGGATTGCTGCCACCTTAGCAGGATCCACCACTATTCCGTTTCTAGAAACAACATGGCCTAAGAACCTCACTTCGTTCTTCTAGAAGTGACACATCGAAAACTTAGATCTCAGTTGATGCTTTCGCAAGATTTCCAAAACAACTCTCAAGTTTTCCTTATGCTCTTCTTCATTCTAGGATTAAACCATAATATCATCCACGAATACAAGTACGAACTTGTTCAACTGATCTCCGATCACCCTATTTATAAGATCCACAAAATACGTTGGTGCATTGGTCAAACCAAACGACATCACCAGCCACTCAAAGAAATCAGATGGTGTCCTAAAGATAGTCTCCGACACATTATCCTTAGCCACTCTCAACTGGTGAAATCCCATTGCTAAATCCATATAGGAAAACACCTTGGCCTCGTGAAGTTGATCGAATAAATCATCTATCCTCGAAAATGGATATTTGTTCTTCTTGATCACCTTGTTCAGCTCACGATAATCAACACACAATCTCAACTATCCATCAACCATGGTTGCAAACAGAACTGGTACACCCCATTCAGACATGCTCCTCCGAATGAATCCTTTTCCCAAAAGGTCATGTACCTGCACCTCTAACTCTCGTTGTTCCTTAGGCGCCATCCGCCTAAGAGGCATGATGATAGGTCTAGCACCTTCGACCAAATCAATCCTGAACTCAATCTCGTGATGTAGCTGCAACCCTTTAAACTCTTTAAAGACATCATCAAATTCACTAGCAATCAGCACAAATGACAAGTCTTCCTGTGGAAGCACAAGCAAATACAAAAAGCTTATGAAGACATTGTCTTATGGCTTACATCGAATCACAACCATTCTATAACACCCTACTTCCGTTAAGGTCACTCACAAAGGGAATGCCTTAACTTCGGTGGAACATTATAAGTAATCAGAACAGAAATTTACAAGACAGATATGTAAAGTAGTACTTGAAAAATTTATAACTTTATTACAGCAGATACATAAATAAGTTTGGTTACATCACAATACCAAAACCCAAGTACACAAATATCAGTCTTATACAAAATTCTTCAGAATGCATAATTTTAAAGCCATAATCCCTAGCAGAGAATGCCATAAATAGGTAGAATCAAAGCCAAGCAAAATTTCAAGCACTTCAAGCAGATGGAACCGGAATCAAGCTCCTATGTTTCCACCCTGAGAACCTGGGGGGAAACGGAAGAAAAGAGGCGAAACAAACTAGGTCAGACATAAGTTTGGTGAGTCTAGTGACTTTCAGCATATAAACAGATAACAGTATCATGACATGTAAATAAAACTGGATGATGGATAAACATAACAGGAGTAGCAGGTTAACAGAAGAGACAGAATGATATAGGCTAAATTAAGCTTCTTACTTGGTTTTCACTTCTCTTCACTAATACTAGTATAATAGAATTAGGAGTTGTCCTAATATCTAAATAGAAAACAGAACGATCTCTTCAGAAACATGATGCTAGTAATGGGCCTTTACCACCCGAACAGAGACAGACGGTTTCAGAAACAGAATGCTAGTAAAGGGCCTTTACCACCTGAACAGAGACAGACGGTATAGAAATAGAAGTAGAAACGGAATCAGAAACGGAAACAGAATATTCCCTATGGAAACATAATGTTAGAATTAGGTGTACACTAGTAATGGGCCTTTACCACCCCAACTGACGGTACCACACAGAAACAGATAGGTGTTACAACCCCAACAGAAACTGACGGTACCCCAACAGAAACAGACAGAACTAAGTGTACCCTAAATTCTACCCCAAGCGATCGGCTCCCTAATACATAAATACCCTGTGCCGACCCCACAGAAGGGTGTATCACTCCCTAAAGTGGCAACCTATAGACACAGGCCTATTTACAGATGTCACGGTGTCTTACATCCTCAGAGAAGACCGGATCCATGCACGCACATGACCAGGTTGGAATGCGCCATCAACACCCCTCGCCATTATCAGAGTGAACCTCTTACAATTAGTTCAGTAAGCGTGCCCTGGCCCCTCTTAGTGTTGGGTCATAGTTTTGATACCAGAAAGGGTTACGGACTAATATGGGTCCTAAACAACAGATGACACAAGTAATTACCCCGCCTAACCTTGTGCCCTTAGACTAATAGATTTCAGATTAACATGCTTACGAATTTCAGATGTACAAAATTCAGATTAACTAGTCCTCAGATCAGACATACAAATTAGCAAGTTTTCAGACTAAGGATCAGATATACAGATTAGCAAGTTTTCAGACTAACGGATCAGATATACAGATTAACAGACTTACAGATTGTTTCACCTAACCTTGTATTGGGCCTACAGATTTTCAAATTGGTTTATTAAATTCATCAGTCCAGTTGATTTAACCCTATCCACCCAACACGTTTTAGGCATCAGCTTTATCTTAGATTTGCATTAATTAAATATTAATGCATAAACCTCTCACGTTAGGTCGGTAGCTTGTGGCCGCTGGATGTGCCGGGCGGTTCCGGGCAGACTTCTGCCACAAGCCAAACCTAACCTCATGTCTGAGCATCTTTATGCCTATGACCTCTCACATTAGACTGATAGTTTGCGGTTGCTGGTTAAGCCAGTTGGGTCCCGGCAGGCTTCTACCGCAAACAGAGTCTAACCTCGTGTCTCAGCATTCTTAATTTTAGCTAAAGTATTCATTCACAGATTATGCCAATATCAGACTAATAATGCCAAATCAACAAATTAACTTTTTTACAAGTTACAGTAGATTATTCAAAGTTCTATTAACATGTTTTGCTCAATTTTAGATCGAGCCTACAGATTTCATACCCAAATTACCGTATTCGGTTTTCAACAGATTTAGCAGATTAGGCAACTTAACAGATTTAATCATCCCCTAAAAATTCCATTGACATACCTCGCCTAATTATAAAATTAAGCCTAATTTTACATGCCCAAATTATGGTCATAACTCACAACATAACATATGCCCCAAAACTTTGTTAAACTTACATAGTACAGAATATTCTCCAAAAACCCCAAATTCGCAACAATAACAATAATGCCCAAAACTTGATTTATATGCCAATTACAAATTCCATATGTCAAATTACCCCAAATTGCATCCTAAAAATCATGCCATACTACATGTCCCAAATTATAGCCTTTGATTTCAGCGTATGCCCAATATCCAAAAATCCCCGTTTAGGCGTACTCACATTTAATAGTTGTCCTATTATAATATAGATATTTACGCCTAAGTCATATACAAAATAATTCTCCTTCTTCCAAATCACAAACTATCAAATATATATATATATATGAATATATATATATACATATATATATATATAGTATGCCCAGATCTAGATCTAAATTACAACTTATGTTGTGTTCTTAAATCAGTCACAAATCAGTCATGTCCAATTATGCAACATCCACTATTTTCCCCAAATTTAGCGTTCGTGCGTAAATCTCTTATGAGATTTGGCTCAAGCTCGTGGTAGCCTGGCTATAGAACAAAGGAAGGAAGAGATACAGAATAGTTACAATGATATTAATAAGATAGATCTACACTGAAAAACAGATCTGATAAACAGGAATAAGATAGATCTACAAAGAAAAATGGATTTGATACGTAATCTCCAATTCAGATTTATAACCATGTTAAGATCATAATTAAATTTCATGTCTGAAAATAATTGTACTCACAAATCGTGATTTAAGAAAGAGAAGAACGATTCTGAGATCTGATTTCTGGAGTTGATTAGCTTTCCGTTGATGTAGGCGTTGATTTGTTATCTTTATCTTCTCACTTGAATCGATTGATTAGGGTGGAGGCTAGGTCACTTTAGGTTTTAGGAGCATGGAGGTGTCTTTCCTCTTTGTTAATGAATTAGGGTTGGGTCTTGCTATGTATTTATAGGTGTAGAGAGTGTTTTAGAGCCCTTAGATGAACTAGGAGACCATCAGAACCACCCAGCTCAAATACACATCATTCGGCCACTCAGAAGAAGACACCTCATCACAGAACACTCCATAATTCTGTGCTGGATCGGTGTGGGAGCACTTGGCAGGTGCGCCAGCGCATTTTATGCTGGCGCACTTGTGAAGTGCGCCAGTGCATTCTGGTCAACTTCCGGTTTTTCTGCCTAACTTCGTTTGTCCATATCTTCTTCATACGGTATCTGTTTTACGCAAACGCGGACTCTATCTCAAGAAGAATTCCGAGAGGAACGCAATGGCATAACCCGTTTCACCTAATTCTTATTTTAATAATTAATTATTATTTAATTATCTCTTATGTCCTGTTTTAAAATTATGGGATGTTACATTCCCCGCTACTTAAAGGATTTCGTCCCCGAAATCTTCAAGTTAAGAAGAATGTGTCCTACCATCCAATCACCCATCTACTCAACCATCATCCACAAGCATCCATTGTCCTTAAAAAATTTCTAATGCCATATGAATGTATGCAAAAGTGTATGTACATATCCCCTATCGAATGCAAAAGACCAGGCAGTCTACTAATTTAGTTGACCTCCATAATGTGAATTATGTAAGTGTCATGAGTCCAATCATGTATGGAAACAATCCTATTTGATACACATCATTTCTATATGAGTGCATAACCATTCATCCAAATGCAACATCCATGTGATGAGTCAATCATTTTGCATCCACAAAAATTGAAAAATGCACACACATCCATATGCAGTATGAGAGTGTTTTTGAGCCGATCTAGTGCCTAGTGTGTATATATGCATCCACGAGCAACCACTAGCAACCACTTGCATCCACTTGCAACCATCAAACATAACATGTCTCAAACATATGTTTATACCCATTAGTTTCTACCTAAAGGTCGAAGACTTGATCGATAGGATACAGCTGAGTGATAGAAGCAAGTACAATTAAAACAAAAGTTCTGTTCCCATTAGACATCGGTTAAGAGAATAATTCCCTAAGTCTCAACCCCGAAGACCGAAATCAACATCAGATTGACACTCAGAGAATTACTCCCATTAAACAATGTCAAAACGGGAAATCTACTTCACGCTTCGAGTAAAAACCCTTATCCTTTTCAGAAATATTCAGATACTTACAGACTACTGGTACAGATCAGATTATCAAATGATTCTTAGGAAACTAAGCATGATAAAACCCCACCATATCCCATAAAACCCAAAATGTATGCGTCAGAGTCAACTTAACACCCAACAAAGATACCCTCAAACCCCATTCTATCACAAACAGATGAGTCGTAACCGTTATGGCGTTTGAGACTATAGCGGGATCAGAAACAAGACTGGTATTAAAGTGCAGAGACTCAACTACAGAATTAAAATGCCAGAATGATCAGATAAGGAAACTAAACTCTCTACGAAAAATTTTCCACCTCTATCCTGTCCACCAACTACGAGAGCATTCGCCTACCTTCCAGAAGATTCTGCCCATTGCCCTTGCCTTCTTGGGCAATCCTTGATCAGACGTCCTATCTCACCGCACTGAAAACAACCAGTCTTCTTACATATTAACAAGTCTTTCTCTAAAGTTGACCCCATCGCGCGAAAAACCCTACGAAGCTCGAAAGAGGATTAGCCGTAGGTGAAATTACAGCAGCTACAGATGGAAGTTAGGCACTTCTTTGCCCTTTGACAGGCACTGTAGTCTCATCATGCCTACGGAACCATGTCGCGATGAGGTTACCTCCCAGAAAGCCAGGAGCCTTGGTGACTCAGAAAAGAAGGAAATAAGAATTAAACAGAAAATCAAAAGATAGATATATGGCTTTGGGGACTATGTTTTTCAAAATAACTTTCCTTTTAAAAATACTTCCTTTTTAAAACCTTTTTGAAAATAGTTTTCAAAAACTTTTTATCAAATCTGGTAACCTTCAGCTCTGATACCAAGTGTAACACCCCACTTCCGTTAAGGTTACTCACAAAGGGAATGCCTTAACTTCGGTGGAACGTTATAAGTAATTAGAACAAAAATTTACAAGACAGATATGTAAAGTAGTACTTGAAAATTTTATAACTTTATTACAGCAGAAACAAAAATAAGTTTGGTTACATCACAATACCAAAACCCAAGTACACAAATATCAGTCTTATACAAAATTCTTCAAGAATGCATAATTTTAAAGACATAATGTGACGGCAAGGAATTTCGCTCGATCTGAATCAGTCGTTAAACCGATCTAGACCGTTCGAAACCCCTGATCGTTTGAGGACACGACAAATCAGAACGCAGACGGAAGAACATTTCATTGCTATTACAACAATTCCATCAGATTACAAGAATATACAGAGTATAAATGAGTAAATTACATTTGATAAATATCAGAGATTACAATACATTACATAGCAGCGGAAAATAATACAAAGCACAACTGAAGATGATATACGGATACAGAGCTTTCCGGATATCATTCCAGCTATAAACCAGGATCCTGTGAATATAAATCTGCAAAACCAAAACTACTAGCTGCCCGTGCGGAAAATAGGGGCACCCAGAGTTTAGGTCAAAACAATAAACTCCAGGTCAGTCATGTGACTGGTGTGAGAACTAAAACAGTTATTTAAACTTTATTTTAAAAGAGGGTAATTCAAGGGACCACGCCGTATAACACGGAACGGGTTTCCTCCCAAGAATACCAGTGCATAGAATAAACAACGCAGTGCTTTTTCGAAAAATGAAGCCATTATAAGACCCAGGTCCCATCACACAATGCAACGCAAGCCGGAGGATAGGGTTTTCCCTTATAATAGCCAAACATGCTTGGTACGTTTAAAACAAACCATTTGATACTATAATAAGTGTATAGTGTCAAAACATTTTCAATCATAAGTATAAATCATAGACGGCATAGCATCCCATGCTACTATGTCGCCATACTAGGCTCTACAAATAAAACCGCAATACACGTATTGGAAATTGGATTTCCGTCATGAGTCGAGGCAAGGGGCAAGCTCCCCTCCGCGTTCGAATTATATTCAAAATAAATTTCTCGTTGTTATTATTTAAAATAATTTATTTTAAATATTCAAAATTCGCTAAAATCGCCAAAATAAAAATTTTAAACTGGCTCAGAATTTCTGGGTTATTACACATAATCCCCAATAGAGAATGCCATAAATAAGTAGAATCAAAGCCAAGCAATATTTCAAGCACTTCTAGCACTTTAAGAAGATTGAACCTGAATCAAGCTCCTATGTTTCCACCCTGAGAACCTGTGGGGGAAACAGAAGAAAAGAGGCGAAACAAACAAGGTCAGACATAAGTCTGGTGAGTCCAGTGACTTTCAGCATATAAACAGATAACTGTATTATGACATGTAAATAAAACTGGATAACAGATAACCATAACAGGAGTAGCAGGTTAACAGAAGGGACATAATGATATAGGCTAAATTAAGCTTCTTACTTGGTTTTCACTTCTCTGCACTAATACTAGTATAACATAATTAGGTGTTGTCCTAATATCTAAATAGAAAACAGAACAATCTCTTCAGAAACATGATGCCAGTAATGGGCCTTTACCACCCGAACAGAGACAAACAGTTTCAGAAACAGAATGCTAGTAATGGGCATTTACCACCCGAACAGAGACAGACGGTACAGAAATAGAAGCAGAAACGGAATCAGAGACGGAAACAGAATATTCTTATGGAAACAGAATGTTAGAATTAGGTGTACACTAGTAATGGGCCTTTAACACCCCAACAGACGGTACCACATAGAAACAGACATGTGTTACTACCCTAACAGAAACAGACGGTACCCCAACAGAAACAGACGGTACCCCAACAGAAACAGATAGAACTAAGTGTACCCTAAATTCTACCCCAAGCGATCGGCTCCCTAATACATAAATACCATGTGTCGGCCCCACAGAAGGGTGTATCACTCCCTAAAGTGGCAACCTATAGACACAGACCTATTTACAGATGTCACGGTGTAACACCCCGTATTTTCTATTAACGTTGTAATAACGAATCCTAGAATACTTAATTTAAAATGTAAGAATAAAAGGAAACGGGTTACGCCATTGTGTTCATCTCGGAATTCTGGTTGAGATAGTCCGAGTTCGCGTAAATTGGACTTCGTATGAAGAAGTTATGGCTGTTAGAAGTTTCAGAAAATTCAAATAATTTCAAACAGCTCGAAAGAACAAGTTCAAAATTCAAACAGAAGCCAGAAACGAGCTGGGCGGGAAAATTCCCGCCCAGGCAGGTCGACCAGGGGGTCAACCCTAGTGTCAACCTCCCCCCTAGAGGTCGACTTGG
This sequence comes from Allium sativum, assembly GCA_030737875.1. Lineage (NCBI taxonomy): Eukaryota > Viridiplantae > Streptophyta > Magnoliopsida > Asparagales > Amaryllidaceae > Allium > Allium sativum. Next base: position 432,891,606 of record CM060912.1, read on the forward strand.
GAGTCGACCTGGCCCCCGGCCAGATCTGAAATTTGAACGATTGATGACTTGTTGCTGAGTCACTAGGGTTTCAGGATGGCCCTGATCTGGTCTGAGTGGCTGTGATTAACCCTAGGTTCATCTGACGGCTATAATCAAACTGAAATTCTATATAAATAGCTCAATGCCTAACCTAAAATCACACAGAAAAATAATTCTAGAACTGAAATGCCGTCAGTAGAGAACTTGGAGTAGCCATCACCCTTTTTCAATTCAAAGACAAGTTGAAAGTTTACATCTAAATCAAAATTAAAACTAGTCTAATTCAACGATCTTCTTCAAAGGCGCGCATCTCCAATTTCAGAATGCAAGAATTTCTTTTAGTTTATAAGTTAGTTGTTACGCAGATTTAAACATTCTTTCGATTTAAATCATGACATATTGTAATTGGGATATAGTATGATGCCTATGTATAAGATTTGATTCTCGTTTATCTTAAAATATCATTGTGATTAATCATGTCTATATGCTTGTGGCGATGAACATGTTGTATATTTCATGTCTATATGCTTATGGCGATGAACATGTTGTATATTTCATGTTTATATGCTTGGGTGATGTACGACATTGTATGTTATTGGAATCTATTACGATTGGGTAAAGAACTTACCATGCCAACAAAATGGTGAAACATGTCATGTTGCAATTTGATGGTTATTTGCAAGCCTAGGATCTAAATTACATGCTTACATGTAGATTGACATTCATGAATAGTTAGAACCATGTCAAGTTGAATCTATTTATGTTGTAAAAAGTTGGAATTGCAATCCTCTTATGTTTAACACACATAAGTTATCATGCTAAGTTGCAATTTAAAAATGGTTAGAGTAGCTTTCTTATGTTTTGACATACATAAGTTAGTATGTTAAATTGTGGTTTAAAATCTTGTTAATGTGTTAAACCTCCATGTTAGACCCATATCAAGTTTACATGACTTAGTCACAAGTTCACCTTTACCTGTTTAGTTGAGATAATGATACATCTATGCCAAGTTACATGTTATAAGTTTAATGTATGCTATTTTATGTTTATGTCATGTTCCTTGTTTATTACCCCTTTTTGTTTATGGGTTTGGGATGATTTGTTAGCCCAACATTTTATGTAATTCATACGTATGTTCTACGGGGATAACGATGGGAAAAAATGAAAATTCATGGCATAGGTTTGTTCATAAAATAGTATATTTGATATACCATTTATTATGAGCAATTTTTGAAAAGATAATTTATGGCATGAGTAAATCAAAATTAATTTACATAAAGAAATTAGACATATATAGAAAAATATGAATTTAGAAAAGAGGAATATGTCTAACCCGAGGTTAGACTGAGTTGTGGTGTAAATCTGCCCGGAACCGACCGACATATCCAGTGACCACAACAAGACCTGTCTAATGTGGGTGGTTAGTGCATTAAGCCCAAAAAGAACCCGAGGTTAGACTGAGTTGTGGCGTAAACCTGCCCGGAACCAACCGACACATCCAGTGACCACAACAAGACCTGTCTAATGTGAGTAGTTGGTGCTTTAATAAATTAAAGCTAAGTCAGGATTGGTAGGGTTAAGTAAATTAGGAAATCACTTAACCGATTCAACATGTTAACTAAAACGAATGGGCTGGGTTAGGTAAACTTGGACACTTAACCAAATAAACATGTTGATTAGAAAACCCTAGTAACGGGGACCCATTTCAGCAGTAACCCACATAGATGTATCATGGTACCCTGAAACTAGGCAGGGTGAGGCATGATTACTGGGCTGAATTATAAGCGGTCAAAACGTCGGCGGTTGGTGGGCCAGTGTAGGTTCCGACGGAGTATGGGCGTGCTCCGAAGTGGAAAAATCAGGCACTGGACATCAGTAGTGTACTCTGTGCATCTTGAATCGTGTCGGGTTGCCACCAGAGGGACTGATACACCCCATGGTGGTACCAGCACAGGTGACTACAGTCAAGTGGGGCCGAATGACACAGGACATGAATACATGCGAGTAGGAGCCGATCATTAAGGGTATCGTTGGGGCTGGTTGAACCAATGGTTAAGTAGGTGCAGAGACTATAGTAATGGGTGCAATCACATGTTCCTCTTATCTTATATTAGGATATTTTCCTATGTTCTGTTATCACTGTCATGATCCCTTTCCTTGTTTAAATACTAGTAACCACTGAACTTACCAGACTTATTGTCTGACCCGTTTTCTTTCGTCTTCTTTTCTTCTGTCCCCCCCCCCAGGTCCACAGGGAGGAAATACTCCAGCTTAATCAGACTCTTTACAAGCTTCAAGAAAGTAGATTTATGATTTGGACTCTCTTGCATTGGCTATGGCTTTTGGATATGACACTTGGGGAATTATGCAGTTTTATCTATGTTTTATGCTTCTTTATTTAATAATCAAGACAGAAATTATGGTGTAATGTTTTGGAAGTTATTTTTGAGACAATTTGCTGTAACACTTTTGTATTGAACCACGTATGAAATAAATATTTGAATTCCGCTGCTTATATTTATTTGTCTTGTAAATTTTTCTGTGTCTTGTACCTATAACCCTCCACCAAAGTTAAGGCATTCCCTTTGTGAGTGACCTTAATGGAGGTGGGGTGTTTCACACGGTGTCTTACATCCTCAGAGCAGACCGGATCCATGCATGCACATGACCCGGTTGGAATGTGCCATCAACACCTGAAACACCCCACCTCCGTTAGGGTCACTCTCAAAGGGAATGCCCTAATTTTGGTGGAGGTTTATAAGTATAAGTCACAGATATACAAGACAGAATATAAGAACACATATTTTTGAACAGCGAAAAAACAACAACTTTTATTTCATAAAAGATATGTGTTACAACAACATACCATAATTGTCTTACAATACTTCCAAAAAAACATAACATCTTCATAACTGTCTTGGTTACATTATTTAAAGAAGCATAAAGAAAACATAAATAAACTGCAAAAGTCCCATAGTTGTTGTCCAAAGCCATAGTCCAAAACGAAAAGATCCAAGCAATACATTCTTTCTCTTCAAGCTGGATATGAAGGCTGGTCAAGCTGCGGTATTCCCTCCCTGTGGACCTGGGGGGAAACGGAAGAAAAGAAGACGAAAGAAAAGTAGAGTCAGACATAAAGCCTGAGTAAGTCTAGGACTATTCAGCCTATGAATAAAGAACTGGGTATGATAAGTATAAACTAGAAATGAGAAAGCACCATATACTTAGTTAAGTTGTCTAGGGTCGAATATACTATCGTACCCCATATTAATCTTTGTACCCATATAAACTAGTTCCCAACAGGCACCCCATAATCAGTGTGAAGTGATCCATTTTATGATGATCGGCTCCTACTCGCATAGTTACATGTGTCTTACGGCCCCCGATGTTGTAGTTACCTATGTTGGTCCCACCATGGGGTGTATCAAGTCCCATGGTGGCGGCCCGACACAATCCTAGAATGCACAAGTATGCTACTGGTGCCCAGTGCTTTATTTTTCTACGCCGGAGTGTGTGCACGCCCGCACCCCGTTAGAACCTACACTACTGCACCACCGCCGTCGATTTGACCTCTTACAATCAGCCCAGTAATCGTGCCCCACCCTGCCTAGTTTCAGGGTATCATGATACACCTTATAGGGTTACTGCTGAAAAGGGTCCCCCGCTACTAGGTTTTCTATTTCTAGCCAACATGCTAATTTGGTTAAGTGTTTTGTAAACCTAACCCCCAATCAGTCTGTTTAGTTTAGCATGTTCCATTTTGATTAAGTATTAATATAATTTACTTAATCCTATCAATCCTGACTCAGCCTTAATTGTCTTATTAAAGCCTTGACCTCTCACATTAGACAGGTATTGTTGTGGCTGCCTGTTGCCGGTTGGGTCCGGGAAGTCTTACGCCACAACTCAGTCTAACCTCGGGTCCTTATTGGGCTCCATGTTTAACCACCCACATTGGATAGGTATTGTTGTGACTACTGGACAGCCGGGCGGTTCCGGGCAGGTTTACATCACAACTCAATCCAACCTCGGGTTAAACACATCGTATTTTCTACATTTACATATTTTGTCTTTCTTCTTTTTATATGTAAATATTTGCGGCCCATTATTCAAAAATCAATTTAAGCTAATGGTGTAAAGGTTACACCAATCATGGGCCCAACCCATTATTGAATTTGGGCCCATCTACTTTTATATTTTCATTTATTAATTAATTTGGCCCAACGCTATTTCCCCCCGTTTAATACGTTCGTTTATTATAATATATGTTGGGCTTAGCCTTTTTAAGCCCAACTTAGCCACGTGAAAAAGGGGAGGCTTAAAACGTGATTATATACACAAAAAGGGGGATGTGAACGCATGAACTTGCAGCATAACGTTGGAACTACAAAATAGAAACTGGTGTACTTGCATTGTAGTAACATATACTTTGGTCATAAAGCATAAGTGACATAAATCAAACCATGTAAACTTGTGGTTAAGTTAAGAATCTAACTAAATTAGATATCATTATTGACACATAGTCTTAACTACAACATAAACCTATATTTTTACTTAGGCATAATGTCAAACATAAGCAAATCATGTTTATAAAATTACTATATGTTTACAAAGTTGCTTACTTTTGTTACTAATACAAAAGTATAGTTCAACTAGAATTATTCCAACTTAATCATGATTTTTAATCTATTCACATAATCATGGCACAAATATACCCAATCATGAAATCATGGTTTTTGATCTATTCATGTAATCATGGCATAAATATTCCTAAACATGAAATCATGGTTTTTACTTTATTCATGCAAACTTGCAATTGGAATGTAAATCTAACTTAGCGATGTGTCACATATATTATCATATAATTCTTGTTAACAATATAGGCCTAACATGTTTTTCAATTAGGCATAATACCAAACATAGCCTAGTCATATTTATAAAATCAACATAAGTTCACAAAGAGGCTTACTTTTGTTTCTAGTACAAAAGTATGGTTTTATACATAGAATCATGATGCCAATTCTAACATAATTTCATATGAATCATAATACCCCAAATTTGATCCAATTACACAAAAAGTGAATTTGTACAAAAATACACATTATGTTGGCATAGTAGCAAAACCACATACTTGCATGAATCTCAATTAAACAACCACAAAATGTAGCTTCAACATGAATTACATACTTGCGAATATCCAATCGTATACTTGCATGAATCTCAAATAAACTACCGCAAACATGTAGTTTTTATCATGAATTACATACTTGCGAATATCCAAGCGTTATATCACAACATTCCAAATCGATTAGAATCATAGCAACGCACAAATATGAATTACTATCACCACAAATCAAGTGTAATTCTCATTTTTACACAAATCAAACACAGTTATTTAATTCATACCGGAATAGTACTCTACTTACAATCGTGTGACGAATTCTTCAATTCAGGAATCTGAATTCTAGATTTTGAGATGATATTCCTTTGATGTAGGCGTTGATTTGATTTGTTTACGTTTAACTTGTAGTTGCTTTGTGCTTTAGAGTTTTTCTCCTAATCGTCTCTCAAATTGGTGGCTACTCCTAGTCGTTCCTCAGCAGCATGATGGCCTCATTCTTATTTTTGAATGAATAGATTAGGTAGAGTCTAGGGTCATTTTTATAGAGTTTATGAACTGATTAGGACCATCAATGTAGCTTGGGTTAATCGTAGCCATTCATTCGAAAGAGATACCAATCATGAGCTGACACCTAGCCCTAGTGACAAAGCAAGGCTCAGAAAATCGACCAAACACAGACCAGGCCAGCCAGGGTGGGCTGGGTTCGACCTGGCTCTGGGGCCAGGTCGACAGCCCTGTCGACAGCCCTGTCGACCTGGCTAGCCCAGGTCGACTGCCAAGTCGACCTGGGTGCCTTAGGCGGGAATTTTCCCGCCTTGGCCAATAGGGCCCGATTTTGAATTTTAAACTTGTTTTCTGAGCTGTTTTCGTCTGTTTGAATTTTAACCTAAATTCTGAAACTTCCGGAGGCCATATCTTCTTCATACGGACTCCGTTTTTCGAAAACTCGGACTCTATTTCGCGTATTTTTCCGAGACGAACACAACGGCGTATCCCGTTTCCCTTAATTCTTTGATTTGAAATTAATTATACTTTAATTTGCGAATTTCACGGTTATAGAATTCACGGGGTGTTACATTCTCCCCCACTTAAAAGGATTTCGTCCCCGAAATCTTCAAGTTAGGAGGAATGTATATCCTAACATCCAATCATCCATCTACTCATCCATCAAACACGAGCATCCATTGTCCTTAAAAGACTTCTAATGCTTCATGATCATATGCGAAGTGTGTGTGTGTACGTGTACTTATCTAATGCAAAATCAGGCGGTCTACTGATTCAGTTGACCTCCTTAATGCGAATTATGTAAGTGCCATGAATCCATTATGTATGCTAATTTTCCTATTCATGATTCTACATGAGTGCACAATCATGCATACAAATGCAACATCCATATGACAACACATTAAAGTTCAACCATATACGAATGCAAACATATATGCATATGCAATATGAAGTGACTAAGCCGATCTAAAACCTAGGTTGTGTGTGTATATGCAACCACGAGCAACCACTAGCAATCACTTGCAACCACTTGCAACCATCATCCATAACATGTTTCAATTACATGTTTTCATCCAAAGGGTTTCTACCTAAAAGATAGGGTCGAGGAGATATACCTAAAAAAATAGATAAAAGCACAACTTAAGGAAAAAAGAAAGATCAAGGATGTACCCTCAAAAAGAAAAGGGTAGGCAGCTCGTATTCTAGCTTCAGTTTCCCAAGTTGCATCTCCTTCGGCGTCGCTCCACTCAACTTTGACGAGTTTGACTTCGCGGTTGCGTAGCTTTTTCACTTCCGTTCCTAATATGCGGGTTGGAACTTTCCTCACGGTTGCTTCGCGCTCCACTTCAGCTTCTTCTAGGATATTTGGCTCTACCACTTTAGCAGACTCATGTAGACATTTTCGAAGATGTGAAACATGAAAAACGTTGTGAACTCCGGCCAGCTTTTCGGGTAGTTCTAATCTATAGGCCATTTTCCCAATTTTCTCGATGATAGGGAATGGCCCTACGAACCTTGGTGCTAGTTTTCCTGTGGTTCCAAAACGGACAACGTTCCTTAGCGGAGATACCTTAAGAAAAACTCTGTCTCCAACCTCAAATTCGAGGTCGGTCCTTCTCTTGTCGGCGTAGGACTTTTGTCTGTCTTGGGCCGTCTTCATCCTTCTTCGTATTAAGTCTACTTTCTCTGAAGTCTCTCGGATCATATCTGGTCCAAGTATGAGCTTATCAGTATACTCCCACCAACAAGTGGGCGATCGGCACGGTCTTCCATATAAAGCTTCGAAGGGCGCCATCCCGATGGTTGCTTGATAGCTGTTATTGTAGGCAAATTCCACCAAAGGAAGATGGTCTTCCCATGTCCCTCCGAAGTCAAGGACGCACAGTCTTAAAAGGTCCTCCAAAACTCTGTTCACTCTTTCTGTTTGGCCGTCGGTTTGGCGATGATAGGCTGTGCTCAAGCATAACTGCGTTCCTACTACTTCTTGCAGACTCCGCCAAAACTCACTGGTGAAGATAGGGTCTCGGTCACTAACAATGCTGGATGGTATTCCATGGAGTCGAACGATTTCCTTGAGGTAAAGAGATGCTAGGGATGAGGCAGTTCTTTTACTTTTGACAGGTAAAAAGTGGGCGCTTTTAGTAAGCCTATCCACTATTACCCAAATGCTAGTGTTGCCTCTCCTAGACCTAGGCAGCCCATCGATGAAGTCCATTGAGATGCTATCCCACTTCCACTGCGGGACCTCTAGAGGATGTAGCAGACCGCCAGGCTTTTTCTGTTCCGCCTTAACTTGTTGGCACACCATACACTTAGAAACGAATTCTGCCACGTCCTTTTTCATGCCGTTCCAGAAGAAAGTTCTTTTTATGTCCTTGTACATTTTATCTCCGCCTGGGTGTATCGTCATCTTGGAGTGATGTGCTTCCTCGAGAACCCTCTTTACTAAATCCCTTGTCTGTGGGACGCATAGTCTTCCGTCTCGCCTTAGCCAACCCTTATCGTCGATGGAGTATCTGTTGAGGTGACTTGAAGTCTCACCCCTAATTATCCTATCAATCGTTTCCACAAGCTGAGGGTCTTCACGTTGTGCTGTCCCTATTGAGTCCACTAAAGTCGGGCGCACTTCGAGAGATGCTAGCAAGCCTGGTACAAAATCGGAGGAAGGCCTAAAGTCGAAGCTGGCTATAAACTCTAGGCTTTGTCTTTCAACAAACAGCGGGCTTAGGGTCAATTTCTTTCGGCTCAACGCGTCTTCCACTACGTTGCCTTTGCCCGGAGTGTAGGAGATCTCGAAATCGTACGAGGCAAGAAACTCCATCCATCTTTGTTGCCTCAAGTTAAGATCTTTCTGCGAGAAAAGATATTTCAATGATTTATGGTCAGTGTAAAGTTCGAACTTCTCACCTAGGAGATAGTGTCGCCAAGACTTGAGTGCAAAGACGATGGCAGCTAACTCCAGATCGTGGGTCGGGTAGTTCTTTTCGTGCACTTTCAACTGCCTCCTGCCATAAGCTACTACCCTTCCTTCTTGCATTAAGACGGCGCCCAGCCCTGTCCCACATGCATCTGTATAAACAGTGAACATCTTGCTTCCATCTGGCAACGTCAAAACTGGGGCTGTTGTAAGAGCCCTTTTTAGTCGCTGGAAAGCAAACTCGCAATCCAAGTCCCAATTGAACGCTAGATTCTTCTTGGTCAATTTCGTGAGCGGAGCTGAGATTCTCGAAAAATCATTTATGAACTTTTGATAGAAACCTGCTAGTCCTAGAAAACTTCGGACCTCAGTTGCATTCCTTGGTGTCTTCCAATCCTGTACCGCCACTACCTTAGCAGGGTCCACTGCTAACCCTTGTTTGGATACTATGTGCCCAAGGAACCTCACCTCTTCTCTCCAAAAGTGGCATTTGGAGAATTTAGCTTTTAGCTGATGGACCCGCAGAGTTTCCATGATTGCCCTTAAGTGCTGAGCATGTTCCTCTTCACTCTTTGAGAAGATAAGGATATCGTCTACGAAGACCACTACGAATTTATTGAGGAAATCTCTGAATACCCTACTCATCAGGTCCATGAAGTAAGCAGGTGCATTTGTCAAGCCGAAAGGCATGACAAGCCATTCAAAGAAGCCGTCTGGGGTTCTGAATGCCGTTTTATCGATACTATCTTCAGCCACCCTTAGCTGATGAAAATCGGTTGCTAAATCGAGTTGGAAAAAACAGACGCTCCTACAAGCTGATCAAACAAATCGTCAATTCTGGGGAGAGGGTGCCTATTATTTTTCGTTAGATTGTTGAGCTCCCTATAGTCAACATATAGACGAAGTGAACCATCCGCCTTTGTAGCGAACACCACTGGAGCGCCCCATTCTGAAATGCTCCTCCTAATGAACCCCTTTTCTAGAAGCTCTTTAATTTGTTTACTGAGCTCTTTCCTTTCCCGTGGAGCCATGTGTCTAACGGGCAACGCAACGGGCTTTGCATTATCTACAAGGTATATGCGGAAGTCTATCTCCCGCTTCGGAGGCAAGCCCTTCACCTCTTCGAAGACATCCGGATATTCCCGGACCACTCTAACTGATTGCAAATTTTCAACAAAGGCATCTAGCGATTCAAGGTAACTAAGCATAACCGCATACGAGGGATTACTAGAAATTTCCAAAGTATTACCGAGCTGGGTTAGGAGCCTAACAACCCTTTTCTCACAATCAAGGATGGCCCTATTACTGGATAGCCAATCCATGCCCAAAATCAAACCATATCCCGAAAAGCCCAAAACAAAGGCACTACATTGAAATTCTACGCTTAGAATAGAAATTTTCAATCCCAAACAGATCATAGACAAATGAGCTGGGCCCCCAATTGGATTTGAAACAATTAAGGGGTCCTCTACCATACTAGTTTTTAGGTGCAGAGATTCTACTAAAGCAGACGAGATAAAGGAGTGTGACGCGCCAGAATCAAATAAAGTGCGAACGGGGTGATCATAAAGATAAACTACACTTTCTACAGAAGTATTTATACCTCTCTGTTGCAGAGGTGGCGCTTCTAGCACATGAACTTGTGCCCCTGAGGTGGATCCAGCCCTCTGCCCCTGTCCTCGTTTCTTTGGGCAGTCCTTAGCCCTGTGGCCTGTCTCACCGCAAGAAAAGCACCCACCATTCTCCTTGGCCTTCTTTTTCCGGCAATCTTTCACTAAGTGCCCCACTTTGCCACAGAAATTACACTTCCTCTTCTCTTTGTTGCCTTTCCCGCCCTTCTTAAAGTCTGTCTTCTTAGGCTGCAAACCCTCTTTCTTCCCTTGAGAGCTTTCTGCCTTTGTCTCCTTCTTGCCCTTATCCTCTTCGTTCAGCAATGCCATTTGTACCAATCTTTCATACGTGGCTCCCATGGGTATATGGGTCATGGCCAAACTGTGTAATGGCTCATTCAACCCTTTGACGAAACGGAGAGCCTTCTTGTGCGGGGTGTTGACTAGGTCCAGCCCAAACCTAGCCAGCTCATCAAATTGATTAACATACTCTTTGACTGTCTTGTTCCCTTGCTTAAGAAATAAGAATTTTTCCAACTGCAAACTCCTTTCCGCATCTGAGAGAAATTTAGCCTTAAACCTTGCCCTAAAGTCCTCCCATGTCTCCACTGGTCTTTCTGCATTAGTGACTTCCCACCAGTAGGAAGCCTCGCCCTTTAGTAGCCATACTGCCAGTTGTACTTTCTGTCTATCTTCTACCTCAAAGATGATGAATAAGTCCTCGGTTTCTTTCAGCCAATTTCTAGCTGCCACGAAGGACTCAGTTCCATGAAAATCCTTTCCTCCCATAGCTTTAAAATCTTTACATATCTTAGCAAACGTGTTTCCCCGTGGAGGAGGTGGAGGAAGAGGTGCTGCTGCAGCTGGCTGATTTCCTGCAGCTGGGGGAGGAGGAACGGTAGGACCTGGCTGAGTGGCCCTTGCTTCTAAGAACCGTCTAAACCAACCAGGTATTGGTACACCCTCTGGCAAGTTAAGTTCTTCGGACATGCTGAAACAAAAAGGATAGATTCAAAACGAAGGATAAGAGATAGTACCTATGGCTTTGGGGGAGGGACTTTGCCTTTTAAAATAATATTTTATCTCTTAAAAAAAATGCTTCTTTAAATTTCCTTTTTGAAAATAATTTTTCAAATTTTTTTTTATCTTATCTGGTAAACCTATGCTCTGATACCAAGTGAAACACCCCACCTCCGTTAGGGTCACTCTCAAAGGGAATGCCCTAATTTTGGTGGAGGTTTATAAGTATAAGTCATAGATATACAAGACAGAATATAAGAACACATATTTTTGAACAGCGAAAAAACAACAACTTTTATTTCATAAAAGATATGTGTTACAACAACATACCATAATTGTCTTACAATACTTCCAAAAAACATAACATCTTCATAACTGTCTTGGTTACATTATTTAAAGAAGCATAAAGAAAACATAAATAAACTGCAAAAGTCCCATAGTTGTTGTCCAAAGCCATAGTCCAAAACGAAAAGATCCAAGCAATACATTCTTTCTCTTCAAGCTGGATATGAAGGCTGATCAAGCTGCGGTATTCCCTCCCTGTGGACCTGGGGGGGAAACGGAAGAAAAGAAGACGAAAGAAAAGTAGAGTCAGACATAAAGCCTGAGTAAGTCTAGGACTATTCAGTCTATGAATAAAGAACTGGGTATGATAAGTATAAACTAGAAATGAGAAAGCACCATATACTTAGTTAAGTTGTCTAGGGTCGAATATACTATCGTACCCCATATTAATCTCTGTACCCATATAAACTAGTTCCCAACAGGCACCCCATAATCAGGGTGAAGTGATCCATTTTATGATGATCGGCTCCTACTCGCATAGTTACATGTGTCTTATGGCCCCCGATGTGGTAGTTACCTATGCTGGTCCCACCATGGGGTGTATCAAGTCCCATGGTGGCGGCCCGACACAATCCTAGAATGCACAAGTATGCTACTGGTGCCCAGTGCTTTATTTTTCTGCGCCAGAGTGTGTGCACGCCCGCACCCCATTAGAACCTACACTGCTGCACCACCGCCGTCGATTTGACCTCTTACAATCAGCCCAGTAATCGTGCCCCACCCTGCCTAGTTTCAGGGTATCATGATACACCTTATAGGTTTACTGCTGAAAAGGGTCCCCCGCTACTAGGTTTTCTATTTCTAGCCAACATGCTAATTTGGTTAAGTGTTTTGTAAACCTAACCCCCAATCAGTCTGTTTAGTTTAGCATGTTCCATTTTGATTAAGTATTAATATAATTTACTTAATCCTATCAATCCTGACTCAGCCTTAATTGTCTTATTAAAGCCTTGACCTCTCACATTAGACAGGTATTGTTGTGGCTGCCTGTTGCCGGTTGGGTCCGGGAAGTCTTACGCCACAACTCAGTCTAACCTCGGGTCCTTATTGGGCTCCATGTTTAACCACCCACATTGGATAGGTATTGTTGTGACTACTGGACAGCCGGGCGGTTCCGGGCAGGTTTACATCACAACTCAATCCAACCTCGGGTTAAACACATCGTATTTTCTACATTTACATATTTTGTCTTTCTTCTTTTTATATGTAAATATTTGCGGCCCATTATTCAAAAATCAATTTAAGCTAATGGTGTAAAGGTTTACACCAATCATGGGCCCAACCCATTCTTGAATTTGGGCCCATCTACTTTTATATTTTCATTTATTAATTAATTTGGCCCAACGCTATTTCCCCCCGTTTAATACGTTCGTTTATTATAATATATGTTGGGCTTAGCCTTTTTAAGCCCAACTTAGCCACGTGAAAAAGGGGAGGCTTAAAACGTGATTATATACACAAAAAGGGGAATGTGAACGCATGAACTTGCAGCATAACGTTGGAACTACAAAATAGAAACTGGTGTACTTGCATTGTAGTAACATATACTTTGGTCATAAAGCATAAGTGACATAAATCAAACCATGTAAACTTGTGGTTAAGTTAAGAATCTAACTAAATTAGATATCATTATTGACACATAGTCTTAACTACAACATAAACCTATATTTTTACTTAGGCATAATGTCAAACATAAGCAAATCATGTTTATAAAATTACTATATGTTTACAAAGGTGCTTACTTTTGTTACTAATACAAAAGTATAGTTCAACTAGAATTATTCCAACTTAATCATGATTTTTAATCTATTCACATAATCATGGCACAAATATACCCAATCATGAAATCATGGTTTTTGATCTATTCATGTAATCATGGCATAAATATTCCTAAACATGAAATCATGGTTTTTACTTTATTCATGCAAACTTGCAATTGGAATGTAAATCTAACTTAGTTGTGTGTCACATATATTATCATATAATTCTTGTTAACAATATAGGCCTAACATGTTTTTCAATTAGGCATAATACCAAACATAGCCTAGTCATATTTATAAAATCAACATAAGTTCACAAAGAGGCTTACTTTTGTTTCTAATACAAAAGTATGGTTTTATACATAGAATCATGATGCCAATTCTAACATAATTTCATATGAATCATAATACCCCAAATTTGATCCAATTACACAAAAAGTGAATTTGTACAAAAATACACATTATGTTGGCATAGTAGCAAAACCACATACTTGCATGAATCTCAATCAAACAACCACAAACATGTAGCTTCAACATGAATTACATACTTGCGAATATCCAATCGTATACTTGCATGAATCTCAAATAAACTACCGCAAACATGTAGATTTTATCATGAATTACATACTTGCGAATATCCAAGCGTTATATCACAACATTCCAAATCGATTAGAATCATAGCAACGCACAAATATGAATTACTATCACCACAAATCAAGTGTAATTCTCATTTTTACACAAATCAAACACAGTTATTTAATTTATACCGGAATAGTACTCTACTTACAATCGTGTGACGAATTCTTCAATTCAGGAATCTGAATTCTGGATTTTGAGATGCTATTCCTTTGATGTAGGCGTTGATTTGATTTGTTTACGTTTAACTTGTAGTTGCTTTGTGCTTTAGAGTTTTCTCCTAATCGTCTCTCAAATTGGTGGCTACTCCTAGTCGTTCCTCAGCAGCATTATGGCCTCATTCTTATTTTTGAATGAATAGATTAGGTAGAGTCTAGGGTAATTTTTATAGAGTTTATGAATTGATTAGGACCATCGATGTAGCTTGGGTTAATCGTAGCCATTCATTCGAAAGAGAGACCAATCAGGAGCTGACACCTAGCCCTAGTGACAAAGCAAGGCTCAGAAAATCGACCAAACACAGACCAGGCCAGCCAGGGTGGGCTAGGTTCGACCTGGCTCTAGGGCCAGGTCGACAGCCCAGTCGACAGCCCTGTCGACCTGGCTAGCCCAGGTCGACTGCCAAGTCGACCTGGGTGCCTTAGGCGGGAATTTTCCCGCCTTGTCCAATAGGGCCCGATTTTGAATTTTAAACTTGTTTTCTGAGTTGTTTTCGTCTGTTTGAATTTTAACCTAAATTCTGAAACTTCCGGAGGCCATATCTTCTTCATACGGACTCCGTTTTTCGAAAACTCGGACTATATTTCGCGTATTTTTCCGAGACGAACACAACGGCGTATCCCGTTTCCCTTAATTCTTTGATTTGAAATTAATTATAATTTAATTTGTGAATTTCACGGTTATAGAATTCACGGGGTGTTACAACACCCCTCGCCATTATCAGAGTGAACCTCTTACAATTAGTTCAGTAAGCATGCCCTGGCCCCTCTTAGTGTTCGGTCATAGTTTTGATATCAGAAAGGGTTACTGACTAATATGGGTCCCAAACAACAGATGACACAAGTTATTACCCCTCCTAAGTGTGTGTCCTCAGACTAACAGATTTCAGATTAACTTGCTTACAGATTTCAGATGTACAAAGTTCAGATTAACTAGTCCTCGGATCAGACATACAAGTTAGCAAGTTTTCAGACTAATGGATCAGATACAGATTAACAAGTTTTCAAACTAACGAATCAGTTATACAGATTAACAAACTTACAGATTGTTTCACCTAACCTTGTATTGGGCCTACAGATTTTCAAATGGGTTTATCAGATTCATCAGTCCAGTTGACTTAACCCTATCCACCCAACACGTTTTAGGCATCACCTTTATCTTAGATTTGCATTAATTAAATATTAATGCACAGACCTCTCACATTAGGTCGGTAGCTTGTGGCCGCTGGATGTGTCGGGCGGTTCCGGGCAGACTTCTGCCACAAGCAAGACCAAACCTCGTGTCTGAGCATCTTTATGCCTACGACCTCTCACATTAGACTGACAGTTTGCGGTTGCTGGTTAAGCTGGTTGGGTCCGGGCAGGCTTATACCGCAAACAAAGTCTAACCTCGTGTCTCAGCATTCTTATTTTTAGCTAAAGTATTCATTCACAGATTATGCCAATATCAGACTAATTATGCCAATTCAAAAAATTAACTTCTTTACGAGTTATAGCAGATTATTCAAAGTTCTATTAACATGTTTTTCTCAATTTTAGATCGAGCCTACAGATTTCTTACCCAAATTACCGTATTCAGTTTTCAATAGATTTAGCAGATTAGGCAACTTAACAAATTTAATAATCCCCTAAAAATTCCATTGACATACCTCGCCTAATTATAAATTTAAACCTAATTTTACATGCCCAAATTATGGTCATAACTCACAACGTAACATATGCCCCAAACTTTGTTAAACTTACACAGTACAGAATATTCTCCAAAAAACCCAAATTCGCAACAATAACAATTATGCCCAAAACTTGATTTATATGCCAATTACATATTCCATATGTCAAGTTACCCCAAATTTCATCCTAACAATCATGCCATAGTACGTGTTCCAAATTATAGCCTTTGATTTCAGCGGATGCCAAATGTTCAAAAGTCCCCGTTTAGGCGTACTCACATTTAATAGTTATCCTATTATAATATAGATCTTTACGCCTAAGTCATATACAAAATAATTCTCCTTCTTCCAAATCAGAAACTATCATATATATATATATATAGGATGCCCAGATCTAGATCTAAATTACAACTTATGTTGTGTTCTTAAATCAGTCACAAATCAGTCATGTCCAATTACGCATCATTCACTATTTACCCTAAATTTAGCGTTCGTGCGTCAATCTCTTATGAGATTTGGCTCAGGCTCGTGGTAGCCTAGCTATAGAACAGAAGGAAGGAAGAGATACAGAATAGTTACAATGATATTAATAAGATAGATCTACACAGAAAAACATATCTGATAAACAGGAATAAGATAGATCTACACAGAAAAACGGATCTGATACATAATCCCCAATTCATATTTATAACCATGTCAAGATCATAATTAAATTTCATATCTGAAAATAACTATACTCACAAATCGAGATTTAAGAAAGAGAAGAACGATTCTGGGATCTGATTTCTGGAGTTGATTAGCTTTCCATTGATGTAGGCGTTGATTTGTTATCTTTATCTTCTCGCTTGAATTGATTGATTAGGGTGAAGGCTAGGTCACTTTAGGTTTTAGGAGCATGGAGGCGCCATTCCTCTTTGTTAATGAATTAGCATTGGGTCTTGCTATGTATTTATAGGTGTAGAGAGTGTTTTAGAGCCCTTAGATGAACTAAGAGACCATCAGAACAACCCAACTCAAATACACATCATCCGGCCACTCAGAAGAAGACACCTCATCACAGAACACTCCAAAATCCTGTATTGGATCGGTATGGGCGCACTTGGCAGGTGCGCCAGTGCATTTTTGTACTGGCGCACTTGTGAAGTGCGCCAGTGCATTCTGGTCAACTTCCGGTTTTTCTGCCTAATTTCGTTCGTCCATATCTTCTTCATACGATATCCGTTTTACGCAAACTCGAACTCTATCTCAAGCAGAATTCCGAGAGGAACGCAATGGCGTAACCCGTTTCACCTAATTCTTCATTTAATAATTAATTATTCTTTAATTATCTCTTGTGTCCCATTTTAAAATTACAGGGTGTTACACATTCGTCCTTCCACATTTTCGATTGTTACTTCATGCTTCTCGCAATCCACTTTTTCTTCATACCTCTTGAGCCAGTCCATATCCAAAATGATCCCAAACCCAGTGAAGTTCAAAATACAGCAATCGCACACAAAGGAGAAACCATGACTCGATAACACTAGACCACGACAAAGCATACCCAAGCTGGAGGAAACCCCCTACTGGATTAGTCACACCAAAGGTTTATCCCAAATCTTGGGTTCCAAACCCAAGCGGCACACAAGCTCATTACAAATGTAAGAATGCGACGCTCAGTATCAATCAACAGTCGAATTGAAACACTTATGATAGAAAGAGTACCTTGAACAACAAGACTCTTCCCTTTCTCCTCCGCTATAGGATCCCTTGGAGAAGATGGAATAACTTCCAAAGCATACGTTTTCACAGTCTGCTTACCCTTAGCCTGTCTTGGACAATCCTTCTTGTTATGCCCAGGTTTCCCATAGTTGTAGCACTTTCTCTCAGCTTTCGGGTTCTTACAATCCTTGGAAAAATGGCCCTTCTACTGGCAGTTGAAACAAATTACCACATTTTTCTGCTTCATCTAGCCATCTTTTCCTTTCTGATGTTGTTGATTCCTCTTTTTGTTATTACCACCTTCTGTGGTTTCGACTCCTCTTTAGCTGCAACAACACTCTCTTCCTTGAGAAACAAACTCTCATGCCTCAAAACAGTCTCCATGATCTTCTCATAAGTGTCATCCAAGTGATCAAATAGCTGATTCCCAAGACATTTGTCTAAGCCCATTACGAACATCTTGTTCTTTTGGTATGGAGTCTCTATATACGAATGAACCTACTCAGACAAGGCTTCAAAATCAGAAACATACTCCAACACTAGTCAACCATTCTTCTTTAGTTCAACAAATCTCTTGAACATAATAGTCTTTTGAATAGTAGAAATAAATTTCGTCTCGAACTTGACTTGGAACTGATCTAATCTTCTAGAGTCTCTAAAGTGATAGAGATCCACCAATCCATAGCTCTGCCCTGTAGCTATCGAGATGCAAACTTACTCTTAGTCGCATCATCAATGCCCAAGTCTTCAAATATCTGAATGCAAGTATCAAGCCACTCTTGAACCTCTATATTCGGCTCTATCCCATCAAACGGCTTCCCTCCTAGAGTAGAGAAGTCCACAACCCTAGGCACTTACACCTGAACCGCTACACTACCGCAACTGTGTAACAACCCGTAAAATGCGAGCCAGTTTGAAATTTTTATTTTGGCAATTTTAGCGAATTTTGATTATTTAAAATGAATTATTTTAAATAATATCGACGAGAAATTTATTTTGAATATAATTCGAACGTATATATTATACGCGTCGTCGTTAGAATATAAATATTTATATATAATTATAAATAGAATGGAAAATGGCGCGGTAGTTCAATAATTCGATTTCAAACTTCAATTGAATGTACCGGGTGCAAAACAATCCGGATTTTAGTGAAACCAAAAATATTAGGATCTAATCGGTAATATCTTTCCAACGAATCCGAAAAATCAAAATTTCATAGCGGGAATTAAAAGATGTGTCCAGTTGAAAATTCTGAATAGTCGCTATGGAATTCAGGCCCTTAAAAATGGACATTTTGCAAATGACCTCGGATTTCGACGAAACCAGTTTTGTTGGGTCCGTGATGTCAAGTTATCGCTAGGTTTCAAATTTCATAATTTTTCGAATCAATATGTGAGCGTGGCATAGGAAAACGCGTTTGACCAGTTTCAGTTGATTTTAATCGACTGGAAATTGGCCATTTTTCAAACGGTCTCAGAATTCAACGAAACTAGTTTTGTTAGGACCGTATCGTCAATACGAAGCTAGAAAATATTTTTCTGGAATTTTTCTAGTTAGTATGTGACCCCGGTAATTGGAAATGTACGTTTA
Source organism: Allium sativum (assembly GCA_030737875.1). Lineage (NCBI taxonomy): Eukaryota > Viridiplantae > Streptophyta > Magnoliopsida > Asparagales > Amaryllidaceae > Allium > Allium sativum. The sequence continues at coordinate 432,910,723 of CM060912.1, forward strand.
AAATTCAATATAATGATTTAAATGTAAATTCAACGGAAACTGATTCAAAAGATCGAATCAGCTTACGATACATATCCCATTGTGTTCGGAATGGGGGCAATATGCTATGGACGACAGGCGGTGGGCCTCGTTTCGAGGTCGTATGTAAAAGTCAACCTTTTTGCAATTAAAATAACAATAAAAATAAATATAAATATCTCTTTCTTCCCCCCCCCCCCCCCTCCTTTTAATTCTGGCCCCCCCTCTTTTCTTTCAAAACAGAAATCAATAAAAAAAAAGAGAAGAACACGCATGCTCGAGCTCCCAAGCCGCCGCCGGCGGTGCTCCATCGCCACCTCCCCAAGACCCTCGCGCCCCATCCTCTGACGAACCCCGCGCCCCCCGTTCTCTCCTCCCTCCATCTCAACCTCGCGATGAACTCCAAGTCCACCGCACCACTTCCACTGCCAAACCCTGTCGCTCCCTCCTGACCCCCACCTCGCACCGCGCCCCACCACCACGGCGACCCCACACCGACCACCCCGACGCCCGCGAGTTCGAACCCCCCCCCCTCTCCGTAAGTCCTTTTTTTCTTCTTTTCTTTTCTTTTTATTTATTATTTAATAACTGTTTTATTTTAACTGATTTAAAAACTGTTTTATTTTAACTGATTTTTTTAAAAGGGTTTAATTCTGATTTTAAAAGCATTTAAAACTAATTTTTTTCCAGATTTAAAAACTGATTTTTAATTTAAACTTTAAAAGGAAAAAAGATTAGACTTTTAAATAAGGAAAGTTAAGATCTTTAATTGTATAACGTTGGGTTTTTATATGATAAAAGTTGTGACTTTTAAACTAGAAAAGATTCGATTTTTCGAAGTAAAAATATGATTTTTATATATTGAACTTCGAAGTAAAAATTCGATTTTTATATATTGAATAGCGAACTAAAAATTCGATTTTTATTTATTGAACTTCGAAGTAAAAATTCGATTTTTATATATTGAATAACGAAGTAAAAACTCGATTTTTATATACTGAATAACGAAGTAAAAATTCGATTTTTATATATTGAATAGCAAAGTAAAAATATGATTTTTATATATATCGAACATCGATGTAAAAATATGATTTTTATATATGTAGTGGCTATGGGCGAAGAAACTAATTAGAGAGGAGAACAGTGAAGATTTCCTGCATTAGAAGTGCCGTGGAGTTAGGATAGCTATCAGTGAGAACTTCTCACTCAAATTCTACTTTTCTAGTTATATATATATATATATATATATATATATACTAGGATGCAGACGGTGCTTATTAGAAGCACCCGACACCCGTCCACAGACCATGGACTTGCTTGATTGGTTGTGTAGTTGGTTAGATTATTTGATTTGGATTGGATTGTTTTGGTGAAATTGAAATTGATATGATTGATGTGTGAATGGCGTGGGCCTTCACTAGACCGGGGATAAGGCTAGGCCTCGTCCCGTTTCTAGTATCGTGTCGTTATGCCGCCGAAATTTTCTAAAATGTGTTAGAAAAATAAAAATATCATTTTATTTAAAGAATGAACTTAATAGAAATTCATATGTTGGAATAAAATGTTTTATCGTTAAAAATATAATTTTTAACGTGAATGTGAATAAATAAATATTCATTTACAAACCAGACGGTTTGTTTATGTACACCTATTTGAAGGACATTGATTGGGTCGATAAATTTTACACATCGCCCAACTGCACAAATAAAATATTTGTTTGATTGTTTGAAACCCCACACGGGTGTTGGGATGAAACTTGAAGTTCACTCATCCTGATTGATTAAATATGTCGATTGATTGATTGACAAGCTGCTATAAGCGTTAAATGTCTATATTTGATGTTTATACAGTGTAGTGCACTTTGGTTGATGGTTGATTATTTTTCAATGCTATTATATACATGTGTTGTATGAAAATCCATATAATTAACATTATATGGTGATTGATTGGGCCTCATTCCAATTTAGAAAATAAAGAATATTATAAAATAAAAGTTCATGTGTTGACAGTACTCATCCATTGAGATTGGTCATGTGTTGAACGAAATATTTTGATAATAAAATTTACATCTTTATCAATATAAAATAAAAGTTCATGTGTTGACAGTACTCATCCATTGAGATTGGTCATGTGTTGAACGAAATATTTTGATAACAAAATTTACATCTTTATCAATATAAAATAACGGTTCATGTGTTGACAGTACTCATCCTTTGAGATTGGTCATGTGTTGAACGAAATATTTTGATAATAACAACTATTTTGAAAAAGAAATATTTGAAATAAAATATTTGAAATAGAAATTTATGAAGCCGTGTTGATTAGATTGACGCCATTTTGACGTAAACGATATTTATATCGATTTTATTCATTTTGAAATGAATTGAATATATAACGATTTCGAAATGAATTGAATATATAACGATTTCGAAATGAATTGAATATATAACGATTTCGAAATGAATTGAATATATAACGATTTCGAAATGAATTGAATATATAACGATTTCGAAATGAATTGAATATATAACGATTTCGAAATGAATTGAATATATAACGATTTCGAAATGAATTGAATATATAACGATTTCGAAATGAATTGAATATATAACGATTTCGAAATGAATTGAATATATAACGATTTCGAAATGAATTGAATATATAACGATTTCGAAATGAATTGAATATATAACGATTTCGAAATGAAATGAATTGATAACGAATTCAAAATGAATTGAAAACGAATTCAAAATGAATTGAAATTTGAATTGAATAGAAATGAATTTTAAAACGAATTTATACAGAAGAATTCAATTTTGATTTGAATTGAAAAGAAAGTTGAAATGGCTTTTGAAACGATTTTAAAACTATTTATATAATTCGTTTTAAATGGAAATCGACGAAATATATATTATATATATTATATATATATAATATAATGGCCTGAATATAACGCGCCGCGCCGCGGCAGTTCGTGAATCTCGACCATTTATTTCAAACGGACATTACGGGAGATCCGACCGTCGGATTCTCCTAAAACCGGAACCATTGGGTTCGTATCGAAAAGAGCTTTCTAACGAATATTAGAAATTCAAAATCTAACGGTTGGATTTGGAGATACGTCCAAATCAAATTCGAAAAAGGTCGCTATAAGTGCAGTTCGATGGCCATTGATGGAAATCGACTGTACGGGCCTTGATAAAATTATTAAAAATAGTAATAATTTGTGTAAAATCATAAGAAATGATTTAGAAAGAATTGGGATGAAAAACTCCATATTTGAAAAGATAAAAATAGATTTTTATCGAAATGAACTAGTTTTGAACTAGAATTATAATTCTATTTATTTTTAAATAAACAAATTGAATTTGAAAAGGGTTTTGAAAATAACCAAAATTTCCAATGATTGCATTGGAGTGGATTTGAATCGAAATTGTCCTCGGAATATTTCGATGTTGGAATTCGTGATTATACAGGTGTTGTTATGGAAATTTGAAAGATATATTTATATCGTTATTTCCAATACGACATTTGTTAGTCGTAGAATTTGATATTGAATATAAGCCGATATATTTTCTATTCAGAGCCTTGTATTGAATATCAAATGTGATTTGGGGTTTGTCGTGAATGGTGTCTTCACTAACACTGTTCTTGAACCCAGTTGAGAAAAGATTAAATCTTTTTATTTAGATTTAATGAAGTGTACCAATTAAATAATATTTAATTGGAATTGAATTGATATTGATTTTTGGGTTTATCGTGGACAGTGTTTTAAATAACACTCGTTCTTTAACCCGATAATTAATGAAGGTGATTTTGGGTTTATTGTGAACTGTGTTTTTAAATGACACGGATTCTTTAATCCTGTTAACGATTAAAACTAAGTTGAGTTTTAATGAATCTTTAATTAGATTGAAATGGTCGAGAATGGAGTATCACCAGTTTTGCTCCAGGCGATAGTCAAATCTTTAATTAGATTTGAACGTGAAATGGTAATTGAATTTACCGATAACACCGTGGTGTTAGATATGAAGTATTACCAGTTTTACTTCATGGGATGAATAGGTTGGGATTGGGAAATTAAAACAAATGATTACTTCAGTAAGTTTCGTAAATCCCGACTAGTTGAATCGAAATTCAAAAGTAGATTAAAGAATAAATTCAAGGAATTTATCTTTGATAAAATTAATGGGAATCTTTCCCTATGAATGTGAAATTTAGAAACTAACTGTCGGTTGGCCAAGCAGAATGGTTTTCTGGATATTGATCTGATGTTGGTTTCGGCCTTCGGGGTTAATATTTGGGAAATTATTCTCTTGATTAATTTACGGTTAGTGACTGATGAATTGGAATGAGGCGTATGTTGTGTTTGTGTAACACTTATTTAAAATATGCGCGAGTTATTCGGAAAGACCGGGTTTATCCCATTCTGAATAACTGATACGACGATAAGTCGAAGATGAAGACGATGGTCGAAGACCGGAAGTCTTCACGTCGTTTGGGTAATTACTGATGATCTTGATTGGGCTGTACACCCAAGAAGATGGAAACAGTTAGTGATCGTCCAGACGTACTTGGAGATCGATGGATATGCGGGGTACTAGGTGCCTCCGGTTTCGTTCAGACCCAGGACGGACTTGTAAATGGACTGTGTGTCTGACATTGGATTTCATTCTGTGTGACTGATATCGGTTGCATAGAGTGGTTTGCCTGTGTGGCATGCTAAGATGCAAATGATCGAGGCTTCTGTTGAAAAGCAAAGTCTTGTGGTGATGATCAAAGCAAGGCCTTTGTGGCGTAGCTTTGTGTAACGTTTACTTCGCGTGTTTCACACCCGGTATGAACCAAAAACGGGAGACGGACCTCAGGGAGGGCATGCGTTTCCTTCTAGCTAAAAAGTGGCGTCAGTGGTTTTACATGCCCTGACGAGTTTGACTTATGCGGTTGTTGCTGTTGCGAGGCGCCTCGGTTTGATCGGACGATCCGGGTCCGATGGAGTCATTCGTTGGCTCATTTACGCCCCAAAGGGCGGGGAGACGTATTGTTCAGGCATAATAATCCACATCGGTGGACCGGCCCTGTCGCTCCAAGGCTTGCCTGCGCGCTTGCCGGAGACATGGGCTAGATTGTCTCGAATCGGTTGAGGACTATCTTTTGCCTCGGTTCATAGACGGAAATCCAATTTCCAAATACGTGACTTTGCGGTTTTATTTGTAAACCTATTTATGGCGACATGATATATGGTACCCATGCCGCCTATGATTGATACTTATGATTTGAAGTTGTTTTATACACTATGCACTTATTATAGTATCAAATGGTTTGTTTTAAACGTATCAAGCATTCTTTGGCTGTTATAAGGGAAAACCCTATCCCCCGGCTTGCGTTGCATTGTGTGATAGGACCTGGGTCTTATAACAGCTTCATTTTTCTTTATTTAGCATTGCGCTGTTTGTTTTATGCACTGGTATCCTTGGGAGGAAACCCGTTCCGTGTTATACGGCGTGGTCCCTTGATTTACCTAATGATTTAAAATAAAGATTAAAAACTGTTTTAGTTCTCACACCAGTCCCATGACTGACCTGGAGTTTATTGTTTTAACCTAAACTCTGGGTGCCCCTATTTTGACACGGGCAGCTAGTAGTTTTGGTTTTGCAGATTTATATTCACAGGATCCTGGTTTACAGCTGGAACGATATCCGGAAAGCTTTGTATCCGTATATCTACTTCTAGTTGTGTATTGTATTATTTTCCGCTGCTATGTATTTAAATGTAATTTAAATCTCTGATATTTCTGTGTAATATTCATTTATACTCTGTATATTCTTGTAATCTGATGCATTGTTGTAATATACAGTGAAATGTTCTTATGTATGCGTTCTGTTTTGTCCTGTTCTCAAACGATAGGGCGTTTCGAACTGCCTGGATCGGTTTAGCGACTGGTTCAGACCGAGAGAAATTCCTTGCCGTAACAAACTGTCTCTGGAGAGGGTACCCCCTTCATGATCGCTACCACCATGGCCTTGAACATAGCTGGGTAATCTGGTATACTGCCATCTCCCCCTCCCGGAACAGTCTCTTCCTTAGCAATATGTCTTAACTTTCGACCACTCATTCTAAATTTAGAAAATACAATAACTAGTCTACACTGGAGCAAATTGCAAATGGAGTTCAAGCGCTACTATACTTGAGACGACCCCATTTCCCGTACAGACGGAGACAAGGGTAATCTTTGGAATATAACATAGAAACAGATAACAGCAGAACAGAAATAAATAAATACACCAGATAATGAACAATAGAATATACTGGATAAAAGTAATCATCAGAGTTGCACAGTATACAGGATCTTATTTAGTACAAATACAGTTCAACTATACATATATGTCTATAGCGGAAAAACAAACATAATGTACAATAGGAGCTGAACAGCATAAAAAGAGATAAATGATAAAATCCGTCTTCAGCTCCAGCTATCCAGATAAAGCCTGCTAAACCTGAACACAAGGCTGCCCGTGTAGAAAAAGGGGCACCCGAGTTTGAAAGTGAAACAAACTACGAGTCAGTCATGGGACTGGTATAAGAAATCTACTCAACACATTTATAATATGGAAAATCACAGGACCACGCCACTTTCGTGGAACGGGTTTACTCCATTGGATTGCCAGTGCTTTAAAACAAATCATTCTTTTAAACATCGTAATGCTTTTTATAAAAATGAAGCCATTATAAGACACAGTTCCCATCACATAATGCAACACAAACCGGAGGATAGAGTTTTTACCTTATAACGGCCAAAATATGCTTGATACGAATAAAACAAAAGCATTTGTAATTATTGCTAGTGTTTATATGTTTTCAAAACAATTTCAAATCATAACTATCAATCATAGACGGCATTAATGCCCCATACCACTATGTCGCCATATATAGGTATACAATCAAAACCGCACAATGTCGTATTTGGAAATTGGATTTCCGTCCTGAACCAAGGCAAAAGATAGTCCTTACCGACTTCGAGACTGCCTAGCCCGAGCCTCAGGGTCAGAGCGCATCGACCCTTGGATCGTCAGGGCCGGTCCACCGATGTGGATTAAAGTTCCTGAACACTGCGTTTCCCCGCCCTTTGGGGCGTAAATGAGCCAACGAATGGCTCCATCGAACCCGGATCGTCCGATCTAACCGAGGCACCTCGCAACAGCAACAACCACATAAGTCAAACTCGTCAGGGCGTGTAAAACCACTGACGCCACTTCTAGCTAGGAAGAAACGCAGGCCCTCCCTGATGTCCTCTCTCGTTTCTGGTTCATACCGGGGTGTGAGGCTCGCGAATTTACGTTATACACAAAGCTACGCCACCAGGCGGTGCTTTGATCATCTCCACAAGACTTTGCTTTTCAATAGAAGTCCTGATCTCTGCATCTTAGCATGCCACACAGGCAATTCACACCGTGCAACTGATGGCTATCAATCACACAGAATAAATTCCAATGTCAGACACACTGTCCATTTACAAGTCCGTCCTGGGTCTGAACGAAACCGGAGGCACTATATACCTCGCAAACCCATCGATCACCCAATACGTCTGGACGATCACCACTCATTATCCATATTTCGGGATGCCTCCCAATCAGGACCTCGGTTACCATCCAAACGAGGTGAAGATCTCCGGTCCTCGACCACCGTCTTTATCTTCGATTGCTTATCGTCGATTCAGTTATTCAGAATGGGATAAACCCGGTCTTTCTGAACAACTCGCGTATATAATAAATAAGTGCAACACTAACATACACACGCATCATTTCAATTCATTAGTCACTAACCGTCAATTAGTAAGAGAAAAATTTCCCAAATATTAACCCCGAAGGCCGAAACCAACATCAGATCAACACCCAGGAAACCATTCGACTTAGCCAACCTTCAGTTAATTTCTAAATCACATCCATATCGTTTATAATATTTTATAACGATTTATCGCTATTTTTATTCATTTTAAAATAGCCCATTTATTTAAAACGACGCTTCGGGCCATAACGCGACCGTGGCGCTGTTTTTCTTCAGATTTGATTTACACAAATCTGAAAATCTAACCGTTGGATCTTCACAAAATTTACATCATTAGAAATATCTTTTCAAAACGAATCCAACGGTTCCAGTTTCGGGAAATTCCGACGGTCGGATCTCCCGGTATAATCGTTTGAAGTTTCGATTTTTCAAAATACGAACTGCAGCGTCGTTATTCAATTAAATATAATTATATTTATATATAAATATAAATATAATTGTTTCTGGCGCTGTTTTTCTTCAGATTTGAATTAAACATTCCAGACAATCCAACCGTTGGATTTTTACAAAGTTGGTGCCGTTGGAAAGGTATTTCCAAAGCGAACCCAATGGTTGCGATTTCAGGAAAATCCGATGGTCGGATCTCCCGGTATAATCGTTTGAAATCACGGTTTCAAAATACGAACTGCAGCGTTGTTATTCGATATATTTTAATTATATATATATATATATATATATATATCGATTCTTCGATTTCAAAGCTACATTCTTTTCATACATTTGATAAAAATGATATTTTTATCTAACTGTCTTCTATTTCAACACTTCACTATATTTAACAATTCATGTATATAATAAAAATGTGATTTTTATTGTAAAACAATTCATTTCTAAACACTATTATTTTATATAGTTCATATAGGTAATAAAAATAGGATTTTTATTATAAAATAATTTCTTTTAAAACAAGGTCATTTTGCATAGTTCATATAGATGATAAAAAGGTGATTTTTATTATAAAACAATTTATTTCAAAATATGAATACCATTCAAAACATGAATTTCTATTCAACGAATGAATATCGATTCAACACGTGAAGGTTATCTATAGTTTTTATATATATAAAAATGTGATTTTTATATTTGAAACACGAATACCATTCAACACATGAATTTCAATTCAACGAATGAATATCGATTCAACACATGAAGGTTTTCTATAGTTCATATATATAGATAAAAATGTGATTTTTATATTTGAAACACGAATACCATTCAACACATGAATTTCAATTCAACGAATGAATATCGATTCAACACATGAAGGTTTTCTATTCAACGAATAAATATAGTTTCAGCAAATGAAAATAATTCAAACACATAAATATTATTCAAAATTTCGGCAGCATAACGGCAGGGTAGTTAAAACCGGGACCGTCCCTAGTACGGCTCCTCGCTCTACCTTAAAACCTCGCGGTTTTTGACAATGGGGATCATGCATCTAGTTCGCACACAGGCGGCATGTATATATTTATTTCATTTCCACAAACTAATCCTATGTGGTTTCAACCAAATATTTCTCAACCACAAATGGGTATTTTTCAACCACAATCAACCAATATCAACCACAAACAATCCCAATCAACCATTCGCTATCAATCAATTTTCACACCAATCACAACCAATAAATATCGTCCATGGTTTGTGGACGAGGGGCGTATATACATATATATATATATATATATATATATTTATATATAGCAATTCACTTCTATTTCAACACATATATAATTTTTACAACGCATATATAACTTATACATCGAACGTACAACTTATACAATGCTTATACAAGAGGTGTACAACGCTTATATAACTCATACATCGACTATATAATTTATACATCGTCGTTTTCCATATCGTTTATAAATTAGAAATCTCACATTGGGTTCCACTCCACTAAAAATAGCAGGAGGCTCAGAAAAATATGTGGTCTCTTCTAGAAAGTAGAAGACGTCCACACGAGTCCACTATCTCTTGTTTCACTGAATTTCGACAAGAAACGAAAAAGATATGATTTTACAAAGTTTGCAACGGTTTTAAACTGTTAAAATCAGTTTTAAATTAAATAGCCGTTACCTTTCTGAAATCTTCAAAACTAGGTTTGAAGTTTTCTTGCAATCCGTGAATCGATAGCTCGATCGGGCTTCGCAGTGTCGAAGGGGGAGGAGAGGCGCTCAGGCGCCGGGGGGAGATGGCCAGTTCGACGCTGGCAGGAGGCTGCGGCGGCGGTTGGAAGTCGCCAACTTCCAGGCGTCGATCCAGGCGCTACAGGCCACGAAAAAATCCAATCTTTATATGGATGTGAAGATCGTGAGGAGCTCTACAAAATCTTCAACTGGAGGAGGGGCTAATTTTGCGTGGATTGATCAGAAAGTGGACGGGAAGATTTCGAACGGTTTCCGCCTTCGACCGGGGAGAGAGAAAAAGGATTTTTCTTTTCTTTTTTTTTTTATAAAAATTCTGATTGGTCGGGGAAGTTTTAAAGGGGTTTTCTGACACGACCACCAATCTAAACCCAACGACTGTCGTCCCTAGCATTTTGCCCCCATTCCGAACACAATGGGATATGTTTCGTAGGCCCATTCAACTGTTTCAGTCATTTTTTGTAACGACCCAAGGATTTTCGACTCCGAAAATCGACACAAAACCCAGCGTCGACTGTTCAGACATCGAAAATACCGGACCATTAATAGAAAGAAGTTAGAGGATGAGATAGAAAAGATAGAACTAATAGAATAGGAGAAGAAGAACACAACTGAGCATAATCAAAGTAAACACGAATCTCACAGCGGAAAGAATAAAATATATTATATAACATAACTTTGGAATACAAATCTGTTTTGTACATATATACATACCATCATCAGAGTACACATAACATTTGATTTAGCGGAAGTAACTCTAAATAACTAACGTTGAAGCCTCCTGCTTCAAGCTCCTCCAAGTGTATCTGTAAAAGCCTGAAACACTTGACTGCCCGTACAAATTTGGGCACCCAAGAGTTTAGGGAAAAACAAACAAAATAAACTCTGGGTCAGTCATGGGACTGGTGTGAGTAAATTCCAACCATATGGTTTAACTTTGAAAATCCTTTTTGAAACAAAAGGATAATAGTAAGACCAGTCCACACATAAATACGGATGGTTTTTACCTTACTATAACCCAAAACACTTTGATATCAAATCCAGTGATATTATAGTAATGTCTAATCAACTAAATAACCAAATAGTAGAACGCTTGCATCTCACGCTCTACATATATATATATATATAAATCAAAAAAACCGCAGGGCGCTTATTGGAGATTGGATTCCAACTATGACAAGGTATGGGACCACCTTCCGATGATGTATCTCTAGAGGCGAATACACCTGGGTTCAACAAGAACGTCTTGCAACCCGGCCCACACATGACCGACCACTCATTTCGCTTGAGTGTATCGAATGTATATCACCAACGGTTGGACTCAAACCACCGTTCCCGAATGGGCAGAATCGATAGATTTAGAAACAAAAGGAATTTCTCTAGATAGGTGATTATACACCCTAATGGGAGCGACCCACATAGCCATGCTGCCTGCCCGATTTTTGTCATTTCCCGGCTGTGAAGCTTGAGGCTACGTTTACCTTTTAGGACATCTGGCCACCATACACTTTGAATGCCACATCGTCAAACCCGTCAAATCACTAGTTGATCTTCCCAAAATATTACGGGTATAAAAGCCAAGAGAAACGAATTTCTCCGCCACCAGACGTAATATCTTGAAAAGAACGTCTTAGGTGATCTTCTAAGAATACGCTGTCAGGCATTCATCCATACAAGTTGTCCTGGGTCTGGACAAACAGAAAACACCATTCTGGTACAGGACGACCCTTGCATTTCACTCCGTCTTCAATTGTCTTCAGCATAATCTAATTCGCAGCGCTTATGCCTATACGGAGTGGTTCTCGGATATTAAATCCAACCGGTCTCTCCGTATCGACAACGATGGTCAAAACACTTCGATAGTTGGTTGTTTAACTATCGAGGTAAAAACAACATCCATTCAATGTACAACCAATATCACACAAATCACCGGCACTTTTTATTTAACATTCGCTCTTACATTTCTTTGGACAAACGTCATTACTTGTTTCTTTTGAATAAGCGAATTTCAAAACAAGTTGTTTTCCTTCCCTAGGAAGTGCTACTGTATATCAACATCACGCTTAAGTTTGGTTAACAGCGTTTCATTTATCGTTACAGTTCAAATTTGCTATATGCTGCTATATCCCTTTATAACTAATCTTGACATAACAGTCACGCTTAAGCCTAGTCAACAGCGTTACTTTACTGCTATAGTTCTGAGACTTGCAATATGCTACTATATCCCACTTTAAAATTAAACTCAACACCTCTTTCCGTTACAAATTCTTGACATCTCTTTTCATTACAAAAAAACTTAACATCTCTTTTCGTTACAAAAAATCCTTGATATCTCTTTTCGTTACAAAAATCTTGATATCTCTCTATGTTACAAAATCTTAACATCTCCTTCTGTTACAAAAATATTGACATCTCTTATTAAACATTCCTCTTCGCTTTGTCTTCTTTAGACAAATCCCTTATACTTTAATATCTTATTTAAACTAAATCAATTATTCGTTAATTTATTACATTAGATTAATCAACCCAATCTAATTTAATTAAATAACCAATTATTGATCAAAACAGTTTTCTTGGTAAATATTTAGCCATGATTAACCCACTAATCAATTCTAACAAATCTTTTCATTTTGAATAAATAACATTTATTAATCCAAATAATTTCACTTGTATCGATTACTATAAAAATAATAATTTATTTCTAAATAATCTTATTTACTATTAAATAAACAATAATCGATTCTAACTAATCTTACTTAATACGAAATCGACCAAAATCTATTTGTATATATCTCATTTACTTGTTCTTAAAACAATAAATACTTGTTATTAATCATCAAGTTAATCTCCGCCTACATACTTATTAATCTTATCAATATAAGAATCTACTTACCAAAGCATTTAGTAAGTATGGTGAAACACGTGCTTCGCACACGGTGGGATTTGGTAAAACAATAGTGGTTAAAACAAATGATACATTTATGGTTGGTGGTTGCCACTTTCTTAATCGATATCATCTATTTGATTAAATCAAAATAACGTTTGAATTTCCATTCAACGCTAATATTAACACAAGGTTTCAAAAGTCATTTGGGTTCAAACAGTGCATCTATATAAAACACACAGTACATAAAAATATTGAGGAATCCGGTCGGATTCCACCAACCGGTTTCCTGCATCCACCGATGTTAGTCAACAATTAACACTGGTTCCATCCTAGGGAATATTAAAATCGATGGAATCAGTCCAACCAATGATGTGTGTGTGTATATATATACATGCAACGATATATAATTCAACCAATTTAACCATAATTTGCCTAAACAACCATCACACAGCATTCAACCATTATTAAAAATATAATTAAAATATTTAAATAAGACAGAGTTAGTGAATTTACTCACCTTGGTGCGTTAACCGTTAAATAACGGTTTGCGTCATTTGATTATATCCGGTGCTTCACCAGTCATACGCCTTGCCGTCCCAACAGCACTCTGTCGAAGTTTCGGTCAGTTGTAACAACTGATCCAAAATGAATGGCACCTTCTGAAAAACTACCCAGCGCCCAGCTCTCTTTACAAATTTTGAAATCCAAACTACTCTGCTAAACACGTTTGGTAACACATGCCAGAGAATCTCACTTAACCCAAAAAGGACCTCTCATGCACACGCCCTTTCTCCCCTTTCCTCCATGTTATCTGGTCATCCGACCGTGACCCCTCACTGTTCCATTCGCCCATGCCAACACCTTATTTCCGCCATGTCTCCGACAGTAGAACCCATCACCACCCAGGATCTATGCAGACCGCACCATCACACTACACCGTTCGAGCACAGTTTTCACCATCCATGCAGCATGCCATAAGAACACCATACTATATAACACTCCACTCCACTGAAAATACCACATCTCCACTCCCTTTTCACCATGGTTTTGAGCGCCACAGTCTCCATCCCCTTCACCCATTCATGTGCCTTCCCTTCCTTCCTTGCAGCCAACACCATTCTTCCTTTCCTAACACCAACGTCTTCTGCCCTTTTCACCAAACCCAGTATTTCCTTCCACCATGTCATTTTCATGCACGTCCCCCCCCCCCCATCTTCTCACAAAAATTCACGTTATTATCCCCGCACAGCACCTACACTTCATACTACCCGCTCTCACCCTCCAGTATGCTTCTCGGCTCTCTATCATGCATACGCCTTTTTTTTTTTTGTTTCAGAAGCCATGTTTTTTCCTCTTTTGGGCTGCCGACAAAAATGAAGAAGTTTGCGCGTATTTATAGGGTTTCTTTGCCTTGCTTGCCAAGGAGTAGCAGGTGATAGGATATAGGGTAGCTGGTTCATATAGCAGTAATGTGTTGAGTTTTCATTTCATGATGTGAACTTCGAAAATGTTGGCTGCGAGTGGTACTGATAGGCATGAGGTTTCTGATGCCTTTGTCGCCAAGTTTAAAAGGGTAGGTCTGCGTTTAGATAAGTGACAATTCAATGCCATAGGTAGGTCATACGGTTTTTCTTAGAGGAGAGGGTATGGGAACATCAGTCTGGTTTCGTAAGGAAGGAAAGTGTACCGTGTTACTCTGATCAATGGTTGGTATATGCGAAAGCTTGTTTCATAGGTCTGTAGGTAGCAGCCTCACTTGATTGTTTTGTGCTTGCAGGTACATGTGCATTCTGAGTTTGCACATGTAGTTAACGTGTATTCGTACACTGTAAAATAGCAAGGGCACAGTTGGCAAGCTTATGTATAGCTTGGCAAGTCTTATTTCCATCATGTTAAAATAATGGTCATGTATTTATATATATATTTTCCTTTTTGTTGTACTATGTTGTGTAAATTTCATTTATGTCAGAGCTGCTAGGAACAGAAATAAGAACACAGTCGTGTCCAGCGAGGTGTCACGACCCCAAAAATATAATAATACCGGTAGTTTAACTCATATTGTGAAACCCCAAAATGTTTATTAAGGGTGCAAAATACCGCAAATAAAAAGTTGCGTATTTAATTAATTAAAAATTACAGTAAAATTCTAAAAATTAAATTATCGCTACGCCTCAAAAGAACCTTGTCTAAATTCAAAACCGATAAGAAGTTATTTCAAATAAACCGTTATGGTCGATATACGATTTCATAGCGACTTTTCTGAATATTTGATTTTGACATATCTTGCAATCTATACGACGAAATCTCAATATTTCACTTCTGTCAGAAAGATACAGTTCAACAGATTCCAATGTTTCTTGTTTTGCAGAAATTCGATTTAAACTGGGTCCTGTACACTCAGTTGAAGTTCAGAACGTTAAATTACGAACTGCAGCGTCGTTATGAGCTTGATTATATTTAATATATATTTTTATATGTTCAACTCCGTTTTAATTAATATATAAATCCACTTATATTAAAAATTCAATATTTAAACTGATTTAAATATTCAATTACGGACCGGTAAAAATGCGGGACATTACATTCCTTCCCCCTTAAAATAATTTCGTCCTCGAAATTGCTAAGGTAGGAAAAATGCTACAATTTCTGTTGTAAACATGTTAAAAATTCTTTTGGTTTACTTCATAATTTCAGTTCCAACTGAACTGATCAAAATATTAATTCCCTTCTTTGAAAATTTTCAAAATTCTGAAAATTTTCTAACACTTTAATTTTCGGAGAATTTCGTCAGCCTCTCTACTGCACGGTTCATTCGGTACTACTACTACACGCCACTCTGGACCTTCTCCCTTCATTGGGCATCCAACTTTCTCGCTTCCATTTGCAATCCATTCAGCATACCCAATTGCATCTCCAACTGATCTCCAGTCAGTTTATTCTCAATCAATAATCCCAACTCAAATTTCTTTTTCAAACCCCAGTTCAATACCAATTCCAAATAATCAAATTTCCCAACCAAGTTTGGTTCCATTCCAAATCTCAATTCACAATTTCAACCACTTGGTCAAGTCAAATCCTTATTCCAGTACGATTTCCACTTATTTGGCTTCGATTCAACTCAAATTTTATTTGACTTATTTAAATTCTCTGTTTATTTACTTCATAAGTAAATTTTAATTTCAAAATTCAAATTCCTGGGGTTTTCATTTCAAATCAGTTTGAAATCATATATATTCATAACATAGCAATTCAAAACCTTTGAATCTCTGAACAACTTATTTCAAAACAGAATCTTTGGTAGTAATCCGGCACTTAGAACTCGAAAATGAACACCGATAATGGTCGACTTCATCATCGGAATTTATTTCCAGCGATCAAAGTGAGTTCAATACTATATCACTTTCAAAACTCATATTCAAATACTTTTATTTGAAATTACTTCAAAAAAAACTCTTTTTCGAAACTTGGATAATATTTCAAAATTTCCCCAGGATCTTAAAATTCCATATATTGAACCCAAACATTATTTCCAACTTCTTTTCAAATTTCTAGAGTTTTATTTCAATTCTGGTTTAAATTCAGATTCAGTTCATCTGATTTTGCATATTATATTCATTGGTTATCTATAATCACTTCACTTATCACCCTATTTGATTATAATTTCAACCAACGCATTCAATATATACTAGATAATTCCAATATATATGCTTTCTTTATATCAAAATATATTTCGGGTAAGATTATTTCATTTACCCTCTTCTCTAAAACATACCGTGTCGAATTGCTCTATTCAAGAGTTTAGAAACACCTATCGATACAGTTTGCATTACTGTTTCGACCAGAATTCATAAACCACTCGACAAACCAATCAACACAATATAAAATAGTTTTTATATTAGTTTACAAATACGCGCTCATCTATATATACTCAAACTCAATCTAGAGTCTTACTAACTCCATCTATATTGAGTTACGCCACAGAGCCAAGGTAATCACTTAACCTTATGCTCTGATACCACTGTAACGACCCAAGGATTTTCGACTCCGAAAATCGACACAAAACCCAGCGTCGACTGTTCAGACATCGAAAATACTGGACCATTAATAGAAAGAAGTTAGAGGATGAGATAGAAAAGATAGAACTAATAGAATAGGAGAAGAAGAACACAACTGAGCATAATCAAAGTAAACACGAATCTCACAGCGGAAAGAATAAAATATATTATATAACATAACTTTGGAATACAAATCTGTTTTGTACATATATACATACCATCATCAGAGTACACATAACATTTGATTTAGCGGAAGTAACTCTAAATAACTAACGTTGAAGCCTCCTGCTTCAAGCTCCTCCAAGTGTATCTGTAAAAGCCTGAAACACTTGACTGCCCTTACAAATTTGGGCACCCAAGAGTTTAGGGAAAAACAAACAAAATAAACTCTGGGACAGTCATGGGACTGGTGTGAGTAAATTCCAACCATATGGTTTAACTTTGAAAATCCTTTTTGAAACAAAAGGATAATAGTAAGACCAGTCCACACATAAATACGGATGGTTTTTACCTTACTATAACCCAAAACACTTTGATATCAAATCCAGTGATATTATAGTAATGTCTAATCAACTAAATAACCAAATAGTAGAACGCTTGCATCTCACGCTCTACATATATATATATAAAAATCAAAAAAACCGCAGGGCGCTTATTGGAGATTGGATTCCAACTATGACAAGGTATGGGACCACCTTCCGATGATGTATCTCTAGAGGCGAATACACCTGGGTTCAACAAGAACGTCTTGCAACCCGGCCCACACATGACCGACCACTCATTTCGCTTGAGTGTATCGAATGTATATCACCAACGGTTGGACTCAAACCACCGTTCCCGAATGGGCAGAATCGATAGATTTAGAAACAAAAGGAATTTCTCTAGATAGGTGATTATACACCCTAATGGGAGCGACCCACATAGCCATGCTGCCTGCCCGATTTTTGTCATTTCCCGGCTGTGAAGCTTGAGGCTACGTTTACCTTTTAGGACATCTGGCCACCATACACTTTGAATGCCACATCGTCAAACCCGTCAAATCACTAGTTGATCTTCCCAAAATATTACGGGTATAAAAGCCAAGAGAAACGAATTTCTCCGCCACCAGACGTAATATCTTGAAAAGAACGTCTTAGGTGATCTTCTAAGAATACGCTGTCAGGCATTCATCCATACAAGTTGTCCTGGGTCTGGACAAACAGAAAACACCATTCTGGTACAGGACGACCCTTGCATTTCACTCCGTCTTCAATTGTCTTCAGCATAATCTAATTCGCAGCGCTTATGCCTATACGGAGTGGTTCTCGGATATTAAATCCAACCGGTCTCTCCGTATCGACAACGATGGTCAAAACACTTCGATAGTTGGTTGTTTAACTATCGAGGTAAAAACAACATCCATTCAATGTACAACCAATATCACACAAATCACCGGCACTTTTTATTTAACATTCGCTCTTACATTTCTTTGGACAAACGTCATTACTTGTTTCTTTTGAATAAGCGAATTTCAAAACAAGCTGTTTTCCTTCCCTAGGAAGTGCTACTGTATATCAACATCACGCTTAAGTTTGGTTAACAGCGTTTCATTTATCGTTACAGTTCAAATTTGCTATATGCTGCTATATCCCTTTATAACTAATCTTGACATAACAGTCACGCTTAAGCCTAGTCAACAGCGTTACTTTACTGCTATAGTTCTGAGACTTGCAATATGCTACTATATCCCACTTTAAAATTAAACTCAACACCTCTTTCCGTTACAAATTCTTGACATCTCTTTTCATTACAAAAAAACTTAACATCTCTTTTCATTACAAAAAATCCTTGATATCTCTTTTCGTTACAAAAATCTTGATATCTCTCTATGTTACAAAATCTTAACATCTCCTTCTGTTACAAAAATATTGACATCTCTTATTAAACATTCCTCTTCGCTTTGTCTTCTTTAGACAAATCCCTTATACTTTAATATCTTATTTAAACTAAATCAATTATTCGTTAATTTATTACATTAGATTAATCAACCCAATCTAATTTAATTAAATAACCAATTATTGATCAAAACAGTTTTCTTGGTAAATATTTAGCCATGATTAACCCACTAATCAATTCTAACAAATCTTTTCATTTTGAATAAATAACATTTATTAATCCAAATAATTTCACTTGTATCGATTACTATAAAAATAATAATTTATTTCTAAATAATCTTATTTACTATTAAATAAACAATAATCGATTCTAACTAATCTTACTTAATACGAAATCGACCAAAATCTATTTGTATATATCTCATTTACTTGTTCTTAAAACAATAAATACTTGTTATTAATCATCAAGTTAATCTCCGCCTACATACTTATTAATCTTATCAATATAAGAATCTACTTACCAAAGCATTTAGTAAGTATGGTGAAACACGTGCTTCGCACACGGTGGGATTTGGTAAAACAATAGTGGTTAAAACAAATGATACATTTATGGTTGGTGGTTGCCACTTTCTTAATCGATATCATCTATTTGATTAAATCAAAATAACGTTTGAATTTCCATTCAACGCTAATATTAACACAAGGTTTCAAAAGTCATTTGGGTTCAAACAGTGCATCTATATAAAACACACAGTACATAAAAATATTGAGGAATCCGGTCGGATTCCACCAACCGGTTTCCTGCATCCACCGATGTTAGTCAACAATTAACACTGGTTCCATCCTAGGGAATATTAAAATCGATGGAATCAGTCCAACCAATGATGTGTGTGTGTGTATATATATATGCAACGATATATAATTCAACCAATTTAACCATAATTTGCCTAAACAACCATCACACAGCATTCAACCATTATTAAAAATATAATTAAAATATTTAAATAAGACAGAGTTAGTGAATTTACTCACCTTGGCGCGTTAACCGTTAAATAACGGTTTGCGTCATTTGATTATATCCGGTGCTTCACCAGTCATACGCCTTGCCGTCCCAACAGCACTCTGTCGAAGTTTCGGTCAGTTGTAACAACTGATCCAAAATGAATGGCACCTTCTGAAAAACTACCCAGCGCCCAGCTCTCTTTACAAATTTTGAAATCCAAACTACTCTGCTAAACACGTTTGGTAACACATGCCAGAGAATCTCACTTAACCCAAAAAGGACCTCTCATGCACACGCCCTTTCTCCCCTTTCCTCCATGTTATCTGGTCATCCGATCGTGACCCCTCACTGTTCCATTCGCCCATGCCAACACCTTATTTCCGCCATGTCTCCGACAGTAGAACCCATCACCACCCAGGATCTATGCAGACCGCACCATCACACTACACCGTTCGAGCACAGTTTTCACCATCCATGCAGCATGCCATAAGAACACCATACTATATAACACTCCACTCCACTGAAAATACCACATCTCCACTCCCTTTTCACCATGGTTTTGAGCGCCACAGTCTCCATCCCCTTCACCCATTCATGTGCCTTCCCTTCCTTCCTTGCAGCCAACACCATTCTTCCTTTCCTAACACCAACGTCTTCTGCCCTTTTCACCAAACCCAGTATTTCCTTCCACCATGTCATTTTCATGCACGTCCCCCCCCCCATCTTCTCACAAAAATTCACGTTATTATCCCCGCACAGCACCTACACTTCATACTACCCGCTCTCACCCTCCAGTATGCTTCTCGGCTCTCTATCATGCATACGCCGTTTTTTTTTTTTTTTTTTTTCAGAAGCCATGTTTTTTCCTCTTTTGGGCTGCCGACAAAAATGAAGAAGTTTGCGCGTATTTATAGGGTTTCTTTGCCTTGCTTGCCAAGGAGTAGCAGGTGATAGGATATAGGGTAGCTGGTTCATATAGCAGTAATGTGTTGAGTTTTCATTTCATGATGTGAACTTCGAAAATGTTGGCTGCGAGTGGTACTGATAGGCATGAGGTTTCTGATGCCTTTGTCGCCAAGTTTAAAAGGGTAGGTCTGCGTTTAGATAAGTGACAATTCAATGCCATAGGTAGGTCATACGGTTTTTCTTAGAGGAGAGGGTATGGGAACATCAGTCTGGTTTCGTAAGGAAGGAAAGTGTACCGTGTTACTCTGATCAATGGTTGGTATATGCGAAAGCTTGTTTCATAGGTCTGTAGGTAGCAGCCTCACTTGATTGTTTTGTGCTTGCAGGTACATGTGCATTCTGAGTTTGCACATGTAGTTAACGTGTATTCGTACACTGTAAAATAGCAAGGGCACAGTTGGCAAGCTTATGTATAGCTTGGCAAGTCTTATTTCCATCATGTTAAAATAATGGTCATGTATTTATATATATATTTTCCTTTTTGCTGTACTATGTTGTGTAAATTTCATTTATGTCAGAGCTGCTAGGAACAGAAATAAGAACACAGTCGTGTCCAGCGAGGTGTCACGACCCCAAAAATATAATAATACCGGTAGTTTAACTCATATTGTGAAACCCCAAAATGTTTATTAAGGGTGCAAAATACCGCAAATAAAAAGTTGCGTATTTAATTAATTAAAAATTACAGTAAAATTCTAAAAATTAAATTATCGCTACGCCTCAAAAGAACCTTGTCTAAATTCGAAACCGATAAGAAGTTATTTCAAATAAACCGTTATGGTCGATATACGATTTCATAGCGACTTTTCTGAATATTTGATTTTGACATATCTTGCAATCTATACGACGAAATCTCAATATTTCACTTCTGTCAGAAAGATACAGTTCAACAGATTCCAATGTTTCTTGTTTTGCAGAAATCCGATTTAAACTGGGTCCTGTACACTCAGTTGAAGTTCAGAACGTTAAATTACGAACTGCAGCGTCGTTATGAGCTTGATTATATTTAATATATATTTTTATATGTTCAACTCCGTTTTAATTAATATATAAATCCACTTATATTAAAAATTCAATATTTAAACTGATTTAAATATTCAATTACGGACCGGTAAAAATGCGGGACATTACATTTTTCCTTCAAATTAAAATATAAAACATTCAATATTCAATTTGAACGTACATTTCAATTTTCCAGGGCCACAAACTGATTCGAAAAATTCCAGAAAAATAAATCTAGCCATGTTTTGACGATACGGTCCTAACAAAACTAGTTTCGTTGAATTCTGAGACCGTTTGCAAAAAGGCCCATTTCTAGTCGATCCAATTTAACTGTAATTGATCCAAACACGTTTTCCTTTGCCACGCTCACATATTAGCTTCAAAAATTATGAAATTTGAAACCTAGCAATATCTCCACATCCCGGATCCAACAAAAGTGGTTTCGTCGAATTCCGAGGTCATATGCAAAATGGCCAATTTCACGGGCTATATAAATTCCATAGCGACCTTTCTGAAAATTCATTTGGCCATAACTTTTGCTTTCCGTTATGAAAATTCGATTTTTCAGATTCGTTAGAAAGTTATTCACTAACAGATTTAAATATTATTGGTTTCACTCAAATCCGTTTTGTTTTGCACCCGGTACAGTCCGACAAAATTTGAATTCAAATTTTGAAACTGCAGCGCCATTTCAGACCTTGTTTATAATTAGAATTAATTATATTCGTTTTCAAACGTCGATTCAAACTCAGTTTTCATTTCTATTGTTTAAAATATTTATTTTAAATATTTAAAATCCATTATTTTAGCCAATTTAAAATTTTTAAATTGGTTCAGATTTTCTGGGTCGTTACAATCTCCCCCACTTAAAACTTTTCGTCCCCAAAAAGGAACAAAGTCGAAAGTGGTTTGATTAATCAACTCTACGTTCGATCTGGCTTCCATTCTCCAACTTTTCAGTTTCTGAGAATTTTCAAATTCTTCAAAAATTTGGCTAACACCCAGAATTTTCGAAAAATTTCGCCATAACCTCCTTTGTACGGGGAGAGGTTTGGAAATTTATTGGGTCGTATTAGGTACCCAATAAATCCTAATAAGCATACACATATTTATAGTGATATATTCTGGTGTTTACAGGGAAGCGTGTATTGATAATAACTCCAGAGAATAAATTCTCGTCACCCTGTTCCGTGTGGGTAATAAATAGTCCATGTGTCGTATCTAATAACTAGAGAGACGTGATTATTGTCAACTCCAGACCCGTGTGGGGTTTTTATTAATCTGGCAATTTAATCGTTACAATTTAAATAGTCTATATCAGTCATCAGTTCAACCTGTAAAATATAGTCATCGCCATACAAGCCTCTCGCTCGTATGGCAAATCTTCCACCTCATCACACAAGCTCCAAATGCTTATGTGGTATATGATGAAGTATGCCTATCTTCTGAAGTATGCCATGTAAAGTAGTTCAAAATTAATTGTTACTATCCTATGGCGACGTTTATTATTTCACACAGAAAAACCAGCACTCCGCATCCAATGGCATTCACAGGAGTTGATATAATAATATTTCGCATCCAACTCATTAAGGTTTACCTATTTGTCGGGCACGCAAATAAAATCTTTACTCAACAGCTAATCCATTTACCTGTTCAAACATATATAAATCACAAGTATATATATTTCTATTTATTTTTTTAATCAGTTCAATGTGTGGTTTAATCGAATAAATTCTACCATTATTCAATTGTTGATTAAATTAACCATCGTTTCAACAATTTTAATTAATCAAATCTACAATCACGCAACACAACCAACAATCAAATTGTTTTTAACTTTTCAAAACCATACAAATTAATTCCTATTCTCCTTTAAAATCATTCAGACTATAGAGTTAAAAGTGCACATCCATGGAAAGAAAATAACAGCAGAGTATAGAATTAAATGGTAATGCAAAGTTTGGTAAATATACCTTGCACCGGAGTCAATCAGAGATATCCACTCGGCATCTAGGATAAGCTTTCTGAATGCTCTCCTCAGTTTCCCAAGTACAATCTCGCGGATCTCCGCTCCATTGCACTTTGACTAAGTGAACCTTCTTGTTCCTCAGTTCTTTGGTTTCTTTGTCGATGATCTTTAGCGGCTCTCGCCTCACAACTAATTCTAGAGTAATTTCAATATCCTGTTGAGCGGCTTCTTCCACGATCAAGTCTGGATCATGAACGTGCTTTCGAAATTGAGATATGTGAAATACATCATGAACTCCAGGCTACCAATCAGGCAATTTAACCCTATAAGCGAGAGTTCCGATCCGTTCCAGAATAGGAAATGGACCAATGAATTTAGGCGCCAACTTTCCAGTCTTACCGAACCGGATAACACCTCTCATCGGCGTTACTTTCAAATATACGTAGTCGCCAACAGCAAAGGATATATCTCTTCTTCTTCTATCGGCATAGCTCTTTTGTCGGCTTTGAGCGGCGAGTAATCGCTTCTTAATTAAATCGACTTTGTCGGTAGCTTCTCGAATCATATCAGGCACCAACACAAGTCTATTACCGGGTTCGACCCAACAAGCAGGAGATCGGCACGGTCTACCATACAATGCTTCGAATGACGACATTGTCAGACTCGCCTGGTAGCTGTTGTTATATGAGAATTCAGCCAAATGCAGATGGTCTTCCCATGATCCACCGAAATCTATAACACAAGCCCGCAATAGATCTTCTAAAATACAATTTACCCTCTCAGTCTGACCGTCTGTCTGAGGATGATAAGCGGTGCTTAAGTTCAACTTCGTTCCCATCTCGACTTGAAATGCTTCCCAGAATTTGCTAGTGAATATTGTATCTCTATCACTGACTATACTGAGCGGCACTCCATGTAGTCTAACTATTTCCTTGAAGTATATCTGCGCCAGACTCTGAGCAGTCCTGTTTGATCTGACAGGTATGAAATGGGCGGTCTTCGTGAAGCGATCTACGATCACCCAAATACTGTCATTTCCTTTTTTGGTTCTGGGCAGACCATCAATGAAATCCATAGAAATATGTTCCCACTTCCAACCAGGAACGTCTAGCGGTTGTAACAATCCAGCCAGCTTCTGCTGGTCGCTCTTGACTAGTTGGCAAGTAGGGCATCGGCTAACGTATATTGAAACGTCCCTTTTCATAGCCTTCCACCAAAATGTTCGCTTGAGATCGTTATACATTTTCGCTACACCAGGATGGATACTCAGCTTGGACTTGTGACACTCGTCTAACACTTCCCTTTTTAACTCTGGGATGTCAGAAACACAAATCCTTCCTTTCAATCTCAGGGTCTCGTCGTTATCTATTTGAAAACACGAGGGTTCGCCTTTCTGAATCCTTTTGATCATATCCTTAATAAAGTTATCATCCTTCTGAAGAATAGATATTTTGTCAATCAAGGAAGTCGTAATAACAAAGCTGGCGATCATTACATTCTTTCGGCTTAACGCATCGGCTACGACATTGGCTTTCCCTGGCGTGTATATAATCTCAAAGTCATATGCTGCAAGAAACTCCAGCCAACGTTGCTGCCTCAGATTCAGGTCTTTCTGGGTGAACAGATACTTTAGCGACTGGTGATCTGTAAACAGTTCGAATCTCTCACCCAGAAGATAGTGTCTCCAGATTTTCAAGGCGAATACTATAGCCAATAACTCAAGATCATGAGTGACGTAGTTCTTATCGTGTGGCTTCAACTAACGGCTAGCATAAGCGATCACTTGGCCTCTTTGCATTAACACTGCGCCAAGGCCTTCTCTAGAAGCATCAGTCCAGACTTTCAAATCTTGATTGCCATCGATGATGGTTAGCACTGGAGCTGTCGTTAATCTTAACTTTAGCTCTTCGAAAGCCTCCTCACTTTTTGGAGTCAATTTGAACTTAGAGTGCTTCTTCGTAAGCTTCGTTAAATGACCAGATATCTTCGAAAAGTTTTTAACGAACTTCCGGTAATAGCTAGCCAATCCGAGAAAACTGCGGACTTCAGTGGGGGTACTGGGCTGTTTCCAATTTTGAATAGCTGTGATTTTGCTTGGATCCACAGCAATTCCTTCTTTTGATACGACATGGCCCAGAAATTTTACTTCCTCTTGCCAGAATATACATTTGGACAGTTTGGCTTTCAATACGTTCCTTCTGAGAATTTCTAGAACCCGTTCCAAATGCTTTTCATGTTCGGCCTTTGATTTAGAGAAGATTAGAATATCATCAATAAAAACCAGAACAAATTTATTCAAAACCCCTCTGAACACCCTATTCATCAGATCGACGAAGTAAGCAGGAGCGTTACATAAGCCGAACGGCATTACTAACCACTCGTAGAATAGGTCGGGACCTATGAATGTTGTCATTGGAACACACTCTTCGGCGATTCAAAGTTGATGGAAGCCTGTAGCTAGGTCTATCCTTGAGAATACTTGTGCGCCATTTAATCGATCCAACAAATCATCAATCCGCGGCAATGGATATTTGTTCTTTATCGTCTGTTTGTTCAGATCACGATAATCCACACATAGACGTAGAGTACCGTCAGATTTTGGAACAAACACCATTGATGCACCCCAATCAGAGAAACTAGGCCTGATCAGACCCTTCCATACTAGCTGTCGTGTTTGATTGTCTAATTCCTCTTTCTCTTTCAAGGACATTCTTTGAATAGCGTGAACTACCGGCCTTGCATTCGGAATTAAAGCAATTTTGAAATCTATTTCTCTCTACGGAGGTAAGCGAACAACTTCCTCGAACACATCCGCATAGTTCTTGACGACAGGAATGTCTTTCACTAGGTCGGGAATATTCTCTGTGATTTCTGGGATATTTTCTATTTGGGCTGGAGAAACATCTAAAGCTGGCCAGAAGTCTTCTCTATTAGATTTCTGACCTTCACATGGTATGGTTATATAATTCCCTGATTTAATCTTAGCTCTAACAACTCTCTCGGCGCATCTAACCTCTGCTTCATATTTGGTTAGCCAATCCAATCCCAGAATAAGATCGAATTCATTAAAATTCATGACGACAGAGATAGTAGGGAATTTATAGCAGGAAAAAGAGACAGGCACCCCCACAAACCCAACTGAGCCCGATGGAACCCCCAACTGGATTTTGGACAGTCATTGGTTCTTTAAGCTTCTTCAGTTTCAAATCCAACTTCTTGACTGCACTCTTTGCTATAAAGCTTCGTGACGTGCCAGTATCAAACAGTACTTTAACTGGAATGTTCTTGACATTGAGCGTGCCTTCTAAGACATCAGCCCTTTCTTGACTAGCTGAGGGCTCGGAAGTTTCTGCCAATTCATTTACATGTACTGCTTCGGGCTTGTTTAAGAGCGGGCAATCCTTTGCAAGATGACCAGCCTCGTGGCACTGTTTGCACTCCCTATTCTCTTGAAACTCCCCATCTTTTCCCAACCTTTTCTTCTTTTTCTTTCGATTGGCTCTATCTCCATCCTTTATTGGTTTCTTTAAAGATTTACATTTTCTGGACAAATGCCCCTTCTGATTGCAGTTCTTGCATATGGCAGTCGTGGCAGGTTCTTTTTCAGATCTAGCCCTTTTTCGATTGACTTTAGGCTCTTTACTGACCTCAGACCTCGTACCGGCTTCAGGAATATCAGTTTCCGACTCTTCTTTGTTACTAGAACTGACTTCTTCTTCGTCGCGTAACATTCCTTTCTTATGGAGATCTTCGTACTAATAGGCCATATAAATCATTTCAAAGAAAGGAAGTTTTACATTCCTCAGTACACTATTCTGATATCTCCTTTGCAGGCCATGAATAAATCTCAGATTTTTCCTCTTTGGATCTTGAATCAGATGAGGAGCAAAGTGAGCAAGTTCGTTGAATTTCTTATGATATTCAGGGATGGTCATATCACCTTGTATTAGATAAGAAAATTCATCACATAATCGCTCCGTTGCTTCAGGAGGAGTAAATCTTTCTAGGAAGATCTCTTTGAATCTTTCCCAAGTGATATCACCTTCGTGATTATCTTTGATGATTGTTTCCCACCAGATTAAAGCTTCTTCTTTGAGCGCCCAAGATGCTACTAACCTTCTCTGGTCATCTCTCAGCTGGATACGCTCAAAAATTCTTTCGACAGAACTCATCCAAGCTTGAGTCTGAATTATAGATTCATTGCCCGAGAACTGTGCTCCGTTCAGATTTTGATATCTCTTTAATAGAGCCTCTAGATCGGGTTCTGCATTTCTCCTGTTTCTGACACTCATTTTTCTAGTACTTCTGCAATTAGCAGATCAAGTGTCAGGTCACAGAAAAGATAATTTAAAATATAGAAACACATACTTCAATGTAAATGTGTTTATCGAGGTGTAATTTCATTCTGCTTTACTCATATTAGGATATTACTGATCCTATATGTAATGAGTTATCCATCCTAGAACACTTCTGGTTCTATTTCTGACGAGTTCGTTAATATGTTATATTCCAGAACTAAGCTTAACCAAAGCTCTGATAACACGATGAGACGACCCCATTTCCCGTACAGACGGAGACAAGGGTAATCTTTGGAATATAACACAGAAACCGATAACAGCAGAACATAAATAAATAAATACACCAGATAATGAACAATAGAATATACTAGATAAAAGTAATCATTAGAGTTGCACAGTATACAGGATCTTACTTAGTACAAATACAGTTCAACTATACATATATGTCTACAACGGAAAAACAAACATAATGTACAATACGAGCTGAACAGCATAAAAAGAGATAAATGATAAAATCCATCTTCAGCTCCAGCTATCCAGATAAAGCCTGCTAAACCTGAATACAAGGCTGCCCGTGTAGAAAAAGGGGCACCCGAGTTTGAAAGTGAAACAAACTACGAGTCAGTCATGGGACTGGTATGAGAAATCTACTAAACACATTTATAATATGGCAAATCACAGGACCACGCCACTTTCGTGGAACGGGTTTACTCCATTGGATTGCCAGTGCTTTAAAACAAATCATTCTTTTAAACATTGCAATGCTTTTTATAAAAAATGAAGCCATTATAAGACTCAGTTCCCATCACACAATGCAACGCAAACCGGAGGATAGAGTTTTTACCTTATAATGGCCAAAATATGCTTGATACGAATAAAACAAAAGCATTTGTTATTATTGCTAGTGTTTATATGTTTTGAAAACAATTTCAAATCATAACTATCAATCATAGACGGCATTAATGCCCCATACCACTATGTCGCCATATATAGGTATACAATCAAAACCGCACAATGTCGTATTTGGAAATTGGATTTCCGTCCTGAACCAAGGCAAAAGATAGTCCTTACCGACTTCGAGACTACCTAGCCCGAGCCTCACGGTCAGAGCGCATCGACCCTTGGATCGTCAGGGCCGGTCCACCGATGTGGATTAAAGTTCCTGAACACTGCGTTTCCCCGCCCTTTGGGGCGTAAATGAGCCAACGAATGGCTCCATCGAACCCGGATCGTCCGATCTAACCGAGGCACCTCACAACAGCAACAACCACATAAGTCAAACTCGTCAAGGCATGTAAAACCACTGACGCCACTTCTAGCTAGGAAGAAACGCAGGCCCTCCCTGATGTCCTCTCTCGTTTCTGGTTCATACCGGGGTGTGAGGCTCGCGAATTTACGTTATACACAAAGCTACGCCACCCAGGCGGTGCTTTGATCATCTCCACAAGACTTTACTTTTCAATAGAAGTCCTAATCTCTGCATCTTAGCATGCCACACAGGCAATTCACACCGTGCAACTGATGGCTATCAATCACACAGAATAAATTCCAATGTCAAACACACTGTCCATTTACAAGTCCGTCCTAGGTCTGAACGAAACCGAAGGCACTATATACCTCGCAAACCCATCGATCACCATGTACGTCTGGACGATCACCACTCATTATCCATATTTCGGGATGCCTCCCAATCAGGACCTCGGTGACCATCCAAACGAGGTGAATATCTCCGGTCCTCGACCACTGTCTTTATCTTCGATTGCTTATCGTCGATTCATTTATTCAGAATGGGATAAACCCGGTCTTTCTGAGCAACTCGCGTATAAATAAATAAGTGCAACACTAACATACACACGCATCATTTCAATTCATTAGTCACTAACCATCGACTAGTAAGAGAAAGATTTCCCAAATATTAACCCCGAAGGCCGAAACCAACATCAGATCAACACCCAGGAAACCATTCGACTTAGCCAACCTTCAGTTAATTTCTAAATCACATCCATATCGTTTATAATATTTTATAACGATTTATCGCTATTTTTATTCATTTTAAAATAGCCCATTTATTTAAAACGACGCTTCGGGCCATAACGCGACCGTGGCGCTGTTTTTCTTTAGATTTGATTTACACATATCTGAAAATTTAACCATTGGATCTTCACAAAATTTTCATCATTAGAAAGATCTTTTCAAAACGAATCCAACGGTTCCGGTTTCGGGAAATTCCGACGGTCGGATCTCCCGGTATAATCGTTTGAAGTTTCGATTTTTCAAAATACGAACTGCAGCGTTGTTATTCGATTAAATATAATTATATTTATATATAAATATAAATATAATTGTTTCTGGCGCTGTTTTTCTTCAGATTTGAATTAAACATTCCAGACAATCCAACCGTTGGATTTTTACAAAGTTGGTGCCGTTGGAAAGGTATTTCCAAAGCGAACCCAATGGTTGCGATTTCAGGAAAATCCGATGGTCGGATCTCCCGGTATAATCGTTTGAAATCACGGTTTCAAAATACGAACTGCAGCGTCGTTATTCGATATATTTTAGTTCTATATATATATATATATATATCGATTCTTTGATTTCAAAGCTACATTCTTTTCATACATTTGATAAAAATGATATTTTTATCTAACTGTCTTCTATTTCAACACTTCACTATATTTAACAATTCATGTATATAATAAAAATGTGATTTTTATTGTAAAACAATTCATTTCTAAACACTATTATTTTATATAGTTCATATAGGTAATAAAAATAGGATTTTTATTATAAAATAATTTCTTTTAAAACAAGGTCATTTTGCATAGTTCATATAGATGATAAAAAGGTGATTTTTATTATAAAACAATTTATTTCAAAATATGAATACCATTCAAAACATGAATTTCTATTCAACGAATGAATATCGATTCAACACGTGAAGGTTATCTATAGTTTTTATATATATAAAAATGTGATTTTTATATTTGAAACACGAATACCATTCAACACATGAATTTCAATTCAACGAATGAATATCGATTCAACACATGAAGGTTTTCTATAGTTCATATATATAGATAAAAATGTGATTTTTATATTTGAAACACGAATACCATTCAACACATGAATTTCAATTCAACGAATGAATATCGATTCAACACATGAAGGTTTTCTATTCAACGAATAAATATAGTTTCAGCAAATGAAAATAATTCAAACACATAAATATTATTCAAAATTTCGGCAGCATAACGGCAGGGTAGTTAAAACCGGGACCGTCCCTAGTACGGCTCCTCGCTCTACCTTAAAACCTCGCAGTTTTTGACAATGGGGATCATGCATCTAGTTCGCACACAGGCGGCATGTATATATTTATTTCATTTCCACAAACTAATCCTATGTGGTTTCAACCAAATATTTCTCAACCACAAATGGGTATTTTTCAACCACAATCAACCAATATCAACCACAAACAATCCCAATCAACCATTCGCTATCAATCAATTTTCACACCAATCACAACCAATAAATATCGTCCATGGTTTGTGGACGAGGGGCGTATATACATATATATATATATATATATATATTTATATATAGCAATTCACTTCTATTTCAACACATATATAATTTTTACAACGCATATATAACTTATACATCGAACGTACAACTTATACAATGCTTATACAAGAGGTTTACAACGCTTATATAACTCATACATCGACTATATAATTTATACATCGTCGTTTTCCATATCGTTTATAAATTAGAAATCTCACATTGGGTTCCACTCCACCAAAAATAACAGGAGGCTCAGAAAAATATGCGGTCCCTTCTAGAAAGTAGAAGACGTCCACACGAGTCCACTGTCTCTTGTTTCACTGAATTTCGACAAGAAACGAAAAGGATATGATTTTACAAAGTTTGCAACGGTTTTAAACTGTTAAAATCAGATTTAAATTAAATAGCCGTTACCTTTCTGAAATCTTCAAAACTAGGTTTGAAGTTTTCTTGCAATCCGTGAATCGATAGCTCGATCGGGCTTCGCAGTGTCGAAGGGGGAGGAGAGGTGCTCAGGCGCCGGGGGGAGATGGCCAGTTCGACGCTGGCAGGAGGCGGCGGCGGCGGTTGGAAGTCGCCAACTTCCAGGCGTTGATCCAGGCGCTACAGGCCACGAAAAAATCCAATCTTTATATGGATGTGAAGATCGTGAGGAGCTCTACAAAATCTTCAACTGGAGGAGGGGCTAATTTTGCGTGGATTGATCAGAAAGTGGACGGGAAGATTTCGAACGGTTTCCGCCTTCGATCGAGGGGAGAGAAAAAGGATTTTTCTTTTCTTTTTTTTTATAAAAATTCTGATTGGTCGGGGAAGTTTTAAAGGGGTTTTCTGACACGACCACCAATCTAAACCCAACGACTGTCGTCCCTAGTGTTTTGCCCCCATTCCGAACACAATGGGATATGTTTCGTAGGCCCATTCGACTATTTCAGTCAGTTTTCCTTCAAATTAAAATATATAACATTCAATATTCAATTTGAACGTACATTTCAATTTGCCAGGGCCACAAACTGATTCGAAAAATTCCAGAAAAATAAATCTAGCAATTTTTTGACGATACGGTCCCAACAAAACTAGTTTCGTTGAATTCTGAGACCGTTTGCAAAAAGGCCCATTTCTGGTCGATCTAATTTAACTGTAATTGATCCAAACACGTTTTCCTTTGCCACGCTCACATATTAGCTTCAAAAATTATGAAATTTGAAACCTAGCAATAACTCCACATCCCGGATCCAACAAAAGTGGTTTCGTCGAATTCCGAGGTCGTATGCAAAATGGCCAATTTCACGGGCTATATAAATTCCATAGCGACCTTTCTGAAAATTCATTTGGCCATAACTTTTGCTTTCCGTTATGAAAATTTGATTTTTCAGATTCGTTAGAAAGGTATTCACTAACAGATTTAAATATTTTTGGTTTCACTCAAATCCGTTTTGTTTTGCACCCGGTAAAGTCCGACAAAATTTGAATTCAAATTTTGAAACTGCAGCGCCATTTCAGGCCTTGTTTATAATTAGAATTAATTATATTCGTTTTCAAACATCGATTCAAACTCAGTTTTCATTGCTATTGTTTAAAATATTTATTTTAAATATTTAAAATCCATTATTTTAGCCAATTAAATTTTTTTAAATTGGTTCAGATTTTCTGGGTCGTTACAATACTATAGACTAATATATAGTATACATCCATCAGAAAGTACAAATACATCTCTCATACGTCTTTACGTCCCGAATTTTGGATGAAATTGCTTAGCCAAAGCTCTATCATCAAAAGTGACAACCGCCCCGTAACTTCCGCACAAACCAAGGATAAAGTGCATTGTATTACGTGCTAGGCCAATATGAATGATCATTGAAGAAGAATACACAAGTGGAACCTGTCATATAACTCACATCGTAAGGATAAAATATAACAGAACATTTACAACAAGCAAAAATAGTGAAGCATAATTGAGATGAATCTTAAACTTTCATATCATCATGAGAATATCAATACAACACTGGATTACATCATAAGTGTCTGTATAAAATACCTCACTACAAGTCACTTAGAGAATCATATCAATCATAATAGCGGGAATAACTAATAGTAAATAGTAGGAAATAATACGTTAGCCTCTTGCTTGTCTTTGCTCTACAACATCGTCCTCATCAAGATCTACTACCTATTACTGCTGCTCAGTCTGGCCATCCACAACCGGATGAACAACCCATGGTAATAAGAGGGAAACATAAAACCTTGAGTCAGACAATAGTCTTAATGAGCGATAAACAGATATCTAACATCATTAATAAAGTATATGAGAAATAGGTAGATCATTCATCTAATCTACCAACACATCAATATTGAAGAAACCCAACCCGTCTCCTCCATATCAGACAGTGATAGCCTCCCAACCAAATAGAAAGAAACAAACAGTAGCATTCATACCAACCAAAAATCAAGCATAGATCATTCTAATCAAGGCCTAAACCAACATCAGACAAGAAACCAGGAAATATCTCCCTTGACGTCGAATAGTCCTTACAAGATGGTACAAACAAGAAAACAACATCCATGACTCTGGCTAGCACCGCCAACCTTACATTAAATCCATCATCAATCGTATGACTGGCCCAAATTGCCATTCGTCAAGGGATAACGGTAACCTCGGTTCTAGCAAAACTCCATATGCCATCTACGTATCTAGCCCTTTCATCGATAACCAGGGTACTTGACTAGACAACTTCTAGTATTTTAATGTCCCTATTATACTCCTACTTTGAGTTTGCTAGAACCTCCGACTAATAATAATCTCTCAGCCTTTAATATCTCTAGCCATCCACCTTGATGACTATCATAAGCTCAAGCGACTTCTCGAGCAACCATTATACATGAACTCAACATCTTTGAGTTGTCTCACATCTTCGTTGCATTTCGTCGATAGACAAACAATTCATGACGCTTCGAATATCCCATCCAAATTTGACTCGAAGCTACGTCCATTCTCGAACCAAAAATAACATCACTCTAGTTCCTTCTTAGATGGACCGCACAACAACCTATGGATCATTACTGATCCACATGGATCGCAACCCCCACTAGATTACATTCGACCCATTGCATGGCTCTATCAAGACCCCATGCAATCCCCGCAATCCATGTACTTCACCTGATCCATCATGCGCACAACGTCAGATCCGCCCGATCCGTCATGTTTGGTTCTTGGTCAATCCATAGTTTGGCGCATCGATCCATTAACTTGCAAGCGATCTGATTGATCGCACTCCACTGCAGCGATCTATCGAGTATTGCCATGTGCCATGCTTGCCCGACCCATGTTTTTCAAAAAATCCATCCACTTGCGCATTAGCTAATCCATCGAGTATTTACACTATCCATTGAATTCACATCCATTCGACCTATCCTTCTCCCATGTGCCATGATCCCTGCCACTCGATCTATGCCTTAACTCTTCAACAATCCATCCAAGACACCAATCTAGGACTTTATGTGCCAAGCACGATCCAATCCATCTTTTCTTGGACCACTATCTATGATCCATCGATCTCGAACGATCCAAAATCGAACTCATGCAACTCTGATTTAATCCATATGCAAAACCTATCCAACTCCTAACTCATGCGATCCATTATTTCTTAGGCAGCAATCCATGCATCCAATTCGTCCAAATCCAATTTCAAAAATTCAATCATCAACACTTCATGCACTCATCAAACAAAACTTGCACAACAAACAATCATCATACAATCATATGAAATTCACCAAATCGTAATAAACAACAATTAAATCAATAAATGGATCTAAACTTGCACAAAAACATGAATTTACCATTATAATCATTCTAGCTTAGATCCTATGGTGATTCAAATGAAAATAGACTACCTTGATTAGATCTTGGTGAAAACAACTCAAAATGATGAAAATAGGATCAAACAAACCTATATACTTGATTGAATCTGTGTAAGAGATGCTTATCACTCATCAAATCCACAAAATAACTTGAAATCGATGAATCTCTAATTTGGACAGCGAAGGATAGCGAAGAACGGTATTCAAGTCAACTAATTTGATGTGATCTTCCCTTCCTTTATGTTGACCTTCAATCTTCTAATGTAGATCTAAGAATTTAATGGAGAAGCTGCATTTGATTGAGCAAGGAGGATCTCGAGCTCAACCAAATGAGAGAAATGAATAAACTAAACCATTCTCCTTACCTCTACCCCTCTATTTATAGCTAACGTCCCCTAGCCTTAATGAGCCTCACTAATCAGCCCACTAATGACTAATTAATCTGTCCAGAATTTGTGTAACATTAAAGCAGCGATTTCTCCCAAATCGCTCAGCCAAATCTTTAATGTGACCACTCTGCAGAATTGGAAACATCATTTCCTTTCCAATGAAATCGATCCCTATACCTAATTCTATCCCAATCAAAAGATATTTCCTATACAAAATTAATAGGAGGAAAATGGTCACAAATAAAACTGATAAAAATTATGGACATGTCTCACATCCCCATAAACAACATATCAAAATATGGGAATTATCTGACCCTTAGGGAATTAAATAAAAATATTTTACAATCCTCCGATACGTAAAATGTAGGTCATTGTACTAAATGTCTTGTGCATGTTTTGGAAACAGATCGTGGCAATCTGAGAAGAGAATTCACACTCAAAAAATTAGGTGTTTTTAGGACTCTATAGCGACGTTGTATATGTTGATAACACCCCAATTACTAAGACGGACTTTAGTTAGTAAACACCCCTTAATGGATTTATAAGTCGTGAATTCCATCTTAGGCACATTACACTTACTCCACACAATGTTGGACCAATCACCAATTTCACCATGCTCACAAACGTAGTCATAGGAAGAACGGAGGCTGAAATAAGCACCATGTTTCCAGGCCCATAGATCAATTTTCCAGCCATTATAAATAGGAGAAAATTCAATGTGTCTTTTTTTCTCCTCATTAATAGGAAGGCCATCCAGGCACCATCTGTCATTACTTCAGATTTGAGCAACCAAAACATCAGGTCAACCATAATCCGAGTAGGCTTTCCAACAAACATAGTCAATTATGTAACAACCATCAATCCAAGGATCATGCAACATATTCGTCTCACAACCATTTGCAATTTATCTAAAATAATTTCTAGATAGAGTATCAAGAACTCTTAGAATTGTTTTCCATGCAGATAAAGAATTGCTTTCAACATCCATAGTCCAGAAGTTATGCCTAGTGTATCTTTTCCTCATGTATTTAGCCCATAAACAATTAGAAGAAATTAATTTCAATGCCAATTTGAGAGTGTAATCCTCCTTCATTTCTATAAGATTCCTCAAACCCACTCTGCCTTCCTTATTAGGGCGAACTAAGTCTTGATACTTGATCTTGTGTAATCCTCCATGCCAAATATAGTCAGCACACACACGTTCAAGTTTATCAATAGAAGCATATGGAAATTGAAAAGTTTATAACCAAAAGTACACTTTAGCTTGGATAATCATGTGAATAAGGTCCAATCTACCAGCAAAAGACAACAACTTCGAACTTCAACCATAAATTTTATCTCTAATGCTAGAAGTAAGGACAATACACTCTCTATTAGTAATCTTATTAGTAGATACAGGAACTCCTAAATATGTAACAGGAAGAGTACCTTCTCTAACATTCAGAATATCCATGACTTCTTCCTTGAATCTGAAATAACTACTATAACATTTAGATTTTTTTGATCAACCATTCTAATCCCAGCAAATTAAGCTAGATTAAGAAAAATCTTTTTGATAGTCTTAGCAGACTATTTGATTGATTTGATGCAAATAATCAGGTCATCAGCATACAACAAGTGAGTAATGTTCGGTTGAAAATCGTGCACAGGTTGTGTAAGATTGTTGTAATTGGCTAACTCCATCTGTAGCGAGAAACACTCCATGGCAAAGCAAATAAGTATATGGATAGAGAGTCAGCTTGTCTAATATCAAGGTTACTCTTAATAAAACTCTTGGGGATACCATTAATCAGAAAAGTGATGCATTCACTAATCATGTAACCACCCGTCTTTTTTCCCGGTTCTAACCGATAATTGAACCAACTCAAACCATTCATAAAGACGCATTGTTGGGGGTACTTACACATTTGTACAAAAATAAAAGAACTTTTCATTATCGTAACAATAATTTTACATCAGAGTTACGATGATCATCAAAGTACAATAGAAACATAACGGAAAGAAATATATGTAAACTCTCAAATGAAGAAATAATGATCCAGGATATAACTCCAGCTCCAATCCTAAATCTTGCTCTAACCAATAGCAAGGCTAAATATACAAACCAAACTATTGGCTTCCCCTGTGGAAAATTGTTGGCACCCATAGTTTAGGTGAAGGAACAATAAACTCCAAGTTAGTTATGAGACTGGTGTAAGAACTAAAATAGTTATATTTAGGTTTATTTTAAAGTAAGGTAAATAAAAAGACCATGCCGTATAACACAGAGCAATTTTTCCCCTTATAAGTATCAACGCATAAATATTCGCAGTGTTTTTTTTTAAATGAAGCTACCATAAGGTCTCGCGGCACAAACACACAATGCAAACACAGACTTGGGTGCGGTTTCTCCTTATAATAATCAAAAGTGCTTGATACGTGAAAATCTTATGATATTATTATTAGTACATAGTATGAAAATCATTTCAAAAGTAAATGTATCAATCCTAGTCAGCATAATGTTCCATACCATTATGTCGACATATAGTGTAAATCTGAAATCGTACAAGGCTCATGGTAGAGAATGGATTTCCAAAAAATGACCAGGCTAAGGAACTCCTTTACTGATGGGTACACCTTTAGAGGGATGCCCTGAGAACCAACCGGCTCTTTGCCAATGCAAGACTGATCTCTCCCTTTATTGGATTGATTAGATCATGCCTAAGTATGCATCTCCTAATATTACCAACCTTTAATCGGGGCTTTGCAATGTCAACATCCACATAACTAAAAAGTTGCCACATAAATAATACCTGGGCTCCATACAATGGTACACTTTTTATCTAGAAAGTGATGACACAGCCATGTTCTTGTTGCATTTTCCTATTTTGGCCATTTACCAGGAGTGAGACTTTCTGAAGTCACGTTACACAAAGCTATGCTTAACCAAGCCATGCTTTGATCATCAATAGCTCATTACTAAGTATGCCACACTGTCATTTTGTAACATATAATTGGTAATTACTAATCATATAACCTTTGATCCCATACGTCTCAAAGAAGTGTGTTAAGATAAGAGAATAAATTCTACTCCACCAACCAGAAATATGTTTAGTAACAACTAACCGATACATTACAAAATACACTATCAGATACACACATCCATATAAGTCCATTATGGTTCTGAACGAAACCTAAGGCACCTTATTCCTCATCCAAAATGGAGAAAGGCCCTTGTAAATCTGGAAAAAACTCCAAATATGTCTGGATCGCTACTATATATAACCTCATAATAGGAGCTACCCAAGGCATCAACAAGCAGTCCATTTGATGTGAAGATTCCTGATCTTCAACCACTGACTTCAATTGCTACGTTACGTCGTATAATTATTTGCAATGGTTTTCGGATACAGATCCAATCCCGGTCTTTCCAAATAATTAGCGCAATTTAAAAAGAATTATGGATTATATCAAATCTTAATTAAGTTTCCCTTTTACTTAATTGAAATTTTCCTTTATCCTTCTTTTAAATGAAAAAAAATCAAAGATTCATTCCCTTAAATATTTTATCATGAAGTTCCTTTAAATCTCCTAATCATGTTTAATTCTAATTAAAGATTTATTCATAAATTCCACAAATTATATGTATCCATTAATCTATAGATCAAGTTAAAAAAAATCAATTGATATTCAATATAAGATTCAAATAGAAATTATATCAACTTGTATTCAATGCTAATTTTCATAATCAACGAATACTATAAGTGGAATAACGATACAGATATCTTTCAAATTCTTTAGATAGCATACGTCTGATAACGGGATTTCATATCAAATATCATAAGATTATTTCTATCCAATCCCATCTTATTTAAACTTGAAAACCTTTATTCCAAAAGATTAAACTAAAACCATAACACATAGGAATTGGATGAAAAACTATATCAGCTCATGTTTGATATCAATTCCCATACTCAACCGATTCTATAAGCGAAATAATAGTGAATGTAATTTTTAAATTCCTTGAATAGCACTACAAGTTTAGTTATGGAATTAGAAACGACATTTGAGATTACTTTCAACTATTTCCAATTTTATTAATAATTGAAAAACCATTTTTATTTTAAAATAATCTAGTTTTACTTAAAAATTAACATGTTCGAGCATTATAGATTTCCAATAATATTTTGTAAATCATTTTAAAATGATTATATAAGAGTCGAATAATAATTAATAAGTTTAAAACATCAAAATATATTGTTTTTAGAAAATGTTGCAAAAGCATTACTAAATAGCTAGTTTAATCAAAACGGTTTTTAAATTATTCAAAACTTAATATTTTAACCCAAATCACTTTCAAAGGATTAATTATGATTTATCATAATTTTTCCGTATTTGTAATATTTTTTTATAAAGCCTTTTTTTCGATTTCAAAATACAGTCATCGAACCGCAAAACCGAAATTATATTTTAAAGTAGATTAAAACATAACTTGAAATCTATACATTGGAATGCAAAAATTCTTTTTCTATTTGAAAACTAATGTTATTAGAAAGCAAATGTTTTATTTTCACGTCAATATGATTTAAATTATATTAGTTATAATCATTTAAAATTTATGGTCGAAATTCGCGAGCTACCGCAGCGCAACTAGTCCTATTCAGACGGTATTACGACTTATAATAAATATTCATCCGATTTACTTCCAGTGTGATTATAAACCTTTATAAACTCATTTGAAAACAATAATTTCAAAACTTGACTTCAAATTTAATTTAAATTCAAATTTGAATATTATAATATTAATAAAATGGTATATTTTTTTCAGAAATTTAATTCAATGAACTTCAAATTTTACATAAATCAAATTAATTATTATATAAGACTATTGGAATAGTCGATTTGAGTTTATACCATTGTTTACATACCTAACTCATTGTAACATCCCAAATTCCTTAATGTCACCAGCATGAGAATTTCATTAAGAAAGTATGGAGCATTATAGGTATAAAGACAAAAATCATCACAGAGACTAAGCTTTTACAATACATAAAATAATAATTTACAGAGGAAGAAGAAACTTTCATCTTTAAACATAAAACCATCTTTGTTTCAATTCAATCAAATAGTTACAAAATGACATGTCTCAAAATATCAGTCAAAAACAACATCAAAGTAAAATAATTTTATTCCCCAAATAGTCAAAAAGATACAACCTAACCTTTGAAAGAGAACACGAAGTGATCCAGTTCTTATATAAATCCATCACGACAAAGCTAACAAAGAAATATGAACCATACAGTTTCTCCATGTAATCCTGGGGAAAAGAAAAGAGAAAGGAAGAAAGAAAATGGATCAGACATAAAGCGTGGTGGGCTTCTGTGATTACCAGCCCGATTACTAAGTTAAGTAAAACGGATAAATAGTGATTCTAGTGTCATAAAAGGGTAAGTATCTTTACATATCTAAAGCTGAACAATAACTGATATGAAATGATAATAAGGAATGACTTTTCTTATAAAAAGACAATGAAGATGATGACAATAATAATAAGCAGATCAGGCAGATTGACTGTTTTGCATTTCTATAGAATCAGACAGAAACAAGTAATTAGGAAGGAATTTCCTAATGCTGCCCATTGATCGGCTCCCTAAGCAGACATGAATAACTTGTGCCAACTATGGTATTCGGGGGTATCAGACCCGAACCCATCAACTAAAAATACACAGCCTTATTCATAGGCGTTATACCATCTTATCTTCCCTAATCGAATCCATGCACGCTTATGACTCCGCCGGAATGCGCCCGTACCCACCTTAGAATTTGAACCGCATACAATAAAGCATCAGTAAAGCGTTCCCTGATCTTTACCTAGTGTGATACTCGGGTAATGACATGAGGGTACTGATTGATATGGGTTCCATACAGATAAACAAACAACAGATTGCCACAGGCTACCCCTAAGCTTGGCCCTTAAGTTAACTAGGAAACATATTTCACTAAAATAGACGTCTTAGCTTATTATTCAGACAGATTTAACTTAGCAGGTTTAAGTTCATTAATAAGCTTAATATAACCATGTATTATATTCCGAGGTTGTAAATAACATTTCTCATTAAATGTAATTCTTTATACAACCGTTTCCCTAAGTTAGACAGATCTCTGCTCAGATGTTTTACAAATACAGATTACATGTTACTTAATATTCAAATAAGTATATCTTACCCTAATTCTTATGTTTACTCAATGTATAATTAAGTACAATTAACATGTTTTCCAGATACAGGTTACTTAATGTTAAATTAAGTACAATTAACATGTTTTCGAGATACATGTTACTTAATGTTAAGTTGAGTACAATTAATATGTTTTCCGAATTAACGTTGCTTTCAAAATCAACGTCAACTGAACATGTTTTCCATTTTAATGTCAAATGAATATAAATGATAAATTAACATGTTTTCCCAAATAAATGTCAATTGAACATATTTTCCAATTTAATGTTAAACTAACATGTTTACAAATTAATGTCAAATAATATGTTTTCCAAATCAATGCCAAATTAAAATGTTTACAAATTAATGTCAAATAACATG
This sequence comes from Allium sativum, assembly GCA_030737875.1. Lineage (NCBI taxonomy): Eukaryota > Viridiplantae > Streptophyta > Magnoliopsida > Asparagales > Amaryllidaceae > Allium > Allium sativum. The sequence continues at coordinate 432,953,164 of CM060912.1, forward strand.
TTTCCCAATATCAGTACCAAATTGACATGTTTACAAATTAATATCAAATAACATGTTTTCGAACTAGTGTCAAATAACATGTTTTCCACATTACTGTCAAATTAATATGTTTTCTAAATTAATGTCAAATGAACATAAACGACAAATGAACATATTTTTCCCAATTAATGTCAAATGAACATAAATGACAAACATGTTTTCCGAATTAATGTCAAATGAACATAAATGACAAATAAATATATTTTTCCCAACTAATGTCAATTAACACGAACATATTCTTCAAATTAATGTCAATGAAAAATTAACATGTTTCTCAAATTAACATGAACATATTTTTCTAGTTAATGTTAATTAACATGTTTCTCAAATTAACATGTCTCCAAATTAATGTCAATGGAAAATTAACATGTTTCTCAAACTACAACATATTTTCCTAATTAATATCAATGACATATTAACATGTTTTTCAAATTTCAATGAATAATTAACATGTTTCTCAAATTAACATGAACATATTCTCCAAAATAATATCAGTGAAAATTTAACAAGTTTCTCAAATTAACATGGCCATAATCTCAAAATTAATGTCAATGACAAATTAACATGTTTCTCAAATTAACAAGAACATATTCCCCCTTAAGAATTTATCCATTTGCAGCCCATATTTTACCAATTCTTAATATGTCTAAAATATCCTTATTTATATTAATATTTCAGATTATTCCAATTTTACGAAAATTTAACGATAAAGGCCTATGCTCTTGTTGGCCTAGGCTCAACGCAAAGCAAAGGAAAAAGAGGAGAAATGGATCTAAGCTCAGAAATGAACACAATGAATAATTAGGCATTACAGGACTGTAAATAAAATAGTGACAGAGAAAGGGATAAGAAAGAACAATATACTTATAAATAAATAAAAAACTAAAAAGGAATACGTAATAGACATTAATTAAAATGAACAATAACATGTAAAAGATAAAGTTATAAATGTTGTAATTGTTAAACTTTCAGATCCAATATATTTTACTGTCTAAATCCTTTTATTTAGATTGCTAATCACTGTAACAACTATTGCATCTATTTTAACATTAACTTAGAAGAAATTTGATAATCACAGTAATACTAACATAAAATTGTTATAGATCCAAAAATTGTCTTTAAAAAAAAGTGGAAGTAGAATATCCTTTCAAATATAATTTGATAGCACCCAGACTTTACCATAATTTTATTTATTGAACATTATATAGTGAAGGCTAAGAAGATGAAGAAGAATAGATTTAGGGAAAGAGTGAGGGTTGGTGGTCTATTTATAGTAGAGCTAGGTGTCCAAATTCATTGAATTTACTGTCATAGTTCATTGTATTTTGTGTGTATATTTTAGGCTTTTAATCCAAACCTTTGAAGACACGTCATCAATATATCACAAAGAATTATTTGGAAGAAGACTCGAGGCTGGGTCGACACACCTTAGACATGGGTCGACCCATGTGTCAACCCCTGGGTCAACACAGGTGTCGACCTAGTTAAGGGCTGGATCGCCTATTTATTGTTGCTTTATTTTTTGTTTATTAATTAGTTTTTGTAATTTACTTTCAAAATTTGACTGATCATAACTTATTCATTTCTTGTCTGAATTACGCAAACTAAAAGTCTATCTGAACCAGAATTTCATAACAAACGCAGCTGTGATATCCATTTTGCTCAATTCTCAATATTTTTCTGATTAATATTTATTTTATCAATTTATTCCTCAATTAATTAATTATTGAGTGTTAAAATTTTAGATTGTTACATTCTCCTCTTTTTAATGGATTTCGTCCCCTAAATCTCCAAGGCTAGAAGAATGTTATGAATGCTAACACCCATCTAATCAATCATGATCCACTAGCATCCATTGTCCTTAGATTTTCTAATGCTTTGTATGAATATATGCAAAGGCGTCATGTATACGTCCTTAAGCTAATGCGAAAATAAGGCAGTCTACTAATTTAGTTGACCTCCTTAATGCAATTATGTTTGTGCCATGCATCCAATATGTATGCAAAAGAATCCTAATGATACATATAAAATGCTATATGTGTGAAACAACCATTCACTAAAATGCAACATCTAAGTGATGATTCAACCATTTTTTTCATCCATAGTGAAAATATAAAAAAATGCGGACACATCCATATGCAATATGTAAGTGTTCTAGTTCAGCCGATCCCAATTTTAGTGCTTAGTGTGTGTATATGCATCCACTGGAAAACACTTGTATCCACTTTCAACCATCAAACATAGCATGTTTGTAACAACCCGTAAAATGCGAGCCAGTTTGAAATTTTTATTTTGGCAATTTTAGCGAATTTTGATTATTTAAAATAGATTATTTTAAATAATATCGACGTGAAATCTATTTTGAATATAATTCGAACGTATATATTATACGCGTCGTCGTTAGAATATAAATATTTATATATAATTATAAAAGGAATTGAAAATGGCGCGGTAGTTCGAAAATTCGATTTCTAATTTCAAATGAATATACAGAATTCAATATAAGTCAGAATTGAACGAAACAAGAAATATTTGAATCTGTATAACTATATCTTTGTAACGAAGTTAGCAAACTGAGATTTCATCTTAGGAATGATAAGATACGTCCAGTTTAAAATTAGAAATAGTCGCTGTGGAATTTACATATATTTTTATATATATAAGGCCCTTAAAAATAGCAATTTTGCAAACGACCTCGGATTTCGACGAAACCAGTTTTGTTGGGTCCGCAGTGTTAAATTATTGCTAGATTTCAAATTTCATAATTTTTCGAATCAATATGTGAGCGTGACAAAGGAAAATGCGTTTGACCAGTTTCAGTTGATTTTAATCGACTGGAAATTGGCCATTTTTCAAACGGTCTCAGAATTCGACGAAACTAGTTTTGTTAGGACCGTATCGTCAATACGAAGCTAGAAAATATTTTTCGAGAATTCTTCGAGTCCGTATGTGACCCCGGTAATTTGAAATGTACGTTTAAAATTCAATATAGTGATTTAAATGAAAATTCAAAAGGAAACTGATTGTAACAATCGAATCAGCTTGCGAAACATATTCCATTGTGTTCGGAATGGGGGTATTTAGCTAGGGGCGGCAGTCGTTGGGTCTCGTTAGGTGTTCGAATTAAAAGTCAACATTTAGGGTTGAAAATAAATAAATATATATAAAAAAAAAAAAAAAAAACTCCTCCCTTAACCAGGCCCCCCCCCTTTACTTTTCAATCAGAAAACCGATTCAATAAAAAAAAAAAAAAAAGAATAAGGGAAGAAGGCGGAAGAGCTCGCGCCTGGCGATCGTCGGAGGTGACCGCAACCCCCCCTTTTTGCGCGCCTTCCCCTCCGGCCTCTCCTCCAGTCCCGAAACCCCCCATCTCCAATCGCGAGACCCCAGTCGCGAATCGAAGCCCCCCCCCTCGACGAAGCCGATGCCCCCCCCCCCCCTCGACGAAGCCGATGGCCCCCCCCTCGACGAAGCTGATGGCCCCCCCCCCCTCGACGAAGCCGATGGCCCCCCCCTCGACGAAGCCGATGGCTCCCCCCCTCTTCGCATACGGTAAGCATTCCTATTTTTACTTTTATTTTATTTTTATTTTAGAGTTTAAAATTAAATAGGATTTTTTAAAAAAAAAACTGAAAACTGATTTTAGATAAAAACTGAAAATTGATTTTAGGTTAAAACTGAAAATTGATTTTAGGTTAAAACTGAAAATTGATTTTAGTTTAAAACTGTAAATTTTAAAGAGTATTAAAACTGATTTTGTCATAACTTAGAAACTGATTTTAACATAATTTAAAAACTGATTTTTAACATAATTTAAAAACTGATTTGAATAAGAATTTAAAACTGATTTTAGATTTTTTTTAAGAAGTTATAAAACTGATTTTGTTTTAGAAATCAAAACTGAATTTTAAAAGGAAATCAAAACTGAATTTTAAAAGGAAATCAAAACTGAATTTTAAAAGGAAATCAAAACTGAATTTTAAAAGGAAATCAAAAACTGAATTTTAAAAGGAAATCAAAAACTGAATTTTAAAAGGAAATCAAAAACTGAATTTTTTTTATAGAAAGGTATAAAAACAGATTTTTTATAGAAAAGTAAAAATTCGATTTTTATATATTGAACTTCGATAGAAAAATAGAATTTTTATATATTGAACTTCGATAGAAAAATGGAATTTTTATATATTGAACTTCGATAGAAAAATGGAATTTTTATATATTGAACTTCGATAGAAAAATAGAATTTTTATATATTGAACTTCGATAGAAAATTATGATTTTTAAATATTGAACTTCGATAGAAAAATATGATTTTTAAATATTGAACTTCGATAGAAAAATATGATTTTTATATATTGAACTTCGATAGAAAAATAGAATTTTTATATATTGAACTTCGATAGAAAAATAGAATTTTTATATATTGAACTTCGATAGAAAAATAGAATTTTTATATATTGAACTTCGATAGAAAAATATGATTTTATATATTGAACTTCGATAGAAAATTCGATTTTTTTATATATTGAATAGCGAAGTAAAAATGTGATTTTTACGTATGTAGTGAAAGCAGCAACGAAGGTGACAAAAAGGCGAAACGACGAAGACTTCTGCAAATGAAGTGCTGGGGAGCTAGGATAGCTATATGTGAGAATTTCTCACCTTTCTATTTCTTTTCTAGTTATATATATATACTAGGATGCAGACGGTGCTTAGTAGCACCCGACACAATCGTCCACAGACCATGGACTTGTTTGTTTGACTGTTTGGTGATTGATTGCGATATTGGTTTGAATGTGGTTTGTGGTGTGAAAAATCGAATCGATAAATTGGTTAGGATTAGACGTGCGCCGTTATAAGGCGTAGGAGTAAGGCTAGGTTAGACCCTTACTCCAAATTTTGTGGTTTGCAAAATGAAATTGATTTGATTGATGAGTGAATGGCGTGGGCCTTCACTAGACCGGGGATAAGGCTAGGCCTTGTCCCGTTTCTAGTATCGTGCCGTTATGCCGCCGAAATTTTCTAAAACGTGTTAGAAAAATAAAAATATCATTTTATTTAAAGAATGAACTTAATAGAAATTCATATGTTGGAATAAAATGTTTTATCGTTAAAAATATAATTTTTAACGTGAATGTGAATAAATAAATATTCATTTACAAACCGAACGGTTTGTTTATGTACACCTATTTGAATGACATTGATTGGGACGATAAATTTTACACATCGCCCAACTGCACGAATAAAATCTGTGTTTGATTGTTTGAAACCCCACACGGGTGTTGGGATGAAATTTGAAGTTCACTCATCCTGATTGATTAAATATGTCGATCGATTGATTGACAGGCTGTTATAAGCGTTGAATATATACATTTGATGCTTATACAGTGTAGTGCACTTTGGTTGATGGTTGATTATTTTCAATGCTATTATATACATGTGTTGTATGCAAATCCATATAATTAATTTTATATGGTAATTGATTGGGCCTCATTCCAGTTTTGAAAAAGAAATATTTGAAAAAGAAATATTTGAAATAGAATATTTGAAAATAGAAATTTATGAAGCCGTGTTGATTAGATTGACGCCATTTTGACGTGAACGATATTTATATCAATTTTAAGTGATTTCGAAATGAATTGAATTGAAAACGATTTCGAAATGAATTGAATTGAAAACGATTTCGAAATGAATTGAATTGAAAACGATTTCGAAATGAATTGAATTGAAAACGATTTCGAAATGAATTGAATTGAAAACGATTTCGAAATGAATTGAATTGAAAACGATTTTGAAATGAATTGAATTGAAAACGATTTCGAATTGAATTGAAAACAAATTGAAATGAATTCAAATTGAATTGAAATTTGAATTGAATAGAAATGAATTTTAAAACGAATTTATAAAGAAGAATTCAATTTTGATTTGAATTGAAAAGGAAGTTGAAATTGTTTTTGAAACGAATTCAAAACTATTTATATAATTCGTTTTAAATAGGAATCGACGATAGTATATATTATATATATTATATATATAATATAATGGCCTGAATAGAACGCGCCGCGCCGCGGCAGTTCGCGAATTTCGACCATTTATTTCAAACGGACATTACGGGAGATCCGACCGTCGGATTCTCCTAAAACCGGAACCGTTGGGTTCGTATCGAAAAGAGCTTTCTAATGAATATTAGAAATTTGAAATCTAACGGTTGGATTTGGAGATACGTCCAAATCAAATTCGAAAAAGGTCGCTGTAAGTGCAGTTCGATGGCCGTTAATGGAAATCGACTGTACGGGCCTTGATAAAATTATTAAAAATAGTAATAATTTGTGTAAAATCATAAGAAATGATTTGTGAAAGTTTGGGATGAAAAACTCCATATTTGAAAAGATAAAAATAGATTTTTATCGAAATGAACTAGTTTTGAACTAGAATTATAATTCTATTTATTTTTAAATAAATAAATTGAATTTGAAATGGTTTTGAAAATAACCAAAATTTCCAATGATTGCATTGGAGTGGATTTGAATCGAAATTGTCTTCGGAATATTTCGATGTTGGAATTCGTGATATTACAGGTGTTGTTATGGAAATTTGAAAGATATATATTTATATCGTTATTTCCAATACGACATTTGTTAGTCGTAGAATTTGATATTGAATATAAGCCGATATATTTTCTATTCAGGGCCTTGTATTGAATATCGAATGTGATTTGGGTTTGTCGTGAATGGTGTCTTCACTAACACTGTTCTTGAATCCAGTTGAGAAAAGATTAAATCTTTTTATTTAGATTTAATGAAGTGTACCAATTAAATAATATTTAATTGGAAATTGAATTGAAATTGATTTTTGGGTTTATCGTGGACAGTGTTTTAAATAACGCTCGTTCTTTAACCCGATAATTAATGGAATGTGGATTTGGGTTTATCGTGAACCGTGGTTTAAATGACACTGATTCTTTAACCCAGTCAAAGATTAAAACTAAGTGGAGTTTTAATGAATCTTTAATTAGATTGAAATGATCGAAAATGGAGTATCACCAGTTTTGCTCCAGGCGATAGTTAAATCTTTAATCAGATTTGAACGTGAAATGGTAATTGAATTTACCGATAACACCGTGGTGTTAGATATGAAGTATGACCAGTTTTACTTCATGGGATGAATAGGTTGGGATTGGGAAATTAAAAACAAATGATTACTTCGGTAAGGTTCGTTAAATCCCGACTAGTTTTGAATTGATATTCAAAAGTGGATTAAAGAATAAATTCAAGGAATTTATCTTTGATAAAATTAATGGGAATCTTTCCCTATGAATGTGAAATTTAGAAACTAACTGTCGGTTAGCCAAGCAGAATGGTTTTCTGGATATTGATCTGATGTTGGTTTCGGCCTTCGGGGTTAATATTTGGGAAATTATTCTCTTGATTAATTTACGGTTAGTGACTAATGAATTGGAATGAGGCGTATGTTGTGTTTGTGTAACACTTATTTAAAATATACGCGAGTTATTCGGAAAGACCGGGTTTATCCCATTCTGAATAACTGATACGACGATAAGTCGAAGATGAAGACGATGGTCGAAGACCGGAGGTCTTCACGTCGTTTGGGTGATAACTGATGATCTTGATTGGGCTGTACACCCAAGAAGATGGAAATAGTTGGTGATCGTCCAGACGTACTTGGAGATCGATGGATATGCGGGGTACTAGGTGCTCCCGGTTTCGTTCAGACCCAGAACGGACTTGTAAATGGACTGTGTGTCTGACATCGGATTTCATTCTGTGTGACTGATATCGGTTGCATAGGATGGTTTGCCTGTGTGGCATGCTAAGATGCAAATGATCAAGACTTCTGTTGAAAAGCAAAGTCTTGTGGTTGGTGATCAAAGCACGGCCTTTGTGGTGTAGCTTTGTGTAACGTTTACTTCGCGAGTTTCACACCCGGTATGAACCAAAAACGGGAGGGGACATCAGGGAGGACTTGCGTTTCTTTCTAGTTAGAAGTGGCGTCAGTGGTTTTACACGCCCTGACGAGTTTGACTTATGTGGTTGTTGTTGTTGCGAGGCGCCTCAGTTATATCGGTTTCGGCCGATGCTTCTGGTCGGCTGACGGACCAGACTTACACCCCATAGGGTGGGGAAACGTAGTGTTCAGGCATAATAATCCACATCGGTGGACCGGCCCTGACGATCTAAAGGCTTGCCTGCGCGCTTGCCTGTGGCTCGGGCTAGAGAGTCACAAATCGGTTGAGGACTATCTTTTGCCTCGGTTCATAGACGGAAATCCAATTTCCAAATACGTGACTTTGCGGTTTTATTTGTAAACCTATATATGGCGACATAGTGGCATGGGACGCTCATGCCGCCTATGATTGATACTTATGATTTGAAGTTGTTTTATACACTATGCACTTATGATAGTATCAAATGATTTGTTTTTAAACGTATCAAGCATTCTTTGGCTGTTATAAGGGAAAACCCTATCCCCCGGCTTGCGTTGCATTGTGTGATAGGACCTGGGTCTTATAACAGCTTCATTTTTCTTTATTTAGCATTGCGCTGCTGTTTTATGCACTGGTGTTCTTGGGAGGAAACCCGTTCCGTGTTATACGGCGTGGTCCCTTGATTTACCTAACTTTAAAAATAAAGATTAACTGTTTTAGTTCTCACACCAGTCACATGACTGACCTGGAGTTTATTGTTTTAACCTAAACTCTGGGTGCCCCTATTTTGACACGGGCAGCTAGTAGTTTTGGTTTTGCAGATTTATATTCACAGGATCCTGGTTTACAGCTGGAACGATATCCGGAAAGCTTTGTATCCGTATATCTTCTTCTAGTTGTGTATTGTATTATTTTCCGCTGCTATGTATTTAAATGTAATTTAAATCTCTGATATTTCTGTGTAATATTTATTCGTGTGTACTCCGTATATTCTTGTAATCTGATGCATTGTTGTAATATACAATGAAATGTTCTTCTGTATGCGTTCTGTTTTGTCGTGTTCTCAAACGATAGGGCGTTTCGAACGGCCTGGATCGGTTTAACGACTGGTTCGGACCGAGCGAAATTCCTTGCCGTCACAGGTGGTATCAGAGCTTTGGTTTACAAAGCTAGAGAACAAGACACATTAGAACCATACGAAAGAATTCATCAGATAATTGGATTAGTAATATCCAATGGGATGACTCGTTAGAGATAGGATCAGTAGTATCCTAGAACGAGTGTGAAGAGTATATTTTTGAAAATGAAAACAAATTTTTGTTTTGAAAATTTAAATCAATTATTCGTATTTGATTATTTAGTTTATATTGATGTGGACAATCCAGTATATAAAGATTTTGCGTATACGTCTGATCCGCGTGTATTCAAAGTTTTAATATATTTGATAGATATAGCATCACACTCTAGTCGCCCGAAGATGATATTGATGATAGCGATCGCATCATCAACATTTATGTTCGAGTTTCGAAGGTGTGATTTCTATATATTTCCATTAGGCTGGTGTGAGAACCAAAACTTATATAGCTAGAATACATTGTTGTGAATTGGCATCAAAACATGATTTTCTGTATATGTATCAAATTTATGAATTTGAAACTCTAATTCACTAATTGATTGATGTTTGTGTTGTTTGTTTATTTGTTTGCTAATTTTGAACCATTATGCCTAATTGAACCAAATATTGAATTATATTGAAAATTGGTTGCATTTGCTTGCATATACATATATATCCTTGAACAGGTCATAGCAAGGAGGCTAGAGCAGAGAATAAAATTTGTTTGCCCGACAAATAGGTACATGTTTACTACATAATTTACTGTTTGTTTGGGTGATGATGATTTTATGAGCCTATTGGCTAGCCGCTTGGCTTTTTCTTTTTCTTTTTGAGATCTGAAGGACCGGGGAAGCTATTTGAAATTCACCGATGCTCCCGGTGCAGGGGAGGTTATGGCGAAATTTTTCAAAAATTTAGGGTGTTAGCCAAATTTTTGAAATTTTGAAAATTCTCAGAAACTAAAGAGTTAGAGAATGGAAGCCTGATCGATCGTAGAGTTGATTAATCAAACCACTTTCGACTTTGTTCCTTTTCGGGGACGAAAAGTTTTAAGTGGGGGAGATTGTAACAACCCGTAAAATGCGAGCCAGTTTGAAATTTTTATTTTGGCAATTTTAGCGAATTTTGATTATTTAAAATAGATTATTTTAAATAATATCGACGTGAAATCTATTTTGAATATAATTCGAACGTATATATTATACGCGTCGTCGTTAGAATATAAATATTTATATATAATTATAAAAGGAATTGAAAATGGCGCGGTAGTTCGAAAATTCGATTTCTAATTTCAAATGAATATACAGAATTCAATATAAGTCAGAATTGAACGAAACAAGAAATATTTGAATCTGTATAACTATATCTTTGTAACGAAGTTAACAAACTGAGATTTCATCTTAGGAATGATAAGATACGTCCAGTTTAAAATTAGAAATAGTCGCTGTGGAATTTATATATATTTTTATATATATAAGGCCCTTAAAAATAGCAATTTTGCAAACGACCTCGGATTTCGACGAAACCAGTTTTGTTGGGTCCACAGTGTTAAATTATTGCTAGATTTCAAATTTCATAATTTTTCGAATCAATATGTGAGCGTGACAAAGGAAAATGCGTTTGACCAGTTTCAGTTGATTTTAATCGACTGGAAATTGGCCATTTTTCAAACGGTCTCAGAATTCGACGAAACTAGTTTTGTTAGGACCGTATCGTCAATACGAAGCTAGAAAATATTTTTCGAGAATTCTTCGAGTCCGTATGTGACCCCGGTAATTTGAAATGTACGTTTAAAATTCAATATAGTGATTTAAATGAAAATTCAAAAGGAAACTGATTGTAACAATCGAATCAGCTTGCGAAACATATTCCATTGTGTTCGGAATGGGGGTATTTAGCTAGGGGCGACAGTCGTTGGGTCTCGTTAGGTGTTCGAATTAAAAGTCAACATTTAGGGTTGAAAATAAATAAATATATAAAAAAAAAAAAAAACTCCTCCCTTAACCAGGCCCCCCCCTTTACTTTTCAATCAGAAAACCGATTCAATAAAAAAAAAAAAAAGAATAAGGGAAGAAGGCGGAAGAGCTCGCGCCTGGCGATCGTCGGAGGTGACCGCAACCCCCCCTTTTTGCGCGCCTTCCCCTCCGGCCTCTCCTCCAGTCCCGAAACCCCCCATCTCCAATCGCGAGACCCCAGTCGCGAATCGAAGCCCCCCCCCCTCGACGAAGCCGATGCCCCCCCCCCCTCGACGAAGCCGATGCCCCCCCCCCCTCGACGAAGCCGATGGCCCCCCCCTCGACGAAGCCGATGCCCCCCCCCCCCTCGACGAAGCCGATGGCTCCCCCCCTCTTCGCATACGGTAAGCATTCCTATTTTTACTTTTATTTTATTTTTATTTTAGAGTTTAAAATTAAATAGGATTTTTTAAAAAAAAAACTGAAAACTGATTTTAGATAAAAACTGAAAATTGATTTTAGGTTAAAACTGAAAATTGATTTTAGGTTAAAACTGAAAATTGATTTTAGTTTAAAACTGTAAATTTTAAAGAGTATTAAAACTGATTTTGTCATAACTTAGAAACTGATTTTAACATAATTTAAAAACTGATTTTTAACATAATTTAAAAACTGATTTGAATAAGAATTTAAAACTGATTTTAGATTTTTTTTAAGAAGTTATAAAACTGATTTTGTTTTAGAAATCAAAACTGAATTTTAAAAGGAAATCAAAACTGAATTTTAAAAGGAAATCAAAACTGAATTTTAAAAGGAAATCAAAACTGAATTTTAAAAGGAAATCAAAAACTGAATTTTAAAAGGAAATCAAAAACTGAATTTTAAAAGGAAATCAAAAACTGAATTTTAAAAGGAAATCAAAAACTGAATTTTTTTTATAGAAAGGTATAAAAACAGATTTTTTATAGAAAAGTAAAAATTCGATTTTTATATATTGAACTTCGATAGAAAAATAGAATTTTTATATATTGAACTTCGATAGAAAAATGGAATTTTTATATATTGAACTTCGATAGAAAAATGGAATTTTTATATATTGAACTTCGATAGAAAAATAGAATTTTTATATATTGAACTTCGATAGAAAAATATGATTTTTAAATATTGAACTTCGATAGAAAAATATGATTTTTAAATATTGAACTTCGATAGAAAAATATGATTTTTATATATTGAACTTCGATAGAAAAATAGAATTTTTATATATTGAACTTCGATAGAAAAATAGAATTTTTATATATTGAACTTCGATAGAAAAATAGAATTTTTATATATTGAACTTCGATAGAAAAATATGATTTTTATATATTGAACTTCGATAGAAAATTCGATTTTTTTTATATATTGAATAGCGAAGTAAAAATGTGATTTTTACGTATGTAGTGAAAGCAGCAACGAAGGTGACAAAAAGGCGAAACGACGAAGACTTCTGCAAATGAAGTGCTGGGGAGCTAGGATAGCTATATGTGAGAATTTCTCACCTTTCTATTTCTTTTCTAGTTATATATATATACTAGGATGCAGACGGTGCTTAGTAGCACCCGACACAATCGTCCACAGACCATGGACTTGTTTGTTTGACTGTTTGGTGATTGATTGCGATATTGGTTTGAATGTGGTTTGTGGTGTGAAAAATCGAATCGATAAATTGGTTAGGATTAGACGTGCGCCGTTATAAGGCGTAGGAGTAAGGCTAGGTTAGACCCTTACTCCAAATTTTGTGGTTTGCAAAATGAAATTGATTTGATTGATGAGTGAATGGCGTGGGCCTTCACTAGACCGGGGATAAGGCTAGGCCTTGTCCCGTTTCTAGTATCGTGCCGTTATGCCGCCGAAATTTTCTAAAACGTGTTAGAAAAATAAAAATATCATTTTATTTAAAGAATGAACTTAATAGAAATTCATATGTTGGAATAAAATGTTTTATCGTTAAAAATATAATTTTTAACGTGAATGTGAATAAATAAATATTCATTTACAAACCGAACGGTTTGTTTATGTACACCTATTTGAATGACATTGATTGGGACGATAAATTTTACACATCGCCCAACTGCACGAATAAAATCTGTGTTTGATTGTTTGAAACCCCACACGGGTGTTGGGATGAAATTTGAAGTTCACTCATCCTGATTGATTAAATATGTCGATCGATTGATTGACAGGCTGTTATAAGCGTTGAATATATACATTTGATGCTTATACAGTGTAGTGCACTTTGGTTGATGGTTGATTATTTTCAATGCTATTATATACATGTGTTGTATGCAAATCCATATAATTAATTTTATATGGTAATTGATTGGGCCTCATTCCAGTTTTGAAAAAGAAATATTTGAAAAAGAAATATTTGAAATAGAATATTTGAAAATAGAAATTTATGAAGCCGTGTTGATTAGATTGACGCCATTTTGACGTGAACGATATTTATATCAATTTTAAGTGATTTCGAAATGAATTGAATTGAAAACGATTTCGAAATGAATTGAATTGAAAACGATTTCGAAATGAATTGAATTGAAAACGATTTCGAAATGAATTGAATTGAAAACGATTTCGAAATGAATTGAATTGAAAACGATTTCGAAATGAATTGAATTGAAAACGATTTCGAAATGAATTGAATTGAAAACGATTTCGAAATGAATTGAATTGAAAACGATTTCGAATTGAATTGAAAACAAATTGAAATGAATTCAAATTGAATTGAAATTTGAATTGAATAGAAATGAATTTTAAAACGAATTTATAAAGAAGAATTCAATTTTGATTTGAATTGAAAAGGAAGTTGAAATTGTTTTTGAAACGAATTCAAAACTATTTATATAATTCGTTTTAAATAGGAATCGACGATAGTATATATTATATATATTATATATATAATATAATGGCCTGAATAGAACGCGCCGCGCCGCGGCAGTTCGCGAATTTCGACCATTTATTTCAAACGGACATTACGGGAGATCCGACCGTCGGATTCTCCTAAAACCGGAACCGTTGGGTTCGTATCGAAAAGAGCTTTCTAATGAATATTAGAAATTTGAAATCTAACGGTTGGATTTGGAGATACGTCCAAATCAAATTCGAAAAAGGTCGTTGTAAGTGCAGTTCGATGGCCGTTAATGGAAATCGACTGTACGGGCCTTGATAAAATTATTAAAAATAGTAATAATTTGTGTAAAATCATAAGAAATGATTTGTGAAAGTTTGGGATGAAAAACTCCATATTTGAAAAGATAAAAATAGATTTTTATCGAAATGAACTAGTTTTGAACTAGAATTATAATTCTATTTATTTTTAAATAAATAAATTGAATTTGAAATGGTTTTGAAAATAACCAAAATTTCCAATGATTGCATTGGAGTGGATTTGAATCGAAATTGTCTTCGGAATATTTCGATGTTGGAATTCGTGATATTACAGGTGTTGTTATGGAAATTTGAAAGATATATATTTATATCGTTATTTCCAATACGACATTTGTTAGTCGTAGAATTTGATATTGAATATAAGCCGATATATTTTCTATTCAGGGCCTTGTATTGAATATCGAATGTGATTTGGGTTTGTCGTGAATGGTGTCTTCACTAACACTGTTCTTGAATCCAGTTGAGAAAAGATTAAATCTTTTTATTTAGATTTAATGAAGTGTACCAATTAAATAATATTTAATTGGAAATTGAATTGAAATTGATTTTTGGGTTTATCGTGGACAGTGTTTTAAATAACGCTCGTTCTTTAACCCGATAATTAATGGAATGTGGATTTGGGTTTATCGTGAACCGTGGTTTAAATGACACTGATTCTTTAACCCAGTCAAAGATTAAAACTAAGTGGAGTTTTAATGAATCTTTAATTAGATTGAAATGATCGAAAATGGAGTATCACCAGTTTTGCTCCAGGCGATAGTTAAATCTTTAATCAGATTTGAACGTGAAATGGTAATTGAATTTACCGATAACACCGTGGTGTTAGATATGAAGTATGACCAGTTTTACTTCATGGGATGAATAGGTTGGGATTGGGAAATTAAAAACAAATGATTACTTCGGTAAGGTTCGTTAAATCCCGACTAGTTTTGAATTGATATTCAAAAGTGGATTAAAGAATAAATTCAAGGAATTTATCTTTGATAAAATTAATGGGAATCTTTCCCTATGAATGTGAAATTTAGAAACTAACTGTCGGTTAGCCAAGCAGAATGGTTTTCTGGATATTGATCTGATGTTGGTTTCGGCCTTCGGGGTTAATATTTGGGAAATTATTCTCTTGATTAATTTACGGTTAGTGACTAATGAATTGGAATGAGGCGTATGTTGTGTTTGTGTAACACTTATTTAAAATATACGCGAGTTATTCGGAAAGACCGGGTTTATCCCATTCTGAATAACTGATACGACGATAAGTCGAAGATGAAGACGATGGTCGAAGACCGGAGGTCTTCACGTCGTTTGGGTGATAACTGATGATCTTGATTGGGCTGTACACCCAAGAAGATGGAAACAGTTGGTGATCGTCCAGACGTACTTGGAGATCGATGGATATGCGGGGTACTAGGTGCTCCCGGTTTCGTTCAGACCCAGAACGGACTTGTAAATGGACTGTGTGTCTGACATCGGATTTCATTCTGTGTGACTGATATCGGTTGCATAGGATGGTTTGCCTGTGTGGCATGCTAAGATGCAAATGATCAAGACTTCTGTTGAAAAGCAAAGTCTTGTGGTTGGTGATCAAAGCACGGCCTTTGTGGTGTAGCTTTGTGTAACGTTTACTTCGCGAGTTTCACACCCGGTATGAACCAAAAACGGGAGGGGACATCAGGGAGGACTTGCGTTTCTTTCTAGTTAGAAGTGGCGTCAGTGGTTTTACACGCCCTGACGAGTTTGACTTATGTGGTTGTTGCTGTTGCGAGGCGCCTCAGTTATATCGGTTTCGGCCGATGCTTCTGGTCGGCTGACGGACCAGACTTACACCCCATAGGGTGGGGAAACGTAGTGTTCAGGCATAATAATCCACATCGGTGGACCGGCCCTGACGATCTAAAGGCTTGCCTGCGCGCTTGCCTGTGGCTCGGGCTAGAGAGTCACAAATCGGTTGAGGACTATCTTTTGCCTCGGTTCATAGACGGAAATCCAATTTCCAAATACGTGACTTTGCGGTTTTATTTGTAAACCTATATATGGCGACATAGTGGCATGGGACGCTCATGCCGCCTATGATTGATACTTATGATTTGAAGTTGTTTTATACACTATGCACTTATGATAGTATCAAATGATTTGTTTTTAAACGTATCAAGCATTCTTTGGCTGTTATAAGGGAAAACCCTATCCCCCGGCTTGCGTTGCATTGTGTGATAGGACCTGGGTCTTATAACAGCTTCATTTTTCTTTATTTAGCATTGCGCTGCTGTTTTATGCACTGGTGTTCTTGGGAGGAAACCCGTTCCGTGTTATACGGCGTGGTCCCTTGATTTACCTAACTTTAAAAATAAAGATTAACTGTTTTAGTTCTCACACCAGTCACATGACTGACCTGGAGTTTATTGTTTTAACCTAAACTCTGGGTGCCCCTATTTTGACACGGGCAGCTAGTAGTTTTGGTTTTGCAGATTTATATTCACAGGATCCTGGTTTACAGCTGGAACGATATCCGGAAAGCTTTGTATCCGTATATCTTCTTCTAGTTGTGTATTGTATTATTTTCCGCTGCTATGTATTTAAATGTAATTTAAATCTCTGATATTTCTGTGTAATATTTATTCGTGTGTACTCCGTATATTCTTGTAATCTGATGCATTGTTGTAATATACAATGAAATGTTCTTCTGTATGCGTTCTGTTTTGTCGTGTTCTCAAACGATAGGGCGTTTCGAACGGCCTGGATCGGTTTAACGACTGGTTCGGACCGAGCGAAATTCCTTGCCGTCACAATGTTTCATTCATATCCTATCATCTATAAGTTCAAATTCTAAGATCTACACTTCCCAAGGATATACTAGAAGGAAGTCCATAATCAAAGGAAGAAGTTACTGATATAATATCAAAGAGGAAATACTTGTCAAGGGAATGCAGGTAAGAAACTTGGATCCCCGGTAGAGTTCTTTCATCTCACTCATCTTAGTTACTTCCAGGAGAAACTCTCAAGTTGTAACACCCCGTAATTTTAAATAACATTATAATGATAAACTAAAGAATACTTAATTAAATATTGGGAATTAAGTAAAATGGACTACACCATTGCGTTTGTCTCGTAATTCTACTTAAGATAGACTCCGAGTTTGCGTAAAACGGATATCGTATGAAGAAGATATTAAGGTTTGAAGTTTATATACATATAAGACATTTAAATATAAATAAAACAAATCCAGAATTCAAAATCAAACAGCGTAAAAAGAGGGGGAAATTGGCGCATCAGTGGTCGACCCCGTCCCTTATGGGTGTCGACCCATGGGTCGATCACTACACAGGGGGGTCGACCCCAGGGTCGACCCCAGTCAAAATGTGACGACCCCAACTTCCGTAGTACGAAAGTAAAGATAATCATCGGAGCATAACATAATTAAAACAATATCATATCTCAGATAATAGTAGAACATATAAATCATTGCAGCAGAAATGGAAATGTCATCACAACATATCATCACATACATCGGAGTACGCAGTACAGGATACACTTAGCAAAATAGATGTCTAAAATAAGGAAAGAAATAAAGTCTCAATCTCCACCAAAATACATCATTACTCAATATTGTCTAAATGTCTCAAGAAGTAAATAAAAAGATAAAAGGAAAGGGTTCTTCGTCTTCTCTATAAGAAAGCTCCAGTCCATAATGTGTCCATACCTAAAACCTGTCATTTAGCTACCCGTGTGGTTCAAAATAGGAAAAATGTACATGTTTTCAATCCAACATGATTCCATGTAAAAAGTTCACATTTTTTATATAATGTTAAATAAAATAGAAGATGCACTGTTTTCAAAAAGAAAACATGATTTCGTTAAAAACTTACAATTTTAATGACAAGAATATAAAAATAGAAATTGTACATGTTTTAAAAAGAAAACATGATTTCATTAAAAGAATTATATTTTAGTGTCAAGAATGAAAGTAGAGAAAAGACTTATGTTTTAAAAGGAAAACATGATTTCGTTAAAAAAATCACTTTTAATGTAACATTAGAAAACTAGACAAGATTCATGTTTTTAAATGTGAAACATGTTATACATTAAAATTTCACTTTTTAATGTAATTATAGAAATGCAGAAAAGAAACATGTTTTAAAATGAAAATAGGTTTTACATTAAAAATATACATTTTTAATGTAATAATAGAAATGTTAAAACTATGAAAGTTGTTCATGTTTTAAATAGAAAACATGATTTCATTAAAAATATGCATTTTTAATGTAATGTAAAAAGACAAACATGCAAGTTTTCAAAATAAAACATGTTTACATTAAAAACTTTGTTTTTAATGAAATGGTTACAATCACATTTATATTAAATCGCATATATTAGAATTTATATGCGTTGTTAAAATTACATTTTTTTACTACTTCGCATATATTAGGATTGATATGCGTTGTTAAAATCATATTTATAATTACATCGCATATATTAGAATTTATATGCGCTGTTAAAATAACATTTGTAATTGCATTGTATATATTAGAATTATATGCACTGTCAAAATTACATTTTTATTTACATTTGCATATGTTAGGATTCATACGCAAAGTTGACTCGTCATTGGATAAATTTTCATATAAATGATACATATTCTGTTTGACAGTACATAAATATGATTTGCCAATAAAAAACATTATTTTATTTGGTATGTTAAATACATTAGAGAAATTGTCGAAGAGTTTATATATATAATTATATATAAAAATTAAAAAAAAAACGAATCACGCGCAGTAGTTCGCGTTTCGAAATCGTAACTTTAAACGATTATACCGAAAGATCCAACCGTCGGATTTTCCCAAAACTAGGACCGCTTTGGGAAGATCTTACGATATAAATTTTATTAAAATCCAACGGTTAGATTTCGAGATAAATGTAAATCAAATTTCGATAAAAACAGCGCCAGGGCCGCCTATCGACTCGAAGCGTCGTTAAATAAATTTGGCTATTTTTATATAAATAAAATAGCGATTAATCATTATTAAATGCCATTAACGATATGAAATGATTTTAAACTATATATATGCGAGGATCATTTGAAAAGACCGAGTTAAATCTCAGTTCAAATGGTTATACGATGATCTAAATTGAAGATCTTAAAGACGGCGATTGAAGACCGGCGATCTTCACATTGAAAGGATAACTATTGATGCCTGACATTGGCTAGCAACTAGTAAAGGGTTAAAGTGGTAGTTGTCCGGACGTACTTGTTGATTGTCCGTATGTGCGAGCACCTCTCTTTCGTATTGGACATACGGGACGAGGAATAAGGTGACTTCGGTTTCGTTCAGACCCGGAACGGACTTGTAAATGGATGTATGTCCGACATTGAATTTCATTCTGTGTAATTAAATTGATTTCTATTAATATATATCTGTGGTGGCGGAGGATTTATTCTCTTGCGTAACACCCTTCTTTGAGACGTATGAGCTCAAAGGTTATATATTGGTAGTTATCGATCGCATGGTGTGAATTGTCAATGTGACATACCAAGATGCAATTGATCGAGGCTTTTGTTGAAAAGCAAAGCCTTGTGGAGGATGATCAAAACATAGCCTATTTCGGCATAGCTTTGTGTATTACGTTACCTCGCGAGCTTCACATCCCGGTAGAGTCAAAAAGGGACAAGGGAACGCAGGGAGTGCACACGTTTCTTTCTAGCTAGAAGTGGTGTTTGGGTTTTTACAAGATCCGACATTTTTACTTATGTGGTTGATGGAATGAGGCGCCTCGGTTTTATTGGTCGATTGTGACCATTTTATAGGTTCAATAGGACCGGGAAGCGTGTGTTCAGGCATAACTAATCGACTAGCGTTATTTGTGGATCGGCCCTGCAGTATCCAATGGTTGCCCGTAGGTGTGATCCTGAGACATGCTAGAGTGTCTCAAATCGGTTAGGAGACCGTCCCTAGCCTTGACTCATGATGGAAACCCAATATGCAATATGACATTACGGTTTTGATTATAAACCTATATATGGCGACATAGTAGGATGGGGTACTATGCCGTCTAGGATTCATACATTTACTTTGAAGTATTTTAATACTGATTAGACACTAATAATAATATTAAACATTATTTTCCATGTATCAAGCATTTTTTATCATTATAAGGTAAAACTCTATCCTCCGGATTGCGTTGCATTGTGTGATGGGACTTGAGTCTTATAATGATTTCATTTTCTAAAAAGCATTACATCGTTTTTGAAATAAGTTTATTAAACTTACGCGCTGGCAATCCAATGGAGTAAACCCGTTCCATGTTAGCGGTGTGGTCCTGTGATTAGCCATATTGTTAGTTAAGAAAGATTTTTTATACCAATCCCATGACTGACTCGTATTTTGTTTCACTTTGCAAACTCGGGTGCCCTCTTTCCACACGGGCAGCCAACTGACAGCTTTTAGGTATGGACACATTCTGGGCTGGAGCTTTCTTATGGATAAGATGAAGAAGCTTTTCTTTTCATCTTTTTATTTGCTTCTTGAGACATTTAGACATTATTGAGCATTGATGTATTTTGGTGGAGATTGAGACTTTATTTCATTCCTTGTTAGACTTCTATTTTGCTAAGTGTATCCTGCAACTGCGTACTCTGATGTCTGCGATGTTATGTTATGATAACATTTCCATTTCTGTTGCAATGATTTATGTGTTATGCTATTATCTGAGATCTATTATTATTGTAATTTTATTATGCTCCTATGATTATCCTTACTTTCGTACCACGGAAGTTTGGGGTCGTCACACAAACCTGGATAGATCAATTTCTGTGAACGAGGATACATTTCTGAATAAGATTCGTTGACCTGAGGATATAAATAGGACCTCATTCTCATTGTTTTATTCACAAAAAAATAATGGAGACAACGAGGTGCTGCCCCAACTCAAATTAAACTAGCCTATTCTTCTACAACAACAAGTTATACGGATTTAAGGATCTCTGCTACGACATCAACAATCACTTCTCTCTTCTTTAGATCCAGCCACAGTGAGTTTATGTTATTTTTAGATATAAACATTTAAATAATAATCTTGACATGGTTATAAGTTGGATCTAAATCGGTTCCTGTTAATAACTTGAATCATAACTAGTCAGGTCTGTCATTACTTGTATACCTGATCTACAGGTTAGTTCTAATATGCCAATTCCTGATCTGGTGGTTCTGTTATCATAACTGATTTTATCATTATATGCCCATTCTGCTACTACGTTTGTTTCTGTCACCATATGCTTATTCAGTTAGTATGCCTAATTTTGTCATCGTATGTTTGTCTTGTTATTATGCCTATTTTTGTTCTCTTCTCTCCCTTTTTCCCTTTTTATTTTTATAGACAGGCTACCTTCGAGCCTAGGCCTATCAGTGAAATATGCGAAAGTGCGAAATTGGGAACGATTGGGAATGATAAATTGGGGCATAACTCATATTGTAAAACAAGATTGGGATTTTTGGCATAATCTATACCTTGAGGCAAAACTTTAACTTGGGGCATAACTTGTATCGTGAATCGGATTGGGAATTGGGAATAACCTTAGGTAGACATGAGAAATTCTTAATAATGAACATGCCTAGATTTATAATAATTAGAAACTGTAACCGCACTTAGACATGAGGTTAGATTACACTTGTGGTAGGAGTCTGCCCGGAACCGCCCGGCATATCCAGCATCCAGAAATGGTAAATCTAATGTGAGGGGCCTAAGTGCATAAACGTACACATAATGGCGATAAGACACAAGGTTAAGTCTGACTTGTAGAAGAAGTCTGCCCGGAACCGCCCGGCATATCCAGCATCCACAAGTGGCCGACTTAACATGAGAGGTCTAGTGCATTAACAGACATGAATGGAAATATGATAAACATATTAATCGATAATGCTTAACTTGTTTAAACCTATGGGGGTTACATGAAACTATCAACTTAAATAGGGGTTAAGTAAACTTAAGTAATCTTGCTTGAATATGCGAGGTTAAGTAAACTTGCTTGAATCAGTGGGGTTATGTTAATCTTGTGAAATCCATAGGGGTAGGTTATATATATATATATATATATACACACACACACACATACCCGACAAACTTAACCTATGTTACATGTTGGGGTTATGCAAACTTGTTAAACTGTTAGGCATAACCTATCAAAATCCTAGTAGTAGGGATGCAAGCCTAGGGGGAAGCTTGCATCATTTGTTATGTGGGACCTATATCAATCAGTAACCCATCTTGGTATCAAACGGGCACCCCGAACTAGGTCGGGGTCTGGGCATGCTTATTGAGTTAATTGTAAGAGGTTACCTGGGTGAGGGTGTCGACAGCGCAAGAAACCAACGGAGTCATGTGCGTGCATGGGTCCGGCTTGCTAGGGGAATTAAGACGTTGTGGCATCAGTAGATATGGTTGTGCATCTTGAAAATAATGGGGTTGCCACTTTAGGAAGTGATACATCATACTGTGTGGACAACACAAGGTCTCGATCAATTGGGGGTAATGATTAGGGTACATCTAGTCTTGCTTGCTTGATAGCCCGTTATTTTTGTTGGGGGTAACACTTGTCATTTTTGTTGGGCTACCTGTTATTCGTGTTGGGGGTAAGACCTAACACTAGAAGTACACCTAAGTCTACCATCTTGTTCCTATTAGGATCATCTTGTTTCAGTCATACTAATGATTGTGTAGAGAAAAGTACTTGGGAAGCGCAATATATTCTGTCATGTTTACTCTGTTTATCCTGCTCAATTTGTTATACCTGCCTTATGATGTTGTTATCTCTCTCATCCAGTTTATATACCTATCATAATGCTTTTAATTATTTATATGCTAAAAGTATCTGGACTCGCCAGACTTTATGTTTGACCCGTTTTGTTTCCTCTTCTCTTTCTTCTGTCCCCCCAGGTTCTCAGGGTGGTAATACTCAAGATTGATTTGGATTCTCTCTTTCATTCTGCTTGGATCTGCTTAGATGTACCGCTTGATTTCGTATCTTCTCTACTATGGCTATATTTTGGGGATTATGCTTTTTTTATGTATTGTTGTACTCTGATGATGATTTTGGTATAAGACAGAAGTTTTATGTTGATGTAATTAGTTTTATGTATTTCAGACTTATGATGTAACTATGTTTTGGACCACGATGTTTTCTGTTTAATAAAGTTTTAAATTCCACTGTTATTTTATATTTGTCTTTTAATATTTCTATTTCTGTTTTTGTTTACCTGCAATGCTTCACGAAATTTAATGCAATTTTAAAAAGAGTGACATTAACGGACGTGGGGTGTCATAATTGGTATCAGAGTTGAAGGTTATTCGATCAGATAAAAGATTTTGAAAATTATTTTCAAAAAGGTTTTTAAAAGAAAGCATTTTCAAAAGGAAACTATGTTTTGAAAAACATATTCCCCAAAGCCATAAGAAATATCTTTCGGTTCTTTGTTTGAATCCATTTTTCCTTTTCTTTTTAGCATCTCTGGGGAACCTAATATTCCTAAGGGCGTTCATATACCGGCCTGGTTTCGTAGGTATCTGGAGGCCAGGCACCTGCCGAAGGCCAAGTAGACGCACCTCCCCCAGCTGCAGCCACTGTTCATCCTCCTCCTCCGCAAGTGGATAATTTCTCCAAGATATGCAAGGATTTATGTGCTATGGGAGGAAGGCCATTCCGAGGAACTAAGGCTTTGTAGAAGCAAGGAATTGCCTTAAGAGGCGGAGGATTTATTTGGAATTTTTGAGGTTGACGACTGAAGAAAGATTCAGTTGGTCGTTTGGCAGCTGAAAGATGAGGCTTTGTTCTGGTGGTAATGCAAGAAGAACGTCCAGTTGAGACTTGGGATGATTTCCGATAGAGATTCGAGATGAAGTTTCTTTCTCAAGCCGAGCAAAGTATGCAGATGGAAAGGTTTTTGGCACTTAAGCAAGGAGGCATGTCTGTCAGAGCGTATGCTAACAAGTTCAATCAACTAGCGAGGTTTGGGTTGGTACTAGTGGATACCTCGCATAAGAAAGCTTTGATGGTTGCAAGAGGATTGAATGAACCCCCTTCATGGGTTGTCTATGTCCCATATTCCAATGGGAGCTACTTTTGAGAAACTAGTTGACATGGCACTAATACACGAGGAGGATAAAGGTGAAAAGAAAGAGGTTAAGAGTGATGAGGCCCAAAACAAGAAAGCATAGCCCAAGAAAGATCAACAGTAGCAAAAGAAGGGCAGAAAGAACGGAAAAATCCAAGAAAAGAGGAAATGTTTTAATTGTGGATGCGTGGGTGATATGAGAAAAAATTGCAAAAGGAGGAAGAATGCTTGTTTCCAATATGGAGAGGTCGGACATCTTATCAAGGATTGCCCGAAGAGACAAGGACAGGGCCAAAGGGTAGGATCTTCTAGAGGGCAGGTGCATGCTTTCATGGCCAGTGCACCAGATAAAGGTAGGAAAGTTTCCATTAAAGGTTTGATTTCTATTTCCAAACATCCTGTTAGAACTCTTTTTGATTCTGGAGCTTCTCATTCTTTTATATATGATTCTGTGGTTGAGTCTCTCCACCTTAGTACTTGTATGGTTTGGATCCCGTTGTTGTCTCAAACCCTATTGGTGGTACGATTCATTTGTCTACGATTTGTCGGGATTTGAGAATATCTGTGTTGGGCGTCGAGTTTGAGTGTGATGCATACGTGCTTGTTTTCATTGGCCATGGTTTGATTCTATGGATGGATTGGCTAGCCATGTATAGTGTCATTCTAAACTGTGAGAGGAGGGTCATTAGACTTTTGACTTGCCATGGGAGACCCTCGAGATTTCTTGTGACCCTGAGGGGTCTATCATGCTTAGTTTGCTAGAGTCGCTTGATGCATCTGTCGATGACTTACGATCAGTACCAGTAGTCTACAAGTATCCAGATGTTTTTGAGGAGGTTCGGGGCTTACCTCTGAGGCGTGAGATTGATTTCCGTATATACTTGGTGGACAATGCAAAGCCAGTTGCATTGCCTGTGTGCCACATGGCTCCAAGAGAAAGGAGGGAGCTTAGCAAGCAAGTATGGGAGCTACTTGAGAAAGGGTTTATAAGGCGAAGCATATCTGAATGGGTGCTTCAATATTATTTGCCACTAAGGCGGATGTTTTGCTTCGCTTATGTGTGGATTATAGGGAATTGAATAAACTCACTAAGAAGAATAGGAACCCACTTACGAGGATAGATGATATGTTTGACCAGCTTGTTGGTGCATTTGTTTTCTCTCAGTTAGACTTGGCCACGGGATTTCATTAGTTGAGGGTGGCCGAGGACAGTATAGACAAGACTGCCTTTAGAAATCCGGATGGTTTCTTAGAGTGGCTCGTCATGCCTTTTGGGTTGACGAATGCACCCGCCTATTTTGTGGATCTAATGAGTAGGGTGTTTCGGGAGTTTCTAAATAAATTCGTTGTGCTCTTTGTTTATGACATCTTAATTTTCTTGAAGAGCGAGGAAGAGCATGCCCTACATTTGAGGGAGGTTTTGAAGACTCTTCGAGCACATCAGCTAAAACAAAATTCTCAAAATTTCATTTTTGGAGAAAGGAGATGAGATTTCTAGGGCATGTGGTCTCTAAAGATGGGAAAGCAGTTGATCCTGCAAAAGTAGTTGTAGTTCAAGATTGGCAAATTCCAAAGAATGCAACGGAGGTGAGAAGTTTTCTTGGTTTAGCGGGCTATTATAGGAAATTCATTAAGGACTTACAAAGATATCATCCCCATTCACTCGATCGATGAAGAAGAGTTTATTATTTTCTTAGGATGTAGATTATGACGATGCTTTTCAGCGATTGAAAAGGGCTTTGACAACAGCCCCAGTCTTGACTTTGCCTGATGGGAACAAAGTGTTCACAGTATACACTGATGCATCTGGTATAGGGCTTGGTGCGGTTCTAATGCAAGAGGGAAGGGTAATATGTTATGGAGGTAGACGGTAGAGGGTTCATGAGAAAAATTACCCTACCCATGACCTAGAGTTGGCTTCCGTAATATTTGCGCTTAAGACTTGGCATCAATATTTACTTAGAGAGAAATTTGAGTTGTATACCGATCATAAATCTCTCAAGTACTTGTTCCCGTAGAAGGATCTCAATTTAAGGCAACAAAGATGGATGAAGTTCCTAGCGTCCTATGACTTTGAGATTGCTTATATCCTGGCAAGGGTAATGTGGTGGCAGATGCATTGAGTAGGCAGAGGATGACCTTGAGTCCTCTTTTTATGGAGAGGAAGAGCTTGGAGTTTATATCGACTTTTGATTTTAGACTCTCCACCGAGTTTACACCTAGTTTATTGACATCATTAGAGGTACTCTTATGGATCAGATAGGAACCTCACAGCGAGAGGACCCACAACTAGCAGATATCTTGGATAGGCTTGGTAGAAGGGAGACTTATAGCCACCTCAGTGGATATTCCATGGACGATAGAGGGTGCTTGCGACGAGATGGAAGGCTTTGTGTTCCCCGAGTTGGTAGTTTGTTGAAGACGGTCCTTGAGGAAACCCATCATTCTAGGATGATTATTCATCCCGGTGGTGATAGATGTATGAAGATATGAAGAGGGTTTTCTTTTGGGCTGGGATGAAGAAAGATGTGGCGGAGTTTGTTTCATGATGTTTGATTTTCTAGCAAGTCAAGGATGAGCAAAGGAAGTCCGGTGTTTTACTTCATCCCTTAGAGGTTCCACAATGGAAGTGGGAAAGTGTCTCTATGGATTTTATTGATGGTTTACCTAGATCGAGGAAAAGCAACACCAGTATTTGGGTTATAGTTGACAGGCTTACTAAGAGCTCCCATTTCATTCTTGTTAAGAGTAAGAGGACGGCATCATGGTTGGAAGCAGTTTATCTTTGTGAGATAGTCCGTCTACATGGAGTACCTTCTAGTATTGTGAGTGATCGTGACCCCATATTCACTAGTGAGTTTTGGAGGAGCTTACAAGAGGCATTAGGTACACAGATGTCTTTGAGCATCGCTTATCACCCCCAGATCGATGGATAGATGGGGAGGATGAATAGAGTTCTCAGGGATCTTTTAAGACTGTGTATCCTAGATTTCGGAGGGACATGGGAGGAGCATCTTCCTTTGGTAGAGTTCGCCTACAAAAATAGTTATCAGGCTAGCATTGACATGGAACCCTTCAAAGCATTGTATGGACGACCCTGTAGATCACCGACTTGTTGGTGGGAGTCTACAGAAGGGCTTCTACTTGGACCTGAGATGTTTAGAGAAACTTTAGAGAAGATTGATCTTATCCGCGGACGCATGAAGACAGCTCAGGACAGGCAGAAGTCCTACGCATATAAGTGAAGAACTGATATTGAGTTCGAGGTGGGAGACATGGTTTTCATTAAGGTATCACCTTTAAGGAATGTAGTTCGCTTTGCATCTGTAGGGAAATTAGCACCGTGATTTGTAGGACCATTTCCCATAATAGAAAGGATTGGCCAAATGGCCTATAGAGTAAAGCTACCAGAGAGACTGTCCGACGTTCATGATGTTTTCCACGTTTCTCATTTACGGAAGTGCTTGCGTGATACCGCAGAAGTAGTTGAGCCGAGTATGCTTGAGGAAGTAGAGGTGGAATGGGAGGCGACAGTTAGACGAGTTCCTACCCGGATTGTTGGATCAGAGGTTAAGAAACTACAAAATTGAGAGGTCAAGTTGACGAAAGTTCAATGGGGTGAAGACTCTGAGAATGCGACTTGGGAGACCGAAGACAAGATTCGCGCTTCGTACGCTTTTCTTTTCAAGGGTATGTTCTTAACTTCTTTTCCCAAATCTTTTATTCGTACTTGTTTCTATCAGTTAAGTATATCCTATCAATCGAATCTTCAAACTTTAGGTAGATATCCAATGGATGTAAACATGTGTTTGAGACGTGTTTGATTGATGGATGCAAATGTTCACTAGCAGTTGCTCATGGATGCATATACACACATATTAGGCACTAGATCGGCTCAATCACTCTCATACTGCATATGGATGCGTGTGCATTTTTCTTTCTTTTTGCGAATGGAAATGAATGTATCATCATTTGGATGGATGATTGGCACACATATATCATTTATATGTTAGGGTTATTTGCATACATGTTGGATTCATACACTAACATATATTGCATTAAGGAGGTCGTCTGAATCAGTAGACCGCCTAATCTTTTGCATTATTATAAGGACATATACACACACCTTTGCATATGTTCATATGAGTATTAGAAACCTACTAATGTAACGACCCACATACTACGCATCGAAGGATCATAGGATATTTATTTCTTTCACATACGAAGTCGTATGGTCATGTAACTTTGGGAGACGACTATTGGGGTCATTTCCCATGTTCATGACTTTTCCCGATTTTTAAATGACCGTTTTGCCCCTAGCTGATCCTGTTTTGACCATAACTTTTGACTGGAAAGGAATTTTGACCTGAAACCACTTCCATTGGATTTGGATGATGGTTTGCAATTCCGTAAAGTGGTCACATTAGCCAAACGGACTCACCGTTTAGGAGATATGGCTGAAACAAGTTTCAGATGGTGAAAAACAGCTTAATTGGGCTTAACCGGGTGGTTAACAGTTAGGCCCAAAGGGGAATTTCAGGATTAGGAGTTTAAAAGGGCTGTTAGGGTTTGGAGAATACCTTTTTCTCACTTTTCAGCCGTCACTATTCATTCCTCTTAACCTAGCCATGGCCTCCACTCTCTAAATCTCTTCAAAACACCTCTAAACCACTTTCTAATTGAAGATTAGGCTTAGCAAACATCAAATTAAGGAGAGAAAGAAACAAAGCAAGGTTAGAGCTGCTGTGTTGCATTGGGAATAGCACCAAACAGAGAATCATTTCAGATTTGGTATTTTATTTGTGGCCAAGGTGAGTGATTTGCAAAGTTTCTCACTAATTACAGTTAATTAAGGGTAATTAGTGTTGAATAGCGAATTTATACATTAATAAATTCTAGAAAAATATTTATAAAATTCAAAATGATGTTTTAGACCTCTGTTAGAAGTTTGGGTTAATTTGATTAAGTTTTGCTAATCATATAATTAGATTTTGCCTAAATATGTTTAAGGGAAAATATGGGGTTTTGGGTATGTTTGATCCATTTTACATGCTATGATTGTTGTTTTGCTGTTTGTGGATGATTATACATGTTGTTATGACTGTATAGTATGCTTTGTGGTTTTCTAGAAGTGTTAGATTGGTCGAAAACGCCGTCGGATGGCGTAAACAGTCGCTGGAAGAAGTTGCAGGAAAATATGCAGGGACCGGATCGGATCGCCCCTACCCGAACCAACCCGATCGTGTAGTATCTTCTTCGAACCGATCCGCTTATGGTGATGGTGCCCGACCCGAACCGCCTGGAAGCTCGTGAACTGATGGCCATGGAGGATCACAAACCAGAGTGCTCTACCCGAACCGAACCGCTCACACCATCCGACCCGATCCGCCCTCGTGAGCATGAGCTACCCCGACCCGAACCACTCTAGGGGGCGCGATCCGAGCCGCTTAATGGACTCTGAACCAATGGCGTTGCATCACGAGTAGGACCTGACGATGAGTCACGAGCTGGAGGAGCACGACCCGACCCGTATGGGGTATTCCGATCCGAACCGAGGAGCTGATGACCACGACCTGAAGCAAAGTGAAATGAAGAAATGAAGACCGATCTGGAGAAGAAGGTGACGACCAAAACCCGAGATGCAAAGGTAGTCCAAATGGGAAGTTTGTACTTAGGATCCAGTTGGGAACCAACGAGTTGACTTCATGAGTTGGGCTTTGCTGCGGGACGTGTGCAAAGGGGTTGTCGATGTCTGTAACTTTGAATCACTATGTGTAGGGAGTACGTGAATGGATTCAGGGCCATAGTGGCCTAGGTACGACTAAAGAGCTATAGACCAATGAGGTGGGGTCATTTGTAAAGATTTGGTCATGACTCCATGGGGTAAGCTTGGTAGTAGCAGTAGGTGTACAAGTCGAACTCCGTCACTACTTTGATGGGTCTAGTGATTGACAGTGGTGGACATCGTATGCTTTACGCACTGAGTGAGAGATGTGAGGATGGTTGCTATGTTTGATTTGTTTGCCACCATTATAACATGCACACCCCACCACCGTATTCTTTACACCATGTTTAGTGGCACCTTAGAGTATTGTACGGTATGTAGTGCTAACTCTTTGGTTGCAGGTCCAGGTTCAGGTATGGTTTAGTATACCTGTTATTGTTCTGTTTAGCTGCTTATCGCTCATACCAGACTTTTTGTCCGACCTAGAGTTTATGTCTCTTCTTATTACTCTGGGTGCTCTCACGAGCAAACTAGAGACATGTTAGGTGGTATGCACGAGTAGCTGTACCGGAGACGAGCATGAGGCTTCCACGTATGATATATAGATATTCTCCATGTGTCGCTGTTGGTCACTACTTTGGGAATTAGTAGTGTACCTCTTTCTTTTTGCTTTAGAGACAGTATTTTACAAAGTTGTAATAATGGTATTGGATCATGAGCTGTATTTGGATTTTTCCGCTGCTATGATGTTTAGTTTTCAGCTTATGCACTGTCTCGCTTGTTTTATATCAAAGTATGTTACTATTATATTTTATTCCATGCACTGTGAGACATTCTACGGGTTCTTTATTAGTTCATTCTCTTCTTTCCTTTCTTTAACAACCGTTCCGTGCTGGTCGGGCATGTGTACAGCGCACTTCCGGAGGAAATGCCGGCTGTTGCGAGGCGGGCCATCACAATTAAGGACAATGGATGCATGTGGTTGGTGGATGAGTAGATGGATGATGGATGTTAGGATATACATTCTTCTTAACTTAGAAGATTTCGGGGACGAAATCCTTTAAGTATGGGAGAACATAACACCCCATAATTTAAAGGAACATTATAATGATAAACTAAATAATACTTAATTAAATTTGGGAATTAAGTAAAACGGACTACACCATTGCGTTTGTCTCGGAATTCTTCTTAAGATAGACTCCTTGCATAAAACGAATGTCGTATGAAGTTTATATACATATAAGCCATTTAAATATAAATAAAACAAATCCAGAATTCAAAATCAATCAGCATAAAACGAGGGGAAATCGTCCCATCAGGGGTCAACCCCTTCCCCTATAGGTGTCGACCTATGGGTCAATCCCAGTTAGATCTAGGCAGATCAATTTTTGTGAACGTGGACACATTTATGAACAAGATTCATTGACCTTAGGTTATAAATAGGATCTCATTCTCATTGTTTTATTTACAAAAAAATAATGGAGCCAACGAGGTGCTGCCCCAACTCAAATTAAACTAGCCTATTCTTCTACAATAACAAATTATACATATTCAAGGATCTCTACTATGACATCAACAATCACTTCTCTGTTCTTTAGATCCAGCCAGAGTGAATTTATGCTACTTTTAGATATAAACATTTAAATAGTAATCTTGACATGATTAAAAGTTGGATCTAAATTAGTGCCAGTTAATAACTTGAATCATAACAAGTCAGATCTATAATTACTTGTATACCTGATCTACAGGTTAGTTCTAATATGCCAATTTCTGATTTGACTATTCTGTTATCATGACTGATTTTATCTTTATATGTCCATTCTGCTACTATGCCTGTTTCTGCCGCCATATGCTTTTTCTGTTAGCATGCCTATTTCTGTCATCGTATGTTTGTCTTGTTATTATGCCTATTTTTGTTCTCTTCTCTCCCTTTTTCCTTTTTATTTCTATAGCCAGCCTACCTTTGAGCCTAGGCCTATCGCTGAAATATGCGAATGTACGAAATTGGGAATGATAAATCGGTGCATAACTCATATTGTAAAACATGATTGGGATTTTAAGCATAATCTATACCTTGAGACAAAACTTTAACTTGGGGCATAACTTCTATCGTGAATTGGATTGGGAATTGGGAATAACCTTGGGTATAAATGAGAAATTGATAATAACGAACATGCCTAGATTTGCAGTAATTAGAAACTATAACCACACTTAGACACGAAGTTAGATTACACTTGTGGTAGAAATCTTCCTGGAACCGCCCGGCATATCCAGCATCCAGAAGTGGTAAATCTAATGTGAGGGGTCTAAGTGCATAAACGTATACATAACGACGCTAAGACACGAGGTCAAGTCCGACTTGTAGAAGAAGTCTGTCCGGAACCGCCCGACATATCCAACATCCACAAGTGGCCGACATAATGTGAGAGGTCTAGTGCATTAACAGACATTAATTGAAATATGATAATAACCTATTAACTTGTAATACTTAACCTGTTTAAACCTATGGGGGTTACATGAACTTGACAACTTAAATAGGGGTAAGGTAAACTTGCTTGAATCGGTGAGGTTAAGTAAACTTGCTTGAATCAGTGGGGTTAAGTTAATCTTGTGAAATCCGTAGGACGGGTTATATATATATATATATATATATATATATATATATATATATATGTATATGTATATATATATATATATACACACACACACATACATACACCCGACAAACTTACCTATGTTAGATGCTAGGGTTATGCAACCTTGTTAAACTGTTAGGCATAACCTATCAAAATCCTAGTAGTGGGGATGCAAGCCTAGGGGGAAACTTGCATCATTTGCTGTGTGGGACCTGTATCAGTCAATAACCCATCTTGGTATCAAACGGGAATCCTGAACTTGGTCGGGATTTGGGCACGCTTACTGAGTTGATTGTAAGAGGTCACTTGGGTGAGGGTGTCGAAAGCGTAGGAAACCAACGAAGTCATGTGCGTGCATGAGTCCGGCTTGCTAGGGGAATTAAGACGTTGTGGCATCAATAGATATGGTTGTGCATCTTGAAAATAACTTGGTTGCCACTTTATGAAGTGTAACATCCTACTGTGGGGCCAGCACAAGGTATCTACGAGATAGGGAGTCGATCGATTGGGGGTAGTTATTAGGGTACATCTACTCTTGCTTGCTTGATATCCTATTATTCTTGCTGGGGGTAACACCTGTCATTTCTGTTGGGCTTCCTGTTATTCGTGTTAGGGGTAAAACCCGTCACTAGAAGTACACCTAATTCTATGATATTGTTCCTGTTGGGATCATCTTGTTTCAGTCATACTAGTGTTGGTGCAGAGAAAAGTACTTGGGAAGCGCAATATATTCTGTCATGTTTACTCTGTTTATCCTGCTCAGTTTGCTATACCTGTATGATGTTGTTATCTTTCTCATCCAGTTTATATACCTATCATAATGCTTTTACTTATTTATACGCTAAAAGTAACTGGACTCGCCAGACTTTATGTCTAACCCATTTTGTTTCCTCTTCTCTCTCTTCTGTTCTCCCCCTCCCCTCCAGATTCTCAGGGTGGGAATACCAGGATTGATTTGTATTCTTTCTTTTTGCTTGGAGCGGCTTAGATGTACCACTTGGTTTTGTATCTTCTCTACTATGGCTATATTTTGGGGATTATGCTCTTTTTATGTATTATGGTACTCTGATAATGATTTTCGTACAAGACAGAAGTTTTATGTTGATGTAATGAGTTTCTGTATTTCGGACTTATGATGTAACTATGTTTTGGACCACGATGTTTTCTATTTAATAAAGTTTTAAATTCCGTTGTTATTTTATATCTGTCCTGTAATGTTTCTGTTTCTTTTTACCCACAACACTTCATGAAACTTAATGCATTCTGATAAAGAGTGACATTAACGGACGTAGGGTGTCACACAAGTGAGCTAATCCAAAAGCTCAACTTAGTCTTATAAGTAAAGTCGCACTTTTCCTTCTACCCTTCTTATTCCTTGGTTCATTCCGCTTATATTGTCCAACCCCAAACGACTTACTTACCACCCCACTTTATATATATAATTTCCTAAGCCTTATTTGAAAAATCTTAATGAAGCAGAATTTTAGTTGCAAAAAATTCTTTATGAAATATATACAGTTGCTTTTATGAAATTTCCAAAATACAAATCTCATATCAAAATATATCTTTTAAAAATTCCCGTTTCTTAAAGTTTTATACATATGTGGTTTCGACTCAAAGCGGTTCCACAAATTTCCATAAATCACCTCCTTATTACACTCTTTTCTATGAACACAATTATTTCAAAAATTCTTTTACTTGGCTTTTTCCGAAAACCTTTTTTTCCTTTTTAAAAGATAAGGTTTAGGGAGTAAAATATTCCAATCCAACTAATCCTTCATAGGTCAATACTCAAGTTCGAGTAGCCCTAAGAAAACCCACTTTACTTCCAATATCTGAGATGACTCATTATACGGATAGCTTGCCTAAACTTCCAACCCATCAACTGATGGCATATTTCGATAACTAGGAAAGATTCTAGTCAAAACCATAAAACTCAATTATCACTTACACCATGTGCTTTATTCAAAATGCTACAGTTTTAGCATTGCCACAAATACAGATCTGAAAACCAATCTCTCTTTCCTATAGATAATCTTTCAATCACTTATTATATTCATAATATTTATAACACAAAGAGAACTGAGCCAATATTGCCTAGAGATGCACTGATAAAAATAGGACTATCAACATGACTGACTCTTCAGGTCGTAAGAAGTCTCAAAAATTAGTCCTAGCCCAACAATTTTTTTAAAAGTCAGAATATCCCGCAAAAATATTAAACAGATATTAGGTCCGTAAATTTTCTCTATAAGTCCATATGTCATATTAAAGTCTGCGCCGTATTTTAGGCTCGTAATTTGCCTCATAAGTGTAAATTAATATGTCATATAAGGCCTAATCATGGCAACCTAATTCATACCCGGAAATGCCCCAAACATCAAGATTTCTAGTTCTAACCCCGACTTTCCATAGATAAACAAATAATCAAGCCGATCCCTACGGGGTTCAAAAAATACTAATGGGATAAAGTGAAAAACAGTTGCTTGTGTTATTATCACACCCTCGGGGATTTACTATATCTGTAAATAACCGCTATATTATGCCTGCAATACAGATGCTCTACAAGGTTCAACTTACCGTGGCTATGGCCCCACGTAGCCAATACATCAAAGGAAAAGGGATAAAATATTCTTAAACAAAATAGGAAAACTAGCAAGAACTAAAGATAAATAACATTCTTTCTTCCAGAAGTCCTTACCTTTTACCATTTCTCTCTTAATTCCAATTTATTAATGCTTATATGTTCCATGTAATCCTTTTGTTATTAGTATACTCATGTTGATCTTTTACTTGCCATGCTTAAATTCACCTTTTTGGAAGTTCCCTAATTGATTGGTTACTGAAAATTTATAAAAATCTATCTCCATAGTATAAGACAATCTTTTTTTATATAGAAATCTGTAATTACAAGATATTTTTTTAAGTATCTTTAAGTTGGCGGATAGTGCGTAATACTATAAAACCCATATTCCACACCAATCCATTCATTCTTGCAATGACCTTTTCTATGTTAATTCCAAATGAAACCACGGAAATGCACCCTTTTTTTTAACCAATCAATCTAGGTTATTCCTGACTCCCAAGTTATTCCTTTTATCACTAAACTAATAAGATTATTCCATCCATGATTAACCCCCTTTTTATATATGTCAAGTAGTAAATTCCTTTCTAACCTCGACCTTTCTCAAAACGGATTTGTCCATTAATCAAATTTTCAACCTATAAAGGAAAACTTAGATAGAATGCCTTATAACCCAACTAAAAGGATAAAGATTTAGAAAGAGTCAAAGAAGATTGTAACTTACTATAGGGGATATTTTATTTTCAAAAGTAACTTTTGGTTTTCTGAAAAATATGTTTTGTTTTAAAAAATTCTTTTAAAAAAATCTTTAGTGATCTTGGTAACCCTAGGTACTGATACCAAATGTTACACCCCACATTTCTTAATGTCACCCTTATGAGGACTTCATTAAGAAAGTATGGAGCATTGTAGGTATAAAGACATAAAATCACAGAGACTAAGATTTTACAAGACATAGAATAATAAATTTACAATTGAAGAAGAAACTTCCATCTTTAAATACCAAACCATTTTTGTTTAAATTCAATCAAATTGTTACAAAATGTCATGTCTCAAAATCTTAGTCAAAAACAACATCAGAGTAAAATAATTTTATTCCCCAAATAGTCAAAAAGATACAACATAACCTTGGAAAGAGAACAGGAAGTGAGCCAACTCTTGCATAAATCTATCACGATAAAGCTAACAAAGAAATCTGAACTGTGCACTTTCTCCTTGTAAGCCTGAGGGAAAGAAAAGAGGAAAAAATAAAGGAAATTTGTTAGGCATAAAGCCCGGTCTGCTGTGATTACCAGCCCGACTACTAAGTTAAGTAAAATAGATAAATAGTGGTTCTAGCATCATAAAAGGATAAGTGTATGTACATATCTAAAGTTGAACGATAACTAATATGAATTGATAATAAGGACTGGCTATTCTTATAAAAAGACAATGATGATGATGAAAATAATAATAATCAGATCAAGAAGATTGACTATTTTGTACTTCTATGGATTCAGACAGAAACATGTAATTATGAAGGAATTTCCTAATGCTACCCATTGATCAACTCCCTAAACAGACATGAATAACCTGTGCTAGTTATGGTATTCAGGGATATCAGTCCCGAACCCATCAACTAAAGAGACACAACCTTATTTATAGGCATGTCGCGCCTTATCTTCCCCAATCAGATCCATGCATGCTCATGACTCCGCTAGACCGTGCCCGTACCCACCTAAGAATTTGAACCCCTTACAATCAAGCATCAGTAAAGCGTGCCCTAGTCTCTACCTAGTGTGATACTCGAATGTTAACAGGAGGGTACTAATTGATATGACTTCCAGAAAGATAAACAAGCAACAAATTAACACAAGTCACTCCTAGGCTTGGCCCCCCAAGTTAACTAGGATTTTAAGAGTGCCCGCATATTTCATTAGAATGGACGTCTTAGCTTATTAATCAGATAGGTTTAACTTAGCAGGTTTAAGTTCATTAATATGCTTAATATAACCCTATGTTATATTCCTAGGTTGCAAATAACATTTCTAATTAAATGTAATTCTTTGCACAACCTTTCCGCCAAGTCAGACATATCCCTTCCAAGATGTTTTACGGATACATATTATAAGTTAATAATGGACTATCTTGTTGGAATAACAGATTAGGCTTACTATAAAATTCCCTTCTGATTATTTGGGTTTTAAGATTAGGCCTTCAGACTTAAACATGATGATTGGTTGATTATTATTGATAAAATTAATAATGGACTATCTTGTTGGAATAACAGATTTTTATCAAGAGCAGGTAGATTAGTTCTTATTAATTCTGTGTTGTCTACAATTCCTACTTATCAGATGGTCGTTCATCATTTTCCTCAATGGGTGATTGAAAAAATTGACAGAATCAGACGTAATTTTCTCTGGAGTGGAGAAAACATTTGTAGAGGTTACAATTGTTTAGTTAATTGGGAAATTTGTTGTAGATCCAAGAAGGATGGGGGTCTTGGTGTTATTAATCTACATAATTTAACTCCTCGTTGTTAGCTAAATGGTTGTGGAATTTTAGAAATCCAGAAGTTATATCAACTTGGAAGCAAATAATATCTAAATTTTATTATGATGGGGTAAAAAAATTATATTTGATACTAGTTATAGTTGGACTAATGGATTAACTTCTTTTTGGAATTCCATATTAAATGTTTTGATTTTTTTTAACTTAGGTTGTAAGTTGGTAGTCCAATAGGGAGATAGTACATTTTTTTGGCACGATTCTTGGGTTTCTTGAGTTCCCCTTAAAATAGAATATAAATAACTTTTTGAGAAGTGTTGCTTTAAGGATGCATTGATAAAAGATGTATATAGAGTTTAAATCCCCCGTGGGAATTTACTTTTGAGAGTATTTTAGACGGCACAGTATTTAGACAATTTGCCTTATTAGGAGCTAAGTTGTCAATGTATCATTTGGATAATAATGGTGATAACATTTACTGGGGACTTGATAAGAGTTTAAAATACACTTCTAAATCTATGTATAAAATCCTTAATTTTATAAGTATATCGATTTTATAATTTAACTTTATTTGAAAGATTGATGCTACACCTAAAGCCAAATTTCATATGTGATTGATTATCCATAAGAAACCTACTACGGTATAGCAATTAAGAAAGAAAAATATTATTTTTGATTCCAATGTTGTTTCTGTTGTATATCTAATGATTATTTAGTTTTCTCTTGTACTAAAATTTTCTATATATTAAAAGTGGTTTTAATAATTTTTATTTTTAAATGTTTCAATGTTTTTACGTAGTGTGATTATTATTGAAATTGTTTTAGGTTCAATTTTAATCTTAAATATAGATATGTACTAGATACATTAGTAACTATTATTAGTTGGTTTATTAGGTTTGAGAGAAATCAGCTAATGTTTCATTCTAACTCTGTTACTATAGATAAACTAATTATTAAGATCTTAAATTTTAGTCTAGATTGGATGTCTAACCCTTAGTATAAGTTTTTTAGGGTTCCTTTGTTTGAAAGATTTTCTAGTTAAAGTTAGAAATGATTTGAGTTTGTTTATTAGGATTAATAAGTATTTAAGTTATAGTAAAATTTGCATTTATTTGTATATATATATATATATATATATATATATATATATATATATATATATATGGGTGTTGTTAGCTTACTTTTGTTTAGTCATTTTTAGGTTACAAATAGTTGATTTACGTTGTGGAGTTTATTGAAGAACAGATCTGGAGAGTACTTTCTTTCAGTGTGATGTTATGTACACATGTATTTTTTGGTTATATTTTTTGGTGAGACTATTGTATTTATAAGAGTAGGTATACTTCACTATCAGGAGGTGGCCTTGCGGAACTTGATTTTGAAGTATGATGGGCAGTGTTTTATCCGGGGCTCGTCTATCTACCATCCTATACATATGGTTATAGTCTTAGGTGGGTATGCAGCGGCTACAGGGACACAAAATTGGACATAAATTTATGTACACAAATCAGGACCATAAGATTTGTTTGTCTTTATGTGTGATGTGTAATTCATGGAGACATCTAATGGCTCAAATTTTTTGTGTTTAATTTTGTGTAAACATTTTGTGTCCATTTAGACTTTCCCTATATATATATATATATATATATATATATATGCATATATATATATATATGTATATATGTATATATATGTATGTATATTTGTGTGCTATCTTCTTTTCAGAAGATCACACATTTTTGTTTTTAAAAAAACATGTTTTCCACATTACTGTCAAATTAACATGTTTTCTAAATTAATATCAAATGAACATAAATGAATATTTTTCCCAATTAACGTCAAATGAACATAAATTACAAATTAACATGTTTTATAAAGTAATGTCAAATGAACATAAATGACAACTGAATATATTTTTCTCAATTAATGTCAATTAACATGTTTCTCAAATTAATGTCAATGACAAATTAACATGAACATATTTTCCTAATTAATGTCAATTAATATATTTCTCAAATTAATATGAATATATTCTCTAAATTAATGTCAATGGCAAAATAAATGTTTCTCAAATTAACATGAACATATTTTCCTAATTAATGTCAATAACAAATTAACATGTTTCTCAAATTAACGTGAACATATTCTTCAAATTAATGTCAATGACGAATTAACATGTTTCTCAAATTAACATGAACATAATCTCCAAATTAATGTCAATGACGATTTAACATGTTTCTCAAATTAACATGAACATATTCTCCCTTAAGAACCCATTTACAACCTATATTTTACTAATTCTTAATATGCCTAAATTCTCCTTATTAATATTATTTAATGTTACTCCAAATTTATGCAAATTTAAAGGTAAAGGCCTTGGCTCTCGTTGGCCCAGGCTCAGCACAAAGTGAAGAAAAAAAGAGGAGAAATGGATCTAACCTCAGAAATGGACACAATGTATAATTAGGCATTACAAGACTGTAAATAAAACAATGACAGAAAAGGAATAAGAAAGAAGAATATACTTATAAACAAATAATAACAGAAAAGGAATAGGTAATAGAAAGTAATTAAAATGAACAATAACATATAAAAGATAAACTTATGAACGTTGTAATTTTCAAACTTTCTTCAAATTATG
This sequence comes from Allium sativum, assembly GCA_030737875.1. Lineage (NCBI taxonomy): Eukaryota > Viridiplantae > Streptophyta > Magnoliopsida > Asparagales > Amaryllidaceae > Allium > Allium sativum. The sequence continues at coordinate 432,993,603 of CM060912.1, forward strand.
TTCATAAGAATAAAAGATGTTAATTTAGATTGTTATTCACGTGAACATATTCTTCAAATTCCTATAGATCCATAACAATAACATATAAAAGATAAACTTATGAACGCTGTAGATCCATAAAAGATGTTAAGTTATTCACGCTGTAATGTCTAAATCCTTTTCATTTAGATTGTTAATCACTGTAACAACTATTGTATCTATTCTAACATTAAATTAGAAGAAATCTGATAATCACAGTAATACTCACATAAAATTGTTGTAGATCCAATAAAAAGGTCTTTGAAAAAGAAGTAGAAGCAGGATATCCTTTCAGAACTATAATTTGACAACACGCAGACTTTTCCTCAATTTTGTTTTCAGAACATTATACAATGGAGGCTAAGAAAATGAAGAAGAATAGATGGGAGAAAGAGCAAGGGTTGGTGGTCTATTTATAGTAGGCTAGGTGTCCAATTTCATTGGATTTATTGTCCAAGTTCATTGTATTTTATATTTATATTTTTGGCCATTAGATTTTAGGTTTTTAATCCCAACCGTAGAAGACACGTAAGTTGTGACGGTCCACTCCAGACCAGCCGACATCTCTACTAAATGTGTGACGCCCCGCCCCGCACCAACCGACATTTACTCCAAAAGTGCGCTGCACACATGTCCAGTTAGCACGGAACGGGTCGTCAAAAGGAAAAAGGGAAGAAGGAAATAAACATACAAAGAACCTGTAGAATGTCTCACAGCGCATAGAACAAAATATAATAATAATATACTTGACATAAAACAGGAGAGACAGTGCATAAGCTGAAAACCAGAACTAAGCATCATAGCAGCGGAAATTCAAAATACAGCTTATTACAACTTTCAAACTGTCTCAAAACAAAAGCAAGATAAAGGAGGTACACTACTAATGCCCAAGTAGCGACCACCCACGACACAGGGAGAAGGTGTATATATATATATATATATATATATATATATATATATATATATATATATCATACGTGGAAGCCTCCTGCCCGCCTCTGAATCAGCTACTCGTGCATCACCAGCTAACCTGTCTTTAGTCTGCTCGTGTGAGCACTCAGAGTAATAAGAGGAGACATAAAACTCTGGGTCAGACATAAAGCCTGGTATGAGCGATAAGCATCTAAAGTGAACAATAACAGGTAGACTAGAAACATACCTGAACCTGGACCTGCAACCAAAGAGTTAGCACTACATACTGTACAACACTCTAAGGTACCATATCAAAAGGTGTAAAGATACGGAGGTGGGGGAGGTGTGCATGTCATAGTGATGGCAAACAATCAAACATAGCATCCATCCTCACATCTCTCACTCAGTGCGTAAAGCATACGATATTCACCACTTCGATCACCCAACATACCTTGCTACGATCACTCTGCCCCATGAAGTCATAAATGGATTCACTGCACTGATAACGTAGCCACAAATCCTTTGCTATGTCCACTTTGCCCCATGGAGTCACAAGAACCCCACTGCACTGGCTCATAGCCTTACTAATCCTTATTATGTCCACTCTGCCCCATGGAGTCACAATGACCCCACTGCACTGGCTCATAGTCTTACTACGCATCACCTTGCCCCTCGGGTCATAATGACCCTACTGCACTGATAACGTAGTCTTGCTACCATCACCTTGCCCCTCAGGTCATAATGACCCTACTGCACTGATAAGTAGCCATCATTCATCTTTAGTGGTGAATCGAAGTTATGAACGTCGACAACTCCTTAGCACACGTCCCGCAGCAAAGTCCAACCATGAAGTGAACTCATCGGTTCCCAGCTGGATCCTGAGCTCTAACTTCCCATATTGGACTACCTTTGCATCTCGGGTTATTGGTCAATACTGGGTCGGTTCAGGTCTTCTTCCTCAAGCCATCGGTTCGGGTCGGGTCTTATTCTGGTACGGTTCGGGTCGGGTATCCTTCATCGGTTCTGGTCGGGTCTTCTTCATCGGTTCGGGTCGGGTCTTCTTCTGGTATGGTTCGGGTCGGGTGTCATCCCCCTCCAGTTTGTGCCTCCGCTCCGATCCGCCTCCTCATCCTTCACGTGCTCCAATCCGATCCATTTTCGTGCTTCCGCTCCGATCCGTCCTCCTTAATCCGATCCGATCCCAGTTCAGTTAGCATGGCCTTCCTTTTTGCCAATTTTCTCAAGTGTCAGGCTCCGATCCGATCGAATCCCTTGCCCAATTCAACATATCCGATCCGAGCCCCATATCCGATCTGATCCGAAACCTGCACTATTTTCTGAAACTGTTCCAGCAAGTGTTTACGCCATTCGACGGCGTTTTCGACCATTCTAACTATTGAAACCAATCACAAAGCATTTCATATAGTCATAGCAACATGCATAATCAATCACAAACATCAATATGATAGGTTAAAATGGATCAAACATACCCAAAATCCCACATTTCCCCTTAAGCATGTTTAGGTGAAACTAATGATAGGATTAGCAAAACTTAACCAAATTAACCCAAATTCATATCAGAGGTCTAAAACATCATTTAAGAATTTATGAACATTTTTCCCGAATTTTATCATGTTTAAATTCGCTAATTAACACTAATCACCCCTAATTAGCCATAATTAGTGCAAAAACTATGCAAATCACTCACCTTAGCCACAAATAAACTAATATCTGAAATAAATCTCTGATTTGATGTGAATCCCAATGCTAAACAGCAGCTCCAATGTTGCTTTGGTGTAGATCTTCCTTGATTAGGGGTTGCTAAGCTAAATCCTTGACCAAAAGGTGATTTAGAGGTTGGAGGCCATTTTTAGGGTTCCTTGGTGATAAGTGGAGGCTAGAAAACTGAAATGGAATGATTCTCTATCTCATTTCAGCCTTCCCATAACCCTAATCCCGAAATGGGTTATGGGCCTACTCACTAATCACCCGATTTGGCCCGGTTAAGCAGTTTTTCACCTTCCAAACCTTATTTCAGCCATATCTCCCAAACGGTAAGTCCGTTTGGCTATTATGACCACTCTACGGAAAGGTAAACCATCAAACGAATCCAATGGAAGTGGTTTCAAGTCAAAATTCCTTTCCAATCAAAAGTTATGGCCAAAACAGTACCAACTAGGGGCAAAATGGTCATTTAAAAATCGACAAAAGTCATGAACATGGGAAATGACTCTAATAGTTGTTTCCCAAAGTTACACGACCATACGACTTCATACGGGAAAGAAATAAATATTCTACGATCCTATGATGCGTTGAATACGGGTCGTTACAAAATGTGTTGTGCCAATGTCCAACTAGCACGTGACGGTCGTCAAAAGAAAGGGATTTGAAACTATGAATCATCAAAGAACCTGTAGTATATCTCATAGCGCATGGAATAAAATATAATAATAACATGACTTGACATAAAACAGGCGAGACAGTGCATAAGCTGAAAACTAAATCATCATAGCAACGGAATCCAAAATACAGCTTATGATCCAAACCATTATTACAACCTCAAAATACTGTCTCTAAAGCAAAATAGAAAAAGGTACACTACTAATCCCCAAAGCAATGACCAGCAGCAACACAGGGAGAATATATGTAAATAGTACGTGCAAGCCTCCTGCTCGTCTCCGGACATCTACTCGTGCATACCACCTAACATATCTCTAGTCTACTCGTTTAGGATCACCAGAGTAATAAGAAGAGACATAAAACTCTGGGTCAAACAAAAGTCTGGTATGAGCAATAGCAGCAAAGTATAACAATAACAGCTATAAATAATCATACCTAAACCTGGACCTGCAACCAAAGAGTTAGCACAACAAGATGTACAGTACTCTAGGGTAACACTAACATAAACTGTAAGGTGGAAGTGTGCATGTCATGGTGATAGAAAACATCAAACATAGCAATCAACCTCACATCTCTCACTCAGTGCGTAAAGTATACGATATTCACCACTTTGATCACCAAATCCTTTGCTACGACCACTTTGCCCTTGGGGTCTTAATGTCCCCATTGTGCTGGTCCATAGCCACTAATCCTTTGCTACAATCACCTTGCCCTTAGGAGTCCTAATGATCCCATTGCGATGATCCATAGCCATGCTACAATCACTTGCCCTTGGGAGTCTCAATCAAACACATAACACAAAAACCAAGTAATTAGTTAACTATGAAAATTTTCAATGAAAAATCACAAATGAAAATACTAAGCATAAATATTCTGTTTGAAGATGCAGGCACATACTTTAACCTTAAGTTCCATTAAAATGCCCTATTACCGTTACGCACAATCGTTCCCTTGTTTAAATGATTTTTTTTCAAGTCATCAATGGTAATGGTATAGTTATGAATATTTGGAGCAAATGTTCAAAAACATGGTCTTACTGATCTAGAATATTTGATGCAAACATTCAAAAGTATCTTAATTGTAAGACATGTCATCATCTTTACTCAAGTTGGATTACCTGAAATTGAACACAGACAAGATACTGGGGTTCGACTCGATTCGGTACTGAAAATTCATATTTAAAACCATCACCACACCAACATATGTGATAATAATAAAATCATACCATTATCAACTAAAGTAATCCGTAAGTCATAATTCAATTTTTGGTTGGTAATGGTTGGTAGAGGTCGTTAACTAATTTTTACCATTTACAAGTATGATACCTATTTGTTTACGATTTTTCATGCTAAAAGAATAAAATACCAAGAGTTGTTATTTCCATTATATGATTATTTACCAATTTTATTTTGTGCATTCAAGAGTATAAGTAAACTCAAAAAACTAAAATATTGTACACAAATATATTATTTTAAAAAAATACACGATAACGATTGCATTCAATTTGAAAATTTAACAATATTTTGCTAGATTCTCTATTAATCATTACACTTTAAATGTGATGTTATACAATAGAAATATTTTATATATACATATATACACGCATACGTATGTGCATATATGTATGTATGTTAATGTGTGTATGTGGTAGATATGATAATTATTATATTTTGCACTTGTGTAATGTCCCGCATTTTTATCGGTTTGTATTTAAATATTTAAATCAGTTTAAATATTGAATTCGTAATGTAAGTGGATTTATATATTAATTAAAATGAAGCTGAATGTATAAAAATATATATTAAATATAATCGAGCCCGTAATGTCGCGGCAGTTCGTAATTTAACGTTCTGAACTTCAACTGAGTGTACAAGATCCGTTATTAGTCGGATTTCTGCGAAACAAAAAACGTTGGAATCTATTAAACAGTATCTTTCTAATAGAAGTGAAAAATGGAGATTTCGTCTTATAGATTGCAAGATATGTCCAAATCAAATATTCAGAAAGCCGCTATGAAATCGTATATGGCCATAACGGTTATTTAAATATATTTTAATATCGAATTCGAATTTAGACAAGATTCTTTTGAGACGTAGATATAATTTAATTTTTATAATTTTGCTGTAATTTTTATTTCATAAAATAAGCAACTTTTTATTTGGAGTATTTTGCACCCTATATCAATATTTCGGGGTTTTACAAGATAAGTTAACCTACCGATATTATTATATTTTTGGGATTGTGGGACATCGCTCGACACGACTGAACTTTTATTTCTGTCTGCAGCAGCTCGGACATGAATGGAAGTCTACGTAACAGGATACGCTAGTGTTTATAACTAAAAACTTAAAAAGCAAAGAAAATATGTATACACCATCCTTTTGTCTGCCAAGGGTCTTTTAAATTCAAGTATCAATTTACTTTGCTTCACCACTAAGGGTCGGCGTGAAAACATCCTGTCCTCTGTGATAACAGCCTAATAGAGACCCTAAGAAAAGAATGGACGTGTTCAAGTCAAATGCCTATGCTAATCTATGAAGCTACTTCTTTCAACTCAATAAGAAAAGTACCAGTATACAAAGTCCTCACCTATATTTTGTCAAAATGAATTGAGACACGCATACGCCACAGTGTATTGTCAAATCTACCCTACTGCACATGCTCCCTATGTCCTATGCCTTAACGTTTAAGTCTATTACACTCATAAATGAACCAATAGAATTTTGTTTACACTTTTTTTCTAAGTGTGAACAAAACACTTTCCTTCTATTGGAGGAATCAGATGGATCACACAAGGACCTCCTGAATTCCTTCAATAGGAGCCGAGTGTTTTGTTCACACTTGCTAGAAAGTGTGAACAAAATCGGACTCTAAATGAACAAGCATGCTATGGTTTCACATCCGCACTACCCATCATACGGTACCTACAGCATCTACACTACAATCCTACTATCTTTCCAGCTTTGTGATGCGACCTTACATGATACTTCATACCAAAAAAAGCACAGGCAAATTAAACAGGAAGTAGTACTTACTCTTTTCAGTCAGCTACCTACACCACCTATTACTTCGCTGTTTATAAATACATGGGAGAACGGTTTACTCTTATTTTGGCTAAAGCGAAAACACTAAGCCGAAGCACTTAAGCTTCCAAATCACAGAAAAAAATGGCCAATGTAATAAAGGAAAAATATAAAGAAGGGTCTAGGCTTGCTTGTGCGTGAAGGAGGTTATATCGTCCAAAGGATGCTAAAAGCAGACGCGGGTTCAAGGAAGCAATGAGTTGGTTCTGTTGATTTCATGGTGGAGTTTTAGTTTAAACGTGAGTATTGGAGCACTAGGGGTACTGTGTAGTAGTGTGTATATGGGACATCATTTGAAAGGAGTGTGCATGTGTGTTCGATGAAGGAACAGAGGAACAATAATGCAAATCAAAATGGAGGGTGTTAACATGTTTACTTGGGGGAGTTGCACAAACGTATGCATGGAGTGGAGAGCGCCTGGGTGCGCATGTGCTTGAGCAAACAAATGGAAGTGAAGTGTGGCAACATGAGGGATGCGGTACGTGGTTGTATGCAAGGCGTGTTCACGGTTTCAGAGAGAAAGTTGGATTCAAAGGGGGGAACGTGTTCATGGAGCATGAAATCACGCAAGGAAAAAGGGGTGTTGTGATAAGGGAAGTGACGCAGGAAGGACCCAAGCTGGGCCATCCATGTTAAAATGTTGAATGGAGAGAAAGTGCATGTATGAATGGAGTGTGCTCGTCGAGAAGCGGTGCGCTGGATGGTGATGAGTTCAACGCTGATGGTAAAGGAATGATCGAACGAATCGCGACCGGATCCGCTAGAAGCGTAACGACCGGATCTACATTGTGGAACGTATTTCACGGAGAACAGAGTCACTGGGATTTCATGAGAAAATCAACCGACGCAAATCGTTATTTAACGGTTAACGCACAAAGATGAGTAAATTCACTCACTCTGTTTTATTTTAAAATATTATAATTATATTTTAATCCTGGTTGAATGTTGCGTGATGGTCGTTTAGATAGATTACAATTAAATTGGTTGAAATATATATATCGTTGCATATATACACATCAGCGGTTGGATACTGGTTCCATCGATTATAATATTTCCTAGTAGGAATCAGTGTAAATTGTTTGACTAACATCTGCGGATGCGGGAAACCGGTTGGAGGAATCCAACCGGATTCCTCAGTATTTATATGTACTGTTTGTTTTATATATGCACTGTTTGAACCATGTTGAATGGAAATTCAACGTTATGTTGATTTAACAAATAAACGATATCGATTAAGGAAATAGCAACAGTCGACCATAAACCCATTTTTGTTAAGAAATTGATTGGCCGTCAGGCAAATCAACGAAGTTAATTATAAAAATTATATTTTTATAATTAAAGTGAAGTTTTATACTGTAATATTATAAACTGGTATTTTATAGTTCGTTTTTATAAAATAAATATAAACGATTTTTTTATATTTAAATAAGTTATAAAGCTGTAATTATTCTGGAGTGAATAATTTGGATAATTATTTTAAAGCAAATAGTTAAGAAACATTATTAGATTAATTATATAAATCTAATGTAATAAGTAAATAAAATCAGTTAACGAATTTACTGATGCAATGAAGTTGGTTAAATCTACTGTTTATTTGGAAAATGATTATTAGATTAATTGGTCTTCAATTAATCTAATGAAAATAACTAAGCAGTAAACTGATCAAAAATTAAGAAGATTCCCTAATAATTGCCTTTTTAATTAGTGAAGTTTAAATAATTATTGAACTAGTATATTTAGTATTGTTTATTAATAATGAAGTAAACTGTTTTACTTCAGCAAATGATCAAGTTAATGACTATTTGATTAAAGTAATTGTTTCTTAAATGGATTTCATTTAAGATGGTATTGAGATGTTACTTGAATTGGGTATAATAATTCGAATAAATAGTAAATTGCCAGAAGACAAAGAACGTATTGATTTTTGATAAGAGAAGTTTTAAATGGAATTATATAAAAAAGATGAAGCGAAGAGTTAAAGACCAACGTAAATTAGTGTAAACAACTGAGTTTTCAAATTAAGGATATGGCGTCATAGAACCATATTTAAAATAAAGCAAGAAATACGATTTGATGGATTATAAAGTATAAAGGATTAGAGTTACGAACTTATATCTATTCTAAGATAAGAATGTTGTTGATCAAGGTCTGAGAGGTAATTAAAATACCCCAACTTGAACGGCTTCACTACTATCGAGGAATGGTTTCAGTTTTTATCGTAAAGGGATGTCAAGATTAGTTATAAAAGGGATATTGCAGCGTATTGCAAGTTTGTGAACTGTAACAATAAATAAACATTGTTGACCAAGCTTAAGCGTGATTTTTATACATAGCACTATTCACTAGGGAATGAAAACAGTTTGGTTTGAAATCCACTTATTCTAAAGTAATAAGTAATGATGTTTGTCTAAAGAAATATAAGAACGAGTTTAGAAAGAGAAATTGGAGAATCGTTTCAGAAAACCATGACATCATTTCGATGTTCGAAATATGATTAGATTAAACCATTAGGATTTGGAATTATAATTCGATAATGTCGAATATTATGGAAATAAGTTATTTCAAGAAATTATAAATTGATCGGATACTAATTACTTGGTTTTAAACCAATAAATTATAATAGAATGTGTAATCAAGATTAAAGTTATAAACGTGATATATACTTAACAAGAAGTGACTTAGAAACAGAGTATATGAAGTGGAATGGGAAGATAAAATTTTAGAATAACTCGGTAAATAAGATTGAGCCCGTAAGGGTATTTATTACTTAAATGAAGATTTATTTGAAAAAGGTGTTCAGATTTCTATAAATGGATTATATTCACATTTTAAAGTGAATAGCGTTTAAAAGACGAATGTTGCAAATTAAATAGTTATAATGAAAACTGGAAATGTTTTCCAAGAAGTGTAAGGCTTAAACAGGTTTGGGAAAATACATAGGAAGATATAGGAAACTGGAAAATTAACATATAAAAAAAGGGTCAGTGATTGTGTGATGTTTAGTTATACATTTGAATGAATGTTTGTTTTACTTCGATAGTTAATAACCGATTATCGAAGTGTTTTGATCATCGTTGTCAATACGGAGAGACCGGTTGGATATATTATCCGAAAACCACTCCATATAGGCATAAGCGCTGCGAATTAGATTATGCTGAAGACAATTGAAGATGGAGTAAATTGCAAGGGTCATTCTGTTCCAGATTGGTGTTTTCTGTTTGTCCAGTCCCAGGACAACTTGTATGGACGAATGTCTGACAGAGTATACCTAACAAATCACATATGGTTGATCTCTTAAAGGTATTATGTCTGGTGGCAGAGGAATTCGTTCCTCTTAGCTTTTTATACCCGTGATGTTTTTGGAAATCGATTTGTGAATTGACGGGTTTGACGATGTGACATTCAAAGTGAATGGTGATCAGATGTTCTGGAGCGATTATAACCTCAAGCCACACAACCGGGAAATGAAAAAAATTGGGCAGGCAGCATGGCTATGTGGGTCATTCCCATTAGGGTGTATTGTCAACATCTAGAGAAAATTCGTATTTGTTCTTCTTTCGTTTCTGTATCTTCGGATAACGGTTATGTGGGCCCAACAGCAGGTGGCAATATATTCGATATACTTAAGAGAAATGAGTGGTCGGTCATATGTGGGCCGGGTTGCAAGATGTTCTTGTTGAACCCCAGTGTATCCCCTCTAGAGTACACTGATCGGGAGGTGGTCCCATACCTTGTCATAGTTGAAATCCAATCTCCAATAAGCGCCCTGCGGTTTTTGATTTTATACTATGTATGTGGAGCGTGAGATGCAAGCGTTCCGCTATTTGGTTATTTATTTGATTAGACATTATTATAATATCATGGGATTTTGATATCAAAATAATTTGGGTTATAGTAAGGTAAAAACCATCCATGTTTATGTGTGGGCTGGTCTTACTATTATCCTTTTCTTTTAAAAGGATTTTTAAAGTTAAACGATATGGTTGGAATTTACTCACACCAGACCCATGACTGACCCAGAGTTTATTTTGTTTGTTTTCCCTAAACTCTTGGGTGCCCAAATTTGTACTGGCAGTCAAGTGTTTCAGGCTTTTACAGATACACTTGGAGGTGCTCGAAGCAGGAAGTTTCACCACTAGTTATTTAGAGATTATTTCCACTGTGATGTATAAGTGTTATATTCTGATATGGTATGTATATACAATACAGTTTTGTATTTCAAATTTATGTTATATATATTTTATTCGTTCCGCTGTGAGATTCGTGTTTACTCTGACTTTGATGTTCTTCTTATTCTTCTATTTTGTTAGTTCTATCGTATCTTTCTCATCCTCTTATTTCTTTCTATTAAAGATCTGTATTTTCGTGCACTTTGAGTTGAATGTGTAAGATATTAGTCAGCTCAAATTGGTACAGATTTACGGGCCTTTACAACTTGATTATCATAATCATACCGCATAATTTCATGCAATCCGGCAAACCATACCAAACAAATTAATTATCAATTTTTTCGAAACCATTTTAACTGGTAGCGATTGGTAATGGTTGTCAGTGATAATATGATAATAATGTTCAACCCTACAATATACTAATTAACTTTCACATCACCGCTTCAAATCGAACCACATAAAACATGTAGGAAGACAAGGCCTCCAGAATGGAATAATCATTCGGGATCTTAGCCCTTCCAACGCTTTCATAGCTCCCAAACAGAATAATTTGCTCAACCAGACGTCAACGATGACGTTGACGTTAATCCTTATTAATAATTGTAATATGTTTGATGTTACACTTTTTTGGTACTAACGTGAAGTACTAAAAATAACCTTATGTAGATATACTACTAGATTAGATCCTAATATCAGTTACAACTAAGATCTTAGCATTGCTTAAAAATAGGATCTTAATATCAATAGATTAGAATCTTAATATCACTTAAGAATAAAATTTTAACGTTGCTTGAAAATAGGATCTTTGACATTGTTTAAAAATAGGATTTTAACAAATAAACATTCATCACAAATTCAAATCATTCTTCAATTTTATTAATTAATAGAAATGGAAACTCAAATAAACAAAATATTACAAATTGAATACCATTGCAGGTACATTTAACGTGCAATTCCTTCCAATCCTCATACTATTCGGGGAACTGAAACAATAACATTTGACTAATGTTTTTACCTATAAAATATGACTAGATATTTATGCATATTGTTTTTTACTGAATGTTTAAACCATAATATAATTTTCATTAAAAAAACTCACGCGCGAAGAGAGTACATAACGCTCGTGTAAATAATCCATCTTCAGTTTGATGTTCTTCCACTGCACATTCCATGCTGGTAGTTAGGGCCGTTAATTTCTAACACGACTTGTAACTCGTACGGAAAAAACTCGACCTATTTATAAGCGGGTCAATTTTGGGTCAACCCACTCTAACCCGTTTAATAAACGGATGAGTTTCGAGCTGATTAGTTAACCCGTTTTTGATTCGCCATGACCCGTTTAATATAAAACCTATTTTTATTCATTATATGGCATATGCAATTATGCATAATGGACCGGGCTGAGCCTGTTAGACCTAGTGTTGTTACTTTTATTTATTATCTTTGTGAATTCTGCGTACAAACACAATTACGTATTACCCTAGTTTACACTTTACACCAAGCCGCCACTACCTTCATACTTCAGAGTTTCCACTTTCATTTTCTTTCATTTTTCGTTGTCAACTATCTCAGGCTCAGGGATTCAAATCGGCAAGTGGCAAAAAAACGACTCCAGATCGACAACAACACAAATAGAAGATGTCTGATGTCATTTGTACTGTATCTTCTTAAATTAAGCGTATGCATTGATGTTGCTAGATGCTCATGTGAAATATGGATTTGAATGCTCGTGTCTTATGTTTATATTTTGCGCTGAAATGCATACATTTTAAGAATACATTCAAATAAACGGATTTATGGGTTCATGGATCAACATGTTTAACCCGACCTATTTAAATAAATGGGTTACACGGATCGGGTCAACCCGCTTATAAACGGGTTGGGTTCAAATTAGAAAATATGATCCATTTAATAAACGGGTTGATCCGATCCGTTTAGGAATTGACCATAAACCCGAGTTAATCCGACAAAGATCTATTGACAGCCCCACTAGGAGTAGACATAAGTCATTATCCCAAACAAGTTGGGAGACTTTTTATGAAGATGTCCAAAAAAATATTGGAAATGGTCATGCTTCATGTGGTCAAGTTCTTCTGAAGGCGTTGAAACTCCACAACAAACGGACCGTAAATTGGCTTGAAGCTACAACATGCCACAAACGGTGTATGAAGTAAGACCAGTACATCAATACTGAGATTATAAAATTATTTTCCAGTAAGAATTTCAAAGAGGCAAAGAAATGTTGAATTCTGATAATGCTGCCACATGAGGAGACCGAAGTAGAGTCGATGGTATTAGCTAGTATGAGGAAAAAATTTAGTTCAGATTTGTAATTATATTTGAATTTGTAGTTTGTTTTCACTCTCAGTCAAACTAATGGTAGAATTTGAATTATTAACTTAAACTTGGTCATTATTTAAAATAAGATATTAATTATTACAAAATAAATATTAAACTACTTTAACATTACTTTGCATCAACATTTTCTGAAAAATATGGATTTTATTTCTTTTTCGGTCCTTTTCCCCCTGTTTTAAAGGAAAAGCATTGATAATGATCCAATTGCCTTGTCATTGCAGCCGGATTCGAAAATCACAACTATATTTTAATCACTTCCGAGACGGAAAGAGTCATCCCTGAGCATCAACTGAGAAATAACAAGCCGGGTCATAGAGCAATTCCTAATAAAGATCAAACATCCACCAGCTTAGTAACTACACCTCATATTGAATATGAATATTGAATTCTGGTTTGAAGAAAACAAAGCTAATTTCAATCAACTTGCCGGAGTTCTAAGCTGTGTATGTAAATTCTTAACATGAGTTACATCAAGTTAATTAATGGAAAGAATCGAACTGGTACAATTTTCCACTTTTATGATTTCAACATTAAAAATACGTAAGATATGCTCATTTCCCGCTGCTTTTGTAAATATAAAGCGATACTGGCATGTATTGAACAAATTCAGACGCACTTATCATATACACTAGCTCTTTTCCACTGCTTTCTTTGGCTGCATGCACAAATAAATAAGATGAGCTTTATGAGAATGGGTACACCAAATTCAAAGATAACAATTGCTTCTTATTAGAGAATAAATTAGCGCAAAATATTATAAAGGTACTGAATTCAGGCAAAAGATCACCAGCTTAGTTATTTTCTCAAAGCTGCTTAATGCAAGTTAATAACAGTTGCAAGACAAGGTTAAAAGTTAATTATATCTATAGTCACGGCTGCTAAGCAATTTTTTAATACAGATTATACACTGAAATTTGATTTTATTATGTCCGTTTTCACCACCCCTTATAACAAACATGAAGCAAAGCATTCACATGCTCGGCATCTAGCCCTGAGGAAGATTAATATAAAGCAGTATTCTAGCTTTACATGTATAAAAGGCAGGCTCAGCTCTGACTCAGGTTTAAGAAAAACAAAGAAGAAAGAAATGTTTTGGCTATGTCTAAATATTTACTATTATTGAATAAAAAATTAGAATTTGGTTACTTCATAAAAAGTTTTTGTACTTTTTCCTTCAAGTACCCCTGATACAAATGTATGTGGTAAGCTGTAATTACTTGATAATTTTTTGGTCATTTCATTGAAAAGCCAAGTTATCATTGAATATCACATTAAGGCCCCTAACCTCAAAACTGAAAGTAAAATTTACCAATTTAATGTAATCGCTTAACTCTTTCCACTTTCAACTGCTAGTATAGAGATATCTGTTCTATATTCATATCAAGGTACTAAACCTAAAGAGCGGTAATCTCTAATTTATTCATAGTTCAACTCCAGTAACCATCTTTCTACTTGTCTCAGGCTCAGTGGTATTACTCAAAGCAAAAAGTAAAAGATAAAAACATAAAGAAACAATATCAAAATTGTGGACAAAGCTCCAAATTCCTCCACCTAAAGGTTTCGTGCATGTTTCATCTACATCTCATGTTAATACCTCAATTATTGATTTTGATGACAACGACCATATATAATCACATAAAATATAGATATCGATACTTTACCAAGTTATATAGTATACAGTGCGGGATATTTGACAGATGTGGAATCAGAAACTGACTCAAAAGATTGATATAAATACCTCAGAGATGGATATGAAGACTACCTGAGTTCAAAGACCAAGATATGAAGATTTCAAAACTATAATTTAGTGTGCAAATTCATAGCATATACTATTAACGTACTTGACAGCAATATTTGATCTATATCTCCTTTTTTAATTTTTTATATACTTTTAACCAAAATAAATTCCAAATTTTTTGAAATTATTTTATAAAAGTTTTTCGATGTTCAAAATGTTCATAAACTAGGTTCAAAATATTTTACGAAGTATCAACACATCTTATAAAGTATAGAGATTTCAAAACATTGTAAAAGAAAACAATTTCCATTTTTAACGAAGTTATGTCAACATACCTGGACATTATATGTCAACATATATGCCATACCCATAAGATGGTTTTTTGAATTTTGAAAGAAAGTGTATTTGTTGCAACTCTTCACAAACAGACAAATATGTTTATTTACTAAATAAAAGGGAGGTTAAACTTAATTTTTTGATGATTAAGTACTTGCTTTCTTCTCTCCTCTCACTCTCTTAAAAATTCTTTCGAAAACCATACTACATTCTATTAAAATTATATAGCATAAATTGAAACTTCTTTGTACTGACTTAACATTACTCTTTTATTGTTTTAAAAGCATCTCTCTCAAATCAAAGATCAAAGCGCTACTCAAGAGGATATGATCCATTGTATCCAAAGAACAAAAATTTATCATTGGAAAAACTATCAATTATATTTGAATAATCTCGGGTATGCTTGTAGCCAATAGATCAGGTGAGTGTGTTTGTATCCCATTCAAATTAAGTGGATGTGCTTCTAGGCTTGTAGCTCGTTCAAATCAAGTGGGTGCACTTGTAACTCGTTCAAATCAAGTGAATGTAAAGTACCCTAAATTTGGAAAATCAAGAGGGGGTCTCTTATCCTCGAAATCGATATTGTATTTTGGCTTGCCTGTTTTTAATTAGAAATAAATCTGTATTAGCAATTGTACGAAATAGGACGTAGGAGAAATCTAAACCAACATAAATTCTCTGATATCATCTCTCACTCTATATTTTATTGCATTTATAATTATCTGTGATGGCATATGTGACTGTTTGTCAGTATAATCGTGTGTTGTTAATCTGTGGTTTAATATTAACTTTAAAATCCATAATTCTGCAACCAATACTTCGTATCATAACAATTGGTTTCAAAAACTAGTAACTGGATTTTTTAAAAGTTTAAATAGCTAACAACATTGTTAGTATACTTGTTAACACTTTTTTGGTTGAAGAACAATCTACTTCTAGACCTTCATTTTTAACAGTAGCAATCACACTTATTGGTCATGTAGCACGAAGAGTTATTTACAGTCTAATGATTTATATATTTGGAAAATTATACAAAATGAGTACATAGAACCTCAAACTAACTTTTCACAATAGACAGCTGACCAAATGACACTTGCACAGAATAATATAAAACCATAATAATTTGTTTTGCTCACTAGATAAAAATGAATTTATTAACATCTTTATTTACGAGCGTACGTGTGAAATTTGGAGAACAATGCAGGCTACACACTAATAAAGTAAACATACCAAAATTTCCATGTTAACTGATCGGTTTCGGTTTTTTAAAATAATCTCGAATTAGTTTGTTTTTGACATGTATTGTAGAACTTAAAATATAATGGGTTCTTTAGTAGCATTTGGTAAAAACATTTCTAAAGGGAATCAAGTCAGAAAAATCCTCAATTCATTCCCTCCAGAGTGGGATTAAAAGAGTCTAACAATTGAAGAGACCAATGACATTAACACTCTAAAAATTGAAAAGTTAATAAACAATTTAATATCCTATGAAGCACAATCGCAGAGCAGAAGAGAAAGCTAGATAATATATTCTTTGTATCGGTTTCAAATTCATTACTGATGATCAGGTTTCAGACGGCGATAATGATAAAGAGATTGCTTTCATGTCTGAAGTATAGATAGATGAACGATCTTCGCAGACCTGAAAATAAGACTCTTGGAACTGGAACTGCAATTAGATGTTTTAACCCTGACGAACTTGGTCATCTACAAAGAGACTGTCCACATCAAAATAAATCAAATTTCTCACCAATTACCGATTCATCTAGAAAAGGAAAGAGGACTTGAACAACAATATTGGATGATTCATGCACTACCTCAAACGACAACGAACCAAACGCAAGATACAAACATGTGTTTCATAGCCATAGAGATTAATGGAACAAATCAGAGGAGAGGAGCAAAAAGCTATACTTATTAGATTTCTTTTTTTATAGTATAGATTAATAATTTGGAAGCATACAAATATGTGCACATAGATACTAAGGCTCAAATTTTTTTTTTCTGTTATTTTCCTTTCGAATATTTCCAAAATTCATAATTTCCATGTTTTTCCGTAATAAATAAATCGAAAGAAATTCCTTCCGATTCATACGGTAAAAAATGCGGAAATGTTGTGTTTATCGCTGAAATTTCATTCCTTCCTATTTTACCATCTGTTTTCTAATTGGGTCAGGGCCACAAATACTTAAAGCGTTTATTTCTTAAATTAACCCTAACTGTTGCATTTCTCCCCACGCAAGCAGTAAACCTAAGCCTAACCACTCTTTCGTCCCACCAATTCTTGACCGTTCCATCTCCCTCTTCATCCTCAAATTGCCAGGTCGCTTATCTAATCATCTCCATAATCATCTTTCGATCGATTTTCTTACGTTGTTGACCTGCTGCTGTGACGGTAGTAAACTGCTTCGTAATTTTTCATCCCATTGTCTTATTATTTATGTGACGCTAATTTGATTTTTTTCAAGTTATATTTTTTACAGCCGAGTTCCACTTTCGGTTTCAGTGGATTGGCCTGGTTCGACCATTTAAGGTTATTGGTCACTTGTGTTGACATCGCGGCTGAGTTGAGGTTAAGGTAACTACCATTGACCCTTGATTTTTAAAATATTTTGCTATTTCAAAACAAAAGTTTTTGATGGCTTGCCGTTGCATGAACTATCACAAAACTACTTGATTTAAATTAACCAGTCAAATTATTGAGTTTTTTTCTAAATCAAAAAATAATAATCATATTAATGTTAATTGCGCTTGTTTTTCTTTTTGCTAATTGTTGTTGTGTTGTGCTTGTCATGGTTGTCATGACAATAAGTCACGTAGAGTCGGTAGGGGTTCAATTAGTCGACTAGTGGACTGACTAATTGTAGACCAGTCGATAAATAAATAAATATACACATTAAAGTCTCCGGTAGTTAAAGTAATATTGAATTTTGCATTTTTAACGGATATAAAAGATATAAGTCCAATAGTTAGAAGTACAATAAAGTCTCTCGCATTTAAAGTAGAAGTTGAATAACAATTACTTCACCGGAAAGCTTTGAAAAAGAAGTAGCCCATATAATAATTAACCATTTCAATTTTGACAGCCACAAGTATTAAGCCCACACCAACACCTGAAATCTTAACCCTAAATCTTCCTACCTATTCATATGAAACTGAAAACAATATCAGATCCAATCAGATAAAAAGTGACAAATAAAAAGAAAAGAAAATACGACATCAGATCCAATCAGACAAAAAGCGAAAAGGAGAAAAGAAAAAAGACATCAAATTGAACCTTGTCTGCTTGATTTTGGTTGAAGTAGATGCTTGAATCCGCTCAAATTATCCTCAACGATGCTCGATTTGCTATCAAAACTGAAAGTGATTAGCTTAAGTTGCATGCAGTAAGTTTTATTTATTTTTCCAATTTTTCCTTTTAACTCCACTTTCGTTTGGTTTTCCTGTCTCTTATTCCCGCGCTTCCTGCAGCTACTTCAGGTCTTTTTTTTGTTTTCTTCCTTCTACTGCAACTTCCAGTCGATAATTGGCAAGTCGAGACTTCACTCTCGACTAGTCAACGACTAGTTGTGACTAGTCGAGCACCGTGATAACAGTGGTGCTTGTATATATATGCAATTTGGCAAGTACACTTCTCAATGACTATGCACTTCCAGGTAAATCACAATTACATCCAATATGACTAAAAAAGTAGGAAATTACTGTATGTGTATGCAATTATGTTTTGATTTAGGAACAAACATGCTTGTGAAATCCAAATTGTTAAGTTTTTTCTTTCTTTTCTGGAGATATCGATGGTGCCTTCAATCTATCCGATGAAGCGTGCAACAGAGATGTAGTTATTTGAATCTTTAACAATTGCAGTTATGTTTTACCGAAAAAGATTAAGAATAAAATGTTGGTCCTCTCAACTCCAATTTTTTGGGTGAATCCACTAAGTGTGAGCATTACGTAAATAGATCGGCTTATCTAATTACTGAGCAAGGGGGGCAGTAGGCTGGGCAGCCTGGGCGACAGCCAAGGGCCCACGTTTTCAAGGGGCCCTTGTATATGATATTCTTTCTTATTAACAATTGAAAGTTTATTAATTTAAGAAAGAAACTAACCCAAAATGTGTTTTTTTTAAAGATATCAAAGGCTTGTTAGCACCTTTTTAATTAATGCATGCAACTTAATATATATTCCAATTCCAAAACACCATTTTAATTAATGCAGGCAACCCTTTATATATTTCTGATTCCAAAGCATTACATGTTCCTTATGTTTTCTCCTCTTGTTTCCTTCATTTACTCTCCATATCAAAGATCTGACACTGAAAGGCAGTGCTCAATTTCAGATATGCATTCAAGTCTAGTATCAATAATTTAAAAATTGCATGTTAACTACGTATGTCATATATATGCTTGATTTTATTATATACTGTAGAATCTGGATTTTTAACATATTTATTTTTGCATTAATAGTCAGTGGTTGATATAAAGATATGTATCCTTAGGTTCTATTAAAAACAAGAAACGATGACAGTAAAAGTTAATTTGGATCTTAGATTGGTTATTTTTATTTGTTAATATAGTTGTCTTAAAAAAAGGCCTGCTAAATGCATTTGCTTGCCAGAACATCCAATGCCAAACAAAAGGTTTCTAAGCGCCATGCACAAAATTATTTCCAAGTCTATGATCATAAGTTTTGAGCAGGATTCAAGAACTCGGTTTCGGTCATTTGAAAATTTGTTAGTTTCGAATGATTTCATAAATTTCGGTTTCGGTTTAGATTTTGACTTTCAGTGGCTTCTGACTAAACTCGTAAAACAAAAGTCAAAACTCATTCGCTCTTTCGTCAAATAAAAGCTAATACCCAAAATAAAATGCCATATAAAATTCAGTTTTGTTCCTAAATAAACTGCATATTTATTTATTTCCCTGTCGGGTATAAAAGCCAATAATAAAATGCTATAAACTAAAAAGGTTTAAAAGCCTAAAATAAAGCCAACCCAATTCAATATACTCAATCTATGTTGTTTCTCTGCCCTAATTGGCAGTCCAGAAACCCAAAGTCAACGATCGAAACCAAAAATAAACTAGGACATCACAACTTGTTGTATTTCAATTCGCCTAAAGCCGAGTTCGCATTCGATTCTTCAATTCGACTTCAACTTCACTATGATTTCAACAGCTGGAGAATGGATCCATCAACACATGAATCAAATCAATGGATAATTTCATGAAACAATTCTGAGTTTATATTTCATGATCGGAGCATCTCGATGCTTTCGAACGTGAAACACAATGTCAATGAGATGCTATAGAGTTACCAAAATTGAATTCAACACAACAATCACTGCAGTGCAAAAACCAAATCCGTCGATAGTTTGATAACAGTGGTTTTCAAAATTACAAGCACGACTGATTTTAAAATAATCTAGGAAAGTGATCTTCCCATGGATCTTGTACATTTTTACCAACAAGTTGTTGCGCAATAGGAGGATGCAGAAACCGAAAACGTTGAAGTAAACGTTGTGGGAGTGGAGAACAATTAAGATAGAACATGGAAAGTGCTACTCAACCTTTTGACCCAGCTAAATTTAGGATGACTAAACAAGTGAGACAAGTAGCTCAAAGCGATGATCGCAAAGTCCAGAAACCTAGTACAGACAAGGGTATGAAGCAACGGTCAAGCGGACTCAAGCAAATTGCATCTCAGAATTGGCTAAGTATCAATTGGTGCCTTCCCTAGACAAGTGATCGGTATGTATCCCTTCTCATGTGCAGGGAATAGGTACCGATCCATTTCTCTTGTCAATGGATCGATACATATCTATCTACCTGTAGGCAACTTAAACTAACAGTTATCTCATCAAAGATACATGGATCTCCCAAAAAAAGGGTATGCTGCAAAACAACTTCAGAAACACAAAGCCAACATCGAGACGGACCTTCAGAAGGGATCGCTAGGCACATGGCCTCTCCCAAGACAGTCATCAATCCCTCATTATTTGGAGTTGGGCCACCACACTTTTTGGACGACCTTATCTACTCTGTGAGATTCTGTCGGCGAAGTTTTAAAAAAATATTCGACCATTTACATCTATAAATACAGGTTCCATTTTAGTGATATGGAAGTTATTTAACTTAAACTACACTATACTCTTGAATTACTCTGATCTGATCCCTTGTAATCACAAACCAGTAATAATACCGTAAAATTCTTCAAGTGGACATAGGAAACCAACGATGAACCACTATGAACTTGTATGTGACTGTTTCTAGTCATCTTTCGTTGTTTATGCTTTGTTTCTACTCTATTTTTCACTTGATTCTTCATTTAATTCTCTACTTTCAATTTTTTAAGTGTTTGTGTCAGCTTTTAATGCTAAAATTTTGGTGCTTCCATTGAGATTCGGATTCTCAGTCATTAGATCTCCTGTTTATTTGTAGATTTTCATATTTATGAAATAGATCTCAGTTTCTGCCTCCAAGTTTCCTCTTCTACCCAGATTTATGGAAGTATACAGGAAGCTTGCATCTACATTTATGCAGTTAATGCACTGCTATTACCCTGCTATATTCCATAGCGCATTTCTACCGCTATGATTTTTCTAAATAACTTCAACGATAACATTTTCATTTTAAATCCAACAATATTCTGCTATTTATGATATAACCTATCATTTCCGCTATATTTTTAAAATAATGAATTGAAAATAAAATTTATACATTATAAACTATGAAAATAGTTTTTAAATTGAACTTTTTAACATATATTTTATGAAACAAAGATACTATATTAAATTTAATTAAATAAAAGCTTATGTTAATTACGTATGTTTATGTCTATTTACATATATTTGCACATTTTTTTTATTTAAAACTAAGAATGTACTAATTATAATTGAAGCGAATGCTAATTTTTCAATTAATTATCCCTTGTATATTTGTAGAAACATCAAGTATGAGTTTTATATGCTATATTTTAAAGTTATCCACCATATCTCCGTTATTTCCTCGCTTTATCCTCCGATATTAACGTTTGCACCTCCATCGCATTGAATCTGCTGAGCGTGTTAACTGCACGGATCTACATCCATAACTCCCAGAACTAAACCTACTTCCCGTGCTGCAGCTGATTATTAAGAAAGTTCCACGTTCAACAGGTCAAACAAAATACACAATCAAACGTTGCAACTGTTAATGCCCATAGTCCTAATGATCATGTTACCACAGCTGATCTAGAGAATTCGATGAAGAAGTTGTTAGATACCCGCCAACGATTGAATTGGCAGATTCAAGCTAATATCAATTTGATGAACCAAATGAAAACCTAACAACCAAAAAAGCTAGGAGAAAACGGACTCTTTCGAACTTTGTATCAGAATGATCCTCATCATCCGGTCATTACCACAGGAACCGAAGGCAATGAACTCACCATAATGAAGTTGGACCATCAAGACAAGAGCTCCAAATCGACCATACCCAACGTAATGGGATCAACGTTGATCCCTTTAGGAGATCAATATTAAACTCTCTCACTTCGGATCTACAACGTGCAGCTCGTTGACTTCCCTTATGCCTTGTGATTCATCGGGGCACTAGAAATCAAGAATACGCTATTGGTATACCGTAGAGGAATGATCATGAAAATGTTACCCAAACGGTAATCCCAAAACATGGAGAACCAAAGAAGCGCAATGCCATAGAAGGTGTGGATCAGACCAAACGCAGAAGGATCAAGAAAACGCTATTGATATATCGTAGAGGAATGATCATGAAAATGTTACCTAAACGGTAATCCTGAAACATGGAGAACTAAGAAAGCGCAATGTCATAGAAGGTGTGAATCGGACCAAACACAGAAGGTGGACTACAACACCAATTAGATGACAGAAATTCAAACTGTGGACTTAACTGCAATGGTGAGACAAATTATAGGGAAAAGTGAAGACCATGCCGGTGACGATAAGGAAACTACCCCGAACCGACTTCTTTTTACTACCAATATCTTGAATGCGAGTTCACGCAGAGATTTACCATGCCTACTTTACCCACTTATTTAGGGAGGTCTGACCTTCGACTGCACCTAATGAAATATGAATGTTATATGGATTCCGCCCGAGCAACTGATGCCATGAAGTGCAAATACTTCCCCTCTTCCTGAAAGGTGAACCCCAAGGATTACCTCATCTTTTAATCAATTGACAATAAGATCAATTTTCGATGCATATAACTTGTCTTCAAGATATCATGTTCTTAGCCAATATCTTCCTTCCGAAGGGTGGAAGGACAATAGCAGGACTTCCTCCAAAGGTTCAACACAATAGTTACCGAAATAAGCAACCGAAGAATGACATAAGTTTGATGGTGTTGATCCAAGGAGTCCACCTAGACACCGACTTCAGAGAATGGTTAGAGATGAAGCCTCCTTTCACAACGGATCAGATTTATATCAAGGCGACCCAATACCTACGTAGGGAAGAAGCAAGGTCGGCAAGAAGCGATAATGTGAACAAGTAAGCCAGAACAATATAGAGTAATATTGCTATAAAACAGTCCAACTCCAGTTCTGGTAACTAAATGTCCAAAATACAGGCAACAAGCAAGGCAAAGAAGGCAACAAAGGTCGTGATTGAAGGAGGAATCATAGGAAACGGTCGTGGATCCTAACATATGATACTTACGCTCCTCTCAACGACACATTAAAGAATGTTTATTTGGTGACTTGCGACTCGAGGCTGCACAAAAAACTACCACCCCAAGAAACTCCACCAAGAACCAAGAGAGAACTGGAAAGTTCTGTAGATTCCATGAAGTACACGACCATGAAATAAATGAAAGCATCTTAGTGATGTAATTGAAAAGCTGGCTCAACAAAAAAAATTACAACTTACGCAATCCCTGTAGGAAGACGGGCATGGGACTTTCAACCCTCACCAAGGACAGACCATGTCAAGAGCTGAAGAACAAAAGCAACATGAACGACGGCTTCAAAGAGCCTAAGACGGTCGATCTCAAAAATGGAAGGACGAAGATTTTCAACATTATATCATTTGACAATAAAATTCATTATTATTTACTTAAAACTATTTTGTTAGTCGAACTCTATTATTTATTTGCTTATGATGGAATTTGCTTTCTGATTATGCAACTTAGTCTCTGTAAACTGTATGACTCAGACATGACCGACTCGAATGAAGCTATAAACAAAAATACAAGTGTACATGTACCCAACGTCAAGTCTCGGCCAGACTAGCAAAACCTTACATTAACAAGCACATTTCGATCATTCCTCAACCGACTCTTTACCTGGACAAGGGGGTAAAAAGAATGACTGAAAGGTTGATGTGATCTGATCATCCACTTTTTATCCAACATTTAGAACTCAACATAACACTTGTGTCACGCCTAACGCTCACAAGTCCTGAAACCTAATCCAAAATGGTTGTGAAAACACCGCCCACGCATTCACTCATGCCCTTGGCAAGGAGCACACAACATATTTAGACTCGGGTGCAATACTATCATCCATCAAATCGCTCTATCTCACGTTCGAAGGGAAGGATATAAAATATGGACGAGCGTCATTCTCCCATCGGGTTCTTACCAAGATCTGACAAGCAGGAGCACACTCACAAAACGAACACCACTAGATTGATCCTTAATTCTTACCCCTAATTTTGGGTCAGGAGTATAACACAAATGAGTGTGATATGACCACCTAACCAACTAATTACTCTCTCCCTAGATCCATTGGGAGGAGATTTAAACATGAATGAATGTTATCGGACAGTTCATCGATCAACTCAAAAAGTCGTAATTCGATAGGCAGAGCATGAAATAAAGTGGATAGAATCCAACCATCCACTCGACAATGTTTGCCTTTGACATGACAGACAGAATTCAACCTTGAATGGATGTCTGCCCATCCAATCAACGGACAACTCCTACCTTCATCTCCCGGGGGATTATAGAGAAAACGAACGTGATGCAATCGTCTACTCACTATCTCTGGTTTACGATTCGATGGGTAGAGGTCATTTTAATGAAAAGACATTTTCAATAGTTGAAAAATACATTCAAACCTCAAATTCGAAACCACAATTAAAATTTAGCAATTTAATCTACTTTGGTATGAATCTTTCCACTTTCCACGGATAACATAGATATATCATTCTACGTACATGGAAAGTAACTAAAGCTCAAGGTGTGATAATCTTTGACAAAACTGCATTCATTGCAGTCTTAACTTGTTAAAAAAGCGAACGCATCTTGCTTAGCGGTTCGCTGATGATTTAAAATAAGCGCTCAACTGTACCAATAGACAACTAGGAATATCGATGCTTTTGAATTCTTGACACCAATCAAATTTAAATTTTAAGGCATGTCTACTTATTCAAATTCATTTATCAACATTCCAAATCATTCTTCCTTTAACCATAACAACACTAGGATTGTATTATTTTTTGAACTCATAATGTTCTTTTTTTCTCTTTTTAATTCATTATGCGACTTGTAATCATGTTATTTAACTGAAGAATTGTCAATCAATTGGCTCCCAGTGTGACCAACCTATCATGAAAATCATCGGTTACATAGTAATGCAATACACATATTGTTTGCACATAGTTAAATCATTACATAATGTCCTCTTATTCTCTTTTTAATTAATTCTTTGGCATTTACTAATGTTATTTAACTGAAGAATTGCCAAACTCGACCAATCGGCTCCCAATGTACTACGTTATCTTCCTTTCATCTCTTCTTTATTCTTTATGTGGCATTTAATCAAACTATTTAATTGAAGAATTGTCAGAATCAATCGGTTGGTCTTGGTTGTTAGCTTGACCAACTTTAACACAAACAAATCATCAATTATTTACTGATACATACTATTTGCATTTAGTTAACGCATTATAAAACAATTTTCTTAAGGTTATTTTCTAAAATGCAACAAATGTAACAAGGGCACTTTAGAAGCTTAAAAAAAAGATTATAGTCCAACGTTGTATCTTACATTAACCTGAAAAACACTTACTGGATTTTAAATAATACTCCTCAAGTATTTGAAACATGAGGTAATTAGGGAGAAGGACAAACTTTGCCAAAAAATTAGGTTGAAGGACACTAAGTTTTATTTTTAGTCTGAAGGACAAACTTTGAACCAAAATTAAACTGAAGGAAAATGCTAAATGTAATTAGCATTATATTCAGTTTTTTACACTACACGAAAATGATAAATGTAATTAGCATTATTCAGTTTTACACTGCAGAAAATGCTAATTGTATTTAGCATTGTCCTTCAGGCTAAATTTTTTCAAAGTTTGTCCTTCAGCCTAAAAATAAAACTTGACGTCCTTCAGACTAAATTTTTTTCAAAGTTTGTCCTTATGCCTATTTTCCACTTGAAACATTGTGTCGCCAATGGATAAGAACCCATACAAAAATGATTAATTTTATTACTTTTAAGCAAGAGTTCCATAAATTAGAAGTTATTTTATGTGTGGTAAAAGGTGAAAGTGTAGATAATAAAATCAAATTTCGAATAGATTTGTTTTTAGAATTGAACAGAAGTATAAACTGGTTTTTTCTACTTATGATTTGTTTGCTTACCAGATGCTTTGTAAATAAAACCTTCTAATATTCATGGAACAATATGTTTTAAGCTCACCGACACACCTTCAAGATGAAATGTTAAAATGACTAAATATATTTTTCACTGTTTTACTTAATTAAAATGAATTGTGCATCTCATGTATTTCTTTTCACACCATGCCTTGTTTCATTTTCTTTTCCTTTTTTACTCTCTTTCTATTTACTTTCATCAAACACACGTGAAGAACAAACATGATGTTGGATAATTCCATACCTCGCTCGAGCATGATCTCCTTCCATCCACCCCTCACCATGCTATTTTCTCCTTTCTTTTCCTCATCCAATGTTAGCATTGTTATTGTCAATGACTACATGCTACATTATATTATTTTTTTAATCAATTCCTCGGATGCACCAAACTATTAATTGATTTATACTTAGTGTGTACCTGTTTTATCCCACAGCGCCTAAAGGATAATTGATGTGTATAAAACCTATTAGACAACCCCCCTCCCCCCCTTACAAGCTAACTTTTAGTAGTGAATCTACTTGATTTTGGTATGTTAGCATTGTTATTATTAATGACCATGTGCTACAGTAAAGTTTTATCAATTCTCAGGGTGCACCCAACTGTTTATTGATCTATTCTTAGTGTGTATCTGCGTTATCCCACACCACCTAAAGGATAGCTGATGCATATAAAACTTATAAGACATCTTCCCCCTACAAGCTAACTTTTAGCAGTGGGTTATACCTAATTTGATTCGTTACAAGTGATATCAAAGTCGGTCACCACTGACAACAGCTCAAGTCATGAGAAAACGACCTATATGCTAGATTAAAATATATGAGTGGAGTCGTTCAAAGAGAAACGAGTTATGTCAGGTCAATGTTGATATAATGGATCGACGTGAATGTCAGATTTTCGAATCGTAGTGGAATGTTGTATCCCTCGTCACCTAATAAGGGATGGATGATGTGTGTAAAGCCTATTAGGTACTCTCCCCTTACAAACTAGTTATTATGAGTGAGTTTTGCCTAATTCAGTTCGTTATAGCATTATGCTAGGTTTTGATCAAATCTTGGCGCATAGCATACTATGTTTTAACAAATTCAAAAGCATAACACAATATGATTAAACAAAATCCTGAGACATCACACAATTTATTTTATTTCAGTAACGGAAAAAAAAAAAAAGCGTATACAATCAAGTTGCCTGAGAATGCTCATGACCATCACCAACTTTAAAACGTTATCATCTTGCTTATTTTTGAACAGATCATCAAATTTATTTATTTTCAAACAAAAAGAGGTTTAATGAAAAAGAAAAACAGGTTAGTTATTGAACTATGTTGTAACTAAAAATATCTGTAAGTTTTACAGGATGCAAAAATAAATATTGAGGGATTAAAAGGATTAGCCTATCAAATAAACTTAATTAAAATGATTCAAATTCAAAACTTGAAACAATATCAAACTTGAAAAGTCATTCTATAACACTAATCAACCTAAGAAACAAACTGAACATCAAGGTACACATGATATGGCGAAGTTCAAAACACTGCACTGCAAATTACTTACCTTTGTTCCGGGAAATGTCATATTAAGTTCTTCTGCGGGAATTACAACCGGCCACTTCTCTCCTGCTTCCTTAAACATCTGCTCAGTCTCCAACATCCTCCCTCTTTCCAATATCGTCTCCCGAATCGCCTATTCATCATCAGATCGTTAAAAATCGTCGCAGACTACTCTAATAAATCAATGGTAATAGATCCGATTTACCTGAGCTGAAGTGGCGGTGGCGTCAATGACATCAACGACGCCGTTAACGTAAGTGACAGAGATCTGCGGCGGATATTCGCCACAGTGGCGCTGCACCTCGACTTGACAACCGGGGTTGGATTCTCTAGCCTTTTTCGCTTGACATTGTGCTAAGAACTCCAGGCATGACGCTGTTCGTCGATCTAATGAATTGAATTCAATTCGTACTTTCGACAGGAATTTAAGCATTTTAAAATAATCCTTACAATAAACCCTCCAAAGGTTTAGGGCTTAAATTGGGAGTGGGGAGGTGTGTTCACGGTAAGGAAGAGGGTTTAGACAGAAAAAGAAGGGTACGTTTTCATTTGAGTTCCCTTTGATACCAAAAGCAACTTGTCTTCCAGCCAGCGCAATGGTAACCATTAATATTACGAAAAAACCATTGCCATATCAATACTACGTAAGCTAAAAATGAATATCGATAATTTACCATTACCGCTAGTAAAATGGTTATTGGAATACCGATAAATTGGTAAACCGTTGACTGATAATGGTAAATTTACGGATACACAAAGTTATTAAACAATTAACACTTGAAAATTTTGATAATGATAAAAAGTAAATATTTTTTTATCAATTAACCCCATTAATGTTTATATAAATATTTAAACTTATTTTAGTTGGCATATAAAATTTACTTAGTTTATCACAAGATATTTACAACAATATGAAATAATAATTTTGTTAATTTTAAACTTTGAAGTTAATAAAGTCATAAAGAATTACCAACCTAAATAAATCTATAAGCATCTGCATAAAATATGATAAACTTTCAAAAAAATAAAGGTTGGAATTTATTAAAATAGTGAAAAAACAAAATTAATATGACTGGTAAATTTACCGTTACCACTGATATTGACATTTTTTTACCGCTACTTTACCTTAATAATGGTAAAACTTACTGTTACCATACAGATAACATCGGTATACTGGTGCAGCTCAATACTGGTTACCACTGGTTTGGTACTAGTACAGTAATGTTAAATTTACCATTACCATAACAGCTCTAATTCCAACCCACCAAATTAGTTACTAGTCCCCTCTAACTTGAAAAAATTGGTAAAACCCCATTTTTAGTGAGTAGCCCCTGCTGAATTAAAAAAAAAATCCAAAAATATCCTCCCATGTAGGGTTTCTACGTTGTTTTTCATGGTACCTCGTAGATGTCCTACGTGGTTCATCAGTGTACCACATAGTACCCCTACGTGGTTTCTTGAGAAACCACGTAGGCCTACTGCGTGGTACACTGCGAAACCACGTAAGTCATCTACGAGGTACCCTGAAAACTGGAAAAAAAATATAACATAAAAAGAGCATTTTCATCCTTATTTTTTTGACGAAAATGGGGGCTACTAAGTAATTTTGTGGGTTGGAATACAATTTGCCGATACTAAAATCCTTACGGATGCAAATAGGTGATCACATAATTTGAAGGAAATATTTTAAAGAACAAAGACACAAGGACGGACGTGTTCTTTAGTTTTTATTTTTTATTTTCAAGAGGAAAAAACTTAAATCAATTCTTGCATTTTTCTGCTCTGTTTCATATATAATCGTCATCTTCATTTTCGAGCTCTTCTTCTTATTCGTTCTCAAAACTTAAATTCACCGTAACAACGCCAATTTAAACAAGAAATAATTTTTCATTAATAGAATATCTTCAGTGAAATCACAAACATCTATGAGTGATGAACAACAACAAACGAATTCAACAATAATTGCCAAATCGAAAATTAACCCACGTTTAAAATTCAACACTAATACTTGGTTGGAGGAAGCAAAATTTTAAATCAAACAAAAATTCAACAACAATTACTCACTCAAGATACAAAAATCCCAACTCAACATGATCCCAACCTGCAAACAAAAATAGTAAAATATAGCATGCTAATAATACAAAACATCTAATTGATCAGGAAGGACGACATATGCATGAAATTACTATAAGAGAAGACTAGAACAACAAAAAGAAGGTGAAATTCAATCAAAAATGAAGTAAAATACAAGTAAAAAAAACGGATACCTTAAAACCGTATTTATTTTCAAGAGAAGCTATACTAGCTAAAGGGGAAACACTGTAAATAATAGCTTTAAAATAGTATTATAACAAAATTTAATCAACTGTTAATTCAAAAACTGATACCTACAAAATGTTGCGGATAACAGAAAGCCGATACCTTAAAATTGAGAATTAAATTCTAATACTATACAATAAAACATTTTGTAATTTTGATACCAAAAAATTGAAAATAAGAACTAATCTAGTACATATCAATAAAAAAACTACAGTACTACCAAATATCTATTATTTTTTCCCCAAATCTTAATATCAAATTCTTATACTTTATGATACCACAAAACACATATGTTAATTGTTGACCAACCTTTTTGAAAGGCAATCGCACATCGCGGAGTGCTCGGGACTCGAGTACAAACTCACGAAGGTTCGAAGCGATTTGGACGAAGTCACAGAAATCAAGAAAAACTCAGGAATTTAGTTAGGTGTTTCGGGGTCGGTACGACTCCCGAAACACATCCGGATCTGCGCAACTTGCGGGGTTCAAGAAGTTGCGTAAAATCTTCTAAGTATCTTGTGATCGATAATCACTTTTCTTATCACGTGATTGGTATTCGCCATTTGAATCCGGGGATCGGTATTTATCATTTGTATTCTAGGATGCATTCAAGATTCTTTTGGCCATTGGTTGCTGCATTCAAGATTCTTGGTTTTAGAGCTTTTTAGTGGCTTTCTTCGTGGCTATTTAGAATTTGGTGTAACAACCCGGAAAATTAGAACCAATTTAAATTTTTTATCTTGGCTATTTTATTGAATTCTAGATAGTTAAAATAATTGATTTTAAATAATAACGATTAAAAATTTATTTAAATCGAAGTTTGAATGAATGTATTTATTTTAATTTTAAAAGGAGTTACAAATAGCGCAGTAGTTTGAAAATTTGAATTTGAATTTGAACTTTGACTGAATGTACAAGATGCAAAATAAATCCGATTTTAGTGAAACCAAAAATATTAGAATCTGCTTAAAATTATCTTTCCAACGAATCCGAAAAATTGAAATTTCATAGAGGGAATCAAAAGTTATGGCCAGTTGAATATTCAGAATAGTCGCTATGAAATTTAACATAATATATAACCCGTATAAATAGCCATTTTGCAAACGACCTCCGTTTTCGACGAAACCACCCTGGTTGGATCCGGAATGTCAAATTATTGCTAGATTCCAATTTTCATAATTTTTGAAATTAATATGCGAGCGTGGCAAAAGAAAATGTGTTTTGTCAATTTCAGTCAATTTGGATCGACCAGAAAATAGCCATTTTTCAAACGATCTCCAAATTCGACGAAATTAATTTTGTTAGTACCGTATCGTCAAAACATAGCTAGATTTATTTTCGGGAATTTTGGAGTCAGTATGTGGCCCCGGTAAATTAAAATGTACGTTCAAATTGAATATTGTATGTTTTATATTTTAATTTTGAAAATAAGTGACTGAAACAGTCGAATAGGACTATGAAACATATTCCATTGTGTCCGGAATTTAGCTAGAAACGTCAGTCGTTGGGTTTGATTTAGATTTCGTATGGAATAATGGGTATTTTCTGAATTAAATAAATTAAATAATTAAATTATAAAAAGCAGCCAATCACATTCCATCGTTATTTTCTGAATCCCGTAAACCCTATTCATCGATGGCGGCTACAGCTCAAACATTCCTCCCCTAATAACTCTCCAATCTCTCGACAAAATCAACCACTCCTGTTGAAGATATTGTAGAGAACTCTTTCCTCTTCAATTCCATACCCGGTTTGGATTTTATAGTGGAGTATCCACTGAGAACCGCACCTCCAAACCCCACGCAGTTCAGTCCATCGCGGAGCCACCAGGAAGCCATCGCAGTGGATCCCACCACCGTGGTTGTGTGCGCCTTCCCTCCCCCTTCCTCGTGACGTTCGCTGATTGTCATCCCGGGCCTTGTGCGGATTGCGAGATTAAACCCTAAGTTCGAATACGAACCTGAAACTGTCGGCCTAAGTTTTGAATTTGGGGAAGAAGGTTTAATTTCTCTAATTAATTCCTTAATTAATTTTTAAAATGTTGTTAGCCTTTAAAAATTCGTATCTTTATCATACGATAACGAAATTCGATGAAATATGAGACGTTGGACTCGTGGCATCGTACACAACATTTTAAAAGAGACCGGAGAATTTTTGGAGCTTACTACAATTTTAGGTGTCGTCAAATCAATGTGAGATTTCTGAATCCGAATTAAATAAATAAAATTATATTAGGTTGCAGACGGAGTTTAGAAACTCCCGACACCCGTCGTTTGCAGACCATGGATGACTTGATTGCATTGTGGTGTGAAATTGTTTGATTTTTGATGATTGATTGTAGTTGAAATGAAATTGGTTGATATTTTGGTATTAGATTGCCTAGAAAAATGTATTAGGAAATTATACCCCTTGTAAATGCCGCAAGGCCTAAGGTAGTGCGAGGAGCCATACATCGGGACGGTGCCGGTTTTAATTACCCTGTCGTTATGCTGCCGAAATTTTCTGAAATATTCATGTGTTATAAAATATTCATATATGAAATGAAAATTGTTTGAATATTAAAAATTCACATTTTTATTGTGAATGTATTATAAAAATGATCATCGCCTAGAAATAGAAACATGTTGACAATAAAAATCACGTTTTTATTGTGTAAGGTAAATGTTCACCATTTGAAAGGAAAATGTGTAAAGAAAGAAAATATAAAAATGTTCATGTTTTAAAAATAAAAACATGTTTGCATAAAAAAAATGTAAAGAAAGAAAATATAAAAATGTTCATGTTTTAAAAATAAAAACATGTTTACATTTAAAAAAAAAGGTAAAGAAAGAAAATATAAAAATGTTCATTGTTTAAAATGAAAACATGTTTACTTTAAAAATCTCATTTTTAATGTAAGAAGAGAAAATATGAAAAATGTACATTGTATAAAACAAAACATGTTAACATTAAAAATCCCATTTTTAATGTAAATATAGATAATATAAAAATGTTCATGTTTTAGAAAGGAAAACAAGTTAACATTAAAAATTCACATTTTTAATGTAATGTGAGAAAATAGAAAATGTACATGTATTAAAAATAAAAACATGGTTACATTAAAGATCACATTTTTAATGTAATATAGAAAATATAAAAAAGCTCATGTTTAATATAAAAACATGAAACATTAAAAATCTTATTTTTAATGAAAAGAATGATTCATAGGAAAAAAATTCATGTAGAATAAAAGTGTTGAAACATTAAAATCACATTTTTAATGTAAAAGCTAATTCATTAGAAAATATTCACTGTTTGAATGAAAATGTTAAAACACTATTTTTTAACATGATTATGAACATATATTAGAAAAGAATAAAAATGTTAAAACACTATTTTTAACATGATTATTAACATATGTTAGAAAAGAATAAAAATGTTAAAACACTACTTTTAACATGATTATGAACATATGTTAGAAAAGAATAAAAATGTTAAAACACTACTTTTAACATGATTATGAACATATGTTAGAAAAGAATAAAAATGTTAAAACACTACTTTTAACATGATTATGAACATATGTTAGAAAAAAATAAAAATGTTAAATTACTACTTTTAACATGATTATGAACATATGTTAGAAAAGAATAAAAATGTTAAAACACTATTTTTAACATGATTATGAACATATGTTGGAAAAGAATAAAAATGTTAAAACACTATTTTTAACATGATTATGAACATATGTTGGAAAAGAATAAAAATGTTAAAACACTATTTTTAACATGATTATGACCATATATTAGAAAAGAATAAAAATGTTAAAACACTATTTTTAAACGATTATAAACCTATGTTAGAAAAGAATAAAAATGTTAAAACACTATTTTTAACATGATTATAAACCTATGTTAGAAATGAATAAAAATGGGTTGACATTAAAAAGATTACATTTTTAATGTAATATGGGAATCATTAAAAAGATTCAAGTTTTGATAGAAATATTTTATATGTTAAAAAAAACATTATTTTTAACATGTCATAAAGAAGAAAAGAAAACATATATTGAAATATGTTAGCACATTAAAATATCTCTACTAATAAAGAAAATCTTTGAGGGATGGTGAAGTTTTTTCACAGTTCCAGAAAAACCCCTACCTTCCACTCACCTGATCACAAAAAATGAATTATACTACGGGCCAGACATGTCCTTTGACCTCCCATTCCCTACGACGGTACATCCCACTAACACATCGGTTGCTAACACGTTTCTATTTTCCTTTTTCCACCTCTTTCTTTCCTTCCGTCCTCCATATTCTTCGCCTGTTTTCCATTTCGTCAAATTCTCTTCACCTATGTCAACCCTGGCTACATTCTAAATTTCCTCAATTTATTCAACGTTTACTTCGCTCAGCCTAATTCCTTCTCATCTCCCCTCTTACTACCTTCGTTGCTTCAGTTCTGCCAGTACACATTTCTTCTTGAGGTAATTAGGGAGAAGGACAAACTTTGCCAAAAAATTAGGCTGAAGGACACCAAGTTTTATTTTTAGTCTGAAGGACAAACTTTGAATCAAAATTAAACTTAAGGAAAATGCTAAATGTAATTAGCATTATATTCAGTTTTTTACACTACACGAAAATGCTAGTTTTAACTAGCATTATTCAGTTTTACACTGCAGAAAATGCTAATTATATATAGCATTGTCCTTCAGCCTAATTTTTTTTAAAGTTTGTCCTTCAACATAAAAATAAAACTTGATGTCCTTCAGACTAATTTTTTCCAAAGTTTGTCCTTATGCCTATTTTCCACTTTCTTCTTTTCCCTCTAACCGCCCGATTCATGCTCAAAACCACCATGTACGTTCGACGTTTCTTCAGATCGGCCAGTCTTCTTCGCCTATTGAACTGGAATAACCCTTACTCTGCCTCCACGGCGGCCTCACAGGTGAGATCGGTATATGCTACTACTTTCTTAACTCTATTAATTTGTTCTGTATGTTGTCTGTTCAGATCGGCCAGTCCTCTTCACCAGTCCAACTGGACCTCAGAGATGAAATCAGTATATATTTTCTTACTTGCTACTACTTTGTTAACTATGTTAATTCTTTGTTTTGTCTGTTCAGATCTGCTGCGAATCCTTCTTTCTCCTTCGGGATTAGTTCATAGGTAAAATCTATTTCCTATCCCTTTTGTATGTCTAATTCGATGGTTCCTTTAGGTTCACTCAAAATTGAAGGTTAGCAAAGTTGGAAAGTTATTGCTATTCGTTAACAGAAATTGCAGGTTAGCACTTATTAAGGCAAAAGTTTCATGTATGCATGAATGGATGAAATTATATTTTTGTCAAGTATGGATAATTTTTGCAGGTTGTGAAGGAGAGTATAAAGACTGGATTAGCTCCTGACCAGGTATCAGTACTGCATTTAAAACTCTAGACTGATCATTTTGATTTTAAAAATATACAATATTTTGTTTAACATGTTGGCGGTCACAATCATGAACTTCAGTTTTTTGAATGAATTTGACATATACTCAATTTGAACACATCATTAGAAATGATTAATTGTAGGATCAACAAGTGTATACCAGTGCCACAAACGATTGCAGTATATCAATATGTACCTATCTGCCAGCTACAATATTAAATTCGGTAGAGAACATTGATTATATTTAAAATAGCATTGCTATTAAAATAATTATTTGATTGCTTCATTTTACTAAATTGCCAGTATCAATTAATGTAAAGTAAAATTTATGATAGGAAGCCATGAAGCTAGAATGACGTGCGCATTTGTACAGCCAATGACATAATATGAAGGACATGTACAAACTGACCACAGACTGCTTAAATATCTATCTCTATTGATATAAATGGTTTGCTCCAAATACTACATTTCAATTTTATTATCTATTCATTCATGTTGGTATTTTTATTTTTCAGGATCAAAGGAGGATGTTTTTCCTTACCATGTATTGTAGGTAGACGACATTTTCTAATTACGTTTTCTTTTGTAAGGTTATTACATGATTGTTGCAGTGTACGTTTTCATCTATTTTCATCTTTGTACTACTTGTGTCTACTATAAAGAGGAATTCTGATACCGGATGCGTTCATCCTTCCTGCTGGGTTGTAAAAAATTAGCAAGAAGGTAAGCCCTCGAACTTATCATTTATGATTGAAGTATTTGGCTTCTTTTTTTTAAGTTACTTATGTTTTCCATAGACAATGAAAAACATACGAACTGAATACACATTTAGATGTGAATAACTTGAAACTATATTGTATGTGCAATCGCTTAGGTGCCATTTCAATATACTGAGTCTATTGATATTCCTTCTTTACAATAGCATTACCTAATTGATGTATGTGGAATAAGATTACTTATTCAACCATTTGTGATTATAAATAGCTAAACATCATTGTTGTCAAAAATCTTAATTTTCTTTGACTTGAATCCCATTTCAAATCGAATATCTCCCTCTATGATTCGGTTTATATGATAATTCAAACCTAGCTAAGACCGTAGTTTAGAAAAATCACTCAATCTAGATTGATATATCCAGACTACATATTTGAATCCATAATTCTAACTCTAATCAAATTAAAATAAAATATAATTGGAACAAGGGAGAAAATGAAGTGGTTGGTTTAGACATAGTAATTCAAACATCAAAATGAATTTCAAAATATGTGCAAGCCTCATATATGGAATTTTTGAATGTATGGTTTATGTTTAAAATCTCTGTCAATTTGAAGTTTGAATTTTATGATTTAATATTTGGATCATATTATTACCTAAACATAATCGTGTTTGATCCTATTCTGACTATTGACTTGATAATGAAGTTACTCTATTTGGTTTAACTTAAGCATTCTGTGCATTTAGCACTGGAACTTTCAGCTTATTATTATAGAGAGAACAGGAGAGCTGGAAATAGAAGAATAATATTTTAGTCTGTACCTTTTGTTAAAATGTGGGCATCATCTTTTAAATCACAATAACTATATCATCCTCTTCATATTTACCACTTACGTTTTACACTGTTGTATATTATGTTTGATGTGTACGCGTTAACTTTTATGTTTAATGCATGTAGTGAACCTAGTGTAGTGTAAATCAATATCCGATGTATCAGAAGAAAAAAAGGAAAAAAGAGTAGATTATCATATTTTTATATAAGTGTATAAAACTTTGTTTAACTTATTACTTTGTCTATATTCGGCTATATACTAATAAAGTGTGATTTTGAGATCCTACTGAAACCTACATTGTACTGTTTTAAGTTTCTCCTTCAATTGTTGTTTATCTGTAATGGTTTATAAGCTTTAACACAAAATACAATGTGCAGTTATATTGCTGCCCGAAATTTACTAATCATATTAACAACTATTTTATGACATGCTCTTTTCGCCTACGTTTAAAATTCTATCAAGTAAGTTAGTCAATATTGTTACACCTATGTGGCTAACCATTCTTATCCACTCAAGCTTCAACTGTTTTAATTCCTTAATCATCAACCATGTTAAATACTAAGAACATGGGAAAAACCTATGCATGTAGCCACTGCCCCTTGGAAAGTATTAAGGACTGCAGCCTAACCAATGGAATGGGCACTTCTGAACCAATGTTGTTATCATTTTGGTTTGAGACATACTATATGTGATTTAATTATTTTATTCCCACGTAATACCTTCTATTCATGTGAGTTTGTGTCCTATGATTTTATTTCCAATTTTTTGTGTTCATGTGAACCCAAAAAAATGTGCAACAAAAGCAACCGTTATTAAAAATTTAGTTGGAAATATATTGATTTGCTTTTACTAGTTTCAGTGATTCACATTACTGTTTTTTTAGCATGTTCACTTGCCTTTTTTTTTTGCATTGTTTATTCAGGATGTTTTCCACCAATGGAAGCTTCAGCTGATTACTGGACACAGAAGTTTTAGAGAAAAAATTAATTCAGAAGTATACTGTTGAATATGTTGTATGTTTCAGCTGACAGTATTTTAATGTGCCTTCCATTGCATTTTAATCTTTGTAACTTTGAGCTATGCATCATTTTGTACTGAATCGTCGTTATGATGCTATTTGGTCCATTTGAAACTGACGTTAAATTCAATGTCAATTTTGCAAATATGTGCATGATGTATTGATTAAATGTTTTAACTTTTACGTGTTGTCTTTCACTTTGACTACGCATATTTTTATGACATGTATAGAATTTTTTTTAGACAGCTGTAATTGAGCAATTGTTAATATATAAGAACTGCAACTTAAGACTGCTGCTTGCTTACTCAACTTAAACATTATTGCATATTCTCTTCCAAGCGTCTTTGGTGAGGTTTATCTATGCACACGTCCATCAGACGTGCCTCCGTACTGGTCCTTTTTAATGTAACTAAGAGCGTATAAAATTTACACGTAATGAAATATATTTTTGTTATTAAACAATACTTTTTACATGTAATGAAATAAATGGATTTGAAATCGCCAAGCGAATTATATTTATATTTATTTATATATAAATATAAATTAAAATTAAACGAATCGCGCGCGTTAGTTCGCGATTTGGAATCGTAACTTTAAACGATTATACTGAGAGATCCGACCATTGGATTTTCCTAAAACTGGAACCGTTGGGTTCTCTTTGAAAAGATCTTTCCAACGATATAAAATTTGCTAAGATCCAACGGTTAGATTTTGAGAAATGTGTAATTCAAATTTTAATGAAAAGCCAGCGCCGCGTAATGACCTGAAACGTCGTTTAATTAAAAGTGGCTATTTTTAAATAAATAAAAGTTATAAAATATTATAAACGATATGGAATGAAAAGAAATAATTTAAATTATATATATTCGCTAATTATTTGAAAAGACCGAGTTAATTCTCATTTCAAATAATTAATCGACGATTGGAAGTCGAAGATTTGAAGACGGTGGATTGAAGACCGGTGATAATCACATCGAATGGATGACTGCTGGTGCCCTGGATCGGTTAACTCCTAAGAGGGGTTACAGTGGTAGTTGTCCGGACGTACTTGTTGATTGTCCGGATATGCGAGAGCCTCTCTTCCGTATTGGACATATGGAACGAGGAATAAGGTGTCTCCAGTTTCGTTCAGACCCAGAACGGACTTGTAGATGGATGTATGTCTTGCATTGGATTTTATTCTATGCTGATTGATTTCTATTTAATATATATCTGTTTGGTGGCAAAGAATTTATTCTCTTGCTTAACACCCTTCTCTGAGACGTAGGAGCTCAAAGGTTATATATTGGTAGACATCAGTCGCATGGCGTGAACTGTCAATGTGGCATGCCAAGATGCAATGATCAAGGCTGTTTGTTGAAAAGCAGAGCTTTGTGGTTGATGATCAAAGCACAACCCATTTTAGGCATAGCTTTGTGTATAGCGTAACTTCGCGAGCCTCACACCCAGGTATGAACCAGAAACGGGAGAGGACTGCAGGGAGGACATACGTTTCTTTCTAGCTAGAAGTGGTGACAGGGTTTTGCAGGCCCTGACATTTTACTTATGTGGATAATGGAATGAGGCGCCTCGGTTTTTGAGTCCCTAGTGGATCTATATTTACGCCTCATAGGGCGGGGAAACGTATTGTTCAGGCATAACTAATCCACTAACATATTTGTGGACCGACCCTGAAGATCCAAGGATCACTCGAGCTCTGATCTTGAGACATGGTAGGCTAGATTGTCTCGAATTCGATAAGGATGATCCCTTGCCTTGGTTCATGATGATAATCCAACTTCCAATACGACACCATGCGGTTTTGATTGTAAACCTATATTTGGCGACATAGTATATGGTAGTTATGCTGTCTATGATTGATATATTATGATTGAAATGTTTTGGAAACATATATACACTAATAATAATATCAACTCCATTTTATCGGATCAAGCATTTTTGACCATTATAAGGTAAAACTCTATCCTCCGGTTTGCGTTGCATTGTGTGATGGGACTTGAGTTTTATAATGGTTTCATTTTTCTAAAAAGCATTACGTTATTTAATGATTTACTTTACACTGGCAATCCAATGGAGCAAACCCGTTCCGCGTTAGCGGCGTGGTCCTGTGATTAGCCTTATGATTAAATAGGTTAAGTAGATTTCTCATACTAATCCCATGACTGACTCGTAATTTGTTTCACTTTGCAAACTCAGGTGCCCTCTTTTCGACATGGGCAGCCTCATATACAGGTTTTAGCAGATTCATTCTGGATAGTTATGGAGCTAAAGATGGATCTTATCATTTCTATTATGCTGTTCAGACTTCATTTAGTATATTATGTTTGATTCCGCTGCAGACATTTTATATTAAGTTGAAAACTGTATAATGTACTAAGTACGATCCTATTACGCTATGTAACTCTGATGATATATTATTTCCAGTGTAATTTGATGTTCATTTTCTGTTGTAATTCTATATTTCTGTTCTGGTGTATTGTTTATGTGTTATGTTCCAATGATTATCTTGCTTTTGTACTACGAGAGTTTGGCGTTATCACAGTTGGTATCGGAGCTTTGGTTAAACTTAGCTCCAGAATATAACATATAAATAAAACCGGACAGAAATTGAATCAGCAGAATTCTAAAAACAAATAACTCATCATAGATAGGACTAGTAACGTCCTAGAATGAGTATAGCAGTATAAAATACACTGCCATAGATTCATTTACATTTAAATATATGTCTCTATGCTTTACAATATCTATTCTGTTGGCCTGACTCTTTGTCTGCTATTTGCAGACATAGTAGAAAATGGGTGGTAGAAACAGAAGAAGTAATCCTTTAGTTCAGCAATCTAGTGAGCCAGTCATGCTCCCACAACTAGAACCAGATCTAGAAGCTCTAGTAAAGAGGTATCGAAATCTAGGCGGAGAACCATTCTCGGGAAAAGAGTCCATTATTGAAACACAAGCATGGATGCGTTCTTCTGAGAGAATTTTAGAAGGCTTAAAGATTAGAGATGATCAGAAGAGATTAATAGCATCTTGGGCACTCAAAAGATGAAGCTTTAATCTGGTGGGAAACTGTTACTGAGGAAAATCCAGAGGGTATTATTACTTGGGATAGATTTAATGAAATGTTTACAGAAAAATTTATTCCTCCAGAAGCGACTGAGCGACTATATGATGAGTTTTATACTCTGAAACAAGGAGATATGACCATTCGGGAGTATTACAATAAATTCAACGAACTTTCTCGCTTTGCCCCAGAACTAATTCAAGACCCTATAAGGAAGAATCTGAGATTTATCTGCGGACTTCAAAAGAAATTCGAAGGTAGAGTACGTGCTCATGTAAATCTTCCATTTTCTGAGATGATGCAAATGGCTTATCACTATGAGTATAATGATGAGCAACATGGTTTTGAAGATGAAGAGAAAAATAGATCTAGCAGCAAAAGGAAGTTTGAAGTTGATAGCCCTGAGGCAAGTACGAAGCCTGAGGTCAGTAAGAAGTCTAAAGTCAGTCAGAAAAAGCTAAAGACAGTCGTATGTATCAAGTGTAATAAGCAAGTGCATTCGATAAGGAATTGCAAATCTTTGAAGAAACGAAAGAATGACGAATCTAAATTCAATAGAAAGTTTCAAGAGAATAGAGAATGCAATCTTTGCCATCAGACGGGGCATCTTTCAAAGAATTGCCAACTATCAACGAAGTCTGAAGTAGCTCAAGTCAATAAAGTAGCAGAAGC
Organism: Allium sativum; assembly: GCA_030737875.1. Taxonomy (NCBI): domain Eukaryota; kingdom Viridiplantae; phylum Streptophyta; class Magnoliopsida; order Asparagales; family Amaryllidaceae; genus Allium; species Allium sativum. The sequence continues at coordinate 433,035,803 of CM060912.1, forward strand.
TCAAGCACCCTCAACTAATAGGGAAAGGCCGGATGTGTTGGAAGGCACTCTTACTGTCAAAAATATTCCAGTTACAGTATTATTTGACACTGGCGCATTACGAAGCTTCATTTTAAGTAACTTAGTTAAAAAGTTAAAGCTAACCCTAAAGGATCTTAAAGAATCGATCAATGTTCATAATCCGATAGGGGCTTCTCTTGTCCTTGGTTTATATTGTAGAGTGCCCGTTTCCTACTCTTGCAATCGGTTTCCTTTTAATTTAATTGTTATGCATCTTTCTAAAATTGATATCATTCTCGGGTTGGATTGGTGGACCAAATATGAAGCCGAAGTTAAATGTGCTGAAAGGGTTGTTAAAGTCAAGGTGAAGCTTGGGTATATTATTATACCATGTGTAGGCTCAGATTCAGATAGAAAAGAGTTTTGGGTTGCTCTTGAGCTCACCCACACTGCTCTTGAAAATACTCCTGTCGTCAAAAATTATGCGGATGTGTTCGAAGAAGTTGATAGCTTACTTCCGCGTAGAGAAATCGACTTCAGGATTTATTTAGTTCTGAATGCAAGGCCAGTGGTACATCCTATTTGAAGAATGACATGGAAAGAGAAAGAAGAGTTGGGCAACCAAACTAAACAGCTTTTATGGAAAGGTCTTATCAGGCCTAGCTTTTCAAATTGGGGAGTTGCAGTAGTGTTTGTTCCAAATTCAGATGGTACTCTCAGACTGTGTGTGGATTACCGAGATTTAAACAAGCAGACGCTCAAAAATAAATATCCATTGCCCCGTATAGATAATTTATTGGATCGTTTGAATGGAGCAAAAGTGTTCTCTAAAATGGACCTAACTACGGGTTTCCATCAACTGCGAATTGCTGAACAGTGTGTTCGTTTGACAGCTTTAAGAGGTCCAGGCATATTTTATGAATGGTTAGTAATGCCATTCGGTTTATGCAACGCTCCAGCTTATTTTGTCAATTTGATGAATCGAGTATTCCGCGATGTCCTAAATAAATTTGTGCTGGTTTTCATTGACGATATCTTAATCTTCTCCAAATCAACTACGGAACATGAAAATCATTTGGAACAAGTTTTGGAAATTCGAAGAAAGAATGTATTAAAAGCCAAATTTTGTAAATGTGTATTCTGGCAAGAAGAAGTGAAGTTCCTCGGTCATGTAGTATCAAAGGAAGGAATTTCAGTAGATCCAAGTAAAATCACAACAATTCAAGATTGGAAGCAGCCTAGCACTCCTACAGAAGTCAGAAGTTTCCTAGGATTGGCTGGCTATTATCGGAAACTCGTTAAGGATTTTTTGAAACTATCTTGCCCATTAACGAAGCTTACAAAGAAGCACACAAAGTTAATTTGGACGCTTGAAGGTGAGGCAGCTTTCCAAGAGCTGAAATTGAGGTTGACTACTGCTCCAGTGTTGACTATTATTGATGGCAATGAAGATTTGAAAGTCTTGATATATGCTTTTATTGAAGGTATTGGTGCGGTATTAATGCAAAGAGACAAAGTAGTTGCTTATACTAGCCGTCAATTGAAGCCACATGAGAAGAGATATCCTACTCATGATCTTGAGTTATTGGCCATCGTGTTTGCTTTAAAGATATGGAGGCACTATCTTTTGGGTGAGAAGTTCGAATTATACACAGATCATAATCATTGAAGTATCTGTTCACCCAAAGGGACCTGAATTTGAGGCAGCAACGTTGGTTAGAATTTCTTGCAGCCTATGATCTGGACATCTTGTATACTCCACGAAAGGCCAATGTTGTAGCCGATGGTCTCAGCAGAAAGAATGCGGTTACCGCCAATCTTATTATCGCCAACCTCATCATTACACCTTCATTAATTGACATAATCTCTAATCTTCAGAATGATGATTAATTTATACAGAGAATTAGTAAAAGAGTTCGGAAAGGCGAACCCTCCAGTTTCCAAATTGGTAGCAAGGGAGTTCTAAGGTTAAAAGTCCGAACTTGTGTCCCAAATATTCCTGAGCTTAGAAGGGAAGTAATGGATGAATGTCACAAATCCAAGCTTTGTTTTCATCCTGGGGTGAGTAAGATGTATCATGATCTCAAGCGCACATTCTGGTGGAGATCTATGAAAAGAGACATTTCTATTTATGTCAGCAGGTGTTCTACTTGCCAACAATTCAAGAGTGATCAGTAAAAACCTGTCGGATTGTTACAACCACTAGAAGTTCCAAGTTGGAAGTGGAATCAAATCTCCCTGGATTTTATTGATGGCTTACCCCGAACCAGAAAAGGTAATGACAATATTTGGGTGATCTTGATCGTTTCACGAAGTCTGCCCATTTTATTCCTGTCAAATCAACTAGAATGGCTCAAAGTTTAGCGAAAGTTTATTTCAAAGAAATTTTTCGACTACATGGGGCTTCCAGTAGCATATTTAGTGACCATGATCCGATATTCGCTAGTGAATTCTGCGAAGCATTCCAAGAGGAGTTGGGGACAACATTAAATCTGAGCACTGCATATCATCCTCAAATAGATGGCCAGACTTAGAGGGTGAACCGTATTGTGGAAGACTTGTTGCGGGCATGTATTCTTGATTTTGGCGGATCATGGGAAGATCACTTGCACTTGGTTGAGTTCTCTTATAATAACAGTTACCAAACAAGCTTGCAAATGTCGCCATTCGAAGCATTATATGGTAGGCCTTGTAGATCTCCCGCATGTTGGGTAGAACCAGGCAATAGACTAGTATTGGGTCCCAATATGATTCGAGAAGCTTCAGACAAAGTTGATTTTATTAAGAAGAGAATACTAACAGCTTAGAGCCGATAAAAAAGTTATGCAGATTCAAGAAGAAGGGATTTAGAATTTGTTGTTGGCGATTATATGTACTTGAGAGTTTCTCCATTAAGAGGAGTAGTTCGGTTTGGGAAGACTGGGAACTTGGCTCCTAGATTCATTGGTCCATTCCCTATTCTAGAAAGAATTGGAACTCTTGCTTACAGGGTTCAGTTGCCTGACTGGTTGCCAGGGGTGCATGATGTATTCCATGTGTCTCAACTCCGGAAGCATGTTCATGATCCAGACTTGATTGTGGAGGAAGCTGCACAACAAGATTTGGAGATTACACCGAGCTTAGCAGTAAGAAGAGAGCCGGTGAAGATCATTGGCGAAGAAACCCGAATTCTGAGGAACAAAAGGATTCATCTAGTCAAAGTGCAGTGGAACGGAGATCCTAAAGACTACACATGGGAGACCGAGGATAGCATCAAACAGACTTATCCCCAGTGTAGAGTGGATATCTCTGACTAGCTCTAGTGCAAGGTACATTTACAATATTTTACATTTTCCGTTTTGTTTCCTAATTTACTGTTGTTTCCTTTTCGGGGACGAAAAGCTTTTAAGTGGGGGAGATTGTAACAACCCGGAAAATCAGAACCAATTAAAAAAAAAATCTTGGCTATTTTATTGAATTTTAAATAGTTAAAATAATTTATTTTCAATAATAACGATTACAAATTTATTTAAATCGAAGTTTGAATGAATATATTTATTTTAATTTTAAAAGGAGTTAGAAGTAGCGCGGTAGTTTGAAAATTTGAATTCAAACTTTGACTGAATGTACAGGATGCAAAATAAATGAGATTTTAGTGAAACCAAAAATATTAGAATCTGTTTAAAAATATCTTCCCAACGAATCCATAAAATTGAAATTTCATAGCGGAAATCAAAAGTTATGGCCAGTTGAATATTCAGAGTAGTCGTTATGGAATTTAACATAATATATAGCCCGTATAAATAGCCATTTTGAAAACGACCTCCGTTTTCGACGAAACCACCCTGGTCGGATCCGGAATGTCAAATTATTGATATATTCCAATTTTCATAATTTTTGGAATTAATATGTGAGCATGGCAAAAGAAAATGTGTTTTGTCAATTTCAGTCAATTTGGATCGACCAGAAAATGACCATTGTTCAAACGGTCTCCAAATTCGACGAAATTAATTTTGGTAGGACTGTATCATCAAAACATAGCTAGATTTATTTTTCGGGAATTTTTGGAGACAGTATGTGGCCCCGGTAAATTGAAACGTACGTTCAAATTGAATATTGAATGTTTTATATCTTAATTTTGAAAATAACTGACTGAAACAGTCAAAAGGGACTACGAAACATATTCCATCAGTCGTTGGGTTTGATTTGGAGTTCGTATGGAATAATGGGTATTTTCTGAATTAAATAAATTGAATAATTAAATTATAAAAACCGACCAATCACATTCCATCGTTCTTTTCTGAAATCCCGTAAACCCTATTCATCGATGGCGGCTACAGCTCTAACATTCCTCCCCTAATAACTCTCCAATATCTCAACGAAATCAACCACTTCTATTGAGGATATTGTAGAGAACTCTTTCCTCTTCAATTCCATACCCGGTTTGGATTTTATAGTGGAGTATCCACTGAGAGCCGCACCCCCAAAACCCACGCAGTTCAGTCCGCTGCCGAGCCACCAGGAAGCCATCGCTGTGGACCCCACCACCGCGGTTGTGTGCGCCTTCCCTCCCCCTTCCTCATGATGTTCGTTGATCGCCATTCCGGGCCTTGTGCGGATCGCGAGATTGAACCCTAGGTTCGAATATGAACCTGAAACCGTCGGCTTGAGTTTTGAATTTGGGGAAGAAGGTTTAGTTTCTCTAATTAATTCCTTAATTAATTTTTAAAATGTTGTTAGCCTTTAAAAATTCATATCTTTATCATATGATAACGAAATTCGATGAAACAGGAGACGTTAGACTCGTGGCATCGTACACAACATTTTAAAAGAGACCGGAGAATTTTTGGAGCTTGCTACAATTTTAGGCGTCGTCAAATCAATGTGAGATTTCTGAATCCGAATTAAATAAATAAAATTATATTAGGTTGCAGACGGAGTTTAGAAACTCCCAACACCCGTCGTCCACAGACCACGTATGACTTGATTGTATTGTGTGTGAAATTGATTGATTTTTGATGAATGATTGTGGTTGAAACGAAATTGGTTGATATTTTGGCATTAGATTGCCTAGAAAAATGCATTAGGAAAATATACCCCTTGTAAACGCCGCGAAGCCTAAGGTAGTGCGAGGAGCCGTACATCGGGACGGTGCCGGTCTTAATTACCCTACCATTATGCTACTGAAATTTTCTGAAATATTCATGTGTTATAAAATATTCATATATGAAATGAAAATTGTTTGAATATTAAAAATTCACATTTTTATTATGAATGTATAAATTATAAAAATGATCATCGTCTGGAAATAGAAATATGTTAACAATAAAAATCACATTTTTATTGTGTAAGGTAAATGTTCACCATTTGAAAGGAAAATGTGTAAAGAAAGAAAATATAAAAATGTTCATGTTTTAAAAATAAAAACATGTTTGCATAAAAAAAATGTAAAGAAAGAAAATATAAAAATGTTCATGTTTTAAAAATAAAAACATGTTTACATTAAAAAAAAAAGGTAAAGAAAGAAAATATAAAAATGTTTATTGTTTAAAATAGAAACATGTTTACTTTAAAAATCTCATTTTTAATGTAATAAGAGAAAATATGAAAAATGTACATTGTATAAAATAAAACACGTTAACATTAAAAATCCCATTTTTAATGTAAATATAGATAATATGAAAATGTTCATGTTTTAAAAAGGAAGACAAGTTAACATTAAATATTCACATTTTTAATGTAATGTGAGAAAATAGAAAATGTACATGTTTTAAAAATAAAAACATGGTTACATTAAAGATCACATTTTTAATGTAATATAGAAAACATAAAAACGTTCATGTTTAATATAAAAACATGAAACATCAAAAATCTTATTTTTAATGAAAAGAACGATTCATAGGAAAATTGTTCATGTAGAATAAAAGTGTTGAAACATTAAAATCACATTTTTAATGTAAAAGTTGATTCATTAGAAAATATTCACTATTAGAAAAGAATAAAAATGTTAAAACACTATTTTTAACATGATTATGAGCATATGTTAGAAAAGAATAAAAATGTTAAAAGACTATTTTTAACATGATTATGAACATATGTTAAAAAAGAATAAAAATGTTAAAACACTATTTTTAACATGATTATGAACATATGTTAGAAAAGAATAAGAATGTTTAAACACTATTTTTGACATGATTATGAACATATGTTAGAAAAGAATAAAAATGTTAAAACACTATTTTTAACATGATTATAAACATATGTTAAAAAAGAATAAAAATGTTAAAACACTATTTTTAACATGATTATGAACATATGTTAGAAAAGAATAAAAATGTTAAAACACTATTTTTAACATGATTATGAACATATGTTAGAAAAGAATAAAAATGTTAACACACTATTTTTAACATGATTATAAACATATGTTAGAAAAGAATAAAAATGTTAAAACTGTTGTAATATATATATATATATATATATATATATATATATATATATATATATATGAATGTTGTGAATATGCTTTTATAAGTTCTATGTTTAGTCCCACATCATGGGAATAAGCTAAAAATCAGCTCCAAAAGCCTATATATAAAGGAGCCAACGTAATAGAAAGAATATACATCTGAATGAATAGAAATGTCCTCTCACCCTTATTTCTTCTGTTTTGCGTTAATTTTATAACATGTTATCAACGCGAAGCTTTATTAGAGCTATTGTTTGAAATATTCTAGATCTATATTTATGGATCTATCATGTAAGTTATTTTTTTATGTTTTGAAATTATATAGATCTACATATATGAATGTAACAACCCGAAAATCTGGGCCAGTTTAAAATTTTTATTTTGGCGATTTTAATGAATTTTGAATATTTAAAATGAATTATTTTAAATAATATCGACGAAAATTTATTTTGAATAGAATTCGATCGTATATATTATATACGTCGTCGTTTGAATATAAATAATTATATAATTATAAATAGAATTGAAAATGGCGCGGTAGTTCGATAATTCGATTTCAAACTTCAATTGAATGTACCGGGTGCAAAACAATCCGGATTTTAGTGAAACCAAAAACATTAGGATCTAATTGATAATATCTTTCCAACGAATCCGACAAATCAAGATTTCATAGCGGGAATCAAAAGATATGTCCAGTTGAAAATTCTGAATAGTCGCTATGGAATTCAGGCCCTTAAAAATGGACATTTTGCAAACGACCTCTGATTCCGACGAAACCAGTTTTGTTGGGTCCGCAGTGTCAAGTTATTGCTAGATTCCAAATTTCATAATTTTTCGAATCAATATGTGAGCGTGGCAAAGGAAAACGCGTTTGACCAGTTTCAGTTGATTTTAATCGACTGGAAATTGGCCATTTTTCCAACGGTCTCAGAATTCGACGAAACTAGTTTTGTTATGACCGTATCGTCAATACGAAGCTAGAAAATATTTTTCAGGAATTTTTAAAGTTCGTATGTGACCCCGGTAATTTGAAATGTACGTTTAAAATTCAATATAGTGATTTAAATGTAAATTAAACAGAAACTGATCGAAACAGTCGAATTGGCTTGCGTGGCATATCTCATTGAGTTCGGAATGGGGGTAAAACGCTAAGGACGGCAGTCGTTGGGTCCAATTTCGAGTTCGAACGAGAGATGGACTTTTTGGGGATTTTAATTAAATAATTAATTAAATTAAAGTCAACCCCCTTCTTTCTAATACCCCCCCCGTTCTTTATTCTCAAAAAAAAAAAAAAAAGCCTAAGACCTAATCGCGCCTCCTCCACTTTCTCCATCACCGACGTCGTCGCCCTCCCCTCAAGCTCCGCCCACCTCCATAAGGTCGTGGCCATCTCGTCGCACCCCCCTTTCTCACTTCCGGCCCTTCCATCGCATCCTCAGACCCCCCCTAGCGTAGACGCCTCCGCCTGAAACCGGACGTCGAGGGTCCCCTCGAACTGCTCCGCCGCCCCTTGGCAGGCCCGGCGCCGCCTCCCCGACAGTCTCTCCCCTCCTCTTCTTCAAGCGACAGTAAGCTTTTTATCTTATTTTATTGTTTTTATTTCTCTCTTATTTAAAATATAAAACATTGAAACTATATTCAGTTTTAATGAAATAAAATCAAGATTTTTATGCATTTAATTTAGTAATAAAATTAGGATTTTTATTCATATGGCTTTGCATTAAAAATCTGATTTTTATTTGACTTTGTTTGGAAAATATAAATTTTATAGCTTATAAAGAAGTGATCTTTAAACTATAAAAGATTTGATTTTTAAACTATAAAGGGGTTTGATTTTTAATTATAAAAAGGTATGATTTTTAGTCAAATAAAAATACGATCTTTATAGTATGAACATCGAAATAAAAATATGATTTTTATAGTATGAACATCGAAATAAAAATATGATCTTTATAGTATGAACATCGAAATAAAAATATGATCTTTATAGTATGAACATCGAAATAAAAATAGGATTTTTACATGTTGAACTTCGAAATAAAAATTCGATTTTTATATATTGAATAGCGAAGTAAAAATTCGATTTTTACATATGTAGTGGCTACGGGCAACGAAGATGACGAAGATGCGGTAGCGACGAAGGTTTCTGCAAATGAAGTGCCGTGGAGCTAGGATAGCTATCTGTGAGAATTTCTCACCTTTCAATTTCATTTCTATTTATATATATATATATTAGGATGCAGACGGTGCTTAGTAGCACCCGACACAATCGTCCACAGACCATGGACTTGTTTGTTTGGTTGCATAGCTTAGTTATATGATTTGATTTGAATTTGGTTGTTTGGTGATTTTGATTGATGTGTGAATGGCGTGGGCCTTCACTAGACCGGGGATAAGGCTAGGCCTCGTCCCGTTTCTAGTATCGTGCCGTTATGCCGCCGAAATTTTCTAAAATATGTTAGAAAAATAAAAATATCATTTTATTGAATAAATGAACCGAATAGAATATTCATAGGTTGAATAAAATGTTTTATCGTTAAAAATATAATTTTTAACGTGAAAGTAAATAAATAAATATTTATAAACAAATCGGCCGATTTGTTTATATACACTGATTTGACTGACATTGATTGGGTCGATAAATTTTACACATCGCCCAACTGCACAACTAAAATCTGTGTTTGATTGTTTGAAAACCCCACACGGGTATTAGGATGAAATATGAATTTCACTCATCCTGATTGATTAAATATGTCGATCGATTGATTGACAGGCTGTTACAAGCGTTAGATACCAATATTTGATGCTTATACAGAGTAGTGCACTTTGGTTGATGGTTGATTATTTTTCAATGCTATTATACATGCGTTGTATGAAAATCCATATAATTAACCTTATATGGTGATTGATTGGGCCTCATTCCAATTTGAAAAATAAAGAATAATATAAAATAAAGGTTCATGTGTTGACTGTACTCATCCGTTGAGATTAGTCATGTGTTGAACGAAATATTTTAGTAATAAAATCTACATCTTTATAATATAAAATAAAGGTTCATGTGTTGACAGTTTCATCCATTGAGATTGGTCATGTGTTGAACGAAATATTTTAGTAATAAAATCTACATCTTTATAATATAAAATAAAGGTTCATGTGTTGACAGTACTCATCCATTGAGATTGGTCATGTGTTGAACGAAATATTTTGATAATAACAACTATTTTGAAAAAGAAATATTTGAAATAGAATATTTGAAAATAGAAATTTATGAAGCCGTGTTGATTAGATTGACGCCATTTTGACGTGAACGATATTTATATCGATTTTAAACGATTTCGAAATGAATTGAATTGAAAACGATTTCGAAATGAATTGAATTGAAAACGATTTCGAAATGAATTGAATTGAAAACGATTTCGAAATGAATTGAATTGGAAACGATTTCGAAATGAATTGAATTGAAAACGATTTCGAAATGAATTGAATTGAAAACGATTTCGAAATGAATTGAATTGGAAACGATTTCGAAATGAATTGAATTGAAAACGATTTCGAAATGAATTGAATTGAAAACGAATTCAAATTGAATTGAAAGTGAATTGAAATGAATTCAAATTGAATTGAAATTTGAATTGAATTTTAAAACGAATTTATAGAGAAGAATTCAATTTTGATTTGAATTGAAACGGAAGTTGAAATTGCTTTTGAAACGAATTTAAAACTATTTATATAATTCGTTTTAAATAGAAATCGACGAAATATATATTATATATATTATATATATAATATAATGGCCTGAATAGAACGCGCCGCGCCGCGGCAGTTCGTGAATTTCGACCATTTATTTCAAACGGACATTACGGGAGATCCGACCGTCGGATTCTCCTAAAACCGGAACCGTTGGGTTCGTATCGAAAAGAGCGTTCTAACGAATATTAGAAATTTGTAATCTAACGGTTGGATTTGGAGTTACGTCCAAATCAAATTCGAAAAAGGTCGCTGTAAGTGCAGTTTGATGGCCGTTGATGGAAATCGACTGTACAGGCCTTGATAAAATTATTAAAAATGGTAATAATTTGTGTAAAATCATAAGAAATGATTTGTGAAGATTTGGGATGAAAAAACTCCATATTTGAAAAGATAAAAATAGATTTTTATCGAAATGAACTAGTTATGAACTAGAATTATAATTCTATTTATTTTTAAATAAATGAATTGAATTTAAAAAGGGTTTTAAAAATAACCAGAATATCCAATGATTGCATTGGAGTGGATTTGAATCGAAATTGTCTTCGGAATATTTCGATGTTGGAATTCGTGATTATACAGGGGTTGTTATGGAAATTTGAAAGATATATATTTATATCGTTATTTCCAATACGACATTTGTTAGTCGTAGAATTCGATATTGAATATAAGCCGATATATTTTCTATTCAGAGCCTTGTATTGAATATCGAATGTGATTTAGGTTTGTCGTGAATGGTGTCTTCACTAACACTGTTCTTGAACCCAGTTGAGAAAAGATTAAATCTTTTTAATTAGATTTAATGAAGTGTACCAATTAAATAATATTTATTTGGAATAGAATTGACATTGATTTTTGGGTTTATCGTGAACAGTGTTTTAAATAACACTTGTTCTTTAACCCGATAATTAATGGACTGTGATTTTGGGTTTATCGTGAACCGTGTTTTAAATGACACTGATTCTTTAACCCAGTCGAAGATTAAAACTAAGTGGAGTTTTAATGAATCTTTAATTAGATTGAAATGATCGAAAATGGAGTATCACCAGTTTTGCTCCAGGCGATAGTTAAATCTTTAATTAGATTTGAACGTGAAATGGTAATTGAATTTACCGATAACACCGTGGTGTTAGATATGAAGTACTACCAGTTTTACTTCATGGGATGAATAGGTTGGGATTGGGAATTAAAACCAATGATTACTTCGGTAAGATTCGTTAATCCCGACTAGTTTGAATTGAGATTCAAAAATAGAATAAAGAATAAATTCAAGGAATTTATCTTGGATAAAATTAATGGGAACCTTTCCCTATGAATGTGAAATTTAGAAACTAACTGCCGGTTAGCCAAGCAGAATGGTTTTCTGGATATTGATCTGATGTTGGTTTCAACCTTCGGGGTTAATATTTGAGGAATTATTCTCTTGATTAATTTACGGTTAGTGACTAATGAATTGGAATGAGGCGTATGTTGTGTTTGTGTAACACTTATTTAAAATATACGCGAGTTATTCGGAAAGTCCGGGTTTATCCCATTCTGAATAACTGATACGACGATAAGTCGAAGATGAAGACGATGGTCGAAGACCGGAGTTCTTCACGTCGTTTGGGTGATAACTGATGATCTTGATTGGGCTGTACACCCAAGAAGATGGAAACAGTTAGTGATCGTCCAGACGTACTTGGAGATCGATGGATATGCGGGGTACTAGGTGCCTCCGGTTTCGTTCAGACCTAGAACGAACTTGTAAATGGACTGTGTGTCTGACATTGGATTTTAGTCCGTGTGATTGATCTCTATTAAATATATATCTTTTTGGCGGCGGAGAATTTATTCTCTTGCTTAACGCCCTTCTCTGAGACGTACGAGCTCAGGGGTTATATATTGATGGATATCAAACGCATGGAGTGAATTGCCTGTGTGGCATACCTAAGTGGCAATTGATCGAGGCTTCTGTTGAAAAGCAAAGTCTTGTGGTGATGATCAAAGCAAGGCCTTTGTGGCGTAGCTTTGTGTAACGTTTACCTCGCGAGTTTCACACTCGGTATGAACCATAAACGGGAGACGGACCTCAGGGAGGGCATGCGTTTCTTTCTAGTTAGAAGTGACGTCGGTGGTTTTACACGCCCTGACGAGTTTGACTTATGTGGTTGTTGCTGTTGCGAGGCGCCTCGGATTGATCGGTCGTTCTCGAACCGATGGAGTCATTTAGTTGGCTCACTTACGCCCCAAAGGGTGGGGAAACGTAGTGTTCAGGCATTTTAATCCACATCGGTGGACCGGCCCTGTCGCTCCAAGGGTCACTCGAGCTCTGATCCTGTGGCTCGGGCTAGAGAGTCATGAATCGGTGGAGGACTATCTTTTGCCTCGGTTCATAGACGGAAATCCAATTTCCAAATACGTGACTTTGCGGTTTTATTTGTAAACCTATATATGGTGACATAGTGGCATGGGACGCTCATGTCGCCTATGATTGATACTTATGATTTGAAGTTGTTTTATACACTATGCACTTATAATAGTATCAAACGATTTGTTTTCAACGTATCAAGCATTCTTTGGCTGTTATAAGGGAAAACCCTATCCTCGGCTGCGTTGCATTGTGTGATGGGACCTGGGTCTTATAACAGCTTCATTTTTCTTTATTTAGCATGGCGCTGTTTGTTTATGCACTGGTGTTCTTGGGAGGAAACTCGTTCCGTGTTATACGGCGTGGTCCCTTGATTTACCTAACTTTAAAATAAAGATTAACTGTTTTAGTTCTCACACCAGTCCCATGACTGACCTGGAGTTTATTGTTTTAACCTAAACTTTGGGTGCCCCTATTTTGACACGGGCAGCTAGTAGTTTTGGTTTTTGCAGATTTATATTCACAGGATCCTGGTTTACAGCTGGAACGATATCCGGAAAGCTTTGTATCCGTATATCTCATTCTAGTTGTGTATTGTATTATTTTCCTCTGCGATGTATTTAAATGTAATTTAAATTTCTGATATTTCTGTGTAATATTCATTTATACTCTGTATATTCTTGTAATCTGATGCATTGTTGTAATAAGCAATGAAATGTTCTTCTGTATGAGTTCTGTTGTGGCTTGTTCTCGAACTATCCGACGCTTTCCTTTATGGGGAAGTTACGGGTTTTCACAATGAACTTGTTGTATCTTCTACTCAGATGTGATCCATACTTCTAGATCATTTTTCTTTTTCAGTTTTTTTGTAGATCTAGATTATGTTCCAGTTGATCTAAACTTTTTAGATCTAATTAATTTTTAACTTAGTGGTTTTTAGATATCCACCTATTCATATTTGATCTGCTATTATGGTATACCAAATATATTTTTTAGGAAGATCCATTCATTTTCTTTTAATAATATTATATATGGATCTTTTACCCCATGCCCCATACATAAATTATCTTCATTTGCTATTTTATCTCTTCAATAACAGAGAAGCCATTGCTAATAGGTATGCATATACGTAAATAACAAGCTATTTGTTAGCCAACATATGTATTAATATGGCCATTATTTTTGTTATGTAACATGATGTATGGCTCCTTGACGATTTGTAATGTTTCATTATTGTAATAAGTTCTTTATAGATGTATAAAGAAAGACTTGCAGATTTGGATTTTTTTTTATGATTCCGTGCCATAATATATTCAATTTATTACATGCATGTCTACGGTCCTATTCTATTTTACGAGATCTGCATATTTTTTTATGATATAACAGTACTACAGTTTCATCTTTTTGTCTATTCGTTAATTTATTAATTCGTTTTGATAATTATAGAACATGTATACTGATATGTGAATTTTTTTTAATTAAGCATCTGCAATTTTTATTTTTATGTAGTTCACAAAAATATCGCACACTGAAATCCATTTACAATCTCAGTACTTAAAGAGTTCCATTAAAATGGTAATAATATGTCCCAGCAGGACAAAGCAAAGTTCCTGATATTTTTAAGAGGCCATATCCATGATGATCTAAAATCAAAATATTTAACTGAAAAAAAAAGATCCTCTCCACTTATGGAACTCTCTGAAGGAGCATTATGACCAACATAAGATGGTCATACTTCCAAACACAAAGCAAGAGTCGTTGAACCTGAAGTTCACATGCAAATGACCTGAAACTCATATGATCTAAAGTCCATATACAAATTCTTTCAAATAAGGAACCTGAAGTTCATATGCAAACAAGGAACCTGAAGTTCATATGCAAACAAGGAACCCGAAGTTTATATTCAAACGAGAAACATGAAATAAAGCATAAAAGCATATAATTGCATTTAATATTTGCATATATCAAATGACCTGTAAAAGGAAAGGATTTGAAAAATCAATGAAAGGAAAAATTTCAACAAAAAGGAAAAAGCCTTATATTCCAACTTTATGCTACATGTAATCTCTTGAAGAGACTTATTATTGGAAGAGATCATTACATTTATAATAAGTACTATTTTCTTGAAGAAAAATAGTAAAATGACTCTCATATATGAAAAAAGGGCACTTTCTAGAAAAGTTACTTCAATTTAAAATATATAATAACAATATATGAATTATGATAAAACTTGAAGTTTTATTATAGTCATTTTGGAACATATTATATTTCTAGAAGAAATATGTCATTGTTTCTTAGGAAAACTTTTATAAAGAAAATATGCATCCCGAAGATCATATTAAGTTAAGATCTAAATATTGATCTTAATTCTGCACACCGGAAGTGAATGCAAAAACTATTTTTGTCATTACAAGGAAAATTTAGAACCTGCAGTTTCTAAAAAGGCAAGAAGCAATTTTAATATAAAAAGAAAGATCTAAAAGATCTTTATATGAGTTTTATAATTTGAATCAAAAAAATATGTAATTTTTATGTTTGTGAATTTTATGTATAAATTTACAAGTCTTTCAAATCATTCATATTGAAAATAAAAGTTTTGAATATGAGACATGTAGTTTATTTTTGTTTATATTTGTGAATTTTATGTACAGATCTGTAAATTTTTGAACCATTCATGTTAGAGAATGTAAAATGTTGATTATGTGATTGATAAATATATTATATTACCTTATTGTCATAAATGCATTGAATGTTAGAGAATGCATTGTTATGATAATATATTATATTATCTTATTGTCATAAATGCATTGAATGCATTAGTTATTGTTAGTTAATTGATGTATGTTTGTATTTGGAATATGATTAAACATATGTATTATTATTCGATGTGTTTAGATAGTAATAACTAATGTTATGGAAGAAAGGATAGAACCACAACCTGAAGTTGTGCAAAGAAAGTATTTATACTGGAAGTTGTATAACTCAAAGCCTTGGACCTGAAGTCTTGCATTATATATATATAAACATTCTTGATAAAGTATACAAGTTTGAAATCTTGTCAATTAGCGAAAATGTAAAAGCTTCTAAATTAAAAGTATGTTAAAAGATTGAGAACCAAAAGTTCATTATAAATTTATAAAATTGATATGCATATGTATGTGTGTGTATATGCATAGGAACTCAAAGTTCCTCAATCAATGAATTTGAAATACTTCATAATTTAAAATTCTGAAGCTTTATTCAAACCGTATGAAATAATAACATCACACTTCTTAGTTAAATCATATGAGACAATAATAAAGCATCCAAAGATTGCACAATTTTCAAAATGAGTTGTATCTTGCTTATATATTTATATTTACATATCGTATTGAAGAATAAATTTTAACAACTCGAAGTTGTTATATATTTTATTTGAACTAGAAGTTCAACACAGTGGAACCAAAAGTTCAACACAGTAGAACCAGAAGTTCAATACAGTGGAACCAAAAGTTCAATATAGTGGAATCATAAGTTCAATACAGTTGAACCAGAAGT
This sequence comes from Allium sativum, assembly GCA_030737875.1. NCBI lineage: Eukaryota > Viridiplantae > Streptophyta > Magnoliopsida > Asparagales > Amaryllidaceae > Allium > Allium sativum. The sequence continues at coordinate 433,051,885 of CM060912.1, forward strand.
TCAATACAGTTTAAAAAACTTGAAATTGTTTATATATTATTTGAACCAGAAGTTCAATATAGATAAACAACGTGAAGTTGTTCATATATTTCATTTGAACCAGAAGTTCAGTACAGTTCCAAATCAGATATTTTGGATATTATGATACGACATTTAAGATTCGCATTGATATTGCTTGATAAGCAAAAATTAATGATTGGAAACTTATGAATAATTTGTTCTAAAGTAAGTAACTTGAATGAGAAAGAATATGCAAATCAATTACATACGTAATACGTGGACGCACGTATATACACATATATGCAAAAAAAAATATTAACAACTTGATGTTTTCATGAGCTCATATTATAAATCATGCATATATTATATTTCAGAAAGTCGATTGACATCAATATTGAATGACCTGAAGTCATGTGCATATTCAAATGATAGAAAATTCCTCCAAGTCATCGGATCAATGAAAGGGAATAAGTAATGCAATATTAATGCATCTTATCAATTAATAAGAGCATTATCCTCCTACAATTGAAATACATCTAACGTATTTGCTAGCTATGATGTTATAATTGATCAAAAATGAATCAAAAGTAGGTTTATTATTTAAAGTGAAAATGTTTGTCAACATTGAGGGGGAGGATAAAGGAATCATCGATGTTAAATATTTTCTAACATATAGAATTATGCATAGTATTAAATAACTTGCATAAATTATCAATTATGTCCCTAATAGACTTTCTCCAATATACATTTGAATCCCTGAAGGATTAAAAGGTGTAAATCACAGCTGGAAATGTGGTATAAAAGTCAGTTCAAAATATCTTTGGAGTAAATCATAAAGATGCAAAATAAAGGAGGTGAGTGTTCCTGAAGAAACACTTAAAGGTGCTTTAAAAGAAACCCATGACATGATTGTCAAAATAACCCCAGAAGTGGTTTAGGTACCTAAAGTATGATAATTTTTTGAGATCTCAATAAATCATGTATAGAACTGATAATCATCGATGATAAATTAATAAATAATAAAGCGCTTACATTTATAAATGGATTAAAATCCCATATTAGAGAGATACATGATTGTCCATCATGAAATTCTCCTAAATAAGATGGACCTGTAGTCCATAAGATATGAAACTGTAGTTCATAAGATAAAATAGAAATATAGATAGTGACAAAAGCACATGAAAGTTACTGAAACACCATAGAGTGTCAAGTGCCATGAGCATTGTATTTTTCAGAGATAATTGAATTGATTAAAGTGGTGAAAGTGTTTAAAGCACTTACAATACCCTGAAGGTATAAACGATGAAAGTATACAAATTCTAGAAGAATTTGAATAACTTTGGTAGTGATAAAGAGCAAGAAATGTAGATTACAACATTCTTTTAAGTATTATTGTGATGAAAATCTTGAAATAATTCATGATGAGTAGATCACTTCCTGCTTTCAAGAATTGTTGTAGTGAAACTCTTAATATCCATTGAAGTTGTAGTTGCAATATGAAAAAATTATTATAATATATAAGTTCCTGAAGAACATAAAGAATACAAATAATATGTCCGGTAGATTACAACATTCTTCTAAGTATTATTGTAATGAAAATCTTGATATACTTCAAGATGAGTATATTACTTCCTGCTTAGTGTTGTTGTAATGAAAGTTGTCTCACTCATCAAATGTGTATTGCAATATTCAAGCCCGATTGAAACAGAAAATTATAAGCACCTGAAGTGTATTCATAAATGAATATTAGTATCATACAAATCACAAAAGGGAGGTGTTTTAAATAAGAAAGCATGCCTGAAGCATGGAAATGCATATAAAGTTTTAAAAGAAAAACTTCATTAAGAAGTATTTGTAAGCAATTTGAGTTATTGATAGAAGAATACGAATTCAGAGAAAATTATTAAATCAGTGGGACATCCATTAGTATGATATAATGCAATCTTTTTCCTTAACTAAGTTTTCCCCACTGGTTTTTCTTAGTAAGGTTTTAATGAGGCATGGGTCATCATCTAGAAGTATCAATCCAAATGTAACATACAAAAATAAGTTATAATGTACTCTTTTTCCTTATTTAAGATATTTCCCACTGGGTTTTTCTTATTAAGGTTTTAACGAGGCATAACATTGATCCAGAAGAATCATACTACTTTTGACATAGTAAATATGACATTGTATATTGTACTCTTTTTCCTTCACTAAGATTTTTCCCATCGGATTTTTCTTAGTAAGGTTTTAACGAGGCAACATTTTGATCTAGTAGTATCAAACATATTTTGATGCAGTAAACTATTATTTATGAAGAAGACAAGGCAGTTTGGATGGATCAGATTCAAGTGAATTATATCAAGTATGATAGGATGGAGCACATTTCTTCTAAATTTCTCTTTACACATGCATGAAAGGATAACAAGAAAGAGGAGAAACAGATTCAGTTTCAAGAAAAGAGAGTAGATCCGTTCTCATAGGCAATTTCCAAATCAACATTGCAGAAGATGATATACAAAATTGGCATGCGTCGACTACATCAATAGACTAATTGAATATTGAGTTATAAATAAGGGGGAGCATATAAAATTATGCTATAATGTACTCTTTTCCTTCACTAATATTTTTCCCACTGGGTTTTTGTTAGTAAGGTTTTTAATGAGGCATTATCTTGATCCTGAAGTATCAACCCTTACGGTAACATTGTAAAACATGTTACCTAAAGAGGAAATAAATTTGCACTCTTTTCCTTGTTTATGATTTTTCCCACAGGTTTTTTCATAAAAAGGTTTTTAATGAGGCATTGTTTTGATTCTGAAGCACCATACTTTTTTAAGGAATATCATTTTATTCATAATGTCAGATGTTATACTCTTTTTCTCATTCAAGGCTTTTCCCATTGGGTTTTCCTGATAGAGTTTTGAAGGCAACAGACAATAGTTGTATCGACTGAACGGATATATGCAAGAAAGATAATAATAAAGGGGAGCAATCATCATATATGTTTTAAAAGGGACAACTTCAAGTTAGCAGAGCATTCAAGTTTCCGAAGACGCATATTCAAGGGGGAGTGTTGTAATGTATATATGAATGTTGTGAATATGCTTTTATTAGTTCTATGTTTAGTCCCACATCATGGGAATAAGCTAAAGATCAGCTCCAAAAGCCTATATATAAAGGATCCAATGTAATAGTAAGAATATACATCTGAATGAATAGAAATGTCCTCTCTCTCTTATTTCTTTTTTGCGTTCGTTTTATAACAAAAACACTATTTTTAACATGATTATGAACATATGTTAGAAAAGAATAAAAATGTTAAAACACTATTTTTAACATGATTATAAACCTATGTTAGAAATGAATAAAAATGGGTTGACATTAAAAAGATTACATTTTTAATGTAATATAGGAATCATTAAAAAGATTCAAGTTTTGATAAATATATTTTATATGTTAAAAAAAAATATTTTTAACATGCCATAAAGAGGAAAAGAAAACATATATTGAAATATGTTAGCACATTAAAATATCCTTTTTAATGTAACTACGGAGCGTAGAAATTATAAAATTTACATGTAATGAAATATATTTTTGTTATTAAACAATACTCTTTGCATGTAATGAAATAAATGGGTTTGAAATCGCCAAGCTAATTATATTTATATTTATTTATATATATAAATATAAATTAAAATTTAACGAATCGTGCGCGGTAGTTTGTGATTTGGAATCGTAACTTTAAATGGTTATACCGAGAGATCCAACCATCGGATTTTCCCAAAACTGGAACCGCTGGGTTCGCTTTGAAAACATCTTTCCAACGATATAAAATTTGCTAAGATCCAATGGTTAGATTTTGAGAAATTTGTAATTCAAATTTTAATGAAAACAGCTCCGCGTAATGACCTGAAACGTCATTTAATTAAAATTGGCTATTTTTAAATAAATTAAAATAGCGATAAATCGTTATAAAATATTATAAACGATATGGAATGAAAATAAATGATTTAAATTATATATATTCGCTAATTATTTGAAAAGACGGAGTTAATTCTCATTTCAAATAATTAATCGACGATTGGAAGTCGAAGATTTGAAGACGGTGGATTGAAGACCGACGATCTTTACATCGAATGGATGACTACTGATGCCCTGGATCGGTTAGCTCCCGGGATTGGTTACTGTGGTAGTTGTCCGAACGTACTTGTTGATTGTTCGGATATGCGAGAGCCTCTCTTCCGTATTGGACATATGGAATGAGGAATAAGGTGTCTCTGGTTTCGTTCAGACCCAGAACAGACTAGTAAATGGATGTATGTCTGACATTGGATTTTATTCTGTGCTGATTGATTTCTATTTAATATATATTTATTTGATGGCGGAGAATTTATTCCCTTACTTAACACCCTTCTCTGAGATGTACGAGCTCAAAGGTTATACATTGGTAGACATCAGTCGCATGGCGTGAACTGTAACACCCCACGTCCATTAATGTCACTCACAAAGGGAATGCATTAACTTCCGTGGAGTGTATTTAGTGTATAGAATAGAATATAACAAGACAGATTAAATAATGGTACTTGAAAATTTTAAAACAACTTTTATTGCAGCGGAGAAATAGTTTGATTACAACAACTTCATAAACCAAGTGCACTTAATATCCATCTTGATAAATTGTTTCGGAGTACATAAAATAAAAAGCATAAACCCCAACACAAGTAGCCATAAAAGAGATGAGCTGAACTTTACTTTCAGCAATCCAAGCACTTCCAAAAGAGAGAGAAAGATATCTGAGATCAAGCTCCACTAGTACTAGTTCTACACTGAGAACCTTGGGGGGGGGGGGGGGGGAGGCAGAAAAGAGGTGAAAACAAGGGGGTCAGACATAAAGTTTGGCGAGTATAATAACTTTAACAATATAGTCATTAAAGTAACTAGGATAAGGCATAAACTGGTAAGATAAGATATGACCATGAAACAAGTGGGCATAAAAAAGCAAATAAGAGGAATATTCTGGCGTTAATCTCGTTCCTAATCACTATAGGATAATTACTATACTGCACCACCACTAGTCACCCTAAAAATTGATCCCGCTTACAGAACTTAATAATGATAATGGTAGTTTCGTGTACCCCTAGCTGCCTTCATAGGTGTCGCCTGCCCCTATCTTCACTAGTTGTACCCACTACCCCCATTCGATCGACTCCCTAACTCGTAGATACCCGTGCTGGTCCCACAGTGGGGTGTATCACTCCCCAAATTGGCAACCCGATACCACCAAAGATGCACAACTTATATCTACACGATGTAACAACGTCTTACCTACCAGCCCGGGCCCACGCACGCACATGACCCCATTGGACTTGCGTTGCCACCGCTAACTCGTTTTGACCTCTTACAATCAAATCCAGTAAGCGTGTCCCATCGTCGACTTAGGTCGAGCTCACAAAGATACTTAATGGGTTATTGGTTTGAAAAGGGCCCCCATGCTTGACACAAGCCTTCCACCTATGCTTGGTCCCTACTAAGGTTTCCACACTTAACCCCATTCTTGTTCATGTCTTCTTATATGTTTCAATCTTGGTTAAGTGCATCTAATCGTATTTCACATGCCACCCAAGGCACCCACTTAATTTCACGTGCCACCCAAGGCACCCACTTAACTCCCCATGTCCCACCACATGTTTATCTGGTTAAGTGTTACTTAATTCATTAGAACCGTAACCTTGTAAAGACCTCCCACATTAGGCTGACATTTGTGGTTGCTGGATTTGCCAGGCGGGTCCAGGCAGTTTTATACCACAAATGAGCCTAACCTCATGTCTTTACAATTGTTACGCATTTAATTCGTGCCTTTGACCTCTCACATTAGACTGGCATTTGTGGCTGCTAGATTTGTCGGGCGGGTCCGGGCAATCTTACACCACAAAAGAGTCTAACCTTGTGTCTTAGGCGGTTAATTATTACACATCTTTATTTAACCCCAAATTGGATTAATATCCCTATTCAAATTTGTCAATAAATTCCAAATTTATTTATGTCCATAATTGTCTCTTAAAATTATGTCCATAAATACCAATTATGCCAATTAATGTCTCAAATTAATTATATGCCTTTTAAGGCCATTTTATGCCAATTCAAATTTATGTATATTCAATATTATCCCATCATCCCCACGCTATTCGTACATTTTCATATGACATATGTTAGACTCGCAAATAGTCTAACTTATAAAAAGAAAAACAACATCACATGACACATAAAATAGATCTAAGGATCATGACATAAGATTACATAGCCAATAACTTGCATATGAATTTCATTCAAACTAGCATATAATACAAAACTAGCATAGGTAATGGGCATAAACTTGCATAACTTATGTACTGCTATAGATCCAAACATAAAGGTGTGAACTTGCATATGGATCTAAACATAAAGATGTAAACTTGCATATAGATCTAAACATAAAGATGTAAACTTGCATATAGATCTAAACATAAAGATGTAAACTTGCATATGGATCTAAACATAAAGATGTAAACTTGCATATGGATCTAGACATAAAGGTTAATGTCACATAAACTAGCATATGCACATACATGTCTCACATATATTTTAACAACCCAAACTTGCATAAAATTCATACATGAATATATGATCCAATCATCACAAACTTGCATAAGATATATGATTCAACTTGCATAAGATTCACATAAGAACTAACATATGATCCAACTTGCATAAGACTAACATATGATTCAACACCACAAACATACATATAATTTACATCACATGATTCGAAATCATATTCTCATAATCCCAATTATATCTTATCATAATTAAATTAATTAATTATTTTGTGAAAGCTATCATACTCACAATTAAAAAGAATAGTCTTGTCTTTCTGGGATCTGTATTCTGAAATTGAATTGCTCGCCTTTGATGTAGACTAATCGTTATTTAGATTTGATTTGATTTTGATTCAAGCTTCTATCTTGCTTTAGGGTTGAAAGTGTATGGCAGCTACTCTAGGTTCTCCATTGACGGCATTGCGGCTCTTGTTATGAATTAATGTGATTAGGGTTAGGGGTTTAGGAGTGTTTTTATAGAAGTTTAATTTAATAAGAGCCGTCGGATTAACATAGGGATAACCAAAACCATCAGGACCACTCAAATGCCACATCAACCCTTAGGGCGAATCGGGCCACGAGTTGACAGCCAAACACCCTGGATCAACCCCTAGTTGACCCAGCAGAGCTATTCCTGGGTCGACTCCAAAAATGGTGTGGTTCGGCTATTCCCCTTCCCGATTCGCTGTTTTGAACTTTTTTTGAATATATATATACTTCTCTCATATGCATACAACTTCAAGGCTTAATAACTTCTTCATAAGTTATCCGTTTTATGCAAACCAAATGTCTATCTTGACCCAAAATTTTGAGATGATCATAATAGCGCAACCCAGTTCACTTAATTCTTCCTCTAAAAATCAAGTATACTTTAATTTGTGAATTTTAATGTTATAAAATTACGGATGTTACATGAACTGTCAACATGGCATGCCACGATGCAATGATCAAGGCTTATTGTTGAAAAGCATAGCCTTGTGGTTGATGATCAAAGCACAACCTATTTTAGGCATAGCTTTGTGTATAGCGTAACTTCGAGAGCCTCACACCCTGGTATGAACTAGAAACGGGAGAGGACTGTAGGGAGGACATACGTTTCTTTCTAGCTAGAAGTGGTGACCAGATTTTGCAAGCCCTGACATTTTACTTATGTGGATGATGGAATGAGGCGCCTCAGTTTTTGAGTCCCTAGCGGCTCTATATTTACGCCCCATAGGGCGGGGAAACATATTGTTCAAGCATAACTATTACACTAACATATTTGTGGACCGACCCTAAAGATCTAAGGATCACTCGAGCTCTGATCCTGAGACATGGTAGGCTAGATTGTCTCGAATTTGGTAAGGACGATCCCTTGCCTTGGTTCATGATGGAAATCCAACTTCCAAAACGACACCATGCGGTTTTGATTGTAAACCTATATTTGGCGACATAGTATATGGTAGTTATGCCGTCTATGATTAATATATTATGATTGAAATGTTTTGGAAACATATATGCACTAATAATAATATCAACTCTGTTTTATCGTATCAAGCATTTTTGGCCATTATAAGGTAAAACTATATCCTCCGGTTTGCGTTGCATTGTGTGATGGGACTTGAGTCTTATAATGGTTTCATTTTTCTAAAAAGCATTGCGTTGTTTAACGATTTACTTTATATATGCACTGGCAATCCAATGGAGTAAACTCATTCCGCGTTAGTGGCGTGGTCTTGTGATTAGCCTTATGATTAAATAGGTTAAGTAGATTTCTCATACCATTCCCATGACTGACTCGTAGTTTGTTTCACTTTGCAAACTCGGGTGCCCTCTTTTCCACACGGGCAGCCTTGTATACAGGTTTTAGCAGATTCATTCTGGATAGCAATGGAGATGAAAATGGATCTTATCATTTCTATTATGCTGTTCAGACTTCATTTAGTGTATTATGTTTGATTCCACTACAGACATTTTATATTATGTTGAAAACTATATTATGTACTAAGTATGATCCTATTACGCTGTGCAACTCTGATGATATATTATTTCTAGTGTAATTTGATGTTCATTTTCTGTTGTAATTCTATATTTTTGTTCTGCTGTTATTGTTTATGTGTTATGTTCCAATGATTATCCTTGCTTTCGTACTATGGGAGTTTGGGGTTATCACATTTAGAGACACCCATGGACTTGTGAAATTCTTCTTGAAGATCATCATCAACATTTTAGCACTTGGCTTGCTATTTTTCCATTTGGATTGGATTCTTGAACACATCTTGGCATAACTTCTCCCATTAGGATTCTCTTGGACATAAAAGCTTTTAGACAAAGGAAGCTTCACCATCAGATTTTTGCACTTGATAGAGAATAAGCAAGGACTTTGTTATTCTCAACACATAACATTGTAAACAAAAGGATTGGACTTTGGTTGTACTTGTAACTGCATGATAAAGATGAATGGTTACCTCAAAGTAGAAGTACACGTTTCTACCGAACCACTATAAACTATGGTGGTATTTAATTATCACTACTATGTGTCTGATTATGTTTGAATTATTTGGATAATATTAACCCATTGGGTGTTGGCGTGCGAAGCGACCAATTTCCCATGTCAACATTTTGGCATACCAGGTAAGGGAACCTTGCAATTTTGGGTTGCTAAGTATTCAAATCGCTCGGAATTCTAAGGATGGTTAAAAGGAAGCAAATCACTTTCGCTCATTCAGAAGGATCGGGAGTGGAGGAAAGTTTGGAAGTTTCCTCTATTGGACATCCGTCAAATTAAATTACTAGAGAAGAGATCGACGGAGTTGTAAAGGATTTGACTTCGCGCTTGGAACGATAAGAAGAGCATTTAAGAGGGCAAGAAGCGAGTATTAATGCTCTTATGGCTCAGACCGAGGGTTGCGGAAGGTCGTCGGGCCTACCGAATATTGCGAGAACAAGTGTTAGTGTTACTCACAGTTTGGCATGGGACTTGGGGGCAATTATCGAAAGTCAACCCTAGGTCGATACTAATCCCAGGATCAATACCCGTTCAGATAAACTCAGGGGAAACACCCCCCAATCCCAATGGCAGTTTGGCTCAAGAAGTTTTGGTTGGTCAGGTTTTGGGTCCCAGAACAGCAACGTTGCGATTGTTGGTTAAGCATCGGTCCGTGCAGGTTCAGATACAGGAACTTCCACGGTTCCGGAAGTTGGGTTTGTTCCAGTGGTGGCACCTCAGGCTAGGATGAAGCCAGATATTCTTGTTAGTGCTCAATAGTTTGCTAATTCTAAACTTGACAATGGGGGCACCAGTTTGGGATTGAATGATGGGAGTCGTTTGCATGGAAATGGAAGTGGAAGTTAGATCGTTGATGTGATTCGGTGATATACCCAAGGCGGAGCTTCTCTTTCAGATTTGGATTATGTTACTCGTAATCCACTTACTCGGGATATATAGAATTCTCAAAACCCAACAGATTTCAAATTACCGATGTTGGAGGCTTTTGATGAAAGGAAGGATCCAACCATTCACTTGATGCGTTATATGTGCCACATAGAAGTGCTTTCAGTGTCGGAGAATGTTATGAAAGTGCTTCCCACTTTACCTTTTGGATGTTGCTGTCATGTAGTTTTGGAAATTGGAAAATGAATCGGTAAATAGCTGGAGCGTGTTGGTCGAAAGGTTCGTCGAACAGTTCAAGGTTCACATTGCTCGACCCAAGAAAGTGATGACTCTCACGATAATTAAGCAAAGGTCTGATAAGACTTTGTGGAAGTTTTTGGAAAGGTTTAAATTGGTAGTGGCGTCAGTCAATCGACCAGACCCATCCGTGGTACTTATGCTTGCTATTTCCATTGTCTTGGATAAGATGGATTTCAAGATCTCACTTCAACGGGATACACCACGGGACCTTGGTGAATTCTACTTTAAAATAGATAGGTTTCTGACGGGAGAAGACGTGAGAGTCGATAAGTAGGCTCTTGAGGTTAATTCAGTTAATGGCGAAGGATCGTCCAACTCCTCCAAAGATAAAGGCAAAGGGAAACTCCCGTCTTGGAATGAGTAGAATACATGTCATTGGAGTCAGCTAAGATTCCCTTCATATGCGGAGCTTAATCATAACTGGAGGAAATTTACTTAGAGGTCCACCTAGTTGCTTATTTCAAAAAACCTCATGTGTGTGGCGGGGGGGGGGGGAGGTCCACTTAAATGGAAAAAGATTTTGGTAGACATTGCTTGTTTCACGAACTAGATGGTCACAACACAAACAATTGCGGACATCTTCGGAATATGATTGAGCAGCGCGTCAGATGTGGCGAGATGGATGAGTATGTTCATAATCGGGCTGCAGTACCGGACAGGCACAACTACCTGCTCCGGCTCAGAATAGGAACGAGCCAGGACGTGGCTCGAGTGATCAATCAGGGCTCTTCGGACTTTGGATTTTGGTTTCTACCTTTCTTACTCTTTGGTTCTGTTGCTTTAGCATTTCAGATTTTGGCTTTATGGATTATCGTTCATTGGCTTTCCATATTTTGGGTTCTGGTCTTTCGGCTTTTGGATATGGTTATTTGAATTTTTGGATTATGTATTTTGGTTATTTAGTCATTAGAACTTTGGCTTTTGGTATTTTGACTCTGGCTGTATTGGCTTCAGCCTTGTGGATATTGTATCTTTAGTTCTTTGGTTTTAGACGATTTTAAGTCGGGCCCACCCATGTACATGATTGGTCTTAATTCGTAGGGTGCTCTTTGCCTAACTATAAATCATCTGCCTCGTGATTAATCGTTCTCTTTGGTTTACTTGCTTGTGGGATTTTAGAGGGAAAATCTTCCTACCCATGTATGGGATTAGGTCTTAATACCTAGGCATGCTCTTTCCGGATGAGAAACCCTCTGATCTCCTATACTTATTTTTGGTTATTTGGCTTAGGATGACCAAGTCGGCTTACCTATGTATTGGGACTGTTGAGGCCCCTAGGCATGTTTTTTGCTCGATGATAAAACAATCCCCTTCAAAATTAACAAACTCAACAATCTTTAAATCGAAAACGACTAAGTTGACCCACCCTCGTACGAGATTAGGTCTTAACCTCTAGGCATGCTCTCTGCTCGACAATAAACCGTTAGATTTTCCTTTGATTTTACTAAAAGCTATGAACCTTTAAAACTTTAATAAAATTACTCCGTTCGTAAGGACTTTGCTTGCGGAGTATGGAATTGGAATTTCAAACTTTAAGGACATGTTGTTGTAACACCCTGAAATTTTAAATATTAAAATTAACAAATTTAAGAATACTTAATTGTTAAATTAATAATTAAGGGAAACGAGTTACGTCATTGCGTTCGTCTCGAAATTCTGCTTGGGATAGAGTCCAAGTTTTCGAAAATCGGACTTCGTATGAAGAAGTTATGGCCCTCAGAAGTTTCAGAAATTTATATAAAACAATTCAGAAAATTAAATACCAAGGCAGGTCGACCTGGAGGTCGACCTACCCCAGGCCAGGTCGACCGGGGGGTCGACCTCCCTATACATGTCGACCTGGGGGTCGACCTCCCCCTCGACCCAGATCTAAAACCTAACATGTTTCTTTGTGTGACGATTATCTGAGTCATTAAGGCTTGTGTGGCAAGTTCTGGTTGGTTCTCTTAGGTTTGAATGGCTTTGATTGGTCCTAGGTTAATCTAACGGCTTAGGTTGATTTAAACTTCTATAAAAGAGTGCCTAGACTCAAACCCTAAACCTTAACAAAATTTGTCTCTTGGTCACCATGCTGCTGTTAGGATAATTCTCCTTCCTAAATCTTAGGGATTAGCAAGTCAGAATTCTAATTCAAAAGACGAACAAATCATTCTCTTCTCTAACCTATCTTTGTGAGTACAATTTCTTTCACAATATAATTAATTAATTAATTATGATGAGTTATAATTGGATTATGAGAACATGTCTGTTGAATCGTGTGATGTTGTTTAACTTTGTTATCTTATGTTGGTAGATTTATTTCATATGTCCAATTATACATGTTTAACTTGATTCATTTTATGCAAGTTTGGGATGTTCAATCACATGCTAGTTTGAATATGAATCTTATGCAAGTCCCTTTTTACATATGTTAATTCGTATGTGAATCTTATGCAAGTTTGGGATGTTAAATCATATGCTAATTCGTATGTGAATCTTATGCAAGTTTGGGATCTTATGCAAGTTTGGGATGTTAAATCATATGCTAATTCGTATGTGAATTTTATGCAAGTTTGGGATGTTAAATCGTATGCTAGTTTGAATATGAATCTTATGCAAGTCTATATGTGAATTGTACACAAGTTTATATGTGAATCAAGTATATACATATGCTAGTTTATATGCAAAAACATGTGAAAAATTCATATGCAAGTTGTAGAAATCATATGCAAGTTTAGGTAAAAAACTATATTCACATTTTTGGGTAAAAATTATATTCACATATGCATGTTAAGTGAGACCCATAACTGATATATGCAAGTTCACAATTTCATGTTTAGATCTATATTTAGATCCATGGTAGTTTATGCAAATATATGATTCTATATGACCATTGTCTATACAAATTATTGGCTATGCAAATTTATGTTATAATTCCCATTTGCAAGTTAGATCTATTTTTATGTGCTATGCAAGTTGTGATGTTTCTTTTCTTTTTATGAGTTAGACTATTTGCGGGTCTAACATATTTCATATTAACGTGCGAACGACGTGGGGGCAATGGGAAAATATTAACTATTAATATTGTGAATTGGCATAAAAATGGCTTAAAAGCATATAATAAATCTGAGACATTAATTGGCCTAATTTATATGCATAGAAATTATGGACATAATTTAGGTGACAATTATGGACATAGATTAATTTGGAAGTTATTGACAATTTGAAATGGAGATATTAATTCAAATTGGGGTTGAATAATAATGTGTAATAATAAATGCTTAAGACACGAGGTTAGACTTGTTTGTGGTGTAAGACTGCCCGGACCCGCCCGACAAATCCAACAACCACAAACGGTAGTCTAATGTGAGAGGTCAAACGCATAAATTAAATGCGTAATAAATGCCTAAGACACGAGGTTAGACTCGTTTGTGGTATAAGACTGCCCGGACCCGCCTGGCACATCCAACAACCACAAACGTCAGTCTAATGTGAGAGGCCGTAGGCATATTTAAAAGATGCTTAGACACGAGGTTAAGTCTGGCTTGTGGTGAAAGTCTGCCTGGAACCGCCCGACATATCCAGCAGCCACAAGCAATCGACTTAATGTGAGAGGTTTGTGCATTAATAATTAATTAATGCTGATCAAAGACGAATATGAATAACAAACAAAAGTTTGGTTGAGTTGAGTAATTCTCTGAGTACCAATCTGATGTTGATTTCGGTCTTTGGGGTTGATACTTAGGGAGTTATTCTCTTAACCAATGTATCTGTGAACTAAGATGTACTTAATCGTAAATTAAGTAAAAAGATGTTATACGATATATATATATATATATGTGGATGGGGTTAAGACCAGCTTAACCAATAATCTGATATGTGGATAAGGTTAAGACCAGCTTAACCAATAATCTAATAAGTAGGTAGGGTTAAGACCAGCTTAACCAATAATATATAAGTGGATAGGGTTAAGACCACCTTAACCAATAATCTGATAAGTAGGTAGGGTTAAGACCAGCTTAACCAATAATATATATTAATTTGATAAGTGGGTAGGGTTAAGTCTAGCTTAACCAATAATAAATATATTAATCTGATAAGTGGATAAGGTTAAGGCAAACTTAACCAATAATATATATTGATCTGATAAGTGGATAGAGTTAAGACCAACTTAACCAATAATATATGAGTGGATAGGGTTAAGACAAACTTAACCAGTAATATATATCTGATAAGAAGATAGGGTTGAGACAAGCTTAACCAATAACACACGTTGATTTGATAAGTGGGTAAGATGGGTGACATGTGATATATAATTATAAACACTTAACCAAGTTGAAACATGTAAGAAGACATGAATATGAAGGGGTTAAGTGGGAAATCCTAGTCGGGACCAAGCATAGGTGGAAAGCTTGTGTCAAGTGTGGGGACCCTTTTCAACCAATAACCCAATTAGTATCTAAGTGAGCTCGATCTAGATCGAGGACGGGATGCGCTTACTGGGTTTGATTGTAAGAGGTCAAAACGGGTTAGTGGTGGCAACGCAAGTCCAACGGGGTCACGTGCGTGCTTGGGCCCGGGCTGATAGGTAAGACGTTGTTGCATCGTGTAGGTGTAAGCCGTGAATCTTTGGTGGTATCGGGTTGCCACTTTGGGAAGTGGTACACCCCACTGTAGGACCAACACGGGTATCTATGAGTTAGGGAGCCAATCAAATGGGGAAGGTAGTGGGGAAGACTAGCGGAGATAGGAGCAGGCGGCACCTATGAAGACAGCTAGGAGTCCTACTACCATATTATAAATAAATGTTGTAATTAGAATGGGGAGGTTAGTGGGTACATCTAGTGGAGATAGGAGCAGGCGACACCTATGAAGACAGCTAGGCGTACACGAAACTACCATTATGATTATTATGTTCAGAAGGCAGGATCAACTTTTAGGGGGACTAGTAATGGTGCAGTATAGTAATTATCCTATAGTGATTAGGAGCGCGATTAACGGCAGTATATTCCTCTTGTTTGTTTTGTCTTGCCCACTTGCTTCACGGTCATTCCTTGTTTTACCAGTTTATGCCTTATCCTAATTACTTTAATAATTATATTGTTAAAGTTATTGGACTCGCCAGACTTTATGTCTGACCCCCTTTGTTTTTGCCTCCTTTCTTCCTTCCCCCCCGGTTCTCAGGGTGGGACTAGTGCTAGTTGAGCTTGATTTGGATCTTTCTCTCTCTTTGGAAGTGCTTGGATTGCTGAAAGTAAAGTTCAGCTCATCTCTTTTATGGCTACTTATGTTGGGGTTATGCTTTTTTACTTTATGTACTCAGAAAACAATTTGTCAAGATGGATATTAAGTGTACTTGGTTTTATTGTTGGTTTTTAATGTAACCAAACTATTTCTCCTCTGCAACAAAAGTTGTTTTAATTTTTCAATTACCAGTATATGTATCCATCTTGTTCTGTTCTATACACCAATAATACTCCATGAAAGTTAATGCATTCCTTTTGAGAGTGACATTAATGGACGTGGGGTGTTACATGTGGTATCAGAGCTGAAGGTTAACAAAACAAATAAGAGATTTTGAAAAACTATTTTTCAAAAAGCATTTTATAAAGAAATACTTTCAAAAATATGTTTTAAGGAGAGTATTTTCAAGAGAAAAGTTTGTTTTAAAAACAGAACCCCCAAGAGCCATATATCTTTCCTTTGATTCTCCATTTTGAATCTCTTCCTCTTTCCTTTTTTTTGAATTTCTTCCTCCACGTATAGATGCATTTTCTAAGATATGTAAGAACTTCCGTACGATGGGCGGAAAACCGCTTCATGGTAGAAGGAAACGGAGGACTTGTTGGTACCTTTAAGATAGACAATGGAAGGAAGGTTCAATTAACTGCTTGGTTAATAAAGGATGAAGCCTCATTTTGGTGGGAGGTCACTAATGGAGAATTTACATGAGAGACATGGATAGGACACACAGTAAGAAAGTAGATCCAAAGAAAGGTCGTAAGGATAACAAGGGGCCAAGAGAAAAGGAAGGGCCGCACTTGTGAAATACATGACTACTTAAATAAAGACGTTAGAAAGAAGAAGAAGACTAGTTGTTATCGTTACGGAGAAACATGACATCTTATTAGGATCGTCCAAAGAAGCAAAAGGCAAAGGTAATGGCAAAGTACAGGATCTTCTGGAGGGAAAACGCGTTCCCTCACGGCTGGCATACCTGATTGAGGTAGAAATATCTTGGTTGGAAGTTTGGTTTTTCTTTTTGATCGTCCTGTTCGAACCATGTTTGAATTCTGGCGCCTCACACTCACTTGTATATGCTTTGTCAGTTGAAAACATTGTACCTAAATACTAGTCTAGTTACGGATCCCATAGTAGTCTCAAATCCTACTGGTGGTTTGGCTCATCTTTCGATGATTTGCCAGGATTTGTGAGTGTCTATCTTGGGCGTTGTGTTTGAATGCAACGCCTTCGTTCTTGGCTTCTTGGGCTATGGCCTGATTCTAGGCATGGATTGGCTAGCCGGATACGAGCCATCCTAGACTGTGAAAGAAGGGTAGTTAGATTGTTGAATCGTTGTGGAAAGACCCTAGAGGTCCGGTGATGCTTAGCTACCTAGAATCTCTTGACGCGTCCAACGATGATTTGGAATTAGTTCGTGTGGTTCGTGAATATGGTAACGTCTTCGATGAAGTTCGGGGTTTACCCCCGAGGCGCAAGATAGACTTTCGTATATACCTAGTAGATAATGCAAAGCCAGTTGCATTACCAGTACGCCACATGGCTCCGAGAGAGAGAGAGAGAGAGGAGAACTCAGTAAGTAAGTGAGAGAGTTGCTTGAGAAGGGGTTCATAAGAAGGAGCATTTTGGAATGGGGATAGCTATGGATCCCGCAAAGGTGGTGGCAATCCAAAATTGGAAGATTCCTAAGAACGCAACAGAAGTAAGAAGCTTTTTAGGGATAGCGGGCTATTATAGGAAGTTCATTAAGGACTTCACGAAGATATCAGCCCCACTTACTCGGTTAACAAAGAAGAACTTGACTTTTGCTTGGGATGTTGACCATGACGATGCTTTCCAACATTTGAAGAGGGCTTCGACGACAACTCCAGTTTTAGTTTTTCCAGATGGAAGTAAGCCATTCACAGTGTATACCGGTGCTTGCGGGACAGGGCTTGGAGTAGTTTTCGATGCAAGAGGAAAAGGTGATATGCAAAAGGAGGCAAGTACGAGTACCGCTTATCATCCACATATGGATGGATGGGCAAGAAGGGGTGAATAGAATCCTTGAAGATCTTTCGAGGTTATGTATCCAAGATTTTAAAGGGACATGAGAAGAGGCAACGAGCTTAGTGGTGTTCACGACGTGTTTCACGTGTCACATTTGCAGAAGTGTTTACAAGATACCGCGGAAGTAGTGGAGTCGAACGTGCTTAGAGAAGTGGAAGTAGAGTGAGATGCCACGATTAGACGAGCTCCTACATGCATCCTTGGGTCGGAGGTATTAAAGCTACGCAACAGAGAGGTCAAGTTGGTCAAAGTGCAATGGGGAAATGATCGAAGAGACGCGACTTGAGAAACGGAAGACAAGATGCATACGATGTATGTTTTTAACTTCTCCTTTTTCTACCGCTTTGTTTATGCTTGTCCTATCATTTAGTATATCTTCGCAATTGTATCTTCGATCTTTAGTTAGGAAAAAACCCTATGGCTGTAAACACGTGTTTGATACATGTTATGTTTGGTGGATGCAAATGGATGCAAGTGGTTGCCCGTGGATGCATGTACACACACATTAGGCACTAGATCGGCTCGGTAACTGTCATATTGCATATAAATATGTGTGCATATTTAAATTAATGGATGTATAATGGTTGTGTTATCATATGGATGCTGCATTTAGATGAATGGTCGTGCACGCATGTAGAAATAATATGTATCATTAGGATTCTTTTGCATACATAATGGACGCATGACACTATCATGATTTGCATTAAGGAGGTCAAGTGAATCAGTAGACCGCCTGATTTTGCATTAGATAAGGAACATATACACACACTTTGCATATGTTCATACGGCATTAGAAGTTTTTTAAGGACAATGGATGCTTGTGTTTGTTGATTGAGTAGATGGATGATTGGATGGTAGGATATACATTCTCCTTAACATGGAGATTTCGGGGCGAAATCCTTTAAGGAGGGGAGAATGTAACACCCCGAAATTATAAATTTTAAAATTAACAAATTTAATAATACTTAATTGTCAAAGTGAGAATTAAAGTAAATGGGTTACGCCATTGCGTTCGTCTCGAAATTCTACTTGGGATAGAGTCCAAGTTTTCGAAAATCGGACTTCGTATGAAGAAGTTATGGCCCTCAGAAGTTTCAGAAATTTATATAAAGACCTGGAGGTCGACCTACC
This sequence comes from Allium sativum, assembly GCA_030737875.1. Taxonomy (NCBI): domain Eukaryota; kingdom Viridiplantae; phylum Streptophyta; class Magnoliopsida; order Asparagales; family Amaryllidaceae; genus Allium; species Allium sativum. The sequence continues at coordinate 433,070,581 of CM060912.1, forward strand.
CTAGGCCAGGTCGACCGAGGGGTCGACCTCCCTATACAGGTCGACCGAGGGGTCGACCTCCCCCTCGGGCCAGATCTAAAACCTGACGTGTTTATTTGTGTGATGATTTTCTGAGTCATTAGGGCTTGTGTGGCAAGTTCTGGTTGGTTCTCTTAGGTTTGAATGGCTTTGATTGGTCCTAGGTTAATCAAACGACTTAGGTTGATTTAAACTTCTATAAAAGAGTGCCTAGACTCAAACCCTAAACCTAAACAAAATTTGTCTCTTGGCCACCATGCTGCTGGTAGGATAGTTCTCCTTCCTAAAGCTTAGGGATTAGCAAGTCAGAATTCTAATTCAGAAGACGAACAAATCATTCTCTTCTCTAACCTATCTTTGTGAGTACAATTTCTTTCACAATATAATTAATAAAATAATTATGATGAGCTATAATTGGATTATGAGAACATGTCTGTTAAATCACGTGATGTTGTTTAACTTTGTTATCTTATGTTGGTAGATTTATTTCATATGTCCAATTATACATGTTTAACTTGATTCATTTTATGCAAGTTTGGGATCTTCAATCACATGCTAGTTTGAATATGAATCTTATGCAAAGTCCGTTTTTACATATGCTAATTCGTATGTGAATCTTATGCAAGTTTGGGATGTTAAATCATATGCTAATTCGTTTGTGAATCTTATGCAAGTTTGGGATGTTAAATCATATGCTAATTCGTATGTGAATTTTATGCAAGTTTGGGATGTTAAATCGTATGCTAGTTTGAATATGAATCTTATGCAAGTCTATATGTGAATTGTACACAAGTTTATATGTGAATCAAATTTATACATATGCTAGTTTATATGCAAAAACATGTGATAAATTCATATGCAAGTTGTAGAAATCCATATGCAAGTTTAGGTGAAAAACTATATTCACATTTTTGGGTGAAAATTATATTCACATATGCAAGTTAAGTGAGACCCACAATTTATAGATGCAAGTTCACAATTTCATGTTTAGATCTATATTTAGATTCATGGTAGTTTATGCAAATATATGATTCTATATGACCATTGTCTATGCAAATTATTGGCTATGCAAATTTATGTTATAATTCCTATTTGCAAGTTAGATCTGTTTTTATGTGCTATGCAAGTTGTGATGTTTCTTTTCTTTTTATGAGTTAGACTATTTGCGGGTCTAACATATTTCATATTAAACGTGCGAACGACGTGGGGGCAATGGGAAAATATTAACTATTAATATTTTGAATTGGCATAAAAATGGCTTAAAAGCATATAATAAATTTGAGACATTAATTGGCCAAATTTATATGCATAGAAATTATGGACACAATTTAGGTGACAATTATGGACACAGATTAATTTGGAAGTTATTGACAATTTTAAATGGAGATATTAATTCAAATTGGGGTTGAATAATAATGTGTAATAATAAATGCTTAAGACACGAGGTTAGACTCGTTTGTGGTGTATGACTGCCCGGACCCGCCCGGCAAATCCAACAACCACAAACGGTAGTCTAATGTGAGAGGTCAAAGGCATAAATTAAATGCGTAATAAACGCCTAAGACACGAGGTTATACTCGTTTGTGGTATAAGACTGCACGGACCCGCCCGACACATCCAACAACCACAAACGTCAGTCTAACGTGAGAGGTCGTAGGCATAATTAAAAGATGCTTAGACACGAGGTTAAGTCTGGCTTGTGGTGTAAGTCTTCCCGGAACCGCCTGACATATCCAGCAACCACAAGCAATCGACTTAATGTGAGAGGTCTGTGCATTATTAATTAATTAATGCTGATCAAATGAATGACAAACTGAAGTTTGGTTGAGTTGAGTAATTCTCTGAGTACCAATCTGATGTTGATTTCGGTCTTCGGGGTTGATACTTAGGGAGTTATTCTCTTAACCAATGTATCTGTAAACTAAGATGTACTTAATCATAAATTAAGTAAAAACATGTTATACGATATATGTATATATATATATATATATGAGATACATAACATGATAAGTGGATAGGGTTGAGACCATCTTAACCAATAATCTGATAAGTGGATAAGGTTAAGACCAACTTTACCAATAATCTAATAAGTAGGTAGGGTTAAGACCAGCTTAACCAATAATATATAAGTGGATAGGGTTAAGACTAGTTTAACCAATAATCTGATAAGTAGGTAGGGTTAAGACCAGCTTAACCAATAATATATATTAATTTGATAAGTGGGTATGGTTAAGTCTAGCTTAACCAATAATATATATATTAATCTGATAAGTGGATAGGGTTAAGGCAAACTTAACCAATAATATATATTGGTATGATAAGTGGATAGGGTTAAGACCAACTTAACCAACAATATATAAGTGGATAGGGTTAAGACAAACTTAACCAATAATATATATCTGATATGCAGATAGGGTTGAGACAAGCTTAACCAATAACACATGTTGACTTGATAAGTGGGTAACATGGGTGACATGTGGGATATAATTATAAACACTTAAACCGATTTGAGACATGTAAGAAGACATGAATAAGAAGCGGTTAAGTGGGAAGTCCTAGTAGGGACCAAGCATAAGTGGAAAGCTTGTGTCAGGTGTGGTTATCCTTTTCAACCAGTAATCCATTTAGTATCTAAGTGAGCTCGATCTAGATCGAAGACAGGACACGCTTACTAGGTTTGATTGTAAGAGGTCAAAACGGGTTAGCGGTGGCAACGCAAGTCCAACGGGGTCATCTGCATACGTGGGCCTGGGCTAGTAGGTAAGACGTTGTTGCATCGTGTAGGTATAAGCCGTGCATCTTTAGTGGTATCGGGTTGCCACTTTGGGAAGTGATACACCTCACTGTGGGACCAGCACGAGTATATACGAGTTAGGGAGCTGACTGAATGAGGAAGGTAGTGGGTACGACTAGCGGAGATTGGAGCAGGAAGCACCTATGAAGACAGCTAGGAGTCCAACTACCATATTATGAATAAATGTTGTAATTAGAATGGGGAGGGTAGTGGGTACAACTAGTGGAGATAGGAGCAGGCGGCACCTATGAAGACAGCTAGGGGTACACGAAACTACCATTATGATTATTATGTTCAGAAGGCGGGATCAACTTTTAGGGGGATTAGTAATGGTGCAGTATAGTAATTATCCTATAGTGATTAGGAGCGCGATTAGCGCCAGTATATTCCTCTTGTTTGTTTTGTCTTGCCTACTTGCTTCACAGTCATTCCTTGTTTTACCAGTTTATGCCTTATCCTAATTACTTTAATAATTATATTGTTAAAGTTATTGGACTCGCTAGACTTTATGTCTGACCCCCTTTGTTTTTGCCTCTTTTCTTCCTTCCGCCCCCCCAAGGTTCTTAGGGTGGGACTAGTGCTAGTGGAGCTTGATTTGGATCTTTCTCTCTCTTTGGAAGTACTTGGATTACTGAAAGTAAATTCATCTCATCTCTTTTATGGCTACCTATGTTGGGGTTATGCTTTTTTACTTTATGCACTCAGATTTTTTTTTGTCAAGATGGATATTAAGTGTACTTGGTTTTATTGTTGGTTTTTGATGTAACCAAACTATTTCTCCTCTGCAATAAAAGTTGTTTTAATTTTTCAAGTACCAATATATGTATTCGTCTTGTTCTGTTCTATACACCAATAATACTCCATGAAAGTTAATGCATTCCCTTTGAGAGTGACATTAATGGACGTGGGGTGTTACAGTTGTAGTAAGCACTTTGCTCACTAAGTATAAAAATTTGATCCCTAAGTAAGGACTTTGCTTGCAAACGAACGAGCGGTGAGTGGCTGTGGTGGTGGAGTAGGGAATGAAGGAGCCGAGTTTAGGGGTTTACCCTTTCTGGATAGGGTTCTACAATGAAGGGTTCGGTATTTTCTTAGGTGGGCCGAGAGCAAGGGCACGGAGGCTACTGATGTCGGGATAGTGGATAGGGAAATAGAGCTCTAGTCGATGTTTGGCAATGGGAGATGTTTTTTTTGGAATCTAGGTGATGTAGTTAAGGGTTTGTGTGCGGCCAAGTTCCAAGTGACTGGGCGCTAGAAGGATAAAGGGGATCATCGATGGTGGTTAGTTGAGGGCGTTGGTGGGCAGTTGCAATTTGTGGATGAGGAGGGATTAGAGCTTAGGGTTTGGATTGCGTGAAGAGGAAAAGAGGGTTTGGCAAGTTATAGGAAAAATGTAAATGATGAGGAAAGAGTTACGTGGAAGAAAACAAAATGAAGAGAGATAAAGTTGTGTATGTTATGTTGGCTGGGTGCTGAAAGACATTAGGAAAAAGAAAAGAGGGTAGGGAAAGAGCATGGAAGAAAATGACAAGAAAGAGTTTGAGTAAATTGTTTGAACGGTGTTTTTCTGGGAACCGATGAAACTTGTTTGTTCGAATTACGTGTTTTTCAACTTTCTATACATCATAAAGATCAATATTCTTAAAATTCAAGTATATGAATGGACATGAGAGAAACATGGGAGGGACTGGTTTAGACACATACAAATATATATATATATATATATATATATATATATATATATATATATATATATTATACAGCGTACCAATTTTCAATATATATATATATATATATATAAATGCACATTAATTTTGCGCATTTTGCCGACAAAATCATGAATATGGAGCAATGAAGTCTGAATTTTGCAGAATGAAAAATGATGTTCTTTTTAGAATACGATGTAATATCTAAAAAAAGAAATGCCTAAATTCCGAGAACATTTTATTTTTCAACGATTTATTCTAATTTAACTAAAATTTCCAAACGGGACATACTTTCATATTTTACTATAAAATTTATTCCTCCACTGTGTTTATTTGAACGTATCTAAAATATTAAATTTCGTAGTTTAATTCAAAGTTTAAGTTTTAGCGTTAATCACACTATATCGGTTGTTGCTACCGTAAGTCAATCATATAAATCGATTTAAATGGAGTAAGTGAACTTTAATGTTATCGTTGTAAAATTCACTAGATTAATTTTATATATGATATTACAATTTCTATAGTTCAAATAAATTTAATTTTAAACTATAAGTTAGATTATAGTAAAACCGTTATTTGGAAATCTTTCAAACTCTCAGTCTATAACAGATACTAAGAAAAATAAAATGATACCGTAAACTGATTTTTTTTAACTCAACATTGCAGTACAATTTTAGTCAAGCTAATGTGAGTGCAAGTAGAATGGAAAACATCAACTATAAAATATTTCATTTGGACTATCATCTTATATATAATGTTATTTCTTCATATAACACTATCAGAAGCAAAAAATAATTGTTTTTACCCCTATATACTACAAAACTGATACCTAAAATCTAAAATTGAAACTAACAAGAAAAATGATACTAGAAAAAGTCAACAGAATGTTTAATGCTAAAAGATTTTCATAATTTTTTATAATAACGAAACATTGATTCGACTCATTTATCATTATATTTAATCAATAAAAGTTTATTTATTTATAGAATATAAATCCAAACATAAAAAACTGACAAATTTTATCAAAAAAAGATACCTAGTAACTAATAAACTGTTCCTTCGAATCCGATACTCAAATTAATAAAAAAATATATATTAAAAAGGTTAATTGAATACTTAATCCTGTAAGACTTCAATGAATATTTAACACCAATGAAACACTAATTTAACTCTTTATCATCATAAATAATTTGTAACAAATTCATTTGTTATTGAATAACAAGTTAAAAATGAAAGACGATCTTTTATCAAAAAGGATACCTGCTACTGTAAAATTGGTACTCAAAATCCAACACCCAGATTAATAAGAAATATGATATAAAAAATAACTAAATATTTAATATTAACAATGCAATATATAACACATTGAATTTTTGATGGATATAGCCATATTTACTCACTATTAATTCCATTTCAACATATCTAAAAAATAATATAATACTACAAAACTTTATTGCTTTGAAAATGACGCAGAAAAATAATAAACACGATACATAAAAACCGATATTTGCTGAAATAAACATAGCGATACATCTTCATCCAAACCAAATCCAAGATACGAATCAGTGAACAAAAATCAAACAACATTCAATTTAACACGACCAAGAAAACATAATTGCACTAAGAAAAACCATAACATATTTGCTGCTATTTCCCAAATTTTCCAATGAGTATAATAGAAGAAAGCATAAAGCTGAAATTAATTATCTAAAAGAAAAACAAATGAGTATTAGAGATAACCAAATTAAAACATCGATAGAATTAAAAGGGAAAAAGCATAGACAAATTTTTGACCCTTGTCCTTATGGAACATTTTTTTGTTCATTTTGTCCTTCAAGGTATTTTCCTGAAACAGGAAAATAGTGTGAAGGACAAAATGAACAAAAAATTGTTCCATAAGGACAAGGGGCTAAAATTTTATCCATACGGACAAATTTTAGTGTAAAAGGAGGAATATAGTAGGCCCCTCAATTCCTCCCTTTACACTAAAATTTGTCCTTATGGATAAAATTTTAGCCCCTTGTCCTTATGAAACAATTTTTTGTTCATTTTGTCCTTGAGACCAGGATTGGGGTATAATCATTCTTAAATTTGAAAATTTTCGCTACCTCATTGAAAGACACGAAAATCAAAATCATGTTGAAAGCAATAGATCGTGCTTTAAAGAACAATTTTTTGGTTTGAACTTATAAAAGAGAAAGCAAAAAAGAAAAGGCAGAACGAGATGGAAGAAGAAGAAGAAGAGAAAGTGCACATGATAGCCAAGGGTTTTAAAAAATAATTTACGCTTTGTCCTTGTCTTTGAGAATAAATATATAAGCAGGTTGGCCTTGCAATTAAAAAATCCTCTAACTTTGTCCTAGAAAACATTTTTATGGCTATGATTTATCATGCAATGGATGATGAATATGTCAATATAAATGAGTTATAATTTGTATGCTATTTTCGTTACTTGATTTATATACTTTTATATTGAAAATAATGAATGGTTATTTTTATTTTTATTTTAGCCCTTCTTCAATTACAAAATATCTACACATCAAAAAAGCATGGTTTATAATTTATTATGCAAAATAGGATGAGTTATAACTTGAACTCCCTAATTTTTAAACATGGATTTTTAAATAATTTATCTATTTTTATATAAAAAAGAATGTATTATTGTTTTACTGATAAAAATGAGTTATATTTTTGTAAAGATTGATATTTTTTAAGCAAATAAATCAAAATTAGTATTACTAATATTTAATATTTTTAATTTTGTTGAAAGATAAAAGATATACAGATAAATTTGTAAATATTATCTGATAGAGTGATGAAAGAATCAAAAAATGAACATGTAATAGAAAAAAATTAATATAATTTTATGCATTTGAAATTATTGTAGCTAATATAATAATAGTTGTCAAAAATAAATATATGATACCATTAAAGTAATGAACAAAATATTTATTTAATGACCAAAAGAAATGTTAATTGAAAGTAAGACTTGTAACTTCACAATCATATTTTAGTTATGTAAAGTGTTTTGTAATCCATCATTTCATTCCTCGATAGTTTATAATAATAGTTAACATGAGATAATTGGTGTTTGACTTAAAAAGATGATATACACTAAAAAATGTTTATGTTCAAAATATGGTATATCTTTATTCATTAATTAGTGTAAATTACGAACATAAACAACTAAAATTTAATAATTCATTGAAAATATTTATGAATAAAAAACTCAAATACTTGTTCTTGACTTTAACATAATTCTTAAAAAAAATATATTTGTTGATTGCATAAAATCCACTTGACATACTAGTTTAAAAAGGAAAAATGTCGTATATATTTGTAAAATATACTTATTTTAGAAAGGAAAAACTCTTCTTTTTTTATGTTTGTCGTCTCTAATAGTAAATGTACTTGCATAAATATCCATGAGATACTTCATGCCATTTGATTTATTTTTTTCTCTTCTTTTTCCTTGCAAAAAGAAGCTAAATGACATTCATGCAAATTAAGGTTGAATGAGCATTCGGGTTCTCTCCCCCGTTGATAGGAGTAAGGTTTTAAATCTTAGATATTGGTCGCGTTTCGTCTCGGGGATTTTATAGACTCGGTCTCGTATCGGGGGAGATCTCGGACGAGATGAGTCTAACTCGGGAGTTTGTCTCGGATTTTCATCTCGGGTCTGAAAGTTCATATCGGAACATTCACGGGGTACATGATATGTTAAAAACGATATTTTAACAAAATGATTTTTATGAATGCCATCAAAAACATAGCAACTTAAACTTAAAATACAAAATAACTTTATTATTCTTTATTTTGCAAAAGATCATTCATACTCTAAATTGTAATATGCTTAAAACTAGAATATTGTTAGACAGGAAACATTAAATGGATCCAAAACATTAAAAAAAATCCAGCATGAATAGACCATAAAACACATAATTTCATAAGTAACATGTATGTAAAAAGACAAATTTCAAAATCATAAGCATTGTAAAACATATATGAACATACAATATAGTCATTTAACATGCAAAATGTAAAATAACAAAAGATTGATATGGATAGATTTGGGTTTTTTAAATATAGTTCTAGTTCAGGCACAAATTTAAATTTTAACCAAAAAAATAAGATCTCGGACGATATTCCAGTATTTCGTCTTGGTCGATATATCGTTCGATATTGCAATATCTCGGATGATATATTCGAAAGGAGATTTAGAGTGATATTTGCTGTTTCATTTTGGAAGGAGCCCAAAACGAGATCTCGGAGGAGATCTCGGGCGATATTTGCGAGATTTGAAACAGTGGATAGGAGATTATATATTTTTCATGTTTACCGGCCCCAAACCAGGTCCACCTTTCTTATAGCTTCTTCTCATAAGACACGGCTGCAGGTTGCACGATATTTCATTATTTCCTATAACAATGATTCATTTCCTTCTTTCATAAGTTTTATACGCTCATTCCTCATGCTCCTTTTCTTATATGGATCGTTTATTGCTTCGTAAATCTATTTTAATATTGCTTCTTATATTGTTTTATTTAACTAAACTTGCTCTTAGGTCAACCGAGAAGGAATCCTTCATCACACAGAAGTTTAAGATCAACAAATTAGCAAATATTCTCATTGATGCCTGGATCTTTTCACGTAGGACTTGCCTCATAAACACCATTTCCTTTATTCTTTTCATATTTCTTCATGACCTTTCATCTTTTTTTTCAACGGAAAATGATAATAGTCTCATTGATGATTTAGATAGTCAAACCCTGCATTTGGGCATGGTATTAAGATATTTTCTATATTTAAAATTCATTTGGTTATTGGCCAATTTTATTTATGTATAACTTAACCAATATTTTTAACTTGACTTCTATTAATCATTTCTTCCTTTGCAGGAAAGATGGCTTCAACCAATATTGAGTTTGAACTCACCTCTGCTTTCGACTAGAGCAAGGATGAGGAAATTTGTCATTAGTCTATGAACTTGCTCATAACCATAGAAAACATAGGAAGAGGCATGCCAACATTTACATTGCTTATGGGATGTCAACTGTTAACACCAAAATTTGTACTGACTAAATATAAAGAAGCAAAAGGTCCAGAACAAGAGGAGCAAAGAGATCGGATGGTGAAACATAAATCATGGAGAAAAGAGCCTTGAAAAAGGCTTGGGCGTTATCGAAAGTTTAAGGGTCGAGAGCTAATACCAATAACAAAGGGATTCGACTTGCGACTATTACTATCAAATTCAACACCTAGACAAGATGGCGGTAAAGGGGTGTCAAGCCGTCACCAACATAAAAGAGGCAATTGAAACCACAAGTGACTAACACCATCAAAGAAGAAGTAAGCTTGGAATTGATGTAAAGAAGGGATATTGACAGGGTAGTGCCGACATGAAAGGCAAAGCTCAATTCTGAAAGAAGATAGGAAAGAAAGGGTGAAAGCTTATAACCCGAGAATAAAGGTAAGATAGAAAGCACCAGGCCAAGCAAAAAGAGATGAAAGGGCTATCGGCATTAATTTACTTAATGACGATACGGAAGGAGGTGAAGACATTTAAGGAACATGAAGCCGAAAGCATAACAGAAACATTCCCAGGCCACTGAGAGATAACTTCAATAGTCAATAAAAGATACATCGGAAGCATATTGCTGGAAGACCGAAACTTACCCCAGAAGTAAACCAAACTTAGAGAATAAGAGCCATCCATACAAACTCGCTTAGCATCGATACTAAAAGGGGTGACAGATCCCAAAAACACAAGAAGAAAAAGCACAAAAGCAAACAATATAAAGAATTGAAAATAAAACCAGCACTTACGGCCAAAAGCCGAAATCCATTCCAAAAACTGTCCATACCAAAAGGCTTGGTATCGGTATGGAAGGTAGAAACAACATCAAAAAAAAGTTGACCAACTCTCCTAAAGCCAAGATCGACACTCCAAAGCCATATTGGACCCAATAGCAAAACTAAGTAGAAAGAAAAGTGGGTCGATGCTAAAGAAGCACCATTGACTCTAATGCAAAGAGTTGCTACCGGAAGCCCGAGACCGAAGTCCCAAAGGCAAGAGTGAATCAACAACAATGCTCAGAAAGGCGGCCGAAACTATAGCTACCAGAGTCGAAAGGTGCAAAATGGTCAAGACCTTATTTTTTTGACATCCGAAAAGGCTTCTGTTGAGTTGATGGCAAAAAGGGCTCTGATTTGTTTATAAATAAGACCCCGAGGGTCTCATTTTGGGGGACTTTTTCCTATTTTATAATTTTTCCCTCATTTCTAAGAGAGCTAACCCTAATTTGTAAATCAGTTTGGGAATTTCTTATGTAACCTCCCCTATGAATAAAATGACCAAAGCCCTTAAATTGAACACAAATTCAATCCGAACCGAATCACTATAAATTGTCATGTTCTTGTTATTTTCGCATATTATGTCATCTACTGCAATACTTCTTATTATGCCCTTCTATGTTTCCGATTTACCAAGATACCCTTTTACAAGCCATTCAGCTTTTTATTTTGTGTTAAGCTTAGGGAACCCTTGTCCCAAGATAACTGTTGGTCCTTGAGTCTCGTAAGTGTGATACTCACCCCTTGAGGGAAGAGTAACTAATCTTCGGGCTTGAGACCTTGTTATTTGGGAAAATAGTGAGCTTACTCAAGCTTGCAGGAACTAGATAACCCCATTTCCCCCTTAGGTCAATTTCATTAGCCCTATCTCCGGTGTTGACTAAAAATATCATTAACATTTTAGCGCTAGATGGAGGGCCTGAACCTCCGGCCTTGTGGTTAACAGCTACAACCCTAACTGTGTTTTTCCGTCCCAGTTGAACTAAGTTTTGAAGAAGTAAGATCAAGGGAAAAGAGTTTCAGCAAGGCCCTTTCAAACCTCAGTTTGCTACTTGAAGTGCCATTGATCAAGGTGCTGTTTAACCTTAAACCTACGGCCTTTCCTTAGATATCCTCTTCCTTATTTCATGTTCCGCCCTCACCCTATATTCCATCACAATAGAACACTTTCCGAATCCCTTAAGAATGGTTAAACTGCAAGAGAGTTGTGAGCAGGGTTCTATTGCCTCCTCCATTATAGGAACCAACATACTATCGAGTTCTAATTCTACAGACCTAAGAGCCGAGAAGCCTCCGATTTTAGCAAAAGGAAAGAATAAAGAATTGGAAGCTTTATATTTGAATTTATGAGTTGACACTACTAGGAGGTCTATAAAAGAGAATTCAGCCCAGACATCTTTTGAAATGGAATCTTATCAGACAGAATTAGTGGTGAAGGCATCTTACGAATTCAGTGGCAAGTTTAGAACGCCGTCCAATCAACAAACTAGCTTTGTTTCACAAAGAGGCGATCAAACATCAAGAGAGACAACTGATAAAGAAAGAGATATGCTCCCACTGTTCGAACCAAATGTTGTAGTAGCAGGCAGACCCCTAGTCCTAACACAACCTCTAAACTTGGGTTCCGAAGACGAAAGTGCTAAAAGGATCAAGGTCCTAGAATAGCAGTTACTTGAAATAAAAACTTTATGGGGGGAACGCTCAATCGCAATAGACTTCAGGAAAACATGTTTTATCAAATGCTAATTACAAAGAAAGCCGAGGCAACAATGGTAAAGGACAGTCTGGAAGCTCAAACACTAGAGAATACGGTTCCGAAAACTCAAACTGCGGAAACCCAGAAGCCTGCTTCAGGGACACGGCAGAAAAGACCATCGAAAATCCAATTAAAAGGGAGAGGAGAAGAACCTTGAAAGAATATATCAGCAATAATGAAAGAATAGCACCGTGTGTGAAAGTTCCTATAAGGTTCCATGGAATTGCCAACCCAGCAGAACTAGAAATCAAGGAACTTTCAACCTTAACCAGAAAAGCAAGCAATGAAGTGGAAATATTACGCTTGGCAACACAAATTGATACTACTAGAAGATTTACTAAAGAAGATTTGGCCCAAAGGTCCCTGGGGATAACACCTTATGAAGCAGAATCAAGAGTAATGGCATCTCAAGTGTATGATAGCCAGTTTAAACCCTTATCAAATCTACAAAGCATATCGGCTTTACAAAGGGACAACAAGATGTCAGGAGAAACTACAAGTTCATAGGAGAACAAAAACTTGTTACCACCAGAAGATAGGGAGGAAAGAGTGACTGAAGCGCCTCCTAGTATAAAGATGACACACCTCATATATGAAGGGACTACAAACCCCGAAGAACATCTTGCTGCCTTTGAGAATTATATGGATTTCCATAATGCTCCTAGAACTATGCGATGCCGAATGTTTCTGCTAACACTACGAGAAGCAGCTGCTAAATGGTATCGCCGATATCAAGGGAAAGACATCCATTCTTGGGAACAATTCTCTTACGACTTCTCTGCACAATTTTATAGCTATAAGAATCCAGTTGTGGACTATCTTGCTGTTATAAACATAAAACAAGGACTGGAGGAACCTTTAACCGATTACCTAAGACGATTTAATGCTGAAGCTTCGAGAGCAGAGGATATGAGAAACAGTGGTAAGCTTGTCACCATTCATTCGGGATGATTGAAAATACACCTCCCTAGAAAGAGTTGTAAACACATGGATGCAAAGACCTACCAGAATTTTACTAGTAAGCAAGCAAGTTCATTCACATAGAAGAATTATATCAATCAGGAAACAAGCAATGTCATAATCAAGAAGATAGAGAATCCCGCTCTAATCAGAAACTTCAGGATAGGAAGCTCAGATTTTATGAAGATCAAAAGAGGCTAAAGCAAGAAGGGCTTAGCACTAGTTTTGTAATCTTGAGCAAACCTGTCTCTTACATCTATGCTGCGACGAAGGAAAAGTCAACTTTTCAGTGTCTTTCAAATCCAAGAATTAACCAAAACCTTTCAAGAAAGGAGAGTATTGCGAATATCACAAGATGAACGGGCATCAAATCGACAGATGCAAGGAGTTGGAAGGTGTAATACAGAGGCTCATCCAAGAAGGACACTTAGGGGAATTCATCGAAGAAAAACTGGGAGCTACTCAACAACTGCTTGACCTCGAGACAAATGACCTAGCAGTCAGGACCGATTCCGCATCTATGCCACCTAAATTAAGGTTTGCTAACTCTTATGGCAAGTGTCGTAGGTTCGAAGGTGGGAAGGAACCCTCCAAACCTAGAACATTTAACTCGACTCATGGAAATGGTTACAATTACGGATCAAGGGACCATTACTTTAGTAAGTGTCCAAGGACCCGCCCTTGTCGCATTTTCCAAACTTCGGAACATGTGACACTCTCATTCCCCGCATTTCAGAAAGGCAGCTAGGTGTTGAGTAGGCTCTCAGTGACACTTCTTATGAATCGGGTAGTCACCATTCTATTAATTGCTAAGTTTTGTATGCATCTTATGTTTGCTTGTGTGTGCTATGCATGATTTGAATCTAGATAATCATACTAGGAGTTGTGTGACTATTTGAGGCTTCCACATTGTTAAGATTAGTATAAGGTTTCAACCTAGATAACCTTTGGACCTAATCCCTTCCTTTAGCAAAAGGAGTTAAGAATAGTATTTAGAGTAGCCGGCTCTTTAGTTCTAAGATGGATGAGGTATTTTCCACCCAGTGTCATGGATGATGGTATAAATGATTATGTTGTTTTGCTTATAAAATATGCTATGCGCTCTGGTTTAAACCAGGAATTCCATGACACCGAAGTGTTTTTCTAAAACACTTTGACATTGTGATGTCTAGCACAATAACATTTATCTTGAGCCTAATGATAAGTTATGCATCTCGTTTATGAGTTCTCAAGCCAGTCAGTTACGCAACATTTGATTAATTTCGCTGGACTGCTAGCTTAATATGGATACACTTTCCATATCATCTTTGATGGTCATTAGTGGTTTGTCCATCTGCCGAACTATGATTCCGCTCCAAGCATTTTATGTTTTTTACTCTACGCGGGTTGTATGCTCATTACGGCATGAGCTGTGTGCTCTTCGCTACACGAGCTGTGTGCTCAACTAGCCAATGCTCTTTATGAGTACGTTCTAACCAATGCTCTTTATGAGTACGTTCAACCAATGCTCTTTATGAGTACGTTCTAACCAATGCTCTTTATGAGTACATTCAACCAATGCTCCAAGTACATAAGTTTAACCTCTGCTCTGAAAAGGAGTATATTCTTAACATTTTATCCCATAGAAAAGAACAAAAAGCTTGAAGGAAGCACTTAGAGCACGTACATACTCTGCTCAAATCTCATCCTATAGAAGGGAGCAAAAGCTCAAAGGGAGAACCCAAAAGCACGTATAACCTCTGCTTAAGGAACAAAGCCGAAATGGCCAAATCAAAGCCCGAAGAAGCGACTCATCATATCAAATCAAAGCTTAAGGAGGTAGCTTACAAATCATAGCAGAGCCTAGAATAATGGCTCACAAAGCCGAAAGGGCAGTTCTATCAAGTACCCGAATCTGGGTTTGGTTTAGGACTTCTATTAAATACCAGAAGTGGATTTCTGGTCTTCCATTCAAATACCCGAATCTGGGTTTGGTTCGGGACTTCTATTAAATACCAGAAGTGGATTTCTGGTCTTCCATTCAAATACCCCGAATCTGGGTTTGGTTCGGGACTTCTATTAAATACTAGAAGTGGATTTCTTGTCTCCCATTCAAATACTTGAATCTGGGTTTGGTTCGGGACTTCTATTAAATACCAAAAGTGTTTTGGTCTCCCATTCAAATACCTAAACTTGGGTTTGGCTTGGGACTTCTATTAAATAAATACCAGAAGTGGATTTCTGGTGTCCCATTCAAATACCCAAATCTGGGTTTGGTTTGGGACTTCTATTAAATACTAGAAGTGGATTTCTGGTCTCCTATTCAAATATCCGAATTTGGGTTTGATTCGGGACTTCTATTAAATACCAGAAGTGGGTTTCTCGTCTCCTATTTAAATACCTGAATCTTTGGTTTGGTTCGGGACTTCTATTAAAGACCACAAGTGGATTTCTGGTTCTCCATCAAATACCCAAATCTGAGTCTAGTTCGAGGCTGCTATTAATTGCCAAAAGTGGATTTTTGGTCACCTACTAAATAACTGAATTTGGAGTTTCTGTTTGAAACCTCTACGGTTATCAAAATAGGGTTTCTGGGCTCCTATTATCATGCTCAAATAAGGGGTCAGGCCTATCGTCTTGCTTCCAAAAGAGAATTCCTTAATTAACACCCGGATCGGTACCTCAAGCCCTCTATTATGAGACCTTGCAACCAAAGCTACACCTTCTTAACACCTCGTACATGGTTCTATAAACTCACATCATGCATAAGTGTTATTCAAGTACCAATGATCATATCACTTTATTGCAAGTGCATCTATTAATAAATTATGATTTAAGTAGTGTCTCACATGGATTGTACAAGTTACCATACACCTCCAATGAGACTGGCACATTTATTGTTAAAACCATTTCATAAATAACATAAAAATTAAGCCTTTATGCTATATCACTGACTATGCAAGCTGGGCAAAAAATGACACTCAACACAATGTGAAAAAAACATTGAATGTTATACAGAAAAAGGGTAAAGAAGGTTAACATGCAGAATAGAATGAATTCTTCAGAATCCCTATTATTTCTAGGAATGAATCTCCAGTTTAGTTTTCGAAACATTTGAATACGGTTTTTTATTCCTCCTCTTACCACTATCAGCATATTCTTAATTTTCTGTCATGAGCAAACAAATCTAGATCTCGAATTACCATATCACATTTTCAAAGAATGGATTATTAGTGTTGACTACTTTAATTAAGACCCTGGATTTTCTATCTCTCTCAAAGAGGGATATCTTGAAAATTCTAAAATCCATCTTATAAAATTCACCTGGGTTAATCATCAAGTTCGCATATCATACAGTTAAACTCAAAAGGCTTCACAATTTAAAGTTTAAATTCAAATGCCACCGTCCGAGTGGACTTAACATCCTTTCTTATGTCATTATTTTTGGGTATACTAAAGCCGATAACAAAGTCTCCCTAGTATTTCTTAAGTTGCAGAACAGGTGATACAGGAATCGCAAGACTTTGTCCTAAAGAACAAAGGCTTCTTTATACTAGGGGCTAACTGTTAACACCAAAATTCGCACTGACTAAATATAAAGAAGTAAAAGGTCCAGAACAGGAGGAGCAAAGAATACTGACAATGAAACCTGAATCATAGAGAAAAGAGCCTTGAAAAAGGCTAGGGCGTTACTGAAAGCAAGGGTCGAGAGCTAATACCAATAACAAAGGGATTCAGCTTGCGACTATTACTATCAAGTCCAACACCGAGATAAGATGACAGTAAAGGGGAGTCAAGCCGTCACTAACATAAAGAAGGCAATTGAAACCACAAGCGACCGACACCATCATAGAAGAAGAAAGCTTGGAATCAATGTGAAGAAGGGATACTGACACGGTATCGCCGACAAGAAAGGCAAAGATCAATTCCGGAAGAAGATAGGAAAGAAAGGGCGAAAGCTTACAACCCGAGACCAAAGGCATGATAGGAAGCACTAGGCCAAGCAAAAGGAGATGAAAGGGCTATTGACATTAATTTACTTAATGCCGATATGGAAGAAGGTGAAGACATTTAAGGAACATGAAGTCGAAAGCATAAGAGAAACATTTTGAAAGATAGCTATCGGAGTTAAAGCCTGTCGACCACCGAGAGATAACTCAACAGAAGATATACCAGAAGCATATTGTCGAAAGACCTAAACCTAGCCCAGAAATTTATCAAAAGTAAACCAAACTTAGTGAAGAAGAGTCATCCACACTGACTCGCTTAGTGTCGATACCGAAAGGGGTGACGGATCCTAGAAACATAAGAAGCAAAAGCACGAAAGCAAACATTATAAAAACTTGAATATAAAACCAGCACTTACGGCCAAAGGCTGAAAGCCGAAAACCCACTACAAGAAAAGTTGTATATAGCAACAAACTTTTAGCAGGAAAATCGCAAATTAGCAACGGATTTTCATGGACTTTGCAAGAGATAATATTTTGAATTTTATATGGTAACTTAGTTTAATTTATTAACATCGAATTTTAATTTTGTCGATAAATCATTTGAAATTGCAGCACTTTACCGTCATCCTTAGTTTAACGCTAATTTTCGTTGCAGATAGAGGTTTTTTTTACCATCGTCAGAATTTCGAAGTTATTTTTGCAGCAGTTTTTCAAGAGATTTGAAAAGCACTTTTATATTTATTATTTATAAAATGTTTTACATTTGTGTTTTTACATAGTAATTAATAAGTAAATATAAATATTAAATAATTATTGTTAATAATATATTAATAATAAATAATTACTATTAAAAGTAAATAATATTCAATAGTTATTATTGATTAATTATTAATTACAATAAAATATAAATAAGAGGTAATAATAATTAATAAAATACATTAATATTCGATGTTTAATTAAAGTTATTTTGATAATCAATGATTAGTTAGTAATAATAGTATTATATAATGATTTATATTTAATATTTTTAATCATTAATAAGTAATATTTTAATAGTTTATAGTAATTTTTAATAATTATTGAGTAACATTTTCATAATTTGTAATTATTTTTAATAATTAATGATATCGTATAATTAATTATTATTAACTAACTAACTTATTAATAAGTTCAAATAGTAATGTGTAAATAATAATTTATAATCAATATTTAGTAATTTATACTTAATAACTTATTGTTATCGACAATTCTAGAAAATATAAACTTGACTACATATCTAAATACTTATTCTGATCCGGTTTTGCTCGATGATTTCAAAATATTTATTTTTTTATTAACAAAAAAATCAATCATAGGTTTTTTATGTTTAATTGTAATAAAAATGGCGGTCAACACTAAAAAAAGGAAGTAATATTGAGAAGGCTTCAATGTCACGGTTAACTGCTGAAACTTGTTTAATGAAATAATGAATATTGGGTAACTTGCACTCGTCCCACCCGACCCATTATCAATAGGAAGAGATAATAAACCCTAAATATGTGAGCCGCAATAGTCAATACTCTTTCTTTTCTCTAAAAACCTGCTGCAATACGATTTCTTTTTATCTTCTAAAAAAGGAAAAAAACATTGTTCGTTCGAGTTTCGTAATTGAGTTCAAATCAAATCATTGAATCAGATACGAATCGCCTTGCTGCCTGCCTAGACTTTGATCTGATTTCTGATTCGCTAGCTTGTGCCTTGCTATGGTGAACGCTAGCAGGAAAAGGAAACTTGTGAGTCTTATTGATTTTTGGTTTTTAGTCTGTTCAATCGACACTTCATCTTTAGTAATTATTTCTTAGTTCACGGTTTTGTAGTATAACAGTTATATCCAACTTATTTTCTAAGGCGGATTAACTAATAAGCTCAAAGGACAAGAAGAATTCTAATGGGTTAAACAAAAACCAAATGATGACACTTAATCTGGTGATATCTTAGATTTGATTTGCTTGTTTCAACATGATGCTTTGCCTAATTACAAAAAAAGAGAGTAATTCTCGAATCGAGCTCTCAACCTTGCCCACCATTCAAACTGAAGTCTGTATGACATCAGAGGATGAAACTGAATTATCACTAGATCTCTAATTGTTCCTACTTAAATTCTGTAATCTCACTCTTGAAATCCTAGAATGACATTTACTATTTCCATTTTGTATATTATATAGGCGTGCAGCTACTTTTTAATCGATCTAAACTTGGCTTTAAGGGTGTTCAATTTGCACTGTGGTTCTTAAAATTTTTAGCTCTTGACACATGTAACAGCTAGGTTCGGTGTGTTTGTCAATGTGATGCCTCTGTGGTTACATATCAAGTGCATGAACTATGGTATGTGTTTCTTGAGATATCATTCTAGCTTTTATTATCAGAGAATTTGTTTTAATGTGTGTTATCAGTCATTTGAAACCTGTTAACCTCTATGCAATTAAAGTGCTTAACGAATCTATAGCGGCGAGGTGAAAAAAGGTTCGTTAAATGTAAAACCTAATATTTGAAAATTAATTAATCATCTTTATCACATTATATGTGTATAAGAAACTAATATTATTTAATCTTATATTACAAAATCAAGGAATATCATAGTCATGTATGCTAAATTTGAAGAGTGTAATTGATTATTACCATGTATTATACACTTATGCCTTAAATTAATTCGTTTATGCTTAGTTCACTGAATTTTTTTAAAAGAGAAATAGTCAAATCAAGCTGTATATAGTAATGTTGCTAAAGCGGATGCTAAAAAGTCTTGATTTAGCGGATGCAGCAGAAAAAAGCGGGGCTAAAAGCGGATCTACTGTTCATCAGCGCTAAATTGAAATAGCGTAGCAGTTGAAGAGTGCTATGGGCTACAACGGGAATAGTGCGACGATTTAGCAGGGCTTTAACTTCATAGGACTTAACCTGCATAATCTTTGGTTTAAAAAAATTAAACATAGAGGGTAACAAAATTAAAAATGCAATGTATAGTCGATATGCAATCAAGCGTATAAGATTCATACTTACTACTCCTATTTTATCCTATAATGCTCTTTTATGCTTTTGGAAATAGATCAATAATGTCATTGTTTATGTAGGAAGACTTATTGAAATTATGCACCTGAGGTTCAGGAGATATAGAAATATGTACAAGATAGATCGTAGACGCAGGTAAACTAAACAACTATATAGAAATATGATTTCTTATTTTCAATGTTCCTACTGTCACGTCCTTGTAGAGAACATTTTCCTTTTATGTCTTATTTCATTATATCATCTCATAACAAAAAAATTATGATAATTCTTTAATATAGAGATGGTACAGTGAAATTTGTTTCTATGTACAACAATACAAGCAAGGAATCATAAGTTTAATTTAGGGAGGTTAGTTCATGTCTTTTTTTATTGCATCTCAGGCCAGGATCGAATCAGATAATTTGCTCCCCCATGCATTAGTTTTTACAATGTACTAAGCCTTCTGCTTTGTTATTTCTATATCCTTGCAATTTTCTTTACGGCCACGAATGAACATCTTCACAAAATTGACCAGTATAGACGTCACTAAAATATAGAAAATGGAGGGAAGTAAATTTGAATATAAATTGTTTATTAGCAGTATACTACTATATAGCCAAACATCAAGTAAAAATTAACTTTGTTTTACAGAAAACACGCAAGTTCTCTAATTCATAGGAATCAAAGACTCTTTTGATAATTCCTTCTATTAAATATTGCTCCTACTGCCACAGATTAAACAGTAATGAATTTGCCCAATGTTCGATTTGGATCTTATATTTTTCATTTGCAACAAGATGCCCTGGGCACACTTGACATGTTTTCCTCCCTCATATTAAGCTGAATTTTCTAGTTCAACCGCAAGTAGTTTCCCAATGTCACTCATCATCCTGTTCTTTTTTCCTTAAATCAATTGGTATCCACCTAAAATATAGATAATCAAACCTTAAATTATAATATTGACCACCGCTGCGTTTATATAAATGTGGCATAGAAGCATGTTCAATGAATGTGAACATGCACAAAATTTTACTACAGTGGACATATTTTCTTGCTATCAATATTTGACTTTTAGCTGTCGGTTTAAGAAAATATAATATACAAATAAGTGAAGAATTATGTACAAACTAGTTAAGCGGAGAAAAAAAAGATGATAGTAGATGATCGTTGTGCATGACAGTCTCATTATAATGATTCTTTCATCGATGATCAGACTTCCTGTTATTAAACATATTTACTAAAACACAGTGCCTTAGTTTTGTGATGTATACACTGTTGAGCTATTTCTATTGTTTTCTTCTATTTAGAGTAAGGTTAGGTTGAGGCATTTCTTATCAGGGTTTCGGTCAATGCAACCTTATATTTTCACAATACTGGTATGTCCCCAATTGAAAAGTTTTATGAATATGCTTATAATTAATTATTCTTTAGAGTTTTTGGTGCAAAATTTTCCATTTTGTCTTCTTATACAATGCAAATGTGTAACAACCTAGAAATTTGACATTTAAAAATATAAATTAAATTCAAATTTAAAGCAAATTAAATATTTATATTTGGAATTTTATCCATTTTGAACGATATTTAAGTGAACCCTTTCCGTGGATTAATAAACGTTTTAAAACAAGATTTACATTTCTGACTGATTTGAATCTGTAAGGTTACAATTTCTCTCTTGTTTAATATTAGGGATATTGCCGTTATTAAATCATTTTGTAAATTAATTAAGAAACGAATTTAATATGAACATTTTTGGAAACAAGAATTATTACTGTATTAATTTATTTTGTAATTTAATGAATTTAATATAAATCGTATGTATGCCCACTAGAACTTGGACTTTTATTTTGAACACACTATTCACTTTTAACATGAAATGTCATTTGTAAATATAAGCTCAATTTGAACGTTTTTCCAAAATTAACGTTTTACAAATTTTGTGTCTAATGTGGCGATATAAATAAAGATCAATTTTGAAATAAATTTTGCAACTTATTTAAGAAATAATTTACACGGAGAATTTATTTGCATAGTAAAATATCATCAAGATTTATTTATTTCCAATCAAAACGTTTAATATAAATGGCATAATAAAAACATCAAATTAATATTGAAGGTTAATTCAAGTAGTAATTAATTTTGTTTAAAAAAAATACTAAGTTTAAGTTTATTGCATAACGATATTATTTGTCTCTCAGTTAACATAATTAAAACAAAGAATGAAATTTGGAATATTAGTTGTGTAATCAAACTAGGAATCTAATCCATATTTGTATAAGGAATGCGGAATAAAAAGAAAGCAATAAATTGTGAAATAAATTCACATATTTGGCGTTAACATTTGAATTTAATTTACGATACATAGCGGTCGAATGTGTAACAATTTGACCGTTGACAAACTAAATTCAATATTAAAACAAAACAAAGAAGGAAACGAACGGTGTGAACACAAGTGTATACCAATGAAAAAATTGGTAGATAATATTTAGCAAATATTTTTTCTATCTCAGACCAATTTAACAAGTGTCCCTTTTTTCTCTAAAATAGTTCTCATTAAATTTGAAAATTTAGTCTCCCTAAAGATATGACAGGCAATAATATCTGATCAAATCTGGTATTAATCTTGCCAAATCAATACAATGATTTGTGAAACAACAACCCAAAGTTTGAACAGTGTGGGGACAGAGAATCCAATGCTATAAGCAATTTGGAGCGGTAGATATAAAAGGAGCTCCTCACTGTTGTTGTGTGACACACCTTTCTCTCATTTCTTC
This sequence comes from Allium sativum, assembly GCA_030737875.1. Taxonomy (NCBI): domain Eukaryota; kingdom Viridiplantae; phylum Streptophyta; class Magnoliopsida; order Asparagales; family Amaryllidaceae; genus Allium; species Allium sativum. Next base: position 433,093,395 of record CM060912.1, read on the forward strand.
ATGCACCTGGTTCTCCTCCTACCCATCTTCTTTTTTTACACAAATATCCTTCCATCTAACTCATTTCCTCTAACACCAACCTCCTTCACTCATTTTCTTCTACCCCAAGTTCCACGTAACTACCTTCCTTCACGTGAGAAAGAGAAAAAAGAAGCTTCACCCATTTCTTCGCACTATGCCAAACCGCACCTTAAAGCCTCAACAAACCTCACCACACCTCCACCCTCTTGTCGTGACTCAAGCAACACCAAGACCCTCCCCATAACACCTTCGGCCTCTCTTGCTTTGAGGAATATAGACGTGTGTTTAAGTATAAAGTGTATATATATATTTTATGTATACATATAGTTGAAGATAAATGGAATGGCGTTGTCCATGAAATTTGCAAGTGATCATTCGCAGGCTTGGTCCGCAGTAGACGCAGAGTTTCGACAGTGAAGAATTGGAAAGCAATAACTGGTGAGAACATTAATTTTAAATAATTATTTTATGAGTAGAAATGCTATTTTAATTTGTCGATCAGTTAATGATTTATTGTTTGCTTATGAATGGTTGTGATTGTTATGGATGATGCATGATTGGAATTTAACACCAAACACTAAGCGTTATTTAACGTGATGCTTGCACACAAATTTGATGGTTGTTTAAATTTTGCAATGTTGATGGATAGACTAGTATTCATGTTTATTGATTTTGTTGTATCACACACCATAATTGTGGAGTTATATGGATAGTCAATTTAAATCCCCTTCTTGAATAACGAAGAAAAAAATAGAGACGATACAAAATTTTGAAGTTAATCTTTGATTTAGATTTTGAAATAAGTTTAAAGCTAAGCCATGAATAATTAAACAATCTCCTTGAAAGACGAAATGATTTTGAAATTTGGTTTTGGATAAGTTTCCAAAATTAAGTTTTGGTTTTGAGTTCCATTAGTTTACATAAACGTTTGGTTACTTATTGTTCGTAAGCTCTGAAATATACTTAGAAGAATGATTTGAGTAATTTTACTAAATATCAGTTATTAAGGGAAATAATACCTGGTTTCATTACTTTTACGATCATTTGTAAGCTTGCAATCAATTAAACAAGTTTTGAAAGTTATTGAAAAAGAAATTTGATTTTGAGTACCAATTGGTACTCAAAATATAACTAATTTAAACCGTTCACAATCTTGAGTACCAATTTGATTTTGAGTACCATTAGTTTTTAAATGTAACATCCCAACTTTCTGCACAGTTCTCGCCGGTAATTAAACCGACTTAAACCATTCACAAAGGCGGATTGTTATGGGTACTAACATATTTGAACAAAACAGCATAGATTTTTATATCATGATACAATATTTCATCAGAGTTACATAGAATATCAGAGTTACATACATATAGCAGCGGAAACATAAATATACTCTCAGTGGAAGAAGTGATGTGATATAGTGGAAACTCTAACTTTAGCTTGAAGCTCCAACTTAGAAAGTGCTCCAAATCTTTCTTCAAGGGCCTCTAACTGTAAAACTAAACCTCTAGCTGCCTGTGTGGAAATTAGTGGGCACCCAGAATTTAGGAGGGAACAATAAACTTCAGATCAGTCATGGGACTGGTGTGAGAACATAAAACAGTTATTTTTAAGGTTTATTTTAAAGATAGGAATTTCACCAGACCACGCCGCTAATGCGAAACGAGTTTACTCCATGTGAATACCTGTGCATATAAATTCGCAATGACTTTTGGAAAATGAAGCTATCATAAGCTCATCCCATATCACATAATGCAAGCACACGCCAGATGGGCGAGTTTTATCTTATGATAACCAAACATGCTTTCGTACGTGAAACTCCTCTTTTATTATTATTAGTTCATGGTGTAGAAAACACTTTTGAAAATAAATGTATCAATCTTAGACGACATAGTACCCCATCCTACTATGTCGCCATAGGTATACAAATAAAACCATAAGGCACGTATTGGAGATTGGGTTTCCAACTTGATGATTCCTGACATGAAAGATCAATCGGGAACACAAGCAAAGTGTAACATGGTTTTTCCATCCAGACTCATACACCAACTACAAATTGCGAGGTAAATCACTGGTTTTCATCTAGACTCGGACCCCGAACATACATAATTCCCAAGTTCACAAGAGGTACCACCGCCGCGGCTATCAATCGCAAAATCATGTATATGTCAACAACCTAACCGCAATTTCTCATCATCCGGGGTGTGAGGCTTGTCGATGTCGCGGTATACACAAATCTACGCTTATATAATCCATGCTTCGATCATCACTAACTCATTCCATAACTTGAGTATGCCGCATTGTCAATTTACAACATGTCACTGATTTCTATCAATACATAACCTCTAAGTGAGTAAAAATTAGAGACGGAAATAATTAATTGCCACAGTCCGATATATATATACCAACAGAAATCAGAACTATGCAGCCAATTACAATGTCAGACACACAATCCATACAAGTCCATTCTAGGTCTGAACGGAACAAAATCCGAAAATCCTCAAATATATTCAGACCTCATGCCACTTATAAACTTGTGTTGGGTGTATGGCCCAATTCGAGACATCAACAATCAATCCAAATAAGTCCAAAGATTCCCTGTCTTCATTTGTCATTTCCAATTCTTCAGTTTCCTTCATAGCATCGTATTATTACTTGGAATGATTCGGACTTACATCCGATCCCGGTCTTTCCAAATAATAAGCGCATTCTAAAATAAAAGCTATGGACTATATCGGTTTCAATCCAAATCTCCTTCCCAATTGCTATTAATTTATTTATTTTGAATATGGTTGGATTCATTTCCTTAATTCCCATCTTAACTCTTCTTTACAAATCCCCTGTTTAAAACACTCTATTCGTTGTTATCATTTCCATTCATCTTTTCAAATTTGGATTGAAAGCCTTATACAATTTTTTTTTAAAGTTTAAATAATATTTCTCAAATTTAATCATTTTCATGGAATGGTAAAACGTTTCATAAGCACTATAGATTAGCAATTTATCGAATAGGTTCAACATCATTTAAGGGTTCAAATCTTTTACTCAAATTATTTTAAATAATGAATGATGCTTGTAAAATTCCGAATTTGTTCTAGATTCAAGTGGTTTTAATTAACTTCTAAATTAGATTTTGAAAATAACCATCGTGTCCGTCTGATCAGTTAGGGATAGCCAGGGAGAGCAGGAAACTTGTATTTTCCAAACCCAAGCCTTAGACACTATCCTCTCTGTCACCCTAGAATGTTCTGGTATATTAATATGTATGTGTAATTGGAAGAAATGTCATTAATATATGTATATTCGATAATGGTTCAAAACATAAATTGCCTAATCCTCTTTAAAGTCATAATAAAAATTTACATAACTTCAATTAAGCCGTCATTTAAATTTTCTTGGAAGCTTAAATTTGTTTAATTGTTTAAACTTACAAACGGTATTTCTTTTAAATAATAATACTAAGTGTATTTAATAAAATCAATGTTAAGTTATGCGACTCAAATACTTTTCCCAATTTAATTTCAAAGCTTATGGAATAAACATTTATATAAACCGGTGTATTTGTGAACGGTTTAAGTTGGAATATTTGTGAACGATTTAAGTTGGTTACATTTTGAGTACCAATTGGTATTAAAAATCAAATTTCTTTTTCAATAAATTTCAAAACTTGTTTAATTGATTTCAAGCTTACAAATGATCATAAAAGTAATGAAACCAAGTATTATTTACCCTAATAACCGATGTTTAGTAAAATAACTCAAATCATTCTTCTAAGTATATTTCAAAGCTTATGAACAATAAGTAACCAAACGGTTATGTAAACTAATGGAACTCAAAACCAAAACTTAAAATTGGAAACTTATCCAAAACCAAATTTCAAAATGATTTTTTCTTTCAAGGAGATCGTTTAATTATTCATGGCTTAGCTTTCAACTTATTTCAAAATATAAATCAAAGATTAACTTCAAAATTTTATATCTTCTCTATTTTTTTTCTTCGTTATTCACATAAGAAGGGGATTTAAATTGACTATCCATATAACTCCACAACTATGGTTTGTGATACAAAAAAAATCAATACATATGAATACTAGTCCATCCATTAACATTGCAAAATTTAAACAACCATCAAATTTGTGCGCAAGCGTCACATCAAATAACACTTAGTGTTTAGTGTTAAATTCCAAACATGCATCATCCATCACAATCACAACCATTCATAAGCAAACAATAAATCATTAACGGATCAACAAATTAAAATAGCATTTCTACTCATAAAATAATTATTTAAAATTAATGTTCTCACCAGTTATTGCTTTCCAATTCTTCACTGTCAAAACTTTACGTCTACTGCGGACCTAACCAGCGAATGACCGCTTGCAAATTTCACGGACAATGCATTATTCCCTTTATCTTCAACCGTATGTATATATAAAATATATATACACTTTATACTTAAACACGCGTCTATATTCCTCAAAGCAAGAGAAGGCCGAAGGTGTTATGGGGAGGGTCTTGGTGTTGCCTGAGTCATGGCAAGAGGGTGGAGGTATGGTGAGGTTTGTTGAGGCTTTAAGGTGCGGTTTGGCACAGTGCGAAGAAACGGATGAAGCTTCTTTTTATGTTTCTCACGTGAAGGAAGGTTGTTACACGGAACTTGGGGTAGAAGAAAATGAGTGAAGGAATTCAATGTTAGAGGAAATGGGTTAGGTGGATGGATATTTGCGTAAAAAAAAGAGAAGATGGGTAGGAGGAGAACCAGGTGCGCGAAGAAATGAGAGAAAGGTGTGTCACGGAACAACAGTGATGAGCTCCTTTTATATCTGCTGCTCCAAATCGCTTATAGCATTGGATTCTCTGTCCCCACACTGTTCAAAATCCTTTTGTTACTGTTTTACAAATCTTTGTATTGATATGGCAAAATTTATACCAGATTTAATCTGATATTATTGCCTGCCATATCTTTAGGGAGACTAAATTTTCAAATTTAATGAGAGCTATTTTAGAGAAGAAAGGGACACTTGTTAAATTGGTCTATTAAAGAAACAAATATTTACTAAATATTGTCTACCGCTTTTTTTTATGGTTTATATTTGTGTTCACACCATTCGTTTCCTTCTTTGTTTTGTTTTAATATTGAATTTAGTTTGTCAATGGTCAAATTGTTATAAATTCGATCACTATGTATCGTAAATTAAATTCAAATGTTAACACCAAATATATGCATTTATTTCACAATTTATTGCTTTCTTTTTATTGCGCATTCCTTATACAAATATGGATTAGAATCCTAGTTTGGTTACACCGCCAATATTCCAAATTTCATTCTTTGTTTTAATTATGTTAACTGAGAGACAAATAATATCGTTATGCAATAAACTTAAACTTAGCATTTTTTGAACAAAATTAACTACTACTTAAATAAATCTTCAATATTAGTTTGACCTTTTTATTATGCCATTTATACTTAATGTTTTGATTGGAAATAAATAAATCTTGATGGTATTTTACTATGCAAATAAATTCTCCGTAGTAAGCTAAAATTAGTTGCAAAATTTATTTCAAAATTGATCTTTATTTACATCGCCACATTAGACACAAAAATTTCAAAATGTTAATTTTGGAAAAACGTTCAAATTGAGCTTATATTTACAAATGTCACTTCATGTAAAAAGTGAATGGCATGTTCAAAGTAAAAGTCCAAGTACTTATAGGCATACACATGATTTATATTAAATCATTAAATTACAAAATAAATTAATAAGGTAATAATTCTTGTTTCCAAAAATGTTCATATTAAATTCGTTTCTTAATTAATTTACCAAATGATTTAATAATGGCAATAACTCTAACATTAAACAACAAAGAAATTCTATACAGATTCAAATCAGTTAGAAATGCAAATCTTGTTTTAAAATGTTTATAAATCCATGGAAAGTGTTCACTTAAGTATCATTCAAAATGGACAAAATTCCAGATATAAATATTTTATTTGCATTAAATCTGAATTTAATTTATATTTTTAAATGTCAAATTTCTAGGTCATTACAAAATGATTGTCGCCTCGTTTAGATGTATCTATGTACGTATTTATTGGCTATGGTAATGGCTAAAAACTTTATATAATGCTTTGATTCAATTACTCAAAAGTATTATATGTCTCGCCACGTTATCTAGTTCAGCTTTTTGTGGAAAACTGTAATTCCACCTTTCATATCTAAGCAATTTATTTTGAGACCGACGACGCGTTCTCAGAAATTAATATATCTTGCTGTTTTAATAAATTGCTTAATATTCTAACTAACGTTACTTTTAAATTACGCAATTTGATTTATCGCTCACCATCTTTATAAGTTGAGCACCTAGCACTCACTGAGGGAAGTGGCTCTTGTCACATAGAAATCAACTAATGGTTGATGTCCATGTTATGTAAGTATTAGATTAGCAGGTATATTCCTCAATCTGGAAAGGATTTCAAAAAAAAAATGTGTCTTGGTTGCTTACAATGAAGTCAAATAAATGAATTAGAAAACAATAAACACTCACCATTTGTCATAGTTGTTGCAGCACATTTGGAAAAATATTACCTATATGTGACAGTTATTACATATATCTGACATGGAAATAACTGTTGTAACATAACAGTGAATTGACAACTCCTTTTCTATTATTACCTATATTTGACTGTTGGCAACATTTCATGATTTAGTTAACAGTAAATGGAGCATCGACGGTTCGGTTTGATGATGTGGAAACATATAAAGCACTACGACATTTTCTCGAGTTGCTACCTTTACAAATGCTCGACTAAAATATTGAAGGTATATATATATCAATTTCAGTTTCAAAACCCACTACTGAATGGTTATTAACTTGCATCAGCTGTCTTTTAATTCATTAGATTTATTTTATATTTACAACATTGTGAATTTAGCTTTGTGAATTCACTATGAAGTTAGCTTTAGTTGGCATGGTACTGCTTATCTATAGGTGATGTAGAGCAAATGCTTCAGAACTTGGGACCAAAAAAGGAAGACGTACAACTTTACATGTTGGAGGTACGAAAGCACAAAATGAAAGAGCTACAATATTTGTTGTTCTTTTAGAAGCAAAATCCTGAGTCAAAAAGCAACTTCTTTGGATGGCAATAGAGCAGTTTCTTGTAATTTTAGGTGTAATGTTAGGTGATTATCGATCAGACTGCTTTTGTTTAAATGTATATTACTAGTGTATGCTTGGACGTATTAGAAAGTTCAGGACATACACATTCGTCAAAGTTGAATGTACTGAATGAGAAATAAATCATAACCGCAAATTTATCTTTGTATTTTTGGATATGCTATTTATTTCAGTGTTCATAGTTGATTGATATTAGTTCGATAAATGTACATGTATGTATTTATGTGTGCGTATGTGTGTGTGTGTGTGTATATATATATATATGAATGTGTATGTGTATATATATATAAATATATATAATATATATTTGTAGATTAGAAGGGGAACAATGACATATTACTAACAGATGATGCTAGATTAAATATTTACATAAACTAAAATTCGTCGCTAATCCCTTGGCAATTAGTAAGGATTTACAAATGCCTATTATAAATAATATTTTATTATAAATTATTTATCTGGCGGTAAATAGTCAGTATATAAATTAAAATTAAATTAATAAGTAAAATTTTATTTTTATTATATAGTTAGTAAAATGACGGAAAACTGTCGGAAATTTCATTATAAATTCCATCGCAAAATCTGACACAATTACTATCACAGTTTTTACCAACCATAGTGTTATGCGGGAAATCCATCGCTAAGGCCAATATAGGGACGGATTAGAAGCGGATACTGCCGCTACAATATGTGATTTTTCTTGCAGTGGCCATTCCAAAAACTATCCATACCAACAGGCTTGGTATCGATACGGAAGGTAGAAACAGTATCAACAAGAAGTTCTAGAGACCAACACCAACTCTCCTAAAGCCAAGACCGACGCTCCAAAAGCCATATTGGAACCAGTAGCAAAATCAAGTAGAAGGGAAAGTGGGTCGATGCTAAAGAAGCATCATTGACTCTAATGCAAAGAGTCACTACCGAAAGCCCGAGACCGGAGTCCCGAAGGCAAGAGTGAATTAGCAATAATGCTCAGAAAGGCGGCCAAAACTATAGTTAGCAGAGCCGAAAGGTGCAAAGCGGCCGAGACCTTTTTTTTGGCATCTGAAAGAGGCTTCTGTTAAGTTGATGGCAAAAAGAGGCCCGATTTTTCTATAAATAAGACCTCAGGAGTCTCATTTTATGGGACTTCTCCTCATTCTACAACCTTGCCCTCATTTCTAAGAGAGCTAACCCTAATTTGTAAATCAGTTTTGGAATTTCTTGTGTAACCTCCCCTATGAATAAAATGATCAAAGCGCTTAAAGTGGACGTAGGTTCAATCCAAACCGAACCACTATAAATTGTCATTTTCTTTTTATTTCCGCATTTTATGTTGTCTACTGCAATGCTTCTTATTATGTGTCCTATGTTTCTGATTTACCAAGATACCCTTCTACAAGCCATTTAGCTTTTTATTTTGTGTTGAGCTTAAGGAACCCTTATACCAAGGTAACTGTTGGTCCTTGAGTCTCGTAAACGTGATATTCACCCCTTGAGGGAAGAGTTACTAGTCTTTGGGATTGAGACCTTAATATCTAGGAAACGGTGAGCTAACCCAATCTTGTAGGAACTAGATAACCTCATTTTCCCTTAGGTCTATTTCCTTAGCCCTATCTCCGGTGTTAACGAAAAATATCGTTAACATCAACAGAAGTTACTTTCTTCCCCTAATGACTCTTATCTGCCTGTTGGATGGTACATAAATCATCGAGCATCTTGGGTACCTCATGATTTTTGAATTCATTATATATCTTATGAAACTCCCTGTAGATTTTCTTATTTCTAAGTTGACGACCATGGTCTCATTAAAAGTGACCATTGTTAACTTAGTTTTTATCCATGTAGAGATCTAAAAGAATTAAGACATTAGGACGAAGTCCGAATGAATTAAAACTTGACAGAAATCGCAAAACTAAAATAAGAAGAAGCTCTGGAAAAATTGAGAATAAATTATGTTAAGGACATGATTCGACATTGATTCATCCTCAATAACCATGTTCCGAGTCATTATACCCAATGACAAACGTGATCAACTGGCTCTTTTATTCACACCCATATAGTTTAGAATTCTAGATGACATACCTCACGAATGAAATACCCCGCTTAAACTACATGACAATCCAAGTAACATAAGAACAACCAGCAAAACTTGTCAATAACTTACTAAACAAGATGAAGGACATTTTGATGAAGTAGAGAAAATGATACGAAGAAACATAGCAAAAATTAGCTAAGGATTAGACTCAACATCAAATCATAGGCATGACTCCATACCATGTCATTTAGGTAACTTGGGCTGTCTAGGGACTTTTTGTACTAACTTGGGCCAACTTCTAAAGGCCATTGGAGATGAGATATTGACCTAACTACTTTTCCACTTCTATAAATACGAGCAATCCGGAAAGAATATATGAATCCTCCTGAACTAGCTAATATTTCTCTATTGCAACTTTTCTGCAACACTTGTTTCCACTTAATAGTCACTCCAGTAGTTACTATGATGATTCTGGTCAGTAACTAGTAGTTATGAAATCTTTACTATTTAACTTTTTATCCAATTCAACTATTTAAACTTAGTAGTCAATTAATAAAGGAACTTATAATGTGGGTATAGATTTCATCAACAGCCAAACCGCTATAAAAATCTCTTGTGTTCTTGCTCTTGGTTTTCTTTTTATTGCCAAATTTGTGTTCTACAACTTTAACTTAGGTTAATTCATTTTTGGAGTTAATGTCTAGTGCTTTCGTCAATACGAACATACAAAGGCATAAATCTGCTATCTACTTTGGATCAAATAGGTTTAGAGGTTGATTTAGGAACCTAGCTTTGGAAAATTTCTTGCTACTATAAAATTAAAATATCCTCTTGTTGGAAGTAACGGCTTCCAAGAGATCTTTATAAAAGTAAGGTAAAGAATCCATAATGACTGTGGCCAAATTTGGTAATGGAAATCTTCCCTCATTGAGATCAAAATCAACCAGGAAACTCTTCTTCATTAGGACATTATCACTTAATGAGATTTTGGTAGGATAACCAATAACTTGAATCTAACAAATGAAATTATCTCAAAAGGCCCTGATGGATAGATAGATGTCCTATTTAATCTTCATCCTACAAATATTTGGAGGGAACATGAGAGAACTGACCCCTATTGTAGAGCTTGAGAATTCCTTTATTTCTAGTCAAAGCGGGAGAAATAAGGGACAAAAGCAAAGACCAAAGGCTATGCTCCCACTAGGGATTAGCCTTCTATGTATCCAAACTTAGAAGATGGCAAAGCACAACTAAAGGAAATGCCATAGTTTTTTTATGATGATATGGATTTAGATCTTAGGAACAATAATCTTTGATTGAATCTAGTAAAACTAGGCTATTGTCGGAATTGGAGTTTAGATTACTGCTACACAACTTACTATACGTGCACTAATTTTTAGAGGAGTGGCTGAACTGGGGATAGAAGAGCCTAGGTTTAGGTAGCAAACTGAGATCATTTATAAAACCTATCACTTAGGGCCGCTTATGATAGTCGCCTTATAGAATATCATGTCAATGAATAACATGTTGTTGATATTAATTAAGAAACTAGTGAAAGATAGTAGGAATAGAAAAGATAAGGAATAAGGTTTTGCACCAAGCCGAATTCCATTTGCTGAAGCAATACGAAAGGCCAAATATCCTAAAATGTTTATTATGCCAATCATGTCTTCCTACAATGGAACGACTGACCTAAAATTACACCCATGCAGATATGAGTGGCACATGGATGGAGCCAAAAGTACGGATAAAGTACATTGTAGGAGCTTGCTTATATTTCTAGAAGGAGTAGATTTGATGTGGTCTAATAGGCTTGCATATAAGTTCATATCAAAATATGAATACTTATAAAGGAAGTTCTTGAAACAATTCAAACTTCATACTTCCCAAATAGAGATATCATGTCGCTATCAGAATAATTCCAAGGCCCTTAGAAATCAATGAAGATATTTTTGAATCACTCCAGTGTTGCAATAACCGAAAATTAGTAATCTAAGAGCAGACATGATATTTATGGCGTTGGTATGGGCCATCGATTCTGATATTGATTTTGAGGTGTGTCTTAAAATGAAATAGCCCATAATTAGAAAGTTTCGATAGAAAGGTGAACCAATATTTAAAGTTGAAAGAAGCAAATGTGGATGAAGGGAAACCGGGAGTCGAATTACCAATAGAAACATCTAAGAGCGATGTTGCAATAAAGTAGGAAGATAACAGTTTTGGAAGTGTAAATAAGACTAGAATTTAGAAGAGAATCAAAGCAATAGGAAGCATGAGAGCAATAATAAACATCATAAGAACATAAGACTAAAGGAATATATGCCTTTGAATCAAAGTTTGGAAAATATCTATCTGACAATCCAAGAGATTGGACTGTGACACCCCCGTCCGTTAATGTCACTCATAAGATAATGCATTAAGTTTCGTGAAGCGCAATAGGTAAACATTAAATAAAATTCACATGACATATATAAATAGGCAGTGGAAAATTAACTTTTATTATTAAAAGAAACATTCTTCCAAACCAGTTACATCGTCAAATACCAAATACTTTAAATAAAATCATTTGTCTTATAATGCCAAACATCGAAGTACATTAATGCAAAACCATATCCCTTTTTACAAGCCATAACAAAGTAGAAAGATAATCAAAGCGGTACATCAAATCGAAAGAAGTCCTGATCCAAGCTGAAAGAAAATCCTAAACACTATGAAGTACTACCACTCCGAGGACCTAAAGGGGGGAAGGAAGAGAAAGAATCAAAACAAAATAGGTCAACATAAAGCCTGGCGAGTTCCATTGAATTTCAGTATATGCATAATATAGAGATATCAAGACAGATAAATAAGACTGGATGAGAAAGCACAGTACCATATAAGTACAAGATAGCAAGATAAACAAGATAAAACAAGGATCGAGTAAAGCTTCTCATTTATATCCCAAGAACAAGTTTTTCTCTACACAAATACTAGTATATCAGGATTAGGTGTTACCCTAATTACATAACAAGATTAGGTGTTATCATAATTACATAACATGATTATGTGTTACCCTAATTACTACCCATGCGATCAGCTCCCTACTACGCAAATACCCTGTGTCAGCCCCCACAGTAGGGTGTATCACTACTTAACTAAGAAACTTATAGAACACAGACCTATTTACTGGTGTTACAATGTCTTAGTTTCCCTAACCGGACCCATGCATGCTCATGACTTCGTCGGAACGCGCCCGTTGAAACACCCCGCCTCCGTTAAGGTCACTCACAAAGGGAATGCCTTAACTTCGGTGGAGCATTTTTGGTAAAAGATGCAGATAAATTACAAGACAGACAAATAAAGTAGCAGAAAATAAAGTCATTTAATAAACAATGTGGTTCAGTCAAGCTTTTACAATAGTTGTCTCAATCATAGTTAAAAGTAATACATAGAACTTCTGTCTTGATTTTAAAACTTCCAAATATAAAAGAAGCATAAAAATAACAATGATATTCCCCAATAAAGCATGAACCAGCCATAGCAGTGGAAGAGAAAGTCCAAAGCAATACGTCGACTATCTTCGAGCTTGGAAAGAAAACTGAACTAAGTGGTAACATTTCCTCCCTGTGAACCTGGGGGGGGGGGGGAGAAATGGAAGAAAAGAGGCGAAACAAAACTAGGTCAGACATAAGTCTAGTAAGTCCAGTGACTTTCAGCATATAAACAGGCAAAAGCATCATGACATGAATAAATTGAATATAAGACAATACCGTGAGAACACGATAACATACGATTAGTATAGATATGATAAGGCAAGATAAACTGAATGCGCTTCTACTCTTTCTCTGCTTCGCTACTACCTTGTTGTTCTGATTTTTATATCTCTGCACCACCTAACTAGTGTCCCAACTAGTAATCTATATAAAATGATCATATTGAAATGTGATCCCAATCCCCGCAATTGTGGTAGCCTTCAGGTGTACATCTATCGTGAGGATTCCACCTCAATCTTCCTAATTGCCATGAACATATTAGATGAACCCTTACTACCCTATCGATCGGCTCCCTACTTGTATTAATTTCTCTTGTGTCCGTGTCAATCGGCCCTCTCTTGCGTGTAGATACCTTGTGCTGGTCCCACCACAAGGTATATCAATCCTTATGATAGCAACCCGACATGATTCAAGATGCACAGTGTATAACTACTGGTACCCAGTGCCTGTTTTTTCCCACTTCGGAGTACGTGCATGCCCGTAAACCGTCGGAACCTACACTGACGTATCCTTTGCCGCTGTTTTGACCGCTTATAATTAGCCCAGTACTCGTGCCCCACCCTGCCTAGTTCAGGGTACCATGATACATTTATGTAGGTTACTGCTGAAATTGGTCCCCGTTACTAGGGTTTTCTACTGGTTAAGTTTGTCGGCCTATATTTACTAATATTACCCACCAACCCGATATGTACTTAACCCTCCCACTGATTCAAGCATGTTTATTTAATGGTTAAGTTTGTGGGCCTATATTTACTAATATTACCCACCAACCCGATATGTACTTAACCCTCCTACTGATTCAAGCATGTTTATTTAATGGTTAAGTTTGTGGGCCTATATTTACTAATATTACCCACCCAACTTGATATGTACTTAACCCTCCTGCACACTATGCCTTATTGGTTAAGTGTTGTAACTTAACCCACCCATTCATCATGTCATATTGGTTAAGTGTTTCTTATTAACTTAACCCTCCTCACTTATCATGTTGGATTGGTTAAGTGTTTCCTATTAACTTAACCCCGTTCGTCCATCAAGTTATATTGGTCAAGTGTTTCTTATTAACTTAACGCCTCGTGTTCATCATGTTGTATTGGTTAAGTGTCGTCAATCAATTCAAGTTACTTAACCCACCTACTTGTCATGTTACTTTGGTTAAGTGTTGCCTTCTTGTGTCAACTTAACCCTACCACAAATCAAGTTATATTGGTTAAGTGTTGCCCTCTTGTTTTAACTTAACCTTACAAAAAATCAAGTTATATTGGTTAAGTGTTTATTATTACTTAACCCTACCCATTCATCATGTTATACTAGTTAAGTGTTTCCTATTAACTTAACCCTAGTCATTCATCTTGTTATATTGGTTAAGTGTTTCTCATTAACTTAACCCTAGTCATTCATGTTATATTGGTTAAGTGTTCCTATGAACTTAACCCTAGTCATTTATGTTATATTGGTTAAGTGTTCCAATGAACTTAACCCTGGTCATTCATCTTGTTCATTAGCATTAATTGATTTATTAATGCACCAATCTCTCACATTAGATATGTGTTGTTGCGGTTACTGGATGTGCGGGTGGTTTCGGGCAGTTTTACACCACAACTCAATCTAACCTCGGGTTTTTCTTGGGCATGATGCACTGAGCTCTCACATTAGATAGGTATTGTCGTGGTTACTGGATGTGCCAGGCGGTTCCGGGCAGTTTTACACCATAACTCAATCTAACCTTGGGTTAGGCATGTTCATCTTTAATTTACACATTTAACATATATACCTAAATCTAGATTTTACATTCTAATTACCAAATTCACCAAAACTAGTCATGTTCCAATTCCCATGTTATGCCCAACAAATTTCAATTTCAAGTTATTAATCAAAATTGGCTATACCCAATCTTCCCTAAATTTACAATAATAGTCAGGCCCAAAATCACTTTGCATAATGTTTGGCGTCCCAAATCAATAGTTAAGCCCAAGCTAAATTTAATATTCCAATTTACAGTTTATGCCCAAAACTAGGTTTTTCATGCCAAATTTCATACTTTGTCGTTCATGCCAATTCTAGGTTCAATATGTCAAATTACATATTCCATAATTCATGTCAAATTACCCCAAATTGCATCTTAACAGTCATGCCATAATACATGTTCCAAATTATGCCAAATAAATGTCAATTTCATGTTATACCTAATTACCCCCACATTCATAATGTACGTATTTCAAGATTCAACTCTAGATTCATGAAATAAGCGGAGAAACAATATGGAACATAAGAGGCATAAGAATAGGCATATGACGATAAGAACTATTGATCCATTAAATTTGATATACCAAATTGACAAGTTTTGCATTGAATACATTGCAGGCATATAGATATGAATATCATTATGAACCATCACAGACGTATAGGTTTGACAAGAGTTATATCATGAACTTAAACAGGATTACAATTCCGATATCCAACAAGGATAGATATGATTGGACCAATTCCATAGTCAATAATGATTCCCAAAGGCATATATAGGCACAAATTCAAATGAAAGGATTACTTACACCAGGCATAAATCTAATAGATTAGATTTGAGTAACATCGCAAGCATAAATCTAATAGGTTAGATTTGATAAATTTAAAAGGATTATCGCATAATCAAGTATAGCTTAGATCCGGATTATTACATGCCAAGAATTTCAATTAAGAATTCACATCTGAAAGTAACTTGAACTTACAAAAAGAGAATGATTCTTGGATTTTTGGAATCTTTTTTCTGAAACTAAAAAGCTATCCCTTGACGTAGATTATCGATTCTCTAATTTAGATTTGATTCTTAGAAAATAGTTGTAGAAGTCGTTGAATTAGCCTTTGAATCTCTACTTGAATTCTAAACTTGATTTCTTAAAGAACTAGAGCAGCATAAGGACGTCTTTAATTTATTTTGATATGAATTAGGGTAGAGTATAGGCATAATGAAGTTGTGTAGAGGAAACTGTAGCCTTAGGTGTGTTTATATTGCACAGGGATCAACGAATCTGGTCAGAACAGGCGTCCAAATGCAAAAAAACGAACCAGTCCTTGGATCTGGAAATAGGGGGGAGGTCGACCCCCTGGTCGACCTATTCGACCTGGGTCCTGGGCAGAAATTTCCCGCCCAGCCCGGGTGTGTGATTTGAATTTTAAATTGAAATCTGAGCTGTTTTATTTTATTAAATTCCTAAAACTTCTGAGGGCCATAACTTCCTCATACGAAGTCCGATTTACGAAAACTTGACTCTATTCCAAGCAGAATTCCGAGACGAACGAAATGATGTAACCCATTTCCCTTAATTCTCATTTTAAAAATTAAGTATTCTTTAATTCTTTCTTTTAATATTCTCGAAAAATACGGGGTGTTACACCCATACTCACCTTCCTCTTTTTTAACCTCTTACTAACTATTTCAGTAAAGCGTGCCATGGACCCTACCTAGTGCGAGACCCCCTAACAAGATACCAATAGGGATACTGACTGATATGGGTTCCATACATAAAAACTGACACAAGCCAAACCCCTTAAGCTTGTGCCCCCAAGTGAGTAGGACTTAAGAGTCCCCAAAACCTGTTACAATAGCAGAACAAGGGAACTCTTAGCTTATTAATAATCAGGTTTAACTTAGTAGGTTAAAGTTCATTAATAAGCATGGTTGTAACATTACATTTTATTATTTGTACAACCTCTTCTCCAAAACAAGCACCCGCCCAGATGTACATGTACACATAGTGGTTCAGTTTACTTAACCTACATCTGGTACTTACATTTTCTCAACATTAATCTCTGTATTAAGTCTAACCTAACATGTATACATATGTACATATTCTTCCTTCTAATTATGTTCCCGATTTATAGTCAAAAGTCCTTAATTTATAATATGCCCCTAAATTCTCCTTTTTCATTGTCATTCAATTTTATCCCAAATTCAATTATACGCAAACATAAATCAGAAATGGTCTAGGTTCTCGATAGCCTAGGCTCGGCGTAAATAAAAGGGAAAATTAGAAGGAGAAGAACAGAATCAAATCAAACTATATAAAATAGGCATATAAACAGGATTGGAAGTATATTAAATAGTAGAATAGGAATAAGGATTATATATATGTATGAACATAACTGATTAATCAACTGATAGTAAAAGAACATATATTACTGTAACCACTGCATAGATGAATAACAATAAAAGAAAGTATAGAAAATAACTTATAGGTACCGTATGTTCTAGATTCAAGTTTATTTACTGTCATAATACATTTCTAGATATCAGATATGAAAGTAACTTGAACTCACAGGGCTAGGTATTAGGTTCAAAAATAGTTCTTGAAAAGGGTTATGTTGATCACAGATCTTGAATTTTCTTTGTTAGTCTAACTTTCAACAGCGTGCTCCCAGTTTTATTAATAAATTTAGAATATAGCCATGGAGGTAGAGAGAGGTGAAGAATCGTTGTACGTAGATAAAATAAGAGAGAGAGCCCCTATTTATAAATCAACTAAGCTAATTCTTAATCGTTAGATTTCAGGGTTTTAAATCTAGCCATACAAGTCATCTAACAAACCGAATATACAAAACAGTCCAAATAAATCGTCCAGAATCGGGTTTGCATGCGGTTGGGTCGACCCCTACCTACTGTGTCGACCCATGGATTGACCCCTCTAGACATGGGTCAAACCATGTCTGGATGGGTTATCCCGTGACCGTTGATTCCTGCGCTAATTTTCTGTTTGGATTTTATTAATATATATATCCTATATATATACAATCTTCTTAGGTCCATATCTTTCTCATACGTTATTCAATTTATGCAAACTCGGAGTCTATCTGAACCAGAATTCCGAGATGAACACAACGGTAAAGTCAGTTTTACTTAATTTTGAATATTTATTTATATAATATTCATTTTATTGTCTTTACTATATGGTTATGGTGTATTAAATTTTGGGGTGTTACATTCTCCCCTACTTAAAGGATTTCGTCCCTGAAATCTCCAAGTTAAGAAGAATGTTATATTTTTAACAACCACCTGCAACCATCTACTCATACATCATCCACTGGCATCCATTGTCCTTAAGAATTTCTAATGCTTGTATGAACTTATGCAAAAGTGTTGTGTGTTTATGTTCTTACATTAATGCAAAAATCAGGTAGTCAACTAATTTAGTTGACCTCCTTAATGCAATATATGTCTGTGCCATGTATCCAATATGTATGCAAAAGATTCCTACTATAACATATAAGTTCTATATTTGTGCACAACCATCCACCAAAATGCAACATTCATATGATGATTCAACCATTTTCATCCATTGAAAAATAAAAATGCGCACACATCCATATGTTATGTAAGTGCTTGAGCCGATATAGTGCCTATTGTGTGTATATGCATCCACAGGCAACAACTGGTAAACACTTTCATCCACATGCAACCATTAATCATAACATGTCTCAAACACATGTTTCCAATCATTGGTTTCTACCTAAGGATCGAAGATTCGAACGATAGGATAAATATACTTGAATGATAAAAACAAATGTGAATTAAAAGCTTGGAAAAGAAATTTAGAACAGACTTTCAAAAAGAAAAGGATAAGAAGTACGAATCTTGTCTTTGGGTTCCTACATCGCATCTTCGCGGTCTTCTCCTCACTATATCTTCACTAATCTAATTTCTTTGTTGCGTAGTTTCTTAACTTATGATCCAAGAATATGAGTAGGAGCTTTTCTCACCGATGCTTCCTTCTCAACCTTCACATCTTTAAGTGTGCTCGGCTCCACTAGATCTGTTGTATCACGTAGACATTTCCTCAAATGGGAAACATGGAACACATCGTGTACACCCACTAGCCTTTCTGACAGTCTAACCCTATAGGAAATCTGAACTATCCTCTCCACTATGGGGAATGACCATACGAACCTCGGTGCCAACTTCTCTACTGAGCCAAAGCGAACGACATTTCTTAGAGGCGATACTTTGATGAAGACCATATCTCCTACTTCGAATTCCAAATCAGTTCTCCTCTTACCGACATATGACTTTTGGCTGTCCTGAGTTGCTTTCATTCTTTGGCGGATAAGGTCAATCTTCTCGGAAGTCTCTCGAGTCATATTAGGCCCAAGTAGAAGTCTGTCCGTAGAGTCCCACCAACAAGTCGACGATCTACAAGGTCATTTGTAAAGTGCCTCGAAGGGTGCCATGCCTATGCTTGACTGATAACTGTTGTTGTAGGAAAACTCAACCAATGGAAGATGCTCTTCTCAAGTCCCTCCAAAATCTAAGATACACAGTCTCAAAATATCCTCAAGAACCCTATTCACTCTCTCAGTCTGTCCATCGGTCTAGAGCGGTATGTTGTGCTCAAACGTAGCTGCGTACCTAGTGCCTCTTGTAAGCTTTTCCAAAACTCACTAGTGAAGATGGGGTCACGGTCGCATACTATACTGGAAGGTACCCCATGAAGTCTGACTATCTCTCGAAAGTATATCGATGCTAGCCAAGCTGTCGTCCTCTTACTCTTAACAGGAACAAAGTGAGCGCTCTTCGTAAGTTTGTCTATTATCTCCCAAATACTGATATTGCCCCTCCTCAATTTGGGTAATCCATCAATGAAGTTCATAAAGATGCTCTCCCACTTCCATCATAGGACATCCAAGGGCTGAAGCAATCTGCCAGGTTTCCTTTGTTCAGCATTTACACACTGGCAAGTCAAACATCAGGCCATAAATTCTGCCACATCCTTCTTCATACCAGTCCAAACGAGAACTCTCTTCATGTCTCGATCCATCTTGTTACCGCCCGCATAGATAATCATTCGAGAACGACAAGATTCCTTAAGGACTGTCCTCAACAAATCCCTATCTCGGGAAACACAAAGCCTTCCATCTCGTTGTAGCCACCCTTTATCATATATGGAGTATCTACTAGGTGACAAAAGGTCTCTCCTTTACTAAGCCTATCCATGATGTCTGCTATCTGCGGGTCCTCTCGTTGGGTGGATCAAATGTGCTCCATAAGA
The DNA here is from genome assembly GCA_030737875.1 of Allium sativum. Lineage (NCBI taxonomy): Eukaryota > Viridiplantae > Streptophyta > Magnoliopsida > Asparagales > Amaryllidaceae > Allium > Allium sativum. Next base: position 433,113,394 of record CM060912.1, read on the forward strand.
GTAGGTTGTACTTCCAACAATGCTAACAAGCTAGGTGTAAAATCCGTAGATAGTCTAAAATCGAAAGTCGACATAAACTCCAAGCTTCACCTCTCTATGAATGGAGGACTCAAGGTCACCCTCTGCCCACTCAACGCGTCCTCCACTACATTACCCCTGCCTGGGGTATAAGCTATCTCAAAGTCGTAGGACGCTAGGAACTCCATCCATTGTTGTTGCCTTAGGTTGAGATCCTTCTGTGAGAACAAATATTTGAGCGACTTATGATCCGTGTATAGCTCAAATCTCTCTCCATGTAGATAATGTCACGAAGACTTAAATGCGAACACTATAGCAGCCAACTCTAGGTCTTGGGTAGGGTAGTTCTCATGAACTCTCAACTGTCTGCTACCGTAGCATACTACCCTACCTTCTTGCATCAACACGGCACCAAGTCTTGTGCCACAAGCATCTGTGTAGACTGTAGACATCTTCCTTCCATCGGGGAGAGTCAGAAATGGGGCTGATGTCAAAGCCCTTTTCAATCTTTGAAAAGCATCCTCACTTTCAATGTTCCAAGAAAAAGACAAGTTCTTCTTCGTCAGTCGAGTGATCAGGGTGGATACCCTTGCAAATTCTTTAATGAACCGTGACAACCCTCGGAAACTCCTCATCTCCATCGCAGTCTTCGAAGCCTTCCAATCTTGAACTACGACAACTTTAGCAGCATCTACCGCTATCCCATCCTTGGAGACTACATGCCATAGGAACCTTACTTCCTTTCTCCAAAAGTGACACATAGAAAATTTTGCCTTAAGCTGATGCGATCTGAGAGTGTGTAGAACCTCTCCTAAGTGTAGGGCATGCTCCTCCTCATTCTTTGAGAAGATCGAAATATCATCCACAGAGAGCAACACAAACTTGTTCGGAAACTCTCTAAACACCCTACTCATCAAGTCCACAAAATATGTGGGTGCATTGGTCAGCCCAAAAGGCATAACCAACCACTCAAAAAAAACCGTCTGGAGTTCTAAAAGCGGTCTTATCAATATTTCCTCTACTGCCCTCAACTGATGAAATCCGGTGGGTAAATCCATTTGCGAGAAAACTAATATGCCTACTAGCTGATCAAACAAGTCGCCAATCCTTGGAAGTGGATGCTTATTCTTCTTGGTGAGATTATCAGTTCTCTATAATCCATGCATAGACGAAGTGAGCTGTTTACCTTAATAGTAAAGACAAATGGAGCTCCCTACTCTGATATGCTCCATCTAATGAATCCTTTATCGAATAGCTCCCCTACTCGCTTGTTGAGCTCCCTCCTCTCCCTAGGAGCCATGTGTCACGCCGATAAAGCGATTGGCTTCACATTCTCTACCAAGTAAATCCAGATATCTATCTCATGCCTCGGATGCAATCCCCTAACCTCATCAAACACGTCCAGATAATCTCTGACTATGGGTACTGATCGCAAATCATCAACAGAAGCATCAAGAGAATCTAGGAAGCTGAGCATAACCGACCCCCGTTGGTCACATAAAATCTCAATAGTTCTCCATTGGCATGTCAAAATCCTAACAACTCTCCTCTCAATGTCTAGAATGGCACCGTACATGGATAGCCAATCAATTCCTAGAATCAATCCATAAATCATAAAGCCAAGAACATACGCATCACATTCAAACTCGATGACCAAGATAGAAATTCTCAAATCCTGACATATCATGGATAAATGAGTCGTACCTTCTATAGGGTTTGAGACTAAAATAGGATCAGAAACAATAGTAGTATCCAGGTGCAGATTATCTACCATAGAATTGGATATAAATGAATGCGAAGTGCCAGAATCAAAGAGAGCCCTAATAGGATAGTTCAAAAGGGAAATCAAATCTTCGACTGTGACTTTCCTACCTCGATCAGGTCCACTAGACTCAAGAGCATGCACTTGTCCTCCAGAAGATCCTGCCCCTTGTCCTTGCTTGTTAGGGCATTACTTAGTAAAATGCCCAACTAGACCGCAATTGAAACAAGCTTTATTTGTCTTTCTACAGTCTTTCACAAAATTACCCAAGGCTCTGCAACCTTGGAACTTAATTTCTATCTTAATCTGAGAACTTATCAGGCTTTCCTCCTTTCTTTTGTGTTCCCTTCTTGGGCCACCATTTCTTTTTCTCATCCTTGGGCTGTGTCTCCTTAGTCTTGACTTCTTTCTTCTCATCCTTACCGTCTTCGTGCATCAAAGCCATGTCAACAAGCCTCTCGAAAGTTGCCCCTCTCGGTATACGTGATAGTGCTAATCCTTGGAGAGGTTGATTCAACCCTGTCGTAAACCTAAGAGCCTTCTTATAGGGAGTATTCACCAAGTCCAATCCAAATCTTGCTAGCTGATTAAATTTGTCAATATATTCCTTAACAGATATACTTCCTTGCTTTAGAGCTAAAAATTTCTCCTTCTACCTGAGATAAGAACTTCATCTCAAATTTCTGTCTGAAATCTTCCCAAGTAACTACTGGTTGCCCTGCCTGTATCGTCTCCCACCATTATGAAGCTTCTTCCTTCATTTTTCAAGTAGCCAACTGTATCTTCCTCCTATCACCGAGCTCAAAAAGGTCAAACACATTCTCTGTTTGTCTAAGCCAATTGCGCGCCTCAACAAAACTCTTGGTACCACGAAACGACTTGCCTTCCATTGCATAGACGTCCTTACAAAGCTTAGAAAAGTTGACTAAAAAAGGAGGTGGAGCTACCGCGGCTGCAACTAGGGGTGGGACATCTCCTTGAACTCCGGCAGGTGTCATAGCCTCTAAATACCTATGGAACCATGTTGATAGTTGAATGCCCTCGAGAAGATTGGGTGCCCCATACATGTTGAAAAGAGAAGAAATAAAGATTCAAAAAGAGATTGAAAGAATATTGTATATGGCTTGAGGGGATATGTTTTTCAAAAATAGGTTTTTATTTGAAAATACTTTGCTTTTGAAAACTACTTTTCAAAACTTTTCTCTGGTCTTGTAACCTTCAAATCTGATACCAAATGTGACACCTCACGTCCGTTAATGTCACTCATAAGAGAATACATTAATTTTTGTGCAGTGCAATAGGTAAACAATAATTAAAATTCACAAGACATATATAAATAGGCAGCGGAAATTTAACTTTTATTATTAAAAGCAAAACATTCTTCCAAACCAGTTACATCATCAAATACCAAATACTTCAAATAAAACCATCTGTCTTATAATGCCAAACATTAGAGTACATTAATGTAAAACCATATCCCTTTTTACAAGCCAAAGCAAATTAGGAAGATAATCAAAGCGGTACATCAAATCGGAAGAAGTCCTGATCTAACCTGAAAGAAAATCCTATTCATTGCGGAGTACTACCACTCTGACGACCTGAGGGGGGAGGAAGAGAAAGAAGCGCAACAAAATAGGTCAAGCATAAAGTCTGGCGAGTTCCAGTTATTTTCAGTGTATGCATAAAATAGAGATATCAAGACAAATAAATAAGACTGGATGAGAAAGTATAATAGCATATAAGTACAAGACAACAAGACAAACAATATAAAACAAGGATCCAGTAAAGCTTGTAAATTTATATCCCAAGAACAAGTTTTTCTCTACACCAATACTAGTATATCAAAATTAGGTGTTACCTAATTACATAACACAATTAGGTGTTACCCTGATTACATAACAAGATTAGGGATTACCCTAATTACTACCCATGCGATCGACTCCCTACTACATAAATACCCTGTGTCAGCCCCGGCAGTAGGGTGTATCACTCTCTAACCTAACAACTTATAGAACATAAACCTATTTACTCGTGTTACAACGTCTTAGTTTCCCTAATCGGACATATGCGTGCTCATGACTCCGCCGGAACACACCCGTACCCACCTTCCTCTTTTTGAACCTCTTACTATCTAGTTCAGTAAAGCGTGCCCTGACCCCTACCTAGTATGAGGCCCCCTAACATGATACCAATAGGGATACTGATTGATATGGGTTCCACACAGCAAAATTGACACAAGCCAAATCCCCTAAGCTATTGCCCCCAAGTAACTAGGATTTAAGAGTCCCCAAAGATCGTTACAACAGAAGAATGAGAGACCTCTTAGCTTATTAATAATCAGGTTTAATTTAGCAGGTTTAAGTTCATTAATAAGCATGGTTGTAATATTGCATGTTATTATGTGTACAACCCCTTCCCCAAAACAAGCACCTGCCCAGATGTACGTGTACACTATAATGGTTTGGTTTACTTAACCTACATCTAGTACTTACATTTTCTCAACATGTTCTTTATTTAATCTCTGTATGAAGTCTAACCTAACTTGTAAACATATGTGCATATTCTTTCTTTTAATTATATTCCCAATTTATAATCAAAAGTCCTCAATTTATAACCTCTAAATTCCCCTTTTTCATTGTTATTCCAATTTATCCTAAATTCAATTATACAGAATCTTAAATTGGAAATGGCCTAGGCTCTCAATGGCCTAGGCTCAGCAAAAATAAAAGAAAAAAGTAGAAGGAGAAGAACAAAATCAAACTATATAAAATAGGCATATAAACAAGACTGGAAATAAATTAAACAGTAGAATAAGGATAAGGAAGATAGATATGTATGAACATAACTAATTAATCAACTGGTAGTAAAAGAACATATATTATTATAACAACTGCATGGATGAAAAATAGTAAAAGAACAGTATACAAAATAACTTATAGGTGTTGTATGTTCTAGATCCAATTTTATTTGCTATCATAATACATTTCTAGATATCAGATCTGAGAGTAACTTGAACACACAGGGCTAGGTGTTAGTTTTAGAAATAGTTCTTGAAAAAGGTTATGTTGATTGCAGATCTTGAATTTTCTTTGTTAATCTAACTTCCAGCAGCGTCTCCCTATTTTATTAATTAATTTAGAATATAGCCATGGAGGTAGAGAGAGGTGAAGAATAGTTGTATGTAAATTAAATAAGAGAGAGCCCCTATTTATAGATTAACTGAGACAATTCTTAACCATTAGATTTTAGGGTTTTAAATCTAGACATACAACTCATCCAACAAACCTAATATACAAACAGTCCAAATACATCGTCCAGAATTGGGTCTGCATGCGGTTGGGTCAACCCCTACCTACCATGTCGCCCCATGGGTCGACCCAGGTCGGGATGGGTCGTCCCATGACCGTTGGTTCCTACGCTAATTTTATGTTTGAATTTTATTAAAAAATATATATCCTATATATATATTTACAATCTTCTTAGGTCCATATCTTTCTCATACATTATCCGATTTATGCAAACTCAGAGTCTATCTAAACTAGAATTCCAAGACGAACGCAATATTCTGAATATCTAATTATATGATATTCATTTTATTGTCTTAACTGTATGGTTATGGTGTATTAAATTTTGGGGTGTTACGGGGACACTACCTAAAAACAGCTAGAAGGGGATCCTCCGTGAATAAAAGCGATTGGCAAAGTTATGTCGCTCCCATGAGGCCAACGAGAACAATACGAATGAGTGACATCGCTTAAAGGATACTACTAAAGAACTAATTATAAACAATAAAATCCAATAAATATCTACAAGCCTAGTTTGGGTGGAGAGTACGTTCGCCTCTCTTGTTGTATGTGCGGCATTCGAGTCTTGCCATATGCAATTTAATTCTCGAAGAGGCTGGCTTAAACGGGGAAGCAGGTTGTGGTGTGCCTTTTTGTGTTCTCCTTATTTGTTTTCTACGAAGTCGAATTTTAAGGATTTTCAAAAAAGGAATCTAGCAATATGCAAAGAAGTTACAAGACACGGACCAAACAGTTATATTGTAAGGGAAGATAGTACAAGAAAACAAACATGGGCCTAGCAAAGAAGGTCTAAGCGAATAATGGAAGGTTGTTAATCAGTATCATTTCAGGATGACCTTATCTAGCTTAGAACAGCTGGGGAGAGATAAAGAGATATGCAAGCTCGTTTGAGCGTGGAAAATTGCCTTACCATAGAAGATAGAGCTCTGGTAAATAAACAGAAAACATTCATAAATGATATTGTATTTAGACATGGGGGATACATAAGGAATTGAGGAATTGACTCTCGACCCTATGGTGATTACAATGGGGATAGGACCAACCATGATGTGATAGATCCTAATTAATAATGGAAGTTCAATAAATATCCTAATTTGCAAGATCTTTGACCAAATGAAGCTCATCATAAATAATGTTTATACATGCAAAACCAATATCCAAGGTTTTATAAGAGAGGCAAAGCAGCCAATCAGAACTACCGACTTGCCAATGGAACCTAGCGAAGGGTGATTAGGACCTTCGTTATGTGGAATAGTTCTTAGCTTACAGCGCTTTCCAGGAACATTTTTCCTTAGCTGGTTTTGGGATAACAGTAGCCCATTGTGACTAACTATGAAGTTCCCAACTGAGAGTGAGGTTATTACGGTGAAGGAGACCATATTATAGCTAGAGAATGTTACATAACTGAGTTATATGAATCGACATGCAAGGAGGATGGTAATAGTGCTGGGGGATCCCCCTCATTCATGAACACCAAGCATAGAAACTATAAAAAGTCCCTTTCTCAGGGACCTTAGTCTTTTTACAAGGCTGTGAACCATAAGACGAAGAATTTAAGGGAAAATCAGGCAGCATTAATGGAAATTGTAGCGTCTGTCCTCATGGACATTGATAATCTAATCCAAGTCCTCAAGGATCAGGTCATAACCCAGTGTAAGGATGCAAAGAGAACGAATAGCTTTTTTTTGATCTAAAGTGGATATGTTTGCATACCTATTGTAATGTAGATGGGATACCACCAGAGATAGCTTATCACGTACTGAATATCAATCCTCTATTCACTTCAGTAAAGAAAAAGAGATGTAATATGTGTTTGAAGCGATTCACTACATTGAAGGAAGAAGCGGAAAAATTGCATGCAAACAGCTTTATATGGAGTGTTAGTTTCTTGATTGGGTGTCTTATTTCGTGCTAGAGAAGAAGAAGCCAAATGGGAAATGGAAAACTTGCATAAATTATTCCCACTTGCCTTAAGGACAACTTTCCACCATTGGGAATTAACCAAAAAGTTGACGAAACATCGAGAAATGAGTTATTATCATTAACTAAAGCCTACTCAGGGTACATTTAGATTATAACACACGAATTGAATCGCTAATTTAGGAATACTACTACCATGTAATGCCTTTTGAACTTACGAATGAAGGGGCTACGTACCAACAAATAATAAACATCATTCTCAAGAAGTAGATTGGAAAGACCATTAAGGTATATGTAGATAACATGCTAGTGAAATCCCGAGTGTTTGGATACCATCTTGATAATTTAGTTGAAAAGTTTGAAATATTAAAAAAATATGAAATGAAGAAAAATCTACTTAAGTGCTCTTCTAGGGTAGCTTTAGGGAAGTTCATGGGTTTATTACTATGCCAGGGTTATTGAGTCTGATCCCCAAGTAAATTAATGTGTTACGAAACTTTTAAGCTCCAAAGAATAAAAAGGAGTTGCAAAGCCTGAATGAAAATATTAATTCTCTGATTCACTTTGTACTTAGAGCCATTAATATGTGCATATTCTTCTTTGATTTGTTGTAGAAAAGAAAAAAGTACTTTAGATGGAGTCTTCTATGTCAAATGGCATTCAAGTGGTTAGTATGACACACAAAGACTTAACTGGTGCCATCTAAATCAATGGATGGAGAAGATTTATTTATTTACTCAGCAGTATCATCTCAGGAACTGATTGCGGTGCTCGTGCACGAGGAAGCTTAGATTCAAAGACATATGTATTATATCTTCTAACAGTTTACGAGCACTGAGAAGAAATATTCAAAGCTAAAGAAGCCCCTTAATTCTTTTTGATAGCCACGAGAAAGGAACAATTGTACTTTTAGGCCTTTACGATAAAGGTATGAATGGATCAACCATTGAAGCAAGTGACACCCTAAAACTTTGAGGCGATTGTTAAAATTGAATATCAAATTGATCCAATAGAATGTGACCTATCTTCCTCGGAGAGTAATTAATGCACGGGCATTGACCGATTTCACCATTGAATTCACGATTAGGAACGTAGAGGAGGACATCACGCTTACGGTGATACTACAGAAGCTGTTTGTTAATAGTGCATCAAATGATTTCTACTCAGGAGCAGGAGTATCATTTGAAACTCCTAAGGGATGATCAATCTTCTATGCCTTGAATTTGGAATTTCCTATCACCAATAAAGGAAGTGCTAATTGCAGGTCTGAAGTTTGCAAAGGAGCTAAGGACCAAAACTTTGCACATCTTTACTAACTTGCAGCTCACTTCCAAGTTCAGAGAGAATACCATGCTAAAGGCAGAGGCATCGCTTCTTATTTGACATAAACATGGGAGTTTCTCAATGATGTCAATCATTATACTATCACTCATATCCCTAAGGAGGATAATACGGAAGATAATCCCCGAGGTAAACTTACCAGGTCCAAAGAGACATAGTTAATGAGTCTGGTTCTAGCAGAAGTTTCGAAGATACCCAATATAGATGAATAGGAGTAGATTCGATCTTCAAGACTATAAAGGAGTCAGGATCGTGGATGATAGCAATCAAGAATACTTCCTCAATGTAGTCCTTCCTGACAATATTAATGAACAAAAGAAGATCCTTTGAAAGACACTAAGGTTTGTGATAAAAGATGGAAGATATGGATGTAAGGATTCTCTACACCTAAACTGAGATGCGTTACCAATATGATGTAAAGAGAATTCTCACGGAGTTCCACAAAGGCAGTTGTATTGACTATTTAGGAGAAAACACTTATAAAGGAGATGTGCTATGTATATTTCTAGCCGATTTTGAATAGAGATGTGGCTAATTATACAAGGTAATGAGATAAGTGCCAAAGATTCTCAAAGATCGCGAAAGCCCCTTCATTCAAGCTGACGTAAATGGGCAGCTCTTGGCTATTTGCAGTCTGGGGCATAAATCTCAGTTATATGCTACCAATAACAAAAGGATAAGCTAAATATGCAATAGTTTCCATCGATTACTTCACAAAATGGGCTAAAGTGGAACCATTGGCCGTAATTACTGATAAAAAGTAATTAACTTTATGACTTAAAATATTACTTGCACATTTAGAGTGTTGTAAAAGATTATCACTAACAACGGGACTCAATTCGAAAATGTCAAGTTCCCAAACTTCTATAAGCGATTGTGAATAAAGAAAAACTTCTCTATGTAGTTCACCTATAGAAAAGGAAAGGAAGCCATGAAAAAATCATCAAGTTCACGATAAAGAAGCAGCTTATAAAAGATAAAGGAAACTAGTTTGATGAGATACCACTTGCTGTATGGGCTTACAAAACAATGCACAAATCTACGATCGGCATTTATCGTTCAATATGGCATATGGTTAAGAAGCCATGATTCCAATGGAATCGGAGGTCCCCTCTCATCGATGAATATATTTCAACCAAAGAGAAAATGAGGATTGTTACGCGAATCATTTAGTCAAGTCAATGAGAAGAGGGAGAAGGCTGAATTAAGGATGGCTGCTCACTAGAAGAGAGTAACAAGACATTTCAACGTTAAGGTCCACAACAAGACCTTAGAAGTGAGAGATCTCATTTTGAAATGGGTATCCTAGCCACTGATGCATTTGGGCCAAACCGTAAAGTACCTTAGGTGACCGAAAAAATCTTAGAGATCAAACTTTCAAGCTTACTACGGTTGATGGAATCCGATCCCATGAGCACGGAATAACAATTTGTTGTGGCCCTACTATACTCGAGTTATGTATTTTATTTCCTTTGTTTTTCAACAAATAAGCCTCCTAAAGACTTTGTGGCATACTACATATATAGAAGTTGCCTTTTCTTTTAATCAACCAATAAAATTAGTTTTCTAAACTAATGAAACCGTATCTTTATGAGCTTAAAATTATCGGGTCAATTTTCAAATTGATTTAAATTCATTTGAGACTGAGATAATTGTGTATTGGTTAATCTTTCCAAGAAGTCAGTAGAAATGTGTTTCGATGCCATCAGATCGAAGATCAAATCAATCCAAATTCACAATGCCGACAATCAAAGGTCAAGTTGATTCAAATTCGTTTAGGACTAATGGAACTATGTCCTGATGAATTTATCCCTCTTAGAGCCGATGGAACTACGCTTCGAAACCATTGAGCTAACGTTAAATTGAAATATCCAAAACTAATGGAACTGCATCATGATGAACATCTTGCTTCTTGGAGCCAGTGAAACCATGCTTTAAAATCATTAGGTCGATGGTTAAATCGACTCAAATTCAAACAAGAACAACGGAACTACATCTCGGTGTGTCCTTTATCTCATAGAACCATTGAAACTGCGTTCTAATCAATCATGCCATCAAACCAACGGTCAACATCGATACAAGCTCTCAGGGCCAATGGATCCGCGTTCTGATAAATTGTGCTAGTGGGTCAATGGTTAATATCGATCCAAGCTCTTAGAACTAATGGAATCGTGTTATGATAAATCACTATGCTAGATTAATTGTTAATATACACTCAAACTCTCAAAACTGATGTTGTTCATACGCATTACATAGGTATATGTACATGGTGCATTAAAATTGATACTAAGGGCAATAGATGCAAGTGGTTAATGATTGAATAAATGGTTATAGATATTGGTTTTCGTATTACAAGTTTCTTTATTCCATCCTTAAAGATCTCAGGGATAAAATTATCTTACGGGGGAAAACTAACACCATAAATAAAACTAATGGGAAATTTAGTAAGAGAAATTAATTAATAGTTAATAAAATAAAAATATAATTGAGCTATGTCATGGTATGGCTACGAAACTAACATCATTGTGTTTGTGGCATTTTGGTTACAACTTTCATATACAAAATTACATAATCTAAGTTTAAAAGGAAATTTTATCGACATTTAAAGATTTTAAACTAAAAATATGATAAAAGAGATAAGCTAACAGAGGAAATTAATAAACAAAGAAATTAAAGTTAATGGTGGATGGTTGGTATATGATTGGTTGACTCAGAGTAGTTAACCATCTCCTTTTGATCAATTGATCAGTCAAGGCTAGTCCTAAATGACCCACATATTTTGTAATATTAATATACTGGTCTATATGTATACTAATAACTATAAGGACCTAACCTCGATTAATCTTATACTAAAATCATTCTCTAGCCAGTAGCCATACATTAAAATTTTCTCTTATTCTAAAATCTTAATAGCTTCTTCAAATTCTAAACTAAAATTAAAATAAAGTTTAACGTAACTTCAAACTAAAGAAAGGAAATCAGTACGTAAACAACAAGAGAAATTTGATGTAACATCTGTAAATTTACTAGACATTGTTTGGAGTATTCAATCGTGTAAATAAAAATAATGTTTGCTAATGAGAATAATGAGGTTTCACAAACTAAATAGGCCAATGATGACTGCCCTACATTACTAATGCCCATATAATATAATAGTGCACGACAAAAGTACCTAATCGATATTGGATGGTAGTTAAGGGAAAGAAATAGAAGAAAAGACACGAAATATATAAAAAAGAGAAGATAAAAGAAGATAAGAGTAGAGAAGAATCACAAAAACAATCATAAAACCTGGCATACATACCATAGCACTTCAGATAAAATATAATAATAATCACAAACATAAAACAGATGAGGTGGTAATATCTACATAAACCATATAATCAAAGCATACAGGCTCGTACAACTGTATAAAACGGAAATAAGATTTATACAAGTGATAGATGAACTCAACTGATAAGTTGTCTCTAATAATAGTAGGTTAACACTGTTAAGGCTTCACAGTGTCATACAACGGAATAAATAAGAACAATATAAGTATAAACATGAGAAGGCATCATTTCCTGCCGATCAATCTGCACAGTTATAAATAATATTTACACACCTGTTATCTAGGTTACTCATTTAAGAGTCCCTGAGTTTCTAAGTGTTGTATCTAACAATTCTATATTTTTTTTCATGATAACAAACATATATTTATTATTATAAATGTGTTTGTAATAGAACTGTTATACTACATCACATTCATATTATAATATTTATATTAGATAGAATACTACTGCACAAGAAATTTAAAATTCAAACAATATTTTATTTAAATATAATATTTTATTTCAACGTTCCAAACTGTACAAATTATAACTCCGTTATTAGTACACTTCACTGAAATACAATACATTCACATTCAATTTCATTTGTATACATTGCTCCTCACTACAATTCACTCATTCACTCAAGTTACATTTCATATACACTTTTACCTCACATACACTCACTCTCAGTTACATTCACATTGACACATTGCCACTGTCACTTATCTTCTGACTATCTTCTTCACTGTCAGTCCAGTCTACTGCTTACCTGTCACAAAAAGAAACGCACACACAGTAATTTGGAGTAGAATTATTTTATTCTAGTAGATACAATTTATAAATTTATTTGCCTCAGAATTTTGGTTTGTTTCTCATCATTTTTCATGACTTGATCTGATTTCTACGGACATCCATCTGTGTCTATACAGCTTGTGATATTCACAGTGATACACTGTGAATACCACAAGGTAGACATCGTCTGTAGTGCTCACACACACACACACGTACACACACATATATTATATGGTCGTGCACTATACATGTATACACATACATTGTATGTAATACACATATTTCTATGCAGGGACAATACAGCCAAATATCGTGTATGGCCTAAACCAAGAAATCCAGTACGTATGCAGACACAAATACATATATACATAGACATCTGTGCATATATATATATATATATGTGTGTGTGTGTGTGTGTGCGCGTGCGTGTGTGTGTATCTACACAGCAGGAACAGTGGTTCAACATGTGAGCAACTAAGGAGCGGCCACAATGGACCATGTTACAACTCAGTGCATGATATCAACATAGAAGCATTAAAATGTACATAGACAAACAAGCTCGAATTTGTATTAGCAAGACTGTGTGCACATGAAAGGGGCAATACAACAGTATGGCACAGACAACACATGGTGATGGAGCAGCTTGTAAAATTCCAAGTGCAAATGTACAAACAGGCCAAACCAAGTAACACATAAAAATGAAAATGGACTATGCAACTACTTGTGCACATGTCATCAAAAATGGTACAACAGAGAGGTCCAAATGACACAGTGGCAATAGCATAAGTGGTTACAGCAGTAAGGTTAGGTTACACAATATAGGCCAAGCCAAGACAGGTTAGTTTGAAGACTTAGCAACAACATTACAAAGCTGTTCACAAGTACTCACAAGAAAGTGAAACTGTACATATATAAGAGTGACAGTCAACTCAACATGAAGCCAATGAACAGGGGATCATCTATGTATTGCTGAATACAACTCAAATACAAAATGCACAGTTTCACAAGGCAACAAAATGGTATAGCAATTTCAAGTATAAACATGGTAGTAGACACAATAGGACATATGCAAATGCCTAGGTGCATAAAACAATGTCATGGCAATATGTAAGTACATGTTTTCAAGTTCAGGTTAGACATGCTATTTGAACAGCAACTCAAATAAACATGGGATTTGTGTACACAACAAAAATGTTCAACCAGTGCAACATTATTGGATAAAAGCACAACAAAACAGCAATATGGACAATATATATATATATATATATATATATATATATATATATATATATATATATATATGGTTCTGGACAGTTATCAGTATAAATGGACAAAGCATTGTGATCATGCAATTTCAAATAGTCGAGACTGTTTCATATTCATGGCTCAAGTGAATACAAGTTACAAAGTGCCAAAATATATATATTCAAGCAAAGACTTCATGCATGCAACACTGACCCGAGGAATAGCTAAGTCAATGAAGAGTTGCGAATACAAACAAATATGCATTCCTGGCATGCGTTATTTATGGAAATCAAAATTTATTTGCCAAAGAATCTTTTTTCCAGAAAACAGATTTCAATTGTTTCCAAAATTCACAAGATCAATTCAAGATTTCAAACGTACAAATTTGGCAATGCAACAATCACACAAACTAATTTGGCCAAGGAAAAAATGTTAATTGTTTTCAGAAATCTCAGTAAAGTTTTGGCAAGTAAGATTCTGAAAATCAATGTGCACAACTTTACAGAGAAAAATAGGCCAGAGTATTTTTAGGGATGAAAAAAGTTTTTTTTTTCAATATTCAACAATGTAACAAATCTTTCCTGAAAATCACAGCTTGGTTTTAAGAAATACGCAGTAAAAGATCAATCAGCATTCACGTTGAAACGGGATTCCAGAAATGGCAAGAAAGAATTTTTCCAAAATTGGAATCAAACCATTTTTTTTAAAGGCAGAAATCAATCGTTTGTATTTCCAGAAATCATTTCTAGCAGGTTTGGAAATATTGGACAAACAATTTTTGGCAAGAAGAACATGCTTAAATTTTTTTCCAACAAAGCAAACAGAATCATTCACGCAAGGGATAATATCAAATGGCCACGATTCATTTGTTTCTAGTTTTTTCATCCACCAAATCATCGAGGAAATCAAAGCCAAAATCATGCAACAAATCTCGTGTAATGGCGCGATTTTCGATACCTTGAAAACCGTGTCATTATTGAAAGAATTAAGAGGATGAGATAGAGGAGATGGAACTAATAGAATAGAAGAAGAAGAAGATCACAACTGAACAGAATCAGAGTAACACGAAACTCGCAGCGGAACAAAATAAGATGTATTATATAACATAACTTTGAATACAAAACTGTATTGTATATACATACCATTATCAGAGTACAATACATCATATCACAGCGGAAATAACTCTACATAACTAATGGTGAAGCTTCCTGCTTTTGAGCTCCTCCAAGTGAATCTGCAAAGCCTGAAACACTTGACTGCCCGTACAAATTTGGGCACCCAAGAGTTTAGGGAAAACAAACAAAATAAACTCTGGGTCAGTCATGGGACTGGTGTGAGTAAATTCTAACCATACGGTTTTACTTTGAAGAAAATCCTTTTGAAACAAAAGGAAAATAGTAAGACCAGCCCACACATAAACATGGACTGCTTTTACCTTACTGTAACCCAAATTACTTTGATATCAAAACAGTGATATTATGATAATGTCTAAACAAATAATTATCCAAGTAGAAGAATGCTTGCATCTCACGTTCCACATATATATAGTATAAAATCATAAACCGCAGGGCGCTTATCGGAGATTGGATTTCAACAGACAAGGTATGGGAGCACCTTCTGAATAGTGTACTCTAGAGGGTATACACTCAGGGTTCAACAAGAACGTCTTGCAACCCGGCCACACATGACCACTCACTCATTTAGCTTGAGTGTCGCGAATATATTGCCACCACGGTTGCAGGCCATCCAACCGTCATCCGAAGATACAGAATCGAAAAGAAGTATAAATATGAATTTTCTCTAGATCGGTGACAATACACCCTGCTTGGGTATGACCCAACTAGCCATGCTGCCTAGCCCAACTTCTGTCATTCCTGGTTGTGAGGCTAGAGGCTACGTCTATCTTCAGAACATCTGATCACCATTCACTTTGAATGTCACATCGTCAAATCCGTAATCACACATTGATTACACAAATGCACACTGGGTGTAGAATAAAGAGAAGTCACCTTCTCCCCACCAACTTGGTATATTCATGAAATCAACGGCGTGACCGTTGGAAATACCCTGTCAGACACTCGTCCATACAAGTTGCCCTGGGACTGGACAAACAAAAAGCACCATTCTGGAACTGGACGACCCTTGCATTTAACTTTGTCTTCAATCATCTTCAGCATATCTAATTCGCAGCGGTTATGCCTATACGGAGTGGTTTCGGATAACGTATCCAACCGGTCTCTCCATATCGACAACGATGGTCAAACACTTTGATAGTCGGTTATTTAACTATCGAAGTAAAAACAACATTCATTCTAATGTATAATTAACATCACACAACCACGGGTATTTTTAATTTTAACATTCGACTTTATTATTCGAATTCTCATATCTTACCAGATATTTCTCAAATCCCGTTTTAGCCTTTCCATACTTCTTGGAAAACATTTCCAGTTATTATAAACTCTTATTCTTTCATGTTCCAGAAAACATACGTTATTAACGTTCGAACTATTTTCATTAATTTCACATTCTTTATTTTCCTTCCCTTGGACAATCTACCCTATTTGCATTGGAAAATACTTCCAATTTCATTTTAACCTTTTAATCGGCCCAACGTTCTCTTTTAAAACATTATTCACTTTGAAATGTGAATATCATTTCTATTATAGAAATCTGAACATCTTTATCAAATAAATCAATACCATGCTCCCGTTTATCGAAATCTCTTTCATACTTTATATATTCCTATTCCACTTTGTAAACTCTGTTTCTAAGTCAACTTCTTATCAAATCGATATCAAGTTTAAACTAAGTACTGACTCCTATCCTCTTAACATTTATTTGTTTAAACTAAATGTTAATTATTCTATCAGATTATAATCCCTAAAAATAGTTTACTTTTAATACATTCGACACCGTCGAATTCTAGTTACAAATCCTAACAGTTTAATTCTAATCACATTTCGAACATCGAAATGTTGTCCTCAGTTTCTAATACGATTCCCCAATTCTTTTTCTAAACTCTTTCTTATATTTCTTTGAACAAACGTCGTTACTTATTACTCTAGAATAATTGGATTTCAAACCAAACTGTTACATTTCCTAGGAAGTGCTGCTATATATAAAAGTCACGCTTAAGTCTAATCAATAGCAGTTAATTTGTCGCTATAGTTCTAACTTGTTATACGCTGTAATATTCTCCTTATAACTAATCTCAACATTACAGTCACACTTACCTTATCAACAGCGTTATTTTTATCGCTATAGTTCAACTTGTCATACGCTGTAATATTCTTTGTTATAACTAATCTTGACATAACAGTCGCACGTATCTTATCAACAGCGTTATTTTATCGCTATAATTATAAGACTCGCATACGCTGCCATATTCCTTTTATACAAAAATCTTGACATCTCTTTCCGTTACAAAAATCTTGACATCTCTTTCTGTTACAAAAATCTTGACATCTCTTTCTGTTACCAAAAATCTTGACATCTCTTTCCGTTACAAACTGATATCGTTCCTCGGTAATAGCGAAGCCGTTCAAGTTGGGGTATTTTATTTACCTCTCAGACCTTGATCGACAACGTTCTTACCTTAGAACCGATACAAGTCTGTATTCAAATTCCTTATTACTTAATATATTTATTAAATCGTATTTCCTTGTTTTATTTTGGAATATGGTTTTACAACACCATATTCTTACTTTGGAATCTCTGTTGTTTATGTATATTTATTTTAAACATTAACTCTTTGCTTTCTCCATTCCACAGTTCTTATATATAACTTCTTAAATGGTAATTAAATCTCATTAATTTTGATAAACTTATTTCTAACCTGTTTCCATTAGATTAATTAAAGACCAATTAATCTAATAATCAATTTCTCAAATAACAGTTGATTAAATCAACTTAATTCCATCAGTAAATTCATTAACTGATTTTAATTACTTCTTAACATTAGATTAATCTAATTAATCTAATGATATCTCTAAATTATATAATTATCCAAATATTTAATCGTCGGATAATTTTTACTTTATAAACTTGTTTAAATGTCAACAATCGTTTTTATTTGCTTTATAAAAACGAACTCTAAAATACTGGTTTATAATAGAACTTCTATTATAATTTAAAACTTCACTTTAATTATAAAAATATAATTTCTATGATTAACTTCATTGATTTGCCTGACGGTAAATCAGTTTCTTAACAAAACAATGGTTTTACGGTCGATTGTTAACACTTTCTAAATCGATATCGTTTATTTATTTAATCTAAACAAATGTTGAATTTCCGTTCAACATCAATATTCACATGGGGTTTTAAATATAATTCAGGTTCATACAAAACAAACAGTACATATAATTATCAAGGAATCCGGTCGGATTCCTCCAACCGGTTTCCGCATCCACAGATGTCAGTCAACACAATTTACACTAACTCTATACTAGGGGGTGTTCTAATCGATGGAAATAGTGTCCAACTGATGATGTGTACATATATATAACGGTATATAATATTCAACGGAATTAATTGTAATCAACCTAATCAACCATCACACAGCATTCAAACAACATTAAAATATAACTGCAATATTTTAAATAGATCAGAGTTAGTGATTTTACTCACCTTGCTTCACGCTACTACAGTAGCTCCACCGTTATAGTATTTGGTAATTCTTTCCTGATTTCTTTGCTCCACTCAGTCTACGTCCACACCTTCCTTTTTCCATGCAACAATACATGGCGATGAACACATGCAACCGCATGTACCCCCTGAAACGTTCACATATTACATTTACACCATGATTATGTCATGCCTTCACTCCCCTACCGACTTCTCTTCTTGCTTCTTCATTTCATATGGCAGTTAAGCCTTCGACAAAGCTTTCTCCAGGTTCGCACATCACAAGTCAACTCCAAATCTACTTTCTGTAGCTGCCGTGACCGAATGCTGGGTCACCAACTTGCGCCACCAGTACTGAGAACGTGGACTTTGCTTCAGTTGAGTTTTTCGGAAGTAATTGAAATACTTAGGCCACACGCAAGCTGCTAATCTCCTTTAAACATCATTTTATCGAACAGCTCTTCACAGCTACAGGGACGACTGCGTCCTTTCTGCCATCGAACCATGCCAAGACTTGCCAAACCAAGCTATACGAGTTGCTGACCATCATGCATTCGAACGCCATGGCTGTGACTTGCCTCGCCTTGCTTGAACCTAAATCTCGCTGTATAATTGCTCCTGTACAAAATGGAGTGCCATGGTCGAACTGTTGAATTCCTTCACCTCCATTAGCATTCCTAACGCACACATTATATCCATTTACCCGAAAACAATTAATCCCGTCACCATTCAAAGGCGCATGCAACCCTCTGCACACGTACTAACTCCAGTACACACCCTTTATGCTCCGCACTTCCCAAACCCAATCTCATTGCTCCCTTAATTTTCTAACAAAAAGTACTCTATTTATCCCACCCTTGAACGTTATTCCTCCAACAAACATTTCCCACGCCTTCATGCATTCAGACCCATACATTTTTGGTCCATACTCATTCATACACATGCTGGAAGATGCGACTTCCTGCTGCTCTCTCTTCACTTCTCTTTTACGGTTCCTACCTTACTGTGTCTCTTCTACCCATCGTTGCTAAACTGCAACTCATCCCCATCAATGCTTCCACCCTTCACACTTACACCGCTAATTAAAATAAAACAATACAATCATCTTACTTGTTGAGATCCCATTCAAAAACCTTATGCGATCCTTCCAGTCCCGTGGATCTAAGCACCCACCATTTTGTTATCTTGTCAGCGAGTTCTCCACCAGATCCGTACACCCTTCGCCAAGTTAGACGCGAGCTCCTCCTTCTATTACATACTGGAAACCGAACAGTGCTCTTATAATTACTGTGCCATATTTTATTTTATTTTACGTTTCCGAATTCAAAGAGGAACTGAGTTTCTATTATTATTATTTTTGTTCTGAAAGAAAAAGAGCATATGTTCTAGGTGGAGAAACCGAAGTGATCATGATGTGTTATATAGGAGACGGTGGCTTCATGATGAAGGAATAGGGACGTGCAAATGTCAGAGATATTTTCTTAGGTTTAACTTAGATATATAGGGTTAAGGTACCCCATGTTCTACTACTGAAATCCATGCCGAGCTATATGGTAGGATTTGAAAACAAATTGTTAGGTTTATTAGTAGGAGTAAAGTAGAGTAGGTATTTGTTTTTGATTAAATTACTTGTGTTGTCTCATCTTAGCCCCTAGGAAGGAAATGGGCATGCACGTTCTTACTTACTTCTATATGAAGTGTTAGGGGTATGGCGTAGCTTTGTTTCTCTAAGTAATAGCAAATAGGTTAGTTCATAGTCTTGTGAAGTATGGGCAATGACTTCATTTCAAAGTTAGGGGCATGTTGGTGATCACTCTACACACTAGACTGTGTTTATTTTGTAAATAGATTGTCTACTGGATTATACGTTAACAACATGGCATTTCGGCTCCCGCTATATAGAATTTCATTTATTCTCGGCCTGCTACGGACAGAAGTAATAATACGATTGTGACGAGCGATGTGCCCCGATCCCAGAAATATAATAATACCGGTAGATTCACTCATATTTTGAAACTCCTAAATTATTGATACAGGGTGCGAAATACTCCAAATAAAAAAGTTGCCTATTTTAATTAATTAAAAATTATAGTAAAATTCTAAAAATTAAATTATCGCTGCGCCCTAAAAGAACCTTGTTCAAATTCGCGACCGGTATCTCGTTATATCAAATAAACCGTTACAGTCGATATATGATTTCATAGCGACTTTCTGAATATTTGATTTGGATATAATTCACAATCTATAACGTGAAATGTTGATTTTTCACTTTCATTAGAAAAATACAGTCCAACAGATTCCAATGCTTCTTGTTTCGTAGAAATCCGACTAATAACGAGTCCTGTATACTCAGTTGAAGTTTAGAACGTTAAATTACGAACTACCGCGATATTACGGGCTCGATTATATTTAATATATATTTTTATACGTTCAACTTTGTTTTAATTAATATTTAAATCCATTTATATCACGATTTAAATATTTAAACTGATTTAAATATTCAAATACAAACCGACAAAAATGCGGGACGTTACAGTCCTTCCCCCTTAAAATAATTTCGTCCTCGAAATTGCTAAGATAGGGAAAATGCTACAATCTCTATTATAAACAGGTTAAAAATCTTTTTGGTTTACTTCCAAATTTCAGTTTCAACTGAACTGATTATTTCCAATTAAAATATTAATTCCTTATTATTTCGAATATTTTCAAAATTTCTGAAAATTTCCTAACAGCTTAAATTTTCAGAGAATCTCGCCAGCATCTCCTCTGCACGGCTCACTCGGTACTACAACAACTTGCCTCTCTGGGATTTTTTTTTTCAATTCAATAGAAAATCAAACAGCCAAATGGCTTTCTCAAACCGACTCATAGAAATCCTGTATTCGTATATAAACGTGTACCTTCTCTGTTGGGCATTCAACTCTATCTCTGCCATCTGCTATCAAACCAGCATATCCAAGCATCCTTGGTTGATCTCCCATCAATCCATTCTCAAACCAGTCTTTCGCTTTTACTAAGCCAAATTTCAATTTCAACTACGATTCCACTCTCAGTTCTTAACCTTGTTAAGTGTTATTACGACATTCCATTTACTAATTTATTTCTCAAATCAGTTATCTCCATCTCTAATTCAAAATTCGATTCTTATTCTCCAAGAATCAATTCATTTTTAATAACTCGAATCTCCAATATTTTTCTTTTATAATTTTCATTCTGGATCTTTCCAAATTCAGTCCAGTTTTGTTATCTTTGTTTAAATTCCATTTTTACCATTTTAACTCCATAAGTTAAATTTTTATTTCAGAATTCAAATTCCTGGGATTTATTTCAAATCAATTTGAAATCATTTATAATTCAAAACATTTGAATTTCTGACAACTTGTTTCTCAAACAATACAAAACAAAATCTTTGGTAGTAATCCGTCACTTACCAGCTCGAAAATGAACACCGATAATGTCGCGATCATCATCGGAATTTATTTTCCAGTCATCGAAGTGAGTTCAATACTATATCACTCTATTTTTGAAGTTACTTCAAAATATCTTTCACAGCACTTGGAAAACAAATTTTCAAATCTCCCAGGATTTTAAAATTCCCTTATATTTTAGTTCAATTTCAAATTCAATTTTTTTTTTTTTAAGTTTCTAAAGTTTTATTTCAATTCTGGTTTAAATTTCAGATTCAGCTCATCTGATTTTGCATATAATATTTCGATTGGTTATTTATATAACCAATTCCATTATACATCTTATTTGATCATAATAATGATCACATATCCAAGATATTATGATAATCTCAAGATATATATTTCTTTTATATCAAAATACATTTTGGGTAAAATTATTTCATTTACCCTCTTTTCAAAACATACTGTGTCGAATTACTCTGTTCAAGAGTTTACAAACACTTATCGACGCAGTTTGCATTACTATTTCGACCAGAATTCATAAACTACTCGACTGACCAGTCAACACAATATAAAACAATTTTTATATTCATTTTCAAATACGCTCTCGTATATATACACTCATACTCAATCAAAGGTACTACTGACCTCATCTCTATTGAGTCACGCCACAGAGCCAAGGTAATCACTTAACCTTCAGCTCTGATACCAACTGTAACGGCGCGATTTTCGATACCTTGAAAACCGTGTCATTATTGAAAGAATTAAGAGGATGAGATAGAGGAGATGGAACTAATAGAATAGAAGAAGAAGAAGATCACAACTGAACAGAATCAGAGTAACACGAAACTCGCAGCAGAACAAAATAAGATGTATTATATAACATAACTTTGAATACAAAACTGTATTGTATATACATACCATTATCAGAGTACAATACATCATATCACAGCGGAAATAACTCTACATAACTAATGGTGAAGCTTCCTGCTTTTGAGCTCCTCCAAGTGAATCTGCAAAGCCTGAAACACTTGACTGCCCGTACAAATTTGGGCACCCAAGAGTTTAGGGAAAACAAACAAAATAAACTCTGGGTCAGTCATGGGACTGGTGTGAGTAAATTCTAACCATACGGTTTTACTTTGAAGAAAATCCTTTTGAAACAAAAGGAAAATAGTAAGACCAGCCCACACATAAACATGGACTGCTTTTACCTTACTGTAACCCAAATTACTTTGATATCAAAACAGTGATATTATGATAATGTCTAAACAAATAATTATCCAAGTAGCAGAACGCTTGCATCTCACGTTCCACATATATATAGTATAAAATCATAAACCGCAGGGCGCTTATCGGAGATTGGATTTCAACAGACAAGGTATGGGAGCACCTTCTGAATAGTGTACTCTAGAGGGTATACACTCAGGGTTCAACAAGAACGTCTTGCAACCCGGCCACACATGACCGCTCACTCATTTAGCTTGAGTGTCGCGAATATATTGCCACCACGGTTGCAGGCCATCCAAACGTCATCCGAAGATAGAGAATCGAAAAGAAGTATAAATATGAATTTTCTCTAGATCGGTGACAATACACCCTGCTTGGGTATGACCCAACTAGCCATGCTGCCTAGCCCAACTTCTGTCATTCCTGGTTGTGAGGCTAGAGGCTATGTCTATCTTCAGAACATCTGATCACCATTCACTTTGAATGTCACATCGTCAAATCCGTAATCACACATTGATTACACAAATGCACACTGGGTGTAGAATAAAGAGAAGTCACCTTCTCCCCACCAACTTGGTATATTCATGAAATCAACGGCGTGACCGTTGGAAATACCCTGTCAGACACTCGTCCATACAAGTTGCCCTGGGACTGGACAAACAAAAAGCACCATTCTGGAACTGGACGACCCTTGCATTTAACTTCGTCTTCAATCATCTTCAGCATATCTAATTCGCAGCGGTTATGCCTATACGGAGTGGTTTCGGATAACGTATCCAACCGGTCTCTCCATATCGACAACGATGGTCAAACACTTCGATAGTCGGTTATTTAACTATCGAAGTAAAAACAACATTCATTCTAATGTATAATTAACATCACACAACCACGGGTATTTTTAATTTTAACATTCGACTTTATTATTCGAATTCTCATATCTTACCAGATATTTCTCAAATCCCATTTTAGCCTTTCCATACTTCTTGGAAAACATTTCCAGTTATTATAAACTCTTATTCTTTCATGTTCCAGAAAACATACGTTATTAACGTTCGAACTATTTTCATTAATTTCACATTCTTTATTTTCCTTCCCTTGGACAATCTACCCTATTTGCATTGGAAAATACTTCCAATTTCATTTTAACCTTTAAATCGGCCCAACGTTCGCTTTTAAAACATTATTCACTTTGAAATGTGAATATCATTTCTATTATAGAAATCTGAACATCTTTATCAAATAAATCAATACCATGATCCCGTTTATTGAAATCTCTTTCATACTTTATATATTCCTATTCCACTTTGTAAACTCTGTTTCTAAGTCAACTTCTTATCAAATCGATATCAAGTTTAAACTAAGTACTGACTCCTATCCTCTTAACATTTATTTGTTTAAACTAAATGTTAATTATTCTATCAGATTATAATCCCTAAAAATAGTTTACTTTTAATACATTCGACACCGTCGAATTCTAGTTACAAATCCTAACAGTTTAATTCTAATCACATTTCGAACATCGAAATGTTGTCCTCAGTTTCTAATACGATTCCCCAATTCTTTTTCTAAACTCTTTCTTATATTTCTTTGAACAAACGTCGTTACTTATTACTCTAGAATAATTGGATTTCAAACCAAACTGTTATATTTCCTAGGAAGTGCTGCTATATATAAAAGTCACGCTTAAGTCTAATCAATAGCAGTTAATTTGTCGCTATAGTTCTAACTTGTTATACGCTGTAATATTCTCCTTATAACTAATCTCAACATTACAGTCACACTTACCTTATCAACAGCGTTATTTTTATCGCTATAGTTCAACTTGTCATACGCTGTAATATTCTTTGTTATAACTAATCTTGACATAACAGTCGCACGTATCTTATCAACAGCGTTATTTTATCGCTATAATTATAAGACTCGCATACGCTGCCATATTCCTTTTATACAAAAATCTTGACATCTCTTTCCGTTACAAAAATCTTGACATCTCTTTCTGTTACAAAAATCTTGACATCTCTTTCTGTTACCAAAAATCTTGACATCTCTTTCCGTTACAAACTGATATCGTTCCTCGGTAATAGCGAAGCCGTTCAAGTTGGGGTATTTTATTTACCTCTCAGACCTTGATCGACAACGTTCTTACCTTAGAACCGATACAAGTCTGTATTCAAATTCCTTATTACTTAATATATTTATTAAATCGTATTTCCTTGTTTTATTTTGGAATATGGTTTTACAACACCATATTCTTACTTTGGAATCTCTGTTGTTTATGTATATTTATTTTAAACATTAACTCTTTGCTTTCTCCATTCCACAGTTCTTATATATAACTTTTTAAATGGTAATTAAATCTCATTAATTTTGATAAACTTATTTCTAACCTGTTTCCATTAGATTAATTAAAGACCAATTAATCTAATAATCAATTTCTCAAATAACAGTTGATTAAATCAACTTAATTCCATCAGTAAATTCATTAACTGATTTTAATTACTTCTTAACATTAGATTAATCTAATTAATCTAATGATATCTCTAAATTATATAATTATCCAAATATTTAATCGTCGGATAATTTTTACTTTATAAACTTGTTTAAATGTCAACAATCGTTTTTATTTGCTTTATAAAAACGAACTCTAAAATACTGGTTTATAATAGAACTTCTATTATAATTTAAAACTTCACTTTAATTATAAAAATATAATTTCTATGATTAACTTCATTGATTTGCCTGACGGTAAATCAGTTTCTTAACAAAACAATGGTTTTACGGTCGACTGTTAACACTTTCTAAATCGATATCGTTTATTTATTTAATCTAAACAAATGTTGAATTTCCGTTCAACATCAATATTCACATGGGGTTTTAAATATAATTCAGGTTCATACAAAACAAACAGTACATATAATTATCAAGGAATCCGGTCGGATTCCTCCAACCGGTTTCCGCATCCACAGATGTCAGTCAACACAATTTACACTAACTCTATACTAGGGGGTGTTCTAATCGATGGAAATAGTGTCCAACTGATGATGTGTACATATATATAACGGTATATAATATTCAACGGAATTAATTGTAATCAACCTAATCAACCATCACACAGCATTCAAACAACATTAAAATATAACTGCAATATTTTAAATAGATCAGAGTTAGTGATTTTACTCACCTTGCTTCACGCTACTACAGTAGCTCCACCGTTATAGTATTTGGTAATTCTTTCCTGATTTCTTTGCTCCACTCAGTCTACGTCCACACCTTCCTTTTTCCATGCAACAATACATGGCGATGAACACATGCAACCGCATGTACCCCCTGAAACGTTCACATATTACATTTACACCATGATTATGTCATGCCTTCACTCCCCTACCGACTTCTCTTCTTGCTTCTTCATTTCATATGGCAGTTAAGCCTTCGACAAAGCTTTCTCCAGGTTCGCACATCACAAGTCAACTCCAAATCTACTTTCTGTAGCTGCCGTGACCGAATGCTGGGTCACCAACTTGCGCCACCAGTACTGAGAACGTGGACTTTGCTTCAGTTGAGTTTTTCGGAAGTAATTGAAATACTTAGGCCACACGCAAGCTGCTAATCTCCTTTAAACATCATTTTATCGAACAGCTCTTCACAGCTACAGGGACGACTGCGTCCTTTCTGCCATCGAACCATGCCAAGACTTGCCAAACCAAGCTATACGAGTTGCTGACCATCATGCATTCGAACGCCATGGCTGTGACTTGCCTCGCCTTGCTTGAACCTAAATCTCGTTGTATAATTGCTCCTGTACAAAATGGAGTGCCATGGTCGAACTGTTGAATTCCTTCACCTCCATTAGCATTCCTAACGCACACATTATATCCATTTACCCGAAAACAATTAATCCCGTCACCATTCAAAGGCGCATGCAACCCTCTGCACACGTACTAACTCCAGTACACACCCTTTATGCTCCGCACTTCCCAAACCCAATCTCATTGCTCCCTTAATTTTCTAACAAAAAGTACTCTATTTATCCCACCCTTGAACGTTATTCCTCCAACAAACATTTCCCACGCCTTCATGCATTCAGACCCATACATTTTTGGTCCATACTCATTCATACACATGCTGGAAGATGCGACTTCCTGCTGCTCTCTCTTCACTTCTCTTTTACGGTTCCTACCTTACTGTGTCTCTTCTACCCATCGTTGCTAAACTGCAACTCATCCCCATCAATGCTTCCACCCTTCACACTTACACCGCTAATTAAAATAAAACAATACAATCATCTTACTTGTTGAGATCCCATTCAAAAACCTTATGCGATCCTTCCAGTCCCGTGGATCTAAGCACCCACCATTTTGTTATCTTGTCAGCGAGTTCTCCACCAGATCCGTACACCCTTCGCCAAGTTAGACGCGAGCTCCTCCTTCTATTACATACTGGAAACCGAACAGTGCTCTTATAATTACTGTGCCATATTTTATTTTATTTTACGTTTCCGAATTCAAAGAGGAACTGAGTTTCTATTATTATTATTTTTGTTCTGAAAGAAAAAGAGCATATGTTCTAGGTGGAGAAACCGAAGTGATCATGATGTGTTATATAGGAGACGGTGGCTTCATGATGAAGGAATAGGGACGTGCAAATGTCAGAGATATTTTCTTAGGTTTAACTTAGATATATAGGGTTAAGGTACCCCATGTTCTACTACTGAAATCCATGCCGAGCTATATGGTAGGATTTGAAAACAAATTGTTAGGTTTATTAGTAGGAGTAAAGTAGAGTAGGTATTTGTTTTTGATTAAATTACTTGTGTTGTCTCATCTTAGCCCCTAGGAAGGAAATGGGCATGCACGTTCTTACTTACTTCTATATGAAGTGTTAGGGGTATGGCGTAGCTTTGTTTCTCTAAGTAATAGCAAATAGGTTAGTTCATAGTCTTGTGAAGTATGGGCAATGACTTCATTTCAAAGTTAGGGGCATGTCGGTGATCACTCTACACACTAGACTGTGTTTATTTTGTAAATAGGTTGTCTACTGGATTATACGTTAACAACATGGCATTTCGGCTCCCGCTATATAGAATTTCATTTATTCTCGGTCTGCTACGGACAGAAGTAATAATACGATTGTGACGAGCGATGTGCCCCGATCCCAGAAATATAATAATACCGGTAGATTCACTCATATTTTGAAACTCCTAAATTATTGATACAGGGTGCGAAATACTCCAAATAAAAAAGTTGCCTATTTTAATTAATTAAAAATTATAGTAAAATTCTAAAAATTAAATTATCGCTGCGCCCCAAAAGAACCTTGTTCAAATTCGCGACCGGTGTCTCGTTATATCAAATAAACCGTTACAGTCGATATATGATTTCATAGCGACTTTCTGAATATTTGATTTGGATATAATTCACAATCTATAACGTGAAATGTTGATTTTTCACTTTCATTAGAAAAATACAGTCCAACAGATTCCAACGCTTCTTGTTTCGTAGAAATTCGACTAATAACGAGTCCTGTATACTCAGTTGAAGTTTAGAACGTTAAATTACGAACTACCGCGATATTACGGGCTCGATTATATTTAATATATATTTTTATACGTTCAACTTTGTTTTAATTAATATTTAAATCCATTTATATCACGATTTAAATATACTGATTTAAATATTCAAATACAAACCGACAAAAATGCGGGACGTTACATCTCGCAACAATAAGATAAAGCCATATATGAAATCAGAGTTAGTTTAAGGATTTTATCCTATTTAAATTACACCATTCATCATGGAAAAAACATGTGAGGAAGTCGAGAAAAGAAAATCGAGAAGAGCAAAAAATCGATAAATAAAAAGAGGGAAAAACACTGAAATTCTTACCAGAGCTCGATCAAAGTCAAGGCTGCCATAATCATTAGTGTAGAAAGCAAATCGAAGATCAAAATTCAATTCTTTCGAAGGCGCCTTGATTCAAAACCATAATTTTTCATTCCTGAAGCCGTCGCCATTTCCAAAGGAACGAGAAAAAAGAAAATAAAAGGAGGCCAGTCAAAATTGTTTTGTGAAGGGGGGTTTTAGTTTATTTTAAGTTGTATTGTTTTATTTTGTAAATCGTCTTTTTTGTTTTCTAGTTTTTTTCTGTAAAAACTAGGTCATCTAGTTATAGGATTCTAACTAGGTTTACGAGTTACAGGTTTATGATCCGAGATATTCTGATCTTAGGGTTCAAGATCAACACAGGGTTTTAAATGTAGGATTAAAATAGTTGTGAGCTAGTGTCGCGAGTTTACAGGTGGTTTTTAAGCGTAGAGATTGTTTAAATTCTAGTATAAAACCTTTGGGAATGCAGCAATATAATAGGCAGGGTTTGCCGAACCTGGGTAAAGTCTGTGTTATTTATTTTCTGCATTTATTTATCTGCTGCAATCTGTTCTGTGATATTTTTAATATCTCGAATTACTTGAATAAACCCTATTCCCCCTCTAGGGTTAATCTAGATCCAACAATTAGTATCAGGGCTTGGTATTTTATTAACTCTAGAGATGGTACTCCCTAGTTGTCAGTATAGCGAGAGTCTGTGCAGTGGTATTCCAATTATTCTCAATGGGATAGATTGAATATCGAATTCTATTTAAAATATGTTAATTTTGAATATTGGAATATTATTGAAATATGGGAGATATGCTAGATAAGAGGAATAAGGTTTTCAATGCTCATGTTATGCATATTATTTATTCCTATCTTAGTAATGATCAATTAAAATTTATCTCTCATTTTTTAACTGCGCGGGATATATGGAAAACTCTCGATTCGTTAAATGGAAAAGACGAAAACTGCTCATAACCCCAGAGTGTCAACTTAGTCTCAGATCTGTGCATAACAAATCTTGCTGATGAAGAATCAGATGATGATAGTGATGGAGATTCAATAGATAGTGAAATAAGAAATTTTTATATGAAGATCTGGTTCATTTTTGTGTTTATTTAACCAAATCTATTGAAAATCTCCAATGGAAAAATAAATTTCTAAAATCTGGAAATTCTGAGTTGACCTGCAAAAATAATATGTTGAAATTAAAACTTGATAACTCCGATTGAAAAACAAATTGTATAATTTTGAAAACTAATTTAGCTCATCTCAATGAAAATCTTATGAAACTTGAAAATGAAATTATAGTTTAAAGTAAACTGAGGATGAGCTAATTCATAAGAATGATACTTTGCAAAAGGAGTTGGTTGAGATTAATTTCGATCATAAAATTTTTGAACAAGAGAGTTTGCTAAAAACTAAATCAGTTCTGAACGAACAAGAAAAAGAAATTGAGAATTTCAGGATTTTCAAGACTGAGAAAAAAACATTTTGAATATGAAATTTCTTAGTCCGAAGCCAAAATCAAATTACTTGAATCTGAAAATTTGTTTTTGAAACAATATGATGTTAAAAGGAAGATCACTAATAAGTTGTTCAGTTTTAATAAAAGAAAACGGTGATCTTAAATCCAAAATTCAACGACTAGAGTCGACTTTTGAAAATTTCTCTAATGGACAAAAATCATTGAATATGTTGTTACAAAATCAAGTCTTTATTGGAAATAAACATGGTCTTGGCTTTGGAGAAATTAATGTTTTTGAAAATCGGCATTCAAATGGTTTTTAAAATCCTTCAAACTATTTTTTCAAAAAGATCATTTAGGAAATTTAAACTCTGGTTATTTCAAAGGATTTTTGAATCACAAACATAATGAAAATTTGTTGTGTAACAAACCAATTATACAACTTTGGATCCCAAAAGGAAGCAAAACAAATTTGGGTAAATTTAAACAGATTTGGGTCCCAGAGGCACTTTGGAAAATTCATTTCGATTGTTATATACACAGATTTGGGTACCAAAAGTTATGAACACATTTCAAAGTGGTCTTACAAATTTTGTTAGACCACTTGATCCTATAAACTGTTAGCTACCGGAGGAGGCTGAGGAACTGCTGTGCAAAAGAGATTTGAATTCAAACTATTTCATATTTCTGTATCATTTAGAATTCCTTAGCCAAGTTTGCTGAGTTAGAGATTCATTTGCTTACATCATATTCTAGTATGATTTCTAAACTCATCTTTATTAATATTCTTTGTTTTTTTCTTTGTTTATATATCCTTCGATCCCTTCTATTTTTTTAATTATTCTAATTTGAAATTGACACTGCCATATTTTTTACTTTATATTTTGAGCTTCTTAACTTCCAATAGCAGAATTCTTGGTTTTTTGGAAATTTGCTTCATTTGAATAAAACTCTCATGTTTTAATCATTTCCAGATCTTGAATTCAAAATTATAATTTCTGCAATTGTTTTGAAGTTTATTTCTTATTTCTGAATTCTTGACAGTGTTGAAGCATTCTTGTTATATCTTGAACACTGTTAATTTGAATTCTAAATTTTTGAAGTTTTGAAAAATTAATGAAATTTAATGCACACCTCTTAGATTTGAAATTATTAATCTTATGTGATTGATTCATTGTATCTCAAAATTTACATTGATTCAAGTGATTTCAAATAAAGTATTTTCAATTTTGGATCATGAAATATCTCTCATGTTTGATGTAAATATTCTGAAAATTTCTTTTGTGACTGATAGAAATAATTGTGAAAAATTCTTTGAGAACTTGGTTTTGAAACTCATTGCTATTTCATGATCATTTGACTTGAATATTTGTTTGTTTGAAATTATTGATTTCTTGAATCTCACACATCTTTGGTTTGAATTTTATAATCTGATGTGATCGATTCATTGAATTTTGAGATTGTCATATTCCTTCATATGATTTAAAATAAACTATATTTCTAATCTTGGGTCATGAATCATCTCCTGTAACTGTCAGAATTCTTTTGACAAGTCTGCTTTGAAATTGATTGTTGTGCTGCTCGGATAAAGAAATCGTTTTGAAAATGTTTTTTAGATAACTGCTTGTTTTTGGTATCATCTGATATTCAGATAAAAGGTTCAAAGATTTTATGATTGATTTAACTACTCTGAATTGTAAACCTTTCTTGTGCTACATCCTGAAATTCATTCTAAAATCATGATCACTTGCTTGGATATTATTTTGTTTGAAATCATTTGATATCGTTTAATATCTTGAATCTCACACACTCCTTGGCTTTGGTATTAACAACCTCACATGATTGATTCATTGAATCTTGAAGTTTTCACATTCCTTCAACTGATTTCAAATAAACCGTTTCTTTAAATCTTGGATCATGATTTGTCTTCTTAGACTTGTTGTGAATTTTCTGAAAACTTTCTTGTGAAACTTATTCTGAATTTGTCTTGCTACTCTGAAAAATGGATCTGAATTATTTGATTTATTTTCTTGGGCTTGGTGATTGGATACTATTGTCTGAGATATCTTTTTTACCCACCAGGGTGGTATTAAAATCCCCGTTAGCAGAGACAACACATGGTTTCAGAAATGCTTTGAAATTTTCTCACTCATCTGCTTTGATTGTTTATATACTGTTTTTTCATCTTGTACAGTTTCTTCATATCCCTCTTGTCTTGTATAAATCTTTCTAGATTCCCTCTTGTTATTGATTTTTCAATTTTAAAATCATTTATTGATTATTTATTCGGAAATTGAATGTAACGATAAGTAATTTCGCTTGATCCGAATCGATCGCTAAACCGACCAAGACCGTTCGAAACCCCTGATTGTTTTGAGAACATGACAAATTGGAACCCAAACAAAAGAACATTTCATTGTCAATTACAAGAATTCCATCAGAATACAAGAATATTACAGAGTATGAATGAATAAAATACATTTGATAATTATCATAGGTTACAATACATTACATAACAACAGAAAATAATACAATACATGACTAGAAGTAATACACGGATACAGAGCTTTCCGAATATCGCTTTGGATGTAAATCAGGATCCTGTGAATATAAATCTGCAAAACCAAAATTACTAGCTGCTCGTGCTGAAATAGAGGAACCCAGAGTTTAGGTTAAAACAATAAACTCCAGGTCAGTCATGTGACTAGTGTGAGAACTAAAACATTTATTAATCTTTATTTTAAAGTTAGATAAATCACGGGACCACGCCGGATAGCATGGAACGGGTTTCCTTCCAAGAATACCAGTGCATAAAACAACAGCGCAATGCTAAATAAAGAACAATGAAGCTATTGTAAGACCCAGTCCCATCACACAATGCAACACGAGCCGGAGGATAGGGTCTTACCTTATAATAGCCAAAGAATGCTTGATACGCTAAATTTCATCTTTTATTATTACTATAAGTGTATAGTGTCAAAACAATTTCAGTCATAAGTATCAATCATAGACGGCATAAGTGCCCCATACCACTATGTCGCCATATATAGGTTCTACAATCAAAACCGCAAAATCACGTATTGGAAGTTGGATTACCATCTGTGAACCAAGGCAAGGGATAATCCTCACCGCTTCGAGACAATATAGCCTACCATGTCTCAGGAATAGCCGCAACTGCACCTTGGATCCTTAGGGCCGGTCCACTCGATGTGGATTATAATGCCTGAACACTGCGTTTCTCCACCCTATGGGGCGTAAATGAGCCAAATGACTCCGTCGGACCCGGATTGTCCGATCTAACCGAGGCTCCTCGCTATCCATCATCCACATAAGTAAAATGCCAGAGCGTCTAAAATACTGACACCACTCCTAGTTAGAAAGAAACGCATGCCCTCCCTGACGTCCTCTCCCGTTTTTGGTTCACAACTGGGGTGTGAGGCTCGTGAATCAATGCTACACAAAGCTATGCCCCATAGGCCGTGCTTTGATCATCAACCTCAAGACTATGCTTTTCAACAAAAGCCTTGATCATTTGCCACTTAGGCAGGCCACACAGGCAATTCATGCCATGCGATTGATATCCATCAATATACAACCTCTGAGCTCGTACGTCTCAGAGAAGGGCGTTAAGCAAGAGAATAAATTCTCTGCCGCCAAACAGATATATGTTTAATAGAAATCAATCACACAGAATAAAATCCAATGTCAGACACACAGTCCATTTACAAGTTCGTTCTGGGTCTGAACGAAACCGGAGGCACCTTGTACCTCGCATATCCATCGATCTCCAAGTACGTCTGGGCGATCACCAACCGATTCCCTCCTCTTGGGTGTACAACCCAATCAAGATCATCAGTAATTATCCAAACGATGTGAAGACCTCCGGTCTTCGACCACCGTCTTCATCCTCGTCACATCGTCTAATCAGTTATTCAGAATGGGATAAACCCGGTCCTTCTGAATAACTCGCGTATATAATAAACAAGTGTTACAAAAACACAACATACGCCTCATTCCAATTTAGAATATTCTTTTATTCAAATATTCTTACACTTTGGGAAAAGTTCCCATTAATTTTATCAAAGATAAATTCTTTAAATTTATTCTTTAATCTTCCTTTGAATATCAATTAAAATTAGTCGGGATTAGCCGACCACACCGAAGTAATCATTTATTTTATTTTCCAATCCCAACCTATTCATCCCATAAAGTAAAACTGGTAATACTTCATATCTAACACCGCAGTGTTATCGGTAAATTCAGTTACCATTTCACGTTCAAATCTAATTAAAGATTTAACTATCGCCTGGAGCAAAAATGGTGATACTCCATTCTCGATCATTTCAATCAAATTAAAGATTCATTAAAACTCCACTTAGTTTTAATCTTCCCAAAAATCATTATTAATGATTGTTTAACTTGGGAAATCATATACTGTCTTTAATTGGGTTAAAGAACCAATGTCATTTAAAACACGGTTCACTATAAACCCAAAATCAATTCAAATTCAGTTCCAATTAAATACCATTTAATTGGTATACTTCATTAAATCTAAATAAAAATATTTAATCTTTTTCTCAACTGGGTTTGAGAACAGTGTTAATGAAGACACCATTCACGACAAACCCAAATCCCGTTTGATATTAAATACAAGGCTCTGAATAGAAAATATATCGGCTTATATTCAATATCAAATTCTACGACCAACCAATATCGTATTGGAAATAATGATATAAATATATCTTTCAAATTTCCATAACAATATCTGTATAATCACGAAATCCAACATCAAAATATTCCAAAGACATTTTCGATCCAAATCCATTTCCACTTTACATATTGGAAATTCTGGTTATTTTCAAAACCATTTCAAATCCACTTTATTTATTTTAAAAATAAATGGGATTATAATTCTAGTTCAAAACTAGTTCATTTCGATAAAAATCTATTTTTATCTTTTCAAATTTGGAATTTTTCATCCTAATTCTTCACAAACCATTTCTTATGATTTTACACAAATTATTACTATTTTTAATAATTTTATCAAGGCTCGTACAGTCGATTTCCATCAACGACCATCGAACTGCACTTACAACGACCTTTTCCAAATTTGATTTGGACATAATTCCAAATCCAACAATTAGATTTCAAATCTCTAATATTCTGAGAAAGCACTTTTCAATACGAATCCAATGGTTCCAGTTTTAGGAGAATCCGATGGTCGGATCTCCCACAACGTCAATTCGAAGTCAATGGTCGAAATTCGCGAACTGCTGCGGCGCGGCGCGTTCTATTCAGGCCTTTTAATATATATAATATATATATTGTATATATTTCGTCGATTTCCTTTTAAAATGTATTTTATAAATCGTTTTAAATTCGTTTTTCGAAACGATTTCAACTTCATATTCAATTTTGAATCAAAATTGAATATTCCACATCATCGATATACAAACGATAATATTTTCAAAATATTATATTTTGAAATCACTTCTTTTTCTATAATCATTATAAAAACGAATATAATCAATATAAATATAGTTCGCATCAAAATGGCGCATATCTAACCAACACGGCTTTATATATTTCAATAACTTCGTTATTCTATTCAACAAATGAATATTTTCTTCTATTCAACACATGAATTTTTATTCTATTCAACACATGAATTTTTATTCTATTCAACACATGAATATATATACACTATTCAACACATGAATTTTTATTCTATTCAACACATGCATTTTCTTTTATAATATTCCTTATTTTCCAAATTGGAATGAGGCCCAATCAATTACCCTATAACGTTAATTTAATGGATTCCCTACAACACGTGTATATAACAGCAACGATAAATCATCAACCATCATCCAGAGTGCACCACACAACTGCATAAGCATTAAATATAAATAATTTACGCTTACATAGTCTGTCAACCCATCGACTGACATACAACTAAACAATCGGGATAAATGTGCGTCAATATCATCCCAACATCCGTGTAGGGTTTCAATCAATCAAACACATATTTTATTTGTGCAGTTGGGCGATGTGTAAAATTTATCGGCCCAATCAATATCATTCAAATCGGTGTACATAAACAAATCGTTCGATTTGTAAATGAATATTTATTTTTCTTCAACACATGAATATATATTTTAATTCAACACATGAATACATATTTTATTTCAAAACATGAATATATGTTTTATTTCAAAACATGAATATATATTTTATTTCAACACATGAATATATATATTTTTCACATCACAATCAACAGTCAAATTTCACATTACAAATAATCACACAAGTCGTCCATGGTCTGTGGACAACGAGTGTTGGGTGCTGCTAAGCACCGTCTGCAACCTAGTATATATTTCAACTAGAAAATAAATTAAAAGTGAGGAGTTCTCACCGAGAAGCTAAACCAAATACCGCGACTCCTCGTATGTAGAAAATCTTTTCGTATTTCCTTTTGTCACTTTCGTTGTCCGTATTCACTACATATATAAAAATCACATTTTTATATGGTATTCATATAAATAAAAATCACATCTTTATACGGTTTAAAAATCTTACCTTTCATGTATATTAAAATCAAATTTTTTACTTCGCTATTATATATATAAAAATCGTATTTTTATATCTCTACTACATGTGTAAAAATCACTCCTTTACACTGCTACTTCCATGATAAAAATTATATTTTTATCTTGCTAGTAATATAATAAAAATTATGTTTTTATTACTCTACATAAAGTTCAAACCTTTACCCTTCATAAAAAGATCCTATTTTTATATTGCAAACTTCAAGGTTATACATATAAAAATCGTGTTATTACATAATGGAAAACCATACCTTTTCCAATATAAAGTTCAAATCTTTTTCATTTATAAAAATCTATTCCTTTCTATTTATAAAAATCGAGGCTTTCCTATAACTAAATAATCAGATTTTATAAACAAAATTTATAAAACTTACTGTGTAAATCGGAGGAGGGTGGATGCTGTCCACTCCATCGACTGGAAGGGAAGGGGCGCAGGTGGTTCAGCGGGTCCAGGGGGTGGCGCAGGTGGGTCTCTGGCGCAGCGATGGCGGCTTCAGGGCGTCGGGCGGTTGTCTCGTCGATTCGGGGGTGAGTGGCAGCCTAGGTCTCGTATTGGGGAGAGGGGAGCGACGCAGCTGCAGGCGGTGGTGGGGAGGCAGCCTTCGGCGGCGGTGGAAGGGGATGATCAGCGATCTCGGTGGAAGCTCGACATGGGGAGGGGGCGACGGCTGAAAAGGGGGATCATGGGTTTTTTCTTTGTTTTGAAATGTCGGGTCTGGTCCTTGGAATGGGCGGGGGGGGGGGGTGACTTAAGGAAAGGAGAATAAAGGGGTATTAGAAAATTAATTTATTATTATTTTATTTTCCATCAAAGTTACTTTTTATTTCGATCTCTGAATCGAACCCAACGACTGTAGCTCTTAGCTAATTACCCTCATTTTTAACACAATGGGACATGTTTTGTATCCCAATTCGGCTGTTACGATCAGTTTCCTTCAAAATCAAAATATAAATCTATATATTGAATTTGAACGTGCATTTCTATTTACCGGGCCACATACGGACTCTAAAAATTCCCAAAAAAAATTTTCTAGCTTTGTATTGACGATATGGTACTAACAAAACTAATTTCGTCAAACTCTGAGATCGTTTGAAAAATGGTCATTTTCTGGTCGATCGAAATTGACTGAAACTGTTAAAACACGTTTTACTTCGCCACGCTCACATATTGATTCGAAAAATTATGAATTTTGGAATCTAATGATAACTTGACATTCCGGATCCAAAAAAAGTGGGTTCATCGAAAATAGCGATTGTTTGCAAAATTTCCATTTTTAAGGGCCAGAATTCCATAGCGACTATTCTGAATTTTCAACTAGGCATAACTTTTTATTCCCACCATGAAATTTCAATTTTTCGGATTCGTTGGAAAGATATTTTCAAATAGATTCTAATATTTTTGGTTTCACTAAAATCCGGTTTATTTTAAATTCTGTACATTCATTTGAAGTTTGAAATCGAAATTTCGAACTACCGCGCCATTTTCAATTCCTTTTATAATTAAAATAAAATAACTATATTCTAACGATGATTCAATTAAATATTTACGTTCTAATTCTATTCAAAATAAATTTCTCATCGTTATTATTTAAAATAATTCATTTTAAATATTCAAAATTTACTAAAATTGCCAAAATAAATTTTTTAAATTGGCTCAGATTTCCGGGTTATTACAATCTCCCCCACTTAAAACTTTTCATCCCCGAAAAGGAACGAAGCTGAAAGTTGTTATCCTAATCAACTCAACTTTCATTATTTTCTTTACGGCTTAAGTTCTTCAAGTCAGTTTCTAAGAACTTTTCAAATTTTTCAAAAATTTGACTAACACCCTAAATTTTCGAAAAATTTCGCCATAACCTCCCCTGCACAGGGAGTTTCGGGATATTTCAAATAGCCTCCCATGGCCCTCACCAATCCAAAAAGAAAAAGAAATAGCCAAGCGGCTAGCCAATCGGCTCATAAAATCATCAGAAACCCAAGAAATACAATAAACATGTGCCTATTTGTTGGGCAAACAATTTTATTCCTCTTCTCTAGCCTCCTAGCTATGACCTGTTCAATGTAAGTACATGTATATGCATGCAAATTCAAACAATTTTCAATTCAATCCAATATTTGATACAGTTTGGCTAAATGGTTCAAATTTTAATTAATCAACAAATAATCAAACAACACAACCAGCAATCAATTTCTTTATTAGCTTTACAAATTCATAACTTTGATACATAGTCCAAAAATCAAATTTTTGATGGCAAATCACAACAATAAGCCCTATCTAGCTTTGGTTCTCACACTAGTCAATTGGAATCATATAGAAATCCCACTTTCAAAACACGAAAATAAATTTTGATGATGACGCGTCAATCATCAGAATCATGTCTGAGCGACTAGAGTGTGATTCTATATCTATCCAGTATATTAAAACTTCGAATACACGTGGATCAGACGTATACGCAAAATCTTTATATACTGGATTGTCCAAATTCAATATAAACTAAAAAAATCAAATACGAATAATTGATTTAAATTTTCAAAACAAAATAGTTTTCACTTTGAAAATATACTCTTCACACTCGTTCTAGGATATTGCTGATCCCATCTCTAACAAGTCAATCCCATTGGATATTACTAATCCAATCTCTGATGAATTCTTTCATATGGTTCTAATGTGTCTTGTTCTCGAGCTCTGTAAACCAAAGCTCTGATACCAACTGTAACGATAAGGAATTTCGCTCGATCCGAATCGATTGCTAAACCGACCAAGACCGTTCGAAACCCCTGATTGTTTTGAGAACACGACAAATTAGAACCCAAACAGAAGAACATTTCTTTGTCAATTACAACAATTCCATCAGAATATAAGAATATTACAGAGTATGAATGAACAAAATACATTTGATAATTATCATAGGTTACAATACATTACATAGCAGCGAAAAATAATACAATGCACAACTAGAAGTAATATACAAGGATACAGACCTTTCCGAATATCGCTTCAACTATAAATCAGGATCCTGTGAATATAAATCTGCAAAACCAAAACTATTAGCTGCCCGTGCGGAAATAGGGGCACCCAGAGTATAAGTTAAAACAATAAACTACAGGTCAGTCATGTGACTGGTGTGAGAACTAAAACAGTTATTAATCTTTATTTTAAAGTTAGGTAAATCATGGGACCACGCCGTATAACACGGAACGGGTTTCCTCCCAAGAATACCAGTGCATAAAACAACAACGCAATGCTAAATAAAGAACAATGAAGCTATTATAAGACCCAGGTCCCATCACACAATGCAACACAAGCCGGAGGATAGGGTTTTACCTTATAATAGCCAAAGAATGCTTGATACGCTAAATTTCATCTTTTATTATTACTATAAGTGTATAGTGTCAAATCAATTTCAATCATAGACGGCATAAGTGCCCCATACCACTATGTCGCCATATATAGGTTCTACAATCAAAACCGCAAAATCACGTATTGGAAGTTGGATTACCATCTGTGAACCAAGGCAAGGGATAATCCTCACCGCTTCGAGACAATCTAGCCTACCATGTCTTAGGAACAGCCGCAACTGCACCTTGGATCCTCAGGGCCGGTCCACTCGATGTGGATTATAATGCCTGAACACTGCATTTCCCCACCCTATGGGGCGTAAATGAGCCAAATGACTCCACCAGACCCAGATCGTTCGAACTAACTGAGGCGCCTCGCTATCCATCATCCACATAAGTAAAATGCTAGAGTGTGCAAAACATTGACACCACTCCTAGCTAGAAAGAAACGCATGCCCTCCCTGACGTCCTCTCCCGTTTCTGGTTCACAACCGGGGTGCGAGGCTCGCGAATCAACGCTACACAAAGCTATACCACACAGGCCGTGCTTTGATCATCAACTGCAAGACTATGCTTTTCAACAAATGCCTTGATCATTTGCCACTTAGACATGCCACACAGGCAATTCATGCCATGCGATTGATATCCATCAATATACAAACTCTGAGCTCGTACGTCTCAGAGAAGGGCGTTAAGCAAGAGAATAAATTCTCCGCCGCCAAACAGATATATATTTAATAGAAATCAATCACACAGAATAAAATCCAATGTCAGACACACAGTCCATTTACAAGTTCGTTCTGGGTCTGAACGAAACCGGAGGCACCTTGTACCTCGCATATCCATCGATCTCCAAGTACGTCTGGACGACCACCAACTGATTCCCTCCTTTTAGGTGTAGAACCCAATCAAGATAATCAGTAATTATCCAAACGATGTGAAGACCTCTGTTCTTCGACCACCGTCTTCATCCTCGACACATCGTCGAATCAGTTATTCAGAATGGGATAAACCCAGTCTTTCTGAATAACTCGCGTACATAATAAACACGTGTTACACAAATAGAACATACGCCTCATTCCAATTCAGAATATTCTTTTATTCAAATATTCTTACACATTGGGAAAAGTTCCCATTAATT
Organism: Allium sativum; assembly: GCA_030737875.1. Lineage (NCBI taxonomy): Eukaryota > Viridiplantae > Streptophyta > Magnoliopsida > Asparagales > Amaryllidaceae > Allium > Allium sativum. The sequence goes on from CM060912.1 coordinate 433,154,777, forward strand.
TTATCAAAGATAAATTCTTTAAATTTATTCTTTAATCTTCCTTTGAATATCAATTCAAATTAGTGTACGTCAATATCAATTCAAATTAGCGGACCACACCGAAGTAATCATTTATTTTATTTCCCAATCCCAACCTATTCATCCCATGAAGTAAAACTGGTAATACTTCATATCTAACACCATGGTGTTATCTGTAAATTCAATTACCATTTCACGTTCAAATCTAATTAAAGATTTTACTATCGCCTGGAGCAAAACTGGTGATACTCCATTCTCGATCATTTCAATCTAATTAAAGATTCATTGAAACTCCACTTAGTTTTAATCTTCCCAAAAATCATTATTAATGATCGTTTAACTTGGGAAATCATATCCTGTCTTTAACTGGGTTAAAGAACCAATGTTATTTAAAAGACGGTTCACTATAAACCCAAAATCAATTCAAATTCAATTCCAATTAAATACCATTTAATTGGTATACTTCATTAAAATTAAATAAAAAGATTTAATCTTTTTCTCAACTGGGTTTAAGAACAGTGTTAATGAAGACACCATTCACGACAAACCCAAATCCCATTTGATATTAAATACAAGGCTCTGAATAGAAAATATATCGGCTTATATTCAATATCAAATTCTACGACCAACCGATATCGTATTGGAAATAATGATATAAATATATCTTTCAAATGTCCATAGCAATATCTGTATAATCACGAAATCCAACATTGAAATATTCCAAAGACAATTTCGATCCAAATCCATTTCCACTTTATATACTGGAAATTCTGGTTATTTTCAAAACCATTTCAAATCCACTTTATTTATTTTAAAAATAAATGGGATTATAATTCTAGTTCAAAACTAGTTCATTTCGATAAAAATCTATTTTTATCTTTTCAAATTTGGAATTTTTCATCCCAATTCTTCACAAATCATTTCTTATGATTTTACACAAATTATTACTATTTTTAATAATTTTATCAAGGCTCGTACAGTCGATTTCTATCAACGACCATCAAACTGCACTTATAGCGATCTTTTCCAAATTTGATTTGGACATAATTCCAAATCCAACCATTAGATTTCAAATCTCTAATATTCGTTAGAAAGCTCTTTTCGATACGAACCCAACAGTTCCAGTTTTAGGAGAATCCGGCGGTCGGATCTCCCGCAACGTCAATTCGAAGTCAATGGTCGAAATTCGTGAACTGCTGCGGCGCGGCGCGTTCTATTCAGGCCTTTTAATATATATAATATATATATTGTATATATTTCGTCGATTTCCTTTTAAAATGTATTTTATAAATCGTTTTAAATTCGTTTTTTGAAACGATTTCAACTTCATATTCAATTTCGAATCAAAATTGAATATTCCACATCATCGATATACAAACGATAATATTTTCAAAATATTATATTTTGAAATCACTTCTTTTTCTATAATCATTATAAAAACGAATATAATCGATATAAATATAGTTCGCGTCAAAATGGCACATATCTAACCAACACGGCTTTATATATTTCAATAACTTCGTTATTCTATTCAACACATGAATTTTTATTCTATTCGACACATGAATTTTTATTCTATTTGAAACATGAATTTTTATTCTATTCAACACATGAATTTTTATTCTATTCAACACATGAATATATATACTATTCAACACATGAAATTTTATTCTATTCAACACATGAATTTTCTTTTATAATATTCCTTATTTTCCAAATTGGAATGAGGCCCAATCAATTACCATATAACGTTAACTATATGGATTCCCTACAACACATGTATATAATAGCAACAATAAATCATCAACCAACATCCAGAGTGCACCACACAACTGCATAAGCATTAAATATAAATAATTTACGCTTACACAGTCCGTCAACCCATCGATTGACATACAACTAAACAATCAGGATTAGTGTACGTCAATATCATCCCAACACCCGTGTGGGGTTTCAATCAATCAAACACATATTTTATTTGTGCAGTTGGGCGATGTGTAAAATTTATCGTCCCAATCAGTATCAGTCAAATCGATGTATATAAACCAATCATTCGATTTGTAAATGAATATTTATTTTTCTTCAACACATGAATATATATTTTATTTCAACACATGAATATATATTTTATTTCAAAACATGAATATATATTTTATTTCAATACATGAATATATATTTTATTTCAACACATGAATATATATATATTTTTCACATCACAATCAACAGTCATATTTCACAACACAAACAATCACACAAGTCGTCCATGGTCTGTGGACAACAAGTGTCGGGTGCTGCTAAGCGCCGTCTGCATCCTAATATATATTTCAACTAGAAAATAAATTAAAAGTGAGGAGTTCTCACCGAGAAGCTAAACCAAACACCGCGACTCCTCATATGTAGAAAATCTTGCCGTGTTTCCTTTTGTCACTTTCGTTGTCCGTATTCACTACATATATAAAAATCACATTTTTATATGGTATTCATATAAATAAAAATCACATCTTTATACAGTTTAAAAATCTTACCTTTCATGTATATAAAAATCAAATTTTCACTTCGCTATTATATATATAAAAATCGTATTTTTTATATCTCTACTACAAATGTAAAAATCACTCTTTTACACTGCTACTTCCATGATAAAAATTATATTTTTATCTTGCTAGTAATATAATAAAAATTATGTTTTTATTACTCTACATAAAGTTCAAACCTTTACCCTTCATAAAAAGATCCTATTTTTATATTGATAACTTCAAGGTTATACATATAAAAATCGTGTTTTTACATAATGGAAAACCATACCTTTTTCAATATAAAGTTCAAATCTTTTTCATTTATAAAAATCTATTCCTTTTTATTTACAAAAATCGAGGCTTTCCTATAACTAAATAATCAGATTTTATAAACAAAATTTATAAAACTTACTGAGTAAATCGGAGGAGGGTGGGTGTTCTCCACTCCATCGACTGGAAGGGAAGGGCACAGGTCGTTCAGCGGGTCCAAGGGGTGGCGCAGGTGGGTCTCCGGTGCAGCGATGGTGGCTTCAGGGCGTCGGGCAGTTGTCTCTTCGATTCGGGGGTGAGTGGCGGCCTAGGTCTCGTATTGGGGAGGGAGGAGAGGGGAGCGATGCAGTAGCGGGCGGAGGTGGGGAGGCAGCCTCCGGCGGTGGCGGAAGGGGATGATCGGCGGTCTCGGTGGAAGCTCGACGTGGGGGGTGGGGGCGACGGCTGAAAAAGGGGATCAGGGTTTTTTTTCTTTGTTTTGAAATGTCGGGTCTGGTCCTTGGAATGGGGGGGGGGGGGGTTGACTTAAGGAAAGGAGAATAAAGGGGTATTAGAAAATTAATTTATTATTATTTTATTTTATTTTCCATCAATGTTACTTTTTATTTCGATCTCTGAATCGAACCCAACGACTATCGCCCTTAGCTAATTACCCCCATTCTGAACACTATGGGACATGTTTCGTAACCCAATTCGGTTGTTACAATCAGTTTCAGTCAAAATCAAAATATAAATCTATATATTGATTTTGAACGCGCATTTCAATTTACCGGGGCCACATACGGATTCTAAAAATGGTCATTTCAAATATTTATTGACGATACAGTCCTAACAAAACTAATTTTGTCAAATTCTGAGATCATTTGAAAAATGGTCATTTTCTGGTCGATCGAAATTGACTGAAACTGTTAAAACACGTTTTACTTCGCCACGCTCACATATTGATTCGAAAAATTATGAATTTTGGAATCCAACGTGTAACACCCCACATCCGTTAGTGTCACTCACAAAGGGAATGCACTAAGTTCTGTGGAGCATTTAGGGTAAAAGATGCAGATAAATTACAAGACAGACAAACATTAAACAGCGGAAAATAGAACTTTGCTTTATTGATAAAATAGTCTGTACAAGATTCTTTTACAATATCAGAGTATCATCTTGTCTTTATAAAATAAAGAAGCATGAAAATACATTTATATATTCCCCAATGTAGCAAGAGCCAGCCATAGCATCTGGAAGAGAATCCAAAGACAACTTCGTCAAATCTTCAAGCTGGGAAAGAGCAACGGTCCAGTCTAATCCTGAGTTATACTATTCCCTCCTCAACTACCTGGGGGGGGGGGGGGTGGGGACGGAAGAAAAGAAGACGAAAGAAAAACAGAGTCAGACATAAAGCCTGAGTAAGTTCAGTAACTTCTAGCATGTGAACATGGAAAAACAAAACGACATGAATTAACTGAATACAAGATTACACCATGAAGATAAGGTCAACAAGATTAGACAAGGTAGTCACAAGATATGCTAAGATGACTGGATACGCTCTAATACTTTCGCAGCTTCGCTATTTCCTTGTTATACTGGTTTCTATATCTCTGCACCACCTAACTAGTGTTCAACTAGTAACGATAACGTGATCCCAACCCCTGTAGTTTCCATTGCCTTCAGGCATACATTTATTATTTATTACCTAGATCTAGTCTAGGGTTTTCTATCAAGTGCTTTCTAGATATAGTTTTACGCTATCTGCTGAACGCTTTTCGAGTTCAGGGTTTATGCCACCTAGTCCAACTAGGGATTACGCTACCTGTCGAACAATGCCCCCAAGTCTAGGACACACTACCTAGAGTGGTATATGTTCCTAGGCTTCCCCACGCATGTATCGCGAATCGTTATCGCTTGTCTAGATGCACATGTCCTGTAATGTGCGATCCGAGTCCTGTGACAGGGCAAATCAAGGAATACAGAACTCGGTCGGGAGCTTTCAGATATCTGCCGATGCAGATGCTAAGGTCTGTTTTTATTCCAGTGGCTATGGTCCCACTTGACCCCTCCATCAGCTAATGAAAGGCACACCTTGTAAAATGAGAACTATACGCCGGTGCCCCACTATCCTATGGCCATCCGCAACCATAACTAGATAGCAAGTATATGGTCTTTTGGAGTTCTCCGCCTTTCCGCTTCACGTATCTCGATTGACTCAAGATGGATGGTAGACGACGAGTTGCTATCACAGGGCTACCGTCTTCTCGTCGAATCACGCTGGTCCATCCTAGTCTTTAGGTTGCCACATATATATTGCAACCAAGGCATACCCTCGGTTCTTCTAACGCAGACCTTAACCTCTGTGAGCCCAGGATGATCATCTGCAGCCTCACAGAGGGATACCAAGAGTACCCTCACGTCCCCTCGAAGCCTCGGGCTTCGTATCCCAATTCGTTGGAGCCTTCTTAAAACCAGATGGATGTCCGCTCCTTCGTGTTATACTAAGAATTACTACTTAGTTCTACTAACTAAGGTTTACCACTTAGTTTCCAAATTCCTTGTTTTCTTAACTAAGTTTTACTACTTAGTCCCTTTTTCAACTGAGGTTTACTACTTAGTTTTCTTTCTCGCCAGGTTGGGTTGGTTAAGTGTCTTTAGTCGATTCAAGCTATCTTAATCCTCTTCCCTTATCCTATTACACTGGTTAAGTGTTATCCCTTTATGCTTTTTACTTAACCCTATTCATTTATCATATTCTGATGGTTAAGCGTTCAGGTTTACTTAACCCTATGGTCTAGTCCAGCTAACATATTAATTTGGCTAAGTGTATTACTTAACCCCAACCTCTAGTCTAATTAACATGTTAAATTGGCTAAGTGTATTAACTTTACTTAACCCCACCTTCTAGTCTAGTCAACATGTTAATTTGGCTAAGTATTCCCATGGACTTAACCCTCCCATTCTAGCTTTAACTGTGCTAAGTTGGTTAAGTGTTCCTTAACCTTCCCATTCTAGCTTAACCGTGTTAGGTTGGTTAAGTGTTCCTATGGACTTAACCTTCCCATTCTTGTTCTAGCTTTAATTAATAAATAAAAGCCGCAACCTCTCACATTAGACAGATATTGCTGCGGTTACTGGATGTGCCGGTCGGTTCCGGGCAGGTTTACACCGCAACTCAGTCTAACCTCGGGTTAGGCATATTCATGTTTTCTAAGTTCAAAGGGTTTTTGATTAATTTCCAAATCTGGTTTTGAAAAAAAACCATCCCGTCCTTCGGATCAGTTAGGGATAGCCAGGGAGGGCAGGAAACTTGTATTTTCCAAACCCAAACCTAGACACTATCCTCTCTGTCACCCTAGAACCTTCTGGTCTATGTGTTATAAAAAGGGATGTTATCAAAATACTTTTCTTTTGTTTATAAATTGTTAACAATTTATTTCAAAAGCCCATTTCCCCTTTTTAGACAAATTTGGCCTATATTTATTTGTCAAGCCTACTAGTATACTTATATTCTAGGCCCAAGTCCTAACCCAACATGCAGTTTAGGCCATTTCCTATTTCATTGCCGAAACTAGATTAAATATCCTAGTTTATAATTTATGGCCAAAACTTAACCAAGTTACATATTTTGTGGTAAATGAACAATTTAACATTTATGATGAATTCTATAAGTAAATTACTCCTAATTTACTTATTTCATTACTACTCTTTTAATGTACATTGTCACATTTATTATTATGGCCCGTTCTCTCTTATTTATCATATTTATACTTTTTGGTATGTAAATTATACCAAATTTAGTGTCGCTAACCATAATTTATTCTAAACATGACAATTGCTCACAATTATGAATAAATTCAAAATTGTGCTAATATACTTATTCCAAATCAACCTTAATTAACCCAATCTTGGTTTAACATCCTAATTCACAATTTATGGCAAAACTAGAATTATTTTTCTAGTTTACATTTTATGCCTAAAATTTAGCTTACTTACTAACGCTAAATTTAATATGTCAAAATCACATATTCCCTAATCCATGTCAAATTTTCCCGTTTTCATTTTAATATGCATGTCATAATACATATTCCAAATTATGCCAATTTCCAAGTTTACAATTACGTTCATATTCATTTCCATGTTTTTCCCCAAATTGCATTCCCACCGTTCGAATAATCGTGATTCAACCTAGATTATAAATAAATCTAGATTCGTAGATAAAAAGGGAATGAATCAAAATGACAAGAAGGAATAATTGGCATAAAAAGGTTTGGATAATAATGCAGGTTCAAGAAGATGGGTAGACCTAACTAAATAGGTAAATTCCCACTGTCTTAAAACCAAAGAATGGGCAAAATAGGTTCAAGAATGTGGGTAGACCTAACTTAATAGGTAAATTCCCACTGTCTTAAAACCAAAGAAAAACCAAGGAACAGGTAGAATAAAAAATTGGGTTTAGACCCAACTTCTCAATCACAAAACTAAAGCAATATTTTCCTAATCATAAATCATGGGTGTCAAAATCACGGTTGTCCTCATTATGTCATAAGTAATAATTTATGTCCAAATCAAAGGTATAGGCCTAGTCAAGGAAATAATCATTGTAGTCACAGTCACAGTCATAGGAAATGTCCATAGTCATATGCGATGTTCATGGTCCAAAAGGGAAAATAATTCCCATAGTCATAAGTCATTGTCATAGGCAATGTTTATATGTCCCAAAATCAAAGGCTTATGTCATAGTCCAAAGTCATATGCTTTCAAAGGCCACAGTTCTATAGTCATAGTCACGGTTACAGTCTTATTTGTCCTTGAATCATAACAGTTCTTAATTCAGTCCAAGAGTATAAACACGGATTCGAAGAGAGAGAGAGAGAGATTTGGCATATTCCTTTATTCATTTAATTTCATGTCACAAATAAAACAAAATATTCAGATCTAGAAATAACCAACTTACAGAAAATAGATCTAGAAAAGAAGGAAAGCGTGGCTATGATTCGTGCGTCGTTGCTTGAAACTTGTTTGAGCTAGCCTTTGAATTCTTCACTTGAAACTTTGATTTGAATCCCTCCTTAAAAGTCTTTTAGCAGCATCTCCTCGTCTTGAATCATATTTTATTTTATTTATTAATTTAATTAAAGAGGAGAGGAAGAGGCCATGAATCTAAACAGCATAAGGATAGAAGAGAGAGGTGCAAAGAGGAATGGAGACTAGGGCTGTTTATATAGCTGCTCAAGACCTTATCGTACACGCAGCGCTGAGTCAGCATTGAACCCAGTTAAGAAAATAGTCCAGGTACATAGATGAATCTAGCCAAACCTTATCATACACGCAGCGCTGAGTCAGCATTGGGTCCCACAAGCTATTTTGGCATAGAAATTTGAATTTCGAATGAATTGTTTTGGCGTAGAAGTTTGATTTTCGAACTTTTGAATTTCTGGAATTTATTTAACTGTTTTATTCACATGAAATATTCTTATATGTATACAATTCCTCTAACGACCATTTTACGCGTATATATATACGCACAACTTTCATTTTATTTTCAAAATTCAAATGATGTTGCCATATTTCATTGACTGTAGCCTTATCTTAAATTTTATCTTTTGCATATATATATATATATTTATATTCTCATATGTATATATATATATATTTTCTTTATTTCCTTATATGTACGTTCTTATCCTTTCAAATTTTGAATTTTTATACGTACATATATTTGCATGTTCAGTTGGTCCTCTCTAAAACAAAGATAAAAAAATTATGCCGTCGCCGGGGTTCGAACCCCCGACCTCCATGCTACAAATCCAATGCCTTAACCAACTGAGCTACAGAGGCTTTTGTTAATAAGTCTTAGAACAATAATAATTATTGTTCTCTCCTTACTTCTCTTTTTTCATGTTAGTTACAATACTTAAATTAAACAACTGCATGGATCTTTTTCTTTTAATTTTTCTTTTAAAAATTAATTATACTTTAATTTGAGAATCTTAATGTCACAGAATTACGGGGTGTTACATTCTCCCCCACTTAAAAGGATTTCGTCCCCGAAATCTTCAAGTTAGGAAGAATGTGTCCTACCATCCAATCACCCATCTACTCAACCATTCAATCACAGGCATTCATTGTCCTTAAAAGATTTCTAATGCTTTCATGTTCATATGCATAGTGTGTGTATATGTCTCTATCTAATGCAAAATCAGGCGGTCTACTGATTCAGTTGACCTCCTTAATGCAAATCATGTTAGTGCCATGCGTCCAATCATGCATGCAAACATCCCTAGTCATGTAAATACTACATGCGTGCACAGCCATTCAACCATATGCAACGCCCATATGATATCATATCAAGTTCAACTTATAAACAAATGCATATATGTAAATGCAATATGAGAGCGTCCGAACTTGATCTAGTGCCTAATACGTATGCATATGCATCCACGAGCAACCACTTGCAACCACTCAACCATAACATGTTTCAAATACATGTTTACATCCATTGGCTTCTACCTAAGGATCGCAGATACGACCTAGAGGATATACTTTGGAAAGAGAGAAACAACTACGCGTAAAGCTCCTAAACAGAGAAATCAAGGATGCACCCTTAAGGAAAAAGGGCATGTTGCTAGTATCTAGCCTTCTTGAGCTTTACTCCACTGTATCTTAACCAATTTATCTTCACGATTGTGAAGTTCCTAACCTCCATTTCCAAAATAAACAGATGTCAATCACGGTACCAAGTGTATGATTAGAGGTCTCTCCCTTCCCACCATGCCATAACTATAAGGGTTGAAAGATCACTACGCGCTTTTTAGAGCGCCTCTCACAACTATTCATCTCTCACGCAAACCATCCTAGTCGAACTCGACATTCCTCAAGTACAAGCCCCAAAGGCCTAAACCAATATCAGACAAGCATCCAAGGAATATCTCCTCCGAATTTAGACGATCTACGTGATATGATATAAACAAACTCGATAACTATTCTCAAACCCCTACTATCCAAAAATAAACGGGTCGAACCACCCACTGGGTTTGAGACTGATTGGGATCTTCTTACTATACAAGTACTAAGGTGCAGAGACTTAACTATGGAAGCAAATATGAACAGATGCGAAGCGCTAAAACCGAAGGAAAGAGTATGAACAGAAAACTAGATTCTTTCCAACAGAAACTTTTACCACCTATCTCCTAGGTATGCTTAGCATGTACTTGTCCTTCTAAAAATCTTGTCCCTTGTCCTTGCCCTTATCTTTAATTATATGCCCTATCATACTCTAGTAAGGATACTTCCTCTTTTATAATTTCTTCCTCCTTCGTGAGCTAACCTATCTCCATGAATTCCTCATCTTAGGGTTTTGTCCCTTTTGCCAAACTCCTCATCCCTTTCCATGTATTGCTATGTTGGCAAATCTCTCGAAAACTGCTTCCATCATACAGAAAAACCTTATAAACTTGAAAGAAGACTGGCCGTAAGTGGAACGAATACGGCTATAGATGGAGGACGGGCACTACTTTGCCCTTCGATGAGGTTACCTCCCAGAAAGCCAGGAGCCCCAGAGACTCAAGAAAGAAGGAGACAAGAATTCAAACAGAGGAAGAGGAGACAATGCGTATGGCTTTGGGGAATATGCCTTTAAAACAAATCCTTTCTTTTAAAAATGCTTCTTTAAAAACCTTTTGAAAATAAATTTTCAAATCTTTTATCTGATCCGGTAACCTTCAGCTCTGATACCATGTGTAACACCCCACATCCGTTAGTGTCACTCACAAAGGGAATGCACCAAGTTCTGTGGAGCATTTAGGGTAAAAGATGCAGATAAATTACAAGATAGACAAACATTAAACAGCGGAAAATAGAACTTTGCTTTATTGATAAAATAGTCTGTACAAGATTCTTTTACAATATCAGAGTATCATCTTGTCTTTATAAAATAAAGAAGCATGAAAATACATTTATATATTCCCCAATGTAGCAAGAGCCAGCCATAGCATCTGGAAGAGAATCCAAAGACAACTTCGTCAAATCTTCAAGCTGGGAAAGAGCAACGGTCCAGTCTAATCCTGAGTTATACTATTCCCTCCTCAACTACCTGGGGGGGGGGGGGGGAACAGAAGAAAAGAAGACGAAAGAAAAACAGAGTCAGACATAAAGCCTGAGTAAGTTCAGTAACTTCTAGCATGTGAACATGAAAAAAAAAACGACATGAATTAACTGAATACAAGATTACACCATGACGATAAGGTCAACAAGATTAGACAAGGTAGTCACAAGATATGCTAAGATGACTGGATACGCTCTAATACTTTCGCAGCTTCGCTATTTCCTTGTTATACTGGTTTCTATATCTCTGCACCACCTAACTAGTGTTCAACTAGTAACGATAACGTGATCCCAACCCCTGTAGTTTCCATTGCCTTCAGGCATACATTTATTATTTATTACCTAGATCTAGTCTAGGGTTTTCTATCAAGTGCTTTCTAGATATAGTTTTACGCTATCTGCTGAACGCTTTTCGAGTTCAGGGTTTATGCCACCTAGTCCAACTAGGGATTACGCTACCTGTCGAACAATGCCCCCAAGTCTAGGACACACTACCTAGAGTGGTATATGTTCCTAGGCTTCCCCACGCATGTATCGCGAATCGTTATCGCTTGTCTAGATGCACATGTCCTGTAATGTGCGATCCGAGTCCTGTGACAGGGCAAATCAAGGAATACAGAACTCGGTCGGGAGCTTTCAGATATCTGTCGATGCAGATGCTAAGGTCTGTTTTTATTCCAGTGGCTATGGTCCCACTTGACCCCTCCCTCAGCTAATGAAAGGCACACCTTGTAAAATGAGAACTATACGCCGGCCCCCGGTGCCCCACTATCCTATGGCCATCCGCAACCATAACTAGATAGCAAGTATATGGTCTTTTGGAGTTCTCCGCCTTTCCGCTTCACGTATCTCGATTGACTCAAGATGGATGGTAGACGACGAGTTGCTATCACAGGGCTACCGTCTTCTCGCCGAATCACGCTGGTCCATCCTAGTCTTTAGGTTGCCATATATATATTGCAACCAAGGCATACCCTCGGTTCTTCTAACGCAGACCTTAACCTCTGTGAGCCCAGGATGATCATCTGCAGCCTCACAGAGGGATACCAAGAGTACCCTCACGTCCCCTCGAAGCCTCGGGCTTCGTATCCCAATTCGTTGGAGCCTTCTTAAAACCAGATGGATGTCCGCTCCTTCGTGTTATACTAAGAATTACTACTTAGTTCTACTAACTAAGGTTTACCACTTAGTTTCCAAATTCCTTGTTTTCTTAACTAAGTTTTACTACTTAGTCCCTTTTTCAACTGAGGTTTACTACTTAGTTTTCTTTCTCGCCAGGTTGGGTTGGTTAAGTGTCTTTAGTCGATTCAAGCTATCTTAACCCTCTTCCCTTATCCTATTACTCTGGTTAAGTGTTATCCCTTTATGCTTTTTACTTAACCCTATTCATTTATCATATTCTGATGGTTAAGCGTTCAGGTTTACTTAACCCTATGGTCTAGTCCAGCTAACATATTAATTTGGCTAAGTGTATTACTTAACCCCAACCTCTAGTCTAATTAACATGTTAAATTGGCTAAGTGTATTAACTTTACTTAACCCCACCTTCTAGTCTAGTCAACATGTTAATTTGGCTAAGTATTCCCATGGACTTAACCCTCCCATTCTAGCTTTAACTGTGCTAAGTTGGTTAAGTGTTCCTTAACCTTCCCATTCTAGCTTAACCGTGTTAGGTTGGTTAAGTGTTCCTATGGACTTAACCTTCCCATTCTTGTTCTAGCTTTAATTAATAAATTAAAGCCGCAACCTCTCACATTAGACAGATATTGCTGCGGTTACTGGATGTGCCGGTCGGTTCCGGGCAGGTTTACACCGCAACTCAGTCTAACCTCGGGTTAGGCATATTCATGTTTTCTAAGTTCAAAGGGTTTTTGATTAATTTCCAAATCTGGTTTTGAAAAAAAACCATCCCGTCCTTCGGATCAGTTAGGGATAGCCAGGGAGGGCAGGAAACTTGTATTTTCCAAACCCAAGCCTAGACACTATCCTCTCTGTCACCCTAGAACCTTCTGGTCTATGTGTTATAAAAAGGGATGTTATCAAAATACTTTTCTTTTGTTTATAAATTGTTAACAATTTATTTCAAAAGCCCATTTCCCCTTTTTAGACAAATTTGGCCTATATTTATTTGTCAAGCCTACTAGTATACTTATATTCTAGGCCCAAGTCCTAACCCAACATGCAGTTTAGGCCATTTCCTATTTCATTGCCGAAACTAGATTAAATATCCTAGTTTATAATTTATGGCCAAAACTTAACCAAGTTACATATTTTGTGGTAAATGAACAATTTAACATTTATGACGAATTCTATAAGTAAATTACTCCTAATTTACTTATTTCATTACTACTCTTTTAATGTACATTGTCACATTTATTATTATGGCCCGTTCTCTCTTATTTATCATATTTATACTTTTTGGTATGTAAATTATACCAAATTTAGTGTCGCTAACCATAATTTATTCTAAACATGACAATTGCTCACAATTATGAATACATTCAAAATTGTGCTAATATACTTATTCCAAATCAACCTTAATTAACCCAATCTTGGTTTAACATCTTAATTCACAATTTATGGCAAAACTAGAATTATTTTTCTAGTTTACATTTTATGCCTAAAATTTAGCTTACTTACTAACGCTAAATTTAATATGTCAAAACCACATATTCCCTAATCCATGTCAAATTTTCCCGTTTTCATTTTAATATGCATGTCATAATACATATTCCAAATTATGCCAATTTCCAAGTTTACAATTACGTTCATATTCATTTCCATGTTTTTCCCCAAATTGCATTCCCACCGTTCGAATAATCGTGATTCAACCTAGATTATAAATAAATCTAGATTCGTAGATAAAAAGGGAATGAATCAAAATGACAAGAAGGAATAATTGGCATAAAAAGGTTTGGATAATAATGCAGGTTCAAGAAGATGGGTAGACCTAACTAAATAGGTAAATTCCCACTGTCTTAAAACCAAAGAATGGGCAAAATAGGTTCAAGAATGTGGGTAGACCTAACTTAATAGGTAAATTCCCACTGTCTTAAAACCAAAGAAAAACCAAGGAACAGGTAGAATAAAAAATTGGGTTTAGACCCAACTTCTCAATCACAAAACTAAAGCAATATTTTCCTAATCATAAATCATGGGTGTCAAAATCACGGTTGTCCTCATTATGTCATAAGTAATAATTTATGTCCAAATCAAAGGTATAGGCCTAGTCAAGGAAATAATCATTGTAGTCACAGTCACAGTCATAGGAAATGTCCATAGTCATATGCGATGTTCATGGTCCAAAAGGGAAAATAATTCCCATAGTCATAAGTCATTGTCATAGGCAATGTTTATATGTCCCAAAATCAAAGGCTTATGTCATAGTCCAAAGGCGTATGCTTTCAAAGGCCACAGTTCTATAGTCATAGTCACGGTTACAGTCTTATTTGTCCTTGAATCATAACAGTTCTTAATTCAGTCCAAGAGTATAAACACGGATTCGAAGAGAGAGAGAGAGAGATTTGGCATATTCCTTTATTCCTTTAATTTCATGTCACAAATAAAACAAAATATTCAGATCTAGAAATAACCAACTTACAGAAAATAGATCTAGAAAAGAAGGAAAGCGTGGCTATGATTCGTGCGTCGTTGCTTGAAACTTGTTTGAGCTAGCCTTTGAATTCTTCACTTGAAACTTTGATTTGAATCCCTCCTTAAAAGTCTTTTAGCAGCATCTCCTCGTCTTGAATCATATTTTATTTTATTTATTAATTTAATTAAAGAGGAGAGGAAGAGGCCATGAATCTAAACAGCATAAGGATAGAAGAGAGAGGTGCAAAGAGGAATGGAGACTAGGGCTGTTTATATAGCTGCTCAAGACCTTATCGTACACGCAGCGCTGAGTCAGCATTGAACCCAGTTAAGAAAATAGTCCAGGTACGTAGATGAATCTAGCCAAACCTTATCATACACGCAGCGCTGAGTCAGCATTGGGTCCCACAAGCTATTTTGGCGTAGAAATTTGAATTTCGAATGAATTGTTTTGGCGTAGAAGTTTGATTTTCGAACTTTTGAATTTCTGGAATTTATTTAACTGTTTTATTCACATGAAATATTCTTATATGTATACAATTCCTCTAACGACCATTTTACGCGTATATATATACGCACAACTTTCATTTTATTTTCAAAATTCAAATGATGTTGCCATATTTCATTGACTGTAGCCTTATCTTAAATTTTATCTTTTGCATATATATATATATATATATATATATTTATATTCTCATATGTATATATATATATATTTTCTTTATTTCCTTATATGTACGTTCTTATCCTTTCAAATTTTGAATTTTTATACGTACATATATTTGCATGTTCAGTTGGCCCTCTCTAAAACAAAGATAAAAAAATTATGCCGCCGCCGGGGTTCGAACCCCCGACCTCCATGCTACAAATCCAATGCCTTAACCAACTGAGCTACAGAGGCTTTTGTTAATAAGTCTTAGAACAATAATAATTATTGTTCTCTCCTTACTTCTCTTTTTTCATGTTAGTTACAATACTTAAATTAAACAACTGCATGGATCTTTTTCTTTTAATTTTTCTTTTAAAAATTAATTATACTTTAATTTGAGAATCTTAATGTCACAGAATTACGGGGTGTTACACAACGATAACTTGACATTTTGGATCCAACAAAAGTGGTTTCGTCATAAACAGAGATCGTTTGCAAAATTTCCATTTTTAAGGGCTAGAATTCCGTAGCGATTATTCTGAATTTTCAACTGGGCATAACTTTTTATTCCCGCTATGAAATTTCAATTTTTCAGATTCGTTGGAAAGATATTTTCAAATAGATTCTAATATTAATTGGTTTCGCTAAAATCCGGTTTATTTTGAATCCTGTACATTCGTTTGAAGTTTGAAATCGAAATTTCAAACTACCGCGCCATTTTCAATTCCTTTTATAATTAAAATAAAATATTTATATTCTAGAGATGATTCAAATAAATATATACGTTCTAATTCTATTCAAAATAAATTTCTCGTCGTTATTGTGTAAAATAATTCATTTTAAATATTCAAAATTCACTGAAATTGCCAAAATAAAAATTTTAAATTGGCTCAGATTTCCGGGTATTACATTGAAATCAATAACAAAAAAGAACTGTATTTAGAATTCATCAAAATTATTGTTAGATAATTGAGATTATGATGAGTTGTGACTATAGTATATTTCACAACGAGAGGAAATTTTATCTAAATTTTCATGATGATTAAACAATTTTTATAATATCTTTGAATTAGCAGTTATTTCACAAACATCTTATAACGATCCGAAATCCCCCAATCTCCAAAGAGACGGAAAATGCCGGATTGAGTTGAGAGCACGACAAATCAGAACACAAACAATAGAACATTTCATTGTTTTTACAACAATTCATATCAGAGTACAAGAATATAACAGAGTATGAATAAATAATATGCATCAGAAAAATATCAGAGATTTAAATTACAATGTAGTAGAAAAATAATACATAACACAACTGAAAGAGATACACGGATACAAAGCTTTCTAAATATAGCTCCAGCAGTAAATCCAGGATCCTGGGAAAAGAAATATCTGCGAAAACCAAAACTACTAGTTGCCCGTGTGGAAAATAGGGGCACCCAGATTTTAGGTTAAAACAATAAACTCCAGGTCAGTCATGGGACTCATGTGAGAACTAAAAAATTTATTTAAAACTTTACTTTGAAGTTAGGTATATCAAGGGACCACGCCGTATAACACAGAATGGTTTTACCCCCATGAATACCAGTGCATAAAAATAAACAACGCAATGCTTTTTGAAAAATGAAGCTATTACAAGACTCAGATCCAATCACACAATGCAACACAAGCCTGAGGATAGAGTTTTCCCTTATAATAGCCAAATATTCTTAGAATGATTTAAAACCAATCATTTGATACATTATAAGTGCATAATGTTAAAAACCACTTCAAATATAAATGTATCAATCATAGACGGCATGGGTACCATATATCATGTCTCCATACTAGTTTTACAATCAAAACCGCATGATGTCCTATTGGAAGTTGGATTTCCATCATGAACCAAGGCAAGGGATTGTCCTGACCGAATTCAAGACAATCTAGCCTACCATGTCTTAGGCTACAGCCGCAACTACACCTTAGATCTTCAAGGCCGGTCCACTCTTACGTTTGTGGATTGGCTATTCCTGAACAATACGTTTCCCCGTCCTATAGTGCGTAATGGTCATTATGTCGACCATATCATCCATCATCCCCGTAGTAGCCTATATATCCAAGGCGCCTTGCTATTCATCAAATAATATGCAAGATCCACATGAGTAAAATATCTGGACTCCATTCCATGACACCACTCCTAGCTAGAAAGAAACGCATGTTCTCGCTGTAGTCCTCTCCCGTTTCTAGTTCATACCGGGGTGTGAGGATCGCGAATTAATGCTATACACCAAGCTATGCTATTTAAAGTCGTGCTTTGATCATTAACCACAAGAATCTGCTATTCAACAGAAGCCTTGATCATTTGCATCTCAGCATGCCACACAGTCAATCCATACTGTACCACTGATTTCTATCAATATATAACCTCTAAGGTCATACGTCTCAGAGAAGGGTGCTAAGCAAGAGAATAAATTCTCCGCCACCAAATAAATATATATTTAGTAGGGATCGATGAAAACAGTATGAAGGAATACAATGTCAAACACACTATCCATTTACAAGTCCGTTCCGGGTCTGAACGAAACCGGAGGCACCTTATTCCTCGTCCCATATGTCCAATACAGGAGAGAGGTCCTCGCATATCACGTCGATCTCCAAGTACGTCTGGACAATCATCATTTATTACCTTGTCTCGGGTGTACAGCCCAATCATGACATCAGTAATCATCCAAACAATGTGAAGATCTCTGGTCTTCAATCAGCGTCTTCATCGTCGACTTATCGTCGTATTGATTATTCAGAATGGGATAAACCCTGTCTTTCTGAATAACTCACATATCTTATAAACAAGTGCTATAAAAACATAACATACGCCTCATTCCAATCTAGAATATTCTTTTGTTCAAATATTCTTTTCACAAATTAAGCCAAATTAAGGTTTTCCAAACTAGTCGGGATTAGCAAACCTTACCGAATAAATCATTTATTTTATTTCCCAATCCCAACCTATTCATCCCATGGAGCAAAACCGGTAATACTCCGTATCTAACACCACGGTGTTATCGATAAATTTAATTACCATTTCACGTTCAAATCTAATTAAAGATTTAATTATCACCTGGAGTAAAACTGGGCGTACTCCGTTCTCGATCATTTCCCAAATTTGATAATTTAAA
This sequence comes from Allium sativum, assembly GCA_030737875.1. Lineage (NCBI taxonomy): Eukaryota > Viridiplantae > Streptophyta > Magnoliopsida > Asparagales > Amaryllidaceae > Allium > Allium sativum. The sequence continues at coordinate 433,173,064 of CM060912.1, forward strand.
TTATCACATTCACATTTCAATCTAATTAAAGATTCATTAAAACTCCACTTAGTTTTACTCTTCCCAAAAATCATTATTAATGATTATTTAACTTTGGGAAACCCAAACATGTCACATCGACAATCTACACCGTACCACTTATTTCTGCCCATATATGACCTCTAAGCTCGTACGTCTCAGAGAAGGATGTTAAGCAAGAGAATAAATTCTCCGTCACTAAACAAATATATATTTAGCAGAGATCAACAATACAGTTCGAAATACAATGTCAGACATGTAATCCTCACTTTAACTGGGTTAAAGAACCAATGTCATTTAAAACACAATTCATGATAAACCCAATATCATATTCCATTAACTATGGAATCTTCACGGAAAACAAATCAATATATAATCGATATCAATTTCCATATCCAACTAATAATATAAATGGAATAACGACAAATCCTTTTAAATTCCATATATATTAACAGTCTTCCTCCACATAAGCTCACTTCGATTATTACCAAATCGAATTCCATTCCATTCCAATTTATTTTATTAAATTGGAAAACTTTACTTTGGAAAATTTCCATTAAATCTTACTACAAGATTTATATATTCCAAATCACATTTCACTGTTAATCGGATTAAAGAGCGAATGTCATTAAAACCACAGTTCACGATAAACCCAATTCACATTCCATTTTATTCCAATTACTTAATTTAACAGGAAACTCTAATAATCTTAATTAAAAGATTTATTCTTTTCACACGGTTTTAAAAACAGTGTTATTTAAGACACCATTCACGACAAACCCTAAATCCTATTTGATATTAAATATAAGGCTCTGAACAGAAATTATATTGGGTTATATTCAATATCAAATTCTAAAACCAACACGTATCATATAGGGAATAACGATATATATCTATGTTCCAAATTCCTCCACAATATCTGTATAGTCACGGAATCCAATATCGAAATATTCCGAAGATTATTTCTATTCAAATCCATTCCAATTCATACATTTAAAAATTCTAGTTAGATTAAAACCATTCACAAATCCAATTTATTTATTTAAAAACGTTGGATTATCTTTTTAGTTAATACCTAGTTCATTTTAATAAAAAATATATTTGTATCCTTACAAACATGGAATCTTTCATCCAATTTTTTTTCCAAATCATTTGTTATGATTTTACACCAATTATTATTATTTTTAATAATTTTATCAAGGCCCGTACAGTCGGTTTCCATAAATGGTCATCGAACTGCATTTACATTGAACTTTTCCAAATTTGAATTGGAAATAATTCCAAATCCAACTGTTAGATTTCAAATCTCTTATATTTATTGGAAAGCACTTTCTGATAAGAACCCAACGGTTCCAGTTTTAGGCGAATCCGACGGTCAGATATCCCGTAATGTCAATTCAAAGTCAATGGTCGAAATTCGCGAACTGTCGCGGCACGGCGCGTTCTCTTCAAGCCATTAATATATATATGATATATATATATATATGATATATATATATATATATATATATATATAATATTTCGTTCAAAACGTATTTTATAAATTCGTTTTAAAAACGATTCCGGCTTTCATTTAATTTTTAATCAAAATTCGATGCTCCTTATCATTATAATATTTAAGTGACAATATTTTCAAAATATCTGATTTTGTAATCATTTCCTTTTTTATATTCATTAGAAAAATGGCTAAAATCGATATAAATATCGATCGCGTCAAAATGGCGCATATCTAATCAACACGACATTACACATTTCAATATTATCGTGTCCATCCAAAATCGGACATCAAAATCAAATTTTAATCCTTTATAGAATATTATTTTAAAATATTCGTTATTTTAAAATGTTTGTTCTTTCTGAATTGGAATCAGCCACAATCAATTACCATTTAATGCTATTTATATGTATTTTATACATCACATGTACACAATAATAATGAAACACAATCAACCATCATCCAGAGTGCATTACACAACTGCATAAGCATTAAAATATGAAGAATTAACGCATACAACAGTCTGTCCACCAATTGATTGACATACAACTAAACAATTGGGATTAGTGTACGTCAAATATGATCCCAATACCCGTGTGGGGTTTCAACCAACAAATATTGAATATTATTTGTGCAGTTGGGCGATGTGTAAAATTTATCGTCCCAATCAATATCAGTTAAATGAGTGTACATAAACAAATCGTCCGATTTGTAAATGAATATTTATTTTCGTTTCAGGAGAAATTTATATCATTCATATATACGTTAAAAATTATATTTATAACGATGAAATATTTATTTCAACACATGAATATTTTTAATAGTTCATACACTCAATAAAAATATTTTTTTTTCAAACTTTTTATTCAACACATGAATTTTTTATATAGTTCATATACACATTAAAAATGATATTTTTAATGAATAAAAATTTATTTTAGAAAATTTTAGTATTATAACGACGCGATATTAGAACTGGAGTAATGTCTAGCATTACCCCTCTCCTGATATTGGCTCGCTCCATACACAACCAATCCAATCAATCACAAACCACAATACAATCAATAACCACAATACAGTCAATTTTCCCATAATACAATCCAAACAGACAACCATGGTTTGTACAATAAATTGTGTCAGGAGCGACTAAGCTCAGTCTGCAACCTAGGATATATTTTAACTGTAAAATAATTTGAGTGAGAAAGAGTTCTCACCATCAGTTTCTACTCCGTCATTCTTTATTGGACGGTTTGGATTTGTTCCCAGTGCGTAGTGTTCTTCACCGTGATCCTAACGCAATCTGTTTCAATGCTATTTATATTATTAATCACATTTTTAATAATACTATATATAATACAAATCACATTTTTATAACGCTATCCATATAATAAAAATCACATTTTTGTAACGCTATCCATATAATAAAAATCACATTTTATCCAATGCTATATATATTATAAAATCAGGTTTTATCAATGTTATTAACAAAAAAAAATCAACATTTTTATCCTATATTATTTCATTGAAAAATAATATTTTTTAAAAACAAATCCTCAACCACTTGAACACGTGCTGCTCCACCCACTTGTTTCTTCTCTAAATCGATTTTCCAAAATCATGTTTCCTGCTGTATCTTGATTTGAAGAAGACACGCCGGCTACTGTTTTGGAGTAGTGAAGGAGGGGAAGGCGGAGTCAAGGGCTGCGATTGGATGTCGAGTAGTGGAAGAGGGCTTCAGGTGGCTAAGGGTTCAACGCAAGGCTCCACCGGTTGGAGTTTGCTGGAGCGACGACGATGACCGCTCGCGATGGTGGCCATTCACGGTGGAGCGATGGTTTGAGGAGGTAGCTTGACGATGGTGGAGGAGCGAAAAGAGCGGCTGATTTGGGGATTTTAATTTCAAAAAAAATAAAAAAAATTCTTCCCTAGAACGAAAGGAGATGACGGGTTAGGGAGTTGACTGCGTATTTAAATTTGCTAGGGTTGTTGACCCATCAGTTAGGTTATATACTATATAGTTTAATATTATTTAATTTTCAAAAAGTTCGATTTTACATTCGAACTCCAAATCAAACCCAATGACTATCAGCTCCAGATAAATACCACCATTCCGAACACAATGGGATATGTTTCGTAATCCAATTTGAATGTTTTGATCAGTTTTTATCAAAATTAAAATATAAATCAATATATATTGAATTTAAACGCACATTTTAATTTACCGAGGTCACATATTGACTCCAATAATTACAAAAAATATCTATGTTTTGACATTATGGTCCTAACAAAACTGATTTCGTCGAATTTGGAGAACGTTTGAAAAATGGCCACTTTCCAGTTGATTAAATTCAAACTAAATTGACAAAACACGTTTAAATTCACCACACTCACATATTAATTCCAAAAATTATGAAAATTGGAATATAACAATAATTTGACATTCCGGATTCAACAAAAGTGGTTTCGTAAAAAACGGAGGTCGTTTGCAAAATGGCTATTTTTAAGGGCTATAAATATTATATAAAATATATGTAAATTCCATAGTGACTATTTCAAATTTTAAACTGGACATAACTTTCAATTTATATTATGAAATATGAATTTTTCACATTCCGTAGAAAGACATAATTAAACGGATTCAAATATTTTTTGTTTCACTGAAATCCGATTTACTTTGAATCATGTACATTCATTAGAAATTTGAAATCGAATTTTCAAACTACCGTGTCATTTCAGGATCGTTATATAATTAAAATAAATTTATTCGTACTAACTTCGTTTAAAATAATTTTTTAGTCGTTATTATTTAAAATGAATCATTTTAAATATTCAAAATCCATTAAAATAGCCAAAATAAAAATTTTAAATTGGTTTTGAAAATCCGGGTTGTTACAATCTACCCCACTTAAAATCTCTTCGTCCTCGAAAAGGAACGAAGCTGAAAGTTGTTTAACTAACCAACTCAACTTTCATTCTTAAACTTTTCAGTTTCTATTAATTTTCAAATTTCTCAAAAATTTGGATAACACCCTAAATTTTCGATTTTTTTGCCATAACCTCCTTTGTACGGGAAGACCTTTAAAACCGCAACTAGCCTCACAAGCCCCTCATCAATCCAAAAGATAAAGAAAAAGCCTAGCGGCTAGCCAATCGACTCATAGAATCATCAAAACCCAAGGAAATAGTAAACATGTACCTATTTATTGGGCATACAATTTTATTCCTCTTCTTGGCTTCCATGCTATGACTTGTTCACACATATATATGTACATGTATGCAATTTCAATCAATTTTCAATTCAATTCAATATTCGACACAATTTGGCTAAATTTACCTTTCATTCTCTTAATGGTTAAATTAATTATCATTCCAATATTTTTATTAGTTAAACTAATAATCAAACATCACAACCAGCAGTCAGTTAGTTGATTAGCTTTTCAAACATATACTTTTACACATATTCAAAAATCATATTTTTAGTGTCAAATCACAACAATAAGCCCTATCTAGTTTTGTTTCTCACACCAGTTAATTGGAAATATATAGGTATCCCACTTTCAAAACTCGAGCATAGATGCTGATGATGCAGCTGCTATCATCAGAATCACCCCCGGCCGACTTAAGTGTGATTCTATATCTATCCAGTATATTTGAGACTTCGCATGTACGTTCGCGAGACATCTATTCAAAATCTTTATATACTTGATTGTCCAAATTCAGAATACTCAAATACGTATAATAAGATACAAATTTCAAAACTAAATTCATTTTTAATAAATAACACTCTTCGAACTCATTCTAGGATACTACTGATCCTATCTCTAACTAGTTATACTTATAGGATGTTACTAATCCTATCTCCGATAAATTCTTTCGTTTGGTTCTAATGTGTCTTGTTCTCGAGCTCTGTAAACCAAAGCTCTGATACTATAATATAACGATCCGAAATCCCCCAATCTCGAAGAGACGGAAAAGGCCGGATTGAGCTAAAAACACGACAAATAAGAACACAAACAATAGAACATTTCATTGCTGTTACAATAATTTACATCAAAGTACAAGAATATAACAGAGTATGAATAAATAATATGCATTAGAAAAATATCAGAGATTTAAATTACAAAGAAGCGGAAAAATAATACATAACACAACTGAAAGAGATACACGGATACAAAACTTTCAGAATATAGCTCCAGCTGTAAATCCAGGATCCTAGGAAAGGAAATATCTGCGAAAACCAAAACTACTAGCTGCCCGTGTGGAAAATAAAGGCACTCAGAGATTAGGTTAAAACAATAAACTCCAGGTCAGTCATGGGACTGGTGTGAGAACTAAAAAACTTATTTAAGACTTTACTTTGAAGTTAGGTATATCAAGGGACCACGCCGTATAACACGGAATGAGTTTACCCACATGAATACCAATGCATAAAAATAAATAGCGTAATACTTTTTTAAAAATGAAGGTATTATAAGACTTGGGTGCCATCATACAATGCAACGCAAGCCGGAGGATAGAGTTTTCCCTTATAATAGTCAAACATGCTTGGTACGATTTAAAACAAATCATTTGATACTATTATAAATGCATAGTGTTAAAAACGACTTCAAATGTAATGTATCAATCATAGACGTCATGGGTACCATATATCATGTCGCCATACTATTTCTACAATCATAACCACACGATGTCGTATTAGAAGTTGGATTACCATCATGAACCAAGGTAGGGGATCGTCCTTACCGAATTCTAGACAATCTAGCCTACCATGTCTTATGATACAGCCGCAACTGCACTTTTGGATCTTCAGGGCCAGTCTACTCTTACGTTTGTGGATTGGTTATTCCTGAACAATACATTTCCCCGCCCTATGGGGCGTAATGATCAGTATGTCGACCATATCATCCATCGACCCCGTAGTGACCGATATATCCGAGGCGCCTCGCTATCCATCAAATAATATGCAACATCCACATGAGTAAAATTTTGGGCTCCATGAAATGACACCACTCCTAGCTAAAAAGAAACGCATGTTCTCTCTACAGTCCTCTCCCTATTCTGGTTCATACCGGGGTGTGAGGCTCGCGAATTAACGCTATACACAAAGCTATGCTATTTAAAGCCGTGCTTTGATCATCAACCACAAGACTTTGCTTTTCAACAGAAGCCTTGATCATTTGCATCTCAGCATGCCACATAGTCAATTCATACCGTACCACTGATTTCTGCCAATATAAAACCTTTAAGATCATACGTCTCGGAGAAGGGTGTTAAGAAAGAGAATAAATTCTATGCCACCAAACAGATATATATATTTAGCATGGATCAATGAATACAGTATAAATGTATACAATGTCAGACACACTATCCGTTTACAAGTCCGTTCTGGGTCTGAACGAAACCGGAAGCACTTATTCCTCGTCCCATGTGTCCAATACAGGAGAGAGTTCCTCGGATATCACGTCAGTCACAAAGAACGCTGGACGATCACCACTTATTTCCTTATCTCGGGTGTACAACCCAATCAAGACATCAGTAATCATCCAAACGATGTGAAGATCTCCGGTCTTCAATCACCGTCTTCATCGTCGACTTATCGTCGTATAATTATTCAAAATGGGATAAACCCGGTCTTTCTAAATAACTCATGTATCTTCTAAACAAGTGCTATAAAAACACAACATACGCCTCATTCCAATCCAAAATATTCTTTTATTCAAATATTCTTTTCACAAATTAAACCAAATTAAGGTTTTCCAAACTAGTCGGGATTAGCGAACCTTACCAAAGAAATCATTTATTTTATTTCCCAATCCCACCTTTTCATCCCTTAGAGAAAAACTGGTAATACTCCATGTCTAACACCACGGTGTTATCGGTAAATTTAATTACCATTTCACGTACAAATCTAATTAAAAATTAAACTATCACCTGGAGTAAAACTAGGGGTACTCCATTCTCGGTCATTTCCCAAATTTGATAATTTAAATGATCACATTCACATTTCAATATAATTAAAGATTCATTAAAACTCCACTTAGTTTTAATCTTCCCAAAAATCATTTTTCATGATTATTTAACTTTGGAAAACACAAACATGTCACAACGACAATCTACACCATACCACTGATTTTTGCCAATATATGACCTCTAAGCTCGTACGTCTCAGAGAAGGTTAATAAGCAAGAGAATAAACTTTCCGCCACCAAATAGGTATATAATTAGCAGAGATCAACAATACAGTTCGAATTACAATGTTAGACATGTAATCCTGTCTTTAACTAGGTTAAAGAACCAATGTCATCAAAAACACAACTTACGATAAACCCAAAATCATATTCCATTAACTATGGAATCTTCACGGAAAACAAATCAATATATACTTGATATCAATTTCTGTATCCGACTAATAATATAAATGGAATAACGAAAAAGCCTTTTAAATTCCATATATATTAACATTCTTCCTCCACAAAAGCTCACTTCGATTATTACCAAATCGAATTCCATTCCATTCCAATTTATTTTATTAAATCGGAAAACTTTACTTTGGAAAATTTCCATTAAATCTTACTAAAAGATTTATATATTCCAAATCACATTTCACTGTTAATCGGGTTAAAGAATGAATGTCGTTAAAAACATAGTTCACGATAAACCCAATTCACATTCCATTTTATTCAAATTACTAAATATAACTGGAAACTCTAATAATCTTAATTAAAAGATTTATTATTTTCACACGGGGTTTAAGAATAGTGTTATTTAAGACACCATTCATGACAAACCCTAAATCCTATTTGAAATTAAATATAAGGCTCTGAACAGAAATTATATCAGATTATATTCAATATCAAATTCTGAAAGCAATACATATCGTATGGGGAATAACGATATATATCTATCTTCCAAATTCCTCCACAATATCCGTATAGTCACGGAATCCAATATCGAAATATTCTGGAGATTATTTCTATTTAAATCCATTCCAATTCATACATTGGAAAATTCTGGTAGATTAAAACCATTCACAAATCCAATTTATTTATTTAAAAACGTTGGATTATCTTTCTTGTTAATAACTATTTAATTTTTATAAAATTATATTTTTATCTTTACAAACGTGGAATTTTTCATCAAATTCTTTCCAAATCATTTATTATGATTTTACACCAATTATTAATATTTTTAATAATTTTATCTAGGCCCATAAAGTTGGTTTCCATAAACGATCATCGAACTACATTTACAGCGACCTTTTCCAAATTTGATTTGGACATAATTCAAAATCCAACCGTTAGATTTCAAATCTCTTTTATTCATTGGAAAGCTATTTTCGATACGAACCCAGCGGTTCCAGTTTTAGGGGAATCCGACGGTCGGATCTACCATAATGTCAATTCGGAGTCAATTGTCGAAATTCACGAATGGTCGCGGCACGTTCTATTCAAGCCATTAATATATATATATATATATAATATATATCGTTCAAAACATACTTTATAAATTTGTTTTAAAAATGATTCCCACTTTCATTTCAATTTTAAATCAGAATTGGATACTCCTTATCATTATAATATTTAAATGATAATATTTTCAAAATATCTGATTTTGAAATCATTTCCTTTTTGATATTCATTATAAAAATGACTAAAATTGATATAAATATCGATCGCGTCAAAATGGCGCATATCTAATCAACACAGCTTCACACATTTCAATATTCTCATGTCCATCCTAAATCGGACATCAAAATCATATTTTAATCCTTTACAGAATATTATTTTAAAATATTTGTTATTTTAAAATATTCATTCTTTTTGAATTGGAATCAGGCACAATCAATTACCATATAATGTTGTTTATATGGATTTTATACATCACATGTACACAATAATAATGAAACACAATCAACCATCATCCAGAGTGCATTATACAACTACACAAGCGTTAAATATAAATAATTAACGCTTACAAAAGTATGTCAACCAATCGATTGACATACAACTAAACAATTGGGATTAGTGTACGTCAAATATCATCCAAATACCCGTGTGGGGTTTCAACCAACAAATACTGAATATTATTTGTACAGTTGGATGATGTATAAAATTTATCGTTCCAATCAATATCTGTTAAATGGGTGTACATAAACAAATTGTCCGATTTGTAAATTAATATTTTTTTTTCATTTCAGGAGAATTTTATGTCGTTCATATGTACGTTAAAAATTATATTTATACCGATAAAATATTTATTTCAACACATGAATATTTTTAGTAGTTCATACATTCAATAAAAATAATATTTTTTTTCAAACATTTTATTCAACACATGAATATTTTATATAGTTCATATACACATTAAAAATGATATTTTTAAGGAATAAATATTTATTTTAGAAAATTTTGGCATTATAACGGCCCGATATTAGAAATGGAATATTGTTTAGCATTACCCCTCTCTTGATACTGGCTCACGCCATACACAACCAATCCAATCAATCACAAAACCACAATACAGTCAAATTTCCCATAATACAATCCAAACAAACAACCATGGTTTGTACACGAAATAATGTCAGGAGCTACTAAGCCTCGTATGCAACCTAGGATATATTTTAACTGTAAAATAATTTGAGTGAGAAAGAGTTCTCACCGTCAGTTTCCACTCCGTCATTCTTTATTGGATGGTTTGGATTTGTCCCCAGTGCGTAGTGTTCTTCACCGTGATCCCAACGCAATCTGTTTCAATGCTATTTATATTAAAAATCACATTTTTAATAATGTTATATATAATAAAAATCACATTTTTATAACGCTATCTCTATAATAAAAATTACATTTTTATAACGCTATATATACAATAAAAATCACATTTTATCCAACGCTACATATATTATAAAATCATTTTTTATCAATGTTATTTATAAAAAAAAATCTACATTTTTATCCTATATTATTCCATTGAAAAATCACATTTTTTAAAAACAAATCCTCACCCACTTGAACATGTGCCGCTTCACTCACTTATTTCTTCTCCAAATCGATTTTCCAAAATCCTGCTTCCTGCTATATCTTGATTTGAAGAAGACACGCCGGCTACTGTTTTGGAGTAGTAGAGGAGGGGAAGGCGGAGTCAGGGGGCTGCGACTGGACGTCGAGCAGTGGAAGAGAGCTTCAGGTAGCCAAGGGTTCGACGCAAGGCACCACCGGTCGGAGTTTGCAGGAGCAACGACGACGACAGCTCGCGATGGTGGCCATTCACAGCGGAGCGACGGTTTGAGGAGGTGGGTTGACGATGGTGGAGGAGCGACAGGAGCGGCTGATTTGGGGATTTTAATTTCAAAAAATAAAAATAAAAAAAATCCACCCTAGAATGAAAGTAGATGACGGGTTAGGGAGTTGACTGCGTATTTAAATTTGTTAGCGTTGTTGACCCATCAATTAGGTTATATACTATATAGTTTAATATTATTTAATTTTGAAAAAGTTCGATTTTACATTCGAACTCCAAATCAAACCTAACCCCCATTCCGAACACATTGGGATATGTTTCGTAAGCCAATTTGACTGTTTCGATCAGTTTTCATCAAAATTAAAATATAAATTAATATATATTGAATTTAAACGTACATTTTAATTTACCGGGGCCATATACTGACTCCGAAAATTACAAAAAAAATAAACCTAGCTATGTTTTGGCATTATGGTCCTAACAAAACTAATTTCGTTGAATTTGGAGACCATTTGAAAAATGGCCACTTTCCAGTCGATTATTGTAACAACCCGGAAAATCAGAACCAATTAATTTTTTTTATTTTGGCTATTTTATTAAATTTTAAATATTTAAAATAATTTATTTTGAATAATAATGATTAAAAATATATTTAAATCAAAATGAATATATTTATTTTAATTATAAAAGGAATGAGAAATAACGCGGTAGTTTGAAAATTTGAATTTGGACTTTGACTAAATGTACAGGATTCAAATTTAATCGGATTTTAGTGAAACTAAAAATATTTAAATCTGTTTAAAAATATCTTTCCAACGAATCTGAAAAATTGAAATTTCATAGCGGGAGTAAAAAGTTATGGTTAGTTGAATACTTAGAATAATCGCTATGGAATTCAATATAATATAGCCATTTTGCAAATGACCTCCGTTTTCGACGAAACCACCCTGGTTGGATCCGGAATGTCAAATTATTTTAAGATTCCAATTTTCATAATTGTTGGAATTAATATGTGAGCGCGACAAAAGAAAATGTGTTTTGTTAATTTCAATCAATTTCGATTGACCAGAAAATGGCCATTTTTCAAATGGTCTCCAAAATTCGGCGAAATTAATTTTGTTAGGACCATATCGTCAAAACATTGCTAGATTTATTTTTCGGGAATTTTTGGAGTCAGTTTGTGGCCCCGGTAAATTAAAATGTTCGATCAAATTAAATATTTAAATATTTTATATTTTAATTTGAAGAAAAACTGAATTAAACAGTCGAATGGGCCTACATAACATATTACATTATGTCCGGAATAGGGGTATTTAGTTCGGGGCAACACTCGTTGGGTTTAATTTGGAGTTAAGTGCAATGCAGGAATTATATTGAAATTAAATGTAATTAAATAAAATAAAAATAAAAATAGAAATACGTATAAATATGCGTATTGCATATTAAAACCCTAAACTATCGTATACAGCTGCCTTCTTCATCGATCAATGGCCATATCGCTTTGATTTAAATTCGCCAATATCTCCAAATTCATTCAACGAAATTGATCGATCCTTTAGAGGATTTGGTGGAAATTTTTCCTATCTTTAAATTCATATAGATTTGATCAATCCTCGTGTGGTGTGGAGCGAGAATTTCCAGCCCGAAGTCGATGTCTTTCCACCGCTGTCGTGCTCGCCTGGGGCGATCGAAGTGGGGCCCACCACCGTTGATCTGTGTGCGCCTCGGAGCTCGTCGATGAGGTGTTGTCCGATCGTCAGAAGGTGCATCGGTTTGGGTGAAAGTTCAAGCCCTAGGTTCAAACGTTTTGGGTTAGAAACTGTCGGCTTCAATCTGATGTAGAAGAATGTTATTTTATTTATTCAATTAATTTAATTATTATATTTAAATTGTTAACAAACTTCATAAAATCATATCTCACTCATATGATAACGAAATTCGATGAAACAGGAAACATCGGGACCGTAAATTCGAGATCAACATTTCAGAAGAGACCGCAGAATTTTTGGAGCCTTCTACAATTTTAGAAGAAATAAAAAGCAATGCAAGATTTCTGAATCCGAAAATAATTGAATAAAATTATATTAGGTTGCAGACGGAGTTTAGAAACTCCTGACACCCGTCGTCCATAGACCGTGGACAACTTGATTGTATTGTGGTGCGAAATTGGTTGATTTTTGGTGATTGATTGTGATTGAAACGAAATTGATCGTGTTTGTGGAAAATTCAATTGTGTAGAAAAAAAATTGTATTAGGAAAAAATATAACCCTTTTATAGCCGCGAGGCCTTATTAGCGCGAAGAGCCGTACTAGGGACGGTGTCGGTTTTAATTACCCTGCCGTTATGCTGCCGAAATTTTCTGAAATATTCTATGTTGTGAAATATTCATGTTATGATATAAAATTGTTTGAACAATAAAAATTATATTTTTATTGTATATAAAATTAAAAATAATCATTGTTTACGATGAAAAATGTTCAAAAATAAATTCACAATTTTTATTGTAAATTAAAATGATCATTAGATGATATATAAAAATATGTTTTACATTTAAATATTATTTTTTAGTGTAAATGAAAACATTAAAAAGAAGCATTGTCATGTAAAAATGTTTTACATTTAAATATCATTTTTAATGTAAATGAAGACATTGAAAAGGAATCATTGTCATGTAAAAATGTTTTACATTAAAATATCATTCTTTTATGTTTTACATTTAATATCATTTTTAATGTAAATGAAGACATTAAAAAGGAATCATTGCCATGTGAAAATGTTTTACATTAAAATACCATTTTTAATGTAAATGAAACATTGTGATATAAATATGTATTCACATTGGATTTTACATTTTTAATGTAAATGAAACATTAAAAATAAGCATTGATAAATAAAAATGTGTTTACTTTGAAACTCATATTTTTAATGTAAATGAAACATTAAAAATTACATTTCTTTATGAAAGAATAAAAGATTACATTTTTATGAAAGGACAAAAAAATTTACATTTTTATGTAATGTGGGAAGAATAAAAGAAATGTGTTAACATAAAAATTACATTTTTATGTAAAAGTGAATCATTAAAAGTATTCAAGTGAATAAAAGTGTTAATATAAAATTACATCTGTTATGGTAAAGTTAAACAATAAAAATTAACATTGTTATTGCAAATTAGAAATACTGCAAATGATCAATATTTGAAATAGAAAAGTTAAACAATAAAAATTAACATTTTTATTGCAAGTTAGGAATATAGAAAAATGATTAATATTTGGAATAGAAAAATTGTTTGACGATAAAAGTACATTTTTATTATATATATACGTATATATATAATGATCATTATATGTTAACATAAAAATTAACATTTTCATCGTAGGTTAAAATGATCATTAGTTGAAATGAATCATGTTGTTACATTGAAATTTACATTTATAATGTAAATGAATCATTAGGACAGGATGCATTGTTCAGTAGATGTGTTAACATTAAAAATTACATTTTTAATGTAATGAAAGTGAGGTTAAAAGTTTACACTTTCTTTAATGTTAAATATAGAAGATTCAATATTGGAGAAAAATGTACTAACATTAAAATTACATTTTTAATGTTAGATTGAAAAATATAAAAGATTCAATGTTAAAATGAAAATGATTTTAACATTAAAAAATTTACATTTTTAATGTAATATATGATTTCATATAAAATAAATCAATGTTAAAATGAAAATGTTTTTAACATAAAAAAAATTACATTTTAACATAATGTGAGATTTCATATAAAAGGGATTCAAGATTGTTAAAAACATTAAAATGATGTTAACTATATGGTAGAAAGGAAGAGGTTTGAAATCGTCGAACAAATTAATATATATATATATATATATATATATATATAAATTAAAATAAAACGAATCGTGCAGTTGCGGTTCGCGATTTGAAATCGTAACTTCAAACGATTATAACGAGAGATCCGACCGTCAGATGTTTTCCAAAACTGGAACCGTTGGGTTCGCTTTGGAAAGATCTTTCCAACGATATAAAAGTTGCTAAGATCCAACAGTTAGATTTTGAGAAATGTGTAAATCAAAATTTGATGAAAACAACGCTAGGGCCATGTAATGACCTAAAGCGTCGTTTAATTTAAAATTGCTATTTTTGCATAAAAAAATAGCGATAAATCGTTATTAAATATTATAAACAATATGGAATGAAAATAAATGGTTTCGAATTATATATATTCGTGAATGATTTGAAAAGGCTGAGTTAAATCTCATTTCAAATAATTAATCGATGATTGTAAGTCGAAGATTTGAAGACAGTGATTGAAGACCGGCGATCTTCACATCGAATGGATTACTAATGATGCCTTTTATTGGAGTTGCTCCCTTGAAAGGGTTACAGTGGTAGTTGTCCGGACGTACTTGTTGATTGTCCGGATATGCGAGAGCCTCTCTTCCGTATTGGACATATGGAACGATGAATAAGGTGTCTTCGGTTTTGTTCAGACCCAGAACAGACTTGTAAATGGATGTATGTTTGACATTGGATTTTATTCTGTGTAGATTGATTCCTATTTAATATATATCTGTTTGGTGCTGGAGAATCTATTCTCTTACTCAACACCTTTCTCTGAGACGTACGAGCTCAGAGGTTATATATTGGTAGACATCAATCACATGGCATGAATTGTCAGTGTGGCATCCAAGATGCAAATGATCAAGGCTTATTATTGAAAAGCAGAGCCTTGTGGTTGATGATCAAAGCACAACTTTATTTAGCATAGCTTTGTGTATAGCATTACTTCGCGAGCCTCACACCCCGGTATGAACCAGAAACGGAAGAAGGATCCAGGGATAACATGTGCTTCTTTCTAGCTAGAAGTGGTGTCATGGTATGGAGCCCAGACATTTTTACTTATATGGATGATGGAAAGCGAGGTACCTCGGATTGGAGTCCCTGGTGGCTCTTTATTTACGTGGCGGGGGCATGTATTGTTCAGGAATTATATATAATCCACTAATATTAGTTGTGGACCGGCCTTGTGGCTCCTAGGTGCAGTTGCGGCTGTATCCTGATACATGGTAGGCTAGATTGTCTCGAATTCGGTAAGGACGATCCCTTGCCTTGGTTCATGATGGAAATCCAACTTCCAATACGACACCATGCAGTTTTGATTGTAAAACTAGTATGGTGACATAGTATATGGTAGCTATGCCTTCTATGATTGATATATTATGATTGAAATGTTTTTGAAACATATATACACTATTAATAATATCAAATTTGTTTTATCGTATCAAGCATTTTTGACCATTATAAGGTAAAACTCTATCCTCTGCTGCATTGTGTGATGGGACTTGAGTCTTATAATGGTTTCATTTTTCTAAAAAGCATTGCGTTGTTTGACGATTTACTTTATTTATGCACTGGCAATCAAATGGAGTAAACCCGTTCCGCGTTAGTGGCGTGGTCCTGTGATTAGTCTTGTTATTATATAGGTTAAGTAGATTTCTCATACTAGTCCCATGACTGACTCGTAGCATTGTTTCACTTTGCAAACTCGAGTGCCCTCTTTCCACACGGGCAACCTTGTATTCAGGTTGTAGCAGTCTCATTCTGGATAGCTATGGAGCTGAAGATGGATCCTATCATTTTTATTTTGTTGTTCCGAATTCATTTAGTATATTATGTTTGATTTTCGCTGTAGACATTTTATATTAAGCTGAAACTGTATTATGTACTATGTATGATCCATTGTAACGACCCAGAAAATCTGGACCAATTTAAAAAATTTTAATTGGCTAAAATAATGGATTTTAAATATTTAAAATAAATATTTTAAATAATGGCAATGAAAACTGAGTTTGAATCGACAATTGAAAACGAATATAATTAATTATAATTATAAACAAGGCTTGAAAAGGCGCTGCAGTTTCAAAAATTGAATTCAAACTTTGTCGGACTGTACCGGGTGCATAATAAAACGGATTTTAGTGAAACCATAAATATTTAAATCTGTTAGTGAATACCTTTCTAACGAATCTGAAAAATCGAATTTTCATAGCGGAAAGCAAAAGTTACGGTCGAATGAATTTTCAGAACGGTCGCTATAGAATTTATATAGCCCGTGAAATTGGCCATTTTGCATACGACCTCGGAATTCGACGAAACCACTTTTGTTGGATCCGGGATGTGAAGTTATTGCTGTGTTTCAAATTTCATAATTTTTGAAGCTAGTATGTGAGCGTGGCGAAGGAAAACGTGTTTTGGCCAATTACAGTTAAATTGGATCGACCAAAAATGGGCCTTTTTGCAAACGGTCTCAGAATTCGACGAAACTAGTTTTGTTGGGACCGTATCGTCAAAACATAGCTAGATTTATTTTTCGGGAATTTTTAGAGTCAGTATGTGGCCCCGGTAATTTAAAATGTGCGTTTAAATTGAATATATAAAGATTTATATTTTAAATTCAACGGAAACCTATCGTAACAGTCGAATGGGCCTTCGAAACATATCCCATTGTGTTCGGAATGGGGGTAAAACGCTAGGGACGGCAGTCGTTGGGTTTGATTTCGAGTTCGTCCAAGAAAACCCCAATTTTTGAATTTAATATAACATCGGCCAATAGGATTTTTTATTTCATTAATTTAAAAATATAAAAAAAACAAAAAAACCCCGATACCCTCAGCGACGAACGGCGGCCAGCGTTCCCATCTTCTCGACCATTTTCTGGCGAAACCACGCCTCGATAGACGTTCCTCCAGTTGAACTTTTTAGAGTACTCTCCTCCCTCTTCCCATCCATACCTGGTTTGGCCTCCACCATGCCCTGTCGAGCGAGAACGAGCACCTCAAAGGCGGCAACTTCATCTCGCCGCCGCCACTGATTCTGGCCATCGAACGGAGCGCCGCCTCTGGCGTTTGAAGCCCATTCCAAGCTCGACGATGTGGTGTAACCTGATCGGGGCGAAGTGCAACGGGTGGAGCTAAAAATCGAAACCTAGTTTCGAAGATTTCAAGCAGGTATCGACTGTTCTTATTTTAAACTGATTTTAACAGTTTAAAACCGTTGCAAACTTTGAAAAATCATATCTTTTTGCTTCGTTAACGAAATTCGATGAAACAGGAAACATCGTGACCGTGTGAACGCCTTCTACATTTTAGAAGAGACCGCATATTTTTCTGAGCCTTCTGCTATTTTTGGTGGAGTGGAACCCAATGTGAGATTTCTAATTTATAAACAATATGGAAAACGACGATGTATAAATTATATAGTCGATGTATGAGTTATATAAGCGTTGTACACCTCTTGTATAAGCGTTGTATAAGTTGTACGTTCGATGTATAAGTTATATATGCGTTGTAAAAATTATATATGTGTTGAAATAAAAGTGAATTGCTATGTATATATATATATATATATATATATATATATATATATATATATACGCCCCTCGTCCACAAACCATGGACGATATTTATTGGTTGTGATTGGTGTGAAAATTGATTGATAGCGAATGGTTGTTTGGGATTGTTTGTGGTTGATATTGATTGATTGTGGTTGAAAAATACCCGTTTGTGGTTGAATAATATTTGGTTGAAACCACATAGGATTAATTTGTGGAAATGAAATAAATATATACATGCCGCCTGCGTGCGAACTAGATGCATGATCTCCATTGTCAAAAACCACGAGGTTTTAAGGTAGAGCGAGGAGCCGTACTAGGGACGGTCCCGGTTTTAACTACCCTGCCGTTATGCTGCTGAAATTTTGAATAATATTCATGTGTTTGAATTATTTTCATTTTCTTAAACTATATTTATTCATTGAATAGAAAACCTTCATGTGTTGAATTGATATTCATTCGTTGATTAGAAATTCATGTGTTGAATGGTATTCGCGTTTTAAATATAAAAATCACATTTCTATCTATATATAGAAACTATAGAAAACCTTCATGTGTTGAATCGATATTCATTCGTTGAATTGAAATTCATGTGTTGAATGGTATTCATATTTTGAAATAAATTGTTTGATAATAAAAATCACCTTTTATCGACTATGTGAACTGTGTAAAATAATCTCGTTTTGAAAGAAACTGTTTTATAAGAAAAATCCTATTTTTATCACCGATATAAACTATATAAAATAATAGTGTTTTGAAATGAATTGTTTTACAATAAAAAAAATCGCATTTTTATTATATGCATGAATCGTTGAAATGTGAAGTGTTAAAAATAACCACACGTTCAAATAAATATATATGAGTTGAAATATTCATTAATTAGCTAATGATATGATTTTTGCCTATACATGCAACGTTAGAATGAATGGTGTTTTTAAACCAAATGGAATCAAATATGAAGTTGAATGGAAAATGATAAACGATAAGAACTATATATATGTACATGCATAATTATTGAATAGGTTATAGCAAAGGGGCTAGAGAAGAGGAATAAAATTTTGTGCCCGACAAATAGGTACACATTTACTGTTTTGTTTGGGTGATGATTTTATGAGCCTGTTGGCTTTTTCTTTTTCTTTTTGACATGAGACGCCCGTGTGGCTATTTGGGAATTTTCCCAGCCCCTCCCGTACAAAGGAGGTTATGGCGAAATTTTCCAAAATTTTAAGGCGTTAGTGAAATATTGAAGTGAAAACGATATTGAAATTGTTGAATGAACAATATTTATATAAATATATAAATATAAATAAAATTAAAACGAAACGTGGCCGTGCAGTTCGTATTTTGAAACCGTGATTCCAAACGATTGTACCGGGAGATCCGACCATCGGATTTTCCCGAAACTGCAACCGTTGGGTTCACCTTGGAAATATCTTTCCAACGGCACCAACTTTGTAAAAATCCAACGGTTGGATTGTCTGGAATGTTTAATTCAAATCTGAAGAAAAACAGCGCCAGAAACGATTATATTTATATATATAAGTATAATTATATTTAATCGAATAACGACGTTGCAGTTCGTATTTTGAAATCGAAACTTCAAACGATTGTACCGGGAGATCCGACCGTCGGATTTTCCCGAAACTGGAACCGTTGGATTCATTTTGAAAAGAACTTTCTAATGATGTAAATTGTGTGAAGATCCAACGGTTAGATTTTCAGATATGTGTAAATCAAATCTGCAGAAAAACAGCGCCACGGCGCGTTATGGCCCGAAGCGTCGTTTTGAATAAATTGGCTATTTTAAAATAAATAGAAATAGCGATAAATTGTTGTAAAATATCATAAACGATATGGAATAGAAATAAACTGAATTTGTTCGATTTATATAATATTTGATGGTTGAATGTGTTTGGTGTGGAAATTACATTAAAGAACAAAATTGGTGTTGTCGAATGATTTAACCATTGAAATAAATTGATTTGAAATTCTAAATATACGTGAATTATTTGAAAAGGCCGAGTTAATTCTCATTTCAAATAATTGACCGACGATTGAAAGTCGAAGATGAAGACGGTGGTCGAAGACCGGAGATCTTCACCTCATTTGGATGGTAACCGAGGTCCTGATTGGGAGGCATCCCGAAATATGGATAATGAGTGGTGATCGTCCAGACGTACGTGGTGGTCGATGGGTATGCGAGGTATTTAGTGCCTCCGGTTTCGTTCAGACTCAGAACGGACTTGTAAATGGACTGTGTGTCTGACATTGGATTTTATTCTATGTAGATTGATCTCTATTAAATATACATCTGTTTGGCGGCGGAGAATTTATTCTTTTGCTTAACGCCCTTCTCTGAAACCCACGAGCTCAGAGGTTGTATATCGATGGACATCAGTCGCATGGCATGAATTTCCTGTGTGGCATGCTAAGATGCAGTGATCAGGGCTTCTGTTGAAAAGCAAAGTCTTGTGGTGATGATCAAAGCACCGCCTGTGTGGCGTAGCTTTGTGTATAACGTGA
Organism: Allium sativum; assembly: GCA_030737875.1. NCBI lineage: Eukaryota > Viridiplantae > Streptophyta > Magnoliopsida > Asparagales > Amaryllidaceae > Allium > Allium sativum. The sequence continues at coordinate 433,193,745 of CM060912.1, forward strand.
ATTCGCGAGCCTCACACCCCGGTATGAACCAGAAACGGGAGAAGGACCTCAGGGAGGGCATGCGTCTCTTTCTAGCTAGGGTGGTGTCAGTGACCTACCAGCCCTGACATTTATATACTTTTCACCTATGTGGTTGTTGCTGTTGCGAGGCGCCTCGGTTTGATCGGACGATCTGGGTCCGATGGAGTCATTCGTTGGCTCGTTTACGCCCCAAAGGGCGGGGAGACGTAGTGTTCAGGCATAATAATCCACATCGGTGGACCGGCCCTGACGATCCAAGGGGAAGTTGCGGCTGTTCCTGAGGGGCGGGCTAGAGCGTCACGAATTCGGTAAGGACTATCTTTTGCCTTGGTTCATGACGGAAATCCAATTTCCAAATACATGACTGTGCGATTTGATTGTATACCTATATATGGCGACATAGTGGTATGGGACATTAATGCCGTCTATGATTGATAGTTATGATTTGAAATTGTTTTCAAAACATATAAACACTAGCAATAATATAAATGCCTTTGTTTTATTCGTATCAAGCATATTTTGGCCGTTATAAGAGAAAAACTCTATCCTCCGGTTTGCGTTGCATTGTGTGATGGGAACTGAGTCTTATAATGGCTTCATTTTTATAAAAAGCATAGCGATGTTTAAAAGAAAGATTTGTTTTAAAGCACTGGCAATCCAATGGAGTAAACCCGTTCCACGAAAGTGGCGTGGTCCTGTGATTGGCCATATTATATATGTGTTGAATAGATTTCTCACACCAGTCCCATGACTGACTCGTAGTTTGTTTCACTTTCAAACCCGGGTGCCCCTTTTTCTACATGGGCAGCCTTGTATTCAGGTTTAGCTGGTTCTTTCTGGATAGCTGGAGCTGAAGATGGATTCTATTATTTATCTCTTTTTATGCTGTTCAGCTCCTATTGTACATATTTTGTTTATTTCCGCTGTAGACATTTATGTATAGCTGAACTGTATTTGTTCTAAGTAAGATCCTGTATACTGTGTAACTCTGATGATTACTTTTATCCAGTATATTCTATTGTTCATTATCTGGTGTATTTATTTAATTCTGTTATGCTATTATCTGTTTCTGTGTTATATTCCAAAGATAACCCTTGTCTCCGTCAGTACGGGATTTGGGGTCGTCTCAACGTGGTATCAGAGCTTTGGTTAAGCTTAGTTCTGGAATATAACATTTGAACGAACTCGTCAGAAATAGAACCAGTAGTGTTCTAGGACGGGAAACTCTATACAGATAGGATCAGCAATATCCTAGTATGAGTAAAGCAGAATGAAATTACGCCTCGATAGACACATTTACATTTGAAGTATATGTTTCTATGTTTAAAATTATCTTTTCTGTGACCTGACACTTGATCTGCTAATTGCAGAAGTACTAGAAAAATGAGTGTCAGAAACAGGAGAAATGCAGAACCCGATCTAGAGGCTCTATTAAAGAGATATCGAAATCTGAACGGAGCACAGTTCTTTGGTAATGAATCTATAATTCAAACCCAAGCTTGGATGAGTTCTGTCGAAAGAATTTTTGAGCGTATCCAACTGAGGGATGACCATAAAAGGCTATGTAACGACCCAGAAAATCTGAACCAATTAAAATTTTTTAAATTGGCTAAAATAATGGATTTTAAATATTTAAAATAAATATTTTAAATAATGGCGATGAAAACTGAGTTTGAATCGACAATTGAAAACGAATATAATTAAATATAATTATATATAGAATTGAAAGTGGCGCGGTAGTTCGATAATTCGATTTCAAACTTCAATTGAATATACCGGGTGCAAAACAATCCGGATTTTAGTGAGACCAAAAATAATGGAATCTAATTGGTAATATCTTTCTAACGAATCTGACCAATCGAAGTTTGATAGCGGGAATCAAAAGATATGTCCAGTTGAAAATTCTGAATAGTCGCTATGGAATTCAGGCCCTTAAAAATGGACATTTTGCAAATGACCTCGGATTTCGACGAAACCACTTTTGTTAGATCCGCAGTGTCAAGTTATTGCTAGGTTTCAAATTTCATAATTTTTCGAATCAATATGTGAGAGTGGCAAAGGGAAACGCGTTTGACCGATTTCAGTTGATTTTAATCGACTGGAAATTGGCCATTTTTCAAACGGTCTCAGAATTCGACGAAACTAGTTTTGTTAGGACCGTATCGTCAATATGAAGCTAGAAAATATTTTTCGGGAATTTTTCTAGTTAGTATGTGGCCCCGGTAATTTGAAATGTACGTTTAAAATTCAATATAAAGATTTAAATGTAAATTCAAAAGGAAACTGATTGTAACAATCGAATCAGCTTGCGATGCATATCCCATTGTGTTCGGAATAGGGGTAAAACGCTATGGAAGACAGGCGGTGGGCCTCGCTTCGAGGTCGTATGTAGAAGTCAACCTTTTTACAAATTAAAAATATATATATATATATATTATTTTAATTTCCTTTTCCCTCCCTTTATCTTCACTGGCCCCCCCCCCCCCGTTCCCTTTTATTTTCAGAAGAAAAAAAAAAAAACAAAACCTAAATCGAATCGCCAGAGCCGCCCCCCCCAACCTCGAACGCCGACGAAGAGCCCCCCCTGAAGCGAAGCCGCCGCCCTCACCGTACCCCCCCTCTTCCTCGTACTTCGAACCCCCCCTCGAAGCTCGCGAAGACGCAGAGCCACCACCCCCCTCGAAGCTCGCGAAGCAGTCGCCCCACCCCCCGTCGAATCCAGTCGCGACGCCACCCTCGAGAGACCCAAACCGACGAACGCCTCCTCCCCTTCGACACCTCGGTGAGCCATTTTACTTTTTATTTTATTTTATTTTTAGTTTTAATTTAGTTTTGTTAAAACTAAATACTGTCTTTTTATTTTAAGTTATAAAACTGTATTTTTATTTTAAGTTATAAAAACTGCATTTTTATAAAATATAAAAACTGTTTTGAAAAGTAAATTAAAAACTGAATAAATTAAATAAAGTTTAAAACTGAAACTGTTTTAAAATATAAAGATTAAAACAGATTTTATAAAGATTAAAACTGATTTTGTTTTTATAAAGATTAAAACTGATTTTGTTTTTAAAAGTAAAAAAACTGAATTTTATAAAAAGATAAAAATTGATTTTGTAAAAGAATAAAACTGATTTCTTTTAGCAAAAGTAAAAATCATATTTTTATATGTTGAAAGCAAAAGTAAAAATCATATTTTTATATGTTGAAAGCAAAAGTAAAAATCATATTTTTTTATAAGTTGAAAGCAAAAGTAAAAATCATATTTTTATTTATTGAATAGCGAAGTCAAAATTCGATTTTTATATATTGAATAACATAGTAAAAATTCTATTTTTACATGTGTAGAGCATACGGGCGAAAGCAACAAAAGGCGAAGATTTCTATTAGGAAGAGTCGTGCAGTTGGATAGCTATTGGTGAGATTTCTGATTTAAAATTTATATATATATGAGTTGAAAATGAAAGTGAATAGCTATATATAAATATCTATATATATATATATATATATATACGCCCCTCGTCCACAAACCATGGACGAAATTTATTGGTTGAAATTGTTGTGAAAATTTGATTGATAGCGAATGGTTGTTTGGGATTGTTTGTGATTGACATTGGTTGATTGTGGTTGAAAAATACCCATTTGTGGTTGTGAAATATTTGGTTGAAACCACATAGGATTAGTTTGTGGAAATGAAATAAATATATACATGCCGCCTGCGTGCGAACTAGATGCATGATTCCCATTGTCAAAAACCGCGAGGTTTTAAGGTAGAGCGAGGAGCCGTACTAGGGACGGTGCCGGTGTAACTACCCTGCCGTTATGCTGCCGAAATTTTGAATAATATTTGTGTGTTTGAATTATTTTCATATGCTTAAACTATATTTATTCATTGAATAGAAAACATTCATGTGTTGAATTGATATTCATTCGTTGTTTAGAAATTCATGTGTTGAATGGTATTCATATTTTGAAATAAATTGTTCGATAATAAAAATCACATTTTTATCTATATATAAAAAAACTATTGAAAACATTCATGTGTTGAATTGATATTCATTCGTTGTTTAGAAATTCATGTGTTGAATGGTATTCATATTTTGAAATAAATTGTTCGATAATAAAAATCACATTTTTATCTATATATAAAAACTATTGAAAACATTCATGTGTTGAATTGATATTCATTCGTTGTTTAGAAATTTATGTGTTGAATGGTATTCATATTTTGAAATAAACTGTTAGATAATAAAAATCACATTTTTATCTATATATAAAAACTATTGAAAACATTCATGTGTTGAATTGATATTCATTCGTTGTTTAGAAATTCATGTGTTGAATGGTATTCATATTTTGAAATAAACTGTTAGATAATAAAAATCACATTTTTATCTATATATAAAAACTATTGAAAACATTCATGTGTTGAATTGATATTCATTCGTTGTTTAGAAATTCATGTGTTGAATGGTATTCATATTTTGAAATAAATTGTTTTATGATAAAAATTCTATTTTATCACCTACCAGAACTATATAGAAAAAAATATAGTGTTTTGAAATGAGTTGTTTTACAATAAAAATCACATTTTTATTGTATGCATAAATCGTTAAAATATGAAGTGTTAAAAATAGCCACTTGTTCAAAATAAACATATACGAGTTGAAATATTCATTAATTAGCTAATGAAATGATTTGCACCTATTTATGTAACATTAGAATGAATGGAGTTTTTAAACCAAATAGAAATCAAATATGAAGTTGAATAGAAAATGAAAAATGATATGAACTGTATATATATATACATGCATATTCATTGAACAGGTTATAGCGAAGGGGCTAGAGAAGAGGAATAAAATTTTGTGCCCGACAAATAGGTACACATTTACTGATTTGTTTGGGTGATGATTTTGAGCCTGTTGGCTAGCCGCTTGGCTTTTTCTTTTTCTTTTTGAGATTAGAAGGACCGGGACGCTATTTGCGATTTCCCGACGCTCCCGGTGCAGGGGAGGTTATGGCGAAATTTTTCCAAAATTTAAGGTGTTAGAAAAATTTTAGAAGTGTAAACGATATGGAAATCATTGAATAAACTATATTTATATAACTATATAAATATAAATAAAATTAAAACGAAACGAGGCCGTGCAGTTCGTATTTTGAAACCGTGATTTCAAACGACTAGTACGGGAAATCCGACCATTGGATTTTCCCGAAACCTCAATCGTCGGGTTCGCCTTGGAATAATCTTTCCAACGGCACCAACCTCGTAAAAATCCAACGGTTAGATTTTCAGATATGTTTAATTCAAATCTGAAGAAAAACAGCGCCAGAAACGATTATATTTATTTATATATATAAATAAAATTATATTTAATCGAATAACGACGCTGCAGTTCGTATTTTGAAATCGAAAATTCAAACGATTGTACCGGGAGATCCGACCGTCGGATTTTCCCGAAACTGGAACCGTTGGATTCGTTTTGAAAAGACCTTTCTAATGATGTAAATTTTGTGAAGATCCAACGGTTAGATTTTTAGATATGTGTAAATCAAATCTGAAGAAAAACAGCGCCACGGCCGCCTTATGGCCCGAAGCGTCGTTTTGAATAAAATGGCTATTTAAAAATAAATAAAAATAGCGATAAATAGTTATAAAATATCCTAAGCGATATGGAATGGAAATAAACTGAATTTGCTTGATTTATGTGATATTTGATGGTTGAATGTGTTTGGTGTGAAAATTACATTAAAGAACAAAATTGGTTTTGTCGAATAATTTAACCATTGAAATAAATCGAATTGAAATTCTAAATATACGTGAATTATTTGAAAAGGCCGAGTTAATTCTCATTTCGAATAATTGACCGACGATTGAAATTCGAAGATGAAGACGGTGGTCGAAGACCGGAGATCTTCACCTCGTTTGGATGGTAACCGAGGTCCTGATTGGGAGGCATCCCGAAATATGGATAATGAGTGGTGATCGTTCAGACGTCCGTGTTGATCGAAGGGTTTGCGAGGTATTTAGTGCCTCCGGTTTCGTTCAGACCCAGAACGGACTTGTAAATGGACTGTGTGTCTGACATAGGATTTATTCTGTGTGGCATGCTAAGATGCAGTGATCAGGGCTTCTGTTGAAAAGCAAAGTCTTGTGGTGATGATCAAAGCACCGCCTGTGTGGCGTAGCTTTGTGTATAATGTGAATTCGCGAGCCTCACACCCCGGTATGAACCTAAAACGGGAGAACGGACCTCAGGGAGGGCCTACGTTTCCTCCTAGCTAAAAGTGGCGTCAGTGGTTTTACACGCCCTGACGAGTTTGACTTATGTGGTTGTTGCTGTTGCGAGGCGCCTCGGTTAGATCGGACGATCCGGGTCCGATGGAGTCATTCGTTGGCTCGCTTACGCCCCAAAGGGCGGCGAAACGTAGTGCTCAGGTATAATAATCCACGTCGGTGGACCGGCCCTGTCGCTCCAAGGCTTGCCTGCGCGCTTGCCTGAGACTCGGGCTAGGCAGTCTCGAATTCGGTAAGGACTATCTTTTGCCTTGGTTCATGACGGAAATCCAATTTCCAAATACGACATCGTGCGGTTTTGATTGTATATATATATGGCGACATGATATATGGTACCCATGCCGTCTATGATTGATAGTTATGATTGAAATTGTTTTCAAAACATATAAACACTAGCAATAATATCAAATGCCTTTGTTTTATTCGTATCAAGCATATTTTGGCCGTTATAAGGTAAAAACTCTATCCTCCGGTTTGCGTTGCATTGTGTGATGGGAACTGAGTCTTATAATGGCTTCATTTTTATAAAAAGCATAGCGATGTTTAAAAGAAAGATTTGTTTTAAAGCACTGGCAATCCAATGGAGTAAACCCGTTCCACGAAAGTGGCGTGGTCCTGTGATTAGCCAATTATATATGTGTTGAGTAGATTTCTCATACCAGTCCCATGACTGACTCGTAGTTTGTTTCACTCTCAAACTCGGGTGCCCCTTTTTCTACACGGGCAGCCTTGTATTCAGGTTTAGCTGGTTCTTTTTCTGGATAGTTGGAGCTGAAGATGGATTCTATCATTTATTTCTTTTTATGCTGTTCAGCTCCTATTGTACATATTTTGTTTATTTCCGCTGTAGACATTTATGTATAGCTGAACTGTATTTGTACTAAGTAAGATCCTGTATACTGTGTAACTCTGATGATTACTTTTATCCAGTATATTTTGTTGTTCATTCTGGTGTATTTATTTAATTCTTTTCTGCTATTATATGTTTCTGTGTTATATTCCAAAGATAACCTTGTTTCCGTGAGAACGGGAAATCGGGTCGTCTCAACGTGGTATCAGAGCTTTGGTTAAGCTTAGTTCTGGAATATAACATTTGAACGAACTCGTCAGAAATAGAACCAGTAGTGTTCTAGGACGGGTAACTCTATACAGATAGGATCAGCAATATCCTAGTATGAGTAAAGCAGAATGATTACACCTCGATAGACACATTTACATTGAAGTATGTGTTTCTATATTTTAAAATACCTTTTCTGTGACCTGACACTTGATCTGCTAATTGCAGAAGTACTAGAAAAATGAGTGCCAGAAACAGAAGGAATACAGAACCCGATCTAGAGGCTCTATTCAAGAGATATCGAAATCTGGGTGGAGAAAAATTCTCGGGCAATGAATCTATTATTCAAACTCAAGCTTGGTTGAGTTCTGTCGAAAAAATCTTTGAGCATATCCAGCTGAGAGATGACCAGAAACGGTTAGTAGCATCTTGGGCGCTTAAAGAAGAAGCTTTAATCTGGTGGGAATCAATCATCAGAAATAATCCAGAAGGTGATATCACCTGGGACAGATTCAAATTGATTTTCTTAGAAAGATTTACTCCTCCCGAAGTAACCGAGAGATTATGTGATGAATTTTCTTATCTAATACAAGGTGATATGACCATTCCCGAATATCATAAGAAATTCAATGAACTTGCTCACTTTGCTCCTCATCTAATTCAAAATCCGAAGAGGAAGAATATGAGATTTATTCACGGACTTCAAAGGAAATACCAGAATAAAGTATTGGGGCATGTGAAGCTTCCTTTTTCTGAAATGATTTATATGGCTTATCAGTATGAAGATCTCCATAAGAAAGGAATGTTACGTGACGAAGAAGAAGTCAGTTCTAGTGACAAAACAGAATCGGAAACGGATATCCCTGAAGGCAGTACGAGGTCTGAGGTCAGTAAGGAGCCCAAAGTCAATCGAAAAAGGGCTAGATCTGAAAAAGAACCTGTCACGACTGCCACATGCTCTAACTGCAATAAACAGGGGCATCTGACTAGGAAGTGTAGAACCTCGAAGAAGCGAAGGGGGAGTGAATCTAAAACCAAGAACAAGTCTCCTGTGACTCGAGAGTGCAATCTTTGTCATCAGTCCGGTCATATAAAGAGAGATTGCTGGCTGTTAAAAAGGGCCAAAGGGGCTCAGGTAAATGAAGTAGCAGAAACCTCAGCACCCTCAGATAGTCAGGGAAGGTCTGATGTTTTAGAAGGCACGCTAAATGTCAAAAATATTCCAGTTAAAGTACTGTTTGACACTGGCGCGTCGCGAAGCTTTATTGCAAAGAGTGCAGTCAAGAAGTTGGATTTGAATTTGAAAAAGCTCAAAGAGCCAATGACTGTTCAGAATCCAGTTGGAGGTTCCATCAATCTCAGTTGGATTTGTGCAGTGCCCGTCTCTTTTTCTTGCTATAAATTCCCCATTGTCTCTATCATCATGAATTTTAATGAATTCGATCTTATTCTGGGATTGGATTGGCTAACCAAATATGAAGCTGAAGTTAAATGCGCCGAGAGAGTGGTTAAAGCAAAGGCCCAATCGGGGAATTATATAACCATACCATGTGAAGGCCCGACTTCAAATAGAAAAGATTTCTGGTCAGCTCTCGATGTTTCTCCAGCCCAAATAGAAAATGTCCATGAAATCATAGAGAATATTCCTGACCTCATTAAAGATATTCCTGTCATCAAGGATTATGCGGATGTGTTTGAGGAAGTTGTTCGCTTACCTCCGCAAAGAGAAATAGATTTCAAGATTACTTTGATTCCCAATGCAAGGCCGGTAGTTCACGCTATTCGAAGAATGTCCTTGAAAGAGAAGGAGGAATTAGACAATCAAACACGACAGCTAGTATGGAAAGGTCTGATCAGGCCTAGTTTCTCTGATTGGGGAGCAGCAGTGGTGTTTGTCCCGAAATCTGACGGTACTCTACGGTTATGTGTGGATTATCGTGATCTGAACAAACAAACAATAAAGAATAAATATCCATTGCCGCGAATAGATGATTTGTTAGATCGATTAAATGGAGCACAAGTATTCTCAAGGATGGACCTAGCTACAGGTTTCCATCAACTTCGAATTGCCGAAGAGTGTGTTCCAATGACAGCATTCAGAGGCCCCGACTTATTCTACGAGTGGTTAGTAATGCCGTTCGGCTTATGTAACGCTCCCGCTTACTTCGTCGATCTAATGAATAGAGTGTTCAGAGGGGTTTTGAATAAATTTGTTCTGGTTTTTATTGATGATATTCTAATCTTCTCTAAATCAAAGGCCGAACATGAAAAGCATCTGGAACAGGTTTTAGAAATTCTCAGACGGAATGTATTAAAAGCCAAATTTTCCAAATGTATCTTCTGGCAAGATGAAGTGAAATTTCTGGGCCATGTCGTATCGAAAGATGGAATCGCTGTGGATCCAAGCAAAATCACAGCTATTCAGAATTGGAAACCGCCCAGTACTCCCACTGAAGTCCGCAGTTTTCTCGGATTGGCTAGCTATTACCGAAAGTTCGTTAAAGACTTTTCGAAGATATCTGGTCACTTAACGAAGCTTACAAAGAAGCATTCTAAGTTCAAGTGGACTCAGGAAAGTGAGGAGGCTTTCGAAGAGCTAAAGTTGAGACTAACAACAGCTCCAGTGTTAACCATCATTGATGGCAACCAGGATTTAAAAGTCTGGACTGATGCTTCTAGAGAAGGCCTTGGCGCAGTGTTAATGCAAAGAGGCCAAGTAATTGCTTATGCTAGCCGTCAACTGAAGCCACACGAGAAAAACTACGTAACTCATGATCTTGAGTTATTGGCTATCATATTCTCTTTGAAAATCTGGAGACACTATCTTCTGGGCGAGAGATTCGAACTATTTACAGATCATCAGTCATTAAAGTATCTGTTCACTCAGAAGGACCTGAATCTGAGACAGCAACGTTGGCTGGAGTTTCTTGCAGCATATGACTTTGAAATTATATATACTCCAGGAAAAGCCAATGTCGTGGCTGATGCATTAAGCAGAAAGAATGTAATGATCGCCAGTTTTATTATCACGACTTCATTGCTAGATAAGATATCTGCTCTTCAGGAGGATGATCACTTCATTCAGAAGATCAGAGGGATAATTCAACAAGGCGAACCCTCGAGTTTTCAAGTTGATAATGATGGGATTTTAAGGCTCAAAGGTCGAATCTGTGTCCCTAACATTCCTGAACTTCGAAAGGAAGTACTGGATGAATGCCACAAGTCAAAACTCAGTATCCATCCGGGAGTAAGCAAAATGTATAATGACATCAAACGCACTTTCTGGTGGAAGTCGATGAAAAGGGACATTTCTTTATATGTCAGCCGATGCCCTACTTGCCAGCTAGTCAAAAGTGACCAACAGAAATTGGCTGGATTATTGCAACCGCTGGAAGTTCCTGGCTGGAAGTGGGAACATATTTCTATGGATTTCATCGATGGTTTGCCCAGAACCAGAAAGGGAAATGACAGTATTTGGGTGATCGTAGATCGTTTCTCGAAGACCGCCCATTTTATACCTGTCAAATCAAATAGAACTGCTCAGAGTCTGGCGCAGAATTACGTCAGGGAAATAGTTAGACTGCATGGAGTGCCGCTCAGTATAGTAAGTGATAGAGATACAATATTCACTAGCAAATTCTGGGAAGCATTTCAAGATGAGCTAGGAACGAAGTTAAACTTGAGCACCGCTTATCATCCTCAGACAGACGGTCAGACTGAGAGGGTGAATCGCATTTTAGAAGATCTATTGCGGGCTTGTATTCTAGATTTCGGTGGATCATGGGAAGACAATCTGCATTTGGCTGAATTCTCTTATAACAACAGCTACCAGGCGAGTCTGACAATGTCGCCATTCGAAGCATTGTATGGTAGACCGTGCCGATCTCCTGCTTGTTGGGTCGAGCCTGGAAATAGACTTGTGTTGGGTCCCGATATGATTCGAGAAGCTGCCGACAAAGTTGATTTTATCAAGAAGCGATTACTTGCCGCTCAAAGCCGACAAAAGAGCTATGCCGATAAAAGAAGAAGAGATATATCCTTTGAAGTTGGCGACTATGTATATTTGAAAGTATCGCCGATGAGAGGAGTTATCCGGTTCGGTAAAACTGGAAAGTTGGCACCTAAATTCATTGGTCCGTTTCCTATTCTGGAACGGATCGGAACTCTCGCTTATAGGGTCAAACTGCCTGACTGGTTGCCTGGAGTTCATGATGTATTTCATATATCTCAACTTCGAAAGCACGTTCATGATCCAGACTTGATCGTGGAAGAAGCAGCTCAGCAGGATATTGAAATTACTCCAGAATTAGCTGTGAGGCGAGAGCCGCTAAAGATTATCGGCAAAGAAACCAAAGAGCTGAGAAACAAGAAGGTTCACTTAGTCAAAGTGCAATGGAGTGGAGATCCGCGAGATTGTACTTGGGAAACTGAGGAGAGCATTCAGAAAGCTTATCCTAGATGCCGAGTAGATATCTCTGATTGACTCTGGTGCAAGGTACATTTACCCTACTTTGCATTACCGTTTAATTCTCTATTCTATTGCTATTTTCTTCCCATAGATGTGCATTGTTTATTCTATACTCAGAATATTAAAAACAAATTGGTTGTTGTATTGTGGGATTGTAGATTTATCAAACCACTTTCGACTTTATTCCTTTTCGGGGACGAAAAGTTTTAAGTGGGGGAGATTGTAACGACCCAGAAAATCTGAACCAATTTAAAATTTTTAAATTGGCTAAAATAATGGATTTTAAATATTTAAAATAAATATTTTAAATAATGGCGATGAAAACTGAGTTTGAATCGACAATTGAAAACGAATATAATTAAATATAATTATATATAGAATTGAAAGTGGCGCGGTAGTTCGATAATTCGATTTCAAACTTCAATTGAATATACCGGATGCAAAACAATCCGGATTTTAGTGAGACCAAAAATAATGGAATCTAATTGGTAATATCTTTCTAACGAATCTGACCAATCGAAGTTTGATAGCGGGAATCAAAAGATATGTCCAGTTGAAAATTCTGAATAGTCGCTATGGAATTCAGGCCCTTAAAAATGGACATTTTGCAAATGACCTCGGATTTCGACGAAACCACTTTTGTTAGATCCGCAGTGTCAAGTTATTGCTAGGTTTCAAATTTCATAATTTTTCGAATCAATATGTGAGAGTGGCAAAGGGAAACGCGTTTGACCGATTTCAGTTGATTTTAATCGACTGGAAATTGGCCATTTTTCAAACGGTCTCAGAATTCGACGAAACTAGTTTTGTTAGGACCGTATCGTCAATATGAAGCTAGAAAATATTTTTCGGGAATTTTTCTAGTTAGTATGTGGCCCCGGTAATTTGAAATGTACGTTTAAAATTCAATATAAAGATTTAAATGTAAATTCAAAAGGAAACTGATTGTAACAATCGAATCAGCTTGCGATGCATATCCCATTGTGTTCGGAATAGGGGTAAAACGCTATGGAAGACAGGCGGTGGGCCTCGCTTCGAGGTCGTATGTAGAAGTCAACCTTTTTACAAATTAAAAAAATATATATATATATATTATTTTAATTTCCTTTTCCCTCCCTTTATCTTCACTGCCCCCCCCCCCCCCCCCGTTCCCTTTTATTTTCAGAAGAAAAAAAAAAAAAAAAACCTAAATCGAATCGCCAGAGCCGCCCCCCCCAACCTCGAACGCCGACGAAGAGCCCCCCCCTGAAGCGAAGCCGCCGCCCTCACCGTACCCCCCCTCTTCCTCGTACTTCGAACCCCCCTCGAAGCTCGCGAAGACGCAGAGCCACCACCCCCCTCGAAGCTCGCGAAGCAGTCGCCCCACCCCCCGTCGAATCCAGTCGCGACGCCACCCTCGAGAGACCCAAACCGACGAACGCCTCCTCCCCTTCGACACCTCGGTGAGCCATTTTACTTTTTTTTTTATTTTATTTTTAGTTTTAATTTAGTTTTGTTAAAACTAAATACTGTCTTTTTATTTTAAGTTATAAAACTGTATTTTTATTTTAAGTTATAAAAACTATATTTTTATAAAATATAAAAACTGTTTTGAAAAGTAAATTAAAAACTGAATAAATTAAATAAAGTTTAAAACTGAAACTGTTTTAAAATATAAAGATTAAAACAGATTTTATAAAGATTAAAACTGATTTTGTTTTTATAAAGATTAAAACTGATTTTGTTTTTAAAAGTAAAAAAACTGAATTTTATAAAAAGATAAAAATTGATTTTGTAAAAGAATAAAACTGATTTCTTTTTGACAAGTAAAAATCATATTTTTATATGTTGAAAGCAAAAGTAAAAATCATATTTTTATATGTTGAAAGCAAAAGTAAAAATCATATTTTTTTATAAGTTGAAAGCAAAAGTAAAAATCATATTTTTATTTATTGAATAGCGAAGTCAAAATTCGATTTTTATATATTGAATAACATAGTAAAAATTCTATTTTTACATGTGTAGAGCATACGGGCGAAAGCAACAAAAGGCGAAGATTTCTATTAGGAAGAGTCGTGCAGTTGGATAGCTATTGGTGAGATTTCTGATTTAAAATTTATATATATATATGAGTTGAAAATGAAAGTGAATAGCTATATATAAATATCTATATATCTATATATATATATATACGCCCCTCGTCCACAAACCATGGACGATATTTATTGGTTGAAATTGTTGTGAAAATTTGATTGATAGCGAATGGTTGTTTGGGATTGTTTGTGATTGACATTGGTTGATTGTGGTTGAAAAATACCCATTTGTGGTTGTGAAATATTTGGTTGAAACCACATAGGATTAGTTTGTGGAAATGAAATAAATATATACATGCCGCCTGCGTGCGAACTAGATGCATGATTACCATTGTCAAAAACCGCGAGGTTTTAAGGTAGAGCGAGGAGCCGTACTAGGGACGGTGCCGGTGTAACTACCCTGCCGTTATGCTGCCGAAATTTTGAATAATATTTGTGTGTTTGAATTATTTTCATATGCTTAAACTATATTTATTCATTGAATAGAAAACATTCATGTGTTGAATTGATATTCATTCGTTGTTTAGAAATTCATGTGTTGAATGGTATTCATATTTTGAAATAAATTGTTCGATAATAAAAATCACATTTTTATCTATATATAAAAAAACTATTGAAAACATTCATGTGTTGAATTGATATTCATTCGTTGTTTAGAAATTCATGTGTTGAATGGTATTCATATTTTGAAATAAATTGTTCGATAATAAAAATCACATTTTTATCTATATATAAAAACTATTGAAAACATTCATGTGTTGAATTGATATTCATTCGTTGTTTAGAAATTTATGTGTTGAATGGTATTCATATTTTGAAATAAACTGTTAGATAATAAAAATCACATTTTTATCTATATATAAAAACTATTGAAAACATTCATGTGTTGAATTGATATTCATTCGTTGTTTAGAAATTCATGTGTTGAATGGTATTCATATTTTGAAATAAACTGTTAGATAATAAAAATCACATTTTTATCTATATATAAAAACTATTGAAAACATTCATGTGTTGAATTGATATTCATTCGTTGTTTAGAAATTCATGTGTTGAATGGTATTCATATTTTGAAATAAATTGTTTTATGATAAAAATTCTATTTTATCACCTACCAGAACTATATAGAAAAAAATATAGTGTTTTGAAATGAGTTGTTTTACAATAAAAATCACATTTTTATTGTATGCATAAATCGTTAAAATATGAAGTGTTAAAAATAGCCACTTGTTCAAAATAAACATATACGAGTTGAAATATTCATTAATTAGCTAATGAAATGATTTGCACCTATTTATGTAACATTAGAATGAATGGAGTTTTTAAACCAAATAGAAATCAAATATGAAGTTGAATAGAAAATGAAAAATGATATGAACTGTATATATATATATACATGCATATTCATTGAACAGGTTATAGCGAAGGGGCTAGAGAAGAGGAATAAAATTTTGTGCCCGACAAATAGGTACACATTTACTGATTTGTTTGGGTGATGATTTTGAGCCTGTTGGCTAGCCGCTTGGCTTTTTCTTTTTCTTTTTGAGATTAGAAGGACCGGGACGCTATTTGCGATTTCCCGACGCTCCCGGTGCAGGGGAGGTTATGGCGAAATTTTTCCAAAATTTAAGGTGTTAGAAAATTTTTTGAAGTGTAAACGATATGGAAATCATTGAATAAACTATATTTATATAACTATATAAATATAAATAAAATTAAAACGAAACGAGGCCGTGCAGTTCGTATTTTGAAACCGTGATTTCAAACGACTAGTACGGGAAATCCGACCATTGGATTTTCCCGAAACCTCAATCGTCGGGTTCGCCTTGGAATAATCTTTCCAACGGCACCAACCTCGTAAAAATCCAACGGTTAGATTTTCAGATATGTTTAATTCAAATCTAAAGAAAAACAGCGCCAGAAACGATTATATTTATTTATATATATAAATAAAATTATATTTAATCGAATAACGACGCTGCAGTTCGTATTTTGAAATCGAAAATTCAAACGATTGTACCGGGAGATCCGACCGTCGGATTTTCCCGAAACTGGAACCGTTGGATTCGTTTTGAAAAGACCTTTCTAATGATGTAAATTTTGTGAAGATCCAACGGTTAGATTTTTAGATATGTGTAAATCAAATCTGAAGAAAAACAGCGCCACGGCCGCCTTATGGCCCGAAGCGTCGTTTTGAATAAAATGGCTATTTAAAAATAAATAAAAATAGCGATAAATAGTTATAAAATATCCTAAGCGATATGGAATGGAAATAAACTGAATTTGCTTGATTTATGTGATATTTGATGGTTGAATGTGTTTGGTGTGAAAATTACATTAAAGAACAAAATTGGTTTTGTCGAATAATTTAACCATTGAAATAAATCGAATTGAAATTCTAAATATACGTGAATTATTTGAAAAGGCCGAGTTAATTCTCATTTCGAATAATTGACCGACGATTGAAATTCGAAGATGAAGACGGTGGTCGAAGACCGGAGATCTTCACCTCGTTTGGATGGTAACCGAGGTCCTGATTGGGAGGCATCCCGAAATATGGATAATGAGTGGTGATCGTTCAGACGTCCGTGTTGATCGAAGGGTTTGCGAGGTATTTAGTGCCTCCGGTTTCGTTCAGACCCAGAACGGACTTGTAAATGGACTGTGTGTCTGACATAGGATTTATTCTGTGTGGCATGCTAAGATGCAGTGATCAGGGCTTCTGTTGAAAAGCAAAGTCTTGTGGTGATGATCAAAGCACCGCCTGTGTGGCGTAGCTTTGTGTATAATGTGAATTCGCGAGCCTCACACCCCGGTATGAACCTAAAACGGGAGAACGGACCTCAGGGAGGGCCTACGTTTCCTCCTAGCTAAAAGTGGCGTCAGTGGTTTTACACGCCCTGACGAGTTTGACTTATGTGGTTGTTGCTGTTGCGAGGCGCCTCGGTTAGATCGGACGATCCGGGTCCGATGGAGTCATTCGTTGGCTCGCTTACGCCCCAAAGGGCGGCGAAACGTAGTGCTCAGGTATAATAATCCACGTCGGTGGACCGGCCCTGTCGCTCCAAGGCTTGCCTGCGCGCTTGCCTGAGACTCGGGCTAGGCAGTCTCGAATTCGGTAAGGACTATCTTTTGCCTTGGTTCATGACGGAAATCCAATTTCCAAATACGACATCGTGCGGTTTTGATTGTATATATATATGGCGACATGATATATGGTACCCATGCCGTCTATGATTGATAGTTATGATTGAAATTGTTTTCAAAACATATAAACACTAGCAATAATATCAAATGCCTTTGTTTTATTCGTATCAAGCATATTTTGGCCGTTATAAGGTAAAAACTCTATCCTCCGGTTTGCGTTGCATTGTGTGATGGGAACTGAGTCTTATAATGGCTTCATTTTTATAAAAAGCATAGCGATGTTTAAAAGAAAGATTTGTTTTAAAGCACTGGCAATCCAATGGAGTAAACCCGTTCCACGAAAGTGGCGTGGTCCTGTGATTAGCCAATTATATATGTGTTGAGTAGATTTCTCATACCAATCCCATGACTGACTCGTAGTTTGTTTCACTCTCAAACTCGGGTGCCCCTTTTTCTACACGGGCAGCCTTGTATTCAGGTTTAGCTGGTTCTTTTTCTGGATAGTTGGAGCTGAAGATGGATTCTATCATTTATTTCTTTTTATGCTGTTCAGCTCCTATTGTACATATTTTGTTTATTTCCGCTGTAGACATTTATGTATAGCTGAACTGTATTTGTACTAAGTAAGATCCTGTATACTGTGTAACTCTGATGATTACTTTTATCCAGTATATTTTGTTGTTCATTCTGGTGTATTTATTTAATTCTGTTCTGCTATTATATGTTTCTGTGTTATATTCCAAAGATAACCTTGTTTCCGTGAGAACGGGAAATCGGGTCGTCTCAGGCTAGTAGCATCTTGGGCGCTCAAAGAAGAAGCTTTAATCTGGTGGGAAACGATCATCAAAGATAATCCAGAAGGTGATATCACCTGGGACAGATTCAAAGTGATTTTCCTAGAAAGATTTACTCCTCCTGAAGCGACAGAGCGATTATGTGATGAATTTTCTTATCTAATACAAGGTGATATGACCATCCCAGAATATCATAAGAAATTCAACGAACTTGCTCACTTTGCTCCTCATCTGATTCAAGATCCAAAAAGGAAAAATCTGAGATTTATTCATGGCCTGCAAAGGAGATATCAGAATAGTGTAATGAGAAATGTGAAGCTTCCTTTCTCTGAAATGATATACATGGCTTATCAGTATGAAGATCTCCATAAGAAAGGAATGTTGCGCGATGAAGAAGAAGTTTGTTGTAGTAACAAAGAAGAGTCAGAAACTGATATTCCTGAAGCCAGTACGAGGTCTGAGGTCAATAAGAGGCCCAGTGTGAAGAGAAAAAGGGCTGAATCTGGGAACGAACGAATAACGACCGTCACATGCTCAAGCTGTAATAGAAAAGGACATTTGGCGATAAGTTGCAAATCTTGGAACGAACGAAGAAAGAGTGGATCTAAATCCAAGGAGGATTTTCAAGGAAAGAAAAGGTGCAATCAATGCCATCAGTTTGGTCATGTAAAGCAAGATTGCTGGAAGATGAAGAAGCCTGAAGTAGTTCAAGTGAATGAAGTAGCAGAAACTTCTGATCCCTCAGCAAGTCAAGAAAGGGCCGATGTTTTAGAAGGCACGCTAACTGTCAAAAACATTCCAGTCAAAGTACTGTTTGACACAGGCGCGTCACGAAGCTTCATTGCAAAAGATGCAGCTAAGAAACTGGATTAAAATTTGAAAAAGCTGAAGGAACCAATGACTGTCCAGAATCCGGTTGGGGGTTCCATTGATCTCAGTTGGATTTGTGGAGTGTCGGTTTCTTTCTCTCGTTATCGGTTTCCTACCATCGCAGTCGTCATGAATTTTAAAGAGTTTGATCTTATCTTGGGGTTAGACTGGTTGACCAAATATGAAGCTGAAGTTAAATGCGCCGACAGAGTCGTAAAGGCGAAGATTAAATCAGGTGATTATATAACCATTCCCTGTGAAGGTCAGAATACTAATAGAAAAGACTTCTGGGCAGCTTTGAATGTTTTTCCAGCCCAAATAGAAAATGTCCCTGAAGTCACAGAGAATATTCCTGACCTCATCAAAGACATTCCTGTCGTCAAAAACTATGCGGATGTGTTCGAAGAAGTTGTTCGCTTACCTCCGCAGAGAGAAATAGATTTCAAAATTGCTTTAATTCCCAATGCAAGGCCGGTAGTTCACGCTATTCGAAGAATGTCCTTGAAAGAAAAAGAAGAACTTGACAATCAAACACGACAGCTAGTATGGAAGGGTCTGATCAGACCTAGTTTCTCTGATTGGGGTGCAGCAGTGGTGTTTGTCCCAAAATCTGACGGTACTCTACGGCTATGTGTGGATTATCGTGACCTAAACAAACAGACAATAAAGAACAAATATCCATTGCCACGGATTGATGATTTGTTGGATCGATTGAATGGAGCACAAGTATTCTCAAGGATGGACCTAGCTACAGGTTTCCATCAACTTCGAATTGCCGAAGAGTGTGTTCCAATGACAGCATTCAGAGGTCCCGACTTATTCTACGAATGGTTAGTGATGCCGTTCGGCTTATGTAACGCTCCAGCCTATTTCTTCGATCTGATGAACAGAGTATTCAGAGGAGTATTGAATAAATTTGTTCTGGTTTTTATTGATGATATTCTAATCTTCTCTAAATCAAAGGCCGAACATGAAAAGCATTTGGAACAAGTGTTAGAAATCCTCAGAAGGAATGTATTGAAAGCAAAGTTTTCCAAATGTATATTCTGGCAAGATGAAGTGAAATTTCTGGGCCATGTAGTATCGAAAGAAGGAATCTCTGTGGATCCAAGCAAAATCACAGCTATTCAGAATTGGAAACAGCCCAGTACCCCCACTGAAGTCCGCAGTTTTCTCGGATTGGCTAGCTATTACCGGAAGTTCGTTAAAAACTTTTCGAAGATATCTGGCCACTTAACGAAGCTTACCAAGAAGCACTCTAAATTCAAATGGACTCTAGAAAGTGAGGAGGCTTTTGAAGAGCTAAAGTTAAGGCTAACGACTGCTCCAATGTTAACCATCATCGATGGCAACCAAGATTTAAAGGTCTGGACTGATGCTTCTAGAGAAGGCCTTGGCGCAGTGTTAATGCAAAGGGGCCAAGTGATTGCTTATGCTAGCCGTCAACTGAAGCCACACGAGAAGAACTATGTCACTCATGATCTTGAGTTATTGGCTATAGTATTCGCTTTGAAAATCTGGAGACACTATCTTCTGGGTGAGAGATTTGAACTGTTTACAGATCACCAGTCGTTAAAGTACTTGTTCACTCAGAAGGACCTGAATCTGAGGCAGCAACGTTGGCTAGAGTTTCTTGCAGCATATGACTTTGAAATTATATACACTCCAGGGAAAGCCAATGTCGTGGCCGATGCGCTGAGTCGAAAGAATGTAATGATCGCCAGCTTTATTATCACGACTTCCTTGATTGACAAAATTTCTATTCTTCAGAAGGAGGATAACTTTATTAAGGATATGATTAGAAGGATTCAGAAAGGCGAACCCTCGTGTTTTCAAATAGATAACGACGAGACCTTGAGGTTGAAAGGAAGGATTTGTGTTCCTGATATCCCAGAGTTAAAAAGGGAAGTGTTAGACGAGTGTCACAAGTCCAAGATGAGTATCCATCCTGGTGTGGCCAAAATGTATAACGATCTAAAAAGAACATTCTGGTGGAAGGCTATGAAAAGAGATGTTTCAATATATGTTAGCCGATGCCCTACTTGCCAGCTAGTCAAAAGCGACCAACAGAAATTGGCTGGATTGTTACAACCGCTAGAAGTTCCTGGTTGGAAGTGGGAACATATTTCTATGGATTTTATTGATGGTCTGCCCAGAACTAGAAAAGGGAATGACAGTATTTGGGTGATCGTAGATCGCTTCACGAAGACCGCCCATTTCATACCCGTCAGATCAAACAGAACTGCTCAGAGTCTGGCATAGATATACTTCAGGGAAATAGTTAGACTGCATGGAGTGCCGCTCAGTATAGTCAGTGATAGAGATACAATATTCACTAGCAAATTCTGGGAAGCATTTCAAGTCGAACTGGGAACGAAGTTGAACTTAAGCACCGCTTATCAACCTCAGACAGACGGTCAGACTGAAAGGGTGAATCGTATTTTAGAAGATCTATTGCGGGCTTGTGTTATAGATTTCGGTGGATCATGGGAAGACCATCTGCATTTGGCTGAATTCTCTTATAACAAAAGCTACCAGGCGAGTCTGACAATGTCGCCATTCGAAGCATTATATGGTAGACCGTGCCGATCCCCTGCTTGTTGGGTCGAACCAGGTAATAGACTTGTGTTGGGTCCTGATATGATTCGAGAAGCTGCCGACAAAGTCGATTTTATCAAAAAGCGATTACTCACCGCTCAAAGCCGACAAAAGAGCTATGCCGATAGAAGAAGAAGAGATATATCCTTTGCTGTTGGCGACTATGTATATTTGAAAGTATCGCCGATGAGAGGAGTAATCCGGTTCGGTAAAACTGGAAAGTTGGCCCAAATTCATTGGTCCGTTTCCTATTCTAGAACGGATCGGAATTCTCTCTTATAGGGTTAAATTGCCTGATTGGTTGCCTGGAGTTCATGATGTATTTCATATATCTCAACTTCGGAAACACGTTCATGATCAAGACTTAATCGTGGAAGAAGCAGCTCAACAGGACATTGAAATCACCCCAGAATTAGCTGTGAGAAGAGAGCCGCTAAAGATAATAGGCAAAGAAACCAAAGAGCTGAGAAACAAGAAGGTTCACTTAGTCAAGGTGCAATGGAGTGGAGATCCGCGAGATTGTACTTGGGGAACTGAGGAGAGCATTCAGAAAGCTTCTCCTAGATGCCGAGTAGATATCTCTGATTGACTCCGGTGCAAGGTGCATTTACCCTACTTTGCATTACCATTTAATTCCCTACTCTGTTGCTATTTTCTTTTCATGGATGTGCACTTTTAAATTCTATAGGCTGAATGATTTTGAAAAGCGTATGGAGGTTGATCAGTATATTTTTGAAAGGTTAAAAGATTTGATTATTGGTTGTGTTGTGTGATTGTAGATTTATCAAACCACTTTCGACTTTGTTCCTTTTCGGGGACGAAAAGTTTTAAGTGGGGGAGATTGTAACGACCCAGAAAATCGGAACCAATTTAAAATTTTTAAATTGGCTAAAATAATGGATTTTAAATATTTAAAATTAATATTTTAAATAATGGCAATGAAAACTGAGTTTGAATCGACAATTGAAAACGAATATAATTAATTATAATTATAAACAAGGCTTGAAAAGGCGCTGCAGTTTCAAAAATTGAATTCAAACTTTGTCGGACTGTACCGGGTGCAAAATAAAACGGATTTTAGTGAAACCAAAAATATTTAAATCTGTTAGTGAATACCTTTCTAACGAATCTGAAAAATCGAATTTTCATAGCGGAAAGCAAAAGTTATGGCCGAATGAATTTTCAGAACGGTCGCTATAGAATTTATATAGCCCGTGAAATTGGCCATTTTGCATACGACCTCGGAATTCGACGAAACCACTTTTGTTGGATCCGGGATGTGAAGTTATTTCTAGGTTTCAAATTTCATAATTTTTGAAGCTAGTATGTGAGCGTGGCGAAGGAAAACGTGTTTTGGCCAATTACAGTTAAATTGGATCGACCAAAAATGGGCCTTTTTGCAAACGGTCTCTGAATTCGACGAAACTATTTTTGTTGGGACCGTATCGTCAAAACATAACTAGATTTATTTTTCGGGAATTTTTAGAGTCGGTATGTGGCCCCGGTAATTTAAAATGTGCGTTTAAATTGAATATATAAAGATTTATATTTTAAATTCAACGGAAACCTATCGTAACAGTCGAATGGGCCTTCGAAACATATCCCATTGTGTTCGGAATGGGGGTAAAACGCTAGGGACGACAGTCGTTGTGTTTGATTTCGAGTTCGTCCAAGAAAACCCCAATTTTTGAATTTAATATAACATCGGCCAATAGGATTTTTTATTTCATTAATTTAAAAATATAAAAAAAACAAAAAAACCCCGATACCCTCAGCGACGAACGGCGGCCAGCGTTCCCATCTTCTCGACCATTTTCCGGCGAAACCACGCCTCGATAGACCTCCCTCCAGTTGAACTTTTTAGAGTACTCTCCTCCCTCTTCCCATCCATACCTGGTTTGGCCTCCACCATGCCCTGTCGAGCGAGAACGAGCACCTCAAAGGCGGCAACTTCATCTCGCCGCCGCCACTGATTCTGGCCATCGAACGGAGCGCCGCCTCTGGCGTTTGAAGCCCATTCCAAGCTCGACGATGTGGTGTAACCTGATCGGGGCGAAGTGCAACGGGTGGAGCTAAAAATCGAAACCTAGTTTCGAAGATTTCAAGCAGGTATCGACTGTTCTTATTTTAAACTGATTTTAACAGTTTAAAACCGTTGCAAACTTTGAAAAATCATATCTTTTTGCTTCGTTAACGAAATTCGATGAAACAGGAAACATCGTGACCGTGTGAACGCCTTCTACATTTTAGAAGAGACCGCATATTTTTCTGAGCCTTCTGCTATTTTTGGTGGAGTGGAACCCAATATGAGATTTCTACTTTATAAACAATATGGAAAACGACGATGTATAAATTATATAGTCGATGTATGAGTTATATAAGCGTTGTACACCTCTTGTATAAGCGTTGTATAAGTTGTACGTTCGATGTATAAGTTATATATGCGTTGTAAAAATTATATATGTGTTGAAATAAAAGTGAATTGCTATATATAAATAAATAAATATATATATATATATATACGCCCCTCGTCCACAAACCATGGACGATATTTATTGGTTGTGATTGGTGTGAAAATTGATTGATAGCGAATGGTTGTTTGGGATTGTTTGTGGTTGATATTGATTGATTGTGGTTGAAAAATACCCGTTTGTGATTGAAAAATATTTGGTTGAAACCACATAGGATTAATTTGTGGAAATGAAATAAATATATACATGCCGCCTGCGTGCGAACTAGATGCATGATCTCCATTGTCAAAAACCACGAGGTTTTAAGGTAGAGCGAGGAGCCGTACTAGGGACGGTCCCGGTTTTAACTACCCTGCCGTTATGCTGCCGAAATTTTGAATAATATTCATGTGTTTGAATTATTTTCATTTGCTTAAACTATATTTATTCATTGAATAGAAAACCTTCATGTGTTGAATTGATATTCATTCGTTGATTAGAAATTCATGTGTTGAATGGTATTCGCGTTTTAAATATAAAAATCACATTTCTATCTATATATAGAAACTATAGAAAACATTCATGTGTTGAATCGATATTCATTCGTTGAATTGAAATTCATGTGTTGAATGGTATTCATATTTTGAAATAAATTGTTTGATAATAAAAATCACCTTTTATCAACTATGTGAACTGTGTAAAATAATCTCGTTTTGAAAGAAATTGTTTTATAAGAAAAATCCTATTTTTATCACCGATATTAACTATATAAAATAATAGTGTTTTGAAATGAATTGTTTTACAATAAAAAAAATCGCATTTTTATTATATGCATGAATCGTTGAATTGTGAAGTGTTAAAAATAGCCACTCGTTCAAATAAATATATATGAGTTGAAATATTCATTAATTAGCTAATGATATGATTTTTGCCTATACATGCAACGTTAGAATGAATGGTGTTTTTAAACCAAATGGAATCAAATATGAAGTTGAATGGAAAATGATAAACGATAAGAACTATATATATGTACATGCATATTTATTGAACAGGTTATAGCAAAGGGGCTAGAGAAGAGGAATAAAATTTTGTGCCCGACAAATAGGTACACAGTTACTGTTTTGTTTGGGTGATGATTTTATGAGCCTGTTGGCTAGCCGCTTGGCTTTTTCTTTTTGACATGAGACGCCCGTGTTGCTATTTGGGAATTTTCCCAACCCCTCCCGTACAAAGGAGGTTATGGCGAAATTTTCCAAAATTTTAAGGCATTAGTGAAATATTGAAGTGAAAACGATATTGAAATTGTTGAATGAACTATATTTATATAAATATATAAATATAAATAAAATTAAAATGAAACGTGGCCGTACAGTTCGTATTTTGAAACCGTGATTTCAAACGATTGTACCGGGAGATCCGACCATCGGATTTTCCCGAAACTGCAACCGTCGGGTTCACCTTGGAAATATCTTTCCAACGGCACCAACTTTGTAAAAATCCAACGGTTGGATTGTCTGGAATGTTTAATTCAAATCTGAAGAAAAACAGCGCCAGAAACGATTATGTTTATATATATAAAAATATAATTATATTTAATCGAATAACGACGCTGCAGTTCGTATTTTGAAATCGAAACTTCAAACGATTGTACCGGGAGATCCGACCGTCGGATTTTCCCGAAACTGGAACCGTTGGATTCGTTTTGAAAAGACCTTTCTAATGATGTAAATTGTGTGAAGATCCAACGGTTAGATTTTCATATATGTGTAAATCAAATCTGTAGAAAAACAGCGCCACAACACGTTATGGCCCGAAGCATCGTTTTGAATAAATTGGCTATTTTAAAATAAATAGAAATAGCGATAAATTGTTATAAAATATCATAAACGATATGTAATAGAAATAAACTGAATTTGCTCGATTTATGTAATATTTGATGGTTGAATGTGTTTGGTGTGGAAATTACATTAAATAACAAAATTGGTGTTGTCGAATGATTTAACCATTGAAATAAATTGATTTGAAATTCTAAATATTCGTGAATTATTTGAAAAGGCCGAGTTAATTCTCATTTCAAATAATTGACCGACGATTGAAAGTCGAAGA
Source organism: Allium sativum (assembly GCA_030737875.1). Taxonomy (NCBI): domain Eukaryota; kingdom Viridiplantae; phylum Streptophyta; class Magnoliopsida; order Asparagales; family Amaryllidaceae; genus Allium; species Allium sativum. The sequence continues at coordinate 433,219,623 of CM060912.1, forward strand.
TGAAGACGGTGGTCGAAGACCGGAGATCTTCACCTCATTTGGATGGTAACCGAGGTCCTGATTGGGAGGCATCCCGAAATATGGATAATGAGTGGTGATCGTCCAAACGTACGTGGTGGTCGATGGGTTTGTGAGGTATTTAGTGCCTCCGGTTTCGTTCAGACTCAGAACGGACTTGTAAATGGACTGTGTGTCTGACATTGGATTTTATTCTGTGTAGATTGATCTCTATTAAATATACATCTGTTTGGCGGCGGAGAATTTATTCTTTTGCTTAACGCCCTTCTCTGAAACGCACGAGCTCAGAGGTTGTATGTCGATGGACATCAGTCGCATGGCATGAATTGCCTGTGTGGCATGCTAAGATGTAGTGATCATGGCTTCTGTTGAAAAGCAAAGTCTTGTGGTGATGATCAAAGCACCGCCTGTGTGGCGTAGCTTTGTGTATAATGTGAACTCGCGAGCCTCACACCCCGGTATGAACCAAAAACGGGAGAAGGACCTCAGGGAGGGCATGCGTCTCTTTCTAGCTAGGGTGGTGTCAGTGACCTACCAGCCCTGACATTTATATACTTTTCACCTATGTGGTTGTTGCTGTTGCGAGGCGCCTCGGTTTGATCGGACGATCCGGGTCCGATGGAGTCATTCGTTGGCTCGTTTACGCCCCAAAGGGCGGGGAGACGTAGTGTTCTGGCATAATAATCCACATCGGTGGACCGGCCCTGACGATCCAAGGGGCAGTTGCGGCTGTTCCTGAGGGGCGGGCTAGAGCGTCTCGAATTCGGTAAGGACTATCTTTTGCCTTGGTTCATGACGGAAATCCAATTTCCAAATACGTGACTGTGCGATTTGATTGTATACCTATATATGGCGACATAGTGGTATGGGGCATTAATGCCGTCTATGATTGATAGTTTTGATTTGAAATTGTTTTCAAAACATATAAACACTAGCAATAATATAAATGCCTTTGTTTTATTCGTATCAAGCTTATTTTGGCCGTTATAAGAGAAAAACTCTTTCCTCCGGTTTGCGTTGCATTGTGTGATGGGAACTGAGTCTTATAATGGCTTCATTTTTATAAAAAGCATAGCGATGTTTAAAAGAAAGATTTGTTTTAAAGCACTGGCAATCCAATGGAGTAAACCCGTTCCACGAAAGTGGCGTGGTCCTGTGATTGGCCATATTATATATGTGTTGAATAGATTTCTCACACCAGTCCCATGACTGACTCATAGTTTGTTTCACTTTCAAACTCGGGTGCCCCTTTTTCTACATGGGCAGCCTTGTATTCAGGTTTAGCTGGTTCTTTCTGGATAGCTGGAGCTGAAGATGGATTCTATTATTTATCTCTTTTTATGCTGTTCAGCTCCTATTGTACATATTTTGTTTATTTCCGCTGTAGACATTTATGTATAGCTGAACTGTATTTGTTCTAAGTAAGATCCTGTATACTGTGTAACTCTGATGATTACTTTTATCCAGTATATTCTATTGTTCATTATCTAGTGTATTTATTTAATTCTGTTCTGCTATTATCTGTTTCTGTGTTATATTCCAAAGATAACCCTTGTCTCCGTCAGTACGAGATTTGGGGTCGTCTCACTATTACGCTATGTAACTCTGATGATATATTATTTCCAGTGTAATTTGATGTGTGTTATCTGCTGTAATTCTATATTTCTGTTTTGCTGTTATTGTTTTATGTGTTATATTCCAATGATTATCCTTGCTTTCATACTACGGGAGTTTGGGGTTATCACATTTGGTATCAGAGCTCTGGTTAATCTTAGCTCCGGAATATAACATATAAATAAACTTGACAGAAATAGAATCAGCAGTATTCTAAGGCGAATAACTCATCATAGATAGGACTAGTAATGTCCTAGAGTGAGTACAGCAGAATAAAATACACCCCCATAGATTCATTTACATTTAAATTTATGTCTCTATGCTTTGCAATATCTTTTCTGTTGGCCAGACTCTTTGTCTGCTATTTGCAGACATAGTAGAAAATGAGTGGCAGAAACAGAAGAAGTAATTCTATGGTTCACCAATCTAATGAGCCAATCATGCTCCCACAGCCAGAACCAGATCTAGAAGCTCTAGTAATGAAGTATCGAAATCTGGGTGGAGTACAATTCTCGGGCAAAGAATCCGTTATTGAAACACAAGCATGGATGTGTTCTTCTGAGAGAACATTTGAAGGCTTAAAGCCGAGAGATGATCAGAAAAGATTACTGGCACCTTGGGTACTCAAAGACAAAGCTCTAATCTGGTGGGAAAATGTTACAGTGGAAAATACAGAAGGTAATATTACCTGGGATAGATTTAAAGAAAAATTCAAAGAAAGATTTATCCCTCCAAATGCAACTGAGCGGCTATATGATGAGTTTTCCAATTTGAAACAAGGAGATATGACTATCCAAGAATATCAGAATAAATTCATCGAACTTTCTCGCTTTGCCCCAGAACTAATTCAAGAACCTATAAGGAATAATCAGAGATTTATCAAAGGACCACAAAAGCAATACCAAGGTAGAGTACTTGCTCATGTGAATCTTCCATTTTCTGAGATGATACGAATGGCTTATCGCTATGAGTATATTCATAAGCAACATGGTTGGGAAGATAAAGAGGAAGGCAGCTCTAGCATCAAAAGGAACTTTGAAACTAATAGCCCTGAGGGAAGTACGAATCCTGAGGTCAGTAAGAAGCCTAAAGTCGGTCAGAAAAAGGTAAAGACAGTCGTATGTCTCAAGTGTAATAAGCAAGGGCATTCGATAAGAAATTGCAAATCGTCGAACAAACAAAGGAAGAATGGATCTAAATCCAATAAGAAGCCCAGGAGAGCAGAGAATGCAATCTTTGCTATCAGGCTGGTCATGTAAAGCAAGATTGTCGGCTTTTAAAAGCGACCAAAGAAGCTCAAATCAATAGCATGACAGATGCTCCAACATCCTCAACTAGTCAGCAAAGGCCAGATGTTTTGGAAGGCACACTCACTGTCAACAATATTCCGGTTACAATATTGTTTGATATGGGCGTGTCGCAAAGCTTCATTTCGAGTAATACAGTCAAGAAGCTAAATCTGAAATTAAGGAATCACAAAGAATTGGTTAAGGTTCATAATAGAATCGGTGGTTCTCTAATTCTTGGTTTGTATTGTAAAGTTCCCGTCTCTTTTTCCCATTATTGGTTTTCTTGCACCTTGATCGTTATGGATTTTTTTGAATTTGATATCATTCTTTGGTTGGATTGGCTAATTAAACATAAAGCCGAAGTTAAATGCACAGAAAGAGTTGTCAGAATTAAAATGAAGCTCGCCAATGTTGTTATACCCTGAGTAAGTTCAGATTCAGATAGAAAAGAATTTTGGGCTGCTCATGAGGTTTCTCCCACTGTTATTGAAGATATTCCTATTGTTAAGAATTATGCGGATGTGTTCGAAGAAGTTGATAACTTACCTCCACGAAGATAAATTGACTTCAGGATTGATCTAGTTCTGAATGCAAGGCCAGTTGTGCATCCTATTCGAAGAATGACATGGAAAGAGAGAGAAGAATTAGGTAATCAAAATAAACAGCTTTTATGGAAAGGTCTGATCAGGCCTAGCTTTTCAAATTGAGGTGCAGCAGTAGTGTTTGTCCCAAAGTCAGACCGTACTCTCAGATTATGTGTTGATCACCGAGACCTCAACAAGCAGACGCTCAAGAATAAATATCAGTTGCCCCGTATAGATGATTTACTGGATCGTTCAAATGGTGCAAAAGTGTTTTCGAGAATGGACCTAGCTACAGGTTTCCATCAACTGCGAATTGCCGAAGAATGTGTTCCTTTGACAACTTTCAGGGTTCCAGACATATTTTATGAGTGGTTAGTAATGCCGTTCGGCTTATGCAACACTCCAGCTTATTTTGTCGATTTAATGAGTCGATTATTCCGCGATGTCTTGAATAAATTTGTGCTGGTTTTCATTGACGACATATTAATCTTCTCTAAGTCAACTGCCGAGGATGAAAAGCATTTGAAAGAAGTTTTGGAAATTCTGAGAAAGAATGTATTAAAGGCCAAATTTTCTAAATGCATATTCTGGCAAAACGAAGTAAAGTTCCTCGGTCGTGTAGTATCGAAGGAAGGAATTTTGGGTGGATCCAAGTAAGATCACCACCATTCAAGATTTGAAGCAGCCTAGCACGCCTACTGAAGTCAGAAGTTTTCTAGGATTGGCTGGCTATTATCGGAAATTCGTTAAGGATTACTCGAAGCTATCTAGTCCATTGACAAAACTTACCAAGAAGCATACAAAGTTCAATTGGACACCTGAATGTGAGATAGCTTTCCAAGAGCTGAAAATGAGGTTGACTACTGCTCCAATATTGACTATTATTGATGGCAATCAAGATTTGAAAGTCTAGACATTTGATCCTATTGAAGGTATTGGTGCGTTATTAATGCAAAGAGGCAAAGTAGTTTCTTATGCTAGCCGTCAATTGAAGCCACATGAGAAGAGATATCCTACTCATGATCTTAAGTTGTTAGCCATCGTATTTGCTTTAAAGATATGGAGGCATTATCTTTTGGGTGATAAGTTCGAATTATATACAGATCATAAATCCTTGAAGTATTTGTTCACCCAAAGGGACTTGAATTTGAGGCAACAACGTTGGTTAGAATTTTTTGCGGCCTATGATCTGGACATCTTGTATACTCCAGGGAAAGCCAATGTTGTTGCTGATGTGCTCAGCAGGAAGAATGCGGCCGTCGCCAATCTTATCATTGCCAATCTTATCATTACACCTTCATTGATTGAAAAAATCTCTGCTCTTCAGAAAGATGATGAATTTATCCAGAGAATTAGTAAAAGAGTTCGGGAAGGCGGACCCTCGAGTTTCCAAATTGATAACAAGGGAGTCCTGAGATTAAAAGGCCGAACTAGTGTCACGAATATCCCTGAGCTCGGAAGAGAAGTAATGGATGAATGTCATAATCCAAGCTTTGTATTCATCCAGAGGTGAGTAAGATTTATCATGATCTCAAGTGCACGTTCTGGTGGAAATCTGTGAAAAGAGACATTTCCATATATGTTGCAGGTGTTCCACTTGTCAGCAAGTCAGGAGTGATCAGCAAAAACCTGTCGGATTGTTAAAACCACTAAAGGTTCCAAGTTGGAAGTGGGATCAAATTTCCATGGATTTTATTGATGGATTGCCTCGATACAGGAAAGGTAATGATAGTATTTGGGTGATGATAGACCGTTTCATGAAGTCTGCCCATTTTATTCCTGTTAGATCAACTAGAACAGCACAAAACCTAGCAAAAATTTATTTCAAAGAAATTGTTAGACTACATGGAGTTCCCAGTAGCATTGTTAGTGACAGTGGTCCGATATTCGCTAGTAAATTCTGGGAAACATTCCAAGAAGAGCTGGGAACAAAGTTAAATCTGAGCACCGCTTATCATCCTCAAACAGATGGATAGAGTGAGAGGGTGAACCATACACTAGAAGATTCGTTGCAGGCATGTATTCTTGATTTTGGTGGGTCATGGGAAGATCACTTGCACTTGGTTGAGTTCTCTTATAATAACAGTTACTAAGCAAGCTTGCAAATGTCTCCATTCGAAGCATTGTATGCAGGCCTTGTAGATCTCCCGCATGCTGGGTAGAACCATGCAATCGATTAGTATTGAGTCCTGACATGATTCGAGAAGCTTCGGATAAAGTTGATTTCATTAAGAAGCGATTACTAACAGCTCAGAGCCTACAGAAAAGTTATGTAGTTTCAAGAAGAAGGGATTTAGAATTTGCTGTTGGTGATTATGTATACTTGAGAGTTTCTTTATTGAGAGGAGTAGTTCGTTCTGGGAAGACGGGAAAGTTGGCTCCTAGATTCATTGGTCCATTCACTATTCTTGAAAGGATTGTAACTCTTGCTTACAGGGTTCAGTTGCCTGACTAGTTGCCACGAGCACATGATGTATTTCACGTGTGTCAACTTCGAAAGCATGTACACGATCTAGACTTGATTGTGGAGGAAGCTGCACAACAAGATTTGGAGATTACCCCGAGCTTAGCAGTGAGAAGAGAGCCAGTGAAGATCATTGGTAAAGAAACCCGAGTTCCGAGGAACAAAAGAATTCATCTAGTCAAAGTGTAGTGGAGCGGAGATCCTAGAGATCGTATATGGGAGACCGAGGATAGCATCAAACAGGATTATCCCCAGTGCAGAGTGGATATCTCTAATTAGCTCTAGCGCAAGGTACATTTACAATATTTTACGTTTTCCGTTTTGTTTCCTACTTTACTATTGTTTCCTTTTCGGGGACGAAAAGATTTTAAGCGCGGGAGATTGTAACAACCCAGAAAATCAAAATCAATTTAAAATTTTTATTTTGGCTATTTTATTGAATTTTGAATATTTGAAATAATTTATTTTGAATAATAATGATTACAAATTTATTTAAATCAAAGTTAGAACGAATATATTTATTTTAATTATAAAAGGAATGAGAAATAGCGCGACAGTTTGAAAATTTGAATTTGAACTTTGACTGAATGTACATGATTCAAATTTAATCGGATTTTAGTGAAACCAAAAATATTTAAATCTGTTTAAAAATATCTTCCCAACGAATCTGAAAAATTGAAATTTCATAGCGGGAATAAAAAGTTATGGTCAGTAGAATATTCAGAATAGTCGCTATGGAATTCAATATAATATATAGCCCGTATAAATACCCATTTTGCAAACGACCTCCGTTTTCGACGAAACCACCCTGGTTGGATCTGAAATGTTAAATTATTGTAAGATTCCAATTTTCAAAATTTTTGGAATTAATATGTGAGCGTGGCAAAAGAAAATGTGTCTTGTTAATTTCAGTCAATTTCGATCGACCAGAAAATGGCCATTTTTCAAATGGTCTCCAAATTCGACAAAATTAATTTTGTTAGGACCGTATCATCAAAACATAGTTAGATTTATTTTTCGGGAATTTTTGGCATCAGTATGTGGCCTCGGTAAATTAAAATGTTCAATCAAATTAAATAATTAAATGTTTTATATTTTAATTTGAAGAAAAACTGACTAAATCAGTTGAATGGGCCTACGTAACACATTTCATTGTGTTTGGAATAGGGGTATTTAGCTAGGGGTGACACTCGTTGGGTTTGATTTGGAGTTAAGAGCGATAAAGGAATTATATTGAAATTAAATGGAATTAAATAAAATAAAAATAAAAATGAAAATACGTATAAATACGCGTATTCCTTATTAAAACCCTAAACTATCGTATACAGCTTCCTTCTTCATCGACCAATAGCCATATCGCTCCGATTTAAATTCGCCAATATCTCCAAATTCATTCAACGAAATTGATCGATTCTTTAGAGGATTTGGTGGAGATTTTTCCTATCTTTAAATTCGTACAGATTTGATCAATCCTCGCGTCGTGTGGAGCGAGAATTTCCAACCCGAAGTCGACATATTTCCACCGCCGCCGTGCTCGCCTGGGGCGATCGAAGTGGGGCCCACCACCATCGATCTGTGCGTGCCTCGGAGTTCGTCGACGAGGTGTTGTCCGATCGTCAGAAGGTGCGTCGGTTTGGGTGAAAGTTCAAGCCCTAGGTTCGAACGTTTTGGGTTAGAAACTGTCGGCTTCAATCTAATGTAGAAGACGGTTATTTTATTTATTTAGTTAATTTAATTATTATATTTAAATTGTTATCAAACTTCATAAAATCATATCTCGCTCATACGATAACAAAATTTGATGAAACAGGAAACATCGAGACTGTAAATTTGGGATCTACATTTCAGAAGAGACCGCATAATTTTTGGAGCCTTCTACAATTTTGGATAAAATAAAAAGCGATGTGAGATTTCTGAATCCGAAAATAATTGAATAAAATTATATTAGGTTGAAGACGGAGTTTAGAAATTCCCGACACCCGTCGTCCACAGACCATGGACGACTTGATTGTATTGTGGTGTGAAATTGGTTGATTTTTGGTGATTGATTGTGATTGAATCGAAATCGATCGTGTTTGAGGAAAATTCAATTGTGTAGAAAAAAATTATATTAAGAAAAATATAACCCTTGCATAGCCGCGAGGCCTTATTAGCGCGAGGAGCCGTACTAGGGACGGTGCCGGTTTTAATTACCCTGCCGTTATACTGCCGAAATTTTCTGAAATATTGTGTGTTGTGAAATATTCTTGTTATGATATAAGATTGTTTGAACAATAAAAATTAAATTTTTATTGTATATAAAATTAAAAATGATCATTATTTAGGATGAAAAATGTTCAACAATAAATTCACAATTTTTATTGTAAATTAAAATGATCATTAGATGATATATAAAAATATGTTTTTCATTTGAATATCATTTTTTAGTGTAAATGAAAACATTAAAAAGAAGCATTGTCATGTAATTTTTTTTTACATTAAAATATCATTTTTTTATGTTTTACATTTAAATATCATTTTTAATGTAAATGAAGACATTAAAAAGGAATCATTGTCGTGTAAAAATGTCTTACATTAAAATATCATTTTTTTTATGTTTTACATTTAAATATCATTTTTAATGTAAATGAAGACAATAAAAAGGAATCACTGTCATGTGAAAATGTTTTACATTATAATATCACTTTTAAATGTTTTACATTAAAATATCATTTTTAATGTAAATGAAACATTAAAAATAAACATTGTGATATAAAAATGTATTCACATTGGATTTTACATTTTTAATGTAAATGAAACATTAAAAATAAGCATTGATAAATAAAAATGTGTTTACTTTGAAACTTACATTTTTAATGTAAATGAAACATTAAAAATTACATTTCTTTATAGAAGAATAACAGGTTACATTTTTATGAAAGGACAAAAAAGTTACATTTTTATGTAATGTAGGAAGAATAAAAGAAATGTGTCAACATAAAAATTACATTTTTATGTAAAAGTGAATCATTAAAAGTGTTCAAGTGAATAAAAGTGTTAATATAAAATTACATCTCTTATGGTAAAGTTAAAAAATAAAAATTAACATTTTTATTGCAAATTAGAAATATAGCAAATGATAATTATTTGAAATAGAAAATATAAACAATAAGAATTAACATTTTAATTGCAAGTTAGGAATATAGAAAAATGATTAATATTTGGAATAGAAATTTTTTAAACAATAAAAGTACATTTCTATTCTATATATATATATAAAATGATCATTATATGTTAACATAAAAATTAACATTTTCGTTGTAGGTTAAAATGATCATTAGTTGAAATGAATTATGTTGTCACATTGAAATTTACATTTATATTGTAAATGAATCATTAGGAAAAGATGCATTGTTTAATAGATGTGTTAACATTAAAGATTACATTTTTAATGTAATGAAAGAGAGGTTAAAAGTTTACATTTTTTTAATGTAGAATATAAAAGATTCAATATTGGAGAAAAATGTATTAACATTAAAATTACATTTTTAATGTTAGAATGAAAAATATAAACGATTCAGTGTTAAAATGAAAATGATTTTAACTTAAAAAATTACATTTTTAATGTAATATATGATTTCCTATAAAAGAAATCAATGTAAAAATGAAAATGTTTTTAACATTAAAAAATTTACATTTTAATGTAATGTGAGATTTCATATAAAAGGGATTCAAGATTGTTAAAAATGTTGAAAACATTAAAATGATGTTAACTATATGGTAGAAAGGAAATGGTTTGAAATCGTCAAACGAATTAATTTTTATGTATATTTATATATATATTAAAATAAAACGAATCGCGCAGCTGCTGTTCGCGATTTGAAATTGTAACTTCAAACGATTATAACGAGCGATCCGACCGTCGGATTTTCCCAAAACTAGAACTGTTGGGTTCGCTTTGGAAAGATATTTCTAATAATATAAAATTTTCTAAGATCCAACCGTTAGATTTTGAGAACTGTATAAATCAAATTTTCATGAAAACAACGCTAGGGCCATGTAATGACCTGAAGCATCGTTTAATTAAAAATGGCTATTTTTATATAAATAAAAATAGCGTTAAATCGTTATAGAATATTATAAATGATATGGAATGAAAATAAATTATTTTGAATTATATATATATATTCGCGAATTATTTGAAAAGGCTAAGTTAAATCTCATTTCAAATAATTAATCGATGATTGGAAGTCGAAGATTTAAAGACGGTTATTGAAGACCGACGATCTTCACAACGAATGGATGACTACCGATGACTTTGATTGGAGTTGCTGCCTTGAAAGGGTTACAGTGGTAGTTGTCTGGATGTACTTGTTGATTGTCCGGATATGCGAGAGCCTCTCTTCCGTATTAGACATATGGAACAAGGAATAAGGTGTCTCCGATTTCGTTCAGACCCAGAACGGACTTGTAAATGGATGTATGTCTGAGATTGGATTTTATTCTTTGCAGATTGATTTCTATATAATATATATCTGTTTGGTGGTGGAGAATCTATTCTCTTGCTTAACACCCTTCTCTGAGACGTACGAGCTCAGAGGTTATATATTGGTAGACATCAATCACATGGCGTGAATTGTCAGTGTGGCATGCCAAGATGCAAATGATCAAGGCTTATTGTTGAAAAGCAGAGCCTTGTGGTTGGTGATCAAAGCACAGCTTTATTTAGCATAGCTTTGTGTATAGCATTACTTCGCGAGCCTCACACTCCGGTATGAACCCGAAATGGGAAAAGGATCCAAAGAAAACATGCGTTTCTTTCTAGCTAGAAGTGGTATCATGGTATGGAGCCCAGACATTTTTATTTATGTAGATGATGGAAAGCGAGGTACCTCGCATTGGAGTTCCTAGTAGCTCTTTATTTACGCCCTATTCACAAATCCAATCCAATTCATACATTGGAAAATTCTGGTTAGATTAAAACCATTCACAAATCCAATATATTTATTTAAAAACGTTGGATTATCTTTCTTGTTAATAACTAGTTCATTTTGATAAAATTATATTTTTATCTTTACAAACGTGGAATTTTTCATCCAAATTCTTTCCAAGTCATTTATTATGATTTTACACCAATTATTAATATTTTTAATAATTTTATCAAGGCCCATAAAGTCGGTTTCCATAAACGGTCATCGAACTGCATTTACAGCGACCTTTTCCAAATTTAATTTGGACATAATTCAAAACCCAACCGTTAGATTTCAAATCTCTTATGTTCATTGGAAAGCTATTTCCGATACGAACCCAGCGGTTCCGGTTTGTAGCGACCCGAACTTCCCCGTAAAGGAAAGAATGAATTGCTTTGAGGACAAGACGAATCAGAACACAAATAGAAGAACATTTCATTGCTTATTAAAACAATTCCATCATAATACGAGAATATACAGAGTATGAATAAATATTATACATCAGAAAAATATCAGAGATTTAAATTACATTTAAATACATAGCAGCGGAAAAATAATACAAACACAACTGAAAGTAATACACGGATACAGAGCTTTCCGAGTATCGTTCCAGCTGTAAACCAGGTTCCTGTGAATATAAATCTGCAAAACCAAAACTACTAGCTGCCCATTCGGAAAGTAAGGGCACCCAAAGTTTAGGTTAAAACAATAAACTTCAGGTCAGTCATGTGACTGGTGTGAGAACTAAAACAGTTATTAATCTTTATTTTTAAAGTTAGGTAAATCAAGGGACCACGCCGTATAACACAGAAAGGATTTCCTCCCAAGAATACGAGTGCATAAAACAAACAACGCAATGCTAAATAAAGAAAAATGAAGCTATTATAAGGCCTAGGTCCCATCACACAATGCAACGCAAGCCGGAGGATAGGGGTTTACCTTATAATAGCCAAAGAATGCTTGATACGCTAAATTCCATCTTTTATTATTACTATAAGTGAAGAAAACAACTTTAATCATAATATATCAATCATAGGCGGCATGGGTACCATATATCATGTCGCCATACCAGTCTCTACAAATAAAACCAAAACGTCACGTATGGGAAAGTGGATTCCGTCATGAGTCGAGGCAAGGGGCAAGCTCCTCTCCAGTCGAGACACCCTAGCAAATGTCTCAGGACCACAAAAAGCAATCCTGGATCTTCAGGGCCGGTCCTCTCTTACTTTTGAGGATTAGCTATTCCTGAACACACGTTTCCCGGTCCTATAGGACCTATATCCGAGGCGCCTCGCATCCAACAACCACACAGGTAAAAAGTATATAAATGTCAGGGCTGGTAGGTCACTGACATCACCCATAGCTAGAAAGAAACGTCATGCTCTCCCTGCAGTCACTATCCCGTTTTGGACTCATACCGAGGTGTGAGGCTTGCGAATTAATGCTATACACAAAGCTGTGCCACATAGGCCATGCTTTGATCATTAACCACAAGACTTTTCTTTTCAACAAAAGCCTCAATTATTTGCCACTTAGGCATGCCACACAGGCAATTCAATCCATGCGACTGATGTTCATCGACATACAACCTCTGAGCTCATACGTCTCAGAGAAGGGTGTTAAGCAAGAGAATAAATTCTCCGCCACCAAACAGATGTATATTTAATAGAGATCAATCAACACAGAATAAAATCCAGTGTTAGACACACAGTCCATGTACAAGTTCGTTCTGGGTCTGAACGAAACCGGAGGAACTTTATTCCTCGCATATCTATCGATCTCCAAGTACGTCTGGACGATCACCAACTGATTCCCTCCTCTTGGGTGTACATCCCAATCAAGATCATCAGTAATCATCCAAACGATGTAAAGACCTCTGGTCTTCCACCACCGTCTTCATCTTCGACTTATCGTCGAATCAGTTACTCAGAATGGGTATAAACCCGGCCTTTTCGATTAACCCGCATATATAATAAACAAGTGTTATACAAACAAAACATACGCCTCATTCCAATTCAGAATATTCTTTTATTCAAATATTCACATTCTTAGGGAAATATTCCCATTAATTTTATCAAAGATAAATTCTTCTAAATTTATTCTTTAATCTTTCTTTGGATATCATTTCAAACCATGTTAAGGTTTTCCAAACTAGTCGGGATTAGCGAACCACACCGAAGTAATTATTTATTTTATTTCCTAATCCCAACCCATTCATCCCATGGAGCAAAACTGGTAATACTCCATATCTAACACCACGGTGTTATCGGTAAATATTAATTACCATTTCACGTTCAAATCTAATTAAAGATTTAGCTATCGCTTAGAGAAAAACTGGTGATACTCCCTTATCGATCACTTTAATCTAATTAAAGATTCATTATAACACCACTTAGTTTTAATCTTCCCAATAATCAATATCCTGTTTTTAACTGGGTTAAAGAACCAATGTCATCTAAAACACGGTTCACGATAAACCCAAAATCACATTCCCTTGTTAATCGGGTTAAAGTACAGGTGTTATTCAAAACACCGCTCACGATAAACCCCAAAACCAATTTAAATTCAATTCCAATTAAAAACTAATTAACTGGACAATTTCACTAAATCTTAATTAAAAGATTTATTCTTTTCTAAACTGGTTCAAGAACAGTGTTATTTAAGACACCATTCATGACGAACCCAAACTCCCATTTGATATTAAATATAAGGCTCTGAATAGAAAATATATCAGCTTATATTCAATATCAAATTCTGAAACCAACGAATATCATATTGGAAATAACAATATAAATATATCTTTCAAATTTCCACAACCATATCTGTACAGTCACGAAATCCAACATCGAAATATTCCGAAGATAATTTCGAATCAAATCCATTCCGATTCGTATATTGGAAATTCTGATTATTTTCAAAACCACTTCAAAACCAATTTATTTATTCAAAAATATTGGATTATAATTCTAGTTCATAACTAGTTCATTTCAATAAAAATATATTTTTATCCTTTTTAAATATGGGATTTTTCACCCTAATTCTTTCTAAATCATTTATTATGATTTTACACAAATTATTGATATTTTTAATAATTTTATCAAGGCCCGTACAGTCGATTTTCAATAACGGTCGTCGAACTGCACTTACAGCGACCTTTTCCAAATTTGATTTGGACATAATTCCAAATCCAACCGTTATATTTCAAATTTCTAATATTCATTGGAAATCTCTTTTCGATTCGAACCCAACGGTTCCGGTTTCAGGAGAATCCGACGGTAGGATCTCCCGTAAGTTCAATTTGAAGTCAATGGTCGAAATTCACGAACTGCCGCTGCGCGGCGCGTTCTATTCAGGCCATTTAATATATATAATATATATATTATATATTTCATCGATTTCAATTCGAAACGTATTTTACAAATCGTTTAAAAAACGATTTCAACTTCATATTCAATTTTAAATCAAAATTGAATATTCCATATCATTAATATATGAATGATAATATTTTCAAAATATTAGATTTTGAAATCACTTTCTTTTCTATATTCATAAAAAAACGAATATAATTGATCTAAATATCGTTCGCGTCAAAATGGCGCAAATCTAATCAACACAGCTTTACATATTTCAATAACATCGTTATTCTATTCAACGAATGAATATTTTCTTCAACACATGAATATATTTTATTCAACACATGAATATTTATTAATTCTTACTTACAATAAAAATGTAAATTTTATTGTATAAATATTTCGTTCAACACATGAATCGTTTCAACACATGAATATTCTCAACACATGAGTATTGCCAACACATGACTATTTTTGTTATTTAATATATTTAATAAAATTGTGTTTTTACATCGTTTAATTCTTAATCAGACTCTAACCGTAAATTAGCAAGAGAATAATTCCCTAAGTATTAAACTCGAAGGCCGAAACCAACATCAGATCAATACCCAGGAAACCACTCATCTTAGCTCCTTTCCAGTTAGTTTCTAATTTTATATATGATAAAGATGTGAATTTTATCGTTTAAATTTTTTACTCAACACATGAATTTTCTTTTATTCAACACATGAATATCTTCTTCAACACATGAATATTTATTCTATTCAACACATGACTCTTTAATTTATAATATAATGTTAATTATATGTATTTCATACAACACATGTATATAATAGCAATGACAAATAATCAACCATCATCCAAAGTGCACTACACAACTGTCTTTCAACCCATCGATTGGCATACAACTAAATAATTGGGATTAGTGTACGCCAAATATCATCCCAACACCCGTGTGGGGTTTCAATCGACAAACACTGAATATTATTTGTGCAGTTTGGCGATGTGTAAAATTTATCGTCCCAATCCATATCAGTAAAATGGGTGTACATAAACAAATCGTTCGATTTGTAAATGAATATTTATTTATTCACATTCAAGCTAAATTTATATTTTTAACGATAAACAATTTATTTCAACACATGAATATATTTCCATTCATTCCACATCACAATCAATTTTCACCACAAAACAAAATCAAATAAGTCGTCCATGGTCTGTCGACAACGGGTGTCGGGTGCTGCTAAGCACCATCTACATCCTAATGTATATTTTTAACTAGAAAACAAGATTTAAAGAAGTTCTCACCGAGAAGCCAAACCAAACGCCGTGACTCTTCATATGTAGAAAATCTTTGTCGTGCTCGCCTTTTATCCCCTTCGTCGTTCGTATTCTCTACATATATATAAATCACATTTTTATATAATCTCTAGTATATAAAAATCATATTTTTATACTGCCTTTATATATATAAAAATCGTATTTTTACTTTGCTCCCATGATAATAAAATTTCATTTTTATATGTTAGTTACAAAAATAAAAATCCCTTCTTTGTACGTTGTTCGTATAATAAAAATCGAAACTATATTTCAAATCCCTATGTGTAAAAATCACTCTTTTATCTCGTTGCATACATATAAAAGATTAGATTTTTATCTTGCCGCTATCTATATAATAATCACATTTTTATATATAAAGACCATATTTTTAATTTAAAATCGTATGTAAAAATTATATCTTTACTTGCATAATTAAATAAAACTGAAATGAACACTCACGGTTCAAGCAGGAGGTAGGAGGAGGGTTGTGGATGGCCGGAGACGGTCCAGTGGTGAGCTAGTAGGTGTTGGCGGCTCAGTTTGGGCTTTATTGGGTGGTTGCGAGGTCGTACAGCAAAGGAGGAGCGAGGGGGAGGTCAGAGGCGGTCATGGGAAGGGCGGTTGATGCCTGCAGCGCCGCTGGCCACCGTGGCGGCGGTGGAGGAAGTCTACAATAGCCTGGGCGGAGCGATTTTGGGTGAAAAAGGGGGTTTGGGCTTGGGTTGATTGAAGAATGGCGTGGGAGGGGGGGGTTTGGCGGCTGACTGGCGGAGGTAGGGGAAGGAGCTCCGGCGATGGCGATGCCTAGGGGGGCGCGACTGACGGAGGCGGTGGCTAGGGCATGGGGAGCGACGGGTTGAAAAGGGAGGCTGAGCGTGTTTTTATTTTATTTTGACTGGGGAGGTGAGTTTTGACTTAGGTTAGGAGAAATAGGGTTTATATATTTTAATTTAATTATTATTTAATTTCCAATTATACATGTTTTTTACAATCGAACACCAAATCAACCCCAACGACTGTCGCCTCTAGCTAATTACGCCCTTTCGAACACAATGGGATATGTTTCGCAACCCAATTCGGCTGTTACGATCAGTTTTCATCAAAATTAGAATATAAATCTATATATATTCAATTCAAATGTACATTTTAATTTACCGGGGCTATATAATGATTCTAAAAATTCCCAAAAAATATTTTCTAGCTTCGTATTGATGATACGGTTCTAACAAAACTAATTTCGTCAAATTCCGAGACCGTTTGAAATATGGCCATTTTCTGGTCGATCGAAATTGGCTGAAACTGTCAAAACACGTTTAACCTCGCCAAGCTCACACATTGATTCAGAAAATTACGAATTTTGGAATCTAGCAATAACTTGACATCCGGGATCCAACAAAAGTGGTTTCGTCGAAAACCGAGGTTGTTTGCAAAATTTCCATTTTTAAGGGTCAAAATTCCATAGCGACTATTCTGAATTTTCAACTGGGCATAACTTTTTATCCCCGCTATGAAATTTGGATTTTTCAAATTCGTTGGAAAGATATTTTAAAATAGATTCTAATATTTTTGGTTTCGCTAAAATCCGGTTTATTTTGAATCATGTACATTCATTTGAAATTTGAAATCGAATTTTCAAACTACCACGCCATTTTCAGTTGCTTTTATAATTTAAAATAAAATATTTATATTCTAACGACGATCTATATAAATATATACATTCTAATTCTATTCAAAATAAATTTCTCGTTGTTATTATTTAAAATAATCCATTTTAAATATTCAAAATTCATTAAAATTGCCAAAATAAAATTTTTTAATTGGCTCAGAATTTCCGGGTTGTTACAATCTCCCCCACTTAAAACTTTTCGTCCCCGAAAAGGTACGAAGCTGAAAGTTGTTTAACAGACCAACTCAACTTCCATTATTTTCTTTACGGCTTAAGTTCTTCAACTTTTCAGTTTCTAAGAACTTTTCAAATTTTTCAAAAATTTGGCTAACACCCTAAATTTTCGAAAAATTTCGCCATAACCTCCCCTGCGCCGGGAGCTTTGGGATATTTCAAATAGCCTCCCATGGCCCTCACCAATCCAAAAGAAAAGAAAAAGCCAATCGGCTCATAAAATCATCAAAACCCCAAGAAATATAATAAACATGTACTTATTTGTCGGGCAAACAATTTGATTCCTCTTCTCTAGCCTCCTTGCTATGACCTGTTCAATGGATATACATGTATATGCATGCAAATGCAACAAATTTTCAATACAGTTCAATATTTGATTCAATTTGGCCTAAATGGTTAAAAATATCAAACCAATAATCAAACAGCACAACCATCAATCGATTAGTTGATTATCGTTTCAAATTCATAATTTGTTATATATACAAAAAATCATGTTTTTGATGCAATTCTCAACAATATATCCTATCTAGTTTTGGTTCTCACACCAGTCTAATGGAAATATATAGAAATCCCGCTTTCGAAGCTCGAACATAAACTACTGATGCCGTACGTCATCAGTAGAATCATCTTCGGGCGACTAGAGTGTGATTCTATATCTATCCAGTATATTTAAGGCTTCGTATATACGTTCATGTCGCGTATATGCAAAATCTTTATATATTGGATTGTCCAAATTCGATACAAAATAAAATATTCAAATACGTACAATTAGATATAAATTTCCAAAACAAAGTTTGTTTTCAATTTCATTTCAAAAATATACTCTTCACACTCGTTCTAGGATACCACTGATCCCATATCCAACGAGCCATTCTTATTGGACATTACTAGTCCAATCTCTGATGAATTCTTTCGTTTGGTTCTAATTTGTCTTGTTCTCAAGCTTTATAAACCAAAGCTCTGATACCAAATGTAGCAACCCGAATTTCCCCGTAAAGGAAAGAATGAGTTGCTTTGAGGACAAGACGAATCAGAACACAAACATAAGAACATTTCATTGCTTATTACAACAATTCCATAAGAATACAAGAATATACAGAGTATGAATAAATATTATACATCATAAAAATATTAGAGATTTAAATTACATTTAAGTACATAGCAGCGGAAAAATAATACAAACACAGCTGAATGTAATACTTGGATACAGAGCTTTCCGAGTATCATTCCAGCTGTAAACCAGGTTCCAGTGAATATAAATCGGCAAAACCAAAACTACTAGCTGCCAGTGCGGAAAGTAAGGGCACCCAGAGTTTAGGCTAAAACAATAAACTCTAGGTCAGCCATGTGACTGGTGTGAGAACTAAAACAGTTATTAATCTTTATTTTTAAAGTTAGGAAAATCATGGGACCACGCCGTATAACACGGAACAGGTTTCCTCCCAAGAATACCAGTGCATAAAACAAACAGCGCAATGCTAAATAAAGAAAAATGAAGTTATTATAAGACCTAGGTCCCATCACACAATGCAACGCAAGCCGGAGGATAGGGTTTTACCTTATAATAGCCAAAGAATGCTTGATATGCTAAATTCCATCTTTTATTATTACTATAAGTGAAGAAAACAACTTCAATCATAATGTATCAATCATAGACGGCATGGGTACCATATATCATGTCGCCATACTAGTCTCTACAAATAAAACCGAAATGTCACGTATTGGAAATTGGATTCTATAATGAGTCGAGGCAAGGGGCAAGCTCCTCTCCGTTCGAGACACTCTAGCAAATGTCTCAGGACCACACACAACGATCCTGGATCTTCAGGGTCGGTCCTCTCTTACTTTTGAGGATTAGTTATTCCTGAACACACGTTTCCCGGTCCTATAGGACCTATATCCGAGGTGCCTCGCATCCAACAACCACACAGGTAAAAAGTATATAAATGTCAGGGCTGGTAGGTCACTGACATCACCCATAGCTGGAAAGAAATGTCGTGCTCTTCCTGCAGTCACTATCCCGTTTTTGACTCATACTGAGGTGTGAGGCTCGCGAATTAACGCTATACACAAAGCTGTGTCACATAGGTCATGCTTTGATCATCAACCACAAGATTTTGCTTTTCAACAAAAGCCTCGATCATTTGCCACTTAGGCATGCCACACAGGCAATTCGCTCCATGCGACTGATGTCCATCGATATACAACCTCTGAGCTCGTACGTCACAGAGAAGGGTGTTAAGCAAGAGAATAAAATCTCCGCCACCAAACAGATGTATATTTAATAGAGATCAATCAACATAGAATAAAATCCAGTGCCAGACACACAGTCCATTTACAAGTTCGTTCTGGGTCTGACCAAAACCGGAGGAACCTTATTCCTTGCATATCCATCGATCTCCAAGTACGTCTGGACGATCACCAACTGATTCCCACCTCTTGGGTGTACAGCCCAGTCAAGATCATCAGTAATAATCCAAACAATGTGAAGACCTCCAGTCTTCCACCACCGTCTTCATCTTCGACTTATCATCGAATCAGTTATTCAGAACATGTATAAACCCGGCCTTTCCGAATAACCCGCGTATATAATAAACAAGTGTTACACAAACACAACATACGCCTCATTCCAATTCAGAATATTCTTTTATTCAAATATTCACATTCTTAGGGAAAGGTTCCCATTAATTTTATCAAAGATAAATTCTTCTAAATTTATTCTTTAATCTTTCTTTGGATATCATTTCAAACCATGTTAAGGTTTTCCAAACTAGTCGGGATTAGCGAACCGCACCGAAGTAATTATTTATTTTATTTCCCAATCCCAACCTATTCATCCCATGGCGTAAAACTGGTAATACTCCATATCTAACACCACGGTGTTGTCGGTAAATATTAATTACCATTTCATGTTCAAATCTAATTAAAGATTTAGCTATCGCTTGGAGCAAAACTAGTGATACTCCATTCTCAATCACTTTAATCTAATTAAAGATTCATTTTAACTCCACTTAGTTTTAATCTTTCCAGAAATCAATATCCTGTCTTTAACTGGGTTAAAGAACCAATGTCATCTAAAACACAGTTCACAATAAACCCAAAATCACATTCCCTTGTTAATCGGGTTAAAGAACAGGTGATATTCAAAACACCGCTCACGATAAACCCCAAAAAACAATTTAAATTCAATTCCAATTAAATACTAATTAACTGGACAATTTCACTAAATCTTAATTAAAATATTTATTCTTTTTTAAACTGGGTTCAAGAACAGTGTTATTTAAGACACCATTCACGACGAACCCAAACTCCCATTTTTTATTAAATACAAGGCTCTGAATAGAAAATATATCGGCTTATATTCAATATCAAATTCTAAAACCAACCAATATCGTATTGGAAATAACGATATAAATATATCTTTCAAATTTCCACAACCATATCTGTATAATCACGAAATCCAACATCGAAATATTCCAAAGATAATTTCGATTCAAATTCATTCCAATTCGTATATTGGAAATTTTGATTATTTTTAATACCACTTCAAAACCAATTTATTTATTCAAAAATATTGGATTATAATTCTAGTTCATAACTAGTTCATTTCTCTAAAAATATATTTTTATTCTTTTTAAATATGGGATTTTTCACCTCAATTCTTTCTAGATCATTTATTATGATTTTACACAAATTATTGATATTTTTAATAATTTTATCAAGGCCCGTACAGTCGATTTTCAATAACGGTCGTCGAACTGCACTTACAGCGACCTTTTCCAAGGACACAATTCCAAATCCAACCGTTAGATTTAGAATTACTAGTATTCATTGGAAATCTCTTTTCGATATGAACCCAACAGTTCCGATTTCAGGAGAATCTGACGGTCGGATCTCCCGTAATGTCAATTTGAAGTCAATGGTCGAAATTCGCGAACTGCCGCTGCGCGGCGCGTTCTATTCAGGCCATTTAATATATATTATATATATTTCGTCGATTTCAATTCTAAACGTATTTTATAAATTGTTTAAATTCATTTTAAAAACGATTTCAACTTCATATTCAATTTTAAATCAAAATTGAATATTCCATATCATTAATATATGAATGATAATATTTTCAAAATATTAGATTTTGAAATCACATTCTTTTCTATATTCATAAAAAAACGAATATAATCGATATAAATATCGTTCGTGTCAAAATGGCGCAAATCTAATCAACACGGCTTTATATATTTCAATAACTTCGTTATTCTATTCAACAAATGAATATTTTCTTCAACACATGAATATATTTTATTCAACACATGAATATTTATTAATTCTTACTTACAATAAAAATGTAAATTTTATTGTATAAATATTTCATTCAACACATGAATCGTTTCAACACATGAATATTCTCAACACATGAGTATTGCCAACACATGACTATTTTTGTTATTTAATATATTTAATAAAATTGTGTTTTTACATCATTTAATTCTTGAGCAGACTCTAGCCTTAAATAACAAGAGAACAATTCCCTAAGTATTAACCCCGATGGCCAAAACCAACATCACATCAATACCCAGGAAACCACTCATCTTAGCTCATTTCCACTTAATTTCTAATTTTATAGATGATAAAGATGTGAATTTTATCGTTTAAAGATTTTACTCAACACATGAATTTTCTTTTATTCAATACATGAATATATCAACACATGAATATCTTCTTCAACACATGAATATTTATTCTATTCAACACATGAATCTTTAATTTATAATATTCTTTAATTTTCCAAATTGGAATGAGGCCCAATCAATTATCATATAATGTTAATTATATGTATTTCATACAACACATTTATATAATAGCAATGACAAATAATCAACCATCATCCAAAGTGCACTACACAACTGTCTTTCAACCCATTGATTGACATACAACTAAATAATTGGGATTAGTGTACGCCAAATATCATCCCAACACCCGTGTGGGGTTTCAATCGACAAACACTGAATATTATTTGTGCAGTTTGGTGATGTGTAAAATTTATCGTCCCAATCCATATCAGTAAAATGGGTGTACATAAACAAATCGTTCGATTTGTAAATGAATATTTATTTATTCACATTCAAGTTAAATTTATATTTTTAACGATAAATAATTTATTTCAACACATGAATATATTTCCATTCATTCCTCATCACAATCAATTTTAACCACACAACAAAATCAAACAAGTTGTCCATGGTCTGTCGACAACGGGTGTTGGGTGCTGCTAAGCACCGTCTGCATCCTAGTGTATATTTTTAAGTAGAAAACAAGATTTAAAGTGAGAAGTTCTCACCGAGAAGCTAAACCAAACGACGCAACTTTTCATATGTAGAAAATCTTCGCCGTGCTCGCCTTTTATCCCCTTCGTCGTCCGTATTCGCTACATATATAAAAATCACATTTTTAAATATTCTCTAGTATATAAAAATCATATTTTTATACCGCCTCTATATATATAAAAATCGTATTTTTACTTCGCTCCCATGATAATAAAAATTTCATTTTCATATGTTAGTTACAAAAATTAAAATCACTTCTTTGTACGTTGTTCGTATAATAAAAATCGAGTCTTTATTTCAAATCCCTATGTGTAAAAATCACTCTTTTATCTTGTTGCATACATATAAAAGATCAGATTTTTATCTTGCCACTATCTATATAAAAATCACATTTATATATATATATATATATATATATATATATATATAAAGACCATATTTTTATTTTAAAACCGTTTGTAAAAATTATATCTTTACATGCATAATTAAATAAAACTGAAATGAACACTCACAGTTCACGCAAGAGGTAGGAGGAGGGTTGTGGATGGTCGGACACGGTCCAGTGGTGAGCTAGGAGGTGTTGGCGGCTCGGTTTGGGCTTTATCGAGTGGTTGCGAGGTCGTACAGCAAAGGAGGAGCGAGGGAGAGATCAGAGGCGGCCAGGGGAAGGACGGTTGACGCCTGCGGCGCCGCTGGCCACCGTGTTGGCGGTGGAAGAGGCCTACAATGGGCTGGGCGGAGCGATTTATGTGAAACCAAAAATATTTAAATATGTTTAAAAATATCTTTCCAACGAATCTGAAAAATTGAAATTTCATAGCGGGAATAAAAAATTATGGTCAGTTGAATATTCAGAATAGTCGCTATGGAATTCAATATAATATATAGCCCGTATAAATAGCCATTTTGCAAATAACCTCCATTTTCGACGAAACCACCCTGGTTGGATCCAGAATGTCAAATTATTGTAAGATTCCAATTTTCATAATTTTTGGAATTAATATGTGAGCGTGGCAAAAGAAAATGTGTTTTGTTAATTTCAATAGACCAGAAAATGGCCATTTTTCAAACGGTCTCCAAATTTAGTGAAATTAATTTTGTTAGGACCGTATCGTCAAAACATAGCTTGATTTATTTTTCGGGAATTTTTGGAGTTAGTACGTGGCCCCGGTAAATTAAAATGTTCGACCAAATTAATTAATTAAATATTTTATATTTTAATTTGAAGAAAAACTGACTGAAACAGTCGAATGGGCCTACGTAACATATTCCATTGTGTCCGGAATGAGGGTATTTAGTTACGGTAGACACTCGTAGGGTTTGATTTGGAGTTAGATGTGATACGGGAATTATATTGAAATTTAATGTAATTAAATAAAATAAAAATAAAAATAAAAATATGTATAAATACACGTATTGCATATTAAAACCCTAAACTATCGTACACAGCCGCCTTCTTCACTGATCAATGGCCATATCGCTCTGACTTAAATTCGCCAATATCTCCAAATTCATTCAATGAAATTGATCGATCCTTTAGAGGATTTGGTGGAGATTTTTCCTATCTTTAAATTCATACGGATTTGATCATTCCTCATGTGGTGTGGAGCGAGAATTTCCAGCCCTAAGTCGACGTCTTTCCACCACTGCCATGCTCTCCTGGGGCAATCGAAGTGGGGCTCAATAACGCCGATCTGTGCGCGCCTCGGAGCTCGTCGACGAGGTGTTGTCCGATCGTTAGAAGGTGCGTCGGTTTGGGTGAAAGTTCAAGCCCTAGGTTGGAACGTTTTGGGTTAGAAACTGTCGGCTTCAATCTGATGTAGAAGAATGTTATTTTATTTATTTAATTAATTTAATTATTATATTTAGATTATTATCAAACTTCATAAAATCATATCTCGCTCATACGATAACAAAATTCGATGAAACAAGAAATATCGGGGCCGTAAATTCGAGATCTACATTTCGGAAGAGACCACAAAATTTTTGGAGCCTTCTACAATTTAGAAGAAATAAAAAGCGATGTGAGATTTCTAGATCCAAAAATAATTGAATAAAATTATATTAGGTTGCAGACGGAGTTTAGAAACTCCCGATACCCGTCGTCCATAGATGACGGACGACTTGATTGTATTGTGGTGTGAAATTGGTTAATTTTTGGTGATTGATTGCGATTGAAATGAAATCGATCATGTTTGTGGAAAATTCAATTGTGTAGAAAAAAATTGTATTAGGAAAAATATAACCTTTGTATAGCCGCAAGGCCTTATTAGCGCGAGGAGCCATACTAGGACGGTGCCGGTTTTAATTACCCTACTGTTAGCTGCCAAAATTTTCTGAAATAGTGTGTGTTGTGAAATATTCATGTTATGATATAAAAATTAGATTTTGATTGTATATAAAATAAAAAATGATCATTATTTAGGATGAAAAATGTTCAACAATAAATTCATAATTTTTATTGTTAATTAAAATGATCATTAGATGATATATAAAAATATGTTTTACATTTAAATATCATTTTTTAGTGTAAATGAAAACATTAAAAAGAAGCATTGTCATGTAAAAATGTTTTACATTAAAAAAATCAATTTTTATGTTTTACATTTAAATATCATTTTTAATGTAAATGAAGACAATTTTGTGAAAGGACAAAAAAAGATACATTTTTATGCAATGTAGGAAGAACAAAAGAAATGTGTTAACATAAAAATTACATTTTTTTGTAAAAGTGAATTGTTAAAAGTATTCAAGTGAATAAAATGTTTATATAAAATTACATCTCTTATGGTAAAGTTAAACAATAAAGATTAACATTTTTATTGCAAATTCGAAATATTGCAAATGATCAATATTTGAAATAGAAAAGTTAAACAATAAAAATTAACATTTTTATTGGAAGTTAGGAATATAGAAAAATGATTAATATTTAGAATAGAAAAATTGTTTAATGATAAAAGGTACATTTTTATTCTATATATATATATATACATGTATATAAAATGATCATTATATGTTAACATAAAAATTAACATTTTCATTGTAGGTTAAAATGATCATTAATTGAATGAATCATGTTGTTATATTGAAATTTACATTTATAATGTAAATGAATCATTAGGAAAAGATGCATTGTTTAATAGATGTGTTAACATTAAAGATTACATTTTTAATGTAATGAAAGAGAGGTTAAAAGTTTACATTTTCTTTAATGTAAAATATAGAAGATTCGATATTAGAGAAAAATGTATTAACATTAAAATTACATTTTTAATGTTAGATTGAAAAATATAAAAGATTCAATGTTAAAATGAAAATGATTTTAACATTAAAAAAATTACATTTTTAATGTAATATATGATTTCATATAAAAGAAATCAATGTTAAATGAAAATGTTTTTAACATAAAAAATTTCATTTTAATGTAATGTGAGATTTCATATAAAAGGGATTCATGATTGTTAAAAAGTTGAAAACATTAAAATGATGTTAACTATATGGTAGAAAGGAAATGGTTTGAAATCATCAAACGAATTAATTTATATATATATATATATATATATATATATATATTAAAATAAAACGAATCGTGCAGCTGTGATTCGCGATTTGAAATCGTAACTTCAAATGATTATAATGAGAGATCCGACCGTCGGATTTTTCCATAACTGGAACCGTTGGGCTCGCTTTGGAAAGATCTTTCCAAAGATATAAAAGTGGCTAAGATCCAACGGTTAGATTTTGAGAAATGTGTATATCAAATTTTTGATGAAAACAACATTAGGGCCATGTAATGACCTGAAGCGTCGTTTAATTAAAAATGGCTATTTTTATATAAATAAAAATAGCGATAAATCATTATAAAATATTATAAACGATATTGAATGAAAATAAATGATTTCAAATTATATATATTCGCGAATTATTTGAAAAGGCTGAGTTAAATCTCATTTCAAATAATTAATCAACGATTGGAAGTCGAAGATTTGAAGACGGTGATTGAAGACCGGCAGTTTTACATCGAATGGATGACTACTAATGCCTTAGATTGGAGCTGCTGTCTTGAAAGGGTTACAGTTGTAGCTGTCCGGACGTACTTGTTGATTGTCTGGATATGCGAGAGCCTCTCTTCCGTATTGGACATATGGAACGAGGAATAATGTGTCTTCGGTTTCGTTCAGACCCAGAACAGACTTGTAAATGGATGTATGTCTGACATTGGATTTTATTCTATGCAGATTGATTTCTATTTAATATATATTTGTTTGGTGGTGGAGAATCTATTCTCTTTCTTAACACCCTTCTCTGAGACGTACGAGCTCAGAGGTTATATATTGGTAGACATCAATCACATGGCGTTAATTGTCAGTGTGGCATGCTAAGATGCAAATGGCCAAGGCTTATTGTTGAAAAGCAGAGCCTTGTGGTTGATGATCAAAGCACAACTTTATTTAGCATAGCTTTGTGTATAGCGTTACTTCGCGAGCCTCACACCCCGGTATGAACCAGAAATGGAAGAAGGATCCAGGGAAAACATGCGTTTCTTTCTAGCTAGAAGTGGGGTCATGGTATGGAGCCCAGACATTTTTAATTATATGGATGATGGAAAGCGAGGTACCTCGTATTGGAGTCCCTAGTGGCTCTTTATTTACGTGGCGGGGAGACGTATTGTTCAGGAATTATATATAATCCACTAACATTAGTTGTGGACCGACCTTGTGGCCCCTAGGTGCAGTTGCGGCTGTATCCTGATACATGGTAGGCTAGATTGTCTCGGATTCGGTAAGGACGATCCCTTGCCTTGGTTCATGATGGAAATCCAACTTCCAATACGACACCATGCAGTTTTGATTGTAAAACTAGTATGGTGACATAGTATATGGTAGCTATGCCGTCTTTGATTGATATATTATGATTGAAATGTTTTTGAAACATATATACACTAATAATAATATCAAATCCGTTTTATCGTATCAAGTATTTTTGACCATTATAAGGTAAAACTCTATCCTCCGGTCTGTGCTACATTATGTGATGGGACTTGAGTCTTATAATGGGTTCATTTTTCTAAAAAGCATTGCGTTGTTTGACGATTTACTTTATTAATGCACTGGCAATCCAATGGAGTAAACCCGTTCCGCGTTAGTGGCGTGGTCCTGTGATTAGCCTTATTATTAAATAGGTTAAATAAATTTCTCATACCAGTCCCATGACTGACTCGTAGTTTTGTTTCACTTTGCAAACTCGGGTGCGCTCTTTCCACACGGGCAGTCTTGTATTCAGGTTGTAGCAGACTCATTCTGGATAGCTATGAAGCTGAAGATGGATCCTATCATTTTTATTATGCTGATCTGACTTCATTTAGTATATTATGTTTGATTTCCACTGTAGACATTTTATATTAAGCTGAAACTGTATTATGTACTAAGTATGATCCTATTATGCTGTGTAACTCTGATGATATATTATTTCCAGTGTAATTTGATGTACGTTTTCTGCTGTAATTCTATATTTCTGTTCTGTTGTTATTGTTTTATGTGTTATATTCCAATGATTATCCTTGCATTGGTACTACGGGAGTTTGGGGTTATCACAATTAAATTCAAAATGAATTGACAAAACACGTTTAAATTCACCACGCTTACATATTAATTCCAAAAATTATGAAAATTGGAATACAACAATAATTTGACATTCCGGATTCAACAAAAGTAGTTTAGTCAAAAAACGGAGGTCGTTTGGAAAATGGCTATTTTTAAGGGCCAAATATAATATAAAATATATATAAATTCCATAGCGACTATTTCAAATTTTAAACTGGACATAACTTTCAATTTATATTATGAAATCTGAAATTTTCAAATTCGCTAGAAAGATATAATTAAACAAATTCAAATATTTCTTGTTTCACTAAAATCCGATTTTTTTTTAATCCTGTACATTCATTGGAAATTTGAAATTGAATTTTCAAACTACCGCGCCATTTCAGGCTCGTTATATAATTAAAATAAATTTATTCGTTCTTACTTCGTTTAAAATTAATTTTTAGTCGTTATTATTTAAAATAAATCATTTTCAATATTCAAAATCCATTAAAATAGCCAAAATAAATTTTTTTAATTGGTTTTGAAAATTCGGGTTGTTACAATCTCCCCCACTTATAATTTTTTCATCCTCAAAAAGGAACGGAGCTGAAAGTTGTTTAACTAACGAACTCAACTTTCATTCTTCAACTTTTCAGTTTCTAAGAATTTTCAAATTTTTCAAAAATTTGGATAACACCCTAAATTTTCAAAAAAAAAAAAATCGCCATATCCTCCTTTGCATGGGAAGACCTTTAAAACCGCAACTAGCCTCACAGGGCCCTTACCAATCCAAATGAAAAAGCCTAGCGGCTATCCAATCGGCTCATAGAATCATCAAAACCCAAGGAAATACTAAACATGTAACTATTTGTCGGGCATACAATTTTATTCCTCTTCTTGGCTTCCATGCTATGACCTGTTCACACATATATTCGTACATGTATGCAATTTCAATCAATTTTCAATTCAGTTCAATATTCGACACAATTTGGCTTAATTTACCTTTCATTCTCTTATTGGTTAAATTATATATCATTCCAATATTTCTATTAGTTAAACTGATAATCAAACATCACAGCCAGCAATCAATTAGTTGATTAGCTTTTCAAACATATACTACTACACATATTCAAAAATCATATTTTTAGTGTCTAATCACAATAATAAACCCTATCTAGTTTTGGTTCTCACACCATTTAATTGGAAATATATAGGTATCCCACTTTCAAAACTCGAACATAGATGCTGATGATGCAGCTGCTATCATCAGAATCATCCCCAGGGGACTAGAGTATGATTCTATATCTATCCAGTATATTTGAGACCTCACATATACGTTCGCGAGACGTATATTCAAAATCTTTATATACTTGATTGTCCAAATTCAAAATACTCAAATACGTATAATAAGATACAAATTTCAAAATTAAATTCATTTTAAATATATAACACTCTTCGAACTCATTCTAGGATACTACTGATCCTATCTCTAACGAGTTATTCTTATAGGATGTTACTAATCCTATTTCTGATAAACTCTTTCATTTGGTTCTAATGTGTCTTGTTCTCGAGCTCTATAAACCAAAGCTCTGATGCCACAATATAACAATCCGAAATTCCTCAATCTCTGAAGAGACGGAAAAGGCCGGATTGAGTTTAGAACACGACAAATCAGAACACAAACAATAGAACATTTCATTGCTGTTACAACAATTTACATCAAAGTACAAGAATATAACAGAGTATGAATAAATAATATGCATTAGAAAATATCAGAGATTTAAATTACAAAGCAGCGGAAATATAATACACAACACAATTGAAAGAGAGACACGGATACAAAGCTTTCTGAATATAGCTCTAGTTGTAAATCCAGTATCCTGGGAAAAGAAATATCTACAAAAACGAAAACTACTAGCTGCCCGTGTGGAAAATAAAGGCACCCAAAGTTTAGGTTAAAACAATAAACTCCAGGTCAATCATGGGACTGGTGCGAGAACTAAAACATTTATTTAAAACTTTACTTTGAAGTTAGGTATATCAAGGGACCACACCGTATGAAATGGAATGAGTTTACCTCCCATAAATACCAGTGCATAAAAATAAACAGCGCAGTACTTTTTGAAAAATGAAGCTATTGTAAGACTCAGATCCCATCACACAATGCAATGCAAGCCGGAGGATAGAGTTTTCCCATACAATAGCCAAACATGCTTGGTACGATTTAAAACAAATCATTGGATACTATTATAAGTGCATAGTGTTAAAAACAACTTCAAATATAAATGTATGAATCATAGACAGCATGGGTACCATATATCATGTCGCCATACTATTTCTACAATCAAAACCGCACGATGTCGTATTAGAAGTTGGATTTCCATCATGAACCAAGGCAAGGGATCATCCTTACCGAATTCGAGATAATCTAGCCTACCATGTCGCATGGTACAGCCGCAACTGCACCTTGGATCTTCAGGGCCATTCCACTCTTACGTTTGTGGATTGGTTATTCCTGAACAATACGTTTCCCCGCCCTATGAGGCGTAATGGTAAGTATGTCGACCATAACATCCATCGGCCCAGTAGTGACCGATATATCCGAGGCACCTCGCTATCCATCAAATAATATGCAACATCCACATAAGTAAAATATCTGGGATCCATACCATGACACCACTCCTAGCTAGAAAGAAATGCATTTTCTCCCTGCAGTCCTCTCCCGTTTCTGGTTCATACCGGGGTGTGAGGCTCATGAATTAACGCTATACACAAAGCTATGCTATTTAAAGACGTGCTTTGATCATCAACCACAAGACTCTGCTTTTCAACAGAAGCCTTGATCATTTGCATCTCAGCATGCCACACAATCAATTCATACCGTACCACTGATTTCTGCCAATATATAACCTTTAAGATCATACGTCTCAGAGAAGGGTTTTAAGCAAGAGAATAAATTCTCTGCCACCAAAAAGATATATATATATATATTTGGTAGGGATCAACGAATACAGTATAAAGGAATACAATGTCAGACATACTATCCGATTACAAGTCCGTTCTAGGTCTGAACGAAACCGAAGGCACCTTATTCCTCATCCTATATGTCCAATACAGGAGAGAGGTCCTCACATATCACGTCGATCTCCAAGTAGTCTGGATGATCACCACTTATTACATTATCTCTGGTGTACAACCTAACCAAGACATCAATAATCATCCAAACGATGTGAAGATCTCCGGTCTTCAATCACCGTCTTCATCATCGACTTATCGTCGTATCAATTATTCAGAATGGGATAAACCCGGTCTTTCTGAATAAATCGCATTTCTTTTAAACAAGTGCTATAAAAACACAACATATGCCTCATTCCAATCCAGAATATTCTTTTATTCAAATATTCTTTTCACAAATTAAACCAAATTTAGGTTTTCCAAACTAGTCGGGATTAGCGAACCTTACCGAAGAAATTATTTATTTTATTTTCCAATCCCAACCTATTCACCCCATGGAGAAAAATTGGCAATACTCCATGTCTAACACCATGGTGTTATCGGTAAATTTAAGTACCATTTCACGTTCAAATCAAATTAAAAATTTAACTATCACCTGGAGTAAAACTGGGGGGTACTCCGTTCTCGGTCATTTCCCAAATTTGATAATTTAAATGATCACATTCACATTTCAATCTAATTAAAGATTTATTAAAACTCCACTTAGTTTTAATCTTCCCAAAAATCATATTAATGATTATTTAACTTTGGAAAACACAAACATGTCACCTCGACAATCTACACCGTAGCACTGATTTTTGCCAATATATGACCTCTAAGCTCGTACGTCTCAAAGAAAGGTGTTAAGCAAGAGAATAAATTCTCCACCACCAAACAGATATATATTTAGCAGAGATCAACAATACAGTTCTAATTACAATGTTAGACATGTAATCCTGTCTTTAACTGGGTTAAAGAACCAATGTCATCTAAAACACAGTTCACGATAAACCCAAAATCATATTCTATTAACTATGGAATCTTCACGGAAAACAAAACAATATATAATCAATATCAATTTCCGTATCTGACTAATAATATAAATGGAATAATGAGAAAGCCTTTTAAGTTCCATATATATTAACAGTCTTCCTCCATAAAAGCTCACTTCGATTATTGCCAAATCGAATTCCATTCCATTCCAATTTATTTTATTAAATTGGAAAACTTTACTTTGGAAAATTTCCAATAAATCTTACTAAAAAGATTTATATATTCCAAATCACATTTCACTGTTAATTGGGTTAAAGAACTAATGTTGTTAAAAACACAGTTCACGATAAACCCAAATCACATTCCATTTTATTCAAATTACTAAATATAACTGGAAACTCTAATAATCTTAATTAAAAGATTTATTCTTTTCACACGGGGTTTAAGAACAGTGTTATTTAAGACACCATTCACGACAAACCCTAAATCCTATTTGAAATTAAATATAAGGCTCTGAACAGAAATTATATCAGCTTATATTCAATATCAAATTCTGAAACCAACACATATCCTATGGGGAATAATGATATATATATATATATATATATATATTTATCTTCCAAATTCCTCCACAATATCCGTATAGTCATGGAATCCAATATCGAAATATTCCGTAGATTATTTCTATTCAAATCCATTCCAATTCATACATTGGAAAATTCTGGTTAAATTAAAACCATTTGCAAATCTAAATTATTTATTTAAAAACGTTGGATTATCTTTCTAGTTAATAACTAGTTCATTTTAATAAAATTATATTTTTATCTTTACAAACGTGAAATTTTTCATCCAAATTCTTTCCAAATCATTTATTATGATTTTACACTGATTATAAATATTTTTAATAATTTTATCTAGGCCCGTACAGTCGTTTTCCATAAACGGTTATCGAACTGCATTTACAACGACCTTATCCAAATTTGATTTGGACATTATTCCAAATCCAACCGTTAGATTTCAAATCTCTTATATTCATTGGAATTTTTTTTCCAATACGAACCCGGCGGTTCTGTTTTTAGGAGAATCCGACGGTCGGATCTCCCGTAATGTCAATTCAAAGTCAACGGTCGAAATTCGCGAACGGTCGTGGCGTGGTGCGTTCTATTCAAACCATATATATACATATACACATAATATATAATATATATTTCGTTCAAAACGTATTTTATAAATTCATTTTAAAAACGATTCCCGCTTTCATTTCAATTTTAAATCAAAATTGGATACTCCTTATCATTGTAATATTTAAATGATAATATTTTCAAAATATCTGATTTTGAAATCATTTCCTTTTTAATATTCATTATAAAAATGAATAAAACTGATATAAATATCGATCGCGTCAAAATGGCGCATATCTAATCAACACAGCTTCATACATTTCAATATTCTCGTATTCATCCAAAACCGGACATCAAAATTATATTTTAATCCTTTACAGAATATTATTTTAAAATATTCATTCTTTTTGAATTGGAGTCAGGCACAGTCAATTACCATATAATGTTATTTATATGGATTTTATACATCACATGTACACAATAATAATGTAACACAATCAACCATCATCCAGAGTGCATTACACAACTGCATAAGCATTAAATATAAATAATTAACGCTTACAACAGTCTGTCAACCAATGGATTGACATACAATTAAACAATTAGAATTAGTGTACGTCAAATATCATCCCAATACCCATGTGGTGTTTCAGCCAACAAATACTGAATATTATTTGTGCATTTGGGCGATGTGTAAAATTTATTGTCTCAATCAATATCAGTTAAATGGGTGTACATAAACAAATCGTCCGATTTGTAAATGAATATTTATTTTCATTTCAGGAGAATTTTATGTCATTCATATATACGTTAAAATTTATATTTATAACGATAAAATATTTATTTCAACACATGAATATTTTTAATAGTTCATACATTCAATAAAAATGATATTTTTTTCAAACGTTTTATTCAACGCATGAATATTTTATATAGTTTGTATACACACTAAAAATGATATTTTAATGAATAAATATTTATTTTAGAAAATTTTGGCATTATAATAGTGCGATATTAGAACCGGAGTAATGTCTAGCATTATTCTTCTCCTGACACTGGCTCGCGCCATACACAACAAATCCAATCAATCACAAAACCACAATACAATCAATTTTCCCATAATACAATCAAAACAAACAACCATGGTTTGTACAATAAATAGTGTCAGGAGCTACTAAGCCCCGTCTGCAACATAGGATATAATTTTAACTGTAAAATAATTTGAGTGAGAAAGAGTTCTCATCGTCAGTTTCCACTCTGTATTCTTTATTGGACGATTTGGATTTGGTTTTGTTCCCAGTGCGTAGTGTTCTTCACCGTGATCCCAACGCAATCTGTTTCAATGCTGTTTATATTAAAAATCACATTTTGATAATGTTATCTATATAACAAAAATCACATTTTTATAACGCTATCTATATAATAAAAATCACATTTTATCCAATGCTATATATATATATTATAAAATCAGATTTTATCAATGTTATTTATAAAAAAATCTACATTTTTATTCTATATTATTTCATTGAAAAAACACATTTTTTAAAAACAAATCCTCACCCACTTGAACATGTGCTGCTCCACCCACTTATTTCTTCCCAAAACTGATTTTCCAAAATCCTGCTTCCTGCTATATCTTGATTTGAAGAAGACACGACGGCTACTGTTTTGGAGCAGTGGAGGAGGGGAAGGCGGAGTTAGGGGGCTGCAGTTAGACGTCAAGCAGTGGAAGAGGGCTTCAAGTGGCCAAGGGTTCGACGCGAGGCACCGTCGGTCGAAGTTTGCTGGAGCAACGGCGACGACAGCTCGCGATAGTGGCCATTCACGGCGGAGCGACGGTTTGAGGAGGTGGCTTGACGATGGTGGAGGAGCGACTGAAGCGGTTGATTTGGGGATTATAATTTCAAAAAAAATCCGCCCTAGAATGAAAGGAAACAACGGGTTTAGGGAGTTGACTGCGTATTTAAATTTGCTAGGGTTGTTGACCCATCAGTTAGGTTATATATTATATATTTTAATATTATTTAATTTTTAAAAAGTTCGGTTTTACATCCGAACTCCAAATCAAACCCAATGGTTGTTGTCCCTAGCTAATTACCCACCATTCCGAACACAATGGATAAGTTCTGTAAGCCAATTCGACTGTTTCGATCATTTTTCATCAAAATTAAAATATAAATCAACAAATATTGAATTTAAACGTACATTTTAATTTATCGGGGACACATACTGACTCCAAAAATTACAGAAAAATAAATCTAGCTATGTTTTGACAATACGGTATTAACAAAACTAATTTCGTCGAATTTGGAGACCGTTTGAAAAATGGCCACTTTCCAGTCGATTAATTTCAAACTAAATTGACAAAACACGTTTAAATTCACCACGCTCGCATATTAATTCCAAAAATTATGAAAATTGGAATATAACAATAATTTGATATTCCGGATCCAACAAAAGTGGTTTCGTCAAAAACGCAGGTTGTTTGCAAAATGGCTAATTTTAAGGGCTATATATTATATAAAATATATATAAATTCCATAGTGACTATTTCAAATTTTAAACTGGACATAACTTTCAATTTATATTATGAAATCTGAATTTTTTACACTCGTTAGAAAGATATAATTAAACAGATTCAAATATTTCTTGTTTCACTGAAATATGATTTATTTTGAATCTTGTACATTTGTTGGAAATTGGAAATCGAATTTTCAAACTACCGCGCCATTTCATGATCGTTATATAATTAAAATAAATTTATTCATTCTAACTTCGTTTAAAATAAATTTTTAATTGTTATTATTTAAAATAAATCATTTTGAATATTCAAAATCCATTAAAATAGCCAAAATAAAAATTTTAAATTGGTTCTGAAAATCCGGGTTGTAATACATCTCCTTTATCTACCATTATTATGCCATCCATTGCAATTTTATATTAATTTGGAGAGTTTAATATATTTTTTTAAAAAAATTTCCTTGAATAAATAGTGGGAATATTTGTGATGGAATTGTGATTATATTATTGTTTAGAATTGGTGATAATTGAAAATTTTCAAGAATCCCAGTACAGTTGAGCATATTTCATAATATGATTAATTTAGAAATTTATTTCACAAATCATTTCTGTGCCTATCACATTTCTATCATCCATATTGGTTTTATATATTGAGAAGTTTTTTAAAAAAAATAGAAAATAATAAAAATATAATATTCATAAGTGTTTCTCTGGCCTCACTTAAAAATCTAAGCTCTGGTTATGCATTGTTATGAGATTACTTATTTATAAGCTGCAACTGACCTCATTTAAAAATCCAAGTCCTGATTATGCGTGGTCAGTGTGCTCTTAAATAAAAAGGAAAAGGAAATAAATAAATAGTTTTTCATATGAAATTCTCCTTGGTGTGTAAAAATCAGCCTATCAATCCATTTTTTTAATTTGTGAAATGTGTTAATATATTATGATTTGTTGATTAATAGCGATTGGGATTTGAGATTATTTGATTTTGTCAGTTAAATTGAATTTATAATAGTTGCCAAATCCATCACTGTTTTTTGCTCAATTTTGTTTAATAAAATTCTTTTGGAAAATAATTGGAATTCATTTTTTAAAACTCTCTGTATTTCTATATATTTCATCGTAAATCCATCATTCTATCACTAGTTCTTTTAATATTATGATTTTTGTTTGACTGATTGAGATTTATGATGATCATTCTTCCTCTTAAGTTGAAATTATAATTTTAGTCTATTTTTCATCACTATCTTAATTTCTGTATCCTTTTGATGATAACAAAAGGGGAAGAATAGGTTAAGATTTTGATCGATGAGTGGATATTATTTGAATATTTTAATATTGAAGTTTCAATTATTGTTTTTCACTCATTCACATATCTAAGGGGAGTTTTGTTGTTGGGGAGCATTCAAATAGGGGGAATTTAATAATTCACTGTCAAACACATTTATTATAATATTATATTCAAAATCTTATTTTATGTTTGTCATTATCAAAAGAGGGAGATTGTTGTATCTAACAATTCTATGATTTTTGTTTGATGATAACAAATGTATATTTATTATTGTAAATGTGTTTGTAATTGTACTGTTATACTACATCACAGACAGAATATAATGTTTATATTTAAATAGACCACTACTGGACAAGAATTTAAAAATTCAAATGGTATTTTAATAAAATATAACATTTTATTTCAACATTCCAAACTGTACAAATTTATAACTCCACTATTTGTACATTTCACTGAAATACAATACATTCACATTCAGTTTCATTTATATACATCGCTCCTCACTACAATTCACTCGGTCACTCAAGTTACATTTCATATACACTGTTGCCTCACACACATTAACTCTCAGTTACATTCATGTTGACACATTTCCACTGTCACTTATCTTCTGTCTATCTTCTTCACTGTCAGTCCAGTCTTCTGCTTCCCGATCACAATAATAAACTCACACACGGTAATCTAGAACAGAAATATTTTATTCTAGAGATACAATTTTTACTTTAAAAATTTATTTGTCTTAGAATTTTGGTGTGTTTCTCATCATTTTTCATAGGGTTGTTATGGTAACGGTAAATTTACCATTACCAGTCGATCAGTAACCATTTTTGATTGAAATCGGTATACCAGTTAAAACGGTATGGTAACGGTAAATTTACCATTTTTAACGGTAAGTTATCGGTAACGTTTCTTCCATGCCAACGGTAACGGTAATTTTACCAGTTAATTCAAAACATAAGTATACTCATTTGATATGCTTTATTACATGCACGTAGAACCAAATAAATTATTATATTTAGTTCAAATAACCAGATGAAATAACTCCGGATACACTTATTTTCTTTTTCATTTATGTTTTTTTATAATAAACTAACACTATACATGGTATAATAAATATGCATTGTGTACAAAAAATATGTTAAGGTATAAACTTTGACGGACAAACTGTAATTTATCATTGCCAGTGTAATGGTTACCAGATTATCGGTATACTAGTCGATTGGTAACGGTAACGGTAAGCAATTCTGGCTTACCCGTAAAAATGGTATGGTAACGACATTTGCCAATCGGTAATGGTAACTATTACCATAACAGCCCTAATTTTTCATGACTTGATCTGATTTTTATGGACATCCATCTGTGTCTATACAGCTTGTGATATTTACAGTGATACACTGTAAATACCACAAGATCGACAACATCTGTAGTGCTCACATATATATATATATATACACACACATACATATATATATTCTATGGTCGTGCACTATACATCTATACACATACGTTGTATGTATATACACCTATGCAGTTAAAGCCCCGCTAAAGCCCCGCAAAATCCCCGCTATAGCCCGTAACGCTCTCCAGCCGCTACGCTATTTCAATTTAGCGCTGATGAACAGTACCTCCGCTTTAAGCCCCGCTATTTTCCGCTGCACCCGCTAAATCAACGTTATTTAGCACCCGCTTTAGCAATATTAATAAATAGATGGTGATTTGACCGTTCTCTTTTGAAATAAATCAAAAAAGTTAATGTAAAGAGCTAATTTTAAGTCATAAATAACTTGTATAAGATAGACATCTATAGTAATCCTTGAATCTAGTGTGCATAACCTTGATGCTCTTTGATTTTATTATATAATATTAATTAGTATTCATTTCTTCTACATAAATGATGCACGAATGATAATTAATTAATTTTAATTATATAATTTTACATCTAATTAACCTTTTTGAGCATTTGCTATAGCCCCCTATTTCCCCGCTACAGCTTTTTACACCTCTACCGCTATGGATATGCTAAACTCTTTAACTGCACAGATATACACATATTTCTATGCAGAGATAATACGGTCAAATACCGTGTATGGACTGAACCAAGAAATCCAGTGCGTATGCAGACACAAACACATATATACAGACACATATATGTGTATGTATCTACACAGCAGGAACAGTGGTTCAACATGTGAGCAACTGAGGAGCGGACATAATGGACCATGCTACAACTCAGTGCATGATATCAACATAGAAGCATATACATGTACATGGACAAACAAGCTCGAATTTGTATTGGCAAGACTGCGTGCGCATGAAAGGGGCAATACAACATTATGGCACAGACAACACATGGTGATGGAGTAGCTTGTAAAATTCCAAGTGCAAATGTACAAACATACCAAACCAAGTAACACATAAAAATGAAAATGGATTGTGCAACTACTTGTGAACATGTCATAAAAAATGGTGCAATGAGAGGTCCAAATGACATAGTGGCAATAACACAAGTGGTTTCAGTAGTAAAGATAGGTTACACAACATGGGTCAAGCTAAGACAGGTTAGTTTGAAGACTCAGCAACAACATTACAGAGTTGTTCACAAGTACTCACAACAAAGTGAAATTGTACATACATAAGAGTGACATCAACACAACATGAAGCCAATGAATAGGGGATCATCTTATATATGCTGAATACAACTCAAATAGAAAATGCATAGTTTCACAAGGTAGCAAAATGGTACATCAATTTCAAGCATAAACATGGCGGCAAACACAACAGGACAGATGCAAATACAAAGGTGCACAAGACAATGGTCATGGCAATATGTAAGTACATGTTTTCAAGTTCAGGTCAGACATGTTGTTTGAACAACAACTCGAATAAACATGGGATTTCTTTTGTACACAACAAAAATGTTCAACTAGTGCAACATTATTAGACAAGAGCATAACAAAACAGCAATATGCACACTATATATATATAGTTATGGATAGTGATCAGTCCAAATGGACAAAGCAAAGTGATCATGCAGTTTCATACAGTTGACGATTTCATATTTATGGCTCAAGTGAATACAAGTTACAAAGTGCCAAAATATATATTCAAGTGAAAGCAAACACTTCATGCATGCAACACTAACTTGAGGAACAACCAAGTCAATGCAGAGTTGTGAATGCAAACAAATATGCATTGTTGGCAAGTGTTATTTGTGGAAATCAAATTTTATTTGCCAAAGAATCCTTTTTCCAGAAAAAGTTTTCAATTGTTTCCAAAATTCACAAGATCAATTCAAGATTTCAAATGTACAAATTTGGCATGGCAACAATCACACAAACTATTTTGGGCAAGAAAACAATGTTAATTGTTTTCAGAAATCTCAGTAAAGTTTTAACAAGTAAGATTTTGAAAATCAATGTGCACAACTTTACAGAGAAAAATCGGCCAGAGTATTTTTGGGCATGCAAAAAGTATTTGTTTTCAATATTCAACTATGTAACAAATATTTCCTGAAAATCACAACTTGGTTTTAAGAAATACAAAGTAAAAGATCAATCGACATTCACGTTGAAATGGGATTCCAAAAATTACAAGAAAGATTTTTTTTCTAGAAATGGAATCAATCAAGTTTTTTTAGTAAAGGCGGAAATCAATCGTTTGTATTTCCAGAAATCATTTCTAGCAGGTTTGGCAATATTGGACAAACAATTTTTGGCAAGAAGAACATGCTTAAATTGTTTTCCAGCAAAGCAAACAAAATCATTCACGCAAGGGATAATATCAAGGGTCCACAATTCATTTGTTTCCAGTTTTTTCATCCACCAAATCATCAAGGAAATCAAAGCTAAAATCACGCAACAAATGTCGCAACAATAAGACAAAGCCATATATGAAATCATAGTTAGTTTAAGGATTTTATCCTATTTAAACTACACCATTCATCACTGGCAAAAACAGGTGAGGAAGTCGAGAAAATAAAATTGAGCAAAGTAAAAAAGTGATAAATGTAGATCCCTTGCATTAAAACTAAGCATCTCCATTGCAAAGACATGAATTGCCTATAACTAGCTTTGGAGACATTATTAACAAGTGTCATTATAAACAAAACAAATTAAACTCATATATTACTTGCTCATCTGCATATGTTTTTACTTCAAAAACTTGGATTCTTCTTACAAATTAAACATAGGGGTATATCGTGATCATTTAATGTAGATCCCTCGCATTAATAACTGAAACTCACGCCCAGATATCTAACTTTGAAGATCTATGGGCATAACAATAGAATATGAAATCATTGTTATCAACATAATTCAAATAGGATGTTATCAAATAGAAAACTATAATTACAGATCCCTAATTGAAAATTTGAGCAGAGTAATCAATTCCTTCATTGTCTCCATATACCCGAAATCACTACAAGAGAAACAGTTATTTCCAACGGCCAGGGGCCGTTGGAAACCGTTGGTCAAGCCGTTGGTATAAGGATCAACGGTTTCCAACGACTTCTAATGCAACCGATGCCTATTTTCCAATGGTTTTCAACTGATACATTTGGCCACGTATCACCTCTTTCTATCCAATAGGACGATGGAAATGGTTGAAATCCATTGGAAATAGGCTGTTGGAAGCCATTGAAAATGATGGACCTGTAAGCCGTTGATTTCCGTTGCTCGCCATTGAAAATTTGGGTTTTTTTTTATAGATTTTAGACTTTCCGCTTCTAGGCACAACCACATATATAATAATCAAAATTGCTCCATTTCGAGCATATAACTCAGTCTTAAGGACATATACAACCAACACAAGAAAAAAGAAAACTCAAACATAAAACACATAACATGCATTAACCAATATTTACATAATACAACAACCAAACATTGCCATAACAACATAATTATACATACCATGTCCAAACCTATCATAACCAACACCATGTCCAAACCATACCATCACCAAACCATCATAACATCATGTCCTAACCAATATGTACAACCATCATCACGTAGCAAGCCTCACCTACTCTCAAAACATAGGCGTCATAAAAACAAGCTAACCTGATCAACTCTCTCCTCCAGAAGATGAAGGTGGCGTACCGTACTGGGCAATGAACTTCGTCAGCCGCTTATTAAGCATCTCCATCTGCTCTTCACGGCGATGATCACGCTCATGAAGCACTGCAATTTGTGCTTTCAGCTGTGCGATTTCTTCCTTGTCTTGAGCC
This sequence comes from Allium sativum, assembly GCA_030737875.1. Classification (NCBI taxonomy): domain Eukaryota; kingdom Viridiplantae; phylum Streptophyta; class Magnoliopsida; order Asparagales; family Amaryllidaceae; genus Allium; species Allium sativum. The sequence continues at coordinate 433,262,166 of CM060912.1, forward strand.
CTCTGATACATCTGTTGAGATATAATCTGTATATAATTTCAAATTTTCAGTATTTCTTAATAGCATTTCGAATACATTTGAGTTTTTATTATAAATTTTAGTATTACCTCTAGATTTCCGTAACCATATCGTCTATTCCGGGTAGGTGGATCCATGACATCATCAAATATCCTGTCTTCATCGTCTTTAGTCAACTCAGTCCTCCAATAGATTCCAGTATACGCGCCCTTTGTGCTTGAAATTCTCCTGTTAAACAAAAAACAAATTAATCTAGGTAACACTATTTTAATTAAATTATAAGTCTAACTTAACTATTTTATACTTACATATGTCTCACACGCCTTATCATCACGGTCCCAAGTGTACAAAACTGAGCCTGTGTCGTCAGTCTGACTCAATGCATGTGTATGTTCGAAAACATCCCAGTATGACACAAGAGCCATATACGCTCTCTCCTGAAATAAGCATGCATATATATATATATATGTGTGTGTGTGTGTGTGTGTGTGTATGTGTGTGTGTGTAAATTAAAACTTAAAGTTAAATCAACTATTAATTTCAACAAGTTATAAATTAAAATTTTAAACTGTGGAATTACAAAATATACCAGATCCTCACGATAATGTTAAATGACTTGGACCCACCTCGATGCGTATTCGGATTCTTGCTCCTGTTAGCTGCATTTCTCTCAGACGAGTCCTATACATTTAAATGTTTTAAAAAAATGAATTATTCTAAATCACATATTAACTGAATAGAATAATTTAAATTAAATATGCAGCAAATTTACCAGAAACTCATCGTTATTATTCCAATAAGTATATAGCTCATCCCACACCATTTTGCCCATCCAAGATGGTCTTCTCTCACTGATTTTAGGGTGTTCATTGACTATCTATAATTTGTTGCCATTTTGATGTTCCAGTGGCACTTGACGAGATCCAAATCCACCTCCTCGAGATCCACCGAACCTTGCATTTTTTTTAAAATAGCATACATATGAACTTATCATATAGGAGCATGACAACTTAACGTAATAAATGTTATCTCATATGTTGCGCGGTTACAGAAGATGCATATAACTTTTGAAGTCTAGAAATAACAGGTAAATAATGCATACATTTATACAAGGCTTCCTTTCCCTTTTTCTTTCTTGGTTTGTATTTTTCTTGGTTACATATTCTACAATCCTTAAGGTTGATATCTTCCTTACAAAATAGCATGCAACCCTTTAGACATGTATCTATTTTTTGATACAGTAAACCAAAGGCCGATATCATTTTTTTACTTCATAATGGTTTTCGCACATTAAATTATTGGGAGGCATATGCTGCTTCGTAGCTTGTACAACAATTGTAAATCCAACTTCTGTGAGGTTGTATTTAGATTCCATCATAATGTATTCAGCATTTACTGATAATTGAGTTCCGCTTTCACAGCCTTCCCAAAGAGGTTTTTCCGCGGCATCTAATAAATCTTATAATTTTTTGGCTTTAATATTTGGTTCTTCTTCATCATTACCATTGTCATCATTACCATTGTTATCATTAAATTGTTGAACCGGGAACATAGAACATGTAGCATCTTCAATCATTTGTTCTACAAGATTCGTCGTAGCAGTTTCATTATTCACTACCTCCTCAACTTGTATAGAAGTAGATGCTAATGGTTCGCCATGACGATCCCAAACTAAATAGTTCGGCATAAAACCGTACTAATGCAAATGAACTCTAAACATTTATGGTATCAAACTGTAATAACCTGGAAATCTGAGCTAATTTAAAATTTTTATTTTGGCAATTTTGATGAATTTTGAATATTTAAAATGATTTATTTTAAATAATAACAACGAGAAATTTATTTTGAATAGAATTAGAATGTATATATATTTATTTGAAGCGACGTTATAATATAAATATTTTATTTTAATTATAAAAGGAATTGAGAATGGCGCGGTTGTTTGAAAATTCAATTTCAAAGTTAAATGAATGTACGGGATTCAAAATAAACCGGATTTTAGCGAAACCAAAAAGATTAGAATCTATTTGAGAATATCTTTCCAACAAATCCGAAAAATTAAAATTTCATAGCGGGAATAAAAAGTTATGCCCAGTTGAAAATTCAGAATAGTCGCTGTGGAATTCTAGCCCTTAAAAATGGAAATTTTGCAAAAGACCTCGGTTTTCAACAAAACCACTTTTGTTGGATCCATGATGTCAAGTTATTGCTAGATTCCAAAATTCGTAATTTTCTGAATCAATATGCGAGCGTGGCGAAGTAAAACGTGTTTTGACAGTTTTAGTCAATTTCGGTCGACCCGAAAATGACTATTTTTCAAACGATCTCAGAATTTGATGAAATTAGTTTTGTTAGGACAGTATCGTCAATACGAAGCTATAAAATATTTTTCAGGAATTTTTAGAGTCCGTGTGTGGCCCCGGTAAATTGAAATGTGCGTTCAAATTAAACATATAGAGTTATATTTTGATTTTGATGGAAACTGATCGAAACGATCGAATGGGCTTATGAAACATATCCCATTGTGTTCGGAATAGGGGTAATTAGCTATAGGCGACAGTCGTTAGGTTCGATTTGGAGTTCGAATTTAAAAGTTACTTTTTGAATATAAATTAAATTAATATATATTATTATATATGAAGTCAACCATTCTCTTTCCTCCCAATATCGTTCAAACCCAGAATGAAAAAAAAGGGTGGGGGAACAACGATCGATCCCTTCCCGTCGCCCAGCCCCCAACCGCTCCGCCTTAGCCTCCGACCCCCCTCCTCGCTGCAAGCCGCCGACTCCACCTCCATTTCCCCCCAAATCGAACGGAATAACTCCAAAACCCCAATTCGACCACTTCCGACAGTCACAGGGCCCACAACGCCGCCCCTAGGCCACATGAAGCCCTCCTCCGCTGCTCGATGTCCAACCGCAGCCCCTCCATCTTCGAAGATTGTGAGTTGTCTGTTTTTAAACCCTTGAGTGAAGGAGTTTATTAATATAAAGTTCAGATTTTTGTTTATATAAAGCTTTTATATATAACGAAAAGTATAGATTTTTCATAACGAAAAGTTTTAGATTTTTATATATTACAAAGGTGTGATTTTTATTTATATGAGCAACATATAATGATTCGATTTTTTTATTATGAAGTTAGCGTTATTAAAAATATAATTTTTATATATGTAATAGAGTGATAAAAGTATGATTTTATCATGAAGAGAAGAATATAAAAATTAGATTTTTATATATGAAGTAGCGGGTTAAAAATATGATTTTTAGCTTATAAAGGTTATTAATAAAAATCAATCATGTAGGATATCGTGTTCGCTTAAGATTGTAGTCGACGAGGTGTTCACCTTCTTTGCATTGAAAGAATGGAGGAGTGGATCCCAAAGGTGAGAACTCCTCACTTTTATTTTGATTTCTAGTTGAAATATATACTAGGATGCAGACGGTGCTTAGTAGCACCCGACACCCATCGTCCACAGACCCATGGACGACTTGTATGCTTGTGTGATTGTTCGTGTTGTGAAATCAAATATATATTCATGTGTTAAAGTAAAATATATATTCATGCATTGAAATAAAATAAATATTCATGTGTTGAAGTAAAATATATATTCATGTGTTGAAATCAAATATATATTCATGTGTTGAAGTAAAATATATATTCATGTGTTGAAGTAAAATATATATTCACGTGTTGAAGTAAAATATATATTCATGTGTTGAAGTAAAATATATATTCATGTGTTGAAGTAAAATATATATTCATGTGTTGAAATAAAAAATATATATATATATATATATATATTCATGTGTTGAAGTAAAATATATATTCATGTGTTGAAATAAAAAAAATATATTCATGTGTTGAAGTAAAATATATATTCATGTGTTGAAATAATATATATATATTCATGTGTTGAAGTAAAATATATATTCATGTGTTGAAATAAAATATATATATATTCATGTGTTGAAGTAAAATATATATTCATGTGTTGAAGTAAAATATATATTCATGTGTTGAAGTAAAATATATATTCATGTGTTGAAGTAAAATAAATATTCATTTACAAATCAAACGATTTTTTTATGTACACCGATTTGACTGATATTGATTAGGACGATAAATTTTACACATCGCCCAACAGCACAGATAAAATCTGTGTTTGTTGATTTGAAACCCCACACGGGTATTGGGATGAGATTTGATGTACACTAATCCCGATTGTTTAGTTGAATGTCGATCGATGGATTAACAGACTGTGTAAGCATTAATTATTGATATTTAATGCTTATGCAGTTGTGTGGTGCACTCTGGATGATGGTTGATTATTTATCGTTGCCGTTATATACGTGTGTTGTATAGAATCCATATAATTAACATTATATGGTAATTGATTGGGCCTCATTCCAATTTGGAAAATAAGGAATATTATAAAAATAAATTCATATGTTGAATATAAAAAAAATTCATGTGTTGAATATAAAGATAAATTCATGTGTTGAATAGAAAATAAATTCATGTGTCGAATAGAAAATAAATTCATGTTTTGAATAGAAAATAAATTCATGTGTTGAATAGAAAATAAATTCATGTGTTGAATAGAAAATAAATTCATGTGTTGAATAGAAATAAATTCTTGTGTTGAATAGAAAATATATTCATGTGTTGAATAGAAATAAATTCATGTGTTGAATAGAAAATGAATTCATGTGTTGAATAGAAAATGAATTCATGTGTTGAATAGAATAAATTCACGTGTTGAATAATATAAATAAATTCATGTGTTGAATAGAAATAAATATTCATGTGTTGAATAGAATAAATATTCATGTGTTGAATAGAATAAACATTCATGTGTTGAATAAAAACCGTGTTGATTAGATTGACGCCATTTTGACGTGAACGGTATTTGTATCGGTTTTATTCATTTTTATAATGAATATAGAAAAGGAAGTGATTTCAAAATATAACGTTTTGAAAATATTATCATTTATAGATTAATGATATGGAATATTCAATTTTGATTAGAAATTGAATATGAAGTTGAAATCATTTTGAAAACGATTTATAAAATACGATTTAAAAGGAAATCGACGAAGTATATATTATATATATATAATATAATGGCCTGAATAGAACGCGCCGCGCCGCAGCAGTTTACGAATTTCGACCATTGACTTCGAATGGATATTACAGGAGATCCGACAGTCGGATCCTCCTAAAACCAAAACAGTTGGGTTCGTATAGAAAATAGCTTTCTAACAAATATTAGAAATTAGAAATCTAACTGTTGGATTTGGAATTATGTCCAAATCAAATTTGGAAGAGGTCGTTGTAAGTGCATTCGATGGCCGTTGATGGAATTCGACTGTACAGGCCTTGATAAAATTATTAAAAATAGTAATAATTTGTGTAAAATCATAAGAAATGACTAGTGAAGAACTGAGATGAAAAATTCCAAATTTGAAAAGATAAAAATAGATTTTTATCGAAATGAACTAGTTTTGAACTAGAATAATAATTTATTTTTAAATAAATAAATTGTATTTGAAAGGGTTTTAAAAGCAACCAGAAGTTTCAATAATTGAATTGGAATGGAATGTGATTTTGGGGTTTATCGTGAACCGTGTTTTAAATGACATTGGTTCTTTAACCCAGTTAAAGACAGGATATGATTTCCCAAGTTAAACAATCACTGATATTGATTTTTGGGAAGATTAAAACCAAGTGGAGTTCTAATGAATATTTAATTAGATTGAATCGATCGAGAATGGAGTATCACCAGTTTTTCTCCATCGATAGTTAAATCTTTAATTAGATTTGAACGCGAAATGGTAATTGAATTTACCGATAACACTGTGGCGTTAGAAATGAAGTATGACCAGTTTTACTTCATGGGATGAATAGGTTGGGATTGGGAAATAAAATAAATGATTACTTCGGTGTGGTTCGCTAACCCGACTAATTTGAATTGATATTCAAAAGAAGATTAAAGAATAAATTCAAAGAATTTATCTTTGATAAAATTAATGGGAACCTTTCCCAAAGTATAAGAATATTTGAATAAAAGAACATTCTGAGTTGGAATGAGGCGTATGTTGTGTTTTTGTAACACTTGTTTATTATATACGTGAGTTATTCAGAAAGACCGGGTTTATCCCATTCTGAATAACTGATTCGACGTGGTGTCGAGGATGAAGACGGTGGTCGAAGACCGGAGGTCTTCATATCGTTTGGGTGATTACTGATGATCTTGATTGGTCTGTACATCCAAGAGGAGGGAATCAGTTGGTGATCGTCCAGACGTACTTGGAGATCGATGGATATGTGAGGTACAAGGTGCCTCCGGTTTCATTCAGACCCAGAACGAACTTGTAAATGGACTATGTGTCTGACATTGTATTTTATTTTGTGTGATTGATTTCTATTAAATATATATATGTTTGGCGGCGGAGAATTTATTCTCTTTCTTAATGCCCTTCTCTGAGACGTACGAGCTCAGGGGTTATATATTGATGGTTATCAATGCACGGAATGAATTGCCTGTGTGGCATGCCTAAGTGGCAAATGATCAAGGCTTTTGTTGAAAAGCAAAGTCTTGTGGGTGATGATAAAAGCACAGCCTGTGTGGAACAGCTTTGTGTAGCGTTGATTCGCAAACCTCACATCCCGGTTGTTAACCAGAAACGGGATAGGACATCAGGGAGGACATGCGTTTCTTTCTAGCTAGAAGTGGCGTCAGTGGTTTTACATGCCCTGACGAGTTTGACTTATGTGGTTGTTGCTGTTGCGAGGTGCCTCGGATATATCAGTGACAGTGTAGAGATGATGGAGCCATTGGGCTCATTTACGCCCCAAAGGGTGGGGAAACGCAGTGTTCAGGCATTTTAATCCACATCGGTGGACCGGCCCTGACGATCCAAAGGCTTGACTGAGTACTTGCCTCAGACATGGTAGGCTAGATTGTCTCAAAATGGTGAGGACGATCCCTGGCCTCGGTTCATAGACGGAAATCCAATGATTGATATATGGTGAGGACGATCCAATGATTGATATACGTGACTTTACGGTTTTATTTGTAGAGCCTAGTATGGCGACATGATATATGGTACCCATACCGTCTATGATTGATATTTATGATTTGAAGTTGTTTTATACACTATGCACTTATGATAGTATCAAATGATTTGCTTTAAACATACCAAGCATGTTTGGCTAATACAAGGGAAAACCCTATCCTCCAGCTTGTGTTGCATTGTGTGATGGGACCTGAGTCTTATAATGGCTTCATTTTTTCAAAAAGCATTGCGTTGTTTTGTTATATGCACTAGTATTCTTGGCAGGAAACCCGTTCTGTGTTATACGGCGTGGTCCCTTGATATATCTAATTTAAAGTAAAGTTTTAAATAACTGTTTTAGTCCTCACACTAGTCACATGACTGACCTGGAGTTTATTGTTTTAACCTAAACTCTGGGTGCCCTTATTTTCCGCACGGGCAGTTGGTAGTTTTTGGTTTTGCAGATTTATATTCACATGATCCTGATTTACAGCTGGAACGATACTCGGAAAGCTTTGTATCTGTGTATTACTTCTAGTTGTCTTTTGTATTATTTTCCACTGCGATGTATTTAAATGTAATTTAAAATCTCTAATATTTTCTGTGTAATATTTATTCATACTCTGTAATATTCTTGTATTCTGATGGAATTGTTGTAATAAGCAATGAAATGTTCTTCTGTTTGTGTCCCGATGTGTGTTGTTCTCAAAACAATCCGTGATTTCCCATAAGGGGGATTTCGGGTCGTCTCACAAATGCTTCAATAACTTGCATCTACGACATAGACAACAGAATTTGACGTTGTTTCCTTGTTACTTAAAGAGAAATCAATAAACATCTTGACACCATTAATAAATTGTTTGTTTATTGTGCCATCAGTTTCACTTCGTTTGTATATCCAGCTTCGATCATTAAAATAATCGTCCATTTTTCCTAGGTACATATAATATTAGAAAGTATGATAAAATAATGCAAAACCAAAAGGGACTATAGTATGAAATTTAGTTAAGTAGATTAAAGTCCATTTTTTCAAGTAGTAGTTTTAAGTAGACAACCATTTGTTTTATTTTTATAACATCAATAGTTAAAATAGATTCACAATTTTTGTGTCTGATCGCTAAATTCTCAAAATTCCCTTATAATTTATATATGTGGTCACAAATTCATATCCATCTGCTGATAAAATATTATATCCAGTTTCGTTCGAAAAGCTTAAATGCTAAGATTGTATTTTAATGAAAACATTTCTTTTACGTATTAATTATGATGATAAAATTTGCATTGACATTTTGTTAAAACAATTTTAGGCCTGAATGCATGTTATGTTAATTGATCATCTACTGGTGGGTCATCCTACCTCCCATTACAAATACAATAACATAATTAAATCGCGTAAATCTTTTCAATTTAAACGATTCAACAAAATTTCGGTAGCACTTCCCTTTAATTCCCTGAACAGTACACAATTGCGTGTACATAGGGAACATAAAGGAAGTGCTTTCGAAATTTTGAGAACCGTTTAAAATGAAATGATTTACGAGATTTAATTTCGTTATTGTGTTCTTAGCTTGCCTAATACAAAAGGACAAATCCAACCAATATTGTATATGATGAATATAAATGTCAGTTTCGTTAATAAAACGTACATTCACATAGCGATTATATACAATACTTATCAGACGGGGCCAAAAAAAACTCTCTGAGGCTTTATGAATATAACGTATTAGGATTTGGTTATTTTTCGTGATTTTAGGGCTTTTTTTTTCAACTTCGATTTCGAAATTTCAATTTAAAAAATCGTGCGGCTTAGCGCCTTAACCACTATGAATTGTATGTATATGAATTTTATCACATATGCGTATATTTTCAACATTAAATTAAACTATATAACCGTAAGTTATATACAAAATTAAATGTCATTTTTGCTAAATTTTTATAAAACATAAACTTAAATATTTCCATTTCCACTACACGTTTTCGACAAATTAAATATCGTTTTCAATAAATTGGGGCTCAACCAAATAAACAAATACATGGATCGATTACCAACTATATATACTTACAACACAATATATATATATATATATGCATGTATACATATACAACTTGAACTAATTAAACCCATAAGTCTATAAATACAAACTCATTAACAACAACTAATTAAACAATTTAAACCCTAGATTGACAACTAATTAATTTACAAATAAAACCCTAGATTAGAAACTTAAATGATTAGACCCTATATTAGCAACTGATTAACAACATTAGACAAACAAGCATATTCTAGTTATGCTTAAATTACAAAACTTAGGGTATTAAACAAAATTAGGGTTAATTCATACCTTGGAATCGGAGAGAATCAGAGACTAGAGAGGATGAGAGAGTGACTTGAATGAGTTGGAGAGACCCGAGGAGGTTGATGGCGTGGTATGGACGATTTTAGAATTAAGGGGGAAAGATTTGGGTGAAAGAGGATAATTTTCGTGTAAATTGAAGAACGGGGAGGAGGAAGAAGGCTCGGCCAATTTTCTGCTGAACCCGTGTAACGAGTATCGATGGCTTCCAATGACCTTATAATCAACGGCCGCCAATGGCTTCCAACAGGGTATTTTTTTCCCGTAAGAAAATACTAACATTTGGCTTTCGTTGGAAGCTGTTGGAGGCCGTTGAAACGTTCTGTTGCTATCAATTCTTGTAGTGAATAAAATTTGACACTAAGATAAGATTTCAATGTTCACTTATATCTTCTCCTTAATTAATCGTATGATAGCAAAATATGAAATGAACCAAGTTGCAGATCTATGTATTGATGAAGAAAAAAAATATGCGCATAGAGAAAGAGAAGAAATAGTTCTGTTGATTTTTCATACATATCTGTACATACATACATATACATATATATATATATATATATATATAGACAGGTTCAATGGCACCCCTTTAGCCTACCACTTTTCCACCACACATTTTCTTCCTCTCTCCTTCCACTAATTCTCTCACCTCCCAGTAACTTTAATTAGTATAAATGAGAGGTGGAAAACAGGGGGCCAAAGGGATGATCCACTTTTGGGGTGCTACACTAATCCAAATCCAATAAGACTTTGTTGATATTCAATCTACATACATATTATCATCTGTCCAAAATTTGTGCTCATTCCGACATTTGTAGAATAATATATTTGATGTTTAAATTTAACGGTTTGAATAAATATCTGACCGGGGAATAATTGAGCTAAGATTATGAAAATGTTACAAATGACAAAACAAGCTCAAATTATGGATAGATGATAATATATATGTGGATTGAATATCTACATAATCTTGTTGGATTTGGATTAGTGTAGCTCATAGTAGGATAGGGGTGCTGCAAAACAGGGGTGCCCTGGAATGCTTATCATATTCACATACACAAACGAGCATTTAAGGGCACCTCTATTTGGTAGCATCACATTTGCACCTCATTTTAAACCGCAAGTTTATATTTAAATAAGTTAGTGAGAAAAGAGAGAAATAGAAATGTGTGGTGGAAATCAGGGAGATTATATGGGTGTTGCACTATTTGGGTGATGCAAATAGTATAGCACCTTAAAAGCCCCTGATTTCCACCACCTATTTACCTTTCTATCTCCATCCACTAACTAATTATTAAGAGAAGATATAGTTAGTGAAAGGAGAGGTAAATGTAAATGAGTAGGGGAAATTAATGTGTTTATGGTGTAGTGAATTGTTTGAGGTGTAAACAATGCAGCACCTTAAAAGCCCCAAATTTCCACTGTCCATTTACCTTTCTTTCTCCTCACACTAATTATTTACTGGAAGAAGAGATAGTTGGTGGAAGGAGAGAAGGAGAGAGAAAGATAAATGGATGGTGGAAATCAAGGGGCTTTTGGAGTTCTATTCAACACTCCTTATATATACACACACACACACACTTCAGTTGGATTTATATGGTGAATTTTATAGAATGGTGTAAATAAACACACACTGTAAATTTAATGGTTTAAATTTACATAGGAAAAACTATTGATTATATAAAAAAAAATTCCTTGAACCATATATATGGTGAATGATAAAATAACTTATAGTATAATAAAATTTAGGATTGGTAAGAATAACTTTCGTTACAACAATTCATGTTAATATATAACAATTTACATTAACTTGGTAATAAAAATTACATATAAGATAACGTATGTAGGAAAAAATATCCAATATTAATTTGATGACTGTTCTTAGCTAGTGGACGAGAAGCAGTTAACCGCTAAAGTATAGGCGATCAACTGTTTATTGATGTAATATGTCGGTTGATTATTAGCCCATATCTCATGTTTAATATATATTTTGGTCATATAAGTAAGAAAATTAGTTCTCATTTTCTTAACTTTTGGACGCAATGACACTAAAGCAGACATGTACGTGAATGATTTGGCTTGAACATTATTTATCATATGGAAGTATTAGATAAGAAGGCGGTCTGAAAAGAAGTTTGTTGGTGTAACCAGGAAATGTGGCTTAGATAGTGTTTCTATATATTGAGCATGATGCATCATTATGGCATTAATCAATGGATGGTTCCTAGATAAAATGCAATCATTTTATCCTATACAATGTTAGTGGTTGTTCGGCGCGGTGATAGTCAAGGCACTAACGGAAGGTTCTCTAGTGAACGCGGGTAATTAGGCATAGACTCTATTTATTGATATCTGCGACAGTGTGCAAGGGACATTATCATTGCACTACAAGAATACATGCCTATTCCAATGGCTTATAGCTGTTAGCGGTCGTTTGAAGCTGTTAGAATAATATTAACGCTTTCCAACAGCTCCAACGGGCTTTTTCCAACGGCTGTTCCAACATCTTCAAACAGTTGTTTTCCATTGGAATCCATTTGAAAACAAGGACCAATTTGGCATTGGTAGCCATTGGAAAATTTGGGTTATTTTATTTATAGTAGTAAGAAAATAATCTTCCAGTCACCCCATTTCCAATCCATTCCATTTCCAATCCATTTTCAATCCAATTCCAATTAATTCCACATATATACAACACATATATACCAATAACAATATAAACAACCAAAATAAATCAAAGAAACATCAATATATATAAAACAAACTATCCAAACATCCAGATAACCAACACATACATGTCCGTAAACCAAATACATCAAAGTAATATGTTCACAATCTATCAAAACATATCAAAAGTATCAACCTCACCCACTCCGTGCCAATATATACTATATTCATACAAAATGTCACCACCTCCAAGTCATAGAAAACACAGACCTCAAGCATCATCTTCATTGCCTCCAGAAGCACCAGACAACGAAGGAGAAGTACCATGATTATGCACATACTCCACAAGCTTCTGATTTAGCTTCTCCATTTGCATAGCCTGAAGACGATTCTGCTCCTGCAACTACTCAATAATGGTTCTAAGCTCTTTAATATCTTCTTTGTCTTGAGCCTTCTTAGCTTGTTTTGCTTACAAATATAATGAATAGCAAAAAGGTTATGTTAGCATATAAAATATTATAACACCATATATTTAAAATTAATTTATTGTATGTTTGCAAAATGATTCATTACCGTTAGGTTATCGAAGCCTAACGTCTGCTCCGCTGCTACAGATCAATAACAACGTCAAATATGTTGTTGTCTTCCTCCTCCGATGTCAACTCATCACGACCAGACTCCTCAAGCGAATGAGCCTGTGCCTCCTGAAACCTCGCCTATAATGCAAAAAACAATTCCAATTGAAAAATAATAGAATGTTGTTGATATTTTACATTAGCTAGTAATTAGTAAAAAAAATTGACGTGAGTAATAGAATTTAAAATACACATACATATGCAGTTGTCTTCCTATCCTGGTCACCCCACTGATATGTGACGTTGCCAGCCTCGTCTACATGCCTAGATGCATGGGTGTGAGTAAACACGTCCATATAGGACACGAGATGTGCACGAGTACGTTCCTGCAATTGATAATTTGGATAATTCAATTCCACATAGGTAATTACTGAACTGATCAACATACAAATGAAATAATTAATAAATTAACCAAGTGCTCGCAGTGATGCTGGAAAGGCTTGGATCCTCCACGATGAGTTACTGGATTTTTGCTCCTGTTTGCGGAGTTCCTTGCTGAATCCGCCTGCAAATGTACATTGACTAATTATTTAATAATCAATAAAAAAAAATGAGATTCATTATAATTTTACCTTGAAATCATCTGTGTCCCATCACTCAACCATCCCATTAAATACTTCATCACTCATCTACCTAGGTTTCTTCCCCAATTTTTTGATTTCATTCATTTTTTCCCTGTAATTGTTAGCAACCTTCGAGTTCCAGTGTCGTTGAACCTGCTCGAGGTCGGTGTCCAGCACATCTACTACCCCCCTGTACAATGAGAGAAAAAATATTACTAATTATTTATTTTTATTTAATTATTTTGTAAAGCGGTATAAACTTGTCAGAAAATCTTGCCAGATGATCTCTTTGACATCTTCGGGTATCCTACTCCATTTAGGCCAGAAATCATTCACTCTATCCATGTAAGCATCCTTAGAAATATTCAGCACCGTCCTAGATGGCTCCAACTCAAAATCCATGCGTTATATATAAATTAGAACTTGAGACAATTACTGATATATCATGTACAAATAATATTGTTATGCTAATTTAGTTAATACTTACATATGGTTAGCCTTAGGCTGTAAGTACACAAGTGGACAAGCTAGTGGCGCGCCACTACTCTCACCGCCACATCGTCGAGAGCTAGAGCCAGATCGTGAGCCAGACATAATATACCTGTCGTATAGATACATATAAATTTCATAATAATTATGATATGATGAACTGTTAAAAAAAGTAATACATGCTACACATTTGTCATGTTGTGTATGTGTTGTGTGTGTGATTATACACTAATTGTCATTAAAATTGGATAACTTAGATAAATGCAATATTAAACATAGGTAAATGTAATGTGAATAATAGTGAAAATTACCCGATTTTACTTAGTCTTCGTAATTTTCTGATTCAGACTCGGTTTTGTGTTTTGTGTCGTTTTCCTCTACACTCTCAAATGCTTCGACTAATACATTTGTCTCATCGTTTAAATGCCCAAAATTAGTTTGGACGTCTGCAATTGTTATTTCAACATTTTCCTCAAGATCTTCTTGATAGGCTTGTTCATCAGGAAAATTCTTTCCATTGAACATGAATCTTGCCTTGGTTTTAAAAACCACAGACAAATCTGCTTTATTCCTTTTTAGAGACGGGAAATGGCATAATAAGCTTGTAGGGCTTGTTTGGTTAGTACAAAAGGGTCGTGCTTTTGATAATGCAAGGTATGTTTAATTTATATAAGATTATAATTTGGATGCACATTAATACCAGAACCTGGAACATTGCTGAACCAGTTGCATCTAAACAAATAAACATCCTCTACGGGCCTTGTAAAATATGTCAATTGCAAAATGTGAGTTAACATGCCATTAAAATCACTTATATGGTTATTATGATCTTTACTACATTTAACAAGCACACCATTATTGTTTGTAAAAATTTTAGCACTATATTCTTTGGTATTAAATTCATACCCATTATAAAAAGTTATTGGAAACGTTTTAACTTTTCTTTTCAGTCCAAAGGCCAAATGTTTCAGTCCTTCGTCGAGCACATGATTTGTGGGATCAGAAACGTAGTTCCTAAACTAACTACTGAAATCTTTGCTTAAATCGCCGCTTGGATTTTGTGATTCATAAATACTGCAAACACAAATATGACATGTTACATTATTATTAACACGTGTAACTTAAATTTAACAAAACTTGCAAAAAAATCATTACCTAACAAAAGGAGCAACTTCAGGACAATTGAGAAGAATATATGTGTGTGCTACGTGGTAATATTTATCATCTAGCCATATTTCCACACATTTTCCAACATGTCGGCCATGTTTTAAAAAAATAGATAATGTTGCTTCAGAAGAAGAATCTTATTCAACATCCTCATCATAACGTGGAACGCTTTCAAATGATAAATTCACATGATCATTAAAATAATGAGGAAAAAAGCTTATTTTTTGATATATGATTTGCAAATAGAACCTTCAACTCGAGTTTTTTGTCTCATTTTTCTTTAAATGCTTTAAGTACCTAGTAAAAAATAGTCTGGTTCAATATACTAACATTTGAATACTTAGTATAATAACATACCTTTTGAATTGATACATCCATCCATACTGCACAGGACCTCGAAGATGTGCTTTATATGGAAGATGAACAGGTAAATGCTCAATTACATTAAAGAAACCTGGAGGAAATATTTTCTCCAGTTTGCAGAGCAGTACAGGGACTTCTTCTTCAAGTTTAAGTAGACGGTCAATTTTTAACGTAGTTGAACAAAGCTCCTTGTAAAATAAGTTGAGTTCTGTTATTACCTTCTAAATTTATACAGGTAACAATTCTTTGAATGCGATGGGTAACAAATTTTCCATCATTACATGACAATCATGACTTTTCATTCCACTCAGCCTTCTGTTTTTATAGCTAACACATCTACGAAGATTAGAGGAAATTCCATTGGGAAAACGTATTTCTTCCACCTATTCTAACAGTACTTTAACTTGGTTTTTGTCTAGTTCATAGTATGCTTTGGTTTTTTTACTCTCATTGGGCTTCATATGAAGCTCGGGATGATTGCGTATTTCGACTTTATCACATCTAGATTTCAGATCGTCCTTAGTCTTTCCCTTTACATTCAGAACTGTATTAAACACATTATCAAATACGTTTTTCTCGTTATACTCTGTTTGCACCAATTATAAATCGTCGATTTACCTTGAATTTCACGTCTATGTTAAGACGAATTAAGAGATATTTCGAATAAGGCAATTCCCAGAATATACTCTATTTGCACCAATTATAAATCGTCAATTTACCTTGAATTTCAATTTGTTTCCCGAGTTCATGTATCTTTGAATGATCTTTTACAAGTTCATATATATATGTACATATATATATATATATATATATATATATATATATATATATATATCCTCGCTTGACCAAACTGTTGGTGGTCGTAGAGTCTTATGTCTATTAGCCGTGAAGTTTTTTATCACTTCTAAAAGAATGATTAATATGAAGAAAACATCAATGACAATCAAACCATGAAATTTTCTTCCTATGCGGTAACTAAAATGCTCGTGCTTCTTCCATGAAATAAGGACAAGCAAGACGACCGATAGTACTCCAACCCGAAAGCATTGCATATGCATGAAAATCACTAATGGTCCATAACAAAGAAGCGAACATCCGAAAATTTCTCTTTTATGATACGTTGTATGTTCCAGCCCCTTCGTACCACAATTTTTTCAACTCTTCGATTAACGGTTGTAAGTAAACATCGTTGCCATGTGTTGGATCATCAGGGCCAGTGACAAAAATCATAAGAAACATATATGGAGTATTCATACACATCCAATGGTAGATTGTAAGGTATGATTATTATAGACCAAGAGAAATATTTAGAACCAAACCGAGAATGTAACACCCCACACCCGCTACGGTCACTCATTAAGGGAATGCCATAACATCGGTGGAGTATTTTTAAGTGAATATAGAACAGAAAAATTACAACAAGACAGATATAAGTAATACTTGAGAATTTAAAACATCATTTCATTCCAGCGGAAAGTAAAACATGTTTGGTTACACCAAAACCATAAATAAGAGTCAAGTACATAATATCCATCCTGATAAAAACAAAAGTACATAATCCCACTACATATCCTAATAGCCATAATAGAAAAGATAAACTGAGCTTTTACATCCACGGTCCAAGCTCCAAGGATAGATAAAGCAGTCTGATCAAAGACCACTAGTGCTAGGCCCACTCTGAAAACCTGAGGGTTGGAAAAAAAAGATAAAGAAACAACGGGGTCAGACATAAGTCTGAGTGAGTCCTATAACCCTAACAATACAATCACTAAAGTAATTAGGGTATGATATAAACAAGGTACGGTACCTCTGGGGATAATGACTACACTAAGTAGCCAACTAAACACAGGATGTACTAAGATAACCGAAAAGACGCATTTATCCACCCAAGGATAATTACTAGGTTGCACCACCCCAGATCTACCCACCCAAGGGTAATTCCTACACTGCACCACACCAGTTCTACCCACCCAAGGGTAATTCCTACTTAAAGGTTGATCCCACTAAGTGTACTTAGTAATTTTACCCAGTAGTTTCGTGTACCCCTAGCTGACTACAGAGGTGCCTTCTGCCCCTATCTCCACTAGGTGTACCCACTACCCCCAAGCGATCGGCTCCCTACCGTAGATACCCGTGCTGGCCCCACAGTGGGGTGTATCACTCCCCAAAGTGGCAACCCGATAATCAATGGTGCACGGCTTATACCTACACGATGCAACAACGTCTTACCCACCAGCCCGGGTCCACACACGCATATGAAACCCGTTGGACTCGCGTTGCCACCGCTACCCCGTTTTGGCCTCTTATAGTCAAGCCCAATATGCGTGTCCCGTCCTCGACTTGGGTCGAGCCCACAAAGATACGTTTGGGATATTGGTTGAAATGGGCCCCCACAAGCTACTACTTAAGCTTGTCATTTTATCTAGTGCATCCCACTTAACCCCTTTTATAATCATACCCACTTACATGTTGAGGTTTGGTTAAGTCATCTAATCATATTTCACTTGCCACTCAAGGCCCCCACAAGCTACTACTTAAGCTTGTCATTTAATTATATTTCAATTGCCACTTAAGGCCCCCACAAGCTACTACTTAAGCTTGTCATTTAATCATATTTCAATTGCCACTTAAGGCCCCCACAAGCTACTACTTAAGCTTGTCATTTAATTATATTTCAATTGCCACTTAAGGCACCCACTAGATTTCCGCATGCCACCCAAGGCACTTACTTGATTCCCACATGCCACCCAAGGCACTTACTTAACCCTTTAATCATGTTTAATTACATGTTCCACTTTGGTTAAGTATTCTAATCGTATTTTCTATTGCCACCCAAGGCAACCCACTAGTTTCCTCATGCCACCCAAGGCACCCACTTAACCCCTCATGCCCCTCTACATGCTAATTCGGTTAAGTGTTTCTTAATTAATTAAGATCGTAACCTTTGTAAAGACCTCTCACATTAGACTGTCTTTTATGGCAGCTGGATATGTCGGTTGGTTCCGGGCAGCCTTACACCATAACAGAGTCTAACCTCGTGTCTTTACACTTGTCACGTATTTAGTTTATGACTAAGACCTCTCACATTGGGCCAATCATTTGTAGCCGCTGGATTTGCCGGTCGGTTCCGGGCAGTCTTATGCTACAAAAGGGTCCAACCTCGTGTCTTAGTAGATTAATTACACCTAATTAATCACCCCCATAATTTGTATTAATTATCCCTAATTAATTAGAAATATTTAAGAATATGGGTAGACCTAACTCAATAGGTAAATTCCCAATTCCATAATATGGGTAGACCTATCTTAATAGGTAAATTCCCAATTATGTCCATCCACTTTACGGTATGTTTAATCATACCCACTTCACACAAAATTTTATGTGTTCATTAATTTTTTACCCCATCGTCCCCACGTAAATACGTTAACATGACATACTTCAAAAGAGAAGATTCATCATACACACAATGGGTTCAACTTAGCATATCATTAGCATTATCATGGGTTTAAAAGGTGTCAACTTGTATATATGACCATAAACCCAACTTGCATAAATAACCAACCCAAACTTGCATGAATCACAAATGTCATAAAGATGGTAACTTGCTTAAATGTTCATGTCATAGACCTATCATAAAGGTGTCAACTTGCATACATGTCATAGGTCTAAAAGGGATGAACTTGCACATGTATTATGTCATACATAGAGGCAAATTTGCATATGAACTTGCATCATAACTTGCATATGAACTTGCATCATAACTTGCATACGAACTTGCATCATAACTTGCATATGAACTTGCATAACATGCCATACTTAGAGGCAAACTTGCATATGAACTTGCATCATAACTTGCATATGAACTTGCATCATAACTTTCATACGAACTTGCATCATAACTTGCATATGAACTTGCATAACATGCCATACTTAGAGGCAAACTTGCATATGAACTTGCATCATAACTTGCATATGAACATGTATCATAACTTGCATATGAACTTGCATAACATGCCATACCTAGAGGCAAACTTGCATATATTATGCATATCATAAAAAGAGACAAACTTGCATATGAACTTGCATCATAACTTTCATATGAACTTGCATCATAACTTGCATAAAACCAAACACTTAGCATGCATAAAACCAAATACTTAGCATGCATAAAACCAAATACATAGCATGCATAAAACCAAATACTTAGCATGCATAAAACCAAACACTTAACTTGCATAACATGTTACATATAGACTTGCATATAATCTCCCATATAGCTTGCATAACATGTTACATATGAATCAATGTTCAACATAGTGTTTTGCATCATAAAACATAGCATTAAACTTGCATATAGCACACAACATACACTATACTAAACTTGCATAAACACATTGATTCCACAAACATAGCCATATCTTATCATATCCTATCATAATCAATTTAACAATTGATTGTTAAGTCTATAGAAACTCACCAAAACCAAGATTAGCAAACTTATGAAGTAGAACTAGTTGCAATATTTGAAGAAGATGATGATTAGAGGTTGATTAGCTTGCAACTTTCTTCATAAACTAGTGGAGGCTCCTCCTAAGTTTGATTTTGGCGGCATGATGGCATCAATTCTATTTTTAGTATGGATTAGGCTTGCATTAGGGTGTATTTATAGGATTAGGGTGTAGTTTAGGCCCTTAGATTAACCCTAGAAGCCATCAGTTCCGTCCAGCACATCAAAAATCGTCACAAGCCACCAAAACATAGCCCAACAGCCAAAACAGTGCACCCAGGCCAAACTGGCTCGACATGGGCGCACTTCCCAAGTGCGCCAGTGTATTTTTGTGCTGGCGCACTTCACAGGTGCGCCAGTGCATTTCTGGCCTGTTTCCGGTTTTTCTGCCTAACTTCGTTCGTCCATATCTCCTTCATACGGACTCCGATTTTCGAAAACTCAGACTCTATTTCGCGTATTTTTCCAAGACGAACGCAATGGCGCAACCCGTTTATCATAATTCAGATTATAAAATTTAATTCTGCCTTGATTTATGTTATAACAAGTTATTCAAAAATACGGGTTGTTACATTCTCCCCTCCTTAAAGGATTTCGTCCCCGAAATCTCTAAGTCAAGAAGAACGTATCCTACCAACCAAACAACCATCTACTAAACCACCAAACACTGGCATCCATTGTCCTTAAAGTTTCTAATGCTGTTATGAACATATGCAAAAAGTGTGTGTATATGTTCCCTGTCTAATGCAAAATCAGGCGGTCCACTGATCCAGTTGACCTCCTTAATGCAAACCATGATAGTGCCATGCATCCATTATGTATGCGAGAGAACCCTATCGACACATACAACATCTACATGAGTGCACAATCATTCACCAAAATGCATCATCCATATGATAACACAATCATTATACATCCATAAATATAGCTACCTACACACAATTATATGCAATATGCAATATGAAGTGACTGAGCCGATCTAGTGTCTAGAGTGTGTGTATATGCACCCACGAGCAACCACTAGCAAACACTTGCATCCACATGCATCCATCAACCATAACATGTCTCAAACACATGTTTCAACCATAGGTTTACCCTATCTAAAGGTCAAAGATACTAATGAGAGGGCATACTAAAGATAAGATAAGCAGTAGACAAACGATAAAGGAGACGTTTAAAGGACATACCCTCAAAAAGGAATGGGTATAACGAACGCATCTTCGCTTCCGTCTCCCAAGTAGCGTTGCCCTCATCTTCTCCCCATTGTACTTTGACTAGTCGAACCTCTCTGTTTCTCAACTTCCTAATCTCTGACCCAAGGATGCGGGTAGGAGCCCGTCGAATAATCACATCACGCTCTACCTTTACTTATTTAAGCAAGCTCGGCTCTACCGCCTCTGCGGTCTCATGTAGGCCCTTCCTCAAATGTGACACATGGAATACGTCATGTTTCCTATGCAACCGAACTATCTCTCGAATATAAACTGAAGCTAGACATGAAACAGTCCTCTTGCTCTTCACGGGTATGAAATGGGCACTCTTAGTAAGTCTATCTACCACAAACCAAATTCCCGTATTACCCTTCCTTGATTTCGGTAATCCATCGAGACACTATCCCACTTCCATAGCGGAACCTCCAAATGGGTGAAGCAACCCACCGGGTTTCTTCTGCTCCGCTTTCATTTGCTAGCACACCAAGCATCTAGCGACATACTCGGCCACATCTTTCTTCATGCCGGCCCAGAAGAAAACCCGCTTCATGTCTTGGTACATCTTGTCCCCACCGAGATGAATGGTCATCTTTGACCGATGTGCATCATCAAGTATAACCTTCCTCAAACCCTCGTCTTGCGGTACACAAAGTCTATCGTCACTACGCAACCACCCCTTATCATCTAGGGTGTACCTACCCAAATGGCTGGACGACTCCCCCTCCTTATGAGCTTCTCTACTAACTCAACCAACTGTGGGTCGTCTCGCTGTGCTCCGCCAATCCGTCCCAGAAGAGTAGGCCTAACCTCCAAAGAGGCTAGCAAACTGGGTACAAAGTCAACGGAAGGTCTAAAGTCAAACATAGAAATAAACTCTAAGCTCCGTCGTTCAACGAACAATGAACTCGAGGACAACCTTTTTCTACTTAAGGCGTCCGCTACCACGTTACCCTTGCCATGGGTATACGCTATCCCAAACTCATAGGATGCTAAGAATCCCATCTACTTTTGCTGTCCTAAGACTATGCGCTCGAAGAGTCTCCAACACTTCCCTAAGATGTAGGGCATGCTCTTCTCCACTCTTATAGAAAACCAGGATATTACCCCATCCAAAGTCATCACAACTGTCCATCTCTCATGCAGACCACCCTAGTCGAACTCGGCATCCCCCAAATGCAAGCCCCAAAGGCCTAAACCAATATCAGACAAACACCCAAGGGATACCTCCTTCGAATTCAGACGACCTACGTGAGATGATACTAGTAAAAACGGCTAAATAATTAAGCCCTTGTCCAACTCTCGATGTCCTCGCCAGTCTCGCTCCAAAACCACCGTTTATCCCATAACTGGCTTTGCTCAACCTATTGAGCACATACGGAAACTTATTTCGCTCCTAGGAAAGACCAAGATGTCATTTACAAAGACCATCACGAACTTATTTAGGTACTCCCTGAACACCCTTCTCATCAAATCAATAAAGTATGCGGGGGCGTTCGTCAAACCAAATGACATCACCAACCACTCATAAAAAAAATCATCCGGAGTCCTAAAGGCAGTCTTCTCTATACTATCCTCAGCCACTCTCAACTGACGAAACCCCGTGGCTAAGTCCAACTGCGAAAATACTGAGGCGCCAACTAACTGACCAAAGAGATCATCAATCCTCGGCAATGGGTGTCTATTCTTCTTTGTGAGCTTATTTAGTTCTCTTTAGCCTACACAAAGTCTGAGGGACCCATCCGCCTTCGTGGCAAAAACTACTGGAGCACCCCACTCCGATATACTTCGTCTTATGAACCCCTTCTCAAGCAAATCGCCTACTTGCTTATGGAGTTCCCTCCTCTCACGAGGAGCCATGTGGCACACTGGCCAAGATACTGGTTTGGCATTGTCTACCAGATATATTCAGAAGTCAATCTCCCACTCCGGAGGTAAGCCCTTCACCCCCTCAAACACATCCGAGTATTCCCGGACCACTCTAAAAGATCGCAACTTCTCGACCGACCTGTCAAGCGATTCTAGATAACTTAGCATAACAGATTCCATGGGATTACAAGAGATCTCGAGAGTGTTACCCAAGCGGGTCATAAACCTAACAACTCTCCCTTCAAAATCAAGAACGGCACCCCTACTGGATAACCAGTCCATGCCCAAAACTAATCCATAGCCCGTGAAGCCCAAAAAGCATCACATCTAAACTCAATGCTAAGTATAGCAACTTTCAAACCCAAACACATCATGGAGCCCCCAATTGGGTTTGAAACAACTAAGGGATCATCTACTAAACTGGTGCCTAAGTGCAGTGACTCAACTAAAAATGATGAGATAAACGAACTCGATGCGTCAGAATCAAATAAAGTTCGAACTGGAAAATAAAGGAATCCAAATTCCAACCTAGACGGTCCTATCCCCATCTGGTACACTAGCCACGAGGGAATACAACTACCCTCCAAAAGATTCCGTACCTTGCCCTTGCCTCTTTGGACAACCCTAATAAGGTGTCCTATTCCTCCAAAAGGATAACTACTCGCCTTCTTCTTCCCATTCTCCACTCGTAACCTCCCATCAAAATGAGGTTTCGTCCTTCATTAAACAACAACTATTCGAGCCTTCCTCCCATCGTCTATCCAATAGGTACCTACAAGTCCTCCTCCTTCTTGAACCAACTTCTAATCCGACTAACATCTAAGTCCCTTGAAGTGGTTTTTCATTCTTATCTATCTTAGAAAGATCATCTATACACGGAGGGGAAGCTCAAAACGAGAGAGGAAGAGATTCAAAACGGAGAATTCGAAAGATAAAGATATGGCTATCGGGGATTATGCTTTTCTTTCAAAAACTTTTCTCTTAAAAGACATGCTTTTGAAAATACTCCTTTCAAAAATATTCTTAGAAAATAGTTTTTCTAAAAAATTTATCTGTTCTGGTAACCTTAAGCTCTGATACCACGTGTAACACCCCACACCCGCTACGGTCACTCATTAAGGGAATGCCATAACATCGGTGGAGTATTTTTAAGTGAATATAGAACAGAAAAATTACAACAAGACAGATATAAGTAATACTTGAGAATTTAAAACATCATTTCATTCCAGCGGAAAGTAAAACATGTTTGGTTACACCAAAACCATAAATAAGAGTCAAGTACATAATATCCATCCTGATAAAAACAAAAGTACATAATCCCACTACATATCCTAATAGCCATAATAGAAAAGATAAACTGAGCTTTACATCCACGGTCCAAGCTACAAGGATAGATAAAGCAGTCTGATCAAAGACCACTAGTGCTAGGCCTACTCTGAAAACCTGAGGGTTGGAAAAAAAAGATAAAGAAACAACGGGGTCAGACATAAGTCTGAGTGAGTCCTATAACCCTAACAATACAATCATTAAAGTAATTAGGGTATGATATAAACAAGGTACGGTACCTCTGGGGATAATGACTACACTAAGTAGCCAACTAAACACAGGATGTACTAAGATAACCGAAAAGACGCATTTATCCACCCAAGGATAATTACTAGGTTGCACCACCCCAGATCTACCCACCCAAGGGTAATTCCTACACTGCACCACACCAGTTCTACCCACCCAAGGGTAATTCCTACTTAAAGGTTGATCCCACTAAGTGTACTTAGTAATTTTACCCAGTAGTTTCGTGTACCCCTAGCTGACTACATAGGTGTCGTCTGCCCCTATCTCCACTAGGTGTACCCACTACCCCCAAGCGATCGGCTCCCTACCGTAGATACCCGTGCTGGCCCCACAGTGGGGTGTATCACTCCCCAAAGTGGCAATCCGATAATCAATGGTGCACGGCTTATACCTACACGATGCAACAACGTCTTACCCACCAGCCCGGGTCCACACACGCATATGAAACCCGTTGGACTCGCGTTGCCACCGCTACCCCGTTTTGGCCTCTTATAGTCAAGCCCAATATGTGTGTCCCGTCCTCGACTTGGGTCGAGCCCACAAAGATACGTTTGGGATATTGGTTGAAATGGGCCCCCACAAGCTACTACTTAAGCTTGTCATTTTATCTAGTGCATCCCACTTAACCCCTTTTATAATCATACCCACTTACATGTTAAGGTTTGGTTAAGTCATCTAATCATATTTCAATTGCCACTCAAGGCCCCCACAAGCTACTACTTAAGCTTGTCATTTAATTATATTTCAATTGCCACTTAAGGCCCCCACAAGCTACTACTTAAGCTTGTCATTTAATCATATTTCAATTGCCACTTAAGGCCCCCACAAGCTACTACTTAAGCTTGTCATTTAATTATATTTCAATTGCCACTTAAGGCACCCACTAGATTTCCGCATGCCACCCAAGGCACTTACTTGATTCCCACATGCCACCCAAGGCACTTACTTAACCCTTTAATCATGTTTAATTACATGTTCCACTTTGGTTAAGTATTCTAATCGTATTTTCTATTGCCACCCAAGGCAACCCACTAGTTTCCTCATGCCACCCAAGGCACCCACTTAACCCCTCATGTCCCTCTACATGCTAATTCGGTTAAGTGTTTCTTAATTAATTAAGATCGTAACCTTTGTAAAGACCTCTCACATTAGACTGTCTTTTATGGCAGCTGGATATGCCGGTTGGTTCCGGGCAGCCTTACACCATAACAGAGTCTAACCTTGTGTCTTTACACTTGTCACGTATTTAGTTTATGACTAAGACCTCTCACATTGGGCCAATCATTTGTAGCCGCTGGATTTGCCGGTCGGTTCCGGGCAGTCTTATGCTACAAAAGGGTCCAACCTCGTGTCTTAGTAGATTAATTACACCTAATTAATCACCCCCATAATTTGTATTAATTATCCCTAATTAATTAGAAATATTTAAGAATATGGGTAGACCTAACTCAATAGGTAAATTCCCAATTCCATAATATGGGTAGACCTAACTTAATAGGTAAATTCCCAATTATGTCCATCCACTTTACGGTATGTTTAATCATACCCACTTCACACAAAATTTTATGTGTTCATTAATTTTTTACCCCATCGTCCCCACGTAAATACGTTAACATGACATACTTCAAAAGAGAAGATTCATCATACACAAAATGGGTTCAACTTAGCATATCATTAGCATTATCATGGGTTTAAAAGGTGTCAACTTGTATATATGACCATAAACCCAACTTGCATAAATAACCAACCCAAACTTGCATGAATCACAAATGTCATAAAGATGGTAACTTGCTTAAATGTTCATGTCATAGACCTATCATAAAGGTGTCAACTTGCATACATGTCATAGGTCTAAAAGGGATGAACTTGCACATGTACTTATGTCATACATAGAGGCAAATTTGCATATGAACTTGCATCATAACTTGCATATGAACTTGCATCATAACTTGCATACGAACTTGCATCATAACTTGCATATGAACTTGCATAACATGCCATACTTAGAGGCAAACTTGCATATGAACTTGCATATGAACTTGCATCATAACTTTCATACGAACTTGCATCATAACTTGCATATGAACTTGCATAACATGCCATACTTAGAGGCAAACTTGCATATGAACTTGCATCATAACTTGCATATGAACATGTATCATAACTTGCATATGAACTTGCATAACATGCCATACCTAGAGGCAAACTTGCATATATTATGCATATCATAAAAAGAGACAAACTTGCATATGAACTTGCATCATAACTTTCATATGAACTTGCATCATAACTTGCATAAAACCAAACACTTAGCATGCATAAAACCAAATACTTAGCATGCATAAAACCAAATACATAGCATGCATAAAACCAAATACTTAGCATGCATAAAACCAAACACTTAACTTGCATAACATGTTACATATAGACTTGCATATAATCTCCCATATAGCTTGCATAACATGTTACATATGAATCAATGTTCAACACAGTGTTTTGCATCATAAAACATAGCATTAAACTTGCATATAGCACACAACATACACTATACTAAACTTGCATAAACACATTGATTCCACAAACATAGCCATATCTTATCATATCCTATCATAATCAATTTAACAATTGATTGTTAAGTCTATAGAAACCCACCAAAACCAAGATTAGCAAACTTATGAAGTAGAACTAGTTGCAATATTTGAAGAAGATGATGATTAGAGGTTGATTAGCTTGCAACTTTCTTCATAAACTAGTGGAGGCTCCTCCTAAGTTTGATTTTGGCGGCATGATGGCATCAATTCTATTTTTAGTATGGATTAGGCTTGCATTATGGTGTATTTATAGGATTAGGGTGTAGTTTAGGCCCTTAGATTAACCCTAGAAGCCATCAGGTCCGTCCAGCACATCAAAAATCGTCACAAGCCACCAAAACACAGCCCAACAGCCAAAACAGTGCACCCAGGCCAAACTGGCTCGACATGGGCGCACTTCCCAAGTGCGCCAGTGTATTTTTGTGCTAGCGCACTTCACAGGTGCGCCGGTGCATTTCTGGCCTGTTTCCGGTTTTTCTGCCTAACTTCGTTCGTCCATATCTCCTTCATACGGACTCCGATTTTCGAAAACTCGGACTCTATTTCGCGTATTATTCCAAGACGAACGCAATGGCGCAACCCGTTTCCCATAATTCAGATTATAAAATTTAATTCTGCCTTGATTTATGTTATAACAAGTTATTCAAAAATACGGGTTGTTACAGAGAAAATGGTGAGAAACCATATGTACATAAACCTAGTCTAACGTTGTGGCTTTCAACTACGAAATCGGGATATTTCTTGTCAAAATGTTTCTATGCTTCTTCATTTGATGGGTGTGTCAACATACCTTCTTTAGGTGTTCTCACACTGTGCCATCTCATATGATGTGCTGTTATAGATGATGCATATAATCTTGAAGTCTATGGGTGATAGGTAAATAATGCATATGCTTGTACGGAACTTCTTTTCCCTTCTTTTCCCTTGTTTTGTATCTTTCTTGATTACATCTTTTACGTTTTATAAGATTGATGTCTTCTTTCCAAAACAAAATGCAACCCTTTAAACATGTGTAACAACCCGAATTTTTAACCACGTGTTAAAATAAGAATCAAGGCAGAATTAAATTATAACATCCGAATCAGGGGAAACGGGCTGTCCCATTGCGTTCGTTTCGGAAAAATACGCAAATAGAGACCGAGTTTTCGAGAATCGGAGTCCGTTTGACCAAGATATGGTCCGTCGAAGTTTTCAGAATTTTCAGAATTCAAAACAGATTCGAATTCAAATCAGGAATTCAAAAAGTCAACACAGGCTAAGTCAAAGGGGGTGTCGACTACCAAGTCGACACCCCCCCCCCAAGTCGACACCCCCCAAGTCGACTGAGGAGTCGACACAGGTGGCCTGGCCAGTTTGGCCTGGTGCACCTAACTTCTTCCCCAAGACATGCTTTTGGTCTGGTTTGTTAGCTTGTGACGAATTTCAGTGTCTAGGATCTAAACTAGGGTTAATCCTATGGCCTAAACTATCCTAATCTTCTATAAAAAGACCCCTAACCTAATCTAAAACCTTCATAAATTGATCCTACAACTAAACTATGCCAAAATGTTTAGTCATGGCCTCCATCCTCTTGTCATAAATTCTATCTTCATTCACATGAGAGATTACATGATCATATGAGTGATTTCAAGTTTGTATGAGAGTTCATAAGTTGCATTCTAGCCAAAGTTGCAACCTTTCTACTTCAAGGCAAGGATTTCTATTGATATTTGCTCAAGGGTTTCATTTGGAGCTTATCATTTGGGGGTTTTGGTGTTGCTTGAGTGGCTTCGTCTCAATCTTTGTATTATATGTCGTTTTATTGCATTCATAGCATTGTAAGCCCTTTTCTACTTTCTTTTAGACTATGAAGTTAAATGAATGTTGCAAGTTGGGTTTGAACATTAAGTATCATACATGCTATCATGTTATGTATCCCATCATGTTTGTAAAGACATTATCTTGATCTTGTGGGCTAAAAGCTATAAGCTTTATGTTGAATGTTGCATTATGCAACATGAGAGCTATCATATCCCTTATGATAACTTGCATATAATGCTATATGCGAACTTCTAGTCATCTTTCTATGTCACCTATCACCATGATTCGCCTATGTGCTAAGTTTGAGGTTATGCATGTCTTTGAGGCTTAATAATGTAACATGCAAGTTAGTGAACACATTTATGCCTCATATGCCACCATGATTAACTTGTGGCCTTATACCCTTTTTGTCATGCCTTTGCCAAGTTCCTTTTTAAATCCATTATGCATTGTTGCGAATGTATATGCGAGTTTAAAAGCATTGGGGTTACATTATGGGTAAACTTTAATGACATGAAACACGACTTGGGGTAAATTGGTATAAACATGACAACATGTAATTTTGGCTATGAACATGGAACTTGAAAACTTGACACGTATGGGTTGTAAGTGTAATAAGACACTAGACCAAACATGAAAGTGGCCAACTCGAGGTTGGGTTGAGTTTGTAGCATAAATCTACCCGGACCCGCCCGGCTTAACTAGTGGCTACAAACAATAGGACCCAATGTGAGTAGTTGGTCACATAGCACTTAAAACCCGAGGTTAGACTAGGTTGTGGTATAAATCTACCCGGACCCGCCCGGCTTAACTAGTAACCACAACAAAGTCTAATGTGAGAGGTTGGGGTGCATTAATCTAATTAATGCCACATGAAAAGGTTAAGTAATTTTGACTAATGAAACTTAACCGATATGACATGAATGGGTAGGTTAAGAGAAACCGAACTTGGTTTCTTAATGACACTTAACCATATAAGACAATTAGGGGATGGGGTTAAGTAATTTACACTTAACTAATCCGACTTGGTAATTAGATGGGGTTAAGTAACCTACACTTAACTAATCTAAACACGGTAACTAGATGGGGTTAAGTAATCCATACTTAACTAATCTAACACGGTAAATTCGATGGGGTTAAGTAATTTACACTTAACTAATCCGACTTGGTAATTAAATGGGGTTAAGTAACCTACACTTAACTTATCTAAACACGGTAATTTGATGAAGTTAAGTTAACCTAGACTTAACTAATCTAAACACGGTTATTCGATAAGGTTAGGTTAAACACTTAACCAACCTAAACTTGATGAGGTTAAGTAACTAATACTTAACCAACTTAACATGATAATTTAATGGGGTTAAGTAACTTATACTTAACCAATTATACATGATGATTTGATGAGGTTAAGTAACCAATACTTAACCAATCTAATATACGGACCTAATAGGGTTAAGTCACAAGACCTTTTTAAATATACTTTACCATTGTAATACGATTAGTGGATGGGGTTAAGCTAACCCATACTTAACCAATCCGACTCGACAATCTGATGGGATTAAGATAATCTATGCTTAATCAATCTAACACGATAATCTGATAGGGTTAAGACAAACAAATACTTAACCAACTTGACATACGAGTTGTGGGGCTAAGCCTTGAACTTGAACACTTAGCCGATTATGACATGGTTGGTAGGCGGGTTAAGTCATGGGCTTGAATAATAACACTTAACCCAATAGACAAAACCCTAGTTAGAGGAACTAGGTAGAAAATCGTAGTTAACCAAGGATAACGGGAAAAGAAGCTAAGTGGTAAACCTTAGTTAAGAATAACTAAGTAATAATTCTTAGCCAAGGACATGGGACTAGTTCATAAATAGATGAGTAACCTGATACGGTAGGTCATCACTTAGTATACGAGGAGGAGCAACTTATCTGACTTGGAAAAAAAAGCTCCAGCGAACTGGGTGACGAAGCGGTAGCTTCGGGGGACGTAAGGGTACTCTTGGTTTCCCTCTGTGAGGTGGCAGATGGTCCATGAAACCTGGCCTCACAGAGGTTAAGGTCTACGGTAGAAGAGCCAAGGGTATGCCTTGGTTGTTGTGCGAGCAACCTAAAGACGGGGATGGATTAGCGTGGAGTCGACGATACTTGATTTTTGCCCTGGATAGCGTGTCGTCGACTACCTACCATCTTTAGTCAATCGTGTACGAACAGAAAGGCAGAGAACTCCCAACAGACCATGTTCTTGCTATCGAGTCATGGGTGAGGTTGGCCAATAGGAAAGTGGGGCATAGTGGGGCCGGGATGTAGTTCTCATACATGATTTTTCTTGGATTGCCTTTCAGTAGTTGAGGGAGGGGTCACGTGGGACCATAGCCACGGATACAAAAACAGACCTTGATATCTGCATCAGCAGACGACTTAAAGCTCCCGACGGAGTCCCGTATTTCTTGATTTGCCCTGGCACGGAACTCGGATGGCACATTGAGATACATGTGCATCTAGAAATGGAAAACGATTCACGATACATACGTGGGATAAAGGGCGCGGTTGACGGGCGGCATAATCCCTAGTGGCCCTAGGTGGCTTGAACCCAAACCGAGACACGAAAACGTTCATTAGGTAGCATAATCCCTAGTGGTCCTAGGTGGCATAAATCCTAAGTGAACACGCGATAGTTCATGGTAAGAAAACATAACCAAATCAAGGGTAGCAGTCCAAAACAACTTCAAGGATAAAATGGTACTATGTTGAGGTGGTACAGATTTACATGGGAAAGCCCGTACGGCCTACGGCAAAGGACTGAACTTATACAGGGAAAGAAACATACGAGTTGGGGAACCTACATATGCTATATATTAGGTTGACGTGGACCATTACATGACATTGGGCAAGGGACATTCATAGTTAACACATGACACGGGTTGGGATACTAGTACGAGAGGTGCAGAGCAAATATACATGTTAGAACCATGAGAAAAATACTTGATAGTAACCTCGGGATGACATACTTGACAGATACCTTAGGATATTATACTTGATAGAAACCTGACGATGTGATACTTTGTTGTATCTTGACACCGTAATTTATCATGACACCTTAGTTTATCTGGGTACTGTAGTTCATCCTGTTGTTTTGGTTTAGCTTATCTATCTTGTCATCATACTTATGTTTCATCTCAGTTTCTCATGACAGTTAACTTTATTAGTTTATGTACTGATAGTAGTTAGGGCTTACCAGTCTTTATGACTGACCCCGTTTTCTTTCGCTTCTTGTCTTCCTTTTCCCCCCCAGGTTACAGGGAGGAAATGCTATTGTTAGTTCGGACTTCTTCTGTTTGAAGGTCATCATGTATGGCTTGGACTTTTCTTGGCTATGGCTACTTTACTGTTTCACTTGGGGAATAATTTATAAAAAGGTTTTTATGCTTCTTTACTATTACAAGACAGGTTTTCATGTAAGAAATTCTCTGATGTAAAAGGCTTTAGACCTTATTTATTAATGATATGAAAGTTGGTTTTACTCCGCTATTTTATATGTTCTGTCTTGTAATATTTCTGTATATGTTTACCAACAATACCCCTCTAAAGCTAGTGCATTCCTTTGTGAGTGACCCTAGCGGAAGTGGGTGTTACATTTGGTATCAGAGTAGAAGGTTACCAGACTGGGCAAAAGTTTTTAAAACCTTCTGAAAACTATTTGAGAAACTGTTTACAAAGAAGCATTTTTCAAGAAAAGTTTTTTTTAAGGCTATTCCCCAAAAGCCATTAGCACTATCCTTTGTTTCCTTGATCGAACCTCTTTTCCTTTCTTTCCTCCATCTGTAGTCACAATAGTTTTAACTGTGACTAATCCTTGTCTAGCTACGTAAGTGTTTTCCCGTGCGATGGAGGAAGTTCTCGAGAGACCTATTACCGAAGTTATAAGAAGGGATAATAAGAGCAAGGATAAAGGACCCGAGCTTAAGAATAAACAACTTGTTGGTATGGCTTGATCCACAAAGGAAGATAAGGACAAGATCAGCGAGAGGGCAATTGTATGCTCTCATTTCTAGCGTACCTAAGAGGAATGGTACCGTTTCTGTTAAAGGCTTAGCCTTTCTTTTCTATCGTCCCGTCTAGACTTTGTTTTGATCATCACATCATTTAAGTCTGCCTCGATAGTTAAGTCTCTGCACCTTAGTACTAGCATGGTAGAAGATCCCACTTTAGTCCCAAAATCTGGTTGGAGAATCGGTCCATTTATTCATGACTTGTTTGGATTTGAGAACGTCTATGCCAAGTGTTGAGATTAGAAGCAATGCTTCTATTGTTGAGCTATGGATGGATTCTAGGGATGAAGTGGTGATCCAGTAATGGATGCCATTCTCGGTTTTGAAAGGAGGATAGTTAAACTCTTAACTTGCCTTGGTAATACCCTCGAAGTCTCGTATAACCTTTTGGGTTCTGTCATGGTTAGTTACCTAGAATCTCTTGATGCATTTATCGGAAATCTCTGATCCAATCGAGTAACATTCGCCAATATGACGGATGGTTCATTCCGCTTGAGCATGGGTTATAGGAATCACCCTAGTAAGTGCACGTGGTAACATGGATTGGCATCGGTAAACGAGATCCAGAATTCACTAGTGAATTTTGGAGAGCTTGCATGAGTACGTAGATATGGTTGAGCAAAGTAAAAGAATAAGTGAAAGTGGAACGAGAGGCGATAGTGAAATGAGTCCCAACTCATACCTTGGAAATAGGAATCAAGGAGCTACGAAGTCATGAAGTCAAAGGCGGTCAGGGCACAATGGAATTAAGCTCATGGAAATGCGGCTTAGACACGCGCATCATGTCTCTTTTTAAGAGTATATCTTTGATCCTTGGTTCACCTGTAGAGCTTACTTGCATGCTATCGCTTGGTGGACATCCTCTCGGTCCTGTTTCTGTTACAAACCCCGTAAGGAGTTTGTCTTGATCCTATCTTGGGAACCTTAGATAGAACTCTATGGATGTAAACATGTATTTGAAACATGTTATGATTGATATGGTTGCAAATGGTTGCAAGTGGTTGCTCGTGGACACGCGAATACACATTATATACTAGATTGACGCGGTCACGTTTCATGTTGCATATGCACGAGTATTTGTACTTGTTTATGGTTGAAATTGAACATGTGGATGTTGCATGTGGATGAATGGTTGTGCACACATATAGTGTTTATATGACTAGGACTATTTGCATACATGTTGGATTCATGGCACTAAACATATTTTGCATTAGAAAGATCATTCAGGCCTGATCATTAGCATTAGCTAAGGAGCATATACACACACACGTTCTGCATATGTTCACATGGCATTAGAAATCATCTAAGGACAATGGTTGCCTGTGGATGATGTTTTGAGTAGATGGATGATGGATGGTAGGATACGTTCTTCCTAACTTGGAGATTTCGTGGACGAAATCCTTAAAGGAGGGAAGAATGTAACAACCCGAATTTTTAACCACGTGTTAAAATAAGAATCAAGGAAGAATTAAATTATAACATTCGAATCAGGGGAAATGGGCTGTGCCATTGCGTTCGTCTCGGAAAAATACGCGAAAAAGAGTCCGAGTTTTCGAGAATCGGAGTCCGTATGACCAAGATATGGTCCGTCGAATTTTTCAGAATTTTCAGAATTCAAAACAGATTGGAATTCAAATCAGGAATTCAAAAAGTCAACACAGGCTAAGTCAAAGGGGGTGTTGAAGCGACCCGAAACTTCCCCGGTCTCCGAAGAGATGAGAAAGAACGAATTACTGTGAGGACAAGACAAAATAGAACGCAAATCGAAGAACATTTCATTGTTATTACAACAATTCCATCAGATACAAGAATATACAGAGTACAAATGAATAAATTACATTCGATAAATACCAGAGATTACAATAAATTACATAGCAGCGGAAAGATATATAAAGCACAACTGAAGGTGATATACGAATACAGAGCTTTCCGGATACCATTCCAGCTGTAAACCAGGATCCTGTGAATATAAATCTGCAAAACCAAAACAACTAGCTGCCCGTGCGGAAAATAGGGGCACCCAGAGTTTAGGTTAAAACAATAAACTCCAGGTCAGTCATGTGACTGGTGTGAGAACTAAAACAGTTATTTAAAGCTTTACTTTAAAAGAGAGTAATTCAAGGGACCACGCCGTATGACACGGAACGGGTTTCCTCCCAAGAATACCAGTGCATAGAATAAACAGCGCAATGCTTTTTCGAAAAACGAAGCTATTATAAGACCCAGGTCCCATCACACAATGCAACGCAAACCGGAGGATAGGGTTTTCCCTTATAACAGCCAAACATGCTTGATACGTTCAAAACAAATCATTTGATACTATAATAAGTGTATAGTGTCAAAACATTTCAATCATAAATATAAATCATTGACGGCATGGGTACCATATATCATGTCGCCATACTAGTTCTACAATTAAAACCGCAATACACGTATTGGAAATTGGATTTCCATCATGAGTCGAGGCAAGGGGCAAGCTCCTCTCCGCGTTCGAGACACTCTAGCAAATGTCCCAGGGCTACGCACTCTGGGCAACCCCTGGATGCTTCAGGGCCGGTCCTCACTTACGTTAGAGGATTAGTTATGCCTGAACACACGTTTCCCGGTCTTTACAGACCTATAATCGAGGCGCCTCGTCCAACAACCACAAAGGTGAAAAGTATATAAATGTCAGGGCTGGTAAGTCACTGACACCACCAAAGCTAGAAAGAAACGTCGTGCTCTCCCTGCAGTCCTTATCCCGTTTTTAACTCATACCGAGGTGTGAGGCTCGCGAATTCACGTTATACACAAAGCTGCCACGTAGGCATGCTTTGATCATCAACCACAAGACTTTGCTTTTCAACAGAAGCCTTGATCATTGCATCTTAGCGTGCCACACAGGCAATTCATGCCATGCGACTGATGTCCATCGATATACAACCTCTGAGCTCGTACGTCTCAGAGAAGGGCGTTAAGCAAAAGAATAAATTCTCCGTCGCCAAACAGATGTATATTTAATAGAAATCAATCAACACAGAATAAAATCCAATGTCAGACACACAATCCATTTACAAGTTCGTTCTGGGTCTGAACGAAACCGGAGGCACTTTCCTCGCATATCCATCCATCTCCAGGTACGTCTGGACGACCACCAACTATTTCCATCCTCTTGGGTGTACTACCCAATCAGGATCGTCAGTAATTATCCAGACGATGTGAAGACTTCCGGTCTTCAACCACCATCTTCATCTTCGACATATCGTCGAATCGGTTATTCAGAATGGGTATAAACCCGGCCTTTCCGAACAACCCGCGTATATTAAAAACAAATGTTACACAAACACAACATACGCCTCATTCCAGTGCAGAATATCCTTTTATTCACGAAATCACATTCTTAGGGAAATGTTCCCATTAATTTTATCCAAGATAAATGCTTTAAAATTTGTCCTTTAATCTCCCTTTGGATGTCATTTCAAACCAAATTATGGTTTTTCAAACTAGTCGAGATTAGCGAACCGCATCGAAGTAATTAATTATTTTATTTCCCAGTCCCAACCTATTCATCCCATGAAGCAAAACTGGTAATACTCCATATCTAACACCACAGTGTTGTCGGTAAAATTAATTACCATTTCACATTCAAATCTAATTAAAGATTTAACTATCGTTTTGGAGCAAAACTGGTGATACTCCATTCTCGCTTATTTGCCAAATTTGATAATTGAAATTATCAATTCTCATTTCAATCTAATTGCAGATTCATTAAAACTCCTTTTACTGGGTTAAAGAACTAGTGTCATTTAAAACACAGTTCACGACAAACCGAAATCACATTCTAATTATTATCGGGTTAAAGAACTAGTGTTATTTAAAACACCGTTCACGATAAACCCATTTCAAATCATATCCAATATATTAGAAATTCCGATTATTTAAAACCCCTTTTTAAATCTAATTTATTTATTTAAAAATAATTGGGTTTTAAATTTAGTTCAAAACTAGTTCATTTCGATAAAAATCTATTTTTATCTTTTCAAATATGGAGCTTTTCACCCCAATTTTTCTCAAATCATTTCTTATGATTTTACACAAATTATTTATATTTTTAATAATTTTATTAAGGCCCGTACAGTCGATTTCCAACAATGGCCATCGAACTGCACCTATAGCGACCTTTTTCAAGTTTGATTTGGACGTATCTCCAAATCCAACCGTTAGAATTTGAATTTCTAATATTCGTTAGAAAGCTCTTTTCGATACGAACCCAACGGTTCCGGTTTTAGGAGAATCCGACGGTCGGATCTCCCGTAATGTCCGTTTGAAATAAATGGTCGAAATTCACGAACTGCCGCGGCGCGGCGCGTTCTATTCAGGCCATTATATTATATATATAATATATATAATATATATTTCGTCGATTTCTATTTAAAATGAATTATATAAATAGTTTTGAATTCATTTCAAAAACAATTTCAACCTCCATTTCAATTCAAAGCAAAATTAAATTCTTCTTTATAAGTTCGTTTTAAAATTCATTTCTATTCAAATTTCAATTCAATTTGAATTCATTTCAATTCGCTTTCTATTCAATTTGAATTCGTTTTCAATTCAATTCAATTTCAAAGTCGTTTTCTATTCGATTCAATTCAAATTGGTTTTCTATTCGATTCAATTCAAATTGGTTTTCTATTCGATTCAATTCAAATTGGTTTTCTAATCAATTCAAATCAAATTCGTTTTGTATTCAATTCATTTCGAAATCGTTTTATATTCAATTCATTTCGAAATCGTTTTATATTCAATTCATTTCGAAATCGTTTTATATTCAATTCATTTCATTTCGAAATCGTTTTCAATTCATTTCATTTCAAAATCGTTTTCAATTCATTTCAATTCGAAATCGTTTTATATTCAATTCATTTCATTTCGAAATCGTTTTCAATTCATTTCATTTCGAAATCGTTTTATATTCAATTCATTTCATTTTGAAATCGTTTTATATTCAATTCATTTCATTTCAAAATATTCGATTTCAAAATTACTTTTCAATATTCATTTTAAAATGAATAAAATCGATATAAATATCGTTCACATCAAAATGGCGCATCTCTAATCAACACGACTTTATATATTCCTTTATTCTATTCAACAAATGAATATTTATTTTTGTCAACACACGACTAATCTCAACGAATGAGTACTGTCCACGTGTGACTATTTTTGTTAAATTATTTCGTTCAACACATGACTAAACTCAACGGATGAGTACAGTCAACACATGAACCTTTATTTTATAGTAATAAAGATATAAATTTTATTGTTAAAATATTTCGTTCAACACATGACTAATCTCACGAATGAGTACAGTCAACACATGAACCATTATTTTATAGTGATAAAGATATAAATTTTGTTGTTAAAATATTTCGTTCAACACATGACTAATCTCACGAATGAGTACAGTCAACACATGAACCATTATTTTATAATATTCTTTATCTTCTAAATTGGAATGAGGCCCAATCAATCACCATACAATGTTAATTATATGGATTTTCATACATCACACGTATATAATAGCATTGAAAAATAATCAACCATCAACCAAGGTGCACTACACTGTATAAGCATCCAATATAAATATCTAACGCTTATAACAGCCTGTCAATCAATCGATCGATATATTTAATCAATCAGGATGAGTGAACTTCAAATTTCATCCCAATACCCGTGTGGGGTTTCAAATCAACAAACACAGATTTTTATTTATGCAGTTGGGCGACGTGTAAAATTTATCGACCCAATCAATGTCCTTCAAATAGATGTACATAAACAAACCGTCCGGCTTGTAAATGAATATTTTATTTTATTCACATTCACGTTAAAAATTATATTTTTAACGACAAAACATTTTATTTTAACTTATGAATTTCTATTCAGTTCATTCTTTAAATAAAATGATATTTTTATTTTTCTAAATTATTTTAGAAAATTTCGGCGGCATAACGGCACGATACTAGAAACGGGACGAGGCCTAGCCTTATCCCCGGTCTAGTGAAGGCCCACGTCATTCACACATCAATCAAATTCACCAAACAACCAAATTCAAATCAAATCATCAAATTAATTTATGCAACCAAACAAACAAGTCCATGGTCTGTGGACGATTGTGTCGGGTGCTACTAAGCACCGTCTGCATCCTAGTATATATATATAACTAAAAAACGAAATTGAAGAGTGAGAAATTCTCACCGATAGCTATCCAACTCCACGACACTTCATTGATAGAAATCTTCATCGTTATCGCATCTTCGTCATCTTCGTTGCCCGTAGCCACTACATATATAAAAATCACCCATTTTTATATTGCTGTCTTTTTAAAATAAAAATCACATTTTTATTTGTTTACTTTCCATTTTAAAAATCATATTTTTATAATCCCTTCATATATTTAAAAATCGAATTTTCACTTCGCTATTTAATATATAATATGCTATTCAATATATAAAAATCGATTTTTTACTTTGCTACTCAATATATAAAAATCGAATTTTTACTTTCCTACTAAATAGATAAAAATTCTATTTTTATAACGATGTTATATAGATAAAAATTCTATTTTTATCCCGCTATTCTTCATATAAAGATTTCGCCTTTTCAATTATAAAGATTTCGCCTTTTCAATTATAAAGATTTCGCCTTTTCAATTATAAAGATTTCGCCTTTTCAATTATAAAGATTTCGCCTTTTCGAATATGAAGTTTTCGCCTTTTCAAATATGAAGTTTTCGCCTTTTCAAATATGAAGTTTTCGCCTTTTCTAATATGAAGTTTTCGCCTTTTTAAATATGAAGTTTTCGCCTTTTCTAATATTAAAAATCCGAACTTCACGAAAGCAAAAATCCTATATTTTTTTTTTCCTCTAAAAATATACTCTTTCCTATTTAAGCAAAAATCATATTCCTACATCTTCTATATAGTAAAGATTATATTTTTAATACTTTAAAAATATAAAAATCATATTTTTATTACTTTTTCAAAGATAAAAATCATACTCATCTCGTCACTTCACATAGATAAAAATCATATTTTTATCGTCCCTCCTTATAGATAAAAATCTAATCTTTTTAAATCTAAAAATACGATCTTTTTTAAACCAAAAAAAACACATATTAAAACTGAAATTTAAATGATGAGAACCATATTAAAAACCGAAATTTAAACAATGGGAATTACAGTAAATCTGAAATTTAAATAATGTAATTTACCTTTTCTATCGTTCTTCCCCAATTACCCTTACTACACTCACGCATCCACCCTTATCCCCTTCGTTGGAGCTGCTAGGGCGTGGTGGGGCATTGGCGGACGACATCGGTGGAGGGCGTGGTCCCTGGGAGTGGCAGCAGGGGGTTTCCGTTCAGGTTGGGTGGCTTCCGCGAGCTGAAGGAGGAGGGGGGTCGCTCAGGTGGTCGGATTGTGGGGGTTGGCGCGGGGTACGGGGTCTAGGTGCGAGGGCGTGGGGGGGGGGGGTTTGGGTGAGGCTCGGCGTCGCTCGATGGGAAGAAAAGAAGAGGGAGGCGGCAGTGGTGGCCGGGGGAAAGAGGAGGGGGGTGAACACGAGGGCGACGCGACGCCCTTGGCGGCGGCGGCGATGGGCGATCATCGCCCTTCCTTCTCCCCTTTTTTTTTTTTTTTTTACTTACTGTCAATTTAAAATCAGAAATGGGGAGGGGCTAGAGAGATTTAAGGGGAGAGGAGAGAGGATTCCAATTTTTAATTATTTTAATTATGAAAAAGTTGACTTTTACATATGACCTCAAAACGAGGCCCACCGCCTGTCGTCCATAGCGTATTACCCCCATTCCGAACACAATGGGATATGTATCGTAGGTTGATTCAACTGTTTTGATCAGTTTCCGTTGAATTTACATTTAAATCACTATATTAAATTTTAAACGTACATTTCAAATTACCGGGGTCACATACTAACTTTAAAAATTCCAGAGAAATATTTTCTAGCTTCGTATTGACGATACGGTCCTAACAAAACTAGTTTCGTCGAATTCTGAGACCATTAGAAAAATGGCCAATTTCCAGTCGATTAAAATCAACTAAAACTGGTCAAACGCGTTTTCCTATGCCACGCTCACATATTGAATCGAAAAATTATGAAATTTGAAACCTAGCAATAACTTTACATCACAGACCCAACAAAAGTGGTTTCGTCGAAATCCGAGGTCGTTTGCATAATGTCTATTTTTAAGGGCCTGAATTCCATAGCGACTATTCAGAATTTTCAACTGGACATATCTTTTGATTCCCGTTATGAAATTTCGATTTTTCGGATTCGTTGGAAAGATATTCTCAATTAGATCCTAATGTTTTCAGTTTCACTAAAATCCGGATTGTTTTGCACCCAGTATGTTCAATTGAAGTTTGCAATCGAATTATCGAACTACCGCGCCATTTTCAATTCTATTTATAATTATATATAATTATTTATATTCTAACGACGACGTATATAATATATACGTTCAAATTATATTCAAAATAAATTTTCGTCGATATTATTTAAAATAATTCATTTTAAATATTCAAAATTCGCTAAAATTGCCAAAATAAAATTTTTAAACTGGCCCAGAATTTCCGGGTTATTACAATCTCCCCCACTTAAAACTTTTCGTCCCCGAAAAGGAACAAAGTCGAAAGTGGTTTGATTAATCAGCTCTACGTTCGATCTGGCTTCCATTCTCCAACTTTTCAGTTTCTGAGAATTTTCAAATTTTCAAAAATTTGGCTAACACCCTAAATTTTCAAAAAATTTCGCCATAACCTCCCCTGCACTGGGAGCCACGGGAAAATCCCGAAATTGCCATATAGGCCTTCTGATCTCAAAAAGAAAAAGAAAAAGCCAAGCGGCTAGCCAATAGGCTCATAAAATCATCATCACCCAAACAAAACAGTAAATTATGTAGTAAACATGTACCTATTTGTCGGGCAAACAAATTTTATTCTCTACTCTAGCCTCCTTGCTATGACCTGTTCAATGTAAGTATATGTATATGCAAGCAAATGCGACTAATTTTCAATACAGTTCAATATTTGATACAATTAGGCATAATGGCTCAAAATTATTAAATAAATAAACAAACAACACAAACATCAATCAATTAGTGAATTAGAGTTTCAAATTCATAATTTTGATACATATTCAGAAAATCATGTTTTTGATGCCAATTCACAACAATGTGTCCTAGCTATATAAGTTTTGGTTCTCACACCAGTCTAATGGAAATATATAGAAAATCACACCTTCGAAACTCGAACACACACTACTGATGATATATAGTCATCAGTAGAATCATCTCTGGGCGACTAGAGTGTGACTCTATATCTATCTAATATATTAAAACTTCGAATATACGTTCATGACGCGTATATGCAAAACCTTTATATACTGGATTGTCCAAATTCAAAATAAATAAATAATCAAATACGTTTAAAACGATTTAAATTTCAAAACAATATTGTTTTCATTTGAAAAATATACTCTTCACACTCGTTCTAGGATACTACTGATCCTATCTCTAACGAGTCATTTTAATTGGATATTACTAATCCAATATCTGATGAATTCTTTCGTATGGTTCTAATGTGTCTTGTTCTCGAGCTCTGTAAACCAAAGCTCTGATACCAAATGAAGCGACCCGAAACTTCCCCGGTCTCCGAAGAGATGAGAAAGAACGAATTACTGTGAGGACAAGACAAAATAGAATGCAAACCGAAGAACATTTCATTGTTATTACTACAATTCCATCAGATACAAGAATATACAGAGTACAAATGAATAAATTACATTCGATAAATATCAGAGATTACAATAAATTACATAGCAGCGGAAAAATATATAAAGCACAACTGAAGGTGATATACGGATACGGAGCTTTACGGATACCATTCCAGCTGTAAACCAGGATCCTATGAATATAAATCTGCAAAACCAAAACTACTAGCTGCCCGTGCGGAAAATAGGGGCACCCAGAGTTTAGGTTAAAACAATAAACTCCAGGTCAGTCATGTGACTGGTGTGAGAACTAAAACAGTTATTTAAAGCTTTACTTTAAAAGAGAGTAATTCAAGGGACCACGCCGTATGACACGGAACGGGTTTCCTCCCAAGAATACCAGTGCATAGAATAAACAGCGCAATGCTTTTTCGAAAAATGAAGCTATTATAAGACCCAGGTCCCATCACACAATGCAACGCAAGCCGGAAGATAGGGTTTTCCCTTATAACAGCCAAACATGCTTGATACGTTTAAAACAAATCATTTGATACTAGAATAAGTGTATAGTGTCAAAACATTTCAATCATAAATATAAATCATAGACGGCATGGGTACCATATATCATGTCGCCATACTAGTTCTACAATTAAAACCGCAATACACGTATTGGAAATTGGATTTCCGTCATGAGTCGAGGCAAGCTCCTCTCCGCGTTCGAGACACTCTAGCAAATGTCCCAGGGCTACGCACTATGGGCAACCCCTGGATGCTTCAGGGCCGGTCCTCACTTACGTTAGAGGATTAGTTATGCCTGAACACACGTTTCCCGGTCCTTACAGACCTATAATCGAGGCGCCTCATCCAACAACCACAAAGGTGAAAAGTATTTAAATGTCAGGGCTGGTAAGTCACTGACACCACCAAAGCTAGATAGAAACGTCGTGCTCTCCCTGTAGTCCTTATCCCGTTTTTAACTCATACCGAGGTGTGAGGCTCGCGAATTCACGTTATACACAAAGCTGCCACGTAGGCATGCTTTGATCATCAACCACAAGACTTTGCTTTTCAACAGAAGCCTTGATCATTGCATCTTAGCGTGCCACACAGGCAATTCATGCCATGCGACTGATGTCCATCGATATACAACCTCTGAGCTCGTACGTCTCAGAGAAGGGCGTTAAGCAAAAGAATAAATTCTCCGTCGCCAAACAGATGTATATTTAATAGAAATCAATCAACACAGAATAAAATCCAATGTCAGACACACAATCCATTTACAAGTTCGTTCTGGGTCTGAACGAAACCGGAGGCACTTTCCTCGCATATCCATCCATCTCCAGGTACGTCTGGACGACGACCAACTATTTCCATCCTCTTGGGTGTACTACCCAATCAGGATCGTCATTAATTATCCAGACGATGTGAAGACTTCCGGTCTTCAACCACCGTCATCATCTTCGACATATCGTCGAATCGGTTATTCAGAATGGGTATAAACCCGGCCTTTCCGAACAACCCGCGTATATTAAAAACAAAT
Organism: Allium sativum; assembly: GCA_030737875.1. NCBI lineage: Eukaryota > Viridiplantae > Streptophyta > Magnoliopsida > Asparagales > Amaryllidaceae > Allium > Allium sativum. The sequence continues at coordinate 433,306,393 of CM060912.1, forward strand.
GTTACACAAACACAACATACGCCTCATTCCAATGCAGAATATCCTTTTATTCACGAAATCACATTCTTAGGGAAAGGTTCCCATTAATTTTATCCAAGATAAATTCTTTAAAATTTATCCTTTAATCTCCCTTTGGATGTCATTTCAAACCAAATTATGGTTTTTCAAACTAGTCGAGATTAGCAAACCGCATCGAAGTAATTATTTATTTTATTTCCCAATCCCAACCTATTCATCCCATGAAGCAAAACTGGTAATACTCCATATCTAACACCACAGTGTTGTCCGTAAATTTATTACCATTTCACATTCAAATCTAATTAAAGATTTAACTATCGTTTTGGAGCAAAACTGGTGATACTCCATTCTCGCTTTTTTGCCAAATTTGATAATTGAAATTATCAATTTTCATTTCAATCTAATTGCAGATTCATTAAAACTCCTTTTACTGGGTTAAAGAACTAGTGTCATTTAAAACACAGTTCACGACAAACCGAAATCACATTCTAATTATTATCGGGTTAAAGAACTAGTGTTATTTAAAACACCGTTCAAGATAAACCCATTTCAAATCCAATCCAATATATTAGAAATTCCGATTATTTAAAACCCCTTTTTAAATCTAATTTATTTATTTAAAAATAATTGGGTTTTAAATTTAGTTCAAAACTAGTTCATTTCGATAAAAATCTATTTTTATCTTTTCAAATATGGAGCTTTTCACCCCAATTTTTCTCAAATCATTTCTTATGATTTTACACAAATTATTTATATTTTTAATAATCTTATTAAGGCCCGTATAGTCGATTTCCAACAATGGTCATCAAACTGCACCTATAGCAACCTTTTTCAAGTTTGATTTGGACGTATCTCCAAATCCAACCGTTAGATTTTGAATTTCTAATATTCGTTAGAAAGCTCTTTTCGATACGAACCCAACGGTTCCGGTTTTAGGAGAATCCGACGGTCGGATCTCCCTTAATGTCCATTTGAAATAAATGGTCGAAATTCACGAACTGCCGCGGCGCGGCGCGTTCTATTCAGGCCATTATATTATATATATAATATATATAATATATATTTCGTCGATTTCTATTTAAAACGAATTATATAAATAGTTTTGAATTCATTTCAAAAACAATTTCAACCTCCATTTCAATTCAAAGCAAAATTAAATTCTTCTTTATAAGTTCGTTTTAAAATTCATTTCTATTCAAATTTCAATTCAATTTGAATTCATTTCAATTCGCTTTCTATTCAATTTGAATTCGTTTTCAATTCAATTCAATTTCAAAGTCGTTTTCTATTCGATTCAATTCAAATTGGTTTTCTATTCGATTCAATTCAAATTGGTTTTCTATTCGATTCAATTCAAATCGGTTTTCTAATCAATTCAAATCAAATTCGTTTTATATTCAATTCATTTCGAAATCGTTTTATATTCAATTCATTTCGAAATCGTTTTATATTCAATTCATTTCATTTCAAAATCGTTTTCAATTCATTTCATTTCGAAATCGTTTTCAATTCATTTCATTTCGAAATCATTTTATATTCAATTCATTTCATTTCGAAATCGTTTTCAATTCATTTCATTTCGAAATCGTTTTATATTCAATTCATTTCATTTCGAAATCGCTTTATATTCAATTCATTTCATTTCAAAATATTCGATTTCAAAATTACTTTTCAATATTCATTTTAAAATGAATAAAATCGATATAAATATCGTTCACGTCAAAATGGCGCATCTCTAATCAACACGGCTTTATATATTCCTTTATTCTATTCAACAAATGAATATTTATTTTTGTCAACACACGACTAATCTCAACGAATGAGTATTGTCCACGTGTGACTATTTTTGTTAAATTATTTCGTTCAACACATGACTAAACTCAACGGATGAGTACAGTCAACACATGAACCTTTATTTTATAGTGATAAAGATATAAATTTTATTGTTAAAATATTTCGTTCAACACATGACTAATCTCACGAATGAGTACAGTCAACACATGAACCATTATTTTATAGTGATAAAGATATAAATTTTATTGTTAAAATATTTCGTTCAACACATGACTAATCTCACGAATGAGTACAGTCAACACATGAACCATTATTTTATAATATTCTTTATCTTCTAAATTGGAATGAGGCCCAATCAATCACCATACAATGTTAATTATATGGATTTTCATACATCACACGTATATAATAGCATTGAAAAATAATCAACCATCAACCAAGGTGCACTACACTGTATAAGCATCAAATATAAACATCTAACGCTTATAACAGCCTGTCAATCAATCGATCGACATATTTAATCAATCAGGATGAGTGAACTTCAAATTTCATCCCAATACCCATGTGGGGTTTCAAATCAACAAACACAGATTTTTATTTGTGCAGTTGGGCGACGTGTAAAATTTATCGACCCAATCAATGTCCTTCAAATAGATGTACATAAACAAACCGTCCGGCTTGTAAATGAATATTTTATTTTATTCACATTCACGTTAAAAATTATATTTTTAACGACAAAACATTTTATTTTAACTTATGAATTTCTATTCAGTTCATTCTTTAAATAAAATGATATTTATATTTTTCTAAATTATTTTAGAAAATTTCGGCGGCATAACGGCACGATACTAGAAACGGGACGAGGCCTAGCCTTATCCCCGGTCTAGTGAAGGCCCACGCCATTCACACATCAATCAAATTCACCAAACAACCAAATTCAAATCAAATCATCAAATTAATTTATGCAACCAAACAAAAAAGTCCATGGTCTGTGGACGATTGTGTCGGGTGCTACTAAGCACCGTCTGCATCCTAGTATATATATATATATAACTAGAAAACGAAATTGAAGAGTGAGAAATTCTCACCGATAGCTATCCAACTCCACGACACTTCATTGATAGAAATCTTCATCGTTATCGCATCTTTGTCATTTTCGTTGCCCATAGCCACTACACATATAAAAATCACCCATTTTTATATTGCTGTCTTTTTAAAATAAAAATCACATTTTTATTTGTTTACTTTCCATTTTAAAAATCATATTTTTATAATCCCTTCATATATTTAAAAATCGAATTTTCACTTCGCTATTCAATATATAAAAATCGAATTTTTACTATGCTATTCAATATATAAAAATCGAATTTTTACTTTGCTACTCAATATATAAAATCGAATTTTTACTTTGCTACTAAATAGATAAAAATTCTATTTTTATAACGATGTTATATAGATAAAAATTCTATTTTTATCCCGCTATTCTTCATATAAAGATTTCGCCTTTTCAATTATAAAGATTTCGCCTTTTCAATTATAAAGATTTCGCCTTTTCAATTATAAAGATTTCGCCTTTTCGAATATGAAGTTTTCGCCTTTTCAAATATGAAGTTTTCGCCTTTTCAAATATGAAGTTTTTGCCTTTTCTAATATGAAGTTTTCGCCTTTTTAAATATGAAGTTTTTGCCTTTTCTAATATTAAAAATCCGAACTTCACGAAAGCAAAAATCCTATATATTTTTTCCTCTAAAAATATACTCTTTCCTATTTAAGCAAAAATCATATTCCTACATCTTCTATATAGTAAAGATTATATTTTTAATACTTTAAAAATATATAAAAATCATATTTTTATTACTTTTTCAAAGATAAAAATCATACTCATCTCGTCACTTCACATAGATAAAAATCATATTTTTATCGTCCCTCCTTATAGATAAAAATCTAATCTTTTTAAATCTAAAAATACGATCTTTTTAAACCAAAAAAAACTCATATTAAAACTGAAATTTAAATGATGAGAACCATATTAAAAACCGAAATTTAAATAATGGGAATTACAGTAAATCTGAAATTTAAATAATGTAATTTACCTTTTCTATCGTTCTTCCCCAATTACCCTTACTGCACTCACGCATCCACCCTTATCCCCTTCGTTGGAGCTGCTAGGGCGCGGTGGGGCATTGTCGGACGGCATCGGTGGAGGGCGTGGTCCCTGGGAGTGGCGGGAGGGGGTTTCCGTTCAGGTTGGGTGGCTTCCGCGAGCTGAAGGAGGAGGGGGGTCGCTCAGGTGGTCGGACTGTGGGGGTTGGCGCGGGGTACGGGGTCTGGTGCGAGCGCGTGGGGGGGGGGGGGGGGGGTTGGGTGAGGCTCGGCGTCGCTCGATGGGAAGAAAAGAAGAGGGAGGCGGCGGCAGTGGTGGCTGGGGGAAAGAGGAGGGGGGTTAACACGAGGGCGGCGCGACGCCCTTGGTGGCGGCGGCGAAGGGCGATCGTCGCCCTTCCTTCTCCCCTTTTATTTTCTTTTTTTTTACTTACTGTCGATTTAAAATCAGAAAGGGGGAGGGGCCAAAGTGATTTAAGGGGAGAGGATAGAGGATTCCAATTTTTAATTATTTTAATTATGAAAAAGTTGACTTTTACATATGACCTCAAAACGAGGCTCACCGCCTGTCATCCATAGCGTATTACCCCCATTCCGAACACAATGGGATATGTATCGTAGGTTGATTCAACTGTTTTGATCAGTTTCTATTGAATTTACATTTAAATCACTATATTGAATTTTAAATGTACATTTCAAATTACCGGGGTCACATACTAACTTTAAAAATTTCAGAGAAAATATTTTCTAGCTTCTTATTGACGATACGGTCCTAACAAAACTAGTTTCGTCGAATTCTGAGACCGTTAGAAAAATGGCCAATTTCCAGTCGATTAAAATCAACTGAAACTGGTCAAACGCGTTTTCCTATGCCACACTCACATATTGAATCGAAAAATTATGAAATTTGAAACCTAGCAATAACTTTACATCACAGACCCAACAAAAGTGGTTTCGTCGAAATCCGAGGTCGTTTGCAAAATGTCTATTTTAAGGGCCTGAATTCCATAGCGACTATTCAGAATTTTCAACTGGACATATCTTTTGATTCCCGTTATGAAATTTCGATTTTTCGGATTCGTTGGAAAGATATTCTCAATTAGATCCTAATGTTTTCAGTTTCACTAAAATCTGGACTGTTTTGCACCCGGTATGTTCAATTGAAGTTTGAAATCGAATTATCGAACTACCGCGCCATTTTCAGTTCTATTTATAATTATATATAATTATTTATATTCTAACGACGACGTATATAATATATACGTTCAAATTATATTCAAAATAAATTTTCGTCGATATTATTTAAAATAATTCATTTTAAATATTCAAAATTCGCTAAAATTGCCAAAAATAAAATTTTTAAACTGGCCCAGAATTTTCGGGTTATTATAGGTGTCGACTGCCAAGTCGACACCCCCCCCCCCCCCCAAGTCGACTGGGGAGTCGACACAGGTGGCATGGCCAGTTTGTCCTGGTGCACCTGACTTCTTCCCGAAGACATGCTTTTGGTCTGGTTTGTTAGCTTGTGACGAATTTCAGTGGCTAGGATCTAAACTAGGGTTAATCCTATGGCCTAAACTATCCTAATCTTCTATAAAAAGACCCCTAACCTAATCTAAAACCTTCATAAATTGATCCTACAACTAAACTATGCCAAAATGTTTAGTCATGGCCTCCATCCTCTTGTCATAAATTCTATCTTCATTCACATGAGAGATTACATGATCATATGAGTGATTTCAAGTTTGTATGAGAGTTCATAAGTTGCATTCTAGCCAAAGTTGCAACCTTTCTACTTCAAGGCAAGGATTTCTATTGATATTTGCTCAAGGGTTTCATTTGGAGCTTATCATTTGGGGTTTTTGGTGTTGCTTGAGTGGCTTCGTCTCAATCTTTGTATTATATGTCGTTTTATTGCCTTCATAGCATTGTAAGCCCTTTTCTACTTTCTTTTTAGACTATGAAGTTAAATGAATGTTGCAAGTTGGGTTTGAACATTAAGTATCATACATGCTATCATGTTATGTATCCCATCATGTTTGTAAAGACATTATCTTGATCTTGTAGGCTAAAAGCTATAAGCTTTATGTTGAATGTTGCATTATGCAACATGAGAGCTATCATATCCCTTATGATAACTTGCATATAATGCTATATGCGAACTTCTAGTCATCTTTCTATGTCACCTATCACCATGATTCTCCTATGTGCTAAGTTTGGGGTTATGCATGTCTTTGAGGCTTAATAATGTAACATGCAAGTTAGTGAACACATTTATGCCTCATATGCCACCATGATTAACTTGTGGCCTTATACCCTTTTTGTCATGCCTTTGCCAAGTTCCTTTTTAAATCCATTATGCGTTGTTGCGAATGTATATGCAAGTTTAAAAGCGTTGGGGTTACATTATGGGTACAATTTAATGACATGAAACACGACTTGGGGTAAATTGGTATAAACATGACAACATGTAATTTTGGCTATGAACATGGAACTTGAAAACTTGACATGTATGGGTTGTAAGTGTAATAAGACACTAGACCAAACATGAAAGTGGCCAACTCGAGGTTGGGTTGAGTTTGTAGCATAAATCTACCCGGACCCGCCCGGCTTAACTAGTGGCTACAAACAATAGGACCCAATGTGAGTAGTTGGTCACATAGCACTTAAAACCCGAGGTTAGACTAGGTTGTGGTATAAATCTACCCGGACCCGCCCGGCTTAACTAGTAACAACAACAAAGTCTGATGTGAGAGGTTGGGGTGCATTAATCTAATTAATGCCACATGAAAAGGTTAAGTAATTTTGACTAATGACACTTGACCGATATGACATGAATGGGTAGGTTAAGTGAAACCGGACTTGGTTTCTTAATGACACTTAACCATATAAGACAATTAGGGGATAGGGTTAAGTAATTTACACTTAACTAATCCGACTTGGTAATTAGATGGGGTTAAGTAACCTACACTTAACTAATCTAAACACGGTAATTAGATGGGGTCAAGTAATCCATACTTAACTAATCTAACACGGTAAATTCGATGGGGTTAAGTAATTTACACTTAACTAATCCGACTTGGTAATTAGATAGGGTTAAGTAACCTACACTTAACTTATCTAAACACGGTAATTTGATGAAGTTAAGTTAACCTAGACTTAACTAATCTAAACATGGTAATTCGATAAGGTTAGGTTAAACACTTAACCAACCTAAACTTGATGAGGTTAAGTAACTAATACTTAACCAACTCAACATGATAATTTAATGGGGTTAAGTAACTTATACTTAACCAATTATACATGATGGTTTGATGAGGTTAATTAACCAATACTTAACCAATCTAATATACGGACCTAATAGGGTTAAGTCACAAGACCTTTTTAAATATACTTAACCATTGTAATACGATTAGTGGATGGGGTTAAGCTAACCCATACTTAACCAATCCGACTCGACAATCTGATGGGATTAAGATAATCTATGCTTAATCAATCTAACACGATAATCTGATAGGGTTAAGACAAACAAATACTTAACCAACTTGACATACGAGTTGTGGGGCTAAGCCTTGAACTTGAACACTTAGCCGATTATGACATGGTTGGTAGGCGGGTTAAGTCATGGGCTTGAATAATAACACTTAACCCAATAGACAAAACCCTAGTTAGAGGAACTAGGTAGAAAATCGTAGTTAACCAAGGATAACGGGAAAAGAAGCTAAGTGGTAAACCTTAGTTAAGAATAACTAAGTAATAATTCTTAGCCAAGGACATGGGACTAGTTCATAAATAGATGAGTAACCTGATACGGTAGGTCATCGCTTAGTATACGAGGAGGAGCAACTTATCTGACTTGGAAAAAAAAGCTCCAGCGAACTGGGTGACGAAGCGGTAGCTTCGGGGGACGTAAGGGTACTCTTGGTTTCCCTCTGTGAGGTGGCAGATGGTCCATGAAACCTGGCCTCACAGAGGTTAAGGTCTGTGGTAGAAGAGCCAAGGGTATGCCTTGGTTGCTGTGCGAGAAACCTAAAGACGGGGATGGATTAGCGTGGAGTCGACGATACTTGATTTTTGCCCTGGATAGCACGTCGTCGACTACCTACCATCTTTAGTCAATCGTGTACGAACGGAAAGGCAGAGAATTCCCAACAGACCATATTCTTGCTATCGAGTCATGGGTGAGGTTGGCCAATAGGAAAGTGGGGGCATAGTGGGGCCGGGATGTAGTTCTCATACATGATTTTTCTTGGATTGCCTTTCAGTAGTTGAGGGAGGGGTCACGTGGGACCATAGCCACGGATACAAAAACAGACCTTGATATCTGCATCAGCAGACGACTTAAAGCTCCCGACCGAGTCCCGTATTTCTTGATTTGCCCTGACACGGAACTCGGATGGCACATTGAGATACATGTGCATCTAGACATGGAAAACGATTCACGATACATACGTGGGATAAAGGGCGCGGTTGACGGGCGGCATAATCCCTAGTGGCCCTAGGTGGCTTGAACCCAAACTGAGACACGGAAACGTTCATTAGGTAGCATAATCCCTAGTGGTCCTAGGTGGCATAAATCCTAAGTGAACACGCGATAGTTCATGATAAGAAAACATAACCAGATCAAGGGTAGCAGTCCAAAACAACTTCAAGGATAAAATGGTACTACGTTGAGGTGGTATAGATTTACATGGGAAAGCCCGTACGACCTACGGCAAAGGGCTGAACTTATACAGGGAAAGAAACATGCGAGTTGGGGAACCTACATATGCTATATATTAGGTTGACGTGGACCATTACATGACATTGGGCAAGGGACATTCATAGTTAACACATGACGCGGGTTGGGATACTAGTACGAGAGGTGCAGAGCAAATATACATGTTAGAACCATGAGAAAAATACTTGATAGTAACCTCGGGATGTCATACTTGACAGATACCTTGGGATATTATACTTGATAGAAACCTGACGATGTGATACTTTGTTGTATCTTGACACCGTAATTTATCATGACACCTTAGTTTATCTGGGTACTGTAGTTCATCCTGTTGTTTTGGTTTATTTTATCTATCTTGTCATCATACTTATGTTTCATCTCAGTTTCTCATGACGGTTAACTTTATTAGTTTATGTACTGATAGTAGTTAGGGCTTACCAGTCTTTATGACTGACCCCGTTTTCTTTCGCTTCTTGTCTTCCGTTTCCCCCCCAGGTTACAGGGAGGAAATGTTATTGTTAGTTCGGACTTCTTCTGTTTGAAGGTCATCATGTATGGCTTGGACTTTTCTTGGCTATGGCTACTTTACTGTTTCACTTGGGGAATAATTTATAAAAAGGTTTTTATGCTTCTTTACTATTACAAGACAGGTTTTCATGTAAGAAATTCTCTGATGTAAAAGGCTTTAGACCTTTTTTATTAATGATATGAAAGTTGGTTTTAATTCCGCTATTTTATATGTTCTATCTTGTAATATTTCTGTACATGTTTACCAACAATACCCCTCTAAAGCTAGTGCATTCCTTTGTGAGTGACCCTAGCAGAAGTGGGTGTTACAACATGTATCTATTTTCTGATACGACACATCGAAAGATGACATAAGTTTTTTCACTTCATAATAATTTTCGCACATTAAATTATCGGATGGCATGTGACGTGTACCAGCTTGAACAACAGTCATAAATCTAGCTTCCGTAAGGTTGTATTTTGATTTCATTGCAATGTATTCTGCATTTACAGATAATTAAGTGCCACTTTCACATCCTATCCAAAGGGTTCATTTTAGCATTATTCAATAAAATCATATATTTCGTTAGCTTCAACATTTGGTTAATCTTCAACCTTAATATCGTCATTACCAATTTCAACGGTAGGGAACATTGATCGTGCAACATGTTCGACCATATTTTCTATGAGATTCATACTAACTTCAACACTATTGACCTCCATCGAACGTTCTTCATTATTAAGGGCTACAATTTCTCCATGACGATCCCACAGCAAATAAATGGGTAGGAAACTGTATTACCGCAAATGAATCTTAACCATATTCGGTATTAAATAGTTCAACAATTGCCCTACTACATGAACAACGAATTTCTATACTATTTCCAATATCACTTATCACAAATTCAATGAACACTTTTATCCTATTTTCAAAATGTTTACTTATTGCACCACTATTTCCCTTCTTTGATACATCCAGCTCCGATCAATAAAGTAATTGACCATTTTCATACTTTATAACCTATGATGAAGTAAGAAAATAATAATCGTTAATTTTATATGTTGTTTAAAATTTATTTGCTAATTTAGTAAACATGTATTAATTAATTTTATATTTTTTTTACAAACTTTATTTTAAATAAATAGTTATTGGTTCATTGATGCTTATATGTCTTCTTTGATGGTTGGTCATCCTACTTCCCATTACAAACACAATAGTAATTATATTTCGTAAATCATATCATTTTAAACGATTTCACAAATTTCAGCAGCATTTCCCCCGTGTTCCTTGTATCGTACACACATGCGTGTACACATAAAACGTAAAGGAAATGCCGTTGAAATTTTGTGAACCGTTTAAAATGATATGATCTACTAAATATAATTACTTTATAGTGTTTGTAACTTGTCCAATATAGGGACAAATCCGACAAATGATGTATCGGATGATAGTGATGTCCTTTTTGCAGAAAATGAATATCCATATAAGATCATATACACCACTTGTCAAATGGGGCCAAATAATATCTAAGGGTTTAAATATTTGTCTATATTAAATTTAAATATACAATTTGTTTATATTTTACCGTTTTCTTACATGTATACTAAATTATATATTTTTAAAACTTATTGAATTCTAACTATGATGATTACTATTAAAATCATTTATACACCAAATCATTTCGCATAAACACAAAACTCATGTTCACACAAATTTTCCAAAATTACAGCCACTCAGCATAATATATACTTCGTGTTTGTATAAATTATATTATTAGTAAACTTTATCACACACATATCGTTTACTAACCAAAGTTACCTAAACATACACAATATACAAAATTTTAAAAATGTAAAATTCCTATCAATTTGATCATGATGGTGATAATAGTGGCAATCAGGGTGTAGCATGATGTAATATACATATACAAACAACTAGAAATCAAGCAAACTTCAGATTAAACCCGAAATCAATGAAAACCTTAAAATTAGGTTTAGGGAAATTATCAGATTTGGAGAGCAACAAGCGTGGAGACGGGTTGGAGAGGCTTCTAGATGGTGTCGTATGTGCTTAGGTATGGTGGTTGGGGGGTGGTGGCAGCAAAATTGAAGGGGAGGAAATGGTTGAATTAGGGAAGAAATTGAATCGTGAGAGGTGGAAATGAGAAATGAGCAGCAGGTCGTGGGTTTTAGAAAATACGCAGGAAAATTTCCAATGGTTACTAATGGCCGCCAACGACAATAATTCCATCGGTTTCCAACGGACGCCAATGGATTTAATTTAGCCATTGGAAGCCATTGGAAAACCGGCGTTGGAATACACTGTTCCTCAGGTAGTGTTGAGATTGTTAATATAGATGCATTGGTAGATCCTAGGCCATCGAAGTATTGAGTTCAATGTGAGTTTGACATTGCGAAGTTTACTCAAATGTGTAAGTGAGATATGTGTAGTTGTCCTTTGGGTAATGTTGGCTTAGTAGTGAAAGGGATTTATTCCTTTGTTTTATACTAGAAGCAGTTCGAGAGATTATTCGTCAATTGATTATTTGACCTTTCAATATAAACATTTGCAAGAAGGTTTTGAGTACCTGTGTAGTTAAGATTATATCCCTTAAGCTAAGGTAACCAACCTTTGGTAATTAATGCACAAGCACAAAATGAAACCCAGGCCATGTTGACTTTAATTAAAGTTGATTGATTTTGAAAATAGTACTACAACTGATTAACCAGAATTTATTCCAGCCCACCACTTTCTTTCTTTTCCCCCTCACCGCATAAAGACATCCAAACAGGCTATTAGGTGAACTGGATAGACGTACTACATAGAGGAAGGAGTTAGGCACTAAAGTTATATTGTTTTTAGTTACTCCAACTGTATTATTTATCATATTTCATTTCAATTAAACACCATGTTATTATTTAGGGGACTTCATATGTGGACTGATTGTTACTAAGATCATTACATGGAATATTTTTTTCGGCATTTATACGTACTTACTTTCACAATAAGTTATGAAAGTGTAGAAAACCTTAAATTTTATTTTAGTCCATGCATCATGTAAGGATTAAAGCCGATGACTCGTAATTTTTGGCACAATATGTGCTTGAAAGTCACATTAGATTTTCAATTGGTGTGTCCGAAGGAACAAGTTTCCATATTCCCCATTGATACCAATGCCCACTCCTTAATGACAACCATTCCTTCCTTGTTCATCGCATAATGAACCTCTCACTTTTGCTGCTTCTAGGCTCATACTCCACCTTAGAACTAATAATCTACCCCGACAAAGGTTCTTGTTATTCAAAATCATAACCAACTTTATAGCATGGTGTAAGGCTGCCTTAACCCAAAGAATGTAGTCTCATTCATATGGAAGCTTATGTCAGTCCTGATGGGTTTCACCATAATGAAAAAAATTGTTATGCAACTTCACTATCAAAATTTTCCTAAATGAATTCAAGGCGAAGTAACGAGCACATTAAGCACACATGTGTTAGCCTACTTTGTGAATTAGGCTACACAAAGCTAAAAGACCAATTGATGAAGAGTGTTGACTAGAAGAGTACAGGATAGAAGCTTGGATCGGTCCGGAAACCCAAACTAAACCTCTACGTTGCAAAACAGAAAATAGAAGTACGAAGGTAGATTCGGGTCAGTTCGGAGTTACCCGATCCGCTCCCCCTCTCATATGCACTTCCAATTCGAACCGACGAGGACTAGCGTAGCGGTTGCACCCCACGTCCCTGGAAACTCGGAGCTGTTAGGCATCCATCATCCCACGTTGACCCACAACTGTTGTGCGTTGGTGTCATCTCTGAAGCTCCCACTACCAAACCAAGCGAGACGCCTGCCACATGTACCGAACCGGAGGCCTCCCAGAAAGATTTTCCACCTAGAAATACACCATTAAGGATCATTTGAAGGGATCTTTTGGAAAATTAGCAACCCAAACTTCCTCAACAACCGAATTCTATCACTTTGTTCAGATCAAAATCACCTTTTGAAGTACATTTTAAAGAAGATTGAGTGAAATTATCCATTGTATGAGTGAAATTGACTGAAAACAATCATTGTATTTGTATTCCAATCATCAATTAAAAAATATAAAGTGGACGTAGGCTCTTTAACGCCGAACCACTATAAATTGTGTGTTTTCCTCTGCTTTTAATTTCATCAGAATTATTGCTCATTTGGGTGTTAGAACCATTTTTGGATCTAACATTTTGGTGCTTTCACTGAGAACTTCTCAAATTCTCTATATTTTGGGCTACCATTCTACTATTTGGGTTTGTATATCCAAAGAGGATAGTCCATACAGTCAATATTTCTGAAATTCTCTTCAAAAAAGATCTTGACAAATTGAATATTATGACCAAGAGAAAAGGAAAAGAAGTGCAAAATGCGAGGGAAAGCAGAGTAGGTAAGGATCAACAAGTTATGGTTATCACAAGATCAAGGGGACAAAGTTCAGGAGCTACCCGATCCGGCAGGGCATCTCAAACCCGATCTGATCCCCAAGCTCCGAACTGATCCAAAGAGGCCACCCTGATCTGACCCGATTCCATGAACGCTCATGTTTGCTCTCCTCCGATCCGAACCACAGAGGCAGGGGGAGGCCGATCCGAACCGAATCTGGTTGAAGTTGGTACCTCTACTCGAGCTCCTACAAATGCTCTGATACCAGCCGTGGCAACTGATGATCAGCCTACACCTTCTGCACTCGTAACCCATGGGGAATTTTCCCGCTTGCTTGATATGTTTGAGAGCACTATAGATACTTTGGAGGACAAACGCGATAGTGTTCTCATGAGGGAAAACATGAAGGTTATGAGCGAAGAAATAAGTGAACTCCGCAGACAAAGCGTATCCTCTTCGATTCGTCATCCTACTTTGAACTATTCATCATCTTCAGACGAAGAGTGCCCATGCGAAAGGAGGCTGTACGAAAGGCTCAAAATCTGGACCAGTTGACATTTGGATCATTTGGATCCCGTGAGGATGCAGCCCGTGTTTTGGGGCCCGACGATCCGAGTTTGAGGGAACCAATGTTATTACCGATGCAAGGATCATGTGTTCTCCCCAAAGATCCAAATATTACCAATCCCACCAAAGGACAACTCCTTCAGCCTATTCGTCCTGTGAATGACTGGGACCACAGGAGGCAATGAGGTTCAGCTACCAGCCGAAACCAAAGGGCGTCACCTGAAGTAGGCGATAGACGTGTGAGAAGAGACAGAAGCATGGATCCTGAACCGGCTCTAACCAACGCGGAAGTAGAAGCGATGGTGCGTCAAATCATGGTCGATAGTCGCCAATATACCAATGAAGATTGGGGTATTGAACGAAGTCGAACTTCATTTACTGATGACATCCTAAATTTCCAATGCCCTCTGACGGTTTAATTTGCCACAAATGGATCGATATGCTGAAAGAACAGATCCAAAACAACATCTGATAAGTTATGCATGGTATATGAACGCTGCAGCCGCACCTGACACTGTAAAATGCAAAGCCTTCCCGATATATCTAGAAGATGTTACATTAATGTGGTTTAAACGACTTCCCTCGCGATCGGTGTCGAGGTTTCAAGAACTCAGCGAACGTTTTATAAATCAGTTCCGACTCCACGCCCGTAAAGCTAAAAGTGTTATCGAACTGTCCAGAATCAAACAGGCCCCTGGAGAATTTCTGAAATCGTACTTGGATCGCTTCAACTTAGCTGTTACTGAAATAAGCGATCCTCACGAACCAACCATTTTGATGGCCCTAATAGATGGTGTCACCCAGATACTGAGTTCGGAGGTTATTTAGCTGAGAAACGACCATTGACTAGGGAGGTTTTCTATGAAAAGGCAAATTTTCTTCTACGATGAGAAGAGATGTACGCCAATCGAAAGAGAAAGTCTGATGGAGCATCGAGAGAAGATATCCAAAGCAATGTTGCTGTGAAACAATCCGGTGATAGTTCAGGGAAAGTTGAGGTGAATGTTGGTAACAAAAAACAAGGAAGTAACAACAGGAACAAAAACGACAACAGAAGGAATAGGAACCGAGGAAACAACTCCAGTAAAAGGCCTCGATTCCAAACCTTTGAAAATTACTCACTGCTGAGTGACACATTGGAAAACATCTACCTGGATACTTACAACATCTTGCAATATAAAAAGCCTCCATCCAGCAACTCCACGGAGAAGGAGGTGGCGACTGGAAAATTCTGTCTATTTCATGGAACCCATGGACACTCTACTAATAAGTGTCGGTATTTGAGAGACGTTGTTGAAAAGCTATTACGGGAAGGAAAGTTAGATGAAATCGAAGCAAAAGACAAATTTATGTCTAACTGTTAATCATGAAGATCCATGGTTATGGCATAAACGTTTTTGTCATATAAATTTTAAAAATATTAATAAATTATCTAAAAAGGAATTAGTTGGAGGTTTACCAAAAATTAATTTTAAGGCAAAAGATCTATGTGATGAATGTCAAATTGGTAAACTTAAAAAGAACTCTTTCAAATCAAAAAATAAAATCTCTATAAGACAACCACTAGAATTGTTACATTTAGATCTATTTGGTCCTACTCAAACTCGTTCTTTAAATCATAATAAATACGTCTTTGTTATTGTAGATGATTTCTCTAGATACACATGGACTCTATTTTTGAAACACAAAAGTGATATTTTTGGATTATTTAAAATTTTTGCTAAACGAACAATGAAATTATTCGATTTAAAAATTTAAAAGATTCGAAGTGATCATAGAGGAGAATTTGAAAATGAACTATTTAATGATTTCTGTAACAAGAAAGGAATTAGTCAAAACTTTTCAATACCACAAACACCACAACAAAATGGTGTTGTAGAAAGGAAGAATCGTACTTTACAAGAGTGTGCCAGGACCCTTTTAAATAGTAGTGGCTTACCAAAATCATTTTGGACTGAAGCAATAGCTACAACTTGTTATGTTTTAAATAGAGTAACCCTTCGACCATTAATGAACAATACTTGTTATGAAATGCTTTATGGTAAGAAACCAAATGTATCATACTTCAAAACCTTCGAGTCAAAATGATTTATATTAAACATAAAAGATAATCTTGAAAATTTTGACCCAAAAGCTGATGAAGGAATTTTTATTGGATATTCTGATAGAAGTAAGGTTTATAGAATTTTTAATAATAAAACTAATTCGGCAGAGGAAAGTTTACATGTTTCTTTTGATGAGAACTTTCAAAATATTAAAATTTCTGATGAAGACGAAAATGAATTTCAAAATAACACTAATCCTAACATTTATGAACCAGAAACTAATACTATCCTAAGATCACCCCCTTGTATTTTAAAAGATCACATGACAAGTAATATTATTGGAGACATAAATTCAAGAGTTTCTACAAGCCATCAACTTAATCAAATGAGTCATGTGGCTTTTATTTCATCATTAGAATCTAAAAACTATAAGGAAGCAGCTAATGATGAATCATGGATTTTAGCCATGCAAGAAGAACTTAATCAATTCGAAAGAAATGAAGTTTGGGAGCTAGTCCCTAGACCAACAGAACAATCAGTAGTTGGAACAAAATGGGTCTATAAGAATAAATCTGATGAAAATGGAAATATAATCCGTAATGAAGCTCGATTGGTTGCACAAGGATACAACCAAGAAGTAGGAATTAATTATGATGGTACCTTTTCCCTAGTAGCATGTCTTGAAGCAATTCGTATTTTATTAGCTTTTGCAGTTCATCACAATATAAAACTATTTCAAATGGATGCTAAAAGTGCATTTTTAAATGGTTACATAAAAGAACATGTCTATCTTGAACAACCTCCACTTTTTATACATGAACAATTTCCTAACCATGTTTACAAATTAAAAAAGGCCTTATATGGTTTTAAAACAAGCACCTCGCGCTTGGTATGAAACATTAAAATGACACTTAATAAATTCTGGATTTGAAATTTGAAAAGTAGATACGACCCTTTTTATAAAAAAAAATTCAAAATGATATTTTAGTTGTTCAAATATATGTTGATGACATCATCTTCAGATCAACTAATGAATATTTATGTAATAAATTCTCCGAAATAATGAAAAATGAATTCGAAATGTCTCACATGGGAGAACTAAATTTCTTTCTAGGATTACAAATTAAACAACTCAAATATGGAATTTTTCTAAACCAAGAAAAGTATTGTAACAATCACTTAAAAAGATTTAACATGGAAAATACATCAGGAAAACCAACACCAATAAGCACAACTGCTCATTTAGAAAAGGAAGAACATGGAAAAGACTTTGATCAAAAATTATATCTAGTATTATTGGTTCACTTTTATATCTAACTGCAAGTAGACCAGACATTATGATGAGTGTCTGTCTATTTGCACACTTTCAAGCTCAACCAAAAGAATCACATTGTAGAGCGGTCAAATGAATTTTGAGATATTTAACTAATACATGAGATTATGAGCTCTTTTATCTGACTGGTAGTCCCTTTGAACTTGTATCATATAATGATGCAGATTTCGGAGGATGTAAGTCTGATAGAAAAAGCACGAGTGGCACTTGTCATTTTATCGTCCAATCTCTTGTGTCATGGTTTAGTAAGAAACAAAATTCAGTTTCACTTTCAACATGTGAAGCGGAATACATATCGGCTGCACTTGCATGTGCTCAAGTAATTTATATGCAACAAACCTTAAGAGATTTTGGAAAATTAATTACTAATTCACCAATATACTGTGACAACACTAGTGCCATTAATCTCTCCAAAAATCCTATTAATCATTCTAGAACTAAGCATATTGATATCAGACACCACTTTTTACGCGATCACATCGAAAAAGGAAATATTACTTTGGAATTTGTAAATACCAACAAACAAATTGCGGATATCTTCACAAAACCATTAAATGAAACTACTTTTATAAAATTACGTAGAGAGTTAGGAATTTGCTCGATCTCCGATATATAATCCTTATCTTTCTAAACACACGCACCTTAATTTTCTCTTCACCTTGTTTTTTGGTTGGTTTTAAGATAACTAATGCATTTTTTTAGGAACGAAAATTAGTAAATTCCTACCTATAAACAACTTCGTTTGACTTAAACAAAAACTTAAAACAACAATAATAATGTCAAATAAATCTACTTCATCATTCAATATTACGTTCACCACTGATAGTTCGGCAGAAACACCACATGATCTGACTCCAATATCAAAACATGAACTGGTGTACAAGTGGCAGGATTATCGAACTGGTTTCACACCAGATTCCAAAAGAGCTAAAAGTGCTTTATTCACTTCACCGGATACTAAACGTAAGATTGATGAAATTCATCACTACCAAAAGGAACAACTAGAACTTCAAAGAGAGCTATATTTCGAACAGAAAACTGCTTCTACTGTATTGGGCTACCTACGTCAAGTTGCATTGAAGTTCTGTAGCTCTAGACTAAAAGATGTTTCTGAACCTCTCCCAATACCGGTCAACCCACTGGATCCATCTTTGTCTTTTCGTATGTCACAAGACCCAGTAAACCCATGGACTTCTCCAAAGAGGCCATTTTTTTCACCAAACCATTGATATGATAAAGCCTAAGACATGGAAAATATTTTTATATATTTTCAAAAATAAAATGCATTATTATAATGCATTAGTATAACAATTTATTTCATTTATTAGTTGTAATAATGCAGTATGGTAATAAATAATATGTTTTTATTCTGTAATTTGTCCATTTTTATCAAATAAACATCTAAATTACAAAACTACGAACGTTTGACTATGATATCAACCTAATATTTCAAAAAAAATTAACAACAGACGTCTGAATAAAAACATACAGATGTCTGAACGAGCACTAGATTTCTAATCCCCACATTACCAGATGTCTGACCCATCACACCACAGACATCTGATCATGTTAAGTACTTCAAAAATCTTTCAGCATAGACGTCTGGAACAAAACAGTCAGATGTTTGTAGCAACTCTCGGATTAAAAAACATTGAACTCACAGACGTTTGATCCAATATGCCATAGACGTCTGAAACAATGTTCACAAGAAATTTCAACATATCTCAGCATAGACATCTGTGTTACTGTAACACCCCATGTCCATTAATGTCACTCACAAAGGGAATGCATCAATGTCCATGAAGCGTTATTGTTATATAGAAAAGATAAATTACAAGAATAAATAAATAAAACAACACAGCGGAAGATAAAACTTATTTCATAGCATCATAACTCAAAATAAGCTTACATAAGTAGTTCCCAAAACCATTACAACAGGATCAATAGTCTTTTCCAAAAACTTCAAAGTACATAAAGAAGCAAACACTTAAATAACATAAATGCATAAATCCCCACTGAGCATAAGCAAAGCCATAAAGATGAGAGAGTCCAAAGCGATACATCTACTCTTTTCAAGCAACTGAAAGAAATCGGCACTAAGCTGTAGTGTTCCCTCCTTGCAAACCTGAGGGAGGGGGAAAGGAAAGAAAAGAGGTGGAAATAAACGGGTCAGACATAAAGTCTGGAGAGTCCAGTAATTTTAACAAATAATAGGTAAGGTAAATGATCAAGACATAAATAGGCATCATGATATGGCTGTAACTTAGATAAGGTAGATAAAAAGGATGGACAAGATGATTTCGTTCCTAAGTACTAAGACAATCCTACACCTTGGATAAGCGAACAACCCTCCAAGTACTAACCCCAAAGACCGAAGTCAACATCAAACTAGCACCCAAAGACCTATCCAACTCAACCAACATGTATTTAGTTACACCACACTTTTGCTAAGTTACACCACATTACTTAATTACACCGCACATCTACTAGTCTCTTTTTACTAGAGGTTGATCCCTTCCCACTAACTGTACCCACATGACAAACTTGGTAGTTACTTGTACCTAGCTGCTATCGTAGGTGCCGGCTTGCTCCTATCACCGCTAAGGTACCCTTAATCTATCCATTCGATCGGCTCCCTAAACCCCGTAGGCGCCCGTGCTGGCCCCACAGTGGGGTGTATCACTCCCCAAAGTGGCAACCCCGATACCAACGTAAAATGCACGACCATACCTACGCGATGCAACAACGACTTACCTACCAGCCCGGACCCATGCACGCACATGAACCCGTTGGACTCGCGTTGCCACCGCTATTCACGTTTTGACCTCTTACATTCAAGTCCAGTACACGTGCCCCAACCCCGGCCTAGTACCGGGCCCAATTAGATACTCAAACGGGTTACTAGTTGAAACGGGTCCCCCATCCGACACAAGCCTCCCACCTATGCTTGGTCCCCACTAGGTTTTTCTCCCACTTAACCATTTTAATTTAAATGTCCATGTCTTACACATGCTATGGTTAAGTCCATACTTACATGTCATAATTTACATGTCTTATCTTATACTGGTTAAGTCCATATTTACATGTCATAATTTACATGTCACCCCACTTAACCCTCTAACCATACCCATGTCTTATTATGGTTATTATTCCTTAATTCATTCCTTATGACGAACGGTGCATGACCTCCCATATTAGACCGAATGCTTTGTGGCCGCTGGATTTGCCGGGCTGTTCCCGGCAGTCTTACGCCCCAAACCAGGTCTAACCTCGTGTCATTAACCGTTGCGCCTACAATTCATTCCTTTTACCTCTCACATTAGACGTCCAATTGTGGCAGCTGGATTTGCCGGGCGGTTCCAGGCAGTCTTATGCCACAATTGCGCCTAACCTCGTGTCAAAGGTTTATTAATAATAGTATTTCACCCATACCCAATTTTCATGTCATGTATATCCAATTAAACATATAATCATGTTTATAATATTGCCTATTCCAAATTGTCACTAATTACATATTAATTAGCCTCAATTAAAAATTTATAATTATAGGCAATTTCATCAATTCCATGTAATTCATACCCAAATATGCCAATTTCACATATTATCCAATTATCCAAAATATCCACTAATATCCATGTTTTCAAATTTCCCATATTCCCAATATTCCACATCGTTCCCACGTATTCGCATTCGCGCGTATTTTTAATATAGGCTCGAAGGTAGCCTGGATCCACAAATAAAAGGAATAGGGGTAAGAAGAGAGAATCAATTCATAGAAAATTGGAATAAAACAACATCATGAAATAAAAGGCATATAGACTGGCACAGAGGCATAATAAAAGATTCAACATGAATAAACTGATAAAAGGTATGAACTTTACATAGAAACATATGCATGTGATGACATGAATCAAAAAGGTGAAGACTTGGTGCAACGACCCGAAAATTTGCGACCTTGATTATCCGATATACAACACATATCGAACATCAAGAATCGAAAACACCTGATGGTTAATGAAAGAAATTAGAGGGTGAGGAAAGATAAGATAGAAACTTAGAATAGAAGAAGAAGAACACATCATCAGAGTAACACGAATCTCACAGCGGAACGAACAACATATAATAGATAATATATCCTTGAAATAAAAACAGTATATGTATACACATCATTATCAAAGTATAACACTTATAACATAGCGGAATAATAATAGCTATATAATCCTGAAGCCTCCTGCTCCAGCTCTTCAAGTATCCGTAAATCCCGACTACCTGACTGGCCGTACAAAATTGGGCACCCAAGAGTTTAGGGAAACAAAACAAAATAAATGAAGTGACCCGTAACTTCCCCGATCTCCGAAGAGATGAGAAAGAACGAAATACTGTGAGGACAAGACAAATCAGAACGCAGACGGAAGAACATTTCATTGCTATTACAACAATTCCATCAGATACAAGAATATACAGAGTATAAATTAATAAATTACATTCGATAAATATCAGATATTACAATAAATTACATAGCAGCGGAAAAATAATATAAAACACAACTGAAGGTGGTATACGGATACAGACCTTTCCGGATATCATTACAGCTGTAAATCAGGATCCTGTGAATATAAATCTGCAAAACCAAAACTACTAGCTGCCCGTGTCAAAAATAGGGGCACCCAGAGTTTAGGTTAAAACAATAAACTCCAGGTCAGTCATGTGACTGGTGTGAGAACTAAAACAGTTATTTAAAACTTTACTTTGAAAGAGAGTAATTCAAGGGACCACGCCGTACAACACGGAACGGGTTTCCTCCCAAGAATACCAGTGCATAGAATAAACAGCGCAATGCTTTTTCGAAAAATGAAGCTATTATAAGACCCAGGTCCCATCACACAATGCAACGCAAGCCGGAGGATAGGGTTTTCCTTTATAATAGCCAAACATGCTTGGTACGTTTAAAACAAATCATTTGATACTATAACAAGTGTATAGTGTCAAAACAATTTCAATCATAAATATCAATCCTAGGCGGCATGGGTACCATCTATCATGTCGCCATACTAGGCTCTACAAATAAAACCGAAATACACGTATTGGAAACTGGTTCCCATCATGAGTCGAGGCAAGGGGCAAGCTCCTCTCCGCTTCGAGACACTCTAGCAAATGCCTCGGGACTACACACTCTGGGTAACCCCTGGATGCTTCAGGGCCGGTCCTCTCTTACGTTTGAGGATTAGTATTCCTGAACACACGTTTCCCGGTCCTTACAGACCTAAAATCGAGGTGCCTCATCCAACAACCACATAGGTGAAAAGTATATAAATGTCAGGGCTGGTAAGTCACTGACACCACCAAAGCTAGAAAGAAACGTCGTGCTCTCCCTGCAGTCCTTATCCCGTTTTTGACTCATACCGAGGTGTGAGGTTCGCGAATTCACGTTATACACAAAGCTGCCACGTAGGCCGTGCTTTGATCATCAACCACAAGACTTTGCTTTTCAACGGAAGCCTTGATCCATGCAACTCAGCGTGCCACACAGGCAATTCATGCCATGCGATTGATATCTATCGATATATAACCTCTAAGCTCATACGTCTCAGAGAAGGGCGTTAAGCAAGAGAATAAATTCTCCGCCGCCAAACAAATATATATTTAACAGAAATCAATCAACACAGAATAAAATCCAATGTCAGACACACAATCTATTTACAAGTCCGTTCTGGGTCTGAACGAAACCGGAGGCACTTTCCTCGCATATCCATCCATCTCCAAGTACGTCTGGACGACCACCAACTATTTCCATCCTCTTGGGTGTACATCCCAATCAGGATCGTCAGTAATTATCCAAACGATGTGAAGACTTCCGGTCTTCAACCACCGTCTTCATCTTCGACATATCGTCGAATCGGTTATTCAGAATGGGTATAAACCCGGACTTTCCGAACAACCCGCGTATATTAAAAACAAATGTTACACAAACACAACATACGCCTCATTCCAATGCAGAATATCCTTTTATTCACGAAATCACATTCTTAGGGAAAGGTTCCCATTAATTTTATCCAAGATAAATTCTTTAAAATTTATCCTTTAATCTTCCTTTGGATGTCATTTCAAACCAAATTATGGTTTTCTAAACTAGTCGAGATTAGCGAACCACACCGAAGTAATTATTTATTTTATTTCCCAATCCCAACCTATTCATCCCATGAAGCAAAACTGGTAATACTTCATATCTAACACCACAGTGTTGTCGGTAAAATTAATTACCATTTCACGTTCAAAATCTAATTAAAGATTTAACTATCGCTTTGGAGCAAAACTGGCGATACTCCATTCTCGCTCATTTTCCAAATTTGATAATTTGAATTATCAATTCACATTTCAATCTAATTGCAGATTCAATAAAACTCCTTTTACTGGGTTAAAGAACTAGTGTCATTTAAAACACAGTTCACGACAAACCCAAATCACATTCTAATTTTTTATCGGGTTAAAGAACTAGTGTTATTTAAAACACTGTTCACGATAAACCCACAAATCAATTCTATTTAAAACCCATTTCAAATCCAATTTATTTATTTAAAAATAAATGGATTTTAATTTTAGTTCAAAACTAGTTCATTTTGGTAAAAATCTATTTTTATCTTTTCAAATATGGAGTTTTACATCCAAATTTATCCCAAATCATTTCTTATGATTTTACACAAATTATTGCTATTTTTAATAATTTTATCAAGGCCCGTACAGTCGATTTCCATCAACGGCCATCGAACTGCACTTACAGCGACCTTTTTCGAATTTGATTTGGACGTATCTCCAAATCCAACCGTTAGATTTCAAATTTCTAATATTCGTTAGAAAGCTCTTTTCGATATGAACCCAACGGTTCCTGTTTTAGGAGAATCCGACGGTTGGATCTCCCGTAATGTCCGTTTGAAGTTAATGGTCGAAATTCGTGAACTGCCGCGGCGCGGCGCGTTATATTCAGGCCATTATATTATATATATATATATAATATATATAATATATATTTCGTCGATTACTACTTAAAACGAATTTTATAAATAGTTTTAAATTCGTTTCAAAAAAAAAATTCAACTTCCATTTCAATTCAAATCAAAATTGAATTTTTACCTTATAAATTCGTTTTAAAATTCATTTCTATTCAATTCAAATTTCAATTCAATTTGAATTCAATTCAATTCGTTTTCAATTCAATTCGAATTCGTTTTCAATTCAAATCAAATTCGTTTTATATTCAATTCATTTCAAATTCGTTTCATATTCAATTCAAATTGGTTTTCTATTCGATTCAATTCAAATTGGTTTTCTATTCGATTCAATTCAAATTGGTTTTCTATTCGATTCAATTCAAATTGGTTTTCTATTCAATTCAATTCAAATTGGTTTTCTTTTCAATTCAATTCAAATTGGTTTTCTTTTCAAGATATTCGATTTCGAAATCACTTTTCAATATTCATTTTAAAATGAATAAAATCGATATAAATATCGTTCACGTCAAGATGGCGTCAATCTAAACAACACGGCTTCATATATTTCTATTTTCAAATATTCTATTTCAAATATTTCTATTTCAAATATTTCTATTTCAAATATTTCGTTTCCAAATATTTCGTTTTCAAATATTCCTATTTCAAATATTTCTATTCCAAATATTTCGTTTTCAAATATTCTATTTCAAATATTTCGTTCAACACATGACTATTCTCAACGGATGAGTACAGTCAACACATGAACCTTTATATTATAATATACTCTATTTTCTAAATTGGAATGAGGCCTAATCAATTACCATATAATGTTAATTATATGGATTTTCATACATCACACGTATATAATAGCATTGAAAAATAATCAACCATCAACCAAAGTGCACTACACTGTATAAGCATCAAATATAGATATCTAACGCTTATAACAGCTTGTCAATCAATTGATCGACATATTTAATCAATCAGGATGAGTGAACTTCAAATTTCATCCCAACACCCGTGTGGGGTTTCAAACAGTCAAACCCAGATTTTAGTTGTGCAGTTGGGCGATGTGTAAAATTTATCGTCCCAGTCAATGTTCTTCAAATAGGTGTACATAAACAAACCGTCCAGTTTGTAAATGAATATTTCTTTATTCTCGTTCACGTTAAAAATTATATTTTCAACGATCAAATTATTTTATTCGACCTATGAATATTCTATTCGGTTCATTTATTAAATAAAATGATATCTTTATTTTTTTCTAATTTATTTTAGAAAATTTCGGCGGCATAACGACACGATACTAGAAACGGGACGAGGCCTAGCCTTATCCCCGGTCTAGTGAAGGCCCACGCCATTCACACATCAATCAATTCAATTTCATTTCACCAAACAATTCAATTCAAACAAAATAATTCAACCAACTACACAACCAAACAAACAAGTCCATGGTCTGCGGACGATTGTGTCGGGTGCTACTAAACACCGTCTGCATCCTAGTATACATATATATATATATATATATATATAACTAGAAAACGAAATTAAAGAGTGAGAAATTCTCACCAATAGCTATCCTAACTCCATGGCTCTTCTTTTGTAGAAACCTTCGTTGTTCTCGCCTTTTTGTCACATTCGTTGCCCGTATTCACTACATATGTAATCACATTTTTATATACTGAAGTCTTTAAAATAAAAATCCCTTTTTTATTCGTTCACTTTCAATTTAAAAATCATATTTTTAGAATCACTTCATATATTTAAAAATCGAATCTTTACTTTGCTATTCAATATATAAAAATCGAATTTTTACTATGCTATTCAATATATAAAAATCGAACTTTTACTATGCTATTCAATATATAAAAATCGAATTTTTATACCGCTACTATATAGATAAAAATTCTATTTTTACAACGCTATTCTCTATATAAAGACTCCGCCTTTTCAACTATATCATTATAAAAATCACATCTTTATTTTGCTACACATATAAAGATGCTATTTTTAATATTCCTATAATGTAAAAATTATATTTTTAATTCTCTACATAAACAAAAATCATATTTTTACATCTTCTATATAGTAAAGATTATATTTTTAATACTTTAAAAAATATAAAAATCATATTTTTAATTCTTTAAAAATATAAAAATCATATTTTTAACTGTATAAAATCTTTTCTTCACCAACATCATAGGTAAAAACTGATTTAACATTTCTTTTTAAATTAAAATAAACGAATTTTATAAAACAAATTAAATAATATATATATAAAAACTTACAGCTGGAATTATGTGGAGGGGGGGTTGCTGCGCATCGAGGTGGCGGCGCTGGTGGAGCTCCAGCGTCGGGTTCAGGCAGTGGAGGCGGCGGCTTTTGGGTGATGGGTTTCTAGGGTTTCGGGGGGTTCGAGCTTCGAGCGCGGGGAAGAAGAGAAGCGAGGAGGAAGAAGGGCGGTGGGGCAATGATGGAGGGTGGCGGCTCGTTGGCGATGGAGGAGGGTGGAGTAGGCGGCGGTCCCCCCCCCCCCGATCGACGCGTTTCGTTTTTTTTTCCTTTTATTTTCTGATTCGGAAAATCGAATGGAGGGCCAGATAGAGATAAAGGAGAGGAGATATTTTTAATTTTTAATTATTTAATTTATCACTAAAAAGCAACTTTTATTTTCGACCTCTAAACGAGGCCCACCGCCTGTCGTCCATAGCGTTTTACCCCCGTTCCGAACACAATGGGATATGTATCGTAGGCTGATTCGATCGTTACAATCAGTTTCTGTTAAAATCAACATATAACTCTATATATTGAATTTGAACGCGCATTTCAATTTACCGGGGTCGCATACTAACTTGAAAAATTCCAGAAAAATATTTTCTAGCTTCGTATTGACGATACGATCCTAACAAAACTAGTTTCGTCGAATTCTGAGACCGTTGGAAAAATGGCAATTTTCCAGTCGATTAAAATCAACTAAAACTGGTCAAACGCGTTTTCCTTTGCCACGCTCACATATTGATTTGAAATTTTATGAAATTTGAAACCTAGCAATAATTTGACATCACGGATCCAACAAAAGTGGTTTCATCGAAATCCGAGGTCGTTTGCCAAATTCCCATTTTTAAGGGCTTGAATTCCGTAGCGACTATTCAGAATTTTCAACTGGACATATCTTTTGATCCCCGCTATGAAATTTTGATTTTTCGGATTCGTTGGAAAGATATTCTCAATTAGATCCTAATGTTTTTGGTTTCACTAAAATCCGGATTGTTTTGCACCCGGTACATTCAATTGAAATTTGAAATCGAATTATCGAACTACCGCGCCATTTTCAATTCGTTTTATAATTATATATAATTATTTATATTCTAACGACGACGTATATAATATATACGTTCAAATTATATTCAAAATAAATTTTCGTCGATATTATTTAAAATAATTCATTTTAAATATTCAAAATTCGCTAAAATTGCCAAAATAAAATTTTTAAACTGGTTCAGAATTTCTGGGTTATTACAATCTCCCCCACTTAAAACTTTTCGTCCCCGAAAAGGAACAAAGTCGAAAGTGGTTTGATTAATCAACTCAACGTTCGATCTGGCTTCCATTCTCCAACTTTTCAGTTTCTGAGAATTTTCAAATTTTCAAAAATTTGGCTAACACCCTAAATTTTCGAAAATTTTTGCCATAACCTCCCCTGCACTGGGAGCCACGGGAAAATCCCGAAATTGCCATATAGGCCTTCTGATCTCAAAAAGAAAAAGAAAAAGCCAAGCGGCTAGCCAATCGGCTCATAATCATCACCCAAACAAAACAGTAAATTATGTAGTAAACATGTACCTATTTGTCGGGCAAACAAATTTTATTCTCTGCTCTAGCCTCCTTGCTATGACCTGTTCAATGTAAGTACATGTATATGCAAGCAAATGCAACTAATTTTCAATACAGTTCAATATTTGATTCAATTAGGCATAATGGTTCAAAATTATCAAACAAATAAACAAACAACACAAACATCAATCAATTAGTGAATTTACGTTTCAAATTCATAATTTGATACATTTACAGAAAATCATGTTTTTGATGCCAATTCACAACAATGTATTCTAGCTATATAAGTTTTGGTTCTCACACCAGTCTAATGGAAATATATAGAAAATCACACCTTCGAAACTCGAACACACACTACTGATGCTATATAGTCATCAGTAGCATCATCTTCGGGCGACTAGAGTGTGATTCTATATCTATCTAATATATTAAAAATTCGAATATACGTTCATGACGCGTATATACAAAACCTTTATATATTGGATTGTCCATATTCAAATTAAATAAATAATCAAATACGTATAAAGCGATTTAAATTTTCAAAACAAAATTGTTTTCATTTGAAAAATATACTCTTCACACTCGTTCTAGGATACTACTGATCCTATCTCTAACGAGTCATTCTAATTGGATATTACTAATCCAATATTTGATGAATTCTTTCGTATGGTTCTAATGTGTCTTGTTCTCAAGCTCTGTAAACCAAAGCTCTGATATCAAATGAAGCGACCCGAACTTCCCCGGTCTCCGAAGAGATGAGAAAGAACGAATTACTATGAGGACAAGACAAAACAGAACGCAGACGGAAGAACATTTCATTGCTATCACAACAATTCCATCAGATACAAGAATATACAGAGTATAAATGAATAAATTACATTAGATAAATATCAGAGATTACAATAAATTACAAAGCAGCGGAAAAATAATATAAAGCACAACTGAAGGTGATATACGGATACAGAGCTTTCCGGATATCATTCCAGCTGTAAACCAGGATCCTGTGAATATAAATCTGCAAAACCAGAACTACTAGCTGCCCGTGCGGAAAATAGGGGCACCCAGAGTTTAGGTTAAAACAATAAACTCCAGGTCAGTCATGTGACTGGTGTGAGAACTAAAACAGTTATTGAAACTTTATTTTAACAGAGAGTAATTCAAGGGACCACGCCGTATAACGGAACGGGTTTCCTCCCAAGAATACCAGTGCATAGAATAAACAGCGCAATGCTTTTTCGAAAAATGAAGCTATTATAAGACCCAGGTCCCATCACACAATGCAACGCAAGCCGGAGGATAGGGTTTTCCCTTATAATAGCCAAACATGCTTGGTACGTTTAAAACAAATCATTTGATACTATAATAAGTGTACAGTGTCAAAACAATTTCAATCATAAATATCAATCCTAGGCGGCATGGGTACCATATATCATGTCGCCATACTAGTTCTACAATTAAAACCGCAATATCACGTATTGGAAATTGGATTTCCGTCATGAGTCGAGGCAAGGGGCAAGCTCCTCTCCGCTTCGAGACATTCTAGCAAATGCTCAGGACTACACACTCTGGGCAGCCACTTGGATTGGTTGAGCCGGTCCTCTCTTACGTTTGAGGATTAATTATTCCTGAACACACGTTTCCCGGTCCTTACAGACCTATAATCGAGGCGCCTCATTCCAACAACCACAAAGGTGAAAAGTATATAAATGTCAGGGCTGGTAAGTCACTGACACCACCAAAGCTAGAAAGAAACGTCGTGTTTTCCCAACGGTCCGTATCCCGTTTTTAACTCATACCGAGGTGTGAGGCTCGCGAATTCACGCTATACACAAAGCTGCCACGTAGGCCCTGCTTTGATCATCAACCACAAGACTTTTCTTTTCAACAGAAGCCTTGATACATGCAACTCAGTGTGCCACATAGGCAATTCATGCCATGCGATTGATATCTATCGATATATAACCTCTCAGCTCGTACGTCTCAGAGAAGGGCATTAAGCAAGAGAATAAATTCTTCGCCGCCAAACAGATATATATTTAACAGAAATCAATCAACACAGAATAAAATCCAATGTCAGACACACAATCCATTTACAAGTTCGTTCTGGGTCTGAACGAAACAGTAGGCACTTTCCTCGCATATCCATCGATCTCCAAGTACGTCAGGACGACCACCAACTATTTCCATCCTCTTGGGTGTACAACCCAATCAGGATCATCTGTAATTATCCAAACGATGTGAAGACTTCCGGTCTTCGACCACCGTTATCATCTTCGACATATCGTCGAAACAGTTATCCAGAATGGGTATAAACCCGGCCTTTCCGAACAACCCGCGTATATTAAAAACAAATGTTACACAAACACAACATACTCCTCATTCCAATCCATTAGTCACTAACCGTAAATCAGCAAGAGAACAATTTCCCAAATATTAACCCCGAAGTCGAAACCAACATCAGATCAATACCTAGGAAAGCATTCTTCTTAACTAACCTACAGCTAGTTTCTAAATTTTAATTCTTAGGGAAAGGTTCCCATTAATTTTATCCAAGATAAACTCTTTAAAATTTATCCTTTAATCTTCCTTTGGATATCGTTTCAAACCAAATTATGGTTTTCCAAACTATTCGAGATTAGCGAACCACACCGAAGTAATTATTTATTTTATTTCCCAATCCCAACCTATTCATCCCATGAAGCAAAACTGGTAATACTCCATATCTAACACCACAGTGTTGTCGGTAAAATTAATTACCATTCCACGTTCAAATCTAATTAAAGATTTAACTATCGCTTTGGAGCAAAACTGGTGATACTCCATTCTCGCTCATTTTCTAAATTTGATAATTTAGATTATCAATTCACATTTCAATCTAATTACAGATTCATTAAAACTCCTTTTACTGGTTTAAAGAACTAGTGTCATTTAAAACACAGTTCACGACAAACCCAAATCACATTCTATTTATTATCGGGTTAAAGAACAAATGTTATGTAAAACACCGTTCACGATAAACCCACAAATCAATTCTATTTAAAACCCATTTCAAATCCAATTTATTTATTTAAAAATAAACGGGTTTAATTTTAGTTCAAAACTAGTTCATTTCGATAAAAATCTATTTTTATCTTTTCAAATATGGAGTTTTTCATCCCAATTTTTCCCAAATCATTTCTTATGATTTTACACAAATTATTACTATTTTTAATAATTTTATCAAGGCCCGTACAGTCGATTTCCATCAACGGCCATCGAACTGCACTTACAGCGACCTTTTCCAAATTTGATTTGGACGTATCTCCAAATCCAACTGTTAGATTTCAAATTTCTAATATTCGTTAGAAAGCTCTTTTCGATACGAACCCAACCGTTCCGGTTTTAGGAGAATCTGACGGTCGGATCTCCCGTAATGTCCGTTCGAAGTCAATGGTCGAAATTTACGAACTGCCGCGGCGCGACGCGTTCTATTCAGGCCATTATATATATAATATATATATATTATATATATTTCGTCGATTCCCATTTTAAAACGTATTTTATAACTCGTTTCAAACTTGTTTCAAAAACAATTTCAACATTCATTTTAAATTCAAATCGATTTCAATTCTATTTCAAATTCGTTTTCTATTCAATTCAAATTAAATTCGTTTTCTATTCAAATCAAATTCAATTCGTTTTCTATTCAAATCAAATTCAATTCGTTTTCTATTCAAATCAAATTCAATTCGTTTTCTATTCAATTCAAATTCAATTTATATTCAATTCAATTCGAATTCGTTTTCTATTCAATTCAATTTCATTTTCTATTTATTCGATTTTTAAATCTCTTTTCAATATCCATTATAAAACGAATATAATCGATATAAATATCGTTCGCGTCAAAATAGCGCATCTCTAATCAACACAGCTTTATATATTTCAATAATCCCATTATTCTATTCAACAAATGAATATTTATTCTATTCAATATGTGAATCTATATTTTTGTCAACACATGACTAATCTCAACGAATGAGTACTGTCCATTTGTGACTATGTTTGTTATTTAATATATTTTATAAAAATTATGGTATCTGTCGTTTGATTTCAAATCAGACTCCAACCGTAAATTAGTAAGAGAACGATTCCCTAAATATTAACCCCGAAGGCCGAAACCAACATCAGATCAATACCCAGGAAACCATTCATCTCATCTATTTTCCAATTGGTTTCTAATTTTATATATGATAAAGATGTAAATTTTATTATTAAAATATTTCGTTCAACACATGACTAATCTCAACGGATGAGTACTGTCAACACATGAACCTTTATTTTATAATATAAAGATGTAAATTTTATTGTTAAAATATTTCGTTCAACACATGACTAATCTCAACGGATGAGTACTGTCAACACATGAACCTTTATTTTATAATATTCTTTATTTTCCCGATTGGAATGAGGCCCAATCAATTACCATATAACGTTAATTATATGGATTCCATACAACACATGTATATAATAGCGATGATAAATAATCAACCATCATCCAAAGTGCACTACACTGTATAAGCATCAAATATAGATATCTAACGCTTATAACAGCCTGTCAATCAATCGATCGACATACAACTAATTATTGGGATTAGTGCATGTCATATATTATCCCAACACCCGTGTGGGGTTTCAAACAATCAAACACAAATTTTATTTGTGCAGTTGAGCGATGTGTAAAATTTATCGTCCCAATAAATATTAGTCAAATCAGTGTGTATAAACAAATCGGCTGATTTGTTTATAAATATTTATTTATTCACTTCCACGTTAAAAATTATATTTTTAATGATAATTAATTTATTTCAACACATCTACATTTTATTATCGATTTCACATCAACCTCACAAACAATTTTCACAACACATCAATCAAACAAACAAGCCATCCATGGTCTGTGGATGACGGGTGTCGGGTGCTACTAAACACCGTCTGCATCCTAGCATATATTATAATATAACTAGAAAAAGGAATTTTTAAAAGGTGAGAAGTTCTCACCAATAGCTAATCCAATACCACGACTCTTCAAATGTAGAAATCTTCGCTGTTCTCTCCTTTTGTCACTTTCGTTGCCCGTATTCACTACATATATAAAAATCACATTTTTATATTGTTGCCATGTATATAAAAATTATATTTTTATAATCACGCTATATGGATAAAAATTCTATTTTCACACCGCTACTATATAGATAAAAATTCTATTTTTACATCGCTATTATCTATATAAAAATTTCGCCTTTTCTATTGTAAAAATCTAATCTTTTCCATTTTAAAATTCAAACCTTTCTGCTTTTAAAAATCATTTCTTTTTCTTCCTATAACTAAAAATACGGTCTTTCCTTTAAAAATTATATTTTCAAGCCAATGTGAACTTATACTTTAAATCTGAAAATAATTCAATGTTGTTTCATATTAAAATCTGAATTTGAATCACTGTTTATTTTAAATAAAAACTGAAAACAAACATACTTTTTAATGTATATAAAATTGATTTATATATAAAAAAGATAAAGGAATAAATAAAAACAACTCACAGCAATCTGGGATGGATGGGGTGAGGCCTGAGGTCGGCGCTCAGGCGAAGGAGGGGCAAGGGGGGAGGCGCAGTCGCCTGCAGATGGGGCCAGGGGTCTTCGCGGGTTTTGAGGATCTTGAGTTAGGCGAGAGGACGGAGAAGGAAGAGGAGGCGGGGGAGGGGCGATGGGGAGGCGAGGCCCTCGCCTGGACGGCGGCGCGGCAAGCTTGCCCTGGAGGCGTGAGGTCGAGCGATTTAGGTTTTTTTTTTTTGAAAAGTAAACGGGGCTGAGAGGTATAGAAGGAGAGAGAGGCTTTAGTTATATAAAATTTTATTATTTTATTTAATTATTTCCCATGAAGTTGACTTTTTATTTGACCTCCAAACGAGACCCAACGACTGTCGCCCCAAGCTAATTACCCCCATTCCGAACACAAAGGGATATGTTTCGTAAGCCAACTCGGATATTACGCTAAGTTTCCGTCAAATTTAAAATATAAATCAATATATACTTAATTAGAACGTACATTTCAAATTACCGGGGCCACGTACGAACCCTAAAACTTCCAGAAAAATTATTTCTAGCTTCGTATTGACGATACGGTCCTAACAAAACTAGTTTCGTCGAATTCTGAGACCATTAGAAAAATGGCCATTTTCCAGTCGATTAAAATCGACTGAAACTGGTCAAACGCGTTTTCCTTTGCCACGCTCACATATTGATTCGAAAAATTATGAAATTTGGAATCTAGCAATAACTTGACATCACGGACCCAACAAAAGTGGTTTCGTCGAAATCCGAGGTCGTTTGCAAAATGTCTATTTTTAAGGGCCTGAATTCCATAACGACTATTCAGAATTTTCAACTGGACATATCTTTTGATTCCCGCTATGAAATTTCGATTTTCCGAATTCGTTGGAAAGATATTCTCAAATAGATTCTAATATTTTTGGTTTCACTAAAATCCGGTTTATTCTGCACCCGGTACATTCAATTGAAGTTTGAAATCGAATTATCGAACTACCGCGCCATTTTCAATTCTATTTATAATTATATATAATTATTTATATTCTAACGACGACGTATATAATAAATACGTTCGAATTATATTCAAAATAAATTTCTCGTCGATATTATTTAAAATAATCCATTCTAAATGTTCAAACTTCGCTAAAATTGCCCAAAATAAAAAATTTAAACTGGCCCATATTTTCGGGTTGTTACAATCTCTCCCACTTAAAACTTTTCGTCCCCGAAAAGGAAAAAAGTCGAAAGTGGTTTGATTAATCAACTCTACGTTCGATCTGGCTTCCATTCTCCAACTTTTCAGTTTCTGAGAATTTTCAAATTCTTCAAAAATTTGGCTAACACCCTAAATTTTCAAAAAATTTCGCCATAACCTCCCCTGCACCGGGAGCCACGGGAAAATCCCGAAATTGCCATATAGGCCTTCTGATCTCAAAAAGAAAAAGAAAAAGCCAAGCGGCTAGCCAATAGGCTCATAAAATCATCATCACCCAAACAAAACAGTAAATTATATAGTAAATATGTACCTATTTGCGGGCAAACAAATTTTATTCTCTGCTCTAGCCTCCTTGCTATGACCTGTTCAATGTAAGTATATGTATATGCAAGCAAATGCGACCAATTTTCAATACAATTCAATATTTGGTTCAATTTGGCATAATGGTTCAAAATTATCAAACAAATAAACAATCAACACAAACATCAATCAATTAGTGGATTAACGTTTCAAATTCATAATTTGATATATATACAAAAATCATGTTTTTGATGCCAAATCACAATCAATAAATCTATCTATATAAGTTTTGGTTCTCACACCAGTCTAATGGAAATATATAGATATCATACCTTCGTCACCTGAACATAAATTCTGACGACGAGTACTCAACCATCAGAATCATCTTCGGGCAACTAGAGTATGATTCTATATCTATCCAATATATTAAAACTTCGAATATACGTTCATGACGCGTATATGCAAAATCTTTATATATCGGATTGTCCAAATTCAAAATAAATAAATACTCAAATACGTAGAATTGATTTAAATTTTCAAAACAAAATTGCTTTCATTTGAAAAATATACTCTTCACACTCGTTCTAGGATACTACTGATATTATCTCTAACGAGTCATTCTAATTGGATATTACTAATCCAATATCTGATGAATTCTTTCGTATGGCTCTAATGTGTCTTGTTCTCGAGCTCTGTAAACCAAAGCTCTGATACCAAATGAAGTGACCCGTAACTTCCCCGATCTCCGAAGAGATGAGAAAGAACGAATTACTGTGAGGACAAGACAAATCAGAACGCAGACGGAAGAACATTTCATTGCTATTACAACAATTCCATCAGATACAAGAATATACAGAGTATAAATGAATAAATTACGTTCGAAAAATATCAGAGATTACAATAAATTACATAGCAGCGGAAAAATAATATAAAACACAACTAAATGTGGTATACGGAAACAGAGCTTTCCGGATATCATTCCAGCTGTAAACCAGGATCCTGTGAATATAAATCTGCAAAACCAAAACTACTAGCTGCCCGTGTCGAAAATAGGGGCACCCAGAGTTTAGGTTAAAACAATAAACTCCAGGTCATTCATGTGACTGGTGTGAGAACTAAAACAGTTATTTAAAACTTTACTTTGAAAGAGAGTAATTCAAGGGACCACGCCGTATAACACGGAACGGGTTTCCTCCCAAGAATACCAGTGCATAGAATAAACATCGCAATGCTTTTTCGAAAAATGAAGCTATTATAAGACCCAGGTCCCATCACACAGTGCAACGCAAGCCGGAGGATAGGGTTTTCCCTTATAATAGCCAAACATGCTTGGTACGTTTAAAACAAATCATTTGATACTATAATAAGTGTTTAGTGTCAAAACAATTTTCAATCATAAATATCAATCATAAACGGCATGGGTACCATATATCATGTCTCCATGCTAGTTCTACAATTAAAACCGCAATATCACGTATTGGAAATTGGATTTCCGTCATGAGTCGAGGCAAGGGGCAAGCTCCTCTCCGCTTCGAGACATTCTAGCAAATGCTCAGGACTACACACTCTGGGCAGCCACTTGGATCGGTTGGGTCGGTCCTCTCTTACGTTTGAGGATTAATTATTCCTGAACACACGTTTCCCGGTCCTTTCAGACCTATAATCGAGGCGCCTCATTCCAACAACCACAAAGGTGAAAAGTATATAATGTCAGGGCTGGAAAGTCACTGACACCACCAAAGCTAGAAAGAAACGTCGTGTTCTCCCAATGGTCCGTATCTCGTTTTTAACTCATACCGAGGTGTGAGGCTCGCGAATTCACGCTATACACAGAGCTGCCACGTAGGCCGTGCTTTGATCATCAACCACAAGACTTTGCTTTTCAACAGAAGCCTTAATCCATGCAACTCAGTGTGCCACACAGGCAATTCATGCCATGCGATTGATATCTATCGATATATAACCTCTAAGCTCGTACGTCTCAGAGAAGGGCGTTAAGCAAGAGAATAAATTCTCCGCCGTCAAACAGATATATATTTAACAGAAATCAATCAACACAGAATAAAATCCAATGTCAGACACACAATCCATTTACAAGTTCGTTCTGGGTCTGAACGAAACCGGAGGCACTTTCCTCGCATATCCATCGATCTCCAAGTACGTCTGGACGACCACCAACTATTTCCATCCTCTTGGGTGTACAGCCCGATCAGGATCATCAGTAATTATCCAAACGATGTGAAGACTTCCGGTCTTCAACAACCATCATCATCTTCGACATATCGTCGAATCAGTTATCCAGAATGGGTATAAACCCGGCCTTTCCGAACAACCCGCGTATATTAAAAACAAATGTTACACAAACACAACATACGCCTCATTCCAATCCATTAGTCACTAACCGTAAATCAGCAAGAGAACAATTTCCCAAATATCAATCCCGAAGGCCGAAACCAACATCAGATCAATACCCAGGAAACCATTCTTCTTAACTAACCTACAGCTAGTTTCTAAATTTCAATTCTTAGGGAAAGGTTCCCATTAATTTTATCCAAGATAAACTCTTTAAAATTTATCCTTTAATCTTCCTTTGGATATCGTTTCAAACCAAATTATGGTTTTCCAAACTAGTCGAGATTAGCGAACCACACCGAAGTAATTATTTATTTTATTTCCCAATCCCAACCTATTCATCCCATGAAGCAAAACTGGTAATACTCCATATCTAACACCACAGTGTTGTCGGTAAAATTAATTACCATTCCACGTTCAAATCTAATTAAAGATTTAACTATCGCTTTGGAGCAAAACTGGTGATACTCCATTCTCGCTCATTTTCTAAATTTGATAATTTAGATTTTCAATTCACATTTCAATCTAATTACAGATTCATTAAAACTCCTTTTACTGGTTTAAAGAACTAATGTCATTTAAAACACAGTTCACGACAAACCCAAATCACATTCTATTTATTATCGGGTTAAAGAACAAATGTTATTTAAAACACCGTTCACGATAAACCCACAAATCAATTCTATTTAAAACCCATTTCAAATCCAATTTATTTATTTAAAAATAAACGGGTTTAATTTTAGTTCAAAACTAGTTCATTTCGATAAAAATCTATTTTTATCTTTTCAAATATGGAGTTTTTCATCCCAAATTTTCCCAAATCATTTCTTATGATTTTACACAAATTATTACTATTTTTAATAATTTTATCAAGGCCCGTACTGTCGATTTCCATCAACGGCCATCGAACTGCACTTACAGTGACCTTTTCCAAATTTGATTTGGACGTATCTCCAAATCCAACCGTTAGATTTCAAATTTCTAATATTCGTTAGAAAGCTCTTTTCGATACGAACCCAACATAGACACGACATTATAATTTAATTAACGATGGCTATCTTTAATCAACACGGCTTTATATATTTCAATAATCTCGTTATTCTATTCAACAAATGAATATTTATTCTATTCAATATGTGAATCTATATTTTTGTCAACACATGACTAATCTCAACGAATGAGTACTGTCCACGTGTGACTATGTTTGTTATTTAATATATTTTATAAAAATTATGGTATCTTTCGTTTGATTTCAAATCAGACTCCAACCGTAAATTAGTAAGAGAACGATTCCCTAAATATTAACCCCGAAGGCCGAAACCAACATCAGATCAATACCCAGGAAACCATTCATCTCATCTATTTTCCAATTGGTTTCTAATTTTATATATGATAAAGATGTAAATTTTATTATTAAAATATTTCGTTCAACACATGACTAATCTCAACGGATGAGTACTGTCAACACATGAACCTTTATTTTATAATATAAAGATGTAAATTTTATTGTTAAAATATTTCGTTCAACACATGACTAATCTCAACGGATGAGTACTGTCAACACATGAACCTTTATTTTATAATATTCTTTATTTTCCCGATTGGAATGAGGCCCAATCAATTACCATATAACGTTAATTATATGGATTCCATACAACACATGTATATAATAGCGACGATAAATAATCAACCATCATCCAAAGTGCACTACACTGTATAAGCATCAAATATAGATATCTAACGCTTATAACAGCCTATCAATCAATTGATCGACATACAACTAATTATTTGGATTAGTGCATGTCATATATTATCCCAACACCCGTGTGGGGTTTCAAACAATCAAACACAGATTTTATTTGTGCAGTTGGGCGATGTGTAAAATTTATCATCCCAATCAATATCAGTCAAATCAGTGTATATAAACAAATCGGCTGATTTGTTTATAAATATTTATTTATTCACTTCCACGTTAAAAATTATATTCTTAACGATAATTGATTTATTTCAACACATCTACATTTTATTATCGATTTCACATCAACATCACAAACAATTTTCACAACACATCAATCAAACAAACAAGCCATCCATGGTCTGTGGATGACGGGTGTCGGGTGCTACTAAACACCGTCTGCATCCTAGCATATATTATAATATAACTAGAAAAGGGAATTTTTAAAAGGTGAGAAGTTCTCACCAATAGCTAATCCAATACCACGACTCTTCAAATGTAGAAATCTTCACCGTTCTCTCCTTTTGTCACTTTCGTTGCCCGTATTCACTACATATATAAAAATCACATTTTAATATTGTTGCCATGTATATAAAAATTATATTTTTACAATCACGCTATATGGATAAAAATTCTATTTTCACAGCGCTACTATATAGATAAAAATTCTATTTTTACATCGCTATTCTAAATATAAAAATTTCGCCTTTTCTATTGTTAAAATCTAATCTTTTCCATTTTAAAAATCAAACCTTTCTGCTTTTAAAAATCAAACCTTTCTGCTTTTAAAAATCATTTCTTTTTCTTCCTATAACTAAAAATATGGTCTTTCCTTTAAAAATTATATTTTCAAGCCAACGTGAACTTATACTTTAAATCTGAAAATAATTCAATGTTGTTTCATATTAAAATCTGAATTTGAATCACTGTTTATTTTAAATAAAAACTGAAAAAAAGCATACTTTTTAATGTATATAAAACTGATTTATATATAAAAAAAAAAGATAAAGGAATAAATAAAAACAACTCATAGCAATCCGGGATGGATGGGGTGAGGCCTGAGGTCGGCGCTCAGGCGAAGGAGGGGCAAGGGGGGACGCGCAGTCGCCTGCAGATGGGGCCAGGGGTCTTCACGGGTTTTGGGGATCTCGAGTTAGGCGAGAGGACGGAGAAGGAAGAGGAGGCGGGGGAGGGCGGATGGGGAGGCGAGGCCCTCGCCTAGACGGCGGCGCAGCGCAGCGCGGCAAGCGTGCCCTGGAGGCGTGAGGTCGAGCGATTTAGGGTTTTTTTTTCTTTTGAAAAGTAAACGGGGCTGAGAGGTATAGAATGAGAGAGACGCTTTAGTTATATAAAATTTTATTATTTTATTTAATTTTTTCCCAAAAAGTTGACTTTTTATTTGACCTCCAAACGAGACCCAACGACTGTCGCCCCTAGCTAATTACCCCCATTCCGAACACAATGGGATATGTTTCGTAAGCCAACTCGTCTATTATGCTAAGTTTCCGTCAAATTTAAAATATAAATCGGTATATATTCAATTCGAACGTACATTTCAAATTACCGGGGCCACGTACGAACCCTAAAAATTCCAGAAAAATTATTTCTAGCTTCGTATTGACGATACGGTCCTAACAAAACTAGTTTCGTCGAATTCTGAGACCGTTAGAAAAATGGCCATTTTCCAGTCGATTAAAATCGACTGAAACTAGTCAAATGCGTTTTCCTTTGCCACGCTCACATATTGATTCGAAAAATTATGAAATTTGGAATCTAGCAATAACTTGACATCACGAACCCAACAAAAGTGGTTTCGTCGAAATTCGAGGTCGTTTGCAAAATGTCTATTTTTAGGGGCCTGAATTCCATAGCGACTATTCAGAATTTTCAACTGGACATATCTTTTGATTCCCGCTATGAAATTTAGATTTTTCGGATTCGTTGGAAAGATATTCTCAAATAGATTCTAATATTTTTGGTTTCACTAAAATCCGGTTTATTCTGCACCCGGTACATTCAATTGAAGTTTGAAATCGAATTATCGAACTACCGCGCCATTTTCAATTCTATTTATAATTATATATAATTATTTATATTCTAACGATGACGTATATAATAAATACGTTCGAATTATATTCAAAATAAATTTCTCGTCGATATTATTTAAAATAATCCATTCTAAATGTTCAAACTTCGCTAAAATTGCCCAAAATAAAAATTTGAAACTGGCCCAGATTTTCGGGTTGTTACAATAAACTCCGGGTCAGTCATGGGACTGGTGTAAGTAAAATAGTTTACAGCAGTTTGAACAAGTAAACGATATCTTATAAGACCACGCCGTATAAGGGAACGAGTTTTTCCCTTATGAGAATCCAAATTATCTTTATATCAAAAACCTTTTGATATTATAATTATGTCTATCAACCACAATATAATAATCATCTAGCAGAAACGCTTTCATCTCACGTTCTACATATATAGTATACAATCAAAACCGCAAGCACGTATTGGGTAATGGGTTTCCAACTATGACAAGGTATGGAACCACCATTCGCTAGTGCACCTCTAGAGAGGAATATACTGGGTTCAACAAGAACATCTTGCAACCCGGCCACACATAACCGACCACTCATTTCGCTTTAGTGTATCGAATGTATATCACCATCGATTGGGATCTGCAACCGTTTCCCGAATGGGACAGCATCAATAATAGATTTTTTAGAAGTAAATGAAACTCTAGATCAGGTGATTATACACCCTAATAGGTGCGACCTACATAGCCATGTTGCTTGCCCGATTTTTGTCATTTCTCGGTTGATGAGGCTTGAGGTTACGCTTTATCATCACATCAGATTCACTTCAAATGCCACATTGTCAGATCCATCGAAAATTACTAATTGACATATACAACAGTACATTACGTATTAGCTAAAAAAGTTTCCTTCTCCGCTCCCACTCTTGGTACGGTTGAAGAAATCAATGTACGTGACCTTTTTGGAAATACTCTGTCAGACATTCATCCATACAAGTCATCCAGGAACAGGATGAACCGAAGGCACTATTCAGTACATCCATCTTAGGCACTGTTATCTAAGACTTATACAATAGCCCTTGCACTTTACACCGTCTTCAATTATCTTTGGCATATATGATTCGCAATGCTTATGCCAATACAGAGTGGTTCTTTGGATAATAATCCAACCGGTCTCTCCATATTAACAACGTTAAAATGGTCAAAACTTTGATAGTCTGTGATTTAACCATCAATAAAAAAGAGGTGTGCAAACAACGATATTATTTCCAGGAGGAAATTATATCGATCAATCATCATTCAACATTTATCTCTTTATTTCATTAATTTACTTATCACCTGTTCCCATATATTCTAAATTCTTATTTTCTATTATCAGAAAGCATTTCTGATTCTCGTTTGGAAAACATTTCCAAAACTTCTTAATTGGGATTTAAACAGATGTTTAAAACTATATTGCGATGACGACTCAAACCACTATACTAAATTACTAAATCCACTTAACCACTTCATGCTCTAACCGTAACCATTTCTTAATTAAAAATGCAGTCAATCAAGTTGGGGTATAGCTACCTCTTAGACCTTAACTGAACCACCTTTCAAATCTCGAAATAGATAAGATTCACCTTTTTAACTCTTTAACACTTCCGTACGAACCCTCAGATTCTATTTACGAACGCCCTTCTTTTACAAGTTTTACGTGATTATAACAATGGTGTTATAATCTCCTGCATCCGAAATATATTGTCTTTAATATGACTTTTGTTTTCTAACTCGAATAATATAACGACAACTAATTTATTTACTCCTATTCGGTTAACTCTATTCTATAGCTCTTATTTGAATAACTCCTACCTAGTAACTCTTACTTGAATAACTCCAACCTAATAACTCGTACTGGATTAACTCTTATTCGAATAACCTATTCGAATAACTTATATTCGATTTGCTTACTTTCGAATACTTATATTCGATAATCTCTTTCTTTGAATAAATCTTATTCGATTTAACTCCTGTCAAATAACTAGATTCGATCAACTCGCTTCGAATAACTAAATTCGATTACTCATTTCAACTCTATTCGAATAAACTAAATTCGATTAACTCCATTTGAATAACTCTAGTTCGATTTAACTCTATTCAATAACTCTCGTTCGATTTAACTCTATCGATTAACTCTAACTGATTAACTCTAACTGGTTTAACTCTAACCGGTTTAACTCTACGGTTATACCTAACTGATCAACTCTAACTGGTTTAACTCTACGGTTTAACCTAACTGGTTAAACCTAATGATTTTACTCTAACTGGTTAATCCTAATTGTTTAGCTCTTTGTCCTTATTCAGTTTCAAACATCGATGTTGAAATCGATTCTTACTTCTTTATATAAGTCCTGACTTATATATTCTATTTATCTAAATGATAA
The DNA here is from genome assembly GCA_030737875.1 of Allium sativum. Lineage (NCBI taxonomy): Eukaryota > Viridiplantae > Streptophyta > Magnoliopsida > Asparagales > Amaryllidaceae > Allium > Allium sativum. The sequence goes on from CM060912.1 coordinate 433,350,363, forward strand.
ATATTTAACTTAATTTATAAATATCATTTATAAATCAATCTGCTCCTTTTATCTGTTTACTTCTTCATATATAAGTTCAGACTTATATATAAACATATCTATTTATCCAAAGATAAATATTTCCTTTATAATCTATTTGTTTTCTAAATGCCCTTTACCCATATTTCCTTTTTAATCCTATTTGTAAATGGTTTACAAATATTTCCTTTTCAAATTCTATTTGCAAATGGTTTTGCAAATAATTCCTTTTTGGGTTCTATTCCCAAGTATTTCCTTTATTAACCTTATTTATTTATCCTAAGTTTTTCCTTTACTAATATCTTATTTATTTTCTAAATAATTATTGCTTATATCCTATCTTATTTATTTAACAAATAAATATCTCCTTTTCTTATTCTATTTATTTAACAAATAAATAATCCTTTTAATAACTTATTCTGTTTCCTAAGTCAATATCTCTTTTGTAACTTATTTACTTAACAAATAAGTATCTCGTTTAACATCTCCTATTTATTTAACCAATAAATATCTCATTTATAAGATCTTATGATTTTATAAATATTCCCTTTTCTTTATAAATATTTCATTTATAAACATTTCATATATAAAACCCTTTTGATTTTATAAATTATTTATTTTCAAATACCATTTGAAAATTCCCCTTTTTCACATTCCGGTATGTTATGGCGTTTAATATATCAAGTCATGATGTCAAATATCGTCCATAAACATATAATCAATAACAGATTATAAACCATGTCATATATCATAATATATAAAAATAATAAAATACGTGTTGAGGAATCCAGTCAGATTCCTCCAACCTATTTCCCTGCATCCACAGATGTTAAACAATATATTAACATCGATTTCACTTTGGTATGAATTATTTTGATAAATAGAATCGATATTTGATTAACGATATATATAGATATATATATCATTATCTATAATTTCAACCAATACACATGCAATTCAACCAAACAGTTAACACACAACAATCAACCGATAATTATCAGTTCTAAGAATACGTTGTAAAAATAGAACTGTTCAGAGTTGGTGAGTTTTACTCACATTGGCAGTTCATCGTTAAAGAACGATAAACTGTTTGTTTGATTTGAATCGAACAATTTATTTCACCATAAATTCAAACGAGCTTCAATGGACTTCCAGTCAGTTTCATTGTGGAGTGCTCGTCCATACGATCGTAACGGATCTTGATTTTCTGAATTTCGTTAACGTATGCTCAAGTTATAACATTTCAAAGTTTGAACACTTATTAAATTAAACGAACATAAATAAAATTCAAATGGGCTTCACCTCTTTATTTCCTTGGCCCAACCCGTTTTTAAACACCCAACACGCTCCCTCTTTCCTTTCTTCTTCCACGACGTGTACTCAAGAATACCACAGCCATTACGGCTCCTTCCTCCTCCCGTATCTCCCTCTCCAGACCATCGTTCAACCAATCGCCACCACCAAAACTCCTATCGTCCTCTCCTCTTCCATCCTGTCACCTTCGACTAGTCTGCAAACCCCTTAACCAAAATGCGTCGAACAGCTCTGGAAATACAGACATCGACACTTCTTTGAACGGAATCCATCAATTCTTTGCAAACACCCTCTATTCGATCACCTGAGTTCGGATTCGAACTCGAAATGGTTTAAAACCCATTGTACTTCACCATAAAGTGAACCCTAGGTTCGCTGTCAAAATTCTGACTGCGGAAAACTGGCGTCGAGCTTTACCAACCAGATATAAAATCGAAGATTACAGCTTCACTATCTCATATAAATTTCTCTCATGATTTAATGATTTTATTTAATTTCCAAACAGAAATTGTTTACACGAGATGAACAAATTTTGGCGGCTCAGTTATTTGACCGAATGAAGATATGGAATTAGGTTAGGAATGTTAAGGGTAGTGGTATTTATAATGGTGATAAATATCTAGATATTTTGGTTATATATATATATACACACACACCATTATATTCATGTCATGTGTTTAAAAATCTATGTGATCACATACAACACCCAAAAATCATGGAAATTGACCTGCAGCTACAGTTTGACATTACGGTCCCAACAAAACTGGTTTCATCGAATTCTGACTCTGTTTGCTTACACAGCGTATTTTTAACTGTCAAAATACTGACTGTTCTTCACTTTAAAAATCGGTACGGCCACATATTGACTTCAAAAATTACGGAAACTGAACTCTAGCAATAATTTAATATTGTGGATCCAACAAAATTAGTTTCGTCGAATTCCGACTTCGTTTGCAAAATTGGCTATTTTTAAAGCCCTAAATAACCCATTTAAATATATAAATATATTTAAAAACAATTAAATTTAATATTTAAAAATAAATATTATCGTATATATTCATAGTGGAATACCATACAGTTTCAGAATATTCCTATATGAATTTCTAACTCCATATTTTGAATCCCGATTAAATCGATATTCGATTTATAATGAAATTCCTTTTATAAAATATAATTAAATTATAAAGGAATTCCACATCGACTTTTCTAAAATTTGATTTGGACATAAATCAAAATCTACATGACGAAATCTCGATTTTTCTCTTCCACTAGAAAGATATACTTCACCAGCTCCCAATGTTTCTTGTTTTACAGAAATCCGATTTAAAACGGCTTCTGTATATCCAGTTGAAGTTCAAATCGCCAAATTGCGAACTGTAGCGCCATTTCGATGTCGTTTATAATTATAATATAATTATACGTTCAAACTGACGTTATTTAAACATATTCGTTATTCTAATTCAATTCTAAACTGAATTATATATTTTGAATTTCCCAATTCACACCATATCGCCATCTCAGCCAATTCTGATTATTTCAGAATTAAATGTATTATTTAATTATTATTTTAATTAAATATTCACTATTATTTAATTCAACGACTATTAAATTCTCTGAATCACTATTTAAATAATTAAATAAATTAATTGTTATACCGCTGAAAAATGCAGGCCATTACATTCTTCCCTACTTAAAATAATTTCGTCCTCGAAATTACTAAGGTAGAAAATAACTCTATTAACTGGTTATAACTTATTTGTTCACTTCTTAACTTCAGTTTCCAACTAGACCAATTTAATTTCGATTAAATATTAATTAATTCTTATCAACGAAAAATTCCGAAAATTTTCTAATGTCTTAATTTTTTGAAAATTTTCGCCAGCACCTCCTTTGTACAGGTTAATACGTCAAACCACCACTCGCCTCTCTGGGCCATCTCCATCCTAAAAGAAAATCAAACAGCCAAGCGGCTTACCAATTCGGCTCATAAATCTTATATCCAATAGAAATATAAACTTGTACCTTTTATCGGCATATCATTATATCCTTTCCACTTGTTATCAATTCAGCGGATACAAGGGTCATCCCAATCAAATTCCAATCTGCTTTTATCCACAACACAACCATTCGCATATACCCGAGCCAAATATCATTTCAACTCGAATTTTTTCTCGATTCCCAACTCTTAACTTGATTATCACGTTACACTTCAAATTTGAATCTCATAATCCAATTTGTCTGGATATCATTCAAATTCAATTTCAGTTACCCCTTAACTGACTTTATTTTAATTCCACTTGTCTTTCCCAAATTTCTATTCAAATTGGTTTTAAATCAAACAATATTTCCCTGGGAGTTTTTAAATAGTTTACTCTTTTCAAAAATCAACTTTTCCTGTTTGAAATTCAACACAACTTGTTCTTTCCCAAAACAAATTCAAAACAGTACCTCTGGTAGTACTTCGTCACTTACAACCCGAAAATGAATACTAATGATCCAGCTGTCATCATCAGAATCTATTTTCCAGCGATCGAAGTGAGTTTAATACTATAAAACCATTTCTAAACATTTCCACTTTGAAATTCATTTCCACTTTGAAATTCATTTCCACTTTGAAATTCATTTCCACTTTGAAATTCATTTCAAAATATAATTCACACTGCTCGTAAAACAATTTAAAATCTCCCAGGATCTTAAATTTTCCTTATTTTTAATCCAAATCCATTTACAAACACTTATCCAATTTTCCAGAATTTTAATTCAATTTCTGGTTTAAATATTATATTTGACTCATCTGATTTCACGTATTTCACTTATATGAATTCTGATTGGTTATTTACATAACCATTTAATTTAAAATCTTAATCGATTATAATAACAACCAATATACCCACTATATTATAATTTTGATATATCTATCTTCTCTATATCAAGATATACCTTGGGTAAACTTATTTTAATTTACCCTCTTTTCAAAACATATCGTGTCGACCCATCGTATTCTAGTGTTTATGAACTCCTACCGATACAGTGGATCAAACTGATCGACCATAACTCATAAACGACTCAACCAACAAAGCTCCATAATATAAAATCATTTTATATTGAATAACAAATACGTTCACTCATATATTTACACTCAATATTAATCTAGGGCATTACTAACCCTATCTCTACCGAGTCACGCCACAGAGCCAAGGTAATACTTAACCTGGCTCTGATACCAACTGTAATGACCCGAAAATTTGCGACCTTGATTATCCGATATACAACACATATCGAACATCAAGAGTGGAAAATACCGGATGGTTAATGAAAGAAATTAGAGGGTGAGGAAAGATAAGATAGAAACTTAGAATAGAAGTAGAAGAACACAACATCAGAGTAACACAAATCTCACAGCGGAACGAACAACATATAATAGATAATATATCCTTGAAATAAAATCATTATATGTATACACATCATTATCAAAGTACAATACTTACAACACAGCGGAATAATAATAGCTATATAATCCTGAAGCCTCATGCTCCAGCTCTTCAAGTATCTGTAAATCCCGACTACTTGACTGCCCGTACAAAATTGGGCGCCCAAGAGTTTAGGGAAACAAAATAAAATAAACTCCAGGTCAGTCATGGGACTAATGTGAGTAAAACAGTTTACAATAGTTTGAACAAGTAAACGATATCTCATAAGACCACGCCGTATAACGGAACGGGTTTTTCCCTTATAAGAATCCAAATTATCTTTATATCTAAAACCTTTTGATATTATAATAATGTCTATCAACCACAATATAATAATCATCTAGCAGAAACGCTTTCATCTCATGTTCTACATATATAGTATACAATCAAAACTGCAAGCACGTATTGGGTAATGGGTTTCCAACTATGACAAGGTATGGAACCACCTTTTGCTAGTGTACCTCTAGAGAGGAATACACTGGGTTCAACAAGAACATCTTGCAACCCGGCCACACATGACTGACCACTCATTTCGCTTGAGTGTATCGAATGTATATCACCATCGATTGGGATCAGCAACCGTTTCTCGAATGGGATAGCATCAACAATAGATATTTTAGAAGTAAATGACTCTAGATCAGGTGATTATACACCCTAATAGGTGCGACCTATATAGCCATGTTGCTTGCCCGATTTTTGTCATTTTTCGATTGATGAGGCTTGAGGTTACGCTTTATCATCACATCACATTCACTTCGAATGCCACATTGTCAGATCCATCGAAAATCACTAATTGACCTCTACAACAGTACATTACGTGTTAGCTAAAGAAGTTTCCTTCTCCTCTCCCACTCTTGGTACGGTTGAAGAAATTAATGTACGTGACCTTTTTGGAAATACTCTGTCAGACATTCATCCATACAAGTCATCCAGGAACAGGATGAACCGAAGGCACTATTCAGTACATCCATCTTAGGCACTGTTATCTAAGACTTATAAAATAGCACTTGCACTTTACTCCGTCTTCAATTATCTTTGGCATATATGATTCGCAATGCTTATGCCAATACAGAGTGGTTCTTTGGATAATAATCCAACCGGTCTCTCCATATTAACAACGTTAAAATGGTCAAAACTTTGATAGTCTGTGATTTAACCATCAAAGAAAAACAGGTATGCAAACAACGATATTATTTCCAGGAGGAAATTATATCGATCAATCATCATTCAACATTTATCTCTTTATTTCATTAATTTACTTATCACCTGTTCCCATATATTCTAAATTCTTATTTTCTATTATCAGAAAACATTTCTGATTCTCGTTTGGAAAACATTTCCAAAACTTCTTAATTGGGATTTAAACAGATGTTTAAAAGTATATTGCGATGACGACCCAAACCACTATACTAAATTACTAAATCCACTTAACCACTTCACCCTCGAACCGTAACCATTTCTTAATTAAAAACGCAGTCAATCAAGTTGGGGTATAGCTACCTCTTAGACCTTAACTGAACCACCTTTCAAATCGCGAAATAGATAAGATTCACCTTTTTAACTCTTTAACACTTCCTTACGAACCCTTGGATTCTATTTACGAACCCCCTTCTTTTACTAGTTTTACGTGATTATAACAATGGTGTTATAATCTCCTGCATCCGAAATATATTATCTTTAATATGACTTTTATTTCCTAACTCGAATAATATAATGACAACTAATTTATTTACTCCTATTCGGTTAACTCTAATCTTTAACTCTTATTTGAATAACTCCAACCTAATAACTCTTACTTGAATAACTCCAACCTAATAACTCTTACTGGATTAACTCTTATTCGAATAACTTATATTCGATTTGCTTACTTTCGAATACTTATATTCGATAATCTCTTTCTTCGAATAAATCTTATTCGATTTAACTCCTGTCGAATAACTAGATTCGATCAACTCACTGCGAATAACTAAATTCAATTACTCATTTCAACTCTATTCGAATAAACTAAATTTGATTAACTCCATTTGAATAACTCTAGTTCGATTTAACTCTATTCAATAACTCTAGTTCGATTTAACTCTATCGATTAACTCTAACTGATTAACTCTAACTAGTTTAACTCTAACTGGTTTAACTCTAACTGGTTTAACTATACGGTTAAACCTAATTGATCAACTCTAACTGGTTTAACTCTACGGTTTAACCTAACTGGTTAACCCTAATGGTTTTACTCTAACTGGTTAATCCTAACTGATTAACTCTTTGTCCTTATTTATTTCAAACATCGATGTTGAAATCGATTCTTACTTCTTTATATAAGTCCTGACTTATATATTCTATTTATCCAAATGATAAATATTTAACTTAATATATAAATATCATTTATAAATCAATCTGCTCCTTTTATCTGTTTACTTCTTCATATATAAGTTCAGACTTATATATATATATATATATATTTATCCAAAGATAAATATTTCCTTTATAATCTATTTGTTTTCTAAATGCCCTTTACCCATATTTCCTTTTTAATCCTATTTGTAAATGGTTTACAAATATTTCCTTTTCAAATTCTATTTGCAAATGGTTTGCAAATAATTCCTTTTTGGGTTCTTTTCCCAAGTATTTCCTTTATTAACCTTATTTATTTATCCTAAGTTTTTCCTTTACTAATATCTTATTTATTTTCTAAGTAAATATTCCTTATATCTTATCTTATTTATTTAACAAATAAATATCTCCTTTTCTTATTCTATTTATTTAACAAATAAATAATCCTTTTAACAACTTATTCTATTTCCTAAGTCAATATCTCTTTTATAACTTATTTACTTAACAAATAAGTATCTCGTTTAACCTCTCCTATTTATTTAACCAATAAATACCTCATTTATAAGATCTTATGATTTTATAAATATTCCCTTTTCTTTATAAATATTTCATTTATAAAGATTTCCCCTTTCTATATAATTTCACCTATAAAGACTTCTATTTATAATATTTCATTTATAAATATTTCATTTATAAACATTTCATTTATAAAACCCTTTTGATTTTATAAATATTTTATTTTCAAATACCATTTGAAAATTCCCCTTTTTCACATTCCGGTATGTTATGGCATTTAATATATCAAGTCATGATGTCAAATATCGTCCATACACATATAATCAATAACAGATTATAAACCATGTCATATATCACAATATATGAAAATAATAAAATAGCTGTTGAGGAATCCAGTCGAATTCCTCCAACCTGTTTCCCTGCATCCACAGATGTTAAACAATTAAATAACATCGATTTCACTTTGGTATGAATTATTTTGATAAATAGAATCGATATTTGATTAACGATATATATATAGATATATATATCGTTATCTATAATTTCAACTAATACACAAGCAATTCAACCAAACAGTTAACACACAGCAATCAATAGATAATTATCAGTTCTAAGAATACGTTGTAAAAATAGAACTGTTCAGAGTTGGTGAATTTTACTCACATTGGCAGTTCATCGTTAAAGAACGATAAACTGTTTGTTTTATTTGAATCAAACAATTTATTTCGCCATAAATTCAAACGAACTTCAATGTACTTCCAGTCAGTTTCATTGTGGAGTACTCGTCCATACGATCGTAACGGATCTTGATTTTCTGAATTTCGTTAACGTATGCTCAAGTTATAACATTTCAAAGTTAGAACACTTATTAAATTAAACGAACATAAATAAAATTCAAATGGGCTTCACCTCCTCCTTTCCCTCTTTCCTTTCTTCTTCCACGACATGTACTCAGGAATACCACAGCCATTACGGCTCCTTTCTCCTCCTGTATCCCCCTCTCCAGACCATCGTTCAACCAATCGCCACCACCAAAACTCCTATCGTCCTCTCCTCTTCCATCCTGTCACCTTCGACTGGTCTGCAAACCCCTCAACCAAAATGCGTCGAACAGCTTTGGAAATACAGACATCGACACTTCTTTGAACGGAATCCACCAATTCTTTGCAAACACCCTCTATTCGATCACCTGAGTTCGGATTCGAACTCGAAATGGTTTAAAACCCATTGTACTTCACCACAAAGTGAACCCTAGGTTCGCTGTCAAAATTCTGACTACGGGAAACTTGGCGTCGAGCTTCACCAACCAGATATAAAATCGAAGAGGACAGCTTCACTATCTCATATAAATTTCTCTCATTATTTAATGATTTTATTTGGATTTTTATTTAATTTCCAAACAGAAATTGTTTACACGAGATGAACAAATTTTGGCGGCTCAGTTATTTGACCGAATGAAGATATGGAATTAGGTTAGGAATGTTAAGGGTAGTGGTATTTATAATGGTGATAAATATCTAGATATTTTGGTTATATATATATATACACACACACACACCATTATATTCATGTCATGTGTTTAAAAATCTATGTGATCACATACAACACCCAAAAATCATGGAAATTGACCTGCAGCTACAGTTTGACATTACGGTCCCAACGAAACTGGTTTCATCGAATTCTGACTCTGTTTGCTTACACAGCGTATTTTTAACTGTCAAAATACTGACTGTTCTTCACTTTAAAAATCGGTACGGCCACATATTGACTTCAAAAATTACGGAAACTGAACTCTAGCAATAATTTAATATTGCGGATCCAACAAAATTAGTTTCGTCGAATTCCGACTTCGTTTGCAAAATTGGCTATTTTTAAAGCCCTAAATAACCCATTTAAATATATAAATATATTTAAAAACAATTAAATTTAATATTTAAAAATAAATATTATCGTATATATTCATAGTGGAATACCATACAGTTTCAGAATATTCCTATATGAATTTCTAACTCCATATTTTGAATCCCGATTAAATCGATATTCGATTTATAATGAAATTCCTTTTATAAAATATAATTAAATTATAAAGGAATTCCACAGCGACTTTTCTAAAATTTGATTTGGACATAAATCAAAATCTACATGAAGAAATCTCGATTTTTCTCTTTCACTAGAAAGATATACTTCACCAGCTCCCAACGTTTCTTGTTTCACAGAAATCCGATTTAGAACGGCTTCTATATATCCAGTTGAAGTTCAAATCGCCAAATCGCGAACTGCAGCGCCATTTCGAGCTCGTTTATAATTATAATATAATTATACGTTCAAATCGACGTTATTTAAATATATTCGTTATTCTAATTCAATTCTAAACTGAATTATATATTTTGAATTTCCCAATTCACACCATATCGCCGTCTCAGCCAATTCTGATTATTTGAGAATTAAATGTATTATTTAATTATTATTTTAATTAAATATTCATTATTATTTAATTCAATGACTATTAAATTCTCTGAATCACTATTTAAATAATTAAATAAATTAATTATTATACCGCTGAAAACTGTGGGTCATTACACTTGGTGAGATTTTCATTACAAACATATATATGAATCCTTTTTACAACTTTTTCATGTTACTTTAATCCCATTAAATTTGTGAAAACCAAATGTCTATCTTGACCCAAAATGTCTATCTTGACCCAAAATTTTGAGACGAACATAACAGCGCAACCCATTTCACTTAATTCTTCTTCTAAAAATTAAGTACACTTTAATTTGTGAATTTTAATGTTATAAATTATGGGGTGTTACATTCTCCCCTCCTTAAAGGATTTCATCCCCGAAATCTCCAATTAAGAAGAATGTGTCCTGCCATCCAATCATCCATCTACTCAACCATCATCCACAAGCATTCATTGTCCTTAAAATATTTCTAATGTTATATGAACATATGCAAAAGCGTGTGTATATGTTCCTTATCTAATGCAACGATCAGGCGGTCCACTGATTCAGTCGACCTCCTTAATGCAAATAATGATAGTGCCGTGTATCCACCATGTATGCAAAGAACCCTATACATATAATTACTACATGTGTGCACAACCATTCATTCAAATGCAACACCCATATGATGCGTCCATTTAATATACATCCATTTAACTAAATACATCCATTTATATGCAATATGCAATATGAAAGTGACTGAGCCGATCTAGTGCCTAAAGTGTGTGTATATGTATCCACGAGCAACCACTAGCAAACACTTGCATCCACATGCATCCATCAATCATAACATGTCTCAAACACATGTTTCAACCATAGGACTACCCTATCTAAAGGTCAAAGATACTAGCAAGAGGACATACTAAAGATAGAACAAGTACAAGCTAAGCGATAAAGGAGAAATTAAAAGACATACCCTCGAAAAGAAAAGGGTACAATGAACGCATCTTCTCTTCTGTCTCCCAAGTAGCGTTGCTCTCATCATCTCCCTATTGCACTTTGACTAGCTTGACCTCTCGATTCCTCAACTTCTTAATCTCCAACCTAAGAATGCATGTAGGAGCTCGTCGAATCATCGCATCACGCTCTATCTCCACCTCTCTAAGCAAGCTCGGCTCTACCACTTCCGCGGTCTCATGCAAGAATTTCCTCAAATGCGAAACATGGAACACGTCGTGTACACCACTAAGCCTTTCGGGCAACTCTACTCTATATGCCATCTGTCCAATCCTCTCCTTAATAGGAAACGGCCCTACGAACCTTGGTGCTAACTTCCCAATGGACCAAAAGCGAACAACACTATGTAATGGAGACACCTTGATAAAGACCATGTCCCCAATATCAAATTCAAGATTTGTCCTCCTCTTGTCCACATACGATTTCTGCATATCTTGCGCCATCTTCATCCTTATTTGAATCAAATCAATCTTTTCTGAAGTCTCTCTGATCATATCGGGCCCAAGTAAGATCTTATTCGTAGATTCCCACCAATATGTAGGTGAACGACAAGGCCTTCCATAAAGAGCCTCGAAAGGTGCCATGCCGATGCTAGACTGAAAACTATTATTATACGTGAACTACACCAAAGGAAGATGCTCCTCCCATGTACCTCCAAAGTCTAAAACACATAGCCTCAAAAGATCCTCTAGAATATGATTCACCCACTCGGTCTGGCCGTCCGTCTGAGGATGATATGCGGTGCTCGAACATAACTGAGTCCCTACCGCCTCTTGCAAGCTCTTCCAAAACTCGCTAGTAAAAATAGGATCACGATCGCTCACTATGCTAGAAGGCACACCGTGCAAACGAACTATCTCTCGAATGTATACGGAGGCTAACCATGGAGCAGTCCTCTTACTCTTCACGGGAATGAAATGGGCGCTCTTAGTAAGTCTATCTACCACGTCCCAAATCCCCGTATTACCCTTCCTCGATGTCGGTAACCCATCAACAAAGTCCATCAAGACACTCTCCCACTTCCATTGTGGGACCTCCAATGGGTAAAAAAAAACCCCGGGCTTCTTTTGCACTGCTTTCACTTGTTGGCACACCAAGCATCTAGCGACAAACTCGGCCACATCCCTCTTCATACCGGCCCAAAAGTAGACTCGTCTCATGTCCATGTACATCTTGTCTCCGTCGGGATGAATGGTCATCTTCGAACGATGTGCATCATCGAGAATGGTCATCCTCAAGTTCTCGTCTCGTGGTACACAAAGTCTAGCGTCCCTACGTAACCAACCCATGTCATCTAGGGTATTCCTACTCAGATGACTCGATGACTCCCCCCTTATGAGCTTCTCTACCGACTAAACCAACTATGCGTCATCTCGCTGTGCCTCACCAATCCATCCCAAAAGCGTAGGTCTGACCTCTAAGGATGCTAGCAAATCGGGTACAAAGTCAATGGAAGGTCTAAAGTCAAACGTAGAGATGAACTCTTAGCTTTGCCGCTCAACAAACAACAAAATCAAGGACAACCTTTTCCTACTTAAGGCGTCTGCCACCACGTTACCCTTGCCAGGGGTATATGCTATCTCGAAATCGTAGGACGCTAAGAATTCCATCCACCTTTGCTACCTTAAGTTCAAGTCCTTCTGAGAGAACAAGTATTTTAGCGATTTGTGGTCTGTGAACAATTCGAATTTCTCGCCAAGAAGATAATGGCGCCAAGACTTAAGCGCGAAAACAATAGCGGCCAACTCTAGGTCAAGTGTAGGGTAATTTCTCTCATTCACTCTCAACTGCCTTCCTCCATAGGCAATTACCCTCCCCTCTTGCATTAAGACTGCGCCTAGTCCTGTCCCACAAGCATTGGTATAAACGGTAAATGGCTTACTCCCATCTAGTAATACTAAGACTGGGGCTGTGGTCAAAGCTCTCTTTTAACGTTGGAAAGCATCATCACAATCTATGTCCCACGTGAAAACTAGGTTCTTCTTCATCAAGCGTGTCAATGGGGCTGATATCTTTGCGAAGTCCTTGATAAACTTCCTATAGTAGCTTGGCAACCCCAAGAAACTCCTCACCTCGGTAGCATTTTTAGGGACCTTCCAGTCTTGGATGGCCACCACCTTCGCGGGATCCACAGCTATCCCTTCTTTGGAAACCACGTGCCCTAAGAATCGCACTTCCTTCCTCCAAAAGTGACATTTAGAAAATTTAGCTTTAAGGTTATGCGCTCAAAGGGTCTCCAACACTTCCCTAAGATGTAGGGCATGCTCTTCCTCGCTCTTAGAAAATATCAAGATGTCATCCACAAAGACCACCACGAAATTATTAAGGTACTCCCTGAATACCCTACTCATCAAGGCAACAAAATATGCGGGGGAGTTTGTCAAACCGAAGGGCATCACAAGCCACTCATAGAAACCGTCCGGAGTCCTAAAGGCAGTCTTGTCTATGCTATCCTCAGCCACTCTCAATTGATGGAAACCAGTGGCTAAGTCCAACTCCGAAAACACTGAGGCGCCAACAACTGATCGAATAGTTCGTCAATCCTCGGCAGTGGGTGCCTATTCTTCTTAGTAAGCTTATTAAGTTCTCTATAGTTCACATAAAGTCTAAGGGACCCATCTGCCTTCGTGGCAAATACTACCGGAGCACCCCACTCTGATGTATTACGTCTTATGAACCCCTTCTCAAGCAACTCCCCTACTTGCTTATTGAGCTCCCTCCTCTCACGAGGAGCCATGTGGCGTACCGGCAGAGACACTGGTTTTGCATTGTCTATAAGATAAATACGAAGTCTATCTCACTTTTTGGGGGTAGACCCCTCACCTCATCGAAGACATCAACATATTCACGGACTACACGAACATAATGTAAATCATCATTGGATGCGTCAAGTGACTCAAGATAACTAAGCATCACTGATCCTCTAGGGTCACAAGAAATATTAAGGGTCTTTACACTACGAGTCAACAATTTTACTACCCTTCGTTCACAATCTAGGATGGCACCATGTCTAGCTGGCCAATCCATTCCTAGAATCAACCCATAGCCCATGAAACCAAGCACAAAAGCATTACATTCAAAACCAACGCCTAAGATAGACAATCTCAAATCCCTACAAACCATGGATAAATGAGCCGACCCACCAATAGGATTTGAGACTACAGTGGGATCTACAATGAGACTAGTATTTAAGTGCAGTGTTTCAACTAATGATGTAGAGATAAACGAATGTGATGCGCCAGAATCAAATAAAGTAGGACAGGATGATCAAATAAGAAAATCAAACTTTCAATAGAATTTTTTTTACCTTCTTCATGTCCCGGAGCCATGAGAGCGTGAACCTAACCCTCCCAAAGTAGAACCTGCCCTCTGCCCTTGCTTTTTAGGGCAGTACTTCACAGCATGACCCGCATCACCACAATGATTACAAGCGAACTTCTTCTTCTTCCTACAGTCTTTCTTCAATTGGTCGGGTTTCCCACAGTTGTGACACTTCCTCTTTTCTTTTCCACCTTTCTTTTGTTGTTGGGCTTTCTTTGGATCCTCCTTCTTATCTTTTGGCCTAAAAGTACTTACACCCTTCTCTTCTTCATGCATGTATGCCATATCAACAAGCTTATCATACGTAGCCCCCATTGGAATGTGGGACATAGCCAAACTGTGAAGCGGTTCATTTAGGCCCTTTACAAACCTCAAGGCCTTCTTGTGAGGAGTATTCCCCAACTCTAGCCCAAATCTCGCCAACTTATTAAATTCGGTCACATACTCCTTCACGGTCAAGTTTTTCTGCTTCAATGTCAAGAACCTGTCCATGTATATACTCTCCTCAGCTTGAGAAAGGAATTTCAACTCAAATCTTCCCCTAAAATCTGCCCACGTTTCCACAGCACGCTCTCCATTAGTAACCTCCCACCAAAACGAAACTTCGTCCTTCATCAACCAAGCAGCCAATTGGACCTTCCTCCAGTCGTCCAAATCGAAAATGCCAAACAGATCCTCCTCTTCTTTCTACCAATTTCTAGCTTCAACGAACAGTTCAGACCCAATAAAGGGTTCTCCACCAATCGAACGAAAGTCTTTACATATCTTGGAGAAAGCATCTCCACGTGGAGGAATGACTGGAGCTGGGGGAGGAGGAGGAGGAACGTCGGCCGGACCCGCGGCAGCGGCCCTAGCCTCGAGATATTGACGAAACCAACCGGGTACATGAACACCCTCTGGTATCTCAGAGTCTCCAGACATGCTGAAAAGAAAAATAAAGAGTTTCAAAACAAGGGAAGCGAAAGAGAGATGTATGGCTTGCAGGGATTATGCTCTTTAAAGTAAACTTTCCTTGAAAATAGCTTCTTTAAAACAAGTTTTTGAAAATACTTTCTAGGAAAATAATACTTTTGAAAACACTTTTCAAAACTTTTTATCTGTTCTTGTAACCATAGCTCTGATCCCACGTGTAACACCCCATGTCCATTAATGTCATTCACAAAGGGAATGCATCAATGTCCATGAAGTGTTATTGTTATATAGAATAGATAAATTACAAGAATAAATAAATAAAACAACACAGCGGAAGATAAAACTTATTTCATAGCATCATAACTCAAAACAAGCTTACATAAGTAGTTCCCAAAACCATTACAACTGGATCAATAGTCTTTTCCAAAAACTTCAAAGTACATAAAGAAGCAAAAACTTAAATAACATAAATGCATAAATCCCCACTGAGCATAAGCAAAGCAATAAAGATGAGAGAGTCCAAAGCAATACATCTACTCTTTTCAAGCAACTGAAAGAAATCGGCACTAAGCTATAGTATTCCCTCCTTGCAAACCTGAGGAGGGGAAGGAAAGAAATGAGGAGGAAACAAACGGGTCAGACATAAAGTCTGGCGAGTCCAGTAATTTTAACAAATAATAGGTAAGGTAAATGATCAAGACATAAATAGCATCATGATATGGCTGTAACTTAGACAAGGTAGATAAAAAGGATGGACAAGATGATTTCGTTCCTAAGTACTAAGACAATCCTACACCTTGGCTAAGCGAACAACCCTCCAAGTACTAACCCCGAAGACCGAAGTCAACAACAGACTAGCACCCAAAGGACTATCCAACTCAACCAACATGTATTTCGTTACATCGCACTTTTGCTAAGTTACACCACATTACTTAATTACACCGCACATCTACTAGTCTCTTTTTACTAGAGGTTGATCCCTTCCCACTAACTGTACCCACATGACAAACTTGGTAGTTACTTGTACCTAGCTGCTATCGTAGGTGCGGGCTTGCTCCTACCACCGCTAAGGTACCCTTAATCTACCCATTCGATTGGCTCCCTAAACCCCATAGGCACCCGTGCTAGCCCCATAGTGGGGTGTATCACTCCCTAAAGTGGCAACCCCGATACCAACATAAAATGCACGGCTATACCTACACGATGCAACAACGTCTTACCTACCAGCCCGGACCCATGCACGTACATGAACTCGTTGGACTCGAATTGCCACCGCTACTCACGTTGTGACCTCTTACATTCAAGTCCAGTAAGCACGCTCCAAACCCGGTCTAGTACTGGGCCCAATTAGATACTCAAACGGGTTACTGGTTGAAACGGGTCCCCCATCCGACACAAGCCTCCCACCTTTGCTTGGTCCCCACTAGTTTTTTCTCCCACTTAACCATTTTAATTTAAATCTCCATGTCTTACACATGCTATGGTTAAGTCCATACTTACATGTCATAATTTACATGTCTTATCTTATACCGGTTAAGTCCATATTTACATGTCACCCAACTTAACCCTCTAACCATACCCATGTCTTATTATGGTTAGTATTCCTTAATTCATTCCTTATGACGAATGGTGTATGACCTCCCACATTAGACCGAACGCTTTGTGTAACACCCCACACCCGCTAAGGTCACTCACAAAGGGAATGCCTTAGCTTCGGTGGAGTATTTAAGTGAATATAGAACTGAAGAATTACAACAAGACAGATATAAGTAATACTTGAAATTTAAAACATCATTTCATTGCAGCAGAAGGTAAACATGTTTGGTTACATCTCAAAAACCAACAAGAGTCAAGTACAAAATATCCATCTCGTTAAAATATAAGTACATAATCCCACTATATACTAATAGCCATAATAAAAAAAATAACCGAGCTTTTCTTCAAGAGTCCAAGCTCCAAAAGATAGATAAAGCAATCTGATCAAAGCCCACTAGTGCTAGGCCCACTCTGAGAACCTGAGGGTTGGGGAAAAAGATAAAAACAACAGGGTCAGACATAAGTCTGAGTGAGCCCTATAACCTTAACAATACAATCATTAAAGTAATTAGGGTATGATATAAACCTGGTACGGTACGACTGGGGATAAATGACTACACTAAGCAGCCAACTAGACTTAGGATAAACTAAGATAACAGTAAAGACGCGCATATCCACCTAAGGATAAATACTACACTGCACCACCCCAAATCTATCCACCCAAGGGTAATTCCTACACTGCACCACACCAGTTCTACCCACCCAAGGGCAATTCCTACTTAAAGGTTGATCCCACTAAGTGTACTTAGAAAATTTACCCGGTAGTTTCATGTACCCCTAGCTGACTACATAGGTGCCGTCTGCCCCTATCTCCACTAGGTGTACCCACTACTCCCAAGCGATCGGCTCCCTACCGTAGATACCCGTGCTGGCCCCACAGTGGGGTGTATCACTCCCCAAAGTGGCAACCCGATAATATCAATGGTGCACGGCTTATATCTACACGATGCAACAACGTCTTACCTACCAGCCCGGGTCCACACACGCATATGAAACCCGTTGAACTCGCGTTACCACCGCTACCCTGTTTTGGCCTCTTACAGTCAAGCCCAGTACGCGTGTCCCGTCCTCAGCATGGGTCGAGCCCAATAAGATACATATGGGTTACTGGTTGAAATGGGCCCCCACAAGCTACTACTTAAGCTTGTCATTTTATCTAGTGCATCCCACTTAACCCCTTTTTCAATTGAAATGGGCCCCCACAAGCTACTACTTAAGATTGTAATTTTATCTAGTACATCCCACTTAACCCCTTTTTCAATTGAAATGGGCCCCCACAAGCTACTACTTAAGCTTGTCATTTTATCTAGTGCATCCCACTTAACCCCGTTTCCATAATCATGCCCACTTACATGTTAAGGTTTGGTTAAGTCATCTTATCATATTTCAATTGCCACTCAAGGCACCCACTAGATTTCTACATGCAACTCAAGGCACCCACTTAACCCTTTAATCATGTTTAGTTACATGTTCCACTTTGGTTAAGTATTCTAGTCGTATTCTCTATTGCCACCCAAGGCAACCCACTAGATTTTTCCACATGCCACCCAAGGCACCCACTTAACCCTTCAATCATGTTTAATTACATGTCCCACTTTGGTTAAGTATTCTAATCTTATCTTCTATTGCCACTCAAGGCAACCACTAGATTTCCTCCTGCCACCCAAGGCACCCACTTAACCCTTTAATCATGTTTAATTACATGTTCCTCTTTGGTTAAGTATTCTAATCGTATTTTCTATTGCCACCCAAGGCAACCACTAGATTTTTCCACATGCCACCCAAGGCACCCACTTAACCCCTCATGTCCCTTTACATGCTAATATGGTTAAGTGTTTCTTAATTGATTAAGAACGTAACCGTTGTAAAGACCTCTCATATTAGACTATCTTTTATGGCAGCTGGATTTGCCGGTCGGGTCCGGGCAGCCTTACGCCATAACCGAGTCTAACCTCGTGTCTATACACTTGTCACATATTTAGTTTGTGCCTAATACCTCTCACATTGGGCCAATCATTTGTAGCCGCTGGATTTGCCGGTCGGTTCCGGGGAGTCTTACGCTACAAAAGGGTCCAACCTCGTGTCTTAGTCGATTAATTACACCTAATTAATCACCCCCATATTTCGAATTAATTTTCGCTAATTAATTCCAATTTTAACGATGTACATAATTGACTCAATTATGTCCATCCACTTTATGGTATGCATAATCATACCAATTTCACACCATTTCATTAACATGTATATTAACCCCATCGTTCCCCACGTAATTCGCTAACATGACATAAAAGGAAAGATTCATCACAAATACAATGGGTTCAACTTGCATAACATTAGCATCAACATGGGTTTAAAGGTGTCAACATGCATATAGCATCAACCCAACTAGCATAAATAATCAACCCAAACTTGCATGAATCACATATGTCATAAAGAGGTTAACTTGCATAAGTTATTTATGTCATACAAAGGGGTAAACTTGCATGTGTATGTATGACATACAAAGGGGTTAACTTGCATATGTATGCATATCATACTAAGGTGTAAACTTGCACATGTTACTTGCATATAATCAAACACCAAACTTGCATAACATGTCATATATGAACTTGCATATAATCATACACCAAACTTGCATAACATATCATGTATGAACTAGCATATAATCATACACCAAACTTGCATAACATATCATGTATGAACTAGCATATAATCATACACCAAACTTGCATATCATGGTGTCATAATGGATCAATGTTTCTCATATGACTTGCATATCTTGCATAACATCATAAACACATAGCATATGACTTGCATAACTTGCATAACTTGCATAACACCACAAACACATAGCATATGACTTGCATAACTTGCATAACACCACAAACACATAGCATATGACTTGCATGACTTGCATAACTTGCATAACACCACAAACACATAGCATATGACTTGCATAACTTGCATAACACCACAAACACATAGCATATGACTTGCATAACTTGCATAACATCATGATCACATAGCATATGACTTGCATAACTTGCATAACGTCATGAACATGTATCATATGACTTGCATAACTTGCATAACTTCATGAACATATAGCACATAACTTGCATAACTTGCATAACATCACAAACACATAGCATATGATAACATAATCTTGCATTGATCCACATTCATAGCCATAACCTCATTATATCCTATCTTAATCATTTCAACAATTGGTTATTAAGGCTATAGAAAACTCACAACTTGTTGATTAGCACTCCTAAGAAGAAGATTAAGTAGCTAGAGTTGATTAGAGATTGATTTGAGAAGCTATCTTCCTCTTTAGATTGATGGAGGCTCCTTCAAGTTGCATTTTGACGGCATAACGGTGTTGTAGCTATTTTTAGTATGAATTAGGGTAGTCTTAGGGTGTATTTATAGATTAGTTAGGTGTTTTAGGCCCTTAGATTAACCCTAAATCAGATTAGAGTCGTCATATCACGTCCTAGCCACCAAAACACAGCCCAAAAGCCAAACTGATGCACCCAGGTCACCTGGGCTCGACCAAGGAGGTCGACCCCCAGGTTGATACGAGGGTCGACTCCCCAGTCGACCCCCAGGTCGACCCCCTGGGTCTGGCGGGAATTTTCCCGCCACTTCTGAAATTTGAAATTTCTGTTTTTAAATCTGTTTTTAAATTTTCTGAAACTTCTTCGGGCCATATCTGGGTCATACGGACTCCGATTTTCGAAAACTCGGACTCTATTTCGCGTATTTTTCCGAGACGAACGCAATGGCATAGCCCATTTCCCCTGATTCGGATTTTAAAATTTAATTCTGTCCTGATTTATATTGTAGTAAGTTATTCAACATACGGGGTGTTACATTCTCCCCTACTTAAAGGATTTCGTCCCTGAAATCTCTAAGTCAAGAAGAACGTATCCTACCATCCAAACAACCATCTACTCAAACCATCAAACACTGGCATCCATTGTCCTTAAAGTTTCTAATGCTGTATGAACATATGCAAAGAGTGTGTGTATATGTTCCCTGTCTAATGCAAAATTAGGCGGTCCACTTATTTAGTTGACCTCCTTAATGCAAACCATGATAGTTCCATGCATCCAATATGTATGCGAAAGATCCCTATCGACACATACTATTTCTACATGTGTGCACAACCATACACCAAAATGCATCATCCATATGATAACGCAACCATTATACATCCATTAATATAGCTACCTACACACAATTTTATGTAATATGCATTATGAAGTGATTGAGCCGATCTAGTGCCTAGAGTGTGTGTATATGCATCCACGAGCAACCACTAGCAACCACTTGCATCCACACGCATCCATCAAACATAACATGTCTCAAACACATGTTTCAACCATAGGTTTACCCTATCTAAAGGTCAAAGGTGCTAATGAGAGGACACACTAAAGATAAGATAAGTACTAGACAAACGATAAAGGAGAAGTTAAAAGACATTCCCTCAAAAAGGAATGGGTACAATGAACGCATCTTCGCTACTGTCTCCCCAGTAGCATTGCTCTCATCTTCTTCCCTTTGCACTTTGACTAGTTGAACCTCTCTGTTTCTCAACTCCCTAATCTCTGACCCAAGGATGCGGGTAGGAGCTCGTCGAATAGTCTCATCACGCTCTACCTCCACTTCTCTAAGCAAGCTCGGCTCTACCACCTCTGCGGTCTCATGTAGGCACTTTCTCAAATGTGACACATAGAATACGTCATGTTCCCTATACAACCGAACTATCTCTCGAAGATAAACTGAAGCTAGCCATGGAGCAGTCCTCTTGCTCTTCACAGGTATGAAATGGGTACTCTTAGTAAGTCTGTCTACCACAACCCAAATTCCCGTATTACCCTTCCTCGATCTAGGTAACCCATCAATAAAATCCATTGAGACGCTATCCCACTTCCATTGCGGAACTTCCAATGGGTGAAGCAACCCACCGGGTTTCTTTTGCTCCGCTTACACCTGTTGGCACACCAAGCATCTATCGACATACTCGGCCATATCTTTCTTCATACCGGCCCAAAAGAAACTCGCTTCATGTCTTGGTACATCTTGTCCCCACCGGGATGAATGGTCATCCTAGAACGATGTGCATCATCAAGTATAACCTTCCTCAAACCCTCGTCCTGCAGTACACAAAGTCTACCGTCCCTACTCATCCACCCCCTATCGTCAAGGGTGTACCTACTCAAATGGCTGGACGACTCTGCCCCTTATGAGCTTCTCTACCAACTCAACCAACGGTGGGTCGTCCCGCTGTGTCTCGCCAATCCGCCCCAAAAGAGTAGGTCCGACCTCTAAGGATGCTAGCTAACCGGGTATATAGTCAACGGAAGGTCTAAAATCAAACATCGAGATAAATTCCAAGCTTCGTCGTTCGACGAACAATGGACTCAAGGACAACCTTTTTCCGCTCAAGGCGTCCGCCACCACGTTACCCTTGCCAGGGGTATACGCAATCTCGAAATCACAGGATGCTAAAAACTCCATCCACCTTTGTTGTCTCAAGACTATGCGCTCGAAGAGTCTCCAACACTTCCCTAAGATGTAGGGCATGCTTTCCTCCACTTCTGGAGAAAACCAGGATATTCTCCCATACAAAATCGTCACAACTATCCATCTCTTACGCAGACCATCCTAGTCGAACTCGACATCCCCCAAGTGCAAGCCCCAAAGGCCTAAACCAATATCAGACAACCACCCAAGGGACACCTCCTTCGAATTCAGACGACCTACGTGAGATGATACTAGTAAAAACGGCCAAATAATTAAGCCCTTGTCCTACTTTGGATGTCCTTGCCAATCTCGCTCCAAAACCACCGTTGATCAAAGAAATGGCTTTGCTTAACCTATTAAGCACACACGAAAACTTATTTTGCTTTTAGAGAAGACCAAGATGTCATCCACAAAGACCACTACAAAGTTATTTAGGTACTCCCTGAACACCCTACTCATCAAATCAACAAAGTATGCGGGGGCGTTCGTCAAACCAAATGGCATCACCAGCCACTCAAAGAAATCATCCGGAGCCCTAAAGGCGGTCTTCTCTACACTATCCTCAGTCACTCCCAACTGATGAAACCCCATGGCTAAGTCCAACTGCGAAACACTGAGGCGCCAACCAACTGATCAAAGAGATCATCAATCCTCGGCAATGGGTGTCTATTCTTCTTTGTGAGCTTGTTGAGTTCTCTATAGTCTACACAAAGTCTGAGGGACCCATCTGCCTTCGTGGCAAAAACTACTGGAGCACCCCACTCCGATATATTTCGTCTTATGAACCCCACCTCAAGAAACTCCCCTACTTGCTTATGGAGTTCCCTCCTCTCACGAGGAGCCATGTGGCGCACTGGTAAAGATACTGGTTTAGCATTATCCACCAGATATATTCGGAAGTCTATCTCCTGCTTCGGAAGTAAGCCCTTCACCTCCTCAAACACATCCGAGTATTCCCGGACCACTCTAACAGATCGCAAACTCTCGACTGAAGCGTCAAGCGATTCAAGATAACTTAGCATAACAGAATCTATGGGATTTCAAAAGATCTCGAGAGTGTTACCCAAGCGGGTCATGAGCCTAACAACTCTCCTTTCACAACCAAGAACGACACCGTTACTGGATAACCAGTCTATGCCCAAAATCAACCCATAGCCCGTGAAGCCCACAACAAAGGCATCACACCTAAACTCAACGCTAAGTATAGAAATCTTCAAACCCAAACATATCATGGACAAATAAGTGGAGCCCCCCAATTGGGTTTGAAACAACCACGGGATCATCTACTAAACTGGTGTCTAGGTGCAGTGACTCAACTAATGATGATGAGATAAACGAATGTGATGCGCCAGAGTCGAATAAAGTTTGAACAGGATGATCGAGAGAACCAAATTTCAACTTAGACGGTCCTACCCCTATCAGGTATACCCGTCGTGAGGGAATACATCTACCCTCCAGAAGATCCTGTACTTCGTCCTTACCTCTTTGGACAACCCTAATAAGGTGTCCTATTTCTCCAAGACAACTAGCCTTCCCCTTCACATTCTCCTTTCGTGGCCTTCTTACCACGATAAGGTTTCATCTTTATTTACCTAATAGCTATTTGAACCTTCCTCTCTCGTCCATCTTAAAGGTACCCATAAGCCCTCCACCTCCTTGGACTAACTTCTTGGCCTGGAAAACGTCTTAGTCCCTTGAAGTGGTTCTTCCGTCCTTTATACAGAAGTCCTTACTTATCTTAAAAAGACATCTATACGCGGAGGGGAAATTCAAAAAGAGAAAGAGGAAGAGATTCAAAACAGAGAATCGAAGGAAGGATATATGGCTCTTGGGGATTATGTTCTTTTCTTTCAAAAACTTTTCTCTTAAAAGACATGTTTTTGAAAATACTTCTTCCAACAATGTTTTTAGAAAAGTAGTTTTCTAAAAAAAATATCTGTTCTGGTAACCTTAAGCTCTGAAACCACGTGTAACACCCCATACCCGCTAAGGTCACTCACAAAGGGAATGCCTTAGCTTCGGTGGAGTATTTAAGTGAATATAGAACTGAAGAATTACAACAAGACAGATATAAGTAATACTTGAAATTTAAACCATCATTTCATTGCAGCAGAAGGTAAACATGTTTGGTTACATCTCAAAAACCAACAAGAGTCAAGTACAAAATATCCATCTCGTTAAAACATAAGTACATAATCCCACTATATACTAATAGCCATAATAAAAAAAATAACCGAGCTTTTCTTCAAGAGTCCAAGCTCCAAAAGATAGATAAAGCAATCTGATCAAAGCCCACTAGTGCTAGGCCCACTCTGAGAACCTGAGGGTTGGGGAAAAAGATAAAAACAACAGGGTCAGACATAAGTCTGAGTGAGCCCTATAACCTTAACAATACAATCATTAAAGTAATTAGGGTATGATATAAACCTGGTACGGTACGACTGGGGATAAATGACTACACTAAGCAGCCAACTAGACTTAGGATAAACTAAGATAACAGTAAAGACGCGCATATCCACCTAAGGATAAATACTACACTGCACCACCCCAAATCTATCCACCCAAGGGTAATTCCTACACTGCACCACACCAGTTCTACCCACCCAAGGGCAATTCCTACTTAAAGGTTGATCCCACTAAGTGTACTTAGAAAATTTACCCGGTAGTTTCATGTACCCCTAGCTGACTACATAGGTGCCGTCTGCCCCTATCTCCACTAGGTGTACCCACTACTCCCAAGCGATCGGCTCCCTACCGTAGATACCCGTGCTGGCCCCACAGTGGGGTGTATCACTCCCCAAAGTGGCAACCCGATAATATCAATGGTGCACGGCTTATATCTACACGATGCAACAACGTCTTACCTACCAGCCCGGGTCCACACACGCATATGAAACCCGTTAAACTCGCGTTACCACCGCTACCCTGTTTTGGCCTCTTACAGTCAAGCCCAGTACGCGTGTCCCGTCCTCAGCATGGGTCGAGCCCAATAAGATACATATGGGTTACTGGTTGAAATGGGCCCCCACAAGCTACTACTTAAGCTTGTCATTTTATCTAGTGCATCCCACTTAACCCCTTTTTCAATTGAAATGGGCCCCCACAAGCTACTACTTAAGATTGTAATTTTATCTAGTACATCCCACTTAACCCCTTTTTCAATTGAAATGGGCCCCCACAAGCTACTACTTAAGCTTGTCATTTTATCTAGTGCATCCCACTTAACCCCGTTTCCATAATCATGCCCACTTACATGTTAAGGTTTGGTTAAGTCATCTTATCATATTTCAATTGCCACTCAAGGCACCCACTAGATTTCTACATGCAACTCAAGGCACCCACTTAACCCTTTAATCATGTTTAGTTACATGTTCCACTTTGGTTAAGTATTCTAGTCGTATTCTCTATTGCCACCCAAGGCAACCCACTAGATTTTTCCACATGCCACCCAAGGCACCCACTTAACCCTTCAATCATGTTTAATTACATGTCCCACTTTGGTTAAGTATTCTAATCTTATCTTCTATTGCCACTCAAGGCAACCACTAGATTTCCTCATGCCACCCAAGGCACCCACTTAACCCTTTAATCATGTTTAATTACATGTTCCTCTTTGGTTAAGTATTCTAATCGTATTTTCTATTGCCACCCAAGGCAACCACTAGATTTTTCCACATGCCACCCAAGGCACCCACTTAACCCCTCATGTCCCTTTACATGCTAATATGGTTAAGTGTTTCTTAATTGATTAAGAACGTAACCGTTGTAAAGACCTCTCATATTAGACTATCTTTTATGGCAGCTGGATTTGCCGGTCGGGTCCGGGCAGCCTTACGCCATAACCGAGTCTAACCTCGTGTCTATACACTTGTCACATATTTAGTTTGTGCCTAATACCTCTCACATTGGGCCAATCATTTGTAGCCGCTGGATTTGCCGGTCGGTTCCGGGGAGTCTTACGCTACAAAAGGGTCCAACCTCGTGTCTTAGTCGATTAATTACACCTAATTAATCACCCCCATATTTCGAATTAATTTTCGCTAATTAATTCCAATTTTAACGATGTACATAATTGACTCAATTATGTCCATCCACTTTATGGTATGCATAATCATACCAATTTCACACCATTTCATTAACATGTATATTAACCCCATCGTTCCCCACGTAATTCGCTAACATGACATAAAAGGAAAGATTCATCACAAATACAATGGGTTCAACTTGCATAACATTAGCATCAACATGGGTTTAAAGGTGTCAACATGCATATAGCATCAACCCAACTAGCATAAATAATCAACCCAAACTTGCATGAATCACATATGTCATAAAGAGGTTAACTTGCATAAGTTATTTATGTCATACAAAGGGGTAAACTTGCATGTGTATGTATGACATACAAAGGGGTTAACTTGCATATGTATGCATATCATACTAAGGTGTAAACTTGCACATGTTACTTGCATATAATCAAACACCAAACTTGCATAACATGTCATATATGAACTTGCATATAATCATACACCAAACTTGCATAACATATCATGTATGAACTAGCATATAATCATACACCAAACTTGCATATCATGGTGTCATAATGGATCAATGTTTCTCATATGACTTGCATATCTTGCATAACATCATAAAAACATAGCATATGACTTGCATAACTTGCATAACACCACAAACACATAGCATATGACTTGCATAACTTGCATAACACCACAAACACATAGCATATGACTTGCATAACTTGCATAACACCACGAACACATAGCATATGACTTGCATAACACCATAAACACATAGCATATGACTTGCATAACTTGCATAACATCATGATCACATAGCATATGACTTGCATAACTTGCATAACATCATGAACATGTATCATATGACTTGCATAACTTGCATAACTTCATGAACATATAGCACATAACTTGCATAACTTGCATAACATCACAAACACATAGCATATGATAACATAATCTTGCATTGATCCACATTCATAGCCATAACCTCATTATATCCTATCATAATCATTTCAACAATTGGTTATTAAGGCTATAGAAAACTCACAACTTGTTGATTAGCACTCCTAAGAAGAAGATTAAGTTGCTAGAGTTGATTAGAGATTGATTTGAGAAGCTATCTTCCTCTTTAGATTGATGGAGGCTCCTTCAAGTTGCATTTTGACGGCATAACGGTGTTGTAGCTATTTTTAGTATGAATTAGGGTAGTCTTAGGGTGTATTTATAGATTAGTTAGGTGTTTTAGGCCCTTAGATTAACCCTAAATCAGATTAGAGCCGTCAGATCACGTCCTAGCCACCAAAACACAGCCCAAAAGCCAAACTGATGCACCTAGGTCACCTGGGCTCGACCAGGGAGGTCGACCCCCAGGTCGACACTAGGGTCGACTCCCCAGTCGACCTGGTGGGCAGGTCGACCCCCTGGGTCTGGCGGGAATTTTCCCGCCACTTCTGAAATTTGAAATTTCTGTTTTTAATTCTGTTTTAAAATTTTCTGAAACTTCTTCGGGCCATATCTGGGTCATACGGACTCCGATTTTCGAAAACTCGGACTCTATTTTGCGTATTTTTCCGAGACGAACGCAATGGCATAGCCCGTTTCCCCTGATTCGGATTTTAAAATTTAATTCTGTCCTTATTTATATTGTAGTAAGTTATTCAACATACGGGGTGTTACACTTTGTGGCCGCTTGATTTGTCGGGCTGTTTCGAGTAGTCTTACGCCACAAACCGGGTCTAACCTCGTGTCATTAACCGTTGCGCCTACAATTCATTTCTTTGACCTCTCACATTAGACGTCCAATTGTGGCAGCTGGATTTGTTGGGCGGTTTCGGGCAGTCTTATGCCACAATTGCGCCTAACCTCATGTCAAAGGTTTATTAATCATCATATTTCACCCATATCCAATTTTCATGTCATGTATATCCAATTAAACATATACTCATATTTATAATATTGCCTATTCCAAATTGTCACAAATTACATATTAATTTGCCTCAAATACAAATTTATAATTATAGGCAATTTCATCAATTCCATGTAATTCATACCCAAATATGCCAATATCACATATTATCCAATTATCCAAAATATCCAATAATATCCCATTTTCCATATTTCCCATATTCCCAATATTCCACATCGTTCCCACGTATTTGCATTCGCGCGTATTTTTAATATAGGCTCGAAGGTAGCCTAGATTCACAAATAAAGGGAATAGGGGTAAGAAGAGAGAATCAATTCATAGAAAATTGGAGTAAAACAACATCATGAAATAAAGAGGCATATTGACTGGCATAGAGGCATAATAAAAGATTCAACATGAATAAACTGATAAAAGGCATGAACTTTACATAGAAACATATGCATATAATGACATGAATCAAAAAGGTGAAGACTTGGGGAGATTTTGTTTACAAACATATATATGAATCATTTTTACAACTTTTTCATGTTACTTTAATCCTATTAAATTTGTGAAAATAACTGTACTCACCTTTCGTGGCTTAAGAAAAGGATTAACGAATTGAAATTGGTGTAGAAACATTGCGGTGATGTTGATTGATCTTCTTTAATTGTTGTTGAAGCTCTAAACTTTGATTTGAATTGTGTATGAACACTTGAGACTTAATTTAGAGGCGACGGCTAGGGTATAAGAGAGAGCTTGACAGCATAATGGTGTCATAGATAATATTTTATGAATTATGGTTAGGTCTTAGGGTGTATATATAGATGTCTAGGATCGAATAGAGCTCTTAGATTAACCCAGAAATCATCAGGACCACTTAGATGCAACATCAGCCCTTAGCGCGAATCGGGCCACGGGTTGACAGCCAAACACCCTGTATCGACCCCTAGTCGACCCATTGGGTCGACTCCAAAAATAGTGCGGTTCGGCTGTTCCCCTCCCGATTTTTTGTTTTGAACTTTTTTTGTGAATATTTATTTATTTAGTTTATATATATATTTCTCTCATATGCATACAAACTTCAAGACTTAATAACATCTTCATAAGGTATTTGTTTTGTGCAAACCAAATGTCTATCTTGACCCAAAATTTTGAGATGAACATAATAGCGCAACCCATTTCACTTAATTCTTCTTCTAAAAATTAAGTACACTTTAATTTGTGAATTTTAATGTTATAAAATTATGAGGTGTTACATTCTCCCCTCCTTAAAGGATTTCGTCCCCGAAATCTCCAAGTTAAGAAGAATGTGTCCTACCATCCAATCATCCATCTACTCAACCATCATCCACAAGCATCCATTGTCCTTAAAAGATTTCTAATGTTACATGAACATATGCAAAAGTGTGTGTATATGTTCCTTATCTAATGCAAAGATCAGGCGGTCCACTGATTCAGTCGACCTCCTTAATGCAAATAATGATAGTGCCGTGTATTCACCATGTATGCAAAGAACCCTATTCATATCATTACTACATGTGTGCACAACCATTCATTCAAATGCAACATCCATATGATACGTCCATTTAACTAAATACATCCATTTATATGCAATATGCAATATGAAAGTGACTGAGCCGATCTAGTGCTTAAAGTGTGTGTATATGTATCCACGAGCAACCACTAGCAAACACTTGCATCCACATGCATCCATCAATCATAACATGTCTCAAACACATGTTTCAACCATAGGACTACCCTATCTAAAGGTCAAAGATACTAGCGAGAGGACATACTAAAGATAGAACAAGTACAAGCTAAGCGATAAAGGAGAAATTAAAAGACATATCCTCGAAAAGAAAAGGGTACAATGAACGCATCTTCTCTTCCGTCTCCCAAGTAGCGTTGCTCTCATCATCTCCCCATTGCACTTTGACTAGCTTGACCTCTCGATTCCTCAACTTCTTAATCTCCGACCCAAGAATGCATGTAGGAGCTCGTCGAATCGTCGCATCACGCTCTATCTCCACCTCTCTAAGCAAGCTCGGCTCTACCACTTCCGTGGTCTCATGCAAGCACTTCCTCAAATGCGAAACATGGAACACGTCGTGTACACCACTAAGCCTTTCGGGAAGCTCTATTCTATTTGCAATCTGTCCAATCCTCTCCTTAATAGGAAACGGCCCTACGAACCTTGGTGCTAACTTCCCAACCGACCCAAAGCGAACAACATTCCATAATGGAGACACCTTGATAAAGACCACGTCCCCAATATCAAATTCAAGATCTGTCCTCCTCTTGTCCGCATACGATTTCTGCCTATCTTGCGCCATCTTCAGCCTCCTTCGAATCAAATCAATCTTTTCTGAAGTCTCTCTAATCATATCGGGCCCAAGTAAGATCTTATCCGTAGATTCCCACCAACATGTAGGTGAACGACAAGGCCTTCCATAATGAGCCTCGAAAGGTGCCATGCCAATGCTAGACTGAAAACTATTATTATACGCGAACTCCACCAAAGGAAGATGCTCCTCCCATGTACCTCCGAAGTCCAAAACACATAGCCTCAAAAGGTCCTCTAGAATACGATTCACCCTCTCGGTCTGGCCGTCCGTCTGAGGATGATATGCGGTGCTCAAATATAACTGGGTCCCTACCGCCTCTTGCAAGCTCTTCCAAAATTTGCTAGTAAAAATAGGATCGCGATCGCTCACTATGCTAGAAGGAACACCGTGCAAATGAACTATCTCTCGAATGTATACGGAGGCTAACCATGGAGCAGTCCTCTTACTCTTCACGGGAATGAAATGGAAGCTCCTAGTAAGTCTGTCTACCACGACCTAAATCCCCGTATTACCCTTCCTCGATCTCGGTAACCCATCAACAAAGTCCATCGAGACACTCTCCCACTTCCATTGTGGGATCTCTAGTGGGTGAAGCAACCCACCGGGCTTCTTTTGCTCTGCTTTCACTTGTTGGCACATTAAGCATCTAGTGACAAACTCGGCCACATCCCTCTTCATACCGGCCCAAAAGTAGACTCGTCTCATGTCCATGTACATCTTGTCCCCGCCGGAATGAATGGTCATCTTCGAATGATGTGCATCATCAAGAATGGTCTTCCTCAAGTTCTCGTCTCGTGGTACACAAAGTCTACCGTCCCTACGCAACCAACCCATATCATCTAGGGTATTCCTACTGAGATGGCTCGATGACTCCCCCCTTATGAGCTTCTCTACCAACTCAACCAACTGTGCATCATCTCGCTGTGCCTCACCAATCCATCCCAAAAGCGTTGGTCTGACCTCTAAGGATGCTAGCAAACCGGGTACAGAGTCAATGGAAGGTCTAAAGTCAAACGTAGAGATGAACTCTAAGCTTTGCTGCTCAACAAACAACAGACTCAAGGACAACCTTTTCTTACTTAAGGCGTCTGCCACCACGTTACCCTTGCCAGGGGTATATGCTATCTCGAAATCGTAGGACGCTAAGAATTCCATCCACCTTTGCTGCCTCAAGTTCAAGTCCTTTTGAGAGAACAAGTATTTTAGCGATTTGTGGTCAGTGAACAATTTGAATTTCTCGCCAAGAAGATAATGGAGCCAAGACTTAAGCGCGAAAACAATAGCGGCCAACTCTAGGTCATGTGTAGGGTAATTTCTCTCATGCACTCTCAACTGCCTTCCTCCATAGGCTATTACCCTCCCCTCTTGCATTAAGATTGTGCCTAGTCCTGTCCCACAAGCATCGGTATAAACGGTAAATGGCTTACTCCCATATGGCAACACTAATACTGGGGTTGTGGTTGAAGCTCTCTTTAAACGTTGGAATGCATCATCACAATCTACGTCCCACGTGAAAACTAGGTTCTTTTTCGTAAAGCGTGTCAATAGGGCCGATATCTTTGCGAAGTCCTTGATAAACTTCCTATAGTAGCCTGCCAACCCCAAGAAACTCCTCACCTTGGTAGCATTTTTTGGGACCTTCCAGTCTTGGATGGCTACCACCTTTGCGGGATCCACAGCTATCCCTTCTTTGGAAACCACATGCCCTATGAATCGCACTTCCTTCCTCCAAAAGTGACATCTAGAAAATTTAGCTTTAAGGTTATGCGCCCGAAGGATCTCCAACACTTCCCTAAGATGTAGGGCATGATCTTCCTCGCTCTTAGAAAAGATTAAGATGTCATCCACAAAGACCACCACGAAATTATTAAGGTACTCCCTAAACACCCTACTCATCAAGTCAACAAAATATGCGGGGGCGTTTGTCAAATCGAAGGGCATCACAAGCCACTCATAGAAACCGTCTGGAGTCCTGAAGGCAGTCTTGTCTACGCTATCCTCAGCCACTCTCAATTGATGGAAACCAGTGGCTAAGTCCAACTGCGAAAACACTGTGGCGCCAACTAACTGATCGAAGAGATTGTCAATCCTCGGCAGTGGGTGCCTATTCTTCTTAGTAAGCTTATTAATTTCTCTATAGTCCACACAAAGTCTAAGGGACCCATCCGCCTTCGTGGCAAATACTACTGGAGCACCCCACTCCGATATATTACGTCTTATGAACCCCTTCTCAAGCAACTCCCCTACTTGCTTATTGAGCTCCTTCCTCTCAATAGGAGCCATGTGGCGTACCGGCAGAGACACTGGTTTTGCATTGTCTACAAGATAAATACGAAGTCTATCTCACGTTTTGGGGGTAGACCCCTCACCTCATTGAAGACGTCAACATATTCACGGACTACACGAACAGAATGTAAATCATAATTGGATGCGTCAAATGACTCAAGATAACTAAGCATCACCGATCCTCTAGGGTCACAAGAAATATCAAGGGTCTTTCCACTATGAGTCAACAATTTTACTACCCTTCGTTCACAATCTAGGATGGCACCATGTCTGGCTAGCCAATCCATTCTTAGAATCAACTCATAGCCCATGAAACCAAGCACAAAAGCATTATTCAAAACCAACGTCTAAGATAGACAATCTCAAATTCCTACAAACCATGGATAAATGAGTCGACCCACCAATAGGATTTGAGACTATAATGGGATCTACAACGAGACTAGTATTTAAGTGCAGTGTTTCAACTAATGATGTAGAGATAAACGAATGTGATGCGCCAGAATCGAATAAAGTACGGACAGGATGATCAAAGAAGAAAATCAAACTTTCAACAGAAATTTTTCTACCTTCTTCCTGTCCCGGAGCCATGAGAGCGTGAACCTGCCCTCCCAAAGTTGAACCTGTCCTCTGCCCTTGTTTCTTAGGATAGTCCTTCACAACATGACTCGCATCACCACAATGTTAACAAGAAAAATTCTTCTTCTTCCTACAGTCTTTCTTCAATTGGTCGGGTTTCCTACAGTTGTGACACTTCCTCTTTTCTTTACCACCTTTCTTTTGTTGTTGGGCTTTCTTTGGATCCTCCTTCTTATCTTGCGGCCTAAAAGTACTTACACCCTTCTCTTCTTCATGCATGTATGCCATATCAACAAACTTTTCATACGTATCCCCCATTGGAATGTGGGACATAGCCAAACTGTGAAGCGGTTCATTTAGGCCCTTTGCAAACCTCAAGGCCTTCTTGTGAGGCATATTCACCAACTCTAGCCCAAATCTCGCCAACTTATTAAATTCGGTCACATACTCCTTCACGGTCAAGTTTTTCTGCTTCAATGTCAAGGACCTCTCCATGTACATACTCTACTCTGCTTGAGAAAGGAATTTCAACTCAAACCTTCCCCTAAAATCTGCCCACGTCTCCACGGCACGCTTTCCATTAGTAACCTCCCACCAAAACGAAGCTTCGTCCTTCATAACCCAAGCAGCCAATTGGACCTTCTTACAGTCGTCCAAATCGAAAATGCCAAACAGATCCTCCATTTCTTTCAACCAATTTCTAGCTTCACCGAACGTTTCAGACCCACTAAAGGGTTTTCCACCCATCGAACGAAAGTCTTTACTTGGAGAAAGAATCTCCACGCGGAGGAATGACCGGAGCTGGAGGAGGAGGAACGTCGGCCGGACCCACGGCAGCGGCCCTAGCCTCGAGATATTGAAGAAACTAACCGAGTACATGAACACCCTCTGGTATCTCATATGCTCCAGACATGCTGAAAAGAAAAAGAAAGAGTTTCAAAACAAGGGAAGCGAAAGAGAGATGTATGGCTTGCAGGGTCTTTAAAGTAAACTTTCCTTGAAAATAGCAACTTTAAAACAAATATTTGAAAATACTTTCTAGGAAAATAATACTTTTGGAAACACTTTTCAAAGCTTTTTATCTGTTCTTGTAACCATAGCTCTGATACCACGTGTAACACCCCATGTCCATTAATGTCACTCGTAAAGGGAATGCATCAATGTCCATGAGGCGTTATTGTTGTATAGAACAGATAAATTACAAGAATAAATAAATAAATCAACACAGCGGAACATAAAACTTATTTCAGAGCATCATAACTCAAAACAAGCTTACATAAATAGTTCCCAAAACCATTACAACAGGATCAATAGTCTTTTCCAAAAACTTCAAAGTACATAAAGAAGAAAATACATAAATAACATAAATGCATAAATCCCCACTGAGCATAAGCAAAGCCATAAAGATGAGGGGGTCCAAAGCGATAAATCTACTCTATTCAAGCAACTGAAAGAAATCAGCACTAAGCCGTAGTATTCCCTCCTTGCAAACCTGAGGGGGGGAAGGAAAGAAAAGAGGTGGAAACAAACGGGTCAGACATAAAGTCTGGCGAGTCTAGTAATTTTAACAAATAATAGGTATGGTAAATGATCAAGACATAAATAGGCATCATGATATGGCTGTAACTTAGATAAGGTAGATAAAAAGGATGGACAAGATGATTTCGTTCCTAAGTATTAAGACAATCCTACACCTTGGCTAAGCGAACAAACCTCCAAGTACTAACCCCGAAGACCGAAGTCAACATCAGACTAGCACCCAAAGGACTATCCAACTCAACCAACATGTATTTCGTTACACCGCACTTTTGCTAAATTACACCACATTACTTAATTACACCACTCATCTACTAGTCTCTTTTTACTAGAGGTTGATCCCTTCCCACTAACTGTACCCACATGACAAACTTGGTAGTTACTTGTACCTAGCTGCTATCGTAGGTGCCAGCTTGCTCCTACCACTGCTAAGGTACCCTTAATCTACCCATTTGATCGGCTCCCTATACCCTGTAGGCACCCGTGCTGGGCCCATAGTAGGGTGTATCACTCCCCAAAGTGGCAACCCCGATACCAACGTAAAATGCACAGCCGTACCTACACGATGCAACAACGTCTTACCTACCAGCCTGGTCCCATGCACGCACATGAACCGGTTGGACTCGCGTTGCCACCGCTATTCACGTTTTGACCTCTTACATTCAAGTCCAGTAAGCGTGCCCCAACCCCGGCCTAATACTGGGCCCAATTAGATATTCAAACGGGTTACTGGTTGAAACGGGTCCCCCATCCGACACAAGCCTTCCACCTATGCTTGGTCCCCACTAGGTTTTTCTCCCACTTAACCATTTTAATTTAAATCTCCATGTCTTACACATGCTATGGTTAAGTCCATACTTACATGTCATAATTTACATGTCTTATCTTATACTGGTTAAGTCCATATTTACATGTCATAATTTACATGTCACCCCACTTAACCCTCTAACCATACCCATGTCTTATTATGGTTAGTATTCCTTAATTCATTCCTTATGACGAATGGTGCATGACCTCCCACATTAGACCGAGCGCTTTGTGGCCGCTGGATTTGCCGGGCGGTTCCGGGCAGTCTTAAGCCACAAACCTGGTCTAACCTCGTGTCATTAACTGCTGCGCCTACAATTCATTCCTTTGACCTCTCACATTAGACATCCAATTGTGGCAGCTGGATTTGTCGGGCGGTTCCGGGCAGTCTTACCTCATGTTAAAGGTTTATTAATAAACGTATTTCACCCAAGCCCAATTTTCATGTCATGTATATCCAATTAAACATATAATCATGTTTATAATATTGGCTATTCCAAATTATCACTAATTACATATTAATTAGCCTCAATTACAAATTTATAGTTATAGGCAATTTCATCAATTCCATGTAATTCATACCCAAATATGCCAATTTCACATATTATCCAATTATCCAAAATATCCAATAATATCCAAATTTCCAAATTTCCCATATTCCCAATATTTCACATCATTCCCACGTATTCACATTCGCGCATATTTTTAATATAGGCTCGAAGGTAGCCTAGATCCACAAACAAAAGTAATAGGGTAAGAAGAGAGAATCAATTCATAGAAAATTGGAATAAAACAACATCATGAAATAAAGAAGCATATAGACTGGCATAGAGGCATAATAAAAGATTCAACATGAATAAACTGATAAAAGGTATGAACTTTACATAGAAACATAGGCATATGATGACATGAATCAAAAAGATGAAGACTTGGTGAGATTTTCATTACAAACATATATATGAATCCTTTTTACAACTTTTTCTTGTTACTTTAATCCCATTAAATTTGTGGAAATAACTATACTCACCTTTCGTGGGTTGAGAAAAGGATTAACGAATTGAAATTGGTGTAGAAACGTTGCGGTGATGTTGATTGATCTTCTTTAATTGTTGTTGAAGCTCTAAACTTTGATTTGAATTGTGTATGAACACTTGAGATTTAATTTAGAGGCAGCGGCTAGGGTTTAAGAGAGAGCTTGACAGCATAATGGTGTCACAGATAATATTTTATGAATTAGGGTTAGGTCTTAGGGTGTGTATATATAGATGTCTAGGATCGATTAGAGCTCTTAGCTTAACCCAGAAATCATCAGGACCACTCAGATGCAACATCAGCCCTTAGCGCGAATCGGGCCACGGGTTGACAGCCAAACACCCTGGATCGACCCTAGTCGACCCAGCAGGGCTAGGGCCGACTTCAAAAATAGTGCGGTTCGGCTATTCCCCCTCCCGATTTGTTGTTTTGAACTTTTTTTTGAATATTTATTTATTTATTTTATTTTTATATATATCTATATATATATTTCTCTCATATGCATACAAACTTCAAGGCTTAATAACATCTTCATAAGGTATCCGTTTTGTGCAAACCAAATGTTTATCTTGACCTAAAATTTTGACACGAACATAATAGCGCAACCCATTTCACTTAATTCTTCTTCTAAAAATTAAGTATACTTTAATTTGTGAATTTTAATGTTATAAAATTATGGGGTGTTACAGTTACCTTGAACAAATGTCGGTTCTAACTCTCAGGTGTTTTTTACCTACAATAACAGATGTCTATATACCATATAATAGACATATGTCCACCCATCTGAACTGTTTTTTCACTCCCCTATATAATATCTTTTCACTTTTTTACTAATTCACTTTTTACTCCTTCCATCTTCTTCCAAAACAAGAAAACCCTAATCCCCAAATCTTAAAAAAATCAAAATTTCAATGGCTCCGAAGAAGCCCTCCAACAAATGAAAGAAGGTTGTCGAAGCATCCTCTTCTCAACCAACTCAACAAACACCTAATTATGCCACTGATTGACAAATCAAAGAATGGATAATGGAGAAACACGGCTCAGAATGTTTAGAATCCTTGAAGAAGAAGTCAATCCATCGAGGACCTTTCTATCCTCTTTCTCAATTAACCCACTATAATGAGAATTCCATCATAAATAGCGCAAAGCTTACACATTTAATTGAGTATGAAGACAACAAAGGTTCTTAAACCTATGTTCGCTCTTGGTATGGTCTCCTTCAGACCCAGAGAATTGGGTATGGTCCTTGGTATATGGTCAAGTAGTTAAATTTAACATCAAGATGCTAGGGCATATGTTAAACACTTCATATACTGGCACTCGTCCGCAAGGTATCCCCGATATGCGATTTAAACTTCGAGATCGAGTTACTCACCAAATATGGCAGGATAATTTTACAAAGATGACTCCATCTCAATTTCGATCTAGGCCATGACTTATCAATCGAATGCTTATTAATACTGTTTTTCCTAGACTTAGGAGTCATGAACAAGTATACCCGAATGATCATAAGGCCTATTATGCAATTTTTGAGCACATACGTATAAATTGGGTATAATATTTCTTAGAGCAAATTCGCGATTTCTGGACATCAAGTAAGTGCACAATTCCTTATGGCGTGTATCTAATGCATATCTTTCGGTCACAAGAGATTAATCTTTACCTTTCATCATATCCGGGAATACCCATTGAAAATAGTGGCATACGTTTTTGCGGCCTTGATGAAATTACCCGATCGACCACAAAACATCATTTCTTTTGACCAATGGAAAACACGGCAAGGACATCTTCAACAACCTATTCAAACCCCACAACAACAACAACAACAACAACAACGACGACGACGACATCATGCTGAACCAAGCGAACCTTCCGAATACCATTCTGATCCTGAAATACAAGAAACAAGGGTAGAAATCGAGCCTGGACAAAATATACAAGATCTAACCCTAGCTAATCAAAGGATACTATCTCAAAACCAACAAATCCTACAGAAGAAAGTAACTCGTCTTGAACGATCATTCTCTACTCGGATGACAAAGGTTGAGAAAACTTTGGAAAAGGTCGTTCGCCCGCTTGGAAAGATTATTCGCAAAGTTCGTGGTAGATCCTCTTCTAGTTCTTCATCAGCATCACCCACTCCTCCTCCTAGAGGAACCTTAGTTAGCTACATTCTACCTGTACCTACTACTCCTCATGACTCACCTCAACCTGAAGAACATGCACCAGGTAAGGAACATGTAGCATCCGGAGGAGAGGAGGAATCTGACTGGGAACCACATTATGACATCCAGCCTACATTACACACTTTTCCTATTCTAGAGAATGTCATTCACTATGACAATTCACAGTGGGAACATTCCACTAACCAAGCTTCGGATCTATGGGGATACTTCACAGACGCTTAGTTTTATCTTATCTTATCTTATCTATTACTATGCTTCTATGGTCTGTAACTATAATTTTTATCATATGATACTCTGTTGGTGCCGTATTAAACTATGTATGCTTGACATCTTTGGTTTTTGCTTTATATATTTTGGCTTGTACTATTGTTTTTGATAATGCCAAAGGGGGAGGAAAGTTAAGGGACCATTAACTCAGGGGGAGCTTTATAATAGTATAGTTATCATCATCAAAATGGGGGAGAATGTTAGATCCTTGATTTTGATGACGACACACTATACACATTACAAAAACATATATGTACATATTCATGTAGGAATCAACTCAAGGAGAAGAACTCAAGATGGAAAGATTGCTCGAAGAATCTCATATATATATATATATATATATAGTATTAGATATTATGTACAATCTCCTTGACTAAATATGAGAAAAACATTAAGAGATCATAGTGCCTGTGCAGTATCAGATGTCTGTCATATAATACAACAGACGTTTGTCACTATAGCAGGAAAAATATTCCTCACTCAGCTCAGACGTCAGTCATATATGTGACAGACGTCTGTAGAAAGCTTCGGGATAATTTTTCTACACACGCAGACGTCTGTTGTTTTACGGACAGATGTTTGTCTATGTATCTGAGTAATATCAGATTACAAAGACAGACGTCTGATCAAGATATACAGAAGTATGTCCAGGCATACGACCTATGCTTTCAAAAGACATCTCTTCAGTTTGAATAGTTACAACTTTAACTCTTTTTCTCAAATATTTTTTTATCAAAAGAAATCTTGTTTCAAAACAAAGGGTTTCATTCAGAAATCACAATCTTTCATAAAAACCCTTAATTTCCTATAAATAGATCAAGTGTTTCAAGTTTTCAACCACCTATTTTTCTAGATCTATTCTATATTCTCTGAAAAGCTCTTTATTCCCAAATACTCTCTAGATTTCAATCAAGCATTAAATATTTCTATTCTCTCTAAGTAATTCAATTCTCATATCAACTCAAGGAGATTATAGGAGCAACCTGTACGATTTAGTCAATATCAGTGTTGTAAAGAATACAAGATTGTCAAGATTTCTGTTCATCTGTAAACCTATTCCTCCGGGTGAAGTGAGGACAGTTTTTGATAGTTGAAAGGCCGAAGGGGAGCTTCGGGACTGGACGTAGGATAGGAGGTCCGAACCAGGATAAAATATCGGTGTGATTATCTATTCTTTACTACTTACTATTGCATTATCTTAGTACTTGCTATTGTTTAGACACATATACGATCCTATCATAGACTTTCACTATAAGCCATTTGACCAATCCTTTCTGTTATGGGAAATGGTCCTACAAATATTGGTGCCAATTTCCCTACAGATCGAAAACAAACCACATTCCTCAAAGGTGATATCTTGATAAAAACCATGTCTCCTACTTCAAACTCAGTATCGGTCCTTCTCTTTTCTGCA
Organism: Allium sativum; assembly: GCA_030737875.1. Lineage (NCBI taxonomy): Eukaryota > Viridiplantae > Streptophyta > Magnoliopsida > Asparagales > Amaryllidaceae > Allium > Allium sativum. The sequence goes on from CM060912.1 coordinate 433,391,232, forward strand.
TAGGACTTCTACCTGTCCTGAGCTGTCTTCATGCGCCTGTGAATAAGATCAATCTTCTTGGAAGTTTCCCTAATCATCTCAGGTCCAAGTAGAAGCCTCTCTGTAGACTCCCACCAACAAGTCGGTGATCTACAGGGTTGTTCGTACAATGCCTCGAAAGGTGTTATGCCAATACTAGCTTGATAATTGTTGTTATAGGCGAACTATACTAATGGAAGATGCTCTTCTCAAGTCCCTCTGAAATCAAGGATACACAGTCTTAAAAGATCCTAAAGAACTCTATTCACCTTTCCATATGTCCATCAGTCTGAGGGTGATAAGCGGTGCTCAAACACAAATGTGTTCCTAATGCCTCTTGCAAGCTCCTCCAAAACTCATTGGTGAATTTGAGGTCATGATCACTCATAATGCTGGAAGGTACTCCATGTAGACAGACTATCTCACTAAGATAAACCAATGCCAACCATTATGCCGTCCTCTTACTCTTAACAGGAATGAAATGAGCGCTCTTTGTAAGTCTTTTAACCATAACCCAAATAATGGTATTTCCTTTCCTCCACCTAGGCAAACCATCAATGAAATCCATAGAGACACTCTCCTACTTCCACTGTGGGACCTCCAAAGGATGAAGTAAACTACCGGGCTTCCTTTGCTTGACTTGCTGGCAAATTAAACATTGAGAAACAAATTCCGCTACATCTTTCTTCATCCCAGCCCAAAAGAAAACCCTCCTCATATCTCTATACATCTTATCACCGTGTGGATGAATAGTCATCCTAGAATGATGGGCTTCCTCAAGGACTATCTTCAACGAACTCCCAACTCGGGGAACACAAAGCCTTCTATCTCGTCGCAACCACCCTCTATCATCCATGGAATATCTACTAAGGTGACTAGAAGTCTCCCCTCTTCTTAGCTTATCCAAGATGTCTGCTATCTGTGGGTCCTCTCGCTGCGAAGTTCCTATCTGATCCAAAAGAATAGGTTGCACATCTAATGATGCCAATAAACTTGGTGTGAACTCGGTAGAGGGTATAAAATCGAAAGTTGATATATATTCCAAGCTCTACCTCTCTACAAATAGAGAACTCAAGGTCATCCTCTGCCTACTCAGTGCGTCCGCACCACATTACCCTTACCACGGGTATAAGCAATCTCAAAGTCATAGGACGCTAGGAACTCCATCCGTCTCTGTTGCCTCAAATCGAGGTTCTTCTGCGAGAACAAGTACTTGAGAGATTTATGAACGGTGTACAACTCGAACTTCTCTCCAAGTAGATAATGATGCCAACTCTTAAGCACGAATACTATGGCAGCCAATTCTAGGTCATGGGTAGGGTAGTTCTTCTTATGAACTCTTAACTGTCTACTTCCATAACATACTACCCTTCCCTCTTGCATCAGAACCGCACCAAGACCTGTACCACATGCATCGGTGTATACTATGAACACTTTGTTCCCATCAGGCAAAGTCAAGACTAGTCTGTTGTTAGAACCCTTTTCAATCGCTAAAAAGCATCCTCATAGTCTATACCCCAAGAAAATGTCAGATTCTTCTTCGTCAGACTGGTGAGTGGGGCTGATATCTTTGCGAAGTCCTTAATGAACTTCCTATAATAGCCCGCTAAACCAAGAAAACTCCTCACCTTCGATGCATTCTTTAGAATCTGCCAATCTTGTATTGCAGCTACTTTCGCGGGATCTACTGTTATCCCGTCCTTAGAGACCACATGCCCTAGAAATCTCACTTCCTTTCTCCAAAAATGACATTTCGAGAATTTCGCCTTAAGTTGATGCGCTCGGAGAGTTTTCGAAATCTCCCTTAAATGTAGGGCATGCTCTTCCTTGCTCTTCGAGAAAATCAAGATGTCATCAACAAAAACCACAACAAACATTTTTAGAAATTCCCAAAACACCCTACTCATTAGATCCACAAAATAGGCGGGTGCATTCGTCAACCCAAAAGGCATGGCGAGCCATTCGAAGAAATCATCTGGAGTTCTAAAGGCAGTCTTGTTTAAACTATCCTTGGCCACCCTCAACTATTGAAACTCCATGGCCAAGTCTAACTAGGAGAAAACAGATGCACCAACAAGCTGGTCAAATAGATCATCTATTCTCAGTAGGTGCATATTCTTCTTGGTGAGCTTGTTCAACTCCCTATAATCCACACATAAGCGAAGCGAACCATCCACCTTAGTGAAGAATACTACAGAAGCACCCCATTGAGATATGCTTTGCCTAATAAACCCTTTCTCAATTAACTCCCCTACTTACTTGCTGAGCTCCATCCTTTCACTCGGAGCCATATGGCGCACATGTAATGCAACTGGCTTTGCATTGTCTACCAAGTATATACGGAAATCAATCTTGAGCCTCGGAGGTAAGCCCCGAACCTCCTCAAAAACATCAAGATACTCACAGACTACTGGTACGGATTGTATATCATCGGTAGATGCATCAAGCGACTCTAGGAAACTAAGCATAACAGACCCCTTAGGGTCACAAGAAATACGAGGGTCCTCCCACGGCAAGTCAAAAGTCTAACGACCCTCCCCTCACAGTCTAGAATGGCACCATACATGGCTAGCCAATCCATTTCTAGAATCAAACCATAGCCTAGGAAACCAAGCACATATGCATCGCACTCAAACTCGATGCCCAACACAGATATTCTCAAACCCCGACAAACTATAGACAAATGAGCCGTACCTCCAATGGGGTTTGAGACAACAACAGGAACCAAAAGTATACTAGTACTAAGGTGCAAAGACTCAACCACAAAATAAGATATAAAAGAATGCGAAGCGCCATAATAAAAAAGAGTTCTAATAGGAAGATTGAAAGAGAAATCAAACCTTCAACAGAGACTTTCCTACCTCTATCCGGTACACCAGCCACGAGCGCATGCACCCGCCCTCTAGAAGATCCCGCCCTTTGGCCATGTCCTTTCTTCTTCGGGAAATCCTTAATAAGATTTCCTACCTCTCCACAATGGAAACAAGCATTCTTCCTTTTTCTTCAATCTTCGCTCAAATGACCCATATGCCCACAATTATGACATTTCCTCTTTTCTTGGGCTTTGTTGTTCTTTTCGCCCTTCTTTTGTTGTTGTTGTTGTTCTTTCTTGGGTCACGCTTTCATGTTTTGTGTTTTATCAATCTTAGCCTCTTTCTTTTCACCTTTATCTTCTTCGTGCATTAACGTCATATCCATGAGTTTCTCAAAAGTTGCTCCCATCGAAATATGAGACATAGCCATCCCATGAAGGGGTTCATTCAATCCTCTAGCAAACCTCAAAACTTTCTTGTGCGGGGTATTCACTAGCTCCAAATCAAACCTCGCCAATTGATTGAACTTATTAGCATACTCTTTGACAGTCATGCCTCCTTGCTTAAATGCCAAAAACCTTTCCATTTGCATATTTTGCTTGGCCTGAGAAAGAAATTTCATTTCGAACCTCTGTCGGAAATCGTCCCAACTCTCAACTAGGCGCCCTGCTTGCGTCATTTACCACCAAAATAAAGCCTTGTCTTTCAACTGCCAAACGACCAACTAAATCTTCCTACGGTCGTCAACCTCACAAATCTCAAACAAATCCTACGTCTCTTTAAGACAATTCCTTGCTTCTACAAAAGTCTCAATTCCTCGGAATGGCCTTCCTCCCATAGCACAAAAGTCCTTGCATATCTTAGAGAAATTATCCGCTCGTGGAGGAGGGGAAGGAGGAACAGCGGCTGCAGCTAGGGAAGGGACATCTGCTTGGCCTCCGGCAGGTGCCGTAAACTCAAGATACCTACGGAACCAAGCCGGTGTCGTAATGCCCTCAGGAAGAATCAGTTCCCCAATCATGCTGAAAAGGAAAGAAAAGGGATTCAAATAGAGAATCGAAAGATATTTCATATGGGTATGGGGGATATGATTTTCAAAACAAACCTTTTCTTTTGAAAATGCTTTCTTTTAAAACCTTTTTGAAAACAAATTTCAAAATCTTTTTTCCGATCTGGTAACCTTCAGCTCTGATACCAAATGTAACACCCCACGTCCGTTAATGTCACTCTTTATCAAAATGCATTAAGTTTTGTGGAGTGTTATAGATAAATAGAAATAGAAACATCACAGGACAGATATAAAATAACAGCGGAATTTAAAACTTTATTAAATGGAAAACATCGTGGTCCAAAACCCAGTTACGTCATAAGTCTAAAATATAGAAAACCCATTACAATTTTTGTCTTATTACTAAAATCGTCAGAGTTTAGTAATATACCAAAATCATAGTCCCCAAAAATATAGCCATATCAGAGAAGATAGGAAATCAAGCGGTACATCCAAACAGCTCCAAGTAAAACGAAAAAGAGAGTCCAAATCAAGCTCGAGTATTCCTACCCTGAGAACCTAGGGTGAACGGAAGAGAGAGAAAAGGAAACAAAACGGGTCAAACATAAAGTATGGAGAGTCAAGTTACTTTTAGCATATAAATAAGTAAAAGCATCATGATAGGCATATAAACTGGATGAGAGAGATAATAGTATCATAAGGCAGGTATGACAGAATGAGCAGGATAAACTGAACAAACATGACAGGATATATTGCGCTTCTCAAGTACTTTTCTCTGCACCAATACTAGTATAACAGAAACAAGATGATCCCAACAAGAACAAGATGGTATACTTAGATGTACGTCTAGTGAGGGGTTTTACCCCGTACAATAATAACGGTAGCCCAACAGAAATGGCAGGTGTTACCCCCAAAAATAATAACGGGCTCGTAAACAAGCATGACTAGATGTACCCTCATTACTACCCCCAATCGATCGACTCCCTATCCCCTAGACCCCATGTGCTGGTCGCACAGTAGGATGTATCACTTCCTAAAGTGGCAACCCCTTTATTAACGAAATGCACAACTATCTACTGATGTCACAACGTCTTATTATCCCAACGCAAGAAGATTCATGCATGTACATGAATCAAACGGAGTGCGCCGTCAACATCCCCACTTAAATGAACCCCTTACAATCAACTCAGTAAGCGTGCCCATACCCCAACCTAGTTCGAGGTTCCCCGTTTGATACAAGATGGGTTACTGACTGATACGGGTCCCATACAATAGATGATACAAGCTTCCCTCTAGGCTTGCATCCCCACTACTAGGATTTTGACAAGTTATGCCTAATAGTTTAGTAAGGTTGCATAACCCCAACATATAACATAGGTTAAGTTTGTTGGGTTTATTTATATATAACCCGCCCCCACAGATTTAACAATATTAACTTAACCCCTACTTATTCAAGCAAGTTTACTTAACCCCTACTCAATTTGACAGGTTCATGTAACCCCCAAAGATTTAAATAGGTTAAGTATTATATGTCAACAAGTTATTATCATTCATCCATTTTATGGTTGTTAATGGACTAGACCTCTCACATTAAGTCTATCACTTTGGATGCTGGATATGCCGGGCGGTTCCGGAAAGGTTTCTACCACAAGTCGGACTTAGCCTCGTGTCTTAGCACCGTTACGCGTACATTTATGCACTCGACCTCTCACATTAGATTAACCACTTTTGGACGCTAGATCTGTCGGGTGGTTCCAGGTTGACTTCTACCACAAGCGTAATCTAACCTCGTGTCTAAGTGTGGTTACAGTTTCTAATTACTGTAAATCTAGGCATGTTCATTATTAAAAAAATTCATGTTTATCCAAAGTTATGCCCCAATTTTAAGTTTTAGATCAAGGTATAGATTATGCCCTAAATCCCAGTCATGATTTACAATATAAGTTATGCCCCTAACCGTTCCCAATTTCGTGCGCTCGCATATTTTAGTGGTGGGCCTAGGCTCGAAGGTAGCCTGGCTATAAATAAAAAGGGAAGGAGGGAGAGAAGAGAACAAGAATAGGCATAGTAATAAAATAGGCATAAGCTGATAGAATTGGACATACTAACAGAGTAGGCATATGGTGACATGATTAGGCAAACTAACAGAATAGGCATATGGTGATACTATCAGGCATAATGATAGAATAGACATGATAACGATAGGCATGCAAGAACTAAACAGAGGATCAGGTGTATAAGTAATGGAAGATCTGTTTAGTTATGATTCAGGTCATTAACAGGCACAGGTTTAGATCCAACTTATAGACATACCAAGATTACTATTAAATGTTCATATCTAAAAATAACATGAAATCTCTTTGACGGGATCTAAAGAACAGAGAATTGACTGTAGATGTTGTAGCAGAGATACTTGTATGCTTATAAGTTGTTGTTGCTGAAGAATAAGCTAATTCAATCTGTGCTGGGGCAGCACCTCGTTGTCTCCATTGTTATTGGTGAATAAAACAATAGGAATGAGGTTCTATTTATAGCCTAATGTCAATGAATTTGGTCAAGAAATGAGACCATGTTCATAGAATTGGATTTTCCCCAGATCTGGCTAGGGTCGACCCAGGGGTCGACCCCGGGGTCGACCCAGGGGTCGACCCCCCTGTGATGGGATCGACCCATGGGTCGACACCCATGGGGCATGCGGTCGACTCGTAACGGGCCGATTTCCCTCCTTTTTCTACTCTCCGATTTTGATTTTCTGGATTTATTTGTTTATATATATTATGCTTATACGTATACAAACTTCAAACCTTAATATCTTCTTCATACGATGTCCCTTTTACGCAAACATGGAGTCTATCTTAAGCAGAATTCCAAGGCAAACGCTATGGCGCAGTCCATTTTACTTAATTCCCCAATATTTAATTAAGTATTATTTAATTTATCATTATGGTGTTCTTTAGAATTATAGGGTGTCACAACTACCGTATTTTGACCAAAATTGAATTATATTGTTCCTAAACTGATGTAGTGTTAACGAAGAGAATTAATATGAATAATTATACTGATTAAATTGTAAATTAGATATTATCGGTGAGATTTGTATGGAATGAATTGTTCAAAATGTCACCCCAATAATTGAATTGATCAAAATGTCACACCAATAATTAAAGTAACATGTGGAAAGTCATCTTTGAACTACTTATATATTAATGGCTGAATAAATTCACAATTATGAGTTGCAAAACCAAGTCTATCCAGTACTTTAAACACCACTCGATTTAATCGATATATGATAACTACAAATTAGTCGAATTAATTAATATTATTGAAATATTTTTCAGATAAGATGTAGTTAGTAAAGTGTAGTAGCTTATAGAATTTTAGGGAATTATTAATAATTTATTGGGTGCATATATAAAAGTTATATATGTGTATTGATAATGATTTAAATTGGATTTAAATTAAATGAATTATTAAATGGCAAAGTGCAAGGGTCTTTGATTGACTTAATTTAGATTGACCAAAGAAAGCAGAATATAAGCGTCTTGAGTTTAATTAGTAGGAGAGACGTACAGAGACATTTTCTCTAACGCCTCAGTTCATACTCAGATCTTCGCCACCATGGCTTTTACGCCTTCCCCTTCCAAGTCAAAGCCACATATTCCCATCAGTTTTACCACTGTTTCTCATGCCTGTTTGCTTCCAATCAATCAAACTTCTGTAGATTTAATGTTTTCACATTTTTGTTTCTGGTAATTGTTGTAGATCTGGTAGATTAAGGAGATAAATTCAATCAATGTTTGTTCCATGAACTATCTTTCATAATATAATTCATTCAAAAATAAATAATGTTCATTATGCGTTATATCTATTATTTATCACTTTTTCACAAATGAATTATTGCATGTCAACTTATACCAGTTTAACATAAAATATTAGACCTTTGTGAATCATTATGATATTACAATATGTCACTGTCTAGACATTTAATTTCTTAACATCTACATATGTAGTATGTTTCCAAAATAATAAAAATATTTCTTATAAATTGACTATTATGTATATAATCTTGTTTTTGTTTAACTTTATAACCATTGCTACTCATTAAACGTGTTACATACTTAAATTAATAACAACTAAATGTCATATATGAAAATTTTATATATTAATATGTTTTGAGAAAATAAAGTGAATTCTTTCCAATGAAATTGTTCCATTAATGAGTTGAAATACAAACATACAATTATTTAAATATACATTTATTAAAATTTTCTTTTGGTCTAAAAATAAAAACATTCGTAAAAATTTATATCTAAATACATACGTTGTACCACCCTACCTCTACACTAATACTATTCACGAGCATTACTAGGTCAGATAATATACTAAATAAGACTATATGAGAAAAAAATGTGAATATTCTCTTATACTAACATTGATACGTACTTAACTGAAAGTGGTTTATCTATTTTGATGACCACATCGCCCAAACTAATGTGGTGGGTGTGATGGACTTGAGGCTAGTAAGTGTTTGCTCTTTTCATATCCATTGGTTGGATCGTCTCTCTACTTCCAGTAGATGATGCATAATTTGCTATGAGGTGGCTAGCTATATGTCATTCATCGGGTTTTGGAGAACTGCGAGGTTGTCGGATTCAGTGACGGGTCAAGGTTCTCTTAGCCTAGATTCTTTATTGGGTTTGGTCTGATTTTTGTATTTGTCCCTATTGCAGGATTGTAACACCCCACACTTTTCTATGCCCCAATTTTGACAAAAATCAAAATTCAAACGCATCTAATCATGGAATGTGTATATCTAGTACCTACAATAAATAAGCATGAGCATAATCAGAGTATGATAAATATAACTCACTGTAGAAACAAAATAGGATAAACTAGTATTAACTCAAGTAACTACCTTTTTCAAAGTAAGTCACTTTGCCAATACCGAGCATGAGAGAGAATGAGAACCGAAAGCTAAACCTAAACACATGTGAGAACCCGACCTTCTCTAGGAAACCTGGGAGGTTATAATGAGGAGGGGGTCAAAATAACAAGTTCTGGTGACCAAATTTTTTACAACACGGGCTATAATACACAGATATATCCCATTTGGTTCAACCCAAGATTCATGCCTAACAAGGTTAGTGAATCTAAACCAACCTTGTTAAATGTTTACGCACGACTATACTACCCACTACAAGAAAAGCTGTATATAGCGGCAGATTTTTAGCAGCGGAAAAGTCCATCGCAAATTAGCGATGGATTTCCATGTGATTTATGAGGGACGTTTTTTGTTTTTTCAAAAAAATTTCCTTTATTTATTACCTTCGTCTTTTATTATCCCTCGCTACGCCATTGCAAAATTACGTCAAGTTACCCTGCTGTAAATAGAGGCAAAATACGGACGAATATATATCGAAGCTATTTTGCAGCAAAATTACAACGGTTTTGCAAGAGATATTTATGTTATTTTCCTAAAAAATACTTTAGTATTATTTTTTAAGAATCAATAATATGTCCAACAATTAAAAATTAATTACAATGTAATATTTAAAAATTATTTTTATTGTTCAATAATTAGTTTTTAATAGTCAATAATCACAATAAAATAATTACTAATGATGTGTAGTGAATATTTTATTAACGTTAAATATTTAATAACTAATTTTTATACTAAACAATTTTTATAGATAATATTTTATCAACATTAAATATTTAATAACTAATTTTTATAATTAGTTAGTCACACTTAACTTTAGTGATTAAATGCAGGCTTTATATACCAAATATCAATTCGTTAAATTTTGACTATAATTTATGATTTTGGACTTTTTTCTCCATTTAGCATACTAAAATAAATCAAATAATTAATGATATTTGTTCATAAATAATGAAGTAATAGACATTTTGCTCTGCATTTTCATTCCTAGACCATGCTAATAGGTGAAAATTTTCGTTTTCCCTCCATATAGTCCTCCTCCATGTTTAATTAATAAATATTTGACGAAAACAACTATCATTTCCTAATCCCTAAATCAGGAAGACCTAATCTAAAACCATGCTCTCTCCATCCTCAACTCCTTATGCACCGCCTTTCGATCTTCTTGGGTACCAGTTTCAACGACCATGGATCTTCTTAAGCACAACTAGGTGTCGAGCTTCTCCATTTTGACACCTACTCGTTCACCGATCGTGGATCTTCTTGGGCACCAATTTCAAAGAAATCAAATTCAGTCTTCGCAACTCACCTCCACCTATGCGGCTAGATGCTCGATGAGCATAGCAGGAGTAGTGCTGCAACTACGCCAACTCTCCATCTCTAGGGCAGAAATCAGGAATTGCTGCTACAGGAACAACTAGGACACAACAAAAAAGGAATGCAAAAATTACTTATCGGTCTTCCATTATTTTCCAAGAAAAAAATTACTCCTGATTTAGTATGTTTTGCGAGATATGTGAAGTCGTTGATACTTTAATATGGACTGAGAGAGAAAATTAAATTAAGTAAATCGAACCCATCTAAATATTTCATTTGGAATTTTTTTGACACAGACGTAAGAGAGCTACAGACCCATTTTAAGTCGAGTGTATTTTTACCACGCACTGCAATTACTGAAGTTGGCAAGCTCATGTTCTATTACCAATACTGGTATTTCAAGTCATCCTTGAACTGTGTAAAATCGTAATACAACAAAGATGATTATACAGGCATAACTAGGACACTACAGAAAAGTAATGCAAAAATTCAATTGATTGGTTGGAGTACTGCGCTATTATTCTAAATTTGTTAATTATGTTATAATTTAAATGTTTAATTTCTTGATTTAATTAGTTGTTGCATTTACTTTGTGATTTATTTCACTGTCGCTAAGGTGGGAGACCGAGTTCTGTTAATTGTGTTAAATCTTTAAATGTTTAAATTCCTCTATTAGGTTGGTGACTGATAATTGATAGTTTAATATCAAGGTGGGCTCCCTTGATATTTCAAACACTCGGTCTTTGTTTCATTGATTAAACTCAATTTCTTTGAGCATGTCTAACTTCATATTCCTAGTTACTGGTCCATCAAACAAAAGATAGTTAGAAATGGAATCAGAGAGAGGACATTCAAATCGGCATTAGCGAAGGCATCAAGCTTGTTTATTTCCTTTGGATGGCATTGTGGCATTTTTTATTCTTCTTGGTTTCTAGAAGGTCATGGTTGGAGTGATCCAGGTGGTCAAATTGTATGAGTGTTTGTTTTTAGGCTTAAGGAGGTTTGATATGAATGCAGGAGTGTTTGTCATTCATGCTTGGTTGGTTAACTGAAAAAGGAATAGAGTGGTTTTGGTTTATGTAGAAGGATTGAACAAAGGAGATGGGTTAGGGACTGATAAACTAATTGGTTGTTTTGACGATGTAGTAGAGGAGGTCTTAGGAGTTGGAAAGGTAGGTAAGATAGAGCATTGATCAGAGAATAGGATGAATAGAGAAGAGAAGCAGAAATGTTGTGCATGTGTACAAGGGTATCACAAATATCAATCATAGGAACTTTTAGAAGATGTTGGTCCTGAGACAGAGAAGCCGCTTGTTGAGTTTTCTTTTGTTTGTTTTTCATATTACACTTGACCATTTTTTAATTTCAATATGGTTGTATCATTTTGCAATTTGCAATTTGGATAAATCAATGTAACATTCAATTTTAATGTATGATTTAACATGTCTCAGCATTCAATTTTTTCTTAACCAAGAGAACTTTTTGACAGCCCTAGTTAAATGTAAATGCTGGGTGCTTAGCATGCTTATTTAAATATTTAGCCAAAATTCACTTGGTTTTTGAGCAATTTATCCAACAAAAGTTTGTTAGGTATTTGCAACCCATTCAACTCTATTAATGTTATGGGTAGAATGGGTTAATAAGTAAAATTAGTTCATCAACGTAGTACTTAACATAATTTTGTTAGGTGTTTACCCCTACTCGTTAACAAAAAATTAGCATGGAACCTTGGGGAAGAATAAAATTATTTGTACAAAATTATTATTATTTATTTTGTTACATAAGTTGAATTATTATTGATTAGGGAAGAAACATATATCAGAGATTTATGAATAGTATTGCCTTTTACCTGGTACATAATTAGGGAAGAAACATCTATCAGAGATTTGCAATCAGCAATGCAACAGATAAAGTCTGGCGTTTTAACTAAAAGGGCTTATCTGGATATTGTTCATTTATCCGATTCAAGAACATCACTCGATATTATCAAGGTATATATTCTTACTATTATGTTTATTACATTTTGTGTCATGAATTAAGCATTTTGGCACATATTTCATGTAAGTCACTACAACGATTAGACATCATAATTTTATATTTATAGATTATCAGTAACCGCTGAATTTTGGCCTCTGTTCAACAATTAGTTTAATTTTTTTATAAATGTAGAATGCAAAAAATAGCAGGGCCATTGTGAGCATTGAAACTTGTCCATGTTATTTGGTTTTTGCCGCTGAAGAAATTAGGGAAGGTGACACCCGATTTAAGTGTTCTCCACCTATACGCGAAGAAGCAAATAGACAACGGTTGTGGGAAGCTTTAATGGTATTATATTTTCATGTTAATATGTATAATTAATTTTATTTGTCTGATCTGTAGAAATAGTATATGTGATTGATTGATAATGCTTTTTTAGGATGGACATACTGATATGTTGAGTTCTGACTATTCGCCAATAGTGTCAGAATTAAAACATTTTAAGGAAGGTGACTTTCTGAAAGCATGAGGTGAACATCATCTTTACAAGTGAATTTTTAACTTTTTTATTTTGATTACTTTATTTAGTCCTGAAATATTTGAATTTTCATTTTGCATGCTTTTTACATTGGGTCACATCTTTAGTTGTTGTTATATGTGTGTGTGTGCGCACACGTGCGCATATGTGTACACATGTATGTGTATATATAGTATCATACTTGTAGCTGGAGCTTAAAGAAAAAAATGATACCGCAGTTTAATTATTATCAGAGGTTACTCTTTTATGCCTTATTATTTGTGTAGGAGTATAAAGTTATACATAAGATTTTATCCTGCATATATAAATTAATTCGTTATGTTGTACATATTAGCATTGGTAATTTTATTTCTATAGAATCAAAATTGAAACACCTTAAACTGATCAAAATTTAAGAAGTCGTATATGAATAAACCTATACCGGATCTTGAATATTGATCTTCTTACCCAGCTATACTAAGTTTGTCATGGAAACTTACACTATATTTTCATTTTGCATACTTTTTACGTTGGGTCACATCTTTAGTTGTTGTTATATCGGTATGAATTATATATAGGCCTGAAATGCTTTTATTTATATAACAGAATTTTAGTTACATATAGACCGTGCTTAGAATGTCTGTGCAATCAATATATAACATTGATTGTCTGTGCGAGAGTAATGGTAAATCAAAGAAACATTCCATTTTACAAAATAATATCATTCCAAACATCTTCCATTTTATTGCTTCAGGAGTGATCAAACTCTGTCAACTTCAATATCTTCTATGCATTCTCCTAAAGAAAGGATGTCTGAGAGCTTCATGTGCTTCAATATCTCCATGTAAAAAGTGACTGATTAGAGTGCTTGTTTGAAGTGTTGTAATACTATTAGTCACCGTGTCACCATTTTTAATATATCATTTTCGAGAACCATCAAGAGAATACATATGGAGCCTCTATTTGATAGCAGAAATTTTATACTCAATGCAACGCTGATATTTTATGCAGATTCGGAAGCTTAAGGGCCATGATACATTTTCGCGTTTGCTTGCGACTTCGTCGTCGTCATCTTCAGAAGCTGGTTGGGTATGTTATTTAGACTTATTTTGGTGTAAATATGACGTTATGTGGTTTTAGTATGGCTATGGATGATATGTGTTTGTATTTGGGATAACGTTAGCACCAACTGAATAATTTTGTTGTTCATAATTCAGCTTGATGTATGAATTGACGAAGGATTATGGATGTTGTGGTTTTTTGTATGTGATTATGAAAGTTCTTTTTAATTCTAAATTAATATTGTTGGCTATTTTTTTTTCTAGTATGTTATTTATTTCAGAGTTCACAGTTGAAAGATGTTAGCTCGATATATATATATATATATATATATATATATATATATATATATATATCTGTGTGTGTGTGTGTGTGTATTATATATAGGCAGATCAGAAGGGGAATAGCTGCGGACTACCAACAAAAAAAAGGGAGGTTAAGTTTGATCCAATGTAATTTCTGTCGCTAATCCCTTCGCAATTAGTAAGGGTTCACTAATGCCTTTTATAAATAATATTTATAAATTATTTATCCGTCGGTAAACAATCGGTATATAAATTAAAATTAATAAATAAAATTATAATTTTATTATATAATTATTAAAATTTGGAAAACTCATGCTAAATTCCGTCGTAAAATCTGACACAATTACCGTAATGGCTTTTACCGACTACAGGGTTATGCAGGAAATCCATCGCTGAGGTCAGTATAGCGACGGATTAGAAGCAGATACTGCCGCTGCTATATGCGGTTTTTCTTATAGTGACCCTTTCCCAAAGTAGTATTTCCAAAGCTTAATAACAAGATAGGACGTTTACACATATTTTTGTGAAGCCTTTATACTAGAACATATCTGGTTATTTAATCGGGAGTAAGCCCCTAATTACGGGGTTTTTATATCCAGGTACTTACATTCTCTTATCCTTCATCATTTATTGCCTCACTATCAATGATAGATAGAGTGGATTCTTCATGATCGCTTAAGACCCTAGGCAGATCTATTGGTCGCTTATAAACCCTCGATAATATATTCAATGTTATCATAAACTATAGGGCACTAGCTACGGGCCCTACTAGTTAAGGCTTCCACCATTCACGCATATACCCTTGCCTCGCGTAAGGTGAGAGAAGGTATTTTATCGTTCGCTATACCCTCTAGCTGTTCTTATTATATATAATCTCCTTAGTCGATTAATACTTCCCGTAGGGTAGGTAGTCATATTTGACATTTTTAATTTCCAGGTTTGGGTAGGCCCACACACACATGCCATTTAAGACCCCTAAACTGAAAGACCTACTCCTGGGGGGACTCCTCTACCCAAGCCACTTAAGACCCAATGAAGCGGACTATACGTGAAGATTATTAAGTTCGCCCCCATTTTCCTTTAACACCTTTCGCTTTTTGGGATAAAGTAGGCTACGCTATTAAGTCATTCCTGTTTAGTCCCTTTATACGAAAATACTATACATACACCATTTATTTGTGTCATGGGTTTATATGGTTAATAATATCTTACTTTATTAACCTACTAAGTCCAACTATATTTTCAATTTCCATAACTATTAATAAGGAAGGTTATGTTCCTTTTTCCCTAGGATATTTGTTTAATACATTCTCTAATTTGGACTTAGTATTTAAACAAAATTCAATATCCATTAATCCCCTTTATGACACCCATTTACTTTCCATTTCTTTGTTTACTTCCCTTTATGACCATAATGGTCATATTTTTCCTAAGGCAACCATTAATCTTAAATTTCCATTGATTACAATTAATGTCCTTTATGAGCCTAATGGCCATAATTTTCCTAAGACATTAATTACAATGGAATATCCCTATTATATCAGCCCCGAGTATATTTAATTGTTGTACCCCAACAGATATTTCTAATTTTATTTATTTGTTGCTTGTTATATATATATATTTATTTATTTATTTATGCACTGGACCCCTCACATTAAGTTGACTACTTGTGGATGCTGGATTTGCTGGTCGGTTCCGGACTGGCTTCTACCACAAGTTGAACATAACCTCGTGCCTTAGAACATATATATTAACGCATTAGACCCCTCACATTAAACTGACTACCTGTGGTTGCCGGATTTTCCGGTCCATTCCGGACAGGCTTATACCACAAGTGAGCCTAACCTCGTGTTTAAATGCAATTCAAATTCAAATTTACTAATTGGGGTATACAACGTTTGTACTAAATAAATTTTAGGAATTGTAATCATTATCCTATCATTATCACTTTCCCTATTCAACATTGGTTACAACTGTTATTTATTGATTGTAGTCCTATTTATAGCAATTAATTATATTGATTGCTGCAAATGGTCACCACAAATATATTCAGTTAATATGAAATACAATTTACACATATGATTACATAAATGAATACTAATCAAACATTCAAAAACTCAATTCAATGTACATTTTACCGTTTTATGTTGATTTGGACGGATAATACGTATATATATATATATATATATATATAGATTTTCGTGCGGTCAACGTAGTCATTAATATTTATTTATTATTTTGTAATACTTATTCTTCTTTTTAAATTAATGATTCGGTCTAATCAATTTACCAAACATTTCCTGTTTATATTCAACTTGCCAAAAGGTTTCAAGTCTCACAAAGGACCGTTAGCTATAACCATTGTGAATCATGCCTATTTTATGGAATTGACATATTTCCAAATCACAAGAAATATATGTAATATATTTATTTTGGAATAGTCGATGAAAATTACATACAAACATATATATATATTTGTATTTATATATACCTTTGCACCACTTTTCCCTTTTTAATCCCTTTTTTTCATACTTCTCGTCATTCCAAAACAATGCCTCTTTATTTAAAAATGTGGAAAACGACATGTTTTACAATGCTTAAGCCAAAACCTAACAATATTGAATATAAACAAGGAATATTTCTTTTATTCTTACAGTCATATAATACACAAGTTTCATCTTTTTATCCAAGTTCACATATTTGATATTTCAGCACTAAACTAAAGATCTAGAACGTAACTACAACGAATTTATGTTTAATGGGACTGATTTGCAGATCCACAGTGCTATATAACATGTACAACATATTTCATGATATAACTGTAGGAATATGTGGGTAAAATATTTAAGAATCCTACAATTCATGTTATACATAATCACAAATTATCGTTTACCAATTTTAACCATATTCATAATCAGATCTGATGGTTGCCAACAATTCACAATTATTTAAATAAACAGATCTGATAGGCATAAAACATACATTAGATTCAAACGAAATAGATAAGTCATTATAATTGTATTAGTAAATTTCCCACTTACCTTATAACCTCCAAATTTTAAGTTTGGAACCCTTCTTATAAATCCACAATATATCTAGAAGGGGAAAATTCTAAATTTATAGAAACGTAAGAAGAAGGGAAGAGAGCAAAGAATCTATTGTTGAGCATCCTCTTCCACTGAATATATTAATCTTCCCAATTTCATATGAATTGATTTGATTTGGTATATACATGAATATATTTTATTTAGAAATTAAGTTAAAAGAGGAAGAAAAATGGCAGAGCCCCGCTGCCTCCATAGAGTTGAATGGAAAAAGAATGAGGCTATACCCCGTTTATTTATAGGGGTGGAAATGGCCTAGAACCGTCAGATTGATTTTAAGTTATATCCGTCCATCCATTATGAATATTATAAACTAAACCCTATATGACCTAGTCGTTACTGGGCATCTGATCACCCAGTAGGTCAACCGTGGCGGTCGGCCGCCTGGGGAATCAGATGCCCAAGTCGGTTGTTCATATATGGTATAATATTTATTTAAATTCTAATTCATTTATTTCTGTTCGTTTTTTGTATTTCGTCCATAACTTTTTCATATGGACTCCGTTCGCGAAACTCCAAACACGATAGTTAACTAGAATTCTGAGACGAACGCTATGATAAAAGTTTCATGGTCAAATTCCATCGTTTGCAGAAATTTCTATTTTGATCTTCTAATTAAATAACTATTTATTGTCAAAATTCCGGATTGTTGCATTCTTCCCCCTTAAAAGGAATTTCGCCCTGAAACCCTTACACAAAGTTATCTTATCCTACGCAACCAATTTGTGTACATCCACTTTGCAACCATGTGTATATGTGCATGGGGTACTTAATGCATTTCAACCAAAATACATGCATGCAAAATGATTCTAAATCAAGCCCACTATATGTATGCATCGAAATTTTTAAAACACTTTTGAAAACATAATGGAAAACATCCTAAATATACTGGAAGTTATATACGAATGCAAAATTTTGAAAATTGTTTTTCATCCATAACCTTCACACAACTACGAATAAAAGTGTAAAGCAACCACTTTTGCATCCTAACCCTACCATCCAAAACATTTTCTCCTAAACCGGAAAAAGGAAATCAAAGCGAAGAATTTTAACATTTTTACCACTTACCGCTTTTCCATTTCCTGCCTTACAGTGGAATTTTCACCTCGGTTACCCAAAATACTCCAAAATTTCCCATTTGTAGATTGTAAAGGAGGCTTAAAACAAGCTCTAAAAACGTAAAACGAGTTAATTAATAAATCTCGTGCATCGTTGACAAGGTATGAAAATAATGGTTCCAAGGCTAAAGCAGCCTTTTCCTTGTTACTGGTAACATTTTTATCGTATCGTCGGTCCTATTGCACCGTTAAATGCACACAAAAAGCATCCAAACATCTTCCTTACACTATTCATGCGACCAAGAATCGAAATTTTTCATAAAAATAAATTTCCGTTCTAAAAACTTCTAATGATTATTTTTGATTTGTTTTCAAAACCGTTTCACCTTTAAATAAGAAAATGATAAAAATGTTTTTTTTTTCAGACAACATTTTCCCAAAACTTCAAAAATGTATTTTGCAGAAATTTAAATGATTCAAGTCATATGTTGGTGAAAACGGAAGTCAGTCACGTCAAAATGCGGAAACTGAGACTAGACACAAAAAGGCCAAAATAAATTTTAGCTTTAATAAGGAACAGTGACTTATTTATTTATATACCCATGACGAAAGCAACGTAAAACCGGTCCTTTGCTAAAATTTATCCAACATAGAATTCTATTCTTTCCAATCCTAGGACAACTATTATTTTAATATATGAAAGGAGATTTCATTCAAACAGGTATGCGTGAATGACATAAACATTTTCAAACTTAAAAATTTCATTTACCTAAGTCGTGCAATTTTAAACAACACTAACAGTCACAAGCATGAATCACTATAACCAAGAACCTGATGCTGGAAAGGGATAACAACCAAACAACACCAAAACTCCAAAAAAAAATGGTTATAAACAATGAGATGCCTTGCTCCGTGGGTGGAGCTCAAACCAATTTTTATGATCTTTGATTAACCATGTCATGATAGCAAAAATGCTCAATCTCGTGTTACAAACACTATTGGTGTTGTTGTAGGTTTCTACACCTCCATCTCTTCTAAGAGAAAATTTATGATGAGAAAAGATACCTACCACAAAGCTGCTTCTCATGGAAACCCACCTAATATTGTCTAAAGACAAAGTGGATAAGTAAATTTACGTAAAGTAATTCCATGAGACAAGACACAAGCACAACAAGATGAATAGAATATGATGCAGTACTAAATGATGGTTACGCCACCGATCAAACATAGGATTGATTTCCGCATCATTAGACAAATGCAGTCATAACCTCCCATTTATAGAACAATGTGCCAAATGGGTCACATGTCTGCATGGGCAGTTCAAACATAGATTCCCAAACACAAAAACTGACATAAAAAAATATATTTGCTACAAAATCTCTAAAGGCGGGAAAACTAGAGACCATTTAAGTCTGCGTAAGACACGGATTCCTCTGAAATATCTTTGAGATTCTCTCAGAAAAACTATCGAAAGATAGCTTAATCTTCATCTCCGAAAGGACGATCGCCTTCGAAAGAACTTATTCGAACAAGGTATAACAAAGGCGGATGCAACACAAATAACAATCCTATTCTAAAATCTCGAACAAGGGACCGGTGCAAGTCCAACTGCCCCAGCAAGTTTTCTTAGCTTTAAAGCGGTGAGACCTTTTTGCTCATCCCAAACCAACCAAATGATCTCTCCCTATGGGTGAGACTTAAATGGTATGAGTAAGATTAGATAGCTCAATTAGGTATTATAGGCACTACACCATATATGCTAATTAGACTGTGCTATTGGTCGTATCTAACCCGATTTGGCACGCCTGTAAGCCGTATAAAAAAATAGCGTGTCTACTTATTAGATATGGCTATAAGCCGTGTCCAATTGAAATTTTGATACACCCACACAGCCGTATCAAAAGTTCAAAAAGAAACGACTCATTGCCGTATCTAAACAACAACTAGATATGAATATAAACCGTAGCAAATTTACAACGTATGTTACTTTGCCATATTTTAGAAATGGTTTTTAACCGTATCTATGATGTCAATCGGACTTGGTCTTAAACCGTATCTTATTATATATGTATATATATATATGTGTGTGTGTGTGTGTGTGCGCGTGTGTATTATATATATATATATATATATAAGAAGCTACAACACATATTTTCCATAACACAAACCATATCACAATTTATACAAAGCATGGCACAAATCATACACAAAGAATAACAAGAATTTTCATAACACAATTTATAGAGTGTCGTACAATTATGAATTGGAAACTAACACTGATTTTTCAACTAATTACAAAGTCTGATAAAACTGAGCAGGTTATTAAAAGTAGCAAATTTAATTAAAGAAAAAATATGTGTGATAAAACTGCATGATCGGACTAGGAAGATTAAGCGTGCTGATCATGCTGTGTAGTCCATGTACGTTGTTGTAAATTAAAGCAGTGATGAGTAGATGCTGATCTTGAATGTACAAAATTTATATGTTTCAAAGCATGCATTGATGAGCATAAGTTAGATGTTAAATGTTGATGTGTGCACGAATCGAGTGCACAGTTTAAGTGTAACAAACACATGGCATGTGGGCAATCAGGCACTGCATCATAGAGGTCAGTAATGGCGATAAAGATAGATGGGCAAATAGGCATATACATGTGCAAGTTTAAGGGCAACATTGTTATTATGGTAGTAATCGAGTTAACATAGGTCCATAATTAGTCGACGCATCGATAAATCGTAGACTATAGTCGAAAAATATATTGCTACTTTTAGAGTATCCACCGACTTTCGATTGACTACACGGAAGGTCACAACAAAGTCAGTTCAGGAAGTAGTTATACATGTATTTGATCATGTTGACCTATTTTCCCACGTATTTGTTGTCTATGGAATTGTTTCGTGTTGCCGCTTGTCTGGTGTTATGGCCTTCCATATGCCCAACAAAGGATAGTCTGTTGTCGCTTGTTTAGTGTTGTAACAAATACATGGGCAAATACTCAAGGGCAAAATGATCAAGGCATACAATGCGAAACAATTCCTCATGAACTACAGATGTACACACATGAATTATTAGCGGATCAATCAATTTGTAGAACATTAACAAATAATATTCTGAGTATTTTCATAGTAACAAAAATGAAACACAAAGCCACGATATTCGGGGAGAACAGTCTGATATTATTGCTTACGTCATGGCAGTTAAGGTCTGGTCAGGTCAATATCATGGCTTTATGTTTGTGTGTGCATATCGTGTCTTACGTATGCATGTGTATGCCATAAAAGAGAGTTCATGAAACTAATGCAAACACAAGTGTCATGGAATTCTTATTTTCTAAGTAAAGCAAGAGTCAAGTATAAAATTATATATACTTGCTCCAACGTCTAAAAATATCGAATCAGGGACTTCACATGACACACAAACCCACCCACTCCAATTTCATTAAAGGTCTCTACAAATTGACGATTCAGTTTGGAGGTTTTCTCATCTGGTAGCAGTATACTATCTAAAACCACTTTTTCATGTGTAGGTGGTACAACAATCCCATGGCATCTGGATGACATAGGATCTCGACATACAGTACCTGTTGCAATAAAGTCAAGAATTTCAAAGGACGGTATTAATAAAATATGCTTAATTTTTTTAAAACAGGAAGACTGGAGTATGTATCCATTAGACTTTAAGCACTTGCTTTAGAATTATTAGCAATAAGGTCAAGGAAAATGAAACCAACCCATCATGCATATCCAAAAAAGTCATGCAAGCAAGTTCTATGCAACCAGATGCATTCATACTCTTTTTAATTTATATATGAACTAGAGCCAGCACTGCAACATCCATCCATAAAAATTGTGTCTCCTAACTATATATTATGCAGTAGAATGAAATTTTAAGGGAAGTTTGATTTCTTACCGTTAATAAATACATGTTACTACTATGTCAAGATCAGAGTTGAGAATTTCACATCGTTGATTGTTCGCTACATTTGTCGTATCCTGGATCGGAGAAGCAACACCTTTTGATGCACTGATTTGTGTACAGCTGCGTCCTCCAGCCGGCGTAGTTAACGGTGCGTGATTTCCTTGATCAGTCAAAGTTCCTACCATGTTGATCAGAACGTCCATTTTTCCAGAAAAATTTCCCACTGTACCCTTCATATCAGTCTTTGTACCCTCCAAGCTTCCCACCCTCAGTTTCAACCTATCATTGTCTTCACGTACATGTTTGAATCATTTCTATGCAATGGCACAAGCTTTAACATGCATCTTTGGTATGATGCTCCCGACAGCGCGACTCCTACCCTTTGTATCCTTAACCAACACTTGTGATAAGATATCTTCATCCACAGACAATTTTTCTTCATCACTGTCGGTGATTTTTTCCTTCAGTTTGGCAATTTGATCCTGGGCTAAAAGCTAAATGCGTTTACACCAACATTTACTTGTAACAGCTCGTAACTATGGTATGTTACTCCTAACTGAATAAATTCAATCCAAACAATAGTGCCATAACAATAAAAACACGTAATGAAGAAAATGTAATGATAAACTAATCACAATTATAGAAAGCCCGAAAGGAAAGGAGCTTCTCAGTTGGGAAATGAAAGTCCTATAACAATAGACTGCTCGATGTAACCGTAATAACCATAATACAACTAAAAGCTTACGAAGTACCTAGATGTGGCATCTGATATGCTACCATCTTTTTTCCTGTGTGTCTTCTCCCATACTTGACGATGGTTAATATTTGCAGATGAACTTGCAATGATCTGCAATATATTCCATTTCATGTATATTCTCTCCCTTAATTGTGTTTTTTTACTACTGTTGAAAGAAAATGATCAAATAATTTACTAATTCGTGTTCTACTTTAGCGTGACTTTTACGTCCTACATGGTGGGCATAACTTAGATTGGATCTATTTTTCCCTTCCTCCCTTCTTACGCTCACTTCAGGCCTTGCTTCATTCTTTATGGACTCGTTGCATTCATCTTGAGCAATTGTAGGTGGACAATTTTTCATCCATTCTACTTTATTGTCGAAAGTGTCATAATAATTTACTCTCAAGTTTTTCTTGTGTCTCATAAAAGCCTTGGCCATTCTTTTTGAAAACATTTCCTTTTAAAGCGGCTCAAGCGTATACATTTTCTGTAAAAAATAAGAGTCAGAGACTCACTACTACAAAACAGATTATTTGCATCTGTCTTTTTCCACCATTTGCGTCTAATTAAGATCAGATGCAAATAAGATGGACGCAAATGTAAAATAATAATTGCATCTAACATTCATCTAACGCAAATATTGTGTATTTGCGTCCAATATGTCCTAAGCAGACGCGAATACTATACATATTTGTGTCTGCTTGATTAGTACATAAGATGCAAATTGCTTATGTCAATTATATTCTACAATGCATTTGCATCCACTTTGTTGCTGTAACAGATGCAAACTGTGTATGAATTTGCGTCTGTTTTGCCAACACACCAGACGCAAATATATGTTTTTAAAAAAAAAAATTGAGCCTTTTAGGCTTGCTACAACACAAATATACAAATCTGAATATAATAAAATAGAACACAAATCCGTAACACAACCAAATATAAGTGTTACAGCAATACACTACAATCAAATATAACATACCTAGAAATTATGTGCGAAATTTTGATCAATTTTTTTTAAATTACAACAGTACACTACAATTATGAAAACTAACTTAAAAGTATAAATCATGAAGGGTTACATGCTACGCTCGGGTGACATGGTTCACTTCCTAAAGCCATGAACCTGAGAGATTACAAATATTGAAAAGAAAGTCAGTTTACAAATAATGAAAAGAAAGATGCTAAAATAGTAGCATTAATGGACAAATCTATCAAATTCATTGACCTGCAGATTTTTTTACCACCAGGGCAAAGTCTGCTTGTATATGATATTAATCATGATTTAATTTTGATATTTGTTAGGCAGCGAATAGTTGATTTATGGGATAGAGTGAGTCTATTTTGCTTGCATTATTTTAATTGGGTGGTGGATACAATAAAGTCTTCTAGTGAATTCTCCAACATATTGTTTTCAGATTCAATGTTATATACAATAATGACATAATGTAGACAGTTGCTCCGCTTTACATGTTTGCAAATTCAATGAGAAAATGAAGAGTTTGTATGGAAGTATTACGATCTTAACCATATTTTAAGATAAATCGAAAATGTCATTTGTTATGATATAACAGTCTCGTTGAATATTTAGTTTGAGAAAATGAAATCCAAGCTTAATCATATATATATTCCTATAATTTATTTGGCAAAAGTACAAATATTTGCAGTGAAAACTGCAACTGTCAACAATTGTTCAAATTTTAAAAATAAGATTGTATTTCAAAACTTACATAGGGTGCTTTACAAAGATCCCTTATTTTAATATGACTTCTTTGTGTTTAAGGTGTCAGGATATCTTTTTTATTTTCCTTTCGTAAATTAAAGGGATTTGTTATTGATCTACACTAATCCAGTTTGTTGGTACCCAATGGCACATCAATTTATGTTGTAACTACACTTCAATTTTATGAATATATCTTTTGATTATTGATTTATCAGCAGTTCTAAATAAACTACTTCTAAATTGCAATATAGTTTAAACATGAACGCTAGTTAGGTACAAAATAGATATGATATTTTTGATTAAAATGCTATTTCAACTTATCAAACAAAAAACAAACCAAAGGGGGGAGATATTTTCAATTAAAATAGATGTATGAGCACCTAGCATGAATAAAATTTTGCACAACAATAACATGGCAATGCGGTATCTGTATGATCACCTAGCATGAATAAAATTATGCAGCCTCTTTACCCTTTTATTTATAAAGCTGTGAAATGCTTACCATTTTATTAAACTCCTCTTCTCAATATTTACTCCCCAATATTGTCGATTGTAGAAAGGATGCACCTGAGTACATATCAATGACAACATATTAGCAGTTGTTTGTTGGTTTCAACAATAATGATCAGACAAATAACAAAATAAGAAGAAAAAAAACAATATATGCTTAAAAATATGTAGTGCTGCTGATTTCATTTTCCTAGAAGTAATTTACGTTAATTGTATGGACTTGTAACCAAATGATATTTGTATCACCAAAAATGTATAGGTTCTTTTGTTTTAGACTATAATAATTTCACTTTCACGTAGCCTTATTGCACCTCATGATGTAGAAACAAAATGCAGACATGTGCTACCTGAAACACTTGCATTGATGTATGATAATGAACACACGACGTTCATTCCTTCTAGGAACCCAAGTCCATCTCCAAAATCACAAGAAAATCTGTCAAAGTAATATGTGGAACAGGAAAGGAGCGTGTCTGCATTCCTGACTGTCTTCTGAAATTAATCAACTGTGTTGCAAAGAAAGAAGCAAAGTACGCATTGATGACGATGAGGTGTCCGAGACTTGGACTATGGATGAAATTCATGATTCTTATGATAATCTCTCGCCCCCTAATATCGAAAGAAATTGAGTAAATTGAGGTGAAATGCCAAGTAAGCAGAACTCTGAATCACAAGGGAAACCACAGTAAATGTACTTGGCCATTCTAAGTTAGTGAAAAACTACAATCAAAGAGGGAAGAAACTACACATTAACTCTTTTGACATTCTAATTTATAGGACCATCCGACCATGTAATTTATATGTTTTTTCGAAAAACTACAGTCAAAGAGGAAAGTTAACGTTTTCTTTTTTACATTTACAATTATTATTCTATAAAACTATCATCAAAATTTTCAATCACCATCGTTCTTTATAGTTGAAATCTGAATTTAAATGGAATCTAAGTTGGAATAAATATTCGAATTCGTCAACTATATTTTCAAATCCAACAGAATTACAATTCAATGGGATTTGGTTACCTATCATTGACATAAAGTTTGAATTTTAAAATGGTATTTTCACTAGTGGGGAGTCTCTCCATGAATCCACATTTCCGCTAAGTTTGTCTACCGCATGAACCTTCTCTCTACCGATGACCATCCTCCTTTCACCTAACAACTTCTTAACTGCAGCTCATCCAAATCCTACGCTGAACTTGCCAAATCCAAAAGTCCCGAGTCTACATTCAAAGTACAAAACAGATCCAATCTTCTCCATACAGAGACGACGAGTCATGGATCTAACAATGGAAGGATAATCTTTTTCGCTGCTGATGCACGACTTTTGTCTATAAATCTATCACTTTCCATAAGCCCATTCATTGTTTTCTACGTGGCTCCTTAGTGCTTAGCACATGAAACAATATAAATGTAAGAAAAATGTTTGGTTCTTATTCTTGGTTGTGTTTCCAGCCTTTCTCGACTGCCTTCTTGGATGTGCAATTACCCATCAACCACAGATATATCAATTACACTTCAGATATCTAGAATTACATACAAATATTGGCATGCATCTTTATTTATTGTTCGATTACCTAGCTTCAACAGTCAAATTCAATGCTTTCTCCATTGATGCTTTATCCTAAAAGTGTATAAAGATTGAACGCTGGATAGATAATATTACTTCTGTACTAAAATATTCAGTTTGATACTAACCATCGAAGTTGCAAAGTGTTGAACTCTTGAATATAAAGGCTGAACTATACATGAATTAACATTGGTATGCCCACAACGCAAGTGTATTTGTGCAGCCACATAGTGTAGAGGCTACTGTAGCCCATGTGGAAACAGATTACACGTGGAAAAGATGACATTTGTTTAAAGTATTGATTAAAAATTAACATCATATTAATGAGTAATGATGAAGGAAAGCTCTATAAACTGCACCACCTTTTATGTTAAACTGCATGTTCTACAATAATATTAGTAAAATCGAAAAATAAAATTTTCTCAAGAGATACAAAAGCATATTAAAAGCTAACATTACATATGCCATTTTCAACACTTATTGCATAATTATAAGCATTAAGGTTGCATTCTAAACCAATGTTGTGGATATGAAATCCAAGCATGACTATATCAAAATGACCATGTAATAACGGAATAACAACAGCAACATATTTGAGTATGCTCAGTTTCGAAAAAACTAAGCATATTCTCTGTTTCGAAAAAACTAAGAATATGCTCAGTTTTGAAACCTAGCGTATGCTCAGGTTCAACGAAACTTAACATATGTTCAGTTTCGTAATTGAGCATATGCTCAGTTTCAAAACTAAGCATATGCTCAGGTTAATTGAAACTAAGCAATGCTCAGGTTCAATGAAACTGAGCATATGCCCAGGTTCGTAACTGAGCATATGCTCAGATTCGTAAAACTGATCATTGCTCAGTTTTGAAAAAATAAAGCGTACGCTCAGTTATAAAACTAAGCATACGCTCGGTTGGTTGAAACTGAGTATGCTCAGGTTGATGGAAACTGAATGTGCTCAGGTTGATTGAAACTGAGCAATGCTCAGGTTGATTGAAACTAACTTAAAAGTAAGAATACTATGTGATCAAATATTGTGTGAATACTGTGTGATCAAATACACTTGTATAGTCTACAAAAGAAAGAAAATAGGTTAGAGTACATCAAAGTTGATTATAGAGCAGAAATATGTAGATAACCTAAAACTGTAGTTGCTTGCTGCTTTGTTGTTAAAAATATGAAGTGTTATTACTGGTGAAGAAAAGAAAATAACGAGTTACGTGAAAAGGAATACCTTCAAAAGATCTCTATATGAAGGATCATTAAGGTCTAGTACCCTAGATGAGTAATCTGCTAGTATCCAAGGAAAAACTGGATACTGTAAACAGTCCACTCTTGTTATTTTTTAGGAATTATTAAGTATAGTCAATAATGGACCATATGAGATTTCAGTTAGAACAAGTATCTAAACCTGCATAATATCATTGTAGCTTCGCCAAGCTAATGTGTTTAGTTCCATAAGATATCAAAAATTGCTTAGCTGCTGGAAAGTTCATATGTATGATAAGAAATTGTATGAAAGAAAAAGGCACAACAGAAAAAAAAAATGAGAAAGACTATTAAAGCAAAAACGAATGTACTAAGAATTTAACACAACAGTTTTACCTCCCACCTAGCCCACCTTTCCATTAATTGTACGTTTTACATAATTGATCAGGCCTCTGAATATAAAAAGTTTTGATTAAAAAGAAATAAACAATTCGTGCAGAGAAATGTAATTTATGATAATGATGGGAAAGTAACATACCTGCATTGCCAAATAGGCATTGTTTGAATAAAGTTTGAGTGCTTGATCTACTGCGCAGTATGCTCTCTTCTGTGACTCAGTACTCTGAAGATGTTCAACAATATATTTAGTACTTGTCCAACATAAACTCAACTAACAGGTATATAAAAAATTTATCCCAAAATCGAAGGAAAAAGTTTGACCGATCAACCATAAATAATTCTAAAGCATTTCTTCGAAGTAGATATCTGTAAAGTTCCCATGAATGATTGAAAATATAAAGAGAAACTTAAGCAAAAAAGAAAGAAATCAGTAGATAAAAAATAAAAAGTGGTAGAGTTAAAAGCAAATCTACAATACTGCAAGTTTACTAATATAATACAAGTCAAATGGTCAAGTAGACAGTACAATGAAAGTATATAGTATGAAAAACTTTCATACATTACCAAAGAAATATTGCATTTGGAAAAAAGAAGATTAAAAAATAATATTTTTCCAAATACTTTTTCAATTTAAATATATTTTGGATACACAAAATATGAAAGACGTTCACCTTGTTATATATTTGATGAAGAGAAGACATGGCCTAGCTCCTATCCTTCTCTTTCTCACCATTCTCACCATCAGTTTTCTCTTTAGCTATGAAATTGATTCTTTTTGTTGTTACCTGTAAAATGTATAGAAATTTTGAGCAGGCATGACAGAACATTTGCTAACTTCTGTTGAACTAATGATCAGTGATAAAAACTTTAGCAACGACCTCACAGATGAGGCATTAAACTAATAGACATATGATGGCATCCCTTTTTTTCAACTAATCCATTTATGTCTTTAAATGCTAGCTGTTTAAATGCTTTAATTAGCTTAAATATGAGAACCATTAGTTTACAATGGAAAGGAATTAGCAAATGTGAGTGATAAGGTGCTCAGAAACAGCATCAGTAATTCCGTTAGAGAATTAGCAGCTGAGTTTCCATAATATAGTTTAACATCTTGACATTCTTTCAGACGAAGTGTCACCTTTGGAGTTTGAAAAAGAAAAACAATCAGACAGACATAGAAAGCATGGAAACTCAACATATAGGACTATATGTCAATTTTTAGCATTCATTTAATGAACAAATAAACTTATTTAGAGAAAGACTACAAAATTAATATTGATGATCAAATGTGCACGTTGTATAGCCATTCCAAACGAAATAAAAAGTGACAAGCATTGTGGAAAATGAAAGCTGTAACAACTAAACTTAAGCCAAGAATGTTCCAATGATTAAAATCATGCTATTTAGAAACAAAGCTAAAAATCTATATGCAGAAAATATAATGGTGCTACAGGTTAATTCCTCACATTGTGTCTGAACCATCTCTATGAGCTATCAATCCTCTTCCATGACATACGAGACATTGCGTCATTTGATTTGGCTTATAAAATCCAGCTTCCTGACCAGCACTACAAGGATGAGCTGTTTACTCAGAATTTAGTGAAAGGTAACAGAACTGAGCAAGTACCAACATGAACTGATGCTCCATCATGATTCGTTGGTGTCAAAAATGTAAGTGTTCCGGGTTTCAGTGTCTGTGTCACATCTCGCATATCTCAATTTTTTTAATTTAATTCCATAGTTAATTGTTTATTATAGTTGTGTTGTAGTCATAAGATTTATAATTGATGTATGTGCGCGCGCACACACACATGATCAAGTTAAAATTTGTAAATGCATTTGTATAAATGCTCACTTTAAAAGGTTGTAATAAGATTTCTAGGCTTATTTTTACAACTAACCTTTTAAGGAGTCTATCTTAATTTTGTTTTATAATGTTCCTTTTGTACGATTTGCTTGTTAAAATGACAAATGTCAGTTGCGCACAATTCTTGAAAGCATATCTTTAGAGTTTTGCACATCGAAATCCAATAAACTTTTTTTCTTTTTGGAATGAGAATGCTCTGAGCAGGCTAAAAAATTCTCTCTTATTTTACGCATGAAATGAAAAGAAGTATTGATTAGCCATTATGATGGTTGGAAAAATATAGAGAGGTATTGACTAATTGTAACAATACACTGAATCGCTGATATCAGATGACCAGATGATAAATGACAGAAAAACATGGTGTGTTGGTAAAACATAAATAAAAAGAAAAGTACTATAATACCTGTAGAAATTCCTTCCAACCAGATGGTTTAATCTGCTCTATTCTTTTTGTCAAATGACTTGCTCTAGCTTCCAAACAAGCAATCTTTTCTTTAGTAAAGATTGCCTTGTCAATGACTGCATTAAATTCTTTAAATCCTTTGCTACTTGTTATCTTTCTCTTTAAACGTGAGACTTTTCTTTTCTGCTGCTTGAAACATCAAACAGGATCTTCATAAATCTTGGGACCCATGTTTCTCCTGGGTAGTGAGAGTGTTGTTATTCCCTTTAAAAACATTAAAACAAACTTTGAAACCTTTTGTATCCTGCATAAAACTATCATCGCAAGTGTGTATGTACTGAAGGACATGTAAAAATAAAGATTTTAATGCCCAATACTATTTCAGAGGAGTAGAATGCTTTCATTAGAGGCAGGTATATGATTGAAAATAATTTATTAGCATATGAAATTGTGAGAAATTTTACCAAAAAGGTGCAGATAGAATGTGCACAAAAGGAAGCAGCGCTTTTGTTACATCATATCAACCACCACAATTTTCGCTTCATCTATATATTTGGTATTATCTGGATTTAAAAGTTGTTTGTTAATAATTGGAAGATGCAAATTTAGTAAGAACGTAGAAATATCAATTTTTAATATGGTATTTGATACTCCATTAGCAATTCATCCTTGGTTGTTATATTGATTTTCTTGGCATGACAGCCGTTATATACTATTATATATGATAAGTAATATTATATTATAAAGAAGCTGATATATATTATAAACAAGTAATCCATCCATTGGTAATTCACTGAGTAATTCTTATGTTTTAGGCTAATATGTAGTTAGAAAGGATATCAGGGTTAGCGACATTAATTGTCAATGCGAACAAAAAAATAAAGCGAAGTGTAGAAAGTTTAAAACCATGTCTAGTCACTTATCACTTGGAACTAAATTTAGTATCTTGTATTGAGTTAAGAATTTTTTGAAATGCAATATCAAAAATCGTATATTTACACACATGCAATATGCACCATTCTGGCAACATTATAACTTCGCAGTTAACTCTATTAATGTTGGATTTTGTTATAATATTACAAGACTGTAAATACATAAGATCTTACTACTGTGAGATACTAGCATCTAGAATTTTTGATTATTTTTAAGGATATCAACATCCAGAATCTTTGACTGTTTTATAAGGTGAACGTAGCATTCAAAATTTTGAATGTTGGTATATCATATTTTTGGTGGATGAGAATTTGATGTTATGCAATTGTGTCGAATTCATCAAGCAATAGATATGTCAAGAGTATTTGGACGATAAGCCTTATCAATCTTTCAAAAGCAAAATTTTGCACAAGAATAACAATTTATTCCAGTAAGGAGTTTATTCTTTTTTTTATAGCAAGGTCCATTTCGTTAATTCATATAATATTATTCTGTCTAATCATATCTTCATTACACATTGTTTATTTGAATAAGGCTAGCTATAAGCCATCAAATTCGCACATTGTCACCATCTGGTTGGTTAGTTAATGTTATAGACTGTCCAATTTAATGTTTTCTAACTCAGCAATCCAATAAAACTTAGTAAGAACAGACAGTCAACAGATTAATTAGTATACCAGAAAGATTAGGGTTGTGATCATTCAATTAAAAAAATGGCACAATAGACATTGCCTTATAGTTGCAACTAAGTTTTGTATATTACCTTGAGATTACCAGTCCTTTCAGTATGTTTTAAATTTCATCCAAAAGAAAAGCCAAATTAACCACATTTATCTTACAGAGAGACTTTGTTCTACTCCAGATTTAACTGTCCCCTTTCTATTATTCTAACTACGACCCAGGACCTGCTTTATAAAAACAGGCTAACTCTTCCAATCTCATACAAGAAGAGAATAGTATAACTAGGAGTTTTCTAAAAACTATCATAAAAAACCACTCCACTAGTGACATATTCGGATTACACTTTAATGTATTGATTTTTCAAGAATAAAGTAAGTTTAGTAGAGTAATAAGCAAACAAGTATTTTACACGATGTTAAAGTGAGCTAGCAGTAAGTACAAACTTATAAAGGTAAAAGTTACCTGCAAAACTAGTGAGAACAATGTAACACCCCGAATTTTCTATTAACACTAAAGTTGCTAAAATATTAATAAGTGTGTAAGAGGGGGATGTATCTAATATGAATATAAAAGTGTGTAAGAGAGGGGATGTATCTAATATGAATATAATAATATTAATAAGTGTGTAAGAGAGGGGATGTATCTAATATGAATATAATAATATTAATAAGTGTGTAAGAGAGGGGATGTATCTAATATGAATATAAAAATATTAATAAGTGTGTAAGAGAGGGGATGTATCTAATATGTATATAAAAACAATAATAAGTGTGTAAAAGGGGGGATGTATCTAATGTGTACATTGTAGAATATATATATATATATATATATATATATATATATATATATATATATATATATATATATATATTGCTGAGTCACTTCTGACTCATTGCTGAGTCAACAAGATAAACCCCATCTTGTCTGAACGGTTGCGGTTATTTCTAGGTTAAATCTAATGGCCTAAATGAATTCTAAAATCTATAAATAAGTGGGTAGACCCTAGACCTAAATCACTTGTAAAATTAGAGAAGCTACCGTCATGCTGCTGCCATGGAGTTCAGCATAGCCGTCACAAACTAAGAAGAGGAAGCCTAATCATCTACAACTAAATCTACACAAATCAAATCAAAAGATCTCTCTTTCTCTAATTCTTTTCTTTTGTTGGTGAGTATGATGATTCTCACAAGACTATTACAAACTAATTTGACTCAGTTATGAATGGATCACAAGAAAGTGATGTGATTTGTAATTGTAAATTCTATATATTGTGGATCTCTTATTATGTTATTATGTTGTTGTATGATGTAAATTATATATGCTATGTCATGCTATGTTGTAAATTCTCTTATGCTATGTCGTGCTATGTTGAGAATCATGTCAAGCTATGTTATACTATCATACTATGCCATGTTATAAATCATGCTATATTATGTTGTAAAATCATGATGTTGTTGGAACATGCTTAAAGTTATGTTTTTTTTAATTTAAATGGATCTTGTTTATGGGAATTTGCCTATTAGGTTAGGTGTACCCATAAACTTGAAACTATAATTAAATAAAACTTGATTATGGGAATTTGCCTATTGAGTTAGGTGTACCCATATAAAACCATGTTGTAAAAAAAAAAAAAATTAGATGATGTTGATTCACACATGTTCATATGTAAGTTTATGAAAATTGATTGAGATTATATTAGGTGAATTTTGAACAAGTTGACACCTTTAGGTCCATGACATGTATAATCTATGCAAGTTGGACATATGCAAGTTTCACCCCTTATTATGATTCATTTGGTCACATATACATGTTGTTATTATGATAATCTCTTTTATGCTATGAGTTAGGCTATTCGAGTCTAACATATATTTTGCGAATAAACGTTCAAACGTGGGGTAGGGGTAATATTAGGAATTAATAAATTGGGTGCAATTTTTTAAGATTTTGCATACCATGAATGGATGTCCATAATTGAGTCAATTATGGACATTGTTAAAAATTGGAAGTAATTAATAATTCAAGTAGGGAATTATTAAAATTGGGGGAAAGTGGATTATTATTAATAATCAATGCTTAGGACACGAGGTTGGACCCGTTTGTGATGTAAATCTGCCCGGACCCGCCCGGCAAATCCAGTAGTCAAAAATGTCGGCCCAATGTGAGAGGTCCTAGGCCCAAACTAAAGCATAACAGTTGTAAAGACACGAGGTTAGACTCTTTTATGGTGTAAGACTGCCCGGACCCGCCCGGCAAATCCAGCTGCCAAAAATGCCAGTCTAATGTGAGAGGTCTTTATGAGGTTATGGCCTTAATGAACTAAGAAATACTTAACCAGATAATCATGTAAGGTGGGACATGGGGGTTAAGTAGGTGCCTTGGGTGGCATGAGGAATCTGGTGGTTGCCTTTAGAGGCATTTGAAATACGATTAGACTTAACCAAACACACATGTAAATGAACATGACTAAGTGGGTTAAGTGGGATGGACTAATGGGGACAAGCTTAGGTGGAATGCTTGTGGTAAATAGTGGGGGCCCATTTCAACCAGTATCCCAAAACGTATCTTTGTGGGCTCGACCCAAGTCGAGGACGGGACACGCATACTGGGTTTGACTATAAGAGGCCAAAACAGGGAGCGGTGGCAACGCAAGTCCAACGGGTTTCATATGCGTGTGTGGACCCGGGCTGGTAGGTAAGACGTTGTTGCATCGTGTAGGTATAAGCCGTGCATGTCCGTTGTATCAGGTTGCCACTTTAGGGGAGTGATACACCCCACTGTGGGGCCAGCACGGGTATCTACGAGTTAGGGAGCCGATCGAATAATGGGAAGTAGGGTACACCTAGTGGAGATAGGGGCAGGCGGCACCTATGTAGTCAGCTAGGGGTACGTAAAGCCATTGGGAAAGTTTCTAAGTGAAGCTAAGTGGGATGAATCTTTAGGGTGACTGGTGTGGTGCAGTATAGTGTTTATCCTTTAGTATTTAGGAGCGCCTATAACGTTGCCTTTAGCGATTGTCTATGTCCTTAATCTGCTCTTCATAGACATTTTCTTGTTTTCCAGCTTATGCCTTAGTCCAGTTATTTTGGTAATAGTATTGTAGAATTATCATATTCACCAGACTTTATGTCTGACCCCCTCTTTTCCATCCTTTTTCTCCCTTCAGGTCCGCAGGTTGGGCCAAGTTCTAGTGGAGTCTAGTTGGATCGCTTAACTTCTGGAAAGCTTGGACTGCTGAAGTAAAGTCCAGCTTGTTATCTTTCTTTTTAATGGCTATTCATGTAATGGGATTATGTACTTGTTTTATCAAGATAGATATTGTACTTGACATTGAATATGGTGTTATGATGTAATCAAACATGTTTTGACTTCTGCTACAATGAAATAAAGTTTTTTTGAATTTCCAAGTACTATTTTATATCTGTCTTGTTGTAATTTTACTGTTCTATATTCACTTAAAACCTCCATGGAAGTTAATGCATTCCCTTTGTGAGTGACATTAATGGACGTGGGGTGTTACACGTGGTATCAGAGCATAAGGTTACCAGAACAGATAAAAATTTTTTTAGAATTTTTTTTTCTAAAGTATTTTTGGAAGAAGTGCTTTCAAAAAAAAAAACATGTTATTTAAAGAGAGTTTTTATGAAAAACATAATCCCAAATAGCCACATCCTTATCTTTATCTTTCGAATTCTCCATTTTGAATCTTTCCTTTTTCGTTTCAGCATGGCTGAAGATCTTAATCTCCCAAAAGGTGTGACGATTCCAGGGTGGTTTAGGAGATACTTGGAGGCTAGGGCCACCACTGCAGGCCCAGCGGATACTCCTCCACCCCTAGTTGCACCCATTACTCCTCCTCCTCCTCGTGTTGACACTTTTGCAAAGACGTGCAAGGAATTCAAGGCTATGGGAGGAAAAACTTTTCAAGGGACTGAGACGTTTGTTGAGGCCAGAGATTGGCTTAAGGAGACTGAGGAATTGTTGGATATCTTTGAAGTGGAAGATGGGAGGAAAGTCCGTTTAGCTGCTTGGTTAATGAAGGGAGAGGCCTCGTTCTGGTGGGAGGTCACTAACGGGGAACGTCCAGTTGATTCATGGGCGGATTTCAGACGAAGGTTTGAGGCAAAGTTTCTTTCAAGGGCAGAGGAGAACTTAAATATGGAAAAATTCCTGGCACTAAAGCAAGGGAGCTCATCAGTAAAGGAATATGTCAATAAATTTAATCAGTTAGCAAGGTTTGGCTTGGAGTTGGTGAACACGCCAGAGAAGAAAGCTTTGAGGTTCGTTAGAGGCTTGAATGAACCGTTGCAAGGGTTGGCTATGACCCACATCCCTATGGGAGCCACCTTTGAAAAGCTAGTAGAAATGGCACTTATGCATGAGGATAAGGCAGTTGAAAAGAAAGGGGATCAGAAGAAACCCCAACAGCAAAATAAGAAGGGTGGTAAAAACAATAATGGCAAAGGGAAGAAGAAATGCTTCAATTGTGGGACGCCTGGCCATCTCAGCAAAGATTGTAGAAAGAAAAAGAAGACTGGTTGTTTTCATTGTGGAGATGCGGGACATTTAGTGAAGGACTGTCCAAAGAAGGGGCAGAGGGCAGGGTCTACCTCGGGAGGACAGGTGCAGGCTCTTATGGCACCAGGGCAGGCAAGGGGGCAAGTTCAGGCTATTGCGGCCCCACCGCTGCAAGAAAGAGGTAGAACAATTTCTGTTGAAAGCTTAGTTTTTCTGTTTGATCATCCTGTCCGTACCTTATTCGATTCTGGCGCATCTCATTCGTTTATCTCTGCATCATTAGTTGAATCACTGCACTTGAACACCAGTTTAGTAGAGGATCCCTTGGTCGTTTCAAGTCCAATTGGGGGTTCGGCTCATTTGACCATGATATGTTTGGATTTGAAAATCTCTATACTTAGCGTTGAATTTAGATGTGATGCTTATGTATTGGGCTTCACGGGCTATGGGCTAATTTTAGGAATGGATTGGTTGTCTAGAAATAGGGCCATTCTTGATTGTGAAAGGAGAGTAGTTAGGCTTGTGACTCGCCTTGGTAATGCTCTCGACATCTTTTGTAATCCCATAAATTCCGTTATGCTAAGTTATCTTGAATCGCTTGACGCGTCTGTAGAGAACCTGCGATCGGTAGAAGTGGTCCGGGAATATCCGGATGTGTTTGAGGAGGTGAAGGGCTTACCTCCAAAGCGGGAGATAGACTTTTGAATTTATCTTGTGGATAATGCTAAACCCGTATCTTTGCCAGTGCGCCACATGGCTCCTCGTGAAAGGAGGGAACTCAATAAGCAAGTAAAGGAGTTGCTTGAGAAGGGGTTCATAAGACGTAGTATATCGGAGTGGGGTGCTCCAGTAGTTTTTGCCACAAAAGCGGATGGGTCTCTTAGACTTTGTATGGACTATAGAGAACTAAACAATCTTACTAAAAAGAACCGACACCCACTGCCGAGGATTGACGATCTCTTTGATCAGTTAGTTGGCGCCTCAGTGTTTTCGCAGTTGGACTTAGCCACTGGCTTTCATCAACTGAGAGTGGCTGAGGATAGTATAGATAAGACTGCTTTTAGGACTCCTGATGGATTCTATGAATGGCTAGTGATGCCCTTTGGTTTGACAAACGCCCCTGCATATTTTGTTGATTTGATGAGTAGGGTGTTTAGGGAATACCTTAACAAATTCGTGGTAGTCTTTGTGGATGACATCTTAGTCTTTTCTAAGAATAAAGAAGAGCACTCCCTACATCTTAGGGAAGTGTTGGAAACCCTTCGAGCACATAACCTTAAGGCAAAATTTTCTAAGTGTCACTTCTGGAGGAAGGAAGTACGGTTCTTAGGGCACGTGGTTTCCAAAGAAGGGATAGCAGTGGATCCCGCAAAGGTGGTGGCTATCCAAGATTGGAAGGTCCCTAAAAATGAAACCGAAGTAAGAAGTTTCTTGGGGTTGGCTGGCTATTATAGGAAGTTTATCAAAGACTTCACAAAAATATCAGCTCCATTAACACGGTTAACGAAGAAGAACCTGGTTTTTACGTGGGACAAAGATTGTGATGATGCGTTCCAACGTTTAAAGAGAGCCTTAACTTCAGCCCCAGTCTTAGTGCTGCCAGACGGGAATAAACCGTTTACCATCTATACTGATGCTTGTGGGACGGGACTTGGCGCGGTCCTCATGCAAGAGGGAAGAGTAATAGCCTATGGTGGAAGGCAGTTGAGGGTTCATGAAAAGAATTACCCCACGCATGACTTAGAGCTAGCCGCAATTGTTTTCGCGCTTAAGTCTTGGCGTCACTATCTTCTTGGTGAGAAATTCGAACTGTTCACTGACCACAAATCATTAAAATACTTATTCTCTCAGAAGGATTTGAATTTAAGGCAGCAACGGTGGATGGAATTCTTAGCCTCCTACGATTTTGAAATAGCATATACCCCGGGCAAGGGTAACGTGGTGGCAGACGCCTTAAGTAGGAAAAGGTTGTCCTTGAGTCCGTTGTTTGTTGAACGACAAAGCTTAGAATTCATCTCTATGTTTGACTTTAGACCCTCCGTTGACTTAGTACCCGGTCTGTTAGCATCCTTGGAGGTTAGACCTACACTTCTAGGACGGGTTGGTGAGGCACAGCGAGACGACCCACAGTTGGTTGAGATAGTAGAAAAGCTCAAAGGGGGGGAGTCGTCAAGCCATCTTCGTAGGTATACCCTAGACGATAAGGGTTGGTTACGAAGGGATAATAGACTTTGTGTACCACAAGACGAAGACTTAAGGAAGGCCATTCTTGATGATGCTCATCGCTCAAAAATGACCATTCATCCCGGCGGGGATAAGATGTACAAAGATATGAAGCGGGTTTTCTTTTGGGCCGGTATGAAAAAGGATGTGGCCGAGTACGTCGCTAGATGCTTGGTGTGCCAACGAGTTAAAGCAGAACAAAAGAAACCCGGTGGGTTGCTTCACCCATTAGAAGTTCCACTATGGAAATGGGAAAGCATCTCAATGGATTTTGTGGATGGATTACCAAGATCAAGGAAGGGTAACACGGGGATTTGGGTTATAGTAGATAGACTTACTAAAAGCGCCCATTTTATTCCCGTGAAAAGTAAGAGGACTGCTCCGTGGTTGGCTTCTGTATACATTAAGGAGATAGTTCGTTTGCACGGTATTCCTTCTAGTATAGTAAGCGACCGTGACCCCATCTTTACTAGCGAATTTTGGAAGAGTTTACAAGAGGCGGTAGGGACTCAGCTATGTTTGAGCACCGCATATCATCCTCAGACAGACGGCCAGACCGAGAGGGTGAATCGCATTCTAGAGGATCTTTTAAGGCTTTGTATCCTAGACTTTGGGGGTACATGGGAAGAGCACCTTCCGTTAGTAGAATTCGCATATAATAATAGCTTTCAGTCTAGTATTGGCATGGCACCTTTCGAAGCTCTTTATGGAAGGCCTTGCCGTTCGCCTACATGTTGGTGGGAATCTACCGATAAAATCCTACTTGGGCCCGATATGGTTAGGGAAACCTCGGAGAAGATTGAGTTGATTCGAAGGAGGATGAAAGCAGCACAAGATAGGCAAAAATCGTATGCTGATAAGAGGAGGACAGATCTTGAGTTTGACATTGGGGGCATGGTTTTTATCAAAGTATCTCCGTTACAGAATGTTGTTCGCTTTGGGTCCGTGGGGAAATTAGCACCAAGGTTTGTAGGGCCGTTTCCTGTAAAAAAAACAGGATTGGGAAGATGGCA
Source organism: Allium sativum (assembly GCA_030737875.1). Lineage (NCBI taxonomy): Eukaryota > Viridiplantae > Streptophyta > Magnoliopsida > Asparagales > Amaryllidaceae > Allium > Allium sativum. Next base: position 433,431,044 of record CM060912.1, read on the forward strand.
TATAGGGTGGAGTTGCCTGAGAAACTTAGTGGAGTACACGACGTATTCCATGTATCACATTTGAGGAAGTGTTTGCACAAGACCGCGGAGGTGGTAGAGCCGAGCTTGCTTAAAGAGGTGGAAATAGAGCGTGATGCAACAATTAGACGAGCTCCTACATGCATTCTTGGGTCGGAGATCAAAAAGTTGAGGAATCGAGAGGTCAGACTGGTCAAAGTGCAATGGGGAGATGATGAGAGCAACGCAACTTGGGAGACAGAAGAGAAGATGCGTTCGTTGTACCCTTTTCTTTTTGAGGGTATGTCTTTTAATTTCTCCTTTATCGCTTAGCTTATCTTATCTTTAGTATGTCCTCTCATTAGTATCTTTGACCTTTAGTTAGGATAATCCTATGGTTGAAACATGTGTTTGAGACATGTTATGTATGATGGATGCAAGTGTTTGCTAGTGGTTGCTCGTGGATGCATATATACACACACTTTAGGCACTAGATCGGCTCAGTCACTACATATTGCATATTGCATATATATGGATGTATTTAGTAAAATGGATGAACGATGGTTGTATTATCATGTGGATGCTGCATTCAGATGATGGTTGTGCACGCATATAGAAGTATTATGTAGCATTAAGAATCTTTTGCATACATAATGGATGCATGGCACGATCATAGTTGCATTAAGGAGGTCAACTGAATCAGTGGACCGCCTGATTTTGCATTAGATACGGACATATACACACACTGTGCATTTAAACATGAAAGCATTAGAAGTCTGTAAGGACAATGGATGCCTGTGTATGATGGATGAGTAGATGGACGTTTGGATGGTAGGATATACATTCTTCCAGACTTGAAGATTTCGGGGACGAAATCCTAAAAGGAGGGGAGAATGTAACACCCCGAATTTTCTATTAACACTAAAGTTGCTAAAATATTAATAAGTGTGTAAGAGGGGGGATGTATCTAATATGAATATAAAAGTGTGTAAGAGAGGGGATGTATCTAATATGAATATAATAATATTAATAAGTGTGTAAGAGAGGGGATGTATCTAATATGAATATAATAATATTAATAAGTGTGTAAGAGAGGGGATGTATCTAATATGAATATAAAAATATTAATAAGTGTGTAAGAGAGGGGATGTATCTAATATGTATATAAAAACAATAATAAGTGTGTAAAAGGGGGGGATGTATCTAATGTGTACATTGTAGAATATATATATATATATATATATATATATATATATATATATATATATATATATATATTGCTGAGTGTTTGCTGAGTCACTTCTGACTCATTGCTGAGTCAACAAGATAAACCCCATCTTGTCTGAACGGCTGCGGTTATTTCTAGGTTAAATCTAATGGCCTAAATGAATTCTAAAATCTATAAATAAGTGGGTAGACCCTAGACCTAAATCACTTGTAAAATTAGAGAAGCTACCGTCATGCTGCTGCCATGGAGTTCAGCATAGCCGTCACAAACTAAGAAGAGGAAGCCTAATCATCTACAACTAAATCTACACAAATCAAATCAAAAGATCTCTCTTTCTCTAATTCTTTTCTTTTGTTGGTGAGTATGATGATTCTCACAAGACTATTACAAACTAATTTGACTCAGTTATGAATGAATCACAAGAAAGTGATGTGATTTGTAATTGTAAATTCTATATATTGTGGATCTCTTATTATGTTATTATGTTGTCGTATGATGTAAATTATATATGCTATGTCATGCTATGTTGTAAATTCTCTTATGCTATGTCGTGCTATGTTGAGAATCATGTCAAGCTATGTTATACTATCATATTATGCCATGTTATAAATCATGCTATATTATGTTGTAAAATCATGATGTTGTTGGAACATGCTTAAAGTTATGTTTTTTTTTAATTTAAATGGATCTTGTTTATGGGAATTTGCCTATTAGGTTAGGTGTACCCATAAACTTGAAACTATAATTAAATAAAACTTGATTATGGGAATTTGCCTATTGAGTTAGGTGTACCCATATAAAACCATGTTGTAAAAAAAAAAAAAAAATTAGATGATGTTGATTCACACATGTTCATATGTAAGTTTATGAAAATTGATTGAGATTATATTAGGTGAATTTTGAACAAGTTGACACCTTTAGGTCCATGACATGTATAATCTATGCAAGTTGGACATATGCAAGTTTCACCCCTTATTATGATTCATTTGGTCACATATACATGTTGTTATTATGATAATCTCTTTTATGCTATGAGTTAGGCTATTCGAGTCTAACATATATTTTGCGAATAAACGTTCAAACGTGGGGTAGGGGTAATATTAGGAATTAATAAATTGGGTGCAATTTTGTAAGATTTTGCATACCATGAATGGATGTCCATAATTGAGTCAATTATGGACATTGTTAAAAATTGGAAGTAATTAATAATTCAAGTAGGGAATTATTAAAATTGGGGGAAAGTGGATTATTATTAATAATCAATGCTTAGGACACGAGGTTGGACCCGTTTGTGATGTAAATCTGCCCGGACCCGCCCGGCAAATCCAGTAGTCACAAATGTCGGCCCAATGTGAGAGGTCCTAGGCCCAAACTAAAGCATAACAGTTGTAAAGACACGAGGTTAGACTCTTTTATGGTGTAAGACTGCCCGGACCCGCCCGGCAAATCCAGCTGCCATAAATGCCAGTCTAATGTGAGAGGTCTTTATGAGGTTATGGCCTTAATGAACTAAGAAATACTTAACCAGATAATCATGTAAGGTGGGACATGGGGGTTAAGTAGGTGCCTTGGGTGGCATGAGGAATCTGGTGGTTGCCTTTAGAGGCATTTGAAATACGATTAGACTTAACTAAACACACATGTAAATGAACATGACTAAGTGGGTTAAGTGGGATGGACTAATGGGGACAAGCTTAGGTGGAATGCTTGTGGTAAATAGTGGGGGCCCATTTCAACCAGTATCCCAAAACGTATCTTTGTGGGCTCGACCCAAGTCGAGTACGGGACACGCATACTGGGTTTGACTATAAGAGGCCAAAACAGGGAGCGGTGGCAACGCAAGTCCAACGGGTTTCATATGCGTGTGTGGACCCGGGCTGGTAGGTAAGACGTTGTTGCATCGTGTAGGTATAAGCCGTGCATGTCCGTTGTATCAGGTTGCCACTTTAGGGGAGTGATACACCCCACTGTGGGGCCAGCACGGGTATCTATGAGTTAGGGAGCCGATCGAATAATGGGAAGTAGGGTACACCTAGTGGAGATAGGGGCAGGCGGCACCTATGTAGTCAGCTAGGGGTACGTAAAGCCATTGGGAAAGTTTCTAAGTGAAGCTAAGTGGGATGAATCTTTAGGGTGACTGGTGTAGTGTAGTATAGTGTTTATCCTTTAGTATTTAGGAGCGCCTATAACGTTGCCTTTAGCGATTGTCTATGTCCTTAATCTGCTCTTCATAGACATTTTCTTGTTTTCCAGCTTATGCCTTAGTCCAGTTATTTTGGTAATAGTATTGTAGAATTATCATATTCACCAGACTTTATGTCTGACCCCCTCTTTTCCATCCTTTTTCTCCCTTCAGGTCCGCAGGTTGGGCCAAGTTCTAGTGGAGTCTAGTTGGATCGCTTATCTTCTGGAAAGCTTGGACTGCTGAAGTAAAGTCCAGCTTGTTATCTTTCTTTTTAATGGCTATTCATGTAATGGGATTATGTACTTGTTTTATCAAGATAGATATTGTACTTGACATTGAATATGGTGTTATGATGTAATCAAACATGTTTTGACTTCTGCTACAATGAAATAAAGTTTTTTTGAATTTCCAAGTACTATTTTATATCTGTCTTGTTGTAATTTTACTATTCTATATTCACTTAAAACCTCCATGGAAGTTAATGCATTCCCTTTGTGAGTGACATTAATGGGCGTGGGGTGTTACACGTGGTATAAGAGCATAAGGTTACCAGAACAGATAAAAAATTTTTTAGAATTTTTTTTTTCTAAAGTATTTTTGGAAGAAGTGCTTTCAAAAAAAAAAACATGTTATTTAAAGAGAGTTTTTATGAAAAACATAATCCCAAATAGCCACATCCTTATCTTTATCTTTCGAATTCTCCATTTTGAATCTTTCCTTTTTCGTTTCAGCATGGCTGAAGATCTTAATCTCCCAGAAGGTGTGACGATTCCAGGGTGGTTTAGGAGATACTTGGAGGCTAGGGCCACCACTGCAGGCCCAGCGGATACTCCTCCACCCCTAGTTGCACCCATTACTCCTCCTCCTCCTCGTGTTGACACTTTTGCAAAGACGTGCAAGGAATTCAAGGCTATGGGAGGAAAAACTTTTCAAGGGACTGAGACGTTTGTGGAGGCCAGAGATTGGCTTAAGGAGACTGAGGAATTGTTGGATATCTTTGAAGTGGAAGATGGGAGGAAAGTCCGTTTAGCTGCTTGGTTAATGAAGGGAGAGGCCTCGTTCTGGTGGGAGGTCACTAACGGGGAACGTCCAGTTGATTCATGGGCGGATTTCAGACGAAGGTTTGAGGCAAAGTTTCTTTCAAGGGCAGAGGAGAACTTAAATATGGAAAAATTCCTGGCACTAAAGCAAGGGAGCTCATCAGTAAAGGAATATGTCAATAAATTTAATCAGTTAGCAAGGTTTGGCTTGGAGTTGGTGAACACGCCAGAGAAGAAAGCTTTGAGGTTCGTTAGAGGCTTGAATGAACCGTTGCAAGGGTTGGCTATGACCCACATCCCTATGGGAGCCACCTTTGAAAAGCTAGTAGAAATGGCACTTATGCATGAGGATAAGGCAGTTGAAAAGAAAGGGGATCAGAAGAAACCCCAACAGCAAAATAAGAAGGGTGGTAAAAACAATAATGGCAAAGGGAAGAAGAAATGCTTCAATTGTGGGACGCCTGGCCATCTCAGCAAAGATTGTAGAAAGAAAAAGAAGACTGGTTGTTTTCATTGTGGAGATGCGGGACATTTAGTGAAGGACTGTCCAAAGAAGGGGCAGAGGGCAGGGTCTACCTCGGGAGGACAGGTGCAGGCTCTTATGGCACCAGGGCAGGCAAGGGGGCAAGTTCAGGCTATTGCGGCCCCACCGCTGCAAGAAAGAGGTAGAACAATTTCTGTTGAAAGCTTAGTTTTTCTGTTTGATCATCCTGTCCGTACCTTATTCGATTCTGGCGCATCTCATTCGTTTATCTCTGCATCATTAGTTGAATCACTGCACTTGAACACCAGTTTAGTAGAGGATCCCTTGGTCGTTTCAAGTCCAATTGGGGGTTCGGCTCATTTGACCATGATATGTTTGGATTTGAAAATCTCTATACTTAGAGTTGAATTTAGATGTGATGCTTATGTATTGGGCTTCACGGGCTATGGGCTAATTTTAGGAATGGATTGGTTGTCTAGAAATAGGGCCATTCTTGATTGTGAAAGGAGAGTAGTTAGGCTTGTGACTCGCCTTGGTAATGCTCTCGACATCTTTTGTAATCCCATAAATTCCGTTATGCTAAGTTATCTTGAATCGCTTGACGCGTCTGTAGAGAACCTGCGATCGGTAGAAGTGGTCCGGGAATATCCGGATGTGTTTGAGGAGGTGAAGGGCTTACCTCCAAAGCGGGAGATAGACTTTTGAATTTATCTTGTGGATAATGCTAAACCCGTATCTTTGCCAGTGCGCCACATGGATCCTCGTGAAAGGAGGGAACTCAATAAGCAAGTAAAGGAGTTGCTTGAGAAGGGGTTCATAAGACGTAGTATATCGGAGTGGGGTGCTCCAGTAGTTTTTGCCACAAAGGCGGATGGGTCTCTTAGACTTTGTATGGACTATAGAGAACTAAACAAGCTTACTAAAAAGAACCGACACCCACTGCCGAGGATTGACGATCTCTTTGATCAGTTAGTTGGCGCCTCAGTGTTTTCGCAGTTGGACTTAGCCACTGGCTTTCATCAACTGAGAGTGGCTGAGGATAGTATAGATAAGACTGCTTTTAGGACTCCTGACGGATTCTATGAATGGCTAGTGATGCCCTTTGGTTTGACAAACGCCCCTGCATATTTTGTTGATTTGATGAGTAGGGTGTTTAGGGAATACCTTAACAAATTCGTGGTAGTCTTTGTGGATGACATCTTAGTCTTTTCTAAGAATAAAGAAGAGCACTCCCTACATCTTAGGGAAGTGTTGGAAACCCTTCGAGCACATAACCTTAAGGCAAAATTTTCTAAGTGTCACTTCTGGAGGAAGGAAGTACGGTTCTTAGGGCACGTGGTTTCCAAAGAAGGGATAGCAGTGGATCCCGCAAAGGTGGTGGCCATCCAAGATTGGAAGGTCCCTAAAAATGAAACCGAAGTAAGAAGTTTCTTGGGGTTGGCTGGCTATTATAGGAAGTTTATCAAAGACTTCGCAAAAATATCAGCTCCATTAACACGGTTAACGAAGAAGAACCTGGTTTTTACGTGGGACAAAGATTGCGATGATGCGTTCCAACGTTTAAAGAGAGCCTTAACTTCAGCCCCAGTCTTAGTGCTGCCAGACGGGAATAAACCGTTTACCATCTATACTGATGCTTGTGGGACGGGACTTGGCGCAGTCCTCATGCAAGAGGGAAGAGTAATAGCCTATGGTGGAAGGCAGTTGAGGGTTCATGAAAAGAATTACCCCACGCATGACTTAGAGCTAGCCGCAATTGTTTTCGCGCTTAAGTCTTGGCGTCACTATCTTCTTGGTGAGAAATTCGAACTGTTCACTGACCACAAATCATTAAAATACTTATTCTCTCAGAAGGATTTGAATTTAAGGCAGCAACGGTGGATGGAATTCTTAGCCTCCTACGATTTTGAAATAGCATATACCCCGGGCAAGGGTAACGTGGTGGCAGACGCCTTAAGTAGGAAAAGGTTGTCCTTGAGTCCGTTGTTTGTTGAACGACAAAGCTTAGAATTCATCTCTATGTTTGACTTTAGACCCTCCGTTGACTTAGTACCCGGTCTGTTAGCATCCTTGGAGGTTAGACCTACACTTCTAGGACGGGTTGGTGAGGCACAGCGAGACGACCCACAGTTGGTTGAGATAGTAGAAAAACTCAAAGGGGGGGAGTCGTCAAGCCATCTTCGTAGGTATACCCTAGACGATAAGGGTTGGTTACGAAGGGATAATAGACTTTGTGTACCACAAGACGAAGACTTAAGGAAGGCCATTCTTGATGATGCTCATCGCTCAAAAATGACCATTCATCCCGGCGGGGATAAGATGTACAAAGATATGAAGCGGGTTTTCTTTTGGGCCGGTATGAAAAAGGATGTGGCCGAGTACGTCGCTAGATGCTTGGTGTGCCAACGAGTTAAAGCAGAACAAAAGAAACCCGGTGGGTTGCTTCACCCATTAGAAGTTCCACTATGGAAATGGGAAAGCATCTCAATGGATTTTGTGGATGGATTACCAAGATCAAGGAAGGGTAACACGGGGATTTGGGTTGTAGTAGATAGACTTACTAAAAGCGCCCATTTTATTCCCGTGAAAAGTAAGTGGACTGCTCCGTGGTTGGCTTCTGTATACATTAAGGAGATAGTTCGTTTGCACGGTATTCCTTCTAGTATAGTAAGCGACCGTGACCCCATCTTTACTAGCGAATTTTGGAAGAGTTTACAAGAGGCGGTAGGGACTCAGCTATGTTTGAGCACCGCATATCATCCTCAGACAGACGGCCAGACCGAGAGGGTGAATCGCATTCTAGAGGATCTTTTAAGGCTTTGTATCCTAGACTTTGGGGGTACATGGGAAGAGCACCTTCCGTTAGTAGAATTCGCATATAATAATAGCTTTCAGTCTAGTATTGGCATGGCACCTTTCGAAGCTCTTTATGGAAGGCCTTGCCGTTCGCCTACATGTTGGTGGGAATCTACCGATAAAATCCTACTTGGGCCCGATATGGTTAGGGAAACCTCGGAGAAGATTGAGTTGATTCGAAGGAGGATGAAAGCAGCACAAGATAGGCAAAAATCGTATGCTGATAAGAGGAGGACAGATCTTGAGTTTGACATTGGGGACATGGTTTTTATCAAAGTATCTCCGTTACAGAATGTTGTTCGCTTTGGGTCCGTGGGGAAATTAGCACCAAGGTTTGTAGGGCCGTTTCCTGTAAAAAAACAGGATTGGGAAGATGGCATATAGGGTGGAGTTGCCTGAGAAACTTAGTGGAGTACACGACGTATTCCATGTATCACATTTGAGGAAGTGTTTGCACAAGACCGCGGAGGTGGTAGAGCCGAGCTTGCTTAAAGAGGTGGAAATAGAGCGTGATGCAACAATTAGACGAGCTCCTACATGCATTCTTGGGTCGGAGATCAAAAAGTTGAGGAATCGAGAGGTCAGACTGGTCAAAGTGCAATGGGGAGATGATGAGAGCAACGCAACTTGGGAGACAGAAGAGAAGATGCGTTCATTGTACCCTTTTCTTTTTGAGGGTATGTCTTTTAATTTCTCCTTTATCGCTTAGCTTATCTTATCTTATCTTATCTTTAGTATGTCCTCTCATTAGTATCTTTGACCTTTAGTTAGGATAATCCTATGGTTGAAACATGTGTTTGAGACATGTTATGTATGATGGATGCAAGTGTTTGCTAGTGGTTGCTCGTGGATGCATATATACACACACTTTAGGCACTAGATCGGCTCAGTCACTACATATTGCATATTGCATATATATGGATGTATTTAGTAAAATGGATGAACGATGGTTGTATTATCATGTGGATGCTGCATTCAGATGATGGTTGTGCACGCATATAGAAGTATTATGTAGCATTAAGAATCTTTTGCATACATAATGGATGCATGGCACGATCATAGTTGCATTAAGGAGGTCAACTGAATCAGTGGACCGCCTGATTTTGCATTAGATACGGACATATACACACACTGTGCATTTAAACATGAAAGCATTAGAAGTCTGTAAGGACAATGGATGCCTGTGTATGATGGATGAGTAGATGGACGTTTGGATGGTAGGATATACATTCTTCCAGACTTGAAGATTTCGGGGACGAAATCCTAAAAGGAGGGGAGAATGTAACACCCCGAATTTTCTATTAACACTAAAGTTGCTAAAATATTAATAAGTGTGTAAGAGGGGGGATGTATCTAATATGAATATAAAAGTGTGTAAGAGAGGGGATGTATCTAATATGAATATAATAATATTAATAAGTGTGTAAGAGAGGGGATGTATCTAATATGAATATAATAATATTAATAAGTGTGTAAGAGAGGGGATGTATCTAATATGAATATAAAAATATTAATAAGTGTGTAAGAGAGGGGATGTATCTAATATGTATATAAAAACAATAATAAGTGTGTAAAAGGGGGGGGATGTATCTAATGTGTACATTATAGAATATATATATATATATATATATATATATATATATATATATATATATATATTGCTGAGTGTTTGCTGAGTCACTTCTGACTCATTGCTGAGTCAACAAGATAAACCCCATCTTGTCTGAACGGCTGCGGTTATTTCTAGGTTAAATCTAATGGCCTAAATGAATTCTAAAATCTATAAATAAGTGGGTAGACCCTAGACCTAAATCACTTGTAAAATTAGAGAAGCTACCGTCATGCTGCTGCCATGGAGTTCAGCATAGCCGTCACAAACTAAGAAGAGGAAGCCTAATCATCTACAACTAAATCTACACAAATCAAATCAAAAGATCTCTCTTTCTCTAATTCTTTTCTTTTGTTGGTGAGTATGATGATTCTCACAAGACTATTACAAACTAATTTGACTCAGTTATGAATGGATCACAAGAAAGTGATGTGATTTGTAATTGTAAATTCTATATATTGTGGATCTCTTATTATGTTATTATGTTGTCGTATGATGTAAATTATATATGCTATGTCATGCTATGTTGTAAATTCTCTTATGCTATGTCGTGCTATGTTGAGAATCATGTCAAGCTATGTTATACTATCATATTATGCCATGTTATAAATCATGCTATATTATGTTGTAAAATCATGATGTTGTTGGAACATGCTTAAAGTTATGTTTTTTTTAATTTAAATGGATCTTGTTTATGGGAATTTGCCTATTAGGTTAGGTGTACCCATAAACTTGAAACTATAATTAAATAAAACTTGATTATGGGAATTTGCCTATTGAGTTAGGTGTACCCATATAAAACCATGTTGTAAAAAAAAAATTAGATGATGTTGATTCACACATGTTCATATGTAAGTTTATGAAAATTGATTGAGATTATATTAGGTGAATTTTGAACAAGTTGACACCTTTAGGTCCATGACATGTATAATCTATGCAAGTTGGACATATGCAAGTTTCACCCCTTATTATGATTCATTTGGTCACATATACATGTTGTTATTATGATAATCTCTTTTATGCTATGAGTTAGGCTATTCGAGTCTAACATATATTTTGCGAATAAACGTTCAAACGTGGGGTAGGGGTAATATTAGGAATTAATAAATTGGGTGCAATTTTGTAAGATTTTGCATACCATGAATGGATGTCCATAATTGAGTCAATTATGGACATTGTTAAAAATTGGAAGTAATTAATAATTCAAGTAGGGAATTATTAAAATTGGGGGAAAGTGGATTATTATTAATAATCAATGCTTAGGACACGAGGTTGGACCCGTTTGTGATGTAAATCTGCCCGGACCCGCCCGGCAAATCCAGTAGTCACAAATGTCGGCCCAATGTGAGAGGTCCTAGGCCCAAACTAAAGCATAACAGTTGTAAAGACACGAGGTTAGACTCTTTTATGGTGTAAGACTGCCCAGACCCGCCCGGCAAATCCAGCTGCCATAAATGCCAGTCTAATGTGAGAGGTCTTTATGAGGTTATGGCCTTAATGAACTAAGAAATACTTAACCAGATAATCATGTAAGGTAGGACATGGGGGTTAAGTAGGTGCCTTGGGTGGCATGAGGAATCTGGTGGTTTCCTTTAGAGGCATTTGAAATACGATTAGACTTAACCAAACACACATGTAAATGAACATGACTAAGTGGGTTAAGTGGGATGGACTAATGGGGACAAGCTTAGGTGGAATGCTTGTGGTAAATAGTGGGGGCCCATTTCAACCAGTATCCCAAAACGTGTCTTTGTGGGCTCGACCCAAGTCGAGTACGGGACACGCATACTGGGTTTGACTATAAGAGGCCAAAACAGGGAGCGGTGGCAACGCAAGTCCAACGGGTTTCATATGCGTGTGTGGACCCGGGCTGGTAGGTAAGACGTTGTTGCATCGTGTAGGTATAAGCCGTGCATGTCCGTTGTATCAGGTTGCCACTTTAGGGGAGTGATACACCCCACTGTGGGGCCAGCACGGGTATCTACGAGTTAGGGAGCCGATCGAATAATGGGAAGTAGGGTACACCTAGTGGAGATAGGGGCAGGCGGCACCTATGTAGTCAGCTAGGGGTACGTAAAGCCATTGGGAAAGTTTCTAAGTGAAGCTAAGTGGGATGAATCTTTAGGGTGACTGGTGTGGTGCAGTATAGTGTTTATCCTTTAGTATTTAGGAGCGCCTATAACGTTGCCTTTAGCGATTGTCTATGTCCTTAATCTGCTCTTCATAGACATTTTCTTGTTTTCCAGGTTATGCCTTAGTCCAGTTATTTTGGTAATAGTATTGTAGAATTATCATATTCACCAGACTTTATGTCTGACCCCCTCTTTTCCATCCTTTTTCTCCCTTCAGGTCCGCAGGTTGGGCCAAGTTCTAGTGGAGTCTAGTTGGATCGCTTATCTTCTGGAAAGCTTGGACTGCTGAAGTAAAGTCCAGCTTGTTATCTTTCTTTTTAATGGCTATTCATGTAATGGGATTATGTACTTGTTTTATCAAGATAGATATTGTACTTGACATTGAATATGGTGTTATGATGTAATCAAACATGTTTTGACTTCTGCTACAATGAAATAAAGTTTTTTTGAATTTCCAAGTACTATTTTATATCTGTCGTGTTGTAATTTTACTGTTCTATATTCACTTAAAACCTCCATGGAAGTTAATGCATTCCCTTTGTGAGTGACATTAATGGACGTGAGGTGTTACAAACAATCTCATACTCTTCACCGACCTCTACTTCAGTAAGGCCAACGGGATCCAATTCTTTATATTTGCAAATTGTGGCAATTTTCTCCAGACCCAAAATTTCAACTTTCTCCCTTAGTGGCATGAACTCAAAATACCCAATATTCGGTAAATCATCAAAAGTAACCAACTCTGGAGGCAGTTCAGGATCGATATTTACTCCAATCCACGCCTCTGATGATCCATAATCTGCACTCATCAATGGCATATTTCTAGCATAATGCCTCAATTTTTTAAGGTAAGTTTCCATTGATCCAGTCATTATTCCAGAAACATATTTAGCATTAGGCCATAATTTAGGGGTCACACAACACCAGCAACTAAAATTAACACACTTATTGTAGATTGAATATACTAATTAAGGATTAGGGCGCAGTAGTTTAGAGACCGCTGTCCTAATGGCAGGTGCCGTGATCCTACTTGAAAGAACCGCTGCTCTTATATCATTACAAATTTCTTTCCATACCATTTCGAATGTTCTAAATGCATGCACTATGCTATAAGCAAACGTTGAAAATAAAAACTGCACTTCATGGGATTAGATTAACCCGCATAGGAGATGACAGTACGAGGACTGATGGAAATCGGGTCCGAAAATTACTTCCTATAGACTTGTACATTGAGAACTCATGTCTTTCACGGCATATTTGAACTGGTTGCTTCTGTACGCGTTTATTGTCGCGGTTGTAGCTATAACACCTCCTTTTGTTTTGAACTGTTTGCTATCGTAGATAAATTGTAAAGCTTTTCCTTTGCTGATAGAGAATGCCCTGTTTCAAAAAGCAAAAGATGTCTTTAAAATATGCATAGTTGAAAGCACCAACTCCTCATTGAAAGGAACAAGCTTTGGTTTTTCTTTTGTACTACTAGAGCTCAAGGAAAGTGATGTCAATGGTGTTCTAGTTAAAATCGGTGTACGATCTCCATCGATAATCCATTGGATATAACGGTTCAATTCATCGTGACAATGGAACACATGTATTGAAACTTTCAAAATCATTTCTATCTCCAAAACCCAAATTTTGCAGATACTCGACATCTGTAATCATTTCTAATATCTTTCTCAATGTTTCTTTCTTAACTTTATCTGCATCTTTTGTGATTTATTCAAATTCTTTTATAACCGACTGAATACAGAACTTATTCTTTTTGTCTGACATCGCCACAAGATAGTTTTGTTTTGCAGAATTTTGAGAAGGTATAATGAAAGGAGAGAGCTTTTAAAGGTTCGTTGTCCTCATAATTTGAAGAAGTAGTGAAGACTGATGTGTGAGAGTAAGGAGTTTATTCAGTCTTACTCAATAGTCTAAAATCAGGTTGCTAACTAAAATAATACAATATTAATATTGCAAGTAACAAGAATACGAATAAGAGAAACGCAGATCTGTTAATTCTTGAAGGCTCATTCTCAGAAGAAATGCTAACAATAGGAATATACTTTAGATATTGGGATTCCTGAACAAGGCATAAAAAAAGTTAGTAAATGAATCAAATTTCACAATAGCAAGTAACGAAATTCTTTTAACAATTAAGCAATCAAGTAAGGTTAACAAGTAAACTTAAATTACTTTGATTTTCTTTAGTAAATCATATCCAATCATGCCAGGCATGCAGTAATCAGTAATCAAAATGTTCACCTCAATTCCCTGAAATTATAATAAAGCATAAAATTCTAAGAACATCATAAAATGGAATCACAGAAATTGAAATTAGTGTTTATTATTCTCACATTATATTTAGATGATAAAGAAGAAGAAGAATAAGGGGAAGGTGAGTTCTCTTGCAGATCATTCATCAAGCTGAGAAATTGTGAAGCCTTACTTCCAGAATCCACAATTGTAACTGAGTGCAAAACAGAAATTATTAATCAAAACAAATAAAGAAATATTAGAGTACTTGACCCATAAAGGGGATCGAGAGGGATTAGAGACGCAGAAGGTGGTGGATTAGAGATGCGTGATTGAGCCGGTCAAAGTAAGCGACGACGACGGACACTCGAAGGTGAGCAACGAAATTAGGTGGATCAAACCGTACGAAATTGATTCGAGATTACCTAAGTTCAGCATATGCTTGATTACGATTTGAATTTAGAAAACGTAAATTGATTGTATTTAGGGTTAATATTTTCTCCAAAAATTTCAGAAAAGCGCGGACCCTGTTTTTGTTTTCCCACCATACGTGCACAGCTTTTTTTATTTTATTCCAGCAATACTTGCGTCTCTTGTTAACAGGGCAGACGCAAAGCACTTTATTCTAACGTCTATTTTGCGTCTAACAATTTAATGAACAGACGCAGATAGCCTTAATTAATTTCTGTCCCAACCATATTGCCTCTGTTCATTGACAATAACGGATGCAAACGGCAAGGTAATATTTGTTTTCTATTATTTGCATCTATTATGGTTTAGAATCAGATGCAAATTGTACTATTTGCATCTGTTGTTTATACAACAGATGCAAATTGGGGGATGCAAAAGACAAGTTATGTACTAGAGACTGTAAAAATAAACTGTAACATTTAAATGCTTTTTTTCCACAAATTTACAACTAATTGGTTCCAAACGTCGTCCTTATGTGTTTTGGGTACTTTATCCCAACCTGTGTAAGAGATCGGCACATAAGATCGTACTAGTTTACCAAGCGTAATAGCGATTTTTGGCGCGTTTTCTGAGACTGGAATACCAAGTAGGTTTTGTTCAACTTGTTGCTCTTTCGAACATGATGCATGTGATGATGTGGGATCTTGCAACGTATTTTCCTGCGAAATAGAAGCAACATTAAGAATCAGGACAAACAACATTAAGAAATAATAAAAGAAGAATGGACTGCGATCAAAAAGTGTAAGTCATGACATTCCAAATACATATGATTCCCTGGTATAAAAAGCATTCAACAATTCATAGGTTAACACATGAGTTTGGTTATATTTTCTAGTTTTTCATTGTCTTCAAAAGTTGATTGATAGATGATAGGAGACTCAATGCCATCCACATTTGTAGTCAACCATTTTGGTGTATGCAAAACCACAGACCAGACGTCATTTTTAAATCTTTTGAGTATAACACTTGACTCACTTCTGATGCAAGAATAAATGGCTCATCGTTCACGTTGTCTTTGTTCATTAATTTTCCTAAATTAACCATGATCAGGTTTGAAGCGGGATCTATTTTGCAACCATTGATCCTATCCTCAACTTTTACTCAATCACAATAAAAATCTGTTTGTTTGAAATCAGTGTAATCCAACTTAAGTATCTGCTGAATGACTCCGTAGTACGTTGTTTCTGCTTCCATATAATTTTTATCTTTACCACTCGCTCTAAATTTTGTAGTTTCTCTCATGCATACACCGCTATCTTATATTACCATATGGTATTCGTACATTTTCGCGGAAATAAAAACCCATTCACTTGGAAATTCATATAATTAAGCGCCATGAACTTCGGCCCGTGATTAGCTGCCAAAGAGTTGGGTCTACATCTCTGCGATTCAACAACTACATAAAACACAAAAAAAAAAATCAAGCATGTTCACGAAGGTGTATTGCAAATTTATAAACACGTGAAATACTTTAGATGATATAATACCTCATTACGTAACCATGTAGAAAAGGTTTAACGACTTCGACAGTTGTACCTCTGCCTCATGGTTGAAATTTAGTGCTTTTCACATAGGAGTTGTACCTTCTATACGTAGAAAACATATATCGAAATGAATATATAAATTGAATTAAAAATTGGAAATTCGAAACCTACTTCATGAACTTACTTCTTCTATGGATCCAATCAATCATACTTATTTAGGACCCATTTGTGCACTTGTTCGAATTGCACTTGGGTTAACGTTATATATTTACCATAATCCAAAGGTATTTCATCAGCAAACTCATCATCCTCATCTAAAATGCTTCGCGGGTATGTTTATGGTTGCCATAACCTCCATTTGGGATATATTCCATGCAATAAAGGCTATCTTCTTATATGATACATCCTTCTGCAATACGCCCTTCAATGTATCTTTTGTTGCGCACATACCCTTTATATGTTTTCATCAACATATGATTGTAATCAATTATATATTGCACACGATATCCATTTATACCGAATAATAATGTACATAACTGAAATTAGTTATTTATATTTCGAAAGGATACATCCATCTATATCTGACAGAGCCACCAACCAATGTTTGATCGGCTAAATGAACCATAACATGGATACTGATATCAAAAATGCAGGTGGAAAAGGTTTTTCAAAAACACATATTGCTTCCACCAACATATCCTTTGGTTTTATAAGGTGTTCCCCATTGATCACCTTTGAGCAAAAAATGTTAAACAATAGACTAATATGATGAATAACATTTCGTAGATCCTTATGTTGTGTATAAGTATGTTGAAGCAATAGCAGAAGAAGATGTTGCATTATGACGTGGTAATCATGTGACTTCATATTTCTTAGTTCGAGGGGATTGATGCTCACGTTGTTGCGGATGTTATAGGAGAATTTGTTAGGTACTTTCAAAATTTTCAATACAGTGCAAAATCTTATCTTTTTTTCTTTGCTCAAGGTGAAAGTTGCCTTTGGTATGATTTTTTGTTTTGTTTTGGGACCTACCTTCACCCACCATTTTTCTTTTATAGCCATGGTTTTCATATCCTTACGTGCATTGATGCCATCTTTTGACTTCTCTTTATGGTCCATAATGGTGCTGATGAGATGCTCTGCGACATTCTTCTCTGTATGCATAACATCAATATTATGTCGAATCATATTTGCTTTCCAATATGGTAAATAAAAAAAGATAGACCTCCTATACCAAGCAGAAACATTGTCACCTTCTTCAACAGCAACATAAATATTATGCCGAATCATATTTGCTTTCAAATATGGTAAATAAAAAAGATAGACCTCCTATACTAAGCAGAAACATTGTCACCTTCTTCAACAGCTGACCTTTTCCTTTTTCGACCAAATTCTTCTTTGTGTTTACCCATTTTCATTTTGACATTCACTACTCTCTTTTCAACTTCAAAACCATTCAATGGCCTTTTAGGACGATTAAGTTCTTGTTCATTATTGAAATTGTCTTGTCGTATCGAAACCTGTGTCCATTAGGAAGATACATTCGATGTCCCATAAAACACATCTTCTTACTTTCAGGAAGATGATAAGAACAAGTGTTTTCCCCACAAACGAGACATGCAAAGTAACTGTGACAACACATCCCGATAAAGTCCCAAGAGCAGGGTGATCATGGATCGCCCACAACACCCTAGCTCTCATTTTAAACTCGGGTTTATTTGATGAATCATATGTAATAACTCCTTCCCATAACTTCTTTAACTCATCTGCCATCGACTCTAAATAAACATCAATATCCTTCCACGGTTGTTTTAGCCTAGAAATCAATAGTGTTAACATTGAAAACTCCCGTTTCATGCACATAGATGGAGGAAGATTATACGTACTACAATTACCAGCCAATAACTGTAAGGATTAGTAAGAGAAGCATTCAGACAGAAACCATCTGTTGCTATTCCAAGTATGACACTTCGTGGCTCGACTGCGAATGTTTTGTCAAAAGAAACCACGGCTTTCCATTGGGAAGTGTCGCATGGATGACGCATTACGTTTGGATTAGACTTGGCATGACCATGCCAGGTCATTGCATCTGTTATCCATGGTACAGTATACAATCTCTTCAATCTAGAAATTAATGGAAAATGTCTTAATGTCTTTTGAGCTACTTTGGTTCCTTTTCTCTCGTCGTTAAAAGATGTCCTATATCTTGGTTCATTGCAATTTGTAAAAGAAAATTTGTAACACCCCACCTCCGCAAGTGCCACTCTTGCAAGGACATTAGCTTTGGAGGGGCGTTAAACGAGGTAAACATGCATGCAGATATCACAAGACAGAACATATAAGTAAAACAGAGTAAATAAAGCAGCGGATAAAACTAACATTTCAAAACCATAGTCAAGTTACATTAAAGTACTTGGTCATTATTTTCCACAAAACATAGTCTAGAAACATAAACTGAAAACTGGAAATAACATAAAATAACAATCCCCAAGGTAGAATAAAGCCATAGCGAGCTCAAGTCCAAACCGTGCATGAGCTATCCAGAAAAGCAGCTAAAGATCCAAGCTAAGTACCAGTGTTCCCACCCTATAAACGTGGGGGGGGGGGGAACGGAAGAAAAGAGGCGAAAGAAAACGGGTCAGTCAAAAAGACTGGTAAGTCCTATCTACTATCAGTATAAAAACTAATAAAGTTAACTGGTCATGTGAAGCAGAGATGAAACATAGGGTGATAACTAGCATGGTGAAAAGTTAACAAGATAGATCAAGTGTGGCATCGCATATACAAGGTTAAGTTGCACCAGGTGTGTACTAGTATTCCAATCCATGTCAAGTATAACCAAGAAATGATCCCTTGGCCCAAAGCTGGCCCACATCATGAGGTGACCTAAATCAAGGTCCAACTACTCGGTCTAGTCGATCGGCTCCCTATAAGCCTAACTCGTCGTGTATCGGTGTCATACGGCTTAATCATGAAATGTAGTTGACTGTGCAAGGTCCACCCTAGGGTGTATCCGGCCCTACGGTGTAACCCTCAGACACAATTCCAGGATGCACAGTCTAAACCTACCGGTGCCCATGTTCAACTCCGGACTTAATGTGCACGACCATGGTCCGCCTGAACAACTGGTGCACCATTCAGCCGTCTCTTTTGGTCTCTTACAATCAACCCAGTAATCGTTCCCCACCCTAGCCTAGTCCCTAGGGTCTTATGATACTATCGAGAGGGTTACTGCTGAAAAGGACCACGTAACTAGGGTTTCAAGCGGGTTAAGTGTGGTTAACCCTATCCTAACCATGTATTGAGTCGGTCAAGTGTGTCCAAGTAGTTCATGACTTAACCCTATCAATACATCGTGTTCAATTGGTTAAGTGTATTCAAGTAGTTCATGACTTAAGCCTACCATTCCATCGTGTTTAATTGGTTAAGTATATTCAAGTAGTCCATGAGTAACCCTACCAATCCATCGTGCTTAATTGGTTAAGTTTATTCCAGTAATCCATGACTTAACCCTACCATGTGACATTAATTAACTTAATGCACCCCAACCTCTCACATTAGACTTTGTTGTGGTTACTAGTTAAGCCGGGCGGGTCCGGGTAGCTTTACACCACAACCTAGTCTAACCTCGGGTTTTAAGTGCGACATGACCAACTACTCACATTGGGTCCTATTGCTTGTAGCCACTAGTTAAGCCGGTCGGTTCCGGGTAGATTTATGCTACAAACTCAACCCAACCTCGAGTTGGCCATTCTCATGTTTTCTACATGTCATGTCCATTATTATGTTTACAACATAATCACATATCATATTTCAAAATCATGTTTCATGTCATTAATATTACCCAAACCCAACGCATTCCCCTCGCATGTACGTTTCGCATAACATAGATCAAAAGAGGGAACATAACTATATATGACAAGGTGGGCATAAGATGGGAAAATCTATCACAAATTAAACATGGTGATATTTGATGCCAAAAGGGGTTCAACATACTAGCATATGGCCTCAACATGTATGATAGCATAAAAGGTGACTTGGCCTCATACATATCAAATAGCATAAGGGTGATTTGGCCACAAGTTAGTATAAGGATGCTTTGGCCACAAGTTAAACATGGTGGCATATGAGGCATAAATAGGTTCATAAGCTTGCATATTACATCATAGGCCGCAAAACATGCATAATATCAACTTAAGCAAATAGGTGAAACATGATCATGAAGGACATAGGATGATGGCTAAAAGTTCGCATATAGCATTATTAGGCTTCAAAAGTATGCATAAAATCAAACTTAGCATATAGGTGATACATGGTGATAAATGACATGTAGAAGTTGCTAGAAGTTCGCATTTAGCCTCACATACAAGTTATCATAAGGGATATGATAGCTTCCATGTTGCCAAAAATGCAATCTTTAATATAAAGCTTGAAGCTTTTAGCCCACAAGGTCAAGGTGATAGGTTTTCAAATATGCATAGAATATATTCATGCATAACATGATAAGATCAAAGCATATATCATACTTAGGCCCAAACTCAACTTGCAACATATCACATTTAACTTCATAGTTAGAATCTAAGAGTAGTATAGGGCTTACAATGCTATGAAGACTAGAATTAATATATATAAAGATTGAGACGAAGCCACACTAGCAAATCTGCAACCAAAGACAATAAACTCCACTTCAAGACTTGAGAACAAGAAGGAATAACCCCAAAGACAAAGAAAGATGCTTGTTTTTCTTAAGAAAGGTGGCTCTTTTACTAGCTTAGGACACTTAAACTTTCATGAAGAGGATGGTGGCCATGATATGAAGAGGGAGGCCATGATCAAGAATCATTTTGGCATAGTTTATTGTAGGAATGAATAATGATGATTTAGGCTAGGTGTTAGGTCCTTTTTATAGAAGATTAGGATATTATTAGCCATAAGATTAACCCTAGATTCAATCCAAGCCATCAAATCCCGTCACAAGCCTCCAAAACAGGTCAAAACAGCCAAAATGGGTGCACCAGGCCGACCTGGCCGACCAGGGAGGTCGACCCCCCGGTCGACCCTAGGGTCGACTCCCCAGTCGACCTAGGGGGAGGTCGACTCCCCAGTCGACCCCCAGGTCGACCCCCTGGGTCTGGCGGGAATTTTCCCGCCACTTCTGAAAATTGAAATTTTTGTGTTTAAATCTGTTTTGAATTTTTCTAAAACTTCTTCGGGCCTTATCTGGGTCATACGGACTCCGTTTTTCGAAAACTCAGACTCTATTTCGCGTATTTTTCCGAGACGAACGCAATGGCACAGCCCGTTTCCCTTGATTCAGATTTTACAGTTTAATTCTGCCTTTATTTGTGTTATAACATGTTATTCAAAAATACGGGTTGTTACATTCTCCCCTCCTTAAAGGATTTCGTCCCCGAAATCTCCAAGTTAGGAAGAACGTATCCTACCATCCATCATCCATCTACTCAAAACATCATCCACGTGCAGTCATTGTCCTTAAAGGATTCTAAATGCTGTATGATCATATGCAAAGGTGTGTGTATATGTACTTATCTAAGTGCGAAAATCAGGAGGTTACTGATTCAGTAAACCCCCTTAATGCAAAATATGTTAGTGAAATGAGTCCATATGTATGCAAATTCCTAACATAATTTATAATCTCTACATGAGTGCACATAACATTCATCCATATGCAACATCCACGTGATAGCATACAAGTTTCATCCATGAATAAGCATAAACACTCATGCATATGCGGTATGAAATTGTGTGAGCCGATCTTAGTGCCTAACGTGTATCATGCATCCACGAGTATCCACTTGCAAACACTTGCAACAACTTGCAAACATCAAACATAACATGTTTCAAATACATGTTTCAACCAAGGGTTTCTACCTAAGGTTCTCATGACAAGATTTATGAAACAAGATAAACTAGATAAGCATGGATAGCAAAAGAAAGATATACCAACTAGGAAAAGAGATTGAAAATGTATCCTCAAAAAGAAATGGATAAAGCACACGCATCTTCTCCTTGGTTTCCCAAGTTGCGTCTTCCTCTGTTTCACTCCATTACGCCTTAACAAGCTTAACTTCTTTGCTTCTTAGCTTCTTTGTCTCCGTTTCCATGATACGAATCGGAGCTCGTCTCAGGGTCGCCTCTTTCTCTACCTCCATGACTTCAAGAATACTTGGTTCAACCACTTCGGCGGATCTATGCAAACACTTCCGGAGATGCGAGACATGAAAGACATTCTGCACCCCGGCCGACTTCTCGGGCAATTCCGCCTTATAAGTCATCTTCCCAACTCTTTCTATAGTAGGGAAGGGTCCTACGATTCTTGGTGTCAGCTGCCCAAAATGAACCACATTTCGCAGAGGAGTAATCTTCACAAAGACCATATCTCCAATCTTTAAATTCTAAGTCTGTCCTTCGCTTGTCTGCAAAGGATTTCTGCCTGTCTTAGGTCGTTTTCATCCATCTTCTAATCAATTCAACCCTCTCGGATGTGTCCCTTATCATGTCGGGCTCAATTATAAGCTTATCCGTCGTCTTCCCACCAACATGTTGGTGGCTTGCTCGGCCTCCCATACGAAGCTTCGAATGGTGTCATTCCTATGCTTGCTTGGTAGCTGTTATTATAAGCAAACTCTACAAGAGGAAGGCGGACTTCCCTAGTACCACCAAAGTAAAGAACACAAAGTCTCAAAAAAAGATCTTCTAGCACTCTATTCACCCCCTTTCGATTTGGCCATCCGTCTAGGGGTGATGGGCTGTACTCAGATTCAATCGCGTACCCCTCGCTTCTTGCAAACTATTCCAGAACCGGCTAGTGAAAAATTGGGTCACGATCGCTAACTATGCTAGAAGAAACTCCATGCAACCATACTATCTCTCAAAGATAAACAGATGCTAGCCATGATACGGTCCTCTTGCTTTTCACCGGAATAAAATGGGTTCTCTTCGTAAGTCTATCAATTATTACCCATAGCCCATAAAGCCCAAATAGTTTGGTGACGAACTTCTTCACCCCAACCATATATCACAAATAGGCTAGTCATACTCCTTAGGGGGTTTGCAACAGGACTAAGATTGAGGATAGGACCGGGAGGATATACTTAAAAGATAGCATGCGAGTAAGCTCTACGGAACAATAGGGATCAAGGATATACTCTTAGAAAGAGATTTAATACGCGTATCTAGTCTTCAATCTTCTACGCCGCATTTTCTTGTGCTTAATCCCATCGTGCCTTGACCGTCTTTTAACTTCACAATTCCGTAGTTCTTACTTCTTATTTCAAAAAAATATGAGTTAGAGCTAATTTCACCATTGCCTCTCGTTCCATTTCCACTTGTTTTTTGCCTAAAATACTTGGCTCCTACCCAACTGTGTACTCATGGTTTCATGCAAGCTTTCCAAAATTCGTTAGTGAATCTTGGATCTCGTTTACATACTATACGGTATCCCACGCAGAAAACTATCTCTTGAAAACAAGTGCCAATCCACGTTGCCAAATGTATTTACTAGGGTGATTTCTCTAACCCATGCTTAAGTGAAATGGACTATCCGCCTTAGTAGCGAATACCACCGAAGCATCCCATTCTGAAATGCTTCACCTAATAAAAATTTTCAAGCAACTCCTTGATTTGCTTACCAAGCTCTCTTCTTTCTCGCGGGACCATGTGCCTAACGGGCAATGCAACTGGCTTGGTATTATCAACCAGATAAATGTGGAAATCTATCTCCCGCTTAGGGGGTAACCCCCTTACTTCTTCAAAGACATCAAGATAGTCTCGGACCACCCTTACAGATTGCAGATCATCGATGGACGAGTCAAGAGATTCAAGATAACATAACATGACGGGACCTCCAGGGTTACAAGAAATTTCTAGGGTATTACCGAGGCGAGTCATGAGCTTCACCACCCTATGCTCACAATCGAGAATGGCTCCATAACTGGACAACCAACCCATGCCCAAAATCAACCCATATCCCGTGAACCCGAGAACATAAGCATCACACACGAATTCTACGCTCAAGATAGAGATTTTCAAATCCATACGAATCGCAGATAGATGGGCAGAACCCCCAATTGGATTTGAAACACTAACGGGATCTCAACTAGACTAGTACTTAGGTGCAAACTTTCAACAAGATCAGAAATAAAACTATGCGATGCACCAGAATCAAATAAGGTATGAACAGGGAAATCAGAAATGTAAACATGACTTTTTACAGAAACACTACCTCGATCAAAAGCTGGAAGAGTGAGGAGAGCCTGCAACTGCCCTCCAGAGGGTCCTGCTTGCTGAGTTTGCCTTTTCCCTTGTCCTTGCTTCTTCGGGAAATTCTTGCTAAAATGTCCAGACTCTCCGCAATGAAAACACCCGCCTAACTTCCTCTTCTTCTTCCTGCAATCCTTGGCTATGTGCCCAACGATCCCACAGAAGTTGCACTTTCTTGTCTTTCTTGCCTTGTTGTTGTTCTTATCTCTTTTCTCGGTATCATCCTTCTTGCCTTGGGACTCATTTGCCTCGACCTCCTTCTTGCCACTCTTATCTTCCTCTTGAAGTAGGGCTATATTCACCAAACTCTCGAAGGTCGCCCCCAGGGGTATATGAGACATGGCCAAACCGCGCAATGGCTCATTCAATCCTAGAGCAAAGTGTAGGGCCTTCTTCTGAGCGGTGTTTACCAATTCTAGACCGAACTGAGCAAGTTGATCTAACTTATCCACGTATTCTCCAATGGTCATGTCCCCTTGCTTTAGAGATAGGAACCTCTCCATCTGAAGGTTCTCTTCTGTCGATGATAGAAACTTTAGTCCAAACCTTCTCCTAAAGTCATCCCAAGTCTCAATTGGTCTAGTTGTGGTGGTGACTACCCACCAATAAGCAGCTTCCCCTTTCAATAGACATACCGCCAACAGAACTTTCCTACGATCTTCCACACCAAAGATAGCAAAGAGGTCTTCAGTCTCCTTTAACCAGTTTCTTGCCTCCACAGAAGTCTCCGTTCCGACAAAATTCTTGCATCCCATCGCCTTAAAGTCTTTGCAAAGCTCCGTGAAATTCGCTTGTGTATGCTGAGGGGGAGGAGGAATATCCGCGGGGCCGGCTTCATTCGCCCTAGCCTCCATGTACCTTCTAAACCAAATAGGTACTGGTACACCCTCCGGGATGGCAAAATTATCGGCCATACTGAAACGAAGAAAAAGATGGATAGATTCAGAACGAAGAAACGAAGGATAGTGCTAGTGGCTTTTGGGGAATAGCCTTTTAAAATAACTAGACTTTTCTTGGAAAATACTTAATTGGTTTTGAAAATAGTTTTTTCAAAAGGTGAGTTTTAAAAACCTTTTGCTCAGATCTTGTAAACCTTATGCTCTGATACAAAATGTAACACCCCACCTCCGCCAGTGCCACTCTTGCAAGGACATTAGCTTTGGAGGGGCGTTAAACGAGGTAAACATGCATGCAGATATCACAAGACAGAACATATAAGTAAAACAGAGTAAGTAAAGCAGCGGATAAAACTAACATTTCAAAACCATAGTCAAGTTACATTAAAATACTTGGTCATTATTTTCCACAAAACATAGTCTAGAAACATAAACTGAAAACTGGAAATAACATAAAGTAACAATCCCCAAGGTAGAATAAAGCCATAGCGAGCTCAAGTCCAAACCGTAGATGAGCTATCCAGAAAAGCAGCTAAAGATCCAAGCTAAGTACCTGTGTTCCCACCCTGTAAACCTGGGGGGGAACGGAAGAAAAGAGGCGAAAGAAAACGGGTCAGTCAAAAAGACTGGTAAGCCCTATCTACTATCAGTATAAAAACTAATAAAGTTAACTGGTCATGTGAAGCAGAGATGAAACATAGGGTGATAACTAGCATGGTGAAAAGTTAACAAGATAGATCAAGTGTGGCATCGCATATACAAGGTTAAGTTGCACCAGGTGTGTACTAGTATTCCAATCCATGTCAAGTATAACCAAGAAATAATCCCTTGGCCCAAAGCTGGCCCACATCATGAGGTGACCTAAATCAAGGTCCAACTACTCGGTCTAGTCGATCAGCTCCCTATAAGCCTAACTCGTCGTGTATCGGTGTCATACGGCTTAATCATGAAATGTAGTTGACTGTGCAAGGTCCACCCTAGGGTGTATCCGGCCCTACGGTGTAACCCTCAGACACAATTCCAGGATGCACAGTCTAAACCTACCGGTGCCCATGTTCGACTCCAGACTTAATGTGCACGACCATGGTCCGCCTGAACAACTGGTGAATGATTCAGCCGTCTCTTTTGGTCTCTTACAATCAGCCCAGTAATCGTGCCCCACCCTAGCCTAGTCCCTAGGGTCTTATGATACTATCGAGAGGGTTACTGCTGAAAAGGACCACGTAACTAGGGTTTCAAGCGGGTTAAGTGTGGTTAACCCTATCCTAACCATGTATTGAGTCGGTCAAGTGTGTCCAAGTAGTTCATGACTTAACCCTATCAATACATCGTGTTCAATTGGTTAAGTGTATTCAAGTAGTTCATGACTTAACCCTACCATTCCATCGTGTTTAATTGGTTAAGTATATTCAAGTAGTCCATGACTTAACCCTACCAATCCATCGTGCTTAATTGGTTAAGTATATTCCAGTAATCCATGACTTAACCCTACCATGTGACATTAATTAACTTAATGCACCCCAACCTCTCACATTAGACTTTGTTGTGGTTACTAGTTAAGCCGAGCGGGTCCGGGTAGCTTTACACCACAACCTAGTCTAACCTTGGGTTTTAAGTGCGACATGACCAACTACTCACATTGGGTCCTATTGCTTGTAGCCACTAGTTAAGCCGGTCGGTTCCGGGTAGAATTATGCTACAAACTCAACCCAACCTCGAGTTGGCCATTCTCATGTTTTCTACATGTCATGTCCATTATTATGTTTACAACATAATCACATATCATATTTCAAAATCATGTTTCATGTCATTAATATTACCCAAACCCAACGCATTCCCCTCGCATGTACGTTTCGCATAACATAGAGCAAAAGAGGGAACATAACTATATATGACAAGGTGGGCATAAGATGGGAAAATCTATCACAAATTAAACATGGCGATATTTGAGGCCAAAAGGGGTTCAACATACTAGCATATGGCCTCAACATGTATGATAGCATAAAAGGTGACTTGGCCTCATACATATCAAATAGCATAAGGGTGATTTGGCCACAAGTTAGTATAAGGATGCTTTGGCCACAAGTTAAACATGGTGGCATATGAGGCATAAATAGGTTCATAAGCTTGCATATTACATCATAGGCCGCAAAACATGCATAATATCAACTTAAGCAAATAGGTGAAACATGATCATGAAGGACATAGGATGATGGCTAAAAGTTCGCATATAGCATTATTAGGCTTCAAAAGTATGCATAAAACCAAACTTAGCATATAGGTGATACATGGTGATAAATGACATGTAGAAGTTGCTAGAAGTTCGCATTTAGCCTCACATACAAGTTATCATAAGGGATATGATAGCTTCCATGTTGCCAAAAATGCAATCTTTAATATAAAGCTTGAAGCTTTTAGCCCACAAGGTCAAGGTGATAGGTTTTCAAATATGCATAGAATATATTCATGCATAACATGATAAGATCAAAGCATATACCATACTTAGGCCCAAACTCAACTTGCAACATATCACATTTAACTTCATAGTTAGAATCTAAGAGTAGTATATGGCTTACAATGCTATGAAGACTAGAATTAATATATATAAAGATTGAGACGAAGCCACACTAGCAAATCCGCAACCAAAGACAATAAACTCCACTTCAAGACTTAAGAACAAGAAGGAATAACCCCAAAGACAAAGAAAGATGCTTGTTTTGCTTAAGAAAGGTGGCTCTTTTACTAGCTTAGGACACTTAAACTTTCATGAAGAGGATGGAGGCCATGATATGAAGAGGGAGGCCATGATCAAGAATCATTTTGGCATAGTTTAGTTGTAGGAATGAATAATGATGATTTAGGCTAGGTGTTAGGTCCTTTTTATAGAAGATTAGGATAGTATTAGCCATAGGATTAACCCTAGATTCAATCCAAGCCATCAAATCCCGTCACAAGCCTCCAAAACAGGTCAAAACAGCCAAAATGGGTGCACCAGGCC
The DNA here is from genome assembly GCA_030737875.1 of Allium sativum. Lineage (NCBI taxonomy): Eukaryota > Viridiplantae > Streptophyta > Magnoliopsida > Asparagales > Amaryllidaceae > Allium > Allium sativum. The sequence goes on from CM060912.1 coordinate 433,458,945, forward strand.
GACCTGGCCGACCAGGGAGGTCGACCCCCCGGTCGACCCTAGGGTCGACTCCCCAGTCGACCTGGGGGGGAGGTCGACTCCCCAGTCGACCCCCAGGTCGACCCCTGGGTTTGGCGGGAATTTTCCCGCCACTTCTGAAAATTGAATTTTTTGTGTTTAAATCTGTTTTGAATTTTTCTAAAACTTCTTCGGGCCTTATCTGGGTCATACGGACTCCGTTTTTCGAAAACTCGGACTCTATTTCGCGTATTTTTCCGAGACGAACGCAATGGCACAGCCCATTTCCCTTGATTCAGATTTTACAGTTTAATTCTGCCTTGATTTGTGTTATAACATGTTATTCAAAAATACGGGTTGTTACAAAATCTATTCGCTTCATCTTTCCAGTACAACATGCAATCATTGATGCATGCATCATAAGTTTTGTAATTCATTCCAACTTGCTTAATGAACTTCTTCACGTCGTGGTATTTTGTCGGCAGCGTGTTAACTTTAGGGAGTAACTCCTTCATTAGTTCGAGTAGTGCAGTCACACCATTATCTGAGAAGTTGTATTGGGTGTTCAAGCTATTCAGTTTCACAATGGAATACAGCTTTGTTATCCCTTTTAAACATGAAGGATACAGTGGCTCTCTTGCACTTTCATAAAGTGGTGTATACTTCTTTCTTTCATTGGCCTGCCAATTGCTATCATCCGTACGCTGCTCTCTATCATTAGCATGAACAAACAACGCATTTTCAGTTTGAAACTCATGAAATCTATTTGCATCATTGACTAGATCTTCCATCACAATACGTTCATCCTCATTAGTACTTGTCGCATTACTTATTGGTTGTTGTTTTCCCATCTCCATCCTTTTTTCCCCATGCAAATACCACACGCTATATGATTGGATAAACCCCCATCTAAGCAAATGAAAATGAATTTCATGTAATTTGAACGTCTTCATATTTTGGCACCAATTGCAAGGGCATAAATACACTCCTTTCTTACCACTGTTTTCTTCGACAAAACAAATAAACATGTTCACCCCATCAATATAGTATGGAGATCTTTGATTAGATTCATTAATCCACTTTTTTCTATACTGAATGGCATGTTGCCCTCCTATAAATTCAAAAATTGTTACAACTTAAAAATCACATCAATCACTGGATCACAAATGGGCCCACCCCCTCTTCACACATGCTTGTATTTTTATCCGTTAAAACATCAAAGGAATTTTCAGGCCTTAGCAAGCCTAGTTTGTCTAGCTAGGTTCATTACATTTGTCTAGGTTCAGTATATTTTCAGGCCTTAGCAAGTTAGTTTCAGTACATTTGTCTAAGTCCGGTGCATGAAAAGTAAATAAAACTAGCTAATTCTTGTGTATTGTTCAGCACATGAATTAACTAGTTAACCTAAAACTAGTTTTATTTACAGGAATGAGTATGGCAGTTTAACAAACAAAATTCAAGGTTCATATTCTACATATCCAGTATGACTAGCTAATACAAGGAAATAGATCAAATAACTTGTACACACTAACCACGGTTTAATATGACCAACTGCGAAAACCTAACTTTCTTCAACATTCAACCTTGCTTTGTAACCGCCCTTAGGTAAAAACCAATAAATAGCTCTCCGGCCTACAAGATGTTGAGCATGAATTGAAACAATAGCGCAAAAAGTATAGATTACTAGAAACCGAATTAATCCAAATTTTTACCAGCAATAGAGACGCACGATTTGCAGACAATGATAAAGAAGTATATTTGAGTAGACAATTATCGACATTTCTATAATTTTTTTGGAGCAATTTTCAGAAATGGAAATATAGGCATGGGATACAATATTAGACAAAGGAAATAAAAAAGGGAGGGAGAGAACCAGAAAGGATTAAAATTTTGAAAGGATGGGTCCGCTTTTTCGGCCAAAATTTTTACACAAAAAAGACACGATTTTGAACGCTAGGTGGTTGGTCAGATTTGGCCCTAAGCCATATCAAATTAACCAATCCGGAGCATTCACGTTGGACGGTCAGATTTGGGGTGGAGGGGTGGTGCAGATTGCAAACTGTTGTTTGATATGGGTCTGAGCATTACCAAATTTGATACGGCTATTAGCCGAATTGTATACCCGCATCCTTGTGTGTAAATTCGCTGATATGGTGCAGTGAGGCCAAGAGATGGTCAGAGAGAAGAAATTAGATCTTGGAGTATTAGTGAGGCAAGATCTAATGCGCAAACAAGTGAAAAATGAGGAGACGAGATGGAAACAAAGAAAGAGAAGAAGGATAAAGATATAGTTCGGCTAGATGGGGAAGAAAGGATGAAAGAAGAAGTTAAGGGGGTAATTTGGACGCAACTTTTATGGTTGAGTCCTAGGTCCAAGTTGTACCAAAACTCATCAACCATTTGACCATCCTATTATAATACTAAACGATCAACTACCAAATGGGCTTTGGACAGAGGTTGGACCTTGACGTTATTAGGTCGTATTAAAATATTAATCGTCCCGCGTCATCTTTTAAGATTTAACGCGATCCGAAAGTAATTATCCTCATCACCGCATTATTTAAAGATCGCAGTCAAAACCTTGAACCAATTCCAAGGATTTATAGCCTAAAACAACGATGCTACTACTACACAACAAATGAACAAATTCCAAAATAATTCATCTAGAAATTCGTAATATAACTAAAAAGGATTTTTTCCCCTTACCTAGCTGACAATAAAAGATGATTCACGAAACCAAATACCCCAAAATCTGGATGAAGGATTCTCTTTAGCCTTCTCGAAGAAAAATTTAATTTTTTTCCAAAATGGAATATTATTGTAAATTAACTGTTTCCTATTCATAAACCAATTTATAATTATTACTATTATTTATATTCTAGTTTTATATTTCAAATAGGAAAAACCTTTTTATGTCCAAAAATGTTAGAGCTTTAGAATCTTAAGGGTTAGTCGTGGTAATTTCAATAAATTATCCAATATATATAGGAAAATGGATACTAAAAATCAAAAGGAATAGATATTTATTGTTTTCATGTTTAGTTGCATATTCCTTGTCCTTCCTAATTCCATCTTCCCTATCAATCAGACTATATTTAATAAAATTACACAATCTCTCTAAAATTTTGAAACACGAATAGAAGAATTTAAAACCATATCTTCACAAACTATTTTCCGAAACCGCATTTCAAAACTGTTGAAATCCATTTTTATTTTTCAAATAGTTTTAAAAATAAATTTCCTCGAATACAAGGCCAAGAACTCAATAGAATATTTCAACAAAGGTAGATTCAGAATTTTAACGAAGTAACAAATGGGTACACCTCATAATTATATTTCCAAAATGGATACGATGTATTATTGTGGGTTCTTTTCCCATTATGGATCGAGTAATGTTCTTAACCAGAACTACCAAACGAAACCAAAAACTAAAAATTGTGACTATCTCGGTTGTAGCTAGATTTTTGTCTAGTCTCAAAGCTCGAATCAAAGGAATCCACTATATGTCGTCCTCATGCTCTTCATGACAAGATCGCCAACGTACTGTGGGGTAAGGAAGAATTGGCTAGAAACTCGAATTAAACTTACTTCAACACTTAGTCAATTAAACCTCATTTTAATTATTAGGCCCACAACTAATTCATTGTTGAAATAAATTAAAGTTGAGTAAGAAAGACGAAGAAAAACAGAAAAGAAAATCAAATTACATTCTCTCACGATTCCTAATTTAACTAATTCCTATGATCATTTAACCTATGCTCTAATACCAATTGTAACACCGCACACTTTTCTATGCCTAAATTTCGACAAAAATTGAAATTCAAACACATTCAAGCATGGAGCGTGTATATCTGGTACCTGCAATAAATGAGCATGAGCATAATCAAGGTATGATAAATATAACTCACAGCAGAAACAAAATAGGATAAACTATTATTAACTCAAGTAACTACCTTTTTCAAAGACAGACACTTTGTCAATACCTAGCATGGGAGAGAACAAGAACCGAAAGCCAAACTTAAGTACCTATGAGAACTCAACCTTCTCTAGGAAACCTGGGAGGTTGTAATGAGGAGGGGGTCAAAACAACAAGTTCTGATGACTAAGAAATTTGCAACACTGGTTATAATACATAGATGTATCCCATTTGGTTCAACCTAAGATGCATGCCTAACAAGGTCAGTGATTCTAAACCAACCTTATTAAATGTTTATGCACGACTATACTACCCTTTCTCAAAGTAGTATTTCCAAAGCTTAATACCGAGATAGGACGTTTACACATATTTTTGTGAAGCCTTTATATCAGGTTATTTAATCGAGAGTGGGCCCCAAATTACAGGGTTTCTATATCCAGGTACTTTCATTCGCTTATCCTTCATCATTTATTGCCTCACTATCAATGATAAATAGGGTGGATTCTTCCTGATTGCTTAAGACCCTAGGCAGACCTATTGGTCGCTTATTAACCCTCGGTAATATATTCAACGTTATCATAAACTCCAGGGCACTAGCTATGGGCCCTACTAGTTAAGGCATCCGTCATTCACGCATATACCCTTCCCCGCATAAGGTGAGAGAAGATATTTTATCGTTCGCTATACCTTCTAGCTGACCTTGTTATATATAATCTCCTTAGTCGCTTAATACTTCCCTTAGGGTAGGTAGCCATATCTGACATTTTTAGTTTCCAGGTTTAGGTAGGCTCACACACACATGCTGTAACACCCCGTATTTCAGTTAATGCTAAAATTCACTAATTGCAGAATAAATAATCTCAGATATGAGAATTGGGGGAAAGGGCTGCGTCATTGCGTTCGTCTCGGAAAATACGCGAAATAGAGTCCGAAATTTTGTAAATCGGAGTCCGTATGGCCCAGTTATGGCCCAATGAAGTTTGCAGAAAATTCAAAGTTCAAAACAGATTTAAAATTCAGGTTCAAATTTCGAAATTGGGGCCATTGGGCGTAGGCGGGGAAAATTCCCGCCTAGCTACCCAAGTCGACAGCCCTGTCGACTGGGCAGTCGACTTGGCTAGGACCAAGTTGACAGCCCTGTCGACTTGGGTGTCGACAGGGGGTGCTCGGCCAGTTTAACCTGGTGCATCATTTTAGGGTTTGGCAATGTTTTGGGCTATTCTCTAGAAGCTTCCGAGATCTGATGGTCCTAATCTAATTTAGGGTTAATCTAATGGCCTAAAACACTTGCCTAATCTATAAATACACCCTAACACTACCCTAATTCATACTAAAAATAGATTCAAGGGCCTCATGCCGTCAAATCAAAACTAGAAGGAGCCTCCACCAAATTTGAGAGGAAGTTGGCATCTCAAATCAACTCTAATCAAGTTCTAATCCACTCTAGCAACTTAATCTTCCTCATTGGAGTGCTAATTAGTTATTTGTGAGTTCCTATGCCTTTAGCAAGCAATTGCTAAACTAATTAGGATAGGATATTAGGAGGCTATGGATGTAAATGAGGATTTATGCATGTTGTGGTTGTCATATGTTATAAGTTCATATGCAAGTTTGTCTCTTTTATGATATGACATGTTATGCAAGCTCATATGCAAGTTTATATGCAAGTTCACATGCAAGTTTATATGCAAGTTCATATGCAAGTTTATATGCAAGTTTGTATGCAAGTTCATATGCAAGTTTGTCTCTTTTTATGATATGCATAACATATGCAAGGTTGCCTCTATTTATGACATGTTATGCAAGCTCATATGCAAGTTTATATGCAAGTTCATATGCAAGTTTATATGCAAGTTCATATGCAAGTTTATATGCAAGTTCATATGCAAGTTTGGGTTAATGATTTATGCTAGTTGGGTTTAATGTTGTGATGCAAGTTGACACCTTTTAAACCCATGTAAATGCCAACGTTGTGCTAAGATTGAACCCATTGCATTTATAATGAAACTCCCCATTTATATGACATGTCATGAGAACGAATTACGTGGGAAACGATGGGGTTAATATGCATGTTAATAGAAATGTGTAAAGTTGGTATGCTTAAGCATAACATAAAATGAATGGACATAATTGGGAATTTACCTATTAAGTTAGGTCTACCCATATTATGGAGTTGGGAATTTACCTATTAAGTTAGGTCTACCCATACTATGGAATTGGGAATTTACCTATTTAGTTAGGTCTACCCATATTCTTAAAAATGTGTAATTAATTAGGGATAATTAATACAAATTATGGGGGTGATTAATTAGGTGTAATTAATCAACTAAGACACGAGGTTGGACCCTTTTGTAGCGGAAGTCTGCCCGGAACCGACCGGCAATCCAGCAGCTACAAATGATTGGCCCAATGTGAGAGGTCTTAGTCATAAATTAAATACGTGATTAAAGTAAAGACACGAGGTTAGGCCCTTTTTATGACGGAAGTCTGCCCGGACACAACCGGCATATCCAGCAGTCATAAAAGATGGTCTAATGTGAGAGGTCTTTATGAGGTCATGATCTTAATTAGTTAATTAAGAAACACTTAACCATATTAGCATGTAGAGGGACATGAGGGGTTAAGTGGGTGCCTTGGGTGGCATGTGGAAATCTAGTGGTTGCCTTGGGTGGCAATAGAAAATACGATTAGAATACTTAACCAAAGTGGAACATGTAATTAAAACATGATTAAAGGGTTAAGTGGTATACACTAGAAATGACAAGCTTAGGTGGGTAGCTTGTGGGGGCCCATTTCAACCAATATCCCAAACGTATCTTTGTGGGCTCGACCCAAGTCGAGGACGGGACACGCATATTGGGCTTGACTATAAGAGGCCAAAACGGGGTAACGGGGTAGCGGTGGCAACGCGAGTCCAACGGGTTTCATATGCGTGTGTGGACCCGGGCTGGTAGGTAAGACGTTATTGCATCGTGTAGATATAAGCCGTGCACCATTTGTTGTATCGGGTTGCCACTATGGGGAGTGATACACCCCATTGTGGGGCCAGCACGGGTATCTACGGTAGGGAGCCGATCGCTTGGGAGTAGTGGGTACACCTAGTGGAGATAGGGGCAGACGGCACCTATGTAGTCAGCTAGGGGTACACGAAACTACTGGGTAAATTTTCTAAGTCCTTGGGAGGGATCAACCTTTAAGTAGGAATGACTGGTGTGGTGCAGTGTAGTAATTATCCTTGGGTGGGTAAATGCGTCTTTATCATTATCTTAGTTCATTCTAAGTCTAATTGGCTACGGAGTGTAGTCATTTATCCCCAGTCACACCGTACCAAGTTATATCATACCCTAATTACTTTAATGATTGTATTGTTAAAGCTATAGGACTCGCTCAGACTTATGTCTGACCCCGTTGTTTTTATCTTTTTCCCAACCCTCAGGTTCTCAGAGTGGGCCCAGCACGAGTGGGCTTTGATCAGGCTGCTTTTATTACTCTCTTGGAGCTTGGACCCTAGATGTAGAGCTCAGCTTACCCTTTTCTTTTATGGCTATCGGATCATGTATTGGGATTATGTATTTTTATTTATCAGGATGGATATTTTGTACTTGACTCTTATTATGGTTTTGTGATGTAACCAAACATGTTTTACTTTCCGCTGCAATTGAAATGATGTTTTAAATTTTCAAGTATTACTTATATTTGTCTTGCTGTAATTTCTCTGTTCTATATTCACTTAAAATACTCCACCAATGTTATGGCATTCCCTTAGCGAGTGACCATAGCGGGAGTGGGGTGTTACACGTGGTATCAGAGCAAAGGTTACCGGAACAGATAAATTTTTTAGAAAACTATTTTTCTAAAAACATTTTTGGAAGAGATATTTTCAAAAACATGTCTTTAAAGAGAAAAGTTTTTGAAAGAAAAGCATAATCCCCAATAGCCATATCTTTATCTTTCGAATTCTCCGTTTTGAATCTTTCCTTTTTCGTTTCAGCATGGCTGAGGATCTTAACTTTCCGGAGGGTGTGACGATACCAGTATGGTATAGGAGATTGATGGAGGCTAGGGCCACCACTGCGGGTCCAGCAAATGTTCCTCCACCAACCGTAGCACCCGATCTTCCTCCTCCCCCTCCTCCTCGCACGGATACTTTTGCTAAGACTTGTAAGGAATTTAAAGCTATGGGAGGGAAACCTTTTCAAGGATCTGAAACTTTTGTGGAGGCTAGAGATTGGCTTAAGGAGGTGGAAGAGTTGATAGATATCTTTGAGATGGAAGAAGGAAAGAAAGTCAAGTTAGCTCCTTGGTTAATGAAAGGAGAAGCCTCATTCTGGTGGGAGGTCACTAATGGAGAACGCCCCGTTGACTCTTGGGCGGATTTTAGGCAAAGATTTATGGCAAAATTTCTCTCAAGGGCGGAGGAAAACTTGTATATGGAAAGATTCTTGACTCTAAAGCAAGGAAATCTCTTAGTGAAGGAATATGTCAACAAGTTTAATCAATTAGCAAGGTTTGGCCTAGACATGGTGAATACACCGGAGAAGAAGGCTTTGAGGTTCGTGAAAGGCTTGAATGAACCGATGCATGGATTGGCTATGACTCATATCCCTATGGGGGCCACCTTTGAGAAGCTAGTTGACATGGCACTCATGCATGAAGAAGAGAAGGGTCCCAATGCTAATAAGGCACCCGAGAAGAAGGGAGATCAAAAGAGACCTCAGCAACAACAGAAAAACAAAGGTGGGAAAGGCAACGGTGGCAAGGGGAAGAAGAAGTGCTTCAATTGCGGGATACCAGGCCACATAAGCAAAGATTGTCGAAAGAAGAAGAAGACTGGCTGCTATAACTGTGGCGAAGCAGGGCATCTAGTGAAGGATTGCCCTAAGAAGGGGCAAAGGACGGGATCTACCTCAGGAGGACAGGTGCAAGCTCTTATGGCACCGGGTCAGGCTAGGGGGCAAGTACAGGCTCTCGCAGTTCCACCGATTCAGGAAAGAGGTAGAACTATTTCCGTTGAAAGTCTGGTTTTTCTATTTGATCATCTTGTTCGTACATTGTTTGATTCTGGCGCATCGCATTCGTTTATCTCATCATTAGTTGAGTCACTGCACTTAGACACCAGTCTAGTAGATGATGCCTTGGTTGTTTCAAACCCAATTGGGGGCTCCACTTATTTGTCCATGATATGTTTGGGTTTGAAGATTTCTATACTTAGCATTGAGTTTAGATGTGATGCTTTTGTTTTGGGCTTCACGGGCTATGGGTTGATTTTGGGCATGGACTGGTTATCCAGTAATGGTGCCGTTCTTGATTGCGAAAGGAGAGTTGTTAGGCTCATGACCCGCTTGGGTAACACTCTCGAAATCTCTTGTAATCCCATGGATTCTGTTATGCTAAGTTATCTTGAATCGCTTGACGCTTCGGTCGAGAGTTTGCAATCTGTTAGAGTGGTCCGGGAATACTCGGATGTGTTTGAGGAGGTGAAGGGCTTACCTCCGAAGCGGGAGATTGACTTCCGAATATATCTGGTGGATAATGCTAAACCTGTATCTTTACCAGTGCGCCACATGGCTCCTCGTGAGAGGAGGGAACTCCATAAGCAAGTGGGGGAGTTGCTTGAGAAGGGGTTCATAAGACGAAGTATATCGGAGTGGGGTGCTCCAGTAGTTTTTGCTACGAAGGCGGATGGGTCCCTCAGACTTTGTGTAGACTATAGAGAACTCAACAAGCTCACAAAGAAGAATAGACACCCATTGCCGAGGATTGATGATCTTTTCGATCAGTTGGTTGGCGCTTCAGTATTTTCTCAGTTGGACTTAGCCACGGGGTTTCATCAGTTGAGGGTGGCTGAGGATAGCATAGACAAGACTGCCTTTAGGACTCCGGATGGTTTCTATGAGTGGCTGGTGATGCCATTTGGGTTGACGAACGCCCCTGCATACTTTGTTGATTTGATGAGTAGGGAGTTCCTTAATAAGTTCGTAGTGGTCTTTGTGGATGATATCTTAGTATTTTCTAAAAGTGAAGAAGAGCATGCCCTACATCTTGGGGAGGTGTTGGAGACTCTTCGAGCACATAGCCTTAAGGCTAAATTCTCTAAATGTCACTTCTGGAGGAAGGAAGTGTGGTTCTTGGGGCACGTGGTCTCCAAGGAAGGGATAGCTGTAGATCCCGCGAAGGTAGTATCAATTCAAGATTGGAAGGTTCCGAAGAATGCTACCGAAGTAAGAAGTTTCTTAGGGTTGGCGGGTTACTATAGGAAGTTTATCAAAGACTTCGCGAAGATATCAGCCCCATTAACCCGCTTAACGAAGAAGAATCTTGTTTTCACATGGGACGTAGATTGTGATGATGCGTTCCGACGGTTAAAGAGAGCTTTAACCACTGCTCCAGTTTTAGTGTTGCCAGATGGGAATAAGCCATTTGTTGTCTATACCGATGCTTGTGGGATAGGACTGGGCGTAGTCTTAATGCAAGAGGGAAGGGTAATAGCCTATGGTGGAAGGCAGTTGAGGGCACATGAGAAAAATTACCCTACCCATGATTTAGAGTTGGCCGCTATTGTTTTTTCACTTAAGATTTGGCGCCATTATCTTCTTGGTGAGAGATTCGAATTGTTCACTGACCACAAATCATTGAAGTACTTGTTTTCTCAGAAGGATTTGAATTTGAGACAGCAAAGGTGGATGGAGTTCTTAGCATCCTATGATTTCGAGATAGCGTATACCCCTGGCAAGGGTAATGTGGTGGCGGATGCCTTGTGCAGAAAAAGGTTGTCCTTGAGTCCATTGTTCGTGGAACAACAAAGCTTGGAATTTATCTCGATGTTTGATTTCAGACCTTCCATTGACTATATACCCGGTTTACTAGCATCCTTGAAGGTCAGACCTACTCTTTTGGGGTGAATTGGAGAAGCACAGAGGGACGACCCACAGTTGGTTGAGTTGGTAGAGAAGCTCATAAGGGGGGGAGTCGTCCAGCCATTTGAGTAGGTACACCCTAGACGATAGGGGGTGCTTGCGTAGAGATGGTAGACTTTGTGTACCGCAAGACGAGGGTTTGAGGAAGGCTATTCTTGATGATGCACACCGTTCTAGGATGACCATTCATCCCGGTGGGGACAAGATGTACCAAGACATGAAGCGGGTTTTCTTCTGGGCCGGTATGAAGAAAGATGTGGCCGAATATGTCGCTCGATGCTTGGTATGCCAACAGGTGAAAGCGGAGCAAAAGAAACCAGGTGGGTTGCTTCACCCATTGGAAGTTCCGCAATGGAAGTGGGATAGCGTCTCGATGGATTTTATTGACGGGTTACCCAGATTGAGAAAGGGTAATACGGGAATTTGGGTTGTGGTAGACAGACTTAATAAAAGCGCCCATTTCATACCTGTGAAGAGCAAGAGGACTGCTCCATGGCTAGCTTCAGTATATCTTCGAGAGATAGTTCGATTGCATGGGGTACCCTCTAGCATAGTGAGTGATCGAGATCCTATCTTCACTAGCGAGTTCTGGAAAAGTTTGCAAGAAGCAGTGGGGACTCAATTATGTCTAAGCACCGCATATCATCCTCAGACGGACGGCCAGACTGAGAGGGTGAATCGTGTCCTAGAAGACCTTTTGAGGCTTTGTATCTTAGATTTTGGAGGTACATGGGAAGAGCATCTTCCATTGGTGGAGTTCGCATATAATAACAGCTTTCAGTCCAGTATTGGTATGGCTCCTTTCGAAGCTCTTTATGGAAGGCCTTGTCGATCACCCACATGTTGGTGGGAATCTACGGATAAGATCTTGCTTGGGCCTGATATGGTTAGGGAGACTTCTGAGAAGATTGACTTGATTCGAAGAAGGATGAAAGCAGCGCAGGATAGGCAAAAATCTTATGCGGACAAGAGGAGGACGGATCTTGAGTTTGAAGTTGGGGACATGGTCTTTGTCAAAGTGTCTCCGTTACGAAATGTGGTTCGCTTTGGATCTGTTGGGAAGTTAGCACCAAGGTTCGTAAGGCCGTTTCCTATTAAGGAAAGGATTGGACGGATGGCATATAGAGTGGAGTTGCCCGACAGACTTAGTGGTGTACATGATGTATTCCATGTGTCACATTTGAGGAAGTGCCTACATGAGACCGCAGAGGTGGTAGAGCCGAGCTTGCTTAGAGAAGTGGAAGTAGAACGTGATGCGACTATTCGACGAGCTCCTACTCGCATCCTTGGGTCAGAGACTAGGAAATTGAGGAATCGAGAGGTTCAACTAGTCAAAGTACAATGGGGAGAAGATGAGGGCAACGCTACTTGGGAGACAGAAGCGAAGATGCGTTCATTATACCCATTCCTTTTTGAGGGTATGTCTTTTAACTTCTCCTTTATCGTTTGTCTAGTACTTATCTTATCTTTAGTAGGACCTCTCGTTAGTACTTTTGACCTTTAGATAGGGTAAACCTATGGTTGAAACATGTGTTTGAGACATGTTATGGTTGATGGATGCATGTGGATGCAAGTGTTTGCTAGTGGTTGCTCGTGGATGCATATACACACACTCTAGGCACTAGATCGGCTCAGTCACTTCATATTGCATATTGCATATAATTGTGTGTAGGTAGCTATATTTATGGATGTATAATGATTGTGTTATCATATGGATGATGCATTTTGGTGAATGATTGTGCACTCATATAGATATTGTATGTGTCGATAGGGTTCTCTCGCATACATAATGGATGCATGGCACTATCATGGTTTGCATATGTTCATACATTAGATAGGGAACATATACACACACTTTTTGCATATGCCCATTCATCATTAGAAATTGTTTTAAGGACAATGGATGCCCGTGTTTGATGGATTGAGTAGATGGTTGTTTGGATGGTAGGATATGCATTCTCCTTAGCTTAGAGATTTCGGGGACGAAATCCTTTAAGGAGGGGAGAATGTAACACCCCGTATTTCAGTTAATGCTAAAATTCACTAATTGCAGAATAAATAATCTCAGATATGAGAATTGGGGGAAACGGGCTGCGTCATTGCGTTCGTCTCGGAAAAATACGCGAAATAGAGTCCGAAATTTTGTAAATCGGAGTCCGTATGGCCCAGTTATGGCCCAATGAAGTTTGCAGAAAATTCAAAGTTCAAAACAGATTTAAAATTCAGGTTCAAATTTCGAAATTGGGGCCATTGGGCGCAGGCGGGGAAAATTCCCGCCTAGCTACCCAAGTCGACAGCCCTGTCGACTGGGCAGTCGACTTGGCTAGGACCAAGTCGACAGCCCTGTCGACTTGGGTGTCGACAGGGGGTGCTCGGACAGTTTAACCTGGTGCACCATTTTAGGGTTTGGCTGTGTTTTGGGCTATTCTCTAGAAGCTTCCGAGATCTGATGGTCCCAATCTAATTTAAGGTTAATCTAATGGCCTAAAACACTTGCCTAATCTATAAATACACCCTAACACTACCCTAATTCATACTAAAAATAGATTCAAGGGCCTCATGCCGTCAAATCAAAACTAGAAGGAGCCTCCACCAAATTTGAGAGGAAGTTGGCATCTCAAATCAACTCTAATCAAGTTCTAATCCACTCTAGCAACTTAATCTTCCTCATTGGAGTGCTAATTAGTTATTTGTGAGTTCCTATGCCTTTAGCAAGCAATTCCTAAACTAATTAGGATAGGATATTAGGAGGCTATGGATGTAAATGAGGATTTATGCATGTTGTGGTTGTCATATGTTATAAGTTCATATGCAAGTTTGTCTCTTTTATGATATGACATGTTATGCAAGCTCATATGCAAGTTTATATGCAAGTTCATATGCAAGTTTATATGCAAGTTCATATGCAAGTTTATATGCAAGTTTGTATGCAAGTTCATATGCAAGTTTGTCTCTTTTTATGATATGCATAACATATGCAAGGTTGCCTCTATGTATGACATGTTATGCAAGCTCATATGCAAGTTTATATGCAAGTTCATATGCAAGTTTATATGCAAGTTCATATGCAAGTTTATATGCAAGTTCATATGCAAGTTTGGGTTAATGATTTATGCTAGTTGGGTTTAATGTTGTGATGCAAGTTGACACCTTTTAAACCCATGTAAATGCCAACGTTGTGCTAAGATTGAACCCATTGCATTTATAATGAAACTCCCCATTTATATGACATGTCATGAGAACGAATTACGTGGGAAACGATGGGGTTAATATGCATGTTAATAGAAATGTGTAAAGTTGGTATGCTTAAGCATAACATAAAATGAATGGACATAATTGGGAATTTACCTATTAAGTTAGGTCTACCCATATTATGGAGTTGGGAATTTACCTATTAAGTTAGGTCTACCCATACTATGGAATTGGGAATTTACCTATTTAGTTAGGTCTACCCATATTCTTAAAAATGTGTAATTAATTAGGGATAATTAATACAAATTATGGGGGTGATTAATTAGGTGTAATTAATCAACTAAGACACGAGGTTGGACCCTTTTGTAGCGGAAGTCTGCCCGGAACCGACCGGCAATCCAGCAGCTACAAATGATTGGCCCAATGTGAGAGGTCTTAGTCATAAATTAAATACGTGATTAAAGTAAAGACACGAGGTTAGGCCCTTTTTATGACGGAAGTCTGCCCGGACCCAACCGGCATATCCAGCAGTCATAAAAGATGGTCTAATGTGAGAGGTCTTTATGAGGTCATGATCTTAATTAGTTAATTAAGAAACACTTAACCATATTAGCATGTAGAGGGACATGAGGGGTTAAGTGGGTGCCTTGGGTGGCATGTGGAAATCTAGTGGTTGCCTTGGGTGGCAATAGAAAATACGATTAGAATACTTAACCAAAGTGGAACATGTAATTAAAACATGATTAAAGAGTTAAGTGGTATACACTAGAAATGACAAGCTTAGGTGGGTAGCTTGTGGGGGCCCATTTCAACCAATATCCCAAACGTATCTTTGTGGGCTCGACCCAAGTCGAGGACGGGACATGCATATTGGGCTTGACTATAAGAGGCCAAAACGGGGTAGCGGTGGCAACGCGAGTCCAACGGGTTTTATATACGTGTGTGGACCCGGGCTGGTAGGTAAGACGTTGTTGCATCGTGTAGATATAAGTCGTGCTCCATTTGTTGTATCGGGTTGCCACTATGGGGAGTGATACACCCCATTGTGGGGCCAGCACGGGTATCTACGGTAGGGAGCCGATCGCTTGGGAGTAGTGGGTACACCTAGTGGAGATAGGGGCAGACGGCACCTATGTAGTCAGCTAGGGGTACACGAAACTACTGGGTAAATTTTCTAAGTCCTTGGGAGGGATCAACCTTTAAGTAGGAATGACTGGTGTGGTGCAGTGTAGTAATTATCCTTGGGTGGGTAAATGCGTCTTTATCATTATCTTAGTTCATTCTAAGTCTAATTGGCTACGGAGTGTAGTCATTTATCCCCAGTCACACTGTACCAAGTTATATCATACCCTAATTACTTTAATGATTGTATTGTTAAAGCTATAGGACTCGCTCAGACTTATGTCTGACCCCGTTGTTTTTATCTTTTTCCCAACCCTCAGGTTCTCAGAGTGGGCCTAACACGAGTGGGCTTTGATCAGGCTGCTTTTATTACTCTCTTGGAGCTTGGACCCTAGATGTAGAGCTCAGCTTACCCTTTTCTTTTATGGCTATCAGATCATGTATTGGGATTATGTATTTTTATTTATCAGGATGGATATTTTGTACTTGACTCTTATTATGGTTTTGTGATGTAACCAAACATGTTTTACTTTCCGCTGCAATTGAAATGATGTTTTAAATTTTCAAGTATTACTTATATCTGTCTTGCTGTAATTTCTCTGTTCTATATTCACTTAAAATACTCCACCAATGTTATGGCATTCCCTTAGCGAGTGACCATAGCGGGAGTGGGGTGTTACACATGCCATTTAAGAACCCAAACTGAAAGACCTACTCCCAGGTGGAGTCGTCGACCCAAGCCACTCAAGACCCCAAGGAAGTGAACTATACGTGAAGATTATTAAGTTCGCCCCCATTTTCCTTTAACACCTTTCCCTTTTGAGGATAAAGTAGGCTACATTATTAAGTCATTCCCGTTTAGTCCCTTTATACAGAAATACTATACGTACACCATTTATTTACGTCATGGGTTTATATGGTTAATAATATCTTACTTTATTAACCTACTAAGTCCAACTACATTTTTTATTTCCATTACTATTAATAAGGAAGGTTATATTACTTTTTCCCTAAAATATTTATTTAATAGCTTCCCTAGTTTGGACTTAGTATTTAAACGACAATCAATATCCATTAATCCCTTTTTTTACACCTATTTACTTTCCATGTCTTTTTTTATTGCCTTTTATGACCATAACAGTCATATTTTTCCTAAGGCAACCATTTATCTTAAATTTACATTAATAACAATTAATGTCCTTTATGAGCCTAACGACCATAATTTTCCTAAGACATTAATTATAATGGAGTATCCCTATCTTATCAGTTCTTAATATATTTGGTTGTTGTACCTCAACGGGCATTTCTAATTTTATTTATTTATTTGTTGTTATTATATATATATATATATATACATATATATATATGCACCGGGCCCTTCACATTAAGTTGACTACTTGTGGATGTTGGATTTGTCGGTCGGTTCCGGGCAGGCTTCTACCACAAGTTGAACTTAACCTCGTGCCTTAATACATTTATATTAATGCATTAGACCCCACATTAAACTAACTACATGTGGTTGCTGGATTTTCCGATCGTTTCCAGGCAGGTTTATGCCACGAGTGAGCTTAACCTTGTGTCTAAATGCGATTAAAATTCAAATTTCTAATTGGGGTATACAACATTTGTCCTAAAATAATTTAGGAATTGTAACCATTATCCTATCATTATCACTTTCCCCATTCGACATTAGTTAATTGTTATTTATTGATTTGCGGTCCTATTTATAGCAATTAATTATATTGATTGCTATAAATGGTCAACATAAATATATTCGTTTAATATGGAATACAATTTACATATATGATTCCATTAATGAATACTAAACAAACATTCAAATACTCATACAAAGCATATTTTACCTTTTATGCTGACTTGGACGGATAATATGTATATATTTATTTTTAGATTTTCATGCGGTCAACGAAGTTATTATTATTTATCTATTGTTTTGTAATACTTATTCTTCTTTTTAAATTAGTGATTCAGTCTAATCAATTTACCTAACATTTCCTATTTATATTCAACTTGCCAAAAGGTTTCAAGTCTCATAAAGTACCATTAGCTATAACCATTGTGAATCATGCCTATTTTGTGGAATTGACATTTTCTAAAGCACAAGAAATATATGTAATATATTTATTTTGGAATAGTCGGTGCAAATTATATACAAATATATATATATATATATATATATATATATATATATATATATATTTGTATTTATATGTACCTTTGCACCACTTTTCCCTTTTTAATCCATTTTTTTCATACTTCTCGTGATTCCAAAATAATGCCTTTTTATTTGAAAATAAGGAAAACGACATGTTTTACAATGCTTAAGCCAAAACCCAACAATATTGAATATAAACAAGCAATATTTCTTTTATTCTTACAATCACATAATACACAAGTTTCATCCTTTTACCCAAATTCACATATTTCATATTTCTGCTGTGGCACCCCACGTCCGTTAATGTCACTCATTAAGAGAATGCATTAAGTTTTGTGAAGTGTTATAGGTAAACAGACACAAAACATTACAAAACAGATATAAAAGATAGCAGCGGAACTTAAAATTTTATTTTAAAACATAATTCATAACATCGTGATCCAAAACATCACAAGTCTAGAACTACATAAAAACCATTACGATAATATAAAGCTTCTGTCTTGTACCATCAAAGTACAGAAATACATAAAAGAAAAAGCATAATTCCCCAAAAGAGACAAAGCCATAGTAGTAAAGACAAGAACTTGAGTAATACTTCAAAAGCAGCTCCTAGCAAGATGATAACTGAGTCCTGATTAAGCCTGAGTATTCCCACCCTGCGAACCTGGGGGAAGGGGACGAAAGAGAGAAGAGGAAACAAAAAGGGTCAGACATAAAGTCTGGCAAGTCTAGTTACTTTTAGAAAGTAAATAAGTAAAAGTATCATGATAGGCATATAAAGTGGATAATAAAGATAACACCGTAAAAGACAAGTATGACAAGGTTTACATGGCAGAGTGTGTATGCTTCCCTAATGATTACTCTGATTCTCTGCACTAATACTAGTATAACTAGAATGAGATGATCCCAACAACTATACGATGGTAGACTTAGGCATACTTCTAGTGAGAGGTGTTAACCCCATACAATCCATAGGCAGCCCAATCTAACTGGCTCCTAAACTTTTTACCAGAGTCTAGACGTACCCTAACAACTACCTTAATCGATCGGCTCCCTGCTCCATAGATACCCTATGCCGGCCTCACTATAGGAGGTATCACTTCCTAAAGTGGAAACCCTTCGTGATGTGTACAACCATATCTACTGGTGTCACGGTCGTCTTATCTCCCTCTACCCGGCTCATGCACGCACATGTCCCCGGTCGGTTTGCGCCACTCACACCGTCCTCCACGTTTGGATCTCTTACAATTAGGCCAGTAAGCATGTCCCTACTCCGACCTAGGGCGGAGTACTCGTTTGATACCGTTATATGGGTTACTGACTGAAAGGGGTCCCAACACAAGATGATATAAGCTCTCCCCCTTGTCTTGTATCCCGACTAGGATTTCCATAGGTTATGTATACTACTGGTGTCTTTAATTACATAACCCTATCATATCTACAGCTTATGCTTACCTAATGGTGTCTTTAATTACATAACCCCTTAGGTTAAGTTTGTGGGCCTATATATAAATATTACACACCCCCTCAAATTTACTTAACCCACCCATTGTTCCACCAAATTTACTTGACCCCTATTCCGGTTCATGTTCATACAATCCCTATGAATTCAACTAGGTTAAGTATTCCAATTCATTACCATGTCCGTTTAAGGTTATAATGTGCTGGACCCCTCAGATTAAGCCCAACACTTGTGGATGATGGATATGTCAGTCGGTTCCGGACAGACTTCTTCCATAAGTTGGGCTTAACCTCGTGTCTCAGCACGCCTCGTATTTGTGCACCTATACCCCTCACATTAGGATCAAAACTTGTAGTCGCTGGGTATGCTAAGCGGTTCCGGGCAGACTTCCACCACAAGTATAATCTAGCCTCATGTCTAGGCGCAGTTACAGTTTTTAATTACTGTAATCCTAGGAATTCCTTTACTAGCCAATTTTATCTATGTCTTTATAGGTTTCATGCCCCATTTTCCCTAAATATGTTCATAAAGAATTATATGCCCTAAATTCATATTCATAAACATTATTCCAATTATGCCAAATTTCCCATTTACAAGTTATGCCCAATTTCAATGGTTTTCCCTTTGTTCCTAAACTAACGCATTTGCATATTTTTAGCGGCATGCCTAGGCTCGAAAGTAGCCTTGCTATATAAAATAAAAGGGAAAGGGTGAAGGGAAGATGACAGAAATGATTATTCTCACAAAATCGACATAAATATATAATGGCATAATGTTGAGATGGACATATAAGAACAGATCTGGTGAAATTGTGACAATAAAGTTGGTTCTAACATAGTAGGGATGTCATAATAGGCATGATTAGATCTATACAAGGGTTTAGATGTCCAACTAATGACAGATCCAAATTAATCACAAACATAATATGTACAAGATGATCTAAATAGTGAATTAAATCTATAATCAAAAGTATACCTAATGTGATAAAGGTTAAGATCCAAGCCACAATTAGTTCAGAATATCATGGATTCACAAATTACAATAGGTCTGGTATGATTCAGTCACAGGGATAGATCCAAATTACAGTCATATCATGGTTTACTTTTAATTATTTAAATCTAATAGTAACTTAAACTCACAGTGTTTGGATCTAGAAAAATAGAAGAAGACTAGTTGAGGTTGAATCACAGGTCTACACTTGAATCTCTAAACTTGATTGTAGAAGAAGAAAAAAATTTGATTCAGTCTAGGCACTGACAACATTTTGACCTCTATTGATTTTAGTGTGAGAAAACTAAAGAAATGAGGTCGTATATATAGCTATCAGCTCCAGAACTGACCTATCATGTCAGCCCTAAGGGGGTCGACCCCTCTCAGGGGGTCGACACCCTCCTTGAAGGGTCGACCCAGGGGTTGATACCCCCTTAAGTGTTCGACTCCCCTGGGCGGGATTTTTCCCGCTCACCCAAATTTTCGTGATTTGAACGATTTTGAAGTTTCTAAACCACATTTTGAATTTCTGGACCCTATATGTATGTATATATATATATATATTCTTCTTGCACGTATACAAACTTCAAACCTTCATAACTTCTTCATAAGGTGTCCGTTTTACGGAAACCAAATGTTTATCTTGACCAGAATTTCGAGACGGACGCAATGGCGCAGTCCGTTTCCTTTAATTCTGAATATTAAATTAATTATTGCTTAATTTGTCCTTTTAGTGTTGTTAAAATTACGGGGTGTTACATTCTCCCTTACTCAAAGGATTTCGTCCCCGAAATCTCCAAGTTAAGAAGAATGTATATCCTATCATCCATCGCCCATCTACTCATCCACCAATCACAGGCATCCACTGTCCTTAAAGACATCTAATGCTTATATGAACATATGCAAAGGTGTGTGTATATGTCCCAATACTAATGCGAAGATCAGGTGGTCTACTGATTCAGTCGACCTCCTTAATGCAATGTATGTTAGTGCCATGAATCCAACATGTATGCAATAATCCTATTATAACATGTAAGTTCTATATGGATGCACAATCATCTGTCCAAATTAACATCCATATGATGATACATTCAATTTCATCCATTAAAGAAGAAAAATGCACACACATCCATATGCAGTATGAGAGTGATTGAGCCGATCTAGTGCCTAATGTGTGTGTATACGCATCCACGAGCAACCACTAGTAAACATTTGCATCCATAAAACATAACATGTCTCAAACACATGTTTACATCCATTGAATTCCTATCTAAAGGTCAAAAATTCAATCGATAGGATATTCTTAAATGACAGAAACAAGCACAGATAAAAACTTTTGAAAAGGAGTTAAGAACATACCCTCGAAAAGAAAAGGGTACGAAGCACGAATCTTGTCTTTGGTCCCTCAAGTCACATCTTCTAGGCTATCTCCCCATTGTACTTTTACCAACTTGACTTCTCTATTGTGTATCTTCTTAACTTCTGATCCAAGAATACAGGAAGGAAATCGTCTGACTGTCTCCTCCCGTTCCACCTCTACTTCTTCCAATACACGCGGCTCAACTACTTCTGCAGTATCATGCAAGCACTTCCGCAAGTGAGAAACGTGGAAAACATCATGAATGTCGGATAGTCTCTCTGGCAGCTTTACTCTATAGGCCATTTGGCCAATCCTTTCTGTTATGGGAAATGGCCCTACGTATCTTGGTGCCAACTTCCCTACAGATCCAAAGCGAACCACATTCCTCAAAGGTGACACTTTAATGAAAACCGTATCTCCTACTTCAAATTCATTGTCAGTCCTTCTCTTGTCTACGTTGGATTTATGCCTATCTTGAGCGGTCTTCATTCGTCGTCTAATAAGATCAATCTTTTCGGACGTTTCTCTAACCATATATGGTCCAAGTAATAGTCTTTTTGTAGATTCCCACCAACAAGTTGGTGACCTACAGGGTCGTCCTTATAATGCTTCGAAGGGTGCCATGACAATGCTAGCTTGATAACTATTATTGTAGGCGAACTCTACTAAAGGAAGATGCTCTTCCCAAGCCCCTTCGAAGCCTTAGATACATAACCTTAAAAGATCCCCTAGAATTCTGTTCACCCTCTCCGTCTGTCCATCGGTCTGAGGATGATAAGTAGTGCTCAAACATAACTATGTTCCTAATGCTTCTTGCAAGCTCCTCCAAATTTCACAAGTGAAAATGGGGTCGTGATCACTTACGATGCTGGAAGGTACTCCATGAAGACGGACTATCTCTCGAACATAAACTGTTGTAAACCATGATGTCGTCCTCTTACTCTTAACTAGAATAAAATGAGCGCTCTTAGTAAGTCTATCTACTATGACCCAAATACTGGTATTGCCTTTCTTTGATCTAGGCAAACCACCTACGAAATCCATAGAGACACTCTCCCACTTCCATTGTGGAACCTCCAAGGGATGAAGTAGACCACCGGGCTTCTTTTACTCAGCTTTGACTTGCTGACAAACCAAACATTGAGAAACAAGATCTGCCACATCCTTCTTCATTCCAGCCCAAAAGAAAACCCATTTTATGTCCCTATACATCTTATCACCGCTGGATGAATAGTCGTCTTAGAATGATGGGCTTCTTCTAGGACTGTCTTTAACAAACTTCCAGATTGGGGAACACAAAGCCTTCCATCTCGTCGCAACCACCCTTTATCGTCTATGGAATATCGATTGAGGTGATTAGAAGTATCCCTTTTCTGAGCTTATCCAAGATGTCTGAAATCTGTGGAACATTTTGCTGCAAAGCTCCTATCTAATCCAAAAGAGTAGGTCGTATCTCCAGCGATGCAAACAAACCAGGCAATAATTCGGTGGAGGGTCTAAAATCAAAAGTCGACATGAACTCCCACTAGTACAAAACAGGGTATTTGCGTCTACCTTTTTCCAAAATTTGCATATAACTCAGGCCAGAAGAAAATAAGATGGATGCAAATGTTAAAAATTAATTGCATATGACTTTCAGCAAACGCAAATGCTATGTATTTGCGTCGCATATGCCCTGAACTAGACGCTAATTTTTAAAATATTTGCGTCTACTTGGTAGTGCATTAGATGCGATCTGCGTATGGCAGGTGTATTATTCAATGCATTTGTGTATGCAGTTATTCGAATAGATGCAACTATTTGTGAATTTGCGTCTGCTTTGAGTGCACACCAGATGCAAATTTTATTTTAAATTGAGCCTTTTAGGCTTGCCACAACATAAATATACAAATTAAATCTGAGATCCATCAAATAGAACAACACAAATCCATAACACAACCAAACATTTACTAACAGCAGTACACTACAATTACGAAAACTAACTTAAAAGTATAAATCATGAAGGGTTACATATGCATATGCTGAAAGAATCAAGGTTCCAAAACGCTTGACATGTGGTTCAATTCCTAAAGCCCTGCACCTGAGAGATCAAAAAAACATAACATCTTGGTTAGTTTACAAAAAAAAATTTATGCCGTAAAAATTGCCAACTAATAGCATAAACCAAATATAAGTTGATCGTAATTGTAGTGTAATTAAAAATCACTTTTGATGTAGAATAGCATAAAATTTAAATGCTTGATAAGATTCTATGTAGACTGGTTATCATAAAATTATGCTTGGGAAGAATTAGTTAACAATAATACATCATGGAATGATGGAGAAGAAACGATCCATGAGGACAATGGAATTTGGCATAATGGGACAGCGTGAATGGCGAAATGGAGGATTATAGCAATAAAGTGTCTTCCTGTTTTGCGATCCATATGTTGGTTAATGTTTAATTTTTAACTTTATTTTCTGAATGGTATGGGTTGATTATTTGTCCCTTCTATAATTCTATTTTTGGTCAGCAAATTACAAAACAAAAAATACGTACCATTGGCTTTTAGACTTGTACTATTCCTAAAGCTTGAACAAAGGAACTCTATGTTGCAAAACAGAGTTCACTTGAACAAAGGAACTCTGTGTCGCAAAACAGAGTTCACTTAAATGTTGGCAGGTTTCACTTTTGCATCATACAAGAAAAAGATCATGCAAAGTTTTGATTTAAAAATTGGCATATCTTTCAAAAGAACATGTTACAGGGAAGTAACCTTCGAGAAAGGGAGTTTAATTCGAGACAAGGAACTAACATGTGATGCCCAAAACTGGAAAAATGTTTGTTGGTAAAATAGTAATGATGGGATATTGCTTGCCTGAGAGGTACAGATAGTAGCTGTGTTTTTATTTCTCCTTTTTTTTACTACATTGAAAGAACCTAAGAAATTTATGTCGTTTCATAACTATCGTGGTTTGAGAATATTGGAAGTGACTTTTCTTTTATTTTTCTAAACTATCGTTGTTTCATATATTTTGCAGGGATGGAATTCTTTTGCTTCTAATTAACAAATTTTCTCCTTTTTTGTTTTTGGTTTTTGTTTCTGTTTCTTGACATGAAAATTTTACTCCTGCTAATTCATTCTCAGCTCCGACTCCTTGTTCTCAGACATGCGAGGGACTGTTTAGCTGTAACATCCTCAAGTGAACATGGATGGTACTTGGCCATTAAAACAAATTAGTTAGTTTGGTTGGTTCATTAGGTTTAACCAATATATGGGCTCA
This sequence comes from Allium sativum, assembly GCA_030737875.1. Lineage (NCBI taxonomy): Eukaryota > Viridiplantae > Streptophyta > Magnoliopsida > Asparagales > Amaryllidaceae > Allium > Allium sativum. The sequence goes on from CM060912.1 coordinate 433,483,338, forward strand.
TCCTTGATATTGCATCATCTTTGGTCTTTTCCAAAAGCAACATGTCTAGAGCACGTTGCTAAAACATGGAACACGTCAAACCAAATAAGCATCAAAACACTCGGAAAAACTCACGTACATCAAATATTTTTTGTTTCTTTACGAATAGTACAAGTCTAAACGCTGATGCTAAATGGTCCTACTAAAGTATAATTGGGACGGAGTTCCTTTGTTCTCCTAAAAGCCAATGCTAAATGGTATATTGTACCATTTGCTTATATTAGTCATGTAACATGTACCATTGGCTTTTTATGTTATAAGCAAATTTGGTTGTTTGTTTGGACAGAGTCTAAACTTGGTATTGATATTTATTATTGTTGTAGAATAGCAAAAAATTTCCATCATTCCAGTTATCACATGGAAAATGCTGAATAGTATAAAAATCAAAATTATTCCAGGAGAAATTTGGTTCTATGTGCTCGATATAGTTCCATTAGCTGACACGGTAACGAAGTTGACAGCGCGATGTGCTCTTCCCACTTCACATTTAGGAAAACTGAGCGAAACAGAACTAATTGGTGAAGCTGAAGTATATATGCCAATGTGCAAGCAACATTATAGGAACAACAAGGTCTGTCTTGAGTATGCAGTATGCAGACTACTCAGAACAGACTAATTGGTGGAGCTGATGTGTATATGCCAGTGTATCGTAAAGCCCGTGCACCATCAGACCCTTAACAGCTGCCCTTTCTTTCCACCAATTTTTTGAAGGATTTTCACTTGGTGGATGCATATATTAGGTACATACTTTTTTCGAACAATCTCTTGTGTGCATATATAATTCTTAAAGAAAATCCAGTTTTGACCAAAAAGAACTTTTCCAATATTTTAAAAATTGTTGAGGGTTTCTAGAAACTTATTAGCCTAATTGGTTTCATTTTGTGCAAGGTTTTCAAACAGAATTTCAATCGTAAAACAAAAAATACAAACCTTAAATGGAAATGGAATTTATATAGTAAATTGTAGATTCAAAAAATTCGTGTTTGAGGTTTGCACACTGTTTGAAATTAATTTTTATTTTTGAACTTCCATGTCTAAGCTTAAAACTTTATTTTCTCTCTTGCTATGATTTTATTTTGTTTGAAAATGATTGGAATTGGAACTGTAGATTAAATAGGTATATCGAATAAATCAATTATATCAATTTGAATTGAATCATTTTTCTAATGCACATTATATTAGCTAGTTTTACATCGGAATATAAATTGATCGTAAAGGGAGATATTTGATTTGAAACTTGATTCAAATTGTAGGATTTTTAGATTTTTAAATATGATGATCTTGAGTTTTTAACTTTCCTTGCTTTTATTATTTTCCTAATAGCGAAGAAGAAAATAATTTTGTTTCAAATTGTATCTTTTTCAGTTTATCCCTCCATCGTCCCGAGCAAACAGAAATAGAACTAATTAAGGAAAATCGAAGAAAGAATCACTTGAAAACCACACGGAGGTTGCTACTCGTTGAATCAATAGATATTACTTGTGGCACTGACCAAGGTTGATAGTAATTTATTGTTATAGAGTTGATGTTTATTGCTTGAAATTTACTGAATCATATGCATAATAAATTTGAATTTAGGGTGGGTGTAATCTTATTATGGTTCGCTGTGCATTATACAAATGAATGCTAGTTTGTTTTTCAGTTTTAGCCAATTATCAGTTTTTGGAATTTTAATTAAGCTTGAAAACTATCACATTCCGTGACTCCCACAATTTCAAGTAGTTGGGTGTAGATCAGAGAAAAAAAAAGACCAATACTAATTAGCATATTTTGAAGGCGAAATAAATTAGCACCTAGACTCGGGCTCAGTCCATTCACTGTATCCATGTACTGGGCGCATACCACCAAATTAACCCACCAACCGAATCTAATTTATTTACAGATGCTAAAACTTAAATTTCAATATGATTATCAAAGATGTAATTGGAAAGAAAAAACTTTCAAAACGCCCCTACTAATATATTCGAATTGTAGGAATCTTCCACTGTCAAAGAAATTACCATCCTTTCAGTGTTAAACTGAAATTACCAATTCTACGCAGATATATTAAAATATTCAACAACAACTATAATACTCCCCGAAATTCATCAAAAAATTGTCAGCGTTATATTCCTTAAACATACTTATACATAATAATAAATTATATATATGCCAAACAACATGTTTCACTGCCAGAATATTTCATTGTGAATGACCAAAAAAACAATTACAAAGCTCATGTTTATACTAATACAGCTGTTCTGGGATTGTTGCATCTAAAGGTCGTATAGACGTTGGACAATAATGACTTCAAAATCAGCCAATGTCAACCCTGACACGTAATAACAATTCAATACCGACAAACTAAAATAACTAGCGTTTGTCTTATCTGGTTTTTGGAAAACATGAATCATATTTGAAGCCATTTCAAGATAACATCTTTAAAGGCGGTATAATGAGAAATTTTGATTGCATGTTTACTAATACTAGTATTGTTTTGTTTTAGTAAATAATTACTCAATTTTTTTTCAGTTTTCTATCAGTAAGTGTTGCCGATTTTTAATGTTGTTTCAATATGGATGTAGTATTCAACAAAAAACAATAAAAATGAAAAACTACAGAAAGTGTAACGCAGGAACTTACCCCTCTAATGCCACGTCCACCGAATGAAAGGACAGCTAAATCCAATTTTTGCATGATGTAAAAAGATAAATGATCCCGAATTTCATCCATCTCTTGTTGGCTATAAGAACGATCTTGTACAAAGTCCTGCAATTAAGAGATTGTTTTGAAACTTGAATCATATAATTATTTAACATCAAAAATGAAGGAAAAAGAAAAAAGAAAATAGAAAAACCTAAAATGGTAACTTTTCTAGATCAGTGCTTTGATGGTGATTTTTGACTATTTCATACATATACCTCATCACATAATAAACACAATCCATTGATTTAGATTGTTTAGGACACTATAAGAATAGTAATGAAATTTAGTGGTCAGTTCAAAATGAATTTATATCTCAAATGACATACAATTGTTATATGTTAGAAAATCAAACACCGTAACATTTTTCCATGTCAAGGACGAGGTTCCTCGAGACTTGCAACCACATACTTTATAAAGTTTAAATGCCCTACACATGCAAGAAAATGTTAACACAAAGTGAATAATGACAAAATCAGAAATTGTCTTATTAAAACAACGATTTATTTTTTAAAACTATTACCGATATTCTACAACTTACACATTGACTTGTGCTTTAATTCCCAAACTATGCCTTCTTTCGGCTTGAGGATCAAAAATATAAACCTCATTGTTTTGTATATGAAAAACAAGCAGTAGACAATGTTTCCTACAACATAAAATTTATAGAAGGTTAAAATTAGTAACAAATTTATGAAGTAGTTACAAAATTAAAGGTTTATTGTTTATATACTCTTCATAATGCGGGGCAAAGAGAATTTTTTTTTATTGTGACTCATGCCATGTGTGGAGGATTTATGAATTAGTCGCGTTTGGAGATTTCCGCACTTGGGAAAGCTTATCAGGACACATAAACCTGATGCTCTTCACTTTGAGATCGTCGAAGCTATGATTTAACCACCTACACATTATACAATATTAATTTAGCATTGAAACACGACATGTAACCATGATATTTGGCAAAGTAATGATATTAAGTAGTCTGCATGTACGAATGAAATTCTTACATGATGCAAATTTGTAACCATGATACATTCAACCACGCCATGCTAAGGAATTGTACAATGTCATCATTTGTGATGTTGATTTCAAAGTCCTCATCGCGCTTAAGTAAATCTGAATTCACTTGAATTTGCATTAATGACGTTATCATTTGATGGCACTTGAACTAACAGGTCATGAAAATACCGACACTCATTCGTTAACGTTTTGAGGATCTCTTCATCCACGATTGTATTGCGCTTTGTAGACTCATTTCTTATTGCAGTATTAACCCTGTCATTACTTCCGATCACGCTCTTGCATGGTTGAGACCCTTAGTTCAAAATTGTTTAAGGTGCTTGATGTTATTATCTATTTAGAAAGGGAGAAAAAACCCAACTAAAAGGAAAAAGAGCCATAACCGTTATAGATTACTGATAAGGAAATAAAGGTAAATTTATCAACATTCCAGCAATTTAATAACGCTTGTACATGCGCATAACTGTGCACCGTCATGTACAAAGACTATATACTGGACGTTTACATTCTTTAATTAGCCATATATGCATTATATATATTGCTGTTAAACTAGGAAAATCAGAGTATATTGACTATTATGTATATTCCTCCAGCATTTTCATGCTGCCCAGTCAATTATTAAATTCATATTTCATGCATAGTTATTGCCCAGTACATATATACTACTACTATTTACATCTGAAAATCATTAGAATTTGTTGTTCTGCTCCAGAACTATTTATGTGTTGTCAAGACTCAAGAGTGCATTTATTGATGCATACATACATTGAATAGTTTTAATATTGATGAAATGTGGTCAGTCTTTGGTTCAGGTAACTTCTAAACTTTGTCGTTCACATAATTTTCAGTTTACAGTTCACAGTGCACTTTTTCAATTGGAAAAGTAAAAACTATGAAAATGAAAGGGGACACACACCCGACATACATATAAGAATGCAGAGCTGTGAATTAACGGTGTGTACAGGGAAGTATGTTCAACAGATAACGATAGTTATAACAGTATGTACATTTTTTGTGCTTGCATATGATAACAAGTTAAAAATTGTTGCACACGCATCACATTCCAACCTTGACTTCTTTTGGCAAAACATAACATATAATGTTACACATATTACATAATGTTACAGCCAGGTTTTAAACCTTGACTTCTTATGATAACATATATAAACCTTGACTTCTACAATTTTTTTGTGTATAATCCTACAACAAAGAAGTCAAAATAGATAGACATATATCAATTATGGTATTTATACTTACTGTATCATTATTTAGAAGCACGAGACTTTTAGACCATTGAATAAAGCTACCAACCGCTTCATCCATCGTGCTGAGATGTTTAGTTGGAACCGGAAGTGGGGTTCCTTTATGACTAGACTCCACTACATCAACACCAACCTTTACATGATCGGCCAAGGTTTGTTGATTGTGACAACAATCTCCAGGATTTGAAGCAGGATGTACCCTGCCACTGCCTAGTACGATAATTTTGGAGTCCACATTCACAGCTAAATGACATTTAGTTGGTTTCTACACTGAAAGCACAAAACCACCATTTTTCACTTACACTTGCCAAATGCATATCATATGCGTAAATTAAAATTTACTTTTGAATTCTTTACCAACAACTCTGCAAAGGGATCCGTCTTTTGAGTATACCGATTGGCGGCTACTGCGATGGTCATGCAATGGTATGTTGTCGACCATCTCTGCAACAGGTACCTGCATACCCATCATGTTCAAAATGTTTACAACCTACTGCTCAACCATTGACTGCATTTGGCTCACTTTAGCCTCCATTTCTTGCCTCATTTTAGCCTCCAAATCTTGGGTAACAAGATATAGCTGATCTGCAGATATTACACCTCTTGGACCTTTCGTTTTCTCTCCCTCTCCAAATACGTCTTTGATACCGACCGTTCCACCGATTCCTCTAACTCGGTCGGGATGCTCTCTTTTTTCAAGCGCACGACTTAAGACATCATCATGTCTATGCAGAGTCCATTCCCCTTTGACTGCCTTTTGTCTCAAATCGTTCTGTAAACAAACAGTGGGAGTTATTATAAACAATCAATAAAAATTAATCTTAACTAATATTTCATCAAGCTATTTCGTGCTATGTGGAAAATGGAAGTGGATTAAAATTAATCTTAACAGCAATACAATGGATTAATGAGATAACGATAAAAAATGAACTCTAAATAATAATAAAAAACAAGAGTAAGAGATTAATATCAAACGCACTTGCTGAAGTTGTCATGCTCTAAATAAGCACTTACATATGCACAGAAATTTATGTACAAACAAAAAAAAGTGAAGGGACCCTATGCCAATATCAGTACATTAGGGGTTGCAATACAAAATCCAAGATTTAAACGGCGGAGGAGGACAGGTGATTATAGCTGTGGCTCACCCAACTTTGCTTTTGCATTATTATAACCAACTAGAAAGTTTATCATACATTGACAGGTGATTATAGCTGTGACAAAGCTGGTATTCTGCATCACCGACATTACCACTTATTTTTTTAATTGACTAGAATAGGTTGATCTCCAACTTTGATTAAGAAATGGAAATATCAATTATTTATGCCGTTATTATTTTTCAGGTTAAAATCATAAACAACGCCATTTTTGGAACTGGAATCAGGAATCAGGGATCAAAATTTGTGTTCTTTTACTATAGTGATAAATGTTATAAAACTAGCTTAAGCTTCTAATATTGATTGATGTCGACTTAAAATCAAGACAGCCATGTTATTGGACTAAGAATAAAAAAAATGAATAAACCATATCAACAATCTTAGAAAATAGTTGTTTCAATTAGTTGTATGAGTCCGTTAACCATCTAGAGGACCTCACTCTATGTGTTTCAATTTTATAATTATTGATCCTTCTTTCCGTTTAGCTCAAGATTTTCATATATTCATTTGGAGTTGATCATGTTGATTATAAGAATATAATTTTATTTTATTTACATTCCCTCCATTATTTTATATTAGGATATAACTATAGATGTAGCCAAACCAATGTACATTGCACCATTTTTGAGTATCAATTTGAAGCTAAAATTATTTCACAACATTATGCATTGGTGTTGTCTTGATGCTTAATTTGGTATGGAGAAAAATATTTTTTCTCAGCATTTGTTACTGCTTTTTTTATGGTCTGCTTATACATCATGTTAATTTTCCAACTTCTGTTTTGAAATAGTTGTTGTATGCTTATTCATTTTGTTTACATATTGCTGTTGTTTAATTACTATTTTCAGTGCATTGCGTTGGTATTTAGTTGGAAGGTAATCATTTTACTCTTGTAATGAATTTTTTCTCCCATTATATTTAAAAAATTCTGAAAGATAGAAGAAAAAAAATCCACTCTATTGTAGTGTCATTTACATTTAATAAAATATTTTATCTCTGTCATTTATTGCCATGAAAAATACATTATGTGATATCTGCAATTAATGTTGTTTCATTATTTCTTAATTAATCCTTCTATCTATATATCCTTCCTAATTTTTTTTATTTTCATCCTTTTTATCTTGTAAGTTCATAGTTCACGATTTTCATAGATTGGATTGTTAAGTGTTAACCTATGTACATGACAATTGGATGTTACACATAATATTTTGAAGTTCTTAAATATTTAGAATATTATAACAAATAACGTAATGGGTAGTTAATTGTACATTTTTTATTTTTAAATTCAAAAAAGGTTTCTTTTATCTATGCAAATAAAGCTTTGGAATTTGCTATACATGTATATACATGGACAAACATGATACAAAAATATAGATGTGGTTTGACATAGTGAATTAAAAATTAGTCATACCGCTTTTTTGTAACTAACTTAGTTTTCTCATTAGGGATTTCGTAATTTCCATTGGCTGTTTTCTTTGATCTAGCCATAACCCATCAACGCTTCGATCCAAAACAATTCCACTTGGTAATGTGGTTGATGAATTATGGTCGTCGACTATCCAACTAGCCTTCTTCCTAGCATATCCTGCTTGCCCTAAATAGTGAGGATGCACATTGAGTGTCTGACACTTTCTAGCCTTCTCGCTTATTTCCTATTTCAGTAATGTCAATGCAGAGAATTAGCAGTGTACAGTTTGCACACTCATTGTGAATTAATGTAAATATGAAATCATGATTTCCAAAATTAGCAATAAGAAATATACCTTGAATTCCTCAGTTTCATGATAATGCTTGAACGTTTCCCACTGTGCTTGTATAATACCATCATAATATTCGTAAGGCTCTCCACGATCGGCTGGAAGCTTTCTTTTCTTCGTAATCCACCCACTAACTAATCTTATTTTGAAATCTTTCCATCTTTCTCTAGCAGTTCTTAACACAATGCCTTTCTATTTGTCATCGATTTGAAACTCGGACTGAGATAATAAAAAATAAAAAATAAAAATTAAACAGTTATAATATGAAATTACAATGAAAAAATCCATATATAGATGAATAATACTTTAACATCTTCCTAAATGGTGTCCTTAAGCCTAGCGCTAACGCCATCCCAATTATTAACATTGATATCAATTTTGGCTCTAACTACATCGCCTATATATGTTTTAAAACAATTGACCCACTTTCCAATGGGTTTGCCATTAGCGGGCCACTCAATGAATTTTGGCTCATGTGTTTTATATTTCATTCCAGTTGTTGGACCTCTTCGCTTCTTCTTAGATGGCTGCGAAGAAGAACCCTGCTCCTCATTATGTCCATGCACTATTTCCACTATTCCTATATCAGAAAATTTAGCATCAATATATACAACACATATATTTTAGAAAAGAAAGACTTATGTACTTATGCAACATCACAATGCAATATTCATTGAGTATACTTCAGTAAAATGCTGCATGTATTTAGATGTTTATATCTTTACTAACACATTTTCATTAAGTATATAATATGAGTGCATAGTGCCACCACCAAAGCAATTGTAAATTTGAAAAGTCAATTAATAAATCAAGTGTGTTCTCTCATATTTTAAGAAATTTGATCTCATATGTAAGCAAACATTTTTGGGAAATGGGGAATGAAAAATGAAAATTTGAATAGAGGCCGACAGAAGTTAATCATGATACAAATATTGCTGCTCATTTTGCATCATATATTATCTCATGTCCAAGTTGCATTCTCAAAAGCTTGTATATGCTAAGAAAGTGTTCAGCAAGCTATTCAGGAAAAGTGTTAAATTCTATCTTGAATGCCTTCCGTTTTAAATACCCAAATAGAAAACCATAAATATTTATTAAGTCGTTAATGGTGCTCGCTATGTAACTACGAAGGGAGGTTAACTTTAGGCCATCCAAGGACAATTTCCGAGAGAAAATAAACATATATCAGTGGTGCAAATGCTTACTCCAAATGTGCAACCAAAATGGAAATACATTTCACTTTTAATAAGACAAAGCTAATTAAATAACAAGGATAACTAACTGAATCATACTTTGTTAAATTGTAAGTTCTCGGCTAGTTGATTTTGATAATTAATATTATAATTTATTTGCTTATCAATCACAGGTTATATAACTTCTTTAATGAGTTTGCTAATGCAGCCACAAATGATGTAAACTCTTTGTTTTAAGCTGTTGGAATTTTGTGTAAATTTTAAATCTTATGTACGAAAAGCAACTTTTATGTTTTTAATTTAATCTTTAATCTGGAGTCCACCTTAAAGAATGGGAAAACTGATAGAAGCATTCAGGTTTTGCAAAATTGGATGGTAAGCATTAATTCAACCCTCGTTTGTTTTTAGCCTGATGTAATTGTCTTTTACTATTCCTTTTTTATGATAGGCAAAATATGGAATAAATGTAAAAAGACATATGGAAACCGATTCAAAGAAGTCTAAGAAGACAGCTATAAGAAATTTAGATGGTCATACCCTATAAATACGGAATAAATGTAAAAAGATACATGGTACCTCACAGATTACACTGCTATAAAAATCTTTATGCGTGCACAAACCGTATAAACAAATGCCTAATGCACATGTTTGTCCAATGTGCATTTCATTAGCCGAGAACCATTTTCAAGCATATAAACAATGCCCGAAGCATGCCAAAAAAAAGCATGTAGAAAGAAAAAACATACCAATATGGGCTGAAAAAAGGCATACCAATGCAGAAAGAAAGCATGAATTAATTATAATAATATGTTGCTTAGATTAAATAAAACATACCCGAATCAAAGGCAGTAAGCCGGAAATCTTTGCAAATTCTATGTGTCGGGAATCTTTGCAAATTTTGTTGCTTAGAAACAAGAGCAACCAATGTTGCTTAGAAATACTGTTGCTTCTAACTGTTACTAATATTAGATGAAACGTACCTGAATCATAAACAGAGCAACCAATGTGTAAGTATATAGAGTTTGCGAAAGCTAAATCTGAAATACAAAATGCAAGTCATCGTAAGCAAAGAGAAAAACGTGGATGATGGACAGAAACAATAACAACAAATAACATATTATCGACTTTTGTAATTTGCAATAAAAATGAAAATGACCAGCAATATATTTAAACAGATATATACTATAAACATTGCAGTATAATGGTCCCTTTCTTTTAGGCTCCAAAAATTTAAACTGATATATACTACCAACACATATATATATATATATATATATATAAGAGATTTTTTTTTTTGGGTTCATATTTATCTTACACGTACACTTAATTATCTAATTTTGCATTATTAGAGAACAAATAACCAGTGTATCAACTATGAAAATAAACAAGCACACAAATATTGTAAAAATCTATTTTAGAATTAAAATGCGTGTAACTAATTAATTTTTTCACTTAATACCTTATTGAGTCAGCCTAGCTATAAAATAGAACACATATGCCAAATTATCCCGCTATCCAAACCCCTTCATCGTGATTAGAACGTGCATAATTTGCATTTAATTTGACTTCATCTTCTTGTAAACTTACATGGACGGAGAAAGGTGGGTTCTCATCAAATTGATTATACTCCTCTTCATCTACCACATCATCAATTCCAACAATGCATCTTTTGCTAGGAAGAACAACAGACCGCTAAGAATCAGCTGGATCGGTCACATAAAAAACTTGTTTTGCTTGATTCGCCAAAATGAGTGGATCATTATCACGGCTCACTAAGTAAACAAGTGTGAATCCATGTTCATCCACCCGTACAACACGATGGTTGTCCGCCCATTTACATAGAAATATTGGAATCCTGAATCCTTTATACTCAAGTTCCCAAATATCCTCAATTATCCTGCAATATGACATTGTCGCATTTATTGGTCTATTATCTTTAGCACTAGAAAACTTGCTTGAAGATGCCCCAACACTAACTCTGCTATTTTTCATTTTTCTCTTCACTTCCTAACGCTTGGTATAAAAGACATATCCATCAATATCGTATCCTTCATATGATTTGACTTAAAATCGAGGCCCATACGCCAAAAATCTTCTTATATCAGAAATATTATGATTTGTTTGTTCAATTTGAAACATTATCCTAAATTTAAACCATTCGACGAAGGAGCGGTAATGTTCAATTGTCAACCATCTTTCATTCTTTGAAGGATTCTTAGACTTTAGAATTGCCATGTGCTCCTCTAAGTAAGGATAAACCTCACTAATGTGTTGCAAAACTAGTAGCTGCGCTTTCTGAATTATTTCATCACCAATTGAAAACGATTTTAACCCAATTGTGCCTTGACCATCAAGCCGTCCTTCATGCCGAGACTTGCAAAGTCCAATGGTTCAACACCCATTAAGTATTGAGTAGCATATTCAATAACCTCCTCGGCTACAGTGCCTTCTACGATACTAGCTTCGGTCTATATATGTTCTTCGTTTTCCTTATTAAAGTTCCCATATGCATCTCAAACGGATACATGTATCTCATAAACATAGGACTACAAATCTTGATTTCTCTTACCAGATGAACAAAAAAATGCACCAAAACATCACAAAATGAAGGGGGAAAACATCTCTAACTGGCATAAGGTAACGATAATTTCAGCTTATTGATCATCCAACATATTAGGACTACCGCCTTGCTACAAATTACATTAAAAAAGATGCATAGTTTTGTAATAAAATGCCTAACATGTTTAGACAATATACCTCGAATTGCAACAGGTAACAAATGTTGCATCAACACATGGCAATCATGAGACTTCATACTGGTCAATTTCAAATCCTTCATTGATACACGGCTGCTAATGTTCGAAGAATAACCCATTGGAATCTTAACACCACGAAGACACTCGCATAAACTGGTTTTCTCTTTTTTGGACAACGTGTAACATGCAAGAGGCAAAAAGGTACGTTTACCCGTCTCGACTGGTGCTAAATCTTTCCGAATATCCATCCTTAGCATATCTTGCCTAGCTTTATCACTGTCCTTTGTCTTATCAGGTATGTTCAAGAGTGTCCAAATAATACTGTCACATACATTTTTTTCTATATGCATGACATCTAGACATTGCCTAACCTGTAAGTGTCTCCAATATGGAAGTTCCCAAAATAAAGATTTCTTCTTCCACGAGCCTTATAGAAGAGGAGAAGTTTTTCCCAATGCATTTTCAATATCCTTGACCCGTTTATAAACATCATTTTCTCTTAATAGAAAATGAGAAACCCCACTCTCTATCTCCCCATTGAAAAACTTCTTCTTTTTACGATAATGATGATCGAGCAGGAGAAACCTATGGTGATGCGTATACACATTTTTCTTACAATAATGCAAGAGCTCAACAATCATATCATCTTGACATGTTGGGCAAGTTTGGCACCTTTTTTGCTATAGCCAGACAATTACCATATGCAGAAAATCATTTATGGTACAAAAAACCATGGCGCGCAATGCACTTTTGCTACATGCATCAAACACACGTACACCTTTATCCCACAAAATTTTTAGATCATCGATAAGAGGAGCTAAGTAAACATCAATGTCGTTTCCTAGTTGTCGTGGTCCCGAGATTAGAAGAGACAACATGATGTATTTGCGCTCATACCCAAGTGAGGTGGAAGATTGTAAATCACCAAAAGAACCGACCAAGTACTATGTTGACTACTAAGATTTCCAAATGGGTTTATGCCATCTGTGCAAAGACCAAGTCCGAGATTCATGCTTTATTTACCAAAATTAGGATACATTGCATCAATGTTTCTCCATTATGGCGAATCGGCTGGATGCCTTAGTAACCCATCATCTTTCCTCAAATCCGCATGCCATCTCAGGTTTTTTGCATTTTATTTATTTGCAAATAAACGTTTAAACCTTGGTATAATGGGAAAATACCATAACGTCTTTGCTAGAGGCCATTTCCTATTTGAGTCGTTATGAACATTCCCTTGCAACTTATAACGGGATAATCCACACTTGGGACATTCATGCATGCTCTCATATTCATTTCGATACAATATACAATCATTTAGACATGCGTGTATCTTTTTGTACCCAATACCAATTGGACATATAATTTTCTTTACTTCATGGTTAGAAGTAGGAAGCTCATTACCTTCCGGAAGCATGTCTTTCAAAAGTTCCAGCAATAATGTAAAACTTTTATCACTCCACCCATGTTTTGCTTTTAAATTGAAAAGCTTGAGTACAATAGTTAATACTGTGAACTTAGCACAATCAGAAAATAATGGCTTTTCAGCATTGATTAATATTCTTTCACACATTTTTGGATCTTCCATCAAATGTTCTTCAGCATCACGAAACATCTCATGAACAAAATCATTTTCATCATTCACCTCATTACTTACGTTATCTCCTTGATCATTCTCGTCAGTCACATGATCGCTAGAACAAGTTCTGCTAAGTATACTTTCACCATGCCATATCCACCATGTATAATTATCTTTAAACCCATTACGAATTATGTGATCCTTGACAAGCTCTATGTTGCGCAATCTTCTCCTGTTGTTGCAACGTCTACAAGGACCAATACTTGTTTCTTCCGCTGTCCTTAATTGCTTATTCAACGCACAACTGATGAACTCTTCCATTTTATGTAAAAACTCATTATCGCAACGTTTCAAGTTGTACATCCAACTACGATCCATGTGCAAATACCAGAGATACTACATAAAAAACAATAAAGAAATTAGAAACAAAATCCTAGTTTAAGTGGATGACACGAAGAGTGCAATGTAAACCATGTTACATTATTTTATTATGAGGGTTGGATAAAACACTATTGCAGTGCATCAATTATTGCTTCCATTTAGCTTTTGAGTAACATGTATATTTGTTATTTCAGATTACACAGTTGTTGGTTTGCTATTACGGTTAGGAATAAAACCTGTTCAGCACGATATAGCCTATCATCGCATCATATTCTAATTGATGTATAATCGCCATGTCGATTAAGAATATATAAAATGTATGTTAATGCAGATATAAAAATGAGCAATAACTCAAGTTAAATTGTACGGCACACATCTTAGTTTTGGAGTGCATATTAAATATAAAGTATTATTCAAGCAAATTAATGCATTTTACTTATAGTACAATCACCCTCTTATTTGCAAAGCTTGTCGAAACATATGGAAATTTGGATTTGAGTGTACTTAGCACATGATTCGGAGTTGATACAAGTATTTATAAGGATGAAACATATGGTGTTAGTTCATGGAGGCACCTTATCAATATTAACTTCAACTTCAACTTCAAAACTCTGGTTAACTGCACTGTATTGTGTGGTACTCTATCATGCATCTCCCTCATTTTTCATGAATAGGTCATCATACAGAGAATCATACAGATAATTATATAATTACGGATTCAAACAATGATATAATTGAAAGAAGCAAGGAGCTGTGATGAACATGGATCCAGCAGTTGGTCCCTACCTAGTACCTAATGATATAATTTACTCAGTATGTAAGGGTAGTGTTGATACAATAACTAACAACCGATCTCCTATGAAAACGTTGATATGATAGTATCTACTTCAAATTTCACGCTTTTCCCATTTCCTTTTCCTGGTCATTTCCACTAATCAATTTGAAAGCTTTTCTTCCCTATCACAATTTTTGTCCAGTTAGAAATTCATTTCCCCTTCATTTATAGTCATGTCCTCTCCTTTCAGCATGGTGTGGTACTAGTATTTTTTTTGTATGTGGTTGTCTATAACACAAAATAATCTTGGTAAATATCATGCTTGAATTTGACTTAAAAGCTATGATTTGGGAAGTTGGAAAATATGTTTTCATGATAACGACGTCTAATAATTTAGGTTTCTTACTATTTTACATTTTTTGTTTACATTTTCCTACTCACTGAAGGTATTATTTTTGATGGTTCAATGAGTTAAATTTTGCGCTATTCACTATTAACTACACTGGTCATGGATAATTCATTTGTTATGTAATTTTGTATTCATTATTGTGCCTAGTAACCTTGTACATGAAAACTACTCATTGTTATGTCCTTTAGTACTCTAACCATTGTTCTATAACTATCGAAGCTCGATGAAATTGCAATGCTATATGATATAATCTGTATATGGATAGCAGATATAATTTGTATATGAAATTGCAACGTTATATATGTGTAACCGAAACCCCAAAAAAATTGAAAACAGTGTCGGAAAAGCAAATAATTGTCTGCTATCCAAAAAAAAGATGTTGATGCAAACAAGAAAAAATCTGCATCCAAAAAAAGTATCAGTTTGGTTTTTGTCATTATTATATTTTATTTGATATGAATTTTAACAAGGTATAAAATATGGATAGTTTTGTTAAAGTCCATGTTAAGTTTCAAAATACATCGAACATCCTTCTCAAAAAATATATGTAAACTAGGTCCCTAAAATTGAGTCAAATAAATGATTAAATTTTATGCAATTATTCAGTGAATAATTGTAGACATTCATGCAACTATATCTAAAAATTGCAGAAATTCCCGTAATTATTCAATGAAAATTTACGAAAATTTTCGCAATTATCGACAAAATAAC
The DNA here is from genome assembly GCA_030737875.1 of Allium sativum. Taxonomy (NCBI): domain Eukaryota; kingdom Viridiplantae; phylum Streptophyta; class Magnoliopsida; order Asparagales; family Amaryllidaceae; genus Allium; species Allium sativum. The sequence goes on from CM060912.1 coordinate 433,499,059, forward strand.
TGTGGAAATTTTCGCAATTATTCATCATAAAGTTTGAAGAAGTATCCGCAATTATTCATGGAATACTTGTAGAAATTTATACATTTTTGAATATAGTTTCTTAATTAAGCAATTATTTTATAGTTAAATTCTAAGAACCTAGCTAATTTACAATATTTTTTTGTGAGAGTCTTCGTGTATTACGTTTAATTTTAAGGACCCAAGCCTAATATTCACTAAAAAATGTATTTTTCTTTTTTTACTAAGTTGCTATTTTATGTTATATGCATTAAATGCATATTCTCTATTCAAAACTATTATTCATCAACATATTCGTTGACTTTGCATTCCATTATAATCGATGAAATTGAAAAAAGAATTATGATCATCCAAAATTTTCTATGTAAGTTTCATTAATTATTAATCATTAGCTGATAGGATGACTAAACGATATCCATTCATATCGACGAGTATAGATATTCGTAAATGATTTTAAATGTAACTGGTTTTATAACACTATCAATGTCCAAAAGTATCCAATTCACATGACTAGGTATCGTTTATATTATTTCATGCCAACAAGTTTAATAATACATTAAGCCAGAGCTTACGACGAGTAAAATGCATGCACAAGGTTATAAGTTTAAACCATGGGCACAAACGTTTAGACCGCTTCTCTTTAGCGAAATAGCTAACACGATACATATTTGATACAATTGGTTTGGGTTTACCTTCTATTATATAATGCGCCTGAACAAAAGATCGTCTGAGTTCCACAAGCAACGAAAACACCAAGGCAAAATAAATCGGCAGTAGATCGGAAGAAATTGTGCAATGGTGACACGACAAGCCGTTTAGCCGAGAACATCACATTGTTAGGGAAGGTTTACACTAGATTAAAAGGCATTTTTCTCAGTTTAACAAGACACAACGATTCAATTACAATAATAGTTACTAAATTCAAATGATAAATTAGGTAGCGGGCACTCCTGTTGATGACCCCATTGATATGTTAATAGGTATGTAGATGGTCCTTTTGCCTAGTGTTTGTTAATCATTGAGCAACCATGATTGAGTGGATTGTGCCTGATATGGATGTTACAATTACTGTAAGAACATTTCCTTCACAAAAATCAAACTAAATGGTGGTCTAAGACAAAAAATATAGTGTACCTTTTTACCTCTAGAAAATATCACAGAATGCATTACTATTAACTTCTAGACTTCTAATAGCTAAATGCTTAATGCTTATAATGAAAATTTGTCTATCATGTGACTGAACAGAGATTCTTTTGGATTTATTATATTTACAATTATTTAGAACATTCATGTCAATTCTCTCATACTATTTTTACATCAAATCTATATGAATAATTGAACTAAATCAGATCACCTTAAAGTTTAAGTTAATTGAATATGTTCTAAGCATTGTTTTAGGCAACATTATCGTGTACAATGTCCGAGGTTAAAAACAAGTTATATTTTGAAATCTCATACATCTGTTGATTAAGAAAGGCGCACGTCATGCATCAAGGGCCCAAAAAGGTTTTGCATCATTTTGCGAGATACTCTGTTAATAATTATGTTCATTACTCTATCATTCTTATATGTTTATTCTGCACTATATGCCATCCTTTAGCTGTGATTTGCTACATCCAAATTGTGATGATAGATGGTTCTAAAGTTGTTTCAAACCAACTCCTTTTGTTTTCAGCATCCTGGAACAAATGTTGCTGTAAAGCGACAGCAGCTTGTGATGATAGATTCTAGTCTTATAGTTGTTCGTGGATAATACTAAGTGCAAAATGCAAGCTATACACAAAGTGGTTACTGATTCTTTCAAGCTATGAACGAAATGCAGGCTATGAACAAAGAGGTTACCGAAGCAATAAAATGCGGTCACATTTCGTCTAGATTTCTTGGTTTGAAAAAAAAAGTCTTTATTTTTATAAAGCAAATTATATGGACAGACCATTGAATCTAACCTTATGAATACTGGTATTGCCTTTTTCAAATCTTCAAACTCTGATGGCGTAAAACTTTGGGCAGTTTAATGATTCACTTTCTCTAATCCATGTCCATAATGCACACTGGTACAACTACTTGATCCCTCTATGCAGCTTGTGTCAACATCAACGATGATAATAATATTTTAATATTGCATGGAGTACAATACGTACTCCTAGATTTGAAGATGGAATCGGTCAGAAAGCATTATAGAAATAAAAGCCAATATCAAGCATCAAGTTAATATAGGAATGAGACGACCCCATTTCCCGTACTGTTGGAGACAAGGGTTATCTTTGGAATATAACACAAAAACAGATAATAGCAGAACAGAAATAAATAAATACACCAGATAATGAACAATAGAATATACTGGATAAAAGTAATCAACAGAGTTACACAGCATACAGGATCTTACTTAGTACAAATACAGTTCAGCTATACATAAATGTCTACATCGGAAAACAAACAAAATATGTACAATAGGAGCTGAACAGCATAAAAAGAGATAAATGATAGAATCCATCTTCAGCTCCAGCTATCCAGATAAAGCCTGCTAAACCTGAATACAAGGCTGCCCATGTAGAAAAAGGGGGCACCCGAGTTTGAAAGTGAAACAAACTACGAGTCGGTCATGGGACTGGTATGAGAAATCCATTCAACACATATATAATTTGGCTAATACAGGACCACGCCACTTTCGTGGAATGGGTTTACTCCATTGGATTGCCAGTGCTTTAAAACAAATCTTTCTTTTAAACATCGCAATGCTTTTTATAAAAATGAAGCCATTATAAGACTCAGTTCCCATCACACAATGCAACGCAAACCGGAGGATAGAGTTTTTACCTTATAACGGCCAAAATATGCTTGATACGAATAAAGCAAAGGCATTTGATATTATTGCTAGTGTTTATATGTTTTGAAAACCATTTCAAATCATAACTATCAATCATAGACGGCATGGGTACCATATATCATGTCGCCATATATTTATATACAATCAAAACCGCACGATGTCGTATTTGGAAATTGGATTTCCGTCATGAACCAAGGCAAAAGATAGTCCTTACCGAATTCGAAACTGTCTAGCCCGAGTCTCAGGTACTGCCACAACCATACCCTGGATCGTTAGGGCTGGTCCACACGAAGTAGATTATAATGCCTGAACAATGCGTTTCTCCACCCTTTGGGGTGTAAATGAGCCAACGAATGACTCCATCGGACCCGGATCGTCCGATCAAATCGAGGCGCCTCGCAACAGCAACAACCACATAGGTGAAAAGTATATAAATGTCAGGGCTGGTAGGTCACTGACACCACCCTAGCTAGAAAGAAAACGCACGTCCCCCCTGAGGTCCTTCTCCCGTTTCTGGTTCATACCGGGGTGTGAGGCTCGCGATTTCACGTTATACACAAAGCTACGCCACACTGGCGGTGCTTTGGTCATCACCACAAGACTTTGCTTTTCAACAGAAGCCCTGATCACTGCATCTTAGCATGCCACACAGGCAATTCATGCCATGCGACTGATGTCCATCGATATACAACCTCTGAGCTCGTGCGTTTCAGAGAAGGGCGTTAAGCAAAAGAATAAATTCTCCGCCGCCAAACAGATATATATTTAATAGGGATCAATCAACACACAATAAAATCCAATGTCAGACACACAGTCCATTTACAAGTCCGTTCTGGGTCTGAACGAAACCGGAGGCACTAAATACCTCGCAAACCCATCGATCACCATGTACGTCTGGACGATCACCACTCATTATCCATATTTTGGGATGCCTCCCAATCAGGACCTCGGTTACCATCCAAACGAGGTGAAGATCACCGGTCTTCGACCATCGTCTTAATCTTCGACTTTCAATCGTTGGTCAATTATTTGAAATGAGAATTAACTCGGCCTTCTCAAACAATTCACGTATATTTAGAATTTCAAATCAATCTATTTTAATGGTTAAATCATTCGACAACATCAATTTTGTTCTTTAATGTAATTTTCACACCAAACACATTCAACCATCAAATACCACATAAATTGAGCAAATTCAGTCTATTTCCATCCCATATCGTTTATGATATTTTATAAAGATTTATCGCTATTTTTATTTATTTTAAAATAGCCAATTTATTCAAAAAGACGCTTCGGGCCATAACGCGGCCGTGGCGCTGTTTTTCTTCAGATTTGGTTTACACATATCTGAAAATCTAACCATTGGATCTTCACACAATTTACATCATTAGGAAGGTCTTTTCGAAACGAATCCAACGGTTCCAGTTTCGGGAAAATCCGACGGTCGGATCTCCCGGTACAATCGTTTGAAGTTTCGATTTCAAAATACGAACTGCAGCATCGTTATTCGATTAAATATAATTATATTTATATATATATATGTATATATAATCGTTTCTGGCGCTGTTTTTCTTCAGATTTTAATTAAACATTCCAGACAATCCAACTGTTGGATTTTTACAAGGTTGGTGCCGTTGGAAAGATATTTCCAAGTCGAACCCGACGGTTGCGGTTTCGGGAAAATCCAACGGTCGGATTTCCCGTACTAGTTGTTTGAAATCACGGTTTCAAAACGCGAACTGCACGGCCACGTTTCGTTTTAATTTTATTTATATTTATATATTCATATAAATATAGTTCATTCAACCATTTCAATATCGTTTTTACTTCAAATATTTCACTAACGCCTTTAAATTCTGGAAAATTTCGCCATAACCTCCTTTGTATGGGAGGGGCTGGGAAAATTCCCAAATAGCCACACGGGCGTCTCATGTCAAAAAGAAAAAGAAAAAGCCAAGCGATTAGCCAACAGGCTCATAAAATCATCACCCAAACAAAACAGTAAATGTGTACCTATTTGTCGGGCACAAAATTTTATTCCTCTTCTCTAGTCCCTTCGCTATAACCTGTTCAATAAATATGCATGTACATATGTACAGTTCTTATCACTTATCATTTTCCATTCAACTTCATATTTGATTCCATTTGGTTTAAAAGCATCATTCATTCTAATGTTACATGCATAGGTAAAAATCACGTCATTAGCTAATTAATGAATATTTCAACTCATGCATATTTATTTGAACGAGTTGCTATTTTTAACATTTCCCATTTCAACAATTCATGTGTATAATAAAAATGGGATTTTTATTGTAAAACAACTCATTTCAAAACACTATTATTTTATATAGTTTATATAGGTGATAAAAATAGGATTTTTCTTATAAAACAATTTCTTTTAAAACGAGATTATTTTACATCGTCCATATAGTTGATAAAAGGTGATTTTTATTATGAAACAATTTATTTCAAAATATGAATACCATTCAACACATGAATTTCTAATCAACGAATGAATATCGATTCAACACATGAAGGTTTTCTATAGTTTCTGTATATAGATAAAAATGTGATTTTTATAATTAAAACACGAATACCATTCAACACATGAATTTCTAATCAACGAATGAATATCAATTCAACACATGAAGGTTTTCTATACAACGAATAAATATAGTTTTAGCAAATGAAAATAATTCAAACACTTGAATATTATTCAAAATTTCGGCAGCATAACGGCAGGGTAGTTAAAACCGGGACCGTCCCTAGTACGGCTCCTCGCCCTACCTTAAAACCTCGCGGTTTTTGACAATGGGGATCATGCATCTAGTTCGCACGCAGGCGGCATGTATATATTTATTTCATTTCCACAAACTAATCCTATGTGGTTTCAACCAAATATTTCTCAACCACAAATGGGTATTTTTCAACCACAATAAATCAATATCAACCACAAACAATCCCAAGCAACCATTCGCTATCAATCAATTTTCACACCAATCACAATCAATAAATATCGTCCATGGTTTGTGGACGAGGGGCGTATATATATATATATATATATAGCAATTCACTTTTATTTCAACACATATATAATTTTTACAACGCATATATAACTTATACATCGAACATATAGCTTATACAACGCTTATACATGAGGTGTACAACGCTTATATAACTCATACATCGACTATATAATTTATACATCGTCATTTTCCATATTGTTTTTAAATTAGAAATCTCACATTGGGTTCCACTCCACCAAAAATAGCAGAAGGCTCAGAAAAATATGCGGTCTCTTCTAGAACGTAGAAGATGTCCACACGAGTCCACTGTCTCTCGTTTCACTGGATTTCGTCAACATAGAAAAAAGATATGATCCACAACGCGTTAATCACTTTTTGAACTAATTAAAATAGGATTAATTTAATAAAAAAAATAACCTTCTTCCTGGAATAGCAAAACCCGACATCGCCACCTTCAAGCTCAAATCGCGCGCCACCCTGTCGAACGGAAGATGATCCCAGCGCGCCACCTCGAAGCCCTTGGCTTCCTCCACCACTACCTAGAAGGGGGCCCCACTCGCACCTCGCCAACGCTCGAAAATCGAGACCAAAACGTCCGGCTTTGAGCGTAAAATTCGGGCTCCCCTGTCACATTCAGATGATCACCGCCGTATGGATAGAGAGGCCTTGAGTTGCTCCTCCATTTTCGCTTTAAATCGTGTTTTAATTCGTCTTCGTTTGTGAGATCTTAGCTGGGGAAGATTGGGAGGATGTCGGACGTTGTTTCTGTCGATGGCGGCTGTAAAGAAAAAGGGCAAGGGTTTTATAATAATTTTTTTATATATATTTTATTTTTAAAATCTCGGAAATACCCCCTCTCACGCTCGAACCCCAATTCAAACCCAACGACTGTCACCCCTAGTGTTTTACCCCCATTCCGAACACAATGGGATATGTTTCGTAGGCCCATTCGACTGTTTCAGTTAGTTTTCCTTCAAATTAAAATATATAACATTCAATATTTGATTTGAACGTACATTTCAATTTGCCAGGGCCACAAACCGATTCGAAAAATTCCAGAAAAATAAATCTAGCTATGTTTTGACGATACGGTCCCAACAAAACTAGTTTCGTCGAATTCTGAGACCGTTTGCAAAAAGGCCCATTTCCGGTCGATCCAATTTAACTGTAATTGACCAAAACACGTTTTCCTTTGCCACGCTCACATATTAGCTTCAAAAATTATGAAATTTGAAACCTAGCAATAACTTCACATCCCGGATCCAACAAAAGTGGTTTCGTCGAATTCCGAGGTCGTATGCAAAATGGCCAATTTCACGGGCTATATAAATTCCATAGCGACCTTTCTGAAAATTCATTCGGCCATAACTTTTGCTTTCCGCTATGAAAATTCGATTTTTAAGATTCGTTAGAAAGGTATTTACTAACAGATTTAAATATTTTTGGTTTCACTAAAATCCGTTTTGTTTTGCACCCGGTACAGTCCGACAAAGTTTGAATTCAATTTTTGAAACTGCAGTGCCTTTTCAAGCCTTGTTTATAATTATAATTAATTATATTCGTTTTCAATTGTCGATTCAAACTAACTTTCCATTTCAATTATTTAAAATATTTATTTTAAATATTTAAAATCCATTATTTTAGCCAATTTAAAAAATTTAAATTGGTTCAGATTTTCTGGGTCGTTACAATCTCCCCCACTTAAAACTTTTCGTCCCCGAAAAGGAACAAAGTCGAAAGTGGTTTGATAAATCTACAATCACACAACACAACAACCAATCCAATTGTTTTCGACCTTTCAAAAATATACTAATCACCTTCTATACTCTTTTTAAAATCATTCAGACCATAGAATTTAAAAGTGCACATCCATTGAAAGGAAATAACAACAGAGTAGAGAATTAAATGGTAATGCAAAGTAGGGTAAATGTACCTTGGACCGGAGTCAATCAGAGATATCTATTCGGCATCTGGGATAGGCTTTCTGAATGCTCTCCTCAGTTTCCCAAGTACAATCTCGTGGATCTCCACTCCATTGCACTTTGACTAAGTGAACCTTCTTGTTCCTCAGCTCTTTGGTTTCTTTGCCTATTATCTTTAGCGGCTCTCTTCTCACAGCTAATTCTGGGGTAATTTCAATGTCCTGTTGAGCTGCTTCTTCCATGATCAAGTCTGGATCATGAACGTGTTTCCGAAGTTGAGATATATGAAATACATCATGAACTCCAGGCAACCAATCAGGCAATTTGACCCTATAAGCGAGAGTTCCGATCCGTTCCAGAATAGGAAATGGACCAATGAATTTGGGCGCCAACTTTCCAGTTTTACCGAACCGGATTACTCCTCTCATCGGCGATACTTTCAAATATACATAGTCGCCAACAGCAAAGGATATATCTCTTCTTCTCCTATCGGCATAGCTCTTTTGTCGGCTTTGAGCGGCAAGTAATCGCTTCTTAATGAAATCGACTTTGTCGGCAGCTTCTCGAATCATATCAGGACCCAACAAAAGTCTATTACCTGGTTCGACCCAACAAGCAGGAGATCGGCACGGTCTACCATACAATGCTTCGAATGGCGACATTGTCAGACTCGCCTGGTAGCTGTTGTTATAAGAGAATTCAGCCAAATGCAGATGGTCTTCCCATGATCCACCGAAGTCTATAACACAAGCCCGCAATAGATCTTCTAAGATACGATTTACCCTCTCAGTCTGACCGTCTGTCTGAGGATGATAAGCGGTGCTCAAGTTCAACTTCATTCCTAGCTCGACTTGAAATGCTTCCCAGAATTTGCTAGTGAATATTGTATCTCTATCACTGACTATGCTGAGCGGCACTCCATGTAGTCTAACTATTTCCCTGAAGTATATCTGCGCCAGACTCTGAGCAGTTCTGTTTGATCTGACAGGTATGAAATGGGCGGTCTTCGTGAAGCGATCTACGATCACCCAAATACTGTCATTTCCTTTTCTGGTTCTGGGCAGACCATCAATGAAATCCATAGAAATATGTTCCCACTTCCAGCCCGGAACTTCTAGCGGTTGCAACAATCCAGCCAGTTTTTGTTGGTCGCTTTTGACTAGCTGGCAAGTAGGGCATCGGCTGACATATAGAGAAATGTCCCTCTTCATCGACTTCCACCAGAAAGTGCGTTTGATGTCATTGTACATTTTGCTTACTCCCGGATGGATACTGAGTTTTGACTTGTGGCATTCATCCAGTACTTCCTTTCGAAGCTCAGGAATGTTAGGGACACATATTCGACCTTTGAGCCTTAGAATTCCATCATTATCAACTTGAAAACTCGAGGGTTCGCCTTGTTGAATTATTTCTCTGATCTTCTGAATGAAGTGATCATCCTCATGAAGAGCAGATATTTTATCTAGCAATGAAGTCGTGATAATAAAACTGGCGATCATCTCATTCTTTCGGCTTAATGCATCGGCCACGACATTGGCTTTCCCTGGAGTGTATAAAATTTCAAAGTCATAAGCTGCAAGAAACTCCAGCCAATGTTGCTGCCTTAGATTCAGGTCCTTCTGAGTGAACAGATACTTTAACGACTGGTGATCTGTAAACAGTTCAAATCTCTCACCCAGAAGATAGTGCCTCCAGATTTTCAAAGCGAACACAATAGCCAATAACTCAAGATCATGAGTTACGTAGTTCTTCTCGTGCGGCTTCAGTTGACGGCTAGCATAAGCAATCACTTGACCCCTTTGCATTAACACTGCACCCAGGCCTTCTCTAGAAGCATCAGTCCAGACCTTTAAATCCTGGTTGCCATCGATGATGGTTAACACTGGAGCTGTCGTTAATCTTAACTTTAGCTCTTCGAAAGCCTCCTCACTTTCTGGAGTCCATTTGAATTTAGAATGCTTCTTTGTAAGCTTCGTTAAGTGACCAGATATCTTCGAAAAGTCTTTAACGAACTTTCGGTAATAGCTAGCCAATCCGAGAAAACTGCGGACTCAGTGGGAGTACTGGGCTATTTCCAATTCTGAATAGCTGTGATTTTGCTTGGATCCACAGCGATTTCGTCTTTCGATACGACGTGGCCCAGAAATTTCACTTCATCTTGCCAGAATATACATTTGGAAAACTTTGCTTTCAACACATTCCTTCTGAGAATTTCCAGAACCTGTTCCAGATGTTTTTCATGTTCGGCTTTTGATTTAGAGAAGATTAGAATATCGTCAATGAAAACCAGAACAAATTTATTTAAAACCCCTCTGAACACTCTATTCATCAGATCGACGAAGTAAGCTGGAGCGTTACATAAGCCGAACGACATTACTAACCATTCGTAGAATAAGTCGGGACCTCTGAATGCTGTCATTGGAACACACTCTTCGGCAATTCGAAGTTGATGGAAGCCTGTAGCTAGGTCCATTCGTGAAAATTGTTGTGCACCATTTAATCGATCCAACAAATCATCTATTCGCGGCAATGGATATTTGTTCTTTATTGTCTGTTTGTTCAGATCACGATAATCCACACATAGACGTAGAGTACCGTCAGATTTCGGGACAAACACCACTGCTGCACCCCAATCAGAGAAACTAGGCCTGATCAGACCCTTCCATACTAGCTGTCGTGTTTGATCGTCTAATTCTTCCTTCTCTTTCAAGGACATTCTTCGAATAGCGTGAACCACCGGCCTTGCATTCGGAATTAAAGCAATTTTGAAATCTATTTCTCTTTGCGGAGGTAAGCGAACAACTTCTTCGAACACATCCGCATAGTTCTTGACGACAGGAATATCTTTCACTAGGTCGGGAATATTCTCTGGGATTTCAGGGATATTTTCTATTTGGGTTGGAGAAACATTCAAAGCTACCCAGAAGTCTTTTCTATTAGTATTTTGACCTTCACAGGGAATGGTTATATAATCACCTGATTTAATCTTGGCCTTTACGACTCTGTCGGCGCATTTAACTTCAGCTTCATATTTGGTCAACCAGTCTAACCCCAAGATAAGATCAAACTCTTTAAAATTCATGATGACTGCAATGGTAGGAAACCGATAACGAGAGAAAGAAACTGGCACTCCACAAATCCAACTGAGATCAATGGAACCCCCAACCGGATTCTGGACAGTCATTGGTTCTTTGAGCTTTTTCAAATTCAAATCCAGTTTCTTAGCTGCATCTTTGGCAATGAAACTTCGTGACGCGCCTGTGTCAAATAGTACTTTGACTGGAATGTTTTTGACAGTTAGCGTGCCTTCTAAAACATCGGTCCTTTCTTGACTAGCTGAGGGCTCAGAAGTTTCTGCTACTTCATTTACCTGAGCTTCTTTGGTCGTTTTTAACAGCCGGCAATCTTGCTTTACATGACCAAACCGATGGCATTGATTACATCTTTTACTTTCCCGGAGCTTCTTGCCGGATTTAAACCAATCCTCCTTTCGTTTCTTCGAGGATTTACACTTCCTGGTCAGATGCCCCTGTTTATTGCAGTTAGAGCACGTGGCAGTTGTTACGGGTTCCTTCTTAGGTTTAGCCCTTTTTCTCTTGGCACTGGGCTTCTTACTGGCTTCAGGAATATCAGTTTCCGACTTTTCTTTGTCACTAGAACAGACTTCTTCTTCGTCGCGTAACATTCCTTTCTTATGGAGATCTTCATACTGATAAGCCATGTATATCATTTCAGAGAAAGGAAGCTTCACATTCCTCATTACACTATTCTGATATCTCCTTTGCAGGCCATGAATAAATCTCAGATTTTTCCTCTTTGGATCTTGAATCAGATGAGGAGCAAAGTGAGCAAGTTCGTTGAATTTCTTATGATATTCTGGGATGGTCATATCACCTTGTATTAGATAAGAAAATTCATCACATAATCGCTCAGTTGCTTCGGGAGGAGTAAATCTTCCTAGGAAAATCTCTTTGAATCTATCCCAGGTGATATCACCTTCTGGATTATCTTTTATGATTGTTTCCCACCATATTAAAGCTTCTCCATTGAGCGCCCAAGATGCTACTAATCTTTTCTGGTCGTCCCTTAGCTGGAAACGCCCAAATATTCTTTCTGCAGAGCTCACCCAAGCTTGAGTTTGAATAATAGATTCATTGCCCGAGAAATGTGCTCCGCCCAGATTTCGATATTTCTTGAATAAAGCCTCTAGATAGGGTTTTGCATTTCTCCTGCTTCTGACACTCATTTTTCTAGTACTTCTGCAATTAGCAGAAAAAAGTGTCAGGTCATAGAAAAGATATTTCAAAATATAGAGACAAATACTTCAAATGTAAATGTGTCTATCGAGGTGTGATTTCGTTCTTCTTTACTCATACTAGGATATTGCTGATCCTATCTGTATAGAGTTACCCGTCCTAGAACACTACTGGTTCTATTTATGACGAGTTCGTTCAAAAGTTATATTCCAGAACTAAGCTTAACCAAAGCTCTGATACCACGTTGAGACGACCCCATTTCCCGTACTGATGGAGACAAGGGTTATCTTTGGAATATAACACAGAAACAGATAATAGCAGAACAGAAATAAATAAATACACCAGATAATGAACAATAGAATATACTGGATAAAAGTAATCAACAGAGTTACACAGCATACAGGATCTTACTTAGTACAAATACAGTTCAGCTATACATAAATGTCTACAGCGGAAAACAAACAAAATATGTACAATAGGAGCTGAACAGCATAAAAAGAGATAAATGATAGAATCCATCTTCAGCTCCAGCTATCTAGATAAAGCCTGCTAAACCTGAATACAAGGCTGCCCGTGTAGAAAACGGGGGCACCCGAGTTTGAAAGTGAAACAAACTACGAGTCAGTCATGGGACTGGTATGAGAAATCCATTCAACACATATATAATTTGGCTAATCACAGGACCACGCCACTTTCGTGGAACGGGTTTACTCCATTGGATTGCCAGTGCTTTAAAACAAATCTTTCTTTTAAACATCGCAATGCTTTTTATAAAAATGAAGCCATTATAAGACTCAGTTCCCATCACACAATGCAACGCAAACCGGAGGATAGAGTTTTTACCTTATAACGGCCAAAATATGCTTGATACGAATAAAGCAAAGGCATTTGATATTATTGCTAGTGTTTATATGTTTTGAAAACCATTTCAAATCATAACTATCAATCATAGACGGCATGGGCACCATATATCATGTCGCCATATATTTATATACAATCAAAACCGCACGATGTCGTATTTGGAAATTGGATTTCCGTCATGAACCAAGGCAAAAGATAGTCCTTACCGAATTCGAAACTGTCTAGCCCGAGTCTCAGGTACAGCCACAACCATACCCTGGATCGTCAGGGCCGGTCCACACGAAGTGCATTATAATGCCTGAACAATGCGTTTCTCCACCCTTTGGGGTGTAAATGAGCCAACGAATGACTCCATCGGACCCGGATCGTCCGATCAAACCGAGGCGCCTCGCAACAGCAACAACCACATAGGTGAAAAGTATATAAATGTCAGGGCTGGTAGGTCACTGACACCACCCTAGCTAGAAAGAAAACGCACGTCCCCCCTGAGGTCCTTCTCCCGTTTCTGGTTCATACCGGGGTGTGAGGCTCGCGATTTCACGTTATACACAAAGCTATGCCACACTAGCGGTGCTTTGGTCATCACCACAAGACTTTGCTTTTCAACAGAAGCCCTGATCACTGCATCTTAGCATGCCACACAGGCAATTCATGCCACGCGACTGATGTCCATCGATATACAACCTCTGAGCTCGTGCGTTTCGGAGAAGGGCGTTAAGCAAAAGAATAAATTCTCCGCCGCCAAACAGATGTATATTTAATAGGGATCAATCAACACAGAATAAAATCCAATGTCAGACACACAGTCCATTTACAAGTTCGTTCTGGGTCTGAACGAAACCGGAGGCACTAAATACCTCGCAAACCCATCGATCACCACGTACGTCTGGACGATCACCACTCATTATCCAAATTTCGGGATGCCTCCCAATCAGGACCTCAGTTACCATCCAAACGAGGTGAAGATCTCCAGTCTTCGACCATCGTCTTCATCTTCGACTTTCAATCATTGGTCAATTATTTGATATGAGAATTAACTCGGCCTTCTCAAACAATTCACGTATATTTAGAATTTCAAATCAATCTATTTTAATGGTTAAATCATTCGACAACATCAATTTTGTTCTTTAATGTAATTTTCACACCAAACACATTCAACCATCAAATACCACATAAATTGAGCAAATTCAATCTATTTCCATCCCATATCGTTTATGATATTTTATAACGATTTATCGCTATTTTTATTTATTTTAAAATAGCCAATTTATTCAAAATGACGCTTCGGGCCATAACGCGGCCGTGGCGCTGTTTTTCTTTAGATTTGGTTTACACATATCTGAAAATCTAACCGTTGGATCTTCACACAATTTACATCATTAGGAAGGTCTTTTCGAAATGAATCCAACGGTTCCAGTTTCGGGAAAATCCGACGGTCGGATCTCCCGGTACAATCGTTTGAAGTTTCGATTTCAAAATACGAACTGCAGCATCGTTATTCGATTAAATATAATTATATATATATATATATATAATCGTTTCTGGCGCTGTTTTTCTTCAGATTTGAATTAAACATTCCAGACAATCCAACCGTTGGATTTTTACAAGGTTGGTGCCGTTGGAAAGATATTTCCAAATCGAACCCGACGGTTGCGGTTTCGGGAAAATCCAATGGTCGGATTTCCCGTACTAGTTGTTTGAAATCACGGTTTCAAAACGCGAACTGCACGGCCACGTTTCGTTTTAATTTTATTTATATTTATATATTCATATAAATATAGTTCATTCAACCATTTCAATATCGTTTTTACTTCAAATATTTCACTAACGCCTTTAAATTCTGGAAAATTTCGCCATAACCTCCTTTGTATGGGAGGGGCTGGGAAAATTCCCAAATAGCCACACGGGCGTCTCATGTCAAAAAGAAAAAGAAAAAGCCAAGTGGCTAGCCAACAGGCTCATAAAATCATCACCCAAACAAAACAGTAAATGTGTACCTATTTGTCGGGCACAAAATTTTATTCCTCTTCTCTAGTCCCTTCGCTATAACCTGTTCAATAAATATGCATGTACATATGTACAGTTCTTATCACTTATCATTTTCCATTCAACTTCATATTTGATTCCATTTGGTTTAAAAGCATCATTCATTTTAATGTTACATGCATAGGTAAAAATCACGTCATTAGCTAATTAATGAATATTTCAACTCATGCATATTTATTTGAACGAGTTGCTATTTTTAACATTTCCCATTTCAACAATTCATGTGTATAATAAAAATGGGATTTTTATTGTAAAATAATTCATTTCAAAACACTATTATTTTATATAGTTTATATAGGTGATAAAAATAGGATTTTTCTTATAAAACAATTTCTTTTAAAACGAGATTATTTTACATCGTCCATATAGTTGATAAAAGGTGATTTTTATTATGAAACAATTTATTTCAAAATATGAATACCATTCAACACATGAATTTCTAATCAACGAATGAATATCGATTCAACACATGAAGGTTTTCTATAGTTTCTGTATATAGATAAAAATGTGATTTTTATATTTAAAACACGAATACCATTCAACACATGAATTTCTAATCAACGAATGAATATCAATTCAACACATGAAGGTTTTCTATACAACGAATAAATATAGTTTTAGCAAATGAAAATAATTCAAACACTTGAATATTATTCAAAATTTCGGCAGCATAACGACAGGGTAGTTAAAACCGGGACCGTCCCTAGTACGGCTCCTCGCTCTACCTTAAAACCTCGCGGTTTTTGACAATGGGGATCATGCATCTAGTTCGCACGCAGGCGGCATGTATATATTTATTTCATTTCCACAAACTAATCCTATGTGGTTTCAACCAAATATTTCTCAACCACAAATGGGTATTTTTCAATCACAATAAATCAATATCAACCACAAACAATCCCAAGCAACCATTCGCTATCAATCAATTTTCACACCAATCACAATCAATAAATATCGTCCATGGTTTGTGGACGAGGGGCGTATATATATATATATATATATATATATATATATATATATATATATTTATATATAGCAATTCACTTTTATTTCAACACATATATAATTTTTACAACGCATATATAACTTATACATCGAACATACAGCTTATACAACGCTTATACATGAGGTGTACAACGCTTATATAACTCATACATCGACTATATAATTTATACATCGTCATTTTCCATATTGTTTTTAAATTAGAAATCTCACATTGGGTTCCACTCCACCAAAAATAGCAGAAGGCTCAGAAAAATATGCGGTCTCTTCTAGAATGTAGAAGACGTCCACACGAGTCCACTGTCTCTCGTTTCACTGGATTTCGTCAACATAGCAAAAAGATATGATCCACAACTCGTTAATCACTTTTTGAACTAATTAAAATAGGATTAATTTAATATAAAAAAATAACCTTCTTCCTGGAACAACAAAACTCGACATCGCCACCTTCAGGCTCAAATCGCGCGCCACCCTGTCGAACGGAAGATGATCCCAGCGCGCCACCTCGAAGCCCTTGGCTTCCTCCACCACTACCTAGAAGGGGGCCCCACTCGCACCTCGCCAACGCTCGAAAATCAAGCCCAAAACGTCCGGCTTTGAGCATAAAATTCGGGCTCCCCTGTCACCTTCAGATGACCACCGTCGTATGGATAGAGAGGCCTTGAGTTGCTCCTCCATTTCCGCTTTGAATCGTGTTTTAATTCATCTTCGTTTGTGAGATCTTAGCTGGGGAAGATTGGGAGGATGTCGAACGTTGTTTCTGTCGATGGCGGCTGTAAAGAAAAAGGGCTAGGGTTTTATAATAATTTTTTTATATATATTTTATTTTTAAAATCTCGGAAATACCCCCCTTTCACGCTCGAACCCCAATTCAAACCCAACGACTGTCGCCCCTAGTGTTTTACCCCCATTCCGAACACAATGGGATATGTTTCGTAGGCCCATTCGACTGTTTCAGTTAGTTTTCCTTCAAATTAAAATATATAACATTCAATATTTGATTTGAACGTACATTTCAATTTGCCCGGGCCACAAACCGATTCGAAAAATTCCAGAAAAATAAATCTAGCTATGTTTTGACGATACGGTCCCAACAAAACTAGTTTCGTCGAATTCTGAGACCGTTTGCAAAAAGGCCCATTTCTGGTCGATCCAATTTAACTATAATTGACCAAAACACGTTTTCCTTTGCCACGCTCACATATTAGCTTCAAAAATTATGAAATTTGAAACCTAGCAATAACTTCTCATCCCGGATCCAACAAAAATGGTTTCGTCGAATTCCGAGGTCGTATGCAAAATGGCCAATTTCACGGGCTATATAAATTCCATAGTGACCTTTCTGAAAATTCATTCGGCCATAACTTTTGCTTTCCGCTTTGAAAATTCGATTTTTCAGATTCGTTAGAAAGGTATTTACTAACAGATTTAAATATTTTTGGTTTCACTAAAATACGTTTTGTTTTGCACCCGGTACAGTCCGACAAAGTTTGAATTCAATTTTTGAAACTGCAGTGCCTTTTCAAGCCTTGTTTATAATTATAATTAATTATATTCGTTTTCAATTGTCGATTCAAACTCACTTTCCATTGCCATTATTTAAAATATTTATTTTAAATATTTAAAATCCATTATTTTAGCCAATTTAAAAAATTTAAATTGGTTCAGATTTTCTGGGTCGTTACAATGAAGTACTGAACAAACAAGACCTATATGAAAAGTGGCAACATAACAAATATATAAGTGAAAAGTCTTTTCCAGAAATCTATATCAGTAACAACTATTCAAGCACCTATGCATTTCATTTCTCAGTCACAACTGAAAATAGTTGATATTTATCTCAAAATCATTTCTGGATCGCAACTGAAAATCAAATGGAAAATCTATACATTTGTTCTTATTTAACTCAAAATCATTTTTGGAAAATTTAAATGATATCAGTATGTTTAAAATCTTGTTTTAAATCAATCGTTAAAGTAAATGTTTTAGCGATTGGTTTTCGACATAACATTTTGAACATGTAAGAGTGGTGAAATTCATGGGTGTAGGCATGTTTATACAAACAATAACACGTATAGGCCTGTTTTGAATTTAATAATAGATTTAGACCTATTTTGAATTTTTCGAAGGCGAATTTTGAAAGTTTGCATAAAGGCGAAGTTCCAAAGTTCGCCAAGGGGAAAACCTGCTACATTTATTATAGTTTTCGATTTATCTCCCTCTCAGGTTTACGACTTCAACTTACCAATTACCTATCATATGCAATAAATACAACAAACTGCACATTATCATTCCAATTTCAGTCATCTTCCCTGCTTGCTACACAAACTGTACACTACTAGAACACCGAATCTGGTTCTGTTCATCTACAACCTAACTACAAAGCCACACTCCACCTCACATACAAACACTCCCTACCTTCCTTCAACCTCTTGCCAAAATTCACATCCACTTGACCTGACCTCAACAACTAATTCGACCAACCCATTGCCAGTACAGCAACTACACTTCTCCCTGCTACCTCAAGCCGGCAATTACATCACCCGAATTACTATTATATCACTTCTCTTCCATAACCATTCAAACTCAATACCCTTACCAAAACTGTCTGAATCAAAAACCCACTGCATAACATGGGAGAAATATCATCCACAACACCTTATTTAAGTACTAAAGGTCACGCATAAACATGCATGATCTGCGCCTATACCACTACAATTCAAACCAAGCATATAGTGATGTATACCCAACATATGGCACAACGTTTTCAGCAAAATCAGAAATAGATATAGCTTCTTCATCTCTGAATACATATGTTTCCGCAAGCTATAGTTTTCACATAAAACAAGATTCCAAAGTTCCTAAACACAAAACAAGTTATATGTTTTGCCCCTTTTCCAGATTTTTTTTCTTTGGTTGTTCAAAGGGAGAGAACATAATGGGTCTAACACTAGGCTTTAGTCTAAGGAATGGAGCTGTGCACCAAGTTAGTGGCAACGGAGCATGGCTTTGGTATAACCATGCCAACGTTTTATATACGTAAACAGTTTGGGTTTTCTAAGACAGGGAGGAGAGGGGAGGTTGATTCGCTAGGGCTGTCGGAGTCAGTTGGTTGGAGTTGGTTATGGAATTGGTGGCAATGTAGGTCCAAAGGGAAGGTTTTAGGAGGGTTTTTGGCTTGAGAAGCAAGATTTGGTCACGTTTCTCAAAACAAAACAAAGAGGAGCAAGGTGAAACAAAACAATAAGGCCACGGAAATTTCAATGTTTAAATTGCAAAGCAAGAAGATTTCCCTTGGAGAACTGAGGAACTTCGCCTTTGTGTGAACTTTTAAAATCCACCTTTGGAAAATTTAAAACAGGTCAAAACCTATTATTAAATTCAAAACAGGCCAATACGTGTTATTGTTTGTATAAACAGGCCTATACCCGTGAATTTGATGATCTTAGTTTTTGTGGACATGTTGTTTATTGTGTAGATTAACACCCTTAGTTTCACTTGATTTGGAGAGATGCAACATCAGAAATTGCTAAGATGTGTAGGATGAGGTGTAGCAGAAGAGAAGGCATAGTAGACCCTTAACCTTTAGATGAACTAAGAATATTTTCTACATGAAACAAGATGTCATAATGTATTAAGACGGTCGAATTAAACCAATAATAGAAAACAGGGTTAAAACCTCTAAAGCCATTGATTAGTACAGTAACATGGGGAAATCACCCCACCGATAATGTACACCTAATGTTTAACCGATGCTGATAAGTATTCATACATGTTGGTCTGTGTAATTCTAAAACAGTTGTAAAATTATTTGGAATTGGTTGTGTTAAACTACCATTAATAACCTATGTATATCTAACTATGTATAACAGTCTTCCAAAATGGAGATTAAGAAATCATCTATCTCTCCGGCTGATGGTGCACTCATATCCATAGGGTATAATATAGGTATTCCAACCCATTGATCTGTATAATTTAATAAAAATTCAGAATCATATGAAAAAGGCTATATTAAACCACCACATCAGTGTTGACTGTTGAGTGCAGCTCTATAAATCTGATGTTTATAACATAAAGATGAAATCATTTATCAACAATGTTTCCTCCCTTCTTTTCATGTATGAGCTGCATTCACAACCAATTAAACCATTTACCAACAACGCGTTTGCTTTAGCTAACATGCCTTTAACAATACCTAGATCATTTTCTTTAGAACCAATCAAACTTGAATTCATTATTTCATTTGCATTCTGAAACTTCAGTCAGTCTGTTGGAACTAAAATAGTCGATATAGATGTACTAACTAAATAGTGCAATAATTTATTTTTTAAAAAATTATACTATGCTACTTTCTTTCTTCCCAATCTCGCTTCTTCAAAATTTTAGACTTTAAACAACTGGGTGAGAGACTTATACCAATTCAAGTAATAGTCATTATAATCTCATGGCTTTGCTACTGCGTTTAATCTCAACTCGGCATTAAGGACATCGTATTGACTTAGGTTTGCACTCTTACCATACTGTAATTAAATAAAATTAAACATCTCAATCCAAATCGAACCAAATCAATCCAATCGTACCAAATCAATCCAAATCGAACCAAATAAAATTGTACATATCAATTGAAATACCCAAATCGAACCTTAAAAAGTGACAGCGTTATACGTCTTCAACTTTGCAGTGACTAGAATCAGAAATTGGATTGGACTGAATGTAGGGCAGAAGTAGATCAGCTGCTGCTGGAGATGACGGGGATCAGCGATTGATTTTTTTATTACGAACGAATAATTTTTTATTTATTTTTCATTTACCAATTTCATTAAAACTCGCGCAACTTTTTTAGTTTTCCCTCCACGATAGCGGCCTTTTTTTCCATCCAGATTATATCTGCTTCTATTTAAGCCCGAACGCTAAGCCCAAATAATTTGAACCCGGTAAAGCCTTCTTCCCCTCAATATATTTGCATCTAATTAAAAAGGTGAGGATGCAATTATCTATTGCCTACTTGCGTCCACTTATAGAAAAAACAGACGCAAATAGCTCTATTTAATTTCAGTTCTACCTACCGCATCTGCTCACAGACATCAACGGATGCAAAAGTTTGGGGATATATTTTCCTTTGGCCTATTTGCGTCTAATGTTGATTAGAAGCAGATGCAAATTATACTATTTGCATCTGTTTCTTGTACATCAGACGCAAATGAAGAGACACAAATACCTTGTTTTGTACTAGTGTCCAAGCTTTTCCTCTCCACAAACAGAGGACTTAAGGTCATCCTCTACCTATTAGTGTGTCTGCCACCACATTACCCTTGCCAGGGATATAAGCAATCTCAAAATCATAAGAAGTAGGAACTTCATCCACCTTTGTTGCCTTAAATTAGGATCCTTCTGCGGAAACAAATACTTGAGAGATTTATGATCGGTGTACAACTCGAACTTCTCTCTAAGCAAATAATGATGCCATATCTTAAGTGGGAATAGTATGGCAGCCAGCTCTAAATCATGGGTAGGGTAGTTCTTCTCATGAACTCTTAGCTGCCTACCCCCATAACATACCTTCCCTTCTTGCATCAGAACTGCACCAAGCTCTGTACCACATGCATCGGTGTAAACTGTAAATACTTTATTCCCATCAGGAAAGGTCAAGACTAGGGTTGTTGTCATAGCCCTTTTCAACCGTTGGAAAGCAACATCATAATATATATCCCATGAAAACGCCAAATTCTTCTTCGTCAACCTGGCGAGTGGGGCTGATATCTTTGCGAAGTCCTTAATGAACTTCCTATAATAACCTGCCAATCCGAGAAAGCTTCTCACCTCCGTTGCATTTTTCGGAATTTTCCAATCTTGAACTGCAACTACCTTTGCGGGATCTACTGCTATCCCATCTTCGGAAACCACATGCCCTAGGAATCTCACCCCTTTTCTCCAAAAATGGCATTTGTACAACTTTGCCTTAAGATGATGCGCGCGGAGAGTTTTCAAAACTTATCTCAAATGTTGGGCATGCTCTTCTTCTCTCTTTGAGAAGATCAAGATATCATCAACAAAGACCACGACAAATTTATTTAGAAACTCGCGGGTGCATTCGTCAACCCAGAAGGCATAACTAGCCATTCAAAGAAACCATCTGGAGTCCTAAAAGCGGTCTTATCTATACTGTCCTCAGCCACCCTCAACTGATGAAACCCCATGGCCAAGTCTAAGTGATAAAATACCGAGGCACCAACAAGTTGGTCAAGCAAGTCATCTATCCTCGGAAGTGGGTGCCTGTTCTTCTTAGTGAGTTTGTTCAACTCTTTATGGTCCACACACAAGCGAAGCGAACCATCCGTCTTAGTCGCGAATACTACTGGAGCACCCCATTCAGATATGCTTCGCCTAATAAACCCTTTCTCAAGTAGCTCCCCTACTTGCTTGCTAAGCTCCCTCCCTTCCCTTGGAGCCATATGGCACACAGGTAATGCAACTGGCTTTGCATTGTCCAACAAATATATACGAAAATTGATTTCGCGCCTCGGAGGTAATCCCCGTACCTCATCAACAACATCAGAATAATCTCAGACTACTGGAACATATTGCAGATCATCGATAGATGCATCAAAAGACTCTAGGAAACTAAGCATGACAGACCCTTGTGGGTCACAAGAAATCTCGAGGGTCCTCCCCTGGCAAGTCAAAAGTCTAACGACCCTCTCACAATCTAGAATGGCACCATACATGGTTAGCCAATCCATCCCTAGAATCAACCCATAGCCCATAAAACCGAGCACATACGCGTTGCACTCAAATTTGATGCCTAACACAGATATTCTCAATCTCCGACAAATCATAGATAAATTAGCCAAACCACCAATGGGGTTTGAGATAACTACGGGATCCACTATCACACAAGTATTTAAGTGCAGAGATTCAACCACAAAACTAGATATAAATGAACGAAGCGCCAGAATAAAAAAGAGTTCTAATAGGATGACTGGAAAGAGAAATCAAACCTACCATGGAAATTTTCCTACCTCTATCCGGAGCACTGGTCGCGAGAGCATGTACCTGCCCTCCATAAGCTCCTGCCCTTTGACCTTGTCCTTGCTTCTTCGGGCACTCCTTAGCAAAGTGTCCGACCTCTCCACAATGGAAGCAAGAATTCTTCCTCCTTTTATAGCCCTTCATCAAGTGAACCTCACGTCCACAACTGTGACACTTCCTCTTATCCTTAGCCTTGTCATTCTTTCCGCTCTTCTTCTATTGCTGTTGTTGTTGTCCTTTCTTGGGCCATACCTTCTTGTTTTGTGTTGTTTCCTCAGCTTTAACTTCCTTATTTTCTCCTTTGTCTTCCTCATGCATCAAGACCACATTAACAAGCCTTTCAAAAGTAGCTCCCATTAGAATATAGGACATAGCTAACCCATGAAGGGATTCATTCAGCCCTTTAGCAAACCGCAAAGCTTTGTTATGCGGAATATCTACCAATTCCAATCCAAACCTCGCTAGCTGGTTGAATTTGTTCACATATTCTTTAACACTCATGTTGCCTTGTTTGAGCGCCAAGAACCTCTCCATTTGCATGCTTTTCTCAGCTTGAGAAAGAAATTCCATTTCAAACCTTTGTCTAAAATCATCCCGTGTTTCCACCGGACGCCCCGCTTGGGTTACTTCCTACCAGAACGAAGCTTCGTCTTTTAGTAGCCAAGCAGTTAACTGAATCTTCCTTCGATCTTCCACTTCAAAGATTACAAACAAGTCCTTAGTTTCCTTGAGCCAATTCCTTGCCTCTACGAATGTTTCGGTTCTACGGAATGACTTCCCTCCCGTGGGACAGAAATCTTTGCAGATCTTAGCGAAATTATCTGCTCTTGGAGGAGGAGGAGGAGGAACGACAGGTGCAGTTGGGGGAGGAACATCAGCTTGACATCCGGCAGGCGTCGTGGCCTCTAGATACCTACGAAACCAGCCTGGTATTATAACGCCCTCAGGGATATTAGGTTCCCCAGACAGTTGAAATGAAAAGGAAATAAATTTAGACAGAGGATCAAAGGATATTACATATGGCTTTGGGGAATATTTTTTCAAAACAGACTTTTCTTTTTGAGAAATGCTTCCTTTTAAAACCTTTTGAAAATAATTTTCAAAAACTTTTATCTAATCCAGTAACCTTCAGCTTTAATACCAAGTGTGGCACCCCACGTCCGTTAATGTCACTCATTAAGAGAATGCATTAAGTTTCGTGAAGCGTTATAGGTAAATGGATATAGAACATTACAAGACAGATATAAAAGATAGCAGGGGAGTTTAAAATTTTATTTAAAACATAATTCATTACATCATGGTCCAAAATATCACAAGTCTGAACAACATAAAAACCATTACAATAATATAAAGCTTTTGTCTTGTACCATTAGAGTACAGAAATACATAAAAGAAAAAGCATATTTCCCCAAAAGAGATAAATCCATAATAGTAAAGACAGGAACTTGAGCAATACTTCGAAAGCAGCTCCTAGCAAGATGACAACTAAGTCCTAATTAAGCTTGAGTATTCCCACCCAACAAACCAGGAGGGGGGAACGGAAGAGAGAAGAGGACACAAAAAGGGTCAGACATAAAGTCTGGCGAGTCTAGTTACTTTTAGCAAGTAAATATGTAAAAGTATCATGGCATGCATATAAAGTGGATAAGAAAGATAACACCATAGAAGGCAGGTATGACAAGGTAAACATGATAGAGTGTGTACGCTTCCCTAATGATTACTTTGATTCTCTGCATTAATACTAGTATAACCAGAATGAGATGATCCCAACAACTATAAGATGGTAGACTTAGGCGTACTTTTGGTGAGAGGTGTTGACCCCATACAATCCACAGGCAACCCAACCTAACAGGATCCTAAACTTTTTACCAGAGTCTAGACGTATCCTAACTACTACCCTAACGATCGACTCCCTACTCCGTAGATACCCTGTGTTTGCCCCATAATAGGAAGTATCACTTCCTAAAGTGGCAACCCTTCGTGATGTACACAACTATATCTACTGGTGTCACGGCCGTCTTATCCCCCTCTGCCCGGCCCATGCACGCACATGTCCCCGGTCGGTTTGCGCTGCCTACACTGTCATCCACGTTTGGATTTATTACAATCAGCCCAGTAAGCATGTCATTACTCTGACCTAGGGCAGAGTATTCGTCCGATACCGTTATATGGGTTACTGACTGAAACAGATCCCACACACAAGATGATACAAGCTCTCCCCCTTGTCTTGTATCCCCACTAGGATTTCCACAGGTTATGTATACCTATTGGTGTCTTTAATTACATAACCCTATCATTTCTATAGGTTATGCTTACCTAACGGTGTCTTTAATTGCATAACCCCCTTATGTTAAGTTTGTGGGCCTATATATAAATATTATCCACCCCCTAAGATTTACTTTACCCACCCACTGTTCCACCAAATTTACTTAACCCCTATTTAAGTTCATGTTCATACAATCCCTATGGATTCAACTAGGTTAAATATTCTAATTCATTACCATGTCCGTTTATGGTTATAAATTACAGAACCCCTCACATTAAGCCTACCACTTGTGGATGCTGGATATGCCAGTCAGTTCCAGGCAGACTTCTTCCATAAGTCGGGCTTAACCTCATGTCTCAGCACGTCTCGTATTTGTGCATCTAGGCCCCTCACATTTGATTCACCACTTGTGGTCACTGGATATGCCGGGCGGTTCCGGGCAGACTTCCACCACAAGTGTAATCTAACCTCGTGTCTAGGTGCAGTTACAGTTTCTAATTACTATAATCCTAGGCATTCCTTTATTAGCCAATTTTACCTATGTCGTTATAGGTTTCATGCCCTTTTCCCCCAAATATGTTCATAAAGAATTATATGCCCTAAATTCATATTCATAAACATTATTCTAGTTATGCCAAATTTCCCCTTTACAAGTTATGCCCAATTTCAATGTTTTCCCCTCATTCCCAAACTAAAGCATTCACATATTTTTAGCGGCATGCCTAAGCTTGAAAGTAGTCTGGTTATATAAAATAAAAGGGAAAGAGTGAAGGGAAGAGGACAGAAATGATTATTCTACCAAAATTGACATAAACATATAATGGCATAATGTTGAGATGGACATATAAGAACAGATCTGGTGAACTTGCGATAATAAAACTGGTTCTAACATAGTAGGGATGTCATAATAGGCATGATTAGATCTAAACAAGTGTTTGGATGTTCAACTAATGACAGATCCAAATTAACCACAAATATGATAGATACAAGATGATCTAAATAGTGAATTAGATCTATAATCAAAAGTAGATCTAACGTGATAAAGATTAAGATCCAAGCCACAGTTAATTCAGAACATCATGGATTCACAAATTACAATAGATCTGGTACGATTCAGTCACAGGGGTAGATCCAAATAACAGTCATATCATGTTTTACTTTTAATTATTTAAATCTAAAGGTAACTTAAACTCACAGTGTTTGGATCTAGAAAAATAGAAGAAGACTAGTATAGGTTGAATCACAGATCTACACTTGAATCTCTAAACTTGATTGCAGAAGAAGAAAAAAGATTTGATTCAGTTCAGGCATCGACAACATTTAGGCCTCCATTGATTTCAGTGTGAGAAAACTAGAGAAAAGAGGCCGTATATATTGCTGCCAACCCCCAGAACCGACTTGCCACGCTAGCCTTAGGGGGGCCGACCCCCCTCAAGGGGTCGACCCATGGGTCGACACCCCCCTTGAGGGGTCGACTCCACTAGGAGGGATTTTTCACGCTCACCCAGATTTTTGTTATTTAAACGATTTTGAATTTTTTGAACCACATTTTGAATTTCTTAACCTTATATGTATATATATATATATATATTCTTCTTGCGTGTATACAAACTTCAAACCTTTGTAACTTCTTCATACAGTGTCCGTTTTACGCAAACCAAATGTCTATCTTAACCATAATTTCGTGACGGACGCAATGGCATAGTCCTTTCCCTTAATTCTGAATATTAAATTAATTATTTAATTTGTCATCTTTTAGTGTTGTTAAAATTACGGGGTGTTACATTAGCACTTCACTAAAGATCTGGAACATAACTACATCGAATTTATGTTTAGTAGGACTGATTTCTGGATCCACAGTGTTATGTAACATGTACAACATATTTCATGACATAACTGTAGGAATATGTGGTCAAAATATTTAAGAATCCTACAACTCATGTTATACATAATCACAACTTATCATTTACCAATTTTAACCATATTCATAACCAGATCTGATGGTTGCCAACAATTCACAATTATTTAAACAAACAGATTTGATAGGCATAAAACATACATTGGATTCAAACGAAATAGATAAGTCATTGTAATTGTATTAGTAAATTTCCCACTCACCTTATAGCCTCCAAATTCTTAGTTTTGAACCCTTTAGGCTTACAACCCCCAAATTCTTATAAATCTACAATATATCTAGAAGGGAAAAATTCTAGATCTATAGAAATGTAAGATGGGAAGAGAGTGAAGAATCTATCGTTGAGCATCCTCTTCCATTGAATCTATTAATCTTCCCAATTCCATATGAATTTGATTTGATTTGGTATATATATGAATACATTTTATTTAGAAATTAAGTTAGAAGAGGAAGAAAAATGGCAGAGCTCCGCGGCCTCCATAGATTTAAATGGAAAAAGAATGAGGCTCTACCCCTTTATTTATAGGGGTGGAAATGGCCTAGAACCTTTGGATTGGTTTTAAGTTATATCCGTCCATCCATTATAAATATTATAAACTAAACCCTATATGACTTAGCCATCACTGGGCTTCTGATTGCCCAGTAGGTCGACCGTGGCGGTAGACCGCCGGTCGACTACTATGGTCGACCGCCTTGGAAATCAGATCCCCGGGTCGGCTGTTCATATATGGTATAATATTTATTTAAATTCTAATTCATTTATTTCCATCCGTTTTTCGTATTTCGCCCGTAACTTTTTCATACGGACTCTGTTCACGAAACTCCAAACATGAAAGTTGACCAGAATTCTAAGACGAACCCAACGGTTAAAGTTTCATGGTCAAATTCCATCATTTGTAGAAATTCCTATTTTTGATCTTCTAATTAAATAACTATATATTTTCAAAATTTCGGGTTTTTACAAGGATCGTA
Source organism: Allium sativum (assembly GCA_030737875.1). NCBI lineage: Eukaryota > Viridiplantae > Streptophyta > Magnoliopsida > Asparagales > Amaryllidaceae > Allium > Allium sativum. Next base: position 433,527,199 of record CM060912.1, read on the forward strand.
AACCCAATGATGATTCTAGTTTGGTGGAGTTCGCATAACATATTGTAAAGTTTGTTAGCGACGTTACTACATTCCCCACCTCCTCTCAACTAGCTCCATCTTTTTCTGTTTCTTCGACTCATTTTTCACACTCTCTCCTCTTCTTGGTTCGGATGAAATTAGATCCTTGAATGACTAATTAGACCTAATTGCAAGGAAATCTCACTCATGTCGATTGGACCAGCTAGTTGCTTCCAGAAAGAGGCTATCTCATATGAAGAGGGTAGTTCAGTTTCGGTCTCAACTGCATATGGTCCCGTGCCCAAACCTATATCTCATTCCAATATCATGTTCCTATTCCCGTCCTACTAGGAGGACTTCTCGGATTTTATCGCTAACTCCTCACACCATCCGTACCCATTCTCTTGCAGCATCAGAGCATATGGTAAGGTTTACTCGTCATACTCTTGGTCTTATATGATTTGTTTTCCTCTCTATGCTTGATTGTTTGGGTCATGTCGCTTGGTTTTTTGTTGCCTTATTTTTCTAAATGGCGAATTGTCTTTTCTCGAACATTAGGGTGTTGGTAATAATGCCTCTCTTTCGGTTTTGAAGCACACCGTCAAGAAGCATTTGATTTTCTTGGTGGCTCTTCAGGAACCTTTCATGGGGTTGGAAAAGATTTTCCGACATTGTTATGCAACTTAACTTCGGGGTTGTCTTCCCCAATGAATCTTATAAAATTTGGATTCTATAAGCAAAAGATTTCTCCGTTCGTGTGGTCTTCGACTCACATCAACTTCTATCGATCAAGAGCTCCTTTTCCCTTTTCCTTCCCCTTTCTTTTTTATGCTATCTACGCCAAGTGCGATCACATAGAGTGACTGCATTTATGTCTTCCACAACTCAATAGAATGAGTGATGAGATATCCACATACTCTGGAACCTAAAAGAGGAAGGACCAGATTGTGCATGGGGAGTACAACAGAGAAGCATATGAGTATGGTTCGAGCGGGTCCGATGAAGATGAGAGACAAAGAATGAGAACAGAAGGTTGAACCAACTTTCTGAGCCAAAAACTCTATCAAGCCTAGAAAGAATCCGATTTTTCTCGTTTTGGTTATTACACCAAGTAAAAGCCAAACCAACGAACGAGACTTCAGACAGACTCAATCCGACGATAAAGGCACTGAAATCCGCTACTGCTGCACGACAAACGACATTTCCTTCCTGCTTTTCAACTTGGCAGGCAACATCATTAAAGTCTCCTCCCAAAACCGAGACTGAGTAACCCAACACGGAAAGGGCGAGAATATCGGACCAAAGAGCCAAACGCTCAGTCCTGTCGTACTTAGCGTGGACAACAGAGAACAGAAAAGAAGAGGAAAAAGATGGAATCGAACAGGCTATTGAAAGCAGCTGATCGGGGTCGAAAACGGGATGAACAACAATGTCTTTAGGCCAAAGAATCCAAATCTTGTCCGACACATTGGCTAAAGCACCTCCAAATCCTAGGGACAAAACCGATTTGGTGATCTCCTCCGGTCCCATCATAGGTTCCAAGAGTTCCACCAAAAGGATAGAGTGCTTCTTGACAACACACTCGTGTCTATCCTCAGATGCATCGTTGCCTATACCATGAACGTTCCAGAAGAGGAAATTCGCCATCTAGAATACCCAAAGAAAAACCAGAGAGAGAAGAAGGGAAGAAAAAAAGAAAAAAGAAACCACAGACCAAAAGACTCAGATAAGATACAACATGTGTCGAGTAGATCTTCTCAAAAGACTCAGATAAGAACAATGTCTTTTCGCTTTCAGAAGTTACTATTCATTTCGAATTGGAACTTTGATATGCCATAAGTAGGTGAAATTTACTTCAAGACCATTCGTTATAGTTACGAAAATTCATCGATATTTTAATATCATCACGTCCATCCAAAATCGAATGCCAAAATCAAACCTTGATTTTTGATCGAATATTATATTATTAAAATATTCACTTTTATCCTGAATTGGAATGAAATTTAATCAACTACCATATAATTCCATTTATATGGATTTCATACATCATATGTATTCAATAATAGTTGTAAACAACTATTAAATATCCAATTCACATACAGAGTGCAACTACACCCGTATAAGCCTTAAATAAATAACTAAGGCTTGTATCGGTCTGTTAATCAACCAATTGACATACAAACTACACACTTGGGATTGGTGTAAATCAAATATCATCCCAGTACCCGTGTAAGGTTTACATCTAATACTAGTGATTATTATCTACATACTTGCGAGACATGTAAAATTATCTTCCCAAACCCATGTAAGGTTTATATCATGATCCATGTGAACTTATCTACACACTTGGGAGACGTGTGGGCTAATTGTCATCCCAAAACCCATGTGGGGTTTTCATCCAATACTAGTGATTATTATCTACACACCTGGGAGATGTGTAAAATCATCGTCCTAAAACCCGTGTGGAGTTTATAGATCACGATCCATATGAACTTATCTACATACTTGGGAACGTGTGGGCTAATTGTCATCCCAAAATTCTGTGTGAATTTTCAACCAATAAATGTCCATTAATAAATTATTCGATCAATTCAAATCAACCACAAATTCATAAAATCAATCATAACTTATTCATTTCAAGTTATTATTCAACTAAGTCAATATCACTTAGATATGTGAATGTAAATGTGTCGTTTAACTTATAAACGGATGTTTAACCAAATATCAACTACCACAAACATTTCTAACTTCATCATAACATGTTAATCAAGCTAATTTCATTACCAAATTCATATCATAATTCATCGTCACTCAATCACTTATCAACCAAACATTCATAGTTTAACTAACACGTAAACTACTTTTAACTGTCTAATTAACTAAATAAAGTTAAGTATCTCTCACCAAAGCCATCCTATCCAAAAAACTTCACGGTAGGCTGCACACGCTCGCTATAGATCAAAGTTCGCTTCTTTTTGACTCAAACTCACCGACTAACTCTTGAACACACTCAAAATCACTTTTATTTAAGGTATATAAGGGAAAGTTGGAATTTTTATTGGGTTTAAGGCATGAAGGGGACCTACGGCTTGCGGTATGGGCTGGACAGCGGGGAGGCATTGTAACGCCCCACTCCCGCTATGGTCACTCACTAAGGGAATGCCATAGCATCGGTGGAGTATTTTAGTGAATATAGAACAGAAAAATTACAACAAGACAGATATAAACAGTACTTGAAATTTTAAAACATCATCTCATAACAGCGGAAGTAAAACATGTCTGGTTACATCATAAAACCAAAATAAAAGTCAAGTACAATATCCATCAAAATAAAGAAGTACATAATCCCACTCTCACACAATAGCCAAAACAAAAGAAAAGACAACTGGATAACTGGAGCTTTACATCTATCCAAGCTCCTAAAGACTGGAACAGCAATCCGATCAAGCTCCACTACTGCTAGGATCCACCGTAGGACCTGAGGGTTGGGAAAAAGGTAAAAACAACGGGGTCAGACATAAGTCTGAGTGAGTCCTATAACTTTAACAATACAATCGTTAAAGTAACCAGAGAAGACATAACTTGATATACGGTAACATATAGGGATGAACGGCTATACTAAGCAGTCAACTAAACTAAGATAAAAGATAAAGACGCATCTACCCTTCCTAAGGTAAATTACTAAACTGCACCACACCAGTCGTTCCTAACTTAAAGGTTGATCCCACCTAAGGACTTATAAAATTACTTTAATAGTACTTGCGTACCCCTAGGTGTCCAAGTAAGCGCCACGGGGCCCTACTATCCACCGGGTGTACACACTACTCCCCATTCGATCGGCTCCCTAACGTAGATACCCGTGCTGGCCCCACCATGGGGTGTACCATTTCCCCCAACGTGGCAACCCGATATAATTAACGATGCACGGCTTATATCTACACGATGCAACAACGGCTTACCTACCAGCCCGGGCCCACTCACGCATATGAAGCCCGTTGGACTTGCGTTGCCACCGCTAACCCGTTTTGGCCTCTTATAATCAAGCCCAATATGCGTGTCCCGTCACTCGACATGGGTCGAGCCCACAAAGATACGTTTGGGATATTGGTTGAAATGGGCCCCCACAAGCTACCCACTTAAGCTTGTCAAATATCTAGTGTATCCCACTTAACCCTTTAATCATGTTTAATTACATGTTTCTCTTGGTTAAGTATTCTAATCGTATTTTCTATTGCCACCCAAGGCAACCCACTTAAGATTCCACATGCCACCCAAGGCACCCACTTAACCCCTCATGTCCCACTACATGCTATAATGGTTAAGTGTTTCTTAATTAATTAAGACCGTGATCTCCCGTAAAGACCTCCCACATTAGACTGACTGTTATGACCGCCTGGTTAAGCCGGTAGAATCCGGGCAGTCTTACGTCATAACAGAGTCTAACCTCGTGTCTTTACCTTAATCACGTATTTAATTTATGGCCAAGACCTCTCACATTGGGCTGACATTTGTAGCAACTGGTTAAGCCGGTCGGGTCCGGGCAGTTTTACACTACAAATGAGTCCAACCTCGTGTCTTAGTCGATTAATTACACCTAATTAATCACCCCCATATTAATTATCCCTAATTAATGTCAAGATTTTCATAACATGGGTAGACCTAACTCAATAGGTAAATTCCCATGGGGTAGACCTAACTCAATAGGTAAATTCCCAACACATAGTATGGGTACACCTAACTTAATAGGCAAATTCCCATACTATGTTCCTTTATTTTATGTTATGCATAATTATATTAATTTCACACAATCTTATTAACTTATGCATTTAATTACCCCATCGTTCCCACGTAATTTCGTTCTCATGATATAACACATATAAAAGGTGTCAACTTGCATATGAATGAACATGTTTCAAAGGTGCCATCTTGCATATTAACAAACACATAACTTGCACATGCACTTGCATAACATGTCACATAACTTGCATATAATATGTCACATAACTTACATATTCACTTGCATAACAAACTTGCATATTAACTCATAGACTTGCATAATGTGTCATCATGAACTTGCATATTAACAAACATATAACTTGCATATTTACTAACATGTAACTTGCATATTTACATACATGTAACTTGCATATTAATCAACCATGTAACTTGCATATTTGCATACATGTAACTTGCATATTAACAAACATGTAACTTGCATATTAACAAACATGTAACTTGCATATTTACATACATGTAACTTGCATATTAACAAACATGTAACTTGCATATTTACATACATGTAACTTGCATATTGACAAACATGTAACTTGCATATTTACATACATGTAACTTGCATATTAACAAACATGTAACTTGCATATTAACAAACATGTAACTTGCATATTAACAAACATGTAACTTGCATATTTACCATCATGTAAACATGACATACATCATATTAAACTTGCATAAACTTGCATACTCAACATGCATAAACATAAGATTAATGCTAACATCATATCATATGATTCAAAGCTCATTAACCCACATACAAAACCATAAATCCCATCACATCTCATCTAATTAGTTTACCAAAAGATCATCAAAGTGATAGAAACTCACTACTAGCAATTTCGCACACCAAATGAAGAAGATTAAGATGCTAAGAAGAGATTAGAGGTTGATTAGAGAGTGATTAGCATGCAACCCTCTTCATAGATTTGTGGAGGCCATGATCAAGTTGCATTTTGCCATAATTTAATTACAAGGTTTAATTATGAATGAATTAGGGTAGGGTTGGGGTCTTATTTATAGGATTAGAAAGTGTTTTAGGCCCTTAGATTAACCCTAGATTAGATTAGGACCCTTAGATTTCGGAACCCTCTAGAACATAGCCCTAGACTTAGCCAAGACCAAACCTGGTGCACCCAGACCAGTAGGGCCGACACCCTGTGTCGACACCCCTGTCGACAGGGCTGTCGACACCCCTGTCGACACCCCTGTCGACATGGCTGTCGACACGGGGCTAGGCGGGAATTTTTCCCCCCTTTCCTCTTTTGGCTCCAAACTTGTTTTTCAAATCTGCTTTTTAAATTTAAACTTCCTAAAACTTCTTTGGGCCATAACCGGGCCATACGGACTCCGATTCTCGAAAACTCGGACTCTATTTCGCGTGTTTTTCCGAGACGAACGCAATGACGCAGCCCGTTTCCCCTGGTTCTTACATCTGAGATTAATTATACTTTAATTTCTTAACCATTAGTATTAATTGAAATTCGGGGTGTTACATTCTCCCCTACTTAAAGGATTTCGCCCTCGAAATCTCTAAGTTAAGAAGAACGTATCCTACCAACCAAACAATCATCTACTAAACCATCAACCACAAGCAATCATTATCCTTAGAAACTTCTAATGATGTATGAACATATGCAAAAAGTGTGTGTATATGTCCGTATACTAATGCAAAATCAGGCGGTCTACTGATTCAGTCGACCTCCTTAATGCAAACCATGATAGTGCCATGCATCCAACATGTATGCGAAACCCTATTGACACATACAAATTTCTACATGCGTGCACAACCATACACAAAAATGCATCATCCATATGATAACACAGCCATGATACATCCATCAATACTAACTACCACATCCATTTATGCAATATGCAACATGAAGTGTCTGAGCCGATCTAGTGCCTAATGTGTGTGTATATGCATCCACGAGCAACCACTAGCAATCAATTGCATCCACATGCATCCATCAACCATAACATGTTTCAAGCACATGTTTCAACCATAGGTTTTACCCTATCTAAAGGTCATAGGTACTAGCGAGAGGATATACTAAAGATAAGATAAGTACTAGACAAGCGATAAAGGAGAAGTTAAAAGACATACTCTCAAAAAGAAATGGATACAAAGAACGCATCTTCGCTTCCGTCTCCCAAGTAGCATTGCTTTCGTCATCTCCCCATTGCACTTTAACTAGCTGAACTTCTCTGTTCCTCAACTTCCTAGTCTCTGACCTAAGGATGCGAGTAGGAGCTCGTCGAATCGTCGCATCACGCTCTACCTCTACATCTCTAAGCAAGCTCGGCTCTACCACCTCTGCGGTCTCATGTAAGCATTTCCTCAGATGTGATACATGGAATACATCATGAACACCTCTAAGTCTGTCGGGCAACTCCACCCTATATGCCATCCGTCCAATCCTTTCCTTAATAGGAAACGGCCCAACAAATCTCGGTGCTAACTTCCCAACGGACCCAAAGCGAACAACATTTCTCAATGGAGATACTTTGACAAAAACCATATCCCCAACCTCAAACTCAAGATCCGTCCTTCTCCGATCCGCATAAGACTTCTGTCTATCTTGCGCTGCCTTCATCCTTCTACGAATTAAATCAATCTTCTCTGAAGTCTCTCTAACCATATCTGGCCCAAGCAAGATCTTATCCGTAGATTCCCACCAACATGTAGGAGATCGACAAGGCCTTCCATAAAGAGCTTCGAAAGGTGCCATGCCAATACTGGACTGAAAGCTGTTATTATATGCGAACTCCACCAAAGGAAGATGTTCTTCCCATGTACCTCCAAAATCCAAGATACAAAGCCTCAAGAGATCTTCTAAGATACGGTTCACCCTCTCGGTCTGGCCGTCCGTCTGAGGATGATATGCGGTGCTCAAACACAACTGAGTCCCTACCGCCTCTTGCAAACTTCTCCAAAACTCACTAGTGAAGATAGGATCTCGATCACTCACAATGCTGGATGGTACGCCATGCAATCTAACAATCTCTCTAACATAGACTGAAGCAAGCCATGGAGCGGTCCTCTTACTCTTCACGGGTATAAAATGGGCACTCTTGGTAAGTCTGTCTACCACCACCCAAATTCCCGTATTGCCCTTCCTCGATCTCGGTAACCCATCGATGAAATCCATCGAGACACTATCCCACTTCCATTGCGGAACTTCCAATGGGTGTAGCAACCCACCGGGTTTCCTTTGCTCCGCTTTAACTTGTTGGCATACCAAGCATCTAGCCACATACTCGGCCACATCTTTCTTCATACCGGCCCAGAAGAAAACTCTCTTCATGTCTTGGTACATTTTGTCTCCACCGGGATGAATAGTCATTCTTGAACGATGTGCATCATCCAAAATAGCCTTCTTCAAACCCTCATCTTGCGGTACACAAAGTCTACCGTCTCTATGCAACCATCCCTTATCATCTATGGTGTATCTACCCAAATGGCTGGACGACTCCCCCCTCATAAGCTTCTCTATCAACTCAACCAACTGTGGGTCGTCTCGCTGAGCCTCGCCAATCCGTCTCAAAAGAGTAGGTCTAACCTCCAAGGATGCCAACAAACCAGGTACAAAATCAACAGAAGGTCTGAAGTCAAACAAAGAAAGAAACTCCAAGCTTCGCCGTTCCACGAACAATGGACTCAAAGATAGCCTTTTTCTACTCAAGGCGTCCGCCACCACATTACCCTTGCCCGGAGTATATGCTATCTCGAAATCATAGGATGCTAAGAACTCCATCCACCTTTGCTGCCTTAAGTTTAAGTCCTTCTGAGAGAATAAGTACTTCAATGATTTATGGTCGGTGAACAACTCGAATCTCTCACCAAGAAGATAATGGCGCCAAGACTTAAGTGCGAAAACAATCGCGGCCAACTCTAGATCATGGGTAGGGTAATTCTTCTCATGCACTCTCAATTGTCTCCCTCCATAGGCTATTACCCTTCCCTCCTGCATCAAGACTGCGCCTAATCCTGTCCCACAAGCATCGGTATAAACAACAAACGGCTTACTCCCATCTGGGAGCACTAAAACTGGAGCGGTGGTCAAAGCTCTCTTTAACCGTCGGAAAGCATCATCACAATCTACGTCCCATAAGAAAACCAGATTCTTCTTCGTCAAGCGGGTTAATGGGGCTGATATCTTCGCGAAGTCTTTGATGAACTTCCTATAATATCCTGCCAACCCCAAGAAACTTCTTACTTCGGTAGCATTTCTAGGAACTTTCCAATCCTGGATAGATACTATCTTTGCGGGATCCACAGCTATCCCTTCCTTAGAGACCACATGCCCTAAGAATCGCACTTCTCTTCTCCAAAAATGACATTTAGAGAATTTAGCTTTTAGACTATGCGCTCGAAGAGTCTCCAACACTTCCTTGAGATGTAAGGCATGCTCTTCTTCACTCTTGGAAAAGACCAAGATGTCATCCACAAAAACTACTACAAACTTATTCAGATACTCTCTGAACACTCTACTCATTAAATCAACAAAGTATGCAGGGGCGTTTGTCAACCCAAATGGCATCACTAGCCACTCATAAAAACCATCCGGAGTCCGGAAAGCAGTCTTTTCTATACTGTCCTCCGCCACTCTCAACTGATGAAACCCTGTAGCTAAGTCCATTTGCGAAAACACTGAGGCGCCAACCAACTGATCAAAGAGATCATCTATTCTTGGTAATGGGTGTCTATTCTTCTTCGTGAGCTTATTAAGTTCTCTATAATCCACACAAAGTCTGAGGGACCCATCTGCCTTCGTGGCAAACACTACTGGAGCTCCCCACTCCGATATACTTCGCCTTATGAACCCCTTCTCAAGCAACTCCCCTACTTGCTTATGAAGTTCTCTTCTCTCACGAGGAGCCATGTGGCGCACTGGCAAAGACACTGGTTTGGCATTATCCACCAAATAAATTCGGAAATCTATCTCCCGCTTCGGAGGCAAACCCTTCACTTCTTCAAACACATCTGGATATTCCCGGACCACTTTGACAGAACGCAAACTCTCGACCGAAGCATCGAGCGATTCAAGATAACTTAGCAAAACTGATTCCATGGGATTACAAGAGATCTCGAGAGTATTACCCAAGCGGGTCATAAGCCTGACAACTCTCCTTTCACAATCAAGAACGGCACCATTACTGGATAACCAGTCCATGCCCAAAATCAACCCATAGCCCGTGAAGCCCAATACAAAAGCATCACATCTAAACTCAACGCTAAGTATAGAAATCTTCAAACCCAAACATATCATAGACAGATATATGGAGCCCCCAATTGGGTTTGAAACAACCAAGGGATCATCAACTAGACTGGTGTCTAAGTGCAGTGACTCAACTAACGATGATGAGATAAAAGAATGCGATGCGCCAGAGTCAAACAAAGTACGTACTGGATGATCAAACAGAAAAACCAGACTTTCAACGGAAATAGTTCTACCTCTCTGCTGAATCGGTGGAACTGAGAGAGCCTGAACTTGCCCCCCTGACTGAGGTGGTGCTATAAGAGCTTGCACCTGACCTCCTGAAGTAGACCCCGTCTTCTGTCCCTTCTTTGGGCAGTTTTTCACAAGATGCCCTGCTTCACCACAATGAAAGCAACCGGTCTTCTTCTTTTTGCGACAATCCTTACTGAGGTGCCCTGGTGTCCCACAATTAAAGCACTTCTTCTTTGTCTTCTTCTTGTCACCATTGCCTTTTCCACCCTTGCCTTGTTGTTGTTGTTGTTGCGGTTTCTTCTGATCCCCCTTTTTCTCTGGTGCCTTAGAATTCTTATCATCCTCATGCATAAGTGCCATGTAGACAAGCTTCTCAAAGGTGGCCCCCATAGGAATGTGAGTCATAGCTATTCCTTGCAATGGTTCGTTCAAGCCTCTAACGAACCTCAAAGCCTTCTTCTCCGGTGTATTCACCAACTCTATGCCAAACCTTGCTAATTGATTGAATTTGTTGACATATTCTTTCACCGTGAGATTCCCTTGCTTCAAATTCAAGAACTTCTCCATAAACAGATTCTCTTCCGCCCTTGAGAGAAACTTAGCCCCAAACCTTTGCTTGAAATCTGCCCAAGAGTCAACAGGGCGTTCTCCATTAGTGACCTCCCACCAGAATGAGGCCTCTCCCTTCATTAACCAAGCCGCCAACTTGACTTTCTTTCCCTCTTCCACTTCGAAGATATCTAGCAACTCTTCCACTTCCTTAAGCCAATCTCTAGCCTCTACGAAGGTCTCTGAACCTAGAAAAGGTTTTCCTCCTATAGCCTTGAACTCCTTGCAAACCTTAGCAAAATTATCCACTCTAGGCTGAGGAGGAGCGGTTGTCTCTGGTGTAGTAGCATTGGCTGGACCCGCAGCCGCGGCCCTAGCCTCTTGCAACCTCCTATACCATAGTGGTATAACTAAACCCTCTGGAATGTTAAGATCTTCAGCCATGCTGAAACGAAAGAGGAAAGATTCAAAAAGGAGATTCCGAAAGATAAAGATATGGCTATTGGGGATTATGCTTTTCTTTTTCAAAAACTTTTCTTTTAAAAGACATGTTTTTGAAAATACTTTCTTTGAAAATACTCTTAGAAAATAGTTTTTTCTAAAAAAAAAAATTTTATCTGTTCTGGTAACCTTAAGCTCTGATACCACGTGTAACGCCCCACTCCCGCTATGGTCACTCACTAAGGGAATGCCATAGCATCGGTGGAGTATTTTAGTGAATATAGAACAGAAAAATTACAACAAGACAGATATAAACAGTACTTGAAATTTTAAAACATCATCTCATAACAGCGGAAGTAAAACATGTCTGGTTACATCATAAAACCAAAATAAAAGTCAAGTACAATATCCATCAAAATAAAGAAGTACATAATCCCACTCTCACACAATAGCCAAAACAAAAGAAAAGACAACTGGATAACTGGAGCTTTACATCTATCCAAGCTCCTAAAGACTGGAACAGCAATCCGATCAAGCTCCACTACTGCTAGGATCCACCGTAGGACCTGAGGGTTGGGAAAAAGGTAAAAACAACGGGGTCAGACATAAGTCTGAGTGAGTCCTATAACTTTAACAATACAATCGTTAAAGTAACCAGAGAAGACATAACTTGATATACGGTAACATATAGGGATGAACGGCTATACTAAGCAGTCAACTAAACTAAGATAAAAGATAAAGACGCATCTACCCTTCCTAATGTAAATTACTAAACTGCACCACACCAGTCGTTCCTAACTTAAAGGTTGATCCCACCTAAGGACTTATAAAATTACTTTAATAGTACTTGCGTACCCCTAGGTGTCCAAGTAAGCGCCACGGGGCCCTACTATCCACCGGGTGTACACACTACTCCCCATTCGATCGGCTCCCTAACGTAGATACCCGTGCTGGCCCCACCATGGGGTGTACCATTTCCCCCAACGTGGCAACCCGATATAATTAACGATGCACGGCTTATATCTACACGATGCAACAACGGCTTACCTACCAGCCCGGGCCCACTCACGCATATGAAGCCCGTTGGACTTGCGTTGCCACCGCTAACCCGTTTTGGCCTCTTATAATCAAGCCCAATATGCGTGTCCCGTCACTCGACATGGGTCGAGCCCACAAAGATACGTTTGGGATATTGGTTGAAATGGGCCCCCACAAGCTACCCACTTAAGCTTGTCAAATATCTAGTGTATCCCACTTAACCCTTTAATCATGTTTAATTACATGTTTCTCTTGGTTAAGTATTCTAATCGTATTTTCTATTGCCACCCAAGGCAACCCACTTATGATTCCACATGCCACCCAAGGCACCCACTTAACCCCTCATGTCCCACTACATGCTATAATGGTTAAGTGTTTCTTAATTAATTAAGACCGTGATCTCCCGTAAAGACCTCCCACATTAGACTGACTGTTATGACCGCCTGGTTAAGCCGGTAGAATCCGGGCAGTCTTACGTCATAACAGAGTCTAACCTCGTGTCTTTACCTTAATCACGTATTTAATTTATGGCCAAGACCTCTCACATTGGGCTGACATTTGTAGCAACTGGTTAAGCCGGTCGGGTCCGGGCAGTTTTACACTACAAATGAGTCCAACCTCGTGTCTTAGTCGATTAATTACACCTAATTAATCACCCCCATATTAATTATCCCTAATTAATGTCAAGATTTTCATAACATGGGTAGACCTAACTCAATAGGTAAATTCCCATGGGGTAGACCTAACTCAATAGGTAAATTCCCAACACATAGTATGGGTACACCTAACTTAATAGGCAAATTCCCATACTATGTTCCTTTATTTTATGTTATGCATAATTATATTAATTTCACACAATCTTATTAACTTATGCATTTAATTACCCCATCGTTCCCACGTAATTTCGTTCTCATGATATAACACATATAAAAGGTGTCAACTTGCATATGAATGAACATGTTTCAAAGGTGCCATCTTGCATATTAACAAACACATAACTTGCACATGCACTTGCATAACATGTCACATAACTTGCATATAATATGTCACATAACTTACATATTCACTTGCATAACAAACTTGCATATTAACTCATAGACTTGCATAATGTGTCATCATGAACTTGCATATTAACAAACATATAACTTGCATATTTACTAACATGTAACTTGCATATTTACATACATGTAACTTGCATATTAATCAACCATGTAACTTGCATATTTGCATACATGTAACTTGCATATTAACAAACATGTAACTTGCATATTAACAAACATGTAACTTGCATATTTACATACATGTAACTTGCATATTAACAAACATGTAACTTGCATATTTACATACATGTAACTTGCATATTGACAAACATGTAACTTGCATATTTACATACATGTAACTTGCATATTAACAAACATGTAACTTGCATATTAACAAACATGTAACTTGCATATTAACAAACATGTAACTTGCATATTTACCATCATGTAAACATGACATACATCATATTAAACTTGCATAAACTTGCATACTCAACATGCATAAACATAAGATTAATGCTAACATCATATCATATGATTCAAAGCTCATTAACCCACATACAAAACCATAAATCCCATCACATCTCATCTAATTAGTTTACCAAAAGATCATCAAAGTGATAGAAACTCACTACTAGCAATTTCGCACACCAAATGAAGAAGATTAAGATGCTAAGAAGAGATTAGAGGTTGATTAGAGAGTGATTAGCATGCAACCCTCTTCATAGATTTGTGGAGGCCATGATCAAGTTGCATTTTGCCATAGTTTAATTACAAGGTTTAATTATGAATGAATTAGGGTAGGGTTGGGGTCTTATTTATAGGATTAGAAAGTGTTTTAGGCCCTTAGATTAACCCTAGATTAGATTAGGACCCTTAGATTTCGGAACCCTCTAGAACATAGCCCTAGACTTAGCCAAGACCAAACCTGGTGCACCCAGACCAGCAGGGCCGACACCCTGTGTCGACACCCCTGTCGACAGGGCTGTCGACACCCCTGTCGACACCCCTGTCGACATGGCTGTCGACACGGGGCTAGGCGGGAATTTTTCCCCCCTTTCCTCTTTTGGCTCCAAACTTGTTTTTCAAATCTGCTTTTTAAATTTAAACTTCCTAAAACTTCTTTGGGCCATAACCGGGCCATACGGACTCCGATTCTCGAAAACTCGGACTCTATTTCGCGTGTTTTTCCGAGACGAACGCAATGACGCAGCCCGTTTCCCCTGGTTCTTACATCTGAGATTAATTATACTTTAATTTCTTAACCATTAGTATTAATTGGAATTCGGGGTGTTACAGGCATGTTGGTGGTGGTGATGTGGGGCCAAGCGTGAGGTGTGGGGTCCACTAGGAGGAGGTGAGAGGAGCTAGAACTTGATTTAGGGTTAAAAGGAGATACCTTGGAAAAATAAAAAGGGATTTGGAGTTTTTGGGCATTGAGGAGGGGATCCACGTTGGTGAGATGGATGGAGGAGGCAGAGGGGGGCCTACCACAGCGGGAGTGGCGGTGGAGGGGCTGGGCTTAGGTGGCGTGAGCTCTGGGGGGGGGGGGGGGGGACGGAGGAGATGAAAAATGGAGTTTAGGTCTAGGAAAATGAATTTTAAAAATGAAAAATGAAATTAAAAACAAAACAAAATAAACATAGGCTTTAAGAAATCATGAATGACTGGTTAGGGAAGAGGATGACACTTGGCATGAAGGACAATTCGTTTACTAATTGTGATTGGCATATAAATTAGTGTTAAATAGTTAATCTCTTAATGTTTATACGTCTTACGTTCTGGTCGTGCGACCACACACTAACTCTAAAAATCACGAAATTTGAAATATCGTTACGTTACAAAATTACGCTTCCAACGAACAAAGTTTCGTCGAATTCGGAGTCCGTTTGAAAGATCCCCTTATTTCTAGCTTAAATCGAAAACTATCTTTATTTTCAACATACATTTATTTATTGTACTCTCACATATTAATTCCGATTGACTTGAAATTTTAAATCCTGTCATATTTCAACATTATGAATCTAATAAAAGTGGTTTCATCGGATTCCGAGACTGTATCAAAAATGGTCCTTTTAAAGGTCATCAAAATAACGTTTAAATTATCGATTTTCAAAATCTCCACTTTTAAATTGATTTAAAAGATTTACTTACTCCGTTTTTAGTCAAGTAAAACATAAAACCAAATTTAAAATTATTTTCAAATTTTATCGAGTCCAAAATCAACATTTTCTATTTTAAAATTCATTAAAACAGATTCAAATTCAAATTTTAAATAGACAAAAAATACGGGTCGTCAGAACATACCTCGTCGGATGAAATCGAAGAGAAATGAAGGGATTTGACAGAAGTAGATTGATCCAAAAGGAGGGACTTTGTAAGAAAGAGTTAAACTGGAAGCCAAACGAAGAAGACTGAAGACAATCGATATTAATTTGAGCAGTAAGGGTTTTCTTCCATTTTGGGTGACTGGTAGATCGAAATTTTGTGGAAAATGGAAAATGGGATCGCATAACGGGATAGTCTTTTGCGGAAAATGGAGACAACAGAAGGTAGATTAAAACTTTTGGGCGACTGGTGAATTACGTGATGGGTTAAGGGCATTTTGGTAAATTCAAAAGGATGCATAATAATTTAGTGGAAAGAGTTTTCATTATTAGTAGTAAAGATTGAGGAGAAATGAAGGGATGAGATTTGATAGAAGTAGATTAGTCCAAAAGAGGGACTTTGTAAGAAAGAGTTAAATTGGAAGCCAAACGAAGAAGACTGAAGACAATTGATATTAATTTGAGCAGCTAGGGTTTTCTTCCATTTTGGGCAATTGATAGATCGAAATTTTGTGAAAAATGGAAAATGAGATCGCACAACGGGATCGTATTTTGTGGAAATGGAGACATCAGAAGATAGTTTGAAATCTTTTTGCGACTGGTGAACTACATGAAGGATTAAGGGTATTTTGGTAAGTTAGAAGTCATAATTTAGTGGAAAGAGTTTTCATTAAGATGAAGATTATTGTTTAAAACGCAAACCAATACATTACACATTAGCATGCACCAATAACCATGCAATATCGACTCTCCTCATTGGCACAAGAGTGTCATCCCAAAACCGTGACTCATAACATTTATCTGATCCAGTACGCAACGCATATTTCATAAGCTTTTCATGGAACCCTGAATCGCTTTATTCGTTTAAATTTGCGTCATTACTTGCTTATTTTCCTCACGAATTGCTCTTTTTTTAATGTCATATCCAGACCCCGATAACGATCTCTACTTTGATTCTCTTGAATTTTTCTGCGAGGAAAATGAAGTTATCGAAGATAAAATTGAAGAAGTTGAACAAACCCTTGATTCCTCTTCTTCTTCGACAATCTCGGAGCTCACGAATTCCACTTCAACGAAAAAACCCACCTCCACGTTTCGGCGCCGCAGATCGTCTCAATTACTCAAAAATTATATTCCAGACGTAAGCCACGAAAATACCACTAAACAATTGTCAACAAGTAACGAGAATCTTGAAATATCTCAGGCTTCGAGCTCCGCCATTACGAATGTTACCTCGGAAGCCACGCAAGATTCGAGCTTTTCAAGTAGCTCGAGGGAAGAAGTCCTAGAAAGAAGAAATGGGTCGCTTTTGCTTACGGTTGCTGGTTTTTTGATTAAACTTATATCTTTGCAGCTCAGCTTATTGGTTGGTTGTTTTAAAATTCCAGTTAAATTGCTGCAGTACTCGATTTTGATGGTTTGTGATCCTTTTGGAACGGTTAAGCGTATAGTTAAAGTGGTAAAAACAAAATTTTTGTGGGTGTTTAATTTGATATGTAGTAATCCCAACCTCGGGAAATTAGCACTTAGGCTGGGGTTAGGTTGTTTTTGGTTTGTTTTTGTTGGGACTATTCTAGTTGGTTTTTTGGTTACTGCATTTTTGGGTGGGAGTATGATAATGAAGAAAATAGTGGAGGAGCCATTACAAATTGTCGAAGATTTGAATTTCGATTATACCAAATCAAGTCCGGATGCTTTCGTTTCTTTGGATTCAAGAAGTGGCGATAACTGTAATTTTATTTCTGGGGAAAAGGGTAGAGACGAGATGCAAGCGAAGTCGGTGAACCAGAAGCTGCATTTGACTATTGCATTGACATTGCCTGAGTCTGATTACAATAGAAGGCTTGGAATGTTTCAGGTATTATTCCATTGTTAAATTTCTTCTACACATTTGCAAATTGCAATTATCTTTTGCACAATACACCAAGTTATGACCATTTATCTTTAATAACTGGAATGTCATTATGAGGACGAACTTGGATAGTGACAGCCACAAAACTGGAGCTTAGCCTCATTTTAATGCAAACCAACGTTTCTCTATTAATGTTGGGTTTTAGGCCAGCACATCGTATCTTGAAATAATTACTATAAGATAGGGCTAGTTGTTATGGAGAACTTATGTAACTTCTACAGCTTGTGGGCTTATGCATGGACTGGTTATTAATGGAATTAGTTCATAAATTTTACTTTCCCTTTTCCATGCAGTCAAGAGTGATGAGTTCATAGCAGTTGTACAAATGTAAAAATAACTTTTGCAGTTACAGAGCTTGAAGGAAAAAAAGGTTGATCTATAAGATCCATGTTTATTAGCTGTCATATTCTTTTTCTGAATGATCTCTTAGTCTTTCTTAAGTATTGCTCAACTTAATATCAAGGTTTCAAATCTCGGATTTCAATCACATTTGTTTTGGAATATTCACGCAAACTATCTCATATCGACAGATATTTCAGATGAGATGAATGTATCTCGGCCCTTGAGTGTACATGGTGTGTCTTTATCTTTATAATATCTCAAAGTAACTTATGTGTTTAGATTTAAGGCTTTAAAGATTTATCATCAATTATAATTTTCGTAGAAAATAAAAAACGTAACATACTTGGTTTGTGTATAAAAAATAAATTGAATTAATGTTGTGGAGAAGAGTGCTACCATGATTAGCTTAATCTATTTGGTGATGACTGAATAATATTATCTTATTTGAACATAAAAACGAAATAAAGTATTTTGTTGTGACCTTCAAGATAAAAATAAAAAAATGTGGTTAGCAAGTTGGTAAAATGTAATAGGATTGAGTAGTTCTTTTTGAATCTGTATGAAAAAAAAAAAAAAGAAAAAAAAGAATTATGTATTGGAAGAAAAATATGTGATTTCGGGTGAGATCTCAGATAGAGATTTTGATTCCGAATGAGATTTGAATATTTAGGGCAAGATGAGTGTTGATGGAGATATGAATGAGATTTGATGTTTTGTGACTTTTATCTTGATTAAGTGTGTAGACGAGATCCCGGGCAAGATATACGAGTGTTAAAACTTAAGAATGCTTGATATGTACTATCACTCTTATCCTTCAAATTAGTACTAGGGCATTCAATTAAAGTAATAATCACAAAGATTTAGTTTCTCATCACAATAACATAATTTCATAACTATTTTGTTTTTATATTTGCATATTCTTTTGAACATATTTAGGATTATATTATGAAAGAATAATGCTATTTCATTGGGTATGTCTTGTACTTTTATTCAACAATATCAAAACATACCAGACCTCTGGACATTTCATCTAATACTTGGGCTTCAGTTCGTTCATTAGTGATCAGTCTATCCAGTTCTATTAACATTGGCCATTGTTTCATTTTCTTTTGTGAATTTATCAAGATATAAATTTATGCCACATTGATGAAAAATAATTGATTAGTTTCTATGGTTAATAAATAGTGCAGTAATGCAAGAGGCACTAGTGCTATGTATGAAGTAGTTTGAATCAAACATTCATGCATTACTCAATGCCATTATATCATGTAATTCTGATACAAGATATCACTTATATCGGAGTATTTGTCTCTGTCGAACATGAAAATGACTTTAAAATAACAATAAAATAAATTTCAAGCTAACCATTTAGCTAGGAGTTAAGCAGCTTCATCCATTGTACTTTGTGCATAATGTAGTTTTGCACCAAAGCTGTTAAGTGTTCCAAGTCTACGCTAATGTTAACTCCTCGATTATACATTTCTGTTTTTATTGATCGAACTTTTAATTTTGCATATTATTTATTCACCTATTTTTTTTCTCTCTTTCCCGAATAAAGGTTCGTGCGGAATTTCTCTCTGCAGATGGCAAAGTGAGGTATAGCTCCACGAAGCCTTGCATGCTTAAATTCAAAAGCCCGCCTATTCGCTTTGCAGAGACATTTATCAGAACTGGTACTTTGCTAGCAGGCTATTCTTCTGAATCTCAGGTTATCAAATTAAAAATGACTGGATCCATTGGACCAAGAGACCCGATTGCATGTGTAAGAATTATTATAGAACAAAGGGCAGAGTACAAGCCTAGTGCTGGCATTCCTGAGATTTATGCTGCCTCTTTGAAACTGGAATTCCAGCTTCCTTTTTGGAAAAGGATATTATGGAATTGGAGGAAGACCATATTTGTTTGGCTAGGTATGAGCTTGTTCTTTTTAGAACTGGTCATTACCTTCATTTGTTGCAGTCCTATTATTATTCCAAGATTGAGGCTAAGGCAAGCTACTGGTGGAACATAGTTATTGATATCAAGAAATTTGGAAATGAAGCTAACTGTCTCAAAGACTCTTATATGGTATGTTAATCTGGTTCTATAAGGTATTTCTAACCATGTCTTATTGATTTGATGGCTTTTCTGCATTTGATTTTGCACATATTTATCCATCGGATGTCTTTATTCAAAAATGACATAACTGACTGGTTATTTTTTGTCCTAATGGGTTAATTGATAATATTTGGCGGCAAATTATTATTATTTTCTTTCTAAAAGGAATAATGTTTCACTAATTAATCGTTTCCATTTGACATACTAGCTGTCAACAGATACCTTTGAACGTGGATGGTGTTATATTCACATCTGATTATGAAGCCATTTTTTATTATAAGATATATGTGTTTGTCAATACGAACGAACGTCACATGTTTACCCTATCAACTAATGATCGGTAAACTTGGAAATGTAAAGATATGACAATTTAACCAAAGTTTTTTTTTCTTAATATCACCGACTATGAAAACACGGAAAACAAATGATTTTTGTGTGTAAATAGTTTTGAGCAATGCATATGCACAAAATGAATATAATACAAACTATTATCTTAATAAAAGAACGAATATGTATCATTTATTGTGCTAAAATACATGTAAGATAACTATATTCTTAATAAAAATTGGACATGTCACTTCTGGATTTTGTCTGCATATGTATCCCTCTTAAGATATGTGATCTTTATCTGTTTTTTTAAAACGGGTGCAGATGGATTTCATATTTTCGGTTATCTATCGATACACTTACGTGTTGACATTCTTGCAAATATTTGCACCAATATGTCAGCAACATATGAATTTTTAGTGACAACTGCAAATTTTGTATCAATTATAATGACATGGTACATGTTGTTTATGTTTATTAGTTTAAACCTTGCATGTTGGCATATCAACGAATGCTTCCAAATGCGGATAGTGTCGTTTTTATAATTCACATCCTCATTTGAAAATCATTTTATGATGTCTGCATCTATGGATATATAATAATTATCATATTATTAGATGATTAATAAATCAAGGAATATATGTAATCCCCCATCTGGAGACCCGCACTAACAAAGAGCATTACTAATTAATACCTTTTGTTAGTGTAGAGATTAAGGATGGTTAGGGGCGATTATTCTTAAATTTTGTCTTAAACGAGTATCTAATATGTCGATTGAGTGTTTTAATTTTCTTTTCTTACCTTATGTGGATCGACATACATGATTCATGTTTAATACAAAACTACGGTGGCTAAGGATCTATTCAGAACAAAATATAACAACATTACAAATAATAGATCATAGAACATAATACACATATATACAAACAACGGAGGTACAACATCATGTTTTTACATAAGCGAATGGTTCTTAGGAACCATATAAAAATACAACATATTCCAACGATGGATGTACATAAGGCACAACGCTCGACTACCCAAATCAAGGACTAGCGTCAAATAGGATCCAAGGAGAAAGCAAAGCCAACAAGGAATATACAACAGAAGACTAACCTGAAATAACTCCCTCTGGCCCGAGTACATAAAATATACGGGTCAGTCTAGCTTAAACAAAATAATTAGTGTGATATGTGAAGTATAAAGAAACTTGAGTGTTAATTCATTTTCACTAAAGAAGGAACAACATAAGTACGAATCAACATAAAATGCATGAAATAAGATCATCTAACTCAACAAATATGTCTCATGTATAAGTCGATAACAACAAACACATATATTTCCATCGACTAGAAATAACTTATGCTTTAAGCTATGATATTGTAAATTCCAAATCACATAATAACCTTAGGATGGGAATCATCAAAATCTCACCATATAGAACTCATATAGGAATTCAAAGCATCAAAATGTATTAATCGTATCAAAAATCGTCAAATAGCTCATAGGCTATATATATAAAATCCACATCAATCAAAATGGTGAAAAACATTTGAAAATCACAAATTCTAGAAATAAGAAAATATGAAATATAGTAATAATATAAAAATCAGTGTAGTCAAGGCGCTCGCCTAGGCGCCAAAAAGCCCTAGGCGCCAGCCTAGGGCTTTTCTGCCCATCAAGGCACCTGCCGTGCTCGAGGCGCCCAAAAAACGCTCGAGGCGCCGAGGCGATGAAAAAGCGCTGATCTGAAAAAGCGCGCTTCAACTAGGTTTTTTTTTCTTTTTTCTTTTTTGAGGCCCAAAACAGCCCACTTCGAACATACCAGGGGCTTTATGCCTTCTTTGTTTGGTTTATGATGATGGTGTGATGTTTAAATCTCAATATTGTGCAGTTTTTTTAAGTGCTGCTATTTTTTTTAAGTGCTGCAGTTTTTTAAGTGTTGCAGTTTTTTAGTGCAGTTATTAAAGGGCAGTTTTTGTTAAGTGCAGTTTTTTAAGGCAGTTTTTGTTCAGTTCAGTTTTTAAGTTTCATTTTTTAAGTGCAGTTATTAAAGTGCAGAAGTCATGCTCAAGGCGCCCAAAAAAGCCCTAGGCGCCAAAAAGCGCTAGGCGCCAGCTTGGGGCTTTTTCGCTTTGACTACACTGATAAAAATGGATCCATATCACCGTTGGCGAGCATAAGCTGGCCGCACCTACATCATCTACATATGACCGAAGTTGTACAAATGACCTGAAGGTCTATTTGCTGCAATTGACCAGAAGGTCTATATGCTACTAATGACTCGAAGGTTCACAGAATGTGTCATACACTTTCCAGTAGTAACCCAAACGGTGACAATAACGCGTCCCATACGAAACGTTATCACTTATCGGTTTACTACGTGGTTTATTATGTCAGTCAATTCGACAACGGTATAGCTTCAATTGAACAAGTCCGGAATTAACTAATATAGCAAAACTACATGTCCCGTACCACGTAATTTATTATGTTGTTTAAGTCACTTTCTCGTTCTCTCAAAGAGTGCAAAAAAGTGTACTTATATATACATACACACTTCGAGAAAACGAGTTTCAAAGTGGTTTTCAATTTTTTTTGGTGAACATTTCTTTTGAAAGCTTTTTATAATGTAGAATATTTATGTATAAAATAGCTTGGGAATAGTCATATTTTTATAAATCGATTTAAGAAATATTTATTTCAAAAGCTGGTTTTGAATCAAGAAATTTCTTTGAAATCGGTTTACAGAACACATGCACAAATCAGCTAAATTCAACAGAAATTCGACTAAATCATCGTATGAAAGCTCTTATAAAAACTTGTCAATCAGAAATACGAATTGACGTTAATGTCTGTTCTTCAATATTCGGAAGTACCCTCTAGAAATCAACTCAAAACATTGTAACAAACTCATAACAAAAGCACACAAATTCAGAAAATATTGCACATAAGAAATAAAAGGCCCGACCTGGAGTTTGCTTCTCTATGTAGACCTATACCTTGCTATAGGTCGACCTGTATACATCATGGGTCGACCTCTTGGTCAACGCATATAGGCCACGATCGACCTTTATTGTCGCGAATTGCAACAAGAGCATTTCCTGATTCGTATTGATTTTCTACCATCGAATTCATATAGTTACAGATGGATTTCAGAAATGGTTTTCAACAAGCAACAAGAACAACATGCAGACTATAATCCAAAACCAATTTGACATGGTGTCCATGCAAAATGGAAGAGTAACAAGCTCTTAAAAATAGACCTAAGCAACTTAGTTACTGTAAGCATGTGAGCTTCAGATTTTCACTTACAGTAAAGTTAATCGAAAACTCAACAAAACACAACATGCAACAAAAATTAATCTAGAAGAGTGAGATTTTACAACTCACCTTTAAGCGATTTCAGCGAGTTTGCAATTATTTTGTTTGCAAAGATAGAACTTTAGACTGCGAAATGGTTAAGACACTTGCTAGAAGAAAATAACAGAGATGCAACCTAGAAGAGAGAATTAAAGTGAGCAACCATTCTCAGATCTAAGAAATGGAGGAATTAAATCTTTGATTTTGCGTTGCTTAACCGTAAGAATTAGATTCAGCAAATTTTTCTTAGTTTTAATTTATGAAATGGTTTGGGTTTGAGATTTTGAGTAGTAGTTTGCTGCATCTCTCAGGTTTTGCTTATAGCTTATGTTGACCAAAAATCAACATCCAGATTCGGCAATTGGATCCATACAGGAATAGAGTGAAGGAATTCATGGGAAAACCACATTCTTGGAGTCCACGTTTTCATAAACACTAATTTTTTATTGCAGAAATAGTGACCTGAAGCTAAAATGTTATCATAATCTTCAGGATCATCTAGTTTAATTATATATATAAAAAAATTCTCTTAAATAATTGATAACCCTGTTTTTTGATCTGCCATGTTCGGTCAATATAATCCTTTAAATGCTTGTAGTATGGTTTACTTCCTTGTATAGAATACAACTGAATTTTGCCACTTCTCCCTAGCTTTGAATATTAAGTTATCATCAATAAGGCTACGTAACATCAAAATAACGCATAATTTACATATTTCTAACGAAAAACTAAGCCTGGCAATCGTGTCGTTTCGTGTACTTTCGTTTCGTGTACTTTCGTGTTTTCGTGTACTCAGAGCTAAAACCGAAAACGACCCGAAATCATTTCGTGTACCTGTTTACCCGATCCGAACACGAAACGAAATAATTCGTGTAAACACGAAACGACACGAAAAGTACACGAAATTAATTTCGTGTACTTCCTGTTCGTGTACTTTCGTATACTTTTGTGTACTTTCGTGTACTTCCGTGTACTTCCTGTTCGTGTACTTTCGTATACTTTCGTGTACTTTCGTGTATTTTTGTGTACATGAAAAGTACACGAAATTAATATATTGTATGATATATAAAAAATAAAAATTATATATAAAATATTTCGTGTACTTTCGTGTACTTTCGTGTATTGAAAGTGAAAACCCATATCCGACCCGAAATTTATCGTGTAATTTCGTGTTCGTGTACTTTCGTGTTTCGTATACCAAAAATCAAAACCCATAACCGTTTATTTCGTGTCGTTTCGTTTCGTGTTAGCGTGTCACGTGTCAAATTGCCAGGCCTACGAAAAACGCACTAAATCGTGCACATGTTTCACACTTTTAACTTTTCAAAGTTTATACAACAAGTTACAGTTCATTTATATCTATTTAAATATGATTTCTAAAATATTACACAATCTTTATTTTATATTTTTCAGTTGCTTTAAACTTCCATTTAAACACCAAAATTACACAAAAATTCATTGTATTGTTTGAAATAAGATTCAAAATCATAACAAAATTAAATACATAAATTACAGACCATTGGATTTTTTTTTATATATGGAAGGTGTAATTCAGGGTGAAGTCCAACGGTTGGGATCTTTTGTGTTCAATTTTGTGTTAATATTTTGTGTCTAATTACACTTTCCCATGTAGAGATAGATTTCTTGAACACAAAATTAAACATAAATTAGGAGACATAATAGCTTTGGATTATTTTGGTCTTATGCGATAGATGGAATTCAAGGGACAATCCAATGGTGGAATTCATTGTATCATCAATTGTGTGTATATTTTGTGTCCAAATAAATTTTCCCATATTAAAATATTTTCACACTTAAATATTGATTTCAATCAGAATTTCTTATTTTTAATATTCATTTACAACCCAATTTTATTTAAACATCCACTTCAACAACTAAAAATCATTGTTGAGCAATAGTTTACAAAATTATTGCATTTTGACAATGAATATTTCTAAACTTATTTTTATCTCAAACCAACATAAGCTTCTAGAACTTTATTTTACATTTTTATTCAACATATCAGTTGTGAATTAATTTCATCTCTTACTTTTTTTGGCAAAACCGACCAGTTTTTATAGTGGTTCATAACATTTTTCATTATAACAAATAATAAATACATTTCTACATGAGTAGACTGAATGTCTAGCTACTACAGTCGGTGTTTAACGTGAACCTTCCACCACAAACGATTTTTATAGTGGACCGTCCACTGCTATTAGTATAGCTCATAGAACATGAGCTAATCTAAGAGATTAGACTACTCGAATCATAAACAGTTGCCTAGATAATCCCATAAATCTCTTCGCAGGGAGAAAAGACAAACTCAACAAAATAACATCATTACAAAACATTACATAAGAGACATTACATCATGTGCGGACAACACCAAAGAGAAAAACAGACAAACACGGCAGAAAACCATGAAAGCTTCTTCTTCTCAGTGTCACTATCACTTGCCAACGCAAAGGCTGGAACTTTGACACGAACAATAACCTGAAAGCCTTACGTAACTGCAGCAACAAACACAGTGTTCATCTGTAGCAACTTGGAGTGCCAAACCAGACATATACAGATGAAGCACCAGTACATCACAAACTCTCCAATCTTCCCAAAAACATGTACTGCCTAAACACAACAACATCTGCAACTATACAACCTCAAACAAGACAACAAACCACCTCTAACAAGTCGAAATCCTAGTGCATACAGACAATCGATCAACTAGAGGCTCACCAACATAACCAAACTGCAACTGCCACAGTGAAAAAAAAAAAAAAAAAAAAAAAAAAAAAAAAAACCAAGCAAATGAAACAAAAAGCTTTGAACTAACCAAGCAGGAGAATTGGAACG
This sequence comes from Allium sativum, assembly GCA_030737875.1. Lineage (NCBI taxonomy): Eukaryota > Viridiplantae > Streptophyta > Magnoliopsida > Asparagales > Amaryllidaceae > Allium > Allium sativum. Next base: position 433,553,729 of record CM060912.1, read on the forward strand.
TTGCCTCTCCATTAAAAATTAATCGTCTGTGCAGTTGTGGGAGCAGAGGGAAAGGCAAACTCATATGTATGACCACTACAGATGAACAACAAATCCAGCAGGAGAAGGACAAGTCGCAAAGAAAATCTAGAATGGACAACTATGAACTAAACACAAAAGGGCACACCACGCTAAAAGGCGATACTTCCTCACCTCCGATAAGTCGACAACGGCTATGGCCAGCACTTACACTCAACCGATCAAACAACGGAGGAAGCACCAACAAAACCAATAAAACAAACAATCTCAAAGCAGATTGTAGTCAAAGGAAACACATGACAAAAATCTCTTTACAATGAGGAGTATAACTGATATGCATATTATTACCCAAAGAGACTCACATGCCCAAAAGATACTTGGATTGAATGCATAAAGAAATCACATGCTGTTAGTTGCTGAAATATTATCCCGCCTTTTCTTTTTATTTTTGTCCTTTTGATTTCTTTCCCGCCAAGAAATTTGTTATGGATAGGAGAATAGTGGTGCCATGTAGGCATTAAGGTTGTTACACACTGTTATAAGTACGTAGGAATTGTAATGAAAAGGGAAGGAAAGAAATTTATCTGCAAAATTCTTATTTCTCTTCATAATGTCTTCTTCTCCCTTTTAAACATTCCTTCTTTTCCTTTGAGATCTGCTCCTTGCTGTAGCAATCCGCATCAATAACTTAGCGCAATAACCCTTGGAAACGTTGTGTTGCAGAATTAGCAAAAAGCCAAAGAAGTAATTATTGGTCAAGTCGCAAAACTATCCTAGGAGTTGGATCGACAAGAAAATTTGGAAATAACAGCTGACACCACGAGGGAGGCAAAGGAAGGGTTGAAAGGTGGAGGAACAATCAGAGAGGGACCGACTCCTCCGTTACAACTAGGTAAAAGCTAGGAAAAAGATGAAGGGAAAAGAAGGACGAAAGTGAACGGAGAAGAAGGAGAAAGATGGCGGCGGTGAAGGAATTGATTTGCCCTAGTTCCCATTACTAAATCTTAATCTCATTTAAATGTAGAATCTAACGGATTTCATCTCTTATTTAATTACAATTTATTACCAACCCAACATAATTCCTCGTTTTAACTTGAACCCCATTGTTTATTGCATCTTAAATAATGATAAGAACTCTCCTTTTTAAATTCATATTTTATTTTCTCTGGTTTTAAATTGCACACATCATTATAATTTGTTTTTACTAATACTCAAAAACCACGGTAGATTCACCCTTTAAATAAATTGCGTCTACGCAATTTCCCTTATGATAATACATCAATAGTTTTAATTTCTATTCAACTCTTTTACAAATTTACGTCTTTTTAGGGAATATATTTTGAATCCTTAAGTATAAGGTTTTCAAAAATTTACATCTATCCCAAATATAAGTAAAGATATACACAATACATCAAATTATCACATATTATCTTTTACTTAACATACATTTTGAAATACACGCTCAACCTTTCAATCCTTAAATAAGTTAATGACAATATCTCGCCATCTATTGGTAGCAAACCACTCAGTCAAATGTTGTGATTTTAATTACATAATTAAAATCGCCTGGCTATTTTATGATAATGCATTTTATAAAATGTTGTTTATGCTCAAGTTATTTACTATTTTAAAACATATCTTTATACACCAATAGGTCCAGTACATAATTATTTGTATTCCTTTGAAACCCAAAATACAATTTTACTTTAAAACAATTTGTTTAACTTGTCTCATTACGTCAAATAATATTAAAGCACCGAATTTTTAATGATTCATTCCATCATTTGGCTGAAAGTCGATATTGCCTCGCCAAGCTCTCTCTTTTTTCATGATTTTTTTAATGATTTAACATTATTTTAGCTTAAATATTTTTTTTGGTTGATTATTTCTGTGTCAAAATGTTTCATACGATGTTTAGGAACCCCTATTGATAATATGACTTCGTATGTATCAACCGAATCCTTAAACACTGTTCGAACAAGTCAACACAATAAATAATCATAAGTTCACCTTAGTTGTATTTATTTTCATTATCACTAGCATCTAATTATTTCACTTTTAAATAAATACAACTAGTTAGCCATTTATACACCATCCCATAATCACACGTGCAATTATTAACTTTTGTGCTCAGCCGAAATAATCTACTTGTTCCGTTGTGCAACTTTGAACGTTTTCTAGATCATTAACACTTATTAACCCAATATAAGCCTTAATTTATTATCCTGCTAATTAATTCATTTTTCCATCCCCATTTAGTTAATTAATACGGCTATATCTATTACACACACTAGGGGACAAGATTCTAAGTTTCACCAAGTCTAGGTCCATGATGAAATACATCGAAAGTGTTTGATAAGATAAATATTTTCTAAGCAAGGGTATACTATCGATAATAGAATTCAATTCATAGGATATTACGGAATTAAACACATATTTAGACGTATTCCAAAACCTATTATTTAACCCCAAGAACTCAAAAATTAAGGGACAACGATTACATATAACAACGAAAGGAGATACAAATTGATATGAATGTTATCCTTTGTTGCTGTAACACACGTACTATTCGGTTATGTTCGGTGTTTATCGTACTTTGATATGAAACCTACTCTGATACCGTTTTGTGATGCCTGACCCCGAGACTCACACCGAGCATTACTAAGGAATACCGTCTGTTTATGCACAAAATAAGACTATTTAGGAGCGACCATCTGTAAGCTTTGTCTTAAACGATTATCGAATACGTCGATTGGGTGCTCTAATTTTTTTCTTACCTTACGTGGATCGGTATACCTGATTCAAGTTTAATACACAACTATGACGGTTGTGGATCTATTCAAAAAAAAGTACAACAAAATCACAAATAACAGATCACCGAACAAAATACACATATATACAAACAACGGAGATATAACATCACATGTGTTACATAAACGAATGGTTCTTATGAATCTTATTCAAATACAACATATTCCAATGATGAAAATACATAAGATACCACATTCAACTACTCAAGTCATGCACTAGCATTAAATAGGGTAGTCCAAGGGGAAAGCAAAACAAAGCAGGAATCTACAGCAGATGAGACTAATCTAAAATAATACGGTATGGCTCGAGTACATAGAATACACAACCCGTTAAACAAGATAATTAGTGTATGATAGGTGAAATATAAAGGCACATAAGCGTCAACTCTTTTTCAATAAAGAAGGAACAACATAAGCATGAATCAACATAAAGTGCATGAGGTAAGATCATCTAAGTCAACAAATAAGTCTCATGTATAAGGTGATAGTAACAAACACATATATTTCCATCGACTACAAATAACTTAAGCTTTGAGACTATGATACAGTAAATTTCAAATCACATAAAAACCCCAAGATGAAAATCATTCAAATCTCACCATATAGAACTCGCATAGGAGTTCACAGCATCAAAATGTAGTCACCGTATTAAAAATCATCAAATAGCTCATAGGATTATATAACACTCACATCAATCAAAATAACGAAAACATTTGAAAATCACATATTCTAGAAATAAGAAAAAAATGAAATCTAGTAATAATATAAAAATGGATCAATATCATTGTTGGCGTGCATAAGCTACGCCGTACGTACACCATCTACATATGGTCGAAGCCCTACAAATGACACGAAGGTCTATATATTACAAGTGATCCGAAGGTCTTTATATTACAAATGATCCGAAAGTTCACAGAATATGTCATAAACTTCCCGATATTAACCCAAGCAGTGACAACAATGCATCTCATATCAGACTTCCTCACCTATCGGTTTACTACAAGTTTGTCAATTCCATGATGATACAGCTTCAATCGAACAAGTCCAGAATTAATCGTTATAACAAGCTTGCGTGTCCCATACTACATGGTTTATTATGTCGTTTAAATCACTTTCTCATTCTCTCGAAGAATGCAAAAACATTTTAATTAATTAATTATATATATATATATATATATATATATATATATATTATATTATATGCTTTGAGAATATCAGTTTTGAACTAATTTTCGTAAACATTTGGAAAACATTTCTTTTAAAAGCCCTTTATAATAAAGAATATTTATACATAAAAAACTTGAAAATAACTATACTTTTATAAATCAATTTATCAAAATATTTATTTCAAAGCTGGTTTGAATCGAAAAGTTTCTTCGAAATCAATTTACAAAACATGTGCACAAATTAGCTAAATTCAACAAAAATTAGATAAAAACAGCTTATGAAAACTCACATAAAAACTTGTCAGTTCGCAACACGAATTGACGTTAATGTTGGCTCTCCAATATTCAGAAACAACCTTTTAGAAATCAACTCAAACCTCATTGTAAAAGCAGGCAAATTCAAAAATATTGCACATAAGAAAGAAATGGCTCGACTCAGAGTGTGCTTCTCCAGGTCGACCTATACCTTGTCAAAGGTTGATCTTAGGGTCGACCTGCATACATCATAGGTTGACCTCTAGGTCGATCGATACAAGCCATTATCGATCTCTATGGCCGCGTTATGCAACAGGAGCATTTCCTGCTCCATATTGATTTTTTTGCCATCGAATTCGTATATTACAAATGGATTTTTGAGATGGTTTTCAACATAAAGCAAGAACAACATACGCACTATAATCAGAAACCAATTTGACATGGTTTTAGTGCAAAATGGAAGAGTGATATGCTTTCAAAGATAGACCTAAGCAATTTAATTATTGTAAGTATGCAAGCTTTAGATTTTTTACTTACGATAAACTGAAAACTCAACAAAGCACAATATGGAACTAGAATTAATCTAGAAGACTGAGTTTACATCTCGCCTTCAGGCAATTTCAGTGAATCAACAATGATTTTGTATGCAAAGATGGATCTTTAGGCTTCAAAATGGCTACAGATACTTGCTAGAAGAAAATCACAAACATGCAACCTAGAAGCGAAAACTACAGTGAACAACCATTCTTAGCTCTAAGAAATGGAGGAATTAAATATTTGATTTTGTGTTTTTTATTGGCAAAGCCAACCGGTTTTTAAAGTGACTGTAAACACTTTTTACTATAACAAATAATTAAAATATTATTACAAGAGTTAGACAGACTATCTAACTACAACTTCGGTTTTTTAAGGTGGATCGTCCACCACCATCCTATCAAGATTATAACGCTGGAGCTAGACACTGTTTCTAGACTACAATGATGGTTTTTAGAGTGAATCGACCACTACAACTATCCTAGCTTACAGAAAAGGAGCTTGACCCTATGCCCAAACTACTAATTGCATACTTCAGCCAAAGTGCAATATCATAAAAAGAAAAAAAATCAAATCACAACCAGTAATAAACTAATTTCACTACAGCAAAACACTGAACAAGCAATATATCAAGTCTCCCACTATAGCATTACAAGATATGACATGGAAAAGGATGCAAAACACCATTCAAGATATCCTACTTCTCTGACATAAAAATCTAACATGTTGACAAAAAGGAGAAAGCTAGCAGAAAAAGTGGAAATAACCAGCAAGATATCCTACAAACGAGGACAACTAGGCTAGAACCATTCCTTTAACATTACAAATGAACGAATCAGAGGACGGTAAAAATGGTAACTAAACACAAGCAACACAAACCTAAAACACCACCGAAGCAATAAGCTTTCACTGTGGATATAAGGTATCTGCAGTGTAACACAAAGGCAAACAATCCTCATGTTCCAAATAGCACAGAACATTATCCTGGAAGAATGACATAAAAACCAGGTACGAGCCAACTGCTAAAAGCACAGTAATTGATTCATGATTGGCAGATGAAAGCATGGCAAGGAAGATGATACACAACCACGCAACAGCACTACCAAGGCAAAGCCTCACACATAGCTGAGCATGGGGGAGTGTACCAAAATAGAAAAGCAAGCCACACTTCATCTAATCCTCAACTCAACCATGAATAGTTAGATCCAACAACAGCCAAAGGACACTACATGCCCCATTCTTGCACAAATGCACACCACAAAGCTAAAACACTCACAATCAACTAAGATCCATCAGAAAACCAAACAAGAAAATCCTGATCCCTCATTAGCTGTAAACAGTCTCTTGCGAGGGATTGGAAAAGAAAATGTGTGGCCAAGGAGACATGTTGGAATACAGAGCTACCGCGCAAGAGCTAAACCTTGTGGCTCATCATATAAGAAGAACGAGGCGAACATGTCAATAATCGGAGTGAAACTGAGGAAGAAATAAGCGAGACTGAGTTGAGGGGTCTTGCAAAATTTCAAGTGTGGAGAAAGCTAGATCCGGGAAATGTTGGGGAAGAGAGATGTAAAAAAGAAGCGAAGTCAAAAAAGGAAGGAGGAGTTAGAAAACAGATGGGAGAGAAAGTGGATATAGATGCCATTACTAAAATATTGCAGAGCTTTGTTTCGTTTAGATTTTAAGTTGCTTACCTATAAGAATTAGATTAAACAAATTTTTCTTAGCTTTAATTTATGAAATGGTGTGGGTTTGAGATTTTGAAGAGGAGGTTGCTGCATCGCTCTAGTTTTGCTTGAGGAAGAAGAAATGTATGAGAAGGAAAAATATGCGCTTATCACTTTTCTTTCTATGCCTAATTTATCATCTAAATTTGGTTTTGGGTTCCGACTTTAAAATCAACTCAATAGGGATAAGTGTGCTTAATTAGGCTTATTAGACATCAAATTAACAAAAAATAATTACATTTTTCATACAAAACCCACAAAATCATGCACATGTTTCACACTAACTTTTCAAAATACTATACATTCATGTATATCCATTTAAACATGATTTCTAAAATATTTAACAACTTTTATTTCACATTCTTTAATTGCTTAAAACTTACATTTTAACACCAAAGTTACACGATAATTCATTGTCTTGTTTGAAACAAATTAATAAATCATATTAAAAATATTTTTACATTTAAATATTGATTTTTAATCAATTTCTCTTATTTTGAATATTCATTTACAATCAAATTTTAATTTAAACATCCACTTCAACAACTAAAAATCATTGTTTAGCAATAATTTACAAAATTATTGTACTTTGAAAATTAATATTTTTAAACTTAAACCAATATAATAAAGCTTTTAGAATTTTTTTATTTTAATTTTTTATTCAATAGATCAATGTTGAATTAATTTCTTTCATCTCTTATTTTTCGCAAGACCAACCGGTTTTTAAAGTGATCCGTAACACTCTTATCATTACAACAAATATTGATTACAAAATAAAACATGAGGTAGGCACATCGCCTACCTACTTACTACATACATCATCTAAGAAAAGCAATACAAAACTAGTTAGACATAATCTCCACGTAGGGAGAGGATCTCAACTAATACCTTTGATACACACAGTTTTCAAAGACAATGCAAAATGTACAACAGATGGCTGTTACGCAGTCCCAATTGCCTAACTAGATAAGTAAGTGAAACAATCACCAGAGAACAACAACAAAGCTTAACAACAGATCCACAATCTATTTCCGACACACAAGCGGCGGCAAAGGCAACACACTTGCAAGCAAACACCATACAATAGTCACATATGAACCTCACAGGCCTAACACCAAGGCAAGAACAGACTATCTGACACCGACCAGCAGCTCAGAAAAATAACGTAGCATAGAAGCGAAAACAATTACAAGCCGTAGACAAACTCAGCAAAATCCTTTACAGAATTACCATTGCAAAACTCAGTACACCACAACATCCTTACACAGCCTAACCTAACCAACAAATCTAGGAAGAATCTCTAACAAAACCAAGTCAAGTTTAACACAGAAGACCCAAAAACATCTAGATAACAACATAAGTTGAAATCCTCTCCTCACAAATGATGTAACGACCCGAATTTCAACAGACCGATTTTTTCTCAAAAATCCCAATTTATCGAAGCTTGAGTTGACTTGTCTGGTATCCTACAGAGAAGACAGAGATAATAAATATTTCAGAGCTCGATAAAACATCTCACAATGAATGGATAAAATATAGCAATCAAATATAGCCTTATCAAAATAATAACACTGTCTATCAAGTGTTCAAAGGCTACCAAATCGCTACCATAAATCTAACCTATGAGTATGTTATGAGGAGGGGGTCAGAACACAAAGTTCCGGTGAGGGGACGAATTATATATTCTAAAACAACCCTACATATACCATTCAGTTATGTTTCCTTAATTATAATGTTATTTGGGTTAACAACACTCATGGCCCTATACTCACATCGTACCCATCTACTCCCAGTAGATTAAACCTAATATATTATATACGTAGTTAGGCCCTCTCATCCCAAGGTACTCTCCATAGTACCCTCCTCATACGGTCTCCGTCGTCATGCTATAGAAGCACATACACCACGTAATCGCACAAAACCACTATCGTTATGCCACGTAAGCATACATATTCTCATATCCGAACTCCTCGGTCAAACCACCTCTCAACATAGAGTAATGCCCTAATGTCTAGAATACACCACATAGCGCATGTATCTAAACTCTCACACGAACATACTGCATACTATAACCCGAGTCCCGTAATAGGGATGCATCCAATGCACGAAACTTAGTCGACAACTTTCAATATCTGTAAATGACGGCTTCATTTGGCTTACAATACAGATATTGACATATGGTCTGTCTTTTCATGGTGGTTATGGACTCAACCAGCCCCTCCCTCAACTAATGAAAGACTACATCAAGAGCTAATGACTTTCTCCTAACAACTAATCTAGCATCTGATTAGGCTTGACCCTCACCAACTCCTCGATAGTGAAAGTACGTTATTAGTTGGTTTAGCTCTTAGCCTTTCCACATCCCACTGACTGTCGATGACAGGTGTCCAACGATTACTATTCTTAATTTGGTCCTAACCAACCTCTCCCATTGGCAAGGAAAATCGCCGAATCACCCAACGTTATCCGTCGTAGCCTTCTAACTGTCACACCACAGTTCCAATCAAGGTATACTCACATAATGGTACCGTACAGACCATACATCTGTGGGTACAACTGAAGCCTACCACAGAGAATCATCACAGAGTATCCTACCATGTCCCGCAGAAGCCACGTGCCTCCCTCTAGTCTCGTAGAATTATTAGTTGGACGTGCTCCTCTCGTATCTACAGCCACCACGATGATCTACACCGCTGGGTTCTTCATCCCCATGCGTACGGACTGGTTCCGGCGCACCACTCTATCGGGTTATTAGATCCTACATCTAGTCTCTAATTAAGCGCTTGTTTTACCTCATCGCATTTGCTGATTAACTTGATTATTTGCATACTTACTTTATTCAAGTTACTTGGTTTATTAGCATACAACTGACTGCTTACTTTCTTTATTCAGCACTATGCCGTCGGAGCAGACTTCCGCTTATAATTTGTTCCATTTATTAAACTTGATTGTTGACCATTTTTTTTGGCAAAAGCTGTCGTGGTTCAACAGATCGAAGCCCAATGTCAGAAAGCTTATTTTCAGCATTGGTCGATCGACCGTTAGAATGACCTGTATTTCAAAAAGTCCAGAGAAGATTTGACCCGGGTTAGTTTCCTTTGAGCAGTGGCATCTCGTGCCCCGGTATAGTCGCTATCCCGGGTCGATCAAGTCAAGCATTTCCTTAATGTTCGGATCGACCAGATATCTCCGGATTACGTGGAAATATCCAAATGAGTTGTTTATTGCTTAGCCTGACTCTCAAGGCAATAAAGGCGGTCAACCACTTTCGAACAAAGCTCTACTTTTGATACACCTCATCTCGAGTGCCACGTATACCACAACTTTCGAGGGTACTATTAATCAGCAATAGACCAGGTCCCACAGCCGCCATTACACCAGCTAATCGAGCTCCATGTGTCCAGGATCCGCAAAAGAGGCAGGCCATGTGTAACTCATCCAATGCTTCTCTTCACCTATAAATACCTCCAAGCTCAAAATGGAGAGGGACCTCTTTTTTCGCCACTCCAACTTTTAGTTGAACTTCCCCTTCAAAATCAAATCTTCTCCATGGCTAAGTCCAAAAATAGCTAATTCTTCTTCCTCTTTTTTGAAATAGAAAAATCATTGTACTTGTAATCAAAAGAAAGTCAATACATAAAGTGGACGTAGGCACCATTTCTTGTCGAACCACTATAAAAAGTCCTGTGTGTTCCCTGTTTTCTTTACTTTACTGCAATTTTGTGATTGTTATTCGTGTGTTCTTCACACAATTGGGGGTTGACTGTCACTAGTGACCAACTTTTGAGTCAACACTTTAGCGCGCTAGGTGGGAGACGCACCGACATACCCTGCAACCTTCAGCAAGTTCCGATCCTTGGCGAACAAACGGAAGAAAGTTGCTGTGACGACCCCAAACCCCATTCCACGGTGGCAAGGATAATCTTTGGAATATAACACATAAACAAATAACAGCAGAACATAAATATATAAATACACCAGATAATGTACAACAGAATACACCGGATAGACATAATCATCAGAGTTACACAATATACATGATCATACTTAGTACAAATTACAGTTTCAGCTTTACATAAAATGTCTACAGCGGAATCAAAACATAATATGTACAACAGGAGCTGAACAGCAAAAGAAAGAAGTGATAGAATCCATCTTCAGCTCCATAGCTATCCAGAGAGAGCCTGCTAAAACCTGAATACAATGTTGCCCGTGCAGAAAATAGGGCATCCGAGTTTGCAAGTGAAACAAACTACGATTCAGTCATGAGACTGGTATGAGAAATCTACTTAACTTATTTTATAATAAGGCCAATCACAGGACCACGCCGCTAACGCGGAACGGGTTTACTCTATTGGATTGTCAGTGCTCAAAACAAGTTAACCATTTAAACATCGCAAAGCTTTTTACAAAAATGACGCCATTATAAGACTCAGGTCCCATCACACAATGCAACGCAAGCCGGAGGATAGAGTTTTACCTTATAATGGCCAAAATATGCTTGATATGAATAAAACAAAAGCATTTGATATTATTACTAGTGTTTATATGTTTCAAAATCAATTTCAATCATAAGTATCAATCATAGGCGACATAAATGCCCCATACCACGATGTCGCCATATATAGGTATACAATCAAAACCGCACGATGTCGTATTTGGAAATTGGATTTCCGTCATGAACCAAAGCAAGAGATCGTCCTTACCGCTTCGAGACTCTCTAGCACGAGCCTTAGGATCAGAATGCATCGACCCTTGGAGCGACAGAGCCGGTCACAAGAAGTGGATTAAAATGCCTGAACACTACGTTTACCCGCCCTATGGGGCGTAAACTGGTCATATACTGACCAAACTGTCGGCCCTGTAGCGACCGATATAACCGAGGTGCCTCGCTATCCATCATCCACATAAGTAAAATGCTGGGCGTGTAAAAACCAAAACACCACTCCTAGCTAGAAAGAAACGCATGTCCTCCCTGAGGTCCTCTCCCGTTTCTGGTCCATACCGGGGTGTGAGGCTCGCTAATCAACGCTAAACACAAAGCTAGCTATTTAAAGCCATACTTTGATCATCAACCACAAGGCTATACTTTTCAACAAAAGCCTTGATCACTGCATCTCGGCATGCCACACAGGCAATTCACGCCATGCAACTGACGTATATCAATCACACAGAATGAAATCCAATGTCAGACACTCAATCCATTTACAAGTCGTTTTGGGTCTGAACGAAACCGGAGGCACCTTATTCCTCTCTCGTATGTCCAATATATGAGAGAGACCCTCGCACATCCGGTCGATCTACAAGTACGTCTGGACGACCACCACTTATTACCTTGTCTTGGGATGCCTCCCAATCAAGATACCAGCAATCATCTAAACGATGTGAAGACTTCCGGTCTTCAACCACCGTCTTCATCGTCGATTTCTAATCGTCGATCAATTATTTGAAATGAGAATTAACTCGGCCTTTTCAAATAATTCACGTATTTTTAGAATTCAAATCAATTCATTTCCTGGTTAAATTATTTGACATCCACAATTCAGTTCATTAATATATTTTTCATGTCAAACACATTCAGCCATCAAATATCCTATAAATCGAGTAAATTCGATTTATTTCCATTCCATATCATTTATAATATTTTATAACGATTTATCACTATTTTTATTTATTTAAAAATAACCAATTTATTTAAAACGACGCTTCAGGCCACAACGCGGCCTTGACACTGTTTTTCTTCAGATTTGATTTACACATATATGAAAATCTAACCGTTGGATCTTTACAAATTTTATATCATTGGAAAGATCTTTTCAAAACGGATCCAACGGTTCCAGTTTTGGGAAAATACGACAGTCGGATCTCTCGGTACAATCGTTTAAAGTTACGATTTCAAAATACGAACTACATCATTGTTATTCGTTTTTTTATAATTATATATATATATATATATATATAATCCATTCTACGATTTCCAAACCATTTTCATTTCATATATTTGATAAAAATAATATTTTTACTCAACACATATTTATTTCAACACATGACTAATTTTAACACTTCATATATATAATAAATATGTGATTTTTATTGTTAAAACAATTTATTTCAAACATGATTATTTTTAGCGATTCGTATATATTATAAAAATGTGATTTTTATTGTTTAAACAATTTATTTCAAATATGAATATTTTTAGTGATTCGTATATATTATAAAAATGTGATTTTTATTGTTTAAAACAATTTATTTCAAACATGAATATTTTATATACTTCATACACATGATAAAAATGTGATTTTTATCTTTTAAACAATTTATTCGTCATATGAATATATTTCCAACACATGAATATATTTCAATACATGAATATAAATCAAACACATGAATATTTCAGAAAATTTCGGCAGCATAACAGCAGGGGGTTTAAAATCGACACCGTCCCGAGTACGGCTCCTCGCACTACCTTACGCCTCGCAGCGTTCCCTAAGGGGCTTATCCTTATAATCTAAATATTTGAATCATTTTCATATCCCATTGGATTTTTCCACAAACAATTCCCATTTTGTTTCAACCACAAACAATTGTTATCAACCATTTGCATTTATCTACCAAATTTCACGTCAGCCAAAATCCAAACAATCACAACCACTATATATCGTCCATGGTCTGTGAACGAGGGGAGTACATATATATATATATAGATATACGTATATAAATATATTTCAATTTCATTTCAACTCCATTCAACGCACATATAATTTTTACAACACATATATAACTTATACATCGCACATATAATTTATACAACGCTTATACATGAGATGTACAACGCTTATATAACTTTTACATCGATTATATAATTTATACATCGCCATTCCATATCCTTTATAATTTAGAAATCTCACCTTGGGTTCCACTCCTCCAAAAGTTGTAGGAAGCTCCAAAATTCTCCAGTCTCTTCTAAAATGTAGAAGACGTCATCACAGTCTCGGTGTCTCTTGTTTCACTGGATTTCGTCCACATAGCAAAAAGATATGGTTTTTATAAGTTTGCAACACTTTTAAATGTGGAAATCAGTTTAAATTATATAAAGCTAATACCTTTCTTCACCGTTCAAAACTATGTTTGAGATTTTCACTCAAACCATGAAGCGATGCGTCGATCGGGTGGTGCAGCGTCGTAGAGGGAGGAAGGGGCTTCTTGGCGCCAGCGGTTGCACTCAGATCGACTGAGGGATCAGGGCGTAGCGGTGCTCGCAAGTCCGGGTCTTCTCTGCGTTGATCCGGACAAGATACTTCACGAGAGCGGGTGCAGGTGGTATGGATTAGAAGCTCGTGAGGAGATCTTCAAAATCCTCAACTGGGGTGGAAGCTAATACGGCGTGTGGAGGGAGTAATCGAAGAGAGAAGGCCATGAAGCTTTTCCGCCATCGCCACAGGTGGTTATCGGGTTTGAACGATAATGAGAATGGATTTCTATTGACCGATAATTTTATATTTGTTTAAATTCGAAAATACCCTTCGCTCCATAAGAACTCCAATTCTAACCCAACGACTGTCGTCCCTAGCTAAATAACCCCGTTCTGGACACAATGGAATATGTTTCGTAGGTCCATTCGACTGTTTCAGTCAGTTATTCTTTAAATTCAAATATAAAACATTCAAACATGGATTTGAACGTACATTTCAATTTGCCGGGGCCACATACTAATCCCAAAAATTCTAGAAAAATAAATCTGGCTATGTTTAGACGATATGGTCCAAACAAAACTAGTTTCGTCGAATTTGGAGACCGTTTGAAAAATGGCCATTTTCTAGTCGATCCAAATTGGCTCAAATTAACTAAACACATTTCTTTTGCCACGTTCACATATTAACTCCAAAAATTATGGAATTTGAAATCTAGCAATAATTCGACATCCCGGATCCAACAAAAGAGGTTTCTTCGAAAACGGAGGTCGTTTGCAAAATGTCTATTTTCAAGGGCTATATAAACTCCATAGCGACCTTTCTGAAAATTCATTTGGCCATAACTTTTGATTCCCGCTATGAAATTTCGATTTTTCAGATTCGTTAGAAAGATATTCTTAAACAGATTTAAATATTTTTGGTTTCACTAAAATTCGTTTTATTTTGCATCCTGTATAGTCAGTCAAAGTTCGAATTCAAATTTTCAAACTGCCGCGCCATTTCAGACCTTGTTTTATAATTAAAATAAATATATTCGTTATAACTTCGATCCAAATAGAATTTTTGTCGTTATTATTTAAAATAATTTATTTTAAATATTCAAAATCCACTAAAATAGCCAAATTAAATTTTTTAAATTGGTTCTGATTTTCTGGGTTGTTACAATCTCCCTCACTTAAAATCTTTTCGTCCCCGAAAAGGAACGAAGCTGAAAGTTCTTTAATTAACCAACTCAACTTTCATTCTGGCTTCCATTCTTCAACTTTTCAGTTTCTAAGAATTTTTGAATTCTTCAAAAATTTGGCTACCATAACCTCCTTTATACGGGGAGGGATTTGGAAATTTATTGGGCTGTATTAGGTACCCAATAAATCCTAAAAAGCATACACATATTTATAGTGATATATTCCGGTGTCCACATGGGAGTGTGTATAGATCATAACTCCAGAGAATAAATTCTCGTCATGCTATAAATGGTTTTTGTGCCTTAATGACTAGAGATACGTGTTTATTGTCATTCCCAGACCCGTATGGGGTTTTTATTAATCTGGCAATTTACCGTTACATTTTATATTGTCCATGTCAGTCTTCGGTTCAACCTGTAATATAGTCATCGTCATACAAGCCTCTCGCTCGTATGGTAAATTGTCAACCTCGTCACATAAGCTCCCAATGCTTATGTGGTATATGATAGAGTATGTTATCTTCAAGAAGTATGCCATGTAGTGTAGTTCAAAATTAATTGTTACTATCCTATGGCGACGTTTATTATTTCATACAGAACAACCAGCACTCCGCATCCAGTGGCATTCACAGGAGTTGATATAATTATAAAATTGCGCATCCAACTCATTAAGGTTTACCTATTTTTCACGCATGCAAATAAATTCTTTACTCAACAGCAAATCCATTTACCTGTTCAAACATATATAATGTACATGCATGTATTTATATCTATTTCAAATTAGTTTAATATTTGATTCAACTTGCATAAATTTACCATCATTTTCTTATGGTTTTTTATTCCAATGTTATTTATTTTAAACTAACAATCACACAACACAAACAATAATCAAGTAGGGAACAATACAGAAATGCAAAATATGGTATATGTACTTTGCACCAGAGTTAATCAGAGATATCCACCCTGCAATTGGGATAGGCTTTCTTAATGCTCTCCTCAGTTTCCCAAGTACAGTCTCGTGGATCACCACTCTATTGCACTTTGACTAAGTGAACCTTCTTGTTCCTCAGCTCTTTAGTTTCTTTGCCAATAATCTTTATCGGCTCTCTCCTCACAGCTAATTCTGGAGTAATTTCCAAGTCTTGCTGCGCGGCTTCTTCCACGACCAAGTCTGAATCATGCACATGCTTTCGAAGTTGAGATACGTGAAACACATCATGTGCTCCAGGTAACCAATCAGGCAATTGAACTCTATAAGAGAGAGTTCCAATCCGTTCGAGCACCGAAAATGGACCAATAAATCTGGGCGCCAACTTCCCTGTTTTTCCAAATCGAACTACTCTCATCGGAGAAACCCTTAGATACACATAGTCACCAACAACAAATGCTAAATCTCTTCTTCTCGAGTCCGCATAGCTTTTCTGTCGGCTTTGAGCTTCTAGTAATCACTTCTTAATGAAATTGACTTTATCCGCAGCTTCGCGAATCATATCTGGGCCCAATACAAGTCTATTACTAGGTTCTACCCAACATGCGGGAGATCTGCACGGTCTACCATACAGTGCTTCTAATGGTGACATTTCCAGGCTCGCTTGGTAATTGTTGTTGTATGAGAACTCAGCCAAATGCAAATGGTCTTCCCACGATCCTCCAAAATCAATAACATAAGTCTGCAATAAATGTTCTAGAATACGATTCACCCTCTCAGTTTGACCATCTGTTTGAGGATGATAAGCGGTGCTCAAGTTTAGCTTTGTTCCCAATTCTGCTTGGAATGCTTCCCAAAATTTACTAGCAAAAATCGGGTCACGATCACTAACGATACTCATGGGAACTCCATGAAGTTTAACAATTTCTTTAAAATAGATCTGCGCCAGACTCTGAGCGGTTCTATTTGATCTGACAGGGATAAAATGGGCGGTCTTCGTGAAACGGTCTACGATCACCCATATACTGTCGTTTCCTTTCCTGGTTCTAGGCAAACCATCTATGAAATCCATAGAAATTTGTTCCCACTTCCAACCTGGAATTTCCAACGGTTGCAACAATTCGGTGAGTTTCTGTTGATCGCTTTTAACTTGTTGACAAGTAGAACACCTACTAACATATATAAAGATGTCTCTTTTCATCGCCTTCCACCAGAAGGTTCGCTTTAGGTCATTATACATTTTACTAACCCCTGGATGGATACTCAGCTTGGACTTGTGACACTCGTCCATTACTTCTCTTTTGAGCTCAAGGATGCCGGGAACACAAATTCTTCCTTTCAATCTCAGAACTCCTGCGCTATCCACTTGAAAACTGGAGACTTCGCCCCTTTGAATTCTTTTGATCATCTCTTTAACAAAACTATCGTCTTTCTGAAGAATAGATATTTTATCAATCAACGATGGTGTAATGATAAGATTGGCGATGATCACATTCTTTCTTCTGAGCGCATCAACCACCATATTGGCTTTCCCCAGAGTATACAAAATATCAAGATCATATGCCGCAAGAAATTCCAGCCAACGCTGCTGCCTCATATTCAGATCCTTCTGGGTGAATAAATACTTCAATGATTGATGATCAGTATATAATTCAAATTTCTCACCCAATAGATAATGCCTCCAGATTTTCATAGCAAACACGATGGCTAACAATTCAAGATCGTGAGTTGCATAATTCTTTTCATGCGGCTTCAACTGACGACTAGCATAAGCGACTACTTGGCCTCTTTGCATTAATACTGCACTAAGACCTTCTTTCGAAGCATCTGTCCAGACTTTCAAGTCTTGATTTCCATCAATAATTGTTAACACTGGAGTAGTTGTCAATCTTAACTTCAGCTTTTGGAAAGCCGCCTCACATTCTGGAGTCCAATTGAACCTTGAATGTTTCTTTGTAAGCTTTGTTAGGGAACTAAAGATTTTCGAAAAATCTTTAAAGAACTTCGATAATAACTAGCCAATCCAAGAAAACTTCTAACTTCTGTGGGCGTAGTTGGTTGCTTCCAATTTTGAATAGCTGTGATCTTATTGGGATCCACAGAAATTCCTTCTTTTGATACAACGTGGCCAAGAAACTTGACTTCTTCTTGCCAGAATATACATTTGGAAAACTTTGCCTTTAAAACATTCTTTCTGAGAATTTCTAACACTTATTCCAAATGTTTTTCATGCTCGCTCTCTGACTTAGAGAAAATTAGAATATCATCAATGAAGATCAGAACAAATTTATTCAATACTTCTCTGAATACCCGGTTCATTAGATTGACAAAACAAGCTGGAGCATTACATAAGCCGAACGACATTACTAACCACTCGTAGAATAAATCTGGACCTCTGAATGCTGTCAAAGTAACACACTCTTCGGCATATGAAGTTGATGGAAACCTATAGCTAGGTCCATTCGTGAAAACACTTGTGCGCCATCGATCCAACAAATCATCAATTCGCGGCAATGGATATTTATTCTTTAATGTCTACTGGTTTAAGTCACGATAATCCACACATAGTCTAAGAGTACCATCTGACTTTGGGACAAATACCACTCCTGCTCCCCAATCAGAGAAACTAGGCCTGATCAGACCCTTCCACATAAGCTATTGAGTTTGATTGTCTAACTCTTCTTTTTCTTCAAGGTCATTCTTCGAATAGAGTGAACTACTGGCCTTGCATTAGGAATTAAAGAGATTTTGAAATCTATTTCTCTACGCGGAGGTAAGCTAACAACTTCTTAAAACCCATCCGCATAGTTCTTGACGATAGGAATATTCTCTACGTCGACCGGAGTATTCTCTGTAACGACAGGAATATTTTCTTTTTGAGCAGGAGAAACATCCAGAGCTGACAAAAGTCTTTCCTATTAGAATTCGGACCTTCACATGGAATGGTTATATAGTTCCTTAATTTAGCCTTTGCCTTAACAATTCTCTCGGTGCATTTAACCTCAGCTTCATATTTGGTTAACCAATCCAATCCCAAAATAAGATCAAATTCTGTGAAATTCATGACGATCGAGATAGTAGGGAACCGATAACAGGAAAAAGAAACAGGCACCCCACAAATCCAACTAAGATCGAGGGAACCCCTAACAGGATTATGGACAGTCATGGGTGCTTTAAGCTTTTTCAGATTCAAATCCAGTTTCTTAACTGCATTACTTGCAATAAAGCTTCGTGACGCGCCGATATCAAACAGTACCTTAACTGGAATGTTTTTGACAGTAAGCATGCCTTCTGTAACATCTGGTCTTCCCTGACTAGCTGAGCGTGCTGAAGTTTCTGCCACTTCATTTACATATACCTTTTTAGATTTCTTTAAGATCCGGCAATCCATTTCAAGATAACCAGTCTGATGACATTGACTGCACTTTCTATTATTCTCTTGAAACTTCTTCTTGGATTTAAATCCACCCTTTCTATGTTTCTTTAGAGATATGCAGCTTATCGACAAATGTCCTTGCTTATTTCAGTTAGAGCAGGTGGTAGTTGTTATTGGTTCTTTCTCTGATTTAACCTTTTTCCTATTGACCCTAGGCTTCTTTCTGACCCCAGACGTCGTACATGCCTCAGGCTGAGTACTTGTCTCTGGGATACCAGTTTCGAATTTCCTTTTGTTTCTAGTATCGACTTCCTCTTCATCGCCCAAAAGACCCTGCTTATCTAGATCTTCATAGTGATAAGCCATGTATATCATTTCAGAAAAAGATTGTTGCATATGTGCAGTTACACTACTTTGGTACTTCCTTTGAAGCACGTCAATAAACCTCAGATTCTTCATCTTTGGATTTTGAATTAGATGCGGGGCAAAACGAGAAAGTTCATTGAATTTCTTATGGTATTCTGAGATGGTCATATCTCCTTATATCAGATAGTAGAATTCATCACTTAACCGCTCAGTTTCTTCTGGGGGAATAAATCTTTCATTGAAAATTTAAATCTATCCCAGGTAATATTACCTTCTGGATTATCCTTTATAACAGCTTCCCACCAGATTAAAGCTTCGTCTTTGAGTGCCCAAGATGCCAGTAATATTTTCTGATCATCTCTCAACTTGAAATCTTCAAAAATCTTCTCTGCAGAGCGCATCCAAGCTTGAGTTTGAATAATGGACTCATTGCCCAAGAACGGTACTCCACCCAGATTTCGATACCTCTTTAATAGAGCTTCTATATCTGATCCTGGCTGTGGGAGCACAACTGGCTCATTTGATTGTTGAAACATAGGATTACTTCTTTTGCTTCTACCACTCATTTTTCTATGTCTGCAAATAGCAAACAAAGTGTCAGGCCAACAGAAAAGATATTTTAAAACATAAAGACATATACTTAAATGTAAATGTGTCTATTGGGGGGTATTTCATTTTGCTACACTCATTCTAGGATATTACTGATCCTATTTGAAATGAGTAACCCATCTTAGAACACTACTGGTTCTATTTTTGACGAGTTCGTCAATATGTTATATTCCAAAACTAAGCTTAACCAAAGCTCTGATACCACGTGTGACGACCCCAAACCCCGGTTTCACGGTGGCAAGGGTGATCTTTGGAATATAACACATAAACAAATAACGGTAGAGCATAAATATATAAGTACACCAGATAATGTACAACAGAATACACTGGATAAACATAATTATTAGAGTTACACAGTATACAGGATCATACTTAGTATAAATTACAGTTTCAGCTTTACTTAAAATGTCTACGGCGGAATCAAAACATAATATGTAAAACAGGTTCTGAACAGCATAAAAAGAAAGAAGTGATAGAATCCAA
Organism: Allium sativum; assembly: GCA_030737875.1. Lineage (NCBI taxonomy): Eukaryota > Viridiplantae > Streptophyta > Magnoliopsida > Asparagales > Amaryllidaceae > Allium > Allium sativum. The sequence continues at coordinate 433,574,380 of CM060912.1, forward strand.
CTTCAGCTCCATAGCTATCCAGAGAGATCATGCTAAAACCTGAATACAAGGCTGCCCATGTAGAAAATAGGGCACCTGAGTTTGCAAGTGAAACAAACTACGAGTCAGTCATGGGACTGGTATGAGAAAGCTACTTAACTTATTTTATAATAAGGCCAGTCACAGGACCACGCCGCTAACGCGGAATGGGTTTACTCCATTGGATTGCCAGTGCTCAAAACAAGTTAACCATTTAAACATCGCTGTGCTTTTTACAAAAATGAAGTTATTATAAGACTCAGGTCCCATCACATAATGCAACGCAAGCCGGAGGATAGAGTTTTACCTTATAATGTCCAAAATATGCTTGATACGCATAAAACAAAAGCATTTGATATTATTACTAGTGTTTATATGTTTCAAAATCAATTTCAATCATAAGTATCAATCATAGGCGGGATAAATGCCCCATACCACTATGTTGCCATATATAGGTATACAATCAAAACAGCACGATGTCGTATTTGGAAATTGGATTTCCGTCATGAACCAAGGCAAGGGATCGTCCTTACTGCTTCGGGACTCTCTAGCCCGAGCCTCAGGATCAGAATGCATCGACCCTTGGAGCAACAAGGCCAGTCCACATGGAGTGGATTAAAATGCCTGAACACTGCGTTTCGCCGCTCTATGGGGCGTAAACTGGTCATATACCGACCAAACCATCGGCCCAGAGCCTAGGTCGACCAGGGGGTCGACCTGGGGGTCGACCTTGCCAGACCAGGTCGACCATAGGGTCGACTTGGGGGTCGACCTGGGGGTCGACCTCCCTGGTCGGCCTGGGTGCGACTGGTTGGCTGGGTGGGTCTGTTTGTGGGCCTAAGACGTTTTTGATGGTTCAGATCAGTTCTAGGGTTGATCTAAAGGCCCTAAATAGTTCCTACACCTATAAATACACCGTAAGACCTAACCTAATTCATAACAAATCATTCTTACACCAAAATGCTGCGGAAATCCCTCTTGATCATGGCCGCCGCCTCTAATCGATTTCATAAGCTTTCATACACAATCCAATTCGAAGATTAAGGCTTCTACAATGATTCAAGACAATAAATTAACAACGCCGCAACATTTTTACAACAAATTCAGTTCTTTATTCATTAGCCACGATATGTAAGTTCTAGTTATTTTCAGATCTAAATACTTAAATTTAATATGGGCATGTGATGAAGTGAAATTGGACTTTTGACTCAAGTCTATTTCTGTTTCTTCTTGAATCTTTATTTTTAGGCTTTTCTACTTTCATTCTCATTCCAAGTGTATGATCTATGCAGCAGTTTTCTTGATTCGTAATAATGTTATCGTCAAGTTGTAATCTTTATGCCTATCATGATGATTTATGCTGTTTTCTCTCTGATCTTGTTCTTATTGCAACTTCTACCTTCTTCTATTTATTTTCTTTTGATGAGCCTAGGTCAATTTCGGACCTAGGCCTAAACTACGATATACATGCGATGGTATACGGGGGAAATGTTGGAATACTGCCTAGTGGAACATATGTGTTTGGTGGAATCGAAGGCATAATATGAAAATTGGATGTTTGGGGATAATTTACCATTAACATGAAACAGGGTAATTTTGGGTATTGTCATTGTAATGGTAATGGCAAGAATGGGGATTGACATATGTAATTTGATATGGATCTTGATATATGTAATTTGGCTAGAACTTATTATGCGTAAATTGGAGTAAACGTGGTATACATGTAATTTTGGGTATAAAACTTGATCTATGTAAATTGAGCATAGCTTTGTAAACATGGAAATTATGAATCTTGACATACGTAACATGGCATGAAACTTGGTATACGTGTAAATTGGCATAAAATTGGCATACATGTAAAACGGCATGAATTGGACATATGTAAATTTGGTACGAATTGGGCATATGTAAAATTGACATGTAATCTAGAATTTGGGCATATGTTAATTATGTAAAATTTGGAGTTGGAACGTATATGATAATTTATGACTTGGTAGAGGTTTAATATGAACGCGCCTAAGTTGGGTTTTGGGTAGTTGGCATGTACTGTAAATAAAAGGCTATAACTTGGCATAACTTTATAGTGAACTATGACAATAATTTGGGAATACGTTTAGGGGCAAAAACATGAGTTATGAACTTGGTAGTTGGCATATAACTGGAAGTATGAACGTGGTTGAAACATGAACAAGAATATGAACACGAACGTGAACATGGCTAACTCGAGGTTGGGTTGAGTTTGCAGTGTATTTCTGCCCGGAACCGCCCGACATATCCAGTGACTGCAAATAATAAGATCCAATGTGAGAAGTTAGTCATATCATGCTTAAACCCGAGGTTAGACTGAGTTGTGGTGTAATTCTGCCCGGAACCGCCCGGCATATCCAGTGACCGCAACAACAGGTCTAATGTGAGTGATTGATGCATTAATAATTAATTAATGCCAATAAACAGACATGCTAAGAATGGAAAGGTTAAGTAATATGACTTGACTAATGACACTTAACCGATATGACATGAATGGATGGGTTAAGTAAACTGAACTTAATTGCTTGAGAACACTTAACCAGTATAACATGTTAATTAGACAAGTGGGTAGGATTAAGTTAAGAACACTTAACCGTTATAACATGAGTAGTGGATGAGTTGAGTCAGCTTGAATGGGTTGATAACACTCAACCAATACAACATGATGCGTGGGCGGGTTAAGTCACGAATTGCTTGAAAACACTTAACCAGTTTGATATGCTAGAATAGCGGGGTTAAGTTATGAATCGCTGACAACACTTAACCAACTTGACACGATACGTGGGCGGGTTAAGTCACGAATTACTTGAAAACACTTAACCAATGCAATCTGACGAATGGGTGGGTTAAGTTAACTTGGATGGGTTGGCGATGCCTAACCAATATGACATGGTGTGTGGTAGGGTTAAGTAAACACGCGAAGGCAACACTTAACCGTTATAACAAGACATGCAGTAAGGCTAAGTAAAACAAGAGAAAACACTTATCCAACTTAATGTGATGGACAGAGAGGGTTAAGTACATATTAGGTTAGTGGGTAGTATTAGTATATATAGACCCACGAACTTAACCGTTAAATAAACATACTTGAATCAGTGATCGGGTTGGTGGGTAATATTAGTAAATATAGGCCCACAAACTTAACCATTAGTAAACATGCTTGAATCCGTGGGTTAAGTACATCACAGGTAGGTGGGTAATATCTTTATATATAGGCCCACAAACTTAACCAGTAGGAAACCCTAGTAACGGGGACCCATTTCAGCAGTAACCCACATAGTTGTATCATGGTACCCTGAAACTAGGCAGGGTGGGACATGATTACTGGACTGATTGTAAGCGGTCAAAGCGACGGCGAGTGGTGCAGCAGTTTAGGTTTTAACAGAGTGCGGGCATGCACGTACTTTGGAGAAGAAAAAACAGGCACTGGGCACCAGTAGTATACACTATGCATTCTAGAATTGTGTCGGGCCGCCACTATGGGACTTGATACACCCCATGGTGGGACCTGCATATGTATCTACAATCATTGGGGTCGTATGACACACGCAGGTAGCATAATCCCTAGTTAGACCTAGGTCGCATAGACCCTGAATCCGAGAAGCGTTCAATAGGTAGCATAAACCCTAGTTGGACCTAGGTCGCGTAAACCTTGGTTGAATCTAGGAAGCGCCCGGTAGAAAACCCTAGATTAGATCTAGGTGATAAATAATAGATGTACACCTGAAAGCAACCACAATTTTGGGAATTGGGATCACGTTATCATATGATCATTTTATATAGATCACTAGTTGTGACACTAGTCAGGTGGTGCAGAGCAAATAAATATCACTAAAATATTTTAATGACGAAGCTTAGAAATCTTGCGATGTTATACTTGATAAAAACTTTGCAATGTAACACTTGGTAGGAATCTTGTGATGCTACTCTTGATAGGAATTATGGGATGTTATACTTGGTTCATCGCGCCTGTAGCTTAACTTGTCATCGTGCTTATGTTTATTTTCAGTTTATTCATGCCATGTTATCTTTACCTGTTTTTATGTTGAAAGTCACTAGGACTTAATCAGTCTTTATGACTGAACCGTTTTGTTTCGCCTCTTTTTCTTTCGTTTCCCCCCCAGGTTCGCAGGGTGGGAATACAGCTTAGTTCGGATCTTACCAAGCTCCAAGGCTCTTTCATGTACGACTTGGATTTCTCTTGGCTATGGATTGCTTTGCTTTATTGGGGAATACTACCATTTATTTTTATGCTTCTTTGTTTTTGAGCAAGACAGATATTTTAACTATGTAATTGGGTATTGGAGGTTGATGGGCTTTTATTGTAAATAATTATATTTAATAAATGATTTGAAGTACTCCTACTTTATTTTCCACTGTTTATATATATGTCTGTCTTGTAATATTTATGTTCCAGTACCCATAATGCTCCATTGAAGTTAAGGCATTCCCTTTGTGAGTGACCTTAACGGATGTGGGGTGTTACATTTGGTATCAGAGCAGAAGGTTACCGGACTGGGCAAAAGCTTTTAAAAACCTTCTAAAATTATTTTCAAAACGTTTATAATGAAGCATTTTTCTAAAGAAAAGTTTTGTTTTACGAAAGGCATATTCCCTAAAGCCATATGCACTATCTTTTGATTATCTCTTTGAATCTCTTCTTTCTCTCTTTTCACCATAGTTTTGTAGGCGTACGACACATGTCGGAGGGCAAAGGAGTGCCCAACCTCCATCTGTAGCCGCAATAGTTTTACTTGCGACTAACCTTATTTCTCGAGAAATTTGTCAACAAGCTATACGAGGATAGTAAGAACAAGGATAAAGAACACAAGCCTAAGGATGAGAAAACTTGTTGATAAGGCTTAATCCACGAAGGAGGAAAAGGTGAAAGGGAAGGGGCCAAGGTGAAGGAATAATAAAACCCATGACAAGAGAGAGTATCTTTAGTATGGTAAAAAGGGACATGTAGTTAAGTATTATAGGACAAGGGCAAAGAACAAGATCGTCGAGAGGGAAATTGTATGCTCTCACTACTAGCGCACCTAAGAGAGGTGGTAAAAGGTTTAGCTTTTCTTTTCTATCATCCCGTTAGAACTTTGTTTTTTTACATCGCATCCTTTTAATTCTGCTTCGATAGTTGAGTCTTTGCACCTTAGTACTAGCATAGTAGAGGATCCCATTTTTGTCTCAAATCCTACTGGGGAATCGGCTAATTTATTCATGACTTGTTTGGATTTGAGAATGTCTATGCTAAGTGTTGAGTTTGGAAGTAATGCTTATGTTTTTTTTTGGGCTATGGGTTGATCCTAGGGATGGAGTGGTTATCCAGTAATGGTGCCATTCTTGAGTATGAAAAGAGGCTAGTTAGAATCTTGACTTGCCATGGTAATGCCCTCGAAGTCTAGTGTAACCCTTAGGGTTCTGCCATGCTTAGTTACCTAGAATCTCTTGATACATTTATTGATCCGCTCGAGCAGTGTTCACCACTAAGGCGGATGGTTCATTTCACTTATGCATGAGTTATAGAAAATCACCTTAGTAAGTACATTTGGCAACATGGTTGACATATGTTTATTTTCAAGAGATAGTTCTTCTGCATGGAAATACCTTATAGTGAGTAAACGAGATCCAGGATTCACTAGTGAACTTTGGAGAGCTTGCATGAAACCATGAGTACGTAGTTATGTTTGAGCCGAGCATACTAGAAGGAGAATAAGTGAAAGTGGAACGAGAGGCAACATGAAATGAGTTCCAACTCATATTTTGGAAACAAGAATTAAGAAGCTACGAAATTGTGAAGTTAAAGATGGTGTAACGACCCGCATTCTACGCATCATAGGATCGTAGAATATTTATTTCTTTCACATACGAAGTCGTATGGTCATGTAACTTTGGGGGACGACTATTGGGGTCATTTCCCATGTTCATGATTTTTCCCGATTTTTAAATGACCATTTTACCCCTAGTTATCACTGTTTTGGCCATAACTTTTGACTGGAAAGGAATTTTGACCTGAAATCACTTCCATTGGCTCCGGATGATGGTTTCTCTTTCCGTAGAGTGGTCACAATAGCCAAACGGACTCACCGTTTGGGAGATATGGCTGAAACAAGTTTCGGATGGGGAAAAACAGCTTAATTAGGCTTAAGCGGGTGATTAGCAGCTAGGCCCAAGGGGAATTTCGGGTTTAGGGGTATATAGGTGCTGATTAGGGTTAGAAAACATTTCTTTAGACATTTTCCAGCCGCCACTTTCATTCCTCTTAACCTAGCCATGGCCTCCACCCTCTAAATCTCTTCAAAACACATCTTAATCACTTTCTAATTGAAGATTAGGCTTAGCAAACATCAAATCAAGGAGTACTAGCACGAGAACCGAGGTAGAGCTGCTGTGTAAGATTGGGAACAGCGCCAAATCAGAGAATATTTCAGTTTTGGGGTTTTAGTGGTGGCAAAGGTGAGGATTAGCTTGCTTTTACACTAATTACTGTTAATTATGGGTAATTAGTGAAGATTAGCGAATTTATACATTAATAAATTCTGGAAAAATTCCTAAAATTCTATAATGATGTTTTATGGCTCTGATAAAAATTTGGGCTAATTTGGATAAGTTTTGCTAATTGTATGCATAATCACGGTTAAGAAGGATTAAGGGGAAAACATGGGTTTCTGGGTATGTTTGATCTAAAGTATTTCATGTAAATGATGTTTTAATGTTTGTGATTGATTCTATATGTTGTTACTGCTGTTTGGAATGTTTTGTAATGTCATAGGAAGTTTAGAAAGGTTGAAAACGCCGTCGTTCGGCGAAAATAGCTTGCTGGAAAAAGTTGCAGATTTTCCGAACCGGATAGGAGGAGGAGATCCGATCCGAACCGGATAGGAGGAGTAGATCCGATCCGAACCGAATAGAAGGAGGAGATCCGAACCGAACCGGATAGGAGGAGACACCCGAACCGAACCGGATAGGAGGAGACACCCGAACCGAACCGGATAGGAGGAGGAGATCCGATCCGAACCGAATAGAAGGAGGAGATCCGAACCGAACCGGATAGGAGGACACACCCGAACCGAACCGGATAGGAGGAGGAGATCCGAACCGAACCGAATAGAGGAGGAGACCCGAACCGAACCGGATAGGAGGAGGATGCCCGAACCGAACCGAATAGGAGGAAGAGACCCGAACCGAACCGAAGAAGACCATAACCCGAGATGCAAAGGTAGTCCAAATAGGAAGTTTGTACCAAGGATTCAGATGGGAATCAACGAGTTAACTTCATGATTGGGCTTTGCTGCGGGACGTGTGCTAAGGGGCTGTCGATGTCTGTAACTTTGGAACACTATGTATAGGGGGTACGTGAACGGATTCAGGGCCACAGTGGTCTAGGTACGACTAAAAGAGCTATAGACCAATGAAGTGGGGTCATTTGTAAAGGTTTAGTCATGACTCCATGGGGTAAGCTTGGTGGTAGCAGTAGTTGTACAAGCCGAACTCCGTCACTACTTCGATGGGTCTAGTGGTTGAAAGCGGTATACATCGTATGCTTTATGCACTGAGTGAGAGATGTGAGGATGGTTGCCATGATTGAATTGTTTGCTATCCCTATGACATGCACACCCCCACCCCCGTATTTCTTTACATCATATGTTGATGGCACCTTAGAGTAATGTACAGTATGTAGTGCTAACTCTTTGGTTGCAGGTCCAGGTTCAGGTATGGTTTAGTATACCTGTTATTGTTCTGTTTAGCTGCTTATCGCTCATACCAGACTTTTTGTCTGACCCAGAGTTTTATGTCTCTTCTTATTACTCTGGGTGCTCACACGAGCAGACTAGAGACAGGTTAGCTGGTGATGCACGGGTAGATGATCCGGAGACGAGCAGGAGGCTTCCACGTAATAAATATAGTATTCTCCCTGTGTTGTTGAAGATCACTGCTTGGGCATTGGTGGTGTATCTTCCATTTTAGCTTTCTTTTGCTTTGAGACAGTTTGAAAGTTGTAATAAGCTGTATTCTGAATTTTCCGCTGCTATGATGTTTAGTTTTGATTTTCAGCTTATGCACTGTCTCTCCTGTTTTATGTCAAGTATGTTATTATTATATTTTATTCCATGCGCTGTGAGACATTCTACAGGTTCCTTGATTAGTTCATTCCCTTCTTTCTTTTCTTCTGACGACCGTTCTGTGCTAGCTGGGCATGTGTACAGCGCACTTTCGGAGGAAATGCAGGCTGGTGCGGGACGGGCCGTCACACTTGGTATCAGAGCCATAAAACATCATTATAGAATTTTAGGGATTTTTCCAGAATTTATTAATGTATAAATTCGCTAATCTTCACTAATTACCCATAATTAACAGTAATTAGTGTAAAAGCAAGCTAATCACTCACCTTTGCCACCACTAAAACCCCAAAACTGAAATATTCTCTGATTTGGCGCTGTTCCCAATCTTACACAGCAGCTCTACCTCGGTTCTCGTGCTAATACTCCTTGATTTGATGTTTGCTAAGCCTAATCTTCAATTAGAAAGTGATTAAGATGTGTTTTGAAGAGATTTAGAGGGTGGAGGCCATGGCTAGGTTAAGAGGAATGAAAGTGGCGGCTGGAAAATGTCTAAAGAAATGTTTTCTAACCCTAATCAGCACCTATATACCCCTAAACCCGAAATTCCCCTTGGGCCTAGCTGCTAATCACCCGCTTAAGCCCAATTAAGCTGTTTTTCCCCATCCGAAACTTGTTTCAGCCATATCTCCCAAACGGTGAGTCCGTTTGGCTATTGTGACCACTCTACGGAAAGAGAAACCATCATCCGGAGCCAATGGAAGTGGTTTTAGGTCAAAATTCCTTTCCAGTCAAAAGTTATGGCCAAAACAGTGATAACTAGGGGTAAAATGGTCATTTAAAAATCGGGAAAAATCATGAACATGGGAAATGACCCCAATAGTCGTCCCCCAAAGTTACATGACCATACGACTTCGTATGTGAAAGAAATAAATATTCTACGATCCTATGATGCGTAGAATGCGGGTCGTTACAGATGGTAAAAGCACAATGGAGTTAAGCTCAAGCAAATGCGACTTAGAAGATTGAAGACTAGATACGCGCATCATATCTCTTTTTAAGAGTATATCCTTGATCCCTCTTTTCCTGTAGAGCTTACCTACATGCTATCTTTTAAGTACATCCTCTCGGTCCTATTCTCAATCCTATTTCGGTTGCAAACCCCATAGGGAGTTTGACTCGTATGTTAGTAATACATGTTGGGGCTTGAGGGTGTTTGTTGTGTTGACTAAACTTTTTGGATTTTACAGGATATGGGTTAGTTTTAGGAAGGGATTCTTGTGACCTAAAAGGAGTCCGTCAAGCTTAGTTTCCTAGAAGCATATATATTGGTTGGGTTGAGAAATTCTTTGAGTATTAGTCTGATGTTGTTTTCGGTCTTCGGGGCTGGTGCTTAGGGAGTTCTTCTCCTAATCAGTATATATGTGACATAGATTTCCAGTTTTGACATTGCCTAATAGGAACAAAGTTTTTGCTTGCTTCTATCATTCGACTATATCTTTAGGTAGGAACAATTGGGTGTAAACATGTGTTTGATACATGTTATGATTGATGGTTGCAACTGGTTGCAAGCGGTTGCTCGTGGATGCATATACACGCACATTAGACACTAGATCTGCTCAGTCACCTTTCATATTGCATATGCATGAGTGTTTATACTTGTTTATGGGTGAATTTGAATGTGTTATCATGTGGATGTTGCATATGGATGGATGTTTGTGCACACATATAGTGTTTATGTGACTAGGACTATTTGCATACATGTTGGACTCATGGCACTAAACATATTTTGCATTAAGAAGATCAATCAGGCCTGATCATTTGCATTAGATAAGGAACATATACACACACCTTCTGCATATGTTCATACAACATTAGAAATCTTTTAAGGACAATGATTGCTTGTGGATGATGTTTTGAGTAGATGGATGATTGGGTGGTAGGACACATTCTTCTTAACCTGAAGATTTCGGGGACGAAATCCTTTAAGGAGGGGAGAATGTAACAACCCGAATTTTTAATAACATGTTGAAACAAGAAATCAAGGTATAATTAATTTTTAAAATGAGAATCATGGGAAACGGGTTGCGCCATTGCGTTCATCTCGTAATTCTGCATAGAATCGAGTCCAAGTTTTTGAAAATCGGAGTCCATATGATCGAGTTATGACCTCTAGAAGTTTCACGAATTCTCAGAATCAAAAACAGCTCAGAAATTCGAATTCAAATTTGAATTCAAGACCCAGAAGCGGGCTGGGTGGGGAAATTCCCGCCCAGAGCCCAGGTCGACTAGGGGGTCGACCTGGCCAGACCAGGTCGACCATAGGGTCAACCTCCCTGGTCGACCTGGGTGCGATTGGTTGGCTGGGTTGGTCTGTTTGCGGGCCTAAAATGTTTTTGATGGTTCAGATCAGTTCTAGGGTTGATCTGAAGACCCTAAATAGTTCTTACACCTATAAATACACCCTAAGACCTAACCTAATTCATAACAAATCATTCTTACACCAAAATGCTGCTGAAATCCCTCTTGATCATGGTCGCCGTCTCTAATCGATTTCATAAGCTTTCATACACAATCCAATTCGAAGATTAAGGCTTCTACAATGATTCAAGACAATAAATCAACAACGCCGCAACATTTCTACAACAAATTCAGTTCTTTATTCATTATCCACGATCTGTAAGTTCTAGTTATTATCAGATCCAAATATTTAAATTTAATATGGGCATGTGATGAAGTGAAATTGGACTTTTGACTCAAGTCTATTTCTGTTTCTTCTTGAATCTTTATTTTTGGGCTTTTCTACTTTCATTCTCATGCCAAGTGTATGATCTATGCAGCAGTTTTCTTGATTTGTAATGATGTTATCGTCAAGTTGTAATCTTTATGCTTATCATGATGATTTATGCTGTTTTCTCTCTGATCTTGTTCTTATCGCAACTTCTACCTCCCCCTATTTATTTTCTTTTGATGAACCTAGGTCAATTTCGGACCTAGGCCTAAACTACGATATACATGCGATTGTATATGGGGGAAATGTTGGAATACTGGCTAGTGGAACATATGTGTTTGGTGGAATCGAAGGCATAATATGAAAATTGGATGTTTGGGGATAATTTACCATTAACATGAAACGGGGTAATTTTGGGTATTGTCATTATAATGGTAATGGCAAGAATTGGGATTGACATATGTAATTTGATATGGATCTTGATATATGTAATTTGGCTAGAATTTGTTATGCGTAAATTGGAGTAGACGTGGTATACATGTAATTTTGGGTATAAAACTTGATCTATGTAAATTGAGCATAGCTTTGTAAACATGGAAATTATGAATCTTGACATATATAAAACGGCATGAAACTTGGTATACGTGTAAATTGGCATAAAATTAGCATACATGTAAAACGGCATGAATTGGACATATGTAAATTTGGTATGAATTGGGCATATGTAAAACTGACATGTAATCTAGAATTTGGGCATATGTTAATTATGTAAAATTTGGAGTTGGAACGTATATGATAATTTATGACTTGGTAGAGGTTTAATATGAACGCGCCTAATTTGGGTTTTGGGTAGTTGGCATGTACTGTAAATAAAAGGCTATAACTTGGCATAACTTTATAGTGAATTATGATAATAATTTAGGAATATGTTTTGGGGCAAAAACGTGAATTATGAACTTGGTAATTGGCATATAACTGGAAGTATGAACGTGGTTGAAACATGAACAAGAATATGAACACGAACGTGAACATGGCTAACTCGAGGTTGGGTTGAGTTTGCAGTGTAATTCTACCCGGAACCGCCCGGCATATCCAGTGACTGCAAATAATAAGATCCAATGTGAGAAGTTAGTCATATCATGCTTAAACCCGAGGTTAGACTGAGTTGTGGTGTAATTCTGCCCGGAACCGCCCGACATATCCAGTGACTGCAACAACAGGTCTAATGTGAGTGGTTGATGCATTAATAATTAATTAATGCCAATAAACAGACATGTTAAGAATGGAAAGGTTAAGTAATATGACTAGACTAATGACACTTAACCGATATGACATGAATGTATGGGTTAAGTAAACCCGAACTTAATTTCTTGAGAACACTTAACCAATATAACATGTTAATTAGACAAGTGGGTAGGATTAAGTTAAGAACACTTAACCGTTATAACATGACTAGTGGATAAGTTGAGTCAACTTGAATGGGTTGATAACACTCAACCAATATAACATGACGCGTGGGCGGGTTAAGTCACGAATTGCTTGAAAACACTTAACCAATTTGATATGTTAGAATAGCGGGGTTAAGTTATGAATCGCTAGACAACACTTAACCAACTTGACACGATACGTGGGCGGGTTAAGTCACGAATTACTTGAAAACACTTAGCCAATACAATTTGACGAATGAGTGGGTTAACTTGGATGGGCTGGTTATGCCTAACCAATATGACATGGTGTGTGGTAGGGTTAAGTAAACACGCGAAGGAAACACTTAACCGATATAACAAGACATGCTGTAAGGCTAAGTAAAACAAGAGAAAACACTTAGCCAACTTAACGTGATAGACAGAGAGGGTTAAGTACATACCAGGTTGGTGGGTAATATTAGTATATATAGACCCACGAACTTAACCGTTAAATAAACATACTTGAATCAGTGATCGGGTTGGTGGGTAATATTAGTAAATATAGGCCCACAAACTTAACCATTAATAAACATGCTTGAATCAGTGGGTTAAGTACATCACGGGTAGGTGGGTAATATCTTTATATACAGGCCCACAAACTTAACCAGTAGGAAACCCTAGTAACGGGGACCCATTTCAGCAGTAACCCACATAGGTGTATCATGGTACCCTGAAACTAGGCAGGGTGGGGCACGATTACTGGGCTGTTTGTAAGCTGTCAAAGCGACGGCGAGTGGTGCAGCAGTGTAGGTTCTAACGGAGTGCGGGCGTGCACGCACTTCAGAGAAGAAAAAGCAGGCACTGGGCACCAGTAGTATACACTATGCATTCTAGAATTGTGTCGGGCCTCCACCATGGGACTTGATACACCCCATGGTAGGACCAGCATAGGTATCTACAATCATTGGGGGCCATATGACACACACATGTAGCATAAACCCTAGTTGGACCTAGGTCGCATAAACCCTGAATCCGAGAAGCATTCAATAGGTAGCATAAACCCTAGTTGGACCTAGGTTGCGTAAACCCTGGTTGAATCTAGGAAGCGCCCGGTAGAAAACCCTAGATTAGATCTAGGTGATAAATAATAGATGTACACCTGAAAGCAACCACAATTTCGGGAATTTGGATCACGTTATCATATGATCATTTTATATATATCACTAGTTGGGACTCTAGTCAGGTGGTGCAGAGCAAATAGATATCACTGAAATATTTTAATAACGAAGCTTAGAAATCTTGTGATGTTATACTTGATAAAAACCTTGTGATGTAACACTTGGTAGGAATCTTGTGATGCTACTCTTGATAGGAATTATGGGATGTTATACTTGGTTCATCGTGCATGTAGCTTAACTTGTCATCATGCTTATGTTTATTTTCAGTTTATTCATGCCATGTTATCTTTACCTATTTTTATGCTGAAAGTCACTAGGACTTACTCAGTATTTATGACTGACCCATTTTGTTTCGCCTCTTTTTCTTCCATTACACCCCCTCCCAGGTTTGCAGGGTGGGGATACAGCTTAGTTCGGATCTTACCAAGCTCCAAGGTTCTTTCATGTACGACTTGGATTTCTCTTGGCTATGGCTTGCTCTGCTTTATTGGGGAATACTACAATTTATTTTTATGCTTCTTTGTTTTTGAGAAAGACAGATATTTTAGCTATGTAAATTGGGTATTGGAGGTTGATGGGCTTTTATTGTAAACAATTATATTTAATACATGATTTGAAGTGCTCCTACTTTATTTTCCGCTGTTTTATATATGTCTGTCTTGTAATATTTCTGTTTCAGTACCCATAATGCTCCCTTGAAGTTAAGGCATTCCCTTTGTGAGTGACCTTAACGGATGTGGGGTGTTACAAATTCCAACCCAACAACTGTTGTCCCTAGCTAAATACCCCCATTCCGGACATATTGGAATATGTCTCGTAGGTCCATTCGACTGTTTCAGTTAGTTATTCTTCAAATTAAAATATAAAACATTCAAATATGGATTTGAACGTACATTTCAATTTGCCGGGGCCACATACTAATCCTAGAAATTCCAGAAAAATAAATCTGGCTATGTGTAGAGGATATGGTCCCAAAAAAACTAGTTTCGTCGAATTTGGAGATCGTTTGAAAAATGGCCATTTTCTGGTCGATCCAAATTGACTGAAATTAACCAAACATATTTTCTTTAGCCACGCTCACATATTAAGTCCAGAAATTCTAGAATTTGAAATATAGTAATAATTCGACATCCCGGATCCAACAAAAGTGATTTCGTCGAAAACGGAGGTCGTTTGCAAAATGTCTATTTTCAAGGGCTGTATAAACTCCATAGCGACCTTTTTGAAAATTAATTTGGCCATAACTTTTGTTTCCTGTTATGAAATTTCGATTTTTCATATTCATTAGAAAGATATTCTTAAACAGATTTAAATATTTTTGGTTTCACTAAAATCCGTTTTATTTTGCATCCTGTACAGTCAGTCAAAGTTCGAATTCAAAATTTCAAACTACCGCGCCATTTCAGGCATTATTTTATAATTAAAATAAATATATTCGCTATAACTTCGATCCAAATAGAATTTTGGTTGTTATTATTTTAAATATTCAAAATCCACTAAAATAGCCAAATTAAAATTTTAAATTGGTTCTGATTTTCCGGGTTGTTACAGATGCAATAATTTCCCGCCCCACAAATGCTGATGCAGCCGATACAAACTCTGCAGAGGCAAGTCAGGAAGCCTCATCTCATGAAGATACATCCCGGTATCTTACCAGGGAAGATATGGACAAGATTTTGGCTGAGGTTAGAGGCCAGATGACATATCAGGGTAAACTCCTCGAACGGCAACAATAGTTGATGGATCACCTTCTCGGTCGGATGGAGATGGGATTTAATGCTTCAAAATCAATACCTCTACCGACTGGGACTGGGGTAGCAATTGATCTTTGGTCTGCACAGATTCTGCCACTGATCAGATCACACCTTTACTTCCTCCTAGCTCGACTTCACTTCCTATCCAGTCACAGAAAGGAATACCGCTTCAAGTGACCAGCGCAGCCGCAGCTGCAGATTCACAGGAGACCCACAATCAAGATCTAGGTCGTTCGACAGTATTACCTCCACTTCGGGGACCAGCTCGGCGCCTCGGACCAATTGAGCAGCCGCTGGGCCCATCAGGATTAACGCCATTCCAATTACAACCCAACGTCTTACAACAGACTCGCCTTATGCCACCTCTCCTCCAACAAAGAGCTGGCGGAGCCTTCCCTTAGAACTAGGAAGACCACTCTACCATACCGGATCCTAGACTGGCGGAAGAAAACACTACCATAAACCCTTCTAACATCGCCCCGACCAAGGGCAACACCGAGCCCCGAACATCACATGCTATGTTGGATCAGCCCGGACCTTCCGTCATGGGTATGTCCCGGTCCAATTCTCATCAGGTTCAAGAGGCACCATTATGTCCAGGACCACCAACCGGGGTTCACCCTCGCCCTCACCTTCACTCAACTCTCGGAGGTCGAGCCCAACCAATGCCCACCCTTCCGAGCATGCTTTTGTTGGACCCTGATACTGGAGCTCTCCCGAATGCAGAGCTGGACTCATGGCAGCGACTCCTCGGAGATGGAAGCCAGCTTGCAAGCATTATCCGAAGCTTCACCCGGGGTACTTTTTCTCAACAGGATATAGATAATATCTAACACAGCCCCTTCACCAGGGAAATTAGAAACTCCTGCAATCCTCCGGTCTTCAAGTTCCCAGCCATTGAACCCTATAATGGTCGGACCGACCCGACCATCCGCCTCATGCGATACATGCGTCATATGGAAGTACTCTCTACATCGACCAATGTTATGGCCAAGTGTTTCCCACTCTTTCTCGCAGATATAGCCGAAATGTGGTTTCGGCAGCTAACAACAGGGTCGGTCGGCAGTTGGAACACAATGGTTACTCACTTTATCGAGCAGTTTATAGTTCGCATCTTCCGACCGAAGAGTGTCATGTTCCTGACTTCCATCAAGCAACGACAGGGAGAAACACTTCAATCTTTCCTCGAAAGATTCAACGCGGCCGTAGCATTAGTCGATCGACCCGAGCCATCGATGGTGCTTATGGTCGCCATCGCAGGTGTCAAAACTAATCATAATTCTTGATCTTTTTGAACAGAGATCCTCCCAAGGACATTGAAGATTTCTATGCAGAGGCCGAGCGGTTCCTCTGACAAGAAGACGCCAACATTGAGACGGAGAGCCTCGAGGTCCTTACCACCAAAAAAGGAGGTTCATTCAACACCAATGGCCAGAATAAAGGAAGTGGAAAGGCCTTAGAGAAGGATGAATGCAACATACGACCTCGAAGAGAGAACAAGTACGATCAGTATAATGAGCTCAATTCTTCTCTTCTTGACATCTACTTTGACGTGTGAGGGTCTCTGCCTTTCCCAAAACCTCCTCTAAGAGAATCAACCTAGAAAGAAGTTGACTTAAGAAAGCACTGCATGTTTCACAACATTGCCGGTCACAGCACCAGTAAATGAATGCACCTACTCAATCTCATTGAGGATAGGGTCAGGCGAGGAGAACTCCCCGAGTATGTCAGGAAAAATACACCGGCCTTGCCGCCTCAATCATCTACCCAAGCTCCTCAGGCCGGTCCTCGAGCTCTTAGAAATGGAAAGGACCTGAGCCCAGAACTCGCGGCATCATCATTAATTAATAAGACTTAGATTTCTTATTTTCAATGTATTTTTTATTTCTTTTAATAAAACGGATATGTTAATGTACACATGTAGGGGGTTTGGATTTAGCTCCTAGACATGCTCTGGAATTAACAGTCGTACTCTTAGAATTTATTTCCATTTCTTGTAATAGTTTTTTAGCAGCTATGAACTTTATTTGCTACATGGATTATGTTTATATGATTTGAGCCGACCGTGACTGATGCTCACCACCCGAATATGGTCAGTGCTAAGCTACCATCTGAAACGCACGGTCAAAGCCACCCATCATAATTTAACCTACTCCCCGAGCCGAGTATGGATTATACTCGCCCTCTCTATAAGCCGAGTGCGCACTCCACTCGTCATGACTTCATAAAACCATTTATACATCACTCAGGCCCCAAATGAGAACATAGTTATCCACGCGGAGCAAGATTAACACCTGCCACAAGCAGAGTATGGATAATACTCACCATCTCTGTAAGCCGAGTATGGATAATACTCGTTGTCTCCGTAAGCCAAGTGTCGATAATACTCGCCATCTCCATAAGCCAAGTATGAATAATACTCGCCACCATCCTAACCCAAGTGTAATCGTTGCTCGCCCTTATCTCCAAGTCGAGTATGATTAATACTTGTCCAATCTAGACCAAAGTCTTCTCCATGCCTGGAACGGCCCACAATCTCTACAGGTATTAGATCTCACGAGCGAAGTTGACAATTACTTTCTTGGACTTAATACGGTCCTCGATGGTTGTAGGTTTTCTGACCTTAATACGATCTACTTGGATCGTCGGTTTTCTGGTCTTAATGCAACCATCAAGATCGTCTGATTTCTGGCCTTAATATGGTTCGGCGCTGTTGTATATAACGTAGTTGTATACACAATTATATGATTTTTGTTTGATGATAACAAACAAGTATATTTTATTTTATATGTGTTTATTACTATTCTGTTATATCACATCTCAGACAGGAATATAATATTTATATTTAATAGAATACGACAATACACGAATTCAAATATTCAACAGTATTTCATTAAATATAATATTTTATTTCAATGGTCAAAACAGTACAAATTTATAAACTCCACTATTTGTAAATTTCTCTGATATCCATTACAATACAATCAATTTCTTTCTATACAAAGCTCCTCACTACAGACACTCGATTATACTGTCATTCGCTCAGTTTACAGCACAGGCACAGGCACGATACATGTATACACATACATGTATGTATATACACATATTATAGTGCAGGGACAGTAAAACTCGTCTGATGGCTGCATGTACACAGGTGCATATATATATATATACACACACACATGTGCATTGCCTCACCAATCAGCGTGCAACTGAGGAGCAGTCACGTGGAACATCTTGACTCAGTGCAACAATAATCAATATGGTCGAGGCAACCCAAAAACATCAATCAAGACATTCAGCAAGTTAGCGTTTTCAGCATGGCAGAACAAATACAAGGTGCAACATAGTCGAGCAAAGTGTATATGGAAAAGTCATACACATCAAGGGAAAAGCTGTATGGTCTACAAGTGCTCATGCATGGACACAACAATGATCAGACTGACTCAAGTCAAAAGTGAACAAGTTCAAGTGCAAAGTACATGGAAAATGCAAGCAGCGATATATATATATATATATATGCACACAGGATTGCAAGAGTGGTCGAGAGAGTAGTGAAACATACATGCCAAGTTCAAAATGACAAAACATGGCCGAGCGGTCTATCTCAAGTGCTCGGGTTCAGTGACAAACAAACATACAAAGAGTTGCAAGCCAAACAGCTATTGAAGTTCAAAGTCAACACAACATCATACAAGAGTGTAAAACAGAAAGTGGTCGAGCACAAGGCCAGTAAACAATAAAAGTACAAGCCAGAGTGGGTCAAATTCAAAGCAACAGATTTCATGGGTGCACAATTTCTTTTCAGTATGGTGTACATGTTTAGTGGTGACATAAGCATGAATAAGGCACAACTTCACATTTTAATATGTTTAGTGGTGGCATCAACATGATGGAACTTTCAGCAATGTTCAAGTCTAACATAAAAATGAGATATACAAGTGCATGAACACAACTGCATCAATGTTACAACTCAGGTGGAACCAGGTGTACATATGTGCACATGCAAGTGGACGAGCGAATAACATGAAATGATCAAGTTGCAAATTTCATTCAAGTCTGGTACAGTAAATACAAGTGTGCGCAAATGACCAGACTCATGTTCAAACAAGAATGATCAAAATAGTTCAACTCTCATGGAAAAATCAGTTCAAGTAAAGCATACATGTCTGCAGTTCAATACAAGGTTCAAGCAGTTTCCAAATTTAATATGGCAAGTAACAAAGTAATCGAGAGAGATCAAAGGCAGTACATAGCAAGGTAGTGATGTACATGCAAAAACATTTTTCAGGTGCATCAGAAATTAAAGCAACACAACATGCATGTAATGATTCAACATATACAAGACTTAGAACCCTTATGAACGGAAAGTGGTCAACCAATTTTTTCCAGCATGCAAAAATAAACAAGGGAGAAGACAATTTGTGTTCACATAACAATTGTGACAAATTAATTTCATTTCAGGAAAGTTTTCAGTTTTAAAGGCCAGTTTTTAATCAAGGAAATCATCAAAAAGTTTCCTATTTTTAGAAACCATTTTTGGGCAACAAAAATTGTTTTCCAGTTTTGCAAATAAAATTCATTGCAGAAAAACCTATCAAGCAATAAAATAGGAAACAAAATCCAAAATCAATCAGTGGAATCTTGCAAGGCAACAAATCGATTTTCACTCAAGGGACAAGGATACTTCCAGGAATTATTTAATCGAAATTAAAGGTCCATAAGCATGTCTAAATACATGCCTGAAATTCAAATTAATTCACGAATTGTTCAAGGCAACAAATTCATTTCAATGCCGAAATTTCAAAAAGGGAAAGCTACACAATTCAGACTAAGTCAATATTCGAAATCAGAGCAAGTTTTCGGATTTGTAAATCCTATTTAACACCAATGTCATCACTGGCAGATTGTATCGAAACCCACAAAATCAATTCAAGCATTTCAAAGCAAGAAATTTCAGAAAAACTCACAATTTCAATCGAGCTAGAGAGAAAACCCAAATTGGATTAGCATCCGAATCAATAGAGAGAGATCAACTCAAAGTAGTGGAACACTCATAGGAATTGCAACTTCATTTAACCAAGCATTGATCGATTTGGGGTTTGAAATCAGAAAACCCTAGAATTTTCTAATCGTTGGCCACCATATTATATTTGGAGCAAAGTGATCGGGATAAAAGGAGAATGGGCCGACTTCTAATTTGGGCTTAAGGGAGTTTGTTTTAAAACCTAGGGTTTTCTAGCATTTGTTTTTATTTTGTTTTGGATTTTCATTTTGTAATTCATTTTGAATCAATTTCTAGAGTTCTGTAAAAATCTAGGGGAAACCAGTTAGGGTGTTAATTGACAGTTTACTAGAATCTATAAAATCTAGGGTTATGTGTTACGGGTTTGTAATACGGGAAAATCTTGTCGAGGGGATATCGATTAGTCTAGGGTTTTGAGCGTAGGATTAGAATAGGAGCGAGAGTTTCGTGAGTGTAATGTCCCCTATTTTTATCGGATAATAATTTATTAATTTAATTATATAAATAGTGATTCAGAGAATTAATTTATCATTTAATTAAATTATATGTAATATTTAATTAATATAAATAATTAAATAATATGTTTAATTCTGAAATAATCAGAATTTGGGAATTGGCAATATAAGTGAACTCAACAATTCAAATTATATAATTCAGTTTATAATTGAATTAGAATAACGAATATATTATTTAAATGAAGTTAGAACGTATGAATTATAATATAATTATAATCGAGCTCGAAATGGTGTGGCAGTTTGCTATTTTCCCATTCGAACTTCAACTAAATATACAGAATCCATCTTAAATCGGATTTCTGTGAAACAAGAAACGTTCGGAGCTGGTGAAGTATATTTTTCTAGTGGAAGAGAAAAATTGGGGTTTCGTCATGTAGATTTTGATTTATGTCCAAATAAAATTTTAAAATAATCGCTATAGAATTGTTTATCAATCGTAATGGTTTATTCAATATAACTAGATACCGGTTTCGAATTTTGACAAGATTCTTTTGAGAAGTAGTGATAATTTAATTTTTAGAATTTTATTGTAATTTTTAATTAATTAAATAAGCTACTTTTTATTTGGAGTATTTTGCACCCTGTAATCAACATTTTGAGGTTTCACAAAATGAGTTAACCTACTATTTTTGGGATTGTGGAACCAAGCTCGATACAACGGTGTCTTGATTTCTGTTCGTACGTGAATGGAATTTAGGTAACATGGTACTTTGGGAAAAAACCAAACTTTAAATACACTACTAACGTCTTTAAACCCTCAAAATCAGTTTCTTGGTCAAAATGAAGGCCACACATTTGTTTTTCTCAGCCACCACCAAAGCAAAAAGCAAAAACGTGGAGAATCCTCTTCCAATAATCCAAAATCAAATCTCTATAAATAGTAAGCCTCCTTCCTTAAGACCTAGTTATTTTTCTACCTTCTGTACATCGAAATAAACATGTCACCTCCTCTTTAAATTCCTTGAGCAATTGTTTTGAGAGATTTACCCAGTGAAATCGAATGAAATTGGGCCCGTTGAGTTCACGTGTTAGAGAGCTTCGTATTGATGGTCTTTGTTTTGTGTTCGGTGGGATTCTGGGTCAATGGATTTTGTCACAGCGTGGTGCTAGGGTGAGACGAATTTCGGTTGATGACGTCGGAAGTCGGTCTGAGGAGTCGTGTGATATCGCGGGAGCAAGACGAGTCAGAAGAGGTTGGTTTTATGGGGTGTGATGTGGTGTGGTGAAATGTGACAATGATAAGTCGCTGGTTAGGTCAGCTCGTCGGTTTCGGAGGGGAGGTCTAGAGCTTGGGGTAGTGGGGACCATTGGGTAGCGTTTGCGAAGGTGAAGGGGATGGAGGTGGTCTCACTCAGGGGTGGTGGCTGAGTCAACGGGGAAAGATGGCCAAAGAGGGGTCAATGCAAAACGGGAATGCTGGAGAGGTTCGGTTGTAAAAATCGTTTTGGGGAAGAAGGAATATCAAGCAGGTAGTGGGTTGCGGGTTAGTGGAAAAGTGGGTTGGGCCTTATGAATTGTGAGCCCAATATAATTATAAAGTTTTGTTTTAATTTAGTTTAAACTGCGTTAACTAGAAAATGTTATAACTCTATCATACATTATCAGAATTCAGCGAAACAAGATCCATCGGGATCGTATGGACGGGGGCAACACATTGGAACTGACTGGGAGTGAATCCAAGCCCATTACAATTTATAGCGAAATAAATTGTCCATCTGAGTCAAGCGATGGTTATCGTTATTAACGATGATCGTCCAATGTGAGTAAATCTCACTAACTCTGATCAGTTTATATTTTTATAACGTATTTTTAGAACTGAAATATTGGTGGATTGTTGTGTGTTGATTTGGTTGATTGAACTGCTAGTCAGTTAGTTGAAATTATATATAAATACATACATATATATATATATATATATATATATTAACCATAAAATATATACATCGATTCGGTTTATCAGAATAATTCATATTGAAGTGAAATTGAAGTGGATTTTATTGTGTAACATCTGTGGAAGCAGGGAAACAGGTTGGAGGGATCCAACTGGATTACTCAATATTTATAATACTGTTGTTTTCATATATTGTGTTATGTGATATGATATAAAACATGTGATTGATTATGATGATATTGGTTGTAACGACCCAGGGAAAAATTCGATGCTCGAATTTTCGACAACAATACATAAACCCGTATTACTTGCCAAAACCCCAAGTATCGAACCCCAGAATGTCAATTGAAAGAAATTAGAGGGTGAGAATAAAAAGAATGTTAGAATAGAAGAAAGAAGAAGAACACATCAGAATC
This sequence comes from Allium sativum, assembly GCA_030737875.1. Lineage (NCBI taxonomy): Eukaryota > Viridiplantae > Streptophyta > Magnoliopsida > Asparagales > Amaryllidaceae > Allium > Allium sativum. The sequence goes on from CM060912.1 coordinate 433,597,402, forward strand.
TCACAGCGGAACAGAGAAAATATTATATCACAAATTTTTTTGTACAAAAGAACTGTATATACATATCAACCATCAGAGTACAACATATATCAGACACAGCAGAAAATTAACTTTATATAACTTGCGGTGAAGCCGCCTGCTTCCAGCTCCTGAAACTCCAAGCGAAGCCTAACCTAGAATTATACTCGGTCTAACCCGAGCACATTTGAAGCAAAGCAAAATTCACCGGGTCAGTCTGGAATACTTCCAGTGATAAATTCACAGTACAAACAACTTGTTTAACTTTGGAAAATCTTTTATGAAACCAAAAGGATAATAGTAAGACCAACCCACACATAAACACGGATGGTTTTTACCTTACTATAACCCAAAACATTTTTGAAATCATAACTTATTCTGATATTATCATAGTGTCTAAATACAAATAATTAACAATCGACTGGAACGCATGCATCTCACGCTCCACATATATATTATACAATCGAAAACCGCGGGCGCTTATTGGACATTGGATTCCGACTATGACAAGGTATAGGACCACTTCCCGATAGTGTATCTCTAGAGGCGAATACACTGGGTTCAACAAGAATGTCTTGCAACCCGACCCACACATGACCGACCACTCATTTCGCTTGAGTGTATCGAATGTATATCATCGACGGTTGGGATCAACAACCGTCTCCCGAAAAAGGGACAACATCAAATATAGATTAAAGAAACAAATGGAATTTCTCTAGATAGGTGATTATACACCCTAATGGGAGCGACCCACATAGCCATGCCGCCTGCCCGATTTTTGTCATTTCTCGGTTGATGAGGCTTGAGGCTAGAACTTAACTTTAAAACATCTGGTCATCATTCACTTTGAATGCCACATTTTCAGATCCGTCAAATCATTAATTGACGTCCACAAATATACTCCGGGTTCTAAAGAAGGGCCATTCTTTGCCACCAACTTGGTATATTTGTAAAAATCAATGTACGTGGTTTTAAGGGAATACTCTGTTAGACATTCGTCCATACAAGTCATCCAGGAACAGGATGAACCGAAGGCACCCTCCTACCTAGGAATCACCCCATGGATCAGTAGCGAGAAGTCCTTGTAAATCCGTAGATTTCAACCACGACAGAATCACAAATCTAATAACTCTGGTTGCAAGCCAGAGGAATTCGACAAGTAGTCCTTCCACTTATGAAGATCTACGGTCTTTAATTGCTCCATCTTCAGTTACCATCTGCACGTATATGTTGGTCGGAATGGTTTTCGAATATAAATTCGATCCAGGTCTTTCAGTACCAACAATCGTATTGGTCAGGTTTGATAGTCGGTGATTTAACTATCAAATAACAATCATGTGAATAAAATGGGTTTATTGATTTAGTACTTGGCATGACTTGGCCTCTTTCAAAATAATTTATAATTTGGTTAATAAACTTTGAAATCTTCCCATATTATATATATTCTTACAATATTATAGGAAAAACTAATTTATATGGTTTAGAACATATGTATATATATAAATTCTCACTTTTCCATTTCCATTGTAAATATCGAGAAATTTTTTCAAAACCTTTATCCTTTCTTATATACAATTTTCTCGATATATACATATATATATATATTTACTTAATTAATGATATTTAACAAATTTTTGATTCTGCTACGATAAAACAAATGTCAAATTTATAAAATTTAAACCAAATATCCTTATATATATAATAACTAATACTGCAGTATTACTTATATCCCAAAATCTCGCACTAGTGTTCAATACTTCTCGTATGGGACTCCACACCAATTACGAGTCCTTTTTCTCGTTTCAAACTAATACCATTCCTCGATAATAATGAAGCCGTTCAAGTTGGGGTATTTTATTTATTTCTCAGACCTTGATCGACAACGTTCTTACCTTAGAATAATATCAGTTCTTCACTTAACCACTGATATCAAAATCTCACTTACCACCTTGATTTCAAATCTGGTTTTATAAACCATTTCATACATTTCAAATCTTCTTTTAATATAACCCCCTTACTTAATTCGTTCGATTAAGTAAATGTCCACGAAACACCAATTTTAACTTGAATCATACCTCGTTTATAACATTTTGATTTTTTTATAAAAACCATTCGTCAAATAATCTATTTCCATATACTCGGGCATCCTTATACTAAACTTTATCTCAGATAAAAATCCACTTACCACCTTCTTCACAACAAGACCTTATTCTTGGATTTTATTTCCAAAAATCATTTACCAATATTTAACACTAACCAATGGTATGTATGTCCCTTGTTTTTGAAATCCTTATTTCAATCCCCTTATTTCGCTTAATTTAATTCTCTAACATTACACTCATCAATTTGGTTTTAAAAATTCTTTTAAAACCTCACTTTGATTTCTTTATAGTAATCCATTTACCATCCTTTCGCAACATAGCTTAGATTTCGTTTTAACCATTAACACCTTTCGATCCATTTCAAATCTATTAACTATTTTCACTAAAACTTCATTCAGTTGAATTCACTTTAATAAAGAAAAAATTCTTATTTACATCTTTATATGTACTTACATACCTCAATTACAAATTTCGGTTTGAACTTGGATTATACATTTCCTTATAAAAATTTTATTTGACTTGATCGAATTTATCGACACTTAATTACTTCTAATGGAATTCCAATTAAAAGTAATTTCTTTAATTAAATAATTAACTTTACCATTAACTATATTAAAAATAGTTATTTTTTTTGCTATAAATAGGATCATTATCGTTTTTAAAATCATATTGAATAATAATTAACTTTATTAACACTAAACGATACAAGAATTACTTTAAATTATAGTTAATCAAAGATTAACTAATATTTCATGCCGTTCGTTAAATTTAATGAGTATTCTGAAATTTAAATCCCATTTGTCAATTTTTAGTTCAAAACGGTTGATTTTGTCAACCGTACATATCTGTTAGAGGTTAACTGATTTCATTTGTCATTTCCCTTTTAAATTAATTGAATAACTTAATTAATTTAAAAATGCCATTTAATTATTTTAAAAACAGTTATCCCATTTTACCAACACGTAGGCAATTTCTTTGGCTTTCTGCTTTATAACTGGTTTACATCATACGATTTTGCTACATAAGCCACTTAAATAATTCTTTTATAAAATTTATTAAAATATTTATTTATAAATTTCTAATTTAATTATTTATATAAATAACTGAAAAACTCCAGTTGAGTCATAAAATAATTTATATCTTTGAAACTACGTCAATCCACCTGACGGTAGACCGATGTTTAAAAATATATATTTTAGGCCATTCACTGCCAATTACCCAATCAATGCTGTCGATTGATTTTAATCAAAACCACGATGAATATATATTCAACCATTAACATTCGAATAGGTTTTGGTGTCAGTCGGGGTGTATAATTCATATATGAATAATATGCACCACAAATAAAAACAGTTTATTTGAGGAATCCGGTCGAATCCCTCCAACCTGTCCTTCCCTGCATCATAGTTAACATTTGATAATAATATATGAATTAAATTTCAATAATATGATGTATTTAAAATGACGAAATATAATTAACAGCAAACAATCAAAATAAACAACCAATTAGCATCCATAACGTCCAGTCAACCAATTTATACTGTTAACGGTAAATTATATTTTAATATGAATTCACCACATCACAGGATTCCAGAAGGTGTGAGAATTAACTCACCAGTTCAATACGGTTGACGGTTGATGCGTTCGTCCCTTTTAATTTGAAACAAACGTTTAAAATTTGCTGAAATTTCAACTGCATCCAATCAGTTCCTAGTCAGTGCCATTGTCTAGGTCTCGTCCCTACGATCCCAACGAATCCTGTTTCGTGGAATTTCGTTAACGTGCTTAAAAGATATCGCGTTTCAAAGTCTATATATAAATACGATTTTTAAGCTAATTAATTAATTAAATCATTGAAACTGATTACCTTAAAAATTAACCACGTCAGCACCTTAAACCTGCTCAACGCGGTTTCCCCCAAATTGATATCTTGTGCCCGATTTCTTCTTCCTCTCCGTCCCAACTATCGAAACACCATCCTCATCGATGACCAACGCCGCCACTGTACATCACCGAAGCACCCACCCGATATCCCATCGTCAGCGCCTCAGCGAGCAGCCCCCATGCCAGAACCCTTGACCTCCAGAACTAGCCACCGCCGCCTGAAACCGAGTTAAACCGTTCTTCGTTGAAACAGAAATTGCCACCGCCTCAGGTCACTTTAGGTGACCGGAGTCCGAACCACCTCCCGATTGACCCCCTTGCCTTCCAGCACCACCTCCCTTCAGGCACCCCTACTTATGACCACCATGGCCGCCGGAAATGGGCAAAAACCCATCGCTGCCAACCCTGTATACCCCAAAACACTGCTTTACGTTTAACTGGCCACCGCCGTCACCTCCGACCACCAGAGAACCCGAGACCACCGCCAAATTAAAGCCTGGACTCCCCTCTTTAATTCCTCTCAAATCGATCCAATCTCCCACAAAACCAAGAAAAACGAAATCAGTTTTCCATGGTTTAACACCGATTTCGGCCACCTCCGACCACCATTCCACCCCAATTTTTCTCAGTGTGTAGATACGAACCCGATCTACAAGTTTACTTCAGGTTTCCTTGGCTAATTGTTGACAAATTTGGAGAAATAAATTATTTCGTGAAGGAGGGCTTATTTGAAAATTTCAGAATGTGGAGAACAGAAAATGGCGTGGGAAGGCTGAGTTTTGGGTTGTATAAATAAGGAAAATAATATTTTTATATTTCGATTTGACTAACGATTTTTATTGAGGTGACGAACGATATTTATTCGTGTCTATCGCAATTTCGAACGTTGTTTATTGGCTCCTGCGCTCACATACAAACCCCGTTCGAGATACGAATGGACGGCATAGTATAATTTGACGCTACGGTCCTAATGAAACTTGTTTCATCGAATTCTGAGTTCGTTTGCTCAAATGGCGCTCATTCACGTCCAAACGATCGTTTTATTTGCATTTTATTTTGCCACACTCACAAATTAACCTCGATTGACGCGCTACTTTAAATCTAACCATAATTCGCTGTTGCGGTCTCAATAAAATTTGTTTCATCGAAAATGAAGGTCGTTTGAATAAAGTCCCTTTTATAAATGCCTGATTCAAATAAAATAAACCAATATTAACATACCTTAATATAATAATAATAAAATATTAAAATTGGCCATACACGACCAAAATATCGTATATTACTAAAATAAAATAGCTCGGGTTGAGTTTGAAGCCAAATCGATATTATAAATATTTAAAAACCCTTTATTTTATATAAATAAACGTTATAATATATAACGAAATTCCATAGCGACTATTTCAAAATTTAATTTGGACATAAAACAAAATATACAACACAAAAACTCGATTTTTCTCTTTCATTAGAAAAATATTATCCAACAGATTCAGACGTTTCTTGTTTCGAGAAAATCTGACTCATATTGGGCCCTGTACAGCCATTTAAAGTTCAAAACGCCAAATTATGAACTGCCGCGTCGCTATAGCTCGTTTTATAATTAAATTATAAATTAAACATTCTAACGTCGTTTTATAAACGAAATTGTTATTATAATTCAATATAAACAAATATTTAATCATTTTAAATCGTCTGTTCACATTACACTTCAAATTCAACATTTTCCCAAATATCCCGAAATTAAAATATTATTATATTATTAATATAATTTAAATATTCAAATTAAAATGGTCAAATCCCATTATTTAAACTCAAGTTAATATTTTAAATAAGTAAAATATTTAAAATAAATGGTCAGAAAATACGAGACATTACATTCCTTCCCCCTTTAAAATAATTTCGTCCTCGAAATTGCTAAGGTAGAAAGAACGTTACAACCCATTATCTTTATAAAAATAATAATTTAAAATTCGATTTTATTTTCAAAACTAACCTAATTGGTTTTAAAACCAATTTAGATAAAAGAATTTTACAAAAATCTTCAAAAAAATTCTAACACCTTAAATTTTGGAAAATTTTTGGGTGAGTCTCCCCTGTACGGAGGACATCTGCAATATCGCAGGTTCAAGAAATATATATACCTCAACCAACATGGTCGGAAAAATTCAAAATCCGAACTCAAAAACCAAATGAAAACCAAGATTTCATATTTTCGTAGGCGTACCTTTTTGCGAGCGTTATTATGCGATAAGCTATCATTTATACACGAGCTTGCTTAGCTATTATGTAGCTCTATTCAAACTGGATTCAATTAACTCCAGAATTTCTCTTAGATGGATTTTAAAGCTGAATTGGCACTTCTGCACCTGTTTCTCAACTCAAACGAATTTCATTAGTCCCTAAAACAATATCAATTAGTTTCAAAATATCCACATTATCCATATCATCCATATCATACAATCCAACCAGTTCTACACACAATTCAATCCACACGAGATTATAGCCTCGTATTAGCAATTCATTTATATCTTTGATTATCCTTTCGGATTTATTAAATTTGGTTTGATTCTTTTTTTCAACTTATTTATTTCATATTGGTTTTCAACCCAATCGATTCATGTTCAAGTTCATATTCAAGTAACCAACAACACAATCCAAGCATGTCATTCAATCAACATTAACAAATCAATCGATTTGCCCATATTATAAAAATTTATAAAATCCTTACCTTTATTATTTGATAAAATAAATTGGGCAAAAAAATAATAATAATTTTATATCAAATTACAAATACGCGCTCTCATATATATACACCGACTCAATCTAGGATATTACTAACCTCATCTCTATCGAGTCACGCCACAGAGCCAAGGTTATCTCTAAACCAATAGCTCTGATACCACTGTAACGACCTAAGGAAAAATTCGATGCTCGAATTTTGGACAACAATACAAAAACCCGTACTACTTGCCAAAACCCCATGTATCGAACCCCAGGTTGTCAATAGAAAGAAATTAGAGGGTGAGAATAGAAAGAAAGAATATTAGAATAGAAGAAAGAAGAAGAACACCACATCAGAATCTCACAGCGGAACAGATAAAATATAATATCACAAATCTTTTTATACAAAAGAACTGTATATGCATACCAACCATCAGAGTACAACATATATCAGACATAGCGGAAAAATAACTTTGTATAACAAGCGGTGAAGCCGCCTGCTTCTAGCTCCTGAAACTCCAAGCGAAGCCTAACCTGGAAATATACTCGGTCTGACGCGAGCACATTTGAAGCAAAGAAAAATTCACCGGGTCGGTCTGGAATACTTTCAGTGATAAATTCACAGTACAAACAACTTGGTTAACTTTGGAAAATCTTTTATGAAACCAAAAGGATAATAGTAAGACCAGCCTACACATAAACACGGACGGTTTTTACCTTACTATAACCCAAAACATTTTTGAAATCATAACTTATTATGATATTATCATCGTGTCTAAATACCATTAATTAACAATCTACTGGAACGCTTGCATCTCACGCTCCACATATATTTTATACAATCGAAAACCGCGGGCGCTTATTGGATATTGGATTCCGACTATGACAAGGTATAGGACCACCTCCCGATAGTGTATCTCTAAAGGCGAATACACTGGGTTCAACAAGAACGTCTTGCAACCCGACCCACACATGACCGACCACTCATTTCGCTTGAGTGTATCGAATGTATATCATCGACGGTTGGGATCAACAACCGTCTCCCGAAAAAGGGACAACATCAAATATAGATTAAAGAAACAAATGGAATTTCTCTAGATAGGTGATTATACACCCTAATGGGAGCGACCCACATAGCCATGCTGCCTGCCCGATTTTTGTCATTTCTCGGTTGATGAGGTTGAGGCTAGAACTTAACTTTAAAACATCTGGTCATCATTCACTTTGAATGCCACATTGTCAGATCCGTCAAATCACTAATTGACGTCCACAAATATACTCCGGGTTTTAAAGAAGGGCCATTCTTTGCCGCCAACTTGGTATATTTGTAAAAATCAATGTACGTGGTTTTAAGGGAATACACTGTCAGACATTCGTCCATACAAGTCATCCAGGAACATGATGAACCGAAGGCACCCTCCTACCGCATCCAATATAGGAATCACCCCATGGATCAGTAGCGAGAAGTCCTTGTAAATCCGTAGATTTCAACCACGACAGAATCACAAATCAAATAACTCTGGTTGCAAGCTAGAGGAATTCGACAAGTAGTCCTTCCGCTTATGAAGATCAACGGTCTTTAATTGCTCCATCTTCAGTTACCATCTGCACGTATATGTTGGTCGGAATGGTTTTCAAATATAAATTTTATCCAGGTCTTTCAGTACCAACAATCGTATTGGTCAGGTTTGATAGTCGGTGATTTAATTATCAAATAACAATCATGTGAATAAAATGGGTTTATTGATTTAGTACTTGGCATGACTTGGCCTCTTTAAAAATAATTTATAATTTGGTTAATAAACTTTGAAATCTTCCCATATTATATCTATTCTTACAATATTATAGGAAAAACTATTTTATATGGTTTAGAACATATGTATATATATAGATTCCCACTTTTCCATTTCCTTTGTAAATATCGAGAAATTTCTTCAAAACCTTTATCCCATTTTCTTATATACAATTTTCTTGATATATACATATATATATATATATATATATTTACTTAATTAATGATATTTAACAAATTTCCGATTCTGCTACGGTAAAACAAATGTCAAATTTATAAAATTTAAACCAAATATCCTTATATATATAATAACTAATACTGCAGTATTACTTATATCCCAAAATCTCGCACTAGTGTTCAATACTTCTCGTATGGGACACCACACTAATTACGAATCCTTTTTCTCGTTTCAAACTAATACCATTCCTCGATAATAATAAAGCCGTTCAAGTTGGGGTATTTTATTTATTTCTCAGACCTTGATCGACAACGTTCTTACCTTAGAATAATATCAGTTCTTCGCTTAACCACTGTCGAAATCTCACTTACCACCTTGATTTCAAATCTTGTTTTATAAACCATTTCATACATTTGAAATCTTCTTTTAATATAACCCCCTTACTTAATTCGTTCGATTAAGTAAATGTACACGAAACACCACTTTTAACTTGAATCATACCTCGTTTATAACATTTTGATTTTTTTATAAAAACCATTTGTCAAATAATCTATTTCCCATATACTCGGGCATTCTTATACTAAACTATATCTCAGATAAAAATCCACTTACCACCTTCTTCACTACAAGACCTTATTCTTGGATTTTATTTCCAAAAATCATTTACCAATATTTAACACTAACCAATGGTATGTATTTCCCTTATTTTTGAAATCCTTATTTCAATCCCCTTATTTCGCTTAATTTAATTCTCTAACATTACACTCATCAATTTGGTTTTAAAAATCCTTTTAAAACCTCACTTTGATTTCTTTATAGTAATCCATTTACCATCCTTTCGCAACTTAGCTTAGATTTCGTTTTAACCATTAACACCTTTCGATCCATTTCAAATCTATTAACTATTTTCACTAAAACTTCATTCAGTTGAATTCACTTTAATAAAGAAAAAATCTTATTTACATCTTTATATGTACTTACATATCTCAATTACAAATTTCGGTTTGAACTTTGATTATACATTTCCTTCTAAAACTTTTATTTGACTTGATCGAATTTATCGACACTTAATTACTTCTAATGGAATTCCAATTAAAGGTAATTTCTTTGATTATTAATAATTAACTTTACCATTAACTATATTAAAAATAGTTAATTTTTTTTGCTATAAATAGGATCATTATCATTTTTAAAATCATATTGAATAATAATTAACTTTATTAACACTAAACGATACAAGAATTACTTTAAATTATAGTTAATCAAAGATTAACTAATATTTCATGTCGTTCGTTAAATTTAATGAATATTCTGAAATTTAAATCCCATTTGTCAATTTTTAGTTAAAAACAGTTGATTTTGTCAACCGTACATATCAGTTAGCGGTTAACTGATTTCATTTGTCATTTCCCTTTCAAATTAATTGAATAACTTAATTAATTTAAAAATGCCATTTAATTATTTTAAAAATAGTTATCCCATTTTACCAACACGTAGGTAATTTCTTTGGCCTTCTGCTTTATAACTGGTTTACATCATACGATTTTGCTACATAAGCCACTTAAATAATTATTTTATAAACTTGATTAAAATATTTATTTATAAATTTCTAATTTAATTATTTATATAAAATAACTGAAAAACTCCAGTTGAGTCATAAAATAATTTATATCTTTGAAACTACGTCAATCCACCTGACGGTAGACCGAGTTTAAAAATATATATTTTAGGCCATTCACTGCCAATTACCCAATCAATGCTGTCGATTGATTTTAATCAGAACCATGATGAATATATATTCAACCATTAACATTCGAACAGGTTTTGGTGTCAGTCGGGGTGTATAAATCATATATGAATAATATGCACCACAAATAAAAACAGTTTATTTGAGGAATCCGGTCGAATCCCTCCAACCTGTCCTTCCCTGCATCATAGTTAACATTTGATAATAATATACGAATTGAACTTCAATAATATGATGTATTTAAAATGATGAAATATAATTAACGGCAAACAATCAAATAATAAACTACCAATTAGCATCCGTAGCATCTAATCAACCAATTTATACTGTTAACGGTAAATTATATTTTAATATGAATTTACCACATCACAGGATTCCAGAAGGTGTGAGAATTAACTCCCCAGTTCAATACGGTTGACGTGTTTGTCCCTTTTAATTTGAAACAGACGTTTAAAATTTGCTGAAATTTCAACTGCGTCCAATCAGTTCCTAGTCAGTGCCTTTGTCTAGGTCTCGTCCCTACGATCCCAACGGATCTTGTTTCGTGGAATTTCGTTAACGTAAGTAAAAGATATCGCGTTTCAAAGTTTATATATAAATACGATTATTAAGCTAATTAATTAATTAATTAAATCCTTGAAACTAATTACCTTAAAATTAACCACGTCAGTACCTTAAACCTGCTCAATGCGGTTTCCCCCAAATTGATATCTCGTGCCCGATTTCTTCTTCCTCTCTGTCCCAACTATTGAAACACCATCCTCATCGATGACCAACGCCGCCACTGTACATCACCGGAGCACCCACCTGATATCCCATCGTCAGCGCCTCAGCGAGCAGCCCCCACGCCAGAACCCATGACCTCCAGAACCCGCCACCGCCTTCTGAAACTGAGCTTAACCGTTCTTCGTTGAAACAGAAATTGCCACCGCCTCAGGTCACCGTAGGTGACCGTACCACCACCCAATTGACCCCCTCGCCTTCAAGCACCACCTTCCTTCAGGCACCCCTACTGATGACCGCCATGGCCGCCGGAAATGGGCAAAAACCCATCGCTGCCAACCCCATATACCCACAAACACTGCTTCACGTTTAACTGGCTACCGCTGTCACCTCCGACCACCAAAGAACCCGAGACCACCGCCAAATTAAAGCCTGGACTCCCCTCTTTAATTCCCTTCCAGGTCCCATCCTCTCAAATCGATCCAATCTCCCACAAAACTAAGAAAAACGAAATCAGATTTCCACGGTTTAACACCGATTCCGGCCACCTCCGACCACTGTTCTACCCCAATTTTTCGTAGCATGTAGATACGGATCCGATCTACAAGATTACTTCAGGATTCCTTAGCTAATTGTTGACGGATTTGGAGAAATAAATTATTTTGTGAAGGAGGGCTTATTTGCAAATTTCAGAATGTGGAGAACAGAAAATGGCTTGGGAAGTCTGAGTTTTGGGTTGTATAAATAAGGACAATAATATTTTTATATTTCGATTTGGATAACGATTTTTATTGAGGTGACGAACGATATTTATTCGTGTCTATCGCAATTTCGAATGTTGTTTATTGGCTCCTGCGCTCACATACAAACCCCGTTTGAGATGCGAATGGACGACATATTATAATTTGACGATACAGTCCTAATGAAACTTGTTTCGTCGAATTCCGAGTTCGTTTGCTCAAATGGCGCTCGTTCACGTCCAAACGATCATTTTATTTGCATTCTATTTTGCCACGCTCACAAATTAACCCCGACTGACGCGCCACTTGAAATCTAACAATAATTTGCTGTTCCGGTCTCAATAAAATTTGTTTTGTCGAAAATGAAGGTCGTTTGAATAAAGTCCCTTTTATAACTGCCCAATTCAAATAAAATAAACCAATTTTAAAATACATCAATATAATAATAATAAAATATTAAAATTGGCCATACATGACCAGAATATCGTATACTACTAAAATAAAATAGCTCGGGTTGAGTTTGAAGCAAAATCGATATTATAAATATTAAAAACCCTTTATTTTATATAAATAAACATTATAATATATAACGAAATTCCATAACAACTAATTCAAAATTTGATTTGGACATAAAACAAAATCTACAACACGAAAACCCGATTTTTCTCTTTCATTAGAAAAGTATCCAACATATTCGGACGTTTCTTGTTTCGAGAAAATTTGACTCATATTGGGCCCTAAACAGCCGTTCAAAGTTTAAAACGCCAAATTACGAACTATCGCGCCGCTGCAGCTCGTTTTATAATTAAATTATAAATTAAACATTCTAACGTCGTTTTATAAACGAAATTGTTATTATAATTCAATATAAACAAATATTTAATCATTTTAAATCGTCTGTTCACATTATACTTCAAATTCAACATTTTCCCAAATATCCCGAAATTGAAATATTATTATATTATTAATATAATTTAAATATTCAAATTAAAATGGTCAAATTCCATTATTTAAACTCAAGTTAATATTTTAAATAAATAAAATATTTCAAATAAATGGTCAGAAAATACGGGACATTACATTGGTCCTATTATTTGGTATTATAAACACCATAAGAAATACCATAATGTGGAAAGAGAATTTTCAAAGTGATATTGAAAATAATATATTTTTATAAAATCAAAGGATTTTATAAATGAAATATTTATAAAATCAAAGGATTTTATAAAAGGATATAATTATTGAATCATTGGATTCTATAAAAGAAATTATTTATAAAATCATAGAATTTTATAAAAGAATATTTATTTGGAAAATAAATAAGATATTATAAGGGATATTTATTTGGAAAAATAAATAGGAATATAAAAGGGAAATATTTGTAAAACAAACATTAAAGGAAATAATTGTAAAACAAATAGGAAAGGAAATATTTATAGAATGAATAGAATTTCATAAAAGGAGAATTTTACACTAGGAAAGTTTAGACCCGTGCTTTGCACACGGGTATAACAGAATATGAATTTAAAGTAGATTTTAAATAGAAACCTATTTTAACAGATAAGTGGAGAAGATAAATTTGTAAATAATATTTTATAAATTAAATAAAATATTTATCATTGGATAAATTGAATATATAAGTCAGGACTTATATGGAAAAGTAAGAATCGATTTCAACATTGATATTTGAAACTGAATATCGACGAAGAGTAAATTGGATAGAGTTAATCAATTAGGATTAATCAGTTCGAATTAACCAGTTAGAGTTAACTAGTTAGAGTTAACCAGTTAGAGTTAATCAGTAGAGTTAATTGAATATTAGTTATTCAATTAGAGTTAATCAAATATTAGTTATTCGAATAAAGAGTTAACCAGATAGAGTTAATTGAACATAGTAAATCGAATTAGGATTTAACTGAATATTAGTTATTCAATTAGAGTTGATCGAATATAGTTATTTGAGATAGAGTTGGTCAAACATAGTTATTTAGGATGAGTTGCCATTTCGTACGACTGTTAGCGTAATTCGCAGGGCTGTAGATAGCCTACGACAGTTGGATGTTTCCTGGGGGAATCAGGCGTAACCATTGTGATCGCTGCGATCTAGAGTCAAGCGAATGGAGTTAAATCGAATATTAGCTATTCGAAATAAAGTTAAAACAGACATAGTTTATTCGAGTAGAATTAAAAGAGTTAATCGAATATAGTTTATTCGAATAGAATGAAGGAGTTAATCAAAAGAGGTTAATCGAAATGAGTTAATCGAATTAGAGTTAATCGAGTTAGTGTTAGTCGAGTGTTAGTTAATCGAGTTAGAGTTCGTCGAGTATTGATTAATCGAAGATAAGAATTTATCGAATAGATTTATTCGAAATGAGTCAATTGGATATTAGTTATTCGAAAGGAGTTATCGAATTAGTTATTCGAAAGGGGTTATCGAATATTAGTTAAGGGGTTATCAAATGTAATTTATTCAAAAGGAGATAAATCGAATATAGTTATTCGAATGGAGTTAAACCGAATATAAGTTATTCGAAGAGAAGAGTTATCGAATATTAGTTATTCGAAGGGAGTTAATCAAATGAAGTTAATTGTAGTGAGTTAATCGAATATTAGTTATTCGAAGAGAGTTAATCGTCGAATTCGATTATATCGAATTTGGGAAAGTACATATACTTTCCGGTGTTTAAATCAAGATTTATTTATTTATAAATTAGATGTTTATTTATTTATTCAAATTAAAGAATAAAAGTTATATTTGAAGTTAGATATTTCGAAAGTAGGGATTATAATGTTATCGTTATAACTAATGTTTTTATAAAAGAAGTGGATTCGTAAATAGAATCTGTGAGGTTCGCAAGGAAGTTGTTAGAGGTTTAAAAAGATAAACTTTGTCTATTCCGAAGTTAAAACGTTGTTCAGTTAAGGTCTGAGAGGTAATTATACCCCAACTTGATTGACTTCCTTCTTAACTAAGGAATGGTTAAAATTTGATAGTAAAGGTAGGTTAAGTGAATTTAGTTAATGAGCGTAATGGTTTGTGTTAGCACAACGATGTTTATTTAAACATCAGTTTAAATCAAATGAAGGAGTTTTGGAAATGTTTTCCAAATAAGAATCAGAAATGTTTTCTAATAATAGAAAATAAGAAACGGGTATAAAAATAGGAAACGTTTTCCAGTGATTAATAACGTATATTTTCTAAATTTAGAAAATAAGGATTTACGAATATATGAAAACGGGAAATAAGGAAATGAATAAATTAATGATAAACTAATTTAAAGCGATAAATGTTAAATGATGTTTGATCGATATAATTTCCATCTGGAAATAATATCGTTGTTTGCACACGTGTTTTTCTTTGATAGTTAAATCACAGACTATCAAAGTTTTGACCTTTTTTCCATCATCCATACGGAGAGACCGGTTGGGTTATTATCCGAGAACCACTCCGCATGGGCATTAACGTTTCGAATCAAATAGATAGAAGAAGAATTGAAGACGGAGTTATGCAAGGGCAATCCTGTTTACAGAATAGTGCCTTCGGTTTGTCCAGTCACAGGACAACCTATATGGAAGAATGTTTGACAGAGTATATCTGGTGGATCACGTGAGTTGATCGTTTCAAACGTATTTACGTTGGTGGCGGAGGAATTCGTTTCTCTTAGCTTATACCCATGGTATTTTTGGGGAAATCAATTTTTGGTTTGACGAGTATGATGATGTGGCATTCAAAGTAAATGAAGACGTGATCTGTATAGAGATACGTTATAACCTCAAGCCTCATCAACTGGAAAATGACAGAAATCGGGCAGGCAACATGGCTAAGTGGGTCGCACCCAAGTAGGGTTTATTGTCACCATCTAAAGAAT
Organism: Allium sativum; assembly: GCA_030737875.1. NCBI lineage: Eukaryota > Viridiplantae > Streptophyta > Magnoliopsida > Asparagales > Amaryllidaceae > Allium > Allium sativum. The sequence goes on from CM060912.1 coordinate 433,613,176, forward strand.
ATTCATATTTGTTACTTCTTTCAATTCTGTATCTCCCAGGAATGGTTATGTTGGTTTACCAACTGTAAGGTGACAATATATTCAATACACTCAAGCGAAATGTGTGGTCGGTCATGTGTGGCCGAGTTGCAAGATGTTCTTGTTGAACTCCAGTGTATCGCTTCTACAGTACACTGAGAGGAATGTGGATCCATACCTTGTCATAGTTGGAATCCATTCCCCAAATAAGAGCCCGCGGTTTTGATTGTATATTATATATGTAGAACGTTAGATGCAAGCGTTCTACTAGATTAATATTACTTGTGTTAGACATTATTACAATATCAGAATAATATGGTTTACAAATGATTTGGGTTATCGTAAGGTAAAAACCATCTGTGTTTATGTGTGGATTGGTCTTACGATTATTCTTCCTTTAAAAGGATCTTTAAAGTTAAACAAATGATTTGAGTTTACTCACACCAGTCACATGACTGACCCGAAGTTTATTTTGTTTTATTTTCCCTAAACTCTTGGGTGCCTAATTTTGTACGGGCAGTCAAGTAGCCGGGATTTACAAATACTTGAAGAGCTGGAGCAGGAGGCTTCAGGATTATAGCTATTGTTATTTCCACTGTGTTGTAAGTGTTATACTCTAATATTGGTATTGTATACAGATATTGTTTTATTTCAAAGTTATGTTATGAAATATATTTATTCGTTCCGCTGTGAGATTCGTGTTTACTCTGAAGTTGTGATGTTCTTCTTCTTCTTATATTCTAAGTTTCTATCTTATCTATTCTCACCCTCTGTTTTCTTTCTATTAGTTTTCTGGTTTCCAGTGTAATTTGGGTTGGACTTGTGTTAGTCATCTCAAATTGGACCAGAATTTTGGGACACTGCAGTTGGTATCAGAGCAAAGGTTAAGTAATTACCTTGGCTCTGTGGCGTGACTCAATAGAGATAGGGTTAGTAATACCCTAGATTGCGTTGAGTGTATATACGAGAGAACATATGTGTAGATTTTATAAAATGATTTTGTATTGTGGAGATTTATTGATTGAGTTGTTTATGAATTCGGGTCGATCAGTTTGATCCATTGTATCGATAGGAATTTCTAAACACTTGAATACGATGAACCGACATGGTATATTTTGAAAAGAGGGCAATGAAATAATTTTACCCAAATGTATTTTGATATAGAGAATATATATATATTGGAATTATAATATATTGAATATATTGGTTGTGATTATAATCGAGTAAGATTATAAACGAAATGGTTATATATAACCAATCTGAATTCATATAAGTGAAATACATGAAAGTAGATGAATTAAATCTGAATTTAAATCAGAATTTAGAATTAAAATTCCTAAAATATGGAAAAAAGTGTTTGTAAATGGAATTGAATTAAGTATAAGAGAATTTTAAAATCCTGGGAGATTTTAAATTTGTTATAAGCATTGAAAAGGATATTTTGAAATGTATTTCAAAATGGAATAGTTTAAAAGTGATTTTGAAAGTGATATAGAATTAAACTCACTTCGATAGCTGGGAAATAACCCTGATGATGAATCGCGACATCATTAGTGTTCATTTTCGAGTTGTAAGTGACAAATTACTACCATTTTTTTTGAATTGTTTTGAGAAAACAAGTTGTTTAATACTCCAAAAGGAATATTTGATTTTTGAGAATAGTAAAGCTGTTTAAAACTCCCAGGAAGAGACTGTTTGAATTAAAAACAAATTTAAATAAAAATTTGTGGAAATTGAATTGAATTGGATTAGAATGATATCGAGAAAATTGGATTTGTGACATAGGAATCCGAAATGGTATTTAATTGATGAGTTAAGAATTTGAAAATTGAGAATGGAACTTTGATTTGAAATTGAATTTGGCTTGGATATAAGCGAATGGTTGTGTTGGAGATAAAAGTGATTGGAGTTTGATTGGGATGACATTGGTATATGCTGAATTAGCAGCAGATGTAAAGGATATGTTGATATGCCAACAAAAAGGTACCAGTTTATATTATATATGGGTTTGAGATTTTGATGATCCGAATTGGCAAGCCACTTGGATGTTTGATTGTCTTTTGGGTTGAAGAAGGCCTAGAGAGGTGGAGTTTGAGCTATTGAGCAGTACAAAGGAGCTGCTGGCGAAATTTTTCAAAATTTCGAGTGTTAGAAAATTTTCAGGATTTTTGAAAATTTTCGTTAATAGGAAAAAATTAATATGTTAAAGGAAATTAATTCATTCAGTTGAAACTGAAGTAAAAGTAAAACGAATAAATTTTAACTCATTTAATAGGGTTGTTTTCTAACGTAGCAATTTCGAGGACGAAATTATTTTAAGAGGGGAAGATCATAATGTCCCGTATTTTTAACGGATAATAATTTATTAATTTAATTATATAAATAGTGATTTAGAGAATTAAATGATCGTTTAATTAAATTATATTGAATATTTAATTGATATTAATAATTAAATAATATATTTAATTCTGAAATAATCAGAAATTGTGAATTGGCAATATAATGTGAACTGGGCAATTCAAATTGTATAATTCAGTTTATAATTGAATTAGAATAACGAATATATTATTTAAACGAAGTTAGAACGTATGAATTATAATATAATTATAATCGAGCTCGAAATGGCACGGCAGTTCGCTATTTGGCGATTCGAACTTCAACTAAATATACAGAATCCATCTTAAATCAGATTTCTGTTAAACAAGAAACGTTCGGAGCTGCTGAAGTATACTTTTCTAGTGGAAGAGAAAAATCGGGATTTCGTCATGTAGATTTTGAATTATGTCCAAATCAAATTTTAAAATCATCGCTATAGAAACGTTTATCGACCGTAACGGTTTATTCGATATAACTAGATACCGGTTTCGAATTTAGACAAGATTCTTTTGAGTCGTAGTGATAATTTAATTTTTAGAATTTTGTTGTAATTTTTAATTAATTAAATAAGCAACTTTTTATTTGGAGTATTTTGCACCCTATAATCAACATTTTGAGGTTTCACAAAATGAGTTAACCTACTATTTTTGGGATCGTGGAACCAAGCTCGATCCAACGGTATCTTGATTTCTGTCCATACGTGAATGGAATTTAGGTAACATGGTACTTTGGGAAAAAACCAAACTTTAAATACATTACTAACTTCTCTAAACCCTTAAAATCATTTTCTTGGTCAAAATGAAGGCCATATGTTTGTTTTTCTCAGCCACCACTAAAGCAAAACGCAAAAACTTGGAGAATCCTCTTCCAAGAATCCAAAACCAAATCTCTATAAATACTAAGCCTCCTTCCTTAAGACCTAGTTATTTTTCTACCTTCTATACATCGAAATAAACATGCCGCCTCCTCTTTAAATTTCTTGAGCAATTGTTTCGGGAGATTTACTGTAACACCCCACATCCGTTAAGGTCACTCACGAAGGGAATACCTTAACTTCAATGGAGAATTATGGGCACTAGAACAGAAATATTACAAGACAGACATATATAAAACAACGGAAGGTAAGGTAGAAGTACTTCAAATCATTTATTAAATATAATTGTTTACAATAAAAGCCCATCAACTTCCAATACCCAATTACATAGCTAAAATATCTGTCTTGCTCAAAAACAAAGAAGCATAAAAATAAATTGTAGTATTCCCTAATTAAGCAAAGTAAGCCATAGCCAAGAGAGATCCAAGCCATACATAAAAGAGCCTGGGAGCTTGGTAACATCCGAACTAAGCTATATTCCCTCCCTGCGAACCTGGGGGAGGGGGGGAAGGTGGGGGGGAAACGGAAGAAAAAGAGGAGAAACAAAACGGGTCAGTCATAAAGACTAAGTAAGTCCCAGTGACTTTCAGCATAAAAACAGGTAAAGATAACATGGCATGAATAAACTGAAAGTGAACATAAGCATGATGACAAGATAAGCTACATGCACGTTAACTAAGAATAACATCATATGATTTTTGTTAAGTATAACATCGCAAGGTTCCCATTCAAGATAAACTAAGTATAATTTCACAAGATTTCTATCAAGCATCGCAAGATTTCTCTGCTTCACCGTTAAAATATTTCTATGATATCTATTTGCCTTGCACCACCCGTACTAGTATCCCAACCCATGTCATGTGTTGACTCTAATATGATCCCTTGCCCAATGTCATGAAATGACCCATTACTTGGTCCAACGAAATGATCTATTAATCGATCGGCTCCCTACAAGTTCTAGCTCGTTCATGTGTCTGTGTCATACGGCCCTATCACGAATGTAGTTACCTATGCTAGGTCCACCATAGGGTGTATTAAGCCCTAGGGTGCTAGCCACCGACACGAATCAAGCATGCACAGTGTAAACCTACTAATGCCCAATGCCTGCTTTTTCAACTCTGGACTACGTGCACAACCATAGTCCGCCTGAACCTACATTGGCGCACCAACTCAGACGTCGTTCTAGTCGCTTACAATCAGCCCAGTAATCGTGCCCCACCCTGCCTAGTTCCAGGGTACCATGATACATCTAAGTGGGTTACTACTGAAATGGACTGCGTAACTAGGGTTTCCGTCCAACAGGTTAAGTGTTGTCATTTAAATTCGTGACTTAACCCTTATCAGCCTAGCATGTCAAATTGGTTAAGTGTTGTCATTCAAGTTCGTGACTTAACCCGCCTACGTGTCATGTCAAATTGGCTAAGTGTTGTCATTCAAGTTCAAGACTTAGCCCTACGAATCATGTGTCAAGTTGGTTAAGTATATTCAAGCGGTTCATGACTTAACCCTACCAAATCATCATGTCAAATTGGTTAAGTATACTCATGCCATTCATGACTTAACCCCACCAAATCATCGTGTCAAATTAGTTAAGTATATTCAAGCGGTTCATGATTTAACCCCACCAAATCATCGTGTCAAATTGGTTAAGTATATTCAAGCGGTTCATGACTTAACCCCACCAAATCATCGTGTCAAATTGGTTAAGTATATTCAAGCGGTTCATGACTTAACCCTACCAAATCATCGTGTCAAATTGGTTAAGTATATTCAAGCGGTTCAAGTTCAGGTTTACTTAACCCACCCATTCATGTCATATCGGTTAAGTGTTGTTAGTCTAGTCATATTACTTAACCCACCCATTCATATGATATTGGTTAAGTGTCATTAGCCTAGTCATATTACTTAACCCACCCATTGGTCTGATTAACAGTTATGTTGTTTAAGCGTTCTTAGTTTACTTAACCCTACCCACTGGTCTAATTAACATGTTATGTTGGTTAAGTGTCGACTATTCATATGTTACTTAACCTTTCCATTCTTAGCATGTCTGTTTATTGGCATTAATTAATTATTAATGCATCAACCACTCACATTAGACCTGTTGTTGCGGTCACTGGATATGCCGGGCAGTTCCGGGCAGAATTACACCACAACTCAGTCTAACCTCGGGTTTAAGCATGATATGACTAATTTCTCACATTGGATCTTATTATTTGCAGTTACTAGATATGCCGGGCGGTTCCCGGCAGAATTACACTTCAAACTCAACCCAACCTCGAGTTAGCCATGTTCACGTTCGTGTTCATATTCATGTTCATGTTTCAAACATGTTCATATTTCCAGTTATATGCCAATTATCAAGTCCATTATTCACGTTTTTTTCCCAAAACGTATTCCCAAATTATTACCTTAATTCACTATAAGGTTATGCCAAGTTATAGCCTTTTATTTACAATACATGCCAACTACGTAAAACCCAACTTTGGCACGTTCATATTAAACCTCTACCAAGTCATAAATTATCAAATATGTTTCAACTCCAAATTTTACATAATTAACATATGCCCAAGTTCTAGATTACATGTCAGTTTTACATATGCCCAATTCATACCAAATTTACATATGTTCAATTCATGCCGTTTTACATGTATGCCAAGTTTATGCCAATTTACTCATATCAAGTTCTAGCCAAATTACATATATCAAGATCCATGTCAAATTACATATTGAAATCCTCATTCTTGCAATTACCATTATAATGACTATACCCAAATATCCAATTTTAGGTTAAAGGTAGTAATGCCAAAATATCCAATTTTTATGTTATTGCCTTCGATTCTACCAAACACATATATTCAACTAGGCAATATCCCAATATTTCCCCCGTATTCAATCGCACGTAATCGCGGTTTAGGCCTAGGTCCGAAATTGACCTTGGTTCATCAAAAGAAAATAAATAGGGGAGGTAGAAGTTGCAATAAAAACAAGATCAGAGAGAAAACAGCATAAATCATCATGATAGGCATAAAGATTACAACTTGATGATAACTTCATTACGAATCAAGAAAACTGCTGAATAGATCATAAACTTGACATGATCATAAAGATAGACAAGTCTCAAAACTTAAGATTCAAGGAGCAACAGAAATAGATCAGAATCGATAAACATACTTAAATCCAATCCCACTTTATTCCATGGCCATATCATAATTAAATATTTAAATCTAAAAGTAACTAGAACTTACAGTGCGCGGATCGAGAATTAGAAAGCAGAAGTTGATGTTGAATCTCTATTTGATTAATCGTGTTCTAATTGAAAACCCCCAATTTGCAAATCTCTATGCGTAGTCTTGATGGAGAAGAAGTAGTCCCCTTTTTCTTTTAATTATAACTAGAATTTGAGCAGCATAAGTCTAGAGAGAATTGGTGTAGAGAGAATGGGGTTAGGAGGGTGTTTATATTGGTTTATAGTCAAGAATCTGGTCACCAAATGAGTCTACATACATCAGAATGAACCCAGGCTCAAAACTGGGTTTTGGCACCAGGTCGACCTGGTCCTTGGGAGGTCGACCATAGTGTCGACCCCCAGGTCGACCTGGTCCTGGGCGGGAAAATTCCCACCCAGTCTGCGCTGGGGTTTGAACTCGATTTTCGAGCTGTTTTCGATTCTGAAAATTCCTGAAACTTCGGAGGGTCATATCTCCCTCATACGGACTCCATTTTTCGAAAACTCGGATTCGATTTCATGCAGAATTCTAAGACGAAAGCAATGGCGCAACCCGTTTTCCCTGATTCTTATTTTAACATTTAATTCTGCCTTGATTTCTTGTTTCAACATGTTATTAAAATTCGAGTTGTTATATTCTCCCCTCCTTAAAGGATTTCCTCCCCGAAATCTTCAAGTTAAGAAGAATGTGTCCTACCATCCAATCATCCATCTACTCAAAACATCATCCATAAGCAATCATTGTCCTTAAAAGATTCCTAATGCTGTATGAACATATGCAGAAAGTGTGTGTATATGTTCCTTATCTAATGCAAATGATCAGGCCTGATTGATCTTCTTAATGCAAAATATGTTCAATGCCATGAGTCCAACATGTATGCAAATCATCCTATTCACATAAACACTATATGTGTGCACAAACATCCATCCATATGTAACATCCACATGATAACACATTCAATTTCATCTATAAACAAGTATAAACACTCATGCATATGTATTATGAAAGGTGACTGAGCCGATCTAGTATCTAATGCGTGTGTATATGCATCCACGAGAAACCACTAGCAACTGCTTGCCACCACTTGCAACCATCAATCATAACATGTCTCATACATATGTTTACACCCAATTGTTCCTACCTAAAGATATAGTCGAATGATAGAAGCAAGTAAAAACTTTGTGCCCATTAGGCAATGTCAAAACTGGAAATCTACGTCATATATATACTGATTAGGAGAAGAACTCCCTAAGCAGCAGCCCCAAAGACCTAAATCAACATCAGACTGATACCCAAAGAATTTCTCAACCCAACCAATATATATGTATCTAGGAAACTAAGCATGATGGACTCCTTTTAGGTCGCAAGAAATCCCTTCCTAAAACTAACCCATATTCTATAAAACCCAAAAGTTTAGTCAACTCAACGAACACCTTCAAGCCCCCACATGTATTACTAACAGATGAGTCAAACACCCTATAGGGTTTGCAACAGAAATAGGATTGAGAATAGGACCGAGAGGATATACTTAAAAGATATCATGCAAGTAAGCTCTACAGGAAAAGAAGGATCAAGGATATACTCTTAAAAAGAGATATGATGCGCATATCTAGTCTTCAATCTTCTTAGTCGCATTTCCTTGAGCTTAACTCCATTGTGCTTTGATCGTCTTTAACTTCACAATTTCGCAGCTTCTTAATTCCTATTTCCAAAATATGAGTTGGAACTCATTTCACTATCGCCTCTCGTTCCACTTTCACTTATTCTTTTTCTAGTATACTCGGTTCAAACATAACTGCATATTCATGATTTCATGCAAGCTCTCCAAAATTCACTAGTGAATCCTGGATCTCGTTTACTCACTATAAGGTATTCCACGCAGAAGGACCATCTCTTGAAAATAAATAGATGTCAACCATGTTGCCAAATGTACTTACTAAGTTGATTTTCTATGACTCATGCATAAGCGAAATGATCCATCCGCCTCATTGGCGAACACTACTCGAGCGGATCAATGAATGTATCAAGAGATTCTAGGTAACTAAGCATGGCAGAACCCTAAGGGTTTCACTAGACTTCGAGGGCATTACCAAGGCAAGTCAAGAGTCTAACTACCCTCTTTTCATACTCGAGAATGGTATCATTTCTGGATAACCACTCCATCCCTAGAATCAACCCATAGCCCAAAAACATAAGCATTTCTTCTAAACTCAACACTTAGCATAGACATTCTCAAATCCAAACAAGTCATGAATAAATGAGCCGATTCCCCAACAAGATTTGAGACATAAATGGGATCCTCTACCACGCTAGTACTAAGGTGCAGAGACTCAACTATCGAAGCAGAATTAAAAGGATGCGATGTACAAAACCAAAGTTCCCATGGTATGATAGAAAAGAAAAGATATACTTTTAACAGAAACGTTACCACCTCTCTTAGGTATGCTAGTAGTGAGAGCATACTATTTCCCTCTCGACGATCTTGTCCTTTGCTCCTGTCCTTGTCCTATAACACTTAACTACATGTCCATTTTTACCCTACTAACGATACTCTCCTTGTCATAGGTTTTATTATTCTTTCACTTTGGCCTCTCCCCTTTAACCTTTTCCTCCTTCGTGGATTAAGCCATATCAACAAGTTTCTCATCCTTAGGCTTGTATTCTTTATCCTCGTTCTTACTATCCTTGTATAGCTTGTTGATAAGTTTCTCGAAAGCTACCTCCATCGCACGGCAACCCTACAAAGCTTGAAATAAGATTAGTCGCAAATGGAACTACTGCAACTACAAATGGAGGTTGGGTACTTCTTTGCCCTCCGACATGCGTCGTACGCCTACAAAACTATGGTGAAAAGAGAGAAAGAAGAGATTCAAAGAGAGAATAAAAAGATAGTGCATATGGATTTGGGGAATATGCCTTTCGTAAAATTAAACTTTTTTTTAGAAAAATGCTTCTTTGTAAACGTTTTGAAAATAATTTCAGGAGGTTTTTTAAAAGCCTTTGCCCAGTCTGGTAACCTTCTGCTCTGATACCAAATGTAACACCCCACATCCGTTAAGGTCACTCACAAAGGGAATTCCTTAACTTCAATGGAGCATTATGGGTACTGGAACAGAAATATTACAAGACAGACATATATAAAACAGCGGAAGGTAGAGTAGAAGTACTTCAAATCATTTATTAAATATAATTGTTTACAATAAAAGCCCATCAACTTCCAATACCTAATTACATAGCTAAAATATCTGTCTTTCTCAAAAACAAATAAGCATAATAATAAATTGTTCCGCAATAAAGCAAAGTAAGCCATAGCCAAGAGAGATCCAAGCCGTACATGAAAGAGCCTGAGAGCTGGGTAACATCCGAACTAAGCTATATTACCACCCTGCGAACCTAGGGGGGAACGGAAGAAAAAGAGGCGAAACAAAACGGGTCAGTCATAAAGACGGAGTAAGTCCTAGTGACTTTCAGCATAAAAACAGGTAAAGATAACATGGCATGAATAAACTGAAAGTGAACATAAGCATGATGACAAGATAAGCTACAGGCACGTTAACTAAGAATAACATCATATGATTTTTGTCAAGTATAACATCGCAAGGTTCCCACTCAAGATAAACTAAGTATAATTTCGCAAGATTTCTATCAAGCATCGCAAGATTTCTCTGCTTCACCATTAAAATATTTCTATGATATCTATTTGCTCTGCACCACCCGTACTAGTATCCCAACCCGTGTCATGTGTTGACTATAAAATGATCCCTTGCCCAATGTCATGAAATGACCCATTACTTGGTCCCACGAAACGATCTATTAATCGATCGGCTCCCTACAAGTCTTAGCTCGTTCATGTGTCTGTGTCATATGACCCTATCACGAATGTAGTTACCTGTGCTAGGTCCACCATAGGGTGTATCAAGCCCTAGGGTGCCAACCGCCGACACGAATCAAGCATGCACAGTGTAAACCTACTGATGCCCCATGCACAGTGTAAACCTACCGATGCCCAATGCCTGTTTTTTCAACTCCGAACTACGTGCACAACATAGTCCGCCTGAACCTACACTGGCGCACCAACTTAGCCGTCGTTCTGGTCGCTTACAATCAGCCCAGTAATCGTGCCCCACCCTGCCTAGTTCCAGGGTACCATGATACATCTAAGTGGGTTACTGCTGAAATGGACCGCATAACTAGGGTTTCCATCCAACAGGTTAAGTGTTGTCATTTAAATTCGTGACTTAACCCTTATCAGTCTAGCATGTCAAGTTGGTTAAGTGTTGTCATTCAAGTTCGTGACTTAACCCGCCTACGTGTCATGTCAAATTGGCTAAGTGTTGTCATTCAAGTTCATGACTTAGCCCTACGAATCATGTGTCAAGTTGGTTAAGTATATTCAAGCGGTTCATGACTTAACTCTACCAAATCATCGTGTCAAATTGGTTAAGTATACTCAATCCGTTCATGACTTAACCCCACCAAATCATCGTGTCAAATTGGTTAAGTATATTCAAGTGGTTCATGTCTTAACCGCACCAAATCATCGTGTCAAATTGGTTACGTATATTCAAGCTGTTCATGACTTAACCCCACCAAATCATCGTGTCAAATTAGTTAAGTATATTCAAGCGGTTCATGACTTAACCCTACCAAATCATCGTGTCAAATTGATTAAGTATATTCATGCGGTTCAAGTTCAGGTTTACTTAACCCACTCATTCATGTCATATCGGTTAAGTGTCGTTAGTCTAGTCATATTACTTAACCCACCCATTCATATGATATTGGTTAAGTGTCATTAGCCTAGTCATATTACTTAACCCACCCATTGGTCTGATTAACAGTTATGTTGGTTAAGCGTTCTTAGTTTACTTAACCCTACCCACTGGTCTAATTAACATGTTATGTTGGTTAAGTGTCGACTATTCATATTTTACTTAACCTTTCCATTCTTAGCATGTCTGTTTATTGGCATTAATTAACTATTAATGCATCAACCAATCACATTAGACCTGCTGTTCCGGTCACTGGATATGCCGGGCGGTTCCGGGCAGAATTACACCATAACTCAGTCTAACCTCGGGTTTAAGCATGGTATGACTAACTTCTCACATTGGATCTTATTATTTGCAATCACTGGATATGCCGGGCGGTTCCGGGAAGAATTACATTGCAAACTCAACCCAACCTCGAGTTAGCCATGTTCACGTTCATATTCATGTTTCAACCACGTTCATATTTCCAGTCATATGCCAATTATCAACTTCATAATTCACATTTTTGCCCCAAAATGTATTCCCAAATTATTACCTTAATTCACTAAAAGGTTATGCCAAGTTATAGCCTTTTATTTACAATACCTGCCAACTACCCAAAACCCAACTTAGACGCGTTCATATTAAACCTCTACCAAGTCATAAATTATCAAATATGTTTCAACTCCAAATTTTACATAATTAACATATGCCCAAGTTCTAGATTACATGTCAGTTTTACATATGCCAATTCATACCAAATTTACATATGTTTAATTCATGCCATTTTACATGTATGCCAAGTTTATGCCAATTTACACATATAAAGTTCTAGCCAAATTACATATATCAAGATCCATGTCAAATTACATATGCCAATCCTCATTCTTGCAATTACCATTTTATTGACTATACCCAAATATCCAACTCATATCGAACATCCAAGGATCGGAAATACCGGTCATTAATGAAAGAAATTAGAGGGTGAGGAAAGATAAGATAGAAACTTAGAATAGAAGAAGATCACAACATCAGAGTAACACGAACCTCACAGCGGAACGAATAACATATAATATATATAACATAACTTGAAATATACATCTGTACTTGAATATACATTATTATCAAAGTACAACACTTACAACACAGCGGAAATAACTATAGCTATATGATCCTGAAGCCTCCTGCTCCAGCTCTTCAAGTGTATCTGTAAAATCCCGACTACTTGACTGCCCGTACAAATTTAGGCACCAATAGTTTAGGGAAAACAACAAAACAAACCCCGGGTCAGTCATGGGACTGGTATGAGTAAAATAGTTTAAAACAGTTTGAACAAGTAAACGATATCTCATAAGACCACGCCGTATAACGGAACGGGTTTTTCCCTTATGAGAATCCAAATTATCTTTATATCAAAAACCTTTTGATATTATAATAATGTCTATCAACCATAATATAATAATCATCTAGCAGAAACGCTTTCATCTCACGTTCTACATATATAGTATACAATCAAAACTGCAAGCACGTATTGGGTAATGGATTTCCAACTATGACAAGGTATGGAACCACCTTTCGCTAGTGTACCTCTAGAAAGGGATACACTGGGATCAATAAGAATATCTTGCAACCCGGCCACACATGATCGACCACTCATTTCGCTTGAGTGTATCGAATGTATATCACCAACGGTTGGGATCAGCAACCGTTTCCCGAATGGGACAGCATCAACAATAGATTTTTAGAAGTAAATGAAACTCTAGATCAGGTGATTATACACCCTACTCCAGAGCGACCGACTTAGCCATGCTGCCCGCCCGATTTCTGTCATTTACCAGATGTGAGGCTAGAAGCTACGCTTTATCATCACATCAGATTCACTTTGAATGCCACATCATCAAATCCATCAAATCACCGATTGACGTCCTCAACCATACATTATGTGTTAGCTAAAAGAAGTTTCCTTCTCCGCTTCCACTCTTGGTACAGTTGGAGAAATCAATATACGTGATCGTATGGAAATACTCTGTCAGACATCCATCTATACAAGTCATCCAGGAACAGGATGAACCGAAGGCACTATTCTGTAAACAGGATAGCCCTTGCATAACTCCTTCTTCAATTTCCTTTGGCATATATGATTCACAACGCTTATGCCAATACAGAGTGGTTCTTTGGATAATAATCCAACCGGTCTCTCCATATTAACATCGTTAAAATGGTCAAAAACTTTGATAGTTTGTGAGTTAACTGTCGAAGAAAACACGTGTGCAAACAATGATATTATTTCCAGATGGAAATTATATCGATCAAACATCATTTAACATTTATCTCTTTATTCATTTTACATCTCCTGTTTCCCTATATCCAACATTTGCTATTTTCTATATTTAGAAAATAAAATTTATTAACACTGGAAAACATTTCCATTCCTTGTTTTTCTGTATTAGAAAACATTTCTGATTCTTGTTTGGAAAACATTTTCAAACTCCTACGTTTGGATTAAGCAGATGTATAGATAAAACATCGTTATGCCAACTCAAACCATTTCCTTTAATTACTAAATTCACTTAACCATCCTTTACTACCGAACCTTAACCATTCCTTAGTTAAATACGAAGGCAATCTAGTCGGGGTAGAACTACCTCTCAGACCTTAACTGAACAACATTTCTAACTTTGAAATAGGCAAAGTTCACTTTATATTTCTTTAACTAACTTCCTTACTTAACCTTTCTTTCGAGTAACTATATTCGATTAACTCTTTTCAATTAACTCTATTCAATTAACTCCTTTGGATTAACTCTATTCACTTAACTCCTGTCGAATAAACTATATTTGATAACTCCTCTAACTCTATTCGAATAAACTATATTCGATTAACTCCTCTAATTCTATTCGAATAAACTATATTCGATTTATTCCTTTCACTCCATTTAACTCTATTCGAATAACTAATATTCGATAACTCTGTTTAACTCTTCTTCGAATAACTAATATTCGATAACTCCTTTTACTTTATTCGAATTACTAATATTCGATTAACTCAATTGATTCTATTCGAATAAACTATATTCGATTAACTCCTTTATTTTAACTCTATTCGATTAATTCTAACTGGTTAACTCTTATTCGAATAAAAAATATTCGATTAACTCTATTCAGCTAACTCGACTCGACTAACCCCTTTTCAAATAAATAATTCGATTTACTAACTTTCGAATACCATATTCGATTTAACTCCTTTCGAATACCATATCCGGTTTAACTCCTTTCGAATACCATATTCGATTTAACTCCTTTATTCGCTTTATAAAGATTTCCTTTTTAACAATGTTTATTCATTTTTTTAAAGATTTACTTTTAGTAACGGTTCTCCACTTTAAAATGATTTCCTTCTTATAACAGTTTCCTTTTTATAACATTTTTTTCTTTTTCCAAATATCTCCTATTTATAAATTTTCCAATTTATAAATATTTCTTATTTACAAATATTCCATTTATAAATATTTTATTTTCAAATATCACTTTGAAAATATTCCCTTATCAACATTTCGGTATGTTATGGTATTCAACATATCAAATCATGATGATCAGTATCGTCCAAACACATAAAATCGACAATAGATTATATATCACATCATATATCACAATATATGAAAAATAGTAAAATAAATGTTGAGGAACCCAGTTGGGTTCCTTCAACCTGTTTCCCTGCATCACTGATGTTAAACAATATAAAATCAACATCACTTTCAGTTCCATATGATATATTCTATTAAACAGAATCAATATAGAAATTTAACTAACCGACTAGCAGCTCAATCAAACAGTCAACACACAGTCAATCAGCCAACAATTAACAGTTCTAAAAATACAACATGAAATTATAAACTGTTCAGAATTAGTGAGATTTACTCACATTGGCAGTTCGTCGTTAAAGAACGATAAACTGTTTGTTTGACTTGAATCAAACAATTTATTTTGCCATAAATTGTAACTAGCCCCAATTCATTTCCCGTCAGTTCCATGGTGTAGCCACCGCCCATACGATTCCAACATGACTGACGGTTCGTGATTCTGATTTCATATGAATAAGTTATTGACGTTATAAGTTAATACACTATTTAATTAAAATAAACTTAAACCTTTATATAATAACGGGCCTCACCCTCATTATATCACCGACCCGTTCACCCTTAAAGCCCAAACCCGAACCACCTCTTCTTCCTCAATCGGCCGTGAGCTCCTGTAATACTCTCACACCATTTCCACCGATTTAAACTCCATTTTCTCCGTCTTCTCTTCACGAGATCGAGAACTGTTTCCACCATCCCTCTTCTCGTCGAACCCTCTTCCACCTTGCCACCAATACGTCCAGCTCGCACGCACAGAAGGGAATCCGTCCCTGGTGGTTTTCTGTCGCTCCAACCAAAAAGAGCGATGGTTTTTAATTTGAAAAATTCCCAAAAAAATCATACTTAATGCTATTTTCCGCAAGAAACCCAAATCAAATCACCAAATCAACAATCGATGCTTTAATCGCTTGGAATCGCCAGCCCTAGATCACGGTTTACAAAACCGACGAGCCAATGCTAACGTCGAACCCAGAACAAAGTATATCAGATCGAAGAGCACTCCAATGCGAACTCAAAAATGTATAGATGCTGATTTTAGGATTTTACTTTGATTTTCTTTTGCTCGAGATATTTTCTGGTAAGAAAACATACGACGGTTTTCTCCCTTTGACTTTTAAATGAATGGAATTAGGTTTAAGGGAGTTGGTGTGGTATTTATAGAAGGATAAAATATCTAGATATTTTTAGATATTTAGTTAGGATATTTTATTTCGTTTATTATATTCGTTTTTGTCCTTCTAAAAATCGCTGTGATCACACACAATATTCAAAAATCATGTAAATGGTCATGTAGCTATAGTTCGACATTATGGTCCCAACGAAACTGGTTTCGTCGAATTCCGACTCCGAATGCTCACACAGTGTATTTTTAACCGTCAGAATACAAACTGTTTTTCACTCTAAAAATCCATACGGCCACACAGTGACTCTAAAAATCACCAAACTTGGAATCTAACAAAAATTAAATATTGCGGATCCAACAAAATTAGTTTCGTCGAATTCCGACTTCGTTTGCAAAAGTGGCTATTTTTAATGCTCTAAATAGCCTATTTAAGTATATAAATATATTTAAATATAATTAAATTTAATATTTAAAAATAAATATTATCGTATATATTCACAGTGGAATACCATCCAGCTCTAGAATATTCCTATATGAATTTCTAACTCGATATCCACTTCTGGGTCAACGCGATATTCGATTTATATTGAAATTCCTTTTTAAAATATAAATTATAAAGGAATTCCACTGCGACTTTTCTAAAATTTGATTTGGACGTAAATCAAAATCTACCCAACGAAATCCAGATTTTTCTCTTCCACTAGAAAGATATACTCCACCAGCTCCACACGTTTCTTGTTTCACAGAAATCCGATTTAAAACGAATCATGTACATTCAGTTGATGTTCAAATCGCCAATTTACGAACTACAGCGCCAATTCGAGCTCATTTATAATTATATTATAAACTATACGTTCAACTGTCGTTTATATAATAAATTCGTTATTCAAATTAAATTCCAAGCTGTCACAGATGATCCGGTTCACACCATATCGTCATTTCAGCCAATTCTAATTATTTCAGAATTAAATATATTATTTAATTTATTATTTAAATTAAATATTCACCATTATTTAATTCCACGACCATTATATTCTCTAAAACACCATTTCAATAATTAAATAAATTAATTATAATACCTCTGCCAATGCGGGTCATTACAAAGAGTAAATTGGATAGAGTTATTCAATTAGAGTTAATCAGTTAGAGTTAATCAGTTAGAGTTAATCAGTTAGAGTTAACCAGTTAGGGTTAACTAGTTAGAGTTAATCAGTAAAGTTAATTGAATATTAGTTATTCAATTAGAGTTAATCGAATATTAGTTATTCGAATAAAGAGTTAACCAGATAGAGTTAATTTAACATAGTAAATCGAATTAGGATTTAATTGAATATTAGTTATTCAATTAGAGTTGATTGAATATTGTTATTTGAGATAGAGTTAGTCAAACATAGTTATTTAGGGTGAGTTGCCATTTTGTACGAATGTAGTGTAATTCGCAGGGCTGCAGGTAGCCTACGACGGTCGGATGTTTCCTAAGGGAATCAGGCGTAACCATTGTGATCGCTGCGATCTAGAGTCATACGAATGGAGTTAAATCGAATATTAGCTATTCGAAATAAAGTTAAAACAGACATAGTTTATTCGAATAGAATTAAAAGAGTTAATTGAATATAGTTTATTCGAATAGAATGAAGGAGTTAATCAAAAGAAGATAATCGAAATGAGTTAATCGAATTAGAGTTAATCGAGTTAGAGTTAGTCAAGTGTTAGTTAATCGAGTTAGAGTTTGTCGAGTACTGATTAATCGAAGATAAGAATTTATCGAATAGAGTTATTCGAAATGAGTTAATCGGATATTAGTTATTCAAAAGGAGTTATCGAATTAGTTATTCGAAAGGGGTTATTGAATATTAGTTATTCGAAGGGGTTATCAAATATAGTTTATTCAAAGGAGTTAAATCAAATATAAGTTATTTGAATGGAGTTAAACCAAATATAAGTTATTCGAAGAGAAGAGTTATCGAATATTAGTTACTCGAAGGGAGTTAATCAAAAGAAGTTAATCGAAGTGAGTTAATCGAATATTAGTTATTCGAAGTGAGTTAATCAAATATTAGTTATTCGAAGTGAGTTAATCGAATATTAGTTATTCGAAGAGAGTTGATCGTCGAATTCGATTATATCGAATTCGGGAAAGTACTTATACTTTCCAGTGTTTAAATCAAGATTTGTTTATAAATTAGGTGTTTATTTATTTATTCAAATTAAAGAATAAAAGTTATATTTAAAGTTAGATATTTCGAAAGTAGGGATTATAATGTTATTATTATAACCAATGTTTTTATAAAAGAAGTGGATTCGTAAATAGATTCCGTGCGCAAGGAAGTTGTTAGAGGTTTAAAAAGATAAACTTTGTCTATTCCGAAGTTAAAACGTTGTTCAGTTAAGGTCTGAGAGGTAATTATACCCCAACTTGATTGACTTCCTTCTTAACTAAGGAATGGTTAATGTTTGATAGTAAAGGTTTGTGTTGGCATAGCGATGTTTATTTAACCATCAACTTAAATCAAATGAAGGAGTTTTGGAAATGTTTTCCAAATAAGAATCAGAAATGTTTTCTGATTATAGAAAATAAGAAATGGGAATAAATATGGAAACCTTTTCCACTGATTAATAAAATATATTTTCTAAGTTTAGAAAATAAGGATTTACGAATATATGAAAAAGGGAAATAAGAAAATGAATAAATTAACGATAAATTAATTTAAAGGGATAAATGTTAAATGATGATTGATTGATATAATTTCCATTTGGAAATAATATCGTTGTTTGCACACGTGTTTTTCTTTAATAGTTAAATCATAGACTATCAAAGTTTTGACCATTTTTCCATCGTCAACACGGAGAGAACAGTTGGGTTATTATCTGAGAACCACTCTGTATGGGCGTTAACGTTTCGATCAAATAGATCGAAGACAAATTGAAGACGAAGTTATGCAAGGGATATCCTATTTACAGAATAGTGCCTTCGGTTTGTCCAGTCCCAGGACAACCTATATGGAAGAATGTTTGATAGAGTATATATGGTGGATCACGTGAGTTGATCGTTTCAAACATATTTACGTTGGTGGCGTAGGAATTCATTTCTCTTAGCTTATACCCATGGTATTTTTGGGGAAATCAATTTGTGGTTTGATGGAATGAAGACGTGATCTGTATAGAGATATGTTATAACCTCAAGCCGCATCAACTAGGAAATGACAGAAATCGAGCAGGCAGCATGGCTAAGTGGGCCGCACCCAAGTAGGGTATATTTTCACCATCTAGAGAATATTCATATTTTTTACTTCTTTCAATTCTGTATCTCCCAGGAATGGTTATGTTGGTTTACCATCTATAAGGTGACAATATATTCGATACACTCAAGCAAAATGAGTGATCGGTCATGTGTGGCCGAGTTGTAAGATGTTCTTGTTGAACTCCAGTGTATCGCTTCTAGAGTACATTGAGCGGAAGGTGGATCCATACCTTGTCATAGTTGGAATCCATTCCCCAAATAAGAGTCCGTGGTTTTGATTGTATATTACATATGTAGAACGTTAGATGCAAGCGTTCTACTAGATTAATATTACTTGTGTTAGACATTATTATAATATCAGAATAATATTGTTTACAAATGATTTTGGTTATCGTAAGGTAAAAACCATCCGTGTTTATGTGTGGATCGGTCTTATGATTATTCTTTCTTTGAAAGGATCTTTAAAGTTAAACAAATGATTTGAGTTTATTCACACCAGTCACATGACTGACCCGGAGTTTATTTTGTTTTATTTTCCCTAAACTCTTGGGTGTCCAATTTTGTACCGGCAGTCAAGTGGTCGGGATTTACAGATACTTGAAGAGCTGGAGCAGGAGGCTTCAGGATTATAGCTATTGTTATTTCCGCTGTGTTGTAAGTGTTATACTCTAATAATGGTATTATATACAGATATTGTTTTATTTTAGAGTTATGTTATGAAATATATTTATTGGTTCCACTGTGAGATTCGTGTTTACTCTGATGTTGTGATGTTCTTCCTCTTCTTATATTCTAAGTTTCTATCTTATCTATTCTCACCCACTGTTTTCTTTCTATTAGTTTTCTGGTTTCCAATGTAATTTGGGTTGGACTTGTGTTATTTGGTCAGCACAAATTGGACTAGAATTTCGGGACACTACAGCGATTGTACATGGTCTTGTTTGCGGGATGCTTCTTTTACCTAGAAGAAACCTTAGGAATGCAGCCGTAGGCAGGATTTTGTCGAAGCTGGGTATATCTTGTGTCATTTACTCTCGGCACTTTTATTTCTGCTGCATTCTGTGATCTGTTTATTATTTTAATTTTCCGTATTTGTTAAATTCGATGAATTGTTGTATTAAACCCTATTCACCCACCCTCTAGGGTTAATCTAGATCCAACAAGTGGTATCAGAGCAAGTATTTCCATTAACTCTAGAGTCATGGTATCTCCTAGTTGTCAGTCCATAGAGAGTTAGTCCATTGATATTCCAATTATTTTCAGTGGTACAGGTTTTTTAATTTGGAAATCGAAAATAGAATTCTATTTAAAATATGTTAATTATGAATATTGGAATATTATTATAAATATGGGTGATATGTTAGATAAGAAAAATAAAGTTATAAATGCTCGCGTCATGCATATTCTCTATTCTTATCTTAGTAATAACTAACTTGATCTTATCTCCCACTGTTTAATTGCCCAGGATATTTGGAAAACTCTCAACGCGCTATGGAAATGACAACAACTCCTCAAAACCCTCAGTTGTCAACTTAGATTCAGATGTGTGCTTAATTGGAGCTATTAACGACGATTCAGATGATGGAGACTCTTCATATGAAGAATTGGTTTCTCGTTGTATTGATTTAACTAAAATTGTAAATCGTCTCCAAAGTAAAAATAAAATTTTGAAATCTGAAAACCCTGAGTTGCGATGTAGAAATAATGATTTGAAATTAAAACTTGAAAACTCCGACTGCAAACATTGTATGATTGTGAAAACTGATTTAGCTCAACTTGATGAACATTCTAGAAAGCTTGAAAATAAAATTTTGATTTTGAAAAATCACGAAGACGAGTTAGTTCATAAAAATTACGCTTTGCAGAAGGAATTGGATAAGATTAATTTCGAACACGAAATTTTTGAAAAGCAAAATTTGTTGAAAACGGATTTGATTTTGAAAGAGTTTGAATCTGAAATTGAAAAATTCAAGAATTTTGAAAAACTTGAATTTGAAAAACAAAAACTTCTTGAAGCTAAGATTTCGGAATCCCAAAACAAAACCAAATTGCTTAATGATGAAAATTTGGTTTTAAAATCTGATTTTGAAAGAAGTAAGATCACAAAAAATCGTTGTTCGATTTTATTGAAAGAAAACGGTGATCTTAAAACTGAAATTCAACAATTGAAACAATTTTGTCTAAATTTTCAAAACGGTGAAAAATCTTTGAATATGTTGTTAAGAAACCAATTTTCTGTTGGAAATAAACGTGGTCTTGGGAAAACAAATGGTTTTGAAAAAATGAAACTCAAATGATTTTAAAAATCCTTCAAACTACTTTGGAAAGAATCAAATTGAAAATATGAACTCTATCAATTTCAAAGGAATTTTGAATCATAAACAAAATGAGAATTTGTTATATAACAATTCATTTAAACAATCCTGGATACTAAAAGGAAATAAAACAGCTTTCGTAAAATTCAAACAGTTTTGGGTTCCCAAGGGTACAAATGTAAATTCAGATGGATTGTTGTATAAACATGTTTAGGTACCAAAGGTTTGACATACAACTATGAGTGGTTTAACAAATTTTGTTAAACCACTCTGTAATAACCCGGAAAATCCGAACCAATTTAAAAAAAATTATTTTGGCAATTTAAATGAATTTCGAATATTTAAAATGATTTAATTTAAATAATAATGACAAGAAATTTATTTTGAATAGAATTAGAACGTATATATTTATTTGAATCATCGTTGGAATTTAAATATTTATTTATAATTATAAAAGGAATTAAAAATGGCGCGGTAGTTCGAAAATTCGATTTCAAATTTCAAATGAATGTACATGATTCAAAATAAACCGGATTTTAGCGAAACCAAAAATATTAGTATCTATTTAGGAATATCTTTACAACGAATCCAAAAAATTGAAATTTCATAGTGGGGATAAAAAGTTATGTCCAATTGAAAAGTCAGAATAGTCGCTATGGAATTTTGGCCCTTAAAAATGGAAATTCTGCAAACGACCTCAGTTTTCGACGAAACCACTCTTGTTGGATCTGGGATGTCGAGTTATTGCTAGATTCCAAAATTCATAATTTTCTGAATCAATATGTGAGCGTGGAGAAGGAAAACGTGTTTTGACAATTTTAGTCAATTTTGATCGACCAGAAAATGGCCATTTTTAAAACGATCTCAGAATTTGACGAAATTAGTTTTGTTAGGACCGTATCTTCAATACGAAGCTAGAAATTTTTTTTTGGGAATTTTTAGAGATTGTGTGTGGCCCCGGTAAGTTGAAATGTGCATTTAAATTGAATATATAAAGATTTATATTTTAAATTCAATGGAAACTGATCGGAACGTTCGAATTGGCCTACGATACATATACCATTGTGTTCGGAATAGAGGTGATACGCTAGGGACAACAATCGTTGGGTTCGATTCGGGTTTCGAAGGAAAAAAAACTACTTTCTGAAATATAAAATAAAATAATTAAATATAACCCCCCTCCATATTTCTCTCTCCCCGTTCCTTTTCAAAATCAGAAAATAGAAAAATAAAATAAAATAAGGGGCACAACGACGGAGGAGCCGCCGCCACCCCTTTGACCATCGCCGCGCCCTCCGGCGCGCCGCCCCCGGCGCAACCACCAAGCCCCCCTCTCGTGCTTCTCCTTCCTCCTCCCCTCTCTGCAATGAACGCGAGCTGAAACACCCCACCTCCATTGAGGTCACGCACAAAGGGAATGCCTTAACTTCGGTGGAGGTTTATAAGTAAAAGTCACAGATTAAACACAAGACAGATATAAACACACACACACACACACACATATATATATATATATAAGCAGCGGAAAACAAACATACTTTCATTTCATAAATACGTGTTCATACAAAACATTTCCATAATTGCCTCACAATAACTTCCAAAACATTACATCATCATTTCTATCTTGATTATTAAATAAAGAAGCATAAAACATAATTTAGGCTGCATGAATCCCCGTATAACGTGTCCAAAAGCCATAGCCAAGGAAAGAGAGTCCAAACCATACATCTACTATCTTGAAGCTTGCAAAGAGTCTGACTAAGCTGGGTTGTTTCCTCCCTGTGGACCTCGGAGGGGGGGGGGGGAACGGAAGAAAAGAAGACGAAAGAAAAATAGAGTCAGACATAAAGCCTGGTAATTTTAGTGACTCTTCAGTATGAGAACAAGAAAAAAGGGCATGATAGGTATAAACTGGAAACAAGAAAGTATCATAAACTAAGATAAAGCAGTTTGAACCGAATATACTATCGCAGCCCACACTATATCTCCGCACCTACTTGTATTTGTTCCGATTGGCGCCCCATGATCGGGGTGAAGTGATCCCCTTTCTAAAGATCGGCTCCTACTCACAAAATCATATGTGTCATACGACCCCCAATGATTGCAGATACCTATGCTGGTCCCACCATGGGGTGTATCAAGAACCATGGTGGCGGCCCGACACAATTCTAGAATGCATAGGTTATACTACTGATGCCCAGTGGCCTGTTTGCCTGCTCCGAAGTGTGTGCACGCTCGCACTCCGTTAGAACCCACACTGCTGCACCAACAGCCATCGCTTTTGACCGCTTACAATCAGCCGAGTAATTGTAATAACCCGGAAAATCTGGGTCAGTTTAAATTTTTTTATTTTGGCAATTTTAATGAATTTTGAATATTTAAAATGAATTATTTTAAATAATAAAGACGAGAAATTTATTTTGAACAAAATTAGAACGTGTATATTTATATAGATCGTCGCTAGAATATAAATATTTATTTATAATTATAAAAGGAATTGAAAATGGCGCGGTAGTTCGATAATTCAATTTCAAACGTCAAATGAATGTACAGGATTCAAAATAAACCGGATTTTAGTGAAACCAAAAATATTAGAATCTAGTTGAGAATATCTTTCCAACGAATCTGAAAAATCGAAATTTCATAGCGGGAATCAAAAGTTATGCCCAGTTGAAAATTCAGAATAGTCGCTATGTAAATTATACATGGCCCAAAAAGTCATATTTTGCATACGGATGAATTTGGACTCGAAACCACTTCCATTGAGTTTAAAACGCCGTTTAGAACTACGAAAAGTATAAGCTTCGATATATTCCGATATCCGGAATAGTGGCAATTGACAGGAGCTTTTCGGTTAACAAAACATAGCCCTTAAAAAGTGAAATTTTGCATACGAGCTCAGAATTCAACGAGATGATTTTTTATGGATTCATAATGACAAATCATTGTTGAGTTCCAAATGGCGCGCCGAACGGAGTTAGTATGTGGCCGTGCGAGCTGAAACAGTTCGGGGTAAAACGAGCAGTCATTTTACAAAGGAACATTATTGATACGACCTCGGAATTCAATTCTACCTTTTTTTCTAGATTCGTATCATCTAGTAATGGTTAAATCCAAGAGGGCTTGATTTTTTGAGTTAGCATGTGAGCGTGCGAGAAGAAAAGGTGCACCAAAATCGCATTTTTAGAGCTTATCTGAGCATTTTTGTGATTTTTTTTGAATGGTCAAACGAACTCGGAATTCGACGAAACTTGTTTCGTTGGACTCGTCTTCACGTCTACTATCTCGTGTCCGAAATCCGCGGCTATCGGAGATCTCTAGCGTTCGGGCGATACGCGAGAAACTAGCATATAATCACTTTTACTCCATTTTTCTCTTCATAATTTCATTTCTCTTCCTCTTCAAAAACTCAAAAATGGCCTCCTCCTCCACCATGCCGCTGCCGCCCCTCCACCACCTCCACCGCCGGCCGCACCCCCTCCCCCTCCTCTTCCTCTTCCTCCTCTCTCTCTCCTCCTCTTTCTCTCTTCCAATTGCAACCCTAGGCCCCAACCACCAACCACCACCACCGTGGGCCCCTCCACCACCGCCACCACCCACCAGCACCCTCCCCCACGTCCATCAGGCCCGCCACCGCCCGCTGGCCACCCAACTCCGGCCGTGGGCCCCGCTACACCCAAAAATCCATTTTCACCAAAAATCCCGTTTTGCAAATAACACCCTGTCACCATTTCGTGAATAACTCCCAAACCGTGCGTTTCTAGCCAAAGTTCCTCAAGACCAAAGTCGAAGAGCATGATTTTCTCTTCGATTTGGTATATGATAAGTCCTATTTTGCATTGCGGAGTTGTCGGGAAAACGAGTCCGAAGTCTTCTGTTCAAACACTGTCAAAATGCTGTCTTTTCGCGATTTCCGGCGAAATGGCACATTTTCGGCAAGAAGACCACTAGGCAAAAGTTGTTCAGAATGGCGTGCTTGTGCTACAAAAAAAATGGTGTGAAGATTGAAGCTCGTTTGCAATTTCTGGAGCCAGAACAACAAATCCGGGCGATAGAAAATATGTGAGTTTTCTCCGTTATAAATCTTCTATGGGTTTTGACATATGAAGTAAATAAAAATATGATTTTTATATTATAGAGAGAATAAAAATCCGATTTTTAACTTATAGAAGGTATAAAGATAGGATATTTATATAATGTAGATAATAAAAATGTGCTTTTTATACCTGTAGTGGCTACGGGCAACGAAAGTGACAAAAGGCGAGAACGACAAGATTTTCTACATAAGAAGAGTCGAGATGATTGGATTAGCTAGTTGGTGAGAACTTCTCACTCAAAATCTCTTTTTCTAGTTATATATATATATATATATATATATATATATACTAGGATGCAGACGGTGCTTAGTAGCACCCGACACAATCGTCCACAGACCATGGACTTGTTTGATTGGTTGTGTAGTTGGTTAGATTATTTGGTTGGAATTGAATTGTTTGGTGAAATGGAATGGATTTGATTGATGTGTGAATGGCGTGGGCCTTCACTAGACCGGGGATAAGGCTAGGCCTCGTCCCGTTTCTAGTATCGTGCCGTTATGCCGCCGAAATTTTCTAAAATAAAAAGTGTTAGTTAAAAATAGTAAAGTATTGAAATAAATATTTTTGACGTTAAAAATATAATTTTTAACGTGTTAAGAAACGGCATAAAACTCTTCTGAAAAGAAATAAATATTCATTTACAAATCAGACGATTTGTTTATATACACTGATTTGACTGATATTGATTGGGATGATAAATTTTACACATCACCCAACTGCACAAATAATATTCAGTGTTGGTTGATTTGAAATCCCACACGGGTGTTGGGATGATATTTGGCGTAACTAATCTCAATTATTTAATTATTGTCGATCGATTGGTCGACAGACTGTGTAAGCGTCGATTATTTATATTTGATGCTTATGCAGTTGTGTGGTGCACTTTGGATGATGGTTGATTGTTTATCAATGCTATTATATACATGTGTTGTATGGAATCCATATAATTAACGTTATATGGTGATTGATTGGGCCTCATTCCAATCGGGAAAACAATGAATATTATAAAAGAAAATTTATGTGTTGAATATAAAAATAGTCATGTGTTGACGATGTTCATGTGTTGAGTGAAATATTTTATACAATGAAATTTACATCTTTATCATATTTAAAATTAGAACTACTTTACGGTTGAAGTCTAATTGAAAATCAAACGATAGATACCATAGTTTTATAAAATATTTTACATAACAAAAATAGTGATGTGTTGACAGTACTCATGTGTTGAGATTAATCAGGTGTTGGAAGAAATATAGATTCATGTGTTGAATGGAATAAATATTCATTTGTTGAATAGAATAACGGATTTATTGAAATATATAAAGCCGTGTTGATTAGAGTTGCGCTATTTTGACGTGAACGATATTTATATCGATTATATTCGTTTTTATAATGAATATAGAAAAGAAGTGATTTCAAAATATAACGTTTTGAAAATATTATCATTTATATAGTAATGATAAGAAATATTCAGTTTTGATTAGAAATTGAAATAGTGTTGAAATGGTTTTGAAACGAAGTTAAAACGATTTATAAAATACGTTTTAAAAGGAAATTGATGGAATATATATAATATATATATATTATATATATATATATATATATATATATATATATATATATATATATAATGGCCTGAATAGAACGTGCCGCTCCGCGGCAGTTTGTGAATTTCGACCATTGACTTCGAATTGACGTTGCGGGAGATCCGACCGTCGAATTCTCCTAAAACCGGAACCGTTGGGTTCGTATCGAAAAGAGCTTTCCAATGAATATTAGAAATTTGAAATCTAACGGTTGGATTTGGAATTATGTCCAAATCAAATTTGAAAAAGGTCGTTGTAAGTGCAGTTCGATGGCCGTTGATGGAAATCGACTGTACGGGCCTTGACAAAATTATTAAAATATCAATAATTTGTGTAAAACCATAATAAATGGATTGGAAAGAACTGGGATGAAAAACTCCATATTTGAGAAGATAAAAGGAGATTTTTATCGAAATGAACTAGTTTTGAACTAGAATTAAAATCAATTTATTTTTTTGAAATAAATAAATTGAATTTGAAAGTGGTTTTAAAAATAATCAGGATTTCCAATACGTGAATTGGAATGGATTTGAGTCGAAATTGTCTTCAGAATATTTCGATGTTGGATTTTGTGATTATACAGATGTGGTTGTGGAAATTTGAAAGATATATTCATATCGTTATTTCCAATACAATATTTGTTGGTTTCAGAATTTGATATTGTATATAAGCCGATATATTTTCTATTCAGAGCCTTGTATTTAATATCAAATGTGATTTGGGTTTATCGTGAATCGTGTTTTAGATGACATTGGTTCTTTAACCCAGTTAAAGGCAAGATATCGATTTTTGCGAAGATTAAAACTAAGTAGAGTTTTAATGAATCTTTAATTAGATTAAAATGTGAATTAATAATTTAAATTATCAAATTTGAAAGGTGATCGAGAATGGAGTATCACCAGTTTTGCTCCAAAGCGATAGTTAAGTCTTTAATTAGATTTGAACGTGAAATGGTAATTAATTTTACCGATAACACCGTGGTGTCAGGAATGGAGTATCACCAGTTTTGCTCCATGGGATATATAGGTTGGGATTGGGAAATAAAACAAATAATTACTTCGGTGTGGTTCGCTAATCCCGACTAGTTTGAAATGATATCCAAAGGAAGATTAAAGAATAAATTTAGAAGAATTTATCTTGGATAAAATTAATGGGAACCTTTCCCTAAGAATGTGATTTTGTGAATAAAAGAATATTCTGAATTGGAATGAGGCATTTGTTGTGTTTGTGTAACATTCGTTTATTATATACGTGGGTTATTCAGAAAGGCCGGGTTTATACCCATTCTGAATAACCGATTCGACGAGATGTCGAAGATGAAGACGGTGGTAGAAGACCGGAAGTCTTCACATCGTTTGGGTGATTACTGATGATCTTGATTGGGCTGTACACCTAGGATGAGGTAATCAGTTGGTGATCGTCCAGACGTACTTGGAGATGGATGGATATGCGAGGAAAGTGCCTCCGGTTTCGTTCAGACCCAGAACGAACTTGTAAATGGATTGTGTGTCTGACATTGGATTTTATTCTGTGTTGATTGATCTTTATTAAATATACTTCTGTTTGGCGGCGGAGAATTTATTCTCTTGCTTAACGCCCTTCTCTGAGACGTACGAGCTCAGAGGTTGTATATTGATGGACATCAGTCGCATGGAGTGAATTGCCAATGTGGCACGCGTAAGTGGCAATTGATCAAGGCTTCTGTTGAAAAGCAAAGTCTTGTGGTTGATGATCAAAGCACGGCCTGTGTGGCGTAGCTTTGTGTATAACGTGAATTCGCGAGCCTCACACCTCGGTATGAGTCAAAAACGAGATAGTGACTGCAGGGAGAGCACGACGTTTCTTTCTAGCTAGGGTGGTGTCAGTGACCTACCAGCCCTGACATTTATATACTTTTCACCTGTGTGGTTGTTGGAATGCGAGGCGCCTCGGATATAGGTCTGTAAGGACCGGGAAACGTGTATTTAGGAATTGCCAATCCTCAAAAGTAAGAGAGGACTGGCCTTGAAGATCCAAGGATCATAGTGGGGTCCTGAGACATTTGCTAGAGTGTCTCGAATCGGAGAGGAGCTTGCCCCTTGCCTCGGCTCATGACGGAATCCAATTTCCAATACGCGTGTTTCGGTTTTATTTGTAGAGCCTAGTATGGCGACATAGTAGATGGTAGCTATGCCGCATATGATTGATATTTATGATTGAAAATTGTTTTGATACTATACACTTATAATAGTATCAAATAATGTGATTTAAACGTATCAAGCATGTTTTGGCTGTTATAAGGGAAAACCCTATCGTCCGGCTTGCGTTGCATTGTGTGATGGGACCTGGGTCTTATAACAGCTTCATTTTTCTTTATTTAGCATTGCGCTGTTTGTTCTATGCACTGGTATTCTTGGGAGGAAACCCGTTCCGTGTTATACGGCGTGGTCCCTTGATTTACCTAACTTTAAAACCAATATTAATAAATGTTTTAGTTCACACACCAGTCACATGACTGACCTGGAGTTTATTGTTTTAACCTAAACTCTGGGTGCCCCTATTTTCCGCACGGGCAGCTAGTAGTTTTGTTTTTGCAGATTTATATTCATAGGGATCCTGATTTACAGCTGGAACGATGCTCGGAAAGCTCTGTATCCGTGTATCACTTTCAGTTGTGTTTTGTATATTTTTCCGTTGCTATGTAATTTATTGTAATATCTTATATTTGTCGAATGTAATCTATTCATTTATACTCTGTATATTCTTGTATCTGATGGAATTGTTGTAATAACAATGAAATGTTCTTCCGTCTGCGTTCTATTTTGTCTTGTACTCAATTCTATCCGTGCTTTCCTTCACGGGGAATCGTCTCAGTTTGGTATCAGAGCTTTGGTTTACAGAGCTCGAGAACAAGACACATTAGAACCATACGAAAGAATTCATCAGATATTGGATTAGCAATATCCAATTAGAATGACTCGTTAGAGATAGGATCAGTAGTATCCTAGAACGAGTGTGAAGAGTATATTTTTCAAATGAAAACAATTTTGTTTAAAATTTAAATCGTTTTATACGTATTTGATATTTATTTATTTTGAATATGGACAATCGAGTATATATAGATTTCGCGTATACGCGTCATGAACGTATAGTCGAAGTTTTAATATACTGGATAGATATAGAATCACATTCTAGACACCCGGGGATAATTCTGATGATGTGGCCACATCATCAGTATTTATGTTCGTGTTTCGAAGGTGTGATTTCTATATATTTCCATTAGACTGGTGTGAGAACCAAACCTATATAGCTAGAACACATTGTTGTGAATTGGCATCAAAAACATGATTTTTTGACTATATGTATCAAAATTATGAATTTGAAACTCTAATTCACTAATTGATTGATGTTTGTGTAGTTTGTTTATTTGTTTGGTAATTTTTGAACCATTTAGCCTAATTGAACCAAATATTGACTTATATTGAAAATTGGTCGCATTTGCTTGCATATACATATACTTACATTGAACAGGTCATAGCAAGGAGGCTAGAGCAGAGAATAAAATTTGTTTGCCCGACAAATAGGTACATGTTTACTATAATTTACTGTTTTGTTTGGGTGATGATGATTTTATGAGCCTATTGGCTAGCCGCTTGGCTTTTTCTTTTTCTTTTTGAGATCAGAAGGCCTGTATGGCAATTTCGAGATTTTCTCGTGGCTCCCGGTGCAGGGGAGGTTATGGCGAAATTTTTCGAAAATTTAGGGTGTTAGCCAAATTTTTGAAGAATTTGAAAATTCTCAGAAACTGAAAAGTTGGAGAATGGAAGCTAGATCGAACGTAGAGTTGATTGATCAAACCACTTTCGACTTTGTTCCTTTTCGGGGACGAAAAGTTTTAAGTGGGGGAGATTGTAATAACCCGGAAAATCTGGGCCAGTTTAAAAATTTTTATTTTGGCAATTTTAGTGAATTTTGAATATTTAAAATGAATTATTTTAAATAATAATGGCGAGAAATTTATTTTGAACAAAATTAGAACGTGTATATTTATATAGATCGTCGCTAGAATATAAATATTTATTTATAATTATAAAAGGAATTGAAAATGGCGCGGTAGTTCGATAATTCGATTTCAAACTTCAAATGAATGTACAGGATTCAAAATAAACCGGATTTTAGTGAAACCAAAAATATTAGAATCTAGTTGAGAATATCTTTCCAACGAATCTGAAAAATCGAAATTTCATAGCGGGAATCAAAAGTTATGCCCAGTTGAAAATTCAGAATAGTCGCTATGTAAATTATACATGGCCCAAAAAGTCATATTTTGCATATGGATGAATTTGGACTCGAAACCACTTCCATTGAGTTTAAAATGCCGTTTAGAACTCCGAAAAGTATAAGCTTCGATATATTCCGATATCCGGAATAGTGGCAATTGACAGGAGCTTTTCGGTTAACAAAACATAGCCCTTAAAAAGTGAAATTTTGCATACGAGCTCAGAATTCGACGAGATAAATTTTTATGGATTCATAATGACAAATCATTGTTGAGTTCCAAATGGCGCGCCGAACGGAGTTAGTATGTGGCCGTGCGAGCTGAAACAGTTCGGGGTAAAACGAGTAGTCATTTTACAAAGGAACATTATTGATACGACATCGGAATTCAATTCTACCTTTTTTTCTAGATTCGTATCATCTAATAATGGTTAAATCCAAGGGGGCTTGATTTTTTGAGTTAGCATGTGAGCGTGCGAGAAGAAAAGTTGCACAAAAATCGCATTTTTAGAGCTTATCTGAGCATTTTTGTGATTTTTTTTGAATGGTCAAACGAACTCGGAATTCGACGAAACTTGTTTCGTTGGACTCGTCTTCACGTCTACTATCTCGTATCCGAAATCCGCGGCCATCGGAGATCTCTAGCGTTCGGGCGATACGCGAGAAACTAACATATAATCACTTTTACTCCATTTTTCTCTTCATAATTTCATTTCTCTTCCTCTTCAAAAACTCAAAAATGGCCTCCTCCTCCACCATGCCGCTGCCGTCCCTCCACCACCTCCACCGCTCGCCGCACCCCCTCCCCCTCCTCCCCTCCTCCTCCTCTTCCTCCTCCTCTCTCTCTCTCCTCCTCTTTCTCTCTTCCAATTGCAACCCTAGGCCCCAACCACCAACCACCACCACCGTGGGCCCCTCCACCACCGCCACCACCCACCAGCATCCTCCCCCACGTCCATCAGGCCCGCCACCGCCCACTGGCCACCCAACTTCGGCCGTGGGCCCCGCTACACCCAAAAATCCATTTTCACCAAAAATCCCGTTTTGCAAATAACACTCTGTCACCATTTCGTGAATAACTCCCTAACCGTGCGTTTCTAGCCAAAGTTCCTCAAGACCAAAGTCGAAGAGCACGATTTTCTCTTCGATTTGGTATATGATAAGTCCTATTTTGCATTGCGGAGTTGTCGGGAAAACGCGTCCGAAGTCTTCTGTTCAAACACTGTCAAAATGTTGTCTTTTCGCGATTTCCGGCGAAATGGCACATTTTCGGCAAGAAGACCACTAGGCAAAAGTTGTTCAGAATGGCGTGCTTGTGCTAGAAAAAAAAATGGTGTGAAGATTGAAGCTCGTTTGCAATTTCTGGAGCCAGAACAACAAATCCGGGCGATAGAAAATATGTGAGTTTTCTCCGTTATAAATCTTCTATGGGTTTTGACATATGAAGTAAATAAAAATATGATTTTTATATTATAGAGAGAATAGAAATCCGATTTTTAACTTATAGAAGGTATAAAGATAGGATTTTTATATAATGTAGATAATAAAAATGTGATTTTTATACATGTAGTGGCTACGGGCAACGAAAGTGACAAAAGGAGAGAACGACAAGATTTTCTACATAAGAAGAGTCGAGATGATTGGATTAGCTAGTTGGTGAGAACTTCTCACTCAAAATCTCTTTTTCTAGTTATATGTATATATACTAGGATGCAGACGGTGCTTAGTAGCACCCGACACAATCGTCCATAGACCATGGACTTGTTTGATTGGTTGTGTAGTTGGTTAGATTATTTGGTTGGAATTGAATTGTTTGGTGAAATGGAATGGATTTGATTGATGTGTGAATGGCGTGGGCCTTCACTAGACCGGGGATAAGGCTAGGCCTTGTAATAACCCGGAAAATGTGAACCAGTTTAAAATTTTTAAATTAGGTTATTACCAAGAAATTTGAATAATTTAAATGGCATATTTCAATAAAATATAGAATTTGGTATAATATTGCAGTTTGAGATTTTGATTACAAACTTTGCCTGACTGTACCGGGTGGAAAATATAACAAATTTTAACGAAACTTAAAATATTTAAATCTGTTTATCAATACCTTTCTAACGAATCTGAAAAATCGAAATTTCATAACGGAAATCAAAAGTTATGGCCAAATGAATTTTCAGAAAGGTCGCTATATAGTATATATAGCCCTTGAAAATTGAGATTTTGCATACGACCTCGGAATTCGACGAAACCACTTTTGTTGGGTCCGGGATGTCAAATTATTGCTAAATTTCAAATTTCATAATTTTTGAAGCTAGTATGTGAGCGGGGCAAAAGATAACGTGTTTGGTCAAATTCTGTTAAAATGGGTCGACCTAAAAATGGCCGTTTTGCAAACGAGCTCAGAATTCGACGAAACTGGTTTTGTTAGGACCGTATCGTCAAAACAAAGCTAGATTTATTTTTCTGGAATTTTTCGATTCAATTTGTGGCCCTGGCAAATTGAAATGAACGTTTAAATTAAATATCGAATGTTTTATATTTTAATTTGAAAAATAACTGACTGTAATAGTCGAAATGGCCAACGAAACATATCCCATTGTGTCCGGAATGGGGGTATTTAGCTAGGGGCGACAGTCGTTGGGTTTAAAAAGGAGTTCGTTTGCAAAAACACTATTTAAAAATTTCCTATAAATTCTGGCCAATAGGAAATTTTCTTTAAAAAAAAAAAGCTCTAAAACCCTAGCCGCCAGAACGATCGAACGACGCACGTCGTTCAAAACTTCTCGCCGATATCGCCGCCGCCTCAGGCCGTTTCGCCGCCGACCACCGTTGAAGCTTTTGTTCGCCGTACTCCCCTTTCCACATCCGACCCAGCTTCGCCACCAACAGAGCCGCCGTCGTCGAGTTCTGGCGCTTCAAAGTCGTCGCCTTCCTGGAGCCGCCGCCGCCTCGATTCGCCGTCGCACCACCTCAGACTACCAGCGCCGGAAAGCTCTTCCCTCCCTCGACGACGTCCAACAGTCTGATCGTCCTATAGAGCTACGAATCAAGAGAAAAATCCAAACCTAGAATTGAGCAGGTTTGAAAACTAACGGCTTATATAATTTTAAACAGTTTTAACACTTTAAAGCGTTGCAAAGCTTTGAAAAATAATATCTTTTTCGTTCTTCAACGAAATTCGATGAAACAGGAGACACCGTGACCGCAAGGAGGCTCTCTACATTCTAGAAGAAGCCGCGGATTTTTCTGACCTTCCTACAATTTTTAGCACCGCAAGAACCAATGTGAGGAATCTAAATTATCTGTGTGAATGAAATCGCGTTGTATAAATTATATAAGCGAAGTGTAAATTATATACGCATTGTATACCTCATGTACATGTGTTGTATAAGTTATATTAGCGATGTATAAATTATACAAGCGTTGTTTGAAACATATATGCTTTGAATTATGATGAAATGCAAGTGAATTATTATATATATATATATATATATATATATATATACTCCCCTCGTCCACAGACCATGGACGATATTTATTGCTTGTGATTGACGTGATATCATATGGTTTGACGAATGGTTGGAAATAATTGTTTGTGGTTGATATTATGGTTGAAAAATACCTTTATGGTTGAAAAATACCTTTGTGGTTGAAAAATACCCTCTTGTGGTTGAAACAAAATAGAATAGGATTGTGGAATTGAAAATAAAACATGCCGCCTGCGTGCGAACTAGATGCATGATCCCCATTGTCAAAAACCGCGAGGTTTTAAGGTAGAGCGAGGAGCCGTACTAGGGACGGTCCCGGTTTTAACTACCCTGCCGTTATGCTGCCGAAATTTTCTGAAATAATTATGTGTTAGAATAATTCTCATTTATTGAAATTATATACAAACTATATCGAATATTCATGTGTTGAGTTGCAATTCATTCGTTGAGTTGAAATTCATGTGTTGAATATTATTTGAATTTAAACAAATGGCTTTAGCGATAAAAATCACATTTTTATATATATACAAACGATATAGAATATTCATGTGTTGAGTTGCAATTCATTCGTTGAGTTGAAATTCATGTGTTGAATATTATTTGAATTTAAACAAATGGCTTTAGCGATAAAAATCACATTTTTATATATATACAAACGATATAGAATATTCATGTGTTGAGTTGCAATTCATTCGTTGAGTTGAAATTCATGTGTTGAATATTATTTGAATTTAAACAAATGGCTTTAGCAATAAAAATCACATTTTTATATATATACAAACGATATAGAATATTCATGTGTTGAATTGCAATTTGTTCGTCGAGTTGAAATTCATGTGTTGAATGTTATCGTCTTCTAAAAATAAAATGAATCGACAATGAAAACTATATTTTTATAGTGAATAAGAAGTGTTAAAAATACACGTGTGTCGAATAAATATTTTTGATGATAAAAATATTCCTTTTATCATGTATACGCTTAGTTAAAAATACACATGTGTCGAATAAATATTTTTGATGATAAAAATATTCCTTTTATCATGTATACGCTTAGTTAAAAATACACATGTGTCGAATAAATATTTTTGATGATAAAAATATTCCTTTTATCATGTATACGCTTAGTTAAAAATACACATGTGTCGAATAAATATTTTTGATGATAAAAATATTCCTTTTATCATGTATACGCTTAGTTAAAAATACACACGTGTTGAAATAAATAATAGTTTGCTAGAAATATTATTATTAGCTTTGTTCTGCACATATATACATGTGTTGAACAGGAAAAAAAAATGGATTAGCTGTAGAGTAAAGAAATTATTTGCGTGCCCGACAAATAGGTAAACCTTGATGAGTTGGCTGCGCAATTATATTTATATATCAACTCCTGTGAATGCCATTGGATGCGGAGTGTTGGTTTTTCTGTGTGAAATAATAAACAACGCCATAGGATAGTAACAATTAATTTTGAACTACACTACATGGCATACTTCTTGATGATAGGCATACTTCATCATATTCCACATAAGCAATTGGAGCTTGTGTGATGAGGTGGAAGATTTACCATACAAGCAAGAGGCTTGTATGGCGATGACTATATACTACAGGTTGAACTGATGACTGATATGGACTATATAAATTATAACGATAAATTGCCAGATTAATAAAAACCCCACACGGGTCTAGAGTTGACAATAATCACGTCGCTCTAGTTATTAGATACGGCACATGGACTATTTATTTCCACACGGAAACGGGGTGACGGGAATTTATTCTCTGGAGTGATTATCAGTACATGCTCCCCCGTAAACACCAAAATATATCACTAAAAATATGTGAATGCTTTTTAGGATTTATTGGGTACCTAATACGGCCCAATAAATTTCCAAACCCCTCCCCGTACAAAGGAGGTTATGGCGAAATTTTTCGAAATATTAAGGCGTTAGTGAAATATTTGAAGTGAAAACGAAGTTGAAAATATAAAATGAACTATAGTTGAAACTATGGAATGAACTATATTTATATATATAAATATAAATATAATTAAAAGGAATAGAGGCCGTGCAGTTCACGTTTCGGAATCGTAATTTGAAACGATTAGTACGAGAAATCCGACCATCGGATTTTCCCAAAACCGCAACCGCTGGGTTCGCCTTGGAAATATCTTTCCAACGGCACCAACCTTGTAAAAATCCAACGGTTGGATTGTCCGGAATGTTTAATTCAAATCTGAAGAAAAACAGCGCCCGAATCGTTTATATTTATATATAAATATAAATATAAATAAATTTAATCGAATAACGACGCTGCAGTTCGAATTTTGAAACCGTAACTTCAAACGACTAGTGTGGAAGATCCGACCGTCGGATTCTCACGAAACTGGAACCGTTGGGTTCGCCTTGGGAATATCTTCCCACTGATATAGACTTTGTAGGAATCCAACGGTTAGATTTTCCGATCTGTGTAAAACAAATTAGGAGAAAAACAGCGCCAGTGCCATGGCACGACCTGAAACGCCATTTAATTAAATATGGCCATTTTTAAATAAATAAAAATGGCGAAAAATCGCTATAAAATGTTATAAGCAACATAGGTTGCAAATAAACCAATTGTGCTTGAATTGTTTGATATTTGATGGTTGTATGTGTATGACATGAAAATAACACTAAAGAACTGAAAGATGGATGTCGAATAATACAACCCTAAAATGATCGATTTAAATTCTAATGACGTGAATTATTTGAAAAGGCCGAGCTAACCCTCATTTCAAATAATTTATCGAGCGATTCGAATTGGAAAATGCAAAGACGATTCAAGACCGACGATCTTCGTATCGGTTGGATGGGCGCTACTGAGGCTCCTAACCGGAGTAGCTACCGGAAGGGGACGGAAGTAGTAGCCGTCTGAACGTATGTGTTGATTGTACGGATTTGCGTGGAATTTGACGCCTCCGGTTTCGTTCAGACCCAGGACGGACTTGTAAATGGACTGTGTGTCTGACATTGGATTTTGTTCTGTACTGATTGATCTCTGTTAAATATATATCTGTTTGGCGGCGGAGAATTTATTCTTTTGCTTAACGCCCTTCTCTGAGACGTACGAGCTCAGAGGTTATATATCGATGGAAATCAATCGTATGGAGTGGACTGCCTATGTGGCATGCCAAGATGATGGGATCAAGGCTTCTGTTGCAAAGCAAAGCCTTGTGGAAGACGATCAAAGCAAGGTCTACATGACCCAGCTTTGTGTATTTCGTAGATTCGCGAGCCTCACACCCCGGTATGAGTTAAAAACGGGATACGGACTGCAGGGAGAGCACGACGTTTCTTTCTAGCTATGGTGGTGTCAGTGACTTACCAGCCCTGACATATATATCTATTTTTCACCTTTGTGGTTGTTGGAATGCGAGGCGCCTCGTTTATAGGTCTGTAAGGACCGGGAAACGTGTGTTTAGGAATAAATAATCCTCTAACATAAGTGAGGACCGGCCCTGAAGCATCCAGGGGTTACCCAGAGTGTGTAGTCCCGAGGCATTTGCTAGAGTGTCTCGAAGCGGAGAGGAGCTTGCCCCTTGCCTCGACTCATGACGGAAATCCAACTTCCAATACGAAATAACGGTCTTGATTGTAGAACTAGTATGGCGACATAGTAGATGGTAGCTATGCCGCCTATGATTGATATTTATGATGCTATTCGTTTTTGAAACATATATGCACTAGTAATAATATCAAATGATTTTGCTTTATACGTATCAAGCATATTTGGCTACTATAAGGTAAAACTCTATCCTCCGGTTTGCGTTGCATTGTATGATGGGACCTAAGTCTTATAATGGCTACATTCTTTCTAAAAGCATTGCGTTGTTTTAAAAGAATTTACTTTGTTTTAAATGCACTAGCAATCACTGGAGTAAACCCGTTCCGCGAAAGTGGCGTGGTCCTATGATTTGCTATTACTGTTGTTTAACTGTTAAATAGTTTCCTCATACCAGTCCCCATGACTGACTCGTTGTTTGTTTCACTTTGCAAACGCGGGTGCCCTTATTTTCACACGGGCAGCCTAGTACACAGGTGACAGGTGGTTTTTGGTTCTGCACTGCTGCATAGAGTGCACTTTTGGCTCATGGCGAGGCTGACTTCATAGAGATGACTTTGATATTTTCCGCCATTACTGTATTTACATTATGATTCCGCCACTGGCGACGCAGACTGATTTACTTTCCGTATTCCTCACTATATGTATATGTATTCCGCCTCTGGCGATGATGACTGATCACTTTCCTTTTATTTACTAAGTATATCCCACGTTATGCTATTCTGATATTCCTACATGTTGTGATTCCGCTGTCATATCCATGTAAAATTGTTTTATTTATTGTTTCTGCTATTATCTGTACTCTGCTATGATGATTAATGTGTTATTTCCTAATGATTATCCTTAATACCGCCCCTCGGATTTTGGGATCGTCACAGTTGGTATCAGAGCTTTGGTTAACCTTAGTTCCAGGATCTAGCACATAAACACCTCGTCAGAATAGAATCAGTAGTGTTCTAATGCGAGTAGCTCATTAGAGATAGGATTAGCAATGTCCTAGAATGAGCTAAGCAGATTAGCAAAACAATTTGATCAGTACATCATCATTATCTTTCCTTGTATTCCCTTGCTTTATCATTTATGAAAATTATCAAATTTGTGAGCTTGACTCTTTTCTTGCTTATACAGTACTCTTAGATGGCTACACGTGGAGCAGAAGCTAGAGGAGGCCGTGGAGGCCGAGGAGATGCAGCAGGAGGACGGGGGAATATCCCCGTAGTAGTGGAAGGCCCTATTATTCCGCCACCAGCACCAGAAGACTTTGAGCTCGACAAAGTAGCAAAGAGGTACAGAAATCTGGGAGGAAAACCTTTTACTGGCACAGTGACCGAGGCAATAGCTTGGCTAAAAACCTGTGAGAAAATCTTCGAAGGTATGGGTATGGGAACTAACAACAAAGCCCGACTTGGCATTTGGCTCCTTCAGGAAGAAGCAGAGTTGTGGTGGGATGCCATTACCTCTAGGGATGCAGCTGGTACTATCCGGACTTGGGAGCAGTTCAAGACTTTGTTCAATGAGAAGTTTGTACCGGAACAGGCTCTAGAGAGGATGAGAGAGCAGTTTGCTAATCTCCAGCAGGGAGACCTCTCTATTCAGGATTATCTAAATAAGTTCACCCAGTTATCGCGCTATGCTCCAGAGCTGATTTTGACCAACAAAGCCAAGAATAAGAGGTTCATATTTGGGCTGAAGCGCAAGTACCACGATAGAGCTATGAGAAACATCAAACTCTCCTTTACAGAACTAGTAGAGATGGCTTGCAACTACGAAGACATGGATGAGAGGCATGCTAGCCAAGACCGCGCTAAAAGCCAAGCAGGGAATAAGCGCAAGGCTTCAACAGACCAACCCGAATCTAGCATTACCGCGGCCGCTACTCAAAAACCCGCAAAGATCCTGAAAGGAAACTGCTACAATTGCGGGAAGCCAGGTCATTTCTCTAATGTTTGCAAAGCCCCAAAGAAGCCAAAGGCAAATGACTTAGCCGAATGCTACAACTGCCACAAGAAGGGGCACTACAGCAGGAACTGCCCTCTGAAGCAGAATGCACAGGTGGCCCATGTCTCTGACGGGAAGACCCCGCCAGCTACCACCGATGGATCAGGTAAACCCGACGTCTTGGGAGGTACCCTTACCATTAAAAATATTCCTGTTTCTGTACTTTTTGATACTGGAGCATCACGTAGCTTCATTTCTGGTAACATTGTTCATAAATTAAAATTGAAAAGAGGAAAACTTAAAGAACCAATAAAAGTCCAAAATCCGATAGGAGGTTCTGTCAGTCTCAGTTCGTACTGTAGAGTGCCTGTCTCTTATTCTTGCTACAAATTCTCTTTTAAAGTGATTATCATGGACCTTTCCGACTTCGATATTATTTTGGGATTTGATTGGTTGACAAAATATAAGGCCGAAGTTAGATGTGCCGAAAGAATCGTTAAAGTCGAAACGAAGCTTGGACCTATATATATACCATGCCATGGCTCAGAAATTAATAGAACAGAATTTTGGTCTTCCTTAGAAGTTATTCCCCCTTCATTAGAAAAGATACCGGTCGTTAAAAACTATGCGGATGTGTTTGAAGAAGTAGAAAACTTACCGCCGCAAAGAGAAATTGAATTTAGAATTGATCTAATTCCTAATGCTCGACCAGTAGTACATCCAATAAGAAGAATGGCCCCGAAATTAAAAGAAGAGCTAAGTAGTCAAACCCGAGAATTGCTTTGGAAAGGTCTGATCAGACCAAGCTTTTCAGCATGGGGAGCCGCAGTAGTATTTGTCCCGAAATCAGACGGTACTCTAAGACTTTGCGTTGATTACCGGGATCTCAATAAACAGACACTGAAGAACAAATATCCTTTGCCCCGAATAGATGATCTGTTGGATCAATTAAATGGAGCAACCGTATTCTCCAGAATGGACCTAGCTACAGGTTTCCACCAATTGCATATAGCCGAAGACTGTGTTCCTTTGACAGCCTTCAGGGGTCCCGATTTATTCTACGAATGGTTAGTAATGCCGTTCGGTTTGTGTAACGCTCCAGCATACTTCGTTGATCTTATGAACAGAGTGTTCCGTGGTGTGTTGAATAAATTTGTTCTAGTCTTCATCGATGATATTCTAATCTACTCTAAGTCGGAAGAAGAGCATGCAAAACATTTAGAACAAGTGTTGAGAATTCTAAGGAGAAATGTCTTAAAAGCTAAATTTTCTAAGTGTGTCTTCTGGCAGAATGAAGTTAAATTCCTAGGCCATGTCGTATCAAAAGAAGGAATTGCTGTTGATCCAAGAAAAATTACAGCGATTCAAAACTGGAAACAACCTACTACTCCCACAGAAGTTCGGAGTTTCCTTGGATTGGCTAGTTACTATCGGAAATTCGTTCAGGATTTTTCAAAGATATCAGGAGTATTGACAAAACTTACAAAGAAGCATGAGAAATTCAAATGGACTCCCGAATGTGAAGAAGCTTTCCAAGAGCTGAAACTGAAGTTGACAACTGCTCCGGTATTGACCATAATAGAAGGCAACCAAGACTTGACTGTATGGACAGATGCTTCTATTAGAGGGCTAGGCGCAGTGTTAATGCAAAAAGGCCAAGTGATCGCTTATGCCAGCCGTCAACTAAAGCCGCATGAAAGAAACTATGCTACTCATGATCTTGAGTTATTAGCTATCGTGTTTGCTTTAAGAATCTGGAGGCATTATTTACTAGGCGAGAAATTCGAACTATTTACTGATCATCAATCCTTGAAATATTTGTTCACCCAGAAAGATTTAAACCTGAGGCAACAACGTTGGTTAGAATTCCTTGCAGCATATGATTTTGAAATTATATACACTCCAGGGAAAGCCAATGTTGTAGCAGATGCGCTCAGCAGAAAGAATGAAATCATCGCCAGTTTTGTTATCACGTCTTCATTAATAGACAGGATCTCGACTCTTCAGAAAGACGATGAATTTATTCAAAGAATCAGTCAAAGAATCAAAGGAGGTGAATCCACAAGTTTTCGACTCGATGACAAGGGAGTTCTAAGATTAAAGGGTAGAATCTGCATCCCAAACCTTCCCGAGCTCAGAAGAGAAATACTTGATGAGTGCCACAAATCTAAATTAAGTATCCATCCCGGTGTGAGAAAAATGTATAACGATATCAAACGCACATTCTGGTGGAGAGCTATGAAAAGAGATATCTCATTATATGTTAGTCGATGCCCCACTTGTCAGCTAGTTAAGAGTGATCAGCAGAAATTGGCTGGATTATTACAACCATTAGAAATTCCAGGATGGAAGTGGGAACAAATTTCGATGGATTTCATCGATGGCCTGCCTCGGACTAGAAAAGGAAACGACAGTATATGGGTAATCGTAGATCGCTTCACGAAGACTGCCCATTTCATACCTGTCCGATCCAACAGAACGGCTCAAAGTCTGGCACAGATTTACTTCAAAGAAATAGTTAAACTTCATGGAGTACCGCTCAGTATAGTCAGCGATAGAGATCCCCTATTTACTAGCAAATTCTGGGAAGCCTTCCAGACAGAATTGGGAACCAAATTGAATCTAAGCACCGCTTATCACCCTCAGACAGACGGCCAAACTGAGCGGGTGAATAGAATTTTAGAGGATCTATTGCGGGCTTGCATTATCGATTTTGGAGGCTCATGGGAAGATCATTTACATTTAGCCGAATTCTCTTACAACAATAGCTATCAAGCAAGTTTGGGAATGTCTCCATTTGAAGCATTGTACGGTAGACCATGCAGATCTCCCGCATGTTGGGTAGAACCTGGCAACAGACTTGTGTTAGGGCCCGATATGATTCAAGAAGCATCGGATAAAGTCGATTTCATTAAGAAGCGATTAAAAACCGCACAGAGCCGACAGAAAAGTTATGCTGATGCGAGAAGAAGGGATATATCGTTTGCCGTTGGCGATTATGTTTATTTAAGAGTTTCCCCAATGCGAGGAGTAATCAGGTTTGGCAAGACTGGGAAGTTGGCACCGAGATTTATTGGTCCCTTTCCTATACTTGAACGGATTGGAACTCTTGCATATAGGGTTTCATTACCTGATTGGTTGCCTGGTGTACATGATGTGTTCCACGTATCTCAACTCAGAAAACATGTTCATGATCCAGATTTTGTTGTAGAAGAAGCAGCACAACAGGATATTGACATAACTCCAGAATTAGCACTCAAGAGGGAGCCATTAAAGATAGTTGGCAAAGAAACTAGAGAGCTAAGGAGGAAAAAGATTCATTTAGTCAAAGTGCAGTGGAGTAGTGATCCTAGAGACTGTACTTGGGAGACTGAGGAAAGCATTAAGCAAGCCTATCCCAAATGCAGAGTGGACATCTCTGACTAACTCCGGTGCAAGGTACCTTTACAATACTTTGCATTTACATTTTATTTCCTGCTTAACTGTTATTTCCTTTTCGAGGACGAAAAGTTTTAAGTGGGGGAGATTGTAATAACCCGGAAAATGTGAACCAATTTAAAATTTTTAAATTAGGTTATTACCAAGAAATTTGAATAATTTAAATGGCATATTTCAATAAAATATAGAATTTGGTATAATATTGCAGTTTGAGATTTTGATTACAAACTTTGCCTGACTGTACCGGGTGGGAAATATAACAGATTTTAACGAAACTGAAAATATTTAAATCTGTTTATCAATACCTTTCTAACGAATCTGAAAAATCGAAATTTCATAACGGAAATCAAAAGTTATGGCCAAATGAATTTTCAGAAAGGTCGCTATATAGTATATATAGCCCTTGAAAATTGAGATTTTGCATACGACCTCGGAATTCGACGAAACCACTTTTGTTGGGTCCGGGATGTCAAATTATTGCTAAGTTTCAAATTTCATAATTTTTGAAGCTAGTATGTGAGCGGGGCAAAAGATAACGTGTTTGGTCAAATTCTATTA
The DNA here is from genome assembly GCA_030737875.1 of Allium sativum. NCBI lineage: Eukaryota > Viridiplantae > Streptophyta > Magnoliopsida > Asparagales > Amaryllidaceae > Allium > Allium sativum. The sequence continues at coordinate 433,657,697 of CM060912.1, forward strand.
AAATGGTTCGACCTAAAAATGGCCGTTTTGCAAACAAGCTCAGAATTCGACGAAACTGGTTTTGTTAGGACCGTATCGTCAAAACAAAGCTAGATTTATTTTTCTGGAATTTTTCGATTCAGTTTGTGGCCCTGGCAAATTGAAATGAACGTTTAAATTAAATATCGAATGTTTTATATTTTAATTTGAAAAATAACTGACTGTAACAGTCGAAATGGCCAACGAAACATATCCCATTGTGTCCGGAATGGGGATATTTAGCTAGGGGCGACAATCGTTGGGTTTAAAAAGGAGTCCGTTTGCAAAAACACTATTTAAAAATTTCCTATAAATTCTGGCCAATAGGAAATTTTCTTTAAAAAAAAAAAAGCTCTAAAACCCTAGCCGCCAGAACGATCGAACGACGCACGTCGTTCAATACTTCTCGCCGATATCGCCGCCGCCTCAGGCCGTTTCGCCGCCGACCACCATTGAAGCTTTTGTTCGCCGTACTCCCCTCTCCACATCCGACCCAGCTTCGCCACCAACAGAGCCGCCGTCGTCGAGTTCTGGCGCTTCAAAGTCGTCGCCTTCCTGGAGCCGCCGCCGCCTCGATTCGCCGTCGCACCACCTCAGACTACCAGCGCCGGAAAGCTCTTCCCTCCCTCGACGACGTCCAACAGTATGATCGTCCTATAGAGCTACGAATCAAGAGAAAAATCCAAACCTAGAGTTGAGCAGGTTTGAAAACTAACGGCTTATATAATTTTAAACTGTTTTAACACTTTAAAGCGTTGCAAAGCTTTGAAAAATAATATCTTTTTCGTTCTTCAACGAAATTCGATGAAACAGGAGACACCGTGACCGCAAGGAGGCTCTCTACATTCTAGAAGAAGCCGCGGATTTTTCTGACCTTCCTACGATTTTTAGCACCGCAAGAACCAATGTGAGGAATCTAAATTATCTGTGTGAATGAAATCGCGTTGTATAAATTATATAAGCGAAGTGTAAATTATATACGCATTGTATACCTCATGTACATGTGTTGTATAAGTTATATTAGCGATGTATAAATTATACAAGCGTTGTTTGAAACATATATGCTTTGAATTATGATGAAATGCAAGTGAATTATTATATATATATATATATATATATATATATACTCCCCTCGTCCACAGACCATGGACGATATTTATTGCTTGTGATTGACGTGATATCATATGGTTTGACGAATGGTTGGAAATAATTGTTTGTGGTTGATATTATGGTTGAAAAATACCTTTATGGTTGAAAAATACCTTTGTGGTTGAAAAATACCCTCTTGTGGTTGAAACAAAATAGAATAGGATTGTGGAATTGAAAATAAAACATGCCGCCTGCGTGCGAACTAGATGCATGATCCCCATTGTCAAAAACCGCGAGGTTTTAAGGTAGAGCGAGGAGCCGTACTAGGGACGGTCCCGGTTTTAACTACCCTGCCGTTATGCTGCCGAAATTTTCTGAAATAATTATGTGTTAGAATAATTCTCATTTATTGAAATTATATACAAACTATATCGAATATTCATGTGTTGAGTTGCAATTCATTCGTTGAGTTGAAATTCATGTGTTGAATATTATTTGAATTTAAACAAATGGCTTTAGCGATAAAAATCACATTTTTATATATATACAAACGATATAGAATATTCATGTGTTGAGTTGCAATTCATTCGTTGAGTTGAAATTCATGTGTTGAATATTATTTGAATTTAAACAAATGGCTTTAGCGATAAAAATCACATTTTTATATATATACAAACGATATAGAATATTCATGTGTTGAGTTGCAATTCATTCGTTGAGTTGAAATCCATGTGTTGAATATTATTTGAATTTAAACAAATGGCTTTAGCAATAAAAATCACATTTTTATATATATACAAACGATATAGAATATTCATGTGTTGAATTGCAATTTGTTCGTCGAGTTGAAATTCATGTGTTGAATGTTATCGTCTTCTAAAAATAAAATGAATCGACAATGAAAACTATATTTTTATAGTGAATAAGAAGTGTTAAAAATACACATGTGTCGAATAAATATTTTTAATGATAAAAATATTCCTTTTATCATGTATACGCTTAGTTAAAAATACACATGTGTCGAATAAATATTTTTGATGATAAAAATATTCCTTTTATCATGTATACGCTTAGTTAAAAATACACATGTGTCGAATAAATATTTTTGATGATAAAAATATTCCTTTTATCATGTATATGCTTAGTTAAAAATACACATGTGTCGAATAAATATTTTTGATGATAAAAATATTCCTTTTATCATGTATACGCTTAGTTAAAAATACACACTTGTTGAAATAAATAATAGTTTGCTAGAAATATTATTATTAGCTTTGTTCTACATATATATACATGTGTTGAACAGGAAAAAAAATGGATTAGCTGTAGAGTAAAGAAATTATTTGCGTGCTCGACAAATAGGTAAACCTTGATGAGTTGGCTGCGCAATTTTATTTATATATCAACTCCTGTGAATGCCATTGGATGCGGAGTGCTGGTTTTTCTGTGTGAAATAATAAACAATGCCATAGGATAGTAACAATTAATTTTGAACTACACTACATGGCATACTTCTTGATGATAGGCATACTTCATCCTATTCCACATAAGCAATTGGAGCTTGTGTGATGAGGTGGAAGATTTACCATACAAGCAAGAGGCTTGTATGGCGATGACTATATACTACAGGTTGAACTGATGACTGATATGGACTATATAAATTATAACGATAAATTGCCAGATTAATAAAAACCCCACACGGGTCTAGAGTTAACAATAATCACGTCGCTCTAGTTATTAGATACGGCACATGGACTATTTATTTCCACACGGAAACGGGGTGACGGGAATTTATTCTCTGGAGTGATTATCAGTACATGCTCCCCCGTAAACACCAAAATATATCACTAAAAATATGTGAATGCTTTTTAGGATTTATTGGGTACCTAATACGGCCCAATAAATTTCCAAACCCCTCCCCGTACAAAGGAGGTTATGGCGAAATTTTTCGAAATATTAAGGCGTTAGTGAAATATTTGAAGTGAAAACGAAGTTGAAAATATAAAATGAACTATAGTTGAAACTATGGAATGAACTATATTTATATATATAAATATAAATATAATTAAAAGGAATAGAGACCGTGCAGTTCGCGTTTCGGAATCGTAATTTGAAATGATTAGTACGAGAAATCCGACCATCGGATTTTCCCGAAACCGCAACCTCTGGGTTCGCCTTGGAAATATCTTTCCAACGGCACCAACCTTGTAAAAATCCAACGGTTGGATTGTCCGGAATGTTTAATTCAAATCTGAAGAAAAACAGCGCCCGAATCGTTTATATTTATATATAAATATAAATATAAATAAATTTAATCGAATAACGACGCTGCAGTTCGAATTTTGAAACCGTAACTTCAAACGACTAGTGTGGAAGATCCGACCGTCGGATTCTCACGAAACTGGAACCGTTGGGTTCGCCTTGGGAATATCTTCCCACTGATATAGACTTTGTAGGAATCCAACGGTTAGATTTTCCGATCTGTGTAAAACAAATTAGGAGAAAAACAGCGCCAGTGCCATGGCACGACCTGAAACGCCATTTAATTAAATATGGCCATTTTTAAATAAATAAAAATGGCGAAAAATCGCTATAAAATGTTATAAGCAACATAGGTTGCAAATAAACCAATTGTGCTTGAATTGTTTGATATTTGATGGTTGTATGTGTATGACATGAAAATAACACTAAAGAACTGAAAGATGGATGTCGAATAATACAACCCTAAAATGATCGATTTAAATTCTAATGACGTGAATTATTTGAAAAGGCCGAGCTAACCCTCATTTCAAATAATTTATCGAGCGATTCGAATTGGAAAATGCAAAGACGATTCAAGACCGACGATCTTCGTATCGGTTGGATGGGCGCTACTGAGGTTCCTAACCGGAGTAGCTACCGGAAGGGGACGGAAGTAGTAGCCGTCTGAACGTATGTGTTGATTGTACGGATTTGCGTGGAATTTGACGCCTCCGGTTTCGTTCAGACCCAGGACGGACTTGTAAATGGACTGTGTGTCTGACATTGGATTTTGTTCTGTACTGATTGATTTCTGTTAAATATATATCTGTTTGGCGGCGGAGAATTTATTCTTTTGCTTAACGCCCTTCTCTGAGACGTACGAGCTCAGAGGTTATATATCGATGGAAATCAATCGTATGGAGTGGACTGCCTATGCGGCATGCCAAGATGCTGGGATCAAGGCTTCTGTTGCAAAGCAAAGCCTTGTGGAAGATGATCAAAGCAAGGTCTACATGACCCAGCTTTGTGTATTTCGTAGATTCGCGAGCCTCACACCCCGGTATGAGTTAAAAACGGGATACGGACTGCAGGGAGAGCACGACGTTTCTTTCTAGCTATGGTGGTGTCAGTGACTTACCAGCCCTGACATATATATCTATTTTTCACGTTTGTGGTTGTTGGAATGCGAGGCGCCTCGTTTATAGGTCTGTAAGGACCGGGAAACGTGTGTTCAGGAATAAATAATCCTCTAACGTAAGTGAGGACCGACCCTGAAGCATCCAGGGGTTACCCAGAGTGTGTAGTCCCGAGGCATTTGCTAGAGTGTCTCGAAGCGGAGAGGAGCTTGCCCCTTGCCTCGACTCATGACGGAAATCCAACTTCCAATACGAAATAACTGTCTTGATTGTAGAACTAGTATGGCGACATAGTAGATGGTAGCTATGCCGCCTATGATTGATATTTATGATGCTATTCGTTTTTGAAACATATATGCACTAGTAATAATATCAAATGATTTTGCTTTATACGTATCAAGCATATTTAGCTACTATAAGGTAAAACTCTATCCTCCGGTTTGCGTTGCATTGTATGATGGGACCTGAGTCTTATAATGGCTACATTCTTTCTAAAAGCATTGCGTTGTTTTAAAAGAATTTACTTTGTTTTAAATGCACTAGCAATCACTGGAGTAAACCCGTTCCGCGAAAGTGGCGTGGTCCTATGATTTGCTATTACTGTTGTTTAACTGTTAAATAGATTCCTCATACCAGTCCCCATGACTGACTCGTTGTTTGTTTCACTTTGCAAACGCGGGTGCCCTTATTTTCACACGGGCAGCCTAGTACACAGGTGACAGGTGGTTTTTGGTTCTGCACTGCTGCATAGAGTGCACTTTTGGCTCATGGCGAGGCTGACTTCATAGAGATGACTTTGATATTTTCTTCCATTACTGTATTTACATTATGATTCCGCCACTGGCGATGCAGACTGATTTACTTTCCGTATTCCTCACTATATGTATATGTATTCCGCCTCTGGCGATGATGACTGATCACTTTCCTTTTATTTACTAAGTATATCCCACGTTATGCTATTCTGATATTCCTACATGTTGTGATTCTGCTGTCATATCCATGTAAAATTGTTTTATTTATTGTTTCTGCTATTATCTGTACTCTGCTATGATGATTAATGTGTTATTTCCTAATGATTATCCTTAATACCGCCCCTCGGATTTTGGGATCGTCACAGGCCTCGTCCCGTTTCTAGTATCGTGCCGTTATGCCGCCGAAATTTTCTAAAATAAAAAGTGTTAGTTAAAAATAGTAAAGTATTGAAATAAATATTTTTGACGTTAAAAATATAATTTTTAACGTGTTAAGAAACGGCATAAAACTCTTCTGAAAAGAAATAAATATTCATTTACAAATCAGACGATTTGTTTATATACACTGATTTGACTGATATTGATTGGGATGATAAATTTTACACATCACCCAACTGCACAAATAATATTCAGTGTTGGTTGATTTGAAACCCCACACGGGTGTTGGGATGATATTTGGCGTACACTAATCTCAATCATTTAATTATTATCGATCGATTGGTCGACAGACTGTGTAAGCGTCGATTATTTATATTTGATGCTTATGCAGTTGTGTGGTGCACTTTGGATGATGGTTGATTGTTTATCAATGCTATTATATACATGTGTTGTATGGAATCCATATAATTAACATTATATGGTGATTGATTGGGCCTCATTCCAATCGGGAAAACAATGAATATTATAAAAGAAAATTTATGTGTTGAATATAAAAATAGTCATGTGTTGACGATGTTCATGTGTTGAGTGAAATATTTTATACAATGAAATTTACATCTTTATCATATTTAAAATTAGAACTACTTTACGGTTGAAGTCTAATTGAAAATCAAACGATAGATACCATAGTTTTATAAAATATTTTACATAACAAAAATAGTGATGTGTTGACAGTACTCATGTGTTGAGATTAATCAGGTGTTGGAAGAAATATAGATTCATGTATTGAATGGAATAAATATTCATTTGTTGAATAGAATAACGGATTTATTGAAATATATAAAGCCGTGTTGATTAGAGTTGCGCTATTTTGACGTGAACGATATTTATATCGATTATATTCGTTTTTATAATGAATATAGAAAAGAAGTGATTTCAAAATATAACGTTTTGAAAATATTATCATTTATATAGTAATGATAAGAAATATTCAGTTTTGATTAGAAATTGAAATAGTGTTGAAATGGTTTTGAAACGAAGTTAAAACGATTTATAAAATACGTTTTAAAAGGAAATTGACGGAATATATATAATATATATATATATATATATATATATATAATGGCCTGAATAGAACGTGCCGCTCCGCGGCAGTTCGTGAATTTCGACCATTGACTTCGAATTGACGTTGCGGGAGATCTGACCGTCGGATTCTCCTAAAACCGGAACCGTTGGGTTTGTATCGAAAAGAGCTTTCCAATGAATATTAGAAATTTGAAATCTAACGGTTGGATTTGGAATTATGTCCAAATCAAATTTGAAAAAGGTCGTTGTAAGTGCAGTTCGATGGCCGTTGATGGAAATCGACTGTACGGGCCTTGATAAAATTATTAAAATATCAATAATTTGTGTAAAACCATAATAAATGGATTGGAAAGAACTGGGATGGAAAACTCCATATTTGAGAAGATAAAAGGAGATTTTTATCGAAATGAACTAGTTTTGAACTAGAATTAAAATCAATTTATTTTTTTGAAATAAATAAATTGAATTTGAAAGTGGTTTTAAAAATAATCAGGATTTCCAATACGTGAATTGGAATGGATTTGAGTCGAAATTGTCTTCAGAATATTTCGATGTTGGATTTTGTGATTATACAGATATGGTTGTGGAAATTTGAAAGATATATTCATATCGTTATTTCCAATACAATATTTGTTGGTTTCAGAATTTGATATTGAATATAAGCCGATATATTTTCTATTCAGAGCCTTGTATTTAATATCAAATGTGATTTGGGTTTATCGTGAATCGTGTTTTAGATGACATTGGTTCTTTAACCCAGTTAAAGGCAAGATATCGATTTTTGAGAAGATTAAAACTAAGTAGAGTTTTAGTGAATCTTTAATTAGATTAAAATGTGAATTGATAATTTAAATTATCAAATTTGAAAGGTGATCGAGAATGGAGTATCACCAGTTTTGCTCCAAAGCGATAGTTAAATCTTTAATTAGATTTGAACGTGAAATGGTAATTAATTTTACCGATAACACCGTGGTGTCAGGAATGGAGTATCACCAGTTTTGCTCCATGGGATATATAGGTTGGGATTGGGAAATAAAACAAATAATTACTTCGGTGTGGTTCGCTATTCCCGACTAGTTTGAAATGATATCCAAAGGAAGATTAAAGAATAAATTTAGAAGAATTTATCTTGGATAAAATTAAAGGGAACCTTTCCCTAAGAATGTGATTTTGTGAATAAAAGAATATTCTGAATTGGAATGAGGCGTTTGTTGTGTTTGTGTAACATTCGTTTATTATATACGTGGGTTATTCAGAAAGGCCGGGTTTATACCCATTCTGAATAACCGATTCGACGAGATGTCGAAGATGAAGACGGTGATAGAAGACCGGAAGTCTTCACATCGTTTGGGTGATTACTGATGATCTTGATTGGGTTGTACACCCAGGATGAGGGAATCAGTTGGTGATCGTCCAGACGTACTTGGAGATGGATGGATATGCGAGGAAAGTGCCTCCGGTTTCGTTCAGACCCAGAACGAACTTGTAAATGGATTGTGTGTCTGACATTGGATTTTATTCTGTGTTGATTGATCTTTATTAAATATACATCTGTTTGGCGGCGGAGAATTTATTCTCTTGCTTAACGCCCTTCTCTGAGACGTACGAGCTCAGAGGTTGTATATTGATGGACATCAGTCGCATGGAGTGAATTGCCAATGTGGCACGCGTAAGTGGCAATTGATCAAGGCTTCTGTTGAAAAGCAAAGTCTTGTGGTTGATGATTAAAGCACGGTCTGTGTGGCGTAGCTTTGTGTATAACGTGAATTCGCGAGCCTCACACCTCGGTATGAGTCAAAAACGGGATAGTGACTGCAGGGAGAGCACGACGTTTCTTTCTAGCTAGGGTGGTGTTAGTGACCTACCAGCCCTGACATTTATATACTTTTCACCTGTGTGGTTGTTGGAATGCGAGGCACCTCAGATATAGGTCTGTAAGGACCGGGAAACGTGTGTTCAGGAATTGCCAATCCTCAAAAGTAAGAGAGGACCGGCCCTGAAGATCCAAGGATCATAGTGGGGTCCTGAGACATTTGCTAGAGTGTCTCGAATCGGAGAGGAGCTTGCCCCTTGCCTCGGCTCATGACAGAATCCAATTTCCAATACGTGTGTTTCGGTTTTATTTGTAGAGCCTAGTATGGCGACATAGTAGATGGTAGCTATGCCGCCTATGATTGATATTTATGATTGAAAATTGTTTTGACACTATACACTTATAATAGTATCAAATAATGTGATTTAAACGTATCAAGCATGCTTTGGCTGTTATAAGGGAAAACCCTATCCTCCGGCTTGCGTTGCATTGTGTGATGGGACCTGGGTCTTATAACAGCTTCATTTTTCTTTATTTAGCATTGCGCTGTTTGTTCTATGCACTGTTATTCTTGGGAGGAAACCCGTTCCGTGTTATACGGCGTGGTCCCTTGATTTACCTAACTTTAAAACCAATATTAATAACTGTTTTAGTTCTCACACCAGTCACATGACTGACCTGGAGTTTATTGTTTTAACCTAAACTCTGGGTGCCCCTATTTTCCGCACGGGCGGCTAGTAGTTTTGGTTTTGCAGATTTATATTCACAGGGATCCTGATTTACAGCTGGAACGATGCTCGGAAAGCTCTGTATCCGTGTATCACTTTCAGTTGTGTTTTGTATATATTTCCGTTGCTATGTAATTTATTGTAATCTCTGATATTTGTCGAATGTAATCTATTCATTTATACTCTGTATATTCTTGTATCTGATGGAATTGTTGTAATAACAATGAAATGTTCTTCCGTCTGTGTTCTATATTGTCTTGTACTCAATTCTATCCGTGCTTTCCTTCACGGGGAAGTTCGGGTCGTGTCAGTAATCGTGCCCCACCCTCCCTAGTTTCAGGGTACCATGATACCTAATTGGGTTACTGCTGAAATGAGCCCCCGTTACTAGGGTTTTCTAGTCAAACATGTTAAGTGGTTAAGTGTCTGTATTATCCTAACTCCACCCATCAGTTTAGTTAACATGTTGAATTGGTTAAGTGTTTAGTTAACTTAGCCCTACCATCCTTGATCTAGCTTTAATTTATTCATTAAAGCACTGACCACTCACATTAGACAGGTATTGTTGCGGTTACTGGACAGCCGGTCAGTTCCGGGCAGGTTTACACCGCAACTCAGTCTAACCTCGGGTCCTTATTGGGCTTAATGCCTCAAACTCTCACATTAGATAGGTATTGTTGTGATTACTGGACAACCGGGCGGGTCCGGGCAGGTATACATCACATCTCAATCCAACCTCGGGTTAAGCATATTCGTATTTTCTAAATTTACATATTTGTCTCTTTTACTTGTTATATGTAAATGTTATGGCCCAATTTCCAAGTTCATTATTTTTTTAGACATGGCAATTCATACCATTTAAATGTCACCAATCATTGGCATGTGCCAAACATGCCAACACATATATTTTTCATGTTTAATCCCAACGATATTCCCCCGTTTGTACGTTCGCAAGATTACAGTGAATGTTGGGCTAGATATTTCAGCCGAACTTATAAACATAGAAGGGAAAGCCAAGAACAAGAAATATTCTAAATAACATAAAGGGTGTGTGACATATGAACTTGCAACTTTGCGATCTAATTAACATAAATCATGGGTTTCAACTCGTCATGTGAACTTGCATTCAAATAAGAATCTAATTAAATTGGTGTCACATGAAATGGCATAATTTAGACTTGCATAAAACATAAGCCTAAACATATTTTTATCTAGGCATAACTTCAAACACAAACTAGCATGTGACAAAGTTATTACATGTCCATAAAAATGTCTATTTTTGACATTAACCCAAAAGCGTGAACTAGATCAAATCATGTATCCTATTATAACATGAAACTTGTAATAATCGTGTGAAACTAAATGGTACTTGGCATAGACCCATTTTCAAACTTGCAAAGAACATAAGAACATATACATGGGATTTAATCATGTAGGCATAATGGTCTTAACATAGAACATGAGTATATAAGTCTTAACTTGGACTTAGAAAAATGTATACAACATATGTTAAACATATAAACATATAGGTGTAAATTCCAACATTAACCATATACTTATATGTGATGTTGCTTTCATTCTAAATGTACAATAGGACCAACATCAAGTCAGTTATACCACAAACATCCCAATACCATTCACAATACAATCATTTGCAATTACACTGATATGAATTAGCATCATCGTTATACAATAGTAAAATTCCATTTCCACTTTACATCGAATCAAGTCTTAATTTTATTCTCATCGGAAAAATCACTATACTTACAACAAATGACAATCTCGATTTTCTGGTTTATGAGTTCTGAATTTGCAATGCTTTCCTTTGGGTAGGTAAACGTTGTTTGAATCTTGTTTTTACTTTAGTTTTGCTCGTCTCTAAGATTTCTCCAACTGACGGCTACTCTTAGTTTCCTCCCGGCAGATTGATGGCTCTACTTCTATTTTATTTGTGTGAATTTAGGTTGAGTGTTGGGTTGTATTTATAGAATTTCATATTGATTTGAGCTGTCTAATGATCACAGAGTGAATCCATACCATACACACCAAGAGGAGCCAATCGGAAAGTGACAAATCAGCCCTAGTGACACGCCAGAACCCAGAAAATCGCTCAAAACACGACCAGGCCAGCCAAGACCTGACCAGGTCGACTGGGCAGGTCGACCCCTTGGTCGACCTTGGTCCTGGGCGGGAAAATTCCCACCTAGCCCAATTTGGGTCTGTTTTCGAATTTTGAACTAAATTTTGAGCTGTTTGAATTTTAAATTGAATTCTGAAACTTTGGAAGGTCATAACTCCTTCATACGGAGTCCGATTTACGCAAACTCGGACTCTATCTCAAGCAGAATTCTGAGACGAGCGCAATGGCGTAACCCATTTCCCTTAGTTCTTTCATTTTGAATTAAGTATACTTTAATTTGTTAATTTAATGTTAACAGAAAATTCAGGGTGTTACATTCTCCCTTCCTTAAAGGATTTCGTCCCCGAAATCTTCAAGTCTAGAAGAACGTAGATTTTAACATCCAATCGTCCATCTACTCAACCAACAAACACAGGCGTCCATTGTCCTTAAAAGACTTCTAATGCTTCATGATCACATGCATAGTGTGTGTATATGTCCTTATCTGATGCAAAAATTAGGCGGTCTACTGATTCAGTTGACCTCCTTAATGCGAATCATGTAAGTGTCATGAATCCATTATGTATGGAAATTTTTCCGTACTCATAATTCTACATGATTGCGCAACCATTCATAGAAATGCGACATCCATATGACAACATATCAAGTTTCAACCACATACAATTATGAATACATATATGCATATGCAATATGGAAGTGGCTGAGCCGATCTAATACCTAGGGTGTGTGTATATGCATCCACGAGCAACCACTAGCAACCACTTGCAGCCATTAATCATAACATGTTTCAAATACATGTTTACATCCATTAGTTTCTACCTAAGGAGTTAGGAGAAAAAGGACCGAGGAGATACACTAAAAGGTAGATACAAGCATAAACTTATGGAAAAAGAGAGGTCAAAGATGTACCCTTAAAAAGAAAAGGGTAGGCAGCGCGTATTTTGTCCTCAGTTTCCCAAGTCGTGTCTTCCTCGGCATCGCTCCATTGAACTTTAACAAGCTTGACTTCACGGTTGCGTAGCTTTTTGATTTCCGTTCCTACAATTCGAGTTAGAACTCTCCTCACAGTTGTTTCTCGTTCTATTTCAACTTCTTCTAGAATGCTTGGCTCCACCACTTCCGCAGACTCATGTAAATATTTCCGGAGAAGAGAAACGTGAAAGACATTGTGAATTCCAGCCATCCTTCTGGGCATCTCTACTCTATAAGCCATCTTCCCAATCTTCTCGATGATAGGGAACAGTCCTACAAATCTTGGTGCTAGCTTTCGTGCGGATCCAAAGCGAACGACGTTCCTTAAAGGATATACCTTAAGGAAAACCCTAGCCCCAACCTCAAACTCAAGGCCGGTCCTTCTTTTGTCTGCGTAGGATTTCTGTCTATCTTGGGCAGTCTTCATTCTCCTTCGTATCAAGTCCACTTTTTCTAAAGTCTCTCTAATCATGTCTGGCCCAAGTATAAGCTTGTCTGTAGACTCCCACCAACAAGTTGGTGATCGGCACGGTCTTCCATACAAAGCTTCGAAGGGCGCCATGCCGATGGTGGCTTGGTAGCTGTTGTTGTAGGCGAATTCCACTAAAGGAAGATGATCCTCCCATGTCCCTCCAAAGTCAAGAACGCACAGTCTCAAAATATCTTCTAATACTCTGTTCACCCTTTCCGTATGACCATCAGTTTGGGGGTGATAGGCTGTGCTCAAGCATAACTGTGTGCCTATAGCTTCTTGCAGACTCCACAAAAATTCGCTCTTAAAGATAGGATCTCGGTCACTCACTATGCTGGAGGGTATGCCATGGAGTCAAACTATTTCCTTGAGATAAAGAGATGCTAGAGATGAGGTAGTCCTTCTACTCTTGATAGGTATAAAGTGGGCGCTTTTTGTGAGCTTGCCCACTATTACCCAAATGCTAGTATTGCCCCTTCTTGACCTAGGCAACCCATCAATGAAGTCCATTGAAATGCTATCCCACTTCCATTGCGGGACTTCTATAGGATGAAGCAGTCCTCCAGGATTCTTTTATTCCACCTTGACCTGTTGGCATATCATGCACTTGGAAACGAAATCTGCCACATCCTTCTTCATGCCGCTCCAAAAGAAAACTCTCTTTACGTCCTTGTACATATTGTCTCCACCAGGGTGTATTGTCATCTTGGAATGGTGTGCTTCCTCGAGAACCATCTTTACCAAATCCCTTGTTTATGGGACACATAATCTTCCATCTCGCCTCAGCCAACCCTTATCATCGACGGAGTACCTATTGAGGTGACTGGAAGTTTCACCCCTAATTAGCTTATCAATCACACCAACAAACTGAGGGTCTTCGCGTTGTGCGACCCCTATTGAGTCTAAAAGAGTGGGCCGTACTTCTAGTGATGCCAACAAACCAGGTACAAAATCAAAGGAGGGCCTAAAGTCAAAACTGGCTATATACACCAAGCTTTGCCTTTCTACAAAGAGAGGGCTTAAGGTCAGCTTCTTTCTACTCAAGACGTCTGCTACTACGTTGCCCTTGCCAGGAGTATAGGAAATCTCAAAATCATACGAGGCAAGAAACTCCATCCACCTTTGCTGTCTTAAGTTAAGATCTTTCTACAAGAAAAGATACTTCAACGATTTATGGTCAGTATATAATTCGAACTTCTCACCTAGGAGATAATGGCGCCAAGACTTAAGCGCAAAGACGATGGCGGCTAACTCAAGATCGTGGGTTGGGTAGTTCTTTTCATGAACTTTCAATTGTCTTCCACCATAAGCTACTACCTTCCCTTCTTGCATCAGAACAGCGCCTAGTCCCGTACCACAAGCTTCCGTGTATACTGTAAACATCTTGCTTCCATCTGGCAATGTAAGAACTGGGGCTATTGTGAGAACCCTTTTCTAGCGTTGGAAAGCAATATCACAATCCAAATCCCAAGCGAACGCTAGATTCTTCTTTGTTAGCCTTGTGAGTGGAGCTGAGATTTTTGCGAAATCTCTAATGAACTTTCGGTAAAAACCCGCTAGCCTGAGAAAGCTTCGGACTTCGGTTGCATTTCTTGGTGCCTTCCAATCTTGCACCGCCACCACTTTCGCGGGGTCCACAACTAACCCCTCTTTGGACACTACATGTCCAAGAAATCTTACTTCTCTCCAAAAGTGGCACTTGGAGAATTTGGCTTTCAGCTGATGAACTCGAAGAGTTTCCATGATCTCCTTCAGATGTTGAGCATGTTCTTCCTTATTCTTTGAGAAGATCAAAATATCGTCTACGAGGACCACCACGAACTTATTGAGGAATTCTCCGAACACCCTGCTCATTATGTCTACGAAATAAGCGGGCGCGTTTGTCAAGCTGAAAGGCATGACAAGCCACTCGAAGAAACCGTCTGGGGTTCTGAGTGTCGTCTTATCAATGCTATCTTCAGCTACCCTTAGCTGATGGAACCCCGTAGCCAGATCAAGTTGGGAGAAAACTGACGCACCTACAAGCTGATCAAACAAATCGTCTATTCCTGGAAGCGGGTGTCTATTCTTCTTAATCAGCTTGTTTAGCTCCCAATAGTCCACACAAAGACGTAGTGAGCCATCTGCTTTGGTGGCGAATACCACTGAAGCACCCCATTCCAAGATACTCCGCCTTATAAACCCTTTCCCGAGAAGCTCCTTAACTTGCTTACTGAGCTCCTTTCTCTCTTTTGGAGCCATGTGTCTAACAGGTAAAGCTACGGGCTTTGCATTATCAACAAGATATATGCAGAAGTCTATTTCCCGCCTCGGAGGTAAGCCCTTCACCTCTTCAAAGACATCCGGGTATTCACGGACCACTCTAACCAACTAAAATTCTCAACAGAAGCATCAAGCGACTCTAGATAATAAAGCATAACAGCATTCAAGGGATTACAAGAAATTTCTAGAGTGTTACCGAGCCGAGTCAAGAGTCTAACCACTCTCTTCTCACAATCAAGAATGGAACCATTACTGGATAACCAGTCCATGCCTAAGATTAATCCATATCCCAAGAAACCCAAAACAAAGGTACTGCATCTAAACTCAACACTTAGAATAGAGATTTTCAAATCCAAACAAACCATTGACAAATAAGCTGAGCCCCCAATTGGATTTGAAACAACCAAGGGATCTTCTACCATACTAGTGTCTAGGTGCAGAGATTCTACTAAAACAGATGAAATAAAGGAGTGTGATGCACTAGAATCAAAGAGAGTGCGAACTGGATGATCGTAGAGATAAAATAAGCTTTCTACAAAAATATTTCTACCTCGTTCCTACGGAGGTGCCACCAACGCGTGAACCTGTCCCCCTAAAGTGGAACCAATCCTCTGTCCCTGCCCTCGCTTCTTAGGGGCAGTCCTTAGCCATGTGTCCAGTCTCGCCGCAATGGAAGCAAGTAGCACTCATCTTCCTCTTCTTCTTTCTACAGTCTCTCTCCAGATATCCAAGAATGCCACGGAAATAACATTTCCTTTTCTCACGTGTCTTGTTATTTTTGTTGTGGTCCTTTCCTCCTTAACTATTATCCGTCTTCTTGTTCTGCGATTCTTCCGCTTGCTGGTTCACGTAGAGGAGGAGGAGGAGGAGTAAAAGCATCTGTAGCTGGGGAGTAAGGTCCCCAGACATGCTGAAACGAAAAAGGAAAGAAAGATTCAAAACAAAAGGATAGAAAGATAGTGCATATGGCTTAAGGGGATTATGCCTTTTAAAAACAACGCTTTTTCTTAAAAAAAAGGAAAAAATTCTTCTGTAAACTTCTTTTTGAAAATAGTTTCAAAAACCTTTATCTAATCTGGTAAACATGTGCTCTGATACCAAGTGAAACACCCCACCTCCATCGAGGTCACTCACAAAGGGAATGCCTTAACTTCGGTGGAGGTTTATATGTAAAAGCCACATATAAAACACAAGACAGATATAAACATATATATATATATATATATATATATATATATATGTATATATATATATATATAAGCAACGGAAAATAAACAAACTTTCATTTCATAAATACGTGTTCATACATAACATTTCCATAATTGCCTCACAATAACTTCCAAAACATTACATCATCATTTCTGTCTTGATTATTAAATAAAGAAGCATAAAACATAATTAAGTCTACATAAATCCCCGTAGAATGTGTCCAAAAGCTATAGCCAAGGAAAGAGAGTCCAAACCATACATCTATTATCTTGAAGCTTGCAAAGAGTCTGACTAAGCTTGGTTGTTTCCTCCCTGTGGACCTGGGGGAGGGGGGGGGACGGAAGAAAAGAAGACGAAAGAAAAATAGAGTCAGACATAAAGCCTGGTAAGTTTAGTGACTTATCAGTATGAGAATAAGAAAAAAGGGCATGATAGGTATAAACTGGAAACAGGAAAGTATCATAAACTAAGATAAAGCAATTTGAACCGAATATACTATTGCAGCCCACACTATATCTCTGCACCTACTTGTATTTGTTCCGATTGGCGCCCCATGATTGGGGTGAAGTGATCCCCTTTCTAAAGATCGGCTCCTACTCGCAAAATCATACGTGTCATACGACCCCCAATGATTGCAGATACCTATGCTGGTCGCACCATAGGGTGTATCAAGTCCCATAGTGGCGGCCCGACACAATTCTAGAATGCATAGGTTATACTACTGATGCCCAGTGCCCTGTTTGTCTGCTCCGAAGTCTGTGCACGCCCGCACTCCGTTAGAACCCACACTGCTGCACCAACCGCCGTCGCTTTTGACCGCTTACAATCAGCCCAGTAATCGTGCCCCACCCTGCCTAGTTTCAGGGTACCATGATACCTAATTGGGTTACTGCTGAAATGGGTCCCTGTTACTAGGGTTTTCTAGTCAAACATGTTAAGTGGTTAAGTGTCTGTTGTTAGATCGAAATTTGGACCTAACACCCAAATTGTTATAAATTATAGAGAATTCTAAATGAGGAATACAGAAAAAGAAAAGAACACTCAGAATTTATAGTGGTTCGGCGTTAACGAGCCTACGTCCACTTTATATCTTATTGATTATGCTTTAAAAGTTAGTACAACAGTGATTTCTCTCAATATTCCAGTGGCTGGATAGCAATGGCGGACTCAGTATTCACTATTGCCCAAAAGATCCCGAAAAATGCCAAGCTCTGGGCTATTTATAGCTGATTTCGTCGGACGGATCGCGGACACGTGGCACGAATCCCGAGATTTTCGGATCGCATCGCCACCATTGGAGAAACAGTCAAACTAGCCGTTGTGAACAGGTGTCGCCAGATCCATGCGATTCGGATCGTTGAAGACCAGCTCATGGTTGAATGGGTCAGTGGGTTCGGTTCGTTGCAGGGGATCGGATCGCCTAGAGGTGGCGTTCGTCGACGAGACGAGAGCGATTCGTTCCCTGGGCGAGTCGATAGAGTGCGATCCGAACGGGGCGAGACGATGGCGCGCGATCCATTCTTCCATTTTCCTGGAGGACTTGGTTTCCTGATTTCCTTTCACGATTGACCCTGGATGGCTTGGTCGAAAAAGCAAGCCAACATTTTGCCCCCTCGAAGTATGTTTTATAGATGATGAAACATGCTTCGACGAGATCCATCGATTCTCTCCGGAAAGGATGCAAGTTTACAGTCGCATTGGTTCAAATTGACACAGGGGTGAATCGGATCGCCATAGGTCGACACGGTCCGATTTGGTCATCTGCTCGTCGCGTGCTGAGTTCTTAGGGTCTTGCACGATACAGGGCGCATCTTCCTTCGAGTCGTATCGGGCTCTGAGTTTCGTGGGCCATCATTTCGAAGCGGTCCGTGGGCTTCATTGCGATTCGGTCTTCAGATCGGGGCGCTTCGTGGATCGAATAAGACAAAGGAGGGGAGGCCAACGGTCACCTTCTTTGCCTATATAAGCCGACGTTCCCCCCTTCACTTTCCTTCTTTCTCCTCTCTGCCGAATCGTCTCGCGCGAGCCGTTGAACAACGAATCCAACCCTTTAAAACTTTCGAAAATCCAAGAACTCTCCCAGTTTTTAGAAAGGTAACCTTATAGGAAGCATCCTCGTACTACTTTCCTGAATTTCTACGGTTGATTCCAGAGAAATACAATATAAATCCGCTACTTTTCGAAGAAATCACCAAATCGCCATGGCCATTGAACGTGGAGCTCGGAACTCGAGGATGGGAAGGAGATGAGGAAGAAGAAGGATGGAGAAGGAGGAAAGAGGCTGATTCGGATCGTGGTCAACGATCGAGGACGGAAGCAAGTGGCGAGACGACAGATCGAGAGGGCAACTAAGGGTCGTATCGCGGTAGTCGCAACGGTTCGCGAGGGAGGCTTCCCTTCGCCCGGCGATTCGGTGAGGGGCAAACTCTCTGCTCCGCGGTCGATAAAGGGGTGCGATCCCTTCTGCCACGCGAGTCGAAGGGGGGCGATCCCCCTGTCGCGCGAGTCGGAGGGGGGCGATCCCTCTGCTATGCGGTCCGCCCCACGGCTGGTGATGCGAAGAAATTTCAATCTTTAATCAGCGCCTTGTCGCTACAAAACTCTGGACAGTTAGGATAGAGCCCTGACGTTGATCTCTCTGGACTTCATGATTTGACTGCATATGACGACTAATGACTTTTAATAACCTCGACTGCTTTCATGTTTTATTATCGCTTTTAATAATGCGCACACACTAGCACACACAGGGGACGGGTAGTGTTAATCTTATCATTCATATTTTCTCGTCCTAGCAGCGATGTCGAACGACCACTCTCCCTCAAGATCTGTAGCCGAAACGGAATCTGAGACTCCTGAAAAGCATAATCCTCAAATTCCTCCAATCAATCCAGAAGGTGAAGATTCTGGGTCCGAATATGAAGCCACAGAATCGGATCCGACAGACAGCACGTCATCCAGCAACAACTCTGATTCCGATGAGCGAGCTCCGGACGAAATTCCAGGCGCGGTCAGGATAGATAGATTCTCTGACTCTTTAGCGTCCAAGCTCGACGAGATAAAACTCAAGAGAATCTGCTTAAGACATGGCATACCTTGGGACGACGTCTTAACACCTGGAAGCGAAGACAGACCTCATTTAGCACCGGAAGGGTATATGTCGATCAGTCGGACAATGTGCCTAGTAGGAGCTATTCCTCCGTTCCCTCCAATTGTCATCGACACTCTGAGACGATTGGGCATTGCCCCGATGCAGCTTCATCCAAATGCCTATGCGTCTCTATATTCTCTATATGTCGCTTATGCGGAAATCTTGCACGCCGAACTCAAATTCAGAGACCTGGTGTTCTTCTTTCTCTTCAAGCACCGATCTTCTGCAACTCCCAACTTTTCCTTTTTTGAATCAGTGGCGAACAGAAAAGTTCTGCACGACGGGTACAGCAACATCGGGGATCCTAAGTCCGATTGGTTTTACATAAGAAGACAGGCTGGATGCTCACGGAGATGGCTCAAATCGAGTAAATTTCTATCGCCTAGTTGAATATCTTGCTTGGGGGGAGTCTAAGTAATAACATTCTTCCTTTTTTTTTTCTTTGTCTTAAACAGATCATGTCTTCCCAAAAACAGAGGGTGCATTATACAACAACCGGTTATCCATTCTTCTGCAAAGTAGATCCGACTTTTTAAGGATTAAAAAATGCATTACGGATGACAACCTTCACAAGCATGGCCTCTTGGATAGGAAATTTGGACTTGGAACCGGCGGTAAACCTTATAAATACGTGCCCCCGTCGGAAGGAGAGGGAACTTCACAAGCGGTGGAGACAACCAAATTTCACAAAAGCCCTTCCCCGATAATCATTCAAGACGACGAGGACTTGAATGTGTACAGGGGGGACGAGTCCCGTGGTGACGCGCCGAAGGGAATCCCTTCCTCTGCTCCAATGGGAACTGTCGGTGACGACGAATTGACAGAAGAACAGTTATTCGACGAACTGAATAAAATCCCTTTGCCCGACATCGAATACACGGAAAAAGACTTCGGCGAGGAGCCTTTCTTTTCTGCTTCCGAAGAGGTGGCTGACTTAGCAAGGGGGCGTGAAACGGGTCAGACGAGCCTGTCTCCAGGCCCGGGTCTGTTAGGGGGAATTATACGGGATGCACACCTCACACACACTGCCTGATCGTGCACTACTATGCCGTGAATATTCAATGTGATAATAGGTTCTTCTTTTCTTTTTTGCAGGAGCGATGTCACGCAGGAGATCTTATTCGTTCCGTTCTCTCCGCGAAGGCACCCCCAGTCTTCGTTCGGGTACTGAGCGCCCTCGCGGTCCCTCTCACAAGTCGAGCTCTTCGCAACCTCGATCTCCACCCAAATCAACCTCTACCAGGCCTTCGAGTCACCCAATATCTTCGACCGGGGGGAAGACACTTCCAAAAGAGTTGACTCCTCCAAAGAGTGCGCCTTCTCACAGTCGGTCGTCCAAAAGGCGCCACGAATCCAAGGACGGGGACAGGGATTCATCCAAAGATACTGAGCAAACAAGAAGCAGCGTAGTCCCCATCAGCCAACCAGAATTAGCTGCCCCCGGCTCACGGGACTACGTTCACGGTCCTGAAATCCAAGGTAGGCTGGAAAAGCTACGGGAACAATTTCCAGGAATGTTCTTCGATAGGATGGTCTTTGTCCCTGCCTTGGAGCCGGTTCCTAAAAACTGGGATAAAGAAGTTATTGGGCATATCCATCACGTGGCCAAGCAATACGAGGCGATGAAAAAGCACGCACTTAACCTTTCGGAGGTCGTCCGGACACTTGGGATAGAAGCTCACAGGTCTAAGGCAAAGCTCGAAAATAATGAAAGGGCCAGGACAAAGTTAGAGAAGGATCTGGAAGGCGCTCAGGCCCAGCTTGCCCTGGCACAGAGAGACGCCGCAAACTATAAAACTGAATTAGAAAATGCCAAACAGCGCTTCCACGCAGAACTGGATTCCAATAGCCAGGAAAAAATGGCTTTAAAAAAGGAAGCTGAAGACCTCAGAATGGCCAACATCGAACTGGCAACGGCTAAAGACCATTTTCTGACGGAGAAGGCTGCTTGGGAAGCGGAAAGAGCAAGCTTAAAAGAAAAGTTGGCTCTGGCAGAGGCGGAAAAAGTGATTTTGAACGATCAGGTGGCCGATGCGGAGAGACGGGCAGCTCTTGCCGAAAAGAACGTTGATAGCGCCATTGAAATGGCCACTGCCTCCAACCATAAACTCCTTGAAAGAGAGAAAGAAATCGAGGGATTTGAGGAGATGATCTTTGACTTCCTCGGTCAGGTTCTCAAGACTCGCAATATCTCATGGATCCCGGATTATCATGTTACTCTGGCCAACTTGTGGGATGCCATCGTGGAAGGCGAGAAACATAGGCTAGGGGTCGAGGAGATCGATGAAGATGAATTGATGAAAAGCATCCTAAGGGACAACGAGCCTGAGGATCTGGCAGAGGGCCGTCGCTTAATCTTGGCGGAGATGGAGAAGGAGAGGACCATGGCTAAAGGCAAAAGCAAAATTGACGAAGGTTCCAGCTCCGCCGCCAAGCCCAAAACTTCCGAAGTCGAGGAGTATCATCCTGACGATCCGTTGATCCCCTTAGGCTTAACCCCCGTTGCAGCTGGAGCATCCGGATCTATCCAAGAGGGAGTATCTGCGGAAGGTACCTTTCTCTATTCCCAACAATTTGCCAAAGCGATTGCGAATTGTCGTCGTCTAACAGGGCAACCCATTGAATTAGTAATGTGTGTCTTTCATAATGCAGGTGGCGAGCCCGCCGACAAGGGTGTTGAAAAAGAGAGAGAGGTGGAGGAGGGGATCGTCCTGCCGGGTGCCGAAACCGATGTTTCAAAGCGAATCGAGGCCGCAACAGCTGAAGGAAGCATCTCGGTGCCTAGCGCCGACGTACCCAAAGATGCCGAGACTATCGAGGCTTTAAAAGACTTGGATGGTCGGCATGTGGACGATGAAGAGGATATCACCGGCACCAAGAAGGCCAACGACGATGATGATGATGAGGAACCCCTGGCCAGCCGAAAAGCCAGGCAAGAGAAAGAGTTGGCTCTGAAGAAGGCGGGGGATGAAGCTTTGGATGTGGTCCCTCTTGCAGAGTTCGATCCCAAAACTGGGATGATTATGAAAATCCAATCCAAGTCCATCAGCCGGCAACTCCACTTTGCAAATCCTGATGATTTCCCTGCTTCCCTCTCCGGCAGGAGCGAGAGGAAAGATGAGGGAGAGGAAGCCTCAGAAGAGCCAGACGCTCCCCTCGTGGACAAGCGAAAAAGAAGAAAGGGGGACCCATCCGAAGCCGACAAGGAGAGGCCGGAGAGGCAGAAGCGAGAGAAGATATCAAAGCATAAATAGGATATTTAATGATACTTTGTCTTTTAAGCTTCCCGCTGGCCAGGAAGTGTAATTGTGAGACTGGCCCTCACTTTCGTTTCTAACTTGTTTTCATTTTGCTGATTTGCGGTACATAAACAAGGGTTTGCTTCTTCTGACATCATTGTGTACCTGTATTCATAGAAACTTTCCACATTTAGTCGTTAGCCAGCTATTAATAATTATAAATCAGTGAATCAACAGGAAGAAGAATGTTCATGCTATGTTACACTTGTTATATCAAAGTTTTGTGTTCGCATAGGAGAGCGCGATGCCCCCTAATCACTTGTTAGAGTTTTATGCTTGGCGATTCGTTCGCCCCCCGATTCTTCAGCGGGGAAGGAGCTCTTTCTCAGCGCTCAATCGGAGACGCTTTTATACTCTCTCTCTCTCTGGAGAGTTAGAGTTCGAGCTCAGCGATTCATTCGCTCCCCGATCCTTCAGCGGGAAAGGAGCTCTTTCTCAGCGCTCAATCGGAGATGCTTTTATACTCTCTCTCTCTCTGGGGAGTTAGAGTTCGAGCTCAGCGATTCATTCGCTCCCCGATCCTTCAGCGGGAAAGGAGCTCTTTCTCAGCGCTCAATCGGAGACGCTTTTATACTCTCTCTCTCTCTGGAGAGTTAGAGTTCGAGCTCAGCGATTCATTCGCTCCCCGATCCTTCAGCGGGAAAGGAGCTCTTTCTCAGCGCTCAGTCGGAGACGCTTTTATACTCTCTCTCTCTCTGGAGAGTTAGAGTTCGAGCTCAGCGATTCATTCGCTCCCCGATCCTTCAGCGGGAAAGGAGCTCTTTCTCAGCGCTCAATCGGAGACGCTTTTATACTCTCTCTCTCTCTGGAGAGTTAGAGTTCGAGCTCAGCGGTTTATTTGCTCCCACACTCGTCTCAGGTTTACATTTTAATCCAAGCTCCGAGGATAAAAACCAGTCGGACAAGCAGCTAGAGCGTTTACCAAGGCTTTTGAGCTCTTCTGATTAGTTTACGATAGGAACTGTCAACGCTGGACTTCGGGTACCTGTAATATTCACACTGATTTTCATAGGCAAATAGACAAAGACGCAGCAAAGGTAAATGACACACAGTATTTTTATAGTGGTTCGGTAGAATCATGACCTACGTCCACTTTATAATCCCTTGCTTTAAGAAATCAGACTGTTCTAGGCAAGTCATGCCCTGTTACATAGTTTTTTTTTTAACAAAACAAAGGAATGGATTTGAAACTTCTCATGTTAGATATGGCCGTAGATGTTGGGCGTTCCACACTCTGGGGATCTCTTTTCCATCTACGGTTGCCAGCTTGAAGGTTCCGTTATCAAGCCTGCGGAGAATAGAATACGGTCCTTCCCACTTCGCTCCCATATGAGTTGGGGGTGGAAAGACACGTTTCAGAACCAAGTCTCCGGGTTTCAAGGTTCGGGCTCGGACCTTTTTGTTGTAGTATCGAGCGACTTGTTGCTTACATCTCAGAGCACGCAGGTCGGCCTCATCCCTCTTTTCTTCGATCATATCCAGGGACTCAAGGAGCAATTCATTATTGGACATTGGATCATAATACGTCACCCGATGAGAAGGTACCTTTATCTCAATCGGGATGACTGCTTCCGTTCCAAAAGCAAGGGAGAACGGGGTATGTCCTGTTGCTGATTTATATGTCGTCCTGTAGGCCCATAGTGCCAAGGGCATTTCGTCGGCCCACATAGCTCTAGCCCGCTTCATTCTTCTTTTCAGAATGGACTTAATCACTTTATTTACAGCTTCAACTTGTCCGTTCGATTGTGGGTGTGCCACAGATGTATATCGATTCTCGATGTGGTATTTCTGGCAGAAGTTTCTGAATTCAGCACTATCAAATTGAGTTCCGTTGTCGGTTATCACAATTTTTGGAATTCCGAATCGACAGATGATGTTTCTCACGATGAAGTTGGTCACCCGTTTAGTTGTGATCGTAGTTAGCGGTTCTGCCTCGACCCACTTGGTGAAATAATCTACAGCCACAATGGCGAACTTTGCTCCGCCCCTTGCTATGGGGAGACTCCCAATAATATCAATTCCCCACATAGCAAATGGCCACGGGCTCATCATTGTCTTTAACTGGCTTGGAGGCGCTCTGGGTATCTTTGAAAATCTCTGGCATGCATCACATCGTTGTGCATATCTTACTGCATCCTTGTTTATGGTAGGCCAGAAGTAACCATGCCGTAATATCTTTTTTACTAAAGTTTGCCCCCCGGTATGGTCGCCACATTCGCCTTCGTGGACTTCTTGCAGCATACGTTTGACGTCATCGTGGGCTACACACCGAAGAAGGGGCATTGAATACCCTTGTCTATAAAGGATTCCACCTTGCAGTACGTATCGGGTGGCCTTTCGAATCACTTTTCGCCTCTCGCTCTTCTTCGTCGGAAGCGCTCCATTCGTTAGAAAATCCTTTATAGGGGTCATCCACGATTCCTTTTCTGGTTCCGTCTCAAGTACTAGGTCGATTTCCATCTGATCAATGCTAGGAGACCGAAGTACTTCAACGGGGGCTAGCCCTATCACTTCAGGATCGTCAGAACTAGCCATCTTTGCCAACCTGTCTGCTTGCTGGTTTTCTGACCGCGGAATATGAGATATGCTGTAGTGATCAAACTCATTCAGCAGCTCTTTTACTTTCTTTAAGTATAGAATCAATCTCGCACTTTTAGCTTGGAATCTCCCAGTAACTTGGTTTACGACTAACTTGGAATCGCAGAAGATGTTCAGTTTCGTGACTTCTAGCACCTTTGCAATCTTTAGTCCAGCTATCAGAGCTTCATATTCAGAATCGTTGTTAGTGGCCTGAAACTCCATTCGGATGGCATAAGTTATCAATCGTTTCTCGGGGGTTTCAAACACTATTCCGGCGCCAGATCTTTTGTCATTTTTAGCACCATCAGTATATAATCTCCAGACATCCGGGTCGAAAAGTAATTTTGAGGGTTCCACTTCTTCGTTTGCTATGTCTTCTTCAGGAGCTGTGAATTCTGCTATGAAGTCAGCTATCGCTTGCCCCCGAATTGATCGTCTGGGCTGAAAGTTCAAGTCGAATTGACTTAACTCAATATTCCATTTGAGTAATCTTCCAGACGCCTCTGGTTTCTGTAGAACTTGCTTGAGTGGGTGATCAGTATATATGATAATAGGATGTGCTTGAAAGTAGTGCCGAAGTTTTCTGGAGGCAATCAGTAAACTATACGCCAGTTTTTCTATCCGTGGATAATTACGTTCTGCCGCTGTTAATTTTTTACTTACGTAATACACAGGCCTTTGGACCTTCTTCTCTTCCCTTACCAATGCTGAGCTGACTGCATGAGATGATACTGCCAAATATACGAATAAATCCTCGTGGTCTATTGGTTTAGATAGAATTGGAGGTTTCTCCAAGTGTCTAAGCAAGTTCTGAAATGCTTCCACGCAGTCAGGAGTCCATTTAAAGTGGCGTTTTCCCCGCTTTATTAATTCGAAGAATGGGATGCACTTATCCGTAGCCCTGGAGATAAATCTGCTTAGTGCGGCCACTTTTCCAGCAAGGCTTTGCACGTCCTTAATTTGCCTAGGTTCCTGAATGTTCCTGATTGCCGCGATCTGGTCCGGATTAATCTCGATACCGCGCGAACTGACAATGAATCCTAAGAATTTTCCGGAAGCAACACCGAATGAACATTTGGTGGGATTGAGTTTCATCCCATACTTTCGAAGAATGTCGAACATCTCTGCCAAGTTAGTAGTGTGTTGAAAGGATTGCTTGGACTTAACCAACATATCGTCAACGTATACTTCCATCGTTTTCCCGATTTGGTTATAAAACATTCTGTTGACCAAACGTTGGTACGTAGCGCCTGCATTCTTCAAGCCAAAGGGCATCACTACGTAACAATATAATCCCAGATCAGTGATAAAGCTAGTGTGCTCTTGGTCCGGAACATGCATTGGAATCTGATTGTATCCTGAATAAGCATCCATGAATGAAAGAAGCTCGTGACCTGCCGTTGAGTCTACCAACTGGTCAATTCGAGGTAAAGGAAAACTATCTTTGGGACAAGCTTTATTTAAATCTGAGAAATCGATACACGTTCGCCACTTCCCGTTGGCCTTCTTTACCATGACTGGGTTCGAAATCCAATCTGGGTAAGTTGAATCTCTGATAAATCCATTGCTCTTTAGTTTCCCAACCTCTTCTTTCAAGGCAGCGGACCTCTCCGGGCCCAGCACTCGCCTTTTTTGCTTTACCGGAGGATGTTTGGGGTTAACGCTCAAAGAATGACTCATGATTGATGGGGATATCCCGCACATGTCCGCATGGGTCCAAGCGAATACATCCAAGTTGTTCTTTAAGAAAGTCGTCAATTCTTCGGTAAGAGTCGGACTTAACTGGGATCCAATCTTAAGGACCTTCTCCGGATCACTGTCATCGATTGGCACATCCACAGTTGCTTCGTTGGGAGTTGCCGTTCTGCTCCCGGGTTCTTGATCCTCTCTGGGATCTATATCCTCGGGCGTCACTCTAGGCATTTCTCCAACAACCCTCTTCTTTGATTGCTATAAGGCTTCCGCCCCCAAAGGGGGAAGAGTGCCTTTAGTTTCGATACCCCCGCCGTTGCGAAGCAGTTTTAATTCGGCAACATAACATGCTCGCGCAGCAACTTGATCCCCCCTGACGATACCAACGCCGGCTTCTGTGGGGAACTTCAATAGCAAGCACCAGGGGGCTATACAGGCTCTGAATTTTGCGAGGGCCGGCCGGCCCAAGAAGGCATTGTATGGCGATTCGACATCCAAAACCACAAAAGAAAGGATTCTCACTCTCTGGCGTTCTCCCTCCCCAAGGGTAACTGGCAATTCTACGTAACCCATAGGTGCGGTGGAAGCTCCGTTGAATCCACGAATCCATCCTTGGCAGGGCTTCAAGTCCTTTATCTCAAGATTCATCTGGTCAAAGGCTTTTTTGAAAAGGATATTAACGGAACTCCCGTTGTCCACCAGCACCTTATGAACAGTGGCTGGCCCAATGGGTACTGTGATTACAAGTGGATCTTCAGTTGGAGCACGAACCCCAATGCTTTCTCGCTCTCGGAAAACAACATCATCAGCCATCGTCTTTTGCTGCTTCATCGGAACACTGTCCTCGGGGTTGCTACATTCCCCCACTTCGAGGTGTTGTTTGGCTGCGTTGACTTATTGATCTAAAGCTTTGGAACTGTGCCCAGCAAGGTAGAGTCCACCGATCACGGTGTTGATTACAATATTCTTTCCCTTTTGCTGAGCAGTTGGCCTAGCAGCAAGTTGATTTTGATTCTGATTCGGGGCCTGTACTGCTTGCCCCCTGTCCCTAGGTGCTACTCTGTACTCGTCTAGCTTCCCTTCTCGGAGCAACCTTTCGACTACGTCCCTAAGGTGACGGCATTCATTCGTCGAATGGCCGTGAATTTGATGAAAGAGGCAAAACTTCCCTGTCTCACGCTCTTTTTCCGTCGACTCTCTAGGAGGCGGCCTCTTATTCTGGAGGACTTCATACGCATCCATGAAGATATTTTCCAGAGTATCATTTATGGGTGTATAACTCTCAAAGGCCCTGGGACGAGTCCTTCTCTGGGAATCGTTCCCCCGGTCCCTCTTCCGGCTGTTGCCATTAGCATTGTTACTGTTGTTACCTGGTCGGCGGCCGCCCTGGTTCTGATTTCCGATGTTAACTTCAACTTTCCCCGAGCTGTCTCCAGTCTGTTTGATGGCGACATTGCTCTGCACTTCTTCCTTATCATTTGTTTTAAGCTTTCGGTTCGCGTACACCTCTTCCCGGCGTAGATGTACATTGGCTTTCTCATAGAATAATTCTCTGGTGTGGGGTGGTTTGCCTGCCAAGTACCTCCCGAACTCGGTATCCTTATCCACTCCATCAATTAGTGCTGCGACGATGATCGGCTCATGAGGATCTTTGACCTCAGTGGCTGCCAAATTGAAACGATCCAGGTACATCTTTAGACTTTCGCCCGGTCGCTGTTTGACAAGAAATAGATCGATCACGCTTTTCGTCTTCTGTGCGTAGATACGGAATTGCTCTACGAACTTCTCGCTTAGTTCCCTGAAGCTGGAAATCGATCTTGCCGGCAGGCGAGTAAACCATAGCAAAGCCACGTCTTCCAGGAATATGGGAAACGCTTTACACTTAACTGCGTCAGAAGCGGCGGCAGCAGTCATCGTCCAAGAGTATCTCATCAGGTGTTGAACATGATCAGATCTTCCTGCATACCGGTTCA
Source organism: Allium sativum (assembly GCA_030737875.1). Classification (NCBI taxonomy): domain Eukaryota; kingdom Viridiplantae; phylum Streptophyta; class Magnoliopsida; order Asparagales; family Amaryllidaceae; genus Allium; species Allium sativum. Next base: position 433,686,685 of record CM060912.1, read on the forward strand.
TCTGCGGCATGTTGAAACGCCTTGGAAAAGTTGCATCCAAGATATCGTCAGTAAAAGGAGTATGACTACGGTCTATCCCCCAATCCTCGTTCCGCTGTCCACGGCTGTTGGCCAAAATCTGGTGAACCATGGCTGCAACGTTTGCACTAGTCAAAGGAGGTTCAGGATCAGTGTCTCTGGCTCGGCGAGGCTCTCTGACCTCTCTTCGGGGAGCAGCCACAAAATCTGGGGCTTGGACGGGGCCTCGCTGCCCCTCGTTATCATGAGTATGGGTACGGCGACGAGGCTGAGGTGGTCTGTCATGCATAGGACTGTTCATGCCTCGAGTCCTGAGGGTCGTTGCTTGACCGTCCGCATTACGGTTTGTGGGTCTCGCCCCTAGTTCTTCTTCTTCTTGTGAGGGCAGGGTCCCGAACCGAAGCTGTTCTATGTTTTCGGCTCTTTCATACGGCCGCCGCGGAGGTCTCGGCGATTCTTCAGATGAAGAGGAACATGCTGGAGTGAGTGGACGAACTGGCGATGTTCTTTGCCTTGTTAACTCATCAAGTCTTCTATCCATAGCTGTCAGGTTTTGCCGTAGGATCGAATTTTCCTGCCTTTGGGCGGCTAACTCATCAAACAACCTATCCCACATTTCGACAAAACGGGAAAGATTCCCTTCAGTAACCGGAGCAGTAGGATCATAATGGTCATCATCACCCTCTCTTATGGGCACAGTGCTCGGACCGGGTCGAGCAGAGGTTCCAGGACGATAGGAGTGGGTCATGGGTTCTTTTCCAGGTCGAGTTGTGTTCTGACCATCAATCTGGGTAGCTGCGGTTCGTGGAGGTCGGTTCGCTGCGCCCCCCTGGGATCGACTCGCGGTCGTGGTGCGCGGAGGCTGCGAGGCGTTGCCTCGGGATCGAGTAACAACCCCTTCCGTAGCGCGGATCGTCTCATCTTCATCGACTCGGAACGAGGCGTTTTCATCGGATCGGATCGCCCCCAGCGCTCCGCGATCCAGAACTTCTTCATTGCCCAGTTCGTGCGCACTCTCCTCGATCGTCTCGTTGATCTGCGAAACTTTAGATCTTTTTCCAGCCATGATATCCGAATCGCTGGAATCTTCAGGAAAACGAATGACGAAACTTTAAGGCTGAGAGTTCTCAGTGAAAGCACCAAAAATGTTAGATCGAAATTTGGACCTAACACCCAAATTGTTATAAATTATAGAGAATTCTAAATGAGGAATACAGAAAAAGAAAAGAACACTCAGAATTTATAGTGGTTCGGCGTTAACGAGCCTACGTCCACTTTATATCTTATATTATCCTAACTCCACCCATCAGTTTAGTTAACATGTTGAATTGGTTAAGTGTTTAGTTAAATTAGCCCTACCATCCTTGATCTAGCTTTAATTTATTCATTAAAGCACCGATGTAAGAACCCGTTACATCCCCGTAAAGGAAAGAGCGGATACTTTGAGAACAACACACAACAGAACGCAGACGGAAGAACATTTCATTGTTATTACAACAATTCCATCAGAATACAAGAATATACAGAGTATGAATAAATAAAATACATTCGATAAATATCAGAGATTACAATAAATTACATAGCAGCGGAAAATAATACAAAGCGACACGGAAGGTGATATACGGATATAGAGCTTTCCGGATATCATTCCAGCTGTAAACCAGGATCCTGTGAATATAAATCTGCAAAACCAAAACTACTAGCTGCCCGTGCGGAAAATAGGGGCACCAAGAGTTTAGGTTAAAACAATAAACTCCAGGTCAGTCATGTGACTGGTGTGAGAACTAAAACAGTTATTAATATTGGTTTTAAAGTTAGGTAAATCAAGGGACCACGCCGTATAACACGGAACGGGTTTCCTCCCAAGAATACCAGTGCATAGAACAAACAGCGCAATGCTAAATAAAGAAAAATGAAGCTGTTATAAGACCCAGGTCCCATCATACAATGCAACGCAAGCCGGAGGATAGGGTTTTCCCTTATAACAGCCAAAGCATGCTTGATACGTTTAAAACAAATCATTTGATACTATAATAAGTGTATAGTGTCAAAACAATTTCAATCATAAATATCAATCATAGGCGGCATAGCTACCATCTACTATGTCGCCATACTAGTTCTACAATTAAAACCGCAATACACGTATTGGAAATTGGATTTCCGTCATGAGTCGAGGCAAGGGGCAAGATCCTCCCCGCGTTCGAGACACTCTTGCTAATGTCCCAGGGTTACGCACTCTGGGCAACCCCTGGATGCTTCAGGGCCGGTCCTCACTTACGTTAGAGGATTAGTTATTCCTGAACACACGTTTCCCGGTCCTTACAGACCTATAATCGAGGCGGCTCGCATTCCAACAACCATAAAGGTGAAAAGTATATAAATGTCAGGGCTGGTAAGTCACTGACACCACCAAAGCTAGAAAGAAACGTCGTGCTCTCCCTGCAGTCCGTATCCCGTTTTTGACTCATACCGAGGTGTGAGGCTCGCAAATTTACGTTATACACAAAGCTGCCACGTAGGCGTGCTTTGATCATCAACCACAAGACTCTGCTTTTCAACAAAAGCCTTGATCATTGCATCTTAGCGTGCCACACAGGCAATTCATGCCATGCGACTGATGTCCATCTATATACAACCTCTGAGCTCGTACGTCTCAGAGAAGGGCGTTAAGCAAAAGAATAAATTCTCCGCCGCCAAACAGATGTATATTTAATAGAAATCAATCAACACAGAATAAAATCCAATGTCTGACACACAATCCATTTACAAGTCCGTTCTGGGTCTGAACGAAACCGGAGGCACTTTCCTCGCATATCCATCCATCTCCAAGTACGTCTGGATGACCACCAACTATTTCCATCCTCTTGGGTGTACAGCCCAATCAGGATCGTCAGTAATTATCCAAACGAGGTGAAGACTTCCGGTCTTCGACCACCGTCTTCATCTTCGACATATCGTCGGATCGATTATTCAGAATGGGTGTAAACCCGGCCTTTCCGAACAACCCGCGCATATTAAAACAAATGTTACACAAACAGAACATACGCCTCATTCCAATGCAGAATATTCTTTTATTCATGAAATCACATTCTTAGGGGAAAGGTTCCCATTAATTTTATCCAAGATAAATTCTTTAAAATTTATCCTTTAATCTTCCTTTGGATGTCGTTTCAAACCAAATTATGGTTTTCCAAACTAGTCGAGATTAGCGAACCACAACGAAGTAATTATTTATTTTATTTCCCAATCCCAACCCATTCATCCCATGAAGCAAAACTGGTAATACTCCATATCTAATACTATGGTGTTATCAGTAAAATTAATTACCATTTCACGTTCAAATCTAATTAAAGATTTAACTATCGCTTTGGAGCAAAACTGGCGATACTCCATTCTCGCTCATTTCTAAATTTGATAATTTAGATTACAAATTTACATTTCAATCTAATTGCAGATTCGTTAAAACTCCTTTTATTGGGTTAAAGAACTAATGTCATTTAAAACACAGCTCACGACAAACCCAAATCACATTCTATTTATCATCGGGTTAAAGAACTAGTGTTGTTTAAAACACAGTTCACGATAAACCCACAAATCAATTCTAGTTCAATTCAAATCAAATATATTAGGAATTACGATTATTTAAAACCCCTTTTTAAATATAATTTATTTATTTAAAAATAAAAAAATCGGGTTTTAAATTTAGTTCAATCTAGTTCATTTCGATAAAAATCTATTTTTATCTTTTCAAATATGGAGTTTTTCATCCCCAAATTTTCCCAAATCATTTCTTATGATTTCACACAAATTATTGATATTTTTAATTATTTATCAAGGCCCGTACAGTCGATTTCCAACAACGGCCATCGAACTGCACTTACAGCGACCTTTTTCGAATTTGATTTGGACGTATCTCCAAATCCAATCGTTAGATTTCAAATTTCTAATATTCGTTAGAAAGCTCTTTTCGATACGAACCCAACGGTTTCGGTTTTAGGAGAATCCGACGGTCGGATCTCCCGTAATGTCCGTTTGAAATAAATGGTCGAAATTCACGAACTGCCGCGGCGCGGCGCGTTCTATTCAGGCCATTATATTATATATATAATATATATAATATATATTTCGTCGATTTTTATTTAAAACGAATTTTATAAATAGTTTTGAATTCGTTTCAAAAACAATTTCAATTCCATTTTAATTCAAATCAAAATTGAATTCTTCCTTAATAATTCGTTTTAAAATTCATTTCTATTTAATTCAAATTTCAATTCGATTTGAATTCCTTTCAATTCGTTTTCAGTTCAATTCGAATTCGTTTTCTATTCGATTCAATTCAAATAGGTTTTCTATTCGATTCAATTCAAATTGGTTTTATATTCGATTCAATTCGAATTGGTTTTCCATTCGATTCATTTCAAATTGGTTCTCTATTCGATTCATTTCAAATTGGTTTTCTATTCGATTCATTTCAAAATCGTTTTCTATTCAATTCATTTCGAAATCGTTTTCTATTCAATTCATTTCGAAATCGTTTTCTATTCCATTCATTTCGAAATCGTTTTATATTCCATTCATTTCGAAATCGTTTTATATTCCATTCATTTCAAAATCGTTTTATATTCAATTCATTTCGAAATCGTTTTGTATTAAATTCATTTCGAAATCGTTTTGTATTCTATTCATTTCGAAATCGTTTTATATTCAATTCTTTTCGAAATCGTTTTATATTCAATTCATTTCGAAATCGCTTTATATTCAATTCATTTCGAAATCGTTTTATATTCAATTCATTTCGAAATCGTTTTATATTCAATTCATTTCGAAATCGTTTTATATTCAATTCATTTCGAAATCGCTTTATATTCAATCCATTTCGAAATCATTTTATATTCAATTTATTTCGAAATCGCTTTATATTCAATTCATTTCGAAATCGTTTTATATTCAATTCATTTCGAAATCGTTTTATATTCAATTCATTTCGAAATCGCTTTTCAATATTCATTTCGAAATCACTTTTTAATATTCATTTCGAAATCGCTTTTTAATATTCATTTCGAAATCGCTTTATATTCAATTCATTTCGAAATCGTTTTATATTCAATTCATTACGAAATCGCTTTTCAATATTCATTTCGAAATCACTTTTCAATATTCATTTCGAAATCACTTTTCAATATTCATTTCGAAATCGCTTTATATTCAATTCATTTCGAAATCGTTCTATATTCAATTCATTTCGAAATCATTTCATATTCTATTCATTTCGAAATCGTTTTATATTCAATTCATTTCGAAATCGTTTTATATTCAATTCATTTCGAAATCGCTTTTTAATATTCATTTCGAAATCGCTTTTCAATATTCATTTTGAAATGAATAAAATCGATATAAATATCGATCACGTCAAAATGACGTAAATCTAATCAACACGGCTCCATATATTTCTATTTTCAAATATTCTATTTCAAATATTCTATTTCAAATATTCCATTTCAAATATAATTCGTTCAACACATGACTAATCTCAACGGATGAGTGCTGTCAACACATGAACCTTTATTTTATATTGATAAAGATGCAAATTTTATTATTAAAATATTTCGTTCAACACATGACTAATCTCAACGGATGAGTACAGTCAACACATGAACCTTTATTTTATATTGATAAAGATGTAAATTTTATTATTAAAATATTTCGTTCAACACATTACTAATCTCAACGGATGAGTACAGTCAACACATGAACCTTTATATTATATTGATAAAGATGTAAATTTTATTATTAAAATATTTCGTTCAACACATGACTAATCTCAACGGATGAGTACAGTCAACACATGAACCTTTATATTATTGATAAAGATGTAAATTTTATTGTTAAAATATTTCGTTCAACACATGACTAATCTCAACGGATGAGTACTGTCAACACATGAACCTTTATTTTATATTATTCTTTATTTTCTAAATTGGAATGAGGCCCAATCAATCACCATATAATATTAATTATATGGATTTTCATACATCACACGTATATAATAGCATTGAAAAATAATCAACCATCAACCAAAGTGCACTACACTGTATAAGCATCAAATATAGATATCTAACGCTTATAACAGCCTGTCAATCAATCGATCGACATATTTAATCAATCAGGATGAGTGAACTTCAAATTTCATCCCAACACCCGTGTGGGGTTTCAAACAATCAAACACAGATTTTATTTGTGTAGTTGGGCGATGTGTAAAATTTATCGACCCAATCAATGTCCTTCAAATAGGTGTACATAAACAAACCGTCCGGTTTGTAAATGAATATTTTATTTATTCATATTCACGTTAAAAATTATATTTTTAATGATAAAACATTTTATTTCAACACATGAATTTTTATTCAGTTCATTTATTCAATAAAATGATATTTTTATTTTTCTAACATATTTTAGAAAATTTCGACGGCATAACGGCACGATACTAGAAACGGGACAAGGCCTAGCCTTATCCCCGGTCTAGTGAAGGCCCACGCCATTCACACATCAATCAAATCCATTCCATTTCACCAAACAATTCAATTCAAACCAAATAATCTAACCAACTACACCACCAAACAATTAAACAAACAAGCCATCCATGGTCTGTGGATGACGGGTGTCGGGTGCTACTAAACACCGTCTGCATCCTAGTATATATATATAACTAGAAAAAAAGAAATTGAAGAGTGAGAAGTTCTCACCAATAGCTATCCAATTATCTCGACTCTTCTTTGATAGAAATCTTCATCATTATCGCATTTTTGTCATCTTCGTTACTGTAGCCACTACATATGTAAAAATCGAATTTTAGCTATGCTATTCAATATATAAAAATGGAATTTTTACTTCGCTATTCAATATATAAAAATCGAATTTTTACTTCGCTATTCAATATATAAAAATCGAATTTTTACTTCGATATTCAATATATAAAAATCGAATTTTTACTTCGCTATTCAATATATAAAAATCGAATTTTTACTTCGCTATTCAATATATAAAAATCGAATTTTTACTTCGCTATTCAATATATAAAAATCGAATTTTTACTATGTTATTCAATATATAAAAATCGAATTTTTATTATGTTATTCAATATATAAAAATCGAATTTTTACTTCGCTATTCTCTATATAAAGATTTCGCCTTTTCAAATACAAAGATTTCGCCTTTTTGAATATAAAGATTTCATTTTTATAATTCCTACTATGTAAAAATCATATTTTTAATATGCCACTAAAATCATATATATTCTTTACTGTAAATAAAATCCATGCTCTTTTAATTTATAAAAATCTAATTATAATTTACTTATTAATTTAAATAACTGGTTATATAGTAATTAAAATAAAATAAAATAACATAAAAAAAAAGAAAGGAAGAAGACTCACATCGTTTGCAAAAGGAAAAGGGGGGGTTTACCGTCGGTCCGGGTTGGGGGAAGGCGGAGGGGTCGGCGCAGGTGGAGTAAAGGGGGCGGAGGTGGTTGGATGCGGGTTTGGGGGTAGCGGAGGCTGTTGGATGCGGGTTCGGAGGTTTTGGGCGCGGGTTCGATCGCAGGAGAGGGAGAGAGGAAGGAGAAGAAGGAGGGGAGGGGGCGCGCATCGCCTGAGGTGGGGCGTGGTCGTCGTCGGTCATCAGGGGGAGGCGGCGGCGGTCCCCCCCCCCGTCGCCCTTCATTTATTTTTTTTCCTTTTTTTTCCTGCTTTATGATCGATGGAAAATCAAATTAAGGGGGGGGCAGAGTATAAGGGAAAGGAGATTTTATTTTTAATTTATTAATTATTTAATTATTTTATTTTTCACCAAAAAGCAACTTTTATTTTCGACCTCAAAACGAGGCCCACCGCCTATCGTCCATAGCTAATTACCCCTATTCCGAACACAATGGGATATGTATCACAAGCTGATTTGATCGTTTCGATCCGTTTTCGTCAAAATCAACATATAACTCTATATATTGAATTTGAACGCGCATTTCTATTTACCGGGTCACATACTAACTAGAAAAATTCCAGGAAAATATTTTCTAGCTTCGTAGTGACGATACGATCCTAACAAAACTAGTTTCGTCGAATTATGAGACCGTTAGAAAAATGGCCAATTTCCAGTCGATTAAAAACAACTAAAACTAGTCAAACGCGTTTTCCGTTGCCACGCTCACATACTGATTCGAAAAATTACGAAATTTGGAATCTAGCAATAATTTGACATCACGGACCCAACAACAGTGGTTTCGTCGAAATCCGAGGTCGTTTGCAAAATTTCCATTTTTAAGGGCCTGAATTCCATAGCGACTATTCAGAATTTTCAACTGGACATATCTTTTGATTTCCGCTATGAAATTTCGATTTGTCGGATTCGTTGGAAAGATATTCACGAATATATTCTAATGTTTTTGGTTTCACTAAAATCCGGATTGTTTTGCACCCGGTACATTCAATTGAAGTTTGAAATCGAATTATCGAACTACCTCACCATTTTCAATTCTATTTATAATTATATATAATTATTTATATTCAAACGACGACGTATATAATATATACGTTCTAATTATATTCAAAATAAATTTATCGTCGATATTATTTAAAATATTCCATTTTAAATGTTCGAAATTCATTAAAATTGCCAAAATAAAAATTTTAAACTAGCCCAGATTTTCGGGTTGTTACAATCTCCCCCGCTTAAAACTTTTCGTCCCCGAAAAGGAACAAAGTCGAAAGTGGTTTGATTAATTAACTCTACGTTCGATCTGGCTTCCATTCTCCAACTTTTCAGTTTCTGAGAATTTCCAAATTCTTAAAAATTTGGCTAACACCCTAAATTTTCAAAAAATTTCGCCATAACCTCCCCTGCACCGGGAGCCACGGGAAAATCCCGAAATTGCCATACAGGCCTTCTGATCTCAAAAAGAAAAAGAAAAAGCCAAGCGGCTAGCCAATAGGCTCATAAAATCATCATCACCCAAACAAAACAGGAAATTATATAGTAAACATGTACCTATTTGTCGGGCAAACAAATTTTATTCTCCGGCTCTAGCCTCCTTGCTATGACCTGTTCAATGTAAGTACAAGTATATGCAAGCAAATGTGACCAATTTTCAATACAGTTCAATATTTGGTTCAATTAGGCATAATGGTTCAAAAATTATCAAACAAATGAACAAACAACACAAACATCAATCAATTAGTTGAATTAGAGTTTCAAATTCATAAATTCGATACATATACAAAAATCATGTTTTTGATGCCAATTCACAACAATGTGTTCTAACTATATTAGTTTTGGTTCTCACACCAGTCTAATTGAAATATATATATATCACACCTTCGAAACACGAAAATAATTACTAATGATGACGCGTCAATCATCAGAATCAGGTCCGTGCGACTAGAGTGTGATTCTATATCTATCTAATATATTAAAACTTCGAATATACATTCATGACGCGTATATGCAAAACCTTTATATACTAGATTGTCCAAATCAATATAAATAAATTATCCACATACGTATAAAATGGTTTAAATTTTCAAAACAAAATTGTTTTCATTTGAAAAATATACTCTTCACACTCGTTCTAGGATACTACTGATCCTATCTCTAACGAGTCATTCTAATTGGATATTGCTAATCCAATATCTGATGAATTCTTTCGTATGGTTCTAATGTGTCTTGTTCTCGAGCTCTGTAAACCAAAGCTCTGATACCACTGTAAGAACCCGTTACTTCCCCGTAAAGGAAAGAGCGGATACTTTGAGAACAACACACAACAGAACGCAGACGGAAGAACATTTCATTGTTATTACAACAATTCCATCAGAATACAAGAATATACAGAGTATGAATAAATAAAATACATTCGATAAATATCAGAGATTACAATAAATTACATAGCAGCGGAAAATAATACAAAGCACAACGGAAGGTGATATACGGATACAGAGCTTTCCGGATATCATTCCAGCTGTAAACCAGGATCCTATGAATATAAATCTGCAAAACCAAAACTACTAGCTGCCGTGCGGAAAATAGGGGCACCCAGAGTTTAGGTTAAAACAATAAACTCCAGGTCAGTCATGTGACTGGTGTGAGAACTAAAACAATTATTAATATTGGTTTTAAAGTTAGGTAAATCAAGAGACCACGCCGTATAACACGGAACGGGTTTCCTCCCAAGAATACTAGTGCATAGAACAAACAGCGCAATGCTAAATAAAGAAAAATGAAGCTGTTATAAGACCCAGGTCCCATCATACAATGCAACGCAAGCCGGAGGATAGGGTTTTCCCTTATAACAGCCAAAGCATGCTTGATACGTTTAAAACAAATCATTTGATACTATAATAAGTGTATAGTGTCAAAACAATTTCAATCATAAATATCAATCATAGGCGGCATAGCTACCATCTACTATGTCGCCATACTAGTTCTATAATTAAAACCACAATACACATATTGGAAATTGGATTTCCATCATGAGTCGAGGCAAGGGGCAAGCTCCTCTCCGCGTTCGAGACACTCTAGCTAATGTCCCAGGGTTACGCACTCTGGGCAACCCCTGGATGCTTCAGGGCCGGTCCTCACTTACGTTAGAGGATTAGTTATTCCTGAACACACGTTTCCCGGCCCTTACAGACCTATAATCGAGGCGCCTCGCATTCCAACAACCACAAAGGTGAAAAGTATATAAATGTCAGGGCTGGTAAGTCACTGACACCACCAAAGCTAGAAAGAAACGTCGTGCTCTCCCTGCAGTCCGTATCCCGTTTTTGACTCATACCGAGGTGTGAGGCTCGCGAATTTACGTTATACACAAAGCTGCCACGTAGGCGTGCTTTGATCATCAACCACAAGACTCTGCTTTTCAACAAAAGCCTTGATCATTGCATCTTAGCGTGCCACACAGGCAATTCATGCCATGCGACTGCTGTCCATCGATATACAACCTCTGAGCTCGTACGTCTCAGAGAAGGGCGCTAAGCAAAAGAATAAATTCTCCGCCACCAAACAGATGTATATTTAATAGAAATCAATCAACACAGAATAAAATCCAATGTCTGACACACAATCCATTTACAAGTCCGTTCTGGGTCTGAACGAAACCGGAGGCACTTTCCTCGCATATCCATCCATCTCCAAGTACGTCTGGACGACCACCAACTATTTCCATCCTCTTGGGTGTACAGCCCAATCAGGATCGTCAGTAATTATCCAAACGAGGTGAAGACTTCCGGTCTTCGACCACCGTCTTCATCTTTGACATATCGTCGGATCGGTTATTCAGAATGGGTGTAAACCCGGCCTTTCCGAACAACCCGCGCATATTAAAAACAAATGTTACACAAACAGAACATACGCCTCATTCCAATGCAGAATATTCTTTTATTCACGAAATCACATTCTTAGGGAAAGGTTCCCATTAATTTTATCCAAGATAAATTCTTTAAAATTTATCCTTTAATCTTCCTTTGGATGTCGTTTCAAACCAAATTATGGTTTTCCAAACTAGTCGAGATTAGCGAACCACAACGAAGTAATTATTTATTTTATTTCCCAATCCCAACCTATTCATCCCATGAAGCAAAACTGGTAATACTCCATATCTAATACTATGGTGTTATCGGTAAAATTAATTACCATTTCACGTTCAAATCTAATTAAAGATTTAACTATCGCTTTGGAGAAAAACTGGCGATACTCCATTCTCGCTCATTTCTAAATTTGATAATTTAGATTACAAATTTACATTTCAATCTAATTGCAGATTCGTTAAAACTCCTTTTATTGGGTTAAAGAACTAATGTCATTTAAAACACAGCTCACGACAAACCCAAATCACATTCTATTTATCATCGGGTTAAAGAACTAGTGTTGTTTAAAACACAGTTCACGATAAACCCACAAATCAATTCTAGTTCAATTCAAATCAAATATATTAGGAATTCCGATTATTTAAACCCCCTTTTTAAATCTAATTTATTTATTTAAAAATAAAAAAATCGGGTTTTAAATTTAGTTCAATCTAGTTCATTTCGATAAAAATCTATTTTTATCTTTTCAAATATGGAGTTTTTCATCCCCAAATTTTCCCAAATCATTTCTTATGATTTTACACAAATTATTGATATTTTTAATAATTTTATCAAGGCCCGTATAGTCGATTTCCAACAACGGCCATCGAATTGCACTTACAGCGACCTTTTTCGAATTTGATTTGGACGTATCTCCAAATCCAACCGTTAGATTTCAAATTTCTAATATTCGTTAGAAAGCTCTTTTCGATACGAACCCAACGGTTCCGGTTTTAGGAGAATCCGACGGTCGGATCTCCCGTAATGTCCGTTTGAAATAAATGGTCGAAATTCACGAACTGCCGCGGCGCGGCGCGTTCTATTCAGGCCATTATATTATATATATATAATATATATATAATATATATTTCGTCGATTTTTATTTAAAACGAATTTTATAAATAGTTTTGAATTCGTTTCAAAAACAATTTCAACTTCCATTTTAATTCAAATCAAAATTGAATTCTTCCTTAATAATTCATTTTAAAATTCATTTCTATTCAATTCAAATTTCAATTCGATTTGAATTCCTTTCAATTCGTTTTCAGTTGTAACAACCCGTAAAATGCGGGCCAGTTTAAAATTTTTATTTTGGCAATTTTAGCGAATTTTGAATATTTAAAATAAATTATTTTAAATAAAATCGACGTGAAATTTATTTTGAATATATTTAGAACGTATATATTATATACGTCGTCGTTAGAATATAAATATTTATATATAATTATAAATAGAATTGAAAATGGCGCGGTAGTTCGATAATTCGATTTCAAACTTCAATTGAATGTACCGGGTGCAAAACAATCCGGATTTTAGTGAAACCAAAAACATTAGGATCTATTGATGATATCTTTCCAACGAATCCGAAAAACCCAAATTTCATAGCGGGAATCAAAAGATATGTCCAGTTGAAAATTCTGAATAGTCGCTATGGAATTCAGGCCCTTAAAAATGGACATTTTGCAAATGACCTCGGATTTCGACGAAACCAGTTTTGTTGGGTCCGTGATGTTAAATTATTGCTAGGTTTCAAATTTCATAATTTTTCGATTCAATATGTGAGCGTGGCAAAGGAAAACGCGTTTGACCAGTTTCAGTTGATTTTAATCGACTGGAAATTGGCCATTTTTCAAACGGTCTCAGAATTCGACGAAACTAGTCTTGTTAGGACCGTATCGTCAACACGAAGCTAGAAAATGTTTTTTTGGAATTTTTCTAGTTAGTATGTGACCCCGGTAATTTGAAATGTGCGTTAAAATTAAATATACACTGTTTTATATTTTAATTTTGATCAAAACCTATCGTAACAGTCGAATTGGCTAACGTGACATATCCCATTGTGTTCGGAATGAGGGCAATTAGCTAGGGACGACAGTCGGTGGGTTCGATTTCGAGTTCGAAATAAAAAGTTGCTTTTTGGAATTTAAAAATAATAAAATATATATAATTTACTTTAAAACCCCTCCCTCCCCTTTATCTTCCACGATGGAATTCATTTAGTAAAATAAAATAAAATAAAAACCCCGATACCTCGTTTCCCTCCCCTCAGCCACGCCCATCGCCGACGTCCGCCCTTCGCCACCAGCTCGCGCGCCACCTCCGGCTGAATCCCACCCCTCCGATCCCTCTTCTCCTCTTCTCCGTTCTCCCTCCCTCCGCTCACCTCCCATTCAATTTCCGCCAAACCCTAGCTGACCCGCGCTGCCATGAACTGACCCTTCCCCTCCCACCGCTGATGATGGCGCACTCCTCCGCCCCCTTTCAGTTCCACGACGATGTGAGTCTTTTTACCTTGTTTTTTTATATATTGAAGCATTATAAAAGTCTGTTTTTCTTCTATTTATTTACATTGTTTTAAGTATGTTTTTTTTATAACACTAATTTGTTTTTAGATTTTTAAAGAAGAATAAAAGTTAGATTTTTAACATGAAGGAAAAATTAGATTTTTAACATGAACAAAATTAGATTTTTTAACATGAACAAAATTAGATTTTTAACATGAACAAAGTTAGATTTTTAAAAGCAAGAAGATTAGATTTTTAACAGCAAGAAGATTTGATTTTTATTTGGTAAAAGATACGATCTTTATATTTATAAAGTAATAAAAATATAGTTTTTATATTTTTAAAGAATTAAAAATATAGTCTTTACTATATAGAAATATTAAAAATATGATTTTTATATTTTTAAAGTATTAAAAATATAATCTTTATAGGATAGAGAATATAAAAATATAATCTTTGTATATGTAGCGAAATAAAAATCTGATTTTTATTTTATATACGTTGAAATAAAGTGGTGATTTTCATAACGATGAAATCTATATTTTTATAAAGGCGAAAACTTTATTTTTATAAAGGCGAAAACTTTATTTTTATAAAGGCGAAAACTTTATTTTTGAAAGGGTGAAATTTTTATATGAAGAATAAGGTGATAAAAATATAATTTTTATCTATATAGTAGCGTTGTGAAAATATGCTTATTTTTATATATTGAATCGCATAGTAAAAATTCGATTTTTAAATATATGAAGTGATTATAAAAATATGATTTTTAAATTGAAAGTGAACAAATAAAAATGTCATTTTTATTTTAAAGACATCAAAATATGAAAATGTGTGATTTTTACATATGTAGTGGCTACGGACAAAGAAGATGATAAAAAGGAGAGAACAAGGAAGATTTCTATAGATGAAGTGTCGTGAAGTTGGGATAGCTATTGGTGAGAACTTCTCACTCAAAATTTCTTTTTCTAGTTATATATATATACTAGGATGCAGACGGTGTTTAGTAGCACCCGACACCCATCATCCACAGACCATGGATGGCTTGTTTGTTAAATTGTTTGGTTGTGTAGTTGGTTAGTCTATTTGGTTTAAATTGAATTGTTTGGTGAATTGAAATTGATTTGATTGATGTGTGAATGGCGTGGGCCTTCACTAGACCGGGGATAAGGCTAGGCCTCGTCCCGTTTCTAGTATCGTGCCGTTATGCCGCCGAAATTTTCTAAAATATGTTAGAAAAATAAAAATATCATTTTATTGAATATATGAACTGAATAGAAATTCAAGTGTTGAAATAAATATGTTTATCGTTAAAAATATAATTTTTAATGTGAAAGTGGATAAATGAATATTTATAAATAAATCGGCCGATTTGTTTATATACACTGATTTGACTGATATCGATTGGGTCGATAAATTTTACAAGTCGCCCAACTGCACAAATAAAATCTGTGTTTGATTGTTTGAAACCCCACACGGGTGTTGGGATGAAATTTGAAGTTCACTCATCCTGATTGATTAAATATGTCGATCGGTCGATTGACAGACTGTTATAAGCGTCAGATATCTATATTTGATGCTTATACAGTGTAGTGCACTTTGGTTGATGGTTGATTGTTTATTAATGCTATTATATACATGTGTTGTATGGAATCCATATAATTAACGTTATATGGTGATTGATTGGGCCTCATTCCAATCGGGAAAATAATGAATATTAGAAAAGAAAATTCATGTGTTGAATATAAAAATAGTCATGTGTTGACGATGTTCATGTGTTGAAAATATTCGTGTGTTGAGTAAAATATTTTATATAATAAAAATTACATCTTTATCATATTTAAAATTAGAACTACTTCTCAGTAGGAGTCTGATTAAAATCAAACGATAGATACCATAGTTTTATAAAATATTTTACATAACAACAATAGTGATGTGTTGACAGTACTCATGTGTTGAGATTATTCGTGTGTTGAAAGCAATATAGATTCATGTGTTGAATGGGATAAATATTCATTTGTTGGATAGAATAAAGAAGTTTTGAAAATATAAAGCCGTGTTGATTAGAGATGCGTTATTTTGACGCGAACGATATTTATATCGATTTTATTCGTTGTATAATGAATATTGAAAAGTGATTTCAAAATTAAATATTTTGAAATGAAATTCAAATTGAATTAGATTAAAATTCGAATTGAATAGGAAGCGAATTTGAATTCGAATAAAATAGAAATGAATTCAAATTGATTTAAATTGAAATTGAAATTGAAAACGAACTGAAATTTAATGGAATTCGAATCGAAATTAAATTGAAATCAATTTGAATTGAAACGAATTTGAATTTGAATTGAATTGAAACGAATTTGAATTTGAATTGAATTGAAATGAACTCGAATTGAATTGAAATCAAATCGATTTGAAATTGACGATGAAGTTGAAATTGTTTTGAAACGAATGTAGAACTATTTATAAAATTCGTTTTAAAAGGAAATCGACGAAATATATATAAATATATATATATATATATTATATATATAATGGCCTGAATAGAATGCGCCGCGCCGCGGTAGTTCGTGAATTTCGACCATTGACTTCGAATTGACGTTGCGGGAGATCCGACCGTCGGATTCTCCTAAAACCGGAACCGTTGGGTTCGTATCGAAAAGAGCTTTCCAATAAATGTTAGAAATTTGAAATCTAACGGTTGGATTTGGAATTATGTCCAAATCAAATTCGAAAAAGGTCGCTGTAAGTGCAGTTCGATGGCCGTTGTTGGAAATCGACTGTACGGGCCTTGATAAAATTATCAAAAATATCTATAATTTGTGTAAAATTATAATATGTGAATTGGAAAGAATTGGGCTAGAAAATTCCACATTAGAAGGTAAAAATAGATTTTTATCGAAATGAACTAGTTTTGAACTAGAATTAAAATCAATTTATTTTTGAAATAAATAAATTGAATTTGAAAGTGATTTTGAAAATAATCGATAATTTCCAATACGTGGATTGGACTGGAGCTGAATCGAAATTATCTTCGAGATATTTCGATGTTGGATTTCGTGACTATACAGATATTGTTATGGGAATTTGAAAGATATATTTTATATCGTTATTTCCAATACGATATTTGTTGGTTTCAGAATTTGGTATTGAATATAAGTCGATATATTTTCTATTCGGAGCCTTGTATTTAATATCAAATGTGATTTGGGTTTGTCGTGAATCGTGTTTTAGAAGACATTGGTTCTTTAACCCAGTTAAAGACATAATATTGATTTTTGAGAAGATTAAAACTAAATGGAGTTTTAATGAATCTTTAATTAGATTAAAAAGTGAATTGATAATTTAAATTATCAAATCTGAAAAGTGATCGAGAGTGGAGTATCACCAGTTTTGCTCCAGAGCGATAGTTAAATCTTTAATTAGATTTGAACGTGAAATGGTAATTAATTTTACCGATAACACCGTGGTGTTAGATATGGAGTGTCACCAGTTTTGCTCCATGGGATATATAGGTTGGGATTGGGAAATAAAATAAATAATTACTTCGGTGTGGTTTGCTAATCCCGACTGGTTTGAAATGATATCCAAAGGAAGATTATAGGATAAATTTAGAAGAATTTATCTTGGATAAAATTAATGGGAATATTTCCCTAAGAATGTGATTTTGTGAATAAAAGAATATTCTGAATTGGAATGAGGCGTTCGTTGTGTTTGTGTAACATTTGTTTATCATATACGTGGGTTATTCAGGAAGGCCGGGTTATACCCATTCTGAATAACCGATTCGACGAGATGTCGAAGATGAAGACGGTGGTTGAAGACCGGAAGTCTTCACATCGTTTGGGTGATTACTGATGATCTTGATTGGGCTGTACACCTAGGAGGAGGGAATCAGTTGGTGATCGTCCAGACGTACATGGAGATGGATGGATATGCGAGGAAAGTGCCTCCGGTTTCGTTCAGACCCAGAACGAACTTGTAAATGGATTGTGTGTCTGACATTGGATTTTATTCTGTGTTGATTGATCTCTATTAAATATACATCTGTTTGGCGGCAGAGAATTTATTCTCTTGCTTAACGCCCTTCTCTGAGACGTACGAGCTCAGAGGTTGTATATCGATGGACATCAGTCGCATGGAGTGAATTGCCAGTGTGGCACGCGTAAGTGGCAATTGATCAAGGCTTCTGTTGAAAAGCAAAGTCTTGTGGTTGATGATCAAAGCACGGCCTGTGTGGCGTAGCTTTGTGTATAACGTGAATTCGCGAGCCTCACACCTCGGTATGAGTCAAAAACGGGAGACGGACCGCTAGGAGAGCACGACGTTTCTTTCTAGCTAGGGTGGTGTCAGTGACCTACCAGCCCTGACATTTATATACTTTTCACCTGTGTGGTTGTTGGATATGAGGCGCCTCAGATATAGGTCTGTAAGGACCGGGAAACGTGTGTTCAGGAATTGCCAATCCTCAATAGTAAGAGAGGACCGGCCCAGCCGATTCCAAGGATCATTGTGGGGTCCTGAGGCATTTGCTAGAGTGTCTCGAACGCGGAGAGGAGCTTGCCCCTTGCCTCGGCTCATGACGGAAATCCAATTTCCAATACGTGTATTGTGGTTTTAATTGTAGAACTAGTATGGCGACATGATAGATGGTACCCATGCCGCCTATGATTGATATTTATGATGTGAAATTGTTTTGACACTATACACTTATAGTAATATCAAAATAATGTGTTTTAAACGTATCAAGCATGCTTTGGCTGTTATAAGGTAAAAACCCTATCCTCCGGCTTGCGTTGCATTGTGTGATGGGACCTGGGTCTTATAACAGCTCCATTTTTCTTTATTTAGCATTGCGCTGTTTGTTTTAGGCACTGGTATTCTTGGGAGGAAACCCGTTCCGTGTTATACGGCGTGGTCCCTTGATTTACCTAACTTTAAAACCAATATTAAAAACTGTTTTAGTTCTCACACCAGTCACATGACTGACCTGGAGTTTATTGTTTTAACCTAAACTCTTGGTGCCCCTATTTTCCGCACGGGCAGCTAGTAGTTTTGGTTTTGCAGATTTATATTCACAGGGTCCTGATTAACAGCTGGAACGGTGCTCGGAAAGCTCTGTATCCGTGTATCACTTCTAGTTGTGTTTTGTATATTTTTCCGCTGCTATGTAATTTATTGTAACCTCTGATATTTATCAAATGTAATTTATTCATTTATACTCTGTATATTCTTGTATCTGATGGAATTGTTGTAATAACAATGAAATGTTCTTCTGTATGCGTTCTATTTTGTCTTGTACTCAATTCTATCCGTGCTTTCCTTCACGGGGAAGTTCGGGTCGTCTTATCAGTTCAATTCGAATTCGTTTTCTATTCGATTCAATTCAAATTGGTTTTCTATTCGATTCAATTCAATTCGAATTGGTTTTATATTCGATTCATTTCAAATTGGTTCTCTATTCGATTCATTTCAAATTGGTTTTCTATTCGATTCATTTCAAAATCGTTTTCTATTCAATTCATTTCAAAATCGTTTTCTATTCAATTCATTTCGAAATCGTTTTCTATTCCATTCATTTCGAAATCGTTTTCTATTCCATTCATTTCGAAATCGTTTTCTATTCCATTCATTTCCAAATCGTTTTATATTCAATTCATTTCGAAATCGTTTTATATTCAATTCATTTCGAAATCGTTTTGTATTCAATTCATTTCGAAATCGTTTTGTATTCAATTCATTTCGAAATCGTTTTGTATTCAATTCATTTCGAAATCGTTTTGTATTCAATTCGTTTCGAAATCGTTTTATATTCAATTCATTTCGAAATCGCTTTATATTCAATTCATTTCGAAATCGCTTTATATTCAATTCATTTCGAAATCGTTTTATATTCAATTCATTTCGAAATTGCTTTATATTCAATTCATTTCGAAATCGTTTTATATTCAATTCATTTCGAAATCGCTTTATATTCAATTCATTTCGAAATCGTTTTATATTCAATTCATTTCGAAATCGCTTTATATTCAATTCATTTCGAAATCGTTTTATATTCAATTCATTTCGAAATCATTTTATATTCAATTCATTTCGAAATCATTTTATATTCAATTCATTTCGAAATCGCTTTTCAATATTCATTTCGAAATCACTTTTCAATATTCATTTCGAAATCACTTTTCAATATTCATTTCGAAATCACTTTTTAATATTCATTTCGAAATCGCTTTATATTCAATTCATTTCGAAATCGTTTTATATTCAATTCATTTCGAAATCGCTTTAATATTCATTTCGAAATCACTTTTCAATATTCATTTCGAAATCACTTTTCAATATTCATTTCGAAATCACTTTTCAATATTCATTTCGAAATCGCTTTATATTCAATTCATTTCGAAATCGTTTTATATTCAATTCATTTCGAAATCGTTTTATATTCAATTCATTTCGAAATCGTTTTATATTCAATTCATTTCAAAATCGTTTTATATTCAATTCATTTCGAAATCGTTTTATATTCAATTCATTTCGAAATCGCTTTTCAATATTCATTTTGAAATCGCTTTTCAATATTCATTTTGAAATGAATAAAATCGATATAAATATCGATCACGTCAAAATGGCGTAAATCTAATCAACACGACTTCATATATTTCTATTTTCAAATATTCTATTTCAAATATTCTATTTCAAATATAATTCGTTCAATACATGACTAATCTCAACGGATGAGTACTGTCAACACATGAACCTTTATTTTATATTGATAAAGATGCAAATTTTATTATTAAAATATTTTGTTCAACACATGACTAATCTCAACGGATGAGTACAGTCAACACATGAACCTTTATTTTATATTGATAAAGATGTAAATTTTATTATTAAAATATTTCGTTCAACACATGACTAATCTCAACGGATGAGTACAGTAAACACATGAACCTTTATATTATATTGATAAAGATGTAAATTTTATTATTAAAATATTTCGTTCAACACATGACTAATCTCAACGGATGAGTACAGTCAACACATGAACCTTTATATTATTGATAAAGATGTAAATTTTATTGTTAAAATATTTCGTTCAACACATGACTAATCTCAACGGATGAGTACTGTCAACACATGAACCTTTATTTTATATTATTCTTTATTTTCTAAATTGGAATGAGGCCCAATCAATCACCATATAATATTAATTATATGGATTTTCATACATCACACATATATAATAGCATTGAAAAATAATCAACCATCAACCAAAGTGCACTACACCGTATAAGCATCAAATATAGATATCTAACGCTCATAACAGCCTGTCAATCAATCGATCGACATATTTAATCAATCAGGATGAGTGAACTTCAAATTTCATCCCAACACCCGTGTGGGGTTTCAAACAATCAAACACAGATTTTATTTGTGCAGTTGGGCGATGTGTAAAATTTATCGACCCAATCAATGTCCTTCAAATAGGTGTACATAAACAAACCGTCCGGTTTGTAAATGAATATTTTATTTATTCATATTCACGTTAAAAATTATATTTTTAACGATAAAACATTTTATTTCAACACATGAATTTTTACTCAGTTCATTTATTCAATAAAATGATATTTTTATTTTTCTAACATATTTTAGAAAATTTCGGCGGCATAACGACACGATACTAGAAACGGGACAAGGCCTAGCCTTATCCCCGGTCTAGTGAAGGCCTACGCCATTCACACATCAATCAAATCCATTCCATTTCACCAAACAATTCAATTCAAACCAAATAATCTAACCAACTACACGACCAAACAATTAAACAAACAAGCCATCCATGGTCTGTGGATGACGGGTGTCGGGTGCTACTAAACACCGTCTGCATCCTAGTATATATATATATATATAACTAGAAAAAAAGAAATTGAAGAGTGAGAAGTTCTCACCAATAGCTATCCAATTATCTCGACTCTTCTTTGATAGAAATCTTCATCGTTATCGCATTTTTGTCATCTTCGTTACTGTAGCCACTACATATGTAAAAATCGAATTTTTACTATGCTATTCAATATATAAAAATGGAATTTTCACTTCGCTATTCAATATATAAAAATCGAATTTTTACTTCGCTATTCAATATATAAAAATCGAATTTTTACTTCGCTATTCAATATATAAAATTCAAATTTTTACTTCGATATTCAATATATAAAAATCGAATTTTTACTTCGCTATTCAATATATAAAAATCGAATTTTTACTTCGCTATTCAATATATAAAAATTGAATTTTTACTTCGCTATTCAATATATAAAAATCGAATTTTTACTATGTTATTCAATATATAAAAATCGAATTTTTATTATGTTATTCAATATATAAAAATCGAATTTTTACTTCGCTATTCTCTATATAAAGATTTCGCCTTTTCAAATACAAAGATTTCGCCTTTTTGAATATAAAGATTTCATTTTTATAATTCCTACTATGTAAAAATCATATTTTTAATATGCCACTAAAATCATATATATTCTTTACTGTAAATAAAATCCATGCTCTTTTAATTTATAAAAATCTAATTATAATTTACTTATTAATTTAAATAACTAGTTATATAGTAATTAAAATAAAATAAAATAACATAAAAAAAAGAAAGGAAGAAGACTCACATCGTTTGCAAAAGGAAAAGGGGGGGGGGGGTTTACCGTCGGTCCAGGTTGGGGGAAGGCGGAGGGGTCGGCGGAGGTGGAGTAAAGGGGGCGGAGGTGGTTGGATGCGGGTTTGGGGGTAGCGGAGACTGTTGGATGCGGGTTCGGAGGTTTTGGGCGCGGGTTCGATCGCAGGAGAGGGAGAGAGGAAGGAGAAGAAGGAGGGGAGGGGGCGCGCATCGCCTGAGGTGGGGCGTGGCCGTCGTCGGTCATCAGGGGGAGGCGGCGGCGGTCCCCCCCCCCTCGCCCTTCGTTTATTTCATTTTATTTTTTTTCCTGCTTTATGATCGATTGAAAATCAAATTAAGGGGGGGGGCAGAGTATAAGGGAAAGGAGATTTTATTTTTAATTTATTAATTATTCAATTATTTTATTTTTCACCAAAAAGCAACTTTTATTTTCAACCTCAAAACGAGGCCCACTGCCTGTCGTCCATAGCTAATTACCCCCATTCCGAACACAATGGGATATGTATCACAAGCTGATTTGATCGTTTCGATCCGTTTTCGTCGAAATCAACATATAACTCTATATATTGAATTTGAACGCGCATTTCTATTTACCGGGGTCACATACTAACTAGAAAAATTCCAAGAAAATATTTTCTAGCTTCGTAGTGATGATACGGTCCTAACAAAACTAGTTTCGTTGAATTCTGAGACCGTTAGAAAAATGGCCAATTTCCAGTCGATTAAAAACAACTGAAACTGGTCAAACGCGTTTTCCTTTGCCACGCTCACATACTGATTCAAAAAATTACGAAATTAGGAATCTAGCAATAATTTGACATCACGGACCCAACAAAAGTGGTTTCATCGAAATCCGAGGTCGTTTGCAAAATTTCCATTTTTAAGGGCCTGAATTCCATAGCGACTATTCAGAATTTTCAACTGGACATATCTTTTGATTTCCGCTATGAAATTTCGATTTGTCGGATTCGTTGGAAAGATATTCACGAAAGGATTCTAATGTTTTTGGTTTCACTAAAATCCGGATTGTTTTACACCCGGTACATTCAATTGAAGTTTGAAATCGAATTATCGAACTACCTCGCCATTTTCAATTCTATTTATAATTATATATAATTATTTATATTCAAACGACGACGTATATAATATATACGTTCTAATTATATTCAAAATAAATTTATCGTCGATATTATTTAAAATATTCCATTTTAAATGTTCGAAATTCATTAAAATTGCCAAAATAAAAATTTTAAACTGGCCCAGATTTTCGGGTTGTTACAACCGACCACTCACATTAGACAGGTATTGTTGCGGTTACTGGATAGCCGGTTGGTTCCGGGTAGGTTTACACCGCAACTCAGTCTAAGCTCGGGTCCTTATTGGGCTTAATGCCTTAACCTCCCACATTGGATAGGTATTGTTGTGATTACTGGACAGCCGGGCGGGTCCGGGCAGGTTTACATCACAACTAATCCAACCTCGGGTTAAGCATATTCGTATTTTCTAAATTTACATATTTGTCTCTTTTACTTGTTATATGTAAATGTTATGGCCCAATTTCCAATTCGTTGTTTTTTAGGCATGGCAATTCATACCATTTAAATGTCACCAATCATTGGCATGTGCCAAACATGCCAACACATATATTTTTCATGTTTAATCCCAACGATATTCCCCCGTTTGTACGTTCGCAAGATTACAGTGAATGTTGGGCTAGATATTTCAGCCCAACTTATAAACATAGAAGGGAAAGCCAAGAACATGAAATATTCTAAATAACATAAAGGGTGTGTGACATATGAACTTGCAACTTGCGATCTAATTAACATAAATCATGGGTTTCAACTTGTCATGTGAACTTGCATTCAAATAAGAATCTAATTAAATAGGTGTCAGATGAAATGGCATAATTTAGACTTGCATAAAACATAAGCCTAAACATATTTTTATCTAGGCATAACTTCAAACACAAACTAGCATGTGACAAAGTTATTACATGTCCATAAAAATATCTACTTTTGTCATTAACCCAAAAGCGTGAACTAGATCAAATCATGTATCCTATTATAACATAAAACTTGTAATAATCGTGTGAAACTAAATGGTACTTGGCATAGACCCAATTTCAAACTTGCAAAGAACATATACATGGGATTTAATCATGTCGGCATAACGGTTTTAACATAGAACATGTGTATATAAGTCTTAACTTGGACTTAGAAAAATGTATACAACCCATGTTAAACATATAAACATATAAGTGTAAATTCCAACATTAACCGTATACTTGTATGTGATGTTGCTTTCATTCTAAATGTACAATAGGACCAACATCATGTCAATTATACCACAAACATCCAAATACCATTCACAATACAATCATTTGCAATACACAGATATGAATTAGCATCATCGTTATACAATAGTAAAATTCCATTTCCACTTTACATCGAATCAAGTCTTAATTTTATTCTCATCGGAAAAATCACAATACTTACAACAAACAACGATCTCGATTTTCTGGTTTCTGAGTTCTGAATTTGCAATGTTTTCCTTTGGGTAGATAAATGAATCTTATTTTTACTTTAGTTTTGCTCGTCTCTAAGCTTTCTCCAACTGACGGCTACTCTTAGTTTCCTCCCGGCAGCATGACGGCTCTAGCTCTATTTTATTTATGTGAATTTAGGTTGAGTGTTGGATTGTATTTATAGAATTTCAGATTGATTTGAGCCGTCAGATGACCATAGAGTGAATCCAGACCATACACACCAAGAGGAGCCAATCAGAAAGTGATAAATCAGCCCTAGTGACACACCAGAACTCAAAAAATCGCTCAGAACCCGACCAAGCCAGCCAAGACCTGGCCCGGTCGACTGGGCAGGTCGACCCCCTGGCAGACCTGGGTCCGGGGCGGGAAAATTCCCGCCCAGCCCAGTTTGGGTCTGTTTTCGAATTTTGAACTGAATTTTGAGCTATTTGAATTTTAAATTGAATTCTGAAACTTCGGAAGGTCATAACTCCTTCATACAGAGTCCGATTTATGCAAACTCGGACTCTATCTCAAGCAGAATTCCGAGACGAGCGCAATGGCATAACCCGTTTCCCTTAATTCTTTCATTTTGAATTAAGTATACTTTAATTTGTTAATTTAATGTTAACAGAAAATTCGGGGTGTTGCACGAGCCCAAAACCCCCCTCCCTGACGCCTTAACTTGAACTGCCCCCCTTTTCAGGCGTCGTCGAGCTGCCAGGCACACCCCCACCACCACCCTGAACCCTAGCGCCTCTCCCCTCTAGCTCAACACAACCATGGACCGCCAGAAGTCTGGAAAGTGAGCGACGGTGAGAAAACAAAGGCGTCGACGGGTTCCTTTGAAATCCTGGAGCTGATGGGATTTTCTTTTGGGTAGAAGGTGTTGAACAAGGTGATTTTATTCTTCTTTTATTTTATTTAAATACAATTTTAAAATATAAAAATTTAGAGAAAAATAATTATATTATTTAAAATCAGTTTTTCTTTATATAAAACAATATATAAATAGACATGGTTTTGAAAATATAAATAGACATGGTGTTGAAAATATAAGAAGACATGGTGTTGAAAATATAAGAAGACATGGTTTTTGAAATATAGAAAGAGCATTGATTTTAAAATATAAAAATATGATTTGTAAAGATATAAAAATATGATCTTTCTTTGATTAAAAATACGATTTTTCCTCGATTAAATACATGATTTTTCATTGTATGAATATGTAATTTTTAGTGTTATAAAAATATGATTTTCTTTGAAATGAAATTAGGATTTCTTTGATTTGAAAAATATGTGTTCTTTGTTTTTATCATATTAAAGAAAATATTTTTATAAGTTAAAAACATGATTTTAACTAGTATAAGCTATGGAAATATTTTTAGAAAGCTAAAAATATAATTCTTATCTTACATATGGTGTTTTATAATAGTCAACAATGAAATAATTATTAATGGGTTAAGAAAATGATTTTTATATATAGAACCGAATAATAAAAATGTGATTTTTACTATGAACATAGTGAAATAGATTGCGATGGAAGGGACGGTAATCAAAACAAAATCCAAACCATCGTCCACTAAAGAATGACGAAGTGGAACCCAAAGGTGAGAACTCCTCACTATAATTTTCGTCATACAGTTATTTATTATGTAACTGCATATATGAACTGTTTCCCCATCGTACACAGGCCATGGACGTCTTGTTTATATTGTGTTATGGCTTTTGGTTGATTGGTTTGTTTGTTTGGATTGGTTTTGGGAAATGAAATGGAGTTGATTAGAATTGGTATGTGTATGACGTGGGCCATTATTAGACTGGCGATTAGGCTGGGCCTTATCCCGTTTCTAGTATCATGTCGTTATGCCGCCGAAATTTTCCAAAATACATTAGAACAATAAAAATATCATTTTTATTGTGTAAATGAACCGATAAATATTTTATTATTAAAAATATAATTTTTAACATGTATATGAAAGAGAATAAATATTCATTTACAAATCAGACGATTTGTATATGTACACTGATTTGACTGATATTGATTGGGACGATAAATTTTACACATCCCCCAACTGCACAAATAATATTCAGTATTTGTTGGTTGAAACCCCACACGGGTATTGGGATGATATATGACATACACTAGTCCCAATAATTAGTTGTATGTCGATCGATTGATTGACAGGATGTGCAAGCATCGAATATTTATATTTGATGCTTATGCAGTGTAGAATGCACTCTGGATGATGGATTGTTGTTATGCACATTTGTTGTGTGAAATCCATATAATCAAATAATATGGTAATTGACTGAGTCTGATTCCAGTTCAGAAAGTATGAATGTGTAACAATTGGGAATTTAGCTCGATCCGAATCAATCGCTAAACCGACCAAGACCGTTCGAAACCCCTGATTGTTTTGAGAACACGACAAATCAGAACACAAACAGAAGAACATTTCATTGTTAATTACAACAATTCCATCATAATACAAGAATATACAGAGTATGAATAAATATTATACATCAGAGAAATATCAAAGATTTAAATACATTACTGCAGCGGAAAAATAATACAATACACAACTGAAAGAGATATACGGATACAGAGCTTTCCGGATATCATTCCAGCTGTAAACCAGGTTCCTGTGAATATAAATCTGCAAAACCAAAACTACTAGCTGCCCGTGTGGAAAATAGGGGCACCCAGAGTTTAGGTTAAAACAATAAACTCCAGGTCAGTCATGTGACTGGTGTGAGAACTAAAACAGTTATTAATCTTTATTTCATAGTTAGCTAAATCAAGGGACCACGCCGTATAACACAGAACGAGTTTCCTCCCAAGAATACCAGTGCATAAAACAATAGCGCAATGCTAATTAAAGAACAATGAAGTTATTATAAGACCTAGGTCCCATCACACAATGCACCACAAGCCGGAGGAAAGGGTTTTACCTTATAATAGCCAAAGAATGATTGATATGCTAAATTTCATCTTTTATTATTACTATAAGTGTATAGTGTCAAAAAAAAATCAATCATAAGTATCAATCATAGACGGCATAAGTGCCCCATACCACTATGTCACCATACTAGGCTCTACAATCAAAACCGCAAAGTTACGTATTGGAAGTTGGATTTCCATCTGTGAACCAAGGCAAGGGATCGTCCTTACCGAATTCGAGACGCTCTAGCCCGTGTCTCAGGAACAGAACGCATCGTCCGTTGGAGCGACAGGGTCGGCCCATCGATGTGGATTAAAATGCCTAAACACCGCGTTTCCCCGCCCTATGGGTCGTCAATGAGTCCAATGACTCCATCGGCTCCACATAGTCACCGGTATATCTGAGGCGCCTCGCATTCCAACAGCCACATAAGTCAAACTCGTCAGGGCATGTAAAACCACAGACGCCACTTCTAGCTAGAAAGAAAGAAACACATGTCCTCCCTGAGGTCCTCTCCCGTTTTTGGTTCACATCGGGGTTTGAGGCTTGCGAATTAACGCTACAAAAAGCGATGCCACATAGGTCGTGCTTTGATCATCAACCACAAGACTTTGCTTTTCAACAAAAGCCTTAATCATTTGCATCTTAGCATGCCACACAGGCAAACCACTCCATGCCACCGATATCCATCAATCACACAGAATGATATCCAATGTCAGACACACAGTCCATTTACAAGTCCGTTATGGGTCTGAACGAAACCGGAGGCGCCTTGTACCTCGCATATCCATCGATCTCCAAGGACGTCTGGACGATCACCAACTGATTCCCTCCTCTTGGGTGTACAGCCCAATCAAGATCATCAGTAATTATCCAAACGATGTGAAGACCTCCGGTCTTTGACCACCGTCTTCATCCTCGACACATCGTCGAATCAGTTATTCAGAATGGGATAAACCCGGTCTTTCTGAATAACTCGCGTATATAATAAACAAGTCTTACACAAACACAACATACGCCTCATTCCAATTCAGAATATACTTTTATTCAAATATTCTTATACTTTGGGAAAGGTTCCCATTAATTTTATCAAAGATAAATTCCTCAAATTTATTCTTTAATCTTCCTTTGAATATCAATTCAAACCAAATTATGGTTTATTCAAACTAGTCGGGATTAACGAACCTTACCAAAGTAATCATTTTTTTTAATTTCCCAATCCCAACCTATTCATCCCATGAAGTAAAACTGGTAATACTTCATATCTAACACCACAGTGTTATCGGTAAACTCAATTACCATTTCACGTTCAAATCTAATTAAAGATTTAACTATCGCCTGGAGCAAAATTGATGATACTCCATTCTCGATCATTTCAATCTAATTTAAGATTCATTAAAACTCCACTTGGTTTTAACCTTCCCAAAAATCACTATCAATGATTATTTAACTTGGGAAATCATATCCTATCTTTAACTGGGTTAAAGAACCAATGTCATTTAAAACACGATTGACGATAAACCCAAAATCACATTCTATTTACAATGTAATCTTCATGGAAAACAAATCGATATATATAATCGATATAAACTTCCATATCCGACTAATAATATAAATGGAATAACGGCAAAGCCTTTTAAATTCCAGATATATTAGTTGTCTACCTCCACAGAAATTCACTTCGATGATTACCAAATCGAATTCCATTCCATTCCAATTTATTTTATTAAATTGGAAAACTTTACTTTGGAAAATCTCCTTTAAATCTTAATAAAATATTTATAAATTCCAAATCACATTTCATTGTAAGTCGGGTTAAAGAACGAATGTCGTTAAAACATAGTTCACGATAAACCCAATTCCCATTTGATATTGAGTACAAGGCTCTGAATAGAAAATATATCGTCTTATATTCAATATCAGATTCTACGACCAACAAATATCGTATTGGAAATAACGATATAAATATATCTTTCAAATTTCCATAACAATATCTGTATAATCACGAAACCATATTCCAAAGACAATTTCGATTCAAATCCATTCCAATTCAATTATTGGAAATTTTGGTTACTTTTAAAACCCTTTCAAATCCAATTTATTTATTTCAAAAATAAATGGATTATAATTCTAGTTCAAAACTAGTTCATTTCGATAAAATTCTATTTTTATCTTTTCAAATATGGATTTTTTTCCTCCAATTCGTTCCAAATCATTTCTTATGATTTTACACAAATTATTGCTATTTTTAATAATTTTATCAAGGCCCGTACAGTCAATTTCCATCAACGGCCATCGAACTGCACTTACAGTGACCTTTTCAAAATCTGATTTGGACATAATTCCAAATCCAACGGTTAGATTTCTATTTTCTTGTATTCGTTAGAAAGCTCTTTTCAATACGAACCCAATGGTTCCGGTTTTAGGAGAATCCGACGGTCGGATCTCCCGTAATATCTATTCGAAGTGGGTTAAAATTCGCGAACTATCGCAGCGCGGTGCGTTCTATTCAGGCCATTATATATATAATATATATATTTCGTCGATTTCCTTTCAAAACCTATTTTATAAATCGTTTTAAATTCGTTTTCAAAATGATTTCAACTTCATATTCAATTTCTAATCAAAATTGAATATTCCATACCATTAATCTATAAATGATAATATTTTCAAAACGTTATATTTTGAAATCACTTCCTTTTCTATATCCATTATAAAAATGAATAAAATGGATATAAATATCGTTCATGTCAAAATGACGTCAATCTAATCAACATGGCTTTATATATTTCAATAACTTCGTTATTCTGTTCAACAAATGAATATTTTCTTCAACACATGAATATATATTTTATTCAACACATGAATATTCTTTTATTCAACACATGAAATTTCTTTTATTCAACACATGAATTTATATTTTATTCAACACATGAATTTTCTTTTATTCAACACATGAATATTCTTTTATTCAACACATGAATTTTCATTTTATTCAACACATGAATTTTCTTTTATTCAACACATGAATATTCTTTTATTCAACACATAAATTTTCATTTTATTCAACACATGAATATTCTTTTATTCAACACATGAATATTCTTTTATTCAACACATGAATATATTCTTTTATTCAACACATGAATTTTCATTTTATAATATTCTTTATTTTCCAAATTGGAATGAGGCCCAATCAATTACCATATAATGTTAATTATATGGAATCCCTACAACACATATATATAATAGCAACGATAAATAATCAACCATCATCCAGAGTGCACCACACAACTGCATAAGCATTAAATATAAATAATTAACGCTTACACAGTCTATCAACCAATCGATCGACATACAGCTAAATAATTGGGATTAGTGTACGCCAAATATCATCCCAACACCCGTGTGGGGTTTCAAATCAACAAACACAGATTATTATTTGTGCAGTTGGGCGATGTGTAAAATTTATCGTCCCAATCAATATCAGTCAAATGGGTGTACATAAACAAATCATCCGATTTGTTTATTCATATTTATTTTATATACATGTTAAAAATTATATTTTTAACTATAAAATATTTATTCATTCCATATCACATCACACAATCAATTTTTCACAACACATCAATCAAACAACCAAGTCATCCATGGTCTGTGGATGACGGGAGTTGGGTGCTGCTAAGCACCGTCTGCATCCTAGTATATATTTCAAACTATAAATTAAAATAAAAGTGAAGAGTTCTCACCGAGGGTTCCACTCCTCCATTCTACTTCTGAACTATTTGGATTAGCCCGTACTTCCAACGCAGTCGTCTCCACGTTGTTCATATTAAAATCACATTTTTAATATGATGTTCTGCACATTAAAAATCATATTTTAATACTTTACCAATATAAAAATCATATTTTTATTCTTTCTATAATATAAAAATCATATTTTTATAGTTTCGATAATATAAAAAATCATATTTTTATTCTTTCTATAAAGCAAAAATCATATTTTTATTCTTTCTATAAAATCTCATCTTTATTGATTAAAAAAACCCATCTTTATTTTCTTCTAACATATAAAAATCTAATTTTTATTAACACAAATTTATTTTTAAAAAACCCTACCTTTCTATTTTTATAAAATCTGAAAATTCATTTATACTAAACTGAAAGTTAAAATTAATGTAAGTAAATAAAGTAAAAATAAAAACAAGACTCACGGTTTTCGATTTCGATTGTGGAGGGGGGGGACGTCACGACGGAGGTCTGGGGTCAGGGGGGATTCGCGGCGGTTGGGGGAGGGTACAGCAGCAGCGGTTGTGGCTCCATTGGCCCGAGGCGGCGGATCGGGCTCTAGGGTTTGCGGGTGGACGCGGTTTAAGTGGAGGAGAATGAGGAGGGAGAGGGGAAGTCGAGGGTGGTGGCTGGAGCTGGGCGGCGGTGGGGCGTGAGCGGCGCTGGCGAGGGAGGGAGGTGCGACGGGGGTTTCGGGGTGCTTTCCTCTTTTTTTTTATTTTGTTTTGAATGAAGTCAACGGGGAAGAGAGAGGTTGGGGGGTTTAATGAAAATTTTATATTATTTTTATTTAATTTTAAATCCAAAAAAAAGTAACTTTTAATTTCGACCTCTAAACGAGACCCACCGTCCGCCGTCCCTAGCTAATTACTCCCATTCCAAACACAATGGGATATGTATCGTAAGCCAGTTCGTCTGTTACAATCAGTTTCCATCAAAATCGAAATATAAATCTATATGTTGAATTTGAACATGCATTTCAATTTACCGGGACCACATACAGACTCTAAAAATTCCCGAAAAATATTTTCTAGCTTCGTATTGATAACACGGTTCAAACAAAACTAATTTCATCAAATTATGAGACCGTTTGAAAAATGACCATTTTCAGGTTGATCGAAATTGACTGAAACTGTTAAAACACGTTTTACTTTGCCATTCTCACATATTGATTCAGAAAATTATGTATTTTGGAATCTAACAATAACTTGACATCCCGGATCCAACAAAAGTGGTTTAGTCGAAAATAGAGGTCGTTTGCAAAATTTCCATTTTAAGGGCCAGAATTCCATAGCGACTATTCTGAATTTTCAACTGGACATAACTTTTTATTCCCGCTATGAAATTTCAAATTTTCAGATTCGTTGGAAAGATATTCTCAAATAGATCCTAATATTTTTGGTTTCGCTAAAATCTGGTTTATTTTGAATCCTGTACATTCATTTGAAATTTGAAATTGAATTTTCAAACTACCGCGCCATTTTTAATTCCTTTTATAATTAAAAATAATTATTTATATTCTAACGTCGATTCAAATAAATATATACGTTCTAATTCTATTCAAAATAAATTTCTCATCATTATTATTTAAAATAAATCATTTTAAATATTCAAAATTCATCAAAATTGCCAAAATAAAATTTTTAAATTGGCTCGGATTTTCGGGTTATTACAATCTCCCCCACTTAAAACTTTTCGTACCCGAAAAGGAATAAAGCTGAAAGTTGTTTTACAAACCATCTCAACTTCCATTATTTTCATTATGGCTTAAGTTCTTCAACTTTTCAGTTTCTAAGAACTTTTCAATTTTTTTTCAAAAATTTGGCTAACACCCTAAATTTTCGAAAAATTTCGCCATAACCTCCCCTGCACGGGAGCACCTGGAAAATCCCGAAATTTCCATACAGGCCTCTCCAATCCAAAAAGAAAAAGAAACAGCCAAGCGGCTAGCCATTCGGCTCATAAAATCATCAAAAACCCCCAAGAAATACAATAAACATGTATCTAATTGTAGGGCAAACAATTTTATTCCTCTGCTCTAGCTTCCTTGCTATGACCTATTCAATGTAAGTACATGTATATGCATGCAAATGCGACTAATTTTCAATACAACTCACTATTTGGTTCAATTTGGCTAAAGGTTCAACATTTAATTAATCGAACAATAATCAAACAACATAATCAGCAACCAATTTGTTGATTATCATTTCAAATTCATAACTTTGATATAGCCAAAAATCATATTTTTGATGCCAAGTCGCAACAATTTATTCTAACTATATTTTGGTTCTCAAACCAGTCAATTGGAAATATATAAATATCACACCTTCGAAACTCGAACCCAAACGACAGATGCTGTATAGCCATCAATAGTTTCATCTCCGGGCGACTAGAGTGTGATTCTATATCTACCCAATATATTAAAACTTCGAATACCCGTGGATCAGACGTATATACAAAATCTTTATATATTGGATTGCCCAAATTCAATACAAATAAATATTCAAATACGTTGGATAAAGTTTAAATTTTCAAAACAAAATTCGTTTTCATTTTAAAAATATACTCTTCACACTCGTTCTAGGATACTACTGATCCCATCTCTAACGAGTCATTCTCATTGAATATTACTAATCCAATCTTTGATGAATTCTTTTGTTTGGTTCTAACGTGTCTTGTTCTCCGAGCTCTATAAACCAAAGTTCTGATACCACATGTAACAATTGGGAATTTCGCTCGACCCGAATCGATCGCTAAACCGACCAAGACCGTTCGAAACCCTTGATTGTTTTGAGAACACGACAAATCAGAACACAAACAGAATAACATTTCATTCTTAATTACAACAATTCCACCAGAATACAAGAATATACAGAGTATGAATAAATATTATACATTAGAGAAATATCAGAGATTTAAATATATTACTGCAGCGGAAAAATAATACAATACACAACTGAAAGAGATATATGGATACAGAGCTTTCCGGATATCATTCCAGCTGTAAACCTGGTTCCTGTGAATATAAATCTGCAAAACCAAAACTACTAGCTGCCCGTGTGGAAAATAAGGGCACCCAGAGTTTAGGTTAAAACAATAAACTCCTGGTCCGTCATGTGACTGGTGTGAGAACTAAAACAGTTATTATTCTTTATTTCATAGTTAGCTAAATCAAGGGACCACGCTGTATAACACGGAACGGGTTTCCTCCCAAGAATACCAGTGCATAAAACAACAGCGCAATGCTAATTAAAGAACAATGAAGTTATTATAAGACCTAGGTCCCATCACACAATGCACCACAAGCCAGAGGATAGGGTTTTAACTTATAATAGCCAAAGAATGCTTGATATGCTAAATTTCATCTTTTATTATTACTATAAGTGTATAGTGTCAAAAAAAATTCAATCATAAGTATCAATCATAGACGGCATAAGTGCCCCATACCACTATGTCGCCATACTAGGCTCTACAATTAAAACCGCAAAGTTACGTATTGGGAGTTGGATTTCCATCTGTGAACCAAGGCAAGGGACCGTCCTTACCGAATTCGAGACGCTCTAGCCCGTGTCTCAGGAACAGAACGCATCGTCCGTTGGAGCGACAAGGCCGGTCCACCGATGTGGATTAAAATGCCTGAACACCGCGTTTCCCCGCCCTATGGGCGTCAATGAGTCCAATGACTCCATCGGCTCCACATAGTCACTGATATATCTGAGGCGCCTCGCATTCCAACAACCACATAAGTCAAATTTGTCAGGGCGTGTAAAACAGTTATTAATCTTTATTTCATAGTTAGGTAAATCAAGGTACCACGCTGTATAACACGGAACGGGTTTCCTCCCAGGAATACCAGTGCATAAAACAACAGTGCAATGCTAATTAAAGAACAATGAAGCTATTATAAGACCCAGGTCCCATCACACAATGCAACACAAGACGGAGGAAAGGGTTTTACCTTATAATAGCCAAAGAATGCTTGATACGCTAAATTTCATCTTTTATATTACTATAAGTGTATAGTGTCAAAACAATTTCAATTATAAGTATCAATCATAGACGGCATAAGTGTCCCATACCACTATATCGCCATACTCTACAATCAAAACCGCAAAGTCACATATTAGAAGTTGAATTTCCATCTATGAACCAAGGAAAGGGATCGTCCTTACCGAATTCGAGACGCTCTAGCCCGTGTCTCTGGAACAGAAAGCATTGTCCCTTGGAGCGACAGGGCTGGTCCACTGATGTGGATTAAAATGCCTGAACACTGCGTTTCCCCGCCCTATGGGGCATCAATGAGTCCAATGACTCCATCGGCTCCACATAGTCACTGATATATCCGAGGCGCCTCGCATTCCAACAACCACATAAGTCAAACTCGTCAGGGCGTGTAAAATCACTGACGCCACTTCTAGCTAGAAAGAAACGCATGTCCTCCCTGAGGTCCTCTCCCGTTTTTGGTTCACACCGAGGTGTGAGGCTCGCGAATTAACGCTACACAAAGTGATGCCATATAGGCCGTGCTTTGATCATCAACCACAAGATTTTGCTTTTCAACAAAAGCCTCGATCATTTGCATCTTAGCATGCCACACAGGAAAACCACTCCATGCCACCGATATCCAATGTCAGACACAGTCCATTTATAAGTCCGTTCTGGGTCTGAACAAAACCGGAGGCGCCTTTTACCTCGCATATCCATCGATCTCCAAGTACGTCTGGACGATCACCAACTGATTCCCTTCTCTTGATTGTACAACCAATCAAGATCATCAGTAATTATCCAAACGATGTGAAAACCTTCGCTCTTCGACTACCGTCTTCATGCTCGACACATCGTCAAATCAGTTATTCAGAATGGGATAAACCCGGTCTTTCTGAATAACTCGCGAATATACTAAACAAGTGTTACAGAAACACAACATACGCCTCATTCCAATTCAGAATATTCTTTTATTCAAATATTCTTATACTTTGGGAAAGGTTCCCATTAATTTTATCAAAGATAAATTCGTCAAATTTATTCTTTAATCTTCCTTTGAATATTAGTTCAAACCAAATTATGGTTTATCCAAACTAGTCGGGATTAACGAACCTTACCGAAGTAATCATTTGTTTTAATTTCCCAATCCCAACCTATTCATCCCATGAAGTAAAACTGGTAATACTTCAAATCTAACACCACGGTGTTATCGGTAAATTCAATTACCATTTCAGTTCAAATCTAATTAAAGATTTAACTATCGCTTGGAGCAAAACTGGTGATACTCCATTCTTGATCATTTCAATCTAATTAAAGATTCATTAAAACTCCACTTGGTTTTTACCTTCCCAAAAATCACTATCAATGATTATTTAAATTGGGAAATCATATCCTGTCTTTAACTGGGTTAAAGAACCAATGTCATTTAAAACACAATTCACTATAAACCCAAAGTCACATTCTATTTACAATGGAATCTTCATGGAAAACAAATCGATATATATAATCGATATAAACTTCCATATCCGACTAATAGTATAAATGGAATAACGGCAAAGCCTTTTAAATTCCAGATATATTAGTTGTCTTTCTCCACAGAAATTCACTTCGATTATTACCAAATCAAATTCCATTCCATTCCAATTTATTTTATTAAATTGGAAAACTTTACTTTGGAAAATCTCCTTTAAATCTTAACAAAAGATTTATAAATTCCAAATTACATTTCACTGTAAATCGGGTTAAAGAACGAATGTCGTTAAAACACGGTTCACGATAAACCCAATTCCCATTTGATATTAAAACAAGGCTCTAAATAGAAAACATATCAGTCAATATCAAATTCTACGACCAACAAATATTGTATTGGAAATAACGATATAAATATATCTTTCAAATTTCCATAACAATATCTGTATAGTCGCAAAATCCAACATCGAAATATTCCAAAGACAATTTCGATTCAAATCCATTCCAATTCAATTATTGGAAATTCTGGTTACTTTTAAAACCCTTTCAAATCCAATTTATTTATTTCAAACATAAATGGATTATAATTCTAGTTCAAAACTAGTTCATTTCGATAAAAATCTATTTTTATCTTTTCAAATATGGACTTTTTCATCCCAATTCTTTCCAAATCATTTCTTATAATTCTATACAAATTATTGCTATTTTTAATGATTTTATCAAGGCCCATACAGTGATTTCCATCAACGGCCATCGAACTGCACTTACATCGACCTTTTCCAAATTTGATTTGGACATAATTCCAAATCCAACCATTAGATTTCTAATTTCTTGTATTCGTTAGAAAGCTCTTTTCGATGTGAACCCAACGGTTCCAGTTTTAAGAGAATCCGACGGTCGGATCGCCCGTAATATCCATTCGAAGTCAATGGTTGAAATTCGCGAACTGCCGCAGCGCGGCGCGTTCTATTCACACCATTATATATGTAATATATATATTATATACATTTCGTCGATTTCCTTCCAAAACGTATTTTATAAATCGTTTTAAATTCGTTTTCAAAACGATTTCAACTTCATATTCAATTTCTAATCAAAATTGAATATTCCATATCATTAATCTATAAATGATAATATTTTCAAAACGTTATATTTTGAAATCACTTCCTTTTCTATATTCATTATAAAAATGAATAAAATTGATATAAATATCATTCACGTCAAAATGGCGTCAATCTAATCAATACAGCTTTATGTATTTCAATAACTTCGTTATTCTATTCAACAAATGAATATTTTCTTCAACACATGAGTGTATATTTTATTCAACACATGAATATTCTTTTATTCAATACATGAAATTTCTTTTATTCAACTCATGAATTTATATTTTATTCAACACATGAATTTTCTTTTATTCAACATATGAATATTCTTTTATTCAACACATGAATATATTCTTTTATTCAACACATGAATTTTAATTTTATTCAACACATGAATTTTCTTTTATTCAACACATGAATAATCTTTTATTCAACACATGAATATATTCTTTTATTCAACACATGAATTTTCATTTTATAAATTCTTTATTTTCCAAATTGGAATGAGGCCCAATCAATTACCATATAATGTTAATTATATGGATTCCCTACAACACATGTATATAATAGCAACGATAAATAATTAACCATCATCCAGAGTGCACCACACAACTGCATAAGCATTAAATATAAATAATTAACGCTTACACAGTCTGTCAACCAAGAGATTGACATACAACTAAATAATTGGGATTAGTGTACGCCAAATATCATCCCAACACCCGTATGGGGTTTCAAATCAACAAACACAGATTTTTATTTGTGCAGTTGGGCGATGTGTAAAATTTATCGTCCCAATCAATATCAGTCAAATGGGTGTACATAAACAAATCGTCTGAATTGTTTATTCATATTTATTTTATATACACGTTAAAAGTTATATTTTAAACTATAAAATATTTATTCGTTCCATCTTACATCACATAATCAATTTTTCACAACACATCAATCAAATAACCAAGTCATCCATGGTCTGTGGACGACGGGTGTCGGGTGCACATTAAAATCACATTTTACTTCTGAACTTCTGAACCGTTTGGATTTGCCCGTACTTCCAACGCAGTCGTCTCCACGCTGTTCATATTAAAATCACATTTTTAATATGATGTTCTGCACATTAAAAATCATATTTTAATACTCTACCAATATAAAAATCATATTTTATTCTTTCTATAATATAAAAATCATATTTTTATTCTTTCTATAAAATAAAAATCATATTTTTATTCTTTTTATAAAATCTCATCTTTATTGATTTTAAAAAAAAAAGCATCTTTATTTTCTTCTAACATATAAAAATCTAATTTTTATTTACGCAAATTTATTTTTAAAAACCCTACCTTTCTATTTTTACAAAATCTGAAAATTCGTTTATACTAAACTGAAAGTTAAAATTAATGTAAGTAAATAAAATAAAAATAAAAACAAGACTCACAGTTTTTGGTTTCGACTGCGGAGGGGGGAGACGTCACGACAGAGGTCTGGGGCCAAGGGGGAGTTCGCGGCGGTCAGGAGAGGGTGCAGCTGCAGCGGCGATGGCTCCATTGGCCGGAGGCGGCGGATCGGGCTCTAGGGTTTGCGGGAGGGCGCGATTTAAGCGGAGGAGGAGAGGAGAACGAGGAGGGAGAGGGGAAGTCGAGGGCGGCGGTGGGGTGTGGACGGCGGTGGGGCATGGGCGGCGCTGGCGAGGGAGGAGGTGCGACGGGGGTTTCGGGGTGCTTTCCTCTCTCTTTTTTTATTTTGTTTTGAATGAAGTCAACGGGGAAGAGAGAGGTTGGTGGGTTTAATGAAAATTTTATATCAAAAAAAAGTAACTTTTAATTTCGACCTCTAAACGAGACCCACTGTCTGTCATCCTTAGCTAATTAACCCCATTCCGAACACTTTGGGATATGTATCGTAAGCCAGTTTGGCTGTTACGATCAGTTTCAATCAAAATCAAAATATTAATCTATTTGTTGAATTTGAACGTGCATTTCAATTTACCAGGACCACATACAGACTCAAAAAAGTCCCAAAAAATATTTTCTAGCTTCCTATTGATGATACGGTTCTAACAAAACTAATTTCATCAAATTCTGAGACTGTTTGAAAAATGACCATTTTCCGGTCGATCGAAATTGATTGAAACCGTTAAAACACGTTTTACTTTGCCACGCTCACATATTGATTCAGAAAATTATGAATTTTGGAATCTAGCAATAACTTGACATCCCGGATCCAACAAAAGTGGTTTCAATGAAAACAGAGGTCGTTTGCAAAATTTCCATTTTTAAGGGCCAGAATTCCATAATGACTATTCTGAATTTTCAACTGGACATAACTTTTTATTCCCGCTATGAAATTTCAATTTTTCGGATTCGTTGGAAAGATATTCTCAAATAGATCCTAATATTTTTGGTTTCGCTAAAATCTGGTTTACTTTGAATCCTGTACATTCATTTGAAATTTGAAATTGAA
This sequence comes from Allium sativum, assembly GCA_030737875.1. Classification (NCBI taxonomy): domain Eukaryota; kingdom Viridiplantae; phylum Streptophyta; class Magnoliopsida; order Asparagales; family Amaryllidaceae; genus Allium; species Allium sativum. The sequence goes on from CM060912.1 coordinate 433,727,564, forward strand.
TTTTCAAACTACTGCGCCATTTTCAATTCCTTTTATAATTATAAATAATTATTTATATTCTAACATCGATTCAAATAAATATATACGTTCTAATTCTATTCAAAATAAATTTCTTGTCGTTATTATTTAAATAAATCATTTTAAATATTCAAAATTCATCAAAATTGCCAAAATAAAAATTTTAAATTGGCTCAGATTTCCGGGTTATTACAGAATATTTTAAAATAACGAATATTTTAAATAATATTTAGTAAAAGATCAAAATTTGATTTTGATATCCGATTTGGGACGGACACGGATATATTTAAATATATAAAGCCGTGTTGATTAGATTAACGCCATTTTGACGTGAACGATATTTATATCGATTTTATTCATTTATATAATGAATAACGAAAAGGAATTGATTTCAAAATCTAATGTTTTGAAAATGTTATCATTTATATATCGATGATATGGAATATTCAATGTTGATTAGAAATTGGATATGAAGTTGAAATCGTTTTGAAAACGAATTTAAAACGATTTATAAAATACGTTTTAAAAGGAAATCGACGATATATATATATATATATATATATATATATATATATATATATATATATATATATAACGGCCTCTATAGAACGCGCCGCGCTGCGGCAGTTCACGAATTTCGACCATTGACTTCGAATGGACATTACGGGAGATCCGACCATCGGATTCTCCTAAAACCAGAACCGTTGGGTTCGTAACGAAAAGGGCTTTCTAACGAATACAAGAAATTAGAAATCTAATGGTTGGATTTGGAATTATGTCCAAATCAAATTTGGAAAAGGTCGATGTAAGTGCAGTTCGATGGCCGCTGATGGAAATCGACTGTACGGGCCTTGATAAATTTATTAAAAATATCTATAATTAGTGTAAAATCATAAGAAATGATTTGGAAAGAATTGGGATGAAAAATTCCATATTTTAAAAGATAATAATAGATTTTTACCGAAATGAACTAGTTTTGAACTAGAATTATAATTGAATTATTTTTAAAAATAAATAAATTGGATTTGAGTTGGTTTTAAAAATAACCAAATTTTCCAACATAGAAATTGGAATGGATTTTAATCGAAATTGTCTTTGGAATATTTCGATGTTGGATTTTGTGATTATGCAGATATTGTTATGGAAATTTGAAAGATATATTTATATCGTTATTTCCAATACGATATTTGTAGGTTCTAATATTTGATATTTAACGTAAGCCGATATATTTTCTATTTAGAGCTTTGTACTTAATATCAAATGGGATTTGGGTTTGTCGTGAATGGTGTCTTCATTAACACTGTTCTTAAACCGAGTCGAGAAAAAGATTAAATCTTTTTATTTAGATTTAATGAAGTATACCAATTAAATAATATTTAATTGGAATTGAATCGGAGTTGATTTTTGGGTCTATCGTGAATGGAGTTTTAAACAACACTTGTTCTTTAACCCGATAGTTAATGGGATGTGAATTGGGTTTGTTGTGAACTATGTTTTAACGACATTTGTTCTTTAACCCGATTTACAGTAAAATGTGATTTGGAATTTATAAATCTTTTGTTAAGATTTAAAGGAGATTTTCCAAAGTAAAGTTTTCCAATTTAATAAAATAAATTGGAATGGAATGGAATTCGATTTGGTAATAATCGAAGTGAATTTCTGTGGAGGAAGACAACTAATGTATCTGGAATTTAAAAGGCTTTGCTGTTCTTCCATTTATATTATTAGTCGGATATGGAAGTTTATATCGATTATATATATCGATTTATTTTCCATGAAGATTCCATTGTTAACGGAATATGATTTTGGGTTGTCGTGAATGGTATCTTTAATAATACTGCTCTTAGGCCCAACGGAGTTAAGAAAATCAGAAACTAACTTGACATTAGTTAAGTTGAATGGTTTTCTGGGTATTGATCTGATGTTGGTTTCGGCCTTCGGGGTTAATACTTAGGGAATTGTTCACTTGCTAATTTACGGTTAAAGGCTGATGGAATGAAATGTGATTTTGGGTTTATCGTGAACCGTGTTTTAAATGACATTGGTTCTTTAACCCAGTTAAATACAGGATATGGTTTCCCAAGTTAAATAATTGTTAATATTGATTTTTGGGAAGATTAAAACCTAGTGGAGTTTTAATGAATCTTTAGTTAGATTGAAATGATCGAGAATGAAGTATCACTAGTTTTGCTCCAAGCGATAGATAAATCTTTAATTAGATTTGAACGTGAAATAGTACATGAATTTGCCGATAACACCATGGTGTTAGATATGAAGTATTGCCAGTTTTTCTTCATGGGATGAATAGGTTGGGATTGGGAAATTTAAAACAATTGATTACTTCGGTAAGGTTCGTTAATCTGACTATTCTGGATACCGTAATTTGGTTTGAATTGATATTCAAAGGAAGATTAAAGAATGAATTCAGAGAATTTATCTTTGAAAAAATTAATGGGAACCTTTCCCTATAGATGTGAATATTTGAATAAAAGAATATTATGAATTGGAATGATGCGTATGTTGTGTTTGTGTAACACTTGTTTATTATATACGCGAGTTATTCAGAAAGACCGGGTTTATCCCATTCTGAATAACTGATTCGACGAGGTGTCAAGGATGAAGACGGTGGTCGAAGACCAGAGGTCTTCACATCGTTTGGATAATTAATGATGATCTTGATTGGGCTGTACACCCAAGAGGAGGGAATCAGTTGGTGATCGTCCAGACGTACTTGGAGATCGATGGATATGCGAGGAATAAGGTTCCTCCGGTTTCGTTCAAACCCAGAACGGACTTGTAAATGGATTGTGTGTCTGACATTGGATTTTGTTCTGTGTTGATTGATTTCTATTAAATATATATCTGTTTGGCGGCGGAGAATTTATTCTCTTGCTTAACGCCCTTCTCTGAGACGTACGAGCTCAGAGGTTATATATCTATAGATATCAGTCGCATGGCATGAATTGCCTGTGTGGCATGCTGAGATGAAAATGATCAAGGCTTCTGTTGAAAAGCAGAGCCTTGTGGTTGATGATTAAAGCACAGCTTTAATACAGCGTAGCTTTGTGTAGCGTTAATCCGCGAGCCTCACTCCCCAGTGTGAACCAGAAATGGGAGAGGACATCAGGGAGGGCATGCGTTTCTTTCTAGCTAGGAGTGGTGTCAGCGTAAAACACGCTCTAGCAGTTTACTTATGTAGATGATGGATAGTGAGGTGCCTCGGTTATATTAGTCAATCCGAGACCGATGGAGTCATTTGGCTCATTTACGCCCCCATAGGGTGGGGAAAGGCAGTGTTCAGGCATTTTAATCCACATCGAGTAGACCGACCCAGATGATCCAAAGGCCTACCTGAGCCCGGGTCCTGAGAAATGGTAGGCTATATTGTCTCGAAGCAGTGGGGACGATCCCTGGCCTCGGTTCACAGACGGAAATCCAACTTCTAATACGTGATATTTGCAGTTTTGATTGTACAGCCTAGTATTAACGACATGAGTATGGTACCCATGCCGTCTAAGATTGATACATTTATATTTGAAGTTGTTTTGTACACTATGCACTTATAATAGCATCAAATGATTAGTTTTAACGTACCAAGCATATGTGGCTATTATAAGGGAAAACCCTATCCCCCGGCTTGCGTTGCATTGTGTGATAGGACCTGGGTCTTATAATAGCTTCATTTTTCCAAAAAGCATTGCGCTGTTTTGTTATATGCACTGGTATTCTTAGGAGGAAACCCGTTCCGTGTTATATGGCGTGGTCCCTTGATATATCTGATTTAAAGTAAAGTTTTAAATAAATGTTTTTGTTCTCACACCAGTCACATGACTGACCTGGAGTTTATTGTTTTAACCTAAACTCTGGGTGCCCATATTTTCCACACGGGAAGCTGGTAGTTTTGGTTTTGCAGATTTATATTCACAAGATCCTGTTTACAGCTGGAATGATATCCGGAAAGCTCTGTATCCGTATATCTCTTTCAATTGTGTTTTGTATTATTTTTCCACTCCATTGTAAATTGTAAATCACTAATATTTATCGAATGTATAATATTTATTTATACTCTGCTTTATTCCTGTATTCTGATGAATTGTTGTAATAAGCAATGAAATGTTCTTCTGTTTATGTTCTGATTCGTCTTGTTCTCTATTCAATTCGGGCTTTCCTTTGCGGGGAAGTTCAGGTCGTTTTAGTTTGGTATCAGAGCTTTGGTTTACAGAGCTCAGAGAACAAGACACATTAGAACCAAACAATTGGATTCATCAGAGATTGGATTAGTAATATCCAATGAGAATAACTCGTTAGAGATAGGATCAGTAGTATCCTCGAACGAGTGTGAAGAGTGTTAACTTTTCAAAATAAAATTGAAAACAAGTTTTGTTTTGAAAATTTAAATCAATTATTCGTATTTGAATATTATTTTTATATTGATTTGGACAATCCAGTATATAAAGATTTGAATATACGTCTGATACACGTGCATTGAAGCCTCAAATATACTGGATAGATATAGAATCATACTCTAGTCGCTCGGACCTGATTCTGATGATTGACGCGTCATCATCAGTAATTTATTTTCGTGTTTCGAAAGTGGGATTTCTATATATTTCCAACTGACTGGTGTGAGAACCAAAACTAGATAGGGCTAATGTTGTGATTTGGCATCAAAAACATGATTTTCTGTATATGTATCAAAATTATGAATTTGAAACGTTAATCAAATAATTGATTGATGGTTGTGTTTTATGATTATTCATTAAACCATTATGTGAATGAACGGTAAATTTAGCCAAACTGTATCAAATGTTGAATAAGATTGAAAATTATTTGGAAATTAATGCATGTACATATATATGTGTGAACATGTCATTGCAAGGAGGCAAGAGCAGAGGAATAAATTTGTATGCCCGACAAATAGGTACATGTTTATTGTATTTCTTGGATTTTGGATGATTTTATGAGCCGATTGGCTAGCCGCTGTAACACCCCACCTCCGTTAAGGTCACTCACAGAGGGAATGCCTTAACTTCGGTGGAGCATTATAGGTAAAAGATGCAGATAAGTTACAAAACAGACAAATAAAGCAGCGAAAAATAAAGTCATTTTATAAACAACTTAACTCAATCAAGCTTTTACAACAATTTCCTCAATCATAATTAAATGTAATACATAGAAATTCTGTCTTGATTTAAAAACCTCCAAGAATAAAAGAAGCATACAAACAATGATATTCCCCAATAAAGCATGAACCAGCCATAGCAGTGGAAGAGAGAGAGTCCAAAGCGATACATCAACTAATCTTCAAGCTTGGAAAGTGAAGAGCTCCAAATTAGGCTGAGCTATTCCCTCCATGACTACCTGAGGGGGGGGGGACGGAAGAAAAGAGGCGAAAAACAAACTAGGTCAGACATAAGTCTGGTAAGTCTAGTGATCTTTCAGCATGCAAACAAGATAAAGGATCATGACATGAATAAACCGAAAATAGGACAATACCATAAAAACAAGGTAACTAAAGACAAGATAAGTGCAAGATGAACTGAATGAGCTTCTACTTTTTCTCTGCTTCACTACTACTCTGTTAATCTGATTTCTATATTTATCTCTGCACCACCTAACTAGTGTCCTAACTAGTAATCTGTATAAAATGATAATCGTGATCTCAACACCCGTAATTATGGTAGCCTTTAGGTGTACATCTATCGTGAGGATTCCATCTCAATCAGCCTAATTACCATGGACACGTTAGAGTACCCTTACTACCCTATCGATTGGCTCCCTACTTGTATTCATGTTTCATATGTCTGTGTCAATCGGCCCTCTCTTGCGTGTTGATACCCTGTGTTAGTCCCATCTTAGTACCAATCCTTATGATAGCGACCCGACACGATTCAAGATGCACAGTGTATAACTACTGGTACCAATGTAACAACAAGGAATTTCACTCGATCTGAATCGATTGCTAAACTGACCAAGACCATTCGAAACCTCTGATTGTTTTGAGAACACGACAAACCAGAACGCAAACAGAAGAACATTTCATTGCTTATTACAACAATTCCATCAGAATACAAGAACATTACAGAGTATGAATAAAAATTACACATAAAATATCAGAGATTTAAATTACATTTAAATACATCGTAGCGGAAAAACAATACAAAGCACAACTGAAAACAGATACATGGATACAGAGCTTTCCGAATACCACTTCAGCTGTAAATCAGGATTCTGTGAATATAAATCTGCAAAACTAAAACTACTAGCTGCCCATGCGGAAAATAAGGGCACCTAGAGTTTAGGTTAAAACAATAAACTCCAGGTCAGTCATGTGACTGGTATGAGAACTAAAACAGTTATCAATCTTTATTTTAAAGTTAGGTAAATCAAGGGACCACGCCATATAACACTGAACGGGTTTCCTTCCAAGAATACCAGTGCATAAAACAACAACGAAATGCTAAATAAAGAACAATGAAGCTATTATAAGACCCAGGTCCCATCACACAATGCAACGCAAGCCGGAGGATAGGGTTTTTACCTTATAATAGCCAAGAATGCTTGGTAAGTGAAATTTCATCTTTTACTATTACTATAAGTGTATAGTGTCAAAACAATTTCAATCATAAGTATCAATCATAGACGGCATAAGTGCCCTATACCACTATGTCTCCATATATAGGTATACAATCAAAACCGCAATTGTCACGTATTGGAAGCTGGATTCCCATCTATGAATCGAGGCAAGGGATCGTCCTCAACCGATTCGAGAGCCTCTAGCCCGCCCCTCAAGAACAGCCGCAACTGCACTTGGATCGTCAGGGCCGGTCCACCGATGTGGATTATTATGCATGGTGGCGGCAGAGGGTGGGGCCCGGGAGGAGCGTCGATTGAATGGGAGGGCATCGATTTCGTGCTCTACGGGGTTTTTTTTCCTTCAATTTAGATCTGAGGGGTGAGAGAGAGAGGAGGGAGTGTTTATATATTTTTATATTAATAATTTAATATTTTTTTTATAAGAGTTGACTTTTCATTCAAACCCCTTTTCGAACCTAATGACTGTCGTCCACAGCTAATTACCCCCATTCCGAACACAATGTGATATGTATCATAAGCCAGTTTGACCATTATGATCAGTTTCCGTCAAACTCAAAATATAACTCTATATATTGAATTTGAACGCACGTTTCAATTTTCCGGGGCCACACATGGATCTGAAAATTCCCGAAAAATATTTTCTAGCTTTGTATTGACGATACGGTCCTAACAAAACTAATTTCATCAAATTTGAAGATCGTTTGAAAATGACCATTTTCCAGTCGATTAAAATCAACTAAAACTGGTCAAACGCGTTTTCCTTTGTCACGCTCACATATTGATTCAGAAAATTATGAATTTTGGAATCTAGCGATAATTCTACATCCCGGATCCAACAAAAGTGGTTTCGCTGAAAACCGAGGTCGTTTGCAAAATTTCCATTTTTAAGGACCAAAATTCCATAGCGACTATTCTAAAATTTCAACTGGGCATAACTTTTTATCCCCGCTATGAAATTTCAGTTTTTCGGATTCGTTGGAAAGATATTCTCAAATAGATTCTAATATTTTTGGTTTCGCTAAAATCCGGTTTATTTTGAATCCTGTACATTCATTTAAAATTCAAAATCAAATTTTCGAGGTACCACGCCATTTTCAATTCCTTTTATAATTTAAAATAAATATTTATATTCAAACGACGATCTATATAAATATATACGTTCTATTTATATCCATTTTCAATTTCTAGTCATTATTATTTAAAATAATTTATTTTAAATATTCAAAATTCACTAAAATCGCCAAAATAAAATTTTTAAATTGGCTCGGATTTCCGGGTTATTACAATCTCTCCCACTTAAAAATTTTCGTCCCCGAAAAGTAACTATGCCAAAAGTTGTTTAACTAATCAACTCAACTTTCCTTATTTTCATTATGGCCTAAGTTCTTCAACTTTTCAGTTTCTAAGGACTTTTCAAATTTTTCAAAAATTTGGCTAACACCCTAAATTTTCGAAAAAATTCGCCATAACCACCGCTGCACCGGGAGCTTCGGGATATTTCAAATAGCCTCCCATGGCCCTCACCAGTCCAAAAAGAAAAAGAAACAGCCAAGCGTCTAGCCAATCTGCTCATAAAATCATCAAAAACCCAAGAAATACAATAAACATGTACCTATTTGTCGGGCAAACAATTTTATTCCTCTTCTTTAGCCTCCTTGCTATGACCTGTTCAATGTAAGTACATGTATATGCATGCAAATGCGACTCATTTTCAATACAATCCACTATTTGGTTCAATTTTGCTAATGGTTCAACATTTAATTAATCAAACAATAATCAAACAACACAACCATAAATCAATTAGTTGATTATCATTTCAAATTCATAATTTTGATACATAGTCAAAAAATCACATTTTTGATGCCAAATCACAACAATAAGCCCTATCTAGCATTGGTTCTCACACTAGTCAATTGGAAATATATAGAAATCCCACTTTCGGCACTCGAATATAAACACTGATGATGAGGCCTCATCATCAAAGTCATCTCCGAGCGACTAGAGTGTGATTCTATATCTATCCGGTATGTTAAAACTTCAAATACACGTGGATCAGACGTATACGCAAAATCTTTGTATATTGGATTGTCCAAATCAATATAAATAATCAAATACATATAATTGATTTAGATTTTTAAAACAAAATTCGTTTTCAGTTTAAAAATATACTCTTCACACTCGTTCTAGTATACTACTGATCCCATCTCTAACGAGTCATTCCCATTGGATATTACTAATCCAATTTCTGATGAATTCTTTCGTTTGGTTCTAATATGCCCTGTTCTCCGAGCTCTATAAACCAAAGCTCTGATACCAAATGTAACAACAAGGAATTTCGCACGATCCGAATCGATCGCTAAACCGACCAAGACCGTTTGAAACCCCTGATTGTTTTGACAACACGACAAACCAGAACGCAAACAGAAGAACATTTCATTGCTTATTACAACAATTCCGTCAGAAAACAAGAATATTACATAGCATGAATAAATATTACACATAAAATATCAGAGATTTAAATTACATTTAAATACATCGCAGCGGAAAAACAATACAAAGCACAACTGAAAACAGATACAGAGCTTTTCGAATACCGCTTCAGCTGTAAATCAGGATCCTGTGAATATAAATCTGCAAAACCAAAACTACTAGCTGCCAGTGCGGAAAATAAGGGCACCTAGAGTTTAGGTTAAAACAATAAACTCCAGGTCAGTCATGTGACTGGTATAAGAACTAAACAGTTATCAATCTTTATTTTAAAGTTAGGTAAATCAAGGGACCACACCGTATAACACGGAACGGGTTTTCTCCCAAGAATACCAGTGCATAAAACAACAGCGCAATGCTAAATAAAGAACAATGAAGCTATTATAAGACCCAGGTCCCATCACATAATGCAACGCAAGCCAGAGGATAGGGTTTTTACCTTATAATAGCCAAGAATGCTTAGTACGTGAAATTTCATCTTTTATTATTACTATAAGTGTATAGTGTCAAAACAATTTCAATCATAAGTATCAATCATAGACGACATAAGTGCCCCATACCACTATGTCGCCATATATAGGTATACAATCAAAACCGCAATTGTTACGTACTGGAAGCTAGATTTCCATCTGTGAACCGAGGCAAGGGATCGTCCTCAACCGATTCGAGAGTCTCTAGCCCGCCCCTAAGGAACAGCCGCAACTGCCCCTTGGATCGTCAGGGCCGGTCCACCAATGTGGATTATTATGCCTGAACACTACGTTTCCCCGCCCTTTGGGGCATAAATGAGCCAAATGACTCCATAGGATCCACACAGTCACCGATATATCTGAGGCGCCTCACAACAGCAACAACCACACAGGTGAAAATAATATAAATCTCAGGACTGGTAGGTCACTAACACCACCCTAGCTAGAAGGAAACGCATGCCCTCCCTGAGGTCCTCTCCCGTTTCTGGTTCACAACCGGGGTGTGAGGCTCGCGAATTCACGTTACACAAAGCTATGCCACACAGGCGGTGCTTTGATCATCAACCACAAGACTTTGCTTTTCAACAAAAACCTTAATCAATTGCCACTTAGGCATGCCATACTGGCAATTCACACCATGCAACTGATGTCTATCGATATACAACCTCTGATCCCGTACGTCTCAGAGAAGGGTGAAGTAAGGGAATGAATTCCCCTTCACTAGGCAGATGTATATTTAATAGAGATCGATCAACATAGAGCAAAATCCAATGTTAGACACACAGTCCATACAAGTTCGTTCTGGATCTGAACGAAACCGAAGGCACCTTTTACCTCGCATATCCATTGATCTCCAAGTACGTCTGGACGATCACCAACTGATTCTCTCCTCTTGGGTGTACAGCTCAATCAAGATCATCAGTAATCAACCAAACGATGTGAAGACCTCCGGTCTTCGACCACCGTCTTCATCCTTGACACCACGTCGAATCAGTTATTCAAAATGGGATAAACCCGGTCTTTCTGAATAATTCGCGTATATAATAAAAAAGTGTTACACAAACACAACATACGCCTCATTCCAATTCAGAATATTCTTTTATTCAAATATTCTTACACCTTGGGAAAGGTTCCCATTAATTTTATCAAAGATAAATCCTTTAAATTTATTCTTTAATCTTCTTTTGAATATCAATTCAAACTAGTCGGGATTAGCGAACCACACCGAAGTAATCATTTATGTTATTTCCCAATCCCAACCTATTCATCCCATGAAGTAAAACTGGTCATACTTCATATCTAACACCACAGTGTTATTAGTAAATTCAATTACCATTTCACGTTCAAATCTAATTAAAGATTTAACTATTGCTTGGAGCAAAATTGGTGATACCCCATTCTCGATCACTTTAATCTAATTAAAGATTCATTAAAACTCCACTTAGTTTTAATCTTCCTAAAAATCAATATCCTGTCTTTAACTGGGTTAAAGAACCAATGTCATTTAAAACACAGTTCACTATAAACCCAAAATAACATTCCATTCCAATTCATTTATTGAAACTTCTGGTTACTTTTAAAACCCTTTCAAATCCAGTTTATTTATTTAAAAATAAATAAATTATTATTCTAGTTCAAAACTAGTTCATTTCGATAAAAATCTATTTTTATCTTTTCAAATTTGGAATTTTTCATCTCAATTCTTAACAAATCATTTCTTATGATTTTACACAAATTATTACTACTTTTAATAATTTTATCAAGGCCCGTACAGTCGAATTCCATCAACGGCCATCGAACTGCACTTACAACGACCTTTTCCAAATTTGATTTGGACATAATTCCAAATCCGACCGTTAGATTTCAAGTTTCGAATATTCGTTAGGAAGCTTTTTTCGATACGAACCCAACGGTTCCAGTTTTAGGAGAATCCGACGGTCGGATCTCCCGTAATATCCGTTCGAAGTCAATGGTCGAAATTCGTGAACTGCCGCAACGCGGCGCGTTCTATTTAGGCCATTTAATATATATAATATTTATATTATATATATTTCGTCGATTTCCTTTTAAAACGTGTTTTATAAATCGTTTTAAATTCGTTTTCGAAACGATTTCAACCTCATATTCAATTTCGAATCAAAATTGAAAATTCCACATCATCGATATACAAATGATAATATTTTCAAAACGTTATATTTTGAAATCACTTCCTTTTCTATAATCATTATAGAAACGAATATAATCGATATAAATATCGTTCGTGTCAAAATGGCGCATATCTAACTAACACGGCTTTATATATTTCAATAACTTTGTTATTCTATTCAACAAATGAATTTTTATTCTATTCAACACATGAGTTTTCTTTCTATTCAACACATGAATATTTATACTATTCAACACATGAATTTTATTCTATTCAACACATGAATTTAATTCTATTCAACACATGAATATATATTCTATTCAACACATGAATATATATTTTTATTCAACACATGAATATTCAACATATGAAAATATATTTTTATTCTATTCAACACATGAATTTTATTCTACTCAACACATGAATTTTATTCTATTCAACACATGAATATATATTTTTATTCAACACATGAATTCATATTTTATTCAACACATGAATATTCAACATATGAAAATATATTTTTAGCTTCTCCGTCCTTCCCGCGTTCCTAGGAGGCTCCTCTCCTTATATTAATCTGGGCTCCAACATCCAGTATATTCGGGAAGACTTATAGAAGCATTCTATTTGAACAGGAAAGAACAGCGTAGCGAGAAGAGTCATGTCCAACGAAGGTGAGATTGATTATTCACGAGAATAGATTGGATGCAGTAGAATGGACTATTCTATTCAACACATGAATTTTCTTTTATAATATTCCTTATTCTCCCAAATTGGAACGAGGCCCAACCAATTACCATATAACGTTAATTATATGGATTCCCTACAACACATGCATATAACAGCAACGATAAATCATCAACTATCATCCAGAGTGCACCACACAACTGCATAAGCATTAAATATAAATAATTAATGCTTACATAGTCTGTCAACCCCTAGATTGACATACAACTAAACAATCGGGATTAGTGTACGTCAAATATCATCCCAATACCCGTGTGGGGTTTCAAACAATCAAACACATATTTTATTTGTGCAGTTGGGCGATGTGTAAAATTTATCGTCCCAATCAATATCAGTCAAATCGGTGCACATAAACAAATCATTCGATTTGTAAATGAATATATATTTTATTTCAACACATGAATATATATTTTATTTCAACACATGAATATATATTTTATTTCAACACATGAATATATATTTTATTTCAACACCTGAATATATATTTTATTTCAACACATGAATATATATTTTATTTCAACACATGAATATATATTTTAATTCAACACATGAATATATATTTTATTTCAATACAATCTGCAGTCAAATTTCACAACACAAACAATCACACATACAAGTCATCCATGGTCTATGGACGACAGGTGTCGGGTGCTGCTAAGCACCGTCTGCATCCTAAAATATATTTCAAACTAGAAATTAAAATAAAAGTGAGGAGTTCTCACCTAGAAGCTAAACCAAACGCCGCGACTCTTCTTATGTAGAAAATCTTCGTCGTGGTTCTCGACAGTTAGAAGCTAAACCAAACGTCGCGACTCTTCTTTTGTAGAAAATCTTCGTCGTGGTTCTCGACAGTTCCATCGCAATTTGTTTCACGTAGTTGATTATTAAAAATCACATTTTATACTCTCTATTATATAAAAATCATATTTTTAATACTCTACCAATATAAAAATCATATTTTTATTCTTTCTGTAATATAAAAATCATATTTTTATTCTTTCTATAATATAAAAATCATATTTTTATTCTTTCTATAATATAAAAATCATATTTTTATATAGTATTTATAATTAAAAATCACACCTTTTCTATTTTAAAAATCTTATCATTTTATTCTTAAAAATGAAATCTTTACCATCATTAAAAATCAAAGCTTTACCAGCTTAAATTATATTATAATCGCATAAAATTGAAAATTAATCCTATGTGAATTTTATAGTAAAAACTGAAATTAAATTTAAAGTCTTTTACCTTCTTTTCTTCGCAGGGGGCCCTCACAGTGGTGGGTGATTGGCTGAGGAGGCGCTAGAGGTGCAAGGAGGCGGCGGTGGGGACTCAACAGGTCGGCGGAGGGTCGGGGTAGGTGTCCGATGGTGGTAGGGGGCGGTGTAGGCCCGGGCGTGGCGGTGTAGGGCTGTTGGGGGCTACGGGTCTTCTTAGAAGTGGGGAGGAGAGAGAAGAAGGTCGAGGAAGGTGGAGGGCGCATCGCGGCCTGGTGGCGGCGGAGGGTGGGGCCAAGGGGAGCGTCGATCGTAAGTGGGGCATCGATTTCGTGCTTTGCGTTTTTTTTTCTTCGATTTAGATCTGAGTGGTGAGAGAAAGAGGAGGGAGTGTTTATATATTTTTATATTAATATTTTAATATATTTTTTTCTATAAGAGTTGACTTTTCATTCAAACCCCTTTTCGAACCTAACGACTGTCATCCATAGCTAATTACCCCCATTCCGAACACAATGGGATATGTATCATAAGCTAGTTTGACCATTATGATCAGTTTCCGTCAAAATCAAAATATTACTCTATATATTGAATTTGAACGCACATTTCAATTTACCAGGGCCACACACGAACTCTGAAAATTCCTAAAAAATATTTTCTTGCTTTGTATTGATGATACGGTCCTAACAAAACTAATTTCGTCAAATTTCAAGACCGTTTGAAAAATGGCCATTTTCCAGTCGATTAAAATCAACTGAAACTGGTCAAACGCGTTTTCCTTTGCCACGCTCACATATTAATTCAGAAAATTATAAATTTTGGAATCTAGCGATAGTTCTAAATCGTGGAACCAACAAAAGTGGTTTCGCCGAAAACCGAGGTCGTCTGCAAAATTTCCATTTTGAAGGGCCAAAATTCCATAGCGACTATTCTAAAATTTCAACTGGGCATAACTTTTTATCCTCGCTATGAAATTTCGATTTTTCGGATTCGTTGGAAAGATATTCTCAAATAGATTCTAATATTTTTGATTTCGCTAAAATCCGATTTATTTTGAATCCTGTACATTCATTTAAAATTCAAAATCGAATTTTCGAACTACCGCGCCATTTTCAATTCCTTTTATAATTTAAAATAAATATTTATATTCAAACGACGATCTATATAAATATATACTTTCTATTTCTATCCATTTTAATTTTCTCGTCATTATTACTTAAAATAATTCATTTTAAATATTCAAAATTCACTAAAATTGCCAAAATAAAAATTTTAAATTGGCTCGGATTTCCGGGTTATTACATAGTGCCTGCTTTTTCCCACTCCGAAGTACGTGCTTGCCCGTAAACCGTCAGAACCTACACTGGCGTACCCCCTGCCGCTTCTTTGACCGCTTATAATAAGCCCAATAATTGTGCCCCACCCTGCCTAGCTCAAGGTACTGTGATACATCCATGTGGGTTACTGCTGAAATGGGTCCCCGTTACTAGGGTTTCCTATTGGTTAAGTTTGTGGGCCTATATTTACTAATATTACCCACCAACCCGATATGTACTTGACCCTCCCATCGATTCAAGCATTTTTAATAAACGGTTAAGTTTTGTGGGCCTATATGTACTCATATTACCCACCTACACGAGATGTACTTAACCCTCCCATCGATTCAAGCATGTTTATTTAATAGTTAAGTTTTGTGGGCCTATATTTACTAATATTACCCACCAACCCGATATGTACTTAACCCTTCCACTGATTCAAGCATGTTTATTTAATGGTTAAGTTTTGTGGGCCTATATTTACTAATATTACCCACTAACCCGATATGTACTTAACCCTCCCTCACATTACGCCATATTAGTTAAGTGTTGTCCGCTCATGTTAACTTAACCCACTCATCCATCATGTCATGTTGGTTAAGCATTTCTTATTAACTTGAACCTCCTTACTTATCATGTTGGATTGGTTAAGTATTTCCTATTAACTTAACCCCGTTCATTCATCAAGTTATATTGGTCAAGTGTTTCTTGTTAACTTAACCCCACGTATTCACCTTGTTGTATTGGTTAAGTGTCATCAATCAATTCAAGTTAACTTAACCCACCTACGTGTCATGTTACTTTGGTTAAGTGTTGCCTTCTTGTGTTAACTTAATCCTACTACAAATAAAAGTTATATCGGTTAAGTGTTGCCCTCTTATTTTAACTTAACCTTTCCATAAATCAAGTTATATTGGTTAAGTATTTCCAAATTTACTTAACCTCACCCACTTGTCTAATTAACATGTTATAAAGGTTAAGTGTTCTAAATTTACTTAACCTCGCCCACTTGTCTAATTAATATGTTATAACGGTTAAGTGTTCTAAATTTACTTAACCTCACCCACTTGTCTAATTAACATGTTATAACGGTTAAGTGTTCTAAATTTACTTAACCTCACCCACTTGTCTAATTAACAAGTTATAATGGTTAAGTGTTCTAAATTTACTTAACCTCACCCACTTGTCTAATTAACATGTTATAACGGCTAAGTGTTCTAAATTTACTTGACCTCACCCACTTGTCTAATTAACATATTGTAACAGTTAAGTGTTCTAAATTTACTTAACCTCCCCCATCAGTTTAGTTAACATGTTGAATCGGTTAAGTGTTTCCTTAATTGACTTAACCCTACCAATCTTGACTTAGCTTTATTAAAGCACCAACCACTCACATTAGACAGGTAGTGTTGTGGTCAATGGATGTGCTGGTCGGTTCCAGGCAGTTTTACACCACAACTCAGTCTAACCTCGGGTCCTTTTTGGGCTCAATGCACTAACCACCCACATTAGACGGGTATTGATGTGGTCGCTGGATGTGCCGGTCGGTTCCGGGCAGTTTTACACCACAACTCAGTCTAACCTCGGGTTAGGCATTTTTCTAAATTTACATATTTCTTATTTATGACAAATTCCATATGTAAATTATACCCAATTTAATTATGCCATAATTATCCTTTTAATTATGCTCATAATTAATGGTATACTAAATATACCATTTCATGAACCGATCTATGCCACGTAATTTTTCATGTTTATCCTACATATTTACATGTAAATTATAAATCAAATATTGTCATGGCCCACTTTCCTTCTAAATCACGTTCAAAATTTTAGGTATATAGATTATACCATTTTTATGCCACTTATCATGCTTATGTGTCAAACATGCCAATTACATGTAATTTCACGTTTTCCCCAACGTTACCCCCGTTGTACGTTCGCAAAATTACATAGAATGTTAGGCTCGATATTTTAGCCTAACTTATAAAACAAAAAGGGGAAAAGAGGAACTTTGCAACATTCCAACATCATACAAAAGTATGGATCTAACTACACATATGTCACATGGATTTGGCATAGAACAATATACTTTTAACTATGAACTTGCAAATTTGATCTATGCAACATGAACCACAAGCATATGAATTAACATAAAACTATACAAGTTAAACTTGGCATGTAGTGGTGAACTTGCAAATTGGATCTATCATAAAGGCATATGGATCTAACATATAAAGTTGTAGATCTAAACATATAAGGTCGTAGATCTAAACATGTATGCATAATGGCTCTAAACAATTAGGCATAAACGACATGACTTAGCCTAAAACTTGTATGTATCATAATATCACCAAACTTACATATGATAATTTCATTCTCAAATTCCTATACAACTTCATAGGTTTACTCACCAATTTCCACATAACATGATAGGTTCGATAGACCACAATAGTTCATAGGCATATATGATAGAATAAACATGAATAAACATGAATCAGCATCACATACAACTTGATACAATTCTATTTTACAATTCGTTACAAATCATGTCTTTAATTTATTCACATCTGAAAGATAACTACACTTACAATCAAAAGGAAAAACTTGATTTCAGGGATATGTATTCTGAAACTGAATTGCTAGCCTTTGATGTAGATCGTTGAATTCTCTTAGTTGAATTAGATTTGTTTTGATTTGATTTTGATGTAGCTTCTATCTTGCCTTTGAGTAGAAAGAGATGACGGCAATTCTAGGTTCACCATTGATGGCATGATGGCTCTAGGAATATTTTTTGTGTTGCTTAGGGTTTAGATTTAGGTTGCGTATATAGAAGTTTTATTTAATAGGAACCGTCAGATTAACCTAGAGCAAATCAAAGCCATTCAAACAAGATAGAACAGCCACATCAGCCCTAATGACTCAGCAAGGAATCTGTAATAACCCGGAAATTCTGAGCCAGTTTAAAATTTTTATTTTGGCGATTTTAGCGAATTTTGAATATTTAAAATGGATTATTTTAAACAATAACAACGAGAAATTTATATTGAATAGAATTCAACGTATATAATATACGCGTCGTCGTTAGAATATAAATAATTATATATAATTATAAATAGAATTGAAAATGGCGCGGTAGTTCGATAATTCGATTTCAAACTTCAAATGAATGTACCGGGTGCAAACCAATCCGGATTTTAGTGAAACCAAAAACATTAGAATCTATTCGTGAATATCTTTCCAACGAATCCGAAAAATCGAATTTTCATAGCGGGAATCAAAAGTTATGCCCAGTTGAAAATTTAGAATAGTCGCTATGTAAATTATATGCGGCGCCAAAAAGTCATATTTTGCATACGGATGAATTTGGACTCGAAACCACTTCCATTGAGTTCAGAATGTCGTTTAGAACTCCGAAAAGTATAAGCTTCGATATATTCCGATATCCAGAATAGTGGCTATGGGCTGGAGTTGTTCGGTTAACAATACATAGCCCTTAAAAAGTGTAATTTTGCATACGAGCTCAGAATTCGACGAGATAAATTTTTATGGATTCATAATGACAAATCATTGTTGAGTTCCAAATGGCGCGTCGAACGGAGTCAGTATGTGGCCGTGCGAGCTAAAACAGTTCCGGGTAAAACGAGCAGTCATTTTACAAAGGAACATTATTGATACGACCTCGGAATTCAATTCTACTTTTTTTTCTAGATTCGTATCATCTAATAATGGTTAAATCCAAGAGGGCTTGATTTTTTGAGTTAGCATGTGAGCGTGCGAGAAGAAAAGATGCGCCAAAATCGCATTTTTAGAGCTTATCTGAGCATTTTTGTGATTTTTAACGGACGGTAAAACGAACTCGGAATTCGACGAAACTTGTTTCGTTGGACTCGTCTTCACGTCTACTATCTCGTGTCCGAAATCCGCGGCCATCGGAGATCGTTTGTGTTCGGACGATACGCGAGAAACTAGCATATAAACACTTTTACTTCCTTTTCTTCTTCACTTTCTTCCTCCTCCTCTTTCTTCACAAAAACTCAAAAATGGAGTCCCACCTCCTCCCGCCGCTGCCCCTCCTCCACCGCCCACCACCAGCCTCCGGCGAGCCGCCGCACCCCCTCCTCCTCTTCCCCTCCTCCTCCTCTTCCTCCTCCTCTCTCTCCTCTCTCCATTTGCAAATCCCTAAACTTCAAGCCACCACCGCCACCACCACGGGCCCCACCACCACCGCCGCCGGCCCATAGCCACCTCCCCACGCCACCTCAGGCCCCACGCCCCCTCCAGCCCCCTCAATTCCGGCCGTGGGCCCCGCTACACCCAAAAACCCATTTTCACCAAAATCGCCCGTTTTGCAAATAAGTCCCTGACCGTATTTCGCGAATAACTCCCAAACCGTGCGTTTCTAGCCAAAGCTCCTCAAGACCAAAATTGTAGAGCACGAAATTCTCTTCGATTTGGTATATGATAAGTCCTATTTTGCATTGCGGAGTTGTCGGGAAAACGCGTCCGAAGTCTGCTTATCAAACACTGTCAAAATGCTGTCTTTTCGCGATTTCCGGCGAAATGGCACATTTTCGGCAAGAAGACCACTAGGCAAAAGTTGTTCAGAATGGCGTGCTTGTGCTAGAAAAAAAGATGGTGTGAAGATTGAAGCTCGTATGCAAATTCTAGGACCCAAATAGCGAATCCGGGCGTTAGAAAAAAAGTGAGTTTTCTCCGTTCTAAAGCTTCTACAGTTTTGACATATGAAATAAATAAAAATATGATCTTTGTATTATAGAGAGGATAAAAATCCGATTTTTAGCTTATAGAAGATATAAAGATGAGATTTTTATATGATGTAGATAATAAAAATGTGATTTTTATACATGTAGCGGCTACGGGCAACGAAAGTGACAAAAGGCGAGAACGACAAGATTTTCTACATAAGAAGAGTCGAGATGATTGGATTAGCTAGTTGGTGAGAACTTCTCACTCAAAATCTCTTTCTCTAGTTATATATATAAACTAGGATGCAGACGGTGCTTAGTAGCACCCGACACAATCGTCCACAGACCATGGACTTGTTTGATTGGTTGTGTAGTTGGTTAGTCTAATTGGTTTGAATTGAATTGTTTGGTGAAATGGAATGGATTTGATTGATGTGTGAATGGCGTGGGCCTTCACTAGACCGGGGATAAGGCTAGGCCTCGTCCCGTTTCTAGTATCGTGCCGTTATGCCGCCGAAATTTTCTAAAATATGTTAGAAAAATAAAAATATCATTTTTATTGTGTAAATGAAATGAATAGAAATTCAAGTGTTGAAATAAATATTTTTGACGTTAAAAATATAATTTTTAACGTGAATGTGAATATATAAATATTCATTTACAAACCGGACGGTTTGTTTATGTACACCTATTTGACTGATATTGATTGGGATGATAAATTTTACACATCGCCCAACTGCACAAATAAAATCTGTGTTTGATTGTTTGAAACCCCACACGGGTGTTGGGATGGAATTTGAAGTTCACTCATCCTGATTGATTAAATATGTCGATCGATTGATTGACAGGCTGTTATAAGCGTAAGATATCTATATTTGATGCTTATACAGTGTAGTGCACTTTGGTTGATGGTTGATTATTTTTCAATGCTATTATATACATGTGTTGTATGGAATCCATATAATTAACATTATATGGTGATTGATTGGGCCTCATTTCAAATCGGGAAAATAAGGAATATTATAAAAGAAAATTCATGTGTTGAATATAAAAATAGTCATGTGTTGACGATGTTCATGTGTTGAGTGAAATATTTTATACAATGAAATTTACATCTTTATCATATTTAAAATTAGAACTACTTCCCAGTAGAAGTCTAATTAAAAAAAAATCAAACGATAGATACCATAGTTTTATAAAATATTTTACATAACAAAAATCGTGATGTGTTGACAGTACTCATGTGTTGAGATTAGTCAGGTGTTGGAAGAAATATAGATTCATGTGTTGAATGGAATAAATATTCATTTGTTGAATAGAATAACGGATTTATTGAAAAATATAAAGCCGTGTTGATTAGAGTTGCGCTATTTTGACGTGAACGATATTTATATCGATTATATTCATTTTTATAATGAATATAGAAAAGAAGTGATTTCAAAATATAACGTTTTGAAAATATTATCATTTATATAGTAATGATATAAAATATTCAGTTTTGATTAGAAATTGAAATAGTGTTGAAATGATTTTGAAACGAAGTTAAAACGATTTATAAAATATGTTTTAAAAGGAAATTGACGAAATATATATATAATATAATATATATATATATATTATATATATATAATGGCCTGAATAGAGCGCGCCGCTCCGCGGCAGTTCATAAATTTCGACCATTGACTTCGAATTGACGTTGCGGGAGATCCGACCGTCGGATTCTCCTAAAACCGGAACCGTTGGGTTCGTATCGAAAAGAGCTTTCCAATGAATATTAGAAATTTGAAATCTAACGGTTGGATTTGGAATTATGTCCAAATCAAATTTGAAAAAGGTCGATGTAAGTGCAGTCCGATGGCCGTTGTTGGAAATCAACTGTACGGGCCTTGATAAAATTATTAAAAATATTAATAATTTGTGTAAAATCATAATATGTGAATTAGAAAGAACCGGGATGAAGAATTCCACATTTGAAATGATAAAAATAGATTTTTGTCGAAATGAACTAGTTTTGAACTAGAATTAAAAATCAATTTATTTGTGAAATAAATAAATTGAATTTGAAAGTGATTTTAAAAATAATCAATATTCCCAATACGTGGATTGGACTGGAGTTGAATCGAAATTATCTTCGGGATATTTCGATGTTGGATTTCGTGACTATACAGATATTGTTATGGGAATTTGAAAGATATATTTTATATCGTTATTGCCAATACGATATATGTTGGTTTCAGAATTTAATATTGAATATAAGCCGATATATTTTCTATTCAGAGCCTTGTATTTAATATCAAATGTGATTTGGGTTTGTCGTGAATCGTGTTTTAGAAGACATTGGTTCTTTAACCCAGTTAAAGACATAATATTGATTTTTGAGAAGATTAAAACTAAATGGAGTTTTAATGAATCTTTAATTAGATTAAAAAGTGAATTGATAATTTAAATTATCAAATCTGAAAAGTGATCGAGAGTGGAGTATCACCAGTTTTGCTCCAAAGCGATAGTTAAATCTTTAATTAGATTTGAACGTGAAATGGTAATTAATTTTACCGATAACACCGTGGTGTTAGATATGGAGTATCACCAGTTTTGCTCCATGGGATATATAGGTTGGGATTGGGAAATAAAACAAATAATTACTTCGGTGTGGTTCGCTAATCCCGACTAGTTTGAAATGATATCCAAAGGAAGATTATAGGATAAATTTAGAAGAATTTATCTTGGATAAAATTAATGGGAACATTTCCCTAAGAATGTGATTTTGTGAATAAAAGAATATTCTGAATTGGAATGAGGCGTTCGTTGTGTTTGTGTAACATTTGTTTATCATATATGTGGGTTATTCAGGAAGGCCGGGTTATACCCATTCTGAATAACCGATTCGACGAGATGTCGAAGATGAAGACGGTGGTTGAAGACCGGAAGTCTTCACATCGTTTGGGTGATTACTGATAATCTTGATTGGGCTGTACACCCAGGATGAGGGAATCAGTTGGTGATCGTCCAGACGTACCTGGAGATGGATGGATATGCGAGGAAAGTGCCTCCGGTTTCGTTCAGACCCAGAACGAACTTGTAAATGGATTGTGTGTCTGACATTGGATTTTATTCTGTGTTGATTGATCTCTATTAAATATACATCTGTTTGGCGGCGGAGAATTTATTCTCTTGCTTAACGCCCTTCTCTGAGACATACGAGCTCAGAGGTTGTATATCGATGGACATCAGTCGCATGGAGTGAATTGCCAATGTGGCATGCGTAAGTGGCAATTGATGAAGGCTTCTGTTGAAAAGCAAAGTCTTGTGGTTGATGATCAAAGCACGGCCTGTGTGGCGTAGCTTTGTGTATAACGTGAATTCGCGAGCCTCACACCTCGGTATGAGTCAAAAACGGGAGACGGACCGCTGGGAGAGCACGACGTTTCTTTCTAGCTAGGGTGGTGTCAGTGACCTACCAGCCCTGACATTTATATACTTTTCACCTGTGTGGTTGTTGGATACGAGGCGCCTCGGATATATGTCTGTAAGGACCGGGAAACGTGTGTTCAGGAATTGCCAATCCTCAAAAGTAAGAGAGGACCGGCCCAGCCGATTCCAAGGATCATAGTGGGGTCCTGAGGCATTTGCTAGAGTGTCTCGAACGCGGAGAGGAGCTTGCCCCTTGCCTCGACTCATGATGGAATCCAATTTCCAATACGTGTGTTTCGGTTTTATTTGTAGAACCTAGTATGGCGACATAGTGGTATGGGTCATTCATGCCGCCTATGATTGATATTTATGATTGAAATTGTTTTGACACTATACACCTATAATAGTATCAAATAATGTGTTTTAAACGTATCAAGCATGCTTTGGCTGTTATAAGGTAAAAACCCTATCCTCCGGCTTGCGTTGCATTGTGTGATGGGACCTGGGTCTTATAACAGCTTCATTTTTCTTTATTTAGCATTGCGCTGTTTGATTTATGCACTGGTATTCTTGGGAGGAAACCCGTTCCGTGTCATACGGCGTGGTCCCTTGATTTACCGAACTTTAAAACCAATATTAATAACTGTTTTAGTTCTCACACCAGTCACATGACTGACCTGGAGTTTATTGTTTTAACCTAAACTCTGGGTGCCCCTATTTTCCGCACGGGCAGCTAGTAGTTTTGGTTTTGCAGATTTATATTCACAGGGTCCTGATATACAGCTGGAACGATGCTCGGAAAGCTTTGTATCCGTGTATCACTTCTAGTTGTGCTTTTGTATTATTTTCCGTTGCTATGTAATTTATTGTAATCTCTGATATTTATCGAATGTAATTTATTCATTTATACTCTGTATATTCTTGTATCTGATGGAATTGTTGTAATAACAATGAAATGTTCTTCCGTCTGCGTCCTTTTGTGTGTTGTTCTCAAAGTATCCGCTCTTTCCTTCACGGGGAAGTTACGGGTTCTTACAGTTGGTATCAGAGCTTTGGTTTACAGAGCTCGAGAACAAGACACATTAGAACCATACGAAATAATTCATCAGATATTGGATTAGCAATATCCAATTAGAATGACTCGTTAGAGATAGGATCAGTAGTATCCTAGAACGAGTGTGAAGAGTATATCTTTCAAATGAAAACAATTTTGTTTTAAAATTTAAATCGCTTTATACGTATTTGAATATTTATTTATTTTGAATATGGACAGTCGAGTATATATAGATTTCGCGTATACGCGTCATGAACGTATATTCGAAGTTTTAATATACTGGATAGATATAGAGTCACATTCTAGACACCCGGGGATAATTCTGGTGATGTGGCCACATCATCAGTATTTATGTTCGTGTTTCGAAGGTGTGATTTCTATATATTTCCATTAGACTGGTGTGAGAACCAAAACTAATATAGCTAGAATACATTGTTGTGAATTGGCATCAAAACATGATTTTCTGTATATATATCAAAATTATGAATTTGAAACTCTAATTCACTAATTGATTGATGTTTGTGTTGTTTGCCTATTTGTTTGCTAATTTTGAACCATTTAGTTTAATTGAACCAAATATTGAATTGTATTGAAAATTGGTTGCATTTGCTTGCGTATACATATACTTACATTGAACAGGTCATAGCAAGGAGGCTAGAGCCGAAGAATAAAATTTGTTTGCCCGACAAATAGGTACATGTTTACTATAATTTACTGTTTTGTTTGGGTGATGATGATTTTGTGAGCCTATTGGCTAGCCGCTTGGCTTTTTCTTTTTCTTTTTGAGATCAGAAGGCCTGTATGGCAATTTCGGGATTTTCCCGTGCTCCCCGTACAAAGGAGGTTATGGCGAAATTTTTCGAAAATTTAGGGCGTTAGCCAAATTTTTGAAAATTTGAAAATTCTCTGAAACGACCCGCAAATCCGTGCTATCTGAGTTGACTAAATACCCAACACGTCCAACCCAAATAACACAGAAATACGACTCATTATTAGAAAGAAGTTAGAGGGTGAGAATAGATAAGATAGAAAACTTAGAATAGAAGAAAAACGAAGATCACAAACTCACAGCGGAACGAATAAAATATATTATATAACATAAGCTTTGAAATACAAATCTGTTTTGTACATATACACATACCATCATCAGAGTACACATAACATTTAATTCAGCGGAAGTAACTCTAAATAACTAACATTGAAGCCTCCAGCTTCAAGCTCCTCCAAGTGTATCTGTAAAAGCCTGAAACACTTGACTGCCCGTACAAATTTGGGCACCCAAGAGTTTAGGAAAACAAAACAAAATAAACTCTGGGTCAGTCATGGGACTGGTGTGAGTAAACTCCAACCACTTGTTTAACTTTCAAAACTCTTTTCGAAAGAAAAGATAATAGTAAGACCAGCCCACACATAAACACAGACGGTTTTTACCTTACTATAACCCAAAACACTTTGATATGAAAATCCAGTGATATTATAGTAATGTCTACATCAAATAAATAACCAATTAGCAGAACGCTTGCATCTCACGCTCTACCTATATAGTATAAAATCAAAAACCGCAGGGCGCTTATTGGAGATTGAATTCCAACTATGACAAGGTATGGGACCACCTTCCGATGATGTATCTCTAGAGGCGAATACACCTGGGTTCAACAAGAACGTCTTGCAACCCGGCCCACACATGACCGACCACTCATTTCGCTTGAGTGTATCGAATGTATATCACCAACGGTTGGACTCAAACCACCGTTTCCCGAATGGGCAGAATCGATAGATTTAGAAACAAAAGGAATTTCTCTAGATAGGTGATTATACACCCTAATGGGTGCGACCCACATAGCCATGCTGCCTGCCCGATTTTTGTCCTTTGCCGGTTGTTGAGGCCTGAGGCTACGCATACTTACCATTCATTGATAACACAATCACTTTGAATGCCACATTGTCAGATCCGTTAATCACTAGTTGAGTTTGCACAAATATTCTGGATATTATGCTAAGGGATAAATCCGTTGCAACCATATATATTTATACAGACCAACCCTTTTGATCATTGGAAATACTCTGTCAGACATCCGTCCATTTACGTTCGTCCTGGGATTGAACGAAACCGAAGGCACCATTTCTATTAATAGAAAAGCCCTTGCACTTTACTCCGTCTTCAATATATTCAGCATACTTGGTTCGCAACGCTTATGCCGATACGGAGTGGTTCTTCGGATAATAATCCAACCGGTCTCTCCATATTGACAACGATGGTCAAAAACTTCGATAGTCTGTGATTTAACTATCGAATAAAAACAAGTGTTCACCCAAACATATCAAACAAATCACTGGGCTCTTTAATTAATATTTTATTAATTAAACCACTTCTCTATTTTCTCTATCAATATTTGTTAACCAAATATTTCAATAATCAATCTTGGCTCTAATGCCATTTGGAAAACGTTTCCAAATATTAACTTCTTTTATTTTCTATATATTAGAAAATGTCTCTATTTACAATTGAAACAATTTCAATTACTTATCTCTATCCCTTTTTGTTTGCAATATTCGATTTTTATATTCACTTTACTATCGAATTCAATACGTCGATATAATGATCTCTAATTATCAAAATATCTTAAAAATATTCTAACTCCTTAAATTTCCGGAAAATTTCGCCATAACCTCCCCTGTATCGGGAGCATCGGGAAATTTCAAATAGCTTCCCGGTATCTTCTATTTTCAAAAAGAAAAAGAAAAAGCCAAGCGGCTTGCCGATACGGCGCATAAATCCCATATATGAATTTAAACATGTACCTTTTGTCGAGCACATAAATAAAAATCTTCATATACTCCATCCCATATCTGTTTAACACCTGTTCACCTGTTTTTAATTCAATTCAACTCAATCTATTTGTTCGAATTCAAATTTGAATCGTTTGAATTCAGTTTCGCTCAATTATTCTTTAATTAGCCCTTTTGCCTATTTCACTTCTTTGTTTGAACATAACCTGTTCGAACAAAATATTTAACTCGTTCATAACCAAATCGAATTTCGATTTCAATTTTAGTCTCCTTTTCTATTTCGAATATAAGTTTTCAAATCAAATTCGCTTATTTAAGGCCCAATATCCATTCAAAAGCTCCTTAACTAATTTCTATTCAATTTAGTTAATTCCATTCAATAAATCAAAATCTGGTTTCTGTTTCAAAAATCATATTCATTTACACAACTTGAATTCGCATATATTTTGCAACTCAACTCTGAAATTTTCTAAATAGAAATTCGGATTTTATTTGCTTAAAATCCCTTTTAAAATATTAAATAAACCATTTTGGTCGTTAAATAGTTCTGGCGCTGTTTTTCTGAAAATTTGATTTTGACATATCTCAAAATCTATACGACGAAATCCAGATTTTTCTCCTTCATTAGAAAACTATTATCAAACCGGTCCTGACGTTTCTTGTTTCGAAGAATTCCGACTTCAATTGCGTTCTGTATATTCAATTGAAGTTCAAATCGCTATTTTACGAACTGCAGCGCTGCGGCGAGTTCGTTTTAATTATATTTATATATATAAAACTTTAAACTTAGTTTTAAAAGGAATTCAACTCCACCTTTATATATATATATTCATAGATATTTCAAATTCCATCTGAATCT
Source organism: Allium sativum (assembly GCA_030737875.1). Classification (NCBI taxonomy): domain Eukaryota; kingdom Viridiplantae; phylum Streptophyta; class Magnoliopsida; order Asparagales; family Amaryllidaceae; genus Allium; species Allium sativum. Next base: position 433,755,385 of record CM060912.1, read on the forward strand.
TCACATTTCAAATTCCATAGTTTTAAATCCTGTATTCAAATCCTATTTGAAATCCTTTATTCGAATTCCATTTCAAATCATTCATTCGAATTCTATTTCAAGTTCTATTTTGAAATTTCATTTCAAAATCCTATTTCACACTTGTGTTTTCTATTTCTGAATTATCAAATGATAATTCTTTTTACTTCATTTATAACTTCGTTATAAAAGACTGTTTATAAACTTTGTTTAAAAGAAACTCCTTGGTTTATTTTTCAAAACAAGTTTATATTTTATTTCCATTTAAAATTCAAATTTCTATTTAAAAATAGACCCTTTCCTTTTTAAATCTCACATCTCCTTTTAATTGGCCCAGTGATATTTAAAACAATCGAATCACCCAATCCTCAATCATTTGGGTTTTTACACATCATATATGAATATATATATGAAATCAAACAACCAAGCAAACAAACAGATAATATATTTTTGAGGAATCCTGTTGGATTCCTCCAACCTGTTTTTCCTGCATCCACAGATGTTAGCACATAAATAATACCCATTCTGCTTCGTGGCAGAATATCGCGGTATAGAAGGTCATCCACTAATCATAGCGTGGGGCATATAGGGTAATCATCCGCTATGAAACTGCGGGCATCCGCTAATGAGACTGCGGGAATCCAACCAATCAACTAACCCAATATATATATATAATAGCCTAAATAACTAATATATACAAAACAACCAGAAAATATTCACACAAGCAACAGACAATTATTTTTTTATGAAATAAAAATAATTAAAAATAAAAGGTGAGTGAGATTTACTCACCGGGATTTCATTGTTCGATCCATTCTGATCCAACTGATTTTAGAATTTCCAATCCAACATCCAATAGTATTTTCCGCAACTATATTCTAAGGAACTGGCTTCTCGATTTAATTACCTTGTATAAATTTAAATTTTGCATTTATCAGACATACGGATTTATATCGACTAATAGGATTAAAGGTAACTTAATTTGATTTTTAACTTACTTTAAATTAATGACTTATGTGTTAACTAAATTCCAACCAAAATCTTAACTCATTACTTTACAAATTTTATTTCTATCTAACTAATCCCTTTATATAAAAAAAATCCTAATCACTTTATAAATTAACTAAATTAACTAAAAAAAAAATGTTATTAACAAATTTAACCACCGTTATTAACTTGCAAATTAGAATTAAATTAAATAAGTTATATTACCTTAATTACTTCTTTCTCCTCGGCATTTCACCAAGCACTTCTCCTTCAATCTCGGAAACTGCTCCTCACAGTCGAAATCCCCATTCGAACTCCTCTGCCTATCCCCCTAAATCGTCACCAGAAAAACCGAACTCCTCCAGATTCACCTAAAGTCTCTGCTCCTATCACGAACGTCTACTGACCATCACGAGGTGCTCCGCTGTCGAACCCCAAAAGACCATCGCGATTTATGAGCATCGCGACTTCAAGTTCGTGCCACAAACCGCCAGGTCGATCTACCCAAAACCCTTGACGACGTCCTCCAGAACCTTAGTCTTGGTCAACTCGCTAAATCTCGACAGCGAGCATCCACCTGAGCATCGCGATAGTTAGATGAGTGTCGCACCACCCTTTCGTCCTAAGAACTCGCGATGATCCAATTGATTTTGAATTGAGAAGCTCGGCCATTTTATTTGAGGGTTTTCGGATGATTCTCAGAAGAAATGAAAGTGAAAGGAACAAGGGTGTATTGCGATGCATATATAGGCGATAAGGGGAACAGATAATGTAGCTCGAGGAAGAAAGTAAATCCGACCATTTAAATTTCTGGTTTTACTTTGTCGGAGAGGAAGAGGGCAAATTTTTCAGCTCAAGGAAGAGGAATAGGTCTGCGATGATATAGGTCGGCTGAAAAACACTGATTTGAATTTTTATTTAATTAGATAACTAAAATATCCCGAGGTACTCTTATTTGAAAATCAGAACCGCTATTTTAACGTAACCATTGTTATTTCAACAGTTTAACACTATTCTGAACTAACCGAATATATTTTATATTTAATTTAAACGTATATAGAATAATTATTTTATAAGATATTAAATTATTAAATTTATAAACAATAAATTTCTCGATAATATATCATTACCATTATCGATTACATTCACATAAAATTTCTATTTATTATCTGAACCGTTTTGATTCAATTCTAACTTCGAATTCAATATATCTCGTATTACGGTAATTAAATCTATAATTCAATATGAAAAATCGATTTATATTATCAGCTCTATATTTAAAATAATATTAAATATTTAAAATAAGCTGTTCAAAAATCTGGGTCGTTACATTCTTCCCCCCTTAAAATAATTTCGTCCTCGAAATTGCTAAGGTAGAAAAAGTGATACAAATCCATTACTTTTCAAAACCTCTTTATATTGAAACTCAACCCCTCATATTTCAATAAATTAACTCCAATCAAAACTTTTGGTCTTCACACATTTAATTCGAATGATCTACGATCGATCCATTTATATCCAGTCTGTATTCCAATAAACCTATTCAAATTGATTCTAATTAATTCGCTCACTTCGACCCATTTAACTTGTTTAAGTTAAATTTAAATTCCAGAATTCAAATCCCTGTGTTTTCTTTTCAAATCCTTTTGAAATCACTTAAATATATACATATATTTATTTGTCACTATCTCAAATTCAAAATATTTGAATTTCAAACAAATTTCCCTCAAAACTTTTTCTAAGGTAGCAATTCATCACTTAGAAACTCGGAAATGAATACTGATGATGTTGCAATCATTATCAGAATTATTTCCCAGCCACTGAAGTGAGTTCAGTGCTTTATTATTTCTAAATCCATCTAAAATGATTTTCTTTCAAATCCTTTAAAACAAATCTATATCATTTTAATATATTTTGAAAAATATTTTTCAACTTCCCAGGATTTTAAATTCTCAATTCCGGTTTGAATTAAATTCTAATTCATCTCATTTGTATATTTAATTCCTATACAAATTCTATTTTGGTTATATATAACCATTCAAATTTTATAATCTTGTTTGATTATAATCCTAACAATCAACACACCCATATATCATAATAATTTCAGAAAATTATCCTTTCTATATCAAAATATAATTTTGGGTAAAATTATTTCATCTACCCACTTGGAAACAATACCATGTTGTATTTTTCTGTTCAAGTTTTTAGAAATCCCTATCGACTTCGTGGCGTCCCACGATTCGACCAGAATTCATAAACCACTCAACAGACTAGCCAACACAATATAAAACAATTGTTTTAATCAATTAACAAATACGCTCTCTCGTATCTATACACTCAACTCATTCTAGGGTACTACTGACCCTATCTCTAATGAGTACATGCCTCACAAGCCTAGGTGTTCGCTCAACCTAAGCTCTGATACCAACTGAAACGACCCGCAAATCCGTGCTATCTGAGTTGACTAAATACCCAACACGTCCAACCCAAATAACACAGAAATACGACTCATTATTAGAAAGAAGTTAGAGGGTGAGAATAGATAAGATAGAAAACTTAGAATAGAAGAAAAACGAAGATCACAAACTCACAGCGGAACGAATAAAATATATTATATAACATAAGCTTTGAAATACAAATCTGTTTTGTACATATACACATACCATCATCAGAGTACACATAACATTTAATTCAGCGGAAGTAACTCTAAATAACTAACATTGAAGCCTCCAGCTTCAAGCTCCTCCAAGTGTATCTGTAAAAGCCTGAAACACTTGACTGCCCGTACAAATTTGGGCACCCAAGAGTTTAGGAAAACAAAACAAAATAAACTCTGGGTCAGTCATGGGACTGGTGTGAGTAAACTCCAACCACTTGTTTAACTTTCAAAACTCTTTTCGAAAGAAAAGATAATAGTAAGACCAGCCCACACATAAACACAGACGGTTTTTACCTTACTATAACCCAAAACACTTTGATATGAAAATCCAGTGATATTATAGTAATGTCTACATCAAATAAATAACCAATTAGCAGAACGCTTGCATCTCACGCTCTACCTATATAGTATAAAATCAAAAACCGCAGGGCGCTTATTGGAGATTGAATTCCAACTATGACAAGGTATGGGACCACCTTCCGATGATGTATCTCTAGAGGCGAATACACCTGGGTTCAACAAGAACGTCTTGCAACCCGGCCCACACATGACCGACCACTCATTTCGCTTGAGTGTATCGAATGTATATCACCAACGGTTGGACTCAAACCACCGTTTCCCGAATGGGCAGAATCGATAGATTTAGAAACAAAAGGAATTTCTCTAGATAGGTGATTATACACCCTAATGGGTGCGACCCACATAGCCATGCTGCCTGCCCGATTTTTGTCCTTTGCCGGTTGTTGAGGCCTGAGGCTACGCATACTTACCATTCATTGATAACACAATCACTTTGAATGCCACATTGTCAGATCCGTTAATCACTAGTTGAGTTTGCACAAATATTCTGGATATTATGCTAAGGGATAAATCCGTTGCAACCATATATATTTATACAGACCAACCCTTTTGATCATTGGAAATACTCTGTCAGACATCCGTCCATTTACGTTCGTCCTGGGATTGAACGAAACCGAAGGCACCATTTCTATTAATAGAAAAGCCCTTGCACTTTACTCCGTCTTCAATATATTCAGCATACTTGGTTCGCAACGCTTATGCCGATACGGAGTGGTTCTTCGGATAATAATCCAACCGGTCTCTCCATATTGACAACGATGGTCAAAAACTTCGATAGTCTGTGATTTAACTATCGAATAAAAACAAGTGTTCACCCAAACATATCAAACAAATCACTGGGCTCTTTAATTAATATTTTATTAATTAAACCACTTCTCTATTTTCTCTATCAATATTTGTTAACCAAATATTTCAATAATCAATCTTGGCTCTAATGCCATTTGGAAAACGTTTCCAAATATTAACTTCTTTTATTTTCTATATATTAGAAAATGTCTCTATTTACAATTGAAACAATTTCAATTACTTATCTCTATCCCTTTTTGTTTGCAATATTCGATTTTTATATTCACTTTACTATCGAATTCAATACGTCGATATAATGATCTCTAATTATCAAAATATCTTAAAAATATTCTAACTCCTTAAATTTCCGGAAAATTTCGCCATAACCTCCCCTGTATCGGGAGCATCGGGAAATTTCAAATAGCTTCCCGGTATCTTCTATTTTCAAAAAGAAAAAGAAAAAGCCAAGCGGCTTGCCGATACGGCGCATAAATCCCATATATGAATTTAAACATGTACCTTTTGTCGAGCACATAAATAAAAATCTTCATATACTCCATCCCATATCTGTTTAACACCTGTTCACCTGTTTTTAATTCAATTCAACTCAATCTATTTGTTCGAATTCAAATTTGAATCGTTTGAATTCAGTTTCGCTCAATTATTCTTTAATTAGCCCTTTTGCCTATTTCACTTCTTTGTTTGAACATAACCTGTTCGAACAAAATATTTAACTCGTTCATAACCAAATCGAATTTCGATTTCAATTTTAGTCTCCTTTTCTATTTCGAATATAAGTTTTCAAATCAAATTCGCTTATTTAAGGCCCAATATCCATTCAAAAGCTCCTTAACTAATTTCTATTCAATTTAGTTAATTCCATTCAATAAATCAAAATCTGGTTTCTGTTTCAAAAATCATATTCATTTACACAACTTGAATTCGCATATATTTTGCAACTCAACTCTGAAATTTTCTAAATAGAAATTCGGATTTTATTTGCTTAAAATCCCTTTTAAAATATTAAATAAACCATTTTGGTCGTTAAATAGTTCTGGCGCTGTTTTTCTGAAAATTTGATTTTGACATATCTCAAAATCTATACGACGAAATCCAGATTTTTCTCCTTCATTAGAAAACTATTATCAAACCGGTCCTGACGTTTCTTGTTTCGAAGAATTCCGACTTCAATTGCGTTCTGTATATTCAATTGAAGTTCAAATCGCTATTTTACGAACTGCAGCGCTGCGGCGAGTTCGTTTTAATTATATTTATATATATAAAACTTTAAACTTAGTTTTAAAAGGAATTCAACTCCACCTTTATATATATATATTCATAGATATTTCAAATTCCATCTGAATCTTCACATTTCAAATTCCATAGTTTTAAATCCTGTATTCAAATCCTATTTGAAATCCTTTATTCGAATTCCATTTCAAATCATTCATTCGAATTCTATTTCAAGTTCTATTTTGAAATTTCATTTCAAAATCCTATTTCACACTTGTGTTTTCTATTTCTGAATTATCAAATGATAATTCTTTTTACTTCATTTATAACTTCGTTATAAAAGACTGTTTATAAACTTTGTTTAAAAGAAACTCCTTGGTTTATTTTTCAAAACAAGTTTATATTTTATTTCCATTTAAAATTCAAATTTCTATTTAAAAATAGACCCTTTCCTTTTTAAATCTCACATCTCCTTTTAATTGGCCCAGTGATATTTAAAACAATCGAATCACCCAATCCTCAATCATTTGGGTTTTTACACATCATATATGAATATATATATGAAATCAAACAACCAAGCAAACAAACAGATAATATATTTTTGAGGAATCCTGTTGGATTCCTCCAACCTGTTTTTCCTGCATCCACAGATGTTAGCACATAAATAATACCCATTCTGCTTCGTGGCAGAATATCGCGGTATAGAAGGTCATCCACTAATCATAGCGTGGGGCATATAGGGTAATCATCCGCTATGAAACTGCGGGCATCCGCTAATGAGACTGCGGGAATCCAACCAATCAACTAACCCAATATATATATATAATAGCCTAAATAACTAATATATATAAAACAACCAGAAAATATTCACACAAGCAACAGACAATTATTTTTTTATGAAATAAAAATAATTAAAAATAAAAGGTGAGTGAGATTTACTCACCGGGATTTCATTGTTCGATCCATTCTGATCCAACTGATTTTAGAATTTCCAATCCAACATCCAATAGTATTTTCCGCAACTATATTCTAAGGAACTGGCTTCTCGATTTAATTACCTTGTATAAATTTAAATTTTGCATTTATCAGACATACGGATTTATATCGACTAATAGGATTAAAGGTAACTTAATTTGATTTTTAACTTACTTTAAATTAATGACTTATGTGTTAACTAAATTCCAACCAAAATCTTAACTCATTACTTTACAAATTTTATTTCTATCTAACTAATCCCTTTATATAAAAAAAAATCCTAATCACTTTATAAATTAACTAAATTAACTAAAAAAAAAATGTTATTAACAAATTTAACCACCGTTATTAACTTGCAAATTAGAATTAAATTAAATAAGTTATATTACCTTAATTACTTCTTTCTCCTCGGCATTTCACCAAGCACTTCTCCTTCAATCTCGGAAACTGCTCCTCACAGTCGAAATCCCCATTCGAACTCCTCTGCCTATCCCCCTAAATCGTCACCAGAAAAACCGAACTCCTCCAGATTCACCTAAAGTCTCTGCTCCTATCACGAACGTCTACTGACCATCACGAGGTGCTCCGCTGTCGAACCCCAAAAGACCATCGCGATTTATGAGCATCGCGACTTCAAGTTCGTGCCACAAACCGCCAGGTCGATCTACCCAAAACCCTTGACGACGTCCTCCAGAACCTTAGTCTTGGTCAACTCGCTAAATCTCGACAGCGAGCATCCACCTGAGCATCGCGATAGTTAGATGAGTGTCGCACCACCCTTTCGTCCTAAGAACTCGCGATGATCCAATTGATTTTGAATTGAGAAGCTCGGCCATTTTATTTGAGGGTTTTCGGATGATTCTCAGAAGAAATGAAAGTGAAAGGAACAAGGGTGTATTGCGATGCATATATAGGCGATAAGGGGAACAGATAATGTAGCTCGAGGAAGAAAGTAAATCCGACCATTTAAATTTCTGGTTTTACTTTGTCGGAGAGGAAGAGGGCAAATTTTTCAGCTCAAGGAAGAGGAATAGGTCTGCGATGATATAGGTCGGCTGAAAAACACTGATTTGAATTTTTATTTAATTAGATAACTAAAATATCCCGAGGTACTCTTATTTGAAAATCAGAACCGCTATTTTAACGTAACCATTGTTATTTCAACAGTTTAACACTATTCTGAACTAACCGAATATATTTTATATTTAATTTAAACGTATATAGAATAATTATTTTATAAGATATTAAATTATTAAATTTATAAACAATAAATTTCTCGATAATATATCATTACCATTATCGATTACATTCACATAAAATTTCTATTTATTATCTGAACCGTTTTGATTCAATTCTAACTTCGAATTCAATATATCTCGTATTACGGTAATTAAATCTATAATTCAATATGAAAAATCGATTTATATTATCAGCTCTATATTTAAAATAATATTAAATATTTAAAATAAGCTGTTCAAAAATCTGGGTCGTTACATTCTCAGAAACTGAAAAGTTGGAGAAGGGAAGCCAGATCGAATGTAGAGCTTAATAATCAAACCACTTTCGACTTTGTTCCTTTTCGGGGACGAAAAGTTTTAAGTGGGGGAGATTGTAATAACCCGGAAATTCTGAGCCAGTTTAAAATTTTTATTTTGGCGATTTTAGCGAATTTTGAATATTTAAAATGGATTATTTTAAATAATAACAACGAGAAATTTATTTTGAATAGAATTCAACGTATATATTATACGCGTCGTCGTTAGAATATAAATAATTATATATAATTATAAATAGAATTGAAAATGGCGCGGTAGTTCGATAATTCGATTTCAAACTTCAAATGAATGTACCGGGTGCAAACCAATCCAGATTTTAGTGAAACCAAAAATATTAGAATCTATTCATGAATATCTTTCCAACGAATCCGAAAAATCGAATTTTCATAGCGGGAATCAAAAGTTATGCCCAGTTGAAAATTTAGAATAGTCGCTATGTAAATTATATGCGGCGCCAAAAAGTCATATTTTGCATACGGATGAATTTGGACTCGAAACCACTTCCATTGAGTTCAGAATGTCATTTAGAACTCCGAAAAGTATAAGCTTCGATATATTCCGATATCCGGAATAGTGGCTATGGGCTGGAGTTGTTCGGTTAACAATACATAGCCCTTAAAAAGTGAAATTTTGCATACGAGCTCAGAATTCGACGAGATAAATTTTTATGGATTCATAATGACAAATCATTGTTGAGTTCCAAATGGCGCGTCGAACGGAGTCAGTATGTGGCCGTGCGAGCTAAAACAGTTCCGGGTAAAACGAGCAGTCATTTTACAAAGGAACATTATTGATACGACCTCGGAATTCAATTCTACTTTTTTTTCTAGATTCGTATCATCTCATAATGGTTAAATCCAAGAGGACTTGATTTTTTGAGTTAGCATGTGAGCGTGCGAGAAGAAAAGGTGCGCCAAAATCGCATTTTTAGAGCTTATCTGAGCATTTTTGTGATTTTTAACGGACGATCAAACGAACTCGGAATTCGACGAAACTTGTTTCGTTGGACTCGTCTTCACGTCTACTATCTTGTGTCCGAAATCCGCGGCCATCGGAGATCGTTTGTGTTCGGACGATACGCGAGAAACTAGCATATAAACACTTTTACTTCCTTTTCTTCTTCACTTTCTTCCTCCTCCTCTTTCTTCACAAAAACTCAAAAATGGAGTCCCACCTCCTCCCGCCGCTGCCCCTCCTCCACCGCCCACCACCAGCCTCCGGCGAGCCGCCGCACCCCCTCCTCCTCCTCTTCCTCCTCCTCTCTCTCCTCTCTCCATTTGCAAATCCCTAAACCTCCAGCCACCACCGCCACCACCACGGGCCCCACCACCACCGCCGCCGGCCCCTAGCCACCTCCCCACGCCACCTCAGGCCCCACGCCCCCCTCCAGCCCCCTCAATTCCGGCCGTGGGCCCCGCTACACCCAAAAACCCATTTTCACCAAAATCGCCCGTTTTGCAAATAAGTCTCTGACCGTATTTCGCGAATAACTCCCAAACCGTGCGTTTCTAGCCAAAGCTCCTTAAGACCAAAATTGTAGAGCACGAAATTCTCTTCGATTTGGTATATGATAAGTCCTATTTTGCATTGCGGAGTTATCGGGAAAACGCGTCCGAAGTCTGCTGATCAAACATTGTCAAAATGCTGTCTTTTCGCGATTTCCGGCGAAATGGCACATTTTCGGCAAGAAGACCACTAGGCAAAAGTTGTTCAGAATGGCGTGTTTGTGCTAGTAAAAAAGATGGTGTGAAGATTGAAGCTCGTTTGCAAATTCTAGGACCCAAACAGCGAATCCGGGCGTTAGAAAAAAAGTGAGTTTTCTCCGTTCTAAAGCTTCTACAGTTTTGACATATGAAATAAATAAAAATATGATCTTTGTATTATAGAGAGGATAAAAATCCGATTTTTAGCTTATAGAAGATATAAAGATGAGATTTTTATATAATGTAGATAATAAAAATGTGATTTTTATACATGTAGCGGCTACGGGCAACGAAAGTGACAAAAGGCGAGAACGACAAGATTTTCTACATAAGAAGAGTCGAGATGATTGGATTAGCTAGTTGGTGAGAACTTCTCACTCAAAATCTCTTTCTCTAGTTATATATATATACTAGGATGCAGACGGTGCTTAGTAGCACCCGACACAATCGTCCACAGACCATGGACTTGTTTGATTGGTTGTGTAGTTGGTTAGTCTAATTGGTTTGAATTGAATTGTTTGGTGAAATGGAATGGATTTGATTGATGTGTGAATGGCGTGAGCCTTCACTAGACCGGGGATAAGGCTAGGCCTCGTCCCGTTTCTAGTATCGTGCCGTTATGCCGCCGAAATTTTCTAAAATATGTTAGAAAAATAAAAATATCATTTTTATTGTGTAAATGAAATGAATAGAAATTCAAGTGTTGAAATAAATATTTTTGACGTTAAAAATATAATTTTTAACGTGAATGTGAATATATAAATATTCATTTACAAACCGGACGGTTTGTTTATGTACACCTATTTGACTGATATTGATTGGGATGATAAATTTTACACATCGCCCAACTGCACAAATAAAATCTGTGTTTGATTGTTTGAAACCCCACACGGGTGTTGGGATGGAATTTAAAGTTCACTCATCCTGATTGATTAAATATGTCGATCGATTGATTGACAGGCTGTTATAAGCGTAAGATATCTATATTTGATGCTTATACAGTGTAGTGCACTTTGGTTGATGGTTGATTATTTTTCAATGCTATTATATACATGTGTTGTATGGAATCCATATAATTAACATTATATGGTGATTGATTGGGCCTCATTTCAAATCGGGAAAATAAGGAATATTATAAAAGAAAATTCATGTGTTGAATATAAAAATAGTCATGTGTTGACGATGTTCATGTGTTGAGTGAAATATTTTATACAATGAAATTTACATCTTTATCATATTTAAAATTAGAACTACTTCCCAGTAGAAGTCTAATTAAAAAAAAATCAAACGATAGTTACCATAGTTTTATAAAATATTTTACATAACAAAAATAGTGATGTGTTGACAGTACTCATGTGTTGAGATTAGTCAGGTGTTGGAAGAAATATAGATTCATGTGTTGAATGGAATAAATATTCATTTGTTGAATAGAATAACGGATTTATTGAAAAATATAAAGCCGTGTTGATTAGAGTTACGCTATTTTGATGTGAACGATATTTATATCGATTATATTCATTTTTATAATGAATATAGAAAAGAAGTGATTTCAAAATATAACGTTTTGAAAATATTATCATTTATATAGTAATGATATAAAATATTCAGTTTTGATTAGAAATTGAAATAGTGTTGAAATGATTTTGAAACGAAGTTAAAACGATTTATAAAATACGTTTTAAAAGGAAATTGACGAAATATATATATAATATAATATATATATATATATTATATATAATGGCCTGAATAGAATGCGCCGCTCCGCGGCAGTTCGTAAATTTCGACCATTGACTTCGAATTGACGTTGCGGGAGATCCGACCGTCGGATTCTCCTAAAACCGGAACCGTTGGGTTCGTATCGAAAAGAGCTTTCCAATGAATATTAGAAATTTGAAATCTAACGGTTGGATTTGGAATTATGTCCAAATCAAATTTGAAAAAGGTCGATGTAAGTGCAGTCCGATGGCCGTTGTTGGAAATCAACTGTACGGGCCTTGATAAAATTATTAAAAATATTAATAATTTGTGTAAAATCATAATATGTGAATTGGAAAGAACTGGGATGAAGAATTCCACATTTGAAATGATAAAAATAGATTTTTGTCGAAATGAACTAGTTTTGAACTAGAATTAAAAATCAATTTATTTGTGAAATAAATAAATTGAATTTGAAAGTGATTTTAAAAATAATCAATATTCCCAATACGTGGATTGGACTGGAGTTGAATCGAAATTATCTTCGGGATATTTCGATGTTGGATTTCGTGACTATACAGATATTGTTATGGGAATTTGAAAGATATATTTTATATCGTTATTGCCAATACGATATATGTTGGTTTCAGAATTTGATATTGAATATAAGCCGATATATTTTCTATTCAGAGCCTTGTATTTAATATCAAATGTGATTTGGGTTTGTCGTGAATCGTGTTTTAGAAGACATTGGTTCTTTAACCCAGTTAAAGACATAATATTGATTTTTGAGAAGATTAAAACTAAATGGAGTTTTAATGAATCTTTAATTAGATTAAAAAGTGAATTGATAATTTAAATTATCAAATCTGAAAAGTGATCGAGAGTGGAGTATCACCAGTTTTGCTCCAAAGCGATAGTTAAATCTTTAATTAGATTTGAACGTGAAATGGTAATTAATTTTACCGATAACACCGTGGTGTTAGATATGGAGTATCACCAGTTTTGCTCCATGGGATATATAGGTTGGGATTGGGAAATAAAACAAATAATTACTTCGGTGTGGTTCGCTAATCCCGACTAGTTTGAAATGATATCCAAAGGAAGATTATAGGATAAATTTAGAAGAATTTATCTTGGACAAAATTAATGGGAACATTTCCCTAAGAATGTGATTTTGTGAATAAAAGAATATTCTGAATTGGAATGAGGCGTTCGTTGTGTTTGTGTAACATTTGTTTATCATATACGTGGGTTATTCAGGAAGGCCGGGTTATACCCATTCTGAATAACCGATTCGACGAGATGTCGAAGATGAAGACGGTGGTTGAAGACCGGAAGTCTTCACATCGTTTGGGTGATTACTGATGATCTTGATTGGGCTGTACACCCAGGATGAGGGAATCAGTTGGTGATCGTCCAGACGTACCTGGAGATGGATGGATATGCGAGGAAAGTGCCTCCGGTTTCGTTCAGACCCAGAACGAACTTGTAAATGGATTGTGTGTCTGACATTGGATTTTATTCTGTGTTGATTGATCTCTATTAAATATACATCTGTTTGGCGGCGGAGAATTTATTCTCTTGCTTAACGCCCTTCTCTGAGACATACGAGCTCAGAGGTTGTATATCGATGGACATCAGTCGCATGGAGTGAATTGCCAATGTGGCATGCGTAAGTGGCAATTGATCAAGGCTTCTGTTGAAAAGCAAAGTCTTGTGGTTGATGATCAAAGCACGGCCTGTGTGGCGTAGCTTTGTGTATAACGTGAATTCGCGAGCCTCACACCTCGGTATGAGTCAAAAACGGGAGACGGACCGCTGGGAGAGCACGACGTTTCTTTCTAGCTAGGGTGGTGTCAGTGACCTACCAGCCCTGACATTTATATACTTTTCACCTGTGTGGTTGTTGGATACGAGGCGCCTCGGATATATGTCTGTAAGGACCGGGAAACGTGTGTTCAGGAATTGCCAATCCTCAAAAGTAAGAGAGGACCGGCCCAGCCGATTCCAAGGATCATAGTGGGGTCCTGAGGCATTTGCTAGAGTGTCTCGAACGCGGAGAGGAGCTTGCCCCTTGCCTCGACTCATGATGGAATCCAATTTCCAATACGTGTGTTTCGGTTTTATTTGTAGAACCTAGTATGGCGACATAGTGGTATGGGTCATTCATGCCGCCTATGATTGATATTTATGATTGAAATTGTTTTGACACTATACACCTATAATAGTATCAAATAATGTGTTTTAAACGTATCAAGCATGCTTTGGCTGTTATAAGGTAAAAACCCTATCCTCCGGCTTGCGTTGCATTGTGTGATGGGACCTGGGTCTTATAACAGCTTCATTTTTCTTTATTTAGCATTGCGCTGTTTGATTTATGCACTGGTATTCTTGGGAGGAAACCCGTTCCGTGTCATACGGCGTGGTCCCTTGATTTACCGAACTTTAAAACCAATATTAATAACTGTTTTAGTTCTCACACCAGTCACATGACTGACCTGGAGTTTATTGTTTTAACATAAACTCTGGGTGCCCCTATTTTTCGCACGGGCAGCTAGTAGTTTTGGTTTTGCAGATTTATATTCACAGGGTCCTGATATACAGCTGGAACGATGCTCGGAAAGCTCTGTATCCGTGTATCACTTCTAGTTGTGCTTTTGTATTATTTTCCGTTGCTATGTAATTTATTGTAATCTCTGATATTTATCGAATGTAATTTATTCATTTATACTCTGTATATTCTTGTATCTGATGGAATTGTTGTAATAACAATGAAATGTTCTTCCGTCTGCGTCCTTTTGTGTGTTGTTCTCAAAGTATCCGCTCTTTCCTTCACGGGGAAGTTACGGGTTCTTACAGAATCCATCAGAACCAATCAATGCCACATCTTCCTTAGAGCGAATCGGCCCACGGGTTGACAGCCAAACACCCTGAATCAACCCCTAGTCGACCCAACGAGGCTCGGGTCGACCTCAAAAATGGGTCGGTTCGGTTATTCCCCCTCCTGATTCGTTGTTTTGAACTTTTTTGCATATTTATTTATTTAATTTATATATATATATATATATATATATATTTCTCATATGCATACAAACTTAAAGGCTTAATAACTTCCTCATAAGGCATCCGTTTTATGCAAACCAAATGTATATCTTGACCAAAATTTTGAGCCGAACGTAATAGTGCAAACCATTTCACTTAATTCTTCTTCTAAAAATTAAGTGTTCTTGAATTTGTTAATTTTAATATTCTTAGAAAATTCGAGGTGTTTCACCCGCTTGGCTGTTTCTTTTTCTTTTTGGATTGGAGAGGCCTGTATTGTAATAACCCGCATTTTTAGAGATATATAATTAATTTATTTAATTATATAATTGGTGGTTTAGAGAAGTTAATGATCGTTTAATTAAATAATGTTGAATATTTAATAAATAATTATAATATAATAGTATATTATAATGTCGAAATAGTCGGAAATAGTGAAATTCACAATATCGTGTGAATTGAATAGCATACGAGATTTGGTGGTGTTTTGATTCGAAATATAATAACGATTATATTGAATCGACGACAGTTGAACGTATAGTTTATAATATATTTATAAACGAGCTCGAAATGGCGCTGTAGTTCGCTATTTGGCGATTTGAACTTCAACTGAATGTATAGGATTCGTTTTAAGCCGGATTTCTGTGAAACAAGAAACTTGTGGAGCTGGTGGAGTATATCTTTCTAATGGAAGAGAAAAATCGGGATTTCGTCGTGTAGATTTTCTGATATATCCAAATAAAATTTTAGAATTGTCGCTATAGAATCGTTTATCGACCGTAATGGTTTATTCATTATGACTAGAGATCGGGCTTGAATTTAGACAAGGTTCTTTTGGGAAATAGTGATAATTTAATTTTTAGAATTTTATCATAATTTTTAATTAATTTAGTAAGCGACTTTTTATTTGAAGTATTTCGCACCTTGAAATCAACATTTTGAAGTTTCAAAATATGAGTCCATCTACCGGTATTATTATATTTTTGGGATCGTGGCACCGAGCTGATTACAACAGTATTTTTAGTTCTGCCAGATAGCTGTCCGTGACTAAGTAGAAATTTACACCATAGGGTAACCTTAACATATGTATAATGATTTCAAAGAAACAATTGAATACTTATCACTGAAGTATAACGTAAGCAGACAACATGGCCCAAACAACTACACATACAAACTCCACATACAAACTCCACGTCCAAAATATCTAGATATTTTGAATGTCTAAATGACCCCCATATCCCTTAAGACCTAACAAAAGCTATAAATAACCCTTCCTTCTACTTTCCTTAAAACCTAAAACCAACGTTTTCAGTAAACCAAATTGAAGTCGCCAGGTACTTCTCTTCTAAAACAAAAATCGGGATCTTTGAGCATAAATAAAAAAATCAATTACTCAACCAAAGAATTCGATATTCGATTCATTTAAATCCTCAGAACAAGAGCTCCCTTTGGTACTTTTATTCCCTGAATTCGAACACAAGTAGTTCGCATTTATTTTGTTCCCATCAGCGTCGGCCATGGGGATATACGCCGGAGCTGGGTCGAAGGCCGAACAGGCGCTGGTAGGGGGGTCCGAAGATCGAAGCATATACACGTCGCAAGCAGTATTACACAGGGCGTGAGGATGACGAACGAATTTCAAATGATTTGATGGAGTTGTGTGTTTTGGTGTGCTGTTCGGTTTGAACTAGAAGGCGAGAGTTTGGCTAAAACGTGAGGGGTGAACACAGCAGATTGGAGCTTGTGTCTGCAGAAAACGGTGAAGAGAATACTGGAGCAAGGACGCAAAAGAGTGATACGGGAAGTACATGATGCATCAAATAAATGGGGCTTTTTTTTCAGGTAATAAACCATGGGATACCCATGAGCATACTTGATAATATGATGCTTGGTAATTGGAAGTTTCATGAACTGGATGTTGATATCAAGGAAAAGTATTATACCAGAGAGATGAATGCAGAGTAGCTTATAATTCGAATTATCATCTGTTTACTTCCTTGGCTGCAGATTGGAGAGATACAGTTGGGATTAAATTCGATGGATCTTTGAACATTGAAGAAATACCAAATGTTTTCAGAGAGGAAATATTTGAATATAGGCAACACATGGAAAAGGTTGCTGAAACTATATATGAACTATTGTCAGAGGCGCTGAATTTGGATCCGAGCTACTTGAAGAGTATTGATCTAACACCGATACAGAATACACTTTGCCATTACTACCCTCTATGTCCTGAACCATGGATTGTAGTAGGAACAACAAAACATGCAGATCCTACATTCTTAACTTTGCTTATGCAAGACGGTCATGGAGGCCTTTAAGTACTTCATAAGAATCAGTGGATTCCTGTCATTCCTGTTCATGGAGCTTTGATTTGTAACATTGGTGATCTTCTTCAGGGTTGAGCGTCACTGGAAGGAGTTGAAAGGAATCAAGCAAAACGAGATCCAATAGGATCGTATGGACGGGAGCAACACAATGGGACTGACCGCGAGTCAATCCGAGCTCGTTACAATTTATGGAGAAATAAATTGTCCGACTGAATCAAATAACGCAAACCGTTATTTAACGATTAACGCGCCAATGTGAGTAAATCTCACTAACTCTGAACAGTTTATAATTTCATGTTGTATTTTTAGAACTGTTAGAAATTGTCTGTTTGATTGTGTGTTGGTTGATTGATTGAACTGCTAGTCAGTTAGTGAATATTATATATATATATATATAAACAGTTAAATAGTTATATATTGATTATGTTTAACAGAATATATCATATGGAACTGAAAGTGATGTTATCTATATTGTTTAACATCTGTGATGCAGGGAAACAGGTTGGAGGAATCCGACTGGATTCCTCAACAGTTATTTTATTGTTTTTCATATATTTTGATATATGATGTGAATTATAACCTGTTGTTGATTGTGTGTGTATGGACGATATTGAACATCGTGATTTGATATGATTGAATACCATAACATACGGGATGTTGATAAGGAGATTTTCAAAGTGATATTGAAAATAGCATATTTATAAAATGGGATATTTATAAATAAGAGATATTTATAAAGTGGAATATTTATAAATAATAAATGTTTATAAATTGGAATATTTATAAATAGGAGATATTTGAAAAGGAAATAAATTCAAAACATTTCTTTTTGAATGGAAAGGCCTGTGTGGCGAGTTTGGGGATTTTCCCGATGCTCCCGATACAAAGGAGGTTATGGCGAATTTTCCCGGGAATTTAAGGAGTTAGAATATTTCAAGAATAAATTTGAAAAAGAAATATTTGTAAACCATTTACAAATAGAATTGGAAAGGGAACATTATAAAAAGGAAATCATTTTTAAAGTGTAGAACCGTTATTTAAAAGTAAATCTTTTCAAATGAATAAAACGTTGTTAAAAAGGAAATCTTTATAAAGTGAATAAAGTAAATTGAATATGGTATTCGAAAGGAGTTAATCGAATATGGTATTCGAAGTTAGTTAATCGAATATAGACATTCGAAAGGAGTTAATCGAATATGGTATTCGAAGTTAGTTAATCGAATATGTTATTCGAAAGGGGTTAGTCAAGTCGAGTTAGTCAAATAGAGTTAACCAGTTAGAGTTAGTCAAATAGAGTTAACCAGTTAGAGTTAATCAATAGAGTTAACCAGTTAGAGTTAACCAGTTAGAGTTAACCAGTTGGAGTTAATTAGTTAGAGTTAATCGATTAGAGTTAAAACGAACTAGAGTTAATCAAATATAGTTATTTGAGACAGAGTTAGTCAAACATAGTATTCAGGGTAAGTTGCCATTTTGTACGACTGATAGCGTAATTCGCAGGGCTGTAAATAGCCTACGGCGGTCGGATGTTTTCCTGAGGGAGTCAGGCGTAACCATTGTGATCGCTGCGATCTAGAGTCAAGCGAATGGAGTTTAATCGAATATTAGTTATTCGATAGGAGTTAATCGAGTTGATCGAGTTGAGAAATAAGTTAAGTTAAATAAGTTGAGTTGATCGGGTGGTTCGACCAAGTTAGTCGAGCCTAGTTAATCGAATCGAATTGGTCGAACCAAGTAAGTCGAGTTAAGTTAGTCAAGTTAGTCGAGCCTAGTTAATTGAATCGAATTGGTCGAACCAAGTAAGTCGAGTTAAGTTAGTCAAGTTAGTCGAGCCTAGTTAATCGAATCGAATTGGTCGAACCAAGTAAGTCGAGTTAAGTTAGTCAAGTTAGTCAAGCCTAGTTAATCGAATCGAATTGGTCGAACCAAGTAAGTCGAGTTAGTCGAGTCAAGTTAAGTTAGTCGAGTTAAGTTCGTCGAGTTAAATAAATCGATGTTAGTTTCATCGAAAGGAGTTATCGATGTTAGTTTCATCGAAAGGAGTTATCGATGTTAGTTTCATCGAAGGGAGTTATCGATTATAGTTTAATCGAAGTGAGATTTTCAAATATGAGATATTTGAAAAGGAAGAGTTATCGAATATTAGTTATTCGAAGAGAGATTATCGAATATCGTTTATTCGAGAAGGAGTTAATCGAATATAGGTTATTCGAAGAAGAGTTAATCAAATAGAGATTTCTCGAAGAGAGCTAATCGGCGAATTCGATTATATCGAATTCGGGAAAGTACTTATACTTTCCAGTGTTTAAATAGAGATTTATTTATTTATAAATAAATAAGTGTTAGGTTAATTATTCACTAATAAGAATAGAAGTTATAATTGAAGTTAGATAATTCGAAAAATAGGGATTATAACGTTATCGTTATAACCAATGTTTTAAATATAGAAGTGGATTAGTAAAATTGGATCCGAGAAAGGCGTAAAGAAGTTGTTAAAGATTAAAAGATAAACTTTGACCATTTCGAAGTTATAACGTTGTTCAGTTAAGGTCTGAGAGGTAATTATACCCCAACTTGAGTGACTTCCTTCTTAACTAAGAAATGGTAAGGTTTGATCGTAAAGGAGTTTTGGAAATGTTTTCCAAACGAGAATCAGAAATGTTTTCTGATAAAAGAAAATAAGAATTTAGAATATAGGGAAACCGGAGATAAGGAAATAAATGAACTAAAGAGATTTATGTTAAATGATGTTTGTTCGATATAAATTCCATTTGGAAATAATATCGTTGTTTGCACACTTGTTTTTCTTTGATAGTTAACACACAGACTATCGAAGTTTTGAACATTTTAACGTTGTTAATATGGAGAGACCGGTTGGATTATTATCCATAGAACCACTATGTATTGGCATAAGCGTCGCGAATCATATATGCCAAAGATAATTGAAGACGGAGTAAAATGCAAGGGCTGTTGTATAAGTCTTAGATAACAGTGACTAAGATGGATATACGGAATAGTGCCTTCGGTTTGTCCAGTCCCAGGACAACTTGTATGGACGAAGGTCTGACAGAGTATATCCAATGGATCGCGTAAGTTGATCTGTTCAAACGTATTCACGTTTGGTGGCGGAGGAATTCGTTTCTCTTAGCTGTATACCCGTGTTATTTTTGGATAAGTAAATTTGTGATTTGGCGGGTATGACGATGTGACATTTCTAAGTGAATGAAGATGGATGTCTGACATAGTATTTCCAGACGGTCACGTACATTGATTTCTTCAACTATACCAAGAGTGGAAGCGGAGAAGGAAACTTCTTTTAGCTGACACGTAATGTATGGTTGTAGACGTCAATTAGTGGTTCTGATGGATCTGACAATGTGGCATTCGAAGTGAAATCTGATGTGATGATAAAGCGTAGCTTCTAGCCTCATCAACCGGTAAATGACAGAAATCGGGCAGGCAGCATGGCTAAGTCGGTCGCACCGAAGTAGGGTGTATAATCACCTATCTAGTGAATATTCATTTGTTTTTCTTAAATCTATCAATGCTGTCCCATATATATATGGGAACGGTTGCTGATCCCAACCGTTGGTGATGTACATTCGATACACTCAAGCGAAATGAGTGGTCGGTCATGTGTGGCTGAGTTACAAGATGTTCTTGTTGAACTCCAGTGTATCGTTCCTAGAGTACACTGATCGGAAGGTGGTTCCATACCTTGTCATAGTTGGAAATCCATTATCCAATACGTGCTTGCGATTTTGATTATATACTATATATGTAGAACGTGAGATGAAAGCGTTTCTGCTAGCTGATATCTATTTGTACATAGACATTATTATAATATCAAAAGGTTTTTGATATAAAGATATTTTGGATTCTCATAAGGGAAAAACCCGTTCCGTTC
This sequence comes from Allium sativum, assembly GCA_030737875.1. Lineage (NCBI taxonomy): Eukaryota > Viridiplantae > Streptophyta > Magnoliopsida > Asparagales > Amaryllidaceae > Allium > Allium sativum. The sequence goes on from CM060912.1 coordinate 433,776,639, forward strand.
TGCGGCGTGGTGTTATGAGATATCGTTTACTTGTTCATATACCTTTTTAAACTGTTTTACTCATACCAGTCCCATGACTGACCCGGAGTTTACTTTGTTGTTTTCCCTAAACTCTTGGGTGCCTAAATTTGTACGGGCAGTCAAGTAGTCAGGAATTTACAGATATACTGGAAGAGCGTGGAGCAGGAGGCTTCAAGATCATATAGCTATAGTTTATTTCCGTTGTGTTGTAAGTGCTGTACTCTGATAAGTGATATTGTATACATACTGTTATATTTCAAAGTTATGTTATCTATTATATGTTATTCGTTCCGCTGTGAGGTTCGTGTTACTCTGATGTTGTGTTCTTCTTCTTCTATTCTAAGTTTATATCTTATCTATTCTCACCCTCTAATTTCTTTCATTAATTACCGGGATTTTTCGATGTTTTGGTTATCGACGTCGAGCTTACGTCGATAACCAAAGCCGCCGAAAATCTGGGTCGTTACAGTTGGTATCAGAGCTTAAGTTAAGAATTACCTTGGCTCTGTGGCGTGACTCGGTAGAGATAGGGTTAGTAATACCCTAGATTGAGTTTGAGTGTATATATACGAGAGAGCGTATTTGTATTTGATATAAAAAAATGGTTTTATATTGTGGAGATTCATTGGCTGAGTTGTTTATGAGTTCTGGTCGATCAGCTTGATCCACTGTATCGGTAGGAGTAAATAAACACTTGAATACGATGGACCGACACAGTATGGATATGTAATATATTATCATATATTAGATATATTGGTTGTAATTATAATCGAATGAGATTATAAAGTGAAATGGTTATATATAACTAATCAGAATCATATAAGTAAAGTATATGAAATAAGATGAATTAAACATGAATTTAAAACAGATTTGGAATTAAAATAAGGAAATTTTAAGTTCCTGGGAGATTTTGAAATGTTTTCAAAATAGAAGTATTTGGTAAGGGTTTTGAAATGATATAATATTGAACTCACCTTGATTTGCTGGAAAATAGATTCTGATGATGAATCTAGACATTATCAGTGTTCACTTTCGAGTTCTAAGTGACGGATTACTACCAAAGATCTTGTTTTTGAATTGTTTTGAGAAAACAAGTTGTTTAGAAATTCAAAGGTTTTGAATTGGCATTATGATTTCAAATTGATTTGAAATTACCCAGGAATTTAAGTTCTGGAATTAAAATTTAACTAATGAAGTTAAATAGATTGAGATGGTATAAATCGAATTAGAAATAATCTGGAATTAACTTGAATAAATAAGTTAAGAGTTTGAAATCGAGAATGGAACTCGAGTGGAAATAGAATTCGACTTAGGTATAAGCGAATGATTTGGTTTTGAGAATGAACTGATTTGAGATCAAGTTGGTAATGCATTGTTATATGCAGAAGTGGTGACGAATGGTAGGGATATAATGATATGCCCGACAAAAAGGTACAAGTTTATATTTCATATGAGTTTGGTGATTTATGAGCCGAATTGGCAAGCCGCTTAGCTGTTTGATTTTCTTTTTGGTTGAAGAAGGCCCAGAGAGGCGAGTTGGAGTTTGAGCTATTGACCAGTACATATGAGACGCTGGCGAAATTTTTCGAAAAGATAAGGCGTTAGAAAATTTTCATGATTTTTGAAAATATTAGTTAGTCGGAAGGAATTAATATTGAAATCGATATTAGTTGGTTCAGTTGAAACCAGAGATAAGGGGTAAACCGATAAGCTTTTACCAAATAGATAGGGTCGTCCTCTAACTTAGCAATTTCGAGGACGAAATTATTTTAAGTGGGGAAGAATGTAATGACCCGCATTTTTAGAGATATATAATTAATTTATTTAATTATATAATTGGTGGTTTAGAGAAGTTAATGATCATTTAATTAAATAATGTTGAATATTTAATAAATAATTATAATATAATAGTATATTATAATGTCGAAATAGTCGGAAATAGTGAAGTTCACAATATCGTGTGAATTGAATAGCATACGAGATTTGGTGGAGTTTTGATTCGAAATATAATAACGATTATATTGAATCGACGACAGTTGAACGTATAGTTTATAATATATTTATAAACGAGCTCGAAATGGCGCTGTAGTTCGCTATTTGGCGATTTGAACTTCAACTGAATGTACAGGATTCGTTTTAAGCCGGATTTCTGTGAAACAAGAAACTTGTGGAGCTGGTGGAGTATATCTTTCTAATGGAAGAGAAAAATCGGGATTTCGTCGTGTAAATTTTCTGATATATCCAAATAAAATTTTAGAATAGTCGCTATAGAATCGTTTATCGACCGTAATGGTTTGTTCATTATAACTAGAGATCGGGCTTGAATTTAGACAAGGTTCTTTTGGGAAATAGTGATAATTTAATTTTTAGAATTTTATCATAATTTTTAATTAATTTAATAAGCGACTTTTTATTTGAAGTATTTCGCACCTTGAAATCAACATTTTGAAGTTTCATATATGAGTCCATCTACCGGTATTATTATATTTTTGGGATCGTGGCACCGAGCTGATTACAACGGTATTTTTAGTTCTGCCAGATAGCTGTCCGTGACTGAGTAGAAATTTACACCATATGGTAACCTTAACATATGTATAATGATTTCAAAGAAACAATTGAATACTTATCACCGAAGTATAACGTAAGCAGACAACATGGCCCAAACAACTACACATACAAACTCCACATACAAACTCCACGTCCAAAATATCTAGATATTTTGAATGTCTAAATGACCCCTATATCCCTTAAGACCTAACAAAAGCTATAAATAACCCTTCCTTCTACTTTCCTTAAAACCTAAAACCAACGTTTTCAGTAAACCAAATTGAAGCCGCCAGGTACTTCTCTTCTAAAACAAAAATCGGGATCTTTGAGCATAAATAAAAAAATCAATTACTCAACCAAAGAATCCGATATTCGATTCATTTAAATCCTCAGAACAAGAGCTCCCTTTGGTACTTTTATTCCCTGAATTCGAACACAAGTAGTTCGCATTTATTTTATTCCCATCAGCGTCGGCCATGGGGATATACGCCGGAGCTGGGTCGAAGGCCGAACAGGCGCTGGTAGGGGGGTCCGAAGATCGAAGCATAGACACGTCGCAAGCAGTATTACACAGGGCGTGAGGATGACGAACGGATTTCAAATGATTTGATGGAGTTGTGTGTTTTGGTGTGGAGTTCGGTTTGAACTAGAAGGCGAGAGTTTGGCTAAAACGTGAGGGGTGAACACAGCAGATTGGAGCTTGTGTCTGCAGAAAACGGTGAAGAGAATACTGGAGCAAGGACGCAAAAGAGTGATACAGGAAGTACATGATGCATCAAATAAATAGGGCTTTTTTTTCAGGTAATAAACCATGGGATACCCATAAGCATACTTGATAATATGATTTTTGGTAATTGGAAGTTTCATGAACTGGATGTTGATATCAAGGAAAAGTATTATACCAGAGAGATGAATGCAAAGTAGCTTATAATTCGAATTATCATCTGTTTACTTCCTTGGCTGCAGATTGGAGAGATACAGTTGGGATTAAATTCGACGGATCTTTGAACATTGAAGAAATACCAAATGTTTTCAGAGAGGAAATATTTGAATATAGGCAACACATGGAAAAGGTTGCTGAAACTATATATGAACTATTGTCAGAGGCGCTGAATTTGGATCCGAGCTACTTGAAGAGTATTGATCTAACACCGATACAGAATACACTTTGCCATTACTACCCTCTATGTCCTGAACCATGGATTGTAGTAGGAACAACAAAACATGCAGATCCTACATTCTTAACTTTGCTTATGCAAGACGGTCATGGAGGCCTTTAAGTACTTCATAAGAATCAGTGGATTCCTGTCATTCCTGTTCATGGAGCTTTGATTTGTAACATTGGTGATCTTCTTCAGGGTTGAGCGTCACTGGAAGGAGTTGAAAGGAATCAAGCAAAACGAGATCCAATAGGATCGTATGGACGGGAGCAACACAATGGGACTGACCGCGAGTCAATCCGAGCTCGTTACAATTTATGGAGAAATAAATTGTCCGACTGAATCAAATAACGCAAACCGTTATTTAACGATTAACGCGCCAATGTGAGTAAATCTCACTAACTCTGAACAGTTTATAATTTCATGTTGTATTTTTAGAACTGTTAGAAATTGTCTGTTTGATTGTGTGTTGGTTGATTGATTGAACTGCTAGTCAGTTAGTGAATATTATATATATATATAAACAGTTAAATAGTTATATATTGATTATGTTTAACAGAATATATCATATGGAACTGAAAGTGATGTTATCTATATTGTTTAACATCTGTGATGCAGGGAAACAGGTTGGAGGAATCCGACTGGATTCCTCAACAGTTATTTTATTGTTTTTCATATATTTTGATATATGATGTGAATTATAACCTGTTGTTGATTGTGTGTGTATGGACGATATTGAACATCGTGATTTGATATGATTGAATACCATAACATACGGGATGTTGATAAGGAGATTTTCAAAGTGATATTGAAAATATCATATTTATAAAATGGGATATTTATAAATAAGAGATATTTATAAAGTGGAATATTTATAAATAATAAATGTTTATAAATTGGAATATTTATAAATAGGAGATATTTGAAAAGGAAATAAATTCAAAACATTTCTTTTTGAATGGAAAGGCCTGTGTGGCGAGTTTGGGGATTTTCCCGATGCTCCCGATACAAAGGAGGTTATGGCGAATTTTCCCGGGAATTTAAGGAGTTAGAATATTTCAAGAATAAATTTGAAAAAGAAATATTTGTAAACCATTTACAAATAGAATTGGAAAGGGAACATTATAAAAAGGAAATCATTTTTAAAGTGTAGAACCGTTATTTAAAAGTAAATCTTTTCAAATGAATAAAACGTTGTTAAAAAGGAAATCTTTATAAAGTGAATAAAGTAAATTGAATATGGTATTCGAAAGGAGTTAATCGAATATGGTATTCGAAGTTAGTTAATCGAATATAGACATTCGAAAGGAGTTAATCGAATATGGTATTCGAAGTTAGTTAATCGAATATGTTATTCGAAAGGGGTTAGTCAAGTCGAGTTAGTCAAATAGAGTTAACCAGTTAGAGTTAGTCAAATAGAGTTAACCAGTTAGAGTTAATCAATAGAGTTAACCAGTTAGAGTTAACCAGTTGGAGTTAATTAGTTAGAGTTAATCGATTAGAGTTAAAACGAACTAGAGTTAATCAAATATAGTTATTTGAGACAGAGTTAGTCAAACATAGTATTCAGGGTAAGTTGCCATTTTGTACGACTGATAGCGTAATTCGCAGGGCTGTAAATAGCCTACGGCGGTCGGATGTTTTCCTGAGGGAGTCAGGCGTAACCATTGTGATCGCTGCGATCTAGAGTCAAGCGAATGGAGTTTAATCGAATATTAGTTATTCGATAGGAGTTAATCGAGTTGATCGAGTTGAGAAATAAGTTAAGTTAAATAAGTTGAGTTGATCGGGTGGTTCGACCAAGTTAGTCGAGCCTAGTTAATCGAATCGAATTGGTCGAACCAAGTAAGTCGAGTTAAGTTAGTCAAGTTAGTCGAGCCTAGTTAATTGAATCGAATTGGTCGAACCAAGTAAGTCGAGTTAAGTTAGTCAAGTTAGTCGAGCCTAGTTAATCGAATCGAATTGGTCGAACCAAGTAAGTCGAGTTAAGTTAGTCAAGTTAGTCAAGCCTAGTTAATCGAATCGAATTGGTCGAACCAAGTAAGTCGAGTTAGTCGAGTCAAGTTAAGTTAGTCGAGTTAAGTTCGTCGAGTTAAATAAATCGATGTTAGTTTCATCGAAAGGAGTTATCGATGTTAGTTTCATCGAAAGGAGTTATCGATGTTAGTTTCATCGAAGGGAGTTATCGATTATAGTTTAATCGAAGTGAGATTTTCAAATATGAGATATTTGAAAAGGAAGAGTTATCGAATATTAGTTATTCGAAGAGAGATTATCGAATATCGTTTATTCGAGAAGGAGTTAATCGAATATAGGTTATTCGAAGAAGAGTTAATCAAATAGAGATTTCTCGAAGAGAGCTAATCGGCGAATTCGATTATATCGAATTCGGGAAAGTACTTATACTTTCCAGTGTTTAAATAGAGATTTATTTATTTATAAATAAATAAGTGTTAGGTTAATTATTCACTAATAAGAATAGAAGTTATAATTGAAGTTAGATAATTCGAAAAATAGGGATTATAACGTTATCGTTATAACCAATGTTTTAAATATAGAAGTGGATTAGTAAAATTGGATCCGAGAAAGGCGTAAAGAAGTTGTTAAAGACTAAAAGATAAACTTTGACCATTTCGAAGTTATAACGTTGTTCAGTTAAGGTCTGAGAGGTAATTATACCCCAACTTGAGTGACTTCCTTCTTAACTAAGAAATGGTAAGGTTTGATCGTAAAGGAGTTTTGGAAATGTTTTCCAAACGAGAATCAGAAATGTTTTCTGATAAAAGAAAATAAGAATTTAGAATATAGGGAAACCGGAGATAAGGAAATAAATGAACTAAAGAGATTTATGTTAAATGATGTTTGTTCGATATAAATTCCATTTGGAAATAATATCGTTGTTTGCACACTTGTTTTTCTTTGATAGTTAACACACAGACTATCGAAGTTTTGAACATTTTAACGTTGTTAATATGGAGAGACCGGTTGGATTATTATCCATAGAACCACTATGTATTGGCATAAGCGTCGCGAATCATATATGCCAAAGATAATTGAAGACGGAGTAAAATGCAAGGGCTGTTGTATAAGTCTTAGATAACAGTGACTAAGATGGATATACGGAATAGTGCCTTCGGTTTGTCCAGTCCCAGGACAACTTGTATGGACGAAGGTCTGACAGAGTATATCCAATGGATCGCGTAAGTTGATCTGTTCAAACGTATTCACGTTTGGTGGCGGAGGAATTCGTTTCTCTTAGCTGTATACCCGTGTTATTTTTGGATAAGTAAATTTGTGATTTGGCGGGTATGACGATGTGACATTTCTAAGTGAATGAAGATGGATGTCTGACATAGTATTTCCAGACGGTCACGTACATTGATTTCTTCAACTATACCAAGAGTGGAAGCGGAGAAGGAAACTTCTTTTAGCTGACACGTAATGTATGGTTGTAGACGTCAATTAGTGGTTCTGATGGATCTGACAATGTGGCATTCGAAGTGAAATCTGATGTGATGATAAAGCGTAGCTTCTAGCCTCATCAACCGGTAAATGACAGAAATCGGGCAGGCAGCATGGCTAAGTCGGTCGCACCGAAGTAGGGTGTATAATCACCTATCTAGTGAATATTCATTTGTTTTTCTTAAATCTATCAATGCTGTCCCATATATATACGGGAACGGTTGCTGATCCCAACCGTTGGTGATGTACATTCGATACACTCAAGCGAAATGAGTGGTCGGTCATGTGTGGCTGAGTTACAAGATGTTCTTGTTGAACTCCAGTGTATCGTTCCTAGAGTACACTGATCGGAAGGTGGTTCCATACCTTGTCATAGTTGGAAATCCATTATCCAATACGTGCTTGCGATTTTGATTATATACTATATATGTAGAACGTGAGATGAAAGCGTTTCTGCTAGCTGATATCTATTTGTACATAGACATTATTATAATATCAAAAGGTTTTTGATATAAAGATATTTTGGATTCTCATAAGGGAAAAACCCGTTCCGTTCTGCGGCGTGGTGTTATGAGATATCGTTTACTTGTTCATATACCTTTTTAAACTGTTTTACTCATACCAGTCCCATGACTGACCCGGAGTTTACTTTGTTGTTTTCCCTAAACTCTTGGGTGCCTAAATTTGTACGGGCAGTCAAGTAGTCAGGAATTTACAGATATACTGGAAGAGCGTGGAGCAGGAGGCTTCAAGATCATATAGCTATAGTTTATTTCCGTTGTGTTGTAAGTGCTGTACTCTGATAAGTGATATTGTATACATACTGTTATATTTCAAAGTTATGTTATCTATTATATGTTATTCGTTCCGCTGTGAGGTTCGTGTTACTCTGATGTTGTGTTCTTCTTCTTCTATTCTAAGTTTATATCTTATCTATTCTCACCCTCTAATTTCTTTCATTAATTACCGGGATTTTTTGATGTTTTGGTTATCGACGTCGAGCTTACGTCGATAACCAAAGCCGCCAAAAATCTGGGTCGTTACAGTTGGTATCAGAGCTTAAGTTAAGAATTACCTTGGCTCTGTGGCGTGACTCGGTAGAGATAGGGTTAGTAATACCCTAGATTGAGTTTGAGTGTATATATACGAGAGAGCGTATTTGTATTTGATATAAAAAAATGGTTTTATATTGTGGAGATTCATTGGCTGAGTTGTTTATGAGTTCTGGTCGATCAGCTTGATCCACTGTATCGGTAGGAGTAAATAAACACTTGAATACGATGGACCGACACAGTATGGATATGTAATATATTATCATATATTAGATATATTGGTTGTAATTATAATCGAATGAGATTATAAAGTGAAATGGTTATATATAACTAATCAGAATCATATAAGTAAAGTATATGAAATAAGATGAATTAAACATGAATTTAAAACAGATTTGGAATTAAAATAAGGAAATTTTAAGTTCCTGGGAGATTTTGAAATGTTTTCAAAATAGAAGTATTTGGTAAGGGTTTTGAAATGATATAATATTGAACTCACCTTGATTTGCTGGAAAATAGATTCTGATGATGAATCTAGACATTATCAGTGTTCACTTTCGAGTTCTAAGTGACGGATTACTACCAAAGATCTTGTTTTTGAATTGTTTTGAGAAAACAAGTTGTTTAGAAATTCAAAGGTTTTGAATTGGCATTATGATTTCAAATTGATTTGAAATTACCCAGGAATTTAAGTTCTGGAATTAAAATTTAACTAATGAAGTTAAATAGATTGAGATGGTATAAATCGAATTAGAAATAATCTGGAATTAACTTGAATAAATAAGTTAAGAGTTTGAAATCGAGAATGGAACTCGAGTGGAAATAGAATTCGACTTAGGTATAAGCGAATGATTTGGTTTTGAGAATGAACTGATTTGAGATCAAGTTGGTAATGCATTGTTATATGCAGAAGTGGTGACGAATGGTAGGGATATAATGATATGCCCGACAAAAAGGTACAAGTTTATATTTCATATGAGTTTGGTGATTTATGAGCCGAATTGGCAAGCCGCTTAGCTGTTTGATTTTCTTTTTGGTTGAAGAAGGCCCAGAGAGGCGAGTTGGAGTTTGAGCTATTGACCAGTACATATGAGACGCTGGCGAAATTTTTCGAAAAGATAAGGCGTTAGAAAATTTTCATGATTTTTGAAAATATTAGTTAGTCGGAAGGAATTAATATTGAAATCGATATTAGTTGGTTCAGTTGAAACCAGAGATAAGGGGTAAACCGATAAGCTTTTACCAAATAGATAGGGTCGTCCTCTAACTTAGCAATTTCGAGGACGAAATTATTTTAAGTGGGGAAGAATGTAATGACCCGCATTTTTAGAGATATATAATTAATTTATTTAATTATATAATTGGTGGTTTAGAGAAGTTAATGATCATTTAATTAAATAATGTTGAATATTTAATAAATAATTATAATATAATAGTATATTATAATGTCGAAATAGTCGGAAATAGTGAAGTTCACAATATCGTGTGAATTGAATAGCATACGAGATTTGGTGGAGTTTTGATTCGAAATATAATAACGATTATATTGAATCGACGACAGTTGAACGTATAGTTTATAATATATTTATAAACGAGCTCGAAATGGCGCTGTAGTTCGCTATTTGGCGATTTGAACTTCAACTGAATGTACAGGATTCGTTTTAAGCCGGATTTCTGTGAAACAAGAAACTTGTGGAGCTGGTGGAGTATATCTTTCTAATGGAAGAGAAAAATCGGGATTTCGTCGTGTAAATTTTCTGATATATCCAAATAAAATTTTAGAATAGTCGCTATAGAATCGTTTATCGACCGTAATGGTTTGTTCATTATAACTAGAGATCGGGCTTGAATTTAGACAAGGTTCTTTTGGGAAATAGTGATAATTTAATTTTTAGAATTTTATCATAATTTTTAATTAATTTAATAAGCGACTTTTTATTTGAAGTATTTCGCACCTTGAAATCAACATTTTGAAGTTTCATATATGAGTCCATCTACCGGTATTATTATATTTTTGGGATCGTGGCACCGAGCTGATTACAACGGTATTTTTAGTTCTGCCAGATAGCTGTCCGTGACTGAGTAGAAATTTACACCATATGGTAACCTTAACATATGTATAATGATTTCAAAGAAACAATTGAATACTTATCACCGAAGTATAACGTAAGCAGACAACATGGCCCAAACAACTACACATACAAACTCCACATACAAACTCCACGTCCAAAATATCTAGATATTTTGAATGTCTAAATGACCCCTATATCCCTTAAGACCTAACAAAAGCTATAAATAACCCTTCCTTCTACTTTCCTTAAAACCTAAAACCAACGTTTTCAGTAAACCAAATTGAAGCCGCCAGGTACTTCTCTTCTAAAACAAAAATCGGGATCTTTGAGCATAAATAAAAAAATCAATTACTCAACCAAAGAATCCGATATTCGATTCATTTAAATCCTCAGAACAAGAGCTCCCTTTGGTACTTTTATTCCCTGAATTCGAACACAAGTAGTTCGCATTTATTTTATTCCCATCAGCGTCGGCCATGGGGATATACGCCGGAGCTGGGTCGAAGGCCGAACAGGCGCTGGTAGGGGGGTCCGAAGATCGAAGCATAGACACGTCGCAAGCAGTATTACACAGGGCGTGAGGATGACGAACGGATTTCAAATGATTTGATGGAGTTGTGTGTTTTGGTGTGGAGTTCGGTTTGAACTAGAAGGCGAGAGTTTGGCTAAAACGTGAGGGGTGAACACAGCAGATTGGAGCTTGTGTCTGCAGAAAACGGTGAAGAGAATACTGGAGCAAGGACGCAAAAGAGTGATACAGGAAGTACATGATGCATCAAATAAATAGGGCTTTTTTTTCAGGTAATAAACCATGGGATACCCATAAGCATACTTGATAATATGATTTTTGGTAATTGGAAGTTTCATGAACTGGATGTTGATATCAAGGAAAAGTATTATACCAGAGAGATGAATGCAAAGTAGCTTATAATTCGAATTATCATCTGTTTACTTCCTTGGCTGCAGATTGGAGAGATACAGTTGGGATTAAATTCGACGGATCTTTGAACATTGAAGAAATACCAAATGTTTTCAGAGAGGAAATATTTGAATATAGGCAACACATGGAAAAGGTTGCTGAAACTATATATGAACTATTGTCAGAGGCGCTGAATTTGGATCCGAGCTACTTGAAGAGTATTGATCTAACACCGATACAGAATACACTTTGCCATTACTACCCTCTATGTCCTGAACCATGGATTGTAGTAGGAACAACAAAACATGCAGATCCTACATTCTTAACTTTGCTTATGCAAGACGGTCATGGAGGCCTTTAAGTACTTCATAAGAATCAGTGGATTCCTGTCATTCCTGTTCATGGAGCTTTGATTTGTAACATTGGTGATCTTCTTCAGGGTTGAGCGTCACTGGAAGGAGTTGAAAGGAATCAAGCAAAACGAGATCCAATAGGATCGTATGGACGGGAGCAACACAATGGGACTGACCGCGAGTCAATCCGAGCTCGTTACAATTTATGGAGAAATAAATTGTCCGACTGAATCAAATAACGCAAACCGTTATTTAACGATTAACGCGCCAATGTGAGTAAATCTCACTAACTCTGAACAGTTTATAATTTCATGTTGTATTTTTAGAACTGTTAGAAATTGTCTGTTTGATTGTGTGTTGGTTGATTGATTGAACTGCTAGTCAGTTAGTGAATATTTTATATATATATATATATATATATATATAAACAGTTAAATAGTTATATATTGATTTTGTTTAACAGAATATATCATATGGAACTGAAAGTGATGTTATCTATATTGTTTAACATCTGTGATGCAGGGAAACAGGTTGGAGGAATCCGACTGGATTCCTCTACAGTTATTTTATTGTTTTTCATATATTTTGATATATGATGTGAATTATAACCTGTTGTTGATTGTGTGTGTATGGACGATATTGAACATCGTGATTTGATATGATTGAATACCATAACATACGGGATGTTGATAAGGAGATTTTCAAAGTGATATTGAAAATAGCATATTTATAAAATGGGATATTTATAAATAAGAGATATTTATAAAGTCGAATATTTATAAATAAGAAATGTTTATAAATTGGAATATTTATAAATAGGAGATATTTGAAAAGGAAATAAATTCAAAACATTTCTTTTTGAATGGAAAGGCCTGTGTGGCGAGTTTGGGGATTTTCCCGATGCTCCCGATATAAAGGAGGTTATGGCGAATTTTCCCGGGAATTTAAGGAGTTAGAATATTTCAAGAATAAATTTGAAAAAGAAATATTTGTAAACCATTTACAAATAGAATTGGAAAGGGAACATTATAAAAAGGAAATCATTTTTAAAGTGTAGAACCGTTATTTAAAAGTAAATCTTTTCAAATGAATAAAACGTTGTTAAAAAGGAAATCTTTATAAAGTGAATAAAGTAAATTGAATATGGTATTCGAAAGGAGTTAATCGAATATGGTATTCGAAGTTAGTTAATCGAATATGTTATTCGAAAGGGGTTAGTCAAGTCGAGTTAGTCAAATAGAGTTAACCAGTTAGAGTTAGTCAAATAGAGTTAACCAGTTAGAGTTAATCAATAGAGTTAACCAGTTAGAGTTAATCAGTTAGAGTTAACCAGTTGGAGTTAATTAGTTAGAGTTAATCGATTAGAGTTAAAACGAACTAGAGTTAATCAAATATAGTTATTTGAGACAGAGTTAGTCAAACATAGTATTCAGGGTAAGTTGCCATCTTGTACGACTGATAGCGTAATTCGCAGGGCTGTAAATAGCCTACGGCGGTCGGATGTTTTCCTGAGGGAGTCAGGCGTAACCATTGTGATCGCTGCGATCTAGAGTCAAGCGAATGGAGTTTAATCGAATATTAGTTATTCGATAGGAGTTAATCGAGTTGATCGAGTTGAGAAATAAGTTAAGTTAAATAAGTTGAGTTAATCGGGTGGTTCGACCAAGTTTGTCGAGCCAAGTTAATCGAGTCGAATTGGTCGAACCAAGTAAGTCGAGTTAAGTTAGTCGAGCCTAGTTAATCGAATCGAATTGGTCGAACCAAGTAAGTCGAGTTAAGTTAGTCAAGTTAGTCGAGCCTAGTTAATCGAATCGAATTGGTCGAACCAAGTAAGTCGAGTTAAGTTAGTCAAGTTAGTCGAGCCTAGTTAATCGAATCGAATTGGTCGAACCAAGTAAGTCGAGTTAGTCGAGTCAAGTTAAGTTAGTCGAGTTAAGTTCGTCGAGTTAAATAAATCGATGTTAGTTTCATCGAAAGGAGTTATCGATGTTAGTTTCATCGAAAGGAGTTATCGATGTTAGGTTCATCGAAGGGAGTTATCGATTATAGTTTAATCGAAGTGAGATTTTCAAATATGAGATATTTGAAAAGGAAGAGTTATCGAATATTAGTTATTTGAAGAGAGATTATCGAATATCGTTTATTCGAGAAGGAGTTAATCGAATATAGGTTATTCGAAGAAGAGTTAATCAAATAGAGATTTCTCGAAGAGAGTTAATCGACGAATTCGATTATATTGAATTCGGTAAAGTACTTATATTTTCCAGTGTTTAAATAGAGATTTATTTATTTATAAATAAATAAGTGTTAGGTTAATTATTCACTAATAAGAATAGAAGTTATAATTGAAGTTAGATAATTCGAAAAGTACGGATTATAACGTTATCGTTATAACCAATGTTTTAAATATAGAAGTGGATTAGTAAAATTGGATCCGAGAAAAGCGTAAAGAAGTTGTTAAAGATTAAAAGATAAACTTTGACCATTTCGAAGTTATAACGTTGTTCAGTTAAGGTCTGAGAGGTAATTATACCCCAACTTGAGTGACTTCCTTCTTAACTAAGAAATGGTAAGGTTTGATCGTAAAGGAGTTTTGGAAATGTTTTCCAAACGAGAATCAGAAATGTTTTCTGATAAAAGAAAATAAGAATTTAGAATATAGGGAAACCGGAGATAAGGAAATAAATGAACTAAAGAGATTTATGTTAAATGATGTTTGTTCGATATAAATTCCATTTGGAAATAATATCGTTGTTTGCACACTTGTTTTTCTTTGATAGTTAACTCACAGACTATCGAAGTTTTGACCATTTTAACGTTGTTAATATGGAGAGACCGGTTGGATTATTATCCATAGAACCACTCTGTATTGGCATAAGCGTTGCGAATCATATATGCCAAAGATAATTGAAGACGGAGTAAAATTCAAGGGCTGTTGTATAAGTCTTAGATAACAGTGACTAAGATGGATATACGGAATAGTGCCTTCGGTTTGTCCAGTCCCAGGACAACTTGTATGGACGAAGGTCTGACAGAGTATATCCAATGGATCGCGTAAGTTGATCTGTTCAAACGTATTCACGTTTGGTGGCGGAGGAATTCGTTTCTCTTAGCTGTATACCCGTGTTATTTTTGGATAAGTAAATTTGTGATTTGGCGGGTATGACGATGTGACATTTCTAAGTGAATGAAGATGGATGTCTGACATAGTATTTCCAGACGGTCACGTACATTGATTTCTTCAACTATACCAAGAGTGGAAGCGGAGAAGGAAACTTCTTTTAGCTGACACGTAATGTATGGTTGTAGACGTCAATTAGTGGTTCTGATGGATCTGACAATGTGGCATTCGAAGTGAAATCTGATGTGATGATAAAGCGTAGCTTCTAGCCTCATCAACCGGTAAATGACAGAAATCGGGCAGGCAGCATGGCTAAGTCGGTCGCACCGAAGTAGGGTGTATAATCACCTATCTAGTGAATATTCATTTGTTTTTCTTAAATCTATCAATGTTGTCCCATATATATACGGGAACGGTTGCTGATCCCAACCGTTGGTGATGTACATTCGATACACTCAAGCGAAATGAGTGGTCGGTCATGTGTGGCTGAGTTACAAGATGTTCTTGTTGAACTCCAGTGTATCGTTCCTAGAGTACACTGATCGGAAGGTGGTTCCATACCTTGTCATAGTTGGAAATCCATTATCCAATACGTGCTTGCGATTTTGATTGTATACTATATATGTAGAACGTGAGATGAAAGCGTTTCTACTAGCTGATATCTATTTGTACATAGACATTATTATAATATCAAAAGGTTTTTGATATAAAGATATTTTGGATTCTCATAAGGGAAAAACCCGTTCCGTTCTGCGGCGTGGTGTTATGAGATATCGTTTACTTGTTCATATACCTGTTTAAACTGTTTTACTCATACCTGTCCCATGACTGACCCGGAGTTTACTTTGTTGTTTTCCCTAAACTATTGGGTGCCTAAATTTGTACGGGCAGTCAAGTAGTC
Organism: Allium sativum; assembly: GCA_030737875.1. NCBI lineage: Eukaryota > Viridiplantae > Streptophyta > Magnoliopsida > Asparagales > Amaryllidaceae > Allium > Allium sativum. The sequence continues at coordinate 433,792,247 of CM060912.1, forward strand.
AGGAATTTACAGATATACTGGAAGAGCGTGGAGCAGGAGGCTTCAAGATCATATAGCTATAGTTTATTTCCGTTGTATTGTAAGTGCTGTACTCTGATAAGTGCTATTGTATACATACTGTTATATTTCAAAGTTATGTTATCTATTATATGTTATTCGTTCCGCTGTGAGGTTCGTGTTACTCTGATGTTGTGTTCTTCTTCTTCTATTCTAAGTTTCTATCTTATCTATTCTCACCCTCTAATTTCTTTCATTAATTACCGGGATTTTTCGATGTTTTGGTTATCGACGTCGAGCTTACGTCGATAACCAAAGCCGCCGAAAATCCGGGTCGTTACATGTATGGCAATTTCGGGATTTTCCCGGTGCTCCTGTACAGAGGAGGTTATGGCGAAATTTTTCGAAAATTTAAGGTATTAGCCAAATTTTTGAAAAATTGGAAAAGTTCTTAGAAACTGAAAGGTTGAAGAACTTAAGCCATAATGAAAATAATGAAAGTTGAGTTGGTTAGTTAAACAACTTTCAGCTTCATTCCTTTTCGGGGACGGAAAGTTTTAAGCGGGGCAGATTGTAATAACCCCGAAAATCCGAACCAATTTAAAAATTTTATTTTGCCAATTTTAAAGAATTTCGAATATTTAAAATGATTTATTTTAAGTAATAACGACAAGAAATTTATTTTGAATAAAATTAGAACGTATATATTTATTTGAATTGTCGTTGGAATATAAATATTTATTTATAATTATAAAAGGAATTAAAAATGGCGTGGTTGTTCAAAAATTCGATTTCAAATTTCAAATGAATGTACAAGATTCAAAATAAACCGGATTTTAGCGAAACTAAGAATATTAAAATCTATTTGGGAATATCTTTCCAACGAATCCAAAAAATTGAAATTTCATAGCGGGGATAAAAAGTTATGTCCAATTGAAAATTCAAAATAGTCGTTGTGGAATTTTGGACCTTAAAAATGGAAATTTTGCAAAGGACCTCAGTTTTTGATGAAACCACTTTTGTTGGATCCAGGATGTTGAGTTATTACTAGATTCCAAAATTCATAATATTCTGAATCAATATGTGAGTTTGGTGAAGGAAAACGTGTTTTGACAGTTTCAGTCAATTTTGATCGACCAGAAAATGACCATTTTTCAAATGATCTCAGAATTTGACGAAATTAGGTTTATTAGGACCGTATCATCAACACAAAGCTAGAAAATATTTTTCGAGATTTTTAGAGATTGTATGTGGCCCCGGTAAGTTGAAATGTGCATTTAAATTGAATATACAAAGATTTATATTTTAAATTCAACGGAAACTGATCGTAACGATCGAATTGGCCTGCGATAAATATACGAGTGTGTTCGGAATGGAGGTAATACGCTAGGGACGACAATCGTTGGGTTCGATTCGGGTTACGAAGGAAAAAAACTACTTTTTGAAATATAAAATAAAATAATTAAATATAACCCCCCTCTCCTTATTTCTCTCTCCCCGTTCCTTTTCAAAATCAGAAAATAGAAAAAAATAAAAAAAAGGGGCAGAACGACGGAGGAGCCGCCCCCCTTTGACCATCGTTGCGCCCTCCGGCGCGCCGCCGCAGGCGCAGCCACCAAGCCCCCCTCTCGTGCTTCTCCTTCCTCCTCCCCTCTCTGCGATGAACGCGAGCCCAACCCCCCCCCCCCCCCCCCCGCCTTGAAGCCTTAAATTGAACCGCCCTCCTCTTTTCAGGCGTCGTCACGCCGCCAAGCACACCCCCACCACCTCCATGAACCCTAGCGCCTCTCCCCTCCAGCTCAGCACAACCATGGACTGCCAGAAGTCTGGAAAGCGAGCGATGGTGAGAAAACAAGGGACTCGACGGGTTCCTGTGAAATCCTGGAGCTGACAGGATTTTCTTTGGGGTAGAAGGTGTTGAACGAGGTGATTCTATTCTTCTTTTATTTTATTTGAATACACTTTTAAAATCTGAAAATTTAGAGAAAAATAATTACATTATTTAAAAATCAGTTTTTCTTTATATAAAACAATATATAAATAAACATGGTTTTGAAAATATAAATAGACATGGTGTTGAAAATAAAAGAAGAATGGTGTTGAAAATATAAGAAGACATGGTTTTTGAAATATAAAAAGGAGCATTGATTTTACATTATAAAAATATGATTTGTAAAGATATAAAAATATGATCTTTCTTTGATTAAAAATACGATTTTCCTCGATTAAATACATGATTTTTCATTGTATGAATATGTAATTTTTAGTGTTATAGAAATATGATTTTCTTTGAAATGAAATTAGGATTTCTTTGATTCAAAAAATATGTTTTCTTTGTTTTTATCATATTAAAGAAAATATTTTTGTAAGTTAAAAACATGATTTTAACTAGTATAAGCTATGGAAATATTTTTAGGAAGCTAAAAATATAATTCTTATCTTACATATGCTATTTTAAAATAGTCATACAAATAAATAATTATTAATGGGTTAAGAATATGATTTTTATATATAGAACTGAATAATAAAAATGTGATTTTTACTATGAACAGAGTGAAATAGATTGCAATGGAAGGGACGGTAATCAAAACAAAATCCAAACCATTGTCCGCTAAAGAATGGCGGAGTGGAACCCAAAGGTGAGAACTCCTCACTGTAATTTTCGTTATACAGTTATTTATTATATAGCTGCATATATGAACTGTTTCCCCATCGTCCACAAACCATGGACGACTTGTTTATATTGTGTTGTGGTTTTTGGTTGATTGGTTTGTTTGTTTGGATTGGTTTGGGGAAATGAAATGGAGTTGATTAGAATTGGTATGTGTATGGCGTGGGCCATTATTAGACTGGGGATAAAGCTGGGCCTTATCCCGTTTCTAGTATCATGCCGTTATGCCGCCGAAATTTTCCAAAATACATTAGAATAATAAAAATATCATTTTTATTGTGTAAATGAACCGAATAAATACTTTATCGTCAAAAATATAATTTTTAACATGTATATGAAAGAGAATAAATATTCATTTACAAATCAGACGATTTGTATATGTACACAGATTTGACTGATATTGTTTGGGACAATAAATTTTACACATCCCCCAACTGCACAAATAATATTCAGTATTTGTTGGTTGAAAACCCACACGGGTATTGGGATGATATATGACATACACTAGTTCCAATAATTAGTTGTATGTCGATCGATTGATTGACAGGCTGTGTAAGTGTCGAATATTTATATTTGATGCTTATGCAGTGTAGAATGCACTCTGGATGATGGATTGTTGTTTTCATTGTTGTTATGTACATTAGTTGTGTGAAATCCATATAATCAAATTATATGGTAATTGATTGTGTCTGATTCCAGTTCAAAAAGAATGAATATTTTAAAACAACGAATATTTTAAAATAATATTCAGTAAAAGATCTAAATTTGATTTTGATGTCCAATTGGGGATGGACACGAATATATTTAAATATATAAAGCCGTGTTGATTAGATTAACGCCATTTTGACGTGAACGATATTTATATAGATTTTATTCATTTATATAATGAATAACGAAAAGGAATTGATTTCAAAAATCTAATGTTTTGAAAATATTATCATTTATATATCGATGATATGGAATATTCAATGTTGATTAGAAATTGAATATGAAGTTGAAATCATTTTGAAAACGAATTTAGAACGATTTATAAAATACGTTTTAAAAGGAAATCGATGAAATATATATAATATATTATATATATATAATGGCCTGAATAGAACGTGCCGCGCTGCGACAGTTCGCGAATTTCGACCATTGACTTCGAATGGACATTACGGGTAGGGCTGTCAATGGGTCGGGTCGGGTTGGGTCAAGTCGGATTCGGGTCAATTTTTAAATGGGTCGGGTTAACCCGTTTAATAAACGGGTCATATTATGTCAACCCGTACCCAACCTGTTTATAAACGGGTCGGGTCAGGTTGACCCGTTTTGACCTGTTTGATTTCGCAGAAATCCTTTTATCACCTACATTTTGCAAAATAAAAGCATACTGAAATAGAATAATACATTTCTTAAAAACACAACACTTAAAAAGGCAACATACATGGTTTTAAACTTATTAATACCTCTTTGTTGGGCGTATGAATTTCATAAAAATGGTTTTATCTGGCTTGGGCTTGGTATGTTTTATATTAAACGGGTTATAACGGGTCAGAAACGAGTTCACGGATCAACCCGTAACCCACCCGTTTATTAAACGAGTCAGAGCAGGTTGACCCAAAATTGACCCGTTTATAAATGGGTCGGGTCGGGTTTTTTTCGTGTGGGTTACGAGTCGTGTTTCAGGTCGTGTACAAAATTGACGGCCCTAATTACGGGAGATCCGATCGTCGGATTCTCCTAAAACTGGAACCATTGGGTTTGTATCGAAAAGAGCTCTCTAACGAATACAAGAAATTAGAAATCTAATGATTGGATTTGGAATTATGTCCAAATCAAATTTGGAAAAGATCGTTGTAAGTGCAGTTCGATGGCCGTTGATGGAAATCGACTGTACAGGCCTTGATAAAATTATTAAAAATATCAATAATTAGTGTAAAATCATAAGAAATGATTTGGAAAGAATTGGGATGAAAAATTCCATATTTGAAAAGATAAAAGTAGATTTTTATCGAAATGAACTAGTTTTGAACTAGAATTATAATTCAATTATTTTTTAAAATAAATAAATTGGATTTGAATTGGTTTTAAAAATAACCAGAATTTCCAATATAGAAATTGGAATGGATTTGAATCGAAATTGTCTTCGGAATATTTCGATGTTGGGTTTCGTAATTGTACAGATATTGTCATGGAAATTTGAAAGATATATTTATATCTTTATTTCCAATACGATATTTGTAGGTTGTAATATTTGATATTGAAAATAAGCCGATATATTTTCTATTCAGAGTTTTGTATTTAATATCAAATGGGATTTGGGTTTGACGTGAATGGTGTCTTCACTAACACTGTTCTTAAACCCAGTCGAGAAAAAGATTAAATTTTTTATTTAGATTTAATTAAGTATACCAATAAAACAATATTTAATTGGAATTGAATCGGGGTTGATTTGAACGATGTTTTAAATAACACTTGTTCTTTAACCCAATAGTTAATGGGATGTGAATTGGGTTTGTTGTGAACTGTGTTTTAACGACATTTGTTCTTTAACCCGATTTACAATAAAATGTGATTTGGAATTTATAAATCTTTTATTATGATTTAAAGGAGATTTTCAAAAGTAAAGCTTTCCAATTTAATAAAATAAATTGGAATGGAATGGAATTCGATTTGGTAATAATCGAAGTGAATTTCTGTGGAGGAAGACAACTAATATATCTGGAATTTAAAAGGCTTTGCTGTTATTCCATTTATATTATTAGTTAGATATGGAAGTTTATATCGATTATATATATTGATTTGTTTTCCATGAAGATTCCATTGTTAATGGAATGCGATTTTGGGTTGTCGTTAATGGTATCTTTAATAATACTGTTCTTAGGCCCAACGGAGTTAAGAAAATCCAAAACTAACTGGAGATTAGTTAAGTTGAATGGTTTCCTGGGTATTGATCTGATGTTGGTTTCGGCCTTCGGGGTTAAAACTTAGGGAATTGTTCACTTACTAATTTACGGTTAAAGGATGATGGAATGAAATGTGATTTTGGGTTTATCGGGAACCGTGTTTTAAATGACATTGGTTCTTTAACCCAGTTAAAGACATGATATGGTTTACAAAGTTATACAATCGTTAATATTGATTTTTGGGAAGATTAAAACCCAGTGGAGTTTTAATGAATCTTTAATTTGATTGAAATGACCGAGAATGGAGTATCACCAGTTTTGCTCCAAGCGATAGTTAAATCTTTAATTAGATTTGAACGTGAAATGGTAATTGAATTTTCCGATAACACTGTGGTGTTAGATATAAAGTATTACTAGTTTTGCTTCATGGAATGAATAGGTTGGGATTGGGAAATTTAAAACAATTGATTACTTCGGTAAAGTTCGTTAATCCCGACTATTCTGGATAAACCATAATTTGGTTTGAATTGATATTCAAAGGAAGATTAAAGAATGAATTTAAAGAATTTATCTTTGATAAAATTAATGGGAAACTTTCCCTATAGATGTGAATATTTGAATAAAAGAATATTCTGAATTGGAATGAGGCATATGTTGTGTTTGTATAACACCTTTTTATTATCTACGCGAGTTATTCAGAAAGACCGGGTTTATCCCATTCTGAATAATTGATTCGACGAGGTGTCAAGGATGAAGACGGTGGTCAAAAACTGGAGGTCTTCACATTGTTTGGATAATTACTAATGATCTTGATTGGGCTGTACAACCAAGAGGAGGGAATCAGTTGGTGATCGTCCAGATGTACATGGAGATCGATGGATATGCGAGGAATAAGGTTCCTCCAGTTTCGTTCAGACCTAGAACGGGCTTGTAAATGGATTGTGTGTCTGACATTGGATTTTGTTCTGTGTTGATTGAATTCTATTAAATATATATCTGTTTGGCGGTGGAGAATTTATTCTCTTGCTTAACTCCCTTCTCTGAGACGTACGAGCTTAGAGGTTATATATCGATAGATATCAATCGCATGGCATGAATTGCCTATGTGGCATGCTGAGATGCAAATGATCAAGGCTTCTGTTGAAAAGCAGAGTCTTGTGGTTGATGATCAAAGCACGGCTTTAATATCGCGTAGCTTTGTGTAGTGTTAATTCGCGAGCCTCACACCCCGGTGTGAACCAGAAACGGGAGAGGACATCAGGGAGGGCATGCATTTCTTTCTAGCTAGGAGTGGTGTCAGTGTTTTACACGCTCTGGCATTTTACTTATGTAGATGATGGATAGGAGGCGCCTCGGTTATATCGGTCAATCCGGGACCGATGGAGTCATTTGGCTCATTACGTCCCATAGGGTGGGGAAACGCAGTGTTAAGGCATTTTAATCCACATCGAGTGGACCGGCCCTGATGATCCAAGGGCCCACCTGAGCCTAGGTCCTGAGACATGGTAGGCTAGTTGTCTTGAAGCGGTGAGGACGATCCCTGGCCTTGGTTCACAGACGGAAATCCAACTTCCAATATGTGATATTTGCAGTTTTGATTGTAGAGCCTAGTATTGGAGACATGATATATGGTACCCATGTCGTCTAAGATTGATACATTTATATTTGAAGTTGTTTTGTACACTATGCACTTATAATAGTATCAAATGATTTGTTTTAACGTACCAGGCATGTTTGGCTATTATAATGGAAAACCCTATACCTCGGCTTGTGTTGCATTGTGTGATAGGACCTGGGTCTTATAATAGCTTCATTTTTTCAAAAAGCATTGCGCTGTTTTGTTATATGCACTGGTATTCTTGGGAGGAAACCCGTTCCGTGTTATACGGCATGGTCCCTTGATATATCTGATTTAAAGTAAAGTTTTAAATAACTGTTTTTGTTCTCACACCAGTCACATGACTGACCTGGAGTTTATTGTTTTAACCTAAACTCTGGGTGCCCCTATTTTCCACACGGCAGCTGGTAGTTTTGGTTTTGAGGATTTATATTCACAAGATCCTGGTTTACAGCTGGAATGATATCCAGAAATCTCTGTATCCGTATATCTCTTTCAGTTGTGTTTTGTATTATTTTTCCGCTGCATTGTAAATTGTAAATCTCTGATATTTATCGAATGTATAATATTTATTTATACTCTACTTTATTCTTGTATTCTGATGAATTGTTGTAATAAGCAATGAAATGTTCTTTTGTTTGTGCTCTGATTCGTCTTGTTCTCTATTCAATCCGGGATTTCCTTTGCGGGGAAGTTCGGCTCGTTATACACTCGATCCCCTAAGCCGTTAGGTACCTGAGGTGGCTGAGGAGCTACTATGCAGAAAGAGAAACTGAATTCAATCTTGGAATCATTCATAATTCCTTCGCGAAGTCTAATGAGTTAGAGATCCACAAAATCTTCTGTGAATTTGGTATGATTTCTAACCTTATCTTTGTAAATATTTTTTTTCCTTCTGTTTATTTTCTTTTGGTTATTCTACTTTGAATTGTCACTATCATATATTTTTATTTCTTCTTGAGCTTTCATTAACTTCCAATTGCAGTACTCATGATTTTTGGAAATTCGCTTAATCTGAATAATATTCTTACGTTTTAATCTTTTCCAGATCTTGAATTTAAACTTGTATATGTCTGCAATTATTTTGAAGTTTATTTTTTTATTTTTGAATTCCTAACAGTGTTGAAGCATTCATATCATATCCTGAACACTGTTAATCCGAATTCTAAATTTTTGAAGATCTGAAATATTAATGAGATTTCACACACCTTTGCTTTTTTGAGTATCTTCTAATTCATTTTGGAAAGACTTAAAATATTATACTCATTACAACACTCTGTTATTTATCAGTTGTAATAATCTCATTAATTTTCGGATTGGCTTGGATATTTTGAATTATATTGAATCAGTGATACATATTGAAATTCATATTTATTCATGATCATTATGGTTCAAGTTTGTTTGTTTGAAATCATCTGAAATTCTTGATATTATGAATCTCAAACACTTCTTAAATTTGTAACTATCAATCTCTGTGTGACTGATTCATTATATCTTAAAACTTGACATTGTTTCAAGTGACTTCAAATAAATTAATTTATGGATCATGAATATATCTCAATCTTGGTGTTAATGATCTGAAATTTTACTTGTGCTTGTCAATCATATTCTTGTAAAAAATTCTATAAAAATCTGCTTTTTTTGTAACTCACTATTATTTCATGATTTTTTGATTTAAATATTTGTTTGTTTAAAATCATTTGAAATTATTGATTTCTTGAATCTCACACACATCGTGAATTTAAAATTTATAATCTAGTGTGAGTTATTCATTGAATCTCGATCCTTTCATGTCCCTTCAAATGATTTAAAATAAACCATATATTTAATCTTGGATCATGAACCATTCTTTGACTGTCTGAAATATCCTTAAAACACTTTCTTGGCAAGCTTGATTTGAAACTAATTTCTATGCTGCTCAAATATTGTTTTTTGAAAATATTTTTTGGTGACTGCTTGTTTTGGTATCATATATATACCATGCTCTGATAAATGAAATTAATTTGCTTGATTTGTTAACTGTGTCAACTTAGGCTTTTTGATTAAGTTTTTGTTGTCTGAGATATCTTTGTTCTCCTCCAGTGTCTTTTTTAAAATCCTCATGAATAAAGGCACCAAGTGGTATCAGTTTAGAAGTGCTGAATATTTTTTATGTATAAATATTTTTTATCCCTCTTGGCATGTATAGATCTTCATATCTCTCTAAATTCCTCTTGTAATTGATTTTCAATTTTAAAATTATTTATTGATTATGCGTTCAGAAATTGAAATCAATATCCAAATAGAATTGTATTTATAATTCATCAAAAATATTATCAGATTTTGAAATTGTGATGAATTGTGAGTGCAGTATATTTCACAACAAGAGGAGATTTTATTTAGAGTTTCATGATGGTTGAACAATAATTATAATATCTTTGAATTGGCAATTATTTCACGACCATCTCCTTTATCTAGCATCATTCTGCCATCCATCATGTTTTTTATATTAATGTGGAGAGTTTAATATTTTTTAATTTTTTTAATAAACAATTGAAATATTTGTGATAGAAATGGGACTATGTTATTTTTCAGAATTAGTGACAATTAAACATTTTCAATGATCTTGGTACAGTTGATCATATTTCATAATATAATTAATTTAGAAATTTATTTCACAGTCCATTTCTGTACCTACCACATTTCTATCGTCCATATTGGTTTTATATACCGAGGAGTTTTTCCTTTTAGAGATGAAATGATAAATAAAAAAATTAATATATAAATGAGTATCTAACCTCATTTAAAAATCCAAGCTTTGGTCATGCATGGTCAAGAGACAACTTATAATTTAAGCTGCGACTGACCTCATTTAAAAATCCAAGCTCTGGTTATGAGTGGTCAGTGTGCTCTTAAATAAAATAAAATGAAAAAGGAAATAATGTGCTATAAATAAAAATTAATCTGAAATACTCCTTGGTGTTTACAAAAACCAGCCATCAATCCATTTTCTATTTGTGAAATGTGTTCAAATCTTATGACGTATTATGATTTGTTGATAGCTAGCTATTGGGTTTTGAGATTATACTATTTTGTCACTTAAGTTGAAATTATAATTATAGTCCAAATCCATCACTGTTTTTGTGCCTCATTTTTATAAAATTCTTTTGGAAAATAATTGGAACTCAATTTTCAACTCTCTCCAATTTTTATAAAATTCATCGTAAATCCGTCATTCTCTACAATGTGAAATATGTCACTTGTTCTCATTTTATTATGATTTTTGTTTGATTGATTGAGATTTATGATGACCGTTCTACCTCTTAAGCTGAAATTATATTTTTAGTCAATTTTCATCTATATTTTAAATTCTGAATCCTTTTGATGATAACAAAAGAGGGAGAATGGATTGAGATTTTGATTTATGAGTGAATATTTTATAAATATTTTTAATTTTGAAAATTCATTATTATTCATTCATTTCACTCATGCACATTTATATGGGGAGTTTTGTTGTAAGGGGAGCATTCAAATAGGGGGAGTTCCACAATTCATTGTCAAACATTTAACATATTCAAAATCTTTTATTTGTTTGTCATCATCAAAAGGGGGAGATTGTTGTATATAACGTAGTTGTATACACAATTATATGATTTTTGTTTGATGATAACAAATAAGTATATTTTATTTTAAATGTGTTTGTTACTATACTGTTATATCACATCTCAGACAGGAATATAATATCTATATTTAATAGAATACGACAGTACACGAATTCAAATATTCAACAGTATTTTATTAAATATAATATTTTATTTTAACTGTCAAAACAGTACAAATTTATAAACTCCACTATTTGTACATTTCTCTGATATCCATTACAGTACAATCAATTTCTTTCTATACAAAGCTCCTCACTACATACACTCGATTATACTATCATTCGCTCAGTTTACAACACATATTCATTCTCTGTCTTCTGTCCTCTGTCTTCACAACTGTCCGTCAGTCCAGTCATCCTCACCTGTTACATGAAACAGAAACACACACAGTACACTGCAATAGAAATAAAACTAAATACTCGCGAATATAAATTTTATTTTTAAAATTTATTTGCCTCAGAATTTCGGTGTGTTTCTCATCATTTTTCATGACTTGATCTGATATATGAATACAGCACGCGCACGATACATGTATACACACACATGTGTATGTATATACACATATTACAGTGCGGGGACAGGAAAACTCGTCTGATGGCAGCATGTACACACGTGCATATATATACACGTGTGCACTGCCTCGCCAATCAGCGTGCAATTGAGGAGCAGTCACATGGACCATCTCGACTCAGTGCAACAATAATCAATATGGTCGAGGCAACCCAAAAACATCAATGAAGACATTCAGCAAGTCAGCGTTTTCAACATGGAAGAACAAATACAAGGTGTAATATAGTCAAGCAAAGTGTATATGGACAAGTCATACACATCAAGGGAAAAGCTGTATGGTCTACAAGTGCTCACGCATGGACACAACAACGATCAGAATGACTCAAGTTAAAAGTGAACAAGTTCAAGTGCAAAGTACATGGAAAATGCAAGCAGTGATATAAATGTATATATATATACACATACATGCACACAAGATTACAAGAGTGGTCGATTGAGTAGTGAAACATACATGCCAAGTTCAAAATGACAAAACATGGCTGAGCAGTCTATCTCAAGTGCCCGGGTTCAGTGACAAACAAACATACAAAGAGTTGCAAGCTAAACACCTGTCAAAGTTCAAAGTCAACACAACAACATACAAGAGTGTAAAACAGAAAGTGGTCGAACAAGACCAGTAAACAATACAAGTACAAGCTAGAGTGGGTCGATTTCAAAGCAACAGATTTCATGGGTGCACAATTTCTTTTCAGCATGGTGTACATGTTTAGTGGTAACATAAGCATGAATAAGGCACAACTTCACATTTTTAATATGTTTAGTGGTGGCATAAGCATGATGGAACTTTCAGCAATGTTCAAGTCTAACATAAAAATGAGATACAACAAGTGCACGAACACAACTGCATCAATGTTAGAACTCAGGTGGAACCAGGTGTACACATGTGCACATGCAAGTGGACGAGCGAATAACATGAAATGATCAAGTTGCAAATTTCATTCAAGTCTTGGTTCAGTAAATACAAGTGCGCGCAAATAAGAAGACTCATGTTCAAACAAGAAAGATCAAAATAGTTCAACTCTCATGGAAAAATCAGTTCAAGTAAAGCATACATGTCTGCAGTTCAATACAAGGTTCAAGCAGTTTTCAAATTTAATATGGCTAGTAAAAAAGTAATTGAGAATGATCAAAGGCAAGGACACAGCAAGGTAGTGATGTACATGCAGAAAGTTTTTCAAGTGCATCAGAAATTAAAGCAACACAACATGCATGTAATAGTTCAACATATACAAGACTTCGAACCCTTATGAATGGCAAGTGGTCAACCAATTTTTTCCAACATGCAAGAATAATCAAGGGACAGGACAATTTGTGTTCACACAACAATTGTGACAAATTAATTTCATTTTAGGAAAGTTTTCAGTTTTAAAGACCAGTTTTTAATCAAGGAAATCATTAAAAAGTTTCCTGTTTTTTTTTTTTGGGAAACAAAAATTGTTTTCCAGTTTTGCAAATAAGATTCATTGCAGACAAATCTATCAAGCAATAAAACAGGAAACAAAATCCAGAATCAGTCAGTGGAATCATGCAAGGCAATAAATCGATTTTCACTCAAGGGACAAGGCTACTTCCAAGAATTATTTAATCGAAATCAAAGGACCACAAGCATGTCCAAACACATGCATGAAATTCAAATTAATTCACGAATTGTTCAAAGCAACAAATTCATTTCAATGCCGAAATTTCAAAAAGGGAAAGCTGCACAAATCAGACCAAATCAATAATCGAAATCAGAGTAAATTTTCGGATTTGTAAATCCTATTTAACACTAACATCATCACTGGCAGATTGTATCGAAACCCACAAAATTAATTCAAGCATTTCAATGCAAGAAATTTCAGAAAAACTCACAGTTTCGATCGAGCTAGAGAAAAAAACCCAAATCGGATGAGCATCCAAATCAATAAAGAGAGAGAGCAACTCAAAGTAGTGGAACAGTCATAGGAATCGCAACTTCACTTAATCAAGCATTGATCAATTTGGGGTTTGAAATCAAAACCCTAGAATTTTCTAATCGCCGGCCGCCATATTATTTTTGGAGCAAAGTGATCAGGATAAAAGGAGAATGGGCCAACTTCTAATTTGGGCTTAAGAGAGTTTGTTTGAAAATCTAGGGTTTTCTAGCATTTGTTTTTATATTGTTTTGCATTTTCATTTTGTAATTCATTTTGAATTAGTTTCTAGAGTTCTGTAAAAATCTAGGGGAAACCAATTAGGGTGTTAATTGGCAATTTACTAGAATCTGTAAAATCTAAGGTTACATGTTACGAGTTTGTAATACAGGAAAATCTTGTCGAGGGGATATCGACCAGTCTAGGGTTTTGAGCGTAGGATTAGAATAAGACCGAGGGTTTCACAAGTGTACATGGTCTTGTATGCGGGATTATTCTTTTACCTAGTAGAAACCTTAGGAATGCAGCAGTAGGCAGGATTTTGCCGAAGCTGGGTATATCTTGTGTCATTTACTTTATGCACTTTTATTTCTGCTGCATTCTGTGATCTGTTTATTATTTTAATTTCCCGTATTTGTTAAACTCGATGAGTTATTGTATTAAAACCTATTCATCCCCCCTCTAGGGTTAATATAGATCTAACAGGCGCAACCATCGCTTCCTGCACATTGAACTTTGATAAAGGATCAGAACACACCTCCTTTACCAAGAAAGATGTATTCTGAGGGGAATAATGTTGACCAACTTTTTGGCAAAAGTTGTCACGATTCAGCGGATTGAAGCCCAATGTTAGAAAACTTACTTTCAACACCGGTCGATCGACTGATAGAACGACCTGTACTTTAGAAAGTCCAAAAAATATTTGACCCATGTTAGTTTCCTTGGAGCAGCGACATCTCGTACCTCGGTATAATCGCTCTCCCGAGTCAATCAAGTCAAGCATTTCCTTAAAGTTCGGATTGACCAGATATCTCCAGATTCATGTGGAAATATCCATATAAGCTGTTAATTGCTGAGCCCGACTCTCAAGGCAAAAAAGGTGGTCAACCACTTCCGGGCAAAGCTCTACTTTTGATATACCTCATCTCGAGTGCCACGTATGCCACAATTTTCGAGCGTACTATTAATCAGCAGTAAACCGGGTCTTACCGCCGCCATTACACCTGCTAGTCAAGCTCTACGTGTCCAGGATCCGCATAAGAGGCAGGCCATGTGTAACTTATCCAACGTTTCTCTTCACTTATAAATACCTCCATGCTCAAAATGGAGAGGGACCTCTTTTTCGCCACTTCAACTTTTGGCTGAACTTCTCCTCCAAAATCAAAACTTCTCCATGGTTAACTCCAATAATAACTAATTCTTCCTCCTTTTTGAAGTAGAATAAGCATTGTACTTGTAATCAAAAGGAAGTCAATACATAAAGTGGACGTAGGCACTATTTCTTACCGAACCACTATAAAAAGTCTTGCGTGTTCCCTGTTTTCTTTACTTTACTGCATTTTTGTGATTGTTATTTATGTGTTCTTCACACGATTGGGGGTTGACTGTCACTAGTGACTAACTTTTGACGTCAACATTAATACTTTCAATTATAAGTCTACTTATAATAAGCATACTTTATTCTTTCTTACTAAACTACAACCTTATCTTGCATTGTTTCCACAACCATTGTTGCGAGTTTGCTTATTAACTCAGTTCCCTTAGCTAAGGTTTATTAATAAGTTCTTAGTTCAACACTAGTGACAACTTACATTATAATTATACTTGTCCCTAGGACAGGCTTACCTATTATATTTCCTTCCTATTCATATAGTTAATTATAATAGATTATATTCCCCATTTGTCACATTTTCTTTAAGTTCCTTGACATTAACCAAACTTTTACTATTGTAACCTTTCTTTATTTACCATCTTGTATATTCTTATTATTTTAGGAAATTATTTCGTGCACCTCATTAGATTGGTTAGAGGAAAGATGTAAAGATCTATTTTCATAATGTACATCTATTAAGATTCTTAGTTGCAAGCTATTTCATTTATTTTCATTGTGGACATACATGTATATTGTAACACCCCGTAATTTTTTTAACATTAAAGAGGATAAATTAAAGAATAAATAATTAAATATTAAGAATTAAGGGAAATTGATTATGTCATTACGTCAATCTATAAATTTTTGGTCAGGATAGACACCTAGTTTACGTAAAATGGATAACATATGAAGAAGTTACGGACGATAAAAAGTTGAAAATCAGAACCAGGTATAACTGGCGTACTTGCCAAGTGCACCAAGGCAATTTTGCACTGGCGCATCTGTAAAGTGCGCCCAAGATAGTTTTTGGGTATTCGGGCCTTTTTCAAGTGGGTGGCGACCCGTGACCTGACCCAATTCACTTAGGGCTGAGGTGGCATCTGAATTCTGTAACCTAGCAGCTATAAATATACCTGAATGTCTTTGTATTTCTTCATTAGAAATCATGTAGGTCAAACTATGCCGGATTCTGAACTGAACTAGGGTCTCTCATCTTCTTCTAAAGCACATCAAATTCTGAGATTCATGCATAGGCTCAGCACCTTTTCTATCATCTTAGCAATCCAATCACAATGAGTTCTAGTTGCTTTTAGGTTTAGATAAATAATAATGAATTATGAAAGACTGTGATTTGGATACGTTGTAGACTTTGAATCTTTGTTATTGTTAGATCTTATGCTATGTCATGATAGATCTATTTCTCTAGATCCAATTTAGTTGTGATTGTTCTACTATGTTATTATTGTAGATCTTGGTTTGTAACTTGTATGATATGCTATGATGTGTATAGATCTAAATTGCCACCTTATGTTAACATGTTAGATTTATTTTATGTGATCTAAATTGTCACCTTATGTTAAAATGTTAGATCTATTTTATGTGATCTAAATTGTCACCTTATGATTCATGTTAGATCTATTTTATGTGATCTAAATTGCCACCTTATGTTAACATGTTAGATCTATTTTATTTGATCTAAATTATCACCCTATGTTAACATGTTAGATATGTTTTATGTGATCTAAATTATCACCCTATGTTATCATGTTAGATCTAAACCGATTGGACATCTAAATTGCTAATTTAGATATTGTGACATCATAGTTCATCAGTTTTATGTCCACCTTGTTATGATGAAAATTTCATGTCCATGCAAGTATGTATGTTCACCTTATTATCATACAAGTTTATGTTTATGCCTAGATGATCATTTTAGTTATATTCCCATTATTTTCCCTATTATCGTTTATGACTAGGCTATTGTCTAGCCTAGGCATGTTGCCAATTTTGTGAGGGCGCTAGTTAAGGAACGGGGGAAAGGGTTAAAAATGGCATAATTTGAATATGAACATTTTATGGACATGTAATTCAAATTATTGGGTAAAATAGATATTGACACATATAAAAGGAAAGGATCAATTAAATTAATTAATTAAGAATGGAATCTCTAGTAATTACAATTAGGAATTGTAATTGTGCTTATGACACGAGGTTAGGATGCATTAGTGGTGGAAGTCTACCCCGGACCCGACCGGCATATCCAGCAGCCGCTAATGGTGAACCTAACGTGGGAGGTCTGAGTACGTAAATATGAATTGGGCTATGACACGAGGTTAGGCCCAACTGTGGAATAAGTCTACCTGGACTCGACCGGCATATCCAACATCCACATGTTGTAGGCCTAATGTGGGAGGTCTGGCCTATTATGAAACCATAAACGGACGTGGTAAAGAATTGGACTACTTAACCTAAGTTAATCCGTAGGGATTGTATGAACTTAAATTAAAGTTGGGGGTTAAGTAAACATGGTTGAGGGGTGGGTTAAGTAAATCTGAAGAGGGGGTGGGTAATATTCACATATAGGCCCACAACCTTAACCCGTTAAGGTTATGTAATTAAAAACACCTAGTAGTATACATAATGGGTGGAAATAATAAAGTTATGTAATTAAAGACACCTTTTAGGGTAAACATAACTTATAGAAGTGATAGGGTTATGTAATTAAAGACACCTATAGGTAAGAAGGTTGGAAGATTAGGGGATATGTATTAAAGACACCTGTAGGTAAGCATAACCGGTAGAAATAAATAAGGCTATGTAATCAAAGACACCTAGTGGTATACATAGTCAGTGAAAATCTAGTAGGGGATACAAGACAAAAGGGAGAGCTTGTATCATATTTTGTGGGACCCATTTCAGTCAGTATCCCAGAGTAGGTATCAAACAAAGTACTCCGTACTATGCGGAGAAGGGACACGCTTACTGACTAATTGTAAGAGATCCAAACGTGGAGGACGGCGTGGGCAGCGCAAACCAACCAGGCCATGTGCATGCATGAGCCGGGTAGAAGGGGATAAGATGACCGTGACACCTGTAGATATGGTTGTGCACATTATTACGACGAGGGGTTGCCACTTTAGGAAGTGATACCTCCTACTGTGGGGCCAGCACAAGGTGTCTATGACGGTTAGGGAGTCGATCGATCAGGGTAGTAGTTATGATACATTTGGACATATACCTAAGTCTACCACCTTATAGTTAAAGGGGTCATCTCTTTCAGGATATACCAGTAATAGTGCAGAGTAATCATTAGTGAGGCTTGTACACCTTATCCTGCTTACCTTGTCACACCTTCCATTTATGTAGTGATCTCTCTCTTATCCACTTTACAAGCCTATCATGTTACTTTTATTTATCTACTGGCTCAAAGTAACATGACTCGTAAGACTTTATGTCTGACCTTTTTGTTTCTCCTTCTTTCTTCCGTTCCCCCTTCCCTCCCCCCAGATTCTTAGGGAGGAAACACTCAGGCTTAGTCAAGATTCAGATATCACCTTGCTAGAAGCTACTTCTGAAGTATGGCTCAAGTTCTTGACTCTACTATGGCTTAACTCTTTCAATTGGGGAATTATGTTTTTATATTTTTATATACTCTGATGAAGCAAGACAGAAGTTATTTTATTGTAATGGTTTTTGTGACTTATGGTATTGTGGACCACGGTATTTTAATTTACATTGAAATAAAAATTTAAATTTCTGCTACTATCTTATTTATATCTGTCTTCTAATTATTCTGTGTCTGTTTACCTGTAACGCTTCACGGAACTTAATGCATTCCTTAGTGGGTGACATTAACGGACGAGGGGTGTCACATATATAATATTTGATTAATGTGTAATATGGTAAAAGAACCCACATTCCACACTAATCCCTTATTTTCTTTCTTTTCTTGCAACTATGTTCTTAGTAATTTTGCCATTATGGAAATGTATCCCCCAAATCCATCTAACTCGGTCCACTAAATTTTTTTCCCTTTTTTTTGAGTTAGATGTTAAATTCCTGATTTTCATATGCCATTTCCAATTACTATAAATTTTCCATACAAATTTAGGCATACCGATTCTTTTTCCATTATTACCATTTTCACTGTAATTCTGTTTACAACATATCCAATTTGACATTGAATAACAACCTTAAGAACATAGTCATAATTATTCTAAATTCCACAATTTTAGTATTATAGTAATTCTCAATCCAAACAGAAGATTAATGGAAAAGATTTGTACAACAATAACATTCTTAACGTACTTAGAAATAGATTACATCGCAATTACGACAAATTTCAATTATTTATCACGTTAAGAATTACGGGGAAATGTAGATGATAAATATATCATTACCGAAAGGTATAATTTAAATCCACTCACCTGACTGCTTACCAATTCTTGAATCTGATTCGGATCTGCTATTCTGTGGTCTTTCTAATTAAATCTATTATTGAGATAACCACGGATTTACAAATATGATTCTAAAAAGAAAGAAAGAAAGAAACCTTAATAATTCAGATCCACAGAATTTACCCCACGTTGACAAAAACCTGAACACCTATATTATAGATCTACATTCCTTATATTCAAATCTTGAATCAGAATTCCTAAAAACTAATATTCTAATTTTTGAAAGATTTGGAGAAGAAAAAAAATGACAGAGCCTTGGCATCGTCTATCAAAATATGAGTTCGAGGCTAGACTCTAATAGTCAATTTATAGGTGTACATGAAATTCTGGTTTGTCTGATTAAATATAATAAAATCGGAGACGTACAAGCGGAAAATATATCGCTAAATGACTCGGTGCTAGGTCAACCTGGACCACTGGTGTGTATACCCCTGTGTCGATCCACCTCTAAAGTGTGTCGACTCCTAGGTCGACCTACCTATGGTCTGGGTCAACCCATGACCTGGGCCATTAACATTAATTTTGCTGATATTGTTTTTTGATTAATGTTAGCTTGTAACATTTATTTTCTTGCTAAATATTGCTTATGCAATTTATTTTCTTCCATTTATAATGTATACTCAGTATTTTAGCTTCAAACTTATGCGTGTGTGTGTATATATATATATATATATATAACTCTTCAAATTTTTGTTCGTTTATAGCTGCTCAATAATATCATTAATAATGCTATCAATTCATTGCTTCCTTCCTCTTAATAAATATTCAAATTTTAAATGCAGGTATTCTCTTTCCTAGTTTTCATTCATTCACATTTGTTACCGTCCGCTCTTAAATTACACTTTAACTTCAATTTCTGAATTTATGCATATATATATATATATATATATATATATATATATATATATATATATATATATCTACGCGCAACATCATTTCTTTTAAAAATTCAAACGACGTTATGTCGATATTTATTTCTTACTCATTTTTATTAATTGTAGGTTACTTATGGATTTCATATACACACACACACACATATATGTACATATTTATTTATTTATTTACGCACACATACACATGTCACATACACACACATTTACTATGTATATATATATACTTAATATAATTTTTCTTATATGTACATTTATGTATATTTTCCTCTTAGAACATGCATCCCTTTCGCCATCCCTCTACAATTAAAAATATGACGTTGACGGGATTCAAACTTGTCACCTCCGCCTTGGGAAATGCTTGTCTTACCAACTCACCTAACGTAACTTTTTTGCACAAAACTAAAAACATCGGTATTTATTATTCTTATTTGCATTCTTATATCTTCTTTTTTATGCTTATTCTATATTTCGTTTAAAGGTATCTTTTTTCTTTTAAATCAGTTTTCTGCAAACATAAGTTTAAATTGATCAGAAAATTGCTATGGACGAAATAACATTAGTTTCGTGACCAAATTCTGAAAATTATAAAAAATTTATTTTATTATTCAATTAAAAATGCGGGTGTCACATTCTCCTACCCTCAAGAAATTTCATTTTTGAAATTTGGTAAGGGTAAAATTTAGTAATTTCTCGCATAATTTACAATCATCATGTGTACATCCAATTTTGCAACCATTTTTGCACTTGTGCAAAGTGCAATACAACATAATAATACATGAATGCAATGAGTGCCTTGGCGGTGCCTCCTATATGAATGCCAAATTTTCTTGGAAACCTTTTGAAAACGTGACGCACACATCTTAAATATACTGGCAATTTCTATATGACTCAATAATTTGAAAATCCAAAACACTTTTTCATCCAATTTTTTCCTACACTCTTGCAGAGTAAGAGCGTAGCTCATCTAATTTTTATATCCAAACTCTACTAACCAACTTTAAATTTGCGAATTACAGAAAAGTCTAATTTTTCGATTCGATTTCTTATATCATAAAGAAGTAGAAAATGGAAAATTAAGTATTTTCCATCCACTTTTACGTAATTTTTTTCCTTATGTTGGGAATTGTTAATTTTACAAAATTCCTATTCTCTTTTCCAAGCGCGGTTTGCATAAGAAAAAATTCTTTTCAATTTTCCAAACTTACTTCAGAAAAATCATTTTCCTTTATTGTTCTTTATTTTTGCAGTTGTCATCATTGTTCATTTTCTTTTTAGTTATATTATCACAATTTTCTTAGCTTATTTAACTTAATCCACCAATCTAAGCTTATTTCTAAATAAGCCTTCTAATTCTTTCAAAACTAAAATAGAAAAACAAGCACACACATAGCTACTACCAAGGGCTAAGAATCCTAGGATCATGTCCCCGCTGACAAAGAAAAGTCTGAACCACTGGATCTAAGCAATTTGCTTGCCCCGTACCATCTACTTATCACAACTAGTATTTGTTGTGTACTAAGGGTCTTTTACAAGCAAAAACCTAGGCTTTATAGCGCTTACGCACTCTATGGGAGTTAATTATTATTCCAAAATAATTGTCGCTATCTACTTTATAGCCTCAAAAATGTTCCCCGTCTTTCCTAGGAACTAATCTTTACTTACTCCATGATTTAAAACAAGGTCTGGCATTACCACTTTTTTTTCAAAAATTAAAAGTTTTAAAACTTTATTTTTGCCAAACTAAAAAAAATGACATCTCATAAAAAGATTTTTTTTCAAATCATAAAAAATGGAGTAGACAAGGACGACTATTTCTCAATTAATTTCACAATAGCTCATTTTTACTACACTAGTTCAATTACTTACAACTAGTGCTAATTTCTAAAGTTACCCCAAACATCTACTTAATTCTAATTTTTTAACAACTCCACCCACCAAAGTTTATGTGAAGACAATTTCCAAAAATTTATGTCAAAAGAATAGAGATTTTTAAAAAAAATCCTTACCGAAAATTTTAGTTTTTGGCAGAATGCGATCTTTTCTATTTTTCTCATTTAATTATTTCATACTTTATACCTTAAAAACTATTAAGCTACACATGCACTATAATGCACACATTTTTCAGAAAGAATTCATTTAAGATAAAAAATTCATAAGAATTCATCATTTTCAAAATATAACTTTTTTCCAAAACTCAATATGTACTTTTCAAATATGTTACTTACAATTTTTTCTTCAAACATCAAAAATACCTCTTTTTATTTCAAAAATTGTTTCTATAAAATTTAGCTAGTACATATTTTAAATTGTAAACTTATAAGGTCAAAACTTGGAAAACATCATAAATTGCACCCAGAAGCTTTTAAATTTTCAAGTTCTTAAAAGTTAACAATGGGGGGTTACATACAAAGTGGGTTTCTAACTTACTTAGACTTTCTTAAATATTTCCACCAAGTCTTCTCTCAAATATATATATTCCTAATCCATTTTCCTTTATATTCTATTCCCAATTTGTGCAGCTCTACCGCCTAACCCACTTATCTGAAATACTAACATTTCAAACACTAATATATATGATCCATCCTTTTCTATTATAAAATACATTGTACATTTTTCACCCAAACCACCTAAGGGTCTCTTATTCTCAAATTTCCATAACCATTTCCATTATAAAACACATTGTACATTTTTCACCTAAATCATATGCCGGTCTTCCTATTTAGTGAGTTCTTTATGGATCTAGGTATATATATAATATATATTTACATTTTTAAAATACAAATATGTTCACTCACTATCTATACTTAGGAATCCTAAACTTGAGCTCTAATACCAGATGTAACAACGCGAATTTCAACAAACCAATTTTTTTTATCAAAATCTCAATCTATCGAAGCTCGAATTGACTTGTCTGGTATCCTGCTGAAAAGAAGAGATAATAAATATATCTCGATAAAACATCTCACAACAGAATGGATAAAATATAATAATCAAATATAGCCTTACCGAAATAATAACACCACCTATCAAGTGTCCAAAGGCTACTAAATCTCTGCCATAAATCTAACCTGCGAGTATGTTATGAGGAGGGGGTCAAACTATAAAGTTCTGGTGATGGGACAAACTATATATTATGAAATAACTCTATATACCCGGTTCAGTTATGTTTTCTTAATTATTAGGTTATCTGAGTTAACAACACTCAAGGCTCTGCACTTACGTAGTACACATCTACTCCCTAGTAGATTAAACATAATATAATATATATGTAGCTATGCCCAACATCTCAAGGTACTTCCCAAAGTACCCTCCTCGTACGGTGTCCTCCATCACGCCAAGAAAGCTTATACGCCACGTAATCGGACAAAACCACCATCGTTATGCCATGTAAGCGTATAAATCCTCATATCTGAATCCTTGATATAACCATGGCTCAACATGAAGTAACGGCCTAATGTCTATTTTAACCATTTAATTTAATATCATTTAATCCGGAATATTCAGTATTTGAAACCAAAACTAAATTATATTAAAAGCTAGATGAAATTATGTCTAAATAAGCTCAAATATAATAATATAAAAATGGCCTACGTACTTGGGTTTGGACATTACTGGTATTGGTATCAAATATCCAGTAGATAGTACTGTAACGATAAACCAATAAAAAGAAAGATTGTTATAAAATCTTGCTAAATTTTCGTACATGCTAAATTTTACCACGTCATTTTCAAACGTCTGTACACTTGATATCGTCGGTACAAACCTTTGGAAAAAACTCATGTTTGAATACATAATTTCAGCATTTCCGTTTGACCATGTATATGTTTATACCAAAAAAGGCAATTTCGGTCGCTATATATACGCTTCCGAATTTAAGGCAAATGCGGACATGTGTCTCATTTCATTTATAACCCAGTATGGGCAAAGATATTCTTAGTCCGATCATATTAAATATCCGTCGTATCTACGCATACTTCTATCTATTTGCACATGCATCATACTATACATAATATGGCGCTTGTTTTCAAGTCGGTAAAAATCTAGGTGCGGTATACTGTGTACGTCATTTTCAAGGGTAAGCAATCTTTGAAAGAAATTTCTGTGCAAAACAGAAATGTGCCAAATCTTCATTTATGTCCAAAGAAAATCCCCTGCGGTCTCCTTTTAAATCTGGCAAAATCTTTGAAATTATCCTGTATAAATCCTTACACATACATTCTATTTTTTTTTATTTTTTTCTTAAGACCAGACAAGTGTAAAACCATGCGCAAGCCCACAGACTAGAAAATACAAGCCGACAGAAGAATAAAATAAAGACATATATATAATATCTGTCCTTTTCTCTGACACTGGCATGTTCTATTGTCTTGGCTATTATGGCTCCTGTTTTTATAAATACTACTATTTATTTCTCTATTTCAATCATTTGAAGGAAACATAACAAATACAGCAAACCACAAAACTAATGATTTTCATTGAACCATTTAAAATCAAAATAGAATTAAAACCGAAACAGTTCGATCCATTAAACGTCGGCAAGCAAGAACTTTGCTCGACATAATTTGTTATCTGTTATCTGTGCATTATATTTTTAGTCAGCTAGAGATGCCATCGTGGTGTTCGCTGAGCATTGGCGTCGAAGTTGGAGACTCGGAGGTCCTAGGAAGGGGTCGTAGTTGACTGCCGGTGAGGCTTGAAGCATACTGGAGGAGTGGGATCATAGAATTCTGACGCAGTTTGAGGGTTTTCAGGTAGCGAGGGCGTCATTGGAATACTATGGCCAGGGGAGGTTTATACTGTTGGAACGAAGGGCTGTCAGAGTTGTTCGTCAAGGTGGTGGAGGTGTTCCTTTCGGTTGCTATAGCGGATATACAGGGAGAATTCTTAAGCGTGAAAAAAATATGGAGTAACATTTACTGAAGCTTTTGCCAAGAGCAGAAGTGTCAGAATACCATAGAGAGTTGTGAGCAGTAATGTTCGATTGCCTAGCTATTGGAAAGGGGAGGTAAGGACGTTGCATGGTACGTACATGGGATGGCAGATTCTTTTCAGTATCATACTTTGTGTATTTGGAACTAAAGGGAAAACGTTGAAGGTTTGAAATATTTAAAGAAGAAAGATGGGAGAAAAGTGTGCGTGAAACTGGGAAGATATAACATATACAGGGAAGAAATATAGGAGGAGTTGTTTTTCTTTTACAACTGACAGGAGACGAAGACTAGTGCGGGGAGGAGTAGTAGTAGTGGTGGTGGGTTGAGTTTATATTCATGGGCCTAGGCGTTGGGCTTATAAACCAAGGAAGAAAAAAAGGGAACAATGGGCTTGGTTGGGGCCTTGGTTGATTTAAAAGAGGAATAAAATAATGATATAGAAACTGGATATCAATGTATTGGTTGGGAGCTGAAAGTATAAGTTGTCATTTTCAAATGTGTGAAGATACAACTGATGACATGGATTTAGTGATAAAATGGCAACGAGGTTAAGGCAACGTTATTATCGTCAACAATGGTAATTAAAATTTTATTAAATTAATGATTAATTAAGTATTAAACTCGTTTAATTTCTTTAAATTGTAACTCATACAGCTTGTTGGTACATGAATAGAATTTCACGAAAACAATATTCATTGGAATCGCAGAAATGAAAACTACGCTGTTGAGCTGGTTAGAAGGAATTCAGGAGCAACTGGAATTCCATATTTTTCTAAACGCTTGTTCGAAAATATATGAAACGACGTGAACCGTTAATCGAATGAAATGTGAGTTAATTCTCACACTTTTGGAATACTATTATGTGTTAAATTCATCATATTAATATTTATCATTAATAAGTATAAATTGGTTGAATGGATGTTATGCATGCTACAGATGATTTTTATCCGTTCATTGGTTGCTTGTTTGTTCGTGTTTATAAATTGGTCGTTTAAATACATCAAAATAAATTTCTCATTCCATATGTTGTTTTTGTATGATTAACTGTTGCACAAGGAAGAACAGGTTGGAGGAGTCCAACCGGATTCCTCAAATAAATCATATGTTATTTGTTGTTTCCATATGAATTGTTTATTTCAGATTATATTATATCATGTTTAGATATCCATGATTGAATGAATGCAGACTGTTGAATCTAATCGTTGTGTTTGAATTAATGGACAATATTGATTTAGTTGTTGGCAGTGAATGGCCTAAAACCCGTTTTCCCAATATTGATTGTCGTCAAGCAAATTAATGAAAGCGAAGTTATATAAATTATTTTTATACTGAAGCAAAGATTTTAAAATCAAAATAGATTTTTATTATAGTTAAAAATGTTTGATGTGACATTTCAATAAGCCCAATAACAAGATTTTACCTATGAGTTAATGTTTGAAAAACTACTGTTTTGAGAAGAATGATCGGGGGATGTTATTAAATTAATTGAGGTTAAAAGAGATTATTTTAAATCAAGAATTCTTAAAGGGTTGAACTAAGTAAAGTGCTAGAACATGAATAAATAATGTGATTGAGTTATAATATAATCCAAAGTGAGTTTTGCAAAAGGTACGGAATGAGTCTGGGTTAAATATTTGAAATGGATTAATAATATCACTAAAAAATGGAATTTTATAAGAAGGTTTTTAAATCAAAAGGGTAAGTATTTAGTAAACGGTCTACATAATCAACGGATTAAGTAGAAATGATTATAATATAAAATGATTTTCGAATGAATGGGAATGGTTTATAAAACCATATTTAAATTAGATAGTAAATGGTAAGGGGAATGACATATCATATTTTGAGTTTCAAACTTTTACCGTCATATGATAAGAAAGCTGTCGGTTAAGGTTTGAGAGGTAAATAAAATACCCTAACTTGAACGACTTCACTATTATCGAGAGATGATATTAGTTTGAACAATAAAGATAAAATAAAGTGTATTTCGTGAATATATAAAAATATATCCAAAGGAAAGTAAATACAAAAGGATTTGGGAATATATAACGATATTTCTAGAATAAGGAAGTATAAATATGTTTGTGAAGTATAGTGATATTTACACAGTAAAAAAAAATAAAAAAGAAGATTTTGGATAAGCCTCTTGGAAATGATATAGTTCATTAAAATGGATGGTTTTCAAAGAAATGAAAGTGGTCGAGATAAAGGAGTTGGGTAAATATATTCATTTCAAGAATATAAGTATTGATGACTGTTTTTCGAAGTAACAAAAACAGAAGAGGATTTGTTAAAGATATATATGTAAAATCGATCTCTAAGAATCAATGAGATATTTTGATGAATGGATTTATAATAAAGAGACAGGTTGTGAATGTGTTCATAAAAGAATAAGTATTTTCAAGTAATGGAAATTAAAGAGGTTTGTTAATCGATGGAATAATTCGTAATGAATAGTTTTAATAGAAAGGACCTGAGCTGCCAGTGTAATAATATATATTGTTTTTGTGTTGATAGTTAAAACCCCGACTATCAATAAATATTGGACCTTTTTAACGAGTTGTTTCGAAGAGACCGGGATGGGAACTAGACCCAAAACCACTTTGATCCAACTGTGCGTTCACGACTAACTTGTAGGTTTATAAAGATGGAGGAATTGAAGATCGTTGATCTTCATGATCGGAAGAACTACTCGTTAAATTTCTCTGGTTTGGCCGCCATAGTTATTACGACTTGTGATTCTGTCGTGATTGAAATGTTTGGATTGCAAGGACTTCTCGCTACTGATCCTTGGAGTGATTCTCATATAGGATGTGGTAGGAGGGTGCCTTTAGTTCATCCTGTTCCTGTATGACTTGTATGGATGAATGTCTGATAGAGTAATTCCTAAGGGTCACGTACGTTGATTTTTACAAATGTACCAAGTTTGGTGGCGGAGAAATTCTCTTGCTTAACACCCAGAGTATATTTGTGAACGTCAATTAGTGATTTGACGGATCTGATGATGTGGCATTCAAAGTGAATATGATGTGATGATCAAAAAGTAAAAACGTGACCTCAAGCCCCTTCAACTATGAAATGGCAAAAATCGGGTAGGTCGCATGGCTATTTAGGTTGTTCCTAAGCAAGGTGTATTATCACCATCTAGAGATTTCATTTTCTTCTTTAATCTTTCGATGCTGTCCTGCGGGAACGGTTGTTGGTCCCAACCGTGGGTGATAATGCATTCGGTAAACTCAAGCTAAATGAGTGACCGGTCATGTTTATCCTGGGTTGCAAGACGTTTTTGCTGAACCCCAGTGTATATCCCTCTAGAGTACACTGATCGGAAAGGTGGCCCCATACCCTACCATGATTGGAATCCAATCTCCAATAAGCGCCATGCGGTTTTTGATTTTATACTAAATATGTAGAGCGTGAGATGCAAGCGTTCTGCTACTTGGTTATTTATCTGTGGTTTGATAGACATTATTATTATATCATTGGATTTTGATATACCAAAAATGTTTTGGGTTATAGTAAGGTAAAAACCATTCATGTTTATGTGTGGACTGGTCTTACTAGTATCCTTTTCATCTAAAGTATTTTTCTAAAGTTAAGCCGATTGTTTGATGTGAATTTAACATTGAATGTTTTTAAGACTAATCTGAGTGTTTTTGCTTTGCCTCAAAATGTGCTCGCTTCAGACCGAGCATATTTTCCAAGTTAGTTATCGCTTGGAATTTTAGGAGTTCGAAGCAGAAGGCTTCACCGTTAGTTTATTAAAGTTGTTCCACTGTATCTGATATATTTTGTACTCTAATGATTGGTATGTATATATAGTTTTATTTTGTATGAAGAGATTTGATATATATATATATATATTATATTTTCATCGTTCCGCTGTAAGATTCTGATGTTCTTCTTTCTTCTATTCTAATATTTCTTCCTTTCTCTCTCATCCTTTAATATCTATCTCTTAACATTCTGCTTTTTGTATAATTTAGTTTGACTGTGATAGTTCATTGTCGGCTTGAATTGTACAGAAAAGTGGGACATTACCACTTGGTATCAGAGCTACTGGTTTAGTGATAACCTTGGCTCTGTGGCATAACTCAATAAAGATGGGGTTAGTAATACCCTAGTTTGAGTTTAAGTGTATATATATGAGTGCACGTATTTGTAACTCGAAAATAAAATTATTTTGTAAAAAGGGTAAATGATATAATTTTACTTGAACCATTTTTTTACAAAAATAAAATAAAATAATAAAGAAGAATAATTCTTTCAAATTATTGATTTGATTGTTGAAACTTGTATTTGTTTGATTGGTTGATTTTAATGGTCTGATTATGAAATTGAAAGAATCTAACCAGGAGAGAATTTCAAATATAAGTAGTTAATTAACTTATGAAGTATATAAATTATAATTGGACTGGAATTTTGAATTAAATTTAACTTAAGTCGGTAATATTTTGGTTTGAGTTTGAGTATAGACATACATGCAAGTTAATACATCCAAAACGATTATATAATTAAATATGCTGCATGGGTATAAATTTGGATTTGATCAAGAACTAATAAATGAATAAATTAAGTTTGTTGAAATGGGATTCAAAGATAACGAATTGAATGGTATGTAATAATTTGTTTGGAATGGACGATATGAATGTTTTAGCCATTAACATGATTACAATGAATTTCATTTGAGCGAAGGACAGGTACAGAAAGGAAGGCTCATCTTTAATCCTATAATTGGACATAATTGGATCGAGTTTGGCTATAGAGCAGGCTCGCTCACTGCTTAACACTTATCATCTATCGCGTAATAACACTCGAAAAAGGTATGCCTACGCAATTATAAATTTTGGACCATTTATTTGGGTTTTAAATTGGAGTTTTCCTTTTTTTGATCGTGTGGGTCGATGTATATATTTGCTGAACCTGCAATATTGTGTTTCTCCGTACAGGGGAGACTCTGCCAAAAAATTTCCAAAATTTAAGGTATAGGAAAATTTTCAAATCTTTTTGAAGATAAGAATAAATTTATTTTTCAACTAAAATTATTTGGATTAGTTTTTAATTAAAAATTTACAAAGTGGGGATTTTGATTAAAATAGATTTCTGAAAAATAATGGGTTGTGGCATTTTTCCTACCTTAGTAATTTCGGGGACGTAATTCTTTTAAGGGGAAAGGAATGTAACGGCCCAGATTTTAACCATTTAGTTTAATATCGTTTAATCTTGAATATTCAGTATTTGAAACCAAAACTAAATTATATTAAAAGCTAGATGAAATTTTGTTTGAATAAGTTCAAATATAAAAATATACAAATGGCCTACGTACTTGGGTTTGGACATTACCGGTATAAGTATCAAATATCCAGCAAACAGTACTGTAACGATAAACCAATAAAAAGAAAGATTTCTATAAAATCTTTCTAAATTTTCGTACATGCAAAATTTTACCACGTCATTTTCAAACGTCTGTACACATGATATCGTCTGTACAAACCTTTGGGAAAAAACTCGTATTTGAATTCATAATTTCAACATTTTCGTTTGACCATGTATATATTTATACCAAAAATGGTGATCTCATTTGCTATATATGCGCTTCCAAATTTGAGGCAAATGCGGACACTGTCTCAGTTCATTTATAACCCAGTATGGGCAAAGATATACTTAGTCCGACCATATTAAATACCCTTCATATCTGCGCATACTTCTGTCTATTTGCACATGCATCAGACTGCACATAATATGGCGCTTGTTTTCAAGTCAGTAAAAATCTCAGCGCAGTATATTGTGTATGTCATTTTCAAGGGTAAGGAATCTAGAAGAAATTTCTGTGCAAAACAGAAATGTGCAAAATCTTCATTTATGTCCAAAGAAAATCCTATGCGATCACCTTTTAAATTTGGCAAAATCTTTGAAATTATCCTGTACAAATCCTAACACATACATTCTATTTTTTTCTTTTTTTTCTGTAGACCAGACAAGTGTAAAACCATGCGCAAGCCCACAGACTAGAAAATACAAGACGATAGAAGAATAAAATAAAGATATATATATATATATATATATAATATTTGTCCTTTTCTCTGACATTGGCTTGTTTTATTGTCTTGGCTATCATGGATCCTATTTTTATAAATACGCCTTTTTATTTCTTTATTTCATTCATTCGAAGGAAGCATATCAAATACAACAAACTACAAAACCAACGATTTTCATTGAAATATTTAAAATAAAAAAAAACAATGAAAATCAGAACAGTTCGATCTATTAAACGTCGGCAAGCAATACCTTTGCTTGACATAATTTGTTATCTGTTATCTATGCGTTGTATTTTTAGTCGGCTAGAGATGCCCGCGTGGTGTTTGCTGAGCATTGGCGTCGAAGTCAGAGACTCAGAGGTCCTAGGAAAGGGTCGTAGTTGACTGCCGGTGAGGCTTGTAGCATACTGGAGGAGTGGGATCATAGAATTCTGACGCGGTTTGTGGGTTTTCAGGCAGTGAGGGAGTCGTTGGAAAACTATGGCCAAGGGAGATTTATACTATTGGAACGAAGGGTTGCCGGAGTTTTTCGTCAAGGGGGCAGCGGTGTTCCTTTCGGTTGCTATAGCGGATATACAGGGAGAAGTCTTACGCGTGGAAAAAAAATGGAGTAACATTTACTAAAGCTTTTGCCAAGGGAGGAAGTTTCAGAATAGCATGGAGAGTTGTGAGCAGTAATTTTCGACTGCTAAGCTATTCGAAAGGTGAGATAAGTACGTTTCATGGTACATATATGGGATGGCGGATTCTTTTTAGTATCAGACTTCGTGTATTTGTAACTAAATGGAAAACGTTGAAGGTTTGAAATTTTTAAAGAAGAAAGATGGGAGAAATGTGTGCGTGAAACTGGGAAGATATAACATATACAGGGAAGAAATATACGAGGAGTTGTTTTTGTTTTACAACCGACAGGAGAAGAAGATTAGTGCGAGGAGGAGTAGTAATGGTGGCAGGTTGAGTTT
Source organism: Allium sativum (assembly GCA_030737875.1). Lineage (NCBI taxonomy): Eukaryota > Viridiplantae > Streptophyta > Magnoliopsida > Asparagales > Amaryllidaceae > Allium > Allium sativum. The sequence continues at coordinate 433,824,177 of CM060912.1, forward strand.
ATATTCATGGGCCTGGGCGTCAGGCTTATAAACCAAGGGAGAAAAAAGGGAACAATGGGCTTGGTTGGGGCCTACGTTGATTTAAAAGAGGAATAAAATAATGATATAGAAATTGACATCAATGTATTGGTTGGGAGCTGAAAGTATAAGTTGCGGTTTTCAAATGTGTGAAGATACAACTGATGACATGGATTTATTGGTAAACTGGCAACGTGGTTAAGGCAATGTTATTATCGTTAACAACGGTAATTAATATTTTATTAAATTAATGATTAATTAAGTATTAAACTTGTTTAATTTCTTTAAATTGTAAATCGTATAGCTTGTTGGTACGTGAACAGAATTTCATGAAAACAATATTCACTGGAATCGCAAAAATGAAAACTATGCTATTGAGCTGGTTCGAAGGAGTTCAGGAGTAACTGGAATTCCATATATTTTTAAACGCTTGTTTGAAAATATATGAAACAACACGAACCGTCAATCGAATAAAATGTGAGTTAATTCTCACACTTTTGGAATACTATTATGTGTTAAATTCATATTATTAATATTTATCGTTAATAAGCACAAATTGGTTGAATGGATGCTATGGATGATTTTTATCTGTTCATTGGTTGCTTGCTTGTCCATGTTTATAAATTGGTCTTTTAATTACATTAGATTAAATTTCTCATTCCTTATGCTATTTTTGTACGATAAACTATTGCGCAGGGAAGAACAGGTTAGAGGAATCCAACTGGATTCCTAAAATAAATCCTATGTTATTTGTTGTTTCCATATGAATTGTTTATTTCAAACTATATTATATCATGTTTAGATATCCATGATTGAATGAATGCTGATTGTTGAATCTAATCGTTGTGTTTGAATGAATGGAAAATATTGATTCTATTGTTGGCAGCAAATGGTCTAAACCCCGTTTTTCCAATATTGATTGTCGTCAAGCAAATTAACGAAATTGAAGTTATATAATTTATTTTATACTAAAGCAAAGGTTTTAAAATCAAAATAGAAGCTTTATTATAATTTTATATTATAGTTAAAAATGTTTGTTGTGACGTTTTAATAAGCCCAATAGCAAGATTTTACCTATGAGTTAATGTTTGAAAAACTACTGTTTTGAGGAAGAATGATCGGAGAATGTTATTAAATTAATTGAGGTTAAAAGAGATTATTTTACATCAAGAATTCTTAAAAGGTTGAACTAAGTAAAGTGTTAAAACATGAAGAAATAATGTGATTGAGTTATAATATAATCCAAAGTGAGCTTTACGAAAGGTACGGAATGAGTCTGGGTTAAATATTTGAAATAGATTAATATTATCACTAAAAAAAAGGGAATTGTAGAAAATGGTTTTTAAATCAAAAGGGCAAGTAATTAGTAAAAGGTTTACTTAATCAACGGATTAAGTAGAGATGATTAAAATAGAAAATGGTTTTCGAATGGAAGGGAATGGTTTATAAAACCATATTTAAATTAGATAGTGAATGGTAAGGGGAATGACATATCATATTTTGAGTTTCAAACTTTTATCGTCTTAAGATAAGAAAGCCGTCGGTTAAGGTCCGAGAGGTAAATAAAATACCCCAACTTGAATGACTTTACAATTATCGAGAGATGATATTAGTTTGAAAAGTAAAGATAAAAAGGGGATTTTGTGAATATATAAAAATATCTCCAAAGGAAAGTAAATACAAAAGGGTTTGGAAATATATAACAATATTTCAAAAATAAGGAAGTATAAATATGTTTGTGAAGTATATTGATATTTTCACTGTAAAATAAATATAAAAGAAGATTTTGGATAAGCCTTCAGGAAATGATATAGTTCGTTAAAATGGATGGTTTTCAAGGAATTGAAAATAAGGAAGTGTTCGAGATAAAGGAGTTAGGTAAATATATTTATTTCAAGAATATAAGTATTGATGACTATTTTCCTAGGTAACGAAAACAGAAGAGGATTTGTTAAAGATATATATGTAAAACAAATCTCTAAGAATCAATGAGATATTTTAATGAATGGTTTTATAATAAAGAGACGGGATGGGAACTAGAGCCAAAACTACGTCGATCCAACTGTGCGTTCTCGACTAACTTGCAGGTTTATAAAGATGGAGAATTGAAGACTGTTGATCTTCATGATCGGAAGAACTACTCGTTAAATTTCTCTCGATTGGCCACCAGAGTTATTACGACTTATGATTCTGTCGTGGTTGAAATCTTCGGATTACAAGGACTTCTCACTACTGATCCTTGGGATGATTCTCATACAGGATGCGGTAGGAGGGTGCCTTCGGTTCATCATGTTCTTGGATGACTTGTATGGACGAATGTCTGACAGAGTATTTCCTAAGGGTCACGTACGTTGATTTTTACAAATATACCAAGTTTGTTGGCGGAAAAATTCTCTTGCTTAACACGCAGAGTATATTTGTGAACGTCAATTAGTGATTTGACATATTTGACGATGTGGCATTCAAAGTGAATATGATGTGATGATGAAAAGTAAAAATGTGACCTCAAGCCTCATCAACCAGGAAATAACAAAAATCGGGTAGGTCGCATGGCTAATTGGGTCGTTCCCAAGCAGGGTGTATTATCACAATCTAGGGATTCCATTTTCTTCTTTAATCTTTTGATGTTGTCCCACGGGAACGATTGCTGATCCCAACCATGGGTGATAATACGTTCGATCCACTCAAGCTAAATGAGTGACCGATCATGTTTAGCTTGGGTTGCAAGACGGTCTTGTTGAACCCCAGTGTATATCCCTCTAGAGTACACTGATCGAAAAGGTGGTCCCATACCTTGCCATAGTTGGATTCCAATCTCCAATAAGCGCTATGCTGTTTTTGATCTTATACTAAATATGTGGAGCGTGAGATGCAAGCGTTCTGCTACTTGGTTATTTATCTATGGTTTGATAGACAATATTATAATATCATTGGATTCTGATATACCAAAAATGTTTTGGGTTATAGTAAGGTAAAAAATGTTCATGTTTATGCGTGGACTGGTCTTAGTATTATCCTTTTCATTTAAAGGATTTTTTCTAAAGTTAAGCTGATTGTTTGATGTGAATTTAACACTGAATGTATTCCAAACTTTTCCGGGTGTTTTTGCTTTGCTTCAAAATGTGCTCGCGTCAGACCAAACTTATTTTCCAAGTTAGTTATCGCTTGAAGTTTCAGGAGCTGGAAGCAGGAGGCTTCACCGTTAGTTAATTAAGTTGTTCCGTTTTATCTAATATATTTTGTACTCTGATGATTGGTATGTATATATAGTTTTCTTTTGTATAAAGAGATTTGATATATATTATATTTTCGTCGTTCCACTGTGAGATTCTGATGTTCTTCTTCTTTCTTCTATTCTAATATTTCTTCCTTTCTCTCTTATCCTCTAATATCTATCTCTTAACATTCTGCTTTCTGTATAATTTGGGTTGACTGTGGTAGTTAATTGTCGTCTTAAATTGTATGGAAAAGTGGTGCGTTACAATAATACACCACCCAATGCGTATATTTAGATTCTCACATGAACGTATACTGCCTACTATAACTTGAGTTTCGTAATAGGGCTGCATCCAATGCATGAAACTTGGTCGGGAGCTTTCAATATTTGTAAAGGGCAGCTTTATTAGGCCTACAATACATATATTCACATATGGTTTGTCTTTTCACGGTGGCTATGGCCCCACCCAGGCCCTTCCCTAAACTAATGAAAGACTACATCAACAGCTAATGGCGTGGCCCTAACAATCAATCTAGCGTCCAATTTGGCTTGTCCCTCACCAATGCCTCAATAGTGAAAGTGCGTTGTCTATTGGTTTAGCTCTTTGTCTTTCTGCATCCCAATGACTGCCAATGATAGGTATCCAATGATTATTATTCTTAATTTGGTCCTGACCAGCCTCTCCCACTAGCAAGGAAAATTGCCGAATCACCTAATGTCATCCGACACAGCCTTCTGACTACCACACCATAGTTCCAGTCAAGGTATAATCACCGGATGGTACCGTACATACCACACCTTTGTGGGTACAACCTGAATCCTAGAGGGCCATCACGGAGTATCCTACCACATCCCACAGAAGCCATGTGCCTCCTTCCAGTCCCGCAGAATAATAAGATGGATGTGCTCCTCTCGTGTCTCTAGACATAGCCATGATCTACTGTGTTGGTTTCTTCATCTTCATACGTACGAACTGGTTCCAGCGCACCACGCTACCATGTTATTAGATCCTACGTCTAATCTCTAATTATGTGCTTTCTTTGTCTCATTGCATTTTCTGATTAACTTGATTATTTGATTATTTACTTTTATTTAAGTTACTTGATTTATTATCACACAATTGGCTGCTTATTTTCTTCATTCAGCCCTATGTCGCCAAAGCGGACTTTCTCTTATAATTTATTCCATTTATTAGACTTAACACTTTCAATTATAAGTCTACTAATAATAAGCCTACTATATTCTTTCTTATTAAACTTTGACCTTATCTTTCATTGTTACCACAACCTTTATTGTGGGTTTGCTTATTAACTTAGTTTCCTTAACTAAAGTTTATTAATAAGATCTTTATTCATCATTAATTATATTATATTTACACTTGTCCCCTAGGACAAGCTTACCTATTGTATTTCCTACCTATTCATATAGTTAATTATAATAGCTTATATTCCCCGTTCATCATATTTTCTTTAGGTTCCTTAACATTAACCAAACTTTTACTATTGTAACCTTTCTTTATTTACTGTCTTGTATATTCTTATTATTTGAGGAAATTATTTCACACATTTCATTAGAGTGGTCAACGAAAAGATGTAAATATCCATTTTCATAATGTACATCAATTATGATTCATAGTTGCAAGCTATTTTTTTATTTTCATTGTGTACATACATGTATATTTTATTTTATTAGTGTTAAATACGGTAAAAGAACCTGTTAGGGTTGACAATCAAGGATCTTACGGAAAATCAAACACTAGAAGGGGTGAATAGTGTTTTAATGAATTTATAGAAATTTTATCCAATTATCGATTAATCGAACTAATATATGAATCACAGAATGAATATTATAACAGAAATGATCACAGATGCAAATATAAACAAAAGTAAAGTGCAGAAAAGAAAAGAACACACTAGTTTTATGTTGGTTCGAATTGCTTCTACATCCTGTCCCGTACAACGTTGGATTGTGTAGATTTTTATTAATATCACTATTCGACTGCAATACCCTTGATTTCACGAGCTACAAGGTTAACACTCCTCCTTTCTTGATTTGACGAGCTACAAGGAACACACCCCCGCCTTTGCTTGATTTCAGGGCTAAAAGAACACATCCACACTCTTTACACACTCTTTTTTATTACAATTTCCTTAGAACTCTTGAGTAGCACTACTAAACAAAGAGTATTGGATAGAGAATGAAGTTAGAAGAAGAATGATATAATTTTTCTTGAAATCGGCAGAGTATAATTATATAAACTTGGAATTTTGAGAATAACAATGGTGGTATGTTAAGGGATGAAGAAGATGATGATTAGTTAAGAACTTTTTTTGATTTTGGGGCCTTTTTATGGGGTTTCAAATGATGTAACCATTTCTGAAATGTTTTAAAAATGAAAAGACACATCTTTTTAAATTTAAAAAAATAGTATTGTTATGTCGACATACATGTAGGTGTATGTTGACATACACCTTGTATTTTTAAATTTAAATCATTTTTAGAGTATTTAAACAAATATATGTATTCTGGAAATTCCTAAAATAAACCAAGTTGTTAAAATATTATTTTTCAAGTATAAAAATATAATAAAATATTATTTAAACGTATGATTAAAAACTATATACATAAGTGATATAAAAACTATATATATTATAATTATAAACATATATGTATGTATATGTATTGGAATTTATAAAGATATATATATATATATATATATACATAAAAGGTTTTTCGAAAACTTTAGAGTTAAATAAGAATATTCGTAATCAAATATAAACTCAATATATAAAATATTTATATAAATGATTTAATAAATAAAATAAGAAACTTATAAGTTAGGAAATATATGTTTGAAATTCTTGGATGCTTAAAAATCATTTTGAAAGAAGTTTGATTCAATTTGAAAATTAATTTGAAAGGAGATAATTTGAACACAGAGTTTGAGTGTTATTCGGAGTTTTACATAATATCTAAACTCTATTATCCTGATAGTCTTGGACTCTTGATATCTTGATACTCATGAGTCTTGATTCTCCTTTAAGTCATGATTCACTTAATTGTACAGTCTTCAATATCTATTACCGACTTATGAACCCGACAAATATATATATATATATATTATGGATAAAAGTAGTATATATATATTTTATAATCAATAATGATAATGATTGAAACAAGGTTGTTGTCATCAGAACATCATTAACATTCCATTCTCCAATAGAACCGCTATTCTACACCAATTCATTTTTTACTTTCTTTTCTTGTAACTACGTTCTTAGTAATTTTGTCGTTATGGAAATGTATCGTTTTACCCCAAATCCAACTAATTAAGTCCACTACAAAGTTTCCCCTTTTTTCTATGTTAGATGTTAAATTAGTGTTTTTTATACCATTTCCAATTACTATAAATTTTCTATACAAAATTAGGCATACCAATTCTTTTTCCATTATTCCCAATTTCACTGTAATTCTGTTTACAACGTATCCACTTTGACATTGAATAACAATCTTATGAACATATTGTTATAAATTCCACAATTTCACTATTACAGTAATTCTTAATCCAAACAGAAGATTAATGTAATAGATTTGTACAACAACAATATTCTTAATATACTTAGAAATAGATTATATTGCAATTACCACAAATTTCAATTATTTATCACATTAAGACTTATGGGGAATGTAAACGATAAATATATAGTTACCAAAAGGCATAATTTAAATCCACTCACCTGACTGCTTTCAAATTCTTGAATCTGCTCAGATCAGTTGTTCCAAGGTCTTTCTAATTGAATGTAGCATTAAGATAACCACAAAATTATAAATCAAATGCGAAAAAGAAAGAAACTTTATTAATTTCAGATTCACATAATTTACCATATGTAGAAAAGAAATCTGAACACCTATATTGTATACATTCTTTATCTTCAAATTTTGAATCAGAATTCCTAAAAACTAATATTCTAATTTTTGAAAAATTTGAAGAAGAAAGAAAATGGAAGAGCCTTGGCATCATCTCAGAAAATATGAATTAGAGGCGAGGCTCTACTAGTCTATTTATAGGTGTACAGGAGATTCTAGTCTGTCGGATTAAATGTAATAAAATCCAGGATGAACAAGTGGAAAATATAATACTAAATGGCTCAGTGCTGGGCCGACTTGGACCACTAATGGATCAACCCTTGTTTCGACCTATGTTTAAGGTGTTTCGACACCTTGGTCGACTCACCTATGGTCTGGGTCGACCCATGACCAGGGACATTAACGTTAATTTTGCTGATATTGATTCTTGTTTAATGTTGGCTTGTAACGTTTCTTTTCTTGCTAAATATTGCTTATGCAACTTATTTTCTTCCATTTATAATATATATTCAACATTTCAATTTCAAACTTATGCGCATATATATGCATATAACTCTTCAAATCTTTGTCTGTTAATAGCTAATCAATAAATATTGTTAATAATGCTATCAATTCATTGCTTCCTTCCTCTTAATATATATTCAAATTTCAAATTCAACTATTCTCTTGTAATTTTTCCATTCATTCACATTTATTACTTTCCACTCTTATATTACATTTTAATTTTAATTTTTGAATTTATGCACATATATCTACGCATAACATCATTTCATTTCAAAGTTCAAACGATGTTACGCCAACATTTATTTCCTAGTTATTTTGATTGATTGCGAATTATTTATTGATTATATATATGCGCATACATGCACATTTTCATGTATAAATATACTTACATACATACATACATATATATATATATATGATTTTTCTTATATGCACATTTATGTATATTTTCCTCTTAGAACATGCATCCCTTTAGCCATCCCTCTAAAATAAAAAAACATGACGTCGGCGGGACTCGAACTCGTGACCTCCGCCTTGGGAAGTGCATGCCTTGCCAACTTAGCTCTTGTTTATAAGACTAAAAACATTGGTATTTATTATTCTTATTTATGTTCTTCTTATATCTTCTTTTTCATATTTGTTCAAATACTTCATTTAAAGTTATCTTTTTCTATTTAAATCTGTTTTCTGCAAACCATCGGTCTAAACTGATCAGAAAATCGCCAGGATGGAATGGTGCTAGTTTCGTGGCCAAATTCTGATAATTATACAAATTTTATTTTATTTTTTAATTAAAAATGTGAGGTGTTAAAGATGAACTTCAACCAACAACACAAACTTAAAATGCTCAAGAACTAGAAAGCAGTACACTCACCAACACATCAATTGAATCAATCCATAACCGTAACACCGTTTGCCTTTTGGCAAGTAGTAGAGAAAAATGAGCAAAGATATGAATATAAAGGAAGCCGCGAATAAGACAAAGACTATGATTTGAGAGCACACCGCGAGTTATGATGGCGTTAAGTGTCAGACCCGGTTGAAATGAGGAGTTGGATGGTTAGATCTCGAGAAGGTGAACGGATCTAGGTTAGGGTTCGAAGGCAGTCCACCACAAAGTCAAAAGCTAGATAAGGTAAGGAAAGATGAATTGAAGATAAGAGATCAGTAGAAGAAGTGAAAAAGGATGGGAACTGAAGACTAAGCTAGGAGGAAGAAACGGAGTAGGGATTAGGCAAAAATCCAATCATCATGAGGGAAAGAGCTCCGAACGAAATTTCTTTTTTCGATCTAGTGATTTCATCTCATATTTAAATATAGTTTACTACGAACTCAACGTGATTCCACATTTTATCTCGAACCTTATTATTTATACATCTTAAGTAATGATAAGGATCCTCCTTTTTAAATTCGTATTTTATTTTATCTGCTTTTAAATTACAAACATCATTATAATTTGTTTTCATGGGTATTTGAAAATCAAGTGTTAACGATATTTTCCGTCAACACCGAAGATAGGTTTATAGAAGTGGAACTAGGGGAGATATAGGTTGGTTAGCCTTCACAAGTTTGAGTTAGTTCACCATCTCCTAGATATCAAGGTTTAGAATCCGAAAGAATAGTTACTCTTCCCTCGATGGGGCTAGTATCACGCTTAATGTAACACCCCACCTCTGTTAGGGTCACTCACAAAGGGAATGCACTAGGTTTGGTGAAGCATTATCGAGGTAAACATGCACAGAAATATTACAAGACAGAACATATATAAAACAGCGGAAGTAAAACAAATTTCATTACCTTATAAAATACGATCTAAAGCCTTCTACATCAGAATACATCAAAACCTGTCTTGCACTAGTAAAGAAGCATAAAACCTTTTCATAAATTATTCCCCCAAAACAAACCGGTAAAGCAACCATAGCCGAAAGAAGTCCAAGCCATATATGATGACCTTCAAGCAGAAGAGGTCCGAACTAAACAACAGTGTTTCCTCCCTGAAAACCTAGAGGGGGGGGGGGGGGGGAACGGAAGACAAAGAGGCGAAACAAAACGGGGTCAGTCATAAAGACTGGTAAGTCCTATCTACTTCCAGTATAAAAACAGGTAAAGTTAGCATGACATGCATAAACTGAAAGTAAACATAAGGATGACTACCAGATAGATAAGCTAAACCAAGATAACCGGCTGAACTGCTGTATCAAGATAAACTAAGGTATCATGATAAACTACGGTGTAAAGCTAAGTCAAGGTGTCACATCGTCAGGTTTTTATCAAGTATACTATCCCAAGGTATCCATCATGTATAACATCCCGAGGTTACTATCAAGTATATTTCTCATGGTTCTAACATGTATATTTGCTCTGCACCTCTCGTACTAGTATCCCAACCCGCGTCATGTATTAACTATGAATGTCCCTTGCCCAATGTCGTGTAATGGTCCATGTCAACCTAATATATAACATATGTAGGTTTTCCCAACTCGTATGTTTCATTCCCTGTATAAGTTCAGTCCTTTGCCGTAGGCCGTACGGGCTTTCCCATGTAAATCTATACCACCTCAACGTAGTACCATTTTATCCTTGATGTTGTTTTGGACTGCTACCCTTGATCTGGTTATGTTTTCTTACCATGAACTATCGCGTGCTCACTTAGGATTTATGCCACCTAGGACCGCTAGGGATTATGCTACCTAATGAACGTTTCCGTGTCTCGGTTTGGGTTCAAGCCACCTAGGGCCACTAGGGATTATGCCACCCATCAACCACGCCCTTTATCCCACGTATGTATCGTGAAACGTTTTCCATGTCTAGATGCACATGTATCTCAATGTGCCATCCGAGTTCCGTGCCAGGGCAAATCAAGAAATACAGAACTCAGTCGAGAGCTTTAAGTCATCTGCCGATGCAGATATCAAGGTCTGTTTTTGTATCCGTGGCTATGGTCCCACGTGAACCCTCCCTCAACTACTGAAAGGCAATCCAAGGAAAATCATGTATGAGAACTACATCCTGGCCCCACTATAGCCCCACTTTCCTATTGGCCAACCTCACCCATAACTCGATAGCAAGTATATGGTCTGTTGGGAGTTCTCTGCCTTTCCGTACGTACACGATTGACTAAAGATGGTAGGTAGTCGACGACGCGCTATCTAGGGAAAAAATCAAGTATCGTCGACTCCACGCTAATCCATCCCCGTCTTTAGGTTGCTCGCACAGCAACCAAGGCATACTCTTGGTTCTTCTACCACAGACCTTAACCTCTGTGAGCCCAGGCGGATCATCTGCAACTTCACAGAGGGATACCAAGAGTATCCTCACGTCCCCCGAAGCTACCGCTTCGTCACCCAGTTCGTTGGAGCCTTTATCTAAGTCATATAATTTGCTCCTCCACGGGTGTTCAAGCGATGACCTACCATATCGGGTTACTCATCTATCTGTGAACTGGTCCAATTTCCTTGACTAAGAATTATTACTTAGTTATCCTTAACTAAGGTTTACCACTTAGCTTCTCTTCCCGCTATCCTTGTTAACTACGATTTTCAACCTAGTCCCCTGAGCTAGGGTTTTGTCTAATGGGTTGAGTGTTGTCATTCAAGTTCATGACTTAACCCGCCTATGAATCATGTCAAGATTGGCTAAGTATTTAAGTTCAAGGCTTAGCCCTACAAGTTGGTTAAGTATACCAAGAAGCTCATGACTTAACCCTATCAAGTCAAATTGGTTAAGTATTCGTTTATCTTAACCCTATCAGATTATCGTGTTAGATTGATTAAGCATAGATTATCTTAATCCCATCAGATTATCGAGTCGGATTGGTTAAGTATGGGTTAGCTTAACCCCATCCACTAATCGTATTACAATGGTTAAGTATATTTAAAAGATCTTGTGACTTAACCCTATCAGGTCCGCATATTAGATTGGTTAAGTATAGGTTACTTAACCTCATCAAATCATCATGTATAATGGTTAAGTATAAGTTACTTAACCCCATTAAATTATCATGTTAAGTTGGTTAAGTATTGGTTACTTAACCTCATTGAATTACCAAGTTTAGATTGGTTAAGTGTTTAACTTAACCCCATCGAATTACCGTGTTTAGATTAGTTAAGTGTAGGTTACTTAACCCCATCTAATTACCATGTTTAGATTAGTTAAGTCTAAGTTACTTAACCCCATCTAATTACCAAGTCGGATTAGTTAAGTGTAAATTACTTAACCCCATCCCCTAATTGTCTTATATGGTTAAGTGTCATTAAGAAATCAAGTCCGGTTCCACTTAACCTACCCATTCGTGTCATATCGGTTAAGTGTCATTAGTCAAAATTACTTAACCTTTTCATGTGGCATTAATTAGATTAATGCACCCTAACCTCTCACATTAGACTTTGTTGTGGTTACTAGTTAAGCCGGGCGGGTCCAGGTAGCTTTACACCACAACCTAGTCTAACCTCGGGTTTTAAGTGCTATATGACCAACTACTCACATTGGGTCCTATTGTATGTAGCCACTAGTTAAGCCGGGCGGGTCCGGGTAGATTTATGCTACAAACTCAACCCAACCTCGAGTTGGCCACTTTCATGTTTGGTCTAGTGTCATATTACACTTACAACCCATACGTGTCTAGTTTCAAGTCCCATGTTTACCCCACATGTCATGTCCACATTTAGGTGTATCATGAGTGCCATACTTTCATGAAATCACATGTCAAATTATCATGTCATAATCACGCACGTCTAACCTACCCCAAATCGTATTTCCAACCCAAGTAAAAGCGAGTCAACATAGTAAGGATACTATGCTACATATTGGCCTCAAAACATGCACGATGTCAAAAAGGGATTGGCCACAAACATGCATGGTATCATAAGGGGTTTGGCCTCAAAATATGCATAGCATCATAAGGTTTTTTTTTGGCCTCAAACATGCATAATGTCACAACGGGATTAGCCACAAACATGCATGATATCATAAGGGAGTTTGGGTTCATTTACATGCATAAGCCCCAAGTCATATTCATGTGCATATTTCGCAAGTCAAAGTGGTTTCAAGTATTCATGCCAACATTCCGCAAGTAAAGGTTCAATCTTTCATGATGGACTAAGTTAAACATAACATAAGTGGCATGATTTAGTCACTAAGCATAGCCAAAAGTCATAGGTTCAAGCAAAAGAGGCATGACAAGGTTCATATAGGATAGCATACTTGGTTTAATCTCGTTTTATTCCATGCCATCATTAAAACTACCGTTTAGATCTAGAAGTAGCTAGAACTTACATAGCGAGGCTTAGAGAAAGATCATGAATCGTCTTGACGAAGAAAGGTGGCTCCTTTGTTGAAAAATTGTCATGAAATTTGCGTAGCAACGTTGATCTCTCCTCGATTTGGTGTAGAAAGCTTGCACCTTTTGATTTGATTCCGATTTGAATGCATAGTCTCTAGGAATTGGAGATGGAGGCCATGATCACTTGGCATTTGGGCAGCACTTCGTGGCATGAGTGATTTGTGAGGGTTTAGGGTAGGCTTAGGGGTGTTTTTATAGAGATTAGGACTAGTTTAGGCCCTTAGATTAACCCTAGGATAGATCTGAACCCTCAAAATCCGTCACAGGCCATCAGAACAGAGCACAAGGCCAAGCAGGTGCACCCAGGCCAAAGTTGTCGGACCACCCAGGTCGACACCCATGTCGACTGGGCAGTCGACCTACCCCCTGGGCATGTCGACTCCCCAGTGGATACCCCAGTCGACCTGGGGCTTGGGCGGGAATTTTTCCCGCCCAATCTGTTTGGCTCCAGATTTGAATTTCGAACTGTTTTTGAACTTGAATTTTTCTGAAAACTTTGACGGGCCATAACTGGGTCATACGGACTCCGATTCTCGAAAACTCGGACTCTATTTCGCGTATTTTTCTGAGACGAACGCAATGGCACAGCCTGTTTCCCCTGATTCAGATTTTATAAGTACATACTGCCTTGATTCTTGTCCTAGCACGTTGTAAAAATCCGGGTTGTTACATTCTCCCTAACTTAAAGGATTTCGTCCCCGAAATCTCCAAGTTAGGAAGAACGTATCCTACCATCCATCATCCATCTACTCAAAACATCATCCACAGGTAACCATGATCCTTAAAAGACTCCTAATGTTTTATGAACACATGCAAAAAGTGTGTGTATATGTTCCTTAGCTAATGCTAGTGATCAGGCCTGAATGATCTTTCTAATGCAAAGTATGTTTAGTGCCATGAATCCAACATGTATGCGAATAGTCCTAGTCATATATACACTATATGCATGCACAAACATTCATTCATATGCAACATCCGCATGTCAACACATTAACTTTCAAACAAGTATAAATACTCGTGCATATGCAATGCAAAATGTGAGTGCGTCGATCTAGTATCTAACGTGTATTCGAGCATCCACGAGCAACCACTTGCAACAATTTGCAACCATATCAATCATAACATGTTTCAAATACATGTTTACATCCATAGAGTTCTACCTAAGGTTCCCAAGATAGGATCGAGAAGATAAACAAGACAAACTCCTTACGGGGTTTGCAACAGAAACAGGATCGAGACGATATCCACCAAGCGATAGCATGCAAGCAAGCTCTACAGGAGAACCAGGGATCAAAGATATACTCTTAAAAAGATACATGATGCGCGCGTCTAAGCCGCATTTCCATGAGCTTAATTCCATTGTGCCTTGACCGCCTTTGACTTCATGATTTCGTAGCTCCTTTATTCCTATTTCCAAGGTATGAGTCGGAACTCATTTCACTGTCGCCTCTCGTTCCTTTTTCACTTATTCTTTTCTAAAACACTTGGCTCAACCATAACTGCATACTCATGGTTTCATGCAAGCTTTCCAACAATTCACTAGCGAATCTTGGATCTCGTTTACCTACTAAGAGGTATTCCACGAAGAAGAGCTTTCCCTTGAAAACAACCGATGCCAGCCATGTTGCCCAGTGTACTTACTAGGGTGATTCCTACAGCCCGTGCTTAAGCAGAATGAACCATCCGCCTTATTGGCGAACATTACTCAATTGGATCAGAGATTTCCAATAAATGCATCAAGAGATTCTAGGTAACTAACCATGACAAAACTCATAAGGTTACACGAGACTTCGAGGGTATTACCAAGGCAAGTTAAGAGTTTAACTACCCTCCTTTCAAAACCGAGAATGGAATCCCTTACTGGATAACCACTTCATCCCTAGAATCCATCCATAGCTCAACAATAGAAACATTGCCTCTAATCTCAGCACTTGGCATTTACACTCTCAATTCCAAACAAGTCAGGAATAAATGGACCGACTCTCCAACAGAATTTGAGACAAAAGTGGGATCTTCTACAATGCTAGTACTAAGGTGCAGAGACTTAACTATCGAAGCAGACTTAAATGATGCGATGATCAAAACAAAGTCTAGACGGGATGATAGAAAAGAAAGGCTAAACCTTTAATAGAAACGATACCATCCCTCTTAGGTACGCTAGGAGTGAGAGCATACAATTGCCCTCTCGCTGGTCTTGTCCTTGTCTTCCTTCGTGGACTAATCCATACCAACAAGTTGCTTATCTTAAGCTCTTATCCTTTATCCTTGTTCTTACTATCCTTTCTTATAACGCGGTAGCAAGTCTCTCGAGAACTTCCTCCATTGCACGGGAAAACACTTATGTAGCTAGACAAGGATTAGTCGCAGTTAAAACTACTGTGACTACAGATGGAGGAAAGAAAGGAAAAGAGATTCGATCAAGGAAACAAAGGATAGTGCTAATGGCTTTTGGGGAATAGCCTTTAAAAACTTTTCTTGAAAGATGCTTCTTTGTAAACGGTTTCTCAAATAGTTTTCAGAAGGTTTTAAAAACTTTTGCCCAGTCTGGTAACCTTCTTCTCTGATACCAAATGTAACACCCCACCTCTGCTAGGGTCACTCACAAAGGGAATGCACTAGGTTTGGTGAAGCATTATCGAGGTAAACATGCACAGAAATATTACAAGACAGAACATATATAAAACAACGGAAGTAAAACAAATTTCATTACCTTATAAAATAAGGTCTAAAGCCTTCTACATCAGAATACATCAAAACCTGTCTTGCACTAGTAAAGAAGCATAAAACCTTTTCATAAATTATTCCCCCAAAACAAACCGGTAAAGCAGCCATAGCCAAAAGAAGTCCAAGCCATATATGATGATCTTCAAGCAGAAGAGGTCCGAACTAAACAACAGTGTTTCCTCCCTGAAAACCTGGGGGGAGGGAACGGAAGACAAAGAGGCGAAACAAAACGGGGTCAGTCATAATGACTGGTAAGTCCTATCTACTTCCAGTGTAAAAACAAGTAAAGGTAACATGACATGCATAAACTGAAAGTAAACATAAGGATGACTACCAGATAGATAAGCTAAACCAAGATAACAGGCTGAACTACTGTATCAAGATAAACTAAGGTATCATGATAAACTACGGTGTCAAGCTAAGTCAAGGTGTCACATCGTCAGGTTTTTATCAAGTATACTATCCCAAGGTATCCATCATGTATAACATCCCGAGGTTACTATCAAGTATATTTCTCATGGTTCTAACATGTATATTTGCTCTGTACCTCTCGTACTAGTATCCCAACCCGCGTCATGTATTAACTATGAATGTCCCTTGCCAAATGTCGTGTAATGGTCCATGTCAACCTAATATATAGCATATGTAGGTTTGCCCAACTCGTATGTTTCCTTCCCTGTATAAGTTCAGTCCTTTGCCGTAGGTCGTACGGGCTTTCCCATGTAAATCTATACCACCGCAACGTAGTACCATTTTATCCTTGATGTTGTTTTGGATTGCTACCCTTGATCTGATTATGTTTTCTTACCATGAACTATCGTGTGCTCACTTAGGATTTATGCCACCTAGGACCGCTAGGGATTATGCTACCTAATGAACGTTTCTGTGTCTCGGTTTGGGTTCAAGCCACCTAAGGCCACTAGGGATTATGCCACCCGTAAACCACGCCCTTTATCCCACGTATGTATCGTGAATCGTTTTCCATGTCTAGACGCACATGTATCTCAATGTGCCATCCGAGTTCCGTGCCAGGGCAAATCAAGAAATACGGAACTCGGTCGGGAGCTTTAAGTCATCTGCCAATGCAGATATCAAGGTCTGTTTTTGTATCCGTGGCTATGGTCCCACGTGACCCCTCCCTCAACTACTGAAAGTCAATCCAAGAAAAATCATGTATGAGAACTACATCCTGGCCCCACTATAGCCCCACTTTCGTATTGGCCATCCTCACCTATAACTCGATAGCAAGTATATGGTCTTTTGGGAGTTCTCTGCCTTTCCGTACATACACGATTGACTTAAGATGGTAGGTAATCGACGACGCGCTATCCAGGGCAAAAATCAAGTATCGTCGACTCCACGCTAATCCATCCCCGTCTTTAGGTTGCTCGCACAGCAACCAAGGCATACTCTTGGTTCTTCTACCGCAGGCCTTAACCTCTGTGAGCCCAGGCGGATCATCTGCAACCTCACAGAGGGATACCAAGAGTATCCTCACGTCCCCCGAAGCTACAGCTTCGTCACCCAGTTCGTTGGAGCCTTTATCTAAGTAATATAATTCGCTCCTCCATGTGTGTTCAAGCGATGACCTACCTTATCGGGTTACTCATCTATCTGTGAACTGGTCCAATTTCCTTGACTAAGAATTATTACTTAGTTATCCTTAACTAAGGTTTACCACTTAGCTTCTCTTCCCGCTATCCTTGTTAACTACGATTTTCAACCTAGTCCCCTGAGCTAGGGTTTTGTCTAATGGGTTGAGTGTTGTCATTCAAGTTCATGACTTAACCCGCCTATGAATCATGTCAAGATTGGCTAAGTATTTAAGTTCAAGGCTTAGCCCTACAAGTTGGTTAAGTATACCAAGAAGCTCATGACTTAACCCTATCAAGTCAAATTGGTTAAGTATTCGTTTATCTTAACCCTATCAGATTATCGTGTTAGATTGATTAAGCATAGATTGTTTTAATCCCATCAGATTATCGAGTTGGATTAGTTAAGTATGGGTTAGCTTAACCCCATCCACTAATCGTATTACAATGGTTAAGTATATTTAAAAGGTCTTGTGACTTAACCCTATCAGGTCCGCATATTAGATTGGTTAAGTATAGGTTACTTAACCTCATCAAATCATCATGTATAATTGGTTAAGTATAAGTTACTTAACCCCATTAAATTATCATGTTAAGTTGGTTATGTATTGGTTACTTAACCTCATTGAATTACCAAGTTTAGATTGGTTAAGTGTTTAACTTAACCCCATCGAATTACCGTGTTTAGATTAGTTAAGTGTAGGTTACTTAACCCCATCTAATTACCGTGTTTAGATTAGTTAAGTCTAAGTTACTTAACCCCGTCTAATTACCAAGTCAGATTAGTTAAGTGTAAATTACTTAACCCCATCCCCTAATTGTCTTATATGGTTAAGTGTCATTAAGAAATTAAGTCCGGTTCCACTTAACCTACCCATTCGTGTAATATCGGTTAAGTGTCATTAGTCAAAATTACTTAACCTTTTCATGTGGCATTAATTAGATTAATGCACCCCAACCACTCACATTAGACTTTGTTGTGGTTACTAGTTAAGCCGGGCGGGTCCGGGTAGCTTTACACCACAACCTAGTCTAACCTCGGGTTTTAAGTGCTATATGACCAACTACTCACATTGGGTCCTATTGTATGTAGCCACTAGTTAAGCCGGGCGGGTCCGGGTAGATTTATGCTACAAACTCAACCCAACCTCGAGTTGGCCACTTTCATGTTTGGTCTAGTGTCATATTACACTTACAACCCATACGTGTCTAGTTTCAAGTCCCATGTTTACCCCACATGTCATGTCCACATTTAGGTGTATCATGAGTGCCATACTTTCATGAAATCCCATGTCAAATTATTATGTCATAATCACGCACGTCTAACCTACCCCAAATCGTATTTCCAACCCAAGTAAAAGCGAGTCAACATAGTAAGGATACTATGCTACATATTGGCCCCAAAACATGCACGATGTCAAAAAGGGATTGGCTACAAACATGCATGGTATCATAAGGGGTTTGGCCTCAAAATATGCATAGCATCATATGGGTTTTTTTTTTGGCCTCAAACATGCATAATGTCACAACGGGATTAGCCACAAACATGCATGATATCATAAGGGAGTTTGGGTTCATTTACATGCATAAGCCCCAAGTCATATTCATGTGCATATTTCACAAGTCAAAGTGGTTTCAAGTATTCATGCCAACATTCCGCAAGTAAAGGTTCAATCTTTCATGATGGACTAAGTTAAACATAACATAAGTGGCATGATTTAGTCACTAAGCATAGCCAAAAGTCATAGGTTCAAGCAAGAGAGGCATGGCAAGGTTCATATAGGCTAGCATACTTGGTTTAATCTCGTTTTATTCCATGCCATCATTAAAACTACCGTTTAGATCTAGAAGTAGCTAGAACTTACATAGCGAGGCTTAGGGAAAGATCATGAATCGTCTTGACGAAGAAAGGTGGCTCCTTTGTTGAAAAATTGTCATGAAATTTGCGTAGCAACTTTGATCTCTCCTCGATTTGGTGTAGAAAGCTTGCACCTTTTGATTTGAATCCGATTTGAATGCATAGTCTCTAGGAATTGGAAATGGAGGCCATGATCACTTGGCATTTGGGCAGCACTTCGTGGCATGAGTGATTTGTGAGGGTTTAGGGTAGGCTTAGGGGTGTTTTTATAGAGATTAGGACTAGTTTAGGCCCTTAGATTAACCCTAGGATAGATCTGAACCCTCAAAATCCATCACAGGCCATCAGAACAGAGCACAAGGCCAAGCAGGTGCACCCATGCCAAAGTGGTCGGACCACCCAGGTCGACACCCGTGTCGACTGGGAAGTCGACCTGCCCCCTGGGCATGTCGACTCCCCAGTGGACACCCCAGTCGACCTGGGGCTTGGGCGGGAATTTTTCCCGCCCAATCTGTTTGGCTCCAGATTTGAATTTTGAACTGTTTTTGAAATTGGATTTTTCTGAAAACTTTAACGGACCATAACTGGGTCATACGGACTCCGATTATCGAAAACTTGGACTCTATTTCGTGTATTTTTCCGAGACGAACGTAATGGCACAGCCCGTTTCCCCTGATTCAGATTTTATAATTACATTCTGCCTTGATTTTTGTCCTAGCAGGTTGTAAAAATCCAGGTTGTTACACTTAAGCCATTCAAGAAACAATAGTTGTCCTCAGAGGAAGGATTCCTATGCACAACTCTTAGCGAAACGGCTTAACGGTTTGTAGAGTGGGTTTCTGCACTGAGCTTGCGGAAGGGTTTAAATTTGTAGGAAGAGGGGTGTTTCACTTAGCTTGTAGAAAGGTTTGGATATAGACTCATACACATGTAGGAAGTAAATAGTGCATTGTGACAACAATAACTGAGAAATCATATAGCAAACCCATAAAGAAATACTCAATGTATTGATCCACACTTCATTGATCTTTGATTTATAATACATGAATAGGATAGAAGAAATCCCCAAATCGATCTAAGAATTAGGGTTTACTTTTGAGAAAAAGAATACAAGAATAAGAATGAGAAAATCGTCCTTAAAATGTGACCCTTGGGGTCTTATTTATAGAAAATTCGGGGCCCCTTCTGTTCTTGGGCATTGGGATTGCAGGAGCCTCTATCGGCCTCTTTTCTCTTTCGTCTCAGACATTCAGCTTCCGACCGCCTTTATGTGCTGATTATTGCTTCCGGAGCGAGGGTTCCAATTAGTTGGAGCTTCTTCGAGATTGAAATGAGCTTGTCAGTGTAATTGGCTTTCGGAAGGCATTTGTTCTTTCGGTAGTGGCATCTGGGTGTAGGCTTCCGGTCTTCTTATGAATACTTTAAGGAGCTTGCCCTCGTGATGTATGTAGATAGTTGTCGGTTTGGAACCCTTGTCGGTGTCAGTACCAAGTAGATTAGTATGGGTAGCCGGTATACCCTCTAGGGTAGCCGGTATACCCTCTAGGGTTCCGATTTGCCTTCTGGTGGAGCTACAAGGTGTTGCCTGGTTTCTGGAAGGTAGCTCCCAGTGATTTGTCTGTTGTCTATCAATATGACATTTCGGTGTTTATGCATTAAATATTTTCTAGTGCTGGTTCTGGATAATCTCTTTGTACTTTTGGCTTGATATTCTTGATGCCTTCATTTCCTGATGTATCAGTATTAAGCAGGTTAATACCGACAACCCTTCCGTCTCTCTAGGTTTTGATCAGCAGAGCTCTTTCCTCCCTCTTTCTTAGTTCCTCAGTTAGAAGACCTTTCTCTATAGAACCTCCCGCCGGGTAGACCTAGCCGGATAGACCTTATCGGATGGACCCTGCCAGATGGACCCTGTCAGTAATCTGTAGATTTCGAGTTCTCTCTAATGTATGGCTTTTGCTTTTGGAGAATTCTTATGTGCTCGTGTCCATATGATTACCCCTTCACCGTCAGTCTGTTTCGAGGTTAATTTTGGTAGTAACGTTTGCCCTCTCCCCTAGTGAAGGGGTATTTTCGACCTTTCAAGTCAAACTTTTTGCGGATCTGCTATCTCTCTCCTCCATTATATATACTCCCTACTTAGTGACTCCTTTCTCTCCTCTATCATTTCCTGAAAAAATTACCTCAAGGAATTGTCAGCTATTTAAATAATCATATCGGTAAGTCGTTCATGTTTTTAGTCTTTTTGTTACCAGTTCTAAATGAACAACTCCAAATTTGATAGATTAAATTAGTTTTCTAACTTTGCTTTTACCATTTTTGGTAGAGTTTGAAAACAAATTATACCGCCACTAATGGTTATGCGTAGAATAATAAAGTTCATACCCTTTCGGATATTGATCTCACCTTGCTACGTAAAACTTAACGGATCATACCTGATATTATGGGAAAGAAGCGCATTGCTTTCAAACCTGATAGGAATGGACCTCTGCCAATCGATATTTCTACCTCTAGGATGGTTAGCTCTATTGGAAATCATTCTTTGATTTCATCTCAAGAGCAATTTAATTCCATCCTCTAGGATTTCGGGGGTTTACGTCATCCTTCCTTGTAAAAGGTACACCATTTCCTCTCCTTTGGAGGGTTACTTTGCTTTCTCTGCAGTTCATATTTGGCATGGAGGTTTTATTCCTTTTCCAAATTTCCTTTATCGTTATCTATAGCACTTGGGAATTGCTCCCATTCAGTTCTCTCCCAATACCTACACCTACCTGTTGGGCTTAGAACTTTTGTCTTTAAAATGGGTAATGGTTCTCTAGGTCCTCCCATTCTTGACTACTTGGTTCATCCTTCCAAACTTAGGGATGACAATCCTCAGATTTTTCATGCAAATCCTATGAAGTAACTGTTGTTCGAGGGAACGATAAAGTTCAAATATTGGGAGAATCAATTTTTCTTTATCCGATGCCCTTCAGGTATCACAGGCGGTTTTTGCACCCTAGGTATGCACACCCGAAAGTTTTTTTTGGATGTCCTATCTTCCTCTTCGCAGGTGTTGTTCCCAAATTTCCAAGTTTCGCGAATAAGGAGTTAATTGATTCTCTGGGTGTCGCCTCTAGAAAATTCGGCAATCGGTCTCTACTGCTCACTTCTTATATCCTTCAGAGGCATTATTTATTGCCAGCCGGTAAATTCATCATTAGGCAACCACCTATGGTCCTACTTAGCAAGGGGATCCCCATCTTTTCATTAGGGAGAGATGCTCCTTTCTCTTCCAAGTCTCCTTTATCCCTTGACAACTCAGGTATTCCTTTTCTTATCCTTAAGATTGAATTGTATTTTATCTTTCTCTTCATTCCTTCTCTATGTGTGTTTTGAAGCTGCTTGTACTGAGTCTAGTAAGACCGGTTCTGTATCCTTGGTTCCGAGAGTTGGGTTTTCTTTGCTCAAGGATGCATTATTAAAATCTAGAGAAAATGTAAAGAGGAAACTTTTGGAGAATGGTTTAGAAGATTCTTCGTCGAAGTGGTCTAAAGGTGTGGGGGACCTAACTACTCATTCTGATGGGGTTCTCGATACCCCGGAAATTATTTCTCCAATGAAGGTTTCTGGCTCGAAGCCTCGTTGTGTCGAGTCTCACGCAATGGGCTTCTCTTCTTCCTCTGTGGACATTCCCCCTTGCGATTTTACCAATCTTACTAATGGTGATAAATTCGATGAATTAGTTGGTTGGATTATTTCTTCTTTTGCTTTTTCCGGTGTCGACTCCTCATTTGATTCCCCCCAAAGCTATCAAGCCTTGGTCGAGCAACTACTTATGGTATTCTGCTTTATTCTTTCCTATTTTCTTGTCTCTCTTCAAGTATTTTGTTCCTGACTGTTTTTCCTTAATAAGTTATCAAACGGTGGTTTGTGACGCAAAAAATAATCTAGATCCTAGTTCTAAGCTGTTGAAGCTTAAAAGAGAGAAAGTGACTTAGAAGAAGGAAAGAGATGCTTTGGTTCTTGAAAAAGAGGGTCTAGCTGTGGAGCAAAGAAATTTGAAGCATGCTTTATCGGAAGCTAGGAGTCCTGCTGCCTTGGGAAAAGAATCCTACTTGGCCCCTGGTTGAAGAAAATAATTCTTTGAAGAAGAGCCTGAAGGGATCCTAACAGGATATCGTTCTGCTCGATTCTCGTTGTTCTTCCTTCCGTGATCAGAATTCCCTTTGAATAAAGAGAATGGTTCCCTCAAGATCTAACTTGTTAAGAAGAAAAATGTTGCTGTCCAGGATTTCAAGTGTAGCTGGTGATGCTTAATAGAGAATTTCTGCTTCCTTCAGACCATTTTGGATGAAATCTTGGTTAACTCCTCTGAATATGCTTTCCTCCTTATTTATGCAAATAACTGGATAAATGTTCAGATTTAAACTTTTCTTCTCTTGACCCGTCCTTGGTGGAAAGGTTTATGTCCATGATATCTTGTATGAGGAAGAAAGAAGAAGTCTCTATTAGGAGGGAGATTGATGTATCTGAACTTTTGTTTATTGAATATGTTCCTCTCGAGGAGCGGTGTGTTGATGATGAAGAAGATCTTGTGAAGTAGTTTCAGGTTGTTCGTGCCAATGATGGCAACTCCAAGCAATGTTACTGTGGGTGAAGAAAAAACCAGATACGATAACTCCATCGGTGTCGGTGGTACTTTTTCGGCTTTTAATGCTTCAGACAACGTAGTGGCAATGGTACTAGATTCGTTGAAGAAGATCATATCTCCATTGGCCACTCTGACCTTCCGGAAGCATGAAGGATGGGGAAAAGCCCAAATTCCCTGGGTTCCCTTCCTGTTGAAAATTCATAAGTTTCTGTTCAGGTATGACGTCTTATCTTATACGTGGATTATTTTGCTTTTTCTTTGACAATCAATCAACAATCCTTTTCATCTAGACGGGAGGAAAATGTTTAAGTTTTAGGGATTCTATTCTTAGAAAGACTCGATTGGAAGCGATTCGTCTCACTAAGGAACTGGACAAACAGATGAATGAGTATAACATATTGTCCCGCAAGTATCATCTCCTTGACAAGAGTGCTACGAAGTTACTGCTTTTGAAAGATAAGGAAGCGATTCCTTGGCTACGAACGGCCTGGTTGTAATGCGAAAGGCTTTTAAAAGAAAATTTTAAGCTTATGACTTTTTTTTGGATGTTAATCGAAGATAAAGATGCATTGGTAAAAATTTTATATCAAATTTATCGTATATATGAAACCATAGATTTCTCCTTTTTAGGGGATCATAAGAGGGCCTGCTTAGACGTCATTACAGAAGGTGCCTAGATGAATGTGTCATGGACCTACACCCGAGCGAATGCTGGAAGCTTCCCCGAGTTACTTCCGCTCCTAGAAAGTTTCCTTTAGATAAACCTAAATTTAACAAGCATCTATGAGCAAGAGGAATGTCCGTGATGAATGTACTTGTTCGGTTGACAATATAATGATTTATTCTTTCTCTAATTTCCTTTGACATTTTTCTTCAGAAGTTGTCTCCTGCCTCGCATTTACTCTCTAGGGCCTTCTTAGAAGATTATGTTAAGTTAAAGAGAGACTATCGGGAGAAATTTCCCCTTATGAAGTCTTCTTCCTTGGCACGATATTGCTTCTTAAGGGATCTTGAGAAAGTTTACACTTGTTATCGTCGGATTCGTCTTGGTTTCCGTGGCGAGATTAAGGACCAATTTTTAAGAGAGATTCATACATATCAATCGAGGTTGGTTTGGGGTTTTAACAACCCGCCTGCTGGAAAGTGGGACTATCATAGGTATCCTCCGGTTCATACACTAGATGGATTCGAAGTTCCCTTTGATTCCTCACTTAACCTTACTGCTGGCATCCTAGATAAAGTGAGGGAGGCTGCTTCCTTACCATGATACTCATGATAAACACTTATAATGGTGCTTTTATTGATAACTAGGTTATGATCATATGAAATTTATGGTATTGGGGTATGGTTGTTCTACTGTCTGGAGATGCGTTTATTTTACAATCCTTTTGTGAATAACTATGTAAGATGTGCTTGTATATCACTTGTCGCATGTAATATTTTATAATGATGGTGCTTATGAATAGATATAGGATCTGTAACATTATTACTTAACATGCGATCACAAATTTCGGCGTAAACATTTTTCTTTCGTTATGGTTTCACCATGACATGGTGCATATCTTTGGAACACTTCATTATAAGTTTGTCTTACAGGTCCTCATAGAGCATCACTTGCTCTTAGTAGGGTTAATAGTACCGAGGTATGTAAGATATGAAATGTCTATAGTGCTTACTTGTGTTTTGTGTGTTAGTGCAAACATTTGACATACTTGAATAACAAATTGATGAATGCATAAGTTAAAGACACTTCCCTGAGCAAGTGAGAAGGCCATGAGTTTGCACCCAATGATAGCGGACATGTGATTCCAAGCCAGATTCCGGTTGGTGAGAAGACTGAACAACTCCCTCTTGTTTAGATTTAAGATTCTGAATTGATCCAGATTTGGATATTCATGGTCAGACTAGAAATATACCCTTTGGTTGTGATTGCCACTTAATTCAATCCAGACTTGGGTACCAAGATTGAAGACTAGAAACCCGCTTCTGGCCTTGGCTGAAAGTCGAATCAACCCAGATTTGGTATTGAGATAGGATCGGTATTCCCCTTCCGGTATTTTTGAAGATCTGAACCAACCTAGATTTGGGTTATTAATGTAAGAGACCAAAAATCCGCTTCTGGTTTTCGTTGAGAATCAAATCAACCTAGATTCAGGTATTAATATAGAAGACCCAAACCAACCCTGGTTCAAGTAATTGGAGATTGAGTACCAAAAATCCACTTCTAGAACTAATGTTTTGGTATCCCTCTTGAATTTGATTTTTGAAACAGAGGTTGTACGTGCTTCTTAAGCCACTCTCTGGGCTTTTGGTGTCAAAGCATAGGATGTACGTGCTTTGTTGGCCACTCTCTAGGCTTGTGCGTCTGGTACACTAGGCAAGCTTATCCACAAGCAGGGCCCAAGGATTTACCCGGCCTCCCTCCAGGAGGCACCTTATCCTGACCATTGTAAGCAACGATTAGGTCTTAGAAACTTAAACTGGATCGTTGTAGATCTGAAATTAAGGTTTTCTCTTTTGATGCTTTATACTGACCATCATAGGTGCTGATAGAGGCTTACACAACACCCCCTCCGAGGGGTACCCTATCATGACCATCGTAGGTGATGATAGGGGTTGGTGTTCCCTTATACGGGCAACACGAAACATAAGAAGAGGTAGGACATGCTTAGTTCATAGCAAAGGCAAGGCATACTCTTTAGCTAGGAGAAGCAGGGCGTGCTAATTTTAGATGCTCCGCCATGCCCATTTCTAGTGTGAAACGGAGGCTTACGCTTTTGATGCTTTAACCTATCCCCTTCTGATTTGGGCATGGAAAAAACTAACACACCACCCCCCCCGGGAGTGTCTTGCCCTGACCAATTTGGCGATGACAAGGGATTCGATCCATTCATGGTTTGACCCCTCTTGGGTTTCTTTAAGCTTCAAAAGGAGGGTTTTCTGCGCGCTTGTTTGTGTTTGGTAATCCTTTCCCTAAGGAATTTTATTAAACTTAATCTTATCTTTTTATAAACTCTTGTAATTGGCCTTGGTTATTGATTTTGATGACCATTTCCTTAAGGATTCTGTAGTGGTTAGTTTCATGTCCATTCGTCATGAAGTAATGACAGTAGGTTCCTTTGGACTTCCTTTCATATTTGGGTTTTTTCTTTGTGAATGACCAATAGTTGAGTTCGTGTTTGGTTAGGAAGTAGATATTTTCCATCGAAGTGGTAAAGTAGTGTCCCTTGGGTAATCCTAGCGTAAGCCTCTCTCCTTATCGCTGAGACATAACCCTGGTGCTACCCAGTTTTGTTGTTTTACCTATATTTTTGCTTCTTCTTCCCAACATATACTGGGATTGAGGTGTTATCCTTTCAAACCACTTGTTGGTGAAGTGGTCAAAATCATCCATTATTGCTTGTTCAAACACCATTTCTCTTATTTTCTCATGGAAAGTTATCCTTATGTGAGAGAAAATGTTAATATCCTTTAATGTAGGGCCGCTTGGAGGACGTGTTAGGGTTTGTCCTATGTGGGAAAGGCTATTATCCCAAGCATCGAAGTCATATTTTTCTATTACCTTTTTCCGATTCATTATCCGCAAGGCTTCCACTCTCAGCCTTTGTTCTTCTGTCACTCTTGGGTCAATAATTTCCAACTTATCCAATCGAGATCCAAAAGACTCTTATCGGGACCTCTTACCTATAACTTTGCTTCTTCAAAGTCTTAGTCCAATCCGGGATGGAACAACGCAAGTAGATATGTGGTAAGGTTAACCAAAGGGTCAGAGGTTCAGGCCCTCCTTCTAGTGCCAAAATGTTAGCAATATTTTTTGTCAACACCGAAAATAGGTCTATAGAAGCGGACCGAGGAGAAAAATAGGTTGCTTAGCCTTCACAAGTTTGAGTTGGTTCACCGTCTCCTAGATATCAAGGTATAGAATATGAAAGAATAGTTACTCTTCATTCGATGGGGTGAGTATCATGCTTAAGTGATTCAAGAACCAATAGTTATCATGGGAGGAAGGATTCGTAAGCGCAACCCTTAGAGGAATGGCTTAACGGTTTATAGAGAGGAGTTCTGCACTGAGCTTGCTGAAGGGTTTAAATTTGTAGTAAGAGGGTTCACTTAGCTTACAGAAAGGTTTGGATATAGACTCATACACATGTAGGAATCAAATAATGCATGCAACAATAACTGAGAAATCATATAACAAACCCATAAAGAAATACTCAAAGTATTGATCCACACTTTATTGATCTTTGATTTAGAATACATGAATAGGATAGAAGAAATCCCCAAATCGATATAAGAATTAGGGCTTACTCCCGAGAAAAAGAATACAAGAATAAGAATGAGAAAGTCATCCTTAAAATGTGACCCTAGTGGTCTTGTTTATAGAAAATCCGGGGACCCTTCTGCTGTTAGACCATTAGGCTTGTAGGAATCTCCGTCGGCCGCTTTTCTCCTTGGTCTCAAACATTCAGCTTTTGGCCACCTTTGTGTGCTGGTTATAGCTTCCCGAGTGAGGGTTCCGGTCAGTTGGAGCTTCTTCGAGATTGAAATGAGCTTGTCGATATAAATGGCTTTCGAAAGGCATTCGTGCTCCTAGTACTGGCTTCCGGGTGTAGGCTTCCGGTTTTCTTATGAATACTTTGAGGAGCTTGCCCTCGTGATGTATGTAGATAGATGTCGGTTAGGAACCCTTTTCGATGTTGTTACTGAGCAGATTAGTATGGGTAGCCGATATCCCCTCTAGGGTTCCGGTTTGCCTTCCGGTGGAGCCATCGGGTATAGCTTGGTCTTCCGGAAGGTAGCTCCCAGTTATTTGTCTGTTGTCTATCAATGTGACCTTTCTGTGTTTATGCAGTAGAAGTTTTTGGGAGTTGGTTTCGGATAATCTCTATGTACTTTTGGCTTGATATTCTTGGTGCCTTCATCTCTTGATGTATCGGTACTAAGCAGGCTAATACCGGGAACCCTTCTGTCTCTTTGGTTTTTGATCAGCGGAGCTCTTGCCTCCCTCTTTCTTAGTTTCTGACTTAGATGACATTTCTCTATAGAATCCCACGTCGGGTAGACCACGACAGATAGACCTTACTGGATGGACTCTGTCGTAATCTGTAGCTTTTTAGTTCTCTCTAATGTCTAGCTTTTGCTTGTGTAGAATTCTTATATGTTTGCGTCCATCCAATTACCCCTTCACCGTCAGCCTGTTTCAGGGTTAATTTTGGTAGTAACACCAGGGTTGTTACAGTATAAGTATGAAATTTTGATTTATCGTAGCTTTTTTTGATCAAAAAACTATTTTATATATTTTTGCATTTTGTAGAATTTTGACAAAAATGATTTTTTTTTGTCCATGTTTTTAATAATTAAATTATGAGTCCTGACCATTTTCTCACTTAGAAAATTTATAAAATATTTATGTTAATCCCAAAAATAATATATTTTTTAAAATGCATCTCGGGTAGTAATTTAAACATCAAGTAAAAAAATTTGGTCCTTTAGTGATCCATAACTTATTCTTAACCTTTATAACCATTTACAAAAATTCCTAAAAATTATATAATTAATATACGGTCACTCAAAAATTCATCTTGATGACTATCCAATCAAGATGCATGATATAAACATCCAAATATTCGGAATTATAGTAGATTAAATTTAGAGCAGACAAAAACAATGGGATGAATGCATATTATTCATCTTAACCCTAGTTGGAATGATGGAATTTGTCTTAATTTTCTTTTCTTCTTTTGCTCTTCTTGAAATCTTTTACCCTTTACAGTAACCACCTCTTAATTCCTTGTTTTAATTTGGAGAATGAATTAGAAATGAATGAAGGAAAGAGGCAGGTGGAGTAAAATGTTGTTTCTTCCTCTTTTATTTTACCCATTCATATTTGTGTTTATTAATCCTGTCTATTTAAAATATTTCCAATTAAATTTACTCAGCACAATAATTAGTTAGTTAGTTAATTTTAACTAGTTCTACAATTTATATATTTGTTTACTTATCCCATAATTAAATATTTGAATTTCATATTAAAATATGAAAATCACGGTTATTGCAACAAAAACATGTGATGATTCTCGAGCCACTTCAATCGAGACAAGTTCAGATGTCGAAATGCAAATTTTTGATTTTTGGCTGAAGAAGAGAAGAACTTTAGATAATGCAGTAACACTAAAATCCTAGTCTATTTTTTAATGGGGCCATACACGATTATGTATTCCTATTTAAATTGTTATAAAAGTAAATGAAAATCCGTTTCAAACATATTAATTTTTAAAAGTATGTATAAACTTAAAGTGTTTTAGTATAAATAAGAATATGTGTAAACGATTACAATTATGTTAAAATAAATTAATATGGGAACTTAAAATAATAATAATTGCATTATAAAGTCAATGGTATTTAAAGAAGCTTCATTACAAAAAGTCTGTTAATGGCGACATAAATTCCTCCTTCTATTCTTCACGCTTCCTATCTCTACCATAATTCATTTCTTCGCTCTCATCCACCGCCTCTCCTCCTTATGCTTTCGTTGTTCATGTACTTTTTGCTAACCTTTTCTCACTTCCAAATCTAAGCTTCCCTATGAAATGAAACTGAGCTACAATCTCCAAATTTCCTCGTCTCATCACAATTCGTCAGATCTCTCTAGATCTGGTGCTGTCCTAAGCCTCCAAGGTTTGCAACGATTTCAGGCAACTGCGTGTTTCTTCCCAAACACGATATTCAACTGATTGTCGCGATCTTGGTCGGTGTTTCGATCTCTAACGCGGAACGTTCTAATAAGCAGCAACGCCATTTTGTTTTTTTGTTTTCGCATTTCGGCTTCTCGCCTATGAAATTACGAATGGGTATTCAATATTTGTTGAGACTGTGTCTTGTTGGTAGTTTCTCCATAACGGTTCTTGTTTTTTCGGAGTTTTATGTGCTTTATGTGTAACACCCCACCTCCGCTAGGGTCACTCACAAAGGGAATGCACTAGTTTTGGTGGAGTATTATCTAGGTAAACATGCACAGAGATATCACAAGGCAGAACATAAATAAAGCAGCGGTAGAAATTAAAAACCAACTTTTTTATTATTTCCAAGAAAAGAGTCAAAAGCTCATATATCCAAGATAATTATTCCATTACATCAAGTTCATAGTAAAGAAGCATAAACTTTAAAACAAAAGTAAATTATTCCCCATAAATAGCAGAAGCAGCCATAGCATAGCCCAAGAGCAAACCGTACATGAGCTGTCAGAAAGTAAGTTGAATCCAAGCTAAGAGCTAGTGTTTCCTCCCTGAGAACCTAGGGGGGGGGGGAAACGAAAGAAAAAGGGTCAGTCATAAAGACTGGTAAGCCCTAGTGACTTTCAGTATGAAAACTAGTAAAGGTAACATGATATGTGAAAACTGGAATTAAACATAAGGATGATAACAGAACTAGTTGGATAATTAAGATAACAAGATAAGTCAAGTCTGGCATCGCTTGTTCAAGGTTCGCTGCACCAATTGTACTAGTATTCTAACCCATATCAAGTATTAACCATGAAATGATACCTTAGCCCAGTGTCATGAAGTGACCCATTACGGGGTCCTACGGTATGATCTACTAATCGATCGGCTCCCTACAAGTCCTAGCTCGTCATGTGTCTGTGTCATACGGCCCTATCCAGAAATGTAGTTACCTGTGCTAGGTCCACCATAGGGTGTATCAAGTCCTATAGTGCCAACCACCGACATGAATCAAGCACGCACAGTGTAAATCTACGGGTGCCCAATGCCTGCTTTTTCAACTCCGGACTACGTGCACGACCATAGCCCGCCTGAACCTACAATGGCGCACCTACTCAGCCGTCGTTCCGGTCGCTTAAAATCAGCCCAGTAATCGTGCCCCACCCTGCCTAGTCCCAGGGTATCGTGATACATCTAAGTGGGTTACTGCTGAAAAGGACCGCGTAACTAGGGTTTCTAATGGGTTAAGTGTTGTCATTCAAATTCGTGACTTAACCCTATCCAGATCATGTATCAAGTTGGTTAAGTGTGTTCAAGCAGTTCATGACTTAACCCTATCAAGTAATCGTGTCAAGTTGGTTAAGTGTATTCAAGTGGTTCATGAATTAACCCTATCATGTGGCATTAATTCATTAGTGCATGCCAACCTCTCACATTAGACCAACTGTTGTGGTTATTGGATTTGTCGGGCGGTTCCAGGCAGATTTACACCACAACATAGTCTAACCTCGGGTTTTTACGTGCGACATGACCAACTACCCATGTTGGATCCTATTGTTTGCAGCCACTGGATTTGTCGGGCGGTTCCGGGCAGATTTACACTGCAAACTCAACCCAACGTCGAGATGGCCATTTTCAAGTTTATCTAACTGCCATGCCCACGTTCAAGTTTTCATGTTTAGATTCATGTCGAGTTTTCAAGTCATGTTTTATGTCAAATTGTGCCAAGTTCATGTCCATATTCAGGTTCAAGTCATAATAATGTTCATGTTCAAGTTTAAAGCTAATTCATATTTTACCTAACCTACCCAAATCGTATTCCCATCGCACGAAGGTTCGAATCGATATAAATAAATCTAATTAGGGAGTGACATAAAAAGAAATGGGTATAAGGTGGCAAGAGTGATTACTAGCAAAGCATGATATGACTTGAAATAAAACATTACTGGCATATGAAATATTGGCCTCAAACATAAAGATTCCAAATCTAGCAAGATAAGGTACTAGTCAAAATAACAGTTGTCACAAGGTGATAGTATAGTCATGGTAACGACTGTCATAAGGTGATAGTATAGTCATAGTAACGATTGTCATAAGATGATAGTATAGTCACGGTACGACTGTCATAAGGTGATAATCATAAACATGCGGCTAATAACAGGTTCAACATGATAATAAGAGGGGTTTCTCTTTTTGATTTACAACATGAATAGGCCCCAAATCGATGTCATAGTAATATTCAAGAGTCAAGATCCAAGATGAACAAGAATGAATGTAAACAGTCATCATACATAGGTCCAATTTAAATTTTACATCATATTCATAATACATTTACAGTTTAAATCTGAAAATAACTGGGGCTTACCGATCGTGGTTCGAGAATTAGAAAAAAGAGAGTCGTTTGTTGCTTAGTCAAGTCCTAATAGAAGTCCCCTGATCAGCAATTCCTTTAACGCAGTCTCAACGTAGTAGAAGCAGTCCCTCTCTCAAACTTTTCAACCAGAATCAGAGCAGCATAAGGTCAGAAAGAAATTTGGTGTAGAGAGACTGGTGTTAGGGGCTGTATTTATAGGGTCAGGTCAACGAATGTGGACAGAAATGAGGCCACATACATCAGAGTAAATCTAGCTTCAGAAATGGACTCGGGCACCAGGTCGACACTATGGTCGACCTGGCCCTGGGTAGGTCGACTACATAGTCGACCCCCAGGTCGACCTAGTCCTGGGCAGGATTTTTCCCGCCCAGTCCATTTGGAGGTTTGAAATTCGAATTTTGATTTCGAATTGAGTCTGTTTTGAATTTGAAAATTTCTGAAAACTTTGAATGGTCATAACTTGGTCATACGGACTCCGATTTTCGAAAACTCGGACTCGTTTCCAAGCAGAATCTTGAGACGAACGCAATGGCGTAACCCGTTTCCCTTGATTCTTATTTTAAAAATTAATTCTGCCTTGATTTATGGCTATCACACGTTATAAAAACACGGGTTGTTACATTCTCCCCTCCTTAAAGGATTTCGTCCCCGAAATCTCTAAGTTAGGGAAGATGTGTCCTACCATCCAATCAATCATCTACTCAAAGCATCATCCACAGGAAACCATTGTTCTTAAAAGACTTCTAGTGTTGTATGAACATATGCAGAAAGTGTGTGTATATGAACTTTATCTAATGCAAATGATCAGGCAGTTACTGATTCAGTAAACCTCCTTAATGCAAAATATGTTAGTGTCATGAATCCAACATGTATGCAAATTCCTAGCATAGTTTATAATCTCTACATGAGTGCACACTCATTCATCCATATGCAACATCCAAGTGATAGCATAACAAGTTCCATCAATGTACAACTATAAGCACCCATGCATATGCAACATGAAAATGTGACTGAGCCGATCTAGTGCCTAATGTGTGTCATGCATCCACTAGCAACCACTTGCAACCATTTGCGACCATCAACCATAACATGTTTCAATCACATGTTTACATCCATACGGTTCTACCTAAGGTTCTCAAGATAAGATCGAGAAGATAACAAGACAAACATAGATATTAGAAGCATGATATGAAAAGGTTTTCAACGAAAAAGAGATCGAGAATGTACCCTCAAAAGAAATGGGTAAAGAGCGCGTATCTTTTCTTCGGTTTCCCAAGTTGCGTCCTCTTGGGCTTCACTCCACTGCACTTTGACTAGCTTGACTTCTCGATTCCTTAGCTTCTTAATCTCCGTTCCTAAGATACGAATTGGAACTCGCCTCAATGTTGCTTCTTTCTCCACTTCCATGTCTTCAAGGATGCTTGGCTCAACCACTTCGGCTGACTCATGCAAACACTTCCGGAGATGCGAGACGTGAAAGACATTGTGTACTCCAGACAACTTCTTGGGTAAGTCTACCTTGTAGGCCATCCGTCCAATCCTCTCAATGATGGGGAACGGTCCTACAAATCTTGGTGCTAGCTTTCCAACTACAACAAAACGAACTACATTGCGTAACAGAGAAACCTTTATAAAGATCATATCTCCGACTTCGAATTCTAAGTCTGTCCTTCTCTGGTCCGCATAAGATTTCTGTCTATCTTGGGCCGTTTTCATCCGTCTTCGTATCAACTCAGTCTTCTCAGAAGTGTCCCTTATCATATCAGGGCCAAGTATAAGCCTGTCTGTCGTCTCCCACCAACAAGTTGGTGACTTGCACGGTCTTCCATACAGGGCTTCGAACGGTGCCATTCCGATGCTAGCTTGGTAACTGTTATTATACGCAAACTCTAAGAGAGGAAGATGGTCTTCCCAAGTACCACCAAAGTCAAGAATGCATAGCCTCAGGAGATCTTCTAGTACCCTATTTACCCTTTCGGTTTGTCCATCCGTCTATGGGTGATAGGCCGTGCTTAAGTTCAGTCGTGTTCCCATTGCTTCTTGCAGACTATTCCAAAACTGGCTAGTGAAAATCGGGTCACGATCACTAACTATACTAGAAGGAACTCCATGCAATCGTACTATCTCTCAAAGGTAAATAGACGCTAGCCCTGATGCGCTCCTCTTGCTCTTCACTGGAATGAAGTGAGCGCTTTTCGTGAGTCTATCAACTATGACCCATATGCTAGTATTTCCCTTCCTAGACCTAGGCAGTCCATCCACGAAATCCATCGAGATACTCACCCATTTCCATTGCGGAACCTCCAAAGGATGTAATAGCCCACCGGGCTTCTTCGACTCGGCCTTTACTTGTTGGCACACCATGCACTTCGAAACGAACTCTGCCATGTCCTTTTTCATTCCATCCCAAAAGAAAATGCGTTTCATATCCCTGTACATCTTATCCCCTCCGAGATGTATAGTCATCTTCAAGTGGTGCGCTTCTTCGAGAACTCTCCTTACTGAGTCTCCCACTTGTGGGACACATAACCTTCCATCGCGCCTTAGCCATCCCTTGTTATCTATGGCATACCTACTGAGGCAACTTGACGTCTCACCTCTAATCAGCTTGTCCATGATTTCAACTAACTGTGGGTCTTCCTTCTATGAAGTCCCTACTTGATCTAGAAGTGTAGGTCTTAACCCAAGAGATGCAAACGTAGCAGTCAATGACACAACAGCAGGTGTAAAATCAAAGGTTGCTATAAACTCAAGGCTTTTCATTTCAACAAACAAGGGGCTCAAAGTCAGCCTTTTTCTACTTAGCGCGTCTGCCACCACATTACCCTTGCCAGGGGTATAAGCTATATCGAAGTCTTTCTGTGAGAAGAGGTACTTAAGCGATTTGTGGTCGGTATACAGCTTGAACCTCTCCCCTAGAAGATAATGGCGCCAAGCTTTAAGTGCAAAAACAACCGCGGCCAACTCCAAGTCATGCGTGGGATAGTTTTTCTCATGGACTTTAAGTTGTCTGCCCCCGTAGCATATTACTCTTCCTTCTTGCATTAGGACAGCGCCTAACCCCATGCCGCACGCATCTGTGTACACGGTAAATATCTTACCTCCATCGAGTAATGCTAAGACTGGAGTTGTGGTGAGGGCTCTCTTAAGTCTCTGAAAAGCAGCATCACATTCTAGGTCCCATGCAAAAGGTAGGTTCTTCTTTGTTAATTTAGTAAGAGGGGCTGAAATATTAGCGAAGTCCCTAATGAACTTCTTGTAGTATCCCGCCAAACCGAGAAAGCTCCTCACCTCCATTGCATTCTCAGGAATTTTCCAGTCCTGTACCGCAACTACCTTTGTGGGGTCCACGGCTATGCCTTGCTTAGAAACTACATGTCCAAGGAACCGAACTTCCTTCCTCTAAAAATGACATTTGGAGAACTTAGCCTTTAACTGGTGTGCTCTAAGCGTTTCCATGACTTCCTTGAGATGCCTAGCATGCTCTTCTTCATCTTTTGAGAAGATCAAAATATCATCCACGAAAACTACCACAAACTTGTTAAGGAACTCCTGAAATACCCTGCTCATCAAATCTACAAAGTACGCGGGTGCATTCGTTAACCCAAACGGCATATAGAGCCATTCGCAGAACCCATCTGGAGTCCTAAACGCAGTTTTGTCAATGTTATCCTCGTCCACTCTGAGCTGATGGAATCCTGTGGCTAGATCGAGTTGAGAGAAAATAGATGCTCCGACAAGCTGGTCAAACAGATCGTCGATTCTTGGTAGTGGGTGCATGTTCTTCTTTGTCAGCTTGTTTAACTCACGATAATCTACGCATAGACGAAGCGATCCATCCGCCTTAGTAGCGAATACTACTGGAGCACCCCATTCAAAAATGCTTCGTCTTATGAAATTTTTCTCAAGCAACTCGTTGATTTGTTTACTGAGCTCTCTTCTTTCTCGCAGGGCCATGTGCCTAACGGGCAATGAAACTGGCTTGGCATTATCAACAAGATAAATTCGGAACTCTATCTCGCGTTTAGGAGGTAATCCCCTCACTTCATCAAAGACATATGGATATTCTCGGACCACTCTTACAGATTGCAAATTATCGTCGGACGAGTCAAGGGATTCAAGATAACATAACATGGCCGGACCCTTAGGGTTACAAGAAATTTCAAGGGTATTACCAAGGCGAGTCATGAGCCTCACTACCCTTCGTTCACAATCAAGAATGGCTCCATAATCGGACAGACAGTCCATACCTAGGAACAAACCGTATCCCATAAATCCGAGAACATAAGCATTACATGTGAATTCTACGCTTAAGATAGAGATCCTCAAATCCACACACATCATAGATAAATGGGCGGAGCCCCCAATTGGATTTGAAACTATAACGGGATCCTCAACCAGACTAGTACTTAGGTGCAGATTTTCAACAATATCAGAAGATATAAAAGTATGCGATGCGCCAGAGTCAAATAAAGTTCAAACAGGAAAGTCAGAAATGTAAACAAGGCTTTCTACGGAAATATTACTACCTCGATCAGGAGCTGGAGAGGTGTTGAGAGCATGCAACTGCCCTCCAGAAGGTCCTGCTCGTTGAGTCTGCCCTTGCTTCTTAGGGCAATCCTTGCTGATGTGTCCAGTATCTCCACAATGAAAGCATTCACCCAACTTCCTCTTCTTCCTTCTACAGTCTTTAGCTAGATGTCCAATAATACCACAGAAGTTGCACTTCCTCATCTCACGTGATTTATTGTTGCTCTTGTTATTCTTATTATTCTTGTTGTTCCCCTTCTTGAAGTCAGCCTTCTTATTCTGAGTCTCATTAGGCTTAACCTCCTTCTTGCTATTCTTGTCTTCCTCATGGAGTAGAGCCATATCCACCAAGCTTTCAAAGGTCGCCCCATGGGTATATGAGTTAGGGCCAAGCTGTGTAGTGGCTCGTTCAATCCTCGAGCAAAGTGTACAGCCTTTTTCTGGGCTGTGTTGACCAAATCCAAACTGAACCGAGCAAGTTGATTAAACTTATTCACGTACTCCCTCACAGACATATCCCCTTACTTGAGTGCTAGGATCCTCTCCATCTGAAGGTTCTCCTCTGCCGACGATAGGAATTTGAGCCCAAACCTTTCTCTAAAGTCTGCCCAAGTCTCAACTGGCCTGGTAGCGTTGGTGACTTCCCACCAAAATGCAGCTTCCTCTTTCAACAACCATGCTTCCAACTGAACTTTCCTATGGTCCTCCATATCAAAGATAATGAACAAGTCTTTTGTTTCCTTTAGCCAGTTTCGTGCCTCAACGAAGGTTTCAGTTCCAACGAAGTTCTTGCCGCCCATCGCTTTAAAGTCTTTGCATATTTTGGCAAAGGCGGTACCGGGAGGAGGAGGAACCGCGGCCACTGGTGGAGGAGGAGGAGGGATGTCTGCCGTGCTCGCGTCGTTGGCCCTGGCTTCTAAGTACCTTCGGAACCATCCAAGAACGGGTATTCCCTCAGGAAGGTTAAGATCAGCCATGCTAAAAAACGAAAAGAAAAGATTCAAACGAGGAAACAAAGGGAAGTGCTAATGGATTCTTGGGGAATAGCCTTTTTAAACATAAAACTTTTCTTGAAAAATGCTTCTTTATAAATGGTTTTGAAAACAGTTTCAGAAGGTTTTTAAAACTTTTGCCCAGCCTGGTAACCTTATGCTCTGATACCAAATTGTAACACCCCACCTCCGCTAGGGTCACTCACAAAGGGAATGCACTAGTTTTGGTGGAGTATTATCTAGGTAAACATGCACAGAGATATCACAAGGCAGAACATAAATAAAGCAGCGGTAGAAATTAAAAACCAACTTTTTATTATTTCCAAGAAAAGAGTCAAAAGATCATATATCCAAGATACAAATTATTCCATTACATCAAGTTCATAGTAAAGAAGCATAAACTTTAAAACAAAAGTAAATTATTCCCCATAAATAGTAGAAGCAGCCATAGCATAGCCCAAGACCAAACCGTACATGAGCTGTCAGAAAGCAAGTTGAATCCAAGCTAAGAGCTAGTGTTTCCTCCCTGAGAACCTGGGGGGGAGGGGACGAAAGAAAAAGGGGCGAAAGAAAAACGGTCAGCCATAAAGACTGGTAAGCCCTAGTGACTTTCAGTATGAAAACTAGTAAAGGTAACATGATATGTGAAAACTGGAATTAAACATAAGGATGATAAAAGAACTAGTTGGATAATTAAGATAACAAGATAAGTCAAGTCTGGCATCGCATGTTCAAGGTTCGCTGCACCAACTGTACTAGTATTCTAACCCATATCAAGTATTAACCATTAAATGATCCCTTAGCCAGTGTCATGAAGTGACCCATTACGAGGTCCTACGGTACGATCTACTAATCGATCGGCTCCCTACAAGTCCTAGCTCGTCATGTGTCTGTGTCATACGGCCCTATCCAGAAATGTAGTTACCTGTGCTAGGTCCACCATAGGGTGTATCAAGTCCTATGGTGCCAACCACCGACACGAATCAAGCACGCACAGTGTAAATCTACGGGTGCCCAATGCCTGCTTTTTCAACTCCGGACTACGTGCACGACCATAGCCCGCCTGAACCTACAATGGCGCACCTACTCAGCCGCTGTTCTGGTCGCTTACAATCAGCCCAGTAATCGTGCCCCACCCTGCCTAGTCCCAGGGTATCGTGATACATCTAAGTGGGTTACTGCTGAAAAGGATCGCGTAACTAGGGTTTCTAATGGGTTAAGTGTTGTCATTCAAATTCGTGACTTAACCCTATCCAGATCATGTATCAAGTTGGTTAAGTGTATTCAAGAAGTTCATGACTTAACCCTATCAAGTCATCATGTCAAGTTGGTTAAGTGTATTCAAGTGGTTCATGACTTAACCCTATCATGTGGCATTAATTCATTAGTGCACGCCAACCTCTCACATTAGACCAACTGTTGTGGTTACTGGATTTACCGGGCGGTTACGGGCAGATTTACATCACAAAATAGTCTAACCTCGGGTTTTTACGTGCAACATGACCAACTATCCACATTGGATCCTATTGTTTGCAGCCACTGGATTTGCCGGGCGGTTCCGGGCAGATTTACACTGCAAACTCAACCCAACCTCGAGTTGGCCATTTTCAAGTTTATCTAACTGTCATGCCCACGTTCAAATT
Organism: Allium sativum; assembly: GCA_030737875.1. Taxonomy (NCBI): domain Eukaryota; kingdom Viridiplantae; phylum Streptophyta; class Magnoliopsida; order Asparagales; family Amaryllidaceae; genus Allium; species Allium sativum. The sequence goes on from CM060912.1 coordinate 433,864,189, forward strand.
TTCATGTTTAGATTCATGTCGAGTTTTCAAGTCATGTATTATGTCAAATCGTGTCAAGTTCATGTCCATATTCAGGTTCAAGTCATAATAATGTTCATGTTCAAGTTTAAAGCTAATTCATATTTTACCTAATCTACCCAAATCGTATTCCCTTCGCACGAAGGTTCGAATCGATACAAATAAATCTAATTAGGGAGTGACATAAAAAGAAATGGGTATAAGGTGGCAAGAGTGATTACTAGCATAGCATGATATGACTTGAAATAAAACATTACTGGCATATGAAATATTGGCCTCAAACATAAAGATTCCAAATCTAGCAAGATAAGGTACTAGTCAAAATAACAGTTGTCACAAGGTGATAGTATAGTCATGGTAACGACTGTCATAAGGTGATAGTATAGTCATAGTAACAATTGTCATAAGTGATAGTATAGTCACGGTACGACTGTCATAAGGTGATAATCATAAACATGCGGCTAATAACAGGTTCAACATGATAATAAGAGGGGTCTCTCTTTTTGATTTACAACATGAATAGGTCCCAAATCGATGTCATAGTAATATTCAAGAGTCAAGATCCAAGATGAACAAGAATGAATGTAAACAGTCATCATACATAGGTCCAATTTAAATTTTACATCATATTCATAATACATTTACAGTTTAAATCTGAAAATAACTGGGGCTTACCGATCGTGGTTCGAGAATTAGAAAAAAGAGAGTCGTTTGTTGCTTAGTCAAGTCCAAATAGAAGTCCCCTAATCAGCAATTCCTTTAACGCAGTCTCAATGTAGTAGAAGCAGTCCCTCTCTCAAACTTTTCAACCAGAATCAGAGCAGCATAAGGTAAGAAAGAAATTTTGTGTAGAGAGACTGGTGTTAGGGGATGTATTTATAGGGTCAGGTCAACGAATGTGGACAGAAATGAGGCCACATACATCAGAGTGAATCTAGCTTCAGAAATGGACTCGGGCACCAGGTCGACCCCCAGGTCGACACTATGGTCGACCTGGCCCTGGGTAGGTCGACTACATAGTCGACCCCCAGGTCAACCTGGTCCTGGGCGGGATTTTTCCCGCCCAGTCCATTTGGAGGTTTGAAATTCGAATTTTGAATTCGAATTGAGTCTGTTTTGAATTTGAAAATTTCTGAAAACTTCGAATGGTCATAACTTGGTCATACGAACTCCGATTTTCGAAAACTTGGACTCGTTTCCAAGTAGAATCTCGAGACGAACGCAATGGCGTAACCCGTTTCCCTTGATTCTTATTTTAAAAATTAATTCTGCCTTGATTTATGGTTATTACACATTTTTAAAACACGGGCTGTTACATTATGGTGCTTGATTGCCAACCTTGGTCTGTTGTTCAGTTTCTCGATGTGTTTGTGAACTATTTTCTGTTATCTATCTTGTAACGGCCCACAAATCTATAATATCTGAGTTGACTAATAACGTCACACGTCCAACCCAAACTGCACAGAAATACGAATCATTATTAGAAAGAAGTTAGAGGATGAGAAATAGAAAGAAAGAAATATTAGAAAAGAAGGAAGCGAAGATCACAAACTCACAGCGAAACGAATAAAATATATTAGGTAACATAAACTTGAAATACGATTCAGTAACTTTATATACATACCATCATCAGAGCGCAACAGTTATAAACACCTGTTTCCAGATACAAACATGGTACACAGCGGGATATATGACAGTCAATAGCTAACTGGTGAAGCCTCCTACTTCAACTCCTCCAAGTGAATCTGTAAAATCCCGACTACTTGACTGCCCGTACAAATTTGTGCACCCAAGAGTTTAGGGAAAACAAACAAAATAAACTCTAGGTCAGTCATGGGACTAGTGTGAGTATACTCAGACCATTTGTTTAACTTTAAAAATCCGTTTGAAAGAAATGATAATTGTAAGACCAGCCCACACATAAGCATGGACGGTTTTTACCTTACTATAACCCAAAACACTTTGATACGAAAATCCAGTGATATTATAATATTGTCTAAATCAAATAAAGAACAATCTAGCAGGACGCTTGCATCTCACGCTCATTATATAATATAAAATCAAAAAAAACGCAGGGTGCTTATTGGAGATTGGATTCCGACTATGACAAGGCATAGAACCACCTGCCGATATCGTATCTCTAGAGGGGAATACACTGGGTTCAACATGAACATCTTGCAACCCGGCCCACACATGACCGACCACTCATTTCGCTTGAGTGTATCGAATGTATATCACCAACGGTTGGGATCAACAACCATTTCCCGAATGGGACAGCATCGAATAGAATAATGAATTATATGAATTTCTCTAGATAGGTGATAATACACCCTAATGGGAGCGACCCACATAGCCATGTTGCCTGCCCGATTTTTTTTCATTTCTCGGTTGTTGAGGCCTGAGGCTACGATTACTTATCATTCATTGATAACACAATCACTTTGAATGCCACATTGTCAGATCCGCTAATCACTAGCTGATTGCACAAATATATTCTGGATATTATGCTAAGAGAATAAATTCTCCGCCACCATATATATTTATACAAATCAACATATATGAACATTGGAAATACTCTGTCAGACACTCGTCCATATACGTTTGTTGTGGGAATGAACAAAACCGAAGGCACAATTTCCATTAATAGAAAGAAGCCCTTGCACTTTACTCCGTCTTCGATTATCTTCATATAATCTGATTCGCAATGCTACTGCCAATACAGAGTGGTTCTCGAATAATAATATAACCGGTCTCTCCATATAGACAACGATATTGGCAAGTACTTCGATAGTCGGTTATTTAACTAAACATTCATTCAAAGCATTAAACAAATCACTGGGCCTTTTAGTTAATATTTCATTCATTAATTAAATCACTACTCCATTTCCTTATCAATATTTGTTAGCCAAATATTTCCAATAATCATCTTGGCCCTTTTCGCTATTTGGAAAACATTTCCATATATCACCTCCTTTTATTTCCTATACGTAGAAAATATCTTTTATTTATAACTGGAAAACATTCCAATTACTTATCTCTTTCACGCCCGTTCATTTCTACACTCAGGAAATATTTATTTATTATATTTCTAAATTTCCACTTACTTGGGTTAAAACGAATGTTGTGTAAAACATCGTTACAACAACCCAAAACACTGCATTCAACTAACTCTTATTCAAGCATTTCTCTTCGAGACTGGATCTTGCTATTTATCAGTTAGTAATGAAATCAATCAAGTTGGGGTATAATGACCTCTTAGACCTTGACTGAATAACATCTTTAACTTCAAAGCAAACAAGACCACTAACTCGAATAATCAACACCATATTAAACCAATTTTCCATTTCTAAAACATGTATACGTTTCACTTTCTATTTTTAACAAATCTAATTTATAGATTTCTTTTTGTTTATAATATTCTATTTTTAAGTTCATTTCCTTATCGAATTCTACATATATTGATACATTGATTTCTAATTATCCAATTTTCTTAAAAATATTCTAACTCCTTAAATTTCTGGAATATTTCGCCATAACCTCCTTTGTATCGGTCAATAGTTCAAACCTCAACTCTCCTCTCTAAGCCCTTTCCATTCATAAAGAAAATCAAAAAGCCAAGTGGCTTGCCGATTCGGCGCATAAAACCTCATATGGAATTTAAACATGTACCTTATTGTCGGGCACACGAATTATAACCTTCATACACTTCATCCCATACTTGTCTAACCCATATACATCCATTTACATTTTATTCCAACTCAAACTGGCCATTTTAATTTAATTCGCTAATTAATTCTCTAATTAGCTCTTTTGCCTATTCCGTTTTCTGTTTGAACATATCAGTTTAAATACAGTTATTTACTTTCTTATAAACCCATTTGAATTCCATTTTCAATTTCCATATTCGATTTCGAATGTGAATTTCAAAACCCATTCACTTATCCATTGTCCAATTCAACCCAAAGGTTCATTAACTAATTTTTCTTCTAATTATTTAATTCTATTTCAATAGTTTAAAATCTATTTTTTTTTTGTTTCAAAAATCATTTTATTTACACGACCTGAGTTCGTATTTATTTTACAACTCAAATTCGGATTTTTCTAATGGAAATTTGGATTTTATTACTTGAAATCCTTATATTTATTAATATATACCATTATGGTTTTTAAACGATTTTAGCGCTACTTTTCTGAAAATTTGATTTTGACATAACTCAAAATCTATCAGACGAAATCCAGATTTTTCTCTTCCATTAGAAAACTATTATTCAACCGTTCCTGACGATTCTTATTCCAAAGAATTTTAACTTAAAATAAGTCCTGTATACTCAATTGAAGTTCGGAACGCCAATTTACGAACTACCGCGCTACGGCGAGTTCGTTTTAATTATAATTAATATATAAACGTTTTAAACTTCGTTTATATAAAATTCTAACTTCATTCTAATATATTTTAATACATATTAAACTAATTTTCCCATTTCAACTTAATATTTTCAATTATCTATAATTGTCGATTTTTCCTTACTCAGGTATACATTTATTTATACTCGATTTATTATTTAAATCCCAATTCCTTTTATAAATAAATTATAAAATTTGGTATAATCGAATTCCAATTATTACTCCTTTGGATTTTCTCAATTTAGTTTATATTCTAAATCCCGGAATATAATCAATTATTCTATTTTCAACACGTTTTCCAATTTCACTTTTAAAATTCTTCTTGAATTTAAACTTCTAAATTATCCAATGATAATTTATTTCCCTATTAATTTTCTTTTTTAAAAATTAAAACAAGCTTTCCTTTAGAATACCTATTTGAAACCCAACCCCTTTTATATTCCGAATTTTGGAATAAAAACTATCATTTTCTTTTTCCGAAATGATTTCAATTTATACTTTTAAATTCATATTTGAATTTAATATTTCAAATTATCTCTTGATAATTAATTCATCATATTTATAAACATCGTTTATAAATTTCCTTGTCTTATATATTTAAACAAGTTCTATTTTGAAATCTATTTAAAACCAAAATCATATTTTGAAAATTTCTATTTAAAATAACTTATATAAATAACACCTAATTTATTTCGATATTCAATTTAACTTCTATTTAAATAAATTCGAACTAATCGAATTCAAATCATAAATCCTTACGGATTTATTTTAGTTCAATTTATATTCTGAACATCAGAATAAATTTCATCGTTTATTTCTTTAAAATGATTTCCCCATTTCTATTTTTACATTCACATTTGAAATTAAATATTCGAATTATCCTATGATAATTTTTCCACTTTATTTATAAACAATGTTTATAATTTCACTTCAAATCTCGTATTATTAATTTATAAACAATGTTTATAAATTCAATACTTTTTTTATTTATTCAGAACAAGTTGAAATCTCTAGTCCATTCGAAATTCGAATTATATTTTAGAAAAAATAGATTTTCCATTTTAAATCTCAAAATATCATTTTCACGATATTTTTATAAATCACCCTTTTATGCCCTGTGATATTTTTAACATCCAAAACACTCAAATATCAATTACAGGTTATTCTAACACATCATTTAAGATAACATATATGAAACCGAGCAAATAATAATATTTTTGAGGAATCCAGTTGGATCCCTCCAACCTGTTTTCCTGCATCGACAGACGTTAGCCAACATAAATAATACCCATCCTGCTTCGTGGCAGGATATCATGGTATAGAAGGTCATCCACTATCATAGTGTGGTGCATATAAGGTCATTCGCTAATGATACTGCGGGCATCCGCTATGGTATTGCGGGAATCCAACTAATCACCAATATATATATAATAGCCACAAACACAAATCCTATATAACTAATATATTTTTAACAGCCAAATAATATTTTAATGCAACCAAACAACCATCAATTATTTTTAATGAATAAAAATAATTCTAAATAAATAAATAGAGTGAGATTTACTCATCGTGATTCTTATCTGATGGAGTAAATCGGGGACGTTTGATTTATATTTAAAATCCACAAATAATCCTGGAAAATCCAAATCCAACTCCAGCTCGCAGTATTTGACGATATGATTTTAGTGCCACTTGTTTTATTTCAATTAGACCTCTTAATAACAAGATATAAATTATATAAGCTATATATATTTTTCTTAACCAAAAAAAAAATAGTTTTTTGTCTAATTTGAAATAAAAATTTTAACAACCCGTAAAATCTGAACAAATTTAAAATTTTTAAGTTGGCTATTTTAGTGAATTTTAAATATTTTAAATAAATATTTTAAATAATAACGATGAAAAGTAGTTTGAATCAATGCTGGAAATTGAATATAATTACTTTGAATTATAAACATGGCCAGAAATGGCGCGTCAGTTTCAAAATCTCAATTCAAACTTTGACTGACTGTACCGGGTGCAAAATTTAGCGGATTTTAGTGAAACCAAAAATATTTAAATCTGTTAGTGAATATCTTTCTAACGAATCTGAAAAATCGAAGTTTCGTAGCGGGAGTCAAAAGTTATGGCTAAATGAATTTTCAGAAAGGTCGCTATAGAATTTATATAGCCCGTGAAAATAGACATTTTGCAAACGACCTCGGAATTCGACGAAACCACTTTTGTTGGATCCGGGATGTGAAGTTATTGCTAGGTTTCAAATTTCATAATTTTTGAAGTTATATGTGAGCGTGGCAAAGAAAAATGTGTTTTGGTCAATTACAGTTAAATTGGATTGACCAGAAAATGGCCATTTTTCAAACGGTCTCAGAATTCGACGAAACTAGTTTTGTTGGGACTGTATCGTCAAAACATAGCTGGATTTATTTTTCTGAAATTTTTCGAATTAGTATGTGGCCTCGGCAAATTGAAATGTACGTTCAAATTAAATATTGAATGTTTTATATTTTAATTTGAAGAAAAACTGACTGAAACAGTCGAATGGGCCCTTGAAACATATCCCATTGTGTTCGGAATGGGGGTATTTAGCTAGGGACGACAGTCGTTGGGTCTGGATTGGGGTTCGTGTGTGAAGGAGGGTATTTTTGGAAATTTAAAAATAAATAAATAAATAAAAATATCTCATTGGCCACTTCACTTACTTCTTCCCCGACACGTTCGGAAGCGAACGACGGATATTGTTCAAATCTTCCCCCTTGATTTCTCCTCCGTTTCTCAGTGAAATCGAGCGCTCTTGGATCCATTTTGAAGCTTATGCCCTCCTCTTCATATCCATACAAGTTTGGGAGAGCATCGTTCAACATTCGCCTCGATTAACCTCCGCAAAGTGTTGTCGCTCGCGCCGGAGTTCCTCCATCTGGCCTAGTTCAAGTGCAACGAAATGGGGACCCACGGGCGCGGCTTTCGGAGCAGTACAACGTGGAGGGTTCTGATCTGACACACGGTGGCCATAGACGGCGCGAAATCCAACCCTAGGTTGGAACCATAGGGTGACTGTTGGCTGTTGATTTTTAACAGGGAAAAGGTAGCGTTTTTAAGCGCTATGAATTTGATTAATTACATTTGTAAATTGTTCGATGTTTAAAAATATGTATCTTTTTCGTTTGTGGTCGAAATCCAGTGAAACAAGAGACGCCGGGACCGTGTGGATGTCTTTTACATTCTAGAAGAGACCGGATATTTTTCTGAGCCTTCTACAATTTTTGGCAATGCGAAAAGCAATGTGAGATTTCTAATTTATAGACGATATGGAAAACAACGATGTATAAATTATATAGTTGATGTATGAGTTATATAAGCGTTGTACACCTCATGTATAAGCGTTGTATAAGTTGTATGTTCGATGTATAAGTTATATATGCGTTGTAAAAATTATATGTGCGTTGAAATGAATTGAAGTGAATTGAAACATATTTATATACGAATATATATATATATGTATATGTATATGTATATACTCCCCTCGTCCACAGACCATGGACGATATTTATTGGCTGTGATATTGTTTGGATTATTTGGTTGATGTGAAATTTGGTGAATGATACGAATGGTTGATAGAATTGTTTGTGGTTGAGAATGATTGATTGTGGTTGAAAAATACCCATCTGTAGTTGAAAAAAAATTAGAATAGATTATGTAAATGAAAATAAAACATGCCGCCTGCGTGCGAACTAGATGCATGAATCCCCATTGTCAAAAACCGCGAGGTTTTAAGGTAGAGCGAGGAGCCGTACTAGGGACGGTCCCGGTTTTAACTACCCTGCCATCATGCTGCCGAAATTTTCAATAATATTCATGTGTTACAATTATTTTCATGTGTTGAATAAAAAAAATTCATGTATTGAATAGAAATTCATGTGTTGAATAAAAAAAATTCATGTGTTGAACGACATTCATGTTTTGAAATAAATTGTTTTATAATAAAAATCATATTTTTATCATCTATATGAACTATATAAAATAGTCGTGTTTTGAAATAAATTGTTTTATAATAAAAATCATATTTTTATCATCTATATGAACTATATAAAATAGTCGTGTTTTGAAATAAATTGTTTTATAATAAAAATCATATTTTTATCATCTATATGAACTATATAAAATAGTCGTGTTTTGAAATAAATTGTTTTATAATAAAAATAATATTTTTATCATCTATATGAACTATATAAAATAGTCGTGTTTTGAAATAAATTGTTTTACAATAAAAATCACATTTTTATTATATACATGAATTGTTAAAAATAGTGAAGTGTTGAAATAAATGTCTATTGGATAAAAATATCACTTTTATCAAATATATAAAGTGGAAATAGTTTTGAAATCGAAGAAAGAATTATATTTATATATATTTATATAAATATAATTAAAATATAATGAATAACGATGCTGCAGTTCGTATTTTGAAATCGTGATTTCAAACGATTAATGCGGGAGATCCGACCATCGGATTTTCCCGAAACCACAACCGCTGGGTTCGCCTTGGGAATATCTTTCCAACGGCACCAACTTTGTAAAGATCCAATGGTTGGATTGTCTGGAATGCTTAAATCAAATCCGAGGAAAAACAGCGCCAGAATCGATCATATATATATATATATATATATATATATATATATATATATATATATATAATTAATTAAATCGAATAACGACGCTGCAGTTCGTATTTTGAAATCGTAAATTCAAACGATTGGTGCGGGAGATCCGATCGTCGGATTTTCCTGAAACTAGAACCGTTGGATTCGTTTTGAAAAGGTATTTCTAATGATATAAATTTTGTGAAGATCCAATGGTTATATTTTTAGATATGTGTAAATCAAATCTGGAGAAAAGCAGCGCCACGGCTGCGTTATGGCCTGAAGCGTCGTTTGAATGAATTGTGATAAAATATTATAAATGTTATGGAATGGAAATAAACTGAATTTGCTCGGTTTATGTGATATTTGATGGTTGAATGTGTTTGGTGTGAAGATTACATTAAAGAACAGAATTGGTGATGTCGAATAATTTAACCATTGAAATGAATTGATTTGAAATTCTAGATATACGTGAATTATTTGAAAATGCCGATTTAATTCTCATTTCAAATAATTGATCGACGAGTGAAAGTCGAAGATATGAAGACGGTGCAAGACCGATGATCTTCACGTCTAATGGAGGGGTGCTACTGATGCTCATGATAGGAGTAGCTACCTTGATGGGGCTGAAGTAGTAGCCACCCGGACGTACCTGTTAATTGTACGGATATGCGAGGTATTGAGTGCCTCCGGTTTCGTTCAGACCCAGAACGAATGTGTAAATGGACTGTGTGTCTGACATTGGAATTTGTTCTGTGCTGATTGATCTCTATTAAATATATATCTGTTTGGCGGTAGAGAATTTATTCTCTTGCTTAACGCCCTTCTCTGGGACGTACGAGCTCAGAGGTTATATATCGATGGAAACCAGTCGCATTGAGTGAATTGACTGTGTGGCATGCCTAAGTGGCAGATGATCAAGGCTTCTGTTGAAAAGCAAAGTCTTGTGGTTGATGATCAAAGCACGGCCTGTGTGGCATAGCTTTGTGTATAGCATTGTTTCGCGAGCCTCACACCCCGTTATGAGCCAGAAACAGGAGATGGACTTCAGTGAGGACATGCGTTTTCTTCTAGCTAGGAGTGGTGCTTTGGGTTTTACACATCCGGGTATTTTACTTATGTGGATGATTGAAAGCGAGGCCTCGGTTTGCTTCAGTCTCTTCAAAGCCGATGGTGTGGTCAGATATGACCAGTGACACCCCATAAGGCAGGGAAATGCAGTGTTCAGGAATTTTAATCCACATCGGTGGACTGGCCCTGACGATCCAAGGCTTGCCTGCGCGCTTGCCTGAGGGGCGGGCTAGAGCATCTCGAATTCGGTAAGGACTATCTTTTGCCTTGGTTCAAGATGGAAATCCGATTTCCAAATACGACACCGTGCGGTTTTGATTGTATATACATATATGGCGACATGATATATGGTACCCATGCAATCTATGATTGATAGTTATGATTGAAATTGTTTTTGAAATATACATACACTAGAAATAATATCAAATGATTTGTTTTTCTCGTATCAAGCATATTTTGGCCATTATAAGGGAAAACTCTATCCTCTGGTTTGTGTTGCATTGTGTGATGGGAACTGAGTCTTATAATGGCTTCATTTTTATAAAAAGCACTGCGATGTTTAAAAGAATTATTTGTTTTAAAGCACCGGCAATCCAATGGAGTAAACTCGTTCCGCGAAAGTGGCGTGGTCCTGTGATTAGCCATATTTGAAAATATGTTAAGTAGATTTCTCATACCAGTCCCATGACTGACTCGTAGTTTGTTTCACTTACAAACTCGGGTGCCCCTTTTTCTACACGGGCAGCCTTGTATTCAGGTTTTAGCAGGCTCTTTCTGGATAGCTGGAGCTGGAGATGGATTCTATCATTTATCTTTTTATGCTGTTCAGCTCCTGTTGTACATATTATGTTTTCTTTTCCGCTGTAGACATTTTATGTATAGCTGAACTATATTTTGTACTAAGTATGATCCTGTATACTGTGTAACTCTGATGATTATATTTATCCAGTGTATTCTATTGTACATTATCTGGTGTATTTAATTATTTCTGTTCTGTTGTTATCTGTTTATGTGTTATATTCCAAAGATTACCCTTGCACCGTCCTATCGGGGTTTGGGGTCGTCTCAAACGTGGTATCAAAGCTTTGGTTAAGCTTAGTTCTGGAATATAACATATTAACGAACTCGTCAGAAATGGAACTAGTAGTGTTTTAGGACGAGTAATTCATTATAGATAGGATCAGTAATATCCTAGTATGAGTATAACAGAATGAAATACACCTCGATAGACACATTTACATTCAAGTATATGTCTCTATGCCTTAATAATATCTTTTCTGTTGACCTGACACTTGGTCTGGTATTTGCAGAAGTACTAGAAAATGAGTGCTAGAAACAGAAGGAATGCAGACCCAGATATAGAAGTTCTACTTAAGAAGTATAGAATTATGGATGGAGTACCATTCTTGGGCGAATAATCTATTGCTAAAACACAAGCTTGGATTCGTTCTGCTGAGAAAATCTTTGAAGGATTAAAGCTGAGGGATGACCAGAAAAGATTACTGGCATCTTGGGCACTCAAAGACGAAGCTTTGGTCTGGTGGGATTCAATTATTATGGATAATCCAGAAGGTGATATCACCTGGGATAGATTCAAAGAGCTTTTCAATGCAAAATTTATTCCTCCACAAGCAACTGAGCGGTTGTGTGATGAATTCTACTATTTGATACAAGGCGATATGAATATCCCAGAATATCATAAGAGATTCAATGAACTTTCTCACTTTGCTCCACATCTGATTCAAAAGCCAAAGATGAAGAATCTAAGGTTTATAAATGGTCTTCAAAGAAAATACCAGAATAAAGTAATGGGGCATGCGAAGCTTCCTTTTTCTGAAATGATATACATGGCCTACCTGTATGAGGATCTCGATAGGAAAGGTATGTTGCGAGACGAAGAGGAAGCCAGTTTTAGCAGCAAAGGAAAATTCGAAACTGATAGCCCAGAGACAAGTACATAGCTTGAGGCCAGTACGACGTCTAGAGTCAGAAAGAAGCCTAGATTAAATTGAGAAAAGGTTATATCTGAGAAAGGACCAGTAATGACTGCCACATGCTCGAGCTGCAATAGGCGAGGACATTTGGCGATAAACTATAAATCTTGGAACGAACGGAAGAAGGATAAATCTAGACCCGAGAACAAATTTCATGAGAATAAGAAATGCAATCTTTGCCATCGGACTGGTCACATAAAGCGGGATTCCCGGTTATTGGAGAAACCTGAAAAGATACAGGTAAATAAAGTAGCAGAAGTTCCTGCATCCTCAGCTAGTCCATGCTTACCGTCAAAGATATTCTGGTTAAAATATTATTTGATACAGGCGCATCGCGAAGCTTTGTTGCAAAGAATGCGGTTAAGAAACTAGATTTGAATTTGAAGAAGCTCAAAGAACCAATGACTGTTCATAATCCGGTTGGGGGCTCCCTTGATCTTGATTGGGTTTGTGGAGTGTCTGTCTCTTTTTCTTGGTATTGGTTCCCCACTATCGCAATCGTAATGAATTTTACAGAGTTTGACCTTATACTGGGATTGGATTGGTTAACCAAATATGAAGCAGAAGTTAAATGCGCCAAGAGGGTTGTTAAGGCAAAAACAAAGTTCGGAGAATATATAACCATTTCATGTGAAGGCCCGAATTCTAATAGGAAAGACTTCTGGGCAGCATTAGATGTTTCTCCTGCTCAAATAGAACCTGTTCCTGTCGTTCCGGAGAATATTTCTGTCGACATTGAAAATATTCCTGTCATGAAGAACTATGCGGATGTGTTCGAAGAAGTTGTTAGCTTACCTCCGCAGAGAGAAATTGATTTTAAAATCTCTTTGGTTCTGAATGCAAGGCTGGTAGTTCACGCTATTCGGAGAATGACCTTGAAGGAAGAAGAAGAGTTAGACAATCAAACTAGACAGCTTGTATGGAAAGGTCTGATCAGGCCTAGTTTCTCTGATTGGGGAGCAGCAGTGGTATTTGATCCGAAGTCCGATGGTACTCGCAGACTGTGTGTGGATTATCGCGACTTAAATAAGCAGACATTGAAAAACAAATATCCATTGCCGTGGATTGATGATTTGTTAGGTCGATTGAATGGCACACAAGTGTTTTCACGAATGGACTTAGCTATAGGTTTCCATCAGCTTCGTATTGCCGAAGAGTGTGTTCCTTTGACTGCATTCAGAGGCCCAGACTTATTCTACGAGTGGTTAGTAATGTCGTTCGGCTTATGTAACGCTCCAGCCTATTTCGTCGATCTAATGAACCGAGTAGTCAGAGGAGTATTGAATAAATTTGTTCTGGTTTTAATTGATGATATACTGATCTTCTCTAAATCAGAAAGCGAACATGAAAAACATTTAGAACAAGTGTTAGATATTCTCAGAAAGAATGTTTTAAAAGCAAAATTTTCCAAATGTATATTCTGGCAAGAAGAAGTCAAATTTCTTGGTCACGTCGTGTCAAAGCAAGGAATTTCAGTGGATCCCAGTAAAATCACTGCTATTCAGAATTGGAAACAGCCTCATACACCCACAGAAGTAAGAAGTTTTCTCGGGCTAGCCAGTTATTATCGGAAATTCATTAAGGATTTCGCGAAGACATCTAGTTCCTTAACGAAACTGACTAAGAAACATTCGAGATTCAATTGGACTTCAGAATGTGAGGAAGCTTTCCAGAAGCTGAAATTAAAACTGACGACCGCTCCAGTGTTAACAATAATATATGGCAATGAGGAATTGAAAGTCTGGACTGACGCATCTAGAGAAGGCCTTGGTGCAGTGTTAATGCAAAGAGGTCAAGTGATTGCCTATGCTAGCCGTCAGCTGAAACCGCATGAGAAGAATTATGTTACTCATGATCTTGAGTTGTTAGCCATCATATTCGCTTCGAAAATCTGGAGGCACTACCTTTTGGGTGAAAAATTCAAACTGTATACAGACCATCATTCATTGAAATATCTGTTCACCCAGAAAGACTTAAATCTAAGGCAGCAACATTGGCTAGAATTTCTTGCGGCGTACGATTTTGAGATTTTGTACACTCCAGGGAAAGCCAATGTTGTGGCTGATCCGCTAAGTAGAAAGAATGTAATAATCGCCAGTTTTATCATGACGACGTCTTTGATTGATAAAATATCTGCTCTTCAGAAGGATGATCACTTCATTCAAAGAATCAAAGAAAGAATACAGAAAGGCGAGACCTTGAGTTTTCAGACAGATGATGAGGGAATCCTAAGGTTGAATGGCCGAATATGTGTGTCGAACATTGCTGAACATCGAAGAGAAGTATTGGATGAATGTCACAAAGCCAAGATTAGTATCCATCCAGTAGTGAGCAAGATGTATAATGATATCAAACGCACTTTCTGGTGGAGATCTATGAAATGAGACATCTCCTTATATGTTAGTCGGTGTTCTACTTGTCAACAAGTTAAAAGCGATCAGCAGAAGCTCGCTGGATTGTTGCAACCTTTGGAAATTCCCGGTGGGAAGTGGGAACAGATTTCTATGGATTTCATAGATGGTTTGCCCAGGACCAAGAAAGGAAATGACAGTATTTGGGTGATCGTGGATCGATTTACGAAGACCGCTCATTTCATACCTGTCAAATCGAATAGAACTGCTCAAATTCTGGTGCAGATTTGTTTCAAAGAAATTGTTAGACTGCACGGAGTTCCCATGAGCATCGTTAGTGATCGTGACCCGATTTTTGCCAGTAAATTATGGGAAGCATTCCAAGCAGAATTGGGAACGAAACTGAACTTGAGCACCGCATATCATCCTCAAACAGATGGCCAAACCGAGAGGGTGAATCGTATTCTGGAAGATCTATTGCGGGCTTGTATTCTTGATTTTGGCGGATCATGGGAAGACCATTTACATTTGGCTGAATTCTCATATAATAACAGCTACCAGGCGAGCCTGAAAATGTCTCCATTCGAAGTATTTATGGTAGACCGTGTCGATCTCCTGCTTGCTGGGTTGAACCTGGTAATATACTTGTATTGGGGCCTGATATGATTCGCGATGCTGCAGACAAAGTCGATTTCGTTAAGAAACGATTACTAACCGCCCAAAACCGACAGAAAAGCTATGCAGATAAGAGAAGAAGAGATATATCATTTTCTGTTGGCGACTATGTATATTTGAAGGTATCTCCGATGAGAGGAGTTATCCGGTTCGGTAAAAAAGGGAAATTGGCACCCAAATTCATTGGTCCGTTTCCTATTCTTGAACGGATTGGAACTCTCGCATATAAGGTTCAATTGCCTAATTGGTTGCCTGAAGTGCATGATGTATTTAACGTATCTCAACTTCGAAAGCATGTTCATGATCCAGACTTGATCGTGGAAGAAGCAGCGCAACAGGATATAGAAATCACTCCAGAATTGGCTGTGAGAAGAGAACCGCTAAAGATAATTGGCAAAGAAACCAAAGAGCTGAGGAACAAAAAGGTTCACTTAGTCAAAGTGCAATGGAGTGGAGATCCACGAGATTGTACTTGGGAAACAGAGGAAAGCATTAAGAAAGTCTATCCTAAGTGCAGAGTGGATATCTCTGATTGACTCTGGTGCAAGGTACATTTACAATATTTTGCATTTCCATTGTGTTCTCCAATTTGCTGTCGGTTTCTTTGCATGGATGTAAACCTTTTAATTATATAGTCTGAATGATTTATAAGAGTATATGAATTAATAGATACATTTAAGGAAAAATAAATTGCTTGTTGTTTGTGTTGTGTGATAGTGGGTTGGATTGATTAAATTATTAGAACGATAGTTAATTTAATCAATAAGAGAATGAATGGTAGAATTTATTCGATTAAATCACACATTGAACTGAGTTTAAAATAGATAGAACTATATATATGTGCATTATATATGTTTGGACTGGTAAATGGATTAGCTGTTGAGTAAAAAATTTATTTGCGTGCCGACAAATAGGTAAACCTTAATGAGTTGGATGCGCAATTTTATTATTATATCAACTCCTGTAAATGCCATTGGATGCGGAGTGCTGGTTGTTCTGTGTGTAATAATAAACGTCGCCATAGGATAGTAACAATTAATTTTGAACTACACTACATGGCATACTTCTCGAAGATAGGCATACTTCATCATATACCACATAAGCATTTGGTGCTTGTGTGACGAGTTTGAAGATTTACCATACGAGCGAGAGGCTTGTATGGCGATGACTATATTTTACAGGTTGAACTGATGACTGATATGGACCATATAAAATATAATGGTAATTTGCCAGATTAATAAGAACCCCACACGGGTCTGGAGTTGACAATAATCATGTGTAACACCCCTAAGTCCAATGTAACACCCCTAAGTCCCACATCGTGGAAGCCTGTGTGAAGTGGCTACTTATATAGTAGAGCCCATCTCTTACTAACGCCGAGGCCTTTTGAGAAACAAAACCCCACACCTATAAGGTGGCTAAGTTGGGGACAATATCTTGCGTGAACGGAGGTGCGGGTTGTTACAGTGGTATCAGAGACAATACCCAGTCGGAATTGTGGCTCCTGTGTGAACCACAGCGCCTGGGTGAGGTGTTTGTGAGCCAACGGGGACGTTGGGCTCTGTAGAAGGGGAGAATGTAACACCCCTAAGTCCCACATCGTGGAAGCCTGTGTGAAGTGGCTACTTATATAGTAGAGCCCATCTCTTACTAATGCCGAGGCCTTTTGAGAAACAAAACCCCACACCTATAAGGTGGCTAAGTTGGGGACAATATCTTGCGTGAACGGAGGTGCGGGTTGTTACATCACGTCTCTCTAGTTATTAGATACGGGGCATGGATTATTTATTTCCCACACGGGATGAGGTGACAAGAATTTATTCTCTGGAGTAATTAAAAATACACACTCCCTCAGGCTTAGATAGGGTGACGAGAATTTATTCTCTGAAGTTATTATCTATACACGCTCCCCTGTAAAAACCAGAATATATCACTATAAATATGTGTATGCTTCATAGGATATATTGGGTACCTAATACGGCCCGATAAATTTTCAAACCCCACCCCGTACAAAGGAGGTTATGGCGAAATTTTTTGAAAATTTAGGGCGTTAGCCAAATTTTTGAAGAATTTGAAAATTCTCAGAAACTGAAAAGTTGCAGAATGGAAGCCAGATTGAAAGTAGAGTTGATTAATCAAACCAATTTCGACTTTGTTCCTTTTCGGGGACGAAATGTTTTAAGTGGGGGAGATTGTAACAACCCGTAAAATCTGAACCAATTTAAAATTTTTAAATTGGATATTTTAGTGACTTTTAAATATTTAAAATAAATATTTTAAATAATAACGACGAAAAGTAGTTTGAATCGATGTTGGAAATTGAATATAATTACTTTGAATTATAAACATGGCCTGAAATTGCGCGGCAGTTTCAAAATCTCAATTCAAACTTTGACTGACTGTACCAGGTGCAAAATAAAACGGATTATAGTGAAACCAAAAATATTTAAATCTGTTAGTTAATATCTTTCTAACGAATCTGAAAAATCAAAGTTTCGTAGTGGAAGTCAAAAGTTATGGCCAAATGAATTTTCAGAAAGGTCGCTATAGAATTTATATAGCCCGTGAAAATAGATATTTTGCAAATGACCTCGGAATTCGACGAAATTACTTTTGTTGGATCTGGGATGTTAAGTTATTGCTAGGTTTCAAATTTCATAATTTTTGAAGCTAGTATGTGAGCGTGGAAAAGAAAAATGTGTTTTGGTCAATTATAGTTAATTTGGATCGACTAGAAAATGACCATTTTTCAAACGGTCTGAGAATTCGACGAAACTAGTTTTGTTGGGATCGTATCGTCAAAACATAGCTGGATTTATTTTTCTGAAATTTTTCGAATCAGTATGTGGCCCCGGGAAATTGAAATGTACGTTCAAATTAATTATTGAATGTTTTATATTTTAATTTGAAGAAAAACTAACTGAAACAGTCGAATGGGCCTTTGAAACATATCCCATTGTGTTCGGAATGGGGGTATTTAGCTAAGGACAATAGTCGTTGGGTCTGGATTGGGGTTCGTGTGTGAAGGAGGGTATTTTTGGAAATTTAAAAATAAATAAATAAAAATATCTCATTAGCCACTTCACTTTCTTCTTCCTCGACACCCTTCAGGAGCGAACGGCGGATATTATTAATATTTTCCCCCTTGATTTCTCCTCCATTTATCAGTGAAATCGAGCGCTCTTGGATCCATTTTGAAGCTTATCCCCTCCTCTTTAGATCCATACAAGTTTGGGAGAGTATCGTTCAACATTCGCCTCGATTCACCTCCGCAAAGTGTTGCCGCTCGCGCTGGAGTTCCTCCCTCGGGCCAAGTTCGAGTGCGACGAAATGGGGACCCACGGGCATGGCTTTCGGAGCAGTACAACGTGAAGGGTTCTGATCTGACGCACGGTGGCCATAGGCGGCGCGAAATCCAACCCTAGGTTGGAACCGTAGGTTGACTGTCGGCTGTTGATTTTTAACAGGGAAAAGGTAGCGTTTTTAAGCGCTCTGAATTTGATTAATTACGTTTGTAAATTGTTCGATATTAAAAAATACGTATCTTTTTCGTTTATGGTCGAAATCCAGTGAAATAAGAGACGCCGGGACCGTGTGGACGTCATCTACATTCTAGAAGAGACCGGGTATTTTTCTGAGCCTTCTACAATTTTTGGCAACGCGAAAAGCAATGTGTGATTTCTAATTTATAGACGATATGGAAAACAACGATGTATAAATTATATAGTCGATGTATGAGTTATATAAGCGTTGTACACCTTATGTATAAGCGTTGTATAAGTTGTATGTTCGATGTATAAGTTATATATGCATTGTAAAAATTATATGTGTGTTGAAATGAATTGAAATACATTAATATACGAATATATATATACTCCCCTCGTCCACAGACCATGGACGATATTTATTGGTTGTGATATTATTTGGATTCTTTGGTTGATGTGAAATTTGGTGAATGATACGAATGGTTGATAGAATTGTTTGTGGTTGAGAATGATTGATTGTGGTTGAAAAATACCCATCTGTGGTTGAAAACAAAATTAGAATAGATTGTGGAAATGAAAATAAAACATGCCGCCTGCGTGCGAACTAGATGCATGAATCCCCATTGTCAAAAACCGCAAGGTTTTAAGGTAGAGCGAGGAGCCCTACTAGGGACGGTCCCGGTTTTAACTACCCTGCCGTTATGCTGCCGAAATTTTCAATAATATTCATGTATTAGAATTATTTTCATGTGTTGAATAAAAAAATTCATGTGTTGAATAAAAAAAATTCATGTGTTGAATAAAAATTCATGTGTTGAACGACATTCATGTTTTGAAATAAATTGTTTTATAATAAAAATATATTTTTATCATCTATATGAACTATATAAAATAGTCGTGTTTTGAAATAAATTGTTTTATAATAAAAATCATATTTTTATCATCTATATGAACTATATAAAATAGTTGTGTTTTCAAATAAATTGTTTTATAATAAAAATCAAATTTTTATCATCTATATGAACTATATAAAATTGTCGTGTTTTGAAATAAATTGTTTTATAATAAAAATCATATTTTTATCATCTATATGAACTATATAAAATAGTCGTGTTTTGAAATAAATTGTTTTACAATAAAAATCACATTTTTATTATATACATAAATTGTAAAAAATAGTGAAGTGTTGAAATAAATGTCTGTTGGATAAAAATATCATTTTTATCAAATATATAAAGTGGAAATAGTTTTGAAATCAAAGAAACAATTATATTTATGTATATTTATATAAATATAATTAAAATATAGTGAATAACGACACTGCAGTTCGTATTTTGAAATCGTGATTTCAAACGATTAGTGCGGGAGATTCCACCATCGGATTTTCCCAAAACCATAACCGCTGGGTTCGCCTTCTGAATATCTTTCCAACGACACCAACTTTGTAAAGACCCAACGGTTGGATTGTCTGGAATGTTTAAATCAAATCCAAAGAAAAACAATGCCAGAATCGATTATACTTATATATATAAATATAATTAAATTAAATCGAATAATGACGCTGCAGTTCGTATTTTGAAATCGTAACTTCAAACGATTGGTGCGGGAGATCCGACCGTCGGATTTTCCCGAAACTGGAACCGTTGGATTCGTTTTGAAAAGATCTTTCTAATGATATAAATTTTGTGAAGATCCAACAGTTAGATTTTTATATATGTGTAAATCAAATCTGGAGAAAAATAGCGCCACGGCCGCGTTATGGCCTGAAGCGTCGTTTGAATGAATTGGCTATTTTTAAATAAATAAAAATAGCGATAAATCGTGATAAAATATTGTAAACAATATGGAATGGAAATAAACTGATTTTGCTCGGTTTATGTGATATTTGATGGTTGAATGTGTTTGATGTGAAGATTACTTTAAAGAACGGAATTGGTGATGTCGAATAATTTAACCATTGAAATGAATTGATTTGAAATTCTAGATATACGTGAATTATTTGAAAAGGCCGAGTTAATTCTCATTTCAAATAATTGATCGACGAGTGAAAGTCGAAGATATAAAGACGGAGCAAGACCGATGATCTTCACGTCGAATGGAGGGGTGCTACTGATGCTCATGATAGGAGTAGCTACCTTGATGGGGTTGAAGTAGTAGCCACCCGGACGTACCTGTTGAGTGTATGGATATGCGAGGTATTGAGTGCCTCCAGTTTCGTTCAGACCCAGAACGAACGTGTAAATGGACTGTGTGTCTGACATTGGATTTTTTTTGTGCTGATTGATCTCTATTAAATATATATATATATCTATTTGGCGGCGGAGAATTTATTCTCTTGCTTAACGCCCTTCTCTGGGACGTACGAGCTCAAAGGTTATATATCGATGGAAACTAGTCGCATTGAGTGAATTGCCTATGTGGCATGCCTAAGTGGCAGATGATCAAGGCTTCTGTTGAAAAGCAAAGTCTTGTGGTTGATGATCAATGCATGGCCTGTGAGGCATAGCTTGTGTATAGCGTTGTTTCGCGAGCCTCACACTCCATTATGAGCCAGAAACGGGAGACGGACTTCAGAGAGGACATGCGTTTTCTTTTAGCTTGGAGTGGTGCTTTGGGTTTTACACACCCGCGTATTTTACTTATATGGATGATGGAAAGCGAGGCCTCAGTTTGCTTCGGTCTCTTCGGAGCCGATGGTGTGGTCAGATATGACCAGTGATGCCCCATAGGGCGGGGAAACGCAGTGTTCAGGAATTTTAATCCACATCGGTGGACCTGTCCCGACGATCCAAGGCTTGCCTGCGCGCTTGCCTGAGGTGCGGGCTAGAGCGTCTCGAATTCGGTGAGGACTATCTTTTGCCTTGATTCAAGATGGAAATCCAATTTCCAAATACGACACCGTGCGGTTTTGATTGTATATACATATATGGCGACATGATATATGGTACCCATGCCGTCTATGATTGATAGTTATGATTGAAATTGTTTTTGAAATATACATACACTAGCAATAATATCAAATGATTTGTTTTTGTCGTATCAAGCATATTTTGGCCATTATAAGGGAAAGCTCTATCCTCTAGTTTGTGTTGCATTGTGTGATGGGAACTGAGTCTTATAATGGCTTCATTTTTATAAAAAGCACTGCGATGTTTAAAAGAATTATTTGTTTTAAAGCACTGGCAATCCAATGGAGTAAACCCGTTCCGCGAAAGTGGCATGGTCCTGTGATTAGCCATATTTGAAAATATTTTAAGTAGATTTCTCATACCAGTCCCATGACTGACTCGTAGTTTGTTTCACTTGCAAACTCGGGTGCCCCTTTTTCTACACGGGCAGCCTTGTATTCAGGTTTTAGCAGGCTCTTTCTGGATAGCTGGAGCTGGAGATGTATTCTATCATTTATCTTTTTATGCTGTTCAGCTCCTGTTGTACATATTATGTTTTCTTTTCCGCGGTGGACATTTTATGTATAGCTGAATTGTATTTTGTACTAAGTATGATCCTGTATACTATGTAACTCTGATGATTATATTTATCCAGTGTATTCTATTGTACATTATCTGGTGTATTTAATTATTTCTGTTCTGTTGTTATCTGTTTATGTATTATATTCCAAAGATTACCCTTGCACCGTCCTATCGGGGTTTGGGGTCGTCTCAAAAATCTTACACCTTAATTCTATTGATTAACATTAGCAGCCTTCTTCATTTGTACTAGCACTACTCTTAATTCAGTACATATCGAGTGTCATCAACAACCATGGCTCATGGAGAAAATGCTCAATGCCATTCATTTCTACTCTTCCATTGTTTTACTGTCCAACTTCGTTTTCGAAAACGCAGACTTGGTTCCCTTAATCACCTACTGCCGAAACCCTCACAAGAACTCCAGTTACCCAGTACCAGCCTCAACATGGCGCCATCAACATCACAAATCCATACCATTTCACACTCCACTCAGTCGCGTTAGTACCAAAGTCGGCCTCCACATATTGTTCTCCTGAAATCGCGGCGCCTTCAAGGTATCCACAACAGGAACCATCCAAACCCAATTCGCAACTTTCAAAACCTCTGCCAAAACAATTATCGCAACCATCAAAATTGAAACCTAAGTTGATTGTTTTGAAGTCGAGACCACTTAACTCGTGAGCCCTCAAATTCCGATCTGGATTTGAATCGTGAATTGCGATTAAATATGAGGAAACGGGAAAAAAAAGATGCGGCTTTAAATCAAAAGAAGATCGAGATTTCCTTTTAGTTTGATTCGACTTTTTGAAAGAAATCTGAGTAAACAGATTGGGCTTTCGATTTTTGAGATGCTTCACAATTTTGGCAACTTTGATTTTGATAGAAAAAGGATACTGCGATTTGATTTTAAAAGTGAATAGGGAGTGGCCATTTTTCCTTACTTAAGGGGTGCGTTCGATTTTCCCCTGTTTCAGAAATGAAGAAAGGCCTCGCGATTTATAGACGATGAAACTTAGTCATTAAGCAATTATAGTCTGTCGATGGTACATATAGTTATAGGCTGAAGTACATTCCATTGAATTCTGATTTGATTTAAAAGATTTTTATTCTTTTAAAATAGATACCGATTTGATTTTGATCCTGTCCACAATCAAATATCTCGGGGTCCATTAATTTAAATCACGAACCGCTATTTTAGCATATAGACCGACTTTTAAATGTAATAACGATCTTCTAAGCTCAACAAAATATATTCTAAATTTTAATTTGAATGTATATGTATAAAATAACCATAATAAATTTATGTAATATAATTTAAATTTATTAAAAAATCAATTTCCCAATAATAATTTATTATTATTGTTTATTGTCAAATAAAATTCCTATTTATCATCTGAATCATTTTGATTCGGTTTTTAACTTCGATTACCATTATATTTCATATTACGATAATTTAATATATTCGCTATTAAATCGAAATCGATAACTTAATATAAAAATTTATTTATATAATCAACTCAATATTTAAACAAATATTAAAATTTTAAAATAAATTGTTCGAAAATCCGGGTCGTTACATTCTTTCCCCCTTAAATGAATTTCGTCCCTGAAATTACTAAGGTAGGAAAATAGCACAAACGCATTTAACTTTCCAAAAATTCACTTTTGCTGAAACTCAACTCTTCATATTTCAACATATTTAGTTCTACCAAAACTTTGGTTTCTATTTACATTGCAGATCGTATATGCTTACATTCAATTAATCTAAATCATTTACAACTGATATATTCATATCCAATTCGTATTCAATTTAAATTCATTCAAATTGATTTTAATCAATTTATTCACTTTGATCCATTTATCTTATTAAGTTAATTTAAATTTGAGAATTCAAATACCCAGGTTTTAATTTCAAATCCTATTGAAATTACATAAATATATAGATATATTTATAACCATTTTAAATTCAAAACATTTGAATTTTCAAACCACTTGTTTTCTTTCACACAAATTTCCATCAAAAACTTTTCTAAGGTAGCAATACATCATTAGAAACTCGAAAATGAATACTGATGATGCTGCAGTCATCATCAGAATTATTTTCCCAGCCACTAAAGTGAGTTCAGTGGTTTATCAATTCCAAAATCCATCTGAAATAATTTCTATTCGAAAATCCCTTTTAAAACAATGCTATATTACATTAATAAATTTTGGAAAATATTTTCCAACTTCCCAGGATTAAATTCTGAATTCTGGTTTGAATTCAATTTTAATTCATCTCATTTGTATATTTAATTCATATACAAATTCTATTTGGTTATATATAAACATTCCAATTTTATAATCTTATTTGATTATAAAAAAAGCAGTCAACACATTCATATAATATAATAATTTCAGAAAAAAATTCTTTTGTATCAAAATAGAATTTTGGGTAAAAATTGTTTCATTTACCCACTTAAAACAATATTGTGTCAATTTCTCTGTTCAAGTGTTTAGAAATTCCTATCGACTTCGTGGCATCCCACGATTCGATCAGAATTCATAAACAACTCAACAGACTAGCCAACACAATATAAAATAAATTTTTGTATCAAATAACAAATACGTGCTCTCGTGTATATATATATATATATATATATATATATATATACTCAACTCATTCTAGGGTTCTACTGAGCCTATCTCTAATGAGCACAATCCCACCAAAGCCTAGGTATTCGCTCAACTTAAGCTCTAATACCAACTATAACGGCCTGTAAATCTGTACTATCTGAGTTGACTAATAACATCACACGTCCAACCCAAATTGCACAAAAATATGGATCGTTATTAGAAAGAAGTTAGAGGATGAGAAATAAAAAGAAAGTAATATTGTAATAGAAGGAAACAAAGATAGCAAGCTCATAGCGGAACAAATAAAATATATTAGGTAACATAAACTTTGAAATACAATTCGGTAACTTTATAGACATACCATCAATAGAGCACAACAACTATTTCTGGAACAGTTATAAACACCTGTTTCCAGATACAAACATGGCACACAACGGTATATATATTAGTCTATAGCTAACTGGTGAAGCCTCCTGCTTCAACTCCTCCAAGTGAATCTGTAAAATCCCAACTACTTGACTACCCGTACAAATTTGGGCACCCAAGAGTTCAGGGAAAACAAATAAAATAAACTCTGGGTCAGTCATGGAACTGGTGTGAGTATACTCCAACCATTTGTTTAACTTTAAAAATTCTTTCGAAAGAAATGATAATCGTAAGACCAGCCCACACATAAACATGGATGGTTTTTACCTTACTATATATAACCCAAAACACTTTGATACGAAAATCCAGTGATATTATAATAGTGTCTAAATCAAATAAATAACAATCTAGCGGAACGCTTGCATCTCAAGCTCCATATATATTATAAAATCAAAAAACGCAGGGCGCTTATTGGAGATTGGATTCCAACTATGACAAGGTATGGAACCACCTGCCGACAGTGTATCTCTAGAGGGGAATACCCTGGGTTCAACAAGAACATCTTGCAACCCGGCCCACACATGACTGACCACTCATTTTGCTTGAGTGTATCGAATGTATATCACCAACGGTTGGGATCAGCAACCATTTCCCAAATGGGACAACATCGAATAGAATAAGGAATTAAATGAATTTTTCTAGAAAGGTGATAATACACCCTAATGGGAGCGACCCACATAGCCATGCCGCCTGCCCGATTTTTGTCATTTCCCGGTTGGTGAGGCCTGAGGCTACAATTACTTATCATTCATTGATAACACAATCACTTTGAATGCCACATTGTCAGATCCGCTAACCACTAATTGATTGCAGAAATATATTCTGGATATTATGCTAAGAGAATAAATTCTCCGCCACCATATATATTTATACAAATCAACATATACGATCATTGGAAATACTCTGTCAGACACTCGTCCATATACGTTCGTTCTGGGATTGAACGAAACCGAAGGCACAATTTCCATTAATAGGAAAAAGCCCTTGCACTTTACTCCGTCTTCTATTATCTTCATATAATCTGATTCGCAATGCTACTGCCAATACAGAGTGGTTTTCGGATAATAATCCAACTGGTCTCTCCATATTGAAGACGATACTGGCAAGTACTTTGATAGTCGGTTATTTAACTATCGAAAAAAATAAACATTCATTCAAAGCATTGAACAAATCACTGGGTCTTTTAATTAATATTTCATTTATTAATTAAATCACTACTCCATTTCCTTATCAGTATTTGTTAGCCAAATATTTCCAACAATCATTTGGCCTCTTTCGCTATTTGGAAAACATTTCCATATATCGCCTCCTTTTATTTTCTATATGTAGAAAATATCTTCTATTTAAAACTGGAAAACATTCCATTTACTTAACTCTTTCACGCCCGTTCATTTCTACACTGAGGAAATATTTATTTATTATATTTCTAAATTTCCAGTTACTTGGGTTAAAACGAATGTTGTGTAAAACATCGTTACAACAACCCAAAACACTGCATTCAACTAACTCTTATTCAAACATTTCTCTTCGAGACTGGATCTTGTTGTTAATCAGTTAGTAATGAAATCAATCAAGTTGGGGTATAATGACCTCTTAGACCTTGACTGAATAACATCTTTAACTTCAAAACAGACAAGACCACTAACTCGAATAATCAACACCATATTAAACCAATTTTCCATTTCTAAAACACGTATACGTTTCTCTTTCTATTTTTAACAAATCTAATTTATAGATTTCCTTTTTGTTTATAATATTCTATTTTTAAGTTCATTTCCTTATCGAATTCAATATATATCGATACATTGATTTCTAACTATCAAATTTTCTTAAAAATATTCTAACTCCCTAAATTTTCGGAAAATTTTGCCATAACCTCCTTTGTATCGGTCAATAGTTCAAACCTCAACACTCCTCTCTAGGCCCTTTCCATTTAAAAAGAAAATCAAAAAGCCAAGTGGCTTGCCGATTCGGCGCATAAAACCTCATATGGAATTTAAACATGTACCTTATTGTCGGGCGCACGAATTATAACCTTCATACACTTCATCCCATACCTGTCTAACCCATATACATCCATTTACACTTTATTCCAACTAAATCTAGCCATTTTAATTCAATTCGCTAATTAATTCTCTAATTAGCTCTTTTGCCTATTCCACTTTCTGTTTGAACATATCAGTTTAAATACAATTATTTACTTTCTTATAAACCCATTTGAATTCCATTTTCAATTAAATTTCCATATTCGATTTCGAATATGAATTTCAAACCCCATTCACTTATCTATTGTCCAATTCAACCCAAAGGTTCATTAACTAATTTTTCTTCTAATTAGTTAATTCTATTTCAATAGTTTAAAATCTGATTTTTTTTTTGTTCCAAAAATCATTTTATTCACACAACCTGAGTTCGTATCTATTTTACAACTCAAATCCGGATTTTTCTAATGGAAATTCGGATTCTATTACTTAAAATCCTTATATTTATTTATATAAACCATTATGGTTTTTAAACGATTTTAGCTCTGCTTTTCTGAAAATTTGATTTTGACATATCTAAAAATCTATCGGACGAAGTCAAAAAATTTCTCTTCCATTAGAAAACTATTATTCAACCGTTCCTGATGATTCTTGTTCCTAAGAATTCCGACTTAAATTGAGTCCTGTATACTCAATTGAAGTTTGGAACGCCAATTTATGAACTGCCGCGCTGCGGTGAGTTCGTTTTAATTATAATTAATATATAAACATTTTAAAGTTCGCTTATATAAAATTCTAACTTCATTCTAATATATTTTAATACATATTAAACTAATTTTCCCAATTCAACTTAATATTTTCAATTATCTATAATTGTCGATTTTTCCTTACTCGGTTATACATTTATTTATGCTTGATTTATTATTTTAAATCCCAATTCCTTTTATAAATAAATTATAAAATTCGGTATAATCGAATTCCAATTATAACTCCTTTGGATTTTCTCAATTCAGTTTATATTCTAAACCCCGGAATATAATCAATTATTCTATTTTCAACACATTTTCCAATTTCACTTTTTAAATTCTTCTTGAATTTAAACTTCTAAATTATCCAATGATAATTTATGTCCCTATTAATTTTCCTGTTTAAAAATTAAAACAAGCATTCCTTTCAAATACCTATTTGAAATCCAACCCCTTTTATATTCCGGATTTCGGAATAAAAACTATCATTTCCTTTTTCCGAAATGATTTCAATTTATACTTTTAAATTCATATTTGAATTTAATATTTCAAATTATCTCTTGATAATTAATTCATCATATTTATAAACATCGTTTATAAATTCCTTGTCTTATATATTGAAACAAGTTCTATTTTGAAATCTATTTAAAACCAAAATCATATTTTGGAAATTTCTATTTAAAATAACTTATATATATAACACCCAATTTATTTTCATATTCAATTTAACTTCTATTTAAATAAATTCGAACTAATCGAATTCAAATCATAAATACTTATAGATTTATTTTAGTTCAATTTATATTCTGAACATCAGAATAAATTTCATCATTTATTTCTTTAAAACGATTTCCTTATTTCTATTTTTAAATTCACATTTGAATTTAAATATTCGGGTTATCCAATGATAATTTTACCACTTTATTTATAAACACTATTTATAATTTCACTTCAAATCTCATGTTATTAATTTATAAACAACGTTTATAAATTTAATGCTTTTTTTATTTATTTAAAACATGTTAATATCTCTAGTCCATTCGAAATTCGAATTCTATTTTAGAAAAAATAGATTTTCCATTTTAAATCTCAAAATATCATTTTCACGATATTTTTATAAATCACCCTTTTATGCCCAGTGATATTTTTAACATCCAAAACACTCAAATATCAATTACAGGTTATTCTAACACATCATATAAGATAACATATATGAAACCGAACAAATAATATATTTTTTAAGGAATCCTGTGGGATCCCTCTAACTTGTTTTCCTGCATCGACAGACGTTAGCCAACAGAAATTATACCCATCCAGCTTCATGGCAGGATATCGTGGTATAGAAGGTCATCCACTATCATAGCATGGGGCGTATAGGGTCATCCGCTAATGATACCGCGGGCATCCGCTAATGATACTGCGGGAATCCAACCAATCACCAATATATATATATATATATATATATATATATATATATATAAACTCAAACACAAATCCTACATAACTTATATATTTTTAACAGCCAAATAATATTTTATCGCAACTAAACAACCATCAATTATTTTAAATGACTAAAAATAATTCTAAATAAATAAATAAATTGAGTGAGATTTACTCACCGTGATTCTTATCTGACGGAATAAATCGGGGACGTTTGATTTATATTTAAAATCCACAACTAATCCTGGAAAATCCCAATCCAACTCTAGCTCGTAGTATTTGACGATATTATTTTAGTGCCGCTTGTTTTATTTCAATTATACCTCGTAAAAACAAGATATAAATTGTATAAGCTACATGTATTTTTCTTAATGAAAAAAAATCAGTTTTTTATCTAATTTGAAATTAAAATCTTACACCTTAATTCCAGCGATTAATATTAGCATCCTTCTTCATTTGTACTAGCACTACTCTTGATTCAGTCCATATCTAGAGTCATCAACAACCATGGCTCATGGAGAAAATGATCATGGCCATTCATTTCTACTCTTCCATTGTTTTACTGTCCAACTTCCTTTTTCAAAACGCAGTCTTGGTTCCCTTAATCACCCATTGCCGAAACCCTCACAAGAACTCCAATTACCTAGTACCACCCTCAACATAGCGCCATCAACATCATAGATCCATACCAGTTTAGACTCCACTCAGTCGCATCAGTACCAGTGTCGGCCTCCACATATCGATCTCCTGAAATCGCGGCGCCTTCAAGGTATCCACAACAGGAACCATCCAAGCCCAATTCGCACCTTTCAACACCACTGCCAAAACAATTATCACAACTATCAAAATCGAAACCTAAGTTGATTGTTTTGAAGTCGAGACCACTTAACTCGTCAACCCTCAAATTTCAATCTGGATTTGAATCGTGAATTGCGATTTAATATGATGAAATAGGAAAAAAAGATGCGGCTTTAAATTAAAAGAAGATCGAGATTTCATTTTAGTTTGATTCGACTTTTTGAAAGAAATCTGAGTAAACAGATTGGGCTTTCAATTTTTGAGATGCTTCACAATTTTGGCAGCTTTGATTTTGATAGAAAAAGGATACTGCGATTTGATTTAAAAAGCGAACAGGGAGTGGCCATTTTTCCTTACTTAAGGGGTGCGTTCGATTTTTCCCTGTTTCAGAAATGAAGAAAGGCCTCGCGATTTTAGACGATGAAACTTAGTCATTAAGGAATTATAGTCTGCCGATGGTACATATAGGTTATAGGATGAAGTACATTCCATTAAATTATGATCTGATTTAAAAAGATTTTTATTCTTTTTAAATAGATTCCGATTTGATTTTGATCCTATCTATAATTAAATATCTCAGGGTCCATTAATTTAAATCACGAACCGCTTTTTTAGCGTATAGACCGACTTTTAAATGTAATAACGATCTTCTAAGTTCGACAGAATATATTCTAAATTTTAATTTGAATGTATATGTATAAAATAACCATAATAAATTTATATAATATAATTTAAATTTATTAACAAATCAATTTCTCGATAATAATTTATTACTATCGTTTATAGTCAAATAAAATTCCTATTTATCATCTGAATCATTTTGGTTCAGTTTTTAACTTCTATTTCCATTATATTTCATATTACGATAATTTAATATATTCGCTATTAAATCGAAATCGATAACTTAATATAAAAATTTATTTATATAATCAGCTCAATATTTAAACAAATTTTAAAATATTAAAATAAATTGTTTGGAAGTCCGGGTCGTTACATATATGTTGTCTGTAAGTGACAAAGCGGGGTTTGTATAGTTGGAACATCATCGGTCTATGACAACATAATATGTGACGCTTAGGTGCAAAACCTTATTGTCGTTCACTTGGAGGTGGCTCTGTATCTATGCAAATCTGTTTTTTTGTTGCTTATATTTTAGTATATTTGTTGAGACAATTCACTTCTGTGGTTATTTTGGTGATACTTGTGATGTGGTATTCTGGCTATTTTCTGGTCATCGAAGTTCAGTGATAATAGTGAACCCTCGGCTCTCGACATTGCTGCATCTTTTGGTGTACCACAACTGTTTCCTTCCACTACCTTGGTTTAGTCATTTTGGCCTCTACGTCAGTTCTTACCATGTTATCTGTGCGTGCATCTGCAACATTTCGGTTGGTGTGGAGCTCAAGTAATTCGGCGGGCACAGTATGGTGCTTTCTGAAGCATCTGCACTATTCAGTCCTTGCACATGTTGTTGTCCTATCATGCTATTCTATGAATACCTGAGCCATATTTCAAACAGTGTTGTACTGTGTTTCTTCGTATTCAATATGTAATTCACTACTTTGTAGTATGAAATGTTTTCTAACCTCCCTGCGTGGAGTGTATGTCATATTTATTGTATTCTAGTTAAATTAGACTAGCTCCAGTAGTATAAACCTGTTACTTAGAGTGGACAGAACAATAAAAATTCCGTAGACGGTCCATCTTAAAAACCAATGTAGCTAGTTTTTAACTACAATCACCTATACCACATTGTATTTTTTATTATTAGTTATAATAAAAAGGTGTTTGCGATCATCTTAAAAACCGGTCGTCTATGCTAAATAATAAAAATAATAATCGTTATTTATACAAACATAAAGTTGAACTTTTGTTGAAATCAAATTTATTTTCTATAATGAAATTTAATAACATATTATAAAATAAAATATAATATAAATGAATTTTTAAAACAAAAATCAACTTTTGTTAGATAAATGTATGATGTTTTTGAACTTATTAAAATGAATTGAGTAAATTAATTTGGATACTCATAGATAATTTGTAAGAATAACAACACATTAAAAAAATATTGATAATAGTTAAATAAAATATAAATGAAAATAAATAATTTGGCATAATTTGGCATAATTTCGATGCATATGTCAATATGTTGGAATATATATATATATATATATATATATATATATGTCAACGTACACATGCATGAAATAGTACAACCTTTCAAACTTCGAACATTTGGAATTTCCACGTTTTATCATCATTTTAAATTTAAAAATAATACATTAATTGACTATTAATGGATGCAATGCTTAATTATTTATGTTTTCTAATTCATTCAATCACATGAATTTATTTCAAATTTCATAAACAAATACAATCTTCCATCTATTTCCTTTATAAAAAATGACTTCACTTCTAGCTTTATCTCCTCGAACTCCTAGACTCTTCTTAAAGAAATTGGTAGTATAATTTTGAAGAATCAATGAAAGCTTTCATTGATTAGAAAGCGTGTAACAACCTAGCCTTATGGGATCACTTGTTCTTGACTATAATAATGAATTATAATGAAATTATAATTTATTAATCAAGTGTTAAATATAAATTAGGATGGACAATTTTAGTAAAATTATCCAAGTACAAACAAAATTGAGGTTTTGGAATTTATTTGGAAGACAATTTTATAAAGTGATTATTAATCATTTAAATATGGGTAAAAATGAAAATTTGTAGAAATTTTCTTGGGATGAAATAAGCTTGAGAAAAATAAGCTTAACATTGTGTTTTGAGTAAAATTTGGGAGGATAAAGGCATTTTTTGTTAAAATGGAGATTTGGGAATAAGTTGTAGGTGAATACATAATATTGCGAAATTAAAATTGGGAAATAGTAAATAAAGTTTATGAAATATTATAAAGTGTAAAATTGTCCATAAGTAGGAATTTATATAATTCCTAAGAGTTTGTTTCTTTAAATTGCAAAAAACAAATAAATTGGAATTTTAGACAAAAACCATGTATTTGTTAATAAATTTTAATTATAAATGAATGTTGGAAGCATATAAACATTGTTGGAAAATATTTACTTGTGTACAATAATGTATCTTGAACTTTTAAACTTAAATATGCTCATTTTGTTCAAAACAATTATAAAATGTTCACTTTTGAAAAGATTGTAAACTTTAAGTAAAAATAAATTAGTAATAATAGTATTACTTATTAAAAAGTGTTAAAACACATTTTTGTATCTTTATCGAAGTGATTTGGTGAAATTTGTAAGCTTTTAAGTTAAAACCATATGATTATATGAAGAAACAAATTTAAAACTAGTGTTAACAATGGCCTAAATCCCTTAATAACCCTCCTTAACCCAAACCCTCTCTTAATCACCCAGTTAAGCCTAATTAGCCTATTGGGAGGTAATTAGAGAGGGAGATTTTTGGAAATGTCGTAGCTTTCTCTCTACAGGCAAAAGAAACTCCACTCCCTCAAATTCTTCATTATACAGTAAAATAAAATCTATAGCCATTATCTTGTAAATACTTAATCTTAGCTTCTAAACCAAATCCAGCATAGAATTGAAGGTTAAACAAGTGTTTTTAACAGGTGTTGAGGCTGAGAAAGAAGCTTAATAAACACCATCTTTGATTCAAATCCAAGTTTATTCAAGCCTATTTTCGCTGCAAAACAAGGTAAGACGCCGCATCACACTTTCTAACATGAATCTAGTAAAAATTTGTTTAGTTTGTTCTTTTTTCTATTGAAATATGTTTACCTCATATTGAAGTTGTTTTGAGGAAGCAAAACATGGCCTAAAGGCGAGCCCTGGCCATATTTTCAATTGGGCAAATTTGTGTGCCTATGTTGACCTAAGATGAAGCCAGAGGCCACCAGGTCAATCTGGGCATTTGTTAGGTCGACCTTACCCCGGAAAAACACCCAGGTTGAGCCTTGTTTCTTCCTGTGTGTTTTGGTTGTTTTTCTTTCACCTTTGAGCTTCTGTTAGTGATGATTTAAGTGATAATTCCTTATCGTTACAGCTCACATAACCAAGTATTCTTGTATTAAACTTCTTGACTTACTTGAGAAACAAATAGGCTAAGTATATCTCAAGTACTTGATAAAATTTTGGGTTTTGTGTTCATTTCTAGTGGTACTTGCCTTATAATTTTATGTATACATGTACATACGTATTGAATGATTTTGAAGCATTTTCATAAGAAATATACTTTATAAAAGGATTGTTTTATAACTAGATTTTTTTCTAAATATTTAAATAGTTTTATTTATGAAATTTTTTTATAAGCCTAATAAGTTTTCAAATGTTTCCCAGAAAATCGGTTTTTATTATCGATTTTCTAAGGAACATTTTAATGTATATGAAAACACACAATTTTTTTTATAAGCCTAACAACTAGAAGGCATGGTTGTGATTACACAGTATCGTAAACTTGGTGGTATGGGATGTGAAGGCGGACGAGATCGGTTAACTCTCTAATTAAAGTTGTTGTTCCTTGTGTTCTCTTTTTCTTTCATGTGTTTACCTATGATTTCTAGTGTGGAATCGACTTGCTATTAGTAGACCAACAGTTAGAATGTGTAGTATGGGATGCATAGTTACCACTATTTAGGTTACAATTTTTTGACATCAAAAAGTGATTCTTTAACGTCCAACACCCGAAATAAAACAATCAAAGTAATCGCACAATCACAGTCACAGAATATGCGAGGAAAATAATGGAGACATGCAATATTTAATAGTGGTTCGGCAATCTGTCCTACGTCCACTTAGTGTAACCAAACTTTATTTATACTGTAGATTAGAATAAAATAGATTCATATGAAAGAAGAGTAAGGAAAGAAGTGATTTTTATCCTTCACAATATCCTTGCTCTAGTTGGCCAACCAAAGAGAATTTGATCCCATATTTGATCCAAAAACCGTGTTTTATAGGTAGGAAATAATCGTGGTTTGATGTGCCACATGACATTTGATCCAGCCATCCAAGAATAACCTGAACGAGTCCTCAAATAGTTGAGAATATTTTCTCTGGATCAACTAGAATATGTGTCCTTCGATTCAAAGTTGTAGGGCAGTAGGTAGACTCTCCAAGCAGAAGAATCAGTCTTCGTAAAAACATCAGGTCTGATTCGGTATACTTCGGTTTAGTCAAACATCAAAATAGAAAACCAATGATGGAAATTACGACGAAAAGGAATTTCGCTCGATCCAAACCAGTCGCTAAACCGATCTAGACCGTTCGAAACGCCTGATTGTTTTGAGAACACGACAAAGTAGAACGTAGACGGAAGAACATTTCATTGTTTATTACAACAATCCATCAGATTACAAGGATACACAGAGTATAAATGAATATTACACAGAAATATCAGAGATTTAAATTACATTCAAATACATCGCAGCGGAAATAATACAATACACAACTGAAGGAGATATATGGATACAAAGCTTTCCAGATATCGTTCCAGCTGTAAACCAGGATCCTGTGAATATAAATCTGCAAAACCAAAACTACTAGCTGCCCGTGTCGAAAATAAGGGCACCCAGAGTTTAGGTTAAAACAATAAACTCCAGGTCAGTCATGTGACTGGTGTGAGAACTAAAACAGTTATTAATCTTTGTTTTTAAAATTAGGTAAATCAAGGGACCACGCCGTATAACACGGAACGGGTTTCTTCCCAAGAATACCAGTGCATAAAACAACAGCGCAATGCTAAATAAGGAAAAATGAAGCTATTATAAGACCCAGGTCCCATCACACAATGCAACGCAAGCCGGAGGATAGGGTTTTTACCTTATAATAGCCATAGAATGCTTGATACGTTTCAAACAGGTGATTTGATACTATTATAAGTGCATAGTGTATAAACCAATTTCAAATCATAAGTATCAAACATAGACGGCATAAGCGCCCTATCCCACTATGTCGCCATATATAGGATTACAAGTAAAACCGCAAATGTCACGTATTTGGAAATTGGGTTTCCATCTATGAACCGAGGCCAGGGATCGTCCTCTACCGATTCGAGACGCTCTAGCCCGTGTCTCAGGCAAGCGCGCAGGCAAGCCTTGGATCGTCAGGGCCGGTCCACCGATGTGGATTATTATGCCTGAACAATACGTCTCTCCGCCCTTTGGGGCGTAAATGAGCCAACGAATGGCTCCATCGGACCCGGATCGTCCGATCTAACCGAGGCGCCTCGCAACAGCAACAACCACACAGGTGAAAAGTATATAAATGTCAGGGCTGGTAGGTCACTGACACCACCCTAGCTAGAAAGAAACGCATGCCCTCCCCGAGGTTCTCTCCCGTTTTTGGTTCACAACCGGGGTGTGAGGCTCGCGAATTCACGTTACACAAAGCTATGCCACACAGGCTGTGCTTTGATCATCACCACAAGACTTTTCTTTTCAACAGAAGCCTCGATCAATTGCATCTTAGCATGCCACACAGGCAAACCACTCTATGCAACCGATATAAGTCACACAGAATGAAATTCAATGTCAGACACACAGTCCATTTACAAGTCCGTTCTGGGTCTGAATAAAACCGGAGGCACTTTCCTCGCATATCCATCGATCCCCAAGCACATCTGGACGACCACCGATTGATTCCCTCATCTTGGGTGTACAACCCAATCAAGATCATCAGTAATCACCCAAACGATGTGAAGACTTCCGGTCTTCAACCACCGTCTTCATCTTCGACTTATCGTCGTATCAGTTATTCAGAATGGGATAAACCCGGTCTTTCCGAATAACTTGCGTATATTTTAAATAAGTGTTACACAAACACAATATACGCCTCATTCCAATTCATCAGTCACTAACCGTAAATTAATCAAGAGAATAATTTCCCAAATATTAACCCCGAAGGTCGAAACCAACATCAGATCAATATCCAGAAAACCATTCTGCTTGGCTAACCGACAGTTAGTTTCTAAATTTCACATTCATAGGGAAAGGTTCCCATTAATTTTATCCAAGATAAATTCCTTGAATTTATTCTTTAATCATCCTTTGAATTTCGATTCAACTAGTCGGGGTTAACGAACCTTACCGAAGTAATCATTTGTTTTAATTTCCCAATCCCAACCTATTCATCCCATGAAGTAGAACTGGTTATACTTCATATCTAACACCACGGTGTTATCGGTAAATTCAATTACCATTTCACGTTCAAATCTAATTAAAGATTTAACTAACGCCTGGAGCAAAACTGGTGATACTCCATTTCGATTATTTCAATCTAATTAAATATTCATTAAAACTCCACTTAGTTTTAATCTTTGACTGGGTTAAAGAATCAGTGTCATTTAAAACACGGTTCACAGTAAACCCAAAATCACCTTCCATTAATTATCGGGTTAAAGAACAAGTGTTATTTAAAACACTGTTCACGATAAACCCAAAAATCAATATCGATTCAATTTCAATTAAATATTATTTAATTGGTACACTTCATTAAATCTAAATAAAAAATTTAATCTTTTCTCAACTGGGTTCAAGAACAGTGTTAATGAAGACACCATTCACGACAAACCCAAATCACATTTGATATTAAACACAAGGCTCTGAATAGAAAATATACCGGCTTATATTCAATATCAAATTCTATGACTAACAAATATCGTATTGGAAATAACGATATATATATCTTTCAAATTCCCATAACAACATCTGTATCATCACGAAATCCAACATCGAAATAATCCAAAGACAATTTGATTCAAATCCATTCCAATATAATTATTGGAAATTTTGGTTATTTTCAAAACCATTTCTAATCCAGTTTATTCATTTTTAAAATAAATAGAATTATAATTCTAGTTCAAAACTAGTTCATTTCGATAAAAAACTATTCTTATCTTTTCAAATATGGAGTTTTTCATCCCAATCTTTCCCAAATAATTTCTTATGATTTTACACAAATTATTACTATTTTTAATAATTTTATCAAGGCCTGTACAGTCGATTTCCATCAACGGCCATCGAACTGCACTTACAGCGACCTTTTTCAAATTTGATTTGGACATAATTCCAAATCCAACCATTAGATTTCTAATTTCTAATATTCGTTAGAAAGCTCTTTTCGATACGAACCCAACGGTTCCGGTTTTAGGAGAATCCGACGGTCGGATCTCCCGCAATATCCGTTCGAAGTCAATGGTCGAAATTCACGAACTGCCGCGGCGCGGCGCGTTCTATTCAGGCCATTATATTATATATATAATATATACTTCGTCGATTTCAATTCAAAATGTGCTTTATAAATTGTTTTTAAATTCATTTTCAAAACGGTTTCAACTTCATATTCAATTTCAAATCAAAATTGAATATTCCAATTTAAATTCATTTTAAATTCATTTCAAATTGATTTCAATTCAAATTGATTTCTAATTCAATTTCAGTTCGTTTTCAATTCAATTCAATTTCAATTTGAATTCATTTCTATTCCATTTCAATTTGAATTCATTTATATTCAATTTTAATTCGAATTCATTTCTATTCAATTTCAATTCGAATTTATTTTTATTCAATTTCAATTCGAATTTATTTTTATTCAATTTCAATTCGAATTTATTTATATTCAATTTCAATTCGAATTTATTCTTTTTTTTCGAAAAATCAGATTTTGAAATCACTTTCGATATTCATTATAAAATGAATAAAATCGATATAAATATCGTTCACGTCAAAATGGCGTAAATCTAATCAACACGGCTTC
Organism: Allium sativum; assembly: GCA_030737875.1. Lineage (NCBI taxonomy): Eukaryota > Viridiplantae > Streptophyta > Magnoliopsida > Asparagales > Amaryllidaceae > Allium > Allium sativum. Next base: position 433,903,052 of record CM060912.1, read on the forward strand.
ATATATTCAAATTTTCAAATATTCTATTTCAAATATTTCTTTTTCAAATATTTCTATTTTAAAACTGGAATGAGGCCCAATCAATTACCATATAATGTTAATTATATGGATTTTCTACAACACATGTATATATCAACAACGATGAATAATCAACCATCATCCAAAGTGCATTCTACACTGTATAAGCATCAAATATAAATATTCAACGCTTATAACAGCCTATCAATCAATCGATCGACATACAACTAAACATCGGGATTAGTGTACGTCAAATATCATCCCAATACCCGTGTGGGGTTCCAAGCAATCAAACACAAATTTTTATTTGTGCAGTTGGGCGATATGTAAAATTTATCGTCCCAATCAATGTCCTTCAAATAGGTGTACATAAACAAACCGTCCGGTTTGTAAATGAATATTTATTTATTCACATTCACGTTAAAAATTATATTTTTAACGATCAAACTATTTTATTCAACCTATGAATATTCTATTCGGTTCATTTATTAAATAAAATGTTATCTTTATTTTTCTAGCTTATTTTTAGAAAATTTCGGCGGCATAACGACACGATACTAGAAACGGGACAAGGCCTAGCCTTATCCCCGGTCTAGTGAAGGCCCACGCCATTCACACATCAATCAAATCAATTTCATTTCACCAAACAATTCAATTCAAACCAAATAATCTAACCAACTACACAACCAAACAATTAAACAAACAAGCCATCCATGGTCTGTGGATGATGGGTGTCGGGTGCTACTAAACACCGTCTACATCCTAGTATATATATAACTAGAAAAAGAAATTTTTAGTGAGAAATTCTCACCGATAGCTATCCAATACCACGACTCTTCGTTGATAGAAATCTTCATCGTTATCGCATCTTTGTCATCTTCATTGCCCGTAGCCACTACATATATAAAAACCACCTTTTTAATTGTTCACTTTCAATTAAAAAAAATCATATTTTTATAATCACTTCATATATTTAAAAATCGAATTTTTACTACGCTATTCAATATATAAAAAATCGAAATTTTACTTCGCTATTCAATATATAAAAAATCGATTTTTTACTTCGCTATTCAATATATAAAAATCGAATTTTTACTTCGCTATTCAATATATAAAAAATCGAATTTTTACTTCGCTATTCAAAATATAAAAAATCGAATTTTACTTCGCTATTCAATATATAAAAATCGTATTTTTACTTCGCTATTCAATATATAAAAAATCGAATTTTTACTTTGCTATATAGATAAAAATTCTATTTTTCTAACGCTATTATGTAGATAAAAATTATATATTTAACTTCTACAATATAAAAGATTATATTTTTATAATCTTTTCATATGACAAAAATCATATCTTTACTTTTCCTATGATATAAAAAATCATATCTTTATAACTTCAACTTCATGTTAAAAATCTCTACTTTTATAACATCATCTTTATGTTAGAAATCTTTCTGCTTGTAAAAATAATATCTTTCTTTCATATAAAAATATATTCTTTATTTCATATAAATATATATATATATATATATATATTTTTATATAAAAATCAGTCTTTTACATAAAAAAAAATCAGTTCTAAAGCACATATAAAAATCAAATTTATAACACATAAATTCAGAATTTTAAAGCTTACAGTTTTTTTTCTTCTTCGGTTGCCGGAGTTCGTCGGCTGGAGCGTCAGTGGGGGGGTTTTCTGGGGTTGCGCAGGCCGAGGCGAGGGGGAAGGGGTCGTTGAGGTGGCGCTCGCGTTTGGGGGGGGGAGGGGCTCTCGGCTTTGGTGGCGACGCAGGCTTCGACGAGGGGGGGGGGGTTTGGTCGATGGAGGGAGGAGCGGAGCATCAGAGGGCCGGCGCAACCGGAGCTCTGGCGGAGGGCGAGGCGATGGGAGGGGCGGCACGTGGTGGTGGACGGCTTTGATCGCGGTTTTAGATTTAGGTTTCTATTTTTTTCTTTTTATTTCATTTTGACTGATCGGTCAAAAGGGGGGAAGAGAAAGGTAAAGGTGGGGGGAGTTATATAAAAATTATATATATTATTTTAATTTATTTCCAATTCTAAAAGCAACTTTTTATTTTCGACTCGAAATCGAACCCACCGACTGTCGCCCCTAGCTAATTACCCTCATTCCGAACACAATGGGATATGTCACGTAGGCCAATTCGATCGTTACGATAGGTTTCCGTTAAAATCAACATATAACTCTATATATTGAATTTGAACGCGCATTTCAATTTACTGGGGTCACATACTAACTCTATAAATTCCAGAAAAATATTTTCTAGCTTCGTATTGACGATACGGTCCTAACAAAACTAGTTTCATCGAATTCGGAGACCGTTGGAAAAATGGCCATTTTCCAGTCGATTTAAATCAACTAAAACTGGTCAAACGTGTTTTCCTTTTCCACGCTCACATATTGATTCGAAAAATTATGAAATTTGAAACCTAGCAATAATTTGAAATCACGGACCAAACAAAAGTGGTTTCGTCGAAATCCGAGGTCGTTTGCAAAATGTCCATTTTTAAGGGCCTGAATTCCATAGCGACTATTCAGAATTTTCAACTGGACATATCTTTTGATTCCCGTTATGAAATCTCAATTTTTCGGATTCGTTGGAAAGATATTATCAAATAGATCCTAATGTTTTTGGTTTCACTAAAATCCGGATTGTTTTGCACCCGGTACATTCAATTGAAGTTTGAAATCGAATTATCGAACTACCGCGCCATTTTCAATTCTATTTATAATTATATATAATTATATATATTCTAACGACGACGTATATAATATATACGTTCGAATTATATTCTAAATGAAATTCTCGTCGATATTATTTAAAATAATTCATTTAAAATAATCAAAATTCGCTAAAATTGCCGAAATAAAAATTTTAAACTGGCCCAGATTTTCGGGTTGTTACAATCTCCCTCACTTAAAACTTTTCGTCCCCGAAAAGGAACAAAGCCGAAAGTGGTTTGATTAATCAACTCTACGTTTGATCTGGCTTCCATTCTCCAACTTTTCAGTTTCTGAGAATTTTCAAATTCTTCAAAAATTTGGCTAACACCCTAAATTTTCGAAAAATTTCGCCATAACCTCCCCTGCACCGGGAACCACGGGAAAATCCCGAAATTGCCATATAGGCCTTCTGATCTCAAAAAGAAAAAGAAAAAGCCAAGCGGCTAGCCAATAGGCTCATAAAATCATCATCACCCAAACAAAACAGTAAATTATATAGTAAACATGTACCTATTTGTCGGGCAAACAAATTTTATTCTCTGCTCTAGCCTCCTTGCTATGACCTGTTCAATGTAAGCACATGTATATGCAAGCAAATGCGACCAATTTTCAATATAATTCAATATGTGATTCAATTGGGCTAAATGGCTAAAAATTAGCAAACAAACAACACAAACATCAACCAGTTAGTGAATTAGAGTTTCAAATTCATAATTTTGATACATATAGAAAAATCAGGTTTTCGATGCCAAATCACAACAATAGGCCCTATCTTATTTTTGGTTCTAACACCAGTCAATAGGAAATATATAGATATTACACATTCGTCACTCGAATATAAATTCTGATGATGATATATCAATCATCAGAATCACCCCCGGGCGACTAGAGTGTAATTCTATATCTATCCAGTATATTAAAACTTCAAATACACGTTTGCAAGGCGTATATGCAAAATCTTTATATACTGACTGTCCTAATCAATATAAAATAAATATTCAAATACGTATACAACGATTTAAATTTTCAAAACAAAAATTGTTCTCATTTTAAAAATATACTCTTCACACTCGTTCTAGGATACTACTGATCCTATCTCTAACGAGTCATTCTCGTTTGATATTACTAATCTAATATCTGATGAATTCTTTCGTACGGTTCTAATGTGCCTTGTTCTCTGAGCTTTGTAAACCAAAGCTCTGATACCAACTGTGACGAAAAGGAATTCCGCTCGATCCGAACCAGTCGCTAAACCGATCTAGACCGTTCGAAACGTCTGATTATTTTGAGAACACGACAAAGTAGAACGCAGACGGAAGAACATTTCATTGTTTATTACAACAATCCATCAGATTACAAGGATACACAGAGTATAAATGAATATTACACAGAAATATCAGAGATTTAAATTACATTTAAATACATCGCAGCAGAAATAATACAATACACAACTGAAGGAGATATACGGATACAAAGCTTTTCGGATATCGTTCCAGCTGTAAACCAGGATCCTTTGAATATAAATCTGCAAAACCAAAATCACTAGTTTCCCGTGTCGAAAATAAGGGCACCCAGAGTTTAGGTTAAAACAATAAACTCCAGGTCAGTCATGTGACTGGTGTGAGAACTAAAACAGTTATTAATCTTTGTTTTTAAAATTAGGTAAATCAAGGGACCACGCCGTATAACACGGAACGGGTTTCTTCCCAAGAATACCAGTGCATAAAACAACAGCGCAATGCTAAATAAGGAAAAATGAAGCTATTATAAGACCCAGGTCCCATCACACAATGCAACGCAAGCCGGAGGATAGGTTTTTTACCTTATAATAGCCAAAGAATGCTTGATACGTTTCAAACAGGTGATTTGATACTATTATAAGTGCATAGTGTATAAACCAATTTCAAATCATAAGTATCAATCATAGACGGCATAAGCGCCCCATCCCACTATGTCGCCATATATAGGATTACAACTAAAACCGCAAATGTCACATATTTGGAAATTGGATTTCCATCTATGAACCGAGGCCAGGGATCGTCCTCTACTGATTCGAGACGCTCTAGCCCGTGTCTCAGGCAAGCGCGCAGGCAAGCCTTGGATCGTCAGGGCCGGTCCACCGATGTGGATTATTATGTCTGAACAATACGTCTCTCCGCCCTTTGGGGCGTAAATGAGCCAACGAATGGCTCCATCGGACCCGGATCGTCCGATCTAACCGAGGTGCCTCGCAAAAGCAACAACCACACAAGTGAAAAGTATATAAATGTCAGGGCTGGTAGGTCACTGACACCACCCTAGCTAGAAAGAAACGCATGCCCTCCCTGAGGTCCTCTCCCGTTTTTGGTTCACAAGGTGTGAGGCTCGCGAATTCACGTTACACAAAGCTATGCCACACAGGCTGTGCTTTGATCATCACCACAAGACTTTGCTTTTCAATAGAAGCCTCGATCAATTGCATCTTAGCATGCCACACAGGCAAACCACTCTATGCAATCGATATCAGTCACACAGAATGAAATCCAATGTCAGACACACAGTCCATTTACAAGTCCGTTCTGGGTCTAAACGAAACCGGAGGCACTTTCCTCGCATATCCATCGATCCCCAAGCGCATCTGGACGACGACCGATTGATTTCCTCATCTTGGGTGTACAGCCCAATCAAGATCATTAGTAATCACCCAAACGATGTGAAGACTTCCGGTCTTCAACCACCGTCTTCATCTTCGACTTATCGTCATATCAGTTATTCAGAATGGGATAAACCCGGTCTTTTCGAATAACTTGCGTATATTTTAAATAAGTGTTAGACAAACACAATATACGCCTCATTCCAATTCATCAGTCACTAACCGTAAATTAATCAAGAGAATAATTTCCCAAATATTAACCCCGAAGGCTGAAACCAACATCAGATCAATATCCAGAAAACCATTCTGCTTGGCTAACTGACAGTTAGTTTCTAAATTTCACATTCATAGGGAAAGGTTCCCATTAATTTTATCCAAGATAAATTCCTTGAATTTATTCTTTAATCATCTTTTGAATTTCGATTCAACTAGTCGGGATTAACGAACCTTACCGAAGTTATCATTTGTTTTAATTTCCCAATCCCAACCTATTCATCCCATGAAGTAGAACTGGTTATACTTCATATCTAACACCACGGTGTTATCGGTAAATTCAATTACCATTTCACGTTCAAATCTAATTAAAGATTTAACTAACGCCTGGAGCAAAACTGGTGATACTCCATTTCGATTATTTCAATCAAATTAAATATTCATTAAAACTCCACTTAGTTTTAATCTTTGACTGGGTTAAAGAATCAGTGTCATTTAAAACACGGTTCACGGTAAACCCAAAATCACCTTCCATTAATTATCGGGTTAAAGAACAAGTGTTATTTAAAACACTGTTCACGATAAACCCAAAAATCAATATCGATTCAATTTCAATTAAATATTATTTAATTGGTACACTTCATTAAATCTAAATAAAAAATTTAATCTTTTCTCAACTGGGTTCAAGAACAGTGTTAATGAAGACACCATTCACGACAAACCCAAATCACATTTGATATTAAACACAAGGCTCTGAATAGAAAATATACCGGCTTATATTCAATATCAAATTCTATGACTAACAAATATCGTATTGGAAATAACGATATATATATCTTTCAAATTCCCATAACAACATCTGTATCATCACGAAATCCAACATCGAAATAATCCAAAGACAATTTGATTCAAATCCATTCCAATATAATTATTGGAAATTTTGGTTATTTTCAAAACCATTTCTAATCCAGTTTATTCATTTTTAAAATAAATAGAATTATAATTCTAGTTCAAAACTAGTTCATTTCGATAAAAAACTATTCTTATCTTTTCAAATATGGAGTTTTTCATCCCAATCTTTCCCAAATAATTTCTTATGATTTTACACAAATTATTACTATTTTTAATAATTTTATCAAGGCCTGTACAGTCGATTTCCATCAACGGCCATCGAACTGCACTTACAGCGACCTTTTTCAAATTTGATTTGGACATAATTCCAAATCCAACCATTAGATTTCTAATTTCTAATATTCGTTAGAAAGCTCTTTTCGATACGAACCCAACGGTTCCGGTTTTAGGAGAATCCGACGGTCGGATCTCCCGCAATATCCGTTCGAAGTCAATGGTCGAAATTCGCGAACTGCCACGGCGCGGCGCGTTCTATTCAGGCCATTATATTATATATATAATATATACTTCGTCGATTTCAATTCAAAACGTGCTTTATAAATCGTTTTTAAATTCATTTTCAAAACGGTTTCAACTTCATATTCAATTTCAAATCAAAATTGAATATTCCAATTTAAATTCATTTTAAATTCATTTCAAATTGATTTCTAATTCAATTTCAGTTCGTTTTCAATTCAATTTCAATTCGAATTCATTTCTATTCCATTTCAATTCGAATTCATTTATATTCAATTTCAATTCGAATTCATTTCTATTCAATTTCAATTCGAATTTATTTTTATTCAATTTCAATTCGAATTTATTTATATTCAATTTCAATTCGAATTTATTTATATTCAATTCTTTTTTTTTTGAAAAATCAGATTTTGAAATCACTTTCGATATTCATTATAAAATGAATAAAATCGATATAAATATCGTTCACGTCAAAATGGCGTAAATCTAATCAAAACAGCTTCATATATTCATATTTTCAAATATTCTATTTCAAATATTTCTTTTTCAAATATTTCTATTTTAAAACTAGAATGAGGCCCACTCAATTACCATATAATGTTAATTATATGGATTTTCTACAACACATGTATATATCAACAACGATGAATAATCAACCATCATCCAAAGTGCATTCTACACTGTATAAGCATCAAATATAAATAATCAACGCTTATAACAGCCTGTCAATCAACGATCGACATACAACTAAACATCGGGATTAGTGTACGTCAAATATCATCCCAATACCCGTGTGGGGTTTCAAGCAATCAAACACAAATTTTTATTTGTGCAGTTGGGCGATGTGTAAAATTTATCATCCCAATCAATGTCCTTCAAATAGGTGTACATAAACAAACCGTCCGATTTGTAAATGAATATTTATTTATTCACATTCATGTTAAAAATTATATTTTTAACGATCAAACTATTTTATTCAACCTATGAATATTCTATTCGGTTCATTTATTAAATAAAATGTTATCTTTATTTTTCTAACTTATTTTTAAAAAAATTCGGCGGCATAACGGCACGATACTAGAAACGGGGCAAGGCCTAGCCTTATCCCCGGTCTAGTGAAGGCCCATGCCATTCACACATCAATCAAATCAATTTCATTTCACCAAACAATTCAATTCAAACCAAATAATCTAACCAACTACACAACCAAACAATTAAACAAACAAGCCATCCATGGTCTGTGGATGATGGGTGTCGGGTGCTACTAAACACCGTCTACATCCTAGTATATATATATAACTAGAAAAAGAAATTTTTAGTGAGAAATTCTCACCGATAGCTATCCAATACCACGACTCTTCGTTGATAGAAATCTTCATCGTTATCGCATCTTTTTCATCTTCGTTGCCCGTAGCCACTACATATATAAAAATCACATTTTTATTTGTTCACTTTCAATTAAAAAAAATCATATTTTTATAATCACTTCATATATTTAAAAATCGAATTTTTACTACGCTATTCAATATATAAAAAATCAAATTTTTACTTCGCTATTCAATATATAAAAAAATCGAATTTTTACATCGCTATTCAATATATAAAAATCGAATTTTTACTTCGCTATTCAATATATAAAAAATTGAATTTTTACTTCGCTATTCAATATATAAAAAATCGAATTTTTACTTCGCTATTCAATATATAAAAATCGTATTTTTACTTCGCTGTTCAATATATAAAAAATAAATTTTTACTTCGCTGTATAGATAAAAATTCTATTTTTCTAACGCTATTATGTAGATAAAAATTATATTTTTAACTTCTACAATATAAAAGATTATATTTTTATAATCTTTTCATATGACAAAAATCATATCATTACTTTTCCTATGATATAAAAAATCGTATCTTTATAACTTCAACTTCATGTTAAAAATCTCTACTTTTATAACATCATCTGAATGTTAGAAATCTTTCTGCTTATAAAAATAATATCTTTCTTTCATATAAAAATATATTCTTTCTTTCATATAAATATATATATTTATTTATTTATATAAAAATCAGTCTTTTATATAAAAAAAATCAGTTCTAAAGCACATATAAAAATCAAATTTATAACACATAAATTCAGAATTTTAAAGCTTACAGTTTTTTTTTCTTCTTCGGTTGCCGGAGTTCGTCGGCTGAAGCGTCAGTGGGGGGGTTTTCTGGGGTTGCGCAGGCCGAGGCGAGGGGGAAGGGGTCGTCGAGGTGGCGCTCGCGTTTGGGGGGGGGGGCTCTCGGCTTTGGTGGCGACGCAGGCTTCGACGAGGGGGGGTTTTGGTCGATGGAGGGAGGAGCGGAGCATCAGAGGGGCGGCGCAACCGGAGCTCTGGCGGAGGGCGAGGCGATGGGAGGGGCGGCACGTGGTGGTGGACGGCTTCGATCGCGGTTTTAGATTTAGGTTTCTATTTTTTTTATTTTTATTTCATTTTGACTGATCGGTCAAAAGGGGGGGAAGAGAAAGGTAAAGGTGGGGGGAGTTATATAAAAATTATATATATTATTTTAATTTATTTCCAATTCTAAAAGCAACTTTTTATTTTCGACTCGAAATCGAACCCACCGACTGTCGCCCCTAGCTAATTACCCTCATTCCGAACACAATGGGATATGTCACGTAGGCTAATTCGATCGTTACGATAGGTTTCCGTTAAAATCAACATATAACTCTATATATTGAATTTGAACGCGCATTTCAATTTACTGGGGTCACATACTAACTCTATAAATTCCAGAAAAATATTTTCTAGCTTCGTATTGACGATACGGTCCTAGCAAAACTAGTTTCGTCGAATTCTGAGACCGTTGGAAAAATGGCCATTTTCTAGTCGATTAAAATCAACTGAAACTGGTCAAACGCGTTTTCCTTTGCCACGCTCACATATTGATTCGAAAAATTATGAAATTTGAAACCTAGCAATAATTTGACATCACGGACCCAACAAAAGTGGTTTCGTCGAAATCTGAGGTCGTTTGCAAAATGTCCATTTTTAAGGGCCTAAATTCCATAGCGACTATTAAGAATTTTCAACTGGACATATCTTTTGATTCCTGTTATGAAATCTCAATTTTTCGGATTCGTTGGAAAGATATTATCAAATAGATCCTAATGTTTTCGTTTCACTAAAATCCGGATTGTTTTGCACCCGGTACATTCAATTGAAGTTTGAAATCGAATTATCGAACTACCGCACCATTTTCAATTCTATTTATAATTATATATAATTATATATATTCTAACGACGACGTATATAATATATACGTTCGAATTATATTCTAAATAAAATTCTCGTCGATATTATTTAAAATAATTCATTTAAAATAATCAAAATTCGCTAAAATTGCCGAAATAAAAATTTTAAACTGGCCCAGATTTTCGGGTTGTTACAGAAATCCAGAACACGTGGTAGAGTTGCTTCACAGAAATTGTGGTAGAGTTGCTTCACAGAGCCGAGATAACCGATTTAGTAACAACAAATCCACATCATTCGATCCGAAGTATTATAAGTTGTTAAAGTTAGTCGAGCCCAACCGAAATCCAAATATGCAAGATTCAAACATTTGAGTGTTTGGATACATAAACCAAGTGTTTTCGGGCTCTCCTGAGGCTTTTTCCAAGTCTTGCACAATTTGATTGTTGTAAATCCATCATGTGATTGACTTGCTAAAAGGCAGGTCAACATTTTGCCTCCTAAAACATATTTTTTATGGAAAATGCGTTTTGGATAATCCAAAACCCCATGGAAATCCAATATCCAAAGACCAGAAAACCACAATTGCTATGGATCATATTAGGGAAATCCACGATCACGTCAGATCATATTATCAGGAAATTAGAAATCCATGGTCGATCAAGACTATATTATTAGAAAACCTTGATCTCTCTAGATCATATTTAAGGGAGAATGAAAAACCCAAAACTTCAAAGAAATCCAACGATCACGCAGATCGTAACGGATAATAGAAGTTCGATAGAATTTAACGATCTCTCTGGATCGTAAGACAAGAGAAATCTAATTACAAGAAAACCATGGCCTCGCTGGGCATATCCAATGTGAGTATAATCCATACCTGCAAATAAACAAAGTGAACTGTTTTGTGAGGTCCTGACAAATTGTTTATCCTTTCTCCAAACACAGTCCATGGTTGGGAATACAACCGAGCATGGTCCATACTCAAATTATGTTTGAACTATTTTTCCAAGTCCTAACAAGAAAGTCAACCATTCAGACATAGTCCCTGTCTAGAAATCCATGGAAGTACCATCCTGCCAAGTCCTAATGAATAATTCGATCCTCCAGGTATAATCCATACCCGAAAATCCAAATCGAGTATGACACGTACCCATGCCATGATCAAGCAATCTTCCCAAATCCTTACAAGACAACTATGTCCTTAAAACATAATCTGTATTTGAAAATCCATTTTTTAAAAATCCAAAACCACTACAAGATCAAAACAGAGTATGATGGTTTGTCGTGGGACACAGAGCACACCTAGAAATCTCATCGGACTCTGTACATGAGTAAGCCAACTTAGCCGTTTCAGGGTGGATGGTTTTATTGTCGGGCACAACATGCCTAGGGATTAAGTACTAATCTTATACATAGGTAAGCCAACGTAGTTATCCAGAAAGTAAAAAAATGAAAACAAACATCAAGGAAATCCAAGGCCCAGAGGAATCCATATCAGTTGATGATCAGCCCATATGAGCTTGATCCTGGTCGATCCCCACTCTTGGAAACAGTAGGTAGTAGTGCCTGTCTTGACGTTGTCGATCGTAAGACATATTCCAGCAGCTCTCCTCGTCTAATATGCTCTTCGATTATGTCACACAAATGCATGTAGTTATTCGTAGCGTAACCAGCCATCTCATGGAACAAGCAGTGCTTTCCTATCTCCCGTTCTTTATGTGTTGGCTCCCTCATGGGAGGATTTTGAAATGGATTAACCCCATGCATATCCAGGTAGATGTCTTCTAGCATGGAATTAAGCTCAGTGTAGTTATCGATTTTAGGCTCTCTCTAAGATCGAGCATTCTGATCATTATTTGTCAGGGCCTTGCCCTTATCTTTATTCTTTCAGATATGGACGGTCCTCCTTCCTTAGACACATTTGCCTTGAGAACTTACTTCTTGATTCTAACATCCTCTTCACATAGGAATCTATCTGCCTCAAAGTAGAATTCACCAGGGTCCCTTGGAGGATCCTGTTGCAATGAAATCTTGAGATCTGACTTATCTAAGGCACTGGATACAGCAACCATCAATACCATGGACGGTTATGGTCAATCCACTAATGCTACCGCCGCATTAAACCTCTCCAAGAAAGAACCTAAAGTCTCATCGGATGTAGCAAACTTTGTTTTTAGCGATTACCTGCTCCGTCAGTAACCAATTAAAATATAAATATTGTGGTGATAATTAAGTTGGACATATCAGTAATTTTTTTTATTTAGCTTAATTAATCGCCTTAATTGATAAGAGGTTGTTTTGTAGTTTAACTATGGGATTTAATCTCTTTTAGTTGATTAAATGAAGGCTTGGTGTAATTGAATTGGAATTGATGTTAATTGTCAAGATTGGTAATTTTGGAATGAAATAAATGTTTTAACACTTAGGAAATTATAATTAGTGTTAATAATAATTGTAACAAGAAAAAATCATGTTCAAATAGGTGTTTGTAAATTTGTATTCAAAATAAATGTGGTTTTATGAATTTAATAACAAGATTTGGGCAATATGTGAATTTTTAGAAGAAAAAATTGCAAGGACAACCAGTTTTTAAAGTGGTCCGCAACACTTTTTATCATAACAAATAATAAATATAAGACTACAGGAGTTAGACGGATTATCTAACTACTATTGGTTTTTAAGGTGGATCGTCCAGCATATATGAATTTTATAGTTGTCCGTCCACTGCACCTAGAAAGGCTTAAAGTACTGGAGCTAGCCTAAGGTACGAGACTATAAAAAACAATCAATCTCCATGTAGGGAGTAACATACATCAATGACTATCAAAGACATACCAAAGAAACAAATTCCATCCTCATATTGTATATAACATAAACATAGGGAAGCAGTCCATTTGTAGTGACCAATATGAAATTGTTTGATTCAACACAGAGATCTCTTTCCTTCAAGCAATCTGATATCCAAAACGACCTACAATAGGCATTCTCTAGTTGAACCACCACCCAGGCAGGCAACAACCCAATTAGACGAACATCACATACTCCAAACCCTACAAGAACACAAACTCATACAAACCACTTCCTACTCCCCAATACCAAACTACAACGGCTCATTACCTTTAAGATGACAACCTTAGTCCAATGTCAGTCGAAATCCAAAAACTGCCCCCATCACAAACCAAAACAAAAGGACTAGAAAAACCAAGCTTTCTTTAAACTGGCTCTCACCAGGCTAGAGGCATTGATTTTCTACCCAATAGCAGACTTGGTTAATATAAGAGATAAGAAGCAAGGCTTACCAGATATAGAGAATGGTGGAGATGTGAAACAGCTCGTAGAGCATGATTGAACAAAAAACCAAGGGGACTTCGTCAAGGGGATGAAACTTCACTGAACAGCAAGATGAACCCTAAGCAGAGTATACAAAAAATCCTTGAGATGAAACTTGCGCATGATAGTCCCAACAGACACCATGCCAACCCTTTCCATATGACGTCGACCAGACTATGCTAGACATAAGTTCACCATGCAATGAATGTGGACAAATTCGCTTGGATACCTAGCTTAGCACATTATAGGAAAGAGGCCGGTAAGGAAGTTGCGAAAATTAAAACGCACTGGCAAAGATTTGGAGTTTGAAGAAACTTGGAAGGGATTGCACATTAGTCAGCAAAGGTATGGAGTTGGATTGGGAATTACGAAAGAAGCAGGGAATTAGGGACGTTAAAAAAGGAGTTGGAGTGAAGGAACCTCAAATCTGAGAAAAAAGGTTCAGATAAATCGACCATGTAGGCATAAGCAAGGCGGATAGGAAGAAGGACTAGAGATCTGATGAATCGATAAGTATGGAAAGGGAGAGAAAGTGAAAGAGAAAGATAAAATGGAGAAAAGGCAGAAAAGGAGGAGGCCTTGACGCCATAACGGTCGAAAAATGAACCTTTTTTCAATTTTTAGAAATTTAAATAAGAGTATAAAAACGTAATAATTGTTGCAAAATATCATTAAATTTGGAAAAATATGTATTTTTCTTAGCTTTGGTATTTTATTGTATTAAAATGTAAAGAATTAAAATATTTAATTATAAGTATTTCAAAAGCTGTATAAATTTATTCAAATATTTGTATTTTGTTAAATTTAGTGTAAAAATTAAAATATTAGTGTTAAAAGCTTCAAAAAAAAATTATTAACGTTGTTATCAATTTTCAGTTTACCAAGTTATGTGAAAACTTTTAAATTTTGGTTAAGAATGGTGAAACCGTGGTTAAACCATGTTTAATTTTACCTAAATGAGTGTTTATTGGTGTTAGCCCACTTTGTGAACTAGGCAACACAAAGTCGTGATGTAAAACGTTGAAGAACTTAGAAAGCATCATAGTGGATCGGATCGGAGAGCTGCTACTATTTGGATCGAAGAGACGTTGCTATTCGGATCGGAGGGCTACCTACTACCAGGTCGGAACGGAGCAGAGTGAAACGGATAAGGATTTAGTTTCAGCATTAATTCAGGTTGGATCGGATGCCCCGATCCGAACCCCCTCTGCAGGCTCCTCCGAACCGAACCTATAACCCACGTCACTTCCCCCCACGATCGCCTGAAGATGCGGAGCGGTTATGACTAGTTCCTACCCATGATAATCTCTATTCTGATGCGCTGTCAGCACTGGAGTCCATCCGAACCCGAGGACGATGGGATGGAGGACACGTGGCTCCGACCCGGATCAGATTCTGAGCAAATTTTCACCTATAAATACCTCGCTTAGAGACAATCAAAAGGATCTTCTTTTTGGCACTTTGAGAGTTCAAACACTTTCATAAACCGAATTCCAGCACTCCCAGATAATCCAAATCGTCTTTCAACATTTGTTTGGAGACAATTGAGTGAATATATGTGAGTTGTGAGTGAGATTGAGTGAATATCTCATTGTAATTGCAACTATATCATCGGGAATAGTGATTGACAAGTGGACGTAGGCTTTTCAACGCCGAACCACTATAAATTATGTGTCTCCATTTTACTTTTGATCTTATTTTATTCTGATTTTAGTCAATTTGGGTGCTAGAACCACTTTTTGGTCTAACAATTGGCTTAATCTAGTGCTAATGGGTTAAATGTAATTATCTTAGGTTTAATCACTGACTTTGGGCCTTAATGATGGGATTAAGATTTTAATAGACTTTGGTTTATAACACGTAACTCCCTGTAAATACCTTAGTCTTCTTCCTCAACTCATCCTAACAACAAAAGAAACCTTAAAAGTTCTTTTTGTTGTAAATTAAAACAATTCTCCAACACTCTCTTGATTGCTAATTTAGATTGCTTGCTTCATTTTACAACAGGTAATTCCCATAGAAAAACTTGAATTAATCCATCTCTTTCTTTGTTTTGTTGAGATTTCTTCTGTAACTTTGTTAGGTGCTTTGCACGATACTATAGTGCAATTTAAAGATGATTATCAAGTCTTTTTGAGTTTAAAGTTTCTTTGTTCCTTATCTTTGTTCTAGTTTTGCTGCAATCAAAGCTAAGTGAGCGTTAACTCACATTTATCAAGTTACAGTGAGCTTTGATGATAATCCGTAAGTTTTACAAATGAAAATTCTTTAATTGTTCTTCTATTTTCTGAGTTACTAAAATCACAATGAAAGCTCACCTTTGAGCAGCTTTAACTTTCTGTATACTTGATGATTTTTAGTGAATCCTTTTGCATATTTTTTTCAAGTATCTCGTAAGTAACTGTAAAATTTTATGGCATTTCGACCACATTTGGTTAGGCAAAAGTTGCTTGGAAGTAGCAGTTCGGTCGTGATTTCGACCTAACCACGTAGCCTAGGTTGACCCAAGCATGAGGGGATTGACCCATGGGTCGACCCACACCTTATAGGGGTCGACATACTCACTGATTTTGACATATTTTGGCCTTGGACTTGAAATTTTATGTTGTGTTACAACAATGCCAGGTCCAACTTTGGGTCGTCGTATCTCCTTCGTTAGTAATCCGATTTGGATGATTCTTATTGTGTTGTAAAGTTTGAGAGTTTTTCTCTATGATTGCAAATTTTCAAAATATTCTGAAGTCGTTTAACTATCCAAACCTTGCCTTAAATTTCAATCTGGAAGGAATTTTAGGACAGGCCAAATTTCCACACGGCCTATTTGTGTTTGAGACTCCATATCTTTTTCATATCATGACAAAATTGAGTGATTCTTTTTTTTAATTGAAAGATATACTTTTCTATTATGTGCCTATAAATTTTTTGACCACTTTCGAGATTGTTTGTTTATTCTAAACCTACATGGAAGTTGCAACCATAATTGATTTCTAGGCACATTTTCATGCCTTAGTGTTATTTAGGTAAGCTTATCTTAGCTAAATAGATTTGTACCATGGCTAGTGTAACGACCCACAAATTCATAGCTTTTTAGTCGACTAAATACAATATAAGTCCAAACCCAAACTGGACGAAAATAAGAACCATTGGTAGAAAAGTTAGAGGGTGAGAAATAGAAAAGACAAAAAATTAGAATAGAAGAAATAAGATAGAAGAAAGAACTGAAAAACATAGAATCTCACAATCACATTGGAATCAAATATAATATAAAGGATTTTAACATAAAGGGCTTATTTGTTCAGGGTAATAAGTTTTAAGGACAACACTTCTAAAAAATTAGTTTTGAGGACAATTATGCACGAAAAAGATAAAAGCGGTTATCTTTTAATGTTACATAGACATAAAGATAACCGCTTTTATCTTTTTTCTGTATAATTTAAAAAGATAAGCTCTTTTATCTTTTTCGTGCAAAATTGTCCTTGAAACTTTTTACTAATAAGTGTTGTCCTTATAACTAATTATCCTATAAAAAGAAGTCCTTTAACCTAATTTCCACTATAATATAAATAAGATCTTGGAAATACAAAACTATATATTCACTTACATACATCATCAGAGTACAACATATATACATCACAGTGGAAATAAACTTTATATATATATATATACAACATTGAAACCTCCTGCTCCAAGCTCCTTCCAGATTATCTGTGAAATCCTGAACTACTTTACTGGCCGTAAAAATTTGGTCACCCAAGAGTTTAGGGAAAAAACAAAAAAATAAACTCTGGGTCGGTTATGGGACTGGTGTGAGTAAACGATTTTAAACTGGCATGCTTAACTTGGAAAAATTCTTTGAAATAAAAGATAATCGTAACACCGATCTACACATAAACATGGATGGTTTTTATCTTACGATAACCCAAAACATTTTGAAATCATAACTATTATTATAATAATGTCTAGGGTTTACGAAATAAATTAGAATCTAGCGGAACGCTTGCACCTCACGCTCCACATACATAGTATACAAACAAAACCGCACAACGCTTAGGGATAATGGATTTCCAACTTTGACAAGGTGTGGAACCACCTTCGAAAGTGTATCTCTAGAAAGGAATACAATGGGTTCAACAAGAACATCTTACAACCCGGCCACACATGACTGGTCACTCATTTGCTCTGAGTGTACGGAATATATTATCACCAACGGTTGGTGCCAACATAACCGATCATGGGAGATATAGAAGCAAAAGAAGTAACAAAACGAATATTCTCTTAATGATGATAATATACCCTAATTGGGAGCGACCCACTTAGCCATGCAGCCATGCCCGGTTTTGTCATTTTCCGGCTGTAAAGCTTGAGGTCATAACTTACCTTTTAGAACAACACATTTTCATTCACTTTGTATGCCACATCGTTAACCCATCAAATCACAAATTGATTTCCCAAAACCACAAGTAAAAAGCTAAGAGAAACGAGTTTCTCCACCACCAGACATAGTTTTGAAGAGATCAACTTATGCGATCTATTAGGGGTATTATGTCAGACGTTCGTCCGTATAACTTGTCCTGGGTCTGGACAAACCGAAGGAACTATCTTGTAAATCCATCTTAGGCAATTTCTACCTAGGATCGACATAACAGTCCTTGTATAAACTCTGCCATCAGTGGTCTTCAATTTGCATAGGTCGAAACAAAGTGGTGTTTGGATTTCATTTAGAAAATCAATCCCAGTCCCTTAGAATTGATGAACCTTAATATCTTTTAGGGCCAAGCGATACTTAAAGGAATCAGGTTATAATATTCAAACAGATTTCAGTATTTATTAATTATCAGAACCTATCCACAGTAGTTATTTAACCTATAAAAATTCTAGATTTCAATAGTAGTGTGTATAAGTCAATATTGACCAGAAGTGTAAATGATTAAATTAACTAAACAAGGATATTGGGTCATGACACAGCACTATAATCAATCAAATCAACAAATCAATAATCACAACAAATTTGCTCTGTCGCAGTTCAAATAAACGTCGTTTATCAATTGGTTGATCTTGGAAAATAATTATTTCCAAATCATATCTATTTAAGAATTAATTCCGTTTTAAAAAATTCCATTTATTAATTATAACAATATTTTTATAGTCCATACTTCAATATATATGACTTATTAATATAACTACAATTTTATGAATAATTAATTCAATTTATCTATAGTTAGTTTAAATATTGAATTAAACAGAAAGTAAATGATAATTTCCTTGAATTTAACTTAATTGATTTCCAAAACAATATCTCTTTCCGATTATCCCCATTCCATTTATTTTCCGAACTTCGGAATAACCTCAACGTTATACGTCAAACAAAATTTTACTTGTCAACATCTTCCACATCCGTTCTTATCTTGAAAAACATATGCTTCCACTATTATTTATTACTGACTTGTTTAATTTGACAAAGTATAACTCTGTTCACAATGGTCCTTGTTTGATCATCTATATCTGTTACAGATGTTATTATCCATACAATATTTCTTCCTTTTACTTCATATCTATAATATTACTTTTATTTCCTTTAAATATTTTATATTAAAAATAATTTTTATTTTTTTTAAAGAAAGCCCTTTATTTTATTTCTAAAATTCTATTTACCTTTTTTTCCCTAATTTCCTTTTATTTCTTTCCTTTTTCTTTCTTTTCAATGCTCTTTGTCCTTTTCTTTTGATTTCAGCCGAAGCCCATAGGCCTAACTTCATTTTCTCTTTTTCTAACTTTGTTATATAATTCTCGGCCCAAGCCCATCTGCTAATCCACGAATTTCCCTTTCCCTTCTGCAACACTTTTCTCAAATGCCAAACTAAAACTCACGTGTCTTACCCCATAAAAATAATGAATCCCCTGGCATCAACATTGAAATTTTTGCCAGATTCCCTTGCCAAAAAATGGTCCCTCTTCCTCCTAACCCAGTGCACACTTATGCACATATACACATGCACTCCCACCAGAACCACCCCGCGCTGAAGACGGTAATCCACATATCTCGGCTATCACCTCACGAAGCCACTTCCATCGATGAATGAGCCCACAGTCATATGATTCAAAATAGCAGTATCTACCCACCATAAAAACTCAAGGCAGTATCAGTTCGTCCACCAAACTCAACCCCATCGCCACCTCCGACCATCGTACGACCTGCAACCGTCACCTAGCAGCAACCCGACCCTTAGGTCTTCTCCTCATCTAACATGGAAGCACTCGATCCCTTCAAGATCCCCCAAATCGAATCAAACTAAGCCTCTCAAAAACATTGCTCAAACCCCAAAATGAGTTCGACATACTTCTTCCGATCATCAGAACACACAGCACTCTGCCTACAGCTTCCCCTGACAACCCCGAGCCTCTCTTGCACATAGTTTACAACATAAACCACGAGAACGACATATTTAATTTAAAACCAACATTTAGTTCAAGCACGAGTTACAGTTGATTAAAAATCATGAAATCAGTATTAAAAATCATGATTTCTCAGATAGAATACAATAGTACATCTGAAATTGAAGTTATCAATGATCGAGTTTCCTAAGTTATCAACTCTTTTACAGTATATTATTAATATCCGAATAAATATAATACTATTTAGGGTGAAACAAAATTTTATATAAACTACAGATATATATATATATATACACACACACACGAAATTTGGGTGTTGAACTATATTCTTGAAACCCAGTAGAATTTAACATATTGATTTTTACTAGATACAAGGTAAGAGTCATTAGTTAAATAGAGCATTGGTTTCCAGATACCGTCAATTACATTCTAGTTTCATCCATCAAGATTCACATGCAGATGTGAATCAATCTTCATTCAATATGCTCACAGCATACCAGTATGTATATATATATATATATATATATACATACACACACACTAACATCATACATGTAACTGATCAAAATAGATTCAAATGGGACTAGTTTTACTTACCAATATATTGACATTGTTTCCAGATTTTTACATAATGCCTTCCATCATCCAATGGAAATTTTAAATCAAGCACAACTCATATAAGCATTTGTATATACTCTAATTAGTGTAATATCAGATCGTGGTTCCAAAATTTGCAAATTCAAGTGAAGTTTATTCTTAAAATCAGTCCACTATTTTTTAATTTTTCAAGCAAACACATTTTCAGTCATTCTTCTTTAACTAATCATCCATGCCTAGTCAATATAATTCATGTGTATAATGATTAATATATACTCTTAGATTAACTGGAAATAATTGTCTAGGAAAAGGAAAAAAACGAATGTTTACTCACAAATATTTGCTCTGCCATTTCCAATTTTTATCTTCTCTGTTGTTGTCTCGGCCATTTTCCTCTTCTAGTTTAGTGTATTCAAGATGGCTTTAAGTTATGGAATCATACAGGTATGAAATTGTATTTCTAGTTGAATAAAATTACAAAACTAATTAGGCATTAAAGGTTTTGCATGGGGAAAATGAAATGCTCAGGTGATGGAATGTGGCATAGCCGCTACCAAATGTTTGATGGAGAGAATCAGCTATGTTCATAGCTGTTTCTTAGGTGAAAAATGGATCAATGGATTTGTAGTTGATTGATGGAAATGAGGCTGGAAGTTTAGCTATGTCTATATGCTTCAACATAACAGAGCTCGACCATGAAATTTGATGTGTCTATTCTCAATATCGTTACATTCAAGATAATAGGGTTTCATAGGTTGATTCTTTATAGTAGGGGATGTTGTGTAGTTGGTTGATCGAGAGAGATGATGGTTAGGCATATTCATTTAATACCAGTATTTTGCATAGCCAGTCACAAACAAGTATCAATACATACATATACTTGTACAAAATACAAGTGTGCAGAGTGTTAAAGTAAACTTTTCTAGGCAATGGTTAGGCTTCCTATTTGATTTACTATCCATTGATATGAAAATTAGATGTGTTGCTATATCTTCATGGATCTTCTCACTATAAAAATGCATGGCTAACAAAAGGAGGAGCACATGCTTATGTATCAACATAAATTTAAAACTATACTTACTTGCCAAGAAAGCTAAACAAACAAATCCATATGACCTTTAATGTTTTACATGGCACATCATAGTTCCTGAGTAGCATGTGCAAATAGATTAAGAAGTATCAATATTGTACGAAACAAGTATTCTTATTGATTTAATGCCATGTTATTTCATATGCTTCAATGTGAAGTAAATGGGATTTTAATTAAATATAAAACAAAAGTTACTACTCTGCTACATACATACGTATACTAAAGGTCATGAATATATATATATATATATATATAAAGATTAGTTTAGCTTCTCTCAAATATAAATATCTAATTTTACTTAAGCAATTATATTTTTACATAAATTAAAACAAGTTTAATTGCAAATAAAAATGTGAAAACACTATTTACCTGTGTGTATATAAATTATAAGTTTAAAGTTATACATATAGGAATTTAAACGAATGATTATTCAAAATTATCTAAAATATTCAAATTCAAATCTTATTTAACTGAATTAAATTTCCAGCATAATCTAAGATTAGTTGGTCAACATTCGGGACACTACAGTCTACCCCAATAACAGAATTTTGTCCCTGGAGTTAAAGAGTAACCGGAGAAATTTAGTTATAATTAAAATCATAGACTTATATCAACACATATACATGGGTCATCCTCTAGCAATCACAATAAATAAGGCATCCAAAACACACAGGTAAATTTTCAAACATTTCATAAATCATTTAATACACACATCAGCAATAAGCTATCAAACAAACTCCGAATAGACTCCTCATACACTATATTTAGTTAGCGTTCAAATTTTATCCTCATGCACTTTTATCCATAAGCATCCATTAATCCAAACATATTCATTTGCATAGCTAGGGTGATCTGTTATTACGGTTAGAAAACATTTCCATCCTTACTCATTAATATTCTTCAACATTCATTAGTCCTTAATCATAAACCGGTAAGAAAATAATCCTTTAAGTATCAACCCCGATGATTGAAATCAACATCAGATCAATACTCAAAAAATCATTTAACTCAACCAATCTCCAGTTAGGTTCTAATTCCATATCTTTAGCAATCAATATTATCTTATTTTAAATTCAAAACTTTTAAATTTTCAAAACATCTTGTTTTACTTAAACAATGTCCCAACTTTCCAGTATTTAATATTCCATTTCTGGTTTGTCTTACTTGTATATTTCATTCTTATACAAATTCAATTTGGTCCAATATAACCATTATAATATTTAAAATCTTATTATAATAACAACCACTGACACATCCATATATAACCTTAGAAAATTATCCTTTTATATCAAAATATAATTTTGGGAAAATTATTTCATTTACCCATCTTTTAAAACAACACTGTGTCGAATTATTCTGTTCAAGTGTTTATAAACACCTATCGATACAGTTGATCAGACTGATCAACTAGAATTCATAAACCACCCAACAAACAAGTCAACACAATATAAAACATTTTTAATATAAAATCACAAAAACACGCTTATATTAATACACACACACACACACATTTAAACCCAATCTAGGATATTATTAATCTTATCTCTATCGAGTTACGCCACAGAGCCAAGGTTATCACTCAACCATTAGCTTTGACACCAAGTGTAATGATCTGCAAATTCATGCCTTTTGAGTTAACCAAATACAATACAAGTCCAACCAAAATTGCATGAAAATATGAACCATTAGTAGAAAGAAGTTAGAAGGTGATAAATAGAAAAAATAAAAAATTAGAATAAAAGAAATAATAATAGAAGAAAGAACCGAACAACACAGAATCTCACACTCGTAGTGAAATCAAATATAATACATATATAAGCTCTTGGAAACACAAAACTATGTCTTTACCTACATACATCATCGGAGTACAACATATATTCATCACAGCGGAAATAAACTCTATGCATATCTAACACTGAAGCCTCCTTCTCCATGATCCTTCCAGATTATCTATAAAATCCTGAAATACTTGATTACCAGTACAAATTCGGGCACCCAAGAGCTTAGGGAAAACACAGAAAAATGAACTCTGGGTCAGTCATGCAACTGGTGTGAGTAAACAATTTTAAATAGGCTTGCTTAATTTGGAAAACTTCTTTGAAAGAAAAGATAATCGTAAGACAGATCCACACATAAACATGGATGGTTTTTACCTTTCGATAACCCAAAACATTTTGAAATCATAACTGTTCTATTATTATAATAATGTTTAGGGTTTTCAAAATAAATTAGGATCTACCGGAACACTTGCATCTCACGCTCCACATACATAGTATACAAACAAATCCGCACAATGCATAGGGATAATGGATTTTCAACTTTGACAAGGTATGGAACCACCTTCCGATAGTGTATCTCTAGAGAGGAATACATTTGGTTTAATAGGAACTTCTTGCAACCCGGCCACACACGACCGGACACTCATTTGCTATGAGTGTACCAAATATGTTATCACCAACAGTTGGCGCTGACATAACCGATCCCAGGAGATACAGAGGCAAAAGAAGTAACAAAACGAATATTCTCTAGATGGTGATAATATACCCGAATGGGGAGCAATCCACTTAGCCATGTTGCCTGCCCGATTTTTGTCAATTCCCAGTTGTGCAGCTTGATGTCATATCTTACCTATTTGAACAACACATCTTCATTCACTTTGAATGCCACATCATTAAAACTGTCAAATTACAAATTGATTTCCCCAAAACCATGGGTAAAAAGCTAAGAGAAACAATTTTCTCCACCACTAGACATAGTTTTAAAGAGATCAACTTACACGATCTGTTTGGTATATTCTGTCGGACATTCGTCCATAAATATTGTCCTGGGTCTTGACAAACCGAAGGCACTATCCTATAAATTCATCTTAGGCAATTTCTACCTAGGATCGACAGAACAGCCCTTGTATAAACTCCGCCTTCAGTGGTCTTCAATTTTACTTCAATTTAATCAAAGCCTAGGTCAAAACAAAGTGGTATTTGGATTTCATTTAGAAAACCAATCCCGGTCTCTTTGAATCGATGAACGTTAATATCTTTTAGGGCCAAGTGATACTTAAAGGAATCAGGTTATCATATTCAAATAGATTTATTAATTATCAAAACTTATCCACATAAGTTATTTAACACATACAAATTCTATATTTCAACAGTTGTGTGTACAAGTCAATATTAACCAGATGTGTAAATGATTAAATTAACTAAACAAGCTTATTGGGTCATGACACAGCATTACAATCAATCAAATCAATAATCACAACTAATATGGTCTACCACGATTCAAATAAACATCATTCATCAAGTGGTTGATCTTGGAAACTAATTATTTCCATATCATACCTATCTAAGATTTAATTCCATTTTAAAAAATATCATTTATTGATTATAACAGTATTGTTATAATCCATACTTCAATATATACGACTTATAAATATAACTACTATTTTATGAATAATTAATTAAATATGTCTACGTTTTTTCAAAACCTTAGTATAAATATTAAATTAAACAGAAAGTAAACGATACTTTCCTTAAATTTAACTTAATCGATTTCCAAAATAACATCTCCTTCCGATTATCACTATTTCATTTATTTTTCGAACTTTGGAATAACCTCAACGTTATAAGTCAAACAAATTTTCCCTTATGAATAACTTCCATAGAGATTCTTATCTTGCAAAGCATTTTCTTCCACTGTTATTCACTTTGGAATGTGAAGACCATTCTTTACATTTCACTAACGAATATTAATACCAGGTTAATATAGTTTATTTAGTTGCTATGTAAATTTAATTCAATTTATTTATTACTAACTTGCTCAATCTGACAAAGTATAACTCGTTCACAATGGTCTTTGTTTGATCATCTATATCTGCTCCTTTCAGATGTTATTATCCATACAACATTTCTTCCTTTTATTTCATTTATATACTATTACTTTTATTTCCTTTAAATATTTTTATATAAATAATAAATTTATACTTTTTTAAAAAGAGATCCCTTTATTTTATTTCTAAAATTCTATTCCCCTTTTACCTTTTTTCTTTCCTAATTTCCTTTTACTTTTTTTATATACACTTTGTCCTTTTATTTTAATTTTAGCCAAAGCCCGTAGGCCCAACTTCATTTTCTCTTTCTTTTTCTAACTTTATTATTTAGTTCTCGGCCCAAGCCCATCTGGTAACCCATGAATTTCCCTTTACCTTCTACGGTACTTTTGCCAAATGCCGAACCAAAACTCATGTGTCCTACCCCATAAAAACAATGAATCCCCCAACATCAACATTTGAAATTCTTACCTGATCCCCTTGACAAAAACTGGTCCCTCTTCCTCCTTAGCTAGTGCACATATATGCACATATACACGTGTACACCCACCAGAACCACCCTGCACTAATGAAGGTAATACACACATCTCGGCCATCACCTCTTGAAGCCACTTCCATCGACCAACGAGTCCATAACCATCTTATTCAAAATAGGAGTACCGAACCACCATAAAAACTCAACAGAGTATCAGTTCATCCACCAAACTTGACCTCATTGCCACCTCTGACAATCGTACGACTTTCAACCTTCATCTAGTAGCAACCGACCCCTAGGGCTTCTACTCACCCAACATGGTAGCACTCGATCCCTTCAAGCATCCCCAAAATCAAATCAAACTGAGCCTATCAAAAACATATCTCCAACCCTAAAACGAGTTTTCCAGACTTCCTCCGATCATCGGAACCCATGCTACTATACATGTGGCTTCCTCTGACAATCCCGAGCCTCCCTTGCACACAGTTTTTAACATAAACCAGGAGAATGACAGGTTTAAATTAAAAAACCCAAAAACCAACATTTAGTTCAAGCATGAGTTACAGTTGATTAAAAATCATGAAATCGGTATTAAAAATCATGATTTGTCAGAAAGAATACAATGGTATGTCTGAAATCGAAGTTATCAACGATCGAATTTCCTAAGTTATCAACTCTTTTACAGTATATTATTAATAAGTATAGTACTATTTAGTGAAACAAATCATATATATATATACATATGTGTGTATATATATAATGAAATTTTGGTGTTGAATTCTGTTCTTAAAGCTTAGTAGAATTTAAGATATTGATGTTTACTTGATACAAGGTAAGGGTTATGAGTTAAACAGAGCATTGGTTTCCAGATACTGTTAATTCCATTCCAATTTCATCCATTAAGATTCACAAGCAGATGTGAATCAATCTTCATTCAATATACTCACGGCA
Organism: Allium sativum; assembly: GCA_030737875.1. Classification (NCBI taxonomy): domain Eukaryota; kingdom Viridiplantae; phylum Streptophyta; class Magnoliopsida; order Asparagales; family Amaryllidaceae; genus Allium; species Allium sativum. The sequence goes on from CM060912.1 coordinate 433,929,932, forward strand.
TACTAGTATATATATATATATGTATGTATTTATATATATATATATATATACTAACATCATACATGTAACTACTCGAAATAGATTCAAATAGGACTAGTTTTACTTGCCAATATACTGACATTGTTTTGAGGATTTTACTTAATGCCTTCCATCATCCAGTGGCAGTTTAAAATCAAGCAACAAATCATATAAGCATGTGTATATACTCTGATTAGTGTAAGATCAGATCATAGTTCCAAAATTTGAAAATTCAAGTGAAGTTAGTTCTTAAAATCTATCCACTATTTTTTCTGTTTTCAAGCAAACACATTTTCAGTTATTCTTATTTAATCAACCATCCATGCTTAGTCACTATAATTCATGTTTATAATGATCTATATACAGTCTTAGATTAACTGGAAACAATTGTCTATGAACAGGAAAAAAAACGAATGTTTACTTACAAATATTTGCTCTACCATTTCCAGTTTTATCTTCTCTGTTTACTTGTTATCTCGGACATTTTCCTCTTCTAGTTTAGTGGATTCAAGATGGCTTTAAGTTATGGAATCATATAGGTATGAAAGTGTATTTATAGATGAATAAAATTACTAAACTAACGAGGCATTAAAGGTTTTTGCATGGGGAAAATGAAATGCTTAGGTGATGGAATGTGGCATGGCTGCTGCCAAATGTTTGATGGAGAGAATCGGCTATGTTCATAGTTATTTCTTAGCTGAAAAATGGAGCAATAGATTCGTAATTGATTGATGGAAATGAGGCTGGATGTTTAGCTATGTCTATATGCTTCAACATAATAGAGCTCAGCCATGAAATTTGATGTGCCTATTCTCGATACAATCATGTGCAAGATGATAGAGTTTCATAGGTTAATTCTTTACAGTAGTGGCTGTTGTGTACACGGTTGATTAAAAGAGATGTTGATTAGGCATATTCATTTAATTTCAGTATATTGCCATGGCCAGTCACAAAATAGGAACCAATATGTACATATAATTGTACAGAATACATGTGTACAGGGTCTTAAACTAGACTTTCTAGACAATGGTTAGTGTGCCGGCCCGCCCTGCACCAACCGACATTTACTCCAAAAGTGCGTTGTACACATGTCTAGTTAGCACAGAACGGGTCGTCAGAAGGAAAAGGAAGAAGGAAATGAACATACAAAGAACCTGTAGAATGTCTCACAGCGCATAGAACAAAATATAATAATAACATACTTGACATAAAACAGGAGAGACAGTGTATAAGCTGAAAATCAGAACTAAACATCATAGCAGCGGAAATCCAAAATACAGCTTATTACAACTTTCAAACTGTCTCAAAGCAAAAGTAAGATAAAGGAGGTACACTACTAATGCCCAAGTAGCGACCACCAACGACACATGGAGAATGTGTGTATATATATATCATACGTGGAAGCCTCCTGCCCACCTCCGAATCAGCTACTCGCGCATCACCAGCTAACCTGTCTCTAGTCTGCTCGTGTGAGCACCCAGAGTAATAAGAGAAGACATAAAACTCTGGGTCAGACATAAAGCCTGGTATGAGCGATAAGCATCTAAAGTGAACAATAACAGGTAGACTAAAACATACCTGAACCTGGACCTGCAACCAAAGAGTTAGCACTACATACTGTACAACACTCTAAGGTACCATATCAAAGAGTGTAAAGATACGGAGGTGGGGGAGGTGTGCATGTCATAGGGATGGCAGATAATCAAACATAGCATCCATCCTCACATCTCTCACTCAGTGCGTAAAGCAGACGATATTCACCACTTCGATCACCCAACATACCTTGCTACGATTACTCTGCGACATGAAGTCATAAATGGCTTCACTGCACTGATAATGTAGCCACTAATCCTTTGCTATGTACACTTTGCCCCATGGAGTCACAAGAACCCCACTGCACTGGCTCATAGCCTTACCAATCCTTACTATGTCCACTTGCCCCATGAAGTTATTCACCCCATCTGCGCTGGCTCATAGTCTTACTACGCATCACCTTGTCCCTCAGGTCATAATGACCCTACTGCACTGATAACGTAGTCTTGCTACCATCACCTTGCCCCTCAGGTCATAATGACCCTACTGCACTGATAAGTAGCCCATCATTCATTCTTAATGGCGAATCGAAGTTATGAACGTCGACAACTCCTTAGCACACGTCCCATAGCAAAGTACAACCATGAAGTGAACTCATCGGTTCCCAACTGGATCCGGAGCTCTAACTTCCCATATTGGACTACCTTTGCATCTCGGGTTATTGGTCAATACTGGGTCGGGTCGGGTTCCTTCTCAAGCCATCGGTTCGGGTCGGGTATCCTCCATCTGTTCGGGTCGGGTCTTCTTCTGGTGCAGTTCGGGTGCCACTCCATCGGTTCGGGTCGGGCGTTTATCCTCGGTTCAGGTCGGGTGTCACTCCCCCTCCAATTCATGCTTCTGCTCCGATCCGCCTCCCCATCCTTTACGTGCTTCGATCTGATCCATCCTCCTCTATCCGCTCCGATCCCTACGCCCTAATCCGATCCGATCCCAGTTCAGCTAGCGTGGCCTTCCTTTTTGCCATTTTTCCCAAGTGTTGGGTTCCGATCCGATCAAATTCCTTGCTCAGTTCAACATATCCGATCCGAGCCCCATATCCGATCCGATCCGAACCCTGCACTGTTTTCTGAAACTGTTCCAGCAAGTGTTTACGCCATTCGACGACGTTTTCGACCATTCTAACTATTGAAATCAATCATAAAGCATTTCATACAGTCATAACAACATGCATAATCAACCACAAACATCAAAACATCAACATGATAGGTTAAAATGGATCAAACATACCCAAAACCCCATATTTCCCCTTAAGCATGTTTAGGTGAAACTAATGATAGGATTAGCAAAACTTAACCAAATTAACCCAAATTCATATCAGAGGTCTAAAACATCATTCCGAATTTTATAAACATTTTTCCCGAATTTTATCATGTTTAAATTCGCTAATTAACACTAATCACCCCTAATTAGCCATAATTTGTGCAAAACTATGCAAATCACTCACCTTAGCCACAAATAAACTAAGATCTGAAATAAATCTCTGATTTGATGCAAATCCCAACCCTAAACAGCAGCTCCAATGTTGATTTGGTGTAGATCTCCCTTGATTAGATGTTGCTAAGCTTAATCCTTGACCAAAAGATGATTTGGAGGTGATTTAGAAGTTAGAGGCCATTTTTAGGGTTCCTTGGTGATAAGTGGAGGCTAGAAAACTGAAATGGAATGATCCTCTATCTCATTTCAGCCTCCCCATAAGCCTAATCCCGAAATGATTTATGGGCCTACTCACTAATCACCCGATTTGGCCCGGTTAAGCAGTTTTTTACACCCTCCAAACCTTATTTCAGCCATATCTCCCAAACGGTAAGTCCGTTTGGCTATTATGACCACTCTACGGAAAGTTAAACCATCAAACAAATCCAATGGAAGTGGTTTCAGGTCAAAATTCCTTTCCAATCAAAAGTTATGACCAAAACAGTACCAACTAAGGGCAAAATGGTCATTTAAAAATCAACAAAAATCATGGACATGGGAAATGACTCTAATAGATGTTTCCCAAAGTTACATGACCATACGACTTCACATGGGAAAGAAATAAATATTCTACAATCCTATGATGTGTAGAATACGGGTCGTTACACTCTCCCCCCTTAAGAAATTTCGCCCCCGAAATTCCCTAATCAAAACACACACAAAGATCCCACATGCCTATCAATCATAAAACAACATCAAACATGCAAAACAAGCAAAACAAGTCTACCCTAGCATGCGGAAAACTAAATTGCAAAGTAAATCTTACCAGGCAAAGAGTTCTGGATATGCCTTCCTAATGCTCTCCTCTGTCTCCCAAGTACAATCATTCTCGTCCTCGCCCCACTGAACCTTGACTAGCTTCACCGCCTTCCTTCGAAGTTGCTTCGTATCGTGCCCCACAATACGAATCGGCTTGCGGTTCCCAACCGCCTCGGGTTCTACTTCGAAGTCCTCTAACTGATCAGGTGAAATAGTCATATCTGAGTCGTGAACGAACTTCCTAAGTTGGGAAACATGAAATACATTATGAACTCCCGCCATTTTCTCTGGTAAGCCAACTCTATATGCCAAATTCCCGACTAGTTCAAGAACAGGGAATGGGCCGACAAGTCTTGGTGCCAACTTGCCTCTCCTGCCAAATCGAATCACACTCTTCAACGGAGAGATCTTGACAAATACCAAGTCACCAACGGAGAATTTCAAGTCTCTTCTCCTCTTATCAGCATAACTCTTCTGCCTATCTTGGGCAGCTTTCATTCGTTGCTGAATGATCTTAATCTTATCCGAAGTTTCTCTCACCACATCTGGTCCAAGCACAAACTTCTCGCCAGTCTCTATCCAACATGATGGTGAGTTGCACGGTCTTCCGTACAAAGCTTCATATGGAGCCATACCGATACTGGATTGGTAGCTATTATTATATGCAAAATCTACTAGATGCAAATGGTCATCCCATGATCCACCAAAATCCAATATACAAGCTCTCAAGAGATCTTCCAATATACGATTCACCCTCTCCGTCTGACCATCGGTCTGAGGATGATATGCGGTACTGAGATGTAATCTTGACCCTAGAGCCTCTTGTAAGCTCTTCCAAAACCCACTAGTGAACAACGGGTCTCGGTCACTCACAATGCTTTTGGGTACTCCATGAAATCTCACTACCCACTTCATATACAATTCTGCCAACTTGGCTGCCGTTCTGGTCGATTTGACTGGTATAAATCTTGCGCTCTTAGTCAATCGATCCACAATTACCCAAATGCTATCATATCCCGATCTAGTCCTTGGTAAACCATCGATGAAATCCATCGAGACTTGCTCCCATTTCCATTCGGGAATTTCTAATGGTTGCAACAAACCACTAGGCTTCTTTTGCTCGGCTTTAACTAGCTGGCAATTCATGCATTTGGATATAAACTTCCCAACGTCTCTTTTCATCCCTTCCCAGTAGTAAGTCTGTCTCATGTCTCGATACATCTTATTACCACCAGGGTGTATAGTCAGTTTTGAGTGATGACATTCTCTAAGCACTTCATCTCTCAAACCATTCACGTTGGGCACAACTAGTCTTCCATTCTTTCGAAGCCATCCATCTCGATCAAGCCCATACACATTCATCTCCTCACCGTCGATGTTCATCTCTAACTTGGAGATGATTTCCAATAGATTAGGATCGTCCCTCTGACTAGAACCAATCCGCTCTATTAAAGTGGGTCTGATCATCAAACTAGCTAGCATGACTGGATCCAATTCGCACTTTGGTCTGAAATCAAACCCCGTGATATACTCCAGTTGCTTCCACTCAAGAAACATTGCCCCTAAGCTGGCATGTCTCCTACTCAAGGCATCGGCTACCGCATTACCTTTCCTAGGTGTGTATGCGATATCAAAATCATACGAAGCCAAGAACTCTAACCATCTCTGCTGACGGAGATTCAGATCTTTCTGAGAGAAGAGATACTTCAATGATTTATGATCGGTAAACAACTCAAATCTTTCTCCCAAGAGGTTGTGTCTCCACATCTTCAGTGCAAATACAATCGCTGCCAATTCCAAATCATGGGTAGGATACTTCTTCTCATGCGGCTTTAGCTGTCGACTAGCATAAGCTACAACCCTACCTCCTTGCATCAATACTGCACCCAGTCCGGTACCACAAGCATCCGTGTATACCGTCATCTCTTCATTCCCTTTAGGAATGACTAACACTGGCGCATGCGTCAACTTCTCCTTTAGACTCTTGAAGGCATCCTCACACACTTCGTCCCAGACGAAGGACTGATTCTTCTTAGTCAACTGAGTCAACGGTGCTGCTATCTTGGAGAAGTCCTGGATAAACTTACGATAATATCCAACTAATCCCAAGAAACTTCTTACATCTGTTGCATTCTTGGGCGTAGGTCAATCCTGTACCGTAGCCACCTTCGCAGGGTCCACGGTAATACCACTCTCTGAAACAACATGACCCAAGAATCTTACTTCCCTTCTCCAAAAATGACACTTAGAGAATTTCGCTTTCAATTGGTGTTTCCTCAACACCTCCATCACTATCCTCAAGTGTCCCTTGTGTTCCTCCTCTGTCCTTGAGTAAACAAGGATATCATCCACGAACACAAGAACAAACTTATTCAACTGATCTCTGAATACTCGATTCATGAGATCTACAAAGTAGGCTGGTGCATCGGTCAACCCAAACGGCATGACCAACCACTCATAAAATCCAGACGGCGTCCTAAAGGCCGTTTTCGGAACACTCTCATCTGCTACTCGAAGCTGATGAAATCCTGTCGCGAGGTCCAACTGAGAGAACACTCTTGCTCCTTCCAGTTGATCAAACAAATCATCTATCCGTGGTAGAGGATACTTATTCTTCCTCGTTACCTTATTCAACTCGCGATAATCCACACACAAACGATGGGAACCATCTGCCTTAGTGGCAAACACAACTGGTGCTCCCCACTCGGAGACACTCCTTCTGATAAATCCCTTCTTCAAAAGATTGCTGACTTGCACCCCGAGCTCTCGCTGCTCCCTTGGTGCCATACGATGAAGTGGCATCACTATAGGTCTGGTATCTTTCACTAAATCAATACGGAACTCAATCTCTCGGTGTGGTGGAAGTCCGGTCACCTCCTCGAAGACGTCCGGATACTGGCCAACCACGGGCACATCTGACAACTCATCCTGCGGGATGTCGAGGGAATTTACAAAACTAGCCATAACCCCATCACTAGGTAGGCTACCAAACACTACCCTCCGCCCATCATCCGCCCTCACTGTCACCAAAAAGCCCTCACAGTCCACCACCACCCCGTATCTTTGGAGCCAATCGACTCCCAATATAATGCCATACCCAGTAAAGCCCAAAACAAAGCAATCACATACAAACATACATCCATGACTCGATAAGACCAAATTCCTGCAAATCATACTAAGGCTAGTCGAACCACCAATCGGGTTCGTCACAACCAATGGTCTATCGACTATCTCGGGTTCCAGTCCCAACCTATCTACCAGGTCACTAGATATGAAGGAACGGGAAGCCCCAGTATCAAACAAAACTCGAACTGGTATATCATAAATAGAAAGCATACCTTGAATAACAACATTCTTTCCTTTCTCCGCCGCAGTTGGGGCATTCGACGAAGAAGGAACAACATCAATAGCATATGCTTTCACAATCTGCTTCTCCTTAAGAGGTTGCAGACACTTATCCTTCTGATGTCCCATTTGACCACAGTTGTAGCACTTCCTTTCCGCTGGCTTGGCCCGACATTCTTTAGCATAATGGTCCTTCTTTCCACGGTTGAAGCAATCAACATCCTTCTTGCTCTTTTTCTGGCCACCCTTAGATTGATCATGCTTCCTCTTATTCTGAGAGTTATTCTTGCCTCCACCGCCTGCTTGCGGCTTTGGCCCTTCTGCAGATGCAGCCTCAGTCTTTGACTTAGGGTAAAGACTCTCTGATCTAAAAGCTTTCCCCACGATCGATTCAAAAGTCTCATCGATGTGGTTGATAAGCCTTTCCCCCAAGTATCCATCCAAACCAGTAATGAACTTCTCATTCTTCTTCTCAGGAGTATCGATAAGAGATAGTCCATACTTCGACAAAGTGTCGAACTCAGCAATATAATCAGAAACTGCCCTTCCGTTCTGTTTGAGTTCCAAGAACCTCTTAAATAACACTGACTTCTGGGCAGCTGGAATGAACTTCTCTCTAAAGCGAGCCTTGAACTGATCCCAAGTAACCTGATCTTCTGGAGTAGCCGTTCTTATGGCATTCCACCAATTCATCGCTCGCCCTTGCAGCTGTCGAGACGCTAGCCTTCTCTTCATCGCATCCTCAAGACCCAAGTCATCAAAGATACGATCACAGCTATCCATCCAATCTTGAACATCTGTAGCCAACTTTGTTCCGTGGAACGGCTTTCTACCAAGATTAGTGTAATCCTTGCACAACTTGGCGAAATCGACCTTAGGCGCCTGCACTACTGGGCCAACACCAACCCCGGGATTGGGAACTGCCCCTTGCACTTCTCTAAGCATGTCTCTCATGAGGTTAGTAAACATTGCCCTCATGTCAGCGGCATTCCCTTGGTTGGTCCCTCTACCAGCACCCCTCGTATCTTGGCTCATCGTCAATCTGAAAAAGGGAAACGATTAACGACCCCATAGTGGTGCTAGTGCAGTGCGACATCATTCTTATACTACTAATAGCATATATATACATAGCTTTTGAAAATCAAAGTAATCACAAATACGCGCTCTCATATACGTACTATCTCTCCCTAGTGTCTTTCCCTAGGTTAACTACGCAACCTAGACCTCTGATACCAAGTGTGCCGGCCCGCCCCGCACCAACCGACATTTACTCCAAAAGTGCGCTGTACACATGTCCAGTTAGCACGGAACGGGTCGTCAGAAGGAAAAGGAAGAAGGAAATGAACATACAAAGAACCTGTAGAATGTCTCACAGCGCATAGAACAAAATATAATAATAACATACTTGACATAAAACAGGAGAGACAGTGCAAAAGCTGAAAATCAGAACTAAACATCGTAGCAGCGAAAATCCAAAATACAGCTTATTACAACTTTCAAACTGTCTCAAAGCAAAAGTAAGATAAAGGAGGTACACTACTAATGCCCAAGTAGCGACCACCAACGACACAGGGAGAATGTGTATATATATCATACGTGGAAGCCTCCTGCCCGCCTCCGAATCAGCTACTCGCGCATCACCAGCTAACCTGTCTCTAGTCTGCTCGTGTGAGCACCCAGAGTAATAAGAGGAGACATAAAACTCTGGGTCAGACATAAGCCTGGTATGAGCGATAAGCATCTAAAGTGAACAATAACAGGTAGACTAAAACAAACCTGAACCTGGACCTGCAACCAAAGAGTTAGCACTACATACTGTACAACACTCTAAGATACCATATCAAACAGTGTAAAGATACGGAGGTGGGGGAGGTGTGCATGTCATAGGGATGGCAAACAATCAAACATAGCATCCATCCTCACATCTCTCACTCAGTGCGTAAAGCATACGATATTCACCACTTCGATCACCCAACATACCTTGCTACGATCTTTCTGCCCCATGAAGTCATAAATGGCTTCACTGCACTGATAACGTAGCCACTAATCCGTTGCTATGTCCACTTTGCTTCATGGAGTCACAAGAACCCCACTGCAATGGCTCATAGCCTTACCAATCCTTACTATGTCCACTTGCCCCATGGAGTTATTCACCCCATCTGCGATGGCTCATAGTCTTACTACGCATCACCTTGCCCCTCAGGTCATAATGACCCTACTGCACTGATAACGTAGTCTTGCTACCATCACCTTGCCCCTCATGTCATAATGACCCTACTGCACTGATAAGTAGCCCATCATTCATTCTTAGTGGTGAATCGAAGTTATGAACGTCGACAACTCCTTAGCACACGTCCCGCTGCAAAGTCCAACCATGAAATGAACTCATCGGTTCCCAACTGGATCCTGAGCTCTAACTTCCCATATTGGACTACCTTTGCATCTCGGGTTATTGGTCAATACTGGGTCGGGTCGGGTTCCTTCTCAAGCCATCGGTTCGGGTCGGGTATCCTCCATCTGTTCGGGTCGGGTCTTCTTCTGGTGCGGTTCGGGTCGGGTCTTCTTCTGGTGCGGTTCGGGTCGGGTTCCACTCCATCGGTTCGGGTCGGGCATTTCTCCTCGGTTCGGGTCGGGTGTCACTCCCCCTCCAGTTCATGCTTCCGCTCCGATCCGCCTCCTCATCCTTTACGTGCTTCGATCCGATCCATCCTCCTCTATCCGCTCCGATCCCTACTCCCTAATCCGATCTGATCCCAGTTCAGCTAGCATGGCCTTCTTTTTTGCCATTTTTCCCAAGTGTTGGGTTCCGATCCGATCGAATTCCTTGCTCAGTTCAACATATCTGATCTGAGCCCCATATCCGATCCGATCCAAACCCTGCACTGTTTTCTGAAACTGTTCCAGCAAGTGTTTACGCCATTCGACGACGTTTTCGACCATTATAACTATTGAAATCAATCACAAAGCATTTCATACAATCATAGCAACATGCATAATCAACCACAAACATCAAAACATCAACATGATAGGTTAAAATGGATCAAACATACCCCAAACCCCATATTTCCCCTTAAGCATGTTTATGTGAAACTAATGATAGGATTAGCAAAACTTAACCAAATTAACCCAAATTCATATCAGAGGTCTAAAACATCATTCCGAATTTTATAAACATTTTTCCCGAATTTTATCATGTTTAAATTCGCTAATTAACACTAATCACCCCTAATTAGCCATAATTTGTGCAAAACTATGCAAATCACTCACCTTAGCCACAAATAAACTAAGATCTGAAATAAATCTCTGATTTGATGCAAATCCCAACCCTAAAAAGCAGCTCCAATGTTGATTTGGTGTAGATCTCCCTTGATTAGATGTTGCTAAGCTTAATCCTTGACCAAAAGATGATTTGGAGGTGATTTAGAGGTTAGAGGCCATTTTTAGGGTTCCTTGGTGATAAGCGGAGGCTAGAAAACTGAAATGGAATGATGCTCTATCTCATTTCATCCTCCCCATAACCCTAATCCCGAAATGGGTTATGGGCCTACTCACTAATCACCCGATTTGGCCCGGTTAAGCAGTTTTTTCACCCTCCAAACCTTATTTCAGCCATATCTCCCAAAGGGTAAGTCCGTTTGGCTACTATGATCACTCTACGGAAAGGTAAACCATCAAACGAATCCAATGGAAGTGGTTTCAGGTCAAAATTCCTTTCCAATCAAAAGTTATGGCCAAAACAGTACCAACTAAGGGCAAAATGGTCATTTAAAAATCAACAAAAATCATGGACATGGGAAATGACTCGAATAGATGTTTCCCAAAGTTACATGACCATACGACTTCACATGGGAAGGAAATAAATATTCTACAATCCTATGATGTGTAGAATACGGGTCGTTACAGTTAGGATGCCTATTTGATTTACTATCCATTGATTTGAAAAGGAGATGTGTTGATATATTTTCATGTATCTTCTCATTGTCATAGTGTGTACGGCTAGCAAGAGGAGGAGGACATGCTTATGTACTAACATAAATTTAAAACTATACTTATTTGCCAAGCTAGCTAAACAAATAAATGCATATGTCCTTTAATGTTTTACATGGCGCATCTTAGTTCCTGAATAGCATATGCAAATAGATTTAGAAGTATCAATCTTGTGCAAAACAAATATTCTTATTGATTTAATGCCATGTTATTTTATATGCTTCAATGTGAAGTAAATGAGATTTTAATTAAATGTAAAACAAAAGTTATTACCGTGCTACATACATACATATACTAAAGGTCATAAGAATATATATATATATATATATATATATATATATATATATATATATATATAAAGATTAATTTAACTACTCTCAAATATAAAAATCTAATTTTACTTAAGAAATTATATTTTTACATAAATTAAAACAGTTTTAAATGCCAATAAAAATGTTAAAACACCATTTACCTATGTGTATAAAATTACAAGTTAAAAATATACACATAGGAATCTAAACTAATGATTATTCAAAATTATTTGAAATATTCAAATTCAAATCTTATTTAATTGAATAAAAGTTCCAGCATAATATAAGATTTATAGATTACAAAGATGGTCAAAATCCGGGACACTACAGCTAATCTGTATCCTGGATTTATATACATATTGATGTCATATTTGTTGTGTTATATGACGGATTCTTTTGGTGTTTCTCACACATGCACAACTCTTGGACGAGTTTTCCTATATATACTATACATAAAAAATATCATTTTTTATAGTTTTGGGACTAACATAATTTTTTGATTTTAGTTTTAATGTTAAATAGCCTCAAAGCAATAGTATAAAAATCTTTTTATGTATACAGATTTAAGAAAGAAAACAACTGATTTTGGGAAATTGTTTTACAAATCTTCTTAGGAAAATCAGGTATTTTCCAATATATAAACCACACTTTTTGCACCCTTTGAGATGGCGTATTGGAAGTTAAGCGATAGTGTAAACCCCATGGTATGGGACACGACAGTATACGAAATCGATTAACTCCAATATTGTTTGATTGAAGCCGATGATTTGATGATGTATGGATTTTTTAATGCATAGTTGACAAGTGGCTAGCATACCAAGCAGTAAGAACGTGAGGTATGGGATGCACAGTTACCACTGTTTGGATTACTGGTTAAGAGTCAATTGCACATATTATATTGTGATGCCAGTACTGGCTTCGGGGGAAGTCGGGACTCTATGGAGTTACATATACATATTCACTTGATCAAAATGGTCAAAATATACTCGACTGAAGTGGTCGTAGTAAGAGGCTCCTAATTTGAATATGTATAATTATTTGGCTAGACTTGAAGTGAGCCATACTAAACCCCGACGTGGGAAATACTATAGATCGAAGTGGGTTATATTATATTATGATGTCATATCACGTGCAATATTTGATGCTTTCAGATCCGATTTATTATTTGATGTTTCAATTGATGAATGAATTGATATTTTGATGCTAATGGACTTGGTCTTAAATATATATACTGATGGATCTTTTTCGTTATGTTGACCTTTGTCTTATATTTTGTTGCATTCGATCCCCTGACTAGGCGGTTGGTAAGGCGATCTGGATCCATTTCCATAACTACCACTATTTTCTGGTATTTGCTAATTTGATGACATTTAAACCATTTAAACTCCTTTGACTTTAGGTGAATATCGTCGTTTGATGATATTAATGCATGTAACCTAATTTCTTATTGAATATGACATTTTATACTTATCTTATAGCTAAGTATAAGTCCATAATAAAAAACCCTTCAACGATGTTAGATAACAACCCATGATTTTTTTTACTTTCATAGTTACTCTCCCGAACTCTTCACAAAGAAGGGTCATTGTCCATATCTTGTGTTGCTATCACTGTTTCAAATCTCGCAAATATCACCCGAGATCTCCTCCGAGATCTCATTTTGGGCTCCTTCCAAAATGAAACAGCAAATATCGCTCTAAAGCTCCTTTTAAATATATCGCAAGATATTGCAATATTGAACGATATATCGATCAAGACGAAATACTGGAATATCATCCGAGATCTTAGTTTTTTTGGTTAAAATTTAAAGTTGTGCCTGAACTAGAACAATAATTAAAAAACTCAAATCTAGCCATATCAACCTTTTGTTATTTTACATTTTTCATGTTAAATGACTATATTGTATGTTCGTATATGTTTTACAATGCTTATGATTTTTATTCGTCTTTTTACATACACGTTACTTATGAAATTATGTATTTTATGGTCTATTTATGCTGAATTTTTTAATGTTTTGGATTCATTTAATGTTTCCTGTCTAACCATATTTCTGTTTTAAGCATATTACGATTTATAGTATGAATGATCTTTTGCAAAATAAAGAATAAAAAAGTTATTTTGCATTTTAAGTTTAAGTTACTATGTTTTTAATAGCATTCATAAAAAATCATTTTGTTAAAATATCATTTTTAACATATCATGTACCCCGAGATTGTTCCGATATGAACTTTCAAACCCGAGAAGAAAATCAGAGACGAACTCCCGAGTTAGACTCATCTCGTCTGAGATCCCCCCCGATAAGAAACCGAGTCTATAAATTCCCCAAGACGAAATGCGACCAATATCCGAGATTTAAAACCCTGGTTTCTATTATGTTTTTACTCATTGTTAACTAAACTGACACATGTGTGTTAATGCTCAGCTTAGACCGAGATCTTGCAAGTGAAACTTGAAGAGGTACTACTCTACTTAGTCGTGCTTATGATGATCTTTTCTCACTTTTGCAGGCTTAGATGAGTTTATCTTATATCCTTACTTGTGCTAGACACTTTTTGTTGTACCTATTCTTTTGTGGGAGTCTATTTATGTATGCTTTGTACTATACCCAATATTTGTATATCTATGTAACTGTGCTGTGGTACTGCTTTGTGGACTATGAATTATTATGCTATATATGTCTTGTTCTGAACTGAATCTATAGCCGTCATATAATTGTATTATATAAGTATTAAATATTTCGAACCTAACGAAAAAAAAAACATATTTCGACGATCTTAGGACTTGTTAATACAAGAATAGGGATGGTCGCTCCTAACCGGCCTCATTCTCTGCTCTAATAGGTAGTATTACCTAATAATACTCTTTATTAGGGTGGGTCTCAGGTTGGGGAGTTACACTGGACCTCTGCTTGATCACCGTAAGAGTCATCATATATTTGGGCCTTGCAATGTGGACCCTTAACTTCTCAATAAATCGTGCGACCAATACGTTCCAGTTATTGATCGACTTGGACTCCAACTGCCTAAATCATATACCAGCAACATCGATTAAGAAGAGAGAGAAGCACTTAGCCATGACATTCTCCGCTGCTGATAGTACTTCCATATGGTGCATATAGCGTATAAGTGCATGGTAGGATTCTTTCTACTATCATACGCCTCCAGAATGGGAAATTTGAAGTCAGGCGGGTTATGGGAAGTCCTGATACCCCATGCGAAAGGGATGCAGTTGACACTGTCCACATCTACTTGAGGTGTCCAGCCTTTGGTAAAACGCTGAATCATATCTGTGACTCGATTTCCAACTCTAAGCAATCGTTGCCAATCTTCCATTCCAACGTTGCCCCCAACATGCATTTTAGTAGATGCCTGACGCATGTTTGTGGCATTTAAGTTCGATTTGAGCATGCCCTTGGTTTCTGGTTCGACATAGTTGAACCGACTACCTGGTGTTATTGCTCCTTCTCCATCCAGAGTTGTATTGGTCTAAGCTCGACCAATATTTATATAATTTTCATTCAAAATATCAAGAATTGAATCATTGCGATGTAAATTTCCATCTCTGGGGCGACATCCCCTACCTTAGCCGATCTGGTATCCACGCCATGTCAAACTGGAGATTTCAATGGTCCAATCTATGGTAGGTTCTTTGATTAAGCTGTCGTTGTTGCTTCATTTGTTGTAGCATCATTGGTTCCCGCTCCAGCAAATGAGCCATGGCTATTTAGCTTTCCAAATCCTTCAACTCTCGAGAGAAGTTGTTCATCATCTCCTCTTGCTTTTAGAGGAGCTCATCTTGTCGCTCCGTACGGGACTTTTGATCATTCAATACTCCATCCATCTCCTCTCTTGTGAGATAAATAAAAGGATCACCGTGGGAGGAAGCCTCTTGACTACCCTCATTCCTTGCGCCTTCATTACTAACGTCATCATCGCAAGAAAATGCTCTGTCATTGTCTCTTTTCGCCATTTTCCAATCCTAAAATGAGCAATTTCCTCTAAGCCAGAAATCCAAGTTGTGTGGCCCTACTTGGCTTTTCAAAATGTTGATGTCAAAAATTGATTCTTCAATGTCCAACACACAAAATTAAACAATCATAGTCACATAATATGCAAGGTAAATAAAACACAATATTTTATAGTGGTTTGGCAATCCGGCCTACGTCCACTTAGTGTAACCAAACTTTATTTATACTGTTGATTTATAAGAAATAAAAGTAGAGAAAGAAGTTATTTTTATCCTTAGCAATGTCCTTGCTCTGACCGGCAGCCAAGGAGAATTTGATACCTTGTTTTATTCAGAAATCATGTATTTATAGATAAGAGGTAAGCCCGGTTCGACATGCCATGTAGCGTTCGATCCGGCCATCCAAGAGTAATCAGAACAAGTCTTCGGATAATGGAGATCGTCTACTCCGACTCGACCAAAATACGCACCCTTCGATCCGAAGTTGTAAGGTAGTGGGTAGCCTATAACAACCCTAATTTTAAGTATATTTTATTTAATTATTTAATTTAACTTTTGGTTTTATTTATTTGGATTTTTTTTGAAACAAAAATATTGATTTATGATTTAAAACTTATATTGATTTAGGATTTTATAAGATAACTATTTTGATTTTGATATAAAAGCTAGATTTATAACAAATGAAATTGTTTAAATATGAATATATTTAATCAAATTAATATTTGAAATTTCAAAGCCTATGTAATAAATGAATTTTTAATGAGTTTATTTATTTGAATTCGAATTTATTTCTTAAGATTTTATTCTCAAGTTATAATTCGAAGAATAAACTCGTATTTTATATGTCTTGTTTTCAATATTAATAAAATTATATTTTTATTACATTTAAAAACAAATCACCTGATACCGTTCACGTTTTTGATGTGTAAAACTGTTCATTTTTATTAGTGAACAAAACCATTCGTTTCCTTTTATTATTAAAACTGTTCATTAAATTTTAAATCAAATTTCAATTTCTATTTTATTTTGTTTTATTTTATTTAAAAATCAGTTGGCTTGGATTTTTGGATGATATTTATTTTGGTGTTGATTTAAAAACTAAAATGACATCGTTTAACATTTATTTGTCAATATTTGTTTTTCGTCTGGTCAAAATTAAATAATTCATTTTACTTGTAAATGTCCGTTGTCTAGTATTATTCATTCTGTTACATGCTCGATATTTTCAAATTCCGTTCACTTTAATTTTTTAAGGAATTTTTTTTTCAATTTGGCCCCCTTTATAAACTTATAACACATTTAGCCTTGTTTGAAAACTTATTACGGCAGTAGCCTGGTTTATGTCACATTAGCTGAAAACAGATATTTAACACAACGTTATTTGAAATAACGCATGTAGCGTAATTCTAGATAACGCAAGCATGTTTTTAAGTTTAACCCATGTGTTTCTCTATTGAACACAAGAGCTTTATCATAGATAACGCTAGCGAGCGTTATCTTTAATAACACACATGATTAGTGGTAATGATTTTTAGAAGAACACAGTTTAATACGTTATTTAGAATACAGCTTGAAAGCGTTATCCTAAATAACGCAAAAATAAAATAATGGTGTGTTAAGTCTTACAGTTTTCTATTGCGTTATTTAAAATAACGCTTCATGCGTTATTCCAAATAACGCACCATCGTGATATACAGTCAGCCGAGAGTCTCTTCCTCCACACTTTTTCTTAAAACCTAATTTTTCAAAAACGAAAACCCTAAGCTCCTAACCCTATTTGCTCAACCTAACATCAAATTGTAGGGTTTTTTGATCGAAATTCATCGCCATGGCAAGCTTATCAACACAAGAAGTTCCGGAAGGTAAAAAATTCCTTATTTTGTTGATTTCTTATAAAATTTAGGGTTTGTCCGTGATTAAGGAAACTTGTGAATTAGCTTGTAATTGCTTTAATGGGTTCAATGTAGTTGAAATTATATAGGTTTCAACATTAATTTTGGTTTTTTTTTGCTACATTTGTGTAGAGATTGTTGAGATGGAACCGGGACATGTAGATGATAGTGTCCTATATTTGCAACACAGGCATATGTCGAACAATAACGCTTTGATGGCGGTATGTATATACGGTGTTTGTATGTTGGCCTAAAGTAATTTCTTTTTTTTTTGTATGCATGTCTTACATTGTATGTTAAATTTTATTTATAGGGAAAAGATCCCGTTCGGATTATAGATCACACAGTTTCCGTTAGCACGGTGACCTCCGCACATCCAGAAGTTTTGGCCTTGCTTGATTGCGCTGGGTTTCGACTAGTACACGGGTTGAAATACGTTCAACTCGATCGTTATCTCATCACTGCCTTAGTCGATTGATGGAGACCAGAGACATCGACATTCCATTTTAGAGGTGGAGAGATGACCATCACTTTGGGTGCTGTGGCAATCCTGCTAGGCTTACCGATTGATGGCGCTCCTTTGAGGACTCCAGAGGCCGGAGACTACATGGAGATGTGCTAGCGGCTTTTAGGTATTATGCCTCCCGCAGACCAGTGATGGGAAATGAACAAATTATAACTAGTTTGTACAAAGCGCAGTTTGTGCATGACATTCCATAGAATGCCACGCAGGAGCAGATAGAATAGCGTGCTAGAGCTATCATACTCTGGATCATTACTCAATGCCTGATCTGCGATCATTCTAAGACTCGGGTGTGGCTGAAATGGTTGCATTTTATTGATTATTTTGATCATTGTCGGCAATATTCTTGGGGCAGTGTGACATTAGCATACACATATACGGAACTTAGCAGGACCATTTTGCTTGAGAGCCCTTATATGGGAGGTTGTCCTTCTTTGATACAGGTACTTTATTTTCGTATGCTTATTTGCTTCTTAATTTATTTTTTTGCATGTTGTGTTTCTTTATCAAATTTCTTTGTAGATATGGTCGTGGATGTATCTTCCCCTTGGTAGACTTGAATTAAAGCACCCCAATATTGATATTTCTTTGCCTTACGGGGCTAGGTAATTTTATTCCGTCAATTATTTATCTTATATGTGTTAACTTATTTCCTCTATCTCTTACAAAGTCACAATTACAGGTGGGTTGGAAAGAAGAGCACTTCGTCAACTCCGAGGCATAATCTAAAATTCTATCGCAATGAGCTCGACGTGCTTAGTCTGGATGTTGTTACATGGACCCCATATGCCTAGGATTTTGAACAGCTTCCGACCTTATGTACTGTGTCTTTCCATCTGTGCACCGCTCGTGTACCCATTATATGTTTGAACGATGTAGCATATCACCTTCCTGACTGGGTGATGCGCCAGTTTGGATTTAGACAACATCTTCCTGAACTAGCCCCACATTACAGGATTAACTTAGAAGTACCTGGGGAGTACGAGGCGGCCATTGAGACTTGGAACCATCGGCATATGCACACGCAGCAGGAGCGGGAGTTCACCTTGTTGGACGAAGATTATTACACATGGTATTGGTAGATTACCCGACGGTATATTCTTCGTAGCGTGGAACCTCTTAGTGCCGTAGTGGAACCATACACGCCTAGAGCTCCTCTTGAGAGGAATATGGTGTGAAAACCGTGCTAACAAATGTAATTTTTTATTTTTTTGGCAAGTTTGAGTTTTATGTACGTTAACTTATAAAATGCAGGCGGATGTACCGGGCTATAGAAACGGTTGATGAGTTATCTCATGAGGTGCCCGAACAAAGCAAGGGAAAATGCTTTAGCATCAAGCGTATTTTGCAAACAATTTTGGGAAAGAACAGGCTTACAAGACCGGCACCGCCTCCTCCACCTCCCCCAGCTCAAGCTTTAGCACCCGTAGAAGCTTCGGAGGCACAAGAAGTCCGCGACATTCCTCCGCCGCCAACTACTAAGGTTTATACATCACGGAGGAAAAAGGTGGCGTCAAGGGGAAAGGGTAAGGGTAAGGAAGCAGAGTCATCTCAACCAACACAAGTTGTGCATGGTCCGTCACAGCCCCAAGAAGGTTCCTCATCGTCTTCGCATGAAGATGTACCTCCAAAAACGAAGAGGAAGTAGAGAGAAACTCCTTACCAGCAATGGATGCTGAAGTAGTTGGTCCATAGGGTGGTGTTGTAGTTTGTAGGTTAACTGTTATTTTTTAGCTACTTGAACTTTTTATTCAGATGTTGAAATTGTGTAATGTTTTGCGGGTTGTGATTAACTTGGATTTGGAGTTGTAACGTATGCTTAGTTTGGTTTATCTGACATCATTTTGGTTTGTTGTAGTAGGCTCCAATGTTTGCTTTTGGTTGTTTATCGTTATTGACTTTAAGTTGATGAGTTTATGCATTACTGTGCAGGAAATATAACCTGTAAAGTACCTGGAGCCACATTTGGAATAATGCGTATAGAGTTATTCCAAATAACGCTTATAGCGTTATTTTAAATGCCGCTCCAGGTTGTTATCTTTAAACTGTGCACAACCTGGAGCGTTTTTTAAAATAACGTTGTAAGCGTTATTTGGAATAACGCTATGTGCGTTATTCCAAATGACTCTCCAGGTTGGTATCCTGTCATTAAAAGACGTGCCATCTTCACCAACCCACCCATTCATTTGTTACTTTCCCAAATCAAACCCAAAAAACCTCACAATTCAAAAGTCCTATTTCTCTCACAATTAAAGGTACTCCACGGATCTTTTCTTTTAGTTTATTGTTTTTCAAAATTAGTCCATAATGCACATTTTATTCATGCAATTATACTTTAGATGAATCAATGGGAACTTGGTGATGAAACTTTAGCCAAGTACATGGATGATTTTGAATCAATTGAACGCCGACCGGGCAAAGAACCACGATTGGAAGCTCTCGTACCTAAAGAAATGCAACAAAAGACCTTTTTAGCGGTGGATGGAAACGGCGGAATAAATAAGGTTAAAGCCTTAGCGATTGGTGAAGCAGTACCATGACAATATTGCAATTGTAATGTCTATTGTCATGTGCATGTTGCAAAGAGTAAGGCAAACGCTGGCCGACGGTACTACGCTTGCGGGCGATATCCGGTTTGGTTATCTGTGCCACACTTGCTTACGCCTTGTCGTTACACGGAGTGGATTGATCCTCCATTATGTCGAAGAGGCCACGAGTATGCCCTGGAGATGCAAGAAGAGAATGCACAACTAAAGACCGAAATTTACTGAATGCTGGAAAAATATGACTCACTGGAGTCCACCATTCCTAGATATCCTAATGAGTAATGTAACGGTCTATGTATCGATATATGTATCGTTCTACTGTATTGTTTTACATACCGTTCTAATGTATCGTTTTATGTATCGTTATATGTTGTGTTCTAATGTATCGTTTTATGTATCGTTATATGTAGTGTTCTAATGTATCGTTTTATGTAGCGTTCGAATGTAGTTGTAATGAGTAGTGTATTGGCGTTTAATGTTGTATCATTTCATGCATCGTATTGCCGTATAATGTTACCACTAAGACAATTCTCCAAAACATATTTCATTTACGTAATACAACCAAGATAAATGTTATACCACACATAAAACAATAGGATAAATAGTTACGACATATGTCTTATACATAATAAAACCAAATAGAAACGTACGCAATGTAATAAAACAGGATAGGTAGATACTACATAACACTTAGTAAAGTCTACGTCACTGTAGTACAACGGCTCTTCTTATGTCCATTTACTCCACACTTGTTGCACCTATTAGATTTAGAAGACTGCCCCTCGTCCATGATGCCTTTAATTCTAGTAGATCTAGGTCGGCCTGGTGCTCTCCGAGCTTACGATGGAAAAACCATATGTCCTGAAGGTTGCGGCTAATAGCGCTTGTCACGAACTGGATGAAACTCAGGCGTGATAACTTTGAATTGTATACTAGTTGGAGGCGAAGTCGTGATGAGCTCTTTTGGCCCCATTTGCCACTACCGAGCATGCAGCCATAATATGCGCACAAGGAAGGTGTTGTAGCATTGGTATGTTACATGTACACGAACAAGTATTAACATCTATCTTTACTGTAAATTCATCACCGTAGTAGTGTATTACAACCCATTCATATTCGCCGAAGTGAACTATTCTGCGATGTCTTGCTTCTTCGGCTCTTTCAGCTATTTTTGCCTCCCACTTTGGGGTTAATTTGCATACCAAACCAACAACATTTTGCCTCCTGTTACAGAAATAATCCACCGATCTATAGAAGGTACGCGCAACCAACGACTTAACCGGAAGCGATCGTGCACCTCTTAGCACACCGTTGAAGCTTTCAGAAGCATTTGTCATCATTACATGAAACCTTCCGCCATCGTCTTTAAACAAAGCCCAATTTTCCTCTTTTCCTCCCAAACTTCTCTCAATCCATTTATGAGCTCTTATGTTGGTCGTCTTAATTTCCTCCCAAAGCTTACGATACTCAACCTCTTCTGATGCACATGCCGCTGCATAGAATAAACCAGTCTAACGTTGATCTCTAAAGCCGGCTTTTTGAAAATTTGCTTTTAGGTGTCTCGCGTAAAATCAATGCTTATGTGGCTCTACCCATCCTTCCTGCAATGCGATAGGGATTCCTTTCATTCTATTAGATATGAAAGTAATACGGCGATTGTTTACACTATGTATAAACCGTCTCATACAGGAAAAAAACCAAGCCCAAGATTCAGCTGATTCGGACTCAACAATGGCATACGCCAACGGATAGAGTTGATCATTTGCATCCATTGCAGTGGCTACGAGTATTGTACCTTTATATTTGCCATACAAATGGGTGCCATCGATACAAAGCAATGGACGACAATGTAGAAATCCTTCAATGGAAGGGCCAAATGCCCAAAATGCACGTTTAAATACACCAACTTCATCTGTTAATATATAGTTTACACTACCGGGATTTGATCTTCTAATTTCATCAAAATATGCCTGTAACAATGAATATGACTCCACCCAATCCCCGTAAACCATAACAATTGCCTTGCTCGGAGATCTCCAAGCTTTCATATAACCAATCTTAATAAAAAATTGTTCTTCAACCAACACTTGAACTGTTCTAGCTGATATGTTTAAATCAGACTTCACAAAAGGCATGATCTTCTAAACCAAAAATGTTGATATCGCTTGGCGATTGCTTGAATTGACCGTTGGATTAACGTAAGTATTTTCCCCTCCATACTTCTTAACAACCCACAACCCATCCTACGATTTTTTGGAATCAATTGCATGAATTCTCCACTGGCAAGTATCGTCGATATTGCAAATGGCGGTATACATTTCTTTGTTGGACCTAATGGGCTTAAAAGAAACAGCATGTAAAATGGACCACTCACTTAGTTGTTGCAGAAATTTAGCTTTGCTCTCAAATACAAGACCAGGTTTAAAGCTACTTTGAACGCCGGAGGACGAGAATAATTCTCCCCTACTTTGCAAGTCCTCGACAACGGATCTAGCTAACATTTGCACAGTACACATGTCCTCATCAAGGGGAATCTCCATCGCAGGTTCGTCATTACCCCCATCCTCTTCATCATCCTCATCATCCATCTCTTCAGCTCCGAAGTCAAAGTTCAACGAATCATTATTTACTTGCATGTTGTCAAACCATGCGTGATTGTTATCGGGAATCGAAGCAACCGTCATGTTGTCCAAAGCAGGTCCGGGGTTTGTTTGTAGGTCTACAATTCCATCTACTTGACTCGCGACATCGCATGCATTCTCTTCGAACGGCGATTGCTCTTCCATGAAATCCTGCGGACAGCTGCATCATGAAAATATTACACCTTGATCAAACACTTAAGCATGACTCAAATAACAATTCATTTCTAAGAATACTTACTCCTGACTCATATGGTATAACTAAGATGGCGTTGGCTGCAACGGTTCTGCTACTTGTGTAGACGGTCCAACATTACTTTGTGTATGATGGTAATAAGGACCAAAACTACACAATATATGATGGGCATTAACAACAATTGGGAGAACCAAAATATAACATGTTTAGAAAACCTTTTAAGTTGGGCTTACCTCTGCGTCGCGCATCCAATACTTTCCTGCGTGGGAAATGGAAAGCTAAAATGCGGATTCTGTGTATAATTCATATGCGGGGGGTACGCATAGAACATTTGATGTTGTCCATACTCTGAAACGTTAGAAGGAGGAATACTATTTGGTGATGGGATTAGATGAGTTGGACGGAAAGGTGCCGCTCGAACGGGTCTTCAAGCAGCAGGTGCTTCTACCACTAACTTTGTCGTTTTCACAACAAATAACTCTATAGTCTTACAAGCAGCAGAAAACATTAACTCAACATCACCATCGTCAACAATCTTAATTGCCTTAGAACCAGAATCAGTCGGCCAGTTGCATACTAACTCAATATGAAATTGCTCTGCATTAATCATTGTTGACTTGAATATTGAGGCTTTTAATTGCTTCAAGTTACAACCTATGAGAACTTTTACAGGTTCGAAAGATCCACATTCATATTTCCCACACTTTCTATCATCAATAACCAACTCACCATCAAAGTAGCATAGAATCGCAATAAACTTAGGAGCCATTCAAATTTACAATAACATAAAAGAATATATTACCAAAAGTTATAGATCCAGAAAAACTAAGATTTAGGGTTTTGAAATTCAAACCTTGTGATGAATCAAACGACGGAGAATAGAGTCCAGTTGACGTAAATCTGAAATTGCTGATAGATCAGAGCTAAAATTAATGAATGGTTTAATTTCGGAATATGATTTAAGGTATTGGGTTTCTTTTTTTCAATATGTAGAAAGTAAAAAAGTGAGGAGGAAGAGAGCAAAAGCTCTCTGTATATCACGTCTATGCGTCTTTTCAAATAACGCGTGAAGCATTATTTTAAATAACGCAAAAAAAACTGTAGGACTTAACACACCATTATTTTATTTTTGCGTTATTTAGGATAACGCTTTCAAGCGGTATTCTAAATAACGTATTAAACTGTGTTCTTCCAAAAATCATTACCACTAATCATGTGCGTTATTAAAGATAACGCTCGCTAGCGTTATTTATGATAACGCTCTTGTGTTCAATAGAGAAACACATGGGTTAAACTTAAAAACATACTTGCTTTATCTAGAATAATGCTACATGCGTTATTTCAAATAACGTTGTGTTAAATAACTATTTTCAGCTGATGTGACATAAACCAGGCTACGGCCGTAATAAGTTTTCAAACAAGGCTAAATGTGTTATAAGTTTATAAAAGGGGACCAAATTGAAAAAAATCCATTTTTAAACTGTTCACTCCCTTTAAAGTTACAACCAATCTGCATCAATTTGTTTGAATTTTAAATTACGCATTTTCGGTTAAAAGATTATGCGGGTTTTTGAGTTTACTAATACTTCATGTTTAAATTCCTTACCACGTCTTTAACATTTCCTAAAGAACTGCTCTGCCTTCTACCATTTCCTAGTTGCTGGATACCATGTTCTTGGTAGTTTCTATTACAACTTTATATAAATTTGCACTGCCTGCATTCCTATTTCAATAACATTACCATTTATTTCACCCTCTCATCAGCCTTATTATCTTTCCCATCGGCCTTCCCACCCTCCTGCGAGCTTCTCTCACTCGTTAGCCAAATCTTAACCGTGTCACCGCCACCCGCCTGAAACCGAACGATCTTTGTCCGCTCTTCCTCCCTAAAGCTGCGACATCAACACCCAAGATCCGATTCTCCATCTATAACCCTCCAACATCATCCAGCATGCCACAGAACAACCCTCTGCCCGAGCTTCGCCTAGATCCACCGACGACAGTCCCTGCCATCCTCGCTTACTCAGCCCTCCGGTCTGTACCCAGATCCGAAAACAGAAACCACCTCGTGAAGCCAAGACCCGCTCAAGTCAGTCCAAACTCTCGCTTGCCCATCCGACCCGTGTCCGAGCCCTTCTCCACTGAACAGAAGCCGATCTTTCCAGTCCTAAGGCCACTTGAAACAACTGCCAATTCTGTAGCTCCGCTGTAGTCTGCCAACCGAACCACCCCGGCCCTTTTCCACATCATCCCCAGTGCCACGCTGGTGCAAGCAATCCCCGACTGAAACCTGAACACGAATGACCTGCTCTGCCTCACCCGAATGACTTGTGTTTTTGCCTGGCATGTGACCGTTGAGTGATGTTGCGTTTGCAAGGTTTGGCGAGTTAGTTGTGTATGTGTGAAACTTTCTTATTTTAAGAGTAGTATGCGCGCATATAATGGCTATGTGTGTGAGTGTGTTTATTATTTATATTATACATGTTTGTTGTGTATTAGTGTGTGACTGTGTATTTGTGTATGTATGAGTATTTCAGTGTGAGTGATTTTTGTTATGTGTATTTGTTTATTAAAATATATATTCATATATTTGCTATATAAAATATTTTGTAAAGTGGGTTTTATTTAGTGTGTTATATATATTATATATAATTGTTGTGTGTTTTTAAATAATAATAATAATAATAATAAATATATAAATATGTATGACTTTGGAGGTGTTTATATAATTTATATTTTGGTGTTGTTTTGTGCGGTATGCGTCAAATTTTTATATATACATGCGTTAAAAAAAATCGATGTATATATTGTATACAAATATATTATAAATTCTTTTGAAAAAAAAGTTGTTTATTCTGGTCAGATTTGGTGTTGAGTTCAAAAACCACTCCAGAAACCCAATAGCCGTACCGATCCATTGAAAATTCCTTGGCCTCCTCTTACAAAATAATATATATATATATATATATATTGAGTGGTTGTTGTAATCAAATCCATTTTGGCTCGTGCCTGGAAGTCGTTGTCTCAATTCTGTATCAATCTTATCGGTTGACTCCATTTATTTCCCACGAAAGGTGAGTTTATCTCACACCTGAATTACATTGTTTCATGGATGCTAGATCAGTATGAATGAACTATTATGAAATGTATATGATTGCTGATAGAAATTGTTTTATTTGATATGTATACACATTTCACATATGACACGATATATATATATGTGTGTGTGTGTGTGTGTGTGTGTGTGACACGTAGGCGCACTGATAATATATGATTTGTGATGTAATGATATTAACGCTATGATTTTTTATGTTGTTGATTTACCCTAGCTTTGGAAAAATCACTAAGGGTTGAAATGATACATACCCGAACGGACATTAGATTAGGGAAAAATTTTATGGGCTGAGTTGATAGACCTGAACGATTTTTACTGAATTTGGGATTTAGGGTTGAAATGATAGAACCGTAGAAATTTTATAAATTATGGGTTAAAATGATAAATTTCCGTATCACTTGACCATAGGGTAGAAAACTATATACGGGCACCGTGGGTCTTGTTTTCGAAGTAAAATGATTTGAAAATTTTGATTTTAAATAATTGTTTAAGACTTTATATTTATATTTATATTTTAAAGATTTTAAATTTAAATTCTCTTGTAAATTTTAAATTATATGTTTAAAATAATTTGATGAGTAAATTTGGATTTAAAGGCTTTTTAAGATTTTACTTATATTGTGTTTATTTTAAACCACATAATTTAATCAAATATGTATTTTAAACTTTTATATTACAATAAATATTTCTTTTAAATCTATTTCTATATTATTTTACTTTTATATGTTTATAATCTATTTTCTAATTAATTTTAGAATTTTATAAACTTACATATATTTATTCAAAGTTATATTTCTTTATCTACGTATTTTATAAATTTTAATAATAAATTCAGAAATAGATAAGTTAAGATTTGCAATTTAAATCCGAGGTTTAAAGATTTAAATTTAAACAATGATATTGATTTAACGAATGAACTTATATAAGATATGAATTTGAGTTTGAATTGATTTAAACTTATAAGAGATGAATTTGATTTGTGAAATTGATTTTAATTTGAATTTCCAAATTGAAGGAAATGAATTTGAATCTATAATGGGTATGAATATGAATTCGATTATAAATTGGTTGAACGTGAATTTGAATATATAAATTACTTATGTGAACTTGATTTTATAAATTGATTTGATATGAATTTAGAAATTTTATAAATCGAATTCATAAGGATGATTTTAAATGATTTGAATATATAAGTAGTGATTTTGAATGGTATAACTTGAAATTTTAAAATATGTTATAAATTGTTGAATTGAATATAAGTCTTGATTTGAATTATATGTATAGAATTCGAGCTGAAACATTGAATTTTTCGAATCAACATAAAGCGAATTCTTTGAAAGGTGAAATCTGATTTATTTGAATAGTTTGAATTTGAATTCTTACGAATATAAATCAAACTATATTTCTTAGAAGTTGAATATATTAGTATTGATTTAAATGATATTTGAAAGTACGATTTGAATATAAGTCGATTATAGATTTTTGATTTAAAATTATTATGCGAATATTTTGGGAATTTTAAATAAATTGAAGTTAGATATTTAATTTTGATTTCATATATGGATATGAATTCCGAGTAAGTGACTTCTATAACGTGATTTATAAAATAATGGTCGCGGTGTGAAAAATGTAAACGATTGGTTGCTAAAGAGACCAAGATCGGATATTGTCATACTCTCTGCTAATACCGAAAATCATTTTAACAACTGTGTATGTAGTGGGGTTCCAGAATGAAGTAGGATGATTTGGAGGCGATTACTGGATTTGAAAAAAGAGAATGATGACGGATAGCCTTGACCTTCGGGTCATAATTGAAATGGCTAAAACAGGAACCATACCCAGGCCAATTTGAGTTAGCCACTCTTCTTAGGCATGCTTCTTCGATACCATATACATTACTTTGTGACTGATTTGGCACCTTTGATTTTGGGAGTATGTCTGAGGTGGGCGGTAGTCGCGGCTGTGTGTTACCACCAGCCTGGGTCCGCAATCCGGTAGAATCCTACTGATGGGTATTTCCTTGATGCCTTGTCATATTTATCCTGATCGAGCCCCCTACGATTTTTATTTGTACCATACCTATAGAGTGCCCTCTGATACCCACGACGTTACTGTGGACTTTACGTATCTGTATAGACTGCAGTATTATAAACGGTATAAAGGTAAAAATGTAATCCCGCTTACGCTATTTTAATATTTTATATTTCCCATAGAGACTATTTTAATAGCGTATTTATGTTATATGATATTAGTTTAACGGACCCTTAGAGGATGGTGATCCCAAACATCCTTTAAGTTACTGATTGCATTTCATTGAACATTTCATTTGTGTTGATTTACTTCCATGAGAATGTTAGTCCTGATCCGAGTTATTTTATTTTGCATTATTACTCGGGTCAGATCGAGTATTACAGCTTTCAAGAATTATCCTTTAAGTTTGAAGCTTATATTGGATCTTGCTACCCTATGTCTACATATTATATTGCTCTATGTTTCAGCTATTCTTGTCATTTTTATTTCATACCGTTATCATGTAATTATTCTATTATATTTCTGCTGTATTGTTTATGTAAACTCTGTTGTAAAATTTTTATTTAGCAGCCTAATGGACTATTATTGTATTATGTATTTTCCGCTGCGAGATATTTCATGGCTTTGTGTCTGTGATCTGTGATTTATTCTACTTAACTCAGAAGCTAATAACATTCTGTTATTTTGAACGGTTGGAGTTGGCTCAATTAGCAGCTTGAAGTGGACGAAAGACGGTATGTTACATAGCCCACATCCAAACAGAAGAATCAATATTTGTAAAATATCAAGGTCTGGTTCGGTATACTTCGGTTCGACATAGTCAAACCAAACTTGGCCGAGTCGGAATCAAATGGTAGAGTGTCTCCACTGAGCCGAGCTCCACCAATCTAGGAACATCGAACTGATGTCATTCGATCCGAAGTATGATAAGTTGTTGAGGTTTTGGTCGAGCTGACTCTACTGACCTGAAATCCAAATATGCAAGATCCAAATCTTTGGGTGTTTTGATACTTAAACCAAGTGTTTCTGGGCTCGCCTAATCTTTTGTCCAAGTCCTTATCATTTCGATTGCCGAAAATCCATCATGTGACTGCCTTAGCACAGGTCAATACTGTTTGTGAGTCTATGACACATTCCTGTGTGTTCATAATACTAGACCTTCTGGTCAATCTAGTGGAAACCTAAACCTTCAGGTCACTCTAGTGTGAATCATGTGTGTTACGACCTTCGGATCAATCATGTTGTATACGGTACCTTTCATATGTAATGATTAATGGAGAGGTTTCGAGCCATTCATGTGTGATAGCACGTGCAGGCATAGCTTCTGCTTGCCAATCATGTTATTGGATTCAAAATCATGTTTTTTCTATGTTAGTTGATGATTTCACCATTTTGATATGATTACTATACATATATATATATATATATATATATATATATATATATATATATATATATATATATATATATATGCATATCATTGAGTTATAAGAAGATTTTCGTGTATGTATATGATGATTTCATTTCAGTAAATTTGAGCTCTTATCCGAGTTTCTGTGTTTCTGTGATTCTTGTGGCTTTTGTGTTTCCTCGTGGTTTCATGTGATATTACCGTGTTTAGTGAATTGACCCCTTGTTGTGTACCGCATTAGTTTAGTCTTGAGTATTATCTTAAGAACTTGTGTAAAACTATATCGTTTCATTCCTTCATGAACTAAAGGAATGTTTCCATAGTGAATTATTATGTTTATCTCCTTTTATACTGATATCTAGGTCAAGACTTACTCATGTATTTATTGGTCGGGTCAAACCGATTTGTAGGTTAGGTCCTTTTGGCAAAATCTTTTCAATTCATCTTTGGACATCCTGTTATGATGGCATAGTTTTTGTTGTAGTTAGATCATACCTTTATCGAGACATGTTGATGTATATTAATTTATGGGGATTATGATCTATATGCATATGTATAGTGGTTTATCTAACCACTTGTATGTAGTACAATGTATTGTACAAAATGTATTTGTATGTATATATATATATATATGTTATATGCTTGTGTCTGATGTTCTGTAATACGTATGTGTCTATATATATATATATACCAGTACTTTGGCACGTCCGTTGGACGTGTGCATAGATGTTCGAGATAAAGGTTGGTTTTGCGTAAAAGAAGGTGCAAAAGTACAATGTAACAGCTTCATGTTGTCTGAAGGTATGCACAGCCGCTCAACATCATAAAAAACTGAACAGATTATGGTGGAAGTTGTAAACAGTGCACATAGGAGCAGAAATACATATAGAAGATTGTAATGGGTACACAGGAAATACTGGAAGGTTTGTTTATTTCAAGTACATATTAAATATAATATTTATTTATTATTCCCAATACAAATATTATTAAATAAACAGAAATAAACGCTGAGTGCGGCAAGTAGCTAAAATCCGGGATGAGTATAAACTTGATTGTTTGGCCACATACTCCGCCCCAAGCTTTATCCCATTCTGCAATAAAAAAAGGTTCAGTAGTAGTGTATGTACTACAAATACTGCCACAATATTACCCGTATGTCCCTCTTTACCATACAGTGGCCATTTTTGTCATCTCTCTATCACCCATGTTTTCCATGAGACCATCTTCAGTTGTGTCTCCATTTCTCTATTACCTATGCCATGCGGTTAGGTCCTCCATATTAGCTGAAGCTCCATAAGCATATAAGGATTAATATGCCTTTGACTCATCTGATGCTTTCACGTGATTTCATCCCATAAGCGACAATTACTTTAATCAAGCATGGGAAGATTATAAGATACGCCTACACACTAATTTAAGTCCACTAATTAATACAATGAATTGCATTAAAATCAGCTATAACATTTCACGAAAAGTTGAAACAATAAAAGAGCAAAGAATGCAAAAGTCTCATCATAACTACATTCCTATTACTCAATAAACTTGACATGCATTACATTATGCCTTAATATTAGTTTTAATACACAAAAGGAATTTTAAGCACAAAAGACTTGAGAAAAGGTTAGAATTTTAAACTAAACACAAAGTAAACAAATTAAAATGGATAAAAAGGCAACATTCATGGGTGAAAACTTGCATTTTTCTATGTATTTATGATGAGATAAAAGGCAATATTCATGCTTGAATAATCCATCATAATCCCATAATTTCGACAAATATATCTTAATATCTTTTAAAAGAGAACCATTTGGAGGAAAACAAAATGAGTACGCATTAATTACTTTAATTTAGCAAAGGAAGATTATAAGATACGCCCATAAACAAATTTAAGTCCATTAATGCCTAGTTTCATATGCCAGTAATGGCATTGCTGGAGAAAAGATAATAATTAGTACAACTGATTCATAGGTTCTTTTCTTAGAAAGAAAATATGATTTTTGGTTGCTAAAAAAATAAGTAGCTTATTCCAGTCATTCAATTAACTAAGTATCACCAAGTCTTTTCTCCTATTGGATCGAACGCAACATATCAAAGGCACGTTGCCAGCCAAAAGAGTGATAGACATAGAATTATGGGTTATACTGACCTTAAGATGGCAACGGTAACATGATTTAAACCTTCCACCAATTTGTACGCGTTCATCATGACAGGGAAAATTTATTTGTTTAAGTAAAGTTACAATTTATTTATGTCTACACATGCCTTTTTGGCGTGCTGTTGATGTGTCACTAACTACTCCATATGATCGCATTCACACTTCAAAGAACATTGTTCACGCCAAAACCACGCGTGCTCTGGGATTCACAGACACACACACACACACACACACACATACACAAACATAATTATTATGGCAGCGGTCACAAACTGAATAGAATACACGGCTGCTGCTTTGGTTTCAACTTTATTTCACCCTTTGATGTTCAATATGATACACTCTATAATCCTTAGGAATCAAAGTTCTATATTCCTCAACTATAAGCAATATTATATGATGTCCTTTTATATACAACTAATATGGCAGGTGTATGCAATTGGTTAACGTGGTACTATGTAGGCTTAATATGGCTGTTATGAATTTCCATCTTGTAAGCAACTTTCTGACATTGCATTATGTATAGTTAATATGGAAGTTATGAATATCCATTTTCTAATAACATTAAATTAGCAATCAATGGTGGGTAATCCAAAAAAACATGTATAACTGGAATTATAGTGGTATTGTTTTTAACAGTGGTCATCAAAACATTAGCAAACAATAGAACAGTCAGCATTTATAATGTTCACCATCTTAGCAAAGGACCTGTTAGTTTAAGTTTAAAATATCGTAATTCTACAATAATTATTCAACGATTTATCTTTATCCATGTGACATAATTATAGCTTTAATGATTTTCACTAACACTTTTCACACAAAACCTATCATACAATACCCAAAAAAAATCACTATGCTATAATTCATGTAAAAAACCAACCATAATTACTAACGAAATAGTTCCACCTACTAACTTTTGAATATGATTTCATAAGTATGCCAAATCCCAAATGTAGTGTTAATGCATCATATTATGATTAATACAACCAAATATGGACGCAGGCAAAAGAATATAGGATATTGTCAACACTTGAGTATAGCATACATGGTATCAAAACCAAACTCTGAATATATTCAGTTCATTAAGCAAAATAAATACGGCCATAATTCATCCATTGAAATTTTAAAAGCTTATTAGTTATTATTTGGTGATAAGTTAGGAAATCAACACCAAAAGCGGATTAAATAGTTTTTTCGGCATATTATCTTCTCCATTGATTATTTTACTATTTATGCAACAAATGTAAAAGACAATTTGACAATGATGGTAAATGGTCCTTTACAAATACCTGAAATCATTAACAATCCCACATGACTTATCAAGTTCACATCGGATCTACAATTTTTTTTTAAAGCAAAATTAACTGTTAATTTGGCAGTTAGTTTAATAAATTGTTGGTATATTAGAACAATTACCAATACGGTTTATAATGTGCAATGGACAATGAAATCATTAACAGTATCGCCTTGAGTCTTGAACTCAACTATAAAACGATGATTATTAATGCAATCCTAAAAATAGTAAAGACCAAATGGCAATAAAGAAAAAAGTATTTATATTGTTATTCTTGAAAATATGGACTGATATGAAATAACAATAATAATTAGTTGAGAAATAACATAATGATATTTACTGACCGATGAAATTATTAAAATACAAAAAAGCTTCATTTTGAAACTCAGCAAGACAAAATTAGTCATGATATCAATTTATTGATCAGTACTAATTTTCAGTCATTTGAATTAATGAACTCTAACAGAACCAAATTTTCGAATACACATATAATAGCATATATCAACATGCATCTGTATAAGTAATAAGGTGGTAAGTTCAAATTGAATAATTAATAGATGAAAGAACTAAACCTGAGAGATACCGAAGATTCAAAAGGCAGCGAATTGTTGGCTGATGCAGAAACGCAGTCCCCTACCGCTCGAAGTTTCAGAAATTCAGAAGATTCAGAAGAGTTGTGGTTATGTCGGCATTTAACTACAGACATCAGCCAACAGTTCGCTACCGCTCGAAGTATCATGTTGTAGGTGTGGGTGCCCATCTTCTATGACAATCAACACAACCACTGCATATCAAAAGAACCGCATATTAACAAAATGCAGATATATAAGATTATTAAACGATTCCTACAAAATAATAATGTAAATCTAACAATTCGTATAGTCGTGAAATATGAAATCATTGCCTGCTTAATCCTTATTGCAATAGAGTGATGAAGGAACAATTAATAAACCAAGTCCCTACCAAAAAAATTGCAAAATGAGAAGAGTGGTTTTTTCAGAAGTAAGTTAAGGACTTAGAGAAACAAATCCATTGACAAATGAAGGGTAGAATCAGATGTGCTGCAAGGAAAAATATACAAATCACAAAGGTGATTGAAAATACATAATCTGTACTTATGAATTCGTTGCAAGAGGCGATGCGTGAAGCTCGCTTTTTGCAGGTGAATTCCACAAATCTGATAACCAAATCAGCATAATCGACGTACCGCAAATTCCATAAATCTGCACTTCTGAAATCATTGTAGGAGCCGATGCGTTCTATCATGTCGCAACGGAGATTTAGTGAAATTGAGAGGAAGAAGTAGTGATTGTGGGTTGGGAAAGCTATGTAAAAAGGGAATTTGGTAAACTTTTTGTTTGTGGTTTTGCTAGTGGCTGCAGCGTAGATCTGAATTTCATGGAAAAAGCAATGGTAGTGGAAATGAGGGGAAAGCGGTGGAAATGAGGAAGACATGGAGAAAGTGGAGACGTGGGTCTTTGTCGAATTACGTTTAAGTCGGTGGGGGTACATTAGGAACACCGAAAAAGCTTCACCATTCCTCAGGTATTTGTATTATTATATAGATATATATGTGTGTGTGTGTGTGTGTGTGTGTGTGTGTGTAATTAAAGCGCTTAGTGGTTTTATAGGGGTTAAGGTGAAAAAAGTTATAACGAGGATAAAGCGAGGAAATAACGGACGTGCAAAAAAAGTTCATTAGATGTAAAACCAGATAGTCAAAATTAATTAATTATCATTCTCATATTAGTTTTTTAGAAGAAACCAATATTACTAAACATTATATAACAAGATTAAAGAACATCGGAATCATGCACATTGGAGTTGATGATTATTATAGATTTTTACATTGCGTAGAGTACTTATGCCTTAAAATTAGCTTTTTACACTACATTTTTTATTTTGTTTCAAACGGGAACTGGTCAAATCATCCTTTTTATATTAATATTGCTAAAGCAGGTGCAAAATAGCATTGATTTAGCGGGCGTAGCGAAAAATAGAGAGGCTAAAAGCGGATTTATTATTCATCGGCGCTAAATTGAAATAACATAGTGGTCAGGGAGTGCTACGAGCTATAATAGGGATTTTTCTGAGCTTTAATGAAGCTTTAATGGGGATTTAACTACATAGACATGTACATTGTTTATATTGTGTTCTGTTCTAGATAGATCCTGTAGTCGTCATAATAGTATATTAGGTAAGGATTAAGTATGCTAATTTGTGAAAAAAAACTCGGCATATTTAATGCTTGTTTGTTATAATATTATGGATGGTCGCTCCTAGTAAGACATATTCTTCGTATTAACAGACAATATTACTTGTTAATACTCTTTGTTAATACGGATCTCAAGATAGGGAGCCACAGCTTGGTATTAGAGCATTGTTCAAAACAAATTGTGATAAGCACAGAATAGTTTATACATTATAATACATCGATGTATAATACTAGTACGAACATCATCCCTGATCGAAGTGAACTTTATCGTGTCCTTAATCTTACTCGTATCCATTTGGAATAGTTTTAAAAGGAATATTTCTACGAATGTGTAACTTTAAATTCCATAGTATTCCTTTTGCGTTTAATTATGTTGATGATACCTTATTCATGTGAATAGTTCTATAGCTTATATCTGGAAGAGGCAGAGGTCGTACTTAGGGTGCTGGACCGTCCGGTGGTTCATGCCACGAAGAGAGAGTCGACCAATCTAGTGGCTTCTGCCTCAAAGGGGTGTAGATGTTGACCGATCAAATATTAGAGCTCTTTAGGAGCACTTAGCCTTCTACGCCTATTCATTCTTCTCCTCCGCGCAAATCTTCATTTGCGCGTATGTGTAGCTATTTTACTCATCTCGGTGGAATGCCATTCAGAGGCACTAGAGATTCAGGCATGGCTCTGAACCTATGAGCATTTTACGTGGATGGATATTTTTGACTTTGTTGACGTCAAAAGTTGGTCACTAATGACGGCCAACCCCCAATCGCGTGAGCAACACACGATATAAGATAAAAAAATGTAGAAAGCAATAAGAAAAAAGGGAAGAGCACACACAGAATTTTTATAGTGGTTCGGCAAAGTCAGTGCCTACGTCCACTTTATATGTCATATATCTTTTTTGGATTACAAATACAATGCTTTTTCTAATTGAAGAAGAGAAAGAGAATGGTGATGGAGAAGAGTAATGGTGAAAAGCTTATGGAAGCTATCTTTGCCAAAGAAAAACCGATCCCTTTCCTCTTTAGGCTTAGAGGTATTTATAGGTGAAAATAATGGCTTGGCCTACTGCAATATTATCTGGCCATTTCGGCAAAGCTCGGACACGTGGCTTCCGATGATTTGTCGGACTTTTGGCGGCTGATGGGTTCAAATGTTCATAAATAGTGCCCTCGGATTCTGTGGCAGACGTGGCATCCATTGGAAGGCATATCAAAAGTTGAGCTTTGTCCGGATATGGTTTGACCGTATCCATTGCCTCAAAAGTCGGGATATTCGGTGACTGTAGGCGGTTTCCAAACTGTTCCGAGATAATCGGTCAAGGCGAGATAATCGGTCAAGGCGAGATAATCGGTCAAGGCGAGATAATCGGTCAAGGCGAGATATCTGGAAGGAAGATCTTCAGCTTGAGAGTGCGACCCTTTGAAGGAGCGGGCCTTCTTCTGTTCGTGCGGGAGATAGGTCGACTGGTGACTTAGGCGACCTTATTATCTTGTGGTGCTTTCTGTAGCTCGGTTACTCGCGCTTTGGGCTTCGGTTCAGCCCGTTGGGACTCTTGCCAAAAAGAGGGCTAACACTTTGCCCCTCAGAATATATCTTCATCGGTAGAGGGAGGTGTGTTTTGAAACCTGAGCCGGAGCACAAACGCTCGATTTGCGATGGTTATGCCAAACCATATTGAGGCCAGAAAACCGACGGTCCCAATACTGTATTAAAGCCAGAAATCCGACGACCGTTCTAGGCCGTATTAAGGCTAGAAAACCGACAGTTATCGGGGATCCGTATTAAGGCCGATGCGGTAACTATCTTGTGCATAAGGATTCCTGTGAATATAAAACAAAACAGAGTTTGGGTCGAGCATTTTAGTCACTTGGCTTAGAGGATGGCAGACATTATCCATGTCTGGCTTGGTGGCGAGTATTAACCATACTCGGCTTTGTGGCGAACGCTAATCTGGTTCGGCTTACGAAAGTGGCGAGCATTAAACATACTCGGCTTGGTGGCGAACACTAACCTGGTTCAGCTTACGAAAGTGGCGAGCATTAAACATACTCGGCTTAGTGCAAGTGTTTTTTTTATGCTCAACTCATTTTAGGTTAGTATTTTCTGCGAGTTATAAGTATTTCATGAGGAAGAGTATGCTTAAAATAGAGTCTCCCTTGTCTAAAGGGGTTTAGGCGGATGGTAAGCTTTCATGCTAACCATGTGGTATATATAAAGAAGGGGCGGGCAATTCCCATGCCCGGCTTAGAGATCTTTAGACAATTCACGTATGCTAAAGGAAATTCATAACAAGAAACAAAGAAATTCAAAGAGGGCCACCATCAATCCCTGAACATGTCCTAGAGCTAAGTCCTAACTCTATATACAGGTACATCGAGGTGCCTTTATTACTAAAAAGAAATGCATTAAGAGAAAAAACAAATTCTTAATTTATAATAATGCCGCAGGTGCTAGTCTCAGGGTCCCTTCCATCTTGAGGAGCTCGCGGACCAGCCTGAGGAGCTTGGGCAGAGGATCGCGGTGGCATGGCCGAGGCGCGATTTTTAACATATTCAGCGAGTTCCCCTTTTCTGATCCGTCCTTCGATGAGGTCGCGCAGATGTCGGCAGTCATTTGTATTATGTCCAGCTACGTTGTGGAATATACAATGCCTGCCAGAGTCGAGTTCCATCTGGGTCGGCTCTCGTCGAGGCGGTTTTGGAGCGGGAAAGGACTCGTGCATATCGAGATAGATATCGAGCAAGGGGGAATTGAGCTCAGTGTAGTGATCATATTTTTTTCACTCCGAGGCCGAACATGGCGCTCGTTGTTCTCTGGGGGTTTTCCTCTTCCTTTATTCTGGCCATTGCCCTCGAATGGACCTTGTTGTTTGGCTACCAGAACTTCAAGGCTCTCCATTTCCAGGCTGGCATCTTCTTGTCGGAGGAATCGCTCGGCTTCAGAATAAAAGTCATCGATGTCCTTGGGAGGATCTCGAGTTAGAGAGATGGAGAATTCCGATCGATTTTGAACTCCTGCGATGGCGGCCATAAGTACCATTGATGGCTCGGGCCGATCAACTGATGCTACGGTCGCGTTGAATCTTTCGAGGAAGGATCTTAGCGTCTCTCCGGATCGCTGTTTGATGGTAGACAGGAACATGACACTTTTCGGTCGAGAGATGTGCACTCGGAATTGCTCGATGAAACGGGTGACCAGGGTGTTCCAACTGCTGATCGACTCTGTTGTGAGCTGCCGAAACCACATACCGGCTATATCTGTGAGAAAGAGAGGGAAGCACTTAGCCGTGAAACCGGTCGATGCGCCAAGTACTTCCATATGTCGCATGTATCGCATGAGATGAATGGTCGGGTCAGTGCGACCGTTGTATGGCTCGATAGTCGGAAACCTGAAGTCTGGAGGATTCCGAGAATTTCTGATTTCTCCGGTGAAGGGCTGCGATTGACATTGTCTATGTCTTGCTGCGAAGAATTGCCCCGAGTGAAGCGTCAGACGATGCTTGCGAGCTGACTCCCATCTCCGAGGAGTCGTTGCCATGAACTCAATTCCGCATCCTGAGGGAGTTCTGTTCGAGGATTTGGCAAAAGCATGCTCGGAAGGGTGACCGTTGGCTGGGCTCGACCGCCGAGACTTGAGTGAAGGTGTGAGGGAAGGTGAGATCTGGCGACGGGTTCTGGGGAGAATGGCCCCTCTGGAACCAGATGAGTTGTCTGTCGACCCATTCCCAGTCCCGAGGGTCCTAGCCGATCTAGCATAGCATTTGATGTTCGGAGCCCAAGATTGCCCCCGTTTGAAGTGAGGTTAGGAGGGTCTACAGTAACATTCTCTTCCGCTGTTGCGAGGGTCGGTGCAGCAGGCTGGTTGTCTTCGTTCGAAGGGAAGGCTGCACCAGCTCTTGGTTGAAGGGGAAGAGTGGTTAAACTGGTCTGTGGTAAGATCCCGGGTTGTAATGGGCATGGCATTGATGCTGAGGGACCCGGTGGTAGCTCGACTGATCCGACAGGTCGAGATGTTCCAAGGAGCGGAGGAATATTTGCCAGACGACCTAGATCATGATCGCCCGCCTCTTGAGATTCTGCTGCCATAACTGCGCTGGTCGCTGGAAGCGATACTCCTGGCAGTGAAGCATTGGTTGGTGGGACCAAACCAGGATGAAATAAAGGTGTAGGCTGATCAGTGGCCTGATTCTGTGCAGACCGAAGATCAGTCATCGCTCCAGCTTCGTTTGGTGGAGGGATTGATGTTGAAGCGTTCAACCCCGCACCCAGTCGACTGAGAATGTGCTCCACGGACTGTTGTTGTTGTTCGAGG
Source organism: Allium sativum (assembly GCA_030737875.1). NCBI lineage: Eukaryota > Viridiplantae > Streptophyta > Magnoliopsida > Asparagales > Amaryllidaceae > Allium > Allium sativum. Next base: position 433,969,712 of record CM060912.1, read on the forward strand.
AGTTTTCCCTGAGATTCCATGCGATCTCGGAACTCGGTCATAATTTTATCCAGGTCGTCCCGGGTAAGAAATTGAGGCTGATCGTCATGAGAGGAAGCTTCGTGACTTACTTCCGCATCATCTGTCTTGGCTGCGTTGGTGCCCGAGGGACGAGAGGATGTTGCATCTTTCTTTCGTTTGTTCGCCATGATCTGAAACAAGCAGAGGCTCGATGGCCGTATCGGTGCGCTTCCCCTTCCTGGCGCGCCAAAGTGTTGACGTCAAAAGTTGGTCACTAATGACGGCCAACCCTCAATCGCGTGAGCAACACACGATATAAGATAAAAAATGCAGAAAGCAATAAGAAAAAAGGGAAGAGCACACACAGAATTTTTATAGTGGTTCGGCAAAGTCAATGCCTACGTCCACTTTATATGTCATATATCTTTTTTGGATTACAAATACAATGATTTTTCTAATTGAAGAAGAGAAAGAGAATGATGATGGAGAAGAGTAATGGTGAAAAGCTTATGGAAGCTATCTTTGCCAAAGAAAAACCGATCCCTTTCCTCTTTAGGCTTAGAGGTATTTATAGGTGAAAATAATGGCTTGGGCTGCTGCAATATTATCCGACCATTTCGGGAAAGCTCGGACATGTGGCTTCCGATGATTGGCCGGACTTTCGGCGGCTGATGGGTTCAAATGTTCATAAATAGTGCCCTCGGATTCTGTGACAGACGTGGCATCCATTGGAAGGCATATCAAAAGTTGAGCTTTGTCCGGATATGGTTTGACCGTATCCATTGCCTCAAAAGTCGGGATATTCAGTGACTGTAGGCGGTTTCCAAACTATTCCGAGATAATCGGCCAAGGCGAGATAATCGGTCAAGGCGAGATAATCGGTCAAGGCAAGATAATCGGTCAAGGCGAGATATCTGGAAGGAAGATCTTCAGCTTGAGAGTGCGACCCTTTGAAGGAGTGGGCCTTCTTCTGTTCGTGCGGGAGATAGGTCAACTAGTGACTTAGACGACCTTATTATCTTGTGGTGCTTTCTGTAGCTCGGTTACTCGCGCTTTGGGCTTCGGTTCAGCCCGTTGGGACTCTTGCCAAAAAGAGGGCTAACATACTTCATTCTTATAGCATTGAGCATGCTACAGATCATGCACTTGATTAGTACGAGTTGTTAATGGTGTAGGTCGATGTGTCCATCTTAGAGTGAAAGTAATTTAAGGAAAGGTTTGAACTCAAATTTGTGCCTAAGTTTGGAAAAGTGATTCTAACCTGTTGCTTCCTTGACCTTAAGCACGGGAAGTCGACTATATCTGAGTATGTCACTTAATTCGTGGCTTTATCAAAGTACGGCCTAGATCATATCTCCACTTGCTATAAGAAGAATCTTAAATTTGTGAATAGACTTAAGAAGTATCTTAAAAATCCATTTATATTGCAAATCAAATTGACCTTTGAAGAGTTAGTGGGTGCAACCCTTCATCTCGAAGTAGTCAAGTGGGAGAAAGATAGTGATGATGAATGAGGAGGCGGGGTAATCCGAACAAGAAGCATTTTCCTTTTCCCAATCCAATCCCTTCCACCAAAACAAGAAAAAGAGTACAATTGTTCTAGTTCTCTATCTCATGTGGCACCTTCTTCGGCTTTAAGAAGGGATACTACAATGTGGAACATTTGATCATTTCGCCAGGCCATGCCCAAAGCCTGGCATGTGTCTATATTGTAATAAAGAGGGTCGTGAGGTCTCTTCTTGTCTTAAAAGGCCAAAGGGGACTAGTTCTAGTCATCTTAGTGTGGCAAGAGCATTTGGCGGACCATCTCAGCCTAGAGGTACGCCTTCCATCTTGAGGGCTCGTTACTATTTCATAATCAATTGATTCAGGTTTTATTCGACGGTTGCATCAAATTCCTTCATATCGAAAGAACTCGTCGATTCTTGTGCATGTTGACTTCTCTTTGGAATGTGAATCCTATCGGAGGATCCACAATGCTCAGTTTGATGTGTGTAGATGTTTAGTTATTTATATATGGATTTTCTTTCCAAGAAAATCTGCACATGATTTATTCTTTGGGGTTTGATATGATTCTTGGTATATACTGGCTCGTGTGATACGAAGCCAATATTCTTTACGTTGGGAGGGTCCTATACCTTTGACATCCTGAGTCACCTGATCAGTTATCTCTTACTCTTCAGGACATCGATCTTGACTCTGAGGCATCTTTATTTTCTATTGGGTCTCGCATCATGATGAGGACGATGTGTCTCGTATTCCAGTAGAGTGTAAATTGGTTGATTAATTTGAACCAGTTTCTGGTGTGCCGCCCAAACTCACATCGACTTAGTTCTCAGCGCTCATCAAGTGAGTCGACCTCCGACTAGGATGTCGACTAAAGAAATTTAGGAACTTAAGAGGAAACTTCTCGAGCTTGAGGCAAAGCATTTTATTCGATCTAGCTCTTCCCCGTTGGGTGTCGTGTTAGTACTTGTAAGGATGCCCGATGAGACTCGGGCTATGTTTTGATTATCACAAGCTTAATGAGTTAACTATCAAAAACTGTTATTTGTTTCCTAGGATCAACGATATGTTCGATCAATTAAGTGGAGCAAAGATCTTTTCTCATCTTGATCTAGCTTAGGATTTCATCATCTTCGAATTGCAGAGGACATCATTCCTCTTACCGAATTATACACTCGTTATAGTTTTTATTAATGGCTTGTCATGTCATTTGGCTTGATGAACTCCCTCGCATATTTTGCCGATGGAATGAATCGATTATTTAGGAAATATCTTGTTAAATTTAGTGTTTGCATTCGTTGATGATTTTCTAGTGCATTTCAGGTCTATAGCTAAACATGCTAATGATCTGAGAATTGTTTTGAGTGCCCTTCGACAACATTAACTCAAAGCCAAACTTTCTGAGTATCATTTCTAGAAGAGGCAAGTTAAGTTCTTACGCTACGTTATATGTTCCAATGGCATTTCAGTCGATCATTCTATGATCGAGCTTCCACTCAAAATTGAAAGAGCTCCGAGAATATTTCAGAGATTCACGACTTTAGGATTGGCTAGTTATTACCATCGATTCATCAGATATTTTTCTCGTATTGTGCTACCTATTACCAACCTAACATGTGAGGGTGTTCAATTCATATAGTCTGATCATTGTTAAGCTTCATTTCAACAACATGAGGAGCTTCTTACTTAGGCGCCACTCTTAGTGTTTCCTAAAGGGAACCAAGATTTTGTTTTGTACACTGATGCGAGCCATAGTGGTCATGATGTGATGCTTATGTTGTGCGATCGAGTGGTTGCCTATGGTTCCAAGAAACTATGATCGAACAAAGTTCGTTATGCCACCCATGATCTTGAACTTGCCGGCATTGTCTTCGCATTGAAGATTTGATGTCATTATTTGTTGGGTGAACATTTTATTTTCTACACCGATCATAAGTCACTCAAATAACTATTTTCTCAGATGGAGCTTAGGACAAACATTATTTAATTAGCAAGGCATCATTGTCTATTTCTTTGATTCTTGCCTAGCAATTTTATGAGTTATTTTTATGTATGTATTGATATACCAGTTTCATAGTTTGTTTGTTTTGGAAGTACAACTCTAGATAAACTTATATTATAATACAATTCACTCATGTGTGAGGTCCTTAAACACCTATTTTGGTGATCTTTGAAAGAAATTGGACTAGTATATAATATCACTTATTGACATACATGTACCCCTTGTCTTGATTTCGGAACTTGACCACACATTGTTAACACATACTTCACTTTATTATTGTAAACTTAGAAACCTGGCCAAGGCGGGCATCTTACACCCTTGTAACAATTATGTAATGTCTTGAATGTGCATTTAGGTTCTAGGTTTAAAGAAATCAACACTGTGTCAAGTGAAACTTGAAAACAATTTTGATTTACATGTTGTGTTTAACCTGCTGCATACATACATACATATATATATATATATACATACATGCATACATACATACATACATATATATATATATGTCTGTGTGTGTGTGTGTGAAAAACCGCTTTCTTCCTCTTTCCCGTGGAGAGAAGAAAGGCGATCTAAAAGTAACTAAAACCGCTTGTTCTGTTTCAAGCCATTTTCCATTAAAAATTCAACAAAATTCCGTTCGTCCATTACCAACCCTCCTACTAAAATCCCCTCTTAACACCACAATTCATAACCAGATCCCAGATTTCTCTAAATCTCTAAGACTCAGATCTATATCCATGGTGAATCGCAAACCGAAATTTGGGCGTCGACAAGTTCACACTTCAGACTGCTTCTAGGAACCGATAGATGAAATAAGATCAAGCCACATGAGTGGGTCTTGTGACGAAATTGGTTTCATCGTTGTTATATTATGTCAAAGATCTCAACTTCAATAAACCAATCTTTTGAACAGTTTCATCTGCTATTTCGAATTCGATTTGTAATGGGTAAGTTCTCGCGTTGATTTCAACATTGGGGTAATTCTTTTTGTAGCCAAAGAGTTAGAATTTTCAATTTTGGGCTTTATTCTGTAGGTTAATGGCAATCTGAACTACTATGATAATTTTTCCAAATATTAGAAAAGATTTTTGTGGCTTGTTCGTTCCTGTTAAAACATATCTAGTTATAAGTTCAGTCCATGTTTTGCGATCAATAATTCATGGAGTTAAGTTGTTTCTGATGATCTTGTTTTCGGCTATGGAAATGGAAAACAGAAACACTGTTATTGAATACTTTCTTTTGTGTTTGATTTTGGTACATTCAGTATCAAGTCAAACAAATTACGGATTTATGGTGTTTCTGTTAAGAAGGATCTAATTATTTTTATGGAACCTGAAAATTAGAAATGCGAATTGGTGATTGGTTAAAATGAAGTAAGATCTGCTAAATTCTCTAGCATTTTGTGCACGAGTGGTATCTGCAAATTGCTTTAGAAGGAAATTAGTTATTCATATTGATGCTTGCAACCTATCCTTCCAGTTTTGAAATTACTGTTGTTTGTTCTTTACGGAAAGTCTTTCACTGAATTAAACTCCCCCAAATGAATCACAATTGGTGGATGTATGCTTACTTGAATTTACTAAGACAAGAAATGTTAACTTGATGTTCCTCCAATATGAACGTATGTTTGGTTAACAACACATGCATCTTAGGTTGTTTTATAAACTGTTATTGAAGACTTGTGTACCAAATTTAAGTTTTTGATAAGTAGTCTTGGAATTAGTTTAAGATTGGGTTGTTGTTAGGATCTTCAGAAAAGCATGGATTACGCTGGAAACATCAAAATATCAACTGGACAGTAATTTTTAAAAGTAGTTGGAGCAAGATCATGGATTTACCGCTTTGATACAGGGACAATATGGAAACTTGAATTAGATGATACAAACTCAGTGGAAGCTTCTATTCATACTTGATTCAATGTTTTTTCTATTATTTTCACAAAGAAATTGATGTCCTACAAACTTCCATCTATCTGAGGATTGTTTAACATATAGATTTCTACATGAACAAGGTTAGGTACGACCGACAGGATTGTAACTAGTGAAGAATGTGTGTTGAAGACCAGAAGGCATTGTAGTGGGAGGTTTTAACCTCATAATGGGTTGTTTTGTTTTTAGTTTATGTATGTTTCAGGTTAGAATGCTAACCTTTCTATGTAATTTTCTTTGAAGTTAATAAAGCGTACCCATTTTCATATATATATATACACACACACACACACATATATATATATATATATGTATATGTGTGTATATATATATATATATATATATTTATGTATGTATGTATGTATGTATGTATGTGTGTGTAGATGCCACCTTTTGATGTCTTGAAACATGTTGCATGATAATTCTATTTATTAGGTACCTTCGCTCATGTGAACTCACCTCTATCTTTTGTACTTCGATTAGCCTGTTCCGAACCCTGAAACACTAGAGCATTTAACTTCCATACTGAATTCATATTGACTTTGTTATTGTTCTTTCACTTTGCATATTCATGGTCAATCGCGTTGTTTCCGGAAGCTGAGTAGTGCACACGTGTACACGTACACGTGTGTACATGCAAGCTTTTGTGACCACTTATCCCAAAAAAATAAAACTAATATGCGTAGATACTATGCTTGATCTAAACTCTGATATAGAACAGACACTACATAACTGTGTATTTTGCATATGAAATATACCTGAAGTTAGGATTAAATATTATATTTTAGTGTTTATTTGATGTTAATTTACTTGAATAAAGTTAATCCTAACCTGAGTATTTTATGTTTTGCATAAACGCTCGGGGTTAGATCCTAGTGTTGCAGATTTAAATATTTCGGCTATCGAAGTTAGAGAGTTGTGAAGACGCTTGATTTTCGATCATTAAATCAGTAATTTATGTAAATTTCATTTTATTTAAAATATTATGCATGTATAAGTCTTCCGCTTTAAAAATATTATTCAAACTCCGATTTGCTAATAAAATATTCCATTATGAGAAATTGTTGTGTTTATTTAAAAAAATTTGAAAAATTGGATTTATGTCCAACGAATCACACCGATTAAAAAAAAGGTATTTTGTTTTGGCTTAGCCCGTATTTTGTTTTGTGATTTCGTTTTTAATTTTGTTTAAATCCCGTAGGCTAAATGACAACCTGTCACTTTTGAACGGTTCAAGTTGGTTTAATTACTGACTTTATGTAATGGCCCGTATTTCCGTACACTTTGAGTCAACTAATAATACCACACGTCCAAACCAAATTGCAAAGAAACACGAATCATTAGTAGAAAGAAGTTAGAGGATGAGAAATAGAAAGAAAAAGAAATTAGAATAGAAGAAAAAACGAAGAACACAAATCTCACAGCGGAACGAATAAAATATATTATATAACATAAGCTTTCGAAATACAAATCTGTTTTGCATATACATACCAATATCAGAGTACAACAACAATTTTTGGAATAGTTATAAATGCCTGTTTCCATATACAACATAGTACACAGCAAAAAATTTGATAGTCTATAGCCAATTGGTGAAGCCTCCGGCTTCGAGCTCCTCCAAGTAGATCTACAAAATCCCAACTACTTAACTGGCCGTACAAATTTGGGCACCCAAGAGTTTAGCGAAAACAAACAAAATAAACTCGGGGTCAATCATAGGACTGGTGTGAGTAAACTGCAATCATTGGTTTAATTTTTAAAATCCTTTCGAAAGAAATAATAATCGTAAGACCAATCCACAAATAAACACGGATGGTTTTTACCTTACGATAACCAAAATATTTTTGATACCCAAATCCGGTGATATTATAATAATGTCTAAATAAAACAAATAGCAATCTAGCAGAACGCTTGCATCTCACGCTCCACATATAAAATCAAAAACCGTAGGGCGCTTATTGGAGATTGGATTCCGACTATGGCAAGGTATGGAACCACCTTCCGACCAGTGTACTATCGAGGAGATACACTAGGGTTCAACAAGAACGTCTTGCAACCCGACCTACACATGACCGACCACTCATTTCGCTTGAGTATATCGAATGTATATCACCAACGGTTGGGATCAGCAACCATTTCCCGATAGGGACAGCATCGAAATATATAAAGAAGGAAATGAAATTTCCTAGATAGGTGATAATACACCCAAATGGGAGCGACCCACATAGCCATGTTGCCTACCCGATTTTTGTCATTTCTCGGTTGATGAGGCTTGAGGTCACGATTATCTTTCAACAACATCTTGCCACCATTCTCTTTGAATGCCACATCGTCAGACCTATCAATGTACATTGTCCTAAGACTGGACAAACTGAAAGCACCATTCTATTAATCCATCTTAGGCAATTTCTACCTAGGATTAACAAAACAACCCTTGCACTTTACTCCGTCTTCAACTATCTTCAACATAAGTTTATTTGTAACGATTATGCCAATACGGAGTGGTTTTCAGATAACAAAACTAATCCCCATCTCTCCATATTGACAATGGAGGTATAAAATAAATCAAAACATTGGCAATTGGTGATTTAACTATCAAAGAAAACATCCATACAACCAACGGACCTATTTCCAATATGAAATTCTACCGACCAAGCATCAAACAACACAGGCCCCTTTTTAAATTAATTCCTTATTATATTATCATTTCCAATTCCCATCTTCCCCTTTCCAAGATTCTTTCAAAATTAAATTGTCTTTCTCGATTCTTGGAAAACATTTCCAATATTCTAAATTCTTTATTCGAGAAAAATATCTTGTATTCCAGTTAAAAAATATTTCTAAATATTCACGAATCCTTATTGTCTATATTCAGAAAATATACCTCATTAATATCGAAAAATATTTGCATCTTCCATTTCTTAATTCCTTATTAACCGATTCATTTCATTTTCTATGCATAGAAAATATCTCTCATTTTATTTGGGGAAAACATTCCAAAATCCTTTTAATTAATGTGGTGTTATATAAACATCGTTATTATAACTCAAACCATTAATCATTTTTTAACTAACCATATTGCAAACCAATTTCACTATCGCACCTTAACCATTCTTCCATCAATCATGAAGTCAATCAAGTTGGGGTATAATTACCTCTCAGACCTTAATCGAACAAAATTCCCAATTTTGAAATATTCAAAGCTCACAGTTTCAAACAAAATATCGCTCACGCGACTTTCAGATTCAATCTAAGAATCCACTTCTTTTACGGACAAAAACATTGATTACAATGATAGCATTATAATCGCTGTTTCCAAATATTTGATTTATAAGACATTAATTATAATGGAAGCGTAAAATCGCTGTTTAGATTTACAAAACATTTATTATAACGGTATCATTATAATCACTGTTAGATTTATAAAACATTTGTTATAACGACAACGTTATAATCGTTGTTCCCAAATATTTGGTTTATGAAAATATACTTGTACTTATTAGTTTCAACAAATAAATTAATAAGTAAATAAATAAATAAATAAATTTGATTTAAAACGGAAAGTAAAAATAACTACTTCCCTAAATTCGATATAATCGAATTCCAATAAATAATTCTCTCTTGAATAATCTATATTCGATTCATATTCCGAACTTCAGAATATATCTACCATTTCAGGTTAATTCAAATTCCAAAGTCACTTTTGAATTTATCCTTCCCAAATCATTACCAAATTCCTTTATAACCATTCTAGTCTACAAGATGTTATCACAATTTATTTTATATTACAAATTTTGGAATGAAACTCATTGTTTTCATTTTAAAATGATTATCCATTTTCCTTTCCTCACTCAAATTCTAATTTCTATTCATATTTCAAATCTAAATTTCCTTTATAGATATTTCATTTGGAAAATGTTTACTTTAAACCATTATTCACTTTAATCCTGAATATATTTCTTTTATATACAATTTGATTTCATACTTACAAATAATATCTTAAACCCAATTTTATTTATAACTTCTATTCAGAATTATTCATACAGGCCTTAGCTCTTTTAATTTCAATCATTTAAAATCTCATTTAAATTTCCTTAGTAATAGCTAAGTTTAAATCTCATTTCAAATATTGGTTTCAAAACTGATTTTCACTTTCCCAATAAATTCATATTTGAACTTATATTTCAATTTATACAATGATTAATAATTCACTTAATTTATATTCTTATTTATAAACAACTTGATTTATCCACTTGAATAGATTTATATTTTCAACTCTATTCGAAATTTTATTTCTATTTGAAAATAAATTCCATTTTAATTCCAAATTTTCATTTTCACATTTGAAAATATTTTATGGTATCTAAAATACCAAGTTTCTAGGGCCAGGGTAAATCAAATACAACATATTCAACCATGGATTATATAACACATCATATATCACAATCAAATAAAAATAGTAATATAAATGTTGAGGAATCCAGTTGGACTCCTCCAACCTAGTTCCCCTACATCCACATATTTTAATCAACAAAAATGTCATCAATTCCATTTAAATATGCTGTTAGAATTAATATTCAATAAATGGTTTCTATATCGACCATTTCAATCAATTTTATCAACCATTCATCCAATCAAAAATCACACAGCATAAAATTATTATATTTAAAACTCGTTTATATAGATATATAAACGAAGCAGGATTAGTGAGTTTACTTACCTTGGTTCGAAGTTGATGGTTCCGCTTGATTTATGCAATTTCAACAGATGCTTAAAATTATATAAAATTCCAGCTGGTTTGAATCCTTCTAAACCAGTTCGTGCGCGTAGTGCCGGCAAATACGATTTCAAATAAAATAACGAAGATTGAGACCCCTTTTTCATTGATCCGTACCATCACTACGATGTCACCAAATAATGTCAGCAACGTCCTCTTTCTATTGCCGAATTTTTTTTCTTTAACTGCTCCTTCTCCCTCACCATTTCATAAAATCAAAGACTGAAATAACATTAAACTACCTGCCTAAAATCTCGTTCACACTATGTTCCTTCTTATTCAAAACTACCGCCATACGCACAATGACCCAGTTCTTCGTTTACAAACATTACTGCACAGAACCCACTTCCTTCACAATTGAAACACTAGCCGAAATACACTCCTGTAGCCATGCCTTCATCTACTATCTCTCCTCAAATACCCAAATCCAGTAAAACCCATCACCACGTTTTTCATACCACCCCCTCCACCGTAATCTTCTTCCTTCTGTAACAATTCTCCAATTCTTTTTTTTTGTTTCAGTAAACTACCTTCACCTTTCATTCAAGTTTTGTCCTCCTCCCATGCATTAATTAAATTTCAGCACTAGTAAATGCTCCATTTCATAATGCATGTTTCCCCTCATACCATTTTCTCCGCTTCACACTTTTATCACACTGCCAAATTTTGCAATTCAAACTTTCATCTTCCCCGTTACAAAACCGCAAGCGCCTGCAAAAACTCCCCATCCAAATGAACCCAACATCCTCCATGAATTTCAGGCTTCACCCCCACTGTACACGCAAGCCATTACATGAGTCCACCTTCACCAATGAACTGCACAACCCTACGGCGAACTCCTTTGTACCCATTGCTTTCTCTGTTGGTCACGCGGCTCAATCTTAGAGCCATGGTGAAGTTTTCGAACATCACCGAAATGTCGTTACACTCTCACAAATGCAGACAGAATGGAAGAGAAATGCCCCGGGAGTTTGAAAATATTGATCGTATTATTTACATATTTTTGTTGTATTTGTTTTAAAGTTCTTAAAACTTGCGGTTTGATATTTTCTGAAACTAGCAAAAGAAATGGTGAATGCCTCCATTTTTTATAGATCCAAAACCGTGCTTCTCAAGGAAATGAGATACATGTGGGACGACAACCAAGTGATGTAGGTCAGCTGTGGTAGCTGTAAACTATATATATATATAGGTGTGCATTGATTTTTAATTTACTTGGTCGGCAAGTTTTTGATATATAGACGGGCTAGCGTGTACGGGTTTTGTTTGATGACAGCGTAGGTTTATTGGAATCCTGTCTACCTGAAGAGAAACTCGGCATGTGCATGCATTTAATTTGAATAGACAAAGCATGATGTGCTATATAAAATAGAGTGGCATATGATTGGGTAGGGTATATAATGTTAGAGTCTGCGTTTCCTTGCTAGCGCATGTGCAAATTTGTAAAAGCCTTAATTGTTATTATTTTGTGTATAGGTGAAAGGCGAATAGGAGCAGGGTCATAGCCGCAAGTCTTGACTCTTGGAACCCCTGAAATGTTTGACAAATGTGAGTATATCAGTGCAAGGATACACAGATTTTTTTCATAGATTGGATAGAGAACACATGCATTTGTGAAGACTTTATTGAAGATATATACCGTTGATTTTCTTCAGGATTATGTATACGGTTTTGCAGTGATTCTTTATATTTTTCTTTTTATTTTCTTAATATTAAAGTCAGATGGCGTATAGTGATATTTTTAGTTGTGATGTTTTAATCCATTACTAAACTTCCTCTTGTTGCGTAGATATGATAAGATAACGCGGTAGATAAACAATCGAAAGGATAATGACCGAAGATTCAAATGGATTCATTTTTGTAAACATTTATATCTTAGTTAGTTGTGCTGATATCGTTAATTTGGATTTATAACACAAATTGGTTCTAAACTTGTTGTGATTAGAAAATGAAATTTTGTAATGAGTACGTCAATCACAGAAAACAAATCTATGTATCTAAAATATCATTTGAACACTTGTATTCAGTTTACTATTTTTAGAGTAAAAGTTTTCTTACGCCATAGGTAATTATTCTATCTACAGATATTCAAAAATTACTTAGTTAGTTAACGAAGACATAGGACATGATGATATTGTTTGGACTCCGGATTCATGGAAATGGGAAAAGAAATATGTGCATGAGAAAACTAGAAAGAACTAAACAAAGTCAACATGAATGGAACAATCGCCTAATTTCATGTTATTTGATCAAAATTAGTTTTACTACTCAACAACTTTGCTTACCTCAAGTTCACATTGATTTTGTTAACTATGTCTTCTTGCAAGGACAAGATGAATCGGTTATTGTTAAATCAAGTCTACGCCTAATTACATCATAAAAATCATGTTCACATTTGAATCCAATATTTTATTATACTTAGATTCAAATTCGATGACATAAAAAATGCGGGTCGTTACATTCCTTCCCCCTTAAAATAATTTCATCCTCGAAGTTGCTAAGCAGTAAAAACTATAACTCTAACTCTCATAACCTACTTAGTTGAAATCTATATTCCATATCTTCATAACCAAGTTCTTACCTGATCTTCGTATTCCCATACCAATACTCGACCATTCATAATTCTTTCCAAATGATTTGTCCATCATTTTTGGACAATCCATCGTCACTTTCTTTTCTTCAATCCATATGCTCTTCTGCATATCTATACCCATTCCAATTGATTTTAAATTCTTTTATCAATTTCATTATTTCAATTGACATTTTATTAACCAATTCTGGTTTTCTTATTTCAATTACAATTAACAACACAATTTTAAATTATCAAAAATTTCTTCAAATTTTTTTAACTTCTAAAATTTTTGAAAAATTTCGCCACTATCTCCTTTGCGCGGCTCAATCCGTACAACCGCAACTCACCTTTCTAGGCCTTCTCTAATCCAAAAAGATCAAAAAGCCAAGCGGCTTGCCCCATCGGCTCTTAAAACCATCAAACCCAAGTAGTATTGTAAACATGTACGTTTTTGTTGGGCATAATTCTATCTCTTGCATTTGCTTCCATTCAATATCTGCTCAGTATACATATATCTATTTCCATTTGGTTTCAATTCAATCCAACTTCCATTTTATCAGTTCAAGTCTGATTTCTATTTAAGTTAATCCTCTTATTATACTTGAATCCAAATTTATCACAGTTCAATTTCAATTAACAACATCCAATATATATTCAACTTGCTTATTCATAAGTTGAATTCATATTAATAATCCGAATTTCAACATTTTTCTTTATTTAATTTCATTCAGAATTATTTCTAGTTTAATCCAATTTTGTTTAACATAAGTTGAATTCCAATTCATTTGACATGTTTTTACTATTTCAATCTGTTCAACTTATATGTAATGACCCGGGTATTTACGCTAATCACTAACACAGATAAATTGATCGTAAGTACGTATTTTCAAATACAATTTAAAATCCAGATCTTTGAAATTTCAAGGCATGTTAATTTATATATAACAACATTTACATATGCATATATCATAGCACTTACTAAAACCCATTTTTGCATTTCATGAATGATAGCACATATTTGTTAGCGTTTGTTTAAATTGATTTTATACATGTATATGAAGAACAACACTTATACATAGCATGTTATAAAAATGCCATTTTTCACATGTTTTGTTCTTTGTTTCAAAGGATTTAGAACTTTGAGTTTTTGCAAATATTTGAATTTGAAAACTTATGACACTTGAATTTAAAACATATCAAGACCATTTTGTTTTCAAAGCAAGTTTAAAGGCCATTTTGTTGTCAAAGCAATTTTAAAGGCCATCACAAATTCACATGTACATTAGCATCAAAAACATGAAAGTATTATTTCAATTTGCAAGCATGTTTTTATTTATATATATGTACATATTTGAGATAATGCCTACACTAGAAGTTAGGATAGTAAAGGGAGGATCTAAAGAGATATTGATCACATGGCCAAATCTTTTTAGATCAAATAATTTCAGTTTTCAAATCTTCCTCTTTCCCTGCAAGATTTCTGAAAATGACTTTTTCTCTTGCGTTTTCAAAACCATGTCCTTTTGATCATAAAACATGTGCCAAAGATTTTGGAAAATCTTGTGTATTTAAACCATGAATGCACCTACACTAGATGTATACAAAGACATAAATTTTCAAGATACTTTCATGTCAATTTCATCACATGGACGAGATCAAAAGGTACAAATATTTTCAGATTTTGCATTGCCTTTGAAGGCAAGTAAAAGTATTTTATATTTTCATGTTACATCAAATTATCATGTGAAGATGTGTTTTAAAAACCCAATGAAAAACAGAGTACACATGATACTAGAATGGATGCTATGATTTGTTTAAAAACCAAGGAAGATTTGAGAAAGATCATTGTTGTACTAAACATATATGGTGTGACATTACATAGAAACCAATGGGGTAAAAGAGAGGCCATGTGCAAGAGGATAATGGATGAGGTAAGCAATGTGAAATTTAGGATTTAGTGTTTGATATTGTGAGAGAAATGTTTTGTTTATATGGTCTTTCAATTATCAACAAAACAAAATCTGGAAAACTGATTTTCTCTCTTGCAAAAACAGTTTTTAAATGCACATATTTTATTATTTTCCACCACTATAAATAGGCATAAACACACACATTCTCTACACAACACAGGCTCTTGGATTTGATCAGTTAAGAAGAATAAAAGCTAAGGGTTCAAGCTTTCTTAAGTGAGTAAACCTATTTTTAAATTTTTTGTTTTGAAATTTCCTGCATTTTCTTCTTACTATGTGAACTATAAGTTGAACCTGGATGATCGTGGTATGTTTGTTCAAGTATTATATCTTGTATGTCTTGCTCGGTTGGTATGGGGTAGAAATCATGGATGGTTAATAAAACACTTAAGTATCAAAGTGTTAAAAAAGGGGTTTTGCTTGATATTGTTTACAGACCCTGTTACCTTTGTTTAAATCCTAAAAATCCAAATGGATCAGCAGTTCTATGTTAATAGGATTAAAAATAAGATAGCATACTTCTTATAAACCTGTTATATGGACATTCAATTTTTCAAAATGAAACAAACTTGCCACAAAACCAACTGGAACTTGAAACTGAAAAGAACAGTTTGCTCTCTGTAATCAAAAATTCAAAGTGGTTTTTCAAACCAAAGAAAAACTTGATTTGATTACATAATCATAATAGTGGATCAAATTAATGATTTTTAAAAGTAAAATCAGAATTTTTAGATGTGTAAATTAAGAGAAATTATGGGACGATCGGAATTCGAACTTTGGTCAAATTCCGATCATCCAGGCCACCATAAATCAGGCGGTTGAAGGTGGAGCTTTAATTTAGATCGAGGAGGCTAGGAAAAATATGAAAGGATTTTTCTAATGGATAAAATTGAAGAATTTAATCAATATAGGGTAAGAACTGAAATTTTGCGTTCGGTTTTGTTCATCTGAACTGTTCGTCGACGGTAGGGTTTTAGGGTTGCGGTCTAGGGGGAAAGGGGCGTCGGGAAAGGGTGATGACGTGGCATGAAGGTGGTGGCGGCTCATGGTCAAGACGAGGAGGTGGGGCGGTTTTTTTAGATGGGTTTTGTTGTTTGGAAATGGAGTTGCACGGTGAAAAATCACCCTAGCCGTGGAGATGGCGATCCAGGTGTTGGAGAAGAATCAGCGGGGGACGAGTGACATGCATGGATGGTCGTCGGAGGTGTATGGTGGCTTCGGCGTGTGTGCACGTGCACTCAACAGTGAGAGGAGAAGGAAGAAGAAGGAGAAGAAGTGGCGTTGTGATTTTGTGTGATCGGGCTAGAGAAATGGTGTGGTTTTTGAAGGGGTAGTTTACCAAAGTGGTACTTTGGTGTTTAGGCTTTAAAAACAAAGATTTTAAATATATTTTTAATTGAAATTAGTTTTTAAATTAAATATTAGTTTAAGTAAAATGAGAAAATAAATATTTAAATAAAATAGAATTTCTATTTAATTAACAAGAAAGAAATAAGTGAATCCAGATTTAAAAAAATAATGTTTTTGTCAAGGACTGGAATTTTAAATACAGAAGCTGTAAATTTAAATTAAATTAAATTTAAAAATGAGTATTAGATATTATTTTCTAAGGAAAGATTTAAAACTGTAAAGCCAACAAAAAGAAAGTCGATCAAATGTCAAAGATCAGACGTTGTTTTGACAGAAGTCGAAAAGTCAGCACAGAAGCCGTTATTTTAGTTAAATTATAAAATTTAGTACATAATTTAAATTAGAATTTACTTGTTAATGAAATATTTAGATTTTAAACAAACAAGGTAAAAGGAAAAACCGTACGCTAAACATACGTTAAACTTGTCAGTTTTAAACTGTAATCGAAATTACCTGATTCAAGCAACCCATTGCTGTATCTTATAAAATAAGAATTGTAAAGCATATTTTTTTTAATTGTGTTTAGATTGAAAATAAAAAGAGAAATTTTTATTGCTATGAAAGAAGAAGAACTAGATCAAGAATAAGAGATCAAAGGAAGATTTGACGAGGAAAATACCAAGTGTAAAAGTTGTAAAATAAATGATTAAATCATAATTTAAGTCATTTATGAGTGATCAAATTAAGGAATGATGATGAGTAATATTTTTCGAAAGAAAAATAAAGTAAGTATTCATTATAAAGGTGACGAACAAAACGGAAAGAAAAACCGTGTGCGACACACACACTAAAATTGGTCGTTTTGAAAAGATGATCAAAATACCAGATATAGACCAGATGATTATATACTGTTGAGTTTGACTGTAATTATGTATGTGAATTTGATTTTAATCAAGTTAGATTAATGATTTAAAAAGAAAAATGTTCGTTAATCATTTCAAAGAGACCGAAATACATATTTCACTTTGATTTGATTATACGTCACGTGTCAGAGATTTTTAAAGATGGTGATATACAAGGACAATTTTTGAATAGTGCCTTCGGTTTGTCCAATCCCAGGACAACTTGTATGGACGAATGTCTGACAAAGTATTTCCAAAGGAATCACGTACATTGTTTTCTTCAAACGTACCAATTGCTGGCACAGAAGGGAAACTTCTTTAGCCTAACAACCAGAGTATTTTTGTGGAAATCAATTAGTGAGTTCCGATGGATTTGATGATGTGGCATTCTAAGTAATTAAATTGTAATGATGTAAAGGTAAGTCTAGCCTCAAGCCTCACACCCAGGAAATGACAAAAATTGGGCAGGTTGCATGGCTTTGTGGGTCGCTCCCATTAGGGTGTAGCATCACGTATCTAGAGAAATTCCTTTTGTTTCTTAATCAATCGATTCTGCCCATTCGGGAATGGTTGCCGTACACAACCATTGGTGATATACACTCGATACACTCAAGAGAAATGGGTGGTCGGTCATGTGTGGGTTGGGTTGCAAGACGTTCTTGTTGAACCCAGGTGTATTTGCCTCTAGAGATACATCATCGGAAGGCGGTCCCATACCTTGTCGTAGTTGGAAATCTAATCTCCATAAGCGCCAAGCGGTTTTTATTTGTATACTATGTAGGAGAATGTGAGATGCAAGCATTCTTCTAGATTCTAAATTATTTGTGAAAACACCCAGATACTATGATAATATCTGTTTTCAAGTATACAAAGTGTTTTTGATCTCATAAGGTAAAAACCTGTTCCGTATTCACGGCGTGGTCTTATGAGATATTTTTATTTCTTTAAACTGTTTTTAAACTGTTTACTCATACCAGTCCCCTGACTGACCCGGAGTTTATTTTTCTGTGTTTCTCTTTAAACTCTTGGGTATTCATAACGCTTGTTATGAATAGACAAGTAAATGAGGATTGGATAAAACTCGAGAAGCTGGGATGGAACTTCCTGTGTGCTGATCTACTTATCATGTCTACTGTATAATTAAGTCTGCAAGATTAGTCGTCAATGATATGTATAATTAAAGATGTATTATGAATGGATTGTATTACTAGATCTATAATGCTCTGATGTAATATATTCCGCTGTGTAATGTTATAAAATATTATCTTTTGTAAAAATTCCGCTGTGAGATTCTAATGTTTTCTGTGATTTTATCTTCTATCTATTCTTATTCTTATTAATGGCACGACTTCCGATGTGTTCGAAAGTTGGGTCATTACAATTGGTATCATAGCCTAGGGTACTGATTACCTAGGCTTTAGGTGAGTGTGAAAGAGCGTATTTTTATATAAAATTTAAAATAAAATAAATCAACTTGGCTCGTATACCTAAGTTAGTTATATCTAATCAAGTCTAGAATGACGACCTGTTACATTTAGGTGATTAAGATGAGTAACCGAGGACGAAGAGGTCGAGCTAGTGGAACTTCCACTACTAGTGGTTGTAATACTGGATCCCAGGATCAAGGAGAAACTGTGGAGGAAGTTGCACCAGTCCAGCATGACAAAAGCTTTGCAACTATCTGAAAGGAGTTAATTAACTAGGGTCAGCCTCAAGATAAATTAAATATGGTTGGAATAAATTGAATAATGTCCAATCATATTGATACCAGAAATCGGGTTAGAATTCTAAATTGAAGTAAAATTTGGATTTCCTGAAATTAAGGATGGGCTTAAGTATTAATTGGATAGAAACTCAGGGAATGTGAACTGGTCGATTTGTGGAACTAAATCATATTGAGTCTCGAAATGGAGATGATTAACTAGGTAAAGATTTTGGGGAAAGACTTAACGGAGTTAAGTAAATGGACCGATGAGTTAAAAAGGGAATTTGGGCAGATATTTTTGGTTATGAATAGGAAATTTCTGATGTATGTTAATTATTTATATATATGTCGATAACTCTAATCTACTATTTTCAAATTTCGGGGATGAAATTTTTATAAGGGGGGTAGAATGTAATGACCCGGGTATTTATGCTAATCACAGACACCGATAAATTGATCGTAAGTACGTATTTTCAAATACGATTTAAAATCCAGATCTTTGAAATTTCAAGGCATGTTAATTTATGTAAAACAGCATTTACATATGCATATATCACAGCACTTACTAAAACCCATTTTTACATTTCATGAATGATAGCACATATTTGTTAGCATTTGTTTAAATTGATTTTATACATGTATATGAAGAACAACACTTATACATAGCATGTTTTAAAAATGCCATTTTTCACATGTTTTGTTCTTTGTTTCAAAGGATTTAGAACTTTGAGTTTTTGCAAATACTTGAATTTGAAAACTTATGACACTTGAATTTAAAACATATCAAGACCAATTTGTTGTCAAAGCAATTTTAAAGGCCATCACAAATTCACATGTATATTAGCATCAAAAACATGAAAGTATTATTTCATTTTGCAAGCATGTTTTTATTTATATATATACATATTTGAGATAATGCATACACTAGAAGTAAGGATAGTAAAGGGAGGATCTAAAGAGATATTGATCACATGGCCAAATCTTTTTAGATCAAATAATTTCAATTTTCAAATCTTCCTCTTTCCCTGCAAGATTTCTGAAAATGACTTTTTCTCTTGCATTTTCAAAACCATGTCCTTTTGTTCATAAAAAAATGTGCCAAAGATTTTGGAAAATCTTGTGTATATAAACCATGAATGCACCTACACTAGATGTATACAAAGACATAACTTTTCAAGATACTTTCATGTCAATTTCATCACATGGCCGAGATCAAAAGGTACAAATATTTTCATATTTTGCATTGCCTTTGAAGGCTAGTAAAAGTATTTTATATTTTCATGTTACATTAAATTATCATGTGAAGATATGTTTTAAAAACCCAATGAAAAACAGAGTACACATGATACTAGAATGGATGTTATGATTTGTTTAAAAACCAAGGAAGAATAGAGAAAGATCATTGTAAAAGCCCACAAATCCGTACTATCTGAGTTTACTAATAACACCATGCGTCTAACCCAAATTGCACAGAGATACGAATCATTTTTAGAAAGAAGTTAGATGATGAGAAAAGAAAGAAAGAAATATTAGAATAGAAGAAAACGAAGACCACAAACTCACAGCGGAACGAAAAAAATATATTATATAACATAACTCTTGAAAATACAAATCAGTAACTAGATATACATACCATTATCAGAGCACAACAGTTATTCCTAGAACAGTAATAAACACCTGTTTCCAGATACAAACATGGTTCATAGCCGAATATATGATAGTCTATAGCTAACTGGTGAAGCCTCCTGCTTCTAGCTCTTCCAAATGAATCTGAAAAATCCCGACTACTTGACTGCCCGTACGAATTTGGGCACCCAAGGATTTAGGGAAAACAAAACAAAATAACTCTGGATCAGTCATGGGACTAGTGTGAGTAAATTCCAATCATTTGTTTAACTTTCAAAATTCTTTCGAAAGAAAAGATAATAGTAAGACCAGCCCACACATAAACATGGATGGTTTTTACCTTACTATAACCCAAAACACTTTGATACAAAATTCCAGTGATATTATAATAATGTCTAATCAAATAAATAGAATCTAGCAGAACACTTGCATCTCACGCTCCATATATAATATAAAATCAAAAACCACAGGGCGCTTATTAGAGATTGGATTCCGACTATGACAAGGTATGGAACCACCTTCCGCTAGTGTATCTCTAGAGAGGAATACACTGGGTTCAACAAGTACATCTTGCAACCCGGCCCACACATGACCGACCACTCATTTCGCATGAGTGTATCGAATGTATATCACCAATGGTTTGGATCAGTAATCATTTCCCGAATGGGACAACATCGAATAGAATAAGAAATTAAATGAATCTCTAGATAGGTGATAATACACCCTGATGGAAGCGACCCACATAGCCATGCTGCCTGCCCGATTTTTGTCATTTCCCGGTTGTTGAGGCCTGAGGCTACGATTACTTTCCATTCATTGATAGCACAATCACTTTGAATGCCACATTGTCAGATCCGTTAATCACTAATTGATTTGCATAAATATTCTTGATGTTATGCTAAGGGAATAAATCCGTTGCCACCATATATATTTATACATACCAATATATTCGATCCTTGGAAATACTCTGTCAGACATTCGTCCATATACGTTCGTTCTGGGATTGAACGAAACCGAAGGCACAATTTCTATTAATAGAAAGAACCCTTGCACTTTACTCCGTCTTCGATTACCTTCATATAATCTGATTCGCACGTTACTGCCAATATGGAGTGGTTCATGGATAATAATCCAACCGGTCTCTCCATATCGACAACGATATTGGCAAACACTTCGATAGTCGGTTCTTTAACTATCGAAGAAAAATAAACAAACATCCATCAATCACAGGGCCATTTAATTTATATTTCATTAATTAAAACCCTTCTCCACTTCCTTTATCAATATTTGCAACCAAATATTTTCAATAATCATCTTGACCCTTTCCGCTATTTGGAAAACATTTCCATATATCACCTTCTTTTATTTTCTATACTTAGAAAATATATTCTATTTTGCAATTGAAAACAGTTTCAATCACTTATCTCTTTCCCGTCTACTTTAATTATACTCAGGAAATATTTACTTTTATTTTTTTTCAAAATTCCACCACTTGGGTTAAAACGAATGCCGTGTAAAGCATCATTACAACAACCCAAAATATTTTATTCAAATAACTCTTATTCAACACTTCTCTTCGAGAACGGATCTTGCTATTTATCAATTAAAAATGAAATCAATCAAGTTGGGGTAAAATTACCTCTCAGACCTTGACTGAAAACATCGTTAACTTCAAAACAGACAAAACCGCTTACCCCGAATAATCAACATTATAAAAACCAATTATTCATTTTTAAAACATGTATATGGTTCGCTTTCTATTTCAAATTTTTTGATTTCCTTTTTGGTTTATAATATTCTATTTTAAATTCCGTGTCCTTATCGAATTCGATATATATAGATACATTGATTTCTAACTATCAAAATTTCTTAAAAATATTCTATCTCCTTAAATTTTCGGAAAATTTCGCCATAACCTCCTTTGTACCGGGAGCATCGGGATATTTCAAATAGCCTCCAATGGCCCTCACCATTCAAAAGAAAAATTAAAAAGCCAAGTGGCTTGCCGATTCAGCGCATAAAACCTCATATGGAATTTAAACGTGAACCTTTTTGTCGGGCACATAAATTAAAATCTTTATACACTTCATCCCATACCTGTCTAACACATGCTCACCTGCTTTCAATTCAATTCAACACTATCCAATCGTTTGAATTCAGTTTCGCTCATTTATTCTTTAATTAGCTATTTTGCCTATTTCACTTCTTTGTTTGAACATAACATGTTCAAACAAAATATTTAACCTACTCATAACCAAATTGAATATCAATTTCAATTCTAGTTTCCTTTTCGATTTCGAATATAAATTTTCAAATCGAATTCACTTATTCAAAGCCCAATATCAATTCAAAATCTCATAAACTAATTACTATTCAAATTAGTTAATTTTATTCAATAATCAAAAATCTGATTTTTGCTTCAAAAATCAATTCATTACTCCACTTGAGTTCACATATAATTTACAACTCAAATCTGACATTTTTTAAATAGAAATTCGGATTTTTATTCGCTTAAAATCCTTTTATAAAATTAAATAAACCGTTATGGTTTTTAAATGGTTATGGCGCTGTTTTTCTGAAAATTTGATATTGACATAACTCAAAATTTATTCGACGAAATCCAGATTTTTCTCCTCCATTAGAAAACTATTATCAAATCGGTCCCGACGTTTCTTGTTTCAAAGAATTCCGACTTCAATTGAGTTCTGTACACTCAATTGGAGTTCGAAACGTCAATTTACGAACTGCAGCGCTGCGGCGAGTTCGTTTTAAATTATATTTATATAGATTAACTTTTAAACTTCGTTAAAATGAATTCAACTCCATTTTAACTCTATTCGAATTCTAATATTAAAAATCCATTTCATTTCTATTTGAATTCTAATATTCAAACTCCATTTTAACTATATTTGAAATTTATATTCAAATTCCCATTTCAAATTCTATTTTGAAATTCTATTTTCAAATTCCATTTCAATCTATTTGAATTCTATATTCAAATTCCATATTTAAACTATTTGAATTCTATATTCAAAATTCCATTCCAATTCTCTTTAAATTTAATATTCAAGTTATCTCTTGATAATTTATTCATTTTATTTATAAACACCATTTTTCAAATTTCCTTGTTTAAAATTTAAACATGTTCCCTTTTCAAATTTCTTTTTAAATCCAAAATCTCATTTTGGAAATTCTATTTATAATAACTTATAAATATAAATACCAATTTATTTTCATATTCAATTTAACTTCTACTTAAATAAATTCGAATTAATCGAATTCACATCATAAATTATTATCGATTTATTTCGTTTAATTTATATTCTGATCATCAGAATAAATTCCGTCATTTATTTCTTAAAACGATTTTCCCATTCATATTTTTAAATTCACATTTGAATTTAAAAATTCGAATTATCCAATGATAATTTCCCTTTTCATTTACAAGCACCATTTATTTTACTTGTTTATATAGCTAAACAAGTCCATTTCAAATTCATTTGAAATAAAATCCCTATTTGGAAAAATAAATTTCCCTTTCCAAATTCACACTTGGATTTTTATTTCTGAATTATTCAATGATAATTCATTTCACTTTATTTATAAACTTCATTTATAAATGAACTATTTATAAACTTCATTTATAAATGAACTATTTATAAACTTCATTTATAAATGAACTATTTATAAACTTCGTTTATAAAGGAACTACTTGTTTTTATTTTCAAAACAAGTTTATATTTCAAATCTATTTAAAAATTAAATTCTATTTTTCTAAAATAGAATTTCACTTTTAAATCTCAAGTACCCCTTTCAGGGTATTTTTATAAATTAACATTAGCCCAGTGATATTTTAAACAATCAAGTCATCCAATTTTCAATCATTTGATTTTAACACGTCATATATGAATATATATGAAATCAAGCAAGCAAACAAACAGATAATATATTTTGGAGGAACCAAGTCGGATTCCTCTAACCTGTTTTTCCTGCATCCGTAGACGTTAGTCAACATAGTAATACCCATCCTGCTTCGAGGCAGGACATTGCAGTATGAAGGTCATCCACTAACATATATTTGTGCGCATAGGGAAATCATCCGCTATGAAACTGCGGTCATCCGCTAATGAGACTGCGGGAATCCAACCAATCATCAACCCAATATATATAATAGTCAACCCTAAATAACTAATATATTTAAAGCAACCAGAAAAATCCAAACAAGCAACAACAATTATTTTTACAAATAAAAATAATTCTAAATAAAGAGGTGAGTGAGATTTACTCACCAGGGTTTTTATTTATGATCCATTCTGATTTAAATTCTTAAACGCTGCACAATTATTTTTACGAATAAAAATAATTCTAAATAAAGAGGTGAGTGAGATTTACTCACCAGGGTTTTTATTTGCGATCCATTCTGATTTAAATTCTTAAACGCTGAATTATGTCTACCGCAGCTACGGATTGAAGATTTGATTTCGCTCGAAAAAATCTTGTATAAGTTTAACATAACATTAATTATTTAAGCTATTGAACAGTTTATTGTAATAACAAATTTAATTATTAAATTAAAATAATTACCTTAATCTCGTTTATCCCCTAATCTCCTTCTCTAGTGCAAACACAGCCTTCCAATTCCAACATCCAAACCAGCTCCTGAGCACTTCACTATGACCATGACTTGAAACTCCAATATCACCCCCGTTATTGACGAAATCAACCACTGATTTAAAGAGCAACTTTGATTTTGTTGCATTTGATTAACTTAATCAAAGAAGTCACTGGTAAACACACAATTAACTCCTATGCTTACTTTTCAATCCATCTACAGGGAAATGCATCTTGAATTCTCATTGTCGAATATACAACCCATTCTCCCTTTTTATCAACCAAGAATTCTAAACGAGCTAATCCTTCCCCATAAGAAAACACAGATCGAACTTCTCCACTAAAATGCCTAACTGTACCAAAGACTTCTCTCCTCAAGTTAGTCATTCCATCTCTGCCTTCCACCACACACTCACTCAGTCCACCACAAAACTATCGCTCCTTCACACTAGCATCGATCTTTACTGACATCACAGATCCGAGTTCCTATCCCCCAACTGTTGGAACACCCAACGTTCGCACTCCAAGAATTTGTCGATCACCCCTCAGTCCTTAAACCAAATCGCCCTTCTTCCTATCACGATTTCAACCATCGCACCCTTCTCAAAACCGCAAATCGATCCTTCAGAAACCACAACTCCTCCTCACGAACACAGACCGCAATCCCCTTTTACCTTACATCGCACCACTCACCAGGCCAAAATCCCAACATCAGCCCCTTTTGCTACCTGTCGCAACCAGCCATGATGCCCTAGCTTCCATCGCCACTCCATTCAGGTCGAAATCCCCATTTGCAAAGCTTTGAACAACGATGACTATCGTGTCTCTTCCTAACGCGAGCTTGAGTCGAGCTCTGGGAACTCGTGGTCTCTATTTCTCTTTCCATTTCCTTTTCGATTTGGAAAATGAATAAGGCGTGGGGATATCACGATTTATAGAAGAAGGAGGGGAACATGAAGTACACAGCAGATCTGTGTAAAAGATTTTCTAATTAATCTTATTTGATTTTGATTCGATATAAAGAGATCTTTTATTCTTTTTAAACAGATGTCGATTTGATTTCGATCCTATCCACAATCAAATATCTCGGGGTTCATAACTAAAAATCGTGAACCGCTATTTTAGCATACCGACCGTCGTTTCAACGTACTTACACTATTCTGAACTTAACAGAATAGACTATATAATTTAATTCGAACCTATATATAAAATAACCATATTAAATTGAAGTAACATAATTTAAATTCAAAACAAATAAATTTTCTGAAAATAAAATATTTTTATTATTATCTATATTCAAATACAATTAATACTGATCGTCTGAATTGTTTTGATTTAATTCTAACTTCGAATTGAATTATTTTAAATTCTCATATTACGATGATTATCAAAATAAATCGTATTTCGATTATTTAATCGATAACCCAATAAAATACCATTTATATTATAAATTCAATATTTAAAACCATACAAAATATTTAAAATAAATCGACCAAAAATACGGGTCATTACATTCTTCCCCCCTTAAAATAATTTCGTCCTCGAAATTGCTAAGGTAGGAAAAATGGTACTAATCCATTACTTTTCAAAATCTCACCTATGTTGAAACTCAACTCCCATATTTCGACAAATTTAATTCCACCAAAACTTTTGGTCTTCCTTCATTTAATTTGAATGATCTACGATCAATCCATTTATATCCAACCTATATTCCAGTAAACCTATTCAAATTGATTCTAGTCGATTGATTCACTTCAATCCATCTAACTAGCTTAAGTTAAATTCCAATTTCAGAATCCAAATCCCAGGGTTTTCATTTCAAATCCCTTTGAAATCACTTAAAAATGTACATATATTTATAATCATTTCAAATTCAAAATAATTGAATTTTTCAACTAAACTTGTTTTCTTTCAAACAAATTCCCATCAAAAAAATTCTAAGGTAGCAATCCATCACTTAAAAACTCGAAAATGAACACTGATGATGTCGCGACCATCATCAGAATTATTTCCCAGCCACCGAAGTGAGTTCAATGCTTTATCACTTCCAAAATCCATTTCAAAACAAAGCTATATTATTTTAGTATACTTTGAAAAATATTTTAAACTTCCCAGGATTTAAATTTCAAATTCTGGTTTGAATTCAATTTCAATTCATTTCATTTGTATATGTTATTCATATACAAATTTTATTTTGGTTATATATAACAATTTCATTTCTTATAATCTCATTGGATTATAATAATAACAACCAATACATCCATATATAATAATTTCAAAAATTATTCTTTTTATATCAAAATAGAATTTTGGGTAAAACAATTTCATTCGCCCACTTTAAAATAATATCGTGTTCAATCTTCTGTTCAAGTGCTTAGAAATTCCTATCGACTTCGTGGCATCCTACTATTCGATCAGAATTCATAATCCACTCAACAGACTAACCAACTCAATATAAAACAATTTTTAAATCAATTTACAAATATGCGCTCTCGTATATACACGCAACTCATTCTAGGGTACTATTGACCCTACCTCTAATGAGCACATGCCACACAAGCCTAGGTAATTGCTCAACCTAAGCTCTGATACCAACGGTAAAAGCCCGAAATCCGTACTATCTGAGTTGACTAATAACATCACGCGTCCAACCCAAATTGCACAGAAATACGAATCATTTTTAGAAAGAAGTTAGAGGATGATAAATAGAAAGAAAGAAATATTAGAATAGAAGAAAACGAAGATCACAAACTCACAGCGGAACAAAAAAAAATATTATATAACATAACTCTTGAAAATACAAATCAGTAAATGGGTATACATACCATTATCAGAGCACAACAGTTATTCCTGGAACAGTTATAAACACATGTTTCCAGATACAAACATGGTTCGCAGCGGAATATATGATAGTCTATAGCTAACTAGTGAAGCCTCCTGCTTCCAGCTCTTCCAAGTGAATCTGAAAAATCCCGACTACTTGACTGCCCGTACAAATTTGGTCACCCAAGAGTTTAGGGAAAATAAAACAAAATAAACTCTGGGTCAGTCATGGGACTGGTGTGAGTAAATTCCAACCATTTGTTTAACTTTCAAAATTCTTTCGAAAGAAAAGATAATAGTAAGACCAGCCCACACATAAACATAGACGGTTTTTACCTTACTATAACCCAAAACACTTTGATACAAAAATCCAGTGATATTATAATAATGTCTAATCAAATAAATATAATCTAGCGGAACACTTGCATCTCACGCTCCATATATAATATAAAATCCAAAACCGCAGGGCGCTTATTGGAGATTGGATTCCGACTATGACAAGGTATGGAACCACCTTCCGCTAGTGTATCTCTAGAGAGTAATACATTGGGTTCAACAAGAACATCTTGCAACCCGGCCCACACATGACCGACCACTCATTTCGCTTGAGTGTATCGAATGTATATCACCAACGGTTGGGATTAGCAACCGTTTCCCGAATGGGACAACATCGAATAGAATAAGGAATTAAATGAATCTCTAGATAGGTGATAATACACCCTAATGGGAGCGACCCACATAGCCATGCTGCCTGCCCGATTTTTGTCATTTCCCGGTTGTTGAGGCCTGAGGCTACGATTACTTTCCATTCATTGATAGCACAATCACTTTGAATGCCACATTGTCAGATCCGTTAATCACTAATTTATTTGCACAAATATTCTGGATGTTATGCTAAGGGAATAAATCCGTTGCCACCATATATATTTATACATACCAATATATTCAATCATTGGAAATACTCTGTCAGACATTCGTCCATATACGTTCGTTCTGGGATTGAACGAAACCAAAGGCACAATTTCTATTAATAGAAAGAGCCCTTGCACTTTACTCCGTCTTCGATTACCTTCATATAATCTGATTCGCACGTTACTGCCAATACGGAGTGGTTCACGGATAATAATCCAACTGGTCTCTCCATATCGACAACGATATTGGCAAACACTTCGATAGTCGGTTCTTTAACTATCAAAGAAAAATAAACAAACATCCATTCAAGATATCCATCAATCACTGGGCCATTTAATTTATATTTCATTAATTAAAACCCTTCTCCACTTCCTTTATCAATATTTGTAACCAAATATTTTCAATAATCATCTTGACCCTTTCCACTATTTGGAAAACATTTCCGTATATAACCTTCTTTTATTTTCTATACTTAGAAAATATATTCTATTTTGCAATTGAAAACAATTTCAATCACTTATCTCTTTCCCGTCTACTTTAATTATACTTAGTAAATAATTACTTTAATTTTTTTCAAAATTCCACCACTTGGGTTAAAACGAATGTTGTGTAAAGCATCGTTACAACAACCCAAAATATTTTATTCAACTAACTCTTATTCAACACTTCTCTTCGAGAACGAATCTTGCTATTTATCAATTAAAAATGAAATCAATCAAGTTAGGGTAAAATTACCTCTCAGACCTTGAATGAAAACATCGTTAATTCAAAATAGACAAAACCACTTACCCCAAATAATCAACATTATAAAAACCAATTATTCATTTTTAAAACATATATATGGTTCGCTTTCTATTTCTAATTTATAGATTTCCTTTTTGGTTTATAATATTCTATTTTAAATTCCGTTTCCTTATCGAATTCGATATATATAGATACATTGATTTCTAACTATTAAAATTTCTTAAAAATATTCTATCTCCTTAAATTTTCGGAAATTTTCGGAATAACCTCCTTTGTACCGGGAGCATCAGGATATTTCAAATAGCCTCCCATGGCCCTCACCATTCAATAGAAAAAACAAAAAGCCAAGTGGCTTGCCGATTCGGCGCATAAAACCTCATATGGAATTTAAACGTGTACCTTTTTGTCGGGCACATAAATTAAAATCTTCATACACTTCATCCCATACCTGTCTAACACATACTCACCTGTTTTCAATTCAATTCAACACTATCCAATCGTTTGAATTCAATTTCGCTCATTTATTCTTTAATTAGCTATTTTGCCTATTTCACTTCTTTGTTTGAACATAACATGTTCAAACAAAATATTTAACCTGCTCATAACCAACTTGAATTTCAATTTCAATTCTAGTTTCCTTTTCGATTTCGAATATAAATTTTCAAATCGAATTCACTTATTCAAAGCCCAATATCAATTCAAAACCTCATTAACTAATTACTATTCAAATTAGTTAATTCTATTCAATAATCAAAAATCTGATTTCTGTTTCAAAAATCAATTCATTACTCCACTTGAGTTCACATATAATTTACAACTCATATCTGACATTTTTTAAATAGAAATTCGGATTTTTATTCGCTCAAAATCCTTTTATAAAATTAAATAAACCGTTATGGTTTTTAAATGGTTATGGCGCTGTTTTTCTGAAAATTTGATTTTGACATAACTCAAAATTTATTCGATGAAATCCAGATTTTTCTCCTCCATTAGAAAACTATTATCAAATCGGTCCTGACGTTTCTTGTTTCAAAGAATTCCGACTTCAATTGAGTTCTGTACATTCAATTGAAGTTCGAAACGTCAATTTACCAACTGCAGCGCTGCGGCGAATTCGTTTTAAATTATATTTATGTAGATTGTGACGGCCGGGAATTTCGCTCGATCTGAATCAGTCGTTAAACCGATCTAGACCGTTCGAAATCCCTGATCGTTTGAGAACAGGACAAATCAGAACACAAACAGAAGAACATTTCGTTGCTATTACAACAATTCCATCAGATACAAGAATATACAGAGTATAATTGAATAAATTACATTCGACAAATATCAGAGATTACAATAAATTACATAACAGCGGAAAATAATACAATACACAACTAGAAGGGATATACGGATACAAAGCTTTCCGGATATCGTTCCAGCTGTAAACCAGGATCCTGTGAATATAAATCTGCAAAACCAAAACTACTAGCTGCCCGTGCGGAAAATAGGGGCACCCAGAGTTTAGGTTAAAACAATAAACTCCAGGTCAGTCATGTGACTGGTGTGAGAACTAAAACAGTTATTTAAAACTTTACTTTAAAAGAGAGTAATTCAAGGGACCACGCCGTATAACACGGAACGGGTTTCCTCCCAAGAATACCAGTGCATAGAATAAACAACGCAATGCTTTTTCGAAAAATGAAGCTATTATAAGACCCATGTCCCATCACACAATGCAACGCAAGCCGGAGGATAGGGTTTTCCCTTATAGTAGCCAAACATGCTTGGTATGTTTAAAACAAATCATTTGATACTATAATAAGTGTATAGTGTCAAAACAATTTCAATCATAAATATCAATCATAGGCGGCATAGCTACCATCTACTATGTCGCCATACTAGTTCTACAATTAAAACCGAATCACACGTATTGGAAATTGGATTTCCGTCATGAATCGAGGCAAGGGGCAAGCTCCTCTCCGCGTTCGAGACACTCTAGCAAATGTCCCAGGGCTACGCACTCTGGGCAACCCCTGGATGATTCAGGGTCGGTCCTCACTTACGTTAGAGGATTGGCAATTCCTGAACACACGTTTCCCGGTCCTTACAGACCTATATTCGAGGTGCCTCGCATTCCAACAACCACATAGGTGAAAAGTATATAAATGTCAGGGCTGGTAAGTCACTGACACCACCAAAGCTAGAAAGAAACGTCGTGCTCTCCCTGCAGTCCGTATCCCGTTTTTAACTCATACCGAGGTGTGAGGCTCGCGAATTCACGTTACACACAAAGCTGCCACGTAGGCTGTGCTTTGATCATCAACCACAAGACTTTGCTTTTCAACAAAAGCCTTGATCATTGCATCTTAGCGTGCCACACAGGCAATTCATGCCATGCGATTGATATCTATCGATATACAACCTCTGAGCTCATACGTCTCAGAGAAGGGCGTTAAGCAAAAGAATAAATTCTCCGCCGCCAAACAGATGTATATTTAATAGAAATCAATCAACACAGAATAAAATCCAATGTCAGACACACAATCCATTTACAAGTCCGTTCTGGGTTTGAATGAAACCGGAGTCACTTTCCTCGCATATCCATCCATCTCCAAGTACGTCTGGACGACCACCAACTATTTCCATCCTCTTGGGTGTACAGCCCAATCAGGATCGTCAGTAATAATCCAAACGATGTGAAGACTTCCGGTCTTCAACCACCGTCTTCATCTTCGACTTATCGTCGAATCGATTATTCAGAATGGGTATAAACCCGGTCTTTCCGAACAACCCGCGTATATTAAAAACAAATGTTACACAAACTCAACATACGCCTCATTCCAATTCAGAATATTCTTTTTATTCACGGAATCACATTCTTAGGGAAAGGTTCCCATTAATTTTATCCAAGATAAATTCTTTAAAATTTATCCTTTAATCTTCCTTTGGATGTCATTTCAAACCAAATTATGGTTTTCTGAACTAGTCGAGATTAGCGCACCACACCGAAGTAATTATGTATTTTATTTCCCAATCCCAACCTATTCATCCCATGAAGCAAAACTGGTGATACTCCATATCTAACACCATGGTGTTATCGGTAAAATTAATTACCATTTCACGTTCAAATCTAAATTAAAGATTTAACTATCGCTTTGGAGCAAAACTGGTAATACTCCATTCCCGCTCATTTCTAAATTTGATAATTTAGATTATAGATTCACATTTCAATCTAATTGCAGATTCGTTAGAACTCCTTTTACTGGGTTAAAGAACTAGGTGTTATTTAAAACACAGTTCACGACAAACCCAAATCACATTCTATTTGTTATCGGGTTAAAGAACTAGTGTTATTTAAAACACCGTTCACAATAAACCCATTTCAAATTCAATCAAATATATTAGAAATTCCGATTATTTAAAACCCCTTTTTAAATCTAATTTATTTATTTAAAAAAAACAAATCGGGTTTTAAATTTAGTTCAAACTAGTTCATTTTGATAAAATCTATTTTTATCTTTTCAAATATGGAGTTTTTCATCCCAATTTTTCCCAAATCATTTCTTATGATTTTAGACAAATTATTGCTATTTTTAATAATTTTATCAAGGCCCGTACAGTCGATTTCCATCAACGGCCATCGAACTGCACTTACAGCGACCTTTTTCGAATTTGATTTGGACGTATCTCCAAATCCAACCGTTAGATTTTGAATTTCTAATATTCGTTAGAAAGCTCTTTTCGATACGAACCCAACGGTTCCGGTTTTAGGAGAATCCGACGGTCGGATCTCCCGTAATGTTCGTTTGAAATAAATGGTCGAAATTCACGAACTGCCGCGGCGCGGCGCGTTCTATTCAGGCCATTATATTATATATATATATAATATATAATATATATATAATATATATTTCGTCGATTTCTATTCAAAACGAATTTTATAAATAGTTTTGAATTCGTTTCAAAAACAATTTCAACTTCCATTTCAATTCAAATCAAAATTGAATTCTTCTTTATAAATTCGTTTTAAAATTCATTTCTATTCAATTCAAATTTCAATTCAATTTGAATTCATTTCAATTCGCTTTCAATTCAATTTGAATTCGTTTTCAATTCAATTCAATTCCAAAGTCGTTTTCTATTCGATTCAATTCAAATTGGTTTTCTATTCGATTCATTTCAAATTGGTTTTCTATTCGAATCAAATTCGTTATATATTCAATTGAAATCAAATTCGTTTTCTATTCAAATCAAATTCGTTATATATTCAATTGAAATCAAATTCGTTATATATTCAATTCATTTCGAAGTCGTTTTCTATTCAATTCATTTCATTTCGAAATCGTTTTCAATTCAATTTAAATTGGTTATCTATTCAATTCAATTCAAATTGGTTATCTATTCAATTCAATTCGAAATCATTATATATTCAATTCATTTCGAAATCGTTATATATTCAATTCAAATTCGTTATATATTCAATTGAAATCAAATTCGTTATATATTAAATTGAAATCAAATTCGTTATATATTCAATTCGAATTCAATTCCTTATATATTCAATTCGAATTCGTTTTCTATTCAATTTGATTCAAATTTCATTTCAAAATATTCGATTTCGAAATCACTTTTCAACATCATTTTAAGATGATTAAAATCGATATAAATATCGTTCACGTCAAAATGGCGTCAATCTAATCAACACGGCTTCATATATTTCTATTTTCAAATATTCTATTTCAAAATATTTTTATTCCATACACGACTCTATCTCTTTGTCAACACACGACTAATCTCAACGAATGAGTACCGTCCACGTGTGACTATTTTGTTATTTAACATATTTTATGAAAATTAAGGTATCTATCGTTTGATATTAAATCAGACTCCAACCGTAAATTAGTAAGAGAACGATTCCCTGAATATTAACCCCGAAGGCCGAAACCAACATCATATTAATATCCAGGAGACCACTCATCTTATCTATTTTCTAGTCAGTTTCTAATTTTATATATGATAAAGATGTAGATTTTATTTTAAAAATATTTTGTTCAACACATGACTAATCTCAATGGATGAGTATAGTCAACACATGAACCTTTATATTATATTGATAAAGATGTAATTTTTATTATAAAAATATTTCGTTCAACACATGACTAATCTCAACGGATGAGTACAGTCAACACATGAACCTTTATATTATATTGATAAAGATGAAATTTTTATTATAAAAATATTTCGTTCAACACATGACTAATCTCAACGGATGAGTACAGTCAACACATGAACCTTTATATTATATTGATAAAGATGTAATTTTTATTATAAAAATATTTCGTTCAACACATGACTAATCTCAACGGATGAGTACAGTCAACACATGAACCTTTATTTTATAATATTCTTAATTTTCTAAATTGGAATGAGGCCCAACCAATCACCATATAATGTTAATTATATGGATTTTCATACATCACATGTATATAATAGCATTGAAAAATAATCAACCATCAACCAAAGTGCACTACACTGTATAAGCATCAAATATAGATATCTAACGCTTATAACAGCCTGTCAATCAATCGATCGACATATTTAATCAATCAGGATGAGTGAACTTCAAATTTCATCCCAACACCCGTGTGGGGTTTCAAGCAATCAAACACAGATTTTTATTTGTGCAGTTGGGCGATGTGTAAAATTTATCGTCCCAATCAATGTCAGTCAAATAGGTGTACATAAACAAACCGTCCGGTTTGTAAATGAATATTTATTTATTCACATTCACGTTAAAAATTATATTTTTAACGACAAAACATTTTATTTTAACTTATGAATTTCTATTCAGTTCATTTACAAAATAAAAATGATATTTTTATTTTTCTAACTTATTTTAGAAAATTTCGGCGGCATAACGGCACGATACTAGAAACGGGACGAGGCCTAGCCTTATCCCCGGTCTAGTGAAGGCCCACGCCATTCACACATCAATCAAATCCATTCATTTCACCAAACAATTCAATTCAAATCAAAACTATCTAACTAATCTATGCAACCAAACAAACAAGTCCATGGTCTGTGGACGATTGTGTCGGGTGCTACTAAGCACCGTCTGCGTCCTAGTATATATATGTAAATAGAAATGAAACTGAAAGGTGAGAAATTCTCACAGATAGCTATCCTAGCTCCACGGCACTTCATAGATAGAAATCTTCGTCGCTATCGCATCTTCGTCATCTTCGTTGCCCGTAGCCACTACATATATAACAATCACACATTTTTATATTTGCTGATGTCTTTAAAATAAAAATCACATTTTTATTCACTTTCAATTTAAAAATCATATTTTTATAATCGCTTCATACCTTTAAAAATCGAATTTTTATTCCGTTATTCAATATATAAAAATCGAATTTTTACTACTATGTTATATACATAAAAATTATATTTTTATCACGCTATTTTCCATATATAGATTTCGCCTTTTCTAAAATAAAGATTTCGCCTTTATAAAAACATAGACTTCGCCCTTTCAAATTTAAAGATTTCATCTTTATAAAATCTCATTTTTATTTTTCTACACATATAAAGATGATATTTTTAATCTTCCTATCATGTAAAAATTATATTTTTAATCC
Source organism: Allium sativum (assembly GCA_030737875.1). Taxonomy (NCBI): domain Eukaryota; kingdom Viridiplantae; phylum Streptophyta; class Magnoliopsida; order Asparagales; family Amaryllidaceae; genus Allium; species Allium sativum. Next base: position 434,005,766 of record CM060912.1, read on the forward strand.
TCTACCCAAACAAAAATCATGTTTTTACATCTTCTATATAGTAAAGATTATATTTTTAATACTTTAAAATTGTAAAAATCATATTCTTAATACTTTAAAAATATAAAAATCATATTCTTAATACTTTAAAAATATATAAATCATATTTTTATTATCCATACATATATAAAAATCCTATTTTTATATAAAATAAAACCCTAAAATTATGTATAAAATCCCTAAAACTAATTAGATTAATCAATAAAATGATAAAAATAAAAGGAGGGACTTACAGCGTTCGATAGAGGCCAAGGTGCTCGGGGTGGCGCTGGGTGGCTCTGGGTTCTCGCGTGGAGGAGCATCAGATGGGGGGGCGGTGAGGCAGCGCAGCGGCCATCAGGGCGAGGGGGCTCGGTTGCGGGTTCGGGTCTGGGGGGGGTCTGGGTGGCTCGCGGCGCCGCTGGGGGGTGGGGGGTCTCGAGCGAGGTGGCGCGGTGGTCTCGGGGAGGGCGGCGGCTGCTAGGTCATCGCGATTTTTTTTCCTGGTTTAAAGAAAGTAACGGGGAGAGAAATAGAGAGGGAGGGGGTGATTGAAAATATATATATATATATATTAATTTATTTATTTTAAATTTTACTTTATAAAGCAACTTTTATTTTCGACCTCTAAACGAGGCTCACCGCCTGTCGTCCATAGCGTTTTACCCCCATTCCGAACACAATGGGATATGTATCGCAAGCTGATTTGATCGATTCGATTTGTTTCCGTTGAATTTACATTTAAATCTCTACATTGAATTTTAAACGTACGTTTCAAATTACCCGGGTCACATACTAACTCTATAAATTTCATAAAAATATTTTCTAGCTTCGTATTGACGATACGGTCCTAACAAAACTAGTTTCGTCGAATTCTGAGACCGTTGGAAAAATGGCCAATTTCCAGTCGATTAAAATCAACTAAAACTGGTCAAACGCGTTTTCCTTTACCACGCTCACATATTGATTCGAAAAATTATGAAATTTGAAATCTAGCAACAACTTGACACTGCGGATCCAACAAAAGTGGTTTCGTCGAAATCCGAGGTCGTTTGCAAAATTTCCATTTTTAAGGGCCTGAATTCCATAGCGACTATTCAGAATTTTCAACTGGACATATCTTCTGATCCCCGCTATGAAATTTCGATTTTTCGGATTCGTTGGAAAGATATTCTCAATTAGATCCTAATGTTTTTGGTTTCACTAAAATCCGGTTTGTTTTGCACCCGGTACATTCAATTGAAGTTTGAAATCGAATTATCGAACTACCGCGTCATTTTCAATTCTATTTATAATTATATATAATTATTTATATTCTAACGACGACGTATATAATATATACGTTCGATTTCTATTCAAAATAAATTTCTCGTCGTCATTATTTAAAATAATCTATTTTAAATGTTCAAAATTCGCTAAAATTGCCAAAATAAAATTTTTAAACTGGTTCAGAATTTCCGGGTTATTACAATCTCCTCCACTTAAAACTTTTCGTCCCCGAAAAGGAACAAAGTCGAAAGTGGTTTGATCAACCAGCTCTACGTTCGATCCGGCTTGCATTCTCCAACTTTTCAGTTTCTGAGAATTTTCAAAATTTCAAAAATTTGGCTAACACCCTAAATTTTCGAAAAATTTCGCCATAACCTCCCCTGCACCGGGAGCATCGGGGAATTTCAAATAGCTTCCCCGGTCCTTCTAATCTCAAAAAGAAAAAGAAAAAGCCAAGCGGCTGGCCAATAGGCTCATAAAATCATCATCACCCAAACAAAACAGTAAATTATGTAGTAAACATGTACCTATTGTCGGGCAAACAAATTTTATTCTCTGCTCTAGCCTCCTTGCTATGACTTGTTCAATGATATATATGTATATGCAAGCAAATGCAACCAATTTTCAATATAATTCAATATTTGAATCAATTAGGCAAAAATGGTTCAAAATTTATCAAACAACTGAAAAAACAATACAAACATCAATCAATTAGTGGATTAACGTTTAAAATTCATAATTTTGATACATATACAGAAAATCATGTTTTTGATGCCAGTTCACAACAATGTGTTTTAACTATATAAGTTTTGGTTCTCACACCAGTCTAATGGAAATATATAGATATCACACCTTCGTTACTCGAACATGAATACTAATGACGACTAGTCAATCATCAGAATCATCTTCGGGCCACTAGAGTATGATTCTATATCTATCCAGTATATTAAAACTTCGAATATACGTTCATGACGCGTATATGCAAAACCTTTATATATTGGATTGTCCAAATTCAATACAAATAAAATATTCAAATACGTATAAAACGATTTAAATTTCAAAACAAAATTGTTTTCATTTGAAAAATATACTCTTCACACCCATTCTAGGATACTACTGATCCTATCTCTAACGAGTCATTCTAACTGGATATTACTAATCCAATATCTGATGAATTCTTTCGTATGGTTCTAATGTGTCTTGTTCTCGAGCTCTGTAAACCAAAGCTCTGATACCAAATGTGACGGCCGGGAATTTCGCTCGATCCGAATCAGTCGTTAAACTGATCTAGACCGTTCGAAACCCCTGATCGTTTGAGAACAGGACAAATCAGGACACAAACAGAAGAACATTTCGTTGCTATTACAACAATTCCATCAGATACAAGAATTTACAGAGTATAATTGAATAAATTACATTCGACAAATATCAGAGATTACAATAAATTACATAACAGCGGAAAATAATACAATACACAACTAGAAGGGATATACGGATACAAAGCTTTCCGGATATCGTTCCAGCTGTAAACCAGGATCCTGTGAATATAAATCTGCAAAACCAAAACTACTAGCTGCCCGTGCGGAAAATAGGGGCACCCAGAGTTTAGGTTAAAACAATAAACTCCAGGTCAGTCATGTGACTGGTGTGAGAACTAAAACAGTTATTTAAAACTTTACTTTAAAAGAGAGTAATTCAAGGGACCACGCCGTATAACACGGAACGGTTTCCTCCCAAGAATACCAGTGCATAGAATAAACAATGCAATGCTTTTTCGAAAAATGAAGCTATTATAAGACCCAGGTCCCATCACACAATGCAACGCAAGCCGGAGGATAGGGTTTTCCCTTATAATAGCCAAACATGCTTGGTACGTTTAAAACAAATCATTTGATACTATAATAAGTGTATAGTGTCAAAACAATTTCAATCATAAATATCAATCATAGGCGGCATAGCTACCATCTACTATGTCGCCATACTAGTTCTACAATTAAAACCGAATCACACGTATTGGAAATTGGATTTCCGTCATGAGTCGAGGCAAGGGGAAAGCTCCTCTCCGCGTTCGAGACACTCTAGCAAATGTCCCAGGACTACGCACTCTGGGCAACCCCGGGATGCTTCAGGGCCGGTCCTCACTTACGTTAGAGGATTGGCAATTCCTGAACACACGTTTCCTGGTCCTTACAGACCTATAATCGAGGCGCCTCGCATTCCAACAACCACATAGGTGAAAAGTATATAAATGTCAGGGCTGGTAAGTCACTGACACCACCAAAGCTAGAAAGAAACGTCGTGCTCTCCCTGTAGTCCATATCCCGTTTTTAACTCATACCGAGGTGTGAGGCTCGCGAATTCACGTTACACACAAAGCTGCCACGTAGGCTGTGCTTTGATCATCAACCACAAGACTTTGCTTTTCAACAAAAGCCTTGATCATTGCATCTTAGCGTGCCACACAGGCAATTCATGCCATGCGATTGATATCTATCGATATACAACCTCTGAGCTCGTACGTCTCAGAGAAGGGCGTTAAGCAAAAGAATAAATTCTCCGCCGCCAAACAGATGTATATTTAATAGAAATCACTCAACACGGAATAAAATCCAATGTCAGACACACAATCCATTTACAAGTCCGTTCTGGGTTTGAATGAAACCGGAGTCACTTTCCTCGCATATCCATCCATCTCCAAGTACGTCTGGACGACCACCAACTATTTCCATCCTCTTGGGTGTACAGCCCAATCAGGATCGTCAGTAATAATCCAAACGATGTGAAGACTTCCGGTCTTCAACCACCGTCTTCATCTTCGACTTATCGTCGAATCGGTTATTCAGAATGGGTATAAACCCGGTCTTTCCGAACAACCCGCGTATATTAAAAACAAATGTTACACAAACTCAACATACGCCTCATTCCAATTCAGAATATTCTTTTTATTCACGGAATCACATTCTTAGGGAAAGGTTCCCATTAATTTTATCCAAGATAAATTCTTTAAAATTTATCCTTTAATCTTCCTTTGGATGTCATTTCAAACCAAATTATGGTTTTCTGAACTAGTCGAGATTAGCGCACCACACCGAAGTAATTATGTATTTTATTTCCCAATCCCAACCTATTCATCCCATGAAGCAAAACTGGTGATACTCCATATCTAACACCATGGTGTTATCGGTAAAATTAATTACCATTTCACGTTCAAATCTAAATTAAAGATTTAACTATCGCTTTGGAGCAAAACTGGTAATACTCCATTCCCGCTCATTTCTAAATTTGATAATTTAGATTATAGATTCACATTTCAATCTAATTGCAGATTCGTTAGAACTCCTTTTACTGGGTTAAAGAACTAGGTGTTATTTAAAACACAGTTCACGACAAACCCAAATCACATTCTATTTGTTATCGGGTTAAAGAACTAGTGTTATTTAAAACACCGTTCACAATAAACCCATTTCAAATTCAATCAAATATATTAGAAATTCCGATTATTTAAAACCCCTTTTTAAATCTAATTTATTTATTTAAAAAAAACAAATCGGGTTTTAAATTTAGTTCAAACTAGTTCATTTTGATAAAATCTATTTTTATCTTTTCAAATATGGAGTTTTTCATCCCAATTTTTTCCAAATCATTTCTTATGATTTTAGACAAATTATTGCTATTTTTAATAATTTTATCAAGGCCCGTACAGTCGATTTCCATCAACGGCCATCGAACTGCACTTACAGCGACCTTTTTCGAATTTGATTTGGACGTATCTCCAAATCCAACCGTTAGATTTTGAATTTCTAATATTCGTTAGAAAGCTCTTTTCGATACGAACCCAACGGTTCCGGTTTTAGGAGAATCCGACGGTCGGATCTCCCGTAATGTTCGTTTGAAATAAATGGTCGAAATTCACGAACTGCTGCGGCGCGGCGCGTTCTATTCAGGCCATTATATTATATATATAATATATATTTCGTCGATTTCTATTCAAAACGAATTTTATAAATAGTTTTGAATTCGTTTCAAAAACAATTTCAACTTCCATTTCAATTCAAATCAAAATTGAATTCTTCTTTATAAATTCGTTTTAAAATTCATTTCTATTCAATTCAATTTGAATTCATTTCAATTCGCTTTCAATTCAATTTGAATTCGTTTTCAATTCAATTCAATTCCAAAGTCGTTTTCTATTCGATTCAATTCAAATTGGTTTTCTATTCAATTCATTTCAAATTGGTTTTCTATTCGAATCAAATTCGTTATATATTCAATTGAAATCAAATTCGTTTTCTATTCAAATCAAATTCGTTATATATTCAATTCATTTCGAAGTCGTTTTCTATTCAATTCATTTCATTTCGAAATCGTTTTCAATTCAATTTAAATTGGTTATCTATTCAATTCAATTCAAATTGGTTATCTATTCAATTCAATTCAAAATCATTATATATTCAATTCATTTCGAAATCGTTATATATTCAATTCAAATTCGTTATATATTCAATTGAAATCAAATTCGTTATATATTAAATTGAAATCAAATTCGTTATATATTCAATTCGAATTCAATTCCTTATATATTCAATTCGAATTCGTTTTCTATTCAATTTGATTCAAATTTCATTTCAAAATATTCGATTTCGAAATCACTTTTCAATATCATTTTAAGATGATTAAAATCGATATAAATATCGTTCACGTCAAAATGGCGTCAATCTAATCAACACGGCTTCATATATTTCTATTTTCAAATATTCTATTTCAAAATATTTTTATTCCATACACGACTCTATCTCTTTGTCAACACACGACTAATCTCAACGAATGAGTACCATCCACGTGTGACTATTTTGTTATTTAACATATTTTATGAAAATTAAGGTATCTATCGTTTGATATTAAATCAGACTCCAACCGTAAATTAGTAAGAGAACGATTCCCTGAATATTAACCCCGAAGGCCGAAACCAACATCAGATTAATATCCAGGAGACCACTCATCTTATCTATTTTCCAGTCAGTTTCTAATTTTATATATGATAAAGATGTAGATTTTATTTTAAAAATATTTTGTTCAACACATGACTAATCTCAATGGATGAGTACAGTCAACACATGAACCTTTATATTATATTGATAAAGATGTAATTTTTATTATAAAAATATTTCGTTCAACACATGACTAATCTCAACGGATGAGTATAGTCAACACATGAACCTTTATATTATATTGATAAAGATGAAATTTTTATTATAAAAATATTTCGTTCAACACATGACTAATCTCAACGGATGAGTACAGTCAACACATGAGCCTTTATATTATATTGATAAAGATGTAATTTTTATTATAAAAATATTTCGTTCAACACATGACTAATCTCAACGGATGAGTACAGTCAACACATGAACCTTTATTTTATAATATTCTTAATTTTCTAAATTGGAATGAGGCCCAATCAATCACCATATAATGTTAATTATATGGATTTTCATACATCACATGTATATAATAGTATTGAAAAATAATCAACCATCAACCAAAGTGCACTACACTGTATAAGCATCAAATATAGATATCTAACGCTTATAACAGCCTGTCAATCAATTGATCGACATATTTAATCAATCAGGATGAGTGAACTTCAAATTTCATCCCAACACCCGTGTGGGGTTTCAAGCAATCAAACACAGATTTTTATTTGTGCAGTTGGGCGATGTGTAAAATTTATCGTCCCAATCAATGTCAGTCAAATAGGTGTACATAAACAAACCGTCCGGTTTGTAAATGAATATTTATTTATTCACATTCACGTTAAAAAATATATTTTTAACGACAAAACATTTTATTTTAACTTATGAATTTCTATTCAGTTCATTTACAAAATAAAAATGATATTTTTATTTTTCTAACTTATTTTAGAAAATTTCGGCGACATAACGGCACGATACTAGAAACGGGACGAGGCCTAGCCTTATCCCCGGTCTAGTGAAGGCCCACGCCATTCACACATCAATCAAATCCATTCATTTCACCAAACAATTCAATTCAAATCAAAACTATCTAACTAATCTATGCAACCAAACAAACAAGTCCATGGTCTGTGGACGATTGTGTCGGGTGCTACTAAGCACCGTCTGCATCCTAGTATATATATGTAAATAGAAATGAAACTGAAAGGTGAGAAATTCTCACAGATAGCTATCCTAGCTCCACGGCACTTCATAGATAGAAATCTTCGTCGCTATCGCATCTTCGTCATCTTCGTTGCCCGTAGCCACTACATATATAAAAATCACACATTTTTATATTTGCTGATGTCTTTAAAATAAAAATCACATTTTTATTTATTCCCTTTCAATTTAAAAATCATATTTTTATAATCGCTTCATACCTTTAAAAATCGAATTTTTATTCCGTTATTCAATATATAAAAATCGAATTTTTACTACTATGTTATATAGATAAAAATTATATTTTTATCACGCTATTTTCCATATATAGATTTCTCCTTTTCTAAAATAAAGATTTCGCCTTTATAAAAACATAGACTTCGCCCTTTCAAATTTAAAGATTTCATCTTTATAAAATCTCATTTTTATTTTTCTACACATATAAAGATGATATTTTTAATCTTCCTATCATGTAAAAATTATATTTTTAATCCTCTACCCAAACAAAAATCATGTTTTTACATCTTCTATATAGTAAAGATTATATTTTTAATACTTTAAAAATATAAAAATCATATTCTTAATACTTTAAAAATATAAAAATCATATTCTTAATACTTTAAAAATATAAAAATCATATTTTTATTATCCATACATATATAAAAATCCTATTTTTATATAAAATAAAACCCTAAAATTAAGTATAAAATCCCTAAAACTAATTAGATTAATCAATAAAATGATAAAAATAAAAGGAGGGACTTACAGCGTTCGATAGAGGCCAAGGTGCTCGGGGTGGCGCTGGGTGGCTTTGGGTTCTCGCGTGGAGGAGCATCAGATGGGGGGGCGGTGAGGCAGCGCGGCGGCCATCAGGGCGAGGGGGCTCGGTTGCGGGTTCGGGTCTGGGGTGGTCTGGGTGGCTCGCGGCGCCGCTGGGGGGGTGGGGGTCTCGAGCGTGGTGGCGTGGTGGTCTCGGGGAGGGCAGCGGCTGCTAGGTCATCGCGATTTTTTTTTCCTGGTTTAAAGAAAGTAACGGGGAGAGAAATAGAGAGGGAGGGGGTGATTGAATATATATATATATATATATATATATTAATTTATTTATTTTAAATTTTACTTTATAAAGCAACTTTTATTTTCGACCTCTAAACGAGGCCCACCGCCTGTCGTCCATAGCGTTTTACCCCCATTCCGAACACAATGGGATAGGTATCGCAAGCTGATTTGATCGATTCGATTTGTTTCCGTTGAATTTACATTTAAATCTCTACATTGAATTTTAAACGTACGTTTCAAATTACCCGGGTCACATACTAACTCTATAAATTTCATAAAAATATTTTCTAGCTTCGTATTGACGATACGGTCCTAACAAAACTAGTTTCGTCGAATTCTGAGACCGTTGGAAAAATGGCCAATTTCCAGTCGATTAAAATCAACTAAAACTGGTCAAACGCGTTTTCCTTTACCACGCTCACATATTGATTCGAAAAATTATGAAATTTGAAATCTAGCAACAACTTGACACTGCGGATCCAACAAAAGTGGTTTCGTCGAAATCCGAGGTCGTTTGCAAAATTTCCATTTTTAAGGGCCTGAATTCCATAGCGACTATTCAGAATTTTCAACTGGACATATCTTCTGATCCCCGCTATGAAATTTCGATTTTTCGGATTCGTTGGAAAGATATTCTCAATTAGATCCTAATGTTTTTGGTTTCACTAAAATCCGGTTTGTTTTGCACCCGGTACATTCAATTGAAGTTTGAAATCGAATTATCGAACTACCGCGTCATTTTCAATTCTATTTATAATTATATATAATTATTTATATTCTAACGACGACGTATATAATATATACGTTCGATTTCTATTCAAAATAAATTTCTCGTCGTCATTATTTAAAATAATCTATTTTAAATGTTCAAAATTCGCTAAAATTGCCAAAATAAATTTTTTAAACAGGTTCAGAATTTCCGGGTTATTACATAGATAAACTTTTAAATTTCGTTAAAATGAATTCAACTCCATTTTAACTCTATTCGAATTCTAATATTCAAACTCCATTTCCTTTCTGTTTGAATTCTAATATTCAAACTCAATTTTTAACTCTATTTGAAATTTATATTCAAATTCCCATTTCAAATTCTATTTTGAAATTCTATTTTCAAATTCCATTTCAATCTATTTGAATTCTATATTCAAATTCCATATTTAAACTATTTGAATTCTATATTCAAAATTCCATTCCAATTCTCTTTGAATTTAATATTCAAGTTTTCTCTTGATAATTTATTCATTTTATTTATAAACACCATTTTTCAAATTTCCTTGTTTAAAATTTAAACAAGTTCCCTTTTCAAATTTCTTTTTAAATCCAAAATCTCATTTTGGAAATTCTATTTATAATAACTTATAAATATAAATACCAATTTATTTTCATATTCAATTTAACTTCTACTTAAATAAATTCGAATTAATCGAATTCACATCATAAATCCTTATTGATTTATTTCGTTCAATTTATATTCTGAACATCAGAATAAATTCCGTCGTTTATTTCTTAAAATGATTTCCTCATTCAAATTTTTAAATTCACATTTGAATTTAAAAATTCGAATTATCCAATGATAATTTACCTTTTCATTTACAAGCACCATTTGTTTTACTTGTTTATATAGTTAAACAAGTCCATTTCAAATTCATTTGAAATAAAATGTAACACCCCACGTCCATTAATGTCACTCACAAAGGGAATGCATTAACTTCTATGGAGCGTTTTAAGTGAGTATAGAACAGAAACTTAACAACAAGACAGATATAAATAGCACTTGAAAAATTAAAAACTTTATTTCATTGCAGCGGAAAATACATATGTTTGATTACATCATCAAAACCAGAGCCAGGTACATAATATCCATCTTAACTAAATCAAAGTACATAAATTGAAAGACATAATCCCCAATACAAAATAGCCATAAATAAAAGAGAGGCTGAACTTTACTTCAGCGATCCAAGCAATCTTCTAAAAGCAAGAAGCACAGCTGTAAAAATCAAGCTCCACTGGTGCTAGTTTCAACCTGAGCACCTGGGGGGAAGAAAGGAAGAAAAGAGGAGGAAACAAAGGGGGTCATACGCAAAGTCTGGCGAGTGCGATAACTTTAACAATATAATTACCAAAGTAACTAGGTTAAGGCATAAGTTGGAAAATCAGGAAATGACCATGAACCATAGAGTATGGCAGAGTAAACAAGGAAACAAGATGAACAACGATATCGTTAAAGCACACCTAAACCACTATAAGATAATTACTAAACTACACCAACACTATAAGATGATTGTTATACTGCACCACCACTAGTCACCCTAAGGTTGATCCCGCCTACAGACTTAAATAATGATAATGGTAGTTTCGTGCACCCCTAGCTGCCTTCGTAGGTGCCGCCTGCCCCTATCTCCACTAGGTGTACCTACTACCCCCAAGCGATCGGCTCCCTAAATCGTAGATACCCGTGCTGGCCCCACAGTCGGGTGTATCACTCCCCAAAGTGGCAATCCGATACCACCAATGATGCATGGCTTATACCTACATGATGCAACAACATCTTACCTACTAGCCCGGGTCCACACACACATATGAACCGGTTGGACTTGCGTTGCCATCGCTAACCCGATTTGGCCTCTTACAGTCAATCCCAGTATGCGTGTCCCGTCCTCGACTTGGGTCGAGCCCACAAAGATACGTATGGGTTACTGGTTGAAACGGGCCCCCATTACTTGACATAAGCTATCCACCTAAGCTTGATCCCCTTTAGTACATCCCACTTAACTCTCTTCTTATTCATGTTCACTTACATGATTCAATTTTGGTTAAGTGTTTCTAATCGTATTTCAAATGCCACCCAAGGCACCCACTAAATTCCACATGACACCCAAGGCACCCACTTAACCCCCTCATGTCCCACTACATGTTTATCTGGTTAAGTGTTTCTTAATTCATTAAGACCGTAACCTCATAAAGACCACTCACATTAGACTGGCATTTGTGGCAGCTGGATTTGCCGGGCGAGTCCAGGCAGTCTTACACCACAATAGAGCCTAACCTCGTGTCTTCACAACTGTTATGCATTTAGTTTATGCCTAAGACCTCCCTTAGACTGGCATTTGTGGCAGCTGGATTTGCCGGGCGGGTCCGGACAGTCTTACACCACAAAAGAGCCTAAACTCGTGTCTTAGACGATTAATTACTCCTAATTAATCATTCCCCAGTTTGAATTACTTTCCCTATTCAAATTATCAATCAATTCCAAATTTAACTATGGCCATAATTGACTCAATTATGTCCATCCATTTATGGTATGCAAAATCATACCAATTTTCATCACAAATTTATTTTATGCCATTTAAGGCATTTATGCCAATTCTTAATATTAAATCTTTTTAATATTATCCCATTACCCCACGTTGTACGTTCATTCGTTCAACGTAAAATATACGTTAGACTCGAATAGTCTAATTCATGGAATAAAGAGAAAACATCACAACATACATATAACTAAAGATGGATCTAAACATAGGGGTGAACTTGCAAGTGTGAATGATGTTCTACATCTACAACTTGCAAAGGCCAAAGTTACAACTTGCATAAAACTACATATGTCATAGATCCAAATCTAAAGGTGTAAACTTGTTTAGATAATGGTCACAAACTTTCATAAATCATGTATGTCATGGATCTACATCTAAAGGTGTAAACTTTCATAGTCGATAACCACAAGCTTGCATAACATGATTCATATTCCAAACTCGTATATTTATATAAACTTTGCATATGTGATTTATGCAACATAATAATGGTGTAAACTTACATCAAAACATGTAAACTAGCATGTAGAATTTATCATAGAACTCACACATGTCATAGCCTAATTTTAGATCAAATTTTCACATAAACTAGATGTCATGAAAACATGTAAGGTTACATATAATTTTCCCCAATTTGCGTATGATTCATGTCTAAATCAAAAACTAAACTTGCATACATACATATGATTTATCATATGAACCAACATAACCAAGCTAGCATATGAACAACATGATGATTCGATTATACATAAGCCAATCATAAAATTACAGCATAGATGATCACAACTTTACAAGAGAGCATCATAGAATTCACAACATAAACATCACAATTTTACTACATGAATAATAACATGCAGTCAATAATTCACATCATATCCAAATAGTCCACATCATAACTCAATCCACTTAATTTGCTAATTATTTTATTAAAATTATTGAACTCACAACTCAAAGAAGGTCTTGAGCTCCGAATTCTGAGTTCTGAAGTTGTAATAGCTTTCCTTTGAAGTAGATTCGTTGTTAGAGTTGAAAAGAATTGAATTAATTAGCTTTCTTCCTCCCTAATTGGTGGATGCTATGCTGAGTTGCTAGGTGACGGCATGGAGGCCATGAATCTAATTTTTGTTTTGATTTTAGGGTTTGAGTCTAGAGGTGTTTTTATAGAGTTTAGGATTAGTTTAAGCCGTCTGATACCCCCAGAATTAATCCCAGCCAATCAGAGCATATCAGAAACCCTAATGAGTTAGCATCTAGTCATCAACAGGTCATAAAACAAATCCGCCCGGAGGGGCAGGTCGACCCCAAGGTTGACCCCTAGGTCGACCTGGCCCTGGCGGGAATTTTTCCGCCTAGCCTGTTTGACACTGAAATTGAATTTTCTGAAATCTGTTTTGAATTTTCTGAAGCTTCCGATGGCCATAACTTCTTCATACGAAGTCCAATTCACGCAAACTCGGACTCTATCTCAACCAGAATTCCGAGACAAACACAATGGCGCAACCCATTTCCCTTAATTCTCACATCTGAGATTAGTTATTCTTTAATTTGGTTAATTCGATTATTCAAAAATCCGGGGTGTTACATAAAATCTCTATTTGGAAAAATAAATTTCCCTTTCCAAATTCACACTTGGATTTTTATTTCTGAATTATTCAATGATAATTCATTTCACTTTATTTATAAACTTCGTTTATAAATGAACTATTTATAAACTTCGTTTATAAAGGAACTACTTGTTTTTATTTTCAAAACAAGTTTATATTTCAAATCTATTTAAAAATTAAAATTCTATTTTTCTAAAATAGAATTTCACTTTTAAATCTCAAATACCCCTTTCAGGGTATTTTTATAAATTAACACTTAGCCCAATGATATTTTAAACAATCAAATCATCCAATTTTCAATCATTTGATTTTAACACGTCATATATGGATATATATGAAATCAAGCAAACAAACAAACAGATAATATATTTTTGAGGAACCCAGTCGGATTCCTCCAACCTGTTTTTCCTGCATCCACAGACGTTAGTCAACATAGTAATACCCATTCTACTTCGAGGCAGGACATCGCGGTATGAAGGTCATCCACTAATATATATTTGTGGGGCGCATAGGGAAATCATCCGCTATGAAACTGCGGGCATCCGCTAATGAGACTGCGGGAATCCAACCAATCATCAACCCAATATATATATATATATAATAGTCAACCATAAATAACTAATATATTTAAAGCAACCAGAAAAATCCAAATAAGCAATAACAATTATTTTTACGAATAAAAATAATTCTAAATAAAGAGGTGAGTGAGATTTACTCACCAGGGTTTTTATTTGCGATCCATTCTGATTTAAATTCTTAAACGCTGAATTATGTCTACCGCAGCTACGGATTAGACGATTTGATTCCACTCGATAAAAATCTTGTATAAGTTTAACATAACATTAATTATTTAAGTTATTGCACAGTTTAATGTAATAACAAATTTAATTATTAAATTAAAATAATTACCTTAATCTCGTTTATCCTCTAATCACCTTCTCTAGTGCAAACACAACCTTCCCATTCCAACATCCGAACCAGCTCCTGAGTACTTCACTATGACCATGACTTGAAACTCCAATATTACCCCCGTTATTGACGAAATCAACAACCGATTTAATGAGCAACTTTGATTTTGTTGCATTTGATTAACTTAATCAAAGAAGTCACTGGTAAACATACAATTAACTCCTATGCTTAACACTTTTCAATCCATCTACAGTGAAATGCATCTTGAATTCTCATTGTCAAATACACAACCCATTCTCCCTTTTTATCAACCAAGAATTCAAAACGAGCTCATCCTTCCCAACAAGAAAACAGAGATCGAACTTCTCCACTGAAATGCCTTACTATACCAAAGATTTCTCTCATCAAGTTAGTCATTCCATCTCTGCCTTCCACCGCACACTCACTCAGTCCACCACAAAACTATCGCTCCTTCACACTAGCATCGATCTTTACTGACATCACAGATCTGAGTTCCTATCACCCAACTGTTGGAACACCCAACATTCGCACTCCATGAATTTGTCGATCACCCCTCAGCCCTTAAACCAAATCGCCCTTCTTCCTGTCGCGATTTCAACCATCGCACCCTTCTCAAAACCGTAGATCGATCCTTCAGAAACCACAACTCCTCCTCACGAACACAGATCGCACTCCCCTTTTACCTTACATCTCACCACTCACCAGGCCAAAATCCCAACATCGGCCCTTCTGCTACCTATCGCAACTAGTCAGGATGCCCTAGCTTCCATCGCCACTCCGTTCAGGTCGAAATCCCCATTTGCAAAGCTTTGAACAACGATGACTATCGTATCTCTTCCTAACGCGAGCTTGAGTCGAGCTCTGGGAACTCGCGGTCTCTGTTTCTCTTTCCATTTCCTTTTTGATTTGGAAAATGAATAAGGCGTGGGGATATCGCGATTTATAGAAGAAGGAAGGGAACATGAAGTACACAGCAGATCTGTGTAAAAGATTTTCTAATTAATCTGATTTGATTTTGATTCGATATAAAGAGATCTTTTATTCTTTTTAAACAGATGTCGATTTGATTTCGATCCTATTCACAATCAAATATCTCGGGGTTCATAATTAAAAATCGTGAACCGCTATTTTAGCGTACCGACCGTCGTTTCGACGTATTTACACTATTCTGAACTTAACGGAATAAACTACATAATTTAATTCGAACGTATATATAAAATAACCATATTAAATTGAAGTGATATAATTTAAATTCAAAACAAATAAATTTTCTGAAAATAAAATATTTTTATTATCATCTATATTCAAACACAATTAATACTGATCATTTGAATTGTTTTGATTTAATTCTAACTTCAAATTGAATTATTTTAAATTCTCATATTACAATGAATATCAAAATAAATCATATTTTGATTATTTAATCGATAACCCAATAAAATACCATTTATATTATAAATTCAATATTTAAAACCATACTAAATATTTAAAATAAATCGACCAAAAATATGGGTCGTTACAATCATGGTTGTACCTAGCATATATGGTGTGACATTACATAGAAACCAATGGGGGTAAAAGAGAGGTCATGTGCAAGAGGATAATGGCTGAGGTAAGCCATGTGAAATTTAGGATTTGGTGTTTGATATTGTGAGAGAAATGTTTTGTTTATATGGTCTTTCAATTGTCAGCAAAACAAAATCTGGAAAACTGATTTTTCTCTCTTGCAAAAACAGTTTTTAAATGCACATATTTTATTATTTTCCACCATTATAAATAGGCATAAACACACACATTCTCTACACAACACAAGCTCTTGGATTTGATCAGTAAAGAAGAATATAAGCTAAGGGTTCAAGCTTTCTTAAGTGAGTAAACCTATTTTGAAATTTTCTGTTTTGAAATTTCCTGCATTTTCTTCTTGTTGTGTGAACTATAAGTTGAACCTGGATGATCGCGGTATGTTTGTTCAAGTATTATATCTTGTATGTCTTGCTTGGTTGGTATGGGGTAGAAATCATGGATGGTTAATAAAACACTTAAGTATCAAAGTGTTAAAAAGGGGTTTTTTTGCTTGATATTGTTTACAGACCCTATTACTTTTTTTAAATCCTAAAAATCCAAATGGATCAGCAGTTCTATGTTAGTAGGATTAGAAATAAGATAGCATAATTATTATAAACATGTTATATGGACATTCAATTGTTCAAAATAAAACAAACTTGCCACAAAACCCACTGGAACTTGAAACTGAAAAGAACAGTTTGCTCTCTGTAATCAAAAATTCAAAGTGGTTTTTCAAACCAAAGAAAAGCTTGATTTGATTACATAATCATAATAGTGGATCAAACTAATGATTTAAAGTAAAATCAAAATTTTTAGATGTGTAAATCAAGAGAAATTCTGGGATGATCGGAATTCGAACTTTGGTCAAATTCCAATCATCCGGGCCACCATAAATTAGGCGGTTGAAGGTGGAGCTTCAACTTAGATCGAGGAGGCTAGGAAAAATATGAAAGGATTTTTCTAATGGATAAAACTGAAGAATTTAATCAATATAGGGTAAGAACTGAAATTTTGGGTTCGGTTTTGTTCATCTGAACTGTTCGTCGATGGTATGGTTTTAGGGTTGCGGTCCAGGCGGAAAGGGGCATCGGGAAAGGGTGATGATGTGGCATGAAGGCGGCGGCGGCTCATGGTCAAGGCGAGGAGGTCGGGCGGTTTTCTTGGATGGGTTTTGTTGTCTGGAAATGGAGTTGCACGGTGAAAAATCACCCCGGCTGTGGAGATGGCGATCCAGGTGTTGGAGAAGAATCAACGGGGGATGAGTGACATGCATGGACGGTCGTCGGAGGTGTATGGTGGCTCCGGCGTATGTGCACATGCACGCAACAGTGAGAGGAGAAGGAAGAAGAAGGAGAAGAAGTGGCGTTGTGATTTTGTGTGATCGGGCAAGAGAAATGGTGTGGTTTTTGAAGTGGTAGTTTACCAAAGTGGTACTTTGGTGTTTGGGCTTTAAAAACATAGATTTTTAAATATATTTTTAATTGAAATTAGTTTTTAAATAAAATATTAGTTTAAGTAAAATGAGAAAATAATATTTAAATAAAATAGAATTTCTATTTAATTAACAAGAAAGAAATAAATGAATCAAGATTAAAAAAATACAGATTTTGTCAAGGATTGGAATTTTAAACACAGAAGCTGTAAATTTAAATTAAATTAAATTTAATTTAAAATGGGTATTAAAGATGATTTTCTAAGGAAAGATTTAAAACTGTAAAGCCAACAAGAAGAAAGTCGATCAAATGTGAAAGATCAGACGTTGTTTTGACAGAAGTCGAAAAATCAGCACAGAAGCCATTATTTTAGTTAAATTATAAAATTTAGTATATAATTTAAATTAGAATTTACTTGTTAATGAAATATTTTGACTTTAAACAAACAAGTAAAAGAAAAAAAACCATATGCTAAACATACGTTAAACTTGTCAGTTTTAAACTTTAATCGAAATTACCTGATATAAGTAACCCGTCATGTACAGTTCTGTATCCTATAAAATAAGAACTGTAAAGCATATTTTTTTTAATCGTGTTTAGATTGAAAATAAAAAGAGGAATTTTTATTGGTATGAAAGAAGAAGAACTAGATCAAGAATAAGAGATCAAAGGAAGATTTGACGATGAAAATACCAAGTGTAAAAGTTGTAAAATAAATGATTAAATCATAATTTAAGTCATTTATGAGTGATCAGATTAAGAAATGATGATGAGTAATATTTAAGAAAAATAAAGTAAGTATTCATTCTAAAGGTGATGAACAAAACGGAAAGAAAAACCGTATGCGACGCACACACTAAAATTGACCGTTTTGAAAAGATGATCAAAATACCCGATATAGACCAGATGATTATATACTGTTGAGTTTGAATGTAATTATGTATGTAAATTTTATTTTAATCATGTTAGATTAATGATTTAAAAAGAAAAATGTTCGTTAATCATTTCAAAGAGACTGAAATATATATTTCACTTTGATTTGATTATACGTCACACGTCAGAGATTTTTAAAGATAGTGATATACAAGGACTATTTTTTGAATAGTGCCTTCGGTTTGTCCAATCCCAGGACAACTTGTATGGATGAATGTCTGACAAAGTATTTCCAAAGGAATCACGTACATTGTTTTCTTCAAATGTACCAGTTGCTGGCATAGAAGGGAAACTTCTTTAGCTTGGCAACCAGAGTATTTTTGTGGAAATCAATTAGTGAGTTCCGATGGATTTGACGATGCGACATTCTAAGAAATTAAACTGTGATGATGAAAAGGTAAGTCTAGCCTCAAGCCTCACACACAGGAAATGACAAAAATCGGGCAGGCTGCATGGCTATGTGGGTCGCTCCCATTAGGGTGCAACATCACCTATGTAGAGAAATTCCTTTTGTTTCTTAATATATCGATTCTTCCTATCCGGGAATGGTTGCCGTACACAACCATTGGTGATATACACTCGATACACTCAAGAGAAATGGATGGTCGGTCATGTGTGGGCCGGGTTGCAAGACATTCTTGTTGAACCCAGGTGTATTTGCCTCTAGAGATACATCATCGGAAGGTGGTCCCATACCTTGTCGTAGTTGGAAATCCAATTTCCATAAGCGCCAAGCGGTTTTTATCTGTGTACTATATAGGAGAATGTGAGATGCAAGCATTCTTCTAGATTCTAAATTATTTGTAAAAACACCCAGATATTATGATTATATCTGTTTTCAAGTATACAAAGTGTTTTTGATCTCATAAGGTAAAAACCCATTCCGTATTCACGGCGTGATCTTATGAGATATTTTTATTTCTTTAAACTGTTTTTGAACTGTTTACTCATACCAGTCCCCTGACTGACCCGGAGTTTATTTTTCTGTGTTTTTCTTTAAACTCTTGGGTATTCATAATGCTTGTTATGAATAGACAAGGGAATCAGGATTGAATAAAACTCGAGAAGCTGGGATGGAAATTCCTGTGTGCTAATCTACTTATCATGTCTACTGTATAATTAAGTCTGCAAGATTAGTCGTCAATGATATGTACAATTAAAGATGTACTATGAATGGCTTGTATTACTAGATCTATAATGCTCTGATGTAATATATTCCTCTGTGTAATGTTATAAAGTATTATCTTTTGTAAAAATTCCGCTGTGAGATTTTCTTTGATTTTATATTCTATCCATTCTTATTCTTATTAATGGCACGACTTTCGATGTGTTCAAAAGTTGGGTCGTTACGTTATACAAGTTAAATTTTAATTTAAGAATTCAAATTTCTTAGTTTTATTTCAAATTAGTTTGAAATGATATATATTTATAATCAACTCAATTCAAACATTTGAATTTTCAAAACATCTTGTTCTAATTTTTTTCATTCCCAAATGACTACGGTAGCAATTTGTCACTCACAAACTTGAAAATAAATATCGATAATGTTGCAATCCATTATCAGAATTAATTTCTCGCCACTGAAGTGATTTCAGTGCTTATTCTCTTTCTAAACCCATTTAGAACCATTCTTATTCAAAAATTCTAAAAAATAATGTTATATTACTTTTAAAAATACTTCAGAAAAGATTTCTGAGCATCTGGAATCTAAATTCCAATTTTTGGTCTGAATCTAATTGTAATTCAGCTTATTTGTATATTCCATTCCTATACAAATTCAATTTGGTTTTATATAACCATTTCAATATTTTATAATTTCATTTGATTATAATAACAACCAACCAAGTCAATAATTTCAGAAAATTATTCCTTTTATGTCAAAATAATTTATTGGGCAAAATAATTTTATTTACCCATTTTAAAACAATACGGTATCGAATTGCTTTGTTCGAGAGTTTAGAAACACCTATCGATACAGTTGTACATCCTATATCGACCAGAATTCATAAACCACTCAACAAACCAATCCACAAAATAAAAAACAGTTTTATATCAAATCTTCAAATACATGTTCATATATATACACTCAAACTCAATCTAGGGTATTACTAACCCCATCTCTATTGAGTTACGCCATAGAGCCAAGGTTACTACTCAACCTTTAGCTCTGATACCAAATGTAATGGCCCAAATTTCCGTACACTTTGAGTCGACTAATAATACCACATGTCCAACCCAAATTGCAAAGAAAACGAATCATTCGTAGAAAGAAGTTAGAGGATGAGAAATAGAAAGAAAGAGAAATTGGAATAGAAGAAAAAACGAAGAACATAAATCTCACAGCGGAACGAATAAAATATATTATATAACATAAGCTTTTGAAATACAAATCTTTTTTGCATATGCATACCATTATCGGAGTATAAAAACAATTTCTGGAACAGTTTTAAACGACTGTTTCCAGATACAACATAGTACACAGCAGAAAATATGATAGTCTACAGCTAATTAGTGAAGCCTTCTGCTTCGAGCTCCTCTAAGTGGATCTGTAAAATCCCGACTACTTGACTGCCCATACAAATTTGGGCACCCAAGACTTTAGGGAAAACAAACAAAATAAACTCTGGGTCAGTCATGGGACTGGTGTGAGTAAACTCCAACCAATGGCTTAAATTTTAAAATCCTTTTGAAAGAAATGATAATCGTAAGACCGATCCACACATAAACACAGATGATTTTTACGTTATGATAACCAAAATATTTTTGATATCCAAATTCGGTGATATTATAATAATGTCTAAATCAAATAAATAGCAATCTAGTGGAACGCTTGCATCTCATGCTCCGTATATAATATAAAATCAAAAACCGCAGGGCGCTTATTGGAGATTGGATTCCGACTATGACAATGCATGTAACCACCTTCCGATCAGTGTACTATAGAGGGGATACATTAGGGTTCAACAAGAACGTCTTGCAACCCGACCCATACATGACTGACCACTCATTTCGCTTGAGTGTATCGAATGTATATCACCAACGGTTGGGATCAGCAACTGTTTCCCGAAAGGGACAACATCGAAATATATAGAGAAGGAAACAAAACTTCTCTAGATAGATGATTATACACCCTAATGGGAGTGACCCACATAACCATGTTGCCTGCCCGGTTTTTGTCATTTCCCAGTTGATAAGGCTTGAGGTCACGATTATCTTTTAACAACATCTTGCCACCATTCTCTTTGAATGCCACATCGTCAGACCTGTCAATATACATTGTCCTAAGACTAGACAAACCGAAGGCACCATTCTATTAATCCATGGGCAATTTCTACCTAGAATTTACAGATTAACCCTAGCACTTTACTCTGTCTTCAACTATCTTCAGCATAAGTTGATTCATAATGCTTATGCCAATACGGAGTGGTTCTCAGATAATAAATCCGTTCTCGGTCTCTCCATATTGACAACGGAGGTACAAAATAAATCAAAACTTTGATAGTTGGTGATTTAACTATCAAAGAGAACATCCATACAATCAACGGACCTATTTCTAATTGGAAATTCTATCGACCAAGCTTTAAACAAAACATGCCCCCTTTTTAAATTAATTCCTTATTATATTATCATTTCCAATTCCCATCTTCCCCTTTCCTAGATTCTTTCAAAATTCAATTGTCTTTCTCGATTCTTGGAAAACATTTCCAATATTCTAATTTCTTTATTCGAGAAAAATATCTTGTATTCTGTTAGAAAACATTTCTAAATATTCACGAATCCTTATTGTCTATATTCAGAAAATGTACCTTATTAATATCGGAAAATATTTCCATCTTCTATCTCTTAATTCCTCGTTAACCGATTCATTTCATTTTCTATTCATAGAAAATATCTCTCATTTTATAAAGGGAAAACATTCCAAAATCCTTTAAACTAATGCGATGTTATATAAACATCGTTATTATAACTCAAACCATTTATCATTTTTTAACTAACCATATTGCTAACCAATTTTCACTATCGAAACTTAACCATTCCTCCATCAATCATGAAGTCAATCAAGTTGGGGTATAATTACCTTTCAGACCTTAATCGAACAACATTCTCAATTTTGAAAAGTCAAAGCTCAAAGTTTCAAGCAAAATATCACTCACGCGACTCTCAAATTCAATCTAAGAATCTACTTCTTTTACGGAAAAAACATTGATTACAACGGTAGTGTTATAATCGTTGTTTCCAAATATTTGATTAATAAAACATTAATTATAATGGTAGCGTAAAACCGCTGTTTAGATTTACAAAACATTTATTATAACGGTAGTGTTATAATCGCAGTTTAGATTTATAAAACATTTGTTATAACGACAGCGTTATAATCGCTGTTCCCAAATATTTGGTTTATAAAAATATACATGTACTTATTAATTTCAACAAATAAATTAATAAGTAAATAAATAAATTTGATTCAAAAAGGAAAGTAAAAATAACTACTTCCTTAAATTCGATATAATCGAATTCCAATAAATAATTCTCTCTCGAATCATCTATATTCGATTTATATTCCGAACTTCGAAATATATCTACCATTTAAGGTTAATTCAAATTCCAAATTCGCTTTTGAGTTTATCCTTTCCAAATCATTACCAAATTCCTTTATAACCATTCCCGCCTACAAGACGTTATCACACTTTATTTTATATTCCGAATTTTGGAATAAAACTCATTGTTTTCATTTTAAAACGATTATCCATTTTCCTTTCCTCACTCAAATTCTAATTTCTATTCATATTTCAAATCTAAATTTCCTTTGTAGATATTTCATTTGCAAAATATTTACTTTAAACCATTATTCACCTTTAATCCTGAATATATTTCTTTTATATACAATTTGATTTCAGCTTACAAATAATATCTTAAACCTGATTTTATTTATAACTTCTATTCAGAATTACTCACACATGCCTTAGCTCTTTTAATTTCAATCATTTAAAATCTCGTTTAAAATTCCTTAATAATAGCTAAATTTAAATCTCATTTAAAATATTAGTTTCAAAACCGATTTTCACTTTCCCATATAAATTCATATTTGAACTTATATTTCAATTTATACAATGATTAATAATTCACTTAATTTATATTCAAATTTATAAACAACTTGATTTATCCACTTGAACAGATTTATATTTTCAACTCTATTTGAAATTTATTTCTATTTTGAAAATAAGTTCATTTTTTTAATTCCAAATTTTCTTTGTCACATTTGAAAATATTTTATGGTATCTAAAATACCAAGTTTCTAGAGTTAGGGTAAATCAAACACCACACATTTAACCATGGATTATATAACACATCATATATCATACTCAAATAAAAACAGTAATATAAATGCTGAGGAATCCAGTTGGATTCCTCCAACCTGTTTCCCTGCATCCACAAATGTTAATCAACAAAAATATCATCAATTCCATTTAAATATGCTGTTAGAATCAATATTCAATCAACGGTTTCTATATCGACCATTTCAATCAATTTTATCAACCATTCTTCCAATCAACAATCACACAGCATAAAATAAATATATTTAAAACTCTTTTATATAGAAATATAAACGAAGCATGATTTGTGAGTTTACTCACCTTGGTTCGCAGTTGATGGTTCTGCTTGATTTATGCAATTTCAACGAATGCTTGAAATTATATAAAACTCCAACCGGTTTCAAATCCTTCTAAACCAGTTCATACGCGTAGTGTCTTCGAATTCGATTTCAACGTATGAAATAGATATTTGTGTTACAAGATTCCAATTGAGTTGAATTAAAAAAATTAGACTAATTACTTCATAAATAATAATAATTAATACTGTTATTAACGTGTATAATCCATTCCTTAATCATACCCTAACCCACGCATTTTTCCCAGGTTATGGGTTCTTCCCCACATCTTCAAATAAAATAATGAAGATTGAGACCCCTTTTCATTGATCCGTACCATCACTACGCCATCACCAAATAATGTCAGCAACGTCCTCTTTCTATTACCGAAACATCTTTCTTCAACTACTCCTTCTCCGTCGCCATTTCATAAAATCAAAGACTGAAATAACATTAAACTACATGTCTAAAATCTCGTTTACACCATGTTCCTTCTTATTCAAAGCTACCACCATACGCACAATGACCCAGTTCTTCATTTACAAACATCACTATACAGAACCAACTTCCTTCACAAATGAAACACGAGCCGAAATACACTCCTGTAGCCACGCCTTCATCTACTTTCTATCCTCAAATGCTCAAATCCAGTAAAACCCTTCACCATGTTTTTCATACCCCCCTCCAACGTAATTTTTTTCCTTCCGTAACACTTCTCCAATTCTTTTTTTTTTCGTTTCAGTAAACTACCTTCACCTTTCATTCAAGTTTTGTCCTCCTCCCATGCATTAAGTAAAATTTCAGCAACTGTAAACGCTCCATTTCATAATGCATGTTTCCCCTCGTACCATTTTCTCTGCTCCACACTTTTATCACACTGCCAAACTTTGCCATTCAAACTTTCATCTTCCCCATTACAAAACCGCAAGCGCCTGTAAAAAATCCCTATACAAATGAACCCAACATCCTCCATGAATTTCAGACTTCACCCCCACTATACATGCACGCCATTACACGAGTCCGCCTTCACCAATGAACTTCACAACCCTATGGTGAACTCCTTTGTACCCATTGCTTTCTCTGTTGGTCATGCGGCTCAGTCTTAGAGCCATGGTTAAGTTTTCGAACATCACCGAAATGTCGTCGCACTCTCACAAATGCAGATGGAATGGAAGAGAAATTCCCCAGGAGTTTGAAAATAATGATCGTATTGTTTACATATTTTTGTTGTATTTGTTTTAGTTTTAAATTTCTTGAAACTTACGGTTTGATATTTTATGAAACTAGCAAAAGAAATGGTGAATGCCTCCATTATTTATAGATCCAAAACCGTGTTGCTCAAGGAAACGAGATACACGTAGGATGGCAACCAAGTGATGTAGGTCAGTTGTGGTAGCTCTAAAGCATATATAGGTGTGCATTGATTTTTTATTTACTTGGTCGGCAAGGTTTTGATATATAGATGGGCAAGTGTGTACGGGTTTTGTTTGATGACAACGTAGGTTTATTGGAATCCTGTCTACCTGAAGAGAAACTCGGCATGTGCATGAATTTAATTTGAGCAGACAAAGCATGATGTGCTATATAAAACAGAGTGGCATGTGATTGGGTACGGTATATAATGTCTGAGTCTGCGTTTTCTTGCTAACGCATGTGCAAATTTGTACAGGCCTTAGTAATTATTTTATGTATAGGTGAAAGGCGAATAGGAGCAGGGTCATAGATGCAAGTCTGTATTCTTGGAACCCCAGAAATGTTTGATAAATGTGAGTATATTAGTGAAAGAATACATAGAATATTTCATAGATTGGATAGAGAACACATGCTTTGTGAAGACTTTATTCAGTATAATATACCGTTCATTTGTGAAGACTTTATTCAGTATAATATACCGTTGATTTTCTTCAGGATTATATATATGGTTTTGCATTGATTCTTTAGATTTTTCTTTTTATTTTCTTATTATTAAAGTCGGATGGCGTATAGTGATATTTTTAGTTGCGGTGTTTGAATCCATTGCTACACATCCTCTTGTTGCGTAGATATGATAAGATAGCGCGGTAGGTAAACAATCGAAAGGATAATGACTGAAGATTCAAATGGATTCATTTTTGTAAACATTTATAACTCAGTTAGTTGTGTGGATATTGTTAATTTGGATTCATAACACAAATTGGTTCTAAGCTTATTGTGATTAGAAAATGAAATTTTGTAATGAGTACGTCAATCATAGAAAACACATCTAAGTATCTAAAATATAATTTGAATAATTGTATTTAGTTTACTATTTTTAGAGTAAAAGTTTTCTTACACCATAGGTAATCATTCTTTCTACAGATATTCAAAAATTGCTTAGGTAATTAACGAAGGCATAGGACATGATGATGATGTTTAGACTCAGGATTCATGGACGTGGGAAAAGAAATATGTGCATGCGAAAACTTGAAAGAACCAAACAAAGTCAACATGAATGGAATAATCTCCTAATTTCATGTTATTTGATCAAAATTAGTTTTACTACTCAGCAACTTTGCTTACCTCAAGTTCACATTGATCTTGTTAACTATGTCTTCTTGCAAGGACAAGATGAATCAGTTATTGTTAAATCAAGTCTACGCCTAATTACGTCATAAAAATCGTGTTCACATTTGAATCCAATATTTTATTATACTTAGATTCAAATTCGATGACATAAAAATGCGGGTTGTTACACTTTAAGCGGTCAAAAAGGCAAGTCGTTACTGTGGATTTGGAGGCAGTCATTGGATTTGAAGAAAGATAACGATGATGGATAGCCCTGACCTTCGGGTCGTAATTGAAATGACTAAAACATGATTTATACCCAGGCCAATGGAGTTAGCTTCTCTTAGCGAGCATGTTTCTTTGATACTATATTTATTACTTTGTGATGTGATTGTGGCCTCTTTGATTTTGGTAGTATTGTCTCAGGTGGGGGTAGTTGCGGTTATGCGTTGCTACCAGTTTGGGTCCGCAATCCAGTAGAATCCTACTATTGGGTATAGCCTTGGTGCTTTATTATATTATCATGATCAAGCCCTATACAATTTTGATTTAACGTTGTCCTATAGCAGCACATTACTATCATAGGTGTTTTATATGAAATATTTACGACAATGTATAAATGACATAAGGATAAAAATTTAATCCGCTTACGCTGTTTTGAATATTATATTTAACTATAAACATTATTATAATATCATATTGTATTATATGATATCTAGCTTAACATATCCTTAAATATTGGAATCCCAAACATTCTATAAGGTACTGATGCATTTGAACATTTTACCTGAATTGATTTACTATTGAGATGGTTACTCATAATTCGATTGTTTTGTTTTGACTTTATACCCGGTCAAACTGAGGAGTCCAGCTTTGGAGATTCATCCTTTAAGAGCTAGAGATCTATAGGAGGTCCAGCTTATTATATATCTCCTATTACTATCTTGGTGATTCGATTATTTCATTTCTAGCGTTTGTTCATATACTAGGCATTTACGTATCTCATATTTTCTAACATATTGATGTATGACTATGATATTATGTATTTTGATTTTTTTTTTTCTTGAGATTTTTAACTAATAGCTTCATGAACTACTAAGTTATTTATTCTGCTATGAGTTATTTTACTATTTGGTATCTGATCTGTCTATCTTATGTGATTTGATTTTATAAAACCCTATAATTAAAACAATATGCTGTTTCGAACGTTCTGAGTTGGTTTTTTTACTAACTTCAACGGTGAGAAAAAAACTGGATGTTACACATGGACACATATACAAATGTGAACATTAAATTATGTAATTATATGAATTTAAAGGATAAATCAAAACTTCTTAATCAACTAAAAATAAATTTGTACATTACATTAAAAAAATTCAAAAGTATTTCTTTGGTTTTGTAAACTTAGATTAATAACTAAAATATACGCATGCACAGTTAAATCAACATATTCAACCTATATGAAAGGTATGTTTTTTTCACAAAATAAAGGTGAAACATAATAAATTAAACAATATATTAACAAATCTTTAAACCTTTAAATAAGGATATTTGAGATATCAAATAGAGTAATAAATTTAAAAAAGATTACAATTAATTTGCTATGAAAACATATTTTAGTCTGATGTAAGTTTATGTTACGTTAGAGATGCAAATATTAAGAATATACAAACTATCAAATCTAAAATATATAATTTGATTTAATTTCTTAAAACATAGATCTACAGTTAAAACATTATACTAGTAATGTACAAATCATTGCTTTGAATTATTAAATAAAATTAAATAATTAATATGAGCATACAACCTTTTAGATCTAAAAATCATGCTTTGATAATTAATTCGAAAGTTTAAAGCACATATCTGTGATCAAAACAAAAATTATGCATACAAAAATTAGTTTTGATTTATCTTAATAAAATTCCAAACAATTCACTTAATAAACAAGTCAAACTACATAAATAATTTTCCAATCAAATGAGACAATATCGTACGGATATAAATTATAATATTTGATTTTATTCATTAAATCATTAGAATAAAAAGACCATACCTTAATCTCAAAACCTTGAAATACAACTTGAAGCAACAAATTTGTCATTAGACGTAGCCAATAAATCACACCTTGAATAGAGATGTTTCTACATCTGGTTGAATCGCCTTCAGAAATTCGGACAATCTAAAGCACCACTTTTGTATTTATTTATTTACTTCTGATTTGTTTTTAGGGATTTTTAAAATTAGGAAGCCATCAAAAATTGGCTATGAATATAGAAAAATAAAGGTGGAGGCAAGGATTTTTTAATAAAATGAGATTGAGAGAGGCAAGTGAATGAAATACAATGTATTTATAGAGGGAGACTTTCTTAACATCCTTCCTTTATTTTCTAGATGCAACAATTATATTTTAAGCCTTCTATGAATGAGTCTATTGGACCTCAAAATATTCCCAAACTCATTTAGTAATTAATCTATTTTAATCCAATTTAAATCTTTTGTCAATATCATATATCGACGCATACATACATAACTTTTATATACGTACTTTATTAAATACTAATGTCATTCAAACAAATCAAATAAATAAACAAACAAAAAATAAAAATTGATATTTCATAAATATTAATTAGTTCAATCAATTTATAATGATTATAAATTAATTAGATCACGTGGTTTTCAAAGCATTCAACAATATAGTTATGCAACTCAAAGATGCAAATTAAGTCAGTGATTAATATCAAACTATTCCAATATTAACTTTCACACGTCACTTGGAAGGTGGTGTGACATTTTGGCTGAATTCTTCACTTACACATCTTTTGGAAAAATCCAATTTTTACTTATTATAAGCGGTACCTAATAATGACAATTATTTGCACCAATTCTCTTCGTCAAAACTATATTGTTAGCAATATTTTCGCCAACACCAGAGACAGGTCTATGGAAATTGACCTAAGGGAAAAGGGATTATTTAGTTTCTACCAGCTTGATTGAATTCACCATTCCTTAGGTACCAAGATGCCTCTTTAAATGAGACCCCTGTCCCCTTATTTGTAGAGGTTTTGGGCCCCCTTTTGTTGCTTTTCTTTCCTGCCACTTTTTTGGTGCCATCTTTTTGTTCCCGCCTTTGGCTTTTGCTCTCTCTTTTTTTCTTTTTGTGCCTTTCTCCTGCTTGCTACAACCTTCTGCTATCAGTTTTGTCTTTTTCTGCCTTTCTCCTGCTTCCTACAGCCTTCTGCTGATGGTTTTGTCTTTTTCTGACTTTATCTCTGCTTCCTACAGCCTTCTGTTGTCGGTTTTACACCCTACTGTCGGTTCCTGCACCCTGTTGCATGTTTCAGCCCCTTGTTGTCAGCTGTCTCCAGCTTTCTCTAGCTTTCTCTATCTGTCTTTAGCTTTCTCTAGCTGTCTCTAGCTTCCTCTAGATTTCTTTACCTTTCTCTGGCTTTCTCTGGCTATCTCCAGCTTTCTCTACCTTTCTATGGCTTTCTCCGGCTGTCTTCGGCTTTCTCTAGCTTTCTCTTGCTGTCTTTAGCTTTCTCTAGCTTTCTCTAGCTTCCTCTAGCTTTCTCTAGCTTTCTCTACCTTTCTCTGGCTTTCTCCGGCTGTCACCAGCTTTCTCTAGCTGTCTCTACCTTTCTCTGGCTTCCTAGACCACGTTGTCGGTTCCTAGACCCCTTCTGCTATCAGGTCCTGAACCCCTTCTGCTGTCGGTTCCTGAACCCCTTCTATTGTCGGTTCTTGAACCCCTTCTGCAGGTTTCATCTTTCTCTGACTTTCTTGTTTTATCCATTACTCTCAAACGATACGTCCGTTTATTTAATATAACCAGTCTACGGAATGAGAAACCATCATTTGAATCTAATGGAAGTGGTTTTAGTTCTGAATCTCTCACCAATCAAAAGTTATAAGAGAAGCAAGATTCATCTTCTTCTTTTGGTGTTGACATAGCTGTATCCAGGGCTTTTCCTTTTACATTTTCTGGTATTGGAGCTACTGCTTCTTTATACTTTTCCAGTGCGAATTTTGTTGTTAACAGTTATCCCCTCCCCCTCCCTTAGTATAATGAAGCTTTTTTTCTTTAGGACAAAATCCTGTGGCTACTGCATAGCTTTTCTATCACTCAAGAACTAGTAAAAATATTTGGTATTAGTTTCGTGTAACCAAGTGTAATGAAAAAAGGGGGAAGCATAAACTTTCCTTAATCAAATTGGGCCTGAACATGAAGCCAAAGATATGAATTATTTTTTATGAACATAGTGTGCAAATTCAAACATGCATTCATGCGGGATGATGTGATTTAAAGCACATCATTTTTTATCAGCATTGGATGAGCATTTCATTATTGTTACTTAGACATTCAATTATCAAGAATTCATTTTTGGAAGTGTGATACAACAAATCCAAAATTTACATTTGGATATTTTCAGTCAAATATTCATCATTGATGAATATAATATGTTAATAAAAGTAACATGACTTGCATGGTGATGGATATTTCACTTATAATGTGTGAAGCATTGCTTTTAATCTGAACTTATAGCAATAGGATTTGGGATAAGAATAACACAAGTTCAGAAACTTCCCTTCGTTAGGCACCAGAAAACTATAACCTTTGCTTAGAGATTTCAAGTAAGAGACTAAAAATGCCAAGCCGAGTACTTATGATACAAGGTTAGAATCCTGCAAACCGGAATTAGTAAAAACCCCAAGATTCATACTTGGGCAAATAGGAATTAGAAATCATATGGAAAACCCAAGATTCATACTTGGGTAAAGCATAAATCAAAAATCATATGGAAGCCTCAAGATTCATGCTTGGGTAAAGCATAAATCAGAAATCATATGGAAGCCCCAGGATTCATACTTGGATAAATAGGAATTAGAAATCATATGGAAACCCCAAGATTCATACTTGGGTAAAGCATAAATCGGAAATTCATGTCAAAGAACCATATCTTTAACTAAGAGTTATTAAAGAATGTCATAGCTAAATAAAATGCCCTAATAAAGGAATAGAAGAAACATAGAAGGTTAATTAAGGATCATCCAACGAAAGCATCACAAACCATTCAAAGGCCATGCATATGTATAGTGTCAACTTATCTAAGTATTATTGAAAGTGATCAAGCAACCATAGATTATGTGTCTGTTTCTCGGAGGTTCGCTTAGAGAACATTTGGAAGAAAGAGTCTTAAATATTCCAAGAAGCAATTTTTTGGTGTGTATATACATAAGACTACTTTCGTAATAAATTAATCCTATATTGAGTTAATTAGTCGTTTAGCGGGAGCTTCTCTCAGTTTTCTAGCCATAGGGAATCTAGTGTCTAACCTTACTCCTAACCCATAGGATATGCAAATGAATGAATGCTCTCTTAGAGAGTGACAATTGTCCCTTTATGGGTAGATGCATGCATTATAACTAGCCCCACTTAGAGGGCGACTCCACTAGCTGGAGATGAAGTATTTAGCCCTACTCAAAGGCGACTTCTTTGCAGGAGATGAAGGTATTGTAGCTCTACCCCAAAGGTGGCTCTTTTACAGGAGATGAAGGTATCATAGCCCTATCCAAAAGGCGACTCCATTGTAGGAGATTTTGCTTCTCTTCTTGGAAGCTTTTGTTTCTCCCCTTTGGAGGCTTTTGTTTGTTGTGGCTTCTCTCTCTGGAAGCTTTGTCTGACGCTCCTCTTTTGGGAGCTTGTGTTTGTTGTTGCTTCTCTCTCTGGAAGATTTATTTGATGATTCTTCTCTCTCGAAAGCTTTATTCGATGGTGCTTCTCTCCCCGGAAGTTTTATTGATGTAGCTTCTCCATCCGGAAGCTTTTTTGATGTATCTTCTCCATTCGAATCTTTGTTGATGTATCTTCACCCTCCGAAAGCTTTGTTGATGTAGCTTCTCCTTCCGGAAGCTTTGTTGATGTAGCTTCTCCTTCCGGAAGCTTTATTGATGTAGCTTCTCCATCTGGAATCTTTGTCGATGTAGCTTCACCCTCCAGAAGCTTTGTTGATGTAACTTCTCCTTTCAGAAGCTTTGTTGATGTAGCTTTTCCTTCTGGAAGCTTTGTTGATGTAGCTTCTCCATCCGGAAGCTTTGTTGATGTAGCTTCTCCTTTCGGAAGCTTTATTGATATCATTTATCAAGGGTAAGTTCAACACCTTTCATAGAAGCTTCAAATATGTTAATATAACATGTTTAACAAAGTCATAAAATTCTGAAATAGGGGAGATAAGATTTAGAAGAATCTTGTTTGATCTGAGCTATGATGAGCGATTAATCATTCCATTGCCGCATATTTGTATGAACAGCTTCCACCGAAGCTTGTTATTGATTGATAGCTTTGTTGTGCACTTATTCATGCATTGGGCTCTTTATGCGCTCCCTTTTGAGCTTTCATTCCCTTCTGTGGGACATGACATAACAGAAGGTGCTCCCTTCGAGCTCTTATTGTATGCATAAGCCAGAACAGGGTTTGGTTTTTTACCTGTAATAGCACTCAAACTTACAGAAGTACTTGTTTGATTACAAGAAAGATATAAAGTGAAATGATTAATGAAATCAAGTATTTGAGATGGAAGACTGATTGTCAAGTTCTTATTTCCATGTTGCGTTGCCACTGACTAGCTTTCTTACTAGTCTCACTTCAAATTCTTAGTTAAGTTTTCTTTTCTTTTCGGCTTGGTGTATTTTTATCAAATCACGACATTGGCCGGTTTAATGTCCTTCTGTCTTTTGATAAGAGCAATAGTCTTTCTTTTTGTTCAATCTTGTAGACCCTTCTGCCAGGGGATTGGAATCAAGCCCTTCTTCCTTCTGTTCTTGCGTAAAGCTTTTCCTTGCGTTAAGTATTTCTTCCATAAGAATGAATTTATCAGCTCTGGAATACAAATCATTCAAGCTTTCACTTCCATTTAAGATAAGCTCCTTCCAAAATGGGGATGGTACAAGCAGCCCCAACCGCATAGATCTTAGCTTCTCTCTATCTGTTGCCCCTTTCACTTTGAGTGAATTATTGTGAAACCTCTTTAGATAGCAATTAAGGGACTCCTCCGGCCTTCGCTTGATTCTGGACAAACCATAAATGCTATTTGTTGAATCCTTTTGCATATGGAATTGTGTGCTAAATGTGGTAGACAATTGCTTCCAAGATAGGATGAGAGGGCCATGATAATGTTTGCTCCATTTAAGAGCCCTTCCATGAAGAGTTGTTACGAATACCTTGCATCGAACGGCTTCAGAAGCATTGTACGTATCCATGTAATTTTAAAACCTAGCAAGGTATTCTTCAGGGTCTGCAGTCCTATCATACGCGAGTTTGTTTTCTTGTATTTCAGACAGGACCTTTGTCATCATTATCTCTTTGGAGAAGGGGATTCCTTGCAAATTTCTACCTTCTATCCATGTTAGGCTTTCGTTTTCTTATAAACTATCAGCCTTTTGATGCTTGGTTACTTCTCCATGAGATTGGGTTGTTACGTAGATTTGATGAAGACTCGATTTTATTATAAAGTTCCTGAGGTGCTATGGTCCTTGATTTCACTTCAGAGGATCTTCGGACCAAGTCTGCTTCAATAAATATCCTAGTGGTATTAATTTGTGTAGCCAGGTGTAATATTTCTAACTCATCTTTTGTTAAAGTTGAAGATCCTCCACTTTCTAGTTTGGCTATTTTGATGTTTTTTCTGGAATGAATGACATATTGGTTCCTTCTTTTCCACTTTCCCCAATTGAATCATCCTTTCATTGATTTTCTGAATACCTTGGTATTTAGAAGCTCCTTGTTGAGATTCCTTGTATAATCTTGCTTCTTCAAAACTTAGTCCAAACCTAGACGGAAGAACACAGTTAGAAATGTGGTAATACTATCCAAAAGGTTAAAGGTGGGGATGGAGATGGAGGTTCAAGCCCTCCTTCTAGCGTCAAAATGTTAGCGATATTTTCGCCAACACTGGAGACAGGTCTATGGAAATGGACCTAAGGGAAAAGAGGATTATATAGTTTCTACTAGCTTGATTTAATTCACCGTTCCTTAGGCACTAAGATCCCTCTTTAAATGAGACCCTTATCCCCTTATTTATAGTGGTTTTGGGCCCCCTTTTGTTGCTTTTTTCTCTTCACTTTTTTGGTGCCATCTTTTTGTTCTCGCCTTTGGCTTTTGCCCTCTTTTTTTTGTCTTTTCTGCCTTTCTCCTGCTTCCTACAGCCTTATATTATCGGTTTGGTCTTTTTCTGCCTTTCTCCTGCTTCTTACAGCCTTCTGCTATCGGTTTTGTCTTTATCTACCTTTCTCCAGCTTCCTACAGCCTTCTGCTATCGGTTTTGCACCCTACTGCCGGTTCCTGCACCCTGCTGCAGGTTCTTGCCCCTTGCTGTCGACTATCTCCAGCTTTCTCTAGTTGTCTCTAGCTTCCTCTAGCTTTCACTAGCTTCTCTACCTTTCTCTGGCTTTCTCTACCTTTCTCTACCTTTCTCCGTTGTCTCCAGCTTTCTCTAGCTTTCGTTAGCTGTCACTAGTTGTCTCTAGCTTCCTCTAGCTTTCTCTACCTTTCTCTGGCATTCTCCAGCTGTCTCCCACTTTCTCTAGTTTTCTCTAGCTGTCTCTAGCTTTCTCTGGCTTCCTAGACCATGTTGTTGGTTCCTAGATCCCTTCTACTGTCTGTTCCTAAACCCCTTCTATTGTCGGTTCCTGAACCCTTTCTGCTCTCGGTTCCTGAACCCCTTTTGTAGGTTTCAGCTTTCTCTGACTTTCTTGTTTTAGCTATTACTCTCAAACGATATGTCTGTCTGTTTAATATGACCACTCTACGGAATGAGAAACCATCATCTGAATCCAATGGAAGTGGTTTCAGGTCTGAATCTCTCACCAATCAAAAGTTATAGGAGAAACAAGATTTCATCTTCTTCTTTTGGTGTTGACATAGTTGTATCCAGGGCTTTTCCTTTTACATTTTCTGGTTTTGGAGCTACTGCTTCTTTATACTTTGCTAGTGCGAATTTTGGTGTTAACATATATCACATTAGGACTTACGAAATTTGGTAGTGGACAAAATTCCAATATCATCTACAAACTATAGTCCACATCTTTGGTTAAATAATAATAATTATGATTAACCAAAATGCTTTTTCTAGAGACTTTGACTTTGAGTTGACATCAGTTGACTGTGATATTAACCTCATATAACAAAGGAGACAAATCCTCTTTTGAATAGTGTTTCACTTCCTGTAACAACCCAGCGGGTTCAATGCACGAATTTCGACAATAATACATAAAAACCTGTATTGCTTGCCAAAATCCAAGTATTGAAAACATTAGATAGTTATTGGAAAGAAGTTAGAGGATGAGATAAGAAAGAAATATTAGAATAGAAGAAGAAGAACCAACACAACACAGAGTCTCACATCGCAGCGAAACAAAATATAATATAGAAATAATCTTTATTGAGAACTTGATATAAAAACTTATAAATCCTCAGAGTACATTAACACATCTAGACCGTTATAGATATTTGTCCTCTTTACAACACACAGTAGATTAAATAATAATACGCCTGAACTCCTTAGACGCGTCTCTGGACTTTGCCACATCCGAGGACCTGTACAACTCGGTCTAACCCGAGCATTACAAATACGGGACAGTCTAGTGAACCAGAGTGAGAAACCCACTAAGTTTATAATATCATCCAACTTGATTTTAATGTTTAAAATCTTTTCGAAAGAAAAGGATAATCGTAAGACCAAATCCACATATAAATACGGATGGTTTTTACCTTACGATAACCCAAAACTTTTTGAAATCATATATATATATATATATATATATATATATATATATCTTTTGATATTATAATAGTGTCTAAATACAAATAAATATCAATCTAGCGGAACGCTTGCATCTCACGCTCCACATATATAGTATACAATTAAAACCGCAGCCGCTTATTGGAGATTGGATTCCGACTATGACAAGGTATGGAACCACCTTCCGATAGTGTATCTCTAGATGAGCATGAACGACAAAGTATGAGATTTGGCATGAAAACCTTGTTTTGGGCATAAACAGTAAATTGGAATATTAAATCTAGCTTGGGCTTAACTATTGATTTGGGACGCCAAACATAATGCATAGTGGATTTTGGGCATGACTATTATTACAAACTTGGGAAGATTAGGTGTAGTCTATTTTGAGTAATTACTTGAAATTGAATTTGGGGGCCATAACATGCAATTAGCTTTATTGGGCATAACTTGAGAATTGGAATATGAATGGTTGGGATAATTAGCATATAAATCTAGACTTGGACATTTATGGTAAATGTGGCATAATCTGAAATTGACAACAATTGTCAATAATTTACATATAAACTGTAAATATGTAAATTAGTGAAAAGACGAATATGCCTAACCTGAGGTTAGATTGAGTTGTGGTGTAAAACTGCCCGGAACCACCCAGCACATCCAGTAATCGCAACAACACAGATCAAATGTGAGAGGTTAGTGCATCATGCCCAAGAAAAACCTGAGGTTAGATTGATTGTGGTGTAAAACTGCCCGGAACCGCCCGGCACATCCATTAACCGCAACAACACATATCTAATGTGAGAGGTTTGTGCATTAATAAATCAATTAATGATAATGAACAAGACATGCTAAGAAATGGCTAGGATTAAGTCAATGAGAAACACTTAACTAATCTAACAAGATGAATGACTGGGGTTAAGTTAATGAGAAACACTTAACCAGTATAACAAGATGAATGAGTAGGGTTAAGTTAATAGGAAACACTTAACCAGTATAGCATGATGAATGGTTGGGGTTAAGTAATAAGAAACACTTAACCAATATAACTTGATTTGTGGTAAGGTTAAGTTAAAACAAGAGGGCAATGCTTAACCAATATAACTTGATTTGTGGTAAGGTTAAGTTAAAACAAGAGGGCAACACTTAACCAATATAACTTGATTTGTGGTAGGGTTAAATTAACACAAGAAGACAACACTTAACCAAAGTAACATGACAAGTAGGTGGGTAAGTTAACTTGAATTGATTGATGACACTTAACCAATACAACATGATGAACATGTGGGTCTAAGTTAACAAGGAACACTTGACCAATATAACTGGATGGACAAACGGGGTTAAGTTAATAGGAAACACTAAACCAATCCAACATGATGAGTGAGGAGGGTTAAGTTAATAAGAAACACTTAACTAACATGACATGATGAATTGGTGGGTTAAGTTAACATGAATGGACAACACTTGGCCAATATGGCAGAATATGTGGGAGGGTTAAGTACATATCAAGTTAGGTGGGTAATATTAGTAAATATAGGCCCACAAACTTAACCATTAAATAAACATGCTTGAGTCGGTGGGAGGATTAAGTACATATCGGGTTGGTGGGTAATATTAGTAAATATAGGCCCAAAAACTTAACCATTAAATGTGCTTGAATTGGTGGGAGGGTTAAGTACATATCATGTTAGTGGGTAATATTAGTAAATATAGGCCCACAAACTTAACCAGTAAGAAACCCTAGTAACGGGGACCCATTTCAGTAGTAACCCACATCGATGTATCATGGTACCCTGAACTAGCAGGGTGGGGCACGATTACTGAGCTGATTATAAGTAGTCAAAACAGCGGTAGGGGGTACGTCAGTGTAGGTTCTGACGGTTTACGGGCGTGCACGTACTCCGGAGTGGGAAAAAGCAGGCACTGGGTAGCAGTAGTTATACACTGTGCATCTTGAATCGTGTCGAGTTGCTATCATAAGGATTGATACACCTTATGGTGGGACCAGCACAGGGTATCTACACACAAGAGAGGGCCGATTGACACAGACCCAAGAGAAATTTATACAAGTAGGGAGCCGATCGATAGGATATTAAGGGTACATCTAACATGTTCATGGCAATTAGGCAGATTGAGGTGGAATCCTCACGATAGATGTACACCTAAAGGCTACCACAATTGCGGTGATTGGGATCGCATTACAATATGATCATTTTATATAGATTACTAGTTGGGACACTAGTTAGGTGGTGCAGAGATATAAAAAAAATCAAAATAACAAGGTAGTAGCGAAGCAGATAAAGAGTAGAAGCGCATTCAGTTTATCTTGCCTTATCATATCTATACTAATCGTATGTTTTCCATGTTCTCACGGTATTGTCTTATGTTCAGTTTATTCATGTCATGACGCTTTTGCCTGTTTATATGCTGAAAGTCACTGGACTTACCAGACTTATGTCTGACCTAGTTTTCTTTCGCCTCTTTTCTTCCGTTCCCCCCCTCCCCCCGGCCCTAGGTTCACAGGGAAGAAATGTTTCCATTTAGCTCAGTTTTCTTTCCAAGCTCGAAGATAGTCAATGTATTGCTTTGAACTCTCTCTTCCACTGCTATGGCTGGTTCATGCTTTATTGGGGAATATCATTGTTATTTTTATGCTTCTTTTAGATTTGGAAGTTTTTAAATCAAGACAAAAGTTCTATGTATT
This sequence comes from Allium sativum, assembly GCA_030737875.1. Lineage (NCBI taxonomy): Eukaryota > Viridiplantae > Streptophyta > Magnoliopsida > Asparagales > Amaryllidaceae > Allium > Allium sativum. The sequence goes on from CM060912.1 coordinate 434,044,727, forward strand.
TACTTTTAAGTATGATTGAGACAACTATTGTAAAAGTTTGACTGAACCACATTGTTTATAAAATGACTTTATTTTACGCTGCTTTATTTGTCTGTCTTGTAATTTATCTGCAACTTTTACCTAAAATGCTCCACGAAGTTAAGGCATTCCCTTTGTACTGATATTAACGAAGGTGGGGTGTTTCACTTGGTATCAAAGCTGAAGGTTACCGAATCAGATAAAAGATTTGAAAATTTATTTTCGAAATGGTTTTAAAAGAAGCATTTTCAAAAGAAAAGTATTGTTTTAATGGCATATTCCCCAAAGCTATATGCACTATCTTTTGATCCTTTGTTTGAATCCTTGTTTCCTTCTTTCCTGAGTCTCCGGGGCTCCTGGCTTTCTGGGAGGTAACATCATCGCGGCAAGGTTCCGTAGGCTTGATGAGACTGTGACACTTGTCAAAGGGAAAATAAGCGTCGAACTTCCATCTATAGCCGCAGTAGTTTCACCTACGGCTAATTTTCTTTCAAACTTTGTAGGGTTTTCCATGCGATGGAGGAAACTTTCAAGAGACTTGTCAACAAGTTACACAAGGATGGAAAAGATGAGAATGAGGGAGTTTGGCTAAGGAGCACAACCCAAGGATGAGAAACTCATAGATATGGACTTGGTTCACAAAGGAGGCAAAAAGAAAGAGGTGTAAGTGGAAGAATCACAGGACCAGAAGGGAGGAAAGAATAATAGATCACGCAACAAGAGAAAGTATCTTTTCTGTGGTATAGCGGGTCATATAATTAAGGACAAGGGAAAGAACAAAGAACATGATTTTCAGGAAGGCAAGTGCATGCTTTCACCGCCAGCGTACCTGAGAGACAAATAGTAAAGTATAGTTTTACTTTTTTGATCATCCTGTTAGTACTCTTTTTTATTTTAGCGCTTCACATTCGTTTATATATGCTTCCGTAGTTGAGTCTCTGCACCTTAGTACTAGTATAAAAGAAGATCCCATTATTGTCTCAAATCCGGTTGGTGGTTCGGCTCATTTATCTTTGGTTTGTGATGATTTGAGAATAACTATATTGAGTATTGAGTTTAAGTGTAATGCTTATGTTTTCGGGTCTCATTTGCTATGGTTTGATTCTAGGCATGGATTCGTCAGCTAGTAATTGTGAAAGGAGGGTAGTAAGACTTTTGACTTGCTTCGGGAATACCCTCGAGATTTCGTGCGATCTTAAGGGATCAGTTAGGCTTAGCTTCCTAGAATCACTTGATGCATCTATTGACGATTTGCGATCAGTTAGAATAGTCCATGAGTACGCAGATGTTTTGATTAGGTTAGGGGTTTTCCCCCTAAGACTCGAGATAGACTTCAGCATATATCTAGTTGACAATGCAAAGCCAGTTTTTGAACGAGATTGGCGAGGATAGCCAGAGTCGGTTAAGTGCTCAGTTGTTTGGTTTTTTTGCTAGTATCATCTCACGTAGATCATCCAAATTCGGAGGAGGTATTCCTTGGGTGCTTGTCTGATATTGGTTTAGGCCTTTGGGGCTTGTACTTGAGGGATGTCGAGTTCGACTAGGATGGTTTGCATGAGAGATAAATGGTTGTGGCAGGCACCCTAAGTAGAAAAAGACTGACCTTAAGAGAGGTAAAAAGTACATAGCAACCTTTAGCTTTAGACCCTCGGATTTGTAACATGGTGGATAAGCTAAGTAGAGGAGAGACCTCTAATCATCTTAGTATATACACTTGGTATCATGGTTAACATCTGTTTATCTTGGAAAGATAGTTTGACTACATTGGATACCCTCTAGAGCAGTAAGTGATCGAGGTCCTATTTTTACTAGTGAGTTTTGGAAATGGAGGTCAAGAAGCTTCGCAACTGTGAAGTTAAATTAGTTAGGGTACAGTGGAGTGAAGCTCAAGAAGATGCGATGTTGGAGACTGAAGATAAGACATGCGCATCATACCTTTTTGAGGGTATACCCTTGATTCCTCTTTTTTGTAAAATTTATTTGCATGCTAGTCTTTTAAGTATATTGTCTAGGTCATATCTTCGATCCTTAGGTAGAAGCCAATGGATGTAAACATGTGTTTGAAACATGTTATGATTGGTGGTTGCAAGTGGTTGCTAGTGATTGCTCATGGATGCATATACACACATTAGGCACTAGATCGACTCAGTCACTTTCATATTGCATGTGCATGAGTGAGATTTAATATATATGAATTGAAACTTGATGTGTTATCATATGCATGTTGCATTTATATGAATGATTGTGCACTCATATAGAAGTTATAAAGTACGATTAGGAATAATTGCATACATGATGGACTCATGGCACTGACATAATTCGCATTGAGGAGGTCAACTGAATCAGTAGACCGCCTGATTTTGCATTAGCTAAGGACATGTACACACACTATGCATATGATCATGAAACCATTAGAAACCCTTTTAAGGACACTGGGCGCCTGTGGTTGAATGGTTGAGTAGATGGATATTGGATGTTAGGATATGCATTCTTCTTAACTTAGAGATTTCAGGGACGAAATCCTTTAAGGAGGGGAGAATGTAACACCCCGTATTTTCTGAGAATATTAAAAGAACAAATTAAAGTATAATTAATTTTTAAAAGAAGAATTAAGGGAAATGGGTTACTCCATTGCGTTCGTCTCGGAATTCTGCTTAGAATAGAGTCCATGTTTTCATAAATCGGACTTCGTATGAGGAAGTTATGGCCCTCAGAAGTTTCGGGATTTAAAAAAAAAAAAGAGTTCGAAACTCAAATCACACACACACACGGGCTGGGCGGGAAATTTCCCGCCCAGGACCCAGGTCGACCAGGGGGGTCGACTAGGGGATCGACCTGGGGGTCGACATAGGTCGACCAGTGGGTCGACCTCCCCCCTATTTCTAGATCCGAGGATTGGTTCGTTTTTCTGCTTTTGGACGCCCGTTCTGACCAGAATCGTTGATCCCTATGCTGTATAAACACCCCTAAGCTACAGATTTTTCTACACAACTTCCTTATGCCTATACTCTACCCTAATTCATATCAAAATAAATTAAATACATCCTTACGCTGCTCTAGTTCTTCAAGAAATCAAGTTTAGAATTCAAGTAGAGATTCAAAGGCTAATTCAACGACATCAACAACTATTTTCTAAGAATCAAATCTAAATTAGAGAATCGATAATCTACGTCAAGGGATAGCTTTTTAGTTTCAGAAAACAGATTCAGAAATACAAGAATCATTCTCTTTTTGTAAGTTAAAGTTACTTTCAGATGTGAATTCTTAATTGAAATTCTTGGCATATAATAATCTGGATCTAAGCTATACTTGATTATGAGATAATCCTTTTAGATTTATCAAATCTAATCTATTAGATTTATCAAATCTAATCTATTGGATTTATGCCTACGATGTTATTTAAATCTAATCCATTAGATTTATGCCTGATGTAAGTAATCCGTTCATTTTAATCGGTGCTTGTATATGCCTTTGGGAATCATTATTGACTATGGAATTGGTCCAATCATATCTATCCTTGTTGTATATCGGAATTGTAATCATGTTTAAGTTAATGATATAGCTCTTGTCAAACATATACGTCTGTGATGGTTCATAATGATATTCATATCATATCTATATGCCTGCAATGTATTCTATGCAAAACTTGTCAATTTGGTATATCAAATTTATTGGACCAATAGTTCTTATCGTCATGTGCCTATTCTTATGCCTCTTATGTTCCATATTGTTTCTCCGCTTATTTCATGAATCTTGCGTTAAATCTTGAAATACGTACGTTATGAATGCGGGGGTAATTGGGTATAACATGAAATTGACATTTATTTGGCATAATTTGGAACATGTATTATGGCATGACTGTTAAGATGCAATTTGGGGTATTTTGACATGAATTATGGAATATGTAATTTGACATATTGAACCTAAAATTGGCATGAACGACAAAGTATGGAATTTGGCATAAAAAACCTAGATTTGGGCATAAACAGTAAATTGGAATATTAAATCTAACTTGGGCTTAACTATTGATTTGGGATGCCAAACATAATGCATAGTGGATTTTGGGCATGACTATTATTACAAACATGGGAAGATTAGATGTAGCTTATTTTGAGTAATAACTTGAAATTGAATTTTGGGTCCATAACATGCAATTAGCTTTGCTAGGCATAACTAGAGAATTGGAACATGACTGGTTGGGACAATTAGCATATAAATCTAGACTTGGACATTTATGGTAAATGTGGCATAATCTGAAATTGACAACAATTGTGAATAATTTACATATAAACTATAAATATGTAAATTAGTGAAAAGACGAATTTGCCTAACCCGAGGTTAGATTGAGTTGTGGTGTAAAAGTGCCCGGAACCGCCCGACACATCCAATAACCACAACAACACAGATCTAATGTGAGAGATTAGTGCATCATGCCCAAGAAAAACCTGAGGTTAGATTAAATTGTGGTGTAAAACTGCCCGGAACCGCCCGACATATCCAGTAATCGCAACAACACAAATCTAATGTGAGAGGTTTGTGCATTAATAAATCAATTAATGCTAATGAACAAGACATGCTAAGAAATTACTAGGGTTAAGTTAATGAGAAACACTTAACCAATATAACAAGAAGAATGATTAGGGTTAAGTTAATGAGAAACACTTAACCAATATAACAAGATGAATGAGTAGGGTTAAGTTAATAGGAAACACTTAACCAGTATAGCATGATGAACGGTTGGGGTTAAGTAATAAGAAACACTTAACCAATATAACTTGATTTGTGGTAAGGTTAAGTTAAAGCAAGAGGGTAATGCTTAACCAATATAACTTGATTTGTGGTAAGGTTAAGTTAAAACAAGAGGGCAACACTTAACCAATATAACTTGATTTGTGGTAGGATTAAGTTAACACAAGAAGACAACATTTAATCAAAGTAACATGACAAGTAGGTGGGTTAAGTTAACTTGAATTGATTGATGACACTTAACCAATACAACATGATGAACATGTGGGGCTAAGTTAACAAGGAACACTTGACCAATATAACTGGATGGACAACCGGGGTTAAGTTAATAGGAAACACTAAACCAATCCAACATAATGAGTGAGGAGGGTTAAGTTAATAAGAAACGCTTAACTAACATGACATGATGAATTGGTGGGTTAAGTTAACATGAGTGGACACCACTTGACCAATATGGCATAATATGTGGGAGGGTTAAGTACATATCAAGTTGGGTGGGTAATATTAGTAAATATAGGCCCATAAACTTAACCATTAAATAAACATGCTTGAATCGGTGGGAGGATTAAGTACATATCGGGTTGGTGGGTAATATTAGTAAATATAGGCCCACAAACTTAACCATTAAATAAACGTGCTTGAATTGGTGGGAGGGTTAAGTACATATCGTGTTGGTGGGTAATATTAGTAAATATAGGCCCACAAACTTAACCAGTAAGAAACCCTAGTAACGGGGACCCATTTCAATAGTGACCCACATAGATGTATCATGGTACCCTGAACTAGAAGGGTGGGGCACGATTACTGGGTTGATTATAAGTAGTCAAAACAGCAGCAGGGGTACGTCAGTGTAGGTTCTGATGGTTTACGGGTGAGCATGTACTCCGGAGTGGGAAAAAGCAGGCACTGGGTAGCAGTAGTTATACACTGTGCATCTTGAATCGTGTCGAGTTGCTATCATAAGGATTGATACACCTTATGGTGGGACCAGCACAGGGTATCTACACACAAGAGAGGGATGATTGACACAGACACAAGAGAAATTTATACAAGTAGGGAGCCGATCAATAGGGTAGTAAGGGTACATCTAACATGTTCATGGCAATTAGGCAGATTGAGGTGGAATCCTCATGATAGATGTACACCTGAAGGCTACCACAATTGCGGTGATTGGGATCACATTACAATATGATCATTTTATATAGATTACTAGTTGGGACAATAGTTAGGTGGTGCAGAGATATAAAAAATAAGAGTAACAAGGTAGTAGCGAAGCAGATAAAGAGTAAAAGCGCATTGAGTTTATCTTGCCTTATCATATCTATACTAATCGTATGTTATCCTTGTTCTCACGGTATTGTCTTATGTTCAGTTTATTCATGTCATGACGCTTTTGCCTGTTTATATGCTGAAAGTCACTGGACTTACCAGACTTATGTCTGACCTAGTTTTGTTTCGCCCCTTTTCTTCCGTCCCCCCGCCCCCCAACCCAGGTTCACAGGGAGGAAATGTTACCATTTAGCTAAATTTTCTTTCCAAGCTCGAAGATAGTCAATGTATTGCTTTGAACTCTCTCTTCCACTGCTGTGGCTGGTTCGTGCTTTATTGGGGAATATCATTGTTATTATTATGCTTCTTTTATATTTGGAATTTTTTAAGTCAAGACAGAAGTTCTATGTATTTAATTTTAAGTATGATTGAGACAACTATTGTAAAAGATTGACTGGACCACATTGTTTATAAAATGACTTTATTTTACACTGCTTTATTTGTCTGTCTTGTAATTTATCTGCATCTTTTTCCTAAAATGCTCCACCAAAGTTAAGCCATTCCCTTTGTGAGTGATATTAACGAAGGTGGGGTGTTTCACTTGGTATCAAAGCTGAAGGTTACCGGATCAGATAAAAGATTTGAAAAAATATTTTCAAAATGGTTTTAAAAGAAGCATTTTCAAAATAAAAGTATTGTTTTAAAGGCATATTCCCCAAAGCCATATGCACTATCTTTTGATCCTTTGTTTGAATCCTTGTTTCCTTCTTTCCTGAGTCTCCGAGGCTCCTGGCTTTCTGGGAGGTAACATCATCGCGGCATGGTTCCGTAGGCTTGATGAGACTATGACACTTGTCAAAGGGAAAATAAGAGCCGATCTTCCATCTATAGCCGCAGTAGTTTCACCTACGGCTAATTTTCTTTCAAACTTTGTAGGGTTTTCCATGTGATGGAGGCAACTTTCAAGAGACTTGTCAACAAGTTACACAAGGATGGCAAAGATGAGAATGAGGGAGTTTGGCTAAGGAGCACAACCCAAGGAGGAGAAACTCATGGATATGGACTTGGTTCACAAAGGAGGCAAAAAGAAAGAGGTGTAAGTGGAAGAATCACAGGACAAGAAGGGAGGAAAGAATAATAGATCACGCAACAAGAGGAAGTATCTTTTTTATGGTATAGCGGGTCATATAATTAAGGACAAGGGAAAGAACAAAGAACATTATTTTCAATAAGGCAAGTGCATGCTTTCACCGCCAGCGTACCTGAGAGACAAATAGTAAAGTATAGTTTTTCTTTTTTGATCATCCTGTTAGTACTCTTTTTGATTTTAGCTCTTCACATTCGTTTATGTCTGCTTCTGTAGTTGAGTCTCTGCACCTTAGTACTAGTATAAAAGAAGATCCCATTATTGTCTCAAATCCGGTTGGTGGTTCGGCTCATTTATCTTTGGTTTGTGAGGATTTGAGAATAACTATATTGAGTATTGAGTTTAAGTGTAAAGCTTATGTTTTAGGGTCTCATTTGCTGGGTTGATTCTAGGCGTGGATTGGTCAGCTAGTACTTGTGAAAGGAGGGTAGTTAGACTTTTGCCTTGCTTCGGGAATACCCTCGAGATTTCGTGCGATCTTAAGGGATCAATTAGGGTTTGCTTCCTAGAATCACTTAATGCATCTATTGACGATTTGCGATCCGTTAGAATAGTCCATGAGTACGCAGATGTTTTGATTAGGTTAGGGGTTTTCCTCTTAAACTCGAGATAGACTTCCACATATATCTAGTTGACAATGCAAAGCCAGTTTTTGAACGAGATTGGCGAGGATAGCCAAAGTCGGTTAATTGCTCAATTGTTTGGTTGTTTTGCTAGTATCATCTCACGTAGATCATCCAAATTCAGAGGAGGTATTCCTTGGGTGCTTCTCTGATATTGGTTTAGGCCTTTGGGGCTTGTACTTGAGGGATGTCAAGTTCGACTAGGATGGTTTGCATGAGAGATAAATGGTTGTGGCAGGCGCCCTAAGTAGAAAAAGACTGACCTTAAGAGAGGTAAAAAGTACATAGCGACCTTTAGATTTAGACCCTCAGATTTGTAACATGGTGGATAAGCTAAGTAGAGGAGAGACCTCTAATCATCTTAGTATATACACTTGGTATCATGGTTAACATCTATTTATCTTGGAAAGATAGTTTGACTACATTGGATACCCTTTAGCAAAGTAAGTGATCGAGGTCCTATCTTTACTAGTGAGTTTTGGAAATGGAGGTCAAGAAGCTTCGCAACTGTGAAGTTAAATTAATTAAGGTACATTGGAGTGAAGCTCAAGAAGACGCGACGTGGGAGACTGAAGATAAGACATGTGCATCATACCCTTTTTTAGGGTATACCCTTGATTCCTCTTTTTCTGTAAAATTTATTTGCATGCTAGTCTTTTAAGTATATCCTCTAGGTCATATCTTCGATCCTTAGGTAGAAGCCAATGGATGTAAACATGTGTTTGAAACATGTTATGATTGGTGGTTGCAAGTGGTTGCTCGTGGATGCATATACACACATTAGGCACTAGATCGACTCAGTCACTTTCATATTGCATGTGCATGAGTGAGATTTAATATATATGAATTGAAACTTGATGTGTTATCATATGCATGTTGCATTAGTATGAATGATTGTGCACTCATATAGAAGTTATAAAGTACGATTAGGAATAATTGCATACATGATGGACTCATGGCACTGACATAATTCGCATTGAGGAGGTCAACTGAATCAGTAGACCGCCTGATTTTGCATTAGCTAAGGACATGTACACACACTATGCATATGATCATGAAACCATTAGAAACCCTTTTAAGGACAATGGATGCCTGTGATTGAATGGTTAAGTAGATGGATATTGGATGTTAGGATATGCATTCTTCTTAACTTAGAGATTTCAGGGACGAAATCCTTTAAGGAGGGGAGAATGTAACACCCCGTATTTTCTGAAAATATTAAAAGAACAAATTAAAGTATAATTAATTTTTAAAAGAAGAATTAAGGGAAATGGGTTACTCCATTGCGTTCGTCTCGGAATTCTTCTTGGAATAGAGTCCATGTTTTCATAAATCGAACTTCGTATGAGGAAGTTATGGCCCTCAGAAGTTTCAGGATTTAAGAAAAAAGAGTTCAAAATTCAAATCACACACACCCACGATGGGTGGGAAATTTCCCACCCAGGACCCAGGTCGACCGGGGGTCGACCTGGGTCGATCAAGGGGTCGACCTCCCCCCCTTTTTCTAGATTCGAGGACTGGTTCGTTTTTCTGCATTTGGACGCCCATTCTGACCAGATTCGTTGATCCCTATGCTGTATAAACACCCCTAAGGCTACAGTTTTTTCTTCACAACTTCATAACGCCTATACTCTACCCTAATTCATATCAAAATAAATTAAATATGTCCTTATGTTGCTCTTGTTCTTCAAGAATTCAAGTTTAGAATTCAAGTAGAGATTCAAAGGCTAATTCAACGACTTCAACAATTATTTTTTAAGAATCAAATCTAAATCAGAGAATCGATAATCTACGTCAAGGGATAACTTTTCAGTTTCAGAAAACAGATTCTAGAAGTACAAGAATCATTCTCTTTTTGTAAGTTAAAGTTACTTTTAGATGTGAATTCCTAATTGAAATTCTTGGCATGTAATAATCTGGATCTAAGTTATACTTGATTTTGAGATAATCCTTTTACATTTTTCAAATCTAATCTATTAGATTTATGCCTGTGATGTTATTTAAATCTAATCTAGTAGATTTATGCCTAATGTAAGTAATCCTTTCATTTGAATCCATGCTTGTATATGCCTTTGGGAATCATTATTGACTATGGAATTGGTCCAATCATATCTATCCTTGTTGTATATCGGAATTGTAATCATGTTTAAGTTAATGATATAGCTCTTGTCAAACATATACGTCTGTGATGGTTCATAATGATATTCATATCATATCTATATGCCTGCAATGTATTCTATGCAAAACTTGTCAATTTGGTATATCAAATTTATTGGACCAATAGTTCTTATCGTCATGTGCCTATTCTTATGCCTCTTATGTTCCATATTGTTTCTCCGCTTATTTCATGAATCTTGCGTTAAATCTTGAAATACGTACGTTATGAATGCGGGGGTAATTGGGTATAACATGAAATTGACATTTATTTGGCATAATTTGGAACATGTATTATGGCATGACTGTTAAGATGCAATTTGGGGTATTTTGACATGAATTATGGAATATGTAATTTGACATATTGAACCTAAAATTGGCATGAACGACAAAGTATGGAATTTGGCATAAAAAACCTAGATTTGGGCATAAACAGTAAATTGGAATATTAAATCTAACTTGGGCTTAACTATTGATTTGGGATGCCAAACATAATGCATAGTGGATTTTGGGCATGACTATTATTACAAACATGGGAAGATTAGATGTAGCTTATTTTGAGTAATAACTTGAAATTGAATTTTGGGGCCATAACATGCAATTAGCTTTGCTAGGCATAACTAGAGAATTGGAACATGACTGGTTGGGACAATTAGCATATAAATCTAGACTTGGACATTTATGGTAAATGTGGCATAATCTGAAATTGACAACAATTGTGAATAATTTACATATAAACTATAAATATGTAAATTAGTGAAAAGACGAATTTGCCTAACCCGAGGTTAGATTGAGTTGTGGTGTAAAAGTGCCCGGAACCGCCCGACACATCCAATAACCACAACAACACAGATCTAATGTGAGAGGTTAGTGCATCATGCCCAAGAAAAACCTGAGGTTAGATTGAATTGTGGTGTAAAACTGCCCGGAACCGCCCGACATATCCAGTAATCGCAACAACACAAATCTAATGTGAGAGGTTTGTGCATTAATAAATCAATTAATGCTAATGAACAAGACATGCTAAGAAATTACTAGGGTTAAGTTAATGAGAAACACTTAACCAATATAACAAGAAGAATGATTAGGGTTAAGTTAATGAGAAACACTTAACCAATATAACAAGATGAATGAGTAGGGTTAAGTTAATAGGAAACACTTAACCAGTATAGCATGATGAAAGGTTGGGATTAAGTAATAAGAAACACTTAACCAATATAACTTGATTTGTGGTAAGGTTAAGTTAAAACAAGAGGGCAATGCATAACCAATATAACTTGATTTGTGGTAAGGTTAAGTTAAAACAAGAGGGCAACACTTAACCAATATAACTTGATTTGTGGTAGGGTTAAGTTAACACAAGAAGACAACACTTAACCAAAGTAACATGACAAGTAGGTGGGTTAAGTTAACTTGAATTGATTGATGACACTTAACCAATACAACATGATGAACATGTGGGGCTAAGTTAACAAGGAACACTTGACCAATATAACTGGATGGACAAACGGGGTTAAGTTAATAGGAAACACTAAACCAATCCAACATGATGAGTAAGGAGGGTTAAGTTAATAAGAAACACTTAACTAACATGACATGATGAATTGGTGGGTTAAGTTAACAAGAATGGACAAAACTTGACCAATATGGAATAATATGTGGGAGGGTTAAGTACATATCAAGTTGGGTGGGTAATATTAGTAAATATAGGCCCATAAACTTAACCATTAAATAAACATGCTTGAATCGGTGGGAGGATTAAGTACATATCGGGTTGGTGGGTAATATTAGTAAATATAGGCCCACAAACTTAACCATTAAATAAACGTGCTTGAAGTGGTGGGAGGGTTAAGTACATATCGTGTTGGTGGGTAATATTAGTAAATATAGGCCCACAAACTTAACCAGTAAGAAACCCTAGTAACGGGGACCCATTTCAGTAGTGACCCACATAGATATATCATGGTACCCTGAACTAGCAGGGTGGGGCACGATTACTGGGCCGATTATAAGTAGTCAAAACAGCAGCAGGGGGTACGTCAGTGTTGGTTCTGACGGTTTATGGGCGTGCACGTACTCCGGAGTGGGGAAAAAGCCGGCATTGGGTACCAGTAGTTATACACTGTGCATCTTGAATCGTGTCGAGTTGCTATCATAAGGATTGATACACCTATGGTAGGACCAGGACAGGGTATCTACACACAAGAGAGGGCCGATTGACACAGACACCAGAGAAATTTATACAAGTAGGGAGTCGATCGATAGGGTAGTAAGGGTACATCTAACATGTTCATGGCAATTAGGCAGATTGAGGTGAAATCCTCACGATAGATGTACACCTGAAGGCTACCACAATTGCAGTGATTGGGATCACATTACAATATGATCATTTTATATAGATTACTAGTTGGGACATTAGTTAGGTGGTGCAAAGATATAAAAAAAATCAGAATAACTAGGTAGTAGAGAAGCAGATAAAGAGTAGAAGCGCATTCAATTTTTCTTGCCTTATCATATCTATACTAATCGTATGTTATCCTTGTTCTCACGGTATTGTCTTATGTTCAGTTTATTCATGTCATGACGCTTTTGCCTGTTTATATGCTGAAAGTCACTGGACTTACCAAACTTTTGTCTGACCTAGTTTTCTTTCACCTCTTTTCTTCCGTTCCCCCCCCCCCCCCGGCCCCAAGTTCATAGGGAGGAAATGTTACCATTTATCTCAGTTTTCTTTCCAAGCTCGAAGATAGTCAATATATTGCTTTGAACTCTCTCTTCCACTGCTATGGCTGGTTCATGCTTTACTGGGGAATATCATTGTTATTTTTATGCTTCTTTTATATTTGGAAGTTTTTAAATCAAGACAGAAGTTCTATGTATTTACTTTTAAGTATGATTGAGACAACTATTGTAAAAGCTTGACTGAACCACATTGTTTATAAAATGACTTTATTTTACGCTGCTTTATTTGTCTATCTTGTAATTTATCTGCATCTTTTACCTAAAATGCTCCACTGAAGTTAAGGCATTCCATTTATGAGTGATATTAACGAAGGTGGGGTGTTTCACTTGGTATCAAAGCTGAAGGTTACCGGATCAGATAAAAGATTTGAAAAAATATTTTCAAAATGGTTTTAAAAGAAGCATTTTCAAAAGAAAAGTAATGTTTTAAAGGCATATTCCCCAAAGCCTTATGCATTATCTTTTGATACTTTGTTTGAATCCTTGTTTCCTTCTTTCCTAAGTCTCCGGGGCTCTTGGCTTTCTAGGAGGTAACATCATCGCGGCATGGTTCCGTCGGCTTGATGAGACTATGACACTTGTCAAAGGGAAAATAAGCGTCGAACTTCCGTCTATAGCCGCAGTAGTTTCACATACGGCTAATTTTCTTTCAAGCTTTGTAGGGTTTTCCATGCGATGGAGGCAACTTTCAAGAGACTTGTCAACAAGTTACACAAGGATGGCAAAGAAGAGAATGGGGGAGTTTGGCTAAGGAGCACAACCCGAGGATGAGAAACTCATGGATATGGACTTGGTTCACAAAGGAGGCAAAAAGAAAAATGTGTAAGTGGAAGAATCACAGGACAAGAAGGGAGGAAAGAATAATAGATCACGCAACAAGAGGAAGTATCTTTTCTGCGGTATCGCGGGTCATATAGTTAAGGACAAGTGAAAGAACAAAGAACATGATTTTCAGGAAGGCAAGTGCATGCTTTCACCGCCAGCGTACCTAAGAGACAAATAGTAAAGTATAGTTTTTCTTTTTTGATCATCCTGTTAGTACTCTTTTTTATTTTAGCGCTTCACATTCGTTTATATCTGCTTCCGTAGTTGAGTCTCTGCACCTTAGTACTAGTATAAAAGAAGATCCCATTATTGTCTCAAATCCGGTTGGTGGTTCGGCTCATTTATCTTTGGTTTGTGATGATTTGAGAATAACTATATTGAGTATTGAGTTTAAGTGTAATGCTTATGTTTTCGGGTCTCATTTGCTATGGTTTGATTCTAGGCATGGATTCGTCAGCTAGTAATTGTGAAAGGAGGGTAGTAAGACTTTTGACTTGCTTCGGGAATACCCTCGAGATTTCGTGCGATCTTAAGGGATCAGTTAGGCTTAGCTTCCTAGAATCACTTGATGCATCTATTGACGATTTGCGATCAGTTAGAATAGTCCATGAGTACGCAGATGTTTTGATTAGGTTAGGGTTTTCCCCCTAAAACTCGAGATAGACTTCAGCATATATCTAGTTGACAATGCAAAGCCAGTTTTTGAACGAGATTGGCGAGGATAGCCATAGTCGGTTAAGTGCTCAATTGTTTGGTTTTTTTGCTAGTATCATCTCACGTAGATCATCCAAATTCAGAGGAGGTATTCCTTGGGTGCTTGTCTGATATTGGTTTAGGCCTTTGGGGCTTGTACTTGAGGGATGTCGAGTTCGACTAGGATGGTTTGCATGAGAGATAAATGGTTGTGGCAGGCACCCTAAGTAGAAAAAGACTGACCTTAAGAGAGGTAAAAAGTACATAGAAACCTTTAGCTTTAGACCCTCGGATTTGTAACATGGTGGATAAGCTAAGTAGAGGAGAGACCTCTAATCATCTTAGTATATACATGTAACACCCCGAATTTCAGTTAACACGGATATTCACTAATTATAGAATTAATAATCTCAGATGTGAGAATCAGGGGAAACGGGTTACGTCATTGTGTTCGTCTCGGAAAAATACGCGTAATAGAGTCCGAAATTTTGTAAATCGGAGTTCGTATGACCCAGTTAAGGCCCAAAGAAGTTTTCGGGAAACTTGAATTTCGAAACATGCAGAAATGGGGGCCAGGCAGGAAATATCCCGCCCAGCCAAGTCGACTTGGCTGTCGACAGGGCTGTCGACTTGCCTGTCGACATGCCTGTCGACTTGGTAGTCGACAAGGCTGTCGACTTGCCCTGTCGGCTGATTCTGGCCTGGGTGCACCAGTTTGAGTTTTGGGCTGTGTTTTGGAGGGCTGGACGAAATCTGATGGCTCTAAATAGAATTAGGGTTAATCTAAGGGTTAGAAACACATCCTAATCCTATAAATAAGACCCTAAGCTAGCCCTAAATGATCATAATCCTATCCTCTAACTAAACTATGCCAAAATTTTCTATGATCATGGCCTCCACTCAAATCCTAGCCTCCATCCTCTTTCTAAACTATTTCTATGAAGGCTTTCATGTTCATACAAGAATTTTTAAGTTGTATGAGTGATCATTAGCTTGCATTCATCATCAAGTTGCAAGCTTTATTTTCAAGGCTAGAGTTTTTGGGTGATTTTTGGCAAGGGTTTGCTTATTGGAGTTTAGTGGTGAGTTTCTATAGCCTTAATAATCAATTGTTAAATTGATTATGATAGGATATGTTAAGATATGGCTATGTTTGTGGATCAATGTGTTTATGCAAGTTTAGTATAGTGTATGTTGTGTGTTTTGCGAGTTTTATGCTATATGTTATGCAAGTATAATGCTATGTTTTATGATGCTCATTATGCAAAACACTATGTTGAACATTGATTCATATGTAACATGTTATGCAAGCTATATGTGAGATTATATGCAAGTTCATATGTAACATGTAATGCAAGTTATGTGCATGATTATATGCAAGTTCATATGTAACATGTTATACAAGTTATGTGTTTGGTTATATGCAAGTTATGTGCATGATTATATGCAAGTTCATATGTAACATGTTATGCAAGTTATGTGTTTGGTTATATGCAAGTTATGTGCATGATTATATGCAAGTTCATATGTAACATGTTATGCAAGTTATGTGTTTGGTTATATGCAAGTTATGTGCATGATTATATGCAAGATCATATGTAACATGTTATGCAAGTTATGTGTTTGGTTATATGCAAGTTAACATGTGACATGCTATGCAAGTTCACACCTTTGTATGACATAAGAATCATATGCAAGTTACCCCCTTTGTGACATATGTGCTTCATGCAAGTTTGGGTTAAATGCTAGTTGGGTTTAATGTATGCTCATATATGCAAGTTGACACCTTTTAAACCCATGATAAAGTTATATGCTATGATTGGTTAAACCCATGGCATTTGTGATGAATCTTCCCTTTATTATGTCATGTTATGAGAACGAATTACGTGGGGAACGATGGGGTTAATATGCATGTTAATAAAATGGTGTGAAATGGGTATGCTTAAGCATAACATAAAGTGAATGGACATAATTGGGAATTTATCTATTAAGTTAGGTCTACCCATATTATGGAATTGGGAATTTACCTATTAAGTTAGGTCTACCCATATTATGGAATTGGGAATTTACCTATTGAGTTAGGTCTACCCATATTCTTGAAATTGGTAATTAATTAGGGATAATTAATACAAATTATGGGGGTGATTAATTAGGTGTAATTAATCAACTAAGACACGAGGTTGGACCCTTTTGTAGCATAAGACTGCCCGGAACCGACCGCAAACAGCGGCTACAAATGATTGGCCCAATGTGAGAGGTCTTAGTCATAAACTAAATACGTGACAAGTGTAAAGACACGAGGTTAGACTCTGTTATGGTGTAAGGCTGCCCGGAACCAACCGGCATATCCAGCTGCCATAAAAGACAGTCTAATGTGAGAGGTCTTTACAAAGGTTACGATCTTAATTAATTAAGAAACACTTAACCAAATTAGCATGTAGTGAGGCATGAGGGGTTAAGTGGGTGCCTTGGGTGGCATGTAGTAACTAGTGGGGGTGCCTTGGGTGGCATAAGGAAACTAGTGGGTTGCCTTGGGTGGCAATAGAAAATACGATTAGAATACTTAACCAAAGTGGAACATGTAATTAAACATGATTAAAGGGTTAAGTAAGTGCCTTGGGTGGCATGTGGGAATCAAGTAAGTGCCTTGGGTGGCATGTGGAAATCTAGTGGGTGCCTTAAGTGGCAATTGAAATATGATTAAATGACAAGCTTAAGTAGTAGCTTGTGGGGGGCTTAAGTGGCAATTGAAATATGATTAAATGACAAGCTTAAGTAGTAGCTTGTGGGGACCTTGAGTGGCAATTGAAATATGATTAGATGACTTAACCAAACCTTAACATGTAAGTGGGCATGATTATAAAAAGGGGTTAAGTGGGATGCACTAGATAAAATGACAAGCTTAAGTAGTAGCTTGTGGGGGCCCATTTCAACCAATACCCCAAACGTATCTTTGTGGGCTCGACCCAAGTCGAGGACGGGACACACATATTGGGCTTGACTGTAAGAGGCCAAAATGGGTTAGCGGTGGCAACGCAAGTCCAACGGGTTTCATATGCGTGTGTGGACCCGGGCTGGTAAGTAAGACGTTGTTGCATCGTGTAGGTATAAGCCGTGCACCGTTGATATTATCAGGTTGCCACTTTGGGGAATGATACACCCCACTGTGGGGCCAGCACGGGTATCTACGATAGGGAGCCGATCGCTTGGGGAGTAGTGGGTACACCTAGTGGAGATAGGGGCAGACGGCACCTATGTAGTCAGCTAGGGGTACACGAAACTACTATTAAAAATTACTAAGTACACTTAGTGGGATCAACCTTAAGTAGGAATTACCCTTGGGTGGATAGAACTGGTGTGGTGCAGTGTAGGAATTACCCTTGGGTGGGTAGATCTGGGATGGTGTAGTATAGTAATTATCCTTGGGTGGGTAAATGCGTCTTTTCGGTTATCTTAGTACATCCTGTGTTTAGTTGGCTACTTAGTGTAGTCATTATCCCCAGAGGTACCGTACCTTGTTTATATCATACCCTAATTACTTTAATGATTGTATTGTTAAGGTTATAGGACTCGCTCAGACTTATGTCTGACCCCGTTGTTTTTTTATCTTTTTCCCAACCCTCAGGTTTTCAGAGTGGGCCTAGCACTAGTGGGCTTTGATCAGACTGCTTTATCTATCTTTTGGAGCTTGGACCGTGGATGTAAAGCTCAGTTTATCTTTTTTATTATGGCTATTAAGTTATGTAGTGGGATTATGTACTTTTGTTTTATCAGGATGGATATTATGTACTTGACTCTTGTTTATGGTTTTGGTGTAACCAAACATGTTTTACTTTCCGCTGCAATGAAATGATGTTTTAAATTCTCAAGTATTACTTATATCTGTCTTGTTGTAATTTTTCTGTTCTATATTCACTTAAAATACTCCACCGATGTTATGGCATTCCCTTAGTGAGTGACCGTAGCGGGTGTGGGGTGTTACACGTGGTATCTGAGCTTAAGGTTACCAGAACAGATAAAATTTTTAGAAAAACTATTTTCTAAGAATATTTTTGAAAGGAGTATTTTCAAAAAAACATGTCTTTTAAGAGAAAAGTGTTTGAAAGAAAAGCATAATCCCCGATAGCCATATCTTTATCTTTCGAATTCTCCGTTTTGAATCTCTTTGTAAAGACCCGTAACTTCCCCGTAAAGGAAAGCGTCGGATAGTTCGAGAACAAACCACAGCAGAACACATACAGAAGAACATTTCATTGTATATTACAACAATGCATCAGATTACAAGAATATACAGAGTATAATCGAATAAATATTACACAGAAATATCAGAGATTTAAATTACATTTAAATACATAGCAGCGGAAAATAATACAATACACAACTAGAAGGAGATATACGGATACAAAGCTTTCCGGATATCGTTCCAGCTGTAAACCAGGATCCTGTGAATATAAATCTGCAAAACCAAAACTACTAGCTGCCCGTGTCAAAATAAGGGCACCCAGAGTTTAGGTTAAAACAATAAACTCCAGGTCAGTCATGGGACTGGTGTGAGAACTAAAACAGTTAATCTTTATTTTAAATCATTAGGTAAATCAAGGGACCACGCCGTATAACACGGAACGGGTTTCCTCCCAAGAATACCAGTGCATAAAACAAACAGCGCAATGCTAAATAAAGAAAAATGAAGCTGTTATAAGACCCAGGTCCCATCACACAATGCAACGCAGCCAAGGATAGGGTTTTCCCTTATAACAGCCAAAGAATGCTTGATACGTTTAAAACAAATCATTTGATACTATTATAAGTGCATAGTGTATAAAACAACTTCAAATCATAAGTATCAATCATAGGCGGCATGGGTACCATATATCATGTCGCCATATATAGGTTTACAAATAAAACCGCAATGTCACGTATTTGGAAATTGGATTTCCATCTATGAACCGAGGCAAAAGATAGTCCTCAACCGATTCGAGACAATCTAGCCTACCATGTCTCAGGAACAGCCGCAACTGCCCCCTGGATCGTCAGGGCCGGTCCACCGATGTGGATTATTATGCCTGAACAATACGTCTCCCCGCCCTTTGGGGCGCAAACGAGCCAACGAATGACTCCATCGGACCCGGATCGTCCGATCAAACCGAGGCGCCTCGCAACAGCAACAACCACATAAGTCAAACTCGTCAGGGCGTGTAAAACCACTGACGCCACTTCTAGCTAGAAAGAAACGCAAGTCCTCCCTGATGTCCCCTCCCGTTTTTGGTTCATACCGGGTGTGAAACTCGCGAAGCAAACGTTACACAAAGCTACGCCACAAAGGCCGTGCTTTGATCATCACCACAAGACTTTGCTTTTCAACAGAAGCCTCGATCAATTGCCACTTAGGCATGCCACACAGGCAATTCACTCCATGCGTTTGATATCCATCAATATATAACCCCTGAGCTCGTACGTCTCAGAGAAGGGCGTTAGGCAAGAGAATAAATTCTCCGCCGCCAAACAGATATATATTTAATAGAGATCAATCACACGGACTAAAATCCAATGTCAGACACACAGTCCATTTACTAGTCCGTTCTGGGTCTGAACGAAACCGGAGGCACCTAGTACCCCGCATATCCATCGATCTCCAAGCACGTCTGGACGATCACTAACTGTTTCCATCTTCTTGGGTGTACAGCCCAATCAAGATCATCAGTAATTACCCAAACGACGTGAAGACCTCCGGTCTTCGACCATCGTCTTCATCTTCGACTTATCGTCGTATCAGTTATTCAGAATGGGATAAACCCGGTCTTTCCGAATAACTCGCGTATATTTTAAATAAGTGTTACACAAACACAACATACGCCTCATTCCAATTTATCAGTCACTAACCGTAAATTAATCAAGAGAATAATTTCCCAAATATTAACCCCGAAGGCCGAAACCAACATCAGATCAATATCCAGAAAACCATTCTGCTTTGCCAACCGACAGTTAGTTTCTAAATTTCACATTCGTAGGGAAATGTTCCCATTAATTTTATCCAAGATAAATTCCTTGAATTTATTCTTTATTCTCTTTTTGAATCTCAATTCAAACTAGTCGGGATTAGCGAACCTTACCGAAGTAATCATTTATTTTAATTTCCCAATCCCAACCTATTCATCCCATGAAGTAAAACTGGTAATACTTCATATCTAACACCACGGTGTTATCGGTAAATTCAATTACCACTTCACGTTCAAATCTAATTAAAGATTTAACTATCGCCTGGAGCAAAACTGGTGATACTCCATTTTCGATCATTTCAATCTAATTAAAGATTCATTAAAACTCCACTTAGTTTTAATCTTTGACTGGGTTAAAGAATCAGTGTCATTTAAAACACGGTTCACGATAAACCCAAAATCACATTCCATTAATTATCGGGTTAAAGAACAAGTGTTATTTAAAACACTGTTCACGATAAACCCAAAAATCAATACCCATTCAATTCCAATTAAATATCATTTAATTGGTACACTTCATTAAATCTAAATAAAAAGATTTAATCTTTTCTCAACTGGGTTCAAGAACAGTGTTAGTGAAGACACCATTCACGACAAACCCAAATCACATTCGATATTCAATACAAGGCTCTGAATAGAAAATATATATCGGCTTATTTTTAATATCGAATTCTACGACTAACAAATGTCGTATTGGAAATAACGATATAAATATATATCTTTCAAATTTCCATAACAACACCTGTATAATCACGAATTCCAACATCGAAATATTCCGAAGACAATTTCGATTCAAATCCACTCCAATGCAATCATTGGATATTCTGGTTATTTTTAAAACCCTTTTTAAATTCAATTTATTTATTTAAAAATAAATAGAATTTTAATTCTAGTTCAAAACCAGTTCATTTCGATAAAAATCTATTTTTATCTTTTCAAATATGGAGTTTTTCATCCCAATTCTTCTCAAATCATTTCTTATGATTTTACACAAATTATTACTATTTTTAATAATTTTATCAAGGCCTGTACAGTCGAAATCCATCAACGGCCATCGAACTGCACTTACAGCGACCTTTTTCGAATTTGATTTGGACATAATTCCAAATCCAACCGTTAGATTTCTAATTTCTAATATTCTTTAGAAATCTCTTTTCGATACGAACCCAACGGTTCCGGTTTTAGGAGAATCCGACGGTCGGATCTCCCGTAACGTCCATTTGAAATCAATGGTCGAAATTCGCGAACTGCCGCGGCGCGGCGCGTTCTATTCAGGCCATTATATTATATATATAATATATATAATATATACTTCGTCGATTTCTATTTAAAACGAATTATATAAATAGTTTTTAAAATTCGTTTCAAAATCTATTTCAACTTCCATCTCAATTCAAAGCAAAATTAAATTCTTCTCTATAAATTCGTTTTAAAATTCATTCCTATTCAATTCAAATTTCAATTCAATTTGAATTCATTTCAATTTGCTTTCAATTCAATTTGAATTCGTTTTCAATTCAATTCATTTCGAAATCGTTTTCAATTCAATTCATTTCGAAATCACTTTCAATTCAATTCACTTTGAATTCGTTTTCAATTTAATTCATTTCGAAATCACTTTCAATTCAATTCACTTTGAATTCGTTTTCAATTCAATTCATTTCGAAATCACTTTCAATTCAATTCACTTTGAATTCGTTTTCAATTCAATTCATTTTGAATTCGTTTTCAATTCAATTCATTTCGAAATCACTTTCAATTCAATTCATTTCGAAATCACTTTCAATTCAATTCATTTCGAAATCGTTTTCAATTTAATTCACTTCGAAATCACTTTCAATTCAATTCACTTTGAATTCGTTTTCAATTCAATTCATTTCGAATTCGTTTTCAATTCAATTCATTTCGAAATCACTTTCAATTCAATTCACTTTGAATTCGTTTTCAATTCAATTCATTTTGAATTCGTTTTCAATTCAATTCATTTCGAATTCGTTTTCAATTCAATTCATTTCGAAATCACTTTCAATTCAATTCACTTTGAATTCGTTTTCAATTCAATTCATTTCGAAATCACTTTCAATTCAATTCACTTTGAATTCGTTTTCAATTCAATTCATTTCGAAATCACTTTCAATTCAATTCACTTTGAATTCGTTTTCAATTCAATTCATTTCGAAATCACTTTCAATTCAATTCACTTTGAATTCGTTTTCAATTCAATTCATTTCGAAATCACTTTCAATTCAATTCACTTTGAATTCGTTTTCAATTCAATTCATTTTGAATTCGTTTTCAATTCAATTCATTTCGAAATCACTTTCAATTCAATTCATTTTGAAATCACTTTCAATTCAATTCATTTCGAAATCGTTTTCAACTTAATTCACTTCGAAATCACTTTCAATTCAATTCACTTTGAATTCGTTTTCAATTCAATTCATTTCGAATTCGTTTTCAATTCAATTCATTTCGAAATCACTTTCAATTCAATTCACTTTGAATTCGTTTTCAATTCAATTCATTTTGAATTCGTTTTCAATTCAATTCATTTCGAATTCGTTTTCAATTCAATTCATTTCGAAATCACTTTCAATTCAATTCACTTTGAATTCGTTTTCAATTCAATTCATTTCGAAATCACTTTCAATTCAATTCACTTTGAATTCGTTTTCAATTCAATTCATTTCGAAATCACTTTCAATTCAATTCATTTCGAAATCACTTTCAATTCAATTCACTTTGAATTCGTTTTCAATTCAATTCATTTCGAAATCACTTTCAATTCAATTCACTTTGAATTCGTTTTCAATTCAATTCATTTCGAAATCACTTTCAATTCAATTCACTTCGGAATCGATTAAAATTGACATAAATATCGTTCACGTCCAAATGGCGTCAATCTAATCAACACGGCTTCATAAATTGATATTTTCAAATATTCCATTTCGAATATTTCTATTTCAAATATTTCTATTTTAAAACTGAAATGAGGCCCAATCAATTACCATATAAAGTTAATTATATGGATTTTCATACAACACATGTATATAATAGCATGGAAAAATAATCAACCATCAACCAAAGTGCACTACACTGTATAAGCATCAAATATAGATATCCAACGCTTAAAACAGCCCGTCAATCAACCGATCGACATATTCAATCAATCGGGATGAGTGAACTTCAAATTTCATCCCAACACCCGTGTGGGGTTTCAAACAATCAAACACATATTTTATTTGTGCTGTTGGGCGATGTGTGAAATTTATCGACCCAATCAATGTCCTTCAAATAGGTGTACATAAACAAACCGTCTGGTTTGTAAATGAATATTGATTTATTCACATTCACGTTAAAAATTATATTTTTAACGATAAAACATTTTATTTTAACTTATGAATTTCTATTCAGTTCATTCTATAGATAAAATGATATTTTTTTTTATTTTTCTAAATTATTTTAGAAAATTTCGGCGGCATAACGGCACGATACTAGAAACGGGACGAGGCCTAGCCTCATCCCCGGTCTAGTGAAGGCCCACGCCATTCACACATCAATCAAACCATTCAATTTCACCAAATAATTCAAATTCAAATCAAATCATATAACTAATCTATGCAACCAAACAAACAAGTCCATGGTCTGTGGACGATTGTGTCGGGTGCTACTAAGCACCGTCTGCATCCTAGTATATATATATATAAATAGAAATGAAATTGAAAGGTGAGAAATTCTCACATATAGCTATCCAATCATCTTGACTCTTCATTTATAGAAATCTTCGTCGTTTCTCCTTTTTGTCACCTTCGTTGACCGTAGCCACTACATATATAAAAATCGAATTTTTACTTCGCTATTCAATATATAAAAATCATATTTTTCTTATGCTATTCAATATATAAAAATCATATTTTTACTTCGCTATTCAATATATAAAAATCGAATTTTTACTTCGCTATTCAATATATAAAAATCGAATTTTTACTTCGCTATTCAATATATAAAAATCATATTTTTCTATCGAAGTTCAATATATAAAAATCATATTTTTCTATCGAAGTTCAATATATAAAAATCATATTTTTCTATCGAAGTTCAATATATAAAAATCATATTTTTACTTCGATTCGACGTTCAAATCTTTTTGAAGTTCAAAACCTTTTTCTTTTAAATCAGAATTAAATCTTTTTCTAATCAGTTTCTTGTTAAAATCGAAATCAGTTTTACATTTTTAAAACAAAATCAGTTTTACATTTTTAAAACGAAATCAGTTTTACATTTTTAAAACAAAATCAGTTTTACATTTTTAAAACGAAATCAGTTTTACATTTTTAAAACAAAATCAGTTTTACATTTTTAAAACAAAATCAGTTTTACATTTTTAAAACAAAATTAGTTTACATTTTTAAAACAAAATCAGTTTACATTTTTAAAACAAAATCAGTTTTAATTCTTAAATCTAAAATCAGTTTTATTTTCTAAAAAAAATCAGTTTTTAATCTTAAAAAAACAGTTTTTATCCTATTTTAAAATCAGTTTTAAAATTAAAACAGAAATCAGTTTTTAAATTAAAACAGAAATCAGTTTTTAAATTAAAACAGAATATTAAAAACTCACCTTTTCTCGCTGAGCTAGGAGGGAGGGGTTCGCTGCTGGAGGTGGCGGTTGGCCTTGGGGCGGCGGAGCTCATCGGGGCTGGCGGCCTTCAGGGCTTCGGGTTTCTCGATGGCTTGCTGTAATCGAGAGGAGGGAGGAGACGAGGGAAGGAAGTGGAGAGGGAGATCGAGTGGGGGAGAGGCAAACGGGGGGGGGCCGCGCCACCGCGACGGCGGCGAGCGGGCGGTGCTCGATTCCGTCGAGCTCCTTCGGGGTTTTTTTTTTCTTTATTTCTGAACTGAAATAGAAACGGGGGGGGCCAGAAATATAAAGTAGGAAGAGATATTTTTTTTTATATTATTATTTAATTATTAAAAAGTTGACTTTCACATACGACCTCTAAACGAGGCCCACCGCCTGTCGTCCATAGCGTTCTACCCCCATTCTGAACACAATGGGATATATATCGCAAGCTGATTCGACTGTTTCGATTAGTTTCCGTTGAATTTACATTTAAATCACTATATTGAATTTTTGAACATACATTTCAAATTACCGGGGTCACATACTAACTAGAAAAATTCCCGAAAAATACTTTCTAGCTTCGTATTGACGATACGGTTCTAACAAAACTAGTTTTGTCAAATTCTGAGACCGTTAGAAAAATGGCCAATTTCCAGTCGATTAAAATCAACTAAAACTGGTCAAATGCGTTTTCCTTTTCCACGCTCACATATTGATTCGAAAAATTATGAAATTTGGAATCTAGCAATAACTTGACACCACGGACCCAACAAAACTAGTTTCGTCGAAATCCGAGGTCGTTTGCAAAATGTCCATTTTTAAGGGCCTGAATTCCATAGCGACTATTCAGAATTTTCAACTGGACATATCTTATCATTTCTAAGATGAAATCTCAGTTTGTTAACTTCATTACAAAGATATAGTTATACAGATTCAAATATTTCTTGTTTCATTCAATTCTGACTTATATTGAATTCTGTATATTCATTTGAAATTAGAAATCGAATTTTCGAACTACCGCGCCATTTTCAATTCCTTTTATAATTATATATAATTATTTATATTCTAACGACGACGTATATAATATATACGTCGAATTATATTCAAAATAAATTTCTCGTCGATATTATTTAAAATAATCTATTTTAAATAATCAAAATTCGCTAAAATTGCCAAAATAAAAATTTCAAACTGGCTCGCATTTTACGGGTTATTACAATCTTCCCCACTTAAAACTTTTCGTCCCCGAAAAGGAACAAAGTCGAAGGTGGTTTGATTAACTAACTCTACGTTCGATCTGGCTTTCATTCTCCAACTTTTTAGTTTCTGAGAATTTTCAAAAGTTCAAAAATTTGGCTAACACCCTAAATTTTCGAAAAATTTCGCCATAACCACCCCTGCACCGGGAGCATCGGGGAATTTCAAATAGCTTCCCCGGTCCTTCAGATCTCAAAAAGAAAAAGAAAAAGCCAAGCGGCTAGCCAATAGGCTCATAAAATCATCATCACCCAAACAAAACAGTAAATTATGTAGTAAACATGTACCTATTTGTCGGGCAAACAAATTTTATTCTCTGGCTCTAGCCTCCTTGCTATGACCTATTCAATGATATATATGTATATGCAAGCAAATGCGACCAATTTTCAATATAGTTCAATATTTGGTTCAATTAGGCATAACAGTTCAAAATTAGCAAACAAATAAATAAACAACACAAACATCAATCAATTAGTTGATTAGCTTTTCAAATTCATAACTTTGATATATAGTCAAAAATCACATTTTTGATGCCAATTCACAACAAATAAATCTATCTATATAAGTTTTGGTTCTCACACCAGTCTAATGGAAATATATAGATATTACACCTTCGAAACACGAAAATAAATACTGGTGATGGCGCGCCATCATCAGAATCATGTCCGGGCGACTAGAGTGTGACTCTATATCTATCCAGTATATTAAAATTTCGAATACACGCGGATCAGACGTATACGCAAAATCTATATATACTGGATTGTCCACATCAATATAAATAGATAATCAAATACGAATAGTTGATTTAAATTTTCAAAACAAATTTTGTTTTCATTTGAAAAATATACTCTTCACACTCGTTCTAGGATACTACTGATCCTATCTCTAACGAGTCATTCCCATTGGATTTTACTAATCCAATATCTGATGAATTCTTTCGTATGGTTCTAATGTGCCTTGTTCTCTAGCTTTGTAAACCAAAGCTCTGATACCACGTGTAAAGACCCGTAACTTCCCCGTAAAGGAAAGCGTCGGATAGTTCGAGAACAAACCACAGCAGAACACATACAGAAGAACATTTCATTGTATATTACAACAATGCATCAGATTACAAGAATATACAGAGTATAATCGAATAAATATTACACAGAAATATCAGAGATTTAAATTACATTTAAATACATAGCAGCAGAAAATAATACAATACACAACTAGAAGGAGATATACGGATACAAAGCTTTCCGGATATCGTTCCAGCTGTAAACCAGGATCCTGTGAATATAAATCTGCAAAACCAAAACTACTAGCTGCCCGTGTCAAAATAAGGGCACCCAGAGTTTAGGTTAAAACAATAAACTCCAGGTCAGTCATGGGACTGGTGTGAGAACTAAAACAGTTAATCTTTATTTTAAATCATTAGGTAAATCAAGGGACCACGCCGTATAACACGGAACGGGTATCCTCCCAAGAATACCAGTGCATAAAACAAACAGCGCAATGCTAAATAAAGAAAAATGAAGCTGTTATAAGACCCAGGTCCCATCACACAATGCAACGCAGCCAAGGATAGGGTTTTCCCTTATAACAGCCAAAGAATGCTTGATACGTTTAAAACAAATCATTTGATACTATTATAAGTGCATAGTGTATAAAACAACTTCAAATCATAAGTATCAATTATAGGCGGCATGGGTACCATATATCATGTCGCCATATATAGGTTTACAAATAAAACCGCAATGTCACGTATTTGGAAATTGGATTTCCATCTATGAACCGAGGCAAAAGATAGTCCTCAACCGATTCGAGACAATCTAGCCTACCATGTCTCAGGAACAGCCGCAACTGCCCCCTGGATCGTCAGGGCCGGTCCACCGATGTGGATTATTATGCCTGAACAATACGTCTCCCCGCCCTTTGGGGCGCAAACGAGCCAACGAATGACTCCATCGGACCCGGATCGTCCGATCAAACCGAGGCGCCTCGCAACAGCAACAACCACATAAGTCAAACTCGTCAGGGCGTGTAAAACCACTGACGCCACTTCTAGCTAGAAAGAAACGCAAGTCCTCCCTGATGTCCCCTCCCGTTTTTGGTTCATACCGGGTGTGAAACTCGCGAAGCAAACGTTACACAAAGCTACGCCACAAAGGCCGTGCTTTGATCATCACCACAAGACTTTGCTTTTCAACAGAAGCCTCGATCAATTGCCACTTAGGCATGCCACACAGGCAATTCACTCCATGCGTTTGATATCCATCAATATATAACCCCTGAGCTCGTACGTCTCAGAGAAGGGCGTTAGGCAAGAGAATAAATTCTCCGCCGCCAAACAGATATATATTTAATAGAGATCAATCACACGGACTAAAATCCAATGTCAGACACACAGTCCATTTACAAGTCCGTTCTGGGTCTGAACGAAACCGGAGGCACCTAGTACCCCGCATATCCATCGATCTCCAAGCACGTCTGGACGATCACTAACTGTTTCCATCTTCTTGGGTGTACAGCCCAATCAAGATCATCAGTAATTACCCAAACGACGTGAAGACCTCCGGTCTTCGACCATCGTCTTCATCTTCGACTTATCGTCGTATCAGTTATTCAGAATGGGATAAACCCGGTCTTTCCGAATAACTCGCGTATATTTTAAATAAGTGTTACACAAACACAACATACGCCTCATTCCAATTTATCAGTCACTAACCGTAAATTAATCAAGAGAATAATTTCCCAAATATTAACCCCGAAGGCCGAAACCAACATCAGATCAATATCCAGAAAACCATTCTGCTTGGCCAACCGACAGTTAGTTTCTAAATTTCACATTCATAGGGAAATGTTCCCATTAATTTTATCCAAGATAAATTCCTTGAATTTATTCTTTATTCTCTTTTTGAATCTCAATTCAAACTAGTCGGGATTAGCGAACCTTACCGAAGTAATCATTTATTTTAATTTCCCAATCCCAACCTATTCATCCCATAAAGTAAAACTGGTAATACTTCATATCTAACACCACGGTGTTATTGGTAAATTCAATTACCACTTCACGTTCAAATCTAATTAAAGATTTAACTATCGCCTGGAGCAAAACTGGTGATACTCCATTTTCGATCATTTCAATCTAATTAAAGATTCATTAAAACTCCACTTAGTTTTAATCTTCGACTGGGTTAAAGAATCAGTGTCATTTAAAACACGGTTCACGATAAACCCAAAATCACATTCCATTAATTATCGGGTTAAAGAACAAGTGTTATTTAAAACACTGTTCACGATAAACCCAAAAATCAATACCCATTCAATTCCAATTAAATATCATTTAATTGGTACACTTCATTAAATCTAAATAAAAAGATTTAATCTTTTCTCAACTGGGTTCAAGAACAGTGTTAGTGAAGACACCATTCACGACAAACCCAAATCACATTCGATATTCAATACAAGACTCTGAATAGAAAATATATATCGGCTTATATTCAATATCGAATTCTACGACTAACAAATGTCGTATTGGAAATAACGATATAAATATATATCTTTCAAATTTCCATAACAACACCTGTATAATCACGAATTCCAACATCGAAATATTCCGAAGACAATTTCGATTCAAATCCACTCCAATGCAATCATTGGATATTCTGGTTATTTTTAAAACCCTTTTTAAATTCAATTTATTTATTTAAAAATAAATAGAATTTTAATTCTAGTTCAAAACCAGTTCATTTCGATAAAAATCTATTTTTATCTTTTCAAATATGGAGTTTTTCATCCCAATTCTTCTCAAATCATTTCTTATGATTTTACACAAATTATTACTATTTTTAATAATTTTATCAAGGCCTGTACAGTCGATTTCCATCAACGGCCATCGAACTGCACTTACAGCGACCTTTTTCGAATTTGATTTGGACATAATTCCAAATCCAACCGTTAGATTTCTAATTTCTAATATTCTTTAGAAAGCTCTTTTCGATACGAACCCAACGGTTCCGGTTTTAGGAGAATCCGACGGTCGAATCTCCCGTAACGTCCATTTGAAATCAATGGTCGAAATTCGCGAACTGCCGCGGCGCGGCGCGTTCTATTCAGGCCATTATATTATATATATAATATATATAATATATATATAATATACTTCGTCGATTTCTATTTAAAACGAATTATATAAATAGTTTTTAAAATTCGTTTCAAAATCTATTTCAACTTCCATCTCAATTCAAAGCAAAATTGAATTCTTCTCTATAAATTCGTTTTAAAATTCATTCCTATTCAATTCAAATTTCAATTCAATTTGAATTCATTTCAATTTGCTTTCAATTCAATTTGAATTCGTTTTTAATTCAATTCATTTCGAAATCGTTTTCAATTCAATTCATTTCGAAATCACTTTCAATTCAATTCACTTTGAATTCGTTTTCAATTTAATTCATTTCGAAATCACTTTCAATTCAATTCACTTTGAATTCGTTTTCAATTCAGTTCATTTCGAAATCACTTTCAATTCAATTCACTTTGAATTCGTTTTCAATTCAATTCATTTTGAATTCGTTTTCAATTCAATTCATTTCGAAATCACTTTCAATTCAATTCATTTCGAAATCACTTTCAATTCAATTCATTTCGAAATCGTTTTCAATTTAATTCACTTCGAAATCACTTTCAATTCAATTCACTTTGAATTCGTTTTCAATTCAATTCATTTCGAATTCGTTTTCAATTCAATTCATTTCGAAATCACTTTCAATTCAATTCACTTTGAATTCGTTTTCAATTCAATTCATTTTGAATTCGTTTTCAATTCAATTCATTTCGAATTCGTTTTCAATTCAATTCATTTCGAAATCACTTTCAATTCAATTCACTTTGAATTCGTTTTCAATTCAATTCATTTCGAAATCACTTTCAATTCAATTCACTTTGAATTCGTTTTCAATTCAATTCATTTCGAAATCACTTTCAATTCAATTCACTTTGAATTCGTTTTCAATTCAATTCATTTCGAAATCACTTTCAATTCAATTCACTTTGAATTCGTTTTCAATTCAATTCATTTCGAAATCACTTTCAATTCAATTCACTTTGAATTCGTTTTCAATTCAATTCATTTTGAATTCGTTTTCAATTCAATTCATTTCGAAATCACTTTCAATTCAATTCATTTTGAAATCACTTTCAATTCAATTCATTTCGAAATCGTTTTCAACTTAATTCACTTCGAAATCACTTTCAATTCAATTCACTTTGAATTCGTTTTCAATTCAATTCATTTCGAATTCGTTTTCAATTCAATTCATTTCGAAATCACTTTCAATTCAATTCACTTTGAATTCGTTTTCAATTCAATTCATTTTGAATTCGTTTTCAATTCAATTCATTTCGAATTCGTTTTCAATTCAATTCATTTCGAAATCACTTTCAATTCAATTCACTTTGAATTCGTTTTCAATTCAATTCATTTCGAAATCACTTTCAATTCAATTCACTTTGAATTCGTTTTCAATTCAATTCATTTCGAAATCACTTTCAATTCAATTCATTTCGAAATCACTTTCAATTCAATTCACTTTGAATTCGTTTTCAATTCAATTCATTTCGAAATCACTTTCAATTCAATTCACTTTGAATTCGTTTTCAATTCAATTCATTTCGAAATCACTTTCAATTCAATTCACTTCGGAATCGATTAAAATTGACATAAATATCGTTCACATCCAAATGGCGTCAATCTAATCAACACGGCTTCATAAATTGATATTTTCAAATATTCCATTTCGAATATTTCTATTTTAAAACTGAAATGAGGCCCAATCAATTACCATATAAAGTTAATTATATGGATTTTCATACAACACATGTATATAATAGCATGGAAAAATAATCAACCATCAACCAAAGTGCACTACACTGTATAAGCATCAAATATAGATATCCAACGCTTAAAACAGCCCGTCAATCAACCGATCGACATATTCAATCAATCGGGATGAGTGAACTTCAAATTTCATCCCAACACCCGTGTGGGGTTTCAAACAATCAAACACATATTTTATTTGTGCTGTTGGGCGATGTGTGAAATTTATCGACCCAATCAATGTCCTTCAAATAGGTGTACATAAACAAACCGTCTGGTTTGTAAATGAATATTGATTTATTCACATTCACGTTAAAAATTATATTTTTAACGATAAAACATTTTATTTTAACTTATGAATTTCTATTCAGTTCATTCTATAGATAAAATGATATTTTTTTATTTTTCTAAATTATTTTAGAAAATTTCGGCGGCATAACGGCACGATACTAGAAACGGGACGAGGCCTAGCCTCATCCCCGGTCTAGTGAAGGCCCACGCCATTCACACATCAATCAAACCATTCAATTTCACCAAATAATTCAAATTCAAATCAAATCATATAACTAATCTATGCAACCAAACAAACAAGTCCATGGTCTGTGGACGATTGTGTCGGGTGCTACTAAGCACCGTCTGCATCCTAGTATATATATATAAATAGAAATGAAATTGAAAGGTGAGAAATTCTCACATATAGCTATCCAATCATCTTGACTCTTCATTTATAGAAATCTTCGTCGTTTCTCCTTTTTGTCACCTTCGTTGACCGTAGCCACTACATATATAAAAATCGAATTTTTACTTCGCTATTCAATATATAAAAATCATATTTTTCTTATGCTATTCAATATATAAAAATCATATTTTTACTTCGCTATTCAATATATAAAAATTGAATTTTTACTTCGCTATTCAATATATAAAAATCATATTTTTCTATCGAAGTTCAATATATAAAAATCATATTTTTCTATCGAAGTTCAATATATAAAAATCATATTTTTCTATCGAAGTTCAATATATAAAAATCATATTTTTACTTCGATTCGACGTTCAAATCTTTTTGAAGTTCAAAACCTTTTTCTTTTAAATCAGAATTAAATCTTTTTCTAATCAGTTTCTTGTTAAAATCGAAATCAGTTTTACATTTTTAAAACAAAATCAGTTTTACATTTTTAAAACGAAATCAGTTTTACATTTTTAAAACAAAATCAGTTTTACATTTTTAAAACGAAATCAGTTTTACATTTTTAAAACAAAATCAGTTTTACATTTTTAAAACAAAATCAGTTTTACATTTTTAAAACAAAATTAGTTTACATTTTTAAAACAAAATCAGTTTACATTTTTAAAACAAAATCAGTTTTAATTCTTAAATCTAAAATCAGTTTTATTTTCTAAAAAAAATCAGTTTTTAATCTTAAAAAAACAGTTTTTATCCTATTTTAAAATCAGTTTTAAAATTAAAACAGAAATCAGTTTTTAAATTAAAACAGAAATCAGTTTTTAAATTAAAACAGAATATTAAAAACTCACCTTTTCTCGCTGAGCTAGGAGGGAGGGGTTCGCTGCTGGAGGTGGCGGTTGGCCTTGGGGCGGCGGAGCTCATCGGGGCTGGCGGCCTTCAGGGCTTCGGGTTTCTCGATGGCTTGCTGTAATCGAGAGGAGGGAGGAGACGAGGGGAGGAAGTGGAGAGGGAGATCGAGTGGGGGAGAGGCAAACGGGGGGGGCCGCGCCACCGCGACGGCGGCGAGCGGGCGGTGCTCGATTCCGTCGAGCTCCTTCGGGGTTTTTTTTTTCTTTATTTCTGAACTGAAATAGAAACGGGGGGGCCAGAAATATAAAGTAGGAAGAGATATTTTTTTTTATATTATTATTTAATTATTAAAAAGTTGACTTTCACATACGACCTCTAAACGAGGCCCACCGCCTGTCGTCCATAGCGTTCTACCCCCATTCTGAACACAATGGGATATATATCGCAAGCTGATTCGACTGTTTCGATTAGTTTCCGTTGAATTTACATTTAAATCACTATATTGAATTTTTGAACATACATTTCAAATTACCGGGGTCACATACTAACTAGAAAAATTCCCGAAAAATACTTTCTAGCTTCGTATTGACGATACGGTTCTAACAAAACTAGTTTTGTCAAATTCTGAGACCGTTAGAAAAATGGCCAATTTCCAGTCGATTAAAATCAACTGAAACTGGTCAAACGCGTTTTCCTTTGCCACGCTCACATATTGATTCGAAAAATTATGAAATTTGGAATCTAGCAATAACTTGACACCACGGACCCAACAAAACTAGTTTCGTCGAAATCCGAGGTCGTTTGCAAAATGTCCATTTTTAAGGGCCTGAATTCCATAGCGACTATTCAGAATTTTCAACTGGACATATCTTATCATTTCTAAGATGAAATCTCAGTTTGTTAACTTCATTACAAAGATATAGTTATACAGATTCAAATATTTCTTGTTTCATTCAATTCTGACTTATATTGAATTCTGTATATTCATTTGAAATTAGAAATCGAATTTTCGAACTACCGCGCCATTTTCAATTCCTTTTATAATTATATATAATTATTTATATTCTAACGACGACGTATATAATATATACGTCGAATTATATTCAAAATAAATTTCTCGTCGATATTATTTAAAATAATATATTTTAAATAATCAAAATTCGCTAAAATTGCCAAAATAAAAATTTCAAACTGGCTCGCATTTTACGGGTTATTACACTCTTCCTCTCTCGTTTTGAGTTTCCCCTCCATGTATAGATGATCTTTCTAAGATAGATAAGAATGGAAAACCACTTCAAGGGACTTAGACATTAGTCGGACTAGAAGTTGGTTCAAGAAGGAGGAGGACTTGTAGGTACCTATTGGATAGACGATGGGAGGAAGGCTCAAGTAGTTGTTGTTTAATGAAGGACGAAACCTCATTTTGATGGGAAGTTACGAGTGGAGAATGGGAAGAAGAAGGCGAGTAGTTATCCTTTCGGGGGAATAGGACACCTTATTAGGATTGTCCAAAGAGGCAAGGGCAAGGTATGGAATCTCCTGGAGGGTAGTTGTATTCCCTCACGACTAGTGTACCAGATGGGGATAGGACCGTCTAGGTTGGAATTTGGATTTCTTTATTATCCGGTTCAAACTTTATTTGATTCTGACGCATCGAGTTCGTTTATCTCATCATTGTTAGTTGAGTCACTGCACTTAGACACCAGTTTAGTAGATGATCCCTTAGTTGTTTCAAACCCAATTGGGGGCTCCATGATGTGTTTGGGTTTGAAAGTTTCTATACTTAGCGTTGAGTTTAGATGTGATGCTTTTTGGGCTTCACGGGCTATGGGGTAGTTTTGGGCATGGACTGGTTATCCAGTAATGGTGCCGTTCTTGATTTTGAAGGGAGAGTTGTTAGGCTTATGACCCGCTTGGGTAACACTCTCGAGATCTCTTGTAATCCCATGGAATCGGTTATGCTAAGTTATCTAGAATCGCTTAACACGTCGGTCGAGAGTTTGCGATCTGTTAGAGTGGTCCGGGAATACTCAGATGTGTTTGAGGAGGTGAAGGGCTTACCTTCGGAGCGGGAGATTGACTTCCGAATATATCTGGTAGACAATGCCAAACTAGTATCTTGGCCAGTGTGCCACATGGCTCCTCGTGAGAGGAGGGAACTCCATAAGCAAGTAGGCGATTTGCTTGAGAAGGGGTTCATAAGACGAAGTATATCGGAGTGGGGTGCTCCAGTAGTTTTTGCCACGAAGGCGGATGGGTCCCTCAGACTTTGTGTAGGCTAAAGAGAACTAAATAAACTCACAAAGAAGAATAGACACCCATTGTCGAGGATTGATGATCTCTTTGATCAGTTAGTTGGCGCCTCAGTATTTTCACAGTTGGACTTAGCCACGGGGTTTCGTCAGTTGAGAGTGGCTGAGGATAGTATAGAGAAGACTGCCTTTAGGACTCCGGATGGTTTTTTTTTATGAGTGGCTGGTGATGCCATTTGGTTTGACGAACGCCCCCGCGTACTTTATTGATTTGATGAGAAGGGTGTTTAGGGAGTACCTAAATAAGTTCGTGATGGTCTTTGTAAATGACATCTTGGTCTTTTCTAGGAGCGAAATAAGTTTTCGTATGTGCTCAATAGGTTGAGCAAAGCCAGTTATGGGATAAACGGTGGTTTTGGAGCGAGTCTGGCAAGGACATCCAGAGTTGGACAAGGGCTTAATTATTTAGCCGTTTTTACTAGTATCATCTCACGTAGGTCGTCTGAATTCGAAGGAGGTATCCCTCGGGTGTTTGTCTGATATTGGTTTAGGCCTTTGGGGCTTGCATTTGGGGGATGTCGAGTTCGACTAGGGTGGTCTGTGTGAGAGATGGACAGTTGTGATGATTTTGGATGGGATTCTTAGCATCCTATGAGTTTGAGATAGCGTATACCCATGGCAAGGGTAACGTTGTAGCGGACGCCTTAAGAAGAAAAAGGTTGTCCTCGAGTTCATTGTTCGTTGAACGACGGAGCTTAGAGTTTATTTCTATGTTTGACTTTAGACCTTCCGTTGACTTTGTACCCAGTTTGCTAGCCTCCTTGGAGGTTAGGCCTACTCTTTTGGGACGGATTAGCGAGGCACAGCGAGACGACCCACAGTTGGTTGAGTTAGTAGAGAAGCTCATAAGGGGGGGAGTCGTCCAGCCATTTGAGTAGGTACACCCTAGATGGTAAGGGGTGGTTGCATAGAGACGGTAGACTTTGTGTACCGCAAGACGAGGGTTTGAGGAAGGCTATACTTGATGATGCACATCGGTCGAAGATGACCATTCATCCCGGTGGGGACAAGATGAACCAAGACGTGAAGCGAGTTTTCTTTTTGGGCCGATATGAAGAAAGATGTGGCCGAGTATGTCGCTAGATGCTTGGTGTGCTAGCAAATGAAAGCGGGGCAGAAGAAACCCGGTGGGTTGCTTTCACCCATTGGAGGTTCCGCTATGGAAGTGGGATAGTGTCTCGATGGATTACCGAGATCGAGGAAGGGTAATACGGGAATTTGGGTTGTGGTAGACAGACTTACTAAGAGCGCCCATTTTATACCCGTGAAGAGTAAGAGAACTGCTCCATGGCTAGCTTCAGTTTACATTCGAGAGATTATTAGATTGCATGGTGTACCTTCCAGTATAGTGAGCGATCGAGATCCTATCCTCACTAGAGAGTTTTGGAAGAGTTTTCAAGAGGCGGTGGAGACTCAGTTATGTTTGAGTACCGCATATCATCCTCAGACGGACGGTCAGACCGAGAGGGTGAATCGTATTTTAGAAGACCTTTTGAGGCTATGTATCTTGGATTTTGGAGGTACATGGGAAGAGCATCTTCCATTGGTGTAATTCGCATATAATAACAGCTTTCAGTCTAGTATTGGCATGGCTCCTTTCGAAGCTCTTTATGGAAGGCCTTGTCGATCACCTACATGTTGGTGGGAATCTACTGATAAGATCTTACTTGGGCCCGATATGGTTAGAGAGACTTCGGAAAAGATTGATTTGATTCGAAGAAGGATGAAAGCGGCGTAAGACAGACAGAAATCTTATGTGGACAAGAGGAGGACGAATCTTGAGTTTGATGTTGGGGACATGGTCTTTGTCAAAGTATATCCGTTGCGGAATGTGGTTCGCTTTGGATCTGTTGGGAAGTTAGCACCAAGGTTTGTTGGACCGTTTCCTATTAAGGAAAGGATTGGACAGATGGCCTATAGAGTGGAGTTGCCTGACAGACTTAGTGGTGTACATGATGTATTCCATGTGTCACATTTGAGGAAGTGCCTACATGAGACCGCAGAGGTGGTAGAGCCGAGCTTGCTTAGAGAAGTAGAGATAGAGCGTGATGCGACTATTCGACGAGCTCCTACACGCATCCTTGGGTCAGAGATTAAGACGTTGAGAAACATGGAGGTTCAACTAGTCAAAGTGCAATGGGGAGAATATGAGAGCAACGCTACTTGGGAGACGGAAGCGAAAATGCGTTCATTATACCCATTCCTTTTTGAGGGTATGTCTTTTAACTTCTCCTTTATCGTTTGTCTAGTACTTATCTTATCTTTAGTATGTCCTCTTGTTAGTGCCTTTGACCTTTAGATAGGGTAAACCTATGGTTGAAACGTGTGTTTGAGACATGTTATGATTGATGGATGCAAGTGTTTGCTAGTGGTTGCTCGTGGATGCATATACACACACTCTAGACACGAGATCGGCTCAATCACTTCATATTGCATATTGCATATAATTGTGTGCAGGTAGCTATATTTATGGATGTATAATGGTTGCGTTATCATATGGATGATGCATTTTGGTGAATGATTGTGCACTCATGTAGATATAGTATGTGTCGATAGGGTTCTTTCGCATACATATTGGATGCATGGCACTATCACGGTTTGCATATGTTCATACATTAGATAGGGAACATATACACACACTTTTTGCATATGCTCATACATCAGTAGAAATTGTTTTAAGGACAATGGATGCCTGTGTTTGATGGATTGAGTAGATGGTTGTTTGGATGGTAGGATATGCATTCTCCTTAACTTGGAGATTTCGGGGACGAAATCCTTTAAGGAGGGGAGAATGTAACACCCCGAATTTCAGTTAACACTGATATTCACTAATTACAGAATTAATAATCTCAGATGTGAGAATCAGGGGAAACGGGTTACGTCATTGTGTTCGTCTCGGAAAAATACGCGTAATAGAGTCCGAAATTTTGTAAATCGGAGTCCGTATGACCCGGTTAAGGCCCAAAGAAGTTTTCGGGAAACTTGAATTTCGAAACATGCAGAAATGGGGGCCAGGCGGGAAATATCCCGCCCAGCCAAGTCGACTTGGCTGCCGACAGGGCTGTCGACTTGCCTGTCGACATGCCTGTCGACTTGCCCTGTCGGCTGATTCTGGCCTGGGTGCACCAGTTTGAGTTTTGGGCTGTGTTTTGGAGGGCTGGACGAAATCTGATGGCTCTAAATAGAATTAGGGTTAATCTAAGGGTTAGAAACACATCCTAATCCTATAAATAAGACCCTAAGCTAGCCCTAAATGATCATAATCCTATCCTCTAACTAAACTATGCCAAAATTTTCTATGATCATGGCCTCCACTCAAATCCTAGCCTCCATCCTCTTTCTAAACTATTTCTATGAAGGCTTTCATGTTCATACAAGAATTTTTAAGTTGTATGAGTGATCATTAGCTTGCATTCATCATCAAGTTGCAAGCTTTATTTTCAAGGCTAGAGTTTTTGGGTGATTTTTGGCAAGGGTTTGCTTATTGGAGTTTAGTGGTGAGTTTCTATAGCCTTAATAATCAATTGTTAAATTGATTATGATAGGATATGTTAAGATATGGCTATGTTTGTGGATCAATGTGTTTATGCAAGTTTAGTATAGTGTATGTTGTGTGTTTTGCGAGTTTTATGCTATATGTTATGCAAGTATAATGCTATGTTTTATGATGCTCATTATGCAAAACACTATGTTGAACATTGATTCATATGTAACATGTTATGCAAGCTATATGTGAGATTATATGCAAGTTCATATGT
The DNA here is from genome assembly GCA_030737875.1 of Allium sativum. Taxonomy (NCBI): domain Eukaryota; kingdom Viridiplantae; phylum Streptophyta; class Magnoliopsida; order Asparagales; family Amaryllidaceae; genus Allium; species Allium sativum. The sequence continues at coordinate 434,084,293 of CM060912.1, forward strand.
AACATGTAATGCAAGTTATGTGCATGATTATATGCAAGTTCATATGTAACATGTTATACAAGTTATGTGTTTGGTTATATGCAAGTTATGTGCATGATTATATGCAAGTTCATATGTAACATGTTATGCAAGTTATGTGTTTGGTTATATGCAAGTTATGTGCATGATTATATGCAAGTTCATATGTAACATGTTATGCAAGTTATGTGTTTGGTTATATGCAAGTTATGTGCATGATTATATGCAAGATCATATGTAACATGTTATGCAAGTTATGTGTTTGGTTATATGCAAGTTAACATGTGACATGCTATGCAAGTTCACACCTTTGTATGACATAAGAATCATATGCAAGTTACCCCCTTTGTGACATATGTGCTTCATGCAAGTTTGGGTTAAATGCTAGTTGGGTTTAATGTATGCTCATATATGCAAGTTGACACCTTTTAAACCCATGATAAAGTTATATGCTATGATTGGTTAAACCCATGGCATTTGTGATGAATCTTCCCTTTATTATGTCATGTTATGAGAACGAATTACGTGGGGAACGATGGGGTTAATATGCATGTTAATAAAATGGTGTGAAATGGGTATGCTTAAGCATAACATAAAGTGAATGGACATAATTGGGAATTTACCTATTAAGTTAGGTCTACCCATATTATGGAATTGGGAATTTACCTATTAAGTTAGGTCTACCCATATTATGGAATTGGGAATTTACCTATTGAGTTAGGTCTACCCATAATCTTGAAATTGGTAATTAATTAGGGATAATTAATACAAATTATGGGGGTGATTAATTAGGTGTAATTAATCAACTAAGACACGAGGTTGGACCCTTTTGTAGCATAAGACTGCCCGGAACCGACCGGCAAATCCAGCGGCTACAAATGATTGGCCCAATGTGAGAGGTCTTAGTCATAAACTAAATACGTGACAAGTGTAAAGACACGAGGTTAGACTCTGTTATGGTGTAAGGCTGCCCGGAACCAACCGGCATATCCAGCTGCCATAAAAGACAGTCTAATGTGAGAGGTCTTTACAAAGGTTACGATCTTAATTAATTAAGAAACACTTAACCAAATTAGCATGTAGTGAGGCATGAGGGGTTAAGTGGGTGCCTTGGGTGGCATGTAGTAACTAGTGGGGGTGCCTTGGGTGGCATAAGGAAACTAGTGGGTTGCCTTGGGTGGCAATAGAAAATACGATTAGAATACTTAACCAAAGTGGAACATGTAATTAAACATGATTAAAGGGTTAAGTAAGTGCCTTGGGTGGCATGTGGGAATCAAGTAAGTGCCTTGGGTGGCATGTGGAAATCTAGTAGGTGCCTTAAGTGGCAATTGAAATATGATTAAATGACAAGCTTAAGTAGTAGCTTGTGGGGGCCTTAAGTGGCAATTGAAATATGATTAAATGACAAGCTTAAGTAGTAGCTTGTGGGGGCCTTGAGTGGCAATTGAAATATGATTAGATGACTTAACCAAACCTTAACATGTAAGTGGGCATGATTATAAAAAGGGGTTAAGTGGGATGCACTAGATAAAATGACAAGCTTAAGTAGTAGCTTGTGGGGGCCCATTTCAACCAATATCCCAAACGTATCTTTGTGGGCTCGACCCAAGTCGAGGACGGGACACGCATATTGGGCTTGACTGTAAGAGGCCAAAACGGGTTAGCGGTGGCAACGCAAGTCCAACGGGTTTCATATGCGTGTGTGGACCCGGGCTGGTAAGTAAGACGTTGTTGCATCGTGTAGGTATAAGCCGTGCACCATTGATATTATCAGGTTGCCACTTTGGGGAATGATACACCCCACTGTGGGGCCAGCATGGGTATCTACGATAGGGAGCCGATCGCTTGGGGAGTAGTGGGTACACCTAGTGGAGATAGGGGCAGACGGCACCTATGTAGTCAGCTAGGGGTACACGAAACTACTATTAAAAATTACTAAGTACACTTAGTGGGATCAACCTTAAGTAGGAATTACCCTTGGGTGGGTAGAACTGGTGTGGTGCAGTGTAGGAATTACCCTTGGGTGGGTAGATCTGGGATGGTGTAGTATAGTAATTATCCTTGGGTGGGTAAATGCTTCTTTTCGGTTATCTTAGTACATCCTGTGTTTAGTTGGCTACTTAGTGTAGTCATTATCCCCAGAGGTACCGTACCTTGTTTATATCATACCCTAATTACTTTAATGATTGTATTGTTAAGGTTATAGGACTCGCTCAGACTTATGTCTGACCCCGTTGTTTTTTTATCTTTTTCCCAACCCTCAGGTTTTCAGAGTGGGCCTAGCACTAGTGGGCTTTGATCAGACTGCTTTATCTATCTTTTGGAGCTTGGACCGTGGATGTAAAGCTCAGTTTATCTTTTCTATTATGGCTATTAAGTTATGTAGTGGGATTATGTACTTTTGTTTTATCAGGATGGATATTATGTACTTGACTCTTGTTTATGGTTTTGGTGTAACCAAACATGTTTTACTTTCCGCTGCAATGAAATGATGTTTTAAATTCTCAAGTATTACTTATATCTGTCTTGTTGTAATTTTTCTGTTCTATATTCACTTAAAATACTCCACCGATGTTATGGCATTCCCTTAGTGAGTGACCGTAGCGGGTGTGGGGTGTTACAATACACTTGGTATCATGGTTAACATCTGTTTATCTTGGAAAGATAGTTTGACTACATTGGATACCCTCTAGCACAGTAAGTGATCGAGGTCCTGTCTTTATTAGTGAGTTTTGGAAATGGAGGTCAAGAAGCTTCGCAACTATGAAGTTAAATTAGTTAAGGTACAGTAGAGTGAAGCTCAAGAAGACGCGACGTGGGAGACTGAAGATAAGACATGCGCATCATACCCTTTTTGAGGGTATACCCTTGATTCCTCTTTTTCAGTAAAATTTATTTGCATGCTAGTCTTTTAAGTATATCCTCTAGGTCATATCTTCGATCCTTAGGTAGAATCCAATGGATGTAAACATGTGTTTGAAACATGTTATGATTGGTGGTTGCTAGTGATTGCTCGTGGATGCATATACAGACATTAGGCACTAGATCGACTCAGTCACTTTCATATTGCATGTGCATGAGTGAGATTTAATATATATATGAATTGAAACTTAATGTGTTATCATATGGATGTTGCATTTGTATGAATGATTGTGCACTCATATAGAAGTTATAAAGTACGATTAGGAATAATTGCATACATGATGGACTCATGGCACTGACATAATTCGCATTGAGGAGGTCAACTGAATCAGTAGACCGCCTGATTCTGCATTAGCTAAGGACATGTACACACACTATGCATATGATCATGAAACCATTAGAAACCCTTTTAAGGACAATGGATACCTGTGATTGAATGGTTGAGTAGATGGATATTGGATGTTAGGATATGCATTCTTCTTAACTTAGAGATTTCGGGGACGAAATCCTTTAAGGAGGGGAGAATGAAACACCCCGTATTTTCTGAGAATATTAAAAGAAAAAATTAAAGTATAATTAATTTTTAAAAGAAGAATTAAGGGAAATGGGTTACTCCATTGCGTTCATCTTAGAATTCGGCTTGGAATAGAGTCCAAGTTTTCATAAATCGGACTTCGTATGAGGAAGTTATGGCCCTAGGAAATTTTAGGATTAAAAAAAAAGAGTTCGAAATTCAAATCACACACACCTGGGCTGGGAGGGAAATTTCCCGCCCAGGACCCAGGTCGACCAGGGGGTTGACCTGGGGGTCGACCTCCCCCCTATTTCCAGATCCGAGGATTGGTTCGTTTTTCTGCATTTGGACGCCCGTACGGACCAGATTCGTTGATCCCTATGTTGTATAAACACCCCTAAGGCTACAGTTTTTTCTACACAACTTCATTACACCTATACTCTACCCTAATTCATATCAAAATAAATTAAATACTTCCTTATGCTGCTCTAGTTCTTCAAGAAATCAAGTTTAGAATTCAAGTAGAGATTCAAAGGCTAATTCAACGACTTCAACAACTTTTTTCTAAGAATCAAATCTAAATTAGAGAATCGATAATCTACGTCAAGGTATAGCTTTTCAGTTTCAGAAAACAGATTCCAGAAATACAAGAATCATTCTCTTTTTGTAAGTTAAAGTTACTTTCAGATGTGAATTCTTAATTGAAATTCTTGGCATGTAATAATCTGGATCTAAGCTATACTTGATTATGAGATAATCCTTTTAGATTTATCAAATCTAATCTATTAGATTTATGCCTGCGATGTTATTTAAATCTAATCCATTAGATTTATGCCTGATGTAAGTAATCCTTTCATTTGAATCTGTGCTTGTATATGCCTTTGGGAATCATTATTGACTATGGAATTGGTCTAATCATATTTATCCTTGTTGTATATCGGAATTGTAATCCTGTTTACGTTCATGTTATAACTCTTGTCAAACCTATACGTCTGTGATGGTTCATAATGATATTCATATCATATCTATATGCCTGCAATGTATTCTATGCAAAACTTGTCAATTTGGTATATCAAATTTATTGGACCAATATTTCTTATCGTCATGTGCCTATTCTTTTGCCTCTTATGTTCCATATTGTTTCTCCGCTTATTTCATGAATCTTGCGTTAAATCTCGAAATATGTACATTATGAATGCGGAGGTATTTGGGTATAACATGAAATTGACATTTATTTGGCATAATTTGGAACACGTGTTATGGCATGACTGTTAAGATGCAATTTGGGGTAATTTGACATGAATTATGGAATACGTAATTTGACATATTGAACCTAGAATTGGCATGAACGACAAAGTTTGGAATTTGGCAAGAAAAACCTAGTTTTGGGCAAAAACAATAAAATGGAATATTAAATCTAGCTTGGGCTTAACTATTGATTTGGGACACCAAACATAATGCATTGTGGATTTTGGGCATGACTATTATTACAAACTTGGGAAAATTAGATGTAGCCTATTTTGAGTAATAACTTGAAATTGAATTTGGGGGCCATTACTTGTAATTAGCTTTGTTGGGCATACCTTAAGAATTGGAACATGACTGGTTGGGATAATTAGCATCTAAATCTAGACTTCGACATTTATGGTAAATGTGGCATAATCTGAAATTGACAACAATTGTGAATAATTTACATATAAACTGTAAATATGTAAATTAGTGAAAAGACGAATATGCCTAACCTGAGGTTAGATTGAGTTGTGGTGTAAAACTGCTCGGAACCACCCAGCACATCCATTAACCACAACAATACAGATCTAATGTGAGAGGTTAGTGCATCATGCCCAAGAAAAAACCGAGGTTAGATTGAGTTGTGGTGTAAAACTGCCCGGAACTGCCCGACACATCCAGTAACCGCAACAACACATATCTAATGTGAGAGGTTGGTGCATTAATAAATCAATTAATGCTAACGAACAAGACATGCTATGAAATGACTAGGGTTAAGTTAATGAGAAACACTTAACCAATATAACAAGATGAATGACTAGGGTTAAGTTAATGAGAAACACTTAACCAGTATAATAAGATGAATGAGTAGAGTTAAGTCAATAGGAAACACTTAACCAGTATAGCATGATGAATGGGTACAGTTAAGTAATAAGAAACACTTAACCAATATAACTTGATTTGTGGTAAGGTTAAGTTAAAACAAGAGGGCATCACTTAACCAATATACCTTGATTTGTGGTAAGGTTAAGTTAAAACAAGAGGGCAACACTTAACCATTATAACTTGATTTGTGGTAGGGTTAAGTTATTACGTGGCTTAAGTTAACTTGAATTGATTGATGACACTTAACTAATACAACATGATGAACACGTGGGGTTAAATTAACAAAGAACACTTGACCAATATAACTGGATGGACGAACGAGGTTAAGTTAATATGAAACACTTAACCAATCCAACATGAGGAGTGTGGAGGGTTAAGTTAATAAGAAACACTTAACCAATACGGCATGATGAATGGGTGGGCTAAGTTAACATGAATGGACAACACTTGACCAATATGGCATAATATGTGGGAGGGTTAAGTACATATCAAGTTGGGTGGGTAAAATTAGTAAATATAGGCCCACAAACTTAACCATTAAATAAACATGCTTGAATCGGTGGGAGGGTTAAGTACATATCGGGTTGGTGGGTAATATTAGTAAATATAGGCCCACAAACTTAACCATTAAATAAACATGCTTGAATTGGTGGAAGGGTTAAGTACATATTGGGTTGGTGGGTAATATTAGAAAATATAGGCCCACAAACTTAACCAGTAAGAAACCCTAGTAATGGGGACCCATTTCAGCAGTAACCCACATAGATGTATCATGGTACCCTGAACTAGGCAGGGTGGGGCACGATTACTGGGTTGATTATAAGCGGTCAAAACAATGGGAGGGGGTACGTCAGTGTCGGTTCCGACGGTTTACAGGCGTGCACGTACTCCAGAGTGGGAAAAAGCAGGCACTGGGTAGCAGTAGTTATACACTGTGCATCTTGAATCGTGCCGGGTTGTTATCATAGGGATTGATACACCTTATGGTGGGACCAGCATAGGGTATCTACACACAAGAGAGGGTCGATTGACACAGACACAAGAGAAATTAATATAAGTAGGGAGCCGATCGATAGGGTAGTATGGGTACTTCTAACATGTTCATGGCAATTAGGCAGATTGAGGTGGAATCCTCACGATAGATGTGCACCTGAAGGCTACCACAATTGCGGGGATTGGGATCACATTACAATATGATCATTTTATATAGATTACTAGTTGGGACACTAGTTAGGTGGTGCAGAGATATAAAAAAATCATAATAACAAGGTAGTAGCGAAGCAGAGAAAGAGTAGAAGCGCATTCAGTTTTTCTTGCCTTATCATATCTATACTAATCGTATGTTATCTTGTTATCCTTGTTCTTACGATATTGTCTTATATTCAGTTTATTCATGTCATGATGCTTTTGCCTATTTATATGCTTAAAGTCACTGGGCTTACCAGACTTATGTCTGACCTAGTTTTGTTTCGCCTCTTTTCTTCCGTTCCCCCCCCCCCCCCAAGTTCACAGGGTGGAAATGTTACCACTTAGCTCAGTTTTCTTTCCAAGCTCTAAGATAATCGATGTATTGTTTTGGACTCTCTTTTCCACTGCTATGGTTGGTTCATGCTTTATTAGGGAATATCATTGTTATTTTTATGCTTCTTTTATATTTGGAAGTTTTTAAATCAAGACAGAAGTTCTATGTATTACTTTTAAGTATGATTGAGACAACTATTGTAAAAGCTTGACTGAACACATTGTTTATAAAATGACTTTATTTTATGCTGCTTTATTTGTCTGTCTTGTAATTTATTTGCATCTTTTACCTAAATTCTCCACCGAAGTTAAGGCACTCCCTTTGTGAGTGATCTTAACGAAGGTGGGGTGTTTCACAAATTGAAGGCACTCTCTTACTGCATCCTACGAATCACCCTATAGATCAGTAGCGAGTAGTCCTTGCAAATCCGCAGATTTCAATCACGTCAAAACCATAAATCAAATAACTCTGGATGCATGCCAGAGAGATTCGATAAGTCGTTCTTTCGCTTATAAAATCCATGGTCTTCATTGCTCCATTTTCAATCTGCATCTTCGACGATTTCTTATTTGCTGGTTCGGAATGGTTTTCGAATATATATTCGGTCCCAGTCTTTCCGTACCAACAATCGTATTGGCCAGATTTGATAGTCGTTTATTTAACTATCAAATAAACAATCATTAAATTATAAAAATAAATATGAGTTCACTGGTTCAGTACTCAGCATTACTTGCATTTTTAAATTATTTAAACTTCTTAATATTTTGATATTTAAAACACAGTATTAACTTCTTATCTTACTATAAAAGTATTCTCAAAAACTATTTAAATCCATTAGAACTAAATCATATATATATATTCCCAATCTGGTTTTAACACATTTTTTTGTAAGAACATCGTTACAAAATCATTCTTCATTCCATTTCTCGAAAAACATTAACCATACTTCCCTTTTGAATAAATTTATTTAAACACATCTCGTTAATTTCTCACATCTCGAAAATATAGTTATATTTTCTCAATATCTCTTTCTATTCTTATTACTTTGACATTCATTAGTCCCCAACTGAAAACTAGTAAGTGAACAACTTCTTAAATATCAACCCTGAAGGCCGAAACCAACATCAGATCGACACTCAAGGAGTCATCCACTCAATTAATCTCCAGTCAGTTTCTAATTTTTTTCCTTAACTCCTTATGAACCCATATTATTCCGCTTTTAAGACACTCAACCATTTCTTTCTTTGAAATCTCATTTAATTCCACTTGTTCACTTAAATTCACTATTAAGTATTTCTAATTCAAACCCAATGTTTTAGCTCCACGCCTTTTTTATAAACTTTATTTATGAACTTGGTTTTATTATAACTCCTCTCTTTATCTCGATTTCTTTTTACTTAATTTTATATATTAAGTAAACATTTATTTTAAATCATCGTATTCCTTAAAAAATCTTTTTTATAACTTTTATTCATAAAAACTCAGGTTTTAATACAAACCCATTCATAAACCCTTTCCACAATATAACTCTATTCCATTACAACTATGATTACTTATTTAAATATATTTAATTTACATAATAATCACTTTAATTAATAATTAAAATAATAATTCACTTCCTCCATTAACTGAAATAAATAGTAAATTCCCTTTTTAAATTCTTATCTTAAAATTTAAAACAAATATTCGTTCAACCATTTCATTAGATTTCTCAACTAATTAATCCCAACTAAAATGGTTGACTTCATCAACACAAAACATAGTTACTTTATTAAACAATTTCCATTAGTCCTCCTTTAAATTAATTAATAATTATTTAATTCAAATAACTCCATTAATTGTTTCTAGAACAATTTATCAAACTCTTAACCACCATGTTAATTTCTGCTCAGTTACGGATAAATCTTATTAACATAAGCCATTTGCTTTATAAAATCATTGAATAGTTACTTATAAACTTAAATAATAAATTATAAATATTTATTTACTTTTAATAAACTTTTATTCAAATTATAGATTTAAAATATATCTCCAGTTATAAAACAAATTTTATAACTTCATTCATGTCGATTCACCTGACGATGAATCAATATTTTTAAACGATTGATTTATAGGTCATATGTTGCCAATTACTCAACCAATACTGCCCATTGGTTAAAACAAAAAATGTTGAATTCTAGTCAACGATCAACACCTAAATCAATCATCCAATCAGAACAGCTCATGTAATGACGATATGAAAGTAAATAACATACAACATAACGTTCACTTTAATTTTTTAATCGCTCTCTCTCTCTCTCATGGCCTCCTCTGCCATTCCTGTACCCATTCCATGTCTCCATCATACCTTACCGCCCAGTTCCATCACTGTCACCTCTCGCATCTCCATCAATCCTGTTGCGCCACCTTCTGTCCCAATCCCGCTGCCTATCCCTCCATCCCCTGACCCTTCGCCACCCCTGACATCCCCCCCCCCACTCTTTCTTCTTCCTTGTTAGGTCTGAAATCTCAATTTAGCTCCCTCTTCCAAAACAAACCTCGCAATGCTGGCTCTTTCCTTCCACCGGTTATCCCTTTAATTTTCCATAATAATGCCATTGTTCCTTCAAATGAGATTATTAAAGCAGGAGACCAAAATTGGCAACACATAGTGGTTGGATTCTTCTTAGATCAACCACTACCTTACTCTGTAATTATATATCATCTGTAAAAACTTTGGAAACTCAAAGGCCAAGTTAATGCAAAGTTTAATGGTTTTTTGTTCCTTTTCAATCTATCCTCTGCTGAAGATAGTAGGAGAATTCTTGAAGCTGACCCAGTTGTTACGCGGAAAAAATTATTCATAATCAAAACTTGGGATTCATCGCTTGGTAATTCGAGCAGTGCAATTAAAGCAGTTCCTGTATGGATTAGATTGTATAATATTCCTATTTATTGCTGGTCTTTGATTGGTATTAGTTGGCTGGCTGCTAGGATTGGCAAATTCTTGTGCATGGATGAGTCAACCGAGCATGGATGAGTCAACCGAGAAGACTCATGGGATTGAATTTGCTAAATGTTTGGTAGAAATAACGCCTATGTCGGAATTGCTGGAGGATTTTCCTGTGGAGCTACCTGATAGTACAATACAGTTTGTTATGGTGGAGTACATGTGGAGACCTGAAATATGCTCATCTTGTAACACTTTTGGTCACTTTTTGAGTAATTTCTATATGATTTCTACTGATAAGAAGAAAGTTAATGTTGCTCAGCAACCGGACGGAGAAAGAGAAGGGGTTCCAAAGTCGGTACCATCAACTAGTTTACCAGCTGATGGAAGGAAGAATTTTGGCAAGCAAGTGATTTCAAATCAGCGAAGTAGATCAGCATTGAACAAGGTTCCAAGAAATGTGGGAAGATATTATGGTTCTAAAAGCCAAGTTATTAATAGGGAAGTGCAAGTCAATGTGGGTAATAAAGTGCCAACTGCCTATGGTCAAAATGTGAACGGTGTATCTGGAGGTATTCGAGAGGTCATGAAAAGTAATGATGTAAGTGATGAGTCTTGTGCTAGTGGGCACAATGGAATTAACCAAAAAGAATTACATAATATGCAATTTAGCAAAGCTGACAAATCAGTGCAGCATTTTCCCATAAATAACAGCTTTGATATTATTGCTATGGAAAGTGACAATCTGGTTAACTTGGATGATTGTGAGGATAGGGAAATGCATGATGCCATGGAAGGAATTGGTTATGACATTAATTTAGTCGATGTAAACATCCAAGAAGAGTGCATGCAAACTGCTGTGCATGTGCACAATGAATCACCGTCCCTTTTCAATGTACCACCTACCACTTCAATTCAAACTGTTTCCACTTCTGAATTAATTTCCTCCGTTTCACCCCATATTCCATTACCCCAACCTAATTCTGTTATGTCCTTTGATGAATCTTCATATGAAATGGCTTTTCGCAATGAAATCCTTCATCTTTGTATCATTACTGCTGACCCTACTTTGCCGTTACTCCCTTCTCCTCAAATTCCACCTATCTTTCCTCCTCAAATTGACCTTTCCTCTGCCCCTTTGCATTGTTTTTCTACATCTGTTAGTTTACCTGCATGCTCCTCAACCCCTTCTACAGCTTCCATGTCAATGTCCCTGGTTGGCCTCCTACTCCTATTTCTTTTTCCACTTGTCCTTCCTCCTCTCTTTCTACTATTGCTTCTACCCCATCTATGAAAATTCCCTCTATCTCTAAAGTGGATGGCTATAAATCTCCTCGTACTAGGAGCATGGCACGTGCCAAATCCCTTACCCAACAGTTTAATTAATGTCTCACAACTTAGCGTCATGGAATATTAGAGGGGTGCATAACCATTTAAAGTTTGATCAAGTAAAACTCCTTATCAACCATCACAATCTTCATCTCTTTTCCATTCTCAAATCCAAACAAAATCTCTCTTTTTCTTTAGCTGCTGCCACTTACATTAATCCCACTTGGATTCCTCATCATAATTTGGAACATGCTGTTATGGTCATATCTTAGATCTTCATAACCCCACTTTTCTCTCCCTCGATCTGATTATAGCATTTAAACAGTTCTTGCATTTTTGTGTCACTAATAGTGCTAACCAATCCAAACATCATCTCATTGTAATTTACGGTGCAAATTCGTTTGCTTCCAAACAAATTCTTTTCAACACTTTTCCGGCCTTTAGATAGAGTTCTCATCCATGGATAGTTCTAGGCGATTTTAACTACTGTCTCAACCTAGATGATCAGCATGGTGGTGTCCCTTTTCTTCCTAGGGATGTCCTGCCTCTTAATAATGCCATCAGAGGTTCTGATCTATTCCAAATGAGTACTTATGAAGTTCGTTTCTCCTAGAATAATCGTAGTAGGAATGGAGTGAGAACTTTCACTAATATTGACCATGCTTTTACCAATTATAAAGCCCTGTTGACCTGGCCTAATCTCAATGCCAATATACCTAACCCTATCCTTCCCGATCACTCTCTGATCCTTGTTTCTGCGAGAATTCCATTGAGAGGAGAAAAAAGAAGCTTTAAAATTTTTAATTCTTGGATCAATGAACCTGAGTACCCTGGTAAAATATCATTCTATTGGTCTCTTCAATTCTTTGGTAACCCCATGTTCATTCTATGCAGGAAGTTAAAAGAAACAAAGCATATTCTTAGGTGCAGGGCTAGTTTAAAGTTTGGAAATGGATCTAAAATTCAGATCAGCTTAAGATTACTTTGAAGCAAGCTCAAAGCAATATGCATAACAACCTTGACAACCGGATTATTCCATGGAGGAATTAAAAATGTATAATGAATTAAATAGTACATTTGATACTAAAGCAAGTATGAAAAAGCAACAGCTCAATCTTAAGTGGAAGCAGGAAGGTGATAAGAACACGCAGTTCTATCATGCAGCGGTAAAAATTAAGCAGTCCAAGGAATTTATCCAGAGTATCACTGATGAAGCGAGTACCCTTTTTAATACTCTTGATGGTGTTGAAGCTGCCTTGCTTAATTACTTCATGGGTTTGCTTGGTAATGGTGATGCTTTTGCCCCTGAACATGAGCTAATTGACAACATGAACTTGCATTTCTTACTGCAACACAATCTGAATCCCTTACTGCTAAAGTAACTAACAAGGAAATCCAAAAAGCCTTATTTTCAATGAACAAGAAATCTAGTGGAGGGCCAAACGGATTCAATGTAAATTTCTTTCTTTCTTCTTGGGAGGTTGTTGTGACACCCACGTCCGTTACTGTCACTCACTAATGGGATGCATTAAGTTCGGTGAAGCGTTATAGGTAAATAAGAACATAATATCAAAAGATAGACATGTAAAATAGCAGCGTAATTAAAAATTTATTTAAATCAAAACATCTTGGTCCCAAATATTGAGTTTACATCATAAGTTTGAAGTAACCAATTACATAAATAATCTGTCTTGCCAAAAATATCATAGTACAAAAGCATAAAACCATATTTAATTATATTCCAAATTTACTATTTAAATTATAGACTTTTACGCCCCTTTTCAGTTCACCTTTTAATTATGCACCATATGCTCTTTTTCCCAAGTTATGAGTCAAGGCATATATATATATACATACATACATACATATATGATATGCAGAAACCCAAATCTACATATTTTCCAATTTATGTCCCTAGTTCATATTCACATATTTCAATACAAGTTGTGCCCAAATTCATGTTAACCTATATTCCAATGTTTTCCTAAATTCATATTCTGTTATACAACATGATATATGTCCCCAAATCCATATTTGTATATTTCCACATTTTATGCCCAAACTTATATTCATATCTTTCCAATATCAATTATGCCCCAAATTATATCTTTCCCAATCATTCTCAATTTCGCACGTTCGCATTTTCAGCGTTAGTCCTAGGCTCAAAGGTAGCTTGGCTATATAAAAATAAAAAGGGAAAAGAAGGAGAGAAGAGAATCAAGAATAGGCATAATAACGAATCAATAATAAACTGATAGAAATAGGCATATTATGACATGATTTAAAATGGTGACGATATGAACATATAAAAGCAGATCTGATAATTATGCCATAATAGAACTGATTAGGCACCGATCCAAGATCCAATTTTTATATACATATCACGATTACTATTTAAATATTCATATCTAAAAATAACTTGAACTCACAGTGAATAGATCTAAGGAAATGGATCTAAATTACTACGAAGAACACGTTGAATTTGTTGTTCTAGAAATCGTTGAATTTGTATAGTGTTTGTTGAATTGGATTTAGTGAAGATTAGGCCCTCCAATTTTTGTTGCACCAGAGCTATGCCCTCACCGCCATTTTTAGATGAACAAAACCTAGGTTTAGGGTCCTTTATATAGGAGTAGCGGAGCAACCAAGACCATCAGATTGGACCAAAAGCCTTCAGAATCGTCCATGTCATAGAAGCTTGCAGATCCTTGGGTGGGTCGACCCCCCTTCAGGTGGGTCCAGGGTCGACCCCCATGAGCCTGGGTCGACCTAGTCGGGTCTCAGGTCGACCTCAAACTGTCGGCCCTTCCTTAATTTGCGTGCCGGATTTCTGGTTTTGCTATTTTTGAATATTTTTGAATTTATATGTATATATATCTTCCTTATATGCATATAAACTTTAAACCTTAATAATTCTTCATACGGTGTCCGATTTACGCAAACCAGGTGTCTATCTTGACCAGAATTCCGAGACGGACATAACGGCATGGTCCATTTTAGTTAATTCTAAATATTTAATTTAGTTTTCCTTATTTCATTGTTAATAGTGTAATTCACACTAATTATTCTTTAATTCATTATCTTTATTGTCGTTAAAATTTCGGGGTGTTACGCTCTCCCATACTGAAAGGATTTCGTCCTCGAAATCTCTAAGTTAAGAAGAACGTATATCCTAACATCCAACAATATTACATCCATCTATCAATCATAGGCATCCATTGTCCTTAAGAAATTTCTAATGCTTCAATGAACATATGCAATAGTGTGTGTATATGTCCGTAAACTAATGCGGAAGATCAGGCGTTCCACTGATTCAGTTGACCTCCTTAATTCGATGTATGTTTGTGCCATGTAACTAAAATGTATGCAAATTATCCTAATGCATGTAAGTTCTATATGTATGCACAATCATCCATCCAAATGCAACATCATTGTAACGATACACCCATTTTCATCCATAAAAATTTAAAATGTACACACATCAATATGCAATATGTAAGTGATTGAGCCGATCTAGTGCCTATTGTGTGTGTATATGCATCCACGAGCAATCACTAGCAACCACTTGCATCCATCAAACATAACATGTCTCAAACACATGTTTTACATTCATTAGTTTTCTACCAAAAGATCCGATTGATAAGAGATATTCAAAAGTATTAATTCGAAGCTTGGAAAAAGAAGTTAAGGACATATTCTCGAAAAGGAAAGGATATGAAGCGCGAATCTTGTCTTCAGCCTCACAAGTAGCATTCTCGCGGCCCTTTCCTCATTGCACTCTTATTGGCTTCACTTCTTTGTTGCACAATTTCTTAACCTCCAATCCAAGTATGCCAGTCGGAACTCGTCCAATCATTGCTTCCTTCTCTACTTTCACTTCCTCTCACAAGTTTGGCTCCACTACCTCGAACTCTAAACACTTTATCGCCTCTTGAATGAATAGTCATCTTAGAATGATGGGCTTCCTCAAGGACTGTCTTCAGTAGGTTTCCCATTCCGATATAATTCACTTATTAAACCTCTTCCCAAGTAGCTCACCGGCTTGCTTACAAAGTTCCCTCTTTTCTTTTAGGAGTCATATGTCGCACAGGCAATGCAACTGGCTTTGCATTGTCCACCAAGTATATGCGGAAAATAATCTCGTGCCTCGGGGGTAGACCCCGAACCTCATCAAAAACATCAGGATACCCACAACTATTGGTACAGATCGCAAATCGTAGAGGTTCTTGGAGATTAAGCATGACAGACCCTTTTGGGGTTATAAGGAATCTCGAGAGTCTTTCCATGGCAAGTCAGAAGTCTAACGACTCTCCTTCCACAATCTAGAATGGCCCCATATATGTAGTTAACCAATCCATCCCTAGAATAAAACCGTATCTTATGAATGCGTCGCAACCAAACTCGATGCCTAACACAGAGATTCTCAAACCCCGACAAATCCCTGATAAATAAGACATACCTCCAATGGGGTTTGAGGCAACAATGGGATCCAAAACCATACTAGTATCTAGGTGCAGAGACTCAACTAAAGGATTAGATATAAAAGAATGTGAAGCGCTAGAAAAAGAATCCTAACAGGATGATCAGAAAAAGAAATCAATCCTTTGGTGGAAACTTTCCAACCTCTATCCTGTCCACCGACTATGAGAACATTAGCTTGCCCCTAGAAGTTCCTGCCTTCTGGCCTTGTCCTTGTCTCTTTGGGCACTCCTTAATAAGGTGTCCTGCCTTACCAAAGTGGTAACAACGCCTTTCCTCTTTCTGCAATCTTTTTCAAATAACCCACCATTCCGAAGTTATGGTATTTCCTCTTTTCTCCTTTTATCTATACTCCCTTCTTAAGCCACCATTTTCTTTCATCTTTGGGTTGTGCTCCTTAGTCCCAATTCTCTTATTCTCCTTTTTACCATCCTTGTGCAACAAGCTAACAAGTCTCTTGAAAGTTGCCTCCATCGCATGGAAATTCTTACGAGGCTTGAGAGAAAATAAGACGAAACCACTGCGGCTAAAGATGGAGGTTGGGCACTTCTTTGCCCTTTGACATGTACCATAGTTTTAACATGCCTATGGAACCATGCCGAAATAGGGATACCCTTCCGGGAAGAAACGATTCCTCGAACAAAAAGGAAAAGGAATCAAGCAGAGAATCGAGAAGATATTTATGGCTTTGGGAAACATGCTTTTCAAAAACAGACTTTTTATATTAAAATACTTTGTTTTTGAGACCTTTTCGAAAAACTTTATCTGATCTTATAACAATATGCTCTGATACCAAATGTGACACCCCATGTCCTTTAATGTCACTCACTAAGGGGATGCATTATGTTCCGTGAAGCGTTATAGGTAAATAAAAACATAATATCACAAGACAGACATGTAAAATAGCAGCGGAATTAAAAACTTTATTTAAATCAAAACATGTTGGTCCCAAATACTGAGTTTACATCATAAGTTTGAAGTAACCAATTACATAAATAATTTGTCTTGCCAAAAATATCAGAGTACAAAAGCATAAAACCATATTTAATTGTATGCCCAATTCACTATTTAAATTATAGACTTTTACACCCCTTTTCAATTCACCTTTTAATTATGCACCATATGCTCTTTTTCCCAAGTTATAAGTCAAGGCATATATATATACACATATATGTTATGCACAAACCCAAATCTACATATTTTCCAATTTATGTCCCAAGTTCATATTCACATATTTCAATACAAATTCTACCCAAATTCATATTAACATATATTCCAATGTTCGCCAAAATTCATATTCATGTTACACAACACGATATATGTCTCCAAATCCATATTTGTATATTTCCATATTTTATGCCCAAACTTATATTCATATCTTTCCAATATCAATTATGCCCCAAATTATATCTTTCCCAATCAATCCCAATTTCACACGTTCGCATTTTCAGCGTTAGGCCTAGGCTCGAAGGTAGCCTAGCTATATAAAAATAAAAAGGGAAAAGAGGGAGAGAAGGGAATCAAGAATAGGCATAATAACGAATCAATAATAAACTGATAGAAATAGGCATATTATGACAAGATTTAAAATGGTGATGATATGAACATATAAAAGCAAATCTTAAAATTATGTCATAATAGAACTTATTAGGCACCGATTCAAGATCCAATTTTTATATACATATCACGATTACTATTTAAATATTCATATCTAAAAATAACTTGAACTCATTGTGAATAGATCTAAGGAAATGGATCCAAATTACTGCAAAGAACATGTTGAATTTGTTGTTGTAGTAATGAATTTGTATAGTGTTTACTGAATTGGATTTGAGAAGATTAGGCCCTCCAATTTTTGTTGCAGCAGAGCTCCGCCGTCACCGCCATTTTTAGATGAATAAAACCTAGGTTTAGGGTCCTTTATATAGGAGTAGCGGAGCAACCAATACCTTCAGATTGGACTAGGAGCCATCATAATCATCCACGTCAGAGAAGCTTCCAGATCCTCTGGTGGGTCGACCCCCCTTCAGTGGTGTCGACTCCCCTTCAAGGGTGTCGACCTCGGGGTAGACCGCCTTGAGCCTGGGTCGACCTAGCCGGGTCTCGGGTCGACCTTAAACGGTCGGCCCTTCATTGATTTGCATGCTGGATTTCTGGATTTGCTGATTTTTGAATATTTTTGAATTTATATGTATATATATCTTTTTATATGCATACAAACTTCAAACCTTAATAACTTCTTCATTCGGTGTCCGATTTACGCAAACCAGGTGTCTACCTTAACCAGAATTCCGAGATGGACGCAACAACGCGGTCCGTTTTACTTAATTCTGAATATTTAATTAATTTTTCCTTAATTCATTGTTAATAGTGTATTTCACACTAATTATTATTTAATCATCATCTTTATTATCGTTAAAATTTCGGGTGTTACAATTGTCGCAATAGACTTTTATAAGGCAATACACAATTTCTTTGATAAATGCAAGATTCTCTCAGAGTTGAATGGCACGAATTTAGTTCTAATTCCTAAAGACAAACATCCTACCTATGTTTCCTCCTTTATGCCGATCTCCTATTGTAACATAACGTACAAGTGTATCTGTAAGATTTTATCGAATCGTCTGCTTGTAGTCCTACCTTTCTTGATATAAAATAATCAAGTTGTGTTTCTTCCTGGTCATAGCACCCTTGATAATATAGTTCTCACACATGAACTTATCAAAGGATATTCCAAAAAAAATGCGCTTACTGCAGCCTTATTGAAGCTTGATATACACAAAGCGTATGACACTATCCAATGGACGTCCATAGTGAGAATAAAGGCAAAAACGAATTTCCCAAAAATATTTGTTTCTTGGATATAGTGTTGCATCGCAACCCCTCATTTCTCTTTGGTTTTTAACGGCAAAGCTTCTAGATATTTTAAGAATAAGTAGGGAATCTGTCAGGGTGACCCGATCTCTCCATATCTGTTCATTTTGGAATAGAACTACTCTCGGTGATGTTTAGAAATAATTATGAAAATGGCTTGATTTAGTACCATCCTAAGTGTAAAGATCTATCCATCTCCTCGCTTATTTTTGTGGACGATATCATGGTGTTTAAGGAACCTGAGGTTTCCTCTCTAATGCATATTCGTGAAACCTTGGACTCTTTTCACTCTATGACTGGATTGAAACTGAATTACTCCAAATCCGGTGTCATGTTCGCGGGTATAAATGATATTGTTTCTGCTTCTCTTTCCAGTATGTTCGGCATGCAATTTATGGACAGAGGAGCTACTTATCTAAGATTATTGCTTTGTACTGCCAGAATAGCTAAGGCAGCCTGCATGCCCTTGTATAAAAAAATCAAAACTGTTTTGAATGGATGAGCTAATAAATTCCTATCTCAAGCAGGGCGGTTGGTTCTTGTAAAGAGTATCGGCTTCTCTATGGCGGTATATTGGGCGAGAGCATATGTGCTACCAAAGAAGCTTTTAACCATGATTAATACTGTGTTGCTTCGGTTTCTATGGACTAGTAACATACATAATAGAAAACCTTTTCCATGTTCCTTCAAGTCCATGTTAAAACCTAAAAGATATAGCGGGTTAAGGTTATTCTCCTTGCCCCAATGGAATCATGCAGTGACAAATTCACTATTTCATTCTTTTATTGCTAAAAAGGCTTGCCTATGGGTCCGTTGGTTTTGGATGTACAATGCGAAAAGCAAAAATTTCTGGGTTATGGATGTTCCATTAAATAGTAGTTAGTTGTGGCATTGTTTATTGCGGCTTAGGTGCAAGTTCTTACCCCTAATCTAGTATGCCATTTGTATTTCGGGGAGGATCGGTTTTTGGGATGAGACGTGGATCAAGAAAGGCGTTATTCTTTCCAAGATTGTACCACATGATCACATTTTGCAATCTGGCATTTATAGGAATGCAAGGGTTTCTTATTTCATTATTTTAGGTGTTGTTTGTTTTCCTTACACGACCAATTGTTCTCTACGCAATCTCTGGAACAGTCTTATACAATATGTTTGCTTAAGTGATCAAGAAAGAATCAAATATTCTGGTACTGAACATTCTATCAAGCGTGTGTACGCACAACAGTCGGGGTCAGCTGCAATACCTGAGTGTGAATGGTCGAAGCTTGTTTGGAATAAGGCATCTACACCTAAGTACAACTTCATGTTTTGGACAGCCATAAAGGGTGCTCTTCTTACTCAGCAGAAGCTTTTTTCTTTTGAAATGAACACCCCTACTAACTGTCTTTTTTTGTAACGTGAATGAGCAGAATGTTGCCTATCTATTTTTTGAGTGTTGTGTTACTTTCTACTTATGGTGTAGATTACTGCAATTTTTTGGGATAGTTGTTTTGTCGACTTCCTCATGTCTGCAATGGCTTGTAATTCTTAAGTCAACTAGGTGGCGAAACGATCTACACAACCTTCTCCTGCTTTGCGTCAAAAAACTCATCAAGTTGGTGTTGGTTGAAAGAAACTGCAGAGTTTTCATGCAAAAGAGTAGAAGTAATGATCAATTGTGGAAATTGCTCAAGTATGACATAACGAAGGAGCTCTCTGTGTCCTCTTACCCTTTTGCTAGTAACTTTATGGTCGGTTAGCTAGAAATACTCTTGTAATTTTCTTTACTGCTTTCGTGTGTGTTTGTTTGTTTCATCCTCCTAGTGTGTAATTTATCTGCGTTGTTTACTAAGTAGGTTAATAAAACTTAATTAGTATATATATATATATATATATATTATAATTTACTAAGTGGGTTTACGTGTGATAAAAACAAATAGATTAGTTATATGTAATTATAATTAGGCAATAATCGAGTTTACTATGCATCTCCCATATTATACCTGTTGTATTCCATTCGAACTTTTCTCCTCATCAGTTCCACCCACATGGTCCTCGCGCATCATCCACTGACTGCCACCGCGCCACCAATAGGCGCTCTCCGACCTCCACCTCGACCACCCAATCATCAGAGACGCACTAGCTCCCACTTCTACGCCACTTCTCTGCTTTTTCGTGACCAACAGAATTTGCTCTTTTCATTGCTCAACCAGTGCTCACGAGCCCCTTGCATGCCATGTTTAAACCAATTCCCTTCCCACCAATGCACGGACCGACGCCACCATGACCAGATCACTGCGCCCCTTGCCAGTAACTCTCTCTCCGATCTGACGCTAGTACCATTCCTTTTCTCTCCAGTCCACCATGCACGCTGCCTTGTTTTCCGACTTTACTCTGCTTTTTTCAACGAAACAACGTTCTCGTGGAAACCTGAACCCATGTAACTACCTTTCTCTCCAACCCATACTCAAACTCGGACCCATCTGGGTTTTGGCTACCCTGATCTCTATATCTGCCACATAGTTTTCACGAGTCACTTGCAGGAGGAATTAAAACCAAGCCTGCATGGGCCTAGAGGGAACTTCGATTATCATCTTTTAATTTTATTGCCTAGCGGTTTCGTTTTGTGTTTGCAGAGGCAAGCTTTGGTTTCATTTTCTTGTCTGCTGAAACAAAATTGGGCGAGAGGCTCCTATATATAGAAGAAGCTGATAGGCAGGGATAAGAACAAGGTCATTCGAATGGGCGTGTTGCCTTGTAAATAGCATGTAGTTGGAAGTAGCTGTTAGCAGTCATGTATTATCATATCATATAGTTGTGCATGGTTGTTTCATTTCAAACAAGGTCTAAATGTGTAGCATGCTTCTTCCCAATACAGAGAGGAAAATATATAGGTTTTCTAGGCCATGTACTTGTATTCATAAGCTGAGGCATGAACTATGTCAACAGGGTGCTTCCTTTTCATTTCGTATTTAGGTTAGTAAGTGTATAGAGGCGTTTTGATTATGACATGCATGTGGGAATGGGTAGGTATAGTCATGTGCAGTTAAATATAATACAAGTTATCCTCTGTTAGCAGTATGGTTTATATGTATATAGAACTGGATGATTAGGTCGGTTGAAATTCAAAATGCATGTGTATAACTTAAGGAAAAAGGAAGCGTTATAGGTAGCTGTTGAAATTAGATCCTAGGGTTAGCTAGAGGATGATATTTAGTTCAGTCCTACATACTTTTTCTTTCGTTGGGGGTAGATGTGAGGTAGGCTAATGCATGTCATCACTTAGCAGTCAAGTTAGGATATTTTACATATCTATTCAGCTTTGATTCAGTACGTTTAGTTTTAATTCGGTATTTAATTTTATTGTTAACCGTTAAATTCATATCGCCACACACACAAACTCCAAACACAATGTAAGTTGACACACCACTACGTCTCAAAGTCCCGGTCCCAATGAAATTAATTTCATTGAAAACTGACATCGTTTGCACAACAACGTTGTTTTAATTTATCAGTTCACCTTTAAATTGCACGCATAGATAACACAACTCCAATTGGCTCCGAACTGGAAATCTAGCAATAAGTAGTTATAGGTATTCCAATAAAACTTGTTTCGTCTAAAACGGAGGTCGTTTGAAAAGAAAACATTTCAACGGCTTATATAATAATGATATAATATAACTAAATCCAAAACAATTCAATTAAAATAATAACAATTTATTATTATCGTATATTTCCAAATAAAATATTATACAGTTTCAAGCTAAACAAATATTTAACTTAAACACAATATTTAAAACGATATTCAAATGTATATAAATCCTTTTATATTTATTAAACAAATGTTATCGTTTCTTAACGAATTTCATAGCGACTATTCGAAAATTTAAAATGAACATAATTCACAATCTATAAGCTAAAATTCCAATTTTTCTCCTTCATTAGAAAATAAATAACAAATCGATTCAAACGTTTCTTGTTTCACTAGATTCCGATTTAAAATGGATTCTGTATATTCAATTGAAATTCAAATTGTAAATTACGAACTACCATGCCATTTTGAGTTTGTTTTTATAATTGTATATAAATTATACGTTCAATCTTCGTTATATAATTGAATTATATATTATAAATCCATTTAAAATTCCAAATTAATATTTAAAATAATAAAATATATTAAATATCTGATTACCAAAAATATGGGATGTTACACTTCCAATGTTTCACTGGACCCAACTATAAATGTTTGATGGACGTGATGCCATGATTTAAGTATATTCAAATCTGAGCTTCCACATTGAAGATAAATAGTATTCTAGAGTCCAGAGAACTGTGTAAATTTGTCACATTGATATTTTCTGCTTGACCTTAGTTATATTAACCAAAAGAAAACGATTGAGTGAGCCATTATATAGTTATCTAATAACTATTAGCACATAACCACTTGGTGCCCCCAGCAGTCTTGAGTAATACACTGCCCAACATTTGGAGAACGGTGCATACTCTAGTCTTAACAGATGTATCGATATCCAGTCACGATACATCTTGACTAGGAATATTTAAAATGATATATTTATTTTCATTGTGCTAAATTACTCATGGTTACAACACTTTGGAACTACTATCATAAAACATACCACTTATGGATTTATATTAATATACTTTTAAATTAATTAATTAATTAATATAACCACATTATATCAAGTATATAATAGAAAAACACCTTTATTTCGAAAAAGATCGGTCAACGAGTTAGATATATGTAACAAATTACGTAATTCCCACTAGGGCATACCCCTAACTCTATCAGTAACACTACACATAAAATATCCTTTTGTTTTGAAAGTTAAGCGCAAAATTTTATTCATTAACTTGATATTTACAATATACATACTTTTGAGCATATACAATTATGCTATGACTTACTAATCCAACACTCTCAATAATACTACAATTTCACTTAACACAACCTTACAAAAACAGAAAAGAATACTTGAAAACAGACAAAATAACAACAAAGAAATAAAGCCATTTGCTTCAACCAACTTGGCATGCCTATATTTCGAGTGTCAGAAATGAATCTAAGCTAATGCCAACAGCATGGTCAATCAATTCCATTACAATGATCCTTGCATCACTGTAACACCCCGAATTTCAATTAACACTAATGGTTAGTAATTAAAGTATAAATAATCTCAGATGTGAGAATCAGGGGAAACGGGCTGCGTCATTGCGTTCGTCTCGGAAAAATACGCGAAATAGAGTCCGAGTTTGCGTAAAACGGGTACCGTATGAAAGAGATATGGGCGAACGAAGTTAGGCAGAAAAACCCGAAACAGGCCAGAAATGCACTGGCGCACTTGTGAAGTGCACCAGTACAAAAATACACTGGCGCACTTGGGAAGTGCGCCCATGTCGGGACAGGGAACCTGCACAGTTTTTAGAGAGTTCTATAGTTGGGTGCACCAGTTTGGGGTTTGGGCTTGGTCTTAGGGCTGGTTTCTGGAAGGTTCCGAAATCTAAGGGTCCTAATCTAATTTAGGGTTAATCTAAGGGCCTAAAACACTCACCTAATCTATAAATACACCCTAAACCTACCCTAATCCATACTAAAAATAGAATTGAGGGCTACATGCCGCCAAATTAAATCTTAGAAGGAGCCTCCACTAATTTATGAAGAGGGTTGCAAGCTAATCATTCTCTAATCAACCTCTAATCCATTCTAAGCATCTTAATCTTCTTCATTTGGAGTGCAAATTGGCTAGTTGTGAGTTTCTATCACTCTAATGATCAATTGCTAAACTAAGTAGATGAGATATGATGAGATCATATAGTTTTGTTTGGGGATTAATGGGTTTTAAGTCATATGACATGATGTTAGTTTGCTAATGTATGTGGGTTATGCAAGTTTTGTGCTTTGTGATCATATGTTAATATGCAAGTTACATGTATGATAATATGCAAGTTACATGTATGATAATTATGCAAGTTGTATGTTTCTTCATATGCAAGTTTATGAGTTCATATGTAAGTATGTAACATGTTATGCAAGTTCATATGCAAGTTTATGAGTTCATATGCAAGTTATGTAACATGTTATGCAAGTTCATATGCAAGTTTATGAGTTCATATGCAAGTTATGTAACATGTTATGCAAGTTCATATGCAAGTTATGTGACATATTATGCAAGTTCATATGCAAGTCATGTATTTGTTAATATGTAAGTTTATGTAACATGTTATGCAAGTTAATATGCAAGTTATGTGACATGTTATACAAGATTATATGCAAGTTATGTGACATGTTATACAAGATTATATGCAAGTTATGTGACATGTTATACAAGATTATATGCAAGTTATGTGACATGTTATGCAAGTTATGTGTTTGTTAATATGCAAGATGGCACCTTTGAAACATGTTCATACATATGCAAGTTGACACCTTTTATATGTGTTATGTCATGGGAACGAAATTACGTGGGAACGATGGGGTTAATTAAATGCATATGTTAATAAGATTGTGTGAAATTAATATAATTATGCATAACATAAAATAAATGAACATAGTATGGGAATTTGCCTATTAAGTTAGGTGTACCCATACTATGTGTTGGGAATTTGCCTATTAAGTTAGGTGTACCCACACTTTGGAGTTGGGAATTTGCCTATTAAGTTAGGTGTACCCATATTCCTAAAATAAACATGATAATTAACACAAATTATGGGGGTGATTAATTAGGAGTAATTAATCGATTAAGACACGAGGTTGGACCCGTTTGTAGTGTAAGACTGCCCGGAGTTTACCGGCTTAACCAGGCATCTACAAATGACGGTCCAATGTGAGGGGTCTTAATCATAAATTAAATACGTAACAAGGGTAAATGACACGAGGTTGGACCCGTTTGTAGTGTAAGACTGCCCGGAACCTACCGGCTTAACCAGGCATCTACAAATGACGGTCCAATGTGAGGGGTCCTTTACACGGTTACGGTGTTAATCAATTAAGAAACACTTAACCAGATAAGCATGTAGTGGGGCATGGGGGTTAAGTGGGTACCTTGGGTGGTATGTGGAAATTGCTAGTGGTTGCCAACAGAAAATATGATAAAATACTTAACCAAGATGAAACATGTAATTAAACATGATTAAAGGGTTAACTGGGAAACACTAGTGTGTGGGCCAAGCTTAGGGGGATGGCTTGTGCTGGGGGCCCATTTCAACCAGTAACCCATACGTATCTTAGTGGGCTCGACCCATGTCGAGGACGGGACACGCATACTGGGCTTGACTATAAGAGGCCAAAATGGGTTAGCGGTGGCAACGCATGACCAACGGGTTTCATATGCGTGTGTGGACCCGGGCTGGTAAATAAGACGTTGTTGCATCGTGTAGATATAAGCCGTGCACCGTTAATTTTATCAGGTTGCCACGTTGGGGAATGGTACACCCCACGGTGGGGCCAGCACGGGTATCTACGTTAGGGAGCCGATCGAATGGGGAGTAGTGTGTACACCTAGTGGATTGTAGGGCCCCGTGGCGTCTACTTAGTCACCTAGGGGTACGCGAGAACTATTAAGTTAATTTTATAAGTCCATTGGTGGGATCAACCTTTAAGTTAGGAATGACTGGTGTGGTGCAGTTTAGTAATTTACCTTTGGAAGGGTAGATGCGTCTTTATCTTTTATCTTAGTTTAGTTGACTGCTTAGTGTAGCCATTCATCCCCATTAGTTACCGTATATCAGTTTATGTCTTCTCTGGTTACTTTAACGATTGTATTGTTAAAGTTATAGGACTCGCTCAGACTTATGTCTGACCCCGTTGTTTTTATCTTTTTTTCCCAACCCTCAGGTCCTACGGTGGATCCTAGCAGTAGTGGAGCTTGATCGGATTGCTGTTCCAGTCTTTAGGAGCCTGGATAGATGTAAAGCTCCAGTTACCCAGTTATCTTTTCTTTTGTAATGGCTATTGTATGAGAGTGGGATTATGTACTTCTTTATTTTGATGGATATTGTACTTGACTTTTATTCTGGTTTTATGATGTAACCAGACATGTTTTACTTCCGCTGTTATGAGATGATGTTTTAAATTTCAAGTACTATTTATATCTGTCTTGTTGTAATTTTTATGTTCTATATTCACTAAAATACTCCACCGATGCTATGGCATTCCCTTAGTGAGTGATCATAGCGGGAGTGGGGTGTTACAATCACCTTCACTCTTGCATGTACAACTATAACCAACAGACCCTTCATCACTTAACAAAATCACTAAAAAACCCTTACTTACGTGAAGAATGGATCAAACAATGGGGATGGGTTGCTTGTAGTATGTCTTTTCATAGACTTTGCATTACTACCATAAGGTAAAATGTCCTCAATATTGAATTCATGGCCCTCATCTAGATCATCATCAGCCCAAAATTTGTCTATTAGTTTTTTGCTCTTAAATTTAGATGAGGGAAAAGCACTCAAAGATACTGCAGAGGATAAAGAAGCAGAACCTGAAACAGGTGGAGGTAAGATAAGATGATTAGGTGGCTTCAAGCTTGAATAAGAGGATTTAGACAGAGCAGAGGTTGATCTAAATGCACCAGTCAAAGTAGATGAAACATTCAAAGAAGAATTAGCAAATACAGGTGATTTGTGACTAAAAGTTGACGAAGACATCATGGCAGAATTGGATGAACAAGAAGCAACAAGATTAACAGAGGAAGAACTAGCAGAAAAAACAGAACATGAATTGCTACAAGTACCCAAACTTATAAAAAAATTTGAATAAGGACTTGTTGAGCTCAAACTAGAGATAATATCTATATCTTTAAGTGAGATATCCATATGATCATTGGCATCTTCAAATAAATTCCCTACTATAACATCTCCCCCATGATCAACATTGTTTGACTTACCCACTTCATGCTGGACCTCAGGGTTTACACTAGTATTGGGTCTGTATGATCAATGATTACTTCTTCTTGAAATAGACAATCATTAACTCCATCAATATCACCCCCATTATTATCCTTTTCAACAGAAGCTAAATTATCAAATGGATTCACACTTACATTTCCCACCTCAGCAGCACTATCTGCATTAGCCTTATTATTACCTACATCCTTCTTCTTCCAATACTGCTTTTTCTTAGAATGCGCATTTGTCCATTTATCATGATCAACATTAGCATGATTTTTCCTTTTTGGTTTTTGAAAATTCACATACTCATCATCTTGAAAATCCCTCATATCCACCTTAAACTGTTTAGTTTTAACTGTTCTTGGCATTTAACACATAGTTCATGGTATCATGGCCAAAAATCTTACAGTTAACACATATCTTAGGCTTCCAGTCATAACCAACTTTCACAATTGGACAAGTATCCCCAAACCATCTGCCTCAATCGCATCTGGTAATTCATAATCAGGAGACACCTCAACCAATTCTTTCGCATATCTAAACCTATCCAACCTTTCAGTACTAGTATCATAACAAATAAGCCTACCTACATGATTAACTAGCCAATTAATGCCAATTAAAGCCCATAGAATCATCGGGATTCTATATATATGGATCCATACAGGGACTTTTTTAATTTGTGATTGAGCACATCCAATTGAAGGATCCCAAACTAAAATGATAAGCATCCTACCGCGAATGAAAATCGGATCAGATCGGAGAATCTTGTCTCTATCAGAATCATTGGTGAACTTAAAATAATAATGGAATCCATTCGATTAATGTTAACCTCCCCAATTAATTTCCAGTGCCTTTTTAAGTAGTTAGAAACTTCTAGAAAGGATAACTTACCATCTGGAAAGAAACCGATCAAAAAAATTACTCCAATAGTTGAGACCTTTATTCTTGACCAAATCTGGAATCATCTTCTTCTTTCCATCTTTCGCAATATCAAAATGAATTGGCTTATACGATCTTGCGTTATGTGGAAAAGATCTGAAAAGAGATGCATAATCCGTTTTCACAAACGAAAGAAAATATGCCTTCGAAGGATTTGATGAATTGATATCAGGAGGAGCATTTGACGAAGAAGAGGGATTAACAAAAGATGGAGGTTGATTAGGGGTTTTAGAAGGATGGCGAGATGGAAGAGGAGGAAGGCTGAATCGTAGGCAATGGAGGAGGAAGGAGATGAAGAATGTGATGTCGCTTCTTCCGTTAACAAAGGTTTTGAAAGGTTCGCTCATTATTACATATAAAATATCTCATAGTGGAATGAATAAAATATAAAGTAACTAAATACTTTCCATAATAATGACACTGTATAACACAACATATACTGTTTATCATTGGGCTACTTTTATTAAGTTATTTGGTCTTATTGCACATTACACTTTCGGTTTTTCACATAAATCATACCCATATACTCTTAAGTATATTAACCTAATAAATCATATATATGTAGCTATATGCGCCTTATCTCAAGGTACTCCCCATAGTACCCGTCTTGAGTGGTCTCTATCGCCGCACTACGAAAACGTACTAAATCTCAATCACTACGCTATGAAAAAAACTAGACCACCTTATGAAGGCACACCAAGTCTCCATCGCCACGCTACGAAAGTATATTAGGCCACACTACGAAAGAATACTAAGCCTCCATCACCACAAAACGAAAGCGTATTATCTACTTGTTCGCTATAGAACTTAGTCGGGAAATTTATACATCTGTAATGGACAATCATTAGGCCTACAATACAAATATTCATAGATTTGGTCTGTCTCTTTTTTCAGTGGCTATAGCCCTATTCCCCTCCCCCCAATTAATGAAAGAACATTTTAAGAGATAAGTGACCATGCTCTAACAAACAATCTCAACATCCAATTGGCGTTGTCTCTTATCCAATGTCTCAGTAGTGAAAGAGCATTGACCTATTAGTTTAGCTTTGGTCTTTCCCGTACTCGCTTTGATTGATGATGACAGATATCCGATGACTTACTACCCTTATTTGGTAATGACTACGATGCCGTCTCTCGAAGCCGAGGCAGTCGTCGAATCCTAAAAATCATCCCATCAGTCTTTTGGTTGCCCACAGCATAAATGAAGCCAAGACAAATTCTATGGATGGAACTGTATAGACCTTCCTTTGAGAGTACAACTTCGTTAGGCCTACCCCAAAGGGTCATCTCATAATATCCTCACGTCCGGTAGAAGTCTCGAACTTCTTTCCAGCACCTCGAATATCACATTGGACGTGTTCTTACGGTGTCTCCAGACACCTACTATGATCTACACTACTTGGCTCTTCAGTCAGAATTTCTTCAGACTAGTCCAAATGCATCTCCCTAATTTATTATACCCTATGTCCAATCTTTTGATATGCGTTTACCTCACTTTTCTTTTTGGTAATTATTATTATTGTTCCATTCATTAAATTTGAACTTTAACTACTTGTTTATTAATTTTATTAGTCACTACAGAACCATCGAATAACCATAAAATGCCTAATCGTAAGGCCACCATAGATAGAAAGCCTAATCGCAAGGCCACCGTATAATAGAATGCCAAATCACAAGGCTAGCATAGAATATAATACCTAATCGTAAGGCCACCATAGAATTTTGATTATTAAATTAATTTACGCTTTTAAGTTTATCCATAATAAGCTTTTCTTATTCATTTCAGTTTTAGTTACAACTTTAAGGTTTTTGTCTTACTTTCACCATAGAACAATAGCCATAGAATTATGCTTATTATATTTAATTTACACGTTTAAGTTTATTCATAATAAGCCTTTTTTCACTTTAACTTATAACCTTCGTAATATAATCTTGTTTACACATATATCAAAACTGCCTATTATGATTCATGTTTGTGTCTACATAGTTGTCTTAATATTCTTGCCAACATGTTCAACTTGTCTCATTATAGTCTATTTATGTGTCAGTGCAATTATCATAATAGGTTCACTTCCTTTCAAGTTATTAAGTATTTAATTTGATTTCCAATATTCGTTTTTATATAACATCTTTTACTTATGTTACCCGTTTTATTTCCGTCTTTGTAAATTTTGTCTTTAGAAAGTTAGGCATGTTCTTATTTGATTGGTTATTGAAATCACACAATAATTTATTTTCATAGTTTAAGGTAATTGCAACAATAGAAACTGATAATTGCAATGTATTCTTTTTAATCATTTCTAGTCCACTAGAAAGTGCACAATATGGATAATCCCTATTTTGCACTAATCCGTGCCTTTATTTCTTTTTATACACGCAGTTATGTTTTCCATTTTTCTTACAAGCCAAACTATGGAAATATATTTCTTTTTCCTAGCCAATCAATATAGGATATTTCTAACTTCATAATTTAATCGTTATACATAAATTTATGTTCTCAATTCATATTTTCAATTTGGCATAACTACAATAAATTTGGATGTAGTAGGGCTTATACCCCTTTTTATTACAATTTTGGAGTCACATGTTCATTTAACCCTAAATTGTCAAATTCTTTTTTATTTATAATTCCAATTGAATTATATTTTCTAAAGTGTGCAAACGAAAATGATTATAATCAATTGTATAATTTAGTCTTATACATGTGCTAATATTATAGATTATTGCATATTTTGCACATAACAAAAATTCAACATAAAATTGTAAAATTCGATGCAGAAAGGAGAAAGAGGACTGAGAGAATATCTTACTAATTTAACAGGAATCAAACCATGACATATATCGCTATTAAAAAGAATAATTTAAATCCATTCAATTAGGATTCACGCTCTAAGTTCTGGATATGCTTTGATTTTAGATATGTTATCCATGATCTTTCCTATTTGAATCTACAAAATATATTTTTCACATATTTACAAATCCTAATCCAACAGGAAATAAAAGAAATTATTTATATTCAGATCCGAAGAAATTACCTCGTATCGATGGAGAATTTGGGCATCTAAATTTTAAATCTATAATATCTAGCTCCAAATGTTGAATAAAATAGCCTATATCTAATATTTTGTTTCTAAATAATTGGAGAAAAAAGAGAATAGCAGAGCTTTAGCGCCTACTTGGAAAAATATAAGTTTGATAGTTAGTCTTATAGGTTTATTTATAGATATTCAAATAAACCACGCCCATCAATTTAGAGAAATAAATTTCAGACTACCAAAAAGGGAGAAACCATGTGACGACCCAAACTTCCATGGTACGAAAGTAAGGATAATCATATGAGCATAACATAATTAAAAAAATAACAGATCTCAGATAATAACAAACTATATAAATCATTACAGCGGAAATGGAAACGTCATCACAAAACATCATCACAGAACATCAGAGTACGCAGTACAGGATACACTTAACAAAATAGATGTCTAAATCAGGGAAAGAAATAAAGTCTCAATCTCTCAAAATTACATCAATACTCAATATTGTCTCAATGTCTCAAGAAGTAAATAAAAAGATAAAAAGGAAAGATCCTTCATCATCTTCATCATCAAGCTCTAGTCTAGAAAACATCCCTACCTAAATCCTGTTAATTGGCTGCCTATGTGGAAAGAGGGTATCCGAGTTTGCAAAGTGAAACAAACTACGAGTCAGTCATGGGACTGGTATGAGAAATCTTGTTAAACTAACAATGTGGAAAATCACTGGACCATGCCGCTAACGCGAAACGGGTTTAATTCCATTGGATTGCTAGTGCATATGATTTATAAATTTTAATTCAAAACAACGCAATGCTTTTTAGAAAATGAAATCATTATAAGACTCAAGTCCCATCACACAATGCAATGCAAATGGAGGATAGAGCTTTACCTTATAATGATCAAAAATGCTTGATACGTAGAAAATAATATTTTTAATATTATTACTAGTGTCTAATATGATTTCAAAAATACTTTAAAGTAAATGTATCAATCTTAGACCACATAGTACCCCATCCTACTATGTCGCCATATATAGATATACAATCAAAACTGTAATGTCGTTTTGGAGGTTGAGTTTCCATCATGAGTGAAGGCTAGGGACGATCTCCTAACCAATTCGAGACACTCTAGCAATGTCTCAGGATCACACCTACGGGCAACCCTTGGATATAGCAAGGCCATTCCACAAATATTGTTAGTGGATTGGTTATGCCTGAACACACGGTCTCCGATCCTATTGGACCTATAAATTGGCCATTAGCGACCAATAAAAGTATCCAAGGTGCCTCATTCCATCAACCACATAAGTAAAAATGTTGGGCCTTGTAAAAACCCAAACACCACTTCTAGCTAGAAAGAAACGTGTGCACTCCATGCGTTCCTTTGTCCCGTTTTTGACTCTACCGGGGTGTGAGGCTCGCGAGGTAATGAAATACACAAAGCTATGCCTAAATAGGCTATGCTTTGATCATCATCCACAAGGCTCTGCTTTTCAACAAAAGCGTCGATCAATTGCATCTTGGCATGTCACATTGACAGTCCATACCATGTGATCGATAACTACCAATATATAATCTTCGAGCTCGTGCGTCTCAAAGAAGGGTGTTAAGCAAGAGAATGAATTCTCCGCCACCATAGATATATATATTAATAGAAATCAGTTTAATTACACATCATGAAATTCAATGTCGGACACACATCCATTTACAAGTCCGTTCTGGGTCTAAACGAAACCGAAGTCACCTTATTCTTCGTCCCACATGTCCAATACGGAACTGAGGTGCTCGCGTATCCGGACGATCAACAAGTACGTCCGGACAACTACCACTTTAACCCTTTATTGGTAGCTAGCCGGTGCCAGGCATCAGTAGTTATCTTTTCGATGTGAAGATCGCCGGTCTTCAATCGCCATCTTTAAAATCTTCAACTTAGATCGTCGTATGACTATTTCAAATGAGTTTTAACTCGGACTTTTCAAATGATCCTCACATATATATAGTTTTAAAATCATTTTATATTGTCAGTGGTATTTAATAACGATTAATCGTTATTTTTATTTATATAAAAATAGCCAAATTTATTTAACGACGCTTCGGGTCGATGGGCGGCCTTGGCGTTGTTTTTGCCAAAATTTGATTTACACTTATCTTGAAATCTAACCATTGGATTTTAACAAAATTCATATCGATGGAAAGATCTTCCCAAAGCGGTTCTAACAGTTCCAGTTTTGGGGAAATCCGACAGTCGGATCTTACGGTATAATCACTTGAAGTTACAATTGCCGAAACGTGAACTACCACGCGCGATTCAATTTAATTTTAATATATATATATATATATAAATGTAAATCGTTTGGCGGTTTCAAGTACTTTCAAACAATCACACGCAAGCTAAATACAGTTTATATTCATGTTAGAGATTTTATATATGATTTTCTAAATCTTACTAACATGATAAAAATGATGATTTGAACTAAATCTTGTTTTAATGTCTAATTATTCCCAATGGTAACTAAATTACATGGAAAATATATTTTTCTAATGTTCACTTTTTATGTTGAAACCAAATGACAATAAAGCATTACTTTTAATCCTACTATTTTTATTTCATCTAAAATGACGAAGAAAATGTGACATTAAATCTATTCTTTTATTGTATATAAAATGTCAATCAAATGCAACCTTTGATCTTGTTCTTATTGTTTCAACTAAAATGACATTGAAATTCTGACATTTTAATCTACTTTTTTCACTGTCTCTAAAGTGGCAAATAAAAATGTATTTTTTTTATATAACATGACGATAAAAATGAAACTTTCAATTATGTTCTTTTTATTTACTCTAAATTGACAATAAAAATGTAATTTCAAAATCTACCCTTTTATTTACACTAACATGTCAATAAAATGTCATCTTTGATTTATTCTTTTTATTGTCTCTAATTTGACAGTAAAAATATAACATTTAAAACTATACTTTTTATTACATCTAAAATGTGGATAAAGATGTAATTTTCAAATTCGATTCTTTTTATTTCTAACTGACATGTAAACGGAAATGTAATTTTTTAATCTATGTTTTTATTTGCATCTAATATGCAAATAAAAATGCAACTTTTTAATCAATGTTTTTATTTATATCTAAAATACAAATAAAAATGTAAGCTTTTTAAATCAATGTTTTCATTTGCATCAAAAATGCAAACAAAAATGTAACTTTTTAAATCAGTGTTTTCATTTGCATCAAAATGCAAAC
This sequence comes from Allium sativum, assembly GCA_030737875.1. Lineage (NCBI taxonomy): Eukaryota > Viridiplantae > Streptophyta > Magnoliopsida > Asparagales > Amaryllidaceae > Allium > Allium sativum. The sequence continues at coordinate 434,119,118 of CM060912.1, forward strand.
AAAAATGTAACTTTTAAATCAATGTCTTCATTTGCATCAAAAATGCAAACAAAAATGTAATTTTTTAAACCAATGTTTTCACTTGCATCAAAATGCAAACAAAAATGTAACTTTTAAATCAATGTCTTTATTTGCATCTAAAATGCAAGCAAAAATGTAACTTTTTATTTTATGTTTTCATTTACATCAAAAATACAAATAAAAATGTAACTTTTAAATCCTATCTTTTATTGTCTCTAATTTTAAAAGTAAAAATGATACTTTTAATCCTATTCTTTTATTTACAACTAAAAAGTACATAAAATGTAACTTCTTAACCTATGCTTTTATTTGCATCTAAAATGCAAATAAAAATGTAACATTTTAAATCATGATTTATTTGCATCAAAGAATGCAAAAAAAAATACAACTTTTAATTCCATGTTGTATTTGCATCAAAGAATGCAAATAAAAAATGCAAATTTTAACTTCATATTTTATTTACATCAAAGAATGCAAATAAAAATGCAACTTTTAATTTTATGTTTTATTTGCATCAAAAGAATGCAAATAAAAATGCAATCTTTTAATTTCATATTTTATTTGCATCAAAGAATGCAAATAAAAATGCAACTTTTAAATCAATGTTTTATTTGCATCAAAGAATGCAAATAAAAATGCAACTTTTAATAGGATATTTATTTGCATCTAAATTTGCAAATAAAAAATGTAATCTTTTTCTACGATGTTTATTTGCATCTAAATTTGCAAATAAAAAACGTAACTTGCATACTACAATCAAGCAACAACATAGGTGATGTTTTTATCAATCAACACACAAAGTGATATATTTTACATTGAATTGAAAGTTCTAATTCAATTCAATAACAAAGTAATGTTTTTATTGAATCGACAATTCTAATTCAATTCAATAATATAAACAAAAATGATATTTTTCATTGAATTGAAAATTCTATTTCAATTCAATCATATAAGCAAAATGATATTTTTCAATGAATTGACAATCAAATTCAATTCAATAAATATGACCACAATGATATTTTAATTGAATTGACAAACTAATTCAATTCAATAAATATGACCAAAATGGTATTTTTAACTGGATTGACAAACTAATTCAATTCAATAAATATAACCAAAATGATATTTTAATCGAATTGACAAACTAATTCAATTCAATAAATATGACCAAAATGATATTTTTAATTGAATGGACAAACTAATTCAATTCAATAAATATGACCAAAATGATATTTTTAATTGAATGGACAAACTAATTCAATTCAATAAATATGACCAAAATGATATTTTTAATCGAATGGACAAACTAATTCAATTCAATAAATATGACCAAAATGATATTTTTTAAATTGAATGGACAAACTAATTCAATTCAATAAATATGACCAAAATGATAATTTTAATTGAATTGACAAACAAATTCAATTCAATAAATATAAACAAAAAGATATTTCATTTTTGTCTAATATACATGATTCACAAAATATTGGCAAAGAAAAAATGATTTATTTTAATTTAACCGACATATACAGATCTATAATTTAACTAATAGATCTATCATACATACATACAAAATAAACAGATCAATATTCCAAAATTTCATCACATCACATAACTAATTCATTAACATACATACAATTATTTAACAGGGAGAAAAATAATTAAATTAATTAATTATTTAAAATTAGAAATCTCACAGTCGTGAATCGAAATTTTTTGGATCCGCAAATTTGTCCAAAATTCAAACAGCTTAGAATTGCTCCTTTTCGGTCTAGAATTGTATATCTTATCTCTACGATCGCACAAAATCTGAAATCGTTAATTTTCGATGTCGTCTGAATTAGTTAGGATTTAAATAAGATAGATAACAATTTTTAAATTAAATTAATAAAATATTTAAAAAGATTTAACCTTTCTTCCTCCTTACATTATACGGCTGCAAGTAAACTGTAACGGTAAGGAATTTCGCTCGAACTGAATCGATAGTTAAACCGACCAAGACCGTTCAATACCCCTGATCGTTTTGAGAACATGACAAATCGGAACGCAAACAGAAGAACATTTCATTGTTTATTACAACAATCCCATTAGAATACAAGAATATACAGAGTATGAATAAATAAAATACATTCGATAAATATCAGAGATTACAATAAATTACATAGCAGCGGAAAAACAATACAAAACACAACTGAAAGTAATACACGGATACAGAGCTTTCCGAGCATCGTTCTAGCTATAAACTAGGATCCTGTGAATATAAATCTGCAAAACCAAAACTACTAGCCGCCCGTGTGGAAAATAGGGGCACCCAGAGTTTAGGTTAAAACAATAAACTCCAGGTAAGTCATGTGACTGGTGTGAGAACTAAAGCAGTTATTAATCTTTATTTTAAAGTTCGGTAAATCAAGGGACCATGCCGTATAACACGGAACGGGTTTCCTCCCAAGAATACCAGTGCATAAAACAAACAGCGCAATGCTAAATAAAGAAAAATGAAGCTATTATAAGACCCAGGTCCCATCACACAATGCAACGCAAGCCGAAGGATAGGGTTTTACCTTATAATAGCCAAATAATGCTTGATACGTTTAAAACACATTATTTTGATGTTACTATAAGTGTATAGTGTCAAAAACAATTTCAATCATAAATATCAATCCTAGGTGGCATGGGTACCATCTATCATGTCACCATACTAGGCTCTATAGATCAAAACCGCAATATCACGTATTGGAAATTGGATTCCATCATGAGTCGAGGCAAGGGGCAAGCTCCTCTCCGATACGAGACACTCTAGCAAATGTCTCAGGACAACACACAGCGATCCCTTGGAACCTCCAAGGCCGGTCCTCTCTTACTTTTGAGGATTGGCAATTCCTGAACACACGTTTCCCGGTCCTATAAGACCTATATAATGGTCTGTACGTCGGCTCACATAGTGCCAGTTATTGACCATATTTTCGAGGCGCCTCGCTCCAACAACCACACAGGTGAAAAGTATATAAATGTCAGCCAGTTTAAGCATTGACACCACCACTAGATAGAAAGAAACGTAATGCACTCCTTGGGTCCTTATCCCGTTTTTGACTCATATCGAGGTGTGAGGCTCGCGAATTCATGCTATACACAAAGCTGCGCCACACAAGCCGTGCTTTGATCATCAACCACAAGACTTTACTTTTCAACAGAAGCCTTGATCATTTGCCACTTAGGCGTGCCACACAGGAAATTCACTCCATGCGACTGATGTCCATCGATATACAACCTCTGAGCTCGTACGTCTCAGAGAATGGCGTTAAGCAAGAGAATAAATTCTCCGCCACCAAACAGTTGTATATTTAATAGAGATCAATCAACATAGAATAAAATCCAATGTCAGACACACAGTCCATTTACAAGTTCGTTCTGGGTCTGAACGAAACCGGAGGCACTTTCCTCGCATATCCATCGATCTCCAAGTACGTCTGGACGATCACCAAATGTTTCCCTCCCCTTGGGTGTACAGCCCAATCAAGATCATCAGTAATCACCCAACGATGTGAACACTTCCGTTCTTCAACCATCGTCTTCATCTTTGACTTATCGTCGAATCGGTTATTCAGAATGGGTATAAACCCGGCCTTTCTGAATAACCCGCGTATTTTATAAACACGTGTTACACAAACACAACATACGCCTCATTCCAATTCAGAATATTTTTTTATTCAAATTTTCACATTATTAGGGAAAGGTTCCCATTAATTTTATCAAAGATAAATTCTTCTAAATTTATTCTTTAATCTTCCTTTGGATATCATTTCAAACCATATTATGGTTTTCCAAACTAGTCGGGACTAGCGAACCACACTGAAGTAATAATTTATTTTATTTCCCAATCCCAACCTATTCATCCCATGGAGAAAAACTGGTAATACTCCATATCTAACACCACGGTGTTATCGATAAATATTAATTACCATTTCACGTTCAAATCTAATCAAAGATTTAACTATCGCTTTGGAGCAAAACTGGTGATACTCCATTCTCGATCTTTTCAATCTAATTAAAGATTCATTAAAACTCCACTTAGTTTTAATCTTCTCAAAAATCAATATCCTGTCTTTAACTAGGTTAAAGAACCAATGTCACCTAAAATACGATTCACGATAAACCCAAAATCACTTTTTATTGTTAATCGGGTTAAAGAACAGGTGTTACTCAAAACACCGCTCACGATAAACCCCAAAAACCAATTCAAATTTAAATCCAATTAAATACTAATTAACTGGACAATTTCACCAACTCTTAGTTAAAAGATTTATTCTTTTCTAAACTGGGTTCAAGAACAGTGTTATTTAAGACACCATTCATGACGAACCCAAAATCCCATTTGATATTAAATACAAGGCTCTGAATAGAAAATATACCGGCTTATATTCAATATCAAATTCTGGAACCAACAAATACCGTTGTAATGACCCAGATCCTTATGGGTTAATTTTAAAATATTAATATGGATTTAAATATTGAGTTAAGTAAATAAATCAATTTTTATAGGGAGTCATCGTTTTAATAATCAATTTCGATTTAATATTGAAAATATTAAATTATCAGAAAACAAAAATGGATTTAGTTGAATTCAAATTTTGATTTGAATTGAAAACAGTTCAAATAATTAATATGAAATTTTAACGCTAATAATATTTATTTATTATCGAGGAGAATAAATAGTTTGAAATTTAAATTTATATCAATTTAAATTAATATCATCTCCAGATGATCGAATAGGGGTTTGAAACTCATACCAGTGTGTTTAACATAATGGTTTAACCCTAGGCAGACTTATTTTGTGTTCGAATAGAAGTTTGAAATCAAACAGAACAATTTAATCTATTTAATCATATTGGTTAATTAAAAAAGGGGAAAATTTTCTTTCTTTGGACATAAAACAATCACGTTAAGTCCTCCATCTCCACAAACTAGAATAACCGTGCCCTCTTCTCTTCCACAAACCAAAAAGAACTCATGGCCTCTTTTAAATCACCCGTCCACTCTATAAATAACCGAACTCCCTTCTTATCAAAAGAAAAATCGCAACCCCCGGCTCCTTCTTTTCATTTCTTTTCCCAATCTAAAATCGTATTCTTCCCATTCAAAAATTCGATGGAAGGCTCATCAGTGAAATCGTAAAGCGAGGGTTCGATGCTTCATATCTGCGCCTCGATTTTGGTCTGCGCGATGTTAAATGGAGATGGACGAGTTCGAATGGGTTTGTGCGAATACTGTAAGGGTGTTCGCGATGTATGGTGTTGGGTGTTGAGTTGAGCAGCAGCAAGATGGTTCCACTGTCGAAGTCAGGTGCGATGGAATTGGGGTTTCGATCTTCGATCTTCGATTGGAGGCTGTTGCGAGGAGTTCTGGCGATCATCGTTGAGGGGATGTGGAGGATTGAGCTGCTGAAAGGTGCGAACTGGAATGTAATCGCGCCGACTGGAGAAGCGATGGGGGAGAGCTCGTACAGGTGAAGGAGCAGGAGTCCGACAAGCTATTTGGAGGTGGTTCGATCTAATGATTGAGATGAAGTTGTGCTGAAAAGATGAAGCAGTAATGGTGTTTGGTGAAATGCCGGAAAGAGAAAAAAAAGCGGGATTAAGGTAATTAAATTCATTTAAATGTTTGATTTAATGAACAAGTTGGAAAATGTTATTAACATACGGAAATACTATAAAAGAAATGATATTAGCTGTTAATATGAAATTGGAATATAATCGTGGTTTAAATATTTAATTTAAAAGGATTAGTGATGTTTGAATTAGATATAAAAGTAAAATATATATATATACATATAGGAAATTTATTTTTTATTCAAATAATCAATTTCAATAAATGTTAACAAGTAAATTTGAATAAAATTATCGTAGGTGCGTAATCATTCTAAAAAGATTCGTAGCCGGTGATTGGGCAATGAACGGGATACTCGACAACTGCAAAATTCCGGTGAGTAAACCTCACTCACCATTTATTTAGAATTATTTTTATATAAATAAAAATAATTGGTGTTGCTTGTTTGAATGTTGTTTAGTCTGATTGTTTTAAAATATATATATAGTTCTTTAGGATTGGTTGACTATTATATATATATATATATTGGGTTGATGATTGGTTGGATTCCCGCAGTCTCATTAGCGGATGCCCGCAGTTTCATAACGGATGATTACCCTATACGCCCCACGCTATGATTAGTGGATGACCTTCATACCGCGATATCCTGCCTCGAAGCAGGATGGGTATTACTATGTTGACTAACGTATGTGGATGCAGGAAAACAGGTTGGAGGAATCCAACTGGATTCCTCAAAAATATATTATCTGTTTGTTGTTTGTTTGATTGCATATATATTCATATATGATGTGTTAAAAATCAAATGATTGAAAATTGGTTGATTTGATTGTTTAAAATATCCCTGGGGCTTGAATATTGATTTATAAAAAAATATCGAAAAGGGAATTTGAGATTTGAAAGGGGAATTCTATTTTATAAATAGAATTTGAATTTTTAATGAGCTAGGAAAAATATTAACTTGTTTGAATATATAAAACAAGTATCGAATTTATAAACTTTGTTTATAAATGAAAATTTGAGATTTGAAAGGGGAATTCTATTTTATAAATAGAATTTGAATTTTTAATGAGCTAGGAAAAATATTAACTTGTTTGAATATAAAAAACAAGTATCGAATTTATAAACTTTGTTTATAAATGAAAATTTGAGGTTTGAAAGGGGAATTCTATTTTATAAATAGAATTTGAATTTTTAATGAGCTAGGAAAAATATTAACTTGTTTGAATATATAAAACAAGTATCGAATTTATAAACTTTGTTTATAAATGAAAATATGGGATTTGAAAGGGGAATTCTATTTTATAAATAGAATTTGAATTTTTAATGAGCTAGGAAAAATATTAACTTGTTTGAATATATAAAACAAGTATCGAATTTATAAACTTTGTTTATAAATGAAAATTTGAGGTTTGAAAGGGGAATTCTATTTTATAAATAGAATTTGAATTTTTAATGAGCTAGGAAAAATATTAACTTGTTTGAATATATAAAACAAGTATCGAATTTATAAACTTTGTTTATAAATGAAAATATGGGATTTGAATTGAATTTATAAACGTTGTTTATAAATGGAAAGGTGGGATTTGAATCGAATTTATAAACTTTGTTTATAAATGAAATTATGGGATTTGAATTGAAGTTATAAACGTTGTTTATAAATAATGCAGAGAATTCAAATGGACTTTAAACTATAGAATTTGAATATAGAATTCAAATGGACTTTAAACTATAGAATTTGAATAGAGAATTCAAATGGACTTTAAACTATAGAATTTGAAAATAGAATTCAAATGAAGTTTTAATAAAGAGAATTCAAATAGAATTGAATTGGAATTTGAATGAGAAGTCGATAAGGAAACGAGAGTATGAGTATAATTAGAATTTGTTATTTTGCAAGTTAAAATATATTTGAACATGTCATGTTCAAATATGAAGGTGAAATAGACTGAAAAGTTAAGTAACAGATTCAATTAACAAATTGAGTTAAAACGATTGGTATAGTTAAAATAGATTGGACAGGCATAAATATATAGGAGACAGGTATGGAATAAAGTATAGAAGTGAAATAAATAGAATGCCCGACAAAAAAGGTACGTATTTAATTCATATATGAGATTTTATGCGCCGTATCGGCTAGTCGCTTGGCTTTTTCTTTTTCTTTTTGAGATGAGAAGGACCGGGAAAGCTATTTGAAATTTCCCGATGCTCCCAGTACAAAGGAGGTTATGGCGAATTTTTCCGAGAATTTAAGGAGATAGAATATTTTTAAGATAATTTGATAGAAATCAACGTATCAAAATATATAGAAGTCGATAAGAAAACGAACTTAGAAATAGAATAGTATAATAAAAAAGGAAGTATAAGAATAAAATCTGGTAAGAATAGAAAAGGGAAGTGTATACGTGTTTAAAAGTAAATCAGTAGTTGTATGGTATTGATTGTTCGAGTAAGTAGTCTTGTCTGTTTTGACGTTAAATGTTATTCAGTCAAGGTCTGAGAGGTAATTATATCCCAACTTGGTTGATTTCATGATATACCGATAAGTAGCAAGATTCAGGCTTGAAGATCAATGTGGAATAAGAATTCGTTAAATACTGTATTTGGGTTGTCGTAACGATGTTTTACACAACATCTGTTTTAACCCAAATATGTGCAAAGCTTGGAAATAGAATAATGAATATTTTCTAAAGTTTAGAAAATAAAAGAAGACGATATATGGAAATGTTTTCCAAATAACATATAAGGCCAATATGGTTATTGAAAATATTTGGTTAACAAATATTGATAAGAAATAGAGAAGTGATTTAATTAATGAAATATTAATTAAAGGCTCACTGATTGTTGGATGTTTGGATGAACACTTGTTTTATTCGATAGTTAAATCATCGACTATCGAAACACTTGTTTTTATCCGATAGTTAAATCACAGACTATCGGAGTTTTGACCATCGTTGTCAATATGGAGAGACCGGTTGGAGTATTATCCGAAGAACCACTCCGTATTGGCAGTAGCGTGCGAATCAGATTATATAAAGATAATCGAAGACGGAGTAGAGTGCAAGGACTTTTTCTATTAATAGAAATTGTGCCTTCGATTCATCCTGTTCCTGGGTGACGTGTATGGATGAATGTCTGACAGAGTATGTCCAGAAAGGTCACGTACATTGATTTCTTCAACCGTACCAAGAGTGGAAGCGGAGAAGGAAACTTCTTTTAGCTAACACGTAATGTACTGTTGAGGACGTCAATCGGTGATTTGATGGATTTGACGATGTGGCATTCGAAGTGAATCTGGTGTGATGATAAAGCGTAGCTTCTAGCCTCATCAACCGGTAAATGACAGAAATCGGGCAAGCAGCATGGCTATGTAGGTCGCACCTATTAGGGTGTATAATCACCTGATCTAGAGTTTCATTTACTTCTAAAAATCTATTGTCGATGCTGTCCCATTCGGGAAACGGTTGCTGATCCCAATCGTTGGTGATATACATTCGATACACTCAAGCGGAATGAGTGGTCGGTCATGTGTGGCTGAGTTGCAAGATGTTCTTGTTGAACTGGGTGTATTCTCCTTTAGAGATATACCAGCGGAAGGTGGTTCCATACCTTGTCATAGTTGGAAATCCGTTACCCAATACGTGCTTGCGGTTTTGATTGTATATATATGTGGAACGTGAGATGCAAACGTTCCACAAGATTGTTATTTACTTGATTTAGACATTATTATAATATCAAAAGAGTTTTGAATAAAGATAAGTCAAGTGTTTGGATTTTCATAAGGGAAAAACCCGTTCCGTGTTATACGGCGTGGTCTTATAAAATATCATTTAGTTTTCTGAAACTGTTTTAAACTGTTTACTCATACCAGTCCCATGACTGACCCGGAGTTTATTTGTTTTGTTCTACCTAAACTCTTGGGTGCCTAAATTTGTACGGGCAGTCAAGCAGTTCAGGATTTTTCAGATATATCTAAAGGAGCTTGGAGCAGGAGGCTTCAGCGTTATCTAGTTATAGTGTTGTTCCGTTGTGTTGTAAGTATTATACTCTGATAAGTGTATGTTATACAGTTAAGATTTTGTATTTCAAAGGTTATGATATATTATATTTTGTTCCGCTGCGATGTGAGATTCGGTGTTGTTATTTCTGTTCTTCTTCAATCTCTTTCTTCTAAAAAAAATATGTTCCGTATTTTCGTGATATTTGGGTTGGACGTATGATGTATATAGTCAACTCTGATGTTATGGAAATCTGGGTCATTACAACCGTATTGGAAATAACGATATAAAATATATCTTTCAAATTTCCACAACCGTATTTATATAGTCACGAAATCCAACATCGAAATATTCCGAAGATAATTTCGATTCAAATCCATTCCAATTCAATTATTGGAAATTCTGGTTACTTTTAAAACCCCTTTCAAATTCAATTTATTTATTTCAAAATTAAATTGATTTTAATTCTAGTTCAAAACTAGTTCATTTCGATAAAATATATTTTTATCCTTTCAAATGTGTAATTTTTCATCCCAGTTCTTTCCAATTCATATATTATGATTTTACACAAATTATTAATATTTTTAATAATTTTATCAAGGCCCGTACAGTCGGTTTTCAATAACGGCTACCGGACGGCACTTACAACGACCTTTTCCAAATTTGATTTGGATATAATTCCAAATCCAACCGTTAGATTTCAAATTTCTAATATTCATTGGAAATCTCTTTTCGAAACATTATATTTTGAAATCACTCACTTTTCTATAATCATTATAAAAACGAATATAATCGATATAAATATCGTTCGTGTCAAAATAGCGCATCTCTAATCAACACGGCTTTATATTTTTCAATAACTTCGTTATTCTATTCAACAAATGAATATTTATTCTATTCTACACATGAATATATACTTCTTTCAACACATGAATATTCTCAACACATGAGCATCGTTAACACATGATTATTAATTCTATTCAATGCATGAATCTATATTTCCTGATATTCTTTATTTTCCCAATTGGAATGAGGCCCAATCAATTACCATATAATGTTAATTATATGGATTCCATACAACACATGTATATAATAGCAACGATAAATAATCAACCATCATCCAAAGTGCACTACACAACTGCATAAGCATTAAATATAAATAATTAACACTTACACAGTCTGTCGACCAATCGATCGACATACAACTAAATAATTGGGATTAGTGTATGCCAAATATCATCCCAACACCCGTTTGGGGTTTCAATCCACAAACACTGAATATTATTTGTGCAGTTGGGCGATTTGTAAAATTTATCGTCCCAACCAATATCCTTCAAACAGGTGTACATAAACAAACCGTCCGGTTTGTAAATGAATATTAATTTATTCACATTCAGGTTAAAAATTATATTTTTAACGATAATTAATTAATTTCAACACATGAATGTTTTATTACCCATTTCATTTCAACATCACAAACAAACTTCACAACACATCAAACAAGCATACAAGTCGTCCATGGTCTGTGGACGACGGGTGTCGGGTGCTGCTAAGCACCATCTGCATCCTAGTATATATTTTAACTAGAAAACAAGATTTAAAGTGAGAAGTTCTCACCGACTAGCTAAACCAAACGCCATGACTCTTCATTATGTAGAAATCTTCGTCATGCTCGCCTTTTGTCAATTTCATTGTCTGTAGCCACTACATATATAAAAATAACATTTTTATATTGTTGCTATGTATATAAAAATCACATTTTTATAATTGCTCTATATGGATAAAAATTCTATTTTTATACCGCTACTATATAGATAAAAAATCTATTTTACACCGCTACTATATAGATAAAAATTCTATTTTTACACCGCTACTATATAGATAAAAATTCTATTTTTACACCGCTACTATATAGATAAAAATTCTATTTTTATAACGGTGTTCATATAATAAAGATCACATTTTTATCACGCTATTGTCTATATAAAAATTATATTTTTATATCGCTCTTCTTCCAATAAAGATTATATTTTTATAACGCTCCTTCTTATATAAAAATTATATTTTTATATCTACTTCCAATATAAAGATCGAATTTTTGTATCATCGCTATAAGAATTATATTTTTATTCCAACATATATATAATAAAAATCAGATTTTTATTTTGCTACACATATAAAGATCAAATTTTTACTATCTATATAATATAAAAATTATATTTTTATTCTTTCTATATAATAAAAATCATATTTTTATTCTTCACAAATCATTTCTTTCTATGATGAAAAGCCTAATCTTTTCTATAAACAAATCATACCTTTGTTTTAAAATAAAAATTAAATCTTTTCAGTGTTAAAAAGCTAATCTAATCTAAATTAGACTGAAAATGATATGCAAATAAACTGAATATATAAAAAAAACAAAGTTTATATTAAATAAAACACTTACAGCGAGAGGGAGGAGAAAGGAAATCGCAAGGGGGGCTGAAGGGCGGTCGGCGGCGTCGGAGGGGTGCTGGAGTGCAGAGGGGGTGGTCGACATGGAGGGCGGCGAATTCGGGGTGAAGGGGGCGCGGTTTCTTTCAGGAGGAGGAGAGAACAAGGGGTAAGAGGGGAAGACGAAGGTAGAGGCGGCGGTGGGGATGCGGCGTCGCCACTGAGGGGGGCGCGACTTGATCGGCGGCGGCGCTAGGGCACCTCCCTTTTTCTCTTTTATTTATTTATTTGATTTTGAAATGAACGGGGGGGCCTGAGAGGAAGGAAAGAGGGGTGAGCTGTTATAATATATATTATTTAATTATTTCAAAAAGGTACTTTTTATTCGGACCTCGAAACGAGACCCACCGACTGTCGTCCATAGCAAATTATCCCTATTCGAACACAATGGGATAGGTATCGCAGGCTGATTCGACTGTTTCGATCAGTTTTCATCAAAATCAAAATATAACTCTATATATTCAATTTGAACGCACATTTCAATTTACTGGGGTCACATACGGACTCTAAAAATTCCTAAAAAATATTTTCTAGCTTCGTATTGACGATACGGTCCTAACAAAACTAATTTCGTCAAATTCCGAGACCGTTTGAAAAATGGTCATTTTCCAGTCGATTAAAATCAACTAAAACTGGTCAAACGCGTTTTCCTTTGCCACGCTCACATACTGACTCGGAAAATTACGAATTTCGAAACCTAACAATAATTTGACATCCCGGATCCAACAAAAGTGGTTTCGTCGAAAACCGAGGTTATTTGCAATATTTCCATTTTTAAGGGCCAGAATTACATAGCGACTATTCTGAATTTTCAACTGGACGTAACTTTTTATCCCCGCTATGAAATTTCAATTCTTCGGATTCGTTGGAAAGATATTCTCAATTAGATTCTAATATTTTTTGTTTCGCTAAAATCCGGTTTATTTTACACCTGGTACATTCATTTGAACTTTGAAATCGAATTTTCAAACTACCGCGCCATTTTCAATTCCTTTTATAATCTAAAATAATTATTTATATTCTAACGATGATCTATATAAATATATACATTCGAATTCTATTCAAAATAAATTTCTTGTCGTTATTATTTAAAATAATTCATTTTAAATATTCAAAATTCGCTAAAATTGCCAAAATAAATTTTTTTAATTGGCTAAGAATTTCCGGGTTATTACAATCTCCCCCACTTAAAACTTTTCGTCCTCGAAAAGGAACGAAGCTGAAAGTTGTTTTACAAACCAACTCAACTTCCATTGTTTTCTTTACGGCTTAGGTTCTTCAACTTTTCAGTTTCTAAGAACTTTTCAAATTTTTCAAAAATTTGGCTAACACCCTAAATTTTCGAAAAATTTCGCCATAACCTCCCCTGCACCGGGGACTTCGGGATATTTCAAATAGCCTCCCATGGCCCTCATCAAACCAAAAAGAAAAAGAAACAGCCAAGTGGCAAGCCAATCGGCTCATAAAATCATCCAAACCCAATAAATTAGCAAACATGTACCTATTTGTCGGGCAAACAATTTTATTCTTCTGCTCTAGCCTCCTTGCTATGACCTTTTCAATAGATATACATGTATATGCATGCAATTGTAATCATTTTCCAGTACAGTTCAATATTTGGTTGCATTAGGCTAAATGGTTCAAAATTTCAAACAAATAAACAAACAACACAACCATCAATCATTTAGTGAATTAGAATTTCAACACATAACTTTAATTCATAGTCAAAAATCATATTTTTGATGCCAAATCACAACAATAGCCCTATCTAGTTTTGGTTCTCACACTAGTCGAATGGAAATATATAGATATCACACCTTCGAAACTCGAACACAAATACTGATTATGTTGCAATCATCATCAGAATTGTCCCCGGGCGACTAGAGTGTGATTCTATATCTATCCAGTATATTAAAACTTCGAATATACGTTTGTAATGACCCGGATTTTCGGCGACTTTGGTTATCGACATAAACACGATGTCGATAACCAAAACATCGAAAAATCCTGGTAATTAGTGAAAGAAATTAGAGGGTGAGGAAAGATAAGATAGAAACTTAGAATAGAAGAAGAAGAAGAACACAATATCAGAGTAACACGAATCTCACAGCGGAACGAATAAATATATTTCATAACATAACTTTGAAATACAAATTTGTACTTGCATATACATATCATTATCAAAGTACAGCACTTACAACACAGCGGAATAATAATAGCTATATGATCCTGAAGCCTCCTGCTCCAGCTCTTCAATGTATCTGTAAATCCCGACTACTTGACTGCCCATACAAATTTAGGCACCCAAGAGTTTAGGGAAAACAACAAAGTAAACTCCGGGTCAGTCATGGGACTGGTATGAGTAAAACAGTTCGAACAAGTAAACGATATCTCATAAGACCACGTCGCATAACGGAACGGGTTTTTCCCTTATGAGAATCCAAAATATCTTTATATCAAAAACCTTTTGATATTATAATAATGTCTATCAACCATAGTATATATATATAATCATCTAGCAGAAACGCTTTCATCTCACGTTCTACATATATAGTATACAATCAAAACCGCAAGCACGTATTGGGTAATGGATTTCCAATTATGACAAGGTATGGACCACCTATCGCTCGTGTACCTCTAGAGAGGAATACACTGGGTTCAACAAGAACATCTTGCAACCCGGCCACACATGACCGACCACTCATTTCGCTTGAGTGTATCGAATGTATATCACCAACGGTTGGGATCAGCAACTGTTTCCCGAATGGGACAGCATCAACAATAGATTTTTAGAAGTAAATGAAACTCTAGATCAGGTGATTATACACCCTACTTCGGTGCGACCGACTTAGCCATGCTGCCTGCCCGATTTCTGTCATTTACCGAATGATGAGGCTAGAAGCTACGCTTTATCATCACACCAGATTCACTTTGAATGCCACATCATCAAATCCATCAAATCACCGATTGACGTCCTCAACCATACATTATGTGTTAGCTAAAAGAAGTTTCCTTCTCCGCTTTTACTCTTGGTACGGTTGGAGAAATCAATATACGTGATTGTCTGGAATACTCTGTCAGACATCCGTCCATACAAGTCATCCAGGAACAGGATGAACCGAAGGCACTATTCTGTAAACAGGATAGCCCTTGCATAACTCCGTCTTCAATTTCCTTTGGCATATATGATTCGCAACGCTTATGCCAATACAGAGTGGTTCTTTGGATAATAATCCAACCGGTCTCTCCATATTAACAACGTTAAAATGGTCAAAACTTCGATAGTCTGTGATTTAACTATCGAATAAAAACAGGTGTGCAACCAACGATATTATTTCCAAATGGAAATTTATATCAATCAAACATCATTCAACATTTATCTCTTTATTTCATTTCAATTCTCCTGTTTCTCTATATTCAATATTTCCTATTTTCTAAATTTGGAAAATATATGTTATTAACAATGGAAAACATTTCCATTTCTTGTCTTCTTTATTAGAAAACATTTCGGGTTTCTTATTTGGAAAACATTTCCAAAGCTTCTTCATTGGACTTAGACAGATGTTTAAACAAACCATCGCAATGCCAACTCAAACCATTTCCTTTACTGCCGAACCTTAACTATTCCCTAGTTAAAACGAAGCCAATCAAGTTGGGGTAGAACTACCTCTCAGACCTTAACTGAACAACATTTCTAACTTTGAAATTAGCAAAGTTCACTTTATTCCTTTTACTAACTTCCTTACTTAACCCTCTTCGATTAGCTATATTCGATTGACTCTTTTCACTTAACTCTATTCGATTAACCCTTATCAATTAACTTTATTCGATTAACCCCTATCAATTAACTCTATTGGACTAACACTATTTGATTAACTCTATTTGACTATTGCTATTGATTTACCCATTTCACTTAACTCCTTTCGAATAAACTATATTCGATAACTCCTTTTACTTTCTTCGAATAAACTATATTCGATTAACTCATTTGCTTCTATTCGAATAACTATATTCGATTAACTCATTTGCTTCTATTCGAATAACTATATTCGATTAACTCATTTTAACTTTATTCTCTAATCGATTAACTAACATCGATTAACTTCTTTTACTTTAACACTAATCGATTAACTAACATCGATTAGTTCCTTTCACTTTAACCCTAATCGATTAAACTAACATCGATTAGTTCCTTTCACTTTAACTCTAATCGATTAAACTAACATCGATTAGTTCCTTTCACTTTAACTCTAATCGATTAAACTAACATCGATTAGTTCCTTTGCTTTAACTCTAATCGACTAAACTAACATCGATTAGTTCCTTTATTCTATTCGAATAAACTATTCATTTATAAAGATTTACTTTTAGTAACAGTTCTTCACTTTATAAATGATTTCCCTTTTTAAAACTCTATTCGTTTTAAAAACATTTTTCCCTTTTTATTTACTTTTGAAATATTTCCTTTCATAAAATCTGTTGATTTTATAAACTCCCTTTATTTCAATATACATTGAAATAATTCTTTTTACATCCCAGGGTCTTTTATGATATTTAAAATATCGAATAAAAATGATCAACATCATTTCAACACACATAATCCATAACAGATTATATAACACATCATATATCACAATATATGAAAACAGTAAAATAAATGTTGAGGAATCCAGTTGGATTCCTCCAACCTGTTTGCCTGCATCACAGATGTTAAACAATATAGATAACATCACTTTTCAGTTCCATATGATATATTCTGTTAAACAGAATCAATATAGAAATTCAACTAACTGACTAGCAGTTCAATCAAACAGTCAACATACAGTCAATCAGCCAATATCTAACAGTTCTAAAAATACAACATGAAATTTTAAACTGTTCAAAGTTAGTGAGATTTACTCACCGTTGCGCGTTAGCCGTTAAATAACGGTTTGCGTTATTTGATTCAGTCGGACAATTTATTTCGCCATAAATTGTAATGAGCTCTGATGGACTTCCAGTTAGTTTCATTGGGTAGTGTCCGTCCATACGATCCTAACGGATCTTGTTTCGCCCCATTCTGATACCGTATGACATAGATATTCAATTTACAAGTTAACATACTAATTTGAATTTAAATCAAACTAGTTAGAAAGTTATTGGGCTTTACCCCTCTTTTCCTCAACGACCCATAACCATATAACTGCTTTAACTGAAAAATAGCCCACCCACACTCTTATCCTCTTCTCCCTCACCAATACAATGTTCCAGGAATCCATTGTTTTAAACCCAAACATTTTTACCCTTGATTACTGCAATGCAAAAGCTTCAGCCCCATACTTAACTTTAAATCCCTGTGCTCATTACTTCTTTCACGAATTACAGAACCGACAAACACCATTTTGAAGAATCCTTAACTCCCATACTCCCTTTCTCTTTCACGGAATCCCAATCTGATGCCCCCAACGTCCATTTCTACTCGAGCTCTCCCTGAGATGTACCAGTACCACTTCAAACATTTCCCAAACACTTTCGTACAGCATGTGAACCCAACCATGACAAGAACCCCCCAACTACAACCATTTACGCAAGCTTCAGGTGCCAGAATAACTTGCGTTCGAACCCTTTAAACAGATTCTGTGAATATTCAGGTGCCAGAAGATATTAAATATTCAAGTGTTGACCCCTTTACCACCTCTAATATACTGTCTTCAGGCACGCTGAACACTACAGGAGATTTGCACACAAACCTTTCACCATTCTTCATATGCACACTTTACTCAACACACACCTCCCTTCACGCTACCCTCGGTGATCTGCTACATCTCTATAGGCTTCACCTCATGCTCTTCGCAAAAACATCAAACTAGAACCTTGCGGAAACCACCAAAATGACCCAGCAAGGAACCGCATGCTCTCAGCAAATCTAGAAAATCTTGTTTGGAAATTTCTTGGATTTTATTTGATTTTTAAACGATTTTAGAACTCGCGAAATCTTTTGCTGAAGGAATGTTTGGTGGCGGCTAAGTGAATGGAGAATGGGATTTAGGTTTTGATTTTATAGTAAATTTTGTTTTTCATTTGTATGGTTCTCCTATCTCCACGATTTCGAAAACAACAAGCGGCTGAGAACACTTGAACTTGGTCTTCCTTAGGTCCAAATGACTTAGGATAATTTAGGATAGATATTTTATTTGAATTTCTTAATTAAGAAGTACCGCACCCTATTACGTGAAACTCAGTTTAGTTACATACTGCTACGGACAGAAATACAAATGCCGCCGTGACGAGCGAGGTGTCCCGACTCCAGAAATATAAAAATATCGGTAGGTTAACTCATATTTTGAAACCTCAAAATGTTGATTACACGGTGCGAAATACTTCAAATAAAAAGTCGCTCATTAAATTAATTAAAAATTACAGTAAAATTCTAAAAAATAAATTATCGTTATGTCCCAAAAGAACATTGTCTAAATTCAAACCCGATCTCTAGTTATATCGAATAAACCGTTACGGTCCTTTAACGATTCTATAGCGACTATTTTAAAATTTGATTTTGACATATCTAAAAATCTACCCGATGAAATCCAGATTTTTCTCTTCCACTAGAAAGATATACTCCACCAGCTCCACAAGTTTCTTGTTTCACAGAAATCCGGCTTAAAACGAATCCTGTACATTCAGTTGAAGTTCAAATCGCCAATGTACGAACTGCAGCGCCATTTCGAGCTCTATTTTAATTATATTATAATTATACGTTCAAACTGACATTGACTGAATATATTCGTTATTCAAATCAAATTCTAAACTGAATTATATATCATAGATGATCTGGTTCACACCATATCGTCATTTCAACCATTCAGAATTTAATATATTATTTAATATATTATTTTAATTAAATATTCACCATTATTAATTCCACGACCATTAAATTCACTAACTCACCATTTATATAATTAAATAAATTAATTCTAATACCTCTGCCAATGCGGGTCATTACAACGTTCATGACGCGTATATGCAAAATCTTTATATACTTGATTGTCCAAATTCAATACAAATAAATTATTCAAATATGAATAAACTGGTTTAAATTTTCAAAACAATATTGTTTTCATTTGAAAAATATACTCTTCACACTCGTTCTAGGAAACTCCTGATCCAATCTCTAACGAGTTATTCTAATTGGATATTACTAATCCAATATATGATGAATTCTTTCGTTTGGTTCTAATGTGTCTTGTTCTCGAGCACTGCAAACCAAAGCTCTGATACCAAATGTAACGGTAAGGAATTTTGCTCGATCTGAATCGATTGTTAAACCGACCAAGACCATTCAATACCCCTGATCGTTTTGAGAACATGACAAATTGGAATGCAAACAGAAGAACATTTCATTGTTTATTACAACAATCCCATCAGAATACAAGAATATACAGAGTATGAATAAATAAAATACATTCAATAAATATCAGAGATTACAATAAATTACATTCGATACACAGAACGGGTTTGCTCCCAAGAATACCAGTGCATAAAACAAATAGCGCAATGCTAAATAAAGAAAAATGAAGCTATTATAAGACCCAGGTCCCATCCCACAATGCAACGCAAGCCGGAGGATAGGATTTTACTTTATAATAGCCAAATCATGCTTGATACGTTTAAAACACATTATTTTAATATTACTATAAGTGTATAGAGTCAAAAACAATTTCAATCATAAATATCAATCCTAGGCGGCATGAGTACCATTTATCATGTCGCCATACTAGGCTTTACAAATAAAACCGCAATATCACGTATTGGAAATTGGATTCCATCATGAGTCGAGGAAAGGGGCAAGCTCCTCTCTGATTCGAGACACTCTAGCAAAATGTCTCAGGACCACACACAGCGAACCCTTGGAACCTCCAAGGCTGGTCCTCTCTTACTTTTGAGGATTGGCAATTCCTGAACACACATTTCCTGGTCCTGTAGGACCTATATAATGGTCTGTACGTCGGCTCACATAGTGCCAGTTATCGACCATATATTCGAGGCGCCTCGCATTCCAACAACCACACAGGTGAAAAGTATAAAATGTCAGCCAGTTTAAGCACTGACACCACCACTAGCTAGAAAGAAACGTCGTGCACTCCTTGGGTCCTTATCCCGTTTTTGACTCATACCCAGGTGTGAGGCTCGCGAATACACGCTATACACAAAGCTATGCCACACAGGCCGTGCTTTGATCATCAACCACAAGACTTTGCTTTTCAACAGAAGCCTTGATCATTTGCCACTTAGGCGTGCCACATAGGCAATTCACTCCATGCGACTGATGTCCATCGATATACAACCTCTGAGCTCGAACATCTCGGAGAAGGGCGTTAAGCAAGAGAATAAATTCTCCGCCGCCAAACAGATGTATATTTAATGGAGATCAATCAACATAGAATAAAATCCAATGTCAGACACACAGTCCATTTACAAGTTCGTTCTGGGTCTGAACGAAACCGGAGGCACTTTCCTCGCATATCCATCGATTTCCAAGTACGTCTGGACGATCACCAACTGTTTCCCTCCTTTTGGGTGTACAGCCCAATCAAGATCATCAGTAATCACTCAAACGATGTGAAGACTTCCGGTCTTCAATCACCGTCTTCATCTTCGACTTATCGTCGAATCGGTTATTCAGAATGGGTATAAACCCGGCCTTTCCGTATAACCCGCGTATTCTATAAACACGTGTTACACAAACACAACATACGCCTCATTCCAATTCAGAATATTCTTTTATTCAAATTTTCACATTCTCAAGGAAAGGTTCCCATTAATTTTATCAAAGATAAATTCTTATAAATTTATTCTTTAATCTTCCTTTGGATATCATTTCAAACCATATTATGGTTTTCCAAACTAGTCGGGATTAGCGAACCACACCGAAGTAATTATTTATTTTATTTCCCAATCCCAACCTATTATTCCCATGGAGAAAAAATGGTAATACTCCATATCTAACACCACGGTGTTATCAGAAAATATTAATTACCATTTCACGTTCAAATCTAATCAAAGATTTAACTATCACTTTGGAGCAAAACTGGTGATACTCCATTCTCGATCTTTTCAATCTAATTAAAGATTCATTAAAATTCCACTTAGTTTTAATCTTCTCAAAAATCAATATCCTGTTTTTAACTGGGTTAAAGAACCAATGTCACCTAAAACACGATTCACGATAAACCCAAAATCACTTTCTATTGTTAATCGGGTTAAAGAACAGGTGTTATTCAAAACATCGCTCACGATAAACCCCAAAAACCAATTCAAATTCAATTCCAATTAAATACTAATTAACTGGACAATTTCACCAAATCTTAGTTAAAAGATCTATTCTTTTCTAAACTGGGTTCAAGAACAATGTTATTTAAGACACCAATCACGACGAACCCAAAATCCCATTTGATATTAAATACAAGGCTCTGAATAGAAAATATACCGGCTTATATTCAATATCAAATTCTGGAACCAACAAATATCGAATTGGAAATAACGATATAAAATATATCTTTCAAATTTCCACAACCATATCTATATAATCACGAAATCCAATATCGAAATATTCTGAAGATAATTTCGATTCAAATCCATTCCAATTCAATTATTGGAAATTCTGGTTACTTTTAAAACCCCTTTCAAATTCAATTTATTTATTTCAAAAATAAATTGATTTTAATTCTAGTTCAAAACTAGTTCATTTCGGTAAAATATATTTTTATCCTTCCAAATGTAGAATTTTATATCCTAATTCTTTCCAATTCATGTATTATGATTTTACACGAATTATTAATATTTTTAATAATTTTATCAAGGCCCGTACAGTCGGTTTTCAATAACGGCCACCGGACTGCACATACAACGACCTTTTCCAAATTTGATTTGGACATAATTCCAGATCCAACCGTTAGATTTCAAATTTCTAATATTCATTGGAAAGCTCTTTTCGATACGAACCCACTCGGTTTCAGGAGAATCTGACGGTCGGATCTCCCGCAACGTCAATTTGAAGTCAATGGTCGAAATTCGCGAACTGCCGCTGCGCGTTCTATTCAGGCCATTACACATAATATATAAATATATTATATATATTTCGTCGATTTCCTTTTAAAACGAATTTCATAAATCGTTTTAAATTCGTTTTCGAAACGATTTCAACTTCATATTCAATTTGGAATCAAAATTGAATATTCCACATCATCGATATACAAATGATAATATTTTCAAAACGTTATATTTTGTAATCACTTCCTTTTCTATAATCATTATAAAAACGAATATAATCGATATAAATATCGTTCGTGTCAAAATAGCGCATCTTTAATCAACACGGCTTTATATTTTTCAATAACTTCGTTATTCTATTCAACAAATGAATATTTATTCTATTCAACACATGAATATATACTTCTTTCAACACATGAATATTCTCAACACATGAGCATCGTCAACACATGACTATTTATTCTATTCAACACATAAATCTATATTTCCTAATATTCTTTATTTTCCCAATTGGAATGAGTCCCAATCATATGGATTCCATACAACACATGTATATAATAGCAACGATAAATAATCAACCATCATCCAAAGTGCACTACACAACTGCATAAGCATTAAATACAAATAATTAATGCTTACACAGTCTGTTGACCAATCGATCAACATACAACTAAATAATTGGGATTAGTGTACGCCAAATATCATCCCAACACCCATGTGGGGTTTCAATCCACAAACACTGAATATTATTTATGCAGTTGGGCGATGTGTAAAATTTATCGTCCCAACCAATATCCTTTAAATAAGTGTACTTAAACAAACCGTCTGGTTTGTAAATGAATATTTATTTATTTACATTCAAATTAAAAATTATATTTTTAATGATAATTAATTTATTTCAACACATGAATGTTTTATTATCCATTTCACTTCAACATCACAAACAAACTTCACAACACATCAAACAAGCATACAAGTCGTCCATGGTCTGTGGACGACGGGTGTCGGGTGCTGCTAAGCACCGTCTGCGTTCTAGTATATATTTTAACTAGAAAACAAGATTTAAAGTGAGAAGTTCTCACCGACTAGCTAAACCAAACGCCACGACTCTTCATTATGTAGAAATCTTCGTCATGCTCGCCTTTGTCAATTTCATTGTCCATAGCCACTACATATATAAAAATCACATTTTTATATTGTTGCTATGTAAATAAAAATCACATTTTTATAATCACTCTATATGGATAAAAATTCTATTTTTATACCGCTACTATATAGATAAAAATTCTATTTATACACCGCTACTATATAGATAAAAATTCTAGTTTTACACCGCTGCTATATAGATAAAAATTCTATTTTTACACCGCTACTATATAGATAAAAATTCTATTTTTATAACGGTGTTCATATAATAAAGATCACATTTTTATCACGCTATTCACTATATAAAAATTATATTTTTATATCGCTCTTCTTCCAATAAAGATTATAATTTTATAACGCTCCTTCTAATATAAAAATTATATTTTATATCTACTTCCAATATAAAGATCGAATTTTTATATCATCGCTATAAAAAATCACATTTTTATTTCAACATATATATAATAAAAATCAGATTTTTATTTCGCTACACATATGAAGATCAAATTTTTACTATCTATATAATATAAAAATTATATTTTTATTCTTTCTATATTATAAAAAATCATATTTTTATTCTTCACAAGTCATTTCTTTCTATGATGAAAAGCCTAATCTTTTCTATAAACAAATCATACCTTTGTTTTAAAATAAAAATTAAATCTTTTCGGTGTTAAAAAGCTAATCTAATCTAAAATAGACTTAAAATGATATTGGAATAAACTGAAAATATATATAAAAACAAAGTTTATATTAAATAAAACACTTACAGCGAGAGAAGGGAGAAAGGAAATAACAGGGGGGGGCTGAAGGGCGATCGGCGGCGTCGGAGGGGTGTTGGAGTGCAGAGGGGGGTGGTCGACGTGGAGGGCGGCGGATTTGGGGTGAAGGGGGTGCGTGGTTTCTTTTAGGTTGAGGAGGAGAGAACGAGGGGGAAGAGGGGAAGACGAAGGTGGAGGCGGCGGTGGGGGTGCGACGTCGCCGCTGAGGGGGGCGCAACTTGATTGGCGACGGCGCTAGGGCACCGCCCTTTTTCTCCTTTTTATTTATTTATTTGATTTCGAAATGAACCGAGGGGGGCCTGAGAGAAAGGAAAGAGGGGTGAGGTGTTATAATATATATTATTTAATTATTTCAAAAAGGCACTTTTTATTCGGACCTCGAAACGAGACCCACCGATTGTCATCCATAGCTAATTACCCCCATTCCGAATAGAATGGGATATGTATCGTAGGCTGATTCGACTGTTTCCATCAGTTTTCGTCAAAATCAAAATATATCTCTATATATTGAATTTGAACGCACATTTCAATTTACTGGGGTCACATACGGACTCTAAAAATTCCCGAAATATATTTTCTAGCTTTCGTATTGACGATGCGGTCCTAACAAAACTAATTTCGTCAAATTCCGAGACCGTTTGAAAAATGGCCATTTTCCAGTCGATTAAAATCAACTAAAACTGGTCAAACGCGTTTTCCTTTGCCACGCTCACATACTGGCTCGGAAAATTACGAATTTTGAAACCTAACAATAATTTGACATCCCGGATCCAACAAAAGTGGTTTCGTCGAAAACCGAGGTCGTTTGCAAAATTTCCATTTTTAAGGGCTAGAATTCCATAGTGACTATTCTGAATTTTCAACTGAACGTAACTTTTTATCCCCGCTATGAAATTTCAATTTTTCGGATTTGTTGGAAAGATATTCTCAATTAGATTCTAATATTTTTGGTTTCGCTAAAATCCGGTTTATTTTGCACCCGGTACATTCATTTGAACTTTGAAATCGAATTTTCGAACTACCGCGCCATTTTCATCTCCTTTTATAATCTAAAATAATTATTTATATTCTAACGACGATCTATATAAATACATATGTTCGAATTCTATTCAAAATAAATTTCTCGTCGTTATTATTTAAAATAATTCATTTTAAATATTCAAAATTCGCTAAAATTGCCAAAATAAAATTTTTAAATTGGTTCAGAATTTCCGGGTTATTACATAAACCCAATTGCTTCGATTCTAGGGCTCCACTTTTTGTTCAAACGGTGATATGGTTTGTCGATCGGAGACTAGGACGTCGGAGGGGGAAGTGTGGTGCACGTGCGCCTGCGAGGGGGTGGAGCTCGGTGGCGGGTACGGGGGTGTACAGCGGCGGCAAGGTCGAGGATTTGGGGCTCTGGGTCTCGGCGTTCGTGCCACTAGGGGTTGATCCAACCATACAGAAATGAAGAGCAAGAAAATCTCTTCGATAATGTCTAAAGGAGTGGTGTCCAAATTGTTGTGGATTGGAAGAATTTGAGGAGGGAAGACGGGAGTTTTCTGGCCATGGGTTCAAAGAAGAGGCGGCGGCTACAGTACACCATTAGGGTTTGAGGAAGAGCATGTATTTTTATATTATTTTAATGGTAATTTTACAAATAAATCCAAAAATTCCAAACCAATCCAATTTCAGTCCAACCGGAGTTAACCCTACCCAATAGCCCCCGTTCCAGATCCAATGGGCTAGGTCTCGTCAGCCCAAATGACTGTCTATGGCCTGAAATCTTTAATTTAATATTTAAATCTTTTAATAAATTAATTTGATCGTATATTTAAATTCACCGGGGCTACGTACGAACTCAGAAAATTCCAGAAAAATTATTTTTGGGATTTTTTTTGACGATATTGTCCTAACAAAATTAATTTCGTCGAATTTTGAGACTGTTTGAAAAAAGGTCATTTTCAAGTCGATCGGATTTGACTGAAATTGACAAAACACATTTTCGTTTGCTACGCTCACATATTAATTCCAAAAATTCTAGAAAATTAAGCTTAGCAATAATCTGACATTCCGGATCCAACAAAAATGGTTTCATCGAAAACGGAGGTCGTTTGAAAAATGGCCTTTTATATGGGCTATAAATTATACTATAGTGACCATTCTGAATATTCAACTAGCCATAACTTTTGATTCCTGCTATGAAATTTCGATTTTTCAGGTTCGTTGGAAAGATATTTTCAAACAGATTTAGATATTTTTGGTTTCACTAAAATCCGTTAGATTTTGAATCCGATACAATCAGTCAAAGTACAGGTTTGGCTTTTCAAACTACCGTACTATTTCTAATTCCTTTTGAAGTCAAAATAAATATATTCACTCTAACTTCGATTAAAGTAAATTTTTAATCATTATTATTTGAAATAAATTATTTTAACTATTCAAAATTTATTGAAATAGCCAAAATAAAATTTTTAAATTGGTTCGGAATTTCCGGGTTGTTACAAACCACCTCGTCACTTTTTGGCCTGAGTCGAACCATATTATGCCTCAATCGACACATGAGTAGACCCAACCCACATTTAGCGCGTTTGGCCCCTCACGTTTCCTATTTTGGCTTACTGTGTTTAATTTGCTTTGATTTTAGAAGCGTATTTTTTATGTTATTTGTATTTTCTGTTTTATTCCTTGTGCATTAATTTTCTTACATTTATAGTTCCTGCATGTTAACTCTTATGATCGTCATTCAAAATGTTTATTTTTATTTCTTCTCTTATTAAATTTCCTTTCCGTTTCTGACACACATCTAATTTCAAATTCAAGAGCGGTTATTTCTATATTTTTATATGTATTAATTTCTTTGTAACGTCAAGTTTATTATTATGTTGACGTTTATAATTTTCCTTTAATTTAGGATTTAATTTTGTCTATGATGCACATTTATTTTCAAATTCAAATGTTTGTTACTTCTGAAATTTATGTGTGTGTATATATATATATATATAATAAATATATATACATGTGTGTTCGCATGCATTTACCATTATAGAATTAATTCTTTGCTTTCAATTTTGAGGTTATTTCCATTTGTTTCTCTTTTAATGTCGTTAATGACATGCATTGTCAATTAAAGAACGTTGAAATTTAATGTTAATTACTTTCCCTTTTTTATTTAGTTTTTTTATCACACACCTTTGCTTTCAAATTTCAAACGCATATTACTCTTGTTATATTTGTATATTTTAAAATACAGGGTGTTACATAATCTGTTAGAGATAATCAAGTTTATAGTTCATGCAGAAATTAAGTAAGAAAATTGTAACATGCCACATTTTTAAATTAAATAATAAAATAGAACTGAAAGGCGTTCAGAATTTGGTCATGGAATTAGCGTCATTGCATCCATGGCGATTTTCTGATCAATTTAGACCTATGCTTTGAAGGAAACGGGGTTGAGATGAAAAAGATATCATTAAAATAAATATTACAACAAAACATGAAAAAAAGGTATAAGAAAAGAACAATGACCACCATTGTTGTTAGTATTGTTAACAAAAGCCTATATAGCTTAGTTGTTAATGACATGTCTCTCCCAAGTGAGTGGCGCAGGTTTGATTCCCGCTTGCACCATATTTTTATTTTAGAGGAACGACTAAAATAATACATATTCTAGGAGGAAAATATGTATAAATGCACATATAAGGAAAATTAAACATAAATTTGAATATAAAAATATATTTGTACATGCATATATAAGTATATGTGTATGTATGTGCAAGAATATATACATATGAAAGAGAAATGCAAAATAAACCTGCAATCAATGAAAATAGGTATGGAATAAATAACGACATAACGTTGCTTGAATTTTGAAAATAAAATAAAGGTTGCACGTATATATATACGCATAAAGTCAAATGTTGAGATAAAAAGGTAATTAATGCATAATGAAGGAAAAATGGATAAGAAGTTAACTGCCTTTAGGATTAGAATGCATTAAAAGGAATAAAATAGCTAATTGATAGCGTTATTAATTGCATTAATTAAGTGGCTACTAATGGGCAATGAATTTGAAAGACTGTATGCACATTTACGTGCATAAATTTGAAATTAAAACGTAATCGTGATTTATAATAGGAATATAATATTAGTGTTGACGTCAAAAGTTGGTTACTAGTGACGATCAACCCCCAATCGCGTGATCAACACATGAATAAAGATTAAAAATGCAATAAAAAGTAAAAGAACGGGGAGCACACACAAAGTTTTTATGGTGGTTCGGCAAAGACGATGCCTACGACCACTTTATATGTTATTTCTCTCTTTTGATTACAATTACAATGCTTTTCTGAAGAAGAGAAAGAAGATGATTATTTTCTTTCCTTTTTATAAGAGATTGAGAGATGCGAACTTTTCTAAGATGTAATGGAGTTGAAGAGAAAACCAAGAATCTCCAGCGTCTCCAGAATTCCTTTTCTTCTTTAAGCTTAGAGGTATTTATAGGTGGAGAATGCAACTTGGGTTGTTGCGGTATGGTCCGGCCATTTCAGGAAAGCCTGGACACGTGGAATCCAACTATTGGCTTGAATTGCGGCTGGAAGAATGATTCCACTGTTCATAAATAGTATCCTCGAAAGTTGTGGCTGATGTGGCATCCACGGAGAGGCATATCAAAAGTAGAGCTTTGTCCGCATATGGTTTGACTGCCTTTACTGTCTTGAAAATCGGGATATTAGGTGGACTAACTCTATAGAAATCTTCCATGCTGGCCCGAAATAATCGGTCGACGCATT
Source organism: Allium sativum (assembly GCA_030737875.1). Taxonomy (NCBI): domain Eukaryota; kingdom Viridiplantae; phylum Streptophyta; class Magnoliopsida; order Asparagales; family Amaryllidaceae; genus Allium; species Allium sativum. Next base: position 434,147,966 of record CM060912.1, read on the forward strand.
CTATCCAGAGGCGAGAAACTCGGTCGACCATGAGACCTATTCTTCTGGGGTGAGCAGTCACTCTGGCTAGTCTGAGCTTGGGCCGACATGTGATTGCTTTGGACTGTGTTTCTGTTAGGCTTCCTGAAGCACGGCTTATATTTGTTGCGCGTTTGGGCTTTGGTCTGGCTCGTTGAGACTCTTGCCAAAAAGAGGGTTAACACTCTGCCCCTCAGAATGCATCTTCATCGACAGACGGAAATGTGTTCTGAAATCCGAACCGAAGCACAAACGCTCGAGCTGCTATGGTCGCGCCAGACCATATTGAGGCCAGAAAACCGAAGGTCCGATGTTGTATTAAGGCCAGAACCCAGACGACCATGCCAGGTCGTATTAAGGCCAGAAAACCTACAATCATCGGGAACCGTATTAAGGCCGAGATGATGATTTCCATTTGTATGAGAGTTGGTTCCTGCAAATACAAAATAAACTATCCTCGTTTTGGAGGAGGGCGATGGGTCGAGCATTTTATCCTACTTGGCTTTAGAGGGTGGCGAGCATCAACCATGCTCGGCTTAGGGGCGAGCATAAACGATGCTCGGCTTAGAGAGGGCGAGTATTAACCATACTGGCTTATTGGCGAGCATAAACCATGCTCAGCTTAGAGAGGGCGAGCATAAACCTACTCGGCTTAGGGGCGAGCATTACCATGCTTGGCTTAGGGCAAGTGTTTCTTATGCTCGACTCATGCTAGGTTGGTTAGGTTTAGTGAGCTATGTATACTCGTGGTGCAAAGAAGAGAGAGTTGTCCATGCTCGTATTTAAAAATTATGATCTCACTCACTTGAAGGAGTAGGTGTTTGAAATGGTGGTGGGCTTTCGCGCTGACCACACAAAACAGGGGGGCGAGTACTTCGGCTTAAAGATTTCACAACATGATCTATTTTTGCAAAAAGTAAAATTCATAGCAACTAAAGAAAAGAAATTCTACGAGGATAACGATTGATTACAGAGCATTCTTAAGAGCTAAAATCAAGGCGTCCTTGTTATTGAAAGAAATACATCGAAAGAAAAGATAAAAAAATCTAATTAATGATAATGTCGTGAGTGCTAGTCTCAGGGTCCTTTCCGTTCTTAGGAGCTCGCAGACCAGCCTGAGGAGCTTGGGCAGAGGGTCGCGACGGCATGGCCGGGGAGCGATCTTTGACATATTCAGCGAGTTCCCCTTTCCAAACTCGTCCTTCGATGAGATCGCGCAGATGTCGGCAATCATTTGTATTATGTCCAGCTACGTTGTGGAATATGCAATGCTTGCCGGAATCGAGTTCCATCCAGGTCGGTTCTCGTCGAGGTGGTCCTGGAGTAGGCAAGGACTCACGTATATCGAGGTAGATATCAAGCAAAGAAGAATTGAGCTTGGCGTACTGATCATATTTGTTTTCATTTCGAGGTTGCACACTGCATTCATCCTTTTCCAGGGCCTTTCCTCCTCTTTTATTCTAGCCATTGTCGTTGAGTATACCTTGTTGTTTGGCTACTAAAACTTCAAGGCTCTCCATTTCAAGGCTAGCATCCTCTTGTCGGAGGAATCTCTCTGCCTCGGAGTAAAAACCATCTATATCATTGGGGGGATCCCTGGTTAAGGAGTTTGAGAATTCTGATCTCTTTTGAACTCCTGCGATGGCTGCCATCAGCACCATCGATGGCTCGGGCCGATCGACAGATGCTACAGATGCGTTGAATCTTTCAAGAAAGGATCTTAGCGTCTCTCCGGATCGCTGCTTGATGGTAGATAAAAACATGACACTTTTTCGGTCGAGAGATATGCACTCGAAACTGTTCGATGAAGCGGGTGACCAGAGTATTCCAGCTGTTGATCGACTCCGTTGTTAGCTGCCGAAACCACATACCGGCTATATCTATGAGAAAGAGAGAAAATCACTTAGCCATGAAGCTGGTCGATGCACCAAGTACTTCCATATGTCGCATGTATCGCATGAGGTGAACGGTCGGGTCAGTGCGACCGTTATATGGCTCGATGGCTGGGAACCTGAAGTCTGGAGGATTTCGAGAATTTCTGATTTCTCTAGTGAAGGGGCTGCGATTGACATTGTCTATGTCTTGTTGCGAAGAGTTGTCCTGAGTGAAGCGTCGGACGATGCTTGCAAGCTGGCTCCCATCTCCGAGGAGTTGTTGCCATTAACTTAGTTCTGCATCCTGAGAGGGTTCTACACGAGAATCCGGCAAAAGCATGCTCGGAAGGGTGGCTGTTGGTTGGGCTCGACCTCCGAGATTTGAGTGAAGGTGTGAGGGAAGGTGAGATCTGGCGGGTGGTTCCGGGAACAATGGCCCCTCTGGGAACCTGATGAGTCATGGGTCGAGCCATGCCTGTAACAAAGGGTCTGGGCTGATCCAGCATAATATGTGATGTTCGGAGGCCAGGGTTGCCCCCGCTTGAAGCGAGGTTAGAAGGGTTTACGGTAGCGTTTTCTTCTGCTTCGGTGAGGGCCGGTATGGTAGGCTGGCTTCCCTCGTTCGAAGGGAAGGTTACTCCAACTCTTCGTTGAAAAGGAAGAGTGGTTAGATTGGCCGGTGGCAAGATCCCGGGTTGTAATGGGAATGATGTCTATTCTGATGGGCCCGGAGGTTGCTCGACTGGTTCGATAGGTCGAGACGTTTCCAAGAATGGAGGCAAGACATTAAACCGATCTAGATTTTGATCGCCCGCCTCCTGAGATTCTATGGCTACAGCAGCGCTGGTCGCTGGAAGCGATACTCCTGGCTGTGAAGGATTGGTCGGTGGGACCAAACCAGGATGAAATAAAGGTGTAGCCTGACCAGTGGCCTGATTTCGAGTAAACTGACGGTCAGCTGTTGTCCCAATCTTGGTCTGTGGAGGAATTGATGTTGAAGCATTCAACCCTGTTTCCAATCGATCGAGAAGGTGATCCATCAACTGCTGCTGTCGTTCGAGGACTTTAACCTGAGATGTCATATGGTCTCTGAGTTCGACCATGATTTTATCCATGTCGTCCCGTGTAAGGAATTGAGACATGTTGTAATGAGAAGAAACTTCGTGGCTTACTTCTGCAGCATCGGTGTCGACTGCATCGGCGTTTGCGGGATGAGAGGATGTTGCATCTTTCTTTCGTTTGTTTGTTATGATCTGAGATAAGCAGGATTTCGATGGCGATGTCGGTGCGCTTCCCCCTCCTGGTGCGCCAAAGTGTTGACGTCAAAAGTTGGTTACTAGTGACGATCAACCCCCAATCGCGTGGTCAACACATGAATAAAGATTAAAAATGCAATAAAAAGTAAAAGAATGGGGAGCACACACAAAGTTTTTATAGTGGTTTCGCAAAGACGATGCCTACATCCACTTTATATATTATTTCTCTCTTTTGATTACAATTACAATGCTTTTTCTGAAGAAGAGAAAGAAGATGATTATTTTCTTTCCTTTTTAAAAGAGATTGAGAGTTGCGAACTTTTCTAGGATGTAATGGAGTTGAAGAGAAAACCAAGAATCTCCAACGTCTCCAGAAGTCCTTTTCTTCTTTAAGCTTAGAGGTAGTTATAGGTGGAGAATACAGCTTGGGTTGTTGTGGTATGGTCCGGCCATTTTGGGAAAGCTTGGACACGTGGAATCCATCTATTGGCTTGAATTGCGGTTGGAAGACTGATTCCACTGTTCATAAATAGTATCCTCAAAAGTTGTGGCTGACGTGGCATCCACGGAGAGGCAAATCAAAAGTAGTGCTTTGTCCGCACATGGTTTAACCGCCTTTACTGTCTTGAAAATCGGGATATTATGTGGACTAACTCTGTAGAAATCTTCCACGCTGGCCCGAAATAATCGGTCGACGCATTCTATCCAGAGGCAAGAAACTCGGTCGACCATGAGACCTATACTTCTGGGGTGAGCAGTCACTCTGGCTAGTCTGGGCTTGGGCCGACATGTGATTGCTTTGGACTGTGTTTCTGTTGGGCTTCTGAAGCACGGCTTATATCTGGTTTTGCGTTTGGGCTTTTGTCTGGCTCATTGAGACTCTTGCCAAAAAGAGGGTTAACAATTAGCGACCTAGAAAAACGCTTTTGGGCCCGAATGGGTTGACCCACAATAGGTTGGGTCGACCCATGGGTCGATCCACGCAAGGGTAGGTCGACTCAAGTAGGCTCAGGTTCGTTTCCTATGACGTGTGATTTTATGAATGTGTGGTTCGGATTTTGTTTGATTAATCCGACGGTTCAGGCCTTCTCGTACACCTATAAATAGACTAGCAAGGCCTAGCCTATATCTCATAATTTCTGAGATGCTGCCCAGACTCTTCCATTCTCTTTTCTCTCCAAATCTTTTTAGAAAATTAGAAAATTAGAATATTAGTTTTAGGAAATTCTGATTCAATATTTGAAGAAAAAAGAGTATAATTCTACGTTCAAAATTCTTATCAGCGTGAGGTAAATCCTTGAATCAAGTTTATATAGGTTTCTTTCTCTTTTCCTCTTCTTGTTAACAACAGATTTGTGAATCTGTGGGTATTTCTGATAATAGATTTAGTTAGGGATGCCACGGAACAACAAATCTGGATCAAGTTCATGGATTGGAAAGTTGTTAGGTGAGTCGATCTAAATTATACCATTTTAAATAACGGCATATTTATCGTTAGCATTCCCCATTATATTAAATCTGCTAAATAATTGATAATTGTGGAAATTGATTAGTAAACCTATTAAAATATGTGCAAAGGATTACTGTTGTATATAGACTTGTTCTAATAACCTGTTAATTGGATATTGTAAGATAGGCTACAGTGAAATTGGGAATGGTGGTGGTAATCGAGATTAAATCTACTGAGAACATTTCTGTTGTATAAAGCCTATTTCTATTAATCACCTGTTTGAATTGAGAACTACTGTAAAACAGTAATTATGGAATTTACAATAAACATGAATATTTTATTAAGAGAATTATTATGCCAAAAAGGTTGTAAATAGAATTGTAGTAAAATTTGGAAAAATAGATATGCTGAAATTGGATGGAAAATTTACATTAATTAGGAAATTATAACTGCACTAAGGCACAAGGTTAAGTTCAACTTGTGGTAAAAGTATGCCCGGAACCACCTGATAAATTCAGCATCCACAAGTGGTCATCTTAATGCGACAGGCCTGGTGCATTAACACACACACACACACACACACACACACACACACATATATATATATATATATAACAGGACATAAATAAATTGCATTAATTGTAATTAATGGAAATGAATGAATGTTACAATAGTAAAAGTTGGATTATATTAATGAACCTAAAGAGACTAATGATGAACATGGAATAATAATAACCTATTATGATTAAGTGTGAATGGAAGAAAGGAAGATAATGGGTAAGCTTGTCCTAGGGACAAGTGGAGATTATAATATAGGGTATAATAGAAGGAAAGAAACTTACTGATAAAATTAGTTAAGAGAACTAAGTAAATAAGTAAATGATAACAAAAAGGTTGTAGAATGTGGTAGGCTAATTATTGGTAGAATTATAAAAGAGAAATATGAAGTCTAATAAAAGAAATTAATGATAAGTAGAAGCCCGCTCAGGCGGCATAGAACTGAAAGAAGTAAATAGCCAATTGTGTGCTAACGAATTTGGTAACCCGAGATAACAGTGAAATAAATAAATTGCACTTAATGATATATATTAAGTAACATGTTAACATTAAGTAGAACATGTTATTGTAACCTATAAACCTGAAATTGGACAATGAATAACATGGTAATAGTGTAAGAAGATTCTTTATTACTTTTGTTAATTACAATCTAGGGAATAACATGTTATGGGATTATTAATGAATTTAAATGGGTTAAGTTATATAACTAAATTAATAAGCGAGAGAGGTCCATTCCTTAGAGATATAAGGGGCTCGGAGAAAACCTGATAACTTGAATTAAAGATAAAATGTGGGTAATTAAGTTAATTGTTAAGCTGATAAGATAGAACAAGCGCGTGATTAAACGTTTAGACATATGGTCTAAATAACATGTTAGCGTGATGCGCTTAGACCAATCCACACGTATGAAGGTGAAGAACTCAACGGGGTAGATCATCGTGGTGTCTAGAGGCACGAGGGGAGCATGCCCGTCTGATTATTCTACTGATATTCTGCTCGTTGGCTCTGTGGAACTGGAAGGAAGCACACGGCTTCCGAGTGAAGTGGGAATGTACTCTGTGGTGGTTCTTTAGGGCGGTGGCAGCGCTCAGGCTGTACTCGCAGAGGTTGGGTCTGCACAAATCCACTCAGTGAGTATACCTTGAATGCAATAGTAGTTGGCATTCAGAAGGTTGTAGGGTGACGTAGGTGATTCAACAATTTTGCTTACAGATAGGTTGGGTCACGACCTATAGTAATCGCCGGGTGTAACACCCCACGTCCATTAATGTTACTCACAAAGGGAATGCATTAACTTCTATGGAGCATTTTAAGTGAGTACAGAACAGAAACTTAACAACAACACAGATATAAACAGTACTTAAAAATTTAAAACTTTATTCATTGCAGCGGTAAACACATAAGTTTGATTACATCATCAAAAACCAGAGTCAAAGTACATAATATCCATCTTGACTAAATTAAAGTACATAAATTGAAAGACATAACCCCAGTACAAAATAGCCATAAATAAGAGAGGCCGAACTTTACTTCAGCGATCCAAGCAACTTCTAAAAGCAAGAGATACAGCTGTCCAAAATCAAGCTCCACTGGTGCTAGTTCCAACCTGAGCACCTAGGGGAGGGGGGAAGGAAGAAAAGAGGAGGAAACAAAGGGGGTCAGACATAAAGTTTGGCGAGTGCGATAACTTTAACAATATAATTACCAAAATAACTAGGCTAAGGCACAAGTTGGAAAATAAGGAAATGACTGTGAAAAATTGAGTATGGCAGAGTATACAAGGAAATAAGGTTGAACTAAGATAACGTTAAAGCGCACCTAAACCACTATAAGATAATTACTATACTGCACCACCACTAGTCACTCTAAAGGTTGATCCCGTCTACAAAACCTAATAATGATAATGGTAGTTTCGTGCACCCCAAGTTGCCTTCATAGGTGTCGCCTGCCCCTATTTCCACTAGGTGTACCCACTACCCCTAAGCGATCGGCTCCCTAACTCATAGATACCTGTGCTGGCCCCACAGTGGGATGTATCACTCCCCAAAGTGGCAACCCAATACCACCAATAATGCATGGCTTATACCTACACGATGCAACAACGTCTTACCTACCAGCCTGGGACCGCACACGCATATGAACCTGTTGGACTTGCGTTGCCACTGCTAACCCGGTTTGTCCTCTTACAGTCAAGCCCAGTATGCGTGTCCCGTCCTCGACTTGGGTCGAGCCCACAAAGATACGTATGGGTTACTGGTTGAAACGGCCCCCCATTACTTGACCCAAGCTATCCACCTAAACTTTGTCCCCTCTAGTACATCCCACTTAACCCTCTTCTTATTCATGTTCACTTATGTGTTTCAATTTTGGTTAAGTGTTTCTAATCGTATTTCAAATGCCACCAAAGGCACCCACTAAATTCCACATGCCACCCAAGGCTCCCGCTTAACCCCTCCCCCCCTCCCACTACATGTTTATCTGGTTAATTAACACTGTAACCTTGCAAAGACCTCCCACATTAGACTAGCATTTGTGGCAGCTGGATTTGCCGGCGGGTCCGGGCATTTTTACACCACAAAAGAGCCTAACCTCGTGTCTTTATAACTGTTACGTATTTAATTTATGCCTAAGACCTCCCACATTAGACTGGCATTTGTGGCAGCTGGATTTGTCGGGCGGGTCCGGGCAGTCTTACACCACAAAAGAGCCTTACCTCGTGTCTTAGGCGATTAATTACACATAATTAATTATCCCCCAATTTGAATTAATTTCCCTATTCAAATTATCAATCAATTCCAAATTTAACGATGTCCATAATTTACTCAGTTATGTCCATCTATTTATGGTATGCAAAAGTAAACCAATTATCATCAAAAATTTATTTTATGCCATTTAAGGCATTTATGCCAATTCTCAATATTAAATCTTTTAATATTATCCCATGGCCCCACGTTGTATGTTCGTTTAATGTAAAATATACGTTGGACTCAAATAGTCTAACTCATTGAATAAAGAGAAAACATCACAACATACATATAGATAAAACTAGATCTAAATATAAGGGGTGAGCTTGCATGTGTGAATGAGGTTCTACATGTAAAACTTGCATAGGCCAAAGTCACAACTTGCATAAAATTGCATATGTCATAGATCTAAATCTAAAGGTGTAGACTTGTTTAGGTGATAGTCACAAACTTGCATAAACCATGTATGTCATAGATCTAATCATAAGGTTCAAACTTGCATAGCCGTGATTCATACTTCCAACATATATATATATATATATATATATATATATATATATTGCATATGTGATTTATGCAACATAAACGATGGTGTAAATCTACATGTAAACTAACATGTAGAAATTTTGTATACTAGCGTATAACTCACACACGTCATAGCCTAATCTTAGATCCAATTTACACATAAAATAGAGGTTACGAAACAAGTAAGGTTGTATGTATTTTTCACTAACTTGCATATGATCCATGTCTCAATTAACATCCTAACTTGCATACATACATATGATTTATCATATGAATTAGTTCCAACAACATAACCAAACTAGCATATGAAACAACATCATGAATTGATTATACATAAGCCAATCATAAAATTACAACATAGATGATAACATTGCAACTTTACATATACATGATAACATCATAGAATTTACAACATAAATAATAACATGTGGTCAATAATTCACAACATAGCCATATAATCCACATCATATCTCAATCTAATTAAATTGTTAATTATTTTATTAAAGAAATCGAACTCACGAGAAGAAGGTCTTGCGTTCTGAAATCTGAGTTCTGAAATTGAATTAGCTTTCCTTTGAGAAGATTCGTTGTTAGAATTGAATAGAATTGAATTTGATTAGCTTTCTTCCTCTCTAATTGGTGGCGGCTATTCTAGGTTGCTAGGTGGCGGCATGGAGGCCATGATTCTAACTTTAATTTGATTTTAGGGTTTGAGTCTATATGTCTTTTTATAGAGTTTAGGATTAGTTTAGGCCGTCCGATCAACCCAGAATTAATCCCAGCCAATCAGAGCAGATCAGAAACCCTAATGACTCAGCATATAGTCATAAACAGGTCATCAAACAAATCTGCCCGGGGGGGGGGGAGGGGGGGGAGGGGGGCAGGTCGACCCCCAGGTCGACCTGGTCAGGGTAGGAGGTCAACCCTATGGTCGACCTGGCCCTGGCGGGGAATTTCCCCGCCTAGCCCATTCTGACTCTGAAATTTGAATTTTCGAAATCTGTTTAAATTTTTTTGAAACTTTCGATGGCCATAACTTCTTCATACGAAGTCCAATTCACGCAAACTCGGACTCAATCTCAACCAGAATTCCGAGACGAACACAACGGCGCAACCCTCACATCTGAGATTAGTTATTCTTTAATTTGTTACTTTAGTGTTAATAGAAATACGGTGTGTTACATTCTCCCCTCCTTAAAGGATTTCGCCCCCGAAATCTCCAAGATAAGGAGAATGCATATCCTAACATCCAAACAACCATCTACTCAACCATCAAACACATGCATCCATTGTCTTTATAAAATTCCTAATGTTGTATGAACATATGCAAGAAGTGTGTGTTATGTTCCTTATCTAATGCAAAATCAGGCGGTCTACTGATTCAATTGACCTCCTTAATGCAAACCATGATAGTGCCTTGCATCCATTATGTATGCGAAAGAATCCTATTGATACATATTATTTCTACATGTGTGCAAAACCATTCACCAAAAGCAGCATCCATATGATAACACAACCATTATACATCCATTAACTTAAATATGCACACACATTTATATGCAATATGCAATATGAAGTGACCGAGCCGATCTAGTGCCTAAAGTGTGTGTATATGCATCCACGAACAGCCACTAGCAACCACTTGCATCCACATGCATCCATCATACATAACATGTCTCGAACACATGTTTCAACCATAGGACTACCCTATCTAAAGGTCAAAGATACTAGCGAGAGGACATGCAAAAGATAAAACAAGTACAAGCTAAGCGATAAAGGAGAAATTAAAAGACATACCCTCAAAAAGAAAAGGGTACAATGAACGCATCTTCTCTTCCGTCTCCCAAGTAGCGTTGCTCTCATCATCTCCCCATTGCACTTTGACTAGCTTGACCTCTCGATTCCTCAACTTCTTAATCTCCGACCCAAGAATGCATGTAGGAGCTCGTCGAATCGTCGCATCACGCTCGATCTCCACCTCTCTAAACAAGCTCGGCTCTACCACTTCCGCGGTCTCATGCAAGCACTTCCTCAAATGTGATACATGGAATATATAGTGTACACCACTAAGTCTCTCGGGCAACTCCACTCTATACGCCATTTGTCCAATCCTCTCCTTAATAGGAAACGACCTTACGAACCCTGGTGCTAACTTCCCAATGGACCCAAAGCGAACCACATTCCGTAATGGAGACACCTTGACAAAGACCATGTCCCCAATGTCAAACTCAAGATCTGTCCTCCTCTTGTCTGCATAAGATTTCTACCTATCTTGCGCAGTCTTCATCCTCCTTTGAATCAAATCGATCTTTTCCGAAGTCTCTCTAATCATATCGGGCCCAAGCAAGATCTTATCTGTAGATTCCCACCAACATGTAGGCGAACGACACGGCTGTCCATAAAGAGCCTCGAACGGTGCCATGCCATTGCTGGACTGAAAGCTATTATTATATGCGAACTCTACCAATGGAAGATGTTCCTCCCATGTACCTCCGAAGTCTAAGACACACAACCTCAATAGGTCCTCTAGAATATGATTCACCCTCTCGGTCTGGCCGTCCGTCTGAGGATGATATGCGGTGCTCAAACATAATTGAGTCCCTACCGCCTCTTGCAAGCTCTTCCAAAACTCGCAAGTGAAGATAGGATCGCGGTCGCTCACTATGCTAGAAGGAACACCGTGCAAACGAACTATCTCTCGAATGTATATGGAGGCTAACCATGGAGAAGTCCTCTTACTCTTCACGGGAATGAAATGGGCGCTCTTAGTAAGTCTGTCTGCCACAACCCAAATCCCCGTATTACCCTTCCTCGATCTCGGTAACCCATCAATAAAGTCCATCGAGACACTTTCCCACTTCCATTGTGGGACCTCCAATGGGTGAAGCAACCCACCGGGCTTCTTTTGCTCTGCTTTTACTTGTTGGCACACCAAGCATCTAACGACAAATTCAGCTACATCCCTCTTCATGCCGACCCAAAAGTAAACTCGTCTCATGTCCATGTACATCTTGTCCCCGGCGAGATGGATGGTCATCTCCGAACGATGTGCATCATCAAGAATGGTCTTCCTCAAATTCTCGTCCCGTGGTACACAAAGTCTACCGTCCCTACGTAACCAACCCTTATCATCTAGGGTATACCTACTGAGATGGCTCAATGACTCCCCTCTTTTGAGCTTCTCTACCAACTCAATCAACTGTGGGTCATCTCGCTGTGCCTCACCAATCCGTCCCAAAAGCGTAGGTCTGACCTTTAAGGATGCTAGCAAACCAAGTACAAAGTCAACGGAAGGTCTAAAGTCAAATGTAGAGATGAACTCTAAGCTTTGCCGCTCAACAAACAACGGACTCAAGGATAACCTTTTCCTACTTAAGGCGTCTGCCACCACGTTACCCTTGCCAGGGGTATATGCTATTTCGAAGTCGTAGTATGCTAAGAATTACATCCACCTTTGCTGCCTCAAGTTCAAGTCCTTCTGAGAGAACAAGTATTTTAGCGATTTGTGGTCAGTGAACAATTCGAATTTCTCGCCAAGAAGATAATGGCGCCAAGACTTAAGCGCGAAAACAATAGCGGCCAACTCTAGGTCATGTGTAGGGTAATTTCTCTCATGCACTCTCAACTGCCTTCCACCATAGGCTATTACCCTTCCCTCTTGCATTAAGACTGCGCCTAGTCCTGTCCCACAAGCATCGGTATAAACGGTAAATGGCTTACTCCCATCTTGCAACACTAAGACTGGGGCTGTGGTCAAAGATCTGTTTAAACGTTGGAACGCATCATCATAATCTACGTCCCATGTGAACACTAAGTTCTTCTTCGTCAAGCGTGTTAATGGGGCTGATATCTTTGCGAAGTCTTTGATAAACTTCCTATAGTAGCCAGCCAACCTAAAGAAACTCCTCACCTCGGTAGCATTTTTAGGAACCTTCCAATCTTGGATGGCCATTACCTTCGCGGGATCCACAGTTATCCCTTCTTTGGAAACCACGTGCCCTAAGAATCGCACTTCCTTCCTCCAAAAGTGACATTTAGAAAATTTAGATTTAAGGCTATGCGCTCGAAGGGTCTCCAACACTTCCCTAAGATGTAGGGCATGCTCTTCCTCGCTCTTAGAAAAGATTAAGATGTCATCCACAAAGACTACCACGAATTTATTAAGTTACTCCCTAAACACCCTACTCATCAAGTCAACAAAGTATGCGGGGGCGTTTGTCAAACCGAAGGGCATCACAATCCACTCGAAGAAGCCGTCTGGAGTCCTAAAGGCAGTCTTGTCTATGCTATCCTCAGCCACTCTCAACTGATGGAAACCCGTGGCTAAGTCCAACTGCGAAAACACTGAGGCGCCAACTAACTGATTGAAGAGATCATCAATCCTCGGCAGTGGGTGCCTATTCTTCTTAGTAAGCTTATTAAGTTCTCTATAGTCCACACAAAGTCTAAGGGACCCATCCACCTTCGTGGCAAATACTACTGGAGCACCCCACTCCGATATACTACGTCTTATGAACCCCTTCTCAAGCAGTTCTTTCACTTGCTTACTGGGTTATCTTCTCTCTCTTGGAGCCATGTGGCGCACTGGCAATGCAACTGGCAATGCAACTGGCTTTGCATTATCTACTAGATATATTTGAAAGTCTATCTCACGTTTTGGGGGTAAACCCCTCACCTCATCAAAGACATCAACATATTCACTGACTATACGAACAGAATGTAAATCATCATCGGATGCGTCAAGGGATTCTAGGTAGCTAAGCATTACTGGACCTCTAGGGTCATAAGAAATATCAAGGGTCTTTCCACCACAAGTCATCAATCTAACTACCCTTCTTTCACAATCTAGGATGACCCCATATCTAGTTAGCCAATCCATACCTACAATCAAGCCGTAGCCCATGAAACCAAGAACAAAGGCGTTGCATTCAAACTCAACGCCCAAGATACACACTCTCAAATCTCGACAAATCATAGAAAGATGAGCTGAACCACCAATAGGACTTGAGACTACTAAGGGATTTGTAACTAGACTAGTATCTAGGTGCAGTGTTTCAACTAATGATGTAGAAATAAACGAATGTGATGCGCCAGAATCGAATAAAGTACGGACAGGATGATCAAACAGAAAAACTAAACTTTCAACGGAAATTGCTCTACCTCTTTCTTGCAGCGGTGGGACCACGAGAGCCTGAACTTGCCCTCTTGCCTGCCCTGGTGCCATAAGAGCCTGCACCTGTCCTCCCGAGGTAGTCCCTGCCCTTTGCCCTTTCCTTGGGCAGTCCTTAATCAGATGTCCCGCTTCGCCACAGTCGAAACAACCAGTCTTCTTTTTCTTCCTACAATCTTTGCTTATATGGCCTGGTGTCCCACAGTTAAAGCATCTCTTCTTTCCCTTACCATTGTTGCATTTACCACCCTTCTTGTTCTATTGTTGTTGTTGCGGTTTATTTTGATCCCCTTTCTTCTCGGGTGCCTTATTAGCATTGGTGCCCTTCTCCTCTTCGTGCATAAGCTCCATGTCAACTAGTCTCTCAAAGGTAGCCCCCATGGGGATGTGGGTCATAACTAACCCATGAAGCGGCTCGTTCAAACCCTTAACATATCTCAAGGCCTTCTTTTCTGGTGTATTTACCAAGTCCAAGCCAAATCTCGCCAACTGGTTGAACTTGTTGACGTATTCTTTCACCGATAGATTCCCTTGCTTCAATGCCAAAAATCTTTCCATATATAAATTATCTTCAGCCCGTGAGAGAAACTTTGCTTCAAATCTCCGCCTGAAATCTGGCCATGTATCAACTGGACGTTCTCCATTAGTGACCTCCCACCAAAACGAGGCCTCATCCTTCATTAGCCAGGCAGCTAACTGGACCTTTCTTCCATCTTCCACTTCAAAGATCCCAAACAATTCTTCCATCTACTTTAGCCAATTTCGAGCTTCAACAAATGTCTCCGTCCCATGAAAAGGTTTTCCACCCATTGCTCGAAAGTCCTTACATATCTTTGCAAAAGTGTCGACACGAGGAGGAGGAGGAGGAGCATTTGCTGGACCTGCAGTGGTGGCCCTAGTCTCCAAATACCTCCTAAACCATCCAGGTATCAGTATCCCCTAGGGTATCTCGGAAATTCCAGACATGCTGGAATGAAAAAGGAAAGATTCAATACAAAAGAACCGAAGGAAAGATATATGGATCTTGGGGTTATGCTTTCTAAAATAAGCTTTTCTCTTGAAAATACTTTCCTTAAAACATACTTTTGAAGGTACTTCTTTACAAAAGTGTTTTTGAAAAACAGTTTTTCAAAATTCATATCTGTTCTAGTAACCTTCAGCTCTGATACCACGTGTAACACCCCACGTCCATTAATGTCACTCACAAAGGGAATGCATTAACTTCTATGGAGCATTTTAAGTGAGTATAGAACAGAAACTTAACAACAAGACAGATATAAACAGTACTTAAAATGTAAAACTTTATTCATTGCAGCGGTAAACACATAAGTTTGATTACGTCATCAAAAACCAGAGTCAAAGTACATAATATCTATCTTGACTAAATCAAAGTACGTAAATTGAAAGACATAACCCCAATACAAAATAGCCATAAATAAGAGAGGCTGAACTTTACTTCAGCGATCCAAGCAACTTCTAAAAGCAAGAGATACAGCTGTCCAAAATCAAGCTCCACTGGTGCTAGTTCCAACCTGAGCACTTAGGGGGGGGGAAGGAAGAAAAGAGGAGGAAACAAAGGGGGTCAGACATAAAGTCTGGCGAGTGCGGTAACTTTAACAATATAATTACCAAAATAACTAGGCTAAGGCACAAGTTGGAAAATAAGGAAATGACTGTGAACAATTGAGTATGGCAGAGTATACAAGGAAATAAGGTTGAACTAAGATAACGTTAAAGTGCACCTAAACCACTATAAGATAATTACTATACTGCACCACCACTAGTCACTCTAAAGGTTGATCCCGCCTACAAAACCTAATAATGATAATGGTAGTTTCGTGCACCCCTAGTTGCCTTCATAGGTGTCGCCTGCCCCTATCTCCACTAGGTGTACCCACTACCCCCAAGCGATCGGCTCCCTAACTCGTAGATACCCGTGCTGGCCCCACAGTGGGGTGAATCACTCCCCAAAGTGGCAACCCGATACCACCAATAATGCACGGCTTAAACCTACACGATGCAACAACGTCTTACCTACCAGCCTGGGACCACACACGCATATGAACCCGTTGGACTTGCGTTGCCACGCTAACCCGGTTTGGCCTCTTACAGTCAAGCCCAGTATGCGTGTCCCATCCTCGACTTGGGTCGAGCCCACAAAGATACGTATGGGTTATTGGTTGAAACGGGCCCCCATTACTTGACACAAGCTATCCACCTAAACTTGGTCCCCTCTAGTATATCCCACTTAACCATCTTCTTATTCATGTTCACTTACATGTTTCAATTTTGGTTAAGTGTTTCTAATCGTATTTCAAATGCCACCCAAGGCACCCACTAAATTCCACATGCCACCCAAGGCACCCACTTAACCCCCCTCCCCCCCCCCGTCCCACTACATGTTTATCTGGTTAAGTGTTTCTTAATTCATTAACACCGTAACCTTGCAAAGACCTCCCACATTAGACTAGCATTTGTGGCGGCTGGATTTGCCGGGCGGGTCCGGGCAGTCTTACACCACAAAAGAGCCTAAGCTCGTGTCTTTACAACTGTTACGTATTTAATTTATGCCTAAGACCTCCCACATTAGACTGGCACTTGTGGCAGCTGGATTTGCCAGGCGGGTCCGGGCAGTCTTACACCACAAAAAAGCCTAACCTTGTGTCTTAGGCGATTAATTACACATAATTAATTATCCCCCAATTTGAATTAATTTCCCTATTCAAATTATCAGTCAATTCCAAATTTAACGATGTCCATAATTGACTCAGTTATGTCCATCTATTTATGGTATGCAAAACTATACCAATTATTATCATAAATTTATTTTATGTCATTTAAGGCATTTATGCCAATTCTCAATATTAAATCTTTTAATATTATCCCATGGCCCCACGTTGTACGTTCGTTCGTTTAACGTAAATATACGTTAGACTCGAATAGTCTAACTCATGGAATAAAGAGAAAACATCACAACATACATATAGATAAAACTAAATCTAAACATAAGGGGTGAACTTGCATGCGTGAATGAGGTTCTACATCTAAAACTTGCATAGGCCAAAGTCACAACTAGCATAAAATTACATATGTCATAGATCTAAATCTAGAGGTGTAGACTTGTTTAGGTGACAGTCACAAACTTGCATAAACCATGTATGTCATAGATCTAATCAAAAGGTTCAAACTTGCATAGGCATGATTCATACTTCCAACATATATATATATACACGCACACACATACACACTTGCATATGTGATTTATGCAACATAAACGATGGTGTAAATCTACATGTAAACATGTAAACTAGCATGTAGAAATTTTGTATACTAGCATATAACTCACACACGTCATAGCCTAATCTTAGATCCAATTTACACATAAAATAGAGGTCATGAAACATGTAAGGTTGTATGTATTTTTCACTAACTTGCATATGATCCATGTCTCAATTAACATCCTAACTTGCATACATACATATGATTTATCATATGAATTAGTTCCAACAACATAACCAAACTAGCATATGAAACAACATCATGAATTGATTATACATAAGCCAATCATAAAATTACAACATAGATGATAACATTGCAACTTTACATATACATGATAACATCATAGAATTTACAACATAAATAATAACATGTGGTCAATAATTCACAACATAGCCATATAATCCACATCATATCTCAATCTAATTAAATTGTTAATTATTTTATTAAAGAAATCGAACTCACGAGAAGAAGGTCTTGCGTTCTGAAATCTGAGTTCTGAAATTGAATTAGCTTTCCTTTGAAGAAGATTCGTTGTTAGAGTTGAATAGAATTGAATTTGATTAGCTTTCTTCCTCTCTAATTAGTGGCGGCTATTCTAGGTTGCTAGGTGACGGCATGGAGGCCATGATTCTAATTTTAATTTGATTTTAGGGTTTGAGTCTACATGTCTTTTTATAGAGTTTAGGATTAGTTTATGCCGTCCGATCAACCCATAATTAATCCCAGTCAATCAGAGCAGATCAGAAACCCTAATGACTCAGCATACATTCATAAACAGGTCATCAAACAAATTTGCCCGGGGAGGGGGGGGGGCAGGTCGACCCCCAGGTCGACCTGGTCAGGGTAGGAGGTCGACCCTATGGTCGACCTGGCCCTGGCAGGAAATTTCCCCGCCTAGCCCATTCTGACTGAAATTTGAATTTTCAAAATCTGTTTAAATTTTTCTGAAACTTCCGATGGCCATAACTTCTTCATACGGAGTCCAATTCACGCAAACTCAGACTCTATCTCAACCAGAATTCCGAGACGAACACAATGGCGCAACCCATTTCCCTTAATTCTCACCTCTGAGATTAGTTATTCTTTAATTTGTTACTTTAGTGTTAACAGAAATACGGGGTGTTACCCCGGGTTTCTATCATCAAAAGTCAATGTGATGCGGAAAGACTAGAGCTAAACCTATAGACCATCCATCTTTCACTATCGAGACTTTGGTTGCGGGACACACCAATTTGGATGTAGATTGTTTGTTAGGGGCACATCACTTAGCTCTTGATGTAGTCTTTCACTAGTTGAGCGAGGGGTCAAGGTGCAACCATAGCCACCGTAGAAATGCAGACCATAGTTTAGGTATCTTTACTTTAGGCCTCTTTAGCATACCTATACAGTTATGGAAAAGGCTCCCGACCTAGTTTCGTGCATTCAGATGCAGCCCTATTATGGAACTCGGGGTATAATAGATAGTACGTATGCGTAAGGGTCTAGATACATCACGCCGCACCGGGTGGTGTATCGTAGATGATAGGGCGTTACTCCATGTTAAGACCGAGATTGGCCGAGAAATGTGGATATGGCGGTTCGTATGCTTGCGTAGTATGACGATGGTAGTTCCATGTGGAATATGGCATAGTTTTATGGAGATTTGTACATCGCTCCGGCATAGGATGAGAGTTGCATACGCTTTCGTGGTGTGACGGTGAATACAATGCGATGAGGGTACCATGGGGAGTAAATTGATATTGGGGGTAGCTACATATACTATATGAGGTTAATCTACTGGGAGGTAGATGGGTACGACATGTGTGTAAAGCCTTGAGTGCAATTGACCTAAAGTAACTTAATAAACAAGAAAAAGTAACATAGTTGAATGGTATATTTAGGGTTATTTCAGATGTGTAATTTAGTCCAATCACCAGATCCTCATAACACACTAGCAGGTTAAGTTCATGGCAGAGATATGATAGCTTCGGATACAGGTTAGACAATATTATCACTACGGTAAGGCTATAATTGGTTATATTATATTTTATCCATTCCGCTGTGAGATGTTTTCTGAGCTATGACATAATATATATCTCTGTTTTTTTCTATACGACATTAGACAAGCCAACTCGAGTTTCGATAGATTGAGGTTTTTGAAAAAAAATCAGTCTGTCGGAATTCGGGTTGTTACATCTGGTATTAGAGCCAGTTTCAGGATTCCTGTATAGATAGTGAGTGAACCTATTTGTATTTTTGAAACTATAAATATATTATATATACACACCTAGATCTATAAAGGAACCCACTAAATAGGAAGAATGGTTTATGGCAAAGAATTGGGATATCAGTTATGTACACTAAAGGAATGATTATGGAAATTTGAGACCCTTATGTGGTTTGGGTAAAAGTGTATAATATAATTGGTAATGAAGAAAGATGTATCCCATATGTTAATGCTATGGATTAATGGGTTTGACAGTTGAGCCTTATAAATTTAGGTAAAAGAAAGGAGGAAAATGAATTATGAATATATATATATATATATATATATATATATAAGAGTGTTGACTCTGTGGGAATATATAGGAAAGTCTATGTTAGCTGGAAACTCACTTTGAGTCTAGCCCCATTGTTAACTTTTGAGAACTTGAAAATTTAATAGCTTTTGGTGTTTTTCAAGTTTTGACATTAAAAGTTATAATTTTGAAATATATACAAGATAAATTGTGTAGAATCACTAGTTTTTAAGCTATAATGTAAGAAAAAAAAGCAAAACTTAAAAAAAATTGCATTTTTGTTAAAAACTAAAATTTTTAGTAAGGAATTTTTTTGAAATTCTCTATTCTTTTGACAAATTTTTTTTATAATTGTTTGGCATAAAATTTTGTTAGGTAAATAAAGTAAGTTGTTAAAATAAAGAACAAAGTAGATGTTTGCACCTTGTTGTAAGTTATTGAACTGACATTATAAACATGAACGGTAGTGAAACTGATAGAGAGGTTGTTGTCCTTGTCTACTCCAGTTTTTTGTGATTTGAAAAAAAATGGTTTGCATTCTTTTTTTAGGATGACATATTTTTATTGTTTGGCAAAAATAAGTTTTAATGAAGAAAAAAAAGTTTTAAAACTTTTGAAGAAAATAAATGATAAGGTCAAATCATGTTTTTAAAATCATGGAGTAGTTAAGGATTAGTACCTAGGAAAGACAGGATTTTTTTTTAGGCTACGAAGTAAATAACAAGGATTGTTTTGAAATAATGGTAAGTTCCCGTAGAATGCGTAAGCAATATAGAGCCTAAGTTGTTGCTTGGAAAAGACCGTTAGTACACAACAAGGACTAGTGGTGACTATTAGACGGTAAATGGTAAGTAAGTGATTAGATCCTTTGGTTTGGACTTTTCTTTGTCGGAGGGGACATGATTCTAGGATTCTTATCCCTTGGTAGTAGCTGTGTAGAGTTCTGGTTTTCCTCTTTTAGTTGAATGATTAGAAGGCTTGTTTAAAAAATTAAACTTAGATCAGTGGATTAAGTTAAATAAGCTAAGAAAGAAGTAATGATATAACTAAAAAGAAAACAACAAATTCATTATAGCAACAAACATGATAGTTGAAAAAAATTGGATTTTTCCTGAGTAAGTTGAAAAAGAAAATAAATAACAAAGAAAAATTTCTTATGTGAATCGTGCTTGGATAGGAAGATAGGAAATCTTTATAATAGTTGCATAAAATCGAAGTACATATAGAAACGATACATGAAAGAAAAAAGGGAGATGTCAAATTTTCCGTTTTCCGCCTTTTGTAACATAAGAAACCAAATTTAGGAAATTAGATTTTATGAAATTCGCAAATTCAAAGTTGGTTAATAGGGTTTTGGATGCAAATATTGGATGAACTGCATTCTTATTCTGCAAGAGTGTAGGAAAAATTGGATGAAAAAGTATTTTGATTTTCAAAATTTTTGCATTCATATAGAAATTGACAGTATATTTAGGATGTGTGCATCATGTTTTCAAAAAGATTTTCAAGAAAAATTTGCATTCATATAGGAGGTACCGCTTAGGCATCCATTTCATTCATGTATTATTATGCTGAATTACATTTTGCACAAGTGCACTAATGGTTGAAAAATTGGATGTATACATGATGGTTGCGAATTATGCGAGGAATTACTTAATTTTACCCTTACCAAATTTCGAGTACGAAATTTCCCAAGGGTGGAAGAATGTAACACTTGCATTTTTAAATTAAATAATAAAATAAAATTTGAAAGGTGCTCAAAATTTGGTCATGGAATTAGCGTCATTGCATCTGTGGCGATTTTCTGATCAATTTAGACCTATGGTTTGAAAGAAACAGATTTAAGATGAAAAGATATCTTTAAAATAAAATATTGCAACAAGCATGAAAAGAAGGTATAAGAAAAGAACATTGATCACCATTGTTTATAATCTAGTTAATAGAAGCATATATAGCTCAATTGGTAAAGGCATGTCTCTCCCACGTGAGTGTTGCAAGTTCGAGTCCCGCTGGCGCCATATTTTTATTTCAGAGGAACGACTAAAATAATATATGTTCTAAGAAGAAAATATGTATAAATGCACATATAAGGAAAATTATACATAAAAGTTAGTATAAAAATATATGTATATAAGCATATGTAATATATATGCATATGTGTGTGCAAAAAATATATACATATGAAACATAAATCCAAAATAAACCTGCAATCAATGAAATTTTTTAAGGAATAAATAATGACATAACGCCATTTGAATTTTGAAAATAAAATAAAGGTTGCACGCATATAGCATTGAACTGAGTTTGCAGAGTTTTTCGCCATTCCGCCTGCAACTGCTCCAAATAGCACTGACCACTTCAGTGCATCACATTTGGAAGGAACGAAATTGTCGCGTGTTTGAAAGGAAAAGAAGAGACAACAATTTGGTTAGCAATCTCATTCAAGCAGACGTTAGCATCCTAATCCGGTGCATAAAGAGATCAGTGGTTACCAGAAATGCCCAGGAAGCAGCTTGCATCGTCGAACGGTGGAGCGTTCGGCCGCCATGACTGAAGACCTAATTTTCTATTTGGGGCAAAAAAGAATCGGCTTCAATGCAGAACATCTCACACAATTATGGTATTAAATGAAGGGTAGGTCAGAGCAATCATTGCTCTATTTACTGTAATTGTTTTTCTCGTGTTTGGGTTGCATCTTTTGGTTATCGGGTCGGGCTATTTTGGCCCATTGCATCAATAAACTTTAACCATCTTCAATATATATATATATATATATATATATATATGTATGTATGTATATGTATATATACGTACACGCATAAATTCCAAAGTTGAGATAAAATGGTAATTAATGCATAATGAGGGCAAAATGGATAAGAAATTAACTGCCTTTGGGATTGGATTGCATTAAAAGGAATAAAACAACTAATTAATACGTTATTAATTGCATTAATTAAGTGGCTATTGCCGGGCAATGAATTTGAAAGATTGTATGCACATGTAAATGCATAAATTTGAAATTCAAACGTAACCGTGATTTATAATTGGAATAAAATAAATCAGGAAAGCTGTACGAAGCAAGCAATTAAACATTATTAAATAAAAACGTTAAAATCATAAACAACGACCCAGAAAAACGCTCTGGACCCGAATGGGTCAACCCACGACAGGTTGGGTTGACCCATGCAAGGGCGGGCCAACCCGAGTGGGCACTGGTTCATTTCCTATGACGCGTGATTTTCTGAATGTGCGGTTCAGGTTTTGTTTGATTAAATCCGACGGTTCAGGCCTTCTCGTACACCTATAAATATACTAGCTGGCCTAGCTTAAATCTCATAATTCCTAAGATGTTGCCCAGGCTATGTCATTCTCTTTTCTCTCCAAATCTTTTCTCGAAAATTAGAATATTAGTTTTAGGAAATTTTGATTCAAGATTTGAAGATAAAAGAGTATAATTAAATGAATAGGTGTTTAGAATTTTGATCAGCGTGAGGTAAATCCTTGAATCTGGTTTATATAGGTTTCTTTCTCTTTTCCTCTTCTTATTAGCAACAGATTTGTGAATCCGTGGATATTTTTGATAGTAGATTCAGTTAGGGATGCCACAGAACAACAAATCTTGATCAGATTCGTGGATTGGGAAGCTGTTAGGTGAGTGGATCTAAATTATACCATTTTAAATAACGATATATTTATCGTTTGTATTCCCCATAATATTAAATTTGCTGAATAATTGATAATTGTGGAAATTGATTATTAAACCTATTTGAATATGTGGAAAGAATTACTGTTGTATATAGACTTATTCTAATAACTTGTTAATTGGATATTGTAAGATAGGTTACAGTGAAATTGGGAATAATTGTAGTAATTGAGATTAAATCTGCTGAGAACATTTCTGTTGTATAAAGGTAATTTCCATTAATCACCTGTTTGGATTGGAAACTACTATAAACATTGTAATTATGGAATTTACTATAAACATAAATATTTCTTAAGAGAATTATTCTGCCAAAAAGGTTGTAAATAGAAGTATAGTAAAATTTGGAAGAATAGATATGTTTAAATTGGATGGAAAGTTTACAATAATTCGGAAATCATAACTGCACTAAGGCATGAGGTTAAATTCAACTTGTGTTAGAAGTCTGACCGGAACCACCCGATAAATCCAGCATCCACAAGTGTTCAGCTTAATGTGAGAGGTCAGGTGCATTAACATATATATATATATGTATGGGTGTGTGTGTATATATATATAACGAGAAATTAATAAATGGCATTAATTGTAATTAATGGAAATGAATTAATGTTACAACAATAAAAGTTGGTTCATGTTAAGGAACCTAAAGAGGCTAATAATGAACGGGGAATAATAATAACCTATTATGATTAAGTGTGAAAGAAAGAATGGATGATAATAGGTAAGCTTGTCCTTGAGACAAGTGGAAATGATAATATAGGTTATAATAAAAGGAAAGAAACTTATTGATAAACCTTAGTTAAGGGAACTAAGTAAATGAGTAAATGACAACAAAAAGGTTGTAGAATGTAGTATGCTTATTATTGGTAGACTTATAAAAGAGAGTTATGAAGTCCAATAAAACAAATTAATAATAAGTGGAAGCCCGCTTAGGCGTCATAGAACTAAAAGAAGTAAATAGCCAATTATGTGCTAATGAATCTGGTAACCTAAGATAACAGTGAAATGAAATGAGTTGTATTTAATGATATATATTAAGTAACATGTTAACATGAAGTCTACTGATTGAGATAAGATATACTTAATTTTACATTAAGTAGAACATGTTATTGTAACCTATAAACCTGAAATTGGACAATGAATAACATGGTAATAGTGTAAGAAGATTATTGATTACTTTTGTTAATTACAATCTAGGGAATAACATGTTATGGGATTATTAATGAATTTAAATGGGTTAAGTTATATAACTAAATTAATAAGCGAGGGGGGGGGTCCATTCCTTAGAGATATAAGGGGCTTGGAGAAAATCTGATAACTTGAATAAAAGATAAAATGTTAATTAAATTAATTAGTAAGATGATAGTTGGCAGTCAGAAAGTTGTAGGGGGACGTATGTGATTCGACGATTTTACCGGCAGATAGGCTGGGTTACGACCAATACATGATAGTAATCGTCGGGTACCTGTCATCGACAGTCAATGTGATACAGAAAGACTAGAGCTAAATCTATAGACCATCGATCTTTTACTATCGAGACTTTGGTTGCGGGACACGCCAATTTTGATGTAGATTATTTGTTAGGGGCATGTCACTTAGCTCTTGATGTAGTCTTTCGCTAGTTGAGGGATGGATCGAAGTGGGACCATAACCAACGTAGACATGCAGACCATAGTTTAGATATCTGTACTTTAGGCCTCTTTAGCATACCTATATAGATATGGAAAAGGCTCCCGACCGAGTTTCGTGCATTCAAATGCAACCCTATTACGGAACTCGGGGTATAGTAGACAACATGCACGTGTGAGGGTCTAGATACATGTACGCCGCACCGGGTGGTGTATCGTAGACGCTAGGGCATTACCCTGTGTTTAGACCGAAGAAATGTCAATATGGCGGTCCGTACGCTTTCTTAGTATAGCGATGGTAGTTCTTTGAGGAACATGGTTTAGTTTTATAGAGATCCGTATGTCGCCCCGACATAGGATGAGAGTTGCATATGCTTCCGTAGCGTGACGGTGGAGACCGTACGAGGAGGGTACCATAGGGAGTACCTTGATATTGGGGGTATCACATATACTATATTATGTTAATCTACTAGGAGGTAGATAGGTAGGACGTGTGTATAAAGCCTTGAGTGCTATTAACCCAAAGTAACCTAATAAACAAGAAAAAGTAACATAACTGAACGATATATGTAGGGTTATTTCAGATGTGTAATTTAGTTCAGTCACCAAAACTTGTATTCCGACCCCCTCCTTATAACACACTCACAGGTTAGGTTTGTGGCAGATATATGATATCTTTGGATATTGGTTAGGCGGTATTATTACTACGGTAAGGCTATATTTGGTTATATTATATTTTATCCATTCCGCTGTAAGATGTTTTCTGAGCTCTGATATATTTAATATCTCCGTCTTTTTCTATAGGATACCAGACAAGCCAACTCGAGTTACGATAGATCGAGATTTTTGAAAGAAAATTCGGTATGTCGGGATTCAGATAGTTACAAAAAATTTATTGTATTTGAGTCATGGGAGTTTAAAATAGTCAACGAAGTTTTGGAGAACATAAGTTTTTGATGGATGTCAAGGGGTGGAAATAAAATATGGCGTTCAAGTAATGGGGCGTTAACGGAGTGGGGGAGGGCTAGGAAATATGTTTTATACAAAGTTTGTCTTCATTAAAAAAGGCAGATTGTTAATGCAAGGATTATTGATGATAACACCAACAGGTATAACAGGTATAACATGTATTAGTATACAGTATATTTACAGTTATTTATGATTATATTAATAGTTATTACTAATGATTATATTAATAGTTATTACTAATGATTATATATAGTACAGACTCTATAACAGGTGTTGATATTCAAGAATGTGCAGTAACAAGATTTTTCGTGATGCTGATCAAGACTTATGATGAATATGAAGACTTATGAGTTATCAAGAGCTGAAGACTTTAAAAAATTGAAGACATATTTTAGAGTCTTAGTTGTATATGTTATAGTCGACTGCACTCATCTGATCTATTTTTAAATAATTTCCAAATAATTAAGATTTCAAATGATTTTCAAAATAAGATTTCAAATGGTTTTTAAATAAGTTTTCAAATAAATTTCAAATTAGTTTTCAAATATTTCCAAAATAAAAATTTCAAAGTATTCTCAAAAGTACATATTTAATAATTGGATTTAAGTCGGATATTTGAAATTTCTAATCTACTTTAATTATAATTTGTATTTGATATTTATATTTACTATTTTAGTTATGATTATATTTAATATTTATTAGGACTTAAGTTTTATACTTCTTATTTCAAATTTCAGTTTCAATTTTAATTTTGATTATATTTGATATTTGATATTATACTTTGATTTCTTAAATACACACACTTTATATTTTATACACTTTATATTATTTGAACTACATATTACCATTTTAAACATTTTTATTTTAAGTATTTAGTTTTAAATTTAAATTTACTTTACTATACAATATATATTTAATTTTAAATTGTTTAATATTATCTTAATAATTTTTCTTAAGTATTTTTATGTTTAAAACTATCTCTTACAGTGTATAATAATTTCTAAAAGTTCTCGGCTTCATAATATAGTCTCATTTTTTTTTAAAGAATTTCAAAATTTTATACGTGACGATGTTGACATGCTCACCTTTGAGTTGCCGACATAGTGCCCATTTATTTTCAAAAATCAATTTTGAAAAGAAGTGTCTATTTGTCATATCGTTTCGCGAATGGACATGACCATTATTCCTCTATAAATAAAATAATTTTCCAATCATATTTTCTTCTTCCCTATTCTCTTCTCCGTTATTTCTTAATCATTATAATCAAACACTAAAAAATTGTCTAGTGAATCAAACTGATTTCACTTAGTCTTCAAATCTATACCATTCTCTCTCAAAATCAGAGTGTAAATCTGGTTATATGTCTGTTGTAATGTAGACCTCAAGATCAAATCTACATTCCATCTTAAAAACCTCTCAAGTATACTCT
The DNA here is from genome assembly GCA_030737875.1 of Allium sativum. Classification (NCBI taxonomy): domain Eukaryota; kingdom Viridiplantae; phylum Streptophyta; class Magnoliopsida; order Asparagales; family Amaryllidaceae; genus Allium; species Allium sativum. The sequence continues at coordinate 434,175,064 of CM060912.1, forward strand.
AAAAGGTGTGATTTATTAGCCCGTAAATCAAGTTTGGTCTGATGTACCAGTAAAGCAATTGGATGTGCCTTGTTTTTCCTAGAAATATAGGACTGTTGTGACTAGAGGCAGAAATTCTAGAGGGTGTCTCTTTGTAGCCTTTGAAAACAAGTGTAAAAGATATTAAAGATGAAAAAAGCTTGTACATGCTTTAATGCAGGACTGGATGTAGGCCAACTCTGAACCAATATAAAATCCGATGTGTTTTTCCCTTTTACTTACTGCTTTTATTACTTTTAATTCTATTATGTGTTATGTGATTTCTGTGAAAAATCTGTGATTGTTTGCATCTATACAAATATTATTAAAGTAATTCAAAAAGATTTATATACATTCACCAAACATTATTCATCCCCCTTTAGTGTTAGGTTTGCCTTGAGATCCACTTCCGTTGCACCTAGAAGAGAGTTCCTTTGGTTTGTCCTGTTTCCGAACAACTTGTATGAATGGATGTATGACATTGCATTTCTTAGATATATACATTGCTTTTTACAAACACGTATCTGTTCGGTGGCTAAGAAGACAACTTCTTTTAGCTTAACACCCTTCTCTAAGACGTATGAGCCAAAGATTGTATTTTTATGGACGTCAATTAGTGATCAATGGAATGACGATGTGACATCCAAAGATGGATATGTGCCATATATGAAAGGTAAAAATGTAGCCTCGGCTCTCATCAATTGGTAAGAATATGCTTTAAGGCTAAGTAGGTAGCACCCAAGTATGATCTCATCACCAGACAATCTAGATCAATTGATCCTTGGATTATTGTATGGTTTTAATTTGGTTGTTGATTACAACCAAGGAGGCAAAATATTTGGTATAATCCAGAGGGTGGTCGGTTAGTCCTAATTCGTAGGGATTCCATGCGAGGCTCTCCAGTACTTTTGCCTAGAGGTGTACTGATCGAAAGGTAGTCCCTTACGGAATCCAAATTCCAATACAAACCTTATACAGTTTTAGTTGTATACTTATTATGCTGGAATTTAAGTAATGTAACAATTTCAGTTAGATTTATATGTATTTGTGTTTAGACACTAATATCATGAGTTTTCCTATAAAGACTTTTGGATATCGTAAGGTGAAAACTCGTCCATGTTTATGTGCAACGTAGTCCTAGAGACACTATTTATTTTAAAAAGGTTTTGAAAGATAAGAAATAAAGTTTTTTTTATTATTTGAGTTTTCTCATCTTGGTTTTCCAGACCGACTTGAGAATTTTTTTCTTGATAATGCTCGAGTCAAACTGAACATTTTAACATGCTAGTTTAGGTGTTTGGAGCTTAGGAGATGAGCTGGAGCAGGACGTACTTCCGTAGATTCTTATTTTCTATCGTGCTAGTGTTCGTGATGTTTCCTAAGTTAGTTTGGATAAGCTGTTATAACTATCCAGGTTAGTATTAGTTGGTTACTCTAATGTTGTATATGTATATACTAAATAAAGTTTTTTTTTCCAATTTTGTAAATAATTGTTATATATTATATGTTATCCGCTGCGATTGTGAGATTCTAGTATATCTTATTTTTCTTTAATCCCTAATGATTTGGTTTTTCCAGTACTTGGATGTTCAGTATGCTAATACTATGGATATATTAGTGTCAACTTTGCAGGTCAAAAAATCGGGTTGTTACACTTCCTAAGGCACCAAGTTCGATCGTTGTTTACTAGTGACCTTTACTAAAAGGGTTGCACCTCTACTAAAGGTGATGCCGGTTGGTTTGGTGAGAGTTTAAGCTCAAACCAATTAATTAAACAGTTAAATAAAAATACAAATCATTATATTAATCTTTTAGAAAATTGGTTTCAGTTAAGTTTAATGTAATTCGGTCTGATTTTGCTTTGCTTCGATTTGAATCCATATTAAATATGTAATAAGAGGATTAAGTCCATTAACATTCAACTTATGAAGACATATGTGTAAAGCTTTTACACCTAAAAGTTAAAACACACAATGTTATTATGAGATGAAATTTAGTTCTTAATTGTATGAATATTTCAGTTTGCCATATATCTGCATGTAAGATTATTTTAGTAGTTCAATCAAACATGAACGTTAACCAGTGCATAATCATTAAGTAAAGTAAATATAATAAGATTATAATTAGCATTTATGTAGAAAAAGATATATGAAAACAAATATAATACAAAAACTACTATTTCTTCTTTTATGGTAGATGATTATTATCATCAAGTTAGGCTCATGAAGTTTGATGATGTGGGATTTCCCTAGGCAAAAGGGGAAAAAATCCAGAGTATTTATTTAAATAATAATTCATAATTAGTGGCACATACCACCAACATTTCGATATAATAAACGCACTAGAAAAAAGAAATACAACGACTAGCGTAAATTAGTCTTGAGTCCCTAATATGCGCATGAGAAGGGAGGAAAAATTATAAAGATAGATAGAATTGAAGTCTCAACCTCAAATTAAATAACTGACCACATAACCATCAGCTAAACTACTAAAATTTTCGCCAAATTATATACATCAGCCTGTATTTATCTAATCCTCTTATTCATTATGCTTTTCCCTGAATTATTCTCGTGGAGAGGGGTTGCCCCAGGTAACAGTCTGTTCCGACTGATCCTGAAGCCGACCTTGTTTATTAATAACAACAACATAAGTTGAACATAGATAATAAATCGTTAATCTAAAATGAGATGGGAGTTAAGCATATAGAGGAAGGTCCAGCTCCTCCTCTTATTTTACATGTGAGATTCCCCCTGAATCACAGCCGCACATCCACATTTTGTTTTAATTGTGTAGTGGAAAAGAGAGAGAAAGAATAATATTATGTGGTGGAAAGAGAGAGAAAGAAAGGTGGATGTGTGGCTGTGATTCAGGGGAAATCTCACATGTAAAATAAGAGGAGGAGCCAAACCTTCCTCTCTCTCTCTCTCTCTCTCTCTCTCTATATATATATATATATATATATATATGTATGTATGTATGTATGTATGTATGTATGTATGAAGGGTGTTTAATGACACCCAAAATAGTGAGCACCCCAATTCCCCCCCCCCAATATAAACCAAGCATTTATTATAGAATAAGTGAGTGGGAGGTGAGAGAATGAGTGAAGGGAGAGAGAAACGAGATATGTGGTTGAAATCAGAGGGAATTTAGGAGAGCTACACAATTTGGGGTGCCATTGAATGCTCGCTTATATATACATATGTAACAACCCGAAAAATCAGAACCAATTTAAAATTTTATTTTAAGGAAATTTTGTTAGAAAATATGTTAGAATTTAAAATTTCCATTTTTAAACAATAACAAAGCTATAAAAAATAGTTATTTTGCAAACGATCTCCGTTTTCAATGAAACCACTTTTGTTGGATCAAGAATGTCAAATTATTGCTAGGTTTAAGTTTCCATAATTTTTGGAATTAATATGTGAGCGTGGTAAATTAAAACGCGTTTAGTAATTTCTGTTGAATTGGATCGACCATTAAAAAGGCCATTTTTCAAACGGCCTCTAAATTCGATGAAATTAATTTTGTTAGGACCGTATCATCAAAACATAGCTAGATTTATTTTTCGGGAATTTTTGGAATCAGTACGTGACCCCGGTAAATTAAAATATGCGTTCAAATTTAATATTGAATGTTTTATATTTTAATTTAAATAAAAAAGACTGAAACAGTCAAATGGGCTTATAGAACATAGTCCATTGTATCCGAAATAGGGGTATTTAACTAGGAACGACAGTCGTTGGGCTTGATTTGGAGTTTGTATGGATTAACGAGCCTTTTTTAAATTAAAAAATTAAATATTATAAATATTGGCCAATGAGATTATTCCTGAAACCCTAATTTCATTTGAAGCCGCCGCCCCTCTCGTGTTCAATGCAACGGACCTTCCAATCTTCCCTCTCAATAAATTTTGATCCACTCAATGAAATCATTCCCTTCTTAAGGCAATTTCGTAGATAATTGAACCCTCTTCAGATCCATATGGGTTTCAGTATCCATCGTCGCGTGGTTGTGGAGATCTGAGCCTCCAAACCGTCACCGTTCGCGCCGCCAGAACTCCATCGTGCCATCGTTGAGTTCGTCTGGACCACCATCGATCGGCGCGCACTTCCTAGCCCCACGTTGTGGCACTGTTCGATCATCAGCTCGTGCAACCGATTGGAAGAAAACACGAAACCTAGTTTTAACAAAACAAAAGAAAAAAACGTCGGCCTTGAAACTGAAGAAGAAGGTGAGTTATTTAAACCATTTTAAACATTTAAAAGCCTTGTGACTTGTGATTTAATTATAAAAATCATATCTTTTTGATACGATGTCGAAATCACATGAAACAGGAATCATTGTGATCGTGACAACGTCTTCTACATTCTAAAAGAGACCGGAGAAATTTTGGAGCTTGCTATGAATTTAGGCGAAGTCAAAACCAAAGTAAGATTTCTAAATTTAAAATGAAATTGGTTGTGATTGAGATGATATATATATATATATACACATATATATATATATACGCTATATAAAATTTATATATGTGTTGTATGAAATTGGAATTGGTTGATTGTGGTTGCGATGAATTGTTGGATTGAATTGTGTAGAAAGGATCATATGTTGAAATAGTATTTTATTCAACAAAAATATTCATTTTTTGAATAAAATATGTTAACAATAAAAATTATGTTTTTATTGTATTAGTGATTCATTAAAAAGAATCATGTTTTGAATAAAATATGTTAACAATAAAAATTATGTTTTTATTGTATTAATGATTCATTAAAAAGAATAATGTTTTGAATAAAATATGTTAACAATAAAAATTATGTTTTTATTGTATTGATGATTCATTAAAAATATTCATGTTTTGAATAAAATATGTTAACAATAAAAGTTATATTTTTATTGTATTAATGATTCATTAAAAAAAATCATGTTTTGAATAAAATATGTTAACAATAAAAAGTATATTTTTTATTGTATTAATGATTCATTAAAAAGAATCATGTTTTGAATGAAATATGTTAACAATAAAATTATGTTTTTTTTATTGTATTAATGATTCATTAAAAAGAATCATGTTTTGAATAAAATATGTTAACAATAAAAATTATTTTTATTATATTAATGATTCATTAAAAAGAATCATGTTTTGAATAAAATATGTTAACAATAAAAATTATATTTTTATTGTATTAATGATTCATTAAAAAGAATCATGTTTTGAATAAAATATGTTAACAATAAAAATTATATTTTTATTGTATTATTGATTCATTAAAAAGAATCATGTTTTGAATAAAATGATTGGACAATAAAAATTATATTTTTACTGTATTATTGATTCATTAAAAATGATCATAGGTTAAAATATGATTTGTTCATTGAAAATATAACTTTAACATGTTAGTTTATATTAAAAGAATTGCATGTTAATATATATTTTGCTTGACAAAATTGTCACTTTTAACATGTTAGTTTAGATTAAAGGAATTACATGCTAAAATATGTTTAGCTTGACAAAAATGTCACTTTTAACATGTTAGTTTAGATTAAAAGAATTACATGTTAATATATGTTTTGCTTGACAAAAATGTCACTTTTAACATCTTAGCTTAGATTAAAAGAAGGGGATTGTTAAAGGGATTCCACATTTGGTTAAGGGGAGGACCAATATTTATTTATTGTATAATTGTTATGGGGAGGACAAAATAAATTAGCCTCCCCTTAAACATATAAATTAAAATTCCGATATTAACCCCCTATAATCCTCATTAATATAAACCATAAAGCCTAAAACTTAATTAATGCTTACAATTTAATGTTGCACATAAAAATAAAAAGGTCAATTCTATTCATGCACCAACAGTATCTAAACGTACACCATAAAATAAAATAAAATATCATACATCAAAAATTACTTTATATATACCGTCTTTTTTACAATACTAGCCTTATTTTTTTCTTCATCTTCCTTCTCTAAAACTTCAAATTATTTATAGAAAATAGGAAATCTATGCACTAAATAAAGTTTAAATTCAGTAGAATGTATTTTAATTTTTTGAATGTACGGTAACCAATTAATTATGCTATAAAAGATTTTTAATTTTAGCAAAAGTGGCCCTGCTTTTGAATCAAATGACTCCAAATTTAAACAGTTACTTGTAAAAGTTCACGCAATTCAAAATTTGTGTTTCATGTTTAAAAATACGTCATGTTCTTCAAATTATTTTACACAGATTTAATTAAATATCATTGTTTACAATGTTTTAGTTTGATGAGTTATAATTAAAAATGTAAAAATGCAATAAAGAGGAAGGGTAATTTAGTAATATATATTTTGAGCAAAATAGTGGTGTACATAAAGTAATTTTCGGTGTATGAATATAATTTTCCAAATAAAAAATGGCGTAGCTAATGTAATGGCGATATAAGAATGTTTCGTGGGTGATCAAAAGACATCAGATCAGGTAATTAATTATAATTTCATATTGGAATTGGTATGGTTAATTTGAAATAAATGCAAAAATGAAAATTTTGATCTAATATGTTGTATTGAATTTGTGTAATTGAGATGTTTAGTAATTTGCACGTTCGTTATTTGTGTTGAATTTAGTAAGTTGGGGTTTAACATAAGTGATGAGCCAGGGGTAATTAGGTCTCATTTTCTTTTTCTTTTAAAATAAATCAGACCCTCCCTTAACAAAATAATAATAAGATGGAGTCCCCTTAAAATTATCCTCCCCTTAACCAAATATGGAGTCCCTTTAACAATCCCCTAAAAGAATTACATGTTAAAAAAGTCTTGCTTGACAAAAATGTCACTTTTAACATGTTAGTTTAGATTAAAAGAATTACATGTTAATATATGTCTTGCTTGACAAAAATGTTACTTTTAACATGTTAGTTTAGATTAAAAGGATTACATGTTAATATATGCCTTGCTTGACAAAAATGTCACTTTTAACATGTTAATTTAGATTAAAATGATTACATGTTAATATATGTTTTGCTTGACAAAAATGTCATTTCTATCATGTTAAGTTAGTTAAAAAGAAATATATGTTAAAACATGTTTTGTCATTAAAAATATCGTTAACATGTTAGCGATGTTAATATAAAAAAATCATTTGTTAAACATGTTAGCGATGTTAATATAAAATTAATCATTTGTTAAACATGGTAGCGATGTTAATATAAAAACAATCATTTGTTAAATATGTTTTGTTAGATTAAAGTATTGTCATTAACATGTTAGCGATGTTAATATAAAAAGAATCATTTGTTAAACATGTTAGCGATGTTGATATAAAAAGGATCATATGTTAGAATATGATTTTGTTAGTTAAAAACATATTTTAACATGTTAGTAAAGTAGTATAAAAGAATCAAATATGAATTTTTTTTTTAAGATAAAAACATTATTTTTAACATGTTAATGAGGTGAATTAAATAGTCATGTCTTGAAATATATGTTTGTATATTAAAAATATAATTTTTAACATGAATATGAATTGTACAAATACACGAAATAAAATAAATGGTTTTGACATCGCCGAATGAATTATATATATATATATATATATATATATATATATATATATATAAACTAAAATAAAACGAATCGCACGCTGTAGTTCGCATTTTTGGAATCATAATTTTAAACAATTATACCGAAAGATCCGACCGTCGGATTTTACCAAAACTGGAACCTTTGGGTTCACTTTGGAAAGATCTTCCCAACGATATTAAATTCGTTGAGATCAACGGTTAGATTTCGAGAAATGTGTAATTCAAATCTGAATGAAAACAGCGCTAGGGCCGCATAATGACCTGAAACGTCGTTCGAATTAAATGGGCTATTTTTATATAAATAAAAATAGCGAAAAATCGTTATAAAATATTATAAACGATATGAAATGGAAATAAACCAATTTCCATTGGTTTATAAAGTAATATCGACGGTTAGATTTATTTGACATTAATATATAGAATTGAATTAAATTTAGCCAAAGAAAGAAATGATTTGAATTATATATATATATATATATATTCGAGAATTATTTGAAAAGGCCGTGTAAAATCTTATTTCAAATAATTATAAGATGGCTTAAAGTCGAAGACATTGAAGATGGTGGTTGAAGACTGGCGATCTTCACATCGAATGGACGACTATTGATGCCCTGGATTGGTTAGCTCTTAGGAAAGGGTTAGAGTGGTAGTTGTCCGGATGTACTTGTCGATTGTCCGGATATGCAAGAACCTCCTTTCCATATTGGATATACGGGACGAGGAATAAGGTGTCTCCGATTTCGTTCAGACCCAGAACGGATGTAACAACCCGTATTTTCAATAACCTGTTATAACATAAATGGAGGCAGAATTAAACTGTAAAATCTGAATCAAGGGAAACGGGCTATGCCATTGCGTTCGTCTCGGAAAAAATACGCGAAATAGAGTCCGAGTTTTCGAAAATCGGAGTCCGTATGACCAAGATATGGCCTCGCGAAGTTTCACGAAAAATTCCCAAATTAAAGTATACTTAATTAAGTGAAATGGGTTGCGCAGAGAAATATATATATATATATTGATATATATATATAATTGAAAATTAAATAAATAAATATGCAAAAATGTTCAAAACAGCGAATTGGGAGAGGGGAATAACCGAACCGGCCGATTTTTGAGGTCGACCCGAGCTCGCTGGGTCGACTAGGGGTTAATCCAGGGTGTTTGGCTGTCAACCCGTGGGCCGATTCGCTCAAATGCAGATTTTGCATTTGGATGGTTCTCATGGTTCATCTTTAATCTAAAGGCCCTAGATGGTTCCTACACTTGACTTCTTCCCCAAGACATGCTTTGATGGCTTGGATTGAATCTAGGTTTAATCCTATGGCCTAAAACACTTGCCTAATCTATAAATAAGACCCTAACCTATCCTAAATCCTCATTATTCATTCATGCAACTAAACTATGGCAAAATTTTACCTCTCGTGGCCTCCACTCTCTTCATAAAATTTCTAAATGGTTTCTATGAGAGATTTTCCATGCATACAAGTGTTTTCAAGCTTGTATGAGTGTCATTAGCTTGCATTCAAGTCAAGTTTCTATCTTTGCATCATAAAGCAAGGGTTTTGATCATTTTGGCTCAAGGGTTTTTATGTTAGAGCTTGCATTTTGGGTCTATTTGATTGCATAAGGGCTTTGTCATATCTTTTGTGCCTTCATAGCAATGTAAGCCCTTTCCCTACTCTTAGATATTAACTATGAAGTTAAATGTTCATGTTGCAAGTTTGGGTTTGATCATTGAGTATGATACATGCTATCATGTCATGCAAGTTTATGAAGTCATTATCTTGATCTTGTGAGCTAAAAGCTACAACCTTTATGTTGAAATGTTGCATTAGGCAACATGAGAACCCTCATAACCTTTATGTCAACTTGCATATGAAGTCATAACCCTTATATGATGATATATGCGAGTTACTAGTCATCATTCCATATCTTTTGTCACCATGATTCGCTTATGTATCAAGTTTGGGTTTATGCATGTTTTGAGGCTTAAGAATGTAACATGCAAGTTAATGAACACATTTGTGCCTCATTTGCCACCATGATTAACTTCTGGCTTAATATCCATTTTTGTCATGCCTTTGCCAAGTCTCTTCTTTTAATCCATTACGTTGTCGCGAACGTATATGCGAGTTTAAAAGCGTTGGGTTATGTTATGGGTAATTTCTAATGACATGAAAATACAACTTGAAAACATGACTTGAAATATAACATGGAAGTTGACATGTAAGTATGCATAAAAACATAAGCTTGGGAATTTACCTATTAAGTTAGGTCTACCCTTTGGGAATTTACCAATTAAGTTAGGTCTACCCAAATGCTTGAAAACTTGTAACATGTTTTGGGAAACATGATGGATATGACACTTAGATAATATAAGTGTGGCCAACTCGAGGTTGGGTTGAGTTTGCAACGTAAAACTACCCGGAACCGAACGGCCTAACTAGTAGTTGCAAACAATAGGACCCAATGTGAGAAGTTGGTCATGTTGTGCTTGAACCCGAGGTTAGACCAAGTTGTGGTGTAAAGCTACCCGGAACCGACCGGCTTAACTAGTAACCACAACAAAGTCTAATGTGAGAGGTGAAGGTGCATTAAGTAATTAATGCCACATGATAGGGTTAAGTTAATTTGATTAATGACTCTTAACCAAATATGACATGGACAAATGGGTTAAGTAATTTGATTAGGCTAATGATACTTAACAAAACATGACAAGGTTGGGTAGGTTAAGTAACTTGATTTGCCTAATGACACTTAACCATTTTTATATGACTAGTGGATGGGGTTAAGTTAACCAACACTTAATCAATCCAACGCGATAACTTGGTAAGGTTAAGTAAGTTTTCTTAATGACGCTTAACCGAAAAATACGGTTAACGAATGGGGTTAAGATTAGACTCAACTAGTCTAAACATGGAAATCGGATGGGGTTAAGTTAGCCTAGACTTAATTAATCCCACTTGGTAGTTTAATGGGGTTAAGTTAAACACTTAACTAATCTAAACATGGTGAATTGATGTGGTTAAGTGACCTATACTTATCCAATCTAACTCGTTAATTTATTGTGGTTAAGTTAACCAATACTTAACCAATATAACGTGAAAACGTGATAAGGCTAAGTCACGAATCGCTTGAATACACTTGACCGATTTGACTAAGTAAATTGATAGGGTCAAGTTGATATATACTTAACCAATCTAGAATGATAATTGGACGAGGTTAAGTCGTGAATTGCTTAATATACTTAACCAACTTGAGCATGGTTTGTAGGGTTAAGCCTTGAACTTGGATACTTAGCCAATTTTGACAGGATTTGTAGACGGGTTAAGTCATGAACTTAAGTGACACTTAATCCATTATGTAAACCCTAGTTCTGAGGATTAGGTGGATAACCGTAGTTAACAAGGATAACGGGAACAATGCTAAGTGGTAAACCTTAGTTGAAGAATAACTAAGTAATGATTCTTAGTCAAGGAAATTTAGACCAGTTCATAGATAGATGAGTAACCTGATACGGTAGGTCATCGTTTAAGTATACGAGTAGGAGCAAGTATCTGATTTAGATAAAGGCTCCAGCGAACTGGGTAACGAAGCAGCGGCTTCGGGGAACGTGAGGATATTCTTGGTATCCCTCTATGAGCTGCCAGGTGATTATACTAGGCTCATGAGAGGTTAAGGTCTGCGTTAGAAGAACCAAGAGTATGCCTTGGTTGCTATACGAGCGACCTAAAGACGGGGATGAATAGGGGATAGTCGACGATACACGGTCGTACCCTAGATAGCATTTCGTCAGGCTACCTACCATCTTTGGTCAAGCGTTTACGTACGGAAAGGCAGAGAACACCCAAAAGACCATAATTGCTATCTAATTATGGTTGCGGTAAGGCTTGGATGTGGGTTGGCCAGTGTTGTGTTCTCATACAGGATTTATCCTGTCTTGTCTTTCACTAGTTGAGGGAGTGGTCTCGTGGGACCATAGCCACGTATAAGAAAAACAGACCTTAGCATCTGCATCGGCAGATAAATCGAAAGCTCCCGACCGAGTCCTGTATTTCTTGATTTGCCCTGTGACAGGACTCGGATGGCACGATGTGATACATGTGCATACAGTCATGGAAAAGCGATTCACGATGAATGCGTGGGAAAAAGGGCGCTGTTGGCGGTTAGCGTAATCCCTAGTGGCCCTAGGTGGTTGAACCCAAACCGAGATACGAAAACGTGCAATAGGTAAGCATAATCCCTAGCAGCCCTAGGTAGCATAAGTCCTAGTTGTACAAACAATAATTCATGTTGGAAGACCCTAGCTAGGTTTAGGGTAACAGTCCAAACCGATCTTAAGGATCATGGAACTATGTTAAAGTAATATAGAATCTCATGGGAAAGCCCGTATGGTCTACGGTAAGGGACTGAACATTTACATGGAATAAAACATACAAGTTGAGTAACCTATATATGCGATATATTAGGTTGACATGGACCATTACACGACTTTTGAGTGAGGGTCATTCTTGGTTAACACATGACACGGTGGGGATACTAGTACGGTAGGTGCAGAGCTAAAATACAGGATAGATATCACGGGGCGTTATACATGACAGATATCTTGGGGATATTATACTTGATAGAAACCTGACGATGTGATACCTTGTTTTATCTTCACATCGTAATTTATCATGACACCTTAGTTTATCTGAGTTCAGTAGTTCATCCTGTTATTTTTATTTAGCTTATCTATCTTGTTATCATGCTTATGTTCATCTCAGTTTCTCATGTCAGTTAACTTTACTAGTTTTTATGCTAATAGTAGATAGGGCTTACTCAGTCTTTTTGACTGACCCGTTTTGTTTCGCCTCTTTTCTTCCGTCCCCCCCCCCTCCCCCCCAGGTTACAGGGAGGAAATACTGTTGTTTAGTTCAGACTTCTTCTGCTTGAAGGTCATCATGGATGGCTTGGACTTTTCTTGGCTAATGGCTACTTTACTGTTTTTACTTGGGGAATAATTTATGAAAATGTCTTTATGCTTCTTTACTATTGCAAGACAGGTTTTGATGTACTCTGATGTAAAAGGCTTTAGACCTTATTTATTCATGTTATGAAAGTTTGATTTTACTTCCGCTATTTTATATGTTCTGTCTTGTGATATTTCTGTGCATGTTTACCAATAATGCCCCTCTAAAGCTAGTGCATTCCTTTGCAAGTGACCCTAGCGGAGGCGGGGTGTAACACGTGGTATCAGAGCAGAAGGTTACCAGACTGGGCAAAAGTTTTTAAAGACCTTCTGAAAACTATTTGAAAAAAAAAAACCGTTTACAAAGAAGCATTTTTCAAGAAAATTTTCTTTTAAAAGAAAAAGGCTATTCCCCAAAGGCCATTAGCACTATCCTTGTTTCCTTAATTGAGTTTCTTTTCCTTTCTTTCCTCCATCTGTAGTCACAGTAGTTTTAACTGTGACTAGTCTTTTCTACCTACGAAAGTGCTTTCCATACGATGGAGGTGGTTCTCGAGAGACCAGTGGCCGCGTTATAAGAAAGGATCGTGAGAAAGAAGGATAAAGGATACGAGCTTAAGGATGAGCAACTTGTTGGTATGGCTTAGTCCTCAAAGGAGGGAGAAAGATGAACAATGAAACCCATGACGAGAGAGTACCTTTGGCATGGTAAAACGGGGCGGATAGTTAAGTATTATGGGGCAAGGACAAGATCATCGGGAGGGCAGTAGTATGCTCTCATTTCTAGAGTACCTCGGAAGGAGGGTAACGATCTTGTTAAAGGTTTAGATTTTCTTCTCTATCATCCCGTTATGATTTCGTTGTTCGTATCATTTAAGTCTGCTTCGATAGTTGAGTCTCTGCACCTTAAGTACTAGCGTAATAGAGAATCCCATTTTTGTCTCAAAGTCCTATTGGAGAATCAGTCCATTTATACATGACTTGTTTGGATTTGGGAATGTCTATGCCAAGTGTTGAGTTTGGAAATAATGCTTATGTTTATAAGCTATGGATGGATTCTAGGGATGAAGTGGTTATCCAGTAGGGGGTGCCACTCTCGGTTTTGATAGGAGGGTAGTTAGACCTTTTGACTAGCCTTGGTAATGCCCTCGAAGTATCGGGTAACCTTTTTGAGGTTCTGTCATGACTAGTTACTTAGAATCCCTTGATGCCTTTATTGGAAATTTGAAGCCCGATCGAGTGGTGTTCGCCAATAAGACGGATGGTTTACTTCATTTATGCATGGGTTATAGAGATCACCCTAGTAAGTGCGCATGATAACCTGATTGACATCTGTTTACTTTCAAGAGAAAGTTCTTCTACATGGAATGTCTTATAGTATATAAACGAGATCCAAGATTCACTAGTGAATTTTGGAAAGCTTGCATGAGATCATGAGTACGCAGTCATGTTTGCGTCAAGTATTCTAGGAAAAGGATAAGTGCAAGTGGAACGAGAGGCGACAAAGAAATGAGTTCCAGCTCATGTTATGGAAACAGGAATAAGAAGCTACAAAATCGCGAAGTTAAAAGACGACTTTGATGGTCAAAGACTAGATACGCGCATGATATCTCTTTTTGGGAGTATATCCTTGATCCCTGTTTTCTGTAGAGCTTACTTGTAGGCTATCTTTTGTGGACATCCTCTCGGTCCTATTCTCCGTTACAAACCCTGTAAGGAGTTTGTCCTGTTTATCTTCTCGACCCTGTTTCAGGGAATTCTAGGTAGAACCCTATGGATGTAAACATGTATTTGAAACATGTTATGATTGATATGGTTGCAAGTGGTTGCTCGTGGATGCGCGAATACACATTAGATACTAGCTCGACTCGGTCACATTTCATATTGCATATGCACGAGTATTTATACTTGTTTATGGATGAAATCGAATGTATTATCATACGGTTGTTGCATATGAATGAATGATTGTGCACGCATATAGTATCTATATGACTAGGACTATTTGCATACATGTTGGATTCATGGCACTATACATATTTTGCATTAGAAAGATTATTCAGGCCTGATCATTAGCATTAGCTAAGGAACATGTACACACACGTTTTGCATATATTCATACAGCATTAGAAATCATCTAAGGACAATGGTTGCTTGTGGATGATGTTTTGAGTAGATGGATGATGGATGGTAGGATATGTTCTTCCTAACTTGGAGATTTGGGGGACGAAATCCTAAAAGGTGGGGAGAATGTAACAACCCGTATTTTCAATAACATGTTATAACATAAATGGAGGCAGAATTAAACTGTAAAATCTGAATCAAGGGAAACGGGCTATGCCATTGCGTTCGTCTCGGAAAAAATACGCGAAATAGAGTCCGAGTTTTCGAAAATCGGAGTCCGTATGACCAAGATATGGCCTCGCGAAGTTTCATGAAAAATTCCCAAATTAAAGTATACTTAATTAAGTGAAATGGGTTGTGCAGAGAAATATATATATATATATATAATTGAAAATTAAATAAATAAATATGAAAAAATGTTCAAAACAGCGAATTGGGAGAGGGGAATAACCGAACCGGCCGATTTTTGAGGTCGACCCAAGCCTGCTGGGTCGACTAGGGGTTAATCCAGGGTGTTTGGCTGTCAACCCGTGGGCCGATTCGCTCAAATGCAGATTTTGCATTTGGATGGTTCTCATGGTTCATCTTTAATCTAAAGGCCCTAGATGGTTCCTACACTTGACTTCTTCCCCAAGACATGCTTTGATGGCTTGGATTGAATCTAGGTTTAATCCTATGGCCTAAAACACTTGCCTAATCTATAAATAAGACCCTAACCTATCCTAAATCCTCATTATTCATTCATGCAACTAAACTATGGCAAAATTTTACCTCTCATGGCCTCCACTCTCTTCATAAAATTTCTAAATGGTTTCTATGAGAGATTTTCCATGCATACAAGTGTTTTCAAGCTTGTATGAGTGTCATTAGCTTGCATTCAAGTCAAGTTTCTATCTTTGCATCATAAAGCAAGGGTTTTGATCATTTTGGTTTAAGGGTTTTTATGTTAGAGCTTGCATTTTGGGTCTATTTGATTGCATAAGGGCTTTGTCATATCTTTTGTGCCTTCATAGCAATGTAAGCCCTTTCCCTACTCTTAGATATTAACTATGAAGTTAAATGTTCATGTTGCAAGTTTGGGTTTGATCATTGAGTATGATACATGCTATCATGTCATGCAAGTTTATGAAGTCATTATCTTGATCTTGTGAGCTAAAAGCTACAACCTTTATGTTGAAATGTTGCATTAGGCAACATGAGAACCCTCATAACCTTTATGTCAACTTGCATATGAAGTCATAACCCTTATATGATGATATATGCGAGTTACTAGTCATCATTCCATATCTTTTGTCACCATGATTCGCTTATGTGCCAAGTTTGGGTTTATGCATGTTTTGAGGCTTAAGAATGTAACATGCAAGTTAATGAACACATTTGTGCCTCATTTGCCACCATGATTAACTTGTGGCTTAATATCCATTTTTATCATGCCTTTGCCAAGTCTCTTCTTTTAATCCATTACGTTGTCGCGAACGTATATGCGAGTTTAAAAGTGTTGGGTTATGTTATGGGTAATTTCTAATGACATGAAAATACAACTTGAAAACATGACTTGAAATATAACATGGAAGTTGACATGTAAGTAAGCATAAAAACATAAGCTTGGGAATTTACCTATTAAGTTAGGTCTACCCTTTGGGAATTTACCTATTAAGTTAGGTCTACCCAAATGCTTGAAAACTTGTAACATGTTTTGGGAAACATGATGGACATGACACTTAGATAATATAAGTGTGGCCAACTCGAGGTTGGGTTGAGTTTGCAACGTAAAACTACCCGGAACCGACCGGCCTAACTAGTAGTTGCAAACAATAGGACCCAATGTGAGAAGTTGGTCATGTTGTGCTTGAACCCGAGGTTAGACCAAGTTGTGGTGTAAAGCTACCCGGAACCGACCGGCTTAACTAGTAACCACAACAAAGTCTAATGTGAGAGGTGAAGGTGCATTAAGTAATTAATGCCACATGATAGGGTTAAGTTAATTTGATTAATGACTCTTAACCAAATATGACATGGACAAATGGGTTAAGTAATTTGATTAGGCTAATGATACTTAACAAAACATGACAAGGTTGGGTAGGTTAAGTAACTTGATTTGCCTAATGACACTTAACCATTTTTATATGACTAGTGGATGGGGTTAAGTTAACCAACACTTAATCAATCCAACGCGATAACTTGGTAAGGTTAAGTAAGTTTTCTTAATGACGCTTAACCGAAAAATACGGTTAACGAATGGGGTTAAAATTAGACTCAACTAGTCTAAACATGGAAATCAGATGGGGTTAAGTTAGCCTAGACTTAATTAATCCCACTTGGTAGTTTAATGGGGTTAAGTTAAACACTTAACTAATCTAAACACGATGAATTGATGTGGTTAAGTGACCTATACTTATCCAATCTAACTCGTTAATTTATTGTGGTTAAGTTAACCAATACTTAACCAATATAACGTGAAAACATGATAAGGCTAAGTCACGAATCGCTTGAATACACTTGACCGATTTGACTAAGTAAATTGATAGGGTCAAGTTAATATATACTTAACCAATCTAGAATGATAATTGGACGAGGTTAAGTCGTGAATTGCTTAATATACTTAACCAACTTGAGCATGGTTTGTAGGGTTAAGCCTTGAACTTGGATACTTAGCCAATTTTGACAGGATTTGTAGACGGGTTAAGTCATGAACTTAAGTGACACTTAATCCATTATGTAAACCCTAGTTCTGAGGATTAGGTGGATAACCGTAGTTAACAAGGATAACGGGAACAATGCTAAGTGGTAAACCTTAGTTGAAGAATAACTAAGTAATGATTCTTAGTCAAGGAAATTTAGACCAGTTCATAGATAGATGAGTAACCTGATACGGTAGGTCATCGTTTAAGTATACGAGTAGGAGCAAGTATCTGATTTAGATAAAGGCTCCAGCGAAATGGGTAACGAAGCAGCGGCTTCGGGGAACGTGAGGATATTCTTGGTATCCCTCTATGAGCTGCCAGGTGATTATACTAGGCTCATGAGAGGTTAAGGTCTGCGTTAGAAGAACCAAGAGTATGCCTTGGTTGCTATACGAGCGACCTAAAGACGGGGATGGATAGGGGATAGTCGACGATACACGGTCGTACCCTAGATAGCATTTCGTCAGGCTACCTACCATCTTTGGTCAAGCGTGTACGTACGGAAAGGCAGAGAACACCCAAAAGACCATAATTGCTATCTAATTATGGTTGCGGTAAGGCTTGGATGTGGGTTGGCCAGTGTTGTGTTCTCATACAGGATTTATCCTGTCTTGTCTTTCACTAGTTGAGGGAGTGGTCTCGTGGGACCATAGCCACGTATAAGAAAAACAGACCTTAACATCTGCATCGGCAGATAAATCGAAAGCTCCCGACCGAGTCCTGTATTTCTTGATTTGCCCTGTGACAGGACTCGGATGGCACGATGTGATACATGTGCATACAGTCATGGAAAAGCGATTCACGATGAATGCATGGGAAAAAGGGCGCGGTTGGCGGTTAGCGTAATCCCTAGTGGCCCTAGGTGGTTGAACCCAAACCGAGATACGAAAACGTGCAATAGGTAAGCATAATCCCTAGCAGCCCTAGGTAGCATAAGTCCTAGTTGTACAAACAATAATTCATGTTGGAAGACCCTAGCTAGGTTTAGGGTAACAGTCCAAACCGATCTTAAGGATCATGGAACTATGTTAAAGTAATATAGAATCTCATGGGAAAGCCCGTATGGTCTACGGCAAGGGACTGAACATTTACATGGAATAAAACATACAAGTTGAGTAACCTATATATGCGATATATTAGGTTGACATGGACCATTACACGACTTTTGAGTGAGGGTCATTCTTGGTTAACACATGACACGGTGGGGATACTAGTACGGTAGGTGCAGAGCTAAAATACAGGATAGATATCACGGGGCGTTATACGTGACAGATATCTTGGGGATATTATACTTGATAGAAACCTGACGATGTGATACCTTGTTTTATCTTGACATCGTAATTTATCATGACACCTTAGTTTATCCGAGTTCAGTAGTTCATCCTGTTATTTTTATTTAGCTTATCTATCTTGTTATCATGCTTATGTTCATCTCAGTTTCTCATGTCAGTTAACTTTACTAGTTTTTATGCTAATAGTAGATAGGGCTTACTCAGTCTTTTTGACTGACCCGTTTTATTTCGCCTCTTTTCTTCCGTTCCCCCCCAGGTTACAGGGAGGAAATACTGTTGTTTAGTTCGGACTTCTTCTGCTTGAAGGTCATCATGGATGGCTTGGACTTTTCTTGGCTAATGGCTACTTTACTGTTTTTACTTGGGGAATAATTTATGAAAATGTCTTTATGCTTCTTTACTATTGCAAGACAGGTTTTGATGTACTCTGATGTAAAAAGCTTTAGACCTTATTTATTCATGTTATGAAAGTTTGATTTTACTTCCGTTATTTTATATGTTCTGTCTTGTGATATTTCTGTGCATGTTTACCAATAATGCCCCTCTAAAGCTAGTGCATTCCTTTGCGAGTGACCCTAGCGGAGGCGGGGTGTTACAACGGACTTGTAAATGGATGTGTGTCTGACATTGAATTTCATTCTATGTTAATTGATTCCTATTAAATATATATCTGTTTGGTGGCGGAGAATTTATTCTCTTTCTTAACACCCTTCTCTTAGACGTACGAGCTTAGAGGTTATATATTGATAGACATTAGTCGCATGGCGTGAATTGTCAATGTGGCATGCTAAGATGCAAATGATCAAGGCTTTTGTTGAAAATCAGAGCTTTGTGGTTGATGATCAAAGCGCAACTTTATTTAGCATAGCTTTATGTATAGCATTACTTCGCGAGCCTCACACTCCGGTATGAGTCGAAAACGAGATAAGGACCGTAGGGAGAATTTGCGTTTCTGTCTAGCTAGAAGTGGTGTAATGGTATGGAGCCCAGACATTTTTACTTATGTGGATGATGGATTGTGAGGGCCTTTAGATATTGGTCGCTATTGGCCAAGTGATAGGTCCGATAGGATCAGGAAATGTATTGTTCAGGAATAACTAATCCACTAAAGTATGTGTGGACCGGCCCTACAGCATCCAAGGGTTCGCCAGTGTCCGAGCCTTGAGGCATTTGCTAGAGTGTCTCAAATCGGGAGGAGCCATCCCTAGCCTTGACTCATGATGGAAACCCAATTTCCAATACGATACTACGAATTTAATTGTCAACCTATATATGAGGACATAGTAGGATGGGGTACTATGCCGTCTAGGGTTGATACATTTATATTGAAAAGTGTTTTAAACTGACTAGACTCTAATAATAATAATATCAAATGTTTTTTGTTTTATACGTATCAATCATACTTGATCATTATAAGGTAAAACTCTATCCTCCGGTTTGCGTTGCATTGTGTGATGGGACTTGAGTCTTATAATAGTTTCATTTTTCTAAAAAGTATTGCGTTGTTTAAAAGATTTACTTTATTTTATGCACTGGCAGTCCAATGGAGTAAACTCGTTTCGCGTTAGTGGCATGGTCCTGTAATTGGCCTTATTATTAGATAAGTTAAGTAAGATTTCTCATACCAGTTCCATTACTGACTTGTAGTTTGTTTCACTTGCAAACTCGGGTGCCCTTATTTTTACACGGGTAGCCAAGTAAACAGGTAACAAACTTTATTTTGGATATGCACTGCAGCATGGGGTGCTCTTTTGGCAGAAGACGAAGACTATCTTTTATCTCTTATTTTGTATTTAGACATCACCTCATCTATGCTATGTTTGATTATGTTCTAAACTTATTATCTACTTGTTGGAACTTTTTATGTACACAGTAGTACCATGTATCTATGCAACTCTTATGATGATGACATTATGATTCCACTGCTATGATGATGAGTATTATTCTATGATTCCATGTGTTATGCTATTATCTGTTATCTGCTGATGTGATAAATGTGTTATATTCCAATAATTATCCTTGCTTCCATGACACGTGAGTTTGGGGATATCACTATATATATATATATATATATATATATATATATATATATATATATATATATATGAGGAGCGTTCCAAGGCACCCATGTTAGCACCCCTATCTGTCAGTGAGCTGCGACGATCCAAATCGAACGAGGATTTGTCGATGCTCAATCCACGTATATATAAGGATCTATCCAAAATTTGAGTTCGTTCTGACATTCGTACAATAATATATTTAATGTTTAAATTTAACGGTTTGAATAAATGTCTGAACGGTGAATAATTGAGCTAAGATTTTGAATATGCTACGGATGTCGGAACAAGCTCAAATTTTGGATAGGGCCTTAAATATATGTGGATTGAACATATACAAATTCTCGTTCGGTTTATATCGCCGTAGCTCACGGACGGATAAGGGTGCTAATAGTGGTGCTGTAGACAGGGGAAGCCCTAGAACGCTTCTCTCTCTCTCTCTCTCTAGCCTACCACTTTTCCACTGCATATATATATATATATATATATATATACATACACACACACACACACACACACACACATATATATATATATATATATATATATATATATATATATATATATATATGGGAAATTCTATTGGGACACAAAATTTAGACACAATTGGTGACACAACTAATCTCCATCATTGGATCACCCCATGAATTACTCCTCTCCACATAAAGACAAAAAGATCCAACGGTTGAGGCTTTGTGTCTGCAGGTTTGTGTCTAATTTTGTGTTCCGATAGCCGCCCCATATATATATATATATGAGGCAGGTTCAATGACACCACAAATAGCGAGCACCCCTTTAGCCTACCACTTTTCCACTGCACACTTCCTCTCTCTCTCATTCCACCCATTCTCTCACCTTCCACTTACTTTCCATTCATTTTCTTTAATATAAATTAGTGGCTGCAATTGGGATGCAAATGGGAGGTTGAAATTTAGGGGGGCTCCCTAATTCTCTCTCTCTATATATATATATATATATATATATATATATATATATATATATATATATATATATATATATATCAAGCTTTCAATGGCACCTCGAAAACGTAGCATCCTTTTGGCCTTCCTGAATTCCACCATCCATTTATATTAGTTTAAGTTAGTGGAAGATGAAAGAATGAGTGAAAGGAGAAAGAGGGAGAATATAGGGTGGAAAATAGGGAGGACAAAGGGGTGCTCCACTGTTTGAAGTGCCATTAGCCTCGTATACATAAAAGACACGTTAATTATATCTTTATCGGATGTGGGTGGATTTTGGTGCGGTCTATGCCCATTCTTAGTCCCTACCATTGCATTGTGCAGGAAAAATTAATTCATACTACTACGTACACACAGGTACTTCCGGGCCTGAAACTTCCATTAAATTAAAAACAAAAAAAAGACCCCTTCTGTCAAAATCTCCCAAATTTCTAACGCCATTCACACAAAATCAAGAAGCGATTTTTACAGATCGAAGATGAGAGGATCATCAAAGAGACAAATAAACATGGTGATTTCATGGGTAAAGCGTCAGCCACCAAAAGTAAAAGCTTTCTTGAGCGTCGTGTCCGCCATGGCTGCTCTTGTTTTTCTGAGATTCATTGTCCATGATCACGACAATCTTTTTGTCGCTGCTGAGGCTGCTCACGCGATTGGAATTTCCGTTCTTGTATACAAGCTCACCAAGGAGAAAACTTGTGCTGGTGCGTGTGATTTAACTATTGTACTTCATTTACCAGTATGTTGATTTCACTTTATCAGATATTCTTTTTTCATGATGGTAATGTTGGATTAGTAAATTTTGTTTTTTTAGAACCTCTTTAAGTTTGAGCAGGAGATTGAACAGTAATTTAGGTTTTAGATGTTTATCAGTTATCCAGGCGAGCTGCTGTTACGTGACAAGAAAATGCCAGAGAAACTAAAAGAAATCTTTAATTGGATTATGATTAAATCGGGGAAATACTAGAAGGAAAATCACTAATAAGGGCATGGTAAAAACAGAAATTTTAAAATTAAATAATCTTGTTAAGAATCAAATTATATAATTTTCCTTTGTAAAAATTGTCCACAAATACTAATGTGTTCATATTTATCTTTTCCTTCTTTCATGCTATATTCTTTTCCATCATCCTGCCAAAAACCTATATGAATGCTACAGATTTCCCAAATACATGTTCAAAATCTTTATAGATTTTACCGCTTTAAAAAAAATCAAGGTCAAATCTTTATAGGTATTGCCATTAAAAAAAAAAAAAAAAATCAAAGGCTAAATCTTCAAATTGTATATAATTTTTATATCCAAACATATAATATTAGACAATTTAAAGTTATCTTTTAGAAACTTCAAATCTGGGAGAATTTATTCAGGGGAAAGATGATATGGTAGGAGGGATTTGGGTGGAAATTATTTTATCTAATTCTTATGTTTTATTAAAAAACATAAATATTAGCACTTTCAAAGGTTACAAATTTCAAATGAGGGGAGGGATTAGGGTATGGATGGGGTAGTGATGTGGGCGAAAAAAAGAAACTGTTATGTTGAAATTCATGTTAAAAAAATTTGGCCTTACGAAAGTTACATGACACGATAACAACTAAGACGTTTTTCTCAAGCAAGTTGGGGCCGACTAGAGATGAATCGCAAAAGCAAATGACAAAGTCAATTTAACAGTAATGATAATAACGAGTTAGGTGAAAATAAAAATAAAGTAAAAACATTAAATAAATAATAATATAGTAAATAAAATAAACAACTACAATAATAGTAATAATATTACTATTAACTGTAATAATGGCAATAGTGGTAATAAAGACCAAAGACTAAACACTACGTCTTAGTCTCAGGCTTATATTCACTATCTTATAATCTAACATTTATGACACTACGCCTAAACCAACAATGTGCCCATGGTTCTGGTATATGGATCGTTAACTTCCATATGCTCCTATCCGACACAAGCTCTTCGAATATATTCCAATATCTTGAGTCTTCTACTACTACCTCTCATGTCATCCTTGGTTGTCCTCTACATTTCTTTGAACCTTTAGTACGGCCTCTAATTCCAACGTGCACTTCCGTTCGATATGTCCAAACCATCTTAAAAGGTGTTGGAGTAGCTTCGCTTCAATTGGTGACACTTCTAGTTTGTCATGTTTATCATCATTTCTAATTCAGTCTCATCTTATGTGACCATAGCTCAATCTCGACATATACATTTCCGCTGTAGTTATCTTCTGAGTGCATTGTCCTTTAGTTTGTCTATATTCTGTATCATATAACTTCGCATGCCTGATCGTCGTTCTATAGAATTTTCTTTTAAGCTTACGTAAAAAAAAGATTAATTTAGGTGAATCATAATATGAAAGTAAGAGAGACTGGGGGAGTAAAATGCAGCGAGCTACTGATTAGTGGAGCTGGTGGCGATGGATGGTTATGGGTGAAGGGCTCATGTTGGGTTTGTAATGAAGCGAGATAAAAAATAAATGGTATTGGACGTCCAAAAAAATGTGTGCTTTGTTAGACACTGATATGTTACTTCACAAAGTACTAAGCTTACATTCGTTAAAATAGTTATCCTATTTCTCAAATCATTTATGTATCCCCTGTTCGGTTATCGTCCTTGTATGTTTTAGTCCGTGTTATCAAAGCGCACGCTATATCGACAAATAGCACACCTCGCAGAGCTTGCGCTATTGTATTTATAATGTCGTAGAGGTTCCCTATAGCAAGCACGCTATTTTATCATAGCGCATAGCTTTATATAACATGCTATTTTTTTAAATGTTTGGACAGTGAATAAAACCCAAAATTAGCATGCTACTGTACTTATAATGACTTAGAGGAAAACATTGTAGACTATGACTCGAAAGAAGAATAATTGTTCAGATAATGATGATGGTTTTGATTTGGCTGAAACTAATGACTAGGGTTTAAAAGTTTAGAAGTGTAATACAATTTTTATATTTTGTTATTGTACATTTGAACCATGTCGTTTGTTTGAATCTTGTTGTGTAGACTTTATATATGTTATTTTCATTTGACATTATTTTCTCTTTTTAGGTCTTCTAGTTTATATTTTTGTCATTAGGAAATCTTATATATTTTATGCAAAAGCGTATGTTTCATGCAATTTTAGTTAGGAAAATATATTTGATTTTTTCTTAAAAAAATGAACCAAATAGCGCACTATAGTGCATAGTGCAAAATAGCGCGTAGTGCAAGCCATGCGCTATTTGCTATTGACTACACTGGTTTTAGTTATTCCTGTGACGTTTTTCTTCAATTCAATTTAGAAGTATGTTGAAGGGACAAGTGTAATTACCTGAAAGGACATTTACAACCAAGATATCAAGGAAAAAACTGTCATTATTGTCATGTAAGTGGTCAACAATGCTATTTTGTCATGTAATTCCCATGAACTTACAAAATTACTGTTTTGGGACAATAATTCTCATGTAAGTTGTCAGCATTGCTATTCGTTATTGTGTCAAACAACTCAAAACAGTAATCTGCAAGAAATTTTAATTGGAAAGAGTGATAGTTAGAATATGCATTTTTACCCTTCATGGAATGTTGATCAACTTAGGATTAATTATCTTTCATCACTCCCTTTAATCCTTTTTCCTTCCCATTTTGCAGGACTCTCTCTCAAATCTCAGGAGCTAACAGCTTTATTTTTAGCAGTTCGGTTGTACTGCAGTTTTGTTATGGAGTATGATATTCACACTGTGTTGGACTCTGCAACCCTTGCATCCACATTGTGGGTTATTTATATGATGCGGTTTAAGTTAAAATCCAGCTATATGGAGGACAAAGACAATTTTGCAATGTACTATGTGGTCGGTAATTTTTAGTGTTTGTTTATACATTACAGTGAATTTGCTTAATTGAAGTTGTAGTAGCTGCTTTGCAATCTCAGATAACCACTTGGTTATGCACATCCTGTAATAATATTAAGACTGTTATTGTAACAGTAAATTTTCCATTATCATACCTTTACCTGTTAGTCAATTACCTTTTTTTAGCGATCCTTTTTCCATTTTGCATTCTTGGTAATTTATTTTAGTCTGCATATTCACTTGCATTTTTCATGCACCTTTAATATCTTAGACCTCTTAATAACAGATCAATACCTCACATTCAAAATACAAAACTGGAGAAAGAACATTTAAAATTAGAGTTTAAACTCTATATTTGAAAGTATGAAATGCAAGTATTTTGCTTCTTAATGCTCAAATGTGCGTTGGAATATTTTTGGGATATGACCTGTTTATCTGATATCCAATATATTTGTAGACTATTATTCACCCTTAGAATGTAGCTAGTTGGACATATCCAATCATTTACCCTCTTTTCGAATTGGCTTTGAAGGGTGATAAAATATTTTATGATCATCTCTATAGGATTTAGAAGAATAGTTAAATTCGATTTTCCTGCAAGAATTGTGCTATAAAATGTCTTTGTTTGACAAAGTAGCAACAAACACTCATGACTGGATTCTTGCTTTTGATGTAGGTTGTGCCTTGTGCAGCATTAGCTTTTCTAATTCATCCTTCAACATCTCACAACATCCTCAACCGAATCTGCTGGGCGTTCTGTGTTTATTTAGAAGCTGTCTCAGTGTTACCCCAGCTACGTCTGATGCAAAACACAAAGGTACAAATGAGATTGCTGGGTCCCATTTGTATGTGTGAAATGTGTTTTTTTTTCTTTTAAGGTATAATACTTTATTTGTTTTTAACAGATTGTTGAACCGTTTACATCTCACTATGTCTTTGCGTTGGGAGTTGCAAGATTTCTCAGCTGTGCACATTGGGTTCTGCAGGTACTTAAAGAATTTCAGTTATATAAGAATTTTGCATTAAATACATTCTTTACTTACTGAAAATCAAATTTATCAGTAGATTGAAGCATTTAGTTTGCTTCTGAAATTTTACTGATGTTTAATTCTGTATAAAATATAAATGGTATTTTAATGTAAAATTTAGGTCTTAATGTTTTATTATATGTACTTAATATAATATATCATGTTGAATAGGGACTTATCATGTGTCTGCTTCTTACTATTTATATTATATCCAATCTGGTTGGACCACCTTTCCATCCACACTTAATATTTAAATTTGAGGCTGTACAATTTATCATCAGGAACTCCATCCATTTCAAATGAAGTTAAGTGTACAATTTCCAAATCTAGATTCCTTTTGAAGTTAAGCAGTTTTTAGAAATATTGTTGTTCTTTCCTTTATCTGTTGTGGATCATGTAACGATATACATAACGAGAAATGTAAAGGGAGAAATGTTTTGGACAAAGGAAACATTTTTTTAAATTAAATAATTAATTTAACGGGTGAAGCAAATTATCGGTTCTTCTCTAATAAAAATAAATCAGCACTTGTTAAGTTGATCTTCTCATAATTATCTGTCATCTCTTTCTTTCACATAGTTTTCTATCCTGCCAAAATCATTGAATCTATCTTTTCGTCTTCAAAACTCAAAAACCATAATCATCTAACTAAAAAATAGTTAAAAATTATAAATATGGAGGTGGACTCAACTTAATTATTCATTTAAATTTAGTGTTCCGGTCCCAGTCTAAATTTAAAATGATACAAATTGATTTTCAGTTGAAAAACTTGTAATGAACAAAATTTTAATGCTTGAGAAGAGAGAAGAAAGGTTGGTTTTTGAGATTGGATAAGAAAGCGAGAAGGTATTCTTGGAAGAAGGGTTCTACCCCTCAATAATTAGAAGTCTTTTCTTAAAATTTTCCCATAGTATGCCCTTCCCTTGTTCATAGTAATCCTCACTTTGTCAATTCCTAAAATAATTGTAATGGCTTTGTCACTTAAGTGTAGAGGGGAAAAAGCTCAAGCAAGATGAACATGAGGTATAAATCGACTACTCAACTTACTAAACCATTAGCAAGTTGCATCTTTCTTGGAATGTAAGGTTCTGAACAAGAAATATTGCAGGCTGTAAAACTTAAATCAACCTGATACCTCAATAAATGTGCTGAAACTTACTGGTTGATTTTCCTCTTTTAAAGATGAGCATATCCATTTAAGTATTATACTATTATTTGGTCTTCAGCAACTATTGACAGAAACATGTAGATATCATTTGTAAATTATGGTTGTTAAGGCAAATGCTTCAGCGAGCTTAGGCTCAAAAAAGTTTCAATCCTCGGACTCTATGGTTTTCTACCCTTAGAGATGTAAGTGTTGATGAACGGATACAAAACGCTTATTCTTCCAAACTGGAGAAGCGCATGGCATAATTTTTTGAGCTTAAGAATTGTGGTCATATAAAATTTATTATCATCATCTTTTGTTCTTCTTTCTCTCTTCTGTTGTATTGTCATTTCATTTTCTTCAAGAATACTTTTTTCCTCTTTCTTTTGCTCAAGAATATTACAATTACGACAAATCTGTTCTTTCTTGTCATCGAACTGCTCAAATTTGTGAAACCACAGAAGCTGAAATTATTTGTAGGATTGACTTATTCCATTTTATTTCTAAATTTGAATTGCTTATTACACTTTTTATATTTAGGAGCATTATTGTAACACCCCACCTCGAGATCCACCATGATAAAGAGCATTCACGAGTAATGTTGTTTATTAGAGCGTAGAATATGGCTTGTTAGGGGTGATCATCTGTAATTTTGTATTATACGAGTATTGGATACGTCGATTAAGTGTATAAATTTTCTTTTCTTATCTCAAGTGTATACTCAACACATTTAATATGAAATTACCATGGTTAAGGGCTGTATTCAGAATAGTATACGACACACCATAGATTTCAGGTCACAGAACAACTACATATATAGATACAATCACTGAATACAACATATACATGTGCTACATCATGAATGGTTTACACTCATAAATACAACAAACACCAATGAATCAAAATACAATGACTCGAACGTATAAATATACAACGAAGATACCAACTTGCCAACTTCAAAATATATTCCAAGCTAGATCCATCGACCACGAATCAACATCAGACTGAGCCTGAAAGAACTCGGTCTGGTTCGAGTATTACATATACAGATCAATCTAGTTTACATATCAGTTAAGGAATAAAAGGAATAAAATATCACTCAGACACTAATTTCTTTCCATAAGAAAAGGAATCACAATACACGGATTCACATGGAACTCAGATCCAGTAATTTCCTTTCTATCTGGGAGGAGTGTCATACTCCAAGGTCAACAAAGCACATCATTTATAAGTCCATAAGGTTAATATATGTTTATGAGAAACTAGAACATGGACTTGACACCGAAATCACATAATTATCCGAACTCCATGGTTAGGGTAATCAACACTTGGAATCACATAATACGAAATGAAAGATTCTGAAATCACCAAAATCACATGATAAAATCACAAAATCACATAAATCACCGAATCACAAAATCACTGGAACTCTATTAAGAGTTCAAAACCACTAATGAAATCACTACAAATAATAATAATAATCACTATGGTGAAATTGATTATAAACACATAACTATAGAGTATATATCCATCACGGAGTGGCAAGCCGAAGTTGTGCTTACACGTGTATCACGCAAGATGGCTTGAAGTGATAACCAGTACTAATATCACGCAATAAAGGTACCCAAAGGTCCACATAGTTCACACAGGATTGACCCGAAGGTCCACAGAGTAATGTCGGTCACACAATGTGTCACATACCCTAAGATATTAATCCGAAAAATGGTAATCGTGCGTCCCATTCCACACGTTCTCACTTAATGGTCCATGCACACCGTAAGTTAGCTCCATATGAGAAAACACGGAAAATCACAGAGAACTACATAAATCACAAAGAAACATGGAGGATCACTGACATTAACGAAGAATTACGGAGTCATGGAAATTTATTACTTCGATTGAATGGATCTCGGATTAATTGATACCGTATATCGACGCGTTTCATACCGTGAGGTTTACGACACCATTAAATCACAAATACGTCTTCTCGAAGGGTGAAGATATGTGTGATTTTTATATTAAAATTACACTTTTGAAAACAACTTGAAAATATGGTTTTCAGAAAACCCTTGAAAATTGCTAAGTTTGAAAATCCTTAGATAAATAAATATATTTGTAAATTTTATAAAAACCTTGTTAAACAATAGTTCATATCAAAACCATATTTCGTGTTTAAAACATTCGAAAGCACTTTTAAAACTAGTGCAACTGTCACTGGAACACACAAGAAAATGTCACTAGAAATGCACGTAAACAACATTCACAAAACCATTGGAAATTCACTTCTTCACTATTGAAGCATGCAACTATAATGTCACAATAACTCATGATATCACTAAAGAATTATGCTCGTACTGGCATTTGATTTGCAGCAAAACGGGTTCAAGAAATGCACCAAAACCAGGTGGAAAAAAGGCTCACAAACTCATACAAGAATAGCTCGAATCTAGGCATCTCTGCCTATCGGTCGATCCCAGGTCGACCTCTAAATGGACCTCTGGGTCGACCTGGGCGTGCCCAAGCCCGATTCTTTCCGAGATAGCTGCTTTGATTCTGATTTTTGGGTTATCAAAACAACTCAGAACTTGATGAAATTTCACATACATGAAGTAGAACTTGATAACAACATACGGAAAAAAGAATCACTCTGTTTCATAAAGAAATGAAGAAGTTTGAGGACACGAACATGGATACACACACAATGATTCACTGTCTCAAGAAATTTACTGTAAATAGTGAATAAAACTTCCGTATTTCAACAGATTCAGCCCAAATAAACAGAAATCATAGTAAACTAGAAAGCATGAGTTGCACAACTCACCTTGCATGTATTAACGATGATTTCCAACACTTAGTTTGCCAAGATGATAGCTTTAAGCTTCCAAAACAATGCCTTACAAATTGCAGTAGGTTTTGACTTCTCTTGATTCTCATCTACAGTTTATTTATGACATCATGAGGAGGCTCTGCTAAAAATTTGAGAGGATTTGAAGTGGTGGATGTTTAGATATGAATTTCGGAAGTAAAACAATGATTGTTGTGTTTAACAAACACCAGCAAAACATTTCACTTTCAATATGTTTTTCACCTAGCCTACTCCGAATTTGCAAAAGATATAAACACGAAAGTTGTTCATTATTGAAATATCTTTCAACTGAAGGAAAGATGAGGTAATTTTGCCAAGTAAATCAAAGGTTATGCCATTTGAAAGTGAATAAATCATTTTTTGTTTGAAAAACAAAGTAAATCCACTCACTACTGACTGATTTTAAAAAAAAAGTTGTTTCGTTTTGAATCAGCTTTCCAGCAAAATACCAGTGAATTTGGATT
This sequence comes from Allium sativum, assembly GCA_030737875.1. Classification (NCBI taxonomy): domain Eukaryota; kingdom Viridiplantae; phylum Streptophyta; class Magnoliopsida; order Asparagales; family Amaryllidaceae; genus Allium; species Allium sativum. Next base: position 434,206,075 of record CM060912.1, read on the forward strand.
AAGAATTCAAAGTTATGGCTTAAAAATTGAGAGTAAGCATTTCTGAAAATAAAAACATACACCGGAAAATTTAAAAGTGGTACAAATAAAAAAAAAAAAAAAAATCATTTTTGAGAAAGCTTTCCAACAAAAAAAGAATTACCTCATTTGGATATGCGGTTTAGGAGATATGGCTGAAAGGAGGAGGATTCTTAAAGAAGATTCTCTTATAAAAAATGATCATGTTCTTCCCATTCTCAAGACTACTTCAGGTTTTCTAATTTATTCTTGGACACCTGTCATGCAAGTCTTAGTATGAGGACACATGCCATTTTTAGTTGTCAAAGATTTTTCTACACATTAATTTATACTAACATATACTTGCACTTGTTAATGCATAGTTATACAAAAGTCATTTTGTTTACATTTTTTTTTTTTTTTTTTTTGATTACATTGTCGATGTTTCTTCAAACTGCTCACAAAATCTCCGAATTCTTTCGTTTAAATACTTAAATGATTATACAAGTTATTCACATTTGAATTCATATTTTGTTTTCTCCATCCTTACATTACAAATCATATTAAAATCTGTATACCCAAGTACCTCAACACTCGGGTTGTTACAATTATCGATCTAATATAATAAAATTCTAGTTTAAATTCTGATTCAAAATGTTAACAATTACTGTTTTGTATGTTATTAGTTTATAATAGTGTAATGATTTTGATTTTGAAGATTTGAAAAAATAGCTATACAAAATTGGCTAACATTGAACTTTGATTGGACACAATAAAATTAGGAAATAGACATTACAAATTTACAGATCAACAGTCGTTGTCTAATAAAAGCCCTAAGTGCAAAATCTTGCTATTTTTGGCTCCTTTGAATTGATTTTCTTGGTAAAATTATTTTAAATTTTCTGTATGTGCAAGGGTATTGCTATTCAACTCTCTCTCTCTCTCTCTCTGTGCGTATGGGAAAGTCTATTTAGACACAAAATGAGGGACACAAAATCTGAACCATAGGATTACCTCATGATTTGCACCCCTCACATAAAAACAAATTAATCATGTGGCTGAGATTATGTCTTTTGATTTGTGTCAAAATTTTGTATTTTCATAGCCGCTCCATATATATATATATGTATATATACATATATGAGAGTCTATTTAGACACAAAATTAGACATAAACAATCTCAACTAGTAGATTTTCCCCTGAATTCCATTCAGTACAAAAAGACAAATGAATCAAATGGTTCACAATTTGTGTCTCAATAGCCACTCCCTATAAATATATATGTATATGTGTGTATGTGTGTGTGTGTATATATATATAGGTATATGTATGTATGTATATATAGGCGAGTGTTCAATGACACCCTAAACAGTGCAACACCCCATACCCCTGATTTCCACCACACATTCCGTTTCCCTCTCCCTTCACTACTTCTCTCTCCTTCCACTAGCCTAAATTATAATGAGTGGTGGAGAGAGGAAGGCAAATGGGGTGCTCACTATTTGGGGTGTCATTGAACGATCCTCATATATATATATATATATATATATATATATATATATATGTGTGTGTGTGTGTGTGTGAGGAGCGATCAAGAGCACCCAAATAGTTTAACACCCCTTTAGCCCTCCTGATTCCCACCACACAATCCACTTTCTCTCCTTCCACTAGCTCTCTCCTCCCACCAACTCAATAGATAATAAACGAGAGGCTATTATAGAGGTGCAAAAGGGGTGCCAACAAAATAGGGTGCCATATAGCCTTCTTCTATATACATATATATGTGTGTGTGTGTGTGTATATGTATATATGAGGTTTCAGGCTTAGCAGAACTAAAACAGAGTATATGAAGTGTGATTTTAGCAGTGTCAGGTCAGATGACGGTGAAGTTACCCTGGCCGGTAGAGTAGTACCCAAGAAGGAATCGTTTGAAACTTAGGATCTATGTTGCAGTTTGATGGGGAGATTGATAAGGATGTTAGTTTTAGAATTCAAGCAGGATGGGTGAAATGACGACTAACATCTGACATTCTCTGTGATAGGAAGATTCCTTAGAAGTTTAAAGGAAAGTTCTATAGGACATCAATCAGGTCTGCAATGTTATATGGTGAAGAATGTTGGCCTACTAAGAGGCAACACGTCCAGAAGATAAGCGTAGCAGAGATGCGGATGCTGCATTGGAGCTGTGGGCATACCAGACGAGATCGGATTAGAAATGAGGATATTCGGGAAAAACTTGGAGTTGCACATATTGAAGAGAAGTTAGTCCAATACCGCTTGAGATGGTTTGGACATATCTAACGTAGACCGTACGATGCACCTGTACGCGTTGGAATTATAGGCCGCGCCGAAGGCCCAAAGAGAGGTAGAAGTCGACCTAAAATGACATGGGAGGAAATAATAAAAAGAGATTTAAGTAACTGGTGTTTATTTGAAGAGCTGGTAGTTGATAGGAGTGCATGGAAGCTGACAATCCATGTACCAGCACCTTAGGTTTTTTTATTTATTTATAATTATTTTAGATTTTATTTCACGTTTATTGAGTCTTTTTAATTTTTATTACTATTTTAGATTTTATTTCACTTTTATTGAACTTTTTTACTTATTATTATTATTATTTAAAAAAACGTTTATCAAACGACTTTTTATCCGTTTGGTTATTTTAAACACTTTCTATATATATATATATGAATAGGATCAGGGAGCCCTCTGAATTTCAGCCTCCCATTTGCACCTGAACCACAACCACTCATTTATATTAAAGAATGTGAGTGGGAAGTGAGAGAATGAGTGGAAGGAGAGAGAGTGTGGAATACTTGGTTGTGGTTGAGGGGCTTTTGGGGTGCTCTCGATCCTGCTCCATATATATATATATATTAATATATTATCATCATTATTTATTTTAATTTAATTTAATTTAATTTTGGGTTCTATATCTAACAAACCCCAACTTGTTTGGGATATATGGCTTTGTTGTTGTTGTTGTATATATATACATATACATATGTGTGTGTTGGGGTTGGGGGGGGGGGGGGGGGGGGTTGCGTTCAGTTTTGTTGGTTTGGAGTGATTTTTGAACTAACCAAGCTATTTTTTACTTAACATTTTATGATTAGTACGTTCAGTTTCTTGAAAATAAAACATAAAGATGTGAATGAAGTGTGTATTTTCATTCTTTTTACTTGTGATATCAACTTACATACTATATATAAAGAATAATTTGATTGTTCAACTAATGTAGGAATTTATCATAACCTTACTAATTTTGATATCATGTTAAAGTTAGGTCAGTTTGATCTGCAGTCGATAGCTAAAATAAATAAATTTACTGACAGATTGTAAACAAATTTAACTCTATAACTGAACCAAACTGACCAAAATGAGCAGCTTTGGTTTGGTTTATTTGGTTTTAACTAGAGCCTTTAAATCTTCTTCATCCCGTCCAAGATCCAAGATGTGGTCTCATTTTCATATGTGGAGTATATGAAACTTCGAACTTAATTTATATCTTATTTGTCACCATCTCACCCGAAGTAATAAGATCTCAATTGGAGATACTGTTCAAGACCGGGATGCTTTTAACCAAATACTGCACACTCCTGGTTAGTGGAAGTTCTTGAAAAATATTAAATATAATAACCAACTCATAAACTCAACCAACGTCAGGCTGATCACTAGATGATAAGTTTTTTTTTTTTTTTCCCCACATCTTAACATTTTTTTTTTTTAAACTGAATACAATTAATTTGGTTTTTTTTGTACGATCTGTTGTGCAGTATAAAGTTGATTGAAACAGCAATATTTTTATGGCTGTAATGAGCAAGATTGAATAGTAAACAGGCTTTTTACTTGCATGCATTTGAACATAGAAAACTTGTTTGTTCATGCGTTCATGTAATATGCCAATGTATAAAAAGTTGCAAGTGTTCATTTTGGCTGTAATGGTTATTTGTTGCGTTAATGCCCTTATATTTATATCTACTTACTATATTACTAACTGGTTGTTGAATACAAAGATAAGAAAAGCAATATTCATATTGAAATATTATTCCGAAACCTTCTCAGCAGATCAGAAATTATCTTTTTTAAAAAAGAAATCGCCTAGGTGGCAAATTAAGTTTTCACTGAAAAGGTGCCTGGCCATCTGTCTCTAACAATAATGAGACTAATTCATGTATGCAAAGTTGATACTTGAGAATGAAGGTCGTCTATCCTCTTTGTTTGAAACTGTTAATTAGTGAATAATCTAGATGCTTGCATGGTAGCAGTTACATTGTCAGCTTGCTTGATTGAACTTTATTCTTTCATTACACGCATTCATGGTTTCAAGTCTACCGTGACAATTTTTCATGTGTCACAGCCAGCATGCTATAAGCAAATACGATAGAAAATGCCAATTTCACACACGTACATTCTGTTTTCCAATCTATATTTTTAATCAAAGACACGATTGAAATCGAGAATAAAATAGAAGTGTGTCAAATGAAAATTGTTGTAGGTTGAGTTATAAGCTTATTTTTTTTCTTTCTAATGTATATATAGGTATTGGATACTCGAGGAAGATTGTTGACTGCGTTGGGATATGGGCTGTGGCCATCAATGGTTCTTCTCTCCGAAATTGTTCAAACTTTCATCCTTGCAGATTTTTGCTACTACTATGTGAAAAGGTGAGCTTATTTTGCTTGTTCTATCATAGATTATTTTACTAGCAATGCCATTTAAACTTCGTCTCCTTTTTTTGCAGTACTTTGGGTGGGCAACTCGTGATGCGTTTACCTTCCGGCGTAGTGTGAGTGTAACCCATAAATTTATGTAGAATTTGAAATATGGGTAATATTTATTTCGACCATTTTCTTTCTTTCTTTTTTCCCTCTTTTTTCTCTTTTTTTTCCCTCTTTTTTTCCTTTCCTTTTCCATATTGTGCCCAGTTTAGAGATTTTGAGCAATGATATGTAGCTATGGTTACCTAAATGATTGTCCCGTCTATGTGAATTAATGTGGAATTTTAAACTATAACACCTGAATTCTTGTTTTTTGCATCCTTGGTCAGATCTATGGTTTCAGGTGACCAGCTTTATTCTGCAGTTTGATTTTATTTTTACCAAATGGAAAGTCTATTTAGACGCTAAATTTTAACATAATTCGTGATATAATGGATCTTCACCATTTGGATCGTCCTATGAATTTCATCCCTTCATATAAGAACAAAATGATTCAGCGGTATGGATTTTGTATGACATAAATTGTGTCTAGTTTTTCTTGTTCAAATGGCCGCTTCCTTTACCAAATAGTTAAATAGGAACGTGTAGATGGATATCAAGGAGCTACAATAAATAAGAAAAGCTATTGGTCTTTGGTAAATCTTTTTCTAAATTAAACTAAATTGCACTTTGCATGTTTTCGGTGTTGTATCCTACACGGCAAATGCCTTTAGTTGTGGAGTTTGGTTGATGACTTCTTTGTGCTTCATTATGTGATTTTTTGCTTTGTTTGCGATGAATAATAAATTCTGCGTTACATTTCTTAGTTTTTGTTGGAATGCTCTGCGGTGACATGGGATCCTTGTATATGGCTTTGTGGCTATGTATGTATTTACATATTAGCATTGATAATCTTGTCATTTGAATGGACCATGTGTGTATGCACGCCGGCGCACCTATATATATATACACACACACACACACACACACACCCCAGTACATATGCACGTCCGATGGGCGTGTGCATAGATGCATTTGACCGAAGATGGAAATGAAGTGTAGAATAAGCGGTAAACTCATATATGTGTATGCAGAAAATATGGAAGAGTAAATGAACACAACACCACACTGTTTGTGCAGATAAAAACCGCATGCAATAACGTCAGTGACTATCTCTGGATCAGCTGAGTGTGAAGACACAGAAATATTGAAAAAAAATGACAGAACATGACCGTTGTATAAAGAAGCGAAAGCCTGAACGTTAAATAAGCGGGAAGTAAGTAACAAAGGAAGCAAAACAAATGGAATAACTGTTTATAACGCAGTTATCATCAGCAGTTACAACTTATTTGCGGGAAGAAACCTGAGAAAGGACAACAGTTAAAAAAAGAACAAATAGGATGACAAAAAAACTGTGAAGCAAAAGCAGGAGGAGCAGTTGCATTAATGTGAATGTGATCGGGAACGTGAACGGCTTTCAAGCTCAGCAAAAACCGTATCAATTTCTGCAATCTGGAAGGAATAAAAGAAAAGAGTTAACACTTGGGTTTACAAACTGTCAGTACGATAGGAATGAAAAAAAGTAATGAAGTTAAAAGGAGAACTGACCACTGCCGGGTCGTTCCAGTCGATTTCATCATCATCGTCAGCCTGGACAGTGTGAAGTGAGTTGTGTGAAGTGGGATGATCGTGTATGACTTGGTCATGGGTACGTTCGTGAGACTGAGCATACCTTGTTATGCTTATCCATTATATTAAGATGAAACTTAATGCAGTCATTTGATCCATACCTTGTTATGCTTCTATGCGTAGTACAACAAATGCACAAAAGCCAAAAGGTTGAAGAAAATAGTTCGGGAATTGAGCTGATTCAGTCATCTTATCAAACAAATGAAAATGCATATCGATTCTGGTCCGCATTTACTCCTACCGTTGATGTATAAAAATGGCTGTAACATTTTCGTCAACATCTGACAGGCAGTACAAAATCAGTGGTAATCTCTTCATGTCCGAGTTGTGGTCATAGTTGAGAAATTGTGCCTCGCCATGAACAATGACTGCAATAGTTTTTTCAACATCTGACTGCCAGCTGAAACTCAGGGGTAATGTGTTCATGTGAGAGTTGCGGTCGTAGTTGAGAAACTGTGCCTCGCCATGAACAATGGCTGCAACAGTTTCTTCAACGTCTGACTGGCAGGTGACACTGAGGGGTAATGTGTTCAGCTGAGAGTTGTCATCATAGTTGAGAAATTGTGCCTCGCCGTTAACATCGGGTGCAACGGTTTGTTTATTTCTCAGTGGCAGGGGAAAATCAGCGGTAATTTTTTCATTTCACAGTTGTGGTCACACTTGACAAACAATGACACCTGAGTTGCAGTAGAACAACACCGGTACTGTAAGAACGTTCAAGACAAACGAAATATGTGTGAGTTGAGCAGAGCAATGGTAACAATCGAAAAAAAATAAGTGGATGTAATAACAACAGTGGTAAGCAGATCTTTTGTCAAGATGCTTCAAGTGAATAATTTCAACACATTTTTCAAAATATAAAATTAATGAATCATTTGAACCGATACCGTAACATATATGGATATATACATGCATTGTTTGTAAGTTTTTTCAGGCTTTACAAAATTTATTTCGCATGTATGTATTGTTTGCTTTTAGACATTAAGTAACTTCTATAGAACTCAAAGTTACGACTGAAAAATAGATGACATGAATTGCAAGCCAGAAATATGGAATCATACTTCAAATCCGTCAACCTCTCATGTTTGTATTGTTAAGAAAAATGAAAAGCATACATTATAAGAGGCGAACAATAATGATTAGTGTAATACATGCCAACAAATCCATACAGTATAAAAATCATGCTAACAACTAAATTATAACAACATACCTTTATTAGATAAAACAACGACACTCTTCAATCCACTGCTTGCAGCAAGTGTTTCCGCTTAAGATGTATGGGTAAGAGAGCAAGAATAGCTGAAGAGCAAGCAAAAAAGCATTACAAATCAAAGGGAATGAAAAGTTGACTGTAAGTGAAGCTGACAGTAAAGCACATAAATGTAAGATGAACAATGGGTTTTGTACTTAACAGATCAGTAGATATGAAAATTAACTTCATACTTTGTCGTGAGATGAACAATGTGACATACGCTATCGTAAAGGTTGAAGAAAATAGTCTAAAACTGTGATAATTATCCATTATATTAAGATAAAACTTAGTGCAGTCATTTGATCCATACCTTGTTATGCTTCTATGCGTAGTACAACAAATGCACAAAAGCCAAAAGGTTGAAGAAATATAGCTCGTGAATTGAGCTGATTCAGTCATCTTATCAAACAAATGAAAATGCATATCGATTCTGGTCCGCATTTACTCCCACCGTTGATGTATAAAAATGGCTGTAACATTTTCGTCAACATCTGACAGGCAGTACAAAATCAGTGGTAATCTCTTCATGTCCGAGTTGTGGTCATAGTTGAGAAATTGTGCCTCACCATGAACAATGGCTGCAATAGTTTTTTCAACATCTGACTGCTAGCTGAAACTCAGGGGTAATGTGTTCGTGTGAGAGTTGCGGTCGTAGTTGAGAAACTGTGCCTCGCCATGAACAATGGCTGCAACAGTTTCTTCAACGTCTGACTGGCAGGTGACACTGAGGGGTAATGTGTTCAGCTGAGAGTTGTCATCATAGTTGAGAAACTGTGCCTCGCCGTTAACATCGGGTGCAACAGTTTGTTTATTTCTCAGTGGTAGGGGAAAATCAGCGGTAATTTTTTCATTTCACAGTTGTGGTCACACTTGACAAACAATGGCACCTGAGTTGCAGTAGAACAACACCGGTACTGTAAGAACGTTCAAGACAAACGAAATATGTGTGAGTTGAGCAGAGCAGTGGTAATAATCAAAAAAAATAAGTGGATGTAATAACAACAGTGGTAAGCTGATCTTTTGTCCAGATGCTTCAAGTTAATAATTTGAACACATTTTTCAAAATATAAAATTAATGAATCATTTGAACCGATATCGTAACATATATGGATATATACATGCATTGTTTGTAAGTTTTTTCAGGCTTCACAAAATTTATTTCGCATGTATGTATTGTTTGCTTTTAGACATTAAGTAACTTCTATAGAACTCAAAGTTACGACTGAAAAATAGATGACATGAATTGCAAGCCAGAAATATGGAATCATACTTCAAATCCGTCAACCTCTCATGTTTGTATTGTTAAGAAAAATGAAAAGCATACATTATAAGAGGCGAACAATAAGGATTAGTGTAATACATGCCAACAAATCCATACAGTATATAAATCATGTTAACAACTAAATTATAACAACATACCTTTATTAGATAAAACAACGGCACTCTTCAATCCACTGCTTGCAGCAAGTGTTTCCGCTTAAGATGTATGGGTAAGAGAGCAAGAATAGCTGAAGAGCAAGCAAAAAAGCATTACAAATCAAAGAGAATGAAAAGTTGACTGTAAGTGAAGCTGACAGTAAAGCACATAAATGTAAGATGAACAATGAGTTTTGTACTTAACAGATCAGTAGATAGGAAAATTAACTTCATACTTTGTCGTGAGATGAACAATGTGACATACGCTATCAAGAAGGTTGAAGAAAATAGTCTAAAACTGTGATAATTATCCATTATATTAAGATGAAACTTAGTGCAGTCATTTGATCCATACCTTGTTATGCTTCTATGCATAGTACAACAAATGCACAAAAGCCAAAAGGTTGAAGAAATATAGTTCGGGAATTGAGCTGATTCAGTCATCTTATCAAACAAATGAAAATGCATATCGATTCTGGTCCGCATTTACTCCCACCATTGATGTATAAAAATGGCTGTAACATTTTCGTCAACATCTGACAAGCTATACAAAATCAGTGGTAATCTCTTCATGTCCGAGTTGTGGTCATAGTTGAGAAATTGTGCCTCACCATGAACAATGGCTGCAATAGTTTTTTCAACATCTGACTGCCAGCTGAAACTCAGGGGTAATGTGTTCATGCGAGAGTTGCGGTCGTAGTTGAGAAACTGTGCCTCGCCATGAACAATGGCTGCAACAGTTTCTTCAACGTCTGACTGGCAGGTGACACTGAGGGGTAATGTGTTCAGCTGAGAGTTGTCATCATAGTTGAGAAACTGTGCCTCGCCGTTAACATCGGGTGCAACAGTTTGTTTATTTCTCAGTGGCAGGGGAAAATCAGCGGTAATTTTTTCATTTCACAGTTGTGGTCACACTTGACAAACAATGACACCTGAGTTACAATAGAACAACACCGGTACTGTAAGAACGTTCAAGACAAACGAAATATGTGTGAGTTGAGCAGAGCAGTGGTAACAATCGAAAAAAATAAGTGGATGTAATAACAGTAGTGGTAAGCAGATCTTTTGTCGAGATGCTTCAAGTTAATAATTTGAACACATTTTTCAAAATATAAAATTAATGAATCATTTGAACCGATACCGTAACATACATGGATATATACATGCGTTGTTTGTAAGTTTTTTCAGGCTTTACAAAATTTATTTCGCATGTATGTATTGTTTGCTTTTAGACATTAAGTAACTTCTATAGAACTCAAAGTTACGACTGAAAAATAGATGACATGAATTGCAAGCCAGAAATATGGAATCATACTTCAAATACGTCAACCTCTCATGTTTGTATTGTTAAGAAAAATGAAAAGCATACATTATAAGAGGCGAACAATAAGGATTAGTGTAATACATGCCAACAAATCCATACAGTATAAAAATCATGCTAACAACTAAATTATAACAACATACCTTTATTAGATAAAACAACGGCACTCTTCAATCCACTGCTTGCAGCAAGTGTTTCCTCTTAAGATGTATGGGTAAGAGAGCAAGAATAGCTGAAGAGCAAGCAAAAAAGCATTACAAATCAAAGAGAATGAAAAGTTGACTGTAAGTGAAGCTGACAGTAAAGCACATAAATGTAAGATGAACAATGGGTTTTGTACTTAACAGATCAGTAGATAGGAAAATTAAGTTCATACTTTGTCGTGAGATGAACAATGTGACATACGCTATCATAAAGGTTGAAGAAAATAGTCTAAAACTGTGATAATTATCCATTATATTAAGATGAAACTTAGTGCAGTCATTTGATCCATACCTTGTTATGCTTCTATGCGTAGTACAACAAATGCACAAAAGCCAAAAGGTTGAAGAAATATAGCTCGTGAATTGAGTTGATTCAGTCATCTTATCAAACAAATGAAAATGCATATCTATTCTGGTCCGCATTTACTCCCACCGTTGATGTATAAAAATGGCTGTAACATTTTCGTCAACATCTGACAGGCAGTACAAAATCAGTGGTAATCTCTTCATGTCCGAGTTGTGGTCATAGTTGAGAAATTATGCCTCGCCATGAACAATGGCTGCAATAGTTTTTTCAACATCTGACTGCCAGCTGAAACTCAGGGGTAATGTGTTCATGTGAGAGTTGCGGTCGTAGTTGAGAAACTGTGCCTCGCCATGAATAATGGCTGCAACAGTTTCTTCAACGTCTGACTGGCAGGTGACACTGAGGGGTAATGTGTTCAGCTGAGAGTTGCCATCATAGTTGAGAAACTGTGCCTCGCCGTTAACATCGGGTGCAACAGTTTGTTTATTTCTCAGTGACAGGGGAAAATCAGCGGTAATTTTTTCATTTCACAGTTGTGGTCACACTTGACAAACAATGGCACCTGAGTTGCAGTAGAACAACACCGGTACTGTAAGAACGTTCAAGACAAACGAAATATGTGTGAGTTGAGCAGAGCAGTGGTAACAATCGAAAAAAAATAAGTGGATGTAATAACAGCAGTGGTAAGCAGATCTTTTGTCAAGATGCTTGAAGTTAATAATTTGAACACATTTTTCAAAATATAAAATTAATGAATCATTTGAACCGATACCGTAACATATATGGATATATACATGCATTGTTTGTAAGTTTTTTCAGGCTTTACAAAATTTATTTCGCATGCATGTATTGTTTGCTTTTAGACATTAAGTAACTTCTATAGAACTCAAAGTTACGACAGAAAAATAGATGACATGAATTGCAAGCCAGAAATATGGAATCATACTTCAAATCCGTCAACCCCTCATGTTTGTATTGTTAAGAAAAATGAAAAGCATACATTATAAGAGGCGAACAATAAGGATTAGTGTAATACATGCCAACAAATCCATACAGTATATAAATCATGCTAACAACTAAATTATAACAACATACCTTTATTAGATAAAACAACGGCACTCTTCAATCCATTGGTTGCAACAAGTGTTTCCGCTTAAGATGTATGGGTAAGAGAGCAAGAATAGCTGAAGAGCAAGCAAAAAAGCATTACAAATCAAAGAGAATGAAAAGTTGACTGTAAGTGAAGCTGACAGTAAAGCACATAAATGTAAGATGAACAATGGGTTTTGTACTTAACAGATCAGTAGATAGGAAAATTAACTTCATACTTTGTCGTGAGATGAACAATGTGACATACACTATCATAAAGTTCCTTTCAAGATAATTTGTTCCAAAAATGTTGAATAGTAGTATCAGATAAGGTTATATGCAGCTATGCAAACATAATTTTTGCAGTAATCAAATTCGTCAAATGCAAACATGAATAGTTTATAATAGTGATTAAAGCTAAAAATGCCCAAGCAGTCCATGCACTAATCAATTTCTATGATGCAGTATAAGCATAATAGAAATAAAGTCCAATAAATCTCATGAGTTATCACATGAACTCGTTTACTTGGCAAATACGGAAACAATATATGACAGAAGGAAAGAAACATAAAATAAATCTTTGAATCCATTATTGAACATCACCAAGGTCCATATATGTCCTTTGACATACCTATTTTAAAATGTATATTGTACTTATTAAACTTAAAAAAGCCCAAATGGTACATATGCTATATCTAATCAACAGGCGTGAAACCATTCAATCTAACATTAAACTCGACAAATAGCAAATAGAACTCTGATCATTTGCAAAGCTTGGCTCTTGCCAATTATATTTAAAAGCATGGAGATTTAAAAAATTAATTTTTATTACCTAATTATCGTGTTATATATGTTAGTAGATGGATTAACACAATATACGTAATCATATGATCATATATGTCAACAGCAGCTTGCAATTTGCCATCATAAATAAATAAAATGGGCTAATAACAAACATTTAAACGGTGAAATTAAGTTGCTCGTTAAGTCAAAAAATGGGCTGAAGTTTAACTAATTAATCCATGCCATATCCATCATATTAGAAGATCATACCATGCTTGTCAATTCAAGCACTAACACATCAACACTACTTAAATCAAGCATATACTGAGCTAAATGGCAGTAGAATCCAAAATTTATGTGGTACCTTTATGTTCTAATTTTAATAACTTTATCCATCTAAAAAGATAGAAAATAAGGTAAGCAGCAATAGTATATAAATTTATAAATAATAGTAAACATAAAAATTGCAAAAAGATAGCAGATTTAAGCTGTATAAAATACTCACCTATAGCGATAATGTATGCATCAACGAAGGAGTTCGTACTGATTCCAATTCACATCAAATCTGACGCTTAACAGCAAATCTGATCTCTGATATTCAATAAATACTCTCATATTCAATTATTGCATCTGTAACAAAAAATGTAATACATAATAACAATTGTTATGCAAGATTAAGAAAGCAAGACAAACAGCTCCAAGAAGAGGCAGTAGTTATTAAAGCCTAAATAATGTTTTGCATAAATGAGCATGAGATTTGAGCAGAAGGTTTTAATGTGAAATACGATAGTGAATAGGGTTTTGTGAGCACAGTAACTTGGCATACACACTAAATGTAAGAAAATATCGGATAAACTCGGAAAACATCAATACCTAAGTACGTTAGAAGGGAAGAACATATAATACAGTTTGTGCAGCAGAATATATGAACTTGAGTACCAAATTAGCCAGAACCTGGAGAAATTGAAGCAAGTAGTAAAAAAATAGAAGAAGCAGGTAAAAAGTTATAATTTTTACCTATTATATCTCCTATTTATGAAGCAAAATAAGATTTTACCATTGCTGGGTACGTCAGTGTGGGAAAAAAGCTTGGGGAGGGTGTAAACATATAGATCTGGACAGTAGTCGGTTATCGGACGTGAGAAAAGTGAAAAGGAAACGGCGAACGGTGGAGTTGAGCAGAAATCAGACATATATGGCAGTGCAGACGACATAAATGACAGGGAGCTGGGTGGTAGGAGCAGATCTGGAGGCGTGGAAAAAATAGAAGGCGACCGGAGTAAGTAGAGACGGTTGACGCCATTACCGACAGTTTGAAGTATTTTTTTTTCAAGAAAAAAAGAAGGAAGAAAACTTGAAGAATGGAGTGGAAAAGTGGAAGAAGGTTGAAAATTGGGGACTTATTGTGACCAACCGACAAAGTAGCGGGTACGGTATATGTGTTCCCAAGTACAATTACACCCTTTTGTAATATGATGCAAGTTAATTTAGTAGGGGTTGGAGCAAAAGGGCTTTTTTGACCATCCGAAAAAGCTTCACCATGGAAAGGTATTTGTATTAATAGTAAAGATATATATATATATATATATATATATATATATATATATATATATATATAGAGAGAGAGAGAGAGAGAGAGAGGAAGGTTCGGCTCCTCCTCTTACTTTGCACGTGAGATTCCCCCTGAATCACAACCGCACATCCACTTTTCTTTCTCTCTCTATCCGCCACACAATATTATTTTTTCTCTCTCTTTCCACTATACAATAATAAAACAAAAGGTGGATGTGCGGTTGTGATTCAGGGGAAATCTCACGTGCAAAATAAGAGGGGCCGAACTTTCCTCTCTCCCTCTCTCTCTCTATATATATATACACATACATATATATATATATATATATATATATACATACATATATATATATACATACATATATATATACATATATATATATATATATATACATACATATATAGGAGGGTTCCATGGCACCCTTATTTGGGAGCATCCCAAATGCACCCCCTATATGTGAAAACCCGTAACCTCCCCATAAAGGAAAGAGCGGATAGTTCGAGAACAAGCCACAAAAGAACGGAGACGGGAGAATATTTCATTGTATGTTACAACAATGCATCAGAATACGAGAATATACAGAGTATAAATGAATATTACACAACAGAAAATATCAGAGATTACAATAAATTACATAGCAGCGAAAATAATACAAAACACAACTAGAAGGAGATATACGGATACAAAGCTTTTCGGATATCGTTCCAGCTGTAAATCAGGATCCTATGAATATAAATCTGTAAAACCAAAACTACTAGCTGCCCGTGTCAAAATAAGGGCACCCACAGTTTAGGTTAAAAACAATAAACTCCAGGTCAGTCATGGGACTGGTGTGAGAACTAAAACAGT
Source organism: Allium sativum (assembly GCA_030737875.1). NCBI lineage: Eukaryota > Viridiplantae > Streptophyta > Magnoliopsida > Asparagales > Amaryllidaceae > Allium > Allium sativum. The sequence continues at coordinate 434,221,254 of CM060912.1, forward strand.
TATTAATCTTTATTTTTAAAGTTAGGTAAATCAAGGGACCACGCCGTATAACACGGAACGGGTTTCCTCCCAAGAATACCAGTGCATAAAACAAACAACGCAATGCTAAATAAAGAAAAATGAAGCTATTATAAGACCCAGTTCCCATCACACAATGCAACGCAAGCCGGAGGATAGGGTTTTTACCTTATAATAGCCAAGAATGCTTGATACGTTTAAAACAAATCATTTGATACTATTATAAGTGCATAGTGTATAAAACAACTTCAAATCATAAGTATCAATCATAGGCGGCATGAATGCCCCATACCACTATGTCGCCATATATAGGTTATACAATCAAAATCACAAAGTCACGTATTTGGAAATTGGTTTTCCCTCTATGAACCGAGGCAAAAGATAGTCCTCACCGACTTCGAGACTGTCTAGCCCGAGCCTCAGGGTCAGAGCGCATCGACCCTTGGATCCTCAGGGCCGGTCCACCGATGTGGATTAAACTTAAATCATGAACATGCGTTTCCCCGCCCTATGGGGCGTAAATGAGCCAACGAATGACTCCACCGGACCCGGATCGTCCGATCAAACCGAGGCGCCTTGCAACAGCAACAACCACACAGGTGAAAAATATATAAATGTCAGGGCTGGTAGGTCACTGACACCACCCTAGCTAGAAAGAAACGCATGCCCTCCCTGACGTCCTCTCCCGTTTTTGGTTCACAACCGTGGTGTGAGGCTCGCGAATTCACGTTACACAAAGCTATGCCACACAGGTGGTGCTTTGATCATCAACCAAAAGACTTTGCTTTTCAACAGAAGCCTTGATCATTTGCCACTTAGGCATGCCACACAGGCAATTCACCCCATGCGTTTGATATCCATCAATATATAACCCCTGAGCTCGTACGTCTCAGAGAAGGGCGTTAAGCAAGAGAATAAATTCTCCGCCGCCAAACAGATATATATTTAATAGAAATCAATCACACAGACTAAAATCCAATGTCAGACACACAGTCCATTTACAATTCCGTTCTGGGTCTGAACGAAACCGGAGGCACCTAGTACCCCGCATATCCATCGATCTCCAAGTACGTCTGGACGATCACCAACTGTTTCCATCTTTTTGGGTGTATAACCCAATCAAGATTATCAGTAATTACCCAAACGACGTGAAGACCTCCGGTCTTCAACCACCGTATTCATCTTCGACTTATCGTCGTATCAGTTATTCAGAATGGGATAAACCCGGTCTTTCCGAATAACTCGTGTTTATAATAAACACGTGTTACACAAACACAACATACGCCTCATTCCAATTCATCAGTCACTAACCGTAAATTAACAACAGAATAATCCCCCAAATATTAACCCCGAAGGCCGAAACCAACTTCAGATCAATATCCAGAAAACCATTCTGCTTAGCTAACCGACAGTTAGTTTCTAAATTTCACATTCATAGGGAAAGGTTCCCATAAATTTTATCAAAAATAAATCCTTTAAATTTATTCTTTAATCTACTTTTGAATATCAATTCAAACTAGTCGGGATTAGCAAACCTTACCGAAGTAATCATTTGTTTTAATTTCCTAATCCCAACCTATTCATCCCATGAAGTAAAACTGGTAATACTTCATATCTAACACTACGGTGTTATCGGTAAATTCAATTACCATTTCACGTTCAAATATAATTAAAGATTTAACTATCGCCTGGAGCAAAACTGGTGATACTCCATTCTCGATCATTTCAATCTAATTAAAGATTCATTAAAACTCCACTTAGTTTTAATCTTTAACTGGGTTAAAGAATCAGTGTCATTTAAAACACAGTTCACGATAAACCCAAAATCACATTCCATTAATTATCGGGTTAAAGAACGAGTGTTATTTAAAACACTGTCCACGATAAACCCAAAAATCAATTCCAATTCAATTCTAATTAAATATTATTTAATTGGTACACTTCATTTAATGTGAATAAAAAGATTTAATCTTTTTCTCAACTGGGTTTAAGAACAGTGTTAATGAAGACACCATTCGCGACAAACCCAAATCACATTCGATATTAAATACAAGGTTCTGAATAGAAAATATATCGGCTTATATTCAATATCAAATTCTACGACCAACAGATATCGTATTGGATATAACGATATATATATCTATATCTTTCAAATTTCCATAACAACATCTGTATAATCACGAAATCCAACATTGAAATATTCCGAAGTCAATTTCGATTCAAATCCATTCCAATGCAATCATTGGAAATTCTGGTTATTTTCAAAACCATTTCAAATTCAATTTATTTATTTAAAAATAAATAGAATTATAATTCTATTTCAAAACTAGTTAATTTCGATAAAAATTTATTTTTATCTTTTCAAATATGGAGTTTTTCATCCCAATTCTTTCTAAATCATTTCTTATGATTTTACACAAATTATTACTATTTTTAATAATTTTATCAAGGCCCGTACAGTCGATTTCCATCAACGGCCATCGAACTGCACTTACAGCGACCTTTTTCAAATTTGATTTGGACATAATTTCAAATCCAACCGTTAGATTTCAAATTTCTAATATTCGTTAGAAAGCTCTTTTCGATACGAACCCAACGGTTCCGTTTTTAGGAGAATCCGACGGTCGGATCTCCCGTAATATCCGTTCGAAGTCAATGGTCGAAATTCGCGAACTGCCGCGGCGCGGCGCGTTCTATTCAGGCCATTATATTATATATAATATATATAATATATACTTCGTCGATTTACTTTCAAAACGTGCTTTATAAATCGTTTTAAAATTCGTTTTCAAAACGGTTTCAACTTCGTATTCAATTTCAAATCAAAATTGAATATTCCAATATAAATTCGTTTTAAATTCATTTCAAATCGATTTCAATTCAAATTGATTTCTAATTCAATTTCAGTTCGTTTCAATTCAATTCAATTTCAATTCGAATTCATTTATATTCAATTTCAATTCGAATTCATTTATATTCAATTTCAATTCGAATTTCAATTCCTTTCAAAATATCAGATTTTGAAATCACTTTCGATAATAATTATAAACTAAATAAAATCGATATAAATATCGTTCACGTCAAAATGGCGTCAATCTAACCAACATGGCTTCATATATTTTTATTTTCAAATATTCTATTTCAAATATTTCCTTTTTCAAATATTTCTATTTCAAATATTCTAATTCAAATATTTCTTTTTCAAATATTTCTATTTCAAATATTCTATTTCAAATATTTCTTTTTCAAATATTTCCATTTCAAATATTTCTTTTTCTAAACTGGAATGAGGCCCAATCAGTTACCATATAATGTTAATTATATGGATTTTCTACAACACATGTATATATCAACGATGACAAATAATCAACCATCATCCAAAGGGCAGTCTACACTGTATAAGCATCAAATATAAATATTTAATGCTTATAACAGTCTGTCAATCAATCGATCGACATACAACTAAACAATCGGGATTAGTGTACGTCAAATATCATCCCAATACCCGTGTGGGGTTTCAAACAATCAAACACAGATTTTATTTGTGCAGTTGGGCGATGTGTAAAATTTATCGACCCAATCAATATCAGTCAAATCAGTGTATATAAACAAATCGGCCGATTTGTTTATAAATATTTATTTATTCACATTCACGTTAAAAATTATATTTTTAACGATAAAATATTTTTAACTATATAAATATTTTATTTCCTTTCAACATAAGAATATTTTATTATCGATTTCACATCAACATCACAAACAATTTTCACAACACATCAATTAAACAAACAAGCCATCCATGGTCTGTGGATGACGGGTGTCGGGTGCTACTAAGCACCGTCTGCATCCTAGTATATATATATATAACTAGAAAATTAAATTAAAGAGTGAGAAATTCTCACAGAATAGCTAATCCAATGCCACGACTCTTCTTATGTAGAAATCTTTGCCATTCTTGCCACTTGTCACTTTCTTTGTCCGTATTCTCTACATATGTAAAAATCGAATTTTTACTTTGCTATTCAATATATAAAAATCGAATTTTTACTTTGCTATTCAATATATAAAAATCGAATTTTTACTTTGCTATTCAATATATAAAAATCGAATTTTTACTATGCTATTCAATATATAAAAATCGAATTTTTATTTCGCTATTCAATATATAAAATCGAATTTTTACTTCGCTATTCAATATATAAAAATCGATTTTTTATTTCGCTATTCAATATATAAAAATCGAATTTTTACTTCGCTATTCAATATATAAAAATCGAATTTTTACTTCGCTATTCAATATATAAAAATCGAATTTTTACTTCGCTATTCAATATATAAAAATCGAATTTTTTACTTCGCTATTCAATATATAAAAATCGAATTTTTATTTCGCTATTCAATATATAAAAATCGTACTTTTATGATGCTCATTCATATATCAAAATCACATTTTTAATTGTAAAAATTATAACCTTATATATAGAAAGATTATACCTTTAAAACTGAAATTTTAAAACATGGGTATTATAGGAAGAAAAGAAAGAAAAAGAGAAAAATGTTCACTGGTTTACGATCGTCGGAGGGCTTGGCGGACGTCGGAGGCGGCAGGGGGTGCTGCTCCTGCGCTGGTGGCGGGTCAACGGGTGGATGGTGACGGAATTCCGGGCTTGGGAGCGATTTTCAATCGAAGGGGGGGTTTTGAAAGGGAGGGGCCGTGGTTTCTGACGATGGGTGGCCGGAGGGGAGTGGTGGCGTCGCTGGTGGGGTGGGGGTGGGCTAGCAGTCGCCGACGGCGGTCATAGGGCCTGGTGGTGGTCAGTTCGGCTAGAAAAGAGAGGTGGAGAGAGGGTAGGGCGACGGAGGACAGGGGTCTGGGGGTGGTCGGCTCCGCGTGGGGAGGTGGCGCCAGAGGCGCAGCGCCTCTGATGGGCGGCGACGGCGAATCGCGCCCCCCTGTGTCGTTGTTTTTTTTTTGATCTGGGTAGAGAGAGAGAAGAGGGAAAAGGGGGTTAATGGAAAATATATATTATTTTATTTATTCCCCAAAATGTTGACTTTTCATACGATCTCTAAACAACACCCAACGACCGTCGTCCCTAACGTAATACCCTCATTCCGAACACAATGGGATATGTATCGTAGGCCAATTCGACCGTTACGATCAGTTTCCGTTGAATTTAAAATATAAATCTTTATATATTCAATTTAAACGCGCATTTCAGTTTACCGGGGCCACATACTAACTAGAAAAATTCTAGAAAAATATTTTCTACCTTCGTATTGACGATACGGTCCTAACAAAACTAGTTTCGTCGAATTCCGAGACCGTTTGAAAAATGGCCATTTTCCAGTCGATTAAAATCAACTGAAACTGGTCAAACGCGTTTTCCTTTGCCACGCTCACATATTGATTCGAAAAATTATGAAATTTGAAATCTAGCAATAACTTGACATCGCGGATCCAACAAAAGTGGTTTCGTCGAAATCCGAGGTCGTTTGCAAAATGGCTATTTTTAAGGGCCCGAATTTCATAGCGACTATTTAGAATTTTCATCTGGACATATCTTTTGATCCCCGCTATGAAATTTCGATTTTTCGGGTTCGTTGGAAAGATATTCACAAATAGATCCTATTATTCTTGGTTTCACTAAAATCCAGTTTATTTTGCACCCGGTACATTCATTCGAATTTTGAAATCGAATTATCGAACTACCGCGCCATTTTCAATTCCTTTTATAAATATAAATAAATATTTATATTCTAACGTCGATTCAAACGAATATATACGTTCGAATTATATTCAAAATAAATTTCTCGTCGATATTATTTAAAATAATTCATTTTAAATAATCAAAATTCGCTAAAATTGCCAAAATAAAAATTTTAAACTGGCCCAGATTTCCGGGTTATTACAATCTCCCCCACTTAAAACTTTTCGTCCCCGAAAAGGAACGAAGTCGAAAGTGGTTTGATTAATCAACTCTACGTTCGATCTGGCTTTCATTCTCCAACTTTTCAGTTTCTGAGAATTTTCAAATTCTTCAAAAATTTGGCTAACACCCTAAATTTTCGAAAAATTTCGCCATAACCTCCCCTGCACCGGGAGCCACGGGAAAATCCCGAAATTGCCATATAGGCCTTCTGATCTCAAAAAGAAAAAGAAAAAGCCAAGCGGCTAGCCAATAGGCTCATAAAATCATCATCACCCAAACAAAACAGTAAATTATATAGTAAACATGTACCTCTTTGTCGGGCAAACAAATTTTATTCTCTGCTCTAGCCTTCTTGCTATGACCTGTTCAATGTAAGTACATATATATGCAAGCAAATGCGACCAATTTTCAATACAATTCAATATTTGATTCAATTAGGCATAATGGTTCAAAATTATCAAACAAATAAACAAACAACACAAACATCAATCAATAAGTTGATTAGTTTTTGAAATTCATAACTTTGATATATAGTCAAAAAAATCATATTTTTGATGCAAAATCACAACAATAAGCCCTATCTAGTTTTGGTTCTCACACCAGTCAATAGGAAATATATAGAAATCTCACTTTCGTCACTCGAATATAAACACTGATGATGAGGCCTCATCATCAGAATCATCTCCGGGCGACTAGAGTGTGATTCTATATCTATCCAATATATTAAAATTTCGAACACACATTTCCAAGACGTATATGCAAAATCTCTATATACTGGACTGTCCTAATCAATATGAAATAAATAATCAAATACGAATAATTGATTTTAAATTTTCAAAACAAAATTTGTTTTCACTTTAAAAATATACTCTTCACACTCGTTCTGGGATACTACTGATCCTATCTCTAACGAGTCATTCCCATTGGATATTACTAATCCAATATCTAATGAATTCTTTCGTATGGTTCTAATGTGCCTTGTTCTCTGAGCTTGGTAAACCAAAGCTCTGATACCAACTGTGAAAACCCGTAACCTCCCCGTAAAGGAAAGAGCGGATAGTTCGAGAACAAGCCACAAAAGAACGGACACGGGAGAACATTTCATTGTATATTACAACAATGCATCAGAATACGAGAATATACAGAGTATAAATGAATATTACACAACAGAAAATATCAGAGATTACAATAAATTACATAGCAGCGGAAATAATACAAAACACAACTAGAAGGAGATATATGGATACAAAGCTTTCCGGATATCGTTCCAGCTGTAAACCAGGATTCTGTGAATATAAATCTGCAAAACCAAAACTACTAGCTGCCCGTGTCAAAATAAGGGCACCCAGAGTTTAGGTTAAAAACAATAAACTCCAGGTCAGTCATGGGACTGGTGTGAGAACTAAAACAGTTATTAATCTTTATTTTTAAAGTTAGGTAAATCAAGGGACCACGCCGTATAACACGGAACGGGCTTCCTCCCAAGAATACCAGTGCATAAAACAAACAACGAAATGCTAAATAAAGAAAAATGAAGCTATTATAAGACCCAGTTCCCATCACACAATGCAACGCAAGCCGAAGGATAGGGTTTTTACCTTATAATAGCCAAGAATGCTTGATACGTTTAAAACAAATCATTTGATACTATTATAAGTGCATAGTGTATAAAACAACTTCAAATCATAAGTATCAATCATAGGCGGCATGAATGCCCCATACCACTATGTCGCCATATATAGGTTATACAATCAAAATCGCAAAGTCACGTATTTGGAAATTGGGTTTCCCTCTATGAACCGAGGCAAAAGATAGTCCTCACCGACTTCAAGACTGTCTAGCCCGAGCCTAAGGGTCAGAGCGCATCGACCCTTAGATCCTCAGGGCCGGTCCACCGATGTGGATTAAACTTAAATCCTGAACATGCGTTTCCCCGCCCTATGGGGCGTAAATGAGCCAACGAATGACTCCACCGGACCCGGATCGTCCGATCAAACCGAGGCGCCTCGCAACAGAAACAACCACACAGGTGAAAAGTATATAAATTTTAGGGCTGGTAGGTCACTGACACCACCCTAGCTAGAAAGAAACGCATGCCCTCACTGACGTCCTCTCTCGTTTTTGGTTCACAACCGTGGTGTGAGGCTCGCGAATTCACGTTACACAAAGCTATGCCACACAGGTGGTGCTTTGATCATCAACCACAAGGCTTTGCTTTTCAACAGAAGCCTTGATCATTTGCCACTTAGGCATGCCACACAGGCAATTCACCCCATGCGTTTGATATCCATCAATATATAACCCCTGAGCTCGTACGTCTCAGAGAAGGGCGTTAAGCAAGAGAATAAATTCTCCGCCGCCAAACAGATATATATTTAATAGAAATCAATCACACAGACTAAAATCCAATGTCAGACACACAGTCCATTTACAAGTCCGTTCTGGTTCTGAACGAAACCGGAGGCACCTAGTACCCCGCATATCCATCGATCTCCAAGTACGTCTGGACGATCACCAACTGTTTCCATCTTCTTGGGTGTACAACCCAATCAAGATCATCAGTAATTACCCAAACGACGTGAAGACCTCCGGTCTTCAACCACCGTCTTAATCTTCGACTTATCGTCGTATCAGTTATTCAGAATGGGATAAACCCGGTCTTTTCGAATAACTCGCGTATATAATAAACACGTGTTACACAAACACAACATACGCCTCATTCCAATTCATCAGTCACTAACCGTAAATTAACAACAGAATAATCCCCCAAATATTAACCCCGAAGGCCGAAACCAACATCAGATCAATATCCAGAAAACCATTCTGCTTAGCTAACCGACAGTTAGTTTCTAAATTTCACATTCATAGGGAAAGGTTCCCATTAATTTTATCAAAGATAAATCCTTTAAATTTATTCTTTAATCTACTTTTGAATATCAATTCAAACTAGTCGGGATTAGCGAACCTTACCGAAGTAATCATTTGTTTTAATTTCACAATCCCAACCTATTCATCCCATGAAGTAAAACTGGTAATACTTCATATCTAACACCACGGTGTTATCGGTAAATTCAATTACCATTTCACGTTCAAATCTAATTAAAGATTTAACTATCGCCTGGAGCAAAACTGGTGATACTCCATTCTCGATCATTTCAATCTAATTAAAGATTCATTAAAACTCCACTTAGTTTTAATCTTTAACTGGGTTAAAGAATCAGTGTCATTTAAAACACAGTTCACGAGAAACCCAAAATCACATTCCATTAATTATCGGGTTAAAGAACGAGTGTTATTTAAAACACTGTCCACGATAAACCCAAAAATTAATTCCAATTCAATTCTAATTAAATATTATTTAATTGGTACACTTCATTAAATCTGAATAAAAAGATTTAATCTTTTTCTCAACTGGGTTTAAGAACAGTGTTAATGAAGACACCATTCGCGACAAACCCAAATCACATTCGATATTAAGTACAAGGCTCTGAATAGAAAATATATCGGCTTATATTCAATATCAAATTCTACGACCAACAGATATCGTATTGGAAATAACGATATATATATCTATATCTTTCAAATTTCCATAACAACATTTGTATAATCACGAAATCCAACATTGAAATATTTCGAAGACAATTTCGATTCAAATCCATTCCAATGCAATCATTGGAAATTCTGGTTATTTTCAAAACCATTTCAAATTCAATTTATTTATTTAAAAATAAATAGAATTATAATTCTAGTTCAAAACTAGTTCATTTCGATAAAAATCTATTTTTATCTTTTCAAATATGGAGATTTTCATCCCAATTCTTTCTAAATCATTTCTTATGATTTTACACAAATTATTACTATTTTTAATAATTTTATCAAGGCCCGTACAGTCGATTTCCATTAACGACCATCGAACTGCACTTACAACGACCTTTTTCAAATTTGATTTAGACATAATTCCAAATCCAACCGTTGGATTTCAAAATTTTAATATTCGTTAGAAAGCTCTTTTCGATACGAACCCAACGGTTCTGGTTTTAGGAGAATCCGACGGTCGGATCTCCCGTAATATCCGTTCGAAGTCAATGGTCGAAATTCGCGAACTACCGCGGCGCGGCGCGTTCTACTCAGGCCATTATATTATATATATATAATATATAATATATATTTCGTCGATTTCCTTTCAAAACGTGCTTTATAAATCGTTTTAAAATTCGTTTTCAAAACGGTTTCAACTTCATATTCAATTTCAAATCAAAATTGAATATTCCAATATAAATTCGTTTTAAATTCATTTCAAATCGATTTTAATTCAAATTGATTTCTGATTCAATTTCAGTTCGTTTCAATTCAATTCAATTCAATTTCAATTCGAATTCATTTATATTCAACTTCAATTCGAATTCATTTATATTCAATTTCAATTCGAATTTCAATTCCTTTCAAAATATCAGATTTTGAAATCACTTTCGATATTCATTATAAACTGAATAAAATCGATATAAATATCGTTCACGTCAAAATGGCGTCAATCTAATCAACACGGCTTCATATATTTTTATTTTCAAATATTCTATTTCAAATATTTCCTTTTTCAAATATTTCTATTTCAAATATTCTATTTCAAATATTTCTTTTTCAAATATTTCCATTTCAAATATTTCTTTTTCTAAACTGGAATGAGGCCCAATCAATTACCATATAATGTTAATTATATGGATTTTCTACAACACATGTATATATCAACGATGACAAATAATCAACCATCATCCAAAGTGCATTCTACACTGTATAAGCATCAAATATAAATATTTAACACTTATAACAGTCTGTCAATCAATCGATCGACATACAACTAAACAATCGGGATTAGTGTACGTCAAATATCATCCCAATACCCGTGTGAAACAATCAAACACAGATTTTATTTGTGCAGTTGGGCGATGTGTAAAATTTATCGACCCAATCAATATTAGTCAAATCAGTGTATATAAACAAATCGGCCGATTTGTTTATAAATATTTATTTATTCACATTCATGCTAAAAATTATATTTTTAACGATAAAATATTTTTAACTATATAAATATTTTATTTCCCTTCAACATAAGAATATTTTATTATCAATTTCACATCAACATCACAAACAATTTTCACAACACATCAATTAAACAAACAAGCCATCCATGGTCTGTGGATGACGGGTGTTGGGTGCTACTAAGCACCGTCTGCATCCTAGTATATATATATAACTAGAAAATTAAATTAAAGAGTGAGAAATTCTCACAGAATAGCTAATCCAACGCCACGACTCTTCTTATGTAGAAATCTTTGCCGTTCTTGCCTCTTGTCACTTTCTTTGCCCGTATTCTCTACATATGTAAAAATCGAATTTTTACTTTGCTATTCAATATATAAAAATCGAATTTTTACTTTGCTATTCAATATATAAAAATTGAATTTTTACTTTGCTATTCAATATATAAAAATCGAATTTTTACTATGCTATTCAATATATAAAAATCGAATTTTTATTTCGCTATTCAATATATAAAAATCGAATTTTTACTTCGCTATTCAATATATAAAAATCGAATTTTTATTTCGCTATTCAATATATAAAAATCGAATTTTTACTTCGCTATTCAATATATAAAAATCGATATTTTACTTTGCTATTCAATATATAAAAATCGAATTTTTACTTCGCTATTCAATATATAAAAATCGAATTTTTACTTCGCTATTCAATATATAAAAATCGAATTTTTATTTCGCTATTCAATATATAAAAATAGTACTTTTATGATGCTCATTCATATATCAAAATCACATTTTTAATTGTAAAAATTATAACCTTATATATAGAAAGATTATACCTTTAAAACTGAAATTTTAAAACATGGGTATTATAGGAAGAAAAGAAAGAAAAAGAGAAAAATGCTCACTGGTTTACGATCGTCGGAGGGCTTGGCGGACGTCGGAGGCGGCAGGGGGTGCTGCTCCTGCGCTGGTGGCGGGTCAACAGGTGGATGGTGACGGGATTCCGGGCTTGGGAGCGATTTTCAATCGAAGGGGGCGTTTTGAAAGGGAGGGGCCATGGTTTCTGACGATGGGTGGCCGGAGGGGAGTGGTGGCGTCGCTGGTGGGGTGGGGGTGGGCTAGCAGTCGCCGGCGGCGGTCATAGGGCCTGGTGGTGGTCAGTTCGGCCAGAAAAGAGAGGTGGAGAGAGGGTAGGGCAACGGAGAAGGAGGATAGGGGTCTGGGGGTGGTCGGCTCCGCCTGGGGAGGTGGCACCAGAGGCGCAGCGCCTCTGATGGGCGGCGACGGCGAATCGCGCCCCCCTGTGTCGTTGTTTCTTTTTTTGTTTCGATCTGGGTAGAGAGAGAGAAGAGGGAAAAGGGGGTTAAAGGAAAATATATATTATTTTATTCCCCAAAATGTTGACTTTTCATACGATCTCTAAACAACACCCAATGACCGTCGTCCCTAGCGTAATACCCCCATTCCGAACACAATGGGATATGTATCATAGGCCAATTCGACCATTACGATCTGTTTCCGTTGAATTTAAAATATAAATCTTTATATATACAATTTAAACGTGCATTTCAGTTTACCGGGGCCACATACTAACTAGAAAAATTCTGGAAAAATATTTTCTAGCTTCGTACTGACGATACGGTCCTCACAAAACTAGTTTCATCGAATTCCGAGACCGTTTGAAAAATGGCCATTTTCCAGTCGATTAAAATCAACTGAAACCGGTCAAACGCGTTTTCCTTTGCCACGCTCACATATTGATTCGAAAAATTATGAAATTTGAAACCTAGCAATAACTTGACATTGCGGATCCAACAGAAGTGGTTTCGTCGAAATCCGAGGTCGTTTGCAAAATGGCTATTTTTTAAGGGCCCGAATTTCATAGCGACTATTCAGAATTTTCATCTGGACATATCTTTTGATCCCCGCTATGAAATTTCGATTTTTCGGGTTCGTTGGAAAGATATTCACAAATAGATCCTATTATTCTTGGTTTCACTAAAATCCGGTTTATTTTGCACCCGGTACATTCATTCGAATTTTGAAATCGAATTATCGAACTACCGCGCCATTTTCAATTCCTTTTATAAATATAAATAAATATTTATATTCTAACGTCGATTCAAACGAATATATACGTTCGAATTATATTCAAAATAAATTTCTCGTCGATATTATTTAAAATAATTCATTTTAAATAATCAAAATTTGCTAAAATTGCCAAAATAAAATTTTTAAACTGGCCCAGATTTCCGGGTTATTACACTATAAAACCATATATTTATATTAGAAAAAGTTAGTGGGGAGAGAGAGAGTGGAAGGAGAGAAACGGAAATATGTGGTGGAAATCAGGGGGCTAAAGGGGTGCTGCACTATTTGGGGTGTTCTTGATCCTATCTCATATATATATATATATATATATATATATATATATATATATATATATGGGTTCCGCTATACCTCTTATATTGCACGTGAACACTCCCCCTTAATCTCCACCGCTCATTTCCTCACTCATTCTCTCTCTTCCCATTTCAATATTATTTGTTAGTGGGAAGAGAGAGAATGAGTGGTGGAGATTAAGGGGGAGAGTTCACGTGCTAAATAAGAGGTGTAGCGGAACGCTCCTCATATATATAATATACATACATACATACATATATATATGTATGTATGTATGTATATATCGAAAGTTTATTTAGACACAATTTTGAAATAAATGGTGACACAATTGATTTGCATCGTTGGATCACTCCATCCATGAATTCCATCTCTCCATATAAAGACAAAAGATCCAACCATAGAGGCTTTGTGTCTCTCTTTTTGTGTTTACTTTGGTGTTCAAATAGCCGACCCCATACACACACACACACATACATACAGATATATATATATATATATATATATATATGTGTGTGTGTGTGTGTGTATATATAGGAAAGTCTATTTAGACATAAATTTTTGACACAGTTTATCTTCGTCGTTGGATCGCCTTCTGAATTCCACTCCTTCACGTAAAGACAAAAAGTTCCAACGGTCGAGGCTTTGTGTCTCTATGTTTGTGTCTAAATTTTTGTTCAAATAACCGCTATATATATATATATGTGTGTGTGTGTGTGTGTGTGCGCGCGCGCGCGTGCGTGAGTGCGTGTGTGAGGAGCGTTCCGGGGCATTCCTGTTTTGCAGCACCCCTTTAACATTCATGTTTTACCGTGAGCTACACTAGTCCAAATTCAACAAGATTTTTTAGATGTTCAATTCACATATATATTACCATCTATACAAAATTTGAGCTCATTTCGACATTCGTAGAATAATATATTTGATGTTTAAATTTAACGGTTCAAATAAATGTTTGAAAGGTAAGTAATTGAGTTAATATTTCGAAAATGTTACGAATATCGGAACGAGCTCAAATTTTAGATAGATGATTATATATATATATATATATATATATATATATATATATATATCTGTGTGTGTGTGTGGATTGAATATGTACAAAATTTTGTTGAATTTGGATTAATGTAGTTCACAATAGGGTAATGATGCGACTATACAAGGGTACCTTGGAACGCTCCTCTCTCTCTCTCTCTATATATATATATGAAAATTGGTTCACTTTATTATCTACTTAAAAAAGGTACAAGAGGCAGATTAGCATACTAACCATTACAACATAAACCAAAAACGAAAGGAAAAAACACTGAAAATACAAGTAAAATATAAACCTAACTAACTCAGCGCATGATGAGGCCATCATCCCACCGTCGCACTTTGCACCTCACACGAGCCTCTCTTGTGCATGATCATCTCGATCAACACAAATAAAAGGATACTCCAATATAGAAACTCCATGTAACACCCCACGTCCGCTAAGGTCACTCATACCAGGGGAATGCCTTAGTTTCGGTGAAGTATTTTAAGTGAATATAGAACAGTAAAATTACAGCAAGACAGATATATAAGTAATACTTGAAAATTTAAATCATCATTTCATTGCAACGGAAAGTAATACATGTTTGGTTACATCACAAAACCATAAACCAGAGTCAAGTACATAATATCCATCTTGATAAAATAGAAGTACATAATCCCACTACATAACTAATAGCCATAGAAGGAAAGATAAGCTCGGCTTCACTTCAGAGGTCCAAGCTCCATAGGATAGATACATCAATCAGATCAAAGCCCACTAGCACCAGGCCCACTCTAATAACCTGGGGTTGGGGGAAAAAGATAAAAACAACGGGGTCAGACATAAGTCTGAGTGAATCCTATAACCCTAACAATACAATCATTAAAATAACCAGAGAAGACATAAGTTGATATACGGTAACGACTGGGGATGAATGGCTACACTAAGCAGCTTGGTAAACTTAGGATAAACTAAGATCATCGTAAAGACGCATTTATCCACCCAAGGATAATTACTAGATTACACCGCCCCAGACTTATCCACCCAAGAGTAATTCCTACACTGCACCACACCAGTTCTACCTACCCAATATTAATTCCTACTTAAAGGTTGATCCCACTAAATGTACTTAGTAATTTTTAGCCAGTAGTTTCTTTTACCCCTACCTAGGTGCCGTCTGCCCCTCTCTTTACTAGGTGTACCCACTACTCCCAAGCGATCGGCTCCCTAACGTAGATACCCGTGCTGGTCCCACAATGGGGTGTATCTTTTCCCAAAGTGGCAACCTGATAGTATCAACGGTGCACGACTTTATATCTACACGATGCAACAACGATTTATTAACCAGCCCGGGTCCACACACGCATATGAAACCCGTTGGTCCTACGTTGCCACCGCTAACCCGTTTTGGCCTCTTATAGTCAAGCCCAATATGCGTGTCCCGTCACTCGACTTGTGTCGAGCCCACAAAGATACGTTTGGGATATTGGTTGAAATGGCCCCCCACAAGCTACCACCTAAGCTTGTAACCTTATCTAGTGTATCTCACTTAACCCTTTTTAATAATCATGTCTACCTTCATGTTATAAATCCTGGTTAAGTCATTCAATTATATTTCAATTGCCCCTTAAGGCGCCCACTAGATTTCCACATGCCACCCAAAGCACTTACTTAACCCTTTACCCATGTTTAATTACATGTCCCACTTTGGTTAAGTATTCTAATCGTATTTTCTATTGTCACCCAAGGCAACCACCAGATTTCCACATGCCACCCAAGGCACCCACTTAACCCTCATGCCCCACTATATGCTTATACGGTTAAGTGTTTCTTAATTAATTAAGACCGTGATCCTCATAAAGACCTCTCACATTAGACTATCTTTTATGACCGCTGGTTAAGCCGGTTGGGTCCGGGCAGCCTTATGTCATAACCGAGTCTAACCTCGTGTCTTTACATTAATCACGTATTTAGTTTGTACCTAAGACCTCTCACATTGGGCTAACATTTGTAGCAACTGGTTAAGCCGGTCGGGTCCGGGCAGTTTTACACTACAAATGAGTCCAACCTCGTGTCTTAGTCGATTAATTACACCTAATTAATCACCCCCATATTAATTATCCCTAATTAATATCAAGTTTGCATAACATGGGTAGACCTAACTCAATAGGTAAATTCCCATAGGGTAGACCTAACTCAATAGGTAAATTCCCACTTATGTTAATTTATTTTTATGGTATGCTTAATCATACCCAACCATACTTTAATTAACATATTTATTAACCCCATCGTTCCCCACGCCAATCGTTCTCATTTCACGACAAAATAAAAAGGGAAGATCCATCACAAATATCATGGGTTTTAACCAAATCTTAGCATATAACTTTGTCATGGGTTAAGAGGATGTCAACTTGCATATATGAGCATATATTAACCCAACTACATTTAACCCAAACTTGCATATTATCGCACATGACTTGCACAACCTATTGCATATGAACTTGCATAAGCACACATAACTTGCATAACATGTTGAACTTGCATATAAGCATTCTCACAACTTGCATAACATGTTAAACATGCATTTAAGCATACACATAACTTGCATAAGCATTCGCATTCTTGCATAAGCATTCACATACTTGCATATTAACAAACATGTAACTTGCATAGCATATCTTGCATATTAACAAACATGTAACTTGCATAGCATATCTTGCATATTAACATACATGTAACTTGCATATTAACAAACATGTAACTTGCATAGCATATCTTGCATATTAACATACATGTAACTTGCATAGCATATCTTGCATATTAACATACATGTAACTCGCATTTTAACAAACATGTAACTTGCATAGCATATATTATCATACATATTCAACATGCATAAACTCACATATTCAACTTAGGATTAATATTATACATAGATTAGCATATCATTACAAATGATTCAAACTCACAAATCCGCATTCAAGACCATAAGTCTCATTACACCTAATCTACTTATCTTAACAATTGATCATCAAAGTGATAGAAACTCACCACTAGCAATTTGCACTCCAAATGAAGAAGATTAAGATGCTTAGAATGGATTAGAAGTTGATTAGAGAGGTTGATTAGCTTGCTTTCCTCTTCATTGATTTGTGGAGGCCATGATCAAGTTTCATTTTGCCATAGTTTAGTTACAAGATTTAATTATGAATGAATTAGGGTAGGACTAGGGTGTTATTTATAGGATTAGGTTGCATTTTAGACCCTTAGATTAACCCTAGATAGGATTAGGACCATCAGATCCAAGAAGCTTCCAGAACCAGCCCTCCAAGCCAGCCCAAGAACCCAAACTGGTGCACCCAGTTTCACTGGGCGTCGCCCCCTGTCGACAGGCAAGTCGACACCCCTGTCGACAGGCCTGTCGACAGCCCTGTCAACATGGGTAGGGCGGGAATCTTCCCGCCTGGCCCCGCCTGCTCTATTTTAAAATCTGAATTTAAATTATAAATCTGTTTTTTAGTTTCAAATTTTCTGCAAACTTCATCGGGCCATAACTGGGCCATACGGACTCCGATTTTCGAAAACTCGGACTCTATTTCGCGTATTTTTCCGAGACGAACGCAATGACGCAGCCCGTTTCCCCCAATTCTCACATCTGAGATTATATATTCTGTAATTAGTGAATTTTAGCATTAACTGAAATTCGGGGTGTTACATTCTCCCCTCCTTAAAGGATTTCGTCCCCGAAATCTCTAAGCTAAGGAGAATGCATATCCTACCATCCAAACAACCATCTACTCAATCCATCAAACACGAGCATCCATTGTCCTTAAACAATTTCTAATGATGTATGAGCATATGCGAAAAGTGTGTGTATATGTTCCCTATCTAATGTACGAACATATGCAAACCATGATAGTGCCATGCATCCAATATGTATGCGAGATAACCCTATCGACACATACAGTATCTATATGAGTGCACAATCATTCACCAAAATGCATCATCCATATGATAACACAATCATTATACATCCATAAATATAGCTAACCACACACAATTTTATGCAATATGCAATATGAAGTGATTGAGCCGATCTAGTGCCTAGAGTGTGTATATATGCATCCACGAGCAACCACTAGCAAACACTTGCATCCATCAACCATAACATGTCTCAAACACATGTTTCAACCATAGGTTTTCCCTATCTAAAGGTCAAACAGCACTAATCGAGAGGACATACTAAAGATAAGGTAAGTACTAGGCAAGCGATAAAGGAGAAGTTAAAAGACATACTCTCAAAAAGAAATGGATACAAAGAACGCATCTTCGCTTCCGTCTCCCAAGTAGCATTGCTTTCGTCATCTCCCCATTGCACTCTAACTAGCTGAACTTCTCTGTTCCTCAACTTCCTAGTCTCTAACCCAATGATGCGAGTAGGAGCTCGTCGAATCGTCTCATCGCGCTCTAACTCTGCTTCTTTAAGCAAACTCGGCTCTACCACCTCAGCGGTTTCATGTAAGCACTTCCTCAAATGGGACACATGAAATACACCCGGTACACCACTAAGTTTGTCAGGCAACTCCACTTTATATGCCATCTGTCCAATTCTTTCCTTAATGGGAAATGGCCCTACAACCCTTGGTACTCACTTCCTAACAGATCCAAAGTGAACCACATTCCGCAACGGAGATACCTTGATAAAACCATGTCCCCAACTTCAAACTCAAGATCCGTCCTTCTCTTGTCCGCATAAGATTTTTGCCTATCCTGTGCTGCTTTCATCCTTCTTTGAATCAAGTCAATCTTCTCTGAGGACTCTTTAATCACATCGGCCCAACCAAGATCTTATCCGTAGATTCCCACTAACATGTAGGTGATCAACAAGGCCTTCCATAAAGAGCTTCAAAAGGAGCCATACCACTCCTGGACTGAAAGCTGCTATTATATGCGAACTCCACCAATGGGAGATGCTCTTCCCATGTACCTCCAAAATCCAAAATACATAACCTCAAAAGATATTTTAAGATACGGTTCACCCTCTCGGTCTAACCGTCCATCTGAGGATGATATGCGGTGCTCAAACACAACTGAGTCCCTACCGCCTCTTGCAAAATCTTCCAAAACTCACTAGTGAAGATAGGATCTTGATCACTCACATTGCTGGAAGGTACACCATGCAATCTAATAATCTTTCGAAGGTAAACTGAAGCTAGACATGTAACAGTCCTCTTGCTCTTCACGGGTATGAAATGGGCACACTTAGTAAGTCTATCTACCATAAGCCAAATCCCCGTATTACCCTTCCTTGATTTCGGTAATCCAATGAGACACTATCCCACTTCCCATTACGGAACTTCTAACGGGTGAAGCAACCCTCCGGGTTTCTTCTGCTCCGCTTCCACTTGTTAGCACACCAAGCATCTAGCGACATACTTGGCCGCGTCTTTCTTCAGATTGGCCAAAAAGAAAACTCGCTTTATGTCTTGGTACATCTTGTCCCTACCGGGATGAATGGTTATCTTCGACCGATGTATATCATCAAGTATAACCTTCCTCAAACCCTCGTCTTGCGGTACACAGAAGTCTACCGTCTCTACGCAACCACCCCTTACCATCTAGGGTGTACCTACTCAAATGGTTGGACGACTCCCCTCCTTATGAGCTTCTTTACTAACTCAACCAATTGTGGGTCGTCTCGCTGTGCTCCGCCAATACGCCCCAAAAGAGTAGACCTAACCTCCAAGGAGGCTAGCAAACCGGATACAAAATCAACGGAAGGTCTAAAGTCAAACATAGAAATAAATTCTAAACTCTATAATTCAACGGACAACCTTTTTCTTCTTAAGGCGGCTGCTACCATGTTTCCCTTGTTAGAGGTATACGCTATCTCAAACTCATAAGATGCTAAGAATCCTATCCAAAATCGTCACAACTGTCCATCTCTCACGCAGACCACCCTAGTCGAATTCGACATCCCCCAAATGCAAGCCCCAAAGGCCGAAACCAATATCAGACAAACACCCAAGGGATATCTCCTTCGAGTTCAGGCAACCTACGTGAGATGATACTAAAAATAATAATAATTATGGCTAAACAATTAAGCCTTTGACCAACTTTGGATGTCCTTGCCAGTCTCGCTCCAAAACCACCGTTTTATCCCATAACTGGCTTTGCTCAACCTATTGAGCACATATGAAAACTTATTTCGCTCCTAGAAAAGACCAAGATGTCATCCACAAAGATCATCACAAACTTATTTAGGTACTCCCTGAACACCCTTCTCTTCCAATCAACAAAGTATGCGGGGGCGTTCGTCAAACCAAATAGCATCACCAGCCACTCATAAAACCATCCGGAGTCCTAAAGGAAATCTTCTCTATGCTATCGTCAGCCACTCTCAACTGACGAAACCATGTGGCTTAGTCCAACTGCGAAAATACTGAGGCGCCAACTAACTGATCAAAGAGATCATCAATCTTCAGCAATGGGTGTCTATTCTTCTTTGTGAGTTTATTTAGTTCTCTTTAGCCTACACAAAGTCTGAGGGACCCATCCGCCTTCATGGCAAAAACTACTGGAGCGCCCCACTCCGATATACTTCTTCTTATGAACCCCTTCTCAAGCAATCGCCTACTTACTTATGGAGTTCCCTCCTCTCACGAGGAGCCTTGTGGCACACTGGCCAAGTCACTGGTTTGGCATTGTTTACCAGATATATTCGGAAGTCAATCTCCCGCTCCGGAGGTAAGCCCTTCCCCTTCTCAAACACATCCGAGTTTTCCCGGACCACTTCTAACAGATCGCAAACTCTCGACCGACGTGTCAAGCGATTCTAGATATCTTAGCATAACAGATTCTATGGGATTACAAGAGATCTCGAGAGTGTTACCCAAGCGGGTCATAAGCCTAACAACTCTCTCATCAAAATCAAGAACGGCACCCCTACTGGATAACCAGTCCATGCCCCCAAAACTAACCCATAGCCTGTGAAGCCCAACAAGCGTCACATCCAAACTCAACACTAAGTATAAACCCAAACACATCATGGAGCCCAATTGGGTTTGAAACAACTAAGGGATCATCTACTAAAATGGTGTCTAAGTGCAGTGACTCAACTAACAATGATGAGATAAACGAACTCGATACATCAGAATCAAATAAAGTTTGGATCAGATAATAAAGAAATCCAAATTCCAACCTAGACGGTCTTATTCCCATCTGCCACCCTAGTCGTGAGGAAATACAACTATCCTCACTAAGATTCCCTACCTTGCCCTTGCTTCTTTGGACAATCCTAATAAGGTGTCCTATTCCTCCCAAAAGGATAACTACTAGCCTTCTCCTTCCCATTCTCCACTCGTAACCTCCCATTAATGAGGTTTCGTCCTTCATTAACCAAACAACTATTAGAGCCTTCCTCCCATCGTCCATCCAATAAGTACTTACAAGTTCTCCTCCTTCTTGAACCAACTTCTAATCTGATTTACGTCTAATTCCCTTGAAGCGGTTTTCCATCCTTATCTATCTTAGAAAGATCATCTACACACGGAGGGGAAACTCAAACCGAGAGAGAAAGAGATTCAAACGGAGAATTCGAAAGATAAAGATATGGCTATCGGGGATTATGCTTTTCTCTTAAAAGACATGTTTTTGAAAATACTCCTTCAAAAATTTTCTTAGAAAAATAGTTTTTCTAAAGATTTTATCTGTTCTGGTAACCTGGCTCTGATACCACGTGTAACACCCCACGTCCGCTAAGGTCACTCATACCAGGGGAATGCCTTAGTTTCGGTGAAGTATTTTAAGTGAATATAGAACAGTAAAATTACAGCAAGACAGATATATAAGTAATACTTGAAAATTTAAATCATCATTTCATTGCAACGGAAAGTAATACATGTTTGGTTACATCACAAAACCATAAACCAGAGTCAAGTACATAATATCCATCTTGATAAAATAGAAGTACATAATCCCACTACATAACTAATAGCCATAGAAGGAAAGATAAGCTCGGCTTCACTTCAGAGGTCCAAGCTCCATAGGATAGATACATCAATCAGATCAAAGCCCACTAGCACCAGGCCCACTCTAATAACCTGGGGTTGGGGGAAAAAGATAAAAACAACGGGGTCAGACATAAGTCTGAGTGAATCCTATAACCCTAACAATACAATCATTAAAATAACCAGAGAAGACATAAGTTGATATACGGTAACGACTGGGGATGAATGGCTATACTAAGCAGCTTGGTAAACTTAGGATAAACTAAGATCATCGTAAAGACGCATTTATCCACCCAAGGATAATTACTAGATTACACCGCCCCAGACTTATCCACCCAAGAGTAATTCCTACACTGCACCACACCAGTTCTACCTACCCAATATTAATTCCTACTTAAAGGTTGATCCCACTAAATGTACTTAGTAATTTTTAGCCAGTAGTTTCTTTTACCCCTACCTAGGTGCCGTCTGCCCCTCTCTTTACTAGGTGTACCCACTACTCCCAAGCGATCGGCTCCCTAACGTAGATACCCGTGCTGGTCCCACAATGGGGTGTATCTTTTCCCAAAGTGGCAACCTGATAGTATCAACGGTGCACGGCTTTATATCTACACGATGCAACAACGATTTATTAACCAGCCCGGGTCCACACACGCATATGAAACCCGTTGGTCCTACGTTGCCACCGCTAACCCGTTTTGGCCTCTTATAGTCAAGCCCAATATGCGTGTCCCGTCACTCGACTTGTGTCGAGCCCACAAAGATACGTTTGGGATATTGGTTGAAATGGGCCCCCACAAGCTACCACCTAAGCTTGTAACCTTATCTAGTGTATCTCACTTAACCCTTTTTAATAATCATGTCTACCTTCATGTTATAAATCCTGGTTAAGTCATTCAATTATATTTCAATTGCCCCTTAAGGCACCCACTAGATTTCCACATGCCACCCAAAGCACTTACTTAACCCTTTACCCATGTTTAATTACATGTCCCACTTTGGTTAAGTATTCTAATCGTATTTTCTATTGTCACCCAAGGCAACCACCAGATTTCCACATGCCACCCAAGGCACCCACTTAACCCTCATGCCCCACTATATGCTTATACGGTTAAGTGTTTCTTAATTAATTAAGACCGTGATCCTCATAAAGACCTCTCACATTAGACTATCTTTTATGACTGCTGGTTAAGCCGGTTGGGTCCGGGCAGCCTTATGTCATAACCGAGTCTAACCTCGTGTCTTTACATTAATCACGTATTTAGTTTGTGCCTAAGACCTCTCACATTGGGCTAACATTTGTAGCAACTGGTTAAGCCGGTCGGGTCCGGGCAGTTTTACACTACAAATGAGTCCAACCTCGTGTCTTAGTCGATTAATTACACCTAATTAATCACCCCCATATTAATTATCCCTAATTAATATCAAGTTTGCATAACATGGGTAGACCTAACTCAATAGGTAAATTCCCATAGGGTAGACCTAACTCAATAGGTAAATTCCCACTTATGTTAATTTATTTTTATGGTATGCTTAATCATACCCAACCATACTTTAATTAACATATTTATTAACCCCATCGTTCCCCACGCCAATCGTTCTCATTTCACGACAAAATAAAAAGGGAAGAT
Organism: Allium sativum; assembly: GCA_030737875.1. Lineage (NCBI taxonomy): Eukaryota > Viridiplantae > Streptophyta > Magnoliopsida > Asparagales > Amaryllidaceae > Allium > Allium sativum. The sequence goes on from CM060912.1 coordinate 434,245,305, forward strand.
CCATCACAAATATCATGGGTTTTAACCAAATCTTAGCATATAACTTTGTCATGGGTTAAGAGGATGTCAACTTGCATATATGAGCATATATTAACCCAACTACATTTAACCCAAACTTGCATATTATCGCACATGACTTGCACAACCTATTGCATATGAACTTGCATAAGCACACATAACTTGCATAACATGTTGAACTTGCATATAAGCATTCTCACAACTTGCATAACATGTTAAACATGCATTTAAGCATACACATAACTTGCATAAGCATTCGCATTCTTGCATAAGCATTCACATACTTGCATATTAACAAACATGTAACTTGCATAGCATATCTTGCATATTAACAAACATGTAACTTGCATAGCATATCTTGCATATTAACATACATGTAACTTGCATATTAACAAACATGTAACTTGCATAGCATATCTTGCATATTAACATACATGTAACTTGCATAGCATATCTTGCATATTAACATACATGTAACTCGCATTTTAACAAACATGTAACTTGCATAGCATATATTATCATACATATTCAACATGCATAAACTCACATATTCAACTTAGGATTAATATTATACATAGATTAGCATATCATTACAAATGATTCAAACTCACAAATCCGCATTCAAGACCATAAGTCTCATTACACCTAATCTACTTATCTTAACAATTGATCATCAAAGTGATAGAAACTCACCACTAGCAATTTGCACTCCAAATGAAGAAGATTAAGATGCTTAGAATGGATTAGAAGTTGATTAGAGAGGTTGATTAGCTTGCTTTCCTCTTCATTGATTTGTGGAGGCCATGATCAAGTTTCATTTTGCCATAGTTTAGTTACAAGATTTAATTATGAATGAATTAGGGTAGGACTAGGGTGTTATTTATAGGATTAGGTTGCATTTTAGACCCTTAGATTAACCCTAGATAGGATTAGGACCATCAGATCCAAGAAGCTTCCAGAACCAGCCCTCCAAGCCAGCCCAAGAACCCAAACTGGTGCACCCAGTTTCACTGGGCGTCGCCCCCCTGTCGACAGGCAAGTCGACACCCCTGTCGACAGGCCTGTCGATAGCCCTGTCAACATGGGTAGGGCGGGAATCTTCCCGCCTGGCCCCGCCTGCTCTATTTTAAAATCTGAATTTAAATTATAAATCTGTTTTTTAGTTTCAAATTTTCTGCAAACTTCATCGGGCCATAACTGGGCCATACGGACTCCGATTTTCGAAAACTCGGACTCTATTTCGCGTATTTTTCCGAGACGAACGCAATAACGCAGCCCGTTTCCCCCAATTCTCACATCTGAGATTATATATTCTGTAATTAGTGAATTTTAGCATTAACTGAAATTCGGGGTGTTACACTCCAGAACCAAATTCGGAAACTTCTTGTTATACATCAAATTAAGAAGCAAAATAATAATAATAATAATAATAATAATAATAATAATAGTAATAATAATAATAAACATATCTTCAAATTCCATAAAATCGGAACTGTAATCCAACATCTAACCAAAAAATACTGTATATGATTTCCATTGAATGCTCTATAGTGTTTAGCAGCTCCTATAGTTCTGGAGACTTTATAAAAACAATTCATTTACCTCTTCATGCATCAATTCTGATACCCATCTCCATACTTAACCCCAATAATCTGAATAATTAGCCCATTTCTATGAATACAAGTTATTGGAGAAAGATTGTATAGCCCATGAACATGACGAGGCACTGCTTCACTAAATTTCATTAGAAAACAGGCAAACACTTATATCATGTTGCAAACCCTAACTGCATTACAAATTATCATCCAGAGCCAAGACCAACAATGTATTGTATCCAAAACGCGTATGGAACTGTAAAATTCAATATTGATTTGTAAATCCTAACTCAAGAAGAACAGAACCAATCAGGGTATAGAAGGAGATAACACCTGTATACATCAAGAAATTCTTGCTAATGAAATCCCAAAAGAACTATTCAATTCCAAAACTAAATCTGGTTGATGATTCTCAAACAACTGTGAATCAATCTTAGTGCCAGAATCGAGAATATGAACTGTAGATTTCCTTTAAACTTTGAGATGAATCCAAGTGCCAAATTCTAACAATAATGTAACAGATCTACCTTCATATGCTTATTGTAAATCAAAACCAAACACCAGTGTTGAACAGTTTGCAGTAAATAATGGTGGAAATCTGCTTCACTCAATATACAACATATTAACTCCTACCTTATCTGGGTCTGAAGAAAATATGTGATGGAGTAATATTGAAACTATATTATCTAGCTCGTTTTCAAATGCAAAATAATACCATCATCAACAAGATGTTTCAAACCAAAATCCACGAAACCCTAAAATCAACTCCAAGAGTACACATATTTTCTAATAATCAGAAATCTACACATACCAAAAATACGAAACTGGAGAAAAACTGGAAGATCGGTTATGAGGAATCAGAAGTGAATCAATACTTACGCCAGCAATGCCAGATCACAATTCCCCAGTGTCTTGATCTCCAATTTATAAGTAGCTTCGAACTGGATCTATAATCTCTACATTTAAGCTCGATGCGACATGGCAGATCTGGAGAACAGTAGAAAATTGGCCATTCGCTTGTATTGAATAAGAAATAAATTTGACTTTCTTTTGTTTGTAAGAATAAAAAGGAATTTAGATGCTTTATCAACAGATTATGAACACTAATCGCGTTGAAAGTTAACAGAAAGAAAACAAATAGTAAAGAAGATGAAATTAGAAGATAAAGGAATACTCACAACCAGCGAAATAAGGAGAAACATAATTCTCCTGTTGCCATTAACCCTATATATATATATATATATATATATATATATATGAAGTATTCTATATTTGGGCAAAGTCGACCGGTTTTTTAAAGTGACCGCAAACACTTATTGTTAACAAGTAATAATTACAATATTACAGAAGATTAACAGGTTATCAACCTACTACAGTTTTTAAGGTTGACCGTCCACTACAGGCGTTTTTATAGTGGATCTACCACTACTACTAAGCTAGCTAAAAGCATTGGAGCTAGTTACAAAGACTAGACTACAAATTTCATTCTCCACGCAAGGAGACAATATCATAAAAGAAGAGGCCAACAAGAGAACCTATTCAAACTACAAGGTAGCACATTACAAACCATACAAACCTACAACCTTAGAAAATACAAACAGACAAAAGCAACTTTACCAAGGGAAAGTAGGACTGACTGGCTGATCACATCCAATAGGACAAATAAATGTCCTTCACATGATGATCGCCTCCAAGAAGAAGTAGACCAAGCTTACTATCAATAGGGTACACGATAGGTACTTCACACCATACAACATAGTCAAACATCCAACCACACCACCACCTAGCTACCTTGATACTGTGACAGACCATGATGCAAAACAACAATGACATGGATTAGGATAACATTCCCATAACTATGACATCCAAAAGAGACTACCATCAACATACAATTTATAAGGAAGCCTCCACCCACTACAGGCATCAACAAACCATGAAGAGCCATTGCATATCTCCAAAAACCCATGAAAAAACCATACCCACACAGACTTCCAAGTACCTAAAACCAAAAGACCAAGCCAACTATTCATCACCCACAAGACGACTTCCACAGAACACTAGCTTACATACCCAAAAAATTGCATCAACTCATCCAACAACACAAATCTAACTTTCCCAAACATTCTCAGACAAGCACACTGCGCTAAAGACAGTGTTTTGCTATGGCATAACATGCACGAAAAATAAAAGAAATCATGGAAAACAAAGGCCTGGAGGTTGGAGAAGTCATGAGGCAGCTCATTAGATTGCGGCCACACAGAGTACCATGGAAACTCCACGAAGAAGACACAACTTAAACAGCTAGCAAGTCGAACGCACCCCGAGATACCGACATACCCCACACTCGCAACCCACACCAAAATGCCCCCAACGAACACCAACAGACATACAACCACCCGAGTCACTTAGACATCGTAAGACAATAATCACCAGGCAATGAATGTGGACGAACTCACTTTGATCCCTTACAATGCACATTACTGGATAATACCTACAGGTAAGTCGCGAAAACTATTCAACGCTGGCTACTAAGTGGAGTATGGAAAAAAAAGAGGGAGACAACATGCATAGTTATGAAGAGAAGACTGGAAAAGGTCGAGATATAGGAAGGTAGTGGGAAGGGTCAAAAGCGTAAGGGGGAATTTGGAGATTAGGGTTTCAGATCTGGCACGACTAGATCTAAAATTTGAGGTAAGGGGAACTCCCACATGCGGACGAAAACAAGGCAGTTCAGAATAGGAGCAAAGGAAGATGAAACAAATTAGAATGAAGAGGAGAAGAAGTGGCTGCGTTAGGAAGGTGAAAAAAAGAAAGAGAGAAAAAGAAATAGAGCCTTGTTGCCATTAACGGGGGAGCTCACCCGAACCAACCTTTTTTCGGTAGTATTCTATACTTATTGCTTTGTAAGAGATTTGCTAAAGATAACCAATAAATAGGTTAGAACAAGAGAGCTTATTGTAAACTGAATGGAAATGGGAACTCACTAAAGGAAAGAGAAGAAATTTTGTTCACATCGAATTTAAAACAAACGTTAGAAGTCCTATCTATTGGCATACTGCAGAAAATAAAAATTACAATGTCGTCCTTGTAACATTAGCATATTCATCTTTATAAATTTACATAAATTATAACATTTTCTTTTGAATATGCATCTTTAAAATCTTGAATATTCATATGGTAATTTGAAGTTGTTCCTATTAAGTACATATGAAAATTACTCTTCCTCGTTATTATCTTGCTTACATTTATAAATTCTGTGTCCATTATATTATTAAAAAGTTATGTTAGGAAAATCCCATAGTAAAAACATTAACGGGGGAAAATGCAACTTGTAAAATTATCAATATCTTATAAAAATTGATATTTCTTATAAAGATATTGATACTTGAGGATCTAAATAATGCCTCATTAAAACCTTCCAATAAAAACCCAGTAGGAAAAATCATGGTGTAGGAAAAGGAGTACAATGACATATTTTAGTATCTTATTTCATCAGAAGAATTATAATACTTTTAGATCAAAATAATGTCTCATCAAATCCTTATTAAGAAAAACTCAATGAGAAAAATCTCAATGAAGGAAAATGACTAAATATAAATGACATTTTTTAGTAGTTTATTGCATCAGTGGATGTTTGATACTTTTGGATCAAGATATTGCCTTGTTAAAAATCTTATTAATAAAAATCCAGTAAGAAAATAATTTAGTAAAGGAAAAAATAATACAATATATTATATCATATTTTAATAATTTACCATATCAAATGGAATTTTATACTTCGGATCAATGTAATGCCTCATTAAAACCTTACTAAGAAAAACTCTAATGAGAAACATTTCAATGAAGGAAAAAAAAATACATTATGATATACCTACATATGCTCCTCTTGATTTTATAGTTTGTTCTTTACGTTTAAATATATGTGTTGACAAATCAAAATCAGATACAAATACTTATGATCTATATAGCTTAGGGAAGCGTTTAAAAAACCAAAATCATAAGATAGTAATTCTATTTTCCTTCTTTACATGTTCATCATTTATAAACAACTTCCTTGAATATAATCAATTCTTCCAAGACGACTTCTTCGAAATATGGCTTGCATTTTATGCACTTTGTATGCTTTCATGAAAAACACTTAGATTGCTTTCGTTTTGGTGTTCGATATCACTTTTTCTTATTGCAACTATATCTTCAGCGAATATTAGGAATTTCATTTCAAGCATGAAGTAAATTATTAATCATAAATTATACCAAGATTTTCATTACAACAGTACTAAAATGAAAGTCGCAATTTGCACTCTTTAATTTTTTTCAATCCTTATATAAAAAAAACTCTTTAAGTGCTAGCGTACTTTCATCATTTAATATGATTTAGCCTATATTTATACCTTCAGGGTATTTAGAGTGTTTCAAACACTTTGACCGTTTCAAATTAATTATTTCTAAAGTTATCATTCTTTAGGCATTTAACATATTATTGACAACTATATGTGCTTCAATAATTTTATTATGCTTTCGTAATATATATATATATATATATGTATGTATGTATGTATGTGTGTGTGTGTGTGTTGCAGATTACATGTCCATATTTCTTATTTAGGAGAATTTCATGAATGGCAATCATGTGTTTCTCTAATTTAGAATCTTTAATCTATTTATGAAACAAATGCTTTATTACTTGCAATTTTATTATCGATGATTTTTTCTTGTTAGTTCTATACATGATTTATTGAGATTTCAACATTTATCATTTTTTAGGTGAAAGTGTTTGGGGTCAAATTCACATCATATTAATGAAATTCAAACCAAATCAAATAGGATTCAAGTGATAAAATTGTAAATCGAGTATTCATCCCTTTCGATGCTTTCATGAATTCACGAATTCGAATCAGATGTAGGAGGGATTGAATCATCAGCACAAACAAACGCTGGCCTCTATCGATATCCACATGAATGTTTTTCCCTTCGATCAAATCGAAGAGAAAAGGGGAATTTGGTGCTAGCCGCCATACTTAGGGTTTATTTGAATGGTATATGGCCGGTTTCAATTTGATTTGATATAAAAAATAATGGTTCACGTGTATATATTTTCTAAGGAATGATCAACACCCTTATAAAATCAAACGTGTACCATGGAATAAGGAAATCACCGGCATACCATTTCAACGTTAAATAAATTATCAACAGATTTGATATTTTATTTATCCAATATACGTTTTCCCTTTATAACGTTCTAAGTGTATGACCCTATAGGTTACTATAACAATGACAATAATTTTAAATCATATTTAATATTATAAACAGTGAGAGTCATCTAGCAACATATCGTGTTACCCAAGTTATAATAAGTTCAATGATTCGATACAACCTTTCCGTGACCACTGTATCAATGTAATATAATCCTGTTAACCAATATATCCAAGATTAACTTGAGGCATGGAACATATCATCCTCTATGTAGTTTAATCCTTTAATCTTGATTGATGAGTAGACTATATAAAACAAATCAATATTTCAGCACGATCATGCATTTCATAGTCTCACTCAATTAAGAGGCTCATGGATATCACTACATATATATTGTAGGGTTAAATTCCATCTACATTATTCATAATTTTCATTCAATTCGAGATGTATCCGATAATCATTTTTATCGTCTACTTGGTTAAAAGTAACTTTTGATGATATCAAAACACATATATCTTCGAATAAAATTATAATGATTTCAGGTTTGAGGACCATTACATCACTATCACTACGAGAATAAATTATGATACTTTTAATTATATTCCACATAGTTTTCTCATATTGGTTCAACTCAATACGATATTCTCCAATACATATTTATGTACTGACATTAATATCACGTATATTAATGGTCAATGAGATATGATCATTAGTCAATCAACATACTAGTCTCAATTTTTTATTGTTGTCCTATATAAACAATAAAACTTGACTAAGGACATTTAAGAATTATAATACTTATTATTATATTATATATTCTCATGTTCAAGTCACTTACTTGAACTATATAATTCAGCATTATTCCTCTAAGGTCTTCTATTATGTTGATACTTATATTACGCAGTAAATATAACATAACTGAATATTTTATTATAAATAAAATAATAACATCAACAGTGTTATTAATCACATCAAATGGATTGCCTCTAGGGCATAAACTCTAACAATCTCCCACTTGCATTAGAGTCAATCATTCATGTATCGTATACCTATGAAACTAGTGTTACTATTGTACTTCTAGTTACGATAGAGTTTAAGTTAGTAGGTCTACAATATTACAACCTTTTGTTACTTTGCAGATATATATATCTTCTCTGTGAACAATTTCACATGAGAAATTATATTTCTTAAATATATATTTGGATTGATAATGAGATTATTAGCTCCATTATTATCACAATGTAGATCACTGGATCATCAACCAATTAAGTTCAATAATGAACTTATTAATCCAAATATGTTCTTTAGTAGAATTAGTATTTATTTCTTATTTTAAACTAACATAATTCATAATAAGTAATATGTTATCAATATATAACATTAGAATATTGTGCCAATCCCACTCAATTCCTTGTCCATATAAGGTTGTACGGTATTTTGTGGTTCCCGAGATTTTTCGAGTTTTACTTTATTCCTATCGGTGTTTTAGAGACTATTTCTTCCTTTTAAAAGGGTACCAACTCGAGCAATAAACAATTTATTCTCATGGGTTTTGCAGAAATAATATCTTTTTTTTCGGATATTCCACAAAATAACACTTATCAAATTTGGGTTCGAGCTGGTCAGTGGCAAGACGTTTAACGAATGCCTCACTTTCCAAGTCTGTACAAAAGACACACTAGGATGTTCCCTAGTTCATATCTTATATGATGTCTTAAGAATCGTTTTAGTAGGATTATAATTAAATATGAATGCAATTGTTTCAAGGGGATAACCTCACAATTTATTGGAAGATCTGTATGACTCATTATTGATCGTACCATATCTTATAAGGCGTGACTTCTTCTTTTAGATACACCATTCCAATATGGTGTTATAGGTGGAGTGAGTTCTGAGATAATTTCACACTCTTTTAGATAGTCATTTAACTATTGGCTTAATTATTATTTCAATCTGTTCGAAGAGTCTTAATATTCTTTCAAAATTGGTTTTGAACTTCAATTTTTGAATTCTATGAACTTTTCTAAGGATTCTGATTTGTGTTTCATAAGATACACACAATCATATCTACTGACATCATCAGTAAATGCAACGAAGTAATAAAACCTATTTCTATCTTATATACTCATTGGTCCACATACATCATTGTGCATAAGGCCTAATACAAACTAGCCCGTTCACTTTGTCACGTAAAAGGTGCTCTAGTCATGTTCCCTAATAAACAAGATTTGCATTCTTCATTTGACTCTAAATCAAATAACCTCAAAACTCCATCATTATTGAGTTTTGAGATGTGTTTCTTGTTTATACTATCTAACCGACAATGCCAAGGTATGTTGGATTATTAGATTTAATCCGCCCAATATTTTTGTTATAATCAAGCATATTTAAAGTTATGGATTTATATATAAAATCGTTAATTAATCGTGCAATTCCATAAGATATTTCATTTAAATAAAATGAACAACAATTGTCCTTTTATTACAATTGAAATTCAAACTTGTATAAACAAGATACAAATTAACATTTATTTTAAATGAAATTTTTTGTATAACAATAATATTTTAGTTTTGTTATTAAGTTAGTGTTTAGAACAAGAAGCAACTTCATATGGATAATGCAGCAACATTTGTTTCATTTCCAATCGTAAGTCCATTGTCCTTATGTTAGATTTCTACTCATTTTGCAATTCCTGCAAATTCACATACATATATGTGATTTATATCTTGTATCTAATACTAGAGATGTATAAGTAGTTTGTTATAACATTTATACCTTATTTGGTTGAACTCATACTTCAACTTTCATTTTATATCTTCTATATTTGTAAAACAATTACGTTTTAATTTTGATTGTGGACAATTCTCAAATTTCGATGTTAGTCAAGAAGTTTGATTTAATTCAGTCTATCCTTCTTAAGGATCAATTTTAGTAATAAATTATCGGAGTTGTTTTCATTTAATATCTACAGTAAATAATAAATAATAAAACAATAATAAATGATTTTGTAGTATATATATTTAATGTAAACACAACTTTTGACAATCAAAATTTGTATTATTATAAATGTATAACTTAAACTAATATATGCTCCCACTCAAATTAACATCCATCTCTCTCTCTCTCTCTCTCTCTCTCTCTATATATATATATATATATATATATATATATATATTGGTGGTCCAAGATCCATTTCTAATCATGCCTTGAGTTAGCTTTGATTAATTGCGCAAAACACAATCTTTTAGGTAGACATCTTATGTCAATTATATCTCTTATATAACTCTTGGATAGCATGATGAACAACACATTCATTAAAATTTTAAATATTTCATGCTTGTTTTCTCTAAGCCCATAATCTTATAATGCGACTTGGTTAAGTCAGACTCAATTATACAGTTGAGTATCACATTTACTTCATGCATATAACCAAAATAAAAGGTGTACAATGCTTTGACATTATCTACATCCAGTGATTCTGGTATTTATGAGTGCATTTGTTGGAAGACGTTATCATGACTTAATATAAATAGTTGGTTTAGAGGGATTTTATAATTCGAGGTGGCAAGTCATATCAGTGTTATTTACATATCTTAAAATATATGCATTTCATATTCGTAATATTAATTGGATTTAAATAAAATATATGAAACATATATATGTATTTAAATTTAGCAACATATAGGAATCATGCCTACATGTTCCTTTTGAACACTTCAAAACCATTGTTATATTACATTCAACCCAAACAAAAAATAAGGCCCTGTTATGAAATTTGAGCCCATATATTTATCGAGTATTATATGTGAATGTCCATACCAAATTATATACATATTAATCAATACTGGTGCGTAGGCAACATCTCATAAATACACTGCATTCACATATTTAAACAAATTAAAATGCATACAACATTGAATCATGAAACGAATATATGGACAGTACGTATAATGTTAATACAGCTTGCTATTATTATACATATTCTCATATATAGGTAAACAATCATTACAGTTTTTATAGAGGGATATATTTATACATAAACTTTTATACACTATTATAAAAAAAATATGCAGAACAATATATGTGCAACTCCTGTTCTTGATTCTGCAGATCCACAAATACCAGCTTTGTAGCTTCAGAAGTTGCAGTACGGTTTGCACCACAATGTACATCAATATGTACATTTTCCTTCAATCATACTGATTGAAGCTTGGGTATTTTAATTGTTCCAGTCATACTAGCATGTTTTTAAACAAGGCTACATCTTGAAAAAATAAGCGTTTTGCATTCATTATTATTCATCCATGTCACATACAGATTTATAATCATACATGAATCAAAATATACATACAGAATCAGAAATAAATTAGAAATCAATTACTTCATACTTATCAAGCAATACATATATATATATATATATATGTATGTGTGTGTGTGTATATATATATATGTGTGTGTATAAATAAGTATTAATGCCTATTAAATTTTAGAAGCATGCAACTAAAAGTAAATTTAAACAACACCGGGTTGTTTTGTGAATCAACATATATATAGGTTCAACCTATTTTGCAACTACCCAGTCACATGTCCGTAAATCTCATGGAACCAATAGAACTTCCCAGTCGCACATTCTTTCTCCGTACATTTCCGCAAGGGTGGTTTCTTGTACTGAACTGTGCTGCATGTGTCGAGGCAGATATTCTCTAGAGTATCTTCAATGATGTATAACTCTCAAATACCTAGAATCAAGGTCATTTTCTAGAGTTTCCCTTTTTACCTTGATTCCTATTAACTCCTGTCTGTTGATTTTCATTTCGTTTGCCGCGATTCCCAACGTTTACTTCCACCTTTTTGGAGTTATCTTCCGATTGTTTGACCGCCACATTGCTCTAAATGGCCTTATTGGATGCATTATTTGGTCTATCTTCTTCATCCAACTGTGTCTCTTCTTGTCGAAGCAGGATGTTAGCTTTCTCACAGAACAACTCAATGGTCATAGGAGGCTTTCCAATCAAATATTTCCCAAACCCTGTCTTCTTATCGATCCCATCGACTATGGCCATCAGGACGGTTTCGCAATTAGGATTGCTTACCTTGGTGACGGCCATGTTGAATCGATTGAGGCAATCTCTCAGGGATTCCCCTCTCACCTCCTTGGTTGCGGCTCTTCACCACCTTGGGCTATAGTATGCTCCAAGGGTTGGGTCATTCGCCCATTAAAGCGGTACGTGAGCTGGATTTAGAATGTCATGAGACAGTTCGGTCCATATCCAGTGCGGGTGTCAGAGCATTGAGAGGACCTTTCCCTAGTACGAGAGAACCGGGAAGGATGCACCTCTGGTGTACCAGTTATCGTGCTCACGGTAAACGCTGGGTAGCCAAGTATGGAGCGGATAACTGCTGAAAGCATCTAAGTAGTTGGTCATGTTTCTTTTTACCGAGAAATAGAAGAAGCCATACAGGGGTTTTGTCGAGCCTACTTATACGCTATTTAATATTTATACGCTATTAAAATAAATAAATACGATTAGACATCCTTTATGAATGCTTTGAAAAATTCTTCTTTTCTTATAATATCATTAATAGCTCCTGTAGGTTAAACACCTTTTTCAAGGAAATAATGAATAGCAGGAACGTTTGAACGTTTAAATAAGTCTGATTTTTCATTGGATCATAAAAACCCACTCAGTGTTCAGAGAAATTTACCATCCGAAAAGAGGAAAAAACGAAGTCTTTGTCAAAAAAATACGTTGAGTAAGGCAGTACGGAACCTTTCAACGAGGTAGTGCTTTTTCAAATCTCTCAAAATGGGATCTGTTCCAAACATATATGTCATGGTTCCTTACTTTGACAGAGTGCAAATATCTAAATTTCACCCTTGTAGATACTTTTTCAGACCTATTGCCAATACTAAGTAACAATAAAAAATTAGTTCCCATTTTCATGATATTTTTTTATCGCTAGAATTTATTCTTTTCAGGTAAAATACCCGGAAAGAATAAAAAATTGTGGTTGGAAAGTCATAGTAGTAAAAGGCATTGGAATTTATATTTTATATATCGGAATAATCTGTTTGGTATTAATTAACTAGGGGGATAAGAGAATGGCTGAAAGAAAATAAATCAATTAGTTGTACATTAAAGTTCAATTTGATTCTAGCTGAGGAAGGGTTACGGGGAGTAAACACAAATATGCTAATTAAAGTACGGTTACTATATGTAATTAAAAAGCCTTTACGATAAAATAAATGAAAAGTAAGTCTATTCCATTTCGACAAAAGACCATATCCAAGTTCAATAGTTTTGTGTCCCTACACCAATCCATCCCGAACTTGATGTTTAAACTCTACTGTTGTGACGATACTATAGTGGAGGTCCTATGGAAAAATAGCTCAATGCTAGAATGATAAAAAGCTTAACACCTCTTATTTTACTAAAAAATGCAAAATGAGATGTTAATTAAATAACTTCAGTAAATTATTTTTTTGTTTCAGGGAAGGGGTAAAAACTCTTTCTTTTTTAATGGAAGAAAAAACCCTTCATTAGAAAAACAGGAATCTCTTAAAAAAAGAGGTATAAGATTGGAATCAATACATTGATTCTTTATGTTCGCAATTCTTTTCCCTGTTAAGCATCCATGGCTGAATGGTTAAAGCGCTCAACTCTTAATTTGCAACTTCGTAGGTTTAATTCCTGTTAGATGCACGCTAATAGGAACGTTCAAGTCTATTGAAATTTTCTCTGTATCAACGGAATCCCATCTTCCATACATAACAGAAAAAGCCATGACATGCTTTGTATTAGAGTCGTGGAGGCAAAATTGATTTAAAAACTTCTTGCTTAAATCTTTGAAGTTCTGGACTGAACTCGGGGGGAGCCGAGTGAACCACATGAGCGCTACCCACTGAGGAATATTGGGAAAGCCTTGCATTTTATTGCATCAGGAGGCGTAGCTACCTCCATGTGCCACGAATATCACATCAAGTGTTGTTGCAGGTCCGATGTTCCCGTATAGTGACTTAACTGGGAATATTAAACCTTCTTGGAAACTCTGCCAGTAGAATACTATCTATGAATGGTGTATGGCTGCGATCAGTCCCCTAATCCTCGTTCTTAAAGCTTCTACACATTCATGATTTGTCGTACCATGGCGGTTAAATCCGGAGTGTTGAGGGCACATCGATTTGCCTTGTCAACCTGTCGGGTTCCCCTCGCGCCCACTTTAAGCGATGTGGCTCGCATCGCCGTCTGGGCGGAATTTCCTTATCCTCGATTATCCCTGTCGTTCACAGGACTTCCAAGAGGAAGACCGAGAGCATGGGCTGTTTATATGTTGTGGTGGTGGGCTGCGTGAGAGGTACCCTGGTCTGACTGTACAATAGGACCGGCACCTTCCGGGTCGATCAGTTCGACCCGAGTTTGATTATCCGTTTCGAGCTGGCCTTCTTGCCCTTCCAATCATAATTGTCGTACGTTTTCAGGTCTCTCAAGCGGGCATCGTGGATGTGGTAGATCCCTACTTTCTTCAGATGACGATGAGCTTTTTGTATCCTGATTCTGCAATAGAAGAGAAAATTGTCGTTTCCTGGACTCCTCCCATTGCTTTGACATACGGCTCATGTCTTTTCTCTTCACGGCATTTTCCCATGCTTGTGCATCCAGCAGCTGTTGTTTCTCGAAGTTGAGCCAGTACAGTCATAAAGTCGTCATAGGTGGCAAACATTGAGGATAGATCCTGGTCTGGTGCAACTAGTTGGGCAGGAGGAGGCAATGCAGGCTGGTTCGAAGTCAAACCAGGCAGGATTGAACCTTCCTGAGCCGAACCCAATATTGGAGCCGTTATTGATGGTGAAGAAGCTTGTTGTTGCGTTTATTTCCTTGCGGCGCACGCTGAATCTTCGAAAACCATTGCTTGCTGATGTTGAAAGAATCCTGGGATTTTGTCTCGAACTTGGTGATCCAAAAGTGGAGTAAAATCTCTTAGTCGTTGAGAATATAAATTCCCAGTGAAAGCACCAAAGTGTTGACACCAAAAAGTGGGACAACACCTAAGAAATGAAATTGTAGGGATTAAAAATGAAGACAGGTAAATGCAAAGGAGGAATAATGCAATCACACGCAAATTTATAATGGTTCGGCGTTGACGAGCCTATGTCCACTTTATAATCTCTTGATTATTTGAGTATTTGGAGTACACTTGAGTAATCTTAAGTACAACTATGCAACAATATTAGGATGCAAAAGATTCATCCAAAAGTCCTTTTCTTGACGCTTTGGAGGGATATTTATATATGCTATAGTGTTTGGATTGGGACACGTGTCGCCCATCTCACCATCATAGAAAAGTTGTTGATTTGTTCTTTTTGCATGATAGTGTATGGCCCAATCAGCTAATGACAAGTTGGCGGCTGATCCAGCGTTCTTGGGAGGCTTGAAGCGGTCTAGTGGTAGTAAGAACGAGTCTCTAGCGAGATATAAGGCACGGTCCAGGCTTGGTATAATCGAACTGAGTATCTTTCGACCTGGGTTTCCTAATTCTAAAATAACTGTCATCTGATGAAGTTATTGGTTTAGGTCGGCTTGTGTCTTCATCGATCCGAACGAGGATCGAATTGGGCGAAGAAGGTCATCCAAAAGCGGGTTTAAACGACAATGGTTCGGGTCAAATAACTCTTTGACCGATCCCTCCTACGGACTGAGACAAGACTACTTTCCATAGCTTCGTCGATACTCATGAATCTTTTGCATCCTTGATGGCCTTACTAAAAAGGCTAGTCAACAATAAGCTAATCATTATTATGCTTAGTTTTCTATAAAAGATATTTTTAGATATTTATTAGCTTACACATATGTATATACTCTATGATTGTATATATAATTATATAACATACAAAATAAATTTTACTTTTTTATGTTTAACTATACTTATTATAAATTATGAAATCTAAAAATAATACATGTATATTATTTATGTTTAATGACTATATGAATATTTTATAATATATAAAATAACTAATGGTCTAAAAATTAATTTTTTTATTTTTTAAATTACTGCACCATACAAGAAGACTTCAAAATTTATTTCAATCCTTAAACACATATCCTTTTTAGTGTCGTGTTGAATTACCAAAAACGCCCATTGTTAATACCAAAATCATTACAGCAATTGTAAAAGCAAGGTTACAATGAAAGGATATCAAAAGCAAAAAGCTTCCAAAGCAACTGAGGGCATTCCATCGATATTATACTTCTGGAGAAATAAAAGGGCAAAAGATTCCTTTCAGCAAGGATAAGCCTCTTCGATAGTGTCGAAGGGCACTCCGATTTTTATCACAGTAAAGCAATATCCTTTAAACAAGTTGTATGGAGTACCAGATCGTACTCTTCGAACCAAACACACCCTTCAATTCACTCGAAGTGGAGGTTTCAACCATTTTACCCTTGTGACACCCCATTTCCGTTAATGTCACTCTTTATCAGAATGCATTAAGTTTCATGAAGCGTTATAGGTAAAAAAAACAGAAACATCACAAGATAGATATAAAATAACAGCAGAATTAAAACTTTATTAAATAGAAAAGCTTTGTGGTCCAAACCCAAAAACATAATAAATATGAAATTCTGAAAACTCATTACATCAACATAAAACTTCTGTCTTGTACCAAAATCATCACCAAAGTACTCTAATACATAAAAAGAGCATAATCCCCAAAATATAGCCATAGTAGAGAAGATACAAAATCAAGCGGTACACCTAAGAAGCTCCAAGCAGAATGAAAGAAGAATCCTAATCAAGCTTGAGTATTCCCACTCTGAGAACTTGGGGTAGGGGGAGAACAGAAGGAGAGAAGAGAAAACAAAATGGGCCAGACATAAAGTTCGACGAGTCTAGTTACTTTTAGCATATAAATAAGTAAAAGCATCATGACAGGCATATAAACTGGATGAGAATGATAACAAAATCTTAAGATAAGTATAACAGACTGAGCACGATAATAGGATAAACATAACATGATATATTGCGCATCTCTAATACCTTTCTCTGCACTAATACCAATATAACAGAACAAGATGATCCCTACAGAAACAAATGGTAGACTTAGGGGTACTTCTAGTGATGGGTTTTACCTCAACAATCCAGTCCAACAGAAATGACAAAGTTGTTACCCCAAACAAGAATAATGAGCTTCTACACAAGCAAGACTAGATGTACCCTAATTACTACCCTAATCGATCGTCTCCCTACTCTGTAGATGCCTTGTGCTGGCCCTATAATAGGATGTATCACTTCCTACTGTGGCAACCCGTTTATTGACAAGTTGCACAACAATACCTACTGATGTCACAGCGTCTTAATTTTTCACAAGCAAGCCGAAATCATGCACGCACATGACTCCGTTGGATCCCGAGCTGTCAACACCCTCACCTATTTGAACCTCTTATAACCAAATCAGTAAGGGTGCCCTGACCCCAACCTAGTTCGGGGTTCCTTGTTTGATACCAAGATGGGTTACTGACTGATAAAGGTCCCATACAGATGATACAAGCTACCCGCCTAGACTTATATCCCCACTACTAGGATTTTGACAGGTTATGCCTAACGGTTTAACAAGATTGCATAACCCCAACATGTAATAAAGGTTAAGTTGTTAGGCTTCTATAGCCCCTCATAGGTTTAACAACCCCCTCCCACTGATTCAAGCAAGTTTACTTAACCCCTACTTAATTTATCATGTTCATGTAACAACATAGGTTTAAATAGGTTAAGTATTTCTGGTTAATAGACTTTTGCCATTTTTCATTCATGTCTGTTAATGCCCCAGACCTCTCACATTAAGTCGACTACTTGTGGTTGCTGGATATGTCGGGCGGTTCTGGCAGACTTCTACAACAAGCCTTAACTTCGTGTCTTAGCACTGTTACATGTACATTTATGCCCTCGACCCCTCATATTAGATTAACCACTCGCGGTTGCTGGATATGTCAGGCGGTTTCGGGCAGAATTCTACTGCAAGTATAATCTAACCTCATGTCAAATTGCAGTTACAGTTTCTAATTACTATAGTATTAGGCATATTCGTTGCTAGCCAATTATTCATGTTCATTACAAGTTATGCCCCAAAATCCCAATACAAGTTATGCCCAAAATCCTAATACAAGTTATGCACTTAAACTATAATTTTAACATTCCCCATCGTTCCCAATTTCACACGTTCGCATATTTCAGCGGTAGGCCTAGGCTTGAAGGTAGCTTGGCTACAAAAAAATGGAAGGAGGAAGAGAAAAGAAAAGGAATAAGCATAATAACAAAACAGGCATATGATGATAAAATTGATCATAATAGCAAGATAGGCATATAGTGACAGAATTAGGCATATGAGAACTATAGATCTGGTGTACAAGTAATGGTAGATCTGGTATGATTCAAGTTACTAACAGACATAGGATTAGATCCAACTTATAAACAAGTCAAGATTACTTTTTAAATGTTTATATCTAAAAATAACATAAACTCACAAGGACTGGATCTATGGACAGGGAAATGATTGTTGATGTCGTAGCTCAGATCCTTGAATACGTCTAACTCTTGTTGTTGCTGAAGAATAAGCTAATTTAATCTGAGTTGGGGCAGCACCTCATTGTCACCATTGTTTTTGGTGAATAAAGCAATGAGAATGAGGTCTTGTTTATAGCCTAAGTTCAACGAATCTTGCTCAGAAATGTGTCCATGTTCAAAAACTGAATTCTTCCCCGATGTATATAGGGGTCTACCCCCCTTACTGTGTCCACCCCGGGGTCGACACCCTCGTGTAGGGGTCGACCCATGGGTCGACACCCATGGGGAATGGGGTGTTACATTCTCCCCTACTTAAAGGATTTCGTCCTCGAAATCTCTAAGTTAAAAAGAATGTATATCCTAACATCCATCATCCATCTACTCATCTACCAATCATAAGCATCTATTGTCCTTAAAAGATTTCTAATGCATATTTGAACATATGCGAAGGTGTCTGTATATGTCCATATGCGAATGCGAAAGATCAGGCGGTCTACTGATTCAGTCGACCACCTTAATGCAATTCATGTTCGTGCCATGAAATAAAAATGTATGCAAGCAATCCTAGTATAACATGTGAACTCTATATGTGTGCACAATCATCCATCTAAATGTAGTTATTCATATGATGATACACCCATTTCCATCCATAAAAGAAGAAAAATGCACACACATTCATATGCAATATGAGAGTGATTGAGCCGATCTAGTTCCTAATGTGTGTGTATATGCATCCACGAGCAACCATTAGAAAACACTTGCATCCACTTGCATTCATCAAATATAACATTCCTCAAACACATGTTTACATCCATTGATTCCCTACCTAAAGGTCGAAGATTCGATTGATAGGATATACTTAATGACAGAAGCAAGTACGAATAAAAGCTTTGGAAAAGAAGTTAAGAACATACCCTTGAAAAGTAAAGGGTACGAAGTCGAATCTTGTCTTCAGTCTCCCAAGTTGCATCCTCGTGGTCATCTCCCCACTGGACTTTCACCACCTTAACCTCTCGGTTGTGTAGCTTCTTAACCTTTGATCCAAGAATACAGGTAGAAACCCGTCTAACTATCGCCTCTCATTCCATCTCTACTTCCTCAAGCATACCCAAATCAACTACTTCTGCAGTATCATGCAAGCACTTACGTAAATGAGAAACATGGTAAACATCATGAACATGGTCCAGTCTCTCTAGTAGCTTTACCCTATAAGCCATTTGACTTATTCTTTCCATTATGGGAAATTGTCCTACAAACCTTGGCTCCAGTTCCCCTACAGATCCAAATCAGACCACATTCCTCAAAGGCAATATTTTGATGAAAACCATGTCTCCCACCTCAAACTCAATATCGGTCCTTCCCTTATCTGCGTATGACTTCTGCCTGTCCTGAGTTGTCTTCATGCGCCTGCGGATAAGATTAATCTTTTTTGAAGTCTCTTTAATCGTCTCAGGTCCAAGTAGAAGCCTATCTGTAGACTCCCACCAACAAGTTGGTGATCTACAGGGTCGTCCGCATAGTGCCTCGAAGGGTGCCATGCCAATACTAGCCTGATAACTGTTGTTGTAGGCGAACTCCACCAATGGATGATGCTCTTCCTAAGTCCCTCCGAAGTCTATGATACACAGTCTCAGAAGATCCTTAAGAACTCTATTCACCCTTTCTGTCTGTCCATCGGTCTGAAGTAATAAGCAATGCTCCAACATAACTTTGTACCTACTGCCTCTTGCAAGCTACTTCAAAATTCACTGGTGAATATAGGGTCATGGTCACTTATGATACTGGAAGGTACTCGATGTAGACGGACTATCTCGCGAATATAAACTGCTGCCAACCATGTTGCCATCATCTTACTCTTAACGGGAATGAAATGTGCGCTCTTAGTAAGTCTGTCCACCATAACCTAAATACTAGTATCGCCTTTCCTCGATTTAGGCAAACCATCAATGAAATCCATAGAAACTCTCTCCCACTTTCATCGTGGGACCTCCAAAGGGTGAAGTAAACCACCGAGCTTCTTTTGCTCAACTTTGACCTACTGGCAAATCAAACATCAAGAAACAACTCCGTTACATCCTTCTTCATCCCAGCCCAAAAGAAAACCCTCTTCATATCCCTATACATCTTATACCACTGGGATGAATAGTCATCCTAGAATGCTGGGCTTCCTCAAGGACTATCTTTAACAGACTCCTAACTCGGGGAACACAAAGCTTTCCATCTTGTCGCAACTACCCTCTATCATCTGTGGAATATCTACTGAGGTGACTGGAAGTCTCTCCTCTCCCGAGCTTGTCCAAGACATCTGCTATCTGTGGATCCTCTCGCTGCGAAGTTACTATCTGATCCAAAAGAGTAGGCCGCACCTCTAATGATTCCAATTAACCAAGTGTAAACTCGGTAGAGGGCCTAAAATCAAAAGTCGATATATACTCCAAGCTCTGCCTCTCTACAAATAAAGGACTCAAGGTCATCCTCTGCCTGCTCAGTGCAACCGCCACTACATTACCCTTGCCAGGGGTATAAGCAATCTCAAAGTCATAGGATGTTAGGAACTCCATCCATCTCTGTTGCCTTAGATTGAGATATTTCTGCAAGAACAAGTACTTGATAGATATATGATCTGTATACAACTCGAACTTCTCTCCAAGCAAATAATAACGCCAAGACTTAAGCGCAAATACGATGGCAGCTAACTCCAAGTCATGGGTAGGATAGTTCTTGTCATGAACTCTTAACTATCTACCTCCATAACATACTACCCTTCCCTCTTGCATCAGAACCGCACCAAGCCCTATACCGCATACATCAGTATATACTGTGAACACCGTGTTCCCATCAGGTAAAGTCAAGATTAGGGTTGTTGTTAGAGCTCTCTTCCATCGCTGAAAAGCATCCTCACAGTCTATACCCCAAGAAAATGCCAGATACTTCTTCATTAGTCTGGTGAGCATGGCTGATATCTTCGCGAAGTCCTTAATGAACTTCCAACAATAGCCCGCTAAACACAGAAAACTCCTCACCTCCGTTGCATTCTTTGGAATCTGCCAATCTTGAGCTGCAACTACCTTCGCGGGATCTACTGTTATCCCTTCCTTAGAGATCACATGCCCTAGAAATCTCACCTCTTTTCTCCAGAAATGACATTTGGAGAATTTCGCCTCAAGCTGATGCGCTCGAAGGGTGTTCAAAGCCACCCTTTTATGTAGGGCATGCTCTTCCTCGCTCTTCGAGAAAATCAAGATGTCATCGATACAAATGTAATGACCCCGATTTTTAGTGATAGAATAATTAATTTATGTAATTATTTGAAAGGTTAATTTGGAGATTTAAATGATTTTATTTAATAATTTTGAATACTTAATTAATATAAATAGTAGAATAATAAGTTTAACTTTCGAAATAATCGGAAATCAGTTGAATTGGTAATATATCACAAATTGGATAATTCGAGAAATTTAATCGAATTTAGATTCGAATTATAATAGCGAATTTATTTATAAACAACGTTTGAATATATAGTTTCTAATTTAATTTAAATCGAGCTTGTAACGGCGTGGTAGTTCATAATTTAACGTTTTGAACTTTAATTGAATATACAGGATCAATATAAGTCAAAATTCTTTGAAACAAGAAACATTTGAATCTATTAAACTGTATCTTTCTAATGGAAGTGAGAAATCGAGATTTTGTCTTATAGATAGTAAGTTATGTCCAAATCAAATTTTCAGAAAGTCGTTGTCGAGTCATGTACAAGCCATAATGGTTTATTTAATATAATTAAATATTGGTTTCGAATTTGAACAAGATTTTTGAGACGTAGTTGTAATTCAATTTATTGATTTTTTTCTGTAATTTTTATTTTGAAAAATAAGCAACTTTTTATTTGAAGTATTTTACACCCTATATTAGCGTTTTGAGATATCAAATATAAGTTAACTTGTCTATATTATTATATTTATGGGACCATGGCACATCGCTTGACACGATAGTATTTTTATTTTTGCCTATAATAGTCCGTAAGTGAATAAAATTCTGTATAGCGGGATACCCTAATCTTTAAACACATAGTAAATAAATCGTGAAGCTTCTCTAGAAAGCCATCCAATTCCTTCTCACGTAAGCCACCGTAAATCTTCTACAAGAAGCCAATCACTTCATCTATTTATTTCTAATATCCTTGTTTCATACATTTTTTCCCAAGCCGACTTCCTTCAGGAAAAAAAGGAAATGGAAATCACAAGCCTCTAATTCTCCACTGATATATGGATCAACGTGCTTATCAACCAACATCCCCAAATTCCTCTTCCACCCGTTCCTCACTTCTTCGATTCTCCAGCAAAAAAAAAACCAAAATTCTTCAACAATTAAAATCAAAACCAAATTCAAATCTTAACGAAATTGTTTGGTTTTGAATTCGGCAAATTTGTTTATAAGAAAGCTTCATCCCGGAGCAGAAATCTCACCATTGGACACAATTCGTTGGTGTTCATAATGGGTTCTCTCATTTTTTATAAACTAAGGAGGCTCTATAGATGATCAGAGATAGAATGGAAGTTGGAGATAGTTGGCAGCATCGTGGTGGTCCGCTGGTGATGAGGGTGCCGACACCGGTGGTCGGAGGCGCACTAGGTGACGAGTTGACAGTAGTGTGATTCGAGTGGCCTTACGTCGCGAGTTTTAACCGTGGTGGCGAGATGAACGCGGTTCTTTTGCGGTCAGGCTGCTGGAGTTATTTGCGGTGGAGTCAAACTGGAAAAGCAATGGGAGGTCGAGGGAGGCTTTGAATCCGAGTATATCGCGTATGAAGCAGGAAATGGTATGAGGTGGATTTGTGGTGTAGTTTTGAATATTGTTTTAATTGTCTGGAAAGATTTGGGTTGATCCGTGTACTGCGATGGTTCATGTTAGGGAAGTCGGGGTTCATTTTTGTGTAAGAGCTGGATGCGTAGGGGGAGATGAAGTCACTGTGAGAAGAAGGATGTAGTAGGGCTGTTTGAGCCCGAAGACGGGTTTCAATGTTGAATGGGAGAAGTCGGAGTCTTAATAGTTGTTGAGGTTAGGAACGGTGGTCAAAATATTCGGTCATGATGAAAAGAAAAAGAGGAGTGTTGATGGAAGAATAAATCTTGGGTATGGGTTACACTGGGAAGCAAAGAGGTTAAGAAGATAGATTATTTTAATACGGTAATCTGGCTTAGTTAATTAATTAATAATTAATTTAGCTTCACTGACCATTTAATTTATTAAATCCTATAGTGCGAATATTTTTGCTACACGTTAACAGAATTGGACCAGACTAGTCACGTTAGGAGCGTAACGACAAAATCTATGTTGTGGAACTATGGAGACTGAAAACTGTACTGGGATTTCATTATAAAATCAAACGATTGTTTGATTGTAAATTAAACCAAATAAGAACCATCAACTGCAAATCAACGTGAGTAAACTCACTAACTCTGACTCGTTTATATTTTTTATATAAATGAGTTTTAAATTATTTATAGTAATTTTATACTGTGTGATTATTGTTTGGATGAATGGTCGATAAAAATGGTTGAATGGTTGATACAGTATATCGTTGATGATTATTAGTTCTATTTACTACGATATTTCATATTGATGTGAAATTATATTGATGTAGATATAAAACTGTGGATGTAGGGAAACAGGTTGGAGGGATCCAACTGGATTCCTCGACATTTTTATCACTATTTTTATTTGATTGTGATATATGATGTGTTATATAATCCATGATTGGATATGTTGTGTTTGAATTACCCTGGCCCTAGAAACTTGGTATTTCAAATACTGTAAATATTTTCAAATGTGCAAAAGGAAATTGGGATTTAAAAATGGAATTTATTTCCAAAATAGAAATAATATTTCAAATAGAGTTGAAAATAGAAACCTGGTCAAATGGATAAATCGAGAAGTTGTTTATAAATAAGAGTATAAATTAAGTGAATTATTTATCATTGGATTAATTGAAATATAAATTTAAGTATGAATTTATATGAAAAAGTGGAAATCGGTTTTGAAACCAATATTTGAAATGAGATTTGAACTTAGCAAAATTATAAAGGAAATTACAAAAGAGGTTCTAAATGATTGCAATACAAATGAGATTGGTATGGAAAAATCTGAATAGTAGTTATAAATAAAATTTGGGTTTAAGATATTTTTTTTAAGTGTGAAATCAAACTGATTTGATTGTATATAAAAGAAATATATTCATGATTAAAGTGAATAATGGTTTAAAGGAAATATTTTGCAAATGAAATATCTTTAAAGGAAATTTAGATTTGAAATATGAAACTAGATTGGAAATTGAATGAAAAGGGAAATGGGTAATCATTTTAAAAGAAAACGATGAGTTTTATTGCAAAATTCGGAACATAAAATAAAGTGTGATAAGGTTTTGTAGACTGGAATGGTTATAAAGGAATTTGGTAATGATTTGAAAAGGATAAATTCAAAAGTAAATTTGCAATTTGAATTAACCTGAAATGGTAGATAAATTCCGAAGTTCGGAATACAAATCGAATATAGATTATTCGAGAGAATGTTATTTATTGGAATTGGATTATATCGAATTTAGGGAAGTGGTTATTTTTACTTTCCGTTTGAATCAAATTTAATTATTTAATTATTTACTTATTAATTTATTTATTGAAATTAATAAGTACAAGTTATATTTTTATAAACCAAATATTTGGAAACAACGATTATAACACTACCGCTATAACAAATGTTTTGTGAATCTAAACATCGATTTTAACGCAACCGTTATAATAAATGTTTTGTATATCTAAACAACGATTTTAATGCTACCATTATAATTAAGGTTTTATAAATTAAATATTTGGAAACAACGATTATAATGCTACCGTTATAATCAATGTTTTTCCGTAAATGAAGTGGATTCTTAGATTGAATCTGAGAGTCGTGTAAGCGATGTTTTGTTTGAAGTTGTGAGCTTTGACTATTTCAACGTTGAGAATGTTGTTCAATTAAGGTCTGAGAAGTAATTATACCCCAACTTGATTGACCCCATGATTGATGGAGGAATGGTTAAGGATCGACAGTGAAGGTTGGTTAGAAATATGGTTAGTTAATAAATGATTTATGGTTTGAGTTATAATAACGATGTTTCATGACGTCACGTTAATTTAAAGTATTTTGAAATGTTTCCCCAAATAAAATGAGATATATTTTCTAGGCATAGAAAATGAAATGAATTGGTCAACGAGGAATTTATAAATGAAATATGGAAATATTTTCCGATATTAATAAGGTATATTTTCTGAATATAGAAAATAAGGATTCATGAATATTTAGAAATATTTTCTAACTGGACTAAGAGTTATTTTCTCGAATAAAGAAATTAGGATATTGGAAATGTTTTTCAAGAGTCGAGAGAGGATAAGAAAGATGGGAAATGGAAACGATAATATAATAAGGAATTGATTTAAAAAAGGGTCAGTGTTGTTTGATGGTTGATTGATAAAATTTCCATTTGGACATAGGATCGTTGGTTGTATGGATGTTTTCTTTGATAGATAAACCACCGACTATCAATGTCTTAATTTATTTTATACCTCCGTTGCCAATACGAAGAGACCAGGATCAGATTTATTACCTGAAAACCACTCCGTATTAGCATAAGCATTACGAATCAACTTGTGCTGAAGATAATTGAAGACGGAGTAAAGTGCAAGGGCTGTTCTGTTAACCCTAGGTAGAAATTGCCCAAGATGGATTAATACAATGGTGTCTTCGGCTTGTCAGTCCCAGGACAACGTATATGGACGAATGTATAACGACATGACATTCAAAGTAAATGATGGCGAGATGTGCTGAAAGATAATCATGACCTCAAGCCTCATCAACTGGGAAATGACAGAAATCGGGCAGGCAGCATGGCCAAGTGGGTCATTCCCATTAGGGGTATTATCACCCGATCTAGAGAAATTTCATTTGCTTCTTATTTTATTCGCTGCTGTATGCTTTCAGTAATGGTTGCTAATCACAACCGTTGGTGATAATATGCTCGGTACACTCAAGTTAAATGAGTGGCCAGTCATGTGTGGCCGGGTTGTAAGATGTTCTTATTGAACCCAAAGTATTTCTCTTTAGAGATACACTATCGGAAGGTGGTCTCATACCTTGTCATAGTTGGAAATCCATTCTCCAGTAAGCGCCCTGTGGTTTTTGATTTTATATTATATATGGAGCATGAGAGCAAGCATTCCGCTAGATTGCTATTTATTTGATGTAGACACTATTATAATATAACTGGATTTGATATCAAAAATATTTTGGATTATCGTAAGGTAAAAACTATCCATGTTTATGTGTGGATTGGTATTACGATTATCTTTTCTTTCAAAATATTTTTGAAAGTTAAATAAATGATTGGAGTTTACTCAAAGCAGTCCCATGACTGACCCAAAGTTATTTTGCTTTGTTTTCCCTAAACTCTTGGGTGCACAAATTTGAACGGGCAGTCAAGTAGTCAGGATTTACAGATTCACTTGGAGGAGCTCGAAGTAGGAGGCTTCATTAGTTAGCTATAGATTATCATCTTTTCCGCTGTGTACTATGTTTGTATTTGGAAACAGGCATTTATAATTGTTCCAGAAATAGCTGTTGTGCCCTGATGATGGCATATATATTGTCACTGATTTGTATTTCAAAGGTTATGTTATTTAATATATTTTATTCGTTCCGCTGTGATATTTTTGTTCTTCATTTTCTTCTATTTTAATTTTTCTTTCTTTCTATTTCCCATCCTCTAACTTCTTTCTACTAATGAGTCGTATTTCTGTGCAATTTGGGCTGGACGTGTGGTGTTATTAGTTGACTCAAAGAGTAAGGAAATTCAGGCCATTACATTTGGTATCAGAGCTAAAGGTTGAGTGATAACCTTGGCTCTATTGCGTAACTCAATAGGGATGGGGTTAGTCATACCCTAGATTGTGTTTGAGTGTATATGTGTGAGTGCATATTTGTAGATTTGATATAAAAATGTTTTATATTGTGTTGACTAGTTTGTTGACTGGTTTATGAATTCTGGTCGATACAGAATGTACAACTGCATCGATAGGTGTTTCTAAACTCTCGAACAAAGCAATTCGATACCGTATTGTTTTAAAATGGGTAAATGAAATAATTTTGCCCAAAATTATTTTGATATAAAAGAGAAATTCTGAATTTTTATAATAATAAATGGATGTGTTTATTGTTATTGCAATAAATGAAATTATAAAATATTGAGATGGTTATATATATAAGCAAATCTAATTTGTATATGATAATGGGTACAAATAAGATGAACTAAGATTGAGTTCAAACAAGAATTTGAGAATTTGAATCCCTGGTGTTTAGAAAATATTTTCTGAAATATTATATGGAATATAACATTGTTTTAAAGGGATTTTTGGATTATAATGGTTTTATACCGATTTTGAAAGTGATTAAGGACTGAAATCACTTCAGGGGCGAGAAAATAATTCTGGTAATGGGTCGTGACATTATCGGTATTCATTTTCAAGTTTCTGAGTGACAAATTGCTCCTATAAAATTTGTTAATGGAAAATTTGTTTGAAAAGAACAAGTTGTTTTAAAAATTCAAATGTTTTGAATTTGCAGATGATTATAAATATATGTGTATAATTATATGATTTCAAACCAATTTGAAAATAAAAGTTGGGAATTTGAATTCTAGATTTAAAATTTTGACTTATGGAACTAAATAAATTAAAATTGGATGGATTAATATTTAAGTTAAAAGAAACGGAAAGACTCTAAGAAAAAATTATGGCTTGTAAATTGAAAGTAAATAAATTGGCTTTAAATCAATTATGATGATATGGATGTATATGTGTACGGATGGAGAATTAAATATAAGGATATCCACCGAAAAGCATTCCAAACTGAACAAAATGGTGTATTAATCCATTGAAATGAAATTTGGATGCAAATAAGTGAAAAACTATCCCAAATAACTTTATGAAACGTTCCATGAGAAAATAATGTTAATTGGTTGCCATTTAATATAAACCGAAGTAAATAATTTGATCTAAACCCAAGTTAGTGAATATGGATTCAATGCAAAGGCTTTGATGGGAAATTTGTGCTAATCCAGACTAAATGATTGAATGATTACTTAAATATCAATTATTGAAACTTACTTGTTGAATTGAGTGAGTACAGGTGCATGGGACCATTGGCTTGATCTTAGCTGCGTGAACAACATATGAATTAAGCGAGTTTGATTTATAATGCTTATACAAGGTACGCCTACGCAAAAATACAAAAATTGGGTTTTGAATTTATTTTTCCGGCCGTATGGGTCGATGTATATATGTTTGTTGTTCCTACGATATAGTAAAAGTCCCTCCATACATGGGAGACTTTGCCGAAATTTTTCTAAAATTTAAGGTGTTAGAAAATTTTTAGAATTTTTGAAAATTTTCGTGAGCTGGAATGAATTAATATTTTAATTGAAATTAATTGGTTCAGTCAAAACTGAATTTAAGAAGTAAACTAAAGGATTTTTAACTGAGTTAATAGGTTATGTAACATTTTTTCTACCTTAGTAACTTTTGGGACGAAATTCTTTTAAGGGGAATGGATGTAACGACCCTGATTTTTAGTGACATAATAATTAATTTATTTAATTATTTGAAAGGTTAATTTGGAGATTTAAATGATTTTGTTTAATAATTTTTAACACTTAATTAATATAAATAGTAGAATAATACGTTTAATTTTCAAAATATCAGAAATTATTTGAATTGGTAATATATTGTAAATTGGGTAACTCGAGAAATTTAATTGAATTTATATTCGAATTATAATTACGAATTTATTTATAAACGACGTTTGAATATATAATTTCTAATTTAATTTAAATCGAGCTCGTAACGACGCGGTAGTTCGTAATTTAATGTTTTGAACTTTAATTGACTGTACACGATCCAATATAAGTCAGAATTCTTTGAAACAAGAAAAATTTGAATATATTAAACTGTATCTTTCTAATGGAAGTAAGAAATCAAGATTTCGTCTTATATATAGTAAGTTATGCTAAATCAAATTTTCAGAAAGTTGTTGTGGAGTCATGTATAAGCCATAACGGTTTATTTAATATAATTAAATATTGGTTTCGAATTTGGACAAGATTTTTTGAGATATAATTATAATTTAATTTATAGAATTTCTCTGTAAATTTTATTTTGAAAAATAAGAAACTTTTTATTTGAAGTATTTTACACCCTATATCAGCGTTTTAGGATATCACAATATAAGTTAACTTGTCTATATTATTATATTTATTGGACCATGGCACATCACTTGACACGATAGTATTTTCATTTTTATCTATAATAGTCCGTAAGTGAATAAAATTCTGTATAGCGGGATACCCTAATCTTTAAATACATAATAAAATAAATCGTGAAGCTTCTCTGGAAAGTCACCCGATTCCTTCTCACTTAAGCTGCCGTAAATATTCTACATGAAGCCAATCTCTTCATCTATTTATTTCTGATATCCTTGTTTCATTCATTTTTTCCAAGCCGACTTCCTCTAGGGAAAAAAAGGAAATGGAAATTGCAAGCCTCTAATTTTCCACTGATATATGGATCAACGTGCTTATCAACCAACATCCCCAAATTCCTCTTCCACCTGTTCCTCACTTCTTCGATTCTCTAGTAAAAAAAAGAAACCAAAATTCTTCAACAATTAAAATCAAAACCAAATTCAAATCTTAACGAAATTGTTTGATTTTGAATTTGGCAAATTCGTTTACAAGAAAGCTTCATCCTGGAGCAAAAATCTCATTGCTGGACATAATTCGTTGGTGTTCGAAATGGGTTCTCTCGTTTCTTAAACTGAGGAGTCTCTGTAGACGATCGGAGAAAGAATGGAAGCCGGAGATCATAGGCAGCGTCGTCGTGGTCCGCTAGTGATGAGGGTGGCGACGCCGATGGTCGGGGGCGCGCTGGACGGCGGGTTGACAGTAGCGTGATTCGAGTGGTGTTATGTCGCGAGTTTCAACAGTGTTGGCAGGATGAACGCGGTTCTCTTGGGGTCAAGCCGCTGGAGTTATTCGTGGTGGAGTCAAATTGGAAACGCGATGGGAGGCCGAGGGAGGCTTTGAATCCGAGTATATTGCGTATGAAGCAGGAAATGGTATGAGGTGGATTTGTGATGTAGTTTTGTATATTGTTTTACTTGTCTGGGAGGATTTGGGTTGATTCATGTACTACGATGGTTCATGTTAGGGAAATTGGGGTTCATTTTTGTGTAAAGAGATGGATGCATAGGGAAAGATGAAGTCGCTATGAGAAGAAGGATGTAGCTGGGCGGTTTGAGCCCGACGACGGGTTTCAATGTTGAATGGGAGAAGTCGGAGTCTTAATAGTTGTTGAGGTTAGGAACGGTGGTGATGTATAGGGAAAGATGAAGACGCTATGAGAAGAAGGATGTAGCAGGGCGGTTTAAGTCCGGAGACGGGTTTCAATGTTGAATGGGAGAAGTCGGAGTCTTAACAGTTGTTGAGGTTAGGAACGATGGTCAAAATATTCGGTCATGATGAAAAGAAAAAGAGGAGTGTTGCTGGAAGAATAAATCTTAGGTATGGGTTACACTGGGAAGAAAAGAGGTTAAGAAGATAGATTACTTAATACGGTAATTTGGCTTAGTTAATTAATAATTAATTAATTTAGCTTTATTGACCATTTAATTTATTAAATCCTATGATGCGAATATTTTTGCCACACATTAACAGGATTGGACCAAACTAGTTAGTTGGGATTGTAACGACAAAATCTATGTTGTGGAACTATGGAGACTGAAAAATGTACTGGGATTTCATGATAAAATCAAAAGATTGTTTAATTGTAAATTAAACCAAAGCAGAACCATCAACTGCAAATCAAGGTGAGTAAACTCACTAACTCTAACTCGTTTATATTTTTATATAAACGAGTTTTAAATTATTTATAGTAATTTTATACAATGTGATGGTTGTTTGGATGAATGGTTGATTAAAATGGTTGAATGGTTGATATAGTATATCGTTGATGATTATTAGTTCTGTTTACTATGATATTTCATATTGATGCGAAATTTTATTAATGTTGAGTAACATCTGTGGATGCAGGAAAACAAGTCGGAGGGATCCAACTAGATTCCTCAACATTTATATTACTATTTTTATTTGATTGTTATATATGATGTGCTATAAAATCCGTGATTGGATATGTTGTATTTGAATTACCCTAGCCCTAGAAAATTGGTATTTTAAATACCGTAAAATATTTTCGAATATGGAGAAGGAAATTGGGATTTAAAAATGGAATTTATTTCCAGAATATGAATAAAATTTCAAATAGAGTTGAAAATAGAAACCTGGTCAAATGGATAAATCAAGAAGTTGTTTATAAATAAGAGTATAAATTAAGTGAATTATTTATCATTGGATTAATTGAAATATAAATTTAAATATGAATTTATATGAAAAAGTGGAAATCGGATTTGAGACCAATATTTGAAATGAGATTTGAACTTAGAAAAATTATAAAGGAAATTATAAACGATATTTTAAATGATTGCAATACAAATGAGATTGGTATGGAAAAATCTGACCAGAAGTTATAAACAAAATTTGGGTTTAAGAAATTATTTTAAGTATGAAATCAAACCGATTTGATTGTATATAAAAGAAATATATTCACGATTAAAGTGAATAACGGTTTAAAGGAAATATTTTGCAAATGAAATATCTTTAAAGGAAATTTAGATTTGAAATATGAAACCATATTGGAAATTGAATGAAAAGGGGAATGGGTAATCATTATAAAAGAAAACGATGAGTTTTCTTTCAAAATTCAGAATATAAAATAAAGTGTGATAGCATTTTGCAGTCTAGAATGGTTATAAAGGAATTTGGTAATGATTTGGAAAGGACAAATTCAAAAGTAAATTTGGAATTTGAATTAACCTGAAATGGTAGATAAATTCGGAAGTTCGGAATACAAATCGAATATAGATTATTTGAGAGCAAGTTATTTTTTGGAATTCAATTATATCGAATTTAGGGAACTAGTTATTTTTACTTTCCTTTTAAATCAAATTTAATTATTAGTTTATTTATTGAAATTAATAAGTACAAGTTATATTTTGATAAACCAAATATTTGGAAACAACAGTTATAACACTACCGTTATAACAAATGTTTTGTAAATTTAAACAGCGATTTTAATGCAATCGTTATAATAAATGTTTTGTATATCTAAACAACGATTTTAACGCTACCATTATAATTAAGGTTTTATAAATCAAATATTTGGAAACAACGATTCTTATATTGAATATGAGAATCAATGTTTTTTGTAAAAGAAGTGGATTCTTAGATTGAAACTGAGAGTCGCGTAAGCGATGTTTTGTTTGAAGTTGTGAGCTTTGACTATTTCAAAGTTGAGAATGTTGTTCAATTTAGGTCTGAGGTAATTATACCCTAACTTGATTGACCCCATGATTGATAGAGGAGTGGTTAAGGTTCAATAGTGAAGGTTGGTTAGCAATATGGTTAGTTAATAAATGATTAATGGTTTGAGTTATAATAACGATATTTTATAACATCACGTTAATTTAAAGTATTTTGACATGTTTCCCCAAATAAAATGAGAGATATTTTCTATGCATAGAAAATGAAATGAATTGGTCAACGAGGAATTTATAAATGAAATATGGAAATATTTTCCGATATTAATAAGGTATATTTTTTGAATATAGTAAATAAGGATTCGTGATTATTTAGAAATATTTTCTAACTGGACTAAGAGATATTTTCTCGAATAAAGAAATTAGGATATTGGAAATGTTTTTCAAGAGTCGAGGGAGGAAATAGAGCTTTGAAAGGATACGAAAGATGGGAAATGGAAACGATAATATAATAACGGATTGATTTAAAAAAGGGTCAGTGTTGTTTGATGGTTGATTGATAAAATTTCCATTTGGAAATAGGATCGTTGGTTGTATGGATGTTTTCTTTGATAGTTAAACCACTGACTATTAAAGTTTTAATTTATTTTATACGTCCATTGTCAATATGGAGAGACCGGGATCGGATTTATTATCTGAAAACCACTCTGTATTGGCACAAGCGTTATGAATCAACTTGTACCGAAGATAATTGAAGGCGGAGTAAAGTGCAAGGGCTGTTCTGTTAACCCTCGGTAGAAATTGCCCAAGATGGATTAATAGAATGGTGCCTTTGGCTTGTCTAGTCCCAGGACAACGTATATAGACAAATGTCTAACGACGTGACATTCAAAGTAAATGATGGCAAGATGTGCTGAAAGATAATCGTGACCTCAAGTCTCATCAACTGGGAAATGACAGAAATCGGGTAGGCAGCATGGCCAAGTAGGTCATTCCCATTACGGGTATTATCACCTGATCTAGAGAATTTTCATTTGCTTCTTATTCTATTCGCTGCCGTATGCTTTCGGTAATGGTTGCTGATCACAACCGTTGGTGATAATATGCTCGGTACACTTAAGGTAAATGAATGCTCAGTCATGTATGGCCAAGTTGCAAGATGTTCTTGTTGAACCCATTGTATTCCTCTCTAGAGATACACTATCAGAAGGTGGTCCCATAGCTTGTCATAGTTGGAAATCCATTCTCAAATATGTGCCCTGCAGTTTTTGATTTTATATTATATATGGAGCGTGAGATACAAGCGTTCCGCTAGATTGATATTTATTTGACGTAGACATTATTATAATATAACTGGATTTGATATAAAAAATATTTTGGTTTATCGTAAGGTAAAAACCATCCATGTCTATGTGTGGATTGGTATTATGATTATCTTTTCTTTCAAAAGATTTTTGAAAGTTAAATAAATGGTTGGAGTTTACTCATACTAGTCCCATGACTGACCCAGAGTTATTTTTTTCCCCTAAACTCTTGGGTGTCCAAATTTGAACGGGCAGTCAAGTAATTAGGATTTACAGATTCACTTGGAGGAGATCGAAGCAGGAGGCTTCATCAGCTAGCTGTAGATTATCATCTTTTCCGATGTGTACTATGTTTGTATCTGGAAATAAGTGTTTATAATTGTTCCAGAAATAGTTGTTGTGCTTTGATTGATGGCATATATATTGTCACTGATTTGTATTTCAAAGGTTATGTTATTTAATATATTTTATTAGTTTCGCTGTGAGATTTGTATTCTTCGTTTTCTTCTATTCTAATTTTTCTTTCTTTATATTTCTCATCCTCTAACTTCTTTCCACTAATGTGTCATATTTCTGTGCAATTTGGGTTGGACATGTGGTGTTATTAGTCAACTCAAAGTGTATGGAAATTCGGTCCATTACAACAACAAATTTATTTAGGAACTCCCGAAACACCATACTCATCAGATTTGCCGAATAGGCAGGTGCATTCGTCAAATCAAAAGGCATGATGAGCCATTCGAAGAAACCATCTGGAGTTCTAAAGGCAGTCTTATCTATACTGTCCTCTGCCACCCTCAACTGATGAAACCCTATGGCCAAGTCTAACTGGGAGAATACCGATGCACCAACAAGCTGGTCAAACAGATCATCTATCCTTGGAAGTGGGTGCCTATTTTTCTTAGTGAGCTTATTCAACTCTCTGTAATCCACACATAAGCGAAGCAAACCATCCTCCTTAGTGGACAATACCACTAGAGCACCCCATTTAGATATGCTTCGCCTAATAAACCCTTTCTCAAGTAGCTCCCCTACTTGCTTGCTGAGCTCCCTCCTTTCTCTTAGAGCCATATGGCGCACAGGCAATGCAACTGGCTTTGCATTATCCACCAAGTATATTGAAATCAATCTCGCGCCTCAAAGGTAAACCCCGAACCTCCTCAAAAAATTAGGATACTCACAAACTACTAGTACATATCGTAAATCATCGATAGGTGCATCAAACGACTCTAGGAAACTAAGCATGAAAGACCCTTTGGGGTCACAAGAAATATCGAGGGTCCTCCCATGGCAAGTCAAAAGTCTAACAACCCTTCTCTCACAATCCAGGATGGCACCATACATGGCTAGCCAATCCATCCCTAGAATCAAACCATAGCCCCTGAAACATAGCACGTATGCATCGCACTCGAGCTCGACGCCCAATACATATATTCACAAAACCGGACAAATCATAGACAAATGAGTTGTACCTCTTATAAGGTTTGAGATGACAATGGGATCCAAAGCCATACTAGTACTAAGGTGCAGAGACTCAACCAAAGAATCAGATATAAAAGAATACGAAGCGCTAGAATCAAAAATAGTTCTAACAGGATGATTGGAAAGAGAAATCAAACCTTCAATAGAAACTGTCCTACCTCTATCCGGTACATCAACCATGAGAGCATGCACTTGCCTCCAGAAGATCCTTCCCTTTGGTACTGTCCATGCTTCTACGGGAAATCCTTAATAAGATGTTCAACCTTTCCACATTGGAAGCAAGCATTCTTCCCTTTTACGCAATCTTCGCCCAAATGAACCACGCGCCCACAATTATAGCATTTACTCTTTTCTCGAACCTTCGAAAATTCCAAACAAATCCTCCGTCTCTTTAAGCCAATTCCTTGCTTCTACAGAAGTCTCAGTCCCTCGAAATGGATTTCTGCACATAGGACAGAAATCCTTGCAAATCTTAAAGAAATTATTTACACGTAGAGGAAGAGGAGGAGGAAGAGGAACAACGACTGCAGCTGGGGGAGGGGCGTCTGATTGTCCTTTGGCAGGTGTCGTAGCTTCAAGATACCTACGGAATTAAGCTGGTATCTGAATGCTCCTCAGGAATATTAGGTTCCCCAGACATGCAAAAAAGAAAAGGAATTCAAATAGAAAATCGAGAGATATTTCATATGGCTTTGGGGAATATGTTTTTCAAAACAGACTTTTCTTTTGAAAATGATTTCTTTTAAAACCTTTTTTTGAAAACAATTTTCAAAACCTTTTATCCGATCTGGTAACCTTCAGCTCTGGTACCAAATATGACACCCCACGTCCATTAATGTCACTCTTTATCAGAATGCATTAAGTTTTGTAAGCATTATAGGTAAACAAAGACAAAAACATCACAAGACAGATATAAAATAATAGTGGAATTAAAACTTTATTAAATAGAAAAGCTTCGTGGTATAAACCCAATTACATAATAAGCCTGAAATACTGAACATTCATTACATCAACATAAAACTTCTGTCTTGTACCAAAATCATCATTAGAGTACAATAATACATAAAAAGAGCATAATCCCCAAAATGTAGCCATAGTAGAGAAGATATGAAATCAAGTGGCTCATCTAAGCAGCGCCAAACAGAATGAAAGAAGTATCCTGGTCGAGCTTGAGTATTCCCACCCTGAAAACCTTGGGGGAGGGGGACCGAAGAGAGAGAAGAGGAAAAAATGGGTCAGACATAAAGTCTGGCGAGTCCAGTTACTTTTAGCATATAAATAAGTAAAAGCATCATGACAGACATATAAACTGGATGAGAGAGGTAACAAAATCATAAGACAGGTATAACAGACTGAGCATGATAATAGGATAAACATAACAGGATATATTGCGCTTCTCTAATACTTTTCTTTACATCAATACTAGTATAACAAAATAAGATGATCCCTACAGAAACAGATGGTAGACATAGCTGTACTTATAGTGACAGGTTTTACCCCCGATAATCCAGCCCAACAGAAATGATAGGTGATACCTCCAAACAAGAATAATGGGCTTCTACACAAGCAAGACTAGATGTACCCTAATTACTACCCTAATCGATCGGCTCCCTACTGTGTACATACCTTATGCTGGCCCCATAGTAGGATGTATCACTTCCCACCATGGCAACACATTTATTGACAAGATGCACAACAATACCTACTAATGTCACAGCATCTTAGTTTTCCACAAGCAAGCCGGAATCGTGCATGCACATGACTCCGTTGGATCCCGCGCGGTCAACACCCTCGCCTATTTGAACCTCTTACAATCAACTCAATAAGCATGCCCTGACCCAGACTTATTTCGGGGTTCCTCGTTTGATACCAAGATGGGTTACTGACTGATAAGGGTCCTACACGGATGATACAAGCTACCTGCCTAGGCTTGTATCCCCAGTACTAGGATTTTGACAGGTTATGCCTAACGGTTTAACAAGATTGCATAACCCCAATATGTAATACAGGTTAAGTTATCAGGCTTATATAGCCCCCCACATATTTAACAAGTCAACTTAACCCTCTCCCACTGATTCAATCAAGTTTACTTAACCCCCACTCAATTTATCATGTTCATGTAATCACACAGGTTTAAATAGGTTAAGTATTTTTGGTCAATAGATTCTTGTCATTTTTCATTCATGTTTGTTAATGCCCCAGATCTCTCACATTAAGTCGACTACTTGTGGTTGCTAGGTATGCCGGACGGTTCCGGGCAGACTTCTACCATAAGCTAGACTTAACCTCGTGTCTTAGCACCGTTACGTGTACATTTATGCCCTCGACCCCTCACATTAGATTAACCACTTGTGGTTGTTGGATATGTCGGGCGGTTCCGGGCAGACTTCTACCATAAGTGTAATCTAACCTCGTGTCGAAGTGCAGTTACAGTTTCTAATTACTGTAGTTTTAGGCACATTCGTTCCTAACCAATTATTCATGTTCATTACAAGTTATGCCCTAAAATCTCAATACAAGTTATGCCCAAAATATGAATACAAGTTATGCCACAATTTTAACGTTCCCCATCGTTCCCAATTTCGCGCAT
The DNA here is from genome assembly GCA_030737875.1 of Allium sativum. Classification (NCBI taxonomy): domain Eukaryota; kingdom Viridiplantae; phylum Streptophyta; class Magnoliopsida; order Asparagales; family Amaryllidaceae; genus Allium; species Allium sativum. The sequence continues at coordinate 434,283,500 of CM060912.1, forward strand.
TCGCATATTTCAGCGGTAGGCCTTGGCTCGATGGTAGCCGGGCTGTAAAATAAAAAGGGAAGGAGGAAGAGAAGAGAACAAGAATAGGCATAATAAAAAAACAGGCATATGATGATAAAATTGATGATAATAATAACAAGACAGCCATATAATGGCGAAATTGGGCATATGAGAACTATAGATATGGTGTACAATAATGGTAGATCTGGTATGATTCAAGTTACTACCAGGCATAGGCTTAGATCCAACTTATAAACATGTCAATATTACTTTTTAAATGTTTATATCTAAAAATAACATAGGACTGGATCTAAGAACAGGGAAATGATTGTTGATGTCGTAGCACAGATCCTTGAATACGTCTAACTCTTGTTGTTGCTGAAGAATAGGCTAATTCAATCTGAGTTAAGGAAGCACCTCATTGTCACCATTGTTTTTGGTGAATAAAACATTGAGAATGAGGTCCTATTTATATCCTAAGGTCAACGAATCTGGCACAGAAATGTGTCCGCATTCAAAAACCGAATTCTGCCCAGTTCTGTATAGGGGTAGACCCCCCCTTTACTGTGTCGACCCCGGGGTCGACATCCCTGTGTAGGGGTCGACCCATTAAATAGACAACATCAACGCGGATAAGGATCAACTACTCCTATAAATACGACCCTAAAAGTCTACATCCGAATCGAAATTATCATTCTCTCAGTTGTATTTAAAATTCTAAGTTGTAAACCCTAATTCTTGAATCAATCAGGAAATTTCTAGGAACTAAAATACTCAAATATCTGTATTATCCAAAATCATTAATAAAAAGGGATTCATTTTCAAACAACTAAGGTAATGTAAGGTAGTCATATAATTATTATATCGAAACTATGTTCTAACCTTGCAAGTTTGCGCTTCGAAGGGAATCCCCTAAATAAATAGCCTATAGTATCACCGAAAGGGCTTATCAAATGGAATAAGGAATAAAAAACCTATCCTAGATTCCAAAAGATACCCGACAAAATTTATCCTTTCCAAAAGGTTATGATCAAAACCCGATAAGCACATGATACCTTTGGACTTAACTAAAAGGAGAAACTTTAGTCTGCATGGATATTCTACTCGATGGTACGGATGCCACATCTACCAATATCAAAGAAACCTCAGATTATAGTTGAAAGGATTCACCTTGTAGCAGACTGATAAGAGATCAAGTAGCATTGCATTAATGAATGTATCCATTCGACATCCTAAAAATTAGACGAAGCATTTCAACCTTTCTGTAGTGGCCCGCAAATCCATACCATTTGAGCTAACTAATACAACTCACATCCAACTCAAATAATAAAGAAATACGAGTCATTAGGGTAAAAGAAATAGAAATAGACAGAAGAAGAACAGAAATAACAAAAACAGAACCTCACAGCGGAACGAATAAAATATATTATATAACATAACTTTGAAATAGAAATCTTTTTTGTATATGCATACCATATCAGAGTACAACATAACATTTGATACAGCAGAAATAACTCTAAATAACTAACAGTGAAGTCTCCCGCTTCAAGCTCTTCCAAGTGTATCTGTAAAAGCCTGAAACACTTGACTACCCGTACAAATTTGGGCACCCAAGAGTTTAGGAAAAAACAAACAAAATAAACTCTGGGTCAGTCATGGGACTAGTGTGAGTAAACTACAGCCAATTTGTTTAACTCTGAAAAATCCTTTGAAAGAAAAGGTAATACTAAGACCAACCCACACATAAACACGGACGGTTTTTACCTTACTATAACCAAACCATTTTTGATATCAAAATCCAGTGATATTATAATAATGTCTAATCAAATAAATAACAAAATAGCAGAACGCTTGCATCTCACGCTCCACATACATAGTATAAAATCAAAAACCGCATGGTGCTTATTGGAGTTTGGATTCCAACTATGACAAGGTATGGGACTACCTTCCGATCAGTGTACTCTGGAGGGGATACACTGGGGTTCAACAAGAACATCTTGCAACCCGGCCCACACATGACTGCCCACTCATTTAGCTTGAGTGTAGCGAATATATTGTCACCCACGGTTGCCGGTCGTCCAACCGTAATCCATAAGATACAGAATTGAAAGAAGAATAAATAATGATTTTTCTCTAGATCGGTGACAAATATACCCTGCTTGGGAATGACCCACCTAGCCATGTTGCCTGCCCGATTTTTGTTATTTCTTGGTTGTGAGGCTTGAGGCTACGCTAATCTTTTTAGAACATCTAGTCACTATTCACTTTGAATGCCACATCGTCAAACCCGTAAAATCACTTGTTGATCTTCCCAAAATATTACAGGTACGAAAAGCTAAGAGGAACGAATTCCTCAACCACCAAACGTAATACTCAAAAAGATCGTCTTATGTGATCTGCTAGGAGTACTCTGTCAGACATTCGTCCATACAAGTTGTCCTGGGTCTGGACAAACACAACAGACTTTGCATTTTACTCCGTCTTCGATTATCTCCAGCATAATCTAATTTGCAACGCCTATGCCTATACGGAGTGGTTTTCGAATATTAAATCCAACCAGTCTCTCCGTATTGACAACGATGGAAAACAAATCTTTGATAGCCGGTGATTTAACTATCAAAAGAAAACAAGCATCCATCCAAACAACCAAACAATCACTGGCCCCTTTCTAATATTCATTTATACGTTCATTTCCTTATCGAATTCTATATACATCGATATATTGATTTATGGTTATCAAAATTTCTTAAAAATATTCTAACTCCTTAAATTTTCGAAAAATTTCGCCAGCGCCTCCCCTGTACCAGTCAATCTTTCAAACCACAACTCGCCTCTCTGGGCCCTTTCCATTCAAAAAGAAAATCAAAAGGCCAAACAGCTTGCCGATTCGGCGCATAAAACCTCATATGGAAATTGAAACATGTACCTTTTTGTCGGGCACGTAAATTAAAATCTTCATACTCTTCATTCACTTTATCCCATACCTGTTTAATATACATGCACTTGCATTTTCATTTTATTCCAATCCATACAAATATTTTGATTTAATCGCAATCAGTTCCACCAATTAATTCTTTAATTAGTTCAATCGCTTTATTCACTTATAGTTTGAAACAATAGTGTTCCAACATATTTTATTCACTTATAAACGATCGAATTTCATTTATAACTCAAACCCCAAATTCGATTTCAAATTCTACATGACAAATTCGCTTTACTTGAGCTACGTTAAGTTCCACTCAACCTCTATTAACTAACTTCTCTTATTAATTAGTTAATATCATTCCATAATCCAAACCTGATTTTCATACAAAAACTCACTTCATTCACCTTACATGAGTTCGTATATATTTGATAACTCAAATCTGGATTTTTCAAATAAGAATTCGGGTTTTATTCACTTAAAATCCTTTTTATTTATTTAAATAAACCGTTATGGTTTATAATCAATTTTACAGCGACTTTTCTAAAATTTGATTTTGACGGAGCTCAAAATCTTTAAGATGGAATCTGATTTTTTTTCTCCTCCACAAAAAAATTATTATTCAATAGGTCCAAAAATTTCTAGTTTCATTAAATTCTGACTTATATCGAGTTCTATAAACTCGATTGAAGTTCGGGAATGCCAAATTACGAACCACCGCGCTGCGGCGAGTTCGTTTTAATTAAATTAAATATAAACATTTAAAAACTTCATTTATAAAATAATTCCAACTCCATTTTCATTAATTTAAGAATAAATTAAGCCCGTTATCCCAGATCTAACTTCACAATTCAGATTATTCAACTCGTCGATTTCTTTATGCCACAGTAATAACTCCGTTATGAAATTGTTCAAACTTGATTTCTATATTCACTTTCAATCCCTCTGGGGTTAAATTATTTATAAAATCCGATATAATCGAATTCCGATTATGAATTTCTTTTATGGGAAAATTAATTATTTCAACATACTTCACCGTTACAAACTAATATCATCCCTTGATAATAGTGAAGTCATTCAAGTTGGGGTATTTTATTTACCTCTCAGACCTTGACCGACAACGTTCTTATCTTGAGATAAATACAAGCTTGTAATATAAAAACTCGATTTAAATCCCACCTTTTCATTGCATTTCTTGCATTAAATTTCCAAATTACTCAATGGCAATTTTCTTCATCATATTTATAAATGTTGTTTATGAATTAACTATCTTATAAAAACATACTTCTACTTTATAATCTTTTAAACTCAATCCCCATTTTGGAATAGTACATTTTTGTAACTTATATATATACATACATGAAATTTTATTTCCATTTTAGTTTTACTCAAAATAATCCCAATATCTTATTTGGAAAATAAATTTATTTGTTTAATAAATTCAACATGATCAAACTTTAATTATAAATTCGTATGGATTTATTTCAGATCATTTTACATTCTAAATATCAGAATAATTTCATCATTCCCTTTCCTGAAACGATTTCAAACTAAAAATCCCTTCTTACTCTCATATTAAAATTTCAATAATCAAATTTCTCATGCTAATTATTTATAAATGTTGTTTATAAATTTTACTTCTTGTTTAAATATTTAAAACAAGCTTATATTTCAAATTCCATTTTAAAATCCTATTTGCACTTCGGAAAATAAATTACCTATTTTAAACTCAAACTTGAATTTAAATTTATAAATTATTCAATGAAACATTATAAATTCCACTTTTTATTTTAATATTTAAAACAAGTTCCTATTTCAAATCTTATTTGAAATCCAATTTCCATTTGTAAAATAAGTTTTCCTTTTTAAATTCAAATTTGAATTTACAATCTAATATTATTAACGATACTATTTCCTTCCATTTATAATATTGTTTATAAATTCAGCTACTTGTTTTTATTACTAAAAACAAGTTAATATTTCTCAGTTTATTCGAAATTCCATTTCTATTTTGAAAATTAAAATTTCCCTTTTTAAATCTAAAATCCCATTTGTAAAATATTTTTAAATATCAGTATCTAGGGCCAGCGAAATCTAAACATCCACATACATAAATCATCAATCCAATTCAACACATCACATGTATGAGCATATAAACAATAATAAATAAATTTGAGGAATCCAGTCAGATCCCTCTAATCTGTTTTCCTGCATCCACAAATGTCAGACTACATAAATAATACCAATCCTGCTTCAGGGCAGGATATCGCGGTATAGAAGGACGTTCACTCATATATCGTGGGGCGATAGGGTCATCCGCTAATGATACTACGGGCATCCGCTAATGGTACTGCGGGAAATCCAATACATATAATAACCACAATCACCAAGCCTAAATAACTAATATATATAAGCACAGTAACTCAATAATTCATGCATGCATCCAAACAGCCAATAATTTATTTTTAACGATAAAAATGATTTTTTAAGTGAGATTTACTCACCTGATTTTTGTTTGTTGATTATCCAAATAACTTGCATCATCTCGAATTGTTGCGAATATATTGTTTTTGTACCTAAGATGATTAATTTTTTATTTATCAATTAACTATTATTTATTTAACTAAACAACTTAAAATAAATAAACGAATTGATCATTTTATGTATATTAATTTTTTTTTATAAAAACATTAACTTATCGCCTTGCCAATTATTCGACCAATTCCCGAAACGAATCTCAAACTGCTCCTAAATGAAGTTAGTCCCAAAATAGCCATTAATCCACTACAACATTTCAACAAATACATCTTGGTCAAGCTTCACTATTCCTTTTATCAACTCAAGTCACTACTGCAACTATTAATGACCTTATCACTACTGTATTATTACTCCACCCTCTTCTAATCACCATCGGACCATTATACTTCATCCTGATCACCATTTCATACCACTTAAGCACTTCCCTAACCGATCTTCTCCACTAAAAGAATCATGGTCCAGTAAAAAGAAAACACTAAAGCTCTTCCTTATTTAAAAATGTAAAAGCTGTTATATATCTAATACAAGCCATTTCCGTGACTTGTTCCCACCTCCACAGCTGCATCTATGACTGAACCCAATTACCATTTACCAACTTCGTGAAGGTAATTTAGGATCGTATTGCAGCGGATGTTCTAAAATTTTAACCTTAGTATACAATCAAAACCATAGTAGAGATTAAAATACATACCTTTCTTTTGATTTCTGAATCAATTAAAAGGGTTTAAGCTTGAAGTTGTTGAATCAAATTCCAGATCTGATCGAATCGAGTACTTGAATTCAAGCACCTTTATTGGAGATCCACAGGTGATGCCCTCGAGAACGACGATCGAAATTGAAGATTGAAGATTCGGTACTAGCCGATTTAATCTGAACGAGATCTAGGGTTTATAAAATTCGATTTGGGTTTTTCTGAAAAAGTGAATGAATGAGGCGGCCTTATCATTCCTTTATAAAGATAAACCTAATAGATATTTTCTAACCCTTATACCCGTTCAAAAGGAATTAGTCAAAACTAATTTTTGATTTCCTTTTAATTAAATTCTCTCTCCATTTGCAACACCTATATATGTGACCCTATAGGTTATTGTAGCGTTGGCAACAATTTAAACATTTAAACTGTAAACAGTGAGCGGCATCTTGTAATACATCACTGCTACCCAAGCTACAACAATATCAATGATTCGATATGACCTTTGTGAATAGTGTGTCAATATAATTTAATCCTTTTAACCGTTATATCCAAGATTAAACTGGAGGCATGGATTGTATCATCCTCTTTATAATTTAATCTGTTTTTCTTGATCAATAAGTAGACTGTTTGAAACAAATCAATATTTGAGCACGACCATGCATTTCACAGTCTCACTTAATCAAGAGGCCCATGGATATCACTACGAATATATCGTAGGGTTAAATTCCATCTAGATCATTCATAATTTATATTCGATTCTAGATATATCCAATAATCACCGTTATCATTACTCTGTTACGAAATAACTTTAGATGATATCAAAACACAAATATCCTCAAATAAAATCATAATGATTTCAGGTCTGAGGACCATTATATCACTATCACTATGAGAACAACTTAAGTCTTATGATACTTGTTAATTATATTCCATGTAGTAATCTCACGGTGGGTCAGCCCAATACGCTATTTTCCAATGCGTATTTATATCTTGACTTTAATATCACGTATATTAATGATCAATGAGATTTGATCATCAGTCAATCAATATACTAGACTTAATACTTTATTGTTGTTCTGTATTAACAATAAAACCTGACTAGGGACATTTAAGAATTATAATACTTAACAATTATATAATCTCAAATTCAGTCTCACTCGAACTATATAATTCCGTATTATTATTCTAAGGACTTCTATTATATTATTATTTATATTATGCAGTAAATACAATATAATAGAATAATAATTTATTCCAAATAAAATAATAACATCAACAGTGTTATCAATCTCATCAAATGAATTGCCTCTAGGGCACAAACTCTAACAATCTCCCACTTGCACTAGAGTCAATCATTTACGTATCGTATACGTATGAAACTAGTGTGACTATTAAACTTCTGATGCGACAGAGTTTAGTTCAGTAGGTCTGCAACATTACAACTTTTGTAACTTTGCAGATATGTTTATTTCTTCTATGAACAAATTCACATAAGAATTATATTTCTTAAAATATATGTTTGGATTGATGATGAGTTTAACGTTTCAAGCCTGAGAAACAGCCATATTGTTATCGCAATGTATATCATTCGATCAACAATGAATTAAGTTCAATCATGAGCTTCTTAATCCAAACATTTTCTTTCTTAGAATCAGTATTTATTTCTTGTTTTTAAACTAACATTTTTTGTAATAATTAATATGTTATCAAATAACATTAGAATTATTTTGACACTCCCACTCAATTTCTTGTCTATACAAAATTCAATAGTATTTTGTGGTTTTCGATACATTTCGAATTCTATTTTATTCCCTTTGGTATCTAAAACTCTGGCTCTCCTTTATAAGGATACCAATTCGAGCAATAAACATTTTATTCTCAAGGATTTACAAAGATAATATCCCACAAAATGATTATCAGATTTGGGACTGATCTTAACAAAGATAAAACGTTTAACAAACGCCTTACAACCCGAATCATCATAATAGACAAACTAGGACAATCCCAGTCCATATCTTATATGGCTTCTATAAACTCGTTTTAGTGGGATTAAATGCAGTTGTTCTAAATTTAATTTATTAGAAGATCTATATATGACATATCATCAATCGTACTGTATCCTATAAGGTGTGATCTCTCCTTTCAGACACATCATTCCAATATGGTGTTCTAAATGGAGTGAGTTATGAAACAATTTCAAACTCATCTTGATAATCATTAAGTAGTTGGCTTAATTCCTTTTGAATCTATTCGAAAGGTGTTTATATTTTATTAAAATTGGTTTCTATCTCCATTTTGAATTCTTTGAACTTTTCAAAGGATTCTGATAAGTGTTTCATAAGATACTCATATCTGTATCTATTGATATCATCAGTAAATATAATGAAGTAATAAAACCTACCTCTAGTTTATGTATTCATTGCTCCATATACATCATTATGTATGAGACCCAATACTTATCACTCAATCACTGTGTCAAGTGAAAGAGGATTCAGTTATTTTACCTAACAAACAAGATCTGTATTCAAAATCAAATCATCTCAAAATTCCATCATTATGGAGTTTTGATATGCTTTCTTGTTTATAGTGCTAACTGGTAATGCTAAAGGTATATTGGATTTAAATCACTAAATTTAATCCAGTCATTATTAATGTCAAGTACAATATAGTTAAGGATTTTCAAATATCATTAACTATTTGTGAAATTCCATATGATATTTCATTTAAATTAAATGAATAACAATTATTCTTTTATTACAAATGAAATTCAAACTTGTTTGAACAAGATCTATTATAACATTTATTTTATGATGAATTTAATAATAACAATTATTTTATTTATTTAATCAAGCCAGTATAATCAACAAGAATCAACTTTCTATGGATAATCCATCAACATTTGCTTCATTTCCAATCGTCAGTCCACTTGTCTTTTCAGATTTCTACTTATTTTGCAATTTGTGTAAATTCAACATACATTTATGTGATTTATATCTAGTATCTAATACTAGAATTGTATAAGTAGATTATTATAACATTTATATTTTATTCAGTTGAAGTCATACTTTAACTTTTGTTTTAGATCCTCTATATTTGCTAGAACAATTACGTTTTAATTTGTTTGAGGACAATCCTCAAGTTTCAATGTTAGTCAAGAAATTTAATTTAATTCAATTTATCCTTCTTAAGGATTAATTTAAATTTTTGGAGTTATTTATTATTTAATATCTACAGTAGATAATAAATAATAACCGATTCTTTAATATTTATTTAATATAAATTTTGACAATCAAAATTTTGTATTAACATAAATGTATAATTTAAACTAAAATATGCTCCCACTCAAATTAACATCCCTTTATTTATGTACATATATCAGTATATATATATAATGGTGTTCCAAGATCCATATTTAATCATGTTTTGACTCTGCTTTGGCAAATCCCCAAAACACAACCTTTTAGGTAGACATCTTATGTCAATTATATCGTGTATATAATTCCTGGATCGCATGATGAACATTTTGTTCAGTATTATTCGTTTGCTCAATTATAGAATAATTCACGCTATTGTCTCTAAGGCCATAATTGTAACACCCCACCTCCGCCAATGCCACTCTTGCAAGGGCACTGGCATTGGAGGGGCGTTAAACGAGGTAAACATGCATGCAAATATCACAAGACAGAACATATAAGTAAAAACAAAGTAAACGAAGCAGCGGATAAAGCTAACATTTCAAAACCATAGTCAAGTTACATCAAAGTACTTGGTCATTATTTTCCACAAAACATAGTCTAGAAACATCAACTGAAAACTGGAAAGAAAATCATAAAGTAACTATCCCCAAGGTAGAATAAAGCCATAGCGTGCTCAAGTCCAAACCGTACATGAGCTATCCAGAAAAGCAGCTAAAGATCCAAGCTAGGTACCAGTGTTCCCACCCTGTAAACCTGAAGGGGGGAAACGGAAGAAAAGAGGCGAAAGAAAACGGGTCAGTCAAAAAGACTGGTAAGTCCTATCTACTATTAGTATAAAAACTAATAAAGTTAACTGAACATGTAAAACAGAGATGAGATGTAGGGTGATAACTGGCATGGTGAAAAGTTAACAAGATAGATCAAGTGTGGCATCGCATATACAAGGTTAAGTTGCACCAGGTGTGTACTAGTATTCCAATCCATGTCAAGTATAAACAAGAAATGATCCCTTGGCCCAAAGCTGGCCCACATCATGAGATGACCTAAATCGAGGTCCAACTACTCGATCTAGTCGATCGGCTCCCTATAAGCCTAACTCGTCGTGTATCGGTGTCATACGGCTTAATCGTGGAATGTAGTTAACTGTGCTAGGTCCACCCCAGGGTGTATCCAGCCCTAAGGTGTAAACCACAGACACAATTCAAGCACGCACAGTCTAAACCTACTGGTGCCCATGTTCAACTCCGGACTTAATGTGCACGACCATGGTCCGCCTGAACAACCGGTGCACCCTTCAGCCGTCTCTTTTGGCCTCTTACAATCAGTTCAGTAATCGTGCCCCACCCTAGCCTAGTCCAGGGTACCCATGATACTTCCAAGTTGATTACTGCTGAAAAGGACCACGTAACTAGGATTTCAAGTGGGTTAAGTGTGCTTAACCCTATCCTAACCATGTATTGAGTTGGTTAAGTGTATTCAAGCAGTTCATGACTTAACCCTATCAATACATCGGGTTTAATTGGTTAAGTATATTCAAGTAGTCCATGACTTAACCCTACCAATCCATCGTGTTTAATTGGTTAAGTATATTCAAGTAGTCCATGACTTAACCCTATCATGTGGCATTAATTAATTTAATGCACCCAACCTCTCACATTAGACCTTGTTGTGGTTACTAGTTAAGCCGGGCGGGTCCGGATAGCTTTACACCACAACCTAGTCTAACCTCGGGTTTTAAGTGCGACATGACCAACTACTCACATTGGGTCCTATTGCTTGTAGCCACTAGTTAAGTCGGTCGGTTCCGGGTAGATTTATGCTACAAACTCAACCCAACCTCGAGTTGGCCATTCTCATATTTTCTAGAAGTCATGTCCAAGTCCATGTTTTCAAGCATAAACACATGTCAAACTTTCACGTCATATTTTCAAGTCATGTGCTCATGTTTATTAAGTTTGCCCAACTACCCATAACGTATTCCCATCGTACATAAATTCGCATCAACACAAATAGATCAAAAAGGGAACATAACAATATGACAAGGTGGGCATAAGGTGGCAAAGTCTATCACAAGTCAAACATGGTGATACTTGAGGCCAAAAAGGGGTTCAACATACTAGCATATGGCCTCAACATGTATGATAGCATAAAAGGTGTCTTGGCCTCAAACATATCAAATAGCATAGGGGTGATTTGGCCACTAGCATGCATAATAGCATAAGGGTGATTTGGCCACAAGCATGCACACTAGCATAAGGGTGATTTGGCCACAAGCATGCATAATATCATTAGGGGTTAAGGTTTGGCCACAAGTTAAACATGGTGGCATATGAGGCAAATGTGTTCATAAACTTACATATTACATTATAAGCCTCAAAACATGCATGATATCAAACTTTAGCAAATAGGTGAAACATGATCATAAATGATATAGGATGATAGCTAGTGATTCGCATATAACATCATATGTAAGATAACATAAGGTTTATGAGAGTTTCTATGTTGCTTTATGCAACATTCCAAATCAAAGGTCATAGCTTTCTATGCACAAAGTCAAGGTGATAGCTTTACAAACATGCATAGGATAAATCTATGCATAACATGATAGTTACAAAGCACAAATCATACTTAGGCCCAAACTCAAACTTGCAACATGTCATATTTAACTTCATAGTTAGAATCTAAGAGTAGTATAGGGCTTACAATGCTATGAAGACTAGAGTAAATATAAAATAAGATTGAGACGAAGCCACACTAGCAAATCCGCAACCAAAGACGATAAACTCCACTTCAAGACTTGAGAACAAGAAGGAATAACCCCAAAGACAAAGAAAGATGGCTCTTTTACTTAAGAAAGATGGCTCCTTTATGTCATAGATTGATTTGAGACACTCATGCTCTCATGAAGAAGGTGGAGGCCATGATTAGTGAACATTTGGGAAGCATTTAGTTATAGGATTGATTTATGATGATTTAGGCTAGGTATTAGGGTCTTTTTATAGATGATTAGGTTAATATAGACCATAGGATTAACCCTAAAACGAATCTGAACCATTAACTCCTGTCAGAAACCAACAAAAGAAGACCCAACATGCCAAAATGGTGCACCAGAAAAATTGGTCCGACCGGGGGGGGTCGACATGGGTGTCGACCCATTGGGGGGGTCGACACTGGTGTCGACCCCTGTGTCGACCATGCCTGGGGCGGGAAAATTCTCGCCCATTCTGCCTTGGTTGTAATTCGAATCTGAATTCGAATTTGAACTGTTTTCGGGCTTAGAATTTTCTGAAAACTTCATTGGGCCATAACTTGGTCATACGGACTCCGTTTTTCGAAAACTCGGACTCTATTTCGCGTATTTTTCCGAGACGAACGCAATGGCACAACCCGTTTCCCTTGATTCAGATTTTACAATTTAATTCTGCCTTGATTTACATTATAACATGTTTTTAAACATACGGGTTGTTACAATAATCTTATTATGCAGCCTTAGTTAAATCAGACCCAAAATACAGTCGAAGCACCACAATTACTCCTACCTCATATAACCAATATAAGAGGATGCACAACGCTTTGGCATTACCTACACCCAATGATATTGGACATTGATGGGTGTACCATTGGAAGACTTCACCATGATTTAATGTAACAAAATAATTTGCTTTAAAGGGAATTTTATAATTTATAGCGACGAACGATATTAAAGTCATTTACACATATCAAAATATATGTATTTTATATTCTTAATATTTTTTGAATTTAAATAATATATATGTATGTGTGTGAGTGTACATATATATATATATATATTCAAATTCAATGAAGCGGTCTATTCTTCTTTGAACATTTCAAAGAGATGGTTGATATAACTATTATATTGCAAAGTTTCAGATAAAATATAAATCTACATAAAATCTATACAACCAAATAGATTTTATTTTATACTTTTATCCACCCTAAAGGAATTCAAGGACCAATTAAAATTGATTTGAATCCTCATAAATTTCTATGTATGTGAATTAAACCTACAGTCCCGTTAAGAAAAAGATTATATAAATAAGCATCATGCATTATGTAATCATTACATGATTATATAATTTTCAGTGCATACCATACTGCATTCATAGATTCAAGCAAAAGATCATGAGCAAGAGCACTTGACATAATATCATTGATCAAACACCATAACGATATACACCATAATGATATTATAATGATAATGACACATACATTTATTTAATACAAAATAGTTCTGTATTTTGACATTAATATAAGTGTGCAAACCAGCATGTTCATAATGTATACATGTACAATTATTATTCATACTTATCAATACAAATAAACAAAACATTATGACATTTATATGCAGTCATACTGCAAAGTATCATAACTACATATGCTTCAAGAAGCCCCATAATCTTGCATTCACATGTCCATCCTCTTGTATAGATTAGCCCAGTCAAACTGATTGATGCTATAGGGATTAATCTGCACACATTCATCAATATAAACAAATGCAGATTAGATACTCTAACAAAATTAAACAAAGCATCATCATGCAGTATGTATACATATATATAACAAATATATATATATATATATATATATATATATGTATAATATTGTTTAAATTCATCCATGTAAAACATATATGAACAGAGAATCATACATATTTGAACAGAGGTCTTTTATGATTATCCAACCAAGGTTTATCATTCATAATGAGGTCAAATAGGTTTTTCTTAAACTATAATATTATCAATGGTTTAAAACACACATGCATTTAGTATTTCTTTTATTTAAGTAACCAGTCTGATACTAGTGGCCATTTATCAGTATAAATATTAAAACCAGGTCCATATATAATATATATGTAACAACCCGTATTTTTATAACCTGTTAAAACAAGAAATCAAGGAAGAATTAAATTTTAAATTCAGAATCAGGGGAAACGGGTTACGCCATTGTGTTCGTCTCGAAATTTTACACGAAATAGAGTCCGAGTTTTCGAAAATCGGAGTCCGGATGAAGAAGTTATGGCCTGTACAAGTTTCAGCAGTTTTCAGGCAGCACTGGACCAGGGGGTCGACCATAGGGTCGACCTACCCCCCACCCAGGTCGACCACAGTGTCGACCTCCCCCCCTCACAGGTCGACCCGGTCAGCCTGTTTTGACCCAGAACTCATTTTTGAAGCCTGAGACATATTTTGTTGGTCCGGATTGATTCTAGGGTTAATCTAAGGGCCTAAACTAGTTGTTACACCTATAAAAACAACCTTAGACCTAACCTAATTCACAACAAATCATTTTTACACTATTATGATGCTGAACTCCCTCTTGAACCATGGCCGCCGCCCCCAAATTAAAGCTTAAGCATTCAAACTCAAATCAATTCGAAGAACAAAGCTTCAACAATGGTTCAAACAATAAATCAACACTACTACAACGTTCTATGACAATTTCAGTTCTTAATTCGTTAGCCATGCCCTGTAAGTTCTAGTTATTTTCAGATTAAAATATTTAAATATAATATGGGCATGTGATGAAGTGAAATAGGATTTAAGTATGTTTATCGATCTATTTCGGTTGCTTCTTGGATCTTGAGTTTTGAGACTTATCTATCTTTATTCCCATGTCTAGTTTATGATCTATTCAGCCTGTTGTAAATCAGTTTTCTTCATTCATATTGATATTATTACTAAGTTGTAATCTTCATGCCTGTGATGATGTTTTTCTCTCTGATCTTATTTTTATGCAAAATTCTACCTTCCCCTATTTATTTTCTTTTGATGAACCTAGGTCAATTTCGGACCTAGGCCTAAACTACGATATACGTGCGATGGTATACGGGGGAAATATTGGAATATGGCCTAGTGGAATATATGTGTTTGGTGGAATTGATGGCATAACATAAAAATTGGATATTTGGGTATTACTACCATTAACATGAAATTGGATATTTGGGTATTGTCAATATAATTGAAATTGCAAGTTTGGGCATACATGAATTGGCATGTAAATTAAATCACAAGTTTGGGACTATGTAAATTAAATCAAAAGATTGGGCTTACGTTAATAAGGCATATGTAGAATTGGAAATTTGAACATGAAAGCAATCGTAAACTTGATAGTTGGTATAAACATGTATTATGAACTTGGGCAACTGACATGTACTGTAATAAAAAGGTTATAGTTTGGGATAACTACATCATGAATCATGATTTGGGTTTGTTGGGTCTAAAACTTGATACATGTAATTTTGGCTAGAACTTGATATGGTAAAATGGCATAAAATTGGCATACATGTAAAACGACATTAATTGAACATATGTAAATTTGGTATGAATTGGGCATATGTAAAATTTACATGTAATCTAGAACTTGGGCATATGTTAATTTTTGAGTTGAAACATATATGATAACTTATGACTTAGTAGTGGTTTAATATGAACGCGCCTAAGTTGGGTTTTGGGAAATTGGCATGTATTGTAAATAAAAGGCTATAACTTGGCATAACTTTATAGTGAATTATGATAATAATTTGGGAATACGTTTTGGGCAAAAACGTGAATCATGAACATATCTATATGTTAAACACATGAACTGATATTGGGGTTTTGGGTGGAATACGACCATTAATGAACCTTTGACACGAGGTTAGACTCAGTTTGTGGTGTAAATCTGCCCGGAACCGCCCGACAAATCCAGTAGCCACAAAGTGTCAGTCTAATGTGAGAGGTCGAAGGCCAAATTGTAGGCGTAACGGTTTATGACACGAGGTTAGACCCAGTTTGTGGTGTAAATCTGCCCGGAACCGCCCGGCAAATCCAGTGGCCACAAAATGCACGGTCTAATGTGAGAGGTCATGATTCGTTCGTCATAATGAATGAATTAAGGAATACTAACCATAATAAGACGTGGGTATGGTTAGAGGGTTAGGTGGGATGACATGGAAGATTGACATGTAAATATGGACCTAACCGGTATGAGTTAAGAACATGTAAAACTTATAAATGTAGGCTCAACCAATATGTTATGAATGGGTGGGTTAAGTAACGTGGCTAGGCTAATGACACTTAACCGTTATAACATGACTAGCGGATGGGTTGGGCTAACTTGAATAGGTTGATAACACCCAACTGATATAACCTGATGCGTGCTAAGGTTAAGTAACAACAGAGGGTAACACTTAACCGTCACAACATGATAAGTAGGTGGGCTAATCAATATATACTTAACCAATTGGACACGATGATTTGATAGAGTCAAGTCATGAACCGCTTGAATATACTTAACCAATTGGACACGATGATTTGATAGGGTTAAGTCATGAACCGCTTGAATATACTTAACCAATTGGACATGATGATTTGATAGGGTTAAGACATGAACCGCTTGAATATACTTAACCAATTTAACACGATGATTTGATAGGGTTAAGTCATGAACCGCTTGAATATACTTAACCAACTTGACAGATGATTTGTAGGGCTAAGTCATGAACTTGAACAATAACACTTACCCAATTTGACATGACACGTAGGCGGGTTAAGTCACGAACTTGAATGACAACACTTAACCAACCTGACATGCTAGACTGATGGGGTTAAGTATCGAATTTAAATGACAACACTTAACCTACTGAACGGAAACCCTGGTTGCGCGGTCCTTTTCAGCAGTAACCCACTAGATGTATCACGGTACCCTGGAACTAGGCAGGGTGGGGCACGGTTACCGGGCTGATTGTAAACAACCAGAATGATGACTGAGTTGGTGCACCATTGTAGGTTCAGACGGACTATGGTCGTGCACGTAGTCCGGAGTTGAAAAAGCAGGCATTGGGCACCGGTAGGTTTACACTGTGCGTGCTTGATTCGTGTCGGTGGTTGGCACCCTAGGGCTTGATACACCCTATGGTGGACCTAGCACATGTGACTACATTTCGTGATAGGGTCGTATGACACAGACACATGAACGAACTAGGACTTGTAGGGAGCCGATCGATTAATAGATCGTTACGTGGAAAAAGGGTGTTGTTCGTTAGGTAGCATAATCCCTAGTGGTCCTAGGTGGCATAAACCCTAATCGAATCTAGGAAACGTTCAATAGGTAGCATAATCCCTAGTGGTCCTAGGTGGCATAAATCCTAGTTGAACACGCGATAGTTCATGATAAGGAAACCTAGCCAGAACAAGGGTGGCAGTCCAAACGATTTCAAGAATGGTGGCACTACGTTAAAGTAGTATAGAAATACGTGATGAAACCCGTACGATATACGGCAAGGGACTGTACATATACACGGAAAGGATGATACGGGTTGGGGTACTAGTACAGTTGGTGCAGAGAATTTAGGAAATCAAAGAAAATAGTGGAATGGTGAAACTTAGAAATCTTGCGATGTTATACTTAATAGAAACCTTGCAATATGATACTTGGTAGGAACCTTGTGATGATACTCTTGATAGGAAGCATGGAATGTTATACTTGATTCATCGTGCCTGTAGCTTACCTTGTCATCATGCTTATGTTTATTTTCAGTTTATTCATGCCATGTTATCTTTACCTATTTTTATGCTGAAAGTCACTAGGACTTACTCAGTCTTTATGACTGACCCATTTTATTTCGCCTCTTTTTCTTCCGTTTCCCCCCCTCCAGGTTCGCAGGGTGGGAATACAACTTAGTTCGGATCTTACCAAGCTCCAAGGCTCTTTCATGTATGGCTTGGATTTCCCTTGGCTATGGCTTGCTTTACTGTTTTACTTGGGGAATGATTTATGACCATGGTTTTATGCTTCTTTACTATTGCAAGACAGATTTCGATGTAATGGATTTAATGGCATTTTGATGTAAAAAGGCTTTAGACCTTTCTAGATTTTTAAAGCAATAAAATTTGGTTCTTCTTCCGCTGTTTTATATGTTCTGTCTTGTAATATTTCTGTGTATGTTTACCTAGATAATGCTCCACCAAAGCTAGTGCATTCCCTTTGTGAGTGACCCTAGCGGAGGTGGGGTGTTACAATATATGCCAACAGTTTGAACCAAGAATCAAGTCATACATGTTAAGTCTCTTCTTGTAGTACATATATATACACACACACACACACACATATACATATAATAGAAAACAGATCAGTTTTATTGTGTTTCTTAAAACACTTTCAAGTGAAACAAAGAAATATACAAGACAAAGGATTTTATCATAATAAGATCCAACAGTCCATCTATGAGTAGATAAATTGATAATATAGTATAACCCCATCAGATATGAGAAAATATGATAAGGTTTGGTGTCCATTCATATGAGTATGTATATTTTTAATAATCTTTCGGTCCATATGAGTGCTTAAGATAATTCAAATCATATTCAAATTTGTTTAATAAACCATATGAGGCAAACAATGAACCAGATATAAAGATCATATCATCAAATATGATATATTGGATCTGGTAATAGGTTAGTAATAATTTCATATATTTACCCATGATCCCAATCAGATTTAATAGCAAAACAAAATTTGTGTTTACTGAAATCAATTCATTTCAGAACATTGAATAATATTTGTTGGGGTTTAAACATTTCAAACCAGGAGTCCTATCCAATTTCTTTAACTCACAAATCTGTTCCTGTTTATTTTATATCAGATACAAAATCGTTTATAATGAAACGATTTCATTATATAATAGAGTTTTATATTATAATCCTCTCATATTGGAGATTATAACTCAAAAAAATATATGCTAATCAAACAGACTTTGATTATTTGTTTTTACCTTTTACCTCATATTCAAAACGGATATGTCATCACTTAACATATAGACAAAATAACATCTAACACAAATTCGTGTCTGATTAAACATGCAGAGGTAATCATATTGACCAACATGTTTTCTAATTCCAACGAATAAGTATTTCCATAATTAATACCATATATTAAGTAGTAGTTCTTTTCAGATTTGGCAGAAATCAAATCTTGTTCATAATGAACTAATTTCATCTAAGATTTAATTTTCTACCTATTCATTACTCACAACTGTGTTCATAACACAATAGTGAAACTGTTTTGCAATAAGTTATCAGTCAAACTATTTTGTATCAATGTCATCACAATGAACATTATTTGATCATCCATTTAAATTCAGTATGATATCTAGAGGATACTCATAGTTATATAACATGATTTCTGAAATCTGTTATACTTTGCATATCAATCTGATTACAGATTAACATTAAAACCCTTTACAGAATTTAAATGGCTTTCCCATAAAATTTATCAATATAAATTTCAGTAAAAGGAATATATGCACTTATAGACAAGGTTCATCATATATACACATAACTGGAAATAAAACAAGATTAATCAGATCATATCTGATATGTAAATATCCGTTTCATTCATTTATGCATGACTGTAACATAGAAAAGGAGTAAATCAGATCAGATCTGATATATGTACTACAGTGTAACATATATTTATATATAACAGAAGTGTAAAACAGGATCAATCAGGTCATATTTGACATGTATAAGTCGATTTTACTTACGTACATTTAACTGTAGTATGAAACAGGAAAAATCAGATCAAATCTGATGTTATCACTTCAGTTTCATTTACATACCTATGACTGTTATATATAATAGAACAAATCTGGTATGCATATCTCAGTATAACATATATACACATGACTGGAGTATAAAACAGAACAAATCAGATCAAATCTGACATAAATAAATCAGTTTTACATACATGTGTTCACCCAAAATAAATATCTGATACATGTATACTTCAGTATCTCATACTTCAAGAACATAATTAGATTAATTTGATTAAACCTAATCTGTTGTCTTTCTTTAATATGCAGAATTTACATGTAAAGGAATAAATGATTTTGCTCATGAATAAAACAAATCAAACTATATCAAATGATAAAAGTTCATATACATGCATTAGAACATACTGATATGCACATGCATCTTATTGCCTCACATATCTATATATATGAATGTCATGAAGTGGTATAACTTATATGGATATAAGCTAAATTCATATAATCAGTATGTGTAGAATATATCCAGTTTTCAAACAGACCAATCCATTTATTTATTAACTACAAAATGAGATGATATGTTAATACAAATAATCATAATAAAGTATGTCTAATTTTCAACTTGATTAATCAAATAAGGTTCCAGGAACCAAGCAAGGATTATTAATCAGACACACATTTACTAATTTTATCTCATTTGAGACATTCAATCAGAGCATATTATTTCCTATATATACACAGCATAAAAAAAATCTTATTGTCATAGAATTTTGAAAAATTGGTGTAACAATGTATTAATATCTGATATTAATCAACTATTAAACTCAGATCTCATTTCATATCATATATAAAATGATTTGGTAATGAACCAATTTCAGATCTGAAATAATGCAGATAAATTACATCGATTTAAATCGTTTACAGTGTCCAGAACACTTCAGACCATATTTAAATCGATTTATTGATCCAATCTCATACAAAACCTCGCTTTGATACCATTGAAGGTAATTTAGGATCAAATTGCAGCAGATGTTCTAAAATTTTAACCCTAGTATACAATCGAAACCATAGTAGAGATTAAAATACATACCTTTCTTCTGATTTCCGAATCAATTAAAAGGGTTTGAGCTTGAAGTTGTTGAATCAAATTCCATATCTGATAGAATCGAGTACTTGAATTCAAGCACCTCTATTGGAGATCCACAGGTGATGCCCTCGAGAACAACAATCAAAATCGAAGATTGAAGATTCGGTACTAGCCGATTTAATCTGAACGAGATCTAGGGTTTATAAAATCCGATTTGGGTTTTTCTGAAAAAGTGAATGAATGAGGCGGCCTTATCATTCCTTTATAAAGATAAACCTAATAGATATTTTCTAAACCTTATACCCGTTCAAAAGGAATTAGTCAAAACTAATTTTTGATTTCCTTTAAATTAAATTCTCTCTCCATTTGCAACACCTATATGTGTGACCCTATAGGTTGTTGTAGCGTTGGCAACAATTTAAACATTTAAACTGTAAACAGTGAGCGACATCTAGTAATACATCACTGCAACCCAAGCTACAACAATATCAATGATTCGATATGACCTTTGTGAATAGTGTATCAATATAATTTAATCCTTTTAACCGTTATATCCAAGATTAAACTGGAGGCATGGATCGTATAATCCTCTTTATAATTTAATATGTTTTTCTTGATCAATAAGTAGACTGTATGAAACAAATCAATATTTGAGCACGACCATGCATTTCACTGTCTCGCTTAATCAAGAGGCCCATGGATATCACTATGAATATATCGTAGGGTTAAATTCCATCTAAATCATTCATAATTTATATTCGATTCTAGATATATCCAATAATCACCGTTATCATTACTCTGTTACGAAATAACTTTAGATGATATCAAAACACAAATATCCTCGAATAAAATCATAATGATTTCAGGTCTGAGGACCATTATATCACTATCACTATGAGAACAACTTAAGTCTTATGATACTTGTTAATTATATTCCATGTAGTAATCTCACGGTGGGTCAGCCCAATACGCTATTCTCCAATGCGTATTTATATCTTGACTTTAATATCACGTATATTAATGATCAATGAGATGTGATCATCAGTCAATCAATATACTAGTCTTAATACTTTATTGTTGTCCTGTATTAACAATAAAACCTGACTAGGGACATTTAAGAATTATAATACTTAACAATTATATAATCTCAAATTCAGTCTTACTCGAACTATATAATTCCGTATTATTATTCTGAGGACTTCTATTATATTATTATTTATATTACGCAGTAAATACAATATAATAGAATAATAATTTATTCCAAATAAAATAATAACATCAACAGTGTTATCAATCTCATCAAATGAATTGCCTCTAGGGCACAAACTCTAACACTTCGGACCTCCATACTTTCCTTTAACTGAACTACACCACCTCATTGTAAATCAACGTTCGATCTACCCAAACATTTTTGCATTGTTGAGAAATTCCTCCACCAAAATACATAACCTGGAACTTCCCCAATTTTACCCAAACCAAAGTTGCCCTATTGCTACTTCGAATAGTCGCTCACGCACCTCTGGCCGTTGCCAATTTTTTTCCTTGACATCGCGAAATTTTTTTCCTTCTATTACGAACCCAGTTTTTTTTCTTCTGAAAATCACTCTCCACTCAGATCAACAGACCCCATCACCTCGTCTACAACTCACAGCCCTTCCTTTGACCATCGTGACTCATCCTTCATCTCACGCAATCAGCCCTGACATCACCGAACTGTGCCTAGGCATCGCAACCCTTCATACTTTGAACCCCTCTCCAATTGTTAACAACGCGGTTCTGTCCTCCTTCCTGAAATCTTCGAATAACCCTAAGCTTACTTCATTCATTACAAATCGAATTCAATTTCAACTGTCGAACTCGACTCCTTATCGACCAATCACACAAGTTCCGCCTCCCCTAAATCTGCAGTGACCTCCTCCCATCGCCCCTCTCAACTTAGTTGCCAACCCCTTCTTATTTGCGAGCGCCTCCTTAATGTCAACGTCGAGATTCCAAGATCCGAGGGTTACGAACGCGATTCGATTTTGATTCGAATCCCCCGTTTTTCGATATGAGGAATCAGATTCTATTGGATAAGAGAAAAAGAACAGAGGAAAGGGACTCGAATTGATTTTGGAATCAAAAGAAGTGGTCTCATTTATATATATGCAAACAAGGGACAAAACTACTGGGCGTTAAAAAGATGTTTCTTTGATACTAAAGAAAACAGACAATATTTTCAGCTTGAGGAAAGGGATGTCTGTGTGATTTTCAGTTTATAGGTCGGCTTCGTGAAATCTAAGTGTATAGGTTAGCTGATCGAAAAATATATTTATTTGTTTTATTTTATTTAGAACTGGTGATTTTATTCAATGTAAAATATCTCATTGTTTTTAACTCTGATTTAAAAGTAATGATTGGCATCCTGTCGATTATACCACTTGTTTGGACATAATGGAATGAATTTCAAAGCCTAATTCGATCGTTTTGAAAAGATATTAATTATTTAAATTCAATTCAATTTATTAAAATATAAATCGATTTCAAACAATTAAATTAATTGATAATGAATAATTATCATTCTAATTCAATATAGAATATATATTAATTAACTGAACTGTTTTTCAATTCAGTTTTAACTGTGAATTAAATTGCTTGTTAATAACTCGATATATTCAAAATTATATCCTATACCGATTACTTAATCGATAAATTCAATATAAAATTCATTTATGTTCCCATTTAATATTTAAAATAAATTTAAATATTCAAAATAATCGACTAAAAATCCGAGACGTTACATTACTTCCCCCTTAAAAGAATTTCGTCCCCGAAATTACTGAAGCAGAAGAAATGTTACAGACCCGTTAACATTTCAAAAACCCACTTTCTTGTAACTCAGTATCTCATATTCTATAACTCATGTCTCATTCTGCTTTAAGTTTCCAAAGGAATCGAAGATTTCAGTTCTTTTAATCGGTTTCCATCATTTCGATTTTATTTAACTTGTTTTAGTTAAATTCTAGAATTCAAATTCCCAGGTTTTTAGTTCAAATCTTTTCGAAATCACATAAATATATTCATAACCATCTCAAATTCAAACACTTGAATTTTCTATACAACTTATTTTCTAAAATAAATTTCTTTGAAAATCTCAATATGGTAGCAATCCATCACTTAGAAGCTCGAAAATGAACACCGATGATGTCGCGATCATCATCAGAATTATTTTCCAGTGTCCCAAGTGAATTCAGTGCTTTATTACTTTTAAAACCCATTCAAAATGATTTTTGTTCAAAAAAACTTTTCAAAACAAAGCCATATTATTTTAATATACATTGGAAAATATTTTCCAAACATCCGGGTTTTAAATTCCAAATTCTGATTTGAGTCCAAATTTAATTCATCTCATTTGTATATATTATTCATATATAAATTCTGTTTGATTACATATAACCATTTCAATTTTATAATCTTATTTGATTATAACCTCAACCAATACATCTATATATAAATAATAATTTCGTAAAATTATTCTTTCCATATAAAAATATAGTTTGGGTAAAATTATTTCATTTACCCAGGTTTTAAAATAATATCGCGTCAAATTACTCTGTTCAAGCGTTTATAAATCCCTATCGCCCACGTCAGCTAAATACGTCGATGTGAAATTTATATACCTCTCAACAGATCGATCAACACAATATAAAACAGTTTTTATACAAATCTACAAATACGCTCTCTCATATATACTCTCTCATACTCATTCTAAGGTACTATTGATCCTATCTCTAATGAGTAAACCCCCACCAAAGCCAAGGTGTTTGCTCAACTTAAGCTCTGATACCAACTGTAGTGGCCCAAAAATCCATACCATCTGAGCTAACTAATACAACTCACGTCCAACTCAAATAATACAGAAATACGAGTCATTAGGGTTAAAGAAATAGAAAATGACAGAAGAAGAAAAGAAATAACAAAAACAGAACCTCACAGCGGATCGAATAAAATATATTATATAACATAACTTTGAAATACAAATCTGTTTTGTATATACATACCATATCAGAGTACAACATAACATTTGATACAGCGGAAATAACTCTAAATAACTAATAGTGAAGTCTCCTCCTTCAAGCTCCTCTATGTGTATCTGTAAAAGCCTGAAACACTTGACTGCCCGTACAAATTTGGGCACCCAAGCGTTTAGGAAAAAACAAACAAAATAAACTCTAGGCCAGTCATGGGACTGGTGTGAGTAAACTTCAACCAATTTGTTTAACTTTGAAAAATCCTTTGAAAGAAAAGGTGATAGTAAGACCAACCCACACATAAACACGGACGGTTTTTACCTTACTATAACCAAACCATTTTTGATATCAAAATCCAGTGATATTATAATAATGTCTAATCAAATAAATAACCAAATAGCAGAACGCTTGCATCTCACGCTCCACATACATAGTATAAAGGTGATAGTAAGACCAACCCACACATAAACACGGACGGTTTTTACCTTACTATAACCAAACCATTTTTGATATCAAAATCCAGTGATATTATAATAATGTCTAATCAAATAAATAACCAAATAGCAGAACGCTTGCATCTCACGCTCCACATACATAGTATAAAATCAAAAACCGCATGGCGCTTCTTGGAGATTGGATTCCAACTATGACAAGGTATGAGACTACCTTCCAATCAGTGTACTCTAGAGGGGATACACTGGGGTTCAACAAGAACATCTTGCAACCCGGCCCATACATGACCGCCCACTCATTTAGCTTGAGTGTACCGAATATATTGTCACCCACGGTTGTCAACCGTCAAACCATAATTCGTAAGGTACAAAATCGAAAGAAAAATAAATAATGAATTTTCTCTAGACTGATGACAAATATACCCTGCTTGGGAATGACCCACCTAGCCATGCTGCCTGCCCGATTTTTGTCATTTCCGGGTTGTGAGGCTTGAGGCTACGTTAATCTTTTTAGAACATCTGGTCAACATTCACTTTGAATGCCACATCGTCAAACCTGTCAAATCACTTGTTGATCTTCCCAAAATATTACGGGTATGAAAAGCTAAGAGGAACGAAAACCTCCGCCACCAAACTTAATACTCGAAAAGATCGTGTTATGTGATCTGTTAGAAGTACTCTGTCAGACATTCGTCCATACAAGTTGTCCTGGGTCTGGACCAACACAACAGCCTTTGCACTTTACTCCGTCTTCGATTATCTTCAGCATAATCTAATTCACAACGCCTATGCCTATACGGAGTGGTTTTCGGATACTAAATCCAACCGGTCTCTCCGTATTGACAACTATGGAAAATAAATCTTTGATAGCCGGTGATTTAACTATCGAAGGAAAACATCCATCCAAATAGTCAAACAATCATTGGCCCCTTTCTAATATTCATTTATACGTTCATTTCCTTATCGAATTCTATATACATCGATATATTGATTTATGGTTATCAAAACTTCTTAAAAATATTCTAACTCCTTAAATTTGCGAAAAATTTCGCCAGCACCTCCCTTGTATCGGTCAATCATTCAAACCACAATTCGCCTCTCTGATCCCTTTCCATTCAAAAAGAAAATCAAAAAAACCAAGCGGCTTGCCGATTCGGCGCATAAAACCTCATATGGAAATTGAAACATGTACCTTTTTGTCAGGCACGTAAATTAAAATCTTCATACTCTTCATTCACTTTATCCCATACCTGTTTAATATACATGCACCTGCATTTTCATTTTATTCCAATCCATACAAATATTTTGATTTAATCGCAATTAATTCCACCAATTAATTCTTTAATTAGTTCAATCGCTTTATTCACTTATAGTTTGAAACAATAGTGTTCCAGCATATTTTATTCACATATAAATGATCGAATTTCATTTATAACTCAAACCCCATATTCCATTTCAAATTCTACTTTACAAATTCGCTTTACTTGACCTACGTTAAGCTCCACTCAACCTCTATTAACTAACTTCTCTTATTAATTAGTTAATATCATTCCATAATCCATAAAATAATTCCAACTCCATTTTCATTAATTTAAAAATAAATTAAGCCCGTTATCCCAAATCTAACTTCACAATTCAGATTATTCAACTCGTCGATTTCTTTATGACACATTAATAACTCCGTTATGAACTTGTTCAAACTCGATTTCTATATTCACTTTCAATCCCTTGGGGTTAAATTATTTATAAAATCCGATATAATCGAATTCCAATTATGAATTTTTTTTATGGGAAAATTAATTATTTCAACATACTTCACCGTTACAAACTAATATCATCCCTTGATAATAGTGAAGTCATTCAAGTTGGGGTATTTTATTTACCTCTCAGACCTTAACCGACAACGTTCTTATCTTGTGATAGATAAAAGCTTGTAATATAAAAACTCGATTTAAATCCCACCTTTTCATTCCATTTCTTGCATTAAATTCCCAAATTACTCAATGGCAATTTTCTTCATCATATTTGTAAATGTTGTTTATGAATTAACTATCTTATAAAAACAAACTTCTACTTTATAATCTTTTAAACTCAATCCCCATTTTGGAATAGTATATTTTTATAACTTATATATATATATATATATATATACATACATGGAATTTTATTTCCATTTTAGTTTTACTCAAAATAATCCCAATATCTTATTTGGAAAATAAACTTATTTTTTTAATAAATTCAACATGATCAAACTTTAATTATAAATCCGTATGGATTTATTTCAGATCATTTTACATTCTGAATGTCAGAATAATTTCATCATTCCCCTTTCCTGAAACGATTTCAAAATAAAAATCCCATTTTACTCTCATATTAAAATTTCAATAATCAAATTTCTCATGCTAATTATTTATAGATGTTGTTTATAAATTTTACTTCTGTTTAAATATTTAAAACAAGCTTATATTTTAAATTCCATTTAAAAAATCCTATTTGCACTTCGGAAAATAAATTTCCATTTTTAAACTGAAACTTGAATTTAAATTTAAAAATTATTCAATGAAACATTATAAATTCCACTTCTTATTTTAAATATCTAAAACAAGTTCCTATTTCAAATCTTTTTTGAAATCCAATTTCCATTTGGAAAATAAGTTTTCCTTTTTAAATCCAGATTTGAATTTACTATCTAATATTATTAACGATACTATTTCCTTCCATTTATAATATTGTTTATAAATTCAGCTACTTGTTTTTATTATTAAAAACAAGTTAATATTTCTCAGTTTATTCGAAATTCCATTTCTTTCGAAAATTAAATTTTCCCTTTTTAAATCTAAAATCCCTTTTGTAAAATATTTTTAAATATCAATACCTAGGGCCCGTGATATTTAAACATCCACATACACAAACCATCAATCCAATTCAACACATCACACGTACGAGCATATAAACAATAATAAATAAATTTGAGGAATCCAGTCGGATCCCTCCAATCAATTTTACTGCATCCACAAATGTCAGACTACATAAATAATACCAATCCTGCTTCAAGGCAGGATATCGCGGTATAGAAGGTCATCCACTCATATATCGTGGGGCGATAGGGTCATCCGCTAATGATACTGCGGGAATCCGCTAATGACACTGCGGGAAATCCAATACATATATAATAACCATAATCACCAAGCCTAAATAACTAATATATATAAGCACAGTAATTCAATAATTCATGCATGCATCCAAACAGCCAATAATTTTTTTTAACGATAAAAATAAATTTTTAAGTGAGATTTACTCACCTGATTTTCGTTTGTCGACTATCCAAATAATTTCCATGTCGTCTTAGTTATGCGTCGTCTCGAATTGTTGCGAATAAATTGTTTTTTCACCTAAAATGATAAATTTTTTATTTATCAATTAACTATTATTTGTTTAATTAAACGACTTAAAATAAATAAACGAATTGATCTTTTTATGTATATTAAATTTTTTTATAAAAACATTACCTTGTCGCCTTGCCAATTATTCGATCAATTCCCGAAACGAGTCTCAAACAGCTCTGGAATGAAGTTAGTTCCAAAATAGCCATTATTCCACTACAGCATTTCAACAAATACATCTCGGTCAAGCTTCACTATTCCTTTTATCAATTCAGGCCACTACTACAACTATTATTGACCTCATCACTACTGTATTATTACTCCAACCCTTTTCTAATCACCATCAGACCATTATACTTCACCCTGATCACCATTTCATACCACTCAAGCACTCCCCTAACCGATCTTCTCCACTAAAAGAATCATGGTCTAGTAAAAAGAAAACACTAAAACTCATCCTTGTTTAAAAATGTAAAAGCTATTCTATAGCTAATACAAGCCATTTCCGTGACCTATTCCCACCTCCACAGCTGCATTTGTGACTGAACCCAATTACCATTTACCAACTTCGGACCTCCATACTTTCCTTTAACTAAACTACACCACCCTATTGTAAATCAACATTCGATCCACCCAAACATTTTTGCAGTGTCTAGAAATTCCTCGACCAAAATACATAACCTGGAACTTCCCCAATTTTACCTAAACCAAAGTTTCCCTATTGCTACTTCGAACAGCCGCTCACGCACCTCTGGCCATTGCCAGTTTTCTCCCTTGACATCGCGATTTTTTTCCTTCTATTACGAACCCAGTTTTTTTTTCTTCTGAAAATCACTCTCCACTCAGATCAACAGACCCTATCACCTCGTCTACGACTCGCAGCCCATCCTTTGACCATCGTGACTCATCCTTCATCTCACGCAATCAGCCCTAACATTACCAAGCTGTGCCTAGGCATCGCAACCCTTCAGACTTCGAACCCCTCTCCAACTTTCAACAACGCGGTTCTGTCCTCCTTCCTGAAATCTTCGAACAACCCTACAACTTACTTCGTTCATCAGAAATCGTATTCAGTTTCAGCTGTCGAATTCCACTCCTTATCGACCAATCACACAAGCTCTGCCTCCCCTAAATCTGCAGTGAGCTCCTCCCATTGCTCCTCTCAACTCAGTTGCTAACCGCTTATTATTCGCGAGTGCCTCCTCAATGTCAACGTCGAGATTCCTGGATCCAAGGGTTTCGAACGCGATTCGATTTTGATTCGAATACCCCTTTTTTCGATATGAGGAATAGGATTCTATTGGATAAGAGAAAAATAACAGAGGAAAGGGACTCGAATTGATTTTGGAATCAGACGACATTAAGGTAGTGGTCTCATTTATATATATGTAAACAAGGGACAAAATGTATCGGGCATTAAAAAGATGTTTCTTTGATATCGAAGAAAACAGACAATATTTTCAGCTCGAGGAAAGTGATGTCTGCGTGATTTTCATTTTATAGGCCGGCTTCGTGAAATCTAAGTGTATAGGTTAGATGATGGAAAAATATATTTATTTGTTTTATTTTATTTAGAACCGGTGATTTTATTCAATGTAAAATATCTCATTGTTTTTAACTTTGATTTAAAAGTAACGATTGGCATCCTATCGATTATACCACTTGTTTGAACATACTGGAATGAATTTCTAAGCCTAATTCTATCGTTAGAAAAGATATTAATTATTTAAATTCAATTCGATTGATTAAAATATAAATCGACTTCAAACAATTAAATTCATTGATAATGAATAATTATCATTCTAATTCAATGTAGAATATATATTAACCAACTGCACTGTTTTTCAATTCAGTTTTAACTGTGAATTAAATTGCTTGTTAATAACTCGATATATTCAAAATTATATCCTATATCGATCACTTAATCGATAAATTCAATATAAAATTCATTTATATTCCCATTTAATATTTAAAATAAATTTAAATATTCAAAATAATCAACTAAAAATCCGGGACGTTACTCTTTCAAAAACATATCTTCCTAAATTGAAAGAACCTATGGATCTTATTAATCTTTCTAGCACCTTACGTCAATATGAATCAAAAAATCTAGATCAAGATCCTTCAGAATCAAAAAGATTTAAGTATAAAATTCATGCATTTAACTACATCTCATTTCATTGAACAGGGGCATGCTTCCGAGAGGCATAATAAGCTCTCAATAAGATTACTAGAGACATATGACTTTGAAAATTCATTAAAGAACTACTTATCAAAACCAAGCATCATTAAACAGATATCTTAGCTTTCACTTGAACTGAAAGACATAACTTTAGAAAGGTTACTTGATTAAGAATTCTACAAGGAGTTCACTACTTTGGAGTGTAACCTATTTTTTGGTTAACACCTCTAACATCAAATCTTATCACTTGAAAATATGATCGAATAATTAAATTTCTTTTACAAATCAAAAATTCCCATCTATAAATATTATTAAACCTTGATATTACTTCAAAGTAGGATCTAACAAATAAATTCTTTTACAAATTCAACGTTTGCAAATACTATAAAAATCTTAGTATCACTTTCAAATAGGATCTACCAAGTAAATTATTAAGTAATAATATGAACAAAAAACCAAACATAATTTTTCTGAATATGTTAAACATGTACAATTTGAGAAAGAACAATTCACGCGTGAAGCATGCATCATTATCACGTGTAAAGCATGTGCCATATCAGTCGTTTTTAACAATTTACCTAAGCTTAAACCTAAATTTACTCTATTTATTAAAAATAATATTTAAATTTTAATAACTTTGAGATTTTTTATGATATGTGTTTTATAATCCTTGATTTTCGAAAAAAATTAATTTATTTTTTATCACTCATGTATTTTATATTAATTAAATATAAGAGAAACTATTATTAAGTTCATTAAAATACAAAAAAAATATCAAATTAAATTTTTATGTAAACTTATATTAGTTTTGCTCTAGAATTAATTTTTTAATCATTACATATATAAACATATTTTGTATTTACCTAAACGTATATTAAATTATGAAATTACTTATTCCATTATATATATATATATAATTGAACAATTAGTTTATATTGAAATTAAATAATATATATTCACTTATCAATGTGAATTATTTACATCATTGTGTTAATATATTTTTTATAACATTCACACATACAAAAATACACATACGGATAATACACACACACTCTTAATATATTTAAATGTAAATAAACATATGTAAACATATATGTATGAATTTATTTACAGTGTTTTAAACCATATTTTATGACATATCTTTTTGGCAAGGCCAACCCTTTTTATAGTGATCCATAACACTTTTTCATTACAACAAATAATGGATACAGTATTGTATAGGAGATATGCAGATTGTTTATCTCGCAGCTTGTCTATCTCCTGCAGACATCTCAACGCACTAGGCACTACAAGACAAGTCAGTATGCAGGGTGCGACTCATTGACAGTACATAGGAGGTACAGAGCATATGCCAAATACAAAAAGACTACACACAGTCTTCACACTTACAAACTATGGATGCCAAGCAGTCCCACACATATAATCTTTGCAAATCAACTACAAACAATGACAAGCTATAGAAAGTAGCAAAATTACACACCCAAGAAGCTTCAACAGATCAGCACTCAAGCAGGATAACCAAGTCTAAAATACTACAATTTCACAATGAACTCACAAAAGAACACTTGACATGGGAATCATAAATATTACTGAATTAGTGGCCACAAACTCAAGTAATAAACTCCAGAGTCAAAGCACTACCAAGACAATAAATTATCCTATGTTGCAAGCAATCCCCAAGGCCAGAAATACAGTGGAAAAGAGAAAGCAGGAGCAATGGTTGAAAGGTAAGGGAACCATAAACATAGTAAAACAAGAAGCACAGTGACAAGCTGCAGCATAAAACACAACATTAAGATGACCTTTGAGTGATGAACGAAACCGACAATCTACTCTATAATGACAACACTAATTGCCCAAGAAAAGAAAGCCAAAAAAAGTTCCAAGACCACCGCCAGATAACCCAAACGCAACTTAGCCTTAACACTGAACAGTCGAGATAGACTCACAACTTTTGGACCTTATGTCACGCTATAGTTAATGGCAGTCAGGTCTGAGCCACCAAAGCTAGTGGGAAGGCAAAAAAGTTATGGCAATACGTCGTTAGAAAGAATGATAGACAGTCAGTGTGACGACCCAAACTTTCCCGTAAAGGAAAGCCCAGATTGAGTTGAGAACATGACAAATCAGAACACAAACAGAAGAACATTTCATTGCTTATTACAACAATTTACATCAGAGTACAGAATATACAGAGTATGAACAAATAATATACATTTGATAAATAACAGAGATTTACAAATTACAATACAGCGGAAAATAATACAAAACACAATTGAAAGAAGTACATGGATACAGAGCTTTCCGAATATCCCTTCAGCTATAAACTAGGATCCTGTGAATATAATATCTGCAAAACCCAACTACTAGCTGCATATGTGGAAAATATGGGCACCCAGAGTTTAGGTTAAAACAATAAACTCCAGGTCAGTGACCGGTGTGAGAACTAAAACAGTTATCTAAAGATTTACTTTAAAATAAAGTAAATCAAGGGACCACTCCGTATAACATGGAACGAGTTTCCTCCCAAGAATACCAGTGCATATAAAAAAACAGCGCAATGCTTTTTAAAAAAAAATGAAGCTATTATAAGACCTAGGTCCCATCACACAATGCAACGCAAGACGGAGGATAGGGTTTTCCCTTATAATAGCCAAACATGCTTGGTACGTTTAAAACAAATCATTTTTTATACTATTATTAGTGTAAAGTGTATAAAAAAACTTCAAATATAAATGTATCAATCCTAGATGGCATGGGTACCATATATCATGTCGCCAATACTAGGCTCTACAATCAAAACCGCAATGTCACATATTGGAAGTTGGGTTTCCATCTGTGAACCAAGGCAAGGGATCATCCTTACCGCTTCGAGACAATCTGGCCCATGTCTCAGGTCAAAGCTCGAGTGACCTTTAGATCGTCAGGGTCGGTCCACACTTACGTTAGTGGATTAAAATTCCTGAACAATACGTTTCCTCGCCCTATGGGGCGTAAATCTGGCCTGTATAAAGACCATGCCATCCATCGGCCTCGTAGTGCCGATATATCTGAGGCGCCTCGCTATCCATCATCCACATAAGTAAAACATCTGGGTGTGCAAAACCCAGACACCACTCCTTGCTAGAAGGAAACGCATGCCCTCCCTGAGGTCTTCTCCCGTTTTTGGTTCACACCGGGCTGCGAGGCTCAAGAATTAACACTATACACAAAGCTATGCTATATTAAAGCTGTGCTTTGATCATCAACCACAAGACTCTTCTTTTTAACAGAAGCCTTGATCATTTGTATCTCAGCATGCCACATAGGCAATTCACGCTATGCAACCGATGTCTATCAATCACACAGAATGAAACCCAATGTCAGACACACAATCCATTTACAAGTTCATTCTGGGTCTGAACGAAACCTGAGGCACCTTATTCCTCATCCCATATGTCCAATACAGGAGAGAGACCCTCGCATATTCGGTCGATCTCCAAGTACGTCTGGACGATCACAACTTATTACCTTGTCTTGGGTGTACAACCCAATCGAGACATCAGTAATCATCCAAAAGATGTGAAGACCTCCGGTCTTCAACCACCGTCTTCATCATCGACTTATCGTCAAATCAGTTATTCAGAATGGGTATGAACCCGACCTTTTCGAATAACTCGCGTATATAATAAACAAGTGCTATAAAACCACAACATATGCCTCATTCCAATTCTGAATATTCTTTTATTTAAATATTCATATCCTTTGGGAAAGGTTCCCATTAATTTTATCAAAGATAAATTCTTTAAATTTATTCTTTAATCTTCCTTTGTATATCAATCCAAACCAAATTATAGTTTATCCAAGCTAGTCGGGATTAGCGATCCTTACCCAAGTAATCATTTGTTTAATTTCTCAATCCCAACCTATTCATCCCATGGATCAAAACTGGTAGTACTCCATATCTAATGCCACAGTGTTATCGGTAAAATTAATTACCATTTCTCGTTCAAATCTAATTAAATATTTTACTATCACCTGAGTAAAACTGGTGGTACTCCATTCTCGATCATTTCTCGAATTTGATGATTTTAGTTATCAAATTAACTTCTCAATCTAATTAAAGATTCATTAAAACTCTAATTCAGTTTTAATCTCCAAAAATCATTACTTAATGATTATTCCAAGTTAAGAAATTAATCTTATATTTCACTGGGTTAAAGAACTAATGTCATGTAAAACACAGCTCACGATAAACCCAAAATCACATTCCATTGTTAATCGTGTTAAAGAGCGAATGTCGTTAAAAACACAGTTCACAATAAACCCAATTCACATTCCATTTCAAATCCAATAAAATGTTAATTAATTGGTAATTCTTCTCTATATCTTAATTAAAAGATTTATTCTTTTCACACGGGGTTTAAGAACAATGTTACTAAAGACCCCATCCCATCAGTCTCTAACCGTAAATTATTAAGAGAACAATTCCCTAAGCATTAATCCCAAAGGCCGAAACCAACATCAGACCAATACCCAGGAAACCATTCGAGTTAGCTAATCTCCAGTTAGTTTCTAATTTCCTTAACTCCATTGGCTTTAAGAACAGTATTATTAAAGATACCATTCATGACAAACCCAAAATCTCATTCCATTGTTAATCGGGTTAAAGAACAAGTGTTATTTAAACACCGTTCACAATAAACCCAAAAACCAATTTCAATTTAATTCCAATTAAATGTTAATTAATTGGTACCTTCATTAAATCTTAACAAAAAGAGTTAATCTTTTCTCAGCTGGGTTTAATAACAGTTTTAGTGAAGACACCGTTCACGACAAACCCAAAATCCCATTTGATATTAAATACAAGGCTCTGAACAGAAAATATATCGGCTTATATTCAATATCAAATTCTGAACTAAACAAATATCGTATTGGAATAACGATATATATATATATATATATCTTCCAAATTCCTCCATAATGTCCGTATAATCACGGAATCCAATATCGAAATATTTCGAAGATAGTTTCGATTCAAACCCATTCCAATTCGTATATTGGAAATTCTGGTTATTTTAAAACCCCTTTCAAATCCAATTTATTTATTTAAAAATATTGGATTATAATTCTAGTTCGTAACTAGTTCATTTCGATAAAAACATATTTTTATCTTTTCAAATATGGAATTTTTCATTCTAATTCTTCCCAAATCATTTATTATGATTTTACACAAATTATCGATATTTTTAATAATTTTATCAAGGCCCGTACAGTCGATTTCCATAAATGGCCATCGAACTGCACTTAAAGCGACCTTTTCCAAATTTGATTTGGACATAATTCTAAATCCAACCGTTAGATTTCTATTTCTTGTATTCTTAGAAAGCTCTTTTCGATACGAACCCAACGGTTCCGATTTTAGGAGAATCTGACGATCGGATCTCCCGTAATATTCATTCGAAGTCAATGGTCGAAATTCACGAACTGCCGCGGCGCGTTCTATTCAGGCCATTATATATATATATATATAGTATATATATATTGTATATTTCGTCAATTTCCATTTAAAACTTATTTTATAAATCGTTCTAAATTCGTTTTCAAAACGATCTCAACTTTATATTTAATTTCAAACTAAAATTGAATATTCCATATCATTAATACATAAATGATAATATTTTCAAAACCTTAGATTTTGAAATCACTTCCTTTTCATATTCATTATGAAAATGAATAAAATCGATATAACTATCGTTCACGTCAAAATGACGTTAATCTAATCAACACAGCTTTATATATTTATATATATTCGTGTCCATCCCAAATCGGACATCAAAATCAGATTTTGATCTTTTACTGAATATTATTTTAAAATATTCATTATTTTAAAATATTTGTTATTTTAAAATATTTTTTTTGAAGTAGAATCAGACACAGTCAATTGCCATATAATGTTATTTATATGGATTTCATACAACACATATATAGAACAACAATGATAAACAATCAACCATCATCCAGATTGCATTACACAACTGCATAAGCGTTAAATATAAATAATCAATGTTTACAACAATTTGTCAACCTATTGATTGACATACAACTAAATATTGGGATTAGTGTATGTCCATTATCATCCCAATACCCGTGAGGGGTTTTCAAACAACAAACACTGATTATTATTTGTGCAGTTGAGCGATGTGTAAAATATATCGTCCCAATCAATATTCGTCAAATGGGTGTACATAAATAAATCGTCTGAGTTGTAAATGAATATCTATCTCATTTATATACACGTTAAAAATTATGTTTTTAATGATAAAATATTTTATTTTAACACATGAATATTTTATTATTCCTTTCACATCAAAATCACAAACAAACTGCACAACACATCATAATCAAACAAGTCGTCCATGGTCTGTGGACGATGGTGTCGGGTGCTGCTAAGCACCGTCTGCATCCTAGTATATATTTTAAACTAGAAATTAAATTAAAGTGAGAAGTTCTCACATAGGTTTTTATTTCTGAATTTCTGATCTGTTTGGATTTGAATTCGCTTCAAATTCTGGTTCGCTCCTTTTTGATTCTGGTTAGTTCTGTTTGTAGCTCTCGACAAGAGGATCCCAACGCAACTGACGGTTCGTGAATCCGACCTCGTATGAAATAGTTGCGATAAATTATACATTGCTTACAAAAATTAAAATTAATTAAAATATTTAATTAAACTAATCCTACCATTAAGGGTTAATAACCTCCTCATTGTTTTCCAGGCCGATAACCAAACACATTTGCTCAAGATTTAAAACCGTCGCCGCCCCAGGATTTCGGTCACCGTACCCAGATCGGAGGCCACCTCTCCATCGAGCTCCGCGAGCCCCTTCCAACGCCTCCCTTCTTGTCTGATTCGGTGGACCCCAGGGCAGGTAAGATGGAAGCAAAGAGTGAGAGTTAATGCTCGAAATTCGAGCAAACGCGCCACCATTCACGATCATGTCCGTTGAATAGATCGGGCTCACGATGCTCTTCGATTTGGTAGTGGTAGCTTTCGGAACGGTGGCGTGGATTTCGAGAATGAGTGAGAGGAAATCAGGACGATTCTGAGCGTCCGTGTATAACTGACGGGGGGTTTGGCTAATAGGCTAGGGTTTGGGCATTCAAGGGTTTTATAGAAAATAATTTTATAATTTTTTTATTCTTTTAATTCTAAAATACATGTTTACTCACACGAACTCCAAATCAAACCCAACGACTGTCGCCCCTAGCCAAATACACCTATTCCGGACACAATGGGATATGTTTCGTAACCCAATTCGGCTGTTATGATTAGTTTCTGCTAAATTTAAAATATAAATCATTATATTTTAAATTCAAACGCACATTTTAATTTATCGGGGCCACATACGAACTCCAAAAGTTCCAAAAAAATAAATCTGGCTATGTTTTGATGATACGGTCCTTACAAAACTAATTTCATCAAATTTGAAGACCGTTTGAAAAGTGACCATTTTTTGGTCGATCCAAATTGACTGAAGCTATCAAAACACGTTTTTTTTTGCCACGCTCACATATTGATCCCAAAATTATGAAAATTGGAAACCAGCAATAATTTGACATTTCAGTTCCAACAAAAGTGGTTTCGTCGAAAACGGAGGTCGTTTGCAAAACGGCTATTTTTTTAAGGGCTATATTTCTATAGTGACTATTCTGAATTTTCAACTGGGCATAACTTTTTATTCCCGCTATGAAATTTCAATTTTTCGGATTCGCTGGAAAGATATTTCAAACAGATTCAAATCTTTCTAGTTTCACTAAAATCCAACTTATTTTGAATCCTGTACATTCATTTGAAACTTGAAATCGAATTTTCAAACTACCGCGCCATTTTCAATTCCTTTTATAATTAAAATAAATATTTATATTCTAATTTCGATTTAAATAAATTTATACGTTCTAATTCTATTCAAAATAAATTTCTCGTTGTTATTATTTAAAATAAATCATTTTAAATATTCAAAATTCATTAAAATTGCCAAAATAAAATTTTTAAATTGGTTTTGATTTTTCGGGTTGTTACAGTCAGAAAGCATATTAACCACTTTGAGTCTTTCCTAGTTAGAAATGAAATTCGGTAGAATCGCGTAGCTCAAAGTTCAACCATAAAGAAAAAATACAGATCTAAAATGTAAATCTGAGAAAATAAAAACTTGGAATCAAACGACGAGTAGGGATTATATTCAACAACAAAAGGGAAATCTTAGTTATGATATATGTGTGTGTATGTGTGTATATCTAATTTGTACTTTTTAATATATATATACACATATTTAGATAATATACAATACATATAAAAAGAGATTAATATTTCTGTTACAGCGTAACTCCTAACATATATGCATAGGCACATTATACCCCATATCTATATACGAAAACATCATACTACACACAAAATTTTATGTTACATATACAAATGTGTGCGCGCATACACACATACATGTATATGTATATATAAACTAAGCCTAATCAGATAAATTTCATTGTACAAAATATTTGAATTTAAATAAAATGTATGATATTACTTAAAAATAATTTTAGAAATATTGTAAATAAGTTAGATATTATAGGCCATGTAAAGATCAAATAGGGATAAAAAAAATTAAAATTCAACAATAACTTCCATGCTACCCAGCTTAGTTTCAACAAATGTTTTCACTCTACTTGAGTATGATTTAGAATTTTCTCTTTATAAGACTTTTCTTGCTCTTGGTATACTTTGTCAAACAATATCTCAAACCCAACAGAGTTCTATTGTTGGATTCTCATCTGGGCCTATGTAGTAGCACAATCAGAAGTTTCTTCTTTATTTATCGCAAGTCTGCTAGACTCCTTTAACTTTGGAACATTTTTTTAGGATTTTAAAATTATTGGGAATCCTCCCAATTCTGGACTTATGCATGATAATTCTTCGTCACGGCTCACTGTTATCAGGTATCTACCCAATATTCTAATATAATTGGCAATCTACCCAACATTCTTATATAATAGGGAATTTGTCTGATGAATGATACTACAAGACTACGGCTCAGTATTGTTGAGAATATACCCAATATTCTAATCTAATTGGTAATCTATTTGATGCATGGTTCCTTTCGACCATGACTTACTATCATTGATAATTCTCCTAATACTCTAATCTGATTGAGAATTTACAACATATGGTTCCTCTTGATCTGACCACACTATTGGGAATCTGTCCAATATTCTAGTCTAATTAGGATTCTACCCAATGCATGGTTCCTTTTTTAACATGGCTTGCTATCATTGTGCATTCTACTTTTTGAATTTATTTTAAACCTATGAGATATTGCCCTTATGCTTGTTGTTTATTATTATAGGGGTAATTACGGAGAAGTTTTCAAACTTATTATTGGGTCTAAATCCACAACCATTTTTGGCAAGTATCGTTCATCTACAACCACTTTTAGCGAGTGTCTGCTATCTACAACTGTTTTAAGTTAACTGATTATACCTAAAGCTAATTGTAACTTGGTAAAAGGGAATATGCATTTTTTAAAGGGTGCTTTTAAATTATTTTGCAAAAGACTTCCAAAATAATTTGCATATAAATCATTTTATCTGATAGGAAATTTGATCCGAGTTTGGGAGAGTAGAGAAATGATATGGAAATGTGAATTTCTTCACTAGTCTAATCAGACCAATGAAGAATTTTAGTCCTTCAATTCTAAATGCAAACATGATATGAAAAAGTTTTTAGGAAGAGAGGACATACCAAAGAGGCACCGTAAGTGCTGAGACTTGAACTTTCTCTCAGAGTAGAAATATAGGATAGGGTTATGTCAAAGAAGAATGTATCAAAAAGGACAAAATTTGTTAATTAAACTTCCAAAATTTGAGACTATGGGATTCCCCTTTGGATTTGGAATTTTGTGAAAGAGGTAACACACTGGAAAAACATATTAATAGGGCTGGTCTCTTTCTATGAGAATTTGACATACAGAAACGAGTCTTCTTGTGACTTCACCTTTGTAAAATGAAATACCTTGTACATTCATTTGTCAAGGTTTACATGAGATTCTTCTAGAATCACAAAAGCATAACAAAGAAAATTATTCTAAGACATGAAATTTTAATCTATTGTTTAATAAATTTAGCTAAATTCCCTCTTATAAGAATTTTCGATCATGTAAGAAAGCTTTTGAAATTTGTCCATTTAGTGCTCATTAATCAAATGATAGACACAATACTTCTTTCTCGTCGATTTTTTTTCTTTAATGGGTGGTAATCCTGATAATAGGTCATCACGAGTTTTCATGAATATCCGAGACAACTGACTGAGTGGGGTAAGATCCTGATCATACTTTAGCATTTTTAAAAACTCATCATCTAGAGTATCTTGGAGGGCTCTCTTATTGGAAGAAATCAAACCTTTGTATTTCAATAATTCAATGAAATGACCCCTAACTTCACCATTTAGGGCCTTAGTAATTTTTCGCAGTTGGGTTGATTCATATTCTTCACCATTCTCTTTCTTCAAAACAAGGGTGACCAATCTCTCATTGTTGTCTTCTTGAATGAGCCGAATGCAAATATTGAGGGGTAGTGACTCCTTTGTTTTTTTGGAACAAGACATAATGCGTTGGAATGATCTGTTAGGTTTCTAAAAGGAATAAAATGTGAAGGTTCAGGGACCTCCTTTTAGTGCAAAAAATGTTAGTACATAATTTCTTTCATACCAACACCCTATAACCCAAAGATAAAACTTTGGAAACAAGTTCGAATTTAGAGGTTAACATGGAGATCACCAATATATAACATGATTGAGCTTGGATTTCGATATATCGTCTTAATAACTAATGTCGAGAAAGTTAAGTACACAAGGTAAACAACGCCAAGACTTTTATAGTGGTTTAGCTTAAAGATTCGTAAGTCCATTGTCCTTTCGCAGTTTAGTAGCTCTTGTTTAGCCGAGAGGCTTATCATATGGAATATACATGCGTCTGCCACTCAGTTTATAAAAAGTTCTAATGTAGGAAAACAATATATCTTTATTCCTTGAATTTCCAGGAGTTCCTTGTGTTTTGGGATTACCATCTATTCATTGCTAATATGTCTTAGTGTCACATATGGAACGTCTTCTCCTTAGATCGTCGGCTTGTTTATTGAGCGGCTATAATTGGAGCTTATTCTGAACATCTAACGTTGTTATTTAAGATGCGTAGATTGATGACTTGTTTCCCGCACAAATGACTATGTGCATTGGTCGTATCTGCCTCGTTGGCCGTCTCAGCCACTGATTGTTACCACTATAGATTAATGCTTTGAGTCATTCGACCTGTGGTACTATTCTTTCGATACGAACTCGCTCCATCCAACCTTTATACATCAAAGTAATGTGACTCTTGTAATACACAAATGAGGGGAATATGGCTATTCTTAGGAAGATAATCGTCGTTTTTATTGTTGAATTTTTTTACGTAACAAACCCTGATATGACATTTTAATCACACATTTAGTGTAGTGATCCATTTTTAATGGATTTTGAAAGATAAAAAAATTCTACTTACCACTTCTTCTAACCAATCACTAATGTTAGGTCTGGTAGTCGAATCCATACCATTATGAATTGCAATATTTCCTTTGAAATATTGAGATTCATTGAACATCTTTTCATCACGATCAATTCTTTATTGTAGATAAAGTGATCTCCTCGCAATGTTCTTTCAGTCTTTTTTTTACCCGTAGATTCAAATTCAATAGCATAAACTCTACCTTTTTTGATATAGACACAAAATTTTCACTTAGGCTACCAATCACTTTCAATATATGATTTAAACTAATCATAGTAGGGACATAAAACAAACTACATACCCCCATACATTTTAAATAAATTTACCACTGAATTGGTCATTTGAGTACGAATTATATTGAAGCATAGAATGTTAAGGGAGTGGATGCTAGGATATCTTCCTCTGTCACAGTTATTTCCACATTTAGTGGCTATATTTGTGAATTTAGTTGTTTGGGATGGAGATACATCTAGCATTATTGTTGCTTCAAATGTTGTGTCGAAATTTAAGTGGAATTACCTCAACTTTGCTTCAACCGTCAAAAATTATTCCTTACATATCTTGTTTTCCTTGGATGAACCTTGGGGATTTTAGCTTATTTTTTTGAGGCTATTTGCTTGAATTCTTGTAATTCCACCTAGAATAAGTGTAAAGCAATCATTGTTTGCTCACAGGATGGCGTTCAACAAGAATAGGTCATGAGGACCCTAGGTTTTGGAAGTCTTCATGTAAGTTATCATCGATAAACATCAACATTTCAACCTTTCTACGTGAACTAATTTGTCTAATTATAAGACAAACTATGCACGGAAGCATTGTTGCCGCTTGACAACCACAGGCATAAAAGTATTTTCTATAACTTGGTACATTCAAATTGCACACTACGTTATAAAATATAATACATAAAATCATATATGCTAAACAGAAAAGTAGAGCCAACAAAGATTTAAAAAATAGGGGTTGATTATTAATTTACTCTCGAATTGGAGCATACAACTACAATATGCCGAAATATACAATGCTATTCATCGTTTAAATGCAAAACTTAAAAACACATC
This sequence comes from Allium sativum, assembly GCA_030737875.1. Taxonomy (NCBI): domain Eukaryota; kingdom Viridiplantae; phylum Streptophyta; class Magnoliopsida; order Asparagales; family Amaryllidaceae; genus Allium; species Allium sativum. The sequence goes on from CM060912.1 coordinate 434,327,140, forward strand.
CAGAGTAAATGGAGAGAAAAAATTTATTGATAGTACACTCAGACCCTTTCCATATAGTTTACATGAAATTTTAAGCAAGCTGGATAAATAAATATATCAAGCAGCGACCTTCTTTGATGTCACGGAATTGATAATAGTAGCAAACTCAGGACCCTATAAAACCAAAAGGAAATATCAGTATTTGCATTCCTCCCAAGCATGTAAAAAACTGAATACCAATACCTATCAAATACCCCCCAATACTCGAGTTCCACAAATCAAAATGAAATCATTATATATATATATATAACCTTATATCACTAAATATCATCTTCGCAAAAAATTGGTCTATTGGACCAATGTATTCTCAATAGTTAGTTAGAGGGAAAAAAAAAAAAGAGTTTCAGCTGTGATAATTTGGAATAAGAACATATCGATGAATAATGGGATCACTTTGTAATGCTGGAAATGCATGGATGCATTCCCAGAATTGGGTATATAACATAGATTGCAAACAATGAATTTTAATTGTTAAAATAATAATATAGACGCAGATTGTCAATGCGGATGAAGCAATTATGAGAAATATGAAACCCTTGTTAGCTTAACATCAGCACCACATATCTTATTACGGAGTTTATAAGGTACATGTGCTTGTACTGTGTACCTTCAAAGAAGCACCTCCAACCAAAAATCCATCAATGTCTTCTTGCTTAGCAAGCTCAGCAGAGTTGCCACCATTCACTGAACCTATAACAAGAAAAAGAAAAGCAAAATTAAGTATTAAATCACTCTTTTGGTGAATTCTGGAAACCATGATTAAATTTGGGATGTTAAATCAGGTAAGGTGATTAGATTCATTTGTTATGATTCATATATGGGATGACCAAGGCGCTTTCTGAAGTTTATTACGATGATATGATATATAATGGTGTATGCACTGGCAATTATTCAATAGCATATGCATTAATTGTTATAGTAAACTAGCTTCATCGAACAGAAGAAATAACATGTTAAAGAAGGACATACTTGTATTCAGTAGCTTAGGTTTCATACTATACTGAACAAGATAAGTAAAATACAAAGGACACAAAATAAAAAGGGTAACTTTCAACAAACTGTTTCATAGCTACGTCTGCATACATAATATATAGCAAATGGATTCATTTGTAATAAAATATAATACCTCCATATATAATACGCGTTGCAGAAGCAACTTCATCTGAGATGTTTTTCTTGAGCCAATCACGAACAGCCAAATGGACTTCCTGTGCCTGCTGAGGTGAAGCTACTTTACCAGTTCCAATAGCCCATACAGGCTCATATGCTATAACGACATCATCCCAACTTGATATATTATCTGCACGAAGTAACTTCTTATATTAACATAAGCTAAATTGGAATCATCCCATGCAGACAGTCTCTATAAAGGAACATAGATCTAAGCCAGATAAACAATAACAAATTCATTCATCAGCATCTCTTGAAAACAGCTCGCATGTGCTTTCTAAGAAGTCTTAGATGAATAAAAAAAGAGGAGAAAAAGGTATTTCGTTTTCATGCCTGCAAAAGCCTTCAACTGCTGGAAACAAACATCAAATGTTTTTCCTGATTCTCTTTCCTCTAGTTTCTCTCCAATACATGCAATGACCTTGAGATTCTGACTCAAAGCATATGCAGCTTTCTTTCCAATAAACTGTGAGGAAGAAGTAAAAAACCTTATTTATGTTAATCTATCACAATATATGAGCATGCTCTTGGATTAGAGTTCATCAGAAGCATACCTGGTCATCTTCACCTATAACATGTCTGCGTTCAGAATGACCAAGAATAACCCACTTGCAGCCTATATCTATTAGTTGCTCCACACTGTAAATAAAAAACGATCATTCACATGCATAAAATGATATGAATTTTGAGTGGAGCAAACAACATAATTGAGTAATGGTGACATGTTACGCCATTGAGTATTAGCTATTAGGTTTAGGTAACAAAACATAAGTTGTCATTTAAATATGAAGGGTATAAATGTACAATCAGACAACAAATATTTGAGGTTTGTCGGTCTGGTAGATACTGTAAATAAATAGTGGTTATGGGTGATTAAAGTAAACTCACAGAAAGACAATACCTTTTTCTTGCCATGAATTCATAGCTATTGACTGTAATCTCTATGTTAAATTATTTGTATTCACTTTGGTTTCAATGTAGCAAACAAGGTTTTTTTCTCTTTGGGTCAAAATTGTATTCTCAGGATTCACGATTACATTCGTTTAGTAATCCCATCAGACTCCCTCCCATCACATCTTCTTTCACCAAACACACACAAAACACTTTTTAAATATTTAGTGTTGTATGTGTTTAACATTGATTGAATAAGGTAACAAATGTATGTGTGAATCAGCGTATCAAATCTGATATGCTATTATTTCATTTGCATAATTAATTCCACCATATTAAATCACAATATTAAATAAAATGTATCTGTTTAATACAACAAAGTAAGAAAAGAAAACCTGATTTCTCCTGTGTATGCACCACCTTTTCCTACCCAGGAATTTTGACCAGAAATCTCAATACGATCAGTTAATGAATTCTTCACTTGGTCAATATAAACAAAGGGAGGTGATACAACAACATCTGCATGTTTATCATAAAACACAACCATTAAAACAACAAACAGTATATGGAATTGTATCACCTATTCAAACGAACAAATAATGTGACAAGTGGATAACATAACCATGAGAAAAATACACTACCAAGTCTCAACATTATTCCTTTATCATGAATAAGAACCTTTAAAGATAGATTAAAGAAACCAGACAGTACATTGAACTGGTTTAACAAATATGCAAAAGGTACAGGTTGATAACAATTAACATTAGCTTACCAACATCATCTTCCAACTTAGCATCGTTCAATTCAGCAACGAGTTTAGTAATTGATTCTTTTGTGCCATTCTGATAAATAAAAGGAAATATAGCAGATCAGCTGGCAGTGAGCGTACAATATAGGGAATGCATTGTTCATAATGCAAAACCATGGATGTTGATTTATTTATTTAGAGGGAAAAATAAAATAAAAACTCTTGCTGTTCCAGGGAAAACATGCTCTGAAATCTCAATAGCATTACAAGTCCAAGCTCTTTTGATTTGTAATCAAATAAATATTGTGAAAAATATGACGCAGCAGTTATGCGCATAGTTCTGTATTTTTGGGTATCCTCTCACAAGAGAACTTGATGGAAGATAGTTTAAAGAAAGATCTGATGCAACAACTATCATGATTCGTTATAATATCAAGTAACAGCTAGCATATTATTAAACGTATGAAAATAATGGCATACGGATAATTCGTACTTACACATTTCCAGTTGCCTCCGACAAAAAACTGCATTTGCAAGAGAAAGAAGAATTAGAGAAAGAAGCATACAGAAAAGTAGAGCATATTCACAGTACATTACGTAGCTAATTATTGTTAGGAAACTTTTTCACTTATTGTTATGTTTCATAACTTATTAGCTATGGTTATAGAGTAATTTCGAAAAGCTCTCACCAGACACTCATGATTCCTAATTCACAATTAATTTGATATTATCTTAATTTAGAACAAACGCGAGAAATGACTTTGTAGTAATTTACATTTCATTGAAATAGTTTTACTGCCTTGCATAAAAAATACTAATAATAAATAAATAAATAAAAGTCCTTAGGTTAATTACAGAACGTTTCCCAGCCTAAAATCGGTAAACCAAATATAATGTGAAGATTATGTTCCATTGAAATTGGAAAATGTTCAAAAGATGAACATTCCAGGAACTCAAGAAGCACTAGCAGAGAACGAGATTTGAGGAAAAAAAAAATTGACCTTTCCGGATCCAGCCATAGCGACAACACCTCTAGGGGCCTTACGAGAAGAAGAAGAAAATCGGATTTGAGATTGCGCGTTCTTGAAAAACAAACAATTCGAAGAAGATGAAATCGAAAAAGAGCGTCCAAGGCCGGAAAATTGCTGCGATGATAGCGATGGAGATGATGTCATTGCTGCCGCCATTTCCGAGCTCAAGCTTCTCTGCCTTTTTGTTTCTAAATACGAATGACCTCAGGGAAGAAGATTATACAGAGTTAAACCGTGCATTGTGAGTAAACCCTCTGAGACATCCTTACTACAAAATGGTCCTTCTCACATTTCACAAACAACCCTCTAAAATAACTTTTTAGTCTTCTACTCAAAAATGAGGTCACAGCGGCAGATAATTGAAAGTTTAGAATGGACCTCTTACTGCAAAAAGGTGCTGGTAAAGGTGCTACAAATAATTAAGCGAAAAATGAAGTAAAAGGGTTGTTGGTTTGAGGCGCCTTTTTTGGCAGATACAGATAATATGGCCGGCCTTCTCAGTCACACATTATGGAACGATGGGTACTGCTATGCGATGCATGTGTGATGTGGATTCATTTTGACTTATTTCAACAGATCTTCTTTGCCTGATTACTCATCAATCTGCACCTTTCTTTTTCTTTCTTGTTCAAATGAAATGATTTGTCGCCATTGATCATATTTTCTCATCAACCGTTCATCAAATACGGTGAGTCCCACCGTTTAATCATTTTTTATGAATGATTGAAATTATTTTTAAAATATAAAGACATGATGAGTTAACCGGTCTTTTGGTCCAGCTACCAAAAGCAATCCAGACCCACACGACTCGGTCCATCGCGTGGTTTAACGGCCCAGAAGCATTGCCAGAACACTCAGGACTCCAGCTTAGATGGAGTCGTTAGTCGTCCTGGTTCAACCAGACCGCTCAAGTACTGCCTAACATAAAGGATCGGCATTCAGTACTGTAACACCCCGTATTTTCTGTGAACATAAGAGTAACAAATCAGAGAATAATTAAATTGTAACAAAATAACTAAGGGGTTACGCCATTGCGTTCGTCTCGAAATTCTGCTTGGAATATAGTCCAAGTTTGCGTAAATCGGACTCCGTATGAAGAAGATATGGCCTACGGAAGTTTCAATAAAAACCAGCCCGAAATTCAAAAATTCAGATTTCGAAATTCAAAACAGACACCCGGGCTGGGCGGGAAAATTCCCGCCCAGGACTCAGGTCGACACTAGGGTCGGCCTGGGTAAACAGGTCGACCTCCCCCCCCCCCCCTTCTTTTCTAGATTTGGAGACAGATCCATTTTTCTACACCTGGACGCCAATCTGACCGGATTCGTGAGCTCTAACCTGTTTAAACACCCCCAAACCTAGCTTTCTCTCCACACAATTTCATTCTGCCTATACTCTGTCTCTATTCTAATTAAAAATAAAAATGGCATCGCTACTCTGCTAGAATCAAAACTAGAACTAGTGCATCTTCTTCCAATCTGAATAGAGAGAACAACTATTTTCTAATCTAATCGGTAGTCTACGCCAAAGGAGCGCTATTCAGTGTCAAAATACAGATCCCGGAAATCAAGAATCGTTCCCTTTTCGTGAGTACAGTTATTTTCAGATATAAAATTTAATAATTATCTTGACATTTTTATGAATCTGGATCTGAGGTTATGCATACTTTTCTGTGGATCTATCTTGATTGTGACTGTTTTGTATCTGTTCCCTCTTTTCTTCCTTTTTTTGTTTATAGTCAGGCTACCACGAACCTGCGTCAAATCTCATAAGAGATTAACGCACAAACGCTAAATTTTGGGACAAATAATGGATAATGCATAAATTGGACATGACTGATCTTTGACTGATTTGAGAAAAGAACATAGGTTGTAAATTAAGATCTAGAATATGTACATACTATGTATGATAGACTGTGATTTGGAAGAATTATTATTATATGATAGCATATGACTTGGAATTTGGAATATAATGCATGTTGTAATGCAAGATCTGATTTTGAGGACATAATACATTATTAAAATTTAAGATCTAGATTTGGGGCATATTTTATGTAACGATTCATGACTTGAAAAAGGAATATGTGACTTAGGCGTAGAGAACTATATTATAATAGGATAACTATCAATGTGAATACGCCTAAAAGTAGATTTTTGGATATTTGGCATTAAAGGCTATAATTTGGCATAATTCATATGGTATATCATGATTTGGGCTTTTAGAGAATATTTTGTACTGTGCAAAGTTCAACTAAAAATTTGGGCATATATTGTATTATGAATTATGAACATGATTTAGGCATGTAAGTTTAGGCTTAATTTATGATTAGGCAAAATATGTAAATACAATTTTAGAAATATATAATCTGTTGAATTAATCTACTAAATCTGTTATCCGCTAAATCTGTTGAATTGCCTAATCTGCTAAATCTGTTGAATTGCCTAATCTGCTAAATCTGTTATCTGCTAAATCTGTTGAATCGCCTAATCTGCTAGATCTGTTATCTGTTGAATTGCCTAATCTGTTGAAAGCTGAATAATTGTAATTTGGATATGAAAATCCGTAGGCTCGATCTAAGATTGAGTAAAACATGGAAATTTGATTAATCTGCTGTAACCCGTAAAGAAGTTTAATATGTTAAATGGACATAATCAGTCTGATATCTGTATAATCTGTATTGGAATAAATTGGCTATGACACGAGGTTAGACTCTGTTTGCGGTAGAAGCCTGCCCGGAACCAACCGGCTTAACCAGCAACCGCAAACTGTCAGTCTAATGTGAGAGGTCGTAGGCATAACTAAAATATGCTTAGACACGAGGTTAGGTCTAGCTTGTGGCATAAGTCTGCCCGGAACCTCCCGGCACATCCAGCGGCCACAAGCTACCGACCTAATGTGAGAGGTCTATGCATTAATACTTAATTAATGCAAATTTAAGAGAAATGTGGTATCTAAAAACGTATTGGGTGGATAGGGTTAAACCAACTGGACTGATGAATCTAATAAACCCGTTTCGTGAATCTGTAGGCCCAATACAAAGTTAGACAATCTGTAAGTCTGTTAAATCCGCACATCTGATCTGTTAACTTGAAAACTTGTTAACTTGATTGTCTGATTTATAAACTAGTAACCTGAACTCTATCTGAAACTTGTAAATAAGTTAATCTGAAATCTGCTAGTCTGGGGACATAAGGTTAGGAGTGGAAATACTTGTGTCATATGTTGTTTGGGACCCATATTAGTCAGTAACCCTTTCGGGTATCAAAACTTTGACCCCACACTATGTAGGGTCGGGCACACTTACTGAACTAACTATAAGCGGTTCATTCTGATAATGGCGAGGGGTGTTGATGGCGCGTTCCAACCGGGTCATGTGCGTGCATGGATCCGATCTGCTCTGAGGATGTAAGACACCGTGACATCTGTAAATAGGTCTGTGCCAATAGGTTGCCACTTTAGGGAGTGATACACCCTACCGTGGGGCCGACACAGGGTATTTATGTATTAAGGAGCCGATCGCTTGGGGTAGGACTTAGGGTACACTTAGTTCTGTCTATTTATGTTGGTACCGTCTATTTCTATTGGATGGTAACACCTGTCTATTTCTGCGTGGTACCGTCTGTTGGGGTGGTAAAGGCCCATTACTAGTGTACACCTAACTCTAACATTCTGTTTCAGTAGGGATTATCCTGTTTCCGTCTCTGATTCCGTTTCCGATTTTGTTTCCATATCTTCTGTCTATTGGGTGGTAAAGGCCCATTAGTTGGGTGGTAAAGGCCCATTTTTAGTATTCTGTTTCCGTACCTTCTGTCTGTTGGGGGTGGTAAAGGCCCATTATTAGTATTCTGCTTCTGTATCTTCTGTCTGTTCGGGTGGTAAAGACCCATTACTAGCATTATGTTTCTGTAGAGATTATTCTGTTTCTGTTTCTGTTTCAGTTGAGACATTAGGGTAACACCTAATCCTGTTATACTAGTATTAGTGCAGAAAAGTGAAAAGCTTAGCTTAGCGTATATCATTCCGTTTCTTCTGTTAACCTGCTATTCCTGTTACGGTTATCTCTCATCCAATTTTATTTACATGTCATGATACTATTATCTGTTTATATGTTGAAAGTCACTGGACTCACCAGACTTATGTCTGACCTAGTTTGTTTCGCCTCTTTTCTTTACGTTCCCCCCCCCCCCGGTTTTCAGGGTGGAAACATAGGAGCTTGATTCTGATTCTCTCTGCTTGAAGTGTTTGAAGTATTGCTTGGCTTTGGCTCTATCTTTCCATGGCAGTTTATATTGGGGATTATGGCTTTAAAAAAAATTGTGCATTCTGAAGGCTTTTGTACAAGACCGATATTTATGTACTTGATTTCCGATATTGTGATTTTGAAAGATGTAACCAAACTTATTTCTGTTTCTGTTGTAATAAAGTTATAAATTTTTCAAGTACTACTTTATCTGTCTTGTAAATTTCTATTCTATCTACTAAAAACGCTCCACCAAATTTAAGGCATTCCCTTTGCGAGTGACCTTAACGGAGGTGGAGTGTTACACTTGGTATCAGAGCTGAAGGTTACCAGATTTGATAGAAAGTTTTTGAAAACTATTTTCAAAAAAGGTTTAAAAAGGAAGTATTTTCAAAAGTAGAGTTTATTTTGAAAAACATAATCCCCCAAGCCATATGTCTATCTTTCTATCCTTTGTTTTGAATCTTTCCTTTTCTTTCGTTTTAGCATGTCTGGGGGTCTTAACTTTCCAGAGGGCGTACCGATACCTGGCTGGTCCAAAAGGTACCTAGAAGCTAGGGTTAATGATGCAGGCCCATCAGACGTCCCTCCTCCCCCAACTGCAGTGGTTCCTCCTCCTCCTCCGCGCGTGAACACTTTCCCGAAGATATGTAGAGACTTTCGAGCCATGGGTGGGGAGAACTTTAATGGAACTGAATCCTTCGTGGAGGCAAGGAACTGGCTCAAAGAAACTGATGATTTGTTCGTTATCTTCAAGGTGGACGATAGGCAGAAGATACAGTTGGCGGTATAGTTGCTTAAGGACGAAGCTTCTTTTTGGTGGGAGGTCACAAATGGAGAGAGTCCGGTAGAGACATGGATGGATTTTAGGCATAGGTTCGAGATGAAATTTCTCTCATGAGCAGAAGAGAGCCTATATGTAGAGAGGTTCTTGGCGTTGAAGCAGGGGGATTTATCAGTGAGAGAGTACGTCAACAAGTTTAATCAGGTGGCGAGATTCGGCTTAAATTTGGTAAATACACCGCATAAGAAGGCACTAAGGTTTGCTAAAGGTTTGAATGAGCCGCTACACGGATTGGCGATATCCCATATTCCTATGGGGGCAATCTTCGAGAAATTGGTGGACATGGCGTTAATGCATGAAGAGGAAGCCGAAAGTAAAAAAAAAGAGGAAAAGCTTGAAGAACCACAGAATAAGAAGGCAGGGCCCAAAAAGGAAACACAAAAAAAGGATGAGAAGTCTGAAGATAAGAAGGAGAAGAAGTGCTTTACTTGTGGAAGCTCGACCCATTTGAACAAGGATTGCAGAAAGAGGAAGGGCACTTGCTTCAACTGTGGAGAAATGGGGCACTTCACTAGGGACTGCCCGAAGAAACGAGAGCAAGGGCAGAGGACAGGTCCTACTTCTGGAGGGCAGGCGAATACCCTCGAGGCTGGTGGATAGGATAGAAATAGGAAAACTTTCTGTAGAAGGTTTAATTTCCTTATCTGATTTTTGATTTAAAAACTCTTTCTGATTCTAGCATTTTGATTCTGTAATTGATACTCTGCACTTTAATACTAGTCTTGTTTCTGATCCTGCTGTAGACTCACACCCATAAGGGTTATGACTCATCTATTTGTGGTAATTAAGTTGGGGTTTGAGGGTATCTGTGTTGGGCGTTAAGTTGACTATGACACATACATTCTGGGTTTTTATCATGCTTAGTTTCCTAAGAATCATTTGGTAATATGATCTGTACTAGTAGTCTGTAAGTATCTGAATATTTCTGATAAGGTTAAGGGTTTTTACTCGAAGCGTGAAGTAGATTTCCAGTTGGACATTTGTTTAATGAGAGTAGTTCTCTGAGTGTCAATCTGATGTTGATTTCGGTCTTCGGGGTTGATACTTAGGGAATTATTTTCTTAACCGATGTCTAATAGGAACAGAGCTCTTGTTTAATTGTACTTGCTTCTGTCACTCAGTTGTATCATATCGATCGAATCTTCGACCTTTAGGTAGAAACTAATGGGTGTAAACATGTGTTTGAGACATGTTATGTTTGATGGTTGCAAGTGGATGCAAGTAGTTGCTAGTGGTTGCTCATGGATACATATACACACACTAGGCACTAGATCGGCTCAAAAACACTCTCATACTGCATATGGATGTGTGTGCATTTTTATGGATGCAAAATGGTTGACTCAGCACATGGATGTTGCATATGAATGAACGGTTGTGCACTCATATAAAAATGATATGTATCAAATAGGAAAATTGCATACATGTTGGACTCATGGCACTGACATAATTCGCATTAAGGAGGTCAACTGAATCAGTGGACCGCCTCATCTTTGCATTAGATAAGGAACATATACACACACTTTTGCATATGTTCACACAACATTAGAAGTTTTCTAAGGACAATGGATGCTTGTGGATGATGGTTGAGTAGATGGGTGATTGTATGGTAGGACACATTCTTCCTAACTAGAAGATTTCGGGGACAAAATCCTTTAAGGAGGGGAGAATGTAACACCCCGTATTTTCTGTGAACATAAGAGTAACAAATCAGAGAATAATTAAATGTAACAAAATAATTAAGGGAAAGGGTTACGCCATTGCGTTCGTCTCGAAATTCTGCTTGGAATATAGTCCAAGTTTGCGTAAATCGGACTCCATATGAAGAAGATACGGCCTTCGGAAGTTTCAATAAAAACCAGCCCGAAATTCAAAAATTCAGATTTCAAAATTCAAAGCAGACACACGGGCTAGGCGGGAAAATTCCCGCCTAGGACCCAAGTCGACATAAGGGTCGACCTGGGTAAATAAATCGACACTAGGGTCGACCTCACTCCCCCCTTTCCAGATCTGGAGACAGATCCATTTTTCTGCACCTGGACGCCTTTCTGGCTGGATTCGTGAGCACTGACCTATTTAAACACCCCTAAACCTAGCTTTCTCTCCACACAATTTCATTCTGCCTATACGCTGCCTCTATTCTAATTAAAAATAAAAATGGCGTCGCTATTCTAGTAGAATCAAAACTAGAACTAGTGCATCTTCTTCCAATCTGAATAGAGAGAACAACTATTTTCTAATCTAATTGATAGTCTACGCCAAAGGAGCGCTATTCAGTGTCAGAATACAGATCCCGGAAATCAAGAATCGTTCCCTTTTTGTGAGTACAGTTATTTTCAGATATGAAATTTAATAATTATTTTGACATTTTTGTGAATCTGGATCTGAGGTTATGCATACTTTTCTGTGGATCTATCTTGATTGTGACTGTTCTGTATCTGTTCCCTCTTTTCTTCCTTTTTTTTTACAGTCGGGCTACCACGAGCCTGCGCAAAATCTCATAAGAGATTAACGCACGAACGCTCAATTTTGGAAAAAATAATGGATAATGCATAAATTGGACATGACCGATCTTTGACTGATTTGAGAAAAGAACATAGGTTGTAAATTAAGATTTAGAATCAGTACATATTATATATGATAGACTGTGATTTGGAAGAATTATTATTATATGATAGCATATGACTTGGAATTTGGAATATAATGCATGTTATAATGCAACATCTGATTTTGAGGACATAATACATGATTAAAATTTAAGATCTAGATTTTGGGCATATTTTATGTAACGATTCATGACTTGAAAAAGGAATATGTGACTTAGGCATAGAGACCTATATTATAATAGGATAACTATCAATGTGAATATGCCTAAAAGTAGATTTTTTGGATATTTGGCATTAAAGGCTATAATTTGGCATAATTCATATGGTATATCATGATTTGGGCTTTTAGAGAATATTTTGTACTGTGTAAAGTTTAACTAAAAATTTGGGCATATGTTGTATTATGAATTATGACCATGATTTAGGCATGCAAGTTTAGGCTTAATTTATGATTAGGCAAGATATGTAAATAGAATTTTAGAAATATATAATCTATTGAATTAATCTACTAAATCTGTTGAATTGCCTAATCTGCTAAATCTGTTATCCGCTTAATCTGTTGAATTGCCTAATCTGCTAAATCTGCAAAATCTGTTGAATTGCCTAATCTGCTAGATCTGTTATCTTTTGAATTGCCTAATCTGTTGAAAGATGAATAATTGTAATTTGGATATGAAAATCCATAGGCTCGATCTAAGATTGAGTAAAACATGGAAATTTGATTAATCTGCTGGAACCTGTAAAGAAGTTTAATCTGTTAAATGGAGATAATTAGTCTGATATCTGTATAATCTGTATTGGAATAAATTGGCTATGACACGAAGTTAGACTCTGTTTGTGGTAGAAGCCTACCCGGAACCAATCGGCTTAACCAGCAACCGCAAATTGTCAGTCTAATGTGAGAGGTCGTAGGCATAACTAAAATATGCTTAGACACGAGGTTAGGTCTGGCTTGTGGCATAAGTCTGCCCGGAACCGCCCGGCACATCCAGCGTCCACAAGCTACCGACCTAATGTGAGAGGTCTATGCATTAATACTTAATTAATGCAAATTTAAGAGAAATGTGGTGTCTAAAAACGTGTTGGGTGGATAGGGTTAAACCAACTGGACTGGTGAATCTAATAAACCCGTTTCGTGAATCTGTAGGCCCAATACAAAGTTAGACAATCTGTAAGTCTGTTAAATCCGTACATCTGATCTGTTAACCTGAAAACTTGTTAACTTGATTGTCTGATCTATGAACTAGTAATCTGAACTCTGTCTAAAACTTGTAAACAAGTTAATCTGAAATCTACTAGTCTGGGGACACAAGGTTAGGAGGGGAAATACTTGTGTCATATGTTGTTTGGGACCCATATTAGTCAGTAACCCTTTCTGGTATCAAAACTTTGACCCCACACTATGTAGGGGTCCGGGCACGCTTACTGAACTAATTATATGCGGTCCATTCTGATAATGGCGAGGGGTGTTGATGGCGCGTTCCAACCGGGTCATGTGCGTACATGGATCCGGCCTGCTCTGAGGATGTATGACACCGTGACATCTGTAAATAAGTCTGTGCCAATAGGTTGCCACTTTAGGGAGTGATACACCCTACCGTGGGGCCGACACAGGGTATTTATGTATTAGGGAGCCGATCGCTTGGGGTAGGACTTAGGGTACACATAGTTCTGTCTATTTCTATTGGTACCGTCTATTTCTGTTGGGTGGTAACACCTGTCTGTTTCTGTGTGGTACCGTCTGTTGGGGTGGTAAAGGCCCATTACTAGTGCACACCTAATTCTAACATGCTGTTTCCGTCGGGATTATTCTGTTTCCGTCTCTGATTCCGTTTCCAATTCTGTTTCCGTACCTTCTGTCTGTTGGGGTGGTAAAGGCCCATTAGTTGGGTGGTAAAGGCCCATTTTTAGTATTCTGTTTCTGTACCTTCTGACTGTTAGGGTGGTAAAGGCCCATTATTAGTATCCTGCTTCTGTACCTTCTGTCTGTTCGGGTGGTAAAGGTCCATTACTAGCATTATGTTTCTGTTTCAGTTGAGACATTAGGGTAACACCTAATCCTGTATATACTCGTATTAGTGCAGAAAAGTGAAAAGCTTAGCTTAGCCTATATCATTCCGTTTCTTCTGTTAACCTGCTATTCCTGTTATGGTTATCTCTCATCCAGTTTTATTTACATGTCATGATACTATTATCTGTTTATATGCTGAAAGTCACTGGACTCACCAGACTTATGTCTGACCTAGTTTGTTTCGCCTCTTTTCTGAGACGGCCCGCCCCGCACCAGCCTGCATTTACTCCGAAAGTGCGCTGTACACATGCCCGACTAGCACGGGACGGTCGTCAGAAGAAAGGAAAGAAAGGAACGAACTAATCAAGAACCTGTAGAATGTCTCACAGCGCAGGGAGTAAAATATAATAATAATAATAACATACTTGACATAAAACAGGTGAGACAGTGTATAAGCTGATAACTAAAACCAACATCAACCTCAGAGCAGTGGAAATCCAAATACAGCTTATTACAACTTTTCAAATTTACTGTCTCTAAACAAAAGAAAGTTAACGTAGAAGATGCACCACTAATGCCCAAGCAGTGATCTTTAACAACACAGGGAGAATACTATATATATTACGTGGAAGCCTCCTGCTCGTCTCCGGATCATCTACCCGTGCATCGCCAGCTAACCTGTCTCTAGTCTGCTCGTGTGAGCACCCAGAGTAATAAGAGGAGACATAAAACTCTGGGTCAGACATAAAGCCTGGTATGAGCGATAAGCATCTAAACAGAACAATAACAGGTATATTAAACCATACGTGAACCTGGACCTGCAACCAAAGAGTTAGTACCACATACCGTACAGTACTCTAGGGTGCCGTAATAAATAGTGTAAAGAATACGGGAGTGGGGTGTGCATGTCATAATGATAGCAAACAAATCATCCATGGCAACCATCCTCACATCTCTCACTCAGTGCGTAAAGCATACGATGTCCACCACTGTCAATCACTAGACCCATCGAAGTAGTGACGGAGTTCAACTTGTGCAACTACTGCTACTACCAAGCTTACCACATGGAGTCATGACCAAATCTTTACAAATGACCCCACTTCATTGGTTTATAGCCCTTTAGTCGTACCTAGGCCATTTCAGCCCTGAATCCGTTCACATACTTCCCATACATAGTGATCCAAAGTCATAAACATCGACTGCCCCTTGGCACACGTCCCGCAGCAAAGCCCAATCATGAAGTGAACTCATCGGTTCCCAACTGGATCCTGAGCTCTAACTTCCCATATTGGACTACCTTTGCATCTCGGGTTATTGGTCAATACTGGGTCGGGTCGGGTTCACCTTCTAGCCATCGGTTCGGGTCGGGTCCTCTACTTCGGGTCGGTTCGTAGTCTTCTCCTGTAGCGGTTCGGTTCGGGTCCACAGCGTCGCATCGGTTCGGGTCGGGTATTCCACTTCGGGTCGGGTGTCCTCCTCCGGGTCGGGTCGGGTGTTATCTCCCTTCCAGTTCGTGCTTCCGCTCCGATCCGCTCCCTCGTTCTTCACGTGCTCCGATCCGATCCCTCCTTCTTCATCTGATCCGATCCCAGTTCAATTGACGTGGCCTTCCCTCTTGCCAGTCCTCCCAGGTGTCAAGTTCCGATCCGAGCCCTTCGTCCCTTAGTCGATCCGATCCCCAGCTTAACCAACATGGCCTTCCTTTTTACCTAGCCTCGTTTGTGCCAGACTCCAATTCG
The DNA here is from genome assembly GCA_030737875.1 of Allium sativum. NCBI lineage: Eukaryota > Viridiplantae > Streptophyta > Magnoliopsida > Asparagales > Amaryllidaceae > Allium > Allium sativum. The sequence goes on from CM060912.1 coordinate 434,342,456, forward strand.
GGTTGGGTTCCTTGCCCGGGTCTCCAATCCGATCCGAGCCCATATCCGATCCGATCCGAAACCCTGCACAACTTTCTGCAACTTTTCCAGCAACTTGTTTACGCCATTCGACGACGTTTTCGACAAATCTAACTATACTAATCAATCACAAATCATCCCAAACAGTCATAGCAACATAGAAAACTAACCACAAACACCAAAACAATGAATTTGCATGTCAAAATGGATCAAATGTACCCAAAATCCCATTTTTCCCTTAAGCTTGATTAAATAAAACTAATCATAGGGTTAACGAAACTTAATCAAATCGAACCAAATTTCTAACAGAGGCATAAAATATTATTTAAGAATTTCTAAACATTTTTCCAGAGTTTATTAGTGTATAAATTCGCTAATCTTCACTAATTACCCTTAATTAACTGTAATTAGTGCCAAAACGATGCTAATCACTCACCTTTGCCACAAAATAAAACACCAAATTTGAAATACTCTCTGTTTGGGTCGAATTACTATGTATAGCAGCAGCTCCAACCTTTCTCTGTTGCTATTTGGCCCTGATTTGATGCAGTTTAGGATTAATCTTCACTAAAAATGTGTTTTGGAGTGGTTTTAGAGGATGAAAGCCATTACTAGGGTCTCAAGAAGGTTTGTGGCGGCTCAAAACTGAAATGAAAGTGATTCCCTAACCCTAATCAGCCCTCCTATGCCTCTAAACCCGAAATTCCCCTCTGGTCCTAGCTGCTAATCACCCGGTTAAGCCCAATTAGCTAAAATTAACCCTCTAAATCTTCATTTAGCCATATCTCCCAAACTGTAATTCCGTTTGGCTATTATGACCACTCTACGGAAAGAGAAACCATCATCCAGAGACAATGGAAGTGGTTTCATGTCAAAATTCCTTTCCAGTCAAAAGTTATGGCCAAAACAGTACCAACTAGGGGTAAAATGGTCATTTAAAAATCAGGAAAAATCATGAACATGGGAAATGACCCCAATAGTCGTCTCCCAAAGTTACATGAACATACGACTTCGTATGTGAAAGAAATAAATATTCTACGATCCTGTGATGCGTAGAATACGGGTCGTTACACTCTCCCCCCTTTAAGAAATTTCGTCCCCGAAATTCCTTAACCCAAAACATACAAAAGATTCTGCATGCCTAACAGTCACATACAACAATCAAACATGCAAAACAAGCAAACAAGCCTATCCTAGCATGCGGAAAACTAAATCGAAGTCAAAATCTTACCAGGCAAAGAGTTCTGGATATGTCTTCCTAATGTTCTCCTCTGTCTCCCAAGTACAATCATTCTCGTCCTCGCCCCACTAAACCTTGACTAGCTTCACCGCCTTCCTTCGAAGTTGCTTCATGTCGTGCTCAACAATACGAGCCGGCTTTAACTAGCTGGCAATTCATGCATTTGGATATAAACCTCCCAATGTCTCTTTTCATCCCTTCCCAGTAGTAGGTCTGCTTCATATCTTGATACATCTTGTTACCACCGGGGTGTATAGTCAGTTTTGAGTGATGACATTCTCTAAGTACTTCATCTCTCAATCCATTGACATTGGGTACAACAAGCTTTCCATTCTTTCTAAGCCATCCATCTCGATCAAGCCCATACTTGTTCATCTCCTCATCGATACCCATCTCTAACTTGGAGATGATTTCCAATAGGTTAGGATCGTCCCTCTGACTATAGCCGATCCGCTCAATCAAAGTGGGTCTGACCGTCAAACTTGCTAACATTTCTGGATCTAATTCGCACTTTGGTCTGAAATCAAACCCCGCGATATATTCTAGTTGCTTCCATTCAAGGAACATAGCCCCTAAACTGGCACGTCTTCGACTCAATGCATCGGCTACCGCATTGCCCTTTCCTGGTGTATATGCGATGTCAAAATCATAGGAAGCCAAGAATTCTAACCACCTTTGTTGCTGGAGATTTAAATCCTTCTGGGAGAAGAGATAATTCAACGACTTATGATCTGTAAACAGCTCAAATCTTTCTCCCAAGAGATAATGTCTCCACATCTTTAACGCAAACACTATCGCTGCCAATTCCAAATCATGGGTAGGGTATCTTCTCTCGTGTGGTTTCAATTGCCGACTTGCATAAGCTACAACTCTACCATCTTGCATCAATACAGCACCCAGTCCGGTACCACAGGCATCCGTGTATACCGTCATCTCTTCATTCCCCTTAGGAATGACTAACACTGGTGCGCTTGTCAACTTGTCCTTTAGACTCTTGAATGCATTCTCGCACCTTTCATCCCAGACAAAAGCTTGATTCTTCTTGGTTAACTGGGTCAATGGTGTTGCTATATTGGAGAAACCTTGGATAAACTTACGATAATATCCAGCTAACCCCAAGAAACTTCTTACATCTGTTGCATTCTTGGGCATAGGCCAATCCTGTACCGTAGCCACCTTTGCCGGGTCCACGGCAATACCATTCTCTGATACAACATGGCCCAAGAACCTCACTTCCCTCTTCTAGAAGTGACACTTAGAAAACATTGCTTTCAATTGGTGTTTTCTCAGCACCTCCATCACTATTCTTAAATGTTCCTTGTGTTCTTCCTCTGTCCTCGAGTAGGCCAAAATATCATCAACGAACACAAGGACAAACTTATTCAACTGATCTCTGAATACCCTATTCATAAGATCACTACACCAGAAATGCCAATTTGGCAGTGCTCATAACCGTATCAAAATTGATTTGGCAGTGCTCTGGACCGTATCAAAAAATGGCGTCTCTGTTGCTTTGATACGGCTTTAAGCACTGCCAAATTAATAAACTGATACGGATTAAAACCGTATCAAATCGATAATTTGATACGGTTTTTAGCCGTATTAATTTATTAATTTGGCAGTGCTTAAAGCCGTATCAAATTTCTCAATTGATATGGCTAAAAATCGTATCAAAGGAGCAAGATGGCACTGTCCAACTTCTAATTTGATACGGCTTAAAACCGTATCAAATTGGTATGATGACACTGTCAAATTCGTAGATCGATACGGTTTTAAGCCGTATCAAATTGGTAGATTGATACGGCTTTAAACCGTATTAAACTGGTATACTGATACGGTTTAAAACCGTGTTTAATGCCTCATTCCTACAATGATAACAATGAATTAGATACGGCTTTTAACTATATCGAAACGGGTATATCATAAATGCGATATTCAGAAACACTGCACCCATTGATATATATATATATATATATGTGTGTGTGTGTGTGTGTGTGTGTGTATATATATACGTATGTATATTATATATATATATGCACAATAAAGAAGATACGCTACAACCATATAACAGTATATAAAGAAGATACGCTAAGCATAATCCGATTAATACATAAACCATAACTTCAGTTAATACAAACACCATAACATAATATATACAAGGAATAATGTTCACAGTTCTTGCTCTAAGAAAAATAAAGACAACAAAACTGCAGTTGTCGAGCCCATACAACTCCTGCTTGTTCCAAAGCCTAAAAAGAAATTAAAATAACAAACATCAGCCGATTGTGTATTGATCAAATAAATAAGTATTCATGCAAGCGCTGTCCATGTTAGTCTCCGCATCTTAAGATGTATTGGTCAAATAAATAAGTATTGATCAAATAAATAAGTCTCCACAACAACAATACAAACTTTGAATTACTTGTGATTTTTGGTGTCAGTCTCCGCATCTTAAAATCATACCCTTATCCTATGTTGATATGCATAGTTTAAAGCCGGATGGCCAATGAGCAACCCATAAATTCAGCTGAAACTGAGTTGTAGTGCTCAGTTGAAACGGAGTCGTAAGGCTCAGTTTCAACTGAGCATTACGGCTCAGTTTCGTTAAGCCTTACGCTCAGCGATACTGAGCCATAAGGCTCAGTGAATACGCTCAGCCAAACTGAGCTTATGGCTCAGTTTCAGCTGAGCCTTGCGCTGAGCCGTCTGCAGAAAAGCTTCTCCCAAATTTGCTTCCTCAAGAGCAGCATGTCTTTATGCTTGTTCTCAACCTCAATAAAACTCTAGTCTATTCAGATTGGAAGGTATATATGTCATGCAACATCACATATTTTTTATTTGCTTGCTTAATTGACTGAATTGTAAGAACTGGTAAGCCTATTTATTATTTTTGAAGCGTGAAAGGGGTTGGAGAACATTTAAACGACCAGGTGCTGATTCTTTCTTGGAACACCTTGCAAAATTTTATGAAATTGTTGTATTCTCAGATGAGCTTAGTGCAGTAAGAATGGATTATTTCTACTCTGGATTATTTCTTCTCCTTACTAGCATCTGTAATTATTCTTTTGCAATTTGTTTGGTCCTTTTATTTTACTCACAGCATGTGGATGCTATCGTTGAGAGACTGGATCAAAAAGGCTACATCCATTATAGGTTGGGTAGAATAGCCACTAGATATATATATATATATATATGGAAAACATTGTTGGGTTAATAGATTTTTTTTCTTCTGATCAAAGTTTATCTATTCCTTGAAATACACTGTTTCTATTCTGTGATATTTGGAACCCCTATGACAAAAAGTAATACGGATGGGCAGTTCATTATTATACAAGTGCCATTATACAAATAAATAGAAATGCCAAGCCCAACGCGTTTCTTCAAATATAACTAGTCGTTTCTTCAAATATAACTAGCTTACGGCTCAGTTTCAGCTCAGCCTTACGCTCAGCGAAACTGAGCCGTAAGGCTCAGCGAATACGCTCAGCAAAACTGAGCTTACGGCTCAGTTTCAGCCGAGCCTTTACGCTCAACTGAATATTTTAAAATGTTTTAGACATTAATCAGTATTATTACATTAAACTTCTAAATGTCTTTAAACTCAATATTAAATCCACCCACAACCCCCGTGAATTTAAAAGGGACGTCTTTCCTATCTATATATCTCCCATTTTTAAATGCACCCTCAATAAATAGTCAACAATACTGCTTAAATTCTTAAACCATTAATTCTTTGTAGTATTTTTTTATTTTTATTTTTCCTTTCTTCTGAAGTCACAAAAACTATTAAACTGTACACAAATTGTTGAAGATACGGGGCAAATTGAAATAGAAAAGAAGCAAATTAAATACATGTAAGTTAAACACAGTATAGTATTCTTATTTTTAGGTACAACTTCTAGTCCATTTAACTTGTATAGTTAGCTCTTCAATGAGAAGTTATGAAATAAAATCATGGTACTGAATAATCTGCTTTACTTTAGACCATTAATTGAAATAAATAGTTCAAAAGACCTGTATTGAATTCTTCCCAATATTTTTATCAGAGTACATAATCAATTTTCTGGATAGTATAGATGGCCATTTTGATAAATTGTCCATGAAAGATAATTTTAGAGCCAACATATGGAAAATATAAAAGGTTCGTAACTTTAAATACATTTGTGTATCAGTGGTTTTTACTTGTATTTATGTACAAATAATGTATTCAATGAGACTACTAAATACAAATAATGTATTCAACGAGACTACTAACTATCAAGCAAACTGAGAGTTATATATGTATGATTCTTGAAGTGCTATTTTTCAGTGTTATAATTTGTCTAGGTTAGAAAACATAGGTAAAGCATGAATATATATGATAACAAACCATATTACTATGACAATTTTGCACACATACTTTTCTTCCAACTAAAATAGAAAATAAATCTTATTTCATAGTTTTTATTTTATTTTTATTTTATTTACATTTGAGCAGCAAATATATAGTTCAATCAAAAGACATGATATTAGATTTTGTTATTATTATTTTGCATGGAGTGCATATGACATTTCGAAGGAATGATATGTTTTACCAAAGAAGACTACTGATCAGATATTTATAGCTATGAGGTGATGTTCATTATCACATATTCATTTATAGCTTGAAGAAGGCGGTCATGACCATGGTTTTCAAGTAGTCAGTCACCTGCCACCATTAATTTCTATTTTCAAGTGTTCAGCGAAACTAAGCTGTAATGCTCAGTTTCGCTGAGCGTAAGGCTCAGCTGAAACTGAGCCTTACAGCTCAGTTTCCTTACGGCTCAGTTTCGCTGAGCGTAAGGCTCAGCTAAAACTCAGCCGTAAGCTCAGTTTCGCTAAGCCTTACGCTCAGTTTCAATTGAGCCGTAAAGCTCAGTTTCACCTGAGCCTTACGGCTCAGTTTAACTGAGCATTAAGGTTCAGTGAAGCCGAGTGTAACGCTCAGTTTCAGTGAAGCCGAGTCATAATTAATTCCCAACCAAATTATAAAATCAACTTGAGATTTACAAGTTCCAGGTTGATGACAGGGGTTAAAATTATCTAGGTGAGGTATTGTTAATGTGTAAAGTTCGGAAGAAAAGAGTGTTAATTCCAGACATAACATCATCCAAGGAACATTAACAATTTTCAACCATTAAACTCAACAACATCCATGTTACTGCTAATATAATTCATATGTATGTGGGTATATACGCAGTCATAGATCAACATAAACAAGCTTCATGAAAAACAGGGGTAGAAAGGTACCTGAAACCGAATAGATAGAATATCCGAATCTGCAGTATAAACTAATGCAACTCATCTCTTATTTAAGCCTCAATTTCTTCTAGCTTCTTAATTGTTTCTTCAAAACTTTGTGTACACAAGATGCAGACCTGAAAAACTTGTTATCTATACCCAAAAAAGGTAATACATCATGCATATTGTTGTATAAATACTGCATTTATGTGCTAATAAAATGTAAACAATGCCTTGTCAAAAAAATAAATGTAACAATAAGAAGGAAGCAAGTATCATAAACAGTGAATATGTGTATGCCTGATTTTAATTGGATACTTCACAAGGCTGCAGACTCAACAGTTTATTTGAAGAAAGCATTGTCATGCTCCTTTGCCATTTCCAGCTGTAAAATCAATCTAAACTACGTGGCTAATTAAAAACGATTTCTGCATTTTATGGGCATTGTTACCGTTTTATGCCAAATGAAAGTAATCCACCATCTGAGAAAATTCTAATAAAATTTCCATAAAGTCCCATCACCCACCACTCATATTATGAGTACGTGTAATGTATGATCAAGTATATTCTATATGTTTCAAAGTTATATGGTAGTTCTTTTTCCTTAAACTATTTCCAACTATTGGCTAAAATGGTGTTTCTTAATATCCATTAAAAATGTAAACAAACATACCATATTCTGCACTGTCCAACCAAACCATCCTATGTGTGCCAAGCAAAGAATATGTAACTGTTACAACTTGATTTGCTAGATCTATAGTTTAGCTCCTTTTCTCGTCGTCATAAATTAAAATCGAGTTAATTTTATTAGCATTAAGAGTTTCATTTAACAATGAAGTGACAAGTAGTTAATTAAATTTGCCTATAATACTTGGCTTCTCCCCATAAAAGTTTCTATTTTACTTTTATTTTTGGGTAATCTTCCTTTTGCGAGTTGTCTGTCTTGTTTGAGTTGGAAGCTGTACTCATTGCATTCAACTCTTTTTTACTGTAATTAACAAAGAACTCTATTCCATAAGAACGTAATAAAATGCAAGTAAGGAAATCAAAAAAGCGTCCACTTCAGATGTGTAAACTATCAAGTTAGCACCGAAAAACAGAGACTCCAAAAGTAACATTTGATATTAGCATAACAATATAGATGTTCTCCCTTTCCTTTCTGAACACAACCTTGAATTCTGACGAATCGTAAGTTCACTCTTGACAATTAAACAATGAACTTATGGCTGTAACATCAAATTGAGGGAATTTATTTAACCAATCACAGTTGGTCAAGGTTACACCCAATATCCTATAAAGAATGCTTTTGAGATTTATGATTTTACGCGTATATAAAAGAGACGACCAGATCAACCTCTTCCTTACTATGAAAAAGAATGGTAATGTGTTGATCATCAACAGATATAAGGGAAATGTCCCAGAATTATTTGTTTATATTCACTAGTATTCTGCATTTTGTAATAGAAGTCTATATTGTTAACTGGAGACTAGTTAATGCCCCAGTATTAGAACTATCAGAACTTCCTACAATCGAGCTAAATGAAGCTAACCACTTTACAGATGTCTAACCATTTGTCTGGACTATTAGAACCTCTTACGTTCTAGGATAAAATGGTTATTGATTATGATTTTTGGCAATCTTATCACAATTTTTTTTGAGAAGTATAACTCATAAAGAGCTGCAACCATCCATAAGGGAAAAACACATTTCAATATTTCAAAAGAGTAACGCACAATAATATACTGTGGTTGGTTCAGATGACTATCGCATAAAGTAATCAATGACAAACCATGACCTAAGTTCTTAAAATGGCAAATAAAGTAAGAATAATGACCAGTCAATTATTTAAGACCGCTGGTAAATTGATAAACAAAAGTAACTAAACTTGCCACAAACCAAACAGAAATGAACGCACAATTAAATGAAAAATCATTAAAATAACATTTTGTCCCTTTTTTTAATCTGAAAGCATTAGAATGGAAAACGATATGATATAGTCTGGATACCTGTTAAGAGTAATCGCCTCAAATAAGATGGCAAGTTCGGTGGTTTCCAAATGACGGTTGCGCCTCTCTATGTCGGAAATCCGGCCTCTCATGTTTCCCTAAACCTGCTTCCAGCCCTACCTTTTTCGATCTTCATAGCGTAAACAATAACGATGAGTTAGACCTCATCACTCCTACTTTCAACACTGAAATTAAAAATGTGATTTTCTGTCTGAATCCCAAAAGCACTGGAGGGTCGGATGGTTTTAATACACACTTCTTCAAAGTAATATGAAGACACGCTGACATATACACACCAACATGAATATAGTCGCTGATAATATCGTCTAATATACATAGATCTTATGCCTGAAATTAACTAAAATAGTGTCAACATGCAAGCTATGCAAACAAGCTCCCATATTCTCATTTTAATGTAATAGGATGGTTAGTAAGAACTGCATTATTCAATTAGGAAAGCTACACATTCAGAAATTGGTTCATAGCAATTTAAATACCAAAATCTTATGAAGGGTACGAGTATGTGTACTCGTTCAATGGAACCAGGCCATACAAGAAAACACACCACTATTTTTTTAGTGGGCTATTGGTCTTAACTATCTTGTGCCTAAATTAAATGTACACTTATCTGTTCTCTTTTGCATACCCATATGACTAGCTTATAATTGCATTGACCAAATACAAGGAAACTACAAACATACATCCAACTTTATTATTTAGCTAAATAAAGAACTGCAACTTTAATGAATATTAAGCTGCCATTTGACTACTGCTTGCAATTAAAAATGGATTTTGATTGCTCAAGTTGTATTTGGTTTTTAATGACTGTGAACAACACCAAATAATAGAAGAAACACTATTAATGATGCTGCAAACCACATCTACTTAAACTAAATTGTCCATTTATTTTTGTAGCAAATTTGCTATTTAAATATAGATGAATTCTTGGTTATCGACTAAGTTATAACATATGGGAGATCAATCAAGGTATCAAATATTTACTAGGATGAGAGTTCCATTTTTGTTGCCTTTAAGAAAATCTCCTGGTATACATACATCATGTTGAAATCTTAGGTCAGTGGAAAAAATGGTTCCATATGTCTAGATAAAACACCATAAGAAATAACATGGACATAGAAGAAGCCAAATATTACCTAGCTGAGCGGTACTAACTAATTGATTAAGAAGAACAAAAGCACCAAATATACTACAGCAGTCATGATCCAAAACTACCACAGCAAGTTAGAGCATCTCCATCAGCTGTGTGGATTTGGGATGGTGAGCAAGTTAGAGCATCTCCAGAATCCTGACCAGTCGGTTTTTTAAAGGTAAATACTAACTGATACAATCAAAATCTTATTAGTGATGAGAAGATAAAATCCTAACTCTAGAACATAAATTAGGATCCAAGAAATAATCTTAGCTATGGCAAATAAGCAGCCTAACCCCATAACTTTAATCAGGATTCTGGAATGAGTCCCAACTCTAACGAAGGAATGACCCCTTTAGCAGAATTCACATTCATCCTACAAAAGGTTATTAAATATAAACAACCAAGTCAATTTCGAAATCAACTCTGAAATTTAAATCGAAATAAATTTCCAAAAGGAAATCGAATTCGAAATAAAGACCCAATTCAGTTTCGAAATCGAAATCGATTTCAATTTCGACATCCAAATTCGGCGGAGTAAAAAACGATCCCAAAAAATGTATTTAAAACAGATAATGGCTAAAAAGGGAGATTTGTTACCTGAGGGAAGTAAGGGAAGCGAGCGAGGCAATCAAAATCCACCAAGGAAGTATATTGACCATGACAGGGGAAGTGAGTAGATTTAGGGATTGCGGAAAATGAAATACGGGGGGAGGGGGGAATGAAATACGTGGGGGAAATGAAATACAGCGGGGGAACGAAAATATTATGTGAATATGACACGAGCCAAAGCCGTGTCAAAGGTACTAATCCAGAACGTTTAAGATGTAAGGTTAGATTTTACTTGTTGGGGGTGACGCGGATAGCAACCGGTGTGCCAAATGAATTTGATATGGTTATGAGCACCATCAAATTTGGTACGGCTTTAAGCCGTATCAAATCTCTGCATCTTGGTGTGCCAATTTTGCTATTTTGGTGTAGTGGATCCACAAAATATGCCGGGGCATTGGTCAGCCCGAATGGCATGACCAACCACTCATAAAATCCAGACGGCGTCCGAAATGCCGTTTTAGCTATACTCTCAGCTTCCACTCTAAGCTGATGAAAACCTGTCGCGAGATCCAACTGAGAAAATACTCTCGCGCCACTCAACTGATCAAACAAATCATCTATCCGCGGTAGAGGATACTTGTTCTTCCTCGTCACTTTATTCAACTCGCGGTAGTCTACACACAAACGAAGGGAACCATCCACCTTGGTAGCAAACACAACTGGTGCTCCCCATTCTGAAACACTCCTTCTGATAAATCCCTTCTTCAAAAGATCGCTGACTTGCACCTCGAGCTCTCGCTGCTCCCTTGGTGCCATACGACGAAGTGGCATCACTATAGGTCTGGCATCTTTTACCAAATCAATACGGACTCAATCTCTCGGTGTGGTGGAAGCCCGGTCACTTCTTCGAAAACATCCGGATACTGGCCAACCACGGGCAAACCTGACAACTCACTATGCGGAATGTCGAGGGAGTTTAGAAAACTAGCCAATACCCCCTCACTGGGTAGACCACCAAACACTATCCTCCGCCCATCATCCGCTCTAGCTGTCACCAAAAAGCCCTCACAGTCTACCACCACCCCGTATCTTTGGAGCCAATCTACTCCCAAAATAATGCCAAACCCAGTAAAGCCCAAAACAAAGCAATCACAAACAAACATGCATCCATGACTCGATAAGACCACATTACGACAAATCATGCTAAGGCTAGTCGAACCACCAATCGGGTTCGTCACTACTAAAGGTCTATCGACAATCTCGGGCTCCAATCCTAACCTATCTACCAGGTCACTAGATATGAAAGAACTGGAAGCTCTGGTATCAAACAAAACTCTAAAAGGAACATCATAAACAGAAAGCATACCTTGAATGACGACATTCTTTCCCTTCTCCGCCGCTGTTGGGGCATTCGACGAAGAAGGAATAGCATTAAGGGCATATGCTTTCACCATTTGCTTTTCTTTAGGGGGCTGTGGACACTTGTCCTTGTGATGTCCCATTTGGCCACAGTTGAAGCACTTCCTACCGCTGGCTTGGCCTGACAATTACTAGCATAATGGCCCTTCTTACCACAGCTGAAGCACTCAACATCTTGCTTATTCTTTTTCTTCTAGCCATCCTTAGTCTGATTCTGCTTTCTCTTATTCTGGGAACCACCCTTGCCTCCACCACTTGCTTGTGGCTTTGGCCCCTCTGCAGATGGAACCTTAGTCTTTGGCTTAGGGTAGAGACTTTCTGATCTTAATGCTTTCCCCACAATCGATTCAAACATCTCATCGATGTGGTTAATAAGCCTTTCCCCTAAGTACTGATCCAAACCAGTTATGAATTTCTCATTCTTCTTCTCGGCAGTATCAATAAGAGATAACCCATATTTTGACAAAGTGTCGAATTCAGCAATATACTCCGAGACAGCTCTGCCATTCTGCTTGAGCTCCAAGAATTTCTTAAACAGCACTGACTTCTGAGAAGCTGGAATGAACTTCTCGCTAAAGCGAGCCTTAAACTGCTCCCAAGTAATCTGATCTTCGGGAGTAGCTGCCTTTATAGCGTTCCAGCAATTCATTGCCCGCCCTTGCAGCTGACGGGACGCTAGCTTTCTCTTCATCGCATCCTCGATACCCAAATCCTCGAAGATACGTTCGCAACTATCCAACCAATCTTGAACATCCGTGGCCGACTCCGTTCCGTGAAACGGCTTCCCACCAAGGCTAGTATAATCCTTATTTAGCTTGGCGAAGTCGACCCTCGGCGCCTGCACTATTGGACCACCACCATTTCCACCATTGGGAGCTGCCCTCTGTACATCCCTAAGCATCTCTCTCATGAGGTCAGTAAACATCGTCCTCATGTCAGTAGCATTCCCATTATTGGCCCCTCTACCGGTACCTCTAACATATCGGCTCATCTCAATCTGAAAAAGGAAACGATTAACGACCCCATAGTGGTGCTAGTGCAGCACAACTTCATTCTTATACTACTAATAGTATATATATATATAGCTTTTGAAAACCAAAATAATCACAAATACGCTCTCTCGTATACGTATATTATCTCTCCCTGAAAACTTCCCTAGGTTAACTATGCAACCTAGAGCTCTGATACCAAGTGAGACGACCCGCCCTGCACCAGCTTGCATTTCCTACGAAAATGCGTTGTACACATGCCCTACTAGCATGGGACGGTCGTAAGAAGAAAGGAAAGAAGGGAACAAACTAATCAAGAACCTGTAGAATGTCTCACAGCGCAGGGAGTAAAATATAATAATAATAACATACTTGACATAAAACAGGTGAGACAGTGTATAAGCTGATAACTAAAACCAACATCAACCTCAGAGCAGCGGAAATCCAAATACAGCTTATTACAACTTTTCAAATTTACTATCTCTATACAAAAGAAAGTTAAAGTAGAAGATGCACCACTAATGCCCAAGCAGTGATCTTCGACAACACAAGGAGAATACTATATATATATTACGTGGAAGCCTCCTGCTCGTCTCCGGATCATCTACCCGTGCATCGCCAGCTAACCTGTCTCTAGTCTGCTCGTGTGAGCACCCAGAGTAATAAGAGGAGACATAAAACTCTGGGTCAGACATAAAGCCTGGTATGAGTGATAAGCATCTAAACAGAACAATAACAGGTATACTAAACCATACCTGAACCTGCAACCAAAGAGTTAGTACCACATACCGTACAGTACTCTAGGGTGCCGTAATAAATAGTGTAAAGAATACGGGGTTGGGGTGTGCATGTCATAATGATAGCAAACAAATCATCCATGGCAACCATCCTCACATCTCTCACTCAGTGCGTAAAGCATACAATGTCCACCACTGTCAATCACTAGACCCATCGAAGTAGTGACGGAGTTCGACTTGTGCAACTACTGCTACTACCAAGCTTACCACATGGAGTCATGACCAAATCTTTACAAATGACCCCACTTCATTGGTTTATAGCCCTTTAGTCGTACCTAGGCCATTTCAGCCCTAAATCCGTTCACATACTTCCCATACATAGTGATCCAAAGTCATAAACATCGACTGCCCCTTGGCACACGTCCCGCAGCAAAGCCCAATCATGAAGTGAACTCATCGGTTCCCAACTGGATCCTGAGCTCTAACTTCCCATATTGGACTACCTTTGCATCTCGGGTTATTGGTCAATACTGGGTCGGGTCGGGTTCTCCTTCTATCCATCGGTTCGGGTCGGGTCCTCTACTTCGGGTCGGTTCGTAGTCTTCTCCTGTAGCGGTTCGGTTCGGTTCGGGTCCACAACGTTGCATCGGTTTGGGTCGGGTATTCCACTTCGGGTCGGGCCGGGTGCCATCTCCCTTCCAGTTCGTGCTTCCGCTCCAATCCGCTCCCTCGTTCTTCACGTTCTCCGATCCGATCCCTCCTTCTTCATCTGATCCGATCCCAGTTCAATTGATGTGGCCTTCCCTCTTGCCAGTCCTCCCAAGTGTCAAGTTCCGATCCGAGCCCTTCGTCCCTTAGTCGATCCGATCCCCAGCTTAACCAACATGGCCTTCCTTTTTTCCTAGCCTCGTTTGTGCCAGACTCCAGTTCGGGTCGGGTTCCTTGCCCGAGTCTCCAATCCGATCTGAGCCCATATCCGATCCGATCCGAAACCCTGCACAACTTTCTGCAACTTTTTCAGCAACTTGTTTACGCCATTCGACGACGTTTTCGACAAATCTAACTATACTAGTCAATCACAAATCATCCCAAACAGTCATAGCAACATAGCAAACTAACCACAAACCCCAAAACAATGAATTTGCATGTCAAAATGGATCAAATATACCCAAAATCCCATTTTTCCCTTAAGCATGATTAAATAAAACTAATCATAGGGTTAACGAAACTTAATCAAATCGAACCAAATTTCTAACAGAGGCATAAAATACTATTTAAGAATTTCTAAACATTTTTCCAGAATTTATTAGTGTATAAATTCGCTAATCTTCACTAATTACCCTTAATTAACTGTAATTAGTGCCAAAACAATGCTAATCACTCACCTTTGCCACAAAATAAAACACCAAATCTGAAATACTCTCTGTTTGGGTCGAATTTCTATGTATAGCAGCAGCTCCAACCTTGCTCTGTTGCTATTTGGCCCTGATTTGATGCAGTTTAGGATTAATCTTCACTAAAAATGTGTTTTGGAGTGGTTTTAGAGGATAGAAGCCATTACTAGGGTCTCAAGAAGGTTTGTGGCGGCTCAAAACTGAAATGAAAGTGATTCCCTAACCCTAATCAGCCCTCCTATGCCTCTAAACCCGAAATTCCCCTCTGGGCCTAGCTGCTAATCACCCAGTTAAGCCCAATTAGCTAAAATTAACCCTCTAAATCTTCATTCTGCCATATCTCCCAAATGGTAAGTCCGTTTGGCTACTGTGACCACTCTACGGAAAGAGAAACCATCATCCGGAGCCAATGGAAGTGGTTTCAGGTCAAAATTACTTTCCAATCAAAAGTTATGGCCAAAAAAGTACCAACTAAGGGTAAAATGGTCATTTAAACATCAGGAAAAATCATGAACATGGGAAATGACCCCAATAGTCGTCTCCCAAAGTTACATGACCATACGACTTCGTATGTGAAAGAAAGAAATATTCTACGATCCTATGATGTGTAGAATACGGGTCGTTACATTTTCTTCCCCCCCCACCCCCCTAGGTTTTCAGGGTGGAAACATAGGAGCTTGATTCAGATTCTCTCTGCTTGAAGTGTTTGAAGTATTTCTTGGCTTTGGCTCTATCTTTCCATTGCAATTTATATTTGGGTTTATGGCTTTAAAAAAAAACTATGCATTCTGAAGGCTTTTGTACAAGACCGATATTTATGTACTTGAATTCCGATATTGTGATTTTGAAAGATGTAACCAAACTTATTTCTGTTTCTGTTGTAATAAAGTTATAAAATTTTCAAGTACTACTTTATATGTCTTGTAAATTTCTGTTCTGTCTACTAAAAACGCTTCACCAAAGTTAAGGCATTCCCTTTGCGAGTGACCTTAACGGAGGTGGGGTGTTACAAGTACCATGAAGATTTCGCATCCCGAAGTCTATCCCACACAATATGATTCCCAAGTCAGTATAATTCGTACCCACTCAACGACTCCCGAGGTCGGTGTATTTCCTTCACTTGCCATTTTTCGTATCTCGTAATCCTTTTACATTTTATATCGAACGCACAACCCACTTTTCGTATCGCACACACAACCCATTTTTCGTGTCCTACAACTTCGTCTCGACCACTAATAACCATGGATACGAAGTCGTAGCATGCTTCCAGGGCATGAAATTACGAAGTCACCAAGAACTCCAAACACAAAGTATCATAGCTTCCATTATGTGAAGTCACCCAGATACGAAGGCATCAAGTTTCATAGCTTCGAAAGAAGCAGCTAAGGAAATGGCTAAGTCCCTAGATCGGTATCGATCCCGAGATTGGTACTGACCCCGAAATACGAAAAGTGGGCATGGGCCCCACACCTCACTTACTCCCACCTGCTCCACTTCCTCCACCAATTCTATAAACACCCTCGACCCTTCAGTGTGAAAAGGGTTGACTCTTGGCTCTTTGAGCACCTTAGGAAGAAGAAGACCTTTCTAGAACCTCCTAAACATACCATCACTCCAGAAAGAAGAAAATGCTACTTCTTGGACATTCGGACTGTTTTGGCTGCATAGGCATTTCGGGAAGAAGGGACTTATCTTGATTTTGGATACACTAGAACCTTGTTTACACCGTTGGCATTGCAATGATGTGGAACTATTGTTTCCGCTGTTGTAAACTTGTATAAAGAGCATAATAAAAGAGCAAAGTCATTCAAAGTGTACGTAGGCCTCCGCGAACCAAACCACTATAAACACAGTGTCAATTAATTTTCTGCATTATTTCCACTCTGGACGTTTAGTTTCATTGTCTTCGAACTCATTGGATGTTGCGCCAACATTTTTGCATCAACATTTTGGTGATTTCACTGAGAAAAAATAAAGACTTCGCTTTTCCTACTGTTTGATCACCGAAACTTTGATGCGCTACTTAGGTCTTCTGAGACTTACCAACCAAGTTTACTAGTAATGGTAGCCAAAGGAAAGATTATCATCATCGAACCTTATACGATTGATACTGACCCGGAAAACCCTTCTTAGCTTTGACCTATCGAAGTTCCGACCAACATGGAAATCGCTACTTCCTCCGATCCTAGGGCTCTGGTTACCTGAACTCAATTTGTCATGGTCGCGAGAAATTTGAGAGAAACGTAAAGAAACCTCGACAAGCAAATCAAGCGAAATCTTGAATTGACGCAACAGCTTCGAGGACAGGATCAACGAGACATCTTTCGCCTTAAAGCAAACAGCTCATCTCCCCGAGCCTCGTTTTCGTTCCTCTTCACCGTAACCAAAGCCCACATCGGACAACCAACTGTCATGATATCGGAATTACCACCATAAAGGGAACGAGACATCCAGACCGTTCCCGGCTTGGGCCTACCCTCGACCAGAGGGTTAGCGCTTGTCCCCTACTTGGTAGGATCAACTTGCATGAATTGAAACTTAACGCCTATAACTCAAACAACAAACCAAGCCCAAGATCCCGCTTATCTACCTTCACAAAGTCAAAGAACTGAGGTCAAAGATTCTTTCGATGAAGTCGACATTCATTCGAGAAGACACCTAAGGTTGCACACTCCCGAGTCGGATCATGGTCAATGGGATCTAGCGGAGGTCCAAACTCAAGTTCTCGCCAACTTGATTTGCAACATCATGAAAGAATCTCGGGGATACGTCATCGACGCTTGGGAAACCATGCGAGATGTAACCCTTTCACCAAAGATTTGTTCAATGCCAAATGACCCAAACATGTCAACATGCCTCGTTTAGAAGGTTATGTGCAGAAATCCGAACCTCGAGACTTAATAAAGCGTTAAGAATCGCATATGGATTCTACTCACACCATAAATGTTGTGAAGTGCAAGTGCTTCCTCATGTTTCTAAAAGGCGTGCCTCTTTTATGGTTCACTCGACCACCGCCGAGAACCATCTCAACCTTTGACTAGCTCGCGAGGGATATGATCAAATAGTTCGGCATGCATATTACCAAGACAATGGGGAAGTCTAAAAAGCTATCTCAAAAGATTTGACAATGCATTAGCGGATGTTAAAGACCCGAGTCCCCGAATTGTCCTATTCAACTTTCCAAGGGCATTCATCCCGATCTCGAATTTGGAGCATGGATTGACTGAAAGCTACCGGAGACTTTGGAATCCTTCTACAAGAAAGCCAACTATTTCTAATGCCAAGAAGCACAAAGGAATCGAGCTCCTCGTAGTGATAATATGCTTCGAGATGAAGCCCACTGCTCTAAAGACTCTAGTCGCAATGTGTTGGATAAACCTATTCGAGCCAGAAACAACAGTAGTAGTCGTAATAAAAAGAGGAAACGTCCATGACTTCCATCTTTCTGCAACTACACTCCGCTCAACGACTCCTTCGAGAACATCTATCTCGAGACTTGCAATGTCCTACAATACAAGAAGCCAAATCCTAGAAGGTCATCAGACAAGGCAAGGGAAACCAGAAAGTACTGTTGGTTCCACAACATCCATAGCCACGACATGAGCGAATGCCGCCTCTTGCAGGACAACATCGAAAAGCTTGTCCGCAAGGGAAATCTTGAGCAGTACGTGCAGGGTCACTCATACAAGTTTCTGGACCGTCCAACGCTCACCAAAAATTTCAACTGACTAGGACCTTGCCTAAAAGCTAGATCTCTTTGGATCATCCTTTCGACTCAACAAGACTACAACACAAATAAGCGGCTTGGGCATCAGACTCGTCTTGTTTGAGTTACACCTTGTATGAACTTAGTTGTATTCACTTTCCCTTTTTACTTTACCAAAAGCCCTAGCCTCCATTTCTCCATAAAACTCAAAAATTCAAACTTTTCCTCAGGCAAAATCAATGGCTACTCGACCAGAACGTACAAGACAACAAGATTCCAAGCCTCCATCCGACGATCAAATCCAGAGATGGCTATCGAATGATGTTGCAAAGGAAAGGTACAAAGCAATGAAAAATTCGAAATTCTTTGAAGGTACTTTTGTAAAATTTGATGTTTTCTCTCAACATCATCTACTCCAACATGCTAGACACTTCAATTTCGAGCCTTTGGTTGATTTTAATGTTAACAATGTCAAAATTTACCCTTTACTTGTCAAACTTTTCTTGGCTAATTTGAATTTGGACCATCAAGCACCAAGAAATACAACTGATTGCTATGGTCTATGGTTTTCGGTATACGTATTCCACTTCCAATTCAACGTCTAGGGAAAATGTTGCATTGTGCGTGGAAAGGTCAAGATATTGACACTATTGAAGTTAACATGGAAGAACGTGATGAAGTTTCTCATAAGTTTCTATTCGACGACTTAGTTAACTTGAAAATTCTTACATCCACTCATCTACCGCCACAAGCATGTCTCTTAAACCATATCTTAGTCCGACAAATTCAACTGACGAAAGGGAGTTGTGAAAAAGTGTATAAACAAGATTTCAAGATTTATAAGCTATTTATTCAAATAAGCAAGTGAATTAGGCTAAGATTATACTTGACGAGTGGGTGGAAATTACATATAAGCGCAAGTATAAGACACTTCATTATGGTGCTTATATTACATGCATTCTTTTTGAGTGCCAAGTTGACATACCCAACACTACTAGTTTAAGTGTCAAAGAGATTGGACTAAAAACCTTGAAGCTTATGGATATTGACCTGGACCCATCGAAATTAGAATACATGTCATTTCAAGCTTGGCAAAAACACGTCGCATCACAACCAGAAACACTAATAGCTGAATCATCTTATCATTGTCGTCGCCATTTTGAACAAGAAGAAAAGGATATTCAAATTGTTTCTCCCGATCTTCCGCCTAAGCATGCATTGGCTATTCTCTCTCGCAATCAATCGAAAATCCATAAAGATTTCAAGTGTTTTGAGCATAAGACCAATAAAGAGTTTGACTCCTTGAAAGGCTTTCTCAACAAAATTTGTGATAAAATCTCGTGCATCGGACCTCAATCTTCTCAAGCTCATGATCCGGCTCCATTTCAGTAGCCTTCTAGTTCTAACGATGAAGAGGTACCGGACTCAAGCTCTAGACATGATGAACCTAGAGGTAGAGATATGAGTGTTGGCCCTAGCACATCCGCTACTGCAAGTTGGTGAACTTTGTTATGATTTCTTTTTTGTACTTTTTTCATTAAACTCTTTTACTCGTATGGTTTGTAATATTTTTTGATAATTTGATCTATGTGGCACAAAATTCTACTGTGTGCTTAGTATGGTGGTGAACATCTTATGTTCGTTTGTGGATATTTCTGTATGTGCTTATGGTATGTGTGTGGTTTAGTTGTTTATGCATATTCATGTGCATTGAATTATTTACATAAGTATCTCCTTTTTGTCAATGAAAAAGGGGGAGAAACGAATGATAATATATGCATACTGACAGAGGGAGTTACATATATAGTTTTCATTATCAATAAGGGGGAGAATGTTGAATCTCACTTTATAGCATTTTGATTATGACAACTACACACACACATACATACATACATACATACATACATACATACATACATATCAAATAACTCTGTTTTGTAAGAAGAAATTCTACGACAGATTCAAAGAGTTTAAATGAAGATTATATATAATTAGAGTCTATATGTATTGTTATAGATATTGTTAAAATCTTCCTTGGGGATACCCACACATGCATGTTTTAATATATATATATATATATATATATATAAGATTTTATATATGACATGCACAAGGCATAGGTCTGTTACAACAAACAGACGTCTGAATTTCTTAATTCAGACGTCTGTCTGCTGAAACAAAAATTAAGTTTCGCATAATATTCAGACGTCTGAGCCAAAAAAATTAGATGTCCGTTTATACCCCGAAATGGCATATTTCCTTGTTGTTTGAATATTAATTTAAAAATAGACATCTGAATTTTTAACTTGGACATCTGAATAAGAATTGATGCAACTATTCAATGAAGAGTTAGAACTTTTAAATCAAATCTCTTCATCAAATCTCTTCGTGAAAGATTGTAACCATTTGTATATTATAAATAGAGTTTCAACCAGATGTTTTACTCACTGAATTTCATTCTAGGTTTTTCTATCTAATCTATTACAATCAAACTTGCAAGCACACTCTATTTCTACATTCTTGTGATTGCAAACCATTCTTAATCTTCCATTTTATTTCATGAACTACACTATTAATCGTCAAGGAAAGATTATAGGAAGGGTGTATATTAATTTGACATATCCATGTTATCAAGAACACAAATAGTCAACAAATTTATTGTATTGTCTAAGACCTCTTCAGTAGTTGAGGCTAGAAATCCCGTTCAATTGTTTGGGTAGTTGTTGTAAACTTATTCCTCCGGGTGAAGTGAGGGTTGTTAGTAGTGAAATTCCAGAAGGGAGTCTGGGATTGGAAGTAGAACGAAGGTTCGAACCAGTATAAATCTTTGTATCACTTTTACCTACTGCCTACTATCTTTTTCATATTCCATATTATACAATCCACTTTTATGAGACATGTCCATGATATTTACCTACACGAGTTATGACCATATTGCCTCTATGAATATTGTTTTAACTATTACTTTTGGTAGAGGTTGATTCAACTATTGAAATCAATCTCATTGAATCAAAATAGTCGTTTAAGGTTCCGTAGGGTGGTCACATTAAAGGTTTGGTTCAGCAGTTCGGGAGGAATCGTTGTTTTAAGTTTTAATTTCTGTTAGGCAAACTAATTAGCTGCTAATGAGCTGATTAGTTGTGCCCATTAGGCTAATGATCTACAGTTATAAATAGAGGGGTTTGGGGAGAGAATTAGAGTTTTTTATCTTCATTCAAACATTAGGTTAGGCACTTGTGATTCACCGATTCAACCTAATATATCCTTAATTTTTTCATCTTATTCATTCTAGTTCACCATAGATTGCATCTAGAGACTAGGTCATCATCAAGGAAGAGTAAATCATCGCAATTGCATCGATTTTGGGGGTTTACTATTGTTGTCTAGTTCTAATTTTGTCAGGTTTGCATTGGATCTAGAAATTGGTGAGTGACGGATATTTTTCACACGAAAACTACAGATTATATTAGTAAATTAGGATTGATTCATATCATATATGTTTAACTCATATTTAGATGTCTTAGGAAAGCCTAATTTAATCACATAAACCAGTGATTCGTTGGTTTAATCATGTTTTTTTACACATGTTTAGATCTAGTTCATGTTAGATATCTTGTTCATGATATGTTTATGATGTATTGATGATATGTTCATCTTTGTAGGACTAGTATTGTATGAATTGCTCTTTGATTTGATTGCATTGGTTGAGTTGTTTGTTAGAATTGGTTGTCGTAGATCTTAGGATTGAAGAATAGAGCAAATTAGAGGTTCATATGATCGGATTCAGAAAAATCTTGGCGGAGGAGCTTGGAAATTTTGAGCTAGAAATTAGCTATCTCCATGGACTAGCACCGTTCCACGCTTGATGGACCAGTACCGATCCATCGGTGATCGTTGGACTGCATTGAAAATTGTAACATGGGCTTGTAACGTAACTTTAAAGCAGCATGCAAATTTTTAAGTGAATTGGATGTGATTTTGGATGGGTCGAAGTCTAGTTGCTTGAGTATTGTGATGAACCGATAGAGGTTTTAGCACGTTTGGAATTTGACAACGAAGATGGGCTAGTAGGAAGCTCTCGAGGAAGCGATGGACCAGAGACAAAAATGTAGAAAAAATTGCTAAGTAGATGGACAAGTACTGATCCAAGCTTGATTGATTGGTACCGATCTGTGACATTGCATGGAGGAACACCCATATTTAGGGAGCGTGATATTGGCACTACTTGGGGATGTTTGGTGAAATTAGGTGGCTATAGAACTTCAGAGGATTGAGTTACGACTCAAGTAGGAATGATGCTTCGATTGTGAACTCAAATAGGAGTGGTTGGAGCTGGACTGATGTGATACTGGCCGTGGGATGATATACGATCAAGTATGATGATGGATTGACTCAAGTAGGAGTTGATCAAAGGTGATAATGGAGTTTGTTTAAGAGGTAGTTTGAACTATGGAATAAATAGCCGAGAAGGAAGACTCGACAAATTTGAATGGACTTAAATCAGGGGTATCATGGGGATGCCCATTAGGATCAAGTAGGATCGTGTACCATGGCTCGAGCTCAGGTGGGAGTGATCTAGTGGTCTTAGATGATTGAGGCAAACATACGGTTGATGATGTATGGTAGTCCGACTAGAACTGGGGTTTAGCCCTTTTGATCAATGAAAGAAAATTCGATTATCAATGGATTCAAGACTTCAGTGATAGCTAGGATATTCGATGTTATGGTTGATTGTGTTCTTTCTTCTCTATTTTCTTTGGGTAGGCTATAATTGTAGGTAGTCGAGAAACGTGGAAATAACGGATGTCCTTTCCTATTCTGAAGTGGCATATGGTAGATGATTATCCTGCGTTAATCCTTTGGTTGCTGAGACAGATCAGATGATTGAACCATCTATACTCACATGTCCTTTGTAAATGGTATTAGTTATTTTATCACACACAAATACCGTTATCTGACTCAAAGTTTTATGTTTACCTCTTATTACCTTGGGTTGCTCATCTACTTTTGTGGTAGGAAGACTAAAATAGAAGGTAGCAAGTTTTTGGTGCCAATGATGCTGTGTGATGATAAGCAAGAGGCTGGCATATTACTTTCTACTATATAGATATTTGCCATTGTCGATGTATGTTGATGATTATTAATACTCTAACATATATGTAGTGAGGCTTGATGTACGGATCATTCACTTATACATATGTTTTGTATTCCTAACTCAAAGATGCTACTGAGATTGGGTTTTCTGTTCTACTCTGCTTTACTACTATATCCTTTTGTATATTTACTATTATTCATGCGCTGCGAGTTATACGACAAGTTTAGTTCTGACTTATTCTTCCTTGATGATCGTCCCATATCGGTCTGACACGTCATAAAACACACATTTTCCTTAGTTTGATGCAGGGGTTATGAGCGGTCGTCACATTTGGTATCATAGCTTTGGTTAATCGATGCTACCCAAAGTTCGTGAGCGTAAATGCATTTGAGAGACGTACTTATAATTTTTATTGGATGATTATTATATCATAATATATATTTAGTAGTTAGTTAGCACTTGAACACCAATTGCAGTCTTTCAATGATGAGGACTAATCATTTTGTTTTAGAGTAAGAATGGGTCATTAAACTTCGAGACACGTTGCTAAGGATGAGCCTATTACTGGAGGGGTAGATGAGGGTAGCTAGTCGGGAGCTACAGCTGTTATTCCCGATTATCCTGCTATGTTCGAGGCTATGATAGTAGAAATCATGAGAAGGATACCCGCTCCAGAAGCAGTAGTAGATTGTAGTATTCATGTGCAAGCACCTATTGTGGTTGATTTTGCTAAGTTGTGCAAGAATTATACTTCTTTGGGTGGTAAACCGTCTGTTAGGACAGAACCTACTATTGAGATTCAGAGTTGGTTGGATACTTAGGTTTGGTTTTTGGGAGATTTAGGTATTGATGATGCAACTAAGAGGAGGCTTGCATCGAGGCAGCTACAAGGATGAGCGATGGATTGGATCAGTTTAGAACTAAGTTTGAGGAGAATTTCATTTCTACGGTTCAGAAGTTGATAAATTTTAAGAAGTTTATTGAGTTAAAGCAAGGCGGAAGGCCTATTATTGAATACGTGATGGAGTTCGAAGCTTTGTCGAAGTATGCTAATTCATATATTGAGAATCCTTACCAAAAGAACGGCAAATTTATTATGGGTTTGGATCAGAGTCTTGGATAATAATTGATCAACCATATTGATGGCTTTTATGAGAAGCTAGTAGAGAAGGCTTTGAGGAAGAATATTTCATTTCTGTAGAAGGAAGGAGTTGTTATTGAGAGTAAAGAGGATTCAAATCCACAAAAAGGTGGCGGTAATAACAAAAAGTGGAGCGGTAAAAGGAAACAACAATAATAAGGGAAAAATGGCTAGAAGAAGCCGAAGGGTGAGGTTACCTGCTATAACAGTCAATAGAAGGGTCGTTATTCTAAGGATTGTAAGAACCCTAAGGTGGAGGGAAAGTGTTATAACTGTGATAAGCCAGGGCATATAAATAAGAATTATCTAAAACCAACGATGGATAAGCAGGCTGCAAGAGCATAAGCTTGGATGATGTGTCGTCTTCCTTGAGGGGTCCGACTGCAGCAGAAAAGGGAAGAGTGTTACTGCGCAAGGTACGCTTTCTATCAGAGGTGTTTCAGTTCGAGTTTGGTTTGATACTGGAGCATCGCATTCTTTTATCTGTAATGAGCTTGTTTGTAAGTTAGATTTAGAACCTAAGATTGTTGATAGATCATTAGTTGTGACTAATCCAGTAAGGGATTCATCTAGTCTTTATATGATTTGTCGTGTCTAGTTTTATTGAGTCATGGTTTCTCTTTTGTGTGTGATTGTGTCGATTTGAATTTCGCTAGGTTTGAGATTATTTTGGGTATGGACTGGCTCAAGAGGTATGCAACTATGGTGGATTTCGAGTGGCTTGAGGCGACAATTGGGAATTCGGAAGGGCGAACGATAGTGATACGTTGTCTACCAGAGGATGGGTTCTGGTTAGCTTTTTATATTCGCTTACGATTCCATGGGATGGGTTGTAATCTATGCTAATCATTTGAGAGTTTTCTGATGTTTTTAATGATGTCAGAGGATTGTCGGCGCAATAAGAGATTGTGTTTCGTATCAATTTAATGAATTGATCTAGACCTGTTGTTATTCCTCTTAAGAGGATAGAGCTTAAGTAACAATGAGAGTTAGAGGTGCAAGTGAATTATCTTTTGAGTAAAGGATTCATTTGGAGAAGCTTATCTGAATGGAGTGCACTAGTGGTATTTGCGACCAAGGTCAATGGATTGTTGTGACTGTGTATGGAATATTTTGAGCTGAATAAGGTGACTAAGAAGAACTAATTCCCATTGTTGAGAATCGATGACTTGTTCAATCACCTCCATGAAGCCAAGGCGTTTTATTAAATGTATTTGGCGACGAGATTTCACCAATCGAGGGTGGCTGGGGATAATGTGCTGAAGACTGCTTTTAGGACACCATCCAAATTTTATGAGTGGATGATGATGCCGTTTGGATTGAATAATGCACCAACATATTTTGTGGATCTTATGAATTGAGTTTTCAAGGATCTGTTGAGCAAGTTCGTACTTGTGTTCGTGGGTGATATATCGGTTTATTTCAAGATCGAGGGGGAGCACAAGACGCACTTGAGAATCATTTTGGAAACCTTGCGAAAGCACCAGCTGAAGGCTAAGTTTTCAAAGTGTCACTTCTAGATGGGATAATTGCCAAATCGACTTGTGACCATTTTGCCTCTATGAATATTGTTTTAGCTGTAACTTTTGATAGTGTTCGATTTAGGTGCTGCAATCTGTCTCGTTGAATCTGGTGTTTTACGATTCTGTAGAGTGGTCACATGAAAGATTTGGTTTAGCAGTTTAGGAGGAACCACTGCTTCAGGTTTCAATTTCTGTTAGGCAGACTAATTAGCTACTAATGGGGTGATTAGTCAAGCCCATTAGTCCAATGACTTTTAGCTATAAATAGAGGGGTTTGAGGAGAGAATTAAGGTTTCTCTCTTCATTTAGACATTTGGTTAGGCACTTATGATTCTCTGGTTCAACTTAATCCCTAATTTCTTCATCCTATTCATTCTAATTCATCATCAATTGCATTTAGAGATTATATCATAATTAAGAAAGATTAAATCATCACAATTGCATCAATTTGGGGGGTTTTCTATTGTTGCCCATCTCTGATTTCATCGGATTTGTGTTAGATCTAGAAATTTATGTGTGGTAGATATCTCTCACATGAAAACTATAGATTATATGGATAAATTAGGATTGGTTCACATCATATATGTTAAATTCACCCTAGCTCTGATCATATATGTTTAACTCACATTTAGACATCTTAGGAAAACCTAATTTAATCACATAAACCAGCAATTCATTGATTTAATCATGCTTTTGCATATGATTAGATCCAATTCATGTTAGTATCTTGTTCATGATATGTTTATGATGTGCTGATGGCATGTTTATATTTTTATGATCAGTACTGGATGAATCTCTTTTTGTTTTGATTAAATTGGTTGCATTGGTTGAGTTTTTTGTTAGAATTGGTTGTCAGAGATCTTAGGACTAAAGAACAGAGCAAATGGGAGGTTCAAATGATCGAATTCAGATGAAACTTGGTTGAGGAGCTCTGGTGGATGTCGAGAAGGGACTCAGAAATTTTAAGCCAAAAATTGGCTATCCCCATTGACCGGTACCGTTCCATGCTTGATGGACTGGTACTGATCCATTGATAATCACTGGATTGCATTGAAAATTGGAGTGTGGTCTTGTAACGTGACTTCGAAGCTCCATGCAAATTTTCCAGTGAACTGGATGTGATTTTGGGTGGGTCGAAATCTAGTTGCATGAGTTTTGTGATGGTCCGACATAGGTTTTAGCACGTTTGGAATTCGACTATGAAGAATAACTAGAAGCCTCTCGAGACAGTGCTGGACAGGAGCCAAAAACTGAGCAAAAATTTGCTAAGTAAATGGATAAGTACCGATCCATGCTTGATGGATCCGTACTGATCCACGACGTTGCATGGAGGATTGCTCATATTTAGGGAGCGTGATGTTGGCACTACTTGGGGATGTTTGGTAAAGTTAGGTGGCTAAAGAACTTCAGATGATGGAGATACAACTCAAGTCAGAATGATGCTTTGATTATGAACTCAGGTAGGAGTGGTCAGAGCTGGACTGATGTGATACTGGCCGTGGGATGATATGCGATCCAGAATGATGATTGATTAACTCAGGTAGGGGCTGATCAAGGGTGATAATGGATTTTTTTCAAGAGGTAGCTTGAATATGGAAGAAATCATCGAGAAGGACGGCTCGATAGATTTGAAGTGCCAAGGAATCGTTGGTTATCAAAGGTTCTAGCGGACTTAAAGCAGGGGTATCGCGGGGACACCCATTAGCATCTGGTAGGATAGTGTACCCTAGAAGAGCCCAGGTAGGAGAGATCTAGTTGTCTTAGATGATTATGGAAAACTTATAGTTGATGATGTATGGTAATACGACTAGAATTGGGGTTTCCATTAGCTTTTTTGATTGATGAAAGCAAATTTGATTATCAATATATTCAAGGCTTTAATAGGTGATAGCTAGGACATTGGGGTTATGGATGTTATGGTTGATTGTACGTTTTCTTCTTTGTTTTCTTTGGGTAGGCTATCACCGTAGGTCATTGAAGAGAAGAGGGATTGGGGGATGTCCTTTTCGATTCCGAAGTGGCATAAGATAGGTGATTATCCTATGTTAATCCTTTTGTTGCTAAGATGGATCAGATGATTGAGCCTTATATACACATATGTCCTATGTAACTGTTGCTCACTCAGACTATTGTCTGAATTAAGGTTTTATGTTTCCCTCTTATTACCTTGGGTTTCCCATCAACTTTGATGGTGGGAAGACTTAGATAGCAGGTAGCATGTTTTCGTTGTCGATGATGTTGTGCGATGACGAGAAGAAGGCTGGCGTATTACTTTCTACTATATAGGTATTTGTTATTTCAGTTGTATGTTGTGTATAATTGATACTCTGAGAGATATGTAGTAAGGCTTGGTGTATGGATTATTCATTTATGCATATGTTTTGTATTCCCGACTCAAAGATGTTATTGAGATTGGGTTTTTTGTTCTACTCTGCTTCACTACTACATCTTGTTGTATATTTACTATTATATTTCATCCATGCACTGTGAGTTATACGATAGGTTTAGTTTCGAGTTATTCTTCCTTGATGATCGTTCCATATCGGCCTAGCACGTCATACATCACACCATTTCCTTAGTTTGGTGTACGACATATGGGGAGGTCATAATAGAACTCGGGATCAAAGAAAACACCGAACCTCCAACACCCCAAAAAATAGGAAATTTTGGCTTAGTTCCTAAGTCACGAAATTAAAATTCTTAACCCACATGCACTTGCCAGGGGTTCTCATGTTTTCCCGGTTCAACTTCAAATTACCGTAGTCTCGAGACTCCTCAAACAGAATCAAATCTAAGTGTAATGCCAAGTTAATTCACACGATTTCAATGCTAGAAAAATGTAAAGAGTGCTTGAACGCTTAGAACGACATGTGATGTAAGTGAAGTAAACACACATTCATCACAGGTCAAAATAAATTCTTTTAATAATAACACGATGTGCATCAAAAACACATCGTTCCTCTAAAAAGCGAGCACCATATTCGTACATCCTAACGTCCTACAAAAACAAAGACTTGTCTACAATAATCACTTAGACAAGCCGCCCCTCTTTCCCTTCTTCTCGGACTCTATCTCGGGTAGCTCATCCTTCTTCATTCTCTTCCTCTTCATCTCCTCACTCCCTCTGAATCCTTTCAGCTCCTTTGGTGGATTCGATGAAGGGCGAGGCCTGAACTCATATCCGTCGGTCAAGGAGGCCAGGAGGACTCACATTTGTTCTAGTTCTTCTTTAGTGATATCTATGGTCTCCGACTCGGGGAGAATTACCTTCAGTCGAGGAGGTATAGCTTCGACGTCGGCCTCCCAAGTTTCAATCTTCTCGACCTCTTTCCTAGTTTTCCTAGCCACCTTCTCAGCTTTCTTCTTCCTTGCTGCTTAGCCTTCATTTTTTCCTCCTCGTGGGACTTAACCAATTTTGTTCCTCCTCGGCTCTCTTCTGGGATGCCTTGTCTTCCGCCTTCTTATGGGCCTCTTCCTCGGCTATTTCCCTTGCCTCCTCTTGATCTTTTATTCTGGATTATTCGTCCGCTTTCCTATTCACCTCAAGCTCTTCAGACTTCTTCAGCAATTGGGTTTTCTATTGTTCGACATTGACCGCCTTCCTTCCTCGGTCTATCCCTTCACTTAGATGCTCGCATCCTGCCTCTCTTTTATGACGACCACCCCATAACTCCTACACCAAACTAAGGGAAATGTGTGTTATATGACTCGCTAGACCGATATGAGATGATCATCAAGGAAGAATAACTCAAAACCTTTTGTATAACTCACAACGCATGGATAACATATAATAGAAAATATACAATATGATATAGTAGTGAGGAATAATAGAAAAGAAACTCAAATATCATAACATCTCAGAGTCACCAGAGCAAAACAACTATGAAAATGAGTAATCTGTACATCAAGCCTCACTACATATCTATAAGAGTATCAAAAGTCATCATAATACGACGGAAATAAAAGAATAACTAAATAGCATAGTAGTAGTATGTCGGTCTCATGCTCGTCACCGCACAACATCATCAGCACCAAAATCTGCTACCTGCTATCTCAGTCCACTCACTAACACAATTGATGAGCATCCCAACGTAATAAGAGGAAACATAAAACCTTGACTCAGACAACAGTCTCAGTGAGCAATAAAATAACTAACAACAGTTACACAAGATATATGATTATAGACAGTCAATCGTCTAATCCATCTTAGCAACCAAAAGAATAGCATAGGATAATCATCTATCATATGCCGCTCTAGAATAGGAAAGGACATCCAATAATCCCACTTCTCTTCGATGACCTACGGTGATAGGCTACCTATAGAAATAAGAGAGGAAAGCACACAATCGATCATAGCATCCATAACATCCAATACCCTATCTATCACCGACTATAGCCTTGAATACATTAATTATCAAATAGCTTGCCATTGCCGTCGGTCAAGGGCTAATGGAAAACCCTAGTAATAGTCAGACTACCACACATCCATCTTGTGTATATTTGCCTCCATCCAAGACAACTAGATCACTCCCAGAGCTCGCTCCAAGGTACACGATCGTACCTGATCCTGATGGGCATCCCCATGATTCCCTTGCTTCGAGCCTGCTAGAACTTTGATAACCAACAATTCCCTGTGGCACATCAAATCCGTTGAGCCTCTACGACCACATCTGTAGTTCTAGCGACTTCTCAAACCAATTCCAATATCATCCTCGATCAACTCTCAACAGTTTCAATCTATCACCTTACTGGATCGTGCATTATCCCACGACCAGTATCACATCAGTGCAGCTCTGACCATTCCAACTTGAGTTCAAAATCGAAGCACAGTCCATCATTGAGTTGCACATCAACCATCTGAAGTCCATTCATTACCAAACTTCATTAGCAACCCCTAGAATCCATCACAATCAAGACCCCAAAGTCTTAACCGTCCACGTTGCTTTCTTATGGACCGGTACTGGTCCATCGCCCATGGACCGGTACCAGTCCTTATACTTAGACATTTTTGGCTAAGTAACTCGACCACTTTGATACCCTCCTAAAGTGCTTCCTGTCGGTCCAATTTGTACCCAAATTCAATTCATGCTAAAACTCCTTTCGGTCCATCTCATGCACTCGAGTAACCAACCTTCGATCCATCCAAAATTACATCTAATCCTCCTAAGAATTTGCATGCAGCTTCGAAGTCACATTACAAGCCCACGCTCTAATTTTCAACGTAATCCAATTATCACCGACGATATTGGTCCATCAAGCATGGATCTGTACCGGTCCATGAAGATAGTTGATTTCTGGCTCAAAATTTCTGAGCGCCTTCTCGACATCTACCAGAGCTCCTCCTCCAAGTTTCATGTAAATCTGATCATTTGAACCTCCAATTTTCTCTGTTCTTCAATCCTAAGATCTACGACAAACAATTCTAACAAGCGATTCAAGCAATGCATCCAATTTAGTCAAAATAAACAACATCAACGATTCTTGATCATAAAACATTCACACATCATAAGCATGACATAAATAAGTGGATCTAACACGATTCGAATCTAAACATATGCAAAAACATATTAAACTAACAAGCTACTAGTTTATATGATTAAATATGGTTTTCCTAAGATGTCTAAATATGAATTAAACATATGTGATCAGACTTAAGGCGAATTTATCATATAAAACATGAATTTGATTATAATTTACCCATATAACTTGTAGTCTCCGTGTGAGAGAAATCTATCACTCAAAAATTTCTAGATCCAATGTAATACCGAGGAGATCTG
Organism: Allium sativum; assembly: GCA_030737875.1. Lineage (NCBI taxonomy): Eukaryota > Viridiplantae > Streptophyta > Magnoliopsida > Asparagales > Amaryllidaceae > Allium > Allium sativum. The sequence continues at coordinate 434,374,463 of CM060912.1, forward strand.
ATCTAGAGAGCATTGAAACCCCCCTAAAATTGATGCAATTTGATGTGATCTAATCTTCTTTGATGATGATCTAATCTCTAGATGCAATCAATGATGAATTAGGATGAATAGGATGAAAAAAATTAGGGATTAGGTTGAACCGAAGAATCATAGGCGCCTAACGTAGTGTTTGAATGAAGAGAGAAATCCTAATCCTCTCCCTAAACCATCTATTTATAGTTGTAGGTCATTAGCTTAATGATTTTCACTAATTAGCCCATTAGCAGCTAATTAGTCTGCCTAGTTGAAACTGAAACTTAAACCAACGATTCCTCCCAAACCGCCGCACCAAATCATTCATGTGACCACTCTACGGAATCTTAAACCACCATTCCGATCCGATAAGACAAATTTTATCACATGATTTGATCCATATCAAAAGTTATAGCTAAAACAATATATGTAAGAGCAAAATGGTCAAAAGTTAATTCTGTAAAAATCATGGACATCTATCACATTCCGATGAACAACATATTAAAATATGAGAATGAGCCGACCACTAGGGAATTAAATATAATTATTTTATGATACTTCGATACGTAAAATACGAGTTGTTAAATTCTCCCCTCTTTTAGGAATTTCTCCACTGAAATTCCAAGAAAACACGAGCAAATGAGGTATTCCACATGCCTACCATTCACGAGTAGCCAATCTATCATGCAATCTAGCATCTAACAAATCGTGCAACTAAAATCCTGTCTTAGCACGTGGTGCTCTAATAGTACAAGACACAATGGTACAAGTAAGATATGATATACGGGATATGGCACTCAAAGAGTTTTGGATGGGTCGACATCATACTCTCTTCCGTTTCCCATATGCAATTGCCATCGTCCTCACTCCATTGTACCTTGACTAGCTTAACAGCCTTCTTCCTAAGCTGTTTTGTGTCATTGTGTATGATGTGAAGTGGCTTACGAAGCCTAGAAACTTCAGGCTCGACCTGTAGGTCTTCAATCTGATCAGGAGATACCACAACACTCGAGTTATGCACAAACTTATATAGAATGACACATGAAACACATTGTGCACCCCTGCCATTTTTATGGTAAATCCACTCTATATGCGAGCTTTCCTATTCACTCAACAATCGGAAATGACCCAACAAACCTTGGCTCTAATTTTCCTTTACTCCCAAAATGAACCACCGTCCTTAGAGGCGAAACCTTAACAAATACCAAATCTTCGATTGAGAATTCCAAATCCTTTTATCACTTATTGGCATAACTCTTTTAACGATCTTGGGATGCCTTCATTCATTGCCAAATGATCTCAATATTATCTATCGTTTCTCTTATCATCCCAGGCCCAAGTATCAGCTTCTTTCCAGTTTCTAACCTATAGGATGGAAAATTACGTGGTCTACCATACAATGACTCATACGATGTCATTCCAACACTCGAATGGTAACTGTTATTATAAGAAAACTCGACCAAATGATAATGATCATCCCTGATCCTCCGGATTCTAATACGCAAGATATTCAGAGGTCTTTTAATACTCAATTAACCCTCTCAGTCTGACCATCTATTTGGGGATGATAAGTAGGATACATAGCTCGGTTCCTAATGTCTCTTGCAAACTCTTCCAGAATACACTGGTGAACGATGGATCTCGATCGCCAATAATACTTTTTAGTATCCCATAGAATTGAAACTATCCACTTAAGGTATTATTCAGCCAACTTCAATGTCGTCCTAGTCGATTTGATAGGAACAGATCTCTTTCTTTTAGTCAATCGATCCATGACAACACAAATAATATCATTTCATGCCCTTGTCCTAGGTAATCCATCGACACTTGCTCCCATTTCCATGTAGGAACTTCCAATGTCTGTAACTACCCACTCGGCTTTGACCAGCTAACAGTTCATACACTTCATGATAAATTTCCTGATATCCCTCTTCATGCCTTCCTAGTAGTAAACTCGCTTCATATCCCGGTACATCTTATTACCACAAGGATGAATCGTCAACCTAGTGTGATGACATTCCCTCAAAACCTCATCTCTTAATCCATCCAAATTAGGAACAACTAGTCACCCATTCTTATGAAGCCAACCATCTCGACCGACTTTGAATTCTGCAAGATCCTCGGGTTCCTCTCTCATTTCCAATCTCCGCAAGCCTTAAGCTTATTATCTTGCTTTTGGCTTTCACTAGTCCTTTTGATGAGAGTTGATCTAATCAATAAGCTTGCTAACTTCTTGGGCTCTAACTCACAATGGGGTCTAAAATCAAATCTGGCCAAATACTCGAGGTGCTTCCATTCCAAAAAACTTACATGTCTTCGACTCAACGCATCGACCACTGCATTACCTTTTCCTTGAGTATTGGCTATGCCAAAGTCATATAACGCCAGAAACTCCAACCATCGCTACTGTCGAAAATTCAAATCCTTCTGGGAGAAAAAGTATTTCAATGACTTATGATCCGTAAACAACTCAAATCTAACTCCCAACAGATAGTGCCTCCAAATCTTCAGACCAAATACTATAGCCGCTAACTCTAAATCATGAGTCGGGTAATTCCTTTTGTGCGGCTTTAGTTGTCGACTGGCATAAGCCATAACTCTATTCTTCTACAGTAGCACTGCTCCAAGTCTAGTGCCACGTGCATCAATGTATACTACCATCTCTTCATTCCCACTCGGAATGGTTAACACAGGAGAATTCATCAATCCCTCTTTCATAATTCCGAAGGCTTGCTTACACTTCGTACGAGGACTAAATCCCTGATAAATCGTCGATAGAATCCAGCTAAACTAAAGAAATTCCTAACATCCTTCGCACTCTTGGGTCGATCTCAATCCTGTATCGTTGTCGATTTAGCCTAATCCGTCGCTATTCCTTATTCTAACATGACATAACCCAATAATCTCACTTCTTACTTCCAAAAGTGATACTTTGAAAATTTAGCCTTCAACCGATGCTTTTGCAAGATTTCTAAAACAATTCTTAAGTGTGTCTTGTGTTCCTCCTCATTCGTAGAGTAAATCAATATATCATCCATGAAAATACGCATGAACTTTTTCAATTGATCTCTAAAGACTCGATTCATAAGATCCAAAAAATATGTTGGCGGATTAGTCAATCGAAACGACATCACCAGCCACTCATGAAATCCATATGGCGTTCTAAAAGTAGTCTTCGGTACGCTACCCCTAGCCACTCTCAGTTGTGAAATCCCATCATCAAATCCATTTGGGAAAACACTTTGGTTTCGTGAAGCTGATCAAACAAGTCATTTATTCTTGACAATGGATACTTGTTCTTTTTGGTCACCTTATCCAGCTCACGATAATCCACATACAATCGCAACGATCCATTGACTTTGGTCATAGACACAACTAGTGACTATACAAAATAGGTCATTTGCATCGATCGAACGACCGATACAAATGAAGATGGTGCAAAAGAAAAAAAATCAAGCGTCGGTTGAACAACCGATGCAAATGTTGATTATTTGCATCGTTCGTTTGCTAACGACCAATGCAAATTGACGTGCACCATAATGCAAATCAGATTATCTTGCATCGACCATTTATCGTTGGACAACCGATGCAAATTCTATCCGAAGCAAAAAAGATATTGATACCTTTTCGGGTTGTTTTAAAATTTGAAAAGGTATCAAATTAAATATAATTTCTGTTAATACTTATTATTTATAATCTTATCAAACAAACAATAAAATCATATCATATATCAAATTAGTTAATTTCTACAGACCAAAAACGAAGCGCAAATAGTTTATATTTCATCACACACATCAACGTATGGAACTAACGATCAATATACATAACAAAAGACGATTACATCCAATCAAGCACGATGTAACTAGATAAATTTTCATGAACATCATTTACCTTTTGTTGGTTATATGAATTATCACATACAAAATTCTGCAATTAAAAGAGAATCTATATAGTTGAAAAGGAATACGAAAAAACAACAAATAAATTAACACAATGATCATAATCATAATCAACATAACCATTGCTTCACAAAAGAAAACAACCTTAATATAAATATACTTGGAAAGGAATACAAAATTCAACTTTAAATGCAAATAAAGGACATTCAGTTCTGAAATCTGAACAATTGAATTACATTATAAAACAATATTTAGAAAAGGATGAATAATAACTGCGAGATGAGGATCTGTTACGGTTTCAGCTTACTCACCTGGACTTGTAAGTTATAACTACAAAAAGTTCTGTAGATATAATAGAAGTTTATAAAGACCATCCTCTTGTAGTAAAGGAAAGTGACTTAAAAGCAATTCTCATGAAAACTAATTTAATGATCAAAATGAGATGCACACCAATTAAATCATACTTCATTCACAATGGCTTCAAATCTGAGTAGATCAGGATTCTAGTTTATCGCTACCAGAATGTGTATTTCCTTGGAAATCCATTCAGTTGTGTGTGTGTGTGTGTATATATATTCTTAGCACTTCTAGAAACAGTATAGGGCCTAGATTAATAAAATATACTTTGTTAATACTTTGCAACCTCTCCTCTCAAACCAGAACCTCTTAACCAACCATCACAACTTCTCCGTTGTCTACCAAATATCTTAACACAAACAACCTACGTGCCATTTATCAGTAGACTCTCCACAATTTCATTCACACTAGAATCTTTGCAATTTCACAACTAACAAGCTCCATCAGATTGCTCAACATTCAAACTTTTCACAAACATTCACCGTAGCCTAATCTAACAACTGTCCAAGTACCCATCATCACAAGCAACATCTCCGCAGGCAGCCTACGACACACAAACATACAAACAACATCATCACAAACACCTAACCTACAACCTACAAATAACATCTCCTGTAATGTAGCTTCAAACCGTCACCTTCCCTTGCTAAACCATTCAAACAGGGAGCATCTCCATAGCCTGACCGTAAGCCGCAACTTCATAACAATAGCTCCATTCTAATTACTGAAAACCTACGGTCAACATTCACTAGAGCCACAACTATTCACACTACCATCACACTAAGATTCACCAAAATACCATAAGTTGTCGCTCCATTAAACATGAATTTCAGATCCGGTAAAGCATCTCTGGACTTCAGGCGCTAGATCAAACTCTACAAGAACAATACAGTAATTGATTAATTCCAAATCTGAAATGCAAAGCAATTTTCAACAATGCCTATCGCACTTATTTAGAGACGACAAGCAGTGGTGGTGATTTTCGATTTGAAGCCAAGATAGACTTTGTTGTGTTATGGAGCTTCGTGGGTAAAATTTTTGGATGGACAAATCAATGAAGAGGAGCTTTGTGCGAAGAAGAAATTAAAAAAGTAGAAGAATTGAGGTCGAAGCTAAAGAGGGTTAAGTGAATTACAAAGGAACGCAAGATAGAGCGATCCAAAATAGAAGCATTGAAGGCATTTTGTTCGTTAGATCGATCCACTTTGAACGATGATGAATGAGATTGTTTCCCATACGTGGATCTGTGTTTTCCTTAATTCAAAGATTTTTCTTCCAACAATTTTTAACATTAAATATAATAATTAATTATCAAATACTATATAATAAAAATGACTTCCTAATTATTACCAATTAGTTATTCCAAACTTTATTTATAACCAGTTAACTAATTCTCTTTCAAACTTAATTCAAAAAGTAATGACAATGTGAAATGAACAAAGAAATTTTGGTCTCGCCTATTATATATATATATATATTCTGTCGTTTGGAAGACTTTATCTGGTTGTTTGTGATTGGTCCTCTTTTTGGAATGTTGTTTTTCTACTGAGTCTATGGTGCTTAAGATGTTGTTGGCTAGTCTCTCTTAGTTTGGTTTCATCGTCGATAGTGGGCAATCCACGAGAAGCCTCGGCTCTGATTTTTGCCTCTTTGTCCGGTGGTGTTCCTCCTTGTTGAGTTTGTCTGAACATGTGCAACTTGGTATATATATGAGTAACTTTTTGTGAGTTGTGGCTTGTCTGCTTTGGAGAGGCATGCTATTCTCTTGCCTGGCTTATTAGCAACACAGGGAAGCGTATTGCTCACAATGGTGCTGATCTTCTGCCTATTTTCCTTCCTCTCCATGTCGGTTCCATGCTGGACTTACTGGTTATCAACTATGTCAGATCTTGTGGCTTTTGGTCTTGAGTGTAGGCTGGAAATGAGCCTATGCTTACAAGTCCTATCACTATGCTATTTACTCATGTCAAAGCTATATGTCAGAACTGCCATGAAGGTGAGGCTTCCCATGCTTTTCCAGTTTCCAACGACTTGGAGCCCTGTGCTATGGAAGCCGCACATGTTGAGTGAAGTTTTGGAGAGATATCTTTTTAGCTTTACATTACCTATTAGGCTCTTGTTTGTACGTGTGATACTTGTATCATGTGTATTAATTGTGAATGTAATATTAAATTTCCAAAACATAAGACTCCCTGTGTGGATCAAATTTGTAGTCTACTCAATTTAGGTTAGCTCCAGTGCCATAAGACTTAAGGTAGAGTGGACAGAACACTATACATTCCGTAGCTGGTGCATGGTCCACCTTAAAAACCAAATATAGCTGACTGCTAACTACAGTCACCTATACTATATTGTATTTTTTATTATTAGTTGTAATAAAACGTGTTTGCGGTCACCTTAAAAACCGAATGACTTTCCCAAAAACAAAAGAGCAGAAGATATATACCGTGTTTTAGACATAATGTTACCCCATTACCTCTATGATCAAGCCGGTTAGGTCGATCATCGTCGGCGATGGTGTTTGTCCCTCTACCTCCACCTAGAGGGATTGTTACCATCTAGGTCGATCATTGTTGGTTTAAGACCGAATCAAAGTAATTCGAAATTTTGTAATTTATTTACTAGAAATGAAAAATATATTTGGTTGCTTTATTGAAATTTTGCAATTTATTTTGTGTTACTCGTAATTATTAATCACATGTTGCACAATTATAATTAACGAATACAAATCAATTGAATAAAACTTTAAGTTTTTCAAGTATTAAATAGAATTACTAATTATAATTACAAAATATTCAATGCTAAATGCTACTTCTCAATTATTATTCTTTCTTATTGATTATGAATTATTAATTTTTTTCTTGATTACCGATTTTTTAATGGTCACTATAAATTAACAATTATTGAAATTTTATTACTGAATACTAAATATCACTTTATATGCATTAATTAATTAATTACTGTTAATTATTAAACATTATTCTTAATTGTTAAATAATTATTAGTAATTAGTTAATTAAATGTAGTTATTAATTATTTAAAATTAATCATTAAATATTATGTATCACTTAGAATTTGCTAATATTAATTATTAAATACTATATTTAATCGTTTATGATAATTATGAATTACAAATATTATTTATTGTATATTTATTGTATATTTATTAGTGATTATTAGTATTATTTATTAATTGGTAACTGTAATTATACATTATTTATTAATAAATAATTATAATTTGTTAATTAGTAATTGTTGATATTAAATATTATTTATTACTAATAATTATAAATTATTATTATTATTTTGGCAAAGCCGTTTGTTTTAAAGGTGATTGTAGTTAGAAATCAGCTACATTGGTTTTTAAAGTGGTTCATCCACTGCTTACGGAATTAATAGTGTTCCGTCCACTCTATCTAACAAGCTAATAGTACTGGAGCTAGTCACATTTAACTAGTCTATAATGAATTACCTATCTCTTCAAGTAGTAAGAAAGTGCAAATTACATACTACAATTGTAGTGTATTACATTTGAACACAAAGTAAACAATATATGAACGTTTAAATTAAAGTGTAGATATTCAACAAATTACATGACAGGATTGCAGCATGTACACGACAACTGTACCAAATTGTAGCCTGCCAATTTCTCCTCGAGCTCCACATCAAAGATGGAAGCTACGGGCACTGATTTGACTTGAAGGTTTTACATAGTGGACGAAGTGGATTATCCATGGGAAGGAAGGAGACTGCAAATCACCGAAAAGGACTTTGAAATTGAGAGTCGAAGGCTTCACCTGCTTCACAGAGAGGTCGATGACCAAGAAATGTGCCAGAACACCATCTCATGAATAATAAGAAACAACCACAATTGATAATTGCATAAGAAAAATATTGAACTGCGAGCAAAAATGGTTATAGAGGTGCATATACAGATAGAGCATCACCAAAAACACAACATCAAGATCAGTGTCGTGCGCATCTCGTTTTTGACATCATGAACTGATGACGACCACACATACAAACACCAGAACCTTCTTACTCAAAGTCAGCACCAACAAGAAAAGGAGTAGCTTTCCAAATGTTAACATGAAAAACAGAGCTACGCTTAGACGAAATGGCAACCAAACACCTTAAACATCACTGAAATCCAAAACAAACCAAATCCAACTTCAGGAACTACAAATAAGATGAGTTCAAAATGAACATCGAATACCCAAATAGTATGTAGTACCATCACCGACCTAGATCGAGACGCGAAAACTGCCATACCAATGGGAATTACTACTCACCAAGAAAACTCCGCGTTTGTGACATATTCGTACCTACTTCGAGTCCATCAGGCTAAGATCAAGCTCCAAGGTTGAACTTGAAGTTGAAGTTACCTGGAATAAACCCCAAAGGAGACTGAGATCGAAATCGGAGAGTTTTACCGAGGGGTCTGTAGTTAAAGATGCGGTTGAAAAAAAATTAGGAAAACACAACTCTGTAAATGACATGGTAAAGCTTAGATCTAGAACGAAGGCGCAGCAATCGGAAAACCTCACGTATGGCGAAAGCATGTTAGAGAGCGGTGAAGAAATCAGTAGAGAATAAAGAGTGGAAAGGAGCGTTTTTGGTGGAGATCTGAAGCGAGAAGAAGAGAATATGGGGAAAGAAGAAACATGTCGCCATTTACGAAATTTTCTAAATTACGAAGCTTTTGATTTTTCCTATCAAATTTTTTTGTAATTATAAATAATATTATTTATTAGATATAATTATTATTATTTTGTTTATATTATTTATTATAAGTGTTATTAATTAATGGGTAATTATAATTATTATTTATAAATTAGTTATTATTAATTTTAACTATTGTTTATTAATTACTAATTTTAATTATAATGTATTGGTTATTAAATTAACTAAAAACAAAACATTAATAAATATACTAATTATCATGTATTTCTTATTAATTAAATATTAAATGTCAAGAATTATGTGTTGAATATTAGTCATTAGTTATTAATTTATTAATTATTTAATGCAATCAGTTAATTTACCTGTAATTTTATTTCATCCCATAAAGAGTCGTTGTGGTGTGAATGGATAGTGAATACATGCTATGATGGTACCTTTTCACTCTACAATAGTGTTGATCATCCCTCAGTGTTTTGGAAAGGTGTTCTTAGTTGTTCTCAGGTTTTTAAAGTGCAATTTAGTTTGAAGGTCAACAATGGAAGATGGAGTTACTTCTGGTTTGATAAGTGGCTCTTACCAATTGCTCTGAGCTCAGAATTTGACTTGCTTTATGCAATTTCTTGTGATAAGACGACATATGTTTCAGATGTGTATGATTCATCAGCTATGGGTTTTAAGTGGAAGTTGAGTTTCAATAGAATCATCTAAGGAGGGGCTTTACTTCAGCTTTTGAAGCTGTTTAGTCTCTTGGAGAATGTGAGTTTAATTGATGAAGACGATGTATGTTTGTGGAGAGAAAAGGCAAGGTTTTCAGTGAAGCAGTGTTATGAGTTTTTGAATTTCTCGGGTTGTAAATTCACGTTCTTTGCGTGCATGTGGGATTGTAATGTCCCACTGAAGGTTCGAATGCATATGTGGGTAGTTTTGCATGGGAAATTAAATACAAAAAGTATGCTGAGAAGGAAGAATATAAATATTGATGTTGCATGTGTTTTTTGTGGAATTGAGGAGGAGGATTGTACCCATTTATTTCATGACTGTGATTTGGCTTTCTATGTATGGGTCAAATGTTTAGTTAATGCTAACATTGATCTTATGTGGAAAGATTCACTGAGGGACTAGGCACAATTTTGGGAACATGTTCCTTCGAAACAACTTGCGTTACTTAATTTGTCATCTTGTTGGGTTATTTGGTACGAAAGAAACAATCGCTACTTCAAAAATACTGCTACTTCATCAAATGTTGTTTTGTTTAAAGTACTAAAGTTTTACTATAAGTGGATGGGTATTGATGATTGGTTATTTTTCGATTTTGTTTCAGATAGCAGCGGAGCAAGGTGATTGGCTCCACACTGTTCGGATTGGTAGCTGTTGGTCGCTTTTATTTTGCTTACAGTACTTTGTCTTGTAAAACCTGATGTTTTGGTTAGCTCCTGCGTGAGCAAGGTTGATATTATGTTTCTTTTTGGCTCCTTTGTGAGCAGTTTTGGTTGTAATATTGTGACCAACAGGACGATGTTTCTTTATGGAGTATTTATATACGGCGAGGCAAGTTATTGCCTCTACCTTTCTACTCAAAAAAAATTTTACCTGTAATTTACTAATTACTAATAATTAATCATAATAAACTATTACATATAAAAAATAATTATTGATTATATATAATATCTAATATTTATAAAATATTTTTGATAATCATTAATTATAATACATAATAAACAATTAAATCTTGTCAAAATTCAAATTTTCCAAAAGTTCTAACTCTATTTCGCATTAGAATTTTATAAAAACATAAAATTTTATTATTGATTTTTATTTTTATTTTATATTTACTACAAAATTATGAATTTCGTAAAAATATTACTTTATGCTGTTAACTTTAAAGGTTATTATTAGTTATTAATTATTTAATATATATCAACTTTTAATTGTAATTTATTAATTAAAATTAATTATTAATTATTGACTTTTTAATACAAACCATTTACTAAGTAACTATTTAATTATAATTAATTATTATTTATATGTATTAATTATTGTCTATATTTGTTAATTATTAATTATAGATAATGATCATTATTTATAGATTATTTATTATTAATTATAAATAATTACATATCTAATTATTCGATCATAAATTATTAATTTATAAATAATCTTTATCAACTATTAATTATTTAAAATGAATTGTTAAATATTAGTTAACACTTCATAAGACTAAATTTTATCATTAATCCTTATTCAAAATTGTTAAATAATTACTTAAGTAAATTATTTAGTAGTAATTATTGATTACTGAAAATTATTTGTTTAATACTAAATGCTACCTATTAAATATTAAATATAAATTATTTTTCAAACATTAATGTTGCATATTAAATATTAAATATTTATTATTAATTGTTAAATATTAACTATCAAGTATTAATTATTTAATGTAATTAATAAAGTTTAACTATAAGTACATTAGCAATTAATATTAAGCTTATTAAGTAAAAATAAAATTTATTGATAATTTATAATTGTTAGTAATTATATATTATTTACTAATTAATAATTACTTGTTTAAATGCTACTTAATTACTTAATAGTATTTATTAAAAATTAATAATCAATCATTAACCATTTATCATTTAATGGTGTTGTTAAATAATAATTTTTAATGTTAAATATTACTCATTATATAATAATTTTTTTGCTAGAGCTGGTCGGTTTTTAAAGTGACCGCAAATATTTATTATTGTAATAAATAATAATTACAATAATACAGGAGATTTGCAGATCACCAATCCGCTAGTTCGATTTTTAATGTGGACCTTCCACAACTATCAGAGTTTAAATTGGTTCGTTTACCATATCTAGACTATATTACAGACTTGGAGCTAGGCACTATTCCTAGACTACAAATTACATTAATAGAACTCCGCGTAGGGAGGAATACAACATTGCATACTTCAAAATGAAGTGGAAATTACATAACTAAACAAAGTACACGAAACATACTAAACAAACCAAAAATACCATTCACTGGTTTTAGGAATAATATCACTACACTTTCTAATGTATGCACATCCATAGTGTTATGGTAAGAACTAGTAGAAAAGGATATAGAGGCAGCATGCAACCCCTACATCATGACTTGAGCATCTTACATGCTGTAAATAAATTCGGCACAGTAGAACCAACCAAACATGATTACAAAGACATTTCATCTATCAATTTGACAAGAATAGGAGTGACATACTGTAGGCATGTTGAGTAGAACGTGTGAGGAAGGAAATACTAACATCGTCAAGTGGCAAGTCGAGAGCTTCTACTTCACCATGTATGCCTTAGACGAAAGAACATAGACCAGCACACCATCAACACATCCAACAGGACATACCACAGAGAAGTGTCAAACTATGACTACTTTACATTCGTAGTATTCTTCTACTACCCAGTTACAAAGACCAAACACACGAACAGAGATCCACATCAATTAAACACTACAACCATACAAAGGATAATGTAATAACCCTGAATTTTGGAACCAATTTAAAATTTATTTTTAATCGATTTTAATGGAAATTAAATATTTTAAATGATTTGTTTTAAGAATAAATGATTTTGAATTAATTTCAAACGAATTTGAACATAAAATTTATAATATAATTATAAAACGAACGCGTGATGTCGTGGTTGTTTGAAAACTTTAGTTTTGAGTTTCAATTGAATGTACAAAATTCGTTATAAGTCGGATTTCAGTAAAACAAGAAACGTTAGGATCTATTTAACAATACTTATCTAACGAATATAAGAAATTTAGATTTCTATCTATAAATTGTAAGTTATGTCCAAATAAAAATTCCAAATAGTCGCTATGAAATCGTTTATAAATTATAACGATTTAATAAATAAAATAAAAGGATTTTAATGTGAGGTTAGCACCGTTTGACTAGAAATTTTGGATATCGAGTTTAAAACTCAAGTATGTTTATTTTATAGCTGTATGACATTTCATTAGAATATATATGCAATAATAATAATTAGTTTATTATTAATTTGAATAATTTTGAAGTTTAATAATATTACAACAATATTACACAGGGCTTACCATTTTGCAAATGACCTTCGTTTTTGACGAAACCTATTTTGTTGGATCCAGAACATCAAATTATTGTCAGGTTTAAAATTTCAAGTCAATTGAAATTAGTATGCAAGCATGGTAAATATAAATGCCTATTCAAATTCACTTAAAATTCAATAAGCTAGTAATAAGGTCATTTTTCAAGCAGTCTCCAAATTCGACGAAACCAGGTTCATTAGAACCGTATTAGTGAAACATAACTAGATTTCAAATTTTGTAATTTTGGGAGTTAGTATGTAGTCGTGGAAAATTAAAACGTACATTCAAATTCAATATTTAACATTATATTGACGTATATTTTAATTTTGAGAAAATTTGATAAAAACAATCAAATCAACTTACGAAATATATTTCATTGTGTCCGAAATAGGGGTGTTTGGTTCAGCACGTCAGTGGTTGGGGTTTGTTTGGAGTTCGAAGCGTTAAATAGGTAACGTTAGAATAAAATAATAATGAAATGTATATAAATACCCAAAGAAATTGCCAGAACCTAATCTATTCTACAGCAAGCAGCCGCCACTTCGATTAACGGCCAGGATCGCTCAAAATTTCATGTGCTAAAATATTTGGATCCACAAACAATTAGCAAGAACTTCCAAAACATAATCGTAGATCTACGTGAGGGCTAAAAATCTATTGGGTGATGATAAAAAATGGTAGAGTAATTTCCGTGAATTCGGACCCCAAAGGGTTGTCGTTCATGTGTTATTTTAGGAAGCTGTAGGGGTGCGAGTTCGATGAGGATCGTGGCGTGGGGGTGGCGCTCTTTGATATCGGTCTGATCCATTGAGGAGGTGCGGTAGGTGAAATTTTTGTGCGATCGAGTGGGTTTCGAACTCGATTGAAGTAACAAATGAGAGAGGGAGAAAGGTGATTAGGGGAAATTAGTTAATTAAATTTATTAATTATCTCTAGTAAATTAATCAATGTAATAAAAGTTTAAACATCTATATATTATTCAAACGACAACAAAATTCAGTAAAACTGGAACTATTGGAACTGTGACAGCGAGTACTACGCTGTAGAACTAACTGGAAGGAATTTGGAGCTAGTTGAGATTTTTGTTCAAATTAAACGTCTAGTTTAATCTGATTAAGATAATCGTTATTTAACGATTTCGAACCGATCAAAGTGAGAACTCTCTCACTCAAAACTGATTTTTTTTATAGTTATTATAATCGTAATTGAATATATATATCGATTTCCTATGCTGAGTTTTATTTAGTTAATTATCACAAAATATTATACAACGCATGGTAGTTCACATCACAAATTGTTTGCAAACCAGATGGATGGACGGTTGATTGTTTATGTTATGATTTGAATGTGATTTGGAAATAATTAACATGCTAAAAACGATTTTAAAATACTTGTGGTAGTTGAAATTGGATTAAACATCCATTTACAAGTCGAAAGACTTGTTTATGTTAACCTATTTAAGTGATATATATTGGGTTAAATAATAACTTGAATTAAATAAGTTATGATTATTTTGGATTGAATAAATAATTATTTACTTGATTATTTATTGGTTGAAAACCCCACACGGGTATTGGGATGATGTTTGATTTACACTAATCCTAAGTGTTTGGATTGGATGTTAATCGATTAATTGACAAACCGATATAAATGTTAAATAATTATTTAAGGCTTATATGGATGTAAGTGCACACTGTATGTTAATTGGATGTTTGATAGTTGTTTACAACTGTTGTTGTATGCATACGATGAATTCAATTCATATTAATTAATTTATATGGATATTGGTCGAGATTTCATTCCAATCTAGATTAAATATGAATATTTTAATAATATAATATGCAGTGAAAAATCGAAGTTTGATTTTGACATTCGATTTTGGATGGATGCGTAGACATAAAAATATCAACGAATATTCGTAACTACAATGAATGGTTTGGAAGTAAATTTAATATATACTTTTGGCATACCAAAGTTTTTGATTTGAAATGAACAATAACTTTTCAAAGTGAAGTTCAGTTAGACTATGTAGCAAACGTTTTAAAATAAGTTTTCTTTCGAAAGTTCTTCATTTATTTTTATAACAACTGTAAGGAAAATTTGAATGTAAAATAATGACTTTTGAAAACTAATATTCTTTTAATCATTAATAATATTAAAGTTGACCGTATAGTGAAATACATGATTTTGAAGATAAACGACTGAAATGAGTTTTCAAAGATGACCATATATTTTTTATATAATTTATAAAAAGGAATTTGAAAGCGTTTCAATTTATATTTTAAATTTATAAATCGATTCGGGCTTGAATATAACGCGTCGCGCAGCGACAGTTCACGAACGTCAACCCGTAATTTCGAATTGACGTAAGGAAAGATTCAACCATCGGATTCTCCTAAAATTGGAAGCGTTAGAACCATAATGAAATGTACTTTCAAATGAAATGAGAAGTTTTGAAATCCAACGGTTCGATTTTTATGTATGTCAAAATTAGTTTTGAAAAATGTCGCTATGGATGCAGTTCGGTGACCGATATTGGAAACCGACTGTAAGGGCCTTAATAAATTTATTAAAAATATGAATAAACTATGTTAAATCATAATAAATGATTTGGAAAGATTTTTGGATGAAATATTCCAAGATTTGAAAAGATAAAAGCTATTTATATCTGAGTGAACTAAATGGAATATGCAATGATTCCTGAGAGTATAATCTAGTAGCAACCGTGAGATCTAACTGGAAATTATTTCATTAGGCGAGGGGTGGGAAGAACCGAAGGAACATCAGATATTCGACTAAGATCAGACGATGTTTTCTAAAGATAACGGATCCAATGGTTTTGAAATTTACATATTGGATTGTGAATGATTTTGATATAACAAGAGTTTTCCAACATATGAATTAGATTTGATTTGAATGGAATTTCGATTCACTGATAATCGAGATGAACCTCCATGGAGGAAGATCTGTACTATTTAAGGAATTTAAATGGCTTTGTCGTTATTCCGTTCACAGTATTAGTCTGATATGGAAATTTATATCGATTATATACTATTATGATTTCCGTGAAGGTTCCATTTTTAATGGAAGTTGATTTGGGTTTTTTATGAGCAATGTTTTAAATGACATTTGTTCTTTAAACTAGTTAAAGACAAGATTAATTTCCTAAAAGTTACGAAATCATCAAGCAATGATTTTTCGAGATTAAAACCAACTGGAGTTTAATGAATCTTTAAATATATTGAAATGTGAATGAGGTGATTAAATTTACCAAACACGAGAGGTGTTCGAGATGGACTACCAACGGTTTTACTCCATGCGATAGTTAAAATTTTAATTAGATTGAACGTTAAATGGTAATTAAATTTACCGATATCACAATTAGTGCTAGATATGGAGTACCACCAATTTTCCTCCATGGGATGAATAGGTTCGGATTGGAATAAAAAATGAATGATTACTTCGGTAAGGCTTGTTAATACTGACAAGTCGTATATACCTTAATTTGGTTTAAGATCGTGAAAAGATATTATAAAATCTTTTGCAATGTTTTCAAAGAAAAGATTTAAACAAGAGGTTTAAATGAAATAAACCTTTGATAAAATTTATGGGGTTAATTCCCATGTAATGAATATTCGAAGAAAAGAATATTTGGGATTGGAATGAGATTATAAGTATGTTTATATATCACTTAATTTCATAGATGCGCGAGTTATTCGAGAAGACCGGGTTTTACCCATTTTGAATAACTATTACGACGATTAAAAGTCGAAGATATGAAGACGGTGGTTGAAGACCGGAAATCTTCACATTGTTGGGATGATTACTGATGTCTTGATTGGGAGGTACACCTAAGACGAGGTAATAAGTGGTGGTCTCCAGACATACTTTGAGATCAACCAGATATGCGAGGGCCTCTCTCATGTATTGGACATATGAGACAAGGAATAAGGTGCCTCTAGTTTCGTTCAGACCCAGAACGGACTTGCAAATGGATTGTATGTCAAACATTGTATTATGTGTTATACTCATTGATCTCTAACTAATATATTTCTGTTTGGTGGCGGAGAATTTATTCTCTTAGCTTTACACCCTTTTCTGAGACGTATGAACTTAGAGGTTATATATTGGTGGAAATCAATGGTATGGTATGGATTGACAATGTGGCATGGTGAGATGCATGGATCCAAGTTTTTGTTGAAAAGAAGAGCTTTGTGGATGATGATCAAAGCATGGCTGATATTGCCTTGCTTTGTGTATGACATTAATTCGCGAGCTTCACACCCTGATTTGAGTCAAAAACGGGATGAAGGACCATATAGAAAGGACATACGTTCCCTTCTAGCTAGAAGTGATTCCACGGTGTAGAGCTGAGGCATATTTACTTATGTGGATGTTGGAATCGAGGCGCCTCGGATATGGTCGCACTAGGCCAAGATGGTCGACATACTGACCAGATTCTAGGTCCAATAGGACTGGGGAACGTTTTGTTCAGGAGTAACCCTAACCCACAACGAAAAGGTGGGCCAGCTCTACCGCTCCAGGTTCACGTGATGACCCGAAAATTCCCCTTGAGGGAAATTGCTAGATACACTAACTTTGGGCATACAACACATCAGAACAAATAACAGAAGACTTTTATAAACATTATAATAATGTTACATCAGAGTACAAAATATCAGAGTACATCGAATAAATAATAATACAATAGAAGATTAATTTACAATAAACTTAATACAGCGTAGCCGAATTAAATATAATATGCTAAATGAAGTCTGGACAGGATAATAGAAATGATAATATCCATCTTCAGCTCTATAGCTATCCAGAATGAATCTGCTAAAACCTAAATACAAGGCTGCACGTGTGGAAAAGAGGGCACCCGAGTTTGCAAAGTGAAACAAACTATGAGTCAGTCTGGGACTGGTATGAGAAATCTTTACTTAACTTATCTAAAAATATAGGGCTAATCACAGGACCACATCGCTAACGCGGAACAGGTTTACTCTATTGGATTGCCAGTGCAAGAAATAAAGTAAATCGTTAAACAATGCAATGCTTTTTAGAAAAATGAAACCATTATAAGACTCAAGTCCCATCACACAATGTAATGCAAACCGAAGGATAAAGTTTTACCTTATAATGGTAAAAAATGCTTGATACGATAAAACAGATTTGATATTATTATTAGTGTATATATGTTTCAAAAACATTTCAATCATAATGTATCAATCATAGATGGCATAGCTACCATATACTATGTCGCCATACTAGTTATACAATCAAAACCGTATGGTGTCGTACTGGAAGTTGGATTTCCATCATGAACCAAGGCAAGGGATCGTCCTTACCGAATTTGAGACAATCTAGCCCATGTCTTAGGATCAGTCGCAACTGCACCTAGGAGCCACAGAGCCGGTCCCTAACTTACGTTGGTGGATTATATATAAATTCCTGAACAATACGTCTCCCCACCCTATAGGGCTAAAATAGAGCCACTAGGGACTCAAATACTGAGGCGCCTTGCAAATCCATCATCCACATAAGTAAAATGTCTGGAAAGAAATGCATGTTCTCCCTGGATCCTTCTCCCGTTTCTGGTTCATACCGGGGTGTGAGGCCCGCGAAGTATCGCTACACAAATCTATGCTAAATAAAGCTGTGCTTTGATCATCAACCACCAGGCTCTTCTTTTCAATAAAAGCCTTGATCATTTGCATCTTAGCATGCCACATTGTCAATCCATACCATACCATTGATTGCTGCCAATAATAACCTTTAAGCTCGTATGTCTCAAAGAAGGGTGTTAAGCAAGAGAATAAATTCTCCACCACCAAACAGATATATATTTAGCAGAGATCAACGAATACAACATAAAGGAACACAACGTCAGACATACCATCCATTTACAAGTCCATTCTGGGTCTGAACGAAACCGGAGACACCTTATTCCTCATCCCATATGTCCAATACAAGATAGAGGTTCTCGCATATCCATCGATCTCCAAGTACGCCTGGACGATCACCACTTATTAACTTGTCTTGGGATGCCTCCTAATCAAGACATTAGTAATCATCCAAACGATGTGAAGATCTCCGGTCTTCAACCACCGTCTTCATCTTCGACTCTTAATCGTCATAGTAATTATTCAAAATGGGTTAAACCCAGTCTTTCCGAATAACTTGCGTATTTTGTAATCAATAATAAAGTGCTATAGAAACACATCATGCACCTCATTCCAATTCAGAATATTCTTTTAATAAAATATTCACATTATTAGGGAAAGGTTCCCATTAATTTTATCAAAGATAAATTCTTTTAAATTTATTCTTTAATCTTCTTTTTAAAGATTCATTAAAACTCCTATTTGGTTTTAATATCAAAAATCATTACTTTATGATTATTCAACTTTAAGAAATTAATCTTGTCTTTAACTGGGTTAAAGAACCAATGTCATTTAAAACATAGTTCAAAATAAACCCAAAATCTTCTTCCATTAAATATGGAATTTTAACAGAAATCAAATCAAGATATAATTGATATAAATTTCCATATCAGACTAATAATATAAATGGGATAGTGGGAAAGCCTTTTAAATTCCATATATAATAATGGTCTTCTTTTACAGAAGCTCATCTCGATTATTATTTAATCGAACTCCATGCAATTCCAATTTCTTCTATTAAATTGGAAAACTTTGTCTTTGGAAAATTTCCATTTAAATCTTAATAAAAGATTTATAAATTCCAAATTATATTTTCACTGTTAATTGGGTTAAAGAACAAATGTCATTTAAAACACTGTTCATGATAAATCCAATTCACATTTCATTTTATTCCAATTACTAGATATAAATGGAAAACTCTAAAAATCTTAATTGAAAGATTTATTCTTTTCTCGATTGGGTTTAAGAACAGTGTTATTGAAGACACCATTCACGGCAAACCCAAAAATCCAATTTATTTTATTTAATTCCAATTAAATATTAATTAATTGGAAAGCTTCATTAAATCTTAATTTAATGATTTATTCTAGTTAATAACTAGTTCATTTCGATAAAAATACATTTTCATCTTTTCAAATATGGAATTTTTCATCCAAATTATTAATTATGATTTTACATAATTTTTCCATATTTTTAGAAATTTTATCAAGGATCGTACAGTCGATTTCCAATAACGGCCACCGAACTGTATCAATAGCGATCTTTTTCAAATTTGATTTGGACATAATTCCAAATCTAACCGTTAGATTTCAAAACTTTTATATTCATTTGAAAGCTCTTTTCAATACGAACCCAATGGTTCTGGTTTTAGGAGAATCCGACGGTCGGATCTCCCGTTACATCAATTTGAAGTTAATGGTCGAAATTTGCGAACGGTCGTTGCGTGGCGCGTTCTATTTAGGCCATTATATATATATATATTATATACATATATTTCGTTGATTTCTATTTAAAATGTATTTTATAAAATATTTATAAATTCATTTGAAATGATTTTAACTTCATTTTCAATTTTAGAGCAAAATTGAATATTCTGAATTTATATCATATTAAAATATTAATATTTTCACAATATTAGATTTTGAAATCCCTTCTTTTCGATGTTCATTATAAAGTGAATAAAATCCATCGATAAAATCGTTTGGGTTAAAATAACGTTTGCTGCTTAATTCGGCTTTACATTTTTATATTTTTCTGTCCATCCCGCTTTACATTTTTATATTTTTGTGTCCATCCAAAAATGGACATAAAAATCATAATTTTATTCTTTACTAAATTTATTTTTAAAATATTCATTATTTTAAAAATATCCTTTATTTTAAAAGATTCTTTATTTAAAAATGTTCTTTATATAAAAATATTATGAATCGGAATGCGACTCAATCAATTACCATATAATTTCAGTTATATGGATTTCATACATCGCATGTAGACAACAATAATGATAAATAATCATTAAACAATCCATTCCCATCCAGTGTGAAATTTACAACTGTGTGAGCATTAAAATAAATAAATAACACTTATCACAAACTGTCAATCCATCGATTGACATACAACTAAATATTGGGACTAGTGTATGTCAAGTATCATCCCAACACCCATGTAGGGTTTTCAAACAACAATAGTATATAAATAAATCATTGGTTAATAAACTTAACCAATTATAATTCGGTTTGAATTATTTCTAATATCGCTAACATAATAATGTCAATGTTTTAATCTAGCAAATTTTCTAATATCGCTAACACAATAATGTTAATATTGAACAAATGTACATCTTTCTAATTCTCTTAGATGTAAATTTTTAATGATCCCTCCATGTAATAAAAATGTAATTTTTATTATTGAAAATATTTTGTTTCAACAAAACATAACCCTTAACAAATAATTATTCTTATTCTTATCTAATATGATGAAGGTGACAGTTTCTAACAAGATGACATTTTTATTTTAACATAACATTTTCTAACTAAATGGCATTTTTATTCTAACATTACATTTTTGTATTAACATGACATTTCTAAATAAATGACATTTTCATATTAACATGACATTTCTAAATAAATGACATTTTCATATTAACATGACATTTCTAAATAAATGACATTTTCATAATAACATGACATTTCTAAATAAATGACATTTTTATTTCACAAATCATTTTCTATACTTCTAGTGACAAATAAAAAGAATGATTTATTTATATACAAATTACAATGTCTCTAATGACAAATAAAAGGAATGTTTTATTTGTATAACAATTACAATGTCTAATGACAAATAAAAAGAATATTTATTTGCGTACATGTTTTCTACTTTTCTAATGTCAAATAAAAAGAAGTATTTTATTTGCATACATTCTTATATGTATTCTAATGACAAATAAAAGAATAATTTATTTGCATACATCTTTCTATCTTTAACATGACAAAATAAAAATGAGTATTTTTATTTATACACAATTTTCTACTTTAACAAAACGAATAAAAATGATACTTCTATTTTGTTGACATTCTATTTCAACAAAACAAATAAAAATGACAATTTTGTTTTGTTGATAATTCTATTTCAACAAAACATATAAAAATGATAATTTTATTTTGTTGACAATTCTATTTTAACAAAATGAATAAAATTGATACTTCATTTTGTTAACAATTCTATAATTCAACAAAATTGATATTTTTGTTTTAACACAAATCTATTTAACAAAAATGTTATTTTCGTTTTGACTATTTAATTTCAACAAAAATGATATTTTTGTTTTGATTATTTAATTTCAATAAAAATGATATTTTTGTTTTCAACTATTTTAATTTGACAAAAATGACAAATTTGTTTCAACTAATTTATTTTGGCAAAAATGACAAATTTGTTTCAACTAATTTATTTTGGCAAAAAATGACAAATTTGTTTCAACTAATTTATTTTGGCAAAAACGACAAATTTGTTTTCAACTAATTTATTTTGACAAAAATGACAAATTTGTTTTCAACTAATTTATTTTGACAAAAATGACATATTTTTATTTCACTATCTGGTTTCAACAAAAATTGATAATTTTGTTTTCAACCCTTTTGTTACAACAAAAATGATATATTTGATTTTAACTATTTTATTGTAACAAAAATGATATATTTGTTTTCAACAATTTTATTATAACAAAAATTATATATTTGTTTTCAACAATTTTATTTCAACACAACAATCATCAAATTAACAGATCTACATAACAACATCAATCATCAATCCCAAATCAACTCACGTATAACATTAAATAGAGTTTAACAGCGGATTGGAAGAAAAATCATAATTAATTAATTTTAATTATAAAAAAATAGAATTCTCACATCGATTTTACTCCGTTTAAAATTGTAGAAATCTCCAAATCTGTTTTGGTCTGTTTTATCAGGTTGATCCGGATTTCACGATTCCAATGCTTTCATTTTCGCTGAATTCCGATTACATATGAAAAAGTTATGAATTTCATAGATTTGATTACATATCAATTTAATTAAATAGATAACTAAAAATTCTTAATTACATTAACCCGACATCTTCCTTGTTCCTCTCTGTCTTCGTATACCTTCTGCACACGAGAACCCACCACCGCAACCTTCTAGGGCTTCAAATCCCACTTTCATCGAGGCACCAGAGGTCGATCTACCATCGCCACATCCAAGCCCTACGTCGCCGCTACCCACACCCTGAATTTAAGGCAGCTCGTTTCCTTCCCGTAGCCTAGGAACTCATGCGAACGGAAGCCATTTAGATGAAGAGAACACACGTAATACTTGATTAAAAATAATCATAACCGTTCAGATTCAAGAACACGAGATGCTTAACAATTTCCTAATTGAACATTTCATGGATTGTTGCCTGAATTTCAAGAATTTGGGGAAGAAAGACGAGATGATTTCGGCCATAGAATAGCTTAGAGCGGCGGCTACTGGTCCATTTAGGGTTAGGGTTAAAGTATATTTATGATTATAATATTATTAAATTCATTTATTAACAAAAAGGCCCGTTAACTTTTAGTAGCTCCAAATCCAGCCCAAAGAATGTTGCCCCTAGCCAAAAACCCTTATTCCTGACATAATGGACCAGATCCCGTCAGCCCGTTTGATCGTCTTAGCCCACTTTTCTTTAATTTAAAATATAAAACATTTAATTATTAAATTCGATTGTACATTTTAATTTACCAGGGCCACAAACTGACTCCAAAAATTCCTAAAAAATAAATCTAGCAATCTTTTGACGGTATGGTCCTAACAAAATTAATTTCGTTGAATTTGGAGATCGTTTGAAAAATGGCCATTTTCTGGTCGATCCAATTTGATTGAAATTGACAAAACACATTTTGATTTATCATGCTCACATATTAATTCCAAAAATTATGAAAATTGGAATCTAGAAATAATTTGACATTCCGGATTCAACCAAAGTGGTTTCATAAAAAACGGAGGTCGTTTGCAAAATGGATATATTATATATATATATATATATATATAAATTCCTTAGCGACTATTCTGAATATTTACCTGGCAATAATTTTTGATTCCCATTATGAAATTTCAAATTTTCAGATTCATTGGAAATATATTTTTAAACAGATTTAAATATTTTTGGTTTTACTGAAATCCGATTTATTTTGAATCCTGTACATTCAGTCAAAGTTCAAAATCAAATTTTCAAACTGCTGTGCCATTTCTAACTCGTTTTATAATTAAAATAAATATATTCGTTCTAACTTCGATTTAAATAAATTTTTAATCGTTATTATTTAAAATAAATCATTTTCAATATTTAAAATCCATTAAAATTTCTAAAATAAAAAATTTAAATTGGTTCCAAAATTCCGAGTTGTTACACCCAAGGCTTGTTCTAGAGTGTCTCAAATTCGGAAGGAGAGATCCATTACCTTGGCTCATGATGGAAATCCGAATTCCAAACTATGGTGACATAATATGATGGGGGTATTATGTCATCTAAGATTGATACATTTATTTTTGAAGTTGTTTCTGCATAATAACTAGCAATAATATCAACAATATTTGTTTTAAAGCGTATCAAGCATGTTTGGCTATTATAAGGTAAAACTCTATCCTTCGGCTTGTGTTGCATTGTGTGATGAGACATGAGTCTTATAATAGCTTCATTTTTCAAAAGCATTGTGTTGTTTTGTTTTAATGATATTCATGTGAAGTAAACCCGTTCCATGTCATATGGCGTGGTCCCATGATTTCCCAACTTTTAAAGTAAAGTTTTAATAACTGTTTTAAGTTCGCATACCAGTCCCATGACTGACTTGGAGTTTATTTTTTTCACCTAAAATCTAAGTGCCCATATTTTCCATAAGGGAAGTCATTTGTTTTGGTTTTGTAGATATTTATTCAACAAGATCCTGGATTATGGATGGAGCCGCACTCTGCTTTATTTAGTAGTCTTCCTCTGATTATATTTATGTATTTAAATTTCTGCTGTATTGTAATTTATTATTCTCTAATATTTTCCGTTGTGCGTTATTGTCTGTACTCTGAAATCTTGTACTCTGATGTAAATTATTGTAATAGAAATGGAAAGTTCTCTTGTTCTGCATTCTGATGTGTCGTATTCTCATGACAATCTGTAGATTTTTGTCTTCCGAATCAGACTTGTGCAGTTTACGGTCGATTCAAAGGGCCAAGATTTTCGGGTCGTTACAAATAATGAAAAAATGACAACCAGTTCGATATTGAATATCAGGTTACCCAGTTTGACCCATCACAACCATAACTCCACATGTAAACAAACTAAACCACAAATGGTCACTAAGCAGACATAACATGCAGACTTGGTAGATAAAGTATAGCGGCATACTTGTGAAGAAAGGCGAGACGCGAACCAGACTGAGGAAGTTGAAGTTGCTGCCTTTGTGCTAGCTCCAAGAAGTTAACCAACACACCATTTTAGTGCAAGTCGGAACCAATCCAAGGACACTGTAACACCCCACACTTTTCTACGCCCAAATTTAAAAAAAAACAAACTTGAACACATCCAAGCGTAAAGCATATATTTAGTACCTGCAATAAATGAGCATGAACATAACTAGAGTACGATAAATATAACTCACAATGAAAAAAAATAGGATTAACTAGTATTAACTTAAGTAACTACCTTTTTCAAAGTATGTCACCTTGCCAATACCGAGCATGAGAGAGAAAGAGAACCGAAAGCCAAACTTAATCATCTGTGAGAACCCAACCCTCTCTATGAAACCTGGAGGTTGTAATGAGGAGGGGGTCAGAACAACAAGTTATGGTGACTAAGAAATGTACAACACAAACTACAACACAAATATATTCCGTTTGGTTCAACCCAAATTGTATGCCTAACTAGGTTAGTGATTCTAGCCCAACCTAGTAAATGTTTACGCATGACTTTACTATTCAGCCCAAAGCAGTGTTCTCAGATTATATTACTGAGATAGGACATTTACAAACATTTTTATAAAGCCTTTATACCAGAGTTTAACTAGTTAATTATATCGAGAGTAGGACCCTAATTTTGGGATTTCTATATATATCCTCATTCTCTATTCTTTATTATTTAATGCCTCACTATCAATGATAGATAGAGTGGATTCTCCATGATCACTTAAGACCCTAGGCGGACCTAATGGTCACTTACTAACCCTCGATAATATATTAAATGTTTACATAAAACTATAGGGCACTAGCCACGGGCCCTACTAGTTAAGGCTTCCGTCATTCATGCATATACCCTTACCCTGCAAAAGGTGAGAGTAGGTATTTTATCGTTCGTTATACCTTCTAGCTAACCTTATTAGATAACCTTCTTAGTCACTTACAACTTCCTATAGGATAGGTGGCCATATCTGACCCTTATAAATTTCTAGGTTTGGGTAGGTGTAACAACCCGGAAAATACGAGCCAATTTAAAATTTTTAAATTGGTTATTTCAATGCAATTTGAACAATTGAAATAGAATATTTCAATAAAATAATGAATTAGAAATAGTGAGGCAGTTTGAAAATTTGAATTCAAACTTTGACTGACTGTGCCGGGTGGAAAATATAGTGGATTTTAGTGAAACCAAAAATATCTAAATTTGTTTATGAATATCTTTCTAACGAATCTGAAAAATCGAAGTTTCATAGCGGGAATCAAAAGTTATGGCCAAATGAATTTTCAGAAAGGTCGCTATATAGAATATATAACCCTTGAAAATAGACATTTTGCAAATGACCTCGGAATTCGACGAAACAACTTTTGTTGGGTCCGGGATGTCAAACTATTGCTAGGTTTCAAATTTCATAATTTTTGAAGCTAGTATGTGAGCGTGGCAAAAGAAAATGTGTTTGGTCAATTTTTGTTAAATTGGATCGACCAGAAAATGGTCATCTTTCAAACAATCTCAGAATTCGATGAAACTAGTTTTGTTGGGACCGTAGAGTCAAAACATAGTTAGAATTATTTTTCTGGAATTTTTCGAAGCAGTTTGTGGCCCTGGCAAATTGTAATGTACGTTCAAATTGAATATAAAATGTTTTATATTTTAATTTGAAAAATAACTGACTGTAACAGTCGAATTGGCCTACGAAACATATCCCATTGTGTTCGGGATGGGGTTATTTAGCTAGGGGCGACAGTCGTTGGGTTTGAATTGGGGTTCGTAAGTGAAAACCCTAATTTTCTGAATAATATATATATCAGCGAATCAGAAAATTCCTTTCATAAATTAAAATAAAAAAACCCGCTTCTCTCTCGTTTAACGGCGGAAAACCGTTCGAACCTTCCCAGGCGATTTCCGACCACCTCAGCCACCTACCGACGTCGCCACCACCCTACCTCGACGCGCCTCCCTCCCCTCTTCAAATCCGACCCTACCTCGACCCCCCTCGTCGCCTCTATCGCCTGAATCGTCGACCCAAAGTCGACGACTACCCAGCGTCGCCACGGCCAACTCCGGCCACCAGATCCGACCGCACCACCACCGACGGGACCGCCTCTCTCCCCTCTTCCACGTGATACCCTCCGATCCTTCCAACACTTCGCGGATTTCGAGAAAATCCGTAACCCTAGTTTGAACCAGCGTTGAAAGGTGAGTCCTTTTTGATGTTTGAACTTTGAAAAATCATATCTTTTTAGTGTGTTGATGAAATTCGATGAAACAGGAAACATCGTGACCGCAAGGAGGCTCTCTACCACATAGAAGAGACCGCGGATTTTTCTGAGCCATCTACGATTTTTAGCACTCCGAAAACCAAAGTGATAATTCTAAATTAAATGAAATTGAATAGAAAATGTCATGTATAAATTATATAAGCGAAATATAATTTATATACGTGTTGTATACCACATATACATGCGTAGTATAAGTTGTATGAGCGAAGTATGAATTGTACTTGCATTGTTTAAATGATATGCATGTTTGAATGGTAATAATATATATATATATATACACTTCCCTCGTCCACAAACCATGGACGATATTTATTGTTGTGAATTGGGTGAAAAATTCAAATGGTTGAATAATTGTTTTTGGTTGATATTGTTTGGTTGTGGTTGAAAAATACCCATTGGTGATTGAAACAAATTGGAAATAATTGTGGAAATGAAAATAAAACATGCCGCCTGCGTGCGAACTAGATGCATGAATCCCCATTGTCAAAAACCGCGAGGTTTTAAGGTAGAGCAAGGAGCCGTACTAGGGACGGTGCCAGTTTTAACTACCTTACCGTTATGCTGCCGAAATTTTGAATAATATTCATGTGTTAGAATTATTTTCATATGTTGAAATTATTTTCATGCGTTGAAACTAAAATCATGTGTTGAAATTATATCCACGTGTGGAAATGCTCATGTGTTGAGAAGTGATGTGTGAAAATTAAATTCATGAGTGAATGAATAAAGTGTTTAAACAATAAAAATCACATTTTTATAATATATATGAAGTATGTAAAATATTCGCCTTATATATAAATAGTTTCAATAATAAAAATTTCATCTTTCTTATATGAACAAACTATATAAAGTATCCATGTGTGGAAATGCTCATGTATTGAAAAGTGATGTGTGAAAATGAAATTCATGTGTTGAATAAAAGGTTGAACAATAAAAATTACATTTTTATTGAAACTACGAAGTGTTAAAAACATTCATGTGTTGAATAAATATTTTAGATGATGAAAATGCCATTTTTATCATATATGTGATTTGCTAAAGATATACTAGTCTTGAAATAAATATTTGTGAAGTGAATATTATTTTTAACATGTGAAGGAACTAAATGAAATAGTCATGTGTTGAAATATATTTTAGTTCGCCAAAAATATCATTTTTATTGAAATGTGAAGTGTTAAAAATAATCACTCGTTCAAATAAATATGCATGAGTTGAAATATTCATTAATTAGCTAATGATGTGATTTTTACTTATGTATGCAACATTAGAATGAATGGTGACTTTAAACCAAAGTGAATCGAAAATGAAATTGAATAGAAAATGATAAGTGATGAAAATTGCATATATGTACATGCATATTTATTGAACAGTTTATAGCAAAGAGGCTAGAGAAGAGGAATAAAATTATGTGCCCGACAATTAGGTACATGTTTACTGTTTTGCTTGGGTGATGATTTTATGAGCCTATTGGCTAGCCGCTTGGCTTTTTCTTTTTCTTTTTGAGATGAGACGCCCGTGTGGCTATTCGGTAATTTTCCCAGCCCCTCCCGTACAAAGGAGGTTATGGCGAAATTTTCCAAAATTTAAAGGCGTTAGTGAAATATTTGAAGTGAAAATGATATAGGAATTTTTGAATGAACTATATTTATATAAATATATAAATATAAATAAAATTAAAACGAATCATGGTCGTGCAGTTCGTTTTTTGAAACCGTGATTTCAAACGACTAGTGCGGGAGATCCGACCATTGGATTTTCCCGAAACCGCAATTGTTAGGCTCGCCTTGGAAATATCTTTCCAACGGCACCAACTTTGTAAAGATCCGACGGTTGGATTGTCTGGAATGTTTACTTCAAATCTGAAGAAAAACAACACCAGAATCGATTATATTTATAAATAAATATAAATATAATTAAATTAAATCGAATAACGACGCTGCAGTTCATAATTTGAAACCGTGTTTTCAAACGACTAGTGTGGGAGATCCGACCGTCGGATTTTCCCAAAACTGAAACCATCGGATTCGTTTTGAAATGATCTTTCTAATGATATAAAATTTGTGAAGATCAAACAGTTAGATTTTCAGATATGTGTAAAACAAATTTAGAGAAAAACAGCGCCAGTGCTTCGGCACGACCTGAAATGTCGTTTAATTAAATATGGTCGTTTTTAAATAAATAAAAAAGGCGATATATCGTTGAAAAATATTATTGACGATATAGAATGGAAAAAAGCCGATTTTGCTTGGTTTGCTTGATATGTGATGGTTGAATGCATTTAACATGAAAACTATACTAAGGAACTGAAATGTGAATGTTGAGTGATTTAACCATGTGATGAATTGATTTGAAAATCTAAATATACGTGGATTATTTGAAAAGGCCGAGTTTATTCTCATTTCAAATAATCGATCGACGATGAGAAGTCGAAGAGTTGAAGACGGTTGAAGACCGACTATCTTCACATTGGATGGATGGGCGCTACTGATGCTCATGATTGGAGTAGCTACCTTGAAGGAGCTGAAGTAGTAGCCGTCCGGACGTATTGTTGATTGTGCGGATAAGCGAGGAATTTGGTGCCTCCGGCTTCGTTCAAACCCAGGACGAACTTGTAAATGGACTATGTGTCTGACATTGGATTTTGTTCTGTGCTGATTGACCTCTATTGAATATATATCTGTTTAGCGGCGGAGAATTTATTCTCTTGCTTAACGCCCTTCTCTGAGACGTACGAGCTCAGAGGTTATATACAGATAGAAATCAGTCGCATGGAGTGGATTGCATGTGTGGCACGCCTAAGTGGCATGTGATCAAGGCTTCTGTTGCAAAGCAAAGTCTTGTGGTTGATGATCAAAGCATAGTCTGTGTGACGTAGCTTTGTGTACAGCGTGGATTCGTGAGCCTCACACCTCGGTATGAGTCAAAAACGGGATAGTGACTGCAGGTAGAGCACGACGTTTCTTTCTAGCTAGGGTGGTGTCAGTGACCTACCAGCCCTGACATTATATATACTTTTCACCTGTGTGGTTGTTGGAATGCAAGGCGCCTCGATATAGGTCTGTAAGGACCGGGAAACGTCTGTTCAGGAATAATTAATCCTCAAAAGTAAGAGAGGACCGGCCCTGAAGATCCAAGGATTGCTGTGTGCGGTCCTAGGACATTTGCTAGAGTGTCTTGAACGGAGAGGAGCTTGCCCCTTGCCTCGACTCATGATGGAATCCAATTTCCAATACGAAATTGCGGATGTGATTGTATTACTAGTATGGCGACATGATATATGGTACCCATGCCGTCTAGGATTGATATTTATGATTGAAATTGTTTTTGAAACATATATGCACTAGTAATAATATCAAACACTTTTGTTTTATACGTATGAAGCATTTTTGGCCATTATAAGGTAAAACTCTATCCTCCGGCTTGCGTTGCATTGTGTGATGGGACCTGAGTCTTATAATGGCTTCATTTTGATAAAAAGCATTGCGATGATTTAAACATTTCTTTTATTTCATGCACTAGCACTCATTGGAGTAAACCCGTTCCGCGAAAGTGGCGTGGTCCTTTGATTTGCCCTATTATTGTTGTTTAGTAAGTTAAGTTGATTTCTCATACTAGTCCCATGACTGACTCGTAGTTTGTTTCACCTTGCAAACTCGGGTGCCCTTATTTTCACACGGGCAGCCTAGTTACTGGTAGTTGACATATTTTGGGCATGGCACCGCAGTAGAGGTGCGTTTTTGGCTTATGGCGAGGCTTGACTACATTGAGATGATTGTGACTTTTCCGCCATTTATTGTATATGTATTATGATTCCGCCATAGGCGTTGTAGACTCATGTTTAGTTTATGTACTCTTATGTATTATGATTCCGTCACAGGCGATGTTGACTGATTATGTATTATTATGCACTAAGTAGTATCCTGCACTGTACTCTCTGATGTGGATATAGATATGATTCCGCTGTCATATTGTGTAAATTATTCTATTTTCTTGTTTATGCTATTATCTGTACTCTGCTAATGATGATTAATGTGTTATATTCCAATGATTATCCTTAACTCCGTGGTACGGGGTTTTGGGATCGTCACAGTAGGCCAACATACACCTACCATTTAAGGCCCCCATACTAGAAAACCTATTCCCAGGTGGACTCTTTAACCCTAGTCACTTATCCATTTAGGACCTAGGAAGCAGACTATACATGAAGGTCATTAGTTCATCCCCCGTTTTCCTTTAACACCTTTCCCTTTTTGGGATGAAGTAGGTTACATTATTAAGTCATTCCCGTTTAGTTCTTTTATACGGAAATACTATACGTATACCATTTATTTGCGTCATGGGTTTATATAGTTAATAATAGCTTACATTATTAATCTTCTAACTCCAACTATATTTTAATTATAAGTTTACTGACATAAATAAGGAAGGTTATATTCCCTTTTCTTTAGGATATTTATTTAATTTCTTCCCTAATTTGGACTTAGTGCTTAAACGACAATCAATATCCATAAATCCCCTGTTTGACACCCATTTCTTTTTAATTACTTTTTATTGCCCTTTATGACTCTAACAGTCATATTTTCCTAAGTAAACTATTTATCAGTCCCAAGTTATCTACTGTTGTACCCCAATGGACAATTCCTATTCTTGTTTATTTATTAATTGATCGTATATATAGTATATATATTTTTACATACCTGTGGATGCTGGATATGCCGCTCGGTTCCGGGTAGACTTCTACCACAAGTGAACTTAACCTCGTGCCTTAGTACGAATATATTTATCCATTAGACCCCTCACATTAATCTGGCTACCTGTGGTCGTTGGATTTGCCGGTCGGTTCCGGGCAGGCTTACACCACAAGTTGAGTTTAACCTCATGTCTAAATGCGGTTATAATTTAAATTTCCTACTTGGGGTCCACAACAATTATCCTAATTGATTTTAGGAATTGTAACCATTTTCCCATCACATTTATTCTCCCCAAATGAATATTGGTTACAATGGTTATTTCTTTACTTGCGGTCTCATTTATAGCAGTTAATTACATTGATTGCTACAAATGATCACCACAAATATTTTAATTAAAAATGGATTATATTTACACATAATTCCACAGTTGAACCTTATCCAAACAGTCAAGCATTCTATATAATTTATATTTCATCATGTTTCGCTAATTTGGACAGATAATATGTATATACTCATTTTTATGTTTTCTACGGTCAATGTAGCTATTAATACTTGTTTATTATTTATTATTTTGCAATACTTATTTTTAAATCAATGATGTGGTCAAATTAGTTAATCAAAAATTCCCTTTTTAATTCAATCTTGCTAAAAAGGTTTTAAGTTTCACAAGGACCGTTAGCCAAAATCACTATAAATCATGCCTATTTTATGGAATTGACACATTTCCGAATTACAAGAAATATATGTAATATATTTTTATTTTGGAGCCGTCGATGCAAATTATATACAAAAACATGTATTTAGTTTTATATTACCTTTGCACCACTTTTCCCTTTTTAATTCTTTTTGTCATACTTCTTATGATTCTAAAATAATGCCTCTTTATTTAAAAATGAGGAAAACAACAAATTTACAATGCTTAAGCCGAAAAACCAACAACATTGAATGTAAACAAGGAATATTTCTTTTATTGTTACAATCACATAATACACAAATTCATCTTTATACCCAAATTTACATATTTCATATTTCAGCACTGAACTAAAGATCTGGAATATAACTACAACAATTTATGTTCAATGGCACTGATTTCCAGATCCACAGTGGTATGTAGCATATATAACATATTTCATATTTCATGACATAACTTGTAGGAATGTGTGGGAAAAAAATATAAATCCTATAATTCATGTTATACATAACCACAACTTATAATTTGCCAATTTTGAACATATTCATAATCAGATCCGATGGTTATCACAATTTACAATTATTTAAATAACAGATCTGATAGGCATAAAACATGGATTGGATTCAAACGAAATAGATAAAACATTATATTTGTATTAGTAAATTTCCTACTTACCTTATAGCTTCCAATTTCTGAATTTTGAACCTTTTAGGCTTACAATCCCCAAATTCTTACAAATCTACAGTTTATCTAGAAAGGGGAAAATTCTAGATTTGTAGAAATGTAAGAAAGAGGGAAGAGAGTGAAGAAATCTATCATTGAGCATCCTCTTCCATTGAATCTATTAATCTTACCAATTCCATATTAATTTGATTTGTTATATGTATGAATATATTTTATTTAGAAATTAGGTTAGAAGAGGAAGAAAAATGGCAGAGCTCCACTGCCTTCATAGATTTGAATGGAAGAGGATGGGGCTCTACCCCTTTATTTATAGGGGTGAAAATGGCCTTGGACCGTCAGATCAGTTTTAAGTTATATCCGTCCATTCATATAAAAAATTTATATGACAAATCCCTAGCCGTCACTGCCTAGCTCGACCAAGCAGTCGCAGCCAGCAGTCGACCGCCGCGGTCGACCTAGCAGTGAGGTGGCTAGGCAATTATATATTACTATATATAATTTATTCTGTTTTATTTATTTTTCATTTGTTTTCGTATTTCGTCTATAACTTTTTCAAATGGACTCCGTTCGCGAAACTCCAATCATGAAAGTTGATCAGAATTCTGAAACAAACGCAACGATTAAAGTTTTGTGGTCAAATTCCATCGTTTGCAGAAATTCCTATTTTGAGCTTCTAATTAAATAACTAATTATTGTCAAAATTCCGGGTTGTTACATTCTTCCCCCTTAAAAGGAATTTCGTCCCAAAATTCTAACAGCTAGTTATCCTATCCTGCACCCCCAATTTGTGTTCATCCTCTTCGAAACCATGTGTATATGTTCATGGTGTGCTTAATGCATTTCGACCATAAAACATGCATGCAAGATGATTCTAAATCGGGTCCTCTATATGTATGCATTAGAATTTTAAAACACTTCCAAAAACATGATGCAAAACTTCCTAAATATACCGGCAGTTCTATTTGAATGCAAAATTTGAACTTCTTTTTCATCCATAACTCTCACACAACTACGAATAAAAGTGCGAAGCAACCAATTTTGCATCCAAACCCTACCATCCAAAATGTACGCAATCTAATCGTTTCCTATTTAACTTCTCCTAAATCGGAAAAAGGAAATTAAGGCGAAGAATTTTAACATTTCCTCCGCTCACATATATTCTATTTCCAGCCCTATAGTGGAATTTTCTCCTTATTTTCCCAAAATACTCCAAAACCTTCCATCTGTAGACTGTAAAGGAAGCTTAAAACAAGCTCTAAAATGTAAAATGAGTTATTTAATAGCTCGCGTGCATCGTTGACAAGGTATGGAAACAACGTTTCCATGGCTAAAACAACCTTTTTCTGGTTGTCGTTAACTTTTTTATTGCATCATTAATCCTATTGCACCACTAAAATGTGCACATAAAGCATCTAGACATCTTCCTTAGCTATTCATGTGACCAAAAATCTAAAATTTTCATAATAATAACTTTCCGCTTAAAAACTTGTCATGTTTATTTTGATAATTTCCATTCAAAATCGTTCCATTTTCCTATAAAATAAGAAAATGATTAAAAAAAATTCAAACAACATTTTCCAAAAATTTCAAAAATGTATTTTGCGGAAATTTAAATGATTCAAGTCACATGTTGGTGAAAACGGAAGTCGGTCACGCCAAAAATGCCGAAACTAAAATCACACAAAAGACAAAAATAAATTTTAGTTTTGACAAGGAACGACGGTTTATTTATTTATATACCCGTGACGAAAACAACGCAAAACCGGTCTTTTGCTAAAATTTATCCAACACAGAAGTCTATTCTTTCCATCTCTAGGACAACTTTTAGTTTAGATACGAAAATGAGATCTCATTCAAACAGGCACGCGTGAATGACATAAACATCTCGAAACATAGAAATCTCATTAACTAAGTTGTGCGATTTTAACAACACTAACAGTTACAAGCACGAATAACCACAAAACCAAGAACCCGATGCTGGAAAGGGATAACAACAAAGACAACGACATAACAACACCAAACTCCCAAATAATGGTTATAAACAACGAGATGCCTTGCTCCGCGGCTGGAGCTCAAACCAATTTTTATGATCTTTGATTAACCATACCATGGTAGAAAAAATTTTCAATCTCGTGTTACAAACATTGTTGATGCTGTTGGAGGTTTCCACATCACCATCTCTTTCAAGAAAAAAAATTATGATGAGAAAAGAGACCTACCATAAAACCGCTTCTAATGGAAATCCACCCAATATTGCCTAAGGACAAAATAGATAGGTGAAATTACGAAAAGTAATTCTATGAGACAACACACATGCACAACAAGATGAATCGATTATGATGCGGTATTAAATGATGGTTACGCCACCGATCAAACAAAGGATTAATTTCCGCACCATGAGACAAATCTAGTCATAACTTCCCATTTATAAAACGATGTGATAAATGGGTTACACACCTGCATCGGCAGTTCGAACATAGATTCCCGAACACATAAACCGAGACTAAGAAAAAGAGATTTGTTACAGTCTCCAAAGAAGGTCAAACATAAGATCATACAAATCCGTGTAAAACTCAGATTCCTGTAAAATCTCTTTGAGATTCTCCTCCAAAAAACTATCCAAAAGATTGCTAAATCTTCATCTCCGAAACAATGACCGCCTTCGAAAAACCTATTCAAACAAGGTATAGAAAAGGCGGATGCTGCACAAACAACAACCCTATTCTAAGATCTCGAGCAATGGACCGATGCAAGTCCAACTGCCATGACGAGTTTTCTTATCCCTAAAGTGATGAGACTTCTTTGCTCATTTCGATCCAACCAAATGATCTCTACCCAAGGATACTTAAATGGTGCGAGTAAGATCGGATAGCACAATTAGGTACTATGGACTAAGAAAAAGTCGGAGAGAAGAAAATTAGATCTTGGAGTACTAGTGAGGTAAGATCTAATGAACGAACAAACACGGAAAATGAGGAGACGAGGCGACGACAAGAAAGAGAAGAAGGATAAAGATGTGGTTCGTCTAGATGAGGAAGAAAGAAGGAAGTTAAGGGGTAATTTGAATGCAACTTCTACAGTCGAGTCCTTGGTCCAAGTAGTAACAAAACTCATCAATTAATCGACCATCCTAGTATAACACTAAACGGTCAACTACCCAATCGGCTTTGGACAGAGGTTGGACCTTGACCTTATTAGGCCAGATTGAAATATTAATCGTCCCGCGTTATCTTTTAAGATTTGACGTGATCTGAAAAGTAGTCATCCTAATCACCACAGTATTTTAAGACCACAGTTAAACTCCGAATCAACTCCAAGGATTTATAGTCTCAACAACGATGCTTCGATTACACAACGAATGAGCGAATTCCAAAAATTCAGCTAGAAATTCGTAATATAAATTAAAACGAATTTTCCCCTTACCTTGTTGACAACAAACAGACGATTCACGAAATCAAATACCTCAAAACCTGGACGAAGTATTTTTCTTAGCCTTTTCAAAGAAACATTTATAACTTTTCCAAAAATGGAATTTATTTATAAAGTAACGGTTTCATATTTATAAATCCATTTTACTATTACTATTCATATTCCAATTTTATATTTTAGACTGGAAAAACCCTTTCCCGTTTAAAAATATTGGAGCTTTAAAAGATTTAGATAAATTTTGCTAACTTTAATAAATTATCCAATATATATAGGAAATGGATACTGAAAATCACAAGGAATAGATATTTATAGTTTTTTAGTTTTAGTGGTATATTCCTTGTCATTTTAAATTCCTTCTTTCCTACCAATCAGACCATATTTATTAAAATTACTGAATGGACCCAAAATATTTTAAAGCACGAATAGATTAAGAATTTAAAACCATATTTTCAAAAACTATTTTCCCATATTTCAAAACCTTTGAAATCCATTTTTATTTTTCAAATAGTTTTAAAAATAAATTTCCTCGAATACAAGGCTAAGAACTCAATTGAATATCTCAACAAAGGTATATTCGGAAATTTAATGAAGTAACAAACTGATACACCTCGTAATTGTATTTTCAAAAAGGATGTGACATATTAATGTGGGTTTTTTTCTCCGTTTTGGATAAGTAATGGTCTTAACTGGAACTACCAACGAAACAGACCAGGAATTTATGACTATCTCGGTTGTAACTAGCTTTTTATATTAACATATATATTTTATTCAAGTTTCCAAATCTCGAATCAACGGAATCCACCATATGTCGTCACATGCTCTTCACAACGAGATTGCCAACATACTGTAGGGTAAGACAGAATCGGCTAGAAACCCGAACTCAACATATTTCAACTCTTAGTCGCTCAAAGCCCATTATATATAATTAGGCTCATGACTAATTCATAGTTGAATTAAATTAAAGCCGAGTAAGAAAGACAAAGAAAAGTAGAAAAGAAAATTGAATTATGTTCTCTCATGATTCCTAATTATATATATTCCTCTGATCTCTTAACCTAAGCTCTGATACCAAATGTAACACCCCACACTTTTCAGCACCCAAAATTTGACAAAAAACAAAACTAGACACATCCAAGCTTAGATTGTATATCTGGTACCTGCGATAAATGAGCATGAGCATAATCAGAGTACGATAAATATAACTCACTGTGGAAACAAAAATATGATAACTAGTATTAACTCAAGTGACTACCTTTTTCAAAGTAAGTCACTTTGCCAATACCGAGCATGAGAGAGAACGAGAACTGAAAGTCAAACTTAATCATTTGCGAGAACCCGACCTTCTCTATGAAACCTGGAGGTTGTAATAAGGAGGAGTGTGACACCCCACGTCCGTTAATGTCACTCGTTAAGAGAATGCATTAAGTTTTGTGAAGCGTTATAGGTAAACATAAACAGAAATTGTGACACCCCACATTTGTTAATGCCACTCACAAAGGGAATGCATCAAGTTTCGTAAAGCGTTACAGTAAATAGAACAGAAATATTACAAGACAGACATATAAAATAACAGCGGAATAAAAACTATATTTATCATAAGATACCGTGGTCCAAAAACATCACAAGTCCGAAATACAAAAGCCCATTACAACATAAAAGCTATTGCTTTGTACTTCAAAAATATCAGAGTACATAAAAGAAATAAAAACTCCCCAACAACAAAAATATAGCCGTAGCAACAAGGATAGGAGTTTGAGCCATACATCTCGGCAGCTCCAGCAAAAGCAAGCAGAATCACGGTCTCCCGTCCTGAGAACTAGGGGGGAAACAGAAGAAAGAAGAGGAAACAAAAAGGGTCAGACATAAAGTCTGGCAAGTCCAGTTACTTTTAGCAAGTAAATAAATAAAAGTAGCATGACACACATATAAAGTGGATAAGAGAGAGATAATTACACAAAAGGCAAGTATGACAAGGTGAACATGATAGGGTGTATACGCTTCTAATGATTACTCTGCACTATTACTAGTTTATCCAAATTGAGATGATCCCTTCCACTATAAGGTGGTATACTTAGGCATACGTCCAAGTGTACCCTAACTACTGCCCTAATCGATCGGCTCCCTAATCCGCGTTGATACTCTGTGTCGGCCCCACCTTAGGATGTATCGCATCCTAAAGTGGCAACCCTCCGCTGATATGCACAGCCCCATATCTATAGGTGTCACGGTCGTCTTATCCCCTCTGCCCGGCTCATGCATGCACATGGCCCGATCGGTTCGAGCCACCCATACCGCCCTCCACGTTTGGATCTTTTACAATCAGTCCAGTAAGCATGCCCCTTCTCCAACCTAGTTCGAAGTACATGTTTTGATACCTACTCCGGGTTACTGGATGAAACGGGTCCCACACAATATGATACAAGCTCTCCCCTTTGTCTTGTATCCCCTACTAGGTTTTCCATTTGATTAAGTATACTACCAGGTGTCTTTAATTACATATCTTTATTATTTCCATCGGTTATGTATACCACTAGGTGTCTTTAATTACACAACCTTATCGAGTTAAGTTTGTGGTCCTATATGTAAATATTACCCACCCCCTCACTAGGTGTCTTTAATTTTACTTAACCCCAACTTTAGCTCATAATCATACAATCCCTATGGATTAGATTAGGTTAAGTAGTCCAATTTATTACCATGTCCATTTATGGTTTATAATGGGCTAGACTTCCCACATTAGGCCTACAACTTGTGGATGTCGGTTGGGTCCGGGCAGACTTCTTCCACAAGTTGGGCCTAACCTCGTGTCTTCACCCAATTCGTATTTGTGCACTTAGACCTCAACATTAAGTTCAACATTATTGGTTGCTGGATATGCCGGTCGGGTCCGGGCGGACTTCCACCACTAATGCAACCTAACCTCGTGTCATAAGTGCAATTACAATTTCTAATTGTAATCTTAGACATTTCATTATTATCCAAATTCTCACCTATGTCTTTATAGGTGATTATGCCCCTTCTTCCCCATTTTGAATTATATGTCCAATTCATATAAACATTATTTAAATTATGTCAATTCTAACATTTCCCCCCGTTCCCTAACTAGTGCATTCACATAATTTGCGGCATGCTTAGGCTAGATAATAGCCTAGTCATAGACAATAAAATGGGAAAAGTGATGGGAATTTGACAAAGGTGATTATTCTGGCATAAACATAAACTAGCATGTTGATAAGGTGGACATATAAGCAAAAACCTGATGAACTTGTGGCAGTTAACTAATTCTAACATAACTGTGATGTCACAATAAGCATGATAAGATCTAAATTAACAATTTTGATGTCCAGCTGGTTCAGATCTAATATGATAGGCACAAGGTGATAAACTAGATCTGATTTATAATTTAGATGTCCACATAATTCAGATCCAATAGTTAAAAATAGATCTAACACAAATAAGGTTTAAGATCCACATCATAGAATGTCATAAAAGTTACAATAGATTTGACAAGATAGAGATTTAGATACAAGTTATAACCAATTTAGAATGTCGTATGTTCACAATTTACTATGGATCCAGTATAATATAGGCACATGAAAAAAAATCCAAACTATAGTCATATCAGGTTTACTTTTAAATATTTAAATCTAAAAGCAACAAAGAACTCACAGAGTTTGGATTAGAAAATAGAAGAAGAATGGATCTTGAATCTCTAACTGATTTGCTTAAGTTAATAGTTGTAGAAGATAACAGATCCAGTTCAGTTCAGACACCGGCAAAGTTTGGCCTCCATTGAATTCCAGTGAAGAAAACAAGAGAAATGGACCCGTATATATAGCTTCCAGCCTCAATAAACCGACTACCACGTCAGCCGACTAGGGGTGTCAATACCGCTGTAGGGGGATCGACCCTGGTGTCGACACCCCTATAGGGGGGTCGACCCCCTAGAGCGGGAAATTTGCCACCTTACGAATTTTTGATTTTTGAACCCTTTTATGGATAAGTTCTGACTTATGTCTGACTAATATGTATACATATAATTCTTCTACGCGTATACAAACTTAAAATCCTCATAACTTTTTCATATGGTGTCCGTTTTATGCAGACTAAATGTCTATCTTGACCAGAATTTCGAGACGTACGCAATGGCGCAGTCTATTTCCCTTAATTCTGAATATTAAATTAATTATTATTTAATTTATCCTCTTTTAGTGTTGTTAAAAATACGGTGTGTTACATTTACCCTACTTAAGATTTCATCGCCGAAATCTCTAAGTTGAGCAGAAAGCATATCCTACCATCCATCATCCATCAATCACTGGCATCCATTGTCTTTAAAGATTCCTAATGATTATGTAAATATATGCAAAGGTGTGTGTATATGTCCCAATACTAATGCCAAGATCAGGCGGTCTACTGATTCAGTTGACCTCCTTAATGCAATGTATGTTAGTGCCTTGTATCCAATATGTATGCAAATAATCCTATTATAACATGTGAGTTCTATATGTGTGCACACTCATTTGTCCAAATGCAGCATCCATATGCTAACACATCCATATGCTAACACATCCATTTCCATCCATAGAAGAAAGAAAATGCACACACATCCATATACAGTATGAGAGTGATTGAGCCGATCTAGTGCCTAATGTGTGTATATGCATCCATAGGCAACCATTAGCAAACACTTTGCATCCACTTGCATCCATCAAACATAACATGTCTCAAACACATGTTTACATCCATAGGATTCCTATCTAAAGGTCGAAAATACTAAGGATAGGATATATTCAGATGATAGAAACAAGCATAGATAAAATTTTGGAAAAGGAGTTAAGAACATACCCTCAAAAAGAAAAGGGTACGAAGCCTGAATCCTCTCTTCGGTCTCCCTAGTCACATCCTCTAGGTTATCTCCCCATTGAACCTTTATCAGCTTGATATCTTTATTGCGTAGCTTCTTAACTTCTGATCCAAGAATATGTGTATGGACTCGTCTAACTGTTGCCTCCCATTCCACTTCTACTTCCTCTAATATACTTGGCTCAGCAACTTCCGCAGTGTCATGCAAGCACTTCCGCAGATGAGAAACGTGGAAAACATCATGAATGCCAGATAGATTTTCTAGGAGCTTTACTCTATAGGCCATTTGGAAAATCCTTTCGGTTATGGGAAATGGTCCCACAAATCTGGGTGCCAACTTCCTTACAGATCCGAAGCAAACCACAATCCTCAGAGGTGACACTTTAATAAAAACTAAGTCTCCCACTTCAAATTCAATGTCAGTCCTTCTCTTGTCTGCGTAGGAATTTTGCCTATCTTAGGCTGTATTCATCCGCCGTCGAATAAGGTCAATCTTTTCGGACATTTCTCTAATCATATCTGGTCTAAGTAATAATCTTTCTGTAGATTACCACCAACAAGTTGGTGATTTACAGGGTCGTCCGTACAATGCTTGGTAGGGTGTCATGCCGATGCTAGCTTGATAACTATTGTTATAGGAAAACTCTACTAAAGGAAGATGCTTTTCCCAAGTCCCTCTGAAGTCCAGGATACACAGCCTTAAAAGATCTTCAAGAATTCTGTTCACCCTCTCCGTCTGCCCATCGATTTGAGGATGATAAGCGATGATCAAACACAACTGTGTACCTAATTCTTCTTGCAAGCTCCTCCAAAATTCACTGGTGAAGATGGGGTCACGATTACTCACAATGCTGGAAGGTACTCCATGAAGATGAGCTATCTCTCGGAAATAAATTGCTGCCAACCATGACGTCGTCCTCTTACTCTTAACTGGAATAAAGTGAGCGCTCTTAGTGAGTCTATCTACCACAACCCAGATACTGGTATTGCCTTTCTTTGATCTAGGCAAACCATCTATGAAATCCATAGAGACGATCTCCCATTTCCACTGAGGAACCTCCAAAGGATGAAGTAAACCACCGGGCTTCTTTTGCTCAGCTTTAACTTGCTGACAAACCAAACAATGAGAAACAAAATCTGCCACATCTTTCTTCATCCCATCCCAAAAGAAAACTCTCTTTATTTCTCTTACATCTTATCACCGCCTGGATGAATAGTCAACTTAGAATAGTGGGCTTCTTCCAGGACTGCCTTTATCAAGCTTCCAGTTTGAGGGACACAAAGCCTTCTATCTCGTCGCAACCACCCCTTTTCATCTATGGTATATCGACTGAGGTGACTAGAAGTCTCCCCTTTTCTGAGCTTATCCATGATGTCTAAAATTTATGGGTTACCTTGCCGTGAAGCTCCTATCTGGTCCATAAGAGTTGGTCGTATTTTTAGCAATGCAAACAAATCAGGAAAAATCTCGATGGAGGGTCTAAAGTCAAAGGTTGATATGAACTCCAAGCTCTTTCTCTCCACAAACAGAGGACTTAAGGCCATTTTATTCCTACTCAGTGCATCTGCCACCACATTATCCTTACCAAGGGTATAAGCGATTTCAAAATTATAAGAAGCTAAGAACTCCATCCTCCTTTGTTGCCTTAAATTAAGATCCTTCTATGAGAACAGATACTTAAGAGATTTATGATCGGTGTATAACTCGAACTTCTGTAACAGCCCTGATTTTTGG
Source organism: Allium sativum (assembly GCA_030737875.1). Lineage (NCBI taxonomy): Eukaryota > Viridiplantae > Streptophyta > Magnoliopsida > Asparagales > Amaryllidaceae > Allium > Allium sativum. The sequence goes on from CM060912.1 coordinate 434,418,313, forward strand.
GGTTAATTTTAAAATTTTATTTTAAGAAATTTTAATGAATGAATATATTTAAAATTATTTATTTTAAATAATAACGATGAAAAACTTATTTTATTTCGAGCGCGAACTTGAAATTTATATTAAATCCATTCCGAGCCTGAAAACGGCGCGGTAATTTCAGATTTGAAATTCCAACTTTGAAAAATTAAATAAAATATAAATCGGAATTGGACGAAACAAGAAACGCTAGGACCGTATTGAAAATATCTTTCCAAAGAGTTTCAGAAATTAAGATTCCAGTTTATAAATTGTAAGTTATGAGAAAATTAAATTTTCAGAAAAACGCTATAGAATTCGTATATATTATATACAAGGCCCGAAACGTAAAATTTTTGCAGAATAAGGAATTAGGAGCCGAAACCATCTCCATTGGTTTCAGAATGTTGTTTACATATAAAAATGACTATAAGAACTTATATTTTTGAGTTTCGGAAAAATTCCACTATTTTTGGTATTTTTAAATATTAAAAATATACGCCTGAAAAATGGAATTTTTGCAAACGAACTCCGAATTCGACGAGACCAGTTTCTATGGATTCGGAATATTAAAATAAGGTTAAATTCTAAAATTTATAATTTTTGGAATTATTTTGTGGCCGGTATAATTTTTACAGTGAAAAATGGTATATTTTCAGACTTCGGAAATTCATAATAAATTCATACAGGCTCGGAAAATTACGAAATCAGGTTCGTTGGATTCGTAATGACCTGAAATAATTATGTTTAAAATTTTATTAATTTTGAAATCAACATGTATTTATAAGAATTTTTGAATTGAAGAAAACAGTTGAAAATTTAGTAATTGGACAGGTAATGATATTTGGGCCCTAACCAAAATTAGACCCATAGTATATATTATCTTTTTCCTCAGAATTTAGGGCTGAAATTCGAAATACACAGCAGCCACTTCTTTTTTCCATCATTTTTCTCAATTTCCATGGCGGCTCTCTCTTCCTCTAAAATTTGTCGAAAATAAAATCTCTTCAAACCATAGCAAATTATATGTCCACTCGAAGGTCTCGACGATACGAAGCTAATGGTGTCGTCGGTTTTGTCAAACAGCGCTCGGATTCGCCGGAATCTCGTCTTAAAGCTCGCTGTTTTCGAAATTCAGAAGCTCAAAACGTAAATCAAGAAATTCCCGTGAATCGAGGAAGAATTAGACTAAGTCACGAACACGGAAGTTCTTCGTCTACGTGAGGTGGAGGTGCTCACAAAATTTCAGGCAGTTTGGAGGTGTGAGGCGGCCTGTGGGACCCGCGAGGAGAAATCGTTCGTAGGCGATTTCCCGATGATCGGAGAAGCTTTAGGGGCGGCTCTTTCTGGTGGTGGTGCATCTCGCGAAGACGAAGACGTTGGCGGTGGTCCCGTGGCGTCAGGTGGCCTGAAGCAGCGGCAAATTACGGTCAAAGTTCTGCGGTGAACAGTGTTTCGCGGTCAATGGGCTGAGGGTATTTTCTATTTTACTTTTAAATTATTTAATTAATTTTCAGAACTTTAAAATTGCATAACTCACTCATACGAAGTCGAAAATCGACGATTTCAGGTGCGTTGGGATCGTGGCGACGAGATGGACGCGTGGACACTAATGTTGTCCAATTCTGAGACAGTGAAATTTTTAGGTATTTTCACGAATATTAATTAATTATTTAATTATGTCCAACTTTAATAAATCATAACTCTCTCATACGAGGTCCGATTGACGAACCGTAAATTGCGTTGGACTCGTCTTTCCGAGCTCTTCGCGATGGCGCAGACCAGAGCTGAATCCGAGACAGTCAAATTTTCAGCAAAAAATCAAAGTGAGAATTCTATTTTTAAAATAAAATTATTTATTTATTTAATTCACTGCAAAATCTATATTCATATCATATGAAATTCATGTTGTTGCTGCATGTATGATTATTTCCATGTTGATTGTTTGTGATGATTGTGCGTATTTATGTTGACATGATTTTGTGTGCACGACGAAGACAAACATTTTAGTTAATATATAAAATGTATAATATTCATGTTTGTAAAAGAAAAATTTGTGCAAACCATAAAAATCATATATTTATATTGTGTATATATATAACGGAGATGTTACATGTTAGAAAGAGAATTTATATATTGTGAAAAAAAAAGTTTTCTTTGTTTATCATGTTGGAATTTTCATTTTATGAATTACCCACATAAAATATTCATTTTTATGTTATGTTGAATTAGAACCGTCAACATAAGTATGTTCATTTGGTTAATAACGTTATGCTAACATAAGAACATCGCTTGTGTTAATAATGTTATGTTAATATAAAAACTGTCATGGTATTAAAATGAACAAAATGGATGTGTCATTTAGGTTGTATATAAAATTGACAAAATAAACATGTCATTTATTTAGTAAATTACACATGCCATTTTCATAAGAAATGTTAATATTAGATTAAAACAGACACTTTTGTCAATATAATTAAGTAGCGATGAAATCACTTTTGTCAATATAATTAAGTAGCGATGAATTCACTTTTGTCAATATAATTAAGTAGCGATGAATTCACTTTTGTCAATATAATTAAGTAGCGATGAATTCACTTTTGTCAATATAATTAAGTAGCGATGAAAACACTTTTGTCAATATAATTAAGTAGCGATGAAATCACTTTTGTCAATATAATTAAGTAGCGACAAAAATCACTTTTGTCAATATAATTAAGTAGCGACAAAAATCACTTTTGTCAATATAATTAAGTAGCGACAAAAATCACTTTTGTCAATATAATTAAGTAGCGACAAAAAATCACTTTTGTCAATATAATTAAGTAGCGATGAATTCACTTTTGTCAATATAATTAAGTAGCGACAAAAATCACTTTTGTCAATATAATTAAGTAGCGATGAAATCACTTTTGTCAATATAATTAAGTAGCGACAAAAATCACTTTTGTCAATATAATTAAGTAGCGATGTATTCACTTTTGTCAATATAATTGAAGTAGCGATGAAATCACTTTTGTCAATATATTGAAGTAGCGAAAAAAATCATATTTTTGTAAATGTAGAAGAAAGATTAAAATAACAAAAGATTCATTTTGACAATTGAAGAAGAATGACAATAGAAATTTCATTTTTATTTAATGTAATAAAAGAAAATACTTTTATTTTGTTAATGTCATACATTGCATATGAATGATATATATTTATTTTGTTAATGACATAGCATTGCATATGAATGATATATATTTATTTTGTTAACGTTGCATAGCATTGCATATAAAATGAAATATATTTATTTTGGTTAATGTAAAGAGTATGACAACTTCAATTTTTGTTAAGGTAAAGAATAGCGACAAATTCCTTTTTATATGTAAAGAGAAAGATGAAATAAGCTTGCGTATATATTAATTCACTTTTATATGTAATGAGAGAAATGAAGTAAAATTTGTTTACATATACATTCAGTTTATATGTCAATTGTAATGAAAGGTTTGTTAACATGTACATTCATAGTTGTATATGTCATTGGAAAAAGAGAGATTATTTTTATATGGATAGAATAAAAGAAAGATTCATTTTTATAAAAATAGATAAAAAGAATGGCAAAACATTCATTTTGTCAAATATGAAAGAAAGATAAAATATAAGGATGACAAGATACTCATTTGTCAAGAGTAAGAAATATGCATTTTGATCAAACGAAAAAGGATGACAAAATATTCATTTGTTAAAAATTAAGTTGACATTGTTTTGTACTGACGAGTTTTGTTAAAGGAAATTACATTTCATGTGATCAAAATAAAAAGAAATGAGAATTACATTTTTTTTATGTAATTATATGATTGGAATGTCACTTATATTAGAAGTTTTAAACTAGATAAACATGTCCCTTTTGTTTAAAAGAGGTTATTTAGGATAAGAAGGACATTTTATTAATTAAAATTACACTTTTATTTGAAACTATGATATGAAATGTGGTAAGCGAATAAAATTTACACTTTTATATATGTAACTATAAATGAGGATTTGCACTGTAAATTAGAATTACATTCTTATTATGTAATTAAGGTATGATATTATATTTTATATTAAAAATTATATTTGCATGACGTCACCTAAGAAGGAAATTTGCATTGCCAATATAAAATAGCAAAAAATCATTTTTTTTGGTTTGCATTGAAAGAGATAAGAAATATATTCGTTCGTATAGAAATGAAGTTAACACCAAAATATATTTCGTTTTGGCTAGGAATTGAAATGACACAAAAATACTCATTTTTTGTTAAATTATGAAGTACGTACAAAAATATTCATTTTTGGTTGTAATTGGAATGATACACAAAATACATTTTTGTGTGTAGGATATGTATGGAAATTGAAGAACATTAATAAAAGAAACCATTGTTTGGTGTGATGAGTTATTGCATATAAATAAGAAGATTGGTTGTTAGGAAAATATGGTAAGATGAAATGGATGGAGGAATTATATATATAATTATATATATATAAAAATTTAAAATCAAACGATATGAAATGATTTCCAACTTATATATACACGAGAATTGTTTGGGAAGTCCGAGTTTATCTCATTCCAAACAATTTAAACGACGTTTAAAAATTGAAGATTTAAAGACGACCATAGAAGACCGACGGTCTTCACATCGAATGGACGACGACTGCTGATGCCCATGATTGGAGTAGCTACCTTGAAGGGGCTACAGTGGTTGCCGTCCGGACGTAGTGTTGATTTGTACGGATTTGACTTTCGCTCAGACCCAGAGCATAAGTTTTAAATGGATTGTGTGTCTGACGTTGTACTCCGTTAATATCATGTTATTGATTTACTGTCTATATATAAATGATTGATGGTGAAGAATTTATTCTTTACTTAACACCCGTTTATATATTGATGGACGATCAATGGTACGGTATGGATTGACAATGTGGCACGCTAAGATGAAGATGATCAAGGCTTTGTTGAAAAGCAGGCCTTGTGGTTATGACGTAACTTCGCGAGCCTCACAAACCGGTAGAGTCTAAAACGGGCGAAGGGAACGCAGGGAGAGCAGCACGTTTCTTTCTAGCTAGAAGTGGTGTTTGGGTTTTATCACGGCCTGACATTTTACTTATGTGGATGATGAAATGAGGCGCGCCTCGGATAGGTCCTATAGGACCGGGAAATGTGTGCTTAGAAATTGCCAATCCTCTAAGCTGTATTTGAGGACCGGCCCTGCCATTTCCAAGGGTTAACTGCGGGTAATCCTGGGACATTAGCTAGAGTGTCTCGAATCGGTAAGGAGCTCCGCTCTAGCCTTGACTCATGATGGAAATCCAAATCGCCAATACGCCCCATGCGGTTTTGATTGTATTACTAGTACGGAGGCATAGTATATGGTACCTATGCTTCCTAGGATTGATATTATGATTGAAATGTTTTATTAAAACATATACACACTAATAATAATATCGTTTTTACGTATTTATCATCTTTTAATCACCATAAGGTAAAACTCTATCCTCTGGTGTGCGTTGCATTGTGTGATGGGACCTGAGTCTTATGGTGGTTTCATTTTTCTAAAAAGCATTGCGTTATTTGACGATTTACTTTACTGTTATGCACAGCAATCCATTGGAGTAAACCCGTTCCGCGTTAGCGGCGTGGTCCTTGGATTTGCCTTATTAGTAGTTATGTTAGTTAAGAATTCTCACACCAGTCCCACGACTGACCCGTTGTTTGTTTCCACCTTAGCAAACTCGGGTGCCCTCTTTTCCACACGGGCAGTCGAGTAGTTTGTCTACAGGTTTATCTCTTGAGCAGGATACTGGATTGAAGCATAAAGCTGTGTCCAGGATATAGAAAAGACTTCCGTTGTATTAGTTTTGTTCAGCTGCAATGTATTATAAATTAAATGTAAAATTTATCTTCCGCTGCAATTATTTTTATTCGATGTACTCTGATATTCTGTACTCCGATGTAAACATTTTGTACTGTTTATAAAAGTCTGCTGTTTTGTTCTGATGATTGTTGTATTCCCAAAGTTAAAGTATTCGGGATTTGGACGGTCTTGGTCGATTTTGCGATCGAGCGGGTCGGGCAAAGCCCGAGTCTTTACAGTTGGTATCAGAGCTTTGGTTTGCTCAAATCTTTGGGGTACAACTCGTTAGAACTGAACAAAAGACTCATCAGAGAATTGGATTAGTAATGTCCAATAAGAATACTCATTAGAGATAGGATCAGCAGTATCCTAGAATGAGAAAACTCATTAGAGATGGGGTTAGTAATGCCCTAGAATGAGTTCAGAGTGATAAGCTTATGATTAGCGTATTTTTGATTATATAATCTATTTTTGAAAATAAGATTTTTGAATATATAAAAGAGTATGTATATTTGATAAGTTAGTCCACAAATGAAATTAATAAGAGAAATTAAAATTTAGTTAGTTAATTAAACAACTTTTACCTTAGTTCCTTTTCGAGGACGAAAAGATTTTAAGTGGGGGCGACTGTAACAGCCCTGATTTTTGGGGTTAATTTTAAAATTTTATTTTAAGAAATTTTAATGAATGAATATATTTAAAATTATTTATTTTAAATAATAACGATGAAAAACTTATTTTATTTCGAGCGCGAACTTGAAATTTATATTAAATCCATTCCGAGCCTGAAAACGGCGCGGTAATTTCAGATTTGAAATTCCAACTTTGAAAAATTAAATAAAATATAAATTGGAATTGGACGAAACAAGAAACGCTAGGACCGTATTGAAAATATCTTTCCAAAGAGTTTCAGAAATTAAGATTCCAGTTTATAAATTGTAAGTTATGAGAAAATTAAATTTTCAGAAAAACGCTATAGAATTCGTATATATTATATACAAGGCCCGAAACGTAAAATTTTTGCAGAATAAGGAATTAGGACCCGAAACCATCTCCATTGGTTTCAGAATGTTGTTTACATATAAAAATGACTATAAGAACTTATATTTTTGAGTTTCGGAAAAATTCCACTATTTTTGGTATTTTTAAATATTAAAAATATACGCCTGAAAAATGGAATTTTTGCAAACGAACTCCGAATTCGATGAGACCAGTTTCTATGGATTCGGAATATTAAAATAAGGTTAAATTCTAAAATTTATAATTTTTGGAATTATTTTGTGGCCGGTATAATTTTTACAGTGAAAAATAGCATATTTTCAGACTTCGGAAATTCATAATAAATTCATACAGACTCGGAAAATTACGAAATCAGGTTCGTTGGATTCGTAATGACCTGAAATAATTATGTTTAAAATTTTATTAATTTTGAAATCAGCATGTATTTATAAGAATTTTTGAATTGAAGAAAACAGTTGAAAATTTAGTAATTGGACACGTAATGATATTTGGGCCCAAACCAAAATTAGACCCATAGTATATATTATCTTTTTCCTCAGAACTTAGGGCTGAAATTCGAAATACATAGCAGCCACTTCTCTTTTCCATCATTTTTCTCAATTTCCATGGCGGCTCTCTCTTTCTCTAAAATTTGTCGAAAATAAAATCTCTTCAAACCATAGCAAATTATATGTCCACTCGAAGGTCTCGACGATACGAAGCTAATGGTGTGGTCGGTTTTGTCAAACAGCGCTCGGATTCGCCGGAATCTCGTCTTAAAGCTCGCTGTTTTCGAAATTCAGAAGCTCAAAACGTAAATCAAGAAATTCCCGTGAATCGAGGAAGAATTAGACGAAGTCACGAACACGGAAGTTCTTCGTCTACGTGAGGTGGAGGTGCTCGCAAAATTTCAGGCAGTTTGGAGGTGTGAGGCGGCCTGTGGGACTCGCGAGGCGAAATCGTTCGTAGGCGATTTCCCGATGATCGGAGAAGCTTTAGGGGCGGCTCTTTCTGGTGGTGGTGCATCTCGCGAAGACGAAGACGTTGGCGGTGGTCCCGTGGCGTCAGGTGGCCTGAAGCAGCGGCAAATTGCGGTCAAAGTTCTGCGGTGAACAGTGTTTCGCGGTCAATGGGCTGAGGGTATTTTCTATTTTATTTTTAAATTATTTAATTAATTTTCAGAACTTTAAAATTGCATAACTCACTCATACGAAGTCGAAAATCGACGATTTCAGGTGCGTTGGGATCGTGGCGACGAGATGGACGCGTGGACACTAATGTTGTCCAATTCTGAGACAGTGAAATTTTTAGGTATTTTCACGAATATTAATTAATTATTTAATTATGTCCAACTTTAATAAATCATAACTCTCTCGTACGAGGTCCGATTGACGAACCGTAAATTGCGTTGGACTTGTCTTTCCGAGCTCTTCGCGATGGCGCAGACCAGAGCTGAATCCGAGACAGTCAAATTTTCAGCAAAAAATCAAAGTGAGAATTCTATTTTTAAAATAAAATTATTTATTTATTTAATTCACTGCAAAATCTATATTCATATCATATGAAATTCATGTTGTTGCTGCATGTATGATTATTTCCCTGTTGATTGTTTGTGATGATTGTGCGTATTTATGTTGACATGATTTTGTGTGCACGACGAAGACAAACATTTTAGTTAATATATAAAATGTATAATATTCATGTTTGTAAAAGAAAAATTTGTGCAAACCATAAAAATCATATATTTATATTGTGTATATATATAATGGAGATGTTACATGTTAGAAAGGGAATTTATATATTGTGAAAAAAAAGTTTTCTTTGTTTATCATGTTGGAATTTTCATTTTATGAATTACCCACATAAAATATTCATTTTTATGTTATGTTGAATTAGAACCGTCAACATAAGTATGTTCATTTGGTTAATAACGTTATGCTAACATAAGAACATCGCTTGTGTTAATAATGTTATTTTAATATAAAAACTGTCATGGTATTAAAATGAACAAAATGGATGTGTCATTTAGGTTGTATATAAAATTGACAAAATAAACATGTCATTTATTTAGTAAAGTACACATGCCATTTTCATAAGGAATGTTAATATTAGATTAAAACAGACACTTTTGTCAATATAATTAAGTAGCGATGAAATCACTTTTGTCAATATAATTAAGTAGCGATGAATTCACTTTTGTCAATATAATTAAGTAGCGATGAATTCACTTTTGTCAATATAATTAAGTAGCGATGAATTCACTTTTGTCAATATAATTAAGTAGCGATGAAAACACTTTTGTCAATATAATTAAGTAGCGATGAAATCACTTTTGTCAATATAATTAAGTAGCGACAAAAATCACTTTTGTCAATATAATTGAGTAGCGACAAAAATCACTTTTGTCAATATAATTAAGTAGCGACAAAAAATCACTTTTGTCAATATAATTAAGTAGCGATGAATTCACTTTTGTCAATATAATTAAGTAGCGACAAAAATCACTTTTGTCAATATAATTAAGTAGCGATGAAATCACTTTTGTCAATATAATTAAGTAGCGACAAAAATCACTTTTGTCAATATAATTAAGTAGCGATGTATTCACTTTTGTCAATATAATTGAAGTAGCGATGAAATCACTTTTGTCAATATATTGAAGTAGCGACAAAAATCATATTTTTGTAAATGTAGAAGAAAGATTAAAATAACAAAAGATTCATTTTGACAATTGAAGAAGAATGACAATAGAAATTTCATTTTTATTTAATGTAATAAAAGAAAATACTTTTATTTTGTTAATGTCATACATTGCATATGAATGATATATATTTATTTTGTTAATGACATAGCATTGCATATGAATGATATATATTTATTTTGTTAACGTTGCATAGCATTGCATATGAAATGAAATATATTTATTTTGGTTAATGTAAAGAGTATGACAACTTCAATTTTTGTTAAGGTAAAGAATAGCGACAAATTCCTTTTTATATGTAAAGAGAGAGATGAAATAAGCTTGCGTATATATTAATTCACTTTTATATGTAATGAGAGAAATGAAGTAAAATTTGTTTACATATACATTCAGTTTATATGTCAATTGTAATGAAAGGTTTGTTAACATGTACATTCATAGTTGTATATGTCATTGGAAAAAGAGAGATTATTTTTATATGGATAGAATAAAAGAAAGATTCATTTTCATAAAAATAGATAAAAAGAATGGCAAAACATTCATTTTGTCAAATATGAAAGAAAGATAGAAAATATAAGGATGACAAGATACTCATTTGTCAAGAGTAAGAAATATGCATTTTGATCAAACGAAAAAGGATGACAAAATATTCATTTGTTAAAAATTAAGTTGACATTGTTTTGTACTGACGAGTTTTGTTAAAGGAAATTACATTTCATGTGATCAAAATAAAAAGAAATGAGAATTACATTTTTTTTATGTAATTATATGATTGGAATGTCACTTATATTAGAAGTGTTAAACTAGATAAACATGTCCCTTTTGTTTAAAAGAGGTTATTTAGGATAAGAAGGACATTTTATTAATTAAAATTACACTTTTATTTGAAACTATGATATTAAATGTGGTAAGCGAATAAAATTTACACTTTTATATATGTAACTATATATGAGGATTTGCACTGTAAATTAGAATTACATTCTAATTATGTAATTAAGGTATGATATTATATTTTATATTAAAAATTATATTTGCATGACGTCACCTAAGAAGGAAATTTGCATTGCCAATATAAAATAGCAAAAAATCATTTTTTTTGGTTTGCATTGAAAGAGATAAGAAATATATTCGTTCGTATAGAAATGAAGTTAACACCAAAATATATTTCGTTTTGGCTAGGAATTGAAATGACACAAAAATACTCATTTTTTGTTAAATTATGAAGTACGTACAAAAATATTCATTTTTGGTTGTAATTGGAATGATACACAAAATACATTTTTGTGTGTAGGATATGTGTGGAAATTGAAGAACATTAATAAAAGAAACCATTGTTTGGTGTGATGAGTTATTGCATATAAATAAGAAGATTGGTTGTTAGGAATGGTGGATCTAGATTAACCCTAGAGGGGGGGGGGGGGGGTTGAATAGGGTTTATCACAGTTTTTCAACTGAATTGAAAAATTGACAGGATATTAAAATAATAAACAGATCACAGAATGCAGCAGAAATAAAAGTGCAGAAAATAAATCACACACAGATATACCCAGCTTCGGCAAAACCCTGCCTACTGCTGCATTCCTAAGGTTACTAGATGATAGAACAGATCCCGCATACAAGACTTGTACACTCGCGACTCTCGCTCCTATTCTAACTCTACGCTCAAAACCGTAGACTGACCGATGTCCCCTCGATCAGATTTCCCCTGATTACGACCCTATAACCAGTAACCCAGATTTTACAGACTCTGTCAACTGTCAGTCAACACCCTGACTGATTCCCCTAGTATTTTACAGACACTAGAAACTGTTCATATTGGTTTACAACAGAAATTTAAAAACAAAACAATAAAAACAAAGTCAATTTAAACCCTAGCTTTAAAAGAAATTTAAATTCCCTTTTAAAAGTTAAGCCCAATGCTCTTCATCACTTGGCCGGCCCATTCTCATATTCATTTCACCCGATCTGTTTATTCTGAGGAGGAAAAAAAATGGCGGCTTTGAAAGGCTAGGGTTTTCCACGACGGCTTCAAATTAAATCGATGCTTGATTGATGAAGTGTAATTCTCTGATGCTCCAGTTTGATACTCCTTCGTCGTTCGATTGAATCTCTCTGTCTGGCGATCGAAACCCTAAAACATTTGTGAGTTATTCGATTTTCTCTTTAATTCTTTGAATTGAATTTGTGGGATTTTTTTTATATGCCTGTGATGATAGTGGTGTTTAAGTAGGATTTTACATCCTACCATATCTCTGATTTCACACAATAATGACACGGCTGATTTTGGTTTAATGATTTGTCCCTGATTTGCGAGTTTCCTCTTTTGAATTGTTGATAAATTCGGTTGAAAAAGAATTTGATGCCTTGATTAAAAAACCGTGAATTTTGTGATTGAATACTTGGAAAGAGTGAATTGATTTCCCATATTACTTGCTTGATTTAAACACCATAGTCCCCTTGAATGAATCTGGAATACTTTCCCAAAAGTGATTTGATAATTCTGGAAATATATTCAATGCATTTCTTGCCGCATGAACACATGCCATATAAATTGATTTGTAATTTTCTGCAAATAAATACACTTCATGTGTATGATTGAATCCTTGCCCTTTATGTCAAACTGTAATTTCTGAATTGCTTGTGGCCTCTTTAATTTGATTTATAAAAGATTTTCCAAAAAGAAATCTTGCCAGTTTTAATTCCTGAATATTTTGAATTCACACTGTCATTTCTGGAAACATATTTGATTTCTTGATCTCCAATTTCCTTGTATGCATTGTCATGCTTTCTGCTCGCAATTCTTGCCCAAGAATCCTCATGCATTTTTCTTTGACATTACTGGAAAGAATTAAATTAAAAAAGTTTACTTTCTTGCCAAAGTTTACTCATCTGATTTCAGTTAACATGCTGCACATTTATGTATGCTTTGCCATGCATGTATTCTTCACCATATATGCTGAAATGAAAGCTGCAATTACTTGTTTTTTGCACTGTGCTTAACTCTTCAACATTGCTGCTGAACTTATGGCTTGAAATTTTTGGATTTGTAATCTTGCCCTGACTTTCATGATAGTTAAGCTGAATCACTTTGACACTGCAACCATTGTATGTTGATAATGCTGCATCTCTGTAATTGCTGTTATCACATGAAACATGCATTCTCCATGCTGATATTTGCATTTAGGCTGCCATGATGTTTCACCCTCCATGCTTCATGAACATGAATCTGATTATATCTGAACCACTTCATTTGCTGTGTACACAGTTGTGTACATGTTGATGTTCTGTCCATTTATGGCTTGTCAATCTGGCTCGACGCATTTGTATATACATTGTGCATGCTCGAGCACTTGAACTGTAACCATTTTTCATTCATTGTGCCATGTTGCTTTAGTGTGTATCCATGCTGCATGTCCACATTAGCCTGCTTGACCATTTTTGCATTATGTTCGATCATGGACTTGACCATTTGAACCAGTTCGAACATGAGCTTTACTGTGTTCACATTTGTGATGGCTTATACTTGAGTTTGCACTTGTACCAGAAAGAAAAGACTTGCTTGACCTGCATTGTATTTGTTGGATGCCTCGGCCAACTTGACTTTGAACCTTTGAGCTGTCGACCATTTTTACTCTTTGTTGGCTTTGACATTTGCTGGTTGACATTTGTTTTGTTGCTTTTACTGTTGTGCTGCCTCGACACTTTGAATTATTGTTGACTTGTGTATTACACTTAGTTGAGCAGGTCCTCGTGGCTACTCCTCAGTTGCACACTGATTGGCGAGGCAGTGCACACGTGTATATACATGCACGTGTGTACATGCAGCCATCAGACGAGTTTTCCTGTCCCTGCACTGAAATATGTGTATATACATATACATGTATGTGTATACATGTATCGTGCGCGTGCTACATTAACATATCAGATCAAGTCATGAAAAAGGATGAGAAACACACCAGAAAACTGAGGCAAATAGAATTTTAAAAATAAAATTTATATTTGCATGTGTTCAGTTTTATTTCTATTGCAGTATACTGTGTGTGTGTGTTTCATGTGACAGGTAAGCAGGTGATGACTGGACTGACAGTGAAGTGCTGTGAAGACTGAAGACAGAAGACTGAGAGACAGTGTCAGTGAATGTAAATGTATCAGTGATTGAATATGTAGATGAAAATGTAAAACTAAGTGATGAGTGTTGAGTGAAGACTTGATGTGTACTGAAATGTATTACAGAGATGTACAAATAGTGGAGTATAAAATTTGTACTGTTTGATATTGAAATAAAATATTCTATTCAAATAAAATACTGTGAATATTTAAAGTTCTGTACAGTTGAATTTTATTTAAATAGAGATATTATATTCATGTATGTTGTGTAGTATATGAAACAGTACAATTGCAAACACATTTATAAAAATATATATTTGGTTGTTATCATCAAACAAAAATCATATAATTGTGTATACAACACCGTTATATACAACAATCTCCCCCTTTTGATGATGACAAACAAATATGAAGATTTTGAATATAATAAATGTGTTTGAGAGTGAAGAACTGAACTCCCCCTATTTGAAAGCTCCCCCTACAACAGAAACTCCCCCTATAACTGTGCATGAGTGAAAAGAATGTGAAACTGAATTGGAATTTTCAAAATTAATATATTTATAAACTATTCACTCATAAATCAAAATCTCAACCCATTCTCCCCCTTTTGTTATCATCAAAAGGATACAGAATTCAAAATACAGATGAAATGTGACAAAAAAAAATTCAGCATAAAAGGAAGAATGATTATCATAAATCTCAATCAGTCAAACAAAAATCATAATATTCTAAGAACAGGTGGCATATTTCACATTTTTAGAGAATGACCGATATACGATGAATTTTATATAAAATGGAGAGAGTTTAAAAACAATTCATTTTCAATTATTTTCAAAGGATTTTTATAAAAATAAAGCACAAAAACAATGATGGATTTGGGCTATAATAAATAATTCATTTTAAGTGACAAACTCGAATAATCTCAAATCCCAATATCTATCAATCAACATATCATAATACTTCATAAGATATTAACACATTTCACAGATTAGAACATGGATTGATAGAATGGTTTTTACATACCAAGGAGTATTTCAAAATAATTTTAATTTATAGCACATTTTTTTTTTATTTAAGAGCACACTGACCACGCATAACCAGAACTTGGATTTTTAAATGAAGTCAGTTGCAGCTTAAATTATAAGTTGTCTCTTAACCATGCATGACCAGAACTTGGATTTTTAAATGAGGTTAGTGACACACTTATATATTAATTATATATTTTATCATTTTTTTGGCTTTATATAGAAAAACTCCTCGGCATATACAACCAATACGAATGACAGAAATGTGGCTAGTACAGAAATGGACTGTGAAATAAATTTCTAAATTAATTATATTATGAAATATGACCAACTGTACCGGGATTATTGAAAATTTTCAATTGACACTAATTCTGAAAAATAACATAACCACAATTCCATCACAAATATTTTCACTGTTTATTCAAGATAATTTTTTAAAAAACATTAAACTCTCCACATTTATAAAAAATTATCATGGATGGCAGAATGATGATAGATAATGAGGATGGTCATGAAATAATTGCCAGTTCAAAGATATTATAATAAATATTCAACCATCATGAAAATCCAGATAAAATCTCCTCTTGTTGTGAAATATATTGCAGTCATAATTCATCACAATTTCAAATTCTGATATATTTTGATGAATTATAAATACAAAACAATTTGGATATTGATTTCAATTTCTGAATGAATAATTAATAAATAATTCTAAAATTGAAAATCAAATACAAGAGGAATATGCTGATCTATACACGACAAGAGGGAAAAATGTGTACAAGACAAAAGGAGTGTGTGGATTTATACATGGTGAAGATTTGAATCTAAGTACAGATGGGTGAGACAAATATAAGGCGCTTCTGATACCACTTGGTGTCTCTATTTACGAGGAATGGTAACAAGACATTTGAGACAAACAAGTATACCACAGACAAAAAAATCTTAAATACAAAGCCCAGTCAGATCAAGCAAATTAATTTCATGTATCAGAGCATGGTATGTATTTAGTTCCAAAACAAGCAGTCACCAAAACATATTTTCCAGAACTATAACTGAGCAGCACAAAAATTATTTTCAAAGCAGACTTGTCAAGGAGATGTTCCAAAGATATTTCAAACAGTCAAAGAATTGTTCATGATCCAGGATTAAATATAGTTTATTTTAAATCATTTGAATGAATTGCGAAGATATCCGGATTCAACGAATCAATCACACGGTTTATAAACTTTAGATTCAGAATATGTGTGTGATTCAATAAATCAATAAATTCAAATGATTTTAAACAAACTAGTATTAAAGTCAAATATTCATGAAATACCAATGACATTCAAATCCCAATTCTCAAAGAATTTACACAAATATTTCTGACAAACAGAAGAGTTATTTCAGATCATTTACATCAGAAATGAGAGATATTCATGATCTACACAATTAAACAATAATTTATTTGAAATCAATTGAATCGATGTCAAGGTTTGAGATATAATGAATCAGTCACACAATAATGATAACTTTGATTTTAAGAGGTGTGTGAAATTCGAAATATCATGAATTTCAGTTGATTTCAAACAAACAAATTCCAAATAAAATGATCATGAATATAAGATGAATTCCAGGATGTATCACAGATTCAATACAATTCAAACTATCCAAGCCAATCTGAAAAATAATGAAATTATCACAACTGATAAATATTGGTGTGCTGTAATGAGTATAATATTTCAAGCTTTTCTAAAATGAATTAGAAGAAACTCAAAACAACAGTGGTGTGTGAAACTTCATCAAATTTTCAGATCTTCAAAATTTAGAATTCTAATTAACAGTGTTCAAGATTTGGCAAGAATACATCAACACTGTTATGAATTCATAAATCAGAAAATAAACTTCAAAACAATTGCAGATATTTACAAGATTAACATCAAGATCTAGAAATAATTAACACATCAGAGTTCGATTCAAATAAAGCAAATTTCCACAAGATTATGAGTACTGCAATTGGAAGTTAAGAAAGTCCACGAAAAAAAATAAAATTGCAGCAGTGACAAATCAAAGGAAATAGACAGAAGATATAGAAGGAGGAAAATAAATAAAATAAAAAAAATTAAAAACAAAGAATATACAAAAGAATGAGTGTAGAGATATACCTGAAATCCATGTAAGCAAATGAATCTTTAACTCAACTGATTTGGCTAAGGAACTGTGAATAACCTGATGATATGACGCAGTTTGAATTCGGTTTTTAGCACAGTTGTTCCTCAGCCTCCTTTGGTACCTAACTGTTTAGAGGATTGAGTGGTCTAACAAAAACAGTAAAACCACTCACAGTTGTATTTGCTTGTTTTGGTACCCAAACCTGTTTGTAAAGCAATCCATCTGAATTGACCTTTGTTCCCTTTGGAACCCATATCTGTTTGAATTTAACGACGTTTGTTTTATTTCTTTTTGGGATCCAGGATTGCTTAAATGGTTTGTTATAAAACAAATTCACATCATGTTTTTGATTCAAAAAACCTTTGGGATTATCAAAGTTTGAGTTTTCAAAAAGATTTTTTTCAAAGCATTTTGAAGGATTTTTCAAATCATTTGAATTTTGTTTTCCAAAAACATTATTTTTCCCGAAGCCAAGACCAGATTTATTTTCAATAGAAACTTGGTTTTGTAACAGCATATTCAACGATTTTTCCCCATTAGAAAATTTATCCAAAGTTGATTCTAATCGTTGAATTTTGGATTTTAGATTGCTATTTTCCTTTAATAAATTTGAGAAATTATTTATAGCGATCTTTTGTTCAGCATTGGACTGTTTCAAAACCAAATTCTCATTTTCAAGCAATTTAATTTTGGCTTGGGATTCATCAATTTCAGATTCAAAGAGTTTTTGTTTTTCAAACTCAAATTTCTTGGATTTCTCAATCTCATTTTCCAGCTCTTTTAAAATCAAATCGGATTTCAACAAATTCTCCTTTTCAGCAATTTCAAATTTGGAATATATATCATTCTTAAAATTTTCAAATTCCTTTTGTAAAAAATTATTCAAACTTGATAACTCAATCTTGTTTTCTTTTAAGATCAAAATTTCTTTTTCAAACTTTTGAATATTTTTATTGAGATGAACAAGATTGGTTTTCAGTTTCAAACAATTTTTGCAATCAGAATTTGAAGGATTTTTGAAATATTCAAGTTGTGATTCCAAATCATCAATTTTGCCGGTCAACTCAGAATTTTTAGATTTTAGACTTTTATTTTTAGATTGTAGTTTATCGACAGACTTAGTTAGATCAGCACACATATAAATTAAATCTTCGTAAGAAAAATTTTCTGTTTCACCATCTGTTGATTCTCCATCGTTTGATCTATCTGTTTCTCCTTTAAAGCTTTGATCTGAATCTGAGTCGATATTTCGGGATTTTGAGTAGTTGTTGTCAATTTGCCCATATTCCGTATTGAGAGCTGTCCAAATTTCCTGCGCAGTTAAACAATGGGAAATCAGACTGTATTGATTATCATTAAGATGAGAATAAAGAATATGTGTAGCACGAGAATTAAAAACTTTATCTACCATATCGTACCCATTAATAACAACATCCCAACATTTAATATTAACAGATTTTAAATAAAATTCCATTTTGGATTTCCAGTTTAAAAAATCTGTTCTAGTGAAAATAGTTGGAGATGAACTGGACTGACTCTCAGAAGACTGACAACAAGGGGAAAACATGATTCTAGAGTTAATCAAAAACCTTGCTCTGATACCAAATGGTGGATCTAGATTAACCCTAGAGGGGGGGGGGGTGAATAGGGTTTATCACAGTTTTTAAACTGAATTGAAAAATTGACAGGATATTAAAATAATAAACAGATCACAGAATGCAGCAGAAATAAAAGTGCAGAAAATAAATCACACACAGATATACCCAGCTTCGGCAAAACCCTGCCTACTGCTGCATTCCTAAGGTTTCTACTAGATGATAGAACAGATCCCGCATACAAGACCTTGTACACTCGCGACTCTCGCTCCTATTCTAACTCTACACTCAAAACCGTAGACTGACCGATGTCCCCTCGATCAGATTTCCCCTGATTACGACTCTGTAACCAGTAACCCAGATTTTACAGACTCTGTCAACTGTCAGTCAACACCCTGACTGATTCCCCTAGTATTTTACAGACACTAGAAACTGTTCATATTGGTTTACAACAGAAATTTAAAAACAAAACAATAAAAACAAAGTCAATTTAAACCCTAGCTTTAAAAGAAATTTAAATTCCCTTTTAAAAGTTAAGCCCAATGCTCTTCATCACTTGGCCGGCCCATTCTCATATTCATTTCACCCGATCTGTTTATTCTGAGGAGGAAAAAAAATGGCGGCTTTGAAAGGCTAGGGTTTTCCACGACGGCTTCAAATTAAATCGACGCTTGATTGATGAAGTGTAATTCTCTGATGCTCCAGTTTGATACTCCTTCGTCGTTCGATTGAATCTCTCTGTCTGGCGATCGAAACCCTAAAACATTTGTGAGTTATTCGATTTTCTCTTTAATTCTTTGAATTGAATTTGTGGGATTTTTTTTTATATGCCTGTGATGATAGTGGTGTTTAAGTAGGATTTTACATCCTACCATATCTCTGATTTCACACAATAATGACACGGCTGATTTTGGTTTAATGATTTGTCCCTGATTTGCGAGTTTCCTCTTTTGAATTGTTGATAAATTCGGCTGAAAAAGAATTTGATGCCTTGATTAAAAAACCGTGAATTTTGTGATTGAATACTTGGAAAGAGTGAATTGATTTCCCATATTACTTGCTTGATTTAAACACCATAGTCCCCTTGAATGAATCTGGAATACTTTCCCAAAAGTGATTTGATAATTCTGGAAATATATTCAATGCATTTCTTGCCGCATGAACACATGCCATATAAATTGATTTGTAATTTTCTGCAAATAAATACACTTCATGTGTATGATTGAATCCTTGCCCTTTATGTCAAACTGTAATTTCTGAATTGCTTGTGGCCTCTTTAATTTGATTTATAAAAGATTTTCCAAAAAGAAATCTTGCCAGTTTTAATTCCTGAATATTTTGAATTCACACTGTCATTTCTGGAAACATATTTGATTTCTTGATCTCCAATTTCCTTGTATGCATTGTCATGCTTTCTGCTCGCAATTCTTGCCCAAGAATCCTCATGCATTTTTCTTTGACATTACTGGAAAGAATTAAATTAAAAAAAATTACTTTCTTGCCAAAGTTTACTCATCTGATTTCAGTTAACATGCTGCACATTTATGTATGCTTTGCCATGCATGTATTCTTCACCATATATGCTGAAATGAAAGCTGCAATTACTTGTTTTTTGCACTGTGCTTAACTCTTCAACATTGCTGCTGAACTTATGGCTTGAAATTTTTGGATTTGTAATCTTGCCCTGACTTTCATGATAGCTAAGCTGAATCACTTTGACACTGCAACCATTGTATGTTGATAATGCTGCATCTCTGTAATTGCTGTTATCACATGAAACATGCATTCTCCATGCTGATATTTGCATTTAGGCTGCCATGATGTTTCACCCTCCATGCTTCATGAACATGAATCTGATTATATCTGAACCACTTCATTTGCTGTGTACACAGTTGTGTACATGTTGATGTTCTGTCCATTTATGGCTTGTCAATCTGGCTCGACGCATTTGTATATACATTGTGCATGCTCGAGCACTTGAACTGTAACCATTTTTCATTCATTGTGCCATGTTGCTTTAGTGTGTATCCATGCTGCATGTCCACATTAGCCTGCTTGACCATTTTTGCATTATGTTCGATCATGGACTTGACCATTTGAACCAGTTCGAACATGAGCTTTACTGTGTTCACATTTGTGATGGCTTATACTTGAGTTTGCACTTGTACCAGAAAGAAAAGACTTGCTTGACCTGCATTGTATTTGTTGGATGCCTCGGCCAACTTGACTTTGAACCTTTGAGCTGTCGACCATTTTTACTCTTTGTTGGCTTTGACATTTGCTGGTTGACATTTGTTTTGTTGCTTTTACTGTTGTGCTGCCTCGACACTTTGAATTATTGTTGACTTGTGTATTGCACTTAGTTGAGCAGGTCCTCGTGGCTACTCCTCAGTTGCACACTGATTGGCGAGGCAGTGCACACGTGTATATACATGCACGTGTGTACATGCAGCCATCAGACGAGTTTTCCTGTCCCTGCACTGAAATATGTGTATATACATATACATGTATGTGTATACATGTATCGTGCGCGTGCTACATTAACATATCAGATCAAGTCATGAAAAAGGATGAGAAACACACCAGAAAACTGAGGCAAATAGAATTTTAAAAATAAAATTTATATTTGCATGTGTTCAGTTTTATTTCTATTGCAGTATACTGTGTGTGTGTGTTTCATGTGACAGGTAAGCAGGTGATGACTGGACTGACAGTGAAGTGCTGTGAAGACTGAAGACAGAAGACTGAGAGACAGTGTCAGTGAATGTAAATGTATCAGTGATTGAATATGTAGATGAAAATGTAAAACTAAGTGATGAGTGTTGAGTGAAGACTTGATGTGTACTGAAATGTATTACAGAGATGTACAAATAGTGGAGTATAAAATTTGTACTGTTTGATATTGAAATAAAATATTCTATTCAAATAAAATACTGTGAATATTTAAAGTTCTGTACAGTTGAATTTTATTTAAATAGAGATATTATATTCATGTATGTTGTGTAGTATATGAAACAGTACAATTGCAAACACATTCATAAAAATATATATTTGGTTGTTATCATCAAACAAAAATCATATAATTGTGTATACAACACCGTTATATACAACAAGGAAAATATGGTAAGATGAAATGGATGGAGGAATTATATATATAATTATATATATATAAAAATTTAAAATCAAACGATATGAAATGATTTCCAACTTATATATACACGAGAATTGTTTGGGAAGTCCGAGTTTATCTCATTCCAAACAATTTAAACGACGTTTAAAAATTGAAGATTTAAAGACGACCATAGAAGACCGACGGTCTTCACATCGAATGGACGACGACTGCTGATGCCCATGATTGGAGTAGCTACCTTGAAGGGGCTACAGTGGTTGCCGTCCGGACGTAGTGTTGATTTGTACGGATTTGACTTTCGCTCAGACCCAGAGCATAAGTTTTAAATGGATTGTGTGTCTGACGTTGTACTCCGTTAATATCATGTTATTGATTTTCTGTCTATATATAAATGATTGGTGGTGAAGAATTTATTCTTTACTTAACACCCGTTTATATATTGATGGATGATCAATGGTACGGTATGGATTGACAATGTGGCACGCTAAGATGAAGATGATCAAGGCTTTGTTGAAAAGCAGGCCTTGTGGTTTTGACGTAACTTCGCGAGCCTCACAAACCGGTAGAGTCTAAAACGGGCAAAGGGAACGCAGGGAGAGCAGCACGTTTCTTTCTAGCTAGAAGTGGTGTTTGGGTTTTATCACGGCCTGACATTTTACTTATGTGGATGATGAAATGAGGCGCGCCTCGGATAGGTCCTATAGGACCGGGAAATGTGTGCTTAGGAATTGCCAATCCTCTAAGCTGTATTTGAGGACCGGCCCTGCCATTTCCAAGGGTTAACTGCGGGTAATCCTGGGACATTAGCTAGAGTGTCTCGAATCGGTAAGGAGCTCCGCTCTAGCCTTGACTCATGATGGAAATCCAAATCTCCAATACGCCCCATGCGGTTTTGATTGTATTACTAGTACGGAGGCATATTATATGGTACCTATGCTTCCTAGGATTGATATTATGATTGAAATGTTTTATTAAAACATATACACACTAATAATAATATCGTTTTTACGTATTTATCATCTTTTAATCACCATAAGGTAAAACTCTATCCTCTGGTGTGCGTTGCATTGTGTGATGGGACCTGAGTCTTATGGTGGTTTCATTTTTCTAAAAAGCATTGCGTTATTTGACGATTTACTTTACTGTTATGCACAGCAATCCATTGGAGTAAACCCGTTCCGCGTTAGCGGCGTGGTCCTTGGATTTGCCTTATTAGTAGTTATGTTAGTTAAGAATTCTCACACCAGTCCCACGACTGACCCGTTGTTTGTTTCCACCTTTGCAAACTCGGGTGCCCTCTTTTCCATACGGGCAGTCGAGTAGTTTGTCTACAGGTTTATCTCTTGAGCAGGATACTGGATTGAAGCATAAAGCTGTGTCCAGGATATAGAAAAGACTTCCGTTGTATTAGTTTTGTTCAGCTGCAATGTATTATAAATTAAATGTAAAATTTATCTTCCGCTGCAATTATTTTTATTCGATGTACTCTGATATTCTGTACTCTGATGTAAACATTTTGTACTGTTTATAAAAGTCTGCTGTTTTGTTCTGATGATTGTTGTATTCCCAAAGTTAAAGTATTCGGGATTTGAACGGTCTTGGTCGATTTTGCGATCGATCGGGTCGTGCAAAGCCCGGGTCTTTACAACTTCTCTCCAAGTAAATAATGTCGCCACCTCTTAAACGCAAATACTATGGTAGCTAGCTCTAGATCATGGGTGGGGTGGGTCTTCTCATGAACTCTCAACTGTCTACCCCATAACACACTACTTTCCCTTCTTGCATCAGAACCACGCCAAGCCCTGTATCACATGCATCAGTGTAAATAGTAAACACTTTACTTCCATCAGGCAAGGTCAAGACTGGGGCTATTGTCAGAGCCCTCTTCAGTCATTGGAAAGCAACATCACAATCTATATCCCATGAAAACGCCAAGTTCTTCTTTGTCAGCTTGGTGAGTGGGGCTGATATCTTTGCGAAGTCCTTAATGAACTTCCTATAATAACCTACCATCCCAAGAAATCTTATCACCTCCATTGCATTTTTCAGAATTTGCCAATCTTGCACTGCAACTACCTTTGCGGGATCTACAGCTGTCCCTTCTTTGGAGACCACATGCCCTAAGAATCTCACCTCTTTTCTCCAAAAATGGCATTTAGAGAACTTCGCCTTAAGCTGATGCGCATGGAGAGTTTTCAAAACTTCTCTCAAATGATGGGCATGCTCTTCTTCGCTCTTGGAGAAGATCAAAATATCATCAACAAAGACTACGACAAATTTATTTAGGAACTCCCGAAACACCCTACTCATCAGATCGACAAAATAGGCAGGTGCGTTCGCCAACCCAAAAGGCATAACTAGCCATTCAAAGAAACCATCCGGAGTTCTAAAAGCGGTCTTATCTATGCTGTCCTCGGCTACCCTCAACCGATGAAACCCCGTGGCCAAGTCTAACTGATAGAATACCGAGGCACCAACAAGCTGATCAAATAAATCATCAATCCTTGGGAGCGGGTGCCTATTCTTCTTAGTGAGTTTATTCAACTCTCTATAGCCGACACACAAACGAAGCGAACCATCCGCCTTAGTTGCGAATACAACTGGAGCACCCCATTCATATATGCTTCGTCTGATAAATCCTTTCTCAAGTAGCTCCCCTACTTGCTTACTCAGCTCCTTTCTTTCCCTTGGAGCCATATGGCGCACTGGCAATGCAACTGGCTTTGCATTGTCCACCAAATATATACGAAAATCGATCTCGTGCCTCGGAGGTAAGCCCCGTACCTCATCAAAAACATCAGAATAATCTCGGACTACGAGAAAATATTGCAGATCATTGATAGATGCATCAAGAGACTCTAGGAAACTAAGCATAACAGATCCTTGGGGGTCACAAGAAATCTCGAGGGTCCTCCCATGATAAGTCAGAAGCCTAACGACCCTCCTCTCACAATCCAGAATGACACCATGTGTGGTAAGCCAATCCATTCCTAGAATCAACCCGTAGCCCATAAACCCGAGCACATACGCATCACAGTCAAACTCTATGCCTAACATAGATATTTTCATACCCCGACAAATCATAGATAAATGAGCTGAAGAACCAATGGGGTTTGATACAACTACGTGATCCACTACCATACTAGTAATTAAGTGCAGAGATTCAACCATAGAACTAGATATAAATGAATGTGAAGCGCCAAAATCAAAAAGTGTTCTAATAGGATGGTTTGAAAGAGAAATTAAACCTTCCACAGAAATTTTTCTACCTCTATCAAGAGCACTGATTGCGAGAGCATGCACCTTCCCTCTAGAAGTTCCTGCCCTTTGACCTTGTCCCTACGATCCCTGTTT
Source organism: Allium sativum (assembly GCA_030737875.1). NCBI lineage: Eukaryota > Viridiplantae > Streptophyta > Magnoliopsida > Asparagales > Amaryllidaceae > Allium > Allium sativum. The sequence goes on from CM060912.1 coordinate 434,443,266, forward strand.
CTTCGGAAACTCTCTAGCAAAGTGTCCGACTTCTCCACAATTGAAGCAAGTGTTCTTCCTTCTTTTACAGTCTTTGATCAAGTGACCCTCTTTCCCACAACCGTGACATTTCCTCTTATCCTTGGCCTTGTCATTCTTCCTACCTTTCTTCTGTTGTTGTTATTGTTGTTGCCCATTCTTGGGTCACACCTTCTTATTTTGCGTTGTTTCCTCAGCCTTTACTTCCTTCTTTTCTCCCTTGTCTTCCTCGTACATTAGAGCCATATTGCCAATATTTTCAAAAGTGGCTCCCATTGGAATATGAGACATGGATAACCCATGAAGGGGTTCATTTAGCCCTTTAACAAACTGCAAAGCCTTCTTATGCGGAGTGTCTACCAATTCCAGTCCAAACCTTGGTAGCTAGTTAAATTTGTTCACATACTCTTTAACCGTCAAGTTCCCTTGCTTGAGTGCTAAGAACCTCTCCATCTGCATGCTCTTCTCAGCTAGGGAAAGGAATTTCATCTCAAACCTCTGTCTAAAGACATCCCAAGTTTCCACCGGACGACCTACTTGGGTTACCTCCCACCAAAATGAAGCTTCATCCTTCAATAGCCAAGCAGCTAACTGGATATTTCTTTGATCCTCTACTTCAAAGATTACTAACAATTCCTCGGTCTCCTTGAGCCAGTTCCTTGTTTCCACAAACGTCTCGGTTCCATGGAATGGCTTCCCTTCCATAGCACGGAAATCTTTGCAAATCTTTGAGAAGTTGTCTGCACGTAGAGGAGGAGGAGGAGCAACGGGTGCAGCTGGGGAAGGAATTTTTCCTTAGCCTTCTACGGAACCATCCTGGTATCGTAACGCCCTCTGGAATGTTAGGTTCCTCAGACATGCTGAAAAAGAAAATGAAAGAGATTCAGACAAGGGATCGAAAGATATTACTTACGGCGTTTTGGGGAATGTTTTTCAAAACAAACTTTTCTTTTTGAAAATACTTTCTTTTAAAACCTTTTTGAAAATAGCTTTCAAAAACTTTTATCTAATCTGGTAACATTCAGCTCTGATACCAAGTGTGACACCCCACGTCTGTTAAAGTCACTCACAAAGGGAATACATTAAGTTTCGTGAAGCGTTATAGTAAATAGTACAGAAATATTACAAGACATACATATAAGATAACAACGGAATAAAAACTTTATTTATCATAAGATACCGTCGTCCAAAAACATTACATGTCTGAAATATAAAAGCCCATTACAACATAAAGGCTACTGTCTTGTACTTCAAAAATCTCAGAGTACATAAAAGAAATAAAAATTCCCAAAAAAATATAGCCATAGCAACAAGGATAGGAGCTTGAGCCATACATCTCAGATGCTCTAGCAAAAGTAAGCAGAATCACAGTCAAGCTTGAGTGTTCCCGCCCTGAGAACCTGGGGAGAAACGGAAGAAAGAAGAGGAAACAAAAAGGGTCAGACATAAAGTCTGGCGAGTCTAGTTACTTTTAGCAAGTAAATAAATAAAAGTAGAATGACAGGCATATAAAGTGGATAAGAGAGAGTTAACTACATAAAAGGCAAGTATGACAAAGTGAACAGGATAGGGTGTATACGCTTCTAATGATTACTCTGCACTATTACTAGTATATCTAGAATGAGATGATCCCTTCCACTATAAGGTGGTAGACTTAGGCATACGCCCAAGTGTACTCTAACCACTACCCTAATCGATCAGCTCCCTAATCCGCGCAGATACTCTGTGTCGGCCCCACTTTAGGATGTATCACAACCTAAAGTGGAAACCCTCCGCTGATATGCATAGGCCCATATCTATAGGTGTCACGGTCGTCTTATCCCCATCTTCCTGGCTCATGCACGCACATGGCCTGGTCAATTTGCGCCGCCCACACCGTCCTCCATGTTTGGATCTATTACAATCAGTCCAGTAAGCGTGCCCCTTCTCCGACCTAGTTCGTAGTACATGTTTTGATACATACTCCGGGTGACTAGATGAAACGGGTCCCACACAATATGATACAAGCTCTCCCCATTGTCTTGTATCCTCCACTAGGTTTTCCATTTGATTATGTATACCACTAGGTGTCTTTAATTACATATCTTTATTATTTCCATCGGTAATGTATACCATTAGGTGTCCTTAATTACATAACCTTATCGGGTAAAGTTTGTGGGCTTATATGTAAATATTACCCACCCCCTCAGATTTGCTTAACCAACCCATTGTCGAACCAATTTGACTTAACCCCAACTTTAGTTCATAATCATACAATCCCTATGGATTAGATTAGGTTAAGTAGTCCAATTTATTACCATGTCCATTTATGGTTTATAGCGGGCTAGACCTCCCACATTAGGCCTACAACTTGTGGATGCTGGATATGCCGGTCGGGTCCGGGCAGACTTCTTCCACAAGTTGGGCCTAACCTCGTGTCTTAGCCCGATTCGTATTTGTGCACTTACACCTCTCACATTAGGTTCAACATTAGTGGTTGATGGATATGCCGGTCGGGTCCGGGTAGACTTCCACCACTAATGCAACCTAACCTCGTGTCGTAAGTGAAATTACAATTTCTAATTGTAATCTTAGACATTATTGTCCAAATTCTAACCTATGTATTTATAGGTGATTATGCCCCTTTTTCCCCATTTTGAATTATATGTCCAATTCATATAAACATTATTTAAATTATGTCAATTCTAACATTTTTTCCCCCGTTCCCTAACTAGCGCATTCACATAATTTGCGGCATGCTTAGGCAAGATAATAGCCTAGTCATAAACAATAAAAATGGAAAAGTGATGGGAATATGACAAAGGTGATTGTTCTGGCATAAACATAAACTAGCATGGCGATAAGGTGGACATATAAGCATGAATATGATGAACTTGTGGCAGTTAACTAATTCTAACATAACTATGATGTCATAATAAGCATAATAAGATCTAAATTTACAATTTAGATGTCCAGCTGGTTCAGATCTGATATGATAGGCAAAAGGTGATAAACTAGATCTGATTGATAATTTAGATATCCACATAATTCAGATCCAATAGTTAAAAATAGATCTAACACAAATAAGGTTTAAGATCCACATCATAGAATGTCATAGAAGTTACAATAGATGTGACAAGATAGAGATTTAGATCCAAGTTATAAACAATTTAGAATGTCATATGTTCACAATTTACAATGGATCCAGTATTATATATGCACATGAAGAAATCCAAACTATAGTCATATCAGGTTTACTTTTAGATATTTAAATCAAAAAGCAACTAAGAACTCACAGAGTTTGGATTAGAAAATAAAAGAAGAATGGATCTTGAATCTCTAACTGATTTGCTTAAGTTTATAGTTCTAGAAGATAATGGATCCAGTTAAGTTCAGAAACCGGTAGCGTTTGGCCTCCATTGAATTCCAATGAAGAAAAAAAGAGAAATGGACCCGTATATATAGCTGTCAGCCTCCAGAAACCGACTGCCATGTCAGCCCTAGGGGTGTCAACACCCCTGTAGGAGGGTCGACCTTGGTGTCGACACCCCAGTTTGGGGGGGGGGGGGAGGGGGGTGACCCCGGTGTCGACACCCCCTAGGGGGTCGAACCCCTAGAGCGCGAAATTTGCCGCCTTACGAATTTTTTATTTTTGAGCCCTTTTCTGTATAAGCGCTGACTCAAATTTGACTCATATGTATATATATAATTCTTCTACGCGTATACAAACTTGAAATCCTCATAACTTCTTCATACGGTGTCCGTTTTACGCAAGCCAAATGTCTGTCTTGACCAGAATTTCAAGATAGACGCAATGGCGAAGCCCGTTTCCCTTAATTTTAAATATTAAATTAATTATTATTTAACTTATCCTCTTTTAGTGTTGTTAAAAATACGGGGTGTTACAGAAACATTACAAGACAGATAATAAATAGCAGCGGAATTCAAAATTTTATTAAGCAGATAGTTCAAAACATGGTTACATCATATGTCTGAAATACATAAAACCCAGTACATCAACTTAAAACTTCTGTCTTGTACTTAAATCATCAGAGTACAATAATAAAAGAAGCATAATCCAAAAAAAAACATAGCTATAGTAGGGAGAGATATGAAATCAAGCAGTACATCTAAGCAGCTCCAAGGAAAGCTAAGCGGAATCCTAATCAAGCTTGATTATTCCTACCTTGAGAACCTGAGTGGGAGGGGGTAACGGAAGAGAAAGAGGAAGAAACAAAATGGGTCAGACATAAAGTCTGGCGAGTCCATTTACTTTTAGCATATAAATAAGTAAAAGTATCATGACAATCATATAAAGTGGACAAGAGAGATAGCATCATAAAAACAGGTATGACAAGGTAAACAAGATAAACTGAACAGAAGAGGCATTGCGCTTCTCTATTACTTTCTCTCTCTCTCTCTCTCTCTGCACCAATACTAGTATCATATGAACAAGATGATCCCAACTAGAATAGAATGGTAGACTTAGGTGTACTTCAAGTAACAGGTTTTACCCCAACAAGAACAACAGGTAGCCCAATAGGAACGACATGTATTACACCCAACAAGAATAACAGGCTTTCCAACAAGCAAGACTAGATGTACCCTAATTACTACCCCAATCGATCGGCTCCCTACTCCATAGATACCCTGTGCTGGCCCCACAGTAGGATGTATCACTTCCTAAAGTGGCAACCCTTCGTTTTCAGGATGTGCACAACCATATCTACACGTGTCACAACGTCTTAGCCACCTCTTGTCTGAACCCATGCACACACATGACCCCGTCGGAACGCACTGCCTACACCAGCCCTTCGTTTTGGATCTCTTACAATCAGCCCAGTAAGTGTGCCCCGACTCCGACCTAGTTCGGAGTACTCGTTTGATACCTATATATGGGTTACTGACTGAAACAGGTCCCACACACAAGATGATACAAGCTTCCCCCTACGCTTTCATCCCCACCACTAGGTTTTCCATAGGTTATGCCATACCAGAGTAAAAAGATTGCATAACCCCACAGGTTAAGTTTATAGGCCTATATATAAATATTACCCACCACCCCAAGATATACTTAACCCTCCCATCGTTCCAAGCTAGTTTACTTAACTCCTACTCAAGTTAATATGTTCAGATAATCCCTATGGATTCAAACGGGTTAAGTATTACAGGTTAGCAGGTTATCCCCATTCGCACTGACTTCTTTTTCAAGTTGCCAAGTTCCACTTGCTTATTAACTTCTTATATATAAATTAATCCATTTAAGTTTATTAATAAGCCCCATCACATGTTATTCTTTAGATTGTAATTAACAAAAGTAATCTACAATCTTTCACCCCTGGATTATAATTAACGAAATTAATCTTACAATCCCTTTGTATTATTTGTTGTCTGATTCTATAGTTACAATAACATGTTTTACTTAATATGTAATTAAGTTTACTTCATCTTAATTCACCTGTTTTCTGTTTAACATATCACTACAACTTGTCGTTTTTCTACTTATTAACTTAGTTCTCTTAACTAAGGTTTACTAATAAGCTTCCTTTTCTTTTATTATAACTTATGTTATAATTTTCACTTGTCCCTAGGACAAGCCCACCTATTATATAACATTCTCATTAAAGTAATTAATTATAATAGGTTACTATCATTCCCCATTTATTCCAATTCATTTCAAGTATTCAAAATTATTGCCATTTATTTCTATCCTTTTATGTACATATATTCATATATATGTTTATGCATTAGACCTCTCACATTAAGTCTATAACTTGTGGATGCTGGATATGCCAGTTGGGTCCGGGCAGTCTTCTTCTACAAGTCGGACTTAACCTCGTGTCTTAGAATGTTATATGTTTATGCACTTAGACACCTCACATTAGATTCACCACTTGTGGTTGCTGGATATGCCAAGTGGTTCCAGGCAGACTTCTACCACAAGTGTAATCTAACCTCGTGTCTAAGCGCTGTTACATTTTCTAATTACTTTAATTCTGGGCATTTCCATTATTAACCAATTATTCCTATGTCATTATAGGTTTTCATGCCCCTTTTCCAAGTCATATTTATTATGTACCATATGCTCCAAATTTAAGATCTAAATCACAAATATTTGATTCAAGTTTTGCCCAAAATTCCCAAATACAAGTTATGCCCAATTTTAACGTTTTCCACTCATTCCCAATTTTACACGTTTGCATATTTCACTGGCATGCCTAGGCTCGAAGGTAGCCTGGCTATAAAAATAAAAGGGAAAAGAAGAAGGGAAGAGGACAGAAATGAACTTAATAACAAGATTTACATTTAATGGCAGAAATACGCATAGAAACTAGTGAACATACAGTGACAAAGTTGGGCATAATGACAAGATAGGCATATACGAACAGATCTGATGAACATGTGATAACAGAACTGATTCTAATATCATAAACAGACATGATGAGATCTAAACAATGAATTTGATACCCAACTAATAATAGATCTGTTGTGACAATAACATTGATTAACATAATAAGGACAGACATGATGAGATCTAAACAGTAAATTAGATCTACAAATAATGATAGATCTAACATGATTCAATGGGTATAGGCTTAGATCTAGTTTATAGTCATGTCAGAATAACTTAGATGCACAAGTTATAATAGATCTGATATGATTCAAAAAGTCACAGGCTTAGGTCCAAGTTATAGTCATGTCAATATTAACTTTTAAATATTTAGGTCTAAAAGTAACGTAGACTCATTGCGATTGGATCTAAGGAATAGAAGAGGGATTGCAGATATTGAATCACATATCTCTAAACTTGAATAACTTGATTGTTGAAGAAATATAGGCTATTTTCAATCTAGGCAGAGGTAGCATCTAGTTCTCCATTGTTTTAGATTGACTAAAACACTGAGAATAGGGTCTTATTTATAGCCTAGGGTTCACAAATCTGGTTAGAAAACAAGTCTACGTACACAGAAATGATCCTGGCTCGGATTGGGGGGGGGGGGGGGAGGGGGTGTTGACATGGATGTTGACACCCCCCTTATGGTGTCGACCCCCAATGGGTCCGATTCCCTCCCAGATCCCCCACTTCGAATTTGAACTAATTTTTGAATTTATAGACTTATTATATATATATAACCGACTTATATGTATACAAACTTTGAACCTTAATATCTTCTTCATATGTTATCCGTATTACGCAAACCAGGTATCTATTTTGACCAGAATTCTGAGACGAACGCAATGCCATAGTCCGGTTCACTTAATTCTGATCATTTAATTAAGTATTCTTTAATTTATAATCTTTAGTGTTGTTAAAATTACAGGGTGTTACATTCTCCCCTACTCAAAGGATTTCGTCCCCGAAATCTCTAAGTTAAGAAGAATGTATATCCTACCATCCATCGTCCATCTACTCATCCACCAATCACAGGCATCTATTGTCCTTAAAAAATTTCTAATGCTTATGTGAACATATGCAAAGGTGTGTGTATATGTCATAAGACTAATGCGAAGATCATGCAGTCTACTGATTCAGTCAACCTCCTTAATGTAATGTATGTTAGTGCCACGAATCCAACATGTATGAAAATAATCCTATTATATCGTGTAAGTTCTATATGTATGCACAATCATTCATTTAAATGCAACATCCATATGGTGGTACACCCATTTTCATCCATGAAAAAGAAGAAAAATCCACACACATCCATATGTGGTATGAGAGTGATTGAGCTGATCTAGTGCCTAATGTGTGTGTATATGCATCCACGAGCAACCACTAGCAACCACTTGCATCCATCAAACATAACATGTCTCAAACACATGTTTACATCCATGGGTTTCCTACTTAAAGGTTGAAGATTCAATCGACATGATACAAATGAATGATAGAAACAAGTACGAATAAAAACATTGGAAAAGAAGTTAAGAACATTCCCTTAAGAAGAAAAAGGTATGAAGAGTGAATCTTGTCTTCAGTCTCCCAAGTTGCATCCTCTTGGTTATCTCCCCACCGAATTTTTAACAATTTTTCTTTTCGGTTGCTTAGCTTCTTAACTTCTAATCCAAGAATACGGGTAGGAACTAATCTAACCGTCGCCTCCCGTTCCACCTCTACTTCCTCGAGAATAATCGGCTCAACTACTTCTGTTGTATCATGTAAACATTTCTTCAAATGAACATTCGCTGATCTCTCTGGTAGTTTTATCCTATAGGCCATTTGACCTATTCTTCCCATTATGGGAAATTGTCCTACAAACCTTGGTGCCAGTTTCCCTACAGATCCAAAACGGTCCACATCACTCCGAGGTGATACCTTGATGAAACCATGTCTCCCATCTCAACTCGATATTGGTTCTTCCTTTATCTGCGTATGACATCTGCTCGTCCTGAGCTATCTTCATGTGCATGTAGATAAGATCAGTCTTTTCTGAAGTTTCTCTAATCGTCTCAGGTCTAAGTAGAAGTCTATCCCTCCTGCCTCAACTCGAGATCCTTCTACGAGAACATATACTTGTGCGACTTATGGTTCATGTATAACTCGAATCTTTCTTCAAGCAGATACTGCTGCCAAGTCTTAAGCGCGAATACTAATGCAGCTAATTCCAAAACAAGGGTAGGGTAGTTCTTCTCGTGAACTCTCAAATGTCTACCATCGTAGCATACTACCCTTCCCTACTGAACTGTAATTACTTTCACAGGATCTACTGCCATCCCATCCTTAGAGACCACATTCTCTAGAAATCTTACTTCCTTTCTCCAAAAATGAAATTTGGAGAATTTCGCCTTAAGCTAGTGTGCACAGAGAGTTTTCGTAACTTCGCTCAAATGTAGGACATTCTCTTCCTCGTTCTTCGAGAAAAGCAACAAAGACCACAACAACCTTATTTAGAAACTCCCGAAACACCCTACTCATCAGATTAACAAAATAGGCGGGTGCATTCGTCCACTCGAAAGGCATGACGAGCCATTCAAAGAAATCGTCCGGAGTTCTAAAAGTAGTCTATACTGTCCTCGGCCACCCTCAACTGATGATACCTCTTGGCCAAGTCTAATTGGGAGAAAACAGACGCACGAACATGATGGTCAAACAGATCATCTCTCCTCGGAAGTGGGTGCCTACTTTTCTTAGTGAGTTTATTCAACTCCCTATAATCCATACATAAGCGAAGAGAACCATCCGCCTTAGTGGCAAACACTACTGGAGCACCCCATTCAGATATGCTTCGCCTAATAAATCCTTTCTCAAGTAGCTCCCTACTTGCTTTTTGAGCTCCCTCCTTTCTCTTGGAGCCACATGGCACACAGGAAATGCAACTGGCTTTGCGCTGTCCACCAAGTATATACAGAAATCAATCTCGCACCTCGGAGGCAAGCCCCGAACCTCCTCAAAAACATCAGGATACTCATAGACTACTGGTACATATCATTGATCATCGATAGATGCATCAAGTGACTCTAGGAAACAAAGCATGACAGACCCTATAGGGTCACAAGAACTCTCGATGGTCCTCTAGTGACAAGTCAAAAGTCTAACGACCCTCCTCTCACAATCTAGAATGGCACCATACATGACTAGCCAATCCATCCCTAGAATAAAACCATAGCCCATAAAATCGAGCATATATGCGTTGCACTCAAACTCGATGCCTAACACAGATATTCTCAAACCCCGACAAATCATGGACAAATGAGTCGTACCACCAATGGGGTTTGAGACAACAACGCGATCCACAACTATACTAGTACTAAGGTGCAGATACTCAACCACATAATCAGATGTAAATGAATGTGAAGCGGCTAAATAAAAAAGAGTTCTATCTAGATAATTTGGGAAAAGGAAAATAAAAATTCAACAGAAATTTTGCTACCACTATCTGGTACACTGACCACGAGAACATACACCTGCCTTTCAGAAGATCCTTCCCTTTGGTCCTATCCTTGTTTCTTTGGGCATTCCCTCTTATAATGTTCGACCTCACCACAATTGCAGAAATCGTTCCTCCTTTTTCGGCAATCTTTGACCAAATGACCCAAGCGCTTACAACCATGACATTTCTTAGAGGATTTACCTACTCGCGATGGTAGAGGAATAACAGCTGCAACTAGGGGAGGGACGTCTCCTTGGCTCTCAGTAGGTGTCGTAGCCTTGAGATATCTATGGAACCAATCCGGTACATGAACACCCTCAGGAATATTAGGTTCCCCAGACATGCTGAAATGAAAAGGGATTCAAACAGAGAATCGAAAGATATTTCCTATAGATTTGGGGAATATATTTTTAAAAATAGTTTTTTCTTTCGAAAATGCTTCCTTTTTAAAACCTTTTTGAAAACAATTTTCAAAATCTTTTACCCGATCTGGTAATCTTCAGCTCTGATACCATGTGTGACACCCCACGTCCATAAATGTCACTCATTAAGGGAATGCATTAAGTTTCATGAAGCATTATAGGTAAACAGAAACATTACAAGAAAGATCATAAATAAAAGCAGAATTCAAAATTTTACTCAGCAGAAAACATCGTAGTTCAAAACATGGTTACATCATATGTCTGAAATACATAAAACCTAGTATATCAACTTAAAACTTCTGTCTTGTACTTAAATCATCAGAGTACAATAATAAAAGAAGCATAATCCAAAAAAAAAAGATAGCTATAGTAGAGAGAGATATGAAATCAAGCAGTACATCTAAGCAGCTCCAAGTAAAGCTAAGAAGAATCCTGATCAAGCTTGAGTATTCCTACTCTGAGAACCTGAGGGGGGGGGAATGGAAGAGAAAGAGGAGGAAACAAAATGGGTCAGACATAAAGTCTGGCGAGTCTAGTTACTTTTAGCATATAAATAAGTAAAAGTATCATGACAGGCATATAAAGTGGATAAGAGAGATAACATCATAAAAACAAGTATGACAAGGTAAACAGGATAAACTGAATAGAAGAGGCATTGCGCTTCTCTACTACTTTCTCCCTCTCTACACCAATATTAGTATCATATGAACAAGATGATCCCAACTAGAATAGAATGGTAGACTTAGGTGTACTTCTAGTAATAAGTTTTACCCCAAAAAGAACAATAGGTAGCCCAACAGGTATTACACCCAACAAGAATAACATGCTTCCCAACAAGCAAGACTAGATGTACCTTAATTACTACCCCAATCGATCGGGTCCCTATTCCGTATATACCCTGTGCTGGCCCCACAGTAGGATGTATCACTTCCTAAAGTGGCAACCCTTCGTTTTCAGGATGTGCACAACCATATCTACAGGTGTCACAGCATTTTAGCCACCTCTTGTCCGGACCCATGCATGCACATGACCCCATCGGAATGCGCCGCCCACACCACCCCTTCGTTTTGGATCTCTTACAATCAGCCTAGTAAGCGTGCCCCGACTCCGACCTAGTTCGGAGTACTCGTTTGATACCTAGATATGGGTTACTGACTGAAACAGGTCCCGCACACAAGATGATACAAGCTTCTCCCTACGTTTGGATCTCCATTACTAGGTTTTCCATAGGTTATGCCATACCAGAGTAAAATGATTGCATAACACCATAGTTTAAGTTTGTAGGACTATATATAAATATTACCCACCACCCCAAGATATACTTAACCCTCCCTTCGTTCGAAGCAAGCTCACTTAACCCCTACTCAAGTGAACATGTTCAGGTAATCCCTATGGATTCAAACGGGTTAAGTATTATAGGTTAACAGGTTATCCTCATTCGCACTGACTTCTTTTTCAAGTTGCCAAGTTCCACTTGCTTATTAACTTCTTATATATAAATTAATCCATTTAAGTTTATTAATAAACCCCATCACATGTTATTCTTTAGATTGTGATTAACAAAAGTAATCTACAATCTTTTACCGCTGGATTATAATTAACGAAATTAATCTTACAATCCCTTTGTATTATTTGTTGTCTGATTCTATAGTTACAATAACGTGTTTTACTTAATATGTAATTAAGTTTACTTCATCTCAATTCACCTGTTTTCTGTTTAACATATCACTACAACTTGTCGTTTTTTTTACTTATTATCTTAGTTCTCTTAACTAAGGTTTACTAATAAGCTTCCTTTCCTTTTATTATAACTTATGTTATAATTTTCACTTGTCCCTAGAACAAGCCTACCTATTATATAACATTCTCATTAAAGTAATTAATTATAATAGGTTACTATCATTCCCCGTTTATTCCAATTCATTTCCATTAATCAAAATTAGTGCCATTTATTTCTATCCTTTTATGTACATATATTCATATATATGTTTATGCATTAGACCTCTCACATTAAGTCTATAACTTGTGGATGCTGGATATGCCGGTTGGGTCCGGGCAGTCTTCTTCCACAAGTTGGACTTAACCTCGCATCTTAGCACGTTACGTGTTTATGAACTTAGACCCCTCACATTAGATTCACCTCTTGTGGTTGCTGGATATGCCTGGTGGTTCCAGGCAGACTTCCAACACAAGTGTAATCTAACCTTGTGTCTAAGCGCTGTTATATAGTCTAATTACTGTAATTCTAGGCATTTCCATTATTAACCAATTATTCCTATGTCATTATAGGTTTTCATGCCCCTTTTCCAAGTCATATTTATTATGCACCATATGCCCCAAATTTAAGATCTAAATCACAATTCAAGTTAAGACCAAATCCTTATTCATATATTTCATTCAAGTTATGCCCAAGTTTCCCAATACAAGTCATGCCCAATTTTAACGTTTTCCCCTCATTCCCAATTTTACGTGTTCGTATATTTCAGCAACATGCCTAGGCTCGAAGGTAGCCTGGCTACAAAAATTAAAAGGGAAAGAAGAAGGGAAGAGGACATAAATGAACATAATAACACGATTTACATATAATGGCAGAAATATGCATAGAAACTAGTGAACATACAGTGACAAAGTTGGGCAAAATGACAAGATATGCATATAGGAACAGATCTGATGAACATGTGATAACAGAACTGATTCTAATATCATAAACATGCATGATGAGATCTAAACAATGAATTTTCTACCCAACTAATAACAAATCAATTGTGACCATAGCACCGATTAACATAATAGGGACAAGCATGATGAGATCTAAACAGTAAATTAGATCTTCAAATAATGATAGATCTGACATGATTCAATTGGTATAGGCTTAGATCTAGTTCATAGTCATGTCAGAATAACTTAGATACACAGGTTATAACAGATCCGATATGATTCAAATAGTCATAGGCTTAGGTCTTAGTTATAATCATGTCAAGATTAACTTTTAAGTATTTAGATCTAAAATAACGTGGACTCACCGCGATTGGACCTAATAAATAGAAGAGGGATTGAAGATATTGAATCACAGATCTCTATACTTGAATAACTTGATTGTTGAAGAAGAATAGGCTATTTTCAATCTAGGCAGAGGCAACATCTAGTTCTCTATTGTTTTGAAATGAATAAAATACCGAGAATAGGGTCTTATTTATAGCCTAGGGTTCACGAATTTGGTCAGAAAATAAGTCCATATACACAGAAATGATCCTGGCTCAGATCTGGGGGTGTCGACATTAGTGTCGACACCCCCCTTATGGAGTCGACCCATGGGTCGACACCCCTAGGGTGTTCGACCCCCAACGGGTCCAATTCCCTCCTAGATTCCCCGCTTCGAATTTGAACTGATTTTTGAATTTCTGGATTTATTATACATATATATATATATATATATAACTAGCTTATATGTATACAAACTTCAAACCTTAATATCTTCTTCATACGGTATCCGTTTTATGCAAATCAGGTGTTTATTTTGACCAGAGTTCCGAGATAAATGCAATGGTGCAGTCCGTTTAAGTTAATTCTGATCATTTGATTTATCATCTTTAGTGTTGTTAAAATTATGGGGTGTTACAAGGGGGGTCAGATCAACAAGTTCTGGTGACTAAGAAATGTACAACATAGACTATAGCACAGATATGTTCCGTTTGTTTCAACCTATGTTGTATGCCTAACCAAGTTAGTGATTCTAGCCTAACCTAGTAAATGTTTACGCACGACTTTACTATTCAGCCCAAAGCAGTGTTCCCAGATTATGTTACCGAGATAGGACATTTTCACACAATTTTATGAAACCTTTATACCAGAGTTGAACTGGTTAATTATATCGAGAGTGGGCCCCTTATTTCGGGGTTTCTATCTATATCCTCATTATTTATTCTTTATTATTTAATGCCTCACTATCAATGATAGATAGGGTGGATTCTCCCTGATCACTTAAGAGCCGAGGCGGATCTATTGTTCACTTATTAACCCTCGATAATATATTAAATGTTAACATAAAACTAGCCATGGGCTCTACTAAGTTAAGGCTTCCATCATTCACGCATATACCCTTGCCCCGCATTAGGTGAGAGTAGGTATTTTATCGTTCATTATACCTTCTAGCTGACCTTATTAGATAACCTCCTTAGTCACTCACTACTTCCCGTAGGATAGGTGGCCATATCTGGCCCTTTTAAATTTCCAGGTTTGCATTGGCCAACACAAACCTGCCATTTAAGACCCCTATAGTGAAAAACCTATTCCCAGGTGGACTCTTTAACCCTAGTTACTTAGCCTTTTAGGATCCAGGAACCGGACTATACGCGAAGGTTATTTATTTCGTCCCCATTTGCCTTTAACACCTTTCCCTTTTTGGTATAAAGTAGGCTACGTTATTAAGTCATTCCCGTTTAGTTCCTTTATTTGGAAATACTATACATACACTATTTATTTGCATCACGGGTTTATATTGTTAATAATAGCTTACATTATTAACCTACTAAGTCCAACTATATTTTAATTATAAATTTATTGACATAAATAAGGAAGGTTATATTCCCTTTTCTTTAGGATATTTATTTAATTTCTTCCCTAATTTGGACTTAGTGTTTAAACGACAATCAATATCCATAAATCCCATTTTTGACACCCATTTCTTTTTAATTCCTTTTTATTGCCCTTTATGACTCTAAGGTCATATTTTCCTAAGGAAAATATTTATCAGTCCCAAGTTATCTATTGTTGTATCCCAACAGATAATTCCTATTCTTATTTATTTATTAACTGTTATATATATATATGTATGTATATGTGTATGAATATTTTTACACCAGACCTCTTACATTAAGTTGACTACCTGTGGATGCTGGATATGCCGGTCGGTTTCGGGCAAACTTCTACCATAAGTGAACTTAACCTCGTGCCTTAATACGATTAAATTTATGCATTAGACCCCTCACATTAAACTGACTACATGTGGTCGCCGGATTTGCCGGTTGGTTCCAGACAGGCTTACACCACAAGTTGAGTTTAACCTCATGTCTAAATGCGGTTATAATTTAAATTTCCTGCTTGGGGTCCACAACAATTATCCTAATTGATTTTTGGAATTATAACCATTTTCCCATCACAATTATTCTCCCTAAATCTATATTGGTTACAATGGTTATTTATTTATTTGCGGTTTCATTTATAGCAGTTAATTACATTGATTGCTACAAATTGTGACCATAAATATATTAATTAAAAATGGATTATATTTACACATAATTCCATAATTGAACCTTATGAAACATTCAATCATTCCATACAATTAATATTTCATCGTTTTATGCTAATTTGGGTAGATAATATATATGTATTCATTTTTATGTTTTCGTGCAGTCAACGTAGCTATTAATACTTATTTATTATTTTGCAATACTTATTTTTAAATCAATGATTTGGTTTAATCAATTAACTAGTCATTCCCTTTTTACATTCAATCTTTCTATAAAGGTTTCAAGTCTCACAAGGACCGTCAGCCGAAATCACTGTAAATCATGCTTATTTTGTGGAATTGACACATTTCCAAATCACAACAAATATATGTAACATATTTTTATTTTGGAACAGTCGATGCAAATTACATACAAAAACATGTATTTGTTTTTATATGTACCTTTGTACCGCTTTTCCCTTTTTAATTCTTTTTGATATACTTCTTGTGATTCTAAAATAATGCATCTTTATTTAAAAATGAGGAAAACAACATAATTTACAATGCTTAAGACAAAAACCCAACAATATTGAATGTAAACAAGGAATATTTCTTTTATTCTTACAATCACATAATACCCAAATTCATATTTATACCCAAATTTACATATTTCATATTTCGTCACCGAACTAAAGATCTGGAATATAACTACAACAATTTAAGTTCAATGGGACTGATTTCTAGATCCACAATGCAATGTAGCATATACAACATATTTCATGATATAACTTGTAGGAATGTGTGGGAAAAATATATGTAAATCCTATAATTCATGTTATACATAAGCACAACTTATCATATTCCCATTTTGAACATATTCATAATCAGATCTGATGGTTACACAATTTACAATTATTTAAATAACAGATATGATAGGCATAAAACATGGATTGGATTCAAACGAAATAGATAAGTCATTATATTTGTATTAGTAAATTTCCCACTACTGTACAGCTTCCAATTTCTGAATTTTGAACCTTTTTAGGCTTACAATCCCCAAATTCTTACAAATCTATAGTTTACCTACAAAGGGGAAAATTCTAGATTTGTAGAAATGTAAGAAAGAGCGAAGTGAGCGAAGAAATCTATCGTTGAGTATCATCTTCCATTGAATCTATTAATCTTCCCAATTCCATATGAATTTGATTTGATTTGGTATATGTATGAATACATTTTATTTAGAAATTAGGTTAGAAGAGGAAGAAAAATGGCAGAGCTCCGCTGCCTTCATAGATTTGAATGGACGAGAATGATGCTCTACCCCTTTATTTATAAGGGTGAAAAATGTCCTTGGACCATCAGATCAGTTTTAAGTTATATTCGTCCATTCATATAAAAAATTATATGACAAAACCCTAGCCGCCACTGCCTGGCTCAACCAAGCGGTCGTAGCTAGCGGTCGACCTAGTAGTGAGGTGGCTAGGCAATTATATATTAATATATATAATTTATTCTGTTTTATTTATTTTCCGTCTGTTTTTGTATTTCGTCTGTAACTTTTTCACACAGACTTCATTCGCGAAACTCCAAACATGAAAGTTAACCAGTTCCTAGACATACGCAATGGTTAAAGTTTTGTGGTCAAATTCCATTGTTAGCAGAAATTCCTATTTTTGAGCTTCTAATTAAATAACTAGTTATTGTCAAAATTCTGAGTTGTTACCGACACCCAGATCCATTGCAATAACATGCGATTCTTCCCCGCAATCCCAATATCCTGGATTAGACCAGACAAATACGAGACAATAAGACCACTTGGCATTGTAGCTCTAACCCATGAAGAAACCTCGTGCTACGTATTATAGAATCGTACAACAAGGGATTGTAAGAACAGACAACACTAAACAATAGTAGAACTGAAATACCCAGAAGGCTACTACGCAAAGGAACGGTGAGGTAGTCTGCAGTGTGAAAGGATATAGATTCTGAGGCAATTATGGTCTAGAAAGGGGCGAAGAGGAGAAGAGTTTCAGATCTAAAATTGAAATCAAGGGTTCCGTGAAACACCATACAGGCGTAAGCAAAGAAAGGTTAAGGAGTGGATCTGGTGCGACTGATAGTTTTAGAAATGGTAGAAGAGGAGATCGAGGAAAAAAGGAAGAAAAAAAGTGGGAGGAAGAAACTCTTTGACGCCATCAACAATGTTACAGAACCTAAAGCTCTTTTTTTATATAATAATTATTAATATTACTTATTAATCGTTAATAATCAAATTTTGTTATAAATAATAATCATTAATTATTAAATGTGACTTATTAATTATTAAACATTACCCATTAATTCAATATTAATTGTTTTAATTTTTTAAAGAACCGACACAAATAACACTATTCACTATGATGCATATGCATCGATTTCTCATGAGTCGATGTAAACGGATGCAAATGACACTACTATCATCGGTTGTAAGGACAACAGATGCAAATAATACTATTTTCTTCACTACATTTGTATCCGTTCCTCAGTAGTCCATGCAAATAATTCTATTTGCTTCGGTGCATTTGCATCACTTCCCGAGGAACCGATTCAAATAAGACTATTTGTATTGGTTATGAGAAAAACCGATGATCAAATACTATTATTTTCTTCTGTATATTTGCATCAGTTGCACAAAAATCGATGAAACTAACACTATTTGCATATGTTGTAAAGACAACCAAAGTAAATAAGGTGAAGCAACATGCATATTTTGTACTAGTGACCCCATTTTGATATTATCTTCCGAATGAATCCTTTATTCAAAAATTCGTTCACTTGCACTTCTAACTTTCATTGTTCCTTAAGCGCCATCCGTTTAAGAGGCATAACATGTCTGGCTCCATCAATCAAATCAATCTGAAACTCAATCTCTGTCTACGATAGAAATCCTCATACCTCATCAAAAACATTAGAAAACTCTCAAATGATTGGCAAAGATAACAATCCATCCCGTGGAATCACAAGAAAACATAGAAAGCGAACCAAAATTCCATCTCCAGGTAGAAAACGTATAATCATCATTCACCCTTCCACATTCCTAACTGTCACATTTATCCTCTCGCAATCAACAATAGCCGCATACCTCTTGAGCCAGCTGTAACACCCCGTATTTTCTGTGAACATTAAAGTAACAAATTAAAGTATACTTAATTTTTAAAGGAAGAATTAAGGGAAACGGGTTACACCATTGCGTTCGTCTCGGAATTCTGCTTGAGATAGAGACCGATTTTGCGTAAATTGGACTCCGTATGAAGAAGTTATGGCACTTAGAATTTCCAGGAATTTAAAATAAAAACCAGCCCGAATTCAAATTTAAAGTTTCAAAATTCAAATCACACACCCGGGCTGGGCGGGAAATTTCCCGCCTAGGACCCAGGTCGACTAGAGGGCGACCTGGGGGTCGACCTAGGTAGAACAGGTCGACCATGGGGTCGACCT
This sequence comes from Allium sativum, assembly GCA_030737875.1. Taxonomy (NCBI): domain Eukaryota; kingdom Viridiplantae; phylum Streptophyta; class Magnoliopsida; order Asparagales; family Amaryllidaceae; genus Allium; species Allium sativum. Next base: position 434,462,258 of record CM060912.1, read on the forward strand.
CCCCCCATTTCCAGATCCGTGGACAGATACATTTTTCTGCATTTAGACGCCCGTTCTGACCAGATTTGTTGCTCCTAAGCTATTTAAACACCCCCAAACCTCACTTTCTCTCCACACAACTTCATTACGCAATTACTCTACCCTAATTCATATCAAAATAAATCTAAGATGGGGTTATGCTGCTCAAGTCCTTCGTAGAAATCAAGTTTAGAATTCTAGTAGAGATTCAAAGGCCAATTCAACGACTTCAACAACTATTTCTAAGAATCAAATCAAATCTAAATTAGAAGAACAAATAGCCTACTTCAAGGAAGAGCTATTCAGTTTCAGAATACAGGTCCCAGAATTCAAGAACCTTCTGTAATTTGTAAGTTCACGTTACTTTCAGAAATAAAAGTTAATTGTGATTTTGACATTGTAATAAATCTGGATCTGAGATTATGCCTGTCTTTTTATATCCTTTGGATCTATCTCATTGATAATATTATGTCCGTTCTTTATCTCTTCTTTCCTTCTTCCATTTTTGTTTTATAGCCAGGCTAATGCGAGCCTAAGCCATATCTCATAAGAGATGAAAGTACGTCAAAAATAAAATTGGGCATAAATTATGACTCGGACATGACCAGCGCTAAAATTCTGGAAAAGTATTAAATTGTGTATAATTGGGCATAATTGAGTTGTAACTGATTTGAGGACATAAGACATTCAAAACATAAAGTATCGAACATATGACTTGGGATTTGAGGCATAAAGTATTGGACATATGACTTGAGATTTGAGGCATAAAGTATTGGACATATGACTTGAGATTTGAGGCATAAAGTATTGGACATATGGCTTGGGATTTGGGGCGTAAATTGAACTGTAAATATAAGGCATTGTACATATTGTGGTCCAAGATCTAACATTAGGACATATATATATATATATATATATATATATATATATGATAGTTTATGATTTGGAAGAAGAAGATTAGGGCGTATAGTGATGTATGGCTTAGGCATGAAAACAAGATTTGCCTCTGTTTTGTAAGTCAGTTACTTTTTAGATTTGAACATCTAAATCTAATTGTGACATGTAATAATATGGATATGAGAATATGCCTGATGTCATCTATCCTTTCATTGAAATATGCGCTTGAGTATATATCTCTTTGGGAATCATTTTTGACTATGAAACTGGTCCAATCATATCTATCCTAGTTATCGGAATTGTAATCCTTTTTAAGTTCATGATATAATTCTTATCATATCTATATGCCTGCGATGTATTCCTTGCAAAACTTGTCTTTTTAGTACATCAAGTTTATTGGACTAGTAGTTCTTATCATCATATGACTATGCTTATTCTTACGATGTTCCATCTTGCTTCTCCCCTTATATTATGAATCTTGAGTTGAATCTCGAAATACGTACATTATGAATGTGGGGGAAATTGGGTATAACATGAAATTGGCATTATTTGGCATAATTTGGAACATGTAATATGGCATAACTGTTAAGATGCAGTTTGGGGTAATTTGACATGAATTAGGGAATATGTACTTTGACATATTGAACCTAGAATTGGCATGAACGACAAAGTAGGAAGTTGGCATATTAGTCAAGTTTTGGGCAAAATTATTATTGTTGCGAATTTGGGGTAACTGGAGCATTAAATCTAGATTGGGTGTAAAACGTAACATGACTAGTTTTGGTGAATTTGGTAAATAGCATGAAAAATCTAGATTTGGGTATACAGGGTAAATGTGTAGATTAAAGATGAACATGCCTAACCCGAGGTTAGATTGAGTTGTGGTGTAGAAATGCCCGGAACCACCCGACACATCCAGTAACAACAACAACACCTATCTAATGTCAGAGGTTAGTACATCACGCCTAAGAAAAACCCGAGGTTAGATTGAGTTGTGGTGTAAAACTTCCCGGAACCGTCCGGCACATCCAATAACTGCAACAACACATATCTAATGTGAGAGGTTGGTGCATTAATAAATCAATTAATTCTAATGAACAAGATGAATGAGTAGGGTTAAGTTCATAGGAACACTTAACCAATATAACATGGATGACTAGGGTTAAGTAATGAGAAACACTTAACCAATATGACAAGATGGATGACTAGGGTTAAGTTAATAGGAAACACTTAACCGGTATAGCATGATAAATGGAAAGGGTTAAGTTAACACTTAACCAATATAACTTGATTTGTGGTAGGGTTAAGTTAACACAAGAAGGCAACACTTAACAAAAGTAACATGACAAGTAGGTGGGTTAAGTTAACTTGAATTGATTGATGACACTTAAACAATACAACATGATGAACATCTGGGGTTAAGTTAACAAGAAAACACTTAACCAATATAACTTGATGAACGAACGGGGTTAAGTTAATAAGAAACACTTAACCAACATGACACGACGAATGGGTGGGTTAAGTTAACATGAATGGGTAACACTTAACCAATATGACATAATGTGTGGTACAGATAAGTACATATCGGGTTGGTGGGTGATACTAGTACATATAGGCCCACACAAAACTTAACCGTTAAATAAATATGCTTGAATCGATGGGAGGGTTAAGTACATCTCGTGTAGGTGGGTAATCTTTTATATATAGGCCCACAAACTTAACCAATAGGAAACCCTAGTAACGGTGACCCATTTCAACAGTAACCCACATAGATGTATCACGGAACCCTGAACTGGGTAGGGTGGGGCACAATTACTGGGCTGATTGTAAGCAGTAAAAGCAGTGGTAGGGGGTACGTCAGTGTAGGTTCCGATGGTTTACGGGCGTGCACGTACTCCAGAGTGGGAAAAAGCAGGCAATGGGTACCAATAGTTATACACTGTGCATCTTGAATCGTGTCGGGTCGCTATCATAAGGATTGATACACCTTATGGTGGGACCAGCACAGGGTATCTACATGCAAGAGAGGGCCGATTGACATAGACATATGGAACATTAATGCAAGTAAAGAGCCGATCGATAGGGTAGTACAGGTATATCTAACATGTTCATGGAAATTAGGCTGATTGATGTGGAATCCCACGATAGATGTACACCTGAAGAATACCAAAATTACGGGGATTGGGATAAAGTTACCATTTATACAGATTACTAGTTGGGACACTAGTTAGGTGGTGCAGAGATAGATATAGAAATCAGAACAACAAAGTAGTAGCGAAGCAAAGAAAGAGTAGAAGCGCATTCAGTTTATCTTGCCTTACAATACCTTATGTTTATCCTATGTTATCTTGTTGTCCCTGTTATCATGGTATTGTCTTATATTCAGTTTATTCATGTCATGATACTTTTGCCTGTTTATATGCTGAAAGTCACTGGACTTACCAGATTTATGTCTGACCTAGTTTTGTTTCGCCTCTTTTTTTACGTTTCCCCCCAGGTTCGTAGGGAGGAAATGTTATCACTTAGCCCAGTTTTCTTTCCAAGCTCGAAGATAGTCGATGTATTGCTTTGGACTCTCTCTTCCACTGCTATGGCTGATTCACGCTTTATTGGGGAATATCATTGTAATTTTTATGCTACTTTTATTCTTGGAAATTTTTGAATCAAGACTGAATTTTTTTGTATTACTTTTAAGTATGATTGAGACAATTATTGTAAAAGCTTGACTGAATTAATTTGTTTATAAAATGACTTTATTTTCTGCTACTTTATTCGTCTGTCTTGTAATTTTTCTGCATCTTTTACCTAAAATGCTCCACCAAAGTTAAGGCATTCCCTTCATGAGTGACCTTAACGGAGGTGGGGTGTTTCACTTGGTATCAGAGCTGAAGGTTACTGGATCAGATAAAAGATTTGAAAAATTATTTTCAAATCTGTTTTAAATGAAGCATTTTCTAAAGAATTTTTTTAAAGGCATATTCCCTAAAGCCATATGCACTATCTTTTGATCCTCTGTTTGAATCCTTATTTCCTTCTTTCCTGTGTCTCCGGGGCTCTTGGCTTTCTGGGAGGTAACCTCATCGCGGCATGGTTCCATAGGCTTGATGAGACTACGACACTTGTCAAAGGGAAAATAAGCGCCCAACTTCCATCTATAGCCGCAGTAGTTTCACCTACGGCTAATTTTCTTTCGAGCTTTGTAGGATTTTCCATGCGATGGAGGCAGCTTTCAAGAGACCTGTCAACAAGTTACACAAGGATGGCAAAGATAAGAATAAGCACAACCCAAGGATGAAGAACTCATGGATATAGAATTGGTTCACAAAGGAGGGGAGGAAAGAATAGTAAAACCTAAAACAAGAGGAAGTATCTTTATTATGGTATAACGGGTCGTATAATTAAGGGCAAGGGCAAGAAAAAATGACAAGATTTTCAGAAGGGCAAATGCATACTCTCACCGCCAGCATACCTGAGAGTGGTAGTAAAGTTTCTGTTGAAAAAGTCTAGTTTTTCTTTTGATCATCCTGTTAGTACTCTTTTGATTTTAGCGCTTCACATTCGTTTATGTCTGATTCCATAATTGAGTCTTTGCACCCTAGAGCTTGTATAATAGAGGATCCCATTATTGTCTCAAGTCCAATTTGTGGTTCGGCTCATTTATTTTTGGTTTGTAAGGATTTGAGATACTTATGTTTTTGCTTTCATGCGCTATGGGTTGATTCTAGGCATGGATGGGTTAGCTAGTAATTGTGAAAGGAGGGTAGTTAGACTTTCGACTTGCCTCGGGAATACCCTCGAAATTTCGTGCGATCCTAAGGGATCAGTTTGTCTTAGCTACCTAGAATCACTTTATGTATTTATCGACGATTTACAATCCGTTGGAGTAGTCTATGAATATGCAGATGTTTTTGACTAAGTTTAGGAGTTTGTCCCCTAAAACGTGAGGTAGACTTCCACATATATCTAGTTGAAAATGCAAAGACAGGTATGCGATCAACGATAGTTTTGGGGCAAGATTGGCGAGGATAGCCAGAGTCGGTTAAGTTCTCAATTGTTTGGTTGTTTTGCTAGTATCATCTCACATAAATCGTCCAAATTAGGAGGAGGTATTCCTCGGGTGCTTGTCTGATATTGGTTTAGGCCTTTGGGCTTGTACTTGAGGGATGTCAAGTTCGACTAGGATGGTTTGCGTGAGAGATATCGACCCTCAGATTTGTGACATGATGGATAAGCTAAGTAGAAGAGATACCTCTAATCATCTTAGTATATACACTTGGTATCATGATTAATATCTGTTTATCTTGGAAAGATAGTTCGACTACATTGGATACCCTCAGCATAGTAAGTGATCGAGGTCCTATCTTTACTAGTGGGCTTTCGAAATGGAGGTCAAGAAGCTTCGCAATCGTAAAGTTAAATTAGTTAAGGTACGGTGGAGTGAAGCTCAAGAAGATGCGACTTAGAAGACTGAAGACTAGATACGCGCATCATACCCTTTTTGAGGGTATATCCTTTATTCCACTTTTTCTGTAATATTTGTTTGCATGCTAGTCTTTATTTTTTAGGTATATCCTCACGGTCCTATCCTCGATCCTAAGGTAGAAACCAATGGATGAAAACATGTATTTGAAACATGTTATGATTGATGGTTGCAAGTGGTTGCAAGTGGCTGCTAGTGGATGCTCGTGGATGCATATACACACATTAGGCACTAGATCGGCTCAGTCACTTTCATATTGCATATGCATATAAATGTATTTGTATATGGATTGAAACTTGATGTGTTATCGTATGGATGTTGCATATGGATGAGTGAATATGCACACATATAGTATTTACATGATTAGGGATATTTGCATGCATGTTGGACGCATGACACTCTGATGATTCGCATTAAGGAGGTCAACTGGATCAGTAGACCGCCTGATTTTGCATTAGATAAGAGACTTATACACACACTCTGCATATGTTCATATGATATTAGAAACCTTTTAAGGACAATGGATGCCTATAATTGAATGGTTGAGTAGATGGATGTTGGATGTTAGGATATACGTTCTTCCTAACTTGAAGATTTCGAGGACGAAATCCTTTAAGGAGGGGAGAATGTAACACCTCGTATTTTCTCTGAACATTAAAGTAACAAATTAAAGTATAATTAGTTTTTAAAGGATGAATTAAGGGAAATGGGTTATTCCATTGCGTTCGTCTTGAAGTTCTGCTTGAGATAGAGTCTGAGTTTGCGTAAATCGGACTCCATATGAAGAAGTTATGGCACTTAGAAGTTTCAGGAGTTTAAAAACAAAACCAGCCCGAATTCAAATTTAAAGTTTCGAAATTCAAATCACACACTCGCGCTGGGTGGGAAATTTCCCGCCCAGGACCCAGGTCGACCAGGGGGTCGACCTGGATAGAACTGGTCGACCATGGGGTCGACCTCCCCCTTTTTCCAGATCCGTGGATAGATTCGTTTTTCTGCATTTAGACGCCTGTTCTGACCAGATTCGTTGCTCCTAAGCTATTTAAACACCCCCAAACCTCACTTTCTCTCCATACAATTTCATTACGCCAATACTCTACCCTAATTCATATCAAAATAAATCTAAGACGGGGTTATGTTGCTCAAGTCATTCGTAGAAATCAAGTTTAGAATTCTAGTGGAGATTCAAAGGCCAATTCAACGACTTCAACAACTATTTTTAAGAATCAAATCAAATCTAAATTAGAAGAACAAATAGTCTACTTCAAGGGAGAGCTATTCAGTTTTAGAATACAGATCCCAGAATTCAAGACCCTTCTGTAATTTGTAAGTTCACGTTACTTTCAGAAATAAAAGTTATATGTGATTCTGACATTGTAATAAATCTGGATCTGAGATTATGCCTGTCTTTCTATATCCTTTGGATCTATCTCATTGATAATATTATGTCCGTTCTTTGTCTCTTCTTTCCTTCTTCCCTTTTTGTTTTATAGCCAGGCTACTGCGAGTCTGAGCCAGATCTCATAAGAGATGAACGTACGTTGGAAATAAAGCTGGGCATAAATTATGTTTTGGACTTGACCAACGCTAAAATTTGGGAACAGTATTAAATTGCGTATAATTGGGCATAATTGAGTTGTAACTGATTTGAGGACATAACACATTCAAAATATAAAGTATCGAACATATGACTTGGGATTTGAGGCATGAAGTATTGGACATATGACTTGAGATTTGAGGCATAAAGTATTAGACATATGACTTGAGATTTGAGGCATAAAGTATTGGACATATGGCTTGGGATTTGGGGCGTAAATTGAACTGTAAAAATAAGGCATAGTACATGTTGTGGTCTAAGATCTAACATTGGAACATATATACATATATATATATATATTTATATTTATATATATGATAGTTTATGATTTGGAAGAAGAAGATTAGGGCGTATAGTGATGTATGGCTTAGGCATGAAAACAAGATTTGCCTTTGTTTTGTAAATCAGTTACTTTTTAGATTTGAACACCTAAATCTAATTGTAATATGTAATAAAATGCATATGAGAATATGCCTGAAGTAAGCTATCCTTTCATTGAAATCTGCGCTTGAGTATATATATCATTGGGAATCATTTTTGACTATGAAACTAGTCCAATCATATCTATCCTTGTTATCGGAATTGTAATCCTTTTTAAGTTCTTGATATAATTCTTATCATATCTATATGCCTGCGACGTATTCCTTGCAAAACTTGTCTTTTTAGTACATCAAGTTTATTGGACCGGTAGTTCTTATCATCATATGACTATGCCTATTTTTACGATGTTCCATCTTGCTTCTCCCCTTATATTATGAATCTTGAGTTGAATCTCGAAATACGTACGTTATGAATGTGGGGGAAATTGGGTATAACATGAATTGGCATTATTTGGCATAATTTGGAACATGTAATATGACATAACTGTTAAGATGCAGTTTGGAGTAATTTGACATGAATTATGGAATATGTAATTTGACATATTGAACCTAGAATTGGCATGAACGACAAAGTAGGAAGTTGGCATATAAATCAAGTTTTGGGCAAAATTGTTATTGTTGCGAATTTGGGGTAACTGGAGCATTAAATCAAGATTGGGTGTAAAATGTAACATAACTAGTTTTGGTGAATTTGGTAATTAGCATGAAAAATCTAGATTGGGGTATACAGGGTAAATGTGTAGATTAAAGATGAACATGCCTAACCCGAGGTTAGATTGAGTTGTGGTGTAAAACTGCCCGGAACCGCCCGGCACATCCAGTAACCACAACAATACCTATCTAATGTGAGAGGTTAGTGCCTCGTGCCCAAGAAAAACCCGAGATTAGATTGAGTTGTGGTGTAAAACTGCCCGGCACATCCAGTAACCGCAACAACACATATCTAATGTGAGAGGTTGGTGCATTAATAAATCAATTAATGCTAATGAACAAGTTGAATGAGTAGGGTTAAGTTCATAGGAACACTTAACCAATATAACATGGATGACTACGGTTAAGTAATGAGAAACACTTAACCAATATAACAAGATGGATGACTAGGGTTAATTTATAGGATACACCTAATCGGTATAGTATGATAAATGGAAAGGGTTAAGTTAACACTTAACCAATATAACTTGATTTGTGGTAGGGTTATGTTAACACAAAAAGGAAACACTTAACCAAAGTAACATGACAAGTTGGTGGGTTAAGTTAACTTGAATTGATTGATGACACTTAACCAATACAACATGATGAACACGTGGGGTTAAGTTAACAAGAAAACACTTAACCAATATAACTTGATGAACTTACGGGGTTAAGTTAATAATAAACACTTAACCAACATGACACGACGAAGGGTAGGTTAAGTTAACATGAATGGACAACACTTAACCAATATGACATAATGTGCGGGAGGGTTAAGTACATATCGGGTTGGCGGGAAATATTAGTACATATAGGCCCACACAAAACTTAAACGTTAAATAAATATGCTTGAATCGATGGGAGGGTTAAGTACTTCTCATGTAGGTGGGTAATATTAGTACATATAGACCCACACAACTTAACTGTTAAATAAACATGCTAGAATCAGTGGGAGGGTTAAGTACATCTCGTGTAGGTGGGTAATATTTGTATATATAGGCCCACAAACTTAACCAATAGGAAACCCTAGTAACGGGGACCCATTTCAGCAGTAACCCACATAGATGTATCACGGTACCCTGAACTAGGCAGGGTAGGGCACGATTACTGGGCTGATTGTAAGCGGTCAAAGCAGCGGCAGAGGGTTATGTCAGTGTAGGTTCCGATGGTTTACGGGCGTGCACGTACTCCGTAGTGGGAAAAAGCAGGCACTGGGTACCAGTAGTTATACACTGTGCATCTTGAATCGTGTCGGGTCGTTATCATAAGGATTGATACACCTTATGGTGGGATCAACACAGGGTATCTACACGCATGAGTGGGCCGATTGACACAGACACATGGAACATTAATGCAAGTAAACATCCGATCGATAGCGTAGTAAGGATACATCTAACATGTTCATGGCAATTAGGCTGATTAAGGTGGAATCCTCACAATAGATGTACACCTGAAGGCTGCCAAAATTACGGGAATTGGGATCACGTTATCATTTATACAGATTACTAGTTGGAACACTAGTTAGGTGGTGCAGAGATAGATATAGAAATCAGAACAAAAAAGTAGTAGCGAAGCAAAGAAAGAGTAAAAGCGAATTTAGTTTATCTTGCCTTATCATACCTTATGTTTATCCTATGTTATCTTGTTATCCCTGTTATAATGGTATTGTCATATATTCAGTTTATTCATGTCATGAAACTTTTGCCTGTTTATATGCTGAAAGTCACTGGACTTACCAGACTTATGTATGACCTAGTTTTGTTTCGCCTCTTTTCTTCCGTCCCCCCCCCCCCCCCCAGGTTCACAGGGAGGAAATGTTATCACTTAGCTCAGTTTTCTTTCCAAGCTCGAAGATAGTCGATGTATTGCTTTGGACTCTCTCTTCCACTGCTATGGCTGGTTCACACTTTATTGGGGAATATCATTGTTATTTTTATGCTTCTTTTATATTTGAAAGTTTTTGAATCAAGACAGAATTTCTTTGTATACTTTTAAGTATGATTGAGACAATTGTTGTAAAAGCTTGATTGAATTAAGTTGTTTATAAAATGACTTTATTTTTCGCTGCTTTATTCGTCTGTCTTGTAATTTATCTGCATCTTTTTCCTAAAATGCTCCACCAAAGTTAAGGCATTCCCTTTGTGAGTGACCTTAACAGAGGTGGGGTGTTTCATCAGCTATAACGACCTACGGGAATTCCAAGCCCGAATTCCGACAATAATACACATATCCTGTATTACCTGCCAGAACTCAAGTATCGAAAACACCAGATAGTTATTAGAAAGAAATTAGAGGTTAAGATAAGAAAGAAATATTAGAATATAAGAAGAAGAACCAATACAATACAGAGTCTGATATCGTAGCGGAACAAAATATAATATAGAAATAAATCTTTACTGAGAGCTTGAAAAATGCTTACAATCATCAAAGAACATCAACACATCTGAACAGTTTTAATAATATGTCCTAATGTACAACACACAGCGGAATAATATTGTATAACATCATACGTCTGAACCCATCCAAAATTTCTCTTTATAGCATTCGATAACCTGAACCTGTATAACTCGGTCTAACCTGAGCATTACAAACGTTGGATCAGTCTGGTGAACCAGAGTGAGAAAACACAATAAGTTTAAAGGTATCATCCAACTTGCTTTTGAATTCAAAATCTTTTCGAAGGAAAAGGGTAATCGTAAGACCAATCCACACACAAATACGGATGGTTTTACCTTACGATAACCCAAAACATTTTTGAAATCATACCTTTTCTGATACTATAATAATGTTTAATTACAAATAAATAACAATCTAGCGGAACCCTTGCATCTCACGCTCCACATACATAGTATTCAATTAAAACCGCGGGCTCTTATTGGAGAATCGATTTCCATGGCAAGGTATAGGCAACCACCTTTCCGATAATGTACCTCCGAAGATGAATACATTGGGGTTCAACAAGAGCATCTTGCAACCCAGGTTAAACATGACCGGCCCCTAACTTTGCTTGAGAGTACCGAATATATCATCACCATGGTTAGGGCCCAGCCAACTGAACAGATAGCATACATATAAAAAAATAAAAGGGACAACCGAAGGCATTCGATTTCTCCAGATCAGGTAATGATATACCCTTTTAATGGGTGCGACCCACATAGCCATGAAACCTACCCCATTTTATACCATTTCCCGGTTGATGAGGCTAGAGGTCATAATTTATTTTTTATATTATTTTAGAACACTTGACCATAATCTATTTTGAATGTCACATCGTAAGAACTATTAGGAAATCACTAATTAACGTCCCAAAAAATACTCTCGTTTTTTAGGTAAGAGACGGGCCCTTCTCTGCCACAACTTTGGTACGTTTGAAGAAATCAACGTACGCGATCTATTTGGAAATACTCCGTCAGACATCCGTCCATATAAGTCATCCAGGAACAGGTTGAACTACAGGTACCGTCCTACCACATTCTTGAATTACCTTGTGGATCAGTAGCTAGTGGTCCTTGCAATCCGGAAGATTTCAATTACGACAAAACCACTGTCGAAATACCTCTGAGAGATAATCAGAGAGATTTGAAAAATAATCCTTTCGCTCATGAAGATCCACGGTCTTCAACTGCTCCATCTTCGATTAGCATCTTCCATGTATTTGCTAGTTCGGAATGGTTTTCGAATATAAACTCAATCTCGGTCTTCCGTACCAACAATCATATGGGTCATATTTGATAGTCGGTTATTTAACTATCAATAAACAACTATGAAAATAGATTGAATCCACTGATTCAGTACTCGGCATTACTTGGCCACTTTAATTAAAAACAATTAACGAATGTTAATTAAACTTCTAAATATCTCAATATTTTTAACACGGTATTTACTTCCTATTTTATTTTAAAGGTATTCGCAAAGCTATTTCAAATATGTTAGAATTAAATCATATATATTCCCAACTCTGGTTTTAACAAATTTCACGTAAAACATTGTTACTTGGAAACAATATCTAACTCCTATTTTTTTCCAGAATAAACTCCTTCCAAAACTCAACTTTTTATTTTCTTTTACTTTTGGAAATATCATTAGAAATATTTATATATTCTCAAATCTTTCCAATTCTATTACTTTGGAAATCTCATTATACATTATCAAATCTTGGTCATTTCCATTACTTTGGAAATCTCATTTTACATATATTCTTAGATCTTTCAATTAACGTTGCGTTATTATTTCTCTTATGGAAATAATAAATTATTCTTACCCTTTTTCCCATTACAAACTAATATCATTCTCAGATAATTTCGAAGTCGTTCAAATTGCGGTATTTTAATTACCTCTTAGACCTTGATCAACAACGTTTCTTATTTTAAAGTAGATATGAGTTGTAATCCAAAAGTTGATATTTTATATTAATATCAAACAAATATCACTAATTATTTTATTTAAACCATGGTTTATAAAACCTTCATACTTTTGAAAATAACTCTTTTTAAAAATAACTTATTGTTACTTAATATGTTGATTAAGTAATTTCATAATAAAAATCATTTCTTAATCATACTTCTTTCAAAGAATTCATTTTATAACTTGAATTATTATTACCAAATCCCATTATCGAATCCTTTACCAAATTCACTTACAATCCCTTTTATTCAATCCTTTTTGAAAATCTCATTTCGATCCATTCATTTTTCTCAATTCCATTATTTAATAACGTTAATTTAAAATTAACGCTTAAACTTCATATCTCTTTTTATAAACCATGTTTACAAAACTCAACTTTAATATAAAACCCCTTTCATACGAATTCCCATTTTCTAACTTCAAATACTAAGTAACTATTTAATTTGAGCTATCATACTCGCTTAAAAATCCCTTTTATAATTTTATTATAAAACACATGTTTTATATTAAAAACTGTTTGATTAACATGTAAAAGTGTTTATTTTTATGCTCATATCTTATCTTTATTGTAAATAAATAAATATTACTTTGGGTATTTTCATGTGTTTTCATAGGTTGTTCAATAAATATCACCTTCACTCAATTAAAGACCATTTGAATAGAAATGCTAGTTTTTGGATTCAACAAATTTTCAATCACAAAGGAAGTTGTAGAACACTGGTAAAGGCTTGGAAATTTGGACAACGAGACCTGAATTCGATCCCTGTCAAGCCCTCTTTTTTGCTGAAGAAAGGAACATTCACGCTGCCTCCTTTGCTCTGAAGAATATATGGACTAGTGTTATATATATATATATATATATATATATATATATATATATATATATATTCATATGTGTGTATATAATATATGCAAAAATAAAGATTGAAGAATTGGGCATATTCTTCTTATGGAAGTCAAATAAAATCTTTCATTTTTAACTTCCATTTAGAAGAAGTTTTGATTGAATTATTGCCAAGGAAAAGCCAATCAATCTGCCACTTGTCACTAATCAGAAAGAGAAAATCTGTATGGAATATTTGAAGTCTATCTTCATATCTCTTTTATTTGTAAATATATTATTTCAAGAGATTCACTCTTATCCCAATTATTCTCGCAGATAGGAGACTACATCCCTTATAAATTCCCACTGTATTCATTGTACTTGTTCGGTTCATTATTCTATATTCTGTTCTTCTTCATTAATAAAGTTTTTATTTTTCCACAATTTTATTTTTCTTCGCAATTAGTGTTGTCTACACAATTGGATTTGGTGGAGCACTATTTGTCTTTTTTCATTTATTTTTCATTAGTGATTGACCATCTGATTAAATTCAACGACAATCCTAATTTTATTCCCTATTTGTTATTTTACTGCTGCAATTTTAATTTTTGCTTTTTAATTTTCTTTCCTAAGTCATATTTGAAAGTGTATGTGTACGTGATACTATAGTACACAAAGGATCGTGTAATATGGCAAACAATATTCGAGTACGAAGTAATAGCTAATCACAGAACTGTATAATAGTAAATGCAGTAAAAAGGAAAAATCACACCAGGGCTTTTTATACTGGTTCGGAGCACCGTCCTACGTCCAGTCCCAGACCTCTCTCTGGATTTTCACTAATCAACAACCTCGCTTCACCCGGAGGAACAGGTTCACAACACACCACTTGATTTCACGGGCCACAAGCTTACCCACTTGATTTCACGGGCCACAAGCTTACCCACCTGATTTGAATGGCTACAGGCTTACCGGAATTTCAATACAAAGTAGTTGATGATTGACTATATATTGTGTCTTCAATACACAGACTAGTCACTTTTAGTACACCCTTCCTATAATCTTATCCTCGAGTATGTACTTTGAATGCATAGATTTAAGGAAGTAGAATGCTTGTTGAATCAAAAGATATGAAATAATTTCAATGATTCAATAAGCAATTGAAATATTTGAGAGCTTTTAGAATGCAAGAGTAATTAGAAAGTAAGATCAGAAATTAGAGCAAGAATCGGTGATTCGAAAGTATGATTTCAAGTCTATTTATAGTGTAGAATAGTTGCATTCCTTCATGAAGAGTTTCTACAAAAGATTGCATCCGTTTCCATTGAAAATTGAAGAGAAAACTCTTGATGAATGGAAGCAACCCTTTAAAAAAAAAAACTTGCTGTTCGGGACCGGTCGACTGGTTGAAAATCACCGGTCGACTGGTCAAGTTTCTGGAAATTTAAAGAATAAAAAATAGCTATTATGTGCAAACACAGTAAAACCGGTCGACCGGTCCTTTTTGGCCGGTCGACCGTTTTCTGGCTATGGACCGGAGAACCTCGGTCCATAGTCTATATCGCTCTGCACTCTTTCCCGGTCGAAGCCTGGACCATTTTTCTGTGACTTTTCAATTCATCAAATATACAGATTTCAGCAACGAAGTTTTGTGCATTCGTGTTTTACTTTGAGGATAGATTTCAACATATTTCTAACACGACTCAAAGTAAAAAAAACCTTAGCTCTATGAAATGATCTTCATTGCACCATTATATGTTGGCATCGATCAAAATCTTGTCTCAACATTCTCCCCCTTTTTGTTTGATGACAACACCTTAGATTTTCTCTCTTTAAATATAAAGCTCCCCCTGAATTTCTGCAACATTTGTTAGTTCATAATGTAACTAATCTTACCTTTTGATTCCTGCATTAACAAATGTTAGCACACATATACTATTACCGTGTTAAGCTCATACCTTTAAATGATAGTATATGTAACATGAATGATATGAATAATTATAGGAGAGAATATTCCCCCCTTTGTGATCGATTAAAAAGAATAAATGCAATAATAAGCACAGTAATCGAGAGTAGTAGAGAATACAACTAATTATAGCACCTTTGATAAGCTGAGTTTTCAAAGATATTTAGAGATACCGAATAACCTTCTCTTTGTTGTGGTGTACATGCAAAATATACATATATACAGTTTTGGTACCCACTTGCTTTGTTTGTGTCCATGGGTTAGATGGAAGGTAACCATACCCAAGAGGGTTTAATGGAACCTTTAAAGATAAAATTTTCATTATTTACTACCGAATCAAAATAATCATCGATATATTTTTCTTGGTTTTTCCAACTTACAGGAACCCAAATACTTAAGTAATCTCTAGTGATATTCCTTTTCGTACTTCTATATTTATTATAAATACCGTTAGTCATAGAAGTATTCGAATTTCTATAGTAATTGGGTCTTGGATGTGCATTAGTACTAGCAGTGATATTCTTATTATACATAAAAGCATATCTAGTACTATTTCTATGATTGGTTTTATTATATCCTATACCACTTTTGTCATGTAAAGGTCAAGATCTAGATAAAATCATGTTTAAATCATTTTGACCTTTATTAAATTTCACGAACTTATTTGCACATTTGACTCCATAGTCGCGATTGATATTTTCAAAAGAAACTTTAATACCCTTATTTAATTTAGAATTCTTCCTTTTTAAAGTTCTATTCTCATTTTCGAGATAACTAGCTTGAGATTCTGAATTATATAAAGATGATTGTAATTTTTCTTTTGAGTCAGAAATTTCATTTTGCAAAATATTACTATTCACCTTTAAGAACTCACATTTTTTAGATAATTCCAAATTCTTTTTAGTTAGAGCTCCATTTTCTTTTTCAAGAGACGAAATTAAAGAACTAGAATTATTTAAAGAATCTTCTAATGATTTATTTCTATTTTGCAAAAGACCGATTTCCTTTAAAAGAACATTGTTTTTATCTTCTAGTCGCTCATTTTCTTTTTGAAAGAAATCTTTTTGAGAAACAAGCTCTTCTAAGATATTTTCAGAACATTTGGCTTGTTTTACCAAAAAATTGTTTTCTTCTTTTAATTTGGAATTTTCTTGCTTGTAATTTTTTGACATAGCTAAAACGAGTGTATTGAGTTTCAATAATTTTTCATGGTCTAACAAAAGATCTTTAAATAATGAATCTGTACATACCGATTGTGATCTGACTTTAGCCACGAGACACTTGTTTCCTTGCTCTCTTGATTCTGCTTTGTTGCTCTTCCATTTTCTCATTCCTTGACTAGATTTCTTTATTTCCATTTGTTCTAGGATGTTGTTATGATCTCTAGAACACCAGGCTCTGATACCAATTGAAAGTGTAAGTGTACGTGATACTATAGTACACAAAGGATCGTGTAATATGGCAAACAATATTCGAGTACGAAGTAATAGATAATCACAGAACTGTATAATAGTAAATGCAGTAAAAAGGAAAAATCACACCAGGGCTTTTTATACTGGTTCGGAGCACCGTCCTACGTCCAGTCCCAGACCTCTCTCTGGATTTTACTAATCAACAACCTCGCTTCACCCTGAGGAACAGGTTCACAACACACCACTTGATTTCACGGGCCACAAGCTTACCCACTTGATTTCACGGGCCACAAGCTTACCCACTTGATTTCACGGGCCACAAGCTTACCCACCTGATTTGAACGGCTACAGGCTTACCAGAATTTCAATACAAAGTAGTTGATGATTGACTATATATTGTGTCTTCAATACACAGACTAGTCACTTGTAGTACACCCTTCCTATAATCTTATCCTCGAGTATGTACTTTGAATGCGTAGATTTAAGGAAGTAGAATGCTCGTTGAATCAAAAGATATGAAATAATTTCAATGATTCAATAAGCAATTGAAATATTTGAGAGCTTTTAGAATGCAAGAGTATTTAAAAAGTAAGATCAGAAATCAGAGCAAGAATCGGTGATTTGAAAGTATGATTTCAAGTCTATTTACAGTGTAGAATAGTTGCATTCCTTCATGAAGAGTTTCTACAAAAGATTGCATCCGTTTCCATTGAAAATTGAAGAGAAAACTCTTGATGAATGGAAGCAACCCTTCAAAAAAAAAACTTGCTGTTCGGGACCGGTCGACTGGTCAAGTTTCTGGAAATATAAAGAATCAAAAAAATATCCGTTATGTGCAAACACAGTAAAACCGGTCGACCGGTCCTTTTTGGGCGGTCGACCGTTTTCTAGCTATGGACCTGAGGACCTCGGTCCATAGTCTATATCGCTCTGCACTTTTTCCCGGTCGAAGCCTGGACCGTTGTTCTATGACTTTTCAATTCCTCAAATATACAGATTTCAGCAACGAAGTTTTGTGCATTCGTGTTTTACTTTGAGGATAGATTTTAACATATTTCTAACACGACTCAAAGTAAAAAAACCTTAGCTCTATGAAATGATCTTCGTTGCACCTTTATATGTTGGCATCGATCAAAATCTTGTCTCAACAATATTGGATTAAATATAGATTTGATTGGATTCAGATCTGTATTCAATTCAATAACAGTTTTATTGCTTTTCTATTTCAGTTGATAATTGTGATTTGATCGTCGGTTCAATTAGATTTGTTCTGAATCAAATTGCAGTTTCAATTTTTATTATTTTCAATCAAATCCTCAAAAATTCATCTAACTCGCCCAAGAAATATATAAATAAATAAAATTTAATTTTCCTCCCTGTGTTCGACCTTCATACTACACACCTGTGCGCTTGCAGTAATTTATTATATAATTCACGCTTTTCTATTTCTTAGAAAGCGTCGATCAAGTTTTTGGCGCCATTGCCGGTGAGGTAGCGATTAAATTTTATTATTTATTTAATTTCTGATTCGTGTTAGTTTTTATTTTATTTTGTTTTCTTGTATATATATATATATAAAATCTCAATTAGTTGATTTGATATTAATCATTGATATTACAATCATCTAAACAAGAGAAAAAAATTCTTTCCAATTTTCTTTTATTTCTTTCTTGTTTTCAACTTCATTCTCCTTTCTTTCATTTATTTTTTTCTCCTCTTACAAATTCATTCCTTCTTTCAACAATTCTGAGGAGAAAAAAACATTTTTTCAATTTCTTTCCATTTTCAAATTCCTTTCATTTCTTTTACAAGCCTCACCGAAAAAAGAAAAAAAAAAACTTTCCAAATTATCTCTCCTACATCCGCAAAAGCATCCATAATCTCCACTGCCTATCATCCACAAGACCCATCTATAGCTAAAATCATACCCGATCAACTCCCATTGCCATTATCAAAAATCCACTCAACACCACGTCTATACCAATAGTTCTCAAATAACCAACTACACCATCGTCACCCTTTCATACCTCCTCACAAAACCGATCATACAATACTCACAGACCGACATCTTCCTACCATCAGACCCAAGACCACTTCTTCATTACCCAAATCCACTATAGCACCACCCATAAACCCACTTCAAACAAGGTCCTCATCTTCACACTGTCACGCAATGCCCTGCCTTGTAATCTCCTACCCAGTTCATCAACAGGCCACCTATCTTCATCAACATCAATGTATAACCCAAATCGAACTCATCACCGCACAACCACCATCGCTTCTACAAACTTGTCAAACACTTCGAACAACTTCAAATCCCAAACAAATTTCTTCCACCAGGTCACATCGAACAAGCTCATCCATAATCGAGCAAACCCTAGAAACCGTCTCGAATACCCAATAAAAAACCTTTCCCCAAATTACCGAATCAATCTACCAAACCCCAACTCGCATAACCATCTCAACCAATAACTGTCCAAATCGAAACAAAAGAGCCGAATTTGAAACTCTAACCCAAAAATTCCTTTGTGCGGAAATTCATAATCGAACTCACATATCGATTTGAAGAACAATTATGTACCTAAAAAAGGACGTGAGTTTTGCGATTCAATTATTTGCGTTTTCTGGAGTTTAACTAAGGTGCGTTCATTTTGGGAAGAACAAGGGGGCGTGTTTATTTTAGTTGAGAACCTAGGTGATGCGTGCTACTTAATTTGCTTAGGAAATCGATTGGTTCCCATTTTTTTATTTTGGTTGGTACAATTTATTTTGAAAGAATAAAGGGGCGTGCTGCTTAAAATCTGATTTGATTTTTTCTGCGGGGTGTATTTTCAGAGTTGAGAACTCGGGTACTTAAATTGGTTTGTTGATCTGTGATAACCCCAAACCCCCATGCCATGGAAGCAAGGATAATCATTGGAATATAACACATAAACAATAACAGCAGAACATAATCATAGAATTACACCAGATAAAGTACATCAAAGTTACACTAGAAATAATATAAACATCATAGTTACACAGCATAATAGGACCATACTTAGTACAGAGTACAGTTTCAGATTAATATAAAATGTCTGCAGCGGAATCAAACATAATATACTAAACGAAGTCTCAACAACATAATAGAAATAATACAATCCATCTTCAGCTCCATAGCTATCCAGAATGAGTCTTCCAAAACCTGGATACAAGGCTGCCCGAGTGGAAAATAAGGGCATCTGAGTTTGCAAATTGAAACAAACTATGAGTCAGTCATGGAACTGGTATGAGAAATCTTACTTAACCTTTTAATAATAAGGTCAATCACAGGACCATGACACTAACGCAGAACGGGTTTACTCCATTGGATTGACAGTGCATGAAGTAAAGTAAATCATTAAACAACGCAACGCTTTTTAGAAAAATGAAGCCATTATAAGACTCGGGTTCCATCACACAATGCAACGCAAGCCAGCGGATTGAGTTTTACCTTATAATGGCCAAATATGCTTGATACGTATAAATCAAAGTCATTTGATATTATTATTAGTGTCTATATGTTTCGAAAACATTTTCAATCATAAGGCATCAATCATAGACGGCATGGGTACCATATATCATGTCGCCATATATCGGTTTATAATCAAAACCGCACAATGTCGTATTGGAAGTTGGATTTCCATCATGAACCAAGTCTAGGGATCGTCCTTACTGAATTTGAGACAATCTAGCCCATGTCTCAGGCTCAGAGCTCGAGTGAGCCTTGGATCTTCAGGGCCGGCCCACACTTACTTTAGTGGATTAGTAATTCATGAACAATACGTTTCCCTGCCCTATGACGCGTAAATTTAGAGCCACTAGGGACTCAAATCCGAGGCACCTCATTCCATTATCCACATAAGTAAAAATGTCTGGGCTCCATACCATGACACCACTCCTAGCTAGAAAGAAACATATGTCCTCCCTGTAGTCCTCTCCCATTTCTGGTCCATACCGAGGTGTGAGGCTCGTGAATCAACGCTATACACAAAGCTATGCTAATTAAAGTTGTGCTTTGATCATCAACCACAAGGCTCTTCTTTTCAACTAAAGCCTTGATCATTTGCATCTTGGCATGCCACACTGACAATTCATACCATGCGACTGATGTCTATCGATATATAACCTTTGAGCTCGTACGTCTCAGAGAAGGGTGTTAAGCAAGAGAACAAATTCTCCACCACTAAGAAGATATATATTTAATAGAAATCAGTCAGCATAGAATAAAATCCAATGTCAGACACACATCCATTTACAAGTCCGTTCCGGGTCTGAACGAACCCGGAGGCAACCTTTTCCTCGTTCGATATGTCCAATACGGAAGAGAGGCCCTCACATATCCAGACAATTAACAAGTACGTCCGGACAACTACCACTTTAACCCTTTCAAGGCAGCAACTCCAATCAAAGGCATTAGTAGTAGTCCATCTGATTTGAAGTTCGCCGGTCTTCAACCACCGTCTTCAATATATTCGACTTCTAGTCGTCGTATAATTATTTGAAATGAGATTTAACTCGGTCTTTTCAAATAATTCTTGAATATATATAATTCAAATCATTTCTTTTCATTTGGTTAAATTCAATTCAATCCCATAAATTAATGTCAAAGAATCTAACTGTCCATATTACTTCATAAACCAAGGGAAATTGGTTTATTTTCATTCCATATCGTTTATAATATTTTATAATGATTTATCGATATTTTTATTTATATAAAAATAGCCCATTTTAATTAAACGACACTTCAGGTCATTACGCAGCCCTGGCGCTGTTTTTATTAAAATTTGAATTACACATTTCTCAAAATTTAACCGTTGGATCTTAGCAAATTTTATATCGTTGGAAAGATCTTTTCAAAGCGAACCCAACGGTTCCAGTTTTGGAAAAATCCGACGGTCGGATCTCTCGGTATAATCGTTTAAAGTTACGATTCCAAATCGCGAACTACCGCAGCGATTCATTTTATTTTAATATATATATATATATATATATATATATATATATATATATAACTCGTTCGATAACAAATTATTTATTCTTTAAATAATTTTGTACACTTCATTTTTCATGTTAAAAATTCTGTTTTTAATGAACAAAAATATAATTCAACGCATGGAATTTTCATACACTTCCTATTCATGCTTAAAAATGATATTTTTAACACATTCAAACATTCATTTAACAAGCGATCATTTTTTTAACTACGCTAACATGTTAGTGAACAAAACATATGATTATTTTTATAACATCGCTAACATATTAATGTTAATGATTTAATGGATTAAAACACATTTAACAAATGATCATTTTTCTAACATCGCTAACATTTTAATGACAATGTTTTTATTCTAACAAAATCATATTTAAACAATGTTCATGTTTATAACATCACTAAAATTTTAATGACAATGTTTTTAATCTAACAAAAAACATATTTAACCAATGTTCATGTTTTTAACATCGCTAACATTTTAATGACAATGTTTTTAATGAATCAATAATACAATAAAAGTGTAATTTTTGTTGTCTAATCTTTTTATTTAAAACATGATTCTTTTTAATAATTCATTCTTACACTAAAAATGTAATTTTTTAATGTTAAAACATTTTAATCAAACTTGAATCTTTTAATGAATCATTCTTACATTAAAATTGTAATTTTTAATGTGACAATATTTTTATCAAACTTGAATCTTTTTTTATGAATCATTCTTTCATTAAAAATGTAAATTTTAATGTGACAACATTTTTATCAAACTTGAATCTTTTTTAATGAATCATTATTACATTAAAAATGTAATTTTTAGTGTGACAACATTTTTATCAAACTTGAATCTTTTTTAATGAATCATTCTTACATTAAAATTATAGTTTTTAACGTGACAACATTTTTATCAAACTTAAATATTTTACATATTTTGTTCATACAATAAAAATGAGAATTTTATTGTTTCAGCAATTTTCAATTCATATAAGAATATTTTTCATATTTTATATATACAATAAAAAATTTATTTTTAATGTTTCAAACAATTTTCATTTCATATAAGAATATTTTTCATATTTTATATATACCATAAAAATGTGATTTTTATTGTTTCAAACAATTTTCATTTCATATAAGAATATTTTTCATATTTTATATATAGAATAAAAATGTGATTTTTATTGTTCAAACAATTTTATTTCATAACATGAATATTTTACATATTTTATATATACAATAAAAATGTGATTTTAATTGT
Organism: Allium sativum; assembly: GCA_030737875.1. Lineage (NCBI taxonomy): Eukaryota > Viridiplantae > Streptophyta > Magnoliopsida > Asparagales > Amaryllidaceae > Allium > Allium sativum. The sequence goes on from CM060912.1 coordinate 434,485,191, forward strand.
TCAAACAATTTTATTTCATAATATGAATATTTTACATATTTTATATATATAATAAAAATGTGATTTTTATTGTTCAAACAATTTTATTTCATAACATGAATATTTTACATATTTTATATATACAATAAAAATGTGATTTTTATTGTTCAAACAATTTTATTTCGTAACATGAATATTTTACAACACATGAATATTTTTCAACATATGAATATTTCAAAAAAATTCGTCATTATAACGGCAGGGTAATTAAAACCGGCACCGTTCCTAGTACGGCTCCTCTGCTATCCTAGGCCTCGCGGTGATACAAGGGTTTCATTTTTATAATTTCCACAATACAATTCATTTTCACACCACTGTGAATTTACCACAAACACAATCAGTTTTGTTGTAACCACAATCAATCACTCACAAGCGCAATCAATTTCACACCACAATACAAGCAAGTCGTCAATGGTCTATGGAGGACGGTGTCAGGAGCTACTAAACTTCGTCTGCAACCTAATATAATTTTATTCATTTATATTTGAATTCAGAAATCTCACATTGGTTTTGACCTCGCCTGAAATTGTAGCAAGCCCCAAAATTTCTCCAGTCTTTTTTAGAAGGTCGTGTACGATGCCACAAGTCCAATGTTTCATGTTTCATCGAATTTCGTTATCGTATGAAGAAGATACGATTTTTATAAACAAATTTAAATTCACAACGCTTTTTAAATGTCGTAAATGGTTTAAATAATTCACCTTCTTCCTTATCAGTTCAAGGTCGACAGTTTTCAGTTTGCTCAAAACCTAGGGTTTAATTTATCTCCAAATCCGTTGCATTAGATGTTGATCAGATTACGCCACGTTGAAGGCCTCGGAGAGCCGCACCTGCGCCTGGAATGGCATCGAACTCGACGGTCGAACGGCGGAGGAAACTGGCCGCAAACGGCGCAACTTTGGGGGCGTGGATCTCGAAAAATGCGCAACGGCAGGGGGCGAGGCTTATATGAATTTGTAGCTTATGGAGAGCACTACAAAATCGTTTAAAGAAGCATTCGATTTTGTTGCATGGTTTGGGAGTTATTGGAGGAAGAAGGATGGAGATGTAGCCGCCATCGATATCAAGAGGTTACGGGTTTCTGAACGATTAGGGTTGGAGAAATTTCATTGGCCCATTTATATAATTTTTTTATAAATTCTTTTAATTCCAAAATTCCGGTTCTCCATCTGAACTCCAAATCAAACCCAACGACTATCACCCCTAGCTGAATACCCCTATTCCGGACACAATGGACTATGTTTCATAAGCCCATTCGATTGTTTCAGTCAGTTATTCTTCAAACTAAAACACAAAACATTCAATATTAAATTTGAACGTACATTTTAATTTACTGAGGCCACATACTGATTTCAAAAATTCCCGAAAAATAAATCTAGCTATGTTTTGATGATACGGTCCTAACAAAAATAATTTTGTCGAATTTGGATACCGTTTGAAAAATGGGCCTTTTCTGGTCGATCAATTTCAAACTGAAATTACCAAACGCGTTTTGATTTACCACGCTCTCATATTAATTCCAAAAATTATGGAAATTTAAACGTGGCAATAAATTGACATTCTGGATCCAAAAAAAGTGGTTTTGTAAAAAACGGAGGTCATTTGCAAAATGGCTATTTTTAAGGGTTTTATTATAATTTAAAAATCAAAATTTTAAATTCTAGCTCAGTTTCTGTTAAAATTTCTAAAAATAAATTTTTTAAATTGGTTTTGATTTTCCGAGTTGTTACAATCTCCCCCACTTAAAACTTTTCATCCCCGAAAAGGAAACAATAGTAAAGTAGGAAACAAAACGGAAATGCAAAATATTGTAAATGTACCTTGCACCAGAGCTAATCGGAGATGTCCACTCTATATTTGGGACAAGCCTGTTTTATGTTATCTTCTGTCTCCCATGTACAGTCTATAGGATCTCCGCTCCACTGCACTTTGACTAAATGTATCTTCTTTTTTCTTAGAACTCTAGTTTCTTTTCCAATAATCTTTACTGGCTCTCTTCTCACTGCTAAGCTTGGAGTAATTTCCAAATCTTGTTGTGCTTCTTTTTCCACAATCAAGTCTGGATCATGCACATGCTTTCGAAGTTGAGACACGTGAAATACATCGTGTACTCTTGGCAACCAGTCAGGTAACTGAACCTTGTAAGCAAGAGTTCCAATCCTCTCAAGTATAGGAAATGGACCAATAAATCTAGGTGCCAACTTCCCTGTCTTCCCAAATAGGACTACTCCTCTCATCGGAGAAACTCTCAAATATACATAATCACTAATAACAAATGTTAATTCTCTTCTTCTTTAATCTACATAACTCTTCTGTCGGCTCTGAGCTGTTTACAGTCGCTTCTTAATGAAATCGACCTTATCCGAAGCTTCTCGAATCATATCGGGACCCAGTACTAGATGTTTGCCTGATTCCACCCAAAATGCAGGAGATCTACATGGTATACCATACAATGCTTCGAATGGTGACATTTGTAAACTTGCTTGGTAATTGTTATTATATGAAAACTCAACCAAATGCAAGTGATCTTCCCACGATCCGCTAAAATCAAGAATACATGCCCGCAACAAGTCTTCTAGTATACGATTCACCCTCTCAGTTTGGCCATCTGTTTGAGGATGATATGCGGTGCTCAGATTTAACTTAGTCCCCGACTCTACTTGGAATGCTTCCCAGAATTTACTAGCGAATATCGGATCACGATCACTAACAATACTACTGGGAACTGCATGTAGTCTAACAATTTCTTTGAAATAAATCTACATCAGACTTTGTGCTATTCTTGTAGACTTCACAGGAATAAAATGGGCGGTCTTCGTAAACGATCTACGATCACCCATATACTGTCATTACCTTTCCTGGTTCTAAGCAGACCATCAATGAAATCCATGGAAATTTGATCCCACTTCCAATCTAGAATCTTCAATGGTTGCAACAATCTGGCAAGTTTTTGTTGATCACTTTTGACTTGTTGGGAAGTAGAACACCTGCTAACATAAATGGAAATGTCTCTTTTCATAGATTTCCACCAGAACGTACGCTTGAGGTCATGATACATCTAACTCACCCCTGGATGAATACTAAGCTTGGATTTGTGATATTCATCCATCACTTCCTTTCTGAGCTTAGGAATATTCGGAACACAAATTCGGCCTAATAACCTTAGAACTCTTTTGTTATCAATCTGGAAACTCGAGGGTTCGCCTTCCTGAATTCTTTTACTAATTCTCTGAATAAATTCATCATCCTTCTGAAGAGAAGATATTTTGTCAATCAATGAAGGCGTAATAATGAGATTAGCGATAATGGCATTCTTTCTGCTAAGAGCATCTGCTACAATATTGGCTTCCCCTGGAGAATACAAAATATCTAGATCATATGCCGTAAGAAATTCTAACCAACGTTGCTGCCTCAAATTCAAGTCCTTCTGGGTGAACAGATAATTTAATGACTTATGATCTGTATATAATTCGAACTTCTCACCCAAAAGATAGTGCCTCCATATTTTCAAAGGAAACATGACGGCTAACAACTCAAGATCATGAGTAGGATATCACTTCTCATGCGGCTTCAACTGATGGCTAGATAAGCAACTACTTTGCCTCTTTGCATTAATACTACACCAACACCTTCAAGAGAAGCATCAGTATAGAGTGTCAAATCTTTATTACCATCAATAATAGTCAACACCAAAGCTGTAGTCAACCTTAATTTCAGCTCTTGGAAAGCTGCCTCATATCCAGGCATCCAAATAAACCTTATATGCTTCTTGATAAGCTTCGTTAATGGACAAGATAGCTTCGAAAAATCCTTAACAAATTTCCGATAATAGCCAGCCAATCCTAGAAAGCTTCTGACTTCTGTAGGCGTGCTAGGCTACTTCCAACCTCGAATGGCTGTGATCTTACTTGGATCCACTGAAATTTCTTCCTTCGATACTACATGACCGAGGAACTTTACTTCTTCTTGCCAGAATATGCATTTAGAAAATTTGGCTTTTAATATATTCTTTCTCAGAATTTCCAAAACTTCTTCCAAATGCTTCTCATGCTCAGTAGTTGACTTAGAGAAGATTAAAATGTCATCAATGAAAACCAGCACAAATTAATTCAAGACATTGCAGAATACTCTATTCATTAAATCGACAAAGTAAGCAGTACATAAGCCGAACGACATTACTAACCACTCATAAAATATGTCTGGATCTCTGAAAGATGTCAAAGGAACACACTCTTCGGTAATGGATATTTATTCTTTAGTGTCTGCTTGTTTAAATCTCGGTAATCCACACACAATCTGAGAGTACGGTCTGACTTTGGAACAAACACTACTGCTGCACCCCAATTCGAAAAGATAGGCCTGATAAGACCTTTCCATAAAAGATATTTAGTTTGATTACTTAATTCTTCTTTCTTATCAATGTCATTCTTCGAATAGCGTGCACAACTGGCCTTGCATTCGGATCTAAATCAATCCTGAAGTCAATTTCTCTTCGCGGCGGTAAGCTATCCATTTCTTTAAACACATCCGCATAATTCTTATGAATATTTTCAATAGCAGTGGGAGAAACCTCAAGAGTAGCCCAAAATTATTTCTATCTGAGTTTGAGCCTACACAGGGTATAACAATATTTCCAAGCTTCATTCTAATTTTAACAACTCTTTCAGCATATTTAACTTCGGCTTCAAATTTGGTCAACCAATACAACTCGAGAATGATATCAAACTCAGAAAGATTCATAAAAATTAAATTGAAAGGAAACCGATAGCAAGAGTAGGAGATGGGCACCATACAATATAAATAGAGTACAAGAGAACCCCCTATCGGATTATGAACACTAATCGATTCTTTAAGATTCTTTAGGGTTAACTTTAACTTTTTAACTGTGTTACTTGAAATGAAACTTCATGATGTGCCAGTTTCAAACAATACTATAACTGGAATATTGTTGACAGTAAGAGTACCTTCCAAAATATTTGGCCTTTCCCTATTAGTTAAGGGCGCTGGAGTTTCGGCCACTTCATTTACATGATCTACTTCTGTAAAGGCCCGCAAATCCGTACCATCTGAGTTGACTAATAACACCACACGTCCAACCCAAATTGCACAGAAATACGAATCATTATTAGAAAGAAGTTAGAGGATGAGAAATAGAAAGAAAGAAATATTAGAATAGAAGAAAAGAAGATCACAAACTCACAGCGGAACGAATAAAATATATTATATAATATAACTTTTGAAATACAAATTAGTAACTTTATATACATACCATCATCAGAGCACAACAGTTATTCCTAGAACAGTTATAAACACCTGTTTCCAGATACAAACATGGTACACAGTGGAATATATGATAGTCTATAACTAACTGGTGAAGCCTCCTGCTTCCAGCTCCTCCAAATAAATCTGTAAAATCCCGACTACTTGACTGCCCGCACAAATTTGGGCACCCAAGAGTTTAGGGGAAAACAAACAAAATAACTCTGGGTCAGTCATTTGACTGGTGTGAGTAAACTCCAACCATTTGTTTAACTTTCAAAACCCTTTCGAAAGGAAAAAAATAATAGTAAGACCAGCCCACACATAAACATGGACTGTTTTTACCTTACTATAACCCAAAACACTTTGATACGAAAATCCAGTGCTATTATAATAGTGTCTAAATCAAATAAATAACAATCTAGAGGAACGCTTGCATCTTACGCTCCCCATATATAGTATACAAATCAAAACCGTGGGCGTTTATTGGATATTGGATTCCAACCTTGACAAGGTATGGAACCACCTTTCGCTAGTGTATCTCTAGAGAAGAATACACTGGGTTCAACAAGAACATCTTGCAACCCGGCCCACACATGACCGACCACTCATTTCGCTTGAGTGTATCGAATGTAAATCACCAACGATTGGGATCAGCAACCGTTTCCCGAATGGGACAGCATCGAATAGAATAAGAATTTAAATGAATCTCTAGATAGGTGATTATACATCATAATGGGAGCGACCCACATAGCCATGCTGCCTGCCCGATTTTTGTCATTTCCTGGTTGTTGAGGCCTGAGGATACGATTTCTTGCCATTCATTTATAGCACAATCACTTTGAATGCTACATTGTCAGATCCGTTAATCACTAATTGATTTGCACAAATATTCTGGATGTTATGCTAAGGGAATAAATCCGTTGCAACCATATATATTTATACAGACCAACTCATGCGATCATTGGAAATACTTTGTCAGACATTCGTCCATATACGTTCGTTCTGGGACTGAACGAAACCGAAGGCACAATTTCTATTAATAGAAAAAGCCCTTGCACTTTACTCCATCTTCGATTATCTTCATATAATCTGATTCGCAACACTACTGCCAATACAGAGTGGTTCACGGATAATAATCCAACCGGTCTCTCCATATTGACAACGGTATTGGCATATACTTCGATAGTCGGTTATTTAACTATCGAAGAAAAACAAACAAACATTCATCCATAACATCCATCAATCACTGGGCCTGTTAATTAATATTTCATTAATTAATTCACTTCCTCATTTCCCTATCAATATTCGTTAACCAAATATTTTCAGTAATCTCATTGGTCTCTTATGCTACTTGGAAAAAAAACCATTTCCATGTATTGCCTTCTTTTATTTTCTATAGTTAAAAAATATATTCTATTTGAAAAACAATTCCAATCACTTATCTCTTTCCCGACTACTTTAATTATACTCAGGAATATATATTTTTATATTTCTAAATTTCCACCACTTGGGTTAAAACGAATGCTGTGTAAAACATCGTTACAACAACCCAAAACATTTCATTCAACTAACTCTTTTTCAAACACTTCTCTTCGAGATTGGATCTTGCTATTTATCAATTAAAAATGAAATCAATCAAGTTGGGGTATAACTACCTCTCAGACCTTGACTGAAAACATCCTCAACTTCAAAACAGCAAAACCACTTTCCCCGAATAAACACACTATAAAACCCAATTATTTATTTTTAAAACATGTATATGTGTAACAACCCGAAAATTTGGGCCAGTTTAAAATTTTTATTTCGGCGATTTTAGCGAATTTTGAATATTTAAAATAGATTATTTTAAATAATATCGACGAGAAATTTAATTTGAATATTATTCGAGCGTATATATTATACGCGTCGTCGTTAGAATATAAATATTTATATATAATTATAAATAGAATTGAAAATGGCGCGGTAGTTCGATAATTCAATTTCAAACTTCAATTGAACATACCGGGTGCAAAACGATCCGGATTTTAGTGAAACCAAAAACATTAGGATCTAATTGGTAATATCTTTCCAACGAATCCGAAAAATCAAAGTTTCATAGTGGGAATCAAAAGATATGCCCAGTTGAAAATTATGAATAGTCGCTATGGAATTCAGGCCCTTAAAAATAGACATTTTGCAAATGACCTCGGATTTCGACGAAACCAGTTTTGTTGGGTCCGTGATGTCAAGTTATTGCTAGATTCCAAATTTCATAATTTTTCGAATCAATATGTGAGCGTGGCAAAGGAAAACGCATTTGACCAGTTTCAGTTGATTTTAATCGACTGGAAAATGGCCATTTTTCCAATGACCTCGGAATTCGACGAAACTAGTTTTGTTAGGACCGTATCGTCAATACGAAGCTAGAAAATATTTTTCTGGAATTTTTAAAGTTAGTATGTGACCCCGATAATTTGAAATGTACGTTTAAAATTCAATATAGTGATTTAAATGTAAATTCAACGGAAACTGATTGTAACAGTCGAATCAGCTTACGACACATATCCCATTGTGTTCGGAACGGGGGTAATTAGCTAGGGACGACGGTCGGTGGGTTTGAAATGGGGTTCGAATTAAAGGGTTGCTTTATTAAAATAAATTGAATTAAATATATATATTTCTTTATAATACCCCCCCTTTCCTTTATTTCGAATCAGAATAAAGAAAAAAAAAACCCTAAGACTATCGTCGCCCCGTCCTGACCTCGCCGCCACCGCATCGCAGCCCTCCCCTCCTCTGGCGCCGCCGCATCTCCTTCCTCCACCTCCAATTCCCATCCTCCTTTCCCCCTTCGACTGGCGCCTGGCGCGAAGACCCCCCCCCCAGCAGCGAGACGACCTCGAGCCCCCCTACCCTACTGCGCCCTCCTCCATTCGAAGACCCGCCCCCTGCTTCCACCAGCGAACAACAAACCCCCTCCCCTGAACGATGTTAGTCCTCCCTTCCCTTTTTCTTTTTATTTTTATTTAGGGTTAAAAACTGACTTTGCTAATAGAAATTCTTATATGAAAAGCATTGATTTTATTTTCTGATTTTCATATTAAAAGCATTATTTGAAATATAATTTTTCCATGATTTCGAAATAAAATATATCCGTATTTTTAAAATAGGAAATGGCAGGGTTTTTTTTTAGAAATAAAAATGGAACTGATTTGGAAAAGTTAAACTAGAGTTGTTTTAGAAAAATTTACTTTGTTTTAAAGTAGGAAAATATACTTTGTTTTTTTTAAAGTAGAAAAACATACATTGTTTTTGAAAAATATAAGATTTTGTTTTTGTAAATAACATTGATTTCAAAAAATAAAAATATGATTTCTATATATTGAACTTCGAAATAAAAATATGATTTCTATATATTGAACTTCGAAATAAAAATATGATTTTTATATATTGAACTTCGAAATAAAAATATGATTTTTATATATTGAACTTCGAAATAAAAATATGATTTTTATATATTGAACTTCGAAATAAAAATATGATTTTTATATATTGAACTTCGAAGTAAAAATTCGATTTTTATATAGGGAATAGCGAAATAAAAATTCGATTTTTTTACATATGTAGTGGCTAGGGGCAACGAAGATGACGAAGATGCGATAGCGATGAAGATTTCTATCAATGAAGTGCCGTGGAGCTAGGATAGCTATATGTGAGAATTTCTCACCTTTCAATCTCATTTTCTAGTTATATATATATACTAGGATGCAGACGGTGCTTAGTAGCACCCGACACAATCGTCCACAGACCATGGACTTGTTTGTTTGGTTGCATAGATTAGTTGGATATTTGATTTGAATTTGGTTGTTTGGTGAATTTGATTGATATGTGAATGGCGTGGGCCTTCACTAGACCGGGGATAAGGCTAGGCCTTGTCCCGTTTCTAGTATCGTGCTGTTATGCCGCCGAAATTTTCTAAAATATGTTAGAAAAATAAAAATATCATTTTATTTAAAGAACGAACTGAATAGAAATTCATATGTTGGAATAAAATGTTTTGTCGTTAAAAATATGATTTTTAACGTGAATGTGAATTAATAAATATTCATTTATAAACCGGACGGTTTGTTTATGTACACCTATTTGAAGGATATTGATTGGGACGATAAATTTTACACATCGCCCAACTGCACGAATAAAATATGTGTTTGATTGTTTGAAACCCCACACGGGTGTTGGGATGAAATTTGAAGTTCACTCATCCTGATTGATTAAATAGGTCGATCGATTGATTGACAGGCTGTTATAAGCGTTAGATATCTATATTTGATGCTTATACAGCGTAGTGCACTTTGGTTGATGGTTGATTATTTTTCAATGCTATTATACATGTGTTGTATGAAAATCCATATAATTAACTTTATATGGTAATTGATTGGGCCTCATTCCAATTTGAAAAATAAAGAATAATATGAAATAAAGGTTCATGTGTTGACAGTACTCATCCATTGAGATTGGTCATGTGTTGAACAAAATATTTTGATAATAACAACTATTTTGAAAAAGAAATATTTGAAATAGAATATTTGAAAATAGAAATTTATGAAGCCGTGTTGATTAGATTGACGCCATTTTGACGTAAACGATATTTATATCGATTTTATTCATTTTGAAATGAATTGAATTGAAAACGATTTCGAAATGAATTGAATTGAAAACGATTTCGAAATGAATTGAATTGAAAACGATTTCGAAATGAATTGAATTGAAAACGAATTCAAATTGAATTGAAAGTGAATTGAAATGAATTCAAATCGAATTGAAATCTGAATTGAATAGAAATGAATTTTAAAACGAATTTATAAAGAAGAATTCAATTTTGATTTGAATTGAAAAGAAAGTTGAAATTGCTTTTGAAAAGATTTTAAAACTATTTATATAATTCGTTTTAAATAGAAATTGACGAAGTATATATTATATATATAATATAATGGCCTGAATAGAACGCGCCGCGCCGCGGCAGTTCGTGAATTTCGACCATTTATTTCAAACGGACATTACGGGAGATCCGACCGTCGGATTCTCCTAAAACCGGAACCGTTGGGTTCGTATCGAAAAGAGCTTTCTAACGAATATTAGAAATTAGAAATCTAACGGTTGGATTTGGAGATACATCCAAATCAAATTCGAAAAAGGTCGCTGTAAGTGCAGTTCGATGGCCATTGGTGGAAATCGACTGTACGGGCCTTGATAAAATTATTAAAAATGGTAATAATTTGTGTAAAATCATAAGAAATGATTTAGAAAGAATTGGGATGAAAAACTCCATATTTGAAAAGATAAAAATAGATTTTTATCGAAATGAACTAGTTTTGAACTAGAATTATAATTCTATTTATTTTTAAATAGATAAATTGAATTTAAAAAGGGTTTTAAAAATAACCAAAATATCCAATGATTGCATTGGAGTGGATTTGAATCGAAATTGTCTTCGGATATTTCGATGTTGGGATTCGTGATTATACAGGTGTTGTTATGGAAATTTGAAAGATATATATTTATATCGTTATTTCCAATACGATACTTGTTAGTCGTAGAATTTGATATTGAATATAAGCCGGTATATTTTCTATTCAGAGCCTTGTGTTTAATATCAAATGTGATTTGGGTTTGTCGTGAATGTTGTCTTCACTAACACTGTTCTTGAACCCAGTTGAGAAAAGATTAAATCTTTTTATTTAGATTTAATGAAGTGTACCAATTCAATAATATTTAATTGGAATTGAATCGATATTGATTTTGGGTTTATCGTGAACAGTGTTTTAAATAACACTCGTTCTTTAACCCGATAGTTAATGAATGTGATTTTGGGTTTATCGTGAACCGTGTTTTAAATGGCACTGATTCTTTAACCCAGTCGAAGATTAAAACTAAGTGGAGTTTTAATGAATCTTTAATTAGATTGAAATGATCGAAAATGGAGTATCACCAGTTTTGCTCCAGGCGATAGTTAAATCTTTAATTAGATTTGAACGTGAAATGGTAATTGAATTTACCGATAACATTGTGGTGTTAGATATGAAGTATTACCAGTTTTACTTCATGGGATGAATAGGTTGGGATTGGGAAATTAAAACAAATGGTTACTTCGGTAAGGTTCGCTAATCCCGACTAGTTTGAATTGATATTCAAAAATGGATTAAAGAATAAATTCAAGGAATTTATCTTTGATAAAATTAATGGGAACCTTTCCCTATGAGTGTGAAATCAGAAACTAACTGTCGGTTAGCTAAGCAGAATGGTTTTCTGGATATTGGTCTGATGTTGGTTTCGGCCTTCGGGGTTAATATTTGGGGAATTATTCTCTTGATTAATTCACGGTTAGTGACTGATGAATTGGAATGAGGCATATGTTGTGTTTGTGTAACACTTATTTAAAATATACGCGAGTTATTCGGAAAGACCAGGTTTATCCCATTCTGAATAACTGATACGACGATAAGTCGAAGATGAAGACGATGGTCGAAGACTGGAGGTCTTCACGTCGTTTGGGTAATTACTGATGATCTTGATTGGGCTGTACACCCAAGAAGATGGAAACAGTTAGTGATCGTCCAGACGTACTTGGAGATCGATGGATATGCGGGGTACTAGGTGCCTCCGGTTTCGTTCAGACCCAGAACGGACTTGTAAATGGACTGTGTGTCTGACATGGGATTTTAGTCTGTGTGATTGATTTCTATTAAATATATATCTGTTTGGCGGCGGAGAATTTATTCTCTTGCTTAACGCCCTTCTCTGAGACGTACGAGCTCAGGGGTTATATACTGATGGATATCAAACGCATGGAGTGAATTGCCTATGTGGCATGCCTAAGTGGCAATTGATCAAGGCTTCTGTTGAAAAGCAAAGTCTTGTGGTGATGATCAAAGCACGGCCTTGGTGGCGTAGCTTTGTGTAACGTTTACTTCGCGAGTTTCACACCCGGTATGAACCAAAAACGGGAGACAGACCTCAGGGAGGGCATGCGTTTCTTTCTAGTTAGAAGTGGCGTCAGTGGTTTTACACGCCCTGACGAGTTTGACTTATGTGGTTGTTGCTGTTGCGAGGCGCCTCGGTTTGATCGGACGATCCGGGTCCGATGGAGTCATTCGTTGGCTCATTTACGCCCCATAGGGCGGGGGAACGCATGTTCAGGGTTTAAGTTTAATCCACATCGGTGGACCGGCCCTGTCGCTCCAAGGCTTGACTGAGTACTTGCCTGTGGCTCGGGCTAGAGAGTCACGAATCGGTTGAGGACTATCTTTTGCCTCGGTTCATAGACGGAAACCCAATTTCCAAATACGTGACTTTGCGGTTTTATTTGTAAACCTATATATGGCGACATAGTGGTATGGGGCATTCATGCCGCCTATGATTGATACTTATGATTTGAAGTTGTTTTATACACTATGCACTTATAATAGTATCAAATAATCTGTTTTAAACGTATCAAGCATTCTTTGGCTGTTATAAGGGAAAACCCTATCCCCCGGCTTGCGTTGCATTGTGTGATAGGACTTGGGTCTTATAACAGCTTCATTTTTCTTTATTTAGCATTGCGCTGTTGTTTTGTGCACTGGTATTCTTGGGAGGAAACCCGTTCCGTGTTATACGGCGTGGTCCCGGCGTGGTCCCTTGATTTACCTAACTTTAAAAATAAAGATTAACTGTTTTAGTTCTCACACCAGTCACATGACTGACCTGGGGTTTATTGTTTTAACCTAAACTCTGGGTGCCCCTATTTTGACACGGGCAGCTAGTAGTTTTGGTTTTGCAGATTTATATTCACAGGATCCTGGTTTACAGCTGGAACGATATCCGGAAAGCTTTGTATCCGTATATCTCATTCTAGTTGTGTATTATTTTTCCGCTGCTATGTATTTAAATGTAATTTAAATCTCTGATAATTCTGTGTAATATTTATTCATACTCTGTATATTCTTATAATCTGATGCATTGTTGTAATATACAATGAAATGTTCTTCTGTATGCGTTCTGTTGTGGCTTGTTCTCGAACTATCCGACGCTTTCCTTTACGGGGAAGTTACGGGTTTTCACAGTTGGTATCAGAGCTTTGGTTTACAAAGCTAGAGAACAAGACACATTAGAACCATACGAAAGAATTCATCAGATATTGGATTAGTAATATCCAACGGGAATGACTCGTTAGAGATGGGATCAGTAGCATCCTAGGACGAGTGTGAAGAGTATATTTTTCAAATGAAAACAATTTTTGTTTTGAAAATCTAAATCAATTATTCGTATTTGATTATTTATTTTAAATTTATTAGGACAGTCCAGTATATAAAGATTTTGCATATACGCCTTGCAAACGTGTACTTGAAGTTTTAATATACTGGATAGATATAGAATCACACTCTAGTCGCCCGAAGATGATTCTGATGATAGTTCGAACATCATCAGAATTGGTATTCGTGTTTCGAAGGTGTGATATCTATATATTTCCTATTGACTGGTGTGAGAACCAAAATTAGATAGGGCCTATTGTTGTGATTTGGCATCAAAACATGATTTTTTGTATATGTATCAAAATTATGAATTTGAAACTCTAATCCACAAATTGATTGATGTTTGTGTTGTTTGTTTATTTGTTTGATAATTTTGAACCATATATGCCTAATTGAACCAAATATTGGATTGTATTGAAAATTGGTTGCATTTGCTTGCATATACATATACTGAACAGGTCATAGCAAGGAGGCTAGAGCAGAGAATAAAATTTGTTTGCCCGACAAATAGGTACATGTTTACTACATAATTTACTGTTTTGTTTGGGTGATGATGATTTTATGAGCCTATTGGCTAGCCGCTTGGCTTTTTCTTTTTCTTTTTGAGATCTGAAGGACCGGGGAAGCTATTTGAAATTCCCCGATGCTCCCGGTGCAGGGGAGGTTATGGCGAAATTTTTCGAAAATTTAGGGTGTTAGCCAAATTTTTGAAATTTTGAAAATTCTCAGAAACTAAAGAGTTGGAGAATGGAAGCCAGATCGAACGTAGAGCTGAATAATCAAACCACTTTCGACTTTGTTCCTTTTCGGGGACGAAAAGTTTTAAGTGGGGGAGATTGTAACAACCCGAAAATCTGGGCCAGTTTAAAATTTTTATTTCGGCGATTTTAGCGAATTTTGAATATTTAAAATAGATTATTTTAAATAATATCGACGAGAAATTTAATTTGAATATTATTCGAGCGTATATATTATACGCGTCGTCGTTAGAATATAAATATTTATATATAATTATAAATAGAATTGAAAATGGCGCGGTAGTTCGATAATTCGATTTCAAACTTCAATTGAACATACCGGGTGCAAAACGATCCGGATTTTAGTGAAACCAAAAACATTAGGATCTAATTGGTAATATCTTTCCAACGAATCCGAAAAATCAAAGTTTCATAGCGGGAATCAAAAGATATGCCCAGTTGAAAATTCTGAATAGTCGCTATGGAATTCAGGCCCTTAAAAATAGACATTTTGCAAATGACCTCGGATTTCGACGAAACCAGTTTTGTTGGGTCCGTGATGTCAAGTTATTGCTAGATTCCAAATTTCATAATTTTTCGAATCAATATGTGAGCGTGGCAAAGGAAAACGCATTTGACCAGTTTCAGTTGATTTTAATCGACTGGAAAATGGCCATTTTTCCAATGACCTCGGAATTCGACGAAACTAGTTTTGTTAGGACCGTATCGTCAATACGAAGCTAGAAAATATTTTTCTGGAATTTTTAAAGTTAGTATGTGACCCCGGTAATTTGAAATGTACGTTTAAAATTCAATATAGTGATTTAAATGTAAATTCAACGGAAACTGATTGTAACAGTCGAATCAGCTTACGACACATATCCCATTATGTTCGGAACGGGGGTAATTAGCTAGGGACGACGGTCGGTGGGTTTGAAATGGAGTTCGAATTAAAGGGTTGCTTTATTAAAATAAATTGAATTAAATATATATATATTTCTTTATAATACCCCCCCTTTCCTTTATTTCGAATCAGAATAAAAAAAAAAACCCTAAGACTATCGTCGCCCCGTCCTGACCTCGCCGCCACCGCATCGCAGCCCTCCCCTCCTCTGGCGCCGCCGCATCTCCTTCCTCCACCTCCAATTCCCATCCTCCTTTCCCCCTTCGACTGGCGCCTGGCGCGAAGACCCCCCCAGCAGCGAGACGACCTCGAGCCCCCCCTACGCTGCTGCGCCCTCCTCCATTCGAAGACCCGCCCCCTGCTTCCACCAGCGAACAACAAACCCCCTCCCCTGAACGATGTAAGTCCTCCCTTCCCTTTTTCTTTTTCTTTTTATTTAGGGTTAAAAACTGACTTTGCTAATAGAAATTCTTATATGAAAAGCATTGATTTTATTTTCTGATTTTCATATTAAAAGCATTATTTGAAATATAATTTTTCCATGATTTCAAAATAAAATATATCCTTATTTTTAAAATAGGAAATGGCAGGGTTTTTTTTAGAAATAAAAATGGAACTGTTTTGGAAAAGTTAAACTAGAGTTGTTTTAGAAAAATTTACTTTGTTTTAAAGTAGGAAAATATACTTTGTTTTTTTTAAAGTCGCAAAACATACATTGTTTTTGAAAAATATAAGATTTTGTTTTTGTAAATAACATCGATTTCAAAAAATAAAAATATGATTTCTATATATTGAACTTCGAAATAAAAATATGATTTCTATATATTGAACTTCGAAATAAAAATATGATTTTTATATATTGAACTTCGAAATAAAAATATGATTTTTATATATTGAACTTCGAAATAAAAATATGATTTTTATATATTGAACTTCGAAATAAAAATATGATTTTTATATATTGAACTTCGAAGTAAAAATTCGATTTTTATATAGGGAATAGCGAAATAAAAATTCGAATTTTTTACATATGTAGTGGCTACGGGCAACGAAGATGACGAAGATGCGATAGCGATGAAGATTTCTATCAATGAAGTGCCGTGGAGCTAGGATAGCTATATGTGAGAATTTCTCACCTTTCAATCTCATTTTCTAGTTATATATATATACTAGGATGCAGACGGTGCTTAGTAGCACCCGACACAATCGTCCACAGACCATGGACTTGTTTGTTTGGTTGCATAGATTAGTTGGATATTTGATTTGAATTTGGTTGTTTGGTGAATTTGATTGATGTGTGAATGGCGTGGGCCTTCACTAGACCGTGGATAAGGCTAGGCCTTGTCCCGTTTCTAGTATCGTGCCGTTATGCCGCCGAAATTTTCTAAAATATGTTAGAAAAATAAAAATATCATTTTATTTAAAGAATGAACTGAATAGAAATTCATATGTTGGAATAAAATGTTTTGTCGTTAAAAATATGATTTTTAACGTGAATGTGAATAAATAAATATTCATTTATAAACCGGACGATTTGTTTATGTACACCTATTTGAAGGATACTGATTGGGACGATAAATTTTACACATCGCCCAACTGCACGAATAAAATATGTGTTTGATTGTTTGAAACCCCACACGGGTGTTGGGATGAAATTTGAAGTTCACTCATCCTGATTGATTAAATAGGTCGATCGATTGATTGACAGGCTGTTATAAGCGTTAGATATCTATATTTGATGCTTATACAGTGTAGTGCACTTTGGTTGATGGTTGATTATTTTTCAATGCTATTATACATGTGTTGTATGAAAATCCATATAATTAACTTTATATGGTAATTGATTGGGCCTCATTCCAATTTGAAAAATAAAGAATAATATGAAATAAAGGTTCATGTGTTGACAGTACTCATCCATTGAGATTGGTCATGTGTTGAACGAAATATTTTGATAATAACAACTATTTCGAAAAAGAAATATTTGAAATAGAATATTTGAAAATAGAAATTTATGAAGCCGTGTTGATTAGATTGACGCCATTTTGACGTAAACGATATTTATATCGATTTTATTCATTTTGAAATGAATTGAATTGAAAACGATTTCGAAATGAATTGAATTGAAAACGATTTCGAAATGAATTGAATTGAAAACGATTTCGAAATGAATTGAATTGAAAACGATTTCGAAATGAATTGAATTGAAAACGAATTCAAATTGAATTGAAAGTGAATTGAAATGAATTCAAATCGAATTGAAATCTGAATTGAATAGAAATGAATTTTAAAACGAATTTATAAAGAAGAATTCAATTTTGATTTGAATTGAAAAGAAAGTTGAAATTGCTTTTGAAAAGATTTTAAAACTATTTATATAATTCGTTTTAAATAGAAATCGACGAAGTATATATTATATATATATTATATATATAATATAATGGCCTGAATAGAACGCGCCGCGCCGCGGCAGTTCGTGAATTTCGACCATTTATTTCAAACGGACATTACGGGAGATCCGACCGTCGGATTCTCCTAAAACCGGAACCGATTGGTTCGTATCGAAAAGAGCTTTCTAACGAATATTAGAAATTAGAAATATAATGGTTGGATTTGGAGATACATCCAAATCAAATTCGAAAAAGGTCGCTGTAAGTGCAGTTCGATGGCCATTGGTGGAAATCGACTGTACGGGCCTTGATAAAATTATTAAAAATGGTAATAATTTGTGTAAAATCATAAGAAATGATTTAGAAATAATTGGGATGAAAAACTCCATATTTGAAAAGATAAAAATAGATTTTTATCGAAATGAACTAGTTTTGAACTAGAATTATAATTCTATTTATTTTTAAATAAATAAATTGAATTTAAAAAGGGTTTTAAAAATAACCAAAATATCCAATGATTGCATTGGAGTGGATTTGAATCGAAATTGTCTTCGGAATATTTCGATGTTGGGATTCGTGATTATACAGGTGTTGTTATGGAAATTTGAAAGATATATATTTATATCGTTATTTCCAATACGATACTTGTTAGTCGTAGAATTTGATATTGAATATAAGCCGGTATATTTTCTATTCAGAGCCTTGTGTTTAATATCAAATGTGATTTGGGTTTGTCGTGAATGGTGTCTTCACTAACACTGTTCTTGAACCCAGTTGAGAAAAGATTAAATCTTTTTATTTAAATTTAATGAAGTGTACCAATTCAATAATATTTAATTGGAATTGAATCGATATTGATTTTGGGTTTATCGTGAACAGTGTTTTAAATAACACTCGTTCTTTAACCCGATAGTTAATGAATGTGATTTTGGGTTTATCGTGAACCGTGTTTTAAATGGCACTGATTCTTTAACCCAGTCGAAGATTAAATCTAAGTGGAGTTTTAATGAATCTTTAATTAGATTGAAATGATCGAAAATGGAGTATCACCAGTTTTGCTCCAGGCGATAGTTAAATCTTTAATTAGATTTGAACGTGAAATGGTAATTGAATTTACCGATAACACTGTGGTGTTAGATATGAAGTATTACCAGTTTTACTTCATGGGATGAATAGTTTGGGATTGGGAAATTAAAACAAATGGTTACTTCGGTAAGGTTCGCTAATCCCGACTAGTTTGAATTGATATTCAAAAATGGATTAAAGAATAAATTCAAGGAATTTATCTTTGATAAAATTAATGGGAACCTTTCCCTATGAGTGTGAAATCAGAAACTAACTGTCGGTTAGCTAAGCAGAATGGTTTTCTGGATATTGGTCTGATGTTGGTTTCGGCCTTCGGGGTTAATATTTGGGGAATTATTCTCTTGATTAATTCACGGTT
This sequence comes from Allium sativum, assembly GCA_030737875.1. Lineage (NCBI taxonomy): Eukaryota > Viridiplantae > Streptophyta > Magnoliopsida > Asparagales > Amaryllidaceae > Allium > Allium sativum. Next base: position 434,504,234 of record CM060912.1, read on the forward strand.
AGTGACTGATGAATTGGAATGAGGCGTATGTTGTGTTTGTGTAACACTTATTTAAAATATACGCGAGTTATTCGGAAAGACCGGGTTTATCCCATTCTGAATAACTGATACGACGATAAGTCGAAGATGAAGACGATGGTCGAAGACCGGAGGTCTTCACGTCGTTTGGGTAATTACTGATGATCTTGATTGGGCTGTACACCCAAGAAGATGGAAACAGTTAGTGATCGTCCAGACGTACTTGGAGATCGATGGATATGCGGGGTACTAGGTGCCTCCGGTTTCGTTCAGACCCAGAACGGACTTGTAAATGGACTGTGTGTATGACATGGGATTTTAGTCTGTGTGATTGATTTCTATTAAATATATATCTGTTTGGCGGCGGAGAATTTATTCTCTTGCTTAACGCCCTTCTCTGAGACGTACGAGCTCAGGGGTTATATACTGATGGATATCAAACGCATGGAGTGAATTGCCTGTGTGGGATGCCTAAGTGGCAATTGATCGAGGCTTCTGTTGAAAAGCAAAGTCTTGTGGTGATGATCAAAGCACGGCCTTGGTGGCGTAGCTTTGTGTAACGTTTACTTCGCGAGTTTCACACCCGGTATGAACCAAAAACGGGAGACGGACCTCAGGGAGGGCATGCGTTTCTTTCTAGTTAGAAGTTGCGTAAGTGGTTTTACACGCCCTGACGAGTTTGACTTATGTGGTTGTTGCTGTTGCGAGGCGCCTCGGTTTGATCGGACGTTCCGGGTCCGATGGAGTCATTCGTTGGCTCATTTACGCCCCATAGGGCGGGGGAACGCATGTTCAGGGTTTAAGTTTAATCCACATCGGTGGACCGGCCCTGTCGCTCCAAGGCTTGACTGAGTACTTGCCTGTGGCTCGGGCTAGAGAGTCACGAATCGGTTGTGGACTATCTTTTGCCTCGGTTCATAGACGGAAACCCAATTTCCAAATACGTGACTTTGCGGTTTTATTTGTAAACCTATATATGGCGACATAGTGGTATGGGGCATTCATGCCGCCTATGATTGATACTTATGATTTGAAGTTGTTTTATACACTATGCACTTATAATAGTATCAAATAATCTGTTTTAAACGTATCAAGCATTCTTTGGCTGTTATAAGGGAAAACCCTATCCCCCGGCTTGTGTTGCATTGTGTGATAGGACCTGGGTCTTATAACAGCTTCATTTTTCTTTATTTAGCATTGCGCTGTTGTTTTATGCACTGGTATTCTTGGGAGGAAACCCGTTCCGTGTTATACGGCGTGGTCCCGGCGTGGTCCCTTGATTTACCTAACTTTAAAAATAAAGATTAACTGTTTTAGTTCTCACACCAGTCACATGACTGACCTGGAGTTTATTGTTTTAACCTAAACTCTGGGTGCCCCTATTTTGACACGGGCAGCTAGTAGTTTTGGTTTTGCAGATTTATATTCACAGGATCCTGGTTTACAGCTGGAACGATATCCGGAAAGCTTTGTATCCGTATATCTCATTCTAGTTGTGTATTGTATTATTTTTCCGCTGCTATGTATTTAAATGTAATTTAAATCTCTGATAATTCTGTGTAATATTTATTCATACTCTGTATGTTCTTGTAATCTGATGCATTGTTGTAATATACAATGAAATGTTCTTCTGTACGCGTTCTGTTGTGGCTTGTTCTCGAACTATCCGACGCTTTCCTTTACGGGGAAGTTACGGGTTTTCACAATATGGTTCGCTTTCTATTTCTAATTTATAGATTTCCCTTTTTGTTTACAATATTCTATTTTTAAATTCGTTTACTTATCGAATTCCATATATATCGATACATTGATTTCTAACTATCAAATTATCTTAAAAATATTCTAACTCCTTAAATTTCCGGAAAACTTCGCCATAACCTCCCCTGCACCGGGAGCTTCGGGATATTTCAAATAGCCTCCCATGGCCCTCACCAATCCAAAAGAAAAAGAAAAAGCCAAGCAGCTTGCCGATACGGCGCATAAAATCTCATATATGAATTTAAATATGTACCTTTTGGTCGGGCACATAAATTAAAACTTCATATACTTTATCCCATACCTGTCTAATCACATGATCACCTGTTTTCAATTCAATCCAACCCAATCTAATCGTTTGAATTTAGTTTCGCTCAATTATTGTTTAATTAGCTATTTTGCCTATTTCACTTCTCTGTTTGACCATAACATGTTCAAACAAAATATTTAACTTGCTCATAACCAAATTGAATTTTCAATTTCAATCCTAGTTTCCTTTTCAATTTCGAATATAAATTTTCAAATTGAATTCACTTATTCAAAGCCCAATATTAATTCAAAATTTCATTAACTAATCACTATTCGAATTAGTTAATTCTATTTAATAATCAAAAATCTGATTTCTGTTTCAAAAATCAAATCATTACTCCACCTGAGTTCACGTATAATCTACAACTCAAATCTAAAATTTTCTAAATAGAAATTCGGATTTTTATTCATTTAAAATCCTTTTATAAAATTAAATAAACTGTTATGGTTTTTAAATGGTTATGGCGCTGTTTTTCTGAAAATTTGATTTTCACATAACTCAAAATATATACGACGAAATCCAGATTTTTCTCCTTCATTAGAAAACTATTATCAAATCGGTCCTGACGTTTCTCGTTTCAAAGAATTCTGACTTCAATTGAGTTCTGTATACTCAATTGAAGTTCGAAACGTCAATTTACGAACTACAGCGCTGCGGCGAGTTTGTTTTAATTATATTTATATATATAAACTTTTAAACTTCGTTTATATAAAAATTCAACTCCATTCTGATATATTTTAAATTCCATTTGAATTCTATATGAATTCTATATTCAAATTACATATTCAAATTCTATTTGAATTTTTCTTATTCAAATGCTATACTCACATTTCGTTTAAACTTCTATATTCAATTTCTATTTGGATTTCAAATTTCATTTTGAAGTTTTATTTTAATTTCTATTTTTTGAAATTCTAGTTCCATTTTGAAGTTCTATTTTAAATTCCTAATATTCAAACTCCCTTTTTATTCTATTTGAAATTTCAAATATTCAAACTCCTTTTAAATTCTATTTGAAATCTCAAATATTCAAACTCCATTTGAATTCTGCTTGAAATTCCTATTTTAACTCTATTTGAATTCTATATCTAAACTCCATTTCACTTCCATTTAAATTCCTATATTTAAACTCCACTTGAATTCTATTTTCAAATCTCTATATTTTAAATTTCATTTGAACTTTCTTTATTCAAATCCATTTGAATTCCTTTGAATTCAAATTCTATTTCACTTTGGATATTCAAATTCTATATTTGAATTTCCTTTATATTTTATATATTCAAATTCTATATTTGAATTACGTTTGAATTTCTATATTCAATTTAACTTCTATTTAAATTTTCTTTATTCAAATTTTACTTCACTTTCTATCTTCAAATTCTAAATTTGAATTCCCTTTGTTTAAATTCCATTTGAATTTAAAATATCCATATTATCCAATTTATGGTTTTTTCACCTTTCTTTGTAAACATTGCCTTATATTACTTGTTTATATATGTTAAAACAAGTCTCGATTTCAACTTCATTTGAAATAAATATTTTACTTTGGAAAATATAAATTTTTCTTTTTCAAATTCAAACTTGTAGTTTATTTCTGAATTATCCAATGATAATTCTCTTCCCTTCATTTATAAATTTCGTTTATAAATGAATTTCTTGTTTTATTCCTTTTAAAACAAGTTAATATTTTTATTCCATTCAAATTTCAAATTCTATTTAAAAATAGAATTTTCTCTTTTAATCTCAAATATCCTTTCCACGATATTTTAAATAAATTAACACTTAGCCCAGTGATATTTAAAACAATCAAATCACCAAATTTTCAATCATTTTATTTTTAACATGTCATATATGAATATATGAAATCAAGTAAACAGATAATATATTGTTGAGGAATCCAGTTGGATTCCTCCAACCTGTTTTCCTGCATCCACAGACATTAGTCAACATAGTAATACCCATCCTGCTTCGTGGCAGGATATTGCGGTATAAAAGGGGATCCACTCATATACGTGGGCGTAGGGTCATCCGCTAATGATACTGCGGGCATCCGTTAATGATACTGCGGGAATCAATCCAATCGCCAAACCAATATATATATAATAGTCAACCATAAATAACTAATATATTTAAAACAACCAGAAAGCACTCAAACAAGCAACAACCAATTATTTTTAATTGATAAAAATAATTATAAATAAAAGGTGAGTGAGATTTACTCACCAGAATTTCAATTTGACGAAACAGAGATTTGTTTTCCATTTCTTAGTTGATGACGGTACAAACCAATATGAACAATCCCGTTCGATTTTGACCTTAAACAAGTATAGATTTTAGTTTATAATTTGTTCTGGGTTTGTTTGTGAACATAAACATTATTAATAAATTTAATTACTTAAAGATTACCTTAATCCATGTTTGTTAATGAAAATCCAAGCCACCATTGAAACAACACTTCTATATACCAAAACCCCATCAGCTCCTTTATTAAACAAATCCGAACATCTATATTCACCTTCATTCTCCTAGAGACATGCACACATTCTCTCCAGCAAACCCCTTCCTGCATACAGTATTGATCCTTTTTGCTTTCCAATAACCCTAAACAGCTCCAACTCCTTTCTTCCTCTATTGAAACAAAAACAATACTTGCTGAGGTAAATCACCAAAGCCGTACTCAAATCCTCCTAGCATCGAGACAAAGAGCTCGACAGTACCATGAAGTCGCGACCTGGTACGGCGACTACACTATCGCTTTTCACGCCCTTCGATCAAAAGACTTCAATCCACTTCGAATCGATGCGCTATGGTTCCCTAACTTCGCCTCCACCTCACTGACTGTCGAACTTCTCCACATTGCACTCCTCACCAGTTGGACATCAACACCCAGCCCTAGAGGAACACGACTACGATTTCATCGAAGTACCCAAAATTGAAAATCCCCAACCCGTTGCCCTTATTATCGACGTTACAGTCGAAGTCGAGATTGGCTATCGCACTCGGTTTTGTGGGAATAAAGGAAATAGGGAACGACTTTGATTTGGATTTTGGTTCTCTGAAAAAGGAAATGAGAAGGGGTTGTCGCGATTTATAGGGGGAGGAAAATAGAGAAGGTAAGTAGCTTAGGTATGATGAGGTACATACGAATTAAATTCCATTTGATTTCTATTTAATTTGATTTGAAATAAAGAGATTTTTATTTCTTTTTAGATGGATATTGATTTGATTTTGATCCTATCCACAATCAAATATCTCGGGGTTCACAATTAGAAATCCTGAACCGCTATTTCAGTGTACCGTCCGTCGTTCCAATGTAATTACACTATTCTGAACTCAACAGAATAGACTATATAATTTAATTCGAACATATATAAAAATAACATATTAAATTGATATAATATGATTTAAATTCAGAACTAATCATTTTCTCGAAAATAAATATTATTATACTAATTCAAATAGAATTTTGTGTTAGATCATCTGGATTGTTTCTAATTCAGTTATAACTTTGAATCCACGTATTTACCGTTTTCGATAATTCGACATACTCGAATTAAATCATATTTGATTATAAATCGAGAAATTCCATATAATTATCCATTTATATTATCACTCAACATTTAAAACAATATTTAAAGGTTTAAAATAAATCAATAAAAATCTGGGTCGTTACAACTTCAGACTTCTTTGATAGCGGGCTACTCTTTGCAAGATGACCCGTCTGATCGCATTTATTGCATGCTCTACTCTCTTGAAACATTTTATTGGATTTAGATCCAACATTCTTTTGTTTCCTCGAAGATTTTCAATTCCTTAGCAAATGCCCTTGCTTATTGCAGTTATTGCATATGGCAATCGTTAACGGCTCTTCCTTAGATTTCACCCCTTTCTTATCAGCTTTAGGTTTCTTGCTGACCTGAGTCTTTGTGCTTGCCTCAGGACTATCACTTTCAAACTTCCTTTTGTTACTAGAACTGCCTTCCTCTTCGTCTTCCAAAACACCTTGCTTATCAAGATCCTCATAGTGATTAGCCATTTGTATCATCTTAGAAAAAGGAAGATTCACATGAGCAATTACTCTACTTATGTATTTTCTTTGAAGTCCGTTAATAAATCTTAGATTCTTCCTTATAGGATCTCGAATTAGTTCTGGGCCAAAGCGAGAAAGTTCATTAAATTTATTATGATACTCCCGAATGGTCATATCTCCTTGTTTCAGATGGTAAAACTCATCATATAGATGCTCAGTTGCTGCTGGAGGAATAATTTTTTATGTGAACATTTCTTTGAATATATCCCAGGTAATATTACCTTCTGGATTTTCCTTAGTAACAGCTTCCCACCAAATTAAAGCTTCGTCTTTGAGTGCCCAAGATGCCAGTATTCTTTTCTGATCACCTCTCAGCTTTAAGCCTTCAAAAATTCTCTCAGAAGAACGCATCCATGCTTTTGTTTCAATAACAGATTCTTTGCCCAAAAATGGTACTCTACCCAGATTTCAATACTTTTTTACTAGAGCTTCTAGATCTGGTTCTGGTTGTGGGAGCACAATTGGCTCATTAGATTTTTGAACCAAAGACTTACTTCTTCTGGTTTTGCCACTCATTTTCTACTATGTCTGCAAATAGCAGACAAAGAGTCAGGCCAACAGAAAAGATATTGTAAAGCATAGAGACGTATACTTAAATGTAAATGCATCTATTGGGGGTGTATTTTATTCTGCTATACTCATTCTAGGACATTACTGATCCTATCTATGATGAGCCACTCGTCTTAGAACACTACTGATTCTATTTCTGACGAGTTCGTTAATATGTTATATTCCAGAGCTAAGGTTAACCAAAGCTCTAATACCAACTGTGATAACCCCAAACCCCCGTGCCATGGAAGCAAGGATAATCATTAGAATATAACACATAAACAATAACAGCAGAACATAATCATAGAATTACACCAGATAAAGTACATCAAAGTTACACTGGAAATAATATCAACATCAGAATTACACAGCATAACAAGACCATACTTAGTGCAGAGTACAGTTTCAGCATAATATAAAATGTCTGCAGTGGAATCAAACATAATATACTAAATAAAGTACAAACAACATAATAGAAATGATAGGATCCATTTTCAGCTCCATAGCTATCTAGAATGAGTCTGCTAAAACCGGGATACAAGGCTGCCGGAGTGGAAAATAAGGGCACCCGAGTTTGCAAAGTGAAACAAACTACGAGTCAGTCATGGGACTGGTCTGAGAAATCTTACTAAACCTATTTAATAATAAGGTCAGTCACAGGACCATGCCACTAACGTGGAACGGGTTTACTCCATTGGATTGCCAGTGCATGAAATAAAGTAAATCATTAAACAACGCAATGCTTTTTAGAAAAATGAAGCCATTATAAGACTCGGATCCCATCACACAATGCAACACAAACCGGAGGATTAATTTTTACCTTATAATGGCCAAATATGCTTGATATGTATATATCAAAGTTATTTGATATTATTATTAATGTCTATATGTTTCAAAAACATTCTTACTCATAAGGTATCAGTCATAGACGGCATGGGTACCATATATCATGTCGCCGTATATAGGTTTACAATCAAAACCGCACAATGTCGTATTGGAAGTTGGATTTCCATCGTGAACCAAGGCAAGGGATCATCCTTACCGAATTTGAGACAATCTAGCCCATGTCTCAGGCTCAGAGATCGAGTGAGCCTTGGATCTTCAGGGCCGGTCCACACTTACTTTAGTGGATTAGTAATTCCTGAACAATACGTTTCCCCGCCCTATGGGGCGTAAATTTAGAGCCACTAGGGACTCAAATACGAGGCGCCTCATTCAATCATCCACATAAGTAAAAATGTCTGGGCTCCACACCATGACACCACTCCTTGATAGAAGGAAACGCATGTCCTCCTTGCAGTCCTCTCCCGTTTCTGGTTCATACCGGGGTGTGAGGCTCGCGAATCAATGCTATACACAAAGTTATGCTAATTAAAGTTGTTCTTTGATCATCAACCACAAGGCTCTGCTTTTCAACAAAAGCCTTGATCATTTGCATCGTGGCATGCAACACTGACAATTCACGCCATGTGACATGTCTATCGATATATAACCTCTAAGCTCGTACGTCTCATAGAAGGGTGTTAAGCAAAAGAATAAATTCTCTACCGCCATGCAGATATATATTTAATAGAAATCAATCAGCATAGAATAAAATCCAATGTGAGACACACATCCATTTACAAGTCTGTTCTGGGTCTGAACGAACCCAGAGGCACCTTATTCCTCGTTCCATATGTCCAATATGGAAGAGAGGCCCTCGCATATCCGGACATCAACAAGTACGTCCAGACAACTACCACTTTAACTCTTTCAAGGCAGCAACTCCAATCAAAGGCATCAGTAGTCGTCCATCCGATGTGAAGATCGCCGGTCTTCAACCACCGTCTTCAATATCTTTGACTTCTATTCTCGTATAATTATTTGAAATGAGATTTAACTCAGCCTTTCCAAATAATTCTCGAATATATATAATTCAAATCATTTCTTTTCTTTTGGTTAAATTCAATTCAATCCTATAAATTAATGTCAAAGAACTTAACCATCCATATTACTTTATAAACCAAGGGAAATTGGTCTATTTTCATTCCGTATCGTTTATAATATTTTATAACCATTTATCGCTATTATTATTTATATAAAAATAGCCCATTTTAATTAAACGACGCTTTAGGTCATTACGCGGCCCTGGCGCTGTTTTTATTAAAATTTGAATTACACATTTCTAAAAATCTAATCGCTGGATCTTGGCAAATTTTATATGGTTGGAAAGATCTTTCCAAAGCAAACCCAACGGTTCCGTTTTTGGGAAAATGCAACGGTCGGATCTCTCGGTATAATCGTTTAAAGTTACGATTCCATATCGCAAACTACCGCGCGTGATTCATTTTATTTTAATTTATATATATAAATATATATAAATATATATAAATATAATTTGTTTGACAAACTCAAATTATTTATTCTTTAAATAATTTTGTACACTTCAATTTTCATGTTAAAAATTCTGTTTTTAATGAACAAAAATATAATTCAATGCATGGAAATTTTATACACTTCCTATTCATGCTTAAAAATGATAATTTTAACACATACTAACATTCATTTAACAAGCGATCATTTTTCTAACTACTCTAACATGTTAGTGAACAAAACATATGATTATTTTTATAACATCGCTATCATATTAATGTTAATGATTTAATGGATTAAAACACATTTAATAAATGATCATTTTTCTAACATCGCAAATATTTTAATGAAAATGTTTTTAATCTAACAAAATTGTATTTAAACAATGTTCATGTTTCTAACATCGCTAACATTTTAATGACAATGTTTTTAATCTAACAAAAATCATATTTAACCAATGTTCATGTTTCTAACATCGCTAACATTTTAATGACAATGTTTTTAATGAATCAATAATACAATAAAAATGTAATTTTTATTGTCTAATCTTTTTATTTAAAAGATGATCTTTTTTAATAATTCATTCTTACACTAAAGATATAATTTTTTAATGTTAAAACATTTTAATCAAACTTGAATCTTTTTAATGAATCATTCTTACATTAAAAATGTAATTTTTAATGTGACAACATTTTTATCAAACTTGAATCTTTTTTTATGAATCATTATTTCATTAAAAATGTAAATTTTAATGTGACATCATTTTTATCAAACTTGAATCTTTTTTAATGAAACATTCTTACATTAAAATGTAAATTTTAATGTGATAACATTTTTATCAAACTTGAATCTTTTTTATTGAATCATTCTTACATTAAAAATGGAATTTTTAACATGACAACATTTTTATCAAACTTAAATATTTTACATATTTTATTCATATAATAAAAATGTGATTTTTATTGTTTCAAGCAATTTTCATTTCATATAAGAGTATTTTTCATATTTTATATATACAATAAAAATGTGATTTTTTATTACTTCAAACAATTTTCATTTCATATAAGAATATTTTTCATATTTTATATATACAATAAAAATGTGATTTTTATTGTACCAAACAATTTTTATTTCATACAAGAATATTTTTCATATTTTATATATACCATAAAAATGTGATTTTTATTGTTTCAAACAATTTTCATTTCATATAAGAATATTTTTCATATTTTATATATACAATAAAAATGTGATTTTTATTGTTTAAAGAATTTTATTTCATAACATGAATATTTTACATATTTTATATATACAATAAAAATGCGATTTTTACTGTTCAAACAATTTTATTTCATAACATGAATATTTTACATATTTTATATATACAATAAAAATGTGATTATTTCATAACATGAATATTTTACATATTCTATATATACAATAAAAATGTGATTTTTATTGTTCAAACAATTTTATAACATAACATGGATATTTTACAACACATGAATATTTCAGAAAATTTCAGCATTATAACGGCAGGGTAATTAAAACCGACACCGTTCCTAGCACGACTCCTCTGCTATCCTAGGCCTCACGGCGATACAAGGGTTTCATTTTTATAATTTCCACAATACAATTCATTTTCACACCACTGTGAATTTACCACAAACACAATCAATTTTTTTGCAACCACAATCAATCACTCACAGTCGCAATCAATTTCACACCTCAATACAAGCAAGTCGTTCATGGTCTATGGACGACGGTGTCAGGAGCTACTAAACTCCTTTAGCAACCTAATATAATTTTATTCATTTATTTTTGAATTCAGAAATCTCACATTGGTTTGGACCTCGTCTGGAAATTGTAGCAAGCTCCAAAATTTCTCCGGTCTCTTTTAGAAGGTCGTGTACAATGCCACGAGTCCAATGTCTCCTGTTTCATCGAATTCCGTTATCGTATGAAAAAGATACGATTTTTATAAACAAATTTAAATCCGAAATGCTTTTTAAATGTCGTAAATGGTTTAAATAATTCACCTTCTTCCTTATCAATTCAAGGCCGATAGTTTTCAGTTTGCTCAAAACCTAGGGTTCAATTTATCTTCAAATTCGTTGCACTAGATGTCGATCAGATTACGCCACGTTGAAGGCCTCGTAGAGGCGCACCTGCACCTGGAATGGCGTCGAACTTGACGGTTTGGACGGCGGAGGAAACTGGCCACGAACGGCATAGCTTTGGGGGCGTGGATCTCAAAAAACGCGCAACGACAGAGGGTGAGGCTTATATGAATTCGTAGCTTATGGAGAGCACTACAAAATCCTCCAAAGAAGCGTTCGATTTTATTGGGTGGTTTGGGAGATATTGAAGGAAGAAGGATGGAGCTGCCGCCATCGATATTAAGGGGTTACGGGTTTCTGAATGATTAGGGTTGGAGAAATTTCATTCGCCCATTTATATAATTTTTTTATTAATTCTTTTAATTCCAAAATTCCCGTTTCTCCATCTGAACTCCAAATCAAACCCAACGAATGTCGCCCCTAGTTGGATACCCTCATTCGACTGTTTTAGTCAGTTATTCTTCAAATTAAAATATAAAACATTCAATATTAAATTTGAACATACATTTTAATTTACCGGGGCCTCATACTGATTCCAAAAATTCCCAAAAAATAAATCTAGCTATGTTTTGATGATACGGTCCTAACAAAATTAATTTCGTTGAATTTGGAGACCGTTTAAAAAATGGGCATTTTCTGGTCGATCCAGTTCAAACTGAAATTACCAAACACATTTTGATTTACCATGCTCACGTATTAATATAAAAAATTATGGAAATTTAAACCTAGCAATAAATTGTCATTCCGGGTCCAACAAAAGTGGTTTCGTCGAAAACAGAGGTCGTTTGCAAAATGGCTATTTTTAAGGGCTTTATTATAATTTAAAAATCAAAATTTTAAATTCTGACTCAATTTCTGTTAAAATTTATAAAAATAATTTTTTTAAATTGGTTCTAATTTTTTGGGTTGTTACATGATCGATTTGTTTCATTTTTTATTTCTGCCCGGTCTTCTATTTTATTTTGAAAAATTGGAAGGGAACGGGTTTCCATTAATATTTTGTGGACGTGATTGACTGTTTTGTTTCAAGATGTTGAGTTCTTATGTAATGGTTGAGTCCTCTGTTTTATTTTATTTTGTGATACCATTCTTCTTTATTTTTATTTTAGGGTAGTTTAGTTTCAGAGTGTCAACTAGTTTATTTTTTCTTTTTTAATCTAGTTTTTGCTTTAGTTCTAGTCAGTTTTCGTTTAGGTCTTGTTTTACTTTTTAACTTAGTTTTCTTCTTTCATTTTCTTTTAATTTCAGAAAAAAGGAAAATAAAATAAAAGCGGAAACCGAATCAAAGTACCAAAGTAAATAAAGAGTTCAAGCTACTCAAATTCTCTGGATGGACTGTCATAACCCACTGTAAAAATTTCTTCAGTTCCACAAGTGCTCCAGCTGCTTAAAAATATTTAGAAATTGCTTGTAAAAATCTTCTGCAGGGGCAGTGGCTTTCTTGTACAATTTTTTAATTCTTTCAATTATTCTTGTTTGTTCATTCTGTGATTGAAATTTTTTAAATCAAATTTAGTAACGAATTTCCGCAACTAAAGCCATCATTTCATCATTTTCTATAATAAAACTTGATTAAACGTTTCAAGATATTTAATTACAAGAGTGTATTTTATGAAATTGATTCTCTTGAAAGTTTGATCGCGGATATATATTAGTTCAATTTATTGAACATCTAGCAGAAGAGATTGCATACTACCCGTAAAACATTGGTCGTACCCCTTAGTATTTACACTATACATGAACGACCATAAGACCCTCTTTCCCCTTCAAACTGAGATTATCAATTAATAAGAAATACTTGAGCATGTTATTTATTTTGTAATGAAAGCTACTTATGTCAATCTTAAGTTTTGATTTTCTTCATTTGATAACGATGAATGAAAGCCACTATGATTCACTTACTTCAATTGACATATCTACTATATCTTTTGAAGAACTATTTGAAGACAAACTTAAACTTTTGAATGACGAGGATAAATATATGGAAGTCTCAAACATAATCGTAATTCCATATCATCAAATGAAATTCTTGTTAAGCACTCTAGTTTTTGGGATTATGATAATCTTCAATTGAATGGTATAAATCATTGTCATGACAAAATTTACATAGGGAAGATTTTGATTTCAGAATTTGTTGACATGCTTCTTATACTTCAAAAACCAGATACGAAATCATCATACATCATTTTCGATAGAGGCAAGTGTGGAGGGAACAGAAAATCTCATTTTTTACATAACACTCATCATCGTCGTAGATTTCATTCTGCATATGATTTTCATTCGCATATAGTTGCTAAACCTCATTTCATTTTACAAATAATTTTGCAACTCATTCACCTTTGGGTACTCTCTTTTACATTTAGGAAACGTGTTTACAGTGTGGGACACTGTTAAGATCAAGTGTGGAGGGGAGTCTGCATTGCATTATTTTCATTTTTCTTTACTTTTTTCCTCTTTCTTTTTATATAGGACCATCAATCATTTTAGGTCATAGTAATATGCATTTTTTTAGTATGACTTATTTTAGATTGATACAACAAAATAAGTTAGCAATTGTTAGTCAGTTGATAGTATTTTTTCTCTCAACTAAGATCGAATAAGAAATATAATGAAAAGTTGAATTTTGAGTGATAATAGTGTAACCAGCACATAGGAAATTCTTAGATGATAGCCATGAAGTTTATTCTAAATTGTAATCTTTGTTTAATGAGTGGAGGACTTAAAATACTTATATTGGCTTTTTGAGTCTTTAAAACTAAGTTGTGTTAAGATGAATTTGCGTAACTCTCTCTTGTTCTTATATTTTCAATAATAATAATAATAATAATAATCCAAGGGTATCCAACATTTCTTGTAAATCTAGCATTGGTGTGCAAACCCGCCAAGCTCCATCCGATATGTTGTTGACAAAGTCAACGTCAGTATATCTTGGTCTCATTTTATGAGCTGGACACCTAAGGATTACCGACATGTTGTTGTTAAAGTCAGCGTCGGCCTGCACAATCCACCAAGCTCTATTCCATCTGTCATGGGTGGTATACCCTGGTCTTTTAAGTTAAGTGTATGTAATTGATCATAAATTTCAATTTTTATAGAGATAGAGAATAAGCGATGAAGATCAAGCACTTTTTTTTTTTTGCATAGCAAGCGGGGTTAAATGCCCCCTACCATATTTATTAATAACAAAAGAAAAGGAATACAATAATCAGGACATACACCCGACGATAGATAGGACCATTACATGTTTAGGTGTACTCATGCCACCAAACACTCTAGTGTTCCTTTCCATCCATACCGCATATAAAACTTTCTAAAATAACTTCAAAAGCAAACAACCATTTATATTCTTCCACCTTGTCACTTTGAAAATGAGGAACCATTCATCCGTCGAGTTGAAAGCCGGAGAATGTAGACCGTAGTGGAGCAGAATCTTTTCCCAAACAAAACTTGAATAATTGCATTCAAAACACAAATGTGGTATTGTTTCAGGCAAATTATCGCAAAGAATGCAAGTATCATCATAAATATTTCCATGCTTTTTTAGTTTGCTTCTAGTAAAAACAACATTCATAAGAATTCTCCACATGAGCACGTTCTCCTTTGGTATCGAGTTGTTCATTCAAATTCTAGCGTCATGCATTTGTATAGTAAGGCAATATCGTGCGTCATGCATTTGTATAGTAAGGCAATACTTTGAGGTTTACCAGTCCATGTTGCGTGAATATACACAACAGGCAAAGGAGCCTTTCAGATTTCATCCCAAACCGCACGAGTCACCGAAGAGCTACTGTTAGGAAGAGTTATAATACCATTCGAAATCAAATTGGAGACAGTAGCGTTTTCATGAACACCAATCATTCTCCTCCAGACAAAATCAATAATTTGAGATAGATTGTATCCATTAGCATGCCACGGATCATGCCAGAAAGAAATACGGTTCACATGTTTAAGACCAGTTCGGAAGTATGGAAGAAATAGCTCCCTGTGTTTCAAAAGGTTACGCCATGACCTCGAACAATCAATCGGAGCTTCCATCGTCCAAAAATATTTTCCTTGATCAAGTTAGACCTACACCAATTAGCCCAAAGTTTGAATCACAGTTAAACAGCTTGTCAATTCTCGACGACAAAGCAGCCTTATTCCATTTTTTCAAGTTCATTATGCCCAATCCACCATTCTTAAACGAGCAGCATACACTCTTAAAAGCAACGGGAATCGGTTTTTTTTAGTACGGGTTTCCATGCCACAAAAAGTGATTCATAGTCGTGTTTACCATATCGATAAGTTTCCCAGGAAGAACAAATAGACGAGCATAGTAAGTACACATCGAATACGCAATTGACTTAATTATAACTAACCTCCCCACTATAGAGAATTTCATAGACGACCAAGAAGCTATCCTGGATATGATGCTTTCTAACATACGTAAGCACTGCAAATGCTTCAATCTAGAAGAATAGAGAGGAGCCCCGAGATAAATCTCATCATCATCCATCGGCGAAAGTCCCGTTAACCCATATAAAGTAGCTTTTGTCTCATCAGAAACACCCGCACATTTTATCTTAGATTTATTTCTATTTATTGATAATCCAGTTAGATCTTTGAATTCATCAAGAACATTAAAAACTCCACAAATAGATTTGACATTAGGCTTAGTAAACAGCAACAGATCATCCGCAAAAAGCAGGGCGGATATTTTCGATTGCTTGCACATGGGATGGTAGTCAATATTCTTAGATATCATAGCTTTGCTAGACAGAGCGGTAAATAACTCCATGATGCACACAAACACATACAGCGACAGCGGATCCCCTTGGCGTAATCCCTTCCTTGCATTAAAGTATCCAAAACTCAAGCCATTAACGCTAAGCGAAATTGTTACAGTCGAAAAACACGTATGAACCCAGCATAAGAACGGTATGGGAAAGTTCATTTTGAATAGGATATAAATAATCGCATCCCATCGAACCGTATCATAAGCTTTCTGGATATCAAGTTTTAAAACAGTATGCGGAGAAATATACGATCTATTGTAACCTTTCATAAGTTCAGAAGCAAGGATGATATTGTCCGCAATATTCCTATTTGGAAGAAATGCACTTTGATTAGGAGAAATGACATTAGTAAGCACATTTTTCATACACTCTGCGATGATTTTAGCAATACATTTGTATAGAACATTACAGCACGCAATTGGCCTAAACTGAGAAACTTCACTTGGCATGGAGTCTTTAGGAATTAAAGCACGCCTAGTAGCATTTATTCCCCTCAACATTCTGATGTGCATAAAAAAGTTTTTAATTGCCTTAATGACATCCTCCCCCACTATCTTCCAACACAATTTAAATAATAGAGTATTATAACCATCCGGGCCGGGAGAACTTGAAGATTTCATCGAAAATATAATTTGAGTAATTTGTTCAGAAGTAACCTCATTGACTATGTCTGCTTTTTTATCATCAGTAATTCCCTTTAATCTAATGTGCGAGAACGAGTTCATATGAATGGAAGATAGATCAGAATCACCCATAATAGATTTTAAATATTCCAGAAAAGCACCCTAAACAGTGACTGGATCAGAACATAAATCACCATTCATATCCTTTATCATTGTGATATTAGTTGCCATATGCTGAATCTTTAAAGAGTTGTGAATCGTAGAGTTGTTTTTGTCCTCGTGAATTTGCCACTTTGAACTTAGCTTCTGTCTAGCCATGCTAACCTCATTAGTAATAGTTTTTGCCAATTCTGAAGATAACATTCGTTCTTGATAGTTAAGAAGATCCATGACTGAAGCTTCTCCACACCCCATTATAGAATTCTGCACATGTTGTAGTTGTTGTCTTATCGAGCTGGAAAGGCTCACTACATCTCCCAAGTGTTCTTTAGCCCAAGTTTTTAGCACCCCTTTTAATTTCTTTAATTTTTCCTACACAATATACATGGGATTACCAAAAACATTAGTATTCCAGTAATCATTCACAAGCGGTAAAAAGGTTGGGTGTTCAGCCCATTTGTTAAAAAATGAAAATGAGGACTACTTCTCATAGTGGACTTGCCCCAGTCTAGAACCAAAGGGGAATGGTCGGACATTGATGGGGGAGGAATAAAGCGACATAGAGTAGGCCAGGTAGAAACAACATTGAAGTTTTGGTAGGGTCTATCATGTTTACAAAAAGTCCTAATGCCTCTTCTAGAGGAATTACTCCAAGTATATTCAGCTCCAGAGGAGGAATGGGAAGGAGGTTAGAATCGTATATGGCATTGTTTAGTGGCCTTGTCTGACTAAATGTTAGGGGAGATCCACCGGACTTGTCTGATGAAGCTTGCATACAATTCCAATCTCCAAGACATAACCAAGGTGAATTAGATTGTTTCAAAGAAGGAAGAGAGTCTAGAAATGATTGTCTACTAGCAACACAATTGTTTGCATAGATAACAGAGAGGAGGAAAGTTGAGTTAGAAGGGATGTGTTTGATTTCACAATGAATGAATTGGAGGTGGATAGCGATAGGAGATAGCGAAAATGATTTCAGATTCCACATTACAAGCAATCTGCCAAAAGAAGCCTGGGCTAAGTTGTGAATGAAGCACCATGAAGGTTGGATATTACGCATGGCTTTCGACGTAGTAATATGGTTTAATTTCGTTTCGGCAACGACCAAAAAATGCAGATTATGAACATAGATAAGATTAGCTATTTCAAGTTGCTTTGCTAGGGGATTTGCACCTTTAATATTCCAGAATCCGATTTTGTCTATCATTAAGATGATAATGAGGTAGATGCTCTGGTACGGACACCCGAAGAGAGGCCTTTTTGATTTTGTTGGGAAGGCAAATTCAGAACAGCTTGTTCAATGGAGAAATTTACTACTATATGAAGATCTAATGCAGTAGACCCAACCTTCTTTGGCCTACCCCTATTTCTTTTAGTCAGTCTGGTCGAAGGAAGGGAAGAAGAGGCATTGAATCTGATAGGAGGAGATATAGATGACACGTTATTTAAATCACCAAAAAAATGGTTGGGTAAGGATATGGAATTGTAAAGGGAGACATTTTGAGAATTGATAGCAGAGGGAAACTGGTGATAGCCGAGGAAAGGGAAATATCCATGACCGGGTTAGCAGCATTCAAAGTAGGATCATTGGGAATTTGAGAAGAAATTTGTAACACCCCACGTCCATTAATGTCACTCACAAAGGGAATGCATTAACTTCTATGGAGGTTTTAGGTGAATATAGAACAGTAAAATTTCAACAAGACAGATATAAAATAGTACTTGGAAATTTAAAAACTTTATTTCAATTGCAGCAGAAGTCAAAACATGTTTGATTACATCATAACACCATAATCAAAGTCAAGTACAATATCTATCTTGATAAAACAAGTACATAATCCCATTACATAAATAGCCATTAAAAAAGAAAGATAACAAGATGGACTTTACTTCAGCAGTCCAAGCTTTCCAAGAGATAAGCAATCCAATCAGACTCCACTGGAACTTGGCCCAACCTGAGGACCTGAAGGGAGAAAAAGATGAAAAAGAGGGGGGGGGGGGTCAGACATAAAGTCTGGCGAGTATGATAATTCTACAATACTATTATCAAAATAACTGGACTAAGGCATAAGCTGGAAAACAAGGAAATGTCTATGAAAGAGCAGATTAAGGACATAGACAATCGCTAAAGGAAACGTTATAGGCGCTCCTAAATACTAAAGGATAAACACTATACTGCACCACACCAGTCACCCTAAAGATTGATTCCACTTAGCTTCACTTAGAAACTTTCTTAATGGCTTTACGTACTCCTAGCTGACTACATAGGTGCTGCTTGCCCCTATCTCCACTAGGTGTACCCCACTTTCCATTTTTCGATCGGCTCCCTACTCGTAGATACCCGTGCTGGCCCCACAGTGGGGTGTATCATTCCCCTAAAGTGGCAACCCGATATAACGGAGATGCACGGCTTATACCTACACGATGCAACAACGTCTTACCTACCAGCCCGGGTCCACACACGCATATGAAACCCGTTGGACTTGCGTTGCCACCGCTCCCTGTTTTGGCCTCTTATAGTCAAACCCAGAGTGCGTGTCCCGTCCTCGACTTGGGTCGAGCCCACAAAGATACGTTTTGGGATACTGGTTGAAATGGGCCCCCATTAATTCCCACAAACATTCCACCTAAGCTTGTCCCATTAGTCCATCCACTTAACCCACTTAGTCATGTTCATTTACATGTGTATTTGGTTAAGTCTAATCATATTTCAAATGCCTTTGAAGGCAACCACTAGATTCCTCATGCCACCCAAGGCACCTACTTAACCCCCATGTCCCACCTTACATGATTATCTGGCTAAGTATTTCTTAATTCATTAAGGCCATAACCTCATAAAGACCTCTCACATTAGACTGGCATTTATGGCAGCTGGATTTGCCGGGCAGGTCCGGGTAGTCTTACACCATAAAAGAGTCTAACCTCGTGTCTTTACAACTGTTATGCTTTAGTTTGGGCCTAGGACCTCTCACATTGGGCCGACATTTGTGACTACTGGATTTGCCGGGCTGGTCCGGGCAGGTTTACCTCACAAACGGGTCCAACCTCGTGTCCTAAGCATTGATTATTATTAATAATCCACTTTCCCCAATTTTAATAATTCCCTACTTGAATTATTAATTAATTCCAAATTTAACAATGTCCATAATTGACTCAATTATGGACATCCATTTAAGGCATGCAAAATCATATCAATTGCACCCCAATTTATTAATTTCCTAATATTACCCCTACCCCACGTTTGAACGTTTATTCGCAAAATGTATGCTAGACCCGATTAGTCTAACTCATAGCATAAAAGAAAATATTCACAACAACAACATATATGTGTGACTAAATAAATCATAACAAGGGGTAAAACTTGCATACATTACAACTTTCATAAGGTTATACATGTCATGGATCTAAGGGTGTCAACTTATTCATAATTCACATAATATGATTTTGATCAAATTTCATAAACTTGTATAGGACATGTGTGAATCAACATCATTAACAATATGGTTTTATATGGGTACACCTAACTCAATAGGCAAATTCCCAAAAATCAAAATTCATTTAATCATAGATTCATGTATATGGGTACACCTAACTTAATAGGCAAATTCCCATATTCAAGATCCAATTAATTTGTAGATTCATGTATATGGGTACACCTAACCCAATAGGCAAATTCCCATAATCAAGATCTATTATAAAAAGAACATAAACTTTAAACATGATCCAATTCGCATAAATACTAACATCATGATTTTACAACTTGTATGATTCAACACAACTTAACATGACATCATTATCATATAACCTAAGTATTTCAACATATGTGATAATATGAGATCTACAACATATATAAGATTTACAACATAGCATATCATAATTTGCAACATAGCATGATATGATTTACAACATAGCATAGCATGATTAATCACATATGACATAGCATAGGATTATTTACAACATAATCACTACAACATAACAACATATATATGATAACATAATAGCATAACAAGAGATCCACAACATAATTTACAAATACATAACAATTCATATCAC
Source organism: Allium sativum (assembly GCA_030737875.1). Taxonomy (NCBI): domain Eukaryota; kingdom Viridiplantae; phylum Streptophyta; class Magnoliopsida; order Asparagales; family Amaryllidaceae; genus Allium; species Allium sativum. The sequence goes on from CM060912.1 coordinate 434,525,038, forward strand.
TTTCTTGTGATCCATTCATAACTTAATCAAATTATTTTATAATAATATTGTGAGATTCATCATACTCACAATTTTAAAGAAGAGAAATAGAAAGAGAGAGAGCTTTTGATTTGATTTGAGTAGATTTAGTTTGTAGATTAGGCCTTCTTCTTCTTTAGTTTGTGACGGCTATGCTGAACTCCATGGCAACGGCATGTCGGTAGCTCTCCAATTTTTCAAGTGATTTAGGGTTAGAGTCTACCCACTTATTTATAAATGTTAGGATTCATTTAGGCCATTAGATTTAACCTAGAAATAACCGCAGCCATTCAGACCAGATGGGGTTTATCTTATTGACTCAGCAATGAGTCAGAAGTGACTCAGCAAACACTCAGCAAATTAATAAACTTCTATTCATGTTTACATTAACTGCCCATATATATATAAATATATATATGCACACACGCACCTATTCATGAATTCAAATTAATCCATAATTAACTTATGACCATTTCTACACATTAATTTTCCAATTAATGTCTTAATTCCATTTTTCGCCTTTTAAGGCAATTCACATATCTCAAATTTGTTATATGCCTTTTTAAGGCTATTTCGTGCAAATTCTCAATATTAATTCTTTTAATTTGTGAATATTAGTATTAACTGATTTACGGGGTGTTACATTCTCCCCTCCTTAAAGGATTTCAACCCCGAAATCTTCAAGTCAAGAAGAATGTTTAACCTAACATCTAATCAACCATCTACTCAATCATCAAACACTGGCATCCACTGTCCTTATAGACTTCTAATGCTTTTATGTTTAAATGCATAGTGTGTGTATATGTCCGTATCTAATGCAAAATCAGGCGGTCCACTGATTCAGTTGACCTCCTTGATGCAATTCATGATAGTTCCATGCATCCATTATGTATGCAAAAGATCCTAATTGCTTACAAACTACTTCTATATGCGTGCACATCCATTCAACCGAATGCAGCATCTATATGATGGTACAACCATTATACATCCATTATACTAAATACATTCATTTATGCAATATGCAATATGCAATATGTAGTGACTGAGCCGATCTAGTGCCTAAAGTGTGTGTGTATATGCATCCACGAGCAACCACTAGCAACCACTTGCATCCATTTTGCATCCATCATACATAACATGTCTCAAACACATGTTTCAACCATAGGATTATCCTAACTAAAGGTCAAAGATACTAATGAGGGGACATACTAAAGATAAGATAAGATAAGCTAAGCGATAAAGGAGAAATTAAAAGACATACCCTCAAAAAGAAATGGGTATAGCGAACGCATCTTCCCTTCTGTCTCCCAAGTAGCGTTGCTCTCATCATCTCCCCATTGCACTTTAAGCAAGCTCGGCTCTACCACCTCCGCGGTCTTGTGCAAACGCTTCCTCAAATGTGATACATGGAATACGTCGTGTACTCCACTAAGTTTCTCAGGCAACTCCACCCTATACGCCATCTTCCCAATCCTGTCTTTTATAGGAAACGGCCCTACAAACCTTGGCGCTAATTTCCCAATGGACCCAAAGCGAACAACATTCCGTAACGGAGACACTTTGATAAAAACCATGTCCCCAATGTCAAACTCAAGATCTGTCCTCCTCTTATCAGCATTCGATTTCTGCAATTCTTGTGCTGCTTTCATCCTCCTTCGAATCAAATCAATCTTCTCCGTGGTTTCCGTAACCATATCGGGCCCAAGTAGGATTTTATCGGTAGATTCCCATCAACATGTAGGCGAACGGCAAGGCCTTCCATAAAGAGCTTCGAAAGGTGCCATGCTAATACTAGACTGAAAGCTATTATTATATGCGAATTCTACCAACGGAAGGTGCTTTTCCCATGTACCCCCAAAGTCTAGGATACAAAGCCTTAAAAGATCCTCTAGAATACGATTCACCCTCTCGGTCTGGCCGTCCGTCTGAGGATGATATGCGGTGCTCAAACATAGCTGAGTCCCTACCGCCTCTTGTAAACTCTTCCAAAATTCGCTAGTGAAGATGGGATCACGGTCGCTTACTATACTAGAAGGAATACCGTGCAAACGAACTATCTCTTTAATGTATACAGAAGCCAACCACGGAGCAGTCCTCTTACTTTTCACGGGAATAAAATGGGCGCTCTTAGTAAGTCTATCTACTATAACCCAAATCCCCGTATTACCCTTCCTTGATCTTGGTAATCCATCCACAAAATCCATTGAGACGGTTTCCCATTTCCATAGTGGAACTTCCAATGGGTGAAGCAACCCACCGGGTTTCTTTTGTTCCGCTTTTACTCGTTGGCACACCAAGCATCTAGCGACGTACTCGGCCACATCCTTTTTCATACCGGCCCAAAAGAAAACCCGCTTCATATCTTTGTACATCTTGTCTCCGCCGGGATGAATGGTCATCTTTGAGCGATGAGCATCATCAAGAATGGCCTTCCTTAAGTCTTCGTCTTGTGGTACACAAAGTCTATTATCCCTTCGTAACCAACCCTTATCGTCTAGGGTATACCTACGAAGATGGCTAGACGACTCCCTTCCTTTGATCTTTTCTACTATCTCAACCAACTGGGGGTCGTCTTGCTGTGCCTCACCAACTCGTCCTAGAAGTGTAGGTCTAGCCTCCAAGGATTCTAACAAACCAGGTACTAGGTCAACGAAGGGTCTAAAGTCAAACATGGAGATGAATTCTAAGCTTCGTCGTTTAACAAACAACGGACTCAAGGACAACCTTTTCCTACTTAAGGCGTCTGCTACCACGTTACCCTTGCCCGGGGTATATGCTATTTCAAAATCGTAGGAGGCTAGGAATTCCATCCACCGTTGCTGCCTTAAATTCAAATCCTTCTGAGAGAACAAGTATTTTAATGAGTTGTGGTCAGTGAACAGTTCGAATTTCTCACCAAGAAGATAGTGACGCCAAGACTTAAGCGCGAAAACAATTGCGGCTAACTCAAGGTCATGCGTAGGGTAATTCTTTTCATGAACCCTCAACTGCCTTCCACCATAGGCTATTACTCTTCCCTCTTGCATGAGGACCGCGCCAAGTCCCGTCCCATAAGCATCTGTATAGACGGTAAACAGTTTATTCCCGTCTGGCAGCACTAAGACTGGGGCTGAAGTTAAGGCTCTCTTTAAACGTTGGAACGCATCATCACAATCTTCGTCCCACGTAAAAACCAGGTTCTTCTTCGTTAACCGTGTTAATGGAGCTGATATTTTTGCGAAGTCTTTGATAAACTTCCTATAATAGCCAGCCAACCCCAAGAAACTTCTTACTTCGGTTACATTTTTAGGGACCTTCCAATCTTGGATGGCCACCACCTTTGCGGGATCCACTGCTATCCCTTCCTTGGAAACCACATGCCCTAAGAACCGTACTTCTTTCCTCCAGAAGTGACACTTAGAAAATTTTGCCTTAAGGTTATGCGCTCGAAGGGTTTCCAACACTTCCCTAAGATGTAGGGCATGCTCTTCTTCATTCTTAGAAAAGACTAAGATGTCATCCACAAAGACTACCACGAATTTGTTAAGGTACTCCCTAAACACCCTACTCATCAAATCAACAAAATATGCGGGGGCATTTGTCAAACCAAAGGGCATCACTAGCCATTCATAGAATCCATCAGGAGTCCTAAAAGCAGTCTTATCTATACTATCCTCAGCCACTCTCAGTTGATGAAAGCCAGTGGCTAAGTCCAACTGCAAAAACACTGAGGCGCCAACTAACTGATCAAAGAGATCGTCAATCCTCGGCAGTGGGTGTCGGTTCTTTTTAGTAAGCTTGTTTAGTTCTCTATAGTCCACACAAAGTCTAAGGGACCCATCCGCCTTTGTAGCAAATACTACTGGAGCACCCCACTCTGATATACTACGTCTTATGAACCCCTTCTCAAGCAACTCCTTCACATGCTTATTGAGTTCCCTCCTTTCACGAGGAGCCATGTGGCGCACTGGCAAAGATACGGGTTTAGCATTATCCACAAGATAAATTCGAAAGTCTATCTCCCGCTTTGGAGGTAAGCCCTTCACCTCCTCAAACACATCCGGATATTCCCGGACCACCTCTACCATTCGCAGATTCTCTACAGACGCGTCAAGCGATTCAAGATAACTTAGCATAATGGAATTTATGGGATTACAAAAGATGTCGAGAGTGTTACCAAGGCGAGTCACAAGCCTAACTACTCTCCTTTCACAATCAAGAATGGCCCCATTTCTAGATAACCAATCCATTCCTAAAATTAGCCCATAGCCCGTGAAGCCCAATACATAAGCATCACATCTAAATTCAACGCTAAGTATAGGGATTTTCAAATACAAACATATCATGGTCAAATGAGCCGAACCTCCAATTGGATTTGAAACAACCAAGGGATCCTCTACTAAACTGGTGTTCAAGTGCAGTAATTCAACTAATGATGCAGAGATAAACGAATGAGATGCGCCAGAATCGAATAAGGTACGGACAGGATGATCAAACAGAAAAACTAAGCTTTCAACAGAAATTGTTCTACCTCTTTCTTGCAGCGGTGGGGCCGCAATAGCCTGAACTTGCCCCCTTGCCTGCCCTGGTGCCATAAGAGCCTGCACCTGTCCTCCCGAGGTAGACCCTGCCCTCTGCCCCTTCTTTGGGAAGTCCTTCACCAAATGTCCCGCATCTCCACAATGAAAACAACCAGTCTTCTTTTTCTTTCTACAATCTTTGCTGAGATGGCCAGGCGTCCCACAATTGAAGCATCTCTTCTTCCCTTTGCCATTATTGTTTTTACCACCCTTCTTATTTTGCTGTTGGGGTTTCTTCTGATCCCCTTTCTTTTCAACTGCCTTATCCTCATGCATAAGTGCCATTTCTACTAGCCTTTCAAAGGTGGCTCCCATAGTGATGTGGGTTATAGCCAACCCTTGCAACGGATCATTCAAGCCTCTAATGAACCTCAAAGCTTTCTTTTCTGGCGTGTTCACCAACTCCAAGCCAAACCTTGCTAACTGATTAAATTTATTGACATACTCCTTCACTGATAAGCTCCCTTGCTTTAATGTCAGGAATTTTTCCATATTTAAATTCTCCTTTGCCCTTGAAAGAAACTTTGCCTCAAACCTTCGTCTGAAATCCGCCCATGAATCAACTGGACGTTCCCCGTTAGTGACCTCCCACCAAAACGAGGCCTCTCTCTTCATTAACCAAGCAGCTAAACGGACTTTCCTCCCATCTTCCACTTCAAAGATATCCAACAATTCCTCAGTCTCCTTAAGCTAGTCTCTGGCCTCCACAAACGTCTCAGTCCCTTGAAAAGTTTTTCCTCCCATAGCCTTAAATTCCTTGCACGTCTTTGCAAAAGTGTCAACACGAGGAGGAGGAGGAATGGGTGCAACTGGGGGTGGAGGAACATCTGCTGGGCCTATAGTGGTGGCCCTAGCCTCCAAATATCTCCTAAACCACCCTGGAACCGTCACACCTTCTGGGAGATTAAGATCTTCAGCCATGCTGAAACGAAAAAGGAAAGATTCAAAATGGAGAATTCGAAAGATAAAGATAAGGATATGGCTATTTGGGATTATGTTTTTCATAAAAACTTTCTCTAAATAACATGTTTTTGAAAGCACTTCTTCCAAAAATACTTTAGAAAAATATTTTTCTAAAAATTTTATCTGTTCTGGTAACCTTATGCTCTGGTACCACGTGTAACACCCCACGTCCATTAATGTCACTCACAAAGGGAATGCATTAACTTCTATGGAGGTTTTAGGTGAATATAGAACAGTAAAATTTCAACAAGATAGATATAAAATAGTACTTGGAAATTTAAAAACTTTATTTCAATTGCAGCAGAAGTCAAAACATGTTTGATTACATCATAACACCATAATCAAAGTCAAGTACAATATCTATCTTGATAAAACAAGTACATAATCCCATTGCATAAATAGCCATTAAAAAAGAAAGATAACAAGCTGGACTTTACTTCAGCAGTCCAAGCTTTCCAAGAGATAAGCAATCCAATTAGACTCCACTGGAACTTGGCCCAACCTGAGGACCTGAAGGGAGAAAAAGATGAAAAAGAGGGGGGGTCAGACATAAAGTCTGGCGAGTATGATAATTCTACAATACTATTATCAAAATAACTGGACTAAGGCATAAGCTGGAAAACAAGGAAATGTCTATGAAAGAGCAGATTAAGGACATAGACAATCGCTAAAGGAAACGTTATAGGCGCTCCTAAATACTAAAGGATAAACACTATACTGCACCACACCAGTCACCCTAAAGATTGATTCCACTTAGCTTCACTTAGAAACTTTCTTAATGGCTTTACGTACTCCTAGCTGACTACATAGGTGCTGCCTGCCCCTATCTCCACTAGGTGTACCCCACTTTCCATTTTTCGATCGGCTCCCTACTCGTAGATACCCGTGCTGGCCCCACAGTGGGGTGTATCATTCCCCTAAAGTGGCAACCCGATATAGCGGAGATGCATGGCTTATACCTACACGATGCAACAACGTCTTACCTACCAGCCCGGGTCCACACACGCATATGAAACCCGTTGGACTTGCGTTGCCACCGCTCCCTGTTTTGGCCTCTTATAGTCAAACCCAGTATGCGTGTCCCGTCCTCGACTTGGGTCGAGCCCACAAAGATACGTTTTGGGATACTGGTTGAAATGGCCCCCCATTATTTCCCACAAGCATTCCACCTAAGCTTGTCCCATTAGTCCATCCACTTAACCCACTTAGTCATGTTCATTTACATGTGTATTTGGTTAAGTCTAATCGTATTTCAAATGCCTCTAAAGGCAACCACTAGATTCCTCATGCCACCCAAGGCACCAACTTAACCCCCATGTCCCACCTTACATGATTATCTGGCTAAGTATTTCTTAATTCATTAAGGCCATAACCTCATAAAGACCTCTCACATTAGACTGACATTTATGGCAGCTGGATTTGTCGGGTGGGTCCGGGAAGCCTTACACCATAAAAGAGTCTAACCTCGTGTCTTTACAACTGTTATGCTTTAGTTTGGGCTTAGGACCTCTCACATTGGTCCGACATTTGTGACTACTGGATTTGCCGGGCGGGTCCGGGCAGGTTTACGTCACAAACGGGTCCAACCTCGTGTCCTAAGCATTGATTATTATTAATAATCCACTTTCCCCAATTTTAATAATTCCCTACTTGAATTATTAATTAATTCCAAATTTAACAATGTCCATAATTGACTCAATTATGGACATCCATTTAAGGCATGCAAAATCATATCAATTGCACGCCAATTTATTAATTTCCTAATATTACCCCTACCCCACGTTTGAACGTTTATTCGCAAAATGTATGCTAGACCCGATTAGTCTAACTCATAGCATAAAATAAAATATTCACAACAACAATATATATATGTGACTAAATAAATCATAACAAGGGGTAAAACTTGCATACATTACAACTTGCATAAGGTTATACATGTCATGGATCTAAGGGTGTCAACTTATTCATAATTCACATAATATGATTTTGATCAAATTTCATAAACTTGTATAGGACATGTGTGAATCAACATCATTAACAATATGGTTTTATATGGGTACACCTAACTCAATAGGCAAATTCCTAAAAATCAAAATTCATTTAATCATAGATTCATGTATATGGGTACACCTAACTTAATAGGCAAATTCCCATATTCAAGATCCAATTAATTTGTAGATTCATGTATATGGGTACACCTAACCCAATAGGCAAATTCCCATAATCAAGATCTATTATAAAAAGAACATAAACTTTAAACATGATCCAATTCGCATAAATACTAACATCATGATTTTACAACTTGTATGATTCAACACAACTTAACATGACATCATTATCATATAACCTAAGTATTTCAACATATGTGATAATATGAGATCTACAACATATATAAGATTTACAACATAGCATATCATAATTTGCAACATAGCATGATATGATTTACAACATAGCATAGCATGATTAATCACATATGACATAGCATAGGATTATTTACAACATAATCACTACAACATAACAACATATATATGATAACATAATAGCATAACAGGAGATCCACAACATAATTTACAAATACATAACAATTCATATCACTTTCTTGTGATCCATTCATAACTTAATCAAATTATTTTATAATAATATTGTGAGATTCATCATACTCACAATTTTAAAGAAGAGAAATAGAAAGAGAGAGCTTTTGATTTGATTTGAGTAGATTTAGTTTGTAGATTAGGACTTCTTCTTCTTTAGTTTGTGACGGCTATGCTGAACTCCATGGCAACGGCATGTCGGTAGCTCTCCAATTTTTCAAGTGATTTAGGGTTAGAGTCTATCCACTTATTTATAGATGTTAGGATTCATTTAGGCCATTAGATTTAACCTAGAAATAACCGCAGCCATTCAGACCAGATGGGGTTTATCTTATTGACTCAGCAATGAGTCAGAAGTGACTCAGCAAACACTCAGCAAATTAATAAACTTCTATTCATGTTTACATTAACTGCCCATATATATATATAAATATATATATATATATACACACACACACACCTATTCATGAATTCAAATTAATCCATAATTAACTTATGACCATTTCTACACATTAATTTTCCAATTAATGTCTTAATTCCATTTTTCGCCTTTTAAGGCCATTCACATATCTCAAATTTGTTATATGCCTTTTTAAGGCTATTTCGTGCAAATTCTCAATATTAATTCTTTTAATTTGTGAATATTAGTATTAACTGATTTACGGGGTGTTACAAAATTAATGCTTGAACCGGATTCTCATCTATTGCATCTTCATTCAATTCAGAAGATAGGGTATCAAAGAGGTTATTAATGACATGGGGGCCTGCAGCATTTGATATTGAATCGGTGCATTGCACTGCTTTCGAGGTAGAGCCAATGGACGTGTTGTTTCGATTTCGATTTTTGGTGGCTGCTGTGAAGGTGAAGGTTGAGTTTTTGGCATTGAGTATCATTCATATTGTTTTCATTGTCTGCATTAGGTTCTTCATTCACTACCCTGGAGTTCTCAACAGTATGATTAGTAATGTCCATTTGAATAACATTGTCAATACCGTCAACACGTTCAGCAACATGATCTTCATCAGAATTGGCCACTGTCTCTTTTCCATTACTCACTTTTCTTCAAAATTTCTTGCTATATCTACTCCTCTTTCTTTGAACCACAGTAAAATCATTATAGCCATCCTTTTGTTTATCAACATGCTCATTATGACAAGCACCACCTTCCTTGTTATTATCATTCACTTCAGCCTTATTTTTAGCTACTTCTTTTTTATCAACCAATTGCTTCTCGCAGTGTTTTGTGTCGTGTCTGAAAATCTTACAATGCGTACAAATCAGTGGCTTCCATGTGTATTCAAGTTGAACATGCGGACAAGTTTCATCACCAACCACAAGAAATTCAGGAAGATCCCTGTCCGGACTAACCTCCACTTAACACTTTGCATATTCAAACCACTTCATCTTTTCGGTATTTTCGTCGTAACACAAAACCTTTCCAATGTGACATGCAATCCAGTTAATGCCTACTAGTGACCAAAAAATGATTGGTATTCTATAGAAATGTATCCAAATCAGAACCGTCTTAATAGCAGCTTTAGCAGATGACAATGAAGGGGTCCAGTTAGATATAATAAACATTTGGCCTCTAATGAACATCGGATCCCTTTTCAGTACATAGAGTTTGTCTTCAGCATTTACGAATTTGAAAAAATAATTTTGCTTGCCATAATACATTTCATAGTCACCTTTCAGCTTCCAAACTCTATCTAGATGTTGTTTGACTGCCATATAGTTCACATCTTCGGCTAGAAAGGAATCAACTAGACAATCAGACCAAGACTTTGAGCCTTCTTCCAATATTATTTGAGGTGGCGGAACTGACGAACCAGAGTAGTTGATGTCAAATTGAATAGGGACATAGCTTCCTGCATTTCTAGGTTTGGAGTAAAACAATGAAGAGAATTTCAGAGTGGATGCATAGGAAATAGGAGGAGGCTGAGAAGGAAGATTTGGCGGTAGAGGAGGTTGGATAGAAAGCGGCGGAGGTAAAGGCGGAGGAGAGGAGAGGATCGGAAAAGGGACCAGGTAAGGATGAGGATGAAGCGGCTAGGTCAATAACGGGGATGGCGGTGACAGGACCAGGTAAGGATGGAGGGATGGTAAGACATGACGCAAGGTCACTGTAATAACCCGAAAATTCTGAACCAGTTTAAAATTTTTATTTTGGCAATTTTAGAGAATTTTGAATATTTAAAATAGATTATTTTAAATAAAATCGACGAGAAAATTTATTTTGAATATAATTCGAATGTATATATTATATACGCCGTCGTTAGAATATAAATAATTATATATAATTATAATAGGAATTGAAAATGGCGCAGTAGTTCGATAATTCGATTTCAAACTTCAATTGAACGTACCGGGTGCAAAACAATCCAGATTTTAGTGAAACCAAAAATAATAGGATCTAATTAGTGATATCTTTCCAACGAATCCGAAAAATCGAAATTTCATAACGGGAATCAAAAGATATGTCCAGTTGAAAATTCTGAATAGTCGCTATGAAATTCAGGCCCTTAAAAATGGGAATTTTGCAAACGACCTCGGATTTCGATGAAACCACTTTTGTTGGGTCCGCGATGTTAAATTATTGCTAGGTTTCAAATTTCATAATTTTTCAAATCAATATGTGAGCGTGGCGAAGGAAAACGCGTTTGACCAGTTTCAGTTGATTTTAATCGACTGGAAATTGACCATTTTTCCAACGGTCTCAGAATTCGACGAAACTAATTTTGTTAGGACCGTATCGTCAATACGAAGCTAGAAAATATTTTTCTGGGATTTTTAGAGATAGTATGTGACCCCGGTAATTTGAAATGTACGTTCAAATTTAAAATTAAATGTTTTTTACTTTAATTTGAAGAATAACTGACTGTAACAGTCGAATTGGGTTACGAGACATATTCCACTGTGTCCGGAATGGGGGTAATTAGCTAGGGGCGACAGTCGTTGGGTTTGATTTCGAGTTCATATGAGAAGTCAACTTAGGAAAAAGAAAGTAATAAATTAAAATATATAAAATAATAATATTTTCCTATTAAAACCTAACCCACCCACGTTCATCCCTCATTCCAACTATTTCCCCCAAATTGAAAAATCGATCCCGCCACTGCCTCTCGACGCGCCGCCCTCACCCACGTTCCTCCACGACCGCCGCCCATCTCGTCGGCCACCCTCCAGCCTCCGCCTTCTCCTCAGGCACCCCTCCGACGATCCCTTCTTCTCCCCCCCCCCTCTCTATGTTTTCCGCGACCGAACCCCACAGCCCACCGGACCAGCCACCTGACCGCGAGCTCCTCCACTCCGACACAGCGCAGACCTCTCTCCCCTCCTCTGCCAAAATCCGCGGGCACCCCGAAACCCTAGCTCCGCCCTCCACCGCGAACTCCAGGCGACGCTGCTCCCTCCTCGATCGAACTTCGATGAGTTTAATAGATGAAGACGATGGCGATAAATATAAAAAGGTAATCTTTTTATTTATTTATTTAAATAACCTAGTTATTTTCAGCCGAGATAAGAATGTAAAAGCTATGATTTCATAGTTCATATAAATAGGATTTCTTAGATTAGAAAAATACGATCTTTGATTTGAAAAATATACGATTCTTGTTCATATGAAAAATAAGATTTTTATAAAGTAGAAGATTTAAAAATATGATTTTTATATTCTTAGAAGTATAAAATATGATTTTTATATTATGTAGATAGCAAAAATATCATCTTTATATGTGTAGCAAAATAAAAATGTGATTTTTATAATGTTATTTTTATGAAGGAGAAAACTTCATATTTGAAAAAGGCGAAAACTTCATATTTGAAAAAGGCGAAAACTTCATATTTGAAAAAGGCGAAAACTTCATATTTGAAAAAGGCGAAAACTTCATATTTGAAAAGGCGAAAACTTCATATTTGAAAAGGCGAAAACTTCATATTTGAAAAGGCGAAATCTTTATATATTGAATAACATAATAAAAATGCGATTTTTATATATTGAATAACGAAGTAAAAATTCGATTTTTACATAGGTAGAGGATACGGGCAACGAAGGTGATAAAAAGGCGAGAGCGATGAAGACTTCTATAAAAGAAGAGTCAAGATGATTGGATAACTATCGGTGAGAATTTCTCACCTTTCAATTTCATTTTCTAGTTATATATATATACTAGGATGCAGACGGTGCTTAGTAGCACCCGACACAATCGTCCACAGACCATGGACTTGTTTGTTTGATTGCAAAAGTTAATTAGATTATTTGATTGAAATTTGAGTTGTTTGGTGAAATGGAATGGATTGATTGATGTGTGAATGGCGTGGGCCTTCACTAGACCGGGGATAAGGCTAGGCCTCGTCCTGTTTCTAGTATCGTGCCGTTATGCCGCCGAAATTTTCTAAAATAAGTTAGAAAAATAAAGATAGCATTTTATTTAATAAATGAACTGAATAGAAATTCATATGTTGAAATAAAATATTTTTATCGTTAAAAATATAATTTTTAACGTGAAGTGAATAAAATAAAATATTCATTTACAAATCGGACGGTTTGTTTATGTACACTGATTTGACTGACATTGATTGGGACGATAAATTTCACACATCGCCCAACTGCACAAATAAAATCTGTGTTTGATTGTTTTGAAACCCCACATGGGTGTTGGGATGAAATTTGAAGTTCACTCATCCTGATTGATTAAGTATGTCGATCGATTGATTGACAGACTGTTATAAGCGTTAGATATCTATATTTGATGCTTATACAGTGCAATGCACTTTGGTTGATGGTTGATTATTTTTCAATGCTATTATATACATGTGATGTATGAAAATCCATATAATTAATATTATATGGTGAGTGATTGGGCCTCATTCCAATTTAGAAGATTTAGAAAATATAATATAAATGTTCATGTGTTGACTGTACTCATCCGTTGAGATTAGTCATGTGTTGAACGAAGTATTTTTATAATAAAATTTACATCTTTATCAGTATAAAATAAAGGTTCATGTGTTGACTGTACTCATCCGTTGAGATTAGTCATGTGTTGAACGAAGTATTTTTATAATAAAATTTACATCTTTATCAATATAAAATAAATGTTCATGTGTTGACAGTACTCATCCGTTGAGATTAGTCATGTGTTGAACGAAATATTTTAATAATAAAATTTACATCTTTATCAATATAATATAAATGTTCATGTGTTGACAGTACTCATCCGTTGAGATTAGTCATGTGTTGAACGAAATATTTTAATAATAAAATTTACATCTTTATCAATATAAAATAAAAGTTCATGTGTTGACAGTACTCATCCGTTGAGATTAGTCATGTGTTGAACGAAATATTTTGATAATAAGAAATATTTGAAATAGGATATTCGAAAATAGAAATATATGAAGCCGTGTTGATTAGATTGACGCCATTTTGACGTGAACGATATTTATTTCGATTTTATTCATTTGAAATGAATTGAATATAAAGTGATTTCGAAATGAATTGAATATAAAGTGATTTCGAAATGAATTGAATATAAAGTGATTTCAAAATGAATTGAATATAAAGTGATTTCGAAATGAATTGAATACAAAGTGACTTCGAAATCGAATATTTTGAAATGAAATATGAATTGAATTGAAAACGATTTCAAAATGAATTGAATTGAAAACGATTTCGAAATGAATCGAATAGAAAACAAATTTGATTTCAATCGAATAGAAAACGAATTTGATTTCAATTGAATATATAACGAATTTGATTCGAATAGAAAACCAATTTGAATTGAATCGAATAGAAAACCAATTTGAATTGAATCGAATAGAAAACCAATTTGAATTGAATCGAATAAAAAACCAATTTGAATTGAATCGAATAGAAAACCAATTTGAATTGAATCGAATAGAAAACGACTTTGAAACCGAATTGAATTGAAAACGAATTCAAATTGAATTGAAAGCGAATTGAAATGAATTCAAATTGAATTGAAATTTGAATTGAATAGAAAAGAATTTTAAAACGAATTTATAAGGAAAGATCCAATTTTGATTTGAATTGATATGGAAGTTGAAATTATTTTTGAAACGAATTTAAAACTATTTATATAATTCGTTTTAAATAGTAATCGACGAAATATATATTATATATATAATATAATGGCCTGAATAGAACGTGCCGCGCCGCGGCAGTTCATAAATTTCGACCATTTATTTCAAATGAACATTACGGGAGATCCGACCGTCAGATTCTCCTAAAACCAGAACCGTTGGGTTCGTATCGAAAAGAGCTTTCTAACGAATATTAGAAATTTGAAATCTAACGGTTGGATTTGGAGATACGTCCAGATCAAATTTGAAAAAGGTCGCTATAAGTGCAGTTCGATGGCCGTTGTTGGAAATCGACTGTACGGGCTTTGATAAAATTATTAAAAATATCAATAATTTGTGTAAAATCATAAGAAATGATTTGGGAAAAATTGGGATGAAAAACTCCATATTTGAAAAGATAAAAATAGATTTTTATCAAAATGAACTAGTTTGAACTAAATTTAAAACCCGATTTATTTTTAAATAAATAAATTAGATTTAAAAAGGGGTTTTAAATAATCGGAATTCCAAATATATTTGATTTGAATTGAACTAGAATTGATTTGTGGGTTTATCGTGAACTGTGTATTAAATAACACCCAGTTCATTAACCCGAAAATAAATAGAATGTGATTTGGGTTTGTCGTGAACTGTGTTTTAAATAACACTAGTTCTTTAACCCAATAACAAATAGAATGTGATTTGGGTTTGTCGTGAACTGTGTTTTAAATAACACCTAGTTCTTTAACCCAATAAAAGGAGTTTTAACGAATCTGCAATTAGATTGAAATGTAAATCTATAATCTAAATTATCAAATTTAAAAATAAGCGAGAATGGAGTATCACCAGTTTTGCTCCAAAGCGATAGTTAAATCTTTAATTAGATTTGAACGTGAAATGGTAATTAATTTTACCGATAACACCATGGTGTTAGATATGGAGTATCACCAGTTTTGCTTCATGGGATGAATAGGTTGGGATTGGGAAATAAAATAAATAATTACTTCGGTGTGGTTCGCTAATCTTGACTAGTTCAGAAAACCATAATTTGGTTTGAAACGACATCAAAAGGATGATTAAAGGATAAATTTTAAAGAATTTATCTTGGATAAAATTAATGGGAACCTTTCCCTAAGAATGTGATTTCGTGAATAAAAATGATATTCTGCATTGGAATGAGGCGTATGTTGTGTTTGTATAACATTTGTTTTTAATATACGCGGGTTGTTCGGAAAGGCCGAGTTTATACCCATTCTGAATAACCGATTCGACGATAAGTCGAAGATGAAGACGGTGGTCGAAGACTGGAAGTCTTCACATCGTTTGGATAATTACTGACGATCCTGATTGGGCAGTACACCCAAGAGGATGGAAATAGTTGGTGGTCGTCCAGACGTACTTGGAGATGGATGGATATGCGAGGAAAGTGCCTCCGGTTTCGTTCAGACCCAGAATGGACTTGTAAATGGATTGTGTGTCTGACATTGGATTTTATTCTGTGTTGATTGATTTCTATTAAATATACATCTGTTTGGCGGCGGAGAATTTATTCTTTTGCTTAACGCCCTTCTCTGAGACGTACGAGCTCAGAGGTTGTATATCGATGGACATCAGTCGCATGGCATGAATTGCCTGTGTGGCATGCTAAGTTGCAATGATCAAGGCTTTTGTTGAAAAGCAGAGTCTTGTGGTTGATGATCAAAGCACGGCCTACGTGGCAGCTTTGTGTATAACGTGAATTCGCGAGCCTCACACCTCGGTATGAGTTAAAAACGGGATACGGACTGCAGGGAGAGCACGACGTTTCTTTCTAGCTTTGGTGGTATCAGTGACTTACCAGCCCTGACATATATATACTTTTCACCTTTGTGGTTGTTGGATGAGGCGCCTCGATTATAGGTCTGTAAGGACAGGGAAACGTGTGTTCAGGAATAACTAATCCTCTAACGTAAGTGAGGACCGGCCCTGAAGATCCAGGATTGCCCAGAGTGTGTAGTCCTGGGACATTTGCTAGAGTGTCTCGAACGCGGAGAGGAGCTTGCCCCTTGCCTCGACTCATGACGGAATCCAATTTCCAATACGTGTAATTCGGCTTTAATTGTAGAACTAGTATGGCGACATAGTAGATGGTAGCTATGCCGCCTATGATTTATATTTATGATTGAAATGTTTTGACACTATACACTTATTATAGTATCAAATGATTTATTTTAAACGTATCAAGCATGCTTTGGCTGTTATAAGGGAAAACCCTATCCCCCGGCTTGCGTTGCATTGTGTGATAGGACCTGGGTCTTATAACAGCTTCATTTTTCTTTATTTAGCATTGCGCTGTTTGTTCTATGCACTGGTATTCTTGGGAGGAAACCCGTTCCGTGTTATACGGCGTGGTCCCTTGATTTACCTAATTTTTAAAGTAAAGCTTTAAATAACTGTTTTAGTTCTCACACCAGTCACATGACTGACCTGGAGTTTATTGTTTTAACCTAAACTCTGGGTGCCCCTATTTTCCGCACGGGCAGCTAGTAGTTTTGGTTTTGCAGATTTATATTCACAGGAT
Organism: Allium sativum; assembly: GCA_030737875.1. NCBI lineage: Eukaryota > Viridiplantae > Streptophyta > Magnoliopsida > Asparagales > Amaryllidaceae > Allium > Allium sativum. The sequence continues at coordinate 434,541,814 of CM060912.1, forward strand.
CCTGGTTTACAGCTGGAATGATATCCGGAAAGCTCTGTATCCGTATATCACCTTCAGTTGTGCTTTGTATTTCTTTTTCCGCTGTTATGTAATTTATTGTAATCTCTGATATTTATCGAATGTAATTTATTCATTATACTCTGTATACTCTTGTATCTGATGGAATTGTTGTAATAGAAATAAAATGTTCTTCTGTTTGTGTTCTGATTTGTCCTGTTCTCAACGTTCAGGGGTTTCGAACGGTCTAGATCGGTTTAACGACTGATTCGGATCGAGCGAAATTCACGGCCGTCACATTTGGTATCGGAGCTTTGGTTTACAGAGCTCGAGAACAAGACACATTAGAACCATACGAAAGAATTCATCAGATATTGGATTAGTAATATCCAATTTGAATGACTCGTTAGAGATAGGATCAGTAGTATCCTAGAACGAGTGTGAAGAGTATATTTTTCAAATGAAAACAATTTTGTTTTGGAATTTAAACCATTTTAAAACGTATTTGATTATTTATTTATTTTGAACATGGACAATCCAATATATAAAGATTTTGCATATACGCGTCATGAACGTATATTCGAAGTTTTAATATATTGGATAGATATAGAATCACATTATAGACACCCAGAGATGATTCTGATGATTGATATATCGTCATCAGAATTTGTGTTCGTGTTTCGAAGGTGTGACTATATATTTCCATTAGACTTGTGTGAGAACCAAAACCAATATAGCTAGAACACATTGTTGTGAATTGGCATCAAAAACATGATTTTTTGTATATGTATCAAATTATGAATTTGAAACGTTAAATTCACTAATTGATTGATGTTTGTGTTGTTTGTTTAGTTGTTTGCTAATTTTGAACCATTATGCCTAATATCATCAAATATTGAATTGTATTGAAAATTGGTCGCATTTGCTTGTATATACATATACTTACATTGAACAGGTCATAGCAAGGAGGCTAGAGCCGAAGAATAAAATTTGTTTGCCCGACAAATAGGTACATGTTTACTACATAATTTACTGTTTTGTTTGGGTGATGATGATTTTATGAGCCTATTGGCTAGCCGCTTGGCTTTTTCTTTTTCTTTTTGTGATTAGAAGGACCGGGGAAGCTATTTGAAATTCCCCGATGCTCCTGGTGCAGGGGAGGTTATGGCGAAATTTTTCGAAAGTTAAGGGTGTTAGCCAAATTTTTGAAAATTTGAAATTTCTCAGAAACTGAAAAGTTGGAGAATGGAAGCCGGATCGAACGTAGAGTTGATTAATCAAACCACTTTCGACTTTGTTCCTTTTCGGGGACGAAAAGTTTTAAGTGGGGGAGATTGTAATAACCCGGAAATTCTGAACCAGTTTAAAATTTTTATTTTGGCAATTTTAGCGAATTTTGAATATTTAAAATAGATTATTTTAAATAAAATCGACGAGAAAATTTATTTTGAATATAATTCGAATGTATATATTATATACGCCGTCGTTAGAATATAAATAATTATATATAATTATAATAGGAATTGAAAATGGCGCGGTAGTTCGATAATTCGATTTCAAACTTCAATTGAACGTACCGGGTGCAAAACAATCCGGATTTTAGTGAAACCAAAAATAATAGGATCTAATTAGTGATATCTTTCAAACGAATCCGAAAAATCGAAATTTCATAACGGGAATCAAAAGATATGTCCAGTTGAAAATTCTGAATAGTCGCTATGAAATTCAGGCCCTTAAAAATGGGAATTTTGCAAACGACCTCGGATTTCGATGAAACCACTTTTGTTGGGTCCGTGATGTTAAATTATTGCTAGGTTTCAAATTTCATAATTTTTCGAATCAATATGTGAGCGTGGCGAAGGAAAACGCGTTTGACCAGTTTCAGTTGATTTTAATCGACTGGAAATTGGCCATTTTTCCAACGGTCTCAGAATTTGACGAAACTAGTTTTGTTAGGACCGTATCGTCAATACGAAGCTAGAAAATGTTTTTCTGGGATTTTTAGAGACAGTATGTGACCCCGGTAATTTGAAATGTACGTTCAAATTTAAAATTAAATGTTTTATACTTTAATTTGAAGAATAACTGACTGTAACATTCGAATTGGGTTACGAAACATATTCCATTGTGTCCGGAATGGGGGTAATTAGCTAGGGGCGACAGTCGTTGGGTTTGATTTCGAGTTCATATGAGAAGTCAACTTAGGAAAAAGAAAGTAATAAATTAAAATATATAAAATAATAATATTTTCCTATTAAAACCAAACCCACCCACGTTCAGCCCTCATTCCAACTATTTCCCCCAAATTGAAAAATCGATCCCGCCACTGCCTCTCGACGCGCCGCCCTCACCCACGTTCCTCCACGACCGCCGCCCATCTCGTCGGCCAGCCTCCAGCCTCCGCCTTCTCCTCAGGCACCCCTCCGACGATCCCTTCTTCTCCCCCCCCCTCTCTATGTTTTCCGCGACCGAACCCCACAGCCCACCGGACCAGCCACCTGACCGCGAGCTCCTCCACTCCGACACAGCGCAGACCTCTCTCCCCTCCTCTGCCAAAATCCGCGGGCACCGCGAAACCCTAGCTCCGCCCTCCACCGCGAACTCCAGGCGACGCTGCTCCCTCCTCGATCGAACTTCGATGAGTTTAATAGATGAAGACGATGGCGATAAATATAAAAAGGTAATCTTTTTATTTATTTATTTATTTATTTAAATAACCTAGTTATTTTCAGCCGAGATAAGAATGTAAAAGCTATGATTTCATAGTTCATATAAATAGGATTTCTTAGATTAGAAAAATATGATCTTTGATTTGAAAAATATACGATTCTTGTTCATATGAAAAATAAGATTTTTATAAAGTAGAAGATTTAAAAATATGAATTTTATATTCTTAGAAGTATAAAATACGATTTTTATATTATGTAGATAGCAAAAATATCATCTTTATATGTGTAGCAAAATAAAAATGTGATTTTTATAATGTTATTTTTATGAAGGCGAAAACTTCATATTTGAAAAAGGCGAAAACTTCATATTTGAAAAAGGCGAAAACTTCATATTTGAAAAGGCGAAAACTTCATATTTGAAAAGGCGAAAACTTCATATTTGAAAAGGCGAAATCTTTATATATTGAATAGCATAATAAAAATGCGATTTTTATATATTGAATAACGAAGTAAAAATTCGATTTTTACATAGGTAGAGGATACGGGCAACGAAGGTGATAAAAAGGCGAGAGCGATGAAGACTTCTATAAAAGAAGAGTCAAAATGATTGGATAACTATCGGTGAGAATTTCTCACCTTTCAATTTCATTTTCTAGTTATATATATATACTAGGATGCAGACGGTGCTTAGTAGCACCCGACACAATCGTCCACAGACCATGGACTTGTTTGTTTGATTGCAAAAATTAGTTAGATTGTTTGATTGAAATTTGAGTTGTTTGGTGAAATGGAATGGATTGATTGATGTGTGAATGGCGTGGGCCTTCACTAGACCGGGGATAAGGCTAGGCCTCGTCCTGTTTCTAGTATCGTGCCGTTATGCCGCCGAAATTTTCTAAAATAAGTTAGAAAAATAAAGATAGCATTTTATTTAATAAATGACCTGAATAGAAATTCATATGTTGAAATAAAATATTTTTATCGTTAAAAATATAATTTTTAACGTGAAGTGAATAAAATAAAATATTCATTTACAAACCGGACGGTTTGTTTATGTACACTGATTTGACTGACATTGATTGGGACGATAAATTTCACACATCGCCCAACTGCACAAATAAAATCCGTGTTTGATTGTTTTGACACCCCACACGGGTGTTGGGATGAAATTTGAAGTTCACTCATCCTGATTGATTAAGTATGTCGATCGATTGATTGACAGGCTGTTATAAGCGTTAGATATCTATATTTGATGCTTATACAGTGCAGTGCACTTTGGTTGATGGTTGATTATTTTTCAATGCTATTATATACATGTGATGTATGAAAATCCATATAATTAATATTATATGGTGAGTGATTGGGCCTCATTCCAATTTAGAAAATTTAGAAAATATAATATAAATGTTCATGTGTTGACTGTACTCATCCGTTGAGATTAGTCATGTGTTGAACGAAGTATTTTTATAATAAAATTTACATCTTTATCAATATAAAATAAAGGTTCATGTGTTGACTGTACTCATCCGTTGAGATTAGTCATGTGTTGAACGAAGTATTTTTATAATAAAATTTACATCTTTATCAATATAAAATAAATGTTCATGTGTTGACAGTACTCATCCGTTGAGATTAGTCATGTGTTGAACGAAATATTTTAATAATAAAATTTACATCTTTGTCAATATAATATAAATGTTCATGTGTTGACAGTACTCATCCGTTGAGATTAGTCATGTGTTGAACGAAATATTTTAATAATAAAATTTACATCTTTATCAATATAAAATAAAAGTTCATGTGTTGACAGTACTCATCCGTTGAGATTAGTCATGTGTTGAACGAAATATTTTGATAATAAGAAATATTTGAAATAGGATATTCGAAAATAGAAATATATGAAGCCGTGTTGATTAGATTGACGCCATTTTGACGTGAACGATATTTATAACGATTTTATTCATTTGAAATGAATTGAATATAAAGTGATTTCGAAATGAATTGAATATAAAGTGATTTCGAAATGAATTGAATATAAAGTGACTTCGAAATCGAATTTTTTGAAATGAAATATGAATTGAATTGAAAACGATTTCAAAATGAATTGAATTGAAAACGATTTCGAAATGAATCGAATAGAAAACAAATTTGATTTCAATCGAATAGAAAACGAATTTGATTTCAATTGAATATATAACGAATTTGATTCGAATAGAAAACCAATTTGAATTGAATCGAATAGAAAACCAATTTGAATTGAATCGAATAGAAAACCAATTTGAATTGAATCGAATAGAAAACCAATTTGAATTGAATCGAATAGAAAACCAATTTGAATTGAATCAAATAGAAAACGACTTTGAAACCGAATTGAATTGAAAACGAATTCAAATTGAATTGAAAGCGAATTGAAATGAATTCAAATTGAATTGAAATTTGAATTGAATAGAAAAGAATTTTAAAACGAATTTATAAGGAAAGATCCAATTTTGATTTGAATTGATATGGAAGTTGAAATTATTTTTGAAACGAATTTAAAACTATTTATATAATTCGTTTTAAATAGTAATCGATAAAATATATATTATATATATTATATATATAATATAATGGCCTGAATAGAACGCGCCGCGCCGCGGTAGTTCATAAATTTCGACCATTTATTTCAAACGAACATTATGGGAGATCCGACCGTCGGATTCTCCTAAAACCAGAACCGTTGGGTTCGTATCGAAAAGAGCTTTCTAACGAATATTAGAAATTTGAAATCTAACGGTTGGATTTGGAGATACGTCCAGATCAAATTTGAAAAAGGTCGCTATAAGTGCAGTTCGATGGCCGTTGTTGGAAATCGACTGTACGGGCCTTGATAAAATTATTAAAAATATCAATAATTTGTGTAAAATCATAAGAAATGATTTGGGAAAAATTGGGATGAAAAACTCCGTATTTGAAAAGATAAAAATAGATTTTTATCAAAATGAACTAGTTTGAACTAAATTTAAAACCCGATTTATTTTTAAATAAATAAATTAGATTTAAAAAGGGGTTTTAAATAATCGGAATTCCAAATATATTTGATTTGAATTGAACTAGAATTGATTTGTGGGTTTATCGTGAACTGTGTTTTAAATAACACCTAGTTCTTTAACCCGAAAATAAATAGAATGTGATTTGGGTTTGTCGTGAACTGTGTTTTAAATAACACTAGTTCTTTAACCCAATAACAAATAGAATGTGATTTGGGTTTGTCGTGAACTGTGTTTTAAATAACACCTAGTTCTTTAACCCAATAAAAGGAGTTTTAACGAATCTGCAATTAGATTGAAATGTAAATCTATAATCTAAATTATCAAATTTAAAAATAAGCGAGAATGGAGTATCACCAGTTTTGCTCCAAAGCGATAGTTAAATCTTTAATTAGATTTGAACGTGAAATGGTAATTAATTTTACCGATAACACCATGGTGTTAGATATGGAGTATCACCAGTTTTGCTTCATGGGATGAATAGGTTGGGATTGGGAAATAAAATAAATAATTACTTCGGTGTGGTTCGCTAATCTCGACTAGTTCAGAAAACCATAATTTGGTTTGAAACGACATCAAAAGGATGATTAAAGGATAAATTTTAAAGAATTTATCTTGGATAAAATTAATGGGAACCTTTCCCTAAGAATGTGATTTCGTGAATAAAAAGGATATTCTGCATTGGAATGAGGCGTATGTTGTGTTTGTATAACATTTGTTTTTAATATACGCGGGTTGTTCGGAAAGGCCGAGTTTATACCCATTCTGAATAACCGATTCGACGATAAGTCGAAGATGAAGACGGTGGTCGAAGACCGGAAGTCTTCACATCGTTTGGATAATTACTGACGATCCTGATTGGGCAGTACACCCAAGAGGATGGAAATAGTTGGTGGTCGTCCAGACGTACTTGGAGATGGATGGATATGCGAGGAAAGTGCCTCCGGTTTCGTTCAGACCCAGAACGGACTTGTAAATGGATTATGTGTCTGACATTGGATTTTATTCTGTGTTGATTGATTTCTATTAAATATACATCTGTTTGGCGGCGGAGAATTTATTCTTTTGCTTAACGCCCTTCTCTGAGACGTACGAGCTCAGAGGTTGTATATCGACGGACATCAGTCGCATGGCATGAATTGCCTGTGTGGCATGCTAAGTTGCAATGATCAAGGCTTTTGTTGAAAAGCAGAGTCTTGTGGTTGATGATCAAAGCACGGCCTACGTGGCAGCTTTGTGTATAACGTGAATTCGCGGGCCTCACACCTCGGTATGAGTTAAAAACGGGATACGGACTGCAGGGAGAGCACGACGTTTCTTTCTAGCTTTGGTGGTGTCAGTGACTTACCAGCCCTGACATATATATACTTTTCACCTTTGTGGTTGTTGGATGAGGCGCCTCGATTATAGGTCTGTAAGGACCGGGAAACGTGTGTTCAGGAATAACTAATCCTCTAACGTAAGTGAGGACCGGCCCTGAAGATCCAGGATTGCCCAGAGTGTGTAGTCCTGGGACATTTGCTAGAGTGTCTCGAACGCGGAGAGGAGCTTTCCCCTTGCCTCGACTCATGACGGAATCCAATTTCCAATACGTGTAATTCGGCTTTAATTGTAGAACTAGTATGGCGACATAGTAGATGGTAGCTATGCCGCCTATGATTTATATTTATGATTGAAATGTTTTGACACTATACACTTATTATAGTATCAAATGATTTATTTTAAACGTATCAAGCATGCTTTGGCTGTTATAAGGGAAAACCCTATCCCCCGGCTTGCGTTGCATTGTGTGATAGGACCTGGGTCTTATAACAGCTTCATTTTTCTTTATTTAGCATTGCGCTGTTTGTTCTATGCACTGGTATTCTTGGGAGGAAACCCATTCCGTGTTATACGGCGTGGTCCCTTGATTTACCTAATTTTTAAAGTAAAGCTTTAAATAACTGTTTTAGTTCTCACACCAGTCACATGACTGACCTGGAGTTTATTGTTTTAACCTAAACTCTGGGTGCCCCTATTTTCCGCACGGGCAGCTAGTAGTTTTGGTTTTGCAGATTTATATTCACAGGATCCTGGTTTACAGCTGGAATGATATCCGGAAAGCTCTGTATCCGTATATCACCTTCAGTTGTGCTTTGTATTTCTTTTTCCGCTGTTATGTAATTTATTGTAATCTCTGATATTTATCGAATGTAATTTATTCATTATACTCTGTATACTCTTGTATCTGATGGAATTGTTGTAATAGAAATAAAATGTTCTTCTGTTTGTGTTCTGATTTGTCCTGTTCTCAACGTTCAGGGGTTTCGAACGGTCTAGATCGGTTTAACGACTGATTCGGATCGAGCGAAATTCACGGCCGTCACAGTCACCATGAGAGGACATGAGAACAATGTAACCAGCCCAAGCACTTCTTGACCTTATTGATTTGACTAGTCATACATAAGGAAATTAGAATGCCACTTTGTGAACTGTGACAAGCAAACTAAGAATTTATTTCATGGTTGCACTATGTTATCAACCAAACCAACTAGCCAAACTAGAACATAACATTTGAAAACTTGAATTATATTAAAACTTTGTGACAAGTTGAGGTATCTAAAATAAAATCAACTGACTATGAATTGTTAACTTAATTTGTTGTACCACTTCTCTGAAACAAGTCGTTTTTTCATTTGCATATGTCCATTGCATTCATGTAGTTACATTAGAAACACACCATACTGCATTTTGATTTTATGGGTAGTATCCACTGAAAACCCTCACGAAACACCACTCGTCCTACTAGGGACACCTAGAGGTTTAACGGCTTATTGCACACCCTCAATGTAGTCGTGTTTCCTAAGAAAGTGTGACCTATATCTAGTTTAGTTTTTCATTTTTTTATTCAAGGACGAGTAAAAGTTAATTATGGAGGTATTTGATTAACATGTAAAAGTGTTTATTTTTACGCTCATGTCATTGTAAATAAATAAATATTACTTTGGGTATTTTCATGTATTTTCATAGGTTGTTCAATAAATGTCTCCTTCATTCAATTAAAGACCTTTTGAATAGAAATGCTACTTTTTAGATTCAATAAATTTTCATTCACAAAGGAAGCTGTAGCACACTGGTAAAGGCTTGGAAATTTGGACAAAGTGACCTGAGTTCGATCCCTATCAAGCCCACTTTTTTGCTGAAGAAAGGAACATTCACACTGCCTCCTTTGCTCTAAACAATATATGGACAAGTGTTATATTATATATATATATATATATATTCATATGTATGTATATAATATATGCACTAATAAAGATTTGAAGAATTGGGAATATTCTTCTCATGGAAGTCAAATCAAACCATTCATTTTCAATTGCCATTTAGAAGAAGATTTGATTGAATTATTGCCTAGGAAAAGCCAATCAATTTGCCACATGTCACTAATCAGAAAGAGAAAATCTGCATGGAATATCTGAAGTCTATCTTCATATCTCTTTTAATTGTAAATATATTATTTCAAGAGATTCACTCTTATCCTAATTATTCTCATAAATAGGAGACTTCATATCTTAAAAATACCCATTGTATTCATTGTAAATATTCGGTTCATTATTCTGTATTCTGTTCTTCTTCATTAATAAAGTTTTTCTTTTTCTACAATTTTATTTTTCTTAGCAATTAGTGTTGTCTACACAATTAGATTTGGTAGTGCATATTTGTATTTTTCATTTATTTTTCATTAGTGACTGACCGTATGATTAGATTCAACGACAATCCTAATTTTATTCTCTATTTGTTATTTTAATTCTGCAATTTTAATTTTTGCTTTTTTACTTGCTTTCCTAGGTCATATTGGATTAAATATAGATTTGATTAGATTTAGATTTGTATTCAATTTAATAATAGTTTATTGCTTTTCTATTTCAGTTGATAATTGTGATTTGATCGTCGGTTCGATTAGATTTGTTCTGAATCAAATTGCAGTTTCAGTTTTTATTGTTTTCAATCAAATGCTCAAAATTTCATTTAACTCGCCTAAGCAATATATAAATAATAAAATTTAATTTTTCTCCCTACGTTCGATCTGCATACTACACACGTGTGTGCTTGCAGTAATTTATTATATAATTCACACTTTTCTATTTCTTAGAAAGCGTCGATCACTATCCATAAACCTGTGACGGCCCGCCCCGCACCAACCGACATTTCCTCCATAAGTGCGCTGTACACATGTCCAGTTAGCACGGGACGGTCGTCAGAAGAAAAGAAAGAAGACGAAGAATCAACAAAGAACCTGTAGAATGTCTCACAGCGCATGGAATAAAATATAATAATAACATAATCTTGACATAAAACAGGCGAGACAGTGCATAAGCTGAAAACTAAACCAACATAGCAGCAGAAATCCAAATACAGCTTATTACAACTTTCCAAATTACTGTCTCTGAAACAAAGAAAGCTTAAGTAGAAGATGCACTACTAATGCCCAAGCAGTGATCTTCAACAACACAGGGAGAATACTATATGCATCATACGTGGAAGCCTCCTGCTCGTCTCCGAATCAGCTACTCGTGCATACCCAGCTACCATGTCTCTAGTCTGCTCGTGAGAGCACCCAGAGTAATAAGAAGAGACATAAAACTCTGGGTCAGACAAAAAGTCTGGTATGAGCGATAAGCAGCTAAACAAAACAATAATAGGTATACTAAACCATACCTGAACCTGGACCTGCAACCAAAGAGTTAGCACTACATACCGTACAATACTCTAAGGTGCCACTGAACATATGGTGTAAAGAATACGGGGATGGGGGGTGTGCATGTCATAATGATGGCAAACAAATCAAACATATCAACCATCCTCACATCTCTCACTCAGTGCGTAAAGCATACGATGTCCACCACTGTCAATCACTAGACCCATCGAAGTAGTGACGGAGGTCAACCTGTACAACTACTGCTACTACCAAGCTTACCACATGGAGTCATGACCAAACCTTTACAAATGACCCCACTTCATTGGTCTATAGCCCTTTTAGTCGTACCTAGGCCACTGTGGCCTTGAATCTGCTCACGTACTCCCTACTCATAGTGATTCAAAGTTACAGACATCGACAACCCCTTAGCACACGTCCCGCAGCAAAGCCCAACTCATCAAGTCGACTTGTTGGTTCCCAACTGGATCCTGAGTACAAACTTCCCATTGGACTACTTTTGCATCTCGGTTTTTGGTCGTCACCTTCTTCTTCAGATCGGTCTCCATTTCTTTGCTTCACTTTGCTTCAAGTCGTGGTCATCAGCTCCTCGGTTCGGATCGTGAGTCAGCCTCCCTCGGTTCGGTTCGGTGCCCAAGTTCCATCGGGTCGTGCTCCTTCACCTGGGTCAGTTCGTAACAATGCTCCAGGCTCGTTCTCGTCATGTCATAGTCGAAGGCTCCCTGGTCGGAGGTCGGGCCTTCATTACCAATTCGGATCGGGGATCCTCAGATGCGAGCGGATCGGTCTTGGTCACCCCTGGCGGATCAGTCCTCCTTCCCAAACACTTCGGATCGGGTCGAGTCTCCCAAGTCCATTCATGGTGCATCGGTTCGGATCGGGTGCCTTCGGGTCGTGCCACTATGCTCAGGTCGGATCGTGGATGCAATAGTTTGGAGAGGCGATTCGGTTCGGGCTCCTTCCTCCGATCCGATCCGGATCGGCCAAATTCCTGCACTTCTTTCCAGCGACTGTTTACGCCATTCGACGGCATTTCGACCAATCTAACTATTCTAAACAATCACAATTCATACCAAATAGTCATGGGAACATATAACATCAACCACAAACATCAAAACAATAACTTGATAGGTTAAAATAGATCAAACATAGCCAAAATCCCATATTTTCCCTTAAACATGTTTAGGCTAAACTAATGATATGATTAGTAAAACTTAACCAAACCAAATTTCTAATAAAGGTCTAAAACATTATTTTAGAGTTTATAATTATTTTTCCAGAATTTATTAGTGTATAAATTCGCTAATCAATACTAATTACCCTTAATTAACTGCAATTAGTGAGGAACTATGCAAATCACTCACCTTGGCCACAAACAAACTTTAGACCTGAAATGATCTACTGTTATGGCGCTGTTCCCAATGCAACATAGCAGCTCTAACCTTGCTTTGGTGTTTTCTCTCCTTAATTTGATGTAGTTTAAGCCAAAACTTGATTAGAAAGTGATTAGAAGTTGATTTGGGTGTTGGAGGCCATTGCTAAGGTTCCAAGAATGAAAGTGGCGGCTAAAAGAAATGTTTTCTAACCCTAATCAGCCCCTATACATCTCCAATCCCGAAATCTCCTTTGGGCCTAGCTGCTAATTACCCGGTTAAGCACAATTAAGCTGTTTTTCACCATCTGAAACTTGTTTCAGCCATATCTCCCAAACGGTAAGTTCGTTTTTCACATGTGACCACTCTACGGAAAGGTAAACCATCGTCCGAAGCCAATGGAAGTGGTTTCAGGTCAAAATTCCTTTCCAATCAAAAGTTATGGCCAAAACAGTACCAGCTAGGGGCAAAATGGTCATTTAAAAATCAACAAAAATCATGAACATGGGAAATGACCCCAATAGTCGTCTCCCAAAGTTACATGACCATACGACTTCGTATGTGAAAGAAATAAATATTCTACGAACCTTCGATGCGTAGAATGCAGGTTGTTACACTCTCCCCCCCTTAAGAAATTTCGTCCCTGAAATTCCTTAACCCAAAACATACAAAGGATCCCGCATGCCTACCAGCCACATACAACAATCAAACATGCAAAACAAACAAACAAGCCTATCCTAGCATGCGGAAAGACTAAGTCGAAGTTAAAATCTTACCAGGCGAAGAGTTCTGGATACGTCTTCCTGATGCTCTCCTCTGTCTCCCAAGTACAGTCATTCTCATTCTCGCCCCACTGGACTTTGACTAGATTCACCGCTTTCCTTCGAAGTTGCTTCGTATCATTCCCAACAATACGCATAGGCTCGCGGTTCCCAACCGCCTCAGGTTCAACTTCGATATCATCCAACTGATCAGGTGAAATAGTCACATCTGGGTCGTGCACGAACTTCCTTAACTGGGAAACATGAAATACGTTGTGAACTCCTGCTATCTTCTCTGGTAACTCAACTCTATATGCCAAATTCCCAATTTTTTCGAGAACTGGGAATGGACCAACAAATCTTGGTGCTAACTTGCCTCTCCTGCCAAATCGTATCACGCTCTTTAACGGAGATATCTTGAAAAACACCAAGTCACCAATGGAGAACTTTAATTCTCTTCTCCTCCTATCAGCATAACTCTTCTGCCTATCTTGGGAAGCCTTCATTCGCTATTGGATAATTTTAATCTTAGCTGAAGTTTCTCTTATCACATCGGGTCCAAGCACAAACTTCTCACCAGTTTCTACCCAACATGACGGCGAGTTGCATGGTCTTCCGTACAAAGCTTCAAACGAAGCCATACCGATACTGGATTGATAACTATTATTATATGCAAACTCTACTAGATGCAAATGGTCATCCCATGATCCACCAAAATCCAATACACAGGCTCTCAAGAGGTCTTCCAATACTCGATTCACCCTCTCTGTTTGACCGTCGGTTTGAGGACGATACGCGGTACTGAGATGTAATTCTTATCCTAACGCCTCTTGTAAGCTCTTCCAAAATCCACTAGTGAACAATGGATCTCGGTCACTCACAATGCCTTTGGGTATTCCATGAAATCTCACTACCCACTTTATATACAGTTCCTCTAACTTAGCTGCCGTCTTGTTTGACTTGACGGGTATAAACCTTGCACTCTTAGTCAATCGGTCCACAATCACCCAAATGCTATCATGGCCTGATCTAGTCCTTGGTAACCCATCAACGAAATCCATTGACACTTATTCCCATTTCCATTCTCGAATTTCTAATGGTTGTAGCAAACCACTAGGCTTCTTTTGCTCAGCTTTAACTTGCTGGCAGTTCATGCATTTGGATATAAACTTCCCAATGTCTCTTTTCATCCCTTCCCAGTAGTAGGTCTGCTTCATGTCTCGGTACATCTTGTTACCACCGGGGTGTATAGTCAGTTTTGAGTGATGACATTCTCTAAGCACTTCATCTCTCAATCCATTGACATTGGGTACAACTAGTCTTCCATTATTTCTCAGCCATCCATCTCGATCAAGCCCATACTTGTTCATCTCCTCGTCGATACCCATCTCTAACTTGGAGATGACTTCTAATAAGTTAGGATCGCTCCTCTGACTGGAACCAATCCGCTCAATCAAAGTGGGTCTGATCGTCAAACTTGTTAACATTTTTGGATCCAATTCGCACTTTGGCCTGAAATCATACCCAGCGATGTATTCTAGTTGCTTCCATTCTAGAAACATAGCCCCTAAACTGGCATGTCTCCTACTCAATGCATCAGCCACCACATTGCCCTTTCCTGGTGTATATGTGTTGTCGAAATCATAGGAAGCTAAGAATTCTAACCATCTTTGCTATCGGAGATTTAGATCCTTTTGAGAGAAGAGATACTTTAGCGATTTATGATCGGTAAACAACTCGAATCTTTCTCCTAAGAGATAATGTCTCCACATCTTCAATGCGAACATGATCGCTGCCAATTCCAAATCATGGGTAGGGTATCTTTTCTCGTGTGGTTTCAGTTGCCGACTTGCATAAGTTACAACGCTACCTCCTTGCATCAATACAGCACCTAACCCTATGCCACATGCATCTGTATACACTGTCATCTCTTCATTCCCCTTAGGAATGACTAACACTGATGCACATGTCAACTTTTCCTTTAGACTCTTGAATGCATTCTCGCACTTTTCGTCCCAGACGAAAGCTTGATTCTTCTTGGTCAACTGAGTCAACGGTGCTGCTATCTTGGAGAAATCTTGGATAAACTTACGATAATATCCATCTAATCCCAAGAAACTTCTTATATCCGTCGCATTCTTGGCCCTAGGCCAATCTTGTACCATAGCAACCTTCGCAAGATCCACGGCAATACCATTTTCTGAAACAACATGGCCCAAGAATCTCACTTCCCTCCTCCAGAAGTGACACTTAGAAAACTTTGTTTCAACTGGTGTTTTCTCAACATCTCCATCACTATTCTTAAATGTTCCTTGTGTTCTTCCTCTATCCTCGAATAGACCAAAATATCATCCACGAACAGAAGGACAAACTTATTCAACTGATCTATGAATACCCTATTCATAAGATCCACAAAATATGCTGGGCATTGGTCAGCCCGAATGGCATGACCAACCACTCATAAAATCCAGACGGCGTCCGAAATGCCGTTTTAGCTATACTCTCAGCTTCCACTCTAAGCTGATGAAAACCTGTCGCGAGATCCAACTGAGAAAATACTCTTGCGCCACTCAATTGATCAAACAAATCATCTATCCGCGGTAGAGGATACTTATTCTTCCTCGTTACTTTATTCAACTCGCGGTAGTCTACACACAAACGAAGGGAACCATCCGCCTTGGTAGCAAACACAACTGGTGCTCCCCATTCAGAAACACTCCTTCTGATAAATCCAGCTGACTTGCACCCCGAGCTCTCGTTGCTCCCTTGGTGCCATACGACGAAGTGGCATCACTATAGGTCTGGCATCTTTCACCCAATCAATACGGAACTCAATCTCTCGGTGTGGTGGAAGCCCGGTCACTTCCTCGAAGACATCCGGATACTGGCCAACCACGGGCAACCCTGACAACTCACTATGCAGGATGTCGAGGGAATTTAGAAAACTAGCCATTACCCGATCACAGGGTAGACCACCAACACTACCCTCTGCCCATCACCCGCTCTAGCTGTCACCAAAAAGCCCTCACAGTCTACCACCACCCCATATCTTTGGAGCCAATTGACTCCCAAAATAATGCCAAACCCAGTAAAGCCCAAAACGAAGCAATCACAAACAAACATGCATCCATGACTCGATAGGATCACATTACGACAAATCATGCTAAGGTTAGTCGAACCGCCAATTGGGTTTGTCACTACTAAAGGTCCATCGACAATCTCGGGCTCCAATCCCAACCTATCTACCAGGTCACTAGATATGAAAGAACTGGAAGCCCCGGTATCAAACAAAACTCTAACAGGAACATCATAAATGGAAAGCATACCTTGAATAACAACATTCTTTCCCTTCTCTGCCGCAGTTGGGGAATTCAACGAGGAAGGAATAGCATTAAGGGCATATGCTTTCACCATCTGTTTTTCTTTAGGGGGTTGCGGACACTTGTCCTTGTGATGTCCCACTTGGCCACAGTTGAAGCACTTCCTATCCGCTGGCTTGGCCCGACAATTACTAGCATAATGGCCCTTCTTACCACAGCTGAAGTACTCAACATCTTGCTTATTCTTTTTCTTCTAGCCATCCTTAGTCTGATTATGCTTTCTCTTATTCTGAGAACCATTCTTACCTCCACCGCTTGCTTGTGGTTTCGGTTCTTCTGCAGATGCAGCCTCAGTCTTCGGTTTAGGGTAAAGACTCTTTGACCTTAATGCTTTCTCCACAATCGATTCAAACGTCTCATCGATGTGGTTAATAAGCCTTTCCCCCAAGTATTGATCCAACCCAGTTATGAACTTCTCATTCTTCTTCTCGGCAGTATCAATAAGGGATAACCCGTACTTCGACAAAGTGTCGAATTCAGCAATATACTTCGAGATAGCTCTGCCATTCTTCTTGAGCTCCAAGAATTTCTTAAACAACACTGACTTCTGAGCAGCTGGAATAAACTTCTCGCTAAAGCGAACCTTAAACTGCTCCCAAGAAATCTGATCCTCGGGAGTAGCTGCCTTTATAGCATTCCACCAATTCATTTCCCGTCCTTGCAGCTGATGGGATGCTAGCCTTCTCTTCATCGCATACTCGATACCTAAATCTTCGAAGATACGCTCGCAGCTATCCAACCAATCCTGAACATCCATGGTTGACTCCGTTCCATGGAACGGCTTCCCACCAAGACTAGTATAATACTTATTCAGCTTGGCGAAATCGGCCCTAGGCGCCTGCACTATTGGACTACCACCATTACCACCATTGGGAGCTGCCCTCTACACATCCCTTAGCATCTCTCTCATGAGGTCAGTAAATATCGTCCTCATGTCAGCAACATTCCCATTATTGGCTCCCCTACCGGCACCTCTTGCGTATCGGCTCATTTGTAAAGAGAAAACGATTAACCATCTCCATAGTGGTGCTAGTGTAGTGCGACTTCATCCTTAGCTATACTAATAGTATAGATATATAGTTTTTGAAAACCAAAATAATCACAAATACGCGCTCTCATATACGTATACTATCTCTCCCTGATGACTTCCCTAGGTTAACTACGCAACCTAGAGCTCTGATACCAAATGTGATGGCCTGCCCCGCACCAACCGACATTTCCTCCATAAGTGCGCTGTACAGATGTCCTGTTAGCACGGGACGGTCGTCAAAAGAAAAGAAAGAAGACGAAGAATCAACAAAGAACCTGTAGAATGTCTCACAGCGCATGGAATAAAATATAATAATAACATAATCTTGACATTAAATAGGCGAGACAATGCATAAGCTGAAAACTAAACCAACATAGCAGCAGAAATCCAAATACAGCTTATTACAACTTTCCAAATTACTGTCTCTGAAACAAAGAAAGCTTAAGTAGAAGATGCACTACTAATGCCCAAGCAGTGATCTTCAACAACACAGGGAGAATACTATATGCATCATAGGTGGAAGCCTCCTGCTCGTCTCCGAATCAGCTGCTCGTGCATACCCAGCTAACCTGTCTCTAGTCTGCTCGTGAGAGCACCCAGAGTAATAAGAAGAGACATAAAACTCTGGGTTAGAAAAAAGTCTGGTATGAGCAATAAGCAGCTAAACAGAACAATAACAGGTATACTAAACCATACTTGAACCTGGACCTGCAACCAAAGAGTTAGCACTACATACCGTACAATACTCTAAGGAGCCACTGAACATATGGTGTAAAGAATACGGGGGTGGGGGTGTGCATGTCATAATGATGGCAAACAAATCAAACATAGCAACCATCCTCACATCTCTCACTCAGTGCGTAAAGCATACGACGTCCACCACCGTCAATCACTAGACCCATCGAAGTGGTGACGGAGGTCAACCTGTACAACTACTGCTACTACCAAGCTTACCACATGGAGTCATGACCAAACCTTTACAAATGACCCCACTTCATTGGTCTATAGCCCTTTTAGTCGTACCTAGGCCACTGTGGCCTTGAATCCGCTCACGTACTCCCTACTCATAGTGATTCAAAGTTACAGACATCGACAACCCCTTAGCACACGTCCCGCAGCAAAGCCCAACTCATCAAGTCGACTCGTTGGTTCCCAACTGGATCCTGAGTACAAACTTCCCATTGGACTACCTTTGCATCTCGGTTTTTGGTCGTCACCTTCTCCGGATCGGTCTCCATTTCTTTTCTTCACTTTGCTTCAAGTCGTGGTCATCAGCTTCTCGGTTCGGATCGTGAGTCAGCCTCCCTCGGTTCGGTTCGGTTCGGTGCCCAAGTTCCATCGGGTCATGCTCCCTCACCTGGGTCGGTTCGTAACAATGCTCCAGGCTCGTTCTCGTCATGTCATAGTCGAAGGCTCCCTGGTCGGGGGTCGGGCCTTCATTACCAATTCGGCTTGGGGATCCTTAGATGCGAGCGGATCGGTCTTGGTCACCCCTGGCGGATCGGTCCTCCTTCCCAAACACTCCGGATCGGGTCGAGTCTCTCAAGTCCATTCATGGTGCATCGGTTCGGATCGGGTGCCTTCGGGTCGTGCCACCATGCTTAGGTCGGATCGTGGCTGCAATAGTTTAGAGGGGCGGTTCGGTTCGGGCTCCTTCCTTCGATCCGGATCGGCCAAAGTCCTGCACTTCTTTCCAGCGACTGTTTACGCCACTCAACGGCGTTTTCGACCAATCTAACTATTCTAAAGAATCACAATTCATACCAAACAGTCATGGGAACATATAACATCAACCACAAACATCAAAACAATAACTTGATAGGTTAAAATAGATCAAACATAGCCAAAATCCCATATTTTCCCTTAAACATGTTTAGGCAAAACTACTGGTATGATTAGTAAAACTTAACCAAATCAGACCAAATTTCTAACAGAGGTCTAAAACATTATTTTCGAGTTTATAATTATTTTTCCAGAATTTATTAGTGTATAAATTCACTAATCAACACTAATTGCCCTTAATTAACCGTAATTAGTGAGGAACTATGCAAATCACTCACCTTGGCCACAAATAAACTTTAGACCAGAAATAATCTACTGTTATGGCACTGTTCCCAATGCAACACAGCAGCTCAAACCTTGCTTTTGTGTTTTCTCTCCTTAATTTGATGTAGTTTAAGCCAAAACTTGATTAGAAAGTGATTAGAAGTTGATTTGAGTGTTGGAGGCCATTGCTAGGGTTCCAAGAATGAAAGTGGCGGCTGAAAGAAATGTTTTCTAACCCTAATCAGCCCCTATACATCTCCAATCCCGAAATCCCCTTTGGGCCTAGCTGCTAATTACCCGGTTAAGCCCAATTAAGCTGTTTTTCACCATTTGAAACTTGTTTCAGCCATATCTCCCAAACGGTAAGTCTGTTTTTCACATGTGACCACTCTACGGAAAGTTAAACCATCATCCGGAGCCAATGGAAGTGGTTTCAGGTCAAAATTCCTTTTCAATCAAAAGTTATGGCCAAAACAGTACTAGCTAGGGGCAAAATGATCATTTAAAAATCGACAAAAATCATGAACATGAGAAATGACCTCAATAGTCGTCTCCCAAAGTTACATGACCATAAGACTTCGTATGTGAAATAAATAAATATTCTACGAACCTTCGATGCGTAGAATGCGGGTTGTTACAAAACCCCTTTCATAATTCGATTAGATTTCATTACAACTGCTCTTAAATTATTATTTATTTAAAATAATAATTTATTTCATTATTTACTACTGTATAAGTAGTTATCTTCTTTTATTAACTAAACAATTAGTAATTTCTTTTTTAAAATCTTATTAAAATTAAAGCAAATATTCGTTAAACTATTTCATTAGATTAATTCAAACAGCTAATTTAATAATTAATCCCAGTCAAAACGGTTGACTTAGTCAACTCAAAACATGATTAATTCGTTAATCAATTCCAATTATAGTCCTTCCTTCAAATTACTTAATAATATAATTTATTTAAATAATTCCATAATATTATTTCTTAGAATAATTTTCTAACTTTTAACCGTTATATTAACTTTCTACTCTCTTGCTTATAAAATCTTATTAACTTAAGTAGCTTTCTTTATAAGATCATTTAATAATCACTTATAACTTTAATTAATAAATAATAAATATTTATTTTCTCTTAAAAGTTTTCATTCTAAATAATAAATTCTATCTTCAGTTACAAAATAATTTTTATAACTTCATTTCCGTCGATTCACCTGATGGTAAATCAATATTTCAAAACTATTGATTTATAGGTCATATACTGCCAATTACTCACCCAATATTACCCACTGGTTTAAACAAAAAAATGTTGAATTTCAGGTCAACGGTCAACAACAAAATCAATCATTTAATCAAAACAGTTCATATAATGATAATTGTAACACCCCGTAATTTTAAAACGAGACATAAGAGATAATTAAAGAATAATTAATCTTTAAAAGAAGAATTAAGGGAAACGGGTTGCGCCATTGGGTTCATATCGGAAATCTACTTGAGATGGAGTCTGAGTTTGCGTAAAACGGATATAGTATGAAGAAGTTATGGAGGTTAGAAGATTTCAGTTTAAACCAGAATTAAAATAAAATATTCAAAACAGCGAAGGCGGGAGGAGGAAACGCGGAACCGACCACGTTTGGGGTGTCGACACCTATGTCGACTCAGGCTCTTTGGGGTCGACACCGTTTTTGACATAGGTGTCGACCCCTTGTAGGGGTCGACCCCATCGGCCAAATCTGGGCAGTGACGATTTTTAATGTGTTGGATGGACCTGATAGCTTCTATGGTGATCTAAAGGCTCTAAAACACTCTCTACACCTACAAATTAGTGCCTAGACCTAACCCTAATTCATAACAATTCCTTATGACGCCTCTATGTTGCTGAACTCTCAATTCTCTTAGCCGCCACCTCTAAAGTCCTGAATCATATTAAAAGTTCTTCATCAACAATCAACTTTGAAGATAAATCAACATCAAAATTAAAGTTTCTGCAACAACAACGATTCGATTATCTTTTCTTAATCCTAGCAAGGTAAGTTCATGTTATTTTCAGATTTGAACACCTGATTGTAATCTTGACATGTAATAAAATGAATCAAAGTCTATGCCTGATTGTAAGATAATCTTTTCAAATTTATCCATATCCTTCTATTGAATCTATGTCTTTACATGCCTTAGAGGTTAGTTTCATTGATTAAATCAGGCCTATATTTGTTGTACATTAGGCATATATTCCTTTTTGTTTCATGATGTTATTCTTATGCCTGCGATAATGATTGTATCAGTTTATTAAAAAATCTATCTTTGTTGGATCTAAATTTCCTGTATTAGGTCTGATGTTACATGCCTTTTTTATTCCTATTCTTATTTGATGCTCCTTCTCTCTCTTCCCCTATTTCCTTTTTCTTTTATGAACCTAGGTTACCTTCGAACCTAGGCTGAAATCGCGAAATACGAACGATTGGAATACGAGGAATATTTGGGTATAACCTATTTTGGGTAAATATTGGGCATAATGTATTTGGTGAAATAATTAGGCATAACATATTCGGTGAAATTGTTAGGCATAACTTGTAATTGATATTGGGCATTATTATCATTATAACTGCAAGTTTGGGTTAATTGGCACGTAAACCAAGTTTTGGGCGTAAACGGTAAATTAGAATATTAAATCCAGATTGGGCATAACTATTGGTTGGGATGCCAAGCATAATGTATATTGTGATTTTGGAGCATGATTATTATTGTAAATATGTAAGGATTTGGTGTAGCCTATTTTGATTAATAACTTGTAATTGAATTTGTTAGGCATAACTTGATTGGAACATGACTAGTTTTGTGAAATTGGGATAATTAGCATATAAAATATAGACTTGGACATGTACGGTAAATATGTAAATTGGCTAAAAGATGAACATGCCTAACCCGAGGTTAGATTGAGTTGCGGTGTACAACTACCCGGAACCGCCCGACACATCCAGTAACCGCAACAACACATATCTAATGTGAGAGGTTAGCGCATTTAGCCTAAAACCCGAGGTTAGAATGAGTTTGCGGTAGAAGTCTGCCCGGAACCGCCCGGCACGTCCAGCAACCGCAAACAACAGTTCTAATGTGAGAGGTTAAGGCATTAATGAATGAATTAATTCTAATAAACGAGACATGCTAACAATGGTAAGGTTAAGTAACATACTAATAGGAAACACTTAACCAATATAGCATGATGAACGAGTGGGGTTAAGTTAATAAGAAACACTTAACAAATATAGCATGATGAATGAGTATGGTTAAGTTAATAAGAAACACTTAACCAAGATAGCATGATGAACGAGTGGGGTTAAGTTAATAAGAAACACTTAACCAATATAACATGATGAACGAGTAGGGTTAAGTGAGAAGGGTTAAGTTAATAAGAAACGCTTAACCAATATAGCATGATGAACGAGTGGGGTTAAGTTAATAAGAAACACTTAACCAATATAACACGATGAGTGAACATGGTTAAGTTAATAGGAAACACTTAACCAATACCACATAATGTGTGTGTGTGTGGGGGGGGGGGGTTAAGTTAACATGAATGAACATCACTTAACCAATATTACATGAACAAAGTGGATAGGGTTAAGGCAAGCTTAACCAATAATATATATGGACTTGATAAGTGGGAGGGTTAAGTAAACCTTGGGTATGTGGGTAATATTAGTATATATAGGCCCACAAACTTAACCGTTAAATAAACATGTCTGAATCAGTGGGAGGGTTAAGTACATCTCGTGAAGGTGGGTAATATTTGTATATATAGGCCCACAAACTTAACCAGTAGGAAACCCTGGTAACGGGGACCCATTTCAGCAGTAACCCACATAGATGTATCATGGTACCCTGAACTAGGCAGGGTGGGGCATGATTACTGGGCTGATTATAAGCGGTCAGAATAGCGGCAGGGGGTACGTCAGTGTAGGTTCCGACGGATTACAGGCGTGCACGTACTCTGGAGTGGAAAAAGCAGGCACTGGGTACCAGTAGTTCTACACTGTGCATCTTGAATTGTGTTGGGTTGCTATCATAGGTATTGATACACCTTATGATGGGACCAGCACAGGGTATCTACATGCAAGAGAGGGCCGATTGACATAGACACAAGGAAAAATTAATACAAGTAGGGAGCCAATCGATAGGGTAGTAAGGGTACATCTAACATATCCATGGCAATTAGGCAGATTGAGGTGGGATCCTCATAATAGATGTACACCTGAAGGCTACCACAATTGCGGGGATTGGGATCATATTATCATTTTATACAAATTACTAGTTGGGACATTAGTTAGGCGGTGCAGATATATAGAAATCAGAATAACAGGGTAGTAGCGAAGCAGAGAAAGAGTAGAAGTGCATTCAGTTTATCTTTCCTTATCATATCTTATGCTAATCTTATGTTATCTTGTTATCCTTGTTATCATGGTATTGTGTTATATTCGGTTTATCCATGTCATATTACTTTTACCTGTTTACATACTGAAAGTCACTGGACTTACCAGGCTTTATGTCTGACCCGTTTTCTTTCATCTTCATTACTTCCGTTTACCTCCAGGTAGTTAGGGAGGGAATAACTCAGCTTAGTTTGGACCGTTTCTCTTTCCAAGCTTGGAGATTCTGTGATGTATGGCTTGAAACCTCTTATCTTTAGTTATGGCTGTGGTCGCACTTTAATTTAGGGACTTATGCTACTTGCTATGTTTTATGCTTCTTATATACATGGAAGTTTTGGAATCAAGACAGAAGTTTTATGTAATACTTTTAAGTATGATTGAGTCAATTGTTGTAAAAGCTTGACTGAACTACATTGCTTATAAGTTTACTTTATTTTCCGATGCTTTATTTGTCTGTCTTGTAATTTATCTGCATCTTTTACCTATAACGCTTCATTGAAGTTAATGCATTCCCTTTGTGGGTGACATTAATGAACGTAGGGTGTTACAATAATATGAGAATAAATAATATCTAATATATTTGAGGAATCCGGTTGGATCCCTCCAACTCGTTCTTCCCTGCACTCAAATAGGTTATCTCAAATAAACTCATTCAGTTTAATTAAACTGATTATTTCTATAACAACAAATAACGGCTATGTAACATCAACCAATTAACAAAACAATTCAAACAATTCAACAAGTTTATTTTATAAACGTGAACAACAAGGTAAGTTACCTCTATTGGGTCCAATCGTTAAAATAACGATTTGATGTTTCATTGAAATTAAACAACGTTTGATTTCAAAAATTCATTCAATATATAATTATATAATTAATAAAAAAATCAACCAACAGTAACCATAGCACACAATTATAAAACCCGACTTATATAAAATATAAGTGGGAAGAACTGAGTGAGTTTAACTCACCTTGGTATCTATTATTTCTGAATCGGTTCGATTTAATTAAATTAAATGATGGTTTTATTTAACTAAAATTCCAGATGATTCCAAATGTGTTCAATTCTGCGTTGTGCTTGTCAGAATGAATCCAATGGTATCTGGTTTATCCGATTCTAATAAGATATGATCATGTTATTAATAACTTAAGTTAATATAACTTAAACTAACGATTTATTTAAACTGTAATTATATTAACCCTAATCATGTTTAATTTAAACCTAGTTAACCCCTAATCACTTAAATTATTTAAACTTAAATTATGTTGGTTAAAAATGATACTGCCGACTCCCTAAATTTTTGTTCCTGGCTGTCGTTAATTACTGTCCCCTAAACACAGTTTTAAATAGATTACTTAACTCTAAATTAAACTAATACTTAACTAGTTATAAACTATAATTATATTGTTCACCCAGGAAAATGAGGCCCAATATCCTCTGTTCTCTGATTCGTTTGTCCAGCAAGTAGTGCATTGGTCTAGAGAAATATCCCATCACTTCATCAAATTTTAAAACTAAACTGCCAGCTTTATTTCTCATAACTCCCCTTCATTCGTTAACAACTTCCTAACTAAACCTTTGAATTACGAAGTTTGAGGCCAGTCAAACTAATTTATCAAGATTTTAATGCAGGTCGGTTTTGTTTCTTCCCTTAATACTGCTCTAACACACTTGCAAGGTTTAACATTTTAATATACATAGAATTTAAGTGGTTTTTTCTTAATTATATTATTAATTATATAAACAGATTACGTTTACAAAAAGGGAAATCGACCAACTCTATTCTTCCTGTTGCTCACGAGTACTGCTTCGTTTCCTAGGATTCACGTACGAACACCCTCACCAAAACGCTACCGCCGCTCTCCACTTCGTTGACCGGAATAAGATCAGATAGTACCAGATTGAATGCCACACCATACTCGATACTCACTCCAAACAATTTGTCCTTTGGTGACTCCAATCGACGGTGATAACCGTCGACAGTCGGGCCCTTTTGACTCGATTCCTGGCCAACTTGGCTCTTATGATCAGATCACCACCATACAGACTCAAGCCCTCGTTGAGCTTAGCAATTTGTTAGTTGGAAGCTTAGTGAAATGATCGATGGATTGAGTGATTTTTGGGGAAGAAGGCTGTGAGGTCTTAGCGGTTCATAACGTGAAAGGCGATAGGAAATTGGGTTGACCAAGGAAACGGTAGGTCCGATTGACATAAAAATCGAAACCCTATAATAACTAACTAATACAAATCCAACGGCACAAGTTTCGTCGCATTCTGAGACTGTTTCCCGGTACACATTTTTTATATGCCAAACAAAGCTATTTTGGACATCGAAATACCCGATGTCCAAAAATAACAAACTACTTACATATCCTAACTCCAGGTGTCAGTACGAACTCAACGGAATTGGTTTCGTGGCTTAGTTCGACCATCTACTCAAGTTATACCCAAATACCCCTCTACTAAAATAAATTAATTTAATTATGCGCTATAGAAAATGTCTGGGCATTTACGGCTGCCGTAGTCATATACGACATCGGAATGCCACAAAATTTAATATCATACAATAATTTAACGTTACGGTTCCAATGAAAATAATTTCATCAAAAACCGAGACCGTTTGCAAAAATGGCTATTTTTAAAGCTATAAAAATATCGATAAAATATTAATTAAATTCAAAATTAATTCAATTAAATAATAAAAAATAATTATTATTGTATTTGTCTAGATAAAATTATCATATGGTTTCAAATATAAACCAGTATAGATTACACCACTCAACATTAACATTTTTGGGTTAAAAAATATTCAAAGATATATAAAACCTTATTATTTTATTAAATAAACATTATATTTTAATAACAATTTCGACAACAACTATTTTTAATTTTACTTGGACATAACTAACAATCTATAACACGAAATCTAGATGACATGGGTACCACATATCATGTCACCATACTAGTTCTACAACTAAAACCGAAAAATCACGTATTGAAAATTGGATTTCCATCATGAGTCAAGGCAAGGGATGGTATTCTTACTGATTCGAGACACTCTAGCAAATGCCTCAGGGCTCGGACGCTGGCGGGCCCTGGATCCTATAGGGCCGGTCCACACTTATTTTAGTGGATTGGTTATTCCTGAACACACATTTGTCGGTCCTATAGGACCTATCTCTGAGGCACTAGGGACTCAATATCCGAGGCGCCTCATTCCATCATCCACATAAGTAAAAATATATGGGATTCATACCATGACACCATTCCTAGCTAGAAAGAAACGTCGTGCACTCCCTGCGTTCCCTTATCCCGTTTTTGACTCATACCGAGGTGTGAGGCTCGCAAATTAACGTTATACACAAAGCTATGCTATTTAAAGTCGTGCTTTAATCATCAACCACAAGACTTTACTTTTCAACAAAAGCCTTGATCATTTTGCATCTCAGCATGCCACACTGACAGTTCATGCCGTACAACTGATGTCCATCAATATATAAACTCTAAGCTTGTACGTCTCGGAGAAGGGTGTTAGGCAATAGAATAAATTCTCTGCTACCAAACAGATATATACTTAATAGAAATCAATCTACACAGAATGAAATCCAGTGTCAGACACACATCCATTTACAAGTCTGTTCTGCGACTGAACGAAACCAGAGGCACCTTATTCCTCATCCCATATGTCCAATACAGGAGAGAGGCCCTCGCATATCCGGTCGATCTCCAAGTACATCTGGACGATCACCACTTATTATCTTGTCTTGGGTGTACAGCCCGATCAAGACATCAATAATCATTCAAACGATGTGAGGATCTCCGGCCTTCAACCACCGTCTTCATTGTTGATTTTTAGTCGCCGTATCAGTTATTCAGAATGGGTTAAACCCAGTCTTTCTGAATAACTCACGTATTTTATAATCAATAATCAAGTGCTATAAAAACACCTCATACGCCTCATTCCAATTCAGAATATCCTTTTATTCAAATATTCACATCTTTAGGGAATGTTTCCCATTAATTTTATCAAAGATAAATTCTTTTAAATTTATTCTTTAATCTTCCTTTGGATATCAATTTCAAATGACTTTATTTTATCCTTTAACAATTTCAAACCAAATTAAGGTTTATAAAACTAGCCGGGATTATCGAACCTTACCGAAGTAATCATTTGTTTTATTTCCCAATCCCAACCTATTCATCCCGTGGAGCAAAACTGGTAGTACTCCCTCTCTAACACCCATTGTGTTATCCGTAAATTTAATTACCATTTCACGTTCAAATCTAATTAAAGATTTAACTATCGCCTGGAGTAAAACTGGTGGTACTCCATTCTCGACCATTTCATGAATTCGATAAATTTAATTACCTCATCCTCATTTTTACCTAATTAAAGATTTATTAAAACTCTAGTTGGTTTTAATCTTCCTAAAAATCATTATTTAATGATTATTCAACTTTAGGAAAATTAATCCTGCCTTCACTCGGATTAAAGAACTAATGTCATTTAAAACACAGTTTGCGATAAACCCAAATCAGCTTCCATCAACTATGGAATCTTCACGGAAACAGATCAATATATAATCGATATAAATTTCTGTATCCAATCAATACTATAAATGGAATAACGGCAAAGCCTTTTAAATTTCATATATAGTAACGGTCTTCCTTCATAGAAGCTCATCTCGATTATTACCAAATCGAATTCCATTCAATTCCAATTTAATATATTAAATTGGAAAAAACTTTAATTTGGAAAATTTCCATTAAATCTTAATAATAAGATTCATAAATTCCAAATCATCTCTTCATTGCTAATTGGGTTAAAGAATAAATGTTAATTAAAAATTTGTTAACGATAAACCCAAAATTCCAATTTCAATTCAATTCTAATTAAATATCAATTAATTGGTAAACTTCTCTAAATCTTATTTAAAAGATTTATTCTTTTCTCATTGGGGTTTAAGAACAGTGTTATTAAAGACACCGTTCACGACAAACCCAAAATCCAATTTGATATTAAATACCAGACTCTAAATAGAAATTATATCGGCTTATATTCAATATCAAATTCAGAAACTAACGGATATCTTATTGGGAATAAAGATATCTATATCTTCCAAATTCCCATAACAATATCCGTATGATCACTGAATCCAATTTCAAAATATTCCGAAGATTATTTCCATTTAAATTCATTCCAACTCATACGTTGGAAAAATTCTGGTTATTTTAAAACCCATTTACAAATCCAATTTATTATTTCTAAATGGTTGGATTTTTATTCTAATTATTAACTAGTCAATTGTGATAAAAATATTTTTTATCTTTTTAAAACTTGGAATATTTCATCCAAAATCTTTACAAATCATTTATTATGATTTTACACAATTTTTCCATATTTTAAATAATTTAATTTGGGCCCTTACAATCGGTTTCCAATATCGACCACCGAACTGCATTCATAGCGATCTTTTCTGAAATTGATTTGGACACAATTACAAATCCAACCGTTAGATTTCAAATCTCTTATAATCATTGGAATGTCCTTTTCGATACAAACCCAACGGTTAATCCGACTGTCGGATATCCCCTTACATCCATTTGAAGTTAATGGTCAAAATTTGCGAACAATCGTTACGCGGCGCGTTCTATTCAGGCCATTAAATATACATATATAATATATATATCATCAATTTCTATTTAAAACGTATTTTATAAACCGTTTAAAAATTCGTTTTAAAACGTTACCAACTTCATTTTAAATTTTTAAATCAAAATTGAATATTCCATATCATTATAATATTAAAATGATAATATTTTCAAAATATTAGATTTTGAAATCACTTCTTTTCGATATTCCTTATAAAATGAATAAAGTCGATCCGTAAACCCGTTTGGGTTTAAATAACATTTACTACTTAACTCGGCTTCACATTTTAATATTTTCGTGTCCATTCCAAAGCAGACTTCAAAATCACATTTTGATAATTTACTGAACATTACTTTAAAATATTCATTATTTTAAAATATTCCTTATTTTAAAGTATTCTTTATTTCTGAATCGGAATGCGACTCAATCAATTATCATATAATTTCAGTTATATGGATTTCATACATCGCACGTATGCAACAATAATGATAAATAATCATTAAACATTCAAACATCATCCAGAGTGCGTTCTACAACTATATGAGCATTAAAATAAATAAATAACGCTCACCACAGTCTGTCAACCCATCTATTGACATACGGCTAAACATTGGGATTAGTGTATGTCAAATATCATCCCAATACCCGTGTGGGGTTTCAACCAACAAATACTAATTATTATTTGTGCAGTTGGGCGATGTGTAAAATTTATCGTCCCAATCAGTATTAGATAAATAGGTCTACATAAAAAAGCCGTCCGACTTATAAATGAATATTTATTTCAAATTCTTTTTATGAAAATTTTATATACATTTTATATAAATAATATATATATTTCAGTTTCAAAAAAATTCGGCATTATAACGACGTGATATTAGAACTGGAATAATGTCTAGCACTATCCCTCTCCTGATACTGGCTCACGCCATACACAACAATCAATCAATCCAATAATACCACAATACAATCAATTTTTCCACAACACAATCATATCACACAAATCATCCAAGGTTTGTACAAAAAGTAGTATTATGAGATACTAAGCCCTGTCTGCAACCTAAGATATACTGACATAACAAAAATGATTTGAGTGAGAGAGTTCTCATCCAAGCTAAACCAAATGCCGCGACTCTTCATATGTAGAAAATCTTCACCGCGCGCACCGTTTTGTCATTTTGCATACTTGAATCCGCCTCTTTTGCTCTAGAATTTGCATACGGTCTCCAATATTCACCAAACTTTGTCCTTAGCCCAAACGTGCCATTTCGGACAACTCTTGTCTAGGGGACTTTCTTCCAACAATGCACTAATTCACCGGAAATCGCGACAAACAGCAACAGGTCCGTGGACTTTGGACGCGTTTTATAGATAGCTCCGAACTCCAAATTTTGACTTTCATATATCCAAATCGAAGAGAATATCATGCTCTACACCATTGACACTGTGGATTTTTGGCTAGAAACACACGATTTGAGAGTTATTGGCGAAATAGTGACAGAGGGTTATTTGCAATTTTGGATTTTTGGAGAAAGAGGTTTTTTTGGTGATGGGGGGGCCCACGGCCAAGGGGGATGGCCTGAGGGCGACAGAGGGTGCTACTGGTGGTAGGGGGCGGCGGCGGCGGCGGGATGGTGGCCGGAGGTGGTGGTGGTTGGCTCCTAGGGCTTGCAAAATTAAAGAGAGAAAGAGGAGGAGAGGGAGGAGAGGAGGAGGGGGCTGTCGGCCTGCGGAGTAGGGGGAGGGGTGCGACAACGACAAAGGGGAAGGGAGGCCATCTATTACTTAAACTACAAAATAGAAACTTCTTGCTGCTTTGGTGGCATCGTTACTTCTAAGCATTTCAAAATATTATATCCGCGTTCCATTTCTTATTTTTTCCCTCCATTAAACAAAACTACTTCAACCGCTCCTCTTCGTCACTTTGCATTTTCTATCTTCTTCTACGAGTGGGAAAAAAGCCTCTGCCTGCTTTCTTCTCAATTACCAGAAAATAAATCATTATATCCGACCTTCGTTCTTCGCTAATTCTCCTCCATTCCATCGTCCTAACTCTAATATGCTGACCATTTGAAATACCTTTTAAACGCAGGTTACGGTTTTCTCCTCTCAGTTGTGCTCATAATTCGGTCATTCTTACGGTGAATCGTGCAAACCTGTTGTCATATAGCCAGATTTTATCCAGGGCCACTGATTCTTTGACTTTCTCATCTTGCAAACAGTCGTACTTCAACTTTTGTGATTCGGTGGTTATTGATGATGGTAAAAAGGTAATTTGATTGAATTTTTGAGACATAAACTGTGGCGACCAGTGCTTCTCGATCGGCCTAAACCGAACAAGAAGGCGGACTGCTTCGAGAAAAAGGCAAATCGGAATACAAACAGAAGAACATTTCATTGCTATTTACAACATTTTACATCAGAGTACAAGAATATTCAGAGTATGAATAAATAATACATAGGAAAATATCAAAGATTAAAATACAAAGCAGCGGAAAATAAAATGTATAAATACAACGCGTAGTGGAAAATACAATAACAAATACAACCAAAAGAAATACACGGATATAGAGCATTCTGAACATAGCTCCAGCTGTAAATCCAGGATCCTGTATAAATAAATCTGCAAAACCAAAACTATTAGCTGCCCGTGTGGAAAATAGGAGCACCCAGAGTTTAGGTTAAAACAATAAACTCCAGATCAGTCATGGGACTGGTGTGAGAACTAAAACAGTTATTTAAAACTTTTCTTTAGAATAAGGTAAATCAAGGGACCACGCCGTATAACACGGAACGGGTTTACCCCCAAGAATACTAGTGCCTAAAACAAACAACGCAATGCTAAATAAAGAAAAATGAAGCTATTATAAGACTCAGGTCTCATCACATAATGCAACTCAAGCCGGAGGATAGAGTTTTACCTTATAATAGCCAAATATGCTTGGTATGTTTTAAAACAAATCTTTTATTATTACAGTAATTGTAGAAATCAACTTCTAATATTAATGTATCAATCATAGACGGCATGAGCGCCCCATCCCACTATGTCGCCATACTAGGCTCTGCAATCAAAACTACAAAATGTCGTATTTGGAAGTTTGAATTTACATCACGGTGGCTCCTGATCCGAAAGATCTATCGCATAGTACAATTCCCAATGGCTTACATTGCAGGCATGCGAAAATGCCGTAATGCACATCCGCACTATCCAGGAAACAAGTTACCGCGGCTTGCGTCCAAGCATGGGAAAACACCGCTAACTCTATCCATTTGGGAATCGGGGGGTGTACCCTATCCCTATTAGTGTGGGCGGCCACACCCAGTATCACCTCGATCGACCGAATCCATGACAACCCGTAGGGTGTCTATCCTCATCTCTAAAGCATACTGATCTAACCATCAGTTTGCCACCATACCAGTGTGAAGGGGCTCGCGAATTAACGCTACACAAAGTTGTGCTATATTAAAGTTGTGTTTTGATCATCATCCACCAAACGTTGCTTTTCAACAAAAGTTTGGATAACTGCATCTCAGCATGCCACACTATCAATCCATACTGTACCACTGATTTCTGCCAATATATAACCTCTGAGCTCGTACGTCTCAGAGAAGGGTGTTAAGCAAGAGAATAAATTCTCCGCCACCAAATAGATATATATTTAGCAGAGATCAACGAATACAATACAAAAGGAATACAATATCAGACACACCATCCATTTACAAGTCCGTTCTAGGTCTTAACGAAACCGGAGGAACCTTATTCCTGGTCCCGTATGTCCAATACAGGAGAGAGGCCCTCGCATATCCATACAATCAACAAGTACGTATGGACGACTACCACTGTAGCCCCTTCAATTTAGCTACTTTAATCATGAGCAACAGTAGCAATCCATCCATTCGATGTGAAGATCGTCGGTCTTGCACCGTCTCCAATCTCTTCGACTTTTCGTCGTATCAGTTATTCAGAATGGGTTAAACCCGGTCTTTCCGAACAACACTTGTATCTTATAATCAAGTGCTATAACAACACATCATACGCCTCATTCCAATCTAGAATATTCTTTTATTCAAATATTCTTTTCCTTTGGGAAAGGTTCCCATTAATTTTATCAAAGATAAATTCTTTAAATTTATTTTTTAATCTTCCTTAGGAGATCGTTTCTAAACCCAATTAAGGTTTATCAACTAGTCGTTATCAACTAGTCGGGACTAGCGCACCTTACCGAAGTAATCATTTCCTTTATTTTCCCAATCCCAACCCATTTATCCCATGGAGAAAACTGGTAACACTCCATATCTAACACCACGGTGTTATCAGTAAAAATTAATTACCATTTCACGTTCAAATCTAATTAAAGATTTAACTACCGCTTGGAGAAAAACAAGTGATACTCCATTCTCGATCATTTTCTTGAATTGATAATTTTAATTACCACATTCACTTTTCAATCTAATCAAAGATTCATTAAAAATCCATTTAGTTTTAATCTTCCAAAAAATCAATATTAATGATTATTCAAAGCCAAGAAATTAATCCTATCTCTAACTGGGTTAAAGAACACATATCATTTAAAATACGGTTCACGATAAACCCAAAATACATTCCATTTTATTCCAATTACTAAATATAACTAAAAATTCTAATAATCTTAATTAAAAGATTTATTCTTTTCACACGGGGTTTAAGAACAGTGTTACTGAAGACACCATTCCATCTGTCTCTAGCCGTAAATTAGTAAGAGAACAATTCCCTAAGTATTAATCCCGAAGGCCGAAACCAACATCAGATCAATACCCAGGAAATCCTTCAACTTAGCAAATCTCTAGTTAGTTTCTAATTTTCTTAACTCCATTAGGTTTAAGAACAACATTTTTAAAGATACCATTTACGACAAACCCAAAATTCAATTCACTTCAATTCCAATTAAATATTAATTAATTGGTAAACTTCATTAAATCTTAATAAAAAAGATTTAATCATTTCTCAACCGGGTTTAAGAACAGTGTTAGTGAAGACACCATTCACGACCAACCCAAAATCCCAGTTGATATTAAATACAAGGCTCTGAATAGAAAATATATCGGCTTATATTCAATATCAAATTCTTAAACCAACAAATATCATATTCGAATAACGATATATATATATATATATATATATATATATATATATATCTTCCAAATTCCTCCACAATATTCGTATAATCATGGAATCCAATATCGAAATATTCCGAAGATTCTTTCAATTCAAATCCATTCCTATTCTTATATTGGAAATTTCTGGTTATATTAAAACCATTCACAAATCCAATTTATTTATTTTTAAAAATTGTTGGATTTCAAATCTAGTTTATAACTAGTTCATTTTGATAAAAATATATTTTTATCCTTGCAAACATGGAATTTTTCTTCCCAATTCTTTCCAAATCATTTGTTATGATTTTACACAAATTATCGATATTTTTAATAATTTTATTAAGGCCCGTACAGTCGATTTCCATAAACGGTTATCGAACTGCACTTACAGCGATCTTTTCCAAATTTGATTTAGACATAATTCCAAATCCAACCGTTAAATTTCAAATCTCTTATATTCATTGGAAAGCTCTTTTCGATACGAACCCAAAGGCTCCAGTTTTAGGAGAATCCGACGGTCTGATCTCCCGTAACGTCCATTTGAATTTAATGGTCGAAATTCGAGAAGGTCGCTGCGTGGCGCGTTCTATTCAGGCCATTAATATATATATATATATATATATTGAAAATTGGTTCACTTTATTTCTAAAGAAAAAAAAAATACAAGGAAGAGGTTAGCATACTAACCTTTACAATAGCAAAACATAAAAGAAAAACATAAAATACATGTAATTAAATCCGAACTAATGATAATGGTCCATAAAAAAAGCCATCTTCTTGCTTTCGTGCACTTTCTGCACCTCCCCAACGTGTAAACCCTCAACACCAAGCCAAAGGCTCCACTGATCACCAACCGGTCATCAACTCAAAGAGTAGCACTTTGTTCTTCAAACAATGAGATCTAAAGCCTTTTGTAATGAACTGAGCAAGCTTGAATGCCCTTGACAAATGATTTCTTTTTACCACTGACTAATATGTAACCATATGGCTGCCATAATCCATAACCTCCTATATGATTACTATCTTCTCAAACAACTTTCCACAGCAAAACCAAAAGAAAACAGAGAGGATAACGACTGAATCACTCATACAATTTAACAGTCATATGAATTCCCAGGGAAAAAATACAAATCCACAACAATTGGTCTGGTTGATGATTCACAGACTCCTGTAAATCAATCCTATTGCCGGGATTGACACATTAGTGTATGGATTTCAAAACTAGAAGAAACAAGTGCAACTGTTATCATCCTATCTCTGTCTTTTAACGTTAACTGTGAACATCAAGTTATTGAGAAGAAACCTAGGCTATGGATAAGAATTAACTGTATAAATCACTCATCCATATGGAAGAACAGGTCATCATATCATCTCAATCTTTCATAAAACTGGTTCAAGAACACCACTATCCCCTTTTCTCAATGAATAATCTGTAACCAGGTAATGAAGAAAAAACTACTACATTATAAACCATATAACCAATATCCTCATATAGAAAAGATAACAGAAGATCATCAAAAACAAATGAGCCAGATCTTCCACCGCTAATTCCCTATATCTTAATATCCATAAACCCATGTTAAACTACTGCTCAACGCATTGAAAGTTATTGAGGATTTCTTAAACAATCAGGAAGAAGATAAGATCAATAAACCGGATCTATTCAAGTCAAAGACTATCCAATCACAAAAACCCAAATGCAAATGTTCAAAATAACAGATCTAAACACATACCAAATCTCGAAAATATTGAAAAAACTACACAAACGGTTCTGAAGAATCGGAAGTGATTTAACACTTGCGCCGACTATGTTAGATCCCAATTCTCCGATGTCTTATTCTCCAGCTTTTCTCCATTTTCAAATCGGCTGTGGATCCCCTGTTAAGCATAGATGCATAAGGAAACTCTAGGATTAGCCGTCCAGAATGCAAAGAATAACAGATCTGATCAAACAAATCAGAGATGAGGATGGATATCGAAACCCTAAATTAGGGTTGAGACGAAAAACAGATGGAAAACACACGTTTTATCAACGAAATTTTTTTCGTTGAAAGTTGATTAAGTTAGGTGATGTAAGAAATCAGATAGAAAGTGAAGAAAAATGGAAAGGAGACTCACGCATGACGAAATCTGGTGGAGGATTCACCAGTCGCCATTAACGAGTTTTGGATGATAAAAGAGTGAAAATTATTAATATATATATATATATTTTATTTTATATATATTTCATCGATTTTCATTTTAAAACAAATTTTATAAAACGATTTCCACTTCCATTACAATTTCAAATCAAAATTGAATATTCCATATATATTCATTTTAAATTCATTTCAAATCGATTTCAATTTTATTTCCAAATTCAAATCCAAATTGAATATTCCATATATATTCGTTTCAAATTCATCTCAAATCGATTTAAATTTTATTTTCAAATTCAAATCTAAATTGAATATTCCATATCATTTCAATATTAAAATGATAATATTTTCAAAATATCAGATTTTGAAATCACTTTTTGATATTCATTATAAAATGAATAAAATCGACCAAATTCTCGTTCATGTTAAAAAGGCGTTTAACTATTTAACACGGCTTCACATTTCAATATTTTCTGAATATTATTTTAAAATATACGTTAATTTTGAACTGGAATCAAACTCAATCCATTACCATATAATTTAATTTATATGGATTTCAAGATCACATGTATACAATATTAATGATAAACAATCATTAAAAATTCATACAACATCCAGAGTGCATTCTACAACTGTATAAGCATTAAAATAAATAAATAACGCTTATAAAGGTTGTTAACCCATCGTTTGACATACCACTAATTTATTGGGATCAGTGTATGTCAAATATTATCCCAATACCCGTGTGGGGTTTTCAAACAGCAAATACTGTTTATTATTGGTGCAGTTGGGCGATGTGCAAAATTTATCGTCCCAATCCATATCAAATAAATAAGTGTAAATAAACAAACCGTCCGGTTTGTAAATGAATGTTTATTTTATTCATGATAATATATATATATATTTATATAAATAATTTTTCTACACAATAATTACAATCAAACAAGTCGTCCATGGTCTGTGGACGACGGGGAGCAGTTCATATTTGTAGTTATAAAATAATTTAAACAACTGTACAAAAATAATAGTGAGAAGTTCTCACAGTAGGATCCACTCCGTCAGTTTTTATCTGAATTTCTGAATAATTTGGATTTGAATTTTCCTTAAATTCTGATTTGCTCCAAATTAGACCCGGTTAGTCTTATTGTGAAGCTCTCGTCCCCACGATCGCAACGGATCCAGTTTGGTGTAATTTGGACCTCATATGACAAAGTTACGATATTATTTGCATTGATTACAATTCGAGAAAATAAAAATTTCAATTAATTAATGTTCCTGTTTCCTAATTTACCCCATCTCTTCTCTGTCGTGTTTCTGGAGCTAAATTAACCCATTGTCAACCTACGCCCCATGCCTGCGTGCCACCAAATGGACCACCAGCCACCGATCGGAATATGCCACTCCGTTGCCCTTCGCTAGAGCCGCCGCCACCATGAGTGGCTCAAAGTTCGAAGCTACCTTCTGCACAAGAAATCCTCTCGAGCGTGCCACCTTCCCTCACTGATTCTGGCCAGTCCAAGTCACGAAATCTGATCTCCTCTGTTCAGAATGGCGATCTCGACATTATCTTTAATATTCTTTTTATAAATTTATGTAATCGATTCGCGGATGAGGTTGAAGGGATTAAATTTGGAAGAAATCAGCCGTTCTTTCCAAAACAACGGCGACCCCAAATTGTGAATTAGGGTTTAAAACATTTGGGATATTTATACTATTTTTTGTTATTTTATTCCATTTATTCCTTTATTATAAAATTTCGTGTCTGAACTCCAAATTAAACCCAACGAATGTAACCCCTATCCAAATACCCTCATTCCGGACACAATGGGATATGTTCGGTAAGCCAATTCGACTGTTACGATCAGTTTTCATTAAAATTAAAATATAAATCAATATATATTGAATTTGAACACATATTTTAATTTATCGGGGTCATATACTGACTCCAAAAATTCCCGAAATATAAATCTATCTATGTTTTGATGATACGGTCCTAACAAAACTAATTTCATCGAATTTGGAGACCATTTGAAAAATGGACATTTCTGGTCGATCTAATTCAAACTGAAATTACCAAACGTGTTTTCCTTTTCCATGCTCATATCAACTCCAAAAATTATGGAATTTGAAACCTAATAATAATTTGACATTCTAGATCAAACAAAGTGGTTTCATCGAAAACGGAGGTCGTTTGCAAAATGTCTATTTTTCAGGGCTATATTTATTCCATAGCGACCATTCTAAATATTCAACTGGCCGTAACTTTTATTTCCCACTATGAAATTTCAATTTTTAAAATTCGTTAGAAATATATTTTCAAACAGATTCAAATATTTCTGGTCTCGCTAAAATCTGGTTTATTTTTGAATCCTGTACATTCATTTGAAATTTGAAATCGAATTTTCAAACTACAGGGCCATTTCCAATTCCTTTTATAATTAAAATAAATATTTATATTCTAACTTCGATTTAAATAAATTTATACATTCTAATTCTATTAAAAATAAATTTCTACTCATTATTATTAACAATAAATCATTTTAAATATTCAAAATTCATTAAAATTGCCAAAATAAAAAATTTAAATTGCCTTCGATTTTTCGGGTTGTTACAATCTCCCCCACTTAAAATCTTTTTGTCCTCGAAATGGAATGGAGCTGAAAGTTATTTTACTAATCAAATCAACTTTCATTTTGGAATTCATTCTTCAACTTTTCAGTTTGTAAGAATTTTCTAATTTCTCAAAAATTTGGCTAACACCCTAAATTTTCGAAAAAAATCGCCATAACCTCATTTGTACGGGGAGACATTTAAAACCGCAACTAGCCTCACAGGGCCCTCATCCACCTAAAAGAAAAATAAAATGCCAAGCAGCCAGCCTTAGGCTCATAAACCTTTAAAAGAAAAAAGAAAATTGCCAAGCGGCCAGCCTTTGGCTCATAAACCTTTAAAAGAAAAGGAAAATTGCCAAGCTGTAACACATCGTAATTTTAAATATTAAAATTTACAATTTTAAGAATACTTAGTTGTTAAAGCGAGAATTAAGGGAAACGGGTTACGCCATTGCGATCGTCTCAAAATTCTGCTTGGAATAGAATCTAAGTTTTCTTAAATCGGTCTTCGTATGAGGAAGTTATGGCCCTTGGAAGTTTCAGCAATTTTATATAAATTAAAACAGTTCAGAATAATAAATTCGAAATTCAAATTCAAACAGGGAAGCGGATTGGGAGGGAATTCTCCCGCCTAAGGCCAGGTCGACCTCCCCTATGCAGGTCGACCAGGGGGTCGACCTGGGGGTCAACCTAACCTCCCGGGGCAGATCTAAAATCAAACGATCTTGACTTGTTGCTGAGTCTTACCTGACCTGTTGCTGAGTCACTAGGGCAGAGGTGGCAATTCTAGATAACTCTATCTAGTCTGTACGGTTGTTATTGTTCCTATGATAATCTAACGACTTAGGTTGATTTAAACTTCTATAAAAGAATTCCTAGACTCAAACCCTAAACCTAAACTAAATTTGTCTCTTGGCCACCGTGCTGCTGCTAGGATAGTTCTTCTTCCTAAAGCTTAGGGATTAGCAAGTCAGAATTCTAATTCAAAAGACGAACAAATCATTCTCTTCTCTAACCCGTCTTTGTGAGTACAATTTCTTTCACAAAATAAATAATAAATTAATTGTGATGAGTTATAATTTGTATTATGAGAACACGACTGTTGAATCATGTGATGTTATTTAACTTGGTTATTGTCTGTTGGTGAACATATGACAGTTTTGTTATCTTATGTTGATAGATCTATTTCATATGTCCAATTAGACATGTTTAACTTGATTCATTTTATGTAAGTTTGGGATGTTAAATCATATGCTAGTTTGTATGTGAATCTTATGCAAGTCTGTGTTTACATATGCTAGTTCGTATGTGAAATCTTATGCAAGTTTGGGATGTTAAATCATATGCTAGTTTGTATGTGAATCTTATGCAAATCTATATGCGAATTATACACAAGTTTATATGTGAATCAAGTACAAACATATGCTAGTTTATATGCAAAACATGTGATAAATTCATATGCAAGTTGTAGGAATTCATCTTCAAGTTTAGGTGAAAACTATATTCACATTTTTAGGTGAAAACTATATTCACATATGCAAGTTTAGGTGAAACCCATATTCATATATGCAAGTTCACAATTTCATGTTTAGATCTATGTTTAGATCCATGGTAGTTTATGCAAATTTATGTTTTATATGTCCATTTCCTATGCAAGTTATTGGCTATGCAAACTTATGTTATAATTCTTATTTGCAAGTTACATCTATTTTATGCGTTATGCAAGTTGTGATGTTTTTTTTATTTTATAAGTTAGACTATTTGAGAGTCTAACATATTTCATATTAAAACGTACGAATAGCGTGAGGACAATGGGAAAATATTAATTATGTAAATTGTGAATTAGCATAAAATGGCTTTAAAAACATATAATTAAATTGAGACATTAATTGGTATAATTTATATACCTAAAAAGTATGGACATAATTTAGGTGACAATTATGGACATAGTTAATTTGGAAAATTATTGACAATTTGAATAGGGATAATTAATTCATATTGGGGTGAAATAATTATGAGTAATAATAAACGTCTAAGACACGAGGTTAGACACGTTTGTGGTGTAAGACTGAGCGGACCTGCCCGGCAAATCCAGCAACCACAAACGGTAGTCTAATGTGAGAGGTCCAAGGCATAAATTAAATGTGTAACAATTGTAAAGACACGAGGTTAGACACGTTTGTGGTATAAGACTGCCCAGACCTGCCCGGCAAATCCAGCAACCGCAAATAGGAGTCTAATGTGGGAGGTCTTACAAGGTTACGGTTATAATGAATTAAGTAACACTTAACCAAGATAATCATGTGGTGGGACATGGGGGTTAAGTGGGTGACATGGGTGACATGTGAAATACGATTAGAAACACCTAACCAAATTGAAATATGTAAGAAGACATGAATAAGAAGGGGTTAAGTGGAAAATTCTAGTGGGGACCAAGCATAGGTTGAAAGCTTGTGTCAAGCATGGGGGACCCTTTTCAAACTAGTAACCCATTTAGTATCTTTGTGAGCTCGAGTTAGATCGAGGACGGGACACGCTTACTATGTTTGATTGTAAGAGTTCAAAACGGGTTGTCGGTGGTAACGCAAGTCCAACGGGGTCATATGCGTGCGTGGGCCTAGGCTGGTAGGTAAGACGTTGTTGCATCGTGTAGATATAAGCCGTGCATCTTTAGTGGTATCAGGATGCCACTTTGGCGAGTGATACACCCCACTGTGGGACCAGCACGGGTATCTACGAGTTAGTGAGCGATCGCATAGGGGTAGTGGGTACAACTAGTGGAGATAGGGGCAGGCGGCAGCTATGAAGACAGCTAGGGGTACACGAAACTACCATTATGATTATTATGTTCAGTAGGCGGGATCAAATTTTAGAGTGACTAGTAATGGTGCAGTATAGTAATTATCCTATAGTGATTAGGAACGAGATTAACGCCAGAATATTCCTTTTGTTTGTTTTGTCTTGCCACTTGTTTCACAGTCATTCCTTGTTTTACCAGTTTATGCCTTATCCTAATTACTTTAATAATTATATTGTTAAAATTATTGGACTCGCCAGACTTTATGTCTGACCCCCTTTGTTTTCGCCTCTTTTCTTCCCTTCCCCCCAGGTTCTCAGGGCGGGACTAGTGATAGTGGAGCTTGATTTGGATCTTTCTCTCTCTTTTGGAAGTGCTTGGATTGCTAAAAGTAAAGTTCAGCTCATCTCTTTTATGGCTACTTGTGTTGGGGTTATGCTTTTTTACTTTATGTACTCAGAAAACAATTTGTCAAGATGGATACTAAGTGTACTTGATTTTACTGTTGGTAATGATGTTATTGTAATCAAACTATTTCTCCGCTGCAATAAAATTTGTTTTAAAATTTGCAAGTATCAATATATGTATCTGTCTTGTTATATTTTGTTCTATTCACCAACGATACTCCATGAAAGTTTATGCATTCCCTTTAAGAGTGACATTAATGGACGTGGGGTGTTACACGTGGTATAAGAGCTAAAGGTTAACATAACAGATAAGAGATTTTGAAAAAACTGTTTTTCAAAAGCATTTTATAAAGAAATACTTTCAAAAATATGTTTTAAGGAGAGTATTTTCAAGAAGTTTGTTTTAAAAACATAACCCCCCAAGAGCCATATATCTTTCTTTCAATTCTCCGTTTTGAATCTCTTCCTTTTTCTTTTCAGCATGTCTGGGTTACCCGAGATACCTAAGGGAATACCGATACCAACCTAGTTCAGAAGGTATTTGGAGGGTAGGGCCACCGCTACAGGTCCAACATACATCCCTCATCCCCCAGCTGCAGCCTCCCCTCCTCCTCCCCCTCCCCATGTTGATACCTTTTCAAATATATGCAAAGACTTTCGGGCAATGGGCGGAAAACCTTTTCACGGATCAGAGGCGTTTGTTGAAGCTCGAAATTGGCTTAAGGAGGTGGAAGATTTGTTTGGTATCTTCAAGATATAAGATGAAAGGAAGGTCCAATTGGCTGCTTGGTTAATGAAGGATGAAGCCTCGTTTTGGTGGAAGGTCACGAATGGAGAGCGTCCAGTGGAGACATGGATGGATTTCAGATATAGGTTCGAGATGAAATTTCTCTCACGGGCACAAGAGAATTTATACATGGAAAGGTTCTTGGCATTGAAGCAGGGGAATTTATCAGTAAAGGAGTACGTCAACAAGTTCAATCAGTTGGCGAGGTTTGGCTTAGACTTGGTGAACACACCTGAAAAGAAGGCTCTGAGATTCGTCAATGGTTTGAATGAGCCGCTACATGGGTTGGCTATGACCCACATTCCTATGGGGATTACCTTTGAGAAACTTGTTAACATGGCGCTTATGCATGAAGAGGAGAAAGGCGCTAAGGCTAATAAGGCACCGGAAAACAAAGGGGGATGGAATTTCTAGCCTCATATGATTTTGAGATTTCCTATACCCCAGGCAATGGAAATGTGGTAGCAGATGCCTTAAGTAGAAAGAAGCTGACCTTGAGTCCTCTCTTTGTAGAAAGGAAAAGCTTGGAGTACATAGCAAACTTTAACTTTAGACCCTCCTCTGAAATTGTACCTAGTCTGTTAGCATCGCCAGAGGTGCGGCCTACTCTTTTGGACTCAATAGGAATCGCGCAATGAGAAGACCCTCAGCTAGTTGACAAGATGGATACGCTAGTTAGGGTGAGATCTCTAGTCACCTCAATAGATACTCCATCGATGATAAGGGTTGGTTGAGACGGGATGGAAGATTATGCGTCCCACAAG
Source organism: Allium sativum (assembly GCA_030737875.1). Taxonomy (NCBI): domain Eukaryota; kingdom Viridiplantae; phylum Streptophyta; class Magnoliopsida; order Asparagales; family Amaryllidaceae; genus Allium; species Allium sativum. Next base: position 434,585,513 of record CM060912.1, read on the forward strand.
TAAGGGATTTAGTGAAGACGGTTCTCGAAGAAGCACATCATTCTAAGCTGACCATACACCCAGGCGGAGACAAGATGTACAAGGATATAAAAAGGTTTTTCTTTTGGAATGGCATGAAGAGTGATGTACCTGAGTTCATTGCTAAGTGTTTGATATGCCAGCAAGTCAAAGCGGAGCAGAAGAAGCCTAGTGGTCTGCTTCATCCTCGAGAGGTCCCACAGTGGAAGTGTGATAGCATTTCGATGGACTTTGTTGATGGGTTGCCTAGGTCAAGAAGGGGCAATACCAGTATTTGGGTAATAGTGGACAGGCTCACTAAATCGCTCACTTTATACCTGTTAAGAGTAGAAGGACTTCCTCGTCCCTAGCATCATTTATCTTAAAGAGATAGTTCGACTCCATGGGATACCCTCCAGCATAGTGAGTGATCGAGATCCTATCTTTACGAGCGAGTTTTGGAAAAGTTTGCAAGAGGCTGTAGGCACACAATTATGCTTAAGCATGGCCTATCACCCCCAAACCGATGGTCAGACGGAAAGGGTGAATAGAGTATTGGAAGACCTCTTGAGATTGTGCATTCTTGACTTTGGAGGGACATGGCAGGATCATCTTCCTTTGGTGGAATTTGCTTACAACAATATCTATCAAGCCACCATAGGCATGGCGCCCTTCGAAGCTTTATATGGAAAACCATGCCGATCACCAACTTGTTGGTGGGAGTCTACAACAAGCTCGTACTTGGGCCAGATATGATTAGAGAAACCTCAGAAAAGGTGGACTTGATAAGAAGACGAATGAAGGCTTCACAAGAGAGACAGAAGTCCTACGTAGACAAAAGAAGGACCGACCTTGAGTTTAAGGTTGGAGATAGGGTGTTCCTTAAAATATCTCCTTTGAGGAATGTCATTCGCTTTGGGTCCGTAGGAAAGCTAGCACCAAGATTTGCAGGACCATTTCGTATCATTGAAAGGATTGGGACGATGGCTTACAGAGTAGAGCTACCCGAGAGACTGGCTGGAGTTCATAATGTTTTTCATGTTTCTCAACTACGAAAGTGCTTACATGAATCTGCGGAAGTGGTGGAGCCAAGTATACTAGAGGAAGTAGAAGTGGAACGAGAAGCGACTATGACAAGAGTTCCAACTCGTATCTTGGGTATGGAAGTCAAAAAGCTACGCAATCGTGAAATCAAGCTTGTTAAAGTTCAATGGAGTGACACTGAGGAAGACGCAACTTGGGAAACTGAGGGGAAAATACGCGCAACCTACCCTTTTCTTTTTTAGGGTACCTCCTTGATCTCTTTTTCCATAAGTTTATTCATGCTTATATCTATCTTTTTAGTATATCTCCTTAGTCCTACTCTTTATCCTTAGGTAGAAACCAATGGATGTAAACATGTATTTGAAACATGTTATGATTGATGGTTGTGAGTGGTTGCAAATGGTTGCAAGTGGATGCATGTACACACACATCTGGCACTAGATCGGCTCAATCACTTTCATATTGCATATAAATGTGTGCGCATATTTAAATTAATGGATGTATAATGGTTGTGTTATCATTTGGATGTTGCATTTTGATGAATGGTTGTGCACACATGTAGAAGTGATATGTTTCATTAGGATTCTTTTGCATGCATAATGGATGCATGGCACTATCATGATTTGCATTAAGGAGGTCAACTGAATCAGTGGACCGCCAGATTTTGCATTAGATAAGGAACATATATAAACACTTTTTGCATATGTTCATATGACACTAGAAATCTTGTAAGGACAATGGATGCCTATGTTACATGGTTGAGTATATGGATGATTGGATGTAAGGATATACATTCTCCTTAACATGGAGACTTCGGGGGCGAAATCCTTTAAGGAGGGGAGACTGTAACACCCCGTCATTTTAAATATTAAAATTTACAATTTTAAGAATACTTAGTTGTTAAAGTGAGAATTAAGGGAAATGGGTTACGCCATTGCGTTCGTCTTGAAATTCTGCTTGGAATAGAGTCCAAGTTTTTGTAAATCGGACTTCGTATGAGGAAGTTTTGGCCTTCGGAAGTTTCAGTAATTTTATATAAATTAAAACAGTTCAGAATAATAAATTTGAAATTCAAATTCAAACAGGGAAGCGGGTTGGGCGGGAATTCTCATGCCCAAGGCCAGGTCGACCACGGGGCCGACGAGGGGGTCGACCTCCCATATACAGGTCGACCAGGGGGTCGACCTACCCCCTCCCCCCAGGGCAGATCTGAAATCAGACGATCCTGACTTGTTGCTGAGTCACTAGGGCAGAGGTGGCAATTCTAGATAACTCTATCTAGTCTGGACGGTTGTGATTGCTCTTATGATAATCTAACGGTTTAGGTTGATTTAAACTTCTATAAAAGAATGCCTAGACTCAAACCCTAAACCTAAACTAAATTTGTCTCTTGGACACAATGCTGCTACTAGGATAGTTCTTCTTCCTAAAGCTTAGGGATTAGCAAGTCAGAATTCTAATTCAAAAGACGAACAAATCATTCTCTTCTCTAACCCGTCATTGTGAGTACAATTTCTTTCACAAAATAATTAATAAATTAATTGTGATGAGTTATAATTTGGATTATGAGAACATGACTGTTGAATCTTGTGATGTTATTTGACTTTGTTATTGTTTGTTGGTGAACATATGACAATTTTGTTATCTTATGTTGATAGATCTATTTCATATGTCCAATTATACATGTTTAACTTGATTCATTTTATGTATGTTTGGGATGTTAAATCATATGCTAGTTTGTGTGTGAATCTAATGCAAGTCTGTGTTTACATTTGCTGGTTCGTTTGTGAAATCTTATGCAAGTTTGGGATGTTAAATCATATGCTAGTTTGTAAGTCTATATGTGGATTATACACAAGTTTATATGTGAATCAAGTATATACATATGCTAGTTTATATGCAAGACATGTGATAAATTCATATGCAAGTTGTAGGAATTCATATGCAAGTTTAGGTGAAACCCATATTCATATATGCAAGTTCACAATTTCATGTTTAGATCTATATTTAGATCCATGGTAGTTTATGCAAATTTATGTTTTATATGTCCATTTCCTATGCAAGTTATTGGCTATGCAAACTAATGTTATAATTCTTATTTGCAAGTTACATCTATTTTATGTGTTATGCAAGTTGTGATGTTTCTTTTCTTTTTTATAAGTTTGACTATTTGCGAGTCTAACATATTTCATATTAAAACGCACGAATAGCGTGGAGACAATGGGAAAATATTAATTATGTAAATTGTGAATTGGCATAAAATCGCTTTAAAAGCATATAATTAAATTGAGACATTAATTGGTATAATTTATATACCTAAAAAGTATGGACATAATTCAGGTGACAATTATGGACATAGATAATTTGGAAAATTATTGACAATTTGAATAGGGATAATTAATTCATATTGGGGTGAAATAATTATGAGTAATAGTAAACGCCTAAGACACGAGGTTAGTCATGTTTGTGGTGTAAGACTGCCCGGACCCACCGGGAAAATCCAGCAACCACAAACGATAATCTGATGTGAGAGGTCGAAGGCATAAACTAAATGCGTAACAATTGTAAAGACACGAGGTTAGACACGTTTGCGGTATAAGACTGCCCGGACCCGCTCGGCAAATCCAGCAACCGCAAACAGGAGTCTAATGTGGGAGGTCTTACAAGGTTATGGTTATAATGAATTAAGTAACACTTTACCAAGATAAACATGTGGTGGGACATGGGGGTTAAGTGGGTGACATGGGTGACATGTGAAATACGATTAGAAACACTTAACCAAATTGAAACATGTAAAAAGACATGAATACGAAGGGGTTAAGTGGAAAATTCTAGTGGGGACCAAGCATAGGTTGAAAGCTTGTGTCAAGCATGGGGGACCCTTTTGAAACCAGTAACTCATTTAGTATCTTTGTGAGCTCGAGTTAGATCGAGGACAGGACACGCTTATTGGGTTTGATTGTAAGAGGTCCAAACGGGTTAACGTTGGCAACGCAAGTCCAACGGGGTCATATGCGTGCGTAGGCCCAGGCTAGTAGGTAAGACATTGTTGCATCATGTAGATATAAGTCGTGCATCTTTAGTGGTATCAGGATGCCACTTTGGGGAGTGATACACCCCACTGTGGGACCAGCACAGGTATCTACGAGTTGGGGAGCCGATCGCATGGGGGTAGTGGGTACAACTATTGGAGATAGGGGCAGGCGGCACCTATGAAGACAGCTAGGGGTACATGAAACTACCATTATGATTATTGTGCTCAGTAGGCGGGATCAACTTTTAGAGTCATTAGTAATGGTGCAGTATAGTAATTATCCTATAGTGATTAGGAACTAGATTAACGCCAGAATATTCCTTTTGTTTGTTTTGTCTTGCCACTTGTTTCACAGTCATTCCTTATTTTACCAGTTTATGCCTTATCCTAATTACTTTAATAATTATATTGTTTATGTTATTGGACTCGCCAGACTTCATGTCTGACCCCCTTTGTTTTCGCCTCTTTTCTTCCCTCCCCCCCCCCAAGGTTCTCAGGGCGGGATTAGTGCTAGTGGAGCTTGATTTGGATATTTCTCTCTCTTTTGGAAGTGCTTGGATTGCTGAAAGTAAAGTTCAGCTCATCTCTTTTATGGCTACTTGTGTTGGGGTTATGCTTTTTACATTATGTACTCAGAAAATAATTTGTCAAGATGGATACTAAGTGTACTTGGTTTTACTGTTGGTTTATGATGTTGTTGTAATCAAACTATTTCTCCACTGCAATAAAAGTTGTTTTAAAATTTTCAAGTATCAATATATGTATCTGTCTTGTTATATTCTGTTCTATTCACCAATAATACTCCATGAAAGTTAATGCATTCCCTTTGAGAGTGACATTAATGGACGTGGGGTGTTACACAAGCGGCCAGCCTTAGGCTCATAAACCTTTAAAAGAAAAAGAAAATTGCCAAGCGGCCAGCCTTAGCTTATAAATCTTTAAAAGAAAAAAGAAAATTAGTAAACATATACCCATTTGTTGGGCATAAAATTTTATTTCTCTTCTTAGCAGTTTATCCATAACCTATTCAATATATACACATGTACAAATATGCAATTCTAATAAATTTTCTATTCAGTTCCATATTTGGTGCTAAATTCGACTTAGTTCATCATTTTTCTTACATTAGTTATATTATACAATACCGATATATTTTTAAAACAAAAAGCATACTTACGTTCATACAAGCATCATACATATACATACTTATATCCAAAATGCTAGTTCATTACATTAAAACCCAACTTTCTAGGAAGTCGTGCCTCCTTGCATAATTTCCAAAGTTGATAGCTTCTTTCCATTGGATTTCTTATCACCCTTCTTTAATGGGCAATCTCGGGCTAGATGCCCTACTTCTTTGCATCGGAAGCATTTCTTTTCCTTTCCTAAATTTTTGGGGTTTTTCTTTACGTTTGGACATTTATGCATAAAATGGCCCGTCTCTTTACATTTGACATAGGCTATGTCCGGTCTTATCTGTTTCTCTTTCTTCTTCATTTTCTCATGACACACAATTGCATAATGGCCTTCTTTTCTTCATTTACGACAATAAACAACCTTGTGTGTTCCTAAGTTCAACTCTCTTTCTGCTTTCTGGTGAGCTCTCCTTGCTTGTTTCGGAGTCATCCAGAATTCAGTATGAGATAAGCCATAGTCGTCCACATCCTATATAATATTTTGAGGATTTTATCAAGAGAGTTTGCATTATTTTTCACTGAATACATATCTTGATTTATACTTTATTTATCATTCCAGTATTTTTATTAGTTGAATCAATAATCAAACATCACAGCCAGCAATCAATTTGTTGATTAAATTAGTGTCAAATTCCAAACAATAAATTCAAAATAAGGTTTTGGTTCTCACACCAGTCGATTGGAAATTATATAGATATTCACTTTCGAAACTCGAACACAAACACTGATGATGATGCATCATCATCAGAATTATCCCCGGGCAACTAGAGTGTGCTTCTATATCTATTCAGTATATTCGAGACTTCGAATATGCGTATATTCAAAATCTTTATATACTTGATAGACCAAATTTAAAATAGAATAAATATTCAAATACGTATTTTAAGATATAAATTTTCAAAATCTAATTTGATTTTAAAAATAACACTCTTCCAACTCATTCTAGGATATTAATGATCCCATCTCTAACGAGTCACTCTTATTGGATATTACTAATCCAATCTCTAATGAATTCTTTCGTTCGGTTCTAATGTATCTTGTTCTCGAGCTCTGTAAACCAAAGATTTGATACCAAATGTGGCGACCCGTGCTTCCTGGCTAGCCTAAAGCGGACAAGAAGGCGGACTGCTTCGAGAACAAGACAAATCGGAACACAAACAGAAGAACATTTCATTGCTATTTACAACAATTTACATCAAAGTACAAGAATATTCAGAGTATGAATAAATATTACATAGAAAAATATTAAAGATTAAAATACAAAGCAGCGGAAAATAAAATGTATAAATACAATGCGTAGTGGAAAATACAATAACAAATACAACTAAAAGAAATACACGGATACAGAGCGTTTCGAATATAGCTCCAGGTGTAAATCCATGATCATGTATAAATAAATCTGCAAAACCAAAACTACTAGCTGCGAGTGTGAAAAATAGGGGCACCCATAGTTTAGGTTAAAATAATAAACTCCAGGTCAGTCATGGGACTTGTATGAGAACTAAAACAGTTATTTAATACTTTTCTTTAGAATAAGGTAAATCAAGGGACCACGCCATATAACACGGAACGAGTTTACCCCCAAGAATACCAGTGCCTAAAACAAACAGCGCAATGCTAAATAAAGAAAAACGAAGCTATTATAAGACTCAGGTCCCATCACACAATGCAACGCAAGCCGGAGGATAGAGTTTTACCTTATAATAGCCAAATATGCTTGGTACGTTTTAAAACAAATCTTTTATTATTACTATAAGTAAAGAAATCAACTTCAAATATAAATGTACCAATCATAGACGGCATGAACGCCCCATCCCACTATGTCTCCATATTAGGCTCTACAATCAAAACCGCAAAATGTCATATTTGGAAGTTTGGATTTCCATCATGGTGGCTCCTGATCCGAAAGATCTATCGCGTAGTACAATTCCCAAAGGCTTACGTTGCAGGCATACGAAAACGCTGTAATGCACATCCGCACTATCCAGGAAACAAGTTACCATGGCTTACGTCCAAGCGGTGGAAAAAACCGCTAACTCTATCCATTTGAGAATTGGGGGGTGTGCCCTATCCCTACTAGTGTGAGGCGACCACACTCAGTATCACCTCAGTCGACTGAATCCATGACAACCCATAGGGTGTCTTTCCTTCTCTGAAGCATACTAATCTAACCATCAGTTTGCCACCATACCGGTGTGTGAGGCTCGCGAATCAGCGCTACACAAAGTTGTGCTATATTAAAGTTGTACTTTGATCATCGTCCACCAAACTTTGCTTTTCAACAAAAGTTTGGATCACTGCATCTCAGCATGCCACACTATCAATCCATACTGTACCACTGATTTCTGCCAATATATAACCTCTGAGCTCGTATGTCTCAGAGAAGGGTGTTAAGTAAGAGAATAAATTCTCCCCTCCTAACAAATATATATTTAGCAAAGATCAACGAATACAGTATAAAGGAATACAATTTCAGACACACCATCCATTTACAAGTCCGTTCTAGGTCTGAACGAAACCGGAAGCACCTTATTCCTCGTCCCATATGTCCAATACAGGAGAGAGGCCCTCGCATATCCATACAATCAACAAGTACATCCGGACCACTACCACTATAGCCCCTTCAAGGTAGCTACTCCAATCATTAGAAACAGTAGCAACCCATCTATTCGATGTGAAGATCGTCGGTCTTGCACCGTCTTCAATCTCTTCGACTTTTCGTCATATCAGTAATTTAGAATGGGTTAAACCCAGTCTTTCCGAACAACTCGCGTATCTTATAATCAAGTGCTATAACACATCATACGCCTCATTCCAATCCAGAATATTCTTTTATTCAAATATTATTTTCCTTTGGAAAAGGTTCCCATTAATTTTATCAAAGATAAATTCTTTAAATTTATTCTTTAATTTTCCTTTGGATGTCATTTCTAAACCAAATTAAGTTTTATCAACTAGTCAGGATTAGAGAACCATACCGAAGTAATCATTTCCTTTATTTTCCCAATTCCAACCTATTCATCCCATGGAGCAAACTGGTAACACTCCATATCTAACACCACGGTGTTATCGGTAAAAATTAATTACCATTTCATGTTCAAATCTAATTAAAGATTTAACTATCGCTTGGAGCAAAATTGGTGATACTCCATTCTCGATCATTTTCTTGAATTGATAATTTTAATTATCACATTCACTTTTCAATCTAATCAAAGATTCATTAAAACACCATTTAGTTTTAATCTTCCCAAAAATCAATATGAATGATTATTCAAAGCTAAGAAATTAATCTTATCTCTAACTGGGTTAAAGAACCCATGTCATTTAAAACATGGTTCACGATAAACCCAAAATCACATTCCATGTTATTCCAATTACTAAATATAACTGGAAATTCTAATAATCTTAATTTAAAGATTTATTCTTTTCACACGGGGTTTAAGATGACACCATTCCATCATTCTCTGACCATAAATTAGTAAGAGAATAATTCCCTAAGTATTAATCTCGAAGGCTGAAACCAACATCAGATCAATACCCTGGAAACCCTTCAACTTAGCTAATCTCCAGTTAGTTTCTAATTTTCTTAACTCCATTTGGTTTAAGAACAGCATTTTTAAAATACCATTCATGACAAACCTAAAATTCAATTCAATTCATTTCCAGTTAAATATTAATTAATTGGTAAACTTCATTAAATCTTAATAAAAAGATTTAATCTTTTCTCAACTGGGTTTAAGAACAGTGTTAGTGAAGACACCGTTCACGACCAATCAAAAATCCCATTTGATATTAAATACAAGGCTCTGAATAGAAAATATATCGGCTTATATTCAATATCAAATTCTGAAACCAACAAATATCGTATTGGAATAACGATATATATATCTTCCAAATTTCTCTACAATACCCGTACAATCACGGAATCCAATATCGAAATATTCCGAAGATACTTTCGATTCAAATCCATTCCAATTCTTATATTGGAAATTTCTGGTTATATTAAAACCATTCACAAATCCAATTTTTTTTTTTTAATTATTGGATTTCAAATCTAGTTCATAACTAGTTCATTTCGATAAAAATATATTTTTATCCTTTCAAATATGGAATTTTTCATCCTAATTCTTTCCTAATCATTTATTATGATTTTACAAAAATTATCGATATTTTTAATAATTTTATTAAGGCCAGTACAGTCGATTTCCATAAACGGTCATCGAACTGCACTTACAGCGACCTTTTCTAAACTTGATTTGGGCATAATTCCAAATCCAACCATTAGATTTCAAATCTCTTATATTCATTGGAGAGCTCTTTTCGAGACGAACCCAACGGTTCCTGTTTTAGGAGAATCCGATGGTCGAATCTCCCGTAACATCCATTTGAAGTTAATGGTCGAAATGCACGAATGGTCGTTGTGCGGCGCGTTCTATTTAGGCCATTAATATATATATATATATAATATTATATATATTTCGTCGATTTTCATTTTAAAACGAATTTTATAAAATGTTTTAAATTCGTTTTAAAACGATTTCCACTTACATTTCAATTTCAAATCAAAATTGAATATTCCATATATATTCGTTTTAAATTCATTTCAAATCGATTTCAATTTTATTTTCAAATTCAAATCCAATTTGAATATTCCATACCATTTCAATATTAAAATGATAATATTTTCAAAATATCAGATTTTGAAATCACTTTTCGATATTCATTATAAAATGAATAAAATCGACCAAATTCCCGTTCGTGTTAAAATGGCATTTAACTACTTAATACGGCTTCACATTTCAATATTTTCTGAATATTATTTTAAAATATTCGTTAATTCTGAACTGGAATCTGACTCAATCCATTACCGTATAATTTTATTTATATGGATTTCAACATCACATGTATACAATAATAGCGATAAACAATCATTAAAAATTCATACAACATCTAGAGTGCATTCTACAACTGTATAAGCATTAAAATAAATAAATAACGCTTACATAGGCTGTCAACCCATCGTTTGACATACCACTAATTTATTGGGATCTTTGTATGTCAAATATTATCCCAATACCCGTGTGGGGTTTTCATACAACAAATACTGTTTATTATTTGTGTAGTTGGGCGATGTGTAAAATTTATCGTCCCTATCCATATCAGATAAATAAGTGTACATAAACAAACCTTCCGGTTTGTAAATGAATGTTTATTTTATTTATGATAATTTTTATATATATTATATAAATAATTTTTCTACACAACAATATCAACCAATTACAATCAAACAAGTCGTCCATGGTCTATGAACGACGGTGAGCAGTTCATATTTGCAGTTATAAAATAATTTAAATAACTGTTCAAAAATAATAGTGAGAAGTTCTCATAGTAGGATCCACTCCATCAGTTTTTATCTGAATTTCTGAACAATTTGGATTTGAATTTTCTTTAAATTCTGATTTGCTCCAAATTAGACCTGGTCAGTCTTGTTGCGAAGCTCTCGTCCCCACGATCGCAACAGATCCAGTTTGGTGTAATTTGGACCTCGTATGACAAAGTTACGGTATTATTTGCGTTAATTACAATTCGAGAAAATAAAAATTATAATTAATTAAAGTTCCTCTTTCCCAATTTACCCCATCTTTTCTCTGTCGTGTTTCTGGAGCTAAATTTACCCAACGTCGACCTACACCCCATCCCTGCGCGCCACCAACTGGACCACCAGCCACCGATCAGAATATTCCACTCTGTTGCCCTTCGCTAAAGACGCCGCAGCCATGAATGGCTCGAATTTAGAAGCCCCCTCCTGTGCAAGAAATCCTCTCGAGCATGCCACCTACCCTCACCAATTCTGGCAAATCCAAGTCACGAAATCTGATCTCCTCCATTCAGAATGGAGATCTCGACATGCTCTTTAATATTCTTTTTATAAATTTATGTAATCGATTGACGGATGAGGAGATTTGAAGGGATTAAATTTGGAAGAAATCAACCATTCTATCCAAAACAACGGTGGCCCCAAATTGTGAATTAGGGTTTAAAACATTTGGGATATTTATACTATTTTTTTATTATTTTATTCCATTTATTCCTTTATTATAAAATTTCGCGTCTGAACTCCAAATTAAACCCAACGAATGTCGCCCCTAGCTAAATACCCTCACTCCGGACACAATGGGATATGTCTGGTAAGCCAATTCAACTGTTACAATCAGTTTTCATTAAAATTAAAATATAAATCAATATATACTAAATTTGAACACACATTTTAATTTACCGGGGCCATATACTAACTCCAAAAATTCCCGAAAAATAAAACTAGCTATGTTTTGATGATACGGTCCTAACAAAACTAATTTCATCGAATTTGGAGACTGTTTGAAAAATGGACTTTTTCTGGTCGATCCAATTCGAACTGAGATTACCAAACATGTTTTCCTTTGCCATGCTCACATATCAATTCCAAAAATTGTGGAATTTGAAATCTAACAATAATTTGACATTCTGGATCCAACCAAAGTGGTTTCGTGGAAAATGGAGGTCGTTTGCAAAATGTCTATTTTTCAGGGCTATATTTGTTCCATAGCGACCATTCTGAATATTCAACTGGCCGTAACTTTTGATTCCTGCTATGAAATTTTGATTTTTTAGATTGTTAGAAAGATATTTTCAAACAGATTCAAATATTTCTGGTTTCGCTAAAATCTAGTTTATTTTGAATCTTGTACATTCATTTGAAATTTGAAATCGAATTTTCAAACTTCAGCGCTATTCCAATTCCTTTTATAATTAAAATAAAATTTTATATTCTAACTTCGATTTAAATAAATTTATACATTCTAATTTTATTAAAAATAAATTTCTAGTTGTTATTATTTAAAATACGTCATTTTAAATATTCAAAATTCATTAAAATTGCCAAAATAAAATTTTTAAATTTGTTCCGATTTTTCGGTTTGTTACATAAACACACCCATAATTTCTCTCACAACGAAAACTCTCATGGTTGGGATTTAATTGTTTCGTTCATCAATACTTTTTTTTACTGTAAAGTTCTTAATCATTCACAAATTAAACAGCCGAATTCACCTGATATGATTTCATTCCTTATGTCATTTACAACCTCCTTGAAATCCATCTTTAAGTCCAGTTTTCGATGTTTGGGGTGCACTTTTGATCACTTTTTACATTTCTCTTGTCGTTGAATATAGGACCAGGGACATTTTTGTGAATGCTCACTTTTTATACATGGCAACGTTGTTAGTAACTACAAAGTTGACTTTAAATATGATGGAAGTAAGCTCAAATATTTAGGTCTTCTCACTGGTGAAGGGAGCAAGTGCAAAGTGCATTATAGTGTGTGCCAAAGAGTTGTTCATAGCATGAGGTAATGATTGCAACTACTGGAGAGGGATTTCTCACCCTGAATTCAGGTGTTTAAACCGCCATAATAATGTTTGTTTTGGTATGAATATTCGCAGTTGTTATGTCATACTTCTTTTTCATTGTTCGTGTGAACGAATAAGTAAGATACACTCAAGATTATGTAAGAGTGGTTGGTGAGATTGGAAATAGGTAAATATTTAGATTTATTGAAGACAAACTAAATAAAGATAAAACTTAAACTATTTTTTTCCTGACTAAAAAGAATAACCAAATTTTAGTTTTTTTTATAGTTCCAAAAAACAGAATATACGAGATAAGAGGTGTATCAAAACCACCTTATAAAATCCATTTATTTCCAATTTGAATCGTTCGACCATGATTGATTCAGATTCATCCTTTATATTGCACGTTTTTGTTGAAGTTGAATTAGAGTTATCACCCATCTGGTTCACCATTTTTTTATCAAATGATTATTTGTTAATCCTACCTAACCAACAAAGAGAGATGAGTGGTTTGTAAACGTTCTTCGATGCAAGCATAGTCAATGATAAACGTTCAGTGGTGGTATTTAAAAGTTAATCACCTAAAGTTACAATGATTGCTTATTCTAATAGTAGATCACCATCTACATCACTCTTTTTTTCATTTGCATCATTGATTGAATCTTGGAATACAGTTTGAAAACTAAACGGGTTGTTGTAATACCTTACAACAACAAAAATTAATGTATATTTTAGTACCTTCGAACAAAAGATGTTCAAGATTCAATGTCTTTATTGATTAGTTTCGGACTGCCTTTTAAGAAACCATCACAAGTAAATATGAATTCGCTTTAACAATTCCCATTTAAATATGTGCTATTTATTATGGACATCTACTAAGTTTTAGCGTCCTAAATTGTTGACATTATCATGGCATCTTTCAGGTAATTAACACAAACAGATGTCCATTAGCTTTAAATTTAGAACAAAAGAGGTCAAGTTAGCATATTTAGCAGCATAAAAATTTATGATTGCATGGATAAATTAAGTACAATACACAAAAATCAGCCATATCTGCATATAAAATTATTTCAGTTTGTGAAGTATGTATGTATGTGTAGACATGATTGTTTTCTGATAAATTTCACGCTTCGAAGGCAGCAATGTTGAATCTTATTGGAAATAATCTTGGTTTTTCAGGAAACAATTAATTGTATTATTAAATTAGCAATTGTATTAATGAATTGAATAAATCAAGGTTAAATCTAGACTTTCTATTTTAGATATTCTAGATAATGCATTCCTAGAATACTCTAGAGAGTGCACTGCATTATAAAAGCAAGGTAATCAAGCTGATGTATGTATTTAATTAAAATTTGTAATCAAAAGGAAAGAAATGAAAATTTCCTACTCATTAAAATAATTCTCTCAAAAATTCCTTCTTCTTCTCTTAAAATATTCCTAACAGCTTTATCAGAGCTCTAGATCCTTGCAATTAAAATAAAAGTGCAAAGTAATGGCTTCTCCGAGCAATACTTCAGCAAGCATCAACTCCACCTATAGCAATGTCCAAGTTCCTTTATTTGAAGAAGAAAATTATGATTTTTGGGCAGTAAAAATGGAGACTTTGTTCACCTTGTTGGATATCTTGGAGTTCATCAAACAAGGATATGAAGACTTAACAGCTGCGGCAGAATGTACAGCAGCCCAAACTGAAGTATTAAAAAGGAAAAAATCCACAGATGCTGGAGTTCTAGGAATGATTCAAAAGGAGTGTCAAACACCATATTCTTAAGAATTATGAGAGCAAAAACAGCCAAGGAAGCATGGGAAATCTTGCAACAAGAGTTTGAAGGGGATTCAAAAATGAGAACTGTCAAACTTCAATCTCTAAAGAGAGATTTTGAAAATGAAAAATGAAATAAAATGAAAGTTTGAATGAGTATTTTAATAGGTTGTCCGAATTAGTGAATCAAATGAAGTCTCATGGAGATATAATTGACGATCGTAGAATTGTTGATAAAATTTTGATAAGCTTAACTAAAAAATTCGATATTATGGTGGCTGTTATAGAAGAAACCAAAGATTTATCAAACATGACCGTTCAAGGCTTGATGGGTTCACTTAGATCCTACGAGCAAAGGTTGTTATGCCATATAGAAAAGATGGTTGAAAACGCATATCAGTCCAAACTCACCACTCAATTAAACAATGACAAAACAATAAAGCAAAATAATGGCGAGTCTTCTAGAGGGGGCAAATTTGGCAAAGGAAGGGGAAGAAATTCATGCGGAAGAGGTCGAAGCACCTATGGCGGAAGAGGAAGTGATGAAGGAACAAATAAATGGTGTGGAATTTGCAAAAAAAGCTCTCATGAAGAAAAGGATTGTTAGAACAAAGGAAAGCCACAATGTCATAATTGCAAAAGGTTTGGGCACATTCAAAAGGACTGTCGCCTTGGTAAGCCATAAAACACAGCATTTGCCGGAGCGAAAGATATGGAAAGGAGCTTGTTCTTTGCTTGTTAAAAGGCAACTTAAGAATATATGAATACATGGTACCTGGACAGCGGATGTAGCAATCATATGACATGAGACAAAAATGCATTCATTGACATAGATCCTTTATTTTGTTCGAAAGTTAAACTTGGCAATGGAGAGTATGTTGAAGTTGAAGGCAAAGGCAGCATTGGAGTTGCAACAAAGCAGGGAAGTAAAGTTATTCATGATGCCTTTTATGTTCCTAAATTAGATGAAAATTTGTTGAGCGTTGGACAACTTTTAGAGCATGGTTATTCTCTTCAATTTGAGAATCGAGAATGTAAAATCTTTGATTCAAAAGGAAAAGCTACTGCTGTAATAAAAATGACAAACAACAGAAGCTTTCCCCTCCATCTCAATTATGAGAAAAATCATAACTTCATGGAAAAAAAGGAAGATGACACTTGTTTATGGCATAAGAGACTTGGGCACTTAAATTACAATAGTCTCACATTGCTTTCACAGAAGAAGATGGTGTACGGGTTGCCAACAATAAAAATAGAAGAACATGGAGTATGTGAAGGATGTGTACTTGATAAATATCATCGGCAACCGTTTCCAAAGGAAAGATCAAGAAGAGCCAAAGAAGTGTTGGAATTAGTACACAGGATATATGCGGTCCTATGAGCACATTATCTCATGCTCAAAACAGGTACTTTATTTTATTCATTGATGATTTGACCCGCATGACATGGGTTTATTTTATGAGATAAAAATCTGAAGTGTTTGTTATATTTAAGAAGTTTAAAGCTTTTGTTGAGAAACAAAGTGGCAGGTCCATAAAAGTTTTGAGAAGTGACAGGGGAAAGGAGTATAACTCTAATGATTTTGATAAATTTTGTGAAGAAGAAGGTGTGGAGAGGCAACTAACCGTTAGGTATACACCTCAGCAAAGCGGTGTATCCGAAAGGAAGAATCAAACAGTGATGGAGATGGCTAAATCAATGTTGTTTGAGAAAGGCATGCCTAAATAATTTTGGCCCAAGGCTGTAAATACAACTGTGTATTTACTGAATAAATGTCCAACAAAAGCTGTATGGAATATGACGCTGTTTGAAGCGTGGAGTGGAAGAAAGCCTTCGGTGAATCATCTAAGAGTCTTTAGGAGTATTTGTTATGCCCAAATTCCTAAAGAAAAAAGGACAAAGCTTCAATAAGCAAGTGAAAGATGCATTTTTATTGGCTATAGTTCTGTGTCAAAGGGATACAGACTTTACAATTTTAAGACAAAGAAAGTAATCATCAATAGAGATGTTGTATTTGATGAGAAGACATCTTGGAATTAGCAAAAGGAGAAAGTGGAGGATAAAACCGTTCCAGCAATAATTTTAGAACAAAATCCAACTACACTTGCAAATAACCAATGTGATTCATCTACACCAAGTTATCCATCTAGCTCTTCATCCTCAACAAGCCATAATTCATCCTCTCCATGCTCAACCCCAATAAAAATGAGGAGTTTGGATGATAGTTTTGCTAGGTGCAACTATTGCGCAATGGAACTAGAAAATTTTGAAGAAGCGATTACAGAAGATGCTTGGAGGAAGGCAATGCAAGAAGAGATGGATGCACTTGAAAGGAAAAAAACATGGATGTTGGTTGATAAGCCAAAAGACAAAGAAACCATTGGAGTAAAATAGATCTACAAAGCGAAGCATAATCCAGATGGTTCAGTTCAAAAGAACAAAGCGAGACTCGTTGCAAAGGGCTATTCTCAACAGCCCGGTATTGACTACGAAGAGACATTCACTGCAGTGGCACGTCTTAACACCATTAGAGCTTTAATATCACTTGTAGCCCAAAAAGGATGGAAGTTATATCAGCTAGATGTAAAATCGGCATTCTTGAATGGAGAATTTAAAGAAGAGGTTTACGTGGAGCAACCTCAAGGATTTGAGATTGAAGGACAAGAAGAAAAAGTTTTGTAACACCCCGTAATTCTGTAACATTAAGTTTCACAAATTAAAGTATAATTAAATTTTAGAAGAAGAATTAAGGGAAACGGGTTACGCCATTGCATTCGTCTCGAAATACTGCTTGAGATAGAGTCAGAGTTTGCGTAAATTGGACTCCGTATGAAAAAGATATCCTTAAATTAAATATATTAGAAAAATATGAAAAAAGAGGAATGAGAAAAGAATAATGTTTAGCATTGTTCTAACTTTTGTAAGCAAAAGACTTAGTAGCTTATTTGGTTGGAACATATGACTTGCATACAAGAGGTACAGAGTTCGATCCCCGCCAGCGCCCTATTTTTGTTTTAGGGGAATGGCTTAAAATAGCCTAGTGTGAACGTAGTTCAAAAAGTGGTTTAGTGCGAAAATGGGAAATTGGGAAGATCGATAAAAAGAAAAAAAAATGAATATATATAATATATATATATATATAATATATATATATATAATATATATATACGCATATATATATATAACGTGTACGCATCATGTAGCGTACGTTGCGCATTTTTGGTTGTCAAGGATTGTTTTTTTTAAATGGCCTTCCCCAATTGGATTTATGACAAATTAAAAGTAAGAAAAGACTTATTCATATATATATATATATATATAAATAAATATTTATATATGGGTAATTAATGTAAACGGTAAAGGGAAAATGTATCTATTAAATACGTATTTATGTTTGAATTGATTGACAATAAATAATAAAAAGAAAAGGTGAACATTAGAATATCACTTTTGTTATGTTAACATTAGAATAACATTTCGTTAAGAAATGTATATTTAGACTAAAATGTTTATTCAGATTAAATTGACATTTCAATTAAGAAATGTTCATTTAGCTAATGTTTTGTTTTAAATAAAAAAATGTCCTTTTGGTTATGATATGTTAGGAAAGAACCAATGTGTCATTTATGAAAAAAATGAACATTTAATATGTTGAGTCAATGCTGAGTCATTTCTGACTCATTGCTGAGTCAATAGGATAATTCTATCTTGACTGAACGGTTGTGGTCATTTCTAGGGTTAATCAAACGGTCTAAATTAATCCTAAAATTTTATATATACAACCTAGCTCTTATCCTAATTCACACAATTAAACTTGGAGCCATCACACTGCTGTAAGATAGCTTGGAATGGCCGCCGCCTAAAGCTTAAAGACAAACAAAGCTAGAACAAAGCTAATTCAAATTTGAGATTAAAGCTACTAATAAAATCAAAACAACAACGTCTACCCAAAGGAATGCATCTCAATTTCAGAACCTCCGATATCAGAAAAACAAGACTGTCTTGCGTTGTAAGTATAGTGGCTCTTTAGATGGGAATGCGATTAAGACATGATTTGTTGTAAATTGTAATATGGATTTATATCATTATTAATGATGTTGTTTTGTATTTGTTATTTGTGATAATTTGAATGATTGTGGTGATTGAATCTTTTATGTATTGTGAATCAAACAATCAACACCTTATGCGAATTGTATGTATACAGTTAGATCTAAATATATGCTTATGCAAGTTATAGGTTGCAAGTTAGATTTACACAAACATTTATATCGTTCATGTAGGCTCTATGTATATATGTTTAAACCAATTGTGCCTACATGACTAGAATAGATCTATATTCACATGTTTTTATGCAAGTGAGAACTTATAATCGGATCCATGTCAAGATCCGTTTAGGATTCATATGAAAGTTTATTGTTAGATCTATGTTTATACATATGTGTTGCAAGTTCACACCCTTAAGTGGTAGTCAAAGTTATACATATAGTTTTGTCTTACGCCAGTTTTATGTTTGAGGTTATGCCTAGACCTATGCATTAACATGTTATACCATGTTTTAGTGGGTTCATATGACACCTATTAGGTTATACTATGTTATACCTTTATGTTAGGCTAAAACTATTTGATTCAAGTGACACCTATTTAACCAGGCCCAATATTTATATGCAAGTTTGTGGCATGTTATGTAATGTTATGATATTCACGTCGATTATTTTGCAAGTTCACACCTATGATATTCATGTTGATTATTTTGCAAGTTCACACCTATGATGTTCATATTGACTATGTTGAGAATGCCAAGTTTACACATATGACATGTTTATGTTAATGAATTATTTTTATGCCAATTTTGTGTATGCTAAATTAGGCTAAGTTTTTAGCCTAATATTATATGTCAAAATCATGCGGACGGAAAATTAGGCTAAGATTGTTAGCCTAATCTTTAGACGGGGTAACGTTGGGTAAAATTGGTAATTATAGGAAACTTGACATAAATTGGTTAAAAATCGCATAAGTGATTTATGGTATAAAATGGTATTAATTATATACCTAAACTAATGATTGATTGCAAACAAATTTGGCAGTAACTTGAATTTGAATAATTTACATAATTAAAATGTAAATTAGAAAATACGAATATGCTTAACCCGAGGTTGGATTGAGTTGTGATGTAAACCTGCCCGGACCAGCCCGGCTGTCCAGTAATCACAACAATACCTATCCAATGTGAGAGTTTAGGGCATTGAGCCCAATAAAGACCCGAGGTTAGATTGAGTTGTGGCGTAAGACTGCCCGAAACCGATCGGCATACAGGCAGTCACAACAATACCTGTCTAATGTGAGTGGTTGGTGCTTTAATAAGACAATTAAAGCTAAGTTAGGATTGGTAGGGTTAAGTTAACTAAAACACTTAACCAACTTAACATGTTAACAAGACAAGACTTGTAGGGGTTAACTAACTAAGAAAACACTTAGCCAATTTAACATGTTAACTAGACTAGAAGGTGAGGTTAAGTAAAGTTAATACACTTAACCAATTTAACATGTTAACTAGACTAGAGGTTGGGGTTAAGTAAAATTAATACACTTAGCCAAATTAGTATGTTAGATGGACTAGAGCGTAGGGTTAAGTAAATTTAGAACGCTTAACCATCATAGTGTGATAAATGAATAGGGTTAAGTTAAAGGATGAAGGGACAATACTTAACCATTAGAACATGTTAATTAAACGGATGTTAGGGTTAAGTTAACTAAGGGAACACTTAACCGTTATAACATGTTAGTTAAAACAGATGGGCAAGGTTAAGTCAACGTGAATTACTGATAACACTTAACCAGTTTAACATGACAAATGAATGGTTTAAGTTAACTTGTATCGACTAATGACACTTAACCAATCCAACTTGACGAGAAAGAGAACTAAGTAGTAAACCTTAGTTGAAAGGGGCTAAGTAGTAAACCTTAGTTAAAAAAACGACGATTCAGGAAACTTAGTGGTAAACCTTAGTTAGGAAAACTAAGAAGTAATTCTTAGTATAACACGAGGAGGAGCGAACGTCCATCTAATCTTAAAGAAGGCTCCAACGAATTGGGTTACGAAGCCCGAGGCTTCGAGGGGACGTGAGTGTACCCTTGGTATCCCTCTGTGAGAATGCAGATGATCCGCCTGGGCTCACAGAGGTTAAGGTCTGCGTTAAAAGAACCAAGGGTATGCCTTGGTTGCAATATAAGGCAACTTAAAGACTAGGATGAACCAGTGTGATTCGGCGGGACAAATTGCCCTGTGATAGCGACCCGTCCTCTACCTACCATCTTGAGTCAGTCGAGATACGTAAAGCGGAAAGGCGGAGAACTCCAAAAGACCATATACTTGCTATCTAGTTATGGGTGAGGATGGCCATAAGACAGTTGGGCATAGGGGGCCTGCGTATAGTTCTCAATTTTTCAAGGGTGGCCTTTCATTAGTTGAGGGAGGGGTCAGGTGGGACCATAGCCACTGGAAAAACAGATCTTAGCATCTGCATCGGCAGATATCTGGAAACTCCCGACCGAGTTCCGTGTTTCTAGAATAGCCCTGCCACGGGACTCGGGTCGCACATTTCAGGACATGTGCATCTAGACAGCGATAAACGATTCGCGACACATACGTGGGGAAAGTCTAGGAACATATACCACTCTAGGTAGTGCATCCTAGACTAGGGGCATCGTTCGACAGGTAGCATAATCCCTAGTTGGACCTAGGTGGCATAAATCCTGAATCCGAGAAGTATTAGATAAGTCGCATAAACCCTAGTTGAATCTAGGAAGCGCTCGATAAGAAAACCCTAGATTAGATCTAGGTAATAAATAATAGATGTACACCTAAAGGCAACCGCAATTACAGGGATTTGGATCACGTTATCATCTTTATACAAATTACTAGTTGGGATACTATTTAGGTGGTGCAGAGATATAGAATGGGGTGTGATAGTATATTCGGTTTAAACTGTCTTGCTTTGGTTTATAGTAGTATGATATTCTGGTACTGTCCCATTTTTCATTTTACTCCTGTCATGAACTTTATCCTGTTCACATGCTAAAAGCCACTAGACTTACTCAGGCTTTATGTCTGACTCTGTTTTTCTTTCGTCTTCTTTTCTTCCGTCCCCCCCAGGTAGTCAGGGAGGGAATAGCTCTGCTTAGTATGGACTGTTACTCTTTCCAAGCTTGAAGACTCTTGGATATATCGCTTCAGACTATCTTTTCCGCTGTTATGGCTGGCTTATGCTACATTGGGGAATATAAATGTTATTTTATGCTTCTTTATTTTGTAAGATAGATGATACTCTGGTATTGGAAAGCAATTGTTGTACAAACTATTTTATAAATAAAGTAAAGTTTATTTTTCGCTGTTTTAATTTTGTCTGTTTTGTAATTTATCTGCATCTTTTACCTTAAATGCTCCACCGAACTTAGTGCATTCCCTTTGTGAGTGACACTAACGGATGTGGGGTGTTACACGTGGTATCAGAGCTGAAGATTACCAGATCAGATAAAAGATTTGAAAATTATTTTCAAAACGGTTTTAAAAAAAGAAGCATTTTCAAAAGAAAAGATTTGGTTTAAAGGCATATTCCCCAAAGCCATACGCACTATCTTCCGATTCTCTGTTTTAATTCTTGTCCCCTTCTTTCTTGAGTCTTCGGGGCTCCTGGCTTTCTGGGAGGTAACCTCATCGCAGTATGGTTCCGTAAGCTTGATAAGACTACGATACCTATCGAAGGGCGAAGCAGTGCCCGACTTCCATCTATAGTCGCGGTAGTTTCACCTGCGGCTAATTTACTTCTAAGCTTTGTAGGGTTCTTTGTGCGATAGAGGTAGCTTTAGAGAGAACTGTAAACATGTTACACAAGGATGGTAAAGGTGGGAGATGAATAATTGTGGCAGGTGCCCTAGGTAGGAAGAAAGACTGACCTTAAGAGAGGTAAAAAGTACATAGCAACCTTTAGCTTTAGACCTTCAGATTTGTAACATGATGGATAAGCTAAGTAGAGGAGAGATCTCTAATCATCTTAGTATATACACTAGTATCAAGGTTAACATCTGTTTATCTTGGAAATGGAGGTGAAGAAGCTTCGCAATCATGAAGTTAAATTAGATAAGGTACCGTATAGTGAAGCTCAAGAAGGTGCGACATATAAGACTGGAGACTAGACACGAGCATCATACCCTTTTTCTTAAGGGTATATCCCTGATCTCTTTTTCTAGGAATTTTATGCATAGTTTCTAGCTTTTAAGGTATATCCTCTAGGACGTATCATCGATCCTTAGGTAGAAGCCAATGGATGTAAACATGTATTTGAAACATGTTATGATTGATGGTTGCAAGTGGTTGCTCGTGAATGCATATACACACCATAGGCGCTATATTAACTCAGTCACTTTCATATTGCATTCGCATATATGTATTTGTTTACAGATTGAACTCAATGTGTTATCATATGGACATTGCATTTGAGTGAATGGTTGTGCACTCATATAGAAATGGTATGTATCATTAGGATTCCATACATGATTGGATGCATGGCACTGACATAATTCGCATTAAGAAGGTCGACTGAATCAGTAGACCGCCTGATTTTGCATTAGATAAAGACATATACACACACTATGCATATAAATATGAAAGCATTTAGAAATCTTTTTAAGGACAATGAACTCCTGTGATTGAATGGTTGAGTAGATGGGTGATTGGATGGTAGGACACATTCTTCCTAACTTGAAGATTTCGGGGACGAAATCCTTTTAAGAAGGGGAGAATGTAGCACCCCGTAATTCTGTAACATTAAGTTTCACAAATTAAAGTATAATTAAATTTTAGAAGAAGAATTAAGGGAAACGGGTTACGCCATTGCGTTCGTCTCGAAATACTGCTTGAGATAGAGTCCGAGTTTGCGTAAATGTAATGACCCAGATTTCCGTAACATCAGAGTTGACTATATACATCATACGTCCAACCCAAATATCACGAAAATACGGACATATTTTTTTTAGAAGAAAGAGATAGAAGAAGAACATAAATAACAACACAGAATCTCACATCGCAGCGGAACAAAATATAATATATCATAACCTTTGAAATACAAAATCTTAACTGTATAACATACACTTATCAGAGTACAACACTTACAACACAACGGAACAACACTATAACTAGATAACGCTGAAGCCTCCTGCTCCAAGCTCCTTTAGATAGATCTGTAAAATCCTGAACTACTTGACTGCCCGTACAAATTTAGGCACCCAAGAGTTTAGGTAGAACAAAACAAAATAAACTCCGGGTCAGTCACGGGACTGGTATGAGTAAACAGTTTAAAACAGTTTCAGAAACTAAATGATATCTCATAAGACCACGTCGTATAACACGGAATGGGTTTTTCCCTTATGAGAATCCAAACACTTGATTTAACTTTCAAAATCCCTTTTGAAAGGAACGATAATCTTTATATCAAAACTCTTTTGATATTATAATAATGTCTAAATCAAGTAGATAACAATCTAGTGGAACGTTTGCATCTCACGTTCCACATATATAATATACAATCAAAACCGCAAGCACGTATTGGGTAATGGATTTCCAACTATGACAAGGTATGGAACCACCTTCCGCTAGTATATTTCTAGAGGAGAATACACCAAGTTCAACAAGAACATCTTGCAACTCAGCCACACATGACCGACCACTCATTTTTCTTGAGTGTATCGAATGTATATCACCAACGGTTGGGATCAGCAACCGTTTCCCGAATGGGACAGCATCGACAATAGATTTTTAGAAGTAAATGAAACTCTAGATCAGGTGATTATACACCCTAATAGGTGCGACCTACATAGCCATGTTGCTTGCCCGATTTCTGTCATTTACCGGTTGATGAGGCTAGAAGCTACGCTTTATCATCACACCAGATTCACTTCGAATGCCACATCGTCAAATCCATCAAATCACCGATTGACGTCCTCAACAATACATTACGTGTTAGCTAAAAGAAGTTTCCTTCTCCGCTTCCACTCTTGGTACGGTTGAAGAAATCAATGTACGTGACCTTTCTGGAAATACTCTGTCAGACATTCATCCATACAAGTCACCCAGGAATAGGATGAACTGAAGGCACTATTTCTATTGATAGAAAAAGTCCTTGCACTCTACTCCGTCTTCGATTATCTTTATATAATCTGATTCGCACGCTACTGCCGATATGGAGTGGTTCTTCGAATAATAATCCAACCGGTCCCTCCATATTGACAACGATGGTCAAAACTTCGATAGTCTGTGATTTAACTATCGAATAAAAACAAGTGTTTCGATAGTCGATGATTTAACTATCGAAGAAAACAAGTGTTCATCCAAACATCCAACAATCAGTGAGCCTTTAATTAATATTTCATTAATTAAATCACTTCTCTATTTCTTTATCAATATTTGTTAACCAAATATTTTCAATAACCATATTGGCCTTTTTCGTTATTTGGAAAACATTTCCGAATATCGCCTTCCTTTATTTTCTAAACTTTAGAAAATATATGTTAGTTATAATTGGAAAATATTCCAATTACTTATCTCTTTTCCAATCTCGTTTATTCCTATACTTACACTTATTTGGGTCAAAACAGATGTTGTGTAAAACATCGTTACGACAACCCCAAATACTGTATTCAACTAACTTTTATCCAACATTGATCTTCGAGCCTAAAATCTTACTATTTATTTGTTAATAATGAAATCAATCAAGTTGGGGTATAACTACCTCTCAGACCTTGACTGAATAACATTTACAACGTCAAAACAGATAAGACTACTTACTCGAATAATCAATACCTTACAAACCAATTATTCACTTTTCAAACACGTATACGCTTCTTCTTTCTATTCTTACGATATTTTATTCTTATACTTCCTTTTTGACTATACTATTCTATTTCTAAGTTCGTTTTCTTATCGACTTCTATATATTTTGATACACTGATTTCAAACTATCAAATTATCTTAAAAATATTCTAACTCCTTAAATTCCCGGAAAAATTCGCCATAACCTCCTTTGTACCGGGAGCATCGGGAAATTTTAAATAGCTTTCCCGGTCCTTCTCATCTCAAAAAGAAAAAGAAAAAGCCAAGCGGCTAGCCGCTACGGCGCATAAAATCTCATATGGAAATTAAATACGTACCTTTTTGTCGGGCATTTTATTTATTTCACTTCTATAATTTATTCCATACCTGTCTCCTTTATATTTATGCATGTCCAATCTATTTTAACTATACCAATCGTTTTAACTCAATTTGTTAATTAAATCTGTTGCTCAACTTTTCAGTCTATTTCACCTTCATATTTGAACATGACATGTTCAAATATATTTTAACTGCATATTAACAAATTCTAATTATACTCATACTCTCGTTTCCTTATCGACTTCTCTATTCAAATTCCAATTCAATTCTATTTGAATTCTCTTTATTTAAACTTCATTTGAATTCTATTTGCATCCCTATATTTAAACTTCATTTGAATTCTATATTCAAATTCTATAGTTAAACTCCATTTGAATTCTATTATTCAAATCTATTCAAATTCTATTGTTTAAATTCCATTTGAATTCTATTATTCAAATCTATTCAAATTCTACTGTTTAAAATTCCATTTGAATTCTATTATTCAAATCGTTTCAAATTCTATTGTTTAAAATTCCATTTGAATCCTATATTCAAATCGTTTAAAGTCCATTTGAATTCTGTTATTCAAATTCTATATTCAAAGTCTATTTGAATTCTCTGCATTATTTATAAACAACGTTTATAACTTCAATTCAAATCCCACCTTTCCCTTTATAAACAACGTTTATAAATTCAATTCAAATCCCATATTTTCATTTATAAACAAAGTTTATAAATTCGATTCAAAACCCACCTTTCATTTATAAACAAAGTTTATAAATTCGATCACTTGTTTTATATACCTTCAAAACAAGTTAATATTTTCTATAGTTTTATTTAAAATTCAAATTCTATTTATAAAAATAGAATTTCCTTTTTAAATATCAAATACCCTTTCCGATATTTTTATGAATCAATATTCAAGCCCCAGGGATATTTTAAACAATCAATCCACCAATTTTCAATCATTTGATTTTTATCACATCATATATGAATATATATGATATCAAACAAACAAACAGATAATTTTTTTTTTTTGAGGAATCCAGTTGGATTCCTCCAACCTGTTTTTCCTGCATCCAAAGACGTTAGTCAACATAGTAATACCCATCCTGCTTCGAGGCAGGATATCGCGGTATAGAAGGTCATCCACTAATCATAGCGTGGGGCGTATAGGGTAATCATCCGCTATGAAACTGCGGGCATCCGCTAATGAAACTGCGGGAATCCAACCAATCATCAACCCAATATATAAATAATAGTCAACCAATCCTAAATAACTATATATATTTTTTTAAAACAATCAGACTAAACAGCATTCAAACAAACAACAACAATTATTTTTAACGATGTAAAAATAATTCTAAACAAACAGGTGAGTGAGATTTACTCACCGAAATTGCAGTTGTCGAATATCCTGTTAAATCCCAATTTATCTTGGCTACAAATTGTCTTGAGTAAATTCATACCTATGATAAGTTACTTTTATTAATCGATCAATCTTTCCTTTATCTAAATTAGTTACTAACATAATTAAACAATTTATATTATTTGAAGTGAATTAAAATTAACGACTTAATTAAAAATCCAATTACCTTACTAATCAAATCCTTCATCCCTTCCAATTTCAGTTTTGAAATCATGAATACCCCATACTGCCATTAGAGATATCAAACTCCAGATCAGCTCATTCAATAGCCATCGCACCATCGTTATATACCTCGAGCTTCACTGCAATGTCTCAATACCCCATCCAGCTGAAAGAACCAGTCAACTCCTCCAAGTGACAAATTCATTTCCGCCACCTGAGCATCCATTCTCGCCTAAAGAACACATACCCAACTCCACAATGGAACCCTACAGTAATCGAACCCTTTCAGCATCCAGGAACAGAACCGCGCCTCCCTGAGCTGTTCACACCCTTCCTCCTGATCTGTTCGCATCCACATCTAACCCGTTAGCTGCCCACAACTCACGCTACCTCGAAACGCCCGACCTTTGATCAACGAGAACCCTTTGCTCTCCCTCGAATTATCGTCCCAACCCGAGACTCCATCGCGACAGAACTGAGTATATGGGTTGAAGTCATTTCGAACAGAACGTTGAATTTGAAGTTGATTTCAGGGGGATTCCGATTTAATATTGCTTTTGGAAAGATCGAAGGAAATCTCGATTTCGATTTTCAGTTTGAGGAATGGAAAAAAACACTGCTTTGCTTTAGAGGCTTTGATTTAAAAAGAAAAGGATGCGGTTTATTTTTGAACAACAAGGCCATAAACTTATGGAGTGAAAGAGGAGAATGTGTTCCCCTTTTCCCTTTTGATTTGTGCGGCCGTTTCTTATCCACCTTGTTTTATTCCTATCCACTCGGTTTATTTTTATTTAATTTGTTTAAAAACAGTATCCTTAAATTTAAATTACCACGTTGATTATGAACTCCTTACTGAACCCAACAACTGTCATTTCTAGGGTAACACCCCTGTTTCGGACATACAAGGATAGGTCACGAAGTCCAATTCGATCGTCTGGAAAAGATATTAATTTAAATTGATATAATTTAAATTTCAAACTATTTATTCTCCTCGAAAATAAATAAATATTATTATCGTTAAAATTCCATATCAATTATTTGAACTGTTTTCAATTCAAATTAAAATTTGAACTCAACTAAATCCATTTTCGTATTTTGATAATTTAATATTTTCAATATTACATTGAAATTGATTTTTAAATCGATAACTCCCTATAAAAAGTGATTTATTTACTTAACTCAATATCTAAATCCATATTACATATTTTAAAATTAACCCATAAATATCCGGGTCATTACAATCTTCCCCACTTAAAAATAATTTCGTCCTCGAAATTGCTAAGGTAGGAAAAGTGCTACAAACCCATTAACTTTTCAAAACTTATTTATGTTGATACTCAACATTCCAAACATCCTTACGTAACTCTCTTTCGAATAAATCCCTATTCGATAACTCCTCCCTTCGAATAACTATATTCGAATATCTCTCTATCGAATAACTAGATTCGAAAACCCTTCTTCGAATAAACTATATTCGATTTACTCTATTCAATTTACTCTATCAATTTACCCTATCAGTTTACTCTATTTGATTTAACTCTTATCGATTTACTCCATCGAATAACTAAATTCGATAACTCCTTCGATTAACTAATAATCGATAACTCCTTCGATTAAACTAATCGATAACTCTTTTTGATTAAACTATAATCGATAATTCATTTCGATTAACAAATAATCGATAACTCCTTCGATTTACTAATAATCGATAACTCTTTCTGAATAACCAAATTCGATAATTCCTTTCGAATAACCAAATTCGATAATTCCTTTCGAATAACCAAATTCGATAATTCCTTTAATTCTATTCGAATAACTAATATTCGATAACTACTTTAACTCCATTCGCTTGACTCTAGATCGCAGCGATCACAATGGTTACGCCCGATTCCCTCGGGAAACATCCGACCGCCCTAGGCTATCTACAGCCCTGCGAATTACGCTAGCAGTCATACGAAATGGCAACTTATCCTGAGTAACTATCTTTGACTAATTCTATCACAATACTATATTCGATCAACTTTAATTGAATAACTAACATTCAATTAAATTCTAATTCGATTAATTATGTTCAATTAACTTTATCTGGTTAACTCTTTATTTGAATAACAAATATTCGATAAATTCTAATTGAATAACTAATATTCAATTAACTCTACGGATTAACCCTAATTGATTAACTCTAACTGGTTAATTCTTACTCTAATCGATTATTTCTAACTCTAATCGATTATTTCTAACCCTAATCGACTTTTCCAAGTCGAATAACTCGTATTTGATAACGTTTATTCATTTATAAAGATTTACTTTTAGTAACGGTTCTTCACATTATAAATGTTTTCTTTAATAACGTTACTTCATTTATACCAGTGTTGTGTAACCCTTCTATTTCAAACTATCGG
Source organism: Allium sativum (assembly GCA_030737875.1). Classification (NCBI taxonomy): domain Eukaryota; kingdom Viridiplantae; phylum Streptophyta; class Magnoliopsida; order Asparagales; family Amaryllidaceae; genus Allium; species Allium sativum. The sequence continues at coordinate 434,615,115 of CM060912.1, forward strand.
TGTTAAAAACCAATATCTCTTCTCTATATAAGTTCAGACTTATATTTCCATTTATCGAATGATAAATATTTAATTTAATTTATAAACTGTTATTTATAAATCAATCTTTTCTATTTATTTGTTAAAACAGATTTCCATTTTCTATTCACCTTTTTTAAATATTCTTTTGATTAAATTCTATTTATTTAACAAATAAATATCTCATTTATAACATTCTATTTATATACTATAAATAAATATTTCCATTTAATCTATTTGTATTGTTTTTACAAATATTCCCTTCTAAATTCTATTTGTAAATGTTTTTACAAATATTTCTCCTTCTATTTGTTTGCACATAACTTCCTTTGTATTTGTTTTACAAATATATTTCCTTTTATATTCGTTTTACAAATATATTTTCTTTTTAACTCTTTTGGTTTTTCCTTTATTCATTCCCAATTCATATTTCATTCACATTGATTTTACTCAGTTTATCCATTTCGATCCATTTAACTTACTTAATTAAAATTTAATTTCAATCATTCAAATTCCCATTAACTAGTTGCTAATTAACCGTTTTGCCTATTTCACCCTTTTTATTTGAATATAACTTGTTCAAGTATATGTCAAATTAATTATAAATTAATCTAATTATATTTTCAACTCGGGTAATATATTCGATTTCGAATATAAATCCTCAATCTCTTTCACTTATCCAAAAACCCAATTTCGATTCAAATTTCCTTTAACTAATTATTTTCCAATTTAGTTAATTCTATTTAACCATTTAAAATATGATTTTTGTCTTAAAAATCATTTCACTTACTTCACTGGAGTTCATATTTATTTTATATCTCTAGTCTGGATTTTTTCTAATGCCAATTCGGATTTTATTTCCAAAAAATCCTTTTGTTTATTTAATTAAACCGTTATGGTTTTATAATGGTTCTGGCGCTGCTTTTCTAAAAATTTGATTTTGACATAACTCAAAATCTATACGACGAAATCCTGATTTTTCTCTTTCATTAGAAAACTATTGTTCAACCGGTCCCGACGATTCTTGTTTCAAAGAATTCCGACTTCAATTGAGTTCTGTATACTAAATTGAAGTTCGAATCGCCAATTTTCGAACTGCCACGCTATGGCGAGCTTGTTTTAATTATATTTAAAAATATAAACGTTTAACTTTGTTTATAATAATTTCAACTCCATCCAGATATATTTTTAATATATATCAAATCCATTTTTTTTCATTTCAACATAATATTCCCGATCTATTTCACTTCTAATATTCAAATCCTATATATTTACAATATTCAAATTCCATTTGAATCTCTTTATTCAAACTCTATATTTGAATTTCCTTCTATTCAATTTCCATTTGAATTTCTTCTATTCAAATTCTAATTCAACTTCTTATCTTCAAATTCTATTTGAAATCCTTTATTCAAATTTCTATTTAAATTCCTTTGTTCAATTTCTATTTGAAATCCTTTGAATTTTAAATTCTATTTTAACTCCTTTGAATTCAAATTCTTTTTTAACTCCTTTGAATTCAAATTCTATTTTAACTCCATTGAATTCAATTTCTATTTCAAACTTTATATTTTCTTTGAATTCTAATATTCAACCTCCACTTTATATTCTCTTTGAAATTCTATTTAGCCAAATTCCATTTGAATTCTAATATTCAAATCTCTATTTGACTTTTCTTTATTCAAATCCATTTGAATTCCTTTGAATTCAAATTCCATTTCGATTTTTCTTATACAATTTCTATTTGAATTTTCTTTATTCAAACTCATTTGAATTCCTTTGAATTCAAATTCTATTTCACTTCTATTTGAAATCTATATTTCAATTCCCATTTCAACATTCCTTTGAAGTAATATAAATATATACATATATTTATACCTACCCCAAATTCAAAACATTTGAATTTTCAAACAACTTGTTTCTTTTCAAACAAATTTCCATCAAAACTTTTCTAAGGCAGCAATTCATCACTTAGAAACTCGAAAATGAACACTGATGATGTTGCGACCATCATCAGAATTATTTCCCAGCTACTGAATGAGTCCAGTGCTATATTCCTTTCAAACTCCATTTAGAAAAATATTTTCCAAACTCCCAGGATTTTAAATTATGAATTCTGGTTTGAATTCAATTTCAATTCATCTTATTTGTATAGTTGATTTCATATACAAATTCCACTTGGTTATATATAACTATTTCATTTCTTATAATCTTATTCGATTATAATCCTAACAATCAACTCAACCATTTAAAAATAATATCATGTCCAATCTTCTGTTCAAGTGTTTATAAACTCCTATCGACATCGTGGCGTCCCACGATTCGACCAAAATTTATAATCCACTCAACAGACTAGTCAACACAATATAAAACGGTTTTTATATTAAATAACAAATACGCTCTCTCGTATATATATACACTCAACTCATTCTAGGATACTACTGATCCTATCTCTAATGAGCACAATCCAACAAGCCTAGGTATTCGCTCAACCTAAGCTCTGATACCAACTGTAATGACCCAGATTTCCGTAACATCAGAGTTGACTATATACATCAAATGTCCAACCCAAATATCACGAAAATACAGACATATTTTTTTTAGAAGAAAGAGATAGAAGAAGAACATAAATAACAACACAGAATCTCACATCGCAGCGGAACAAAATATAATATATCATAACCTTTGAAATACAAAATCTTAACTGTATAACATACACTTATCAGAGTACAACACTTACAACACAACGGAACAACACTATAACTAGATAACGCTGAAGCCTCCTGCTCCAAGCTCCTTTAGATAGATCTGTAAAATCCTGAACTACTTGACTGCCCGTACAAATTTAGGCACCCAAGAGTTTAGGTAGAACAAAACAAAATAAACTTCGGGTCAGTCATGGGACTGGTATGAGTAAACAGTTTAAAACAGTTTCAGAAACTAAATGATATCTCATAAGACCACGCCGTATAACACGGAACGGGTTTTTCCCTTATGAGAATCCAAACACTTGATTTAACTTTCAAAATCCCTTTTGAAAGGAATGATAATCTTTATATCAAAACTCTTTTGATATTATAATAATGTCTAAATCAAGTAGATAACAATCTAGTGGAACGTTTGCATCTCACGTTCCACATATATAATACACAATCAAAACCACAAGCACGTATTGGGTAATGGATTTCCAACTATGACAAGGTATGGAACCACCTTCCGCTGGTATATTTCTAGAGGAGAATACACCAAGTTCAACAAGAACATCTTGCAACTCAGCCACACATGACCGACCACTCATTTTTCTTGAGTGTATCGAATGTATATCACCAACGGTTGGGATCAGCAACCGTTTCCCGAATGGGACAGCATCGACAATAGATTTTTAGAAGTAAATGAAACTCTAGATCAGGTGATTATACACCCTAATAGGTGCGACCTACATAGCCATGCTGCTTGCCCGATTTCTGTCATTTACCGGTTGATGAGGCTAGAAGCTACGCTTTATCATCACACCAGATTCACTTCGAATGCCACATCGTCAAATCCATCAAATCACCGATTGACGTCCTCAACAATACATTACGTGTTAGCTAAAAGAAGTTTCCTTCTCCGCTTCCACTCTTGGTACGGTTGAAGAAATCAATGTACGTGACCTTTCTGGAAATACTCTGTCAGACATTCATCCATACAAGTCACCCAGGAATAGGATGAACTGAAGGCACTATTTCTATTGATAGAAAAAGTCCTTGCACTCTACTCCGTCTTCGATTATCTTTATATAATCTGATTCGCACGCTAATGCCGATATGGAGTGGTTCTTCGAATAATAATCCAACCGGTCCCTCCATATTGACAACGATGGTCAAAACTTCGATAGTCTGTGATTTAACTATCGAATAAAAACAAGTGTTTCGATAGTCGATGATTTAACTATCGAAGAAAACAAGTGTTCATCCAAACATCCAACAATCAGTGAGCCTTTAATTAATATTTCATTAATTAAATCACTTCTCTATTTCTTTATCAATATTTGTTAACCAAATATTTTCAATAACCATATTGGCCATTTTCGTTATTTGGAAAACATTTCCGAATATCGCCTTCCTTTATTTTCTAAACTTTAGAAAATATATGTTAGTTATAATTGGAAAATATTCCAATTACTTATCTCTTTTCCAATCTCGTTTATTCCTATACTTACACTTATTTGGGTCAAAACAGATGTTGTGTAAAACATCGTTACGACAACCCCAAATAATGTATTCAACTAACTTTTATCCAACATTGATCTTCGAGCCTGAAATCTTACTATTTATTTATTAATAATGAAATCAATCAAGTTGGGGTATAACTACCTCTCAGACCTTGACTGAATAACATTTACAACGTCAAAACAGATAAGACTACTTACTCGAATAATCAATACCTTACAAACCAATTATTCACTTTTCAAACACGTATACGCTTCTTCTTTCTATTCTTACAATATTTTATTCTTATACTTCCTTTTTGATTATACTATTCTATTTCTAAGTTCGTTTTCTTATCGACTTCTATATATTTTGATACGTTGATTTCTAACTATCAAATTATCTTAATAATATTCTAACTCCTTAAATTCCCGGAAAAATTCGCCATAACCTCCTTTGTACCGGGAGCATCGGGAAATTTCAAATAGCTTTCTCGGTCCTTCTCATCTCAAAAAGAAAAAGAAAAAGCCAAGCGGCTAGCCGCTACGGCACATAAAATCTCGTATGGAAATTAAATACGTACCTTTTTGTCGGGCATTCTATTTATTTCAGTTCTATACTTTATTCCATACCTGTCTCCTGTATATTTATGCATGTCCAATCTATTTTAACTATACCAATCGTTTTAACTCAATTTGTTAATTAAATCTGTTGCTCAACTTTTCAGTCTATTTCACCTTCATATTTGAACATGACATGTTCAAATATATTATAACTGCATATTAACAAATTCTAATTATACTCATACTCTCGTTTCCTTATCTACTTCTCTATTCAAATTCCAATTCAATTCTATTTGAATTCTCTTTATTTAAACTTTATTTGAATTCTATTTGCATCCCTATATTTAAACTTCATTTGAATTCTATATTCAAATTCTATAGTTAAACTCCATTTGAATTCTATTATTCAAATCTATTCAAATTCTATTGTTTAAATTCCATTTGAATTCTATTATTCAAATCTATTCAAATTCTATTGTTTAAAATTCCATTTGAATTCTATTATTCAAATCGTTTCAAATTCTATTGTTTAAAATTTCATTTGAATCCTATATTCAAATCGTTTAAAGTCCATTTGAATTCTGTTATTCAAATTCTATATTCAAAGTCTATTTGAATTCTCTGCATTATTTATAAACAACGTTTATAACTTCAATTCAAATCCCACCTTTCCATTTATAAACAACGTTTATAAATTCAATTCAAATCCCATATTTTCATTTATAAACAAAGTTTATAAATTCGATTCAAAACCCACCTTTCATTTATAAACAAAGTTTATAAATTCGATCACTTGTTTTATATACCTTCAAAACAAGTTAATATTTTCTATAGTTTTATTTAAAATTCAAATTATATTTATAAAAATAGAATTTCCTTTTTAAATATCAAATACCCTTTCCGATATTTTTATGAATCAATATTCAAGCCCCAGGGATATTTTAAACAATCAATCCACCAATTTTCAATCATTTGATTTTTATCACATCATATATGAATATATATGATATCAAACAAACAAACAGATAATATATATTTTTGAGGAATCCAGTTGGATTCCTCCAACCTGTTTTTCCTGCATCCAAAGACGTTAGTCAACATAGTAATACCCATCCTGCTTCGAGGCAGGATATCGCGGTATAGAAGGTCATCCACTAATCATAGTGTGGGGCGTATAGGGTAATCATCCGCTATGAAACTGCGGGCATCCGCTAATGAAACTGCGGGTATCCAACCAATCATCAACCCAATATATATATATAATAGTCAACCAATCCTAAAAAACTATATATATATTTTTAAAACAATCAGACTAAACAACATTTAAACAAACAACAACAATTATTTTTAACGATGTAAAAATAATTCTAAACAAACAGGTGAGTGAGATTTACTCACCGAAATTGCAGTTGTCGAATATCCTGTTAAATCCCAATTTATCTTGGCTACAAATTGTCTTGAGTAAATTCATACCTATGATAAGTTACTTTTATTAATCGATCAATCTTTCCTTTATCTAAATTAGTTACTAACATAATTAAACAATTTATGTTATTTGATGTGAATTAAAATTAACGACTTAATTAAAAATCCAATTACCTTACTAATCAAATCCTTCATCCCTTCCAATTTCAGTTTTGAAATCATGAATACCCCATCCTGCCATTAGAGATATCAAACTCCAGATCAGCTCATTCAACAGCCATCGCACCATCGTTCTATACCTCGAGCTTCACTGCAATGTCTCAATATCCCATCCAGCTGAAAGAACCAGTCAACTCCTCCAAGTGACAAATTCATTTCCGCCACCTGAGCATCCATTCTCGCCTAAAGAACACATACCCAACTCCACAATGGAACCCTACAGTAATCGAACCCTTTCAGCATCCAGGAACAGAACCGCGCCTCCCTGAGCTGTTCACACCCTTCCTCTTGTTCTGGTCGCATCCACATCTAACCCGTTAGCTGCCCACAACTCACGCTACCTCGAAACGCTCGACCTTTGATCAACGAGAACCCCTTGCTCTCCCTCGAATTATCGTCCCAACCCGAGACTCCATCGCGACAGAACTGAGTATATGGGTTGAAGTCATTTCGAACAGAACGTTGAATTTGAAGTTGATTTCAGGGGGATTCCGATTTAATATTGCTTTTGGAAAGATCGAAGGAAATCTCGATTTTGATTTTCAGTTTGAGGAATGGAAAAAAAACACTGCTTTGCTTTAGAGGCTTTGATTTAAAAAGAAAAGGATGTGGTTTATTTTTGAACAACAAGGCCATAAACTTATGGAGTGAAAGAGGAGAATGTGTTCCCCTTTTCCCTTTTGATTTGTGCGGCCGTTTCTTATCCACCTTGTTTTATTCCTATCCACTCGGTTTATTTTTATTTAATTTGTTTAAAAATAGTATCCTTAAATTTAAATTACCACGTTGATTCTGAACTCCTTACTGAACCCAACAACTGTCATTTCTAGGGTAACACCCCTGTTTCGGACATACTGGGATAGGTCACAAAGTCCAATTCGATCGTCTGGAAAAGATATTTATTTAAATTGATATAATTTAAATTTCAAACTATTTATTCTCCTCGAAAATAAATAAATATTATTACCGTTAAAATTCCATATTCATTATTTGAAATGTTTTCAATTCAAATTAAAATTTGAACTCAACTAAATCCATTTTCGTATTTTGATAATTTAATATTTTCAATATTACATTGAAATTGATTTTTAAATCGATAACTCCCTATAAAAATTGATTTATTTACTTAACTCAATATCTAAATCCACATTACATATTTTAAAATTAACCCATAAATATCCGGGTCATTACAGTAAATTGGACTCTGTATGAAAAAGATATCCTTAAATTAAATATTGCAGCAAAACATGAAAAAAGAAGAATGAGAAAAGAATAATGTTTAGCATTGTTCTAACTTTTGTAAGCAAAAGACTTAGTAGCTTATTTGGTTGGAACACATGACTTGTATACAAGAGGTACAGAGTTCGATCCCCGCCAGCGCCCTATTTTTATTTTAGGGGAATGGCTTAAAATAGCCTAGTGTGAACGTAGTTCAAAAAGTGGTTTAGTGTGAAAATGGGTAATTGGGAAGATAGATAAAAAAATGAATATATATAGACATATATATATATATATGATGTGTACGCATCACGTAGCGTACGTTGCGCATTTTTGGTTGTCAAGGATTGTTTTTTTTAAATGGCCTTCCCCAATTGGATTTATGACAAATTAAAAGTAAGAAAAGATTTATTCATATATATATATATAAATATTTATATATGGGTAATTAATGTAAATGGTAAAGGGAAAATGTATCTATTAAATACGTATTTATGTTTGAATTGATTGACAATAAATAATAAAAAGAAAAGATGAACATTAGAATATCACTTTTGTTATGTTAACATTAGAATAACATTTCGTTAAGAAATGTATATTTAGATTAAAATGTTTATTCAGATTAAATTGACATTTCAGTTAAGAAATGTTCATTTAGCTAATGTTTTGTTTTAAATAAAAAAAATGTCCTTTTGGTTACGATATGTTAGGAAAGAACCAATGCGTCATTTATGAAAAAATGAACATTTAATATGCTGAGTCAATGCTGAGTCATTTCTGACTCATTGCTGAGTCAATAGGATAATTCTATCTTGGCTGAACGGTTGTGGTCATTTCTAGGGTTAATCAAACGGCCTAAATTAATCCTAAAATTTTATATATACAACCTAGCTCTTATCTTGATTCACACAATTAGACTTGGAGCCATCACGCTGCTGTAAGATAGCTTGGAATGGTCGCCGCCTAAAGCTTGAAGACAAACAAAGCTAGAATAAAGCTAATTCAAATTTGAGATTAAAGCTACTAATAAAATCAAAACAACAACGTCTACCTAAAGGAACGCATCTCAATTTCAGAACCTCAGATCTCAGAAAAACAAGACCGTCTTGCATTGTAAGTATAGTGGCTCTTTAGATGGGAATGCGATTACGACATGATTTGTTGTAAATTGTAATATGGAATTATATCATTATTAACGATGTTGTTTTATATTTGTTATTTGTGATAATTTGAATGATTGTGGTGATTGAATCTTTTATGTATTGTGAATCAAACAATCAACACCTTATGCGAATTGTATGTATACAGTTAGATCTAAATATATGCTTATGCAAGTTATAGGTTGCAAGTTAGATTTACACAAATATTTATATCCTTCATGTAGGCTCTATGTATATATGTTTAAACCAATTGTGTCTTCATGACTAGAATAGATCTATATTCACATGTTTTTATGCAAGTGAGAACTTGTAATCGGATCCATGTCAAGATCCGTTTAGGATTCATATGAAAGTTTATTGTTAGATCTATGTTTATACATATGTGTTGCAAGTTCACACCCTTAAGTGGTTGTCAAAGTTATACATGTAGTTTTGTCTTACGCCAGTTTTATGTTTGAGGTTATGCCCAGACCTATGCATTAACATGTTATACCATGTTTTAGTTTATTCATATGACACCTATTAGGTTATACTATGTTATACCTTTATGTTAGGCTAAAACTATATGATACATGTGACACCTATTTAACTAGGCCTAATATTTATATGCAAGTTTGTGGCATGTTATGCAATGTTATGATATTCATGTCGATTATTTTGCAAGTTCACACCTATGATATTCATGTTGATTATTTTGCAAGTTCACACCTGTGATGTTCATATTGACTATGTTGAGAACGCCAAGTTTACACCTATGACATGTTTATGTTAATGAATTATTTTTATGCCAATTTTGTGTACGCTAAATTAGGCTAAGTTTTTAGCCTAATATTATATGTCAAAATCATGCGGATTGAAAATTAGGCTAAGATTGTTAGCCTAATATTTAGACGGGGTAACGTTGGGTAAAATTGGTAATTATAGGAAACTTGAAATAAATTGGTTAAAAATCACATAAGTGATTTATGGCATAAAATGGTATTAATTATATACCTAAACTAATGAGATTGATTGGAAACAAATTTGGCAGTAACTTGAATTTGAATAATTTACATAATTAAAATGTAAATTAGAAAATACGAATATGCTTAACCCGAGGTTGGATTGAGTTGTGATGTAAACCTACCCGGACCCGCCCGGCTGTCCAGTAATCACAACAATACATATCCAATATGAGAGGTGTAACACCCCGTATTTTAGTTAATACTAAAATTCACTAATCGCAGAATAAATCATCTCAGACTTGGGAATTGGGGGAAACGGGCTGCGTCATTGCGTTCGTCTCGGAAAAATACGCAGAATAGAGTCCGAAATTTTGTAAATCGGAGTCCGTATGGCCCAGTTAAGGCCCAATGAAGTTTGCAGAAAAATTAAAGCTAAAAACAGATTTAAAAATTCGAATTCAGATTTCAAAATCGAACTAGCGGGGCCAGGCGGGAAAATTCCCGCCCTAACCATGTCGACAGGGCTGTCGACAGGCCTGTCGACAGGGGGGTCGACTTGCCTGTCGACACGGCGTGTCGAGCCAGAGGGCTTGGGTGCACCAGATTTGATTTTCTGGCTAGGGCTGGGCTGGGTTCTAGAGATTTCCTAAATCTAACGGACCTAATTTAACCTAGGGTTAATCTAAGGGCCTAAAACACTACCTAATCCTATAAATAAGACCCCAACCCTACCCTAATTCATACATAATTAGATCTTGTAACTAAACTATGGAAAAATGAAACTTGATCATGGCCTCCACAAATCAATGAAGAGAGTTGCAAGCTAATCAACCTCTAATCAACATCTTCTTCAACTAAAGCAACTAATTTCACTTCATAAGTTTGCTAATCTTGGTTTTGGTGAGTTTCTATCACTTTGATGATCAATTGCTAAATTAAGTAGATGAGATATGATGAGATCTATGGTTTTGCATGAGGATTAATGGGTTTTCAAGTCATATGATATGATGTAAATATGTTAATCTATGTTTAATATTAATCCTAAGTTTATGCATGTTGAATATGTGAGTTTCTGCATGTTGAACATGTGAGTTTATGCAAGATGGATATGTGAGTTTATGCATGTTGAACATGTGAGTTTATGCAAGATGGATGTGGTGGGTTTATGCATAATAAGTAATTGATTTTATGCATGCTAAGTAGGTGGTTTTATGCATGCTAAGTGTTTGGTATTATGCATAAATCATGACATGCAAGTTTACCCTTTTTAAATGTGATGCATACATATGCAAGATGGCACCTTTATATGCTATGAATATATATATATATATGCATGTTACCCTCCTTTAAGATGCAAGTCATATATGCAAGTTCAACATGTTATGTAAGTTATGTGTATGCTTATATGCAAGTTCAACATGTTATATAAGTTATGTGTATGCTTATATGCAAGCTCAACATGTTATGCAAGTTTATGTGTATGATGTTATGTAAGTTATGTGCATGTTGTTATGCAAATTCATATGCAAGTTATGTGTATGATGTTATGCAAGTTATGTGCATGATGTTATGTAAGTTATGTGTATATTGATATGCAAGTTATGTTTATAATATTATGCAAGTTATGTGTATGATGTTATGCAAGTTAACATGTAACATGTTGTGCAAGTTCACACCTTTAAGACACATGCAAGTTCACCTTTGTATAACCTATGAACACTTATGCAAGTTGCCTTTATACATGACATATGTATGTTCATGCAAGTTGGGTTATTTAGAAATGCTAGTTGGGTTAATGTCATGATGTAAGTGGACACCTTTTAGCCCATGTTAATGCTAATGTATGCTAAGTGAAACCCATGTTAATTGTGAGAGAATCTTCTCTTGGAAATATGTCGTGTTAGCATAAGTACGGGGGGAAACGATGGGGTTAATAGACATGTTAATGAAATGGTGTGAAATGGTTATGATTAAGCATACCATAAAATGAATAAGCATAAGTGGGAATTTACCTATTGAGTTAGGTCTACCCCATGGGAATTTACCTATTGAGTTAGGTCTACCCATGTTATGAAAAACTTGATATTAATTAGGGATAATTAATATGGGGGTGATTAATTAGGTGTAATTAATCAACTAAGACACGAGGTTGGACCCTTTTGTAGCGGAAGTCTGCCCGGAACCGACCGGCCATCCAGCGGCTACAAATGATTGGCCTAATGTGAGCGGTCTTAGTCATGAATTAAATACATGATTAAAGTAAAGACACGAGGTTAGACCCTTTTGATGACAGAAGTCTGCCCGGAACCAACCGGCATATCCAGCAGTCATAAAAGACGGTCTAATGTGAGAGGTCTTTATGAGGTCATGATCTTAATTAATGAATTAAGAAACACTTAACCATATTAGCATGTAGTGGGACATGAGGGGTTAAGTGGGTGCCTTGGGTGACATGAGGAGACTAGTGGGTTGCCTTGGGTGGCAATAGAAAAATACGATTAGAATACTTAACCAAAGTGGAACATGTAATTAAACATGATTAAAGGGTTAAGTAAGTGCCATGGGTGGCATGCGAAAATACAATTAGAATACTTAACCAAAGTGGAACATGTAATTAAACATGATTAAAGGGTTAAGTAAATGCCATGGGTGGCATGTGGAAATCTAGTGAGTACCTTGTATGACAACAGGAATATGATTAAATGACTTAGCCAAAATGTATAACATGTAAGGGGACATGGTTAAAGGGTTAAGTGGGATTCACTAGAAATAACAAGCTTAGGTGGTAGCTTGTGGGGGCCCATTTCAACCAATATCCCAAACGTATCTTTGTGGGCTCGACTCTAGTCGAGTGACGGGACACGCATATTGGGCTTGACTATAAGAGGCCAAACCGGGTTAGCGGTGGCAACGCGGGACCAACGGGTTTCATATTCGTGTGTGGACCCGGGCTGGTTGGTAAGTCGTTGTTGCATCGTGTAGATATAAAGCCGTGCACCGTTGATATTATCTGGTGGCCACGTTGGGGAATGATACACCCCATCGTGGGACCAGCACGGGTATCTACGTAGGGGAGCCGATCGCTTGGGGAGTAGTGGGTACACCTATGTAGTCAGATAGGGGTACACGAAACTACTAAATTACTAAGTACACTTAGGGGGATCAACCTTTAAGTAGGAATGACTGGTGTGGTGCAGTATAGTAATTATCCTTGGGTGGGTAGATCTGGGGTGGTGAACTCTAGGAATTATCCTTAAGGAAAAAAATGCGTCTTTACGGTTATCTTAGTTTATCCTAAGTCTGCCAAGCTGCTTAGTGTAGCCATTCATCCCCAGACGTTACCGTATATCAAGCTTATGTCTTCTCTGGTTACTTTAATGATTGTATTATTAAAGTTATAGGACTCACTCAGACTTATGTCTGACCCCGTTGTTTTTATCTTTTTCCCAACCCTCAGGTTATCAGAGTGGGCCCAGTACGAGTGGGCTTTGATCAGGCTGCTTTATTCTCTTTTGGAGCTTGGACCATAGATGTAGAGCTCAGCTTACCCTTTCTTTTATGGCTATCAGTTCATGTATTGGGATTATGTACTTTTATTTATCAGGATGGATTTTGTACCTGACTCTTATTTTGGTTTTGTGATGTAACCAAACATGTTTTACTTTCCGCTGCAATGAAATGATGTTTTGAAATTTTCAAGTATTACTTATATCTGTCTTGTTGTAATTTTTCTGTTCTATATTCACTTAAAATACTCCATCGATGTTATGGCATTCCCTTAGAGAGTGACCATAGCGGGTGTGGGGTGTTACACGTGGTATCAGAGCAAAGGTTACCGGAACAGATAAAATTTTTAGAAAACTATTTTTCTAAAAACATTTTTGGAAGAAATATTTTCAAAAACATGTCTTTAAAGAGAAAAGTTTTTGAAAGAAAAGCATAATCCCCGATAGCCATATCTTTATCTTTTGAATTCTCCGTTTTGAATCTTTCCTTTTTCATCTCAGCATGGCTGAAGATCTTTATCTTCCGGACGGTGTAGCGGTACCAGTATGGTATAGGAGGTTGTTAGAGGCTAGGGCTGCCGCTGCAGGTCCAGCAAATGTTCCTCCTCCACCCGTTGCACTCGTTCCTCCTCGCGCGGATACTTTTGCTATGACTTGTAGGAAGTTTAAGGCTATGGGAGGAAAACCTTTTGTGGGAGCTAGGGATTGGCTTAATGAGACGGAAGAATTGATGTAAATCTTGGAAGTGGAAGAGGGAAAGAAAGTCAGGTTAGCCGCTTGGTTAATGGAAGGAGAGGCCTCGTTCTGGTGGGAGGCCACTAATGGAGAACGCCCCGTTGATTCTTGGATGGATTTCAGGCAAAGGTTTGAGGCAAAGTTTCTCTCAAAATCGGAAGAAAATATGCACGTGGAAAGGCTCTTGAACTTAAAGCAAGGGAACTTGTCGGTGAAAGAATATGTCAACAAGTTTAAGCAGTTAGCGAGATTCAGCATAGACTTGGTAAACACACCGGAAGAGAAAGCTCTGAGGTTCGTTAAAGGCTTAAACGAACCGATGCACGGATTGGCTATGTCTCACATCCCTATGGGGGCCACTTTCGAGAAGCTAGTGGACATGGCACTTATGCATGAGGAAGAGAAGGATCCCAATGCTAATAAAGCACCCGAGAAGAATGAAGATCAGAGGAAACCTCAACAACAAAATAAGGGTGGGAAAGGTAACGGTGGCAAGGGAAAGAAGAAGTGCTTCAACTGTGGGACACTAGGCCACCTAAGCAAGGATTGTCGCAAGAAGAGGAAGGCTGGCTGCTTCCACTGTGACGAAGCAGGACATCTAGTGAAGGACTGCCCTAAGAAAGGGCAAAGGACGGGATCTACCTCAGGAGGATAGGTGCAAGTTCTTTTGGCACCAACTCAGGCAAGGGGGCAAGCTTAGGCTCTCGCGGTTCCACCGATTCAGGAAAGAGGTAGAACTATTTCCATTGAAAGTTTAGTTTCCTGTTTGATCATCCTGTCCGTACTTTATTTGATTTTGACGCATTGAGTTCGTTTATCTCATCATTGTTAGTTGAGTCGCTGCACTGAGACACCAGTTAGTAGATGATCCCTTAGTTGTTTCAAACCCAATTGGGGCTCCATGATGTGTTTGGGTTTGAAAGTTTCTATACTTAGCGTTGAGTTTAGATGTGATGCTTTTTGGGCTTCACGGGCTATGGGTTAGTTTTGGGCATGGACTGGTTATCCAGTAATGGTGCCGTTCTTATTGTGGAGGGAGAGTTGTTAGGCTTATGACCCGCTTGGGTAACACTCTCGAAATCTCTTGTAATCCCATGGAATTTGTTATGCTAAGTTATCTAGAGTCGCTTGACACGTCGGTCGAGAGTTTGCAATCTATAGAGTGGTCCGGGAATACTCGGATGTGTTTTGAGGAGGTGAAGGGCTTACCTCCGGAGCGGGAGATTGACTTCCAAATATATCTGGTAGACAATGCCAAACCAGTGTCTTGGCCAGTGTGCCACGTGGCTCCTCGTGAGAGGAGGGAACTCCATAAGCAAGTAGGCAATTTGCTTGAGAAGGGGTTTAGAAGACAAAGTATATCGGAGTGGGGTGCTCCGGTAGTTTTTGCCACGAAGGCGGATGGGTCCCTCAGACTTTGTGTAGGCTAAAGAGAGCTAAATAAACTCACAAAGAAGAATAGACACCCATTGTTGAGGATTGATGATCTCTTTGATCAGTTAGTGGGCACCTCAGTATTTTCGCAGTTGGACTTAGCCACGAGGTTTCGTCAGTTGAGAGTGACTGAGGATAGTATAGAGAAGACTACCTTTAGGACTCCGGATGATTTTTAAGAGTGGCTGGAAATGCCATTTGGTTTGACGAACGCCCCCGCATATGATGAGAAGGGTGTTCAGGGAGTACCTAAATAAGTTCGTGATGGTCTTTGTAAATGACATCTTGGTCTTTTCTAGGAGAGAAATAAGTTTTCATATGTGCTCAATAGGACGAGCGAAGCCAGTTATGGGATAAACGGTGGTTTTGGAGCGAGACTGGCGAGGACATCCAGAGTTGGACAAGGGCTTAATTATTTAGCCGTTTTTACTAGTATCATCTCACGTAGGTCGTCTGAATTCGAAGGAGGTATCCCTTGGGTGTTTGTCTGATATTGGTTTAGGCCTTTGGGGCTTGCATTTGGGGGATGTCGAGTTCGACTAAGGTGGTCTGCGTGAGAGATGGATAGTTGTGACGATTTTGCATGGGAGAATATCCTGATTTTCTCTAGAAGTGGAGAAAAGCATGTCTTACATCTCAGAGAAGTGTTGGAGACTCTTCGAGTACATAGTCTTAAAGCTGAATTCTCTAAATGTCATTTTTGGAGAAGAGAAGTGCGATTCTTAGGGCATGTAGTCTCTAAGGAAGGGATAGCTGTTGATCCCGCAAAGATAGTATCTATCCAGGATTGGAAAGTTCCTAGGAATGCTACCGAAGTGAGAAGTTTCTTGGGGTTGGCAGGATATTATAGGAAGTTCATCAAAGACTTCGCGAAGATATCAGCCCCATTAACCCGCTTGACGAAGAAGAATCTGGTTTTCTCATGGGACGAGATGTACCAAGAAATGAAGCGAGTTTTCTTTTTGGCCAGTATGAAGAAAGACATGGCCAAGTATGTCGCTAGATGCTTGGTGAAAACGGAGCAAAAGAAACCAAGTGGGTTGCTTCACCCATTGGAAGTTCCGCTAAGGAAAGGGGATAGTGTCTCGAAGGATTACCGAAATCAAGGAAGGGTAATACGGGGATTTGGGTTTTGGTAGATAGACTTACTAAGTGTGCCCATTTCATACCCGTGAAGAGCAAGAGGACTATTCCATGTCTAGCTTCAGTTTACATTCGAGAGATTATTAGATTGCATGATGTACCTTCCAGTATAGTAAGCGATCGAGATCCTATCTTCACTAAAGAGTTTTGGAAAAGTTTGCAAGAGGCGGTAGGGACTCAGTTGTATTTGAGTATCGCATATCATCCTCAGATAGACGGCCAGACCGAGAGGGTGAATCGTATTTTAGAAGACCTTTTGAGGCTATGTATCTTGGATTTAGGAGGTACATGGGAAGAGCATCTTCCATTGGTGGGGTTGCCCGACAGACTTAGTGGTGTACATGATGTATTCCATGTGAGGAAGGGCCTACATAAGATCGTAGAGGCGATAGAGCCAAGCTTGCTTAAAGAAGTAAGGTAGAGCGTGATGTGATTATTCGACGAGCTCCTACCCGCATCCTTGGGTCAGAGAATAGGGAGTTGAGAAACAGAGAGGTTCGACTAGTCAAAATGAAAAAGGAGAGAAAGTGAGAGCAATGCTACTTGGGAGACAGAAGCGAAGATGCGTTCGTTATGCCCATCCCTTTTTGAGGGTATGTGCTTTAGACGGCTCCTTTATCGATTGTCTAGTGCTTATTTTATCCTTAGTATGTCCTCTCATTAGTACCTTTGACCTTTAGATAGGGTAAACCTATGGTTGAAACATGTGTTTGAGACATGTTATGTATGATGGATGCAAGTGGATGCAAATGTTTGCTAGTGGTTGCTCGTGGATGCATATACACACACTCTAGGCACTAGATCGGCTCAATCACTTCATATTGCATATTGCATAAAATTGGGTGTAGGAAACTATATTTATGGATGTATAATGGTTGCGTTATCATATGGATGATGCATTTTGGTGAATGATTGTGCACTCATGTAGATATTGTATGTGTCGATAGGGTTCTCTCGCATACATAATGGATGCATGGCACTATCATGGTTTGCATATGTTCATACATTAGATAGGGAACATATACACACACTTTTTGCATATGCTCATACATCATTAGAAATTGTTTTAAGGACAATGGATGCCCGTGTTTGATGGATTGAGTAGATGGTTGTTTGGATGGTAGGATATGCATTCTCCTTAGCTTAGAGATTTCGGGGACGAAATCCTTTAAGGAGGGGAGAATGTAACACCCCGTATTTTAGTTAATACTAAAATTCACTAATCGCAGAATAAATAATCTCAGACGTGGGAATTGGGGGAAACGGGCTGCGTCATTGCGTTCGTCTCGGAAAAATACGCAGAATAGAGTCCGAAATTTTGTAAATCGGAGTCCGTATGGCCCAGTTAAGGCCCAATGAAGTTTGCAGAAAAATTAAAGCTAAAAACAGATTTAAAAATTCGAATTCAGATTTCAAAATCGAACTAGCGGGGCCAGGCGGGAAAATTCCCGCCCTAATCATGTCGACAGGGCTGTCGACAGGCCTGTCGACAGGGGGGTCGACTTGCCTGTCGACACGGCGTGTCGAGCCAGAGGGCTTGGGTGCACCAGATTTGATTTTCTGGCTAGGGCTGGGCTGGGTTCTAGAGATTTCCTAAATCTAACGGACCTAATTTAACCTAGGGTTAATCTAAGGGCCTAAAACACTACCTAATCTTATAAATAAGACCCCAACCCTACCCTAATTCATACATAATTAGATCTTGTAACTAAACTATGGCAAAATGAAACTTGATCATGGCCTCCACAAATCAATGAAGAGAGTTGCAAGCTAATCAACCTCTAATCAACATCTTCTTCAACTAAAGCAACTAATTCCACTTCATAAGTTTGCTAATCTTGGTTTTGGTGAGTTTCTATCACTTTGATGATCAATTGCTAAATTAAGTAGATGAGATATGATGAGATCTATGGTTTTGCATGAGGATTAATGGGTTTTCAAGTCATATGATATGATGTGAATATGCTAATCTATGTTTAATATTAATCCTATGTTTATGCATGTTGAATATGTGAGTTTATGCATGTTGAACATGTGAGTTTATGCAAGATGGATATGTGAGTTTATGCATGTTGAACATGTGAGTTTATGCAAGATGGATGTGGTGGGTTTATGCATAATAAGTAATTGATTTTATGCATGCTAGGTAGGTGGTTTTATGCATGCTAAGTGTTTGGTATTATGCATAAATCATGACATGCAAGTTTACCCTTTTTAAATGTGATGCATACATATGCAAGATGGCACCTTTATATGCTATGAATATATATATATATGCATGTTACCCTCCTTTAAGATGCAAGTCATATATGCAAGTTCAACATGTTATGTAAGTTATGTGTATGCTTATATGCAAGTTCAACATGTTATATAAGTTATGTGTATGCTTATATGCAAGCTCAACATGTTATGCAAGTTTATGTGTATGATGTTATGTAAGTTATGTGCATGTTGTTATGCAAATTCATATGCAAGTTATGTGTATGATGTTATGCAAGTTATGTGCATGATGTTATGTAAGTTATGTGTATATTGATATGCAAGTTATGTTTATAATATTATGCAAGTTATGTGTATGATGTTATGCAAGTTAACATGTAACATGTTGTGCAAGTTCACACCTTTAAGACACATGCAAGTTCACCTTTGTATAACCTATGAACACTTATGCAAGTTGCCTTTATACATGACATATGTATGTTCATGCAAGTTGGGTTATTTAGAAATGCTAGTTGGGTTAATGTCATGATGTAAGTGGACACCTTTTAGCCCATGTTAATGCTAATGTATGCTAAGTGAAACCCATGTTAATTGTGAGAGAATCTTCTCTTGGAAATATGTCGTGTTAGCATAAGTACGTGGGGAAACGATGGGGTTAATAGACATGTTAATGAAATGGTGTGAAATGGTTATGATTAAGCATACCATAAAATGAATAAGCATAAGTGGGAATTTACCTATTGAGTTAGGTCTACCCCATGGGAATTTACCTATTGAGTTAGGTCTACCCATGTTATGAAAAACTTGATATTAATTAGGGATAATTAATATGGGGGTGATTAATTAGGTGTAATTAATCAACTAAGACACGAGGTTGGACCCTTTTGTAGCGGAAGTCTGCCCGGAATCGACCGGCCATCCAGCGGCTACAAATGATTGGCCCAATGTGAGCGGTCTTAGTCATGAATTAAATACATGATTAAAGTAAAGACACGAGGTTAGACCCTTTTGATGACAGAAGTCTGCCCGGAACCAACCGGCATATCCAGCAGTCATAAAAGACGGTCTAATGTGAGAGGTCTTTATGAGGTCATGATCTTAATTAATGAATTAAGAAACACTTAACCATATTAGCATGTAGTGGGACATGAGGGGTTAAGTGGGTGCCTTGGGTGGCATGAGGAGACTAGTGGGTTGCCTTGGGTGGCAATAGAAAAATACGATTAGAATACTTAACCAAAGTGGAACATGTAATTAAACATGATTAAAGTGTTAAGTAAGTGCCATGGGTGGCATGCGAAAATACAATTAGAATACTTAACCAAAGTGGAACATGTAATTAAACATGATTAAAGGGTTAAGTAAATGCCATGGGTGGCATGTGGAAATCTAGTGAGTACCTTGTATGACAACAGGAATATGATTAAATGACTTAGCCAAAATGTATAACATGTAAGGGGACATGGTTAAAGGGTTAAGTGGGATTCACTAGAAATAACAAGCTTAGGTGGTAGCTTGTGGGGGCCCATTTCAACCAATATCCCAAACGTATCTTTGTGGGCTCGACTCTAGTCGAGTGACGGGACACGCATATTGGGCTTGACTATAAGAGGCCAAACCGGGTTAGCGGTGGCAACGCGGGACCAACGGGTTTCATATGCGTGTGTGGACCCGGGCTGGTTGGTAAGTCGTTGTTGCATCGTGTAGATATAAAGCCGTGCACCGTTGATATTATCTGGTGGCCACGTTGGGGAATGATACACCCCATCGTGGGACCAGCACGGGTATCTACGTAGGGGAGCCGATCGCTTGGGGAGTAGTGGGTACACCTATGTAGTCAGATAGGGGTACACGAAACTACTAAATTACTAAGTACACTTAGGGGGATCAACCTTTAAGTAGGAATGACTGGTGTGGTGCAGTATAGTAATTATCCTTGGGTGGGTAGATCTGGGGTGGTGAACTCTAGGAATTATCCTTAAGGAAAAAATGCGTCTTTACGGTTATCTTAGTTTATCCTAAGTCTGCCAAGCTGCTTAGTGTAGCCATTCATCCCCAGACGTTACCGTATATCAAGCTTATGTCTTCTCTGGTTACTTTAATGATTGTATTATTAAAGTTATAGGACTCACTCAGACTTATGTCTGACCCCGTTGTTTTTATCTTTTTCCCAACCCTCAGGTTATCAGAGTGGGCCCAGTACGAGTGGGCTTTGATCAGGCTGCTTTATTCTCTTTTGGAGCTTGGACCATAGATGTAGAGCTCAGCTTACCCTTTCTTTTATGGCTATCAGTTCATGTATTGGGATTATGTACTTTTATTTATCAGGATGGATTTTGTACCTGACTCTTATTTTGGTTTTGTGATGTAACCAAACATGTTTTACTTTCCGCTGCAATGAAATGATGTTTTGAAATTTTCAAGTATTACTTATATTTGTCTTGTTTTAATTTTTCTGTTCTATATTCACTTAAAATACTCCACCGATGTTATGGCATTCCCTTAGAGAGTGACCATAGCAGGTGTGGGGTGTTACAAGAGGTTAAGGCATTGAGCCCAATAAAGACCCGAGGTTAGACTGAGTTGTGGCATAAGACTGCCCGGAACCGACCGACATACAAGCAGCCACAACAATACCTGTCTAATGTGAGTGCTTGGTGCTTTAATAAGGCAATTAAAGCTAAGTTAGGATTGGTAGGGTTAAGTTAACTAAAACACTTAACCAACTTAACATGTTAACAAGACAAGACTTGTAGGGGTTAAGTAACTAAGAAAACACTTAGCCAATTTAACATGTTAACTAGACTAGAAAGTGAGTTTAAGTAAAATTAATACACTTAGCCAAATTAGTATGTTAGCTGGACTAGAGCGTAGGGTTAAGTAAACTTAGAACACTTAACCATCATAGTGTGATAAATGAATAGGGTTAAGTTAAAGCATGAAGGGACAATACTTAACCATTAGAACATGTTAATTAAACGGATGTTAGGGTTAAGTTAACTAAGGGAACACTTAACCATTATAACATGTTAGTTAAAACAGATGGGCAAGGTTAAGTCAACATGAATTACTGATAACACTTAACCGGTTTAACATGACAAATGAATGGGTTAAGTTAACTTGTATCGACTAATGACACTTAACCAATCCAACTTGACGAGAAAGAGAACTAAGTAGTAAACCTTAGTTGAAAGGGGCTAAGTAGTAAACCTTAGTTAAGAAAACGACGATTCAGGAAACTAAGTGGTAAACCTTAGTTAGGAAAACTAAGTAGTAATTCTTAGTATAATACGAGGAGGAGTGAACGTCCATCTAATCTTAAAGAAGGCTCCAACGAATTGGGTTACGAAGCCCGAGGCTTCGAGGGGACGTGAGGGTACCCTTGGTATCCCTCTGTGAGAATGCAGATGATCCGCCTGGGCTCACAGAGGTTAAGGTCTGCGTTAGAAGAACCAAGGGTATGCCTTGGTTGCAATATAAGGCAACCTAAAGACTAGGATGGACCAGCGTGATTCGGTGGGACAAATGGCCCTGTGATAGCGACCCGTCGTCTACCTACCATCTTGAGTCAGTCGAGATACGTAAAGCGGAAAGGCAGAGAACTCCAAAAGACCATATACTTGCTATCTAGTTATGAGTGAGGATGGCCATAAGACAGTGGGGCATAGGGGGCCTGCGTATAGTTCTCAATTTTTCAAGGGTGGCCTTTCATTAGTTGATTGAGGGGTCAGGTAGGACCATAGCCACTGGAAAAACAGACCTTAGCATCTGCATCGGCAGATATCTGAAAGCTCCCGACCGAGTTCCGTGTTTCTAGAATAGCCCTGCCACGGGACTCGGGTCACACATTTCAGGATAGTGCATCTAGACAGCGATAAACGATTCGCGACACATACATGGGGAAAGTCTAGGAATATATACCACTCTAGGTAGTGCGTCCTAGACTAAGGGCATCGTTCGACAGGTAGCATAATCCCTAGTTGGACCTAGGTGGCATAAATCCTGAATCCGAGAAGTATTAGATAAGTCGCATAAACCCTAGTTGAATCTAGGAAGCACTCGATAAGAAAACCCTAGATTAGATTTAGGTAATAAATAATAGATGTACACCTAAAGGCAACCGCAATTACAGGGATTGGGATCACGTTATCATCTTTATACAGATTACTAGTTGGGATACTAGTTAGGTGGTGCAGAGATATAGAATGGGGTGTGATAGTATATTCGGTTTAAACTGTCTTGCTTTGGTTTATAGTAGTCTGTTATTCTGGTACTGTCCCATTTTCCAGTTTACTCCTATCATGAACTTTATCCTGTTCACATGCTAAAAGCCACTAGACTTACTCAGGCTTTATGCCTGACTCTGTTTTTCTTTCGTCTTCTTTTCTTCCGTTTCCCCCTCAGGTAGTCAGGGAGGGAATAGCTCTGCTTAGTATGGACTGTTACTCTTTCCAAGCTTGAAGACTCTTGGATATATCGCTTCAGACTCTCTTTTCCGCTGCTATGGCTGGCTTATGCTACATTGGGGAATATGAATGTTATTTTATGCTTCTTTATTTTGTAAGACAGATGATACTCTGGTATTGGAAAGCAATTGTTGTACAAACTATTTTATAAATAAAGTAAAGTTTATTTCCCGTTGTTTTAATTTTGTCTGTTTTGTAATTTATCTGCATCTTTTACCTTAAATGCTCCACCGAACTTAGTGCATTCCCTTTGTGAGTGACACTAACGGATGTGGGGTGTTACAAGTTTACAAACTAAAAAAGTGCTTTATGGGCTAAAACAAGCACCACGAGCATGGTATAGCAATACTGACAATTACTTCATAGAGAAAGGCTTTGAGAAGAGCAAGAATGAGCCTACCTTGTATGTCAAATGACAAGGTATGGATGGTATTCTAATTGTTTCACTTTATGTAGATGATTTAATTTATATCAGAAACAATTTAATGTTGATTGAAGATTTTAGAAAAGAAATGATGAAGAAATATGAAATAAACTGTGACGGCCGAGAATTTCGCTCGATCCGAATCAGTCGTTAAACCGATCTAGACCGTTCGAAACCCCTGAACGTTGAGAACATGACAAATCAGAACACAAACAGAAGAACATTTCATTGTATATTACAACAATGCATCAGATTACAAGAATATACAGAGTATAAATGAATAAATATTACACAGAAATATCAGAGATTTAAATTACATTTAAATACATAGCAGCGGAAAAATAATATAAAGCACAACTGAAGGTGATATACGGATACAGAGCTTTCCGGATATCATTCCAGCTGTAAACCAGGATCCAGTGAATATAAATCTGCAAAACCAAAACTACTAGCTGCCCGTGCGGAAAATAGGGGCACCCAGAGTTTAGGTTAAAACAATAAACTCCAGGTCAGTCATGTGACTAGTGTGAGAACTAAAACAGTTATTTAAAACTTTACTTTAAAAGAGAGTGATTCAAGGGACCACGCCGTATAACACGGAACGGGTTTCCTCCCAAGAATATCAGTGCATAGAATAAACAGCGCAATGCTTTTTCGAAAAATGAAGCTATTATAAGACCCGGGTCCCATCACACAATGCAACGCAAGCCGGAGGATAGGGTTTTCCCTTATAATAGCCAAACATGCTTGGTACGTTTAAAACAAATCATTTGATACTATAATATGTGTATAGTGTCAAAACATTTCAATCATAAATATAAATCATAGACGGCATGGGTACCATATATCATGTCGCCATACTAGTTCTACAATTAAAACCGCGATACACGTATTGGAAATTGGATTTCCGTCATGAGTCGAGGCAAGGGGCAAGCTCCTCTCCGCGTTCGAGACACTCTAGCAAATGCCTCAGGATTACGCACACTGGGTAACCCTTGGATCTTCAGGGCCGGTCCTCACTTACGTTAGAGGATTAGTATTCCTGAACACACGTTTCCCGGTCCTTACAGACCTATAATCGAGGCGCCTCATCCAACAACCACAAAGGTGAAAAGTATATAAATGTCAGGGCTGGTAAGTCACTGACACCACCAAAGCTAGAAAGAAACGTCGTGCTCTCCCTGCAGTCCGTATCCCGTTTTTGACTCATACCGAGGTGTGAGGCTCGCAAATTCACGTTATACACAAAGCTGCCACGTAGGCGTGCTTTGATCAGCAACCACAAGACTTTGCTTTTCAACAGAAGCCTTGATCATTGCATCTTAGCGTGCCACACAGGCAGTTCATGCCATGCGACTGATGTCCATCGATATACAACCTCTGAGCTCGTACGTCTCAGAGAAGGGCGTTAAGCAAAAGAATAAATTCTCCGCCGCCAAATAGATGCATATTTAATAGAAATCAATCAACACAGAATAAAATCCAGTGTCAGACACACAATCCATTTTCAAGTTCGTTCTGGGGCTGAACGAAACCGGAGGCACTTTCCTCGCATATCCATCCATCTCCAAGTACGTCTGGACGACCACCAACTATTTCAATCCTCTTGGGTGTACAGCCCAATCAGGATCGTCAGTAATAATCCAAACGATGTGAAGACTTCCGGTCTTCAACCACCGTCTTCATCTTCGACATATTGTCGAATCGGTTATCCAGAATGGGGAAAAACCCGGCCTTTCCGAATAACCCGCGTATATTAGAACAAATGTTACACAAACACAACATACGCCTCATTCCAATTCATTTGTCACTAACCGCAGATTAGCAAGAGAACAATTTCCCAAACATTAACCCCGAAGGCCGAAACCAACATCAGATCAATACCCAGGAAACCATTCTTCTTAGCCAACCTACAGCTAGTTTCTAAATTCCACATTCTTAGGGAAAGGTTCCCATTAATTTTATCCAAGATAGATTCTTTAAAATTTATCCTGTAATCTTCCTTTGGATGTCACTTAAAACCAAATTATGGTTTTTCCAACTAGTCGAGATTAGCGAACCGTAACGAAGTAATTATTTATTTTATTTCCCAATCCCAACCTATTCATCTCATGAAGCAAAACTGGTAATACTCCATATCTAACACCGTGGTGTTATCGGTAAAATTAATTACCATTTCACGCTCAAATCTAATTAAAGATTTAACTATCGCTTTGGAGCAAAACTGGTAATACTCCATTCTCGCTCATTTTCTAAATTTGATAATTTAGATTATCCATTCGCATTTCACTCTAATTGAAGATTTGTTAAACTCCTTTTACTGGGTTAAAGAACTAGGTGTTATTTAAAACACACTTCACGACAAACCCAAATCACATTCTATTTGTTATCGGGTTAAAGAACTAGTGTTATTTAAAACACTGTTCACGATAAACCCATTTCAAATCCAATCAAATATATTAGAAATCCCGATTATTTAAAACCCCTTTTAAATCTAATTTATTTATTTAAAAATAATTGGGTTTTAAATTTAGTTCAAAACTAGTTCATTTCGATAAAAATCCATTTTTATCTTTTCAAATATGGAGTTTTTCACCCCAATTTTTCCCAAATCATTTCTTATGATTTTACACAAGTTATTACTATTTTTAATAATTTCATCAAGGTCCGTACAGTCGATTTCCAACAATGGCCATCGAACTGCACTTATAGCGACCTTTTTCGAATTTGATTTGGACGTATCTCCAAATCCAACCGTTAGATTTTGAATTTCAAATATTCGTTAGAAAGCTCTTTTCGATACGAACCTAACGGTTCCGGTTTTAGGAGAATCCGACGGTCGGATCTCCCGTAATGTCCGTTTGAAATAAATGGTCGAAATTTACGAACTGCCGCAGCGCGGCGCGTTCTATTCAGGCCATTATATTATATATATAATATATATAATATATATTTCGTCGATTTCTATTTAAAACGAATTATATAAATAGTTTTAAATTCGTTTCAAGAACCATTTCAACTTCTATTTCAATCCAAAGCAAAATTGAATTTCTCTTTAAAAATTCGTTTTAAAATTCATTTCTATTTAATTCAAATTTAAATTCAATTTGAATTCGTTTCAATTCGCTTTCAATTCAATTTGAATTCGTTTTCAATTCAATTCAAATTGGTTTTATATTCGATTCAAATTCATTTTCTATTCAAATCAAATTCGTTTCGTTTTCTATTTGAATCAAGTTCATTATATATTCAATTTGAAATCAAATTGGTTTTCTATTCCATTCAATTCGAAATCGTTTTATATTCAATTCAAATCGAAATCGTTATATATTCAATTCATTTCGAAATCGTTATATATTCAATTCATTTCGAAATCGTTATATATTCAATTCATTTCGAAATCGTTATATATTCAATTCATTTCGAAATCGTTATATATTCAATTACGAATGTAATCGATATAAATATCGTTCGCGTCAAAATGGCGCATCACTAATCAACACGGCTTTATATATTCTATTTCAAATATTTCTTTTTGTCAACACACGACTAATCTCAACGAATGAGTACCGTCCATGTGTGACTATTTTTGTTAAAATACTTCGTTCAACACATGACTAATCTCAACGGATGAGTACAGTCAACACATGAACCTTTACTTTATATTGATAAAGATGTAAATTTTATTATAAAAATAATTCGTTCAACACATGACTAATCCCAACGGATGAGTATAGTCAACACATGAACCTTTACTTTATATTGATAAAGATGTAAATTTTATTATAAAAATAATTCGTTCAACACAGGACTAATCCCAACGGATGAGTATAGTCAACACATGAACCTTTATTTTATAATATTCTTTATTTTCTAAATTGGAATGAGGCCCAATCAATTACCATATAAAGTTAATTATATGGATTTTCATACCACACATGTATATAATAGCATTGAAAAATAATCAACCATCAACCAAAGTGCACTACACTGTATAAGCATCAAATATAGATATCTAACGCTTATAACAGCCTGTCAATCAATCGATCGACATATTTAATCAATCAGGATGAGTGAACTTCAAATTTCATCCCAACACCCGTGTAGGGTTTCAAACAATCAAACACAGATTTTATTCGTGCAGTTGGGCGATGTGTAAAATTTATCGTCCCAATCAATGTCAGTCAAATAGGTGTACATAAACAAACCGTCCGGTTTGTAAATGAATATTTTATTTATTCACATTCACGTTAAAAATTATAATTTTAACGATAAAACACTTTATTTCAACATATGAATTTCTATTCGATTCATTTATTCAATAAAATGATATTTTTATTTTTCTAACATATTTTAGAAAATTTCGGCGGCATAACGGCACGATACTAGAAACGGGACGAGGCCTAGCCTTATCCCCGGTCTAGTGAAGGCCCACGCCATTCACACATCAATCAAATTCACCAAACAACCAAATTCAAATCAAATCATAACTAAGCTATGCAACCAAACAAACAAGTCCATGGTCTGTGGACGATTGTGTCGGGTGCTACTAAGCACCGTCTGCATCCTAGTATATATATAACTAGAAAATGAAATTGAAAGGTGAGAAGTTCTCACCGAAAGCTATCCTAACTTCATGGCTCTTCACTGATATAAATCTTCATTGCTATCGCATCTTCGCTATCTTCTTTGCCCGTAGCCACTACATATATAAAAATCACACATTTTTATATTTTGTTGTCTTTGAAATAAAAATCACATTTTTATTTATTCACTTTCCATTTAAAAATCATATTTTTTTATAATCACTTCATATATTTAAAAATCGAATTTTTATTACGATGTTCAATATATAAAAATCATATTTTTACTATCACGCTCTATGGATAAAAATTCTATTTCTACATTGCTACTATATAGATAAAAATTCCATTTCAAAAATATAGATTTCACCCTTATAAAAATATAGATTTCGCCTTTTCTAATATGAAGATTTCGCCTTTTCTAATATGAAGTTTTCGCCTTTATAAAAATAAAGTTTTCGCCTTTATAAAAATAAAGTTTTCGCCTTTTTAAATTTAAAGATTTCACCTTTTAAATTTAAAGATTTCACCTTTATAAAAATCATCACTTTACTTCAACGTATATAAAATAAAAATCAGATTTTTATTTCGCTACATATACAAAGATGATATTTTTATATTCTCTATCCTATAAAGATTATATTTTTAATATTTCTATATAGTAAAGATTATATTTTTAATACTTTAAAAATATAAAAATCATATTTTTACTTCTTCTACTCAATAAAAATTACGCCTTTTCTATTTTAAAGTTTAAACCTCTTTTTTTTTCTATTTCAAACCTTTAAAATAAAATCAATTTTAAAATTCCTTTTAAATCAGTTTTTAAATCTAAAAAAAAAATCAGTTTTTAAAAATCCTAAAAATCAGTTTTTATGCAACCTTAAAAAATCAGTTTTTAAATTCGAAAATAAAAATAAAAATAAAATAAAATTGCTCACCGCAGATTTCGAAGTGGAGAAGGGAAGAAGAGGGCGTCGGCGGCTCGTTGGTGGCGTTCGGAGGTGTCGCGGCGAGGTAAGGGGGCTGCGGCTTCGATTTGATGTCGCGACTTCGAGACGAGGCGGGGTCGGACGGAAGGGGGGGCGTCGAAGTCTTCGTCGGCGGTGGCTTCGAGGGTAAGGCGGCGGCGCGATTTGATTAGGTTAGGTTTTCTCTTTTTTTTTTGTTTCTGAATAATGAATCGGGGAGGGGGGGGGGGCAATGAAGAAGAAATAAGGCGGGGGGGGGGGGGGAATTAAAATAATATATATTTTTTTATTAATTAATTATTTAATTTTGGTAAAAAGGTTGACTTTTTCATACGACCTCTAAACGAGGCCCACTGCCTGTCGTCCATAGCGTTTTACCCCCATTCCGAACCCAATGGGATACGTATCGCAAGCTGATTTGATCGATTGAATCAGTTTCCTTTGAATTTACATTTAAATCACTATATTGAATTTTAAACGTACATTTCAAATTACCGGGGTCGCATACTAACTCTAAAAATTCTCGAAAAATATTTTCTAGCTTCGTATTGACGATACGGTCCTAACAAAACTAGTTTCGTCGAATTCTGAGATCGTTGGAAAAATGGCCATTTTCCAGTCGATTAAAATCAACTGAAACTGGTCAAACGCGTTTTCCTTTGCCACGCTCACATATTGATTCGAAAAATTATGAAATTTGGAATCTAGCAATAATTTAACACTGCGGATCCAACAAAAGTGGTTTCGTCGAAATCCGAGGTCGTTTACAAAATGTCCATTTTTAAGGGCCTGAATTCCATAGCGACTATTCAGAATTTTCAACTGGACATATCTTTTGATTCTCGCTACGAAATTTTGATTTGTCGGATTCGTTAGAAAGATATTCTCATTTAGATCCTATCATTTTTGGTTTCACTAAAATCCGGATTGTTTTGCACCCGGTATGCTCAATTGAAGTTTGAAATCGAATTATCGAACTACCGCGCCATTTTCAATTCTATTTATAATTATATATAAATATTTATATTCTAACGACGACGCGTATAAATATATACGTTCGATTCTATATTCAAAATAAATTTTCTCGCCGATATTATTTAATATAATTCATTTTAAATATCCAAAATTCGCTAAAATTGCCAAAATAAAAATTTTAAACTGGCCCAGATTTTCCGGGTTATTACAATCTCCCCCACTTAAAACTTTTCGTCCCCGAAAAGGAACAAAGTCGAAAGTGGTTTAATTATTCAACTCTACGTTCGATCAGGCTTCCATTCTCCAACTCTTTAGTTTCTGAGAATTTTCAAAATTTCAAAAATTTGGCTAACACCCTAAATTTTCGAAAAATTTCGCCATAACCTCCCCTGCACCGGGAGCATCGGGGAATTTCAAATAGCTTCCCCGGTCCTTCTAATCTCAAAAAGAAAAAGAAAAAGCCAAGCGGCTAGCCAATAGGCTCATAAAATCATCATCACCCAAACAAAACAGGAAATTATGTAGTAAACATGTACCTATTTGTCGGGCAAACAAATTTTATTCTCTGCTCTAGCCTCCTTGCTATGACCTGTTCAATGTAAGTATATGTATATGCAAGCAAATGCGACCAATTTTTAATACAATTCAATTATTAGTTTAATTAGGCATAAATGGTTCAAAATTAGCAAACAAATAAACAAACAACACAAACATCAATCAATTAGTGGATTAGAGTTTTCAAATTCATAATTTTGATACATATACAAAAAATCATGTTTTGATGCCAATTCACAACAATGTGTTCTAGCTATATTAGTTTTGGTTCTCACACCAGTCTAATGGAAATATATCGATATCACACCTTCGTTACTCGAACATGAATACTAATGACAACTAGTCAATCATCAGAATCATCTTCGGGCCACTAGAGTATGATTCTATATCTATCCAATATATTAAAACTTCGAATATACGTTCATGACGCGTATATGCAAAATCTTTATATACTAGATTGTCCATATTCAAAATAAATAAATAGTCAAATACGTTTTAAAATGGTTTAAATTTCAAAACAAAATGGTTTTCAATTGAAAAATATATTCTTCACACTCGTTCTAGGATACTACTGATCCTATCTCTAACGAGTCATTCTAATTGGATATTACTAATCCAATATCTGATGAATTCTTTCGTATGGTTCTAATGTGTCTTGTTCTCGAGCTCTGTAAACCAAAGCTCTCATACCAAATGTGACGGCCGGGAATTTCGCTCGATCCGAATCAGTCGTTAAACCGATCTAGACCGTTCGAAACCCCTGAACGTTGAGAACATGACAAATCAGAACACAAACAGAAGAACATTTCATTGTATATTACAACAATGCATCAGGTTACAAGAATATACAGAGTATAAATGAATAAATATTACACAGAAATATCAGAGATTTAAATTACATTTAAATACATAGCAGCGGAAAAATAATATAAAGCACAACTGAAGGTGATATACGGATACAGAGCTTTCCGGATATCATTCCAGCTGTAAACCAGGATCCTGTGAATATAAATCTGCAAAACCAAAACTACTAGCTGCCCGTGCGGAAAATAGGGGCACCCAGAGTTTAGGTTAAAACAATAAACTCCAGGTCAGTCATGTGACTGGTGTGAGAACTAAAACAGTTATTTAAAACTTTACTTTAAAAGAGAGTGATTCAAGGGACCACGCCGTATAACACGGAACGGGTTTCCTCCCAAGAATATCAGTGCATAGAATAAACAGCGCAATGCTTTTTCGAAAAATGAAGCTATTATAAGACCCAGGTCCCATCACACAATGCAACGCAAGCCGGAGGATAGGGTTTTCCCTTATAATAGCCAAACATGCTTGGTACGTTTAAAACAAATCATTTGATACTATAATATGTGTATAGTGTCAAAACATTTCAATCATAAATATAAATCATAGACGGCATGGGTACCATATATCATGTCGCCATACTAGTTCTACAATTAAAACCGCGATACACGTATTGGAAATTGGATTTCCGTCATGAGTCGAGGCAAGGGGCAAGCTCTTCTCCGCGTTCGAGACACTCTAGCAAATGCCTCAGGATTACGCACACTGGGTAACCCTTGGATCTTCAGGGTCGGTCCTCACTTACGTTAGAGGATTAGTATTCCTGAACACACGTTTCCCGGTCCTTACAGACCTATAATCGAGGCGCCTCATCCAACAACCACAAAGGTGAAAAGTATATAAATGTCATGGCTGGTAAGTCACTGACACCACCAAAGCTAGAAAGAAACGTCATGCTCTCCCTGCAGTCCGTATCCCGTTTTTGACTCATACCGAGGTGTGAGGCTCGCGAATTCACATTATACACAAAGCTGCCACGTAGGCGTGCTTTGATCGGCAACCACAAGACTTTGCTTTTCAACAGAAGCCTTGATCATTGCATCTTAGCGTGCCACACAGGCAATTCATGCCATGCGACTGATGTCCATCGATATACAACCTCTGAGCTCGTACGTCTCAGAGAAGGGCGTTAAGCAAAAGAATAAATTCTCCGCCGCCAAACAGATGCATATTTAATAGAAATCAATCAACACAGAATAAAATCCAGTGTCAGACACACAATCCATTTTCAAGTTCGTTCTGGGGCTGAACGAAACCGGAGGCACTTTCCTCGCATATCCATCCATCTCCAAGTACGTCTGGACGACCACCAACTATTTCCATCCTCTTGGGTGTACAGCCCAATCAGGATCGTCAGTAATAATCCAAACGATGTGAAGACTTCCGGTCTTCAACCACCGTCTTCATCTTCGACATATCGTCGAATCGGTTATCCAGAATGGGTATAAACCCGGCCTTTCCGAGTAACTCGCGTATATTAGAACAAATGTTACACAAACACAACATACGCCTCATTCCAATTCATTAGTCACTAACCGCAGATTAGCAAGAGAACAATTTCCCAAACATTAACCCCGAAGGCCGAAACCAACATCAGATCAATACCCAGGAAACCATTCTTCTTAGCCAACCTACAGCTAGTTTCTAAATTCCACATTCTTAGGGAAAGGTTCCCATTAATTTTATCCAAGATAGATTCTTTAAAATTTATCCTGTAATCTTCCTTTGGATGTCACTTAAAACCAAATTATGGTTTTTCCAACTAGTCGAGATTAGCGAACCGTAACGAAGTAATTATTTATTTTATTTCCCAATCCCAACCTATTCATCTCATGAAGCAAAACTGGTAATACTCCATATCTAACACCGTGGTGTTATCGGTAAAATTAATTACCATTTCACGTTCAAATCTAATTAAAGATTTAACTATCGCTTTGGAGCAAAACTGGTAATACTCCATTCTCGCTCATTTTCTAAATTTGATAATTTAGATTATCCATTCGCATTTCAATCTAATTGCAGATTTGTTAAACTCCTTTTACTGGGTTAAAGAACTAGGTGTTATTTAAAACACAGTTCACGACAAACCCAAATCACATTCTATTTGTTATCGGGTTAAAGAACTAGTGTTATTTAAAACACTGTTCACGATAAACCCATTTCAAATCCAATCAAATATATTAGAAATCCCGATTATTTAAAACCCCTTTTAAATCTAATTTATTTATTTAAAAATAATTGGGTTTTAAATTTAGTTCAAAACTAGTTCATTTCGATAAAAATCCATTTTTATCTTTTCAAATATGGAGTTTTTCACCCCAATTTTTCCCAAATCATTTCTTATGATTTTACACAAGTTATTACTATTTTTAATAATTTTATCAAGGTCCGTACAGTCGATTTCCAACAATGGCCATCGAACTGCACTTATAGCAACCTTTTTCGAATTTGATTTGGACGTATCACCAAATCCAACCGTTAGATTTTGAATTTCAAATATTCGTTAGAAAGCTCTTTTCGATACGAACCCAACAGTTCCGGTTTTAGGAGAATCCGACGGTCGGATCTCCCGTAATGTCCGTTTGAAATAAATGGTCGAAATTTACGAACTGCCGCAGCGCGGCGCGTTCTATTCAGGCCATTATATTATATATATAATATATATTTCGTCGATTTCTATTTAAAACGAATTATATAAATAGTTTTAAATTCGTTTCAAGAACCATTTCAACTTCTATTTCAATCCAAAGCAAAATTGAATTTCTCTTTAAAAATTCGTTTTAAAATTCATTTCTATTTAATTCAAATTTAAATTCAATTTGAATTCGTTTCAATTCGCTTTCAATTCAATTTGAATTCGTTTTCAATTCAATTCAAATTGGTTTTATATTCGATTCAAATTCATTTTCTATTCAAATCAAATTCGTTTCGTTTTCTATTTGAATCAAGTTCATTATATATTCAATTTGAAATCAAATTGGTTTTCTATTCCATTCAATTCGAAATCGTTTTATATTCAATTCAAATCGAAATCGTTATATATTCAATTCATTTCGAAATCGTTATATATTCAATTCATTTCGAAATCGTTATATATTCAATTCATTTCGAAATCGTTATATATTCAATTCATTTCGAAATCGTTATATATTCAATTACGAATGTAATCGATATAAATATCGTTCGCGTCAAAATGGCGCATCACTAATCAACACGGCTTTATATATTCTATTTCAAATATTTCTTTTTGTCAACACACGACTAATCTCAACGAATGAGTACCGTCCATGTGTGACTATTTTTGTTAAAATACTTCGTTCAACACATGACTAATCTCAACGGATGAGTACAGTCAACACATGAACCTTTACTTTATATTGATAAAGATGTAAATTTTATTATAAAAATAATTCGTTCAACACATGACTAATCCCAACGGATGAGTATAGTCAACACATGAACCTTTACTTTATATTGATAAAGATGTAAATTTTATTATAAAAATAATTCGTTCAACACAGGACTAATCCCAACGGATGAGTATAGTCAACACATGAACCTTTATTTTATAATATTCTTTATTTTCTAAATTGGAATGAGGCCCAATCAATTACCATATAAAGTTAATTATATGGATTTTCATACCACACATGTATATAATAGCATTGAAAAATAATCAACCATCAACCAAAGTGCACTACACTGTATAAGCATCAAATATAGATATCTAACGCTTATAACAGCCTGTCAATCAATCGATCGACATATTTAATCAATCAGGATGAGTGAACTTCAAATTTCATCCCAACACCCGTGTAGGGTTTCAAACAATCAAACACAGATTTTATTCGTGCAGTTGGGCGATGTGTAAAATTTATCGTCCCAATCAATGTCAGTCAAATAGGTGTACATAAACAAACCGTCCGGTTTGTAAATGAATATTTTATTTATTCACATTCACGTTAAAAATTATAATTTTAACGATAAAACACTTTATTTCAACATATGAATTTCTATTCGATTCATTTATTCAATAAAATGATATTTTTATTTTTCTAACATATTTTAGAAAATTTCGGCGGCATAACGGCACGATACTAGAAACGGGACGAGGCCTAGCCTTATCCCCGGTCTAGTGAAGGCCCACGCCATTCACACATCAATCAAATTCACCAAACAACCAAATTCAAATCAAATCATAACTAAGCTATGCAACCAAACAAACAAGTCCATGGTCTGTGGACGATTGTGTCGGGTGCTACTAAGCACCGTCTGCATCCTAGTATATATATAACTAGAAAAAGAAATTGAAAGGTGAGAAGTTCTCACCGAAAGCTATCCTAACTTCACGACTCTTCACTGATAGAAATCTTCATTGCTATCGCATCTTCGCTATCTTCTTTGCCCGTAGCCACTACATATATAAAAATCACACATTTTTATATTTTGTTGTCTTTGAAATAAAAATCACATTTTTATTTATTCACTTTCCATTTAAAAATCATATTTTTTTATAATCACTTCATATATTTAAAAATCGAATTTTTATTACGATGTTCAATATATAAAAATCATATTTTTACTATCACGCTCTATGGATAAAAATTCTATTTCTACATTGCTACTATATAGATAAAAATTCCATTTCAAAAATATAGATTTCGCCCTTATAAAAATATAGATTTCGCCTTTTCTAATATGAAGATTTCGCCTTTTCTAATATGAAGTTTTCGCCTTTATAAAAATAAAGTTTTCGCCTTTATAAAAATAAAGTTTTCGCCTTTTTAAATTTAAAGATTTCACCTTTTAAATTTAAAGATTTCACCTTTATAAAAATCATCACTTTACTTCAACGTATATAAAATAAAAATCAGATTTTTATTTCGCTACATATACAAAGATGATATTTTTATATTCTCTATCCTATAAAGATTATATTTTTAATATTTCTATATAGTAAAGATTATATTTTTAATACTTTAAAAATATAAAAATCATATTTTTACTTCTTCTACTCAATAAAAATTACGCCTTTTCTATTTTAAAGTTTAAACCTCTTTTTTTTTCTATTTCAAACCTTTAAAATAAAATCAATTTTAAAATTCCTTTTAAATCAGTTTTTAAATCTAAAAAAAAAATCAGTTTTTAAAAATCCTAAAAATCAGTTTTTATGCAACCTTAAAAAATCATTTTTTAAATTCGAAAATAAAAATAAAAATAAAATAAAATTGCTCACCGCAGATTTCGAAGTGGAGAAGGGAAGAAGAGGGCGTCGGCGGCTCGTTGGTGGCATTCGGAGGTGTCGCGGCGAGGTAAGGGGGTTGCGGCTTCGATTTGATGTCGCGACTTCGAGACGAG
The DNA here is from genome assembly GCA_030737875.1 of Allium sativum. NCBI lineage: Eukaryota > Viridiplantae > Streptophyta > Magnoliopsida > Asparagales > Amaryllidaceae > Allium > Allium sativum. Next base: position 434,652,083 of record CM060912.1, read on the forward strand.
GCGGGGTCGGACGGAAGGGGGGGCGTCGAAGTCTTCGTCGGCGGTGGCTTCGAGGGTAAGGCGGCGGCGCGATTTGATTAGGTTAGGTTTTCTCTTTTTTTTTTTTGTTTCTGAATAATGAATCGGGGGGGGGGGGGCAATGAAGAAGAAATAAGGCGGGGGGGGGGGGGGAATTAAAATAATATATATTTTTTTATTAATTAATTATTTAATTTTGGTAAAAAGGTTGACTTTTTCATACGACCTCTAAACGAGGCCCACCGCCTGTCATCCATAGCGTTTTACCCCCATTCCAAACCCAATGGGATACGTATCGCAAGCTGATTTGATCGATTGAATCAGTTTCCTTTGAATTTACATTTAAATCACTATATTGAATTTTAAACGTACATTTCAAATTACCGGGGTCGCATACTAACTCTAAAAAGTCTCGAAAAATATTTTCTAGCTTCGTATTGACGATACGGTCCTAACAAAACTAGTTTCGTCGAATTCTGAGACCGTTGGAAAAATGGCCATTTTCCAGTCGATTAAAATCAACTGAAACTGGTCAAACGCGTTTTCCTTTGCCACGCTCACATATTGATTCGAAAAATTATGAAATTTGGAATCTAGCAATAATTTAACACTGCGGATCCAACAAAAGTGGTTTCGTCGAAATCCGAGGTCGTTTGCAAAATGTCCATTTTTAAGGGCCTGAATTCCATAGCGACTATTCAGAATTTTCAACTGGACATATCTTTTGATTCTCGCTACGAAATTTTGATTTGTCGGATTCGTTAGAAAGATATTCTCATTTAGATCCTATCATTTTTGGTTTCACTAAAATCCGGATTGTTTTGCACCCGGTATGCTCAATTGAAGTTTGAAATCGAATTATCGAACTACCGCGCCATTTTCAATTCTATTTATAATTATATATAAATATTTATATTCTAACGACGACGCGTATAAATATATACGTTCGATTCTATATTCAAAATAAATTTTCTCGCCGATATTATTTAATATAATTCATTTTAAATATCCAAAATTCGCTAAAATTGCCAAAATAAAAATTTTAAACTGGCCCAGATTTTCCGGGTTATTACATAAACAATTTGGGTTTGCTGCATTTTTTCCATGGAATGGAAATCTCTCAAGGTGATGATGGAGTTTTTATTTGTCAAAAGAAATATGCTAAGAAAATATCGAGAAAATTTGGGATGCTTGGGTGTAATCCGGTTGATACACCACTAGTTGTGAATGAAAAGCTAAAAAAAGAAGATAGGGGAAGGAAGGTTGATGCTAGTTACTGCAGAAGCCTAGTTGGTAATTTATTTTACCTTACTAATACAAGACCTGACATCATGTTTGCAGTCAGCCTACTTTCTCGGTTCATGAATGATCCTAGTCATATCCATCTACGTGCAACAAAAAGGGTGCTGATATATATTTTAGGCACTTTGGACTATGGGATCAAATATAAAAATAATGTTGAAACTAATTTATTTGGTTTTTGTGATAGTGACTGGGCAGGAAGTACAGATGACTTGAAAAGCACTTTTGGATATGTGTTTTCTCTTGGATCAAGAGCATTTTCTTAGTGTTCGAAGAAGCAACAAACAGTTGCTCAATCTTCTGCAGAAGCTGAATATATTTCAGCTGGCCTAGCTACCCAACAAGCAATATGGTTGAAGAAAATACTAAATGATTTTGGTGAGAAATAAGAAGTTGTGACTATCCATTGTGATAACAAATCAGCCATTGCTATAACTAAGAATCCAGTCCATCATGGAAGAAAAAAGCATATAGCCATCAAATAACATTTCATTAGAGAAGCAATTGAAAATGAAGAGGTACAGCTAAATTTTTGCAAAACAAATAATCAAGTTGCTGATATTTTCACAAAAACATTGAAGCCTGATAATTTTAAAAGATTGCGAGACATTCTTGGAGTTCAAAAACGAAGCTTACGGTGGAATATTGGAAATAATCTTGGTTTTTTAGGAAACAATTAATTGTATTGTTAAATTAGCAATTGTATTAATGAATTGAATAAATCAAGGGAAAATATAGACTTTCTATTTTAGATATTCTAGATAATGCATTCCTAGAATACTCTAAAGAGTGCACTGCATTATAAAAGCAAGGTAATCAAGCTGATGTATGTATGCAATCAAAATTTGTAATCAAAAGGAAAGCAATGAAAATTTCCTACTCATTAAAATAATTCTCTCAAAAATTCCTTCTTCTTCTCATAAAATATTCCTAACAAATCTTTTTTCCTATTGGTTGCAAAAGTTTGAAAATCGGTCGGTCGGTCGGCCGGTTTTGCATATAGAAGATTTTTGTCACAATTCAGTGTCCATTCTCGGCAAGCATCCAACGTTTAAACAAGAGAGTCCAATGTGGCAGACCATACACTGTAACGAGATTCCTGATTGTGAGAAGTTTTCATCCGTATTTGAAAATGATAAAGCTAATGGCATACAAATTACCACAATTACTTATGAATCAAATCTGCATGCAACATGATTCAAGTTTTTTTGTTTTTTGGTACCTTTGAATTAGCTAGAGATGCTCTTATACTGAGTTTTAAAACCAAATAGCAAATAAGAAGTTAAATATTATTTAAGCTTATCTTTTTTTTCCATTATTTGAATACTGTGATGGTGATTTTAAGGTTCATTGTGTTGGATATGGTTTAGGATTATAAACTAAGATTGATACAAAAAAAAAACAATAAGCTTTCCTTTTCTTCTAAGCAAAAAGAAAGATTCATACATATAATGGTACTACTACTAACAATTCTTTGCATCCTCATAAAGTCAATAGGGAGCCAAAATCTTGGTAAGTCAACAAACAATCGATTAGTAAACCACTGTTTTCGAGCGTCAACTAACAGCTGGTCTACGCTACTATTTATGCTGAGGTATTTCTTAATGACTCTGCAATTGTTTTGTACAAAAGTAAAATATTTGTAGTTCTATTTTATTTTAATGTAGAACATTCACAGTTTCAAAAGTTCATGTGCATACCGACGACAGCTATATCAAAATCTTTGTTTTGCTCAGTTCATTTGTTTTCATTTTGAAAAAATCTTCTTAATTCAAGTTATAGTTTTGTTTTGTAACCCAGTAAGCTGAAAACAGCTTCAGTTTCAACAGTTGGTCTAAACGGGATTATTATAAAAGCTTATAATAAATAAATATTTGTGTTTGGGTGTTTATAGAATATGTAGGAACGATTCTGCAAATAAAATATCAAGCTTCAACTGGATATGTAAATTTTGAAGCTACACCACCTGCATCCTGTTTGAAATGCATGTGCTTATATGAAATGCACTATAAATAATAGATGTGGGCTTGGCCATGTTGCTACACTATACTTGGAGTTTCTACAATATTATACCATTTTAACTAAGAAATGTAGTGCATGCACAGTTTGTTGAACTCGACGAAAAACCAAGATTAATTTGTAATGAAAAGCTCGGATAATTTAAAGATGCTCAAAGTAGAAATAGTTTTGCAAAAAAAAAAGTTTGTTTGATTAATTAGAAATGTTACCACGAAAATTGGCAACTGCTTAATTCCAAGTTTACATTATACTTACTGATAGTTTCGAATAGATTAACAATTTTGGAGCAACCTATTTATGGAAGAAAAGTTTAAAATTTGTAACATGCTCAAATTATTTGATGGAACTAATTTACTACATAACGATGGAAGTTCATATAATGCAATGGAGTATGGGATTTTCTAATTATTTCCATTACAGTTTCATTTAATGTACCGTTGGTTATTGGATGATATATGAATAAGTTAAAAATATTTGTGAATAGATGAAACATTCTAAAGGCAAAGATTTTGTTCTTAAAGTGCTTACTGTGCAGCAAAGTGACCAATTAAAAGGATAATTTGTGATCTTTTTTCTACCCTGCAGATACTATGCACGAAGCGCACATCATTTTGTTGTCGCCCCATTAAAATGAAGGGCACTCAGAAACTAATGAACCATAACCTTTTTAAGAGGTACAAGAAAAGAAACAGAGTGCATAAAATTTTTATTCAACGATTTCTTCCTTATATAAGGTAATCTCATAAGTTTTAATTATTTATTATTGGTTTCCATGATTTGTATCTAATATGGTTTTCAATTTTGCTCATGTATAATGGTCCTATATAAGCCAATATCAGTTGCAAGTTCATTGCTACTCTTTATAGAGTACTAATGAACATGCTTCTTGACAGCAACATAGTACGGTTATAGCTTTTAACTATGATGAAATATCTCTACATTCTTAGACCAATACTAATGTTATATTGGATTTGTAGGCTGTTCATCCATTGGCATTGCGAATTACTATATTATTCCAGTGATTCATTAGTTTTACAAAGAAATTATTGTAGTGGATATTCGATTATAAGGTTGGATGTAACATGCTGTTTTGGCATAGTTTCATAGAAAAGTCGAATGGGTTATTATTAGTTAAAATGGAAATTGCTTTTTATATGGCCCTTGCAGTCATGCTCATATTTTTTTGACAAGTAATTGAGCACAAAGCCCGTGGCTTATGTCAAATTCTGGGAACTAAGCAGTAATGTCAGCGAATAAGGGTTAAGCAACTGCTGAGACTGACTGAACTGTGCCTTTTTGGACACTGGATATGTCAGTCAGTGGAAAGGCAAGGCCATTGGCAGTTAGAGTTTGAAATACTTTGCGATGGTATCTTCAACCAGATTTTGGTTCGCTATCTTTATTTATGAGTGTTTTGCTGTGTTAAGTCTAATTAAATTTGTAACATTTTTATGCTTGCTAATGCAGTTATATAAGTCGTTGGAGTTTGAGTCATACAGTTCGTATTTCGCATTTATAGTTTTACAAATACATTTCAATACAATTGTATTTAGTTATGTACTTAAACTTATGAAAGATGCATGCAAATTTTGGCTGCATTACGAATTTGAGAGTAAATTAATATATAAAGCATGTTATAATTTTAAACCTGCCATGGTTTAATTTGTGATTAGACACCATGAACAATTTTTATAGTTTTAACACAACGGTAATCCATAACTCATGTACTTATTTTGCATATGTGGGTATGATTGGTCAGTTTGGTGTTGACATCTACTCAACATGAAGTTAAAGTTGGTTGCTCCATCTTAAAGCAAGTTCAGTGTCTAAACCGATGTCAAATTTCATTGAGCATTCAACAAAAGTGCAGATGCAATGTGGAAAGCAGCTCTACAGTGTTGGTAATGTAGTGAACTACTTTGACCATTTTGTTTTTGTTAAGTCTTATTTTCCATGTTGCCTATGACTATGGAAAGAATTGTTATTACATTGGTTGTTAACTTGTTATTGTATTCCTAGATGTGCATTATTATGTACACTTTGACTTTACCATGTTTAATTCAACAACCGTTTGGGGTTGTAGGCAGACTTCTTAATGCTTATATATGTATATGTTTGTGTGCATGTATCTGTCTACACACACATGTGGCAACAACTATTTTTGCACCTTTTAACAAGGAATTTGTTCTTTCTTCGTAATATTAAAACTAGCATTATAACAATATTTGTCTATTTTAATGAATGTGGGTAATTTTTAACAAATTATACCTCTTTTTTATAAATTGGTCATATTTGAAATGTACATGGAGAGCGAATCCCCTGTACTTAAAATCCCCTGTTTCCCTATATCCAACCAATCAGTATTCCCTATTTTCACCTTTTTGCAATTAAGTCGGAGAAAGAAAGAGGATTTGATTTTATGTAAATGTAAATGTAAATGCCTATTTATATGTACAGATGTAAATTAATTTCTACCTTTAATAAGTCAGTTAACTTTACTGTCGTTTCATATTAATTTTGCATTGTATGAAATATATATGTAATGGTGGTGCTTTGGAATCCAAACATAATGACATATGTCTAATTACTCAGAGTGAAGTATATATCAAAATATGATCGTCACCAATTCTATGATTGAAATTGTTGTATATAAAGATAGGCATGACTCACATATATGACTGCATGCATTTGATCTTAAAAGTTTTTGCTACATAACTTTTTCCATGAACATTATCATAAAATCATCTAAGCTTCATCCGTACCACTATAGAACAATGATGCATGGTATCAACAGAATTTGAATATTGTCATTATATCACGTCAACTACTCCCATTGCCCTACAATGTCAATATGTAGTACCACTCAATAATATTGAATAACATTTATATTCTATGTTATATTAATTAACCATGCTTTAATTGACATAGTAAAACCGTGTTTCATACAACAAATAATATAAATACTCTGATAATACGCTCACTGTCATGCCTTGATGTTAGAAAATATAATGGTTTTCCCATAGCACAACGTGCGCAAAATGTAATTTAGAGATATTATGTGAAAAAACAACTAAAATTTATTAGAAATCTTACAAAATAGCTAAAAAAAAACCATTCTACTACAAATAAATTATGATGTGTTGGCTAGCTTTTGGACCAAACAACCAAGGTTCACTAACCAAGAAAATACGGAACCTCGCTCGTTAGGACCCTCAGAATCTCGATCGTCATCACCACATCATCTTTGGCTCATGGTCCACCATCACGACCCCTGCATGTGGTACCCAGCAATGACTCGCAATCGCCCCTTGTATCCATGATCCACCCGTCCTTGTCATCTCGATCCGTCCTCGTCAAAGCTTCGCGACCCGATCCGTTCACAGCAGAAGGATCCGATCCGTACCATCTGCCTCTTCACGATCCAACCCCAGAAGCTAAGATGAAGATCACGACCAAGTCATTCACGATCCGAAAATGAAGGATCTTGCGACACCTGTCCATAACTGCCATTTTGACCAATTCTTTATCAAGCCACGAACCAGTCTGAGATCCTCGAGATTTGCGCCACGTATGACCGCGATCCATCTGCAAATATCAGTTATAAATAGCCCCATACTTGGCATTTTTCAAGATCTTTTGGGCAATTCTGAGCTCTAATTCCACCATTATTATATCTCTATTATTCTTGTTTAGAGTTGTCTCGAATTTGCTGAGTGAATCAACAATGTAAAAGTGAGGTTGAGGGATAAATCATTAATTGTACTCAAGTTTTAAGTATAATCATAGATATAAAGTGGACGTAGGCTCGTTAACGCCGAACCACTATAAATCTTGTGTCTTTCCTGCTTTTCTTGCATTCTTTCTAATATTAATCTCTGCATAATTGAATAACTTGGGTGTTGGAGCCAATTTTATATCTAACATTTTGGTGCTTTCATTGAGATCGAAGTCTCAGCATATTGGATTGTAGTTCTATTATTTGGATAGTCAAGTCCGAAGAAAAGAGTTGTAATAACCCGGAAATCTGAGCCAATTTAAAAATTTTATTTTAAAAATCTATTATTCTTGTTTAGAAATTTAATTTGAATAGAAATAGAAGTGTATATTTATTTGGATCGCCGTTAGAATATAAATATTTATTTTAAATATAAAAGGAATTGAAAATGGCGCGGTAGTTTGGAAATTCGATTTCAAATTTCAAATGAATGTACAGGATTCAAAATAAACCGGATTTTAGTAAAACAAAAAATATTAGAATCTATCTAAGAATATCCTTCCAACAAATCCGAAAAATTGAAATTTCATAGCGGGGATAAAAAGTTATGCCCAGTTGAAAATTCAGAATAGTCGCTATGGAGTTTTGGCCCTTAGGAAATAGCCATTTTGCAAATGACCTCTGTTTTCGACGAAACCACTTTTGTTGGAACCGGAATGTCAAGTTATTGCTAGATTCCAAAATTCGTAATTTTCTGAATCAATATGTGAGCGAGGCAAAGTAAAACGTGTTTTAACAGTTTTAGTCAGTTTCGATTGACCAGAAAATGGCCATTTTTCAAACGGTCTAAGAATTTGACGAAATTAGTTTTTTTAGGACCGTATCGTCAATACGAAGCTAGAAATATTTTTTTGGGAATTTTTAGAGTTTGTTTGTGGCCCCAGTGAATTGAAATGTGCGTTCAAATTAAATATATACAAATTTAAATTTTAATTTGAATGGAAACTGATCGTAATGAGCGAATTAGCGTGCAGGACATATCCTATTGTGTTCGGAATGGGGGTAGTTAGCTAGGTACTACAGTCGTTGGGTGTCGTTTAGAGTTGAAATAAAAAGTCAACTTAAATGAAAATTGTTAATATTATATATATAATATTCCTTCCTTTTTCCTTAACCCCTCCCTCTTCTTTCTTTTCATTTCCTTGTTCAAGTAAAAACCTGATCCCCTTTTCTTCCAAACCCTTCAGCCACCCACGTGACCGGAGCCTCCACCCACCACCGCACCTGTCTTGCCACCAACCCCAGCACCGATCGCCACCCCTCCGGCCTCCCTTAGCCACCACCCTCCTCCCCGTCGATGTAAACCCCCAAACCACCTCCGATTAGAGAACATAAGCCGCGCCACCATCCCTAGGTCCACACCTCGACCACCGCGGCCTCCCCTCACCATCAGCGACCACCAGCGCCGCCTGCTCCACCTCTAGTGAGCGCCATTACCTCCCCCCCCCCCCCCCCCCGTGGCCAAGACCCAATTTCCTCAATGAAATGTGAGTTTTTCTTTTTTATTTATTTCAGTATAAAATGTGTGTTTTTATATGATAATTTTTCATGAATAAAAAGGTTGAATTTTTCATGAATAAAAAGGTTGAATTTTTCATGTATATAAAGGTTGAATTTTTCATGTATATAAAGGTTGAATTTTTAATGAATAAAAAGGTTGAATTTTTAAAGAATAAAAAGATTTGATTTCTAATATGAAAAAGGTTTGATTTTTAAAAGTAGAAATCGATAAAAAGATTATATTTTTATAAGTGAGAGGTTGAATTTTTATCTGAAGAAAGGTAAAATCTTTAATGTAGAAAAGATGTAATGTTTATATATATAAAGGCGAGATTTTTATAAACATCGTATTAACAATATGATTTTTATGTTATAGAAATTATAAAAATATGATTTTTATGTTATAGAAATTATAAAAATACGATTTTTATAATATACAGATAATAAAAATTCGATCTTTATATAAGATGTAGACATATAAAAATATAATTTTTATATAGAAAGGGGCGTTGTAAAAATATATGAAGTAAAAACGAAAAAAATGGTTTTTATATGAAGAGAAATAAAAATATGAACTTTATTTTTATCATGAAATAGCGAGAATAAAGATTCGATATTTTTTATGAGTAGCGGATTAAAAATAGAATTTTTATATAATAGAGAATATAAAAATATTATCTTTATATATGTAACAAAATAAAAATATGATTTTTAGTGAAATAGAAATACGATTTTTATTTATATAGTAGCGGTATAAAAATGTGATTTTTAATAATCAACTGCGTGAAACAAATGACGATGAATCTGACTGAAATCAAAAGGAAATCCATACCGTTCAGAAATAGATAATGGTGGAGTGGAACACAAAGGTGAGAACTCCTCACTTTTAATTTATTTTCTAGTTGAAATATATACTGGGATGGAGACAGTGATTAGCAGCACCCGACACCTGTCGTCCACAGACCATGGATGACTTGTTTATTTGATTTCTGTGTTGTGAAATTTGATTGTGTGATGTGGAATGAAATAAAATATTTTATAGTGGAAAATATTTTATAGTTAAAAATATAATTCTTAACGAGTATATAAAATAAATATTTATAAACAAATCGGACGATTTGTTTATATACACTGATTTGACTGATATTGATTGGGAGGATAAATTTTACATATCGCCCAACTGCACAAATAAAAAATATGTGTTTGTTGATTTGAAACCCCACACGTGTATTCAGATGATATTTGACGTACACTAATCCCGATCGTTTAGTTGTATGTCAATCGATGGGTTGACAAACTGTGTAAGCGTTAATTATTTATATTTAATGCTTATGCAGTTGTGTAGTGCACACTGGATGATGGTTGATTATTTATCGTTGCTATTATATACATGTATTGTAGGGAATCCATATAATTAACATTATATGGTAATAGACTGGGCCTCATTCCAATTTGGAAAATAAGGAACATTATAAAAGAAAAATTCATGTGTTGAATAGAATTAAAAATTCATGTGTTGAATAGAAAGAAAATTCATGTGTTGAATAGAATAAAAATTCATGTGTTGAATAGAAAGAAAATTCATGTGTTGAATAGAAGGAAAATTCATGTGTTGAATAAAAATATATGTTCATGTGTTGAAAAAAATATTCATTTGTTGAATAAAATAACAAAGTTATTGAAATATATAAAGCCGTGATGGTTAGATATGCGCCATTTTGACGCGAACGATATTTATATCGATTATATTCATTTTTATAATGATTATAGAAAAAGGAAGTGATTTCAAAATATAACGTTTTGAAAATATTATCATTTATAGATTAATGATATGGAATATTTAATTTTGATTAGAAATTGAATTTGAAGTGGAAATCGTTTTGAAAATGAATTTAAAACAATTTATAAAATGCGTTTTAAAAGGAAATCGACGAAATATGTATAATATATATTATATATATATAGAATGGCCTGAATAGAACGCGCTGCGGTAGTTCGCGAATTTCGACCATTGACTTCGATTGGACATTACGGGAGATCCGACCGTCGGATTCTCCTCAAACCGGAACCTTTGGTTCTTATCGAAAAGAACTTTCTAACGAATATTAGAGATTTGAAATCTAACGGTTGGATTTGGAATTATGTCCAAATCAAATTTGGAAAAGGTCGCTATAAGTGCAGTTCGATGGCCGTTGATGGAAATCGACTGTACGGGCCTTGATAAAATTATTAAAAATAGTAATAATTTGTGTAAAATCATAAGAAATGATTTAGGAAGAATTAGGATGAAAAACTCCATATTTTAAAAGATAAAAATAGATTTTTTATCGAAATGAACTAGTTTTGAACTAGAATTAAAATTAATTTATTTTTGAAATAAATAAATTGAATTTGGAAGGGGTTTTACAAGTAACCATAATTTCCAATAATTGAATTGGAATGGATTTGAATCGAAACTGTCTTTGGAATATTTCGATGTTGGATTTCGTTATTATACAGATATTGTTATGGAAATTTGAAAGATATATTTATATCGTTATTTCCAATACTATATTTGTTGGTCGTAAAATTTGATATTGAATATAAGCCGATATATTTTCTATTCAGATCCTTGTATATAATATCAAATGGGATTTGGGTTTGTCATGAATGGTGTCTTCATTAACACTGTTCTTAAACCCAGTTGAGAAAAAGATTAAATCTTTTTATTTAGATTTAATGAAGTATACCAATTAAATGGTATTTAATTGGAATTGAATTTGAATTGATTTTTGGGTTTATCGTGAACGGGGTTTTAAATAACACTTGTTCTTTAACCCGATAAGTAGAGGAATGTGATTTTGGGTTTATAGTGAACTGTGTTTTAAATGACATTGGTTCTTTAACCCAGTTAAAGACAGGATATGATTTCCCAAGTTAAACAATCATTAATATTGATTTTTGGGAATACTAAAACTAAGTGGAGTTTTAATGAATCTTTAATTAGATTGAAGTGATCGAGAATGGGGTATCACCAGTTTTGCTCCAGGCGATAATTAAATCTTTAATTAGATTTGAACGTGAAATGGTAATTGAATTTACCGATAACACCATGGTGTTAGATATGAAGTATTACCAGTATTACTTCATGGGATGAATAGGTTGGAATTGGGAAATAAAATAAATGATTACTTCGGTGTGGTTCGCTAATCCCAACTAATTTGAATTGATATTCAAAGGAATATCAAAGAATAAATTTAAAGAATTTATCTTTGATAAAATTAATGGGAACCTTTCCCAAAGTATAAGAATAATTGAAGAAAGGTATATTTTGAATTGGAATGAGGCGTATGTTGTGTTTGTGTAACACTAGTTTATTTTATACGCGAGTTATTCAGAAAGACCGGTTTTATCCCATTTTGAATAACTGATTCGACGTGGTGTCGAGGATGAAGACGGTGGTTGAAGACCGGAGGTCTTCACATCGTTTAGGTGATTACTGATGATCTTGATTGGGTTGTACACCCAAGAGGAGGGAATCAGTTGGTGATCGTCCAGACGTACTTGGAGATCGATGGATATGTGAGGTACAAGGTGCCTCCGGTTTCGTTTAGACCCAGAACGAACTTGTAAATGGACTGTGTGTCTGATATTGAATTTTATTCTGTGTGATTGATTTCTATTAAATATATATCTGTTTGGCGACGGATAATTTATTCTCTTGCTTAATCCCCATCTCTGATACGTACGAGGTCAGGGGTTATATATTGATGGATATCAATCGCATGGAGTGAATTGCCTGTGTGGCATGCCTAAGTGGCAATCGATCAAGGCTTCTGTTGAAAAGCAAAGTCCTGTGGTTGATGATCAAAGTACCGCCTATGTAGCATAGCTTTGTATAACGTTAATTTGCGAGCCTCACACCCCGGTTGTGAACCAGAAACGGGAGAGGACCTCAGGGAGGGCATGTGTTTCCTTCTAGTTAGGGTGGTGTCAGTGACCTACCAGCCCTGACATTTATATTATTTTCACCTGTGTGGTTGTTGTTGTTGCGAGGCGCCTCGGATATATCGGTGACTATGTGGAGCCGATGGAGTCATAGGACTCATTTACGCCCCAAAGGGTGGGGAAATGCAGTGTTCAGGCATTTTAATCCACATCGGTGGACCGACCCTGACGATTCAGGGGCTCACCTGTGTCTGGGTCCTGAGACATGGGCTAGATTGTCTCGAATCGGTAGAGGACGATCCCTTGCCTCGGTTCCTAGATGGAAATCCAATTTCCAAATACGTGACTTTGCAGTTTTAATTGTAGAACTAGCATGGCGACATGATATATGGTACCCATGTCGTCTATGATTGATATTTATGATTGAAATTGTTTTGACATTATACACTTATAGTAATAATAAAACATGATTTTAGCGTATCAAGCATTCTTTGGCTATTATAAGGTAATACCCTATCCACCGGCTTGTGTTGCATTGTGTGATAGGACCTGGGTCTTATAATAGCTTCATTATTTCTTTATTTAGCATTGCGCTGTTGTTTTATACACTGGTATTCTTGGGAGGAAACCCGTTCCGTGTTATACGGCGTGGTCCCTTGATTTACCTGACTTTAAAATAAAGATTAATAACTGTTTTAGTTCTCACACCAGTCACATGACTGACTTGGAGTTTATTGTTTGAACCTAAACTCTGGGTGCCCCTATTTTCCGCACGGGCAGTGTGACGGCCCGCCCCGCACCAACCGACATTTACTCCAAAAGTGCGTTGTACACATGTCCAGTTAGCACGGGACAGTTGTCAGAAGAAAGGAAAGAAGAGAATGAACTAACAAAGAACCTGTAGAATGTCTCACAGCGCATAGAACAAAATATAATAACAACATACTTGACATAAAACAGGCGAGACAGTGCATAAGCTGAAAACTAGAACTGAGCATCATAGCAGCGGAAAATCCAAAATACAGCTTATTACAATTTCAAAATATTGTCTCTAAAGCAAAAGCAAGTAAAGGAAGGTACACTACTAATGCGCAAGTAGTGACCACCAACGACATAGGGAGAATAGATGTAGATATCATACGTAGGAGCCTCCTGCTCGTCTCTGAATCAGCTACTCGTGCATCACCAGCTAACCAGTCTCTAGTCTGCTCGTGTGAGCACCCAGAGTAATAAGAAGAGACATAAAACTCTGGGTCAGACAAAAGTCTGGTATGAGCGATAAGCAGCTAAACAGAACAATAAAAGGTACACTAAACCATACATGAACTTGGACCTGCAACCAAAGAGTTAGCACTACATAATGTACAACACTCTAAGGTTCCATCTCAAATGGTGTAAAGATAACGGGGGTGGGGGTGTGCATGTCATAGTGATGGTAAAAAATCAAGCATAGCAACCATCCTCACATCTCTCACTCAGTGCGTAAAGCATACGATATTCACCACTTCGATCACCTCAACTTACTTTGCTATGATCACCTTGCCCCATGAAGTCATAAATGGCTTCACTGCACTGATACATAACCACTAATCCTTTGCTATGTCCACTTTGCCCTATGGAGTCGCAATGATCCCACTGCACTGGCTCATAGCCTTACTAATCCTTTACTATGTCCACTCTGCCCCATGGAGTCACAATGACCCCACTGCACTTGCTCATAGTCCCACTACGCATCACTTTGCCCCTCGAGTCATAATGATTCTACTGCACTGATAACGTAGTCTTGCTATCATCACCTTGCCCCTCGAGTCATAGTGACTCTACGACACTGATAAGTAGCCCATCATCCATGGTGAATCGAAGTTATGAACGTCGACAACTCCTTAGCACACGTCCCGCATCAAAGCCCAACCATGAAGTGAACTCATTGGTTCCCAACTGGATCCTGAGCTCTAACTTCCAACTTGGACTACCTTTGCATCTCGGGTTATTGGTCATCACCGGATCGGTCTTCATTTGGTTCGTAATCAATGCCTCCACAGCTTGCAGTCATTCGGATCGTGATATGTCAATGGGTCGGTTCGCGACTCCTTTTTCTGCTCCGGATCGGATCGGTCGAGGCACTCCCACTGGTTCGGGTCGTGCTCCATAGCTCGTGGCGCTTCCCTTCGGTCGTGATGCTCCTTCCCCTTCAGATCGTGGATGCACATCGATTCGGATCGTGAGCTTCTGAAGTGGATCGGGTTGGATCGGAGATGGCATGCGATCAGGTGCTCCAGCGCGTGACGCGGTTCGAGTTCGAGCTCCTCCCACCATCGGATTGTGGTCTCCGGTCCGGGTCGTGGCACATAGGGGCGATCCGCGATCCGGTCCCTGCACAGCTTCCCTGCGACTTGTTTTACGCCATTCGACGGCGATTTCAACCAATCTAACACTTCTAGACAATCACAAAACATACCATACGGTCATAGCAACAAGTAGAAGTGACCTCAAACACCAAAACATCAATATGATAAGTCAAAATGGATCAAACATAGCCAAAACCCCATATTTTCCCTTAAGCATGTTTAGGTGAAACTAATGATAGGATTAGCAAAACTTAACCAAATTAACCCAAAATCATATCAGAGGTCTAAAACATCATTTAAGAATTTATAAACATTTTTCCAGAAGTTTATCATGTTTAAATTCGCTAATTAACACTAATTAGCCATAATTAGTGAGGAACTATGCAAATCACTCACCTTAGCCACAAATAAACCTTAGATCTAAAATAAATCTCTGATTTGATGCGAATCCCAATGCTAAACAGCAACTCTAATATTGATTTGGTGTTGATCTCTCTTGATTTGATGTTGCTAAGCCCAATCTTCAAATAGAAAGCGATTTGGAGGTGATTTAGAGGTTGGAGGCCATTTTTAGGGTTTCTAAGAGGTAAGTGGAGGCTAGAAAACTGAAATGGAATGAAACCCTAACTCATTTCAGCCTCCTCATAACCCTAATCCCGAAATGGGTTATGGGCTCATTCACTAATCACCCTATTTGGCCCGGTTAAGCAGTTTTCACCTTCCAAACCTTATTTCAGCCATATCTCCCAAACGGTAAGTCCGTTTTTCACATGTGACCACTTTACGGAAAGGTAAATCATCAAACGAATCTAATCGAAGTGGTTTCAGGTCAGAATTCCTTTCCAATCAAAAGTTATGGCCGAAACAAGATCAGCTAGGGGCAAAACGGTCATTTAAAAATCAACAAAAATCATGAACATGGGAAATGACCCCAATAGTCGTTTCCCAAAGCCACATGACCATACAACTTCATACGGGAATGAAATAAATATTCTATGATCCTCCGATGCGTAGAATGCGGGTTATTACATCCCCCCCCCTTAAGAAATTTCGCCCCCGAAATTCCCTAACCAAAACACACAAAGAGTCCCGCATGCCTATCAACCATAAAACAACAATCAAACATGCAAAATAAGAAAAACAAATCTATCCTAGCATGCGGAATAACTAAATCGCAAAGTAAATCTTACCAGGCAAAGAGTTATGGATACGTCTTCCTAATGCTCTCCTCTGTCCCCCAAGTACAGTCATTCTCGTTCTCGCCACACAGAACCTTGACTAGCTTCACCGCCTTCCTTCGAAGTTGCTTCGTATCGTGCTCGACAATACGAATCGGCTTGCGGTTCTCAACCGCCTCGGGTTCTACTTCGAAGTGCTCTAACTGATCAGGTGAAATAGTCATATCTGGGTCGTGCACAAACTTCCCTAGTTGGAAAACATGAAATACGTTGTGAACTCCCGCCATTTTCTCTGGTAAGTCAACTCTATACGCCAAATTCCCAACTTGCTCGAGAACTGGGAATGGACCAACGAATCTTGGTGCTAACTTGCCTCTCCTTCCAAATCGAATCACGCTCTTTAACGGAGAAATGTTGACAAACACCAAGTCACCAACGGAGAATTTTAAGTCTCTTCTTCTCTTATCAGCATAACTCTTTTGTCTATCTTGGGCAACCTTCATTCGTTGCTGAATGATCTTAATCTTGTCAGAGGTTTCTCTTACTACATCTGGTCCAAGTACAAACTTCTCACCGGTCTCCATCCAACATGATGGTGAGTTGCATGGTCTTCCGTACAAAGCTTCATATGGAGCCATACCGATACTGGATTGGTAGCTATTATTATATGCAAAATCTACTAGATGCAAATGGTCATCCCATGATCAACCAAAATCCAATATACAAGCTCTCAAAAGATCTTCCAATATACGATTCACCCTCACCGTCTGAACGTCAGTCTGAGGATGATATGCGGTACTGAGATGTAATTCTGACCCTAGAGCCTCTTGTAAGCTCTTCCAAAACCCACTAGTGAATAACGGGTCTCGGTCACTCACAATGCTTTTAGGTACTCCATGAAATCTCACTACCCACTTCATATACAATTCTGCTAACTTAGCTGCCGTTCTGATTGATTTGACTGGTATAAATCTTGCACTCTTGGTCAATCGATCCACAATTACCCAAATGCTATCATATCCCGATCTAGTCCTCGGTAAACCATCGATGAAATCCATCGAGACTTGCTCCCATTTCCATTCGGGAATTTCTAATGGTTGCAACAAACCACTAGGCTACTTTTGCTCGGCTTTAATTAGATGAAAAAGCATGCATTTGGATATAAACTTCCCAACGTCTCTTTTCATCTCTTTCCAGTAGTAAGTCTGTCTCATGTCTCGATACATCTTATCACCACCGGGGTGTATAGTCAGTTTTGAGTGATGACATTCTCTAAGCACTTCATATCTCAAACCATTCACATTGGGTACAACTAGTCTTCCATTCTTTCTAAGCCATCCATCTCGATTAAGCCCATACAAATTCATCTCCTCACCATCGATATCCATTTCTAACTTGGAGATGATTTCCAATAGATTAGGATCGTCCCTCTGACTGGAATCAATCCGCTCAATCAAAGTGGGTCTGATCGTCAAACTAGCTAGCATTTCTGGATCCAATTCGCACTTTGGTCTGAAATCAAACCCTGCGATATACTCCAGTTGCTTCCATTCAAGAAACATAGCCCCTAAACTGGCATGTCTCCTACTCAAGGCATCGGCTACCGCATTGCCTTTCCCAGGCGTGTATGCGATATCAAAATCATACGAAGCCAAGAACTCTAACCACCTCTGTTGGCGAAGATTTAGATCTTTCTGAGAGAAGAGATACTTTAACGATTTATGATCGGTTAACAACTCAAATCTCTCTCCCAAGAGATAATGCCTCCACATCTTCGGCGCGAACACAATCGCTGCCAATTCCAAATCATGGGTAGGATACCTTTTCTCATGCGGCTTTAGTTGTCGACTAGCATAAACTACAACCCTACCACCTTGCATCAATACTGCACCTAGTCCGGTACCACAAGCATCCGTGTATACCACCATCTCTTCATTCCCATTAGGAATGACTAACACTGGTGCACACGTCAACTTTTCTTTTAGACTCTTGAATGCATTCTCACACACTCCATCCCAGACGAAGGCCTGATTCTTCTTAGTCAACTGAGTCAACGGTGCCGCTATCTTGGAGAAGTCCTGGATAAACTTACGATAATATCCAGCTAACCCCAAGAAACTTCTTACATCTGTTGCATTCTTGGGCGTAGGCCAATCCTATACCATAGCCACCTTCGTAGGGTCCACGGCAACACCATTTTCTGAAACAACATGGCCCAAGAATCTCACTTCCCTCCTCCAGAAGTGACACTTAGAGAATTTCGCTTTCAATTGGTGTTTCCTCAACACCTCCATCACTATCATCAAGTGTCCCTTGTGTTCCTCCTCTGTCCTCGAGTAAACAAGGATATCGTCTACGAACACAAGAACAAACTTATTCAACTGATCTCTGAATACTCGATTCATAAGATCCACAAAGTATGTTGGTGCATTGGTCAACCCAAATGGCATAACCGACCACTCATAGAATCCAGACGGCGTCCTAAATGCCATTTTCGAAACACTCTCATCTGCTACTCGGAGCTGATGAAATCCTGTCGCGAGGTCCAACTGGGAGAACACTCTTGCTCCTTCCAGTTGATCAAACAAATCATTTATCCGCGGTAGAGGATACTTATTCTTCCTCGTCACCTTATTCAACTCGCGATAGTCCACACACAAACGAAGGGAACCATCTTCCTTAGTGGCAAACACAACTGGTGCTCCCCACTCGGAGACACTTCTAATAAATCCCTTCTTCAAAAGATTGTTGACTTGCACCCCGAGCTCTCGCTGCTCCCTTGGTGCCATATGACGAAGTGGCATCACTATAGGTCTGGCATCTTTTACTAAATCAGTACGGAACTCAATCTCTCGGTGTGTTGGAAGGCCGGTCACTTCCTCGAAGACGTCCGGATACTGGCCAACCACGGGCACATCTGACAACTCATCATGCGGGATGTCGAGGGAATTTATAAAACTAGCCATTACCCCATCACTAGGTAGACTACCAAACACTACCCTCCGCCCATCATCCGCTCTAACTGTCACTAAAAAGCCCTCATAGTCTACCACCACCCCGTATCTTTGGAGCCAATCGACTCCCAATATAATGCCATACCCAGTAAAGCCCAAAACAAAGCAATCACAAACAAACATACATCCATGACTCGATAAGACCAAATTTCGACAAATCATACTAAGGTTAGTCGAACCACCAATCGGGTTCGTCACAACCAACGGTCTATTGACTATCTCGGGTTCCAGTCCCAACCTATCCACCAGGTCGCTAGATATGAAGGAACGGGAAGCCCCAGTATCAAACAAAACTCGAACTGGTACATCATAAATAGAAAGCATACCTTGAATGATGACATTCTTTCCTTTCTCCGCCGCAGTTGGGGCATTCGACGAAGAAGGAACAACATCAATAGCATATGCTTTCACAATCTGCTTCTCCTTAAGAGATTGTGGACACTTGTCCTTATGATGTCCCACTTGGCCACAGTTGTAGCACTTCCTATCAGCTGGCTTGGCCCGACATTCTTTAGCATAATGGCCCTTCTTACCACAGCTGAAGCACTCAACATCTTTCCTACTCTTTTTCTGGCCATCCTTAGCTTGGTTTTGTTTCCTCTTATTCTGAGAGTTATTCTTGCCTCCACCGCCCACAGGCGGTTTTGGCCCTTCTGCAGAGGCAGCCTCAGTCTTTGGCTTAGGGTAAAGACTCTCTGATCTCAAAGCTTTCCCCACAATCGATTCAAAAGTCTCATCGATGTGGTTGATAAGCCTTTCCCCCAAGTATCCATCCAAACCAGTAATGAACTTGTCATTCTTCTTCTCAGGAGTATCGACAAGAGATAGTCCATACTTCGACAAAGTGTCGAACTCAGCAATATAGTCAGAAACTGCCCTATTGTTCTGCTTGAGTTCCAATAATCTCTTAAACAACACTGACTTCTGGGCAGCTGGAATGAACTTCTCGCTAAAGCGAGCCTTGAACTGATCCCAAGTAACCTGATCTTCTGGAGAAGCTGTTCTAATGGCATTCCACCGATTCATCGCTTGCCCTTGCAGCTGACGAGACGCTAGCCTTCTCTTCATTGCATCCTCGATACCCAAGTCGTCGAAGATACGATCACAGCTATCCAACCAATCCTGAACATCTATGGCCGACTCTGTTCCGTGGAACGGCTTCCTACCAAGGTTAATGTAATCCTTGCACAACTTGGCGAAATCGACCCTAGGCGCCTGCACTACTGGACCACCACCATTTCCGGGATTGGGAACTGCTCCCTGAACATCCCTAAGCATCTCCCTCATGAAGTTAGTGAACATCGTCCTCATGTCGGGAGCATTCCCATGATTGGTCCCTCTACCAGCACCCCTGGTGTCTCGACTCATCGTTCAATCTGTAAAGAGAAAACGATTAACGACCCCATAGTGGTGCGAGTGCAGTACGACTTCATTCTTATACTACTAATAGTATATATATAGTTTTTGAAAACCAAAGTAATCACAATTACGTGCTCTCATATACGTACTATCTGTCCCTAGTGTCTTGCCCTAGGTTAACTACGCAACCTAGAGCTCTGATACCAAATGTGATGGCCCGCCCCGCACCAACCGACATTTACTCCAAAAGTGCATTGTACACAAGTTCAGTTAGCACGGGACGGTCATCAGAAGAAAGGAAAGAAGAGAATGAACTAACAAAGAACCTGTAGAATGTCTCACAGCGCATAGAACAAAATATAATAACAACATACTTGACATAAAACAGGCGAGACAGTGCATAAGCTGAAAACTAGAACTGAGCACAATAGCAATGGAAAATCCAAAATACAGCTTATTACAATTTCAAAATACTATCTCTAAAGCAAAAGCAAGTAAAGGAAGTTACACTACTAATGCCCAAGTAGTGACCACCAACGACACAGGGAGAATATATGTAGATATCATACGTAGGAGCCTCCTGCTCGTCTCTGAATCAACTACTCGTGCATCACCAGCTAACCTGTCTCTAGTCTGCTCGTGTGAGCACCCAGAGTAATAAGAAGAGACATAAAACTCTGGGTCAGACAAAAGTCTGATATGAGCGATAAGCAGCTAAACAGAACAATAACAGGTATACTAATCCATACCTGAACCTGGACCTACAACCAAAGAGTTAGCACTACATACTGTACAACACTCTAAGGTGCCATTTCAAATGGTGTAAAGATAACGGGGGAGGGGGTGTGCATGTCATAGTGATGGTAAAAAATCAAGCATAACAACCATCCTCACATCTCTCACTCAGTGCGTAAAGCATACGATATTCACCACTTCGATCACCTCAACATACTTTGCTATGATCACCTTGCCCCATGAAGTCATAAATGGCTTCACTGCACTGATACATAGCCACTAATCCTTTGTTATGTCCACTTTTCCCCATGGAGTCGCAATGACCCTATTGCACTGGCTCATAGCCTTACTAATCCTTTATTATGTCCACTCTGCCCCATGGAGTCACAATGACCCCACTGCACTGGATCATAGTCTCACTACGCAGCACTTTGCCCCTTGAGTCATAATGACTCTACTGCACTGATAATGTAGTCTTGCTACCATCACCTTGCCCCTCGAGTCATAGTGACTCTACTGCACTGATAAGTAGCCCATCATCCATGGTGAATCGAAGTTATGAACGTCGACAACTCCTTAGCACACGTCCCGCAGCAAAGCCCAACCATGAAGTGAACTCATTGGTTCCCAACTGGATCCTGAGCTCTAACTTCCAACTTGGACTACCTTTGCATCTCGGGTTATTGGTCATCACCGGATCGGTCTTCATTTGGTTCGTAATCCATGCCTCTATAGCTTGCAGTCGTTCGGATCGTGATGTTTCAATGGGTCGGTTCGCGACTCCCTTTTCTGCTCTGGATCGGATCGGTCGAGGCACTCCCACTGGTTCGGGTCGTGCTCCACAGCTCGTGGCGCTTCCCTTCGGTCGTGATGCTCCTTCCCCTTCAGATTGTGGATGCACATCGGTTCGGATCGTGAGCTTCTGAAGTGGATCGGGTCGGATCGGAGATGGCATGCGATCGGGTGCTCCAGCGCATGACGCGGTTCGAGTTCGAGCTTCTCCCACCATCAAATCGTGGTCTCCGGTCCGGGTCGTGGCACATAGGGGCGATCCGCGATCCGGTCCTTGCACAGCTTCCCTACGACTTGTTTTACGCCATTCGACGGCGTTTTCGACCAATCTAACACTTCTAGACAATCACAAAACATACCATATGGTCATAGCAACAAGTAGAAGTGACCTCAAACACCAAAACATCAATATGATAAGTCAAAATGGATCAAACATAGCCAAAACCCCATATTTTCCCTTAAGCATGTTTAGATGAAACTAATGATAGGATTAGCAAAACTTAACCAAATTAACCCAAATTCATATCAGAGGTCAAAAACATCATTTAAGAATTTATAAACATTTTTCCATAATTTTATCTTGTTTAAATTCTCTAATTAACACTAATTACCCTTAATTAGCCATAATTAGTGAGGAACTATGCAAATCACTCACCTTAGCCACAAATAAACCTTAGATTAACATAAATATCTAATTTGATGCGAATCCCAATGCTAAACAGCATCTTTAATATTGATTTGGTGTTGATCTCTCTTGATTTGATGTTGCTAAGCCCAATCTTCAAATATAAAGCGATTTGGAGGTGATTTAGAGGTTGGAGGCCATTTTTAGGGTTTCTAAGAGGTAAGTGGATGCTAGAAAACTGAAATGGAATGAAACCCTAACTCATTTCAGCCTCCCCATAACCCTAATCCCGAAATGGGTTTTGGGCTCATTCACTAATCACCCTATTTGGCCTGGTTAAGCAGTTTTCACCTTCCAAACCTTATTTCAGCCATATCTCCCAAACGGTAAGTCCGTTTTTCACATGTGACCACTCTACGGAAAGGTAAACCATCAAACGAATCTAATGGAAGTGGTTTCAGGTCAGAATTCCTTTCCAATCAAAAGTTATGGCCGAAACAAGATCAGCTAGGGGCAAAACGGTCATTTAAAAATCGACAAAAATCATGAACATGGGAAATGACCCCAATAGTCGTTTCCCAAAGCCACATGACCATACAACTTCATACGGGAAAGAAATAAATATTCTACGATCCTCCGATGCGTAGAATGCGGGTTGTTACAGGCAGCTAGTTGTTTTGGTTTTGCAGATTTATATTCACATGATCCTGATTTACAGCTGGAATGATATCCGGAAAGCTCTGTATCCGTATATCTCTTTTAGTTGTGTATTGTATTATTTTTCCGCCGTAGTAATGTATTGTAATCTCTGATATTTTATGTGTAATATTTATTTATACTCTGTAATATTCTTGTATTCTGATGGAATTTTTGTAATATACAATGAAATTTTCTTCTGTTTGCGCTCTGATTTGTCGTGTTCTCAAAACAATCAGGGGTTTCGAACGGTCTTGGTCGGTTTAGCGATCAATTCGGATCGAGCGAAATTCCTTTTTGTCACATTTGTTATCAAAGCTTTGGTTGACAGAGCTCGGAGAACAAGACACATTAGAACCGAACGAAAGAATTCATCAGAGATTGGATTAGTAATATCCAGTGAGAATGACTCGTTAGAGATGGGATCAGTAGTATCCTAGAATGAGTGTGAAGAGTGTTGTTTTGAAAAATAAAATTGAAAACAAGTATAGTTTTGAAAATTTAAATCAATTATTCGTATTTGATTATTTATTTTATATTGAATTTGGACAATCCAGTATATAAAGATTTTGCGTATACGTCTGATCCACGTGTATTTGAAGTTTTAATATACTGGATAGATATGGAGTCACACTCTAGTCGCCCGGACATGGTCCTAATGATGAAGTATACATCACCAGTATTTATTTTCGAGCAACGAAAGTGGGATTTCTATATATTTCCAATAGACTGGTGTGAGAACCAAAATTAGATAGGGCCTATTGTTGTGATTTGGCATCAAAAGTCTGATTTTTGGACTATATATCAAAATTATGAATTTGAAACGTTAATCAACTAATTGATTGCTGATTGTGCTGTTTGATTATTGTCTGATTAATTAAATGTTAAAACTTTAGCCAAATTGAACCAAATAGTGGATTGTATTGAAGATTTATCGCATTTGCATGCATGTACATGTACTTACATTGAACAGGTTATAGCAAGGAGGCTAGAGCAGAAGAATAAAATTGTTTGCCCGACAAATAGGTACATGTTTACAAATTTATTATGTTTTTGATGATTTTATGAGCCGATTGGCTAGCCTCTTGGTTGTCTTCTTTTTCTTTTGTATTGACGAGGGCCATGGGAGGCTATTTGAAATATCTCGAAGCTCCCGGTGCAGGGGAGGTTATAGCGAATTTTTTTGAAAATTTAGGGTGTTAGCCAAATTTTTGAAAAATTTGAAATGTTCAGAAAAACTGAAAAGTTGAAGAACTTAAGCCATAATTAAAATACTGGAAGTTGAGTTGATTTGTGAAACAACTTTCAGCTTCGTTCCTTTTCGGAGACGAAAAGTTTTAAGTGGGGGAGATTGTAATAACCCGGAAATCTGAGCTAATTTAGAAATTTTATTTTGGCAATTTTAATGAATTTTGAATTTTTAAAATGAATTATTTTAAATAATAACGACGAGAAATTTAATTTGAATAGAAATAGAAGTATATATTTATTTGGATCGTCGTTAGAATATAAATATTCATTTTAAATATAAAAGGAATTGAAAATGGCACGGTAGTTTGGAAATTCGATTTCAAATTTCAAATGAATGTACAGGATTCAAAATAAACCGGATTTTAGTGAAACCAAAAATATAAGAATCTATTTGAGAATATCGTTCCAACGAATTCGAAAAATTGAAATTTCATAGCGGGAATAAAAAGTTATGCCCAGTTGAAAATTCAGAATAGTCGCTATGGAATTTTGGCCCTTAGGAAATAGCCATTTTGCAAACGACCTCTGTTTTCGAAGAAACCACTTTTGTTGGAACCGGAATGGCAAGTTATTTCTAGATTCCAAAATTCGTAATTTTCTGAATCAATATGCGGGCGAGGCAAACAAAAACGTGTTTTAACAGTTTTAGTCAATTTTGATCGACCAGAAAATGGCCATTTTTCAAACGATCTCAGAATTTGATGAAATTAGTTTTGTTAGTACCGTATCGTCAATACGAAGCTAGAAATATTTTTTTGGGAATTTTTAGAGTTAGTGTGTGGCCCCAGTGAATTGAAATGTGCGTTCAAATTAAATATATACTGATTTAAAATTTAATTTGAACGGAAACCGATCGTAATGAGCGAATTAGCGTGTGGGACATATCCCATTGTGTTCGGAATGGGGGTACTTAGCTAGGTACGACAGTCGTTGGGTGTCGTTTTGAGTTGAAATAAAAAGTCAACTAAAATGAAAATAATTGATATTATATATATAATATTCCCTCCTTTTTCCTTAACCCCCTCCCTCTTCTTTCTTTTCATTTCCTTGTTCAAGTAAAAACCCGATCCCCTTTTCTTCCAAACCCTTCAGCCACCCACGTGAACGGAGCCTCCACCCACCACCGCACCTGTCTTGCCACCCACCACAGCAATGATCGCCACCCCTCCGGCCTCCCCTAGCCGCCGCCACCATCCTCCCCGACGACGTAAACCCCCAAACCCCCTCCGATTAGAGAACATAAGTCGTGCCACCATCCCTAGGTCCACACCTCGACAGCCACGACCTCCCCTCACCATCAGCGACCACCAGTGTCGCTTGCTCCACCTCCGGTGAGCGCCATCCCCCCCAACCATTGGCCAAGACCCAATTTCCTCAATGAAATGTGAGTTTTTCTGTTTTATTTATTTTGGTATAAAATGTGTGTTTTTATATGATAATTTTGTATATAAAGGTTGAATTTTTCATGTATATAAAGGTTGAATTTTTCATGTATATAAAGGTTGAATTTTTAATGAATAAAAAGGTTGAATTTTTAAAGAATAAAAAGATTTGATTTCTAATATAAAAAAGGTTTTATTTTTAAAAGTAGACATCGATAAAAAGATTATATTTTTATAAGTGAGAGGTTGAATTTTTATCTGAAGAAAGGTAAAATCTTTAATGCAGAAAAGATGTAATGTTTATATATATAAAGGCGAGATTTTTATAAACATCATATTAAAAATATGATTTTTATGTTATAGAAATTATAAAAATATGATTTTTATGTTATAGAAATTATAAGAATATGATTTTTATTTTATAGAAATTATAAAAATACGATTTTTATAATATATAGATAATAAAAATTCGATCTTTATACAAGAAGTAGATATATAAAAATATAATTTTTATATAGAAAGGAGCATTGTAAAAATATATAAAGTAGAAACGAAAAATATGGTTTTT
This sequence comes from Allium sativum, assembly GCA_030737875.1. Classification (NCBI taxonomy): domain Eukaryota; kingdom Viridiplantae; phylum Streptophyta; class Magnoliopsida; order Asparagales; family Amaryllidaceae; genus Allium; species Allium sativum. The sequence goes on from CM060912.1 coordinate 434,678,572, forward strand.
ATATGAAGAGAAATAAAAATATGAACTTTATTTTTATCATGAAATAGCGAGAATAAAGATTCGATTTTTTTATGAGTAGCGGATTAAAAATAAAAATTTTATATAATAGAGAATATAAAAATATTATCTTTATATATGTAACGAAATAAAAATATGATTTTTAGTGAAATAAAAATAAGATTTTTATTTATATAGTAGCAGTATAAAAATGTGATTTTTAATAATCAACTGCGTGAAACATCTGACGATGAATCTGACTGAAATCAAATGGAAATCCATACCGTTCAGAAATAGATAATGGTGGAGTGGAACCCAAAGGTGAGAACTCCTCACTTTTAATTTATTTTCTAGTTGAAATATATACTAGGATGCAGACGGTGCTTAGCAGCACCCGACACCCGTCGTCCACAGACCATGGATGACTTGTTTGTTTGATTTCTGTGTTGTGAAATTTGATTGTGTGATGTGGAATGAAATAAAATATTTTATAGTGGAAAATATTTTATAGTTAAGAATATAATTTTTAACGAGTATATAAAATAAATATTTATAAACAAATCGGACGATTTGTTTATATACACTGATTTGACTGGTATTGATTAGGACGATAAATTTTACACATAGCCCAACTGCACAAATAAAAAATATGTGTTTGTTGATTTGAAACCCCACACGGGTATTGGGATGATATTTGACGTACACTAATCCCGATCGTTTAGTTGTATGTCAATCGATGGGTTGTCAGACTGTGTAAGCGTTAATAATTTATATTTAATGCTTATGCAGTTGTGTAGTGCACACTGGCTGATGGTTGATTATTTATCGTTGTTATTATATACATGTGTTGTAGGGAATCCGTATAATTAACATTATATGGTAATTGATTGGGCCTCATTCCAATTTGGAAAATAAGGAATATTATAAAAGAAAAATTTATGTGTTGAATAGAATTAAAAATTCATGTGTTGAATAGAAAGAAAATTCATGTGTTGAATAGAAGGAAAATTCATGTGTTGAATAAAAATATATGTTCATGTGTTGAAGAAAATATTCATTTGTTGAATGGAATAACGAATTTATTGAAATATATAAAGTCGTGTTGGTTAGATATGCGTCATTTTGACGCGAACGATATTTATGTCGATTATATTCGTTTTTATAATGATTATAGAAAAAGGAAGAGATTTCAAAATATATTGTTTTGAAAATATTATCATTTATAGATTAATGATATGGAATATTCAATTTTGATTAGAAATTGAATATGAAGTTGAAATCGTTTTGAAAATGAATTTAAAACGATTTATAAAATGCGTTTTAAAAGGAAATCGATGAAATATATATAATATATATATTATATATATAGAATGGCCTGAATAGAACGTGCCGCGCTGTGGCAGTTTGCGAATTTCGACCATTGACTTCGATTGGAAATTACGGGAGATCCGACCGTCGGATTCTCCTCAAACCGAAACCTTTGGTTCGTATCGAAAAGAGATTTCTAACGAATTTTAGAGATTTGAAATCTAACGGTTGGATTTGGAATTATGTCCAAATCGAATTTGAAAAAGGTCGCTGTAAGTGCAGTTTGATGGCCGTTGATGGAAATCGACTGTACGGGCCTTGATAAAATTATTAAAAATAGTAATAATTTGTGTAAAATCTAAGAAATGATTTGGGAAGAATTGGGATGAAAAACTCCATATTTGAAAAGATAAAAATAGATTTTTATCGAAATGAACTAGTTTTGAACTAGAATTAAAATAAATTTATTTTTGAAATAAATAAATTGAATTTGAAAGGGGTTTTAAAAGTAACCAGAATTTCCAATAATTGAATTGGAATGGATTTGAATCAAAATTGTTTTTGGAATATTTCGATGTTGGATTTCGTGATTATACAGATATTGTTGTGGAAATTTGAAAGATATATACATATCGTTATTTCCAATACGATATTTGTTGGTCGTAGAATTTGATATTAAATATAAGCCGGGATATTTTCTATTCAGAGCCTTGTATTTAATATCAAATGGGATTTGGGTTTGTCATGAATGGTGCCTTCATTAACACTGTTCTTAAACCCAGTTGAGAAAAAGATTAAATCTTTTTATTTAGATTTAATGAAGTGTACCAATTAAATGGTATTTAATTGGAATTGAATTTGAATTGATTTTTGGGTTTATCGTGAACGGGGTTTTAAATAACACTTGTTCTTTAACCCGATAAGTAGAGGAATGTGATTTTGGGTTTATAGTGAACTGTGTTTTAAATGACATTGGTTCTTTAACCCAGTTAAAGACAGGATATGATTTCCCAAGTTAAACAATCATTAATATTGATTTTTGGGAAGATTAAAACTAAGTGGAGTTTTAATGAATCTTTAATTAGAATGAAGTGATCGAGAATGGGGTATCACCAGTTTTGCTCCAGGCGATAGTTAAATCTTTAATTAGATTTGAACGTGAAATGGTAATTGAATTTACCGATAACACCGTGGTGTTAGATATGAAGTATTACTAGTTTTACTTCATGGGATGAATAGGTTGGGATTGGGAAATAAAATAAATGATTACTTCGGTGTGGTTCGCTAATCCCGACTAATTTGAATTGATACTCAAAGGAAGATTAAAGAATAAATTTAAAGAATTTATCTTTGATAAAATTAATGGGAACCTTTCCCAAAGTATAAGAATATTTGAAGAAAGGAATATTCTGAATTGGAATGAGGCGTATGTTGTGTTTGTGTAACACTTGTTTATTATATACGCGAGTTATTCGGAAAGACCGGGTTTATCCCACTCTGAATAACTGATTCGACGTGGTGTCGAGGATGAAGACGGTGGTTGAAGACCGGAGGTCTTCACATCGTATGGGTGATTACTGATGATCTTGATTGGGCTGTACACCCAAGAGGAGGGAATCAGTTGGTGATCGTCCAGATGTACTTGGAGATCGATGGATATGCGAAGTACAAGGTGCCTCCGGTTTCGTTCAGACCCAGAACGAACTTGTAAATGGACTGTGTTTCTGACATTGGATTTTATTCTGTGTGATTGATTTCTATTAAATATATATCTGTTTGGAGGTGGAGAATTTATCCTCTTGCTTAACGCCCTTCTCTGAGACGTACGAGCTCAAGGGTTATATATTGATGGATATCAATCGCATGGAGTGAATTTCCTGTGTGGCATGCCTAAGTGGCAATTGATCAACGCTTCTGTTGAAAAGCAAAGTCTTGTGGTTGATGATCAAAGCACCGCCTGTGTGGAATAGCTTTGTGTAACGTTAATATGTGAGCCTCACACCCCGGTTGTGAACTAGAAACGGGAGAGGACTTTAGGGAGGGCATGTATTTCCTTCTAGCTAGGGTGGTGTCAGTGACCTACCAGCCTTGACATTTATATTATTTTCACCTGTGTGGTTGTTGCTGTTGCGAGGCGCCTCAGATATATCAGTGACTATGTGGAGCCGATGGAGTCATAGGACTCATATACGCCCCAAAGGGCGGGGAAACGCAGTGTTCAGACATTTTAATCCACATCGGTGGACCGGCCCTGACGATCCAAGGGCTCACCTGTGTCTGGGTCCTGAGACATGGGCTAGATTGTCTCGAATCGGTAGAGGACGATCCCTTGCCTCGGTTCATAGATGGAAATCCAATTTCCAAATACGTGACTTTGCGGTTTTAATTGTAGAACTAGTATGGCGACATGATATATGGTACCCATGCCGTCTATGATTGATATTTATGATTGAAATTGTTTTGACACTATACACTTATAGTAATAATAAAACATGAAATTTAGCGTATCAAGCATTCTTTGGCTATTATAAGGTAAAACCCTATCCTTCGGCTTGTGTTGCATTGTGTGATGGGACCTGGGTCTTATAATAGCTTCATTATTTCTTTATTTAGCATTGCGCTGTTGTTTTATGCACTAGTATTCTTGGGAGGAAACCCGTTCCGTGTTATACGGTGTGGTCCCTTGATTTACCTAACTTTAAAATAAAGATTAATAACTGTTTTAGTTCTCACACCAGTCACATGACTGACATGGAGTTTATTGTTTGAACCTAAACTCTGGGTGCCCCTATTTTCCGCACGAGCAGCTAGTAGTTTTGGTTTTGCAGATTTATATTCACAGGATCCTGATTTGCAGCTGGAATGATATCCGGAAAGCTCTATATCCGTATATCTCTTTCAGTTGTATATTGTATTAATTTTCCGCTGCAGTAATGTATTGTAATCTCTGATATTTTCTGTGTAATATTTATTCATACTCTATAATATTCTTTTATTCTGATGGAATTGTTGTAATATACAATGAAATGTTCTTCTGTTTGCGCTCTGATGTGTCGTGTTCTCAAAACAATCAGGAGTTTCGAACGGTCTTGGTCGGTTTAGCGATCGATTCAGATCGAGCGAAATTCCTTTTTGTTACAACAGTCCAAAACCTCCCTGTTTCGATTTTTGAAGATTTTAGTAAAGCTCAGATATCATGGCTGGAAAGAAGTCTAAGGAAGTACGAGCTTCCCAAGCGACTGAAGCTTCGAACGAAGCAATTGAAGAAAGCATTCAGGAGCAGGTCGATGTTCTGTCCCAGGATCGTGGAGAGGAGGGGGCGATCCGATCCAATGAGGGCGTGGCGACCCGAGCAGCTGAGGGCGTCACGACTAGATCCCAAGATAACGTCACCATCCCCCTGCTAACCTTTCCGCGATCCGATCTCAGGGAACTCCCTCGAACCGACGCCAGGAGGGTACCACGAGCCACCAGCCTAGGAGGACCACAATCCGAGCAAACAATCAGACTACTACCCAACCTGGGAAGGAAATTATGGCTCGTTCCACTCGTGTTGGAACTTCTGTTCAACCCGGTTCAAGTTCCTTGCGTATAAGAGAAGATGAAGATAACCAGTTCAACCCTTCTGCCCCAGTTACCGAAGGACATCTGACTCAAATACTTGAAGCATTGGACAGGCAAACTGATGAACTGGCCGCTCAAAGGCAGGAGAGCTCGTTGTTGCATCAAAATATTACTGCCCTAGGCAGACGAATTGACGATATTCAAAGGCAGGTTTCACCACCACCAGCTCACCCTTTCTCCTTGGAACATACGTCGTCGTTTGAAGAACCCCGAAGGAACCGACGATGGCCCCCATTAGAAAGGGCTGAGAACATAGAACAACTTCAATTTGGGTCACTTCCATCTCGAGAAGGAGAGGCACTTAATCCGGGAACTAGTAATTGCAACTTAAATGAGCTCGCTCTACCACCGAGGAACGACGTGCCTCCCGCTCGTCGCGTGATCGACCGCGACAACAGGGGGCAAGGGAGTTCTACTCAGGGCCCAAACTTTGTAGCAGCACGTCAAAGAAATGCTGGAGGAGGCCGTCGGGAAAGAAGTGCTGATCCTGAATCTACCCTGACCCATGCAGAGGTTGAAGCAATGATTAAAGAAGTCATGGTAGATAGTTGTGGACAGAGGAATGAAGATTGGGGGCATCGATCGCAGTCATACACCTTTTACTGACGACATACTGGATTTTACATTCTCGAGGCGCTTCAATATGCCAACCATGAATCGCTATACGGGCAGGACTGACCCTATCTAGCATCTAATGCGATACTCCTAGTCAATGAATGCCGCTGCAGCTACAGACGCGGTAAAATGTAAAGCATTCCCTATATTCCTGGAAGATGTGGCGTTATTGTGGTTTACCCGCTTGCTAGCACGGTCAATATCCAGCTTCAGGGAATTGAGTGAGAAATTCGTGAACCAATTCCGTCTTCATGCCCAGAGGTCTAAGAATGTGATTGGGCTATCCCTTATTAAATAACGATCGGATGAAAGCCTGAGATCGTTTATGATCGTTTTAACTTGGCTGTCACAGAAGTCAAAGATCCGCATGAGCAAACTATGTTGATGGCCCTGATCGATGGCGTCGATAAAGATACTGAGTGCAACAACCTGCATTCTACGCATCGGAGCATCGTAGAATATTTATTTCTTTCTTATATGAAGTCGTATGGTCATGTGGCTTTGGGAAACGACCATTGGGGTCAATTTCCATGTTCATGATTTTTGCCGATTTTTAAATGACCGTTTTCCCCCTAGCTGATCTTGTTTCGGCCATAACTTTTGATTGGAAAGGAGTTTTGACCTGAAACCACTTCCATTGGCTTCATATGATGGTTTACCTTTTCGTAGAGTGATCACATGCGAAAAACGGACTTACCGTTTGGGAGATATGGCTGAAATAAGGTTTGGAAGGTGAAAAACTGCTTAACCGGCCCAACTAGGGTGATTAGTGAATGTGTCCATAACCCATTTCGGGATTAGGGTTTCATTCCATTTTAGTTTTCTAGCCTCCACTTACCTTTTAGAAACCCTAAAAATGGCCTCCAACCTCTAAATCACCTCCAAATCACTTTCTAATCAAGGATTAAGCTTAGCAACATCAAATCAAGGGAGATCTTCACCGAATCAACACTGGAGCTGGTGTTTATCATTGGTATTCGCGCCATATCAGAGATTTATTTCAGATCTAAGGTTTATTTGTGGCTAAGGTGAGTGATTTGCATAGTTCCTCACTAATTATGGTTAATTAAGGGTAATTAGTGTTAATTAGCGAATTTAAACATGATAAAAATCTTGAAAAATATTTATAAATTCTTAAATGATGTTTTAGACCTCTAATATGAACTTAGGTTAATTTGGTTAAGTTTTGCTAATCCTATCATTAATTATGCTTGAACATGTTTAAGGGAAAATATGGGTTTTGGCTATGTTTGATCCATTTTATCCTATCATATGGATGTTTTGGTGTTTGTGGTCACTTCTATTTGTTGTTATGACTTTGTGGTATGCCTTGTGATTGATTAGAATAGTTAGAGTGGTCGAAAATGCCGTCGAACGGTGTAAATAGCTTGCTGGACAAACTGGAGGAGAGCACCCGAACCGATCGGATCAGATAGAGGCATGAAATGAACCGCTCACACTAGGAGCTTCCGACCCGATTCGCCTTTTGTCGCCTGTACAACTCTGATCCGAACCGCATGGCCACCTCCAAACTGATGCATGGTGATTGGACTTGAAGAACCCAATCCGATCCGCTAGGAGGTGAAGACAACCGATCCGAAACGATGCACTATGAAGGAGCTCGAGGTACCCGATCCGATCCAGTGAAGAGTGTTAACTCACGAACCGTGTTGATGACTAGGACCTGAAGCCCGAACCGAACCGATTGCTAGGAGGAGATCCGAACCGATCCGATGATGACCAATAACTCGAGATGTAAAGGTAGTCCAAATGGAAGTTAGAGCTCAGGATCCAGTTGGGAACCAATGAGTTCACTTCATGGTTGGGCTTTGCTACGGGACGCGTGCTAAGGAGTTGTCGACGTTCATAACTTCGATTCACCACTGAAAAGGGATGAAGGGCTGCGTATCCGTGCAGTAGAGTCATCATGACTCGAGGGGCAAAGTGATCGTAGCAGGACTACGTATCAGCGCAGTAGAGTCATCATGACTCGAGGGGCAAAGTGATCGTAGTAAGACTATGAGCCAGTGCAGTGGAGCCATTGTGACTCCATGAGGCAGAGTGGACATAGTAAAGGATTAGTAAGGCTATGAGCCAGTGCAGTGGGGTGTGTACGACTCCATGGGACAAAGTGGACATAGCGAATGTGACGACCCAAACTTCCCCGTGAAGGAAAGCCCGGACTGCTTCGATAACACGACAAATCAGAACATAAACAGAAGAACATTTCATTGCTTATTACAACAATTCCATCAGAATACAAGAATATAACAGAGTATAAATAAATATTACACAGAAAAATATCAGAGATTTAAAATACATTTAAATACATCGCAGCGGAAAACAATACAAAGCACAACTGAAAACAGATACACGGATACAGAGCTTTCTGAATATCGCTTCAGCTGAAAACCAGGATCCTGTGAATATAAATCTGCAAAACCAAAACTACTAGCTGCCCGTGTGGAAATAGGGGCACCCAGAGTTTAGGTCAAAACAATAAACTCCAGGTCAGTCATGGGACTGGTGTGAGAACTAAAACAGTTATTAATCTTTGTTTTTAAAGTTAGGTAAATCAAGGGACCACGCCGTATAACACGGAATGGGTTTCCTCCCAAGAATACCAGTGCATAAAACAAACAGCGCAATGCTAAATAAAGAACAATGAAGCTATTATAAGACCCAGGTCCCATCACCCAATGCAACGCAAGCCGGAGGATAGGGTTTCCCTTATAATAGCCAAATATGCTTGATATGTGAAATTTCATCTTATATTATTACTATAAGTGAAGAAAACAACTTCAAATATAAATGTATCAATCATAGACGGCATGGGTACCATATATCATGTCGCCAATACTAGGCTCTACAATCAAAACCGCAAAATGTCGTATTTGGAAATTGGATTTCCATCATGGTGGCTCCTGATTCGAAAGATCGATCGCGTAGTGCCATCCACAACGGCTTACGTCTCAGCGAGAGAAAACACCGTAATGCACATCCACACTTTTGGGAAATCGAGTATCACTGCGGCTTACGTCTCGGCGAGAGAAAACACCGCTGAATGATCGAGATAGTATAAATATAATCCTAATCGATCGCTAATAAGCCCTGGCCAAGCACTATAATAACGATTGATTGGGGGCATATACGCGCACCACTACACATTTACTTAGCACGTGTATTTCTCGATAATTGTTTCGGTCATGATTAATAATTGTTACTTATGACTTTAATAGTTAACTATGAATGTTTCGGTTATGACCATTTAAACTCTGCTAACATGATGAATTTGCAGGAACGCAATGGCGCAAAAGAAATAGATCTTTACTTACTGAAAGCTGATTTACAAAAACGAGAAGCTAAAAAAAAGTGAGGTCCACTCTCACGACTACATCTTTTGGCCAAAGGAAATCCTAAAACTAAAATATGAGCTAATGACTGCATTCTATTTACGCTTGGGAGATGACTTTGATTTCTTTTCCTTCTTCTATTTCTCCAACTCCTCTTTATCAGTACCAGAGCGGTCACTTTTCTTCCTCTTCCTCTTATCAACAAGAGGCTCCGGGGGAGGACTGGAAGGTTGGGAGGAAAGTTGTGAAGTTATTGATTTGGAAGAGAATCTTATAACCAACCCGGTCTTGGGGTCGATTTCAGAAATAGGGGGCACGAATACAGGATCCTGTTCCCCCTTCCTAAGAACCAACTGCTTCTCCTTCCTAGCCTGTATGTCAACCAAGGTTTCACTATCATCATCCTTGGCCTCGTCTATGATTTCTACCTACTCTTCCTCAACTCCATGACCGCCATCTGTGTCATGCAAAGCAGTGATAATCTCAGCATCTGCAGGAGCGTCGGTGCCAGATTCCATGGGTGCTACCGTAACTCTATCACCTGTTGTGCCCTCGGTTTGCTTTGGAATCTCGAAAACTTCAATACCAGAACACAGAGGGACATCAACTTTCTTTGCCACTGCCTTCTCCTCTGCACCTTTTTCGACCACTTTGGTACCTACACCATGAGAAGCAAAGGTTAGTGAATCAGGAGGAGATGTGGCCATGTCAGTTGTCTGTCCCGTGAGACGATGACAAGTTACGATTGCTTTAATGAACTATGGAGAGAATATGGAGATACCTTCAGCCGACTCATCTCCCATATTTGTACTGGTGGTTCCGATAATCGGAGGAGTTGAAGCCAAGGGGATCAGCGGATCATCGGGGTTATATTCCTCAACTTCAGAGGTTTTGGGCTCCACCACCGAACACGAGCTTTTGCCAACCTTATCCTTACCCTTGAGCCTACTCTTCTCCCTCTCCATCTCCTCATGGATTATATGTTTACCTTCCTCCAAAGCCTCAGGTTCTTCACCTCTAAGAAAGGTTTGCATCAGCTGGTTTTCGTCAATATCATCGACCCTCAATCGCCATTTCTCACCTTCGACGTTTGCATCCTATACATTGGCCAAAGTAACATGATAGTCCGGAATCCAAGAGATGTCTCGAGTCTTGATGACTTGACCAAAGAAGTCAAACAACAATTCCTCAAAACCAGCTATTTCTTTCTCTTTTTCAACAAGCTTATCAGCAGCAGCAGTGGCCGATTCAAGAGCATTATTGGCGTTACCTTCAGCGAGAGCTGCACGCCCCTTAGCTTGGGCAAGTTGATCACTTAAAATCTCTTTTTCCTTTTAGGCAAGAGCGAGGTCATCTTTTAAGCTCGCCCTCTCTTTCTCCCAGGCATCTTTCTCAGTAGCAAAGTGTTCATGTGTTGTCCTCAGTTCGGTATTAGTTACCCTGAGATCTTCCACTTCCTTTCTCAAGGCCACCCGTTCTTGGATGTTTAAGTCAAGATCGTTGCGAAAACGCTCCCTAGCACTCTCCAGCTCGTACCTGTAATTACCTGCGTCTCGCTGGGATAAAGCCGGTTGGACCTGTGCATCCTCTAGTTCTTTTTCCATTTTGCTCCTAGCCCTAGCATCATTATCAATCTTTACTCTGGCTTTGGCTACGTCCGTCTCCATCTGGCGGATGACAGTAGAAAGTGTAGCAGCATGCTTCTTCATTACCCTGTATTGTTTAGCCACATGGCATACGTACCCTATCATCTATGTGTCCCAATCCTCGGGGACCGGTTCAAGATCTGGGACGAACACCATCCTCTCAAAGTAAATATCAGGGAATTGCTTTCGCAAGCGCTCTAGCCTGGCCATAATCTCAGAATTGGGGGCAACATCCTTTGCGACAGTAGTATCCAAGCCATGCTCACTAGAGGAAATAGGAGTTTTCTTCCCCGTTTCCACGATCTTGCCCTCATCTTTGTTCTTGTCCTCTGGCTCGGGGTGTTTTTTGGAAGATTGGGCGTGAGAAGGCGTACTTTTTGGAGGAGTTAAATCTCTAGGAAGTTTCTTACCCCCAGTCGGTGGCAATGGACGACTATGTGACTTTCCATAACCTTGCTTCGATGGAGATCGAGGTCGTGTAGAATAAGATTGATGAGGATCCCGGGGCCGACGACTATCCCTTCCCCGACTATCACTACGAGTATGCTCGGGATCTGGAAGGAGGCTTGATGTGCCCTCGCGAAGGGAACGATAAGAATAAGACCATTTGCGAGACATTTTCCCTGGAAAGGAAACAAGTGCATGTTAAACTTATGAAACACAGTAGCAAAAGAGTGTTATGGTAAATGGTGCATGTGAATTGTGCATCCCGTGAAATCCCCTTTTTAAACGGACCAGGGCCCGGAGTTAGACTCGTTTGGATGACTTCTTTTTCTCCAACTGGGGCACTCGTCTCTTCAGAGATGGGAAAAATTGGTTCCCCTCCGAAATGTTCTTGAGTATAAATATCGTCTGGTAAAGGAATCTTATTCAATTCCCCGAGTATCTGTTCCTCCGTTAATTCATCTTAAGCGACAGACTCATCTGGCGATGAAGTTCTTAAGGGAGACTGCCCATCAGAGGTCGGGACCTCCTTTGATTCATCGGCTCGTCTCTCATCTCCTTTGTATACGTTTAAATCCTCGTCATCCTGACTAATCATTGGCGAAGGACTCTTGCGAAGGGTAGTTGTCTTTACAGCTTGAGAAGTTCCTTCTCCTTCAGTCGGTGGTATATACTTGTAAGATTTGCCGCCCGCTACAAGTCCGAACCTTATGTCTAAAAGATGGTGTTTGTGAAGGTTCTCGTCGGTGATACATTTCTTAATCCTTAAGAAATCTGAGTTACTCTTGAGGAGGCGGGACATTCAGTCTTCGTATATCGATCCTTCCATCCTCTCAAAATTGTGATCTGTGTGGAACAAAATAATTCGTTAGCACTGAAATTATGCATTCGAATTAAACGCGGAAAAGTTGAAAACATACTTGCTTGTAGCCACTTCCTCGCGCATCCGGCTTGATGTTTTATATAGAACCACTCAGATTTGACATCCCCTATATTACTATAATCATCTGTCACAACTTTTCTATTAGCGACCGATTCGAAGAAAGAGAAATTGGGAGCCCCTACGGAACGATGTTTGAAGTGGTAATAGAACTTCAGATCTTTAAGGGTAAGTTCGGTCTGCGGAATCTCCATATAAGCAACGTACAGAGTATACAAAGCCGCATAGGCATTCGGGTGGAGTTGCATGGGGGCAATGTGTAACTATCTCAAGAGATCAACAACAAGTGGAGGAAAAGGAGGAATAGCCCCTACCCAACACATGAGTCGACTAACGGTCATATACCCCTCTGGGGCAGAACGAGGTCTATCTTCACTTTCTGGAACTTTCACATCGTCCCAGGGATTTCTGTGCCTTAAACATATCTTCTTAAGTTTTATATCGTCTAACTTAGAGGGTAAAGAATCAGTGAACTTCTCTATTTCCTTAACACCCGGAATTTCATCAGGAGATCGATCATCCTCATCTTCAAGGGACGTGCTCTCAGAGGTTGTTGACTCTATATCGGTGCCTGTCTCATAATCAGGATCATATTTTTCCTCATTTGAATCTGAGGAAAGCACATCAGGGTTATGATGTATTAATGTCTCTGATTCAGTACTCTCATTCGATGTCTCAGTCACTTGTTTATCCAACATAGCTGTGTTGGCAAGTAAAAATTAGAACATAAGTTACTCGTTCCCCGTGTGTGTAAGTGCAAGTGTGTGCCTGTGCATACATTAAAGGAAAGAATGAAGTCAATCAGATAAGCAGATAACAGCTCTTATATGCTTTAAAGTCATGTTGTTATTCAATCCAGAAATTTCATCTCGAAGGCTCTAACCTAACTATCCATCGATATATAATTGCACTATGTTCTTTAGTTAATATGTGCAAGGTATCGTCAAAAGAGCTGATTCGTAAAAATCTGGGGTTCAGATCGCGGTTCACTTGGATCGTGGAATGCAAGTTGGATCGTGAAGAACGGGTCGCCCACAAGTCTCGCCAGAAGATGAACTTTGGATCGTGAAACATTTCAGTTCGGGGTATACGAGCGGATCGTGAAACACCCCCACGATCCACCTTAATGCCAGTGTCACGACCTGATCCCATTCTAGTATTGCGACCCGATCCGCTAATCAAATTAACACCACATCTTTATCTCCTCTCCTACCGCATCGCCTTCTCATCCATGAATCGATCAACCGGAGCTCCCCTATCAGTCAACTTCTTCTTCCATCTGTGATATCGCTCCTCCTATCCGAACTAAACCCAAACTTCTCTTTCCTTTATTCACATTTACCCCATTCATCACCTCCTCTTTCAATTCCTGGTGTCGCGAGCTCCACCGCCATGGCCTTGAGATCGTCAGAAAATCCTCCGGAATAGAGAGAAGCACAAGGGAAGCTGATACTCAAGGCAAGACAGAGTTCGGAGCCATGAGAACAGAAAAACAGAGAATTAAAAACCTTTTTTACCTTTTTCAAATTTGGATTACAAAGGGAGGTTGCTCGAATTAGGGTTTTGGATCAAGATAGGTGGCAGCAGTAAAAATAATAGAAAAGGGAAAGGTTGTGAGAGAGAAGGGAGCGGTTGATATAGGAAAAATAAGGGTTCTTGCACTTCCCCTTTTTTGTCCTATTCGGATCGGCCTGATACACGGAACGTGAAAACATATGGGCCACGTGCAAGAGCCCACCATGGCTCGTGGTACGGCCCACTCCGCCAATGGCTCACGATCGAAACCATAAAGCCCATCGTATTTTGAAAGGAGGCCCGCTCAACCACTGAACCGTGATGAATGCCCAATTCCACGAACAGCATGGTGTTCCAATGACCCGAACTCGAGAATGATCACGAAATAAAAGATATGGAAATACTCATGGGATTTAAAACTTACCTGACAAGTTGATCGCGATATACTCTGGAGTTCAAAAGATGGAAATTAACCAATGAACAGAGAAATAATTGGAAATCCGGACTGATATTTATACTCTTCAAAGGGTGTAACCATTGGAAACAGTGTGACGCTATAAACGGATGTGACAATCAATCTGCATCGTTTCATGAAAGGATAGTTCAGCAGTTTCGAAGCATGTTCCATAACTAATAAAACATACTTCGAGGGGCAAAATGTTGGCTGGATTTTGGACTAAACCACCAAGGTTCACTAACCAAGAAAATACGGAACCTCGCTCGTCAGGACCCTCAGAATCTCGATCGTCGTCACCACATCATCTTTGGCTCGTGGTCCACCATCACGACCCCTACTTGTGGTACCCAGCAACGACTCGCGATCGCCCCCCTGTATCCACGATCCGACCCGTCCCTGTCATCTCGATCCGCCCTCGTCAGAGCTTCGCGATCCGATCCGTTCACAGCAGAACGATCTGATCCGTACCCTCTGCCTCTTCACGTGCCAACCCCAGATGCTAAGATGAAGATCACGACCAACTCATTCATGATCCGAAAATGAAGGATCTTGCGACACCTGTCCATAACTGCCATTTTGACCAATTCTTTATCAAGCCACGAACCAGTCTGAGATCCTCGGGATTTGTGCCACATATGACCGCGATCCGTCTGCAACTATCATCTATAAATAGCCCCAGACTTGGCATTTTTCAAGATCTTTTAGGCAATTCTGAGCTCTAATTCCACCATTATTATATCTCTATTATTCTTGTTCAGAGTTGTCTCGAATTTGCTGAGTGAATCAACATTGTAAAAGTGAGGTTGAGGGATAAATCATTGATTGTACTCGAATTTTAAGTATAATCATAGATATAAAGTGGACGTGGGCTCGTTAACACCGAACCACTATAAATCACGTGTCTTTCCTTCTTTTCTTGCATTCTTTCTGATATTAATCTCTGCAAAATTGAACAACATGGATGTTGGAGCCAATTTTGGATATAACATGATGCAACTGAACAATGACAACTACCCACAACAACCAACATTATTGCATCATCAAATATCTAAATAACAAACAACGACAACCAACATTATTGCACCATCTGCCTGTGTGCGAAGCACGGGCCTCATCCTAGTTTTTGAAAGAAAGGAGGATGAAGTGAATGAGAGAAATGAAGAAAGAAAAGAAGCAAAATAGCATAAGTAGGAATTTATCTCTTCTTCTCTCCGATCGTCCGACTGCAAACGATCTCCGTTTTCCACGGATCTCGGACACAAGATAGTAGACGTGAAGACGAGTCTAAGGAAATAAGTTTCGTCGAATTTCGAGTTCGTTTGATCTTCCGTCAAAATTCTCAAAGATGCTCAAATAATGTTCAGAAATGCGATTTTAGCACACCGTTTCTTCTTGTACACAAAAACGATAACTCCAAAAATCATGGCCTTTTGGATTTAACCATTATTAGATGATCGAATCCAGAAAAAAAAGGAATTGAATTCTGAGATTGTCTCAATAATGTTCCTTTGTAAAATGACTGCCTGTTTTTGAACAAATGGTTTTGCTTCGCATGACCACATACTGACTCCGTTCGACGCGCACTTTGGAACCCAACAATGATTTGTCATTATGAATCCAAAAAAAAAAATCATCGAATTCTGAGCTCATATGCAAAATTTCACTTTTTAAGGGCTATACACTGATTTTCAAAATTCTCATAAAAAAACTTATAAATCAATTTAATAATTTTTGTGAGTTTATTTTAAGTCAAATAAAATTTAAAAAAAATTATAAAATTATTCTCAAATTTTATTTAGAAAAAATAAGCAATTTATATTCGCATATTCCTTAATATAGCTTAAATCAAAAAATTAAATTAGTTCTGAAAATACGGGTTGTTACAATCTCCCCCACTTAAAACTTTTTCATTCCTGAAAAAGAACGGAGCAGAAAGTTGTTTAACTAACTAACTCAACTTTCATTATGGCTTGAGTTCTTCAACTTTTCAGTTTCTAAGAACTTTCTAATTACCCAAAAATTTGGCTAACACCCTAAATTTTCGAAAAATTTCGCCATAATCTCCTTTGTGTGGGCTGATCGGTACAACCGCAACTTGCCTCACAGCACCCTTATCAATCAAAAAGAAAAAGAAAAGGCCAAACGGCTTGTTAATCGGCTGATAAAATCATCAAACCGAATGAATATAGTAAACATGTACCTATTTGTCGGGCATACAATTTTATTCCTCTTCTTAGCTTCCATGCTATGACCTGTTCATTATATATACATGTACATATTTGCAATTTCAGTCAATTTCAATTTAGTTCAATATTCGGTTCGATTGGCTAAATTTACCTTTTAATCTCTTATTGGTTTTATTATTCAAATGTTTTTTTTTATTAATCAAACTAATAATCATACAACACAACTAGCACTCAATTAGTTGATTAGCTTTTCAAATGTATATAGCTTTTATATATAATCAAAATCATATTTTTAGTGCCAAATCACAAACAGTAAAATCTAACTAAGTTTTGGTTCTGACACCAATTGGAATCATATAGACATCCCACTTTCGAAACTAAAATCATAAACACATTTGATGTCTAGACTATCATCAGAATCATCTCCGGGCGACTAGAGTGTGATTCTATATCTATCCAGTATATTTGAGACTTCGAATACACGTTCATGACGCGTATATGAAAAATCTTCATATACTAGATTGTCTAAATTCAATATAAAATAAAATACTCAAATACGTATAATAAAATATAAACTTCAAAACTAAATTTGTTTTTATATATAACACTCTTCCAACTCATTCTAGGGTATGACTAACCCAGTCTCTAACGAGTTATTCTTATAGGATGTTACTAATCCTATCTCTGATGAATTCTTTCATTTGGTTCTAACGTGCCCTGTTCTCGAGCTCTGTAAACCAAAGCTCTGACCAAAATGAAACGACCCGAACTTCCCCTGTCGGGAAAGCCCGGATTGCTTTGAGAACACGACGCATTAGAACATAGGCAGAAGAACATTTCATTGCTATTACAACAATTTACATCAGAGTATAAGAATATTCCAGAGTATCAAATAAATAATATTCAGTGGAAAATAATATTAGAGATTTAAATTAAAAAACAGCGAAAAATACAATACATGAATATAATGTAGCGGAACAATCCTCAATAAGCACAACTGAAAGAAATATACGGATACAAAGCTTTCAAAATATAGCTCTAGCTGTAATCCAAGATCCTGTGCAAATAAATTTGCGAAAACCAAAACTACTAGCTGCCCGTGTGGAAAATATGGGCACCTAGAGTTAGGTAGAAACAATAAACTCCGAGTCAATCATTGGAATGGTGTGAGAACTAAAACAGTTATTAAATCTTTACTTTAAAAGTTGGGAAATCATGGGACCACGTTGTATAATACGGAACAGGTTTACTCCACATGAATCTTAGTTTAAAATAAAACAATGCAATGCTTTTTGGAAAAATGAAGCTATTATAAGACTCGGGTCCCATCACACAATGCAACGCAAGCCGGAGGATAGAGTTTTGCCTTATAATAGCCAAACATGCTTAGTACGTTTAAAACAAATCATTTTGATATCATTATAAGTGCATAGTGTCAAAAACAACTTCAATATAAATGTATCAATCATATACGGCATGGGTACCATATATCATCTCGCAATACTAGTTCTACAACTAAAAATGAAAAATCACGTATTTGAAATTGGATTTCCATAATGAGTCAAGGCAAGGGATGGTCTCCTTACCGATTTGAGACAATCTAGCAAATGTCTCAGGGCTCGGACACTGGCGAGCCCTGGATCCTATAGGGTCGGTCCACACTTGCTTTAGTGGATTGGTTATTCCTGAACACACGTTTCCCGGTCCTATAGGACCTATCTCTAAGCCACTAGGGACACAATATCCGAGGCTCCTCATTCCATCATCCACTAAGTAAAAATTTCTGGGCTCCATACCATGATACCACTCCTAGCTAGAAAGAAACATCGTGTGTTGTATATAACGTAGTTGTATACACAATTATATGATTTTTGTTTGATGATAACAAACAAGTATAGTATATTTTATTTTAAATGTGTTTTGTTACTGTACTGTTATATCATGTCTCAGAAAAGAATACAATATTTCTGTTTAAATAGAATATGACTATACACAAATTCAAATATTCAATAGTATTTTATTTAAATAGAATATTTTATTTCAATATTCAAACAGTACAAAAATATAAACTCCACTATTTGTACATTTCGCTAATATTCATTATTGTACAATCAATTTCAATATACACAAAGCTCCTTTCTACAGACACTCGATTAAACAATCATACACTCAGACACTCATTTACAGTTTCACTGGTTGTCAGTCCAGTCATCATCTTCATACCTGTCATATACAGAAACACACAGAGTATATGGAACAGAAATAATATTCTAGTTTACAAGCAAATATTATTTTATTTCTAAAATATATTTGCCTCAGAATTTTGGTGTGTTTCTCATCATTTTTCCTGACTTGATCTGATATGTATATATTTCTAGTACCCACTGATCAGGCTCAACACACTACATCAATTTTCTGATCAGAACCAGTAACTGATTCTGAACAGCCTCAACACAGTTTAACGGTTTGCTGATAAAGTTTCATTCGGACAGTCACACGTATATACACACATGTATACACACACGTACGTGCATACATACATATATGTATACGTGAATGAAAATACATGTCAAACAACAAATAAAAGCTCAACAACATGGAGTCAAGCAAAGTGGTCGAGCAATCATGTAAGCATGAGTCAGGATCGAGCAAGTCAGTGCCCATATGGCATATGACATGTACAAGACAAGCTCAACAAGGAATATACATAAATGGAAAAAGCAAGTATCAATACACCGAACAATATGGAGGGTTTCAATACAAGCATGTTTCAAAATGTATGGTGCATACACATACAGACTTTTGCTGCATGTACAGTATATCATGGAAGTGCAAAAATCTCAAATCAACATGGACTGAAACATTGGTACAGCTACGCAATACAAGACAACAACAATGTACAAGTACTGACAGCAAGGATGGTCTAAAATGGTGCATTGGACATTAACATACTATATAACTGAAATGGATAGAGTAAGCATGGTATAAGCCATGTCAACAAAGAAATGGTTCAGCATGAGTATGTGGAATTACTCAAGTCAGTTTAAAATGGGATAACAGCTTCAAAACTACATATGCAAGTGAAGTTTCAGCATTTACACACAAGCAAACATATGGAGCAGTTACAAATACATGCAGGCAATTCATCATGCCAAGTCAGAAGGGCCATGATACAAGTGCAACAATATGGCAATGTACAGATAAATGGACAAGCTAGTGTGTGCAAAATATAGTTCATGACAGTATACACAAATGCACAGCATATTGGAAAAACAATGATAAAGTAGGATATTTTAAGTGCCAAGGCCAAATCAGCATTTCCTGTTCATTTGGAAACAGGGCTGAGTACAATACAAGGCAAGCAAATAAATAGTGAAGAACAATCTTTCTGGCAATACATGTTTCAAGCTTTTTTTAAAAACACTTGATAATCTTGGAAAAAAATTCTTTACACAATTATGGGCATGAAATTATCGCAGAAATGATAAGACAAAATACATGGTTTCCAGAAATTCATGTGAATGGGTCATGGCATCAAATATGGCAAAGTTTTCCTTCAAATTTTCAGCAGTTTTTGTTAAGGGAAAAATGAATAAATTATTTCTAGCAAATCATGATTTGTGTATAGCATGAAAACAATTCTATTTTTATTTTCCAGAAAAACAGTTTTGGAAATCATTTCTAAGCAGATTTAATCAAGTTCAAACCAAGTGAATAGCATGGGTTAAGCATTGTAATAAGGATCATGTAACAACTGCATGTGTATACAATGGACAAATAGAGCAACAATTGAATTTCCAGAAAATCACATTTTGGATTTCAGGAAAATATTAAATTGGCTCCAAGAATTCAACATTCATATATGCATAAAGGGAAAATTGCAAATTGGTTTCCAGAAATTAACAAAGCAGATTTGGCAAGTACCAAGACCAAATGAATTCGAGCATGGCAACAATTTAATTCCAGAAATTCAGTTCGACATATTGGGCAAGATTTCATTTTTTTTATTTCCAAAAATGACTCATTCAAAAGGGGAAAAATCTGCTTTTTAAAAGGCTATAATCAAGTCCATAATATTATCTAATTCATCGAGATATTCAAGGCAACATATTTCAACAATCACGTAAGCCATTCAATCGAAGAAACAAAAGAGGAAACCTCAAGTTATCATTCGAGTCATTCTAATGAAATAAGAGAGATTAAAGGATTTTATAATCATATATTATACACCAATCATCATCAGCTTTAGGAGCATTGAAAACCACAAACAATTCAATCGAAACCAAGCATAACAAAGTCAAGCAAAGAATTAAATCCGAATTACTCACATTTTTTTCAGGTTTTCGATCGATTCAGAACCCAAAGCAATCGACCAAAGCTAGTAGTCCATCGGAGCTTCAAATAAACCAAGAAGAATCAATTTTGACATCGAGATTTGGGATAACAGAAACCCTAGCAATCGAGCTGCCATTTTCTTACTCCAGAAGCAAGAGATCAGGCTAAAAGAAAAGAGAGGACGTATTACAAAGGGTCGGTCAACATATAATGGGCTTAAGGGAGTTTTAATTAAAACTAAGGTTTAATGTTTTAGTTTTAATTTTGTGTTGTATTTTCTTTTGTTTTGAAACCGTCTGATCAGTTCTAGAGTCTAAAAAAAATCTAGGAATTCAGTTAGGGGTTAACTGACAGTTGATAGACTTTGTAAAATCTAGAGTTATTGGTTACGGGGTTGTAACTAGGGGAAATCTAATGGAAGGGATATCGATCAGTCTAGGGTTTTGAGCATAGGATTAGAAGAGGAGCGAGGGGTTCGCAAGTGTACATGGTCTTGTATGCGGGATCTGTTCTTTTACCTAGTAGAAACCTTAGGAATGCAGCAGTAGGCAGGGTTTTGCCGAAGTTGGGTATATCTGTGTGTGATTCATTTTCTGCACTTTTATTTTTGTTGCATTCTGTGATCTATTTATTATTTTAATATCCTGTCAGATTTTTAATTCAGTGAAAAAGTGTGATAAACCCTATTCACCCCCCCCCCCCGCTTCTAGGGTTAATCTAGATCCAACAAGTGTTATCAGAGCAGGTATTTTTATTAACTCAAGAGTAATGGTGATTCCCAGTTGTCGGTACATTGAGTGTCAGTCCAGTCATATTCCAAACATTTTTTATGGTTCAGATTTTTTGAATTGGAAATCAAAAATAAAATCCTATTTGAAATCTATTAAATATTGGGATGTTGTTAACAATGGAGATGATATAATAGGAATATTAATGCTCGTGCTATGCTTATTCTTTGTTCTCATCTTAGTAATAACCAACTTGATCATAACTCCCATTGTTTTACTATGCAGGAAATTTGGAAAATCTCAATACGAAGTATGGACAAATTGACAACAATTGCTTAATACCCCTGAATGTTAACTCAAGTTTAGTTCTATGCTTAACAGGTTTTACAAATGATAATCTAGATGGATCTATCGATGGAGGCTCAACAGATGGTGAAACTAAAGATCTTTCATATGAAGATTTGGTTTATTTTTGTATTGAATTAACAAATGCTGTTGATAGTCTCAAATCAAAAAATAAAACTCTGAAATCTGAAAAACTTGAGTTAATCACCAAAAATAATACTTTGGAATTAAAACTTAAAAATATCACGAAAGTCTCAAACCCTGATTGCAAGAATTGTTTCAACTCGAAAAACAATTTAGCTCATCTAAATGAAAATATCCAAAAGCTTGAAAAGAAAATTATGAGTTCAAAAGAAAAGGAAGATGAGCTAATCTGTATAAACAATTCCTTGCGAAAAGAATTGGAAACTTTTAAGATTTCAAAAAATTCCAAATGTGAAATTGTTGAGAAACAAAATCATTTTGAAAATGAGATTTCTGAGTCCAAGGCCAAAATTGAAAAGCTTGAAAACGAACTCTTGGTTTTGAAACAAAATGATGTTGAAAAGAGTAAAATTGCTATAAATCGCTGTTCAAATTTAATAAAAGAAAATAGTGATCTTAAATCCCAAATTCAACAACTTAAATCAACTTTGGATAAATTTTCTAATGGGGAGAAGTTGTTAAACATTTTATTGCAAAACCAATTTTCTGTCGGAAATAAAAGTGGCCTCGGCTTTGGAAAACTTGGTAAATTTGCTCAAAAGCAAAAGTTAAATGGTTTCAAAAATTCCTCAAATTGTTTTGGAAAAGTTCATTTTGAAAATTTAAACTCTAAAAGTTCCAAAGGATTTTTGAAACAAAATGAAAATGAAAACTTGTTTTATAATAAACCATTTAAACATTTTTGGATCCCAAAAGAAAATGAAATGAATTCAGTAAAATTCAAACAGATCTGGGTTCCTAAAGACACAAAGATAGATTCGAATGGTTTGTTATATAAGCAGGTCTGGGTACCAAAACATGTAAACAAAAATGTGAGTGGTTTTACAAATTACCACTTGATCCTATAAATAGTTAGGTATCAGAGAAGGCTGAGGAACTGTGTTGCTAAAAGGAAATTGAATTTAAGCCATTCCATTTTTCTGTATCATTCAGATTTCCTTAGCCAAGATGGATTGAGTTAGAGATTTATTTACTCACGTAAATTTCAGGCATAACCTCTAAACTCATCTTTGTAAATATATTTTTTATGTTTTTTCCTCCTTCTATCTCTTATGTTTATTTTCTTTGTTTGATTTGACAATGTCATATTCTTTTTGGGCTTCATTAACTTTCAATTGCAGGATTCATATTTTTCTGGAAATTCGCTTCAATTTGAATAAAACTCTGATGCTTTAATCTTTTGCAGATCTTGAGTTTATTTTTGTAAATATGTGCAACTGTTTTGAAGTTTATTTTCTATTTTATGAATTCATAACAGTGTTGATGTATTCTTGTCATATCTTGAACACTGTTAATTATAATTCTAAATTTTTGAAGATCTGAAAGTTTTGTGGAATTTCACACACCTTTGCTGTTTTGAGTCTCTTCTAATTCATTTTGGAAAGTCTTGAAAATTTGTACTCATTACAGCACTCTATTATTTATCGGTTATGATAGTTTCAGAAATTTTCAAATTGGCTTGAGTATTTTGAAATGTCTTGAATTACAGTGATACATCTTGAAATTCATCTTATATTCATGATTATTATGGTTGAAATTGGTTTGTTTGAAATCATCTGAAATTCTAGATATTTTGAATATCACACACCACTTAAATTTGAAATTATCAATCTTGTGTGAATAATTCATTATATCTTAAACTTGACATTGATTCAAGTGATTTCAAATAAATTATTTTTAATTTTCTGGATCATGAATATCTCTCAAGCCTGATGTAAATGATCAGAAATTACTCTTGTACTTGTCAGAGATACTTGTGATTTTTTTTTTTTGAAAATCTGGTCTTAAAACTCACTGTTATTTCATGATTATTTGATTTGAATTTATGTTTATTTAAAACCATTTGAAATTATTGATTTATTGAATCAAACACATATCTTAGATCTGAAATATATAATCTGGTGTGACTGATTCATTAAATCCTGATATTTTCACATTTCTTCAAATGATTTAAAATAAATTGAATTATATAATCTTGGATCATGGAATATTTTTTTTTTGTGACCTTCAGAAACATCCTCTGACAAGTCTGCTGTGATATTGGTTTCTGTGCTGCTCTGATACTGTCTTTGCAAAATGTTTTCAAATAACTACATGTTTTAACTGCTGCTCTGATAGATGAAATTATTATGCCTGATTTGTTAATTGTCTGCTTGGGCTTTGGGCTTAAAAAAATTTCATATGTGATACTCTTGTTTTGTCTCATGTGCCTTGTTACAATCCTCATTAATAGGGACACCAATTGGTATCAAAAGTGCTGAATTTTTTGTGTATATATATATTCCCTCTTGCTTTGTATAAATCTTTTTTTTTCTCTTGTAATTGATTTTCAATTTTAAAATTATTTATTGATTATTCATTCAGAAATTGAAATCAGTATCCAAATTGAACAGTATTTATAATTCATCAAAATAATTATTAGATTTTGAAATTGTGATGAATTACAACTGCAATATATTTCACAACAAGAGGAGACTTTATTTAGATTTTCATGATGGTTGAATAATTATTATAATATCTTTGAATGGGCGATTATTTCATGACCATCTTCTTTATCTACCATTATTCTGCCATCCATCATGTTTTTTATATTAATGTGGAGAGTTTAATATTTGTTAAAAATCTTTTTGAATAAATAGTGAAAAATACTTGTGATAGAAATTGGACTATGTTATTATTCAAAATTAGTGATAATTGCAAATTTTCAATGATCCCGGTACAGTCGAGCATATTTCATAATATAATTAATTTAGAAATTTATGTCATAGTTCATTTCTATACCTACCACATTTCTATCATTCATATTGGTTTTATATACTGACGAGTTTCTCTTTTGAAGATGAAAACGATAAATATATAATTAATTCATAAGTGTGTCTCTAACTTCATTTAAAAATCCAAGCTCTGGTCATATATAGTTAAGAGACAACTTAAAATTTAAGCTGCGACTGACCTCATTTAAAAATCCAAGCTCTGGTTATGCGTGGTCAGTGTGTTCTTAAATAAAATAAAATAAAAGGAAAAAGGAAATTATGTGTTAAATAGAAATTAATTTGAGATTCTCCTTGGTGTATAAAAATCAGTTTATTAATCCATCTTTTAATCTGCGAAATGTGTTGAAATCTTATGAAGTATTATGATTTGTTGATTAATAGCTATTGGGATTTGAGATTATACGATTTTGTCACTTACATTGAATTATTAATTATAGTCGAAATTCATCACTGTTTTACTTTTTTATAAAAATTCTTTTGAAAATAATTTAAATCCATATTTTTATAACTCTCCCCATTTTTTTAAAATTCATCGTAAATCCATCATTTTCTACAATGTGACATATGCCACTAGTTCTCATTTTATTATAATTTTTGTTTGACTGATTGAGATTTATGATGGTCGTTCTTCCTCTTTAGCTGAAATTATATTTTCTAGTCTTTTTTCATCTATATTTTAAATTCTTAATCCTTTTGATGATAACAAAAGGGGGAGAATGGGTTGAGATTTTGGTTTATGAGTGAATATTTTATAAATATTTTTTTTTTGAAAAATCATTCAATTTATTCTGTTCGCTCTTGCACATATGGTATCAGAGCTAGGGGGAGTTTTTGTTGTAGGGGAGAATTCAAATAGGGGGAGTTCCGCAATTCATTATCAAACACATTTAACATATTCAAAAAAATTTATTTGTTTCTCATCATCAAAAGGGGGAGATTGTTGTATATAACGTAGTTGTATACACAATTATATGATTTTTGTTTGGTGATAACAAACAAGTATAGTATATTTATTTTAAATGTGTTTTGTTACTGTACTGTTATATCACATCTCAGACAAGAATGCAATATTTCTGTTTAGATAGAATATGACTATACACGAATTCAAATATTCAACAGTATTTTATTTAAATAGAATATTCTATTTCAATATTCAAACAGTACAAAAATATAAACTCCACTATTTGTACATTTCACTAATATTCATTATTGTACAATCAATTTCAGTATACACAAAGCTCCTTTCTACAGACACTCGATTATACAATCAGACACTCAGGCACTCATTTACAGTTTCACTTTTACACACTAATATACTTTCATTGTCATCTTCTATCTCTGTCTTTTGTCAGTCCAGTCATCATCTTCATACCTGTCATATACAGAAACACACAAACATTACATGGAATAGAAATAATTTTCTAGTTTTCTAGAAAATATTATTTTATTTTTAAAATATATTTGCCTTAGAATTTTGGTGTGTTTCTCATCATTTTTCATGATTTGATCTGATATGTATATATTTCTAGTACCCACTGATCAGCCTCAACACACTACACCGGTTTGATGATCAGAACCAGTAACTGATTCTGAACAGCTTCAACACAGTTTAGCGGTTTGCTGATAAAGTTTCATTAGAACAGTCACACGTATAAAAACACATGTATACACACACACACGTTCATATATACATATATGTATACCTGAATGAAAATACGTGTCAAACAACAAATAAAAGCTCAACAACATGGAGTCAAGCAAAGTGGTCGAGCAATCATGTAAGCATGAGTCAGGATCGAGCAAGTCAGTGCACATATGGTATATGACATGTACAAGACAAGCTCAGCAAGGAATATACATAAATGGACAAAGCAAGTATCAATTCAGAGAACAATATGAAGCGTTTCAATACAAGCATGCTTCAAAATGTATGGTGCAAACACATGCAGACTTTTGCTGCATGTACAATATATCATGGAAGTGCAAAAATTTCAAATTAACATGGACTGAAACATTGGTACAGCTACACAACACAAGACAACAACAATGTACAAGTACTGACAGCAAGGATGATCTAAAATGGTGCATTGGGCATTAACATACTGTATAACTGAAATGGACAGAGTAAGCATGGTATAAGCCATGTCAACAAAGAAATGGTTCAACATGAGTATGTGGAATTACTCAAGTCAGTTTAAAATGGGATGGCAGCTTCAAAACTACATATGCAAGTGAAGTTTCAACATTGGCACACACGCAAACATATGGAGCAGCTACAAATACATGTAGGCAATTCATCATGCAAAGTCGGAAGGGCCATGATACAAGTGCAACAATATGGCAATGTACAGATAAATGGACAAGTTAGTGCATGCAAAATATAGTTCATGACAGTATACACAAATGCACAACTTATTGGAAAAACAATGATAAAGTGGGATACTTCAAGTGCCAATGCCAAATCAGCATTTCCTGTTTATTTGGAAATAAGGCTGAGTACAATGCAAGGCAAGCAAATAAATGGTGAAGAACAATCTTTCTAGCAATACATGTTTCAAGTTTTTTTTTAAAAACACTTGATAATCTTGGCAAAAATTTCTTAACATAGTTATGGGCATGAAATTATCTCAGAGATGATAAGACAAAATACATGGTTTCTAGAAATTCATGTGAATGGGTCATGGCATCAAATATGGCAAAGTTTTTCTCAAAATTCTCGACAGTTTTTGTTAAGGGACAAATGAATAAATTATTTCCAGTAAATCATGATTTGCGTATGGCATGAAAACAATTCTATTTTTGTTTTCTAGAAAAACAGTTTTGGAAATCATTTTTAAGCAAATTTAATCAAGTTCAAACCAAGTGAACAACATGGGTAAAGTATTGTAATAAGGATCAGGTAACAACTACATGTGTATACAATGGACAAATAGAGCAACAATTGAATTTCCAGAAAATCACATTTTGGATTTCAGGCAAATATTAAATTGGTTCCAAGAATTCAACATTCATATATGCACAAAGGGAAAATTGCAAATTGGTTTCCAGAAATTAACAAAGCACATTTGGCAAGTACCAAGGGCAAATGAATTCGAGCATGGCAACAATTTAATTCCAGAAATCCAGTTCGACATATTGGACAAGATTTCATTTTTTTTATTTCCAGAAATGATTCATTCAGAAGGGGGAAAATCTTCTTTTTAAAAGGCCACAATCAAGTCCAGAATATTATCTAATTCATCGAGATATTCAAGGCAACATATTTCAACAATCATCAAGCTGTTAAATCGAAGAAACAAAAGAGAAAACCACAAGTTATCAGTCGAGTCATTCTAACGAAATCAGTGAGATTAAAGGATTTTATAATCCTATATTATACACCTATCATCATAGGCTTTAGGAGCATCGAAAACCACAAACAATTCAATTGAAACCAAGCATCACAAATTCAAGCAAAGAATTAAACCCGAATTACTCACATTTTTTTCAGGTTTTCGATTGATTCAGAACCCAAAGCAATCGACCAAAGCTAGCAATCAATCGGAGCTTCAAATAAACCAAAAAGAATCAATTTTGACGTCGAAATTTGGGATAGCAGAAACCCTAGCAATCGAGCTGCCATTTTCTTACTCCAGAAACAAGAGATTGGGCTAAAATAAAAGAGTGGACGTATTACAAATGGGCAGGTCAACATATAATGGGCTTAAGGGAGTTTTAATTAAAACTTGGGTTTAATGTTTTAGTTTTAATTTTGTGTTGTATTTTCTTTTGTTTTGAAACCGTCTGATCAGTTCTAGAGTCTGAAAAATCTAGGAATTCAGTTAGGGGTTAACTGACAGTTACTAGAGTCTATAAAATCTAGAGTTACTGGTTACGGGGTTGTAACTAGGGGAAATCTGATGGAGGGGATATCGATTTGTCTAGGGTTTTGAGCGTAGGATTAGAATATAAGCGAGGGGTTCGCAAGTGTACATGGTCTTGTATGCGGGATCGGTTCTTTTACCTGGAATGCAGCAGTAGGCAGGGTTTTGCCGAAGCTAGGTATATCTGTGCGTGATTCATTTTCTGCACTTTTATTTTTGCTGCATTCTGTGATCTGTTTATTATTTTAATATCCTGTCAGATTTTTAATTTAGTGAAAAACTGTGATAAACCTTATTCACCCCCTCTAGGGTTAATCTAGATCCAACATCATGCACTGTAACACCCCGTATTCTCTAAGAATATTGAAAGAACTAATTAAAGAATACTTAATTTTTAAAGTGAGAATTAAGGGATACAGGTTATGCCATTGCGTTTGTCTTGAAATTCTGCTTGGAATAGAGTCCAAGTTTTCGTAAATCGGACTTCGTATGAGGAAGTTATGGCCCTCAAAATTTTCAAGAATTTAAATAAATTAAAACAGCTTAGATTTAAATTCAAACCAAAACAAAGAAGCGGGCTGGGTGGAATTTTTCCCGCCCCAGGCTAGGTCGACCAGGGGGTCGACCTCCCCTATACAGGTCGACTTGGTTGTCGACCTACCCCCTCGCTCGGATCCAAACAGTGACGATTTTCTGACCTGTTGCTGAGTCTTTTCTGACTTGCTGCTGAGTCAATAGGGCATAGGTGGCAATTCTGGATAACTCTACCTAGTCTAGACGGTTGTGATTGCTCCTAGGATGATCTAACGGCTCATATAAGTTTAAACCTCTATAAAAGTAACCCTAGTCCTCAACCTTAAATCACACAAATTCATTCCAAGGAGCCACCATGTTGTGCATGATCGTCTTAACCTAGCCACCATTTCTTCTTCAATTAGAAAGCAAATTAGAAGCTACGAATTGAATCGAGTCAAATCTAAATTAGAGAATCGATAGTCTACTTCAAGGGAGAGCTATTCAATTTCAGAAAACAGATTCCAAAAATACAAGAATCATTCTCTTTTTGTAAGTTCAAGTTACTTTCAGATGTGAATTCTTAGTTGAAATTCTTGGCATGTAATAATCTGGATCTAAACTATACTTGATTATAAGATAATCCTTTTAGATTTATCAAATCTAATCTATTAGATTTATGCCTGTGATGTTATTCAAATCTAATCCATTAGATTTATGCTTGATGTAAGTAATCCTTTCAATTGAATATGTGCTTGTATATGCCTTTGGGAACCATTGTTGACTATGGAATTGGTCCAATCATATCTATCCTTGTTGTTTATCGGAATCGTGATCCTGTTTAAGTTCATGATATAACTCTTGTCAAACCTATATGTCTGTTACGGTTCACGATGATATTCATATCATGTCTATATGCCTGTAATGTATTCAATGCAAAACTTGTCAATTTGGCATATCAAATTTATTGGACCAATAGTTCTTATCATCATATGCCTACTCTTATACCTCTTATGTTCCACATTGTTTCGCTTCTTATTTTATGAATCTTGAGTTGAATCTCAAAATACGTACGTTATGAATGCGGGGGTAATTAGGTATAACATGAAATTTACATTATTTGGCATTATTTGGAACTTGCATTATGGCATGACTGTTAAGATGCAATTTGGAGTAATTTGACATGAATTATAGAATATTAAATCTAGATTGGGCATAACTGTTAGTTGGAATGCCAAGCATAGTGTATATTGTGATTTTGGAGCATCACTATTATTGTAAATTTAGGGAAGATTGGGTATAGCCAATTTTGATTAATAACTAGAAATTGGAAATTTCTTGGGCATAACATGGGAATTGGAACATGACTAGTTTCAATGAATTTGGTAATTAGCATGTAAAATCTAGATTTGGGTATATATGGTAAATGTGTAAAATAAAGATGAGCATGCCTAACCCGAGGTTAGATTATGTTGTGGTGTAAAACTACCCGGAACCGCCCAAAACATCCAGTAACCACAACAATACCTATCTAATGTGAGAGGTTAGTGCATCGTACCCACGAAAAACCCGAGGTTAGATTGAGTTGTGGTGTAAAACTGCCCGGAACCGCCCGGCACATCCAGTAACCGCAACAACACATATCTAATGTGAGAGGTTGGTGCATTAATAAATAAATTAATGCTAATGAACAAGACATGCTAAGAAATGACTAGGGTTAAGTTAATAGGAAACACTTAACCAGTATAGCATGGTAAATGGTTAGGGTTAAGTTAACAAGAAACACTTAACCAATATAACAATATGAATGACTAGGGTTAGGTTAATAGGAAACATTTAACCAGTATAGCATGATAAATTGGTAGGGTTAAGTTAATAAGAAACACTTAACGAATATAACTTGATTTATGGTAAGGTTAAGTTAAAATAAGAGGGCAACACTTAACTAATCCAACATGATAAGTGAGGAGGGTTAAGTTAATAAGAAACACTTAACCAACCTGACACGATGAATGGGAAGGTTTAAGTTAACACGAGAGGGCAACACTTAACCAATATAACTTTATTTGTGGTAGGGTCAAGTTAACACAAGAAGGCAACACTTAACCAAAGTAACATGACAAGTAGGTGGGTTAAGTTAACTTGAATTGATTGATGACACTTAACCAATACAACATGATAAATACGTGGGGTTAAGTTGACAAGAAACACTTAACCAATCCAACACAATAAGTGAGGAGGGTTAAGTTAATAAGAAACACTTAACCAACATGACATGATGAATGGGTGGGTTAAGTTAACATGAAAGGACATAACTTAACCATTAAATAAACATGCTTGAATGTGTAGGAGGGTTAAGTAAATATTGGGTTGGTGGGTAATATTAGTAAATATAGGCTTGCAAAACTTAGCCATTAAATAAATATGCTTGAATCAGTAGGAGGGTTGAGTACATATCGGGTTGGTAGGTAATATTAGTAAATATAGGCCCACAAAACTTAACCATTAAATAAACATGCTTGAATCGGTGGGAGGGTTAAGCACATCTCGTGTAGGTGGGTAATATTTTTATATATAAGCCCACAAACTTAACCAGTAGGAAACCCTAGTAACGGGGACCCATTTCAGCAGTAACCCACATAGATGAATCATGGTACCCTGAACTAGGCAGGGTGGGGCACGATTACTGG
The DNA here is from genome assembly GCA_030737875.1 of Allium sativum. Lineage (NCBI taxonomy): Eukaryota > Viridiplantae > Streptophyta > Magnoliopsida > Asparagales > Amaryllidaceae > Allium > Allium sativum. Next base: position 434,710,109 of record CM060912.1, read on the forward strand.
GCTGATTATAAGCGGTCAAAACAGCGGCAGGGGTACGTCAGTGTAGGTTCCGACGGTTTACGGGCGTGCACGTACTCCGGAGTGGGAAAAAGCAGACACTGGGTACCAGTAGTTATACATTGTGCATCTTGAATCGTGTCGGGTTGTTATCATAAGAATTGATACACCTTATGGTGGGACCAGCACAGGGTATCTGCATGCAAGATAGGGCCGATTGACACAGACACAAGAGAAATTAATACAAGTAGGGAGACGATCGATAGAGTAGTAAGGGCACTTCTAACACATTCATGGCAATTAGGCAGATTGAGGTGGAATCCTCATAATAGATGTAACAACCCGGAAATTCTGAGCCAGTTTAAAATTTTTATTTCGGCAATTTTAATGAATTTTGAACATTTAAAATGAAGTATTTTGAATAATATCGACGAAAAATTTATTTTGAATATAATTTGAACGTATATATTATACAGATCGTTGTTAGAATATAAATAATTATATATAATTATAAATAGGAATTGAAAATGGTGCGGTAGTTCGATAATTCGATTTCAAACTTCAATTGAACGTACCGGGTGCAAAACAATCCGGATTTTAGTGAAACCAAAAATATTAGAATCTATTTATGAATATCTTTCCAACGAATCCGAAAAATTGAAATTTCATAGCGGGAATCAAAAGATATGTCCAGTTGAAAATTCTGAATAGTCGCTACGGAATTCAGGCCCTTAAAAATGGAAATTTTGCAAACGACCTCGGATTTCGAGGAAACCACTTTTGTTGGATCTGTCATGTCAAATTATTGCTAGATTCCAAATTTCATAATTTTTCGAATCAATATGTGAGCGTGGCAAAGGAAAACGCGTTTGACCAGTTTTAGTTGATTTTAATCGACTGGAAAATGGCCATTTTTCAAACGGTCTCAGAATTCGACGAAACTAGTTTTGTTAGGACCGTGTCGTTAATACGAAGCTAGAAAATATTTTTCTGGGATTTATAGAGTTAGTATGTGACCCCGGTAAATTGAAATGTGCGTTCAAATTCAATATATAGAGTTATATGCTGATTTTGACGAAAACTGATTGTAACGATCGAATCAGCCTACGATACATATCCCATTGTGTTCGAAATGGGGGTGAAACGCTATGGACGGCAGACGGAAGGCCTCGTTTCAAGGTCGAAATAAAAAGTCAACTTTTTGAAATTAAAATAATTAAATATAAAACTTCTCTCTCTCTCTTCCCTTATACCTTCTTTCTGGCCCCCCCTATATTCCCTAAACCGATTTCACTTTCAAAAAAAAAAAAGGAAGCGACGGAACGCCATCGCGTCGCCCCCTGCTGGCCATCGCCACCTATCCTCCAGCCTCCACCTTCCCCTCCTCCTCCTCCTATCTTCTCTCTCCAGCTCCAATCACCCACCTCGAACGCAACCCACGAACACCCACCCCCTTCGATCGAGTCGACCGCCAGCCCCCCTATCTGCGTCGCACCTCCTCCCCTACCCGACCCTCGACGCCACCACCCTCCTCCGCAGGCGCAAGCAAACACCCCCCTCTTCGATGACAATGAACGCCGCCATCAAACGAAGGTAAAAATTTATTATTTATTTTATTTAATTCAGTTAATTACATTTTTAATTATCGAAGGTTTGAATTGCTATATATTCTCCATACGAAATCAAAGTACAGTACAGTTTGTTTTTATTTTATCCTTTTTATTTTCCGATTTTATTTAATAAAAAGGAGCGAAAAGATTAGATTTTTAAAATAGAAAAGATTGGATTTTTAAAATAGAAAAGATTAGATTTTTAAAATAGAAAAGATTAGATTTTTAAAATAGAAAAGATTAGATTTTTGAAATGGAAAAGGCGAAATCTTTATATTTGAAATGGCAAAATCTTTATATTGGAAAAGGCAAAATCTTTATATTGGAAAAGGCGAAATCTTTATATTGGAAAAGGTGAAATCTTCATATTGGAAAAGGCGAAATCTTTATATTTGAAAAGGCGAAATCTTTATATTTGAAAAGGTGAAATCTTTATATGAAGAATAGCGTGATAAAAATATAATCTTTATATGAAGAATAGCGTGATAAAAAATTAATCTTTATATGAAGAATAACATGATAAAAATATAATCTTTATTATATGAACATCGATGTAAAAATAGAATTTTTATCTATATAGTAGCGATGTAAAAATAGAATTTTTATCCATATGGAGCAATTATAAAAAAATGATTTTTATATACATGGCAGCTATATAAAAATGTGATTTTTACATATGTAGCGGCTACGGGCGATGAAAGTGACAAAAGGCGAGAACAGCGATGACCTCTACATAAGAAGAGTCGAGATGATTGGATTAGCTAGTCGGTGAGAACTTCTCACCTTTTAAATTTTCTTTTTCTAGTTATATTATAATATATACTAGGATGCAGACGGTGTTTAGTAGCACCCGACACCCGTCATCCACAGACCATGGATGGCTTGTTTGTTTGATTGATGTGTTGTGAAAATTGTTTGTGTTGTGGAATGATTGAATAATAAAATATTCTTGTGTGGAAAGGAAATAAAATATTTATATAGTTAAAAAAAAAATATTTTATGGTTAAAAATATAATTTTTAACGTGAATGTGAATAAATAAATATTTATAAACAAATCGGCCGATTTGTTTATATACACTGATTTGACTGATATTGATTGGGTTGATAAAATTTTACACATCGCCCAACTGCACAAATAAAATCTGTGTTTGTTGATTTGAAACCCCACACGGGTATTGGGATAAAATACGGCATACACTAATCCCAATAATTAGTTGTATGTCGATCGATGGATCGATAGGCTGTTATAAGCGTTAGATATCTATATTTGATGCTTATACAGTGTAGTGCACTTTGGATGATGGTTGATTATTTATCGTTGCTATTATATGCATGTGTTGTATGGAATCCATATAATTAACTTTATAAGGTGATTGATTGGGCCTCATTCCAATTTAGAAAATAAAGAATATTATAAAATAAAGGTTCATGTGTTGATAATACTCATTCGTTGAGGTTAGTCATGTGTTGAACGAAATATTTTAACAATAAAATTTACATCTTTATCGTATATAAAATTAGAAACTAACTGGAAAATAGATAAGATGAGTGGTCTCCTGGATATTGATCTGATGTTGGTTTCGGCCTTCGGGGTTAATATTCAGGGAATCGTTCTCTTACTAGTTTACGGTTGGAGTCTGATTTGAAATTAAACGATAGATACCATGATTTTTATAAAATATATTAAATATCAAAAAGAGTCACAAGTGGACAGTACTCATTCATTGAGATTAGTCGTGTGTTGACAAAAATATAGATTCATGTATTGAATAGAATAAATATTCATTTGTTGAATAGAATAATGAAATTTTTGAAATATATAAAGCCATGTTGATTAGAGATGCGCTATTTTGACGCGAACGATATTTATATCGATTATATTTGTTTTTATAATTGAAATGAATATATAACGAATTTGATTTGAAATGAATATATAACGAATTTGATTTGAATTGAATATATAACGAATTTGATTTGAATTGAATAGAAAACGAATTTGATTTGAATTGAATAGAAAACTAATTTGATATTGAAATGAAAATATAACGAATTTGATTTGAAATGAATATATAACGAATTTGATTTGAATTGAATATATGACGAATTTGATTTGAATTGAATAGAAAACGAATTTGATTTGAATTGAATAGATAACGAATTTGATATTGAAATGAATATATAACGAATTTGATTTGAAATGAATATATAACGAATTTGATTTGAATTGAATATATAACGAATTCGAATTGAATTGAAAAGAAAACGAATTCGAATTGAATTGAAAAAAAAACGAATTCGAATTGAATTGAATTGAAAAGAAAATGAATTCGAATCGAATTAAAACCGATTTGAATTGAAATCAAAATAGAAATGAAAGTAAAAAGGATTTATAATGGAAAATTCAATTTTGATTTGAATTTGAAATAAAGGTTGAAATTGTTTTTGAAACGAATTCAAAACTATTTATAAAATTCGTTTTAAATAGTAATCGACGAAATATATATTATATATATAATATAATGGCCTGAATAGAACGCACCGCGCCGCGGCAGTTCGCAAATTTCGACCATTAACTTCGAACGGACATTACGGGAGATCCGACCGTCGGATTCTCCTAAAACCAGAACCATTGGGTTCGTATCGAAAAGAGATTTCTAATGAATATTAGAAATTTGAAATCTAATGGTTGGATTTGGAGATACGTCCAAATCAAATTTGGAAAAGGTCGCTGTAAGTGCAGTTCGATGGCCGTTGATGGAAATCGAATGTACGGGCCTTGATAAAATTATTAAAAATATTAATAATTTGTGTAAAATTATAAGAAATGATTTGGGAAAAATTGGGATGAAAAACTCCATATTTGAAAGATAAAAATAGTTTTTTATCGAAATAAACTAGTTTGAACTGAAATTAAACCCGTTTATTTTTAAATAAATAAATTGGATTTGAAACGGGTTTTAAATAGAATTGATTAGTGGGTTTATCGTGAAGGGTGTTTTAAATAACACTTGTTCTTTAACCCGATAATAAATAGAATATGATTTGGGTTTATCGTGAACTGTGTTTTAAATGACATTAGTTCTTTAACCCAGTAAAAGTAGTTTTAATGAATCTGCAATTAGATTGAAATGTGAATTTATAATCTAAATTATCAAATTTGGAAAATGAGCGAGAATGGAGTATCACCAGTTTTTCTTTAAAGTGATAGTTAAATCTTTAATTAGATTTGAACGTGAAATGGTAATTAATTTTACCGATAACGCTGTGGTATTAGATATGGAGTATTACCAGTTTTGCTTCATGGGATGAATAGGTTGGGATTGGGAAATAAAATAAATAATTACTTCGGTGTGGTTCGCTAATCCCGACTAGTTTGGAAAACCATAATTTGGTTTGATATGACATCCAAAGGAAGATTTAAGGATAAATTTAAAGAATTTATCTTGGATAAAATTAATGGGAACTTTCCCCTAAGAATGTGAAATTTAGAAACTAGCTGTAGGTTAGTTAAGAAGAATGGTTTCCTGGGTATTGATCTGATGTTGGTTTCGGCCTTCGGGGTTAATATTTGGGGAGTTGCTCTCTTACTGATTTACGGTTAGTGACTAATGAATTGGAATGAGGCGTATGTTGTGTTTGTGTAACATTTGTTTTTAATATACGCGGGTTGTTCGGAAAGGCCGGGTTTATACCCATTCTGAATAACCGATTCGACGATAAGTCGAAGATGATGATGGTGGTCGAAGACCGGAAGTCTTCACATCGTTTGGATAATTACAGACGATCCTGATTGGGCTGTACACCCAAGAGGATGGAAATAGTTGGTGGTCGTCCAGACGTACTTGGAGATCGATGGATATGCGAGGAAAGTGCCTCCGGTTTCGTTCAGACCCAGAACGAACTTGTAAATGGATTATGTGCCTGACATTGGATTTTATTCTGTGTTGATTGATTTCTGTTAAATATATATCTGTTTGGCGACGGAGAATTTATTCTCTTGCTTAACGCCCTTCTCTGAGACGTACGAGCTCAGAGGTTATATATCGATACATATCAGTCGCATGGCATGAACTGCCTGTGTGGCACGCTGAGATGCAATGATCAAGGCTTTTGTTGAAAAGCAGAGTCTTGTGGTTGATGATCAAAGCACGGCCTACGTGGCATAGCTTTGTGTATAGCGTGGATTCGCGAGCCTCACACCTCGGTATGAGTCAAAAATGGGATACGGACCGTTAGGAGAACACGACATTTCTTACTAGCTTTGGTGGTGTCAGTGACTTACCAGCCCTGACATTTATATACTTTTCATTTATGTGGTTGTTGGAATGAGGCGCCTCGAGTATAGGCCATATAGGGCCGGGAAACGTGTGTTCAGGAATAATTAATCCTCAAACGTAAGAGAGGACCGGCCCAGCCGATCCAGGGGTTACCCAGAGTGTGTAGTCCCGAGGCATTTGCTAGAGTGTCTCGAAGCGGAGAGGAGCTTGCCCCTTGCCTCGACTCATGACGGAAATCCAATTTCCAATACGTGTATTTCGGCTTTATTTGTAGAGCCTAGTATGGAGACATAGTAGCATGGGATGCTATGCCGTCTATGATTTATATTTATGATTGAAATTGTTTTGACACTATACACTTATTATAGTATCAAATGATTTGTTTTAAACGTACCAAGCATGTTTGGCTATTATAAGGGAAAACCCTATCCTCCGGCTGGCGTTGCATTGTTGATGGGACCTGGGTCTTATAATAGCTTCATTTTTCGAAAAAGCATTGCGCTGTTTATTTTATGCACTGGTATTCTTGGGAGGAAACCTGTTCCGTGTTATATGGCGTGGTCCCTTGAATTACTCTCTTTTAAAGTAAAGTTTTAAATAACTGTTTTAGTTCTCACACTAGTCACATGACTGACCTGGAGTTTATTGTTTTAACCTAAACTCTAGGTGCCCTTATTTTCGACACGGGCAGCTAGTAGTTTTGGTTTTGCAGATTTATATTCATAGGATCCTGATTTACAGCTGGAACGATGCTCGGAAAGCTTAGTATCCGTGTATCACTTTCAGTTGTGTTTTGTATATTTTTCCGCTGCTATGTAATTTATTGTAATCTCTGATATTTATCGAATGTATTTTATTCATTTATACTCTGTATATTCTTGTATCTGATGGAATTGTTGTAATATACAATGAAATGTTCTTCCGTCTGCGTTCTGTTTTGTCTTGTCCTCACAGTAATTTGTTCTTTCTCATCTCTTCGGAGACCGGGGAAGTTCGGGTCGCTTCATTTGGTATCAGAGCTTTGGTTTACAGAGCTCAAGAACAAGGCACATTAGAACCATAGGAAAGAATTCATTAGATATTGGATTAGTAATATCCAATTAGAATGACTCATTAGAGATAGGATCAGTAGTATCCTAGAACGGGTGTGAAGAGTATATTTTTCAAATGAAAACAATTTTGTTTTGAAAATTTAAATCGTTTTATACGTATTTGAATATTTTATTTGTATTGATTTGGACAATCTAGTATATAAAGGTTTTGCATATACACGTCATGAACGTATATTCGAAGTTTTAATATACTGGATAGATATAGAATCGCACTCTAGTAGCCCGGGGATGATTCCACTGATGACGTACGGCATCAGTGGTTTATTTTCGTGTTTCGAAGGTGTAATATCTATATATTTCCATTAGACTGGTGTGAGAACCAAAACTAATATAGATAGATTTATTTGTTGTGATTTGGCATCAAAAACATGACTTTTTGTATATGTATCAAAATTATGAATTTGAAACGTTAAATTCACTAATTGATTGATGTTTGTGCTGTTTGTTTATTTGTTTGCTAAATTTGAACCATTATGCCTAATTGCATCAAATATTGAACTGTATTGAAATTGGTCGCATTTGCTTGCATTTACATGTACTTACATTGAACAGGTCATAGCAAGGAGGCTAGAGCCGAAGAATAAAATTTGTTTGCCCGACAAATAGGTACATGTTCACTATATAATTTACTGTTTTGTTTGGGTGTTGATGATTTTATGAGCCTATTGGCTTTTTCTTTTTCTTTTTGAGATCAGAAGGCCTATATGGCAATTTCGGGATTTTCCTGTGGCTCCCGGTGCAGGGGAGGTTATGGCGAAATTTTTCAAAAATTTAGGGTGTTAGCCAAATTTTTGAAGAATTTGAAAATTCTCAGAAACTGAAAAGTTGGAGAATGGAAGCCAGATCGAACGTAGACCTGATTAATCAAACCACTTTCGGCTTCGTTCTTTTTCGGGGACGAAAAGTTTTAAGTGGGGGAGATTGTAACAACCCGGAAATTCTAAGCCAGTTTAAAATTTTTATTTCGGCAATTTTAATGAATTTTGAACATTTAAAATGAAGTATTTTGAATAATATCGACGAAAAATTTATTTTGAATATAATTCGAACGTATATATTATATAGATCGTCGTTAGAATATAAATAATTATATATAATTATAAATAGGAATTGAAAATGGCGCGGTAGTTCGATAATTCGATTTCAAACTTCAATTGAACGTACCGGGTGCAAAACAATCCGGATTTTAGTGAAACCAAAAATATTAGAATCTATTTGTGAATATATTTCCAATGAATCCGAGAAATTGAAATTTCATAGCGGGAATCAAAAGATATGTCCAGTTGAAAATTCTGAATAGTCGCTATGGAATTCAGGCCCTTAAAAATGGAAATTTTGCAAACGACCTCGGATTTTGACGAAACCACTTTTGTTGGATCGGTGATGTCAAATTATTACTAGATTCCAAATTTCTTAATTTTTCGAATCAATATGTGAGCGTGGCAAAGGAAAACGCGTTTGACTAGTTTTAGTTGATTTTAATCGACTGGAAAATGGCCATTTTTCAAACGGTCTCAGAATTCGACGAAACTAGTTTTGTTAGGACCGTATCGTTAATACGAAGCTAGAAAATATTTTATGGGATTTATAGAAATAGTATGTGACCCCGGTAAATTGAAATGCGCGTTCAAATTCAATATATAGAGTTATATGTTGATTTTGACGAAAATTGATTGTAACGATCGAATCAACCTACGATACATATCCCATTGTGCTCGGAATGGGGGTGAAACGCTGTGGACGACAGGCGGTAGGCCTCGTTTCGAGGTCGAAATAAAAAGTTAACTTTTTGAAATTAAAATAATTAAATATAAAACTTCTCTCTCTTCCCTTATACCTTCTTTCTGGCCCCCCCTATATTCCCAAAACCGATTTCACTTTTCAGAAGAAAAAAAAACAAAGAAAGAAAAAGGGGAAGCGACGGAACGCCATCACGCCGCCCCCTGGTGGCCATCGCCACTGATCCTCCAGCCTCCACCTTCCCCTCCTCCTCCTATCTTCTCTCTCCAGATCCAATCACCCACCTCGAACGCAACCCGCGAACACCCCCCTCGATCGAGTCGACCGCCAGCCCCCCCATCTGCGTCGCACCTCCTCCCCTACCCGACCCTCGACGCCACCAACCTCCTCCGCAGGCGCAAGCAAACACCCCCCCTTCTTCGACGACAGTGAACGCCGCCTTCAAACGAAGGTAAAAATTTAATTTTTATTTTATTTAATTCAGTTAATTACATTTTTAATTATCGAATGCTTGAATTGCTATATATTCTCCATACGAAATCAAAGTACAGTACAGTTTGTTTTATTTTATCCTTTTTATTTTTTGATTTTATTTAATAAAAAGGAGCGAAAATATTAGATTTTTAAAATAGAAAAGATTATATTTTTAAAATAGAAAAGATTAGATTTTTGAAATGGAAAAGGCGAAATCTTTATATTTGAAAAGGCGAAATCTTTATATTGGAATAGGCGAAATCTTTATATTGGAAAAGGCGAAATCTTTATATTTGAAAAGGCGAAATCTTTATATGAAGAATAGCTTGATAAAAATATAATCTTTATATGAAGAATAGCGTGATAAAAATATAATCTTTATATGAAGAATAGCGTGATAAAAATATAATCTTTATATGAAGAATAACATGATAAAAATATAATCTTTATATGAAGAATAGCATGAAAAAAATATAATCTTTATATGAAGAATAGCGTGATAAAAATATAATCTTTATATGAAGAATAGCGTGATAAAAATATAATTTTTATTACATGAACATCGATGTAAAAATAGAATTTTTATCTATATAGTAGCGATGCAAAAATAGAATTTTTATCTATATAGTAGCGATGTAAAAATAGAATTTTTATTCATATGGAGCAATTATAAAAAAAATGATTTTTATATACATGGCAGCAATATAAAAATGTGATTTTTACATATGTAGCGGTTACGGTCGATGAAAGTGACAAAAGGCGAGAACAGCGATGACTTCTACATAAGAAGAGTCGAGATGATTGGATTAGCAAGTCGGTGAGAACTTCTCACCTTTTAAATTTTCTTTTTCTAGTTATATTATAATATAGACTAGGATGCAGACGGTGTTTAGTAGCACCCGACACCCGTCATCCACAGACCATGGATGGCTTGTTTGTTTGATTGATGCGTTGTGAAAATTGATTGTGTTGTGGAATGATTAAATAATAAAATATTCTTGTGTGGAAAGGAAATAAAATATTTATATAGTTAAAAAATATATTTTATCGTTAAAAATATAATTTTTAACGTGAATGTGAATAAATAAATATTTATAAATAAATCGACCGATTTGTTTATATACACTGATTTGACTGATATTGATTGGGTCGATAAAATTTTACACATCGCCCAACTGCACAAATAAAATCTGTGTTTGTTGATTTGAAACCCCACATGGGTATTGGGATAAAATACGGCATACACTAATCCCAATAATTAGTTGTATGTCGATCGATGGATCGACAGGCTGTTATAAGCGTTAGATATCTATATTTGATGCTTATACAGTGTAGTGCACTTTGGATGATGGTTGATTATTTATCGTTGCTATTATATGCATGTGTTGTATGGAATCCATATAATTAACTTTATAAGGTGATTGATTGGGCCTCATTCCAATTTAGAAAATAAAGAATATTATAAAATAAAGGTTCATGTGTTGACAATACTCATTCGTTGAGGTTAGTCATGTGTTGAACGAAATATTTTAACAATAAAATTTACATCTTTATCATATATAAAATTAGAAACTAACTGGAAAATAGATAAGATGAGTGGTCTCCTGGATATTGATCTGATGTTGGTTTCGGCCTTCGGGGTTAATATTCAGGGAATCGTTCTCTTACTAGTTTACGGTTGGAGTCTGATTTGAAATTAAACGGTAGATACCATGATTTTTATAAAATATATTAAATAACAAAAAGAGTCACACGTGGACAGTACTCATTCGTTGAGATTAGTCGTGTGTTGACAAAAATATAGATTCATGTATTGAATAGAATAAATATTCATTTGTTGAATAGAATAACGGAATTTTTGTAATATATAAAGCCGTGTTGATTAGAGATGCGCTATTTTGACGCGAACGATATTTATATCGATTATATTCGTTTTTATAATTGAAATGAATATATAATGAATTTGATTTGAAATGAATATATAACGAATTTGATTTGAATTGAATATATAACGAATTTGATTTGAATTGAATAGAAAATGAATTTGATTTGAATTGAATAGTAAACGAATTTGATATTGAAATGAATATATAACGAATTTGATTTGAAATGAATATATAACGAATTTGATTTGAATTGAATAGAAAACGAATTTGATTTGAATTGAATAGAAAACGAATTTGATATTGAAATGAATATATAACGAATTTGATTTGAAATGAATATATAACGAATTTGATTTGAATTGAATATATAACGAATTCGAATTGAATTGAATTGAAAAGAAAATGAATTCGAATCGAATTAAAACCGATTTGAATTGAAATCAAGATAGAAATGAAAGTAAAAAGGATTTATAATGGAAAATTCAATTTTGATTTGAATTTGAAATAAAGGTTGAAATTGTTTTTGAAACGAATTCAAAACTATTTATAAAATTCATTTTAAATAGTAATCGACGAAATATATATTATATATTATATATATATATATATGATATAATGGCCTGAATAGAACACGCCGCGCCGCGGCAGTTCGCGAATTTCGACCATTAACTTCGAACGGACATTACGGGAGATCCGACCGTCGGATTCTCCTAAAACCGGAACCGTTGGGTTCGTATCGAAAAGAGCTTTCTAACGAATATTAGAAATTAGAAATCTAACAGTTGGATTTGGAGATACGTCCAAATCAAATTTGGAAAAGGTCGCTGTAAGTGCAGTTCGATGGCCGTTGATGGAAATCGACTGTACGGGCCTTGATAAAATTATTAAAAATATTAATAATTTGTGTAAAATCATAAGAAATGATTTGGGAAAAATTGGGATTAAAAACTCCATATTTGAAAAGATAAAAATAGATTTTTATCGAAATAAACTAGTTTGAACTAAAATTAAACCCGTTTATTTTTAAATAAATAAATTGGATTTGAAATGGGTTTTAAATAGAATTGATTAGTGGGTTTATCGTGAAGGGTGTTTTAAATAACACTTGTTCTTTAACCCGATAATAAATAGAATGTGATTTGGGTTTATCGTGAACTATGTTTTAAAAGACATTAGTTCTTTAACCCAGTAAAAGGAGTTTTAATGAATCTGCAATTAGATTGAAATGTGAATTGATAATTTAAATTATCAAATTTAGAAAGTGAGCGAGAATGGAGTATCACCAGTTTTGCTCCAAAGCGATAGATAAATCTTTAATTAGATTTGAACGTGAAATGGTAATTAATTTTACCGATAACACCGTGGTGTTAGATATGGAGTATTACCAGTTTTGCTTCATTGGATGAATAGGTTGGGATTGGGAAATAAAATAAATAATTACTTCGGTGTGGTTCGCTAATCTCGACTAGTTTGGAAAACCATAATTTGGTTTGAAATGACATCCAAAGAAAGATTAAAGGATAAATTTTAAAGAATTTATCTTGGATAAAATTAATGGGAACCTTTCCCTAAGAATGTGGAATTTAGAAACTAGCTGTAGGTTAGTTAAGAAGAATGCTTTCCTGGATATGGATCTGATGTTGGTTTCGGCCTTCGGGGTTAATATTTGGGGAATTGCCCTCTTACTGATTTACCGTTAGTGACTAATGAATTGGAATGAGGCGTATGTTGTGTTTGTGTAACATTTGTTTTAATATACGCGGGTTGTTCGGAAAGGCCGGGTTTATACCCATTCTGAATAACCGATTCGACGATAAGTCGAAGATGAAGACGGTGGTCGAAGACCGGAAGTCTTCACATCGTTTGGATAATTACTGACGATCCTGATTGGGCTGTACACCCAAGAGGATGGAAATAGTTGGTGGTCGTCCAGACGTACTTGGGGATCGATGGATATGCGAGGAAAGTGCCTCCGGTTTCGTTCAGACCCAGAACGAACTTGTAAATGGATTGTGTGTTTGACATTGGATTTTATTCTGTGTTGATTGATTTCTGTTAAATATATATCTGTTTGGCGGCGGAGAATTTATTCTCTTGCTTAACGCCCTTCTCTGAGACGTACGAGCTCAGAGGTTATATATCGATAGATATCAGTCGCATGGCATGAACTGCCTGTGTGGCACGCTAAGATGCAATGATCAAGGCTTTTGTTGAAAAGCAGAGTCTTGTGGTTGATGATCAAAGCACGGCCTACGTGGCATAGCTTTGTGTATAGCGTGGATTCGCGAGCCTCACACCTCGGTATGAGTCAAAAACGGGATACAGACCGTTGGGAGAACACGACGTTTCTTTCTAGCTTTGGTGGTGTCAGTGACTTACCAGCCCTGATATTTATATACTTTTCACTTATGTAGTTGTTGGAATGAGGCGCCTCGAGTATAGACCCTATAGGGCCGGGAAACGTGTGTTCAGGAATAATTAATCCTCAAATGTAAGAGAGGACCGGCCCAGCCGATCCAGGGGTTACCTAGAGTGTGTAGTTGTTGGAAGGAGGCGCCTCGAGTATAGGCCCTATAGGGCCGGGAAACGTGTGTTTAAGAATAATTAATCCTCAAATGTAAGAGAGGACCGGCCCAGCCGATCCAGGGGTTACCCAGAGTGTGTAGTCCCGAGGCATTTGCTAGAGTGTCTCAAAGCGGAGAGGAGCTTTCCCCTTGCCTCGACTCATGACGGAAATCCAATTTCCAATACGTGTATTTCGGCTTTATTTGTAGAGCCTAGTATGGCGACATAGTAGCATGGGATGCTATGCCGTCTATGATTTATATTTATGATTGAAATTGTTTTGACACTATACACTTATTATAGTATCAAATGATTTGTTTTAAACGTACCAAGCATGTTTGGCTATTATAAGGGAAAACCCTATCCTCCGGCTGGCGTTGCATTGTGTGATGGGACCTAGGTCATATAATAGCTTCATTTTTCGAAAAAGCATTGCGCTGTTTATTCTATGCACTGGTATTCTTAGGAGGAAACCCGTTCCGTGTTATACGGCGTGGTCCCTTGAATTACTCTCTTTTAAAGTAAAGTTTTAAATAGCTGTTTTAGTTCTCACACCAGTCACATGACTGACCTTGAGTTTATTGTTTTAACCTAAACTCTCAGTGCCCTTATTTTCGACACGGGCAGCTAGTAGTTTTGGTTTTGCAGATTTATATTCACAGGATCCTGATTTACAGCTAGAACGATGCTCGGAAATCTCTGTATCCGTGTATCACTTTCAGTTGTGTTTTGTATATTTTTTCGCTGCTATGTAATTTATTGTAATCTCTGATATTTATCGAATGTATTTATTCATTTATACTCTGTATATTCTTGTATCTGATGGAATTTTTGTAATATACAATGAAATGTTCTTCCGTCTGCGTTCTGTTTTGTCTTGTCCTCACAGTAATTTGTTCTTTCTCATCTCTTCGGAGACCGGGGAAGTTCGGATCGCTTCAATAGATGTACACCTGAAGGCTACCACAATTGCGGGGATTGGGATCACATTATCATATTATCATTTTATACAGATTACTACTTGGGACACTAGTTAGGTGGTGCAGAGATATAAAAATCAGAATAACAAGGTAGTAGCGAAGCAGAGAAAGAGTATAAGCGCATTCAGTTTATCTTGCCTTATCATACTTATACTAATCGTATGTTATCTCGGTCTCACGGTATTGTCTTACATTCAGTTTATTCATGTCATGATGTTTTTGCCTGTTTATATGCTGAAAGTCACTGGACTTACCAGACTTATGTCTGACCTAGTTTTGTTTTGCCTCTTTTCTTCCGTCCCCTCCTCCCACCCCTGGTTCACAGGGAGGAAATGTTACCACTTAGCTCAGCTTTCTTTCCAAGTTCAAAGAAAGTCGATGTATTGCTTTGGACTCTCTCTTCCATTGCTATGGATGGTTCATGCTTTATTGGGGAATATCATTGTTATTTTTATGCTTCTTTTATATTTGGAAGTTTTTAAATCAAGACAGAATTTCTACGTATTACTTTTAAGTATGACTGAGACAACTGTTGTAAAAGCTTGACTGAACCACATTGTTTATAAAATGACATTATTTTCCGTTTCTTTATTTGTCTGTCTCGTAATTTATCTACATCTTTTACCTAAAAGCTCCACCGAAGTTAAGGCATTCCCTTTGTGAGTGACCTTAACGGAGGCGACGTGTTTCACTTGGTATCAGAGCTGAAGGTTACCGGATCAGATAAAAGATTTGAAAAATTGTTTTCAAAACAGTTTTAAAAGAAGCATTTTAAGAAGAAAGGTTTTGTTTAAAGGCATATTCCCCATAGCCATATGCACTATCTTTTGATCCTCTGTTTGAATCCTTGTTTCCTTCTTTCCTGAGTCTCCGGGGCTCCTAGCTTTCTAGGAGGTAACCTCATCGCGGCATGGTTCCGTAGGCTCGATGAGACTATGACCCCTGTCAAAGGGCGAAGAAGTTCCCAACCTCCATCCACAGTCATAGTAGTTTCACCTGCGGCTAATTCTCTTCCAAGCTTTATAGGGTTTCCCGTGTGATGGAGGCAACGTTCGAGAGACTTGTCAACATGGTTCACAAAGGAGGTAAAGAGAAAGAGGCCAAATGGGAAGAATCACAAACAAGGGATTGGAATATAAGAAGGGTGGAGGAAATAATAGATCCTGCAACAAGAGGAAGTATCTTTTCTGCAGTATAGCGGGTCATTTAATTGTAGGAAGTAAAAGACAAGTGGTTGTTTTCAGCATGGTGAGGCAGGGCATCTTATCAAGGATTCCCCGAAGGACAAGGGCAAGAACAAAGGACAGGATTTTCAAGAGGGCAAGTGCATGCTCTCACCGCCAGCGTACCTCAGAGAGAGGTAGTAGAGTTTCTGTCAATAAAGTCTAGTTTTTCTTTTTGGTCATCCTGTTAGTACTCTTTTTAATTTTAGCGCTTCACATTTGTTTATATCTGTTTCCATTGTTGAGTCTCTGCACCTTAGTGTTTGTATATTAGAAGATCCCATTATTGTCTCAAATCCAATTGGTGGTTCGGCTCATTTATCTTTAGTTTGTAAGGATTTGTGGATAGCTATATTAAGTATTGAGTCTAAGTGTAATGCTTATGTTTTTGGTTTCATGGGATATGTGTTGATTCTAGGCATGGATTGGTTAACTAGTAACTGTGAAAGGAGGATAGTTAGACTTTTAACTTGCCTTGGGAATACCCTTGAGATTTTGTGCGTTCCTAAGGGATCAGTTTTGCTTAGCTACCTAGAATCACTTGACGCATCTATCAACGATTTGCAATTCGTTAGAGTAGTCCATGAGTACGCTGATGTTTTTGACTAGGTTAGGGGTTTGTCCCCTAAAACGCGAGATAAACTTCTGCATATATCTAGTTGAACATGCAAAGCTAGTTGCATTACCTGTATGATACATAAATCCAAGGGAAAGGAAGGGCTCAGTAAACAAGTAAAAGAGTTACTTGAAAAAGGGTTCATAAGGCGAAGTATTTCTAAATGGGGTACTCCAGTCGTTTTCGTTACAATGGCGGATGGTTCACTTCGCTTGTGCATAGATGATATTTTAGAATGAGGAAGAACATGCTTTGCATCCAAGGGAAGTCTTGGATACCCTCCAAGCATATCAACTTGAGGCGAAGTTCTCCAAAAATGCCATTTTTGGAGAAAAGAAGAAAGATTTCTAGGACATGTGGCGCCCAAAGAAGGGATAGCAGTAGATCCCGCAAAAGTAGTTGCGGGGCAAGACTGGAAGGTCCCAAGGAATGCAACAGAAGTAAGAAGCTTTCTTGGATTATCGGGCTAGTATATGAAGTTAATTAAGGACTTTATGAAGGTATCGGCTCCATTTACTATATTGACGAGGAAGAATCTAATCATCTTTGTATATACACTTGGTAACATGGTTAGCATCTGTTTATTTTCAAGAGATAGTTCTAGGAATGTTAGCATGACACGGCAGAAGTTGTAGTGCCAAGTATACTATAAGAAAAAAAAGTGGAACGGGAGGAGACAATGAAATGAGTTCCAACGCATATTCTAGAAACAGAAATTAAGAAGCTACGCAAATCACGAAGTTAAGACAGTCAAAGCAATATGGAATGAAGCTCAAGAAGATGCGACTTCGAAGACTGAAGACTAGATACACGCATCATACCCTTTTTGAGGGTATACCCTTGATTCCTCTTTTTCTGTAAAATTTATTTGCATGCTAGTCTTTTAAGTATATCCTCTCGATCCTATCCTCAATCCTTACGTATAAGCCAATGGATGTAAACATGTGTTTGAAACATGTTATGATTGGTGGTTGCAAGTGGTTGCTCGTGGATGCATATACACACATTAGGCACTAGATCGGCTCAGTCACTTTCATATTGCATATGCATGAGTGAATTTTTATATATATGAACTGAAACTTGATGTGTTATCATATGGATGTTGCATTTGTATGAATGATTGTGTACTCATGTAGAAGTTATAAAGCACTATTAGGAATAATTGCATACAAGATGGACTCATGGCACTGACATAATTCGCATTGAGGAGGTCAACTGAATCAGTAGACTGCTTGATTTTGCATTAGATAAGTACATGTACACACACTATGCATATGATCATGAAAGCATCAGAAATATTTTTAAGGACAATGGATGCTTGTGATTGAATGGTTGAGTAGATGGATGTTGGATGTTAGGATATGCATTCTTCTTAACTTAGAGATTTCGGGGACGAAATCCTTTAAGGAGGGGAGAATGTACCACCCCGTATTTTCTGAGAATATTAAAAGAATGAATTAAAGAATACTTAATTTTTAAAGTGAGAATTAAGGGAAATGGGTTACGCCATTGCGTTCGTCTCGAAATTCTGCTTGGAATAGAGTCCAAGTTTTCGAAAATCGGACTTTGTATAAGGAAGTTATGGCCCTTAGAAGTTTCAGGAATTTAAATTAATTAAAACAGCTCAGATTTAAATTCAAAATTCAAATGAAAACAAAGAAGCGGGGTGGGCGGTATTTTTCCCGCCCCAGGCCAGGTCGACCAAGAGGTCGACCTCCCCTATACAGGTCGACCGGGGGGTCGACCTACCCCCTCGCCCAGATCCAAACAGTGTAGATTTTCTGACCTGTTGCTGAGTCTTTTCTGACTTGCTGCTGAGTCACTAGAGCATAGGTAGCAATTTTGGATGACTTTATCTAGTCTGGACGGTTGTGATTTCTCTTAGGATGATCTAACGGCTCACATAAGTTTAAACCTCTATAAAAGCAACCCTAGTCCTCAACTCTAAATCACGCAAATTCATTCCAAGGAGCCAGCATGCTGTCCATGATCGTCTTAGCCTAGCCACCATTTGTTCTTCAATTAGAAAGCAAATTAGAAGCTACAAATCGAATCGAGTCAAACCTAAATTAGAGAATCGATAGTCTACTTCAAGGGAGAGCTATTCAGTTTCAAAAAAACAGATTTTAGAAATACAAGAATCATTCTCTTTTTGTAAGTTCAAGTTACTTTCAAATGTGAATTCTTAATTGAAATTCTTAGCATGTAATAATCCGGATCTAAGCTATACTTGATTATGAGATAATCCTTTCGGATTTATCAAATCTAATCTATTAGATTTATGCCTGCGATGTTATTCAAATCTAATCCGTTAGATTTATGCCTGATGTAAGTAATCCTTTCAATTGAATCCGTGCTTGTATATGCCTTTGGGAACCATTGTCGACTATGGAATTGGTCCAATCATATCTATCCTTGTTGTTTATCGGAATCGTAATCCTGTTTAAGTTCATGATATAACTCTTGTCAAACCTATATGTCTGTGATGGTTCATGATGATATTTATATCGTATCTATATGTCTGCAATGTATTCAATGCAAAACTTGTCAATTTGGCATATCAAATTTATTGGACCAATAGTTCTTATCGTCATATGCCTATTCTTATGCCTCTTATGTTCCATATTGTTTCTCCTCTTATTTTATGAATCTTGAGTTGAATCTCAAAATACGTACGTTATGAATGCGGGGGTAATTGGGTATAACATGAAATTTACATTATTTGGCATAATTTGGAACTTGTATTATGCCATGAATGTTTAGATGCAATTTGGGGGTGATTTGACATGAATTATAGAATATTAAATCTAGATTGGGCATAACAGTTAGTTGGAACGCCAAGCATAGTGTATATTGTGATTTTGGAACATGACTATTATTTTAAATTTAAGGAAGTTTGGGTATAGCCAATTTTGATTAATAACTTGAAATTGGAAATTTGTTGGGCATAACTTGGGAATTGGAACATGACTAGTTTTGGTGAATTTGGTAATTAGCATGTAAAATCTAGATTTGGGTATATATGGTAAATGTGTAAAATAAAGATGAGCATGTCTAACCCGAGGTCTGTAACAACCTGTATTTTTAATAACCTGTTAAGATATAAATTGAGGCAGAATTTAATTTAATATCTGAATCAAGGGGAAACGGGCTGTGCCATTGCGTTCGTCTCGGAAAAATACGCGAAATAGAGTCCGAGTTTTCGAAAATCGGAGTCCGTATGACCCAGTTAAGGCCCATTGAAGTTTTCAGAAATTTCCATATTAAAAACAGATTTAAATTTTAAGTTAAAAACAAGGGTTAGGGCACAACTGGCATCAGGCGGGAAAACTCCCGCCAAGACCCTCAAGTCGACAGGCATGTCGACAGGGGTCTAAGGGTGTCGACTGCCCTGTCGACACGGGGTGGCCGGGCAGTTTTACCTGGCGCACCATTTCTGATCTGGGCTTGGTTGTGTGGCTTGGTTCTGGAGAATTCCGAAATCTAATGGACCTAATTCAACTAAGGGTTAATCCTAAGGCTAATATCACTCTAATCTTCTATAAATATGACCCTAATCCTACCCTAAAACCCCATTATTCATTCTAGCAACCAAACTATGTCAAATTGATTTCTCAAATGGCCTCCACTTAAAAACCCTAGCCTCCACCCTCTTCATAAATCATTCCTATGAAGATTATGATGTTCATACAAGCATTTCTAAGTTGTATGAATGATCATTAGCTTGCATACATCATCAAGTTGCAAGTTTTATTTGCTAAGCTAGAGTTTTTGGGATTTTTGTTAAGGGTGTTTCTTATTGGAGCTTTGTTTTGGGTTTTTATGCTTACATAAAGGGCTTCTCAATCTTTACTTGTAGATTTGTGTCTTCATAATATTTGTAAGCCCTCTTACCTTCATTTTAGAAACTCTAAAGTTAATATGTGATGAAAGTTGGGATTTATGCATGTTTAATAAGTTATGCATGCTTATGCGAGTTCACTATGCCATGTTACACATGTTTAATAAGTTATGCATGCTTATGCGAATTCACTATGCCATGTTACACATGTTTGACAAGTTATGCATGTTTATGCAAGTTCACTATGCCATGATTTGCAAGTTTAACAAGTTATGCATGTTTATGCAAGTTCACTATGCCATGATTTGCAAGTTTAACAAGTTATGCATGTTTATGCAAGTTCACTATGCCATGATTTTCAAGTTTAACAAGTTATGCATGTTTATGCAAGTTCACTATGCTAAGTTATGCAAGTCCAACATGTTATGCATGTTTATTATGATATGTAAGATTCATCATGTATATTGTGCCAAGTTCCCTCTTTCTATCCTTTATGCGTTATGACGAATATGTAAGCAATAGAATGACGTTGGGGGGGCTTGGGTAAAACTTAAAATACATGAAAAATATAAGATTGGGAATTTACCTATTAAGTTAGGTCTACCCCTTGGGAATTTACCTATTAAGTTAGGTCTACCCAAGTATTTGTTAAACTTGTAATTATGTTTTGAAAATAAAGTGGACATGACACTTAGAAAACATAAGTGTGGCCAACTCGAGGTTGGGTTGAGTTTGTAGCGTAATTCTACCCGGAACCTACCGGCTTAACTAGTGGCTACAAACAATAGGATCCAATGTGAGAAGTTGGTCATGTGGTGCCAAGACCCGAGGTTAGACCAAGTTGTGGTGTAAATCTACCCGGAACCCACCGGCTTAACTAGGTAACGGCAACAAAGTCTAATGTGAGAGGTTAAGGCACAATTAAATTAATTAATGCCTCATGATTAGGGTTAAGTCATGGCCCACTAATACTTAACCAATTTTGGGGATACGAGGGATTAAATGGGGTTAAGTGGTGAACTGTTGGTTACACTTAACTAATTTAATCCATGATTAGTGAGGGGTTAAACCACACTTAACCCTCTTAGAAAACCCTAGCAACGTGGTCTGTTCCAGCAGTAATCCCAGTTTGGTATCATTCACAACCCTAGAGGCTAGGCTAGGGCGGGGCACGATTACTGGACTGATGTAAGCGACCAAAGCGACGGCTGAGTGGTACAGCGGTGCGGGTCCAGGCGGGCTACGGACGTGCACGTTGTCCGGTGTTGGACAAACTCGAGGCACGAGTACCAGTAGGTTTAGACTGTGCATTATTGCTTAGGTGTCTGGGGTTGACACCCGAGGGCTTGATACACCCGAAGGTGGACCCAGCACAGTCTGACTACAACCATATGTGGGCCGTATGGACACCAACACTTGACGTGTTAGGTTTATAGGGAGCCGATCGACTAGACCGTTGGGCTGGACCTTGTATTAAGGTCACCTCATGTTATTGGGCCAAAGTTTGGGCTGAGGGATCAATACCTGTTATGTTAGTTTGCTAGTACACTGTGGTGCAAAGCTTAATCTTCTTTATGTGATGACACCTTTATCTATTGCCAGTATGTTCATCTCAGTTTCCATCATGATGCTAACTTTATTAGTTTATAGACTGATCGTAGTAGGGCTTACCAGTCTTTTTGACTGACCTGTTTTCTTTCGCTTCTTTTCTTCCGTTCCCCCCCCCCAGGTTCTCAGGGAGGGAATAGTGGTGCTTAGCTTGGATCGCTTGCTTGTTTGCTGGATAGCTCATGTATGTCTGGACATTGAGCTCGCTATGGTTTATCATCTTTATTTGGGGATAGCACTATGTATTTCAGTATTTCTGTTTATGATGTACTAGACATGTTTATTTTGGCAGTTGACTTTATGATGTACTAGACTTGTTTTGAGATGGTTTGAGATATTCCGCTGTTTTATTCTCACTTACTCTGTTTTACATATATATTTATGTTCTTGTTCTGCCTTGATATATCATTATGCATGCTTACCCAGTTCTAACGCCCCCCAGAAGCTAGTGCCCCCGAAAGAGTGACCCTAGCGGAGGTGGGGTGTTACAAATTTGGTATCAGAGCATATGGTTTACAAGAAAGAACAAAAAGTTTTTAAAAGACTTTTGAAAAACTATTTTCAAAACAAGTATAAAGTATTTTCCAAAGAAAAGTCTAGTATTTTAAAAGGCTATTCCCCAAAAAGCCATTAGCGTTATCCTTCGTTCCCTTGACCTAATCTTATCTTATCTTTCGTTTCAGTATGGCTGAGAATCTTGCCATCCCGGATGGAGTAAACGTACCACTCTGGTATAGGAGACTTCTAGAAGCTAGGGCGGCAGCTGGCCCCGCAAACCCTACTCACACTCCTCCTCCTGTAGTTGAGAATCCTCCCCCTAATGTCCCTCCTCCGGTGGTTCCTGTTCCTCCTCCTCCAGTTGCTGAGGCTCCTCTCCCTCCTCCTCCCCCTCAGCATCCTCAGGTTGAGTTCACGAAGGTTTGTAAAGACTTCAAGGCGATGGGAGGCAAGAATTTCCTAGGCACGGAATCTTTTGTTGAAGCTAGGAATTGGCTGAAAGACACTGAGGACTTGTTTGCTATCTTTAGGATTGATGACGAGAGGAAGATCTTATTGACAGTGTGGCTTTTGAAGGACGAAGCAGCCTATTGGTGGGAGGTCACCAATGGGACGAGGCCCGTCGAGACTTGGGCCGATTTGAGGGCTAGATTTGTGGCCAAGTTTCTATCTTCTGCTGAGGCGAATTTACAGATGGAGAAGTTCATTGCATTAAAGCAAGGTGATATGTCTGTCAAGGAGTATGTAAACAAGTTTAATCAGCTGGCCCGTTTTGGTTTGGATATGGTGAACACTCCTGAGAAGAAGGCTCTTCGATTTGCTAGAGGGTTGAATGAGCCGCTGCAGGGTTTGGCGATGTCACATATTCCTCATGGGGCTACTTTTGAGAGTTTGGTCGATATGGCTCTACTTCAGGGAGATGGAAAGAAAGAGGTCAAGTCGAGTGATACTCAAGCAAAGAAGACTGATCAAGGTGGTCAAAGCAGTCAGGGGAATCAGAGCAAGAACAAGAAGGGGAACAACAACAAAGGCAAGGGAAAGTGCAATTACTGTGGTGTGCCTGGACACTTTGCTAAGGATTGTAGGAAGAAGAAAAGGAAGCTTAGTGGTGGATGTTTTTCCTGTGGTGAGACTGGACACTTCAGCAAGGAATGCCCAAAGAAGAAAGGGCAGGGTCAGACTCAGCGTGCTGGACCTTCAGGAGGGCAAGTTCATGCTCTCAATACCGCTCCAGTTCCCGATCGAGGTAGTGTTTCTGTTGAGAACCTTGTTTATGTTTCTGATCTTCCAGTTCGTACCTTGTTTGATTCTGGTGCATCACATAGCTTTATTTCATCTGATCTTGTTGATAGTTTGCACCTTAGTACTAGCTTAGTGGATGATCCCGTTTGTGTTTCGAATCCCATCGAGGGTTCTGCTCATCTATCTATGATATGTGAGGATCTGAGGATCTCTATACTCAGTGTAGAGTTCTTGTGTAGTGCGTATGTTCTTGGTTTTAGGGGATACGGATTGATTTTGGGAATGGATTGGCTGTCTAGACATGGAGCCATTCTTGATTGTGAGCATAGGGTTGTGAGGCTTGTGACTCGCCTTGGCAACACCTTAGAGATTTCATGCAATCCGAAGGATCCCGTCATGTTGTGCTATCTTGAATCTCTCGACTCGTCAGAGGAAACCCTTCAGTCTGTAAGGGTGGTTCGAGATTATCCAGATGTTTTTGAAGAAGTTAAGGGGTTGCCCCCTAAACGAGAGATTGATTTTCGCATTTATCTGGTGGATAATGCTAAGCCTGTTTCTTTGCCCGTTCGGCACATGGCTCCGCGTGAGAGACGGGAGCTCAGCAAGCAAGTAAAGGAGTTGCTTGAGAAGAACTTCATCAGACGAAGTATATCCGAATGGGGAGCGCCTGTGGTGTTTGCTACTAAGGCAGATGGTTCTCTTCGACTTTGTGTGGACTATAGAGAGTTGAATAAGCTGACTAAGAAGAACAGACACCCATTACCGAGGATTGATGATCTTTTTGACCAGCTTGTTGGTGCTTCTGTTTTCTCTCAGCTTGATCTTGCTACTGGATTTCATCAGCTCAGAGTGGCTGAAGATAGTATAGACAAGACTGCATTCAGAACTCCAGATGGATTCTTTGAATGGCTTGTTATGCCGTTCGGTTTGACGAATGCACCCGCGTATTTCGTGGACTTGATGAGTAGGGTGTTTCGAGAGTTCTTGAACAAGTTTGTTGTGGTCTTTGTGGATGATATTCTGATCTTCTCTAAGGATGAAGAAGAGCACGCGAGGCATCTTGTAGAGGTGATGGATACGCTTAGAGCGCATCAGTCAAAGGCCAAGTTCTCCAAGTGTCACTTTTGGAGAAAGGAAGTTCGGTTCCTTGGGCATATAGTATCTAAGCAAGGCTTGGCGGTGGATCCCGCTAAAGTAGTTGCTGTGCAGGATTGGAAGACTCCAAGGAATGCAACCGAAGTGAGAAGTTTTCTAGGTCTTGCAGGTTTTTACCGGAAGTTCATCAAGGACTTCGCGAAGATATCCGCTCCTCTTACTAAGTTGACGAAGAAGAACTTAGTTTTTGCTTAGGATATGGACTGTGAGCTTGCTTTTCAGAGACTCAAGAGAGCCCTTACCTCAGCACCAGTTCTAGCTTTACCCGATGGTGGTAAGATGTTTACCGTGTACACTGATGCTTGTGGCACGGGATTGGGCGCCGTTCTGATGCAAGAAGGCAGAGTTATATGTTTTGGTGGTAGGCAACTTAAGGTGCATAAGAAGAATTATCCCACTCATGATCTAGAGCTGGCAGCGATAGTATATGCACTCAAGGCTTGGCGTCATTATCTTCTGGGAGAGAGATTTGAGCTGTATACTGATCATAAGTCTTTGAAGTATCTCTTTTCGCAGAAGGATCTGAACTTGAGGCAGCAAAGGTGGATGGAATTCTTGGCGTCCTACGATTTTGATATAGCCTATACCCCTGGCAAGGGGAATGTTGTAGCGGATGCGTTGAGTAGAAAAAGGTTGACACTAAGTCCTCTATTTGTTGAGATGAAGAATTTAGAGTTCTTGGCAACCTTTGATTTCTCTTTGGCAGTTGAGTCGATGACCGGTTCTTTAGCATCTCTTGAGCTCAGGCCTACCCTTCTGGATCAAGTTGGGGCTTCGCAGAAGGAAGACCCTCAGATAATTGAGATTATGGATAAGCTGATTCGAGGGGAGACATCTAGTCACCTTGCTCGATATTCTATAGATGATAAGGGTTGGCTGAGGAGAGACGGAAGGCTTTGTGTTCCGATGGTGGAAGACTTGGTGAGGAAAGTTCTTGAGGAAGCACATCGCTCCAAGTTGACTATACATCCGGGTGGAGAAAAGATGTATAAGGATATAAAGCGCATTTTCTTCTGGCCTGGAATGAAGAAGGATGTGGCAGAGTTTGTCTCTAGATGTGTTGTTTGTCAGAGAGTAAAAGCCGAGTCGAAGAAGCCCGGTGGGCTATTGCATCCTCTAGAGGTCCCGCTATGGAAGTGGGAGAGTATTTCTATGGACTTTGTTGACGGATTGCCAAGGTCAAGAAAAGGGAATACAAGCATATGGGTCATTGTGGATAGGCTTACGAAGAGTGCTCATTTCATTCCGGTGAAGAGCAAAAGGACCGCATCTGGACTAGCATCAGTATATCTTCGTGAGATAGTACAACTACATGGAGTCCCTTCTAGCATAGTCAGTGACCGAGACCCCATCTTTACTAGTCAGTTCTGGAACAGTTTGCAGGAAGCTATGGGCACGAGGTTGAACCCGAGTACGGCTTATCACCCACAAACGGACGGTCAGACAGAAAGGGTGAATAGGGTACTTGAGGACTTGTTGAGGCTTTGCATTCTGGATTTTGGTGGTACTTGGGAAGACCATCTTCCTCTTGTGGAATTTGCTTATAATAACAGTTATCAGGCGAGCATTGGGATGGCACCATTTGAGGCTTTATATGGGAGACCGTGCAAGTCACCTACATGTTGGTGGGAGACTACAGATAAGCTTATACTTGGACCTGACATGATTAGAGATACATCCGAGAAGGTCGAGTTGATTAGAAGACGGATGAAGGCGGCCCAAGACAGACAGAAATCTTATGCTGATAGGCGAAGGACTGATTTGGAGTTTGATGTTGGGGATATGGTTTTCGTGAAGGTTTCTCCTTTGCGGAATGTGGTTCGGTTTGGAGCAGTAGGAAAGTTAGCACCAAGGTTTGTTGGACCGTTTCCAGTTGTAGAGAGGATCGGGCAGATGGCCTATAGAGTGGAATTGCCCGAGAAGCTAGCTGGAGTGCATAATGTTTTTCATGTTTCGCATCTTCGGAAGTGTTTGCATAAGTCAGCAGAGGTGGTTGAGCCAAGTGTTCTAGAAGATGTGGAAGTAGAGAAAGAAGCTACCTTGAGGAGAGCTCCGATTCGTATCTTGGGGACAGAGATCAAGAAGCTAAGGAATCGTGAGGTCAAGTTGGTGAAGGTTCAATGGGGTGGAGCCGAGGAAGACGCAACTTGGGAAACTGAAGAGAAGATGCGTAGGCTTTATCCATTCCTTTTTGATGGTACACTCTCAATCTCTTTATCTTTCCATGTCTATCTAGTTTATCTAGTTCATCGTGTCTATCTTATCATGAGAACCTTAGGTAGAATCCTTTGGATGAAACATGTGTTTGAGACATGTTATGTTTGATGGTTGCAAGTGGTTGCAAGTGTTTGCAAGTGGTTACTCGTGGATGCATGATACACATTAGGCACTAGATCGGCTCACACACTCCTCATATTGCATGTGCATGAGTGTTTATGCTTATTCTTGGATGAAATTTGTATGCTATCACATGGATGTTGCATATGGATGTATGATTGAGCACGCATGTAGATATTATACATTATGTTAGGGATTTGCATACATATGGATACATTTCACTAACATATTTTGCATTGATCTTTGCATTAGATAAGTACATATACACACACTTTTGCATATGTTCATACAGCATTTAGAATCTTTTAAGGACAATGGTTGCTCGTGGATGATGTTTTGAGTAGATGGATGTTGGATGGTAGGAT
Organism: Allium sativum; assembly: GCA_030737875.1. Taxonomy (NCBI): domain Eukaryota; kingdom Viridiplantae; phylum Streptophyta; class Magnoliopsida; order Asparagales; family Amaryllidaceae; genus Allium; species Allium sativum. Next base: position 434,737,636 of record CM060912.1, read on the forward strand.
ATGTTCTTCCTAACTTGAAGATTTCGGGGACGAAATCCTTTAAGGAGGGGAGAATGTAACAACCTGTATTTTTAATAACCTGTTAAGATATAAATTGAGGCAGAATTTAATTTAAAAATCTGAATCAAGAGGAAACGGGCTGTGCCATTGCGTTCGTCTCGGAAAAATACGCGAAATAGAGTCCGAGTTTTCGAAAATCGGAGTCTGTATGACCCAGTTAAGGCCCATTGAAGTTTTCAGAAATTTCCATATTAAAAACAGATTTAAATTTTAAGTTAAAAACAAGGGTTAGGGCACAACTGGCGTCAGGCGGGAAAACTCCCGCCAAGACCCCCAAGTCGACAGGCATGTCGACAGGGGTCTAAGGGTGTCGACTGCCCTATCGACAGCCCTGTCGACACGGGGTGGCCGGGCAGTTTTACCTGGCGCACCATTTCTGATCTGGGCTTGGTTGTGTGGCTTGGTTCTGGAGAATTCCGAAATCTGATGGACCTAATTCAACTAAGGGTTAATCCTAAGGCTAATATCACTCTAATCTTCTATAAATATGACCCTAATCCTACCCTAAAACCCCATTATTCATTCTAGCAACCAAACTATGTCAAATTGATTTCTCAAATGGCCTCCACTTAAAAACCCTAGCCTCCACCCTCTTCATAAATCATTCCTATGAAGATTATGATGTTCATACAAGCATTTCTAAGTTGTATGAATGATCATTAGCTTGCATACATCATCAAGTTGCAAGTTTTATTTGCTAAGCTAGAGTTTTTGGGATTTTTGTTAAGGGTGTTTCTTATTGGAGCTTTGTTTTGGGTTTTTATGCTTACATAAAGGGCTTCTCAATCTTTACTTGTAGATTTGTGTCTTCATAATATTTGTAAGCCCTCTTACCTTCATTTTAGAAACTCTAAAGTTAATATGTGATGAAAGTTGGGATTTATGCATGTTTAATAAGTTATGCATGCTTATGCGAGTTCACTATGCCATGTTACACATGTTTAATAAGTTATGCATGCTTATGCGAATTCACTATGCCATGTTACACATGTTTGACAAGTTATGCATGTTTATGCAAGTTCACTATGCCATGATTTGCAAGTTTAACAAGTTATGCATGTTTATGCAAGTTCACTATGCCATGATTTGCAAGTTTAACAAGTTATGCATGTTTATGCATGTTCACTATGCTAAGTTATTCAAGTCCAACATGTTATGCATGTTTATTATGATATGTAAGATTCATCATGTATATTGTGCCAAGTTCCCTCTTTCTATCCTTTATGCGTTATGACGAATATGTAAGCGATAGAATGACGTTGGGGGGGCTTGGGTAAAACTTAAAATACATGAAAATATAAGATTAGGAATTTACCTATTAAGTTAGGTCTACCCCTTGGGAATTTACCTATTAAGTTAGGTCTACCCAAGTATTTGTTAAACTTGTAATTATGTTTTGAAAATAAAGTGGACATGACACTTAGAAAACATAAGTGTGGCCAACTCGAGGTTGGGTTGAGTTTGTAGCGTAATTCTACCCGGAACCTACCGGCTTAACTAGTGGCTACAAACAATAGGATCCAATGTGAGAAGTTGGTCATGTGGTGCCAAGACCTGAGGTTAGACCAAGTTGTGGTGTAAATCTACCCGGAACCCACCGGCTTAACTAGGTAACCGCAACAAAGTCTAATGTGAGAGGTTAAGGCACAATTAAATTAATTAATGCCTCATGATTAGGGTTAAGTCATGGCCCACTAATACTTAACCAATTTTGGGGATACGAGGGATTAAATGGGGTTAAGTGGTGAACTGTTGGTTACACTTAACTAATTTAATCCATGATTAGTGAGGGGTTAAACCACACTTAACCCTCTTAGAAAACCCTAGCAACGTGGTCTGTTCCAGCAGTAATCCCAGTTTGGTATCATTCACAACCCTAGAGGCTAGGCTAGGGCGGGGCACGATTACTGGACTGATGTAAGCGACCAAAGCGACGGCTGAGTGGTACAGCGGTGCGGGTCCAGGCGGGCTACGGACGTGCATGTAGTCCGGTGTTGGACAAACACGAGGCACGGGTACCAGTAGGTTTAGACTGTGCATTATTGCTTAGGTGTCTGGGGTTGACACCCGAGGGCTTGATACACCCGAAGGTGGACCCAGCACAGTCTGACTACAACCATATGTGGGCCGTATGGACACCAACACTTGACGTGTTAGGTTTATAGGGAGCCGATCGACTAGACCGTTGGGCTGGACCTTGTATTAAGGTCACCTCATGTTATTGGGCCAAAGTTTGGGCTGAGGGATCAATACCTGTTATGTTAGTTTGCTAGTACACTGTGGTGCAAAGCTTAATCTTCTTTATGTGATGACACCTTTATCTATTGCCAGTATGTTCATCTCAGTTTCCATCATGATGCTAACTTTATTAGTTTATAGACTGATCGTAGTAGGGCTTACCAGTCTTTTTGACTGACCTGTTTTCTTTCGCTTCTTTTCTTCCGTTCCCCCCCCCCCCCAGGTTCTCAGGGAGGGAATAGTGGTGCTTAGCTTGGATCGCTTACTTGTTTGCTGGATAGCTCATGTATGTCTGGACATTGAGCTCGCTATGTTTTATCATCTTTATTTTGGGGATAGCACTATGTATTTCAGTATTTCTGTTTATGATGTACTAGACATGTTTATTTTGGCAGTTGACTTTATGATGTACTAGACTTGTTTTGAGATGGTTTGAGATATTCCGCTGTTTTATTCTCACTTACTCTGTTTTACATATATATTTATGTTCTTGTTCTGCCTTGATATATCATTATGAATGCTTACCCAGTTCTAACGCCCCCCAGAAGCTAGTGCCCCCGAAAGAGTGACCCTAGCGGAGGTGGGGTGTTACAAGGTCAGATTGAGTTGTGGTGTAAAACTGCCCGGAACCGCCCGGCACATCCAGTAACCACAACAATACCTATCTAATGTGAGAGGTTAGTGCATCATGCCCAAGAAAAACCCGAGGTTAGATTGAGTTATGGTGTAAAACTGCCCAGAACTGCCCGGCACATCCAGTAACCACAACAACACATATATAATGTGAGAGGTTAATGCATTAATAAATAAATTAATGCTAATGAACAAGACATGCTAAGAAATGACTAGGGTTAAGTTAATAGGAAACACTTAGCTAGTATAGCATGATAAATGGGTAGGTTTAAGTTAACAAGAAACACTTAACCAATATAACAAGATGAATGACTAGGGTTAAGTTAATAGGAAACACTTAACCAGTATAGCATGATAAATGGGTAGGGTTAAGTTAATAAGAAGCAGTTAACCAATATAACTTGATTTGTGGTAAGGTTAAGTTAAAACAAGAGGGCAACACTTAACTAATCCAACATGATAAGTGAGGAGGGTTAAGTTAATAAGAAACACTTAACCAACCTGACATGATGAATGGGAAGGGTTAAGTTAACACGAGAGGGAAACACTTAACCAGTATAACTTGATTTGTGGTAGGGTTAAGTTAACACAAGAAGGTAACACTTAACCAAAGTAACATGACAAGTAGGTGGGTTAAGTTAACTTGAATTGATTGATGACACTTAACCAATACAACATGATGAACACATGGGGTTAAGTTGATAAGAAACACTTAACCAATCCAACACGATAAAGTTAATAAGAAACACTTAACCAACATGATATGATGAATGGGTGGGTTAAGTTAACATGAAAGGACAAAACTTAACCATTAAATAAACATGCTTGAATGTGTAGGAGGGTTAAGTACATTTCGGGTTGGTGGGTAATATTAGTAAATATCGGCCCGCAAAACTTAAACATTAAATAAACATGCTTGAATCAGTAGGAGGGTTAAGTACATATCGGGTTGGTGGGTAATATTAGTAAATATAGGCCCACAAAACTTAACCGTTAAATAAACATGCTTGAATCAGTGGGAGGGTTAAGTACATCTCGTGTAGGTGGGTAATATTTGTATATATAGGCCCACAAACTTAACAAGTAGGAAACCCTAGTAACGAGGACCCATTTCAGTAGTAACCCACATAGATGTATCATGGTACCCTGAACTAGGCAGGGTAGAGCACGATTACTGGGCTGATTATAAGCGGTCAAAACAGCGGCAGGGGGTACGTCAGTGTAGGTTCCGACGGTTTACGGCTTGCACGTACTCCGGTGTAGGAAAAATCAGGCAGTGGGTACCAGTAGTTATACACTGTGCATCTTGAATCGTGTCGAATTGCTATCATAAGGATTGATACACCTTATGGTGGGACCAGCACAGGGTATCTACACGCAAGAGAGGGCCGATTAATATAGGAACAAGAGAAATTAATACAAGTAAGGAGCCGATAGATAGGGTAGTAAGGGTATATCTAACACATTCATGGCAATTAGGCAGATTGAGGTGGAATCCTCATAATAGATATACACCTGAAGGCTACCACAATTGCGGGGATTGGGATCACGTTATCATATTATCATTTTATACAGATTACTAGTTGGGACACTAGTTAGGTAGTGCAGAGATATAAAAATCAGAATAACAAGGTAGTAGCGAAGTAGAGAAAGAGTAGAAGCGCATTCAGTTTATCTTGCCTTATCATACCTATACTAATTGTATGCTATCTTGGTCTCACGGTATTATCTTATATTCAGTTTATTCATGTCATGATGTTTTTTCCTGTTTATATGCTGAAAGTCACTGGACTTACCAGACTTATGTCTGACCTAATTTTGTTTCGCCTCTTTTATTCGGTCCCCCCCCCCAAGGTTCACAGGGAGGAAATGTTACCACTTAGCTCAGTTTTCTTTCCAAGCTCGAAGATAGTCGATGTATTGCTTTGGACTCTCTCTTCCACTACTATGGCTGGTTCATGTTTTATTGGGGAATATCATTGTTATTTTTATGCTTCTTTTATATTTGGAAGTTTTTATATCAAGACAGAAGTTCTATGTATTACTTTTAAGTATGACTGAGACAACTATTGTAAAAGCTTGACTGAACCACATTGTTTATAAAATGACTTTATTTTTCGCTGCTTTATTTGTCTATCTTGTAATTTATCTGCATCTTTTACCTAAAATGCTCCGCCGAAGTTAAGGCATCCCCTTTGTGAGTGACCATAACGGAGGTGGGGTGTTTCACTTGGTATCAGAGCTGAAGGTAACCGAATTAGATAAAATATTTGAAAAATTATTTTCAAAACGGTTTTAAAAGAAGCATTTTCAAAAGAAAGGTTTTGTTTAATGGCATACTCCCCAAAGCCATATGCACTATCTTTTGATCCTCTGTTTGAATCCTTGTTTCCTTCTTTCCTGAGTCTACAGGGCTCCTAGCTTTCACACCATTCCAAATTCCCATAACAATATCCGTATGATCACGAAATCCAATATTTAAGTATTCCGAAGATCATTTCCATTTAAATTCATTCCAACTCATACGTTGGAAAAATTCTGGTTATTTTAAATCCCATTTACAAATCCAATTTATTATTTCTTAATGGTTGGATTTCTATTCTAATTATTAACTAGTCCATTATGATAAAAATATTTTTTATCTTTTTAAAACTTGGAATTTTTCATCCAAAATATTTTCGAATCATTTATTAAGATTTTACACAATTTTTCCATATTTTAAATAATTTTATTTAGGCCCTTACAGTCGGTTTCCAATATCGACCACTGAGCATTAAAATAGATAAATAATATTCACCACAGTCTGTCAATCCATCGATTGACATATGACTAAACATTGGGATTAGTGTATATAAAATATCATCCCAATACCCGTGTGGGGTTTCAACCAACAAATACAGGTTATTATTTGTGCAATTGGGCGATGTGTAAAAATTATCGTCCCAATCAATATTAGATAAATAGGTGTACATAAACAAGTCGTCCGACTTGTAAATGTATACATATTTCAATTTCTTTTTATGAAAATTTTATATACATTTTATATAAATAATTTGCATATTTCATTTTCAGAAAAATTCGTCATTATAACGGCGCGATATTAGAACCGGAATAATTCCTAGCATTATCCCTCTCCTGATACTGGCTAGCGCCATACACAACAACCAATCAATCCAATAATACCACAATACAATCAATTTTTCCACAACACAATCATATCACACAAATCATCCAAGGTTTGTACAAAAAGTAGTGCCAGGAGCTACTAAGCCCCATCTGCAACCTAGGATATAATGACATAACAAAAATGATTTGAGTGAGAGTTTCTCACCCAAGGTAAACCAAATGCCCCGACTCTTCATATGTAGAAAATCTTCACCACTCGCGCCATTTTGTCGTTTCCTGTACTCGAATCCGTCTCTTTTGCTATAGAATTTGCGTACGGCCTCCAATCTTCACCAAACCTTATCCTTAGCCCAAACGCACCATTCTGGACAACTTTTGCCTAAGGGACTTTCTTCCAAAAATGCACCAATTCGTAGGAAATCGCATAAAACAGCAGCAGGTCCGCGGACTTTGGACGTGTTTTCTAGACAGCTCCGAACTCTAAATATTGACTTCCATATATTCAAATCGAAGAGAAAATTGTGCTCCACAACTTTGGCACTATGGAGTTTTGGCTAGAAACGCACGGTTTGAGAGTTATTGGCGAAATAGTGACAGGGGATTATTTGCAATTTCGGATTTTTGGAGAAAGAGGGGTTTTTGGTGACGGTGGGGCCTACTGACAAGGGTGATAGCCTGAGGGCGGCGGAGGGGGTTGCTGGTGATGGCAAGGGGCGGCGGCGGCGGGATGATGGCCGGAGGTGGTGATGGTTGGCTCCTAGGGCTTGCAAAATCAAAGAGAAAGAGGAGGAGAGGGAGGAAAGGGGAAAGAGGAGGAGGAGACGAGGAGGGGGAGGAGGTTATCAGCCACCAGAGGGGGGAGGGACGGGTGCGGCAGCGGCAAAGGGGAAGGGAGGCCATTTTTGAAAGAAAGGAGGAGGAAGAAGTGAATGAGAGAAATGAAGAAAGAAGAGAACAAAATAGCTTAAGTAGGAATTAATCTCTTCTTCTCTCCGATCGTCCGACTACAGACGATCTCCGTTTGCCACAGATCTCGAACACGAGATAGTAGATGTGAAGACGAGTCCAACGAAATAAGTTTCGTCGAATTCCGAGTTCGTTTGATCTTCCGTCAAAATTCTCAAAGATGCTCAAATAATGTTCAGAAATGCGATTTTAGCGCGCCTTTTCTTCTTGTACGCACAAACGATAACTCCAAAAATCATGGTGTTAACCCTCTTTTTGGCGAAAGTCACAACGGGCCAGATCGAAGTCCAAACGCGCAATCAGCCGAATAAGATAAATCATGCTTCAGGAAGCCCAGCGGAAGCTTGGCCCGGAACAATCGCATATTGGCCCAAAGCCAATTCTCATCAACTGATGACTTGCTCCAGAAGAATCGTTCTCCCAGTCGACCGAGGCAACCGCTCTCTTATCGAGCATATCGACCGAATATCTTGGATCTGCGTGGAAATATCTAGCTGAGCCATTCAAATGCTTAGCCTGACTTTCAAGGCAATAAAAGTGGTCAACCATATCCGGACAAAGCTCTACTTTTGATACACCTTACTGTGGACGCCACATAAGCCACAACTTCCAAGGATACTATTTATGAATAGTGGAATCAGTCCTCCAGCCACTTTTCTAACCAAGGGATGGACTCCACGCGTCCAAGCTTTCCCAAAAAGGCCGGGCCACATCACAACAGCCCAAACCGCCATCTCCACCTATAAATATCCCAAAGCTCAAAGAGGAAAAGGACTTTTCTCGGAGGCTCTGTTCTTCCCCAAGACTTCCGATTCTTACAGCTAACTCATAAAATAGCCATCTCCTCTCCTTTCTTCAAACATAAAAGGCATTGTACTTGTAATAAAAAGCAGAAGAAATATATATATATAAAGTGGACGTAGGCACTGTATTTGTCGAACCACTATAAAAATTATGTGTGCGCTCCCTGTTTTCTTTATTATTTCAGCATCTTATAATCATTATTCGTGTGCTCTCCACACAATTGGGGGTTGATTGTCACCAACACTTTGGCGCGCCAGGTAGGAGGCAGAGCACCGACATTCCTTCCAAGCTTCCACTTATTTCAATCCATGGAGAATAAGGGAAAGAAAGATACAACATCCTCTTGTCCCGCGAATACCGACGCAGCCGATACCAGTGCTCCGGAGGCAAGCCACGAAGCTTGCTCTGATGAAGATATATCTCGACTTATTACCCAGGACGACATGGATAAAATCATGGTCGAGTTCAGAGACCATATGACATATCAAGGTAAACTCCTCGAACAACTGATCTTCAACATCAATTCCTCCACCGACCGGGGATGGGGCAACAACTGATCTTCGGTCTACGCAGAATCAGGCCATTGATTAGGCTACACCTTTATTTCATCCTGGTTTGGTCCCACCAACCAACCATTCATATCCAGGAGTATCGCTTTCAGCGACCAGCGCAGTTGCAACAACAGATTCTCAGGAGGCCTGCGATCAAGATCTAGGTCGTTCGACCACTTTTCCTCCACTCTTGGAAACATCTCGACCTCTCATGCCAGTCGAGCGAACATCGGGCCCATCAGAATCAACGTCATTCTCATTACAGCTAGGAATCTTACCGCATACCTCTCTAACCACTCTTCCCCTTCAACGAAGGGCTAGTGTAGCCTTCCCTCCAAACAAGGGAGATTGCCCTACTATACCGGTCCTCACCGTGGAGGAAGATGACGCTATCATAGACCCTCCTAACCTCGCTCCAACTGGGGGGAAACCCTGAGCTCCAAGCACCACATGCTATGCCGGATCAGCCTAGACCCTCTGTCATGGGTACGGCTCGATCCAATACTCCTCAGGTTCAAAAGGGGCCATTCTTCCCAGAACCACCTACCGGAGTTCACCCTCACTCTCACCTTCACTCAACTCCCGGAGGCTGAGCCCAGCCAACGGCCGCCCTTCCGAGCATGCTTTAGCTAGATCCTCGCATCAAAGTTCTCCCAAATGTAGAGCTAAATTCATGGCAAGGACTCCTCGGAGATGGAAGTCAAGTTGCAAGTTTCATCTGACGTTTCACTCGGGGCACTTCCTCACAGCAGGACATAGATAATGTCAATCGCAGCCCCGTTACTAGGAAATCAGAAACTCCTGAAACCCTCCGGACTTCAAGTTCCCTGCTATCGAACCATACAATGGTCGCACTGATCCAACCATCCACCTCATGTGATACATGGGACACATGGGAGTACTTGGTTCATCAACAAATGTCATGGATTAATGCTTCCCGCTCTTTCTCACATACATAGCTGGCATGTGGTTTCGGCAGCTGATAACGGAGTCGATCAACAGCTGGAACACGCTAGTCACCCGCTTCATCGAGCAATTCAGAGTACATATCTCTCGACCAAAAGAGCGTTATGTTCCTATCTACTATCAATCAGTGATCAGGGGAGATGCTCAGATCCTTCCTCGAAAAATTCAACGTGGCCGTGTCGTTAGTCGACCGGCCCAAGTCATCGATGGTACTTATGGCCGCCATTGCAGGAGTTCAAGGCCGATTAGAATTCTCAATCTCTTTAACCAGAGATCCCCCAAGGATGTAGATGACTTCTATTCCAAGGCCGAGCGATTCCTCCGAAAAGAAGATGCCAACATTGAGATGGAGAGCCTTAGCAGCCAAACAACAAGGTCCATACGACCAGTACACCGATCTCAATTCCTCTCTGGTCGATATCTACCTTGACATACAAGGGTCCCTTCCTACTCCGAGACCACCTCGACGAGAACCAACCCAAATGGAACTCGATTCCGGTAAACATTGTGTATTCAACAACGTAGCTGGACATAGCACCGATGAATGCCGACATCTGTGCGATCTCATCGAGGATCGAGTCAGGCAAGGGGAGCTTCCCGAGTACGTTAAGAAGCGCGCCCCGACCATGCCACCGCAATCTTCTGCCCAAGCTCCTCAGGTCGGTCCTCGAGCTTCTAGAAACAGAAAGGACCCTGAGACTAGCACTCGCAGCATTATCATTAATTAGATTTTTTTTCTTATTTTAATGTATTTCTTTCAATAAAAAGGACACCTTAATGTACATATGTATGGGGTTAGGATTTAACTCCTATGCATGCTCTGAAATCAACCGTTTTCCTCTTAGAATTTCTTTTCTTTGTAATAATTCTTTACTGCTATGATTTTTTTTGCGAACATGGATCATGTTTGGAAACTCTAAGCCGAGCACGGCTGATGCTCGCCTCCTTTCTTTAATGTGTTCCGTGCAAAAGCCCACCACTATTTCTAAAAAAAGAAAGAAAAAAGAAACCTACTCCACCAACCGAGTGTGGTAAAAATCTTAAACCGAGTATGGATTGTACTCACCCTTTTATCTGCACCACAAGCATTTACTGCTCGCTGGATATATTAATTTAACATGAGTCGAGCATAAAAAATACTTGCACCAAGCCAAGTATGGATAATGCTCGCCACCTCTCTAATTCAAGTATGGTTAATGCTCGCCACTAAGCCGGGTATGGTTAATGCTTGCCACTAAGCCGAGTATGGTTAATGCTCGCCACAAAGCCGAGTATGGATAATGCTCGCCACCCCTCAAAGCCAAGTGAAATAAAATGCTCGACCCATCAGCCTCCTCTAGAATGAGAGTGGCTTATTTTTTCTTTGCATGAACTCATTCTCATGTAGACGATGATCATTATCTCAGCCTTAATACGGTTTCCAATAGTTGTCGGTTATTCGGCCTTAATACGACCTAGTCCGATCGTCGGTTTTCTGGCCTTAATATAACATCAGCGCTGTTGGATTTTTGGCCTTAATATGGTCCGGTGCGACTATAGCTGCTCGAGCGATTGTGCTTCGATTCATATTCAGAACACACCTCCTCCTACCGGAGAAGATGCATTCTAAGGGGCAAAGTGTTAGCCCTTTTATTGGCGAAAGCAGCGACGGGCCAGATCGCAGCACAAACGCGCAATCAGCCGAATAAGATAAATCATGCTTTAGGAAGCCCAGTGGAAGCTCAGCCCGAAACAGTCGCATATTGGCCCAAAGCCAATTCTCATCAATTGATGACTCGCTCCAGAAGAATCGTTCTCCTAGTCGATCGAAAAATCCGCTCTCATATTGGGCGTATCGACTGAATATCTCGAATCTGCATGGAAATATCTAGCTGAGCCATTCAAGTGCTCAGCCCGACTTTCAAGGCAATAAAAGTGGTCAATCATATCCTTACAAAGCTCTACTTTTGATACACCTCACTGTGGATGCTACGTAAGCCACAACTTCCGAGGATACTATTTATGAATAGTGGAATCAGTCCTCCAGCCGCTTTTCTAACCAAGGGATTGACCCCACGCGTCCAAGATTACCCAAAAAGGCCGGGCCACGTCACAACAGCCCAAGCTGCCATCTCCAACTATAAATATCCCAAAGCTCAAAGAGGAAAAGGACTTTTCTCGGAGGCTCTGTTCTTCCCCAAGTCTTTCGATTCTTACAGCTAACTCATAAAATAGCCATCTCCTCTCCTTTCTTCAAACAGAAAAAGAATTGTACTTGTATTAAAAAGCAGAAGAAATATATGTATATAAAGTGGACGTAAGCACTGTATTTTCCGAACCACTATAAAAATTCTGTATGTGCTCCCCGTTTTCTTTATTATTCTTGCATCTTATAATCATTATTCGTGTGCTCTCGACACGATTGGGGGTTGATTGTCACTAATGCCCAACTTTTGACGTCAACACATGGCCTTTTGGATTTAACCATTATTAGATGATACGAATCAAAAAAAACGAAATCGAATTCTGAGATCGTCTCAATAATGTTCCTTTGTAAAATGATTGCCTATTTTTGACAAATGGTTTTGCTTCGCATGGCCACATACTGACTCCGTTCGACGCGCACTTTGGAAAACAACAATGATTAGTCATTATGAATCCAAAAAAAACTACTTCGTCAAATTTTGAGCTCATATGCAAAAAAATTCTTTTAAAGGGCTATGCGTTGATTTTCAAAATCGAATTTTCAAAATTCTCATAACAAAACTTATAAATCAATTTAACAATTTTTCTGAGTTTATTTTAAGTCAAATAAAATATAAAAACAAATTATAAAATTATTCTCAAATTTTGTTTAGCAATAAAAACCAATTTATATTCGCATATTCCATAATATAGCTTTAATCAAAAAATTAATTGTGTTCTGAAAATATGGGTTGTTGCAATCTCCCCCACTTAAAACTTTTTCGTTCCCGAAAAAGAACGGAGCAGAAAGTTGTTTAACTAACCAACTCAACTTTTCAGTTTCTAAGAGCTTTCTAATTTCTCAAAAATTTGGCTAACACCCTAAATTTTCGAATTTTTTTGCCATAACCTCCTTTGTGCGGGCTGATCGGTAAAACCGCAACTTGCCTCACAGGGCCCTCATCAATCAAAAAGAAAAGAAATAGCCAAGGGCTTGCCAATCGGCTCATAAAATCTTCAAACCCAATGAATATAGTAAACATGTGCCTATTTGTCGGGCATACAATTTTATTCCTCTTCTTAGCTTCCATGCTATGACCTATTCGTTATGTATATGTACATATTTACAATTTCAATCAATTTCAATTCAGTTCAATATTCGATTCAATTTGGCTAAATTTACCTTTTAATCTCTTATTGGTTTTATTGTTCAAATATTTTTTTATTAATCAAACTAATAATCAAACAACACAACCAGCAATCAATTAGTAGATTAGCTTTTCAAACGTACGTAGCTTTTATATATAATCAAAATCATATTTTTAGTGCCAAATCATAAACAGTAAAATCTAACTAAGTTTTGGTCCTCACACCAGTCAATTGGAATCATATAGACATCCCACTTCTGAAACTCGAACATAAACACTAATGATGTCTAGACTATCATCAGAGTCATCTTCGGGCGACTAGAGTGTGATTCTATATCTATCCAGTATATTTGAGACTTCGAATATACGTTCATGACTCGTATATGCAAAATCTTCATATACTAGATTGTCCAAATTCAATATAAAATAAAATACTCAAATAGGTATAGTAAAATATAAACTTAAACTAAATTTGTTTTTATAAATAACACTCTTCCAACTCATTCTAGGATTCATGGGACTGGTGTGAGAACCAAACAGTTATTAAATCTTTACTTTAAAAGTTGGGAAATCATGGGACCACGCCGTATAACATAGAGCAAGTTTACTCCACATGAATCTTAGTTTAAAATAAAACAACGTTATGCTTTTTGGAAAAATGAAGCTATTATAAGACTCGGGTCCCATCACACAATGCAACGCAAGCCGGAAGATAGAGTTTTCCCCTATAATAGCCAAACATGCTTGGTACGTTTAAAACAAATCATTTTGATATTACTATAAGTGCATAGTGTCAAAAACAACTTCAACATAAATGTATCAATCATAGACGGCATGGATACCATATATCATGTCGCCATACTAATTCTACAACTAAAACCGAGAAATCATGCATTGGAAATTGGATTTCCATCATGAGTCAAGGCAAGGGATGGTCTCCTTACCGATTTGAGACACTCTAGCAAAAGCCTCAGGGCTTAGAAGCTGGCGAGCCCTGGATCCTGTAGGGCCGGTCCACACTTACTTTGGTGGATTGGTTATCCTTGAACACATGTTTCCCGGTCCTATAAGACCTATCGCTGAGCCACTAGGGACTCAATATCTGAGGCGCCTCATTCCATCGTCCATATAAGTAAAAATGTCTAGGCTCCATACCATGACACCACTCCTAGCTAGAAAGAAACGTCGTGCACTCCCTGTGTTCCCTTATCGCTTTTTGACTTATACTGAGGTGTGAAGCTCGCGAATTAACGCCATACACAAAGATATGCTATTTAAAATCGTGCTTTGATCATCAACCACAGGACTTTGCTTTTCAACAAAAGCCTTGATCATTTGCATCTCAGCATACCACGCTGACAATTCACGTCGTACAACTGATGTCCATCAATATATAACCTCTGAGCTCGTACACCTCAGAGAAGGGTGTTAAGCAAGAGAATATATTCTCCATCACCAAACAGATATATATTTAATAGAAATCAATCTACACAGAATGAAATCCATTGTTAGACACACATCCATTTATAAGTCTGTTCTGGGTCTGAACGAAACCGGAGGCGCCTTATTCCTCGTCCCATATGTCGAATACAAGAGAGAGATCCTCGCATATCTGGTCGATCTCCAAGTACGCCTGGACGATCACCACTTATTACTTTGTCTTGGGTGTACATCCCAATCAAGACATTAGTAATCATCCAAACGATGTGAGGATCACTGGTCTTCAGCCACCGTCTTCAGCCACCGTCTTCATTGTCGACTTTTAGTCGCCATGTCAGTTATTCAGAATGGGTTAAACCCGGTCTTTCCGAATAACTCGCGTATTTTATAATCAATAATCAAGTGCTATAAAAACACATCATACGCCTCATTTTAATTCAGAATATCCTTTTATTCAAATATTCACATCTTTAGGGAAAGGTTCCCATTAATTTTATCAAAGATAAATTCTTTTAAATTCATTCTTTAATCTTCCTTTGGATATCAATTTCAAAAGATTTTATTTTATCCTTTAACAATTTCAAACCAAATTAAGGTTTATAAAACTAGCCGGGATTATCAAGCCTTACCGAAGTAATCATTTGTTTTATTTCCCAATCCCAACCTATTCATCCCATGGAGCAAAACTTGTAGTACTCCATAGCTAACACCCACTGGGTTATCGGTAAATTTAATTACCATTTCACGTTCAAATCTAATTAAAGATTTAACTATCACCCGGAGTAAAATTGGTGGTACTCCATTCTCGATCATTTCATGAATTCGATAAATTTAACTACCCTATCCTCATTTTTATCTAATTAAAGATTTATTAAAACTCCAATTGGTTTTAATCTTCCTAAAAATATTATTTATTGTTTATTCAACTTTAGGAAAATTAATCCTGCCTTTACTCGGGTTAAAGAACTAATGTCATTTAAAATACAGTTCACAATAAACCCAAATCAGCTTCCATCAACTATGGAATCTTCATGGAAACAGATCAATATATAATCGATATAAATTTCTGTATCCAATCCATAATATAAATGGAATAACGGCAAAGCCTTTTAAATTCCATATATAGTAACGGTCTTCCTTCACAGAAGCTCATCTCGATTATTGCCAAATCGAATTCCATTCAATTCCAATTTAATAAATTAAATTGGAAAAACTTTACTTTGGAAAATTTCCATTAAATCTTAATAAAAAGATTTATAAATTTTAAATCATCTCTTCACTATTAGTAGGGTTAAAGAACAAATGTTATTTAAAACATTGTTCACGATAAACCCAAAAATCCAATTTCAATTCAATTCCAATTAAATATCAATTAATTGGTAAATTTCTCTAAATCTGATTTAAAAGATTTATTCTTTTCTCATTGGGGTTTAAGAACGGTGTTGTTAAAGACACCGTTCATGACAAACCCAAAATCCAATTTGATATTAAATACCGGGCTCTAAATAGAAATTATATTGGCTTATATTCAATATCAAATTCTGAAACTAATTGGATATCGTATTGGGAATAACAATATCTGTATCTTCCAAATTCCCATAACAATATCTGTATGATCACGGAATCCAATATCGAAATATTTCGAAGATTATTTCCATTTAAATTCATTCCAACTCATACGTTGGAAAAATTCTGGTTATTTGAAAACCCATTTATAAATCCAATTTATTATTTCTAAATGGTTGGATTTTTATTCTAATTATTAACTAGTCCATTATGATAAAAATATCTTTTTATCTTTTCAAAACTTGGAATTTTTCATCCAAAATCTTTTCAAATCATTCATTATGATTTTACACAATTTTTCCATATTTTAAATAATTTTATTTAGGCCCTTACAGTGGGTTTTCAATATCGACCACTGAACTGCATTCATAGCGATCTTTTCTGAAATTGATTTGGGCATAATTCCAAATCCAACCTTTAGATTTCAAACCTCTTATAATCATTGAAAAGCTCTTCTCGATACGAACCCAAGGTTCCAGTTTTAGGAGAATCCGACGGTCAGATCTCCCATTACGCCCATTTCAAGTTAATGGTCGAAATTCGGGAACAGTCGCTGCGCGACGCGTTCTATTCAGGCCATTATATATATATATATATATATATATATATGTATGTATATATATATATATATCGTCGATTTCTATTTAAAATGTATTTTATAAATCGTTTAAAAATTTGTTTTAAAACGTTTTCAACTTCATTTTCAATTTTTAAATTAAAATTGAATATTCTACATCATTATAGTATTAAAATGACAGTATTTTCAAAATATTAGACTTTGAAATCACTTCTTTTCGACATTCCTTATAAAATGAATAAAATCGATCCGTAAACCCGTTCGGGTTAAAATAGCGTTTACTACTTAACTCGGCTTCACATTTCAATATTTTCATGTCCATCCAAAATTGGACTTCAAAATCACATTTTGATTATTTACTGAATATTATGTAATGACCCAAAAATCCGGTCCAATTTGAGCTGACTAAATAACACAAGTCCAACACAAATTGCACTGGAAATCAGGAAACTAATAGAAAGAAGTTAGATGGTGAGAATAGATAAGATAGAAACTTAGAATAGAAGAAGAAGAAGAACACAACATCAGAGTAACACGAACCTCACAGCGGAACGAATAATATATAATAGATAACATATCCTTGAAATAAAATCAGTATATGTATACAATAACATTATCAGAGTACAACACTTACAACACAGCGGAAATAACTATAGCTATATGATCCTGAAGCCTCCTGCTCCAGCTCTTCAAGTATCTGTAAATCCCGACTACTTGACTGTCTGTACAAAATTGGACACCCAAGAGTTTAGAGAAAACAAAACAAAATAAACTCCAGGTCACTCATGGGACTGGTATGAGTAAAACAGTTTAAAACAGTTCGAACAAGTAAACGATATCTCATAAGACCACGCCTTATTACGGAACGGGTTTTTCCCTTATGAGAATCCAAAATATCTTTATATCAAAAACCTTTTGATATTATAATAATGTCTATCAACCACAATATAATAATCATCTAGCAGAAACACTTTCATCTCACGTTTCTACATATATAGTATACAATCAAAACCGCAAGCACGTATTGGGTAATGGATTTCCAACTATGACAAGGTATGGAACCACCTTTCGCTAGTGTACCTCTAGAGAGGAATACACTGGGTTCAACAAGAACATCTTGCAACCCGGCCACACATGACCGACCACTCATTTCGCTTGAGTGTATCGAATGTATATCACCAACGGTTGGGATCAGCAACCGTTTCCCGAATGGGACACAATCAACAATAGATTTATAGAAGTAAATGAAACTCTAGATCAGGTGATTATACACCCTAATAGGTGCGACCTACATAGCCATGCTGCCTGCCCGATTTCTGTCATTTACCGGATGTAAGGCTAGAAGCTACGCTTTATCATCACATCAGATTCACTTCGAATGCCACATTGTCAGATCCATCGAAAATCACTAATTGACGTCTACAACAGTACATTACGTGTTAGCTGAAGAAGTTTCCTTCTCTACTTCCACTCTTGGTACGGTTGAAGAAATCAATGTACGTGACCTTTCTGGAAATACTCTGTCAGATATTCATCCATACAAGGCATCCAGGAACAAGATGAACCGAAGGTACTATTCAGTATATCCATCTTAGGCACTGTTATCTAGGATTTATACAATAGCCCTTGCACTTTACTCCGTCTTCAATTATCTTTGGCATATATGATTCGCAACGCTTATGCCAATACAGAATGGTTCTTTGGATGATAATCCAACCGGTCTCTCCATATTAACAACGTTAAAATGGTCAAAACTTTGATAGTCTGTGATTTAACCATCAAAGAAAAACAGGTGTGCAAAGAACGATATTATTTTCAGATGGAAATTTTATCAACCAATCATCAATCATATATATATATATACGTATATGATTATTTTCCTTATTTTCTATGTTTAGAAAATATACGCTAACGCTGGAAAACATTTCCATAACTTATTTACGTATCACTATTCTTCTACAACTATCAGTCTCTGATTGTAAACTAGTATAAGAACGATTCCCTAAGTACCAATCCCGAAGGTCGAAACCAACATCAGATAGATACTTAGGAAACCATTCAACTTAACAAGTCTCCAGTCAAATTCTGATTTAGCTTAACTCCATTTCTTAACTCCTTATACATGAACACTTCATTTTCTAATTCATATTTCCAATTTCAATATTTGATTACGTTTCTGATTCTATTTGGAAAACATTTCCAAATCTTCTTTACTTGGATTTAACAGATGTTTAAATCAACATCGCGACGACAACTCAAACCACTATACTTATTTACTAAATTCACTTAACCAGTTCACACTCGAACCGTAACCATTTCTTAATTTAAAACGCAGTCAATCAAGTTGGGGTATAGCTACCTCTCAGACCTTAACTGAACCACCTTTCAAATCTCGAAATAGATAAGATTCACCTTTTTAACTCTTTAACACTTCCTTGCGAACCCTCGGATTCTATTTACGAACCACCTTCTTTTTACAAGTTTTCGTGATTTTAACAATGGTGTTATATCTCCTACATCTGAAATATAATGACTTTAATCTAACTCTTATTTCCTAACTCGAATAAATAACGAACAGCTAATTTATCAACTCCTATTTGGTTAACTCTTATTCTATAACTCTTATTAGAATAACTCCAACCTAATAACTCTTATTGGATTAACTCTTATTCGAATAACTTATATTCGATTTGCTTACTTTCGAATACTTATATTCGATAATCTCTTTCTTCGAATAAATCTTATTTGATTTAACTCCTGTCGAATAACTAGATTCGATCAACTCACTTCGAATATTTCTGATTCGATTATCTCACTACGAATATCTACTATTCGATTATCTCACTTCGAATAACTAAATTCGATTGACTTATTTCAACTCTATTCGAATAAACTAAATTTGATTAACTCCATTTGAATAACTCTAGTTCGATTTAACTCTATTCAATAACTCTAGTTCAATTTAACTCTATCGATTAACTCTAATTTAACCTACTAGTTAACCCTAATGGTTTTACTCTAACTGGTTAACCCTAACTGATTAACCCTTTGTCCTTATTCAGTTTCAACCATCGATGTTGAAATCGATTCTTACTTCTTTATATAAGTCCTGACTTATATATTCTATTTATCCAAATGATAAATATTTACTTAATTTATAAATATCATTCATAAATCAATCTGCTCCTTTTATCTGTTTATTTCTTCATATATAAGTTCAGACTTATATATATCTATTTATCCAAAGACAAATATTTTCTTTATAATCTATTTGTTTCCTAAACAAATATTTCCTCTTTAAATTCTATTTGATTATGATTTTACACTATTTCCTTTTCAATCCTATTTGTAATTGGTTTACGAATATTTCCTTGTATATCTTTATTTATTCTACTTTAAATATTTCCTTTATAATACCTTATTTATTTCCTAAATGAATATTCTCTTTAATGTATCCTACTTATTTACTAAATAAATAATTCATTTAATATCCTATTTATTTTCCCAATAAACATAACCTTTTTATCTCATTCTCTTTATTTATTCTAATTGTTTCCTTTATAATCTTCTATTTATTTAACAAATAAATATCTCATTTAATATCTCTTATTTATTTAACAAATAAATATCCCATTTATAAAATCTTATGATTTTATAAATATTTCCTTTATCTTATTCTATTTATTTAATAAACAAATATCTCATTTAATATCTCTTCATATTTATTTAACAAATAAATAATCCATTATCTTATCCTATTTATTTTCTAAGTAAGTAACCACTTTATAAATATTCTATTTATAAAGATTTCCTTCATTTATAATTCCCACTTAAACGTATTTTCTATATATAAATATTCCATTTATAAATATTCCTATTTATAAATATTCTCTTTTGTAAAATCCTCTGATTTTATAAATATTCTCTTTTCAGTATTCACTTTGACAAATTCCCCTTTTCTCCAAATCCCGGTATGTTATGGTGTTTAACATATCAAATTCCGACGTCCAATATCGTCCATACACACATAATCAACAACAGGTTATAATTTACATCATATATCAAAATATACGAAAAACAATAAAATAACTGTTGAGGAATCCAGTCGGATTCCTCCCACCTGTTTCCTTGCATCCACAGATGTTACACAATATGATTTTCATCACTTTCAGTTCAATATGAAATATTATAATAGGCAGCATCAATATTTATTTAACGGTTTATATATATATATATATATATATATATAATTTCCACTAACTGTCTAGCAGTTCAATCAATCAGTCAACACACAGTCAATGAGCCGATTTTTAACAGTTCTTAAAATACAACATGAAAATATAAACTGTTCAGAGTTAGTGAGATTTACTCACATTGGACGATCATCGTTAATAACGATAACCATCGCTTGATTCAGACGGACAATTTATTTTGCTATAAACTGTGACGAACGCTAATTCACTCCCTGTCAGTTCCATTGTGTAGTGTCCGTCCATACGATCCTGTCGGATCCTGTTTTTTGTAGAATTTGGATGACGTATGGAAAAGTTATCGAGTTTACCGTTTAATACAATATTTAAATTAACATATAACTTAATTAGTTAATTAAATTCATTTGGGGCCTTTACCAAAATTTCAACCCACTTCGAAAGAAGACAGGCCACCCCGTTTATCTCCAAAACCATAAAGCCATTTCCCCTTGCCAAAATGTTGTGGCCCATCATCAACTTCAAAGCCCAAGACCACCAGCCCATTCCACCCATTTCTTGTCTGGCCCAAACCCGTTTTCATTTGTCAAGGCCGCACCGTGTTCCTTTCTTACTCCAGAAAGCCTTCTTCTTCTCCAGCGAAATACCGCAATCCAGCTTTCTAAAATCACCATTTCCACCACATTCGAACTCCCATTCCTACTTCAAACAACCACTAAATCCAACAACACTTCACCAATGCTCGTCTCTTCCATCTCCCTTTTATTCCATCACAAAATCGTTCATCTCGAACGCCTCCTACAAATCCTGACTTCCAGCCCGTCAGTAGAAGAAAAGTGCGAAACTTATATGCACAGATTCTCCCTAAACTTCACTAATTCTACTGCTCAACACTCCCAACCCAAATCTGAACTTCATTTCATGAATTTCATCTTTTTTTTCCTAAGATCTGGAACCATACTTTCAAACACTCACGCTGTCTATTTTCCTTCGAACAATTATAAAGTCAAACCCAGCAAAAGCCATGTCAAATTGAAGCTTCCTCAAATGCTGAATCCAATTTTATTTATTTTGAGATTTATAGATTTTGTTTTGCTTTTCCATGGATCTTTGAAGGTGAGATTTCTCACGTTATCTTTTTGTTTGAGGCGGCGGATGCTTTCTGCTGTGTTGACTTTTCGTGGAAAAATAATAAGGGTTAGGGTGTGATGATAGGTATATTTATAGGATTAGTTTTAAATATTCATTTATTAGCTATCGTAAATTCGTATTTGTTATCCAAAATACGTACGATCACACACGACATCAAAAAATCATGAAAATGGACATACAACTAGAGTTCGACATTACGAACCCAACAAACTGGTTTCGTCGAATTCCGACTCCGTTTGCTCACACAGCGTATTTTTAACTGTCAAAATATTGACTGTTTTTCACTCTAAAAATCCGTACGGCCACACAGTGACTCTAAAAATCATGGAACTTGGAATCTAGCAATAATTTGATGTTGCGGATCCAACAAAATTAGTTTCGTCGAATTCCGACTTGGTTTGCAAAAGTGGCTATTTTTAAAGCTCTAGATGACCCATTTAAATATATAAATATATTTAAATAAAATTAAATAAAATATTAATAAATTAGTATTATCGTATATATTCACAGTGGAATACCATACAACTCTACTGGGATTTATAACTTGATATTTCAAATCTCGATTAAATCGATATTCGATTTAAAATGAAATTCCTTTTTTAAAATATAAATAATTCCTTTATAAATTATAAAGGAATTCCACTGCGATTTTTCTAAAATTTGATTTGGACGTAAATCAAAATCTACACGACGAAATCCCGATTTTTCTCTTCCACTAGAAAGATATACTCCACCAGCTCCACACGTTTCTTGTTTCACAAAAACCCGATTTAAAACGGTCCCTGTATATTCAGTTGAAGTTCAAATTGCCAAATCGCGAACTACAGTGCCATTTCAAGCTCGATTTTAATTATAATATAATTATACGTTCAAACTGTCGTTATTTAAATATATTCGTTATTCTAATTCAATTCTAAATAGAATTAAATATCACAGATGATCCAGTTCACACCATATCGCCATTTCAGCCAATTCTGATTATTTCAGAATTAAATATATTATTTAATTCATTATTTTAATTAAATATTCACCATTATTTAATTCCACGACCATTAAATCCTTTAATTCACTATTTAAATAATTAAATTAATTAATTATTATACCGTTGGAAATGCGGGTCATTACATTCTTCCCCACTTAAAATAATTTCGTCCTCAAAATTACTAAGGTAGAAAACAACTCTATTAACTGGTTATAACTTATTTTTTCACTTCTTAACATCAGTTTCAAACTGGACCAATTTAGTTTCAATTAAATATTAATTAATTCTTATCAACGAAAATTTTCTAACGCCTTGATAATTTTTTTTTTGAAAAATTTCGCCAGCACCTCCTTTGTACAGGTCAATACGTCAAACCACCACTCGCCTCTCTGGGACATCTCCATCCCAAAAGAAAATCAAACAGCCAAGCGGCTTGCCAATTTGGCTCATAAATCTTATATCCAATAGAAATATAAACTTGTACCTTTTGTCGGCATATCATTATATCCTTTCCACCTGTTATCAATTCAGCGGATACAAGGGTCATCCCAATCAAATTCCAGTCTGCTTTTATCCACAACACAACCATTCGCTTATATCCAAGCCAAATATCATTTCAACTCGAGTTTCTTCTCAATTCTCAACTCTTAACTTGATTATCACATTACACATCAAATTTGAATCTCACAATCCAGTTTGTCTTGATATCATTCTAATTCAATCTCCGTTACCACTTTACTGGCTTTACTTTAATTCAAATTTGCTTTCACAAATTTCTGTTAAATTTGTTTTTAATTCAAACAGTCTTTCCCTATGAATTTTTAAACAGTTTACTCTTTTCAAAAAAATCAAATTTTCCTTTTTGAAATTCAACACAACTGGTCTTTCCCAAAACAAATTCAAAACAGTATCTCTGGTAGTAATTCGTCACTTACAACTCGAAAATGAATACTGATGATGCAACTTTCATAATCAGAATCTATTTTCCAACGATCAAAGTGAGTTCAATATTATAAAACCATTTCTAAACATTTCCACTTTGAAATTCATTTCAAAATATAATTCGCACTGCTTGTAAAACAATTTAAAATCTCCCAGGATCTTAAATTTTTCTTATTTTTAATCCAAATCCATTTACAAACACTTATCCAATTTTCCAGAATTTTAATTCAATTTCTGGTTTAAATTTCAGATTTAACTCATCTGATTTCACTTATTACACTTATATGAATTCTGATTGGTTATCTACATAACCATTTAATTTATAATCTTACTCGATTATAATAACAACCAATATATCCAATATATTATAATTTTGATATATATATCGTCTCTATATCAAGATATACCTTGGGTAAACTTATTTTAATTTACCCTCTTTTTAAAACATATCGTGTCGACCCATTGTATTCGAGTGTTTATAAACTCCTACCGATACAGTGAATCAAACTGATCGACCAGAACCCATAAACAACTCAACCAATAAATCTCCACAATATAAAGCAACTTTATATCAAATTACAAATACGCACTCATATATATACATTCAAACTCAATCAAGGGTATTGCTAACCCAATCTCTACTGAGTCACGCCACAGAGCCAAGGTAATTCACTTAACCTTAAGCTCTGATACCAACTGTAATGACCCGAAAATCCGGTCCAATTTGAGCTGACTAAATAACACAAGTCCAACACAAATTGCACTGGAAATTAGGGAACTAATAGAAAGAAGTTAGAGGGCGAGAATAGATAAGATAGAAACTTAGAATAGAAGAAGAAGAAGAAGAACACAACATCAGAGTAACACGAACCTCACAGCGGAACGAATAACATATAAGAGATAACATATCCTTGAAATAAAATCAGTATATGTATACAATAACATTATCAGAGTACAACACTTACATTACAGCGGAAATAACTATAGCTATATGATCCTGAAGCCTTCTACTCCAGCTCTTCAAGTATCTGTAAATCCCGACTACTTGAGTGTCCGTACAAAATTGGACACCCAAGAGTTTAGGGAAAACAAAACAAAATAAACTCCGGGTCAGTCATAGGACTGGTATGAGTAAAACAGTTTAAAACAGTTCGAACAAGTAAACGATATCTCATAAGACCACACCGTATTACGGAACGAGTTTTTCCCTTAGAAGAATCCAAAATATCTTTATATCAGAAACCTTTTGATATTATAATAATGTCTATCAACCATAATATAATAATCATCTAGCAGAAACGCTTTCATCTCACGTTTCTACGTATATAGTATACAATCAAAACTGCAAGCACATATTGGGTAATGGATTTCCAACTATAACAAAGTATGGAACCACCTTTCGCTAGTGTACTTCTAGAGAGGAATACACTGGGTTCAACAAGAACATCTTGCAACCCGGCCACACATGACCGACCACTCATTACGCTTGAGTGTATCGAATGTATATCACCAACGGTTGGGATCAGCAACCGTTTCCCGAATGGGACAGCATCAACAGTAGATTTTTAGAAGTAAATGAAACTCTAGATCAGGTGATTATACACCCTAATAGGTGCGACCTACATAGCCATGCTGCCTGCCCGATTTCTGTCATTTACCGGATGTGAGGCTAGAAGCTACGCTTTATCATCACATCAGATTCACTTCGAATGCCACATTGTCAGATCCATCGAAAATCACTAATTGACGTCTACAACAGTACATTACGTGTTAGCTAAAGAAGTTTCCTTCTCTACTTCCACTCTTGGTACGGTTGAAGAAATCAATGTACGTGACCTTTTTGGAAATACTCTGTCAGATATTCATCCATACAAGTCATCCAGGAACAGGATGAACCGATGGTACTATTCAGTATATCCATCTTAGGCACTGTTATCTATTATTTATACAATAGCCCTTGCACTTTACTCCGTCTTCAATTATCTTTGGCATATATGATTCGCAACGCTTATGCCAATACAGAGTGGTTCTTTGGATGATAATCCAACCGGTCTCTCCATATTAACAACGTTAAAATGGTCAAAACTTTGATAGTCTGTGATTTAACCATCAAAGAAAAACAGGTGTGCAAACAACGATATTATTTCCAGATGGAAATTTTACCAACCAATCATCAATCATATATATATATACATATATGATTATTTTCCTTATTTTCTATGTTTAGAAAATATACGTTAACGCTGGAAAACATTTCCATAATTTATTTACGTATCACTGTTCTTCTACAACTATCAGTCTCTGATTGTAAACTAGTATAAGAACGATTCCCTAAGTACCAATCCCGAAGGTCGAAACCAACATCGGATAGATACTTAGGAAACCATTCAACTTAACAAGTCTCCAGTCAAATTCTGATTTAGCTTAACTCCATTTCTTAACTCCTTATACATGAACACTTCCTTTTCTAATTCATATTTCCAATTTCAATAATTGATTATGTTTCTGGTTCAATTTGGAAAACATTTCCAAATCTTCTTTACTTGGATTTAACAGATGCTTAAATTAACATCGTGACGACAACTCAAACCACTATACTTATTTACTAAATTCACTTAACCAGTTCACACTCGAACCGTACCCATTACTTAATTTAAAACGCAGTCAATCAAGTTGGGGTATAGCTACCTCTCAGACCTTAACTGAACCACCTTTCAAATCTCGAAATAGATAAGATTCGCCTTTTTAACTCTTTAACAATTCCTTGCGAACCCTCGGATTCTATTTACGAACCCCCTTCTTTTTTACAAGTTTTCGTGATTTTAACAATGGTGTTATAATCACCTGCATCTGAAATATAATAACTTTAATCTAACTCTTATTTCCTAACTCGAATAAATAACGAACAACTAATTTATCAACTCCTATTTGGTTAACTATTATTCTATAACTCTTATTCGAATAACTCAAACCTAATAACTCTTACTTGATTAACTCTTATTCGAATAACTTATATTCGATTTTCTTACTTTCGAATACTTATATTCGATAATCTCTTTCTTCGAATAAATCTTATTCGATTTAACTCCTGTCGAATAACTAGATTCGATCAACTCACTTCGAATATTTCTGATTCGATTATCTCACTTCGAATATCTACTATTCGATTATCTCACTTCGAATAACTAAATTCGATTAACTCATTTCAACTCTATTCGAATAAACTAAATTCAATTAACACCATTTGAATAACTCTAGTTCGATTTAACTCTATTCAATAACTCTAGTTCGATTTAACTCTATCGATTAACTCTAATTTAACCTACTGGTTAACCCTAATGGTTTTACTCTAACTAGTTAACCCTAACTGATTAACTCTTTGTCCTTATTCAGTTTCAACCATCGATGTTGAAATCGATTCTTACTTCTTTATATAAGTCCTGACTTATATATTCTATTTATCCAAATGATAAATATTTACTTAATTTATAAATATCATTCATAAATCAATCTGCTCCTTTTATCTGTTTACTTCTTCATATATAAGTTCAGACTTATATATATATATATATATATATATATATATATATATATATATATATCTATTTATCCAAAGATAAATATTTTCTTTATAATCTATTTGTTTCCTAAACAAATATTTCCTCTTTAAATTCTATTTGATTATGGTTTTACACTATTTCCTTTTCAATCCTATTTGTAATTGGTTTACAAATATTTCCTTGTATATCTTTATTTATTCTACTCTAATTATTTCCTTTATAATACCTTATTTATTTCGTAAATGCATATTATCTTTAATGTATCCTATTTATTTACTAAATAAATAATTCATTTAATATCCTATTTATTTTCCCAATAAACATAACCTTTTTATCTCATTCTCTTTATTTATTTTAAATGTTTCCTTTATAATCTTCTATTTATTTAACAAATAAATATCTCATTTAATATCTCTTATTTATTTAACAAATAAATATCCCATTTATAAAATCTTATGATTTTATAAATATTTCCTTTATCTTATTCTATTTATTTAATAAACAAATATCTCATTTAATATCTCTTCCTATTTATTTAACAAATAAATAATCCGTTATCTTATCCTATTTATTTTCTAAGTAAGTAATCCACTTTATAAATATTCTATTTATAAAGATTTCCTTCATTTATAATTCCCGCTTAAACGTATTTTCTATTTATAAATATTCCATTTATAAATATTCCTATTTATAAATATTCTATTTATAAATATTCTCTTTTGTAAAATCCTCTGATTTTATAAATATTCTCTTTTCGGCATTCACTTTGACAAATTCCCCTTTTCTCCAAATCCCGGTATGTTATGGTGTTTAACGTATCAAATTCCGACGTCCAATATTGTCCATACACACATAATCAACAACAGGTTGTAATTCACATCATATATCAAAATATATGAAAAACAGTAAAATAACTATTGAGGAATCCAGTCGGATTCCTCCAACCTGTTTCCCTGCATCCACAGATGTTACACAATATGATTTTCATCACTTTCAGTTCTATATGAAATATTCTGATAGGCAGCATCAATATTTATTCAACGGTTTATATATCTATATCTATATATATATATAGATATATAGTTTCCACTAACTGTCTAGCAGTTCAATCAATCAGTCAACACTCAGTCAATCAGCCGATTTTTAACAGTTCTAAAAATACAACATGAAAAATATAAACTGTTCAGAGTTAGTGAGATTTACTCACATTGGACGATCATCGTTAATAACGATAACCATCGCTTGATTCAGACGGACAATTTATTCTGCTATAAATTGTGACGAGCGCTGATTCACTCCCTATCAGTTCCATTATGTAGTGTCCATCCATACGATCCTGTCGGATGCTGTTTTTTGTAGAGTTTGGATGACGTATGGAAAAGTTATCGAGTTTACCGTTTAATACAATATTTAAATTAACATATAACTTAATTGGTTAATTAAATTCATTTGGGGCCTTTACCAAAATTTCAACCCACTTCAAAAGAAGACAGGCCACCTCGTTTATCTCCAAAACCATAAAGCCATTTCCCCTTGCCAAAATGTTGTGGCCCATCATCAACTTCAAAGCCCAAGACCACCAGCCCATTCCACCCATTTCTTGTCTGGCCCAAACCCGTTTTCATTTTTCAAGGCCGCACCGTGTTCCTTTCTTCCTCCAGAAAGCCTTCTTCTTCTCCAGCGAAATACCGCAATCCAGCTTTCTAAAATCACCATTTCCACCACATTCGAACTCCCATTCCTACTTCAAACAACCACTAAATCCAACGACACTTCACCAATGCTCATGTCTTCCATCTCCCTTTTATTCCATCACAAAATCGTTCATCTCGAACGCCTCCTACAAATCCTGACTTCCAGCCCGTCAGTAGAAGAAAAGTGCGAAACTTATATGCACAGATTCTCCCTAAACTTCACTAATTCTGCTGCTCAACACTCCCAACCCAAATCTGAACTTCATTTCATGAATTTCATTTTTTATTTCCTAAGATCTGGAACCATACTTTCAAACCCTCACGCTGTCTATTTTCCTTCGAACAATTATAAAGTCGAACCCAGCAAAAGCCATATCAGATTGAAGCTTCCTCAAATGCTGAATCCAAATTTATTTATTTTGAGATTTATAGATTTTGTTTTGCTTTTCCATGGATCTTTGAAGGTGAGATTTCTCACGTTATCTTTTTGTTTGAGGCGGCGGATGCTTTCTGCTGTGTTGACTTTTCGTGGAAAAATAATAAGGGTTAGGGTGTGATGATAGGTATATTTATAGAATTAGTTTTAATGTTTTATATTCATTTATTAGCTATCGTAAGTTCGTATTTGTTATCCAAAATACGTACGATCACACACGACATCAAAAAAACATGAAAATGGACATACAACTAGACTTCGACATTACGAACCCAACGAAACTGGTTTCGTCAAATTCCGACTCCGTTTGCTCACACAGCGTATTTTTAACTGTCAAAATACTGATTGTTTTTCACTCTAAAAATCCGTACGGCGACACAGTGACTCAAAAAATCACGGAACTTGGAATCTAGCAATAATTTGATGTTGCAGATCCAACAAAATTAGTTTCGTCGAATTCCGACTTCGTTTGCAAAAGTGGCTGTTTTTAAAGCTTTGGATGACCCATTTAAATACATAAATATATTTAAATATAATTAAATAAAATATTAATAAATTAATATTATCATATATATTCATTGTGGAATACCATACAGCTCTACTAGGATTTATAACTTGATATTTCAAATCCCGATTAAATCAATATTCGATTTAAAATGAAATTCCTATTTTAAAATATAAATAGTTCTTTATAAATTATAAAGGAATTCCACAGCGACTTTTCTAAAATTTGATTTGGTAATAAATCAAAATCTACATGACGAAATCCCGATTTTTCTCTTCCACTAGAAAGATATTCTCCACCAGCTCCACACGTTTCTTGTTTCACAGAAATCCGATTTAAAATGGTCCATGTATATTCAGTTGAAGTTCAAATCG
The DNA here is from genome assembly GCA_030737875.1 of Allium sativum. Taxonomy (NCBI): domain Eukaryota; kingdom Viridiplantae; phylum Streptophyta; class Magnoliopsida; order Asparagales; family Amaryllidaceae; genus Allium; species Allium sativum. The sequence goes on from CM060912.1 coordinate 434,767,727, forward strand.
GCAAATCGCGAACTGCAGCGCCATTTCAAGCTCGATTTTAATTATAATATATTTATACGTTCAAACTGTCGTTATTTAAATATATTCGTTATTCTAATTCAATTCTAAACAGAATTAAATATCACAGATGATCCAGTTCACACCCTATCGCCATTTCAGCCAATTCTGATTATTTCAGAATTAAATATATTATTTAATTCATTATTTTAATTAAATATTCACCATTATTTTATTCCATGACCATTAAATCCTTTAATTCACTATTTAAATAATTAAATTAATTAATTATTATACCGCTGGAAATGCGGGTCATTACACATTATTTTAAAATATTCGTTATTTTAAAGTATTCTTTATTTCTGAATCAGAATGTGACTCAATCAATTACCATATAATTTCAGTTATATGGATTTCATATATCGCATGTATGCAACAATAATGATAAATAATCATTAAACATTCAAACATCATCCAGAGTGCGTTCTACAACAGTATGAGCATTAAAATAAATAAATAACGCTCACCACAGTCTGTCAACCCATCGATTGACATACGACTAAACATTTGGATTAGTGTATGTCAAATATCATCCCAATACCCATGTGGGGTTTCAACCAACAAATACGGATTACTACTCGTGTAGTTGGGCGATGTGTAAAATTATCGTCCTAATCAATATTAGATAAATATGTGTACATAAACAAGCCGTCCGATTTGTAAATGAATATTTATTTCAATTTCTTTTTATGAAAATTTTATATACATTTTATATAAATAATTTATATATTTCAGTTTCAGAGAAATTCGGCATTATAACGACGCGATATTAGAACCAAAATACTGTCTAGCATTATCCCTCTCCAGATACTGGCTCGCGCCATACACGACAATCAATCAATCCAACAATACCACAATGCAATCAATTTTTCCAAAACACAATCATATCATACAAATCATCCAAGGTTTGTACAAAAAGCAGTGTCAGGAGCTTCTAAGCTCCATCTGCAACCTAGGATATAATGACATAACAAAATCGATTTGAGTGAGAGAGTTCTCACCCAAGCTAAAGCAAGCACCGCGACTCTTCATATGCAGAAAATTTTCACCGCGCGCGCCGTTTTGTCGTTTCCCGTACTTGAATCCGCCTCTTTTGCTCTAGAATTTGCATACGGCCTCTAATCTTCACCAAACCTTGTCCTTAGCCCAAACGCATCATTCCGGACAACTTTTGCCTAGGGGACTTTCTTTCAAAAATGCACCAATTCGCCGGAAATCGCGAAAAACAGCAGCAGGTCCGCGGACTTTGGACGCGTTTTCTAGACAGATCCAAACTCCAAATTTTGACTTCCATATATCCAAATCGAAGAGAAAATCATGCGTTACAACTTTGGCACTGTGGAATTTTGGCTAGAAACGCACAGTTTGAGAGTTATTGGCGAAATAGTGACAGAGGCTTATTTGCAATTTCAGATTTTTGGAGAAAGAGGGGTTTTTGGTGATGGGGGGCCCACGGGCAAGGCGGATGGCCTGAGGGCAGCGGAGGGGGCTGCTGGTGGTGGCAGGGTGCGGCGGTGGTGGGATGGTGGCCGGAGGTGGTGGTGGTTGGCTCATAAGGCTTGCAAAATCAAAGAGAGAAAGAGGAGGAGACGACGAGGAGGAGGAGAGGGCTTTCAAAACCAATTTATATTCTCATATTCCTTAATATATCTTAAATCAAAAAATTAAATTGGTTTTGAAAATACGGGTTATTACATGAAACCTCGCTCTTTGATGAAAATAACCTGTGCTAGCAAAGCAAAATTTTGGTCTACCCCTTGGCTTGAGAAAGGTCTGATTCTACTTCAGAAATTAGATCATGATGACATTATCCTGAGTGGCATTCCTTTGAAAACTAAAGCAGACTCCTAGGTAATCAATGGAAATATTAGCCTACCATGCACAAGTAACGACACAATTAATAATATATGGAAGCAATTCAATGAGAAATCATACACATTTGCATAGCAAGAGGAATATGTCTCAACAAAAGAAAAAAAAATTAAACACTCTACTGATGTAGTTTATGCGGCTTCGACTGTTGAAGACCATATGAGAAAATGCCCATGGTACAAGAGAATTTGGAATGTTAAAAGCAATGAAAGACCAAACTTTCTACCCTAGGAAGTGTATCTGAATGGCCTTCAAACACTATCGAATCTTACACGTAAAGGAATGAGTGTCTCAAAGCTATGTACATTCTACATGTCAAGGAAGGAAGATACACATCTTCTATTCTTTATATTCCCATTTACACATTTCTTATGGAGGAAGATAAAAGGTAGAGGTTGATTTGGATCACCCCTCTTTTATGGCAAAGAGGAATGGATGAACATTTATAAATCAACCAGATGAAAGCATGAAACATCCTATGAGCTATCGATTACGCTAAAGGTGGTTGTCAATGAAGTATGGAAAGAAAGGAATCAACGTATATTCAATAGAAAGAAGAAAAATAGTTGCATGTATATCATGCTACATGTGGCGGCATCCACAATGAAATATTGATGTCCTCTTTTGTTTTTAACGCTCAGGTAAAAAACAAATGGATATATACTTCCAATTCTTTTTCTATTTTCTTGTATCTTTGCACAATGTTTATGTTGTAAGTTATTCTTATGAGATAGTAAAATGGTAGGGGTCATTCAACCCCGCTAGCTTTGCCAAAAAAAGATAGGAGGTAATAACTAAAATCGTGTGTGTGTATTATTCAAGATGAGAGATAAAAAAATTGTAAATTGTATAGTTAAAATTTGAACTTATTGTTTTCAATAAAATAAATTGGCAAAGAGCATTGAATTTTTTGGACACTGTGAGTTTGGATACTTAAACTAATTTTTTTGAAAGAAGCAAGCTTGAGACGAGTCATCGAAAAAAGAAAAAATGCACTACCAAAAGAAAATTACGAGGATGCAATTTCTTTTGAGGGGGAGTCTGTAACAACCCGGGTTTTGTTTACCCGGGGTGAACAAATTATAACATATTTTGTAGTTTAAAATTTGAGAAGAATAAAATACGAGTTCAAGAGCCAAACTCGTATAATTATGTAAGCTATGTAAATACAGAATTTGTGATTTTAAGAAACATTGTATGAATTTTGATAAAGGAAGAGAAAATCTTTTTTTTCCTTCTTAAATTCACAATCTTTTTCTAATGAAAAAGGTATGGTATATCTATACAAATAAAGGGGCAAATGTTAATTCATAAAAATCTAGGTCTATATACACCAATTTTAAAAAGCAAATTATTAGTCAAAATAAACTAGTAAAATTTATTAAAATTTGGGTTGTGAAAACAAATAATCAATTAATAAGAGATAAACTTATTTATACATTTGTAGTTGTAGTCCATGAAAATCCGAATAACATTTCTAAAGGAAACTCCAAATACTATTAGGTATGGCTTCCAAAAGTCTAACTTTGGACCCTAATGGAGGAAGTTGGCACTAATACAATTTACTTTTTTTTGTAGGTATCTAATGAAAGAAGGAGAACTAGATACTTGAAAATGATTGTTTTAAACATATGACTAGAAAAAAAGGCATACTGACAAATAATATATACTCAAATGGAAGATCTATAACATTTGGTAATAGTTCGAAAGGAAATATCATTGGAAAAGAAGATAAAACAACAACGGTTTATCTAATTCACCTATTCTTACTAGTCGAACATTTAAAATATTATTTACTTAGAATTAGTAAATTATGCAATAAAGGTTCTGGTATATCCTTCTTTAAGATAGATGGCAAATTTTTTTTAAATCAAAGTGAAAATCCTATTTTTGACAGAATTGGAGAAAGAAATATATGTGTCTTAAGTATGAAATTAAATCATGATATGGATCTATTTTTCATAGTGAAAGATAATGATCTTTAGTTAAGACATAAAAGATTTCGTTACATAAATTTTAAATCTATAAGTAAACTATCTAAAAGTACTTCAGTGAAAGGGTTTCAAATAATGAATTTTAAAGTTAATAAAAAAATTGATGCATGTTACTTAAGAAAACTAATTAAAGCATATTTCAAATCCAAGAAAATAAATCTATGTTGCAACCTCTTTGAATTATTAAATATAGATCCTTTGGTTTTATTCAAAATAAACCTCCAAATCATAATAAATATGCAAATTAATATAATAAAATCTTAGGAATATCATCAAATCCTAAATGAATAATGGCGACCAGAAAGCTTCTATCAGATGCGTTCAAATCTGGGAAAAATCTTGAGAAAGGAAGACCTCCTGATAGAGGAAAAGGTAAGGAAGCAGCGATCGACACATCGTTTGAACCTCCCCGTAACCATGATCAAGATGCTTCGTGATTTTCATCTAGGGTTTCTGGTGAGTGTTTCTATCTTGGACGGCATGGCCATGGTTATGACGGAGATTCCGATGCCCAAAATACTGCAATAGCAGCGGTTCATCAACCAAGATGCATGGGTTTGGAGGGAGCGAACGCTCGATCTAAACTTGTAGATCAAAAAAGGAAGGACGAAAGACAATCGCAAGACAAGGACAAAGTCTGTGTTTTATGATAAAAATTGGAAATCGATCCAATCGGAAATCACAAAAGGAAGGACGAAACCTTGGGTTAAGCAGTTGTTGGAGGAGTTGGTCAAAATGTTGATGCATATGTGGATCTGGACTTCATCGAACCCACTGTTATAAATAAAACGGAAAAAGCATGCATCATTGGAAACGCAGCACTTCGATCTGTTGATAAATGGAGAAATTCTCTTATCTTTTACGTTTATGGATCTGAGCCATATCACGTACACTTAAAACGATATGTTGAACGAACCTGGAAAACAATTGATAAAGTTTCAACTTCTATCAAAGGATAATGGCTTCTTTGTTATTCGTTTCGAAAATAGTAGTGATTGTGACGGATTCTAAAAGGAGGACCATATCTATTTGGTAATAAAATAATAATCCTCAAAGAATGGAAAATGGGTATGCGATTTAAAAAGGATCTATTATCAACTATGCTGCTCTGGGTGAAATTTCAAATCTGGAATTAGAGCTTTGGGACAGGGAAGCCCTGACACCATTGCGATTGAATTGGGAAGACCCATTCAAATGGACAAAATAACTGCAGATTAATCTAGAGTTGCATTTGCTAAAATACTAACTGTAACCAGTGTGGATTCTAATTTTCCTAAAGAAGTGGATGTGGTTATGCATACAGGAAAGGATCTAAAAATAAACGTCGAATATCGTAGCCTCTCAACTGCATGAAATGTAAAGTGTATGGGCACTCTTTGTCACAATGTCGATCAAAAACTAAGGGAATATGGTTTGTACTATTAAAACAAACTCAACAGAGAATAATTCAAATGGCGAAGCAGATACAGAAGTACCTACCATAGACAAGGCTAACGTAGAAAAGAATGATACAGTGGGTGATAAAATAAAGGCTTTGAGCACTACAAATAGTATGTCTGGAAACTCGGATGCTGTAAAACATCACGATCCTATTATCATAAATGACACTACAAAGGCAGATGATAATACATGCATTTTTGATGGTTTACAAAATGGAAGTACTAATGCACATAATATTTGAACTAATGGACACACATTAAATAATACAGAAGTAGGGATGGATACAACTAATATAACTACAGATAATACAGTCTCATCTCTCCTGAATAAAAACAATTTTGCAGCATTAGACGTGATAAATGAAGAGAAAGAACAAATTACTATATCTCCATCTAAAAACATCATCAACACCAATTTACAGTAGACTAAAACAACTCTTGAAGCTGGTTTGATGCAACCCACTGATGATCAAAATAAAAATCCCGGTGGCTTTGAAGAAGACTGGAGAGAATCAGAGGATGAGGACATGATAGATCACATTGCTATGCAAGATGACGATCCAGAAAAACCTACATCAGAGATTGATGTTTTAGAAAATGTGGAGAAAAACAAAAATTCCTTAATGAAATTGAAGCCTTCAGCAAATTAAGTAAGAAGAAAGGGTCAACCAAAAATATCTCTCATGCTCGTCCTAAAGTGTTGACAAGAAGCCAATGTAAAATTAAATGCGTGTTATTGCTTGGAGTGTTAGAGGTTTGAATGCTCCAAATAAACAATTTCAAGTATTCAAATTCTTTAACAAATATATTCCATCTCTTGTTGTCCTATTGGAAAATAAATAATCTAGAGATACGATTGTTAATATTAAAAACAAGCTTCAAAAAAATTGGGCCTCGGTTGACAACAATGATTATGGATGTAAAGGAAGGATCCTTATGTTTTGGGATTTGAATGTTTGGTCTATTTGTGTTGAAACTAAATCTTATCAACACATACATATATCTATGCTAGCAATTTTTTGTTAGATCATGAAAAGCTTTGGGTAGATATCGCAGAAGCTGCTAATATTAACGTCCCGTGGATTGTTCTTGGTGATTTTAATAATATCACTTTCCCTAATGATAAAAAAGGAGGTTCGATGGTACCTTTTAGATTTTTATCGGGTCTCATATATTGCATCGTTGCTAGTCTCTTAGAAATCCAAATTGCTGGTTTTAAATGCACCTGGAGAAAGAAAGGGATAGCAACCAAAATTGATAAAGTTTTTTTTATAATAATATATTCATTACTAACTTCCATGAGATTACTTGTTATGGTGTAGCCAACACAGTTAGTGATCATATTCCTATGTGTACCAACTTCAAAACTATTTCTACGACACAGAAGAATGTGCCTTTTAGATACATAAATTCCTAGAATCTTAAGGATTGTTACATGGATTGTTTCAATAGAGCTATTGAGATGATGACACCTGCCGATCCAAATGTTTCAAAAAATTATTCTTTTCAGCAATTTCTGAAAGTTTGTAAATTTCAGCTGAAATGGTGGAATTACAGTAATATGAAAAATGGGGATCTTCTTAACTTATTGGAAAAAGAGTACAATACCGCACTAAAAAAAATAGGTGATAATCCAACTGATATTTCTCTATATGACAAACTCTATGAAGCTTATAAAAACTGGAAAGACCTTAGCAATATAGAAGTTTGTAATGCTAAGGAGGAAGCGAAAATTACATAGCTCGTGGAGGGTGACACATGCTCTAAATTCTTTCATTCAAAGATGTCATTAAGGAAGCATTTAAATAACTAGAGTATCATTATAAAGTGCAATGGTGAACTTGTTCAAGATGCTGGAAAAAATTGAAACAAAAGTTATCAGGTACTTCAATGAATTTTTTAATTCAAAGACCCATATGCTTGATGTTTTCCCAAAGATCAATTGCAGATATTGCATAAATGATAAAGGAAGAGCACACTTATCTCAAGATATTGCTATGGAGGAGATTCGAAAGGGGGTGTTTTCTACTTCAAATGTTAAGAGTCCAAGGCGGTTTTAGAACAAAATTCTTTAAACTTTGGGATGCTCTCAAAGATAGCCTTTTTGATTTGACTCAAGAAGTTATTATTACTTGAAAAATTGCAAAAGGTATTAACCACACTTTTATTTCTCTTGTTCCTACAGTGGAATATCCCATTAATATATCAGGTTACAGACCGATTTCATGTTGTAACATCATTTGCAAGATCATTTCTAAAGTCAAATGCAATAGAATTAAACCGTACCTCACGATATTAATTTCTGAGAATCAGTCTGCTTTCTTATGTGGAAGATACACCATTGAAAATATTCTGTTTGCACATGAATAGATTAGATATTTTAATAGAAAAGGTAGTAGTAATGCTTGCATTAAAATTAACTTACAAAAAGCATATGACATGGTAAATAGACGATTTGTGCATCACATGCTTTGTATGGTGGGATTCCCTGGTTGTCTTGTACGTGCTATAAGAAATTGTATCTCCACTCCTACTTTTTCTATCTTGACTCATGGCAGCCCTAAAGGTTTCATTACCAGTAACAGAGGGTTACAACAAGGGGACCCCATCTCCACTTACTTGTTTTGTGTTGCGATGCAGTATTTCTCTATCCTAATGACTAAAGCTTTTATTGTCAGTCAGATTTAGTCTATCTACAATCAAGTGACTTACATTACTCATCAGATTTACGCAGATGACTTAATGATTTTTTGTAAGTCAAATATGAGTGGTGCATCAGAAATTAGAAATATTTTAGAGCAAATGAGACTTAACTGGCTGACAACAAATAATTTTAAATCCTAATCTTTTTTTCCAATAAAGGGGTTTCGAGTTAAATGCAATTTCTATAGATTTTGGAAATGAAAGAAGGTAAGCTTCCATTGAAATATCTTGGCATCCCTTTATCTAACAGTTATTTACATTTTTCAGATTGTGGTGAGCTTTTTGATAAGATTAGAAAACACATGGATAGTTGGGAATGCAGGTTTTTGTCTGTGACAGGTAAAATATAATTAGTATGAACTGTGGTTACTCATATGGTAATGTATTGGATGCTACCTACTAATTACCAAAGGCTACTATTGGTAAAATAAATGAACCTTGTGCTAGCTTCATTTGGCCTGGTAAGAAGCGTAAAATATCTTGGGACACACTGTGCACCTCAAAATCAGAAGGGGGTTGCTTTACATAATTTTAAAAAGATTAAAACTGCGGCTGGACTTAAATTACTATAGCATTTTGTAAATGGCTTTAGCTTGAGAAAAAATTAGATGAACAAGAGATATTGTTCAAGTAATTCCTTTTAGGTCATGAACGAGGATAATAACTCGCCTTGTACTTGGAAAAAAATATTAACGCATAGAAATTTGGGTCTCAAAGTCATAAACAGATGCATTGCAACTAGGCACGATACTTCACTTTGGTTTGATCCTTGGATCAACAATGAAATTATGGTCAAATTTATGTTGGGATCATCTAAGTATTTTTGGTGGGGATGATCTACAGGTAAATTGCATAATTCGAAATGGAATATAAATGCTAATTACCTCCCTACCACAAGACTTCTTTCGGACAGAATTAACAACACTAAAATTCATACTGATCATGAAAAATATTTCCAGAGTTGGAATTATAATTCTAAGTGCTTCTCTTTTTATTCTACCTGGGATATTTCGAGAACTCATCGGTCTGAACCTAGTTGGTGCAAGATTGTATGGCACAACATTAACAGCCCAAAGATGTCAATTTGTACATATAAAGCTATTCTTAATAGACTCAGCACCAAAGATATCATGTCGAAGTGGGGTTACAAAGTTGATAATGCCTATGTTCTATGCACAGATATGGAGGAATTGAGAGATCATCTCTTCTTCCAATGCCCCTACACTGCTTATTTATGGACCAGATGTAGATTGAAGCTTGGTTTTCCTCCCTCTAATTTGTAGATTTTTTTGAACTCACAGATGAATTAGACTTTCTGAACCATTCATTCTTTGGAAAATCATATGCCAAGACGTGGCTCTTTGTTGCATCGTCACAGTGATCTACCATAGCTGGATGGAAAGGAATTCCAAAATTCATCAAAATGACAATGGATAATTTCGAAGATGGATGCTTATTGAGACCGAGATTAAATACCTAATGTCTAAATCGAAGAAACGAAGCGACTACGATAGCATGAGCATAATTTTTCTTGGTAGACGGGGAATCAAGCTTTTAGACGGTGGCTAACGTTTTATGAAGTGTTTTATTCAACATAGCGGTAGAGCTCCATTTTGGGTTTGACGGCTAGCTTTAGAAGTGTTTTGTGAAGTGAGGGTTTCCTTTTTTTGCTCTTATGTCTTTATCATTTGGAAAGGCTGGTTATTGTTGCGTGTTGCACACTGTATGTTTACTGTTATGATGTTTTGTTTGTTATATTAAGGGTATTTGGCAGCAAGGTGAACTTTTTTTACGTGCCCTATGTACTCTAAACTCATGTACATATTTCATTGATGCGATGTCAATAAAGCACTGCACTCTTTTTTCTGGCCAGTACTTACGCTGAGTACTAGTTCAGGTTTTTACGAGGCAGTTTACCCTTCAAAAAAATATAAGAGATATATTTGAATTATTTAAAAATTACGGTAGAAGAAACAAAATTTAAAAGGTTTTAAAATTAAAAATATCGGAAGTGATCATGGTGGTGAATTTAACATTTTTTTTTATAATTTCTACAGTAAGAAGGGTACTAGCTATAATTTTTCCTTAAATTCTACAACAAAATAAAGTTGTGTAAAGAAAGAATCAAAGTAAGAATGTGCTAGGATTCTCCTTTGATAGTAAATAATAAAATATTTTTAGGCATAAGTTGTAGCTACAACTTATGATGTTTTATGTCATGTCACTACTCGACCCTCAATATAACGTACAACTTTCAAAAAATTTAATGGTAAGAAACCCAATATATCATATCTAAGATTTTTCAGATCAAAGCGCTTTATAATAAATACTAAAGGTTAATTAGGAAATTAAACCCAAAATCTAATGAAGGAATATTAGTTGGATGTTCATAACAAATCAAAGCATATAAAATGTATAATAAAAAACAAAACTAATAAATGAAACACTTCACGTATCGTTTAATGGATTTGCAAAAAGTAATAGTGACAAAGATGAAAAAATTAATATAAATTAATAATTCAGCAGAAGATCAAATACATGATATTCCATATATAGAAACTGAATTGAGATCGTCTCCACGAATTCTAAGAAAATATCTGTAAAGTCCCGTATTTTTGGTAGTCAAATATTTAATTTATCATTTTAAATATTATATTTGGAATAATAATGGATTTTAATATTTACTTCATTTATAAAAATGAAGTTTGAATATTAAATTTATATATGATTATAAACGAGCTTGAAATGACGCGGTAGTTCGTAATATTGGGTTTTGAATTTCAATTGAATATACAGGATCCGTTTTAAGTCGGATTTTTGTGAAACAAGAAATGTTGGAATCTTGTTGATTATAATTTTCATATAAAAGAGAAAAATCCAGATTTCGTGTTATAGATTGTTAGTTATGTCCAAATAAAATTTTAAAATAGTCGTTATGGAATCCGTTAATAAACGATAACGTTTATTTAATAATAATGGGACTTTAATCTATAATTTGGATACAGTTTTAACTCGAATCTGATGATATTAAGTTGTGTAATTTATATTTGAAGCTATAGATATATTCTGTTTGAATATTTACGATAATAATTTATTATTATTCAATTGAATTATTCGAGAATTTATTTATATTTATTCGATATTTTATAAGCGTTAAAAATAGCCATTTTTCGAATAGAGTCCATTTTCAACGAAATTAGTTTCATTGAAATCGTAACGTTAAACTATTGTCCGGTATTAAATTTTGTGGCAAACCGATGTCGTATGTGACGACGGCAGACGTAAACGACCAGTCATTATCTATAACGCCTTATTTAATTAATTTTAGTTAATAGAGGGGTATTTGTGTATAACTTGAGTAGACGATCGAATTAAACCACGAAACCAATTCCTTTGAGTTCGTATCGATGTTAAGAGTCAGAATAGGTAGGTAGTTTATTATTTTTGGACATCGGGTATTTTGGTGTCCAAAATAGCGTTGTTTGGCATATAAAAATTACGTACTTGGAAACAGTCTCGGAATGCGACGAAATTTATGTCGTAGGATTTTAATTAATTAATTATTATAAGATTTCAAATTTCATGTTAATCGGACTTACCGTTTGATCATCGCAATGATAACCGTCTCTGTTATTATTTAATCGTTTATATTATTTAACAGTGGTAACTTTAAAGGGATAAACGACTGGACAAACAAACTCCGATTTTAACAAAACAAATTATGTTGGATCCGTAAGGAAAAGGTCAAGTAGAATTGCAATGTTTGAAGTTGATTGGATTTATTTTGTGATCGTGGAAAATTTAAACACATGATTTTTATCCTGTGATTTATAAAGGACTTTTCACAAACGATCTCGGAATTTGATAAAACCTCTCCCATCGTGTCCAGAATATTTTTCTATGCTTAGTTTAGGAGTTTCATCCTGATTGGAGGTCATATGGGATTGTTTTGGAGTGTTACTTAGTCGTGTAGTATTGTTTAATATTTAAATATTCATACATTTGTCTATAAATACCCTAAGCTATCGTCTAACCCAAAATCTGCACCTTGCGTGGTCAAACTTCTAGCAGCCTCCCCTCTTCTTAAACGAACACACAAAAATTCATCACCTTCCTCCTGCATAAACTCATAATCCATGATCCGATAGCTCAAATTCCTAACTACAACATTGATCGTCTCAACATGTACTGAAATCTGAACGGTGGAGATCACCGCTGATGGAGTAAAATGGCCGGAATTTGGCCCAGGAGCCGGGATAGTTGGAGGTGTGTAACTGGCGAATGGACCACCGAACCACTTCATATTCTGGTCGCAAGAGGAGCGTGCCGAGGCGCAAGCAGGGCGGGTCCGGATTGTGGGTTAGGGATCAGTATAGAGGTGCGTGGTTGGCAGTAGGGTGCGTGGTTGGGTTTCTGGAAATATACAGAGATGAAGAACAGTTGGAACGATGGAGCAACATTTTCACGTGAACCGATAGGGAGAGAACGAAGTATTCAAAAAACCTATCGTCCCATTAGTATCCAAACACACATAAAATACATATTAGTTTAATTTAATTAAGGGATAAAGGATTAAGCTGTATATAAAACTATGATCTGATGCAGGCCTGGTGATTGCAAAAAGGGAACAACTGAAACCGTGAAGAAATAAGTATCAGCCGGTTTATTAAAATGTAATTAGTTAAAATATTTATATTAATTTTATATTTAGGGTTAATGGAAATATTTAAATAAGGAATATGTATATAATTAAATTATATAAACTTCGAATGTTAATAACTCCATCAAATGTTATCAGAAATAGACAAACCAAGTTGCGTTGGAATCGTCTCAACAAACACTACATTATGGAGCAGATCTGGACAGTAATGGAGACACCTGTAAATTTCAGTTAAATTAAGCGTCTATTTAATTTAACTGCAACCGAACTGTTTTAGAATAAAAGGAATCAATGTGAGTTAAACTCGCTCAGTACTTCCTACTTACATTTTATATAAGCCAGGTTTTTATTTTGTGTGCTATAGTTGCTAATGTTTGCCTATTTGTTAATTTTATATTCATATATTGATTGAACTCATGAAATTAAATGGTTGTTTAATTTTAGTGAAACATCAAATCATTATTTTAACGATTTGTCCCAATTAAGGTAACTTACCTTATTGGCCACGTTTATAAAATAAACGTTTTTAATTTAATAAATTTGTTTGAATTTTTATGTTTGTGTTAAATAAATTGGTTGATATTGAATTGTCGTTATTGACTGTTATGAAACCATTATTTATTTGAGTTGAATGATTATATTGAGATAATGTAACACCCCGCATTTTGTAACAATTAAATAATTAAACAATGTATGTGTGTATATATATGCATTGACATATATATTTAAAAGAAAAATATATTAATGCAAATAAAAATGTAATGTTTGCATAGAAAAAGAAATAAAGAATAGGTTGCATGCAGTGAAAATATGTTGCATGCACTAATTATGCATATTTTAAAAAGAGACGAAAATTTTGAAGAGCTTCCAAAAATTTTCCATGGAATTAGCGCCATTGCGTCCATGGCGATTTTCTGGTGAATTTAGACCTATGGATTGCATAAAACTGATTAAAGATGAAAGAGATACCTTTAAATGAAGTGTGGTAGCAAAACATGAAAATAAGATAAAAGAAGGAGAACAATGACTACTATTGTTTCTAAACTTATTAACAAAAGGCAACATAGCTCAGTGGGTTAAGGCATTGGATATGTAACATAGAGGTTGGGGGCTTGAACCCCAGCGGCGACATAATTTTTATCATTGTTTTAGAGAGGGCCAACTGAACATACAAATATATGTACGCATACGGATTCAAAATTTGAAAAGATAAGAACGTACATATAAGGAAATAAAAAAAATATGTATATATATTTAAGAATATATATATATGTGTGTGCAGAAATATATGTATACGAAAGATAAAATTCAAGATAAGGCTACAAACGATGAAATATGGCAAGAATCAAATAACAGTGCAACACCATTTGAATTTTGAAAATGAAACAAAAAATTGTGCGTATACGCGTAATGTGATCGTCAGAAGAATTGTACACATATAAGAAAAATTCATGAGAATATAACAGTTAAATAAATTCTAGAAAATTCAAACATTCGAAAATCAAATTTCTATGCCAAAACAATTCAAACATTCGAAATTCAAACTTTTGCGCCTAATTGGCACATTTAATTGGTAGGAAGTGGCAATGCATGTTTTGTTGGCTTTATTCTATTAGCTCAATACAAAATTATTGTTGATGGGGCAACTTCCTATTGGCAATATAGATGGTTAGCATTGATTTAAGCTTCTTATATAAAGGACCATATAGCTCTTCATTCTCATTTGTTGTTTCTTCACTCTCTTCTTCTTCCTCCATATAATTTCTAAATAAATCTATTAATTATAATATTGGGGCGCTGTCTAAATGAAGATTAAAGAAATGAAAAAGAAAACTTATAATTAATAACGACAAATTCAGAAAATAAGGCGTTTTCAACTGCAACAACAGTACAGACTCATGACTCCCCATTTGCAACCAATCCAAAGAGATTCTTTTCTAGATCGGTATATCAAGGTGAGTGGATTTAAGTTATAATATTTTTGATAATGATATATTATCATTTAACATTCCCCGTTATTTGCTAGAATAATTGAAAGTATTGAAATGTTATTATGACATGTTTAAATATGATATGGTGAAATGTTTAAACATATGTTAAAAATATTAAAGTGACGAATATGACATGTTGGAATATTAATATGCTAAGATATTAATATATGGGAAAATTTATATGTTGAAAGATAAACTTGTCAAAATATGCGTAGCGGTTACTGTTGTTTCAGTTCCATGTTAACTTATGACATTTATGTACCTGTACCATTAACGGTAGAAATTGAGAAAACTACATGTTAGAATAGAATCGATTATATGTTAGAAAGAACATATGATATAAAATAGGCATAATATGATGACATGTAAAATATATATTACAATGGAAATTTAAAAGAATAGACATGCCTAGATTATATAGGATATTTACAGTAAATAAGAAACTGTAACCGTGCTTAGACACGAGGTTAGATTACACTTGTGGTAGAAGTTTGTCCGGAACCGCCCGACATATCCCGCATCCACAAGCGGTAAATCGAATGTGAGAGGTCTAGGTGCATAAATAAAACATGTAACGGTGCTAAGATATGAGGTTAAGTCAACGTGTGTAAGAAGTCTGTCCGGAACCGCCTGGCAAATCCAACATGCACAAGTGTAGGCTTAATATGAGAGGTCTAGTGCATAATAAACATATATATAAATATATGTATATGGAAGGATTGATAAATGACATTAATTGAAATTATTGGAATTGAATGAAAGAAAATTACAACATTAGAAGGAAATGGGAATGAGCAGGGAATGATAATAACCTATTATAAATAAATTACATTAATGAGAATGTTATATAATATGTAGACTTGTCCTAGGGATAAGTGAAAGCTATAACTTAGGTTATAATAAACTAGTAAGGAAATGAGATAACTGGTGAAAAGAGATAAGTGGCACTTAATTGTAAATTAAGTAATCAGCAAATGGGGAAGCCTGAAACCCGTTGTTTGTAATAAGTAGAGAAAAGGGGGAAAATTTATGAAATGTAAGAAGTTGTACTTAATTATAAATTAAGTAATCTGTAAACTTGGAAGTCTGAAATCTACTGATAAGAATAATATTTTTAGGATTGTCCTAGGGACAAGAGGAAATTACAACATATCAGTGAACCTTAGTTAAGAGAACTAAGTTAATAAGTATACAACGATAAGTTGCAATGACAATATAAGATGAAATTATGATTAAATTGGAAAGAGTGAGGCAAACTTATGGAATGAAATAAGTTATATTTAATCATATTATAAGTGACATGTTAGACAGAAAACATGTAAATTGAGATACACTTAATTACGCATTAAGTAGAACATGTTATTGTAACCTTGAATCAAATGAGAATATAAAGGGATTGTGGATTACAAACCTTGGATTATAATCTAGAGAATAAGATGTTGTGGGCTTATTAGTAAACTTAAATGGGTTAAGTTAAATGATTGAAATTAATAAGCGAGAGGAGCCTATTCCTTAGAGAGATAAGGGGCTAGAAAGAACTTGATAACCTGAATAAAAAGTTAAGATAATAACCAAGTTAAATGGAAACCCGATGAGGTAAAGCAAGCACATAAAAAAATGTTTAGACATAGGGTTTTATAACATATTAAAGTGAGGCGCTTGGACCATTCCGCATGTTTGAGGGTGTATAACCCAAAGGGTAATCATCGTGGTAACATAAGGCACGAGGGGAGCGCACGTTCATCTAATTATTTTGTCAGCTCCGAAGAACTGGAAGGGCAAGAACGTAGCTTCTTGAGGTACGTAAGGTGCTTCTGGTAGTCCCCTGTGTGGTGGCAGATGTTTAGGCTGTGCTCTCAGAGGTTGGGCCAGCGTGTAATTGCCAGGTGGGTGGGCCTTGACTACAAAAGTAGCTTTGTAGTCAGAATGTTGTGATGTGGTGACACTAGGGTGATTTGGCGGTCGCCTCAACGGAGAGGCAGAGGTTCACGACCAATAAGGATAGTAGATAGTCGAATACCCGTCATCGGCAACCAGTGGGATGTGAAAATACTATAGCTAAACCCAATAGACCATTCACCTTTCACTATCGAGGTATGGTGGTTGAGGGGAGACGCCAACTAGATGTTTAGATTATTTGTTGTTATGGGCATGTCGCTTAGCTCTTGTAGTCTTTACCAGTTGAGGGAGGGGCCGAGGTGGGGCCATAGCCACCATGAAAAACAGACCCTAGGAATATCTGTGTTTTGAGGCTCTTAAAGGCGGGCCTGTACAGATATAGAAAAGATCCCGACCGAGTTCCATGTTTCTTGTATCTCCCTACCACAGAACTCGGTGCACATTATAGGACGTGCGGTTAAGGCATCGAGATACAATTGATGATATGTACGTGGGAAAGTCTAGATATATGCATGTCTGCTCTGGGTGGTATATCGTAGACTTGAGGGAATTACCCTGGTATGGAATATGATTCGATCGAAGGTGGCAGTCCATACGCTTACGTAGCATAGAATTGACAGATATATGCGGGACGTAACATTGTTATATAGAGATCCGTACGTCACTCCGACGTAGGCTAAGGGACTGCGTATATTTCGGTGGTATTACGGTGGAGACCATGCGAGTGGGGTACCTTTAATATTGGGGGTAGCTACATATATACTGTATTAGGTTAATCCCTTGGGAAGTGAATGGGTACAACGTGCGTGTAAGACTTAAGTGCTGTTAATCCAAGTAACCTAATAAATAAGAAAAGATGATTGAATGGTATATGTAGGATTATCCAAAGCGTGTAGTTTAAATCCAGTCACTAGAACTTGTGTTCTGAACCCCTCCTCATAATAACATACTCCTAGGTTAGTGTAACACCCCGAATTTTCCGTTAATTGTAACTTAACAAATTAAAGTATAATTAATTCTAAATGATGAAATCAAGGGAAATGGGTTACACCATTGCGTGCGTCTCGAAATTCTTCTTGAGATAGAGTCCAAGTTTGCGTAAAACGGATATCGTATGAAGAAGATATGGACGAACGAAGTTGGGCGGAAAAACCAGAAATGGGTCAGAATGTACTGGCGCACTTCGGAAGTGCGCCAGAACAAAATTGAACTGGTGCACTTGGGAAGTGCGCCAGTACAATTTTAGCCTGGCGCACCTGCCAAGTGCGCCCAGGTCAGAAAGACCTGTTGGTCAGGCCCTGGCTGGCCTGGTCAGGGTCTGGTCGAATTCTGAGGCTTGGCTGAGTCACTAGGGCTTACATGTCACTTTCTGATTGGCTTCTCTTGAGATGGATGGTCTGGATTCACTCTAGCTTCATCGACGGCTCTAATTAGATTGAAATTCTATATATACAACTCAAGTCTAACCCTAAATTCACACAAATAATATAATACTAAAGCCATCATGCTGCTGGAAAGAAACTAGGAGTGGCCGTCAGTTAGAAAAGCCTAGAGACAAGCCAATACTATAGCTAAACACGAATCAAAACAACGTTAATCTACCCAAAGGAAAGCATTTCAAATCCAGAATTCAGAATCCAGAATCCAAGTTCGTCGTTCGTTGTAAGTATAGTGATTTTTCCGATGAGAATAAAACTAAGACTTGATTCGATGTAAATTGGAAGTGGAATTGTGCTATTATGTAATGCCGATGTTAATTCATATCTATGTTTTGAAATGATTGTGTTGCGAATGAAATTGGGATGTTTGTGATATAATTAAGATTGATGTTAATCCTATTGTACTTTTAGAATGACAACAACATCACAAGCAAGTTGTATAGTTCATGATTATGTGATTAAATAGATCGTTTGTGATTAGAACCTCATGTATATACTTTATGCTAGAAAATTTTTGTGCCTAAATAGTTATGTTTATATACATGCCCCTATATTTATGTAAAAGTTGCAAGTTTCTAATTTGATCTATGTCAATTTCCACTCTAGTACATGTTTCATGTTGTAATTAGATATGCTATTGGATCTAGTTTACACCCTTGTCATAAAGTTATATATATTTATGAAAATGTCATATTCTTGTCATGTGCTAGTGATGTTCGATGTTATGCCTAGATCTAAAAACAAGTTTAGACCTATGTTGTCTAAATCATATGCTAATTCATGTGACACCTATTTGGTTAAACCCTTATTTCAATGCAAATTCACATATATGTAAAATTGATTTAGGCTATGTTGCAAATTCACTTATATGTATATTGACTATTTTGCAAGTTCACATCTATGACATTCATGTTGGCTATTTTGCAAGTTCACACCTATGATGTTCATATTGACTATGCCAAAAATGCCAAGTTTACACCTATGTTATGTTTTTGTTTTTGAATTCCCTTATGTCTATTTGTGTGTGCTAAATTAGGCTAAGTTTTTAGCCTAATATCATATGTTAAAAACTATGCGAACGAAAATTAGGCTAAGATTGTTAGCCTAATGTTTAAACGGGGTAACGTTGGGAATATTAATAAAACTTGTTATAAAAATATATGAAATTGGCATGTTTGTCACATGCCAAAATTGGTGGCATTTAAACGTTATAAATTCTTTATACCAAAAAGGTTAAACTTGGAAAGTGGGCCACAACATTTAATTGTTGACAAATTTACATATATTAAGTGATAAAGACAAATATGTAAATTTAGAAAATACGAATATGCTTAACATGAGGTTGGATTGAGTTGTGATGTAAATCTGCCCGGACCCGCCCGGCTGTCCAGTAGTCACAACAATACCTATCCAATGTGGGTGGTTAAGCATGAAGCCCAAAAAGGACGCGAGGTTAGACTGAGTTACGGTGTAAATCTGCCCGGAACCGACCGGCACATCCAGTAACCATAACAATATCTGTCTAATGTGGGTGGTTGGTGCTTTAAGAGGCTAAGGACAGATGGTAGGGTTAAGTTAACTAAAACACTTAACCAATTCAACATGTTAATGAAATTGATGGGTGGCTTTAGGTAAATACAGACACTTAACCACTTAGCATGTTTGACTAGAAAACCCTAGTAACGGGGACCCATTTCAGCAGTAATCCAATTAGGTATCATGGTACCCTGAAACTAGGCAGGGTGGGGCCCGATTCCTGGGCTGATTGTAAGCGGTCAAAGCGACGGCGGTGGGTGCAACAGTGTGGATTCTAACGGAGTGCGGGCATGCACACACTTCGGAGCAGACAAACAGGGCACTGGGGGCACCAGTAGTATAACCTATGCATTCTAAGTTTGTGTCGGGTCGCCACCATGGGACTTGATATGCCTCATGGTGGGGCCAGCATAGGTATCTACAATTTCTGGGGGTCGTAAGACACGGATGATTATGCTAGTAGGAGCCGATCTTTAAAAAGAGGGTATCACTTACCCTCAGCATTGGGTGCATCTTTAGAAACGGGATCACTTTACCCTCAGCATAGGGTGCATCTTTAGAAACGAGATCACTTTACCCTCAGCATAGGGTGCATCTTTAGAAACGGTATCACTTCACCCTCAGCATGTGTGACGACCCCAAATCCCGTTCAGACGAAGACAAGGGTTATCTTTGGAATATAACACAGAAACAGATAACAGCAGAACAGAATAATTAAATACACCAGATAATGAACAATAGAATATACTGGATAAAAGTAACCATCAGAGTTACACAGTATATAGGATCTTACTTAGTACAAATACAATTCAGCTATACATAAATGTCTACAGCGGAAATAAACAAAATATGTACAATAGGAGCTGAACAGCATAAAAAGAGATAAATGATAGAATCCATCTTCAGCTCCAGCTATCCAGAAAGAACCAGCTAAACCTAAATACAAGGCTGCCCGTGTAGAAAAAAGGGCACCAGAGTTTGAAAGTGAAACAAACTACGAGTCAGTCATGGGAATGGTATGAGAAATCTACTCAACCCATATATAATTGGCTAATCACAGGACCACGCCACTTTTGTGGAACAGGTTTACTCCATTGGATTGCCAGTGCTTTAAAACAAATCTTTCTTTTAAACATCGCTATGCTTTTTATAAAAATGAAGCCATTATAAGACTCAGTTCCCATCACACAATGCAACGCAAACCGGAGGATAGAGTTTTACCTTATAATGGCCAAAATGTGATTGATACGAATAAAACAAAAGCATTTGATATTATGACTAGTGTTTATATGTTTCAAAACAATTTCAATCATAACTATCAATCATAGACGGCATGGGTACCATATATCATGTCGCCATATATATATACAATCAAAACCGCACGATGTCGTATTTGGGAATTGGATTTCCGTCATGAACCAAGGCAAAAGATAGTCCTTACCGAATTCGTGACAATCTAGCCCATGTCTCAGGAACAGCCGCAACTGCCCCTTGGATCGTCAGGGCCGGTCCACCGATGTGGATTATTATACCTGAACAATACGTTTCCCCGCCCTTTGGGGCGTAAACGAGCCAACGAATGACTCCATCGGACCCGAATCGTCCGATCAAACCGAGGCGCCTCGCAACAGCAACAACCACATAGGTGAAAAGTATATAAATGTCAGGGCTGGTAGGTCACTGACACCACCCTAGCTAGAAAGAAACGCATGCCCTCCCTGAGGTCCTTCTCCCGTTTCTGGTTCATACCGGGGTGTGAGGCTCGCGATTTTACGTTATACACAAAGCTACGCCACACCGGCGGTGCTTTGATCATCACCACAAGACTTTGCTTTTCAACAGAAGCCCTGATCACTGCATCTTAGCATGCCACACAGGCAATTCATGCCATGCGACTGATGTCCATCGATATACAACCTCTGAGCTCGTGCGTCTCAGAGAAGGGCATTAAGCAAAAAATAAATTCTCCGCCGCTAAGCAGATGTATATTTAACAGAAATCAATCAACACAGAATAAACTCCAATGTCAGACACACAGTCCATTTACAAGTCCGTTCTGGGTCTGAACGAAACCGGAGGCACTAAATACCTCGCAAACCCATCGATCATCACGTACGTCTGGACGATCACCACTCATTATCCATATTTCGGGATGCCTCCCAATCAGGACCTCGGTTACCATCCAAACGAGGTGAAGATCTCCGGTCTTAGACCACCGTCTTCATCTTCGAATTTCAATCGTCGGTCAATTATTCGAAATGAGAATTAACTCGGCCTTTTCAAATAATTCACGTATATTTAGATTTTCAAATCAATTTATTTCAATGGTTAAATCATTCGACAACACCAATTTTGTTCTTTAATGTAATTTTCACACCAAACACATTCAACCATCAAATACCACATAAATCGAGCAAATTCAGTTTATTTCCATCCCATATCGTTTATGATATTTTATAACGATTTATCGCTATTTTTATTTATTTTAAAATAGCCAATTTATTCAAAACGACGCTTCGGGCAATAACGCGGCCGTGGCGCTGTTTTTCTTCAAATTTTATTTACACATCTCTGAAAATCTAACCATTGGATCTTCACAAAATTTACTTCATTAGAAAGGTCATTTCAAAACGAATCCAACGGTTCCAGTTTCGGGAAAATCCGACGGTCGGATCTCCCGGTACAATCATTTGAAGTTTCGATTTCAAAATACGAACTGCAGCGTCGTTATTCGATTAAATATAATTATATATATATATAATCGTTTCTGGCGCTGTTTTTCTTCAGATTTGAATTAAACATTCCAGACAATCCAACCGTTGGATTCTTACAAAGTTGGTGCCGTTGGAAAGATATTTCCAAGGCGAACCCGACGGTTGCGGTTTCGGGAAAATCCAATGGTCGGATTTCCCGTACTAGTTGTTTGAAATCACGGTTTCAAAATGCGAACTGCACGACCACGTTTCGTTTTAATTATATTTATATTTATATATTTATATAAATATAGTTCATTCAATAATTTCAATATCGTTTTCACTTCAAATATTTCACTAACGCCTTAAAATTTTGGAAAATTTCGCCATAACCTCCTTTGTACGGGAGGGGCTGGGAAAATTCCCAAATAGCCACACGGGCGTCTCATGTCGAAAAGAAAAAGAAAAAGCCAAGCGGCTAGCCAACAGGCTCATAAAATCATCACCCAAACAAAGCAGTAAATGTGTACCTATTTGTCGGGCACAAAATTTTATTCCTCTTCTCTAGCCACTTTGCTATAACCTGTTCAATAAATATGCATGTACATATATATAGTTCTTATCACTTAACATTTTCTATTCAACTTCACATTTGATTCCATTTGGTTTTAAAAAAAAACCATTCATTCTAATGTTGCATGTATAGGCAAAAATCATATCATTAGTTAATTAATGAATATTTCAACTCATATATGTTTATTTGAACGAGTTGCTATTTTTAACACTTCACATTTCAACAATTCATGTGTATAATAAAAATGAGATTTTTATTGTAAAACAATTCATTTCAAAACACTATTATTTTATATAGTTCATATAGGTGATAAAAAGGTAATGTTTTTATGAAACAATTTGTTTCAAAATATGAATACCATTCAACACATGAATTTCTAATCAATGAATGTATATCAATTCAACACATGAAGGTTTTCTATAGTTTCTATATATAGATAAAAATGTGATTTTTATATTTAAAACACGAATACCATTCAACATATGAATTTCTAATCAACGAATGAATATCAATTCAACACATGAAGGTTTTCTATAGTTTCTATATATAGATAAAAATGTGATTTTTATATTTAAAACACGAATACCATTCAACACATGAATTTCTAATCAACGAATGAATATCAATTCAACACATGAAGGTTTTCTATAGTTTCTATATATAGATAAAAATGTGATTTTTATATTTAAAACACGAATACCATTCAACACGTGAATTTCTAATCAACGAATGAATATCAATTCAACACATGAAGGTTTTCTATACAACGAATAAATATAGTTTCGGCAAATGAAAATAATTCAAACACATGAATATTATTCAAAATTTCGGCAGGGTAGTTTCGGCAAATGAAAATAACGGCAGGGTAGTTAAAACCGGGACCGTCCCTAGTACGGCTCCTCGCTCTACCTTAAAACCTCGCGGTTTTTGACAATGGGGATCATGCATCTAGTTCGCACGCAGGTGGCATGTATATATTAATTTCATTTCCACAAACTAATCCTATGTGGTTCCAACCAAACATTTCTCAACCACAACGGGTATTTTTCAACCACAAATGGGTATTTTTCAACCACAATCAATCAATATCAACCACAAACAATCCCAAACAACCATTCGCTATCAATCAATTTTCACACCAATCACAATCAATAAATATCGTCCATGGTTTGTGAACGAGGGGCGTATATATATATATATATATATATATTTATATATAGCAATTCACTTTTATTTCAACACATATAATTTTTACAACGCATATATAACTTATACTTCGAACGTACAACTTATACAACGCTTATACATAGGTGTACAACGCTTATATAACTCATACATCGACTATATAATTTATACATCGTCGTTTTCCATATTGTTTATAAATTTGAAATCTCACATTGGGTTCCACTCCACCAAAAATAGCAGAAGGCTCATAAAAATGCGCGGTCTCTTCTAGAATGTAGAAGGCGTCCACACGGTCATGAAGTTTCCTGTTTCATCGAATTTCGTTAACGAATGAAAAAGATACGATTTTTCAAAGTTTGCAACGGTTTTAAACTGTCGAAATCAGTTAAATAATTAACAGCCGATACCTTCCTTTTGATTCAAAACTAGGTTTTGAATTATCGCGAAATCCGTGAAGCTAGAGGACGATCGGGTGCTGCAGCGTCGAAGAGCTACGAACGGCGCTCAGATCGGTGGTGGTGTCGGCAATTCCGGTGGTCAGACGGCGGAGAACGACGGTGACAAAGTCGTTGACTTTGCGGGCTTCGTTCTCGAGGTAGGCGGAGGGAGAGAGGGTGGGGCCAGGTCGGATTTGAAGGGGGAAGGGAGGCACTTCGACTGGAGGTGGTGGAGGCAGCTCTGGTGGCCTGTAGCGGCGGCGGCGGAGGAGAGAAGGAGGGGAAGCTTTATCGCCGTCGATCGGGGGGAGGGGGGGCTGAGGTTTTTTTTCTTTTTTTTTTCCCTAAATTCTGATTGGTCGGTGGGTCTTTATAGGGGTTTTCTGACACGACCACCAATTGAAAACCAACGACTGTCGTCCCTAGCGTTTTACCACCATTCCGAACAAAATGGGATATGATTCGTAGGCCCATTCGACTGTTTCAGTTAGTTTCCATTCAAATCAAAATATAAACATTCAATATTTAATTTGAACGTACATTTCAATTTGCCAGGGCCACAAACTGATTCGAAAAATTCCAAAAAAATAAATCTAGCTATGTTTTTATGATACGGTCCCAACAAAACTAGTTTCGTCGAATTCTGAGACCGTTTGCAAAAAGGCCCATTTTTGGTCGATCCAATTTAACTATAATTGACCAAAACACATTTTCTTTTGCCACGCTCACATATTAGCTTCAAAAATTATGAAATTTGAAACCTAGCGATAACTTCACATCCCGGATCCAACAAAAGTGGTTTCGTCGAATTCCGAGGTCGTATGCAAAATGGGCAATTTCACGGGCTATATAAATTCCATAGCGACCGTTCTGAAAATTCATTCGGCCATAACTTTTGCTTTCCGCTATGAAAATTCGATTTTTCAGATTCGTTAGAAAGGTATTCACTAACAGATTTAAATATTTTTGGTTTTGCTAAAATCTGTTTTGTTTTGCACCCGGTACAGTCCGACAAAGTTTGAATTCAATTTTTTGAAACTGCAGCGCCTTTTCAAGCCTTGTTCATAATTATAATTAATTATATTCGTTTTCAATTGTCGATTCAAACTCAGTTTTCATTGCTATCATTTAAAATATTTATTTTAAATATTTTAAATCCATTATTTTAGCCAATTTAAAAAATTTAAATTGGTTCAGATTTTCTGGGTCGTTACAATCTCCCCCACTTAAAACTTTTCGTCCCCGAAAAGGAACAAAGTCGAAAGTGGTTTGATAAATCTACAATCACACAACACAACAACCAATTTGTTTTTAACCTTCCAAAAATATACTAATCAAATCCTATATTCCTTTAAAAATCATTCACAGTTCAGAATAAATAGTGCACATCCATGGGAAGAAAATAACAACAGGATAGAGAATTAAATGGTAACGCAAAGTAGGGTAAATGTACCTTGCACCGGAGTCAATCAGAGATATCTACTTGGCATCTAGGATATGCTTTCTGAATGCTCTCCTCAGTTTCCCAAGTACAATCTCGCTGATCTCCACTCCATTGCACTTTGACTAAGCGAACCTTCTTGTTCCTCAGCTCTTTGGTTTCTTTGCCGATGATTTTTAGCGGCTCTCTTCTCACAGCTAGTTCTGGAGTAATTTCAATATCTCGCTGAGCTGCCTCTTCCACGATCAAGTCTGGATCATGAACGTGCTTTCGAAGTTGAGATATATGAAATACGTCATGAACTCCAGGCAACCAGTTAGGCAGTTTGACCCTATAAGCGAGAGTTCCGATCCGTTCCAGAATAGGAAACGGACCAATGAATTTGGGCGCCAACTTTCCAGTTTTACCGAACCAGATGACTCCTCTCATCGGCGATACTTTCAAATATACATAGTCGCCAACCGCAAAGGATATATCTCTTCTCCTCCTATCGGCATAGCTCTTTTGTAGGCTCTGAGCGGCGAGTAATCGCTTCTTAATAAAATCGACTTTGTCGGCAGCTTCTCGAATCATATCAGGACCCAACACAAGTCTATTACCTGGTTCGACCCAACAAGCAGGGGATCGGCATGGTCTACCATACAATGCTTCGAATGGCGACATTGTCAGACTCGCCTGGTAGCTGTTGTTATAAGAGAATTCAGCCAAATGCAGATTGTCTTCCCAGGATCCACCGAAATCTATAACACAAGCCCGCAATAGATCTTCCAAAATACGATTCACCCTCTCAGTCTGGCCGTCTGTCTGAGGATGATAAGCGGTGCTCAAGTTCAACTTCGTTCCCAGCTCGACTTGAAATGCTTCCCAGAATTTGCTAGTGAATATTGTATCTCTATCACTGACTATACTGAGCGGCACTCCATGTAGTCTAACTATTTCCCTGAAGTATATCTACGCCAGACTCTGAGCAGTTCTGTTTGATCTGACAGGTATAAAATGGGCGGTCTTCGTGAAGCGATCTACGATCACCCAAATACTGTCATTTCCTTTTCTGGTTCTGGGCAGACCATCAATGAAATCCATAGAAATATGTTCCCACTTCCAACCAGGAACTTCTAGTGGTTGTAACAATCCAGCCAATTTCTGTTGGTCGCTCTTGACTAGTTGGCAAGTAGGGCATCGGCTGACATATAAAGAAATGTCCCTTTTCATCGACTTCCACCAAAAAGTGCGTTTGATGTCATTATACATTTTGCTTCCTCCTGGATGGATACTGAGTTTTGACTTGTGGCATTCATCCAGTACTTCCTTTCGAAGCTCAGGAATGTTAGGGACACAGATTCGACCTTTGAGCCTTAGAATTCCATCATTATCAACTTGAAAACTCGAGGGTTCGCCTTGTTGAATTACCTCTCTGATCTTCTGAATGAAGTGATCATCCTCCTGAAGAGAAGATATTTTATCTAGCAATGAAGTCGTGATAATAAAACTGGCGATCATTTCATTCTTTCGGCTTAACGCATCGGCCACGACATTGGCTTTCCCTGGAGTGTATAGAATTTCAAAATCATATGCTACAAGAAACTCCAGCCAATGTTGCTGCCTCAGATTCAGGTCTTTCTGAGTGAACAGATACTTTAATGACTAGTGATCTGTAAACAGTTCAAATCTCTCACCCAGAAGATAGTGCTTCCAGATTTTCAAGGCGAACACAATAGCCAATAACTCAAGATCATGAGTTACGTAGTTCTTTTCGTGCGGCTTCAGCTGACGGCTAGCATAAGCAATCACTTGGCCCCTTTGCATTAACACTGCGCCCAGGCCTTCTCTAGAAGCATCAGTCCAGACCTTTAAATCTTGGTTTCCATCGATGATGGTTAACACTGGAGCTGTCGTTAATCTTAACTTTAGCTCTTCGAAAGCCTCCTCACTTTCTGGAGTCCATTTGAATTTAGAGTGCTTCTTTGTAAGCTTCGTTAAATGACAAGATATCTTCGAAAAGTTTTTAACGAACTTCCGGTAATAGCTAGCTAATCCGAGAAAACTGCGGACTTCAGTTGGGGTACTGGGCTGTTTCCAATTTTGAATAGCTGTGATTTTGCTTGGATCCACATCAATTCCTTCTTTCGATACAACGTGGCCCATAAATTTCACTTCATCTTGCCAGAAGATACATTTGGAAAATTTGGCTTTTAATACATTCCGTCTCAGAATTTCTAGAACCTGTTCCAGATGTTTTTCATGTTCGGCCTTTGATTTAGAGATGATTAGAATATCGTCAATAAAAACCAGAACAAATTTATTCAAAACTCCTCTGAACACTCTATTCATCAGATCGACGAAGTAAGAAGGAGTGTTACATAAGCCGAATGGCATTACTAACCACTCGTAGAATAAGTCGGGACCTCTGAATGCTGTCATTGGAACACACTCTTTGGCAATTCGAAGTTGATGGAAGCCTGTAGCTAGGTCCATTCGTGAAAATACTTGTGCTCCATTTAATCGATCGAACAAATCATCTATCCGCGGCAATGGATATTTATTCTTTATGGTCTGCTTATTCAAATCACGATAATCCACACATAGCCGTAGAGTACCGTCAGATTTTGGGACAAATACCACTGCTGCACCCCAATCAGAGAAACTAGGCCTGATCAGACTTTTCCATACTAGCTGTCGTGTTTGATTGTCTAATTCCTCCTTCTCTTTCAAGGACATTCTTCGAATAGCATGAACTACCGGCCTTGCATTGGGAATCAAAGCAATCTTGAAATCTATTTCTCTCTGTGGAGGTAAGCGAACAACTTCTTCGAACACATCCGCATAATTCTTGACGACAGGGATATCTTTCACTAGGTCGGGAATATTCTCTGTGGTTTCAGGGACATTTTCTATTTGGGCTGGAGAAACTTTCAAAGCTGCCCAGAAGTCTTTTCTGTTTGATGTCGGGCCTTCACATGGTATAGTTATATAATCACCTGATTTAATCTTCGCCTTTACGACTCTGTCGGCGCATTTGACTTCAGCTTCATATTTGGTCAACCAGTCTAACCCCAAGATAAGATCAAACTCTTTAAAATTCATGACTACCGCGATGGTGGGAAACCGATAACGAGAGAAAGAAATCGGCACTCCACAAACCCAACTGAGATCAATGGAACCCCCAATTGGATTCTGGACAGTCATTGGTTCCTTCAGCTTTCTCAAATTCAAATCCAGTTTCTTAGCTGCATCCTTTGCAATGAAGCTTCGTGACGCGCCTGTGTCAAATAGTACTTTAACTGGAATATCTTTGATAGTTAGCATGCCTTCTAAAACATCTGGCCTTTCCTGAATATCTGAGGGCTCAGAAGGTTCTGCCACTTCATTTACCTGAGACTCTTTGGTCTGTTTCAATAGCCAGCAATCTTGCTTTACACGACCAGCTTGTTGGCAGAGATTGCATTCTCTACTTTCCTGAAGCATTCCACCCGATTTAAATCCATCATTCTTTCGTTTCTTCGAGGATTTACAATTTCCTTGCAAATGCCCTTTCTTATGGCAGTTATTGCATATGGCGGTCGTTGCTGGTTCTTTTTCGGATCTGGCCCTTTTTCGATTGACTTTGGGCTCCCTACTGACTTCAGACATCGTATTGGCCTCAGGACGATCAGTTTCAGACTCAATTTTATTACTAGAGATGACTTCCTCTTCGTTGCGCAACATGCCTTTCTTATGGAGATCTTCATACTGATAAGCCATATAAATCATTTCTGAAAAAGGAAGCTTCACATGCCCCATTACTTTATTATGATATTTCCTTTGAAGCCCGTAAATAAATCTCAAATTCTTTCTCCTCGTATTCTGAATTAGATGGGGAGCAAAGTGAGAAAGTTCGTTGAATTTCTTATGATATTCTGCGATGGTCATATCACCTTGTATCAAATAAGAAAATTCATCACATAGTCGCTCGGTCGCTTCGGGAGGAGTAAATCTTTCCAGGAAAATCACTTTGAATCTATCCCAGGTGATATCACCTTCTGGATTATCCTTAATAACTGAATCCCACCAGAACAAAGCTTCGTCTTCGAGGGCCCAGGAGGCCAGTAATCTTTTCTGGTTATCCCTAAGCTTTAATGCTTCGAAGATTTTCTCAGCCGAACAAATCCAAGCTTGTGTTCTCATAATAGATTCTTCGCCCGAGAACGGCTTTCCACCCAGATTTCTATACTTCATGAATAGAGCTTCTATACCCAGGTCATTATTACTTCTTCTGTTTCTGGCACTCATTTTCTAGTTCTTCTGCAAATAGCAGACCAAGTGTCAGGTCAATAGAAAAGAAAAATTTCAAACTTAGAAACATATACTTCAAGTGTAAATGTGTCTATCGAGGTGTAATTTCATTCTGCTTTACTCATACTAGGATATTGCTGATCCTATTTGTATAGAGTTACCTATCCTAGAACACTACTGGTTCTATTTCTGACAAGTTCGTTCAAATGTTATATTCCAGAACTAAGCTTAACCAAAGCTCTGATACCATGTTGTGACGACCCCAAATCCCGTTCAGACGGAGGCAAGGGTTATCTTTGGAATATAACACAGAAACAGATAACAGCAGAACAGAATAATTAAATACACCAGATAATGAACAATAGAATATACTGGATAAAAGTAATCATCAGAGTTACACAGTATATAGGATCTTACTTAGTACAAATACAGTTCAGCTATACATAAATGTCTACAGCGGAAATAAACAAAATATGTACAATAGGAGCTGAACAGCATAAAAAGCGATAAATGGTAGAATCCATCTTCAGCTCCAGCTATCCAGAAAGAACCAGCTAAACCTGAATACAAGGCTGCCCGTGTAGAAAAAAGGGCACCCGAGTTTGAAAGTGAAACAAACTACGAGTCAGTCATGGGACTGGTATGAGAAATCTACTCAACCCATATATAATTGGCTAATCACAGGACCACGACACTTTCGTGGAACGGGTTTACTCCATTGGATTGCCAGTGCTTTAAAACAAATCTTTCTTTTAAACATCGGTATGCTTTTTATAAAAATGAAGCCATTATAAGACTCAGTTCCCATCACACAATGCAACGCAAACCGGAGGATAGAGTTTTACCTTATAATGGCCAAAATATGATTGATACGAATAAAACAAAAGCATTTGATATTATGACTAGTGTTTATATGTTTCAAAACAATTTCAATCATAACTATCAATCATAGACGACATGGGTACCATATATCATGTCGCCATATATATATACAATCAAAACCGCACGATGTCGTATTTGGGAATTGGATTTCCGTCATGAACCAAGGCAAAAGATAGTCCTTACCGAATTCGTGACAATCTAGCCCATGTCTCAGGAACAGCCGCAACTGCCCCTTGGATCGTCAGGGCCGGTCCACCGATGTGGATTATTATACCTGAACAATATGTTTCCCCGCCCTTTGGGGCTTAAACGAGCCAACGAATGACTCCATCGGACCCGGATCGTCCGATCAAACCGAGGCGCCTCGCAACAGCAACAACCACATAGGTGAAAAGTATATAAATGTCAGGGCTGGTAGGTCACTGACACCACCCTAGCTAGAAAGAAACGCATGCCCTCCCTGAGGTCCTTCTCCCGTTTCTGGTTCATACTGGGGTGTGAGGCTCGCGGTTTTACGTTATACACAAAGCTACGCCACACCGGCGGTGCTTTGATCATCACCACAAGACTTTGCTTTTCAACAGAAGCCCTGATCACTACATCTTAGCATGCCACACAGGCAATTCATGCCTTGCGACTGATGTCCATCGATATACAACCTCTGAGCTCATGCGTCTCAGAGAAGGGCGTTAAGCAAAAGAATAAATTCTCCGCCGCCAAGCAGATGTATATTTAACAGAAATCAATCAACACAAAATAAACTCCAATGTCAGACACACAGTCCATTTACAAGTCCGTTCTGGGTCTGAACAAAACCGGAGGCACTAAATACCTCGCAAACCCATCGATCATCACGTACGTCTGGACGATCACCACTCATTATCCATATTTCGGGATGCCTCCCGATCAGGACCTTGGTTACCATCTAAACGAGGTGAAGATCTCCTGTCTTCGACCACCGTCTTCATCTTCGAATTTCAATCGTCGGTCAATTATTCGAAATGAGAATTAACTCGGCCTTTTCAAATAATTCACGTATATTTAGAATTTCAAATCAATTTATTTCAATGGTTAAATCATTCGACAACACCAATTTTGTTCTTTAATGTAATTTTCACACCAAACACATTCAACCATCAAATACCACATAAATCGAGCAAATTCAGTTTATTTCCATCCCATATCGTTTATGATATTTTATAACGATTTATCGCTATTTTTATTTATTTTAAAATAGCCAATTTATTCAAAACGACGCTTCGGGCAATAACGCGGCCGTGGCACTGTTTTTCTTCAAATTTGATTTACACATCTCTGAAAATCTAACCGTTGGATCTTCACAAAATTTACTTCATTAGAAAGGTCTTTTCAAAACGAATCCAACGATTCCAGTTTCGGGAAAATCCGACGGTCGGATCTCCCGGTACAATCATTTGAAGTTTCGATTTCAAAATACGAACTGCAGCGTCGTTATTCGATTAAATATAATTATATATATATATATATATATATAATCGTTTCTGGCGCTATTTTTCTTCAGATTTGAATTAAACATTCCAGACAATCCAACCATTGGATTTTTACAAAGTTGGTGCTGTTGGAAAGATATTTCCAAGGCGAACCCGACGGTTGTGGTTTCGGGAAAATCCAATGGTCGGATTTCCCGTACTAGTTGTTTGAAATCACAGTTTCAAAATGCAAACTGCACGGCCACGTTTCGTTTTATTTATATTTATATTTATATATTTATATAAATATAGTTCATTCAACAATTTCAATATCGTTTTCACTTCAAATATTTCACTAACGCCTTAAAATTTTGGAAAATTTCGCCATAACCTCCTTTGTACGGGAGGGGTTGGGAAAATTCCCAAATAGCCACACGGGCGTCTCATGTCGAAAAGAAAAAGAAAAAGCCAAGCGGCTAGCCAACAGGCTCATAAATCATCACCCAAACAAAGCAGTAAATGTGTACCTATTTGTCGGGCACAAAATTTTATTCCTCTTCTCTAGCCACTTTGCTATAACCTGTTCAATAAATATGCATGTACATATATATAGTTCTTATCACTTAACATTTTCTATTCAACTTCACATTTGATTCCATTTGGTTTAAAAAAAAAACCATTCATTCTAATGTTGCATGTATAGGCAAAAATCATATCATTAGTTAATTAATGAATATTTCAACTCATATATGTTTATTTGAACGAGTTGCTATTTTTAACACTTCACATTTCAACAATTCATGTGTATAATAAAAATGAGATTTTTATTGTAAAACAATTCATTTCAAAACACTATTATTTTATATAGTTCATATAGGTGATAAAAAGGTGATTTTTATTATGAAACAATTTATTTCAAAATATGAATACCATTCAACACATGAATTTCTAATCAACGAATGAATATCAATTCAACACATGAAGGTTTTCTATAGTTTCTATATATAGATAAAAATGTGATTTTTATATTTAAAACACGAATACCATTCAACATATGAATTTCTAATCAACGAATGAATATCAATTCAACACATGAAGGTTTTCTATAGTTTCTATATATAGATAAAAATGTGATTTTTATATTTAAAACACGAATACCATTCAACACATGAATTTCTAATCAACGAATGAATATCAATTCAACACATGAAGGTTTTCTATAGTTTCTATATATAGATAAAAATGTGATTTTTATATTTAAAACACGAATACCATTCAACACATGAATTTCTAATCAACGAATGAATATCAATTCAACACATGAAGGTTTTCTATACAACGAATAAATATAGTTTCAGCAAATGAAAATAATTCAAACACATGAATATTATTCAAAATTTCGGTAGCATAATGGCAGGGTAGTTAAAACCGGGACCGTCCCTAGTACGGCTCCTCGCTCTACCTTAAAACCTCGCGGATTTTGATAATGGGGATCATGCATCTAGTTCGCACGCAGGCGGCGTGTATATATTTATTTCTTTTCCACAAACTAATCCTATGTGGTTTCAACCAAACATTTCTCAACCACAACGGGTATTTTTCAACCACAAATGGGTATTTTTCAACCACAATCAATCAATATCAACCACAAACAATCCCAAACAACCATTCGCTATCAATCAATTTTCACACCAATCACAATCAATAAATATCGTCCATGGTTTGTGGACGAGGGGCGTATATATATATATTTATATATAGCAATTCACTTTTATTTCAACACATATAAATTTTACAACGCATATATAACTTATACTTCGAACATACAACTTATACAACACTTATACAAGAGGTGTACAACGCTTATATAACTCATACATCGACTATATAATTTATACATCGTCGTTTTCCATATTGTTTATAAATTTGAAATCTCACATTGGGTTCCACTCCACCAAAAATAGCAGAAGGCTCAGAAAAATGCGTGGTCTCTTCTAGAATGTAGAAGGCGTCCACACGGTCACGATGTTTCCTGTTTCATCGAATTTCGTTAACGAATGAAAAAGATACGATTTTTCAAAGTTTGCAATGGTTTTAAACTGTCGAAATCAGTTAAATAATTAACAGCCGATACCTTCCTTTTGATTCAAAACTAGGTTTTGAATTATCGCGAAATCCGTGAAGCTAGAGGACGATCGGGTGCTGCAGCGTCGAAGAGCTACGAACGGCGCTCAGATCAGATGTGGTGGCGGCAATTCCGATGGTCAGACGGCGGAGAACGACGGTGACAAAGTCGTTGACTTTGCGGGCTTCGTTCTCGAGGTATGCGGAGGGAGAGAGGGTGGGGCCAGGTCGGATTTGAAGGGGGAAGGGAGGCGCTTCGACTGGAGGTGGTGGCGGCGGCTCTGGTGGCCTGTAGCGGCAGCGGCGGAGGAGAGAAGGAGGGGAAGCTTTATCGCCGTCGATCGCGGGGGGGGGGGGGGGAGGGTGGATGAGGATTTTTTTTCTTTTTTTTTCCCTAAATTCTGATTGGTCGGTGGGTCTTTATAGGGGTTTTCTAACACGACCACCAATTGAAACCCAACGACTGTCGTCCCTAGCGTTTTACCCCCATTCCGAACACAATGGGATATGTTTCGTAGGCCCATTCGACTGTTTCAGTCAGTTTCCATTCAAATCAAAATATAAAACATTCAATATTTAATTTGAAGGTACATTTCAATTTGCCAGGGCCACAAACTGATTCGAAAAATTCCAGAAAAATAAATCTAGCTATGTTTTTATGATACGGTCCCAACAAAACTAGTTTCGTCGAATTCTGAGACCGTTTGCAAAAAAGCCCATTTTTGGTCGATCCAATTTAACTATAATTGACCAAAACACATTTTCTTTTGCCACGCTCACATATTAGCTTCAAAAATTATTAAATTTGAAACCTAGTGATAACTTCACATCCTGGATCCAACAAAAGTGGTTTCGTCGAATTCCAAGGTCGTATGCAAAATGGCCAATTTCACGGGCTATATAAATTCCATAGCGATCGTTCTGAAAATTCATTCGGCCATAACTTTTGCTTTCCGCTATGAAAATTCGATTTTTCAGATTTGTTAGAAAGGTATTCACTAACAGATTTAAATATTTTTGGTTTTGCTAAAATCTGTTTTGTTTTGCACCCGGTACAGTCCGACAAAGTTTGAATTCAATTTTTTGAAACTGCAGCGCCTTTTCAAGCCTTGTTCATAATTATAATTAATTATATTCGTTTTCAATTGTCGATTCAAACTCAGTTTTCATTGCTATCACTTAAAATATTTATTTTAAATATTTAAAATCCATTATTTTAGCCAATTTAAAATTTTTAAATTGGTTCAGATTTTCTGGGTCGTTACAGCATGGGGTGACAATTAAGATAATACAAGTAGGTGCAGAGATATAGTGTGGGGTGCGATAGTATATTCGTTCAAAACTACTTCATCTTAGTTTATAATACTTTCCTGTTCCAGTTTATAACTATCATGCCTTTATTCTTATTTTCAAACTGAAGAGTCAGTAGACTTACCAGGCTTTATGTCTGCCCTATTTTCTTTCTTCTTCTTTTCTTCCGTTTCCCCCCCAGGTCCACAGGGAGGAAATAGCTCAGCTTAGCCAGATTCTTTAAAAGCTTCAAGAAAGTTGATGCACAGTTTGGAATCTCTTTCCTTGGCTATGGCTGTTGGTCACACTCTATGGGGATTTATGCAGTTTTAATCACTTTTTATGCTTCTTTATTTAAAAACCAAGACAAAAATGATGTTGTAATGTTTTGGAAGTTGTTATGAGACAATTATGGAAAAGTGTTGTATGAACAAGTATTTTTTTTGAAATAAAAGTCTGATATTTCATGCTGCTTATATATATATGTGTTTATATCTGTCTTGTGTTTTATCTGTGACTTTTACTTACAAACCTTCACCAAAGTTAAGGCAGTCCCTTGTGAGTGACCTTAATGGAGGGTGGGGTGTTTCACTTGGTATCAGAGCATAGGTTTACCAGACTAGATAAAAGTTTTTGAAACTATTTTCAAAAAGAAGTTTAAAGAAGCATTTTCAAGAAAAGTTTTGATATTTTAAAAGGCATAATCCCCCAAAAGCCATATGCACTATCTATCTATCCTTCATTTTGAACCTTTCCTTTTGTTTCAGCATGTTTGGGGACCTTAACCTTCCGGAAGGAGTACCTGTACCCGGCTGGTTCCGAAGGTACCTAGAGGCTAGGGCCAATGGTATGGGCCCATCAGACATTCCTCCTCCAGTGGCAGCAGTTCCTCCTCCTCTTGGAAACACTTTCGCTAAGACATGTAGAGACTTCAAGGCTATGGGTGGAAAGGACTTTTATGGAACTGAATCATTTGTAGTAGCAAGGAACTGGCTGAAAGACACTGAAGATTTATTCGTTATCTTCGAAGTTGATGACAGGCAAAAGATACAGCTAGCAGTGTGGTTGCTCAAGGATGAAGCTTCCTATTGGTAGGAAGTTACGCATGCAGAGAGGCCAGTGGAAACATGGGAAGACTTCAGGACAAGGTTTGAGATGAAATTCCTCTCCCAAGCTGAGAGAAGTCTGCAGATGGAGAAGTTCCTAACTCTGAAACAAGGAAGTATGACAATCAGGGAGTACGTTAATTAGTTTAATCAGCTGGCCAGATTTGGGTTGGACTTAGTAAACACCCAACACAAGAAGGTCGTTCGCTTCGTCAAAGGTCTGAATGAGCCCATACACAGCCTGGTTATGACTCATGTATCCACGGGAGCGAATTATGAAAGCTTAGTGGACATGGCATTGCTACACGAGGAAGACAAGGGCAAGAAAGTGACTAAGGTGGAAGAAAAGAAGGAAGGTTTATAGGCTAAGAAAACAGACTTCAAGAAAGGCGGGAAGAATAACAAATCCCGTGAAAAGAGAAAATGCAATTTATGTGGCATTGTGGGGCATATAGCAAAAGATTGTAGAAAGAAGAAGGCAAAGATGAATGGTGGTTGCTTCAGCTATGGCGAGACTGGACACTTAGCTAAGAACTGCCCAAAGAAGCGGGGGCAGGGACAGAGGATTGGATCCACCTCAGGTGGACAAGTTCACGTGCTGGTGGCACCTCCATAGGAACGAGGTAGAAATATTTCTGTAGAAAGCTTAGCTTATCTGTATGATCATCCAGTTCGCACTCTCTTTTATTCTGGTGCATCACACTCCTTTATTTCATCTGCTTTAGTAGAATCTCTACACCTAGACACTAGTATGGTAGAAGATCCCTTGGTTGTTTCAAATCCAATTGGGGGCTCGGCTTATTTGTCGATGGTTTGCTTGGATTTGAAAATCTCTATTCTAAGTGTTGAATTTAGATGTAGTGCCTTTGTTTTGGGCTTCTCAGGGTATGGACTGATCTTAGGCACGGACTGGTTATCCAGTAATGGTGCCATTCTTGATTGTGAGAAAAGAGTGGTTAGGCTCTTGACTATGCTTGGTAATACTCTAGAAATTTCTTGTAATCCCTTGAGTGCTGTTATGCTTAGTTATCTAGAGTCGCTTGACGCTTCTGTTGAGAATTTGCAGTCGGTTAGAGTAGTCCGGGAATATCCGGATGTCTTTGAAGAGGTGAAAGGCTTACCTCCGAAGCAGGAAATAGACTTCCGCATATATCTTGTTGATAATGCAAAGCCTGTAGCTCTGTCTGTTAGACACATGGCTCCAAAGGAGAGAAAGGAGCTCAGTAAGCAAGTTAAAGAGCTTCTCGAGAAGGGGTTTATAAGAAGGAGTGTCTCGGAATGGGGTGCTCCAGTGGTGTTTGCGACCAAAGCAGATGGTTCACTACGTCTTTGTGTGGACTATAGGGAGCTGAACAAGCTGACTAAGAAGAATAGACACCCGCTTCCCTGAATAGACAATTTGTTTGATCAGCTTGTAGGTGCGTCGGTCTTCTCCCAACTTGATTTAGCTACTGGGTTCCATCATCTAAGGGTGGTTGAAGATATCATTGATAAAACGGCGTTTAGAATCCCAGACGGTTTCTTTGAGTGGCTTGTCATGCCTTTCGGTTTGGCGAACGCACCCACTTATTTCGTAGACCTGATGAGTAGTGTGTTCAGAGAATTCCTCAATAAGTTCGTGGTGGTCTTCATAGATGATATCATGATCTTCTCAAAGAATGAGGAAGAACATGCTCAGCATCTGAAAGAGATCATGGATACTCTCCGTGCACATCAGTTGAAAGCCAAATTCTCCAAGTGCCACTTTTGGAGAAAGGAAGTAAAATTTCTGGGGCATATAGTGTCCAAAGAGGGGTTGGCTGTGGACCCCGCGAATGTGGTGGCAGTGCAAGATTGGAAGACACCAAGAAATGCAACCGAAGTTTGAAGCTTTCTTGGGCTAGCCGGTTTTTACCAAAAATTCATTAGGGATTTCGCGAAAATCTCAGCTCCACTCACAAGGCTAACAAAGAAGAATCTGGCGTTCACTTGGGATTTGGATTGCGAGTTTGCTTTCCAACGATTAAAAAAGGCTCTCACAACAGCCCCAGTTCTGACTTTGCCAGATGGAAGCAAAATGTTCACAGTATATACGGATGCTTGCGGTACGAGGCTGGGCGCTGTTCTGATGCAAGAAGGGAGGGTAGTAGCTTATGGTGGAAGACAATTGAAAGTGCATGAAAAGAACTACCCAACCCACGATCTTGAGTTAGCCGCCATCGTCTTTTCACTTAAGTCTCGGCGCTATTATCTCCTAGGTGAGAAGTTCGAATTATACACTGACCATAAATCGTTGAAGTATCTTTTCTCGCAGAAAGATCTTAACTTGAGGCAGCAAAGGTGGATGGAGTTCCTTGCCTCGTATGATTTTGAAATTTCCTATACTCCCGGCAAAGGCAACATAGTAGCAGACGCGTTGAGCCGAAAGAAACTGACCTTAAGCCTTCTCTTTGTAGAAAGGCAAAGCTCGGAGTATATAGCCAGTTTTGACTTTAGTCCCTCCTCAAATTTTATACCTGGTTTATTGGCATCCCTAGAAGTACGGGACACTCTTTTAGACTCAATAGGGGCCGCACAACGAGAAGACCCTCAGCTTGTGGATGTGATTGATAAATTAATTAGGGGTGAAACTTCCAGTCACCTCAATAGGTACTCCATCGATGATAAGGGTTGGCTGAGACGGGATGGAAGGCTATGCGTCCCACAAGCTAGGGATTTTGTGAAGAAGATTCTCGAGGAGGCACATCATTCCAAGATGACTATACACCCTGGTGGTGATAAGATGTACAAGGATATAAAAAGAACTTTCTTTTGGAGTGGCATGAAGAAGGACGTGGCAGATTTCGTTTCTAAGTGCATGACCTGCCAACAGGTCAAGGCGGAACAGAAGAAACCTGGAGGACTACTACATCCTCTAGAAGTTCCGCAATGGAAGTGGGATAGCATTTCAATGGACTTCATTGACGGGTTGCCTAGGTCAAGAAGAGGCAATACTAGCATTTGGGTAATATTGGATGGGCTTACTAAAAGCGCCCACTTTATACCTATCAAGAGTAGAAGGACTGCTTTGTCTCTAGCATTTCTTTAACTCAAGGAAATAGTTCGACTCCATGGAATTCCTTCCAGCATAGTGAGTGACAGATACCCCATCTTCACGAGCGAATTTTGGAGGAGTATGCAAGAAGCTGTCTTCACACAGTTATGTTTGAGCACGACCTATCACCCCCAAACTGATGGTCAGACAGAAAGGGTGAATATAGTACTAGAAGATCTTCTAAGACTGTGCGTACTTGACTTCGGAGGAACTTGGGAGGATCACCTTCCTTTAGTGGAATTCGCCTATAACAACAGTTACCAGGCCACCATCGGTATGGCGCCCTTCGAAGCCTTGTATGGAAGACCTTGCCGATCACCAACTTGTTGGTGGGAGTCCACTGACAAGATTATACTTGGGCCAGACATGATTAGAGAGTCTTCAGAAAAAGTTGACTTG
This sequence comes from Allium sativum, assembly GCA_030737875.1. Lineage (NCBI taxonomy): Eukaryota > Viridiplantae > Streptophyta > Magnoliopsida > Asparagales > Amaryllidaceae > Allium > Allium sativum. The sequence continues at coordinate 434,808,241 of CM060912.1, forward strand.
AAACGAAGGAGAATGAAGACTGCCCAAGACAGACAGAAATCCTACGCCGACAAAAGAAGGACCGACCTTGAGTTTGAGGTTGGGAACATGATTTTCCTTAAGGTGTCCCCTTTAAGGAACATCGTTCGCTTTGGATCTGCAGGAAAGCTAGCACCAAGATTTGTAGGACCATTCCCTATCATCGAGAAGATTGGGAAAATGGCTTATAGAGTAGATCTTCCTGAAAGATTGGCTGGAATTCACAACATCTTTCACGTTTCTCATCTCCGGAAATGTCTACATGAATCAGCGGAAGTGGCGGAGCCAAGCATTCTAGAAGAAGCCGAAGTGGAACGCGAAGCAACTGCGAGGAGAGTTCCAACTCGAATCATAGGAACTAAAATAAAAAAGCTACGCAACCGCGAAGTGAAGCTCGTTAAGGTTCAGTGGAGCGACGCCGAGGAAGACACGACTTGGGAAACTGAGGATAGAATACGCGCGGCCTACCCTTTTCTTTTTGAGGGTACATCTTTGACCTCTCTTTTTCCTTAAGTTGTTCTTGTATCTATCCTTTTAGGTATAACTCCTCAATATTATCCTTTATCCTTAGGTAGAAACCCCTTTGGATGTAAACATGTATATGAAACATGCTATGGTTGATGGCTGCAAGTGGTTGCTCGTGGATGCATATACACACACAACCTAGGTTTTAGATCGGCTCAGTCACTTCATACTGCATATGCATATATGTATTCATATTTGTATATGGTTGAAACTTGATATGTTGTCATATGGATGTCGCATTTGTATTGATGGTTGCGAACTCATGTAGAATTATGAATAAGGAAAAATTTGCATACATAATGGATTCATGACACTTACATGATTTGCATTAAGGAGGTCAACTGAATCAGTAGACCGCCTAATTTTGCATTAGTTAAGGACATATACACACACTGTGCATATAATCATAAAACATTAGAAGTCTTTTAAGGACAATGGACGCCTGTGTTTGTTGGTTGAGTAGATGGACGATTGGATGTTAGGACTTACGTTCTCCTAGACTTGAAGATTTCGGGGACGAAATCCTTTAAGGAGGGGAGAGTGTAACACCCCGAATTTTCCGTTAACTGTAACTTAACAAATTAAAGTATAATTAATTCTAAATGATGAAATCAAGGGAAGTGGGTTACACCATTGCGTGTGTCTCGAAATTCTGCTTGAGACAGAGTACAAGTTTGCGTAAAACGGACATCGTATGAAGAAGATATGGACGAACGCAGTTGGGCAGAAAAACCAGAAACGGGTCAGAATGTACTGGCGCACTTGGGAAGTGCGCCAGAACAAAATTGAACTGGCGCACTTGGGAAGTGCGCCAGTACAATTTTAGCTTGGTGCACCTGCCAAGTGCGCCCAGGTCAGAAAGACCTGTTGGTCAGGCCTTGGCTGGCCTGGTCAGGGTCTGGTCGAATTCTGAGGCTTGGCTGAGTCACTAGGGCTTACATGTCACTTTCTGATTGGATTCTCTTGAGATGGATGGTCTGGATTCACTCTAGCTTCATCGACGTCTCTAATTAGATTGAAATTCTATAAATACAACTCAAGTCTAACCCTAAATTCACACAAATAATATAATACTAAAGCCATCATGCTGCTGGAAAGAAACTTGGATTGGTCGTCAGCTAGAAAAGCCTAGAGACAAGCCAATACTAAAGCTAAACACGAATCAAAACAACGTTAGTCTACCCAAAGGAAAGCATTTCAAATCCAGAATTCAGAATCCAGAATCCAAGTTCGTCGTTCGTTGTAAGTATAGTGATTTTTCCGATGAGAATAAAACTTAGACTTGATTCGATGTAAATTGGAAGTGGAATTGTACTATTATGTAACGACGATGTTAATTCATATCTATGTTTTGAAATTATTGTGTTGCGAATGAAATTGGGATGTTTGTGATATAATTAAGATTGATGTTGATCCTATTGTACTTTTAGAATGACAACAACATCACAAGCAAGTTGTATAGTTCATGATTATGTGATTAAATAGATCGTTTGTAATTAGAACCTCATGTATATACTTTATGCTAGAAAATATTTATGCCTAAATGGTTATGTTCATATACATGCCCCTATGTTTATGTAAAAGTTGCAAGTTTCTAATTTGATCTACGTCAAGATCCACTCTAGTACATGTTTCATGTTGTAATTAGATATGCGATTGGATCTAGTTTACACCCTTGTCATAAAGTTATACATATTTATGAAAATGTCATATTCTTGTCATGTGCTAGTGATGTTCGATGTTATGCCTAGATCCAAAAACAAGTTTAGACCTATGTTGTCTAAATCATATGCTAATTCATGTGACACCTATTTGGTTAGACCCTTATTTCAATGCAAATTCACATATATGTAAAATTGATTTAGGCTATGTTGCAAATTCACATATATGTATATTGACTATTTTGCAAGTTCACATCTATGATATTCATGTTGGCTATTTTGCAAGTTCACACCTATGATGTTCATATTGACTATGCCCAAAATGCCAAGTTTACACATATGTTATGTTTATGTTTATGAATTCCCTTATGCCTATTTGTGTGCGCTAAATTAGGCTAAGTTTTTAGCCTAATATCATATGTTAAAAACTATGTGAACGAAAATTAGGCTAAGATTGTTAGCCTAATGTTTAAACAGGGTAACGTTGGGAATATTAATAAAACTTGTCATAAAAATATATGAAATTGGCATGTTTGTCACATGCCAAAATTGGTGGCATTTAAACGGTATAAATTCTTTATACCAAAAAGGTTAAACTTGGAAAGTGGGCCACATCATTTAATTGTTGATAAATTTACATATATTAAGTGATAAAGACAAATATGTAAATTTAGAAAATACGAGTATGCTTAACACGAGGTTGGATTGAGTTGTGATGTAAATCTGCCCGGACCCGCCCGGCTGTCCAGTAGTCACAACAATACATATCCAATGTGGGTGGTTAAGCATGAAGCCCAAAAAGGACCCGAGGTTAGACTGAGTTACGGGGTAAATCTGCCCGGAACCGACCGACATATCCAGTAACCGTAACAATATCTGTCTAATGTGAGTGGTTGGTGCTTTAAGAGGCTAAGGACAGATGGTAGGGTTAAGTTAACTAAAACACTTAACCAATTCAACATGTTAATGAAATTGATGGGTGGGGTTAGGTAAATACAGACACTTAACCACTTAGCATGTTTGACTAGAAAACCCTAGTAACAGGGACCAATTTTAGTAGTAACCCAATTAGGTATCATGGTACCATGAAACTAGGCAGGGTGGGGCACGATTACTGGGCTGATTGTAAGCGATCAAAGCGACGGCGATGGGTGCAACAGTGTGGGTTCTAACGGAGTGCGGGCATGCACACACTTCGGAGTAGACAAACAGGGCACTGGGGGCACCAGTAGTATAACCTATGCATTCTAAGGTTTGTGTCGGGTCGCCACCATGGGACTTGATATGCCCCATGGTGGGGCCAGCATAGGTATCTACAATTTCTGGGGTCCGTAAGACACAGATGATTATGCGAGTAGGAGCCGATCTTTTAAATAAAGGGATCACTTACCCTCAGCATAGGGTGCATCTTTAGAAATGGGATCACTTTACCCTCAGCATAGGGTGCATCTTTAGAAACGGGATCACTTTACCCTCAGCATGGGGTGACAATTAAGATAATACAAGTAGGTTCAGAGATATAGTGTAGGGTGCGATAGTATATTCGTTCAAAATTACTTCATCTTAGTTTATGATACTTTCCTGTTCCAGTTTATACCTATCATGCCCTTATTCTTGTTTTCATACTGAAGAGTCACTAGACTTACCAGGCTTTATATCTGACCCTATTTTCTTTCGTCTTCTTTTCTTCCGTTCCCCCCCCCCCCCGGTCCATAGTGAGGAAATAGCTCAGCTTAGTCAGATTCTTTAAAAGCTTCAAGAAAGTTGATGTATGGTTTGGAGTCTCTTTCCTTGGCTATGGCTGTTGATCACACTCTATGGGGATTTATGCAGTTTAATCACGTTTTATGCTTCTTTATTTAAAAACCAAGACAGAAATGATGTTGTAATGTTTTGGAAGTTGTTATGAGACAATTATGGAAAAGTGTTGTATAAACAAGTATTTTTTTGAAATAAAAGTCTGATGTTTCCCGCTGCTTATATATATGTATATGTGTGGTTATATTTGTCTTGTGTTTTATCTGTGACTTTTACTTACAAACCTCCACCAAAGTTAAGGCAGTCCCTTGTGAGTGACCTTAATGGAGGGTGGGGTATTTCAGTTAGATTTGTGGCAGACATATGATAGCTTTGGATACTGGTTAGGAAGTATTATTAATATGGTAAGCCTATACTTTGATTATATTATATTCTATCCATTATGCTGTGAGATATTTTCTGAGCTCTGACATATTTTATGTCTTTGTTCTTTCTGCACGGTACCAGAGCAAACCAACACAAGTTTCGATAGATTAGAATTTAAAAAAAAAATTGGTCTATCGGAATTCGGGTTATCACATCTGGTATTAGAGCTTAGGTTTAAGATTCTTGTATAAATAATGAGTGATTGTATTTGTATTTTTAAAAATAAAATTATATCTATTATACATATATATATACCTAGATCCATAAAGGAATCCACTAAATAGAAAGAGCATAGTATGATAGTAAATGGGATATTTGTTTTGTGCACTAAAGGAATGAATATGGAAATTTGAGACCCTTAGGAAATTCGGGCGGAAAGTGTACAATATATTTTGCGTGGAAGGAAGGTGAACCCTATATGATTAGTATTTTGGGTTAGTGAATTTGGTGGTAAAACCTTATAAATTGGAAAAGGTTAAAAAAAATGGATTAGGAATATACATATAGTTGAGAGAATTAATTTTATGGGAGTGTCTAGGAAAGGCTAGAAAAATTGGAAACCCGCTTTGAGTCTAACCCCATTATTAACTTTTAAGAACTTGAAATTGTAAAAGTTTTGGGAAAATGATTTATGGTGTTTTCAAGTTTTAATCTTAAAAGTTATAAATATGTAAAGTATACACATTGAGTTTTAAATTAGAATGGGGTATTTTTGTAGATAGTGATTTCTTGCGAAAATTTTGTCTAAAATAAAATTCTCTTAGTAAAAGGTGCATATTATAATGCATGTATAGCTCGCTAGTTTTCATGTTATATTTCATAACAAGAATTTTTAATAAAGGAAGTTTTGAATTTTTATTCTTATGATAATCCTTTTTGATAAATTATTTTGGGCGGACAAAATAAGTTGTAGAAATAACATTAGAGTAGATGGTTGCACCTTGTAGTAAGAGACTGAACCGACCTTATAGGTAAGAACTAGTCGTAAGCTTGATAGAGAATTAATTGTCCTTGTCTACTCCAGTTTTTGTGATTTGAAAAAAATAAGAATGATGATGATTTACATTTGTTTAAATGACGTGTTTTATGGTTTGACAAAAGTAAATTTTGATGAGGAAAATAATGTTTTGACACTTTTCAAAAGGTAAAATGAAAAGGCAAAACCATGTTTTAAAAAAAAGTATGGAATAGGTAAGGATTAGAGCCTAGGAAAGGCGGAAAAAAAATTGAGGCTATGAAGAAAATAGCGAGAATTATCTTGGAATAATAGTAAGTTCCCGCAGAATGTGTAAGCATTGAAAAGCCTAGGATGTTGCTTGAAATAGTTGTTGGTACACAGCTAGGACTAGTGGTGACTACTAAACATTAGAGGGATAGTAAGTATTTACATCCTATTGGTTGAATTTTTCAGAGGCAGACATAGTCCCAAGATTCTTGGCCCTTCCTGTTTTAGTTGAAAGACTAGAGGGCTTATTTCAAAACTAAGCTTAGATCAGATGATTAAATAAGCTAAGAAAAGGGATATGGTACAACTAAAAAGGAAACAACAAACTCAGTAAAGCAACAAACATGATAAATTATGAGGAAAGATGGATAAAAATAAAAAATTTCAAGATAAGATGAAAAAGGAAATCAGTAGTAGAGAAAAATTTTCTTATGAGGGTTGTGCTTGGATAGAAAAGTAGGGGATCTTTATAGAATAGTTTCATAAAATACAAGTACGATTGGAAAAAGTTAATTAAAAGAAAGACGGAAGATGTGAAATTTGCCGTTTTCCACCTTTTTGTAACATAAGAAATCGAAGTTAGAAAATTAGATTTTTCTGAAATTCAAAAAAATAAAGTTGGTTGCTGGGATTTTGGAAGCAAAAAATGGATAAACTATGCTCTTGTTTAGTAAGAGTGTAGGAAAATTTGGATGGAAAATATTTTTGATTTTCAAAATATTGCATTCATGTAGAATTGCCATTATATTTAGGATGTGAGCATTTTTTTTAAAGATTTTTGAAAATATGCAGACGTATAGGATGTATCGTTTAGGCATACATGTATTATTATGTTGTATTTCACTTTGCACAAGTGCACAATGTTTGCAAAAAATTGGATGCACACATGATGGGTGTACATTATGCGATGGGTTAATTGATTTCTTTTACCCTTATCAAATTTCGGGGACGAAATTTCCTAAGGGTGGGAGAATGTGACACCTCGCATTTTGTAACAATTAAATAATTAAACAATGTATATATGTATATATATGTATTGACATATATATTTAAAAGAAGAAAATATTAATGCAAATAAAAATGTAATGTATGCATAGAAAAAGAAAGAAAGGATAGGTTGCATGCAGTGTAAATATATTGCATGCACTGATTATGCATATTTTAAAAAGAAAAGAAAATTATGATGAGCTTCCAGAATTTGGCCATGAGATTAGCGTCATTGCATTCGTGACGATTTTCTGATCAATTTAGATTTATGGATTGCATAAAACTGATTCAAGATGAAAGAGATACCTTTAAATGAAGTTTGGTAGCAAATCATGAAAATAAGGTAAAAGAAGGAGAACAATGACTACGATTGTTTCTAAATTTGTAAACAAAAGATAATATAGCTCAGTTGGTTAAGGCATTGGATATGTAACATAGAGGTCGGGGGCTCAAACCCTAGCGGCGACATAATTTTTGTCCTTGTTTTAGAGAGGGCCAACTGAACATACAAACATATGTATGCATACAGATTCAAAATTTGAAAGGATAAGAATGTACATATAAGGAAATAAAGAAAATATATGTGTATATATATATATATGGGCGGAAAAAAATATATACAAAAGATAAAATTCAAGATAAGGCTATAGTCAATGAAATATGGCAAGAATCAAATAACGGTGCAACACCGTTTGAATTTTGAAAATGAAACAAAAATTGTGCATATATATATATATATATATATATACATGTAAAATGATCATTATAAGAATTTAGACGTATAACAAATTTTCATTTGAATAAAACAGTTAAATAAATCAAGAAAATTCAAACATTCGAAAATTTGATTTCTATGCCAAAACAATTCAAATATTCGAAATTCAAACTTTCGTGCCTAATTGGCACATTTAATTGGTATGAAGTGACAATGCATGCCTTGTTGGCTTTATTCTATTGGTCCAATTCAAAATTATTGTTGATGTGGCAACTTCCTATTGGCTATATGACAAGGAGAGAATATATTTCATTAGGGAAAATAGACGGTTAGCATTGATTTAAGCTTCTTATATAAAGGACCATATAGCTCTCCATTCTCATTTGCTGTTTCTTCACTCTCTGCTTCTTCCTCCATATAATTTCTAAATAAAATTATTAATTATAATATTGGGGCGCTTTCTTAATGAAGATTAAAGAAAAGAAAAAGAAAATTTATCCTCAACAACGACAAATTCAGAAAATAAGGCGTTTTCAACTGCAACAACAGTACAAACTCATGACTCTCCATATGCAACCAATCCAAAGAGATTCTTTTCTAGACCGACATATCAAGGTGAGTGGATTTAAGTTATATCATTTTTGATAATGATATATTGTCGTTTAACATTCCTCGTTATTGTACAATACAAGAAAAATACCCTATTGCAACTAGCTATTTGCAACAGGCCTCAAATGTCAGTTGCAGTAAATGATATTTAGCAACAAACCTTTCATAGCTGTTGCAATACATAAGATTTAACAACAGGTTTTTCCTTCCTGTTGCGAAAAGCATACTATTCGCAAGAGTGGTTTCATGCCTGTTGCGAAAACATACTTTTAGCAACTGCTCTTTCATTCCTGTTGCAATAGACATATTATTTGCAACTACACTTTCAAACCTGTTGCAATAGACATATTATTTGCAACTACACTTTCAAACCTGTTGCAAAAATTATATATTTAGCAACTGTTTTCACCAGTTGCGACAACTGTAATTTTTTTGCAACAGGTAAAGCCACTTGCGAAAAACGTACTTTTGAAAATTATTTTTCCCTAAGTAATATTCGATTATAATATAAGAAGTTCAAGCATAATAGTTAATATATATACACACACATATACATATACATGTATATATACACACATTTTTTTGAAAATGTCATATATATATATATATATATATATATATATATATATAGAGAGAGAGAGAGAGAGAGAGAGGAGCGTTCAATGGTACCCCAAATAGTGAGCACCCCATTTGCCCCCCTCTCTCCACCTCTCATTTATTATAAATTATGTTTGTGGAAGGAGAGAGAAGTAGTGGAGGGAGAGAGAAACGAAATGTGCGGTGGAAATCGGGGGGCATTTAGGGGTGCTGCACTATTTGGGGTGCCATTGAACGCTCGCCATATATGTGTGTGTGTGTGTGTGTGTGTATATATATATATATATATATATATTATTAACATTCGGTTAGAGCCATGAAATAACAAGCAATCAATAATAATTAGTAAATAATGAGTTATATTTTAATAAGTAATGAGTATAATATAATAAATAATTTTTACTTGATACATAACTATAATTATTACTGATTAATATAATTCAATAATGTATGATATTTGATTTTTTAACTATGTACTTATGCATTACTCTTTGATTTAGTTCCGTACTTACTTCAAAAAGGGAATATAATATTTATTTTTCTGAAGTAGTTCGTACTTGTTAAATGTTCAATCCAACTTCGAATTTGTGACTACTTTGTTGAATTTAACGTTGGATATTTAACTAACATTTGATTTCACTACAACAAAATATGACATTAATAACGCTATTTAATAACTTATTTCAAAGTGTTATTATTTACATTTAATTATTTTCTTTTCAGCCCATATCACGTGTAACGCTCTTTCACGGTCCCCCTCAACTTCACCAAAAAAAAAATTCCCTTCCTCCAAAACGATTTCGCCTCACAAAAAAAATCAAAGTTGCGCCACTGCTTCTCCAAAAGTCAAGGACTGAATTCTATATATCCAACCCAAATTATCGGCTACCGATACAGACCCTGTAAAGAATTTAGAAGATGCTGAATAAACGCTGGTTCTGTTACTTGTTCAAAGCATCTAACCATCCGAGATCTGGATCTCCCGCAAAATCGGTTTTAATATATAACATCTTATGCTGGAATTCTTCCATTTATCCATACCGATGCTTCAAATGTTTCAGATCTTGGAGGTAGCCGATTCGATTCGATTCGACTTACAAAGGGTAAGAACCCTAGAATTGAATTCGAATTATAAGATTTGGTGATTATTTTGTTTATTAGTCCACGTAGATCTATTTCCTGGGCTTGTTTCATTTCAATGGCAAGTTTGTTTCCGATATCCAATTATAAGCCGATTACTAGAGGTATACTGAATGGAAGACCTACGTTATATGTTTACGTTGGATCCCAAATTTCCTGAAATGACCTTTTTAGGATAAGTCATAGTTAACAGCAGAATTAAGATTACTAACATTGTTCTTCGTGTACTGTTCTAACTAATTAAGTGTATTTTCATAAAGTACAGAATTCTATAAGAAAAGGGCAAGGTCAGTGCAACATAGATGTTTGTATCGCTTACCTTATATGCTTATGTTTGTGCCCCTAAGATTATGTTTTATGTTTTACTCATCTAAAACTTTATAATTAAATGTGAGGAATTATCTCCAGAAAGACTTAGTTGTAAACAATTATTGAATTTTATAAAGTGCATGGATTCAATAACCACCAACATGGTTCTGCTATTTTTCTTAGTTAAACATTATAAATAAGAATGAATAAATAAGATACACCAGAATAAATAAAACATTGGTTAAACAGCTGAATATTTATAATGTTTCCATGCAATTATTATTAAGTATAGAAGAATATGTATTATAATTGTAATTATAATATGCAATAAGGAATACATGATTTCTGAAGGCTTTGTTTTGAATTGGTCAACTAACGATTATTCATCAACTGTATAAGGCATGCATTATGATTGAAGGTTTAACAGCAAATACATATTTATACTTTTCATTTTCCATTTCCAGCAATGCAAGAGTAATTATTGATTAATTTTTGTCTTTTTTGTTAAATAAAATTCATATCTCGTTTAGAAGAAGCCAACCAAGTAATTCTTGGGTAGGTTTGTGAATTTAAAAAGTTGTGTTTGCTCGTGAAATATACATACAAACATGAATTCGTGTGTTGTTTGTATGTGTATGTTTGTGTGTGTATACACACACATGTGTGCGTACACACACATGTGTGCGTGTAAATTAGACAAAGACTGAACGAGATTTAAAGTTGTAAAGACGTCGGGTGGACTAAACCTAACTTCACATGCTTATCTCTTCATCTTCTTTTAACTTCTCCTTCCCACGGTTGATAATCTATTCTAGTTTCCAGCACTAACTCATTCAAATGGTTTGTTAATATATTAATATGCTTTCTTCTGTTCCATCAGTGGTTGTCTAATTTATATTAGCATTCCCAATCCTCGATGAATAACCGCTTCCAATTCTCGATCTATGCTACTTAATATACCCTGAATTTCTGTGCATACCATGCTTCTCTTATTTGAGTGTGATCTACTATTCTGAAGATTATTAGTATAAAACCGAGCTTTTATTCAACATGTTTTATGTTTTTATGCCTGATTGTGTTAGTTTTTTTAAACAGTATCATATTTTGACCTTTTTGTGGAACTCATGCGTATAATTATACTTTGTTTGAACATATGATTGAACTTTTATTGAGGAATAGCTCTCACAATATATTATGTAGTTTGCAACTATGTATTTGCATGTAACGTTTTTATGTAAATTTATCGCACACATTGATTAATTACAATGGTTATTGGTTGCAGGAACTGAAAAGGTTAAATGGCTTGAAGTTGTATATAAATTATCATCCTTTTTAAGTTACTGGAGAGTGTGCCTACGATCGAAATGGAGCAGGTAATGATGCTTCAGGTTTAACTATAAAATTTATAGTGATTTTTTTAAACATCTTTCTGTTACTTTAATTATATATTAGGTCTGTTGTAATTGATTTATTTGCAAAGGTTCGAGTTGAAGTCAAAATGCAGGGAATACTTCCAAAACATCGCCACCATGGTAAAAGTGGCTAGACTATCGACTCTACGCAATCGAGAAGCAAGAAGCTTTTGTTAATTTTCTCATATTGTTGTGGCTTCAGATCTATCCAGGCCTTTGAGAAAATGCTTGTAATTGTTTAGATTCTTTGAAACTAATGAAATACATTTTCATAAAGCATGGTAGTCTAGATGAATATTGCTAAATCAATATACTGTGGTCATTTGTGCAGTAATGAACAGGTGGAATTTTGAAGCATTGCACAAGTTTTAGAATTTTTTTTCTATGAGATTATATTTTATGTTTCACTCATCTGTGATCGAATAATCATTGCATTACAACGTGGGTACTTAGTGGTATTTAAAAGTAATTAGATTATTAACCTATGATTGGCTAAAGTATTCGTTAGCCTGGACAAACACACGGTAATGAATTGATTGTCAACTGTAGTTAGAAAGGATATTATTTTATGTAATCAACCACATTGAATGGGTTTTGATTCAACCATGATAATTTGATTCATTTCTTAATCAATTTACCAATTTCCCTATCTACTCTTACAACTACATAATTTCATTATCTGCCTTATTTTTTTTTTAAATCATCAGCTGCATGTTTTTCCAGAATATTTATATTCCAGTCTTTGGAAAAAAGGAATATATATAGTTGTATGGTGTTAAGTGGACATACTCCTCTCCTGTTAATTGATTGGTTGCTTAAGTGATTGCACTATGTTGTTTACTGTATATTTGATACTGTTCTCTTTTCCATGCAATGTGCATCAAATTTTTGTCTGTAAATGTAGAAGCTTTAATGGTTCAAATCAGATGATAGTGGAACATGCAATTGTGTGTATCAAAAATAGAGACTGGCCTGTTTTCATGAATTGATCGCCTATCATGAATGTTGGCAAAATTATGGTGTAGGTCAAACTTATAATGAGACCAAAAACTTGGTTGTATGCTGCTCGTATTAAAATAATGATTCCGATTAAAGGAGATGTTTAGAGGGACAAGGGGAAGGGGGGCTTCTGTTCTTTAGCCAGTCAACCTTTTATTTGTTTACGAAATTACAAATTTGTGCTGAATTATTCAAATGGGCATCAGTTATAAGACTTAAAATTTAGGATAATTTACTCTCTTACTTCCGTGACTATTGTCAAATTCTAGAATAGAAACCCTACTGTTGTGCGTTAGCTAAGGTTTTGAATTTCAGATTATTGAGAAAATATCGGGCTGATACCAAACTTGAAACAAAAAATTATGAGATTAATATAAGGATAAAATTCCTACTTGGCATGGAACATAGAAAGTGTGTTATCCAAATTTTTGTTAATCGGATTCTGTTCATGTACCACAATTATTACTTTTGGTTATTGATTATTTACATTGTTATTATTTAAGATATTCATACATTTTCTCCCTTCTCTATGTATCTCCAGCAGGTGCGGTAGAATTGAAGTCAATTTCTATGTTGCTATTGCATTTCTGAAATGCATCCTTTAACCTTGATCATATTACTGTGTTTGTATTTGGTATGTATGCTATTCTTCCTAATTAATCTGTGGATGTACATGCAGTGATAATGCAATGGTGATGGTCTTTGACTTGTGCGTTTGGATAGTGAATGTATGGAGTAGAGACCAGATGGGTAGCTTAACTGTGTCTCACGACGTTTCTGGCATGGTTACTCAACGGTAACGTCGACTAGATCGAGGGCTTGTTTAGTGAGGACATCGTGGATAGAGGCTATGCCCTGCTTTGTGTCTCCTATCCAAGAGAAGAATGCGTCGTTAAGGTCATCCCCGAACTCCGAAATAACTGTTCTAGGGCAAATCTTCACGAATCGGTATCAATATTTAGCTTGAAAATCTTCGCAGGCAAAATCGCAGGTGAAGTCAACATATCTTGAAAAATATTCCTACTTTCGTTTCGATCTACATAGATTGGGTAAGTTTTGAATTGATTTAATTGTTTGGATCTATATAGATTGCGAAGTCAACCTATTTTTTTAATTGATTTCTTTTATCCGTGTTCCTTGTGATATGCTTGTGTAAGTCGGTTGATTTGAATTTCCTAGCTCATGCTCTATAGAATTGTTTTGGTAGATTTTAGACTAATTTTGAACCCACAAAGTCATACACTGATATAGACAAAAAATTGCAAATGTAATTTGAAAGTGTGATTTCCAAACCGCTGCTGGGGTTTGCGAGTCCTGAATTGTGCCTTGTTCTAATTTGGTATGTTGATGTTTGAGGAACTAAGTTTTAGGTGAATCACAGTAGGTAGAGCACTTTTGGGTGTTGTTGACTTAGTTCAAATTGATGCTTTCCTTGCAGCTTGCAACTGCCACCGACCGATTCCTTTCATTCCTTCTCTTTTCCTCTTATTATTTTCTTCTTTTCATTGATTAATGTTTGTTATTTGTTTTCAATTCTAGTTATGTTATAAATAGAAAGTTAGAATAACAGCAGTTTTCATCTGCTTTGGTCTGACTTTTAGGTACTGGTTGATTATATTTCTGTTCTAGTATGTTGTTTTAAGGATCCCAATATATTAGTTATCTCCTCTGAATTGTCATTTGTGGACTGACCATCGATTAGTTAAATTTGCCTTGTTTGACGCGGTATGTTTTCAAATCCTTTAAGGAATATATGGCATTTTCTATCTTTATCTTATGAAACTAGGAGAAGGAGGCTACTGTATCGTTGAGGGAGGTACTGCACCAATTCTGGAGCAAGTTCTGCCAAAATGGTATTTATCATGGTGATATTTTTCCACATTTGTTTCTTCAAGTCTCCAACACTTGGCAAATGAGTACAACTTGAGCCTCCATGATACACCGACAATGGATGAACACAACTTGGCAAATGAACTCATAACTCTGTCTTTACTATTTTCAAATTCAGAGATATGTAATTTGGTCAGTGGATGTGTTAGGCGAACCGTTTATAGTAGTAATTTATAGTAATAATTCAGCATTCAGTACTTAGTATATCTTACGAAATTTGATTTGCATAAGGTTTCACTTTAACTTAAATAATTTTATATATCTACATAAATGCAATCCGTTCATCTTTGGAAAGCAGCAAAGATGGGAGCTATGAAAAACATGTGCCCTCTCATGAGCGACAACAAACTTAGAGCATGAACTGCAAATTTGTTCAATCACAAGTAATTATTAGAAAATATTCTATTTGAAAAAAATGTTTTGTGTGAGAGAAGAAATTGTTATACATGAGTGGTGTATGAAATTTGCAGAAAATTTTGTTGTAATTGTTTATACTATTAAAACTTTGTTAAAATAAAATTTTTATTTTTTTTATTTTATTTTTTGATATACACTATTACTAAAATGAATATATTTAATATGCAATATCTATAAGCTATAATATTTTTATTTTTTTACAGATTTATGGATCTATTGCAACAGGCATATACTATTGCAAAATGATTTGTTACAACAGCAAAAGCCTGTTGCAAAAAGGTATAACGTAACGTCTTATTGCAACAGGCAGAAAATGTTGCGGACTTTTTGCAACTTCGGCTATACCAACAGGCGCAGGTCTATTGCAATAGGTCTACTGCAATAGATATCGCCTGTTGCGAAAAGTGTTTTTTTTTCTAGTCGTATAATGTGAATTTGCTAGAATAATTGAAAGTATCGAAATGTTAGTATGGCATGTTTAAATATGATATGCGGAAATGTTTAAACATATGTTTAAATGTTTAACGTGACGAATATGACATGTTGGAATATTAATATGCTAAGTTATTAATATGTGAAATTTTTTATATGTTGAAAGATAAACTTATCAAAATATGCGTAGCGGTTACTGTTGTTACAGTTCCATGTTAACTTGTGGCATTTATGTACTTGGACCATTAACGGTAGAAATAGAGAAAATTACATGTTAGACTAGAATTGATTATATGTTAGGAAGAATATATGACATAAAATAGGCATAATATGATGACATGTAAAATATATATTATAGTGGAAATTTAAAAGAATAGACATACCTAGATTATATAAAAGATTTACAGTAAATAAGAAACTGTAAACGCGCTTAGACACGAGGTTAGATTACACTTGTGGTAGAAGTCTGCCTGGAACCGCCCGGCATATCCAGCATCCACAAGTGGTAAATCTAATGTGAGAGGTCTAAGGGCATATATAAAACATGTAATGGTGCTAAGACACGAGGTTAAGTCAACTTGTGGAAGAAGTCTGCCCGGAACCGCTGGTAAATCCAGCATCCACAAGTGTAGGCTTAATGTGAGAGGTCTAGTGCATAAACGTATATATATAAATATATGTATATGGCAAGATTGATAAATGACATTAATTGAAATTAATGGAATTGAATGAAAGATAATTACCATAGCAAAAGAAAATGGTAATGAACGGGGAATGATAATAACTTGTTATAAATAAATTACATTAATTAGAATGTTATATAATAGGTAGACTTGTCTTAGGGACAAGTGAAGATTATAATTTAGGTTATAATAAACTAGTAAGGAAACGAGATAATTGGTGAAATGAAATACGTGGAACTTAATTGTAAATAAAGTAATCAATAAACAAAGAAGCCTGAAATCAGTTGTTTGTAATAAGTAGAGAAAAGGGGGAAATTATGAAATGTAAGAAGTTACACTTAATTACAAATTAAGTAATCTGTAAACTTGGAAGTTTGAAATCTACTTGTAAGAATAACACGTTTAGGCTTGTCCTAGGGACAAGAGGAAATTATAACATACCAGTGAACCTTAGTTAAGAGAACTATGTTAATAAGTAAACAACGATAAGTTGTAGTGACAATGTAAGATGGAATTATGATTAATTGTAAAGAGTGAGGCAAACTTATGAAATGAAATAAGTTATATTTAATCATAAATGATAAGTGACATGTTAGACAGAAAACATGTAAATTGAGATATACTTAATTATGTATTAAGTAGAACATGTTCTTGTAACCTTGAATCAAACAAGAATATAAAGGGATTGTGGATTACAGACTTTGGATCACAATCTAGAGAATATCATGTTGTGGGCTTATTAATAAACTTAAATGGGTTAAGTTATACAATTGAAATTAATAAGCGAGAGGGGACCATTCCTTAGAGATATAAGTGGCTAGAAAGAACTTGGTAACCTGAATAAAAAGTTAAGACGATAACCAAGTTATATGGAAACCCGATGAGGTAAAGCAAGCGCATAAAAGAATGTTTATACATAAGTTCTAATAACATATTAAAGTGAGGCGGTTGGACCAGTCCGCATGTTTGAGGGTGAATAACCCAATGGGGTAGATCATCGAGGTGCCATAAGGCATGAGGGGAGCGCACATTCATCTGATTATTCTGTCCTCTCCGGAGGAATGGAAGGGGAAGCACGTGGATTCTTGAGGTACAAAAGGTGCTTTTGGTAGTCCTTTGTATGGTGATGTTTAGGTTGTGCTCTCAGAGGTTGGGTCTGTGCGTAACTACTAGGTGGGTGGGCCGTGACTGCAAAAGTAGCTTTGGAGTCAGAATGCTGTGATGAGGTGAAACTAGGGTGATTCGGCGGTCGCCTCAACGGCCAGGAAGAGGGTCATGACCAACAAGGATAGTAGATCGTCGGATACCTGTCATCGACAGCCAGTGGGATGCGAAAAGACTAGATCTAGACCTAATAGATCATTCACCTTTCACTATCGAGGTATGGTGGTTGAGGGGAGACACCAACTGGATATTTAGATTGTTTATTGTTAGGGGAATGTCGCTTAGCTCTTGTAGTCTTTACTAGTTGAGGGAGGGGGCATAGGCACCATGAAAAACAGACCCTAGGAATATCTGTATTTTGAGGCTCTTAAAGGCGGGCCTGTACAGATATGGAAAGGATCCCGATCGAGTTCTGTGTTTCCTATATCGCCGTGCCACGGAACTTGGTGCGCATTAAAGGACGTGTGGTTAAGGCATCGAGCTACAATTGACGATACATATGTGGGAAAGTCTAGATATATGCATGTTTGCTCTGGGTGGTATATCATAGACTTGAGGGCATTATTCTGGTATGGAATCTGATTCGATTGAAGGTGGCAATCCGTACGCAGACGTAGCATAGAATTGACAAATATATGCCAAACGTAACATTGTTATATAGAGATCTGTACGTCACTCCGGCGTAAGATGAGGGGCTGCGTATATTTCAGTGGTATTACGGTGGGGACCGTGCGAGTGGAGTACCATGGGGTGTACCTTAATATTGGGGGTAGCTACATATATACTGTATTAGGTTAATCCACTGAGAAGTAAATGGGTGCGACGTGTGTGTAAGCCTTGAGTGCTGTTAACCCAAGTAACATAATAATAAGAAAATGCGATTGAGCAGAATATGTAGGATTATCCAAAGTGTATAGTTTAAATCCAGTCACCAGAACTTGTGTTCTGGCCCCCGCTTCATGACATGAACTTGTGTTCTGACTCCTGCTTCATAACATACTCGTAAGTTAGATTTGTGGCAGAGACATGATAGCTTTGGATATTGGTCAGGAATATCATTAATATGATAAGGCTATACTTTGATTATATTATATTTTATCAATTCCGCTGTGAGATATTTTCTAAGCTCTGAAATATTTTATGTCTCTGTCTTTTCTACAGGATAACAGAGCAAACCAACACAAGTTTCGACAGATTAAAATTTTGAAAAAAAATTGGTCTATCGGAATCGGGTTGTCACAGATAACGTATTTGATACAGGGAAGAACAGGTTGGAGGGATCCAACTGGATTCCTCAAATATATTAGGTGCTATTTATTTTTATATTACCATCATATGAACTGTTCTGATTGGATGATTGATTTGTTTGTTGATCATTGACCTGGGATTCAATATTTGTTTTGTTTTAACTAATGGGTAATAATGGTTGAGTAATTGATAGTATATGGCCTATAAATCAATCGTTTTCCAAATATGGATTTACCGTCAGGTGAATACATAAAAGTGAAGCTATAAAATTTATTTTATAACTGAAGATATTTTTTGTTTGAAATATATTATTTTGAATAAAATATATTAAAAGGAATTATTATTATCATTTATAATTAAGTTTACAATTAATTGTTACTTGATTTTATGAAGTAAATTCTGATGTTAATCAGATCTACAAGCAAGATAGTAGAAAATTAACCTAACGGTTAAGAGTTTGATAATCGTTTTGTAAAGAAACAATTAAAGGAAATTATTTAAATTAATTATATTATGTTAATTAATTTAAAGAAAGGACTATAATTGGAATTGGTTAACGAATCAATCGTGTATTGAGTTGACTAAGTCAACCGTTTTAACTAGGATTGATTATTAAATTAATTTGTTTTTAATTTGTGAAGACCCGTAACTTCCTCGGTAAGGAAAGAGCAGATACTTTGAGAACAACACACAAAAGAACGCATACATAAGAACATTGTATTGTATCTTACAACAATCCCATCAGAATACAAGAATATACAGAGTATAAACAAATATTACACAACAGAAAATATCAGAGATTACAATAAATTACATGGCAGCGGAAAATAATACAATACACAACTAGAAGTAATACACGGATACATAGCTTTCCGAGTATCGTTCCAGCTGTAAATCAGGATCCTGTGAATATAAATCTACAAAACCAAAACTACTAGTTGCCTATGTCAAAATAAGGCACCCAGACTTTAGGTTAAAACAATAAACTCCAGGTCAGTCATGTGACTGGTGTGAGAACCAAAACAGTTATTAATCTTTATTTTAAAGTTAGGTAAATCAAGGGACCATGCCGTATAACACGGAACGGGTTTCCTCCCAAGAACATCTATGCATAAAACAACAACACAATGCTAAATAAAGAACAATGAAGCTATTATAAGACCCAGGTCCCATCACACAATGCAACACAAACCAGAGGATAGGGTTTTACCTTATAATAGCCAAAGAATGCTTGATACGCTAAATTTCATGTTTTTAATTCTTAATCAGACTCCAACCGTAAATTAGTAAGAGAACGATTCCCTAAGTATCAACCCCGAAGGCCGAAACCAACATCATACTAATACCTAGGAAACCACCCATCTTAGCTCGTTTCCAGTTAGTTTCTGATTTTATATACAATCATAAATATCAATCATAGACGGCATGAGTGTCCATCCCACTATGTCGCCATACTAGGCTCTACGATCAAAATCGACTTATCACGTATTGGAAGTTGGATTATCATTTATGATATGAACCGAGGCTAGGGATCTTCCCCTATCGATTCGAGACAATCTAGCCTACTATGTCTCAGGCAAGCGCGCAGGCAAGCCTTGGATCGTTAGGCCGGTCCACCGTTGTGGAATAAAATGCCTGAACACTGCGTTTCCCGACCCTATGGGGCGTAAATGAGCCAACGAATGACTCCATCGGCTTCACATAGTCACCGATAAATCTGAGGTGCCTCACAACAGCAACAACCACATAAGCCAAACTCGTCAGGGCGTGTCAAACCACTTACGGAACTTCTAGCTAGAAAGAAACGCATGTCCTCCCTGAAGTCCTCTCCCGTTTTTGGTTCATACCGGGTGTGAAACTCGCGAATTAAACGATACACAAAGCTATGCCACTAAGGCCGTGCTTTGATCATCAACCACAAGACTTTGCTTTTCAACAGAAGCCTCGATCATTTGCCACTTAGGCATGCCACACAGGCAATTCACTCTATGCGTTTGATATCCATCAGTATATAACCCCTGAGCTCGTACGTCTCAGAGAAGGGCGTTAAGCAAGAGGATAAATTCTCCGCCGCCAAACAGATATATATATATATATTTAATAGAAATCAATCACACAGAATAAAATCTAACGTCAGACACACAGTCCATTTACGAGTTCGTTCTGGGTCTGAACGAAACCGGAGGCACCCAGTACCCCGCATATCCATCGATCTCCAAGTACGTCTGGACGATCACCAACTGATTCCCTCCTCTTGGGTGTACGGCCCAATCAAGATCATCGGTAATTATCCAAACGACGTGAAGACCTCCGATCTTCAACCACCGTCTTCATCTTCGACTCATCGTCGAATCAGTTATTCAGAATGGGATAAACCCGGCCTTTCTAAATAACTCGCGTATATAATAAACTAGTGTTACACAAACACAACATACGCCTCATTCCAATTCATCAGTCACTAACCGTAAATTAGCAAGAGAATAATTCCTCAAATATTAACCCCGAAGGCCGAAACCAACATCAAATCAATACCCAAGAAACCATTCAACTTAGCTAACCTACAGTTAGTTTCTAAATTTCACATTCTTAGAGAAAGGTTCCCATAATTTTGTCAAAGATAAATTCCTCAAATTTATTCTTTAATCTTCTTTTGAATATCGATTCAACTAGTCGGGATTAGCGAACCACACCGAAGTAATTAATTATTTTATTTCCCAATCCCAACCTATTCATCCCATGAAGTAAAACTGGTAATACTTCATATCTAACACCACGGAGTTATCGGTAAATTCAATTACCATTTCACGTTCAAATCTAATTAAAGATTTAACTATCGCCTGGAGCAAAACTGGTGATACTCCATTCTCGATCTTTTCAATCTAATTAAAGATTCCTTAAAACTCCACTTAGTTTTAATCTTTAACTGGGTTAATGAATCAATGTCATTTAAAACATGGTTCACGATAAACCCAAAATCACATCACATCTCAATCAGTCCCTAACCGTAAAATAGCAAGTGAGCAGTTTCCTAAGTATTAACCCCGAAGGCCGAAACCAACATCAGATCAATACCCCAGAAACCATTCAATTTAACTAATCTCCAGTTAGATTCTGATTTTTTTAACTCCTTTGGGTCTAAGAATAGTATTATTGAGGATACAGTTCATGACAACCCAAAATCACATTCCATTAATTATCGGGTTAAAGAACAAGTGTTATTTAAAACACCGTTCACGATAAACCCAAAAATCAATACCAATTCAATTCCAATTAAATATTATTTAATTGGTACAACTTCATTAAATCTAAAATAAAAAGATTTAATCTTTTTCTCAACTGGTTTGAAGAACAGTGTTAATAAAGACACCATTCACGACAAACCCGAATCACATTTGATATTAAATAAAGAGCTCTGAATAGAAAATATATCAGCTTATATTCAATATCAAATTTTACGACCAATAAATATCTTATTGGAAATAACGATATAATTATCTCTTTCAAATTTCCATAACAATATCTGTATAATCACGAAATCCAACATCGAAATATTCCAAAGATAATTTCGATTCCAATCCATTCCAATTCAATTATTGGAAATTCTGTTTATTTTCAAAACCATTTCAAATCCACTTTATTTATTTTAAAAATAAATAGAATTATAATTCTAGTTCAAAACTAGTTCATTTCGATAAAAATCTATTTTTATCCCTTTCAAATATGAAGTTTTTCATCTCAATTCTTCACAAATCATTTCTTATGATTTTACACAAATTATTATTATTTTAATAATTTTATCAAGGCCCGTACAGTCGATTTCCATCAACGGCCAACAAACCAAATTTAATTTGGACATAATTCCAAATCCAACCGTTAGATTTCAAATCTCTAACATTCATTAGAAAGCCCTTTTCGATACGAACCCAACGGTTCCGGTTTTAGGAGAATCCGACGGTCGAATCTCCTGTAATATCCATTGGAAGTCAATGGTCGAAATTCGCGAACTACCGCGGTGCGACGCGTTATATTCAGGCCATTATATGTATATATTATATATATTTCGTCGATTTCCTTTTAAAACATATTTTATAAATCGGTTTAAATTCGTTTTCAAAACGATTTCAACTTCATATTCAATTTCAAATCAAAATTGAATATTCCACAACATCGATATACAAACGATAATATTTTCAAAACGTTGTATTTTGAAATCAATTCCTTTTCTATATTCATTATAAAAATGAATAAAATCGATATAAATATCGTTCACGTCAAAATGGCGTCAATCTAATCAACATGGCTTTTATTCAACACATGAATATTTATTCTATTCAACACATGAATTTATTTTCTATTCAACACATGAATTTTTATTTTCAATTCAACACATGAGGTTTCTTTACTATTCAACGAAAGAATTTTCTTTACAATTCAACAAATGAATTTTCTTTACTATTCAACAAATGAATTTTCTTTACTATTCAAAAAATGAATTTTCTTTACAATTCAACAAATGAATTTTCTTTACTATTCAACAAATGAATTTTCTTCATATTTTCCAAATTGGAATGAGGCCCAATCAATTACCATATAACGTTAATTATATGGATTCCCTACAACACATGTATACAATAGCAACGATAAATCATCAACCATCATCCAGAGTGCATTCTACATTGTATAAGCATCAAATATAAATATTCAACGCTTATAACAGCCTGTCAATCAATCGATCGACATACAGCTAATTATTGGGATTAGTGTATGTCCAATTTCATCCCAACACCCGTGTGGGGTTTCAAATAATCAAACACAGATTTTATTTGTGCAGTCGGGCAATGTGTAAAATTTATCGTCCCAATCAATATCAGTCAAATGTGTGTATATAAACAAATCATCCGATTTGTTTATATTTATATATTTCGTTTTTAATACACGTTAAAATGTTCTATTTTCAACTATAAAATATTTTTAACTATATAAATATTTTATTTCATTTCACAACACATAATCAAATTTCATAATATAACAACCAAACAAACAAGTCATCCATGGTCTGTGGACGACGGGTGTCGGGTGCTGCTAAGCACCGTCTGCATCCTAGTATATATTTCAACTAGAAAATAAATTCAAGTGAGAAGTTCTCACCTATGGTTTCCACTCCGCCAGTTTTTTTTCTGAATAGTTTGGACTTGCCCAAAAATTCCAACGCAATATGTTCACGTTGTTCATAGTAAAAATAACATTTTAATATGCTATCATATGAATAAAAATCGAATTTTTATTCCGCTACAACATATATAAAAATCACATTTTTAAACTGTTCTATATATTTTAAAAATCATATTTTTATTTATGCTATTTCTATTTTTTTAAAATCAATTCTATTTTATATTTTTAAAACAAAGATAATTTTATTTTGTTAACAGCGCTAATTTTATTTTTTTAACAATACAAATTTTATTTTGTAAACAATACAAGTTTTATTTTGAAAACAATACAAGTTTTATTTTGAAAACAATACAAGTTTTCTATTTTGAAACCAATGTAAATTTCTATTTAAAAATCCATGTTTATTTATATTTAAAAAAAACCAATCTATTTTTATATTTAAACAATGCTAATTACCATCAACAATTTACTAATCACGTTTGAGGGTTAACTAACCCTTTTCGTCATTCTGAATTACTCAACAAGGTCGTACAGTAAAACTCGACCACGCTGCCTAAAAAGAATCCACCGCCGCTCCCTAACCGCCAAACGGGACCCCCGTCGTCGGACCTCCCGTCGACCGCCATTCTACCCCGCGCCATCCCCCAGAACCACGGCCCATTCGATGGACAATCATGGCCAGTAAATGCCGATAAACCATGTTGCTTCAGGCCTGAAATTCGACCTCAAATCTACACCAGTTTCGATCAAACCGGTCTTGATTCGAAGATCGGAGAAAACCCGACAAATTTGCTTTGATTCCCTCTTCGATGGTTGCGTGGGTCGATTGGAATAAGGAGGAAATATCGGAGGGCTTTGGCCATTGGTTCGTGACTGGCGGCGGTATTATTTGGGGGACTAGGGTTTGAAGAGAGAAGGGACTACTTATATAGATATTTTATTATATTTTATTCCGTTAGTTTCAAAATTACCTGTTTACCGATACGAATCCCAAATCAATCCCAACAACTGTGACCCCTAGCCAAATACCCTCATTACAAACATAATGGGATATGTTTCGTAACCCAATTCGGCTGTTACGATCAGTTTTCATCGAAACTCAAATATAAATCAGTATATAAACGCACATTTTAAATTACGAGGTCACATAAGGGCTCTAAATATTCTAGAAAAATTATTTCTAACTTCGTATTGACGATACGGTCTTAACAAAACTAGTTTCGTCAAATTCTGAGATCGTTTGAAAAATGACCATTCTTTGGTCGATCGAAATTGACTGAACTGTTAAAACATGTTTAACTTCGCCACGCTCACATATTGATTCAGAAAATTATGAATTTTGAAACATAGCAATAATTTGACATCCCGGATCCAACAAAAGTGGATTCGTCGTAAACCGAGGTCGTTTGCAAAATTTCTATTTTTAAGGGCCTTTATATATAATAAAATATATATAAATTCCACAGCAACTTTTCTGAATTTTAAACTGGACGTATCTTACACTTTATAAAGATAAATCTCAGTTTCTTACAGCCATTAGAAAGATATTGTTGAACAGATTCAAATATTTCTTGTTTCGTCCAATTCTGACTTAAAACGATTTCTGTATATTCATTCGAAATTCGAAATCGAATTTTCAAACTCCAGCGCCATTTCAGGCTCGTTATATAATTAAAATAAAATTATTCGTTTTAACTTCGTTGAAAATAAATTTTCCGTCGTTATTATTTAAAATAATCCATTTTAAATATTCAAAATTCTTTAAAATTGCCAAAATAAAATTTTTAAATTGGCTCGGATTTGCGGGTTATTACAATCTCCCCCACTTAAAACTTTTCGTCCCCGAAAAGGAACGAAGCCGAAAGTTGTTTAACTAATCAACTCAACTTTCACTATTTTCATTACGGCTTATGTTCTTCAACTTTTTAGTTTCAAAGAACTTTTCAAATTTTTCAAAAATTTGGCTAACACCCTAAATTTTCGAAAATTTTCGCCATAACCTCCCTTGCACCGGGAACTTCGGGATATTTCATATAGCCTCCCATGGCCTTTTTCAATCCAAAAGAAAAAGTCAAACGGCTAGCCAATCGGCTCATAAAATCATCCAAACCCAAAGAAATACAATAAATATGTACCTATTTATCGGGCAAACAATTTTATTCTCTGCTCTAGCCTCCTTGCTATGACCTGTTCAATGTAAGTACATGTGTATGCATGCAATTGTAATCATTTTTCAATACAGTTCAATATTCGGTTCAATTTGGCCTAATGGTTCAAAATTTCAAATAAATGAAACCAACAATTAAACAACACAACCAGCAATCAATTAGTGGATTATCGTTTCAAATTCATAATTTTGATATATATATATATATATATACAGAAAATCATGTTTTGATGCCAAATCACAACAATAAACCTATCTATTTTTGGTTCTCACACTAGTCTAATGGAAATATATAGATATCACAACTTCGTCGCTCGAAAATAAATACTGGTGATGGTATACTTCATCATTAGGACCATGTCCGGGCAACTAGAGTGTGATTCTATATCTATCTAGTATATTAAAACTTTGACTATACATTCATGACGCGTATACGCAAAATCTTTATATATTGGACTGTCCAAATTCAATATAAAATAAATAATCAAATACGAATAATTGATTTAAATTTTCAAAACAAAAATTGTTTTCATTTGAAAAATATACTCTTCACACTCGTTCGAGGATACTACTGATCCTATCTCTAACGAGTCATTCCCACTGGATATTACTAACCCAATTTCTGATGAATTCTTTCGTATGGTTCTAACGTGTCTTGTTCTCTAGCTCTGTGAACCAGAGCTCTGATATCAAATGTGAAACGACCCGAACTTCCCGGTCTCCGAAGAGAAGAGAAAGAACGAATTACTTTGAGGACAAGACGAATCAGAACGCAAACAGAAGAACATTGCATTGTATCTTACAACAATCCCATCAGAATACGAGAATATACAGAGTATAAACAAATATTACACAACAAAAAATATCAGAGATTACAATAAATTACATAGCAACGGAAAATAATACAATACACAACTAGAAGTAATACACAGATATAGAGCTTTCCGAGTATCGTTCCAGCTGTAAATCAGGATCCTGTGAATATAAATCTGCAAAACCAAAACTACTAGCTGCCCATGTCAAAATAAGGGCACCCAGAGTTTAGGTTAAAACAATAAACTCTAGGTCAGTCATGTGACTGGTGTGAGAACTAAAACAGTTATTAATCTTTATTTTAAAGTTAGGTAAATCAAGGGACCACGCCGTATAACACGGAACGGGTTTCCTCCCAAGAACACATGTGCATAAAACAACAACGCAATGCTAAATAAAGAACAATGAAGCTATTGTAAGACCCAGGTCCCATCACACAATGCAACACAAACCGGAGGATAAGGTTTTACCTTATAATAGCCAAAGAATGCTTGATACGCTAAATTTCATGTTTTTAATTCTTAATCAGACTCCAACCGTAAATTAGTAAGAGAACGATTCCCTAAGTATCAACCCCGAAGGCCGAAACCAACATCAGACTAATACCTAGGAAACCACCCATCGTAGCTCGTTTCCAGTTAGTTTCTGATTTTATATACAATCATAAATATCAATCACAGATAGCATGAGTGCCCCATCCCATTATGTCGCCATACTAGGCTCTACGATCAAAACCGACTTATCACGTATTGGAAGTTGGATTATCATTTATGATATGAACCGAGGCTAGGGATCGTCCTCTACCGGTTCGAGACAATCTAGCCTACCATGTCTCAGGCAAGCACGCATGCAAGCCTTGGATCGTCTGGGTCGGTCCACCGATGTGGACTAAAATGCCTGAACACTGCGTTTCCCCACCCTATGGGGCGTAAATGAGCCAACGAATGACTCCATCGGCTTCACATAGTCACCGATAAATCTGAGGCGCCTCGCAACAACAACAACCACATAAGTCAAACTCGTCAGGGCATGTCAAACCACTGACGCCACTTCTAACTCGAAAGAAACGCATGTCCTCCCTGAAGTCCTCTTCCGTTTCTGGTTCATACCGGGTGTGAAACTCGCAAATTAAACGTTACACAAAGCTATGCCACTAAGGCCATGCTTTGATCATTAACCACAAGACTTTTCTTTTCAACAGAAGCCTTGATCATTTTCCACTTAGGCATGCTACACAGGCAATTCACTCTATGCGTTTGATATCCATCAGTATATAACCCCTAAGCTCGTACGTCTCAGAGAAGGGCGTTAAGCAAGAGAATAAATTCTCCGCCGCCAAACAGATATATATTTAATAGAAATCAATCACACAGAATAAAAACCAATGTCAGACACACAGTCCATTTACGAGTTCGTTCTGGGTCTGAACGAAACCGGAGGCACCTAGTACCCCGCATATCCATCGATCTCCAAGTACGTCTGGACGATCACCAACTGATTCCCTCCTCTTGGGTGTACGGCCCAATCAAGATCATCAGTAATTATCCAAACGACGCGAAGACCTCCGGTCTTCAACCATTGTCTTCATCTTCGACTCATCGCCGAATCAGTTATCCAGAATGGGATAAACCCGGCCTTTCTGAATAACTCGCGTATATAATAAACAAGTGTTACACAAACACAACATACGCCTCATTCCAATTCATCAGTCACTAACCGTAAGTTAGCAAGAGAATAATTCCCCAAATATTAACCCTGAAGGCCGAAACCAACATCAGATCAATACCCAAGAAACCATTCAACCTAGCCAACCTACAATTAGTTTCTAAATTTCACATTCTTAGGGAAAGGTTCCCATTAATTTTATCAAAGATAAATTCCTCAATATTATTCTTTAATCTTCTTTTGAATATCGATTCAACTAGTTAGGATTAGCGAACCACACCGAAGTAATCATTTATTTTATTTCCCAATCCCAACCTATTCATCCCATGAAGTAAAACTGGTAATACTTCATATCTAACACCACGGTGTTATCGGTAAATTCAATTACCATTTCACGTTCAAATCTAATTAAAGATTTAACTATCGCCTGGAGCAAAACTGGTGATACTCCATTCTCGATCTTTTCAATCTAATTAAAGATTCATTAAAACTCCACTTAGTTTTAATCTTTAACTGGGTTAAAGAATCAATGTCATTTAAAACACGGTTCACGATAAACCCAAAATCACATCGCATTTCAATCAGTCCCTAACCGTAAATTAGCAAGTGAGCAGTTTCCTAAGTATTAACCCCGAAGGCCGAAACCAACATCAGATCAATACCCTAGAAACCATTCAACTTAACTAATCTCCAGTTAGTTTCTGATTTTCTTAACTCCTTTGGGTCTAAGAACAGTATTATTGAAGATACCGTTCATAACAACCCAAAATCACATTCCATTAATTATCAGTTAAAGAACAAGTGTTATTTAAAACACCGTTCACGATAAACCAAAAAATCAATACCAATTCAATTCCAATTAAATATTATTTAATTGGTACAACTTCATTAAATCTAAAATAAAAAGATTTAATCTTTTTCTCAACTGGGTTTAAGCACAGTGTTAATGAAGATACCATTCACGACAAACCCAAATCACATTTGATATTAAGTAAATGGCTCTGAATAGAAAATATATCAGCTTATATTCAATATCAAATTTTACGACCAACAAATATCGTATTGGAAATAACGATATAATTATATCTTTCAAATTTCCATAACAATATTTGTATAATCACGAAATCCAACATCGAAATATTCCAAAGATAATTTCAATTCCAATCCATTCAAATTCAATTATTGGAAATACTGTTTATTTTCAAAACCATTTCAAATCCACTTTATTTATTTTAAAAATAAATAGAATTATAATTGTAGTTCAAAACTAGTTCATTTCGATAAAAATCTATTTTTATCCCTTTCAAATATGAAGTTTTTCATCTCAATTCTTCCCAAATCATTTGTTATGATTTTACACAAATTATTATTATTAATAATAATTTTATCAAGGCCCGTACAGTCGATTTCCATCAACGGCCATCGAACTGCACTTACAGCGACCTTTTCCAAATTTGTTTTGGACATAATTCCAAATCCAACTGTTAGATTTCAAATCTTTAATATTCATTTGAAAGCCATTTTCAATACGAACCCAACGCTTCCGGTTTTAGGAGAATCCGACGGTCGGATCTCCTGTAATATCCATTCGAAGTCAATGGTCGAAATTCGCGAACTACCGCGGCGCGGCGCATTCTATTCTGGCCATTATATATATATATATATATATATATATATATATATATATATATAATATTTCGTCGATTTCCTTTTAAAACGTATTTTATAAATCGTTTTAAATTCGTTTTCAAAACGATTTCAACTTCATATTCAATTTCAAATCAAAATTGAATATTCCACATCATTGATATACAAATGATAATATTTTCAAAACTTTGTATTTTGAAATCAATTCCTTTTCTATATTCATTATAAAAATGAATAAAATAGATATAAATATCGTTCACGTCGAAATGGCGTCAATCTAATCAACACGGCTTTTATTCAACACATGAATATTTATTCTATTCAACACATGAATTTATTTTCTATTCACTACATGAATTTATATTTTCAATTCAACAAATGAATTTTCATTACTACTCAACAAATGAATTTTCTTTACAATTCAACAAATGAGTTTTCTTTACAATTCAAGAAATGAATTTTCTTTACTATTCAACAAATGAATTTTCTTTACAATTCAACAAATGAATTTTCTTTACTATTCAACAAATGAATTTTCTTTATATTTTCCAAATTGGAGTGAGGCCCAATCAATTACCATATAACGTTAATTATATGGATTCCCTACAACACATGTATATAATAGCAACGATAAATCATCAACCATCATCCAGAGTGCATTCTACACTGTATAAGCATCAAATATAAATATTCAACGCTTATAACAGCCTGTTAATCAATCAATCGACATACAGCTAATTATTGGGATTAGTGTATGTCCAATTTCATCCAACACCCGTGTGGGGTTTCAAACAATCAAACATGGATTTTATTTGTGCAGTCGAGCGATGTGTAAAATTTATCATCCCAATCAATATCAGTCAAATGTGTGTATATAAACAAATCGTCCGATTTGTTTATATTTATTTATTTCATTTTTAATACACGTTAAAATGTTCTATTTTCAACTATAAAATATTTTTAACTATATAAATATTTTATTTCATTTCACATCACACAATCAAATTTCACAACATAGCAACCAAACAAACAAGTCATCCATGGTCTGTGGACGATGGGTGTCGGTTGCTGCTAAGCACCGTCTGCATCCTAGTATATATTTCAACTAGAAAATAAATTCAAGTGAGAAGTTCTCACCTTTGGTTTCCACTCCGCCAGTTCTATTTCTGAATTTCTAAACTGTCTGGACTTGCCCAAAAATTCCAACGCAATCTGTTCACGCTGTTCATAGTAAAAATAACATTTTAATATGCTATCATATGAATAAAAATCGAATTTTTATTCCGCTACAACATATATAAAAATCGCATTTTTAAACTGTTCTATATATTTTAAAAATCATATTTTTATTTATGCTATTGTTTTTAAATCAATTCTATTTTATATTTTTAAAACAAAGATAATTTTATTTTGTTAACAACGCTAATTTTATTTTGTTAACAATACAAATTTTATTTTGTAAACAATACAAGTTTTATTTTGAAAACAATACAAGTTTTATTTTGAAAACAATACAAGTTTTTTATTTTGAAACCAATGTAAATTTCTATTTAAAAATCCATGTTTGTTTATATTTCAAAAAAAACCAATCTATTTTTATATTTAAACAATGCTAATTACCATCAACAATTTACAAATCACGTTTGAGGGTTAACTAACCCTTTTCCTCATTCTGAATTCTTCAACAAGGTCGTACAGTAAAACTAGACCACACTGCCTGAAAAGAATCCACCGCCGCTCCCTAACCGCCAAACCGGACCCCCATCGTCGGACCTCCCCTCGACCGCCATTCTACCCCGCGCCATCCCCCAGAACCACGGCCCATTCGATGGCCAATCATGGCCAGTAACTGCTGATAAACCATATTGCTTCAGGCCTGAAATTCGAGCTCAAATCTACACCAGTTTCAATCAAACCGGTCTTGATTCGAAGATCGGAGAAACCCCGACAAATTTGCCTTGATTCCCACTTCGATGGTTGCATGGATTGATTGGAACAAGGAGGAAATATCGGAGCGCTTTGGCCATTGGTTCGTGACTGGCGGCGGTATTATTTGGGGGACTAGGGTTTGTAGAGAGAAGGGACTACTTATATAAATATTTTATTATATTTTATTCCTTTAATTTCAAAATTACCTGTTTACCGATACGAATCCCAAATCAATCCCAACGACTGTCACCCCTAGCCAAATACCCCCATTCCGAACATAATGGGATATGTTTCGTAACCTAATTCGGCTGTTATGATCAGTTTTCATCGAAACTCAAACATAAATCAGTATATAAACGCACATTTTAAATTACCGAGGTCACATACGGGCTCTAAATATTCCATAAAAAATATTTCTAACTTCGTATTGATGATATGGTCCTAACAAAACTAGTTTCGTAAAATTCTAAGATCGTTCGAAAAATGACCATTTTTTGGTCGATCGAAATTGACTGAATTGTTAAAACATGTTTAACTTCGCCACGCTCACATATTGATTCAGAAAATTGTGAATTTTGAAACATAGCAGTAATTTGACATCCCGGATCCAACAAAAGTAGTTTCATCGAAAATTGAGGTCGTTTGCAAAATTTCTATTTTTAAGGGCCTTTATATATATATTAAAGTATATATAAATTCCACACCGACTTTTCTGAATTTTAAACTGGACGTATCTTACACTCTATAAAGTTAAATCTCAGTTTCTTACATCCGTTAGAAAGATATTGTTCAACAGATTCAAATATTTCTTGTTTCGTCCAATTCTGACTTAAAACGAATTCTGTATATTCATTTGAAATTCGAAATCGAATTTTCGAACTGCAGCGCCCTTTCAGGCTCGTTATATAATTAAAATAAAATTATTCGTTTTAACTTCGTCGAAAATAAATTTTCCGTCGTTATTATTTAAAATAATCGATTTTAAATATTCAAAATTCTTTAAAATTGCCAAAATAAATTTTTTAAATTGGCTCGAATTTCCGGGTTATTACATAATTAATCTAATGAAATAGTTTAACAAAATTGGTTTTAATTTTAATAAGATTTTAAAAAGGAATTTACTATTTATTTTAGTTAATTAACAAGTTAACTACCTCTACTGTAGTTAATGATTGAAGTAAATTATCATTTTAATTAATAGTTTAGGAGATTACCTTTTAATTAAAATTCAATTAAAAGGTGATCGAAGTTGAAATGAATCTAATCGAAATGTGAAAGGCGTTTATGAACGGGTTTTATATTAAAACCGAGTTTTTATAACGATGTTGTAAAAGGGATTTTTTAAGCACGTTGGATAGCTTAAATCGAATATTTACTTTATATTTGAAGTTAGATAAAGGAAATTGAGAAATTGGAAAATTGTATGAAATGGCTAAGTGGGATTTATTCCGAGGTTCGGAATGTGATATTATGAAGTTTGGAATGCTAAGCGGAGTTGAAATTATTCCAAAATTTGGAATGTTATGTTCCGAAGTTCGGGACGTTAATCAAAAGAGAGAGTATAAGCTAAATAAAAGGTTTTGGAAATGACAAAGAACATAAGTTGTCGTAAATGATATGCAAATGATTTTGTAAATGATATGTAAGATTCATTTGATAGTTTAATAACAACCTATCAAATTTGACCTATATGATTGTTGGTACAGAAAGACCTGGGTCGAAATTATATTCGAAAACCATTCTGACCAGCATACACGTAGAAGACGTTGAGTGAAGATGGAGCACTGAAGACCGTGGATCTTCATAAACAGAAGAACCACATGTTGAATTTCTCTGGTTTAGCGACCAGAGATATTTCGGTAGTGATTCCGTCGTTAGTGAAATCTTCGGATTGCAAGGACTACTCGCTACTGATCCTTGGGGTGATACCTATATAGGATGTGGTAGGAGAGTGCCTTCGGTTCGTCTTGTTTCTGGATGATTTGTATGGACGAGCGTCTGACAAAGTATTTCCAAAGGGATCACATATATTGTTTTTCTTCAAACGTATTTCTGTTGGTGGCGGAGAAGGCAGTACACCTTCTTTAGCTTAACGCTCAGAGTATTTTTGTGGAAATCAAAATCTGTGATATCTGGATAATCTGACGATGTGATATTCAGAGTGAATGGTGGCCAGATGTTCTAAAGGTATTTATGACCTCGAGCCTCATCAACTAGGAAATGGCAAAAATCAGGTAAGTCACATAGCTATGCAGGTCGCTCCCATTAGGGTGTATTTTTACCATCTAGAGAATATTCATATTTTTTATTCTTTTCTCTTTTGTATCTCCCGGGAACGGTTATGTTGCAAGCAACCGTAGGTGACAATATATTATGTACTCTCAAGCGAAATGAGCGATCGGTCATGTTTAGCCTGAGTTGCAAGATATTCTTGTTGAACTTGATGTATTCCTCTCTAGAGACACACTGTCGGAAAGGTAGTTTCCCATACCTTGCCATGAAAATCCATTCTCCAATAATTGTCCACGGTTTTGATTGTAAACTATGTATGTAGAGCGTAAGATGCAAGCATTCTACTCGATGGTTATTTATTTGTATTTAGACATTATTATAATATCAGAAAGGATATTATTTTCCAAAAATGTTTTGTGTTGTTGTAAGGTAAATACAGTATGTATTTATGTGTGGATTTGGTCTTACGATTATCCTTTTCTTTCAAAAAGATGTTGACTTAAAATCAAGTTGTGTGATACATTTAAACTTTGTGTTTTTCTCTCACTCTGGTTCACCAGACTTATCCAGCATTTGTAATTCTCCGGTTAGACCTAGTTTTACAGGTTTATATTTGGATGCTGCGAACTTCATAAGACGTGTTGGAGGAGTTTAGACATATGCTATATATATGATGTGTATTCCACTGTGCGTTATATATGAGGACATATTATTATAACTGTCCATAGGTGTTGATGTACTCTAATATTGTAAGAATTTTAAAGCTCCCAGTAAAGATTTATTTCTATATTATATTTTATTCTGCTGCGATGTGAGACTCTATGTTATGTTGGTTCTTCTTCTTCTATTCTAATATTTCTTTCTTTCCTATCTCACGCTCTAATTTCTTTCCAGTAACTATCTCCTTTTCGGTACAATTTGGGTTGGACATGAGTTGTGATTGCCAATCTCAAAGAGTACAGGAAAATCAGTATGTTACAGTGGTATGATAGCGTTGATTTAGTAATAACCTTGGATCTGTTGCCTAACTCGATAGAGATGGGGTTAGTAATACCCTAGATTAAGTTGAGTGTATATATCTGAGAGCGTTTTTGTAGATTTTATATACAAATGTTTTGTATCATGTTATTTAATCGATTCAAGTGATGAGAAGCATGAATTGGTAATGGATACAATATTGTATTGCAAAGAGGGTAAATGAAATAATTTCACCCGAAATATATTTTTGTATAGAAAGGAAATAATCTTATCAAATTATTAAGATATTGTGTGTTGATTGATTTGAATGTTATTCAAATTTGGATTAAAATTTTGTATTGGAACTTAACTTGGTTAAGCGAAAATAAATTAAGAAATGATTTTGAAATTAAATAAAGTGGATCTGAATTTGGAAATTTAATGAATAATAATTAAATAGAAATCTATCGAATATTAATCGATTGATATTCAAATATGTTAAACCAATGTAAATATTAATATTGAATATAAATTCAATTTGTTGATTGAATTGGTTGTGTATTGGATGTTGATTATTTGATAGATTATTTGAATAAAATAAATCAATGATTTAATAATAGAAGTTGAATGAATTAAAGCTAAGAAAATGAACCCTAGAATTATAAATTAGAATTAAACCGCATATGAATTAAATTGGGTCATATAACCTTGTATAGTATAAACTGAATTAATAATTCATGTTTAATTATCGGAATTTGGGAAGTTATACTTGTTAATTAATGAAATGTTATTTGGAATTTCATGTATTTGTGACTTACATGTTAAATGAGTTAAGTACAGGTGCCCAATGGCTGTGAGAATTGATTTTGGTTGTGTAGATTGCACGTAAATTGAGCAAGTATGCTCAATAGCACTCGAAAAGGAATACGCGAAACTATAAAATTTTAGTTTTTGTTTTCCGACCATGTGGATCGATGTATATATATTTATTGTTCCTGCGATATCGCAGATGTCCCTCCATACAGTGGAGGCTCTGCCGAAATTTTCCGGGAATTTAAGGTGTTAGAAAATTTTCGATATTTTTGAATTTTTTTATTAATAATAATGAAGTGGTTTTCGATTTAAAATAAATTAGATTCTGAAAATCTACTGGTTTGTGATATTTTTCCTACCTTACTAATTTTGAGGACAAAATTCTATTAATGGGGGAACAATGTAATGTCCCGTATTTTTGGTAGTCAAATATTTATTTTAATTTATTTTTTTAAATATTGTATTTGGAATATCAATGGATTTTAATTTTAATTCTTTTATAAAAACGAAGTTTGAACGTTAAACTTATATATAATTATAAACGAACTCGAAATAGCATGGTAGTTTGTAATATTGAGTTTTGAACTTCAATTGAATATACAAGATCCATTTTAAGTTGGATTTCTGCGAAATGGTTGTGTTAAATAAATAGGTTGATATTGAATTGTCGTTATTGACTGTTATGAAACCATTATTTATTTGTATTGAATGATTATATTGAGATACCGTATATGATACAGGGAAGAACAGGTTGGAAGGATTCAATTGGATTCCTCAAATATATAAGATGTTATTTATTTTTATGTTATCATCATATGAACTATTTTGATTGGATGATTGATTTGATTGTTGATCATTGACCTGGGATCCAACATTTGTTTCGTTTTAACCAATGGGTAAAATTGGTTGAGAAATTGACAGTATATGGCCTATAAATCTCTCGTTTTCGAAATATGGATTTACCATCAGGTGAATCGATAAAACTGAAGTTATAAATTTTATTTTATAACTGAAGATAGTTGTTTTAAAATATATTATTTTGAATAAAAGTTAATAAAAGTAATTATTATTATTATTTATAATTAAGTTTATAATTATTTATTACTTGATCTTACGAAGTAAATTCTGATGTAAATCAGATTTATAAGCAAGATAGTAGAAAATTAACCTAATGATTAAGAGTTGGATAATTGTTTTTGTTAAGAAAAAATTAAAGGAAATGTTTAAATTAATTATATTATATTAATTAATTTAAATAAAGGACTATAATTGGAACTGGTTAACGAATTAGTCGTGTGTTTAGTTGATTAAGTCAACAATTTAACTGGGATTGATTATTAAATTAGTTTGTTTTGAATTGATCTAATGAAATAGTTTAACAAATATTGTTTTTAATTTTAATAAGATTTTAGAAAGGAATTTACTATTTATTTTAGTTAATTAAGAAGTTAACTACCTCTAACGTAGTTAATGATTGAAGTAAATTATTATTTTAATTAATAATTTAGGAGATTACATTTTAATTGAAATTAAATTAAAAAGTGATCGAATTTGAAATGAATCTAATCGAAATGTGAAAAGAGTTTATGAACGGGTTTTATATTTAAACCGAGTTTTTATAACGAATTTGTAAAAGGGAATTTTTTAAGCGAATCCGATAGCTTAAATCAAATATTTACTTAATATTTGAAGTTAGAAAAAGGAAATTGAGAAATTAGATAATGGTTTGAAATCGCTAAGTGAGATTTATTCCGAGGTTCGGAATGTTAAGCGGAGTTGAAATTATTCCAAAATTCGGAATGTTATGTTCCGAAGTTCGGAATGTTAATCAAAAGCGAGAGTATAAGCTAAATAAAAGGTTTTGGAAATGAAAACGAACATAAGTTGTTGTAAATGATTTACAAACTATTCTGTAAATGGAAGATAGGAGTTTAGAAATGTAATCGAAATATTAGTTGTCGATAATAATTACAAATGGAATTTGTAAATGAAGTAAGAGTTTTGGATAAATGAATTTTGTAGCAGTTGTTACATATAATAAATTGAACTTTTCGATTTATAAACTGAAGATCTTTAAAAAGATCTCTATGTGATTTTAGACACGCATAAGTTGTCGGAATGATTTGAAAAAGGTATAATATAAGAAAATAGAAGGTTTTGAGATAAATCTGTAACGTTTGTTACAGATGATAAGTTGAATTTTTTTGATAAAAAAGGATTCGTATGAGATGTCAATTATAAGAATTGTAAAAGATTTATAAAGAGATAATTATGTAAGATTTATAAAGATAATTGTAAGTTTATAAAGATACTTATATTAGATTTGTAAAGATACTCATATTAGATTTGTTAAAGACAGTTATATATAATTTAAAAACATATAGAGTATTGTTGTTATAAACAATTTGAAGAATGTTTATAAAGAGATGTTGAAGAAATTTTATAAAAGAATTATATTTATAATGGAATCGAAGCTCGAGTGTAATATTATACAAGATTATTAAAGATTAATAGAGAGGTATAATAATAGTTTACTTAATAAATAAATTAAGTAAACGTTGTTGAGATTTAAATAAGGTTCTTAAAGGAAAACGTGTGGTTAATAAACTTCTGTCTATTCTAAAGATATGAATGTTGTTAGTCAAGGTCTGAGAGGTAAATAAAATAGCCCAGCTTGAACGACTTCACGATTATCCAAGGATGGTATTAGTTTATAAACGAGAGAAATTGAGGGAAACATAAGTTAGGATTTCCGTAATAATATTAAACGCTGTATTCGAAAAAGTTTATAAGTGAATGATTTTTTTTTTTAAGAATATTCTTATTTATAATAAGAAGTAAAAGATGAACTCCAAATATTGAAAGACTAAAGAATATAATTAAAAGATGTTTAATTAACGAGGCCAAGTAATGCCGATACTGAATCAATGAATTCGTTTATTTTCAAAATTATTTATTTGATAGTTAAATAACCGACTATCAAATTTGCCCTATACGATTGTTGGTATGGAAAGACCTGGGCCGAAATTGTATTCGAAAATTGTTCCGACCAGCAAATACGTGGAAGATGTCAAGTGAAGATGGAGTATTGAAGACCATGGACCTACATAAATGAAGAACCATTTGTTGAATTTCTCTGGTTTAGTGGCCAGAGATATTTCAAAAGTGATTTTGTAACACCCCACACCCGCTAAGGTCACTCACTAAGGGAATGCCTTAACTTTGATGGAGTATTTTAAGTGAATATATAACAGAAAAATTACAATAAGACAGTTATAAATAATACTTGTTAACTAAAACATCATTTCATTGCAGCAGAAGGTAAACATGTTTGGTTACAATAACAAAACCATAAAACAAGAGTCAAGTACTAAATATCCATCCTGATGAAAACATAAGTACATAATCCCACTACATAACTAATAGCCATAATAGAAAAGATAAGCTGAGCTTTACATCAACGGTCCAAGCTCCAAAAGATAGATAAAGCAATCTGATCAAAGCCCACTAGTGCTAGGCCCACTCTGAGAACCTGAGGTTTGGGAAAAAGATAAAAAAACAACGGGGTCAGACATAAGTCTGAGCGAGTCCTATAACTTTAACAATACAATCATTAAAGTAATTAGGGTATGATATAAACTTGGTACGGTAACGACTGGGGATAAATGACTACACTAAGCAGCCAACTAGACATAGGAAGAACGAAGATAACGGTAAAGACGCATCTACCCACCCAAGGATAATTACTACACTGCACCACACTAGTCATTCCTACTTAAAGGTTGATCCCACCCAAGGACTTAGAAAATTTAACTAGTAGTTTCGTGTACCCCTAGATGACCACATAGGTGCCGTCTGCCCCTATCTCCACTAGGTGTACCCACTACTCCCCAAGCGATCGGCTCCCTAACGTAGATATCCATGCTGGTCCCACAGTGGGGTGTATCATTCCCCAAAGTGGCAACCGGTTACCAACACTGATGCACGGCTTATACCTACACAATGCAACAACGTCTTACCTACCAGCCCGGGTCCACACACGCATATGAAACCCGTTGGACTTGCGTTGCCACCGCTACCCCGTTTTGGCCTCTTATAGTCAAACCCAGTATGCGTGTCCCGTCCTCGACTTGGGTCGAGCACACAAAGATACGTTTTGGGTTAATGGTTGAAATGGGCCCCCACAAGCTACCCACCTAAGCTTGCTCCCTCTAGTGTATCCCACTTAACCCTTTAATCATGTTTAATTACATGTTTCCGCTTTGGTTAAGTATTCTAATCGTATTTTCTATTGCCACCCAAGGCAACCACTAGATTTCCACATGCCACCCAAGGCACCAACTTAACCCCTCATGCCCCACTACATGCTTATCTGGTTAAGTGTTTCTTAATTGATTAAGACCGTAACCTTTGTAAAGACCTCTCACATTAGACTGTCTTTTATGGCAGCTGGATTTGCCGG
The DNA here is from genome assembly GCA_030737875.1 of Allium sativum. Taxonomy (NCBI): domain Eukaryota; kingdom Viridiplantae; phylum Streptophyta; class Magnoliopsida; order Asparagales; family Amaryllidaceae; genus Allium; species Allium sativum. The sequence continues at coordinate 434,848,313 of CM060912.1, forward strand.
TCGGGTCCGGGCAGCCTTACGCCATAACAGAGTCTAACCTCGTGTCTTTACACTTGTCACGTATTTAGTTTATGCCTAAGACCTCTCAAATTGGGCCAATCATTTGTAGCCGCTGGATTTGTCGGTCGGGTCCGGGCAGTCTTATGCTACAAAAGGGTCCAACCTCGTGTCCTGGTCGATTAATTACACCTAATTAATCACCCCCATATTTTGAATTAATTTTCCCTAATTAATTCCAATTTAATGATGTACATAATTGACTCAATTATGTCCATCCACTTATGGTATGCAACATCATACCAATTTCACCACAATTTTGTAAACATGAATATTAACCCCATCGTTCCCCACGTAATACGCTAACATGACATACTTAAAAGGGAAGATTCATCACAAATACAATGGGTTCAACTTAACATAACATTAACATCAACATGGGTTTTAAAGGTGTCAACTTGCATATATGACCATAGCATCAAACCCAACTAGCATAAATAATCAACCCAAACTTGTATGAATCACATATGTCATAAAGAGGGTAACTTGCATAGATGTTCATGTCATAGACCTATCATAAAGGGATAAACTTGCATACATGTCATAGGTCTAAAAAGGGATGAACTTGCATATGTTACTCATATCATAAAAAGGGGTAAACATGCATATATATGCATGACATACAAAAGGGTAAACTTGCATATGTATGCATATCATACAAAGGTGTAAACTTGCACATGTTACTTGCATATAATAAAACACCAAACTTGCATAACATGTCATATATGAACTTGCATATAATCAAACACCAAACTTGCATAACATGTCATATATGAACTTGCATATAATCAAACACCAAACTTGCATAACATGGTGTCATAATGGATCAATGTTTATCATAGTGATTTGCATAACTAGCATCATGAACATATAGCATAAAACTTGCATAACTAGCATCATGGACATATAGCATAAAACTTGCATAACTAACATCATGAGCACATAGCATATGATAACATAACTTGCATTGATCCACATTCATAACCATAACCTCATTACATCCTATCATAATTAGTTTAGCAATTGCTTGCTAAAGGCATAGAAACTCACAACTTGTTGATTAGCACTCCTATGAAGAAGATTTAGTTGCTAGAGTTGATTAGAAGTTGATTTGAGAAGCTATCTTCTTCTCTAATTTGTGGAGGCTCCTTCTAAGTTGCATTTTGACGGCATGATGACGTTGTATCTATTTTTAGTATGGATTAGGGTAGTCTTAGGGTGCATTTATAGATTTAGGATGTAGTTTAGGCCCTTAGATTAGCCCTAGATTAGTTTAGAGCCATCAGATCTCGTCACAAGCCCCAAAACACAGCCCAAACCGCTTCAGACTGCACCCAGGCCAACCTGGCCGAGTACCCAGGTCGACACCCATGACGACTGGGCAGTCGACATGGGTTGGGGCTGGTGTCGACTGGGCAGTCGACACCCCTGTCGACTTGGCCTGCGCGAGAATTTTCCTGCCTTCCCCCTGTGTGTTGAATTTCGAATTTGGCTTAAGTTTAAACTGTTTTTAAACTTGAATTTTCTGAAAACTTTGTTGGGCCATAACTTGGTCATACGGACCCCAAATCACGCAAACTCGGACTCTATCTCAACCAGAATTCCGAGATGAACACAATGGCGCAACCCGTTTTCCCTAATTCCCACATCTAGGATTAGTTATTCTTTAATTTGTGAATGTTAATATTAACTGAAATTCGGGGTGTTACATTCTCCCCTACTTAAAGGATTTCGTCCCCGAAATCTCTAAGTCCAGAAGAACATATCCTACCATCCAAACAACCATCTACTAAACCATCAAACACTGGCATCCATTATCCTTAAGGTTTATAATGTTGTATGAACATATGCAAAAAGTGTGTGTATATGTTCCCTGTCTAATGCAAAATCAGGCGGTCTACTGATTCAGTTGACCTCCTTAATGCAAACCATGATAGTGCCATGCATCCAATATGTATGCGAAAGAACCCTATCGACACATACTATTTCTACATGTGTGCACAACCATACACAAAAATGCATCATCCATATGATAACACAACCATTATACATCCATTAATATAGCTACCTACACACAATTATATGCAATATGCAATTTGATGTGACTGAGCCAATCTAGTGTCTAAAGTGTGTGTATATGCATCCACGAGCAACCACTAGCAAACACTTGCATCCACACGCATCCATCAATCATAACATGTCTCAAACACATGTTTCAACCATAGGTTTACCCTATCTAAAGGTCAAAAGTACTAACGAGAGGACATACTAAAGAAAAGATAAGCACAAGATAAGCGATAAAGGAGAAGTTAAAAGACATACCCTCGAAAAGGAAAGGGTACAATGAACGCATCTTCACTTCTGTCTCCCAAGTAGCGTTGCTCTCATCATCTCCCCATTGCACTTTGACTAGTTGAACCTCTCTGTTTCTCAACTTCCTAGTCTCTGACCAAAGGATGCGAGTAGGAGCTCGACGAATCGTCGCATCACGCTCTACCTCCACTTCTCTAAGCAAGCTCGGCTCTACCACCTCCACGGTCTCATGTAGGCACTTCCTCAAATGCGACACATGGAATACGTCATGTACACCACTAAGTCTCTCGGGCAACTCTACTCTATATGCCATCTGTCCAATCTTTTCGTTAATAGGAAACGGCCCTACAAACCTTGGTGCTAACTTACCAATGGACCCGAAGCGAACAACATTCCGTAATGGAGATACTTTGACAAAGACCATGTCCCCAACATCAAACTCAAGATCTGTCCTCCTCTTATCCGCGTAGGATTTCTGTCTGTCTTGAGCCTCTTTCATCCTTCTTCGAATCAAATCAATTTTTTCCGAAGTTTCTCTAACCATATCGGGCCCAAGCAAGATCTTATCCGTAGATTCCCACCAACATGTAGGTGACCGACAAGACCTTCCATAAAGAGCTTCGAAAGGAGCCATGCCAATACTAGACTGAAAGCTGTTATTATACGCGAACTCCACCAATGGAAGATGCTCTTCCCATGTACCTCCAAAATCTAAGATACATAGCCTCAAAAGGTCTTCTAGAACACGATTCACCCTCTCGGGATGGCCGTCCGTCTGAGGATGATATGCGGTGCTCAAACACAACTGAGTCCCTACCGCCTCTTGCAAACTCTTCCAAAACTCGCTAGTGAAGATAGGATCTCGATCGCTCACTATGCTAGAAGGTACACCATGCAACCGAACTATCTCTCGAAGGTAAACTGAAGCTAGCCATGGAGCAGTCCTCTTACTCTTCACGGGTATGAAATGGGCGCTCTTAGTAAGTCTGTCTACCACAACCCAAATTCCCGTATTACCCTTCCTCGATCTCGGTAACCCATCAATAAAATCTATCGAGACGCTATCCCACTTCCATTGCGGAACTTCCAATGGGTGAAGCAACCCACCAGGTTTCTTTTGCTCTGCTTTCACTTGTTGGCACACCAAGCATCTAGCGACATACTCGGCCACATCTTTCTTCATACCGGCCCAAAAGAAAACTCGCTTCATGTCTTGGTACATTTTGTCCCCACCGGGATGAATGGTCATCTTCGAACGATGTGCATCATCAAGAACAACCTTCTTCAAACCCTCGTCCTATGGTACACAAAGTCTACCGTCTCTACGAAACCACCCCTTACCATCTAGGGTGTACCTACTCAAATGGTTGGACGACTCCCCCCTTATGAGCTTCTCCACTAACTCAACCAACTGTGGGTCGTCCCGCTATGCCTCACCAATCCATCCCAAAAGAGTAGGTCTGACCTCTAAGGATGCTAGCAAACCGGGTATAAATTCAACGGAAGGTCTGAAGTCAAACATCAAGATAAATTCCAAGCTTCGTCATTCCACGAATAATGGACTCAAGGACAACCTTTTTCTGCTTAAGGCGTCTGCCACCACGTTACCCTTGCCAGGGGTATGTGCTATTTCAAAATCATAGGATGCTTAGAACTCCATCCACCTTTGTTGCCTTAAGTTCAAATCCTTTTGAGAAAACAAGTACTTCAGTGATTTGTGGTCAGTGAATAATTCAAACCTCTTGCCAAGAAGATAATGGCGCCAAGTCTTAAGCGCAAAAACAATAGCGGCCAACTCTAGATCATGTGTAGGGTAATTTTTCTCATGCGCTCTCAACTGCCTTCCCCCATAGGCTATTACCCTTCCCTCTTGCATTAAGACTGCGCCTAGTCCTGTCCCACAAGCATCGGTATAAACAACAAATGGCTTACTCTCATCTGGCAACACTAAGACTGGAGCTGTGGTTAAAGCTCTCTTTAACCGTTGGAACGCATCATCACAATCTACGTCCCATGTGAAGACTAGATTCTTCTTCGTCAAGCGAGTTAATGGGGCTGATATCTTTGCGAAATCCTTGATAAACTTCCTATAGTAGCCAGCCAACCCCAAGAAACTCCTCACCTCGGTAGAATTCTTCGGAACCTTCCAATTTTGGATGGACACTACCTTCGCGGGATCCACAACTATCCCTTCTTTGGAGACCACGTGCCCTATGAACCGCACCTCCTTCCTCTAAAAGTGACATTTAGAGAATTTAGCCTTAAGGCTATGCGCTCGAAGAGTCTCCAACACTTCACTAAGATGTAGGGCATGCTCTTCTTCACTCTTAGAAAAGACCAAGATGTCATCCACAAAGACCACAACGAACTTATTAATGTACTCCCTGAACACCCTACTCATCAAATCAACAAAGTATGCAGGGGCGTTCGTCAAAACAAAAGGCATCACCAGCCACTCATAGAAACCATCCGGAGTCCTAAAGGCAGTCTTCTCTATACTATCCTCAGCCACTCTCAACTGATGAAACCACGTGGCTAAGTCCAACTGCGAAAACACTGAGGCGCCAACCAACTGATCAAAGAGATCATCAATCCTCGGCAATGGGTGTCTATTCTTCTTTGTAAGTTTGTTGAGTTCTCTATAGTCTACACAAAGTCTGAGGGACCCATCCGCCTTCGTGGCAAAAACTACTGGAGCACCCCACTCCGATATACTTCGTCTTATGAACCCCTTCTCAAGCAACTCCCCTACTTGCTTATTGAGTTCCCTCCTCTCACGAGGAGCCATGTGGCGCACTGGCAAAGATACTGGTTTAGCATTGTCTACCAGATATATTCGGAAGTCTATCTCCCGCTTCGGAGGTAAGCCCTTCACCTCCTCAAACACATCCGAGTATTCCCGGACCACTCTAACAGATCGCAAACTCTCGACCAAAGCTCAAGCGATTCAAGACAACTTAGCATAACAGAATCCATGGGATTACAAGAGATCTCGAGAGTGTTACCCAAGCGGGTCATGAGCCTAACAACTCTCCTTTCACAATCAAGAACGGCACCATTACTGGATAACCAGTCCATGCCCAAAATCAACCCATAGCCCGTGAAGCCCAAAACAAAAGCATCACATCTAAACTCAACGCTAAGTATGGAAATCTTCAAACCCAAACATATCATGGACAAATAAGTGGAGCCCCCAATTGGGTTTGAAACAACCAAGGGATCATCTACTAGATTGGTGTCTAAGTGCAGTGACTCAACTAATAATGATGAGATAAACGAGTGTGATGCGCCAGAGTCGAATAAAGTGCGGACATGATGATCAAACAGAAAAACCAGACTTTCAACGGAAATAGTTCTACCTCTTTCCTGAATCGGTGGAACCGCGAGAGCCTGAACTTGCCCCCTTGCCTGACCTGGTGCCATAAGAGCCTGCACCTGTCCCCCTGAGGTAGATCCCGTCCTCTGCCCCTTCTTAGGGCAGTCCTTCACTAGATGCCCTGCTTCGCCACAGTGGAAGTAGCCAATCTTCTTCTTCTTCTTCCGACAATCTTTGCTTAGGTGGCCTGGTGTCCCGCAATTGAAGCACTTCTTCTTTCCCTTGCCACCGTTGCCTTTCCCACCCTTGTTTTGTTGTTGCTGTTGAGGTCTCTTCTGATCTCCTTTCTTCTCGGGTGCCTTATTAGCATTGGGACCCTTCTCTTCCTCATGCATAAGTGCCATGTCTACTAGCTTCTCAAAGGTGGCCCCCATAGGGATGTGAGTCATAGCCAATCCATGCATCGGTTCATTCAAGCCTTTAACGAACCTCTGAGCCTTCTTCTCCGGTGTGTTCACCATGTCCATGCCAAACCTTGCTAGCTGATTAAACTTGTTGACATATTCCTTCACTGATAAGTTTCCTTGCTTTAGTGTCAAGAACCTTTCCATATACAGATTTTCTTCCGCACGTGAAAGAAACTTCACCTAAAACCTTTGCCTGAAATCCGCCCAAGAGTCAACTAGGTGTTCTCCATTAGTGACCTCCCACCAGAACGAGGCCTCTCCCTTTATTAACCAAGCAGCTAACTTGACTTTCTTTCCTTCTTCCATCTCAAAGATGTCTATCAACTCTTCCGTTACCTTAAGCCAGTCCCTAGCTTCCACAAAAGTTTCTGATCCTTGAAAAGGTTTCCCTCCCATATCCTTAAATTCCTTGCAAGTCTTAGCAAAAGTATCCGCGCGAGGAGGAGGAGGGGGAGGAAGATCGGGTGCAACTGGTGGGGGAGGAACATTTGTTGGACCCGCATCGGCGGCCTTAGCCTCCATCAATCTCCTATACCATACTGGTATCGCTACACCCTCCGGAAAGTTAAGATCTTCAGCCATGCTGAAACGAAAAAGGAAAGATTCAAAACGGAGAATTCGAAAGATAAAGATATGGCTATTGGGGATTATACTTTTCTTTCAAAAACTTTTCTCTTAAAAGACATGTTTTTGAAAATACTTCTTCCAAAAATGTTTTTTGAAAAATAGTTTTTCTAAAAAATTTATCTGTTCTGGTAACCTTCAGCTCTGATACCACGTGTAACACCCCGCACCCGCTAAGGTCACTCACTATAGGAATGCCTTAACTTCGGTGGAGTATTTTAAGTGAATATAGAACAGAAAAATTACAACAAGACAGATATAAATAATACTTGTTAATTAAAACATCATTTCATTGCAGCAGAAGGTAAACATGTTTGGTTACAATAACAAAACCATAAAACAAGAGTCAAGTACTAAATATCCATCCTGATAAAAACATAAGTACATAATCCCACTACATAACTAATAGCCATAATAGAAAAGATAAGCTGAGCTTTACATCAACGGTCCAAGCTCCAAAAGATAGATAAAGCAATCTGATCAAAGCCCACTAGTGCTAGGCCCACTCTGAGAACCTGAGGGTTGGGAAAAAGATAAAAAAACAACGGGGTCAGACATAAGTCTGAGCGAGTCCTATAACTTTAACAATACAATCATTAAAGTAATTAGGGTATGATATAAATTTGGTACGGTAACGACTGGGGATAAATGACTACACTAAGCAGCCAACTAGACATAGGAAGAACGAAGATAACGGTAAAGACGCATCTACCCACCCAAGGATAATTACTACACTGCACCACACCAGTCATTCCTACTTAAAGGTTGATCCCACCCAAGGACTTAGAAAATTCAACTAGTAGTTTCGTGTACCCCTAGCTGACCACATAGGTGCCGTCTGCCCCTATCTCCACTAGGTGTACCCACTACTCCCCAACCAATCGGCTCCCTAACGTAGATATCCGTGTTGGTCCCACAGTGGGGTGTATCACTCCCCAAAGTGGCAACCCGATACCAACACTGATGCACGGCTTATACCTACACGATGCAACAACGTCTTACCTACCAGCCCGGGTCCACACACGCATATGAAACCCGTTGGACTTGCGTTGCCACCGCTACCCCGCTTTGGCCTCTTATAGTCAAACCCAGTATGCGTGTCCCGTCCTCGACTTGGGTCGAGCCCACAAAGATACGTGTTGGGTTACTGGTTGAAAAGGGTCCCCACAAGCTACCCACCTAAGCTTTCTCCCTCTAGTGTATCCCACTTAACCCTTTAATCATGTTTAATTACATGTTTCCACTTTGGTTAAGTATTCTAATCGTATTTTCTATTGCCACCCAAGGCAACCACTAGATTTCCACATGCCACCCAAGGCACCCACTTAACCCCTCATGCCCCACTACATGCTTATCTGGTTAAGTGTTTCTTAATTGATTAAGACCGTAACCTTTGTAAAGACCTCTCACATTAGACTGTCTTTTATGGCAGCTGGATTTGTCGGTCGGGTCCGGGCAGCCTTACGCCATAACAGAGTCTAACCTCATGTCTTTACACTTGTCACGTATTTAGTTTATGCCTAAGACCTCTCACATTGGGCCAATCATTTGTAGCCGCTGGATTTGCCGGTCGGGTCCGGGCAGTCTTATGCTACAAAAGGGTCCAACCTCGTGTCTTAGTCGATTAATTACACCTAATTAATCACCCCCATATTTTGAATTAATTTTCCCTAATTAATTCCAATTTAATGATGTACATAATTGACTCAATTATGTCCATCCACTTATGGTATGCAACATCATACCAATTTCACCACAATTTTGTTAACATGAATATTAACCCCATCGTTCCCCACGTAATACGCTAACATGACATACTTAATAGGGAAGATTCATCACAAATACATTGGTTTCAACTTAGCATAACATTAGAATCAACATGGGTTTTAAAGGTGTCAACTTGCATATATGACCATAGCATCAAACCCAACTAGCATAAATAATCAACCCAAACTTGCATGAATCACATATGTCATAAAGAGGGTAACTTGCATAGATGTTCATGTCATAGACCTATCATAAAGGGATAAACTTGCATACATGTCATAGGTCTAAAAAGGGATGAACTTGCATATGTTACTCATATCATAAAAAGGGGTAAACATGAATATATATGCATGACATACAAAGGGGTAAACTTGCATATGTATGCATATCATACAAAGGTGTAAACTTGCACATGTTACTTGCATATAATCAAACACCAAACTTGCATAACATGTCATATATGAACTTGCATATAATCAAACACCAAACTTGCATAACATGTCATATATGAACTTGCATATAATCAAACACCAAACTTGCATAACTGGTGTCATAATGGATCAATGTTTATCATAATGATTTGCATAACTAGCATCATGAACATATAGCATAAAACTTGCATAACTAGCATCATGGACATATAGCATAAAACTTGCATAACTAACATCATGAGCACATAGCATATGATAACATAACTTGCATTGATCCACATTCATAACCATAACCTCGTTACATCCTATCATAATTAGTTTAGCAATTGCTTGCTAAAGGAATAGAAACTCACAACTTGTTGATTAACACTCCTATGAAGAAGATTTAGTTGCTAGAGTTGATTAGAAGTTGATTTGAGAAGCTATCTTCCTCTCTAATTTGTGGAGGCTCCTTCTAAGTTGCATTTTGACGGCATGATGACGTTGTATCTATTTTTAGTATGGATTAGGATAGTCCTAGGGTGTATTTATAGATTTAGGATGTAGTTTAGGTCCTTAGATTAACCCTAGATTAGTTTAAAGCCATCAGATCTCGTCACAAGCCCCAAAACACAACCCAAACCCCTTCAGACTGCACCCAGGCCAACCTGAACGAGTACCCAGGTCGACACCCATGTCGACTGGGCAGTCGACATGGGTTGGGGCGGTGTCGACTGGGCAGTCGACACCCCTGTCGACTTGGCCTGCGCGGGAATTTTCCCGCCTTCCCCCCGTGTGTTGAATTTCGAATTTGGCTTTAGTTTTAAACTGTTTTTAAACTTGAATTTTCTGAAAACTTCGTTGGGCCATAACTTGGTCATACGGACCCCAAATCACGCAAACTCGGACTCTATCTCAACCAGAATTCCGAGTCGAACACAATGGCGCAACCCTTTTCCCCTAATTCCCACATCTGGGATTAGTTATTCTTTAATTTGTGAATGTTAATATTAACTGAAATTTCGGGTGTTACAGATTCCGTCATGAGTGAAATCTTCGGATTGCAAGTACTACTCGTTACTGATCCTTGAGGTGATGCCTATTTAGGATGTAGTAGGAGAGTGCCTTCAGTTTGTCCTGTTCTTGGAGGACTTGTATGGACGAGTGTCTGACAAAGTATTTCCAAAGGGATCACGTATATTTTTTTCTTCAAACGTATTTCTGTTGGTGGCGGAGAAGGCAATACACCTTCTTTAGATTAACGCTCTAATTATTTTTGTGGAAATCAAAATTTGTGATATCTGGAGAATCTGATGATGTGATATTCAAAGTGAATGGTGGCCAGATGTTCTAAAGGTATTTGTGACTTCGAGCCTCATCAACCGGGAAATGGCGAAAATCGGGTAGGTGCTATGTGGGTCGCTCCCATTAGGGCGTATTGTCACCATCTAGAGAATATTCATATTTGTTCTTCTTTTCTCCTCTGTATCTCCAAGGAATGCTTATGTTGCTAGAAACCGTAGGTGACAATATATTCGGTACTTTCAATCGAAATGGGGGGTCGGTCATGTTTAGCCTGGGTTGCAAGATGTTCTTGTTGAACTCGGTGTATTACTCTCTAGACATACACTATCGGAAAGGTGGTTGCCCATACCTTTCCATGGAAATCCATTCTCTAATAAGTGCCTGTGGTTTTGATTGTATACTATGTATATAGAGCGTGAGATTGCAAGCATTCTACTAGATGGTTATTTGTATTTAGACATTATTATAATATTAGAAAGGATATTGTTTTTCAAAAGTGTTTTGCGTTATCGTAAGATAAAAACCATACGTATTTATGTGTGTATTTGGTCTTATGATTATCCTTTTCTTTCAAAAATATTTTGACTTAAAATCAAGTTGTGTGATACATTTAAACTTAGTGTGTTTCTCTCACTTATGTTCACCAGACTAATCCGACGTTTGTAATGCTCGGGTTAGACCGGGTTTTACAGGTTTATATCTGGATGTTGCGAACTTCAGAAGATGTGCTGGAGGAGTTCAGATGTATGCTATATATATGATGTGTATTCCGCTATTTGTTGTATATGAGGACGAACTATTGTTACTGTCCAGAGATGTTAATGTACTCGGATATGTAAGTATTTTAAAGCTCTCAATAAAGGTTTATTTCTATATTATATTTTGTTCCGTTGCGATGTGAGACTCTGTGTTGTGTTGGTTTTTCTTCTTCTTGTATTCTAATATTTCTTTCATTCTTATCTCATTCTCTAATATCTTTCTAATAACTATCTGCATTTCGGTACAATTTTGGTTGGACATGAGTTGTGATTGCCAATCTCAAAGACTATGGGAAAGTCAGTATGTTACAACATCCGATTGGAAATATAAAGAAGGGTCAAACATCAATTTAAATCAAATGAGTCATATTGCTTTCATATTAACCACCGTGCTTAAGAATCTGGAAAAGGCTTCAAATGACGGTTATTGGATTACAGTAATGTAAGAATACTAAATAAGTTTAAGAGAAATGACATTGAGAATTAGTTCCAAGACAAAATGATCAAACTATCATTAGTACAAAATCACTATACAAAGATACGGTTGATGAAAATGGAAATATAGTGCGAAATTAAAAAATATTAAGAGTACAATGAAATAATTAAAAAGAAGGAATAGTCTAAAAAAAATCTCTTGTTACTGGACTAGAAGAAGTTTGTGTCTTAGTAGCCTATTCTTGTCATTATAACTTTATATTTTATCAAATAGATGTTAAAAGAGCATTTTTAATGGTTTTATCAAAGAAAATTATATGTTGAAGATACCTCTTTCTAAACATGAAAATTTCCTCAATCACTTTTATATGCTTAGGAAAGCTCTATATGGCTCAAAATGATCACACCATGCTTGGTATGAACATTTAAAAAGTTATCTTTTAAGCTTGAGATATGAAATTGAAAAGATAGACTGGTATGCACGTAAATGTGCTTATTTATACTCACATATTTAATCTATTTAATTAAATAAATGAACATATTAGGATATTCTACATGATAAAACCATGATTAATTGTTTTCAATTCATCATTCACTTTGGGGTAAAACAGTTATTTGTGCATGTATTACTTTTTGATAAAATTTACGTGCACCTTTATGGTTCTTTTATAGAAACTAAGGAGCAAACTTTTATAATCTTTCATGAAGATATGCATGCATATGAAGATATACAAAGAGAAGAGGAAAATAAGTCATCTGTTGGATAATGGAGGACCCCACATACCCACATAACCCACTTTCCTTAAGGCTACAATTAAAAGCCAATGCATCAGTTAAAAGACACAAAAAAGCTTCATACACTTTGAATGAAGGATTACGTGCTAATGGCAAGAAACTTCTACATATGAAGAGAGCATTTTGGGGATTTTCCAAAAAATAGAATTACGATTCAGTTATGATTAAACACCCTTATGTTTCATGTAGAAAGGATCTTTTTTTAATCTAATTATCTATATGAAAGTTTAAGATCAACTATGATAAAAATGGCTTCTGTAACGACCCAGATTTTCAGCCGTTGAGTTCTGAATATTTAATTTGTTTTAAATATTTTGTTTGAAATATATATAGGAGTTTATAAGGAATTTATTTAATAAAACGACATTTAAACGTATAATTTATTATTATATTTAAAACGAGCTCGTAACGGCGTGGTAGTTCGAAATTTGGCGTTCGAACTTTAAAGGAATATACAGAATTCGTTATAAGTCGGATTTCTTCAAAACAAGAAAAGTTTGAATCTATCGAACTGTATCTTTCTAATGGAAGTGAAAAATCGAGATTTCGTCTTATAGATTGTAAGTTACATCCAAATCAAATTTTCAGAAAGTCGCTCAGGAATCGTATATAGGCCATAACGGTTATTTAAATATCGGTCTTGAATTTAGACAAGCCCTTTGAAACGTAGTGATAATTTAATTTTTAGAATTTTACAGTATTTTTTAATTAATTAAATATACAACTTTTTTTTTGGAGTATTTTTCACCCTACATCAATATTTTGAGTTTTCATAATATAAGTTAAACTACCGATATTATCATATTTTTGGGATCATGGTACCTCGCTGGACACGACCGTACTCTTACTTTTGTCTGTAGCGGTTCGAACATAAACGAAATTCTATGTAGTCGGTACTACATTATTATATACAAATTCCTTCCATCCAATTTTTCATGTACCACGTTCTCCAGTGTTATCAATTCGTAACTGGACATAAAAGACCACCATTTACTAACTTTAAAAATCTGAAACCATTCCTCGTTTTAGTCTCTCGTAACCGTCCTATTTTCGAACTTAGGAAGAAAATTATTCCTAATATAATGACAGTAATCGACGTTCAAAGAAAACATAGCTAGTAAATTCATAAACATTGTGACAAAGAATGCACATATTTTATTTTCTCTACGGTGCAAATTTGTTCCCTTAGTGTGTATAACGCCTACCTAGTTCTTACCTCTTAAGTATACACATGCCTAGTAAATTCTAAGTTACCTCTACATGTAGACCTCTAGTTTAGACAAGCACATGCCTACGCTGTTTCTCCATGTGACAGCACCTCACCATCAAGTCACACAAACCAAGATGAAATGAAAATACGAGCGCAACTACCCTGAAGCATCGTGTAGGCTGTATGTCTCACCATCAACGTCACAGACAAACCAATGGAGACTCAACTTTTATTTGCAAACAGTAGGCACATGCAAATTACTGCATAACCTATACACAAGTAGGCTCACTTTGAAATGAATGTACACTGTGCCTACCCTCTGCAACACAATAAGAGAGCTGCAATGAAATTTCAAATCATATAGGGACAACACCAAAAATAGAGACAACTATCCTCTACAACCTACTGTCATGACGATGGAACGTTCTTCTTATCCCATGTTATTTCTCGTCTATATATACGGTGTTAGCCTTCATTTTACTTCAGAAAACCCGAATGTCCTCCTCTATTATATATATATAAATATGCATTGCTGGCTCTTTTCGTGTCTTTCTTAACAACATGAAGCTGAGCCTCCTCCATTCTTCTTTTGCAAAATGAACAATCGATCCTCTACTTCAAACTAGCGCTTCGGGTTTATGTAGATGGACCATGCTGGTATGGGATCAACTTGGGTCAGGAAGTAATGGGGTAGAGAACCTTTTGATGTAACAGATGTATATGCGGTGGAGTGCATGGTGTTTGGGTTGACAGTATAAGTCGGGTGTTAACAGTGAAGTATGGATGGAAGTTCATGCGGTATCAAGAAGCCGAAGGATGGAATTTGAACTGAGCAAATAACAGAGGGGTAGGGAGTCACGGACTCATGTGTGCGAGAGGAACAATGGTGAGCAGAGGACGTGGTTTCGTGCATGGAGGCTTGTGAATTAGAGGGGCACAGGATGGCCATTAGTGGCAGCAGGTCTCGAACAAATTCAAGAGAAGAGAGGGCGTGAGAAATCTGAAGCTTCTAAGAATGGACAAAACCGGTAATGTTGAAACCGTATCGGAAAGCACGAGGTTATAGAGCGGTGTTGAACAGAGTTGGACACAGTGGAAAACAAACCGTTTTGATAGACAATGGGAATACAAGGTGAGTTAAACTCACTCAGTTATCTCCCGCTTATATTTTATAAGTTGGGTTTTTTTATTTTTGTGTGCTATGGTTGCTAGTGATTGACTGATTGCTGATATGTATATTCAGTTATTGTTTGAACTGATGAAATTAAACGTCGTTTAATTTCAGTGAAACCCAAATCGTTATTTTTAATGATTGGTTCCAATTAAGGTAAGTTACCATATTGGTCACGTTTATAGAATAAACGTGTTTTACTAAATGAATTATTTTGATTGATTGTTGTGATTGATATTGAATGGTCGTTATAGACTGTATGAGTCCATTATTGAATTATTTGATTGGATGGTTGAATATCGACCTAAAATTCAATATTGGTTTGGTTTAAATCAATGAGTGCTGTTGGTTGAGTGATTGACAGTGCATGGCCTATGAATTAACCGTTTTTATAAATATCGATCTACCGTCACGTAAATCGACGAGTTAAAGTTATAAAATTTATTTATAACTGAGAATAGATTTTTAAATCTATTATTTTGAATTAAGATTTGTAAAGAGGAAAATTATTTATTATTTATGAATCAAGCTTATAATTGATTTTATAAAGGAAATTACTAATATTTATCAGATTTGTGAATAGGAATTAAATTAATGTTTAAGTTTGGAATAATCGTTTTGAGAGATAATTGAAAGGAATTAATTAAGTTAATTATATTATTAATTAATTATATAGAATTGGTTAATGATGTAATCATGGTTTAGATTGACAAAGTCAATTCTTTTAACTGAGTTAGTGATAAGATCAGTTGTTGGATTAAGTTAACAAAATGGAAGAAGGAAATTTAAGAAAATGCGACGATTTAAATTTATGTTTAAATCAATTTAAAAGGAAAGTGATAAATAAAGAGTTATATTAAACCATGGTTTATGACAAAGTTTATAAAAAGGAAACGAGGTGTATTTGATATTAAATGTTGGTTTTGAGTTACAACTGATGTTCATCTGAAGGTAAGACCATTGTTGGTCAAGGTCTGAGAGGTAATTAAATACCCCAACTTGAACGACTTCGAGATTATCTGAGGGTAATATTGGTTGTAATGGGAAGGTGAAAATAATCTATTTCCATTTGAGAAATGATATCGCCGTGTAATTAAAAGTGTCGAGAATTTATAATTAGATGTCCAAAGTAATGAAGGAGGAAAAGATTCGAGACTTATTATATACATACATGTATATAATTGGATTTCCGAAGACAAGGAAATAAAATGAGATCATGTAAAATTGAAATGTATTTTTAAGATAAAAGACAATTGAAAAGTTAAGTTTTTATACCAAAGGAAGTATAGTTGGTTATTATATTCAAATGATAAAATAAAGGAGATTTATATCATTGTCTCACTTGAAATAAGATGAGTTGTGTTCCAATATGGTTAATTAGAAATAGAAATAAGAAAAGGGGTTTGAAACGATAGCCAAAGAAAGGATTGAATATGATTATAGAATATTTTCATAAACATGAAAATGAGATGGTTAAGATAAGAACCTTACTTCAAATAAGTATATTTGAAATGTTTTAAGGGTTAGAGATTAACTATCGTTAATCGCTTTTATAAAAGAGGCCATGTGGTGTTGGTACTGAACTGGTAAACTCATGTCATTCACACAATTATTTATTTGATAGTTAAAACACCGACTATCAAACATGACCCATACGATCGTTGGCACGGAAAGACCGAGATCGAATATATATTCGAAACTCATTCTGACCAGCGAATACGTGAAAGAAGATTATTGAAGACGGAGCAATGGAAGACCGTTGATTTTCATAAGCGGAAGAACTACTGATTGGATTTCTCTGGTTTAGCGGCCGAAGATATTTCAACAGTGATTCTGTCGTGATTTGAAATCTACGGATTGCAAGGACATCTCTCTACTGATCTGTAGGATGATTCCTAGGATCCAGTAGGAGAGTGCCTTCGGTTCATCCTGTTCCTGGGTGACTTGTATGGACGAGTGTCTGACAAAGTATTTCCTAAGAATCACGTACATTGATTTTTACAAACATAATTCTGTCAACTGCAGAATATTTTTGTGGACATCAATTAGTGATTTGACGGATCTGACGATGTGGCATTCAAAGTGAATGATGGCCAGATGTTTGAAGAGATGAATTCTAGCCTCAAGCCTCATCAACCGGGAGATGACAAAAATCGGGCAGGCATCATGGCTATGTGGGTCGCTCCCATTAGGGTGTATAATCACCTATCTAGAGAAATTCCTTTTGTTTCTTATTCTATCGATTCTGCCTATTCGGGAACGGTGGTTTGAGTCCAACCGTTGGTGATATACATTCGATACACTCAAGCGAAATGAGTGGTCGGTCATGTGCGGGCCGGGTTGCAAGATGTTCTTGTTGAACCCAGGTGTATTTGCCTCTAGAGATACATCATCGGAAGGTGGTCCCATACCTTGTCAAAGTAGGAATCCAATCTCCAATAAGCGCCTACGGTTTTGATTGTATACTTTATATGTGGAGCGTGAGATGCAAGAGTTCCACTAGGTTGTTATTTACTTGTATTTAGACATTATTATAATATCAGAGAAGAGATTTGTTTCAAAACTGTTTTGGGTTATCGTAAGGTAAAAACCATCCATGTTTATGTGTGGATACAGTCTTACGATTACCCTTTTCATTTGAAAAGATTTCGAACTTTAAAATCATGATTGGATGATTTACCGTTAATACTGTGCGAGTTTATCTCACTCTGGTTCACCGGACTGACCCGGTGTTTTGTAAATGCTCGGGTTAGCCCGAGTTTGCAGATTCAGGTTATTGAACATTACGAAAGGCGTGCTAGGGAAGTCCAGACATATTTAGTGTTATTCCGCTGTGTTGTATAAGGGCAGATTATTATAACTGTCCAGATAAGTTGATGTACTCCGATATTGTAAGTGGTTTCAAAAGCTCTCATTAAAAATTTATTTCTATATTATATTTTGTTCCACTGCGATGTGAGACTCTGTGTTGTGTTCTTCTTCTTCTTCTATTCTAATATTTCTTTCTTTCTTATCTCACCCTCTAATTTCTTTCATTAACAATCCGGTGTTCTCGGTGTTTGAAAAGTCGGCATGAGATACAGTAAGGCTATTTATGTCGATTTTCGAAGCCAAAAACCCTGGGTCGTTACAGTTGGTATCAGAGCTATTGGTTTAGAGATAACCTTGGCTCTGTGGCGTAACTCGATAGATATGGGGTTAGTAACACCCTAGATTGAGTTTGAGTTTGTATGTATATATATATATATATGAGAGCGTATTTGTAAATTTTATATACAAATGTTTTGTATTGTGTTATTTGATCGGTTCAAGTGTTGAGAAGCACTGAACTAGCAAATGGACACGATATTGTTTGTAAAGATGGTCGAATGAAATAATTTTGACCAAATTATATTTTTGTATAAAAATAGTAATAATTTTACCAAATTATTTGTGTGATTGTTTGGTTGATTTGAATTGAATTCAAGTGGGATTAAAAATTTGGAATGGCTTAACAGAATCAGAAGATTTGACTCATGAATTGGTAAATGAGAATTCCAAATAAGAGTAAAATCAGAATTTGGATTCTTAAACGGAAGTGAACTAATCTTGAAATAAATTAGTAATTATTTGAATTTAATCCGGTTGAGTGGAATTAAAAATGGATATTTGAGTTAGAACGGATATTGGAACGAAATAGATAAATCAGTTGGAGAGTTGGAAATTTGATCGGGTATTGATTAAATTAAATCCAAGTGGATATTAGTACTAAAGAGAAATTCAATTGGTTGGGTTAAGTTGGGTGTACATTGGTTATTGATTGGGTGAATGGTAGGTTGGTTGAATATACTTCATCAACAGTGGAATAAGAATTGAACGAATTGGTTTTCGATTTAATATAAATTGGAAAGATAATGGAATTTTAGCATTTCTTCTAACCTAGTAATTTCGAGGACGAAATTCTTTTAAGGGGGAAGGAATGTAACGACCCGGATTTTCAGCCGTTGAGTTCTGAATATTTAATTTGTTTTAAATATTTTGTTTGAAATATATATAGGAATTTATTTAATAAAACGATATTTAAACATATAATTTATTATTATATTTAAAACGAGCTCGTAACGGCGTGGTAGTTTGAAATTTGGCGATTCGAACTTTAAAGGAATATACAGAATTCGTTATAAGTCGGATTTCTTCAAAACAAGAAAAGTTTGAATCTATCGAACTGTATCTTTCTAATGGAAGTGAAAAATCGTGATTTCGTCTTATAGATTGTAAGTTACATCCAAATCAAATTTTCAGAAAGTCGCTCAGGAAACGTATATAGGCCATAACGGTTATTTAAATATATTTAAATATCGGTCTTGAATTTAGACAAGCCCTTTGAAACGTAGTGATAATTTAATTTTTAGAATTTTACTGTAATTTTTAATTAATTAAATTTACAACTTTTTTTTGGAGTATGTTCACACTATATCAATATTTTGGGTTTTCATAATATAAGTTAAACTACCGATATTATCATATTTTTGGGATCATGGTACCTCGTTGTTCACGACTGTACTCTTACTTCTGGCTGTAGCGGTTCGAACATAAACAAAATTCAATGTAGTCGGTACTACATTATTATATACAAATTCCTTCCATCCAATTTTTCATGTACCACGTTCTCCAGTGTTATCAGTTCGTAACTGGACATAAAAGACCACCATTTACTAACTTTAAAAATCTGAAACCATTCCTCGTTTTAGTCTCTCGTAACCGTCCTATTTTCGAACTTAGAAAGAAAATTATTCCTAATATAATGACAGTAATCGACGTTCAAAGAAAACATAGCTAGTAAATTCATAAACATTGTGACAAAGAATGCACATATAATCACATATTTTATTTTCTCTACGGTGCAAATTTGTGCCCTTAGTGTGTATAACGCCTACCTAGTTCTTACCTCTTAAGTATACACATGCCTAGTAAATTCTAAGTTACCTCTACATGTAGACCTCCAGTTTAGACAAGCACATGCCTACGTTGTTTCTCCATGTGACAGCACCTCACCATCAAGTCACACAAACCAAGATGAAATGAAAATATGAGCGCAACAACCCTGAAGCATCATGTAGGCTGTATGTCTCACCATCAACGTCACAGACAAACCAACGGAGACTCAACTTTTATTTGCAAACAGTAGGCACATGCAAATTACTGCATAACCTATACACAAGTAGGCTCACTTTGAAATGAATGTACACTGTGCCGACCCTCTGCAACACAACAAGATAGCTGCAATGAAATTTCAAATCATATAGGGACATCACCAAAAATAGAGACAACTATCCTCTACAACCTACTGTCTTGACGATGGAACGTTCTTCTTATCCCATGTTATTTCTCGTCTATATATACGGTGTTTGCCTTCATTTTACTTCAGAAAAGCCGAATGTCCTCCTCTATTATATATATAAAAATATGCATTGCTGGCTCTTTTCGTGTCTTTCTTAACAAAATGAAACTGAGCCTCCTCCGTTCTTCTTTTGCAAAATGAACAGTCGATCCTCTACTTCAAACTGGCGCTTCGGATTTCTGTAGATGGACCATGCCGGTATGGGATCAACTTGGGTCAGGAAGTAATGGGGTAGAGAACCTTTTGATGTAACAGATGTATATGCGATGGAGTGCATGGTGTTTGGGTGGACAGTATAAGTCGGGTGTTAACAGTGAAGTATGGATGGAAGTTCATGCGGTATCAAGAAGCCGAAGGATGGAATTTGAATTGAGCAAAGAACAGAGGGGTAGGGAGTCACGGACTCACGTGTGCGAGAGGAACAATGGTGAGCGGAGGACGTGGTTTCGTGCATGGAGGCTTGTGAATTAGAGGGGCACAGGATGGCCATTAGGGGCAGCAGGTCTCGAACAAATTCAAGAGGAGAGAGGGCGTGAGAAATCTGAAGCTTCTAAGAATGGACAAAACCGGTAACGTTGAAACCGTATCGGAAAGCACGAGGTTATAGAGCTGTTTTGAACAATGCTAGACACAGTGGAAAACAAACCGTTTTGACAGACAATGGGAATACAAGGTGAGTTGAACTCACTCAGTTATTTCCCGCTTATATTTTATAAGTTGGGTTTTTTTTATTTTTGTGTGCTATGGTTGCTAGTGATTGACTGATTGATGATATATATATTCAGTTATTGTTTGAACTGATGAAATTAAACGTCGTTTAATTTCAGTGAAACCCAAATCGTTATTTTTAATGATTGGTTCCAATTAAGGTAAGTTACCTTATTGGTCACGTTTATAGAATAAACGTGTTTTACTAAATGAATTATTTTGATTAATTGTTGTGATTGATATTGAATGGTCGTTATAGACTATATGAGTCCATTATTGAATTATTTGATTGGATGGTTGAATATCTACCTAAAATTCAGTATTGGTTTGGTTTAAATCAATGAATGTTGTTGGTTGAGTGATTAACAGTGCATGGCCTATGAATTAACCGTTTTTATAAATATCGATCTACCGTTAGGTAAATCGACGAGTTAAAGTTATAAAATTTATTTATAACTGAGAATAGATTTTTAAATCTATTATTTTGAATTAAGGTTTGTAAAGAGGAAAAATATTTATTATTTATGAATCAAGCTTATAATTGATTTTATAAAGGAAATTACTAATATTTATCAGATTTGTGAATAGAAATTAAATTAATGTTTAAGTTTGGAATAATCGTTTTGAGAGATAATTGAAAGGAATTAATTAAGTTAATTATATTATTAATTAATTATTTAGAATTGGTTAATGAGGTAATCATGGTTTGGATTGACAAAGTCAACTCTTTTAACTGAGTTAGTGATAAGATCAGTTGTGGGATTAAGTTAACAAAATGGAAGAAGGAAATTTAAGAAAATGCGACGATTTAAATTTATGTTTAAATCAAGTTAAAAGGAAAGTGATAAATAAAGAGTTATATTAAACCATGGTTTATGACAAAGTTTATAAAAAGGAAACAAGGTGTATTTGATATTAAATGTTGGTTTTGAGTTACAACTGATGTTCATCTGAAGGTAAGACCATTGTTTGTCAAGGTCTGAGAGGTAATTAAATACCCCAACTTGAGCGACTTCGAGATTATCTGAGGGTAATATTGGTTGTAATGGGAAGGTGAAAATAATCTATTTCCATTTGAGAAATGATATTGCCATGTAATTAAAAGTGTCGAGAATTTATAATTAGATGTCCAAAGTAATGAAGGAGGAAAAGATTCGAGACTTATTATATACATACATGTATATAATTGGATTTCCGAAGTCAAGGAAATAAAATGAGATCATGTAAAATTGAAATGGTATTTTCAAGATAAAAAGGCAATTGAAAAGTTAAGTTTTTATACCAAAGGAAGAATAGTTGGTTATTATATTCAAATGATAAAATAAAGGAGATTTATATCATTGTCTCACTTGAAATAAGATGAGTTGTGTTCCAATATGGTTAATTAGAAATAGAAATAAGAAAAGGGGTTTGAAACGATAGCCGAAGAAAGGATTGAATATGATTATAGAATATTTTCATAAACATGAAAATGAGATGGTTAATATTAGAACCTTACTTCAAATAAGTATATTTGAAATGTTTTAAGGGTTAGAGATTAACTATCGTTAATCGCTTTTAAAAAAGAGGCCATGTGGTGTTGGTACTGAACTGGTAAACTCATGTCATTCACACAATTATTTATTTGATAGTTAAAACACCGACTATCAAACATGACCCATACGATCGTTGGCACGGAAAGACCGGGATCGAATATATATTCGAAACTCATTCTGACCAGCGAATACGTGAAAGAAGATTATTGAAGACGGAGCAATGGAAGACCGTTGATTTTCATAAGCGGAAGAACTACTGATTGGATTTTTCTGGTTTAGCGGCCGGAGATATTTCAACAGTGATTCTGTCGTGATTTGAAATCTATGGATTGCAAGGACTTCTCGCTACTGATCTGTAGGGTGATTCCTAGGATCCAGTAGGTGGGTGCCTTCGGTTCATCCTGTTCCTGGGTGACTTGTATGGACGAGTGTCTGACAGAGTATTTCCTAAGAATCACGTACATTGATTTTTACAAACATTATTCTATCAGCTGCAGAATATTTTTGTGGACATCAATTAGTGATTTGATGGATCAGACGATGTGGCATTCAAAGTGAATGATGGCCAGATGTTTGAAGAGATGAATTCTAGCCTCAAGCCTCATCAACCGGGAGATGACAAAAATCGGGCAGGCATCATGGCTATGTGGGTCGCTCCCATTAGGGTGTATAATCACCTATCTAGAGAAATTCCTTTTGTTTCTTATTCTATCGATTCTGCCTATTCGGGAACGGTGGTTTGAGTCCAACCGTTGGTGATATACATTCGATACACTCAAGCGAAATGAGTGGTCGGTCATGTGCGGGCCGGGTTGCAAGATGTTCTTGTTGAACCCAGGTGTATTTGCCTCTAGAGATACATCATCGGAAGGTGGTCCCATACCTTGTCAAAGTAGGAATCCAATCTCCAATAAGCGCCTACGGTTTTGATTGTATACTATATATGTGGAGCGTGAGATGCAAGCGTTCCACTAGATTGTTATTTACTTGTATTTAGACATTATTATAATATCAGAGAAGAGATTTGTTTCAAAACTATTTTGGGTTATCGTAAGGTAAAAACCGTCCATGTTTATGTGTGGATACGGTCTTACGATTTCCCTTTTCATTTGAAAAGATTTAGAACTTTAAAATCATGATTGGATGATTTACCGTTAATACTGTGCGAGTTTATCTCATTTTGGTTCACCAGACTGACCCGGTGTTTTGTAAATGCTCGGGTTAACCCGGGTTTGCAGGTTCAGGTTATTGAACATTACGAAAGGCGTGCTGGGGAAGTTCAGACATATTTAGTGTTATTCCGCTGTGTTCTATAAGGGCAGATTATTATAACTGTCCAGATAAGTTAATGTACTCTGATATTGTAAGTGGTTTCAAAAGCTCTCAATAAAAATTTATTTCTATATTATATTTTGTTCCACTGCGATGTGAGACTCTGTGTTGTGTTCTTCTTATTCTTCTATTCTAATATTTCTTTCTTTCTTATCTCACCCTCTAATTTCTTTCATTAACAATCCGGTGTTCTCGGTGTTTGAAAAGTCGGCATGAGATACAGTAAGGCTATTTATGTCGATTTTCGAAGCCAAAAACCCTGGGTCGTTACAGCTTCTTAAGCCTTCTCTTTTATGCTCTCTTTTGTGTTCATTTCTGTTTTTCATGCTTTTTTTGTTATTATAGACTTACTTCCATGCAAGTAATGTAGTTTTATTTTTGTGCAATTAGTTTAGAAGTTAATCTCTTTTCTTCAATGTTTTGTTTCTACTTCTTTTGTTTTTTAATGTAAAAATCTCTATGTGTTGAAATTATAACACCAATGAGAAGATAAATCCCTACAATTTAGGGGTAATAAAGTTTTCTCTTATTTATGTAGATTCACACGGAATATTTATGATCCTTTTTGTGCTTCATGAGAATAGATGTTTATATTTATTTGTGTTTCATTTTGCATTTAATAGCTTATTTTGTTCATAACAAACAAGTTATACTTATCTCATGGATGACAAATTGTCTCTTCATCTAAAATATGATCATGGCAATGAAATGAAGTTTAATTATAGTTTGATGGTCTATGTTACTTAATAGTAAATAGATCATACTTAAACTATATTTTTGTTCATTTCTATGTCATTTTCATGAAAGTGATAAAGTAGGATTAGATGTGTATTATAGTTGGATGGTCTAATTTGTGTTAATTAATAGCACAAATAGGTCGTGATTATGATAAGTCCATTATTAATCCTACTTAAACTAAAAACATATTATCATTTGATTTTATCTCAGTTTATGTGAAGAAAGAGAAAAGTGGACTTGCCTCTATATTGGCTTTTAATATCATAGTTTTTTATCTCGACTTTTGCTAACTTTTAGTTTCTAGTTTTTAATCAATCACCATTTCAAGTTGGTTTAATTTGATCAAGTAAAATTTTAAAATTAATTCTTTTCTAGCAGATCAACTTGTATTCGTCATGTACCACAAGTGTACACCGTGCGCTTACGACTATTATTTCAATATTTGCACAATGAATTTCTAAACGATAGAAAAATCCAAAGTGACGAACAAGTTTTTGGCGCCGTTGCCAGAGAAATTTTGTTAGTTTTAATTTTACTCTTCGGATTATTATTTTGTTTTATTTTGTGTTCTTGCAAAAAATTGATTTTGTTCGTTCATAAGTTTTTGTGTTCATTTGTCTTGTTTCAATTATGCGTTGTTGCATTTGCTTTCTCACTTTTGAATTTGTTTTTGTGTCTTGTTTGGATCTTGTCTAGCTTCTTTTTATTTGTGATGTGTCTAAAAAAAAAGAGTTTATGTTCATCTTTCTATTATGACCTACCAAACTTTGTGCATTTCATTGTTTCCCTTGCTTATTTCATTGCTCCTTCTCTATTATTTTTGTTTATGTGCAAGTACATCCATAAAAAACAAAAAAAATCCAAAATCCAAAAAAATCATCTTCATTTGTAAAATAAATCCATTTCCTTTTATTTAAAAAAGAAAGATTTTCATTTGAACTCTTTTCTTTTGTATAGAAAAAATCTTTGAACTTTTCTTCTATTCGAAAAAATCAAAAATAAATCCTTTTGTAGAAAATTAATCTCTTTTTCCCTTTTCGTAAAGAGGAAAAAAATCAAAATTGAAAAACAATTTCTTTTCAAACCATTTTTTTTTACCTCTTCACTTTTATTCTCTTTCTAACTGCGCTTTTCACTCGCTAACTCCTTTTCCTCCCTTGTTCTTCTCACTAGTGCATGAGCAGTTGGATTCATGACACACTACAAGAAAAACTGGAATTAGCAGCGGCAGAAAACGCTGTTAATCCGTCGCTAAACATGCATTAGCGACGGATTTCCGACATAATGGCTCGGTCGGCAAAACCCTTGACGGTATCTGTGTCAGATTTTGCGACGGAATTTAGCATGAATTTTCCGACAATTTACCATCATTTAACTAATTTTATAACAAAAATAAATATTATTTATTAATTTACTTTTATTTTACTTTTTATTTATATACCGACGATTTGCCGACGGATTATTAATTTAGTATAAAATATTATTTATAATAGGTGTCGGTAAACCCTTACTAATTACCAAGGGATTAGCGACAAAAAAATTTAACAAAAAATCTGGCTCTTTTTTTTGTCAATAAACCCTTACTATTCAACAAAGGATTAGCGACGGAAATTAAATTGAAGTAAACTTAACTTCCCTTTTTTGTTGGTAATCCGCCGCTATTCCCCTTCTGATCTGCATATATATATATATATATATATATATATATATATATATATACACACACACACACACACATACATACATACATACGTATATCGAACTAACATCATTCAACTGCGAACACTGAAATAAATAACATATTAAAAAAACAACGATAAATTGGCCAACGATATTAATTTAGAACTAAAAAGAGCATTCATAATCACATACAAAAAAAACCACAACATCCATAATCCTTCATCAATTAACATACCAAGCTGAATTATGAACAATAAAACTATTCAGTTGGTGCTAACATTATCCCAAATACAAACACATATCATCCATAACCATACTAAAACCACATAACGCCATATTTACACCAAAATAAGTCTAACATACATACCCAACCAACTTACGAAGATGACGACGACGAAGTTATGAGAAATTCAGGATTTTATTAATTAACATGTTTTCTTCCTCGTTGCCGTTACATTCCAAATTCTGTTTTTTTTCATCCTCCTGCACAAGTATCGACAAAATATAAATGCATTCATTTTTACATGAAAAAACAGAAGTCATCATAAAGACTGAGTTACTTGCAAAATATTCAGCAATTGTGTTAAAAAGTGTGCTAAAAAAAATTAATGGACTGAATTGCAACTCAATAGTTCAAAACTGAGTTGCTTGCAAATTCTAAACTAAGTTACAACTCAGTTTTAAAACTGAGTTGTAAGCAACTCGATTTTAAAACCGAATTGCAAGCAACTCAGTTTTAAACTGAGTTGAGTTGCAGCTCAGTTTTAAAACCGAGTTACTTGCTGAATTGCTTAACTGAGTTGCAAGCAACTCGGTTTTAAAACTAAGCTGCAACTTATTTTAAAACTGAGTTCCAAGCAACTCAGTAGCAAGCAACTCAGTTAATTAGCAAGTTCCCAAGGTTATCATCCATAAAATGGTACAAATCTATGCTAATTTCATGTGGCAATGAAAATATAACAAAGTTAATTAGTAAACTGCGTGCAAACCCAAAGCAAAAGGAGGACTAGGACTGAGGAACATGAGCAGGCCTGGGTACTTATCTAATCAAGATATATTTGCAACATAGTTTAGGCAAATTGATGCATAATACGTACAGTTAGTTAAAAGAATTATGGATTGTCAATAAAAGATATGATGATGAATAAATGGTCAGTAACTGACCAAATTGAAACATAATGGTGCTATCCTTACGTCATTTGCTTCTTTTTTTTCTTTTTTTTATGTGCCCAAACACTATAGCAGTACATTAGTTCACCACGCATGCAAAAAAATTCATGTTGCACGCACCCACTTAGGTTTATTTATTTATTATTTTATTTTATAATATAACTCACACATGCCATTATACAAACCCACCTCATAATCAACTCACACATGCACACACAACACTTGCACACAAGCATTTATGCACGCACACAACACTTGCAGATCACTCACATACGCAGGCATATAGATATAAAGTTCATAAAATTTACAAGAAGCATTGGAAAAAAAATGCATTTGTCTCTGTTTCGGTCCTTGCATGAATGAACAAAAATGAAAGAAAAATGAATCCCCTCAATAATGTGCCTTCCATGCGCTGGCAATGCAAAATAGAAATGAAGTGAGAATAAATGGAAAGAAAAGAGAAAAAAAATGAAGTAACGTTTTGTGTCCCTCATCCAAACGAAATTTGACACATACAATCCTATCAATGTAATTTTTCTTAGCCCGGCAGTCTTAGGTTATTTGGATTCAATGTTTGGTTGAGAAATTAAGATATTTAAGTATGAATAATACAATTACTACTATATCTACTTCCCAAACAAAGAAGTACCAAAATAAAAATTGTCAGAAAAGGGAAGATGGAAGGTAACACACTTCATGCTTTATTGACATAGAAACACAACAGGACGTCATGGGTGTATACTAACTTTTATATTTCAATCCTTAAGCATGTACAGCGTGGTATGAGAGTCAATCACACAATATCAATGAAGCCAACATATGGCAAAACTAGTTTCAGTTAGAAAAAGAAAAAAGAAAAAAAAAATCTGGGAAGCAAATGCTCAAGTTCCAAATGTACTTAACCCAAACTAAGTGTTCATAAAGCAACTATACATACAGATGTAACTATGAAGCATGCAAACCAAGGAACTCCAAGCAAAAGGAAATAACCACATGCAAGTGTATTTAGCAAGTCAATATATTCACAGCAAATAGCAAGCAACTAATATTTTCCAGCATCCAAATTTGACTAAACAACTTGAATTTAAGTAAAAGTGAGCATAAACTCACCTGCAGCTGACAGAGAACAGAAAACAAAAGTAGACGATGGCTCATTCGGACACGAAGACAGCAGAGATAAGCCAAATAAATAGCATATGGAGTATGCAGCGAGTATGAAAGGACAGTGGGTAAAAGGCCAGAACTGTGAGCATACAAATAGTAGACAGAAATTGTTGATGTAAGAATAGTACGCAAAAATGCTAGGACAACAGGAATGCAACAAAAGTGATGCAACATGCCTAATAGTGAATAAAGCGCAAGCTAAAACTGAAGTCTATATGCGCTTGCAAAAACTAGATTATAATACTAGGAGATGTTGTACTGATGTAAACTAAAGCCCATGAAAGTATGAGTGGCTGCAATGCAAGAATATGTGCAATGAACCTATATAGTTATGAAACACGGCAAATTCAAATATAATATCGAGCATACCAGGATGATTATTCTAACAACAGCCCAAAGCTTGAATATGTGACATGGAACAACAATAACTGTACAAAAATCACTTTAAATGATGAGTCAGACGGCAAGAAGAAAAATGCAGCCAATGTTATAAACAAGTATATAAATCATATAACATATAGAACCCCATATAATAATCTCTAACGTATGCACAACTGAATCAATCACAGTTAAAATGGAGCCTATGGCCGCCAAGATGAGCTTATTGATAGCAGAAGACCATTGTAAATAGGCCATGGAAACCTCCACTTACGCAATTGTGAGGAAGCAACATACGATTTGTACAAATTTAGGATAGTTATGAAAAACATACAACAGTTAAACTTGATAATTATAAAGCCATGAAAACAAGGATATAGTTCATTATTATTGATCAAAAAGACAAATTTAGGACAGTTAGTGTACCAAAAATAACAGACAAGAGATAATAATATCCCTACGCAAGTAAAACGATGGTGGATATCCACGGTTACTTAAAAAAACAAAAAAGATGTCAACCGTAGGGATACTTGAACTGGATTCCCCCCTGCAGTTTGCTTCGCAAATTAAAAGTCGGCTCCAACCATTGGCATAATTGAGGACTTATTTGTCAAGCAGAAGAGGACTGCAATCGTGGACGCAATTGAGTGGTGGACGGATGGGCGTGATGCTCCGATATGCAGCAGATATTGTAATGTCGAATGGAGTGGTAGCGAGATTAGGACATTGAACAGGTTGAAAATGATTAGATGATGAGGAAATAGGGTTCGTTTCATTCAAAATATTGTAAAAAAAAAGGTAAAAAAGAAACTTCAGTCATTTCATTCAAAATATTGTAAACATTTAGGCATTTTTCATACCTGCATGTAAATTCAAGGCGAGGCGCAGGTGCTAGTAGGTGGGGCGGCGGCGCGAACAGGCGGGGCGGCGGAGAGAGGAGGCGCAGCGGCGGCACGAGCAGGCGGGATCGGCGGTGGCGGCGCAATTAGTTTTTTTTATTTGAAACCGCGATTGAATGAAAAAGAAAGGAGAGAGTTTCGATTTTAGGAGGAAGAATTAGCGGTGGAAATCTGATTACTGGAGTAATCCGCGGGTTACATTATTTCCATGCTTGGATTTTAGATCAATGGTCCTTGTTAATTGTTGATGCAGATTGCTGAGAAGAAAAACTGTGTTCTACTTTGATGAATGCTATAACAAAATTAAAGTTTTGAATAACATTAAAATTTAAACTATTAAATAGTTTAATATAAAATTAATTTAATTTAATAGTATAAATATTTTAAATACTAATATTACAATTTAAGTGGTGTTACATAGTTAAACCTTACACTAAAAATCTTAAATATATTTTAAGTACCATTACAATTAAAATTTATTATATCTTAAATATTAAGAAATAATCAATACTAATTTTAAGAAAGTATTGTAATTATTAATTATTGATTATCAAAAATTGATAATAGCCATTTATCACAACAGACATTTTATGATCATTGTAAAGTTTGCATCGGTTAAAACAAATATTTTATAACCATTACAATGTTTATGATTTATTTCAAATTTATTTAAGACGATTTCAAATTTTTAATTTTTTCGAAATATAAAATATAATTATCAACTATAATTATAAAATATTAAGTATCAATTATAATTATCAACTGTAATTATTAAATACAATTATTTTAAATTAGTTATTGAATGCTATATATCATTTCATAAGTATCTTATATGACCAAGTAAAGAATTATCTTGTATGACCAAGTAAAGAATTCTGAAAATTCATAAAAAAACACATATATACATATATATATATATGTATGTATATGTATATGTATATATATAATGTATTTATATATATATTATGTATGTGTATATATATACATGCATTATATATATATACACATATATATATAACTTTGAATTGTATAAACTGAGGATGTGTTGTCTCATATTATATTAGAGATAATTGCAATACTTACTGAATTTAGGAAACATGTATACTGAAATCACATTATACACCAGTATAAAAGAACATGATATTATATATGCATATATAATCTTACAGTTTAAATTCTGATCTTTATAAACTGAAAATGTGTTGTCTCACAATATATTAGAGATAAGTGCACTACTTAAATCTTATGCGCAGCTGTAATTAATCACTAATTAAATATTTATTATTAATTATAGATTCCCAACAACAAATTATTAATAGTAAATATTAATTTATAATAACTATTATATACTTATATTAACTATCACATATCAACTATTAATTATTTAATAGTACATTAATATGCATGAAAATAATAACTTGTATGGTAATGTTTAATTTTTTTGAATTTCGAAATTCTTTAATATTTATTTAACTTCTTATTTTTAAACTTTGACCATTTTGTTTTTCTTAATTACTAATTATTTATCAAATAATACGTACCAATCAATTTCTTAAAAGCAAATATGTATTAATAATTTCTTGATATTAATTTAATTAATCGTATTAAAGACTATTAAATAATCATTGATTATCAAAACAAAATTAATAATCATCGAACAACAATGTATTTTATTATTTACTATTACCTCTTATTTATATTATATATTAATTAATAATTAATCAGCATTAATTTTCAAAAAGAAAATAATCAGCACTAACTATTGAATTTTATTTACTTCTAATAGTTATTATTTATTATTAATTACATGTATTATTAACATTAATTATTTAAAATTTAAATTTACTAATTAGTTACTAAGTAATAACACAAATTTAAAACATTTAATAAATAAAAAATATAAAAGTTCGTTTCAAATCTCTTGCAAAACTACAGGAAAATAGCTTCAAAATTATGTCGACGGTAATCCGACTCTATTAGCAACGAAATTTAGCGCCAAATATTATATGACGATAAAGAGCTGCAATTTCCATTGATTTAGCGACTTAATTAGTATTCGACGGTAATAATTTATAATAAGATGACAAATAAAATCCAAAATATTTTCTCTTACAAAGCCCACGGAAATCCGCCGCTAATTAGCGACGGAAATTTCCGCTGCTAAAAATCTGTTGCTAATCCCGGTTTTTCTTGTAGTGGCACTTCTACGAATTTTCAGACTCGTGACTCTTCTATGAATCATCTAGTTCGAATAAACGTTCCTTCAACCATGACTGACGAAAATCCCCTCGAACTCTTATTGATAGAATCTTACCCAATCGAGTTTCTATCCATGCTTGCATCACTTTACCTACCCCAATGGGTAATCACTTTGAAATTCATTCTAAATACATAAATACACTTCTAGAATTAGGCACTTTTTAACGTGATGACCAATACTTCTTTTAACTAAATTTGAACAAGTTTGTGCAGCCATAAAACTTCAACAATTAAGTTACGATGGAATCAAATTTTGGGTAATTCCATTTGCGCTTACAGATTATGCCAAAAAATTGTTGATTAGCTTGCCTTCAAATTCAATTGGAATGTGGGAAGAGTTCATAAAAAAATTTCTAAAGAAATTTTACCTTTGTAAAAAAACATCCAAAATTTGAAATGTAATCGTTAATTTTCGTCATTTCGGGGGTGAATCCTTTGCAAAATATTTCAAGAGATATAAAAAACCTTTGATTCAAATATCAACATCACTATTTCAAAAGTGGACTCTTTGCTAGATTTTATACGATGGACCCAAAAACAACTCCTGAACCCTACTCGAATCGTTGTGCCAAGGAAATTTTCTAACCCAATATCACGATAGAGCTTGGTAATTTCTTGAAAACCTGACAGAAAAATCATCTTTAATGGGAACAATCTAATGAGAAATTGATTTATTCCCGACCAAACGCTCATTTGGAAGGATCTTCTTTGGTCTTAAAAACGAAAATCGATGCAATGATAATCAAATTCGGCAATGTCTTTTCATCAAATCAAGTAAATCAAGCTTCTCAAATTGTATGTTATAAGTGTAATGGCCTAATTCATATCTTTGACTAAAGTCTTCACTCGTTGGAACAAACTGTAATAACCCGAAAATCTGGGCCAGTTTAAAATTTTTATTTTGGCAATTTTAGAGAATTTTGATTATTTAAAATGAATTATTTTAAATAATATCAACGAGAAATTTATTTTGAATTGAATTCAACGTATATATTTATACACGTCGTCGTTAGAATATAAATATTTATATATATATATATATATATATATATATATATTATAAATAGAATTGAAAATGGCGCGGTAGTTCGATAATTCGATTTCAAACTTCAATTGAATGTACCGGGTGCAAAACAATCCGGATTTTAGTGAAACCAAAAATAATAGGATCTAATTATGAATATCTTTCCAACGAATCCGAAAAATCAAAATTTCCTAGCGGGAATCAAAAGATATGTCCAGATGAAAATTCTGAATAGTCGCTATGGAATTCAGGCCCTTAAAAATGGACATTTTGCAAACGACCTCGGATTTCGACGAAACCAGTTTTGTTGGGTCCGTGGTGTCAAGTTATTGCTAGGTTTCAAATTTCATAATTTTTCGAATCAATATGTGAGCGTGGCAAAGGAAAACGCGTTTGACCAGTTTCGGTTGATTTTAATCGACTGGTAATTGGCCATTTTTCTAACGGTCTCAGAATTCGACGAAACTAGTTTTGTTAGGACCGTATCGTCAATACGAAGCTAGAAAATATTTTTATGGGATTTTTAGAGTTAGTATGTGACCCCGGTAAATTGAAATGCGCGTTCAAATTAAATATATAGAGTTAGATTTTGATTTTGACAAAAACTGATCGAAACGGCCGAGTCAGCTTACGATACATATCCCATTGTGTTCGGAATGGGGGTATTTGGCTAGGGGCGACATTCGTTGGGTTTGATGTGGAGTTCGTATCGATAATCATACATTTTTGATATGAAGAGAATTAAATATAATAAAATAAAATATATAAATAGCCCAAAATTCTCATACCCTAACCCTACCCACTTAGGAGCCGCCGCCAGTTCTCATTTAAAGGCTGATGTTGCTCCGATTTCCCTCTTTAAATTTCTCCTAACTTATTCAATTAAATTCAAAATTTGATGAACGAAAATTGAAGTGAATCAAACGAGCTTCCTATCCATACTAAGGTGATCGTGTTTCGTGTTGTGTACTGGGGGAAATCGCGGCTGTAAGGCGACGGGTTTGGAGCGATATTCTGAAGCGTAGGGGGGTACGATTCAGGTGCTACCGCCGGCGGTTGGAGGGGGGTGTCGAGGCCTTCGAAGTGATGTCGTCAGATCGGGTTCAGGTCCCCTCAATCAGCGTGCGTTCTGGGAGGAAGGGGCTGACATTATGGGTGCCCTAGAAGTCGGCAGTGAATTCGATGGTGGCAGAACGATCCAAGAGGAAGGTAACGAACTGATTAAACAGGTAATTAATGTTTTAATTATTTATTAATTTTCTTAGCATTGTTATGAAATGCAGTTTTTAAAACATTTGAAATGCAGTTTTTAAAACATTTGAAATGCAGTTTTTAAAACATTTGAAATGCAGTTTTTAAAACATTTGAAATGCAGTTTTTAAAACATATACATTGTTTAAATTCTGGAAATTGTATATAAATTCGAATTGTTTTCGAAGTAAAGTTTGAAAATATAAACATCTTTAGTTCGAAAATATACATTGCTTTTGAAATTATAAATGTACATTGTTTTTAAGCCATAAATAGAATTGTTTTAAAATGGAATTGAAGAATAGAAAATGATTTTTAAATAGAATTAAAAATAGAATTTTTTTTATTTAACTAACAAAGTGTTGATATTTAAACTTTAAAAGATTAGATATCTTATTATAGAAAAATATGATTTTCATGTATGTGAAGGCGATATATAAAATATGGTTTTTATATGAGTGGAGTTATAAAAATACGATCTTTGAAAAAGAGTAAAAATATGATTTTTATATATGGAATAGCAAAGTAAAAATTCGATTTTTACATATGTAGTGAAAGCGGACAACGAAGATGTCAAAAAGGCGAGAGCGAAGAAGATCTATATCGAAGTAGAGTCAGGATGTTTGGATAGCTATAGGTGAGAATTTCTCACCTTTCAATTTCTTTTTCTAATTATATATATATACTAGGATGCAGACGGTGCTTAGTAGCACCCGACACAATCGTCCACAGACCATGGACTTGTTTGTTTGGTTGCATAGATTAGTTATATGATGTGATTGAATTTGGTTGCTTGGTGATTTTGATTGATGTGTGAATGGCGTGGGCCTTCACTAGACCGGGGATAAGGCTAGGCCTCGTCCCGTTTCTAGTATCGTGCCGTTATGCCGCCGAAATTTTCTAAAATAAGTTAGAAAATAAAAATACCATTTTATTTAAAGAATGAACTGAATAGAAATTCATATGTTGGAATAAAATGTTTTGTCGTTAAAAATATAATTTTTAACGTGAATGGGAATAAATAAATATTCATTTACAAACCAGACGGTTTGTTTATGTACACCTATTTGAAGGACATTGATTGGGTCGATAAATTTTACACATCGCCCAACTGCACAAATAAAATATGCTTCTGATTGTTTGAAACCCCACACGGGTGTCGGGATGAAATTTGAAGTTCACTCATCCTGATTGATTAAATAGGTCGATCGATTGATTGACAGGCTGTTATAAGCGTTAGATATCTATATTTGATGCTTAAACAGTGTAGTGCACTTTGGTTGATGGTTGATTATTTTTCAATGCTATTATATGTGTGTAAAGTATGAAAATCCATATAATTAATTTTATATGGTAATTGATTGGGCCTCATTCCAATTTGAAAAATAAAGAATATTATAAAATAAAGGTTCATGTGTTGACAGTACTCATACATTGAGATTGGTCATGGGTTGAACGAAATATTTTGATAATAACAACTATTTTGAAAAAGAAATATTTGAAAAAGAATATTTGAAAATAGAAATTTATGAAGCCGTGTTGATTAGATTGACGCCATTTTGACGTGAACGATATTTATATCGATTTCGAAATGAATTGAATTGAAAACGATTTCGAAATGAATTGAATTGAAAACGATTTCGAAATGAATTGAATTGAAAACGATTTCGAAATGAATTGAATTGAAAACGATTTCGAAATGAATTGAATTGAAAACGATTTCGAAATGAATTGAATTGAAAACGATTTCGAAATGAATTGAATTGAAAACGAATTCAAATTGAATTGAAAGCGAATTGAAATGAATTCAAATTGAATTGAAATTTGAATTGAATAGAAATGAATTCTGAAACGAATTTATAAAGAAGAATTCAATTTTGATTTGAATCGAAATGGAAGTTGAAATTGCTTTTGAAACGAATTTTAAAACTATTTATATAATTCATTTTAAATAGAAATCGACGAAATATATATTATATATATTATATATATAATATAATGGCCTGAATAGAACGCGCCGCGCCGCGGCATTTCGTGAATTTCGACCATTTATTTCAAACGGATATTACGGGAGATCCGACCGTCGGATTCTCCTAAAACCGGAACCGTTGGGTTCGTATCGAAAAGATCTTTCTAACGAATATTAGAAATTTGAAATCTAATGGTTGGATTTGGAGTTACGTCCAAATCAAATTTGAAAAAGGTCGCTGTAAGTGCAGTTCGATGGCCATTGATGGATATCGACTGTACGGGCCTTGATAAAATTATTAAAAATAGTAATAATTTGTGTAAAATCATAAGAAATGATTTAGAAAGGATTGGGATGAAAAACTCCATATTTGAAAGGATAAAAATAGATTTTTATCGAAATGAACTAGTTTTGACCTAGAATTATAATTCTATTTATTTTTAAATAAATAAATTGAATTTGAAAAGGGTTTTGAAAATAACCAAAATTTCCAATGATTGCATTGGAGTGGATTTGAATCGAAATTGTCTTCGGAATATTTCGATGTTGGAATTTGTGATTATACAGATGTTGTTATGGAAATTTGAAAGATATATATTTATATCGTTATTTCCAATACGACATTTGTTAGTCGTAGAATTTGATATTGAATATAAGCCGATATATTTTCTATTCAGAGCCTTGTATTGAATATCAAATGTGATTTGGGTTTGTCATGAATGGTGTCTTCACTAACGCTGTTCTTGAACCCAATTGAGAAAAAAAAATTAAATCTTTTTATTTAAATTTAATGAAGTGTACCGATTAAAGAATATTTAATTGGAATTGAATTGATATTGATTTTTGGGTTTATCGTGGACAGTGTTTTAAATAACACTCGTTCTTTAACCCGATAATCAATGGAATGTGACTTTGGGTTTATCGTGAACCGTGTTTTAAATGACACTGATTCTTTAACCCAGTTAAAGATTAAAACTAAGTGGAGTTTTAATGAATCTTTAATTAGATTGAAATGATCGAAAATGGAGTATCACCAGTTTTGCTCCAGGCGATGGTTAAATCTTTAATTAGATTTGAACGTGAAATGGTAATTGAATTTACCGATAACACTGTGGTGTTAGATATGAAGTATTACCAGTTTTACTTCATGGGATGAATAGGTTGGGATTGGGAAATAAAATAAATGATTACTTCGGTGTGGTTCGCTAATCCCGACTAGTTTGAATTGATATTCAAAGGAGATTAAAGAATAAATTTAAAGAATTTATCTTGGATAAAATTAATGGGAACTTTTCCCAAAGTATAGGAATATTTGAATAAAAGAATATTCTGAATTGGAATGAGGCGTGTGTTGTGTTTGTGTAACACTTTTATAATATATACGCGAGTTATTCAGAAAGACCAGGTTTATCCCATTTTGAATAACTGATTCGACGTGGTGTCGAAGATGAAGACGGTGGTTGAAGACCAGAAGTCTTCACGTCGTTTGGGTGATAACTGATGATCTTGATTGGGCTGTACACCCAATAAGATGGAAACAGTTGGTGATCGTCCAGACGTACTTGGAGATCGATGGATATGCGGGGTACTAGGTGCCTCCGGTTTCGTTCAGACCCAGAACGAACTTGTAAATGGACTGTGTGTCTGACATTGGATTTTAGTCTGTGTGATTGATCTTTATTAAATATATATCTGTTTGGCGGCGGAGAATTTATTCTCTTGCTTAACGCCCTTCTCTGAGACGTACGAGCTCAGGGGTTATATATTGATGGATATCAAACGCATGGAGTGAATTGCCTGTGTGGCATGCCTAAGTGGAAATTGATCGAGGCTTCTGTTGAGAAGCAAAGTCTCGTGGTGATGATCAAAGCACGGCCTTTGTGGCGTAGCTTTGTGTAACGTTTACTTCGCGAGTTTCACACCCGGTATGAACCAAAAACGGGAGACGGACCTCAGGGAGGGCATGCGTTTCTTTCTAGTTAGAAGTGGCGTCAGTGGTTTTACACGCCCTGACGAGTTTGACTTATGTGGTTGTTGCTGTTGCGAGGCGCCTCGGATTGATCGGTCGTTCTCGAACCGATGGAGTCATTTAGTTGGCTCACCTACGCCCCATAGGGCGGGGAAACGCATGTTCAGGGTTTAAGTTTAATCCACATCGGTGGACTGGCCCTGACGATCCAAGGGCCCACCTGAGTCTGGGTCTTGTGGCTCGGGCTAGAGAGTCACGAATCGGTTGAGGACTATCTTTTGCCTCGGTTCATAGATGGAAATCCAATTTCCAAATACGTGACATTTGCGGTTTTATTTGTAGAGCCTAGTATGGCGACATGATATATGGTACCCATGCCGCCTATGATTGATACTTATGATTTGAAGTTGTTTTATACACTATGCACTTATAATAGTATCAAACGATTTGTTTTAACCGTATCAAGCATTCTTTGGCTGTTATAAGGGAAAACCCTATCCTCGGCTGCGTTGCATTGTGTGATGGGACCTGGGTCTTATAACAGCTTCATTTTTCTTTATTTAGCATTGCGCTGTTTGTTTTATGCACTGGTATTCTTGGGAGGAAACCCGTTCCGTGTTATACGGCGTGGTCCCTTGATTTACCTAGCTTTAAAATAAAGATTATTAACTGTTTTAGTTCTCACACCAGTCCCATGACTGACCTGGAGTTTATTGTTTTAACCTAAACTCTGGGTGCCCTTATTTTAACACGGGCAGCTAGTAGTTTTGGTTTTGCAGATTTATATTCACAGGATCCTGGTTTACAGCTGGAACGATATCCGGAAAGCTTTGTATCCGTATATCTCTTCTAGTTGTGTATTGTATTATTTTCCGCTGCTATGTATTTAAATGTAGTTTAAATTTCTGATATTTCTGTGTAATATTTATTCGTACTCTGTATATTCTGGTAATCTGATGTATTGTTGTAATATGCAATGAAATGTTTTTCTGTATGCGTTCTGTTTTGTCGTGTTCTCAACGATAGGGCGTTTCGAACGGCCTGGATCGGTTTAGCGACTGGTTCGGACCGAGCGAAATTCCTTGCCGTAACAGTTGGTATCAGAGCTTTGGTTTACAAAGCAGAGAACAAGGCACATTAGAACTGTACGAAAGAATTCATCAGATATTGGATTAGTAATATCCAACGGGAATGACTCGTTAGAGATGGGATCAGTAGTATCCTAGAACGAGTGTGAAGAGTATATTTTTCAAATGAAAACAAATTTTGTTTTGAAAATTTAAAATCAATTATTCGTATTTGATTATTTAGTTTATATTGATTTGGACAGTCCAGTATATAAAGATTTTGCATATACGCCTTGCAAACGTATATTTGAAATTTTAATATACTGGATAGATATAGAATCACATTCTAGACACCCGGAGATGGTTCTGATGATTGATCGATCATCATCAGAATCTATGTTCGTGTTTTGAAGATGTGGTATTTATATATTTCCTATTGACTAGTGTGAGAACCAAAATTAGATAGGGCCTATTGTTGTGAATTGGCATCAAAAACACGATTTTTGTATATGTATCAAAATTACGAATTTGAAACTCTAATTCACAAATTGATTGATGTTTGTGTTGTTTGTTTATTTGTTTGCTAATTTTGGACTATTATGCCTAATTGAATCAAATATTAAATTGTATTGAAAATTGGTCGCATTTGCTTGCATATACATATACTTACATTGAACAGGTCATAGCAAGGAGGCTAGAGCCGAAGAATAAAATTTGTTTGCCCGACAAATAGGTACATGTTTACTACATGATTTACTGCTTTGTTTGGGTGATGATGATTTTATGAGCCTATTGGCTAGCCGCTTGGCTTTTTCTTTTTCTTTTTGAGATCTGAAGGACCGGGGAAGCTATTTGAAATTCCCCGATGCTCCAGGTGTAGGGGAGGTTATGGCGAAATTTTTCGAAAATTTAGGGTGTTAGCCAAATTTTTGAAATTTTTGAAAATTCTCAGAAACTGAAAAGTTGGAGAATGGAAGCCAGATCGAACATAGAGTTGATTGATCAAACCACTTTCAACTTTGTTCCTTTTCGGGGACGAAAAGTTTTAAGTGGGGGAGATTGTAATAACCCGAAAATTTGGGCTAGTTTAAAATTTTTATTTTGGCAATTTTAGCGAATTTTGATTATTTAAAATGAATTATTTTAAATAATATCGACGAGAAATTTATTTTGAATTGAATTCAACGTATATATTTATACACGTCGTCGTTAGAATATAAATATTTATATATATATTATAAATAGAATTGAAAATGGCGCGGTAGTTCGATAATTCGATTTCAAACTTCAATTGAATGTACCGGGTGCAAAACAATCCGGATTTTAGTGAAACCAAAAATAATAGGATCTAATTGTGAATATCTTTCCAACGAATCCGAAAAATCAAAATTTCCTAGCGGGAATCAAAAGATATGTCCAGATGAAAATTCTGAATAGTCGCTATGTAATTCAGGCCCTTAAAAATGGACATTTTGCAAACGACCTCGGATTTCGACGAAACCAGTTTTGTTGGGTCCGTGGTGTCAAGTTATTGCTAGGTTTCAAATTTCATAATTTTTCGAATCAATATGTGAGCGTGGCAAAGGAAAACGCGTTTGACCAGTTTTAGTTGATTTTAATCGACTGGAAATTGGCCATTTTTCTAACGGTCTCAGAATTCGACAAAACTAGTTTTGTTAGGACCGTATCGTCAATACGAAGCTAGAAAATATTTTTATGGGATTTTTAGAGTTAGTATGTGACCCCGGTAAATTGAAATGCGCGTTCAAATTAAATATATAGAGTTAGATTTTGATTTTGACAAAAACTGATCGAAACGGCCGAGTCAGCTTACGATACATATCCCATTGTGTTCGAAATGGGGGTATTTGGCTAGGGGCGACATTCGTTGGGTTTGATGTGGAGTTCGTATCGATAATCATACATTTTTGATATGAAGAGAATTAAATATAATAAAATAAAATATATAAATAGCCCAAAATTCTCATACCCTAACCCTACCCACTTAGGAGCCGTCGCCAGTTCTCATTTAAAGGCTGATGTTGCTCCGATTTCCCTCTTTAAATTTCTCCTAACTTATTCAATTAAATTCAAAATTTGATGAACGAAAATTGAAGTGAATCAAACGAGCTTCCTATCCATACTAAGGTGATCGTGTTTCGTGTTGTGTACTGGGGGAAATCGCGGCTGTAAGGCGACGGGTTTGGAGCGATATTCTGAAGCGTAGGGGGGTACGATTCAGATGCTACCGCCGGCGGTTGGAGGGGGGTGTCGAGGCCTTCGAAGTGATGTCGTCAGATCGGGTTCAGGTCCCCTCAATCAGCATGCGTTCTGGGAGGAAGGGGCTGACATTATGGGTGCCCTAGAAGTCGGCAGTGAATTCGATGGTGGCAGAACGATCCAAGAGGAAGGTAACGAACTGATTAAACAGGAAATTAATGTTTTAATTATTTATTAATTTTCTTAGCATTGTTATGAAATGCAGTTTTTAAAACATTTGAAATGCAGTTTTTAAAACATTTGAAATGCAGTTTTTAAAACATTTGAAATGCAGTTTTTAAAACATTTGAAATGCAGTTTTTAAAACATATACATTGTTTAAATTCTGGAAATTGTATATAAATTCGAATTGTTTTCGAAGTAAAGTTTGAAAATATAAACATCTTTAGTTCGAAAATATACATTGCTTTTGAAATTATAAATGTACATTGTTTTTAAGACATTAATAGAATTGTTTTAAAATGGAATTGAAGAATAGAAAATGATTTTTAAATAGAATTAAAAATAGAATTTTTTTTATTTAACTAACAAAGTGTTGATATTTAAACTTTAAAAGATTAGATATCTCATTATAGAAAAATATGATTTTCATGTATGTGAAGGCGATATATAAAATATGGTTTTTATATGAGTGGAGTTATAAAAATACGATCTTTGAAAAAGAGTAAAAATATGATTTTTATATA
Organism: Allium sativum; assembly: GCA_030737875.1. Lineage (NCBI taxonomy): Eukaryota > Viridiplantae > Streptophyta > Magnoliopsida > Asparagales > Amaryllidaceae > Allium > Allium sativum. The sequence continues at coordinate 434,890,430 of CM060912.1, forward strand.
TCGAATGGCAAAGTAAAAATTCGATTTTTACATATGTAGTGAAAGCGGACAACGAAGATGTCAAAAAGGCGAGAGCGAAGAAGATCTATATCGAAGTAGAGTCAGGATGTTTGGATAGCTATAGGTGAGAATTTCTCACCTTTCAATTTCTTTTTCTAATTATATATATATACTAGGATGCAGACGGTGCTTAGTAGCACCCGACACAATCGTCCACAGACCATGGACTTGTTTGTTTGGTTGCATAGATTAGTTATATGATGTGATTGAATTTGGTTGCTTGGTGATTTTGATTGATGTGTGAATGGCGTGGGCCTTCACTAGACCGGGGATAAGGCTAGGCCTCGTCCCGTTTCTAGTATCGTGCCGTTATGCCGCCGAAATTTTCTAAAATAAGTTAGAAAATAAAAATACCATTTTATTTAAAGAATGAACTGAATAGAAATTCATATGTTGGAATAAAATGTTTTGTCGTTAAAAATATAATTTTTAACGTGAATGGGAATAAATAAATATTCATTTACAAACCAGACGGTTTGTTTATGTACACCTATTTGAAGGACATTGATTGGGTCGATAAATTTTACACATCGCCCAACTGCACAAATAAAATATGCGTCTGATTGTTTGAAACCCCACACGGGTGTCGGGATGAAATTTGAAGTTCACTCATCCTGATTGATTAAATATGTCGATCGATTGATTGACAGGCTGTTATAAGCGTTAGATATCTATATTTGATGCTTATACAGTGTAGTGCACTTTGGTTGATGGTTGATTATTTTTCAATGCTATTATATGTGTGTAAAGTATGAAAATCCATATAATTAATTTTATATGGTAATTGATTGGGCCTCATTCCAATTTGAAAAATAAAGAATATTATAAAATAAAGGTTCATGTGTTGACAGTACTCATACATTGAGATTGGTCATGGGTTGAACGAAATATTTTGATAATAACAACTATTTTGAAAAAGAAATATTTGAAAAAGAATATTTGAAAATAGAAATTTATGAAGCCGTGTTGATTAGATTGACGCCATTTTGATGTGAACGATATTTATATCGATTTCGAAATGAATTGAATTGAAAACGATTTCGAAATGAATTGAATTGAAAACGATTTCGAAATGAATTGAATTGAAAACGATTTCGAAATGAATTGAAATGAAAACGATTTCGAAATGAATTGAATTGAAAACGATTTCGAAATGAATTGAATTGAAAACGATTTCGAAATGAATTGAATTGAAAACGATTTCGAAATGAATTGAATTGAAAACGATTTCGAAATGAATTGAATTGAAAACGATTTCGAAATGAATTGAATTGAAAACGATTTCAAATTGAATTGAAAGCGAATTGAAATGAATTCAAATTGAATTGAAATTTGAATTGAATATAAATGAATTCTGAAACGAATTTATAAAGAAGAATTCAATTTTGATTTGAATTGAAATGGAAGTTGAAATTGCTTTTGAAACGAATTTTAAAACTATTTATATAATTCGTTTTAAATGGAAATCGACGAAATATATACTATATATATTATATATATAATATAATGGCCTGAATAGAACGCGCCGCGCCGCGGCATTTCGTGAATTTCGACCATTTATTTCAAACGGATATTACGGGAGATCCGACCGTCGGATTCTCCTAAAACCGGAACCGTTGGGTTCGTATCGAAAAGAGCTTTCTAACGAATATTAGAAATTTGAAATCTAACGGTTGTATTTGGAGTTACGTCCAAATCAAATTTGAAAAAGGTCGCTGTAAGTGCAGTTCGATGGCCATTGATGGAAATCGACTGTACGGGCCTTGATAAAATTATTAAAAATAGTAATAATTTGTGTAAAATCATAAGAAATGATTTAGAAAGGATTGGGATGAAAAACTCCATATTTGAAAGGATAAAAATAGATTTTTATCGAAATGAACTAGTTTTGAACTAGAATTATAATTCTATTTATTTTTAAATAAATAAATTGAATTTGAAAAGGGTTTTGAAAATAACCAAAATTTCCAATGATTGCATTGGAGTGGATTTGAATCGAAATTGTCTTCGGAGTATTTCGATGTTGGAATTCGTGATTATACAGATGTTGTTATGGAAATTTGAAAGATATATATTTATATCGTTATTTCCAATACGACATTTGTTAGTCGTAGAATTTGATATTGAATATAAGCCGATATATTTTCTATTCAGAGCCTTGTATTGAATATCAAATGTGATTTGGGTTTGTCGTGAATGGCGTCTTCACTAACGCTGTTCTTGAACCCAGTTGAGAAAAAAAATTAAATCTTTTTATTTAAATTTAATGAAGTGTACCGATTAAAGAATATTTAATTGGAATTGAATTGATATTGATTTTTGGGTTTATCGTGGACAGTGTTTTAAATAACACTCGTTCTTTAACCCGATAATCAATGGAATGTGACTTTGGGTTTATCGTGAACCGTGTTTTAAATGACACTGATTCTTTAACCCAGTTAAAGATTAAAACTAAGTAGAGTTTTAATGAATCTTTGATTAGATTGAAATGATCGAAAATGGAGTATCACTAGTTTTGCTCCAGGCGATGGTTAAATCTTTAATTAGATTTGAACGTGAAATGGTAATTGAATTTACCGATAACACTGTGGTGTTAGATATGAAGTATTACCAGTTTTACTTCATGGGATGAGTAGGTTGGGATTGGGAAATAAAATAAATGATTACTTCGGTGTGGTTCGCTAATCCCGACTAGTTTGAATTGATATTCAAAGGAGATTAAAGAATAAATTTAAAGAATTTATCTTGGATAAAATTAATGGGAACTTTTCCCAAAGTATAGGAATATTTGAATAAAAGAATATTCTGAATTGGAATGAGGCGTGTGTTGTGTTTGTGTAACACTTTTATAATATATACGCGAGTTATTCAGAAAGACCGGGTTTATCCCATTCTGAATAACTGATTCGACGTGGTGTCGAAGATGAAGACGGTGGTCGAAGACCAGAAGTCTTCACGTCGTTTGGGTGATAACTGATGATCTTGATTGGGCTGTACACCCAAGAAGATGGAAACAGTTGGTGATCGTCCAGACGTACTTGGAGATCGATGGATATGCGGGGTACTAGGTGCCTCCGGTTTCGTTCAGACCCAGAACGAACTTGTAAATGGACTGTGTGTCTGACATTGGATTTTAGTCTGTGTGATTGATCTTTATTAAATATATATCTGTTTGGTGGCAGAGAATTTATTCTCTTGCTTAACGCCCTTCTCTGAGACGTACGAGCTCAGGGGTTATATATTGATGGATATCAAACGCATGGAGTGAATTGCCTGTGTGGCATGCCTAAGTGGAAATTGATCGAGGCTTCTGTTGAGAAGCAAAGTCTCGTGGTGATGATCAAAGCACGGCCTTTGTGGCGTAGCTTTGTGTAAGGTTTACTTCGCGAGTTTCACACCCGGTATGAACCAAAAACGGGAGACGGACCTCAGGGAGGGCATGCGTTTCTTTCTAGTTAGAAGTGGCGTCATTGGTTTTACACGCCCTGACGAGTTTGACTTATGTGGTTGTTGCTGTTGCGAGGCGCCTCGGATTGATCGGTCGTTCTCGAACCGATGGAGTCATTTAGTTGGCTCACCTACGCCCCATAGGGTGGGGAAACGCATGTTCAGGGTTTAAGTTTAATCCACATCGGTGGACTGGCCCTGACGATCCAAGGGCCCACCTGAGTCTGGGTCCTGTGGCTCAGGCTAGAGAGTCACGAATCGGTTGAGGACTATCTTTTGCCTCGGTTCATAGATGGAAATCCAATTTCCAAATACGTGACATTTGCGGTTTTATTTGTAGAGCCTAGTATGGCGACATGATATATGGTACCCATGCCGCCTATGATTGATACTTATGATTTGAAGTTGTTTTATACACTATGCACTTAAAATAGTATCAAACGATTTGTTTTAACCGTATCAAGCATTCTTTGGCTGTTATAAGGGAAAACCCTATCCTCGGCTGCGTTGCATTGTGTGATGGGACCTGGGTCTTATAACAGCTTCATTTTTCTTTATTTAGCATTGCGCTGTTTGTTTTATGCACTGGTATTCTTGGGAGGAAACCCGTTCCGTGTTATACGGCGTGGTCCCTTGATTTACCTAGCTTTAAAATAAAGATTATTAACTGTTTTAGTTCTCACACCAGTCCCATGACTGACCTGGAGTTTATTGTTTTAACCTAAAATCTGGGTGCCCTTATTTTGACACGGGCAGCTAGTAGTTTTGGTTTTGCAGATTTATATTCATAGGATCCTTGTTTACAGCTGGAACGATATCCGGAAAGCTTTGTATCCGTATATCTCTTCTAGTTGTGTATTGTATTATTTTCCGCTGCTATGTATTTAAATGTAGTTTAAATCTCTGATATTTCTGTGTAGTATTTATTCGTACTCTGTATATTCTGGTAATCTGATGTATTGTTGTAATATGCAATGAAATGTTCTTCTGTATGCGTTCTGTTTTGTCGTGTTCTCAACGATAGGGCGTTTCGAACGGCCTGGATCGGTTTAGCGACTGGTTCGGACCGAGCGAAATTCCTTGCCGTCATAGTTGGTATCAGAGCTTTGGTTTACAAAGCAGAGAACAAGGCACATTAGAACCGTACGAAAGAATTCATCAGATATTGGATTAGTAATATCCAACGGGAATGACTCGTTAGAGATGGGATCAGTAGTATCCTAGAACGAGTGTGAAGAGTATATTTTTCAAATGAAAACAAATTTTGTTTTGAAAATTTAAAATCAATTATTCGTATTTGATTATTTAGTTTATATTGATTTGGACAGTCCAGTATATAAAGATTTTGCATATACGCCTTGCAAACGTATATTTGAAATTTTAATATACTGGATAGATATAGAATCACATTCTAGACACCCGGAGATGGTTCTGATGATTGATCGATCATCATCAGAATCTATGTTCGTGTTTTGAAGATGTGGTATTTATATATTTCCTATTGACTGGTGTGAGAACCAAAATTAGATAGGGCCTATTGTTGTGAATTGGCATCAAAAACACGATTTTTGTATATGTATCAAAATTATGAATTTGAAACTCTAATTCACAAATTGATTGATGTTTGTGTTGTTTGTTTATTTGTTTGCTAATTTTGGACTATTATGCCTAATTGAATCAAATATTAAATTGTATTGAAAATTGGTCGCATTTGCTTGCATATACATATACTTACATTGAACAGGTCATAGCAAGGAGGCTAGAGCCGAAGAATAAAATTTGTTTGCCCGACAAATAGGTACATGTTTACTACATGATTTACTGTTTTGTTTGGGTGATGATGATTTTATGAGCCTATTGGCTAGCCGCTTGGCTTTTTCTTTTTCTTTTTGAGGTCTGAAGGACCGGGGAAGCTATTTGAAATTCCCCGATGCTCCCGGTGCAGGGGAGGTTATGGCGAAATTTTTCGAAAATTTAGGGTGTTAGCCAAATTTTTGAAATTTTTGAAAATTCTCAGAAACTGAAAAGTTGGAGAATGGAAGCCAGATCGAACATAGAGTTGATTGATCAAACCACTTTCAACTTTGTTCCTTTTCGGGGACGAAAAGTTTTAAGTGGGGGAGATTGTAATAACCCGAAAATCTGGGCCAGTTTAAAATTTTTATTTTGGCAATTTTAGCGAATTTTGATTATTTAAAATGAATTATTTTAAATAATATCGACGAGAAATTTATTTTGAATTGAATTCAATGTATATATTTATACACGTCGTCGTTAGAATATAAATATTTATATATATATTATAAATAGAATTGAAAATGGCGCGGTAGTTCGATAATTCGATTTCAAACTTCAATTGAATGTACCGGGTGCAAAACAATCCGGATTTTAGTGAAACCAAAAATAATAGGATCTAATTGTGAATATCTTTCCAACGAATCCGAAAAATCAAAATTTCCTAGAGGGAATCAAAAGATATGTCCAGATGAAAATTTTGAATAGTCGCTATGGAATTCAGGCCCTTAAAAATGGACATTTTGCAAACGACCTCGGATTTCGACGAAACCAGTTTTGTTGGGTCCGTGGTGTCAAGTTATTGCTAGGTTTCAAATTTCATAATTTTTCGAATCAATATGTGAGCGTGGCAAAGGAAAACGCGTTTGACCAGTTTCGGTTGATTTTAATCGACTGGTAATTGGCCATTTTTCTAACGGTCTCAGAATTCGACGAAACTAGTTTTGTTAGGACCGTATCGTCAATACGAAGCTAGAAAATATTTTTATGGGATTTTTAGAGTTAGTATGTGACCCCGGTAAATTGAAATGCGCGTTCAAATTAAATATATAGAGTTAGATTTTGATTTTGACAAAAACTGATCGAAACGGCCGAGTCAGCTTACGATACATATCCCATTGTGTTCGGAATGGGGGTATTTGGCTAGGGGCGACATTCGTTGGGTTTGATGTGGAGTTCGTATCGATAATCATACATTTTTGATATGAAGAGAATTAAATATAATAAAATAAAATATATAAATAGCCCAAAATTCTCATACCCTAACCCTACCCACTTAGGAGCCGCCGCCAGTTCTCATTTAAAGGCTGATGTTGCTCCGATTTCCCTCTTTAAATTTCTCCTAACTTATTCAATTAAATTCAAAATTTGATGAACGAAAATTGAAGTGAATCAAACGAGCTTCCTATCCATACTAAGGTGATCGTGTTTCGTGTTGTGTACTGGGGGAAATCGCGGCTGTAAGGCGACGGGTTTGGAGCGATATTCTGAAGCGTAGGGGGGTACGATTCAGGTGCTACCGCCGGCGGTTGGAGGGGGGTGTCGAGGCCTTCGAAGTGATGTCGTCAGATCGGGTTCAGGTCCCCTCAATCAGCGTGCGTTCTGGGAGGAAGGGGCTGACATTATGGGTGCCCTAGAAGTCGACAGTGAATTCGATGGTGGCAGAACGATCCAAGAGGAAGGTAACGAACTGATTAAACAGGTAATTAATGTTTTAATTATTTATTAATTTTCTTAGCATTGTTATGAAATGCAGTTTTTAAAACATTTGAAATGCAGTTTTTAAAACATTTGAAATGCAGTTTTTAAAACATTTGAAATGCAGTTTTTAAAACATATACATTGTTTAAATTCTGGAAATTGTATATAAATTCGAATTGTTTTCGAAGTAAAGTTTGAAAATATAAACATCTTTAGTTCGAAAATATACATTGCTTTTGAAATTATAAATGTACATTGTTTTTAAGCCATAAATAGAATTGTTTTAAAATGGAATTGAAGAATAGAAAATGATTTTTAAATAGAATTAAAAATAGAATTTTTTATTTAACTAACAAAGTGTTGATATTTAAACTTTAAAAGATTAGATATCTCATTATAGAAAAATATGATTTTCATGTATGTGAAGGCGATATATAAAATATGGTTTTTATATGAGTGGAGTTATAAAAATACGATCTTTGAAAAAGAGTAAAAATATGATTTTTATATATGGAATAGCAAAGTAAAAATTCGATTTTTACATATGTAGTGAAAGCGGACAACGAAGATGTCAAAAAGGCGAGAGCGAAGAAGATCTATATCGAAGTAGAGTCAGGATGTTTGGATAGCTATAGGTGAGAATTTCTCACCTTTCAATTTCTTTTTCTAATTATATATATATATACTAGGATGCAGACGGTGCTTAGTAGCACCCGACACAATCGTCCACAGACCATGGACTTGTTTGTTTGGTTGCATAGATTAGTTATATGATGTGATTGAATTTGGTTGCTTGGTGATTTTGATTGATGTGTGAATGGCGTGGGCCTTCACTAGACCGGGGATAAGGCTAGGCCTCGTCCCGTTTCTAGTATCGTGCCGTTATGCCGCCGAAATTTTCTAAAATAAGTTAGAAAATAAAATTACCATTTTATTTAAAGAATGAACTGAATAGAAATTCATATGTTGGGATAAAATGTTTTGTCGTTAAAAATATAATTTTTAACGTGAATGGGAATAAATAAATATTCATTTACAAACCAAACGGTTTGTTTATGTACACCTATTTGAAGGACATTGATTGGGTCGATAAATTTTACACATCGCCCAACTGCACAAATAAAATATGCGTCTGATTGTTTGAAACCCCACACGGGTGTCGGGATGAAATTTGAAGTTCACTCATCCTGATTGATTAAATATGTCGATCGATTGATTGACAGGCTGTTATAAGCGTTAGATATCTATATTTGATGCTTATACAGTGTAGTGCACTTTGGTTGATGGTTGATTATTTTTCAATGCTATTATATGTGTGTAAAGTATGAAAATCCATATAATTAATTTTATATGGTAATTGATTGGGCCTCATTCCAATTTGAAAAATAAAGAATATTATAAAATAAAGGTTCATGTGTTGACAGTACTCATACATTGAGATTGGTCATGGGTTGAATGAAATATTTTGATAATAACAACTATTTTGAAAAAGAAATATTTGAAAAAGAATATTTGAAAATAGAAATTTATGAAGCCGTGTTGATTAGATTGACGCCATTTTGACGTGAACGATATTTATATCGATTTCGAAATGAATTGAATTGAAAACGATTTCGAAATGAATTGAATTGAAAACGATTTCGAAATGAATTGAATTGAAAACGATTTCGAAATGAATTGAATTGAAAACGATTTCGAAATGAATTGAATTGAAAACGATTTCGAAATGAATTGAATTGAAAACGATTTCGAAATGAATTGAATTGAAAACGATTTCGAAATGAATTGAATTGAAAACGATTTCGAAATGAATTGAATTGAAAACAAATTCAAATTGAATTGAAAGCGAATTGAAATGAATTCAAATTGAATTGAAATTTGAATTGAATAGAAATGAATTCTGAAACGAATTTATAAAGAAGAATTCAATTTTGATTTGAATTGAAATGGAAGTTGAAATTGCTTTTGAAACGAATTTTAAAACTATTTATATAATTCGTTTTAAATAGAAATCGATGAAATATATATTATATATATTATATATATAATATAATGGCCTGAATAGAACGCGCCGCGCCGCGGCAGTTCGTGAATTTCGACCATTTATTTCAAACGGATATTACGGGAGATCCGACCGTCGGATTCTCCTAAAACCGGAACCATTGGGTTCGTATTGAAAAGAGCTTTCTAACGAATATTATAAATTTGAAATCTAACGGTTGGATTTGGAGTTACGTCCAAATCAAATTTGAAAAAGGTCGCTGTAAGTGCAGTTCGATGGCCATTGATGGAAATCGACTGTACGGGCCTTGATAAAATTATTAAAAATAGTAATAATTTGTGTAAAATCATAAGAAATGATTTAGAAAGTATTGGGATGAAAAACTCCATATTTGAAAGGATAAAAATAGATTTTTATCGAAATGAACTAGTTTTGAACTAGAATTATAATTCTATTTATTTTTAAATAAATAAATTGAATTTGAAAAGGGTTTTGAAAATAACCAAAATTTCCAATGATTGCATTGGAGTGGATTTGAATCGAAATTGTCTTCGGAATATTTCGATGTTGGAATTCGTGATTATACAGATGTTGTTATGGAAATTTGAAAGATATATATTTATATCGTTATTTCCAATACGACATTTGTTAGTCGTAGAATTTGATATTGAATATAAGCCGATATATTTTCTATTTAGAGCCTTGTATTGAATATCAAATGTGATTTGGGTTTGTCGTGAATGGTGTCTTCACTAACGCTGTTCTTGAACCCAGTTGAGAAAAAAAATTAAATCTTTTTATTTAAATTTAATGAAGTGTACCGATTAAAGAATATTTAATTGGAATTGAATTGATATTGATTTTTGGGTTTATCGTGGACAGTGTTTTAAATAACACTCGTTCTTTAACCCGATAATCAGTGGAATGTGACTTTGGGTTTATCGTGAACCGTGTTTTAAATGACACTGATTCTTTAACCCAGTTAAAGATTAAAACTAAGTGGAGTTTTAATGAATCTTTAATTAGATTGAAATGATCGAAAATGGAGTATCACCAGTTTTGCTCCAGGCGATGGTTAAATCTTTAATTAGATTTGAACGTGAAATGGTAATTGAATTTACCGATAACACTGTGGTGTTAGATATGAAGTATTACCAGTTTTACTACATGGGATGAATAGGTTTGGATTGGGAAATAAAATAAATGATTACTTCGGTGTGGTTCGCTAATCCCGACTAGTTTGAATTGATATTCAAAGGAGATTAAAGAATAAATTTAAAGAATTTATCTTGGATAAAATTAATGGGAACTTTTCCCAAAGTATAGGAATATTTGAATAAAAGAATATTCTGAATTGGAATGAGGCGTGTGTTGTGTTTGTGTAACACTTTTATAATATATACGCGAGTTATTCAGAAAGACCGGGTTTATCCCATTCTGAATAACTGATTCGACGTGGTGTCAAAGATGAAGACGGTGGTCGAAGACCAGAAGTCTTCACGTCGTTTGGGTGATAACTGATGATCTTGATTGGGCTGTACACCCAAGAAGATGGAAACAGTTGGTGATCGTCCAGACGTACTTGGAGATCGATGGATATGCGGGGTACTAGGTGCCTCCGGTTTCGTTCAGACCCAGAACGAACTTGTAAATGGACTGTGTGTCTGACATTGGATTTTAGTCTGTGTGATTGATCTTTATTAAATATATATCTGTTTGGCGGCGGAGAATTTATTCTCTTGCTTAACGCCCTTCTCTGAGACGTACGAGCTCAGGGGTTATATATTGATGGATATCAAACGCATGGAGTGAATTGCCTGTGTGGCATGCCTAAGTGGAAATTGATCGAGGCTTCTGTTGAGAAGCAAAGTCTCGTGGTGATGATCAAAGCACGGCCTTTGTGGCGTAGCTTTGTGTAACGTTTACTTCGCGAGTTTCACACCCGGTATGAACCAAAAACGGGAGACGGACCTCAGGGAGGGCATGCGTTTCTTTCTAGTTAGAAGTGGCGTCAGTGGTTTTACACGCCCTGACGAGTTTGACTTATGTGGTTGTTGCTGTTGCGAGGCGCCTCGGATTGATCGGTCGTTCTCGAACCGATGGAGTCATTTAGTTGGCTCACCTACGCCCCATAGGGCGGGGAAACGCATGTTCAGGGTTTAAGTTTAATCCACATCGGTGGACTGGCCCTGACGATCCAAGGGCCCACCTGAGTCTGGGTCCTGTGGCTCGGGCTAGAGAGTCACGAATCGGTTGAGGACTATCTTTTGCCTCGGTTCATAGATGGAAATCCAATTTCCAAATACGTGACATTTGCGGTTTTATTTGTAGAGCCTAGTATGGCGACATGATATATGGTACCCATGCCGCCTATGATTGATACTTATGATTTGAAGTTGTTTTATACACTATGCACTTATAATTGTATCAAACGATTTGTTTTAACCGTATCAAGCATTCTTTGGCTGTTATAAGGGAAAACCCTATCCTCGGCTGCGTTGCATTGTGTGATGGGACCTGGGTCTTATAACAGCTTCATTTTTCTTTATTTAGCATTGCGCTGTTTGTTTTATGCACTGGTATTCTTGGGAGGAAACCCGTTCCGTGTTATACGGCGTGGTCCCTTGATTTACCTAGCTTTAAAATAAAGATTATTAATTGTTTTAGTTCTCACACCAGTCCCATGACTGACCTGGAGTTTATTGTTTTAACCTAAACTCTGGGTGCCCTTATTTTGACACGGGCAGCTAGTAGTTTTGGTTTTGCAGATTTATATTCACAGGATCCTGGTTTACAGCTGGAACGATATCCGGAAAGCTTTGTATCCGTATATCTCTTCTAGTTGTCTATTGTATTATTTTCCGCTGCTATGTATTTAAATGTAGTTTAAATCTCTGATATTTCTGTGTAATATTTATTTGTACTCTGTATATTCTGGTAATCTGATGTATTGTTGTAATATGCAATGAAATGTTCTTCTGTATGCGTTCTGTTTTGTCGTGTTCTCAACGATAGGGCGTTTCGAACGGCCTGGATCGGTTTAGCGACTGGTTCGGACCGAGCGAATTTCCTTGCCGTCACACAAACCAATGCTCTCAATAAATTTAGAAATCATATGTTTCTCCAATGTACAACCCTGGTTGGAGAAACCATCCTAACTTCTCTTGGAATCAAAACAATTCAATTCAATGTAGCGACCCGGGAATCCGTACTATTTGAGTTGACTAATAACACCACACAACCAACCCAAATTGCACAGAAATACGAATCATTATTAGAAAGAAGTTAGAGGATGAGAAATAGAAAGAAAGAAATGTTAGAATAGAAGAAAACAAAGAAAAACAAATCTGACAGCGGAACAAATAAAATATATTATACAACATAACTTTTTGAAATACAAATCAGTAACTTTATATACATACCATCATCAGAGCACAACAGTTATTCCTGGAATAGTTATAACACCTGTTTCCAGATACAACATAGTACACAGCGGAAATATGATAGTCTATAGCTAACTTGTGAAGCCTCTTGCTTCGAGCTCTTCTGTAACACCCCGTAATTCTGTTAATATTAATATTCACAAATTAAAGAATAACTAATCACAGACGTGAGAATTGTAGGAAACGGTTTGCGCCATTGTGTTCGTCTCGGAATTCTGGTTTAAATAGAGTCCGAGTTTGCGTGATTTAGACTTCGTATGAAGGAGATATGGCCATTGGAAGTTTCAGAAAATTCAAAATTCGAAGTCAAACAGGGCAGGCGGGAAATTTCCCGCCCAGCACCCAGGTCGACTGGGCAGTCGACACCCCCAGGACCAGGTCGACTGCGCAGTCGACTTGGGTGTCGACTTGGTCCAGTCGGCCAGGTTTTGGCAGAGCCCAATCTTGAGCTGCTGATGTGTCTTTAGGGCTGAGTTGGCTAATTTAACGGTTCAGGTTAGTTCTGAGTTGATCTGGCGGTCTAAATAAATCCTAAACTCTATATATACCTAGGTAGTCTCTCACTCTAAATTCACATGAAAAATAGAATAGCCACCGTCATGCCGTCGCCATGGAACTCAGTGTAGCCGCCGCCAACTAAGAAGGAAGAAAGCTAATCAAAACTCTAATTCTACTCAACTCTAAAGCAAATCAAGACTCTCTTTCTTTTCTAATTGTGAGTATGATGATCTTAATAAGATTATTAGCAAACTAATTAGATTAAGATGTGATATGGATCATAAGAAAATGATGTGAATTGTCATATATGTTGTTGTAAACCTTATGCTATCATGTATGTTGTAAATCCTATGTTATGTGATGATGATATCCTATATGTTGTAAATCATGCTATGATGATATTATATATGTTGCAAGTTTCTATGTTAAATTATGATGTTACAAAGCCATGATGTTATTATGTTGTAGTTAGCTTATGAATCATGATGTTGATTATATATATTTGGGCTATGATGATTCACATGATAAATCACATGTACCTATGCAAGTTTAGATTTATTAGTATGTATAATCTCACATATTGTATGACATCTATTTAGATCAAGAATTATGACATCTATTTAGATCTAGAATTATGCTATGACATGTGTGAGTTCTATTTGTTAGATGCTAGTTCACACCATCATTATGTTGCATAAACCACATATGCAAGTTTATACATGAACTTGGGTTATGATCATATTATGTAAGTTGTGACATTTAACCAAACAAGTTGACGCCTTTAGATCCATGACATGTGTAGTTTTATGCAAGTTTCACCCCTATTATGATTAGATCTATTTTATTTGTCTATATGTTGTGATAATTTATCTTTGTGCTATGAGTTAGACTATTCGAGTCTAACGTATATTTTGCGTTGAATAAGCGAACGTATAACATGGGATAGGGGTAATATTAAGGATTTAATATTGATAAAATTGGATGCAATTGATATGATTTTGCATACCATTAGTGGATGGCCACAATTGAGTCAATTATGGACATCATTAAAATTGGAATTAATTAATGATTTGAATAGGGATATATTTAAAACTGGGGTAAAAGATTATAAGTGTTAATCAATGCTTAGGACACGACGTTGGACTCGTTTCTGACGTAAAACTGCCCGGACCCGACCGGCAAATCCAGTAGTCACAAATGTCAGCCCAATGTGAGAGGTCCTAGGCCCAAATTAAAGCATAACAGTTGTAAAGACACGAGGTTAGACTCTTTTATGGTGTAAGACTGCCCGGACCCGCCCGGCAAATCCAGCTGCCATAAATGTCAGTCTAATGTGAGAGGTCTTTATAAGGTTATGGCCTTAATGAATTAAGAAATACTTGACCAGATAAACATGTGAGGTGGGACATGGGGGTTAAGTAGGTGCCTTGGGTGGCATGAGGAATCTAGTGAGTGCCTTTAGTGGCATTTGAAATAGATTAGTAAGACTTAACCAAACACACATGTAAATGAACATGACTAAGAAGAGGGTTAAGTGGGATATACTAGTGGGGACAAGCTTAGGTGGATAGCTTGTGGTAAGTAATTGGGGGCCCATTTCAACCAGTAACCCAAACGTATCTTTGTAGGCTCGACCCAAGTCGAGGACGGGACACACATACTGGGCTTGACTATAAGAGGCCAAACGGGTTAGTTGTGGCAACGCAAGTCCAACGGGTTTCATATGCGTGTGTGGACCCGGGCTGGTAGGTAAGACGTTGATGCATCGTGTAGGTATAAGCTGTGCATCCTCAAGTTGTATCGGGTTGCCACTTTAGGGGAGTGATACACCCCCACTGTGGGGCCAGCACGGGTATCTACGAGTAGGGAGCCGATCGAAAGTGGGTAGTGGGGTACACCTAGCGGAGATAGGGGCAGGCGGCACCTATGTAGTCAGCTAGTGGTACGCAAAGCTATTTATATAATTTCTAAGTGAAGCAAGTGGGATTAATCTTTAGGGTGACTGGTGTGGTGCAGTGTAGTAATTATTCGTTAGTAATCAGGTGTGCCTTTAACGTTATCTTTATCTGCTCTTCCATACCCAATAGTTCATAGACATTTCCTTATTTTCCAGCTTGTGCCTCAGTCTAATTATTTTGATAATAGTATTGTTAGAATTATCATACTCGCCATACTTTATGTCTGACCCCCTCCATTTCTATCTTCCCCCCTCCCTCCAGGTCCTCAGGGTGGGCCTAGCTCTAGCGGAGTTTGATTGGATTGCTTTATCTCTCTTTTGGAAAGCTTGGATCGCTGAAGTAAAGTCCAGCTTGTTATCTTCTTTAATGGCTATTTATGTAATGGGGTTATGTATTTTGTTTTATCAAGATGGATATTGTACTTGACTCTGATTTATGATTTTATGATGTAACAAACATGTTTAGTTTCCACTGCAATGAAATAAAGTTTTAGATTTCCAAGTACTACTTATTATCTGTCTTGTTGTAATTTTTCTGTTCTATATTCACTTAAAACCTCCATGGAAGTTAATGCATTCCCTTTGTGAGTGACATTAATGGACGTGGGGTGTTACACGTGGTATCAGAGCTTAAGGTTACCAGAACAGATAAATTTTTTAGAAAAACTATTTTTCTAAAGTATTTTTGGAAGAAGTGTTTTCAAAAACATGTCTTGATGAGTAATTTAAAGAGGAAAGTTTTTTATGAAAAAGACATAATCCCCAATAGCCATATATCTTTATCTTTCGAATTCTCCATTTTGAATCTTTCCTTTTTCGTTTCAGCATGGCTGAAGATCTTAACCTTCCGGAGGGTGTAACGATACCAGGATGGTACAGGAGGTTATTAGAGGCTAGGGCCGCTGCAGGTCCAGCCAATGTTTCTCCACCACCAGTTGCACCCACTTCTCCTCCTCCCCCTCCTCGCGCTGATACTTTTGCAAAGACATGCAAGGAATTTAAGGCTATGGGTGGAAAACCTTTTCAAGGGTCAGAAACGTTTGTGGAAACTAGAGATTGGCTTAAGGAGGTGTTAGAATTGCTAGAAATCTTTGAAGTAGAAGAAGGGAGGAAAGTCAGATTAGCAGCCTAGTTAATGAAGGGAGAGGCCTCGTTTTGGTGGGAGGTCACTAATGGGGAGCGTCCTGTTGATTCTTGGGAGGATTTTAGACGTAGGTTTGAGGCAAAGTTTCTCTCAAGGGCAGAAGAGAATCTATACATGTAAAGGTTCTTGACATTGAAGCAGGGAAATCTATCAGTGAGAGAGTACGTCAACAAATTTAACCAATTGGCAAAGTTTGGCTTAGATTTGGTGAACCGCAAGAGAAGAAGGCTATGAGGTTCGTTAATGGTTTGAATGAGCCATTGCAAGGGTTGGCTATGACCCACATCCCTATGGGGGCCACCTTTGAGAAGCTAGTAGACATGGCACTCATGCACGAGGAGAAAGGCGCTAATGCTAATAAGGCACCCGAGAAGAAAGGGGATCAGAAGAAACCACAACAGCAAAACAAGAAGGGTGGTAAAGACAATAATGGCAAAGGAAAGAAAAGATGCTTTAACTGTGGGACACCAGGCCATCTCAGCAAGGATTGCAGAAAGAAAAAGAAGACTGTCTGTTTTCACTGTGGTGAAGTGGGACATCTAGTGAAGGACTGCCCAAAGAAGGGGCAGAGGGCAGGGTCTACCTCGGGAGGACAGGTGCAGGCTCCTATGGCACCAGGGCAGGCAAGGGGACAAGTTCAGGCTCTCGCGGTCCCACCGCTGCAAGAACGAGGTAGAACCATTTCTGTTGAAAGCTTAGTTTTTCTGTTTGATCATCCTGTCCGTACCTTATTCGATTCGGGCGCATCGCATTCGTTTATCTCTACATCATTAGTTGAATCACTACACTTAAACACCAGTTTAGTAGAGGATCCCTTAGTTGTTTCGAATCCAATTGGGGGCTCAGCTTATTTGTCCATGATGTGTTTGGATTTGAAAATTTCTATACTTAGCGTTGAGTTTAGATGTGATGCTTATGTTTTGGGCTTCACGGGCTATGGGCTAATTTTAGGAATGGATTGGTTATCCAGAAATGGGGCCGTTCTTGATTGTGAATGGAGAGTAGTTAGGCTCATGACTCGCCTTGGCAACACTCTCGAAATCTTTTGTAATCCCATAAATTCCGTTATGCTAAGTTATCTAGAATCGCTTGACGCGTCTGTGGAGAATCTACGATCTGTTAGAGTGGTCCGAGAATACTCGGATGTGTTTGAGGAGGTGAAGGGCTTGCCTCCGAAGCGGGAGATAGATTTTCGAATATATCTTGTGGATAATGCAAAACCAGTATCTTTGCCAGTACGCCACATGGCTCCTCGTGAAAGGAGGGAACTCAATAAGCAAGTGAAGGAGTTGCTTGAGAAGGGGTTCATAAGACGAAGTATATCGGAGTGGGGTGCTCCAGTAGTATTCTCCACAAAGGCGGATGGGTCCCTTAGACTTTGTGTGGACTATAGAGAACTTAATAAGCTTACTAAGAAGAACAGACACCCACTGCCGAGGATTGGTGATCTCTTCGATCAGTTAGTTGGCGCCTCAGTGTTTTCGCAGTTGGACTTAGCCACTGGTTTCCATCAGTTGAGAGTGGCTGAGGATAGCATAGACAAAACTGCCTTTAGGACTCTGGACGGTTTCTATGAATGGCTAGTGATGCCCTTCGGTTTGACAAACGCCCCCACATACTTTGTTGATTTGATGAGTAGGGTGTTTAGGGAGTACCTTAATAAATTCGTGGTGGTCTTTGTAGACGACATCTTGATCTTTTCTAAGAATGAAGAAGAGCATGCCCTACATCTTAGGGAAGTGTTGGAGACCCTACGAGCGCATAACCTTAAAGCTAAATTTTCTAAGTGTCACTTCTGGAGGAAGGAAGTACGATTCTTAGGGCACGTGGTTTCTAAAGAAGGGATAGCTGTGGATCCCGCGAAGGTGGTGGCCATCCAAGATTGGAAGGTCCCTAAAATTGCTACCGAAGTGAGAAGTTTCTTGGGTTGGCTGGCTACTATAGGAAGTTTATCAAAGACTTCACAAAGATATCAGCTCCATTAACACGTTTGACGAAGAAGAACCTAGTTTTCACATGGGAGGTAGATTGTGATGATGCGTTCCAACGTTTGAAGAGAGCTTTGACTTCAGCCCCAGTCTTAGTGCTGCCAGACGGGAGTAAGCCATTTACTGTTTATACCGATGCTTGTGGGACAGGACTAGGCGCAGTCTTAATGCAAGAGGGTAGGAAAATAGCCTATGGTGGAAGGCAGTTAAGGGTGCATGAGAAAAATTACCCTACGCATGACCTAGAGTTGGCCGCAATTGTTTTTGCACTTAAGTCTTGGCGCCATTATCTTCTTGGCGTGAAATTCGAATTATTCACTGACCACAAATCTTTAAAATACTTATTCTCTCAAAAGGACTTGAATTTAAGACAGCAAAGGTGGATGGAATTCTTAGCGTCCTACGACTTCGAAATAGCATATACCCCTGGCAAGGGTAACGTGGTGGCAGATGCCTTAAGTAGGAAAAGGCTGTCCTTGGGTTCGTTGTTTGTTGAACGGTGAAACTTAGAATTCATCTCTATGTTTGATTTTAGACCTTCCGTTGACTTTGTACCGGGTTTGCTAGCATCTTTGGAGGTCAGACCTACGCTTTTGGGACGGATTGGTGAGGCACATCGAGACGACCCACAGTTGGTTGAGTTAGTGGAGAAGCTCAAAAGAGGGGAGTCATCAAGCCATCTCCGTAGGTATACCCTAGATGATAAGGGTTGGTTACGTAGGGATAGTAGACTTTGTGTACCACGAGACGAGGACTTGAGGAAGACTATTCTTGATGATGCACATCGTTCGAAGATGACCATTCATCCCGGCGGGGATAAGATGTACAAAGACATAAAGCGAGTTTTATTTTGGGCCGGTATGAAGAGGGATGTGGCTGAGCATGTCGCTAGATGCTTGGTGTGCCAACAAGTAAAAGCGGAGCAAAAGAAACCCGGTGGGTTGCTTCACCCATTAGAGGTTCCACTGTGGAAATGGGAAAGTGTCTCGATGGACTTTGTGGATGGATTACCAAGATCAAGGAAGGGTAATGCGGGGGTTTGGGTTATAGTAGATAGACTTACTAAAAGCGCCTATTTCATTCCCGTGAAGAGTAAGAGCACTGCTCCATGGTTAGCTTCTGTATACGTCCGAGAGATAGTTCGTTTGCATGGTGTTCCTTCTAGCATAGTAAGCGACTGCGATCCTATCTTCACTAGCGAATTTTGGAAGAGCTTGCAAGAGGCGGTAGGGACTCAGTTATGTTTGAGCACCGCGTATCATCCTCAGACGGACGACCAGACTGAGAGGGTGAATCGCATTCTAGAGGATCTTTTGAGGCTATGTATCCTAGACTTTGGGGGTACATGAGAAGAGCATCTTCCGTTGGTAGAGTTCGCATATGATAACATCTTTCAGTCCAGCATTGGCATGGCACCTTTCGAAGCTCTTTATGGACGACCTTGTCGTTCACCTACATGTTGGTGGGAATCTACGGATAAGATCTTACTTGGGCCCGATATGATTAGAGAGACTTCGGAGAAGATCGATTTGATTCGAAGGAGGATGAAGACAGCGCAAGATAGACAGAAATCTTATGCGGATAAGAGGAGGACAGATCTTGAGTTTGATGTTGGGGACATGGTCTTTATCAAAGTGTCTCCATTACGGAACGTTGTTCGCTTTGGGTCCGTTGGGAAATTAGCACCAAGGTTCGTAAAGCCATTTCCTATTAAGGAGAAGATTGGACAGATGGCGTATAGAGTGGAGTTGCCTGAGAGACTTTGTGGTGTACATGACGTATTCCATGTATCACATTTGAGGAAGTGCCTACACGAGACCGCGGAGGTGGTAGAGCCGAGCTTGCTTAGAGAGGTGGAGATAGAGCGTGATGCGACGATTCGACGAGCTCCTACATGCATTCTTGTGTCGGAGATCAAGAAGCTGAGAAATGGAGAGGTCAGACTAGTGAAAGTACAATGGGGAGATAATGTGGGCAACACTACTTGGGAGACATAAGAGAAGATGCGTTCACGATACCCTTTTCTTTTTTAGGGTATGTCTTCTAATTTCTCCTTTATCACTTAGCTTGTACTTATCTTATCTTTAGTATGTCCTCTCGCTAGTATCTTTGACCTTCAGTTAGGATAATCCTATGGTTGAAACATGTGTTTGAGACATGTTATGTATGATGGATGCAAAGTGGATGCAAGTGTTTGCTAGTGGTTGCTCGTGGACGCATATACACACACTATTAGGCACTAGATCGGCTCAGTCACTTCATATTGCATATTGCATATATATGGATGTATTTAGTAAAATGGATGTATGAGGATTTTTTATCATATGGATGTTGCATTCAGATGATGATTGTGCACGCATATAGAGATAATATGTAGCATTAAGGAACTTTTGCATACATAATGGACGCATGGCACTATCATGATTTGCATTAAGGAGGTCAACTGAATCAGTGGACTGCCTGATTTTGCATTAGATATGGACATATACACACACTGTGCATTTAAACATGAAAGCATTAGAAGTCTATAAGGACAATGGATGCCTGTGTTTGATGGTTGAGTAGATGGACGACTTGATGTTAGGATATACATTTTTCTTGACTTGAAGATTTCGGGGTCGAAATCCTTTAAGGAGGGGAGAATGTAACACCCTGTAATTCTGTTAATATTAATATTCACAAATTAAAGAATAACTAATCTTAGATGTGAGAATTGTGGGAAACGGGTTGCGCCAATGTGTTCGTCTCGGAATTCTGGTTGAAATAGAGTCCGAGTTTGCGTGATTTGGACTTCGTATGAAGGAGATATGGCCATCGGAAGTTTCAGAAAAATCAAAATTCAAAATTCGAAGTCAAACAGGCCAGGCGGGAAATTTTTCGCCCAGCACCCAGGTCGACTGGGGAGTCGACTGGGCAGTCGACACCCCCAGGACCAGGTTGACTGCGCAGTCGACTTGGGTGTCGACCTGGTCCAGTCGGCCAGGTTTTGGCAGAGCCCAATCTTGATCTGCTGATATGTCTTTAGGGCTGAGTTGGCTAATTTAACGGTTCAGGTTAGTTCTGAGTTGATCTGACGGTCTAAATAAATCCTAAACTCTATATATACCTAGGTAGTCTCTCACTCTAAATTCACATGAAAAATAGAATAGCCACCGTCATGCCGTCGCCATGGAACTCAGTGTAGCCGCCGCCAACTAAGAAGGAAGAAAGCTAATCAAAACTCTAATTCTACTCAACTCTAAAGCAAATCAAGACTCTCTTTCTTTTCTAATTGTGAGTATGATGATCTTAATAAGATTATTAGCAAACTAATTAGATTAAGATGTGATATGGATCATAAGAAAATGATGTGAATTGTCATATATGTTGTTGTAAACCTTATGCTATCATGTATGTTGTAAATCCTATGTTATGTGATGATGATATCCTATATGTTGTAAGTCATGCTATGATGATATAATATATGTTGCAAGTTTCTATGCTAAGTTGCGATGTTACAAAGCCATGATGTTATTATGTTGTAGTTAGCTTATGAATCATGATGTTGATTATATATATTTAGGCTATGGTGATTCACATGATAAATCACATGTACCTATGCAAGTTTAGATTTATTAGTATGTATAATCTCACATATTGTATGACATCTATTTAGATCAAGAATTACGACATCTATTTAGATCTAGAATTATGCTATGACATGTGTGAGTTCTATGTGTTAGATGCTAGTTCACACCATCATTATGTTGCAAAAACCACATATGCAAGTTTATAAATGAACTTGGGTTATGATCATATTATGTAAGTTGTGACATTTAACCAAACAAGTTGACACCTTTAGATCCATGACATGTGTAATTTTATGCAAGTTTCACCCCTATTATGATTAGATCTATTTTATTTGTCTATATGTTGTGATAATTTATCTTTGTGCTATGAGTTAGACTATTCGAGTCTAACGTATATTTTGCGTTGAATAAGCGAACGTATAACGTGGGGTAGGGGTAATATTAAGGATTTAATATTGAGAAAATTGGATGCAATTGATATGATTTTGCATACCATAAGTGGATGGCCATAATTGAGTCAATTATGGACATCATTAAAATTGGAATTAATTAATGATTTGAATAGGGATATATTTAAAACTGGGGTAAAAGATTATAAGTGTTAATCAATGCTTAGGACACAAGGTTGGACTCGTTTCTGACGTAAAACTGCCCGGACCCGACCGACAAATCCAGTAGTCACAAATGTCAGCCCAATGTGAGAGGTCCTAGGCCCAAATTAAAGCATAACAGTTGTAAAGACACGAGGTTAGACTCTTTTATGGTGTAAGACTGCCCGGACCCGCCCGACAAATCCAGCTGCCATAAATGCCAGTCTAATGTGAGAGGTCTTTATAAGGTTATGGCCTTAATGAATTAAGAAATACTTAACCAGATAAATATGTGAGATGGGACATGGGGGTTAAGTAGGTGCCTTGGGTGGCATGAGGAATCTAGTGAGTGCCTTTAGTGGCATTTGAAATATGATTAGTAAGACTTAACCAAACACACATGTAAATGAACATGACTAAGAAGAAGGTTAAGTGGGATATACTAGTGGGGACAAGCTTAGGTGGATAGCTTGTGGTAAGTAATTGGGGGCCCATTTCAACCAGTAACCCAAACGTATCTTTGTGGGCTTGACCCAAGTCGAGGACGGGACACGCATACTGGGCTTGACTATAAGAGGCCAAACGGGTTAGCGGTGGCAACGCAAGTCCAATGGGTTTCATATGTGTGTGTGGACCCTGGCTGGTAGGTAAGACGTTGTTGCATCGTGTAGGTATAAGCCGTGCATCCTCAAGTTGTATCGGGTTGCCACTTTAGAGGAGTGATACACCCCACTGTGGGGCTAGCACGGATATCTACGATTAGGGAGCCGATCGAAAGTGGGTAGTGGGGTACACCTAGCGGAGATAGGGGCAGGCAGCACCTATGTAGTCAGCTAGTGGTACGCAAAGCTATTTATATAATTTCTAAGTGAAGCAAGTGGAATCAACCTTTAGTGTGACTGGTGTGGTGCAGTGTAGTAATTATTCGTTAGTAATTAGGTGTGCCTTTAACGTTATCTTTATCTGCTCTTCCATACCCAATAGTTCATAGACATTTCCTTATTTTCCAGCTTGTGCCTCAGCCTAATTATTTTGATAATAGTATTGTTAGAATTATCATACTCGCCAGACTTATTGTCTGACCCCCTCCATTTCTATCTCCCCCCCCCCTCCGGGTCCTTAGGGTGGGCCCAGCTCTAGCGGAGTTTGATTGGATTGCTTTATCTCTCTTTTGGAAAGCTTGGACCACTGAAGTAAAGTCCATCTTGTTATCTTCTTTAATGGATATTTATGTAATGGGGTTATGTATTTTGTTTCATCAAGATGGATATTGTACTTGACTCTGATTTATGGTTTTATGACGTAACAAACATGTTTAATTTCCGCTGCAATGAAATAAAGTTTTAGATTTCCAAGTACTACTTATTATCTGTCTTGTTGTAATTTTTCTGTTCTATATTCACTTAAAACCTCCATGAGTGTTAATGCATTCCCTTTGTGAGTGACATTAATGGATGTGGGGTGTTACATCTTCCAAGTGAATCTGTAAAATCCTGACTACTTGACTGCCCGTGCAAATTTAGGCACCCAAGAGTTTAGGGAAAACAAACAAAATAAATCTTGGTCATTCATGGGACTGGTGTGAGTAAACCCCAGCCATTTGTTTAACTTTCAAAATCCTTTCGAAAGAAAAGATAATAGTAAGACCTAGGGGTGAGCAATATTCGGTTCAAACCGAAATAACCGACAAAACCAGTTTATTTCGGTCGGTTCGGTTCGGTTTCAAAACTAAATCGGTTTGAATTCGGTTTATAAAATAAAAAATTTGGTTATCAGTTTCACCGAATTAACCGAACTTTTAATTAATTACCTAATTTTATGATATTGTGGTAGTTCAAAAAATTAGTTTTGTTATATAATACAAAGATATTTGTTGCAAATAGGTCAAATCTTATCATAACCATAGAATTTATTATATAAAATTTGTCTAAACATGAATTTATGTTCTACTTTAAGTGAATCCATCATTTAAATAATAATACATTCGTCAAGTTCGGTTAAATTGGTTACCGACCGAATTAACCGAAATTAATTCGGTTTGGTTCGGTTCGGTTTGTAAAAATTTCGATTTCAATTCGGTTTGAGTTATATTGCGTCAAAACCAACCGAACCGGCCGAATGCTCACCCCTAGTAAGACCAGCCCACACATAAGCATGGATGGTTTTTACCTTACTATAATCCAAAACACTTTGATACAAAAATCCAGTGATATTATAATAATGTCTACACTAAATAAATAGAATCTAGCAGATCGCTTGCATCTCACGCTTCACATATAATATAAAAATCTAAAAAACGCGGGCGCTTATTGGAGATTGGATTTCCAACATGACAAGGTATGGAACCACCTACCGATAGTGTATCTCTAGAGAGGAATACACTGGGTTCAACAAGAACATCTTGCAACCCGACCCATACATGACCGACCACTCATTTCTCTTGAGTGTATCGAATGTATATCACCAACGGTTGGGATCAGCAACCGTTTCCCGAATGGGACAGCATCGAATAGAATAAGGAAATAAATGAATCTCTAGATAGGTGATTATACATCCTAATGGGAGCGACCCACATAGCCATGCTGCCTGCCCGATTTTTGTCATTTCCCGTTTGTTGAGGCCTGAGGCTAAGCTTACTTTCCATTCATTGATAACACAATCACTTTGAATGCCACATTTCAGATCCGTTAATCACTAATTGATTTGCACAAATATATTCTGGATATTATGCTAAGGGAATAAATCCGTTGCCACCATATACATTTGTACAGATCAACATATTCGATCATTGGTAATACTTTATCAGACATTCGTCCATATACGTTCGTTCTGGGACTGAACGAACCCGAAAGCACAATTTCTATTAATAGAAAAAGCCCTTGCACTTTACACCATCTTTGATTACCTTCGTATAATCTGATTCGCAACACTACTGCCAATACAGAGTCGTTCACGGATAATAATCCAACCGGTCTCTCCATATTGACAACGATATTGGCAAACACTTCGATAGTCGGTTCTTTAACTATCGAAAAATAAAAAAACATCCATTCATCCATAACATCAATCAATCACTGGGCCTGTTAATTAATATCTCATTAATTAATTCACTTCTCTATTTCTCTATCAATATTTGTTAACCAAATAATTTCGATAATCATCTTGACCTCTTACGCTGTTTGGAAAACATTTCCATATATCGCGTTCTGTTATTTTCTATAGTTAGAAAATATATTCTATTTGTATTTGTAAAACAATTTCAATCACTTATCTCTTTCCCAACTACTTTAATTAAACTCAAGAAATATTTACTGTTATATTTCCAAAATTCCATCACTTGGATTAAAACGAATGTTGTGCAACATCGTTACAACAAACCAAAATATTTTATTCAACTAACTATTATTCAAACACTTCTTTTCGAGACTGGGTCTTGCTATTTATCAATAAAAAAATGAAATCAATCAAGTTGGGGTAAAATTACCTCTCAGACCTTGACTGAAAACATCATTAACTTCAAAACAGACAAAACCACTTACCTCGAATAATCAACATTATGAAAACCAATTATTCATTTTTAAACGTATATATGTTTGTAATGACCCGGAATTTCGGGGCCAATTTAAAAAAAAATATTATAGAAATTTTAATGGATTTTAATGTTTAAAATAATCTATTTTAAATAAGAATGACTAAAAAATTATTTTAAAACGAATAAATTTAATTTAATTATAAAAGGAGTTTAAAACAACGCTGTAGTTTGAAAATTTGAATTTGAACTTTGACCGACTGTACAGAATTCATTTTAAATCAGAAATGAGCGAAACCAGAAATATTTAAATCTGTTTAATCATATCTTTCTAACGAATCTAAAAAATTAAAATTTCGTTTTAAAAATCAAAAGTTATGTCCATTTCAAAATCTAGAAAAGTCGCTGTAGAATATATATATTTTTTAATTAAATATATTTGCCTTAAAAATAGCCATTTTTCAAACATCCTCGGTTTTCGACGAAACCACTTTTGTTGGAACCGGAATGTCAAATTATTGCTAAGTTTCAATTTTTATAATTTTTTGAATTAATATGTGAGCGTGGTAAAGAAAAACGTGTTTTGTCAGTTTCAGTCAAATTTAATCGACCCGAAAATGGCCATTTTTCAAACGGTCTCAGAATTCGACAAAATTAGTCTTGTTAGAACCGTATCGTCAAAACATAACTAGATATAATTTTTCTGTAATTTTTAGAGTCCGTATGTGGCCCCAATGATTTAAAATATACGTTTGAATTTAATAATTAAATGATTTATAATGTAAATTAAAGAAAAACATGTCGTAACAGCCGAACTGGATTATGAAACGTATTTCATTGTGTCCGGGACGGGGGTTATTGGTTGCGGGAGACACTCATTTGGTTTGATTTGGGGTTCGTATTTGATAAACATGAATTATTGAAACAAATGAATTAAATTAAATAGAAATACCATATAAATACGGTCTGAAATACGCTCAAATACAAAACCCGAGCACTAAAATACGCAGCCGCCACTAACCTGGATGAACGGCTATGGCGTTCAATTCTTTCTCCCCCTCGTTCTTCAATCATACAAAATGAATTTCAGATTTTCCAAAACCAAATCGAAGAGCTCTTCAAGCTCGACAAATCCATATGGCTGTGATTGCCGATGTTGATCCCTGGTGGCCGAGGCAGCCCCTCAATGGCGCACTGTTTGAACGCAAAAACCCACGTCTGTGGGGGTGCGAGTTCAACGGCGACTGTGCCGTGGGGTGGAGGCGCTACGGCGCAGCTCTTGATGGCGGCAGATCGGACTCCGGTGTGGTGTAGAGGTATGCGACGGTGGAGTTTTCTGGTGAAGCATGGGTTTGATGTGTTTCCAAAAACAGTTAACTAAGAGGAAGATGGTAATTAAAGGATTCACAACTAATTAATTAAATTAACTATAGTTTAAATTTTTGCAATGTTTGAAATGTCGTATCTATGTCATATGAAATCAGAATTCGAAAATTCGTGATGCGTTGGAATCAGAAAAACGAGATCTAGATGATGGTACTGACTAGGACCAATTATTAGCACATCAAATTTGGACCAAAATTCAGATCTGAACTGTTCAGATAAACCAAGGTGAGAAATCTATTTTATTTCTTTCCTTTATAATTGAAATAAATTATGAAATTATTGTTATAAATTTGCAGTTAATTCATACTGTTATTATTATGTGTTAATTGTAAATACACATCTGTTTGTTTGATGTTGATTGTGGCGATAGAATTGTTAAAAGTTACATTTCTGTTGATTAGAATTAGATTTAACAAATTTATTATTTTGTTCATTTTATTGTCAAAATTAACTTTTCTGTTAATTTGAATTAGACTAAACAAAATTATCATTTTGTTTGTTGTACTATCGAAATTGAAACATTTCTGTAAATTAGAATTTGGTTTAAAAAAAAATACACCATTTTTGTTTATATAAAAAGAATCAAATGTGTATCACACCAAATGTTATAAATATATTAAATTAGAAATTTTCAACATAAGTGTAACACAAAATTTTGATAATTTGTTAAAACAGCAATTTTGTTGGTAAAATGTTAATATGATTAAAAAGGACATTTTGTTTATAAAATGTTAATATGATTAAAATGGACATTTTTGTCATATTAAAAAGAACGAAGTGAAAATCACATTTTTGTCATTGATGAGGATTAAAACAAAAATATACATTTTTTGTTCATTTAGAAGAAAAATCACATTTTGGTCATTAAAGAAAAAAAAAGATTAAAGAAAATTAGCATTTTTGTTTAATTTAAAAGAATGAAGACAAAAATGACATTGGTGTTTACATTGAAAAGATTAGACAAAATTATCATATTTTGTTACATTGAAAAGGATTTAACAAAAGTACCTTATTTTGTACATTAAAAGGAATTAGACAAAATTACAATATTGTCACTTTAAAAGAATTAGAACTAAAAGTGCATTTTTGTTAGAAAATGTTTATTAACTTAAAACAATCTTTTTATTTGAAATGTGTTATGCAAACAAAATGACATTTTTGATTAGAAACTTGTTATGTAAATAAAATCAACATTTTTATTTGAAATGTATTATGCAAATAAAAATGGCATTTTGATTTGAAAGTTGTTATATAAATAAAAACCACATTTTTGTTAGAAATGGGTTTTGAAAATTAAAATATCATTTTGTGTAAAACATGATTAGTGAAGAAAAATATCATATTTTGTTTATTTAAAAAGATTAGACAAGAACTCACATTTTTGTTTATTTAAAAAGATTGGACAAAATCATCACATTTTGTTTACATAAAAGGATTAGACCAAATCATCACATTTAGTTTACATTAAAAAATTAGACAAATTTGTCATTTTGATTACATTAAAAGGGTCAGACAAAATTATCAGTTTTAGTCATTTTAAGAGAATGAGTTAAAAATGTATACTTTTGTTACATTAAAAAGAAGAATTGAAAATGTATACTTTTGTTACATTAAAAAGAAGAATTGAAAATGTATACTTTTGTTACATTAAAAAGAAGAATTGAAAATGTGTACTTTTGTTACATTAAAAAGAAGAATTTAAAATGTATACTTTTGTTACATTAAAAAGAAGAATTGAAAATGTATACTTTTGTTACACTAAAAAGAAGAATTGAAAATGTATACTTTTGTTACATTAAATAGGAAGAATTGAAAATGTATATTTTTTTTATACATTAAAAAGAAGAAGTTAAAAATGTATAATTTTTATACATTAAAAAGAAAAAGTTAAAAGTGTATATTTCTATACATTATAAAGAAGGAGGTAAAAATGTATATTTTTATACATTAAAAAGAATGAATTAGTGGTGGACATTTTTGTCACATTAAAAAGTATGAAGTAGAAATACACATTCTGTCATTTATAAGGAAGGAAACAAAAACATTTATTTTTGGTCATTTAATAAGGATTTTACAAAAATCACATTCTTGTCACTTAATAAGTATTATATTAAAATCACATTTTTGTTTACTTGAAAAGAATTAGACAAAATTACTACAGTTTTGTCACTTTAAAAGGAATTGAAATGAAAGAGTAGATTATTTTTTTATTGTCGTTGGTTCACAATAAAAAGAATTGAAATATATGTCCTGGAGGTTGATGTGTTTAATTATAATGTTAAGTATATTCAAATTGAATATTACACTTCCATTTACAAGTTACCCGACTTGTTTATGTGATTGGGTCGATAATTTTTACACATCGCCCAAGTGCACAAATAATTTATTATTTGATTGTTGGATGAAATCCCACACGGGTGTTGGGATGATATCTGATCTACACTAATCCCAATATTTAGTGTAGAATACACTCTGGCTGATTTATTGGATGTTTGATAATTATTTATCATAATTGTTCATTTCATGCAATATATGGTTGTTGATTTAGTCACATTCCAATAAAGGATATTCTATAAAAAGAATATTTTAAAAAATGTCTTAGAAAATATTTTAGAAAAGAATATATTTTAGAAAAATATATTTTTATTGAAAGGAAATAGTTATTAACTAGAATAAATCATTAAATTAAGAATTAATGAAGCTTTCTAATTTGTTAATATTTAATTTAAATTAAATTAAATAAATTGGATTTGGGTTTGTCGTGAATAGTGTCTTAAGTAACACTGTTCTTAAACCCCATATGAAAAGAATAATCTTTAATTTAGATTATTAAAGTTTTCGATTATATTTAGCAATTGAAATAAGATGAAACGTGAGTTGGGTTTATTGTGAACGGGGTTTTTTTAACGACATCTGTTCCTTAACTCAATTAACAATGAAAATATGATTGGAATTTATAAATCTTTTATTAAGATTTAATGAAAAAAATTTCCAAAAGTAAAGTTTTCCAATTTAATATATTAAATTGGAATTGAATAGAATTCGAAATTAATTATAACCGAGATAAGCTTCTGTAAAAGAAGACCGATACTGCATATGGAATTTAAGAGGCTTTGCCGTTATTCCATTTATATTATTGGTCGGATACAGAAATTTATAACGATGATATATTGGTTTAATTTCTGTGAAGATTCCCTATTTTTTGGAAGATGATTTTGGGTTTATCGTGAACTATGTTTTAATTGACATTAGTTCTTTAACCCAGTTAAAGATAGGATTAATTCCTTAAATTTAATTAATCATTGAATAATGATTTTTGATATTTAAAACCAAACTGGGTTTTTAATAAATCTTTAAAAGAAAAGATTTAAGGATAATTTAAAGAATTTATCTTTGATATAATAATGCAAATATTTTATTAGAAGAATATTCTGAATTGGTATGAGGCATTGGATGTGTTTTTATAGTACTTGATTTTTAATTATAAAATACGTGAGTTATTCGGGAAGACCGAGTTTAACCCATTTCGAATAATTACTACGACGATGAAGAGTCGAAGATGAAGACGGTGGTTGAAGACCGATGATCTTCACATGGTATGGATGTGTTGCTACAGAGACCCTTGATGGGAGTAGCTACCTTGAAGGGGCTTCAGTGGTGGCCGTCTGGACTATTGTTGATTGTTTGGATTTGGTTTTCGCTCAGACCCAGAGCATAAGCTATTAAATGGATGCGTATCTGACATTGGATTTCGTTCCAAGTGAATTAAATCGATTTCTGTTAATGTATGTCTATTTAGTGGTGGAGGATTTATTCTCTGCTTAACACCTTGGTATATATTAATAGTGATTGATCGCATGGCGTGAATTGTCAATGTGGCACGCCAAGGCTTTTGTTGAAAAGCAGGGCCTTGTGGGATGATCAAAGTATAGACTATTACGGCATAGCTTTGGGAATATCGTGACTTCGCGAGCCTCACACCCCGGTATGAGTCTAAAACGGGAGAAGGGAACGCAGGGAGTGCACACGTTTCTTTCTAGCTAGTAGTAGTGTCAGTGCTTAAACTGGCTGGCATTTTACTTATGTGGATGTTGGATTTTGAGGCGCCTCGGATTTATAGGCCGTTAGTGGTCATATTATAGGTCCAAAGGGACCGGGAAATGTGTGTTCAAGCATAACTAATCCACTACCCCTAGGTAGGGACCGACCCTGCAGCTATCCAAGGGTTGCCCATAGGTGTGATCCTGAGGCATTTGCTAGAGTGTCTCGAATCGGTAAGGAGCTCCTCCCTAGCCTTGACTCGTGATGGAAACCAAATCTCCAATATGACACCATGCGGTTTTGATTGTAGAACTAGTATGGAGACATAGTAGGATAGGGTACTATGCCGTCTATGATTAATACATTATGATTGAAATTGTTTTTGAAATACATATATTCACATATATACACACTAATATTAAATCCGTTTTATCGTATCAAGCATCTTTTGACCATTATAAGGTAAAACCCTATCCTCCGGTTTGCGTTGCATTGTGTGATGGGACTTGGGTCTTATAATGGTTTCATTTTTCTAAAAAGCATTGCGTTGTTTAGCGATTTACTTTATTTTATGCACTGGCAATCCAATGGAGTAAACCCGTTCTGCGTTAGCGGCGTGGTCCTGTGATTAGCCTTATTATTAGATAGTTAAGTTAAGATTTCTCATACCAGTCCAATGACTGACCTGTAGTTTGTTTCACTGGCAAACTCGGGTGCCCTTATTTTCCACACGGGCAGTCGAGTAGCTTTTTGTAGATATATTTACAGGATCCTGGTTTACAGCTGAGGCGGTATTCGGAAAGCTCTATATCCGTGTATTCCTTTCAGTTGTATATTTGTATTATTTTCCGCTGCTATTTAAATGTAATTTAAAACTCTGATATTATTGTATTTCTTTGTGTAATAAGTATTCATACTCTGTAATATTCTTGTACTCTAATGTAATTGTTGTAACAAGCAATACAATGTTCTTCAGTTTATGTTCTGATGTGTGTTGTTCTCAAAGCAATCCAGGCTTTCCTTTACAGGGAAGTTTGGGTCGTTTCATTTGGTATCAGAGCTTTGGTTTACAGAGCTCGAGAATAAGACACATTAGAACCGAACGAAAGAATTCATCAGAGATTGGATTAGAAATATCGAATGAGAATAAGTCGTTAGAGATGGGATAAGTTGTATCCTAGAACGAGTGTGAAGAGTATTATTTCCTTTAAAATAAAAATGAAAACAAATTTATTTTTGAAAATTTTATCTAAAATACGTATTTGAGTATATTATTATTTTAATGTGGACAATCGAGTATATAAAGATTTCGAATATACGAGTAATTAACGGATATTCGAAGTTTTAATATACTCGATAGATATAGAATGAGACGACCCGAACTTCCCCGGTCTCCGAAGAGAAGGGAAAGCGCGGATTATTTTGAGAACACGACAAAGTAGAACGCGGACGGAAGAACATTTCATTGTATATTACAACAATACATCAGATTACAAGAATATACAGAGTATAAATGAATATTACACAGAAATATCAGAGATTTAAATTACATTTAAATACATAGCAGTGGAAAATAATACAATACACAACTAGAAGAGATATACGGATACAAAGCTTTCCGGATATCGTTCCAGCTGTAAACCAGGATCCTGCGAATATAAATCTGCAAAACCAAAACTACTAGCTGCCCGTGTCAAAATAAGGGCACCCAGAGTTTAGGTTAAAAACAATAAACTCCAGGTCAGTCATGTGACTGGTGTGAGAACTAAAACAGTTATTAGTCTTTATTTCAAAGTTAGATAAATTAAGGGACCACGCCGTATAACACGGAACGGGTTTTCTCCCAAGAATACCAGTGCATAAAACAAACAGCGCAATGCTAAATAAAGAAAAATGAAGCTGTTATAAGACCCAGGTCCTATCACACAATGCAACGCAAGCCGTGGGATAGGGTTTTCCCTTATAACAGCCAAAGAATGCTTGATACGTTTAAAACAAATCATTTGATACTATTATAAGTGCATAGTGTATAAAACAACTTCAAATCATAAGTATCAATCATAGGCGGCATGGGTACCATATATCATGTCGCCATACTAGTTCTACAATTAAAACTGCAATGTCACGTATTCGGAAATTGGATTTCCATCTGTGAACCGAGGCAAAAGATAGTCCTCAACCGATTCGAGACTCTCTAGCCCGAGCCTCAGGCAAGTACTCAGTCAAGCCTTGGAGCGACAGGGCCGGTCTACCGATGTGGATTAAACTTAAATCCTGAATACTGCGTTTCCCCGCCCTTTTGGGCGTAAATGAGCCAAAGAATGGCTCCATCGGACCCGGATCGTCCGATCTAACCGAGGCGCCTCGCAACAGCAACAACCACACAGGTGAAAAGTATATAAATGTCAGGGCTGGTAGGTCACTGACACCACCCTAGCTAGAAAGAAACGCATGCCCTCCCTGAGGTCCTTCTCCCGTTTTTGGTTCACAACGGGGGTGTGAGTCTCGCGAATTCACGTTAGACAAAGCTATGACACACAGGCGGTGCTTTGATCATCAACCACAAGACTTTGCTTTTCAACAGAAGCGTTAATCATTTGCATCTTAGGCATGCCACACAGGCAAATCACTCTATGCGTTTAATATCCATCAGTATATAACCCCTGAGCTCGTACGTCTCAGAGAAGGGCGTTAGGCAAGAGAATAAATTCTCCGCCGCCAAACAGATATATATTTAATAGAAATCAACCACACAGACTAAAATCCAATGTCAGACACACAGTCCATTTACAAGTTCGTTCTGGGTCTGAACGAAACCGGAGGCACTTTCCTCACATATCCATCGATCTCCAAGCAAATCTGGACGACCACCGATTGATTCCCTCATCTTGGGTGTACAGCCCAATCAAGATCATCAGTAATCACCCAAATAATGTGAATACTTCTGGTCTTCAACCACCATCTTCATCTTCGACTTATCGTCATATCAGTTATTCAGAATGGGATGAACCCTGTCTTTCCGAATAACTCGCGTATAATTTAACATACGCCTCATTCCAATTCATCAGTCACTAACCGTAAATTAATCAAGAGAATAATTTCCCAAATATTAACCCCGAAGGCCAAAACCAACATCAGATCAATATCCAGAAAACCATTCTGCTTGGCTAACCGACAGTTAGTTTCTAAATTTCACATTCATAAGGAAAGGTTCCCATTAATTTTATCCAAGATAAATTCCTTGAATTTATTCTCTAATCTTCTTTTGAATTTCGATTCAACTATTCGGGATTAACGAACCTTACCGAAGTAACCATTTGTTTTAATTTCCCAATCCCAACCTATTCATCCCATGAAGTAAAACTGGTTATACTTCATATCTAACACCACGGTGTTATCGGTAAATTCAATTACCATTTCACGTTCAAATCTAATTAAAGATTTAACTATCGCCTGGAGTAAAACTGGTGATACTCCATTCTCGATCTTTTCAATCTAATTAAAGATTCATTAAAACTCCACTTAGTTTTAATCGTTAACTGGGTTAAAGAATCAGTGTCCTTTAAAACACGGTTCACGATAAACCCAAAAATCAATATCAATTCAATTCCAATTAAATATTATTTAATTGGTACACTTCATTAAATCTAAATAAAAAGATTTAATCTTTTCTCCACTGGGTTCAAGAACAGTGTTAGTCAAGACACCATTCACAACAAACCCAAATCACATTTGATATTAAATACAAGGCTCTGAATAGAAAATATCCCGGCTTATATTCAATATCAAATTCTACGACCAACAAATATCGTATTGGAAATAACGATATATATATATATCTATATCTTTCAAATTTCCATAACAACATCTGTATAGTCACGAAATCTAACATCGAAATATTCCGAAGACAATTTCGATTCAAATCCATTCTAATGCAATCATTGGAAATTCTGGTTATTTTCAAAACCATTTCAAATCCAATTTATTTATTAAAAAAAAAATAGAATTATTATTCTAGTTCAAAACTAGTTCATTTCGATAAAAATCTATCTTTATCTTTTCAAATATGGAGTTTTTCATCCCAATTCTTCACAAATCATTTCTTATGATTTTACACAAATTATTACTATTTTTAATAATTTTATCAAGGCATGTACAGTCGATTTCCATCAACGGCCATCGAACTGCACTTATAGCGACCTTTTCCGAATTTGATTTGGACATTTTCCAAATCCAACCGTTAGATTTCAAATTTCTAATATTCGTTAGAAAGCACTCTTCGATACAAACCCAATGGTTCCGGTTTTAGGAGAATCCGACGGTCGGATCTCCCGTAATATCCGTTCGAAGTCAATGGTCGAAATTCGAGAACTGCCGCGGCGCGGTGCGTTCTATTCAGGCCATTATATTATATATATATAATATATATAATATATACTTCGTCGATTTCAATTCAAAATGTGCTTTATAGATCGTTTTAAATTCATTTTCAAAATGGTTTCAACTTCATATTCAATTTCTAATCAAAATTGAATATTCCAATATAAATTCATTTTAAATTCATTTCAAATTGATTTCAATTCAATTTCGATTTTAATTCGATTTGAATTCATTTTCTTTTCAATTCAATTCAATTCGAATCCGTTTTAAATTCAGTTCAATTCGAATTCGTTTTATATTCAATTCAATTCGAATTCGTTTTATATTCAATTCAATTCGAATTCGTTTTACATTCAATTCAATTCGAATTCGTTTATATTCAATTTCAATTCGAATTTCAATCCTTTTCAAAATATCAGATTTTGAAATCATTTTCGATATTCATTATAAAATGAATGAAATCGATATAAATATCGTTCACGTCAAAATGGCGTCAATCTAATCAACACGGCTTCATATATTTCTATTTTCAAATATTCTATTTCAAATATTTATTTTTCAAATATTTCTATTCAAATATTTCTTTGTCAAATATTTCTATTCAAAACTTTCTTTTTCAAAACTGGAATGAGGCCCAATCAATTACCATATAATGTTAATTATATGGATTTCCTACAACACATGTATACAATAACAACGATGAATAATCAACCATCATCCAAAGTGCATTCTACACTGTATAAGCATCGAATATAGATATTTAATGCTTATAACAGTCTGTCAATCAATCGATCGACATACAACTGACTATTGGGATTAGTGTATGTCGTCTATCATCCCAATACCCGTGTGGGGTTTCAAACAATCAAACACAGATTTTATTTGTGCAGTTGGGCGATGTGTAAAATTTATCGTCCCAGTCAATATCAGTCAAATGTGTGTATATAAACAAATCATCTGATTTTTTTATTTTTATTTCATTTTATATACACGTTAAAAATTCTATTTTTAACTATAAAATATTTAAAACTATGTAAATATTTGATTTCATTTCACATCACATGATCAACTACACATCAAAATCAAACAAACAAGCATACAAGCCGTCCATGGTCTGTGGACGACGGATGTCGGGTGCTACTAAACACCGTCTGCATCCTAGTATATATATATAACTAGAAAATTAAATTAAAGAGTGAGAAATTCTCACAGAATTGCTAATCCAACGCCACAACTCTTCTTAGGTAGAAATCTTCGTCGTTCTTGCCTCTTATCACTTTTCACTGCCCGTATTCTCTACATATAAAAATCACATTTTTACTTCGCTATTCAATATATAAAAATCGAATTTTTACTTCGCTATTCAATATATAATAATCGAATTTTTACTCTGCTATTCAATATATAAAAATCGAATTTTTACTTTGTTATTCAATATATAAAAATCGAATTTTTACTTCGCTATTCAATATATAAAAATCGAATTTTTACTTCGCTATTCAATATATAAAACTCGAATTTTTACTTCGCTATTTAATATATAAAAATCGAATTTTTACTCCGCTATTCAATATATAAAAATCGAATTTTTACTCCGCTATTCAATATATAAAAATCAAATTTTTACTCCGCTATTCGATATATAAAAATCGAATTTTTACTCCGCTATTCAATATATAAAATCGAATTTTTACTCCGCTATTCAATATAAAAAAATCGAATTTTTACTCCGCTATTCAATATATAAAAATCGAATTTTTACTCCGCTATTCAATATAAAAAAATCGAATGTTTACTCCGCTATTCAATATATAAAAATCGAATTTTTACTTCGCTATTCAATATATAAAAATCGAATTTTTACTTCCTTATTCAATATATAAAAATCCAATTTTTACTTCTCGCTAGAAATAAAAATCACTTCTTTTCTAGTTTAAAAATCAATTATTTCTTTCAAGTTAAAAATCCAATCTTTACACTTTATAAAAATTCGATCTTGCTACATCAAAAATCATATTTTTACCACGCTAATATGCATATAAAAATATCTCCTTTCATACTTTTAAAAATATCATCTTTCCTTGTTAAAAATCACATCTTTTTCTAGTTAAAAATCACCTCTTTTTATCCTAATGTTATATGAGTAAAAATTATATTTTTACACACTAAAAATGGCCACATTATATAATGTTATATATAATTAAAAATACTGATTTCATGTACTAAAAGTACGATCTTTCACATTGTAAAAATACGATCTTTTGTGTTTAAAAATCATCAATTTTATATTCAGTTTTATATAAGTGAATAATTAAAGAAATTGAAATAAACTGAAATAAAATTTACCTTTGTTTTGAGAGAAAAGGGGGGGAAGGAGTTGCTGTGCGTCGTTGGCGTCGGAGTAGGGGTCGCGGGTGCTCAGGCGCGGCGGGTTGGAGGTGGGGCTAGGCGACTGGAGGGAGGTGGGGTATGTGCGTCGGAGGGGTGCTTCCACGTCTGGGTGGTGGTTCGATTCAGAGGAGGAGGGCATAGTGCAAGGTAGAGGGGGAGAGGTCGGAGGGAAGGCGGCGCGACAAAAGGGGGGGGCGTCGCCGACGAGGTGCTGTGGTCGAGGTCGGAGGGCGGAGCGATTTCGATCGTAGGTTTTTTTTCTTCTGATTTAAATCGAACGGGGGGGGGGGGGGGTCCTGAGGAAATAAAGGAGAGGAGGAGAGAGAATTTTTTTCTATTATTTAATTTATAAAAAGTTGACTTTTTCATACGACCTGTAAACGAGGCCCACCGCCTGTCGTCCATAGCTAATTACCCCCATTCCGAACACAACGGGATATGTATCGTAAGATGGTTCGATCGTTTCGATCAGTTTCGATTTAAATTAAAATATAAATCAGTATATATTATATTTGAACGCACATTTTAATTTACCGGGGTCACATACTAACTCGAAAAATTCCTGAAAAATATTTTCTAGCTTCGTATTGACGATACGGTCCTAACAAAACAAGTTTCGTCGAATTCTGAGACCGTTTGAAAAATGGCCATTTTCCAGTCGAATAAAATCAACTAAAACTGGTCAAACGTGTTTTCCTTTGCCACGCTCACGTATTGATTCGAAAAATTACGAAATTTGAAACCTAGCAATAATTTGACATCACGGATCCAAAAAAAGTGGTTTCGTCGAAATCTGAGGTCGTTTGCAAAATTTCCATTTTTAAGGGCCTGAATTCCACAACGACTATTCAGAATTTTCATTTGGACATATCTTTTGATTCCCGCTATGAAATTTTGATTTTTCGGATTCGTTGGAAAGATATTCCCAATTAGATTCTATTATTTTTGGTTTCGCTAAAATCCGGTTTATTTTGCACCTGGTACATTCAATTGAAGTTTGAAATCGAATTATCGAACTACCGCGCCATATTCAATTCCTTTTATAATTTAAAATAAATATTTATATTCTAACGACGAACTATATAAATATGTTCGTTTGAATTCTATTCAAAATAAATTTCTCGTCGTTTTTATTTAAAATAATTCTTTTTAAATAATCAAAATTCGCTAAAATTGCCAAAATAAAAATTTTAAACTGACCCAGATTTCCGGGTTATTACAATCTCCCCGACTTAAAACTTTTCATCCCCGAAAAGGAACGAAGCCGAAAGTTGTTTCACAAATCAACTCAACTTTCATTGTTTTGATTACAGCTTAAGTTCTTCAACTTTTCAGTTTCTGAGAATTTTCAAATTCTTCAAAAATTTGGCTAACACCCTAAATTTTCGAAAAATTTCGCCATAACCTCCCCTGCACCGGGAGCCACGGGAAAATCCCGAAATTGACATATAGGCCTTCTGATCTCAAAAAGAAAAAGAAAAAGCCAAGCGGCTAGCCAATCGGCTCATAAAATCATCATCACCCAAACAAAACAGTAAATTATAGTAAACATGTACCTATTTGTCGGGCAAACAAATTTTATTCTCTTCTCTAGCCTCCTTGTTATGACCTGTTCAATGTAAGTACATGTATATGCATGCAAATGCGACTAATTTTCAATAAGATTCACTATTTGATTCTATTAGGCGTAATGGTTCAAAATTTCAAACAAATTACCAAACAACACAAACATCAATCAATTAATTAATTAGCTTTTGAAATTCATAACTTTGATACCTAGTCAAAAATCAGATTTTTTTGATGCCAAATCACAACAATAAGCCCTATCTAGTTTCGGTTCTCACACCATTCAATTGGAAATTTATAGAAATCTCACTTTCGAAACTCGAAGATAAATACTGGCGACGGTGCCACGTTACCAGAATTATCCCCGGGCACTAGAGTATGATTCTATAGCTATCCAGTATATTAAAACTTCGAATACACGTTTGCAAGACATATATGCAAAATCTTTATATATCGGATTGTCCAAATCTATATAGAGTAAATATTCAAATACATATGAAATGGTTTAAATTTCAAAACAAAATTGGCTTTCATTTTAAAAATATACTCTTCACACTCGTTCTAGGATATTACTGATCACATCTCTAACGAGTCATTCCCATTGGATATTACTAATCCAATATCTGATGAATTCTTTCGTATGGTCCTAATGTGCCTTGTTCTCTGAGCTTTGTAAACCAAAGCTCTGATACCACGATGAGACGACCCGAACTTCCCCGGTCTCCGAAGAGAAGGGAAAGCGCGGATTGTTTTGAGAACACGACAAAGTAGAACGCAGACGGAAGAACATTTCATTGTATATTACAACAATACATCAGATTACAAGAATATACAGAGTATAAATGAATATTACACAGAAATATCAGAGATTTAAATTACATTTAAATACATAGCAGCGGAAAATAATACAATACACAACTAGAAGAGATATACGGATACAAAGCTTTCCGGATATCGTTCCAGCTGTAAACTAGGATCCCATGAATATAAATCTGCAAAACCAAAACTACTAGCTGCCCGTGTCAAAATAAGGGCACCCAGAGTTTAGGTTAAAAACAATAAACTCCAGGTCAGTCATGTGACTCGTGTGAGAACTAAAACAGTTATTAGTCTTTATTTCAAAGTTAGATAAATCAAGGGACCACGCCGTATAACACGGAACGGGTTTTCTCCCAAGAATACCAGTGCATAAAACAAACAGCGCAATGCTAAATAAAGAAAAATGAAGTTGTTATAAGACCCAGGTCCTATCACACAATGCAACGCAAGCCGGGGGATAGGGTTTTCCCTTATAACAACCAAATAATGCTTGATACGTTTAAAACAAATCATTTGATACTATTATAAGTGCATAGTGTATAAAACAACTTCAAATCATAAGTATCAATCATAGGCGGCATGGGTACCATATATCATGTCGCCATACTAGTTCTACAATTAAAACCGCAATGTCACGTATTTGGAAATTGGATTTCCGTCTGTGAACCGAGGCAAAAGATAGTCCTCAACCGATTCGAGACTCTCTAGCCCGAGCCTCAGGCAAGTACTCTGTCAAGCCTTGGAGCGACAGGGCCGGTCCACCGATGTGGATTAAACTTAAATCCTGAACACTGCGTTTCCCCGCCCTTTGGGGCGTAAATGAGCCAACGAATGGCTCCATCGGACCCGGATCGTCCGATCTAACCGAGGCGCCTCGCAATAGCAACAACCACACAGGTGAAAAGTATATAAATGTCAGGGCTGGTAGGTCACTGACACCACCCTAGCTAGAAAGAAACGCATGCCCTCCCTGAGGTCCTTCTCCCGTTTTTGGTTCACAACCGGGGTGTGAGGCTCGCGAATTCACGTTACACAAAGCTATGCCACACAGGCGGTGCTTTGATCATCAACCACAAGACTTTGCTTTTCAACAGAAGCCTTGATCATTTGCATCTTAAGCATGCCACACAGGCAATTCACTGTATGCGTTTGATATCCATCAGTATATAACCCCTGAGCTCGTACGTCTCAGAGAAGGGCGTTAAGCAAGAGAATAAATTCTCCGCCGCCAAACAGATATATATTTAATAGAAATCAACCACACAGACTAAAATCCAATGTCAGACACACAGTCCATTTACAAGTTCGTTCTGGGTCTGAACGAAACCGGAGGCACTTTCCTCGCATATCCATCGATCTCCAAGCACATCTGGACGACCACCGATTGATTCCCTCATCTTGGGTGTACAGCCCAATCAAGATCATCAGTAATCACCCAAACGATGTGAAGACATCCGGTCTTCAACCACCGTCTTCATCTTCGACTTATCGTCGTATCAGTTATTCAGAATGGGATGAACCCGGTCTTTCCGAATAACTCGCGTATATTTTAAATAAGTGTTACACAAACACAACATACGCCTCATTCCAATTCATCAGTCACTAACCGTAAATTAATCAAGAGAATAATTTCCCAAATATTAACCCCGAAGGCCGAAACCAACATCAGATCAATATCCAGAAAACCATTCTGCTTGGCTAACCGACAGTTAGTTTCTAAATTTCACATTCATAGGGAAAGGTTCCCATTAATTTTATCCAAGATAAATTCCTTGAATTTATTCTCTAATCTTCTTTTGAATTTCGATTCAACTAGTCGGGATTAACGAACCTTACCGAAGTAACCATTTGTTTTAATTTCCCATTCCCAACCTATTCATCCCATGAAGTAAAACTGGTTATACTTCATATCTAACACCA
Source organism: Allium sativum (assembly GCA_030737875.1). Classification (NCBI taxonomy): domain Eukaryota; kingdom Viridiplantae; phylum Streptophyta; class Magnoliopsida; order Asparagales; family Amaryllidaceae; genus Allium; species Allium sativum. Next base: position 434,932,655 of record CM060912.1, read on the forward strand.
CGGTGTTATTGGTAAATTCAATTACCATTTCACGTTCAAATCTAATTAAAGATTTAACTATCTCCTGGAGTAAAACTGGTGATACTCCATTCTCGATCTTTTCAATCTAATTAAAGATTCATTAAAACTCCACTTAGTTTTAATCGTTAACTGGGTTAAAGAATCAGTGTCATTTAAAACACGGTTCACGATAAACCCAAAAATCAATATCAATTCAATTCCAATTAAATATTATTTAATTGGTACACTTCATTAAATCTAAATAAAAAGATTTAATCTTTTCTCCACTGGGTTCAAGAACAGTGTTAGTCAAGACACCATTCACGACAAACCCAAATCACATTTGATATTAAATACAAGGCTCTAAATAGAAAATATCCCGGCTTATATTCAATATCAAATTCTACGACCAACAAATATCATATTGGAAATAACGATATATATATCTATATCTTTCAGATTTCCATAACAACATCTGTATAGTCACGAAATCCAACATCGAAATATTCCGAAGGCAATTTCGATTCAAATCCATTCTAATGCAATCATTGGAAATTCTGGTTATTTTCAAAACCATTTCAAATCCTTTTTATTTATTTAAAAATAAATAGAATTATTATTCTAGTTCAAAACTAGTTCATTTCGATAAAAATCTATCTTTATCTTTTCAAATATGGAGTTTTTCATCCCAATTCTTCACAAATCATTTCTTATGATTTTACACAAATTATTACTATTTTTAATAATTTTATCAAGGCCTGTACAGTCGATTTCCATCAACGGCCATCGAACTGCACTTATAGCAACCTTTTCCGAATTTGATTTGGACATTTTCCAAATCCAACCGTTAGATTTCAAATTTCTAATATTCGTTAGAAAGCTCTCTTCGATACGAACCCAACGGTTCCAGTTTTAGGAGGATCCGACGGTCGGATCTCCTGTAATATCCGTTTGAAGTCAATGGTCGAAATTCGCGAACTGCCGCGGCGCGGCGCGTTCTATTTGGGCCATTATATTATATATATATAATATATACTTCGTCAATTTCAATTCAAAACGTGCTTTATAGATCGTTTTAAATTCATTTTCAAAACGGTTTCAACTTCATATTCAATTTCTAATCAAAATTGAATATTCCTATATAAATTCGTTTTAAATTCATTTCAAATTGATTTCAATTCAATTTCGATTTTAATTCGATTTTAATTCATTTTCTTTTCAATTCAATTCAATTCGAATCCGTTTTAATTTCAATTCAATTCGAATTCATTTTATATTCAGTTCAATTCGAATTCGTTTTATATTCAATTCAATTCAAATTCGTTTTACATTCAATTCAATTCGAATTCGTTTCTATTCAATTTCAATTCGAATTTCAATCCTTTTCAAAATATCAGATTTTGAAATCATTTTCGATATTCATTATAAAATGAATGAAATCGATATAATATCGTTCACGTCAAAATGGCGTCAATCTAATCAACACGGCTTCATATATTTCTATTTTCAAATATTCTATTTCAAATATTTTCTATTAAAATATTTCTTTTTCAAATATTTCTATTCAAAACTTTCTTTTTCAAAACTGGAATGAGGCCCAATCAATTACCATATAATGTTAATTATATGGATTTTCTACAACACATGTATACAATAACAACGATGAATAATCAACCATCATCCAAAGTGCATTCTACACTGTATAAGCATCGAATATAGATATTTAACGCTAATAACAGTTTGTCAATCAATCGATCGACATACAACTAACTATTGGGATTAGTGTATGTCGTCTATCATCCCAATACCCGTGTGGGGTTTCAAACAATCAAACACAGATTTTATTTGTGAAGTTGGGCGATGTGTAAAATTTATCGTCCCAATCAATATCAGTCAAATGTGCGTATATAAACAAATCGTCCGATTTTTTTATTTTTATTTCATTTTATATACACGTTAAAAATTATATTTTTAACTATAAAATATTTAGAACTATGTAAATATTTTATTTCATTTTACATCACATCACACGATCAACTACACATCAAAATCAAACAAACAAGCGTACAAGCCGTCCATGGTCTGTGGACGACGGGTGTCCGGTGCTACTAAACACCGTCTTCATCCTAGTATATATATAACTAGAAAATTAAATTAAAGAGTGAGAAATTCTCACGGAATTGCTAATCCAACGCCACGACTCCTCTTAGGTAGAAATCTTCGTCGTTCTTGCCTCTTGTCACTTTTCATTGCCCGTATTCTCTACATATAAAAATCACATTTTTACTTCGCTATTCAATATATAAAAATCGAATTTTTACTTCGCTATTCAATATATAAAAATCGAATTTTTACTCCGCTATTCAATATATAAAAATCGAATTTTTACTTTGTTATTCAATATATAAAAATCGAATTTTTACTTCGCTATTCAATATATAAAAATCGAATTTTTACATCGCTATTCAATATATAAAAATCGAATTTTTACTCCGCTATTCAATATATAAAAATCGAATTTTTACTCCGCTATTCAATATATAAAAATCGAATTTTTACTCCGCTATTCAATATATAAAAATCGAATTTTTACTCCGCTATTCAATATTTAAAAATCGATTTTTTACTCCGCTATTCAATATATAAAAATCGAATTTTTACTCCGCTATTCAATATATAAAAATCGAATTTTTACTCCGCTATTCAATATATAAAAATCGAATTTTTACTCCGCTATTCAATATATAAGAATCGAATTTTTACTTCGCTATTCAATATATAAAAATCGAATTTTTACTTCTTTATTCAAAATATAAAAATCGAATTTTTACTTCTTGCTAGAAATAAAAATCACTTCTTTTCTAGTTTAAAAATCAATTCTTTCTTTCAAGTTAAAAATCCAATCTTTACACTTTATAAAAATTCGATCTTGCTACATCAAAAATCATATTTTTACCACGCTAATATACATATAAAAATATCTCCTTTCATACTTTTAAAAATATCGTCTTTCCTTGTTAAAAATCACATCTTTTTCTAGTGAAAAATCACCTCTTTTTATCCTAATGTTATATGAGTAAAAATTATATTTTTACACACTAAAAATGGCCACATTATATAATGTTATATATAATTAAAAATACTAATTTCATGTACTAAAAATATGATCTTTCACGTTGTAAAAATACGATCTTTTATGTTTAAAAATCATCAATTTTATATTCAGTTTTATATAAGTGAATAATTAAAGAAACTGAAATAAATTGAAATAAAAATTACCTTTGTTTGGAGAGAAAAGGGGGGGAAGGAGTTGCTGTGCATCGTTGGCGTCGGAGTGGGGGTCGCGGGTGCCCAGGCGTGGCGGGTTGGAGGTGGGGCCAGGCGACTAGAGGGAGGCGGGGTCTGTGCGTCGGAGGGGTGCTTCCACGTCTGGGTGGTGGTTCGATTCAGAGGAGGAGGGCATAGCGCGAGGTAGAGGGGGAGAGGTCGGAGGGAAGGCGGCGCGGCAAAAGGGGGGGCGTCGCCGGCGAGGCGCGGCGGTCGAGGCCGGAGGGCGGAGCGATTTCGATCGTAGGGTTTTTTTTCTTTTGATTTAAATCAAACGGGGGGGGTCCTGAGGAAATAAAGGAGAGGAGGAGAGAGATATTTTTCCTATTATTTAATTTATAAAAAGTTGACTTTTTCATACGACCTCTAAACGAGGCCCACCGCCTGTCGTCCATAGCTAATTACCCCCATTCCGAACACAACGGGATATGTATCGTAAGCTGGTTCGATCGTTTCGATCAGTTTCGATTTAAATTAAAACATAAATCAGTATATATTCAATTTGAATGCACATTTTAATTTACCGGGGTCACATACTAACTCAAAAAATTCCCGAAAAATATTTTCTAGCTTCGTATTGACGATACGGTCCTAACAAAACTAGTTTCGTCGACTTCTGAGACCGTTTGAAAAATGGCCATTTTCCAGTCGATTAAAATCAACTGAAACTGGTCAAACGTGTTTTCCTTTGCCACACTCACATATTGATTCGAAAAATTACGAAATTTGAAAGCTAGCAATAATTTGACATCACGGATCCAATAAAAGTGGTTTCGTCGAAATCCGAGGTTGTTTGCAAAATTTCCATTTTTAAGGGCCTGAATTCCACAACGACTATTCAGAATTTTCATTTGGACATATCTTTTGATTCCCGCTATAAAATTTTAGTTTTTCAGATTCGTTCGAAAGATATTCCCAATTAGATTCTATTATTTTTGGTTTCGCTGAAATCCGGTTTATTTTGCACCCGGTACATTCAATTGAAGTTTGAAATCGAATTATCGAACTACCGCACCATATTCATTTCCTTTTATAATTTAAAATAAATATTTATATTCTAGCGACGAACTATATAAATATGTTCGTTTGAATTCTATTCAAAATAAATTTCTCGTCGTTTTTATTTAAAATAATTCTTTTTATATAATCAAAATTCGCTAAAATTGCCAAAATAAAAATTTTAAACTGGCCCAGATTTTCGGGTTATTACATAGAATCACACTCTAGTCGCCCGGAGATGATTCTGATGATTGCTAGCGTCATCAGAATTTATGTTCGAGTCTCGAAAGTGGTATATCTATATATTTCCATTGACCGGTATGAGAACCAATACTTAGTTAGTACACATTGCTGTGATTTGCACTAAAAATATGACTTTTGTCAATATATAAAAGTTATGTATATTTAAAAAGTTTAACACCTAATGGATTGCTGGTTGTGATGTTTGATTATTAGTTTAATTAATAAAAGTATAGAAATGATAATTAATTTAACTAACAAAATTATGGAAACCAATAAAGTTGAGTTGGTTAAATTAAACAACTTTTAGCTTCGTTCCTTTTCGAGGACGAGAAGATTTTAAGTGGGGGCGATTGTAACGACCCGGAATTTTGGGGCCAATTTAAAAAATTTTATTTTAGAAATTTTAATGGATTTTAATGTTTAAAATATTCTATTTTAAATAAGAACGACTAAAAATTTATTTTAAAACGAATAAATTTAATTTAATTATAAAAGGAGTTTAAAACAGCGCTGTAGTTTGAAAATTTGAATTTGAAATTTGACCGACTGTACAGAATTCATTTTAAATCAGAATTGAGCGAAACCAGAAATATTTAAATTTGTTTAATCATATCTTTCTAACGAATCTGAAAAACTAAAATTTCGTTTTAAAAATCAAAATTTATGTCCAGTTCAAAATCTAGAAAAGTCGCTGTAGAATATATATATATATTTTAATTAAATATATTGGCCTTAAAAATAGCCATTTTTCAAACGACCTCGGTTTTTGACGAAACCACTTTTCTTGGAACCGGAATGTCAAATTATTACTAAGTTTCAATTTTCATAATTTTTCGAATTAATATGTGAGCGTGGTAAAGAAAAACTCATTTTGTCAGTTTCAGTCAAATTTAATCGACTCGAAAATGGCCATTTTTCAAACGGTCTCAGAATTCGACGAAATTTGTCTTGTTAGAACCGTATCATCAAAACATAACTAGAAATAATTTTTCTGTAATTTTTAGAGTCCGTATGTGGCCCCGGTGATTTAAAATATACGTTTGAATTTAATAATTAAATGATTTATAATGTAAATTAAAGAAAAACATGTCGTAATAGCCAAACTGGGTTACGAAACGTATTTCATTGTGTCCGGGACGGGGGTTATTAGTTAGGGGCGACACTCATTTGGTTTGATTTAGGGTTCGTATTTGATAAACATGAATTATTGAAACAAATGAATTAAATTAAATAGAAATACCATATAAATACGGTCTGAAATACGCTCAAATACAAAACACTAGCACTAAAATACGCAGCCGCCACTACCCTGGATGAACGGCTATGCGTTCAATTCTTTCTCCCCCTCGTTCTTCGATCATACAAAATGAATTTCAGATTTTCCAAAACCAAATCGAAGAACTCTTCAAGCTCGACAAATCCATATGGCTGTGATTGCCGATGGTGATCCCTGGTGGCCGAGGCAGCCCCTCAAAGGCACACTATTTGAACGCAAAAACCCATGTCTGTGGGGGTGCGAGTTCAACGGCGATTGTGCCGTGGGGTGGAGGCGCTACGGCGCAGCTCGTGATGGCGACGGATCGAACTCCGCTGTGGTGTAGAGGTGTTCGACGGTGGAGTTTTCTGGTGAAGAATGGGTTCGATGTGTTTCCAGAAACAGTTAACTAAGAGGAAGATGGTAATTAAAGGATTCACAACTAATTAATTAAATTAACTATAGCTTAAATTATTCCAATGTTTGAAATGTCGTATCTATGTCATATGAAATCAGAATTCGAAAATTCGAGATGCGTTGGAATCAGAAAAACGAGATTTAGATGATGGTACTGACTGGGACAAATTATTAGCACATCAAATCTGGACCAAAATTCAGATCTGAACTGTTCAAACAAACCAAGGTGCGAAATCTATTTTATTTCTTTCCTTTATAATTGAAATAAATTCTGAAATTATTGTTATAAATTTGCTGTTAATTCATATTGTTATTATTCAGTGTTAATTGTAAATACACATATGTTTGTTTGATGTTAATTATGGCGATAGAATTGTTAAAAGTTACATTTCTATTGATTAGAATTAGATTTAACAAATTTATTATTTTGTTCATTTTATTGTTAAAATTAACTTTTCTGTTAATTTGAATTAGACTAAACAAAATTATCATTTTGTTTGTTGTACTATCGAAATTGAAACATTTCTGTAAATTAGAAATTGGTTTAAACAAAAATACACCATTTTTGTTTATATAAAAAGAATCAAATGTGTACCACACCAAATGTTATAAATATATTAAATTAGGAATTTTCAACATAAGTGTAACACAGAATTTTGATAATTTGTTAAAACAGCAATTTTGTTGGTAAAATGTTAATATGATTAAAAAGGACATTTTGTTTATAAAATGTTAATATGATTAAAATGGACATTTTTGTCATATTAAAAAGAACGAAGTAAAAGTCACATTTTTGTCATTGATAAGGATTAAAACAAAAATATACATTTTTTGTTCATTTAGAAGAAAGATCACATTTTGGTCATTAAAGAAAAAAAAAGATTAAAGAAAATTAGCATTTTTGTTTACTTTAAAAGAATGAAGACAAAAATGACATTGGTTTTTACATTGAAAAGATTAGACAAAATTATCACATTTTGTTACATTGAAAAGGATTTAACAAAAGTACCTTATTTTGTACATTAAAAGGAATTAGACAAAATTAAAATTTTGTCACTTTAAAAGAATTAGAACTAAAAGTGCATTTTTGTTATAAAATGTTAATTAACTAAAAACAATCTTTTTATTTGAAATGTGTTATGCAAACAAAATGACATTTTTGATTAGAAACTTGTTATGTAAATAAAATCAACATTTTTATTTGAAATGTATTATGCATATAAAAATGACATTTTGATTTGAAAGTTGTTATATAAATAAAAACCACATTTTTGTTAGAAATGGGTTTTGAAAATTAAAATATCATTTTGTGTAAAACATGATTAGTGAAGAAAAATATCATATTTTGTTTATTTAAAAAGATTAGACAAGAACTCACATTTTTGTTTATTTAAAAAGATTGGACAAAACCATTACATTTTGTTTACATAAAAGGATTAGACCAAATCATCACATTTAGTTTACATTAAAAGAATTAGACAAATTTGTCATTTTGATTACATTAAAAGGGTCAGACAAAATTATCAGTTTTGGTCATTTTAAGAGAATAAGTTGAAAATGTATACTTTTGTTACATTAAAAAGAAGAATTGAAAATGTATACTTTTGTTACAATAAAACGAAGAATTAAAAATGAGTTACATTAAAATGAAGAATTGAAAATGTATACTTTTGTTACATTAAAAAGAAGAATTAAAAATGTATACTTTTGTTACATTAAAAAGAAGAATTGAAAATGTATACTTTGTTACATTAAAAAGAAGAATTGAAAATGTATACTTTTGTTATATTAAAAAGAAGAATTGAAAATGTATACTTTTGTTACATTAAAAAGAAGAATTAAAAATGTATACTTTTATTACATTAAAAAGAAGAATTGAAAATGTATACTTTTGTTACATTAAAAAGAAGAATTGAAAATGTATACTTTTGTTACATAAAAAAGAAGAATTGAAAATGTATACTTTTGTTACATTAAAAAGGAAGAATTGAAAAAAAAAATTATACACTAAAAAGAAGAAGTTAAAAATGTATAATTTTTATACATTAAAAAGAAAAGGTTAAAATTGTATATTTCTATACATTATAAAGAAGGAGGTAAAAATGTATATTTTTATACATTAAAAAGAATGAATTAGTGATGGACATTTTTGTCACATTAAAACGTATGAAGTAGAAATACACATTCTGTCATTTATAAGGAAGGAAACAAAAACATTTATTTTTGGTCATTTAATAAGGATTTTACAAAAATCACATTCTTGTCACTTAATAAGTATTATATTAAAATCACATTTTTGTTTACTTGAAAAGAATTAGACAAAATTACAACAGTTTTGTCACTTTAAAAGGAATTGAAATGAAAGAATAGATTATTTTTTTATTGTCGTTGGTTCACAATAAAAAGAATTGAAATATATGTCCTGGAGGTTGATGTGTTTAATTATAATGTTGAGTATATTCAAATTGAATATTACACTTCCATTTACAAGTTACCCGACTTGTTTATGTGAATGGGTCGATAATTTTACACATCCCCCAAGTGCACAAACAATTTATTATTTGATTGTTGGATGAAACCCCACACGGGTGTTGGGATGATATCTGATCTACACTAGTCCCAATATTTAGTGTATAATCCACTCTGGCTGATTTATTGGATGTTTGATAATTATTTATCATAATTGTTGATTTCTTGCAATATATGGTTGTTGATTTAGTCACATTCCAATAAAGGATATTCTAGAAAAAGAATATTTTAGAAAATGTCTTAGAAAATATTTTAGAAAAGAATATATTTTGGAAAAATATATTTTTATTGAAAGGAACTAGTTATTAACTAGAATAAATCATTAAATTAAGAATTAATGAAGCTTTCCAATTTGTTAATATTTAATTGAAATTAAATTAAATAAATTGGGTTTGGGTTTGTCGTGAATAATGTCTTAAGTAACACTGTTCTTAAACCCCATATGAAAAGAATAATCTTTAATTTAGATTATTAAAGTTTTCGATTATATTTAGCAATTGAAATAAGATGAAACGTGAGTTGGTTTATTGTGAACAGTGTTTTTTTAATGACTTCTGTTATTTAACTCAATTAACAATGAAAATATGATTGGAATTTATAAATCTTTTATTAAGATTTAATGAAGAAATTTTCCAAAAGTAAAGTTTTCCAATTTAATATATTAAATTGGAATTGAATAGAATTCGAAATTAATTATAACCGAGATAAGCTTCTGTAAAAGAAGACCGATACTACATATGGAATTTAAGAGGCTTTGCCGTTATTCCATTTATATTATTGGTCGGATACAGAAATTTATAACGATTATATATTGGTTTGATTTCTGTGAAGATTCCCTATTTTATGGAAGATGATTTTGGGTTTACCATGAACTATGTTTTAAATGACATTAGTTCTTTAACCCAGTTAAAGATAGGATTAATTCTTAAATTTAATTAATCATTGAATAATGATTTGTGATATTTAAAACCAAACTGGGTTTTTAATAAATCTTTAAAAGAAAAGATTTAAGGATAATTTAAAGAATTTATCTTTAATATAATAATGCAAATATTTTATTACAAGAATATTCTGAATTGGAATGAGGCGTTGGATGTGTTTTTATAGTACTTGATTTTTAATTATAAAATACGTGAGTTATTCGGGAAGACCGGGTTTAACCCATTCCGAATAATACTAAGACGATGAAGAGTCGAAGATGAAGACGGTGGTTGAAGACCGATGATCTTAACATGGAATGGATGTGTTGCTACAGAGACCCTTGATGGGAGTAGCTACCTTGAAAGGGCTTCAGTGGTGGCCGTCCGGACTATTGTTGATTGTTCGGATTTGGTTTTCGCTCAGACCCAGAGCATAAGCTAGTAAATGGATGCATGTCTGACATTGGATTTCGTTCCATGTGAATTAAATCGATTTCTGTTAATGTATGTCTGTTTGGTGGTGGAGGATTTATTCTCTGCTTAACACCCTGGTATATATTAATAGTGATTGATCGCATGGCGTGAGTTGTCAATGTGGCACGCCAAGATGCAATTGATCAAGGATTTTGTTGAAAAGCAGAGCCTTGTAGGATGATCAAAGTATAGCCTATTACGACATAGCTTTGGGTATATCGTGACTTCGCGAGCCTCACACCCCGGTATGAGTCTAAAACGGGAGAAGGGAACGTAGGGAGTGCACATGTTTCTTTCTAGCTAGTAGTAGTGTCAGTGCTTAAACTGGCTGGCATTTTACTTATGTGGATGTTAGATTTTGAGGCGCCTCAGATTTATAGGCCGTTAGTGGTCATATTATAGGTCCAAAGGGACCGGGAATGTGTGTTCATGCATAACTAATCTACTACCCCTAAGTGGGGACCAACCCTGCAGCTATCCAAGGGTTGCCCATAGGTGTGATCCTGAGGAATTTGCTAGAGTGTCTCGAATCGGTAAGGAGCTCCTCCCTAGCCTTGACTCATGATGGAAACCAAATCCCCAATACGACACCATGCAGTTTTGATTGTAGAACTAGTATGGCGACATAGTAGGATGGGGTACTATGCCGTCTATGATTAATACATTATGATTGAAATTGTTTTTGAAATATATATATATATATTCACATATATACACACTAATATTAAATCCATTTTATCGTATCAAGCTGCTTTTGACCATTATAAGGTAAAACCCTATTCTCCGGTTTGCGTTGCATTGTGTGATGGGACTTGGGTCTTATAATGGTTTCATTTTTCTAAAAAGCATTGCGTTGTTCAGCGATTTACTTTATTTTATGCACTGGCAATCCAATGGAGTAAACCCGTTCCGCGTTAGCGGCGTGGTCCTGTGATTAGCCTTATTATTAGATAGTTAAATTAAGATTTCTCATACCAGTCCCATGACTGACCTGTAGTTTGTTTCACTGGCAAACTTGGGTGCCCTTATTTTCCATACAGGCAGTCGAGTAGCTTTTTGCAGATATATTTACAGGATCCTGGTTTACAGCTGAGGCGGTATTCGGAAAGCTCTGTATCCGTGTATTCCTTTCAGTTGTATATTTGTATTATTTTCCGCTGCTATTTAAATGTAATTTAAAACTCTGATATTATTGTATTTCTTTGTGTAATAAGTATTCATACTCTGTAATATTCTTGTACTCTGATGTAATTGTTGTAACAAGCAATAAAATGTTCTTCAGTTTATGTTCTGATGTGTGTTGTTCTCAAAGCAATTCAGGCTTTCCTTTACTGGGAAGTTTGGGTCATTTCAATGTTTCTCTTTCTATTACCAGCCTATCAATTTCCTTTTTGGTTACAGCATTCTATTTTTAAATTCGTTTCCTTATCGAATTCTGTATATATTGATACATTTATTTCTAACTATCAAATTTTTCTTAAAAATATTCTAACTCCTTAAATTTCCGGAAAAATTCGCCATAACCTCCCTTGTACCAGGAGCATCGGGATATTTCAAATAGCCTCCCATGGCCCTTACCAATCCAAAAGAAAAAGAAAAAGCCAAGCAGCTTGCCGATACGGCGCATAAAATCTCATATATGAATTTAAACATGTACCTTTTTGTCGGGCACATAAATTAAAATCTTCATGTATTTCATCCCATACCTGTCTAACACATGTTCACCTGTTTTCAATTCAACTCGATCCACCCGTTTGAATTCAGTTCCGCCCATTTATTTTTTAGTTAGCTATTTCGCCAATTCCACTTCTTTGTTTGAACATAACATGTTGAAACAAAATATTTAACTTGCTCATAACCAAATTGAATTTCACTTTCAATTCTAGTTTCATTTTCGATTTCGAATATAAATTTTCAAATCGAATTCACTTATTCAAAGCCCAATATCAAATCAAAATCTCATTAACTAATTACTATTCAAATTTGTAACGATATGGATTTCGCCCGGACCTAATCGATCGCTAAATCGAACAAGACCGTTCGAATCTCGTATACGCTAACTCCGGGCATACAACACATCAGAACAAATAACAGAAGACTTCTATAAACATCATAATAATGTTACATCAGAGTACAGAATATTAGAGTATATCGAAACATAATCAATACAGCGGAAGATTATTTTACAATAAATGTAATACAATGCACAGCGGAAATAAATAAATAACACAGCGGAAGATGATAAACGCACTAGACACAGCTTTAAGCTTCGATCCAGAATCCTGCTTATATATCTGCAAAATAAACCACTCGACTGCCTGTATGGAAAATAGGGGCACCCGAGTTTGCAAGGGAAAAGCAAACTACAGGTCAGTCATGGGACTGGTGTGAGATACTCTAAACAGTTATAATTAACTTATTTAATAATATGGCATATCACGAGACCATGCCGCTAACGCGGAACGGGTTTACCCCCATGAATGCCAGTGTATAAACAACAATCAATATAGATATATGGATCTACAATGCATCAATCAACATGCAATATCCCAATTTACCCACTTAGATTAATCACTACACTTAGATTTTCCAAATCCAATTCAATTTACAGAAATTATTCCTTTGGATTTTATTCCCAATTTCTTATTTCAAATCATTTGAAATACATATCTAACTTTCTATATCAAAGTGGATTTCACTTCGGGATCTCAAATCAAATCGTTTGGAAATATGAATTCCAACATAACAATACATACAAACAAGTATGTAACCAAATATCGTGCTCCCAATCGACAAGGCAAAGGGTACGCACCTATCAACTCGATATATAAATGTGCACCTACCCCACATAGGAGCAGGCTACACCGACGATGCACCTCCCACACATAGAGAGCATACACCGCCCTCTCACCCATACTTTTAGTCTCAGGGTTACCCGACTCTTTAGCCACGTACTAAATCATTTCATATCCCGATGTAGGGAAAATCATTTCACAACATAATAATCACAAGTACTTTCAAAATGTAGTACTTCACATCAGTAATTCACACATATGATAAGTCACTATTAATCACCTAACCTTTGAGCTCGTACGTCTCAAAAAAGGGTGTTAAGCAAGAGAATAAATTCTCTGCCACCAAACAGATACATCATTAATAGCAACTAATCGAATATGAGATGAACTACAATGTAAAACCATAATACATTTCCAAATCATCGGGTTTTAGGCCTCGAAACCCTTTCTGTTTTATAAAACATTTTTATAAAACATTCCCTGTCCAAAATCGGGAATACATTTCTTTTCACTTAAGAAAAATATATCATTTCAAAATCATTCATTAAATTTGAAATGAACACAACATCGCTAAACACCTTATCGTCAAATCGTGAAGTGTTTCACAAGGCGTTAGCAGACATGTATTTTCAACCCAACCCAATGCTAAATGTAAAAGCATATTCTGCTCATAAACTGGTCGAGCGCCATTCATACAATCAATCAGTCACAATAAAGATCAACAACCACATATATTTGGTTTACACCACATCTCATGTTTTTGGTAAATTTAATCACCATTCATTCTTTCAAATATAATTAAAGATTTATTCTAACTTCAATTGGTTTCATCTATAAAATCATTTCATATTGATTGTTCTGCTTTTTGGAAATTAATCCTGCTTTTACTCGAGTTAAAGAACTAATGTCATTTAAACACCATTCACGACAAAACCCAAATCTAATTTGATATTAAACACAAGGCTCTGAATAGAAAATAGTATCGGCTTATATTCAACATCAAATTCTGAAACCAACAAATATCGTATTGGAAATAACGATATTAATATATCTTTCAAATTTCCACAACCATATTTGTATAATCACGAAATCCAACATCGAAATATTTCGAAGATAATTTCGATTCAAATCCATTCCAATTCATATATTGGAAATTCTGGTTATTTTTAAAACCATTTCAAATCCAATTTATTTATTCAAAAATAAATAAATTATTATTCTAGTTAATAACTAGTTCATTTCGATAAAAATCTATATTTATCTTTTCAAATATGGAGTTTTTCACTCCAATTCTTCATAACTCATTTCTTATGATTTTACACATATTATTACTATTTTTAATAATTTTATCAAGGCCCGTACAGTCGATTTCCATCAACAGTCGTCGAACTGCACGTACAGCGACCTTTTCCAAATTTGATTTGGACATAATTCCAAATCCAACCGTTAGATTTCTAATTTCTCATATTCGTTAGAAATCTCTTTTCGATACGAACGCAACGGCTCCAGTTTTAGGAGAATCCGACGGTCGGATCTCCCTTAATGTCCGTTCGAAGTTAATGGTCGAAATTCGCGAACTGTCGTAGCGCAGCGCGTTGTATTCAGGCCATTATATATATAATATATATATTATATATTTCGTCGATTCCTTTCAAAACGTATTTTATAAATCATTTTAAATTCGTTTTCAAAATGATTTCAACTTCATATTTAATTTCTAATCAAAATTGAATATTCCATATACACGACAATTTTATACAGTGTATATATATATGTTAAAAATTATATTTTTAACAATCAAATCATTTTCACATTTCATATATATATATATATATATATATATATATATATCGTTTTCATTTCATATATACATTGTTTTCACATTTCATTATATATCGTTTTCACATTTCATATATATAATGTTTTCACTTTCACTATATACGATATTTTCACTTTCAATATATATGCGATATTTTCACTTTCAATATATACGATATTTTCACTTTTCAATATATACGATATTTTCAATTTTCATTACATACAATGTTTTCACTTTCATATATAAAATATTTCCACTTTTCATATATATAATATTTTCACTTTCACTATATACGATATTTTCACTTTCAATATATACGAAATTTTCACTTTTCAATATATACGATGTTTTCACTTTTCAATATATACGATATTTCCACTTTCAATATATCCGATATTTTAACTTTCAAAATATACGATATTTTCACTTTTAATATATACGATATTTTCACTTTCAATATATCCGATATTTTAACTTTCACATTGTATATATTTTATTCAACACATATATGTATATATATTTTTATTTTCATCTCATATATATATATATATTTTATTTCACATCGTATATATATCTCATACACTTCTAATATGTATAATTCATTTCACATCACGATCAATTTTCACATAGAATACAACCAAACAAACAAGTCGTCCATGGTCTGTGGACGACGGGGAACAGTTCACATATGCAGTTATGAAATAAATATAACTGTACAAAAAATTATAGTGAGAGAATTCTCACATTGGGATCCACTCCGCCAGTTTTTATTTGAATTTCTGAATTTCTGTTTGGATTTGAATTTTTCTGAAATACTAATCTGCTCGGTTTTGATTCTAGTCAGTTCCTTGTTGAAGAGCTCTTCGAAAGGAGTACAACGCATTTGATTTCGTTGAATACCGATCTAGTTTGAAGAAGTTATGGCATTTTAAACCATAATCACCTAATTAAAATAATTAATTTCATAATTAATTTTCTAATTACTTCATTAAGGAGTTAATCCTTCTCCTTTATCTCTTCTGCTCTAGTCTCGCACGATGAACCACTGTCGATTTCCTTCACCAACCACGCTGGCGCCCTTAGGCGGCTTCAGGCCCATCGACCTCCACCGCCATGCGCGCCTTGACGCGCTCCACCACCACCCCGAGCCACTCCAAATACGGCCAACCCCCTTACCAGAAAAACCCTTGCGAACATCGAGTCTTTCGAGCTCGATTCCTCCCAATCCCCGCAACCAGAAATCATCATCGCCATATAAAACTAAAGCTCGTGAGGTGCTCTTGAATCTTCACTTTAAAAGTTTCGAAAATTTCTTTGGGGATTGAAAGTTTTTAATTAATCTTTCACGGAGCTTTTAGGCCGTCGAAGGAATGATGGCGGCGCGTTGTTCTGAGTAGCCGATTAGGATTTTGGGCTGGGCCCTTTTATAGAAAATTATATTTTATTTAATATTATTTTAATTTGGAAAATACTTGTTTATCGTTACGAGCTCCAAATCCAACCCAACGACCATTGCCCCTAGCTAATTACCCCCATTCCGAACACAATGGGATATGTTTCGTAAGCCATTTCTATCGTTTTAATCACTTTTTATCAAAATTAAAATATAAATCAATATATATTGAATTTAAACATACATTTCAATTTACTGGGTCACAAACGGACTCTAAAAATTCCCGAAAAATATTTTCTAGCTTCTATTGAAGATATGGTCCAAACAAAACTAATTTCGTCAAATTCTGAGACAGTTTGAAAAATGGCCATTTTCCAGTCGATCCAATTTGACTGAAACTGTCAAAACACATTTTCCTTTGCCACACTTACATACTAGCTTCAAAAATTATGAAATTTGAAACCTAGCAATAATTTGACATCCCGGATCCAACAAAAGTGGTTTCATCGAATTTTGAGGTCGTTTGCAAAATTTCCATTTTCAAAGGCCTTTATATATATTAAAATATATATAAATTCCAGAGCGACTTTTCTGAATTTTAAACTAGACATATCTTTCAACTTCTAAAGTGAAATCTCAGTTTTTTAACTTCATTAGAAAGATATCATTAAATAGATTCAAATATTTCTTGTTTCATCTAATTCCGACTTAAAACCAAATTCTATATATTCATTTGAAATTCGAAATCGAATTTTCGAACTACCGCGCCATTTCAGGCTCGAATTATAATTAAAATAAAATTATTCGTTTTCACTTCGTCGAAATAAATTTTCCGTCATTATTATTTAAAATAATCCATTTTAAATAATCAAAATTTATAAAAATTGCCAAAATAAAAATTTTAAATTGGCCCAGAATTTCTGGGTTGTTACAATCTCCCCCACTTAAAACTTTTCATCCCCGAAAAGGAACAAAGTTGAAAGTGGTTTAATTAACTAACTCTACTTTCAATCTGGCTTCCATTCTTCAACTTTTCAGTTTCTAAGAATTTTCAAATTCTTCCAAAATCTTGGCTAACACCCTAAATTTTCGAAAAATTTCGCCATAACCTCCCCTGCACCGGGTACTTCGAGATATTTCAAATAGCCTCCCATGGCCCTCACCAATCCAAAAGAAAAAGAAAAAGCCAAGTGGCTAGCCAAGCGGCTAGCCAATCGGCTTATAAAATCATCAAAACCCCAAGAAATACAATAAACATGTACCTATTTGTCGGGCAAACAATTTTATCCCTCTTCTCTAGCCTCCTTGCTATGACCTGTTCAATGTATACACATGTATATGCATGCAATTCTAATAAATTTTCAATACAGTTCAATATTTGATTCGATTTGGCTAAATTTACTTTCCATTCAAATGTTGATTTTATTAGTCAAACTAATAATCAAACAACACAACCAACAATCAATTAATTAATTAGATTTTCAAATGTATAATTTTTTATATATAGTCAAAAACATATTTTTAAAACTAGATTATATATATAATCATAAATACGTTATTTATAAACAAATAACTCTCAACTCATTCTGGGGCATTACTAACCCCATCTCTAATGAGCCACTCACTTTAGAATGCTACTGATTCCATCTCTAATGAGGATTCTTCAATAGGATATTACTAATCCTACCTCTGATGAGTCTTTTATTCTATTCTAACGAGTTGTACCCCAAAGATTTGAGTTAACCAAAGCTCTAATACCAGCAGTAACGACACGGATTTCGCCCGGACCTAATCGATCGCTAAATCGACAAAGACCGTTCGAATCTCGTATACGCTAACTCTGGGCCAACAACACATCAGAACAAATAACAGAAGACTTCTATAAACATCATAATAATGTTACATCAGAGTACAGAATATCAGAGTATATCGAAACATAATCAATACAGCGGAAGATGATTTTATAATAAATGTTATAAATGCACAGCGGAAATAAATAAATAACACAGCGGAAGACGATAATGCACTGGACATAGCTTTAAGCTTCGATCCAGAATCCTTCTTATATATATCTGCAAAATAAACTACTCGATTGCCCGTGTGGAAAATAGGGGCACCTGTTTGCAAGGGAAAAGCAAACTACAGGTCAGTCATGGGACTGGTGTGAGAAACTCTAAACAGTTATAATTAACTTATTTAATAATATGGCATATCAAGGGACCACGCTGCTAACGCGGAACGTGTTTACCCCCATGAATGCCAGTGCATAAAAACCAAACAATATAGATATATGGATCTACAATGCATCAATCAACATGCAATATCCCAATCTACCCACTTAGATTAATCACTACACTTAGATTTTCCAAATCCAATTCAATTTACAGAAATTATTCCTTTGGATTTTATTCCCAATTTCTTATTTCAAATCATTTGAAATACATATCTAACTTTCTATATCAAAGTAGATTTCACTTCGGGATCTCAAATCAAATCGTTTGGAAATATGAATTCCAAAACATAACAATGCATACAAACAAGTATGCAACTAGATATCGTGCTCCCCATCGACAACGCAAAGGGTACGCACCTAGCAACTCGATATATAAATGTGCACCTACCCTACATAGGAGCAGGCTACACCGACGATGCACCTCCCACACATGGAGAGCATACACCGCACTCTCACCCGTACTTTTAGTTTCAGGGTTACCCGACTCTTTAGCCACATACTAAATACTTTCATATCCCGAAGTAGGGAAAATCATTTCACAACATAATAATCACAAGTACTTTCAAAATATAGTACTTCACATAAGTAATTCACACATATGATAAGTCACTATTAATCACATAACCTTTGAGCTCGTACGTCTCAAAGAAGGGTGTTAAGCAAGAGAATAAATTCTACTCCACCAAACAGATACATCATTAATAGCAACTAATCGAATATGTGACGAACTACAATGTAAAACCATAATACATTTCCAAATCATTTCGAAATCATCGGGTTTTAGGCCTTGAAATCCTTTCTGTTTTATAAAACATTCCCTGTCCAAAATCGGGAATACATTTCTTTTCACTTAAGAAAAATATATCATTTCAAAATCATCCATTAAATTTGAAATGAACACAACATCGCTAAACACCTTATCATCAAATCGTGAAGTGTTTCACAAGGCGTTAGCAACAGATATTTTCAGCCCAACCCAATGCTAAATGTAAAAGCATATTCTGCTCATAAACTGGTCGAGCACCATTCACACAATCAATCAGTCACAATCAATATCAACAACCACATATATTTGGTTTACACCACATCTAATGTTTTTGGTAAATTTAATCACCATTCATTCTTTCAAATCTAATTAAAGATTTATTCTAACTCCAATTGGTTTCATCTCTAAAATCATTTCATATTGATTGTTCTGCTTTTTGGAAATTAATCCTGCTTTTACTCGGGTTGAAGAACTAATGTCATTCAAACATCGTTCACAACAAACCCCAAATCCAATTTGATATTAAACACAAGGCTCTGAATAGAAAATAGTATCGGCTTATATTCAGCATCAAATTTTGAAACCAACAAATATCGTATTGGAAATAACGATATTAATATATCTTTCAAATTTCCACAACCATATCTGTATAATACCGAAATCTAACATCGAAATATTCCGAAGATAATTTCAATTCAAATCCATTCCAATTCATATATTGGAAATTCTGGTTATTTTTAAAACCATTTCAAATCCAATTTATTTATTTAAAAATAAATAAATTATTATTCTAGTTAATAACTAGTTCATTTCGGTAAAAATCTATTTTTATCTTTTCAAATATGGAGTTTTTCACGCCAATTCTTCATAAATCATTTCTTATGATTTTACACAAATTATTACTATTTTTAATAATTTTATCAAGGCCCGTACAGTCGATTTCCATCAACGGCCATCGAACTGCACTTACAGCGACCTTTTCCAAATTTGATTTGGACATAATTCCAAATCGAACCGTTAGATTTCTAATTTCTCGTATTCGTTAAAAAGCTCTTTTCGATACGAACCCAACGAGTCCAGTTTTAGGAGAATCCGATGGTTGGATCTCCCGTAATGTCCGTTCGAAGTGAATGGTCGAAATTCGCGAATTGCCGCAGCGCGGCGCGTTCTATTCAGGCCATTATATATAATATGTATATCTATATTATATATATATATATATTTCGTCGATTTCCTTTCAAAATGTATTTTATAAATTGTTTTAAATTCGTTTTCAAAATGATTTCAACTTCATATTCAATTTCTAATCAAAATTGAATATTCCATATACACGACAATTTTATACAGTGTATATATATGTAAAAAATTATATTTTTAACAATCAAATCAATTTCACATTTCATATATATATATATTGTTTTCATTTCATATATACATCGTTTCCACATTTTATATATATATCGTTTTCACATTTCATATATATAATGTTTTCACTTTCACTATATACGATATTTTCACTTTCAATATATATGCGATATTTTCACTTTCAATAGGTACGATATTTTCACTTTTCAATATATACGATATTTTCACTTTTCCTTATATACGATGTTTTCACTTTCATATATACAATATTTCCACTTTTCATACATATAATATTTTCACTTTCACTATATACGATATTTTCACTTTCAATATATACGATATTTTCACTTTTCAATATATACGATATTTTCACTTTTCAATATATACTATATTTTCACTTTCAATATATCTGATATTTTAACTTTCAATATATACGATATTTTCACTTTCAATATATACGATATTTTCACTTTCAATATATCCGATATTGTAACTTTCACATCGTATATATTTTATTCAACACGCACACACACACACACACACACACATATATATATATTTATTTATTTATTTATTTTCATCTCATATATATATATTATTTCACATAGTATATATATTTCATACATTTCTAATATATATAATTCATTTTACATCACGATCAATTTTCACACAGAATACAACCAACCAAACAAGTCGTCCATGGTCTGTGGACGACGGGGAACAGTTCATATATGCAGTTATAAAATAAATAACTGTACAGAAAATTATAGTGAGAGAATTCTCACATTGGGATCCACTCCGCCAGTTTTTATTTGAATTTCTGAATTTCTATTCGGATTTGAATTTTTCTGAAATTTTGATCTGCTCGGTTTTGATTCTAGTCAGTTCCATGTTGAAGAGCTCTTCGAAAAGAGTCAAACGCATTTGATTTCATTGAATTCCGATCTAGTTTGAAGAAGTTATGGCATTTTAAACCATAATCACCTAATTAATATAATTAATTTCATAATTAATTTTCTAATTACTTCATTAAGGAGTTAATCATTCTCCTTTATCTCTTCTGCTCCAGTCTCGCACGATGAACCCACTGTCGATTTCCTTCACCAACCACGCTCGCGCCCCTAGGCGGCTTCAGGCCCATCGACCTCCACCACCATGCGTGCCTTGACGTGCTCCACCACCGCCCCGAGCCACTCCAAATCCGGTCAACCCCCTTGCCAGAAAAACCCTTGCGAACATCGAGTCTTTCGAGCTCGATTTCTCCCAATACCCACAACCAGAAATCATCATCGCCATATAAAACTAAAGCTCGTGAGGTGCTCTTGAATCTTCACTTTAAAAGTTTCGAAAATTTCTTTAGGGATTCAAAGTTGGCTCGGATTTCCGGGTTATTCCAAAATTAGTTAATTCTATTCAATAATCAAAAATCTGATTTCTATTTCAAAAATCAATTTATTACTCCACTTGAGCTCACTTATAATTTAAAACTCAAATCTGAAATTTTCTAAATAGAAATTCGGATTTTATTTGCTTAAAATCCTTTTATAAAATTAAATAAACCGTTATGGTTTTTAAATGGTTATGGCGCTGCTTTTCTAAAAATTTGATTTTGACATAACTCAAAATATATACGACGAAATTCAGATTTTTCTCCTTCATTAGGAAACAATTATCAAATCGGTCCTGACGTTTCTTGTTTCAAAGAATTCCGACTTCAATTGAGTTCTGTATACTCAATTGAAGTTCGAAACGCCAATTTACGAACTGCAGTGCTGTGGCGAGTTCATTTTAATTATATTTATAAAATAAACGTTTTAAAATTTCATTTATAATAAATTCAACTCCATTCTAATATATTTTTAATATATATTAAACCAATTTTTCCCAATTCAACTCAAAAATCTGATTATCTAAAATCGTCGATTTTCACTTACTGTAACAACCCGAAAATCTGGGCCAGTTTAAAATTTTTATTTTGGCAATTTTAGCGAATTTTGATTATTTAAAATGAATTATTTTAAATAATATTGTCGAGAAATTTATTTTGAATATAAATCGATCGTATATATTATACGCGTCGTCGTTAGAATATAAATAATTATATATAATTATAAAAGGAATTGAAAATGGCGCGGTAGTTCGATAATTCGATTTCAAACTTCAATTGATTGTACCGGGTGCAAAACAATCCGGATTTTAGTGAAACCAAAAATAATAGGATCTAATTGATAATATCTTTCCAATGAATCCGAAAAATCGAAATTTCATAGCGGGAATCCAAAGATATGTCCAGTTGAAAATTCTGAATAGTCGCTATGGAATTCAGGCCCTTAAAAATGGACATTTTGCAAATGACCTCGGATTTCGACGAAACCAGTTTTGTTGGGTCCGTGATGTCAAATTATTGCTAGATTTCAAATTTCATAATTTTTCGAATCAATATGTGAGCGTGGCTAAGGAAAACGCGTTTGACCAGTTTCAGTTGATTTTAATCGACTGGAAAATGGCCATTTTTCCAACGGTCTCAGAATTCGACGAAACTAGTTTTGTTAGGACCGTATCGTCAATACGAAGCTAGAAAATATTTTTCGAGAATTTTTAGAGTTAGTATGTGACCCTGGTAATTTGAAATGTACGTTAAAAATGCAATATAATGATTTAAATGTAAATTTCAACGGAAACTGATTCAAACGATCATATCAGCTTGCGATACATATCCCATTGGGTTCGGAATAGGGGTAAAACGCTATGGACGACAGGCGGTGGGCCTCGTTTTGAGGTCGTATGTAAAAGTCAAAATTTTGCATTTAAAATAATAATAAATTAAAAAAAAATATGAACCTTCTCTCTCCTGCCCTCTTCCTATACGTTCTGGCCTCCCCCCTCATTCTCGATTCAGTTTATAAAAAAGGAAAAAAAAAAGAAAAAAAAAAGAAATCGAGGGCGCCAGCTCCAGGGCCGACGCCTCACCACCGCTCCGACCTTCCCCCTCCCCCTCGCTCGCGCCTTCTCCGTCAACGCCCCCCCCCCCCTCTCGCACCGCGCGCCGCCCCTCCAACGAAGACCGCCACCGCCTTTCCCTCAGCCCCCCCATCGCGACCTCCCCCTGACCTCGCATCAGACCCCCCCTAGCCGCAGTCCACCATCGGAGCCCCCAGCGGCGCCGACCTCGCGTCAGCCCCCTCTGTAAGTAAAACTGATTTTTTTTATTTTACTTTAAAACTGATTTTTTTTATTTTACAGTAAAATCGATTTTTTATTTTTACTTTAAAACTGATTTTTATAAATTTAGATTAGAAAGAAAATACGATTTTAATTGAATATAAAGTTTAGATATTTATTCGTATAAAGAATATATTCTTATTCATGTGAAATATAAATGAGTAATCATATAAAGATTAGATTTTTCAAAACGAAAAGATGAGATTTTTCATGTAGGAAAAATATGATTTTTCATGTTAGAAAGAAGTGATTTTTAGCAATATAGAAATATAATTTTTCTATATAAAGTAGTAGCGAAATATTTATAATTGAAAGGGCGAAATATTTATTTTAGAAAAGGTGAAATCTTTAAAATAAAAATTCGATTTTTATAGATTGAATAGCAAAGAAAAAAATTCGATTTTTACACATATGAAGTGATTATAAAAATATGATTTCTAAATTGAAAGTGAACAAGTAAAAATGTGATTTTTATATATTGAACATCGAAGTAAAATTTTGATTTTTATATATTGAATAACGTAGTAAAAATTCGATTTTTACATATGTAGTGAATACGGGCAACGAAAGCGACAAAAGGCGAGATTGGCGAAGATTTCTATAAAAGAAGAGTCAAGATGATTGGATAGCTTTAGGTGAGAATTTCTCACCTTTCAATTTCATTTTCTAGTTATATATATATACTAGGATGCAGACGGTGCTTAGTAGCACCCGACACAATCGTCCACAGACCATGGACTTGTTTGTTTGGTTGCATAAATTAGTAAGATGCTTTGATTTGAATTTTGTTGTGTGGTGAATTTGATTGATGTGTGAATGGCGTGGGCCTTCACTAGACCGGGGATAAGGCTAGGCCTTGTCCCGTTTCTAGTATCGTGCCGTTATGCCGCCGAAATTTTCTAAAATAAGTTAGAAAAAATAAAAATATCATTTTATTTAAAGAATGAACTGAATAGAAATTCATATGTTGGAATAAAATGTTTTATCGTTAAAAATATAATTTTTAACGTGAATATGAATGTAGTGAATATGAATAAATAAATATTCATTTACAAACCGGACGGTTTGTTTATGTACACCTATTTGAAGGACATTGATTGGGACGATAAATTTTACACATCGCCCAACTGCACAAATAAAATATGTGTGTGATTGTTTGAAACACCACACTGGTGTTGGGATGAAATTTGAAGTTCACTCATCCTGATTGATTAAATATGTCGATCGATTGATTGACATGTTGTTATAAGCGTTAGATATCTATATTTGATGCTTATACAGTGTAGTGCACTTTGGTTGATGGTTGATTATTTTTCAATGCTATTATATACATGTGTTGTATGAAAATCCATATAATTAACTTTATATGGTAATTGATTGGGCCTCATTCCAATTTGAAAAATAAAGAATATTATAAAATAAAAGTTCATGTGTTGACAGTACTCATCCATTGAGATTGGTCATGTGTTGAACGAAATATTTTAGTAATAAAATTTACATCTTTATCAATATAAAATAAAAGTTCATGTGTTGACAGTACTCATCCATTGAGATTGGTCATGTGTTGAACGAAATATTTTAGTAATATAATTTACATCTTTATCGATATAAAATAAAGGTTCATGTGTTGACAGTACTCATCCATTGAGATTGGTCATGTGTTGAACGAAATATTTTGATAACAACTATTTTGAAAAAGAAATATTTGAAATAGAATATTTGAAAATAGAAATTTATGAAGCCGTGT
Organism: Allium sativum; assembly: GCA_030737875.1. Classification (NCBI taxonomy): domain Eukaryota; kingdom Viridiplantae; phylum Streptophyta; class Magnoliopsida; order Asparagales; family Amaryllidaceae; genus Allium; species Allium sativum. The sequence continues at coordinate 434,958,159 of CM060912.1, forward strand.
TGATTAGATTGACGCCATTTTGACGTGAACGATATTTATATCGATTTTATTCATTTCGAAATGAATTGAATTAAAAACGATTTCGAAATGAATTGAATATAAAACGATTTCGAAATGAATTGAATATAAAACGATTTCAAAATGAATTGAATTGAAAACGATTTCGAAATGAATTGAATTGAAAACGAATTCAAATTGAATTGAAAGCGAATTGAAATGAACTCAAATTGAATTGAAATTTGAATTGAATAGAAATGAATTTTAATACGAATTTATAAAGAAGAATTCAATTTTGATTTGAATTGAAATGGAAGTTGAAATTGCTTTTGAAACGAACTTTAAAACTATTTATATAATTCGTTTTAAATAGAAATCGACGAAATATATATTATATATATTATATATATAATATAATGGCCTGAATAGAACGCGCCGCGCCGCGGCAGTTCGCGAATTTCGACCATTTATTTCAAACGGACATTACGGGAGATCCGACCGTCGGATTCTCCTAAAACCGGAACCGTTGGGTTCGTATCGAAAAGAGCATTCTAACGAATATTAGAAATTAGAAATCTAACGGTTGGATTTGGAGTTACGTCCAAATCAAGTTTGAAAAAGGTCGCTGTAAGTGCAGTTCGATGGCCATTGATGGAAATCGACTGTACGGGCCTTGATAAAATTATTAAAAATAATAATAATTTGTGTAAAATCATAAGAAATGATTTAGAAAGGATTGGGATGAAAAACTCCATATTTGAAAAGATAAAAATAGATTTTTATCGAAATGAACTAGTTTTGAACTAGAATTATAATTCTATTTATTTTTAAATAAATAAATGGAATTTGAAAAGGGTTTTGAAAATAACCAGAATATCCAATGATTGCATTGGAGTGGATTTGAATCGAAATTGTCTTCGGAATATTTCGATGTTGGAATTCGTGATTATACAGGTGTTGTTATGGAAATTTGAAAGATATATATTTATATCGTTATTTCCAATACGACATTTGTTAGTCGTAGAATTTGATATTGAATATAAGCCGATATATTTTCTATTCAGAGCCTTGTATTGAATATCAAATGTGATTTGGGTTTTTCGTGAATGGTGTCTTCACTAACACTGTTCTTGAACCCAATCGAGAAAAGATTAAATCTTTTTTTTTAGATTTAATGAATTGTACCAATTAAACAATATTTAATTGGAATTGAATTGATATTGATTCTTGGGTTTATCGTGAATGGTGTTTTTAAATAACACTCGTTCTTTAACCCGATAATTAATGGAATGTGAATTTGGGTTTATCGTGAACTGTGTTTTTAAATGACACTGATTCTTTAACCCAGTTAAAGATTAAAACTAAGTGGAGTTTTAATGAATCTTTAATTAGATTGAAAAGATCGAAAATGGAGTACCACCAGTTTTGCTCCAGGCGATAGTTAAATCTTTAATTAGATTTGAACGTGAAATGGTAATTGAATTTACCGATAACACCGTGGTGTTAGATATGAAGTATTACCAGTTTTACTTCATGGGATGAATAGGTTGGGATTGGGAAATTAAAACCAATGATTACTATGGTAAGGTTCGCTAATTCCGACTAGTTTTGAATTGGTATTCAAAAATAGATTAAAGAATAAATTCAAGAAATTTATCTTGGATAAAATTAATGGGAACCTTTCCCTATGAATGTGAAATCAGAAACTAACTGTCGATTAGCTAAGCAGAGTGGTTTTCTGGATATTGATCTGATGTTGGTTTCGGCCTTCGGGGTTAATATTTGGGGAATTATTCTCTTGATTAATTTACGGTTAGTGACTGATGAATTGGAATGAGGCGTATGTAGTGTTTGTGTAACACTTATTTAAATATACGCGAGTTATTCGGAAAGACCGGGTTTATCCCATTCTGAATAACTGATACGACGATAAGTCGAAGATGAAGACGATGGTCGAAGACCGGAAGTCTTCACGTCGTTTGGGTGATTACTGATGATCTTGATTGGGCTGTACACCCAAGAAGATGGAAACAGTTAGTGATCGTCCAGACGTACTTGGAGATCGATGGATATGCGGGGTACCAGGTGCCTCCGGTTTCGTTCAGACCCAGAACGGACTTGTAAATGGACTGTGTGTCTGACATTGGATTTTAGTCCGTGTGATTGATCTCTATTAAATATATATCTGTTTGGCGGCGGAGAATTTATTCTCTTGCTTAACGCCCTTCTCTGAGACGTACGAGCTCAGGGGTTATATATTGATGGATATCAATCGCATGGAGTGAATTGCCTGTGTGGCATGCCTAAGTGGCAAATGATCAAGGCTTCTGTTGAAAAGCAAAGTCTTGTGGTTGATGATCAAGACTTCTGTTGAAAAGCAAAGTCTTGTGGTTGATGATCAAAGCATGGCCTTGTGTGGCGTAGCTTTGTGTAACGTTGATTCGCGAGTATCACACCCGGTATGAACCAAAAACGGGAGACGGACCTCAGGGAGGACTTGCGTTTCTTTCTAGTTAGAAGTGGCGTCAGTGGTTTTACATGCCCTGACGAGTTTGACTTATGTGGTTGTTGCTGTTGCGAGGTGCCTCGGATTGATCGGTCGTTCTCGAACCGATGGAGTCATTTAGTTGGCTCACTTACACCCCATAGGGTGGGGAAACGTAGTGTTCAGGCATAATAATCCACATCGGTGGACTGGCCCTGACGATCTAAAGGCTTGCCTGCGCGCTTGCCTGTGGCTCGGGCTAGAGAGTCACGAATCGGTAGAGGACGATCCCTAGCCTCGGTTCATACCATAAATGATAACCCAACTTCCAATACGACATTGCGGTTTTGATTGTAAACCTATATATGGCGACATAGTGGCATGGGACGCTCATGTCGCCTAGGATTGATACTTATGATTTGAAGTTGTTTTATACACTATGCACTTATTATAGTATCAAATGATTGATTTTAAACGTATCAAGCATACTTTGGCTGTTATAAGGGAAAACCCTATCCTCGGCTGCGTTACATTGTGTGATGGGACCTGGGTCTTATAACAGCTTCATTTTTCTTTATTTAGCATTGCGCTGTTTGTTTTATGCACTGGTATTCTTGGGAGGAAACCCGTTCCATGTTATACGGCGTGGTCCCTTGATTTACCTAACTTTAAAATAAAGATTAACTGTTTTAGTTCTCACACCAGTCACATGACTGACCTGGAGTTTATTGCTTTAACCTAAACTCTGGGTGCCCTTATTTTGACACGGGCAGCTAGTAGTTTTGGGTTTTGCAGATTTATATTCACAGGATCCTGGTTTACAGCTGGAACGATATCCGGAAAGCTTTGTATCCGTATATCTACTTCTAGTTGTGTATTGTATTATTTTCCGCTGCGATATATTTAAATGTAATTTAAATCTCTGATATTTCTGTGTAATATTCATTTATACTCTGTATATTCTTGTAATCTGATGCATTGTTGTAATATACAATGAAATGTTCCTTTATATGTGTTTTGTTGTGGCTTGTTCTCAAACTATCCGCCGCTTTCCTTTACGGGGAGGTTGCGGGTTTTCACACTTACACGGTTATAATTTATTATACTTCGATCTTCTATATTTAAATTTCAATTCCTTTTTACAAATTATAAATCCCTTTGGATTTATTCCTATTCTATTTAAAATTCCGCATTCTGAAATATATTTCGTCGTTCCCATTTTGAAATGATTTCAACTTTCTATTTTCAAATTCTATTTGAATTTTCTACTTGAATTTTCCATATTCCAATTTTATTTTCATTCTATATCCAAATTCTATTTGAATTTTCTATATTCAAATTCTATCTGAATTTTCTATATTCTAATTCCATTTGAATTTCCTACATTCAAATTCCATATCAACTCTATCTAAATTCTATATTCAAATTCCCATTTCAACTCTATTTGAGTTCTATATTCAAATTCTATTTTGAAATTCTGTTTCGAGTTCTATTTTGAAATTCTATTTCAAGTTATATTCTGAAATTCTATTTCACGTTCTATTTTGAATTTCTAATTCCATTTTGAAATTTTATTTCAATTTCTATTTCCAATTATATTTGAATTTCATATATTCAAACTGCATTTGAATTCTCTTATTCAAATTCCATTTCAATTCTCCTATTCAAATTCTATTTTGAATTTAAACATTTAAATTATCACTGATAAGTTTCCACCTTTCTTTATAACATCACTTAATTTACTTATTTTTATTTTAAACAAGTCTTGGTTTCAAATTCATTTTTGAAATTAAATTCTATCTTTGAAAAATAAATTTCCCCTTTCTAAATTCACACCTGTGTTTATATTTCCCGAACTATCCAAATGATAATTAATTTCATTCCCTTTATAAACTTCGTTTATAAATGAACTACTTGTTTTTATTATTTAAAAACAAGTTAATATTTCTATTCTATTCGAATTTCAAATTTTATTCTAGAAAAGAAATAAAATTTCCTTTTAAATCTCAAATATCCTTTTCGCAATATTTTTAAATATCAACCATTTAGCCCCAGTTATATTTAACAATCAAACCACTTAATTATCAATCAACACATCCTATATGATAATATAGGTGAAAACAAACAAATAATAATATTTTTGAGGAATCCACTTGGATTCCCCCAACCTGTTTTCCTGCATCCACAGACGTTAGTCACATAAATAATACCCATCCTGCTTCGAGGTAGGATATCGAGGTACAGAAGGACATCCACTATCATAGCGTAGGGCGTATAGGGTAATAATCCGCTAATGGTACCGCGAGCATCCGCTAATGATACTGCGGGAAATCCAACCACCAATATATATATAATAGCAACCACCAAGCCTAAATAACTAATATATTTATAATATAGCCACAATAAAATTTCAATGCAAGCAAACAATAAACAAACAATTATTTTTAACTGATAAAAATAACTCTAAATAAAGGTCAAGTGAGATTTACTCACCTGAATTTACTTGTCAAATATCCATTTAATTTCCAAATCGTCTCAGCTATGAATTATATTGAGTCGACTATCTTGTGCCTACAATCATTTATTTTAGTTAATGATTAATCGATTTCAATTTAAATTAACTATTAACTAAATGAATTTTAATATAAGTTAATCAAAAGTCATTAACTAAATAAATTATAAATTTGTTACCTTAATTCATTAGTTTATCACCTTTTTCATTTCGGTTTCAACCTAGCACCGCTACAATGCTAATATCGATACACCATCAACATCAAGATGGTTTGCACTCAAATATCACCAACATCCCACTACCACTATTCAGCAGCACCCAACATCCATCTCGACGCTCCTTCAGGCTACCAAAACATCATCTGTAACCACACAACTGAAACCAGCACCACTACATCGACCTCCTCCAGTATTGTGAACTACGACAGTTGAACCTCCTGCGCCTTTATTTCTGCTGAACCCAGAGTGCTTGCGATCACCGTTTGACTAACCACACATTCCCCAAGTTCGTCTGTCCCACCGTAAATCCTCCAATGGTCCTTATCTCACAGCGCTCGAGATCCAAAAGCCTCAAATCCTAAAATCGACCTTCAGGAAGCATCGCGAGACCCTACTCATTGCCTTCGAATGGCAAAAACACCATCGCACTCGGATTTAAATTTTATGGAAATGAAGTATTTAAGCGTAGAAGCTCGACAGATCCGGAATCGCGATTTTAGAGTTTATGCAGCAATTTATCTTTATTTTTCATTTGAGCCCTCCGGTTTGAGTTTAGCAAACGTAATGGGATTTTTCCCAGCGTTTGATTTGACAATTTAGGGGGACGACCATTTTTGTTTTGAGGCTTTAAACTTGTATTTTACAGAACAAAAAAAGTGGAGGAATAAAAGAGGAGGAAGTCGTGTATTAATAGAGGAAGAAGCTTAGGTATTAAGGAATGAAGTACACATGTTTTAAATATCAATTTGATTTTAACATTAATACGATGTGATATAAAGAGATTTTTATTTCTTTTAAACGGATTCTGATTTGATTTTTGATTCGATTTCGATCTTATCCATTATAAATATCTCGGGGTTCAAAATTAAAAATCGTGAACCGCTATTTTAGCGTACCGACCTTCGTTATAATGTTATAACGCTATTTTGAATTCAACGAAATAGATTATACAATTTAATTTGAACGTAAATAAAATAACCATATTAAATTAAAATTCAGAACTAACCACTTTCTCAATAATAATTTATTATTATTATTATCGATTATATTCTCATAGAATTTATTTTTATCCTCTGAATTGTTTTGATTCAGTTTTTAACATCGATTCCAATTATTTTAAATTCTCGAATTACGATGATTATCAAAATAAATCGTATTTCGATTATTTAATCGATAACCCAATAAAATGCCATTTATATTATAAATTCAATATTTAAAACCATACTAAATATTTAAACTAAATCGACCAAAAATCTAGGCCGTTACATTCTTCCCCCCTTAAAATAATTTCGTCCTCGAAATTGCTAAGGTAGGAAAAATGGTACGAACTCATTACTTTTCAACAATTCACTTATGTTGAAACTCAACTCTTCATATTTCTCAACTTAAGTTCTACCAAAACATTTGGCTTTTCATTCATTTAATTCGAATGATCTATAATCAATTCATTTATATCCAATCTGTATTCCATTAAATCTGTTCAAATTGATTCTAGTCAATTGATTCACTTCAACCCATTTAAGTGCTTAAGTTAAATTAAAATTCCAAATTCAAACTCCCTGGTTTTTTTCTTTTTTTTTTTCAAATCACTTCTGAAATCACATAAATATATACGTATATTTAAAATCTTTTCAAATTCAAACATTTGAATTTTCCAACTAAACTTGTTTTCTTTCAAACAAACTCCCATCAAAACTTTTCTAAGATAGTAATCCATCACTTAGAAACTCGAAAATGAACACTGATGATACTGCAGTCATCATCAGAATTATTTCCCAGCCACTGAAGTGAGTTCAGAGCTTTAACACTTTCAGAATCCATTCAAAAATTATTTTTATTCAAAAATCCTTTTCAAAACAAAGCTATATTATTTTAATATACTTCAGAAAATATTTTCCAACTTCCCAGGATTTAAATTCTGAATTCTGTTTTGAATTCAATTTTAATTCATCCCATTTGTATATTTTATTCGTATACAAATTCTATTTGGTTCTATATAACCATTTAATTTCTTATAATCTCATTTGATTATAATAATAACCAACACATCCATGTAATATAATAATTTCAAAGAAATTATTCCTTCTATATCAAAATAGAATTTTGGGTAAAATAATTTCATTCACCCACTTTAAAACAATATAGTGTTCAATCTTCTGTTCAAGTGTTTAGAAATTCCTATCGACTTTGTGGCGTCTCACTATTCGATCAAAATTCATAAACCACTCAACAGACTAACCAACACAGTATAAAACAACTTTTATATCTATTAACAAATACGCTCTCTCGTATATTGTAACACCCCCCGTGTATTCTATAACAGTGAAATTCACAAATTAAAGTATAAATCAAAGAATTAAGGGAAACGGGATACGCCATTGCGTTCGTCTCGGAATTCTGCTTGAGATAGAGTCCGAGTTTGCGTAAAACGGACTCCGTATGAAGAAGATATGGCCTTCAGAAGTTTCAGAATTTAGTTTAAAATTCAAACAGACCAAAACAGCCCAGAAAAACCAATTCAAAAATTCAAAAATCGGGCCCAATTGGCCAGGGCGGGAATTTTCCCGCCCAAGGCACCCAGGTCGACTTGGCAGTCGACCTGGGGCTAACCAGGTCGATTGGGCAGTCGACCTGGGTCACCCGTGTCAACTGGCATGTCGACCTGGCCACTGAGCCAGGTCGAACCCAGCCCCCCTGGCTGGCCTGGTCTGTGTTTGGTCGATTCTCTGAGCCTTGCCTTGTCACTAGGGCTAGGTGTCAGCTCCTGGTTGGTCTCTCCTTCAAACGAACGGCTATTATTAAAACCAAGCCTCATCGACGGTCTTAATCAACTCACAAACTCTATAAAAAGGACCTAAGACTCACCCTAATTCACACAAACAAAAATGGAGATGAGACCGCTATGCTGCTGAGGAGAGACTAGAGATAGCCATTAGAAATTGAGAGACAATTAGGAGATAAAATCGAAAGCTTAAAGCAACGTTAATTAAATCAAAGCAACGCCTACAACAAAGGATAGCATCTCCAAATTCAGAATTCAGATTCCTGAATTGAAGATTCGTCATACGTTGTAAGTAGAGTGCTATTCCGATATGAATAATTAATTGCTTTTGATTTGTGTAAAATGAGAAATGGAATTGCGGCGATAATAATCTATATTTGTATGTTATTGTGATTCTAAACGATTTGAAAATGTTATGGTATACGATTGGATATTTGCAAGTATGTGATTTATGTTGACAACCATATGTTGTGGTATTTTATATGGGATTCATGCAAGTACATGATTCATGTTAACAACCATATGTCGTGGTATTTTATTTGGGATTCATACAAGTATATGATTTATGTTGGCAACCATATGTTGTGGTATTCTATTTGGGATTCATGCAAGTATATGATTCACTATTATGCCAATATGATGTACATACCTTTATGATCACTTTTAGTGTGTAAATGGGACTCGACTAAGTACTATGGTTTATATGAATCTATGTTGGAATTGGCAAATCATGCTTTTGTATTAAAAACAAAAGTAAGCATTTTTATGAACATGACTAAACTATATTTGGTATTATGCCTAGTTGAAAACAAGTTTTAGGCCTAAGTTGTTATCAAAAATCATATGGCGATATATGTGACACAATTAAGTTAGATGTACATTCCCAATTGCAAGTTTACATGAATAGAATGGTTCATGCTTAAGTATTGTTTATGCCATGATTATATGAATAGAATGACTCATGTTTAAGTAATTGTTTATGCCATGATTATATGAATAGAATGACTTATTTTTAAGTATTGTTTATGCCATGATTATATGCTATTACAATGCAAGTTCACATGTGCCTAATTCATGTTAATTGAATCGTTATGTTGCAAGTTCATGCGTTCACACTCCCCTTTTTATGTTACCTTATAAACACCATGTTATAAGCCTCCCAATTTCATATGGCTAAGTTGGGTTTAAATGTTAAACCCAACATATCTTATATTGTAGCGAACGTGTAAAACGGTGGTAATGACGTTTGGGTTAAAATACAGAACATATGTGTTGGCACGTTTGACGCATGCCAACAACCTTGAAAAACAATTAAGTGGCATAAATAAATTTTAACCAATAAAGATAAATTTGAATAATAGGCCGCAAATATTTACATATAAAAAAGAAAAGAGACAAAATATGTAAATTTAGAAAATACGATGTGTTTAACCCGAGGTTGGATTGAGTTGTGATGTAAACCTGCCCGGAACCGCTCGGCTGTCCAGTAGTCACAACAATACCTATCCAATGTGGGTGGTTAAACACGGAGCCCAATAAAGACCCGAGGTTAGACTGAGTTGTGGCGTAAGACTGCCCGGACCCAATCGGCAACAGGCAGCCACAACAATACCTGTCTAATGTGAGAGGTCAAGGCTTTAATAAGACAATCAAGGCTGAGTCATGATTGATAGGGTTAAGTAAATTGAATTAATACTTAATCAAAATGGAACATGTTAAACTATACAGACTAATTGGGGGTTAGGTTTACAAAACACTTAACCAACTTAGCACGTTGGCTAGAAATAGAAAACCTAGTAGCGGGGGACCCTTTTCAGCAGTAACCCTACAAGGTGTATCAGGATACCTTGAACTAGGCAGGGTGGGGCACGATTACTGGGATGACTGTAAGAGGTCAAATCGATGTCTGTGGTGCAGCAGTGTAGGTTCTAACGGGGTGCGGGCGTGCACACACTCCAGCGCAAAAAAATAAGGCACTGGGCACCAGTAGCATACCTGTTCATTCTAGAATTGTGTCGGGCCGCCACCATGGGACTTGATACACGCCATGGTGGGACCAGCATAGGTAACTACAACAACGGGGGCCGTAAGACACATGTAACTAGGCGAGTAGGAGCCGATCATCAGAAATGGATCACTTCACCCTGATTATGGGGTGCCTGTTGGAAACTAGTTTATATGGGTTCAGAGATTAACATAGGGTACGATTGACTTAGTTTATGGTGCTTTCCCATTTCCAGTTTATACTTATCATACCCAGTTCTTTATTCATAGACTGAATAGTCCTAGACTTACTCAGGCTTTATGTTTGACTCTACTTTTCTTTCGTCTTCTTTTCTTCCGTTCCCCCCCCTCCCCCCGGTCCACAGGAAGGGAATACTGCAGCTTGACCAACTTTCACATCCAGCTTGAAGAGAAAGAATGTATTGGTTGGACCTTTTTCGTTTTGGACTATGGCTTTGGACAGCAATTATGGGACTTATGTAGTTTACTTATGTTTTTATGCTTCTTTAAATAATGTAATCAAGACATTTATGAAGATGTTATGTTTTTGGAAGTATTGTAAGACAAATTATGGCATGGTTTGTGTAACACGTATTTTAATGAAATAAAAGTTGTGGTTGTTTTCCGCTGTTCAAAAATATGTGTTCTTATATCTGTCTTGTATATTTGAGACTTATACTTATAAACCTCCATCAAAATTAGGGCATTCCCTTTGAGAGTGACCCTAACGGAGGTGGGGTGTTTCAAATATATATACTCAACTCATTCTAGGGTACTACTGACCCTATCTCTAATGAGCACATTCCACCAAAGCCTAGGTATTCGCTCAACCTGAGCTCTAATACCAACTGTAGCGACCCGGGAATCCGTACTATTTGAGTTGACTAATAACACCACACGTCCAACCCAAATTGCACAGAAATACGAATCATTATTAGAAAGAAGTTAGAGGATGAGAAATAGAAAGAAAGAAAGGTTAGAATAGAAGAAAACAAAGAAAAACAGATCTTACAGCGGAAAGAATAAAATATATTATATAACATAACTTTTGGAAATACAAATCAGTAAATTTATATACATACCATCATCAGAGCACAACAGTTATTCCTGGAACAGTTATAACACCTGTTTCCGGATACAACATAGTTCACAGCGAAAATATGATAGTCTATAGCTAACTGGTGAAGCCTCTTGCTTCCAGCTCTTCCAAGTGAATCTGTAAAATCCCGACTACTTGACTGGCCGTACAAATTTGGGCACCTAAGAGTTTAGGGAAAACAAACAAAATAAACTATGGGTCAGTCATGGGATTGGTGTGAGTAAACTCCAACCATTTGTTTAACTTTCAAAATCCTTTCGAAGGAAAAGATAATAGTGAGACCAGTCCACACATAAACATCGACGGTTTTTACCTTACTACAATCCAAAACACTTTGATACAAAAATCCAGTGATATTATAATAATGTCTGCACCAAATAAATAGAATCTAGCAGATCGCTTGCATTTCACGCTCCATATATAATATAAAAATATAAAAAACGCGGGCGATTATGTAACAACCCGAAAATATGGGCCAGTTTAAAAATTTTATTTTGGCAATTTTAGCGAATTTTAAATATTTAAAATAGATTATTTTAAACAATGTCGACAAGAAATTTGTTTTGAATATATTTAGAACGTATATATTATATACGTCGTCGTTAGAATATAAATATTTATATATAATTATAAAAGGAATTGAAAATGGCGCGGTAGTTCGATAATTCGATTTCAAACTTCAATTGAATGTACCGGGTGCAAAACAATCCGGATTTTAGTGAAATCAAAAATAATGGAATCTAATTGTGAATATCTTTCCAACGAATCCGAAAAATCAAAATTTCATAGCGGGAATCAAAAGATATGTCCAGTTGAAAATTCTGAATAGTCGCTATGGAATTCAGGCCCTTAAAAAAAATGGGAATTTTACAAATGACCTCGGATTTCGACGAAACCACTTTTGTTGGATCCGCAGTGTCAAATTATTGCTAGATTTTAAATTTCATAATTTTTCGAATCAATATGTGAGCGTGGCAAAGGAAAACGCGTTTGACCAGTTTCAGTTGATTTTAATCGACTGGAAAATGGCTATTTTTCTAACGGTCTCAGAATTCAACGAAACTAGTTTTGTTAGGACCGTATCGTCAATACGAAGCTAGAAAATATTTTTCTATAATTTTTCGAGTTAGTATGTGACCCCGGTAATTTGAAATGTACGTTTAAAATTCAATATAGTGATTTAAATGTAAACTCAACGGAAACTGATTGTAACAATCGAATCAGCTTACGATACATATCCCATTGTGTTCGGAATGGGGGTAAAACGCTATAGACGACAGGCGGTGGGCCTCGTTTCGAGGTCGTATGTGAAGGTCAACTTTTTGCAAAATAAAATAATTAAAAAAATAAAAAAACCCCTTTTCCTTTATCTCTGCCCCCCCTCCTTTCAAAAACAAATCGACAGTCAGAAAAAAAACAAAAAACAAAACCGTCGATGACGGAAATCGACCGCCACCACCCTCCTCATCACCGCGGCCACCTCTCCACCTCCAAGCCCTCGCCCTCCTTCCCCCACAGCCAATCGAAGCCCCTCCTCCATCGAAGAACCCACGGACCGTCGCCCCCAAAACCCCCGAAACCCTAACCTCGAGCGCACCTCCTCCCACCGCCGCCGCGTCCCAGCAGACCGCCACCCTCCGTGTCCGTTCGTAGCAGCGACCCCCCCCTTTTCTAACTCGGAAAAAGGTGAGTTTTTAATGTTTTATTTTAATTTAAAAACTGATTTCAGTTATATATAAAAACTGATTTTATTTTATGTTATAAAGCAATGATTTTTACTTAGAAATCTTTAAATTTGAAAAGGTTTGATCTTTATATTTGTAAAGATAAAATCTTTATATGAGAAAAGGCGAAATATTTATTTTTGAAAAGGCGAAATATTTATTTTTGAAAGGGCGAAATATTTATTTTTGAAAAGGAGAAATTTTTATGATGAAAGTAGCGTTATAAAAATATGGTTAATATAATGAAAACATCGAAGTAAAAATGTGATTTTTATATATTGAACATCAAAGTAAAAATGTGATTTTTATACATTGAACATCAAAGTAAAAATGTGATTTTTATATATAGAATAGCAAAGTAAAAATTCGATTTTTACATATGTAGTGAATACGGGCAAAGAAAGTGATAAGAGGCAAGAACGACGAAGATTTCTCTAAATGAAGAGTCAAGATGATTGGATAGCTATATGTGAGAATTTCTCACCTTTCAATTTCTTTTCTAGTTATATATATATACTAGGATGCAGACGGTGCTTAGTAGCACCCGACACCCGTCATCCACAGACCATGGATGGCTTGTTTGTTAAATTGTTTGGTGGTGTAGTTGGTTAGATTATCTGGTCTCAATTGAATTGTTTGGTGAAATGAATGGATTTGATTGATGTGTGAATGGCGTGGGCCTTCACTAGACCGGGGATAAGGCTAGGCCTCGTCCCGTTTCTAGTATCGTGCCGTTATGCCGCCGAAATTTTCTAAAATAAGTTAGAAAAATAAAAATATCATTTTATTTAAAGAATGAACTGAATAGAAATTCATATGTTAAAATAAAATGTTTTATCGTTAAAAATATAATTTTTAACGTGAAGTGAATAAATAAATATTCATTTACAAACCGGACGGTTTGTTTATGTACACCGATTTGACTGACATTGATTGGGACGATAAATTTTACACATCGCCCAACTGCACAAATAAAATCTGTGTTTGATTGTTTGAAACCCCACACGGGTGTTGGGATGAAATATGAAGTTCACTCATCTTGATTGATTAAATATGTCGATCGATTGATTGACAGGCTGTTATAAGCGTTAGATATCTATATTTGATGCTTATACAGTGTAGTGCACTTTGGGTGATGGTTGATTATTTTTCAGTGCTATTATATGCATGTGTTGTATGAAAATCCATATAATTAATTTTATATGGTGATTGATTGGGCCTCATTCCAATTTAGAAAATAAAGAATATTATAACATAAAAGTTCATGTGTTGACTGTACTCATTCGTTGAGATTAGTCGTGTGTTGACAAAAATAAATATTCATTTGTTGAATGGAATATTTGAAAATAGAAATATATGAAGCCGTGTTGGTTAGATTGACGCCATTTTGACGTGAACGATATTTTTATCGATTTTATTCATTTTAAAATGCATATTGAAAAGTGATTTCGAAAACGCATATTTTGAAACGATTTCGAAATGAATTGAATATAAAACGATTTCGAAATGAATTGAATATAAAATGATTTTGAAATGAATTGAATATATAATGAATTCGAATTGAATTGAAATTTGAATTGAATAGAAATGAATTTTAAAACGAATTTATAAAGAAGAATTCAATTTTGATTTGAATTGAAATGGAAGTTGAAATTGCTTTTGAAACGAATTTAAAACTATTTATATAATTTGTTTTAAATAGAAATCGACGAAATATATCTTATATATATAGTATAATGGCCTGAATAGAACGCGCCGCGCCGCGGTAGTTCGTGAATTTCGACCATTTATTTCAAATGGACATTACGGGAGATCCGACCGTCGGATTCTCCTAAAACCGGAACCGTTGAGTTCGTATCGAAAAGAGCTTTCTAACGAATATTAGAAATTTGAAATCTAACGGTTGGATTTGGAATTATGTCCAAATCAAATTTGAAAAAGGTCGCTGTAAGTGCAGTTTGACGACCGTTGATGGAAATCGACTGTACGGGCCTTGATAAAATTATTAATAATAATAATAAATTGTGTAAAATCATAAGAAATGATTTGGGAAAAATTGGGATGAAAAACTCCATATTTGAAAAGATAAAAATAGATTTTTATCGAAATAAACTAGTTTTGAACTAGAATTATAATTCTATTTATTTTTTTTAGTAAATAAATTGAATTTGAAAAGGGTTTTAAAAATAACCAGAATTTCCAATGATTGCATTGGAGTGGATTTGAATCGAAATTGTCTTCGGAATATTTCGATGTTGGAATTCGTGATTATACGGATGTTGTTAGGAAATTTGAAAGATATATATTTATATCGTTATTTCCAATACGACATTTGTTAATCGTAGAATTTGATATTGAATATAAGCCGATATATTTTCTATTCAGAGCCTCATATTGAATATCAAATGTGATTTGGGTTTGTCGTGAATGGTGTCTTCACTAACACTGTTCTTGAACCCAGTTGAGAAAAGATTAAATCTTTTTATTTAGATTTAATGAAGTGTACCAATTAAATAATATTTAATTGGAATTGAATTGATATTGATTTTTGGGTTTATCGTGAACAGTGTTTTAAATAACACTCGTTCTTTAACCCGATAATTAATGGAATGTGATTTTGGGTTTATCGTGAACCGTGTTTTAAATGATACTGATTCTTTAACCCAGTTAGCGATTAAAACTAAGTGGAGTTTTAATGAATCTTTAATTAGATTGAAATAATCGAAATGGAGTATCACCAGTTCTTGTTGCAGTCGTGATGGGGGGTTCTCGCTTCGCGGTTTGGTGGCGAACGGGAGACTCTTACCCCCACATGTCCCTTGTGGTGGGGGTTGGTTAGGTAGTGGCCGGGAGACTCGAGAGGTTCGCCGTAAAACAAGTAACTGGGGGACCATGTGAAAGCCACGGTGGGTCTTACCTGCTGCTTGGGGGATGAAGGGATGGTTGCAAAGCCTACCGGATTTCGTCGGCTATTTTACAGTTGGTATCAGAGCTTTGGTTTACAAAGCTCAGAGAACAAGGCACATTAGAACCATATGAAAGAATTCATCAGATATTGGGTTAGTAATATCCAATGGGAATGACTCGTTAGAGATAGGATCAGTAGTATCCTAGAACGAGTGTGAAGAGTATATTTTTAAAATGAAAACATGTTTTGTTTTGAAAATTTAAATCAATTATTCGTATTTGATTATTTATTTGTATTGATTTGGATAGTCCAGTATATAAAGATTTTGCGTATACGCCTTGCAAACGTGTATTTGAAGTTTTAATATACTGGATATATATAGAATTACACTCGAATCGCCCGGAGATGATTTTGATGATGGAGCTCCATCATTAGAATTTATGTTCGAGTGACGAAAGTGAGCTTTCTATATATTTCCAATTGACTGGTGTGAGAACCAAAGCTATATAGGATTTATTGTTGTGATTTGGCATCAAAAATGTGATTTTTGACTATGTATCAAAGTTATGAATTTCAAAAGCTAATCAACTAATGGATTGATGTTTGTGTTGTTTGTTTGTGTGATAATTTTGAACCATATAGCCTAATAGAATCAAATATTGAATTGTATTGAAAATTGGTCGCATTTGCTTGCATATACATATACTTACATTGAACATGTCATAGCAAGGAGGCTAGAGCCGAAGAATAAAATTTGTTTGCCTGACAAATAGGTACATTTTACTACATAATTTACTGTTTTGTTTGGGTGATGATGATTTTATGAGCCTACTGGCTAGCCGCTTGGCTTTTTCTTTTTCTTTTTGAGATTAGAAGGACCGGGGAAGCTATTTGAAATTCCCCGATGCTTCCATTGCAGGGGAGGTTATGGCGAAATTTTTCGAAAATTTAGGGTGTTAGCCAAATTTTTGAAAATTTGAAAATTCTCAGAAACTGAAAAGTTGGAGAATGGAAGCCAGATCGAACGTAGAGTTGATTAATCAAACCACTTTCGACTTTGTTCCTTTTCGGGGACGAAAAGTTTTAAGTGGGGGAGATTGTAACAACCCGAAAATCTGGGCCAGTTTAAAATTTTTATTTTGGCAATTTTAGCGAATTTTAAATATTTAAAATAGATTATTTTAAACAATGTCGACAAGAAATTTGTTTTGAATATATTTAGAACGTATATATTATATACGTCGTCGTTAGAATATAAATATTTATATATAATTATAAAAGGAATTGAAAATGGCGCGGTAGTTCGATAATTCGATTTCAAACTTCAATTGAATGTACCGGGTGCAAAATAATCCGGATTTTAGTGAAATCAAAAATAATGGAATCTAATTGTGAATATCTTTCCAACGAATCCGAAAAATCAAAATTTCATAGCGGGAATCAAAAGATATGTCCAGTTGAAAATTCTGAATAGTCGCTATGGAATTCAGGCCCTTAAAAAAATGGGAATTTTGCAAATGACCTCGGATTTCGACGAAACCACTTTTGTTGGATCCGCAGTGTCAAATTATTGCTAGATTTTAAATTTCATAATTTTTCGAATCAATATGTGAGCGTGGCAAAGGAAAACGCGTTTGACCAGTTTCAGTTGATTTTAATCGACTGGAAAATGGCTATTTTTCTAACGGTCTCAGAATTCGACGAAACTAGTTTTGTTAGGACCGTATCGTCAATACAAAGCTAGAAAATATTTTTCTATAATTTTTCGAGTTAGTATGTGACCCCGGTAATATGAAATGTACGTTTAAAATTCAATATAGTGATTTAAATGTAAACTCAACGGAAACTGATTGTAACAATCGAATCAGCTTACGATACATATCCCATTGTGTTCGGAATGGGGGTAAAACGCTATAGACGACAGGCGGTGGGCCTCGTTTCGAGGTCGTATGTGAAGGTCAACTTTTTGCAAAATAAAATAATTAAAAAAATAAAAAAAAACCCTTTTCCTTTATCTTTGGCCCCCCCTCCTTTCAAAAACAAATCGACAGTCAGAAAAAAAAAAAACGAAACCGTCGATGACGGAAACCGACCGCCGCCACCCTCCTCATCACCGCGGCCACCTCTCCACCTCCAAGCCCTCGCCCTCCTTCCCCCACAGCCAATCGAAGCCCCTCTTCCATCGAAGAAACCACAGACCGTCGCCCCCAAAACCCCCGAAACCCTAACCTCGAGCGCACCTCCTCCCACCGCCGCCGCGTCCCAGCAGACCGCCACCCTCCGTCTCCGTTCGTAGCAGCGACCCCCCCCCCCTTTTCTAACTCGGAAAAATGTGAGTTTTTAATGTTTTATTTTAATTTAAAAACTGATTTCAGTTATATATAAAAACTGATTTTATTTTATGTTATAAAGCAATGATTTTTACTTAGAAATCTTTAAATTTGAAAAGGTTTGATCTTTATATTTGTAAAGATAAAATCTTTATATGAGAAAAGGCGAAATATTTATTTTTGAAAGGGCAAAATATTTCTTTTTGAAAAGGAGAAATTTTTATGATGAAAGTAGCATTATAAAAATATGGTTAATATAATGAAAACATCGAAGTAAAAATGTGATTTTTATATATTGAACATCAAAGTAAAAATGAGATTTTTATATATTGAACATCAAAGTAAAAATGTGATTTTTATATATAGAATAGCAAAGTAAAAATTCGATTTTTACATATGTAGTGAATACGGGCAAAGAAAGTGATAAGAGGCAAGAACGACGAAGATTTCTCTAAATGAAGAGTCAAGATGATTGGATAGCTATATGTGAGAATTTCTCACCTTTCAATTTCTTTTCTAGTTATATATATATACTAGGATGTAGACGGTGCTTAGTAGCACCCGACACCCGTCATCCACAGACCATGGATGGCTTGTTTGTTAAATTGTTTGGTGGTGTAGTTGGTTAGATTATCTGGTCTGAATTGAATTGTTTGGTGAAATGAATGGATTTGATTGATGTGTGAATGGCGTGGGCCTTCACTAGACCGGGGATAAGGCTAGGCCTCGTCCCGTTTCTAGTATCGTGCCGTTATGCCGCCGAAATTTTCTAAAATAAGTTAGAAAAATAAAAATATCATTTTATTTAAAGAATGAACTGAATAGAAATTCATATGTTAAAATAAAATGTTTTATCGTTAAAAATATAATTTTTAACGTGAAGTGAATAAATAAATATTCATTTACAAACCGGACGGTTTGTTTATGTACACCGATTTGACTGACATTGATTGGGACGATAAATTTTACACATCGCCCAACTGCACAAATAAAATCTGTGTTTGATTGTTTGAAACCCCACACGGGTGTTGGGATGAAATATGAAGTTCACTCATCCTGATTGATTAAATATGTCGATCGATTGATTGACAGGCTGTTATAAGCGTTAGATATCTATATTTGATGCTTATACAGTGTAGTGCACTTTGGGTGATGGTTGATTATTTTTCAGTGCTATTATATGCATGTGTTGTATGAAAATCCATATAATTAATTTTATATGGTGATTGATTGGGCCTCATTCCAATTTAGAAAATAAAGAATATTATAACATAAAAGTTCATGTGTTGACTGTACTCATTCGTTGAGATTAGTCGTGTGTTGACAAAAATAAATATTCATTTGTTGAATGGAATATTTGAAAATAGAAATATATGAAGCCGTGTTGGTTAGATTGACGCCATTTTGACGTGAACGATATTTATATCGATTTTATTCATTTTAAAATGCATATTGAAAAGTGATTTCGAAAACGCATATTTTGAAACGATTTCGAAATGAATTGCTTATAAAACGATTTCAAAATGAATTGAATATAAAACGATTTCGAAATGAATTGAATATATAATGAATTCGAATTGAATTGAAATTTGAATTGAATAGAAATGAATTTTAAAACGATTTTATAAAGAAGAATTCAATTTTGATTTGAATTGAAATGGAAGTTGAAATTGCTTTTGAAACGAATTTAAAACTATTTATATAATTCGTTTTAAATAGAAATCGATGAAATATATATTATATATATAATATAATGGCCTGAATAGAACGGGCCGCGCCGCGGCAGTTCGTGAATTTCGACCATTTATTTCAAACGGACATTACGGGAGATCCGACCGTCGGATTCTCCTAAAACCGGAACCGTTGGGTTCGTATCGAAAAGAGCTTTCTAACAAATATTAGAAATTTGAAATCTAACGGTTGGATTTGGAATTATGTCCAAATCAAATTTGAAAAAGGTCGCTGTAAGTGCAGTTCGACGACCGTTGATGGAAATCGACTGTACGGGCCTTGATAAAATTATTATTAATAATAATAAATTGTGTAAAATCATAAGAAATGATTTGGAAAAAATTGGGATGAAAAACTCCATATTTGAAAAGATAAAAATAGATTTTTATCGAAATAAACTAGTTTTGAACTAGAATTATAATTCTGTTTATTTTTTTTAGTAAATAAATTGAATTTGAAAAGGGTTTTAAAAATAACCAGAATTTCCAATGATTGCATTGGAGTGGATTTGAATCGAAATTGTCTTCGGAATATTTCGATGTTGGAATTCGTGATTATACGGATGTTGTTATGGAAATTTGAAAGATATATATTTATATCGTTATTTCCAATACGACATTTGTTAATCGTAGAATTTGATATTGAATATAAGCCGATATATTTTCTATTCAGAGCCTCATATTGAATATCAAATGTGATTTGGGTTTGTCGTGAATGGTGTCTTCACTAACACTGTTCTTGAACCCAGTTGAGAAAAGATTAAATCTTTTTATTTAGATTTAATGAAGTGTACCAATTAAATAATATTTAATTGGAATTGAATTGATATTGATTTTTGGGTTTATCGTGAACAGTGTTTTAAATAACACTCGTTCTTTAACCCGATAATTAATGGAATGTGATTTTGGGTTTATCGTGAACCGTGTTTTAAATGATATTGATTCTTTAACCCAGTTAGCGATTAAAACTAAGTGGAGTTTTAATGAATCTTTAATTAGATTGAAATAATCGAAATGGAGTATCACCAGTTTTGCTCCAGGCGATAGTTAAATCTTCAATCAGATTTGAACGTGAAATGGTAATTGAATTTACCGGTAACACCGTGGTGTTAGATATGAAGTAAGACCCGTTTTACTTCATGGGATGAATAGGTTGGGATTGGGAAATTAAAACAAATGATTACTTCGGTAAGGTTCGCTAATCCCGACTAGTTTGAATTGATATTCAAAAATAGAATAAAGAATAAATTCAAGGAATTTATCTTGGATAAAATTAATGGGAACCTTTCCCTATGAATGTGAAATTTAGAAACTAACTGTCGGTTAGCCAAGCAGAATGGTTTTCTGGATATTGATCTGATGTTGGTTTCGGCCTTCGGGGTTAATATTTGGGAAATTATTCTCTTGATTAATTTACGGTTAGTGACTGATGAATTGGAATGAGGCGTATGTTGTGTTTGTGTAACACTTATTTAAAATATACGCGAGTTATTTGGAAAGATCGGGTTTATCCCATTCTGAATAACTGATATGACGATAAGTCGAAGATGAAGACGGTGGTCGAAGACCAGAAGTCTTCACGTCGTTTGGGTGATTACTGATGATCTTGATTGGGCTGTACACCCAAGAAGATGGAAACAGTTGGTGATCGTCCAGACGTACTTGGAGATCGATGGATATGCGGGGTACTAGGTGCCTCCGGTTTCGTTCAGACCCAGAACGGACTTGTAAATGGACTGTGTGTCTGACATTGGATTTTAGTCCGTGCGATTGATCTCTATTAAATATATATCTGTTTGGCGGCGGAGAATTTATTCTCTTGCTTAACGCCCTTCTCTGAGACGTACGAGCTCAGGGGTTATATATTGATGGATATCAAACACGTGGAGTGAATTGCTTGTGTGGCATGCCTAAGTGGCAATTGATCGAGGCTTCTGTTAAAAAGCAAAGTCTTGTGGTGATGATCAAAGCACAGCCTGTGTGGCACAGCTTTGTGTAACGTGAATTCGCGAGCCTCACACCCCGGTTGTGAACCAGAAACAGGAGAGGACATCAGGGAGGGCATGCGTTTCCTTCTAGCTAGGGTGGTGTCAGTGACCTACCAGCCCTGACATTTATATACTTTTCACCTGTGTGGTTGTTGCTGTTGCGAGGCGCCTCGGTTAGATCGGACGATCCGGGTCCGATGGAGTCATTCGTTGGCTCATTTACGCCCAAAAGGGCAGGGAGACGTAGTGTTCAGGCATAATAATCCACATCGGTGGACCGGCCCTGACGATCCAAGGGGCAGTTGCGGCTGTTCCTAGACATGGGCTAGATTGTCTAAAATCGGTTGAGGACGATCCCTGGCCTCGGTTCATAGATGGAAATCCAATTTCCAAATACGTGCCATTTGCGGTTTTATTTGTAAACCTATACATGGCGACATAGTGGCATGGGACGCTCATGTCGCCTATGATTGATACTTATGATTTGAAGTTGTTTTATACACTATGCACTTATAATAGTATCAAATGATTTGTTTTAAACGTATCAAGCATTCTTGGCTATTATAAGGTAAAAACCCTATCCTCCGGCTTGCGTTGCATTGTGTGATGGGAACTGGGTCTTATAATAGCTTCATTTTTCTTTATTTAGCATTGCGTTGTTGTTTTATGCACTGGTATTCTTGGGAGGAAACCCGTTCTGTGTTATACGGTGTGGTCCCTTGATTTACCGAACTTTAAAATAAAGATCAATAACTGTTTTCGTTCTCACACCAGTCACATGAATGACCTGGAGTTTATTGTTTTAACCTAAACTCTAGGTGCCCTTATTTTGAGACGGGCAGCTAGTAGTTTTGGTTTTGCAGATTTATATTAACAGGATCCTGGTTTACAGCTGGAACGATATCCGGAAAGCTTTGTATCCGTATATCTCCTTCTAGTTGTGTATTGTATTATTTTCCGCTGCTATGTGTTTAAATGTAATTTAAATCTCTGATATTTCTGTGTAATATTCATTTATACTCTGTATATTCTTGTAATCTGATGCATTGTTGTAATATATAATGAAATGTTCTTCCGTCTGCGTTCTGTTGTGGCTTGTTCTCGAACTATCCGCGCTTTCCTCACCGGGGAAGTTACGGGTTTTTACAGTTTATTGGAGATTGGATTTCCAACATGACAAGGTATGGAACCACCTGCCGATAGTGTATCTCCAGAGAGGAATACACTGGGTTCAATAAGAACATCTTGCAATCCGGCCCACACATGACCGACCACTCATTTCTCTTGAGTGTATCGAATGTATATCACCAACAGTTGGGATCAGCAACCGTTTCCCGAATGGGACAGCATCGAATAGAATAAGGAAATAAATGAATCTCTAGATAGCTGATTATACATCCTAATGGGAGCGACCCACATAGCCATGCTACCTGCCCGATTTTTGTCATTTCCCGGTTGTTGAGGCCTGAGGCTACGCTTACTTACCATTCATTGATAACACAATCACTTTGAATGCCACATTGTCAGATCCGTTAATCACTAATTGATTTGCACAAATATATTCTGGATATTATGCTAAGGGAATAAATCCGTTGCCACCATATACATTTGTACAGATCAACATATTCGATCATTGGAAATACTTTATCAGACGTTTGTCCATATACGTTCGTTCTGGGACTGAACGAACCCGAAAATACAATTTCTATTAATAGAAAAAGCCCTTGCACTTTACACCGTCTTCGATTACCTTCGTATAATCTGATTCGCATCGCTATTTCCAATACAGAGTGGTTCACGAATAATAATCCAACCGGTCTCTCCATATTGACAACGATATTGGCAAACACTTCGATAGTCGGTTCTTTAACTATCGAAGAAAAATAAACAAACATCCATTCATCCATAACATCAATCAATCACTAGACCTGTTAATTAATATTTCATTAATTAATTCACTTCTCTATTTCTCTATCAATATTTGGTAACCAAATAATTTCGATAATCATCTTGGCCTCTTACGCTATTTGGAAAATATTTCCATATATCGCCTTCTGTATTTTCTATAGTTAGAAAATATATTCTGTTTGTATTTGAAAAACAATTTCAATCACATATCTCTTTCCCGACTACTTTAATTATACTCAGGAAATATTTACTGTTATATTTCCAAAATTCCATCACTTGGATTAAAACGAATGTTGTGTAAACATCGTTACAACAACCCAAAATATTTTATTCAACTAATTACTATTCAAACACTTCTCTTCGAGACTGGGTCTTGCTATTTATCAATAAAAAAATAAAATCAATCAAGTTGGGGTAAAATTACCTCTCAGACCTTGATTGAAAACATCATTAACTTCAAAACAGACAAAACCACTTACCTCGAATAATCAACATTATGAAAACCAATTATTCATTTTTAAACGTATATATGTTTCTCTTTCTATTACCAGCCTATCAATTTCCTTTTTGGTTATAATATTCTATTTTTAAATTTGTTTCCTTATCGAATTCTTTATATATCGATACATTTATTTATAACTATCAAATTTTTCTTAAAAATATTCAAATTCCTTAAATTTCCGGAAAAATTCGCCATAACCTCCCTTGTACCGGGAGCATCGGGATATTTCAAATAGCCTCCCATGGCCCTTCACAATCCAAAAGAAAAAGAAAAGGCCAAGCGGCTTGCCGATACGGCGCATAAAATCTCATATATGAATTTAAACATGTACCTTTTTGTCGGGCACATAAATTAAAATCTTCATATACTTCATCCCATACCTGTCTAACACATGTTCACCTATTTTCAATTCAATTCAACTCGATCCACTCGTTTGAATTCAGTTCCACCCATTTATTCTTTAATTAGCTATTTTGCCTATCCCACTTCTTTGTTTGAACATAACATGTTCAAACAAAATATTTAACTTGCTCATAACCAAATTGAATTTCAATTTCAATTCTAGTTTCCTTTTCGATTTCGAATATAAATTTTCAAATTAAATTCACTTATTAAAAGCGCAATATCAATTCAAAATCTCATTAACTAATTACTATTCAAATGAGTTAATTCTATTCAATAATCAAAAATATGATTTCTGTTTCAAAAATCAATTTATTACTTCACTTGAGCTTACATATAATTTACAACTCAAATCTGAAATTTTCTAAATAGAAATTCGGATTTTATTCGCTTAAAATCCTTTTATAAAATTAAATAAACCGTTATAGTTTTTAAATGGTTATGGCTCTGCTTTTCTAAAATTTGATTTTGACATAACTAAAAATATATACGATGAAATTCAGTTTTTTATCCTTCATTAGAAAACTATTATCAAATCGGTCCTGACGTTTCTTGTTTCAAAGAATTCCGACTTCAATTGAGTTCTATATACTCAATTGAAGTTCGAAACGCCAATTTACGAACTGCAGCGCTGCGGCGAGTTCGTTTTAATTATATTTATAAATATAAACGTTTTAAAATTTCGTTTATAATAAATTCAACTCCATTCTATTATATTTTTAATATATATTAAACCAATTTTTCCCAATTCAACTCAAAAATCTGATTATCTAAAATCGTCGATTTTCACTTACTCGGTTATAATTTATTTATACTTCGATTCTATATTTAAATTTCAGTTCTTTTACAAATTATAAATCCCCTTGGATTTATTTCTATTCTGTTTAAAATTCCGCATTCTAAAATATATTTTGTCGTTCCCATTTCGAAATGATTTCAACTTTATATTTTCAAATTCTATTTGAATTTTCCATATTCCAATTTTATTTTCATTCTATATCCAAATTCTATTTGAATTTTCTATATTCAAATTCTATTTGAATTTTCTATATTCTAATTCCATTTGAATTTCCTACATTCAAATTCCATTTCAACTCTATCTGAATTCTATATTCAAATTCCCATTTCAACTCTATTTGAGTTCTATATTCAATGTCTATTCCAAATTCTATTTTGAAATTCTATTTCGAGTTCTATTTTGAAATTCTATTTCAAGTTCTATTCTGAAATTCTATTTCAAGTTCTATATTGAATTTCTAATTCCATTTTGAAATTTTATTTCAATTTCTTTTTCCAATTCTATTTGAATTTCATATATTCAAACTGCATTTGAATTCTCTTATTCAAATTCCATTTCAATTCTCTTATTCAAATTCTATTTTGAATTTAAACATTTAAATTATCAATGATAAGTTTCCACCTTTCTTTATAACATCACTTAATTTACTTGTTTTTATTTTTAAACAAGTCTTGGTTTCGAACAATTTTTTGAAATTTAATTCTATGTTTGAAAAATAATTTTCCCCTTTCGAAATTCACACTTGTGTTTATATTTTCCCAAACTATCCAAATGATAATTCTTTTCATTCCCTTTATAAACTTCGTTTATAAATGAACTACTTGTTTTTATTATTTAAAAACAAGTTAATATTTCTATTCTATTCGAATTTCAAATTTTATTCTAGAAAAGAAATAAAATTTCCTTTTAAATCTCAAATATCCTTTTCGCAATATTTTTAAATATCAACCATTTAGCCCCAGTGATATTTAACAATCAAACCACTCAATTATCAATCAACACATCTTATATGATATTATAGGTGAAAACAAACAAATAATAATATTTTTGAGGAATCCAGTTGGATTCCCGTAACCTGTTTTCCTGCATCCACAGATGTTAGTCACATAAATAATACCCATCCTGCTTCGAGGCAGGATATCGCGGTATAGAAGGTCATCCACTATCATAGCATGGTGCGCATAGGGTAATCATCCGCTAATGGTACCGCGGGCATCCGCTAATGATACTGCGGGAAATCCAACCACCAATATATATATATATATATATATATATATATTATAGCAACCATCAAGCCTAAATAACTAATATATTTATAATATAGCCACAATAAAATTTCAATGCAAGCAAACAATCAACAAACAATTATTTTTAACTGATAAAAATAACTCTAAATAAAAGCCGAGTGAGATTTACTCACCTGAATTTACTTGTCAAATATCCATTTAATTTCCAAATCGTCTCAGCTATGAATTATATTGAGTCGACTATCTTGTGCCTACAATCATTTATTTTAGTTAACGGTTAATTGATTTAAGTTTAAATTAACTATTAACTAAATGAATTTTAATCTAAGTTAATCAAAAGTCATTAACTAAATAAATTATAAATTAGTTACCTTAATTCCTTAGTTTATCACCTTTTTCATTTCGGTTTCAACCTAGCACCGCTACAATGCCAATATCGATACACCATTAACATTAAGAGGGTTTGCACTCAAATATCACCAACATCCCACTACCAGTATTCAACAGCACCCAACATCCATCTCGACGCTCCTTCATGCCACCAAAACATCATCCGTAACCACACTACTGAAACCATCACCACTACATCGACCTCCTCCAGTATCGTGAACTACAACAGTTGAACCTCCTACGCCTTTATTTCTGCTGAACCCAGAGTGCTTGCGATCACCGTTTGACTAACCACACATTCCCCAAGTTCGTCTATCCAACCGTAAATCCTCCGATGGTCCTTATCTCACAGCGCTCGAGATCCAAAAGCCCCAAATCCTAAAATCGACCTTCAGGAAGCATTGCGAGACCCTACTCATTGCCTCTGAATGGCAAAAACACCATCGCACTCGGATTTAATGATATGGAAATGAAGTATTTAAGCGTAGAAGCTCGACAGATCAGGAATCACGATTTTAGAATTTTTGCAGCAATTTATCTTTATTTTTCATTTGAGCCCTCCGGTTTGAGTTTGGCAAACGTATGGTATTTTTCCCTGCATTTGATTTGACAATTTAGGGGGACGACCATTTTTTTTTGAGGCTTTAAACTTGGATTTTACAGAGCAAACAAAGTGGAGGAATAAAAGAGGAGGAAGTCATGTATTAATAGAGGAAGAAGCTTAGGTATTAAGGAACGAAGTACACATGTTTTAAATATCGATTTGATTTTAACATTAATACGATGTGATATAAAGAGATTTTTATTTCTTTTAAACGGATTCTGATTTGATTTTTGATTCGATTTCGATCTTATCCATTATAAATATCTCGGGGTTCAAAATTAAAAATCGTGAACCGCTATTTTAGTATACCGACCGTCGTTATAATGTTATAACACTAGTTTGAATTCAACGAAATAGATTATACAATTTAATTTTAACGTATATAAAATAACCATATTAAATTAAAATTCAGAACTAACCACTTTCTCGATACTAATTTATTATTATTATTATCGATTATATTCTCATAGAATTTATATTTATCATCTGAATTGTTTTGATTTAGTTTTTAACTTCGATTCCAATTATTTTAAATTCTCGTATTACGATGATCATCAAAATAAATCGTATTTTGATTATTTAATCGATAACCCAATAAAATACCATTTATATTATAAATTCAATATTTTACTAAATATTTAAAATAAAACGACCAAAAATCCGGGTCGTTGCCTTCAAATTTGTTTTAACTCCCTTTTTCAACAATTTTTGAATAATTCTTCGAATCCTCCTTTTCAACAAAATTAATTTCAAAATTTTGTGCCACCTTCTCAGAACCAAGCGCAATATCATTCATTCCCGAGATGACAAACGAATGACCTTTCTTGAAAAAAGTTTGTAAAATCTTGCTAAGACGATCATTCGACTTCTTCAATTTAATAATTATTTAAAAAACCTTTCAACCTCATATATGTAAAATACGGGTCAATCAAATGCGAATTTTGAATTGCATGAGTCAATTAGACACTCAGTGAATGAATGGGAAAGTGGTTCATTCCCGAATCAGTTAGTTCCAAACCTTGGAAATCAAAATTCAAATTTGAACCAAGCTCATGTCGTTCAAGATGAAATTGTTAACCAATTGAATGTTATCACCACTTACGATCCGATAAGAAAATCGATTATAAAGTTGTCAATCCAAACGACTTATAGGATACTCCTCTTGAACCTTTGAAAATGAAAAAGGATTCTGGTCATAATATTAAATAAATCATTGAATCTAATTTTGAGTTTTCTTTTCCAGCTCAATAGAACCAACTTATAGCGTTTCGAATTCCATTTCCACATCAACTTCGACCTAAGAAAACTTTTGAATAAATGGAAAAGATGTTAGAAATTTTTAAACGAGTTAAATATAGCATCCTTCTTCTTAACATCATTTAACAAGCCCCGACCTATGCTAAATTTCTCAAAAACCTGTGTACCCAAAGATGGCACTCATGTACCTAAGAAAGTCTTCTTAGATGTCAGACTTATCAAAGTCTTGACCCAATTAATTCCCATTAAGTACAAAGATCTCAGTTTCCCTCATAATATCATGTATGGTAGGAGATAAAAGAATTAACAAATGTCTTTTGGACTGAGGTACTAATGTAAACTTGCTCCCATATTTTGTTTACCTGCAACTAGGTTAAGGTGAGCTTAAACCGACTAAGGTCACTCATTAATTGGTCGATTGTTCTGTCAAGTAACCGATATGAGAAATTGAGTACATACTTATTAGAGTGAGGGAATTCATATTCCCCTTCAATTTCATTGTTCTTGAAACTCAACCCATAAACAATCTAACGAGTAAAATTCCTTTGATTCTAGGATGACCTTTCTTAGCCACTTCGAATGATTTGGTTAATTGTTGAAATGATCCAATTAAAATTTCTTTTGGAAAGATGGTAGTTGATCTTAACGTCTTCAATTTAGAAAATCAGTCAAATGAATTGTAATGATCCGACTTTTTGGCTCCTAAAAATCAAAACTAATACATCCTCTGTATTCATATATTTCAAATCAAGTGCTAGAAAGAATAATTGTCAGGGGAAAAGAAGGGAGATAAAAGAAAGAAGATATAGAATAGAATCTCATAATGGAAAGAATAATCATTAATATAAACAATGCTCTTCACTCAAAGGTAAAAACTATAATATACATACATCAGTCAAAGTATATAGAAAACAATAAACTGGCTTAAACATATATAATAACGTGTCCTTACAATTGTTGATACATACAACAATACACATAAAGGAATAAATAAACGAACACGAGCATACATCTCGGCTCTAACTCCTCTTCTGAAGCTCTAAGGATGTAATGACTGGAAATTTCAAACATTTTAAATTAATATAGTTAACTGAAAATTTAACATAAATCTTGAATTTATACTTGAATATTAATTTAAACTGATTCGATAAATCTTAATTAACTTTGTTGGCTAATTAATAACGATTATGAATCTATTTTAAGTTTATTAATAATATAAAACACTTGGAATTCAATTGACAATCGAATCGTATTTTAATTAATATTTTAATATGGATATTCATTTTGCAGACAATCTCGATGAAACAAGTTTCATCGGGTCGAAATTATAAATTATGGTAACCATGCCAAACTAATGACTTTTATTGCTATGCGAATCTGAAATGTTGGATGAAAATTTAAGTGAGTATGATATAAATAAAAGGGAAAAATAAAATGAAATATGAAGAAAAAACAAAGGAAACATCAACACATGTTCAAATGCCAGAAAAATAACTATACATGTATTGCCATTCCATTTTCCTTTTCATATTTGTTTCCTTTCCTTTTCCCTCTATGCTTCAAGTTTTCTTTCATGAATAAAATATAAATAAAAATAATACACGTTTCCTTTCCACTTTTCATCCACTAATGGCATATCAAAAAAAGTTAACAATCACCGAATCCATCGGCCATCGCGTTGCCGTCGCACCTAACCACTATCAACCCTCTTTATCAACGCTTCGCTTTCCTCCACCGAGTTTCCTTCTTTCACGTACCTCCAAACCAAAGGCAACCATTGCCATAAACTACTCACTTACGTGCACCCCTCCATCTTTAATCCACAGCCACATTGTCTTGCCAACATCTTCGATGAACACTAAAACCTATTTTAATCGACTCCATCATGCCTTGAAGTGCTACCCTAAATTCACCGAATCAAGCCAATGTTGTTTCCCAAATGTTTACCTCGTGCTTGCAGATCGGCTCCTCCCCTTGCAAACTCAGATATCGTGTCCTAGAGCCTTACGAGAGAGAGATTAAGGGAGGGGATTATCATGCTAAATAGGTAATTTGATCTACTATTCAATCGTTTTGATTAATAAATTCTTAGTGATTTAATATGATAGTAAACTTTTAAATGTTACATATTTAGTACTATGCACATTCGAGGTCGAATTGGAGCTGGTGTGAATTCATGTTCTTGGTTGGAATTGTTTCATCGCTATTTCATTATGTCGCCTTCAAGTTTGATTCACGTTGTGTCTGTTAAGTTACAATGTCTCTATTCATAACCAAGAAAGGTGAGTTTCTCCGCACTCATGAATAACTATTTTTAAGTGAATTAAAAATTTGGAATGTCGAATGAAATGTTAGGATTGCTCCAGAGAATCTATAGTTGTTTGTTATGTGATTTATGCATATATAACAGGTACACATCATCTTATATGACACTACATATTGTTAGTGATGTTTTGAAGTTCTTTCACATTGTAAGTTCTCTCTAGACTTAGAAAAAATCACTATGGGTTGTAATGATACATATCTGAATGAAAAGATCTAGGATTTAAATTTGAACTGAATTGGATTTCAGGTTGAAATGATACATACTCGAAAAATAAATTAATGAGTTTAAATGACATAACCTGATTTACTTTAACTTAGGATTGAAAATTATATACACACGTCGTGGTCAATAAAAAAAATATTTTAAAATATTATGAATGTTTAGATTTTATCAACCGATTTCAGAATGTAAATTAAATATGGATTTTAAAATAGTTTTTAAAATGAATTTAGTTGGAATTTATAAAGTTAGGAAAATTTTGATTTAATGAAACGAAGTTTTAAAGAATATTTTTCAAAGACAAAATTTGAAGTTAGTTAATTTAACTAAAATTAGTATTGTAAATCAATTAAATTTTATAACAAAGATTTATATAATAAGGTAATTTAAAAATGGTTTTAAATAAATATAAATGATATCTAGTTTAAAGATCGGCTTTCGAAAGTTTAACTAAAATTTTTATGGTGAAAAAATGTTAAATTAATAACCTTAGTAAAAATTTAAGCTAATGCTAGAGTAAAAATTTATGTTTAACTTGGTTATAATTATGAAATTGAAAATATTTAATTTTATTAAGTTTAGTTAATATAAGGTTTATTTTGGAAAACATATATAATAATTTTTCATATTTAGAAGTATGATCTGAGAGATTTAATCAATAAGTAAAAGAAGAATTATTGTTGAATTATATTATGAAAAAACAATTTTGGAATTTAATTTATAAAATAATTTCAGGTAATGGTCGGGAATGAAATTAATCGTAAACCAAATCTGAAAGCTATATCAACTAAATACAAGTTGAGATGTAACAACCCGTGTTCTTGCCGTCAAATGTTTAATTTAATTTATTTATTTTAAATATTATATTTGGAATATAATGGTTTTTAATATTTAATTCGTTATTTAAAACGAAGTTGAACGTTATATATTTATATATAATATAAACTGAGCTCGAAATGGCGCGGCAGTTCGTAATATTTGGTTTTGAACTTCAACTGAGAATACAGGATTCGATATAAGTCGGATTTCTGTGAAACAAGACACGTTGGAACCGTATTGACGATAATTTTCATATGAAAAAGAAAAATCTAGATTTCGTGTTATATTTTGATAGTTATGTCCAAATCAAAATTTGAAATAGTCGCTGTGGAAATCGTTATTAAAAAATAGGCCTTTAAAACGGCCGTTTTGCAAACGGACTCAGATTTCGACGAAATCAGTTTCATTAGAACCGTAACGTTAAATTATTGCACGGTGTTAAATAGCGTGGCAAACCGATGTCGTATGTGACCCCGGCAGCCACAAACGCTCGTTCATTTTCTATAGTGCGTATTTAAATAAATAAAGAGATATTTGGGCATAACTTGAGCAGACGATCGAATTAGGCCACGAAACCAGTTCCATTGAATTCGTATTGTCGATTAGAGTCAGGATAGGTATATATAGTTTGTTATTTTTAGAGACCGGATAATTTTGTAACGACCCGTATTCTACACATCATAGGATCGTAGAATATTTATTTCTTTCCCATGTGAAGTCGTACGGTCATGTAACTTTGGGAAACATCTATTAGAGTCATTTCCCACGTCCATGATTTTTGTCGATTTTTAAATGACCATTTTGCCCCTAGTTGGTACTGTTTTGGCCATAACTTTTGATTGAAAAGGAATTTTGACCTGATACCACTACCATTTGATTCGTTTGATGGTTTCTCTTTCCGTAGAGTGGTCATAATAGCCAAACGGACTTACCGTTTGGGAGATATGGCTGAAACAAGATTTGGAGGGTGAAAAACTGCTCAACCGGGCCAAATCGGGTGATTAGTGAGTAGGCCCATAACCCATTTCGAGATTAGGGTTATGGGAGGGCTGAAATGAGATGGAAAATCATTCCATTTTAGTTTTCTAGCCTCCACTTATCACCAAGGATCCCTAAAAATGGCCTCCAACCTCTAAATCACCTTTAGGTTAAGGATTTGGCTTAGCAACCCCTAATCAAGAAGGATCTTCACCAAATCAACAAAGGAGCTGCTGTTTGGTATTGAAATTCGCATCAAATCAGAGAATCATTTCAGATCTTAGTTTATTTTGTGGCTAAGGTGAGTGATTTGCATAGTTTTACACTAATTATGGCTAATTAGGGGTGATTAGTGTTAATTAGCGAATTTAAACATGATAAAATTCTGGAAAAATATTTATAAAATTCGGAATGATGTTTTAGGCCTCTGATATGAATTTGGGTTAAATTGGTTAATATTTGCTAATCCTATCATTAGTTTCACCTAAATATGCTTAGGGGAAAATATGGGGCTTTGGGTATGTTTGATCCATTTTAACCTATTATATTGATGTGAATGATGTTTGTGGCTGATTATGCATGTTGCTATGACTATATGAAATGCTTTGTGATTGTTTAGAAGTGTTAGATTGGTCAAAAACGCCGTCGAATGGCGTAAAAACAGTCGCAGGAAACGTGCAAGAAATGACCCAGAATCCGGATCGGATCGGTGAAGGGGAGCGCAACTCGATCCGTTCCAGCTGGGCGTCACGATCCGTTTGAAGGAGTTGGTCACGACTTAAGTTAGGTGGCACGATCCGGTAGTAGGAGCCCGATCCGAACCAACAAGCACCCCCGATCCGAACCAGAAGAGGGTGGGGAGTTCACGAGTCGATGGGTACTAGGCGAGACGATCCGACCCGATCAGAAGACACGACCCGACCCGGATGAAGCAACCCGATCCGATCCGAAGTGGTGACGCCGATCCGAATCAGGAAGAGGAGCCACGAACTGGAGGACCACGACCCGATCCGATGCAAGAAGCGCGACCCGATCCGAATGCAATGGCCGATCCGATCCGATGAAGAATGTGAAGGCTGATCCGATCCGATCCGATGGTGATGACCAATAACCCGAGATGCGAAGGTAGTCCAAATGGAAGTTAGAGCTCAGGATCCCAGAACCAGTTGGGAACCAATGAGTTCACTTCATGGTTGGACTTTGCTGCGGGACGTGTGCTAAGGAGTTGTCGACGTTCATAACTTCGATTCACCACTAAGAATGGATGATGGCTACTTATCAGTGCAGTAGGGTCATTACGACCTGAGGGGCAAAGTGATGGTAGCAAGACTACGTTATCAGTGCAGTAGGGTCATTATGACCTGAGGGGCAAGGTGATGCGTAGTAAGACTATGAGCCAGCGCAGATGGGGTGAATAACTCCATGGGGCAAGTGGACATAGTAAGGATTAGTAAGGCTATGAGCCAGCGCAGATGGGGTGAATAACTCCATGGGGCAAGTGGACATAGCGAGGAATTAGTGGCTACGTTATCAGTGCAGTGAAGCCATTTATGACTTCATGGGGCAAAGTGATCGTAGCAAGGAATGTTGGGTGATCGAAGTGGTGAATATCGTATGCTTTACGCACTGAGTGAGAGATGTGAGGATGGATGCTATGCTTGATTATTTGCCATCATTATGACATACACACCTCCCCCACCTCCGTATCTTTACACTGTTTGATATGATACCTTAGAGTGTTGTACAGTATGTAGTGCTAACTCTTTGGTTGCAGGTCCAGGTTCAGGTATGTTTTAGTCTACCTGTTATCGTTCACTTTAGATGCTTATCGCTCATACCAGGCTTTATGTCTGACCCAGAGTTTTATGTTTCCTCTTATTACTCTGGGTGCTCACACGAGCAGACTAGAGACAGGTTAGCTGGTGATGCGCGAGTAGCTGATTCGGAGGCGGGCAGGAGGCTTCCACGTATTATATATATACACATTCTCCCTGTGTCGTTGGTAGTCGCTACTTGGGCATTAGTAGTGTACCTCATTTATCTTACTTTGCTTTGAGACAGTTGAAAAGTTGTAATAAGCTGTATTTTGGATTTCCGCTGCTATGATGTTTAGTTTTGATTTTCAGCTTATGCACTGTCTCTCCTGTTTTATGTCAAGTATGTTATCATTATATTTTGTTCCATGCGCTGCGAGACATTCTACAGGTTACTTGTATATTCATTCCCTTCCTCCTTTCCCTTCTGACGACCCGTTCCGTGCTAACTGGACATGTGTACAGCGCACTTTTGGAGTAAATGTCGGTTGGTGCGGGGCGGGCTGTCACAAATTTGGTGTTAAAAAGGGTGTTGCGGTACGCGGTAAAAATAGCCTACCGGAGAAACAGTCTCAAAATGCGATGAAACTGGTGCCGTTGGGTTTGTATCAACAAATTATTGTAAGATTTCAAAGTTTCGAGTTGGTTTGATTTATCTGGTGATCGTGAAAGAATTAAACGCATGTTCATTTTTGGTTTTATAAAGGAATTTTTTTTCAAACGAAGTCGGAATTCGACGAAACTTGTCCCATTGGGTCCGGAATAACTTTTTACACCAAGATTAGTTTTTTTATCAGAAGACAGAAATCAAATTGTGGATAATTTTACGTGTTACTTTACGACGAAGTTTCTACATAATATAAAATTAATTAAATCCATTTAAAACCTTCAGCCCCATCAAATCTAAACAGAGCCTACCCACCTAATCTGTCTACGCTACCACTGATTAGTCCCCATCGACTTAAATGAAAACGTACAAGCCAGTAACCTATCTTGATAATATAACGTAAATTCCCGTCATGTGAAGCGATATTACACTAAATCAACTGCCAAACGTTTGGGCTATATTGTAATAAGCACATGGCCATCCTACTCTTGCCTGTACAAATGGAAACAAGGCGCAGTTGGTATTTCATTTCAACCGACCTCGCCTAGCCTACCCTATATATACAATATGAAAGACGTCGTGGCAATCCAGTCACTGATCTCCTATATATACGCTGGCCTTGTGAGCATCCCCATCCCAGACCGAAAAGAAATCTCAGTGACCACAAACTAAATAAAAAGGAAAGGGTGCGGTGGAGATATAAGGGTAGTGTGGAGTGTGTGTTCATGGACTATGACTGGAACGGGGTTTGCAGTGGGAGGAAGAGTTGTTGCATGAAGTGTGGATACAGGGGCGGTGTACTGGTGGGTAACGTTGGAGGGCTGAAGCGTGGACTGGAGTAGGGTGACGTGGGCAATAGCTTTCGTACGTTGTGTGTGGTGGAAGGGTACTCAGCTCGAAAAGGGACGGGATGGTGAGCTGAAGTGTAAGGAAGGGGCGGTTTTTGGTTCAAAATAGTAGGAAGGGAAATGGCAAATAACAGTGGGAAGAATGAAATAAGGGATGAGGTTACATGTTGTAAGGGAAGCAGCTATGTGGTTTTCAAAATCGGTGAGGGTTGGAGTTTCTAAATTGAAGCAGGTAGTAATCCATGAAGAAGAAAGCAAGGGACTAGCGTGCAAAGCCAGTCAAACGAAGTTCCAGAAGTAAGGACCTGGGTCATCGTGTGAAACAGAAAGGTGTTGGAACGCAGAAGAACTTGGCCGTACTGGAAAGTGGTAGAACCAAGCATCGAGGAAGTATGGAAAATGGAAATGAGAGGATCAGCACCAATCTGAAATAACGAAAAAATTTAACGAAACAAAGAGAATGGGGATCTCAATAACTAGATCTACATTTTGGAACTAATCTGGATGTTGCAGGAGACAACCGAGATTTACTATTAAATTAAACACTGTTTAATTTAATTGTAACCGAACCGCTCAACGACCAAATCAAGGTGAGTTAAACTCACTCAGTTTTCCCATTTATATTTTATATAAATTGGGTTATTATTTTGTGTGTTCTGC
Organism: Allium sativum; assembly: GCA_030737875.1. Taxonomy (NCBI): domain Eukaryota; kingdom Viridiplantae; phylum Streptophyta; class Magnoliopsida; order Asparagales; family Amaryllidaceae; genus Allium; species Allium sativum. The sequence continues at coordinate 434,995,316 of CM060912.1, forward strand.
TTGCTGATGGTTGCCTGATTGCTAGTTATACATTTGTTTGTTGATTTAACTGATGAAATTAAACTGTGTTTAATTTCAGTGAAATACCAAATCGTTATTTTTAACGATTGGTTCCAATAAAGGTGACTCACCTTGGTTGGTCACGTTTATTTATAAACGTGTTTAAATGGTTGAATTGTTTGAATTTGCTTGTGGTTGATGTTAAATGGTCGTTATTTAGTTTATAAGTTAAACAAAATTGAACAGTCTGATTTGAGATAACCATTTGAATATAGGGCAGAACAGGTTGGAGGGACCCAACCGGATCCCTCAAATGTATTATTTATTTTCATGTTATTATATATGAATTGATCTATTTGGCTGATTGATTTGATTGTTGTTTATTGACTGAATATTCAACATCTGTTGGATTAAACCAATGGGCAGTATTGGTTAAGTGTTTTGCAGAGTATGGCCTATAAAATCAATCGGGTTATAAATATTGTTTCACCGTCAGGCGAATTGATAGAGCTAAAGTTATAAAATTTATTTTATAACTGAAGTTGGATTTTTAAATATATTATTTTGGATAAAGTCTGTTAAAGAGAACTAAACAAATATTTTATTTATTTAAGTCTTTGATTTATTTTTAAGTTATTTTATAAAGTAAATTCTGACGTTAATCAGATTTGCAAGTATGAGAATAAGAATACATCGAGTGGTTAAACTCTGGTAATTGTTTTGTAAAGAAACAATTAATGGAATTAATTAAATTAATTATATTTGTAATTAATTTAATGTGAGAACTAGTTTGAATAGATTAACGAGATAATCGAGTTTTGAGTTGACAAAATCGACCGCTTTAACTGGAATCGATTATTGGATTAGCTTGTTTCGAATTTTCGAAATGAAATAGTTAAAGAATGTTGTTTTAACTTTAAATAAGGTTTTTATAAAGGATTTACTATTTATTTTAGTAAATAAAGGAATTAACTACTGAAGTAGTTAATAAATTGAAGAAAAATATTATTTTAATTAATAATAATTTGGAAAAAAAATTCCAAAAGTAATCGAGGTGGAAATAAAATCCAGTGAAATGATGAAAGGAATTTATGAACGGGTTTATATTTAAACCCGAAATTTTATAATGAGGTTAAAAAGGAATTTCCAAGCGAATATAATAGCTCGGAATAAATGTTACTTAATTACTTGAATTAAGTAAAAGGAGTTTTAGAGATAAAAGGGTTTATTATAAACCAGAGTTTATAAATGAGATTGAAAGGGTAAAGCGTTAATTTTACGTTAACATTACGTGAAAGTGAAATCAAGTAAAAAAGGGAAAGGGAAATAAGATTTCCAAAGTGGATAAGGGTTAAATATGTTCGGAAAGGAGATTGGTAAAAATGAATTTGGATAAAGAAATGGGTCGTAGGGTTGTATAACCAAATCCAAGTTATAATGAAATTTGTTTTGAGGATGGAATAGTATATGGGGTTGATTACAACTAATATTTATCTGAGGATAAGATCGTTGTTGATCAAGGTCTGAGAGGTAATTAGAGTACCCCAACTTGAACGACATCAGGATTATCTGAAGATGATATTAGTTGGTAATCATAAAAGAGGTTAGTGATAAGAATTCGATTATCGTATTTTTAAAATATTAAAAGAGTTAGAAGTTTTATTTAAACAAAAGTGAACAAATTTGTTTAATAAAAAGGCCAAGTGATGCTGAATACTGAGCCAGTGAACTCATTGGAGTGTCATGATTGAAACACGGTTTATTTTGATAGTTAAAACACCGACTATCAAATCTGGCCAATACGATTGTTGGTACGGAAAGACCGGGATCGAATTTATATTCAAAAGCCATTCCGACCAACAAATACATGGAGATATCAGAAGACGATCGAGATGGTGCTGTGAAGACCGTAAATTTTCACAAATGGAAGAACCACTAATATTCTCTGCCTGGCAAGCAGAGATAAGCTCTGATTCTATCATGGTTGGATTCTACGGGTTGCAAGGACTTCTCGCTACTGATCCATGGGGTGATTCCTATATTGGTTGCGGTAGGAGAGTGCCTTCGGTTCATCCTGTTCTTGGATGACTTGTATGGACAGATGTCTGACAGAGTATTTCCAAAGAGTCACGTAAGTTGATTTCTCCAAACGTGCTATAGTTGTTGGCGGGGAATTGCCATTCTCTTAGCTTCTAACTAGAGTATTTTTGTGGACATCAATTAGTGATATCTGACGGATCTGACGATGTGCCATTCAAAGTGAATGGTGACCAGATGTTCAAAGATAAATTCTGGCCTCAAGCCTCATCAACCGGGAAATGACAAAAATCGGGCAGGCAGCATGGCTATGTGGGTCGCTCCTATTAGGGTGTATAATCACCTATCTAGAGAAAATCCTATTTGCTTCTTTAATCTATATTTCGATGCTGTCCCTTGTCGGGAGACGGTTGCTGATCCCAACCGTCGGTGATATACAGTCAATACACTCAAGCGAAATGATGGTGGGTCATGTGAGGGCTGGGTTGCAAGGCGTTCTTGTTGAACCCAGTGTATTCGTCTCTAGAGATACACGATCGGCAGGTGGTCCCATACCTCGTCGTAGTTGGAATCCAATCTCCAATAAGCGCCCGCGGTTTTGATTGTATACTATATATGTGGAGCGTGAGATGCAAGCGTTCCACTAGATTGATATTTACTTGTATTTAGACATTATTATAATATCACAAAAGATATTGGTTTCAAACCTGTTTTGGGTTATCGTAAGGTAAAAACCGTCTGTGTTTATGTGTGGATTTGGTCTTACGATTATCCTTTTCTTTCGAAAAGATTTTTAACTTTAAAATCATGTTGGATAATTTATCTTTAAGACTGTGCGAGTTTATCTCACTCTGGTTCACCAGACTGACCCGGTGTTTTGTAAATGCTCGGCTTAGCCCGGGGTATACAGGTTCAGGTTATCGAATGCTGTGAAGTCCAAAGACGAGCTGGAGATGTCCAGACGTATGATATTATATAGCTACTATTCCGCTGTGTGTTGTATATGGGAACAGATTATTATAACTATCCCACTGTGTGTTGTACTCTGATACTATAAGTATTATTTTAAAACTCTCAATAAAGATTTATTTCTGTATTATATTTTGTTCCGCTGCGATGTGAGACTCTGTGTGGTGATGTTTCTTCTTCTTCTACTCTAATATTTCTTTCTTTCTTATCTCACCCTCTAATTTCTTTCTAATAACTATCCAGTGTTTTCGGTGCTTGGAGGATCGACATGAGTTATGGTAAAGGGTTTTATGTCGATTTCCGGGCCGAAATCACTGGGTCGTTACAGTGGTATCAGAGCTAAAGGTTAAGTGATTACCTTGGCTCTGTGGCGTGACTCAATAGAGATGGGTAAGTAACACCCTAGATTGAGTTTGAGTGTATATATATACGAGTGAGCGTATTTGTAGATTTTATGAAAATTGTTTTATATTGTGGAGATTTATTTGTTTGAGTTGTTTATGAGTTCTGGTCGATCAGTTTGATCCACTGTATCGATAGGAGTTTCTAAACACTCAAGTACGATAAACCGACACAGTATGTTTTGAAAGAGAGTAAATGAAATAATTTACCCAAATTATATTTTGATATAAATATATATATATATTGGAAGTATTATAGTATATTGGATGTGTTGGTTGATTTTAATTAAAATGGTAATATAAATAACCAATTGAAATTCGTATAATATAAAAGCAAATTTATTAAATCTGAAATTAGAATAAGAATTGGAATTAGAATTTCGAAAAGTGGGAAAGGTGTTTGCAAATGAATTTGGATTGAATATATGGGAATTTTAAAATCCTGGGAGATTTTAAATTGTTATATGACCATGGTGTTTGGTATTTTGAAATAGATTTCAAAATGAAAATGTTTAAATACGGTGTTGATAAGTGATATAGTATTGAACTCACTTCGATATCTAGGAAATAACTCTGATGATGCTGGCCACATCATCAGTGCTCATTTCCGAGTTCTAAGTGACGAATTACTACCAAGGATTCTGTTTTGAATTATTTTGAGAAAAACAAGTTGTTTGAAATCCAAAAAGGAATATTTGGTTTTTGGAGAGCTAAAATGTTTAAAAACTCCCAGGGAAACTGTTTGAACAAAGGCAAAATTACGTAGCAATTGTGAATGCAAATATGAATTGAATTGAAACCAATTAACTGGAAATTGAATCAGGATATGATATATCAAGTAGGATCAGTTTTCGAATTGGGAGACAAGAATCTGAAATGGTATCGGACTGGTAAGTTAAGAGGTGAAATTGATAATGGATGGAAATTGAGTTAAGAATGGGATTTGGCTTGGACGCATAAAGGATTTGGTTCCGAGGGTAAAATTGGAATTTTGTCTGGGAATGCATTTGTATATACTGACAGGGTAGCGGATGGAAAGGGTATAATGATATGCCCGACAAAAAGGTACACGTTTATTTTTATATGGGTTTGTAGATTTATGAGCCTTTTTGGCAAGCCGCTTGGCTGTTTCATTTTCTTTGGATTGGGGAAGGCCTAGAAAGGCGAGTTGGAGTTGTACCGAATGAGCCATACAAAGGAGGTGCTGGCGAAATTTTTTGGAAATTTAAGGTGTTAGAAAATTTTCGATATTTTTGAAAATATTTATATATGATAATAAATCAGTTTCCGATTAAAGTAAATTGGATTTGGAATTTAACGGGATTTATAACGGCCTTTCTTACCTTAGCAATTTCGAGGACGAAATTATTTTAAGGGGGGAAGAATGTAACAACCCGTGTTCTTACCGTCAAATGTTTAATTTAATTTATTTATTTTAAATATTATATTTGGAATATAATGGTTTTTAATATTTAATTCGTTATTTAAAACGAAGTTGAACGTTATATATTTATATATAATATAAACCGAGCTCGAAATGGCGCGGCAGTTCGTAATATTTGGTTTTGAACTTCAACTGAGAATACATGATTCGATATAAGTCGGATTTCTGTGAAACAAGACATGTTGGAACCGTATTGACGATAATTTTCATATGAAAAAGAAAAATCCAGATTTCATGTTATAGTTTGATAGTTATGTCCAAATCAAAATTTGAAATAGTCGCTGTGGAAATCGTTATTAAAATATAGGCCTTTAAAATGGCCGTTTTGCAAACGGACTCAGATTTCGATGAAATCAGTTTCATTAGAACCGTAACGTTAAATTATTGCACGGTGTTAAATGGCGTGGCAAACCGATTTCGTATGTGACCCCGGCAGCCACAAACGCTCGTTCATTTTCTATAGCGCGTATTTAAATAAATAAAGAGATATTTGGGCATAACTTGAGCAGACGATCGAATTAGGCCACGAAACCAGTTCCATTGAGTTCGTATCATCGATTAGAGTCAGGATAGGTATATAGTTTGTTATTTTTAGAGACCGGATAATTTGGTGGTAAAAAGGGTGTTGCGGTACGCGGTAAAAATAGCCTACCGGAGAAACAGTCTCAGAATGCGACGAAACTGGTGCCGTTGGGTTCGTATCAACAAATTATTGTAAGATTTCAAAGTTTCGAGTTGGTTTGATTTATCTGGTGATCGTGAAAGAATTAAACGCGTGTTCATTTTTGGTTTTATAAAGGAATTTTTTTCAAACGAAGTCGAAATTCGACGAAACTTGTCCCATTGGGTCCGGAATACCATTTTACACCAAGATTAGTTTTTTTATCAGAAGACAAAAATCAAATTGCGAATAGTTTTACGTGTTACTTTACGACGAAGTTTCTACATAATATAAAATTAATTAAATCCATTTAAAACCTTCAGCCCCATCAAATCTAAACAGAGCCTACCCACCTAATCTGTCTACGCTACCACTGATTAGTCCCCATCGACTTAAATGAAAACGTACAAGCCACTAACCTATCTTGATAATATAACGTAAATTCCCGTCATGTGAAACGATATTACACTAACTCAACTGCCAAACGTTTGGGCTATATTGTAATAAGCACATGGCCATCCTACTCTTGCCTGTACAAATGGAAACAAGGCGCAGTTGGTATTTCATTTCAGCCGACCTCGCCTAGCCTACCCTATATATACAATATGAAAGACGTTGTGGCAATCCAGTCACTGATCTCCTATATATACGCAGGCCTTGTGAGCATCCCCATCCCAGACCGAAAAGAAAACTCAGTGACCACAAACCAAATAAAAAGGAAAGGGTGCGGTGGAGATATAAGGGCAGTGTAGAGTGTGTGTTCATGGACTATGACTGGAACGGGGTTTGCAGTGGGAGGAAGAGTTGTTGCATGAAGTGTGGATACAGGGGCGGTGTACTGGTGGCTAACTTTGGAGGGCTGAAGCGTGGAATGGAGTAGGGTGGCGTGGGCAATAGCTTTCGTATGTTGTGTGTGGTGGAAGGGTACTCAGCTCGGAAAGGGACGGGATGGTGAGCTGAAGTGTAAGGAAGGGGCGGTTTTTGGTTCAAAATAGTAGGAAGGGAAATGGCAAATAACAGTGGGAAGAATGAAATAAGGGATGAGGTTACATGTTGTAAGGGAAGCAGCTATGTGGTTTTCAAAATCGGTGAGGGTTGGAGTTTCTAAATTGAAGCAGGTAGTAATCCATGAAGAAGAAAGCAAGGGACTAGCGTGCAAAGCCAGTCAAACGAAGTTACAGAAGTAAGGACCTGGGTCATCGTGTGAAACAGAAAGGTGTTGGAACGCAGAAGAACTTGGCCGTACTTTAAGTTGGTAGAACCAAGCATCGAGGAAGTATGGAAAATGGAAATGAGAGGATCGACACCAATCTGAAATAACGAAAAAATTTAACGAAACAAAGAGCATGGGGATCGCAATAACTAGATCTACATTTTGGAACTAATCTGGATGTTGCAGGAGACAACCGAGATTTACTATTAAATTAAACACTATTTAATTTAATTGTAACTGAACCGCTCAACGACCAAATCAAGGTGAGATAAACTCACTCAGTTTTCCCATTTATATTTTATACAAATTGGGTTTTTCTTTTGTGTGTTCTGCTTGCTGATGGTTGCCTGATTGCTAGTTATACATTAGTTTGTTGATTTAACTGATGAAATTAAACTGTGTTTAATTTCAGTGAAATACCAAATCGTTATTTTTAATGATTGGTTCCAATAAAGGTGACTCACCTTGGTTGGTCACGTTTATTTATAAACGTGTTTAAATGGTTGAATTGTTTGAATTTGCTTGTGGTTGATGTTAAATGGTCGTTATTTAGTTTATCAGTTAAACAAAACTGAACAGTCTGATTTGAGATAACCATTTGAATACAGTGCAGAACAGGTTGGAGGGACTCAACCGGATCCCTCAAATGTATTATTTATTTTCATGTTATTATTTATGAACTGATCTGTTTGGCTGATTGATTTGATTGATGTTTATTGACTGAATATTCAACATCTGTTGGTTTGAACCAATGGGCAGTATTGGTTAAGTGTTTAGCAGAGTATGGCATATAAAATCAATCGGGTTATAAATATTGTTTCACCGTCAGGCGAATTGATAGAGCTAAAGTTATAAAATTTATTTTATAACTGAAGTTGGAATTTTAAATATATTATTTTGGATAAAGTCTGTTAAAGAGAAATAAACAAATATTTTATTTATTTAAGTCTTTGATTTATTTTTAAGTTATTTTATAAAGTAAATTCTGACGTTAATCAGATTTGCAAGTATGAGAATAAGAATACATCGAGTGGTTAAACTCTGGTAATTGTTTTGTAAAGAAACAATTAATGGAATTAATTAAATTAATTATATTTTTAATTAATTTAATATGAGAACTAGTTTGAATAGATTAACGAGATAATCGAGTTTTGAGTTGACAAAATCGACCGCTTTAACTGGAATCGATTATTGGATTAGCTTGTTTCGAATTTTCGAAATGAAATAGTTGAAGAATATTGTTTTAACTTTAAATAAGGTTTTTATAAAGGATTTACTATTTATATTAGTAAATAAAGGAATTAACTACTGAAGTAGTTAACAAATTGAAGAAAAATTATTATTTTAATTAATAATAATTTGGAAAAAAAAATTCCAAAAGTAATCGAGGTGGAAATAAAATCCAGTGAAATGATGAAAGGAATTAATGAACGGGTTTATATTTAAACCCAAAATTTTATAATGAGGTTAAAAAGGAATTTCAAAGCGAATATAATAGCTCGTAATAAATGTTACTTAATTACTTGAATTAAGTAAAAGGAGTTTTAGAGATAAAAGGGTTTATTATAAACCAGAGTTTATAAATGAGATTGAAAGTGTAAAGCCTTAATTTTACGTTAACGTTACGTGAAAGTGAAATCATGTAAAAAAGGGAAAGGGAAATAAGATTTCCAAAGTGGATAAGGGTTAAATAAGTTTGGAAAGGAGATTGGTAAAAATGAATTTGGATAAAGAAATGGGTCGTAGGGTTTTATAACCAAATCCAAGTTATAATGGAATTTGTTTTGAGGATGGAATAGTATATGGGGTTGATTACAACTTATATTTATCTGAGGATAAGATCGTTGTTGATCAAGGTCTGAGAGGTAATTAGAGTACCCCAACTTGAACGACATCAGGATTATCTGAAGATGATATTAGTTGGTAATCATAAAAGAGGTTAGTGATAAGAATTCGATTATCGTATTTTTAAAATATTAAAAGAGTTAGAAGTTTTATTTAAACAAAAGTGAACAAATTTGTTTAATAAAAAGGTCAAGTGATGTTGAATACTAAGCCAGTGAACTCATTGGAGTGTCATGATTGAAACACGGTTTATTTTGATAGTTAAAACACCGACTATCAAATCTGGCCAATACGATTGTTGGTACGGAAAGACCGGGATCAAATTTATATTCAAAAGCCATTCCGACCAACAAATACGTGGAGATATCAGAAGATGATCGAGACGGTGCTGTGAAGACCGTAGATTTTCACAAACGGAAGAACCACTAATATTCTCTGCCTGGCAAGCAGAGATAAGCTGTGAATCTGTCACGGTTGGAATCTACGGGTTGCAAGGACTTCTCGCTACTGATCCATGGGGTGATTCCTATATTGGTTGCGGTAGGAGAGTGCCTTCGGTTCATCCTGTTCCTGGATGACTTGTATGGACGGATGTCCGACAGAGTATTTCCAAAGAGTCACGTACGTTGATTTCTCCAAACGTGCTATAGTTGTTGGCGGGGAATTGTCGTTCCCTTAGTTTCTAACTAGAGTATTTTTGTGGACATCAATTAGTGATATCTGACGGATCTGACGATGTGCCATTCAAAGTGAATGGTGACCAGATGTTCAAAGATAAATTCTGGCCTCAAGCCTCATCAACCGGGAAATGACAAAAATCGGGCAGGCAGCATGGCTATGTGGGTCGCTCCCATTATGGTGTATAATCACCTATCTAGAGAAAATCCTATTTGCTTCTTCAATCTATGTTTCGATGTTGTCCCTTGTCGGGAGACGGTTGCTGATCCCAACCGTCGGTGATATACATTCGATACACTCAAGCGAAATGAGTGGTCGGTCATGTGAGGGCCGGGTTGCAAGACATTCTTGTTGAACCCAGTGTATTCGTCTCTAGAGATACACGACCGGCAGGTGGTCCCATACCTTGTCGTAGTTGGAATCCAATCTCCAATAAGCGCCCGCGGTTTTGATTGTATACTATATATGTGGAGCGTGAGATGCAAGCGTTCCACTAGATTGATATTTACTTGTATTTAGATATTATTATAATATCACAAAAGATATTGTTTTCAAACCTGTTTTGGGTTATCGTAAGGTAAAAACCGTCTGTTTTTATGTGTGGATTTGGTCTTACGATTATCCTTTTCTTTCGAAAGGATTTTTAACTTTAAAATCATGTTGGATGATTTATCTTTAAGACTGTGCGAGTTTATCTCACTCTGGTTCACCAGACTGACCCGGTGTTTTTTAAATGCTCGGGTTAGCCCGGGGTGTACAGGTTCAGGTTATCGAATGCTGTGAAGTCCAGAGACGAACTGGAGATGTCCAGACGTATGATATTATATAGCTACTATTCCGTTGTGTGTTGTATATGGGAACAGATTATTATAACTGTCCCATTGTGTGATGTAATCTGATACTGTAAGTATTATTTTAAAGCTCTCAATAAAGATTTATTTCGGTATTATATTTTGTTCCGCTGCGATGTGAGACTCTGTGTGGTGTTGTTTCTTCTTCTTCTACTACTATAATATTTCTTTCTTTCTTATCTCACCCTCTTTTTTCTTTCTAATAACTATCCAGTGTTTTCGGTGCTTGGAGGATCGACATGAGTTATGGTAAAGGGTTTTATGTCGATTTCAGGTTCGAAATCGCTGGGTCGTTACATGAGATGAATGAGGATTTGAAATCTGAAGGAGATATGGATTGAATTATGAAGTACAAATAATTAGTTTGGATTGGATTTAAAGAAGTAGGCAGATAGGTTACATTTAACCCTAATATGTCAACTTCATCTTTCAAAATGAAATATATGTAGCTCTAGTAACAAATAAAACTATAACAAAAGAATAGAAGGTCAATATCACACTTCAATATATCATTTTTTTCCCTTTCTCTTCAGCCAATGGTCCGTCTCATAGTCTCCACAAAGAAGATAACCTTATTTGCCTCAGCAATAGAATATCATTCCTAAGTCTACGTTTATCACTGTAATAGCCATTGGCTTTGACTATCGATTTCACTTGAGGAAACTCAGATGCATTGTATCCTCTGTTATCCATATTGTAGCAAGTAACCTCTTAAATATCCTTTTTACCACTTCTCTCTTAAATCTTTTGTAACGTCCCCCATTCGAAGACCTAAAAATAAGTGTTACTAAAGTAGTAGTCATCGATATCTTTATTCTTTGTTGATAAAATGAGATCAGAGATACATAAATATGAAAATTTTCAAATCAAATTTCATTAGTTGACTTTAATATCCATTATATATTCCATTTCGCAAACCTACATTTGAGAAAATTATATTTTTTACAAAATACTCCAACAACGACATATGAAGATTCCCCTTTGGTTGATCAGAGTTAATTATTATACAATTACATAACTTACTATTATATCCATTTAAAAAACAAAATATTGTTGAGAATAAAACAAAGCTCCTAAATAGCCACTGCCTCCTGCACATCTTCGTAAGCTTATTCATCAAAATTTATACGTGGAACATCCTACTTTCGAACTATTCAAGTAATCACCTGAGAGTTTAAAGGGGTAAACAAAAACTTTGAGTCAGAAAAAGGTCTGGTATGTAAGTGCTAATCTACCATCTGAAACCAACTAGATGTCAGGTTGGATCATGCCACTAGTTGGAATGAGCTTTCCTTTCACTAGCATTCTCTTATAGAATTTACTATATGTTATGCTTATACATCCATAGTGGCCAGAAAAAACATAATAGAATATGCTTGCACTTGTCATACAGATAATATAGAATAACTATTTCAATCATAGTTTTCATAAAATCACTATGAACCTATTAGGTTTCGGGTTTCATGGGATAACTAAAAACTTGCTAAGTTCTTGTGGACATTATATCCAAATTCATAGTTTTTGTTGTACCACTAAGAACATTTTGGTTTCTACTAATAATAACCACTAATCATAGTTTTCATGGTATCACTGGGGACATATAATAATCCTCTAATAACATCTCTCAAAGTATATTTTTCATGGAATCACTATGAACCTATTGGGATTCTCTAATATCAAACTATGGTAACATTACTCAAGTTATAATTTTCATGGAATGACTATGAACAATTTAAATCAATCAAAGTCTTTTGATCAGTGGTGGGCATTCTAACACCTATACTCTAACCGATCTCTTAGATGCATTTCCACTCACTTAGGAGTTAAATTTGATTATACTCACTTGTAAGTCAACCTGATTGGTTAGTCACATCCGTATTGTCCAAAAATGTTGTCATGGGTTATGATAATACGAGTACAACAATAACAATCATAAAATGATAACTCATTAATTATATTTAGAATATGTAGCATCCATCATTCAAATATGTTTATTCAATGATAATTACATAATCTTAAGTCATATTCTTTTTAGTAAATTTGCCCCAAACTCAGGCTAATACATCATTTGATGTCTTGAAACTATTTTCATAATATAGAAATAATCCCTTTAGTTCATAATTAAATCTAGGAAAATATAATTTATTACCAAAATTCTTTTGTCATTTTACAATCCATTTTGAGAATGCCAACTATGCTTTTGGTATAAATCAAAAATCATGTGAAAATACCCAAAAATTCACATAAATTAGAAATAACATATCCTTTATAATGAAAAAAATTTGGTACCAAAATATATATTTAATTATTTCAGTAATCAAAACCTAAAATAAATCCCTTGGAAATTCATAAAATATTCCTATTAATTTAGAAAATTATGAAATTGAAATTTCATTTCCAAAATTATGTTTTACGTGGCATATTCAAAATTAAAAATGTTTGTAGATCATTTGCCAAGGTTTTATTCATACCTATCATAATAATTGCGTAGAAATTCCAAAAGTTCTTTATTTAATCAAATTTGCCACAACGCATAATCATACGTAATCATCAAGCAATGCAAATTCAATCATAAGCCAAAATTAGACAAGCATAAATGAGATGACTTCATTATTATTCACCAAAGAATGATGATGGAATTGAAATTTAGATGTTGACTTGGTTTCTTTTTCTTTCTCTATTGAGTTCCTCAGCTTCTTTCTTCTCTTTTTTCATATTTAATGATAGGCCTTAGATTTTCATGTTTGAATGTTTTGATGTTATGTAAAAGAGAATGATACAAGAGGACATTGTTTAAGAGAAATAAGGATCTAACTAATTTACCCCTCTCATATATTATTTGTTATACTAATTTACAAAACAATCTTGGTAACTAGTTAGTTAATTATACCATATCCTTGTTATTTCTCAAATCTCAATTTCTTATCACACCATACATCTTATTATTTATTCAGTTGATCTAACTGGATCTCTTGTATAATGTTAATTAAAATTAGAGGAGTATCACTTTTTCTCTTGGCCAGTGTTATCTTTTATTTCCCTTTTGGTCAGGGGAAAACCGCTACTTAGTTTCTGCTAGGGCATCCCTTCCACCGTACTCTATTCTTGGTGCATACTATCATACCTTCTTTCCAAATCAATGATGAACTCTAAAGGAGACTCCAATGATTTTTCCCTTTCATTTAACTTATCTTCTAAACATCATAAACTTCTTATTCTTCTTTAGTTGGGTATTTATCAAATTTTGATCATATTTTGCCATGGTATATACTTTGGATGTACAATTTCATATAAATATTTCATTGCCTAAAATTGACAGACTCTCTCAATAACACATTTTTTATTATTCGAAAATAAACCGAGCCTCAAACTTTCCCTAAACAGCTCCAAAGTGATGTCCTCTTTAAGAATATTTATAGTCACTATTTCCACTAATTCAATGCATATTCAAGCAACCATCTTGAATGTAGCTTATAATTTTATGCATTATTTAGTGCTGAATTCCTTAAAATATGATCATGCAATTTTAACCAATTTAACACTTTTACTGCCAACTCTCTCATGGTAAACATTTCACTTCTTGAGTTATTTTAATTATTGTTCATCTTTGAATCGTACAATCTTTCAAGTGATTTAGCCCTAGTTTTTCTACATTTTCTCTCATTATATGCACTACAAGCCAGTAGAACAAAAGAAAATATATCAATGCCTTCGACAACCGGGTTAGCTTCATTCACCATTGTATATGGTACCTATCTACCATTACCTTTTACCATCTAAGTGCCATAGTTATCCCTACTAGCATTGGTTCCACTCTCTTATGACTCTTCCACCCCTCAAATCCATTTTCGGTTAAGATAGGCTTCATTAAAAAAACATAACAAGAAGTAAATTAGGAGTAGAAAACTTCAACTAAATTTATATGTATCAAAATTAGGAATATAAGACTTCAACTAATTTTATATGTATCTTTGTATATAAATAATAATACCATATAATATTTTATCCCCTTCCCAACCTATTTGTTTTCTATTGGAATTGGGCTAGCCCATAGAGGAAAAAATAAACGATTTCAAAATTTCTACCATTTCAGACTTATTGGACCTATAAAATTTAAAAAATATTTACTTTATTTGATGTCATCTAATAGAAGTTTAAAATTAATTTAATTTAAATAAAGTGTATTAAATGCACCCAACAGTTATATATAAGAGTTAATTTAGAAAAGAAATTCTTTTGTCACTTTCCTTAAAATCATATAATTAATTGAGAGCATAATTTACTTTATATGGAGAAAGAAACTTTTTGTTCTCTTTTTTTAATTAAATCAACCCATCAAATGCCATTAGTTTGCAATTTATTCATGACTAAAATGTAAGCATGCTTAAATGTGTCCCGGTGTAAACAATGTAATTATAACATATTAGATTGTGTAAAAGGTTAATATGTGTGTATTTAGGTGTTGGGATTTATGCTACAATGAACACATTTGCCTTTATATATGCTTTAGCTGTCTAAAGCATTATATAAGATTATATGTCTGTTTGTATGTATATATGTTATATATATAATGAATCCTTTAAAAGATGGTATATCTATAAGCCAAGTCAACTATTACCGGTTTAAGATTTATTACCAAACATGCGATGATTTTATTTTGTAAATCAATCCAATTGTTACCTGTTTATATGTTTATAATTTAAAGTAGAGTCAAATGTAGATATTTATAAAAAAAAATAATTTTCTCATAGTACATTTTGTGCACTAATAATATTTTGTTGATCTATGTTAATTTATACATAAATGCAATGTACACACATACTTTCTCTTATATATAAGCACAATCCATGATATCCCTATTTTGCAGCACACTAAAAGTACCCATACATCAGCCACAAGCTTCTATATAAATTATAATTTTAGAGGGAGAGAGAGAATAAGCAGGGAAGAAAGAAGCATAACTAATAGCTCAAACCAGTGGTCATTTAGGGGGTGATGCACTTTTGAGATGCAAAAGAATATTCATATATGTGTGTGTGCATATGTTTGTTAATATGGAAAATTACTTATTTGTGCACACTAACCCCCAAAAGAAGGTTTAAAAGTAAACTCAATATCCAAACAATCAAAGAACGAGAAATGTAAAGGGACGTATAACTTTTATAGTGGTTCAGCACTAATGCCTATGTTAACTCGATAGTAATAATTCATCATAATTTTGTCAATTACAATGGTTATTCAAGTTTGGACAATTTGAATGTACATAGTTGTACAATAGAATAACAAATATCTTGTTAATTCATAACTTTGACCAAAATGGCATTCTTCTTCTTCTTCATTATGCCAAAGTGTTAGGATGAACAACAATGTCCAAAGAGAAGCTTCAATGTTCAAGAGCATCCGTGAATGTCCAAGAGATGGCCAAAAGTACAAGTAAATGCCAAAAAGTAGTACATAAACTTCTATATGAACTTTACAGGTCCAAGATGAAGTCAAAAGCCATGTGAATCACCATAGAATCCATTAATGAGCTCCAAAGAGAGAAACCCCGCAATCCAAATGATAGCCAATGCCCAGAAGTGCTAATCACTTTGAATACCAAAAGAGGGGGTATATATAAGTAAAGTTTGTAGGCCACATCAGGAATTTCATATCCCCAGGAGACGCGAAATTTGCATTCCCAGAACTTATCCAAAAAATTTCTCTATTTGTAAAATTCGAATCCTGAAGCCAAGACATAAAGAATAGGTGATCGCTGCATGTCGATAAGCCAAAATGGGGTAATCCGCATAGGGTCTCGCCTGTCGTGGAATAGATAGGGATTTTCGAATCCCCAAGTTCACATCGAATCATCGAGGTGCTCAAGGGAAAAAGTTAGATCTGATCATTGCGCTCAAGGATTTTTGAGTTGTTAGAAACTGTATCTGCCTCTGTGCCAAGAATTTTGCATCCTAGGTGTTGACATCAAAAGTTGGTCTAATGATAATCTACCCCCAACGTGCGTTATCTACATATGAAGATAATCACAGAAATGCGAAAAATGTAAATAAACTCGGGAGACATAATATTTTATAGTGGTTTGGCTTAATCCAAACCTATGTCCACTTTATAATCTTTGTCTATACAGTCGACTACAAGTTACACAGGATTTTCAGAGGAAGAAAGTCGATAAAGAAGAGATATTTACACAAAATCCTTGTGTTGAATCTAGGGTACATAACATGCTATTTTTAGATGCCGAATAGAGAACTTTTTGCAGCGGATTTCAGATGATTCTCCATTTTGGGGAAGGGCTGTGTATATTGGCGAAGATCCATGCCGAGGTTCTATGCGGCGTGGCATATCTCCTTTTCAGGCCTAGACACGTGCAACCCGATCAGGAAATGTAGTTGTAGGCAGCGGGCCCGGTTTTGCTGCTGGTGAATAGTTCTTCTCAGAAACAACAGTCTATGTAGAGCTCAAAACTTGGAATGTGAAAAGTTGTGTTTGATTAAAGATGACTGATTCTATAGCTTGGGAGCAGGACTCCGTCTTTTAGCAAATAAGTTTTGATCTGGAATTCTTGATCTGATATTCTAGGTTTTACCCGATTCTTCAGGAATAGCCCGTCCGATTGATTGATGAATTTGATTGATCGACTTGTGTCGTCTTTGGAATAATCCCAACTTGGGTGGATAAGCTTTTACTTGCTGCGAGGTAGCTTCGGGTCGACCTATGGTCGGTCGACCTAAGGTGAAAATCATCCTTTAAAGACTGGAATAGGCCGACATCTGGTAGTAAGTTTCGACTTTGGGTTGGGACGGCTTTTTGCCCAAAAGCGGGTCAACACCTTGCCCCCTAGAACATATCTTCTTGGGAAAAGGAGATGTGTTTTGGATCGTTGAATAATAGAAATCCAGTAAGCCATAGTTGTGATGAACCATATTATATGAAGGCCAGAAAACCGATGATCAACGATTGTATTAAGGCCAGAAAACCAACAACCGCCGAGGGTAGTATTAAGGCCAAAAAACCGACAATCATCCAAGTGATCGTATTAAGGCCAAGTCTTTGAGGATTCCTGAGAACTAGTCGACTGTGCCAGGTCGAGAGCAGTAAACCGGGATCTGAGTTAAGTAGCGCCTGTAAACAACTTTGATATGCCAAATCCTAATAGTATTGCTTGAAGTGTTCAATCATGATCCATGCTTGGATAAGTGTAAGGAGTATAAACTATACTCAGTTTAAAAACAAGTGGGATACAAACCATACCAAAGTAAACGAGCATAAACCATACTCAGAGACTAAGAGTGGTGAGCATAAACCATACTTGGCTAAAGAGAGAGGCGAGAATAAACTATACTCGATTTAGTAAACTTGGCAAGTATTAACCATACTTGGCTTGAGAAAAGGGAGGCGAACATTAGCCATGTCCGGAGAATGAACCGAGGGTTCGAGTATAAGTCATACTCTTGAACTAATAGTATTTACTTATCAAATCTTGACAAGATTTGGTTCGAGTATTATCCATACTCATATTGGGAGAGATAAAAGTTTGTCATATCCTGACAAGTAGAGTATTAGCATTGGTATTAACCATTCCTGAAGGACGAGCGTACGCCATGCTCGGTTTTGTAGGGCTGGGGAGTATCAACCATACTTAGCTTAATGAAATGGGAAATAATTAACCAAACTTGGTGTAACGTCCCGCATTTTGTCGATTTGTATTTGAATATTTAAATCAGTTTAAATATTGAATTCGTGGATTTATATATTAATCAAAACAAAGTTGAACGTATATAAATATATATTAATTATAATCGAGCTCAGAACGACGCTGCAGTTCGTAATTTAACGTTCTGAACTTCAACTGAGTGTACCAGACACGTTTTGAATCGGATTTCTTCGAAACGAGAAACGTTGGAATCTGTTGAAATGTATCTTTCCAACGAAAGTGGGAAATGGAGATTTCGTCGTACAGGCTGCAAGATATGTCCAAATCAAATATTCAAAAAGTCGCTGTAGAATCGTATATCGATCGTAACGGTTATTTGAATATAACTTGATATCGGATTCGAATTTGAACAGGGTTCTTTTGAGGTGCAACGATAATTTAATTTTTAGAATTTTTCTGTAATTTTTAATTAATTAAATAAGCAACTTTTTATTTGGAGTATTTCGCATCCCGTATCGGTATTTCGGGATTTTACAGAATAAGTCAAACTATCGGTATTATTATATTTTTGGGACCGTGACACCTCATTGATCATGACTATACTCTAGTTTCTGTTCGTAAGAGTTCGTTCATGAACGGAATTCACCGTAAACGGAGTTTGCCTAGTCAGATACACTATATCTTAGCTAAGAAGCAACGTATATTTTAACATGTAGTCACACTCACGTACACATCAAAGAAACACATAGCTTTATAATTTATTTCCCATCCCATAAATTATGGCATGATTCTCGTTGTATACCTTTAGCGAATTCTTCCTGTACAATTTCTTTTCTTTGCATCTAAGATATTTCTTATTAAATGCTCTATCAGCCTACCTACATAGTTGTGCCCTTCCTCAAATAGAAATGACCATATATTTCGTGTAGAGTACATGTCCTTCTCGCTTAAAGGCTAAGTAAAATAATCAACCACTTTACTCCTACAGAACCTACTCTAGGCTAAGCATGTACAATCAAATCAAAGACACCTTAACACCATACTTGCATTAACCCATCCCTCCACGCTCCTATGCTATCTAAGTCTACAAACCTATAACTAAACAACGAAGGCTTCCAAGGCTATAAATACAACAAATTCATTCTCCGATGAAGATAAAACCCAAACATTAATATATACAAGAACGCATGGAGCAGATCTCAGCACTAAATAAACCGAGCTCACAGGCAACTGGTGGATCCTTGTTAGACGAAGCGATGAGAGGAGTCGGGTAGGCTCTAGCCAACCATGGCGAACGCGGAAAAGAGGAGTACGGCTCTCTGCATGGAGGAAGGGAGGGAGTTGCGAAGGGTTCGGATGAGTGGGATGGGAAGGCCGCTTCTTATTGCGTGAAATATTATATGGTGAAGAGGGGTGTGAATGTAGAGGCAAGGGGGTCAGCACGTGTTTGAAGTGGAATAGGAAAAGAAATGGAAGTACAAGATGGTAAAGGGATGGAAAATACTGTGAAAAGGGGGTTCAGCGTAGTGTATTGGTGTGTGCGTGAGGGGTATAAAAGATGCTTGCATGTGGAGTAGTGACCATGCAGAAAATGAAAAATATATAAGGAGTAGTATGCAAGTCTTTAAGGGTTGGCACTGTTCGGCAGGCTCATGTAAAGAGGGGTTTCCACGAGACAGTTGCATGTTCGTGAGGGAGGTTAAAACGGACGAGGGTGTTTTGTGCGTCGGAAGGTCATGATGTTTGCTGGAGCATGAAGAAAATTGATGAAGACCTTTGGTCTTGGTGTGGCGTTACAAGGGTGGAACTGGTTCCGCTATAGACATTATGGGGAGCGCCAGGTTGGCGAATGTGTTGCGGAAGTCTTCAACTGAGGTGGGATCACTTCGTAACTAGGAGGGGAAAAAGGAATGGCGGGTGCAGAATGGTGTATAATGTGAAGACATAAAGAGGTATAAGGAGAGGGTGTACACGTGGATGCAAGGGGGAAGGCGTTACTATTGGGTGCGTTTTCTTTTGATGGAGCCTATATTTAAATCAAAGAAAAATAAAGGGGGAGCGTTGGGTTTTGTGAAGCATGCTGCAGCATGTTTTAAAGTATGGAAAGGTGGCAAATGTGAAGTGGCGCATGCACTATGGGGTTTAATTCGTACAGGGAGGAGCAGGTCTATATTTGACAGGGAGAAGCTGGAGTACAGGAGGAGGGGTTTGCGTTCATATAAATGCCTGTACATGAGAGGTTGCGTTGGGATTCATGGGGCGTAAAATGGGTTATGGGAAGTTTAATTGGGCTTGCACGTGAAGAAACTGGAGCGAGGTTTATGTTGAGGAGATGAACTGTTGAAGCGGATTCTGGTGCCTGCGTGGGCATTAAGGATGTTTTGGGCCAATGTTTATATTAAGCCCAATGTTTTATAAAAAGGGACGTGAGTTATAAAGTAGGATTAAAGCAGAAGGGGATGTAGCGTACTGTTGTATGGAAGGCGGGTCATCTTATTTAAGTGGACCGGGTTCTAAGGAGATCGTATGATTGAAGAAAAACACAATGGAACCAGTTTAGAGCCGTCGTGAATTTATGACAGAATAAAACGCCGGATCGGATCAACTGACGCAAATCGTTATTTAACGGTTAACGCGCCAAGGTGAGTAAAATCACTAACTCTGATCTATTTTAAAATATTGCAATTATATTTTAATGTTGTTTGAATGCTGTGTGATGGTTGATTATGTTGATTACAATTAATTTGGTTGAATATTATATACCGTTATATATATGTACACATCATCAGTTGGACACTGACTCCACCGATTAGAATACCCCCTAGTATAGAGTTAGTGTAAATTGTGTTGACTGACATCTGTGGATGCGGAAACCGGTTGAAGGAGTCCGACCGGATTCCTTGATAATTATATGTACTGTTTGTTTTGTTTGAACCCGAATTATATTTAAAACCCCATGTGAATATTGATGTTGAACGGAAATTCAACATCTGTTTCGATAAATCAATAAACGATATCGATTTAGAAAGTGGCGACAGTCGACCGTAAACCCATCGTTTTGTTAAGGAGTTGATTGGCCGTCAGGCAAATCAACTAAGATAATTATAAAAAATTATATTTTTATAATTAAAAAGAAGATTTAAATTTATAATAGAAGTTCTATTATAAACCAGTATTTTAGAGTTCGTTTTTATAAAATAAATAAAAACGATTGTTGATATTTAAATAAGTTTATAAGGCAAAAATTATCTGATGATTAAGTATTTGGATAATTATATTTAAGATAAACAATTTTAGAAATATTATTAGATTAATTATATTAATCTAATGAGAAGTAATTAAGATCAGTTAACGAATTTATTGATGGGATGAAGTCGATTAAATCAACTGTTATTTGGGAAAATAATTATTAGGTTAATTGGTCTTTAATTAATCTAATGAAACAGTTTAGAAATAAATTAATCCAAAGTAATAAGATTTAATTACCTTTTGGTTAAGAAGTTATAAATAGAACTGTGGAATGGAGAAAGCGAAGAGTAAATGTTTAATATAAATAATCAAACACCAGAGATTTCAAAGTAACGATATGGTGTTATAAAACCATAGTTAAAAATAAACATGAAAATACGACCGGATAGATATTATAAGTAATAAGGGATTAGAGTGCAGACTTGTATCGGTTCTAAGGTAAGAACGTTGTCGATCAAGGTCTGAGAGGTAAATAGAATACCCCAATTTGAACGGCTTCACTATTATCGAGGAACGATATCAGTTTGTAACGGAAAAAGATGTCAAGATTAGTATCACAGCGTATTGCAAGTCTTAAAACTATAGCGATAAAATAAACGCTATTACCTAGGCTTAAGCGCGACTGTTAGGTCAAGATTAGTATAAAAGAAATACGGCAGCGTATCGCCAGTCTTAGAATTATAGCGATAAAATAACGCTGTTGATAAGATAAGTGTGACTGTTATGTCAAGATTAGTTATAACAAAGAATATTACAGCTTATGACAAGTTGAACTATAGCAACAAAATAACGTTGTTGATAAGGTAAGTGTCACTGTAATGTCGAGATTAGTTATAAGGAGAATATTACAGCATATGACAAGTTTAGAACTATAGCGACAAATTAACTGTTGTTGATTAGACTTAAGCGTGACTTTTATATAGAGTAGCACTTCCTAGGAAATGTAACAGTTTGGTTTGAAATCCACTTATTCTAGAGTAATAAGTAACGACGTTTGTTCAAAGAAATATAAGAAAGAGTTTAGAAAAAAGAATTGGGGAATCGTATTAGAAACTGATGACAGCATTTCGATGTTCGAAATGTGATTAGAATTAAACCGTTAGGATTTGGAACTAGAATTCGACGATGTCGAATGTATTAAAAGTAGACTATTTTTAGGGATTATAATCTGATAGAATAATTAACATTTAGTTATAAACAAATAAATGTTGATAGGATAGAAATCAGTATTTAGTTATAAACTTGATATCGATTAGATAAGAAGTTGACTTAGAGACAGAGTTTATAAAGTGGAATAGGAGTGAAAAAGTATGAAAGAGATTTCGGTAAATAAGATAAGGGAGATTATTACGTGAATAAAGAGTTATATGATCAAGGTGTTTAGATTTCTATAAGAAGGGATGGTATTCCCATTTCAAAGGGAATAATGTTTTAAAAGTGAACGTTGGACCGATTAAAAGGTTAAGATGAATTTGGAAATATTTTCCAGTGTAAATAAGGTAGATTACCCAAGTATAGGAATAAAGAATGTGAACTTAATGGGAAATAGTTCGAACGTTAATAACGGATATTTTTGGAACATGAAAGAATAAAAGTTTATAATAATTGGAAATGTTTTCCAAAAGTGTTAAAGGCAAAAACAGAGTTTGAGAAATATCTAGTGAGATATGGGAATTTTAAAATATAACGAATGTTAAATAAAAAGCGCCCGTAATTGTATGATGTTTAGTTATACATTAGAATGGATGTTGTTTTAACTCCAATAGTTAAATAACCGACTATCGAAGTGTTTGACCGTCGTTGTCAATACGGAGAGACCGGTTGGATATATTATCTGAAAACCACTCCGTATAGACATAAGCGCTGCGAATTAGATATGCTGAAGATAATTGAAGACGGAGTTAAATGCAAGGGTCGTCCAGTTCTAGAATGATGTTTATTTGTTTGTCCAGTCCCAGGACAACTTGTATGGACGAGTGTCTGACAGAGTATTTCCAACGGTGATGCCGTTGATTTTACGAATATACCAAGTTGGTGAGGAGAAGGTAACTTCTCTCTATTCTACACCCAGTGTGCATTTGTGTAATCAATGTGTGATTACGGATTTGACGATGTGACATTCAAAGTGAATGGTGATCAGATGTTCTGAAGATAGACGTAGCCTCTAGCCTCACAACCAGGAATGACATAAGTTGGGCTAGGCAGCATGACTAGTTGGGTCATCCCCAAGCAGGGTGTATTGTCACCGATCTAGAGAAAATTCATATTTATACTTCTTTTCGATTCTGTATCTTCGGATGACGGTTGGATGGCCTACAACCGTGGTGGCAATATATTCGCGACACTCAAGCTAAATGAGTGAGCGGTCATGTGTGGCCGGGTTGCAAGACGTTCTTGTTGAACCCTGAGTGTATCCCCTCTAGAGTACACTATTCAGAAGGTGCTCCCATACCTCGTCTGTTGAAATCCATTCGCCGATAAGCACCCTGAGGTTTATGATTTTATACTATATATATGTGGAGCGTGAGATGCAAGCGTTCTACTACTTGTATAATTATTTGGTTAGACATTATCATAATATCACTGGGTTTTGATATCAAGAATATTTCGGGTTATAGTAAGGTAAAAACCGTCCATGTTTATGTGTGGGCTGGTCTTACTATTATCTTCTTGTTTTGAAAAGGATTTTCAAAGTAAAACAGTATGGTTGGAATTTACTCACACCAGTCCCATGACTGACCCAGAGTTTATTTTGTTTGTTTTCCCTAAACTCTTGGGTGCCCAAATTTGTACGGGCAGTCAAGTGTTTCAGGCTTTGCAGATTCACTTGGAGGAGCTCAAAAGCAGGAAGCTTCACCATTAGTTATGTAGAGTTATTTCCGCTGTGATATGATGTATTGTACTCTGATAATGGTATGTATATACAATACAGTTTTGTATTCAAAGTTATGTTATATAATACATCTTATTTTGTTCCGCTGCGAGTTTCGTGTTACTCTGATTCTGTTCAGTTGTGATCTTCTTCTTCTTCTATTCTATTAGTTCTATCTTTTCTTTCTCACCCTCTAAATTCTTCTATAAATGTCCCGGTATTTTCGATGCTTGAATAGTCAACAGTGTGTTTTTATGTTGATTTTCTGGGTCGAAAATCCCGCCGTTACACTTGGCTTAAGAAAAAGGGGGGTGAGTATTAACCATACTCGGCTTAAGGAGGTTAGCAAACATTAACCATACTCGGCTTAACGAGTTTGGCAAGCATTAACCATACTTGACTTAAGAGTTTTGGCGAGTATCAACCATACTCAGCTTAATAAGGCTAACAAGTATTAACCATACTTCGCTTTGAAGTGCTTGTCGAAGCCCAAACAACGTGTTTGAATCAACCAAACATAATCCATGTTTGAGAAATAAAGTTTATTACTGTTAAGGAGCTATTACAGAAAGTAAAATAAAACCTAACGGGTTTGTAATTGAATCCAGAGCATGCCTAGGGATTAAATCCTAACCCCGTATGTGTGTAATTCAACACAACCACATTATTGAAAAAAACAAGAATAAAAGTACATTTCTTATATCCTAAGAAATAGGAAATATCCACGATGATATAAACCAGATCATTTAAGGATGATGCCATGATTGCCAAACTCAGGGTCCTTTCTGTTTCGAGGAGCTCGAGGATCGAACTGAGGAACCTGGGTTGAAGGTTGTGGCAACTCGGCCGACAAATTTTTTTGACAAACTCAGATAGCTCTCCACGTCTAACCCTTTCCTCGATGAGATCACGCAAGTGTCTGCATTCATTGGTGCCATGACATATTATGATACATGCGGTGCTTTCCTGAATCGAGTTCTCTTTGGGTCGGCTCCCTCCTGGGAGGCTTCGAAAAAGGTAAAGATCCTCATACGTCGACGTAGATGTCTAGAATGGAGGAGTTGACCTTGGTGTATCGATTGTACTTGTCTTCTCTCTAGGACCGAACGTTCTGATCATTCTTTTTTGAGGCCTTTCCTTTCCCTTTGCTCTGGCCATTAATATTAGATGGGCCTCCGTCTTTTGTGACAATTACTTCGAGATTTTCCATCTCGATGTTGGCGTCTTCTTGATGGAGGAATCTATTGTAACGACCCACATTCTACGCATCATAGGATCGTGGAATATTTATTTCTGTCACATACGAAGTCGTATGGTCATGTAACTTTGGGGGACGACTATTGGGGTCATTTCCCATATTCATGATTTTTCCCGATTTTTAAATGACCATTTTACCCCTAGTTATCACTGTTTTGGCCATAACTTTTGACTGGAAAGGAATTTTGACCTGAAACCACTTCCATTGGCTCCGGATGATGGTTTCTCTTTCCGTAGAGTGGTCACATTAGCCAAACGGACTTACCGTTTGGGAGATATGGCTGAAACAAGTTTCAGACGGTGAAAAACAGCTTAATTGGGCTTAACCGGGTGATTAGCAGCTAGGCCCAAGGGGAATTTCGGGTTTAGGGGTATATAGGTGCTGATTAGGGTTAGAAAACATTTCTTTAGACATTTTCCAGCCGCCACTTTCATTCCCCTTAACCTAGCCATGGCCTCCACTCTCTAAATCTCCCTAAAACACCCAAAAATCACTTCCTAATCAAGGATTAAGGCTTAGAGGCATCAAATCAAGGAGGATTAGCACAAGGACCGAGGTAGAGCTGCTGTTATATATTGGAATTCGTGCAAATCAGAGGTTCACTTCAGATTTGGAAGTTTTATTGTGGCAAAGGTGAGTGATAGCATCATTTTGACACTAATTACAGTTAATTAAGGGTAATTAGTGAAGATTAGCGAATTTATACACTAATAAATTCTGGAAAAATGTTTAGAAATTCTTAAATAATATTTCACGCCTCTGTTATAAAATTTAGACGATTTGGTTAAGTTTTACTAAGTATGTACTTAAACATGATTAAGAGGGACTATGGGAAAATATGAAGTTTTAGCCACTTTTGATCCCTTTTGATTCATTTGAATTGTTGTTTGCTGTTTGTGGTTGCTATTACATGTTGCTATGACTCTATGGTATGTTTTATGATTGATTAGAATAGTTAGATTGGTCGAAAACGCCGTCGAATGGCGTAGAAAGCTCGCTGGAAAGTTGCAGAAGTGTGCAGGTTCCGAACCGGTTCGGATCGGAGTAAGGGGTCGGATCGGACTAGTGAACTGGCCAAGGGAATCCGAACTGGATTGGGACTTGTCACTGGAAGGAGCTTGGCAAGAAGGAAGGCCAATTGTTTAGAGTTGGAGTGGACAGAAGAACGGATCGGAGCAATAGAGCAGATCGGATCGGAGAAAAGGAACAGGACGGATCGGAGCAGGCAAACAACAAACAGAAGGAATCAGATCGGATGAACTACCTCCGAACCGAACTCAAGCAGAGACACCCGAACCGAACCGATATCTGAAGGGGGAGAATCACTGAACCGACCCGACCCGGAGGAAGACACCGACCCAACTCGAAGTGGACTACCGACCTGAACCGATGAAGGTGATGACCACCGAACCGAACAGAATTCTAGAGCTACTGCTGCACGACAACTCTTCTGAAGGCCCACTCCAATTCGACCAGACCCGAGATGCAAAGGAAGTCCAAATGAGAAGTTAGAGCTCAGGATTCAGATGGGAATCAACGAGTTCACTTCATGGTTGGGCTTTGCTGCGGGACGCGTGCTAAGGAGTTAGCGACGTCTATAGCTTTGGACCACTATGGTAGGAGGTACGAAGGCGGATTCAGGGCCATTATGGCATCGGTAGAACCAAGGGCTACGACCAATGAAGTGGGTCATTGAAACGTTTGGTCATGACTCCAAGTGTTTGGCTTGGTCACAGCAGGGTTTCTACAAGTCGGGATTCGTCGTTACCTCAGTTTGGCGAGTGTTCCAAAGTGGTAGATATCGTATGCTTTACGCACTGAGTGAGAGACGTGAGGATGGTTGCTATGGATGATTTGCTTGCTATCATTGTGACATGCACACCCCACCCCCGTATCCTTACACTATTTATTATGGCACCTTAGAGTACTGTACGGTATGTGGTACTAACTCTTTGGTTGCAGGTCCAGGTTCAGGTATGGTTTAGTATACCTGTTATTACTCTGTTTAGATGCTTATCGCTCATACCAGGCTTTATGTCTGACCCAGAGTTTTATGTCTCCTCTTATTACTCTGGGTGCTCACACGAGTAGACTAGAGACAGGTTAGCTGGTGATGCACGGGTAGATGATCCGGAGACGAGCAGGAGGCTTCCACGTAATATATATAGTATTCTCCCTGTATTGTTGAAGATCACTGCTTGGGCATTGGTGGTGCATCTTCTACTTTAGTTTTCTTTTGTTAGAGACAGTAAATTTGAAAAGTTGTAATAAGCTGTATTTGGATTTCCGCTGCTCTGATGTTGACATTGATTATTAGTTATCATCTTATGTACTGTCTCGCCTGTTTTATGTCAAGTATGTTATTATTATATTTTATTCCATGCGCTGTGAGACATTCTACAGGTTCTTTGATTAGTTCATTCCCTTCTTTCTTTTCTTCTGACGACCGTTCTGTGCTAGCTGGGCATGTGTACAGCGCACTCTCAGAAGAAACGCAGGCTGGTGCGGGGCGGGCCGTCACACTTGGTATCAGAGCTCTAGGTTGCGTAGTTAACCTAGGGAAGTTATCAGGGAGAGATAATATACGTATACGAGAGAGCGTATTTGTGATTACTTTGGTTTTTAAAAGCTATATATATATACTATTACTATTATAAGGATGAAGTCGTACTGCACTAGCACCACTATGGAGTCGTTAATCATTTCCTTTTTCAGATTGACGATGAGCCGATATGTTAGAGGTACCGGTAGGGGAGCCAATAATGGGAATGCTGCTGACATGAGGACGATGTTTACTGACCTCATGAGAGAGATGCTTAGAGATGTACAGAGGGCAGCTCCCAATGGTGGAAATGGTGGTGGTCCAATGGTGCAGGCGCCAAGAGTCGACTTCGCCAAGCTGAATAAGGATTATACTAGCCTTGGTGGGAAGCCGTTCCACGGAACGGAGTCGGCCACGGATGTTCAGGATTGGTTGGATAGTTGTGAACGTATCTTCGAGGATTTGGGTATTGAGGATGCGATGAAGAGAAAGCTAGCGTCCCGTCAGCTGCAAGGGCGGGCAATGAATTGGTGGAATGCTATAAAGGCAGCTACTCCCGAAGACCAGATTACTTGGGAGCAGTTTAAAGCTCGCTTTAGCGAGAAGTTCATTCCAGCTACTCAGAAGTCAGTACTGTTTAAGAAATTCTTGGAGCTCAAGCAGAATGGCAGAGCTGTCTCGGAGTATATTGCTGAATTCGACACTTTGTCAAAATATGGGTTATCTCTTATTGATACTGCCGAGAAAAAGAATGAGAAATTCATAACTGGGTTAGATCAGTACTTAGGGGAAAGGCTTATTAACCACATCGATGAGACGTTTGAATCGATTGTGGGAAAAGCATTAAGATCAGAGAGTCTCTACCCTAAGCCGAAGACGGAGGTTGCATCTGCAGATGAGCCAAAGCCACAAGTAAGTGGTGGAGGCAAGGGTGGTTCCCAGAATAAAAGAAAGCAGAGTCAGACTAAGGATGGCCAGAAGAAAAAGAATAAACAAGATGTTGAGTGCTTCAGCTGTGGTAAGAAGGGCCATTATGCTAGTAATTGTCGGGCCAAGCCAGCGGATAGGAAGTGCTTCAACTGTGGCCAAATGGGACATCACAAGGACAAGTGTCCACAGCCCCCTAAGGAAAAGCAAATGGTGAAAGCCTACGCTCTTAATGCTATTCCTTCTTCGTCGAATGCCCCAACAGCGGCGGAGAAGGGAAAGAATGTCGTCATTCAAGGTATGCTTTCTGTTTACGATGTTCCTGTTAGAGTTTTGTTTGATACCGGAGCTTCCAGTTCTTTCATATCTAGTGACCTGGTAGATAGGTTGGGATTGGAGCCCGAGATTGTCGATAGACCTTTAGTAGTGACGAACCCGATTGGTGGTTCGACTAGCCTTAGCATGATTTGTCGTAATATGGTCTTATCGAGTCATGGATGCATGTTTGTTTGTGATTGCTTTGTTTTGGGCTTTACTGGGTTTGGCATTATTTTGGGGGTAGATTGGCTCCAAAGATACGGGGTGGTGGTAGACTGTGAGGGCTTGTTGGTGACAGCTAGAGCGGATGATGGGCGGAGGATAGTGTTTGGTGGTCTACCCAGTAAGGGGGTATTGGCTAGTTTTCTAAACTCCCTCGACATTCCGCATAGTGAGTTGTCAGGTTTGCCCATGGTTGGCCAGTATCCGGATGTTTTCGAAGAAGTGACCGGACTTCCACCACACCGAGAGATTGAGTTTCGTATTGATTTGGTAAAGGATGCCAGACCTATAGTGATGCCACTTCGTCGTATGGCACCAAGAGAGCAGCGAGAGCTCGAGGTGCAAGTCAGCGATCTTTTGAAGAAGGGATTTATCAGAAGGAGTGTTTCTGAATGGGGAGCACCAGTTGTGTTTGCTACCAAGGCGGATGGTTCCCTTCGTTTGTGTGTAGACTACCGCGAGTTGAATAAAGTGACGAGGAAGAACAAGTATCCTCTACCGCGGATAGATGATTTGTTTGATCAGTTGAGTGGCGCGAGAGTATTTTCTCAGTTAGATCTCACGACAGGTTTTCATCAGCTTAGAGTGGAAGCTGAGAGTATAGCTAAAACGGCATTTCGGACGCCGTCTGGGTTTTATGAGTGGTTGGTCATGCCATTCGGGCTGACCAATGCCCCAGCATATTTTGTGGATCTTATGAATAGGGTATTCAGGGATCAGTTGAATAAGTTTGTCCTTGTGTTCGTTGATGATATTTTGGTCTATTCGAGGACAGAGGAAGAACACAAGGAACATTTAAGAGTAGTGATGGAGGTGTTGAGAAAACACCAATTGAAAGCAAAGTTTTCTAAGTGTCGCTTCTGGAAGAGGGAAGTGAGGTTCTTGGGCCACGTTGTATCAGAAAATGGTATTGCCGTGGACCCGGCAAAGGTGGCTACGGTACAGGATTGGCCTACGCCCAAGAATGCAACGGATGTAAGAAGTTTCTTGGGGTTAGTGGGATATTATCGTAAGTTTATCCAAGGTTTCTCCAAGATAGCAGCACCATTGACCCAGTTGACCAAGAAGAATCAAGCTTTTGTCTGGGATGAAAGGTGCGAGAATGCATTCAAAAGTCTAAAGGACAAGTTGACAAGCGCACCAGTGTTAGTCATTCCTAAGGGGGATGAAGAGATGACGGTATACACGGATGCCAGTGGTACAGGACTGGGTGCTGTATTGATGCAAGGTGGTAGGGTTGTAGCTTACGCAAGTCGGAAATTGAAACCGCACAAGAGGAGATACCCTACCCATGATTTAGAATTGGCAGCAATCGTGTTCGCGTTAAAAATGTGGAGACACTATCTCTTGGGAGAAAGATTTGAGCTGTTTACAGATCATAAGTCGTTAAAGTATCTCTTCTCTCAGAAAGATCTGAATCTCCGTTAGCAGAGATGGCTAGAGTTCTTAGCTTCCTATGATTTTGACATCGCATACACACCAGGAAAGGGCAATGCGGTGGCTGATGCATTGAGTAGAAGACATGCCAGCTTAGGGGCTATGTTCCTTGAATGGAAGCAACTGGAGTTTATCGCGGGGTTTGATTTCAGACCAAAGTGCGAATTGGATCCAGAAATGTTAGCAAGTTTGACGATCAGACCCACTTTGATTGAGCGGATCGGCTCTAGTCAGAGGGACGATCCTAACCTATTGGAAATCATCTCCAAGTTAGAGATGGGTATCTATGAGGAGATGAACAAGTATGGGCTTGATCGAGATAGATGGCTTAGAAAGAATGGAAAGCTTGTTGTACCCAATGTCAATGGATTGAGGGATGAAGTGCTTAGAGAATGTCATCACTCAAAGCTAACTATACACCCCGGTGGTAACAAGATGTATCGAGATATGAAGCAGACCTACTACTGGGAAGGGATGAAAAGAGACATTGGGAAGTTTATATCCAAGTGCATGAATTGCCAGCTAGTTAAAGCCGAGCAAAAGAAGCCTAGTGGGTTGTTACAGCCCTTAGAAATTCCCGAATGGAAATGGGAGCAAGTCTCGATGGATTTCATCGACGGTTTACTAAGGACTAGATCGGGATATGACAGCATTTGGGTAATTGTAGATCGACTGACTAAAAGTGCAAGGTTTATACCAGTCAAATCGACCAGAACGGCAGCTAAGTTAGCAGAATTGTATATGAAGTGGGTAGTGAGATTTCATGGGGTACCTAAAAGCATTGTGAGCGACCGAGACCCGTTGTTCACTAGTGGGTTTTGGAAGAGCTTACAAGAGGCTCTAGGGTCAGAGTTACATCTCAGTACCGCATATCATCCTCAGACCGACGGTCAGACGGAGAGGGTGAACCGTATTTTGGAAGATCTCTTAAGAGCATGTATATTGGATTTTGGTGGATCATGGGATGACCATTTGCATCTAGTAGAGTTTGCATATAATAATAGCTACCAATCCAGTATTGGTATGGCTCCGTTTGAAGCTTTGTACGGAAGACCGTGCAACTCACCATCATGTTGGATAGAGACTGGCGAGAAGTTTATGCTTGGACCAGATGTGGTGAGGGAAACTTCAGATAAGATTAAGATCATTCAACAACGAATGAAAGCTGCTCAAGATAGGCAGAAGAGCTATGCTGATAAGAGGAGGAGAGACTTAAAATTCTCCGTTGGCGACTTGGTGTTTGTCAAGATTTCTCCGTTGAAGAGCGTAATACGATTTGGCAGGAGAGGCAAGTTGCCATCAAGATTCGTTGGCCCATTCCCTGTTCTTGAACTAGTCGGGAATTTGGCATATAGAATTGACTTACCAGAGAAAATGGCGGGAGTTCACAACGTATTTCATGTTTCCCAACTAAGGAAGTTCGTTCACGACTAAGATATGACTATTTCACCTGATCAGTTAGAGGACTTCGAAGTAGAACCCGAGGCGGTTGGGAACCGCAAGCCGGCCCGTATTGTCGAACACGACATGAAGCAACTTCGAAGGAAGGCAGTGAAGCTAGTCAAGGTACAGTGGAGCAAGGACGAGAGTGATTGTACTTGGGAGACAGAGGAGGACATTAGGAAGACACACCCAGAACTCTTTGCCTGGTAAGATTTTGACTTCGATTTAGTTTTCCGCATGCTAGGATAGGCTTGTTTGCTTGTTTTGCATGTTTGATTTTTGTACGTGGTTGTTAGGCATGCGGGATCCTTTGTATGTTTTAGGTTAAGGAATTTCGGGGATGAAATTTCTTAAGGGGGGGAGAGTGTAACGACCCACATTCTACGCATCATAGGATCGTGGAATATTTATTTCTGTCACATACGAAGTCGTATGGTCATGTAACTTTGGGGGACGACTATTGGGGTCATTTCCCATATTCATGATTTTTCCCGATTTTTAAATGACCATTTTACCCCTAGTTATCACTGTTTTGGCCATAACTTTTGACTGGAAAGGAATTTTGACCTGAAACCACTTCCATTGGCTCCGGATGATGGTTTCTCTTTCCGTAGAGTGGTCACATTAGCCAAACGGACTTACCGTTTGGGAGATATGGCTGAAACAAGTTTCAGACGGTGAAAAACAGCTTAATTGGGCTTAACCGGGTGATTAGCAGCTAGGCCCAAGGGGAATTTCGGGTTTAGGGGTATATAGGTGCTGATTAGGGTTAGAAAACATTTCTTTAGACATTTTCCAGCCGCCACTTTCATTCCCCTTAACCTAGCCATGGCCTCCACTCTCTAAATCTCCCTAAAACACCCAAAAATCACTTCCTAATCAAGGATTAAGGCTTAGAGGCATCAAATCAAGGAGGATTAGCACAAGGACCGAGGTAGAGCTGCTGTTATATATTGGAATTCGTGCAAATCAGAGGTTCACTTCAGATTTGGAAGTTTTATTGTGGCAAAGGTGAGTGATAGCATCATTTTGACACTAATTACAGTTAATTAAGGGTAATTAGTGAAGATTAGCGAATTTATACACTAATAAATTCTGGAAAAATGTTTAGAAATTCTTAAATAATATTTCACGCCTCTGTTATAAAATTTAGACGATTTGGTTAAGTTTTACTAAGTATGTACTTAAACATGATTAAGAGGGACTATGGGAAAATATGAAGTTTTAGCCACTTTTGATCCCTTTTGATTCATTTGAATTGTTGTTTGCTGTTTGTGGTTGCTATTACATGTTGCTATGACTCTATGGTATGTTTTATGATTGATTAGAATAGTTAGATTGGTCGAAAACGCCGTCGAATGGTGTAGAAAGCTCGCTGGAAAGTTGCAGAAGTGTGCAGGTTCCGAACCGGTTCGGATCGGAGTAAGGGGTCGGATCGGACTAGTGAACTGGCCAAGGGAATCCGAACTGGATTGGGACTTGTCACTGGAAGGATCTTGGCAAGAAGGAAGGCCAATTGTTTAGAGTTGGAGTGGACAGAAGAACGGATCGGAGCAATAGAGCAGATCGGATCGGAGAAAAGGAACAGGACGGATCGGAGCAGGCAAACAACAAACAGAAGGAATCAGATCGGATGAACTACCTCCGAACCGAACTCAAGCAGAGACACCCGAACCGAACCGATATCTGAAGGGGGAGAATCACTGAACCGACCCGACCCGGAGGAAGACACCGACCCAACTCGAAGGGGACTACCGACCTGAACCGATGAAGGTGATGACCACCGAACCGAACAGAATTCTAGAGCTACTGCTGCACGACAACTCTTCTGAAGGCCCACTCCAATTCGACCAGACCCGAGATGCAAAGGAAGTCCAAATGAGAAGTTAGAGCTCAGGATTCAGATGGGAATCAACGAGTTCACTTCATGGTTGGGCTTTGCTGCGGGACGCGTGCTAAGGAGTTAGCGACGTCTATAGCTTTGGACCACTATGGTAGGAGGTACGAAGGCGGATTCAGGGCCATTATGGCATCGGTAGAACCAAGGGCTACGACCAATGAAGTGGGTCATTGAAACGTTTGGTCATGACTCCAAGTGTTTGGCTTGGTCACAGCAGGGTTTCTACAAGTCGGGATTCGTCGTTACCTCAGTTTGGCGAGTGTTCCAAAGTGGTAGATATCGTATGCTTTACGCACTGAGTGAGAGACGTGAGGATGGTTGCTATGGATGATTTGCTTGCTATCATTGTGACATGCACACCCCACCCACGTATCCTTACACTATTTATTATGGCACCTTAGAGTACTGTACGGTATGTGGTACTAACTCTTTGGTTGCAGGTCCAGGTTCAGGTATGGTTTAGTATACCTGTTATTACTCTGTTTAGATGCTTATCGCTCATACCAGGCTTTATGTCTGACCCAGAGTTTTATGTCTCCTCTTATTACTCTGGGTGCTCACACGAGTAGACTAGAGACAGGTTAGCTGGTGATGCACGGGTAGATGATCCGGAGACGAGCAGGAGGCTTCCACGTAATATATATAGTATTCTCCCTGTATTGTTGAAGATCACTGCTTGGGCATTGGTGGTGCATCTTCTACTTTAGTTTTCTTTTGTTAGAGACAGTAAATTTGAAAAGTTGTAATAAGCTGTATTTGGATTTCCGCTGCTCTGATGTTGACATTGATTATTAGTTATCATCTTATGTACTGTCTCGCCTGTTTTATGTCAAGTATGTTATTATTATATTTTATTCCATGCGCTGTGAGACATTCTACAGGTTCTTTGATTAGTTCATTCCCTTCTTTCTTTTCTTCTGACGACCGTTCTGTGCTAGCTGGGCATGTGTACAGCGCACTCTCAGAAGAAACGCAGGCTGGTGCGGGGCGGGCCGTCACACTTGGTATCAGAGCTCTAGGTTGCGTAGTTAACCTAGGGAAGTTATCAGGGAGAGATAATATACGTATACGAGAGAGCGTATTTGTGATTACTTTGGTTTTTAAAAGCTATATATATATACTATTACTATTATAAGGATGAAGTCGTACTGCACTAGCACCACTATGGAGTCGTTAATCATTTCCTTTTTCAGATTGACGATGAGCCGATATGTTAGAGGTACCGGTAGGGGAGCCAATAATGGGAATGCTGCTGACATGAGGACGATGTTTACTGACCTCATGAGAGAGATGCTTAGAGATGTACAGAGGGCAGCTCCCAATGGTGGAAATGGTGGTGGTCCAATGGTGCAGGCGCCAAGAGTCGACTTCGCCAAGCTGAATAAGGATTATACTAGCCTTGGTGGGAAGCCGTTCCACGGAACGGAGTCGGCCACGGATGTTCAGGATTGGTTGGATAGTTGTGAACGTATCTTCGAGGATTTGGGTATTGAGGATGCGATGAAGAGAAAGCTAGCGTCCCGTCAGCTGCAAGGGCGGGCAATGAATTGGTGGAATGCTATAAAGGCAGCTACTCCCGAAGACCAGATTACTTGGGAGCAGTTTAAAGCTCGCTTTAGCGAGAAGTTCATTCCAGCTACTCAGAAGTCAGTACTGTTTAAGAAATTCTTGGAGCTCAAGCAGAATGGCAGAGCTGTCTCGGAGTATATTGCTGAATTCGACACTTTGTCAAAATATGGGTTATCTCTTATTGATACTGCCGAGAAAAAGAATGAGAAATTCATAACTGGGTTAGATCAGTACTTAGGGGAAAGGCTTATTAACCACATCGATGAGACGTTTGAATCGATTGTGGGAAAAGCATTAAGATCAGAGAGTCTCTACCCTAAGCCGAAGACGGAGGTTGCATCTGCAGATGAGCCAAAGCCACAAGTAAGTGGTGGAGGCAAGGGTGGTTCCCAGAATAAAAGAAAGCAGAGTCAGACTAAGGATGGCCAGAAGAAAAAGAATAAACAAGATGTTGAGTGCTTCAGCTGTGGTAAGAAGGGCCATTATGCTAGTAATTGTCGGGCCAAGCCAGCGGATAGGAAGTGCTTCAACTGTGGCCAAATGGGACATCACAAGGACAAGTGTCCACAGCCCCCTAAGGAAAAGCAAATGGTGAAAGCCTACGCTCTTAATGCTATTCCTTCTTCGTCGAATGCCCCAACAGCGGCGGAGAAGGGAAAGAATGTCGTCATTCAAGGTATGCTTTCTGTTTACGATGTTCCTGTTAGAGTTTTGTTTGATACCGGAGCTTCCAGTTCTTTCATATCTAGTGACCTGGTAGATAGGTTGGGATTGGAGCCCGAGATTGTCGATAGACCTTTAGTAGTGACGAACCCGATTGGTGGTTCGACTAGCCTTAGCATGATTTGTCGTAATATGGTCTTATCGAGTCATGGATGCATGTTTGTTTGTGATTGCTTTGTTTTGGGCTTTACTGGGTTTGGCATTATTTTGGGGGTAGATTGGCTCCAAAGATACGGGGTGGTGGTAGACTGTGAGGGCTTGTTGGTGACAGCTAGAGCGGATGATGGGCGGAGGATAGTGTTTGGTGGTCTACCCAGTAAGGGGGTATTGGCTAGTTTTCTAAACTCCCTCGACATTCCGCATAGTGAGTTGTCAGGTTTGCCCATGGTTGGCCAGTATCCGGATGTTTTCGAAGAAGTGACCGGACTTCCACCACACCGAGAGATTGAGTTTCGTATTGATTTGGTAAAGGATGCCAGACCTATAGTGATGCCACTTCGTCGTATGGCACCAAGAGAGCAGCGAGAGCTCGAGGTGCAAGTCAGCGATCTTTTGAAGAAGGGATTTATCAGAAGGAGTGTTTCTGAATGGGGAGCACCAGTTGTGTTTGCTACCAAGGCGGATGGTTCCCTTCGTTTGTGTGTAGACTACCGCGAGTTGAATAAAGTGACGAGGAAGAACAAGTATCCTCTACCGCGGATAGATGATTTGTTTGATCAGTTGAGTGGCACGAGAGTATTTTCTCAGTTAGATCTCACGACAGGTTTTCATCAGCTTAGAGTGGAAGCTGAGAGTATAGCTAAAACGGCATTTCGGACGCCGTCTGGGTTTTATGAGTGGTTGGTCATGCCATTCGGGCTGACCAATGCCCCAGCATATTTTGTGGATCTTATGAATAGGGTATTCAGGGATCAGTTGAATAAGTTTGTCCTTGTGTTCGTTGATGATATTTTGGTCTATTCGAGGACAGAGGAAGAACACAAGGAACATTTAAGAGTAGTGATGGAGGTGTTGAGAAAACACCAATTGAAAGCAAAGTTTTCTAAGTGTCGCTTCTGGAAGAGGGAAGTGAGGTTCTTGGGCCACGTTGTATCAGAAAATGGTATTGCCGTGGACCCGGCAAAGGTGGCTACGGTACAGGATTGGCCTACGCCCAAGAATGCAACGGATGTAAGAAGTTTCTTGGGGTTAGTGGGATATTATCGTAAGTTTATCCAAGGTTTCTCCAAGATAGCAGCACCATTGACCCAGTTGACCAAGAAGAATCAAGCTTTTGTCTGGGATGAAAGGTGCGAGAATGCATTCAAAAGTCTAAAGGACAAGTTGACAAGCGCACCAGTGTTAGTCATTCCTAAGTGGGATGAAGAGATGACGGTATACACGGATGCCAGTGGTACAGGACTGGGTGCTGTATTGATGCAAGGTGGTAGGGTTGTAGCTTACGCAAGTCGGAAATTGAAACCGCACAAGAGGAGATACCCTACCCATGATTTAGAATTGGCAGCAATCGTGTTCGCGTTAAAAATGTGGAGACACTATCTCTTGGGAGAAAGATTTGAGCTGTTTACAGATCATAAGTCGTTAAAGTATCTCTTCTCTCAGAAAGATCTGAATCTCCGTTAGCAGAGATGGCTAGAGTTCTTAGCTTCCTATGATTTTGACATCGCATACACACCAGGAAAGGGCAATGCGGTGGCTGATGCATTGAGTAGAAGACATGCCAGCTTAGGGGCTATGTTCCTTGAATGGAAGCAACTGGAGTTTATCGCGGGGTTTGATTTCAGACCAAAGTGCGAATTGGATCCAGAAATGTTAGCAAGTTTGACGATCAGACCCACTTTGATTGAGCGGATCGGCTCTAGTCAGAGGGACGATCCTAACCTATTGGAAATCATCTCCAAGTTAGAGATGGGTATCTATGAGGAGATGAACAAGTATGGGCTTGATCGAGATAGATGGCTTAGAAAGAATGGAAAGCTTGTTGTACCCAATGTCAATGGATTGAGGGATGAAGTGCTTAGAGAATGTCATCACTCAAAGCTAACTATACACCCCGGTGGTAACAAGATGTATCGAGATATGAAGCAGACCTACTACTGGGAAGGGATGAAAAGAGACATTGGGAAGTTTATATCCAAGTGCATGAATTGCCAGCTAGTTAAAGCCGAGCAAAAGAAGCCTAGTGGGTTGTTACAGCCCTTAGAAATTCCCGAATGGAAATGGGAGCAAGTCTCGATGGATTTCATCGACGGTTTACCAAGGACTAGATCGGGATATGACAGCATTTGGGTAATTGTAGATCGACTGACTAAAAGTGCAAGGTTTATACCAGTCAAATCGACCAGAACGGCAGCTAAGTTAGCAGAATTGTATATGAAGTGGGTAGTGAGATTTCATGGGGTACCTAAAAGCATTGTGAGCGACCGAGACCCGTTGTTCACTAGTGGGTTTTGGAAGAGCTTACAAGAGGCTCTAGGGTCAGAGTTACATCTCAGTACCGCATATCATCCTCAGACCGACGGTCAGACGGAGAGGGTGAACCGTATTTTGGAAGATCTCTTAAGAGCATGTATATTGGATTTTGGTGGATCATGGGATGACCATTTGCATCTAGTAGAGTTTGCATATAATAATAGCTACCAATCCAGTATTGGTATGGCTCCGTTTGAAGCTTTGTACGGAAGACCGTGCAACTCACCATCATGTTGGATAGAGACTGGCGAGAAGTTTATGCTTGGACCAGATGTGGTGAGGGAAACTTCAGATAAGATTAAGATCATTCAACAACGAATGAAAGCTGCTCAAGATAGGCAGAAGAGCTATGCTGATAAGAGGAGGAGAGACTTAAAATTCTCCGTTGGCGACTTGGTGTTTGTCAAGATTTCTCCGTTGAAGAGCGTAATACGATTTGGCAGGAGAGGCAAGTTGGCACCAAGATTCGTTGGCCCATTCCCTGTTCTTGAACTAGTCGGGAATTTGGCATATAGAATTGACTTACCAGAGAAAATGGCGGGAGTTCACAACGTATTTCATGTTTCCCAACTAAGGAAGTTCGTTCACGACTAAGATATGACTATTTCACCTGATCAGTTAGAGGACTTCGAAGTAGAACCCGAGGCGGTTGGGAACCGCAAGCCGGCCCGTATTGTCGAACACGACATGAAGCAACTTCGAAGGAAGGCAGTGAAGCTAGTCAAGGTACAGTGGAGCAAGGACGAGAGTGATTGTACTTGGGAGACAGAGGAGGACATTAGGAAGACACACCCAGAACTCTTTGCCTGGTAAGATTTTGACTTCGATTTAGTTTTCCGCATGCTAGGATAGGCTTGTTTGCTTGTTTTGCATGTTTGATTTTTGTACGTGGTTGTTAGGCATGCGGGATCCTTTGTATGTTTTAGGTTAAGGAATTTCGGGGATGAAATTTCTTAAGGGGGGGAGAGTGTAACGACCCACATTCTACGCATCATAGGATCGTGGAATATTTATTTCTGTCACATACGAAGTCGTATGGTCATGTAACTTTGGGGGACGACTATTGGGGTCATTTCCCATATTCATGATTTTTCCCGATTTTTAAATGACCATTTTACCCCTAGTTATCACTGTTTTGGCCATAACTTTTGACTGGAAAGGAATTTTGACCTGAAACCACTTCCATTGGCTCCGGATGATGGTTTCTCTTTCCGTAGAGTGGTCACATTAGCCAAACGGACTTACCGTTTGGGAGATATGGCTGAAACAAGTTTCAGACGGTGAAAAACAGCTTAATTGGGCTTAACCGGGTGATTAGCAGCTAGGCCCAAGGGGAATTTCGGGTTTAGGGGTATATAGGTGCTGATTAGGGTTAGAAAACATTTCTTTAGACATTTTCCAGCCGCCACTTTCATTCCCCTTAACCTAGCCATGGCCTCCACTCTCTAAATCTCCCTAAAACACCCAAAAATCACTTCCTAATCAAGGATTAAGGCTTAGAGGCATCAAATCAAGGAGGATTAGCACAAGGACCGAGGTAGAGCTGCTGTTATATATTGGAATTCGTGCAAATCAGAGGTTCACTTCAGATTTGGAAGTTTTATTGTGGCAAAGGTGAGTGATAGCATCATTTTGACACTAATTACAGTTAATTAAGGGTAATTAGTGAAGATTAGCGAATTTATACACTAATAAATTCTGGAAAAATGTTTAGAAATTCTTAAATAATATTTCACGCCTCTGTTATAAAATTTAGACGATTTGGTTAAGTTTTACTAAGTATGTACTTAAACATGATTAAGAGGGACTATGGGAAAATATGAAGTTTTAGCCACTTTTGATCCCTTTTGATTCATTTGAATTGTTGTTTGCTGTTTGTGGTTGCTATTACATGTTGCTATGACTCTATGGTATGTTTTATGATTGATTAGAATAGTTAGATTGGTCGAAAACGCCGTCGAATGGCGTAGAAAGCTCGCTGGAAAGTTGCAGAAGTGTGCAGGTTCCGAACCGGTTCGGATCGGAGTAAGGGGTCGGATCGGACTAGTGAACTGGCCAAGGGAATCCGAACTGGATTGGGACTTGTCACTGGAAGGAGCTTGGCAAGAAGGAAGGCCAATTGTTTAGAGTTGGAGTGGACAGAAGAACGGATCGGAGCAATAGAGCAGATCGGATCGGAGAAAAGGAACAGGACGGATCGGAGCAGGCAAACAACAAACAGAAGGAATCAGATCGGATGAACTACCTCCGAACCGAACTCAAGCAGAGACACCCGAACCGAACCGATATCTGAAGGGGGAGAATCACTGAACCGACCCGACCCGGAGGAAGACACCGACCCGACTCGAAGTGGACTACCGACCCGAACCGATGAAGGTGATGACCACCGAACCGAACAGAATTCTAGAGCTACTGCTGCACGACAACTCTTCTGAAGGCCCACTCCAATTCGACCAGACCCGAGATGCAAAGGAAGTCCAAATGAGAAGTTAGAGCTCAGGATTCAGATGGGAATCAACGAGTTCACTTCATGGTTGGGCTTTGCTGCGGGACGCGTGCTAAGGAGTTAGCGACGTCTATAGCTTTGGACCACTATGGTAGGAGGTACGAAGGCGGATTCAGGGCCATTATGGCATCGGTAGAACCAAGGGCTACGACCAATGAAGTGGGTCATTGAAACGTTTGGTCATGACTCCAAGTGTTTGGCTTGGTCACAGCAGGGTTTCTACAAGTCGGGATTCGTCGTTACCTCAGTTTGGCGAGTGTTCCAAAGTGGTAGATATCGTATGCTTTACGCAGTAAGTGAGAGACGTGAGGATGGTTGCTATGGATGATTTGCTTGCTATCATTGTGACATGCACACCCCACCCCCGTATCCTTACACTATTTATTATGGCACCTTAGAGTACTGTACGGTATGTGGTACTAACTCTTTGGTTGCAGGTCCAGGTTCAGGTATGGTTTAGTATACCTGTTATTACTCTGTTTAGATGCTTATCGCTCATACCAGGCTTTATGTCTGACCCAGAGTTTTATGTCTCCTCTTATTACTCTGGGTGCTCACACGAGCAGACTAGAGACAGGTTAGCTGGTGATGCACGGGTAGATGATCCGGAGACGAGCAGGAGGCTTCCACGTAATATATATAGTATTCTCCCTGTATTGTTGAAGATCACTGCTTGGGCATTGGTGGTGCATCTTCTACTTTAGTTTTCTTTTGTTAGAGACAGTAAATTTGAAAAGTTGTAATAAGCTGTATTTGGATTTCCGCTGCTCTGATGTTGACATTGATTATTAGTTATCAGCTTATGTGCTGTCTCGCCTGTTTTATGTCAAGTATGTTATTATTATATTTTATTCCATGCGCTGTGAGACATTCTACAGGTTCTTTGATTAGTTCATTCCCTTCTTTCTTTTCTTCTGACGACCGTTCTGTGCTAGCTGGGCATGTGTACAGCGCACTCTCAGAAGAAACGCAGGCTGGTGCGGGGCGGGCCGTCACATCTATCTTCTTCTTCATGGAAGTCTTCAATATCTTTCGGGTATCCCTGGTCTGGAAGATCCCAAATTCAGATCAGCTTTGAACCTGCAATGGCGGCCATAAGCACCATCGATGGCTTAGGTCGATCAACTGATGCTACGGCTGCATTGAATGTTTCTAAGAAGGAGCGTAGGCTCTCGCCGCACCACTGCTTGATGGATATGAGGAACATGACACTCTTCGGTTGGGAGATATGAACTTTGAAATGCTCGATGAAGCGAGTGACAAGCATGTTCCAACTACTAATTGATTCAGTTGTTAACCGTCAAAACCACATGTCAGCTATGTTGGTGAGAAAGAGAGGGAAGCATTTGGCCATGGCATTGGTCGATGAAGAAAGTACTTCCATGTGACACATGTATCGCATGAGATGTATGGTCGGGTCGGTCCTTCCGTTATAGGGCTCCAGGACCGAAAGTTTGAAGTCTGGTGGATTGCATGAGTCTCTGATTTCTGCTGTGAAGGGAATGTGACGGATGTTATCCACATCCTACTGAGAAGTGTTGCCTCTGGTGAAGCATTTGAAGATGCTTGCTATCTGGCTTCCACCTCTAAGGAGTTGTTGCCATGAATCCAATTCTTCACTGGGATATCGGTGAGAATCCCAGTACTAGGCTCGGTGGAAACATACCCTGACTCCCTGGGGTTGGTTCGGCCCGACCTCCGAGAGTTGAGTGAGAGTGTATCCTAGCCTCGGGCGCTGGTTCAAGGTTAGCCAAATCCGCTTAGTTATTATTGGACTGAACCATATCCATGGCTGTAGGATTGGACCGATTCAGGCGAGTGGTATCCATTCAGGGATCAGTATTGCCCCTGCTCGAGGTGATTTCATATTGGTTTTCAGCAGTGTTTCCCTCCGTTATGTTGGGACCAGTATTGTAGAGTGGTCTTAGTGACACAGAGGGTTGTTGCGACCAGCTCTTCGTTGAGGGGGAGCTTGCATGAGACGAGTTTGTTGTAAGATATTGGGTCGGTCTGATGGTTGTATTGATCCATGTTCTGGTTGACCCAAAGTTGAACTGGTTCAGGAGCTATCTATCCAGGGAGTTGAGCGAACCCCAGACTAGAGGAAAAATGGTCGACCGGTCCGCAATTGGCCATGGCCGACCTGAGAATCTGCAGCTACTAAAGCTCCACTTGAGGCTGGAAGTGATTATCCTAGCATTAGCCGATCGGGAAGTGAATTTGAACCAGGAGGAAGCAAAGTTGTGGACCTATTTGGGGCTTAGGTCTTAGCCGATCGAAGATCAATTGTTACCCCAACCTCGCTCAGTGTAGGAAATAATACAGGAATGTGAGTTTCCTTTTCTATCCGGGCAATGAAATTGTTTATCATTTCCTCATGTTTTTTGAGAAGTCCATCCCATTGTGCCATATGATCTCTGAACTCGGTCAATACTTTATTCATCTCATCCCTAATGAGATATTGGGATGGGTCTTTATGGGATGAACCCTCTTGGCTTGCCTCCAATGCTGCTTTTTATGCTGCATTAGCAGGTCGAGATTAAGAGTGAGAAGGTGTTGTATCCCTCTTCCGCTTTGTCATTGCTTCCTTGAGATTTACTAAAGGTCATAGGGTATGTATACGTGCCCCTACCCGGCATGCCAAAGTGTTGACGTCAAAAGTTGGTCTAATGACAATCAACCCCAAACGTGCATTAACGACACATGAAAATAATCACAAAAATGTGAAA
Source organism: Allium sativum (assembly GCA_030737875.1). Lineage (NCBI taxonomy): Eukaryota > Viridiplantae > Streptophyta > Magnoliopsida > Asparagales > Amaryllidaceae > Allium > Allium sativum. Next base: position 435,039,236 of record CM060912.1, read on the forward strand.
AATGTAAATAAACACAGGAGACATAGTATTTTATAGTGGTTCGGCTTAATCTAAGCGTATGTCCACTTTATATTCTTTGTTTATATTGTCGATTACAGTTTACAATGGATTTTCGGAGGAAGAAAGTAGAGAAAGAAGAGATATTTACATCAAATTCTTGTGTTGAATCTAGGGTATATGACATGCTATTTTTAGATGCTGGATAGAGAACTTTTAGCAGCGGATTTCAGATGATTATCCATTTCGGGGAAGGGTTGTATATATAAAATTAGATCCATGCTGAGGTGGTATGCGGCGTGGCATATCTCCTTTTCAGGGCTGGACACATGCAACCTGATTGAGAAATGTAGTTGTGGGCGGTGGACTCGATTTTACTGCTCGTGAATAGTTCTTCTCGAAAACTACAATGTACATGGAGCTCGAAACTTAGCATGTGAAAAGTTATTCTTGATTAAAGTTGACCAATTTTGTAGCCTTGGGAGTAACACTCCGTCATTTAGCAGATAAGTTTTGATCTAGAATTCTCGATCCGATATTCTAGGTTTGACCCGATTCTTCAGGAGCACCCGTCTGATTGATTGATGACTTTGATCAATCGACTTGTCTCGTCTTTGGAAGAATGCCGACTTGGGGGGATGAGCTTTTATTTTCTGCGAGGTAGCTTTGGGTCGACTTATGGTCGGTCGACCTAAGGTGAAAATCATCCCTTAAAGTCTGGAATGGGCCGACATCTGGTAGCAAGTTTCGACTTTGGGTTGGGAAGACTTTTTACCAAAAAGTAGGTCAACACCAGGCTACCAAGTTCCAAGCCAAGAAATCATGATGCACACTCATGGAAAATGTTGATCACATGATGGGTTCAACCATTTTGAATTTGCCAAAACCTGTATAAAACGTATCCCCATGTGGATACGAAATTTGTATTTCATATCCCTAGGAGATATGAAATATACGAGAATTTTCCAAAGTGAGGAACATGCCAGGGCCAGTGCGGAGCAAGGATTTTGAGTGATCGTACCATGTTGATCACAACTATTGAGACGCTCGATCCTGAGCTTGGAAAAATGACAGATTTGAGCCATGTGGTGATCGCGCTGAGTTGCGCTAACGTTTTTGCCTGATCAACATGTATCGATCACATGTTTCTGAGTTGATCCAAATTAAACCAAGTAAACTTTAGCCAATTGATTTTTGGTGATTGGCATAAGGTGCTCAAGCCTTTTCAAGTGATCAACGCGCCTTCACTACACGTGGTCGAGTTGATGTCGATTCCAAGAATGAACTATAATTTAACTCGACTTCGAGCGCCCTAACTTCGACCAAATCGCTTTTCTTTCGAATGACGTTCTCGAGACTCGGGTGCGCCGTTAACCATACTATCTATTTGTGACTTCTTGACAAAGTTTGTCAACACTTTACCTCCCCAAAACATTTCTTTCTTGAACAAAGGAATATGTGTTTTGCGAGTAGTCCAGAAATCTATAAATCTATGGGTCGAGATTCGAGAGAAGTCTGATGATTGCTAAGATCGTAATAGAATATAAATTTAATGACCACTAGGATCGTAGTAAAAGAGAAATCCGGCTAACATTGTTGAGGTCGTATTATAGTCGAAATCCAATGACCATTGAGATCGTATTTTGACAGTTTGTTGAGTCTGGGATGCATGGTACCCTGAAAAGTCGTGGATTGGAGTCCAAGAGCTTTGGAAGCTTAAGTCCGAGGACCTGAGTCCAAAGTTGTGAACCAGAGTTCGAAGTTTATACTTGGCTGACCAACTACAGGACCAAAGTCTGAATTTTACACTTACTGATCTAGTGTGGGACTGAAGTCCAAATTTTATACTTGACTGATCAAGTGTGGTAATATTGTTCAAATTTTATACTTGACTGATCAAGTGTGGGACCAAAGTCATAATTTTATACTTCATTGATCAAGTGGGGGACCGTTGGCGGACCAAGTCGGGAGCGGAGTCCTAATTTTATACTTGGCGGACCAAGTGGGAACCAAAGTCCAAATTTTATACTTGGCGGACCAAGCATGGACCAGAGTCCTAATTTTATACTTGGCAGTCCAAGCGTGGACCGGAGTCCTTATTTTATACTTGGAGGACCAAGCATTGGATCGAAGTCCTAATGTAGTCTTTTAATAATGCCGAAGAGGTACAACGGTCAATAGCCCAACTCAAAGCACGACAAGTAAACGGGTCGGTTTCCTGCGCATATGAGCTGACATAGGCACATTGATTACAAGTAAGGCAAATCAAAAGGTGAAAAGTTGCTAACAACAAGAACAAACATTGGTAACAGATCGGAGTCTGAAAAGCCAAAAGGTCCCTTTGGGCCGATCAGTTGATTATGATGCTATTGCGATCGCATCACTACCTGCCCCTATCCTGAGTTGTTGTAGGGGTTGGGCGTGTGGTGCTCTTGTTGCCAGATTCCTTACATATTACGGTAGCTTAACACGCATGACTCGTGCCTCGATCTGATCACGAATCTGCTTATAATGATTGGTGTCATGACCAGGCAATTCATGGAATATATAGTACTTATAAGAGCTCACTTGTCTTTCAGTTGGGTCTCTCCTGGGGGACCTTTGGAAAGGCGCAGTTCCATGGATATTGAGATAAATCCTTTCCAGGCTAGGGTAGAGTTTAGTGTATGACAAAAACTTTAGCTCGATATGAGGCCATGTATTCCGATCATCCCAAGACTTTCCCTTTCCTCTTTTGAGCATAGACGGTCCTCTACTCATTGTAGAGTTGACCTGATGAACTGGTTTTTAATCAAGGGAGTCTTCCTCCTTCAGAAATCTTTCTGCTTCGTAGTAATATTGAACGAGATCCCTTGGTGGGTCCCGTCACAATGAGATTTTGAGAAAAAGTTTTGTCAAGAATGCCGAAGACGACAACTTTTAAAACCATGGACGTATCTGGTTTATCGACGGAGGCAACCGCCATGTTGAACCTTTCAAGAAATTTGTGTAGAGTCTTGCTTGTTCTTTACTTAACTGCTACCAGAGGCACAACATTCTTTGGCTAGGCTATACGAACCCTAAATTGCTCAACAAACTTTCCAACCAAGACATTCCAACTATTGATAGATTCAGGTTCCAATTGCCTAAACAACAAGATAGCGATATCTATTAGATTAAGGGAGATGCACTTTGTCATACGCTGTCTGAAGACGAAAGCACTTCCATATGGCGTATGTAGAACATCAGATGAATTATAGGATCCTTCCTTCCATCGAAAGCTTCTATCTCCGGTAATTTAAAGTCCAGTGGGTTTTGTGAATTCTTGATGTGTCGAGAAAAGGGGCTACGAGTAACACAATCTAAGCTTGCATGGGGTGCTCCGCCCGTGTAAAGCATTGAATAGCATCGGCAACTTGACTTTCACTTCCTATATCGAATAACTGCCTCCAATTGTTTAAACCAATGATAGTGGCCCCAGTGCCAAGTCCAACGTTAGCAAATTGTTGAGCCCAAACCAGAATATCTGGCTCAATCCTAACCTTAAGTGCCTCGACCGGCACAAATCCAACATTTGGAATTACGGGAGTTCCTACATCCGAAGATGTGCGCACTAGCGCTTGAGCGACATTACGAACACCTTATCATGAAACCTAATTAACCACAACCTAAGCTAAACTTGAATGGGATTGTGGTTGGTGCCCTCGAGCCTAGCCGATCCAATAGCTATCTGCGGATAGGGGACGACACAGGATTGTTCTTCAGGAATTGCCCCCAAATCCTGAGTTAATCCTTAGCACTTGTTCCGACCATGTTACTTTAGCCTTACGGCCACGAAATTCCTTCGAGTTGACCCAGAAAAATGTTCCTCTTACTATTCCAAGAGAGAAGTTAGGTCTTTAGTTAAATCTTTGATGACTCCATCGATGTCTTCGCGAGTAATGTAGTTTAACGGATATCCGGTTGAGGAAATTTCCCGACTCTCCTCTATACCCGCTCCTTCCGAGCAAGTTCATCTTATCTATTTCCCCTTAACCATTGAGAAGTCTGAGAGACATCCAAAGCCGACGTCAAAATATGAAACCAAAGTCAACATCCTTAATCAAATCCGAGAACGAAAACTAAATCCGAAGTCAAAGTTGTTGCGCCCGTCCCTGGCGTGCTAAAGTGTTGACGTGGGAAATTAGTTATTTGTGCATGCCACCCCCCATAAGTGATTTTAGAAGTATAGTCAATATCCAAACAATCAAAGTACGAGAAATGTAAAGGGACACACAATTTTATAGTGCTTCGACCTAATTCCTACGTCCAGTTTATGGTAATCATTCATTATAGTTTTGTCGATTACAATGTTTATCCAAGTTCGGACAATTTGAATGTACAAAGTTTTATAAAAAGTAAAAAATATCTTGTTAATTCATAACTTATTTGTTATGCCAAAGTGTGTTAGGATGAACAAAAATGTCCAAAGAGAAGATTCAATGTCTAAGAGTATCCGTGAATGTCCAAGATATGTCCAAAAGTCCAAGTGAACACCAAAACATTGTAAGCAAACTTCTACGTGAAGTTTACAAGTCCAAGATGAAGTAAGCCATGGGGAATCACAATGGAAGACATTAATTAGCTCCAAAGAGAGAAAACCCACATCCCAAATGATTATCAAAGTCCAAAAGTGCTAACCCCTTCGAATGCCAAGAGAGAGGGTATTTATATGTGAAGTTTGTATGCCACAGCAAGAATTTCGTACCCCGGGGGGATGTAGAATTCGCTTCCCCAGGACTTAGCCAAATTATGATCTCTCTCTGTAAAATTCAAATCCTGAAGCCGAGGCATCGAAAATAGGCGATCGTTGTGTGTCGATCAGCCAAAATCGGGTGGCCAACATAATGTCTCGCCGGCATGGCAAAGCTAGGATTTTCGAACCCTCAACTTTGCATCTCCTAATTCGCATCGAATCCTCGAGATGATAGGGGAAAATGTTGGATCCAGTCGTTGCACTTAGGATTTTTGAGTTGCCAGAAAACATGTCCGCCTCTGTGCTAAGAATTTCGCATCTTAAGCTACCAAGTGCCAAGCCGAGAAATCGTGATGAGCACTCATAGAAACCGTTGATCACATCCATGTGTTCAATCACTTTGAATTTGCCAGAACCTATATAAAAGGTATGCCCTAGAGGGATAGGATTTCGTATCCCCAGGGGGATACAATTTCGTATCCCTAGATACCAAAATATAGTATTATTATCCCCTGGAGGATACGAAATATCCGAGAATTTTCCAAAGTAAGGCATGTGCCAGGGCTAGTGTGAAGCAATGATTTCGAGTGATTGTACCATATTGATTACGGATTTTGAGACACACGATCCTGAGCTTGGCAAAGTGCCAGATCTGAGCCATGTGGTGATCGTGTTGAGTTACACTAATGTTTTTTCCTGATTAACATGTATCGATTACGTGTTTCTGAGTTGATCTAAGTCAAGCCAAGTAAACTTCGGCTAATTGAGTTTTAGTCATCAACATGAGTGCTTAAGCCTTTTCAAGTGATCGACACGCGTTTGCCCCATGTGATTGAGTTAATGCTGATTCAAGAATGAACTATATTTTTAACTCGATTCCCAACGCGTTGCGACTTCGACCAAATCGCTTTGTACTTTCGATGACGTTCTTGAGGCTCCAGCATGTCATTAACCATAATCCTGAAGTGCGACTGCTTGACCAAGAAGTGGTTAACACTTTATGTATCTTTAATGAATTCTTTGTAAAGATACTAAATTAATCCAACCATGTCAATTATTATTAATTTAAGATTCCCTACAAACATAAAGTTAACTAATTTAACAAAGCAAATTTGAAAAATGGATCTTAATCAATAAGTCCAAATATAATCTATATGTATATGTTTATATGTAATTTTTAAAAAAACTGTTTATTGTAAAATATTTTAAAATAATTTTAACATGCATATACATATATATGCATTAATGTATGTGTATGAACATTAAAATAGAAAACATTTTGGAATCAAGGTAAACTAAATTAGAACAATAAGTCAATCAGATCAAAATTAATAGGAGTTTATATTAAAAACCATAAATAAGTATATCAACTTCAAATTAAAACGAATTTTAATGATAATAAGTTATACTACTTTAAGATCTACAGTTGGATATATATATATAAGGAATGGTAAATGCATTATAAAATTTGAGAATGAATCAACAACTGGATTTACAAAATCATATAAATAAATATTGACTGGATTTACCTTGTTGTGTTGCCTTTTGATTTGCACCTTAAATGAATAAGACTTTTACATCCGATTGAGTCACATATGATCCAGAAATTGCAACAATCTGAAGCACCACTTTATTTTATTTGTTTTGATTTTTTTTTGTAAATATTTAGGGTTTCGAGACCATTAATTTTCGGTCAAGAGAGTGAAAAAAAATAAAGATTGAGATTAGGATTTAGAGAAGCAATTGAATAAAAGGTAAGGTATTTATAGTGGGAAACATACTTAACCTCCTCGCTTCATTTTCTACATTTACCCATTGAATTTTAACTCATTTATCTTCCTATGGACTTCTATGAATGATTTTATACAGGCTTTAAAATATTCCCAAACACATCTACTAACTAATCTATTTACATGAAATTTTATTTTTGTATTAATATCCTATATCGATACCTACATGCAAAACTTTTATGCTCGTACTTTATCGGTACTAATGACATTCAAACAAATCAAATAAACTAATTTTAAATAATTAATATTTCATAAAGATTATATAATTAGATTAATTTATAATTATTAATCATGTAACTTTTTGAAGCATTCATTTTTATGGTTATGCAACTCAAATGTGCAAGTTCAGTTAGCGATTAATGATGAACTACCCGAACACTAATGTTCACTTGTCATTTAGGGTAGCGGATAGCAGTATAGTTGAATTTATCACTTAGACATCATTTAGGAAAACTCAATTTTTTTTTGTTATAAGTGGCACTTGATAATGATAATTACTCCCCCTTCATCAAAATTTTGTCATTTTGAATTTATGAAATTTGGTAATGGTCTAAATTCTAATATCTTCTATAGTCAAATTTATAGTTCAATCATAAAATTCTTAGTTCGATAATATATTCATCACAATGCTTTTACTAAAGACTTTGACTGTAAGTTGACTTTAATTGACAGTGATACAAATCTCATATAACAAAGTAGACAAATTATCTCTTAAATAGTGCTTCACTTTCAATACTTCCACTCAAACCCAACTACAGTCGTTCAGAAGAAGTCGTATCAAGATTTAACTGTAATCAAAGAAGAACTTCCATATTGAAGATAAAAAATATTGTCGAGTTGAGATAAGTTTGTTAGCTAGTCACATTGATATTTTCTATTTGATTTTATTTATAGTAACAAACAAAAAAAAATCAAGAGTTGCTTCACCAAAATAACTATAGAGTGGGTCGGTCCATAGTTATCTAATAACCCCAAGTTGCAACCTCTTCAGCCACAACATTCACGAGTAATACGTTGCTCAACGTTGAGAGAGCTTTGTGTACTCTAGTATCAATGGATACATTATTATGTCTCAATGCATCTTGACTAAAAACATATAAAGTTGTATGTTTATTTTCGTTGTAATACTTACAATCACAACACATTGCAACTACAATCACAAAACATATCATTTATATATTTTTTGTTAAGTATATTTTTAATGAAATTAATTACATGATAAAACATATTATATCAAGTACATAATAGAAAGAAAACACTTTCTATTCCAAACAAGATCGACTATCTTGTTAAATATGTGTAACGGATTGTATAATTTCCATTAAGGCGTACTTTTAATTAGCTCTATCATTTTAGCCTATATGATTTTACCTAAAATTTACTCGACTTTGTTTTACTTAAGTCTTCCTTAACCTAAGCTATGTTACCATACGTAACATTTCTCATTCTGAAACACAAAGATAGAACTTAATTCACTACATTCACATTGGAATTATCCTATCACGATATAGATGAGATCAACTATATCAAATGTTCTTGAGTAAACATAAATAAAATTAACACATAATGATACTTTAAATCTAACAATTTAGTTCCTTATTTTCATTCCTATGCAGAGCTCATACATATAATACCCTTGGCTACTATAAAGGCCTTATGCCTTCACTTAATATTCCACTGCATGCTAACAGTCAGTTTCAGATTCCATTAAAAATTTGAAATTAACAATTAAAAGCTACAAATATTTGAATATAAATGTGACTGAAACATTGTGACGACCCGGATTTTCCAGTCATTCAAATTTGAACTTGTATCGTAACGACTCGGAAAATTCGATGCTCGACTTTTCGATAGTAATATATAATCCCATATTACTTGCCAAAAATCCAAGTGTCAAAAACACGGTTTGTTAACAGAAAGAAAGTAGAGGGTGAGAAAAGAAAGAAAGAAATATTATAATAGAAGAATAAGAAGATCAAAATCTCACAACGGAATGAACAAAATATAATATATCAAAATGCTTTATATAAACAGAACTGTATATATATATATATTATAATGTCAGAGTACACATTCATTCAAGTACAACACACGCGCGGAATAATAATATATTACCAGAAAATACAGATATACTTCTCATATCCAGCTCCTCCTCTGGAGCTCCAAGCGAACCTAACTTGGTAATGTACTCGGCCTGACCCGAGCACATTTGAAGCAAAGGTAAATTCACCTGGATCAGTCTGGAATACTTTCAGTGATAAATTCACGATACAACTAACTTTTTTAACTTTAAAAAATCCTTTTTTAAAGAAAAGATAATTGTAAGACCAATCCACACATAAACACGTTGACTTTTACCTTATGATAACCTAAAATATTTTTAATATATCAAAAATCCGGTGATATAATAATAATGTTTATCAAACCACAAATAAATAACCATCTAGTAGAACGCTTGCATCTCACACTCTACATATTCATTATATAATCAAAAACCGCATAGCACTTATTGGAGATTGGGTTTCTAACTATGACAAGGTATGAGACCACCTTCTGATAGTGCATCTCTAAAGAGGAATGCATTAGGGTTCAATAAGAACATCTTGCAACCCAACCACACATGACCGACCACACATTCAGCTTGAGCGTATCGAACATACTGTCGGTTAGTAGCAACCTAAACTGTATTCCCATAAGATACAGAAACTATAACAATCCGGAATTTCACAACCAATTTAAAATTATTTTGATATAATTTTATGGGAAAATGAGTCAAAATTTAAAAATTAGATTTTTAAATCATCGCATAGCCCCTTAAAAAGTGAAATTTTGATAACGACCTCGACGAGGACAATTTTGTTGGATTTGGAATAATCAATCATTGCTAGATTTCAAATTTCATGTTAAACGGAGTCAACATGTGGCTATGAGAGGCAGACACATTTGCTAAGAAACTGATAGTCAGTTTATAAAGGGACATTATTGAGACGATCTCAGAATTCGATTTCACTTTTTTTCTAGATTAATATCAACAAATAATGGAAGAATCCAAAGTTTCAATATTTTTAGAGTTAGCATGTAGGCGTGCAAGATGAGAAGGTATGCTAAAATCTCATTTTTGAAGATAATTTGAGCTAGAGAGAAAATTAAAATGGAAGGTCAAACTAACTCGGAATTCAACGAAACTTGGTTCATTGGTTTGTATTGATGTGTATTATCTCATGCCGAAATCTCATAGCAAACGGAGAATACTTGCAGTCGAAGAGAAGAGGAGATAAATTCCTTCATATACCTCTTTTCTTCCATTCTCTTCTCACTTCTCTTCCATTTATTTTTTACCTCCTTCTTTCAAAAAATGGCCTCCTCCCCAAATCGCCAAACCCTAGCCCCTCCTTCCTCCTCCCCTTCCTCCCCCTAGCCATCGCCTTACCTCCAACCCCACGTCGGTTGAGGCCCCCCAAACCCCTTGCATGCACATCCCCCTACCCTTCTCTTCTTCTTCCTCCTCCAAAACTCCATTTTTCCTCCTACTGGAGCTTGCTACACTCCCCTAGCACCTCTACACCTCTCTAAACTCACTAAGACTCTCTCCATTCACCGTGCCAAGTCCGGACAGCGGAGAAGTGAAGTTTGGGTGCTCCATTCATGCCCGAATTTGTCTCCATCGAGCTTGCTACCTCCGAATCTACTACTACACAAGTATTAAAAATCATAGGAGGGAAGCTTGACCACTTTAAACCTCCGGGAAGCCGCATTAAAGCTTGGTAAAGTCGCATTTAAAAAATTGACGGAGTGGAACTCTCGGTGAAAATCTAAATTCAATTTATAAAGGGGTTAGATAATTTAATGAATCGTGAGAAAATTGTTTCTAAGTTAATTGTTACGTTAAACAACTAGTGTATGCGATGAAATAGTTTTTAGTTAGTTAAAAATGTGATTTTTAACTAGTGTATGCGATGAAATAGTTTTTAATTAGTTAAAAATGTGATTTTTAACTAATGTATGCGATGTAGATTAGATATGCGGTATGTAAACAAAACCGTATTGATAACGTGGAATTGTAACTTGAATTGATTAAAAAAATTAATGATTTAAGTGTTGATTGGTTATAGTTAAAAATAAAAATAAACTACGAAGTAATACGATCAACATGGAATGATAATAAAAATTTATCATGCTTTAGTAAGCAACTAACGATGTAAGAAAATATTATTTTTAATCGTTATGTAAGTACATATTTAAACTTGCGCCAAACTATAATTGGAAAATTAATGCAGTGAATTTTATTTGATTAGTATTTGGCGATTAAAAATATTTAATCATGTTTGTTGTTATTCATTGCCGGTTACATGCATTCATGTTTATTCTTGTTAGTTCAACACTTGAACTATTCACAATTCATTTTCATTAGAAGCATTGTATGAATATGTGACACTTGCATTTCATACTACGTGGATGGACACTTTTGGCGCCTTAAATGACATTGGATGATTGAGTATTTATTTATTTATAACTACCGTGCGTGCATTGTATGCGAGTGATGGTTTCTAGATTAATTAAACAAAACCATATGATAGAGAACAGGTATTGGACTACTGTAACACCCTGAATTTTCTATGACTATTAAAAGAATGAATTTAAGAATACTTAATTGTTAAAGTGAGAATTAAGGGAAAAGGGTTATGCCATTGCATTCGTCTTGAAATTCTGCTTGGAATAGAGTCCAAGTTTTCGTAAATTGGACTTCGTATGAGGATGTTATGGCCCTCGGAAGTTTCAGTAATTTAAATAAATTAATAACAGTTCAGACTTAAAATTCAGAATTCAAAATTCAAGCAAGGAAGCGGGCTGGGCGGGATTTTTCCCGCCCAAGGCCAGGTCGACCAGGGGGTCGACCTGGGGGTTGACTTCCCCTATACAGGCCAACCAGAGGGTCGAGCTGGGGGCGACCTACCCCTCGGGGCAGATCTAAAATAAGATGATTCTGACTTGTTGCTGAGTCTTTCCTGACCTGTTGCTAAGTCACTAGGGCATAGTTGGAAATTTTGGATAACGCTATCTAGTCTAAACGGTTGTGATTACTCCTATGATAATCTAACGGCTTATGTTGATTGAAATTTCTATATAAGCACGCATAGACTCAACCCCTAAACATAAAATAAATTAGTCTCTTGGCCTCCATGCTGCTTCTAGGATAGTTCTTCTTCCTAAAGCTTAAGGATTTGCAAGTCAGAATTCTAATATGAAACGACGAACGCATTATCCGCTTCTCTAACCTATCTTTGTGAGTACAATTTCTTTCACAAAATAATTAATAAATTAATTATGATGAGTTATAGTTGGGATTATGAGAACTTGTATGTTGAATCATGTGACGTTGCTTAACTTTGTTATCGTTTGTTGGTGAACATATGACAGTTTTGTTAACTTATGTTAGTAGATCTATTTCATATGTCCAATCACATATGTTTAACTTGATTCAATTTATGACATCAGTTTATGTGCAAGTTTGGGATGTAAATCATATGCTAGTTTGTATGTGAATCTCATGCAAGTCTATTTTTACATATGCTAGTTTGTATGTAAATCTTATGCAAGTCTGTATGTGAATTATACATAAGTTTATATGTGAATCAAGTGTATACATATGCTAGTTTATATGAAAAACATGTGATATTAGTTTACATGTTAAAATTCATATGCAAGTTTGTAGGAATCCATATGCAAGTTTAGGTGAAAACTATATTCACATTTTTAGGTGAAACCTATATTCACATATGCAAGTTTAGGTGGAAACCATATTCCATATATACAAGTTTAGGTGAAAACCCATATTTATATATGAAAGTTCACAATTTCATATTTAGATCTATATTTAGATCCAAGGTAGTTTATGTAAATTTATGTTCTATATGTCCATTTCCTATGCAATTTATTGGTTATGCAAACTTATGTTAAAATTCTTATTTGCAAGTTACATCTATTTTATGTGTTATGCAAGTTATGATGTTTCTTTTCTTTTTATGAGTTAGACTATTTGCGAGTCTAACATATTTCATATTAAAAAGTATGAATAGCGCGGGGAATTGGGAAAACATTAATTATGCAAAATTGTGAATTGGCATGAAATGGCTTTAAAGGCATATAATTAATTTGAGACATTAATTGGTATAATTTATATACCTAAAAATTATGGACATAATTTAGGTGACAATTATGGACATAGTTTAATTTGGAAATTATTGACAATTTGAATAGGGATAATTAATTCATACTGGGGTGAAATAATTATGTGTAATAACAAAAGCCTAAGACACGAGGTTAGACTCGTTTGTGGTATAACACTGCCCGGGCCCTCCCGGCAAATCCAGCAACCACAAACGGTAGTCGAATGTGAGAGGTCGAAGGCATAAATTAAATGCGTAACAATTGAAAAGACACGAGGTTGGACTCGTTTGCGTTATAAGACAGCCCGGACCTGCCCGGCAAATCGAGCAACCGCAAACGGTAGTCTAATGTGGGAGATCTTACAAGGTTACAGTTTTAATGAATTAAGTAACACTTAACCAAGATAAACATGTAGTGGGACATGGGAGTTAAGTGGGTGACATGTGAAATACGATTAGAAACACTTAACCAAATTGAAACATGTAAGAAGACATGAATAAGAAGGGGTTAAGTGGGAAATCCTAGTCGGGACCAAGCATAGGTGGAAAGCTTGTGTCAAGCATGGGGGACCCTTTTCAAACCAGTAACCCATTAAGTATATTTGTGAGCTCGAGTTAGATCGAGGATGGGACACGCTTACAGGGTTTGATTGTAAGAGGTCAAAACGGGTTGACAGTTGCAACGCAAGTCCAACGGGGTCATGTGCGGGCGTGGGGCCAGGCTGGTAGGTAAGACGTTGGATCGTGTAGATATAAGCCATGCATCTTTAGTGGTACCGGGTTGCCACATTGGGGAGTGATACACCCCACTGCGGGACTAGCACGGGTATCTACGAGTTAGGGAGCCGATCGCATGGGGGTAGTGGGTACAACTAGTGGAGACAGGGGAAGGCGGCACCTATGAAGACAACTAGGGGTACACAAAACTACCATTATGACTATTATGTTCAGTTGGAGGGATCAACTTTTAGAGTGACTAGTAATGGTGCAGTATAGTAATTATCCTATAGTGATTAGGAGCGAGATTAACGCCAAAATATTCCTCTTGTTGGTTTTGTCTTGCCCACTTGTTTCACAGTCATTCCTTGTTTTACTAGTTTATGCCTTATCCTAATTACTTTAATAATTATATTGTTAAAGTTATTGGACTCGCAAGACTTTATGTCTGACCCCCTTTGTTTTCGCCTCTTTCCTTCTCCTCCCCCCCCCCCTTAGGTTCTCAGGGTGGGACTTGTGCTAGTGGAGCTTGATTTGGATCTTTCTCTCTCTTTTGGAAGTGCTTGGTTTGCTGAAAGTAAAGGTCGGCTCATCTCTTTTATGGCTACTTACGTTGGGGTTATGCTTTTTACTTTATGTGCTCAGAAAATAATTTGACAAGATGGATATTAAGTGTACTTTGTTTTGTTGTTGGTTTTTGATGTTGTTGTAACGAAACTATTTCTCCGCTGCAATAAAAGTTGTTTTTTAATTTTTAAAGTACCAATATATGTATCTGTCTTATTATATTATGTTCTATACACCAATAATACTCCATGAAAGTTAATGTATCCCCCTTGAGAGTGACATTAATGGACGTGGGGTGTTACACGTGGTATCAGAGCTGAAGGTTAACATAACAGATAAGAGATTTTGAAAAATTATTTTTCAAAAGCGTTTCTATAAAGAAATACTTTCAAAAATATGTTTTAAGGAGAGTATTTTCAAGAGAAAAGTTTGTTTTAAAAACATAATCCCCAAGAGCCAAATATCTTTCTTTCGATTCTCCGTTTTGAATCTCTTCCTTTTTCTTTTCAGCATGTCTGGTTTACCGGAGATACCTGAGGGGATACCGATACCAACCCAGTTCAGAAGGTATCTGGAGGTTAGGGCCACCCCCGAAGGCCCAGCAGACATTCCTCCTCCCCCAGCTGCAACTGCTCCTCCTCCTTCCCCTCCCCGCGTTGATACTTTTTCGAAGATATGCAAATACTTTCGGGCAATGGGAGAGAAACCTTTTCATGGATCAGAGACATTTGTTGAAGCTCGAAATTGGCTTAAGGAGGTGGAAGATTTGTTTGGTATCTTTGAGATAGAAGATGGAAGGAAGGTTCAATTAGCTGCTTGGTTAATAAAGGATGAAGCCTCGTTTTGGTGGGAGGCCACGAATGGAGAGCGTCCAGTGGAGACATGGATAGATTTCAGACATAGGTTCGAGATGAAATTTCTCTCACGAGCAAAAGAGAATTTATACATAGAGAGGTTCTTGGCATTGAAACTGGGGAATTTATCAGTAAAGGAGTACATCAACAAGTTCAATCAGTTGGCGAGATTTGGCTTAGACTTGGTGAACACACCTGAAAAGAAGGCCCTGAGATTCGTTAAAGGTTTGAACGAGCCGCTACATGGGTTGGCTATGACCCACATTCTTATGGGGGCTACCTTTGATAAACTGGTTGACATGGCGCTTATGCATGAAGAGGAGAAAGGCGCTAAGCTAATAAGGCATCGGAAAAGAAAAGGGATCAAGAGAAGCCACAGCAGCAACCTAAGAAAGGTGATAAGGATAACAATAGCCAGGGAAAGAAAAGGTGCTTTAATTGTGAAACACCAGGCCACCTGAACAAGGACTGTAGGAAGAAGAAGAAGACTGACTGCTTCAACTGTGGTGAGGTAGGACATCTGATTAAAGACTGCCCGAGAAGGAAAGGGCAGAGGACAGGGTCTACTTCTAAAGGGCAGGTTCAGGCTCTCATGGCATCAGGCCAAGCAAGAGGGCATGCTTTCATGGCACCAGGACAAGAGAGAGGTAGAAACAATTTTGTTGAAAGTTTGGTTTTTCTGTTTGATCATCCTGTTCGAACTTTGTTTGATTCTGGCGCTTCACACTCATTTTTATCTGCTTCATTAGTTGAAACACTGTACCTTAATACTAGTCTAGTTACGGATCCCTTAGTAGTCTCAAATCCTATTGGTGGTTCGGCTCATTTTTCAATGATTTGTCATGATTTGAGAGTGTCTATCTTGAGCGTTGAGTTTGAATGCAATGCCTTCATTCTTGGCTTCACGGGCTATGAGTTGATTCTAGGCATGGATTGGTTATCCAGTAATGGTACCATCCTCGATTGTGAAAAGAGATTGGTTAGACTTATGACTCGCCTCGGCAACACTCTCGAAATCTCTTGTAATCACATACATTCTGTTATGCTTAGCTACCTAGAATCTCTTGATGCATCTGTTGAAAACTTGCAGTCGGTTAGGGTAGTCCATGAGTACTCAGATGTATTTGAAAAGGTGAAAGACTTACCTCCGAAGAGGGAGATAGATTTCCGCATATACCTTATTGATAATGCAAAACTCGTAGCTCTACCCGTTAGACACATGGCTCCAAGGGAGAGAAAATATCTCAGCAAGCAAGTCAAAGAGTTGCTCGAAAAGGGGTTTATAAAGCGGAGTATTTCTGAATGGGGTGCTCCAGTAGTATTCGCAACCAAAGCGGATGGATCACTTACCCTATGCGTTGATTATAGGGAGCTAAACAAGCTAACCAAGAAAAATAGGCACCCACTTCCAAGAATATATGACTTGTTTGATTAGCTTATAGATGCGTCGGTTTTCTCCCAACTAGATCTGGCCACCGGGTTTCATCAGCTAAGAGTGGCTGAAGACAACATTGATAAGACCGTGTTCAGAACCCCGGATGGTTTCTTCGAATGGCTTGTCATGCCTTTCGGCTTGACAAACGCACCCTCTTACTTTGTTGACTTGATGAGCAGGGTGTTAAGAGAGTTCCTTAATATGTTTGTGGTGGTCTTCGTAGACGACATTTTGATTTTCTCGAAGAATGAAGAAGAGCATGCTTTGCATTTAAGGGAAGTCATGGATACTCTTCGTGCATATCAGCTTAAAGCCAAATTCTCCAAATGCCATTTCTAGAGAGAATAAGTGAGGTTTCTTGGACATGTGGTGTCCATAGAAGGGTTAGCTGTGGACCCCGCAAAAGTAATTGCAGTGCAAGATTGGAAGGTTCCACGTAATGCAACCGAAGTCCGAAGCTTCCTCGGGCTAGTGGGCTTTTACCGAAAATTCATTAAAGACTTTGCAAAAATCTCAGCCCCACTCACAAGATTGACAAAGAAGAACCTAACTTTCGCTTGGGATTTGGATTGCGATATTGCTTTCCAACGTTTGAAAAGGGCTCTAACAACGACCCCAGTTCTAACATTGCCTGATAGGAGCAAAATGTTTACCGTATACACAGACGCATGTGGTAAAGGGTTGGGAGCTGTCTTGATGCAAGAAGGCAAGGTGGTTTGTTATGGGGGAAGGCAATTGGAGGTACATGAGAAGAACTACCCAACTCATGATTTGGAGCTAGCTGCCATTGTTTTCGCTCTAAAGTCATGGCATCATTACCTACTAGGAGAAAGTTTTGAATTGTTTACTGACCATAAATCACTAAAGTACCTTTTCTCACAAAAAGATCTTAACTTAAGACAACAAAGGTGGATGGAATTTCCGGCCTCATTTGACTTTGAGATTTCCTATACCCCAGGCAAGGGCAATGTGGTAGCAGACGCCTTGAGTAGAAAGAAGCTGACCTTGAGTCCTCTCTTTATAGAAAGGCAATGCTTGGAGTACATAGCAAACTATAACTTTAGACCCTCCTCTGAAATTGTACATGGTCTGTTAGCATCGCTAGAGGTGCGGCCTACTCTTTTGGACTCAATAGGAACCGCGCAACAAGAAGACCCTCAGCTAGTTGACATGATGGATAAGCTAGTTAGGGGTGAGACTTCTAGTCACCTCAATAGATGCTCCATCAATGACAAGGGTTGGTTGAGACGGGATGGAAGGCTATGCGTCCCACAAGTAAGGAATTTAGTGAAGACGGTTCTCAAAGAAGCACACCATTCTAAGCTGACCATACACCCAGGCAAAGACAAGATGTATAAAGATATAAAAAGGGTTTTCTTTTAGAATGGCATGAAGAGGGATGTAGCTGAGTTCGTCGCTAAGTGTTTGATATGCCAGCAAGTCAAAGCGAAGCAGAAGAAGCCTGGTGGTCTGCTCCATCCTATGGAGGTCCCACAGTGGAAGCGGGATAGCATTTCGATGGTCTTTGTTAATGGGTTGCCTAGGTCAAGAAGGGGCAATACCAGTATTTGGGTAATAGTGGACAAGCTCACTAAAAACACTCACTTTATACCTGTTAAAAGTAGAAGGATTGCCTCGTCCCTAGCATCCATTTATCTTAAAGAGATAGTTCGACTCCATGGGATACCCTCCAGCATAGTGAGTGATCGAGATCCTATCTTTACAATCGAGTTTTGGAAGAGTTTGCAAGAGGCTGTAGGCACACAATTATGCTTAAGCACGGCCTATCACCCACAAACTGATGGTCAGACGAAAAGGGTGAACAGAGTTTTGGAAGACCTATTGAGATTGTGCATTCTTGACTTTGGAGGGACATGGGAGGATCATCTTCCTTTGGTGGAATTCACTTAAAACAATAGCTACCAATCCACCATAGGCATGGCGCCCTTCGAAGTTTTATATGGAAGACCATGCCGATCACCAACTTGTTGGTGGGAGTCTACAGACAAGCTCGTACTTAGGCCAGACATGATTAGAGAAATCTCAGAAAAGGTGGACTTGATAAGAAGACGAATGAAGGCTACACAAGATAGACAAAAGTCCTACGCAGACAAAAGAAGAACCGACCTTGAGTTTGAAGTTAGAGATAAGGTGTTCCTTAAAGTATCTCCTTTGAGGAATGTCATTCCTTTGGGTCCGTAGGAAAGCTAGCACCAAGACTTGTAGGACCATTTCCTATCACTGAAAGGATTGGGACGATGGCTTATAGAGTAGAGCTACCCGAAAGACTAGCTGGAGTTCATAATTTTTTTATGTTTCTCAACTACGAAAGTGCTTACATGTGTCTGCGGAAGTTGTGGAGCCAAGTATACTAGAGGAAGTAGAAGTTAAGCGATAAGCGACTGTGAGAAGAGTTCCAACACGTATCTTGGGTACGGTAGTCAAAAAGCTACGCAACCGTGAAGTCAAGCTTGTTAAAGTTCAACAGAGTGACGCTGAGGAAGATGCGATTTGGGAAACTGAGAGGAAAATACGCGCACCCTACCCTTTTCTTTTTTAGGGTACCTCCTTGATCTCGTATTCCATAAGTTTATTCATGCTTATATCTATCTTTTAAGTATATCTCCTTAGTCCTATTCTTTATACTTAGATAGAAACCAATGGATGTAAACATGTTATGATTGTGAGCGGTTGCAAGTGGTTGCTCGTGGATGCATGTACACACACATTAGGCACTAGATCGGCTCAATCACCTTCATATTGCATATAAATTTGTGTGCATATTTAAATTAATGGATGTATAATGGTTGTGTTATCATATGGATGTTGCATTTTGATGAATGGTTGTGCACACATGTAGAAGTAATATGTATCGTTAGGATTCTTTCGCATACATAATGGACGCATGGCACTATCATGATTTATATTAAGGAGGTCAACTGAATCAGTGGACCGCCTGAGTTTGCATTAGATAAGGAACATATACATACACTTTTTGCATATGTTCATACGACATTAGAAATCTTGTAAGGACAATGGATGCCTGTGTTTGATGGTTGAGTAGATGGATGATTGGATGTTAGGATATACATTCTCCGTAACTTGGAGATTTCTGGGGCGAAATCCTTTAAGGAGGGGATAATATAACACCCTGAATTTTTTATGACTATTAAAAGAATGAATTTAAGACTACTTAATTGTCAAAGTGAGAATTAAGGGAAACAGGTTATGCCATTGCGTTCGTCTCGAAATTCTACTTGGAATAGAGTCCAAGTTTTCGTAAATCGGACTTCGTATGAGGAAGTTATGGCCCTCGGAAGTTTCAGTAATTTAAATAAATTAATGACAGTTAGAATTAAAATTCAAAATTCAAGCAAGGAAGCGGGTTGGGCGGGATTTTTCCCGCCGAAGGCTAGGTCGACCAAGGGGTCGACCTAGGGGTCAACCTCCCCTACATAGGTCGACCAGGGGGTCGACCTACCCCCCGGGGCAGATCTGAAATGAGACAATTCTGACTTGTTGCTGAGTCTTTCCTGACCTGTTGCTGAGTTACTAGGGCATAGGTGGCAATTCTGGATAACTCTATCTAGTCTGGACGGTTGTGATTGATCCTATGATAATCTAACAGCTTATGTTGATTTAAATTTCTATATAAGCATGCGTAGACTCAACCCATAAACCTAAAATAAATTAGTCTTTTGGCCTCCATGCTGCTGCTAGGATAGTTCTTCTTCCTAAAGCTTAGGAATTTGCAAGTCAGAATTCTAATACAAAACGACGAACGAATTATCCTCTTCTCTAACCTGTCTTTGTGAGTACAATTTCTTTCACAAAATAATTAATAAATTAATTATGATGAGTTATAATTGGGATTATGAGAACATGTCTGTTGAATCATGTGATGTTGCTTATCTTTGTTATCGTTTGTTGGTGAACTTATGACAGTTTTGTTAACTTATGTTAGTAGATCTATTTCATATGTCCAATCACATATGTTTAACTTGATTCAATTTATGACATCATTTTATATGCAAATTTGGGATGTAAATCATATGCTAGTTTGTATGTGAATCTTATGCAATTCTATTTTTACATATGCTAGTTTGTATGTGAATCTTATGCAAGTCTGTGTGCGAATTATACACAAGTTTATATGTGAATCAAGTATATACATATGCTAGTTTATATGCAAAACATGTGATATTAGTTTACATGTTAAAATTCATATGCAAGTTTGTAGGAATCCATATGCAAGTTTAGGTGAAAACTATATTCACATTTTTAGGTGAAACCTATATTCACATATGCAAGTTTAGGTGGAAACCATATTCCATATATACAAGTTTAGGTGAAAACCCATATTTATATATGAAAGTTCACAATTTCATATTTAGATCTATATTTAGATCCAAGGTAGTTTATGTAAATTTATGTTCTATATGTCCATTTCCTATGCAATTTATTGGTTATGCAAACTTATGTTAAAATTCTTATTTGCAAGTTACATCTATTTTATGTGTTATGCAAGTTATGATGTTTCTTTTCTTTTTATGAGTTAGACTATTTGCGAGTCTAACATATTTCATATTAAAAAGTATGAATAGCGCGGGGAATTGGGAAAACATTAATTATGCAAAATTGTGAATTGGCATGAAATGGCTTTAAAGGCATATAATTAATTTGAGACATTAATTGGTATAATTTATATACCTAAAAATTATGGACATAATTTAGGTGACAATTATGGACATAGTTTAATTTGGAAATTATTGACAATTTGAATAGGGATAATTAATTCATACTGGGGTGAAATAATTATGTGTAATAACAAAAGCCTAAGACACGAGGTTAGACTCGTTTGTGGTATAACACTGCCCGGGCCCTCCCGGCAAATCCAGCAACCACAAACGGTAGTCGAATGTGAGAGGTAGTTTATAATTTATGCAAGTTCATAATTTCATATTTAGATCTATATTTAGATTCAAGGTAGTTTATGTAAATTTATGTTCTATATGTCCATTGCTTATGCAAGTTATTGGCTATGCAAACTTATGTTAAAATTCTTATTTGCAAGTTACATCTATTTTATTTGTTATGCAAGTTGTGATATTTCTTTTCTTTTTATGAGTTAGAAAATTTGCGAATCTAACATATTTCATGTTAAAACGCATGAATAGCGCGGGGACATTGGGAAAACATTAATTATGCAAAATTGTGAATTGGCATAATATGGCTTTAAAGGCATATAATTAATTTGAGACATTAATTGGTATAATTTATATACCTAAAAAGTATGGACATAATTTGGGTGACAATTGTGGACATAGTTTAATTTGGAAATTATTGACAATTTGAATAGGGATAATTAATTCATATTGGGTGAAATAATTATGTATGATAATAAACACCTATGACACGAGGTTAGACTCGTTTGTGGCATAACACTGCCCGGACCCACCCAGCAAATCCAGCAACCACAAACGGTAGTCTAATGTGAGAGGTTGAAGGCATAAATTAAATGCGTAACTATTGTAAATACACGAGGTTAGACTCGTTTGCAGTATAAGACTGCCCGGACCCGCCCAACAAATCCAGCAACCGCAAACGGTAGTCTAACGGAGGAGGTCTTACAAGGTTACGGTTATGATGAATTAAGTAACACTTAACCAAGATAAACATGTGGTAGGACATGGGGGTTAACTGGGTGACATGGGTGACATGTGGAATACGATTAGAAACACTTAAGCAAATTGAAACATGTAAGAAGACATGAATAAGAAGGGGTTAAGTGGGAAATCCTAGTGGGGACCGAGCATAGGTGGAAAGCTTGTGTCAAGCATGGGGGACCCTTTTCAAACCAGTAACCCATTAATTATCTTTGTGAGCTCAAGTTAGATCAGGAAGGGACATGCTTACTGGGTTTGATTGTAAGAGGTCAAAACGGGTTTACGGTGGCATCGCAAGTCCAACGGGGGCATGTGCGTGCGTGGACCCAGGGTGGTAGGTAAAACATTGTTGCATCATGTAGATATAAGCCGTGCATCTTTATTGGTATCGGGTTGCCACTTTGGGGAGTGATGCACCCCACTGTGGGGCCAGCATGGGTATCTACGAGTTAGGGAGCCGATCGCATGGGGGTAGTGGGTACAACTAGTGGAGATAGGGGCAGGCGGCACCTATGAAGACAGCTAGGGGTACACGAAACTACCATTATGACTATTATGTTCAGTAGGCAGGATCAACTTTAAGGGCGACTAGTAATGGTACAGTATAGTAATTATCCTATAGTGATTAGGAGCGAGATTAACGCCAGAATATTCCTCTTGTTGGTTTTGTCTTGCCCACTTGTTTCACAGTCATTCCTTGTTTTACCAGTTTATTCCTTATCCTAATTACTTTAATAATTATATTGTTAAAATTATTGGACTCGCCAGACTTTATGTATGACCCACTTTGTTTTCGCCTCTTTTATTCCCTTCCCCCCTCCCCAGGTTCTCAGGGTGGGACTAGTGCTAATGGAGCTGGATTTGGATCTTTCTCTCTCTTTTGGAAGTGCTTGGATTGCTGAAAGTAAAGTTCAGCTCATCTCTTTTATGGCTACTTATGTTAGGGTTATGTTTTTTACTTTATGTACTCAGAAAATAATTTGTCAAAATGGATATTAAGTGTACTTGGTTTTGTTGGTTTTTGATGTTGTTGTAACCAAACTATTTCTCCGCTGCAATAAAAGTTGTTTTTTAATTTTTCAATTACCAATATATGTATCTTTCTTGTTATATTATGTTCTTTACACCAATAATATTCCATGAAAGTTAATGCGTTCCCCTTGAGAGTGACATTAATCGACGTGGGGTGTTACAACTACACTACATAAGCATAGCCTAACATATCCATATAAGCTTGTAGCTGCTTGATGCTTATATGATGTGAACCTTATTGTATTCAATTATTTTATGTTATACAATGAGAACAATGACTGGGGGTCGGGTATACTGCATATTGATCAGATGTGAGCCGAGGACATGATTTGGACTAGATTAAATCCAGAGATAAATTTTCAAGATTTAATAATAAACCCTACACAGGTCAGGAGAGGACAAAAATATACACGTCACTCGTGTGTAATTACGGTACCTTGGGATTGGGGTAATAAAATTGTAAGCATTGTATGGGGATGATGTGTAAGGCACAATGGATGTTCACATGATTTTTAATTCCTACACGGGCATTAAGATGATTTATTTTTGCACATCTCTTAGTGTACACATGTTGTATTGATATACTGTGATTTATTGGAGCCTTTTAAGGCCAATTGTGATTTTTCCGAGCACTCCATACAAAGGAGTTTATGGCGAATTTTTCCGAAATTTAAAGGCGTTAGCAAAATGTTTAGTCGGTTAAATAGTTTGGAAGTCGTTGAACAAATTATATTTTTATACAAAGAATATAAACTAAATTAAACGAATCATGCAGCGAAAGTTTGCATTTTCGACTTGTAATTTGAAACGAGTATGCTGGGATATCCGACCATCGGATTTTCCTAAAATTAAAACCATTGGGTTCATTTTGAAAAGATCTTTCCAAAGATAATAAATATGTTAAGATCCGATGGTTAGATTATTAGAAATGTTTAATTCAAATCTGAAGAAAAACAGCGCCAGTGCAGTCGAATGACCTGAAACATCGTTCGACTAAATTGAGCTATATATACATATTGTAACAACCCGGAAAATCCGAACCAATTTAAAAATTTTATTTTGGCAATTTTAATAAATTTTGAATATTTAAAATGAATTATTTTAAATAATAACGATGAGAAATTTATTTTGAATAGAATTAGAATGTATATATTTATTTAAATCGAAGTTAGAATATAAATTTTTATTTTTAATTATAAAAGGAATTGAAAATGGCGCGGTAGATCAAAAATTCAATTTCAAATTTCAAATTAATGTACAGGATTCAAAATAAACCGGATTTTAGCAAAACCAAAAATATTAGAATCTGTTTGAGAATATCTTTCCAACGAATTCGAAAAATCAAAATTTCATAGCGGAAATAAAAAGTTATGCCCAGTTGAAAATTCATAGTAGTCCCTACGAAAATTTGGCCCTTAAAAATAGAAATTTTGCAAATGACCTCCGTTTTTGACTAAACCACTTTTGTTGGATCCACGATGTAAAATTTTTGCTAGATACCAAAATTCATATTTTTTGGAATTAACATGTGAGCGTGGCACAAGAAAACATTTTTTGTCGATTTGGATCAACCAGAAAATATCCATTTTTCAAACGGTCTCAAATTTTGACGAAACTAGTTTTGTTAGAACCGTATCGTCAATGCGAAGCTAGAAATAATTTTTTTTGGAATTTTCGGGGTCTGTATGTGGCCCCGGTAAACTGGAATGTGCGTTCAAATTAAATATATAGATTTATATTTTAATTTTGACGAAAACCAATCGAAACAGCCAAACTGGCTTACAAAACATATCCCACTGTGTTCGGAATTGGGGTAATTAGCTAGGGACGACTGTCGTTGGGCCTAGTTTCGAGGTCGAAATTAAAAGTAACTTTTTGGGATAGAATTTAAAATAATATATATGATTAAATACCCCATCCCCTTCTCCTTTTACCCCATTGCCCTCAAATCATTTAGAAAAAAAAGGGAAAACAATAATCGTGGAAGCCCCCCCTCCCTCGGTCGAAGTTCGGCCTCGCTCCCCTCCCCCCCCCCTCCAGGTGACGCCGCACCACCGTGCTCTCCCCCCTTCCCTTCTGATCCCCTCTCCATCTCCCTCCTCCCCCTCCGTCCTCCTTTCATCCTTCTTCGACTAAAACCGCACCACTCCCCAAGGCAGCCCCACCAGACCCACCTCGACCACAGGTGACATCGCGACCTCCGCATCGACCCCCTACGCGCCCTCAGCTCCTCCACCGACCGCCGCCGACAGCCGTGGCTCCTCCTCCAAAGGAAAATTCCGATTTTTTTTATAAGGTGAGCTTTATTTATATTTTTTTTATTTTATTTAAGGTAATAGGTGTTTGAAAAATATGAAAATAGGTTAATAAATAGAATAAAGAGATGATTTTTATAATAAAAATATGATTTTTATTATAAAGATATGATTTTTAAAATGTAAAAGGTATGATTTTTATTCATATGAAAGACAAGGTTTTTATTTTAATATAAAAATATAACCTTTTATTGTTTGAATGGAATAATAAAAATATGATTTTTATATTATAGAGATAATAAAAATATGATTTTTATATTATGGAGATAATAAAAATATGATTTTTATTATATGAATCACGATATAAAAATCCGATTTTTATATATGGAGTAGCGATAAAAATTCGATCTTTATATACGAAGTAGAAATATAAAAATATAATTTTTATATAGAAAGAAGCGTTATAAAAATATATTATTTTTATATATATATCAAGTGCCATTATTAAAATATATGAAGTAGAAATAAAAATGTGATTTTTATTTATTGGAATGAAGCGATAAAAATGTGATTTTTATACGTGAACAACGGGAAAATATTGCATTGAAATTTCGGACAAATCTGAACCATTCAGAAATAATGAATGCAGGAGTGGAACCCAAAGGTGAGAACTTCTCACTTTTATTTTATTTTCTAGTTAATATATATACTAGGATGCATACGGTGCTTAGCAGTATCCAACACCCACCATCCATAGACCATGGACGACTTGTTTGTTTGTTTGATTATGTTATGAAAACTGTTTGTGTGTTGTGGAATGGAGAAAAATATTTTATAGTTAAAAATATAATTTTTAACGTGTATATGAATAAAATAAATATTCATAAACAAATCGGACGATTTGTTTATGTACACACATTTGACTGATATTGATTAGAACGATAAATTTTACACATCGCCCAACTGCACAAATAAAACCTGTGTTTGATTGTTTGAAACCCCACATGGGTATTAGGAGGATACTGGACATACAGTAATCCCAATAATTAGTTGTATGTCAATCGATTGGTTGACAAGCTATGTAAGCGTTAAATATTTGTATTTGATGCTTATGCAGTGTAGAATGCACTCTGGATGTTTGTTGATTGTTTATAATTGTTGTTATACACATGTATTGTATGAAATCCATATAATCAAATTATATGGTAGTTGACTGTGTCTGATTCCAGTTGAGAAAGAATGAATATTTTAAAATAACAATTATTTTAAAATAACTAATATTTTAAAATAATATTCAGAAAAGAATCAAAATATGATTTTGATGTCCGATTTGGGATAGACACGAAAATATTTAAATATAAGAAGTCGTGTTTATTAGATTAACGATATTTGGACGTGAACGATATTTATACCGTTTTTATTCATTTTTATAACGAATATCGAAAAGGAAATGATTTTGAAATCTTATGTTTTGAAAAATACTATCATTTATATATCGATGATATGGAATATTCAATTTTGATTAGAAATTGAATACGAAGCTGAAATCGTTCTGAAAATGAATTTAAAACGATTTATAAAATACGTTCTAAAAGGAAATCGATGAAATATATATTATATATATAATATAATGGCCTGAATAGAACGCGTCGCGCTGCGGTAGTTCGCCAATTTCGACCATTGACTTCGAATGGACATTACGGGAGATTCGAATGTCGAATTCTCCTAAAACCAGAACCATTAGGTTCGTATCGAAAAGAGCTTTCTAAGGAATATTAGAGATTTGAAATCTAACGGTTGGATTTGGAATTTTGTCCAAATCAAATTTGGAAAAGGTCGCTGTAAGTGCAGTTCGATGGCCGTTTATGGAAATCGACTGTAGGGCCTTGATAAAATTATTAAAAATATCAATAATTTGTGTAAAATCATATCAATTGATTTGGAAAGAATTGGGATGAAAAATTCCATATTTGAAAAGATAAAAATAGATTTTTATCGAATTGAACTAGTTTTGAATTAGAATAATAAATCCAATATTTTTAAAATAAATAAATTGGATTTGAAATGGTTTTAAAAATAACCAGGATTTTCCAATATATGAATTGGAATGGATTTGAATCGAAATTATGCTCGGAATATTTCGATATTGGATTTCGTGATTGTACAGAGATTGTGGAGGAATTTGGAAGATATATATCGTTATTCCAATACGATATTTGTTGGTTTCATAATTTGATATTGAATATAAGCCGATATATTTTCTATTCGGAGCGTTGTATTTAATATCAAATTGGATTTTGGGATCGTCGTGAATTGTATCTTTAATAATACTGTTCTTGAACCGAATGGAGTTAAGAAATTAGAAACTAACAGGAGATTAGTTAAGTTGAGTGGTTTACTGGGTATTGATCTGATGTTGGTTTCAGCCTTCGGGGTTAATACTTAGGGGATTGTTCTCTTCCTAATTTACGGTTAGAGGTTAATGTGAATTAGGTTTATTGTGAACTGTGTTTTTAACGACATTCGTTTATTAACCAGATTTACAGTGAAATGTGATTTGGTATTTATAAATATTTTTATTTAGATTTAACGGGAATTTTCCAAGGTAACATTTTCTAATTTAATATATTAAATTGGAATTGAATGGAATTCGATTTGATAATAATCGAAGTGAACTTCTGTGGAGGAAAACTGTTAATACATATGGAATTTAAGAGGTATTGTCGTTATTCCATTTATATTATCGGTCGGACATGGAAATTGATATCGATTATATATTGATTTGTTTTTCCGTGAAGGTTCCATAATTAATGGAATGTGATTTGGGCTTGCCATGAACGGTGTTTTAAATAACACTTGTTCTTTAACCCGATTAACAATGGGATAAGATTTTGGGTTGTCGTGAATGGTATCTTTAATAATACTGTTTTTAGACCCAATGGAGTTAAGAAATCAGAAATTAACTGGAGATTAGTTAGGTTGAATGGTTTCCTGGGTATTGATCTGATGTTGGTCTCGGCCTTCGGGGTTAATACTTAGGGAATTTGTTCGCTTGCTAATTTACGGTTAAAGGCTGATGGAATGTAATGTGATTTTGGATTTATCGTGAACCGTGTTTTAAAGGACACTGGTTATTTAACCCAGTTAAAGACAGGATATGATTTACCAAGTTAAGCAATCGTTAATATTGATTTTTGGGAAGATTAAAACCAAGTGGAGTTTAATGCATCCTTAATTATATTGAAATGATATCCAAAGGAAGATTAAAGAATAAATTTAAAGAATTTATCTTTGATAAAATTAATGGTAACCTTTCCCAAAGTATATGAATATATGGATAAAGAAATATTCTGGATTGGAATTAGGCGTATGTTGTGTTTTTATAGCACTTGTTTATTATATACGTGAGTTATTCAGAAAGACCGGGTTTATCCCATTCTGAATAACTGATTCGACGACGTGTCGAGTATGAAGACGGTGGTTGAAGACTGGAGGTCTTCACATCGTTTGGATGATTGTTGATGTCTTGATTTGGTTGTACACCCAAGGCGAGGTAATAAGTGGTGATCGTCCAGACGTACTTGGAGATCGATGGATATGCGAGGGCCTCTCCCCTGTATTGGACATATGGGGGAGGAATAAGGTGCCTTCGGTTTTGTTCAGACCCAGAATGGACTTGTAAGTGGATGTGTGTCCGACATCGGATTTTAGTCTGTGTGATTGATAGACATTGGTTGCAAAGCGTGAATTGCCTGTGTGGCATGCTGAGATGCAAATGATCAAGGCTTCTGTTGAAAAGCAGAGTCTTGTGGTTGATGATCAAAGCACGACCTTTGTGGCATAGCTTTGTAAGCGTTAATTCGCGAGCCTCACACCCCGGTGTGGACCAAAAACGGGAGAGGACATCAGGGAGGACGTGCGTTACTTTCTATCTACGAGTGGTGTCAGCGTTTTGCACGCCCTAGCATTTTACTTATGTGGATGATGGATAGGAGGCGCCTCTGTTATATCTGTCGATCTGGGGCCGATGGAGTCATTTGGCTCATTTACTCCCCCATAGGGTGGGGAAACGTAGTGTTCAGGCATTTAAATCCACATCGAGTGGACCGGCCCTGACGATCCAAGGGCCCACCTGAGTCTGGGTCCTAAGACATGGTAGGCTAGATTGTCTCGAAGTGGTAAGGGCGATCCCTTTCCTTGGTTCACAGATGGAAATCCAACTTCCAATATGACATTTTGCGGTTTTGATTGTAAACCTATATATGGTGACATAGTGGTATGGGGCACTTATGCAGTCTATGATTGATACTTATGATTGAAATTGTTTTGACACTATACACTTATAGTAACAATAAAACATGAAGTTTTACATACCAAGCATTTTTGGCTATTATAAGGTTAAAACTCTATCCTCGGGCTTGCGTTGCATTGTGTGATGGGACCTGAGTCTTATAATAGCTTCATTATTCTTTATTTAGCATTGCGCTGTTATTTTATGCACTGGTATTCTTGGGAGGAAATCTATTTCGTGTTATACGGCGTGTTCCCTTGATTTACCGAATTTTAATATGAATATTAATAACTATTTTAGTTCTCACACCAGTCACATGACTGACCTAGAGTTTATCGTTTTAACCTAAACTCTGGGTGCCCCTATTTTCCATACGGGCAGCCAGTAGTTTTGGTTTTGCAGATTTATATTAACAGGATTCTGGTTTACAGCTGGAATGATATTCGGAAAGCTCTGTATCCATATATTCTTTCGGTTGTGTTTTGTATTATTTTTCGCTGCTATGTATTTAAATGTAATTTAAATCTTTGATATTGTTCGAGTGTGTGATATTTATTTATACTCTGTTATATTCTTGTATTCTGATGAAATTGTTGTAATATGCAATGAAATGTTCTTCTGTTTGTGTTCTGATTCGTCTTGTCCGTAATTTATTCCATTCTTTCTTTCATAGGGAAGTTCGGGTCCTTATAGTGGTATCGGAGCTCTGGTTTACAGAGCTCGAGTACAAGGCATATTAGAACCAAATGAAAGAATTCATCAGAGATTGGATTAGCAATATCCAATGAGAATGACTTGTTAGAGATGGGATTAGTAGTATCCTAGAAAGAGTGTGAAGAGTAATGTTTTTAAAATGAAAAAAAACTTTGTTTTGAAAATTTAAACCTTATTCAACGTATTTGATTATTTATTTGTATTGAATTTGGACAATCCAATATAAAGATTTTGCATATACGTCTTGCAAACATATATTCGAAGTTGTAATATACTGGATAGATATAGAATCACGCTCTAGTCGCTCGGAGATGATTCTGATGATTGCTCGAGCATCATCAGCATTTATGTTCGGGTTTCAAAAGTGGGATTTCTATATATTTCCAATTTACTGGTGTGAGAACCAAAACTAGATAGGGTCTATTGTTGTGAATTGGCATTAAAAATCTGATTTTTGGACTACGTATTAAAATTATAAATTTGAAAAGATAGTCAACTAATTAATTGTTGGTTGTGTTGTTTGATTATTGGTTGACTAATTAAATATTTTGAACCATTAGCCAAATTGAGCCAAATATTGAACTGTATTGAAAATTTATCGCATTTGCATACACGTACATACATTATTATTGAACAGGTCATAGCAAGGAGGCTAGGGAAGAGGAATAAAATTGTATGCCCGACAAATAGGTACATGTTTACTAATTTCTCGGGTTTTGGGTTATTTTATGAGCCACTTTCCGCTATGTTCCTTTTCAAGGACGAAAAGATTTAAGTTTGGGAGATTGTAACAACCCAGAAAATCCAAACCAATTTAAAAAATTTATTTCGGCAATTTTAATGAATTTTGAATATTCAAAATGAATTATTTCAAATAATAATAATGAGAAATTTATTTTGAATAGAATTAGAATGTATATATTTATTTGAATCGACGTTAGAATATAAATATTTATTTTTAATTATAAAAGGAATTGAAAATGGCACAGTAGTTTGAAAATTTGATTTCAAATTTCAAATGAATGTATAGGATTCAAAATAAACCGAATTTTAGCGAAACCAAAAATATTTGAATCTATTTGAGAATATCGTTCCAACGATTCTGAAAAATCATAATTTCATAGCGGGAATAAAAAGTTATGCCCAGTTGAAAATTCAGAATAGCCGCTATGGAATTTTGGCCCTTAAAAATAGAAATTTTGCAAATGACCTCCGTTTTCAATGAAACCACTTTTTTTTGGATCCGGGATGTCAAATTATTGCTAGATTCGAAAATTCATAATTTTTGGAATTAACATGTGAGTGTGGCACAAGAAAACGTGTTTTGTCAATTTGGATCGACCAGAAAATGGCCATTTTTCAAACGGTCTCCAAATTTGACGAAATTAATTTTGTTAGAACCGTATCGTCAATATGAAGCTAGAAATAATTTTTCTGGAATTTTCGGGGTGCGTATGTGGCCCCGGTAAATTGGAATGTGCGTTCAAATTCAATATATCGATTTATATTTTGATTTTGATGAAAACCGATCGAAATAGCCAAACTGGCTTATGAAACATATCCCATTGTGTTCGGAATGGGGGTAATTAGCTAGGGATTATAGTCATTGGGCCTCGTTTCGAGGTCGAAATTAAAAGTAACGTTTTGGGATAAAAATTAAATAATATATATTATTAAATACCTCATCCCCTTCTCCTTTTCCCCCGTTGACATCAAATCATTCAGAAAAAAGGGAAAACCAAAATCGCGGAAGCCCCCCCACCAGTCGAAGTTCGGCTTCGCGCCCCCCAGGTGGCGTCGCACCACAGTGCTCTCCCCCTTCCCTTCTAATCCCCTCTCCCTCCCCCTACGTCCTCCTCTCCTTCTTCTTCGACTAAAACCGCACCGCTCCCCAAGGTAGCCCCGCCAGGCCCCACTTCGACCACCGGTGATGCCGTGACCTCCGCCCCGACCCCCTGCGCGCCCTCAGCTCCTCCACTGACCGCCGCCGACAACCGTGGCCCCTCCTCCAAAGGAAAAATCTGATTTTTTTTTATAAGGTGATCTTTATTTTTATTTTATTTTATTTAAGGCAATAGGTGTTAGAAAAATATGAAAATCAGTAAATAAATAGAATAAAGAGATGATTTTTATAATAAAAATATGATTTTTATTATAAAGATATGATTTTTAAAATGTAAAAGATATGATTTTTATTCATATGAAAGACATGGTTTTTATTTTAATATAAAAATATGACCTTTATTGTTTGAATGGAATAATAAAAATATGATTTTTATATAATAAAGATAATAAAAATATGATTTTTATATTATGGAGATAATAAAAATATGATTTTTATTATATGAATCACGATATAAAAATCCAATTTTTATATATGGAGTAGCGATGAAAATTCGATCTTTATATAAGAAGTAGAAATATAAAAATATAATTTTTATATAGAAAGAAGCGTTGTAAAAATAAATGATTTTTATATATATGAAGTGCCAATATAAAAATATATGAAGTAGAAATAAAAATGTGATTTTTATTTATTGGAATGAAGCGATAAAAATGTGATTTTTATATCTGAACAACAGGAAAATGTCGCATTGGAATTTCGGACAAATCTGAACCATTCAGAAATAAAGAATGGCGAAGTGGAACCCAAAGGTGAGAACTTCTCACTTTTATTTTATTTTCTAGATAATATATATACTAGGATGCAGACGGTGCATAGCAGCACCCGACACCCGTCGTCCACAGACCATGGAAGACTTGTTTGTTTGTTTGATTGTGTTGCGAAAATTGATTGTGTGTTATGGAATGGAGTAAAATATTTTATAGTTAAAAATATAATTTTTAACGTGTATATGAATAAAATAAATATTCATAAACAAATCGGACGATTTGTTTATGTACACACATTTGACTGATATTGATTGGGATGATAAATTTTACACATTGCCCAACTGCACAAATAAAACCTGTGTTTGATTGTTTGAAACCCCACATGGGTATTGGGAAGATATTGGACATACACTAATCCCAATAATTAGTTGTATGTCAATCGATTGGTTGACAAGCTATGTAAGGGTTAGATATTTTTATTTGATGCTTATGCAGTGTAGAATGCACTCTGGATGTTGGTTGATTGTTTATTTGTTGTTATACACATGTATTGTATGAAATCCATATAATCAAATTATACGGTAGTTGACTGTGTCTGATTCCAGTTCAGAAAGAATGAATATTTTAAAATAATGATTATTTTAAATAACGAATATTTTAAAATAATATTCAGAAAAGAATCAAAATATGATTTTGATGTCCGATTTGGGATAGACACGAAAATATTTAAATATATGAAGTCATGTTGATTAGATTAACGTCATTTGGACGTGAACGATAATTATATCGATTTTATTCATTTTTATAATGAATATCCAAAAGGAAATGATTTTGAAATCTAATGTTTTGAAAAATATATCATTTGTATATTGATGATATGGAATATTCAATTTTGATTAGAAATTGAATAGGAAGTTGAAATCGTTTTGAAAAAGAATTTAAAACGATTTATAAAATACGTTTTGTAACACCCCATATTTTCAGTAAACGTTAATGTAACAAATAAAAGTATACTTAATTTCAAATGTGAAAATTAAGGGAAACAGGTTACGCCATTACGTTCATCTCGGAATTCTGCTTGAGATAGAGTCCGAGTTTGCGTAAAACGGATAACGTGTAAAGGAGATTTAGATGAACGAAGTTAGGAAGAAAAACCAGAAATAGGGCAGGATGCACTGGCGCACTTGTGAAGTGCGCCAGTACAAAAATGCACTGGCACACCTGCCAAGTGCGCCCATGTCGGGCTAAAAACCTGCACAGGTTTCTGATCCGAACAGTGAGTCATTGCTAAGTCACAAGGGCTTAGGTGGCTGCTCTATCTTGACTGAATGGTTCTGGTCATTCCTAGGTTCATCCGACGGCTCTTATTTAATTAAAATTCCATATAACAACCTAACACTCAACCCTAAAATCACAAATATTCATACTAAGAGCCGCTATGCCGTCAATAGGGAACCTAGAGTAGCCGTCATCTCTTTCAATTCAAAGACAAGATAAAAGCAAGAATCAAATTAAATCAAATCTAATTTAGAGTATTCAACGATCTACATCAAAGGCGAGCAATTCAGTTTCAGAATACAAATTCCAGAAAACAAGACTTGCCTTTGTTTTGTAAGTTCACAATTACTTTCAGATTTAGACAACCAATTATAGTATGGACATGGAATAAAATGAATTTGGACCTATGCTTGATTTTCTATTTGGATCTATTCTTAGCCTTTGTGAATCTATGACTTTGGGTTGCTTCTTATCGATCCAATCGAACCTATACAAGTTGTCGAACCTAGTTTATTATTCAAGCCTTTCATGTCCATAATATTGTTCATAATCAGATCTTTATGCCTGTAATTATTCTAAATCAGTTTATTCAGTTATGCTATAATTCTATTAGATCATTAATTCTTGTGTTTTGGGACTATCATCTTGTGCCGGTTCTTATGCCTATCGTTGCCATATTATTCCTATTTGCTTCTTTTTATTTGTAAATCTAGATTGACCTATAATCGAGGTTGAATCACGATATACGTACGATGGGATTACAGGGATGGATTGGGTTATTGGGGCATAAACATGAAATTGACAATATTGGCATAACATAATTGGGGAAGCAATTGAACATAACATATTTGGTGAAATAGTTGGGCAAAACTTGTAATTGATATTGGGGCATTGTTATCATTATAACTGCAAGTTTGGGTTAGTTGGCTTGTTAACAAAGTTTTGGCTATACACTGTAAACTAGAATATTAAAACTAGATTGGGCTTAACTATTGATTTGGAACGCCAAATATATGACATAATGATTTTGGGAATGGATATTATTGCAAGTTTGGGAAGACGGGGTATAGCCTATTTTGATTAATAACTTGAAATTGGAATTGGTTGGGCATAACTTGAGAAACGAGATCATGACTGGTTTTGGTGGATTTGGGTAATTAGCATGAAAACGGTATAATTGGTATGCCATTAATTATGAACATAATTAATGTTATAATTTAATTGTGAATAATTTACATATACATCGTAAATATGTAAATATGCTAAAAGAAGAGAATGCCTAACCCGAGGTTAGATTGAGTTGTGGTGTAAAACTGCCCGGAACCGCCCGGCACATCCAGTAACCACAACAACACCTATCTAATATGAGAGGCTAGTGCATCATGCCCAAGAAAAAACCCGAGGTTAGATTGAGTTGTGGCGTAAAACTGCCCGAAACCGCCCGGCATATCCAGTAACCGCAACAACACATATCTAATGTGAGAGGTTGGTGCATTAATAAATAAATTAATGCTAATGACACATGCTAAGTGTGGGAGGGTTAGGTTAATGATACTTAACCAATATAACATATGGGTGGGTTAAGTTAACTAAGGGAACACTTAACCATTATAACATGTTAACTAAACAGATGGTAGGGTAAAGTTAACTAAGGGAACACTTAACCATTATAACATGTTAATTAAACAGGTGGTAGGGTTAAGTTAACTAAGGTAACACTTAACCAAAATATATAATGACTTGTGGTAGGGTTAAGTAACACAAGAGGATACACTTAACCAATATATAATGACATGTGGTGGGGTTAAGTAATACAAGAGGATAACACTTAACCAATATATAACATGATGTATGGGAAGGGTTAAGTTAACACGAGAGGGAAGCACTTAACCAATATAACATGATTTGAGGTAGGGTCAAGTCAACACCAGAAGGAAACACTTAACCAACATGACGTGACGAGTGGGTGGGTTAAGTTAACTTGAATTGATTAATGACACTTGACCAATATAACTTGATGAACGAATGGGGTTAAGTTAAATGGAAAATAATTAACCAATATAACCTGATGAATGAACAGGGTTAAGTTAATAAATCACGCTTAACCAATCCAACATGATAAGTGATAAAGGTTAAGTTAATAAGAACCACTTAACTAACACGACTTAACGAGTAGGAGGTTAAGTACACGTCGGGTGTAACAACCCGGAAAATCTGGGCCAGTTTAATTTTTTTATTTTAGCTAATTTTAATGAATTTTGAATATAGAAAATGAATTATTTTAAATAATAACGACGAGAAATTTAATTTGAATAGATTCGAACATAGATATTTATATACGTCATCGTTAGAATATAAATAATTATATATAATTATAAAAGGAATTGAAAATGGTGCGGTAGTTCGATAATTTGATTTCTAACTTCAAATGAATGTACCGGGTGCAAAATAAATCGGATTTTAGTGAAACCAAAAATATTAGAATCTATTTGATAATATCTTTCCAACGAATCCTAAAAATTGAAATTTCATAGCGGAAATCAAAAGATATGTCCAGTTGAAAATTCTGAATAATAGTCACTATGGAATTCAGGCCCTTAAAATGGGAATTTTGCAAACGACCTCGGATTTCGACGAAACCACTTTTGTTGGATCTGGGATGTAAAGTTATTGCTACGTTTCAAATTTCATAATTTTTCGAATCAATATGTGAGCGTGGTAAAGGAAAACGCATTTGACCAGTTTCAGTTGATTTTAATCGATTGGAATGGCCATTTTTCTAAAGGTCTCAGAATTCGACGAAATTAGTTTTGTTAGGACCGTATCGTAAATACGAAGCTAGAAAGTATTTTTCGGGAATTTTTCGAGTTAGTATGTGACCCCATTAAATTGAAATGCGCGTTCAAATTCAATATATAGAGTTATATGTTGATTTTGACGAAAACTGATCGAAACAGTCGAATAAGCTTACGACACATATCGCATTGTGTTCGGAATGAGGGTAATTAGCTATGGACGACAGGCGGTGGGCCTCGTTTAGAGGTCGAATAAAAAATCAACTTTTTATTGAGAATTAAATTAAATTAATTAATTATATAAACCCTTGGCCCCTCCTTTTCCCTCTTCTCACTCTTCTCTTCAGAATATCGAAATAAAAAAAAAGAAAAAAAAAACTGCTTCACCGATCCGTCGCTCCTCCCCATCCACCACAGCGGATCTCGATCGTCGCCCCTCCCCGGGAGGCGCCGCCCACCACCGAACCCCCACCCTCTTCTCCTCCCGATCCTCTCTCTCTTCTTCTACCACAAACCCCCCTCGACGTGAAAAAAACCCAGCACCCCCCTCTGACCCAAATCCGCACCCAAGCCGCCACTCAACAGACCGACGGCGAAGGGCAGCTCCACGTCCCCCCCCTCCCCTCTCAAGAACACTGCGAGTTTTTATTTTCATTTATTCAAGAAAAATCAGATTTTTTATAAATGTTTTAGCATAGAAAAGATGAGGATTTTTAGCATAAAAAAGACGTGATTTTTATAATGATGAAATGAAAAAGGAGAAATCTTTATATTTGAAAAAGGAGAAATCTTTATATTTGAAAAGGAGAAATCTTTATATTTGAAAAGGAGAAATCTTTATATTTGAAAAGGAGAAATCTTTACATTTGAAAGGGCGAAATCTTTATATTTGAATAGCGTGATAAAAATATAATCTTTGTTATATGAACATCATTGTAAAAATATAATCTTTATTATATGAACACCGTTATAAAAATAGAATTTTTATCTATATAGTAGTGATGTAAAAATGGAATTTTTATCTATATAGTAGCGAAATAAAAATTCGATTTTTATATATTGAATAGCGAAGTAAAAATTCGATTTTTATATATATGAAGTGAAGATAAAAATTCGATTTTTATATATGTAATGAAGTAAAAATTTGATCTTTATATTTGTAGCGATAGGATAAAAATACGATTTTTACATATGAAGTGATGATATAAAATGGTGATTTTTATCATATATGTATCAAAGTAAAAATATAATTTTTATCGTTTGAATGGCAATGTAAAAATGTGATTTTTATATATTCATTAGCGATAGAAAGATAAAAATTTTATCTATACAATAGCGGTATAAGAATAGAATTTTTATATACATAGCAACAATATAAAATGTGATTTTTATATATGTAGTGAATACGAGCAACGAAAGTGTCAAACGACAAAGATTTCTACATTTGAAGTGTCGTGGAGTTGGGATAGCTTTGGTGAGAACTTCTCACTTTAAATTTCTTTTTCTAGTTATATATATATATACTAGGATGCAGACGGTGCTTAGCAGCACCCGACACCCGTCGTCCACAGACCATGGACGGCTTGTATGCTTGTTTGATGTGTTGTGAAATTTGATTGTATGTTAATGTGAAAAATTGATTGTGTGATGTGAAATGAAATAAAATATTTATATAATTAAAAATATTTTATTGTTAAAAATATAATTTTTAACGTGAATGTGAATAAATAAATATTCATTCACAATCCGGACGGTTTGTTTATGTATACCTATTTGAAGGATATTGATTGGGATGATAAATTTTACACTTCGCCCAACTGCACAAATAAAAATCTGTGTTTGTTGATTTGAAACCCCACACGGGTGTTGGGATGATATTTGGCGTACACCAATCCCAATTATTTAATTGTATGTCGATCGATTGGTCGACAGGCTGTGTAAGCGTTAATTATTTATATTTAATGCTTATGCAGTTGTGTGGTGCACTTTGGATGATGGTTGATTGTTTATCGTTGCTATTATATACATGTGTTGGGTGTAATCCATATAATTAACGTTATATGGTAATTGATTGGGCCTCATTCCAATTGGGAAAATAATGAATATTATAAAAGAAAATTCATGTTCTGAATATAAAAATAGTCATGTGTTGACGATGTTCATGTGTTGAAACTATTCATGTGTTGAGTAAAATAATTTAACAATAAAATTTACATCTTTATCATATTTAAAATTAGAAGATACTTCACGGTGGAGTCTGATTAAAAATCAAACGATAGATACCATAATTTTATAAAATATATTACATAAAAAAAATAGTCATGTGTTGACAGTACTCATGTCTTGAGATTAGTCGTGTGTTGAAAAAATATAGATTCATGTCTTGAATGGAATAAATATTCATTTGTTGAATAGAATAACAAATTTATTGAAATATATAAAGCCGTGTTGATTAGAGTTGCGCTATTTTGACGTGAACGATATTTATATTGATTATATTTGTTTTTATAATGAATATAGAAAAGGAGTGATTTCAAAATATAACGTTTTGAAAATATTATCATTTATATAGTAATGATATGAAATATTCAATTTTGATTAGAAATTGAATATAGAGTTGAAATTGTTTGAAAACGAATTTAAAACGATTTATAAAATACATTTTAAAAGGAAATCGACGAAATATATAATATATATATATATATAATGGCCTGAGTAGAACGCGTCGCGCCATGGCAGTTCGTGAATTTCGATCATTGACTTCGAATGGACATTACAGGAGATCCGACTGTCGGATTCTCCTAAAATCGGAACCGTTGGGTTCGTATCGAAAAGAGTTTTCTAATGAATATTAGAAATTTGAAATCTAACGGTTGGATTTGGAATTATGTCCAAATCAAATTTGGAAAAGGTCGCTGTAAGTGCAGTTCGATGGCCGATGATGGAAATCGACTGTACGGGCCTTGATAAAAATTTTAAAGATATTAATAGTTTGTGTAAAATCATAATATATGAATTGGAAAGAACTAGGATGAAAAATTCCACATTTGAAAGGATAAAAATGTATTTTTGTCGAAATGAACTAGTTTTGAACTAGAATTAAAATCAAAATATTTTTGAAATAAATAAATTGAAATTGAAAGTGATTTTAAAAATAATCAATATTCCCAATACGTGAATTGGACTGGAGTTAAATCGAAATTATCTTCGGAATATTTCGATGTTGGATTTCGTGACTATACAGATATTGTTATGGGAATTTGAAAGATATAGTTTATATCGTTATTTCCAATACGATATTTGTTGGTTTCAGGATTTGATATTGAATATAAGCCGGTATATTTTCTATTTAGAGCCTTGTATTTAATATCAAATGTGATTTGGGTTTGTCGTGAATGGTGTCTTCATTAACACTGTTCTTAAGCCCAATAGAGAAAAAGATTAAATCTTTCTATTTAGATTTAATGAAGTGTATCAATTAAATAATATTTAATTGGAATTGAATTTGAATTGGTTTTTGTGTTTATCGTGAGCGGTGTTTTGAACAACACCTGTTCTTTAACCCGATTAACAATAGAGTGTGATTTTGGGTTTATCGTGAATCGTGTTTTAGATGACATTGGTTCTTTAACCCAGTTAAAGACAGGTTATTGATTTTTGAGAAGATTAAAACTAAGTGGAGTTTAAATGAATCTTTAATTAGATTGAAATGTGAATTGATAATTTAAACTATCAAATCTGAAAGGTGATCGAGAATGGAGTACCACCAGTTTTGCTCCAAAGCGATAGTTAAATCTTTAACTAGATTTGAACGTGAAATGGTAATTAACTTTACCGATAACACCGTGGTGTTAGATATGGAGTATCACCAGTTTTGCTCCATGGGATGAATAGGTTGGGATTGTGAAATGAAATAAATAATTACTTCGGTGTGGTTCGCCAATCCCGACTAGTTTGGAAAACCATAAAATGGTTTGAAATGATATCCAAAGGAAGATTAAAGGATAAATTTAGCAGAATTTATCTTTGATAAAATTAATGGGAACCTTTCCCTAAGAGTGTGAAAATTTGAATAAAAGAATATTCTGAATTGGAATGAGGCTTTCGTTGTGTTTCTGTAACATTTATTTATCATATACGTGGGTTATTCAGAAAGGTCGGGTTTATACCCATTCTGAATAATCGATCCGACGAGATATCGAAGATGAAGATGGTGGTTGAAGACCGGAAATCTTCACATCGTTTGGGTGATTACTAATGATCTCGATTGGGCTGTACACCCAAGATGAGGGAAACAGTTGGTGATCGTCCAAACGTACTTGGAGATCGATGGATATGCGAGGAAAGTGCCTCCGGTTTCGTTCAAACCCAGAATGAACTTGTAAATGGATTGTGTGTCTGACATTGGATTTTATTCTGTGTTGATTGATCTTTATTAAATATACACCTGTTTGGCAGCGGAGAATTAATTCTTTTGCTTAACGCCCTTCTCTGAGACGTACGAGCTCAGAGGTTGTATATCGATGGACATCAGTCGCATGGAGTGAATTGCCTGTGTGGCACACGTAAGTGGCAATTGATCGAGGCTTCTATTGAAAAGCAAAGTCTTGTGGTTGATGATCAAAGCATGGCTTGTGTGGCGCAGCTTTGTGTATAACGTGAATTCGCGAGCCTCACACCTCGGTATGAGTCAAAAATGGGATAGTGACTGCAGGGAGAGCACGACGTTTCTTTCTAGCTAAGGTGGTGTCAGTGACCTACCAGCCCTGACATTTATATACTTTTCACTTGTTTGGTTGATGGAATACGAGGCGCCTCGGATATAGGTCTGTAAGGACCGGAAAACGAGTGCTCGGGAATTTCCAATCCTCAAAAGTAAGAGAGGACCGACCCTGAAGATCCAAGGATTGTTGTGTGCGGTCCTGAGACATTTGCTAGAGTGTCTCGAATCGGAGAGGAGCTTGCCCCTTGCCTCGACTCATGACGGAAATCCAATTTCCAATACGTGATATTGCGGTTTTAATTGTAGAACTAGTATGGCGACATGATATATGGTACCCATGCCGTCTATGATTGATATTTATGATTGAAATTGTTTTGACACTATACACTTATAATAGTATCAAATGATTTGTTTTAAACGTACCAAGCATGTTTGGCTATTATAAGGGAAAACCCTATCCTCCGGCTTGCGTTGCATTGTGTGATGGGACCTGGGTCTTATAATGGCTTCATTTTTCCAAAGAGCATTGCGCTGTTTTGTTATATACACTAGAATTTTTGGGAGGAAACTCGTTCCGTGCTATACGGCGTGGTCCCTTGAATTACTATCTTTTAAAGTAAAGTTTTAAATAACTGTTTTAGTACTCACACCAGTCACATGACTGACCTGGAGTTTATTGTTTTAACCTAAACTCTGGGTGCCCCTATTTTCTACACGGGCAGCTAGTAGTTTTGGTTTTGCAGATTTATATTCACAGGATCCTGATTTACGGCTGGAACGATGCTCGGAAAGCTCTATATCCGTGTATTACTTTCAGTAGTGTTTTGTATTGTTTTTCCGCTGCTATGTAATTTATTGTAATCTCTGATATTTATCGAATGTAATTTATTCATTTATACTCTGTATATTCTTGTATCTGATGGAATTGTTGTAATAAACAATGAAATGTTCTTCCATCTGTGTTCTTTTGTGTGTTGTTCTCAAAGTATCCGCTCTTTCCTTCATGGGGAAGTAAACAGTGGTATTAGAGCTTTGGTTTACAGAGCTCGAGAACAAGACACATTAGAACCAAACAAAAGAATTCATTAGATATTGGATTAGTAATATCCAATTAGAATGACTCGTTAGAGATAGGATCAGTAGTATCTTAGAACGAGTGTGAAGAGTATTTTTTTTAAAATGAAAACAAATTTTGTTTTGAAATTTAAATCGCTTTATACGTATTTGAATATTTATTTATTTTGAATTTGGACAATCCAATATATAAAGATTTTGCATATACGCGTCATGAACGTATATTCGAAGTTTTAATATACTGGATAGATATAGAATCACACTCTAGTTGCCCGGGGATGATTCTGATAAGGTTGCAGCGTTATCAATATTTATATTCGAGTGACGAAGGTGTGGTTTCTATATATTTCCATTAGACTGGTGTGAGAACCAAAACTAGATAGGTTTATTGTTGTGATTTGGCATCAAAAACATGATTTTCTGTGTATATATATACCAGAATTATGAATTTTAAACTCTAATTCACTAATTGATTGATGGTTGTGTTGTTTGTTTATTTGTTTGATAATTTTGAACCATTATGCCTAATAGAATCAAATATTGAATTGTATTTAAAATTGGTCGCATTTGCTTGCATATACATGTACTTACATTGAACAGGTCATAGCAAGGAGGCTAGAGCAGTAGAATAAAATTTGTCTGCCCGACAAATAGGTACATGTTTACCATAATTTACTGTTTTGTTTGCGTGATGATGATTTTATGAGCCGATTGGCTAGCCGCTCTGCTTTTTCTTTTTCTTTTTGAGATCAGAGGGCCTGTATGGCAATTTCGGGATTTTCCCGGTGCTCCCGGTGCAGGGGAGGTTATGGCGAATTTTTTTGAAAATTAAGTGTGTTAGCCAAATTTTTGAAAATTTTGAAAAGTTCTTAGAAAATGAAAAGTTGAAGAACTTAAGCCGTAATGAAAACAAAGGATGTTGAGTTGGATTGCAAAATGACTTTCGGCTTTGTTCCTTTTCGGGGACGAAAAGTTTTAAAAGGGGAGATTGTAACAACCCGGAAAATCTGGGCCAGTTTGAAATTTTTATTTTAGCTAATTTTAATGAATTTTGAATATTGAAAA
Organism: Allium sativum; assembly: GCA_030737875.1. NCBI lineage: Eukaryota > Viridiplantae > Streptophyta > Magnoliopsida > Asparagales > Amaryllidaceae > Allium > Allium sativum. Next base: position 435,082,983 of record CM060912.1, read on the forward strand.
TGAATTATTTTAAATAATAACGACGAGAAATTTAATTTGAATAGATTCGAACGTAGATATTTATATACGTCGTCGTTAGAATATAAAAAATTATATATAATTATAAAAGGAATTGAAAATGGCGCGGTAGTTCGATAATTCGATTTCTAACTTCAAATGAATGTATTGGGTGCAAAATAAACCGGATTTTAGTGAAACCAAAAATATTAGAATCTATTTGATAATATCTTTCCAACGAATCCTAAAAATTGAAATTTCATAGCGGAAATCAAAGGATATGTCCAGTTGAAAATTCTGAATAGTCGCTATGGAATTCAGGCCCTTAAAAATGGGAATTTTGCAAACGACCTCGGATTTCGACGAAACCACTTTTGTTGAATCTGGATGTAAAGTTATTGCTAGGTTTCAAATTTCATAATTTTTCGAATCAATATGTGAGCGTGGTAAAGGAAAACGCGTTTGACCAGTTTCAGTTGATTTTAATCGACTGGAAAATGGCCATTTTTCTAACGGTCTCAGAATTCGACGAAATTAGTTTTGTTAGGACCGTATCGGCAATACGAAGCTAGAAAGTATTTTTCGGGAATTTTTCGAGATAGTACGTGACCTCATTAAATTGAAATGCACGTTCAAATTCAATATATAGAGTTATATGTTTATTTTGACGAAAACTGATCGAAACAGTCGAATCAGCTTACGATACATATCCTATTGTGTTCGGAATGAGGGTAATTAGCTATGGACGACAGGCGGTGGGCCTCGTTTAGAGGTCGAATCAAAAAGTCAACTTTTTATTGAGAATTAAATTAAATAAATTAATTATATAAACCCTTGGCCCCTCCTTTTCCCTCTTCTCTCTCTTCTCTTCAGAATATCAAAAAGAAAAAACTACTTCACCGATCCTTCGCTCCTCACCATCCACCACCGCGGATCTCGATCGCCGCCCCTCCCCAGGATGCGCCGCCCACCACCGAACCCCCACCCTCTTCTCCTCCCGATCCTCTCTCTCTTCTTCTACCCCAAACCCCCCTCGACGTGAAAAAAACCCAGCCCCCCCCCTCTGACCCAAATCCGCACCCAAGCCGCCACTCAACAGACCAACGGCGAAGCGCAACTCCACTCCCCCCCCCTCTCAAGAACAATATGATTTTTTATTTTCATTTATTCAAGAAAAATCAGATTTTTTATAAATGTTTTAGCATAGAAAAGATGAGGATTTTTATAGTGATGAAATGAAAAAGGAGAAATCTTTATATTTGAAAAGGAGAAATCTTTATATTTGAAAATGAGAAATCTTTATATTTGAAAAGGAGAAATCTTTATATTTGAAAGGGCGAAATCTTTATATTTGAATAGCGTGATAAAAATATAATCTTTATTATATGAACATTGTTGTAAAAATATAATCTTTATTATATGAACACCGTTATAAAAATAGAGTTTTTATCTATATAGTAGCGATGTAAACATGGAATTTTTATCTATATAGTAGCGAAATAAAAATTCGATTTTTATATATTGAATAGCGAAATAAAAATTCAATTTTTATATATATGAAGTGAAGATAAAAATTCGATTTTTATATATGTAATGAAGTAAAAATTTGATCATTATATTTGTAGTGATAGGATAAAAATACGATTTTTACATATGAAGTGATGATATAAAATGGTGATTTTTATCATATATGTATCAAAGTAAAAATATAATTTTTATCGTTTGAATGGCAATGTAAAAATGTGATTTTTATATATTCATTAGCGATAGAAAGATAGATTTTTTTTCTATACAATAGCGATATAAAAATAGAATTTTTATATACATAGCAACAATATAAAATGTGATTTTTATATATGTAGTGAATACGAGCAACGAAAGTGTCAAACGGCGAAGATTTCTACATTTGAAGTTTCATGGAGTTGGGATAGCTTTGGTGAGAACTTCTCACTTTAAATTTCTTTTTCTAGTTATATATATATATACCAGGATGCAGACGGTGCTTAGCAGCACCCGACACCCGTCGTCCACAGACCATGGACGGCTTGTATGCTTGTTTGATGTGTTGTGAAATTTGATTGTATGTTAATGTGAAAAATTGATTGTGTGATATGAAATGAATTAAAATATTTATATAATTAAAAATATTTTATCGTTAAAAATATAATTTTTAACGTGAATGTGAATAAATAAATATTCATTTACACTCCGGACGGTTTGTTTATGTACACCTATTTGAAGTATATTGATTGGGATGATAAATTTTACACATCGCCCAACTGCACAAATAAAAATCTATGTTTGTTGATTTGAAACCCACACGGGTGTTGGGATGATATTTGGCGTACACCAATCCCAATTATTTAATTGTATGTCGATCGATTGGTCGACAGGCTGTGTAAGCGTTAGTTAATTATTTATATTTGATGCTTATGCAGTTGTGTGGTGCACTTTGGATGATGGTTAATTGTTTATCGTTGCTATTATATACATGTGTTGGGTGGAATCCATATAATTAACGTTATATGGTAATTGATTGGGCCTCATTCCAATTGGGAAAATAATGAATATTATAAAAGAAAATTCATGTGTTGAATATAAAAATAGTCATGTGTTGACGATGTTCATGTGTTGAAACTATTCATGTGTTGAGTAAAATATTTTAACAATAAAATTTACATCTTTATCATATTTAAAATTAGAAGCTACTACATGGTGGAGTCTGATTAAAAATCAAACGATAGATACCATAATTTTATAAAATATATTACATAACAAAAATAGTCGTGTGTTGACAGTACTCATGTGTTGAGATTAGTCGTGTGTTGAAAAAATATAGATTCATGTGTTGAATGGAATAAATATTCATTTGTTGAGTAGAATAACGAATTTATTGAAATATATAAAGTAGTGTTGAATAGAGTTGCGCTATTTTGACGTGAACGATATTTATATCAATTATGTTCGTTTTTATAATGAATATAGAAATGTAGTGGTTTCAAAATATAACGTTTTGAAAATATTATCATTTATATAGTAATGATATGAAATATTCAATTTTGATTAGAAATTGAATATAGAGTTGAAATTGTTTGAAAACGAATTTAAAACGATTTATAAAATACGTTTTAAAAGGAAATCGACAATATATATATATATATATTATATATATAATGGCCTGAATAGAACGCGCCGCGCCACGGCAGTTCGTGAATTTCGACCATTGACTTCGAATGGACATTACGGGAGATTCGACCGTCGGATTCTCCTAAAACCGGAACCGTTGGGTTCGTATCGAAAAGAGCTTTCCAATGAATACTAGAAATTTGAAATCTAACGGTTGGATTTGGACTTATGTCCAAATCAAATTTGGAAAAGGTCGCTGTAAGTGCAGTTCGATGGCCGTGATGGAAATCGACTGTACGGGCCTTGATAAAAATTTTAAAAATATTAATAATTTGTGTAAAATCATAATATATGAATTGGAAAGAACTGGGATGAAAAATTCCACATTTGAAAGGATAAAAATATATTTTTGTCGAAATGAACTAATTTTGAACTAGAATTAAAATCAATTTATTTTTGAAATAAATAAATTGAATTTGAAAGTGATTTAAAAAATAATCAATATTCCCAGTACATGAATTGGACTGGAGTTGAATCGAAATTATCTTCGGAATATTTCGATGTTGGATTTCGTGACTATACAGATATTGTTATGGGAATTTGAAAGATATATTTTATATCGTTATTTCCAATATGATATTTGTTGGTTTCAGGATTTGATATTGAATATAAGCCGGTATATTTTCTATTTAGAGCCTTGTATTTAATATCAAATGTGATTTGGGTTTGTCGTGAATGGTGTCTTCATTAACAATGTTCTTAAGCCCAATAGAAAAAAAGATTAAATCTTTCTATTTAGATTTAATGAAGTGTATCAATTAAATAATATTCAATTGGAATTGAATTTGAATTGGTTTTTGGGTTTATCGTGAGCGGTGTTTTGAACAACACCTGTTCTTTAACCCGATTAACAATAGAGTGTGATTTTGGGTTTATCGTGAATCGTGTTTTAGATGACATTGGTTCTTTAACCCAGTTAAAGACAGGTTATTAATTTTTGAGAAGATTAAAACTAAGTGGAGTTTTAATGAATCTTTAATTAGATTGAAATGTGAATTGATAATTTAAACTATCAAATCTGAAAGGTGATCGAGAATGGAGTACCACCAGTTTTGCTCCAAAGCGATAGTTAAATCTTTAATTAGATTTGAACTTGAAATGGTAATTAACTTTACCGATAACACCGTGGTGTTAGATATGGAGTATTACCAGTTTTCCTCCATGGGATGAATAGGTTGGGATTGGGAAATGAAATAAATAATTACTTCGGTGTGGTTCGCTAATCCCGACTAGTTTGGAAAACCATAAAATGGTTTGAAATGATATCCAAAGGAAGATTAAAGAATAAATTTAGCAGAATTTATCTTTGATAAAATTAATGGGAACCTTTCCCTAAGAGTGTGAAAATTTGAATAAAAGAATATCCTGAATTGGAATGAGGTGTTCGTTGTGTTTGTGTAACATTTGTTTATCATATATGTGGGTAATTGAGAAAGGTCGGGTTTATACCCATTCTGAATAACCGATCTGACGAGATGTCGAAGATGAAGTCGGTGGTTGAAGACCGGAAATCTTCACATCGTTTGGGTGATTACTGATGATCTCGATTGGGCTGTACACCCAAGATGAGGGAAATAGTTGGTGATCGTCCAGAAGTACTTAGAGATCGATGGATATGCGAGGAAAGTGCCTCCGGTTTCGTTCAGACCCAGAACGAACTTGTAAATGGATTGTGTGTCTGACATTGGATTTTATTCTGTGTTGATTGATCTCTATTAAATAACACCTGTTTGGCGGAGGAGAATTTATTCTCTTGCTTATCGCCCTTCTCTGAGACGTACGATCTCAGAGGTTGTATATCGATGGACATCAGTCGCCTGGAGTGAATTGCCTGTGTGGCACGTGTAAGTGACAATTGATCGAGGCTTCTGTTGAAAAGAAAAGTCTTGTGGTTGATGATCAAAGCATGGCCTGTTTGGCGCAGCTTTGTGTATAACGTGAATTCACGAGCCTCACACCTCGGTATGAGTCAAAAATGGGATAGTGACTGCAGGGAGAGCATTACGTTTCTTTCTAGCTAAGGTGGTGTCAGTGACCTACCAGCCCTGACATTTATATACTTTTCACCTGTGTGGTTGTTGGAATACGAGGCGCCTCGGATATAGGTCTATAAGGACCGGGAAACGAGTGCTTAGGAATTGCCAATCCTCAAAAGTAAGAGAGGACCGGCCCTGAAGATCCAAGGATTGCTGTGTGCGGTCCTGAGACATTTGCTAGAGTATCTCGAATCGGAGAGGAGCTTGCCCCTTGCCTCGACTCATGACGGAAATCCAATTTTCAATACGTGATATTGCGGTTTTAATTGTAGAACTAGTATGGCGACATGATATATGGTACCCATGCCGTCTATGATTGATATTTATGATTGAAATTGTTTTGACACTATACACTTATAATAGTATCAAATGATTTGTTTTAAACGTACCAAGCATGTTTGGCCATTATAAGGGAAAACCCTATCCTCCGGCTTACGTTGCATTGTGTGATGGGACCTGGGTCTTATAATAGCTTCATTTTTCCAAAGCGCATTGCACTGTTTTGTTATATGCACTACTATTCTTGGGAGGAAACCCGTTCCATGCTATATGGTGTGGTCCCTTGAATTACTATCTTTTAAAGTAAAGTTTTAAATAACTTCTTTAGTTCTCACACCAGTCACATGACTGACCTGGAGTTTATAGTTTTAACCTAAACTTTGGGTGCCCCTATTTTCTACACGGGCAGCTAGTAGTTTTGGTTTTGCAGATTTATATTCACAGGATCCTGATTTACAGCTGGAACGATGCTCGGAAAGCTCTGTATCCGCGTATTACTTTCAGTAGTGTTTTGTATTGTTTTTCCGCTGCTATGTAATTTATTGTAATCTCTGATATTTATCGAATGTAATTTATTCATTTATACTCTGTATATTCTTGTATGTGATGGAATTGTTGTAATAAACAATGAAATGTTCTTCCGTCTGTGTTCTTTTGTGTGTTGTTCTCAAAGTATCCGCTCTTTCCTTCACGGGGAAGTAACGGGTCCTTACATCGGGTTGGTGGGTAATATTAGTAAATATAGGCCCACAAAACTTAACCATTAAATAAACATGCTTGAATCTATGGGAAGGTTAAGTACACGTCGAGTTGGTGGGTAATATTAGTAAATATAGGCCCACAAAACTTAACCATTAAATAAACATGCTTGAATCTGTGGGAAGGTTAAGTATACGTCGGGTTGGTGGGTAATATTAGTAAATATAGGCCCACAAAACTTAACCATTATATAAACATGCTTGGATCGGTGGAAGGGTTAAGTACATATTAGGTTGGTGGGTAATATAAGTAAATATAGGCCAACAAACTTAACCGGTAGGAAACCCTAGTAACGGGGACCCATTTCAGCAGTAACCCACATAGATGTATCACGGTACCCCGAGCTAGGCAGGGTGTGTAATGACCCGAAAATCCGGTCCAATTCGAGCTGACTAAAAACACAAGTCCAACCCCAAATTAAACTGAAAATCAGGAAATTAATAGAAAGAATAACAGAGGGTGAGGAAAGATAAGATAGAAACTTAGAATAGAAGATGAAGAACAACACAACATCAGAGTAACACGAATCTCACAGTGGAACGAACAACATATAATATATGCAACATAACTTTGAAATATACAATTGTATTTGAATATACATCATTATCAAAGTACAACACTTACAACACAGCGGAAATAACTTGAGACGACCCGAAATCCCGTTCTCACGGAAACAAGGGTTATCTTTGGAATATAACACAGAAACAGATAATAGCAGAACAGAATTAAATAAATACACCAGATAATGAACAATAGAATATACTGGATAAAAGTAATCATCAGAGTTACACAGTATACAGGATCTTACTTAGTAAAAATACAGTTCAGCTATACATAAATGTCTACAGCGGAAAACAAACAAAATATGTACAATAGGAGGTGAACAGCATAAAAAGAGATAAATGATAGAATCCATCTTCAGCTCCAGCTATCCAGAAAGAACCAGCTAAACCTGAATACAAGGCTGCCCGTGTAGAAAAAGGGGCACCCGAGTTTGAAAGTGAAACAAACTACGAGTCAGTCATGGGACTGGTATGAGAAATCTGCTCAACACATATAAAATATGGCAAATCACAGGACCACGCCACTCTCGTGGAACGGGTTTACTCCATTGGATTGCCAGTGCTTTAAAACAAATCTTTCTTTTAAACATCGCTATGCTTTTTATAAAAATGAAGCTGTTATAAGACTCAATTCCCATCACACAATGCAACGCAAACCGGAGGATAGAGTTTTTACCTTATAACGGCCAAAATATGCTTGATACGAATAAAACAAAGGCATTTGATATTATTGCTAGTGTTTATATGTTTTGAAAACTATTTCAAATCATAACTATCAATCATAGACGGCATGGGTACCATATATCATGTCGCCATATATATATACAATCAAAACCGCACGATGTCGTATTTGGAAATTGGATTTCCATCATGAACCAAGGCAAAAGATAGTCCTTACCGAATTCGAGACGCTCTAGCCCGTGTCTCAGGCAAGTACTCAGTCAAGCCTTTGGATCGTCAGGGCCGGTCCACCGATGTGGATTAAAATGCCTGAACAACACGTTTCCCCGCCCTTTGGGGAGTAAACGAGCCAACGAATGACTCCATCGGACCCGGATCGTCCGATCAAACCGAGGCGTCTCGCAACAGCAACAACCACATAGGTGAAAAGTATATAAATGTTAGGGCTGGTAGGTCACTGACACCACCCTAGCTAGAAATAAACGCATGCCCTCCCTGAGGTCCTTCTCCCGTTTTAGGTTCATACCGGGGTGTGAGGCTCGCGAATTCACGTTATACACAAAGCTACGCCACACAGGCGGTGCTTTGATCATCACCACAAGACTTTGCTTTTCAACAGAAGCCCTGATCACTGCATCTTAGCATGCCACATAGGCAATTCATGCCATGCGACTGATGTCCATCGATACACAACCTTTGAGCTCGTGCGTTTCAGAGAAGGGCGTTAAGCAAAAGAATAAATTCTCCGCCGCCAAACAGATGTATATTTAATAGAGATCAATCAACACAGAATAAAATCCAATGTCAGACACATAGTCCATTTACAAGTCCGTTCTGGGTCTGAATGAAACCGGAGGCACTAAATACCTCGCAAACCCTTCGATCACCACGTACGTCTGGACGATCACCACTCATTATCCATATTTCGGGATGCCTCCCAATCAGGACCTCGGTTACCATCCAAACGAGGTGAAGATCTCCGGTCTTCGACCATCGTCTTCATCTTCGAATTTCAATCGTCGGTCAATTATTTGAAATGAGAATTAACTCGGCCTTTTCAAATAATTCACGGATATTTAGAATTTCAAATCAATTTATTTCAATGGTTAAATTATTCGACAACACCAATTTTGTTCTTTAATGTAATTTTCACACCAAACACATTCAACCATCAAATACAACATAAATCAAGCAAATTCAGTTTATTTCCATTCCATATTGTTTATGATATTTTATAACGATTTATCGCTATTTTTATTTATTTTAAAATAGCCAATTTATTCAAAACGACGCTTCGGGCCATAACGCGGTCGTGGCGCTGTTTTTCTTCAGAATTGATTTACACATATATGCAAATCTAACCGTTGGATCTTCACAAAATTTACATCATTAGAAAGGTCTTTTCAAAATGAATCCAACGGTTCCAGTTTCGGGAAAATCCGACGGTCGGATCTCCCGGTACAATCGTTTGAATTTTCGATTTCAAAATACGAACTGTAGCGTCGTTATTCGATTAAATATAATTATATTTATATATATATATATATAATCGTTTCTGGCGCTGTTTTTCTTCAGATTTGAAACATTCCAGACAATCCAACCGTTGGACTTTTACAAAGTTGGTGCCGTTGGAAAGATTATTCCAAGGCGAACCCAACGGTTGCGATTTCGGGAAAATCCAATGGTCGGATTTCTTGCACTAGTTGTTTGAAATCACGGTTTCAAAATACGAACTGCACGGCCTCGTTTCGTTTTAATTTTATTTATATTTATATATTTATATAAATATAGTTCATTCAATGATTTCAATATCGTTTTCACTTCAAATATTTCACTAACGCCTTAAAATTTTGGAAAATTTCGCCATAACCTCCCCTGCACCGGGAGCATCGGGAAATCTCAAATAGCTTCCCCGGTCCTTCTAATCTCAAAAAGAAAAAGAAAAAGCCAAGCGGCTAGCCAACTGGCTCATTAAATCGTCACCCAAACAAAACAGTAAATGTGTACCTATTTGTCGGGCACAAAATTTTATTCCTCTTCTCTAGCCCCTTTGCTATAACCTGTTCAATGAATATGCATGTACATATATATAGTTCTTATCATTTATCACTTTCTATTCAACTTCATATTTGATTTCTATTTGGTCTAAAAACACCATGCATTCTAATGTTACATACATAGGTACAAATCATATCATTAGCTAATTAATGAATATTTCAACTCATATATATTTATTTGAACAAGTGGCTATTTTTAACTCTTCACATTTCAACGATTCATGCATATAATAAAAATGTGATTTTTATATTTAAAACGCGAATACCATTCAACACATGAATTTCTAATCAACGAATGAATATCGATTCAACACATGAAGGTTTTTTTATTTAATGAATAAATATAGTTTAGCAAATGAAAATAATTCAAACACATGAATATTATTCAAAATTTCGGCAGCATAACGGCAGGGTAGTTAAAACCGGGACCGTCCCTAGTACGGCTCCTCGCTCTACCTTAAAACCTCGCGGTTTTTGACAATGGGGATCATGCATCTAGTTCGCACGCAGGCGGCATGTATATATTTATTTCATTTCCACAAACTAATCCTATGTGGTTTCAACCAAATATTTCTCAACCACAAACGGGTATTTTTCAACCACAATCAATCAATATCAACCACAAACAATCCCAAACAACCATTCGCTATCAATCAATTTTCACAACAATTTCAACCAATAAATATCGTCCATGGTTTGTGGACGAGGGGCGTGTGTGTATATATATATATATATATATATATATATATATATATATATATATATATATATAGCAATTCACTTCATTTCAACACATATATAATTTTTTTACAACGCATATATAACTTATACATCGAAAGTACAACTTATACAACGCTTATACAAGAGGTGTACAACGCTAATATAACTCATACATCGACTATATAATTTATACATCGTCGTTTTCCATATAGTTTATAAATTAGAAATCTCACATTGGGTTCCACTCCGCCATTTTATTTCTAAATATCAGAACAGTCGGGATTTTCCTGACATGCCAATGCAGTCTCCTCTACGCTGTTCATATTAAACATCCCATTTTTATTTGTTCACTTTTAATATAAAAATGACAATTTTATTTCGCTACTGTATAAATAAAAATCGTATCTTTATTTTTCTATACATATAAAAATCATATTTTTACTCCGCTAAAGATTAAATTTTTACATCGCTAAAAATTTCGTTTCTATATCTATAAAAACCTCGCCTTTACGATAATAAAAATCAACTCTTTTCTGATTTAAAGACATAATCTTTCCTTATTAAAAATCTCACCTTTTCTAGATAAAAATCACATCTTTTTATTTTCAAAAATCTAATATTTTTCAAATTGAAAATCACACCTTTTTATTGTTAAAAATGAATTTTTTTCATATTATAAGATCAAAATTTTATATCGATATTCGTACAAAAATCACATCTTTATTCACATATAGAAAAATCTGATTTTTACGCTTCCTTTACTAATATTACATATAAAAATCCGACCTTTCTTTGATAATATCACATATAAAAATATAAACTTTCTTACTATAAAACTTTTATCTTCCTTATTAATAATCGTCACTTCAATTTCAGTTCTATAGAAAATAAATAAATAAAATAGAAATAAACTAAATGAAATAAATAAAAATCACCTTTGTTTTGAAGGGGGGAGTTCACCAGCGTTCGGAGGAGGGAGGGGGTCGTGTGGAGGGTTGGGGGGTCCGGCGCAGGGCCTGGGTGTGGCGGTTGTTCTTGCCGGCGGTGGATCTGGTGTAGTGGAGGGGGTGTCGCGGGTTCCAAGGCTAGAGGATTTGGGGATGGAGAGAGAGGTTCGCGAAGAGGAGGGTGGGGGAGGCTGACGCGGCGAGCCTGGAGGTGGCGATCGCCTGAGCAACGGCGAGCTCTGGTGCGGCAGAGCAACGAGATGGAGCGCGGTTTTTTTTCCTTTCTTTTTTTATTTTGATCGATCTGAAATATAGAGGGGGAGAGAGAGAGTAAGAGGGAATGAGGGCTTATGTGGAAATTTATTTTATATTTTATTTAATTCTTTTAAGAGTTGACTTTTATTTCAAACTCAAAATCAAACCCATCGACTGTCGCCCCTAGCTAAATACCCCCATTCCGAACACAATGGGATATGTATCGTTGGCCAATTCGAGCGTTTCGTTAAGTTTTCGTCTATATCAAAATATAAAGCTATATATTGATTTTGAACGCACATTTCAATTTACCAGGCCACACACTGAGACGAAAAATTCCAGAAAAATAAATCTAGCTAAGTTTTGACGATACGGTCCCAACAAAACTAGTTTCATCGAATTCTGAGACCGTTTGCAAAAAGGCCCATTTTTGGTCGATCAAATTTAACTGAAACTGTCAAAACACATCTTCTTTTGCCACGCTCACATATTGATTCAGAAAATTATGAAATTTGAAACCTAGCAATAACTTTACATCCCGGATCCAACAAAAGTGGTTACGTCGAATTCCGAGGTCATATGCAAAATGACCATTTTCACGGCCTATATAAATTCCATAGCGACCGTTCTGAAAATTCATTCGGCCATAACTTTTGCTTTCCGTTATGAAAATTCGATTTTTCAGATTCGTTAGAAAGGTATTCACTAACAGATTTAAATATTTTTGGTTTCACTAAAATCCGTTTTGTTTTGCACCCGGTATAGTCCGACAAAGTTTGAATTCAATTTTTGAAACTGCAGCGCCATTTCAGGCCTTGTTTATAATCATAATTAATTATATTCGTTTTCAATTGTCGATTCAAACTCAGTTTTCATCTCTATTATTGAAAATATTTATTTTAAATATTTAAAACCCATTATTTTAGCCAATTTAAAAATTTTAAATTGGTTCAGATTTTCTGGGTCGTTACAATCTCCCCCACTTAAAACTTTTTGTCCCCGAAAAGGAACAAAGTCGAAAGTGGTTTGACAAATCTACAATCTCACAACACAACCAACAATCAAATCGTTTTAACCTTTCAAAAACATACTGATCAACCTCTATACTCTTTTCAAAATCATTAAGCCTATAGAATTTAAAAGTGCACATCCATGAAAAGAAAATAACAACAGAGTAGAGAATTAAATGGTAATGCAAAGTAGGGTAAATGCACCTTGCACCCGAGTCAATCAGAGATATCCACTCGGCATCTAGGATAAGCTTTCTGAATGCTCTCCTCGGTTTCCCAAGTACAATCTCGCGGATCTCCACTCCATTGCACTTTGACTAAGCGAACCTTCTTGTTCCTCAGCTCTTTGGTTTCTTTGCCTATTATCTTTAGCAGCTCTCTTCTCACAGCTAATTCTGGGGTAATTTCAATGTCCTGTTGAGCTGCTTCTTCCACGATCAAGTCTGGATCATGAACGTGTTTTCGAAGTTGAGATATATGAAATACATCATGAACTCCAGGCAACCAGTCAGGCAATTTGACCCTATAAGCGAGAGTTCCAATCCGTTCCAGAATAGGAAATGGACTAATAAATTTGGGCGCCAACTTTCCAGTTTTACCGAACCGGATTACTCCTCTCATCGGCGATACTTTCAAATATACATAGTCGCCAACAGCAAAGGATATATCTCTTCTTCTTCTATCGGCATAGCTCTTTTGTCGGCTTTGAGCGGCGAGTAATCGCTTCTTAATAAAATCGACTTTGTCGGCAGCTTCTCGAATCATATCAGGACCCAACACAAGTCTATTACCTGGTTCGACCCAACAAGCAGGGGATCGGCATGGTCTACCATACAATGCTTCGAATGGCGACATTGTCAGACTCGCCTGGTAGCTGTTGTTATAAGAGAATTCAGCCAAATGCAGATGGTCTTCCCATGACCCACCGAAATCTATAACACAAGCCCGCAATAGATCTTCTAAAATACGATTCACCCTCTCAGTCTGACCGTCTGTCTGAGGATGATAAGCGGTGCTCAAGTTCAACTTCATTCCTAGCTCGACTTGAAATGCTTCCCAGAATTTGCTAGTGAATATTGTATCTCTATCACTGACTATGCTGAGCGGCACTCCATGTAGTCTAACTATTTCCCTGAAGTAAATCTGCGCCAGACTCTGAGCAGTTCTATTTGATCTGACAGGTATGAAATGGGCGGTCTTCGTGAAACGATCTACGATCACCCAAATACTTTCATTTCCTTTTCTGGTTCTGGGCAGACCATCAATGAAATCCATAGAAATATGTTCCCACTTCCAACCAGGAACTTCTAGCGGTTGTAACAATCCAGCCAATTTCTGTTGGTCGCTTTTGACTAGCTGACAAGTAGGGCATCGGCTGACATATAGAGAAATGTCCCTCTTCATCGACTTCCACCAGAAAGTGCGTTTGATGTCGTTATACATTTTGCTTACTCCCGGATGGATACTGAGTTTTGACTTGTGGCATTCATCCAGTACTTCCTTCCGAAGCTCAGGAATGTTAGGAACACATATTCGACCTTTGAGCCTTAGAATCCCATCATTATCAACTTGAAAACTCGAGGGTTCGCCTTGCTGAATTATCCCTCTGATCTTCTGAATGAAGTGATCATTTTCCTGAAGATCAGATATTTTATCTAGCAATGAAGTCGTGATAATAAAACTGGCGCATCTCATTCTTCCGGCTTAACGCATCAGCCACAACATTGGCTTTCCCTGGAGTGTATATAATTTCAAAGTCATATGCTGCTAGAAACTCCAGCCAACGTTGCTACCTCAAATTCAAGTCTTTCTGAGTGAACAGATACTTTAACGACTGGTGATCTGTAAATAGTTCAAATATCTCGCCCAGAAGATAGTGTCTCCAGATTTTCAGAGCAAATACTATAGTCAATAACTCAAGATCATGAGTGACATAGTTTTTCTCGTGCGGCTTCAGTTGACGGCTAGCATAAGCAATCACTTGGCCCCTTTGCATTAACACTGCGCCAAGGCCTTCTCTAGAAGCATCAGTCCATACTTTTAAATCCTGGTTGCCATCGATGATGGTTAACACTGGAGCTGTTGTTAATCTCAAATTTAGCTCTTCAAAAGCCTCCTCACTTTCTGGAGTCCATTTGAACTTAGAGTGCTTCTTCGTAAGCTTTGTTAAATGACCAGATATCTTCGAAAAGTTTTTAACGAACTTCCGGTAATAAATAGCCAATCCAAGAAAACTACGGACTTCAGTGGGGGTACTGGGCTGTTTCCAATTTTGAATAGCCGTGATTTTGCTTGGATCCACAGCAATTCCTTCTTTCGATACGACATGGCCTAGAAATTTCACTTCATCTTGCCAGAAGATACATTTGGAAAATTTGGCTTTTAATGCATTCCGTCTGAGAATTTCTAGAACCTGTTCCAGATGCTTTTCATGTTCGGCCTTTGATTTAGAGAAGATTAGAATATCGTCAATAAAAACCAGAACAAATTTATTCAATACTCCTCTGAATACTCTGTTCATTAGATCAACGAAGTAAGCTGGAGCGTTACATAAACCGAACGACATTACTAACCACTCGTAGAATAAGTCGGGGCCTCTGAACGCTGTCATTGGAACACACTCTTCGGCAATTCGAAGTTGATGGAAACCTGTAGCTAGGTCCATTCGTGAAAATACTTGTGCGCCATTTAATCGATCCAACAAATCATCGATCTGCGGTAAGGGATATTTTTTCTTTATGGTCTGCTTGTTCAGATCACGATAATCCACACATAGCCGTAGGGTACCGTCAGATTTTGGGACAAACACCACTACTGCACCCCAGTCAAAGAAACTAGGCCTGATTAGACCTTTCCATACTAGCTGTCGTGTTTGATTGTCTAATTCCTCCTTCTCTTTCAAGGACATTCTTCGAATAGCGTGAACTACCGGCCTTGCATTGGGAATCAAAGCAATTTTGAAATCAATTTCTCTTTGCGGAGGTAAGCGAACAACTTCTTCGAACACATCCGCATAGTTCTTGACGATAGGAATATCTTTCACTAGGTCGGGAATATTCTCTGGGATTTCAGGGATATTTTCCATTTGAGCTGGAGAAACATTCAAAGCTGCCCAGAAGTCTTTTCTATTAGATTTCTGACCTTCATAGGGAATGGTTATATAATCACCTGATTTAATCTTGGCCTTTACGACTCTGTCGGCACATTTAACTTCAGCTTCATGTTTGGTCAACCAGTCTAACCCCAAGATAAGATCAAACTCTTTAAAATTCATGACGGCTGCGATGGTAGGAAACCGATATCGAGAAAAGGAAACCGGCACTCCACAAATCCAACTGAGATCTATGGAACCCCCAACCGGATTCTGGACAGTCATTGGTTCCTTGAGCTTTTTCAAATTCAAATCCAGTTTCTTAGCTGCATCTTTGGCAATGAAACTTCGTGACGTGCCTGTGTCAAACAGTACTTTGACTGGAATGTTTTTGACAGTTAGTGTGCCTTCTAAAACATCGGGCCTTTCTTGAGCAGACGAAGATGCAGGCACTTCTGCTACTTCATTTACATGTGCTGCTTCAGATTTCTTTGAGGGTGGATACTCCCGTGCAATATGGCCTGCCTGGTGGCACTTATGGCATTTCCTATCTCCATGGGGGTTCTTTTGTTTCTTAGTGGTCTTAGATCCACTCTTTATCCGCTTCTTTAAGGGCCTGCAATTTATCGACAAATGTCCTTTCTTATTGCAGTTAGAGCAAATAGCAGTTGTTACGGGTTCCTTCTTAGATTTAGCCCTTTTTCTCTTGGCACTGGGCTTCTTACTGGCTTCAGGAATATCAGTCCCCGACTCTTCTTTGTCACCCCAACAAACTTCTTCTTCGTCGCGCAACATTCCTTTCTTATAGAGATCTTCATACTGATAAGCCATATAAATCATTTCAGAAAAAGGAAGCTTCACATTCCTCATTACACTATTCTGATATCTCCTTTGAAGGCCATGAATAAATCTCAGATTTTTCCACTTTGGATCTTGAATCAGATGAGGAGCAAAGTGAGCAAGTTCGTTGAATTTCTTATGATATTCTGGGATGGTCATATCACCTTGAATTAGATAAGAAAATTCATCACATAATCTCTCGGTTGCTTCGGGAGGAGTAAATCTTTCCAGGAAAATCACTTTGAATCTGTCCCAGGTGATATCACCTTCTGGATTATCTTTGATGATTGTTTCCCACCAGATTATCTTTGATGATTGCTTCGGATGCTACAAGCCTTTTCTGGTCATCCCTCAGTTGGATACGCTCAAAAATTCTTTCAACAGAACTCATCCAAGCTTGAGTTTGAATTATAGACTCCTTGCCCGAGAACTGTGCTCCGTTCAGATTTCGATATCTCTTTAATAGAGCCTCTAGATCGGGTTCTGCATTTCTCCTGTTTCTGACACTCATTTTTCTAGTACCTCTGCAAATGGCAGATCAAGTGTCAGGTCACAGAAAAGATAATTTAAAATATAGAAACACATACTTCAAGTGTAAATGTGTCTATCGAGGTGTAATTTCATTCTGCTTTACTCATACTAGGATTTCGCCCGGACCTAATCGATCGCTAAACTGACCAAGACCGTTTGAATCCCGCATACGCTAACTTTGGGTATACAACACATCAGAATAAATAACAGAAGACTTCAATAAACATCATAATAATGTTACATCAGAGTACAGAATATCAGAGTATATCAAAAATAATACACAGCGGAAGATAAATTTACATAAATGTAATACAATGCACAGCGGAAATATAAACTACACAGCGGAAGACTGTAAATGCCTGGACACAGCTTAAAGCTTCAATCCAGAATCCTGCTCAATACATCTGCAAAATAAAACTACTCGGCTGCCCGTGTGGAAAATAGGGGCACCCGAGTTCGCATGGGAAAAGCAAACTACAGGTCAGTCATGGGACTGGTGTGAGAAACTCTAACAGTTATAAATCTTATTTGATAATATGGTATATCACGGGACCACGCCGCTAACGCGGAACGGGTTTACCCCCATGAATACCAGTGTATAAACAACAATCAATATAGATATATGGATCTACTATGCATCAATCAACATGCAATATCCCAATCTACCCACTTAGATTAATCACTACACTTAGATTTTCTAAATCCAATTTAATTTACAGAAATCATTCCTTTGGATTTTATTCCCGATTTCTTATTTCAAATCATTTGAAATACATTTCTAACTTTCTATATCAAAGTAGATTTCACTTCGGGATCTCAAATCAAATCGTCTGGAAATATGAATTTCAAAACATAACAATGCATACAAACAAGTATGCAACCAAATATCATGCTCCCCATCGACAAGGCAAAGGGTACGCACCTCGCAACTCGATATATAAATGTGCACCTACCCCACGTAGGAGTAGGCTACACCGACGATGCACCTCCCACACATGGAGAGCATACACCGCCCTCCCACCCATACTTTTAGTCTCAGGGTTACCCGAATCTTTAGCCACATACTAAATCATTTCATATCCCGAAGTAGGGAAAATCATTTCACAACATAATAATCACAAGTACTTTCAAAATATAGTACTTCACATCAGTAATTCACGCATATGATCAGTCGCTATTAATCACATAACCTTTGAGCTCGTACGTCTCAAAGAAGGGTGTTAAGCAAGAGAATAAATTCTCCGCCACCAAACAGATACATCATCAATAGCAACTAATCGAATATGCGATGAACCACAATGTAACATATAATACATTTCTAAATCATTTTAGAAATCATCGGGTTTTGGGCCTCGAAATCCTTTCTGTTTTATAAAGCATTTTTATAAAACATTCCCTGTCCAAAATCGGGAATACATTTCTTTTCACTTAAGAAAAATATCATTTCACAATCATTCGTTAAATTTGAAATGAACACAACATCGCTAAACACCTTATCGTCAAATCGTGAAGTGTTTCACAAGGCGTTAGTACACAGATATTTTCAACCCAACCCAATGCTAAATGTAAAAGCATATTTTGCTCATAAACTGGTCGAGCACAATCCAAACAATCAATCAATCAAATTTGACATTAAATATAAGGTTTTGAATAGAGATAGTATCGACTTATATTCAACATCAAATCCTGAAACCAACAGATATCATATCGGGAATAACGATATCAATATCTTCCAAATTCCCATCACAATATCTGTATAATCACGGAATCCAATATCGAAAATATCCAAAGATAATTTCAATTTAAATCTAATCCAATTTATTTGTTTATAACCATTGGATTATTTTTCTAGTTGATAACTAGTTCATTTCGATAAAAATATATTTTTATCTTTTCAAATATGGAGTTTTCATCCCAATTCTTCACAAATCATTTATTATGATTTTATACAAATTATTTATATTTTTAATGATTTTATCAAGGCCCTTACAGTCGATTTCCATCAACGGCCATCGAACTGCACTTACAGCGACCTTTTCCAAATTTCATTTGGACATAATTCCAAATCCAACCGTTAGATTTCAAATTTCTAATATTCGTTAGAAAGCTCTTTTCGATACGAACCCAACGGTTCTGATTTCAGGAGAATCCGACGGTCGGATCTCCCGTAATGTCCATTCGAAGTCAATGGTCGAAATTCGCGAACTGCCGCAGCGCGGCGCGTTCTATTCAGGCCATTATATTATATATATAATATATATTTCGTCGATTTCTATTTAAAACGAAGCTTATAAATAGTTTTAAATTCGTTTCAAAAACAATTTCAACTTCCATTTCAATTCAATTCAAATCAAAATTGAATTCTTCCTTATAAATTCGTTTTAAAATTCATTTCTATTCAATTCAAATCTCAATTCAATTTGAATTTATTTCAATTCGTTTTCGACTTAATTCGAATTCTTTTTATATTCAATTCATTTCGAATTCGTTTTAAAATTCATTTCTATTCAATTCAAATCTCAATTCAATTTGAATTTATTTCAATTCGTTTTCGACTTAATTCGAAATCGTTTTATATTCAATTCATTTCGAATTCGTTTTATATTCAATTCATTTCGAATTCGTTTTCTATTCGATTCAATTCAAATTGGTTTTCTATTCGATTCCATTCAAATTGGTTTTTTTTATTCGACTCAATTCAAATTGGTTTTCTATTCGATTCCATTCGAATTGGTTTTTTTTTATTCGACTCAATTCAAATTGGTTTTCTATTCGATTCAATTCGAATTGGTTTTCTATTCGATTCAATTCAAATTGGTTTTCTATTCGATTCCATTTGAATTGGTTTTCTATTCGATTCCATTCGAATTGGTTTTCTATTCGATTCAATTCGAATTCGTTTTCTATTCAATTTAATTCAAATTGGTTTTCTATTCGATTCAATTCAAATCGATTTTAATTCGATTCGAATTCATTTTCTTTTCAATTCAATTCGAATATTTCATATACATCGTTTTCAATTCGAATATTTCATATACATCATTTTCATTTCATATATATATATATATATATATATATATATATATATTCACTTTCAATATATTCTATATTTTCACTTTCAATATATTCTATATTTTCACTTTCAATATATACGATATTTTCACTTTCAATATATTCTATATTTTCACTTTCAATATATTCTATATTTTCACTTTCAATATATACGATATTTTCACTCAGAATACAACCAAACAAACAAGTCGTCCATGGTCTGTGGACGACGGGGAACAGTTCATATATGTATTATTTTCACAGTTTACATATATATTATTTTCACAGTTCATATATATATATTTCATTTTCTCTTTTCATAAATATATAATTTTCACATCACAACCACAACGCAATACAATCAAACAAGTCGTCCATGGTCTTTGGACGACGGTGTCGGGTGCTACTAAGCACCGTCTACATCCTAGTATATATTTTACAGTAAAATAAAATTGAGTGAGAGAGTTCTCACCTTGCGGTTCCACTCCGCCGTGCTTTGATTTTCAATCTGTATAGAATCCCTACGTTAAAATCATATTTTTAACCAATTAATAATTTTCCTTCGTATAAAAATCGTATATGAATTCAATGCTATCATATAAGTAAAAATCTCATTTTTATACTACTCATATATGAATAAAAATCACCTTTTTATTTTGTTTTTCATATAAAAAGAATATCCAATTTATACAGGCTACTCCATTAAAGAAAAATTCAATTTATTTATCGGTTTTCTAAATAAAAATCCTACTTTTACTTAGCTACATATACATAAAAATTGTATATTTCTATTTCAAACTTTGCTATATTTTTATTTACAAAGCAATTTCATTTCAAAATTTACATTTCTACACTAATGCTAAAATATATGAAAATTACTTTTAAACCAATGATTTTTTTATAATTTCTATTTATATTTCTCACTATGAATATATATATATATATAAAAAAAATCTATGTTATTTATATTTCTAAAACATTTTCTATTCATAATTTTAAAGGCTGAAAAATAAAATTCACTAAGCATAATTAACTAAATAATTAAGGGGATTACCCCTTTCATCTTCTTCGTTCGTTTGCTCCAGCTTCACACGTGCTTCGAATAACCTCAGCACTTAGGGCTTCCATTCGCTCGAAACCCGAGGCACCGGAGTTGGATCCAAGGACCCCACGAGATGCGCCAAGACCAGAGCTCCCTCCGTTGGCCAGGGGGCCCCACTCGCACGCTCCGCCGCCAGCAAAAACTGCTCCAAGGACGACCTGTTTGAACCCACGAATCGAGAAATCTGGGCGATGAAAACTGATCTCCACCGTTGAAGACGAAGAGCTCGAGATGCCCTTCCATCTGGATTTGGAATTTTCAAAATCCATTGAGTGGAGGTTCAGATCGGAGGGAGAAAAGGTTTGAGCGATTATTGTCGTTCGTTCTGATTTAACGGCGGCTTGAATTGTGGCCAATAGGGTTTCAGGTTTTGGGTAGTTATATATAAATATATTAATATTTTATTCACTTAACCGTTTTATTATGAAAATTCGTGTTCGAACTCCAATTTAAACCCAACGAGTGTCTCCCTAGCTAATTACCCCCATCCCGGACACAATGGAATATGTTTCGTAACCCAATTCGGCTATTACGATCAGTTATTCTTCAAATTAAAGTATAAAACATTTAATTTTCAATTTTGAACGTATATTTTAATTTGCCAGGGCCACAAACTGATTCGAAAAATTCCAGAAAAATAAATCTGGCTATATGGGGACGATACGGTCCTAGCAAAACTGATTTCGTCGAATTCTGAGACCGTTGGAAAAATGGCCATTTTCCAGTCGATTAAAATCAACTGAAACTGGTCAAACGCGTTTTCCTTTGCCACGCTCAAATATTGATTCGAAAAATTATGAAATTTGAAACCTAGCAATAACTTGACACTGCAGATCCAACAAAAGTGGTTTCGTCGAAATCCGAGGTCGTTTGCAAAATTTCCATTTTTAAGGGCCTGAATTCTATAGTGACTATTCAGAATTTTCAACTGGACATATCTTTTGATTCCCGCTATGAAATCTCGATTTGTCGGATTCGTTGGAAAGATACCATCAATTAGATCCTATTATTTTTGGTTTCACTAAAATCTGGATTGTTTTGCACCCGGTACATTCAATTGAAGTTTGAAATCGAATTATCGAACTACCGCGCCATTTTCAATTCTATTTATAATTATATATAAATATTTATATTCTAACGACGACGTATATAATATATACTTTCGAATTCTATTCCAAATAAATTTCTCGTCGATTATATTTAAAATAATCTATTTTAAATGTTCAAAATTCGCCAAAATTGCCAAAATAAAAAATTTAAACTGGCTTAGAATTTCCGGGTTATTACATAACTATAGCTATATAATCCTGAAGCCTCCTGCTCCAAGCTCTTCCAGTATATCTGTAAATCCAGACTACTTGACTGCCCGTACAAATTTAGGCACCCAAGAGTTTAGGGAAACAAACAAATAAACTCCGAGTCAGTCATGGGACTGGTGTGAGTAAAACAGTTTAAAACAGTTCAAGCAGGTAATTGATATCTCATAAGACCACGCCGTATAACTGAACGGGTTTTCCCCTTATGAGAATCCAAATATCTTTATATCAAAAACCTTTTGATATTATAATAATGTCTATCAACACAATATAATAATCATCTAGCAGAAACGCTTTCATCTCACGTTCTACATATATAGTATACAATCAAAACCGCAAGCACGTATTGGGTAATTGATTTCCAACTATGACAACGTATGGAACCACCTTCCGCTTGTGTACCTCTAGAGAGGAATACACTGGGTTCGACAAGAACATCTTGCAACCCCGACACACATGACCGACCACTCATTTCACTTGAGTGTATCGAATGTATATCACCAACGGTTGGGATCAGCAACCGTTTCCCGAATGGGACAGTATCGATAATAGATTTTTAGAAATAAATGAAACTCTAGATCAGGTGATTATACACCCTACTTCAGAGCGATCGACTTAGCCATGTTGCCTGCCCGATTTCTGTCATTTACCGGTTGTGAGGCTAGAAGCTACGCTTTATCATCACACCAGATTCACTTTGAATGCCACATCGTCAAATCCATCAAATCACCAATTGATGTCCTCGAACATACATTATGTGTTAGCTAAAAGAAGTTTCTTTCTCCGCTTCCACTCTTGGTACGGTTGGAGAAATCAATATACGTGATCTTCTGGAAATACTCTGTCAGACATCCGTCCATACAAGTCATCCAGGAACAGGATGAACCAAAGGCACGATTCAATACATCCATCTTAGACACTGTTATTTAAGACTTATACAATAGCCCTTGTACATTACTCCGTCTTCAATTTTCTTTGGCATATAGGATTCGCAACGCTTATGCCAATACAGAGTGGTTCTTTGGATAATAATCCAACCGGTCTCTCCATATTAACAACGTTAAAATGGTCAAAACTTCGATAGTCTGTTATTTAACCATCAAAGAAAAACAGGTGTGCAAACAACGATATTATTTCCAAATGGAAATTTTATCGATCAATCATCATTTAACATTTATCTCTTTAGTTCATTAATTTGCTTATCTCCTGTTTCCCTATATTCAACATTTGATTATGTTTTTGATTCTATTTGGAAAACATTTCCAAATCTTCTTTACTTGGATTTAAACAAATGTTTTAAATCAACATCGCAACGACAACTCAAACCACTATACTTATTTACTAAATTCACTTAACCACTTTCACTCTCGAACCTTAACCATTTCTAAATTAAAACGAAGTCAATCAAGTTGGGGTATTACTACCTCTCAGACCTTAACTGAACAACATTTCAAATCTCGAAATAGGGTAAGTTCATCTTTTAACTCTTTAACACTTCCTTACGTAACTTCCGGATATAATTTACGAGTCCAACTCCTTTAATTATATTCGAATGAACTAGATTTGATTAACTCCTTTAATTCTATTCGAATAACTATATTCGATTATCTCCTTTAATTCTATTCGAATAACTATATTCGATTATCTCCTTTAATTCTATTCGAATAACTATATTCGATTAACTCCTTTAATTTAACTTAAATCGATTAACTGCATTGAATAACTAAATTTGATAACTCACTTCGATTAAACTAATCGACAACTCTTTTTGACTAAACTATAATCGATAACTTCTTTCGATTAACTAATAATCGATAACTCCTTTTATTTAACTCTATTCGAATAAACTAATATTTGATTAACTCATTTTAATTAACTCCTTTTATTTATCCCTTTCTATTTGTTTACTTAACAAATAACTATTCCCTTCTCAATTCTATTTACTTAACAAATAAATATTTCTTTTACCTTTCCTATTTATTTAACAAATAAACATTTCCTTTTTCTTTTCTATTTATTCCCTAAATAAATAGCTAAGCCCATTTAATCTATTTGTAACTGTTTTACAAATATCGCCTTTTAAATTCTATTTGTAAATGTTTTACAAATATTTTCTTTTTATCTCTATTCTATTTGTAAATGGTTTACAAATATTTCTTTTTCTATTTGTTTGACAAATATTTTCCTTTATATTTGTTTTATGAATATTTCCCTCTATATCTGTTTAACAAATTCTTTCCCTTATATTTGATTTACAAATATAATTCCCTTATATTTGATTTACAAATATAATTCCTTTATATTTGATTTACAAATATAATTCCTTTGTATTTGATTTACAAATATATTTCTTTTATTCAAAACCCTTTTTCTTTTATAATATAAAATCCATTGATTTTATATAAATAAATTATTTCCAAAATATACTTTGAAAATCCCTTTTCCACATTCTGGTATTTCTTATGGTAGTTAACACACCATATAACAACGATAATTATCGTCCAAACACACATAATCAACGTCAGATTATATATCACAATATATAAATTACAGTAAAATAAATGTTGAGGAATCCAGTTGGATTCCTCCAACCTGTTTCCCTGCATCACAGATGTTAAACAATATAGATAACATCACTTTCAGTTACATATGATATATTCTGTTAAAACAGAATCAATATAGAAATTCGACTAACTGACTAGCAGTTCAATCAAACATTCAACACACAATCAATCAAACAATATTTAACAGTTCTAAAAATACAACATGAAATTATATACTGTTTAGAGGTAGTGAGATTTACTCACATTGGACTATCATCGTTAATTAACGATAATTGTTGTTGATTCAGATCGGACAATTTATTTTACTATAAATTGAAACGAACCCCAATCCACTCCCAGTCAGCTTCATTGTGAAGCTTTCGTCCATAAGGTCCCAACATGACTGACGGTTCGTGATTCTGATTTCATATGACCGAGATATAAGAGTTACAAGTTCATTCACTATTTAAATAAAACTAACTTAAGACTTTAATTGATAATTTGGGATTAAACAAATGACCAAGGCCCATACCCATTTGATTTGAACCCGCCCCATACTCCTTTCTTCCTCAACAGAAAAGCACCGAACACCACTCCCTTTCCAACGCACCATAGCCGGCCATTCCTTTCCCAAACTGCTCCTCCTCCTTTCATTTGAAAATCAAACTAATTTCACCAAAATCCATCTCGTTCAACCCTCTTTCCAACCATACCCACAAGCACTAACTCGAGCTACTCTCAGGTGTTGCGTACGCTGTTTTCTTCAAGTGATACCAAGAAGGTATCGACCCTTTTTGATACCGAAACCACCCAATTTCTCACACGCCGAGCCATTCTCCACCACCAACCCGAATCTATTCTCCTTATATACAATCGAGCTCTCTAGCTTACCCAAAACGAAAACCCTAGTTCTCTGTGTTGAACGTCGAACCCAAAGATGAGTGTCAAACCCAACAATACGCCCATGGAATCGAAGCTCTCACCATAAGGGACTCAACCGTATATGATTAATGATTTTAGGGATTTTTATTCAATTGTTTGGATTTTATTTTCTTGATCGAATGTTGCTGAGAAATGAAAGTAAGTAGCGGCGCTTACTTTGACCAGAGAAATGAAATTAGGTCTTAGGGTTTTCCAAAGAGGGGTATTTATAATGAAGATAAATATCTAGATATTTGTTAGGATATTTTTAGATATTTTATTTTAATAACTTTATACTCGTTTCAGTCTTCTAAAAATCCGTGTGATCACACACGATACCTAAAAATCACGAAAATTGACATGTAGCTAGAGTTCGACATTACGGTCCCAACGAAACTGGTTTCGTCGAATTCCGACTTCGTATGCTCACACAGTGTATTTTCAACCATCAAAATATCAATTGTTTTTCACTCTAAAAATCCGTACGGCCACATACTGACTTCAAAAATCACGGAAATTGAAATCTAGCAAAAATTTAATATTGCGGATCCAACAAAATTGGTTTCGTCGAATTCTGAGGTCATTGGCAAAACTGGCTATTTTTAAAAGCTCTGGATGACCCATTTAAATATATAAATATATTTAAATATAATTAAATTAAGTATTAATAAATTAATATTATCGTATATATTCACAGTGGAATACCATACGGCTTTAGAATATTCCTATATGAATTTCTAACTGGATATTCAAATCTGGGTCAACCCGATATTCGATTTATATTGAAATTCCTTTTTAAAATATAAATAATTCCTTTATAAATTATAAAGGAATCCCACAGCGACTTTTCTGAAATTTGTTTTGGACGTGAATCAAAATCTACACGACGAAATCCTGATTTTTCTCTTCCACTGGAAAGATATACTCCACCAGCTCCACATGTTTCTTGTTTCACAGAAATCTGGCTTAAAACGAACCCTGTACATTCAGTTGAAGTTCAAATCACCAAATAGCGAACTACAGCGCCATTTCGAGCTCGATTTTAATTATATTATAATTCCATGTTCAAACTGTCGTTTATATAATATATTCGTTATTCAAATTCAATTCCAAGCTGAATTAAATATCACAGATGATCCAGTTCACACCATATCGTCATTTCAGCCAATTCTGATTATTTCAGAATTAAATATATTATTTAATTTATTATTTTAATTAAATATTCATCATTGTTTAATCAAACCACCATTTAATTCGCTATATCACTATTTATATAATTAAATAAATTAATTATAATACCCTCTGCGAATGCGGGTCATTACAATCTTCCCCACTTAAAATAATTTCGTCCTCGAAATTGCTAAGGTAGAGAACGACCCTATCGACTGGTTAGAACATATTTGTTCACTTCTTAACTTCAGTTTCAACTGAACCAATTTAATTTCAATTAAATTATTAATTAATTCTTATCAACGAAAGTTTTCAAAAATCCTAAAAAATTTCTAATACCTTAACTCTTCAAAAAAATTCACCGGCACCTCCTTTGTACTGGTCAATCGGTCAAACTCCAACTCGCCTCTCTGGGCCATCTCCAACCCAAAAGAAAATCAAACAGCCAAGCGGCTTGCCAATTCGGCTCATAAATCTTATATCCAATAGAAATATAAACTTGTACCTTTGTCGGCATATCATTATATCCTTTCCACCTATTATCAATTCAGCGGATACAAGGGTCATCCCAATCAAATTCCAAACTGCTTTTATCCATACCACAACCATTCGCTTATAGCCGAGCCAAATATCATTTCAACTTGAGTTTCTTCTCGATTCCCAACTCTTAACTTGATTATCACATTACACTTCAAATTTGAATCTCACAATCCAATTTGTCTTGATATCATTCTAATTCAATCTCCATTACCACTTTACTGGCTTTGCTTTATTTCAAATTTGCTTCCACAAATTTCTGTTATATTTGTTTTTGATTCAAACAGTCTTTCCCTAGGAGTTTTCAAACAGTTTACTCTTTTCAAAAAACAAATTTTCCTTTTGAACATGTCACTGAGCCTTTAATTAATATTCCATTAGTTAAATCGCTTCTCTATTTCTTTATCAATATTTGTTAACCAAATATTTTTAATAACCATATTGGCCTTTTTTTGTTATTTGGAAAACATTTCCGAATATCGCCTTCCTTTATTTTCTAAACTTTAGAAAATATATGCTATTTATAATTGGAAAATATTCCAATTACTTATCTCTTTTCCGATCTCGTTTATTTCTATACTTAGGAAATATTCTTTATTATATTTCCAAGCTTACACTTAATTGGGTTAAAACGGATGTTGTGTAAAACATCGTTACGACAACCCAAATAATATATTCAACTAACTCTTATTCAACATTGATCTTCAAGCCTAAAATCTTACTATTTATTTGTTAATAATGAAATCAATCAAGTTGGGGTATAACTACCTCTCAGACCTTGACTGAATAACATTTATAACGTCAAAACAGATATGACTACTTACTCGAATAATCAATACCATACAACTACTTATTCACTTTTTAAACACGTATACGCTTCCTCTTTCTATTCTTACTAGATTTTATTCTTAGTCTTCCTTTTTGATTTTACTATTCTATTTCTAAGTTCGTTTCCTTATCGACTTCTATATATATATATATATATATATATATATATATATATCGATACGTTGATTTCTAACTATCAAATTATCTTAAAAATATTCCAACTCCTTAAATTCCCGGAAAAATTCACCATAACCTCCTTTGTACCAGGAGCATCGGGATATTTCAAATAGCCTCCCATGGCCCTCACCAATCCAAAAGAAAATGCCAAGCGGCTAGCCGATACGGTGCATAAAATCTCATATGTGAATTAAATACATACCTTTTCGTCGAGCATTCTATTTATTTACCTTCTGTAACAACCCGAAAATCTGGGCCAGTTTAAAAATTTTATTTTGGCCATTTTAGCGAATTTTGATTATTTAAAATGAATTATTTTAAATAATATCGACGAAAAATTTATTTTGAATAGAATTCGACGTATATATTATATACGTCGTCGTTAGAATATATAATAATTATATATAATTATAAAAGGAATTGAAAATGGCGCGGTAGTTCGAAAATTCGATTTCTAATTTCAAATGAATATACAGAATTCAATATAAGTCAGAATTGAACGAAACAAGAAATATTTGAATCTGTATAACTATATCTTTGTAACGAAGTTAGCAAACTGAGATTTCATCTTAGAAATGATAAGATACGTCCAGTTGAAAATTCAGAATAGTCGCTATGGAATTTATATATATTTTATATAATATATAGCCCTTAAAAATGGACATTTTGCAAACGACCTCGGATTTCGACGAAACCAGTTTTGTTGGGTCCGGGATGTCAAGTTATTGCTAGATTCCAAATTTCATAATTTTTCGAATCAATATGTGAGCGTGGCAAAGGAAAACGCGTTTGACCATTTTCAGTTGATTTTAATCGACTGGAAATTGGCCATTTTTCAAACTGTCTCAGAATTCGACGAAACTAGTTTTGTTATGACCGTATCGTCAATACGAAGCTAGAAAATATTTTTTTGAAATTTTTCTAGTTAGTATGTGACCCCGGTAATTTGAAATGTGCGTTTAAAATTCAATATAATGATTTAAATGAAAATTCAAAAGGAAACTGATTGTAGCGATCAAATCAGCTTGCGATACATATCCCATTGTGTTCGGAATGGGGGTAAAACGCTATGGACGACAGGCGGTGGGCCTCGTTTCGAGGTCATATGTAAAAGTCAACCTTTTGCGAAATTTAATAATTAAATAAAAAAAAAAAATACTTTCCCTCCTTATCTCCCGCTTGCCCCCCCCCCTCCCGTTCATTTGATTACAACCAGAAAAAAAAAGAAAGAAAAAAAAACCCTAGCGATCAATCGACACGCCGCCCCCCCCCCCCTCGTCGCGACGCCGACGAAGAGCCCCCCCCCCTCGCGACCCCCCCCCCCCCCCCGTCTCGACGTCTGCGAAGAAGCCGCGCCCCCCTTGAAGCCCTCGACCCTCTCACGAAGACGCCGCCATCGACGAACCGCACCACCTCGAAGCGCCTCCGATCTTCTTCCCCCCCCCCTCTCGGTAAGTTTTATTTTATTTATCTATTTTATTTTAATTCTGATTTTATTTAAAAGATTAAACTGATTTTTGTTTGTAAAATAAAGTAAAAACTGAATATTATAAAAGAAATTAAAACTGATTTTTGTTTTTAAAATAAAGTAAAAACTGATTTATTTATAAAGTTAAAACTGAAATTTTTTATAAAGTTAAAAACTAAAATTTTTTTTTAAAAAAAAAAAGTAAAAACTGCATTTTTAAAAAGAAACTGAAAACTGGATTTTTAAATAATGTAAAAACAGATTTTATAAAAGGAAAAAAAAACTGATTTGTTAGAACTTTAAAACTGAATTTTTAAAAGATTTTAAAAACTGTTTTTTTTAAAAAGAAACTAAAAACTGCATTTTTATAAAAGAGAAAAACTGATTTTATTTTGAACTTTAAAATAGGAAAAAGGTTTAATCTTTTAGTAGAAAAAGATTTGAACTTGCAAAAGTAAAAATCATATTTTTATATGTTGAAAGTCAAAGTAAAAATCATATTTTTATATGTTGAAAGTCAAAGTAAAAATCATATTTTTATATATTGAATAGCGAAGTCAAAATTCGATTTTTATATATTAAATAACATAGTAAAAATTCTATTTTTACATGTGTAGAGAATACGGGCGAAAGCGACAAAAAGGCGAAGATTTCTATAAGTGAAGTGTCGTGCAGTTGGATAGCTATATGTGAGAATTTCTCACTCTTCAATTTATTTTCTAGTTATATATATATACTAGGATGCAGACGGTGCTTAGTAGCACCCGACACAATCGTCCACAGACCATGGACTTGTTTGTTTGGTTGCATAGCTTAGTTATATGATTTGATTTGGATTTGGTTGTTGGGTGAATTTGATTGATGTGTGAATGGCGTGGGCCTTCACTAGACCGGGGATAAGGCTAGGCCTTGTCCCGTTTCTAGTATCGTGCCGTTATACCGCCGAAATTTTCTAAAATATGTTAGAAAAATAAAAATATCATTTTATTTAAAGAATGAACTGAATAGAAATTCATATGTTGGAATAAAATGTTTTATCGTTAAAAATATAATTTTTAACGTGAATGTGAATAAATAAATATTCATTTACAAACCGGACGGTTTGTTTATGTACACCTATTTGAAGGACATTGATTGGGTCGATAAATTTTACACATCGCCCAACTGCACAAATAAAATATTTGTTTGATTGTTTGAAACCCCACACGGGTGTTAGGATGAAATATGTAGTTCACTCATCCTAATTGATTAAATATGTCGATCGATTGATTGACAGGCTGTTATAAGCGTTGAATATCTATATTTGATGCTTATACAGTGTAGTGCACTTTGGTTGATGGTTGATTATTTATCGTTGCTATTATATACATGTGTTGTATGAAAATCCATATAATTAACTTTATATGGTAATTGATTGGGCCTCATTCCAATCGTGAAAATAAAGAATATTTTGATAATAACAAAGATTTTGATAATAGAAATATTTGAAATAGAATATTTGAAAATAGAAATATGTGAAGCCGTGATGATTAGATTGACGCCATTTTGACGTGAACGATATTTATATCGATTGAAAACGATTTCGAAATGAATTGAATTGAAAACGATTTCGAAATGAATTGAATTGAAAACGATTTCGAAATGAATTGAATTGAAAACGAATTCAAAGTGAATTGAAAACGATTTCGAAATGAATTGAATTAAAAACGAATTCAAAGTGAATTGAAAACGATTTCGAAATGAAATGAATTGAAAACGAATTCAAAGTGAATTGAAAACGATTTCGAACTGAAGTGAATTGAAAACGATTTCGAAATGAATTGAATTGAAAACGAATTCAAATTGAATTGAAATTTGAATTGAATAGAAATGAATTTTGAAACGAATTTATAAAGAAGAATTCAATTTTGCTTTGAATTGAAATGGAAGTTGAAATAGGTTTTGAAACGATTTTAAAACTATTTATATAATTCGTTTTGAATTGAAATCGACGAAATATATATTATATATATTATATATATAATATAATGGCCTGAATAGAACACGCCACGCCGCGGCAGTTCGTGAATTTCGACCATTTATTTCAAACGGACATTGCGGGAGATCCGACCGTCGGATTCTCCTAAAACCGGAACCGTTGGGTTCGTATCGAAAAGAGCTTTCTAACGGATATTAGAAATTAGAAATCTAACGGTTGGATTTGGAATTACGTCCAAATCAAATTCGAAAAAGGTCGCTGTAAGTGCAGTTCGATGGCCGTTGATGGAAATCGACTGTACGGGCCTTGATAAAATTATTAAAAATAGTATTAATTTGTGTAAAATCATAAGAAATGATTTGTGAAGAATTGGGATGAAAAACTCCATATTTGAAAAGATAAAAATAGATTTTTATCGAAATGAACTAGTTTTGAACTAGAATTATAATTCTATTTATTTTTAAATAAATAAATTGAATTCGAAAAGGGTTTTAAAAATAACCAAAATTTCCAATGATTGCATTGGAGTGGATTTGAATCGAAATTGTCTTCGGAATATTTCGATGTTGGAATTCAGGATTATACAGATGTTGTTATGGAAATTTGAAAGATATATATTTATATCGTTATTTCCAATACGACATTTGTTAATCGTAGAATTTGATATTGAATATAAGCCGGGATATTTTCTATTCAGAGCCTTATATTGAATATCAAATGTGATTTGGGTTTGTCGTGAATGGTGTCTTCACTAACACTGTTCTTGAACCCAGTTGAGAAAAGATTAAATCTTTTTATTTAGATTTAATGAAGTGTACCAATTAAAAATGATATTTAATTGGAATTGAATTGGGAATGATTTTTGGGTTTATCGTGAACAGTGTTTTAAATAACACTTGTTCTTTAACCCGATAATTAATGGAATTGATTTTTGGGTTTATCGTGGACAGTGTTTTTAAATAACACTCTTTCTTTAACCCGATAATTAATGAAGGTGATTTTGGGTTTATTGTGAACTGTGTTTTTAAATGACACGGATTCTTTAACCCAGTCACAGATTAAAACTAAGTGGAGTTTTAATGAATCTTTAATTAGATTGAAATAATCGAAGTGGAGTATCACCAGTTTTGCTCCAGGCGATAGTTAAATCTTTAATTAGATTTGAACGTGAAATGGTAATTGAATTTACCGATAACACCGTGGTGTTAGATATGAAGTACTACCAGTTTTACTTCATGGGATGAATAGGTTGGGATTGGGAAATTAAAACAAATGATTACTTCGGTAAGGTTCGCTAATCCCGACTAGTTTTGAATTGATATTCAAAATAGAATAAAGAATAAATTCAAGACATTTATCTTGGATAAAATTAATGGGAACCTTTCCCTATGAATGTGAAATTAGAAACTAACTGTCGGTTAGCTGAGCAGAATGGTTTTCTGGATATTGATCTGATGTTGGTTTCGGCCTTCGGGGTTAATATTTGGGGAATTATTCTCTTGATTAATTTACGGTTAGTGACTGATGAATTGGAATGAGGCGTATGTTGTGTTTGTGTAACACTTATTTAAAATATAGGCGAGTTATTCGGGAAGACCGGGTTTATCCCATTCTGAATAACTGATACGACGATAAGTCGAAGATGAAGACGATGGTCGAAGACCGGAGGTCTTCACGTCGTTTGGGTGATAACTGATGATCTTGATTGGGCAGTACACCCAAGAAGATGGAAACAGTTGGTGATCGTCCAGACGTACTTGGAGATCGATGGATATGTGGGGTACTAGGTGCCTCCGGTTTCGTTCAGACCCAGAACGGACTTGTAAATGGACTGTGTGTCTGACATTGGATTTTAGTCCGTGTGATTGATCTCTATTAAATATATATCTGTTTGGCGGCGGAGAATTTATTCTCTTGCTTAACGCCCTTCTCTGAGAGGTACGAGCTCAGGGGTTATATATTGATGGATATCAAACGCATGGAGTGAATTGCCTGTGTGGCATGACTAAGTGGCAGTTGATCGAGGCTTCTGTTGAAAAGCAAAGTCTTGTGGTGATGATCAAAGCACGGCCTTTGTGGCGTAGCTTTGTGTAACGTTTACCTCGCGTGTTTCACACCCGGTATGAACCAAAAACGGGAGACGGACCTCAGGGAGGGCCTGCGTTTCCTCCTAGCTAGAAGTGGCGTCAGTGGTTTTACACGCCCTGACGAGTTTGACTTATGTGGTTGTTGCTGTTGCGAGGCGCCTCGGTTAGATCGGACGATCCGGGTCCGATGGAGTCATTCGTTGGCTCGCTTACGCCCCAAAGGGCGGCGAAACGTAGTGCTCAGGCATTTTAATCCACTCCGTGTGGACCGGCCCTGACGATCCAAGGCTTGCCTGCGCGCTTGCCTGAGACTCGGGCTAGGCAGTCTCGAATCGGTTGAGGACTATCTTTTGCCTCGGTTCATAGATGGAAACCCAATTTCCAAATACGTGACTCTGCGATTTTGATTGTATAACCTATATATGGCGACATAGTGGTATGGGGCATTCATGCCGCCTATGATTGATACTTATGATTTGAAGTTGTTTTATACACTATACACTTATAATAGTATCAAACGATTTCTTTTAAACGTATCAAGCATTCTTGGCTATTATAAGGTAAAAACCCTATCCTCCGGCTTGCGATTGCATTGTGTGATGGGAACTGGGTCTTATAACAGCTTCATTTTTCTTTATTTAGCATTGCGCTGTTTGTTTTATGCACTGGTATTCTTGGGAGGAAACCCGTTCCGTGTTATACGGCGTGGTCCCTTGATTTACCTAATGATTTAAAATAAAGATTAATAACTGTTTTAGTTCTCACACCAGTCACATGACTGACCTGGAGTTTATTGTTTTAACCTAAACTCTGGGTGCCCCTATTTTTGACACGGGCAGCTAGTAGTTTCGGTTTTGCAGATTTATATTCACAGGATCCTGGTTTACAGCTGGAATGATATCCGGAAAGCTTTGTATCTGTATATCTCCTCTAGTTATGTATTGTATTATTTTCCGCTGCTATGTATTTAAATGTAATTTAAATCTCTGATAATTCTGTGTAATATTCATTTATACTCTGTATATTCTTGTAATCTGATGCATTGTTGTCATATACAATGAAATGTTCTTCTGTATGCGTTCTGTTGTGGTTTGTTCTCGAACTATCCGTCGCTTTCCTTTACGGGGAAGTTACGGGTTTTTACAGTTGGTATCAGAGCTTTGGTTTACAAAGCTAGAGAACAAGGCACATTAGAACCATACGAAAGAATTCATCAGATATTGGATTAGTAATACCCAATTAGAATGACTCGTTAGAGATGGGATCAGTAGTATCCTAGAACGAGGGTGAAGAGTAGATTTTTGAAATTGAAAACAAATTTTTGGTTTTGAAGATTTAAATCAATTATTCGTATTTGATTATCTATTTATATAGATGTGGACAATCCAGTATATATAGATTTTGCGTATACGTCTGATCCGCGTGTATTCGAAATTTTAATATATTGGATAGATATAGCATCACACTCTAGTCGCCCGAAGATGGTACTGATGATCGTCATGACATCATCAGTATTTATGTTCGTGTTTCGAAGGTGTGATTTTCTATATATTTCCATTAGACTGGTGTGAGAACCAAAACTAATATAGCTAGAATACATTGTTGTGATTTGGCATCAAAAATCTGATTTTTGACTATGTATCAAAGTTATGAATTTGAAACTCTAATTCACTAATTGATTGATGTTTGTGTTGGTTGTTTAATTGTTTGATAATTTTTAACCCTTATGCCTAACTGAATCAAATATTGAACTATATTGAGAATTGGTTGCATTTGCTTGCATATACATATATATCATTGAACAGGTCATAGCAAGGAGGCTAGAGCCGAAGAATAAAATTTGTTTGCCCGACAAATAGGTACATGTTTACTACATAATTTCCTGTTTTGTTTGGGTGATGATGATTTTGTGAGCCTATTGGCTAGCCGCTTGGCTTTTTCTTTTTCTTTTTGAGATCTGAAGGACCGGGGAAGCTATTTGAAATTCCCCGATGCTCCCATTACAGGGGAGGTTATGGCGAAATTTTTCGAAAATTTAGGGTGTTAGCCAAATTTTTGAAATTTTAGAAAATTCTCAGAAACTAAAGAGTTGGAGAATGGAAGCCTGATCGATCGTAGAGCTGAATAATCAAACCACTTTCGACTTTGTTCCTTTTCGGGGACGAAAAGTTTTAAGTGGGGGAGATTGTAACAACCCGAAAATCTGGGCCAGTTTAAAATTTTTATTTTGGCCATTTTAGCGAATTTTGATTATTTAAAATGAATTATTTTAAATAATATCGACGAAAAATTTATTTTGAATAGAATTCGACGTATATATTATATACGTCGTCGTTAGAATATATAATAATTATATATAATTATAAAAGGAATTGAAAATGGCGCAGTAGTTCGAAAATTCGATTTCTAATTTCAAATGAATATACAGAATTCAATATAAGTCAGAATTGAACGAAACAAGAAATATTTGAATCTGTATAACTATATCTTTGTAACGAAGTTAGCAAACTAAGATTTCATCTTAGAAATGATAAGATACGTCCAGTTGAAAATTCAGAATAGTCGCTATGGAATTTATATATATTTTATATAATATATAGCCCTTAAAAATGGACATTTTGCAAACGACCTCGGATTTCGACGAAACCAGTTTTGTTGGGTCCGGGATGTCAAGTTATTGCTAGATTCCAAATTTCATAATTTTTCGAATCAATATGTGAGCGTGGCAAAGGAAAACGCGTTTGACCATTTTCAGTTGATTTTAATCGACTGGAAATTGGCCATTTTTCAAACGGTCTCAGAATTCGACGAAACTAGTTTTGTTATGACCGTATCGTCAATACGAAGCTAGAAAATATTTTTTTGAAATTTTTCTAGTTAGTATGTGACCCCGGTAATTTGAAATGTGCGTTTAAAATTCAATATAATGATTAAATGAAAATTCAAAAGGAAACTGATTGTAGCGATCAAATCAGCTTGCGATACATATCCCATTGTGTTCGGAATGGGGGTAAAACGCTATGGACGACAGGCGGTGGGCCTCGTTTCGAGGTCATATGTAAAAGTCAACCTTTTGCGAAATTTAATAATTAAATAAATAAATAAAAAATATACTTTCCCTCCTTATCTCCCGCTTGCCCCCCCCCCCCCCCCCCCGTTCATTTGATTACAACCTAAAAAAAAAAGAAAGAAAAAAAAAACCCTAGCGATCAATCGACCCGCCGCCCCCCCCCCCCCCCTCGCGACGCCGACGGAGAGCCCCCCCCCCCCGTCTCGATGTCTGCGAAGAAGCCGCGCCCCCCCTTGAAGCCCTCGACCCTCTCGCGAAGACGCCGCCATCGACGAACCGCACCACCTCGAAGCGCCTCCGATCTTCTTCCCCCCCCTCTCGGTAAGTTTTATTTTATTTATCTATTTTATTTTAATTCTGATTTTATTTAAAAGATTAAACTGATTTTTGTTTGTAAAATAAAGTAAAAACTGAATATTATAAAAGAAATTAAAACTAATTTTTGTTTTTAAAATAAAGTAAAAACTGATTTATTTATAAAGTTAAAACTGAAATTTTTTATAAAGTTAAAAACTGAAATTTTAAAAAAAAAAAAAAAAAGTAAAAACTGTATTTTTAAAAAGAAACTGAAAACTGGATTTTTAAATAATGTAAAAACAGATTTTATAAAAGGAAAAAAAAACTGATTTGTTAGAACTTTAAAACTGAATTTTTAAAAGATTTTAAAAACTGTTTTTTTTAAAAAGAAACTAAAAACTGCATTTTTATAAAAGAGAAAAACTGATTTTATTTTGAACTTTAAAATAGGAAAAAGGTTTAATCTTTTAGAAGAAAAAGATTTGAACTTGCAAAAGTAAAAATCATATTTTTATATGTTGAAAGTCAAAGTAAAAATCATATTTTTATATGTTGAAAGTCAAAGTAAAAATCATATTTTTATATGTTGAAAGTCGAAGTAAAAATCATATTTTTATATATTGAATAGCGAAGTCAAAATTCGATTTTTATATATTAAATAACATAGTAAAAATTCTATTTTTACATGTGTAGAGAATACGGGCGAAAGCGACAAAAAGGCGAAGATTTCTATAAGTGAAGTGTCGTGCAGTTGGATAGCTATATGTGAGAATTTCTCACTCTTCAATTTATTTTCTAGTTATATATATATACTAGGATGCAGACGGTGCTTAGTAGCACCCGACA
The DNA here is from genome assembly GCA_030737875.1 of Allium sativum. Taxonomy (NCBI): domain Eukaryota; kingdom Viridiplantae; phylum Streptophyta; class Magnoliopsida; order Asparagales; family Amaryllidaceae; genus Allium; species Allium sativum. The sequence continues at coordinate 435,121,326 of CM060912.1, forward strand.
CAATCGTCCATAGACCATGGACTTGTTTGTTTGGTTGCATAGCTTAGTTATATGATTTGATTTGGATTTGGTTGTTGGGTGAATTTGATTGATGTGTGAATGGCGTGGGCCTTCACTAGACCGGGGATAAGGCTAGGCCTTGTCCCGTTTCTAGTATCGTGCCGTTATGCCGCCGAAATTTTCTAAAATATGTTAGAAAAATAAAAATATCATTTTATTTAAAGAATGAACTGAATAGAAATTCATATGTTGGAATAAAATGTTTTATCGTTAAAAATATAATTTTTAACGTGAATGTGAATAAATAAATATTCATTTACAAACCGGACGGTTTGTTTATGTACACCTATTTGAAGGACATTGATTGGGTCGATAAATTTTACACATCGCCCAACTGCACAAATAAAATATTTGTTTGATTGTTTGAAACCCCACACGGGTGTTAGGATGAAATATGTAGTTCACTCATCCTAATTGATTAAATATGTCGATCGATTGATTGACAGGCTGTTATAAGCGTTGAATATCTATATTTGATGCTTATACAGTGTAGTGCACTTTGGTTGATGGTTGATTATTTATCGTTGCTATTATATACATGTGTTGTATGAAAATCCATATAATTAACTTTATATGGTAATTGATTGGGCCTCATTCCAATCGTGAAAATAAAGAATATTTTGATAATAACAAAGATTTTGATAATAGAAATATTTGAAATAGAATATTTGAAAATAGAAATATGTGAAGCCGTGATGATTAGATTGACGCCATTTTGACGTGAACGATATTTATATCGATTGAAAACGATTTCGAAATGAATTGAATTGAAAACTATTTCAAAATGAATTGAATTGAAAACGAATTCAAAGTGAATTGAAAACGATTTCGAAATGAATTGAATTAAAAACGAATTCAAAGTGAATTGAAAACGATTTCGAAATGAAATGAATTGAAAACGAATTCAAAGTGAATTGAAAACGATTTCGAACTGAAGTGAATTGAAAACGATTTCGAAATGAATTGAATTGAAAACGAATTCAAATTGAATTGAAATTTGAATTGAATAGAAATGAATTTTGAAACGAATTTGTAAAGAAGAATTCAATTTTGCTTTGAATTGAAATGGAAGTTGAAATAGGTTTTGAAACGATTTTAAAACTATTTATATAATTCGTTTTGAATTGAAATCGACGAAATATATATTATATATATTATATATATAATATAATGGCCTGAATAGAACACGCCGCGCCGCGGCAGTTCTTGAATTTCGACCATTTATTTCAAACGGACATTGCGGGAGATCCGACCGTCGGATTCTCCTAAAACCGGAACCGTTGGGTTCGTATCGAAAAGAGCTTTCTAACGGATATTAGAAATTAGAAATCTAACGGTTGGATTTGGAATTACGTCCAAATCAAATTCGAAAAAGGTCGCTGTAAGTGCAGTTCGATGGCCGTTGATGGAAATCGACTGTACGGGCCTTGATAAAATTATTAAAAATAGTAATAATTTGTGTAAAATCATAAGAAATGATTTGTGAAGAATTGGGATGAAAAACTCCATATTTGAAAAGATAAAAATAGATTTTTATCGAAATGAACTAGTTTTGAACTAGAATTATAATTCTATTTATTTTTAAATAAATAAATTGAATTCGAAAAGGGTTTTAAAAATAACCAAAATTTCCAATGATTGCATTGGAGTGGATTTGAATCGAAATTGTCTTCGGAATATTTCGATGTTGGAATTCAGGATTATACAGATGTTGTTATGGAAATTTGAAAGATATATATTTATATCGTTATTTCCAATACGACATTTGTTAATCGTAGAATTTGATATTGAATATAAGACGGGATATTTTCTATTCAGAGCCTTATATTGAATATCAAATGTGATTTGGGTTTGTCGTGAATGGTGTCTTCACTAACACTGTTCTTGAACCCAGTTGAGAAAAGATTAAATCTTTTTATTTAGATTTAATGAAGTGTACCAATTAAAAATGATATTTAATTGGAATTGAATTGGGAATGATTTTTGGGTTTATCGTGAACAGTGTTTTAAATAACACTTGTTCTTTAACCCGATAATTAATGGAATTGATTTTTGGGTTTATCGTGGACAGTGTTTTTAAATAACACTCGTTCTTTAACCCGATAATTAATGAAGGTGATTTTGGGTTTATTGTGAACTGTGTTTTTAAATGACACGGATTCTTTAACCCAGTCACAGATTAAAACTAAGTGGAGTTTTAATGAATCTTTAATTAGATTGAAATAATCGAAGTGGAGTATCACCAGTTTTGCTCCAGGCGATAGTTAAATCTTTAATTAGATTTGAACGTGAAATGGTAATTGAATTTACCGATAACACCGTGGTGTTAGATATGAAGGTAGTATTACTTCATGGGATGAATAGGTTGGGATTGGGAAATTAAAACAAATGATTACTTCGGTAAGGTTCGCTAATCCCGACTAGTTTTGAATTGATATTCAAAATAGAATAAAGAATAAATTCAAGACATTTATCTTGGATAAAATTAATGGGAACCTTTCCCTATGAATGTGAAATCAGAAACTAACTGTCGGTTAGCTGAGCAGAATGGTTTTCTGGATATTGATCTGATGTTGGTTTCGGCCTTCGGGGTTAATATTTGGGGAATTATTCTCTTGATTAATTTACGGTTAGTGACTGATGAATTGGAATGAGGCGTATGTTGTGTTTGTGTAACACTTATTTAAAATATACGCGAGTTATTCGGGAAGACCGGGTTTATCCCATTCTGAATAACTGATACGACGATAAGTCGAAGATGAAGACGATGGTCGAAGACCGGAGGTCTTCACGTCGTTTGGGTGATAACTGATGATCTTGATTGGGCAGTACACCCAAGAAGATGGAAACAGTTGGTGATCGTCCAGACGTACTTGGAGATCGATGGATATGCGGGGTACTAGGTGCCTCCGGTTTCGTTCAGACCCAGAACGGACTTGTAAATGGACTGTGTGTCTGACATTGGATTTTAGTCCGTGTGATTGATCTCTATTAAATATATATCTGTTTGGCGGCGGAGAATTTATTCTCTTGCTTAACGCCCTTCTCTGAGACGTACGAGCTCAGGGGTTATATATTGATGGATATCAAACGCATGGAGTGAATTGCCTGTGTGGCATGCCTAAGTGGCAGTTGATCGAGGCTTCTGTTGAAAAGCAAAGTCTTGTGGTGATGATCAAAGCACGGCCTTTGTGGCGTAGCTTTGTGTAACGTTTACCTCGCGTGTTTCACACCCGGTATGAACCAAAAACGGGAGACGGACCTCAGGGAGGGTCTGCGTTTCCTCCTAGCTAGAAGTGGCGTCAGTGGTTTTACACGCCCTGACGAGTTTGACTTATGTGGTTGTTGCTGTTGCGAGGCGCCTCGGTTAGATCGGACGATCCGGGTCCGATGGAGTCATTCGTTGGCTCGCTTACGCCCCAAAGGGCGGCGAAACGTAGTGCTCAGGCATTTTAATCCACTCCGTGTGGACCGGCCCTGACGATCCAAGGCTTGCCTGCGCGCTTGCCTGAGACTCGGGCTAGGCAGTCTCGAATCGGTTGAGGACTATCTTTTGCCTCGGTTCATAGATGGAAACCCAATTTCCAAATACGTGACTCTGCGATTTTGATTGTATAACCTATATATGGCGACATAGTGGTATGGGGCATTCATGCCGCCTATGATTGATACTTATGATTTGAAGTTGTTTTATACACTATACACTTATAATAGTATCAAACGATTTCTTTTAAACGTATCAAGCATTCTTGGCTATTATAAGGTAAAAACCCTATCCTCCGGCTTGCGATTGCATTGTGTGATGGGAACTGGGTCTTATAACAGCTTCATTTTTCTTTATTTAGCATTGCGCTGTTTGTTTTATGCACTGGTATTCTTGGGAGGAAACCCGTTCCGTGTTATACGGCGTGGTCCCTTGATTTACCTAATGATTTAAAATAAAGATTAATAACTGTTTTAGTTCTCACACCAGTCACATGACTGACCTGGAGTTTATTGTTTTAACCTAAACTCTGGGTGCCCCTATTTTTGACACGGGCAGCTAGTAGTTTCGGTTTTGCAGATTTATATTCACAGGATCCTGGTTTACAGCTGGAATGATATCCGGAAAGCTTTGTATCCGTATATCTCCTCTAGTTATGTATTGTATTATTTTCCGCTGCTATGTATTTAAATGTAATTTAAATCTCTGATAATTCTGTGTAATATTCATTTATACTATGTATATTCTTGTAATCTGATGCATTGTTGTCATATACAATGTAATGTTCTTCTGTATGCGTTCTGTTGTGGTTTGTTCTCGAACTATCCGTCGCTTTCCTTTACGGGGAAGTTACGGGTTTTTACACCTTCATAGCTCATCCATACCTATCTCATGTATATTTATACCTGCCCAAACTATTTTAACTATACCTGATCGTTTTAACTCAATTCGTTAATTAACTCTTTTGTCTATTTCACTTTTATATTTGAACATAACATGTTCAAATATATTTTAACTTGCTTATTAGCTAATTTGAATCCAAATTTCAAATTTAAGTTCTGTATTCGATTTCGAATATCCATTTACAAATCCAATTCACCTTTCAAAGTTCAACTTCAAATTTCAAATCTCGATTAACTAATTCCTCTTCGACTTAGTTAATTCTATTCAAATTTTATATCACTTCTATTATTCAAATCTATATATCATATTATATTATTCAAATTCTATATATCAAATTCTATAGTTTAAATTCCATTTGAATTCTATATTCAAATTCCATTTGAATTTCTATATTCAAACTCTATTTCAATTCCATTGAATTTCATATATTCAAACTCCCTTTGAATTTCTATATTCAATTTCTATTTCACTTTCGATATTCAAATCCCATGTCACTTCCATTGAATTTCATATATTCAAACTCCCTTTGAATTTCTATATTCAATTTCTATTTTAATTCCATTGAATTTCATTCTTTATTATAAATCCCATTTTGAAATTCAACACAACTTGTCTTTCCCAAAACGAATTCAAAACAGTATCTCTGGTAGTAATTCCTCACTTACAACTCGAAAATGAATACTGATGATGCAGTTGTCATCATCGGAATCTATTTTCCAGCGATCGAAGTGAGTTCAATACTATAAAACCATTTCTAAACATTTCCACTTTGAAATTCATTTCAAAATATAATTCACACTGCTTGTAAAACAATTTAAAATCTCCCAGGATCTTAAATTTTCCTTATTTTTAATCCAAAACCATTTACAAACACTTATCCAGTTTTCCAGAATTTTAAATCAATTTCTGGTTTAAATTTCAGATTCAACTCATCTGATTTCACGTATTTCACTTTTATGAATTCTGATTGGTTATTTACATAACCATTTAATTTATAATCTTACTCGATTATAATAACAACCAATATATCCACTATATTATAATTTTGATATATATATATATATCTTCTCTATATCAAGATATACCTTGGGTAAACTTATTTTGATTTACCCTCTTTTCAAAACATATCGTGTCGACCCATCGTATTCGAGTGTTCACAAAATCCCTACCGATACAATGGATCAAACTGATCGACCAGAACTCATAAATAACTCAGCCAATAAATCTCCAAAATATAAAACAAATTTTTATATCAATAACAAATACGTTCACTCGTATATATACACTTAACTCAATCTAGGGTATTACTAACCCTATCTCTACTGAGTCACGCCACAGAGCCAAGGTAATTCACTTAACTTAAGCTCTGATACCAACTGTAATGATCCGGAAATCCGGTCCAATTCGAGCTGACTAAAAACACAAGTCCAACCCCAAATTAAACTGAAAATCAGGAAATTAATAGAAAGAAAAACAGAGGGTGAGGAAAGATAAGATAGAAACTTAGAATAGAAGAAGAAGAAGAACACAACATCAGAGTAACACGAATCTCACAGCTGAACGAATAACATATAATATATGTAAAATAACTTTGAAATATACAATTGTATTTGAATATTCATCATTATCAAAGTACAACACTTACAACACAGTGGAAATAACTATAGCTATATAATCCTGAAGCCTCCTGCTCCAAGCTCTTCCAGTATATATGTAAATCCAGACTACTTGACTGCCCGTACAAATTTAGGCACCCAAGAGTTTAGGGAAACAAACAAATAAACTCCGGGTGAGTCATGGGACTGATGTGAGTAAAACAGTTTAAAACAGCTCAAGCAGGTAATTGATATCTCATAAGACCACGCCGTATAATGGAACGGGTTTTTTGCCTTATGAGAATCAAAATATCTTTATATCAAAAACCTTTTGATATTATAATAATGTCTATCAACACAATATAATAATCATCTAGCAGAAACGCTTTCATCTCACGTTCTACATATATAGTATACAATCAAAACCGCAAGCACGTATTGGGTAATGGATTTCCAACTATGACAATGTATGGAACCACCTTCCGCTTGAGTACCTCTAGAGAGGAATACACTGGGTTCAACAAGAACATCTTGCAACCCCGCCACACATGACCGACACCTCATTTCGCTTGAGTGTATCGAATGTATATCACCAACGGTTGGGATCAGCAACCGTTTCCCGAATGGGACAGTATTGACAATAGATTTTTAGAAATAAATGAAACTCTAGATCAGGTGATTATACACCCTACTTCGGAGCGACCGGCTTAGCCATGTTGCCTGCCCGATTTCTTTCATTTACCGGTTGTGAGGCTAGAAGCTACGCTTTATCATCACACCAGATTCACTTTGAATGCCACATCGTCAAATCCATCAAATCACCAATTGACGTCCTCGACCACACATTATGTGTGAGCTAAAAGAAGTTTCCTTCTCCGCTTCCACTCTTGGTATGGTTGGTGCAACACCCCACCTCTGCTAGGGTCACTCACAAAGGGAATGCACTTGGTTTGGTGAAGAATTATCGAGGTAAACATGCACAGAAATATTACAAGACAGAACATATATAAAACAGCGGAAGTAAAACAAATTTTATTACCTTTAAAATAAGGTCTAAAGCCTTTTACATCAGAATACATCAAAACCTGTCTTGCAATAGTAAAGAAGCATAACACCATTTCATAAATTATTCCCCAAGTAAAACAGTAAAGTATCCATAGCCAAGAAAAGTCCAAGCCATGCGTGATGACCTTCAAGCAGAAGAAGTCCGAACTAGATAACAGTGTTTCCTCCCTGAAACCTGGGGGGGGGAAACGGAAGACAAAGAGGCGAAACAAAACGGGGTTAGTCATAAAGACTGGTAAGTCCTATCTACTTCCAGTATAAAAACAGGTAAAGGTAACATGACATGCATAAACTAAAAGTAAACATAAGGATGACTACAAGATAGATAAACTAAACCAGGGTAACAGGCTGAACTACTGTAGCAAGGTAAACTAAGATATCATGATAAACTACAGTGTCATGATAAATCAAGGTATCACATCGTCAGGTTTCTATCAAGTATACTATCCCAAGGTATCTATCCTGTATACCATCCCATGGTGTCTATCACGTATACCATCCCAGGGTATTTATCATGTATACTTGCTCTGCACCTCTCGTACTAGTATCCCAACCCGCGTCATGTGTCAACTATGAATGTCCCTTGCCCAATGTCATGTAATGGTCCATGTCAACCTAATATATATAGCATATGTAGGTTTTCCCAACTCATATGTTTCTTTCCATGTATAAGTTCAGTCCTTTGCCGTAGGCCATACGGGCTTTCCCATGTAAACGTTTTATCCTTGAGGTTATTTTGGACTGCTACCCTTGATCTGGTTATGTTTTCTTACCCTGAACTATCGCGTGTTCACTTAGGATTTATGTCACCTAGGACCACTAGGGATTATACTACCTAATGAACGTTTCCATGTCTCGGTTTGGGTTCAGCCACCTAGGGCCACTAGGGATTATGCCACCCGTTAACTGCGCCCTTTATCCCGCGTATGTATCGTGAATCGTTTTCCATGTCTAGACGCACATGTTCCTCAATGTGCCATCCGAGTTCCGTGCCAGGGCAAATCAAGAAATACGGAACTCGGTCGGGAGTTTTAAGTCGTCTGCTGATGCAGATATCAAGGTCTGTTTTTGTATCCGTGGCTATGGTCCCACGTGACCCCTCCCTCATCTACTGAAAGGCAATCCAAGAAAAATCATGTATGAGAACCACATCCCGGCCCCACTATAGCCCTACTTTCCTATGAGCCAACCTCACCCATGACTCGATAGCAAGAACATGGTCTGTTGGGGGTTCCCTGCCTTCCCGTTCGTACAAGATTGACTAAAGATGGTAGGTAGTCGGCGACGTGCTATCCAGGGCAAAATCAAGTATCGTCGACTCCACGCTAATCCATCCCAGTCTTTAGGTCGCTCGCATAGCAACCAAGGCATACTCTTGGCTCTTCTATCGCAGACCTTAACCTATGTGAGGCCGGGTTTCATGGACCACCTGCCACCTCACAGAGGAATACCAAGAGTACCCTCACGTCCCCCGAAGCTACCGCTTCGTCACCCAGTTCGTTGGAGCCCTTATCCAAGTCGGATCATTTGCTCCTCCTCGTGTGTTTAAGCGATGACATACCATATCGGGTTACTCATCCATTCATGAACTAGTCCCATGTCCTTGGCTAAGAATTATTACTTAGTTATACTTAACTAAGGTTTGCCACTTAGCTTCTTTTCCCCGTTACCCTTGATTAACCACGATTTTCTACCTAGTTCCTCTCACTAGGGTTTTGTCTATTGGGTTAAGTGTTGTTATTCAGGTTCATGACTAAGCACACCTACGAATCACGTCAAGATTGGCTAAGTATTTAAGTTCAAGGCTTAGCCCTACAAGTTGGTTAAGTATACCAAGAAGCACATGACTTAACCCTATCAAGTCAAATTGGTTAAGTATTGGTTTGTCTTAACCTTATCAGATTATCGTGTTGGATTGATTAAGCTTAAATTATCTAAATCGCATCAGTTCATCGAGCCGGATTGGTTAAGTATTGGTTATCTTAACCTCATCCACTAATCATACTACAAGGGTTAAGTATATTCAAAAGGTCTTGTGACTTAACCCTATCAAGTCCACATGTTAGATTGGTTAAATATAGGTTACTTAACCTCATCAAATCATCATGTATAATTGGTTAATTATAAGTTACTTAACCCCATTAAATTATCATGTTAAGTTAGTTAAGTATTGGTTGCTTAACCTCATTGAATTACCAAGTTTAGATTGGTTAAGTGTTTAACTTAACCCCATCGAATTACCGTGTTTAGATTAGTTAAGTATAGGTTACTTAACCCCATCTAATTACCGTGTTTAGATTAGTTAAGTCTAAATTACTTAACCCCATCTAATTACCAAGTCGGATTAGTTAAGTGTAAATTACTTAACCCCATCTAATTACCAAGTCGGATTAGTTAAGCATAAATTACTTAACCCCATCTCCTAATTGTCTTGTATGGTTAAGTGTCATTAAGAAATCAAGCCCGGTCCCACTTAACCTACCCATTCGTGTCATATCGGTTAAGTGTCATTAGTCAAATTTACTTAACCTTATCATGTAGCATTAATTTAATTAATGCACTCTCAACCTCTCACATTAGACCTTGTTGTGGTTACTAGTTAAGTCGGGCGGGTCCGGGTAGTTTTACACCACAACCTATTCTAACCTCGGGTCTTAAGCGCGACATGACCAACTTCTCACATTGGATCCTATTGTTTGTAGCCACTAGTTAAGCCGGGCGGGTCCGGGTAGATTTATGCTACAAACTCAACCCAACCTCGAGTTGGCCACTTTCGTGTTTGGTCTAGTGTCATATTAAACTTACAACCCCCGTGTCTAGTTTCAAGTCCCATGTTTACCCCACATGTCATGTCCCCATTTAGGTGTATCATGAGTGTCATATTTTCATGAAATCCCATATCAAATTTTCATGTCATAATCACGCTCGTCTATCCTACCCAAATCGTGTTTCCAACCCAAGTAAAAGCGAGTAAACATAGTAAGGATACTACGCTACATATTGGCCTCAAAACATGCACGATGCCAAGAAGGGATTGGCCACAAACGTGCATAGTATCAAAAAGGGTTTGGCCTCAAAATATGCATAGCATCATAAGGGGTTTTTGGCCATAAACATGCATAGTATCATAAGGGAAATTGGCCACAAACATGCATGATAACATAAGGGGTTTGGGTTCATTTACATGCATAAGCCCCAAAGTCAAATCTTTGCCAATGTTTCACAAGTCAAATGGTTCCCAAAGGTTCATGCTAGCATTCCATAGATAAAGATTCAAACTTGCAAGATAAACTAGGTTAATCATAACATGAATAGCATGATTTAGTCACTAAGCATAGCCAAAAGTCATAGGTTCAAGCAAAAGAGGCATGACAAGGTTCATATAGGCTAGCATACTTAGTTTAATCTCGTTTTATTCCATGCCATCATTAAGACTACCGTTTAGATCTAGAAGTAGCTAGAACTTACTTAGCATGGCTTAGCGAATTAGCATGAATCGTCTCGACGAAGAAAGGTGGCTCCTTTGAAGAAGAACCGTCATGAAACCGTCGTAGCAACGTTGATTTGGCCTCTATTTGGTGTAGCAAGCTCGCACCTTTTGATTCGGATCTAGTTTGAATGCATAGTCTCTTGGAGTTGGAGATGGAAGCCATGATCACTTGACATTTGGGCAGCACTTCGTGGCATGAGTGAATTATGAGGGGTTAGGCTAGGTCTAGGGGTGTTTTTATAGAGATTAGGATAGTTTTAGGCCGTTAGATTAACCTTAGGATAGATCTGAGCCCTACAAAATCGTCACAAGCCTCCAAAACCGAGCCAAAACCAGAAGCAGGTGCACCAGGTCGCTGGTTCGACCAGGGGGGGTCGACCCAGGGGTCGACACCCATGTCGACCCCCTGGAGGGGGGGTCGACACCCATGTCGACATGGGTGTCGACACCCTGTGTGTCTCGCGGGAATTTTCCCGCCTTCTCTTTTTGAGCTGAATTCAAATCTGTTTTCGGATTTGAATTTTCGTGAAACTTCGCGAGGCCATATCTCGGTCATACGGACTCCGATTTACGAAATTTCTGACTATATTTCGCGTATTTTTCCGAGACGAACGCAATGGTGCAACCTGTTTATCCTGATTCAGATTTTATAATTTAATTCTGCCTTGATTCTTGTCTTAACACGTTGTTAAAATTCGGGTTGTTACATTCTCCCCTCCTTTAAGGATTTCGTCCCCGAAATCTCCAAGTTAGGAAGAACGTACCCTACCATCCATCATCCATCTAATCAAAACATCATCCGCAGGTAACCATTGTCCTTAGACGACTACTAATGCTTTATGAACACATGCAGAAAGTGTGTGTATATGTTCCTTATCTAATGCTAATGATCAGGCCTGAATGATCTTTCTAATGCAAAATATGTTTAGTGCCATGAATCCAACATGTATGCAAATGGTCCTAGTCATATAAACACTATATGTGTGCACAACCATTCATCCACATGCAACATCCACATGGTAACATATTCAATTTCAACCATAAACAAGTACAAATACTCGTGCATATGCAACATGAAACGTGACCGCGTCAATCTAGTATCTAATGTGTATTCGCGCATCCACGAGCAACCACTTGCAACCATTTGCAACCATATCAATCATAACATGTTTCAAATACATGTTTACATTCATAGAGTCCTACCTAAGGTTTCCAAGATAGGATCGAGAAGATAAACAAGACAAACTCCTTACGGAGTTTGCAACAGAAATAGGACCGAGAGGATATCCACCAAGCGATAGCGTGCAAGCAAGCTCTACAGGTGGACCAAGGGTCAAAGATGTACTCTTAAAAAGAGACATGATGCGCGCGTCTAAGCCGCAATTCCTTGAGCTTAATTCCATTGTGCCTTGACCGCCTTTTGACTTCATGATTTCGTAGCTCCTTGATTCCTATTTCCAAGGTATGAGTTGGAACTCATTTCTCTGTCGCCTCTCGTTTTACTTATCCTTTCCCTAGTATACTTGGCTCAAACGTATCCACTTACTCATGCAAGCTCTCCAAAATTCACTGGGGAATTCTGGATCTCGTTTGCCGATGCCAATCCATATTGCCAAGAGTACTTACTAGGGTGATTCCCATAACTCATGCATAAGCGAAACGAACCATCCGCCTTAGCGGCGAATTCTATTCGAACGGATTACCAACAACTGCATCCCGAGATTCTAGGTAACTAACCATGGCAGAACCCAAAAGGTTACACGAGACTTCGAGGGTATCACCAAGGTGAGTCGAGAGTCTAACTACCCTCTTTCCAAAACCAAGAATGGCACCCCTTATTGGGTGACCACTTTATCCCTAGAATCCATCCGTAGCCGAGACATGTCATTCTCAAATCCAAACAAGTCATGAAGAAATGGACCAACTCTCCAACCAGATTTTTGGGACAAAAACTGGGATCCTCTACCATGCTAGCACTAAGGTGCAGAGACTCAACTACCCAAGCAGACTTAAATGATACGATGATCAAGACAAAGTCTGGAACGGATGATAGAAAAGAACGACTAAACCTTTACCAGAAACGGTACCATCTCTTTTAGGTACCCTAGAAATGGGAGCGTACAATTGCCCTCTCCGATGATCTAGTCCTGTCCTCCTTGATGGACTAAACCATACCAACAAGTTGCTTATCCTTAAGCTCGCGTCCTTTATCCTTACTCTTATTATCCTTCCTTGTACCACGGCAACAGGTCTCTCGAGAACCACCTCCATCATACGGAAAACACCTACGTGGCTAGACAAAGATTAGTCACAGTTAGAACTACTGTGACTACAAATGGAGGAAAGAAAGGAAAAGAGATACAATCAAGGAATCAAAGGATAGTGCTCATGGCCTTTGGGGAATAGCCTTTTAAAACAAAACTTTTCTTGAAAATGCTTCTTTGTAAACGGTTTTTCAAATAGTTTCAGAAGGTTTTTTAAAAACTTTTGCCCAGTCTGGTAACCTTCTGCTCTGATACCAAATGTAACACCCCACCTCCGCTAGGGTCACTCACAAAGGGAATGCACTAGGTTTGGTGAAGCATTATCGAGGTAAACATGCACAGAAATATTACAAGACAGAACATATATAAAACAGCGGAAGTAAAACAAATTTTATTACCTTATAAAATAAGGTCTAAAGCCTTTTACATTTGCAATAGTAAAGAAGCATAACACCATTTCATAAATTATTCCCCAAGTAAAACAATAAAGTATCCATAGCCAAGAAAAGTCCAAGCCATGCGTGATGACCTTCAAGAAGAAGAAGTCCGAACTAGATAACAGTGTTTCCTCCCTGAAACCTAGGGGGGAACGGAAGACAAAGAGGCGAAACAAAACGGGGTCAGTCATAAAGACTGGTAAGTCCTATCTACTTCCAGTATAAAAACAGGTAAAGGTAACATGACATGCATAAACTAAAAGTAAACATAAGGATGACTACAAGATAGATAAACTAAACCAGGGTAACAGGCTGAACTACTGTAGCAAGGTAAACTAAGATATCATGATAAACTACGGTGTCATGATAAATCAAGGTATCACATCGTCAGGTTTCTATCAAGTATACTATCCCAAGGTATCTATCTTGTATACCATCCCATGGTGTCTATCACGTATACCATCCCAGGGTATTTATCATGTATATTTGCTCTGCACCTCTCGTACTAGTATCCCAACCCGCGTCATGTGTCAACTATGAATGTCCCTTGCCCAATGTCATGTAATGGTCCATGTCAAACTAATATATATAGCATATGTAGGTTTTCCCAACTCATATGTTTCTTTCCATGTATAAGTTCAGTCCTTTGCCGTAGGCCATACGGGCTTTCCCATGTAAATGTTTTATCCTTGAGGTTATTTTGGACTGCTACCCTTGATCTGGTTATGTTTTCTTACCCTGAACTATCGCGTGTTCACTTAGGATTTATGTCACCTAGGACCACTAGGGATTATACTACCTAATGAAGGTTTCCGTGTCTCGGTTTGGGTTCAGCCACCTAGGGCCACTAGGGATTATGCCACCCGTCAACCGCGCCCTTTATCCCGCGTATGTATCGTGAATCGTTTTCCATGTCTAGACGCACATGTTCCTCAATGTGCCATCCGAGTTCCGTGCCAGGGCAAATCAAGAAATACGGAACTCGGTCGAGAGTTTTAAGTCGTCTGCTGATGCAGATATCAAGGTCTGTTTTTGTATCCGTGGCTATGGTCCCACGTGACCCCTCCCTCATCTACTGAAAGGCAATCCAAGAAAAATCATGTATGAGAACCACATCCTGGCCCCACTATAGCCCTAATTTCCTATGGGCCAACCTCACCCATGACTCGATAGCAAGAACATGGTCTGTTGGGGGTTCCCTGCCTTCCCGTTCGTACACGATTGACTAAAGATGGTAGGTAGTCGGCGACGTGCTATCCAGGGGAAAATCAAGTACCGTAGACTCCATGCTAATCCATCCCAGTCTTTAGGTCTCTCGCATAGCAACCAAGGCATACTCTTGGCTCTTCTATCGCAGACCTTAACCTCTGTGAGGCCGGGTTTCATGGACCACCTGCCACCTCACAGAGGGATACCAAGAGTACCCTCACGTCCCCCGAAGTTACCGCTTCGTCACCCAGTTCGTTGGAGCCCTTATCCACGTCGGATCATTTGCTCCTCCTCGTGTGTTTAAGCGATGACATACCATATCGGGTTACTCATCCATTCATGAACTAGTCCCATGTCCTTGGCTAAGAATTATTACTTAGTTATACTTAACTAAGGTTTACCACTTAGCTTCTTTTCCCCGTTACCCTTGATTAACCACGATTTTCTACCTAGTTCCTCTCACTAGGGTTTTGTCTATTGGGTTAAGTGTTGTTATTCAGGTTCATGACTTAGCCCACCTACGAATCACGTCAAGATTGGCTAAGTATTTAAGTTCAAGGCTTAGCCCTACAAGTTGGTTAAGTATACCAAGAAGCACATGACTTAACCCTATCAAGTCAAATTGGTTAAGTATTGGTTTGTCTTAACCTTATCAGATTATCGTGTTAGATTGATTAAGCATAAATTATCTAAATCGCATTAGATCATCGAGCCGGATTGGTTAAGTATGGGTTAGCGTAACCTCATCCACTAATCATACTACAAGGGTTAAGTATATTCAAAAGGTCTTGTGACTTAACCCTATCAAGTCCACATGTTAGACTGGTTAAGTATAGGTTACTTAACCTCATCAAATCATCATGTATAATTGGTTAATTATAAGTTACTTAACCCCATTAAATTATCATGTTAAGTTGGTTAAGTATTGGTTGCTTAACCTCATTGAATTACCAAGTTTAGATTGGTTAAGTGTTTAACTTAACCCCGTCGAATTACCGTGTTTAGATTAGTTAAGTATAGGTTATTTAACCCCATCTAATTACCGTGTTTAGATTAGTTAAGTCTAAATTACTTAACCCCATCTAATTACCAAGTCGGATTAGTTAAGTGTAAATTACTTAACCCCATCTAATTACCAAGTCGGATTAGTTAAGCGTAAATTACTTAACCCCATCTCCTAATTGTCTTGTATGGTTAAGTGTCATTAAGAAATCAAGCCCGGTCCCACTTAACCTACCCATTCGTGTCATATCGGTTAAGTGTCATTAGTCAAATTTACTTAACCTTATCATGTGGCATTAATTTAATTAATGCACTCTCAACCTCTCACATTAGACCTTGTTGTGGTTACTAGTTAAGCCGGGCGGGTCCGGGTAGTTTTACACCACAACCTAGTCTAACCTCGGGTCTTAAGCGCGACATGACCAACTTCTCACATTGGATCCTATTGTTTGTAGCCACTAGTTAAGCTGGGCGGGTCCGGGTAGATTTATGCTACAAACTCAACCCAACCTCGAGTTGGCCACTTTCGTGTTTGGTCTAGTGTCATATTACACTTACAACCCCCGTGTCTAGTTTCAAGTCCCATGTTTACCCCACATGTCATGTCCCCATTTAGGTGTATCATGAGTGTCATATTTTCATGAAATCCCATATCAAATTTTCATGTCATAATCACGCTCGTCTATCCTACCCAAATCATGTTTCCAACCCAAGTAAAAGCGAGTAAACATAGTAAGGATATTATGCTACATATTGGCCTCAAAACATGCACGATGCCAAGAAGGGATTGGCCACAAACATGCATAGTATCAAAAAGGGTTTGGCCTCAAAATATGCATAGCATCATAAGGGGTTTTTGGCCACAAACATGCATAGTATCATAAGGGAATTTGGCCGCAAACATGCATGATAACATAAGGGGTTTGGGTTCATTTACATGCATAAGCCCCAAAGTCAAATCTTTGCCAATGTTTCACAAGTCAAATGGTTCCCAAAGGTTGATGCTAGCATTCCATAGATAAAGATTCAAACTTGCAAGATAAACTAGGTTAATCATAACATGAATAGCATGATTTAGTCACTAAGCATAGCCAAAAGTCATAGGTTCAAGAAAAAGAGGCATGACAAGGTCCATATAGGCTAGCATACTTAGTTTAATCTCGTTTTATTCCATGCCATCATTAAGACTACCGTTTAGATCTAGAAGTAGCTAGAACTTACTTAGCGTGGCTTAGCGAATTAGCATGAATCGTCTCGACGAAGAAAGGTGGCTCCTTTGAAGAAGAACCGTCATGAAACCGTCGTAGCAACGTTGATTTGGCCTCTATTTGGTGTAGCAAGCTCGCACCTTTTGATTCGGATCTAGTTTGAATGCATAGTCTCTTGGAGTTGGAGATGGAAGCCATGATCACTTGACATTTGGGCAGCAATTCGTGGAATGAGTGAATTATGAGGGGTTGGGATAGGTCTAGGGGTGTTTTTATAGAGATTAGGATAGTTTTAGGCCGTTAGATTAACCCTAGGATAGATCTGAGCCCTACAAAATCGTCACAAGCCTCCAAAACTGAGCCAAAACCAGAAGCAGGTGCACCAGGTCGCTGGTTCGACCGGGGGGGGGGTCGACCCAGGGGTCGACACCCTTGTCGACCCCCTAGAGGGGGGTAGACCCAAGGGTCGACACCCATGTCGACCCCCTGGAGGGGGGGTCGACACCCATGTCGACATGGGTGTCGACACCCTGTGTGTCTGGCGGGAATTTTCCCGCCTTCTCTTTTTGGGCTGAATTCAAATCTGTTTTCAGATTTGAATTTTCGTGAAACTTCGTGAGGCCATATCTCGGTCATACGGACTCCGATTTACGAAATTTCGGACTCTATTTCGCGTATTTTTCCTAGACGAACGCAATGGCCCAACCCGTTTATCCTGATTCAGAATTTATAATTTAATTCTGCCTTGATTCTTGTCTTAACACGTTGTTAAAATTCGGGTTGTTACAGTTGGAGAAATCAATATACGTGATCGTCTGGAAATACTCTGTCAGTCATCCGTCCATACAAGTCATCCAGGAACATGATGACCGAAGGAACTATTCAATACATCCATCTTAGACACTGTTATCTAAGACTTATACAATATCCCTTGTACTTTACTCCATCTTCAATTTTCTTTGGCATATAGGATTCGCAACGCTTATGCCAATACAGAGTGGTTCTTTGGATAATAATACAACCGGTCTCTCTATATTAACAACGTTAAATTGGTCAAAACTTCGAAAGTCTGTTATTTAACCATCAAAGAAAAACAGGTGTGCAAACAATGATATTATTTCCAAATGGAAATTTTATCGATCAATCATCATTTAACATTTATCTCTTTAGTTCATTAATTTGCTTATCTCCTGTTTCCCTATATTCAACATTTGATTATGTTTTTGATTCTATTTGGAAAACATTTCCAAATCTTCTTCACTTGGATTTAAACAGATGTTTTAAATCAACATCACAACGACAACTCAAACCACTATACTTCTTTACTAAATTCACTTAACCACTTTCACTCTCGAATCTTAACCATTTCTAAATTAAAACGAAGTCAATCAAGTTGGGGTATAACTACCTCTCAGACCTTAACTGAACAACATTTCAAATCTTGAAATAGGGTAAGTTCATCTTTTAACTCTTTAAAACTTATGTAACTTCCGGATATAATTTACGAGTCCAACTCCTTTAATTCTATTCGAATGAACTAGAATTGATTAACTCCTTTAATTCTATTCGAATAACTATATTTGATTATCTCCTTTAATTCTATTCAAATAACTATATTCGATTATCTCCTTTAATTCTATTCGAATAACTATATTCGATTAACTCCTTTAATTTAACTTAAATCGATTAACTCCATCGAATAACTAAATTCGATAACTCCTTTCGAATAAACAATATTCGATAACTCACTTCGGTTAAACTAATCGATAACTCTTTTCGACTAAACTATAATCGATAACTCCTTTTGATTAACTAATAATCGATAACTCCTTTTATTTAACTCTATTCGAATAAACTAATATTTGATTAACTCATTTTAATTAACTCCTTTTATTTATCCCTTTCTATTTGTTTACTTAACAAATAACTATTCCCTTCTCAATTCTATTTACTTAACAAATAAATATTTCTTTTACCTTTCCTATTTATTTAACAAATAAATATTTCCTTTTTCTTTTCTATTTATTCCCTAAATAAATAGATAATCCCATTTAATCTATTTGTAACTGTTTTACAAATATCCCCTTTTAAATTCTATTTGTAAATGTTTTACAAATATTTTCTTTTTATCTCTATTCTATTTGTAAATGGTTTACAAATATTTCTCTTTCTATTTGTTTGACAAATATTTTCCTTTATATTTGTTTTACGAATATTTCCCTCTATATCTGTTTAACAAATTCTTTCTCTTATATTTGATTTACAAATATAATTCCCTTATATTTGATTTACAAATATAATTACTTTATATTTGATTTACTAATATATTTCTTTTATTCAAAACCCTTTTTCTTTTATAATATAAAATCCATTGATTTTATATAAATAAATTATTTTCAAAATATACTTTGAAAATCCCTTTTTCACATTCTTGTATTTTTTATGGTATTTAACATACCATATAACAACGATAATTGTCGTCCAAACACACATAATCAACGTCAGATTATATATCACATTATATATCACAATATATAAATCACAGTAAAATAAATGTTGAGGAATCCAGTTGGATTCCTCCAACCTGTTTCCCTGCATCACAGATGTTAAACAATATAGATAACATCACTTTTAGTTCCATATGATATATTCTGTTAAAACAGAATCAATATAGAAATTCAACTAACTGACTAGCAGTTCAATCAAACAGTCAACACACAATCAATCAGACAATATTTAATAGTTCTAAAAATACAACATGAAATTATAAATGGTTTAGAGTTAGTGAGATTTACTCACATTGGACTATCATCGTTAATTAACGATAATTGTCGTTAATTCAGATCGGACAATTTATTTCACTATAAATTGTAACGAACCCCAATCCACTCCCAGTCAGCTTTATTGTGAAGCTCTCGTACATACGGTCCCAAAGTGACTGACGGTTCGTGATTCTGATTTCATGTGACCGAGATATAAGAGTTACAAGTTCATTCACTATTTAAATAAAACTAACTTAAGACTTTAATTGATAATTTGGGCATAAACAAATGGCCAAGGCCCATACCCATTTGATTTGAACCCGCCCCATGCTCCTTTCTTCCTCAACAGGAAAGCACCGAACACCACTCCCTTTCCAATGCACCATAGCCGGCCATTCCTTTCCCAAACTGCTCCTCCTCCTTTCATTTGAAAATCAAACTAATTTCACCAAAATCCATCTCGTTCAACCCTCTTTCCAACCATATCCACAAGCACTAACTCGAGCTACTCTCAGATGTTGCATCTGCCGTTTTCTTCAAGTGATACCAAGCATGTATCGACCCTTTTTGATACCGAAACCACCCAATTTCTCACACGCCGAGCCATTCTCCACCACCAACCCGAATCTATTCTCCTTTTATACAATCAAGCTCTCTAGCTTACCCAAAACGAAGACCCTAGTTCTCTGTGTTGAACGTCGAACCCAAAGATGAGTGTCGAACCCAACAATACGCCCATGGAATCGAAGCTCTCACCATAAGGGACTCAACCGTATATGATTAATGATTTTAGGGATTTTTATCCAATTGTTTGGATTTTATTTTCTTGATTGAATGTTGCTGAGAAATGAAAGTAAGTAGCGGCGCTTACTTTGACTAGAGAAACGAAATTAGGTCTTAGGGTTTTCCAAAGAGGGCTATTTATAATGAAGATAAATATCTAGATATTTGTTAGGATATTTTTAGATATTTTATTTTAATCACTTTATGCTCGTTTCAGTCTTCTAAAAATCTGTGTGATCACACACGATACCTAAAAATCACGAAAATTGACATGTAGCTAGAGTTCGACATTACGGTCCCAATGAAACTGGTTTCATCGAATTCCGACTTCGTATGCTCACACAGTGTATTTTTAACCGTCAAAATATCGACTGTTTTCACTCTAAAAATACATACGGCCACATACTGACTTCAAAAATCACGGAAATTGAAATCTAGCAATAATTTAATATTGCGGATCCAATAAAATTGGTTTCGTCGAATTCTGAGGTCGTTTGCAAAACTGGCTATTTTTAAAAGCTCTGGATGACCCATTTAAATATATAAATATATTTAAATATAATTAAATTAAATATTAATAAATTAATATTATCGTATATATTCACAGTGGAATACCATACGGCTTCAGAATATTCCTATATGAATTTCTAACTAGATATTCAAATATGGGTCAACCTGATATTCGATTTATATTGAAATTCCTTTTTAAAATATAAATAATTCCTTTATAAATTATAAAGGAATTCCACAGCGACTTTTCTGAAATTTGATTTGGACGTAAATCAAAATCTACACGACGAAATACCGATTTTTATCTTCCACTAGAAAGATATACTCCACCAGCTCCACACGTTTCTTGTTTCACAGAAATCCGGCTTAAAACGAACCCTGTACATTCAGTTGAAGTTCAAATCGCCAAATAGCGAACTACTGCGCCATTTTAAGCTCGATTTTAATTATATTATAATTCCATGTTCAAACTGTCGTTTATATAATATATACGTTATTCAAATTCAATTCCAAGCTGAATTAAATATCATAGATGATCTGGTTCACACCATATCGTCATTTCAGGCAATTCTGATTATTTCAGAATTAAATATATTATTTAATTTATTATTTTAATTAAATATTCATCATTGTTTAATTAAACCACCATTTAATTCACTATATTACTATTTATATAATTAAATAAATTAATTATAATACCCTCTGCGAATGCGGGTCATTACAGGGTGGGGCACGATTACTATGCTGATTATAAGCGGTCAAAGATAACGGCAGGAGGTATGTCTGTGTAGGTTCCGACAGTTTAGGGGCGTGCACGTACTCCGAAGTGGGAAAAAGCAGGCACTGGGTACCAGTAGTTATACACTGTGCATCTTGACTCGTGTCGGGTTACCATCATAAGGATCGATACACCTTATGGTGGGACCAGCACAGGGTATCTACATGCAAGAGAGTGCCGATTGACAAAGACACATGGAACATTTGTACAAGTGGGGAGCCATCGATAGGGTAGTAAGGGTACATCTAACATCTTCATGGCAGTTAGGCTGATTGAGGTGGAATCCTCATAATAGATGTACACCTGAAGGCTACCACAATTGCGGGGATTGGGATCACATAGTAATATTATCCTTTATACAGATTACTAGTTGGGACACTCGTTAGGTGGTGCAGAGATATAGAAATCATAATAACAGGGTAGTAGCAAAGCAGAGAATAGTTAACATGCGATGTTATACTTAGTTTATCTTGCCTATTGCTTATCTTGTGTATCCTATGTTCCTTATCATCATGCTTATGTCTTTATTCAGTTTAATTCATGTCATGTTGTTCTTGTTTGTTCATATGTTGAAAGTATCTGGACTTACCAGACTTATGTCTGACCTAGTTTTGTTTCGCCTCTTTTCTTCCGTTTCCCCCCAGGTTCTCAAGGAGGAAACACTTCTGCTTAGCTTGGATTACTTGTTGCTTCAAGATTATCATGTATTGCTTTGGATTCAGTCTCATTTCAGCTATGGCTTGCTTTACTCTATTGGGGAATAAATCGTTGTTATTTTTATGCTTCCTTTATACTTGGAAGTTTTTGAATCAAGACAGAAGTACTATGTATTGTTTTTAAGACAACTGTTGTAAAAGCTTGACCGAGCCACATTGTTTATAAAATGACTTTATTTTCCGCTGCTTTATTTGTCTGTCTTGTAATTTATCTGCATCTTTTACCTATAATGCTCCATCGAAATTAAGGTATTCCCTTTGTGAGTGACCTTAATAGAGGTAGGGTGTTTCACGTTTTAAAAGGAAATCGATGAAATATATATTATATATATAATATAATGGCCTGAACAGAACGCGCCGCGCAACGGCAGTTCGTGAATTTTGACCATTGACTTCGAACGGACATTGCGGGAGATCCCACCATCGGATTCTCCTAAAACCAGAACCATTGGGTTTGTATTGAAAAGAGCTTTCTAAGGAATATTAGAGATTTGAAATCTAACAGTTGGATTTGGAATTATGTCCAAATCAAATTTGGAAAAGGTCGTTGTGAGTGCAGTTCGATGGCCGTTTATGGAAATCGAGTGTACGGGCCTTGATAAATTATTAAAAATATCAATAATTTGTATAAAATCATAACAAATGATTTGGAAATAATTGGAGTGAAAAATTCCATATTTGAAAAGATAAAACTAGATTTTATCGAAATGAACTAGTTTTAAATTAGAATAATAAATCCAATATTTTTAAAATAAATAAATTGGATTTGAAATGGTTTTAAAAATAACCAGGATTTCCAATATATGAATTGGAATGGATTTGAATCGAAATTATGCTCGGAATATTTCGATACTGGATTTCGTGATTATACGAGGATTGTGGAGGAATTTGGAAGATATATATATATATATCATTATTCCAATACGATATTTGTTGGTTTCAGAATTTGATATTGAATATAAGCCGATATATTTTCTATTCAGAGCCTTGTATTTAATATCAAATTGGATTTTGGGTTCGTCGTGAATGGTATCTTTAATAATACTGTTCTTGAACTGAATGGAGTTAAGAAAATTAGAAACTAACTAGAGATTAGTTAAGTTGAATGGTTTCCTGGGTATTGATCTGATGTTGGTTTCGGCCTTCGGGGTTAATACTTAGGGGATTGTTCTCTTACTAATTTACTGTTAGAGGCTAATGTGAATTGGGTTTATTGTGAACTGTATTTTTAACGACATTCGTTCTTTAACCCGATTTACAGTGAAATGTGATTTATAAATCTTTTATTTAGATTTAACGTAAATTTTCCAAGGTAACGTTTCCCAGTTTAATATATTAAATTCGAATTGAATGGAATTTGATTTGATAATAATCAAAGTGAACTTCTGTGGAGGAAGACTGTTAACACATATGAAATTTAATAGGCATTGTCGTTATTCCATTTATATTATTGGTCGGATATGGAAATTGATATCGATTATATATTGATTTGATTTTCCGTGAAGGTTCCATAATTAATGGAATGTGATTTGGGTTTACCATGAACGGTGTTTGAAATAACACTTGTTCTTTAAGTCGATTAACAATGAGATAAGATTTTGGGTTGTCGTGAATGGTATCTTTAATAATACTGTTCTTAGACCCAATGGAGTTAAGAAAATCAGAAACTAACTGGAGATTAGTTAGGTTGAATGGTTTCCTGGTTATTGATCTGATGTTGGTCTCGGCCTTCGAGGTTAATACTTAGGTAATTTGTTCACTTGCTAATTTACGGTTAAGGGCTGATGGAATGGAATGTGATTTTGAGTTTATCGTGAACCGTTTTTAAAGGACATTGGTTCTTTAACCCAGTTAAAGACAGGATATGATTTCCCAAGTTAAACAATCGTTAATATTGATTTTTGGGAAGATTAAAACCAAGTGGGGTTTTAATGCATCCTTAATTAGATTGAAATGATATCCAAAGGAAGATTAAAGAATAAATTTAAAGAATTTATCTTTGATAAAATTAATGGGAACCTTTCCCAAAGTATATGAATATTTGGATGAAGAAATATTCTGGATTGGAATGAGACGTATGTTGTGTTTTTATAGCACTTGTTTATTATATACGCAAGTTATTCAGAAAGATTGATTTTATCCCATTCTGAATAACTGATTCGACGATGTGTCGAGGATGAAAATGGTGGTTGAAGACCGGAGGTCTTCACATCGTTTGGGTGATTACTGATGTCTTGATTGGGTTGTACACCCAAGGCGAGGTAATAAGTGGTGATCGTGCAGACGTACTTGGAGATCGATGGATATGCGAAGTGTGACGGCCCGCCCCGCAGCAACCGACACTTCCTCCAAGTGTGCGCTGTACACATGTCCAACTAGCACGGAACGGTCGTCATAGGAAAAGAAAGAAGATAATGAACTAATCAAGGAACCTGTAGAATGTCTCACAGCGCATGGAATAAAATATAATAATAACATACTTGACATAAAACAGGTGAGACAGTGCATAAGCTGATAACTAATAATAAATGTTAACATCAGAGCAGCGGAAATCCAAATACAGCTTATTACAACTTTTCAAAATCTACTGTCTCTAAACAAAAGAAAACTAAAGTGGAAGATGCACCACCAATGCCCAAGCAGTGATCTTCAACAACACTGGGAGAATACTATATATATATACATATTACGTGGAAGCCTCCTGCTCGTCTCCGGATCATCTACCCGTGCATCACTAGCTAACCTGTCTCTAGTCTGCTCGTGTGAGCACCCAGAGTAATAAGAAGAGACATAAAGCTCTGGGTCAGACAAAAAGTCTGGTATGAGCGATAAGCAGCTAAACAGAACAATAACAGGTATACTAAACCATACCTGAACCTGGACCTGCAACCAAAGAGTTAGCACTACATACTGTACAATACTCTAAGGTGCCATCAACATATGGTGTAAAGAAATACGGGGGTGGGGGTGTGCATGTCATAGTGATAACAAACAATTCAATCATGGAAACCATCCTCACATCTCTCACTCAGTGCATAAAGCATACGATGTATATCGCTTTCAACCACTAGACCCATCGAAGTAGTGACGGAGTTCGGCTTGTACAACTACTGCTACCACCAAGCTTACCCCATGGAGTCATGACTAAACCTTTACAAATGACCCCACTTCATTGGTCTATAGCTCTTTTAGTCGTACCTAGACCACTGTGGCCCTGAATCCGTTCACGTACCCCCTATACATAGTGATCCAAAGTTACAGACATCGACAGCCCCTTAGCACACGTCCCGCAGCAAAAGCCCAATCATGAAGTTAACTCGTTGATTCCCATCTGAATCCTTGGTACAAACTTCCCATTTGGACTACCTTTGCATCTCGGGTTATGGTCTTCTTCGGTTCGGTTCGGGTCTCTTCCTCCTATTCAGTTCGGTTCGGGCATCCTCCTCCTATCCGGTTCGGTTCGGGTCTCCTCCTCTATCCGGTTCGGTTCGGATCTCCTCCTTCTATCCGGTTCGGTTCGGGTGTCTCCTCCTATCCGGTTCTGAAAATCTGCAACTTTTTCCAGCAAGCTATTTTCGCCGAACGACGGCGTTTTCAACCATTCTAAACTTCCTATGACATTACAAAACATTCCAAACAGCAATAACAACATATAGAATCAATCAAAAACATTAAAACATCATTTACATGAAATACTTTAGATCAAACATACCCAGAAACCCATGTTTTCCCCTTAATCCTTCTTAACCGTGATTATGCATACAATTAGCAAAACTTATCCAAATTAGCCCAAATTTTTATCAGAGCCATAAAACATCATTATAGAATTTTAGGAATCTTTCCAGAATTTATTAATGTATAAATTCGCTAATCTTCACTAATTACCCATAATTAACCTTAATTAGTGTAAAAGCAAGCTAATCACTCACCTTTGCCACCACTAAAACCCCAAAACTGAAATATTCTCTGATTTGGCGCTGTTCCCAATCTTACACAGCAGCTCTACCTCGGTTCTCGTGCTAATACTCCTTGATTTGATGTTTGCTAAGCCTAATCTTCAATTAGAAAGTGATTAAGAGGTGTTTTGAAGAGATTTAGAGGGTGGAGACCATGGCTAGGTTAAGAGGAATGAATAGTGACGGCTGAAAAATGAGAAAAAGGTATTCTCCAAACCCTAACAGCCCTTTTAAACTCCTAATCCCGAAATTCCCCTTTGGGCCTAGCTGTTAATCACCCGGTTAAGCCCAATTAAGCTGTTTTCACCATCTGAAACTTGTTTTAGCCATATCTCCCAAACGGTGAGTCCGTTTGGCTACTATGACCACTCTACGGAAAGAGAAACCATCATCCGGAGTCAATGGAAGTGGTTTCAGGTCAAAATTCCTTCCCAGTCAAAAGTTATGGCCAAAACAGTACCAACTAGGGGTAAAATGGTCATTTAAAAATCGGGAAAAATCATGAACATGGGAAATGACCCTAATAGCCGTCTCCCAAAGTTACATGACCATACGACTTCGTATGTGACAGAATTAAATATTCTACGATCCTATGATGCGTAGAATGCGGGTCGTTACACTCTCCCCCCTTAAGAAATTTCGTCCCCGAAATTCCTTAACCTAAAACATACAAAGGATCCCGCATGCCTAACAACCACATACAACAATCAAACATGCAAAACAAGCAAACGAGCCTATCCTAGCATGCGGAAAACTAAATCGAAGTCAAAATCTTACCAGGTAAAGAGTTCTGGATAAGTCTTCCTAATGTTCTCCTCTGTCTCCCAAGTACAATCATTCTCATCCTCGCCCCACTGAACCTTGACTAGCTTCACCGCCTTCCTTCGAAGTTGCTTCATGTCGTGCTCGACAATACGGGCCGGCTTGCGGTTCCCAACCGCCTCGGGTTCTACTTCGAAGTCCTTCAACTGATAAGGTGAAATTGTCATATCCGGGTCGTGAACGAACTTCCTTAGTTGGGAAACATGAAATACGTTGTGGACCCCCGCCATTTTCTCTGGTAAGTCAATTCTATATGCCAAATTCCCGACTAGCTCGAGGACAGGGAATGGGCCAATGAATCTTGGTGCCAACTTGCCTCTCCTGCCAAATCGTATTACGCTCTTCAACGGAGAAATCTTGACAAACACCAAGTCACCAATGGAGAATTTTAGGTCTCTTCTCTTCTTATCATCATAACTCTTCTGCCTATCTTGGGCAGCTTTCATTCGTTGTTGAATGATCTTGATCTTATATGAAGTTTCCCTCACCACATCTGGTCCAAGCACAAACTTCTCGCCAGTCTCTATCCAACATGATGGTGAGTTGCACGGTCTTCCATACAAAGCTTCAAACGGAGCCATACCGATACTGGATTGGTAGCTATTATTATATGCAAACTCTACTAGATGCAAATGGTCATCCCATGATCCACCAAAATCCAATATACATGCTCTCAAGAGATCTTCCAAAATACGATTCACCCTCTCCGTCTGACCGTCGGTCTGAGGATGATATGCGGTACTGAGATGTAACTCTGACCCTAGAGCCTCTTGTAAGCTCTTCCAAAACCCACTAGTGAACAACGGGTCTCGGTCACTCACAATGCTTTTAGGTACTCCATGAAATCTCACTACCCACTTCATATACAATTCTGCTAACTTAGCTGCCGTTCTGGTCGATTTGACTGGTATAAACCTTGCACTTTTAGTCAGTCGGTCTACAATCATCCAAATGCTATCATGTCCCGACCTAGTCCTTGGCAAACCATCAATAAAATCCATCGAGACTTGCTCCCATTTCCATTCGGGAATTTCTAAGGGCTGTAACAACCCACTAGGCTTCTTTTGCTCAGCTTTAACTAGTTGGCAATTCATGCACTTAGATATAAACTTCCCAACGTCTCTTTTCATCCCTTCCCAGTAGTAAGTCTGCTTCATGTCTCGATACATCTTATTACCACCGGGATGTATAGTCAGTTTTGAGTGATGACATTCTCTAAGCACTTCATCTCTCAATTCATTGACATTGGGTACAACAAGTTTTCCATTCTTTCTAAGCCATCCATCTCGATCAAGCCCATACTTGTTCATCTCCTCATCGATACACATCTTTAACTTGGAGATGATGTCCAATAGGTTAGGATCGTCCCTCTGACTAGAGCCGATTCGCTCAATTAAGGTGGGTCTGATCGTCAAACTTGCTAACATTTCTGGATCCAATTCGCACTTTGGTCTGAAATCATACCCAGCGATGTACTCCAGTTGCTTCCATCCTAGAAACATAGCCCCTAGGCTGGCATGTCTCCTACTCAATGCATCAGCCACCGCATTGCCCTTTCCCGGTGTATATGCGATGTCAAAATCATAGGAAGCCAAGAATTCCAACCACCTTTTTTGCCGGAGATTTAAATCCCTCTGGGAGAAGAGATACTTCAACGACTTATGATCTGTAAACAGCTCAAATCTTTCTCCCAAGAGATAGTGTCTCCACATCTTTAATGCAAACACGATCGCTGCCAATTCTAAATCATGGGTAGGGTATCTTCTCTCGTGCGGTTTCAATTGTTGACTTGCATAAGCTACAACCCTACCGCCTTGCATTAATACAGCACCCAGTCCGGTACCACAGGCATCCGTGTATACTGTCATCTCTTCATCCCCCTTAGGAATGACTAACACTGGTGCGCTTATCAACTTGTCCTTTAGACTCTTGAACGCATTCTCGCACCTTTCATTCCAGACAAAAGTTTGATTCTTCTTGGTCAACTGGGTCAGTGGTGCTGCTATCTTGGAGAAACCTTGGATAAACTTACGATAATATCCAGCTAACCCCAAGAAACTTCTTACATCCGTTGCATTCTTGGGTGTAGGCCAATCCTGTACCGTAGCCACCTTCGCCGGGTCCACGGCAATACCATTCTCTGATACAACATGGCCCAAGAACCTCACTTCCCTCTTCCAGAAGTGACACTTAGAAAACTTTGCTTTCAGTTGGTGTTTTCTCAACACCTCCATCACTATTCTTAAATGTTCCTTGTGTTCTTCCTCTGTCCTCGAATAGACCAAAATATCATCAACGAACACAAGGACAAACTTATTCAACTGATCTCTGAATACCCTATTCATAAGATCCACAAAATATGTTGGTGCATTGGTCAGCCCGAATGGCATGACCAACCACTCATAAAATCCAGACGGCGTCCGAAATGCCGTTTTAGCTATACTCTCAGCTTCCACTCTAAGCTGATGAAAACCTGTCGCGAGATCCAACTGAGAAAATATTCTCGTGCCACTCAACTGATCGAAAAAATCATCTATCCGTGGTAGAGGATACTTATTCTTCCTCGTCACTTTATTAAACTCACGGTAGTTTACACACAAACGAAGGGAACCATCCGCCTTGGTAGCAAACACAACTGGTGCTCCCCATTCAGAAACACTCCTTCTGATAAATCCCTACTTCAAAAGATCGCTGACTTGCACCTCGAGCTCTCGTTGCTCTCTTGGTGCCATACGACGAAGTGGCATCACTATAGGCCTGGCATCTTTTACCAAATCAATACGGAACTCAATCTCTCGGTGTGGTGGAAGTCCGGTCACTTCTTCGAAAACATCCGGATACTGGCCAACCACGGGCAAACCTGACAACTCACTATGCAGAATATCGAGGGAGTTTAGAAAACTAGCCAATACCCCCTCACTGGGTAGACCACCAAACACTATCCTCCGCCCATCATCCGCTCTAGCTGTCACCAAAAAGCCCTCACAGTCTACCACCACCCTGTATCTTCGGAGCCAATCTACTCCCAAAATAATGCCAAACCCAGTAAAACCCAAAACAAAACAATCACAAACAAACGTGCATCCATGACTCGATAAGACCACGTTACGAAAAATCATGCTAAGGCTAGTCGAACCACCAATCGGGTTCGTCACTACTAAAGGTCTATCGACAATCTCGGGCTCCAATCCCAACCTATCTACCAGGTCACTAGATATGAAAGAACTGGAAGCTCCGGTATCAAACAAAACTCTAACAGGAACATCATAAACAGAAAGCATACCTTGAATGACGACATTCTTTCCCTTCTCCGCCGCAGTTGGGGCATTCGACGAAGAAGGAATAGCATTAAGGGCGTATGCTTTCACCATTTGCTTTTCTTTAGGGGTTGCGGACACTTGTCCTTGTGATGTCCCATTTGGCCACAGTTGAAGCACTTCCTATCCGCTGGCTTGGCCCGACAATTACTAGCATAATGGCCCTTCTTACCACAGATGAAGCACTCAACATCTTGTTTATTCTTTTTCTTCCGGCCATCCTTAGTCTGACTCTGCTTTCTTTTATTCTGGGAACCACCCTTGCCTCCACCACTTGCTTGTGGTTTTGGCTCATCTGCGGATGCAACCTCAGTCTTCGGCTTAGGGTAGAGACTTTCTGATCTTAATGTTTTTCCCACAATCGACTCAAATGTATCATCGATGTGGTTAATAAGCTTTTCCCCCAAGTACTGATCCAAACCAGTTATGAATTTCTCATTCTTCTTCTCGGCAGTATCGATAAAAGATAACCCATACTTTGACAAAGTGTCGAATTCAGCAATATACTCCGAGACAGCCCTGCCATTCTGTTTGAGCTCTAAGAATTTCTTAAACAGCACTGACTTCTGAGTAGCTGGAATGAACTTCTCGCTAAAGCGAGCCTTAAACTGCTCCCAAGTAACCTGATCTTCGGGAGTAGCTGCCTTTATAGCATTCCACCAATTCATTGCCCGCCCTTGCAGCTGACGGGACGCTAACTTTCTCTTCATCGCATCCTCGATACCCAAATCCTCGAAGATACGTTCGCAACTATCCAACCAATCCTGAACATCCGTGGCCGACTCCGTTCCATGGAACGACTTCCCACCAAGGCTAGTATAATCCTTATTCAGCTTGGCGAAGTCGACTCTTGGCGCCTGCACTATTGGACCACCACCATTTTCACTATTGGGAGCTGTCCTCTGTACATCTCTAAGCATCTCTCTCATGAGGTCAGTAAACATCGTCCTCATGTCAGCAGCATTCCCATTATTGGCCCCTCTACCGGTACCTCTAACATATCGGCTCATCGTCAATCTGAAAAAGGAAACGATTAACGATTCCATAGTGGTGCTAGTGCAGTACGACTTCATTCTTATACTACTAATAGTATATATATAGCTTTTGAAAACCCAAATAACCACAAATACGCTCTCTCGTATACGTATATTATCTCTCCCTGATAACTTCCCTAGGTTAACTACGCAACCTAAAGCTCTGATACCAAGTGTGACGGCCCGCCCCACAGCAACCGACACTTCCTCCAAGTGTGCGCTGTACACATGTCCAACTGGCACGGAACGGTCGTCATAGGAAAAGAAAGAAGAGAATGAACTAATCAAGGAACCTATAGAATGTCTCACAGCGCATGGAATAAAATATAATAATAACATACTTGACATAAAATAGGTGAGACAGTGCATAAGCTGATAACTAATAATAAATGTTAACATCAGAGCAGCGGAAATCCAAATACAACTTATTACAACTTTTCAAAATCTACTGTCTCTAAACAAAAGAAAGCTAAAGTGGAAGATGCACCACCAATGCCCAAGCAGTGATCTTCAACAACACAGGGAGAATACTATATATATATATATATATATTACGTGGAAGCCTCCTGCTCGTCTCCGGATCATCTACCCGTGCATCACCAGCTAACCTGTCTCTAGTCTGCTCGTGTGAGCACCCAGAGTAATAAGAAGAGACATAAAACTCTGGGTCAGACAAAAAGTCTGGTATGAGCGATAAGCAGCTAAACAGAACAATAACAGGTATACTAAACCATACCTGAACCTGGACCTGCAACCAAAGAGTTAGCACTACATACTGTACAATACTCTAAGGTGCCATCAACATATGGTGTAAAGAAATACGGGGGTGGGGGTGTGCATGTCATAGTGATAGCAAACAATTCAATCATGGCAACCATCCTCACATCTCTCACTCAGTGCATAAAGCATACGATGTATATCGCTTTCAACCACTAGACTCATCGAAGTAGTGACGGAGTTCGGCTTGTACAACTACTGCTACCACCAAGCTTACCCCATGGAGTCATGACTAAACCTTTACAAATGACCCCACTTCATTGGTCTATAGCTTTTTTAGTCGTACCTAGACCACTGTGGCCCTGAATCCGTTCACGTACCCCCTATACATAGTGATCCAAAGTTACAGACATCGACAACCCCTTAGCACACGTCCCGCAGCAAAAGCCCAATCATGAAGTTAACTCGTTGATTCCCATCTGAATCCTTGGTACAAACTTCCCATTTGGACTACCTTTGCATCTCGGGTTATGGTCTTCTTCGGTTCGGTTCGGGTCTCTTCCTCCTATTCGGTTCGGTTCGGGCATCCTCCTCCTATCCGGTTCGGTTCGGGTCTCCTCCTCTATCCGGTTCGGTTCGGATCTCCTCCTTCTATCCGATTCGGTTCGGGTGTCTCCTCCTATCCGGTTCTGAAAATCTGCAACTTTTTCCAGCAAGCTATTTTCGCCGAACGACGGCGTTTTCAACCATTCTAAACTTCCTATGACATTACAAAACATTCCAAACAGCAGTAACAACATATAGAATCAATCAAAAACATTAAAACATCATTTACATGAAATACTTTAGATCAAACATACCCAGAAACCCATGTTTTCCCCTTAATCCTTCTTAACCGTGATTATGCATACAATTAGCAAAACTTATCCAAATTAGACCAAATTTTTATCAGAGCCATAAAACATCATTATAAAATTTTAGGAATTTTTCCAGAATTTATTAATGTATAAATTCGCTAATCTCCACTAATTACCCATAATTAACCGTAATTAGTGTAAAAGCAAGCTAATCACTCACCTTTGCCACCACTAAAACCCCAAAACTGAAATATTCTCTGATTTGGCGCTGTTCCCAATCTTACACAGCAGTTATACCTCGGTTCTCGTGCTAACTCCTTGATTTGATGTTTGCTAAGCCTAATCTTCAATTAGAAAGTGATTAAGAGGTGTTTTGAAGAGATTTAGAGGGTGGAGGCCATGGCTAGGTTAAGAGGAATGAATAGTGACGGCTGAAAAATGAGAAAAAGGTATTCTCCAAACCCTAACAGCCCTTTTAAACTCCTAATCCCGAAATTCCCCTTTGGGCCTAGCTGTTAATCACCCGGTTAAGCCCAATTAAGCTGTTTTTCTCCATCTGAAACTTGTTTCAGCCATATCTCCCAAACGGTGAGTCCGTTTGGCTATTATGACCACTCTACGGAAAGAGAAACCATCATCCGGAGTCAATGGAAGTGGTTTCAGGTTAAATTCCTTCCCAGTCAAAAGTTATGGCCAAAACAGTACCAACTAGGGGTAAAATGGTCATTTAAAAATCGGGAAAAATCATGAACATGGGAAATGACCCTAATAGTCGTCTCCCAAAGTTACATGACCATACGACTTCGTATGTGACAGAATTAAATATTCTACGATCCTATGATGCGTAGAATGCGGGTCGTTACACGAAGGCCGCTCCCCTGGATTGGACATATGGAGGAGGAATAAGGTGCCTCCGGATTCGTTCAGACCCGAAACGGACTTGTAAATGGATGTGTGTCTGACATCGAATTTCATTCTATGTGATTGATAGACATTGGTTGCATAGGGTGAATTGCCTGTGTGGCATGCTGAGATGAAATGATCAAGGCTTCTGTTGAAAAGCAGAGTCTTGTGGTTGATGATCAAAAGCATGACCTTTGGGGCATAACTTTGTGTAGCATTAATTCGCGAGCCTCACACCCCGGTGTGGACCAGAAACGGGAGAGGACATTAGGGAGGACATGCGTTTCTTTCTAGCTAGGAGTGGTGTCAGCGTTTTGCACGCCCTGGCATTTTACTTATATGGATGATGGGTATGAGGAGCCTCTGTTATATCGGTCGATCCGGGGCCTATGGAGTCATTTGGCTCATTTACGCCCCATAGGGTGGGGAAACGCAGTGTTCAGGCATTCTAATCCACATCGAGTGGACCGGCCCTGACGATCCAAGGGCCCTAAGTCTGGGTCCTGAGACATGGTAGGATAGATTGTCTCGAAGTGGTAAGGATGACCCCTTGCCTTGGTTCACAGAAGGAAATCTAACTTCCAATATGACATTTTGCGATTTTGTTTGTAAACCTATATATGGCGACATAGTGGTATGGGGCACTTATGCCGTCTATGATTGATACTTATGATTGAAATTGTTTTGACACTATACACTTATAGTAACAATAAAACACGAAGTTTTACGTACCAAGCATTCTTAGCTATTATAAGGTAAAAACTCTATCCTCCGGCTTGTGTTGCATTGTGTGATGGGACCTGAGTCTTATAATAGCTTCATTGTTCTTTATTTAGCATTGCGCTGTTGTTTTATGCACTATTATTCTTGGGAGGAAACCCATTCCGTGTTATACAGCGTGGTCCCTTGATTTACCGAATTTTAAAATGAAGATTAATAATTGTTTTAGTTCTCACACCAGTCACATGACTGACCTGGAGTTTATTGTTTTATCCTAAACTCTGGGTGCCCCTATTTTCCACACGGGCAGCTACTAGTTTTGGTTTTGCAGATTTATATTCACAGGACCCTTATTTACCGCTGGAATGATATTCGGAAAGCTCTGTATCCGTATATTCTTTTCAGTTGTGTTTTGTATTATTTTTCCGTTGCTATGTATTTAAATGTAATTTAAATCTCTGATATTGTTCGAATGTGTAATATTTATTTATACTCTGTTATATTCTTGTATTCTGATGAAATTGTTGTAATAAGCACTGAAATGTTCTTCTGTTTGTGTTCTGATTCGTCTTGTCCTCAATTCAGTCCGTTCTTTCCTTCGCGGGGAAGTTCGGGTCCTTATATATATATATATATATATATATATATATATATAGCAAAAAATCGTTTAAATTAATATAAGCGATTTAAAACAGGTGTAAACCAATTATAGTTGGTTTGTGAAAATAAAATGGTTAAGTATGATTTGGCATGAAAACTTATAAAATGAATGTTGATATGTTGG
Source organism: Allium sativum (assembly GCA_030737875.1). Taxonomy (NCBI): domain Eukaryota; kingdom Viridiplantae; phylum Streptophyta; class Magnoliopsida; order Asparagales; family Amaryllidaceae; genus Allium; species Allium sativum. The sequence goes on from CM060912.1 coordinate 435,156,702, forward strand.
GTTCAAGTACTTAATTCACCGACCGAATTAAATTATGGATTAAGCTTTTTTATATAAGGTAATGAATCTTGCAGGCCAATAGCTTAACCAAAAGAAAGAATTGATTTGATTTATATATGCGAGAATTATTTGAAAAGACCAAGTTAATTATCATTTCAAATAATTAAACGACGACTAAAAGTCAAAGAAATGAAGACGGTGCAAGTCCGACAATCTTCACATCGAATGGATTACTACTGACGCCTTCGATATGGGTAGCTCCCTTAAAAAAGTTATAATTGTAGTTGTCCGGACGTACTTGTTTATTGTCCGGATATGCGTGGGCCTCTCTCCTGTATTAGGCATACAGGATGAGGAATAAGGTGCCTCTGGTTTCGTTCAGACCCAGAACAGACATATGAATGGATTGTATGTTTGGCATTGTATTGTGTGCCATATTTGTAGATCTTCGCTAAATACATATCTGTTTGGTGGCAGAGAATTTATTCTCTTGCTTAACACCCTTCTCTGAGACGTACGAGCTTAGATGTTATGTATTGGGGAAATCAATGGTATGGTATAAATTGACAATGTGGCATGCTAAGATGCAGTGATCAAGGCTTTTGTTGAAAAGATGTCTTATGATTGATGATCAAAACATGGCTTTAGTTAGCATAGCATTGTGTATAGTGAATCAGAAATGGAATAAGGGACGCAACGAATGCATACGTTTCTTTCTAGCTAGAAGTTGTGTCATGATATGGAGCCCAAACATTGTTACTTATGTGGATGATGGATTGCGAGGCGCCTCAGATATAGAGACAACTAAAAGGCTTGAGTTATAGGTCTGATAGGACCCGAAAACGTATTGTTCAGGAATAACTAATCAACAAACGTTAGGTGTGGACTGACCTTGCAGGATCTAAGGATTTACCATAGGTGTGATCCTGGATCATCTTGCTAGAGTTGATCCGAATTCGATAAGGAGACTATCCCTTGCCTTTACTCATGATGGAAATCCAATTTCCAAATCATTGCGCGGTTTTCGTTGAAAACCTATATGGCGACATAATATATGGTACCTATGCTGTCAATGATTGATACATTTATGTTGAAATTATTTTTGAAACATCTAGACACTAATAATAATATTAAATGATTTTTGTTTTAGGCGTATCAAGCATGCTTAACCCTTATAAGGTAAAACTATATCCTCCGGCTTGCGTTGCATTGTGTGATGGGACCTGAGTCTTATAACGACTTCATTTTTTAAAAAGCAATGCGTTGTTTATATATTTGCTTTATGTTATGCACTGGAAATCTAGTGGAGTGAACCTGTTTCGTGACATATGGCATGGTCCTGTGATTTTCCTTATAACAACCCGGAAAATCCGAGCCAATTTAAAATTTTTATTTTGGCAATTTTAGTGAATTTTGAATATTTAAAATGAATTATTTTAAATAATGACGATGAGAAATTTATTTTGAATAAAATTAGAACATATATATTTATTTGAATCGTCGTTGAATAAAAATAATTATTTATAATTATAACAGGAATTGAAAATGGCGCGGTAGTTTGAAAATTCGATTTCAAATTTCAAATGAATGTACAGGATTCAAAATAACCCGGATTTTAGCGAAACTAAAAATATTTGAATCTAATAGAGAATATATTTCCAACGAATCCGAAAAATTGAAATTTCATAGCGGGAATAAAAAATTATGTCCAGTTGAAAATTCAAAATAGTCGCTACGGAATTTTGGCCCTTAAAAATGGAAATTTTGCAAACGACCTCTGTTTTCTACGAAACCACTTTTGTTGGATTCCTGATGTTAAGTTATTGCTAGATTCCAAAATTCATAATTTTCTAAATCAATATGTGAGTGTGGCAAAGGAAAACGTGTTTTAACAGTTTCATTCAATTTCGATCGACTGAAAAATGACCATTTTTCAAACGGTCTCGGAATTTGATGAAATTAGTTTTGTTAGAACCGTATCGTCAATACGAAGTTATAAAATATTTTTCGGGAATTTTTAGAGCCTGTATGTGGCACCGGTAAATTGAAATGTGCGTTCAAATTTAATATGTAGATTTATATTTTTATTTTGATGAAAACTGATCAAAATGATAAAATTGGCTAACGATACATATCCCATTGTGTTCAGAATGGGGGTAATTAGCTAGGGTCGATAAGCGGTGGGTCTCATTTGGAGATCGAAATTTAAAGTTACTTTTTGGGAAAATGAATTAATTAAATAATTAAAATAATAAATATCCCTCTCCCCTCTTTCTCCTTACAGTCACCCCCCCCCCCCATTTTTTTTTCAAAACTAAAACGAAAAAAAAGAGAACCCTAGCATCGACGGAGCCCCCCCCCCCTCTTGTTCGACGCCACCGCCTGGGGGCGCTCCACCGCCAGACCACCCCCCTCTCCGCCTTCCCCCTCCAGCTCTCCTCCTTCCCTCTCTCCTCCTCTTCCCTTCAAGACCACAAAGACCCCTGAGCCCCCCAACATCCTGACCCAAATTCGCCATGCCAGATCCAGTCCCCCCCTACTCGTGCGCCACTCGACGCCGACGCACCTTAGCACCACCTCCAGTGCGTAGCCAGCCCTTTCCCCCCTTCAGTCGAACGCTGTAAGTTTCTAATCTAATTTTATTTAATTAGTTAGCTTAAGTAAATTAAAAACATTGATTTTAAATCGTTTTTTATATATATATAATAAAATGGAGTTAAAAATGAGATTTTTATATAAGTAAAGATTAGATTTTTAATTGATAAAAGGTTAGTTTTTAATTGTTTAAAGATTTGATTTTTGTATGTGGAAGAAATATGATTACTTTGTTTAGGGAAAACATGAATTCTCTGATAGGAAAAGCTTTGATTTTTAAAAGTAAAAAGAAGTGATTTTTATATATATAACAATGAGATAAAAATGTGATTTTTATTTTTGAAGTAGCGGTTTAAAAATATAATTTTATAATATAAACATCAACATAAAAATATGATTTTTATATTATAGAGATAATAAAAATATGATTTTTATATTATAGAGATAATAAAAGTATGATTTCTATACAATAGAGAATATAAAAATGTGATTTTTATATGAGCGGCGATATAAAAATATGATCTTTATTAGAAGAAGAGCGATATAAAAATATAATTTTTATTATGAAGTTAGCGTGATAAAAATATGATCTTTATTATATGAACACCGTTATAAAAATAGAATTTTTATCTATATAGTAGCGTTATAAAAATAGAATTTTTATCTATATAGTAGCTGTATAAAAATAGAATTTTTATCTATATAGTAGCGGGATAAAAATAGAATTTTTATCTATAAAGTAACAGTATAAAAATGTGTTTTTTATCCATATAGCGTAGTTATAAAAATGTGATTTTTATATACATAGCAACAATATAAAGATGCGATTTTTATATATGTAGTGGATACGAACAACGAAAGTGACAAAAGGCGAGCATGGCGAAGATTTTCTACATATGAAGAGTCGCGGTGTTTGGTTTAGCTAATCGGTGAGAACTTCTCACTTTAATTCTTGTTTTCTAGTTAAAAATATATACTAGGATACAGACGATGCTTAGCAGCACCCGACACCCGTCGTCCACAGACCATGGATGACTGGTTTGTTTGATTGATGTGTTGTGAAATTTTATTGTGTGATGCGGAATGAGAAGAAAATATTTTATAGTTAAAAATATAATTTTTAACATGTATATAAAATAAATATTTATAAACAAATCGGACGATTTGTTTATGTTCACACATTCGAATGATATTGATTGGGACGATAAATTTTACACATCACCCAACTGCACAAATAAAAATATGTGTTTGTTGACTAAAACCCCACACGGGTATTGGGATGATATTTGACGTACACTAATCCCGATTGTTTAGTTGTATGTCAATCGATGGGTTGACAGACTGTGTAAGCATTAACTATTTATATTTAATGCTTATGCAGTTATGTGGTGCACTTTGGATGATGGTTGATTATTTATCATTGCTATTATATACATGTGTTGTATAGAATCCATATAAATAACATTATATGGTAATTGATTGGGCCTCATTCCAATTTGGAAAATAAGGAATATTATAAAAGAAAATTCATGTGTTGAATAGAAGAAAATTCATGTGTTGAATAGAATAAATATTCATGTGTTGAATAGAATAAAAATTCATGTGTTGAATAGAATAAAAATTCATGTGTTGAATAAAATATATACTCATGTGTTGAGAAAATTCATGTGTTGAATAACAAAAATTATATTCATCTGTTGAACAAAGAAAATTCATATGTTGAAGAAAATATTCATTTGTTGAATAGAATAACGAAGTTATTGAAATATATAAAGCCGTGTTGGTTAGATTGACGCCATTTTGATGTGAACGATATTTATATCGATTTTATTCATTTTTATGATGAATATCGAAAAGGAAGTGATTTCAAAATATAATGTTTGAAAATATTATCATTTATATATCAATGATATGGAATATTCAATTCTGATTTGGAATTGAATATGAAGTTGAAATCGTTTTGAAAATGAATTTAAAATGATTTATAAAATACGTTTTAAAAGGAAATCAATGAAATATATATAACATATATTATATATATAATGGCCTGAAAAGAACGCGCCGCGCCGCGGCAGTTCTCGAATTTCGACCATTGACTTTGAATTGACGTTGCGGGAGATCCGACCGTCGGATTCTCCTGAAACTAGAACCGTTGGGCTCGTATCGAAAAGTGCTTTCCAATGAATATTCGAGATTTGAAATCTAACGGTTGGATTTGGAATTATGTCCAAATCAAATTTGGAAAAGGTCGTTGTAAGTGTAGTTCGATGGCCGTTGATGGAAATCAACTGTACGAGCCTTGATAAAATTTTTAAAATAGTAATAATTTGTGTAAAATCATAAGAAATTATTTGGAAAGATTTGGGATGAAAAAATCCATATTTGAAAAGATAAAAATAGATTTTTATCGAAATGAACTAGTTTTGAACTAGAATTATAATCCATTTATTTTTTAAATAAATAAATTGGATTTGAAAGGGTTTTAAAAGTAACCAGAATTCCAATAATTGAATTGGAATGGATTTGAATCGAAAATTGTCTTTGGAATATTTTGATGTTGGATTTCATGATTATTCAGATATTGTTATGGAAATTTGAAAGATATATTTATATCGTTATTTCCAATACGATATTTGTTGGTCGTAGAATTTGATATTGAATATAAGCCGATATATTTTCTATTCAGAGCCTTGTATTTAATATCAAATGGGATTTGGGTTTGTCGTGAATGGTGTCTTCATTAACACTGTTCTTAAACCCATTTGAGAAAAAGATTAAATCTTTTTATTTAGATTTAATGAAGTATACCAATTAAATGTATTTAGTTGGAATTGAATTTGAATTGATTTTTGGGTTTATCGTGAACGATGTTTTAAATAACACTTGTTCTTTAACCCGATAATTAATGGAATGTGATTTTGGGTTGTCGTGAATGGTAACTTCAATAATACTATTCTTAAACCCAACGGAGTTAAGAAAATCAGAAACTAACTGAAGATTGGTTAAGTTGAATGGTTTCTTGGGTATTGATCTGATGTTGGTTTCGGCCTTCGGGGCCATTACTTAGGGAATTGTTCACTTGCTAACTTACGGTTAAAGGCTGATGGAATAGAATGTGATTTTGGGTTTATCATGAACTGTGCTTTAAATAACATTGGTTCTTTAACCCAGTTTAAGACAGGATATGATTTCCCAAGTTAGATAATCATTAAAATTGATTTTTGGGAAGATTAAAACCAAGTGGAGTTTTAATGAATCTTTAATTAGATTGAAATGATCGAGAATGGAGTATCACCAATTTTGCTCCAGGCGATAGTTAAATCTTTAATTAGATTTGAATGTGAAATGGTAATTGAATTTACCGATAACACCGTGGTGATAGATATGAAGTATTACCAGTTTTACTTCATAGGATGAATAGGTTGGGATTGGAAAATAAAATAAATGATTACTTCGGTGTGGTTCGCTAATCCCGACTAATTTGAATTGATATTCAAAAGAAGATTAAAGAATAAATTTAAAGAATTTATCTTTGATAAAATTAATGGGAACCTTTCCCAAAGTATAAGGATATTTGAATAAAAGAATATTCTAGATTGGAATGAGGCGTATGTTGTGTTTGTGTAACACTTGTTTATTATATACGCGAGTTATTCAGAAAGATAGGGTTTATCCCATTCTGAATAACTGATTCGACGATGTGTCGAGGAGGAAGACGGTGGTCAAAGACCAGAGGTCTTCACATCGTTTGGATAATTACTGATGATCTTGATTGGGCTGTATACCCAAGAGGAGGGAATCGGTTGGTGATCGTCCAGAGTACTTGGAGATCAATGGATATGCGAGGTACGAGGTGCCTCCGGTTTCATTCAGACCCAGAACGAACTTGTAAATGGACTGTGTGTCTGACATTGGATTTCATTCTGTGTGATTGATTTCTATTAAATATATATTTGTTTGGCGGCAGAGAATTTATTCTCTTGCTTAACGCCCTTCTCTGAGGCGTATGAGCTCAGAGGTTATATATTGATGGATATCAATCGCATGGAGTGAATTGCCTGTGTGGCATGCCTAAGTGGCAAATGATCAAGGCTTTTGTTGAAAAGCAAAGTCTTGTGGTTGATGATCAAAGCACCGCCTGTGTGGCATAACTTCGTGTAACGTTAATTCGCGAGCCTCACACCCCGGTTATGAACCAGAAACGGGAGAGGACCTCAGGGAGGGCATGCGTTTCCTTCTAGCTAGAAGTGGCGTCAGTGGTTTGACACGCCCTGACGAGTTTGACTTATGTGGTTGTTAGGTTGCAAGGTGCCTCGGATATACGGTGACTATGTGGAGCCGATGGAGTCATAGGACTCATTTACGCCCCCAAAGAGCGGGGAAACGCAGTGTTCAGGCATTTTAATCCACATCGGTGGACCGGCCCTGACGATCCAAAGGCTTGACTGAGTACTTGCCTGAGACATGGGCTAGATTGTCTCGAATTCGGTGAGGACGATCCCTTACCTCGGTTCATAGATGGAAATCCAATTTCAAATACGTGATTTTGCGGTTTTAGCTATAAACCTATATATGGCTACATAATGGTATTGGGCACTTATGCCGTCTATGATTGATACTTATGATTGAAATTGTTTTGACACAATACACTTATAGTAATAATAAAACATGAAATTTAGCGTATCAAGCATTCTTTTGCTATTATAAGGTAAAACCCTATCCTCCGGCTTGTGTTGCATTGTGTGATGGGACCTGGGTCTTATAAGAGCTTCATTGTTTCTTATTTAGCATTGCGCTATTGTTTTATGCACTGGTATTCTTGGGAGGAAACCCGTTCCGTGTTATACGGCGTGGTCCTTTGATTTACCTAATTTTAAAATGAAGATTAATAACTGTTTAAGTTCTCACACCAGGAGTTCATTGTTTTAAACCTAAACTCTAGGTGCCCTTATTTTGACAAGGGTAGCTAGTAGTTTTGGTTTTGCAGATTTATATTCACAGGAACCTGGTTTACAGCTGGAATGATATTCAGAAAGCTCTGTATCCGTATATTCCTTTTAGTTGTGTTTTGTATTATTTTCCGCTGCTATGTAATTTATTGTAATCTCTGATATTTATCGAATGTATTTTATTCATTCATAATCTGTATATTCTTGTAATCTGATGAAATTGTTGTAATATACAATGAAATGTTCTTCTGTTTGTGTTCTGATTTGTTGTGTTCTCAAAACAATCAGGGTATTAGAACGGTCTTGGTCGGTTTAGCGATCGATTCGGATCGAGCGAAATTCTTTGTCGTCACATTTGGTATCAGAGCTTTGGTTTACAGAGCTCGGAGAACAAGACACATTAGAACCATACGAAAGAATTCATCAGAGATTGGATTAGTAATATCCAATGAGAATGACTCGTTAGAGATGGGATCAGTAGTATCCTAGAATGAGTGTAAAGAGTGTTGTTTTGAAAAATAAAAATGAAAGTAATTTTTGTTTTGAAAATTTAACTTTATTATTCGTATTTGAATATTTATTTGTATTGAATTTGGACAACCCAATATATAAAGATTTTGCATATACGTCTGATTCGCGTGTATTTGAAATTTTAATATACTGGATAGATATAAAATCACACTCTAGTCGCCCGGAGACGATTCTGATGATAGTCTAGACAACATCAGCATTAGTGTTCGAGTTTCGAAAGTGGGATTTCTATATATTTCCAGCTGACTGGTGTAAGAACCAAAACAAGATAAGGCTTATTGTTGTGATTTGGCATCAAAAATCTGATTTTTGGATTATGTATCAAAATTATGAATTTGGAATGTTAATCAACTAATTGATTACTGATTGTATTGTTTGATTATTGGTTGATTAATTAAAATTTGGACCATTTAGCCAAATCAAGTCAAATAGAGAATTGTATTGAAAATTTATCGCATTTGCATGCATATACATGTACTCACATTGAACAGGTCATAGCAAGGAGGCTAGAGCAGAAGAATAAAATTGTTTGTCTGACAATAGGTACATGTTTATTGTATTTCTTGGGTTTTGATGATTTTATGAGCCGATTGGCTAGCCGCTTGGCTGTTTCTTTTTCTTTTTGGATTGGTGAGGGCCATGGGAGGCTATTTGAAATATCCCGAAGCTCCCGGTGCAGGGGAGGTTATGGAGAAATTTTTCAAAAATTTAGGATGTTAGCCAAATTTTTGAAAAATTTGAAAGGTTCTTAGAAACTGAAAAGTTGAAGAACTTAAGCCATGATGAAAATAATGGAAGTTGAGTTGGTTTGTAAAACAACTTTCGGCTTCGTTCCTTTTCGGGGACGAAAAGTTTTAAGTGGGAGAGATTGTAACAATCTGGAAAATCCGAGCCAATTTAAAAATTTTATTTTGGCAATTTTAGTGAATTTTGAATATTTAAAATGAATTATTTTAAATAATGACGATGAGAAATTTATTTTGAATAGAATTAGAAACGTATGTATTTATTTGAATCATCGTTGAATATAAATAATTATTTATAATTATAAAAGGAATTGAAAATGGCGCGGTAGTTTGAAAATTCGATTTCAAATTTCAAATGAATGTACAGGATTCAAAATAAACCGGATTTTAGCGAAACCAAAAATATTTAAATCTAATATAGAATATCTTTCCAACGAATCTGAAAAATTGAAATTCATAGCGGGAATAAAAAGTTATGTCCAGTTGAAAATTCATAGTAGTCGCTATGGAATTTTGGCCCTTAAAAATGGAAATTTTGCAAACGACCTCTGTTTTCGACGAAACCTCTTTTGTTGGATCCGTGATGTCAAGTTACTGCTAGATTCCAAAATTCATAATTTTCTGAATTAATATGTGAGCGTGGCAAAGAAAAACGTGTTTTAACAGTTTCAGTCAATTTCGATCGACTGGAAAATGACCATTTTTCAAACGGTCTCGGAATTTGATGAAATTAGTTTCGTTAGAACAGTATCGTCAATACGAAACTATAAAATATTTTTTGGGAATTTTAAGAGCCTGTATGTGGCCCCGGTAAATTGAAATGTGCATTCAAATTTAATATATATATTTATATTTTGATTTTGATGAAAACTGATCGAAACGACAAAATTGGCTAACGATACATATCCCATTCTATTCGAAATGGGGGTAATTAGCTGGGGACAACAGGCGGTGGGTCTCGTTTGGAGATCGAAATTTAAAGTTACTTTTTGGGGAAATGAATTAATTAAAATAATAAATATCCCTCTCCCCTCTTTCTCCATACAGTTACCCCCTTTTTTTCAAAATTAAAACAAAATAAAAAAAAGAGAACCCTAGCATCGACGGAGCCGCACCCCCTCTTGTTCGATGCCGCAGCCTGGGGGCGCTCCACCGCCAAACCACCCCCCTCTCCGCCTTCCTCTTCCAGCTCTCCTCCTTCCCTCTCTCCTCTTCCCTTCAAGACCGCGAAGACCCCTGAGCTCCCTAACGCCCCGACCCAAATTCACCACGCCAGATCCGGTCGTGCCCCCCCTCTCGTGCGCCACCCGCCGCCGATGCCCCTCAGCGCTACCTCCAGCGCGCAGCGAGCCCTTCCCCCCTTCAGTCGAACGCTGTAAGTTTCTAATCTAATTTTATTTAATTATTTAGCTTAAGTAAATTAAAAACATTTATTTTAAATCGTTTTTATATATATATAATAACACGGAGTTAAAAAATGAGATTTTTATATGAGTAAAGATTAGATTTTTAATTGATAAAAGATTAGATTTTTAATTGATAAAAGGTTAGTTTTTAATTGTTTTAAAATTTGATTTTTGTATGTGGAAGAAATATAATTTCGTTGTTTAGGGAAAACATGAATTCTTTGATAGGAAAAGCTTTGATTTTTAAAAGTAAAAAGAAGTGATTTTTATATATATAACGACGAGATAAACATGTGATCTTTATTTTAGAAGTAGCGGTTTAAAAATATAATTTTTACAATATAAACATCAACATAAGAATATGATTTTTATATTATAGAGATAATAAAAATATGATTTTTATATGAGTGGCGATATAAAAATATGATCTTTATTAGAAGAAGAGCGATATAAAAATATAATTTTTATTATGAAGTTAGCGTGATAAAAATATGAACTTTATTATATGAACACCGTTATAAAATAGAGTTTTTATCTATATAGTAGCGTTATAAGAATAGAATTTTTATCTATATAGTAGCGATATAAAAATAGAATTTTTATCTATATAGTAGCGGTATAAAAATAGAATTTTTATCTATATAGTAGCGGGACAAAAATAGAATTTTTATCTATATAGTAACAGTATAAAAATGTGATTTTTATCCATATAGCTCAGTTATAAAAATGTGATCTTTATACAAATAGCAACAATATAAAGATGTAATTTTTATATATGTAGTGGATACAGACAACGAAAGTGACAAAAGGCGAGCACGACGAAGATTTTCTACATATGAAGAGTCGCGGTGTTTGGTTTAGCTAATCGGTGAGAACTTCTCACTTTAATTCTTGTTTTCTAGTTAAAAATATATAGTAGGATACAGACTGTGCTTAGCAGCACCCGACACCCGTCGTCCACAGACCATAGATGACTTGTTTGTTTGATTGATGTATTGTGAAATTTGATTGTGTGATGCGGAATGAGAAGAAAATATTTTATAGTTAAAAATATAATTTTTAACGTGTACATAAAATAATTATTTATAAACAAATCGAACGATTTGTTTATGTGCACATATTTGAATGATATTGATTGGGACGATAAATTTTACACATCGCTCAACTGCACAAATAAAAATATGTGTTTGTTGATTGAAACCCCACACAGGTATTGGGATGATGTTTGACGTACACTAATGCCGATTGTTTAGTTGTATGTCAATCGATGGGTTGACAGACTATGAAAGCATTAATTATTTATATTTAATGTTTATGCGGTTGTGTGGTGCACTTTGGATGATGGTTGATTATTTATCATTGCTATTATATACATGTGTTGTATAGAATCCATATAAATAACATTATATGGTAATTGATTGGGCCTCATTCCAATTTGGAAAATAAGGAATATTATAAAAGAAAATTCATGTGTTGAATAAAAGAAAATTCATGTGTTGAATAGAATAAATATTCTTGTGTTGAATAGAATAAAAATTCATGTATTGAATAGAATAAAAATTCATGTGTTGAATAAAATATATACTCATGTGTTGAGAAAATTCATGTGTTGAATAAAAAAAATTATATTCATGTGTTGAATAAAAGAAAATTCATATGTTAAAGAAAATATTCATTTTTTAAATAGAATAACGAAGTTATTGAAATATATAAAGCCGTGTTGGTTAAATTGACGCCATTTTGACGTGAATGATATTTATATCGATTTTATTCATTTTCTGATGAATATCGAAAAGGAAGTGATTTCAAAATATAATGTTTTGAAAATGTTATCATTTATATATCGATGATATGGAAAATTCAATTCTGATTTGGAATTGAATAGGAAGTTGAAATCGTTTTGAAAACGAACTTAAAACGATTTATAAAATACGTTTTAAAAGCAAATCGATGAAATATATATATATATATATATAATATATTATATATATAATGTCCTGAATAGAACGCGCCGCGGCAGTTCACGAATTTCGACCATTGACTTTGAATTGACATTGCGGGAGATCCGACCGTCAGATTCTCCTGAAACCGGAACCATTGGGTTCGTATCTGAAAGAGCTTTATAAAGAATATTAGAGATTTTAAATCTAATAGTTGGATTTGGAATTATGTCCAAATCAAATTTGGAAAAGGTCGTTGTAAGTGCAGTTCGATGGCCGTTGATGGAAATCGACTGTACGAGCCTTGATAAAAAATTTAAAATATAATCTGTGTAAAATCATAAGAAATTATTTGGAAAGAATTGGGATGAAAATTCCATATTTGAAAAGATAAAAATAGATTTTTATCGAAATGAACTAGTTTTGAACTAGAATTATAATCCATTTATTTTTGAAATAAATAAATTGGATTTGAAAGAGTTTTAAAAGTAACCAGAATTCCAATAATTGAATTGGAATGGATTTGAATCGATAATTGTCTTTGGAATATTTCAATGTTGGATTTCGTGATTATACAGATATTGTTATGGAAATTTGAAAGATATATTTATATCGTTATTTCCAATACGATATTTGTTGGTCGTAGAATTTAATATTGAATATAAGCAGATATATTTTCTTTTCAGAGCCTTGTATTTAATATCAAATGGGATTTGGGTTTTTCGTGAATGGTGTCTTCATTAACATTGTTCTTAAACCAAGCTGAGAAAAAGATTAAATCTTTTTATTTAGATTTAATGAAGTATACCAATTAAATGGTATTTAATTGGAATTGAATTTTGAATTGAGTTTTGGGTTCATGGTGAACGGTGTTTTAAATAACACTTGTTCTTTAACCCGATAATTAACGGAATGTGATTTTGGGTTGTCATGAACGGTATCTTCAATATACTGTTCTTAAACCCAACGGAGTTAAGAAAATCAGAAACTAACCGAAGATTGGTTAAGTTGAATGGTTTTTAGGTATTGATCTGATGTTGGTTTCGGCCTTCGGGGTCATTACTTAGGGAATTGTTCACTTGCTAACTTACGGTTAAAGGCTGATGGAATAGAATGTGATTTTGGTTTAATCGTGAACCGTGCTTTAAATAACATTGGTTCTTTAACCCAGTTAAAGACAGGATATGATTTCCCATGTTAAATAATCATTAAAAATGATTTTTGGGAAGATTAAAACCAAGTGGAGTTTTAATAAATCTTTAATTAGATTGAAATGATCGAGAATGGAGTATCACCAGTTTTGCTCCAGGCGCTAGTTAAATCTTTAATTAGATTTGAACGTGAAATGGTAATTGAATTTACCGATAACACCATGGTGTTAGATATGAAGTATTACCAGTTTTACTTCATGGGATGAATAGGTTGGGATTGGGAAATAAAATAAATGATTACTTCGGTGTGGTTCGCTAATCCCGACTAATTTGAATTGATATTCAAAAGAAGATTAAAGAATAAATTTAAAGAATTTATCTTTAATAAAATTAATGGGAACCTTTCCCAAAGTATAAGGTTATTTGAATAAAAGAATATTCTGAATTGGAATGAGGCGTATGTTGTGTTTGTGTAACACTTGTTTATTATATACGCGAGTTATTCATAAAGACCGGGTTTATTCCATTCTGAATAACTGATTCGACGATGTGTTGAGGTGGAAGACGGTGGTCGAAGACCGGAGGTCTTCACATCGTTTGGATAATTACTGATGATCTTGATTGGGCTGTACACCCAAGAGGAGGGAATCAGTTGGTGATCGTCCAGACGTACTTGGAGATTGATGGATATGTGAGGTACGAGGTGCCTCTGGTTTCGTTCAGACCTAGAATGAACTTGTAAATGGACTGTGTGTCTGACATTGGATTTCATTCTGTGTGATTGATTTCTATTAAATATATATCTGTTTGGCGGCGGAGAATTTATTCTCTTACTTAACGCCCTTCTCTGAGACGTACGAGCTCAGAGGTTATATATTGATGGATATCAATCACATGGAGTGAATTGCCTGTGTGGCATGCCTAAGTGGCAAATGATCAAGGCTTTTGTTGAAAAGCAAAGTCTTGTGGTTGATGATCAAAGCACCGCCTGTGTGGCATAGCTTTATGTAACGTTAATTCGCGAGCCTCACACCACGGTTGTGAACCAGAAACGGGAGAAGACCTCAGGGAGGGCATGCGTTTCCTTCTAGCTAGAAGTGGTGTCAGTGGTTTAACATGCCCTGACAAGTTTGACTTATGTGGTTGTTGGGTTGCGAGGTGCCTCAGATATATCGATGACTATGTGGAGCCGATGGAGTCATAGGACTCATTTACACCCCAAAGGGCGGGGAAAGGCAGTGTTCAGGTATTTTAATCCACATCGGTGGACCGGCCCTGACGATCCAAATGCTTGACTGAGTACTTGCCTTAGACATGGGCTAGATTGTCTCGAATTTGGTGAGGACAATCCCTTGCCTCGATTCATAGATGGAAATCTAATTTCCAAATACGTGATTTTGCGGTTTTAGTTGTAAATCTATAAATGGAGACATAGTGATATGGGGCACTTATGCCATCTATGATTGATACTTATGATTGAAATTGTTTTGACACTATACACTTATAGTAATAATAAAACATTAAATTTAGCATATCAAACATTCTTTGGCTATTATAAGTTAAAACCCTATCCTCCGGCTTGTGTTGCATTGTGTGATAGGACTTGGGTCTTATAATAGCTTCGTTGTTCCTTATTTAGCATTGCGCTGTTGTTTTATGCACTATTATTCTTGAGAGGAAACCCGTTCCGTGTTATGCGGCGTGGTCCCTTGATTTACCTAACTTTAAAATGAAGATTAATAACTGTTTTAGTTCTCACACCAGTCACATGACTGACCTGGAGTTTATTGTTTTAAACCTAAACTCTAGGTACCCTTATTTTGACACGGGCAGCTAGTAGTTTTGGTTTTGCAGATTTATATTCACAAGAACCTAGTTTACAGCTGGAATGATATTCGGAAAGCTCTGTATCCGTATATTCTTTTCATTTGTGTTTTGTATTATTTTCCGCTGCTATGTAATTTATTGTAATCTCTGATATTTATCGAATGCATTTTATTCATTCATACTCTGTATATTCTTGTAATCTGATGAAATTGTTGTAATATACAATGAAATGTTCTTCTGTTTGCTTTCTGATTTGTCGTGTTCTGAAAACAATCAGGGGTTTCGAACGGTCTTGGTCAGTTTAGCGATCGATTCAGATCGAGTGAAATTCTTTGTTGTCACATTCCTTATTCTTTAATATGTTAAGTAACTGTCGGATTTCTCATACCAGTCCCATGACTGACTCGTAGTTTGTTTTTCCTTTGCAAACTCGGGTGCCCCTATTTTTACACGGGCAACCAAGTGAACAGGTGATTGGCATCTTTTAGGATATGCACTGTGGCATTGGGTACTCTTTTGGCTGAAGATGAAGACTTATCTTTTATCATTTCTTTTGGACTCTTAAGAGATATCTTATGCATGTTTATATTTGATTCCGCCGTAGACTTATTTTCTACTTAATGAAACTTGTTATGTACTAAGTAGGATCCTATATCTGTGTAACTCTGATGTTGATTATGACGTTGATGATTTTTGCTATTATGATGTGATGTAAATTATTCTATAATTTTAAATATTATGCTATATTCTGTAATCTGCTGATGTGATTAATGTGTAATATTCCAAAGGCAGACCTTGTCACCGTGGAGCGGGGGTTTGGTTCATATCAGAAACAGAAGAAGTAGAAGAACAAACTAAATTTCTCTAGATAGAGACAACACACCCTAATGGGAATGACCCACTTAGCCATGCTGCTTGCCCGGTTTCTGTCATTTTCTAGTTGATAAGGCTTGAGGTTACGATTACCTTTTTGAGAACATCTCATTAACTTTGAATACCAGAAATCAAATTCGTCAAACCACTAATTGATTTCCACAAATATACTCTGGGTATTAATCTATGGGAACTTCTCTGCCACCAAACTTGGTATATTTGTAAAAATCATCGTACGTGATCATCAAGAAATACTATGCCATACATTCATCCATACAAGTCATCTAGGAAAATGATGAACCGAAGGTACCCTCTTACCGCATCCTATATAGGAATCACCCCAAGGATCAATAGTGAATATCCCTTGCAATCTGAAATTTTCAATCACGATAAAATCACAAGTCATAACGTCAATGGCCAAACCAGAGAAAAATTAACGAGTAGTTCTTCCGCTCATAAAGATTCACGGTCTTCAATGCTCCATCTTTAACATCCTTGCAAATTATTCTTGAATGCACTGTTGATTCGAAGTGGGTTTAGGTCTAGTTCCTATCCAGGTCTCTACGAACAAAAGCGTCAAAAGTATAATAATGTTAATTGATAATTGGGGTTTTAACTATCAACTCAAACAATATAGATCAGTACTTCGATAGCTCGGGTTCTTTCCATTAAATTTATTTATTTAAAAACATTTTGTTGATTTTTTTTTAAATCGATTACATATATTTACCTTAAACATCTCTCCTGTTTTTGTTACTTTGAAAACAGAAATATTTATATTTTAAATAAATATAATTACCAAACTCAATCCTTTACCTCAAAATATCTCTATAATTCATGAAAACTCTCTTATTTCCTTCAGTTTGGGAATATTCACATATATTCGCAAAATCTCCTTTATATTTCTTTTGATGTTACAAACTAATACCATTTCTCGATGATTGTGAAGTCGTTCAAGTTAGGGTATTCTATTTACCTCTCAGACCTTGATCGATGACATCCTTATCTAAAGATAGATACCAATTCATAATTCAAAACAATTCCTATTAATTCCATTTACCATTCCACTTTATTTAACATAGTTTTATAAACCATCATTCACATTCGAAAATTTCTTTTCGATCACAAATTAAATGGTTCCATTATTGTATAAAACACTTATTTGAAACCCACCATCTTAGTATAAATCTTCCTTTATAATATCATATTAGATCCCTTTACCCAATCCATTAGTGCCTTCCCTTTTTATTTCCCAAAAGCTTCCTTCATTTGCAGTCATTTTACTTGATTCGATTATGTCAAAACTTATATAAAATCATCGTCTTAGCTTTCAATCTCTTTTTATAAACCCATTTATAAACTTAGATTTATTAAGAATCCCTATATAACACTTTCAGTTAAAAGCTCATTTTGAGTTTAGCTACATCTTAAATAAAGTTCATATAGAAAGATAATCATTTCTAAAATAATTATTAACTTTATTGTTAATTTATAAAAAGTTAATTTTGATACTTAATATAGAATAGAATAACTAATTTTTAATTGATAGGTTATTAAATAATTATAATCAACTTCTCGATAATTATCTTAATATATGGTTAATTAATAGATTAACTAACGTTTAAAAACATTAGCTAGATTTAATGGTTATTCACAAAACCATTTCTATTAGATTAATCAAAATAAATTAATCTAATAATCAACTTCAATTAAAACAATTGATTTGGTCAACTAATAAATATCAGTTAACTTGTTAGTTGATTACCATAAATACCTTTTTTTAAAATAATAAAATTAATAACATCGTTCAATTGTTTTCTCAAGACAATTGTCCCAATTTATTAACCCTTAGGTTAATTTCTAACTAACTATAAAATATTAATTTATTAAATAGACTTTTATTTTTATATGGAAAATATAATTTAAAATCTTTGCTTTGGTTATAAAATAAAATTTATAACTTCGATTGCATCAGTTTGCTTGACGACAATCAACGTCAAAAAAGACGGGTTTTAGACCATTCTTACCAACCATTTAGTCAATATTGTTTATTGATTAAAATACAACGAACGTTGAATTCCAATTCAATGGTCAATATCCAATCAACAATTAACATCCAATCAGGATATAAATTTACTTGGGATAAACAATTTATATGTATAAGTAAAATAAACAAACAACACACAATTTATTTGAGGAATTCGGTTGGATCGCTCCAACCTGTTCTTCCCTGCATCATAGTTCATAACATCATATGATAATAGCATATGAAATAATTTTTAATCTAAACATTAAACAACTGAATTATAAATATCGACGAACGTCGATTAAAAACAACCAATAATCATCCAATTATCCAATTAATTATTATCAACAATAAATTTTAATTATGTGAATTATACCACATCATAGAATTTCAGAAAGCATGAGAATTAACTCACCATTTTATTTTTGATTGACGGTTCAAGGCGATATATATAATCTCAAACCAACATTTGAAATTATATGAAATTCCAGTTATTCAGATCTCACCCAATCGTTCGTCAGCGTAGTGCTTTGCCAATACGACCCATCGCCACCTGTTTCATTTTGATCTTATAACATATAAAACGATTATTAATATTATAAGTTTAAACTATTATAAACTGTTATTAACTATTATTATTAACAATAATTATTATATTATCAACTAATTAGTCTATTACTGTTTAAAACAGCTTCTTCGCATACCTTCCCTTCATTTGTCTGCAGAGTCTCCATGCATGTGTCTGCCTCCGTCCTTCTTCTTATGCAGGGCATTCAAATTTTTTTTTCCTTTTTGTTTAAATAAAATCCCAAGCCCGTCAATAAGTGCATATCCCACCCATATATTGCTACTTCCTCCCACGCAAGGATCCTCCTGCATTATTTCCACGTTGCCTTCCTCCTCCTTTTTTTGTTCCAGTTTTTCCTTATGAACTCACTTCCTCACATCAACCCTGGCCACCGGAGGTCAACTCCTACCACCATTGATATGAACATCACCATTTCCAACAGCCCAGACGCATATCTCCTCTCCCAAGACTTCAACTGCCAACCACCACTTCCATAAATCCTACCACTATAGAGCCCATCCGCCCTAGTCACCCACGCTAGCGACGCTGGTCTTGACCCCCCTCCTACGGTTGAAAATCATCTATAGTCGAGCGTCCTTCCTTGCTTTTGCAGACAACACCACAGTGCGAAATAAATATGAATAAAAATCCATTAAACTCCGTCAATGTAGCCACCTTAGTTCTCTGTTCGTCACACACCCTAAAATTGTGCCTGCCAATCGCCATGCCAACTCAGATCACTACCTTGCCATCTCCACCACCCGAAAATCTCCTGCAAGTTGTTGCCTTGAGAAGAACTCACGACTCATGTATTGATCATGATGGGTATATATCATTTTTAGAGAAGAAGCAGGAACAGTGGAATAGAAGAGGCCATTTAGTTTCTATTTTACATTTTTTCTTTCTTTTCTTTTTCCGTTTATTTGTTTACTAGAGAGTAGAATGAAGGTATTAATGCTTTGGTTTGAAGAAAGAAAAGAAATGGAGTTGTAAACGGAGTTTGGGTTATATTGTAGGTGAATTTATAGTAGGAGAAAAAGTGGTGATCAAGGAAAAATTAAATTAAATAAAAATAAGAACGTATGAAGGCACATGTTTCTCTTAGTTGATTAGAAAAAATAGGCAGAATGGCAGAAATATTTCACTCATGTTCATTGATATTTCTAAGAGTATAGTGTTGAGATATAAATGTGCGCATAGCTGTGTAGAGTTTTGTTTCCGCTTTTGATTTCAGAAGGCACATGGATTTACAGTTGGTTAAAAGGAAGAAAAATGGTGGGAACAGGACACGTTCTCGAACAGAGGTTAATTCTTGCATGGCTTTGATTGGATACGTACAGATTTTTTTTAAAATAGTACAAGATCCAACCGAAAACTTTGACTGTTATCTAATCCTCGTCTAATATTATAAAATATTTTGGCTTTCCCTATTATAAAAGCGCCGAGGTTTTCTTTCAGAATTGATAAGATTTTCCAAATTTAGTAAGATTTAAAAAATATTTTGAAAGCGACGTTCCAAAAATGACATTGATTTTATTATTTAACACACACTAACGTTCGACAATTTAAATTCGTTTGATTACATATATGACATCCGACTGAAACAAAAATTGAAAATCATGTAATAACTTAATATTTCAGAAACGATGGAATTGGTTTCATCAAATTCCGAGATCGTTTGTGAAATCGCTATTTTCATTTCAAACAGTCAATTTATACGCGTTTATGCCGCGCATGATCATAAAATAAATCCGATAGGCTTGAAGTAGGAAATTTTACAATAATTAATCAATATGGTTTTAATAAAATTAATTTCATTGAAAACTGAGGTCGTTTTGGAAATTGGTTCTATTTAAGTTCCATATTAAATTGACAATATATAAATGATCCCAAAACAGAAAAATTTATTTATAATAAATCATTATCATTAAATATATTCAAACAAAATTTATACAGCATCAACTTGAGTAACTTCTAATTTCAAACATTGAAATCCCAGGTTAAAATGATATAAATTTCATAATAAAATTCCTTTGCTATATATATTAATCATTATAATTTATAACCATTCAATAGCGACCCATTTGAAAGTTTGATTTGGGCATAAAACAAAATCTACGAGATGAAAACTCAATTTTTCTCTTTCATTAGAAAATTATAATCCAATAGATCTGGATGATTCTTATTTCAAAAAATTCAAACTTATATTGGATCATGTATATCCATTTAAAATGAACTACCACGACATTGCAAGTGCGTTTATAATTAAATTATAAATTATACATTTAAACGTTTTTTAATAAATGATTTCGTTAATATAATTCAAAACCAATCTTAATTGAATCTTTCAATATTTGTTCAATTCATACAGTATTTCAAATTCAACCAACTCTTACTATCTCAGAACTAAATTGTTATTATTACATTATTTATTTTATTAAAATATTCAAAACCAATGAGTCCAACTATTTGAATTCCAAAACAATACTTAAAATAATAAAATAAACTAAATATTTGGCCACTAAAAACATGGGATGCTACATGTTTTAAATGTTATTTTTGAAATATTAATGGATTTTTATATAGAATTCATTTATAAAATGATGCTTGAATGTATTATTTATATTTAAATTAAAAATAAGCTCGCGGCAGCGCGTTATTTCGTAATATTGAATTTTGAACTTCAATTTAATATATAAAATCCAATATAAGTCGGAATTCTTTGAAACAAGAATCATTTGAATCTATTTGATTATAATTTTCTAATAAAAGAGAAAAATAAAGATTCCATATTATAAACTTTAAGCTATGTCCAAATTAAATTTTAAGAAAGCCGCTATGGAATCGTTTATAAGCCATAACGATTAATTAAATAAATTTAATTTGATTTGAAAGGAATTTGCATGTAACTTGAGATAACGATTGAATTAAAATGTAAAACCAGTTCGTATCGACGTTTATAGTTGGGATAGGTATGTAATTCGTTACTTTTAGAGACTGGGTAATTTGGTGACCAAAATAGAGTTGTTTTATGTGTAAAATATCATTTCAGGAGAATAGTCTCGGAATGTGATGAAACTGGTTTGGATTAGTATTAGCTTGTTGTTATAGGATTCCTATTTTCATTTTGATTGGACTTACCAGTTAATCATGTGAATAGTAAATCCTCAGATTTTTATTTAATCATTTTATCGATTTAATATGGAACTTAAGAACAACTAACTTTCAAATGAACTCAGATTTCAACGAATTTAATTTTATTAAATTCGTAGTGATTAACTATTATAGGATTTCAAGTTTCAAGTTAACTAGATTTATTTTGTGATCGTGCACAATTTAAACATGTACCAATTCACATTGTGAATTTAAAAAGGAAGTTTCACAAAAAATCTCGGAATTCGAAGAAACCTATTCCATTGTGTCCGGAATATTGAGTTATGCTAGGATTTCAAATTTCATCGCAATCATAGGTCATATGTGGTTGTTTTAGCATGTTACTTCATGCATAATTTCATTTAATAATACCTTAATAACCAATTGCTTATAAATATCGAACCAACCTTTAAATTTCGTGTTCAAACCTTATCTCGTGGTCAAAATTTCCTAAGCTGCCTCCATATTCATTTCGAGCAGCAAAATATCGATGAGCTTGCTCCCTTTAAATATCCCAATCCGATAATCGAAATAAGGATTTCCCAACTACAAAAGTGTTCGACTCGTCAAGATCTTCTAGTTGACCGACCATGATGGGGGTATGGTGCAATTTAGGGTCCAGAATCGAGCCTGAAAGGCATCGACGTTCGTGGGTTATTACCGGCAATGGTCGTTATCGAGTTGATCAAGCTTTGGGACAATGGCAGAGGAGTTTGTGGCGTGCGTTTCGGTGAGGTCTGATGGGCCTCTGGTCGACTTCGGATGGAGTGCAGTGGAACTGATTTTTGCGTGCGTGGGTTTTTCGAAGTTGAGAACGAACAGGGAATCAAGGAAAAGGGTCGACATTATATAATTTAAATAACGTAATTATTATATTAATATTATAATTAAAAAATTAATTGGGTTAATTAAAATCTTATAATTATAATATCTATAACTTGCTCATATATTATCAGAATCGAACAAAATAAGAGATGTTGTAATCATCTTGATGAGCATTATGCCGTGAAACAGATTTAAATGTGTTTGGATCCAGCTGGAGTTCTTAGTTAAATTAAACATGTATTTAATTTAATTTAAATCAGTCGTTATCTCGACGAATGGAAATCAACGTGAGTTTATCAGTAATTTATCCCACTTATATTTCATATAAGTCGGGTTTATAATGTGTGTGCTACAGTTGCTGATTTTTGAATGTATGGTTTTGGAAATGAACTCTGTAACATTTTTTACAGATGTTAAGTTGAACTATTATGGTTCATAAATATAATTTTAAACAATGAACAATAGTTGTTGCAAATGATTTATAAAATAAAATTTATAAAGAGATATTTGAAGAAGTTGAAATCTGATGTATGCTTGGTTGAATCAAATAACTTTCTAATTGTTGATCTAATGTTGGTTTAGGACTTCGGGATTGTATACTTGGAGGATTACTCACTTACCAACTTAGGTTTATGAATCGATAAAAGTTGAAGCAGAGTGATGAAAGAATATTCTTATACTGAAAATAAGAAATGGAAACGTTTTACAAAGATTGAAATTTTAAGAAGAGAAGTTTGAATTAACTGATGTTAATTAAAGAGGCCAAATGATGTTGGGTATTGAATCAATGAATTCATTTTCTTTTTATGAAGGAATAGTTGTTTGTTTGGTAGTTAAATAATCGACTATCACATCTGGCCTATACTGTTGTTGATATGGAAAGATCAGCATCAAATTTAAATTCGAAAACCATTTCGAACCAGCGAATATATAAACATGGAAGATGCTGATTGAAGATGGAGAAGTTGAAAACCGTGGATCTTCATGAGCGGAATAACTACTTGTTAAATTGCTCTGGTAGATCCTAGATATATTTTAGTGGTGCTTCTATCGTGATTGAAATTTTTGGATTGCAAGGACTACTTGCTACTGATCCTTGGGGTGACTCTTATATAAGGATGTAGTAGGACAGTGCCTTCGGTTTATCTTGTTCCTGAATGACTTATATGGACGAATGCATGACAGAGTATTTCCAAAGGGGTCGCATACGCCGATTTCTTCAGAGTACCATAGCTTGTGGCGGAGAAGGCAACTTCTCTTAACTTAATACGTGTAATATTTTTATGGAATTTATACGATTTTAAAGTGTTAAAATGGGTTAAAAGAATTGTAAGTGTACGTGAATTGATTTAAAATAGCAAAAGTGATTTTCTGTAACTAATGAACATTTTTGCAAACGTTTTTATTTTTTTGTGAACGAGATTAGTGAATAAATGGAAATGAAACTAGAATATGGACTTGGGCGTGTAATTGAGATTAGGACAAAAGACTTAGTAATTGAATTTTCAAGTCAATATTTTTCAAAAGTAATTATAAATGGGAATGCGTATATAAATGGGGTTATAAAAGAAAAGAGTTGTGAAATGAATTTCTTATAATAAAGGAATTTGTCAAATAAGAGTTAAATATTGGCAAATTGTTTAAAGAATACATGAAGTAATAGATCTCAGTTATTTGCAAAATATTTGCAGACAGAAAAGAATTTGATAAATGGAAGGTTAGTGGTTTTGGAAACGAAATCTGTAACATTTGTTTACAGATGTTAGGTTGAACAATTATGGTTAATAAACATAAGATTTTATAAAATGTTTATATGCAATTTTAAACAATGAATAATAGTTTTTGCGAATGATTTATTACATAATATTTATAAAGAGATATTTGAAGAAGTTGAAATCTGATGTACGTTTGTTGAGTCCAATAATGTTCTAAGTGTCGATCTAATGTTGGTTTAGGTCTTCGGGATTGTATATTGGGAGGATTATTCACTTACTAACTTATGTTCAGGATTTGTTATTTCTGATTCATATTTATGAGATGATAAAATATGGCAAAACCTATACAAAAAATTGGTTCGCGTAGGAATGGGCGTATTAATTTACGTAAAACTGGACGTAGAATACCAAAAGGAGTTATTCATGTTCAAGCCAGTTTCAACAATACCATTGTAACTGTTACAGATGTACGAGGTCGAGTGGTTTCTTAAAGGTTGAAGCAAAGTGATGAATGAATATTTTCATACTAAAAATAAGAAATGGAAACGTTTCCCAAAGATGGGAAATTTAAGAAGAAAAAATTGAATTAAAAGATAGTTAATTAAAGAGGATAATGATGTTGGGAATTGAATCAGTGAATTCATTTTATTTTTATGGATGAACGGTTGTTTATTTAATAATTAAGTAACCGACTATAAAATTTGGCCTATACGATTGTTGGTACAGAAAGATCGGGGTCAAGTTTATATTTGAAAACCATTCTGAACCAGCGAATACGTAAAAGTGGAAGATAGTGGTTGAAGATGGAGCAATTGAAGACCATGGATCTTCATGAGCGAAAGAACTACTTGTCAAATATCTCTAGGTAGCTCCCAGATATATTTTGGCCGTGATTCTATAGTGATTGAAATCTTCAAATTGCAAGGACTGCTCACTACTGATCCTTGGGGTGACTCTTATAAAAGGATGTGGTAGGAGGGTGTCTTTGTTTCGTCCTGTTCTTGGAAGACTTATATGGACGCTTGTCTAATAGAATATTTCGAAAATGGTTGCATATGTTGAATTCTTCAAACGTACCATAGTGATGACGGAGAAGGCAACTTCTTTTAGCTTAACACCCAGAGTATTTTTGCAGAAATCAATTAGCAATTTCTAGCGGATACGATGATGTGACATTAAAAGTGAATGGAGATGTGTTATTCTGAAGGGTTAGTATATCCTCAAGTCTCATCAATTGGGAAAATGGCAGAAATCTGGTAGGCTGCATGGCTATGTGGGTCGCACCCATTATGGTATATCATTACCTAATTTGGAAAAATCAAATGTCTTCGGTTGCTCCTTTTTTGTATGCTTTCAATTTGGTTGGCTGGCCCTCAACCGTGGTAATGATGTATTCGGTACACTCAATCGGAATGAGTGGCCAGTCTCATACCTTGCCATAGTTGGAATCCATTCTCCAATAAGCATCTGCGGTTTTTGATTATATACTATGTATGTGAAGCATGATATGCAAGTGTTCTACTAGATGGTTATTTATTTGATATAGACACTATTATAATATCAGAATAGTTTTGATACAAAGAATGTTCTAGGTTATTATAAGTTAAAAACCATCCGTGTTTTTTGTGGACTGGTCTTACGATTATCCTTTTCTATCAAACGATTTTTAACTTTAAATCAGTCTGATAATATCAATAAACTTAGCGAGTTTTCTGACGCTGGTTCACCAGACTGATCCGTGATGTTTGCAATGCTCGGGTCAGACCGAGTTTTTTTTACAGGTTCAGGATAGGATGCTACAAAGTTCAGAAGAAGAGCTGGAGGAGTTCAGATGTATAATTTGTATCTAATGTTTCCCGTTATGTTTCTGAATATGAGAACATGTTGTTATAACCATCCAGATGTATTGAATGTCTGCTATACTCTGATAACTGTAAGTATTATTTAAATCTCTCACTAAAAATTTATTTTTATATTGTATTTTATTCCACTGTGATATGAGACTCTGTGTGTTGTTGGTTAGTTTGGTTCTTTTTTTTCCTTATATTCTAATCTTTCTTTCTTATTTTTCTCACCCTTTGAATTCTTTCTATTGGCATCTGGGTTTCCAATGCACTTTAGGTTGGACTTGTGTTTTTTTGGTCAACTTAAAGTGTACCGTGAATTCGGGTCATCACAGGAGGTATTAGAGCAATGTTTTTGTGATAATCTTGGCTCTTTAGGGTAAACTCAGCAAGAGATAAGGTAATGGAATACCTTATTATTAGTTGACTGTATATGCATGTGTATATATATATAAGATAGCGTATTTGTAGATCCTGTATACAATTGTTTGTATTGTGTTGTTTGATCGGTTCAAGTGTCTAGAGACCATATTAATCTGGCAACTGGCACAATATTGTTTTGTAAAGATGGGAAATGAAATAATTTTGCCTAAATTATAATTTTGTATAGATAAAATTATTTTATCAAATTATTGAGATATTGTTTTGTTTGATTGATTTGAACGAAATTCAAATGGGATTATGAATTTGAATGGTTTAATATAACCAGAAGAAATTTCACATATTGAACGTGTGGATGAGAATTTTTAAGATGGAAATGAATGAATCAGAATTTAACTTAAAGATAAGTTAAATGAAATTAGAAAGGAAAATTGATGAATTTTGGCATGAAAATAAGAAAATGAAATAATTGGAAGATCAATTGGTTAATTGAATATGAAATGAGACTTAACTTGGTTAAGTAAGCAAGTGGGTAAATTAATTTTTTTTAATTGGATGATAGATAGGTAGAATTAAATTCATCAATAGTTTAATGGAGTTGAATGGATTGGAAGTTAAAGAAATGAATTCCAGTATAATGGATTGGATGGAATATAAAGGATAAATGAGTGAATTCAAGTAATTTGAAGTTGGACTTGCATATGAATGAGCTAATTAATAGTCATGTAGATTGCAAACTTATAATAATCATGATTATGGAGCTAGTACGTAGTATTGAGACAAGTATAGGTACCAGAAGACTATATGGGTTGATTTTGGTTGCTAACTGCATATAAGTTGAGCAAAATGCTTATTAATGCTAATGAGGCACGCCTACATGAAAATATAAAATTTTAGTATATGAATTGCATTTTCAGACCGAGTGGATCAAAGTATATATATTTGTTGTTCATGCGGTATCGCAGATGATCCTCCGTACAGGGGAGACTCCGCCGATTTTTTTTCAAAATTTTGAGTGTTAGACTTCTTTTTCAGAAATCAAAGGGGAAGTTGAAAATTTTAAATTTATCAAACCGAGCTCGTAATGTCACGGTAGTTCATAATTTACAGTTTGAACTTTAAATTGATGTTTAGAATTCAATTCAAGTCGGTTTTCTTCAAAACAAGGATTATATAGATCTCACTGAATGTAGTTTTCATATGGCAGAGAAAATTGTAAAATCTGAGTTATAGATTTTGAGATATATCCAAATCAAATTTCCAAAACCGCAGTGGTTTGGTAGTTCGTAAAAAAATTTAGTTATAAATTCTTTGAGAATTGGAAAATGAATATATTCGGGCTTCAAATGTCTAAACCTAACCTTAAGATGATAATGGGTTTGTAACAACCGGGAAAATCAGAACCAATTTAAATTTTTTATTTTAGTAATTTTAATGAATTTTTGATATTTAAAATGATTTATTTTAAATAATAACGACAAGAAATTTATTTTGAATAGAATTAGATGGTATATATTTATTTGAATCGAAGTTAGAATATAAATATCTATTTTAATTATAAAAGGAATTGGAAATGACGCGGTAGTTTGAAAATTCGATTTCAAATTTCAAATGAATGTACAAGATACAAAATAAATTGGATTTTAGCGAAACTAGAAATATTATAATCTATTTTAAAATATCTTTTTCTGCGAATCTGAAAAATCCAAATTTCATAGTGGGAACAAAAAGTTATGCCCAGTTGAAAATTCAGAATAGTCGCTATGGAAATATAGCCCTTAAAAATGGCGATTTTGCAAACGACCTCCGTTTTCGACAAAACCACTTTTGTTGGATCGGGATGTCGAATTATTGCTAGGTTCCAATTTTCATGATGTTTTAAATCAATATGTGAGTGTGGCAAAAGAAAACGTGTTTTGACAATTTCAGTCAATTTGGATCGACCAGAAAATGCCCATTTTTCAAACGGTCTTCAAATTTGACGAAATTAGTTTTGCTAGGACCGTATCGTCAATACGAAGCTAGAAATAATTTTTCGGGAATATTTAGAGTTAGTTTAAGACCCCGGTAAATTTAAATGTGCGTTCAAATTCAATATATAAATTTATATTTTGATTTTAGCGGAAACTGATCGAAACAGTCGAATTGGCTTACAGGACATATCCCACTATTTTCGGAATGGGGGTAATTAGTTATAGACGACAGTCTATGGGTTTCGTTTGGAGGTCGAAATAAAAAGTTGCTTTTTGGGTGGAAAATAAAATAAATTATGTTTACACTTAAGCCCCTCCCCCCCCCCCCAAAAAAAATCCATTTTCACATTCTTCCATTCACTCTTCCCTCCAGATCGATTTATGCGATTGAAATAAATGGAGATGCCATCGTTCGCCATCGCCACTCCCGATGCTCCGCCCCATCTCCTCCGCCACAGCTGACGCCACCACCCTCCACCTCCATTGCACTACCCTCCTCCCTCCATTCAGATCGAACCCTACGTCGAGCCCAACCCTCAAACCGCCAGAAACCGCTTCGCAAACCCTAGCTAAAGCCGCCGCCAGCAGCACCCTCCCCGACCCCACTACACTGCTTCTCTCCCTCTCTGAAGATCAGAAAACCCCATTTGCCTACGTTTGAACAATGACAGCCTGCCCAACTTCCAGATCCATGCGAGCACCAGTCAAACCCCGTGCCGCCTTATCCTCCTCGCGCTGACGAACTCCAGGCCATCCGCTCCCTTATGTGAGTCTTCCGATTTAAAAAGCTTTGATTTTTAATAGGAAAAGCTTTGATTTTTAAATAAGAGAAGCTTTGATTTTTAAATAGGAAAAGCTTTGATTTTTAAATCGGAAAAGCTATTATTTTTAACATGGAAAAGGTATGATTTTTAATCATAAAATGATCTGATTTTTATATATGAAAAAGAGAGATTTTACATATGAAAAGGAGAGATTTTTATATATGAAAAGATAAGATTTTGAAATATAAAAGGATTAGATTTTGAAATATAGAAAAGATTATATTTTTATATATGAAAAGAATATATTTTTATATAGGAAAGGATTATATTTTTATAAAGAAAAGATTTGATTTTTATTATATAAACATTGACATAAAAATATGATCTTTTAATTATATGCACCGATGTCGAAAATATGATTTTTAATATATATATATATAGCGAAATAAAAGAAGTGATTTTTAATGTATATATATATATAAAGCGATGTAAAAGAAGCGATTTTTAAATATATAATCATCATAATAAAAATGTGATTTTTATCGAAATAACGTTGAAATAAAAATACAAAAGGACTAAAAATGCGATTTTTAAATATATAATCATCATAATAAAAATGTGATTTTTATTGTGAACGGTGTGGAGAAGACTACGTTGGAATTACGGGCAAATCCAGACTGTTCTGAATTTCAGAAATAAAATGGAGGAGTGGAAACCCAAGGTGAGAACTCCTCACTATAATTTTCTTTATACAGTTATTTATTATGTAACTGCATATATGAACTGTTCCCCTTCGGCCACAGACCATGGACGACCTGTTTGGTTGTTTGTGTTGATGATGTATTTGTTTGAATATTGGTTTGGGGTGTGAAACGAATTGATATAATTGATTTGTGTATGACGTGCGCCATTATTAGGCGAGGGATAAGGCTGGACCTTATCCCGCTTTTAGTATCGCGCCGTTATGCCGCCAAAATTTTCTAAAATATGTTAGAACAATAAAATTATCATTTTTATTGTATAAATGAACTGAATAGAATATTCATATGTTGAATAAAATATTTTATCGTTAAAAATATAAATTTTAATGTGTATATGAATAAAATAGATATTCATTTGCAAATCGAACAATTTGTTTATAAACACCCATTTTACTGATATGGATTGGGATGATATATTTTACACATCGCCCAACTGCACAAATAAAATCTGTGTTTGTTGTTTGAAAACCCCACACGGGTATTGGGATGATATTTGACGTACACTAATCCCAATTGTTTAGTTGTATGTCAATCAACTAGTTGACAAGCTGTGTAAGCGTTGAATATTTATATTTAATGCTTATGTAGTGTAGAATGCACTCTGGATGATGGTTGACTGTGTTTGATTCTTGTTGTGTATATGTGTTATATGAAATCCATATAAATAAAATTATATGGTAATTGACTGTGTCTGACACCAATTCGGAAACTAACGAATATTTTAAAATAATGATTATTTTAAAATAACGAATATTTTAAAATAATATTCAATAAAAGATCAAAATCTGATTTTAATGTCCGATTTGGGATGGGCACGAATATGTTTAAATATATGAAGCCGTGTTGATTGGATTAACGCCATTTTGACGTGAACGATATTTATATCGATTTTATTAATTTCTATAATGAATATCGAAAAGGAAATGATTTCGAAATATATTGTTTTGAAATTACAATCATTTATATATCGATGATATAGAATATTCAATTTTGATTTGAAATTGAATATGAAGTTGAAATCGTTTTGAAAACTAATTCAAAACGATTTATAAAATACGTTTTAAATGGAAATCGATGAAATATATATAATATATGTATTACATATATATATTGTAAGAACCCGTAACTTCCCCATGAAGGAAAGCACGGATACGTTGAGGACAACACACAAAAGAACGCAAACGGAAGAACATTTCATTATTTATTACAACAATTCCATCAGAATACAAGAATATACAGAGTATAAATGAATATTATACATTCGATAAATATCAGAGATTACAATAAATTACATAGCAGCGGAAAATAATACAAAACACAACTGAAAGTAATACACGGATACAGAGCTTTCCGAGCATCGTTCCAGCTGTAAATCAGGATCCTGTGAATATAAATCTGCAAAACCAAAACTACTAGCTGCCCGTGTCGAAAATAAGGGCACCCAAAGTTTAGGTTAAAACAATAAACTCCAGGTCAGTCATGTGACTGGTGTGAGAACTAAAACAGTTATTTAAAACTTTACTTTAAAAGAGAGTAATTCAAGGGACCACGCCGTATAACACGGAACGGGTTTCCTCCCAAGAATACCAGTGCATAGAATAAACAGCGCAATGCTTTTTCGAAAAATGAAGCTATTATAAGACCCAGGTCCCATCACACAATGCAACGCAAGCCGGAGGATAGGGTTTTCCCTTATAATAGCCAAACATGCTTGGTACGTTTAAAACAAATCATTTGATATTATTATAAGTGTATAGTGTCAAAACAATTTCAATCATAAATATCAATCCTAGGCGGCATGGGTACCATCTATCATGTCGCCATACTAGGCTCTACAAATAAAACCGAAATACACGTATTGGAAATTGGATTTCCATCATGAGTCGAGGCGAGGGGCAAGCTCCTCTCCGCTTTCGAGATACTCTAGCAAATGCCTCAGGACTACACACTCTGGGCAATCCTTGGATCTTCAGGGCCGGTCCTCTCTTACGTTTGAGGATTAGTATTCCTGAACACACGTTTCCCAGTCCTTACAGACCTAAAATCGAGGTGCCTCATCCAACAACCACATAGGTGAAAAGTATATAAATGTCAGGGCTGGTAAGTCACTGACACCACCAAAGCTAGAAACAAACGTCGTGCTCTCCCCGCAGTCACTATCCCGTTTTTGACTCATACCGAGGTGTGAGGCTCGCGAATCCACGCTATACACAAAGCTGCCACGTAGGCCATGCTTTGATCATCAACCACAAGACTTTGCTTTTCAACAGGAGCCTTGATCCATGCAACTCAGCGAGCTACACAGGCAATTCATGCCATGCGACTGATGTCCATCGATATACAACCTCTGAGCTCGTACGTCTCAGAGAAGGGCGTTAAGCAAAAGAATAAATTCTCCGCCGCCAAACAGATGTATATTTAATAAAGATCAATCAACACAGAATAAAATCCAATGTCAGACACACAATTCATTTACAAGTTCGTTCTAGGTCTGAACGAAACCGGAGGCACTTTCCTCGCATATCCATCGATCTCCAAGTACGTCTGGACGACCACCGACTATTTCCATCCTCTTGGGTGTACAGCCCAATCAGGATCATCAGTAATTATCCAAACAATGTGAAGATTTCTGGTCTTCGACCACCGTCATCATCTTCGACTTATCGTCGAATCGGTTATTCAGAATGGGTATAAACCTGGCCTTTCCGAACAACCCGCGTATATTAAAAACAAATGTTACACAAACACAACATACGCCTCATTTCAATTCATTAGCCACTAACCGTAAATCAGTTTGAGAGCAATTTCCCAAATATTAACCCCGAAGGCCGAAACCAACATCAGATCAATATCCAGGAGACCATTCTTCTTAACTAACCTACAGCTAGTTTCTAAATTTCATATTCTTAGGGAAAGGTTCCCATTAATTTTATCCAAGATAAATTCTTTAAAATTTATCCTTTAATCTTCCTTTGGATATCATTTCAAACCAGATTATGGTTTTCCAAACTAGTCGAGATTAGCTAACCACACTGAAGTAATTATTTATTTTATTTCCCAATCCCAACCTATTCATCCTATGAAGCAAAACTGGTAATACTCCATATCTAACACCACGGTGTTATCGGTAAAATTAATTACCATTTCACGTTCAAATCTAATTAAAGATTTAACTATCGCTTTGGAGCAAAACTGGTGATACTCCATTCTCGCTCATTTTCCAAATTTGATAATTCAGATTATCCATTCACATTTCAATCTAATTGCAGATTCATTAAAACTCCTTTTACTGGGTTAAAGAACTAATGTCATTTAAAACGCAATTCATGATAAACCCAAATTACGTTCTATTTATTATCGGGTTAAAGAACTAGTGTTATATAAAACACAGTTCACGATAAACCCACAAATCAATTCTATTTAAAACCCATTTCAAATCCAATTTATTTATTTAAAAAAAATTGGGTTTTAATTTTAGTTCAAAACTAGTTCATTTCGATAAAAATCTATTTTTATCTTTTTAAATATGGTGTTTTTCATCCCATTTTTTCCCAAATCATTTCTTATGATTTTACATGAATTACTACTATTTTTAATAATTTTTTCAAGGCCCGTACAGTCGATTTCCATCAACGGCCATCGAACTACACTTACAGCGACCTTTTCCAAATTTGATTTGGACGTATCTCCAAATCCAACCGTTAGATTTCAAATTTCTAATATTCATTAGAAATCTCTTTTCGATACGAACCCAACGGTTCCGGTTTTAGGAGAATCCGACGGTCGGATCTTCCGTAATGTCCGTTCGAAGTCAATGGTCGAAATTTACGAACTATAGCGGCGCGGCGCGTTCTATTCAGGCCATTATATTATATATATAATATATATTTTGTCGATTTCTATTTAAAACGAATTTTATAAATCGTTTCAAATTTGTTTCAAAAACAATTTCAACATTCATTTCAAATTCGTTTTCTATTCAATTCAATTCAAATTCGTTTTCTATTCGATTCAATTCAAATTCATTTTCTATTCGATTCAATTCAAATTCATTTTCTATTCGATTCAGTTCAAATTTGTTTTCTATTCAATTCAATTCGAATTCGTTTTCTATTCAATTCAAATCAAATTCATTTTCTTTTCAATTCAAATCAAATTCGTTTTCTTTTCAATTCAATTCAAATTCATTTTCTATTCGATTCAATTCAAATTCATTTTCTATTCGATTCAGTTCAAATTCGTTTTCTATTCAATTCAATTCGAATTCATTTTCTATTCAATTCAAATCAAATTCATTTTCTTTTCAATTCAAATCAAATTCGTTTTCTTTTCAATTCAATTCAAATTCAATTTCTATTCTATTCAATCAAATTCATTTTCTATTCGATTCAGTTCAAATTTGTTTTCAATTCAATTCAATTCGAATTCGTTTTCTGTTCAATTCAATTCGAATTCGTTTTCTATTCAATTCAAATCAAATTCATTTTCTTTTCAATTCAAATAAAATTCGTTTTCTTTTCAATTCAATTCAAATTCATTTTCTATTCGATTCAATCAAATTCATTTTCTATTCGATTCAGTTCAAATTCGTTTTCTATTCAATTCAATTCGAATTCGTTTTCTATTCAATTCAAATAAAATTCATTTTCTTTTCAATTCAAATCAAATTCGTTTTCTTTTCAATTCAATTCAAATTCATTTTCTATTCGATTCAATCAAATTCATTTTCTTTTCAATTCAAATCAAATTCGTTTTTTTTTTCAATTCAATTCAAATTCATTTTCTATTCGATTCAATCAAATTCATTTTCTATTCGATTCAGTTCAAATTCGTTTTCTATTCAATTCAATTCAAATTCGTTTTTTATTCAATTCAAATCAAATTCATTTTCCTTTCAATTCAAATCAAATTCGTTTTCTTTTCAATTTAATTCAAATTCATTTTCTATTCGACTCAATCAAATTCGTTTTCTTTTCAATTCAAATCAAATTCGTTTTCTTTTCAATTCAATTCAAATTAAAAACGAATATAATCGATATAAATATCTTTCGCGTCAAAATAGCGCATCTCTAATCAACACGGCTTTATATATTTCAAAAATTCCGTTATTCTATTCAACAAATGAATATTTATTCTATTCAATACGTGAATCTATATTTTTGTCAACACATGACTAATCTCAACGAATGAGTACTGTCCACGTGTGACTATTTTTGTTATTTAATATATTTTATTAAAATTATGGTATCTATCGTTTGATTTCAAATCAGACTCCAACCGTAAATTAGTAAGAGAACGATTCCCTAAATATTAACCCCGAAGGCCGAAACCAACATCAGATCAATATCCAGGAGACCACTCATCTTATCTATTTTCCAGTTAGTTTCTAATTTTATATATGATAAAGATGTAAATTTGATTGTTAAAATATTTCGTTCAACACATGACTAATCTCAAAGGATGAGTACTGTCAACACATGAACCTTTATTTTATAATATAAAGATGTAAACTTTATTGTTAAAATATTTCGTTCAACACATGACTAATCTCAACGGATGAGTACTGTCAACACATGAACCTTTATTTTATTACAATGATAAAGATGTAAATTTTATTTTTAAAATATTTCGTTCAACACATGACTAATCTCTACGGATGAGTACGGTCAACACATGAACCTTTATTTTATAATATTCTTTATTTTCTAAATTGGAATGAGGCCCAATCAATTACCATATAACGTTAATTATATGGATTTCATACACACATGTATATAATAGCAACGATAAATAATCAACCATCATCCAAAGTGCACTACACTGTATAAGCATCAAATATAGATATCTAACGCTTATAACAGCCTGTCAATCAATCGATTGACATACAACTAATTATTGGGATTAGTGTATGCCGTATTTTATCCCAATACCCGTGTAGGGTTTCAAACAATCAAACACAGATTTTATTTGTGCAGTTGGGCGATGTGTAAAATTTATCGTCCCAATCAATGTCCTTCAAATAGGTGTACATAAACAAACCATTCGGTTTGTAAATGAATATTTATTTATTCACGTTAAAATTATATTTTTAACGACCAAATAATTCATTTCAACACATTTACAATTTATTATCGATTTCACATCAACATCACAAACAATTTTCACAACACATCAATCAAACAAACAAGCCATCCATGGTCTGTGGATGACGGGTGTCGGGTGCTACTAAACACCGTCTGCATCCTAGTGTATATATATATATATATATATATATATATATATATAACTAGAAAAAGAAATTTTAAAGTGAGAAGTTCTCACCGATAGCTAATCCAATACCACGACTCTTCTATTGTAGGAAATCATCACTGTTCTCGCCTTTTGTCACTTCGTTGCCCGTAGTCACTACATATATAAAAATTCTATTTTTACTCCGCTACTATATAGATAAAAAAATTATTTTTAAATCGATGCTATATAGATAAAAATTCTATTTTTATATCGATGTTATATAGATAAAAATTCTATTTTTACAACGCTACTATATAGATAAAAATTCTATTTTTATCGCTTCATATCAATAGATAAAAATCACATTTTTATACTGCAATTCAATGTATAAAAATTTCGCCTTTTAAAATATAAAGATCATATTTTTTATATGCCACTAGTATAAAAATTATATTTTTAACTTTTCTATATTATAAAAATTATATTTTTATTTCGTTCATTACATAAGGAAGAATATATTTTCTCTTCATGCACTAAAATTAATTTCTTTTCTAAAGTCAAAATCAGTTCTTTCTAATATGAAAAATCAAATCTTTCTATCGTTAAAAATATCAACTTCCATACGATAAAAATCAAATCTTTTTACATTTAAAAATCGTAGTTTTATACCATCAAAACTTATATCTTTTCCTAGACCATCAATTTTTGAATTGATTAACTTAAGCTGAATGTTTAAAATAAATTAAAACAAAGCAAAACAAAATAAAATGAGGTAAACTTACAGCGGAGATGGGGGGTTTCTGCTCGCAGTGGTGGAGCATCGTTGCTCGCGCGGTGGGGCAAGTTCGATTCACAATGGAGGAAACCGAGGTTGGTTGGTGGGAATCGGCGTTGGGCTCGCGAATGAGGAGAGGAAGGGGGAGAGGAAGCGTCGTCGAGGGGGGTGTGCGCTGCGGGTCCGTTCAAGCGGAGGGGGGGTCTGTGGGTGTTCGGGGCGCGGATCGGGTTTGGGGTTCGTGGCAAGGTCGAGCTAGAGGAGAGGAAAGGAGGGACTGGAGGAGAAGGATCAGAGGGGGAAGGGAGCGCCTGCTCTGGCGGCGCAATGGGCGGCGGATCGCCCCCGTCGATCCTCTTCCCAGCCCTTTTTTTATTTCTGAGTGGAGAAAACAAAGAACGGGGGGGGGGGGGGGGGGGTATATATGAAAATATATATATTTAATTAATTTCAAAAAGCAACTTTTATTTTTGACCTCGAAACGAGACCCACCGCCTGTCGTCCATAGCTAATTAACCCCATTCCGAACACAATGGGATATGTATCGTAAGCTGATTCGATCGTTTCGATCTGTTTTCGTTAAAATCAACATATAACTCTATATATTGAATTTGAACGCGCATTTCAATTTATCGGGGTCACATACTAACTCTAAAAATTCTCGAAAAATATTTTCTAGCTTTGTATTGATGATACGATCCTAAAAAAATTAGTTTCGTCGAATTC
This sequence comes from Allium sativum, assembly GCA_030737875.1. Lineage (NCBI taxonomy): Eukaryota > Viridiplantae > Streptophyta > Magnoliopsida > Asparagales > Amaryllidaceae > Allium > Allium sativum. Next base: position 435,194,462 of record CM060912.1, read on the forward strand.
TGAGACCGTTGGAAAAATGGCCATTTTCCAGTCGATTAAATTCAACTGAAACTGGTCAAATGTGTTTTCCTTTCCCACGCTCACATATTGATTCGAAAAATTATGAAATTTGGAATCTAGCAATAACTTGACATCACGGACCCAACAAAAGTGGTTTCATCGAAATCCGAGGTCGTTTGCAAAATTTCCATTTTCAAGGGCCTGAATTCCATAGCGACTATTCAGAATTTTCAACTGGACATATCTTTTGATTCCCGCTATGAAATTTCGATTTTTCGGATTCATTGGAACGATATCCTCAAATAGATCCTATTATTTTTGGTTTTTCCAAAATCCGGTTTATTTTGCACCCGGTACATTCAATTGAAGTTTGAAATCGAATTATCGAACTACCGCGCCATTTTCAATTCCTTTTATAATTATATATAATTATTTATATTCTAATGACGATCTATATAATATATACATTCGAATTCTATTCAAAATAAATTTTCCGTCGTTTTTATTTAAAATAATCTATTTTAAATATGCAAAATTCATTAAAATTGCCAAAATAAAAAATTTAAACTGGCTCGCATTTCTGGGTTATTACTATCTCCCCCACTTAAAACTTTTCATCCCCGAAAAGGAACGAAGCCGGAAGTTGTTTAACAATTCAACCCAACTTCCAGTATTTTGATTACGGCTTAAGTTCTTAACTTTCCAGTTTCTTAAAACTTTTCAAATTTTTCAAAAATTTGGCTAACACCCTAAATTTTCGAAAAATTTCGCCATAACCTCCCCTGCACCGGGAGCAACGGGAAAATCCCGAAATTGCCATATAGGCCTTCTGATCTCAAAAAGAAAAAGAAAAGGCCAAGCGGCTAGCCAATCGGCTCATAAAATCATCATCACCCAAACAAAACAGTAAATTATGGTAAACATGCACCTATTTGTCGGGCAAACAAATTCTATTCTCTGCTCTAGCCTCCTTGCTATGACCTGTTCAATGTAAGTACTTGTATATGCAAGCAAATGCGACTAATTTCCCATACAATACAATATTTGATTCAATTAGGCTAAATGGTTCAAAATTATCAAACAAATAGACAAACAACACAAACATCAATCAATTAGTGGATTAACATTTCAAATTCATAAATTTGATATATAGTCAAAAATCATGTTTTTGATGCCAATTCACAACAAATAAATCTATCTATATAAGTTTTGGTTCTCACACCATTCTAAAGGAAATATATAGATATCATACCTTCGAAACACGAACATAAGTTCTGATGATGATCGATCAATCATCAGAACCATCTACGGGTGTCTAGAATGTGATTCTATATCTATCCAGTATATTAAAACTTCGAATATACATTTATGACGCGTATATGCAAAAATCTTTATATAATGGATTGTCCAAATTCAAATTAAATAAATAATCAAATACGTATAAAACGATTTAAATTTCAAAACAAAATTGTTTTCATTTGAAAAATATACTCTTCACACTCGTTCTAGGATACTACTGATCCTATCTATAACGAGTCATTCTAATTGGATATTACTAATCCAATATCTGATGAATCCTTTCGTATGGTTCTAATGTGTCTTGTTCTCGAGCTCTGTAAACCAAAGCTCTAATACCACTGTAAGAACCCGTAACTTCCCCGTGAAGGAAAGCACGGATACGTTGAGGACAACACACAAAAGAACGCAAACGGAAGAACATTTCATTATTTATTACAACTATTCCATCAGAATACAAGAATATACAGAGTATAAATGAATACTATACATTCGATAAATATCAGAGATTACAATAAATTACATAGCAGCGGAAAATAATACAAAACACAATTGAAAGTAATACACGGATACAGAGCTTTCCGAGCATCGTTCCAGCTGTAAATCAGGATCCTGTGAATATAAATCTGCAAAACCAAAACTACTAGCTGCCCGTGTCGAAAATAAGGGCACCCAGAGTTTAGGTTAAAACAATAAACTCCAGGTCAGTCATGTGACTAGTGTGAGAACTAAAACAGATATTTAAAACTTTATTTTAAAAGAGAGTAATTCAAGGGACCACGCTGTATAACACGGAACGGGTTTCCTCCCAAGAATACCAGTGCATAGAATAAACAGGGCAATGCTTTTTCGAAAAATGAAGCTATTATAAGACCCAGGTCCCATCACACAATGCAACGCAAGCCGGAGGATAGGGTTTTCCCTTATAATAGCCAAACATGCTTGGTACGTTTAAAACAAATCATTTGATACTATTATAAGTGTATAGTGTCAAAACAATTTCAATCATAAATATCAATCCTAGGCGGCATGGCTACCATCTATCATGTCGCCATACTAGGCTCTACAAATAAAACTGAAATACACGTATTGGAAATTGGATTTCCGTCATGAGTCGAGGCGAGGGGCAAGCTCCTCTCCGCTTTCGAGACACTCTAGCAAATGCCTCAGGACTACACACTCTGGGCAATCCTTGGATCTTCAGGGCCGGTCCTCTCTTACGTTTGAGGATTAGTATTCCTGATCACACGTTTCCCGGTCCTTACAGACCTAAAATCAAGGCGCCTCATCCAACAACCACATAGGTGAAAAGTATATAAATGTCAGGGCTGGTAAGTCACTGACACCACCAATGCTAGAAAGAAACGTCGTGCTCTCCCCGTAGTCACTATCCCGTTTTTGACTCATACCGAGGTGTAAGGCTCGCGAATCCACGCTATACAAAAAGCTGCCACGTAGGCCGTGCTTTGATCATCAACCACAAGACTTTGCATTTCAACAGGAGCCTTGATCCATGCAACTCAGCGTGCCACACAGGCAATTCATGCCATGCGACTGATGTCCATCGATATACAACCTCTGAGCTCGTACGTCTCAGAGAAGGGCATTAAGAAAAAGAATAAATTCTCCACCGCCAAATAGATGTATATTTAATAAAGATCAATCAACACAGAATAAAATCCAATGTCAAACACACAATCCATTTACAAGTTCGTTCTGGGTCCGAACGAAACCGGAGGCACTTTCCTCGCATATCCATCGATCTCCAAGTACGTCTGGACGACCACCGACTATTTCCATCCTCTTGGGTGTACAGCCCAATCAGGATCATCAGTAATTATCCAAACGATGTGAAGATTTCTGGTCTTCGACCACCGTCATCATCTTCGACTTATCGTCGAATCGGTTATTCAGAATGGGTATAAACCCGGCCTTTCCGAACAACCCGCGTATATTAAAAACAAATGTTACACAAACACAACATATGCCTCATTTCAATTCATTAGCCACTTACCGTAAATCAGTAAGAGAGCAATTTCCCAAATATTAACCCTGAAGGCCGAAACCAACATCAGATCAATATCCAGGAGACCATTCTTCTTAACTAACCTACAGCTAGTTTCTAAATTTCATATTCTTAGGGAAAGGTTCCCATTAATTTTATCCAAGATAAATTCTTTAAAATTTATCCTTTAATCTTCCTTTGGATATCATTTCAAACCAGATTATGGTTTTCTAAACTAGTCGAGATTAGCTAACCACACCGAAGTAATTATTTATTTTATTTCCCAATCCCAACCTATTCATCCCATGAAGCAAAATTGGCAATACTCCATATCTAACACCACAGTGTTATCGGTAAAATTAATTACCATTTCACGTTCAAATCTAATTAAAGATTTAACAATCGCTTTGGAGCAAAACTGGTGATACTCCATTCTCGCTCATTTTCCAAATTTGATAATTTAGACTATCAATTCACATTTCAATCTAATTGCAGATTCATTAAAACTCCTTTTACTGGGTTAAAGAACTAATGTCATTTAAAACGCAGTTCACGATAAACCCAAATTACGCTCTATTTATTATCGGGTTCAAGAACTAGTGTTATTTAAAACACAGTTCACGATAAACCCACAAATCAATTCTATTTAAAACCCATTTCAAATCCAATTTATTTATTTAAAAAAAATGGGTTTTAATTTTAGTTTAAAACTAGTTCATTTCGATAAAAATCTATTTTTATCTTTTCAAATATGGAGTTTTTCATCCCAATTTTTCCCAAATCATTTCTTATGATTTTACACGAATTATTACTATTTTTAATAATTTTATCAAGGCCCATACAGTCGATTTCCATCAACGGCCATCGAACTGCAATTACAGCGACCTTTTCCAAATTTGCTTTGGATGTATCTCCAAATCCAACCGTTAGATTTCAAATTTCTAATATTCGTTAGAAAGCTCTTTTCGATACGAACCCAAAGGTTCCGGTTTTAGGAGAATCCGACGGTCGGATCTCCCGTAATGTCCGTTCGAAGTCAATGGTCGAAATTTACGAACTACCGCGGTGCGGCGTGTTCTATTCAGGCCATTATATTATATATATAATATATATAATATATATTTCGTTGATTTCTATTTAAAACGAATTTTATAAATCGTTTCAAATTTGTTTCAAAAACAATTTCAACATTCATTTCAAACTCAAATCGATTTCAATTCTATTTCAAATTCGTTTTCTATTCAATTCAATTCAAATTCGTTTTCTATTTAATTCAATTCAATTTAAATTCATTTTCTATTCGATTCAATTCAAATTCATTTTCTATTTGATTCAATTCAAATTCATTTTCTATTCGATTCAGTTCAAATTCGTTTTCTATTAAATTCAATTCGAATTCGTTTTCAATTCAATTCAAATCAAATTCATTTTCTTTTCAATTCAAATCAAATTCGTTTTCTTTTCAATTCAAATAAAATTCATTTTCTATTCGATTCAATTCAAATTCATTTTCTATTCGATTCAGTTCAAATTCGTTTTCTGTTCCATTCAAATCGAATTCGTTTTCTTTTCAATTCAAATCGAATTCATTTTCTTTTCAATTCAATTCAAATTCATTTTCTATTCGATTCAATCAAATTCATTTTCTATTCGATTCAGTTCAAATTCATTTTCTATTCAATTCAATTCGAATTCGTTTTCTATTTAATTCAATTCGAATTCGTTTTCTATTCAATTCAAATCAAGTTCATTTTCTTTTCAATTCAAATCAAATTCGTTTTCTTTTCAATTCAATTCAAATTCATTTTCTATTCGATTCAATCAAATTCATTTTCTATTCGATTCAGTTCAAATTCGTTTTCTATTCAATTCGAATTCGTTTTCTATTCAATTCAAATCAAATTCATTTTCCTTTCAATTCAAATCAAATTTGTTTCCTTTTCAATTCAATTCAAATTCATTTTCTATTCGATTCAATCAAATTCGTTTTCTTTTCAATTCATATCAAATTCGTTTTCTTTTCAATTCAATTCAAATTCATTTTCTATTCGATTCAATCAAATTCATTTTCTATTCGATTTAGTTCAAATTCGTTTTCTATTCAATTCAATTCGAATTCGTTTTCTATTCAATTCAAATCAAATTCATTTTCTTTTCAATTCAAATCAAATTCGTTTTCTTTTCAATTCAATTCAAATTCATTTTCTATTCGATTCAATCAAATTCGTTTTCTTTTCAATTCAAATCAAATTCGTTTTCTTTTGAATTCAATTCAAATTAAAAACGAATATAATCGATATAAATATCGTTCGCGTCAAAATAGCGCATCTCTAATCAACACGGCTTTATATATTTCAAAAATTCTGTTATTCTATTCAACAAATGAATATTTATTCTATTCAATACGTGAATCTATATTTTTGTCAACACATGACTAATCTCAACGAATGAGTACTGTCCACGTGTGACTATTTTTGTTATTTAATATATTTTATAAAAATTATGGTATCTATCATTTGATTTCAAATCAAACTCCAACCGTAAATTAGTAAGAGAACGATTCCCTAAATATTAACTCCGAAGGTCGAAACCAACATCAGATCAATATCCAGGAGACCACTCATCTTATCTATTTTCCAGTTAGTTTCTAATTTTATATATGATAAAGATGTAAATTTGATTGTTAAAATATTTTGTTCAACACATGACTAATCTCAACGGATGAGTACTGTCAACACATGAACTTTTATTTTATAATATAAAGATGTAAATTTTATTGTTAAAATATTTCGTTCAACACATGACTAATCTCAACGGATGAGTACTGTCAACACATGAACCTTTATTTTATTACAATGATAAAGATGTAAATTTTATTTTTAAAATATTTCATTCAACACATGACTAATCTCAACGGATGAGTACGGTCAACACATGAACATTTATTTTATAATATTCTTTATTTTCTAAATTGGAATGAGGCCCAATCAATAACCATATAACGTTAATTATATGGATTTCATACAACACATGTATATAATAGCAACGATAAATAATCAACCATCATCCAAAGTGCACTACACTGTATAAGCATCAAATATAGATATCTAACGCTTATAACAGCCTGTCAATCAATCGATCGACATACAACTAATTATTGGGATTAGTGTATGCCGTATTTTATCCCAATACTCGTGTAGGGTTTCAAACAATCAAACACAGATTTTATTTGTGCAGTTGGGCGATATGTAAAATTTATCGTCCCAATCAATGTCCTTCAAATAGGTGTACATAAACAAACCGTTCGGTTTGTAAATGAATATTTATTTATTCACATTCATGTTAAAATTATATTTTTAACGACCAAATAATTCATTTCAACACATTTACAATTTATTATCGATTTCACATCAACATCACAAACAATTTTCACAACACATCAATCAAACAAACAAGCCATCCATGGTCTGTGGATGACGGGTGTCGGGTGCTACTAAACACCGTCTGCATCCTAGTATATATATATATATATATATATATATATAACTAGAAAAAGAAATTATAAAGTGAGAAGTTCTCACCGATAGCTAATCCAATACCACGACTCTTCTATTGTAGGAAATCATCACTGTTCTCGCCTTTTGTCACTTCGTTGACCGTAGTCACTACATATATAAAAATTCTATTTTTACTCCGCTACTATATAGATAAAAAATTTATTTTTACATCGATGCTATATAGATAAAAATTCTATTTTTATATCGATGTTGTATAGATAAAAATTCTATTTTTACAACGCTACTATATAGATAAAAATTCTATTTTTATTGCTACATTTCAATAGATAAAAATCACATTTTTATACTGCTGTTCAATGTATAAAAATTTCGCCTTTTTAAATATAAAGATCGTATTTTTTTATATGCCACTAGTATAAAAATTATATTTTTAACTTTTCTATATTATAAAAATTATATTTTTATTTCGTTCATTACATAAGGAAGATTATATTTTCTCTTCATGCACTAAAATTAATTTCTTTTCTAAACTCAAAATCAGTTCTTTCTAATATGAAAAATCAAATCTTTCTATCGTTAAAAATATCAACTTCCATATGATAAAAATCAAATCTTTTTACATTTAAAAATCGTAGTTTTATACCATCAGAACTTATATCTTTTCCTATACCATCAGTTTTTAAATTGATTAACTTAAGCTGAATGTTTAAAATAAATTAAAACAAAGCAAAACAAACTAAAATGAGGTAAACTTACAGCGGAGATGGGGGTTTTCTGCTCGCAGTGGTGGAGCATCATTGCTCGCGCGGTGGGGCAAGTTCGATTCACGATGGAGGAAACCGAGGTTGGTTCGTGGGAATCGGCGTTGGTGATATACACGTAAATGTGTATATTTTATCCGCTTATTTGTCTTATTTTATATTTAAAATAATTGATACTGTGTATTTATAGTTGTGTTTTCAGATTATTTATGATGAATGAATTAATGCACGTAAATGTTGAAAAGCTTGAAGAAATGTTGCTGTTCAACCACCTTCTACCGCATATGTTAATCCTATGTCTTTTCATAAAGATAGCTTGTTGCAAATGTTATGGAGTTCCTATTCATGCTCAAAACAATTGATATTGATGTCATTTGATGCTCGCAAGCTACTACAATGGCAAATCTATTCATTTGCGTTCACATTGGCTCATTTGAAAGGCTTTCCACTCACATGCGTTCACACTTAACTACTTGGTTATTTTGAAAAAGGGATTTTGTCCCACATTGTGGAATGAGCCTCTTAGCCTTGGCCAATACAACTATAAATACCTTGTACCTTATTCATGTAAAGACACACTTAGTTTTATTCTGTAATTCTCTTCTTGGAATAAAACTCTTCTTTCTCTTTTCTGTTTAGTTTTATTTACATGTATTTTCTTTTCTGCAATTAGTGTAGCTATTTAGTTAATATCTTTTCTTAAGTCCTTACTAGTTTTTCTTCAATGTTGAAATATATTTGTGTTGAAATAATAACACAAATGAGGAGCTAAACCCCTACAATTTAGGGGTGATGAAGCTCTCTAATCACATAGATTCAACATAGTTTATTCTTCATGGTCTCTATTTGTGTTTATTAAAGAATGGATGTTTAGCGTATTTTGTTAATCATATTTGGTTTTGATGATATATGCCTCTAATTAATAGAGGATAGATCATGCTTGATCAAATGACACAAATAATTTACCTTTTCATCTATATATTATTTTGGCAACAAGAGGAAGTGTTAATCTACATTTGATATTCTATATTACTAATTATTAGTAAATAGAGTATTCTTAAAATTGATGTTGCTTTCAACGTGTTTTCTTTTTCGTGAGAACTGAATAGTGAATTAGATTTATGTTATAGTTTGATGACTTATATTATGCTAATTAATAGCATAAATATGTCATACTTATAATAAACACAAAATCTAATCTCACTAATGACCAAACAAATAGAGAACATAATTTCATGATGTTGATTTGTGTGATTTAGAGAGTGAAAACACCTCTAAGTTACTCTTAACCAATAGTTTCATTCTCAACTTAGTCATTAATTTTGTTAAATTTTAGTTAATTCAATTCACAGTTTGGTTTAATTTGATTGAATAGAATTTAAAATAATTCTTTCCCTGTGGATCGACCCGTATTCGCCACGTACGAACAATTGTACACCGTGCGCTTGCGGTTTATTTCAATATTCGCGACGATTTTCTAATTCATAGAATATTCGTCGTCGAACAAGTTTTTGGCGCCGTTGCCGGGGAACTGAATTTAATTTTGATTTTATTCTTCGAATTAATTTTCTTGTTTGTTGTTCCTATTTCTTAAAAAAAATGTTATTTCATTTTGTTGTTTGTTAGCTTCTTTTTGTTCACTTGCATTTGTGTGTTTGTTGTTTGTGTTCTATGTTCTCATAGTTTTTATTATTATTATTAAAAAAAATAGCTTTTGTGTGTGTTTTGTGCATCATTTGTTTTTGGTGTTTCCATTTGTGATTTTCTTTTTGTTTTTTTTTTAAAAAATAAAATAATTTTTTTTATTGCTTTCCTTTTACTCCCTCCTTTATTTTTTTCCCTTTATCTTTCTCTCATTTATTTCTTTTCTTCTCTTTCTTTCATTACTTCTTTCCTTTCTTTCATTTTTTTCCCTATCTACAATTCTTACAAAAAAAAACACATTATTGCTTTCCTTTTTGTTCATATCTTTCCACTCTTTGTTTCTTCACCCATAACTTCTCTATCTTAATTCTAATCCAAATTTCATCTGCCTCCTACCATCCTTCTCTTCTCTACATCTTCTCTCATTTGTGTTCTACTTGAAAAAGAAAAAAAAAAGTGTGTGTTTGCTTTGTTCATTTTGTTCGTTTTTGATTTTGTGTGTATTTGTGTTTGTGCTTGTTTTTATCGTGTTTATTTCTTGTTAAAAAAAAATTATTGCACTTGCCTTGTGTTTTCAAATTCTTTCCTATTTCATTTCATTAATTTCCTTCCACCTTCATCTCATTAATTTCCTTCCGCCTTCATCTAATTTTCTATTCTTTTCAAAAATAAATAAATAAAAAGTCTTCTTTTCTTTTTCTCTTTTATTTCTTTCCAACTTTTCTCCACAACTCTTTCCTTTCTTTACAAATAATCAATAAATAAATAAATAAACCAATTAATTGCTTTCCATTTTCTTGCCTTCCCTCTATAATTTTCTGTTCTTGTCTGCCTTATATTTACTTCTCTTCACAACCCTCTATAATTCAATCCTCTCTTTCCACTGCAAAACCTCCTTCCACCATTCACCACTATCATCTCTACATCCCCTTCATCACTCCATACGAACAATCTTCCAACCACCTACAACACTTCAATCCCAAATCTCCACTGACCTCAAACATACCCCAAGTACACATACATCATCCATGCACAAACCATTCTCACCATCCAACACAATCACCAATACCCTAAACGCCTTCAGTTCAAACACCCCATAACATCCACAAAGTCTGCCATACTCCCATTCCACAAATCCATATACCATCTTCATCTCATCTACCAACCACCCACAAATCACTTTCCCTGCTACGAGTTCCACGTACCAAAACCGCACATCAATCGCTCCACTACTAGTCTAATCACGCAACACCCGTCTCTAAACCAAACACAAAGGCACTCCACCAAAGCAAATCCCTGCATCTCCATACCCTCATCCGTAATCCGAAACCACGAAAACCTGTCGAGCTCACCAAACCGTCTTCACACCGCATGAAACACCCCACCTCCGTTAGGGTCACTCTCAAAGGGAATGCCCTAATTTTGGTGGAGGTTTATAAGTATAAGTCACAGATATACAAGACAGATATAAGAACACATATTTTTGAACAGCGGAAAAACAACAACTTTTATTTCATTAAAAATACGTGTTACAACAACCATACCATAATTGTCTTACAATACTTCCAAAAACATAACATCTTCATAACTGTCTTGATTACATTATTTAAAGAAGCATAAAGAAAACATAAATAAACTGCAAAAGTCCCATAGTTGCTGTCCAAAGCCATAGTCCAAAACGAAAAGATCCAAGCAATACATTCTTTCTCTTCAAGCTGGATATGGAGGCTGGTCAAGCTGCGGTATTCCCTCCCTGTGGACCTGGGGGGGAAACGGAAGAAAAGAAGACAAAAGAAAAGTAGAGTCAGACATAAATCCTGAGTAAGTCTAGGACTATTCAGTCTATGAATAAAGAACTGGGTATGATAAGTATAAACTAGAAATGGGAAAGCACCATATACTTAGTTAAGTTGTCTAGGGTCGAATATACTATCGTACCCCATATTAATCTCTGTACCCGTATAAACTAGTTCCCAACAGGCACCCCATAATCAGGGTGAAGTGATCCATTTCATGATGATCGGCTCCTACTCGCATAGTTACATGTGTCTTACGGCCCCCGATGTTGTAGTTACCTATGCTGGTCCCACCATGGGGTGTATCAAGTCCCATGGTGGCGGCCCGACACAATTCTAGAATGCACAGGTATGCTACTGGTGCCCAGTGCCTTATTTTTCTGCGCCGGAGTGTGTGCACGTCCGCACCCAGTTAGAACCTACACTGCTGCACCACCGCCGTCGATTTGACCTCTTACAATCAGCCCAGTAATCGTGCCCCACCCTGCCTAGTTTCAGGGTATCATGATACCTTGTAGGGTTACTGCGAAAAGGGTCCCTCGCTACTAGGTTTTCTATTTCTAGCCAACATGCTAAGTTGGTTAAGTGTTTTATAAACCTAACCCCCAATCAGTCTGTTTAGTTTAGCATGTCCCATTTTGATTAAGTATTAATATAATTTACTTAATCCTATCAATCCTGGCTCAGCCTTAATTGTCTTATTAAAGCCTTGACCTCTCACATTAGACAGGTATTGTTGTGGCTGCCTGTTGCCGGTTGGGTCCGGGCAGTCTTACGCCACAACTCAGTCTAACCTCGGGTCCTTATTGGGCTCCATGTTTAACCACCCACATTGGATAGGTATTGTTGTGACTACTGGACAGCCGGGTGGTTCCGGGCAGGTTTACATCACAACTCAATCCAACCTCGGGTTAAACACATCGTGTTTTCTACATTTACATATTTTGTCTTTCTTCTTTATTTTCTTATATGTAAATATTTGCGGCCCATTATTCAAAATCAATTTAAGCTAATGGTGTAAAGGTTTACACCAATCATGGGCCCTACCCATTCTTGAATTTGGGCCCATCTACTTTTATATTTTCATTTATTAATTAATTTGGCCCAACGCTATTTCCCCCGCTTAATACGTTCATTTATTATAATACATGTTGGGCTTAGCCTTTTAAGCCCAACTTAGCCACATGAAAAAGGGGAGGCTTAAAACGTGATTATAAACACAAAAAGGGGAATGTGAACGCATGAACTTGCAACATAACGTTGGAACTACAAAATAGAAACTGGTGTACTTGCATTGTGGTAACATATACTTTGGTCATAAAGCATAAATGACATGAATCAAACCATGTAAACTTGTAGTTAAGTTAAGAATCTAACTAAATTAGATATCATTATTGACACATAGTCTTAACTACAACATAAACCTATATTTTTACTTAGGCATAATGTCAAACATAAGCAAATCATGTTTATAAAATTACTATATGTTTACAAAGGTGCTTACTTTTGTTACTAATACAAAAGTATAGTTCAACTAGAATTATTCCAACTTAATCATGATTTTTAATCTATTCACATAATCATGGCACAAATATACCCAAACATGAAATCATGGTTTTTGATCTATTCATGTAATCATGGCATAAATATTCCTAAACATGAAATCATGGTTTTTACTTTATTCATGCAAACTTGCAATTGGAATGTAAATCTAACTTAGCTATGTGTCACATATATTATCATATAATTCTTGTTAACAATATAGGCCTAACATGTTTTTCAATTAGGCATAATACCAAACATAGCCTAGTCATATTCATAAAATCAACATAAGTTCACAAAGAGGCTTACTTTTGTTTCTAATACAAAAGTATGGTTTTATACATAGATCATGATGCCAATTCCAACATAATTCCATATGAATCATAATACCCCAAATTTGATCCAATTACACACAAAGTGATTTTGTACAAAAATATACATTATGTTGGCATAGTAGCAAAACCACATACTTGCATGAATCTCAATTAAACAACCACAAACATGTAGCTTCAACATGAATTACATACTTGCGAATATCCAATCGTATACTTGCATGAATCTCAAATAAACTACCGCTAACATGTAGTTTTATCATGAATTACATACTTGCGAATATCCAATCGTTATATCACAACATTCCAAATCGATTAGAATCATAGCAACGCACAAATATGAATTACTATCACCACAAATCAAGTGTAATTCTCATTTTACACAAATCAAACACAGTTATTTAATTCATACCGGAATAGTACTCTACTTACAATCGTGTGACAAATTCTTCAATTCAGGAATCTGAATTCTGGATTTGGAGATGCTATTCCTTTGATGTAGGCGTTGATTTGATTTGTTTAAGTTTAACTTGTAGTTGCTTTATGCTTTAGAGTTTGTCTCCTAATTGTCTCTCAAATTGGTGGCTACTCCTAGTCGTTCCTCAGCAGCATGATGGCCTCATTCCTATTTTTTGGATGAATAGATTAGGTAGAGTCTAGGGTCATTTTTATAGAGTTTATGAATTGATTCGGACCGTCGATGTAGCTTGGGTTAATCGTAGCCATTCATTCGAAAGAGAGACCAATCAGGAGCTGACACCTAGCCCTAGTGGCAAGGCAAGGCTCAGAAAATCGACCAAACACAGACCTGGCCAGCCAGGATGGGCTGGGTTCGACCTGGCTCTGGGGCCAGGTCGACAGCCCAGTCGACACCCAGGTCGACAGCCCTGTCGACCTGGCTAGCCCAGGTCGACTGCCAAGTCGACCTGGATGCCTTAGGCGGGAATTTTCCCGCCCTGGCCAATTGGGCCCGATTTTGAATTTTAAACTTGTTTTTCTGAGCTGTTTTCATCTGTTTGAATTTTAACCTGAATTCTGAAACTTCCGGAGGCCATATCTTCTTCATACGGACTCCGTTTTTCGAAAACTCGGACTCTATTTCGCGTATTTTTCCGAGACGAACACAATGGTGTATCCCGTTTCCCTTAATTCTTTGATTTGAAATTTGTATTGCTTTAATTTATGAATTTCACTGTTATAGAATACACGGGGTGTTACATTCTCCCCCACTTAAAAGGATTTCGTCCCCGAAATCTTCAAGTTCAGGAAGAATGTACATCCTAACATCCAAACATCCATCTACTCATCCATCAAACACGAGCATCCATTGTCCTTAAAAGACTTCTAATGCTTCATGATCATATGCGAAGTGTGTGTACATGTACGTATCTAATGCAAAATCAGGCGGTCCACTGATTCGGTTGACCTCCTAAATGCGAATTATGTAAGTGCCATGAATCCATTATGTATGCAAATTTTCCTATTCATGATTCTACATGAGTGCACAATCATTCATACAAATGCAACATCCATATGATAACACATTAAAGTTCAACCATATACGAATGCAAACATATATGCATATGCAATATGAAGTGACTGAGCCGATCTAAAACCTAGATTGTGTGTGTATATGCAACCACGAGCAACCACTAGCAATCACTTGCAACCACTTGCAACCATCAATCATAACATGTTTCAACTACATGTTTTCATCCAAAAAGATTCCACCTATGGTTCTCAAGATAGGATCGAGGAGAGAAATAGGATAAAACAAAGCATCTAGAATAAGTTAACGATGTACCGCCAGAAGGTCCGGTCTGCTTCACAGGGCAGTCTTTGCTGATGTGTCCAGTCTTCCCACAATGAAAACATTCACCTTGCTTTCTCTTCCTCTTTCTACAATCCTCGGCTATGTGCCCTTCCGTACCACAGTAATTGCATTTCCTTTTATCACGTGAGTTGTTGTTCTTGCCTCCTTTCTCGGGGTCTACCTTCTTATTCTTAGAATCGTTGGGCTTGACCTCTTTCTTCCCTTGAGAGTTTTCTGCCTCTGTCTCCTTCTTGTCCTTATCTTCCTCGTTCAGCAATGCCATCTGCACCAACCTTTCGTACGTAGCTCCCATGGGTATATGGGTCATGGCCAAACTGTGTAATGGCTCATTCAACCCTTTGACAAAGCGGAGAGCCTTCTTGTGCGGGGTGTTGACTAGGTCCAGCCCAAACCTAGCCAGCTCATCGAATTGATTAACATACTCTTTGACTGTCATATTCCCTTGCTTAAGAAATAAGAATTTTTCCAACTGAAGACTCCTTTCAGCTTCTGAGAGAAATTTAGCCTCAAACCTTGCCCTAAAGTCCTCCCATGTTTCCACCGGTCTTTCTGCATTAGTGACTTCCCACCAGTAGGAAGCCTCACCTTTTAGTAGCCACACTGCCAGTTGTACCTTCTTCCTATCTTCTACCTCAAAGATGACGAATAAGTCCTCGGTTTCCTTTAACCAATTCCTAGCTGCCACGAAGGACTCAGTTCCATGAAAGTCCTTTCCTCCCATAGCCTTAAAATCTTTACATATCTTAGCAAAAGTGTTTCCCCGTGGAGGAGGTGGAGGAAGAGGTGCTGCTACAGCTGGATGATTTCCTACAGCTGGGGGAGGAGGAACGGTAGGACCTGGCTGAGTGGCCCTTGCTTCTCAGAACCGTCTAAACCAACCAGGTATTGGTACACCCTCTGGCAAGTTAAGTTCTTCGGACATGCTGAAACAAAAAGGATAGATTCAAAACGAAGGATAAGAGATAGTACCTATGGCTTTTGGGGGGACTTTGCCTTTTAAAATAAAATAATATTTTATCTCTTTTAAAAAAAATGCTTCTTTAAATTTCCTTTTTTTGAAAATAATTTTTCAAAACTTTTTATCTTATCTGGTAAACCTATGCTCTGATACCAAGTGAAACACCCCACCTCCGTTAGGGTCACTCTCAAAGGGAATGCCCTAATTTTGGTGGAGGTTTATAAGTATAAGTCACAGATATACAAGACAGATATAAGAACACATATTTTTGAATAGCGGAAAAACAACAACTTTTATTTCATTAAAAATACGTGTTACAACAACCATACCATAATTGTCTTACAATACTTCCAAAAACATAACATCTTCATAACTGTCTTGATTACATTATTTAAAGAAGCATAAAGAAAACATAAATAAACTGCAAAAGTCCCATAGTTGCTGTCCAAAGCCATAGTCTAAAACGAAAAGATCCAAGCAATGCATTCTTTCTCTTCAAGCTGGATATGGAGGCTGGTCAAGTTGCGGTATTCCCTCCCTGTGGACCTGGGGGGGGGAACGGAAGAAAAGAAGACGAAAGAAAAGTAGAGTCAGACATAAAGCCTGAGTAAGTCTAGGACTATTCAGTCTATGAATAAAGAACTGGGTATGATAAGTATAAACTAGAAATGGGAAAGCACCATATACTTAGTTAAGTTGTCTAGGGTCGAATATACTATCGTACCCCATATTAATCTCTGTACCCATATAAACTAGTTCCCAACAGGCACCCCATAATCAGGGTGAAGTGATCCATTTCATGATGATCGGCTCCTACTCGCATAGTTACATGTGTCTTACGGCCCCCGATGTTGTAGTTACCTATGCTGGTCCCACCATGGGGTGTATCAAGTCCCATGGTGGCGGCCCGACACAATCCTAGAATGCACAGGTATGCTACTGGTGCCCAGTGCCTTATTTTTCTGCGTCGGAGTGTGTGCACGCCCGCACCCCGTTAGAACCTACACTGCTGCACCACCGCCGTCGATTTGACCTCTTACAATCAGCCCAGTAATCGTGCCCCACCCTGCCTAGTTTCAGGGTATCATGATACCTTGTAGGGTTACTGCGAAAAGGGTCCCTCGCTACTAGGTTTTCTATTTCTAGCCAACATGCTAAGTTGGTTAAGTGTTTTATAAACCTAACCCCCAATCAGTCTGTTTAGTTTAGCATGTCCCATTTTGATTAAGTATTAATATAATTTACTTAATCCTATCAATCCTGGCTCAGCCTTAATTGTCTTATTAAAGCCTTGACCTCTCACATTAGACAGGTATTGTTGTGGCTGCCTGTTGCCGGTTGGGTCCGGGCAGTCTTACGCCACAACTCAGTCTAACCTCGGGTCCTTATTGGGCTCCATGTTTAACCACCCACATTGGATAGGTATTGTTGTGACTACTGGACAGCCGGGCGGTTCCGGGCAGGTTTACATCACAACTCAATCCAACCTCGGGTTAAACACATCGTGTTTTCTACATTTACATATTTTGTCTTTCTTCTTTATTTTCTTATATGTAAATATTTGCGGCCCATTATTCAAAATCAATTTAAGCTAATGGTGTAAAGGTTTACACCAATCATGGGCCCTACCCATTCTTGAATTTGGGCCCATCTACTTTTATATTTTCATTTATTAATTAATTTGGCCCAACGCTATTTCCCCCGCTTAATACGTTCATTTATTATAATACATGTTGGGCTTAGCCTTTTAAGCCCAACTTAGCCACGTGAAAAAGGGGAGGCTTAAAACGTGATTATATACACAAAAAGGGGAATGTGAACGCATGAACTTGCAACATAACGTTGGAACTACAAAATAGAAACTGGTGTACTTGCATTGTGGTAACATATACTTTGGTCATAAAGCATAAATGACATGAATCAAACCATGTAAACTTGTAGTTAAGTTAAGAATATAACTAAATTAGATATCATTATTGACACATAGTCTTAACTACAACATAAACCTATATTTTTACTTAGGCATACTGTCAAACATAAGCAAATCATGTTTATAAAATTACTATATGTTTACAAAGGTGCTTACTTTTGTTACTAATACAAAAGTATAGTTCAACTAGAATTATTCCAACTTAATCATGATTTTTAATCTATTCACATAATCATGGCACAAATATACCCAAACATGAAATCATGGTTTTTGATCTATTCATGTAATCATGGCATAAATATTCCTAAACATGAAATCATGGTTTTTACTTTATTCATGCAAACTTGCAATTGGAATGTAAATCTAACTTAGCTATGTGTCACATATATTATCATATAATTCTTGTTAACAATATAGGCCTAACATGTTTTTCAATTAGGCATAATACCAAACATAGCCTAGTCATATTCATAAAATCAACATAAGTTCACAAAGAGGCTTACTTTTGTTTCTAATACAAAAGTATGGTTTTATACATAGATCATGATGCCAATTCTAACATAATTCCATATGAATCATAATACCCCAAATTTGATCCAATTACACACAAAGTGATTTTGTACAAAAATATACATTATGTTGGCATAGTAGCAAAACCACATACTTGCATGAATCTCAATTAAACAACCACAAACATGTAGCTTCAACATGAATTACATACTTGCGAATATCCAATCGTATACTTGCATGAATCTCAAATAAACTGCCGCTAACATGTAGTTTTATCATGAATTACATACTTGCGAATATCCAATCGTTATATCACAACATTCCAAATCGATTAGAATCATAGCAACGCACAAATATGAATTACTATCACCACAAATCAAGTGTAATTCTCATTTTACACAAATCAAACACAGTTATTTAATTCATACCGGAATAGTACTCTACTTACAATCGTGTGACGAATTCTTCAATTCAGGAATCTGAATTCTGGATTTGGAGATGCTATTCCTTTGATGTAGCCGTTGATTTGATTTGTTTAAGTTTAACTTGTAGTTGCTTTATGCTTTAGAGTTTGTCTCCTAATTGTCTCTCAAATTGGTGGCTACTCCTAGTCGTTCCTCAGCAGCATGATGGCCTCATTCTTATTTTTTGAATGAATAGATTAGGTAGAGTCTAGGGTCATTTTTATAGAGTTTATGAATTGATTCGGACCGTCGATGTAGCTTGGGTTAATCGTAGCCATTCATTCGAAAGAGAGACCAATCAGGAGCTGACACCTAGCCCTAATGACAAGGCAAGGCTCAGAAAATCGACCAAACACAGACCTGGCCAGCCAGGATGGGCTGGGTTCGACCTGGCTCTGGGGCCAGGTCGACAGCCCAGTTGACACCCAGGTCGACAGCCCTGTCGACCTGGCTAGCCCAGGTCGACTGCCAAGTCGACCTAGATGCCTTAGGCGGGAATTTTCCCGCCCTGGCCAATTGGGCCCGATTTTGAATTTTAAACTTGTTTTTCTGAGCTGTTTTCATCTGTTTGAATTTTAACCTGAATTCTGAAACTTCCGGAGGCCATATCTTCTTCATACGGACTCCGTTTTTCGAAAACTCAGACTCTATTTCGTGTATTTTTCCGAGAAGAACACAATGGCGTATCCCGTTTCCCTTAATTATTTGATTTGAAATTAGTTATGCTTTAATTTATGAATTTCACTGTTATAGAATACACGGGGTGTTACACCGCAAATCGGAAAAACCAGATCGCACCGCTCCATTTTTGAAGATCCGAACACCTTACCCCCCCCCCTTCGAGCAGATTAATACTTCTTGTTCAATTTCGAATCTAAAAAAAGGAGTCGTTTTAGTTCCTGAGACAAGAAAGGGAACGCGTGAGTTTTTATTTTGGGTAAGAAATTTGGGGGACTAGCTATCTCCTTTTATTGAGGGTGAAGTTTATTTCAAGGGTATATTTGTTTCCTTTCCTGGTATATAAGGTGAGGTGTATTTGTTTAAAGTGAGAGAAGGGTGTGTGGGTCTTTAGTGCTAAACATTGGCGCACCCGCCTGATTGGGTTGTGTCTTCCGAGTTTGAGTTTTTTTTTTTTGTTAAGTTAGTTTGTATTTGTTGTTTATTTCAAATAAAAAAAAACAATCCCTAGGCCTTTTGTTAGCTGGGTTGCTTGTAATTTGTTTTGATTTTGTTTTTCTCCCTTTTTATTTTTTACTTGTTTCTTTTCAATTTTGTTCATAGCTTATAGTTTTTGTTAAAAAAAAAATTGGTTTAACTTTTGGTTCTCATTGGTCTGTTTTCTTTTAAATTACTTTTGTATAAACTTGTCTTTTCTTTGCCTACTTGTCTCAGGTTGCTCAAATAAAAAAGGGGGAAAAATCAAGTCAAAAGATCAAGAAAGAATTCAAGCAAAGCGAACAAGGATTCAAAGGTCAAGTAATTTGCAGGTAGAAGAATTTGAATTGTTGGAGCGGTTGCACACCAAGTGGGGTGTGAACGCGCTAGCGAGACTCAACTGCACTGGACGGACTGCCGATCTAGGTGAGAAATTTTCTGAACTCTACAGGGACT
The DNA here is from genome assembly GCA_030737875.1 of Allium sativum. NCBI lineage: Eukaryota > Viridiplantae > Streptophyta > Magnoliopsida > Asparagales > Amaryllidaceae > Allium > Allium sativum. The sequence goes on from CM060912.1 coordinate 435,214,663, forward strand.
GCTACTGCAAATAAAAAAATATAGACATTGCTTGTAAAAATCTTCTGCAGGGCATCGGTTTGCTTGTAAATTTTTTTTTTCTGCAATTATTATTCTGTGACTGTCTGTGATGGATTATTTTGCCTATTGATGTGTGGTTGGAAATTTTAAAACAAACGTGGAATACATTATTTTTGAAATCAAATCGAGGATTCCCCAAAGCTCATAGGACAAAATATTTGTTAAATTGACAATTAGGATTGATACTCTCTAAGGTGTCTAAGGAACGGTAGAGTCAAGAACTCAAACAGGTTCTTAAACCTTCAGTCGTGTTTCTACGGTGATTCGTGGCACACTGATAATCCATGTCCGAATCTGGCCTAGACTTGTATTCATATAATCCAAAGTTGTTAATTTTAACATATTTTTTTAAGATCTTTCTTGAAAATGTCTCAATTCCCTTATTCCTACGGATTTTACGATAGTTGTGAAAATCAATATAATCCATATAATTTTACACCAAATACATATGGATATTTTAATAACAACTATTGTACAAACAATTTGGATTTTACACCACCAACTTTTCAAAATTTTCAAGATAATCCCGTTTGTACACCACCAAATTTTCAAAATGATGATCAGCCCTCAACTCTTAAAACACATGTTGAATCTTTACTTGAAATAAGCATACAACAAAATAAAGAAATAAATGAATTGTGTAAGTTATACATGTGCAACAATTCAAGTGAAAGCTTTCAAAATAATCAAAATTCGATTTCACATCCAAATTCAAATGATTCTGATTATAACCCTTGTCAATTCAATTTTGAACTCCAAAATGAATTTCAAAATGGAAATGGAAATGTAAATCACTTTTCAAATGATTTTGGCAACGGGAATAATTTCAATTGTGGTGCTACTGAAAACTTTTGTTCTCAACAATTTCAAAGTGAAAATTCTCATGTAAATAATTATATATTTGATTTTGTTGAGAAAACGAACATACTTGACGATTACTTGAAGTTTCGTGAGAAACAAAATCGGATCCAAACTTGTGACGATTCGAATAAAAATCCACCTTTTCCCACAATCGACGATTTTCAACTAACAACTTTTGAAATTGATGAAAATATTAATAAAGTTGTTGAAAGCCCTGTGCTTGATTTGAATTTAAATTCTCTTGAAAACGAAGACGTTAATCTTCAATTTGATCTTCCTCTATCAGATTCTGAAAATTTTGAAAATTTAGCAACTTTAGATTGTCAACTTGACAAAAATGATGAAGTTGTTAACAACTGTTCAAGTGAGGACGACTTTGATGAGCTAAAAAATCTTGAATTGATTGACGATAATGTTGTTGGGTATGAAACTGAAAATGAAATGTTTGAAAACTTTGAAACTCTTGAGGTTGATAATAACGAAACTGCTGAATGTGATCTTTTACACAATGATGATTTTTCCAAAACTGTTGAAACTCCTAGCGATTTAATTGTTTCAACTGAACCTCACTATGATTACTTGTTTTTCAATGATAAATTTCTGCAGTACATGAACTCTTTTTGGAATAACACTATTTTTGAGAAAACACGATTCCAAAATTTACTGAAACTTCATTTGTTTGGTTTTAACTTTAGGTTTACGAATGAACCTTTAGTCAACAAAATTTCAAATATCAAAGCGAAACTGAACAATATTTCTCAAAACAAGTGTGAGGGTGAGAACGGTGCACACGTCTCTCAATTTACACATCATCTGAACAACCCAAACTTTGTTTTTGAAACATTTTCTGAACCCTGGCTAACTGACTTCTCTTTAGTTGCTATAGAAATTCAATTCGATTTTCGGATCAATTGTAAGCTCAAAATTTTAAAATTAGCAACTCAAACTTTTGAAAAAACAAAATTTGTTTATCCAAATCTGAAATGTAATATAAAATCCTTTATGATTTGGTTTTCTGTGCTTAAGCTGCATCTCATAATCTTAATAAGGCTGATCCATTAGTCCATCGTGGACCGGTTCATCTATTCGATGACTGCATATTTTCTGCACGCACATTTGGTAAGTCGCACTAACCCTCTTTTGTACATATGTAAATATTTATCTTCCATTCATTCATGTGTCATGCATCGACTGTGGGGACACAGCCAAAATCAAGTGTGGGGAGGGGGAGTCTCATTTTCATTCTGTTTTGCATAGTTTAAGTTTGCATTTTTTTTCTTTCTCTTTTTGCATTTTTTTTCTTCTCTCTTTCAAAAAAAAAATTGCACTTCTATTTACTTTTAAATAAGGCATGATGGAGTTATTAGCATATGATTTTGGTCGTTCAATTAAATTGTTTGGAAATTTACTTCTCTTAGCGGATAATGAAAGGAAAGTTTGAATTATGAGCAAATTTGGTGTAACTGGTATATTGAGAGATTCGCGGGTGATGAGTATGAAATGTTTTCTGAATTGTAATCCGATTAAATGAATGGTTGATTTAGACTACTTGCGATAACATTTTAGATCGTTTACGTGAAGTTGTGCTAAGATATTCTCGCTTAACTCTCTCTCTTATGTAAAAAAAAATAAGAAAAAAAAAGTATATATATATATACACAATTATCCAAGGGTATCCAACATTTCTGGTACATCTGGCATTGGTGTGCAAACCCACCAAGCTCTTTCCGACACCTTGTTGACAAAGTCAGCGTCGGTATATCTTGGTCTCATTTTATGAGTTGGACACCTAAGGATTACCAACATCTTGTTGACAAAGTCAGCGTTGGTCTGCACAATCCGCCAAGCTCTGTCCCAAACTCTCACGTCAGTCCGCGAGGTAGTGCATGGGTGGTATACCTTGGTCTTCTCAGTTAGGTGTTTGTAAATAATAATAATAATAATGTAAATAATTTTCAAAATAAAGAGAGAGTTAGCACTTAAAATTCAAGCACACTCTTCACTTATTCGACCTAACTTGTTAACAAAAAGGAAGTTAAGACGCCGTTTTGCGATTGTTGATATCGATTATAGAATTCATTTCATATTTGCACTATGTTTCTATCAAAAAAAACTGGCCAATTTGGAGGAGTTTGTAACGATAACATGACTTTTGTTTGAAGTTTTGATTAGTAACGGACTCAAATTTCATAGTAACGACCCAAATTTGTGTTAACTCATTCATGTAATATTTAAAAGTAAATTTCCCATTTGTAAATATTCTATTAAAAACATGCGTTCATATTGTAAATATTTTCTAATTTTGCATTTTGTACATACCGTATTGCTTTTGGATTTTGTGGGTAGTATCCGCTGAAAACCCTCACGAGACAACACTCGTCCTACTGGGGACACCCAGAGCTTTAACGGCTTATTGATACGCTAAATGCAATCGTGTTTCCTACGAAAGTGTGACATATCTTAGTTTAGTTTATTCGAGGACGAATAAAAAGATAAGTGTGGGGGTATTTGATATACACATAAATGTGTATATTTTATCCGCTTATTTATCTTATTTTATATTTAAAATAATTGATACTGTGTATTTATAGTTGTGTTTTCAGATTATTTATGATGAATGAATTAATGCACGTAAATGTTGAAAAGCTTGAAGAAATGTTGCTGTTCAACCACCTTCTGCCGCATATGTTAATCCAATGTCTTTTCATAAAGATAGCTTGTTGCAGATGTTATGGAGTTCCCATTCATGCTCAAAACAATTGATATTGATGTCATTTGATGCTCGCAAGCTACTACAATGGCAAATCTATTCATTCGCGTTCACATTGGCTCATTTGAAAGGCTTTCCACTCACATGCGTTCACACTTAACTACTTGGTTATTTTGAAAAAGGGATTTTGTCCCACATTGTGGAATGAGCCTCTTAGCCTTGGCCAATACAACTATAAATACCTTGTACCTTATTCATGTAAAGACACACTTAGTTTTATTCTGTAATTCTCTTCTTGGAATAAAACTCTTCTTTCTCTTTTCTGTTTAGTTCTATTTACATGTATTTTCTTTTCTGCAATTAGTGTAGCTATTTAGTTAATATCTTTTCTTAAGTCCTTACTAGTTTTTCTTCAATGTTGAAATATATTTGTGTTGAAATAATAACACAAATGAGGAGCTAAACCCCTACAATTTAGGGGTGATGAAGCTCTCTAATCACATAGATTCAACATAGTTTATTCTTCATGGTCTCTATTTGTGTTTATTAAAGAATGGATGTTTAGCGTATTTTGTTAATCATATTTGGTTTTGATGATCTATGCCTCTAATTAATAGAGGATAGATCATGCTTGATCAAATGACACAAATAATTTACCTTTTCATCTATATATTATTTTGGCAATAAGAGGAAGTGTTAATCTACATTTGATATTCTATATTACTAATTATTAGTAAATAGAGTATTCTTAAAATTGATGTTGCTTTCAACTTGTTTTCTTTTTCGTGAGAACTGAATAGTGAATTAGATTTATGTTATAGTTTGATGACTTATATTATGCTAATTAATAACATAAATATGTCATACTTATAATAAACACAAAATCTAATCTCACTAATGACCAAACAAATAGAGAACATAATTTCATGATGTTGATTTGTGTGATTTAGAGAGTGAAAACACCTCTAAGTTGCTCTTAACCAATAGTTTCATTCTCAACTTAGTCATTAATTTTGCTAAATTTTAGTTAATTCAATTCATAGTTTGGTTTAATTTGATTGAATAGAATTTAAAATAATTCTTTCCCTGTGGATCGACCCGTATTCGCCACGTACGAACAATTGTACGCCGTGCGCTTGCGGTTTATTTCAATATTCGCGACGATTTTCTAATTCATAGAATACTCGTCGTCGAACAGTTGGGCTCGTGAATGAGGAGAGGAAGGGGGAGAGGAAGCATCGTCGAGGGGGGGGGGTGCGTTGCGGGTCCGTTCAAGTGGAGGGGGGGTCTGTGGGTGTTCGGGCGTGGATCGGGTTTGGGGTTCGTGGCTAGGTCGAGCTGGAGGAGAGGAAAGGAGGGACTGGAGGAGAAGGATCGGTGGGGGAAGGGAGCGCCTGCTCCGGCGGCGCGATGGGCGGCGGATCGCCCCCGTCAATCCTCTTCCCAGCCCTTTTTTTTATTTTTTATTTCTGAGTGGAGAAAACAAAGAACGGGGGGGGGGGGGGGGGGTTGTATGAAAATATATATATATTTAATTATTTAATTAATTTCAAAAAGCAATTTTTATTTTCGACCTCGAAACGAGACCCACCGCCTGTCGTCCATAGCTAATTACCCCCATTCCGAACACAATGGGATATGTATCGTAAGCTGATTCGATCGTTTCGATCTGTTTTCGTTAAAATCAACATATAACTCTATATATTGAATTTGAACGCGCATTTCAATTTACCGGGGTCACATACTAACTCTAAAAATTCTCGAAAAATATTTTCTAGCTTCGTATTGACGATACGGTCCTAACAAAACTAGTTTCGTCGAATTCTGAGACCGTTGGAAAAATGGCCATTTTCCAGTCGATTAAATTCAACTGAAACTGGTCAAACGCGTTTTCCTTTGCCACGCTCACATATTGATTCGAAAAATTATGAAATTTGGAATCTAACAATAACTTGACATCACGGACCCAACAAAAGTGGTTTCGTCGAAATCCGAGGTCGTTTGCAAAATTTCCATTTTTAAGGGCCTGAATTCCATAGCGACTATTCAGAATTTTCAACTGGACATATCTTTTGATTCCCGCTATGAAATTTCGATTTTTTGGATTCGTTGGAAAGATATCCTCAAATAGATCCTATTATTTTTGGTTTTGCCAAAATCCGGTTTATTTTGCACCCGGTACATTCAATTGAAGTTTGAAATCGAATTATCGAACTACCGCGCCATTTTCAATTCCTTTTTTAATTATATATAATTATTTATATTCTAACGACGATCTACATAATATATACATTCAAATTCTATTCAAAATAAATTTTCCGTCGTTTTTATTTAAAATAATCTATTTTAAATATGCAAAATTCATTAAAATTGCCAAAATAAAAATTTTAAACTAGCTCGCATTTCCGGGTTATTACACATATAATGGCCTGAATAGAATGCGCTGCGCCGCGGCAGTTCGCGAATTTCGACCATTGACTTCGAACGGACATTACGGGAGATCCGACCGTCGGATTCTCCTAAAACTGGAACCGTTGGGTTCGTATCGAAAAGATATTTCCAAGGAATACAAGAGATTTGAAATCTAATGGTTGGATTTGGAATTATGTCCAAATCAAATTTGGAAAAGGTCGTTGTAAGTGCAGTTCGATGACCGTTTATGGAAATCGACTGTACGGGCTTTGATAAAATTATTAAAAATATCAATAATTTGTGTAAAATCATAATAAATGATTTGGAAAGAATTGGGATGAAAAATTCCATATTTGAAAAGATAAAATTATATTTTTATCGAAATGAACTAGTTATAAACTATAATTATAAATCCAATATTTTTAATATAAATAAATTGGATTTGAAATGGTTTTAAAAATAACCGGAATTTCCAATATATGAATTGGAATGGATTTGAATCGAAATTATCTTTGGAATATTTCGATATTGGATTCAGTGATTATATGGATATTGTGGAGGAATTTGGGATATATATATATATATATATATATATATATATATATATCGTTATTCCAATACTATATTTGTTGGTTTCATATTTTGATATTGAATATAAGCCGATATATTTTCTATTCAGAGCCTTGTATTTAATATCAAATTGGATTTTGGGTTTGTCGTGAATGGTATCATTAATAATACTGTTCTTAAACCCAATGGAGTTAAGAAAATTAGAAACTGACCGGAGATTAGCTAAGTTGAATGGTTTCCTGAGTATTGATCTAATGTTGGTTTTGGCCTTCGGGGTTAATACTTAGGGAATTTTTCTCTTACTAATTTGAAGTTAGAGACGGATGGGATTTTGGGTTTGTCGTGAACTGTGTTTTAAATGACACTGTTCTTAAACCCAGTGTGAAAAGAATAAATTTTTTAATTAAGATTTGAAGAAGATTATCAATTAATTAACATTTAATTGGAACTGAAAATGGAATGTGAATTGGGTTTATTGTGAACTGTGTTTTTAACGACATTCGTTCTTTAACCCAATTTACAGTGAAATGTGATTTGGAATTTATAACCTTTTTATTAAGATTTAACGGGAATTTTCTAAAGTAACGTTTTCCAATTTAATATATTAAATTGGAATTGAATGGAAGTCGATTGATAATAATCAAAGTGAATTTATGTGGAGGAAGATTGTTAATACATATGGAATTTAAAAGGCTTTGCCGTTATTCCATTTATATTATTAGTCGGATACGAAAATTGATATCGATTATATATTGGTTTGTTTTCCCGTGAAGATTCCACAATTAATGGAATGTGATTTGGGTTTATCGTGAACTGTGTTTTAAATGACATTAGTTCTTTAACCTAGTTAAAGGTAGGATTACATGTCTATCATTGTATTTCGAACTGTATGGTTATTCTCTTGCTTAACACCCTTCTTTGAGACGTACGAGCTCAGAGGTTATATATCGGCAGAAATCAATAGTATGGTGTAGATTGTCGATGCGACATGTTTGTGTTTCCAAAGTTAAATAATCATTAATATTGATTTTTGGGAAGATTAAAACTAAGTGGAGTTTTAATGAATCTTTAATTAGATTGAAATGGGAATTGATAATTTAAATTATCAAATTTGGGAAATGATCGAGAATGGAGTATCGCCAGTTTTGCTCCTAGTGGTAGTTAAATCTTTAATTAGATTTGAATGGGAAATGGTAATTAATTTTACCGATAAGACTATTGTGTTAGTTATGGAGTATTACCATTTTTTCTCCATGAGATGAATAGGTTGGGATTGGGAAATTAAACAAATGATTACTTCGGTAAGGTGCGCTAATCCCGACTAGTTTGGAAAACCGTAACATGGTTTGAATTGACATCCAAAGGAAGATTAAAGAATAAATTTAAAGAATTTATCTTTGATAAAATTAATGGGAACCTTTCCCAAACTATATGAATATTTGAATAAAAGAATATTCAGAATTGGAATGAGGCGCATGTTGTGTTTTTATAGCACTTGTTTATTATATACGCGAGTTATTAAGAAAGGTTGGGTTTATACCCATTCTGAATAACTGATTCGACGATAAGTCGACGATGAAGACGATGGTTGAAGAACGGAGGTCTTCACATCGTTTTGATGATTACTGATGTCTTGATTGGGTTATACATCCAAGACGAGGTAATAAGTGGTGATCGTCCAGACGTACTTGGAGATCGACGAATATGCGAGGGTCTCTCTCCTGTATTTGACATATGGGATGAGGAATAAGGTGCCTCCGGTTTCATTCAGACCCAAAACGAAATTGTAAATGGACTGTGTGTCTGACATTGGATTTTATTCTGTGTTGATTGATTTCTATTAAATATATATCTGTTTGGTGGTGGAGAATTTATTCTCTTGCTTAATGCCCTTCTCTGAGACGTACGAGCTCAGAGGTTATATATCGATAGATATCAGTCGCATGGCATGAATTGCCTGCGTGGTATGCTGAGATGCAAATGATCAAGGCTTCTGTTGAAAAGTAGAGTCTTATGGTTGATGATCAAAGCACGGCTTTAATACAACATATCTTTGTGTATAGCATTAATTCGTGGGCCTCACACCTCGGTATGAGTCAAAAACGGGATAAGGGAACCCAAGGAGGACATGACGTTTCTTTCTATCTATGGGTGGTGTTAGGGTTTTGCATGCCCTGACATTGTTATATTTTTACCTATGTGGTTGTTGGATTGCGAGGCACCTCGGTTATATCGGTCTCTTTGGAGCCGATGGATATAGGTTCTATAGGATCGGGAAACGTGTGTTCAGGAATTGCCAATCCACTAACGTAAGTGTGGACCGGCCTTGGAGGATCCAGGGGTCTTCTGCGGGAGATCCTGAGGCATTTGCTAGAGTGTCTCGAAGCCGGCGAGGAGTATATCCCGTGCCTCGAATCATGACGGAAATCCAATTTCCAATACGTGACATTTCGGTTTTGATTGTAGAGCCTAGTATTGGCGACATGATATATGGTACCCATGTCGTTCTAGGATTGATACATTTATATTTGAAGTTGTTTTCATACACTTTACACTATAATAGTATCAAAATGATTTGTTTTAAATGTATCAAGCATTATTTGGCTATTATAAGGTAAAACCCTATCCTCCGACTTGCGTTGCATTGTGCGATGGGACCTGGGTCTTATAATAGCTTCATTTTTCCAAAAAGCATTGCGCTGTTTGTTCTATGCACTAGTATTCTTGGGAGGAAACCCGTTCCCTGTTATACGGTGTGGTCCCTTGATTTACTTTATTTTTAAAAAAAAGTTTTAAATAACTGTTTAGTTCTCACACCAGTCACATGACTGACCTGGAGTTTATTGTTTTAACTTAAACTCTGAGTGCCCCTATTTTCCACACATGCAGCTAGTAGTTTTGGTTTTTCAGATTTATATTCACAGGATCCTAGTTTACAGCTGGAACGATATTCAGAAAGCTCTGTATCTGTGTATCTCTTTCAGTTGTGTTTTGTATTATTTTCCGCTACATTGTAATTTGTAAATCTCTGATATTTCTCTGATGTATAATATTTATTCATACTCGGTTATATTCTTGTATTCTGATGGAATTGTTGTAATTAACAATGAAATGTTCTTCTGTTTGTGTTCTGATTTGTCGCGTTCTCAACTCAATCTGGGCTTTCCTTTACGAGGAAGTTCGGGTCGTTATATTTTAGTCCAAATCTGAATTTGGATTTGGAAGATAAGATATATGATGAAACTTAGATTTTGATATAAGCTCTAAACTGGAATTGAGTTACTTAAGAGGGAACTTAAGTAGTATTTTATGAAATAGTTCATAATTAATTTTGGAATTACAGAAATGTTATTAACATTATTGAGTAAGATTAATAATGTGTTAAAACTTGGTAGAATTAGATATTTTGAGGAAGTGCATGTTTAAAGAAGGATAGGTTGCTTGTTGTTTTGCTTTGTAATTAGAGTTTAGTTGCCCAACAAATAGGTAAACTTTAATACTGATGTTTGGATAATTGATTTTATACCCCTGAGATGGGTAGCCGCTAGGGTTTTTGTTTTTCTTTGATCGACGTGAGGCCCAGAGTGGTGGTTGTAGTTGTTCAGATTGAGGTACACAAAGAAGGTGCTAGCAAATTTTTCGTACAATTTTAAGACTTAGATTTTTTTTTTGATGATAATTCTAAAATGATTATTTTAAAAATAATTAGGTATGAAGCATTCTTCTTACCTAGTAATTTCAGGGATGAAATTCTTTTGAGAGGGTAACGACCTGAATTTTTTTAGTCATTGAAATTTGAACATTTGAACTTGTTTTAAAATGTTATATTTGAAATATTAATGTATTTTTAAATAGAATTCATTTATAAAACGACGTTTGAATGTATAATTTATATTTAATTTAAAAAAGAGCTTGCAGCAGCATGGTAGGTCGTATTGAGTTCTGAACTTTAATTTTATATATAGAATCCAATATAAGTTGGAATTCTTTGAAACAAGAATCATCCGAATTATTTGATTATAATTTTCTAATGAAAGAGAAAATTAAAATTTTCATATTATAGATTTTAAGCTATGTCCAAATTAAATTTCCAGAAAGTGCTATGGAATCGATTATAAACCATTATGATTAATTAAATAAACTTAATTTAATTTGAAAGGAATTTGTATGTACCTTGAGGTAATGATTGAATTAAAACACGAAACCAGTTCCGTTGAGTTCGTATCGACGTTTAGAGTCGAGATAGGTATATAGTTCTTTATTTTGGAAGATATGGTAATTTGGTGTTTAAAATAGCGTCATTTTACATGTAAAATATCATTTCGGGAGAACAGCCTTAGAATGCGACAAAACTTGTGTCATGGATCCGTACTAGTTTGTTAATATATGATTTTGATTTTCATATCGATCGGACTTACCGTTTGATCATGCGAATGGTAAACGCTTAGATTTTTCTTTAATGTTTTATCGATTTAATATGAAACTTAATAATAACCAATTTTCAAACGAACTCATATTTCAACAAAACAAATTTCATTAAATCCTTAGTGATTAATTATTATGAGGTTTCAAGTTTCATGTTAATTAGATTTATTTTGTGATCGTTCACAATTTAAACGCGTACCGATTCACATTGTGAATTAAAAAAGGAAGTTTTACAAACGATCTCGGAATTCGATGAAACCTATTCCATCATGTCTGGAATATTGAGTTATGCTAGGATTTCAATTTTCAACGCAATTGAGGTCGTATGTGATTGTTTAAGCATGTTACTTCATGCATAATTTTCATATAATAATATTTTAATAATTGGTTGCATATAAATATCAGACCAACCCTTAAAATTCGTGGTCAATCCCTATGTCATAGTCAAACATTCCTGAACTACATCCATATTCATTTTGAATGGCATAAATCGCCGAGCTTCATCCCCTCGAACCAAAAACTTCCCAACTACCAAAGTGTTCGACTCGTCAAGATCTTCTAGTTGACAGGCCATGATGGGGTATGATGCGATGTAGGGGCCGAAATCGAGCCTGAAAGGCACTAACATTCGTGGGTTATTACTGGCGATGGTCGTGATCAAGTTGAGCGAGCTTGGGGTCGATGGCAGAGGAGCTTGTGGCACATGTTTCGGTGAGGTCTGTTGGGCCTCCAGTCGACGTCAGGTGGATGTAATGACCCGCATTTTTCAGCGGTATAATAATTTATTTATTTAATTATTTAAATAGTGATTCAGAGAATTTAATAGTCATTGAATTAAATAATAGTGAATATTTAATTGAAATAATAATTAAATAATACATTTAATTCTGAAATGATCAGAATTGGCTGAGATGGCGATATGGTATGAAATAGGAAATTCAAAATATATAATTCAGTTTAGAATTGAAATAGAATAACGAATAAATTTAAATAACATCAGTTTGAACGTATAATTATATTATAATTATAAACAAGCTCGAAATGGCGCTGCAGTTCGCGATTTGGCGATTTAAACTTCAACTGGATATACAGAAGCCGTTTCAAATCGGATTTCTGTGAAACAAGAAATATTGGGAGCTGGTGAAGTATATCTTTCTAATGGAAGAGAAAAATCGAGATTTCGTCGTGTAGATTTTGATTTATGTCCAAATCAAATATTCAGAAAAACAGCGGTATATTCGTTCGTGGCCATAACGGTTATTTTAAAATATTTGAATATCGGGTTTGAATTTAGACAAGGTTCTTTTGAGACATAACAATAATTTAATTTTTAGAATTTTACTGTAATTTTTAATTAATTAAACATGTGACTTTTTATTTGGAGTATTTTGCACCCTGTAATCAACATTTTGGGGTCCCCCAATATGAGTTAATCTACCGATATTATTATATTTCTGGAGTCGGGATACCTCGCTCGTCACGATGGTGTTTTTATTTCTGTCCGTTGCAGTTCGTACTTGAATGGAGTTTCATATAGAAGGGTACCATAACATTTTTAAAAACAAAACCTCCCTTACTTTTTTGTGGTCATGACTTCTCCAGCCGACTCAAACACAAGAAGAGAACGTCACCTTCACAAAGAAATCAAGAAAATCCTACAAATTATCCTAACTTGTTCTATGGCCTAAACAAGACCACGCCTCCATGAAATTCTCAACCACAAGAATCAGATCAAAGAAAATCAAAAGAAATCGGTTATAAATACCCCCCTTAATAGTTATAACCTAATTCACATTCCAGAAAAAAAGTCAGCCGCCAATGTTTTTCTTCCAGGAAAATAAAACGTCGATCTTCAAGAAATCCAAACAAATCCATGAAAAATCCGTAAATCATTATACTTATATATATGGATTCCCGTTGAGTCTCTCTTCAATCTGATGTCGGTTTTAGACAACTCGACTTTGATTTTGTCGAGGTGGTTTTGTACAGCAGTAAACTAGGGTTCATTGATTCAGTAATTTGGGGCTATAATTCGAGTTGAGGTCGTTTGTTTTGGATTTGTGAGATCAAATGGAGTGCTTTGGCAACGTTTTGTAATTTTTGGTGATCGAAAATTTCGCGAGCTGTAGTATACAGCGTGAGATGGTTTTTTTTACCAGATTCCGAGGAGAATGATCGAGTACCTCAAAGCATGGATGGACAGATGGAGCTCACGACGAGATGATCCGTGGTGTCATCAGTTTGGATTTTCGTAAGGGAAGAGGGAGTTGTGGTGATTAGAAGATGCGGTCATGGCCTTTGTAAATAAAACGAGGAGCACGGTGGAATTTCTGAGTTGGGGGAAGAAGAATGGTAACGGGTCTGGGCTTTATGAGGGTATCGGCCGGAGTAAATTCAAGGTGAAGCCCACTTAGCTAAAAAGGGAATTTAATTAATTTAAATATAAATGTATTCAAGTCTTGTAACTTTAATATCTTGAACATGTGTTATCGGAATTGCGTGAAACAAGATCCGACAGGATCGAATTGACGGACACTACCCAATGGAACTGACAGGAAGTGGAGTGGAGCTCGTTTGAATTTATGGTGAAATAAATTGTTTGATTCAAATCAAACAACAGTTTATTGTTCTTTAAAGATTAACTGCAAATGTGAGTAAAACTCACCAACTCTGAACAGTTATATTTTTATAATTGTTAATCATCTGTTGATTGTTGTGTGTCAACTGTTTGGTTGAATTGTTTGTGTATTGATTAAAATTATAGATAACGATATATATCAAATCGTTAATCGAATATTGATTCTGTTATCAGAATATTTTATACTCGTATTGTTTAACATTTGTGATGCAGGGAAACAGGTTGGAGGAATCCGACTGGATTCCTCAACATTTATTTTACTGTTTTTCATATATTGTGATATATGATGTGTTATATAATCTGTTATGGATTATGTGTGTTAGAATGATATTGATCCTTGTTATTTGATATTTTAAATATCATAAAAAGACCCTGGGATGTAAAAAGAATTATTTCAATGTACATTGAAATAAAGGGACTTTATAAAATCAACAGATTTTATAAAAAGGAAATATTTCGAAAGTAAATAAAAGGAAAATGTTTATAAAACGAATAGAGTTTTATAAAAGGGAAAAATGTTGATAAAACGAATAGAATAGAATAAAGGAATATTTATTTAGTAAATAAATAGAATTATAAAAGGGATATTTAGTTGGAAACTAAATAGAATTATAAAGGAATATTTAGTTGGAAACTAAATAGGATTATAAAAGGAAATTGACGAGATAAAAAGGAGTTAACTGAAAAGAGTAATCAAATAGAGTTAATCAATTAGACTTAATCGAAATGGAGTTAAACAGACATTGGAAACTAACTAGAGATTAATAAGTTGAATGGTTTCCTGAGTATCGATCTGATGTTGGTTTTGGCCTTCTGGGTTTATACTTAGGAAGTTGTTCTCTTGTTAGTTTATAGTTAGAGTCTGATAGATGTGGAAGAATAGTGATACATAATTAAGCTATGGAAATGTTTCCAATGTTAATAACGTATATTTTCTAAATGTAGAAAATAAGGAAATACAAACATATATATATGGTTGATGATTGATCGATATAATTTCCATTTGGAAATAATATTGTTGTTCGCACATGTGTTTTTCTTTGATAGTTAACTCATCGACTATCGAATTTTTCGACCATTTTAACGTTGTTAATATGGAGAGACCGGTTGGATTATTATCTAAAGAACCACTCTGTATTGGCATAAGCGTTGTGAATCATATATGCCAAAGATAATTGAAGACGGAGTAAAGTGCAAGGGCTATTGTATAAGTCTTAGATAACAATGCCTAAAATGGATGTACTGAATAGTGCCTTCGGTTCATCCTGTTCCTGGATGACTTGTATGGATGAATGTCTGACAGAGTATTTCTAGAAAGGTCACGTACATTGATTTCTTCAACCGTACAAAGAGTGGAAGCGGAGAAGGAAACTTCTTTAGCTAACACGTAATGTACTGTTATAGACGTCAATTAGTGATTTTCGATGGATATGACAATGTGACATTCGAAGTGAATCTGATGTGATGATAAGGCGTAACCTCAAGCCTCATCAACCGGTATATGACAGAAATCGGGCAGGTAGCATGGCTATGTAGGTCGCACTTATTTGGGTGTATAATCACCTGATCTAGAGTTTCATTTACTTCAAAAAAATATGTTGTTGATGCTGTCCCATTTGGGAAACGGTTGCTGATCCCAACCGTTGGTGATATACATTCGATACACTCAAGCTAAATGAGTGGTCGGGTTGCAAGATGTTATTGTTGAACCTAGTGTATTCCTTTCTAGAGGTACACTAGCGAAAGGTGGTTCCATACCTTGTCATAGTTGGAAATCCATTACCCAATACGTGCTTGCGATTTTGATTGTATACTATATATGTAGAACATGAGATGAAAGCATTTCAGCTAGAGAATTATTATATTGTGGTTGATAGACATTATTATAATATCAAAAGGTTTTTGATATAAAGATGTTTTGGATTCTCATAAGGGAAAAACCCGTTCTATTATACGGCGTAGTCTTATGAGATATCGTTTATTTGTTCAACCTGTTTTTAACTGTTTTACTCATACCAGTCCCATGACTGACCCAGAGTTTATTTTGTTTTGTTTTCCCTAAACTCTTGGGTGCCCAATTTTGTACGGGTGGTCAAGTAGTCGGGATTTACAGATATTTGAAGAGCTAGAGCAGGAGGCTTCAGGATCATATAGCTATAGTTTATTTCCGCTGTGTTGTAAGTGCTGTACTTTGATAATGATGTATATTCAAGTACAGATATATATTTCAAGTTATGTTATATATATTATATGTTATTCGTTCCGCTGTGAGGTTCGTGTTACTCTGATGTTGTGTTCTTCTTCTTCTATTCTAAGTTTCTGTCTTATCTATTCCCACCCTCTAACCTCTTTCATTAACTATTCGGTTAGTTTCGATCCTTGGATGTCCGATATATGTTGTATATCGGGTAACTAAGATCGTCAAAATCCGGGTCGTTACAGTTGGTATCAGAGCTTAAGGTTAAAAGAATTACCTTGGCTCTATGGCGTGACTCAGAAGAGATGGGGTTAGTAATATCCTAGATTGAGTTGAGTGTATATATACGAGTGAGCGTATTTGTTATTGATATAAAAATTGTTTTATATCGTGGTGATTTATTGGTTGAGTTGTTTATGAGTTCTGGTCGATCAGTTTGATCCACTGTATCGGTAGGAGTTACTAAACACTCGAATACGATGGGTCGACACGATATGTTTTGAAAAGAGGGTAAATTAAAATAAGTTTATCCAAGGTATATCTTGATATAGAGAAGATATACATATCAAAATTATAATATAGTGGATATATTGGTTGTTATTATAATCGAGTAAGATTATAAATTAAATGGTTATGTAAATAACCAATCAGAATTCATATAAGTGAAATACGTGAAATCAGATGAGTTAAATCTGAAATTTAAACCAGAAATTGAATTAAAATTCTGGAAAAATTGGATAAGTGTTTGTAAATAGATTTGGATTAAAAATAAGGAAAATTTAAGATCCTGGGAGATTTTAAATTGTTTTACAAGCAGTGTGAATTATATTTTGAAATGGATTTCAAAGTGGAAATATTTAGAAATGGTTTTATAGTATTGAACTCACTTCGATCGCTGGAAAATAGATTCTGATGATGACAGCTGCATCATCAGTATTCATTTTCGAGTTGTAAGTGACGAATTACTATCAGAGGTACTGTTTTGAATTTGTTTTGGGAAAGAACAAATTGTGTTGAATTTCAAAAAGGAAAATATTGATTTTTGAAAAGAGTAATCTGTTTAAAAACTCCCAGGGAAAGACTGTTTGAATTAAAAACCAAATTTGAGCAGAAATTGGGGAAAGCAAATTGGAATTAAAATAAAGTCAATTAAGGGGTAACTGAAATTGAATTAGAATGATATCGAGACAAATTAGATTTGGGAGATTCAAATTTGAAGTGTAATGTGATAATCAAGTTAAGAGTTGGGAATCGAGAAGAAACTCGAGTTGTGGCTCGAATATAAGCGAATGGTTGTGTTGTGGATAAAAGCATATTGGAATTTGATTGGGATGATCCTTATATCCGCTGAATTGATAACAGGTGGAAAGGATATAATGATATGCTGACAAAAAGGTACAAGTTTATATTTCTATTGGATATAAGATTTATGAGCCGAATTGGCAAGCCGCTTGGCTGTTTGATTTTCTTTTGGGATGGAGATGGCCCAAAGGGGTGAGTGGTGGTTTGACGTATTGACCAGTACAAAGGAGGTGCTGGCGAAATTTTTCAAAAAATTAAGGTGCTAGAAAATTTTCAGAATTTTTGAAAATTTTCGTTGATAAGAATTAATTAATATTTAATTGAATTTAAATTGGTTCAGTTGAAAACTGAAATTAAGAAGTGAACAACTAAGTTCTAACCGGTTAATAGAGTTGTTATCTACCTTAGCAATTTCGAGGACAAAATTATTTTAAGTGGGGAAGAATGTAATCACCCGCATTTTTCAGCGGTATAATAATTAATTTATTTAATTATTTAAATAGTGATTCAGAGAATTTAATAGTCGTTGAATTAAATAATAGTGAATATTTAATTAAAATAATAATTAAATAATACATTTAATTCTGAAATGATCAGAATTGGATGAGATGGCGATATGGTATAATTTGGGAAATTCAAAATATATAATTCAGCTTAGAATTGAATTAGAATAACGAATATATTTAAATAACGTCAGTTTGAACGTATAATTATATTATAATTATAAACGAGCTCGAAATGGCGCTGCAGTTCGCGATTTGGCGATTTGAACTTCAACTGGATATACAGAAGCCGTTTTAAATCGGATTTCTATGAAATAAGAAACGTTGGGAGCTGGTGAAGTATATCTTTCTAGTGGAATAGAAAATTCGAGATTTCGTCGTATAGATTTTGATTTATGTGCAAATCAAATATTCAGAAAAATAGCGGTATATTCGTTCATGGCCATAACGGTTATCTTAAAATATTTGAATATCGGGTTTGAATTTAGACAAGGTTCTTTTGAGACATAACGATAATTTAATTTTTAGAATTTTCCTGTAATTTTTAATTAATTAAATATGCGACTTTTTATTTAGAGTATTTTGCACCCTGTAATCAACATTTTGAGGTCCCCCAATATGAGTTAATCTACCGATATTATTATATTTTTGGAGTCGGGACACCTCGCTCGTCACGATGGTGTTTTTATTTCTGTCCGTTGCAGTTCGTACTTGAATGGAGTTTCATATAGAAGGGTACCATAACATTTTTAAAAACAAAACCTCCCTTACTTTTCTGTGGTCATGACTTCTCCAGCCGACTCAAACACAAGAAGAGAACGTGGAAAATTCACCTTCACAAAGAAATCAAGAAAATCCTACAAAATATCCTAACTTGTTCTATGGCCTAAACAAGACCACGCCTCCATGAAATTCTCAACCACAAGAATCAGATCAAAGAAAATCAAAAGAAATCGGTTATAAATACCCCCTTAACAGTTATAACCTAATTCACATTCCAGAAAAAAAAAGTCAGCCGCCAATGTTTTTCTTCCAAGAAAATAAAATGTCGATCTTCAAGAAATCCAAGAAAAATCCGTAAATCATTATACTTATATATATGGATTCCCTTTGAGTCTCTCTTCAATCTGATGTCGGTTTTAGACAGCTCGACTTTGATTTTGTCGAGGTGGTTTTGTACAGCAGTAAACTAGGGTTCATTGATTCAGTAATTTGGGGCTATAATTCGAGTTGAGGTCGTTTGTTTTGGATTTGTGAGATCAAATGGAGTGCTTTGGCTAAGTTTTGTCATTTTTGGTGATCGAAAATGTCGCGAGCTGTAGTATACAGCATGAGATGGTTTTTTTGACCAGATTCTGAGGAGAATGATCGAGTCCCTCAAAGTGTGGATGGACAGATGGAGCTCATGACGAGATGATCCGTGGTGTCATCAGTTTGGATTTTCGTGAAGGGAAGAGGGAGTTGTGGTGATTAGAAGATGCGGTCATGGCCTTTGTAAATAAAACGAGGAGCACGGTGGAATTTCTGAGTTGGGGGAAGAAGAGTGGTAACGGGTCTGAGCTTTGTGAGGGTATGGGCCGGAGTAAATTCAAGGTGAAGCCCACTTAGCTAAAAAGGGAATTTAATTAATTTCAATGTAAATGTATTCAAATCTTGTAACTTTAATATCTTGAATATGTGTTATCGGAATTGCGTGAAATAAGATCCGACAGGATCGTATGGACGGACACTACCCAATGGAACTGACCGAAAGTGAAGTGGAGCTCGTTTGAATTTATGGTGAAATAAATTGTTTGATTCAAATCAAACAACAGTTTATCGTTCTTTAACGATGAACTGCAAATGTGAGTAAAACTCATCAACTCTGAACAGTTATATTTTTATAACGTATTTTTAGAACTGTTAATCATCTGTTGATTGTTGTGTGTTAACTATTTGGTTGAATTATTTGTGTATTGATTAAAATTATAAATAACGATATATATCAAATCATTAATCGAATATTGATTCTGTTATCAGAATATTTTATACTCGTGTTGTTTAACATCTGTGATGCAGGGAAACAGGTTGGAGGAATCCGACTGGATTCCTCAACATTTATTTTACTGTTTTTCATATATTGTGATATATGATGTGTTATATAATCTGTTATGGATTATGTGTGTTAGAATGATATTGATCCTTGTTATTTGATATTTTAAATATCATAAAAAGACCCTGGGATGTAAAAAGAATTATTTCAATGTATATTGAAATAAAGGGATTTTATAAAATTAGCAGATTTTATAAAAAGGAAATATTTCGAAAGTAAATAAAAGGAAAATGTTTATAAAAGATTTTTATAAAAGGGATTTTTTTTGATAAAATGAATAGAATAGAATAAAGGAATATTTATTTAGTAAATAAATAGAATTATAAAAGGGATATTTAGTTGGAAACTAAATAGAATTATAAAGGAATATTTAGTTTGAAACTAAATAGGAATAAAAGGAAATTGACGAGATAAAAAGGAGTTAAGTGAAAAGAGTAATCAAATAGAGTTAATATATTAAAGTTAATCGAAATGGAGTTAAACAAAAATTGGAAACTGACTAGAGATTAATAAGTTGAATGGTTTCCTGAGTATCGATCTGATGTTGGTTTCGGCCTTTGGGGTTTATACTTAGGAAGTTGTTCTCTTGTTAGTTTATAGTTAGAATCTGATAAATGTGGAAGAATAGTTATATGTAATTAAGCTATGGAAATGTTTCCAATGTTAATAACGTATATTTTCTAAATGTAGAAAATAAGGAAATACAAATATATATACATATGGTTGATGATTGCTCGATATAATTTCCATTTGAAAATAATATCGTTGTTTGCACACGTTTTTTTCATTGATAGTTAACTCATCGACTATCGAAGTTTTCGACCATTTTAACGTTGTTAATATAGAGAGACCGGTTGGATTATTATCCAAAGAACCACTCTGTATTGGCATAAGCATTGCGAATTATATATGCCAAAGATAATTGAAGACGGAGTAAAGTGCAAAGGCTATTGTATAAGTCTTAGATAACAGTGCCTAAGATGGATGTACTGAATAGTGCCTTCAGTTCATCCTGTTCCTGGATGACTTGTATGGATGAATGTCTGACAGAGTATTTCCAGAAAGGTCACGTACATTGATTTCTTCAACCGTACCAAGAGTGGAAGCGGAGAAGGAAACTTCTTTAGCTAACACGTAATGTACTGTTGTAGACGTCAATTAGTGATTTTCGATGGATCTGACAATGTGACATTCGAAGTGAATCTGATGTAATGATAAGGCGTAACCTCAAGCCTCATCAACCGGTAAATGACATAAATCAGGCAGGTAGCATGGCTATGTAGGTCGCACCTATTAGGGTGTATAATCACCTGATCTAGAGTTTCATTTACTTCAAAAAAATCTATTGTTGATGCTGTCCCATTCGGGAAACGGTTGCTGATCCCAACCGTTGGTGATATACATTCGATACACTCAAGAAAAATGAGTGGTCGGTCATGTGTAGCCGGGTTGCAAGATGTTCTTGTTGAACCCAGTGTATTCCTTTCTAGAGGTACACTAGCGAAAGGTGGTTCCATACCTTGTCATAGTTGGAAATCCATTACCCAATACATGCTTGCGGTTTTGATTGTATACTATATATGTAGAACGTGAGATGAAAGCATTTCTGCTAGAGAATTATTATATTGTGGTTGATAGACATTATTATAATATCAAAAGGTTTTTGATATAAAGATGTTTTGGATTCTCATAAGGGAAAAACCCGTTCCGTTATACGGCGTGGTCTTATGAGATATCGTTTACTTGTTCAAACTGTTTTTAACCGTTTTACTCATACCAGTCCCATGACTGACCCGAAGTTTATTTTGTTTTGTTTTCCCTAAACTCTTGGGTGCCCAATTTTGTACGGGCAGTCAAGTAGTCGGGATTTACAGATACTTGAAGAGCTGGAGCAGGAGGCATCATGATCATATAGATATAGTTTATTTCCGCTGCGTTGTAAGTGCTATACTTTGATAATGATGTATATTCAAGTACAGATATATATTTCAAGTTATGTTATATATATTATGTGTTATTCGTTCCACTGTGAGGTTCGTGTTACTCTGATGTTGTGTTCTTCTTCTTCTTCTGTTCTAAGTTTTTATCTTATCTATTCCCACCCTCTAACCTCTTTCATTAACTATTCGGTTATTTTCGATCCTTGGATGTCCGATATGTGTTGTATATCGGATAACCAAGATCATCAAAATCCGGGTCGTTACAGCGGAGCACGGTAGAGCTGAGTTCTATGTGCATGGGTTTGTCGAAGTTGAGAACGAACTAGGAATGAAGAAAAAGGATCGGCCCGTGTAATTTAAATAACGTAATTAATATATTTATGTTATAATTAATAAATTAATTGGGTTAATCAAAATCTTATAATTATAATGTCTATAACTTGCTCACTATTATCGAAATCAAACAAAACAAGAGATATTGTAGTCATCTTAACGAGCACTATGCCATGGAACAGATTTGAACGCATTTAGATGCAGTTGGAATTTCCAATTAAATTAAACGTGTGTTTAATTTAATTGAAATCGGTTGTTATTTTAACAAATGGAAATTAAGGTAAGTTTACACACTCAGTTTGTCCCACTTATATTTCATATAAGTCGGGTTTATAATGTGTGTGCCATAGTTGCTAATTTTTGAATGTATGTTAATTATATATTCATAGGCTAAATGAATGGATGAAATTAAACATTTGTTTAATTCAAGTGAAATCCAAATCGTTATTTTAATGATTGGAACCAAATGAGGTAATTTACCTTGTTGGTCATGTATATATCAATATAAATGTGTTAAATAAAATGGTTGATGTGAAAGTGTCGTTATTGACTATTTATAGAAATCATCAGTTTAATTGGATATTACCATGGATGATTATATTGAGATAATTATGGTTGTGATGCAGGAAAAACAGGTTAGAGGAATCCTACCAGTAGTGTCAAATTTCATATATTATGATATATGTTGAAAATATATTATTGTGATGCTGGAAATGACAGGTTGGAGGAATCCACCCGGATTCCTCACTGATTGATAATGTTTATTAATGTGATTAGATGTGTTCGATTGGATGTGAAATTGGTTGATATTTCACTGTTTGGTACTTTAGAAGTCATTTGTCTCTTTAGTACCGTCGATAAAATAAAAGATAGTTGGAACCGATGTTAAATCGATTCCGAATGTTTTCAAAGTTATAATTATATACGTATTTGAAATCCGACTTTTGTTTTATAAGTAAACATAAAAGTTTTGTTAACATTTTATAATTTTTAAAATTATAACTAATGGAAATTCTAAGGTTTTATTAAATTAATGGGTACAGTGTTATATAACTGGTTATACTAATGAATTTAAGTGTAATTGTCGTGTTAATAACATTTAGGTGTCGTAAATGGAATTTATACGATTTTAAAGTGTTAAAATGGGTTAAAGGAATCGTAAGTATACGTGAATTGGTTTAAAAGAGTGAAAGAGATTTTCTGTAACTAATGAACGTTTTTGCAAACATCGTTTTTTCATGAATGAGATTAGCGAATAAATGGAACTAAAACTGGAATATGGATTTGGGCGAGTAATTGAGATTGGGAAAAAAGACTTAGTAATTGAGATTTCAAGTCAAGATTTTTTTAAAGTAATTATAAATGGGAATGCGTATATATATAAATAGGGTTATATAGGAAAAGAGTTATGAAATGAATTTCCTATAATAAAGGAATTTGTCAAATAAGAGTTAAATATTGGAAAACTGATTAAAGAATATGCGAAGTAAAAGATCTTAGTTATTTGCAAATATTTGCAAATAGAAAAGAATTTGTTAAATGGAAGGTTAATGGTTTTGGAAACGAAATCTGTAACATTTGTTTACAGAAGTTAAGTTGAACTATTATGGTTAATAAACATAAGATTTTGTAATAGACTTATATGTTATTTAAAACAATGAATAATAGTCATTGCAAATGATTTATAAAATAATATTTATAAAGAGATATTTGAAGAAGTTGAAATCTGATGTATTTTTGGTTAAGTCAAATAACTTTCTTATTGTCGATCTAAAGTTGGTTTTGGCCTTCGAGATTGTGTACTAGGAGGATTATTCACTTACCAACTTACTTTCAAGAATTGATAAAGGTTGAAGTAAAGTGATGAAAGGATATTCTCATACTAAAAATAAGAAATGGAAACGTTTTCCAAAGATAAAAAATTTAAGAAGAAAAGTTTAAATTAAAAGATGGTTAATTAAAGAGGCTAAATGATGTTGGGTGTTGAATCAGTGAATTCATTTTCTTTTTATGGAAGAATGGTTGTTTATTTGATAGTTAAATAACCGACTATCAATTCTGGCCTGTACGATTGTTGGAAGATGATGGAGCAGTTGAAGACCATGGATCTTCATGAGTGGAAGAACTACTTGTTAAATTCCTCTGGGCAGCTCCCGGATATATTTTGGTGGTGATTCAGTCGTGATTGAAATCTTCAAATTGCAAGTACTACTTGCAACTAATCCTTGGGGTGACTCCTATATATGGATGTGGTAGGAGGGTGTCTTCGATTCATCCTGTTCTTGGATAACTTATATGGATGGATGTGTGACAGAATATTTTCAAAGAGGTCGCGTACGTCGATTTCTTCAAACGTACCATAGTGACGGCAGAGAAGGCAACTTCTTTTAGCTTAACACCCACAGTATTTTTGTGGAAATCAATTAATGATTTCTGGCAGATCTGATGATGTGACATTCAAAATGAATGGAAATGTGCTATTCTGAAGGGTAAGTATAAACTCAAGCCTCATCAACCGGTAAAATTTCAGAAATTAGGTAGGCCACATGGCTATGTGGGTCGCACCTATTAGGGTATATCATTACCTGATCTAGAGAAATCAAATGCCTTTGATTGTCCCTTTTTTGTATGCTTTCGTTTCGGTTGGCCAGCCCCTAACCGTGGTAATGATATATTCGGTACACTCAATCAGACTGAGTGGTCGGTCATGTTTAGCTGGGTTGCAAGATGTTCTTGTTGAACCCTAGTGTATTTATCCCCTTTCCATAGTTGGAATCCATTCTCCAATAAGTGCCCGTGATTTTTGATTATATACTATGTATGTGGAGGGTGAGATGCAAATGTTCTGCTAGATGGTTATTTATTTGATATAGACACTATTATAATATCAAAATAGTTTTGATACAAAGAATGTTCTAGGTTATCGTAATGTAAAACCGTCTGTGTTTATGTGTGGACTGGTCTTACGATTATCCTTTTCTTTTAAAAAGATTTTTAACTTTAAACCAGTTGGATGATACCTGCAAACTTAGTGAGTTTTTCCACACTGGTTTACTAGACTGATTTGTGGTGTTTGCAATGCTTGGGTCAGACCGAATTTTTTGTAGATTAAGGATATGATGCTACGAACTTCAGAAGAAGAGCTGGAGGAGTTCAGATGTATGATTCGTATCTAGTGTTTTCCACTGTATTTTGTACATAAGGACATGTATTATCCAGATGTATTAAATGTCTGTTGTACTCTGATAATTGTAAGTATTATTTCAAGCTCTCAATAAAAATTTCTTTTTGTATTATATTTTATTCCGCTGTGATGTGAGACTCTGTGTGTTGTTAGTTAGTTTGGTTCTTCTTCTTTTCTTCTATTCTAATCTTCCTTTCTTATCTTTTCTCACCCCTTAAATTCTTTCTATTGGCATCTGGGTTTCCAACACGCTTTAGGTTGGACTTGTGTTGTTTTGGTCAACTTAAAGAGTACCGGGAGTTTGGGTTGTCACGAATGTAGTAAATTTCCAATCGGAGAAACGAAATGTTTTATTAAAATTTTAAATTTCTGTTATCTTCAATAGTATATAGTTTCGAACCACAAAATGCGAGATGTTACCAAAATGTCGTACTTTGATTTTTCTTTGGCTACGTTTCCATCGGATCCCTTCCGAGATTTTCTTTCTAATTCAAGTAACAAATTGAGATTTAGGCAGACCTTCAATTTGTTAGTAAAAGCATTAAAAAAAAATGTTAGCCCTTATTGTTGGCTAACCACCAGATGATCATGATTAAAAGAAAGAAAGTGAAATGGAGTGGATTATAGGTTCAAAAAATATGGGAGATGCAATATTTTCGTAATAATTCGAAAAATCGACGGGCTATGTTCATTTTAACAATTTTACTGCCTGTTTATGCTATATCTATCAATTTTAAAATAGATTCAAGCTTTATCTTGATATATAAAAGTGGAAATGCTTCTTCCAACAAAATCAAGTAAAAGATCAAGTGCCATTTTATTGTTGGAGATTATCACCTATTCATAACTGAATTTGGTTGCTTTTATTCTACAGATATGTTAAATCTTGTTTGAATTCATTAGTCAACTAGAGCCAGTACAATAAGAAAGAGACATAGTGAAAGATATTGGCCAAGCTTATAATTTGATGGATCGATAACAATCCATCAGTGGAATGATGTCGATCCATGCTTCAACTCAAAATCTCATGCTACAATAAAAACCGTTTAGTCTTCATTATTTTAGGTTTGAAGGGGCTAAATGGTTAATGTGGTATATCAATAATGGTCCACGATCCATTCTGAAAGGCTTGTCTTTTTCTTTTGTTTAAATAGAGATTCATAACACTTGAATTTTAGGGGTAATTTAGATATTTTGATGGATCGGTACGGATTCATGTATCAATACCAATGCATGCACTTATTCAAATTTATCTTTCTTTTTTTTACTTATTGTAGCTGATCGTCTTTCAGTTTAAAGTCACGTCCTTCATCGTTTCATAGTCAAATTCCATCAAAATGTCATATGAGAGAAATATTTGGATTACATATATTATCTAATTTTATGATTATTTTTCCTTTTTTGCTTAGTTTATTATATGGAGTGAATCTTATTTTAGAAAATAAGTTCCATTAGGTTATAAGAGTGGATCTTAATTATGAAAATATCGTTGATTTGTATCTTATGGACTCTTTTATTTGTCAACGGTAATTATTACCCTCTTCTCCTAAAAAAGACGACTTCATATCCCCCCCCCCCCCCCCTCATTTCTAATGAAGATCAAACGTGGACCGTCCTAAATATCATTTTGAAGAAAATGTTTTATTCTTTTTATCATGCTTATTACCAAGGCTAATTCTATTTCCACCCCGCTTTCCTCTTTTCACACCCCACTATTTGTCAATTTTTTTATTTTTCAAAATTATCCTTAATAGCTAACACAACAAATTATATTTAAAAAGAACAATCACGTGCTTAACACTAATGAAGCGATGTTCGTATAAGAACCTCGTTTGCTCCAAGCAGAGTTTATGTACTAACCTAATCCAGGTTGAGTGAGGTTCATACAACAATCTAGTTCGTGTCAAACTAGGTTTCTTTGATAACCTATTTCGCTTCAAACGTGGTTCGTGAATAAACCACATTACAGTTGAACATAATTTAAAATAAATTAGGGTATTTTTGAAAAAAATGCGGGTGAAAAGGAAAAAAAAAAAGGGATGTGGACATTTTTTAAAATCAGATGGGGTGTGAATGGAGGAAGCAGGGGTGTGAATAGGGCTAGCCTATTACCATTGTCCATTAATCACAATTCACACAGGGCATTCTCGTAAATCCAAGCAGCTAGCCCGCCAAATCCCTCCTCTCTTTCATGCTTCTTCAATCCCGGTCAATAATCAACGCTTCAAACCACACGCATTCATGAACATAAAAGCAAAGTCTTATCTGCGTCTATTTTACTTCGTTTTAATACTTGTACTCCATATTTTTCTACGAAGAAAGCGGCGAAAAGTAAAGGACTGGACTAGCTCTAGAGCTTGCTCAAATTGGGAAAAATTTAAAAATGGGATGCGTTTGTTCAAGCGAAAAGGTCGATAGGAGTAAATTTCTGTCAAATTCGGATGACTATTTTAATGGAATCGATAAAGGTGGTTACTTGAATAGTTTTGATTCTGGCGAGCTTAGGATGACGTCGATAAGATCAGGAAATAGAAAGGTGCACCGTTTTCTTCCTCTTTTATTTACTTTCTTTTTAAACTTATATGTATGTATTCTTGTGTTAAAGAAATCCTATTGTTGTGCTGTTGGTTATATCCTGATTTGCTTGTTCAAATTCTAACGAGATAATGCTGGATTGTGCTTCTGCTTGAAGGCAGTATGCCTTCTAATCTCATAGTACCTGCGTTTTCACATTCTAGACCATGTGTTAAATGGATAGGATTATTCAATATACTTTGGAAAACAAAAGTTAAGACAAGGAAAGTTTCTGTCCTCATGTGCACTTATAGTTCATAGAAGTGTTCAACCGCTGTGCTATTTCAATTTAGCGATATTTCAATTCTCCGGTTTAAGGCCCTCGCTACACTCGCAAAATCAGCATTTAGCGTCTAACAACATTTGTATACAAATGTTGAATTGACCGTTTCTTTTTAAACAAATTTTTAAAGCATAAATGCTCAATGTAAATCAAAAATCTATTGTGTTCACTAAATCTAGTCTATATAAATCATGGTGTTCTTCAGTTTGTTATATAAGATTGAATAATATTTTTTTTTCCCCTACAAAAATCATATGAAATGTGAATAAATTAACTTTAACTATCTGGTTTCATATCTAAAGTTTTTTTTTTCCTTTTTTTTTTTTTTTTTTTTTTTTTTTTTTTTTTGCTCCATGTAATTTCTATTATATTCCGCTTTATCCCCACTATAACTTTTTGCACATTCATGGTTGTACAATCGCTAAACATTTTAACTGCATAGTGTGGTGAAACGATTCTTTTACTTCAAATATGAAGATGGCATGCTATTTGGACATTGTTTTGGATATTAAAATGACAAATTTGGTGTGTTCCCATTGATATATAAAAAATCACTTGTATGCCAGAGTATCTTTGTACTAAAAAAGCCACGGTGTGTATGTTTTGAACTCCCCCCTTCTCCTGAACTTTGATAGTACCACTGTTTCAAATCTCTAAAATATCGCCGATATCTCCTTCGAGATCTCGTTTTGGGATCCTTCCGAAATGAAACAGAAAATATCACTGTAAATCTCCTTTCGAATATATTGCCCGAGATATTGCAATATCGAACGATATATCGACCGAGACGAGATAATGGAATATCGTCCGAGATCTTGGATTTTTTGGTTTAAATTTAAATCCGTGCCAGAACTAAAACAATAATTAAAAAATTTAAATCTGGTCATAATAAATCATGTATGTTCATATATGTTATACAATACTTATGATTTTCATATTCGTCTTTGTTTACATACATGTTACCTATAAAATTATGTATTTTATGTTATACTTTTGCTGAACTTTTTATGCTTTTGCTGAACTTTTTATACTTTTATATCTTTTTTATGTTTTATGTCTAACAACAATTCATATTTATGGATATCATATGTTGTAACACTAATCTGTTTGCATTGTGTTATATATCTGTTTTAAGCATATATGACGATTTAGAGTATGTTGATCTTTCGTAAATTAAGAATAATGAAGTGATTTTTTAATTCAAGTTTAAGTTACCGTATTTTAATAGCATTCATAAAAATCATTTTGTAAGAATATTAGATTTTAACATATCATGTACCTCGAGATTGTTCCGATATGAACATTCTGACCCGAGACGGGAATCCGAGATGAACCCCCGAGTTAGACTCATCTCATCCGAGATATCCCCCGATACAAGATCAAGTCTCTAAAATCTCCAAGACGAAACATGACCGATATCCGAGTTTTAAAACCGTGGATGGTACATCAATGACAAACTCAAACTTTATACTTTTGTGTTTAAACAAAGCTTAAAACATAACCTACTAGCATATTGTGAACATATATGAAACAAGGATCTAACTTAAGAATCTAACTTAATCAGTTATAAGTTATACTTCAAACTTGTCTTGCTAAATTTGTATTAAATTTTGGTTAATGTATACGTCCACGAAACTATATTTGGACCTCCAATGCTTGATAGCCCACTAACTAGCATGCTAGTCAAGTTACAGAACTTCGTTATTTGTTACTAGGATTCACATACAAGTAAGAATCGTTACAACGATGTTGAATTTCTGATGTCCATTTGAATGACATGTATGCTATTCAATACACGAGCTTGTTGCAACATAGCTTCATGCATTAAAAAAAAAAAAAGGTGTGCGAAAAAATAATAATTGGAATTGGTGTAAAGAATCAAGTAAGCAGTTTGAATATGGTTAAGACGATGCCATGATAGTCTAAACTTAGAGACTCACATTTTTCTTCATCTTGTTGATTATCATTCGACGATCTATTGCAGGTAAATCTGTAAAAGTTAGCCTACTAGCTAGGCCATTGTACTAAAGTAGGTTTCTGAAACTATGATTTACCATGACCTTGAGCCTATGCTATACTATTTTTTACGTCAAAGTTAACAGTTATGCTTAGAGTTTTTTTTAGTCGATATAATATTTTTTTTTTTTTTTAAATTTGTTCAGGAGGGAAACCGACTGAAGTCGTAAACCCTCCCAGTGCACCTAGCCTGATCCGCGAGCACCACATAAATGGTTGATCTTAGCGTCAGCGCCGGTCCAAATTTTTGGTTGCAAAAGCCAAATCAAACTTTTGTTGCCCATTGGTTAATAATATGTCGTTTTTGTTAAATGGCCAAAAAGCACAAAATAATCTTGAAATAACAAATTACAAGATACTAACTTTTCATAAAAAAGTTATCACGTATTTACATCAAGTAGGCTACAATACTAAATTTAAAGAGACATAAGTTCAAAATTTTAGCTTTTTACGCATAATAATGACAAAATTTTCTTGATTTACAGGAAAATGCTTCTTGCATTAACAAATTCTTCAACTAAGTTATTATAATCAAGTTTCTCTACAAACATGCTTTCTATTGAAATTATTACAAGTTCGTTCAGTCGTTCTTCTCACATGTTGTTTGAAGATTATTTTTAATAAATTTGAATCATGAATACTTCTCCTGATGGAAACAAACATAAATTATCATTTTCACCAGCTATATAATCTAACTGTTTACATTATTTACAAAATGTTTACTTAAATGTTCAATTATATGTTTCCGGTTGGTTTTAAAATGAAAGGAATAATCTAATTTGATGTTATCCATTACTAAATAAATACATCTATATTCTAAACTGAATTAATTTAATTTGCTATTTTATCTCAGCTCATGCATCAAAAACAAAATAATTTCACTTTGAAATTATAAAAACATAACGGCACGTTTAGTTCCATTTTGAATTCTGTGTTTTCAACTTGCACTACAAAGAAAAAATGGATTTTTTTTTTTTTTTTACTACAATTCTTTGTCATTAGGACAACAGATGGACAAAATAAGATATGAAATGTTTTCCATACTTTTGTTATGTCTCAAGACAAGAAAAATCAAATCAACTTGTTTTCTACATTCTAGTGATTTCATTTTTGAAATTTGCTTTTTTTTCCAATAACGAATAGGAAGTGTGTATTTTATTTTATTATTAGATGAAACACAAAATAATAAGTCAAACAAGGCTTAAGATTCTTAGATTCTCAAAATACGAAAAATAGTAAAGAATATACATTCAACACTAAGCATAGATAAAGCAATAGAAGATGATCGAGTAACCAATTCGCATAACACAATGCTAAGTCTGGAGACAAAAAAAAAAACCTTTATTTAATTCTTATGCAAGAGAAAGAGGAATTGATCTATATTTTTGACACAAGAGAAAGAAGAGTTGATCAATATTCAAACCTTCAGAGAAGCTACGACAACTGACAAGAGGCATGATACTAGAATATGCAAAAAGTGTAATTTGAGAACTGAGAAGCAAGATTGATACACAATAGATGAATACGCTGTTTTTGAATATTTTTCATTTTTGTTGCCCTGCTATAGCGGGTTGCCCTATCAGAAGGGCTTATTGGGCTTGCCTCTGGGCTGCCTCTGCTTAGCGTATGCACATGGTAAACTCTTAGCACGCCATTCCATGTTTCGAACTCACGTCACTGTTGCCATGACACAGTCCTTAACCGCTAGGCAAGATGCAGATTTCATGTTTCAAAATTACTGGCATTGTCAACAATTCTATGCAACCATTTAATTATGCAAGAATATTATTTTGCTCATACATACATACATACATATATATATATATATATATATATATATATATATATATATACACACACACATACATATATATATATATACATACATATGTATGTATGTATGTATGTATGTATATATATGTATGTATGATTTTCGAAGTCAAAAGGCTCTGAGTAATTAAGTTCTTCAACGTTTGTGACCTCAACTCTCAGAATAATAGATACCAATATACCATATTAGATTATTCTGATACTGTTGGTTGAAAATCTCCACTGCATTCCTTTTTCCCCCCTTCTTTTTTTTGATGGCTCTCTTTGCTAGGATTTAGACAGCTTGATTTCGTGGTCTGGTGTTTATCTACTCATCCTGTAATAGCTACACCTATTTATCATGTTGTAGAGGTGGGATCCTTTTCTTTCAGCTATTTAATATCAGCATGCTGCTTGTTTATTAAGATCTATGTATAACAACTGTTGCCATCTATGTGAGTCTTTTTGGTTTGCATACTATAAATAACAAGGCTCAACGTCTTAATTATTATACAAACCACAAAGTTCATTTTTATTTGCGCTTACAGGATCAGACTCTCCCTTGTTACTATTAGAATGACATGTGTGTTGGGGTTTTGTGCACAGCGGAAGTTTTGACAAAACATCCAAAAACAAAATGAATCTTTTTCACCCAATCACTTGAAGATGAATGTGATTGAATAACAAACAACAAAAAAAAAAAAAAAAAAAAAAAAACAGAAATATGAACACACGATATTCCACCCAACCACCCTCTTTATTGATTCACCAAAATATTGTTTACAACCGATCTCAACTATCGTTAAACAAACACAACTTGAATCAATAACCTTATTGAGAGATATGTAGAGAATATCTAATGGCTAAACAATTTGAGGAGAAAGATAATGAAGAACAATGACAAATTTTTCCACCACATAATGAAGATATCATGTAGGCCTTTTATAGAGTAACTTGTCATTCAAATTATCCTCATATATCTCAAATATATCCTTAAATATCTCAAATATATCTATTTGGATAAGCACCAAATAATCCTTGCCTTCATTTTCAAATATTCCACAAAAATAGCAACAAATATCTCCACCAAAAATGCATCCACATAGAAAATTTGTTGCCTACAATTTTATGATTTGCGTATCACAAATCTCAACACTCCACCTTGATACCAAATCACAAGATCTCCTCCACTCAACACTAGCCAACTTAGCTCTCATTTTCAACCTTCTTTTCTCAATTAACATCATTACATACCTCCACCATCGCCCACAAATGGTGCACTTCCCTCATCGTGCACCACGCCAATAGTGATCTTCAAAAGCGTTTGTAATACCACAAAGACCTCCATCTTGTCTTTGTGGATTTCACAACTCGACATCCGTCTTCCGCTTGACATGATCTCTTCATCTCCGGGATCCCTCGAGCATCATCAACATCTAGACCCTTGTCGATACCATGATCCTCCACCTTAGGACCATCAACAGTGACCATATTAACCTCTCCACCTTGCTGTGGACTAGGTTCTTCAACCGTCACCCGCCTTCCACTATTGACCACTGAACCGACCAAACTATATAGGTTCCCCTCCTCCAAAACTCCTCGCATCATCACACGACCACCCTTCTTTACTCTCAAAACTCCACCTCGAGTCTCATAAGTGCAACCGCGACGATCTAACTGACCGAGAGATATGAGGTTATGCGAACAAGTGGGTATGTGCCTCACACCGGCAACTTCTCTCTCCACTCCATCATGCATCTGAAACCTAACAGCTCCAACTCCACAAATTGGTAGCTCTACTCCATTGGCCGTCTTTATCATGCCAACACTCTTCTCATACGAAGAAAAATTTTTCACATCTCGACATATGTGAAAACTGGCTCCTGAATCCATCTTTCAAGGCTCCACAACATTAAATAGGACATCACATGAAGAATCGCCTTCGGTACCTTCAACAAAGCCTGCCTGTGCCTCATCACTATTATTATCACCTTGCGCCTTCTTCTTCTTCTTCATATCTCGTATATATGAATAGCAATCATTGCGCTTGTGGCCTTTCTTACCACAATAATGACAAAAGATAGCACATTTCTTCTTTCTTGTATCTTTACCTGAGTCCCTTGCTACCATCGCCTCAGTTTGAACCGATTTCAACTCCGACCCTTTTCTCCTTAGCTCCTCATTCAAAAGACTGCTTCGAACCGTTTCCAAAGAGGTAGTTCCATTAGCATTGGAATTACTCAATGAAACAACCAAAGTCTCCCAGCTTTCTGAAAGAGAACTCATCAACAAAAGAGCCTGCAACTCATCATCAAAATTGACCTTCATGTTTGCCAATTGATTGATGACATCTTGAAACTCGTTCAAATGCTCTGCAACAGACTTCTCGTCATCCAATCGAAGTTGCACTAACTTTCGAACCAGAAAAGTCTTGCTTGTAGCACTCTTTGACTCATATAGCGATACTAATTTGTCCCACAACGCCTTTGCGGATTCACAACTAGCCACATGGTGGAACACAGAATCATCCAAATATTGGCGAATCAACGCAATCGCTTTTTTGTCCATTTTCTTGCACTTTCCCTCATCCATATTCGAGGGCTTCTCCCCATTTCCATCAATGGGATCATGCAATCAATAAAGAGGGTGGCTGGATGGAATATCGTGCGTTCATATTTCCGATATTTTCTTGTGTTGTTATTTGTTTTTCAATCACATTCATCTTCAAGTGATTGGGTGAAAAAGATTCATTTTGTTTTGTCAAAACTTCCGCTGCGCACAAAATCCCAACAATGTGCATGCCAAATAAACCGGGCCTTTACATGCTCGAACTGCATATTTGGTGTATTATGAGCCAAACATTCGAACGTTCATACAAGGTGAAGTGGGACAAATACGGGTGGTCAAATACACTAAATAAACCTGCTTTGATACTATAATAGAGAACTGCATATTACTACAAAACTAATTTGGCAATGTAAAGAATGATATCTTAATATTTATAAACTTATTTTATAACCCGTCCGATGTGGGACTAGTCTCAACAAACCTTCTCATGGCTTATGTTCGGAGTGTGCTACGCTCTTGCACCGTGATGTTACTAAATTAATCATCTAGTGAATAACTTCACTGAATGAAAAAAAATAAAATTTTCTAGTTTACGTCATCTACTACACTCTGATATGCGTTACAATGATTTCAGGTACCAGAAATCAGCTCCTTAATTGGAAGGGCAAGCTTTAATGGTGTAGAAAAAGCATTAGAAGTCTTGGACACGCTTGGAAGTAGCGTGTCTAATTTGAACTCCAACAGTGGATTTGTATCTCGTGCATCAAATCGTGGAAATAAAGTGTCAATACTTGCATTCGAAGTTGCTAATACAATTGCAAAGGGTTCTAATTTGCTAAGGTGTCTCTCCGAAGAAAACATCCATGTTTTAAGGGAGGAGGTATTAAAGTCGGATGGTGTTAGGAAACTCGTTTCCATGGATGATAGAGAACTGATGATAATTGCAGCTGCTGATAAGAGGTAATTGAAAGACATGGAAGTAATTTAGATATACTGAACCGTTTGATTTATGAACTATGATTTTTTTTTTTTTTTTCCTTTTTTCTTTTTGAAGGTCGTGTGCAATCTATAAATTTTAGTCTACTCGATTCTGCTCATTGTATATGTAAGAAAAAAAACCACCATTAGTACAAAGTTTGTGTAGTAACTCATGTCTCCCAAGATAAGGCAATTTGATGAAATTACAAGCTTTTCTTCTGGAAGAAAAAAAGTCATTAGTGATAATATTCAAATTTACTATTTTATCATAATGGTATTTTCTGCAACTAGAGAACATACAATTTTGGGAAGAAAAAAAAAAGGAAGGCGATTGATATTTCATCAAAAACAAATATGTATATGCCCTTATTATTTCGAGCGGTTTGTTGCAAATGATTTTTTGATATATTTTTGCTACAGGTATGAACTTGGTGTTTTCTCTGCAGAAGTAGTTCGATTTGGGAACCAATGCAGAGATCCAACATGGCATAATTTGGACCGTTATTTTGAAACGTAAGGATACTTAGTTTTGTAAACTAATCCATCAAGGTTTAAAGTTGTGACGTTTATTATTTTTCAGTTTGAAGTTAGAGTTATGGCCTCAAGAGCCAGTTGATGGAGAGATAGAAGCAACAATGCAACAATTGATAAGTCTGGCTCAAAATACCTCTGTAAGTCTATCTGTTGGTTGCAGTATTTATGTCTTAGTCTCGGCTTAGAAATAAAAGTATATATGGTTGTTAGAAGTTGAACTAGACCGTGATAATACTCCCTTTTGCTGTTGGTTGTTTAGTACATCTTTGATAACCATGGTAATATGTTTAGTGTCATGTTTTGGGTGTAACCGAGAACTATCCGAAATGCCCTTTAAAAGTCACATTTATCCATTGCTGAATCAAAGTTTTAGCGTTAATTTAATCAATGTTTGAACATTTCATTTTATGTCCTTCTTACAAAGTACGGTGGTATCCTTTGGTTTCAGTGTCGTGTAAGTTATTCTCTATCACGCGGGAAGCACATGCCATTTGCATATAAAAAGAAAACAGTCCAAGCGGGAAACAAATGCCATTACCCATGTAATAGAAAACAGGGGAAAAGAAAAGGAGTAGGTGCAATAACTTTGGGTTTCATAGACCAGCCGCCTTATCCATTGGGCCACAGAGTCCATTGGTGATAAAAATTTTAGCCTAATTTTGCATGCCAAATATTTTTAGAAAACAATATTGTTGTATTGGAAAATTGATATTTTAGTGTGCACTGTAGGTTCACTCATTTCCGTACTGCTATAAGAATGAAAAATACCGTTTACTCATTTAACCGGTTACTGTTCATTTCTGATAATTCAGTACTTAAAGCCTTCACGGTATTCTGTCCTTTTTTTTTTTTTGGTCAACTAACCACTGTAAATTGCATCAGAGATTTTAGTTCTCAAACTAATGTCTTTGTTATAATTTTCATGCACCTATTATGATATTGAATGCACAAAACAGGCTTAATTCACCTTAAAATTTTAGGAGCTCTATCATGAGTTGCATGCATTGGACAGATTTGATCAGGATTACCAAAGGAAGCTGCAAGTAAAAGAGAATGTACATGAATCCAATCATGGTAAAGATCTATTTTTAGCATACCTTATCTTTTGTAATACACAGGGGAAGGAAAGGATCCACATCCTAGACTTTAAATCCGCCTTAAAAAATTTCATATCAATTTATTTTATCTTTTAGAGTAACGCAATATTTGTAGATATGATCTTATTTTTCACAAATATTTGTATCTATCTTCTTACTCAATCAAAATCGTAAATCAGTATGAGTCATTAAACGTATATGTTATAACTTACAACTGCAGTTCAAAATGTCGTTCTAAAGAAGTTAAGGCTGTGGTTGGTTTGCATTTATAGTTTTGAGTTTTCATTCATACAAAAATGCGTACAACACATGTATTTTGTGAAAACACGACCAATTTAAAAAATGATGTTAACATTCAAAATAATAAACTTTTTTTTTCTTCCGATTTGCGAAAAACCCAGAACATGGAAAGCAATCCATCCTTCCATCGTTCCTTCATTCTATCCTTCATCCCCGCCATCTTCTTTCCATCTCTTCCGTTGCCCCTTCACTATTTTCATATTTTGTAGCCAATATTCAAAATAAAAAACACAAAATAAGCCAAACGGACTCTTAAATTTCGTATATTCCAAATTTTTGTGAAAATGAATTTGATAACAAATGAAGCTTGTCTACAAGATTTGATGCCAAAAAGGCCAGAAGGAATTTAAAAGGGAATATTGATATATATTATATTTATACACACTTACATGCATTTTATAGAAAATATCGGCATTGTGCCACTATATTGAAAGTGTCGAGTAAGTGTTCTGAGGCTCGAGGCAAAACTTCTGCGACCCTTATTTTCTGTTATAGCTTATGATATTCCTTGATCTGTGAAAAAAAGAAATATCAATTCTATCAAATAATGATTACATGTTGGAATCTTGTACTGAGAAAACATGCAGCTCAACCGGTTTTTTCTCTTTCTTTGTTGATAATTAGAGTGAAATTTTATTCAAGCAGAACCTTCATTAAGACGCATAAGGGTTCGAGCCCATGACTTTAACACCTGAGTCTACAACGTCATACCATACCCCCTTGAACTAGTGCTCATTAAATAGCCCAACCCAATTTGTTTAGAAAAAAAAATGATGTGAGAATTTTGAGGAATGAGTGACGGAATCATCGTCATCGTAACATGAATCCTCATTCTAACAGCTGAGATGCATTGTGTCACATATTATGTTTTTATTTGTGTCTAAGTAGTTGCTCTGTGTATGTGTATTAATACATATGTATAATGATATCAAATATTCCAATACGAGCTACAAATGACACATGATGGTGGAAATCGTGTTGGTCTTCTAAACAGAACAGATACTGGATCGTGGTGAAATTGTTGCATGCACTTGTGTGTGTGTGTGCGCGCGCTCGCACGTGCATTATATAAGACATCCTTTAATTCTCATCTTATTTAGGTGATTATAACTGGCCATTACATTTAAATAATAACAAGACATGTAACTGGTTCAGTGTTAATGTTACTTGTTATTACCTTCTGGTATGCTCAAGTGATATTTGCAGTACATTAATATGATGGACATGCACATTACCAGAATAAACAATGTATATTCTTACATTGAGTCAATGTTTATTGTTTTTTTATATGCTTTGGCTTATAGATGATTTTGATATCTCTATCTTACAACTTGAATAGAGCAGTCATCATCCATATTGTATCACCAGTTGCTTACTACATTCACTTTGAATATTATAACATCTCTTTAATACAAAATATCTATCCACACGATGTATATGTTTGTGTGTATATATATATGTATGTTTGTATATATATGTGTGTTTTTTGGCCTCGGTGGTGTTTTTTTTTGGGGGGGGGGGGGGGGGGGACCAAACCAACAATCAAAGCATGCGCCTCCCATGTTCATCCAACGTACCATTGCCAGTGTTAAGAGAATATTTTCATCATATCAATGACGGTTGAGCACTCGGGAACACCTGTGAATGACGTAGGATAAATCCTTTTTGTTAGATGGAAACATGATTTCACGGCCACAAAAATAACTTTTATTTTTTGTGCTAGGTACATATAATGACTAGTAAGAGGCGAAGTATATGTATATCATGTTTGCATAAATTGCTTTTATTCTTGTTCCCTTTGTGAAATGATCTAGTTATTTTAAGCATGTTGAGACCCTTTTAAGTAAACAAGAATGGAGTCTATATTGGGGTGGGCGCGCATACGCGTGCGCACACACACACACATACATACACACATACATACATACATAAATATACACACACACGTGTGTGTGTGTGTGTGTGTGTGTGTGTGTGTGTGTGTGTCGAAGGTCACTAAATTAAATGTATGCAATTTAAGTGGAACCCCATCCTGTTCCAGTGTAGCATTTTTTGTTGATTAGAAAATTTTAGAATACATCTACCTATACATATAATTATGAGCGAACATAAATTATCTTGTGCTGCTTTGATGTAGTATTTATTTAACTTATATCAACTGATTTATTTTGCAGAGAATCTGCTGATTTTGCAGAGTGAACTAAAGCGCCAAAGAAGGGTAGTCAGAAGATTGAAGAAGAGGTCCCTTTGGTTCAGAAATTTGGAAGAGGTAACTTAACCTTTATCATGCAGGGAAATTATTACCACTGTTGTGTTATAGCCCATTCCTGAAACATATTATAGACTTTCAAAATGAGTTTAGATTTTAGAGTACATTGGCATTCGAAGCTCGATATTATAATTACTTCCTAGAAGCAAAATTAAATTAATAAGTATGAACGAAAAAGAGTCCTGTTTGGAAGCTGGCTGAATTATAACTATCCAGTCTATTTTTTGAAATATGAATTTGGCAGGTTGTGGAAAAACTTGTAGAAGTTGCTGGCTGTCTACACAAACAAATTACAGAATCATTTGGTGTAACTGGTAAATGGGTGTGTTGTGTATTGTTCGACATATAAACCTATCTACTAATTTTCACACTCAACTGTTTTAGAGATGGTACTTAGTACGCATGCGCGCACACACACAAAAACAAAATTCAAGTGTCAAACAATAAACAAAACCCCATGCTTAGAGACCACTTTGATCTGTATGTACAAAATAATGCACAGTATCATTGTTCCTCTAGTTGTTGATAGCATTGTTAATTTGTTATCAAAAATCTTAGATCCTATAATTTGAATCATATTTCAAATCCATTCTCTCCTATTATGGTTCGACTCTAAAGATGTGGTTCAAATCTCATATAATACCGCAATTAGCATTTCGAAATAAAAAACATCAAGACAATTGTTTGGATTTACTGCTTGAATTTTATTGTTTCTTTGACGAATTAAAGATAACACAAAAGTAAGTTTTAAGTTTAGATGTAGAAGCTTAAAAATCAAACTCGTTTTAAAAAGTACAAAAAATTTCTCTATAAAAAAGTTTAAATGATTTTGCATACCTTAATGTTTTTTAATGGCCTACATCAAGCAAAATTTCTAGCATACAGACATATATAATTGTTACAATATGACTCCTTTTAATCTGCAATTCACAGGCTATCCAATATATATTTAAATTAAAATTAAAATTATACAGCTTACGATTCGAATCCTGCTTTGGAAACCTTAGCTGACAGAACTGTGAATCTACATGTCAAAATAATAATTCTACATTTATATACTGTGAATAAATATATCGAATACAGGTTTGTATCCAATGGCATCTTCATACCTGTACCCAAATAACCTCCACTGCATTGAAATAATAATTAAAGCTGGTCATGGAATTTTGATGCCTGGAGCATACTTATGAATCATGCTCTTCCCATTACATTGAATCTAATTGTTAGACAGTAATAGTTACAGTGATAAAATATCAGCACTTAGCATTTGAAACATATATTACTGAACTATTTTTAATTTTGGTTCTTTTCTTATACGTCAATTATTGTTACACATATAAATCATTTGAGTTTTTAAGGTTTGAAATTTGAACCCCCAAGTTTTCTTATGTGGTAATTTAAGACCAATCATATTGGCTGATCAATGAGTTTAAATCCAAATCCTTCACCCTCTTCCAATCAATTTAAGGTTGAATCTCCAATAGATCCCCCCCCCCCCCCCCCCCCCCCCCTTCTTTTCCCCCCTTTCTCAAACCGCAAAATACAAACCCTCTACCTTTGTTTTTTTGTTGATAAATCTATGGTTGAAGATGAGTTTAGAACATAAAGTTTTTGAAACTGTCATAT
Source organism: Allium sativum (assembly GCA_030737875.1). Lineage (NCBI taxonomy): Eukaryota > Viridiplantae > Streptophyta > Magnoliopsida > Asparagales > Amaryllidaceae > Allium > Allium sativum. Next base: position 435,255,944 of record CM060912.1, read on the forward strand.
TTCGAACACCCTTAAACTTTTTTCTCCTACTGAAAAAAAGACAACATAGGAGATGATAATAAAACATAAAACAATACAGATTATTAAATTTACGCTGGATTTATTCCAAATTACTTGACAAGAAATGAAAATAAAATTTACATTTTACTGAACAAAATAGCAGTAATTTTTTTGTTTTCTTCCATAAATGGCAATTCTGTTTCAACCCTTGCATTTGTTGAGTATACTCTTATAAGTTAATGAATTCATTACAACCCCATATATTACTGGATTAAAAGGCTAAAAATGAAGTATACAATACCACCCTTATTTATGCAGAATAACCTAGAATAACTCAATGTGATCAGGATGAATACCTGCACTTGTGTAGTGGTGCATAGTACCCTGCCTTGCCTCTGCATTGTATTAACTGTTACCATACGCTACTCCTAGGTGTGTTGGCGAACCCTCTACCTCCTACGAGAGATAAATTTGCTCAAAACAAAAACAAAATATGTCACTTGGGGTTCATCCACTAATATAAGATTGTATATGATGGTATCTTTGATGTATCAACTGTTTATGCGAAGAGAGACTTATCAAATATACATCCCCGATTGAAGTCATAACCATGTTTTCATATTTTGTAATGCACAACGGGATATGAATGTAAAATGCACTGCAGTATTTTCATGTCTGTTTGAAGATTATCATTCTAACCTTTTGTCATTTTTGCAGATAATGACTTGGACGAGCAAAGGTTAGTTCATCATAAAAGGCTGGGGTTTTCTGGGCTTGCATTGCATTATGCAAACATTATCAATAAAATTGATAACTTGGTAAGTGCATGAATATCCCAAAAATATCTTTAAAATGAGGATTATTTTAATATACAAATGTACGAGTACACACACACATAGAAAGCTAGGATCGGCAGCCCCCTTTGTTTGCACCATTTTGTAGCCTCCTGATGTCAATCACAGCAACATTTTGTAGCCTCCTGATGTCAGTCACAAGTTTTTAACTTTTACACACAAATATAGGACCGTTTCATTGCATCCCAAACACTGCGGCATCCCTAAGTGTCCTCTGATTTCAGCTAACAGTTCTATTTCTCTCTCCTCCACTTATTCTCTCTTTCACTCAAAGTATTATTTAAATAGAAATTTGCGACTGATATATCAGTGCTTTTGGAATGTCTATTTATGTGATTAGCTTGTTCAGATGGGTAGCAGATTGACGGTAAGAGACATCAATCACTCAAATGGCATTCCAGTATAACATATTAAATTTTGTCAATAACCTTGACCTTTGTGAGATTAGTTTATGTTTCTTAATAACGCAGTATATATTTTCCATGTAATGAAATTAAGGTTACCAAGGCACTTACTACCTCTACTTTATATTCCCGTATTCTAAAAAGAGTGCCAGGAACTAATATATCTCCTCTTCCTAGGTTCACATTAGTATAACATTCATATACTTAACAATAGATTGTGTAGAAGCATGATCCACATAACATTTTTTTTAAACTTAACTCTGTATATTCTCATGCACAGTATATTAGACCATCATCTGTTCCAGCTAATACAAGGGATACGTTGTACCAAGGTTTGCCATTATCAGTCAAATCCGCTCTGCGGTCTAGGATACAGTTATCTGATTCTGATGAAGAGGTAACTTACATCACATTATTTCATTTATATTTAAACCGGACATTAAATAGATCATTCTGAAATAACCATTAAAAACAATTATTTTACAGTATACAATTGCTCAAATCAAAGCTGAAATGCAGAAGACTCTCAAATGGATTGTTCCTTTGGCTGACAACACAATAAAGTGAGTCAAAAATCATTACTTTTTAGTATCTATTTCTCTTATATTGGTTTGCCTTTACAGAAAATATATTAAGATAATCGAAGTTATTTTGTTATCTTAATTGACAGAGCACATCAGGGGTTCGGATGGGTAGGAGAATGGGCTAACACTAGGTTCGTTTATATGCTTCATCACAAACTGTGATAAAGTCATGCTTCATTCAGCAGCTCATAAATCCCACGCGTGCATACTGATTTGTTGTTTAATAGAACTAATCATGGGCATATTCTATAAAATATCAAAATTTTATCATTGAAACTCCCATTTATTTATTGTCAATTTTTTTTTTACAGTTCAGACACAAATAAGAATCCGACTTCTCAGCAAGCGATCACACGCATCCAAACACTTTATCATGCAGATACAGAAAAGACTGAAGAACACATACTCGAGTTAGTGGTTTGGCTTCATCATCTAGTACTCCAAGTTAGAAACAAAGGGCTTGGTTACAGTTCCTCAAACATGACAGACAACGAGACGTCAAAAAGGAAGAAGAAAAGTGCATCATCTAAGAGTAATGATGAAGCTTTAACTATACACAATCTCACTGAAGAGGAGAAAGAGATGCTAGACAATGTAGGATCAAAGAAGTTACCTTTACGAAGAAGCAAAAGCCAAGAGACAGGATGCAGTAAACAGAATAGACGTCGAAGAAGACAACACAATTTAAGCAAGAGTTTGGGAAGTTCTCCCGCAAGGGAGCTCAATATATCTCTAGAGTATCATCTTGAAAATGCTAGGCTTTTAGATATACTAGATGGTTTACCAAGTTGAAATTCATCATCCACATGAATCACATCTTTGCTTTTGTATAATTTATCCAAATGAACATACATGTAAACATCATGGAAATTTGTATAGATTTCACATATTTGCCTGTAATCTTGCATATGTTAAACCAACACAAGCATCAACAAAATCCTCATCAATAAAATCAGTCGAAAATACTTGCAACTTATCACCAAACCCTCTTTTATATGCTTGAGATATAAAAAGTCTAGCACATCCATGAATCCGCTTCGTAACAGGTCGGACACACACGACCGGGTTATCCGCTTGAGGTGTTACGGTATTCTCAACCCGATAAAAGTACTTTCTTGATCCTACGTCTGGTTGTGCTCCCAAATGCTTCATGTTGCTCTCGAACTTTGTGTTTGGTAAATCAGTGTCGATCCAATTGTCCTTCAGATAACTCGAGTTCCATAACGGATCTCCATTCTTCGGAGCAGGTGACGTTCTTGGTTTCCAAATGCATATCACTCGCTTAGGGAGGATTTCAGATATGTTTTTGTCAAAAATTGCATCGTCCTGATGAATTAGGACATCGCCAAGTTTTTCAATTATATACTTATCAAAATTCAAAGGGTCTTGATGTCCGAACTCGGTACGAATTTCAAGAATGATTATTTCAGAGGTGGTTTCTGCAAGAAAACGTTTAACGTCATCGATGACAACATCAATAGAGTAGGTTTTGAGGATTCCATGACAAACTCGACGGTTTTCTTCTACTCGAATATCAAGAAGGCGAGCACCCTAGTAAAGTATAAAACGAACAATACTTATTCATAAAATACTAATCATAATAATGAAAAAATTAAGTTTATAACACCTAGCTGAATATAAAAAACTAGACTTCAACAGAATTTCGGCATTGTTAAACGATGGATAAAAATAAACATGTACTGCTATTCACACCCCGCATTCGTCTTCTGACCACCACGCAATTTTGTTCGGCTGCAAACGGCCGAACTAGCTTCACGTTTGTTGGTCATGAACAACCGCCGAATAGGGTAAATTTTGGGAAAATCGCCGTTTGGTGGTTTGCAGCCGAAGGAGGTGATGACCAACACTGTTCAAAATGTGGCACAAAATACTGACCATGACAAGTTGTCGATAAATGGAGCAACTCTGACACTGAGCAAAGGGCCTAGAGACGAATCTGATGCCGATCTTATGAGTTCCGGAATCGTGCGTTCCCGGCCACATGATCTGATTAACCTTCAACTTATCTGGATCCAAACCCGACATCCAATTTTTACGGTCATCGGGGCGAAACCCACAACCGGGAAACTCAACACCATCCTGGAATGAAAGATCGAATAAGGTCTTCTTCTCCTCCTTTATTGCCTTTCTCCTTTCCATTTGTTTGCTCCATTGTGCTCCCATTTTAGAGCACCGCGTTTGTTGAAATCAGGCGATATCTTATATGAATATATGATATTGACACATATGTATATATATATAACTCTGTAAAGGTGACGATTAGTGGAAACATTGTATTAGGAAGATAAACCTTGATTTGTTTTGGGCTTTAATTAGCAAGTATTTATAAGTAAAAATCAATATTCCTTATTTTGTTTACTCCTATTTAATGCAAATTCATAAGGCTTTAATTGGCTAAAACATCATTTTACTTGATGAAAATGAACAAGATGCCGGTATATCTCTGTAAATATTTTAGATTGTAAGCTCAGGTATAAATTTCATGGTTAATTTTAATTTCTGCATATATATTTTCCTGTACTATAATATTCTGCATATCTTTATTTGGATAAATTCATAGAACCAATTAAATTAATGTGGGGGCATCCTTAATGTAATAGATGCGATTATTAATTTAATCATGATTACCAAATCAGTTGATGATTGCCTTTTTTTTAAAACAAGGTTCAGATTTTCTTTGTTAGCAACTAAAATAGGCAAATTCTATTTGAACCTCCAAAAGTGCTGAGATGCACCCCCCTCTCCCCATACACACACACAAAACCAAAAAAAAAAAAAAAAAAAAAAATTCAGAGAACCCGCTGTTTTTCTGAGTTGTCCTCCATTTTTATAAAAAAAAGTACCCTCTCTCGCAGTGTCACTGCGAGGTTCTTACACGTAACACGCAATGACACTGCGTGGTATTCTAGGTAACCACGCACATCGACTGCATTGTTACCTAGAATACCACGCAATGCCACTGCGTGGTACGTGTAAGAACATCGTAGTGACACAGCGAGATAAACTGAAGATATGAAAATAAACCAGAAGAAGGGTAGTTTTATCATTAAAAAATTTCGTTGAAAGGGGGCAATTCAGCATTCTGGGCGGTTTGAATAAAATTTTCCACTAAAATATTTGCAATGCTGAATATTTTGGCCAAAGCAAGTGCAAGGTCAACCCAGTTTGAAATACAAATGATGGACGGAAGTTGGGGCCCAAAGCCTACAAGATAACTAGCATAGACTTAACATAATAATCTCTCAGGTAAATATTCATAAAGACAAAAATTGAGATTTTTCTAACCAAAAGGATAGCCCATTAAAATTTTAATCATAAGGACAAGTGTAATTAAATTTTTAATCGTAAGGACAATACACTGATTATTTCGATCTTCTCCCTCAATTGTCTCTCTCGCGCATATCTTGATTTCACCATTGATCTCCATTGTGATTTTTTTAGACGTGCATATTTCGATCTCTAACATTCCTCTTCAAATATCCGTATTGATCGCCCATTTCAGATTGCAAATTCGATGTCGTTTACATCGATTGAGAAATCGTTGACGAGATTACATCGATTAAATTTATTTGTTCTTCTGTTATAATCATTTTAATTTAATGTTCATTTTTGTGATTAAGATTTTTTTATTTATCAAGGTGATTCATGGCTTCTGTTGGTTCTACAATTTTAATGTTCGGTTACTCAGTAGTTGAGTATCAGTTTTAGGTATCAATTTTGTTTAATTAACTCTGTTTTACATTCTTTTTTATGTTTCTGATGTTGTATTTATTGTGTAGTTGTATTGTTGCATTAACTCCGTATTACAATCGAACTTTTTGTGGTTTAATCAATCAAACTGTGATGTAAATATTTAGTGTTAATTTTTTTTAAACATTACAACAGTTTTTAGGTATCAGATTTTTTTTTTTCTATATTAACTGTGTTATGTTTTTCTTCATTTGTTTTTGTTGTTGTGTTAATTTTGTACTTGTACTGTTGCATTTACTTTGTAAATCAATCGAACTTATTTCATTTTAATCGATCAAACTGTGATGTAAACATTTTCTGCATTAGTTTTTCGTTAAAATATTATAGCGGTTTTTAAGCATCAGTTTCATATTTTTTAGGTATCAGAATCTTGTGAAATACAAATGATGGACATAAGTTAGGGCCCAAAGCCTACAAGATAACTAGCATAGACTTAACATAATTATCTCTTGGTGCATTTATTTTTATCTCACTTCTTCCATAATTCTAACAAAACTTTATTCTAGAAAAATAATGGCGGAAAATGTCGCACCTTCAAAACGACAAAATTCGGTTGAAACTCATTGTATTTACCAAGACAAAGACTTGAAGAACACTATCTCAACTTCAATTTGCTAGTGGAGCTAGGTCCATAACTACGTCCACTCTTCGAGGTTGATATAAGAAGGATCTACTTAGATATATAGTAAATCTAAGTAGCTCTGCTTCCCCTTTATATGAGAAGCTTATTGCTGGCTATTTGTTGACGTCAAAAATAGATCAAATCTAACAATAAAAGGAGAAATAAACGAAAATAAAGTAAAGAGATAAACGTTTTTTATAGTGCTGCGACAATCTATGACTTAATTCTACTTATAGTTCTAATTGTTTGATAATTGCAAAGTTTATGAAACAACCCTTGTTTTTAACGATTTTAAATCGATAACAAGCCACACATGTCAGACTTAAACCATTCAAAACAGTGAATCGTTTATGAAGTTTTAATATAAGAAACAAAGGGGAAGCGAAAGCAAGAGAACACAAAATCTCACAGAGGAAGGACAAAATATAATAGGAGCATAATCAGTTTACAGTATACATTTTCGAATACCAGAGTTGAACAATCGCAAATATACCAATAATTGCAGCTGAATAATACTAGATAAATACGTCTGTCAAGCTTCCTTTCATCTTCACAACCTGGCCTTCGGTAAACTGAAATAACTCAGATCGACCGGATCATAATGAAAAACAATACACTCGAGTAAGGATTAAAATATCTCATGTAAATCAAATCAAACAAATGAAATATGAGTGTAGTGGCATTAGAGACGTTTACGGGAATTTCCTTCTCCTAAGGACCCATTAAACCAGATATATTATATAATATAATACGCTATTATAATAATATTTATTCAGTAAATAGAAATATTAAAAAAGCATAAGCGGGATTACATTTTTACCCTTACACAGTTTATAATGTCGTTGTCTATACACCATAAACCTACTGTAAACTAGTGGCATCAAATGACACTCTATAGGTACGACACAAATTAAAATCATAGGGGGGCATCGATCAAGATAATATGACAAGACACATGAGGCAATGATAGAAATCTACCAGTTGCACTCTCGGACTGGTGGTAACGCATAAGCGCAACTACCGTCCACCTCGAAAAACACTTCCAAAATCATGGATGCGCGTTAAATCAAATCAAACTGAAGAACTATAATAATCAAGGAAGAAGTGTTGCCCTTAGGATAGTTAACCCACTTGATCACGATATAGCTCATGTTTTAGTCATTTTAATTATAACCCAAAGTTTAAGGATATCTATCATCGTTCTCTAACTTTATTCCAACAGCGTTCGCCAAACATCCTACTTCAACCTAGATTTACCCACCAGTACACAGTTGTTAAAGTAGTTCGCGGTATTGACAAAGAGTTGACAGTACCCGGTCCTGGTCCCTTTAACAACCAAATGTTTACATTTTTCACACCATGATCATTTATATTTGAAATCGTATTTTAATGTCATAAATCAGTTTTTTCATTTCGATTTATTTTTCATTTATTGAAATCAAACCACTATTGGATTCAGTTTCAAACTTTCAGATCTCATATTTCAAAGCGGTTCATTTTCAAAAATTCAAGTTTGATTTCAAATATCGTTATTAAATGAATCTTTATATTCAACAATTTGGACTTGGATAATTAAGATTGGAAATAGAATTTATTTAAAAGTAGTTAATTTAGTATACAACAGGTAAATTAAAATAATTCTAAAATAAATATATAATGGTTTAGTTTCAAATAACTGTAAAAAAAACTAAATTTTATATAAAATAGTTTGATTTAAAATGGCTAATAATAAATATAATAGTTGAATTAATGTAAAATATATATTTTTATTAAAATAGTCATAAATATAATAGTTTAATTAATATAAAATAGATTATACAATATATTTATATTAGTTAAATTAATATGAATAGTTTTCTTAAAATAGTTATAAACATAATAGTTAAATTAATATAAACTGTTAATAAAATAATTATAAGATAGAATAGTTAAATTTAATACAAAATAATAGTATAATTAAAATAATTATAATTTATGTAAAAGTTAGTTTAAATATATAAAAATAATAATTATAAAATATGTAATAATTAAATTTAAAATTTTGTGATTTTAATTAAAGTAGTTAAATCTTATATAAAATAGGTTGGTTAAAACAGTTGTAAAATATCTAATAGTTAATTTTTGTTATATAAAATAATATAATTTAAAATAGTTATTAAAATAAATAAATGTTAGTCGGTATTTTGGTCCAATTACCTGAAGTAGTCCAGGCCCTCACGACGCGGCCCATCGCGTGGTTCAATGACCCAAAAGTGTGGCCAACATCCTCAAGAATTAAGCTAAGACAGGGTCGTGCAAGAATAGTCGTCGCGGCTCGCCAGACTGCTCTCGGACAATACAAGTCACGGATCAAGTGAACGCACTCAGGGCTGTGTGATCGTATTAAGCAAATCAAGGTTCTAGCACCAGAAGACTCGAGTCGGGCCACTGACGGAATGTCGCATCCCTCGATGCGAGATTCATCAGTATTAAAGACCGCTCGCCCGACGCATGCCTACCACCTTCAAAAGCTTGTGCAACACACACGGGTCATTTCCAGAATCCATCCGTGCTTCGCATCCATATTTCACATCTGTGTCTTGCATCACCATGCTTCGCATTCGTGCCTCGCATCACTGTACTTCACATCCATGCCTCGCATCACCTTGCTTCGCATTCGTGCCTCGCATCACCGTGCTTCGCATCCGTGCCTCGCATCACCGTGCTCCGCACCACCAGGCTCTGCATCGCCTGTGTTGATACGCTTTTGGTCAAAGTTGTCATATGTCAGCAACATCGTCAGAAAGCACAAAGCAATTCAGTCGAAGTCGCATCACAAACTTAAAAGTGGTCGGAAATCCCTTTAGACGACCTCTTTTGGGCCTGAAAATGTCAATTACGGTGCAAAGCATGGTAACTCTTGTATCCCTCTGAGTTAGCTTCAAGTACAACTTTTGTTTGACCCAAACGACCTTACGGTTTGAAAGTTACGTCTGTTTCCGTGAACATGTGTCCATTGTTCAAGATCATCGGATCAGCTCATCACGGTGAGCCCAAAATTCAACAGGCAAGCCTCGCCCCCTTTTTCTTATATTGTAACCCCCCGAGAGGATACGAATTTCGTGCCCCCCTAGAGGGATACAAAATTCGTATCCCGTATCCCCCTGAAGGGATACGAATTTCATACCACTAGAGAGATAAAAAAAATTGTATCTCTTAGGAAGGATATGAATTTCGTATCCCTCAGAGGGGATACAAAATTCGTATCCCTCAGGGGGGTTCCGAAATTTTCCTGAGCCTCACAAAGGGACCCGAAATCTTCATGTGTGGGCCCCATATCCTACCTACTCCCACCTAACCCTTCCACGATAAATACCCCCTCACTTCCTACGTGAAAGAGGTTGGTTAGTTCAAGATCTCTCCCAAGCTTCAATGGCTTCCTAGGAAGATATTCTTCCCCAAAGCACCTTAGGCACCTTCCTTCATCATACAAGGAAGAAGACGATTATGCTTGGAGCCATAGGCATACTCTTGAATGTTTAACCATGCTTTTGGATATTAAACCACCTTTGGACTTCTTGAAGCTCTCAAGCACCATTAATGGCTTCATCTTCTCCTTCATGGCCATTGGATATAGCATGGACCACTAAAACATTGCATACACTCTCTCCATCTACAACCTTTGGATATTTCCAAATCTCTCGGACATTGTTGACCAAGTCAACACCTTTTCTACTCAACGAAGAAGAAGACCTCATAGCCTTCTAACTCTGACCTCTTCTCGAACCCGCTGACTTCTCTCATCCTCTCGGTACCTTCCAACTTCGCTCCTCCTCTCGGACCCCGAATCCGCTCCTTCTTGAACCCCAACTCCACTCCTCTCGGACCCAACTCCGCTCCTCCTCGTAGATGCGACTCTTCTCCTCCTCTCAGACCCGACTCCGCTCCTCCTCCTGGGCCCCGCTCCTCCTCTCGGACCCGACTTCGCTCCTCCTCTCAGACCCGACTCTGACCTCCTCTTGGAACTTCTAGACCCCAGCATTACCCGGTGCCCTCTGGACATCGGCAACTCCCAGCGTTCTCCGAATCTCGGACCTCCCCGACTCCCTCTGGACCTCTGCAACTCCCGACACTCTCCGAACCTTGGAACTCCCCGGTACTCTTCGGCAGCTCCTGACCAGCAAGGAAGCTCGACAACAAGGATTAGTCGAACAACATTAATCATTGTAACTTATTGTAATGATGTCTTCAATTGTACTTTCTCAATAGTGAATAAATTTGCAAATCCTTTAAAGTGGATGTAGGTTCAATCTGAACCGAACCACCATAAATTACTATGTCCTTTACTTTCCGCACATTATTACTGCATCTCGCATACTTTTCCGCTCTGGACTTCCAGATTCAAAATTTTGGAACTCTCGGGTGTTGATGACAATTTTAGACGTCAACAATGGTTTAACATAAAAATATTCGTTTGACTATGGTGTTCGTATTTATTTTTCTACCATATGGTCAAGTGATCATTTAGTTTAAATTTTAATTTCACGAGAATATAACATTTCAACTTATTTCTTAATTCAAGTATTCAATGTCCATGTATGCAATTATTAGTTTAACCCATTTCAGTTAGGGCTGTCAACGGATGCTTTCTGATACTGATAGTGCCATATCCTATCCATATCCGAAATTATTTTCAGATTTCGGATATTGGATATCCGTATCCACTTAATTTTCGGATATATGGTATCTGTATCCGCTTAATTTTCAAATAGGACGGATAAGATATTTATCCGTTCCGCTAGTAATTAATAAATTTTAGAGTATAAATAAAAATGTTTGGACCAACATAAAATAATTTTTATAATAATTTTTATAAAAAACCAGGAAATAAAGAAATGTGATTATGAAACATTGTTTTATAATAATGTCGATAAGCATATCCAAAAATATTTAAAAATTAAACACTAAAACTACTATTTTCCACTAAAAATGGACAAAAATTTATATCATAGTAACATAAATAGTTACAAAATAATTATTAACTTTATTTTTTTGTTTTGAGTTATATATATTACATCAATTCATTAGAAGGATATTTTTCAGATACAGATACCACTATAACCATATTCGTATCTGAAAAGCTTTTTGGATATCAGATATCATAATCCACTTTTCGGATAATGTCAGATAACAGATATTTCTCATATTTTCGAATACGGATTCGAACGGATATCATATTTTTGGGCATTCATTGACAGCCCTAGTTTCAATGACATGTAAATTGATAGATGTACATCATAATTAATAACTATCAATAATAACATATAATAAATAATCACGACATAGATAAACATAACATATAATCATCATTCAAGCAATCAATATATGTCACACTGGTATCAACTATTAAATATCAATATTTAACTAGCAATTTAACTTAAGTATTAAATTAATATCAATCAGATAAATGATAATATACTAGTAATTCTAGTTAATCAGTGTAAACATACATTAAATTTATGAACAATCAATCAAAAATAATTTCCATACATATCAGTTTAATATGTGTCGGGTGTCAATTATTAGTTATAATCAATTTCAGTGTCAAATTTTATTCCCAAATGTCTGTTAGACGAATTATAACATATCATAAATTTAATTTGCATGGATATTTTTATACGTTTTGAGTGGGTTATAACACTCACCTTTGACTTTACGTCGAATATGAAATCTAAATGAACACAAAAAGTATGACATTCTCCAAATCTAAATAAACCACTCTATATCATTTGGAATTTCGATACGAGCTCAACATAGAAAATCGTGCATCAATCTGAGTTATTATGCAAACGTTATGAAAATTAATGGGTATGTTGAAACTAATAATCAACTAAAAGTTAAAATAATATAATAAAACTGACACCATGCATAGCTTTCATATATATGTTATCTATAAACCGACGTTCGTCATTCTTTTTTTTTTTTTAAATTTCTTTACCCTACATCTAAGCACATAATCGAATGAATGGCTTAGTCAAACAAAATAAAGCAGGGCATAGGCAATGGGAGAAATGAAGAAGTAGGGCACAAATGAATGGTTTTGTTAGACAGTAGGATGCAACAAATAAGAAAAAATTGAGGAGAAGAAAGAACATTAAAAATATAAGTGGTGGTTGCTAAAAAACTTCCTGATGTCCAGATAGTGAGAGTGTAACAACCCAGATTTTTAATGATTGAGTATTTAATTTATTTAAATATTAAAATTATTGATTTGGAAAATTAAATAACTCGAATTCTACTGTTTCCAGACCGATGTTCGTCCTTTTTCTTTTCATTTTTTCAATTTCTTTACCCTATGTCTAAGCACATAATCGAATGAATAGCACAGTCATACAAAATGAAGCAGGGCACAGGCAATGTGAGAAATGAAGAAGTAGGGCACGAATGAAAGGGTTTGTTAGACAGTAGGATGCAACGAATAAGAAAATACGGAGGAGAAGAAAGGATATTAAAAATATAAGTGGCGACTTTTTTTTCCTGATGTCTAGATACTGAGAGTGTAATAACCCGGATTTTTAATGATTGAATATTTAATTTACACATTTTTGGGAATATTTGGACTTGAAGGCATATTTTACACATTTCGGCTTGAGGAAGATGATTATGGCGTAATCGGGAATCAACAAGGACTTTATTATTCTGTGACACAACTTTGTAAACTTAAAGTGTAGAAACTTGGATAGTTCTTGTAAATGTAACAATGATGATGAATAGTAACTATGAAGTGGACGTAGGCATTAGTGCCAAACCATTATAAACTTGGTGTTCTTTACTTTCCATGACTCTGTGTTTGGATTGGTTGGTTAATTTGGATATTTCACTTGACATTAACCCATCGGCTGTTGGCGTGTGTGAGCGACCAATTCCCCGCATCAACATTTTGGCATGCTAGGAGAGGGACATCGATTTTCCTTCGGATTCTGGACTTCTAAGAAACAGATTCTCTCGGATTCTCTTGGATTTTTCTCGGATTTCGCTATGGTTAAAAGGAAAAATATAAGTTTAGGTCACTTGGAAGGAGCAGGTATGGAGAAAAGTCAAGAAGTTTCCTCGACTGGGCACTCGTCGAATTACGTTACTCATGAAGATATTGACGGAGTCATCAAGGATTTAAGTAAGGATCTCAATTCTCGTTTGGAACAACAAAAAGGATATTTTCGTCGGTAGGAAGCTACTATGATCACTTTTCTCACTTAGATTAAAGACATCACAAGGCCGTTAGGCCAAGGTAACATGGTCAGAACAAGTGCTAGTCTTCCCCCAAGGATTAGCTCGGAACTTGGGGAAATTCCTGAAGAACAACCCTATGACGACAACAATCCGTAGACAACTACTGGATTTGCTAGGCTCAGGGACACCACCTCAAATCCCATTCAAGGTTCAACTCAGGAGTTGGTTAATCAGGTTTTAGGTTTTAGGATTGGTAATGTCACTCAAACGCCAACATGCATAGTTTTTGAGAGTAGGAACTTTCATGGTTCTGAATATTGTATTTGAGCTAATCGAGGCACCTCAGGTTATGATTGAGCCAGATATTCTTATTGGGGCTCAACAGTTCGATAATGCTGGGCTTAACACCAAGGGAACCAGTGTGGATTTGAATGATTGGAATCATTGGCTTGGTAATGGAAATGGATCTCAGATAGCTGGTATTATTCGATGATACACTCAAGGTGGTACCTCTTTCTTGGATTTGGATTGCATAACTCATTGTAACACCCCATAATTATATAAGAACGCTATAACGATAAACTAAAGAACACTTAATTAAATATTGGGAATTAAGTGAAACAGATAGTGCCATTGCGTTTGTCTCAGAATTATGCTTAAGATAGACTCCAAGTTTGCATAAAACAGATATCGTACAAAGAAGATATTAAGGTTTGAAGTTTATATACACATAAGTAAAATATATACATATATATAAAATCAAGTCCAGAAAATCAAAATCAAAGAGCGGGAAAGGGAGGGAAATCGGCCCGTTAGGGGTCGACCCTACCCAGATCTAGGGAAGACCCACTCTTTGAACCAGGACTTGTTTCCTGACCAGATTCATTGACCGTTGGCTATAAATAGGACCTTATTTCTAATGTTTTATTCATCAAAAACAATGGAGACAACGAGGTGCTGCCCCAACTCATATTGAATTAGCTTATTCTTTTGCAACAACAACTTATACGTATTCAAGAATCTCTGCTACAACATCAACGTTCACATCTCTGTTCTTTAGATCTAGTCCCTGTGAGTTTATGTTTCTTATAGATATAAACATTTAATAAGTAATCCATATATGTTTATAAGTTTGGATCTAAACATGTTCCTGTTAATAAACTGAATCATAACTAAACAGATCTGCCATTACTTGTACACCTGATCCTCTATTTAGTTCTTACATGCCTATCTCTATTATGCTTATTCTGTCATTATGCCCATTCTGTCACCATATGCCTATTCTGTTAGTATGCCTATTTCTGTTATCATATGTCTGTTTTGTTAGTATGCCTATTTTTGTTCTCTTCTCTCCCTCTTTCCCTTTATATTTTTATAGCCCGACTACCTTCGAGCCTAGGCCTATCGCTGAAACATGCGAACGAACAAAACTGGAAATGGTTGGGAATGATAAATTGGGGAATAACTTGTATTGTAAAACATGAATGGGATTTGGGGGCATAATCTATACCGTGTCCTAAGACTTTAATTTAGGCATATCGTACATAATGATTTATGACTTAAGGGTAGGGGCATGAGAAACCTGTAATGAACATGAACAATTGTTTAAGAATGAACATGCTTAAATTTACAGTAAATAGAAACTATAACCGCACTTAGACGTGAGGTTACATTACACTAGTGGTAGAAGTCTGCCCGGAACCGCCCGACAAATCCAACATCCACAAGTGGTTAATCTAATATGAGGGGTCTAGTGCGTAAATGTATGCGTAACAGTGCTTAGACACGAGGTTAAGTCCAACTTGTGGTAGAAGTCTACCCGGAACTGCCCGGCATATCCAGCTTCCATAAGTGGTCAACTTAATGTGAGAGGTCTAGTGCATTAACAGACATGAATGGAAAAATTATAACAACCTGCATTACTTAACCTGTTTAAATCTGGGGGGAGGGGGGATGGGGTTATATGAACCTGTCAAAATTGTGTAAGGGTTAAGTAAACTTGCTTGGATCAATGAGGGGTTAAGTAAATATGTTAAGTCTGTGGGAGGCGGGTTGTATAACCCCGACAAACTTAATCTATTTTATATGGTAGGGTTATGCGGGCTTGTTAATCTGTTAGGCATAACCTGTCAAAATCCTAGTAGTGGGGATGCGAGTCTAGGGGTGGCTTTTATTACCTATTGTGTGAGACCCGTATCAGTCAGTAACCCATCTAGGTATCAAAAGAGGGACCCCGTCAGGGCACGCTTACCGAGCTGATTGCAAGAGGTTCACCTGAGTAGGGGTGTTGATGGCGCATTCCGACGGAGTCATATGCGTGCATAAATCCGCTTGCTTGGGATAATAATATGTTGTGACATCTGTAGATATGGTTGTGCCTCTAGAAAAATAGGGGTTGCCACTTTAGGAAATGATACATCCTACTATGGGGCCTGCACCGGGTATCTACAAGATAGGGAGCTGATCGATTGGGGTAGTAATTAGGGTACATCTAGTCTTGCTTGTTTAGGAGCCCGTTATTATCGTTGGGGGTAACACCAGTCATTTCTGTTGGGCTTTCTGTTATTATTGTTGGGGGTAATACCCGTCACTAGAAGTGCACCTAAGTCTACCATCTGTTTCTGTTGGGATCATTCTTTTTCTGTTATACTAATATTGGCGCAGAGAAAAGTATTTAGGAAGTGCAATATATTTTGTTCTATTTATTCCTACTCAGTTTGTTATACCTATCTTATGATACTGTTATATATCTTTCGTCCAGTTTATATGCCTATCATGATACTTTTACTTATTTATATGCTTAAAGTAACCGGACTCTCCAGACTTTATGTTTGACCCATTTTGTTTCCTTTTCTCTCTCTTTCTTTCCCTCCAGGTTCTCAGGGTGGGAATACTCAGGCTTGATTAGGATTTTCTCTTTCGTTCTGCTTGGAGCTACTTAGATGTACCGCTTTGATTTCTGTTTACTCTGATATGGCTCTTTTTGGGGACTATGCTTTTTATATTAATGTACTCTGATGATTTTAGTACAAGGCAGATACTTTAATTTGATGCAATGGGTTTTCTATACTTCAGACTTATGTTGTAATTGGGTTTCGGAACACGGTGTTTTCTATTTGGAAAATAAAGTTTTAAATTCCGCTGTTATTTTATATCTATCTTGTATATTTCTGTTTCTGTTTACCTATAACGCTTCATGAAACTTAATGCATTATGTTAAAGAGTGACATTAACGGGTGTGGGGTGTCACACTCATAGTCCATTCACTAAGAATATTTGGAATTCTCGGAATCCACCGGATTTTAAGTTGCCGATGTTGGAAGATTTTGATGGTAGAAAGAATCCTATAGTTCATTTAATGCGCTATATGCGCCACATGGAAGTATTCTCAACTTCGGAGAATGTTATGGCGAAGTGTTTCCCACTTTATCTCATGGCTATTACTGCTAAGTGGTTTCAACAACTCAAAAATGAATTGATTAATTCTTGGAATATTTTGGTTAGGAGATTCATCGAATAGTTCAGAGTTTACATTGCTCGACCCAAGAACGTAATGACCCGTACGCTAATTAAGCAAAGGCAGGGCGAGACTTGCGCAAGTTTTTGGAAAGGTTCAATGTTGTTGTGGCTTCGGTCAATCAACTTGAGTCTTCTATGGTTTTAATGGTTGTGGTTTCTAGTGTTCTAGATAATACGGAGTTCAAAATCTCGCTTCAGCGGGATCCACCAAGGGACCTTGATAAGTTCTATTTCGAGGCCGATCATTTTCTTAGGGAAGATGATGCGAGGACTGACAAGAAAGTTCTCAATGCTAACTTGGTTCAGGGCGAGGGATCATCCAACCCTGGTAAAGGAAAAGGAAAGGTGTTTCCCCGTAATGATCGGAATGCATGGAATCAACCTAAATTTCTTTCATATGAGGAACTTACTCGCCCTCTAAAGGAGATTTATCTAGAAGTTCACCCGGTTGCTCCCTTTATGAGCATCTCACGAGGGAGTCGACCCAAAGGGAGAAGGATTATAGTAAGCATTGCTTATTTCATGACCTGGATGGTCACAATACCAATGACTACCGGCATCTTAGAGATATGATTGAAGAACACGTCAAAGGTGGAGAGTTGGCGGAATACGTTCGGAATCGAGCTGCAGCATCGGGACAGACACAGTTGCATTCCCCCGCTCGAGATAAGGATGGATCGGGACCTGCTTCTCATGATTTGGTCATCAACTGATGTTTCTTTCTGGATTTTCTAGCTTTGCATTTCTTGTACCGTGGATTTCTTGGTTTTTGTTTTTATTGACTTTTGGCTTATCGAATCTCCATCTCTCGAAATTTTGGACCTTGACTTTGTAGATTCTGGTCTTCTGGCATTCTATCTTTAGGATTACTGTATTTATACTTCTGGTTTTTTTTGGCATACTTTGGAATATGGATGTGGCTATTTGGTCATCTGGTCTGTGGATGTGATCCTACCTTTATTTGGTCTTTGTCTTATGTACTTTGGCTTTCTAGAAATTAAAACTCTATCTTTCTATCTCTAGATTCTTGTTATATCGGCTCCAGCCTCCTAGATATTATGCTTTTGTTTTATCGACTGCGAACCGCTTGTAATCGGATCAAACATGTACTAGATTAGGACTAATCCCTAGGCGTGCTCTATAGCCGACTAGAAACCATTTGCCTCACAACTAACTAATCACTTTGGTGTACACGATTGTAGGAGGGTGGAGGGACTAAGTCTGCATACCCATGTACGAGATTAGGCTTTAATCCCTAGGCATTCTCTTTATGGAGAGAAACCATCCAATCTTCTACACTTGTCTTTGGATTCATCTAGTTTCGGAGTTCAGAGGGCCTAAGTCTGCCTACCCATGTATGGGATTAAGCCTTAATCCTAAGCCATGCTCTTCACAGATGATAAACCGTCTAATCTACTACCTTCATTCTGGTTACTTGGTTTAGGATTCTCGAGGGCAAAGTCTTCCCACCCATGCACGGGATTAGGACTTAATCCCTAGGCATGCTCTTTACGGACGATAGACCCTCGGACTTGCTTCACTCATTTCTGGTTATTTGGCTCGGGAGTTTGGAGGGCCAAACCTACCTATCCATGTACAGGACTAGGCCTTAATCCCTAGGCATGCTCTTTGCATGCGATAAACCCATCCAATTTACTTTGTTTATTTTTCATTTTCTATCTTAAGGATGGCTACGTCGGCCTACACATGTACGAGGATCGGTGAGACCCCTGGGCATGCTCTATACCCGACGCTAGTCTAACCTCTTCAAACTTAACGGAACTCAATGAACTAGAAACGATAGCGGGTAAATTGACTTAGCTACGTACATGATTACGCCTTAACCCCTAAGCACTTCTCTGCTAGACGATAAACTGCTATGCTTTTCTTTAGATTTATTACGAAACTCCAACCATTGAAAACTTTAATAAAAATTACTTCGCTCGTCGGTACGTTGCCTGCAAAGCATGTAAACTGGAATTGGAACTTCGAACTTTAAGGACATGGGGTGGTAAGGGATTTGCTTGCTAAGTATAAAAATCATGGTCCCTAAGTAAGGACGTTGTTTGGGAAGGGGCAGACCATCTTATTAGAACTTGGAAAGATCGGCTCGCCTAGTGGTGGGTAGGGCCCTACCCGTTTGGCTTATCCTTGGTCCTCTAGTTAGGTCTTGGCGAGGAGGCCTTGGAATCATTTGTTTATCTATTTATTGGTTACTCTGGCTTACCCTTAATCCACTTGTCAGGATTTGACAAGAGCGTCATGGACTCATCTGGTTACTCTGGTATTATGGTTTTCAGATTCGTCTGATCACCTAGTTTGGTTATTTGGTTACCGACTATTTTGGTTTTCTGGATTTCGAGTTACTTCGGTTTTCTAACTCTCGACTATTTTGGTTCTCTTATAATATGATCCGGAGCTATTGTCAAAGTCCCTCTGGTTTTGGTCTATTATGATCTAGAGCAATCATCGGGTCTCTTTGGTCTTGGTTTTCTGGCTAGCACAATCCAGAGTTATCGTCGGCGTTCTTCGATTCTCTAGATTCTGGTTTTCCTATAATACGATCTGACGCGATCATCGTTGTTGGTTTTGTGGTTCTCGACGATTGAATTCCTATGTGGATTTATCTTGGTTTGCGACTTTTAGATTCTCAGATTTCAGGATTTCTAGCAAAGCACATCTCCCTTTTCTTAAGAAAGACATATTTTGAGGGGATAAGTGTTGATCCGCTTTTTGGCAAAGAAGTCACACGGTGGATTCACAGTTTTCTAAGTACTCGGGATTTGAGACGACCTTTCGAAAAACACGAAGCACTTTGGTCGAAGTCACGAAGCGCTCAGGATCAGGTTGGAAATATAGTTCACTCTTAGAATCGGCACTTTCTCAAAACGTGTGCCAAACACATGTCAGTCACTCAAAAATGATTGGCACACCGTGTTGCTCATGTTGGAAAACTCAGATTTGGCATCGATTTAGATTTCAGGATGTGGGGTGGCAAAACTAATGATGAACATATGCCGATCATGTGAAAAGGCCTGAGCACCTCATTTCGATCACCAAAAGTCAAGTAGCCAAGCTAGGCTTGGCTCGGATCAGAATGCTTCGGAATAACTTGAGCGCACCGTGTTGATCAGCTAAAAAAGGGTGCGTGCCTCGGGCAGACCACACGAAAAAACTTAGGGAAAAACTTGGGATTTTCATATCCCTCCTAGGATATGAAAATATAGATTCGTACCGCTCCTCGGGAAAGAAATCATTCATTTCATGTCCCTATAGAGATACAATACGATTTGGCTTTGGGTTTGGCAAGCTCGAAAGGGCCTGAGCACATGGGAGCAATCACATGAATTCTTAGGATCGGCACGGGTTTTCTAAATTTGGCAAGCAGAAAATTTTGGGATATGAAAATTCCGTTGTTTACTATCGCAACCTCTGCATCGTGCTAAGCACAACATGATCACCTGTTTTTGATCGATGAACATGTATTGACCGCTGATTTTCAATAGTTGAGTCGGGATACGATATCTGTGATATTTTTGGAATTTTGCTAGCTCTTAGGGAGTCATTTGGATCTCGGGATGGACATGTCTGTGATACGAAATTTTGGGCTAATGCCTAAAATCTCCACCTATAAATACCCGCTCCCTTGGCATGAATAGGGTTGGTTATTTGGTCTTTCGGCTACTATATTGCATACGGGAAGGCACTCTTTGGAGATGATTAATGGCTTCTATGGATGTTCATATGGCTTTCGACTATATATTGGACTTGTGAAGTAACTTCACTTAAAAGTTTACTCTCGACACTCGGACATTTTGACTGACACTTAGCTTTCTTTTGGATGTATTTGGACTTAAAGGCATATTTAACACATTTTGGATTGAGGAAGATGATTGTGGCCAAATTGGGAATCAATAAAGACTTTGTTATTCTTTGACAAAAGTTTGTAACTCAAAGCATTGAAACTCAGATAATTCTTCTAATTGTAACAACGATGATGAATGATTGCTATGTGGTGGACGTAGGGGTCTGTGCCAAACCACTGTAAACTTGGTATTCTTTACTTTTCCATTTCTCTATGTTTGGATTGGTTGGTTGTAATAACCCACCCGGAATGGGCCTAAATTTCGACCCAGGAAAGGCCCATTGAAACTTAGATCCATTCTAAGCGGGTCGTTGGTTCTCGTAAGGATTATATTTTCACAGATAATAACAACACATACTTCTGGAAATCTCACACAGCGGAAAGAGAAAATACAATGCTGAAAATATAATGTATCAATTATTTAAAAATCTCAGAAATACAATAGTCACAATTACATCTATTCAATGGGTACATCAAATAATCCATTCTCACAAGTTTCCAAAAGAAGTAAAGCAATAACTACTAATAATAACATAACAACTTTGTCTTCTTCATCGGCTTTCATCATGACTTCATCCATGGATTTTACCCCATCTATTGACATGTTGGATATGTTAAGGATAGGGGTCAGAATATAAAGTTCTTTGTGACTGAAATGTAGTGTTACTTAATGTCCATACACTATATTTTTAGCAGGTTACATATGTCAAGGTATGTCTGCGCACAACACACAACAAACACTAAGTATCAACCAACGGGGTGGATATCCAAGTCAATCACCTATTAGTGTTTTAGGGTAAAGACCCAACGATGTGGCATTCTCGGTCATTTATGGCCCTATTAAAGGTGGATTCTTACGATTTCTTATAACCTTGAGGCGGACCCCTAGACCTTTAGCCCCTGTCCTAATACGTTAACGTTCTTAAGTCTATTCTTTCATTTGTAATATGGGAAGTAGTATTGCAAACGTTACTACTTAAATGATATTATCCGGTCGGACTCCTTTGTCGCTTAAGACTTCCCTTAGACAGTTGTTGAGCATGCAATGGCCACATATTTTTCAATCACCAATATATCCCTAGTTGACCCCTTACGAGTTACTTGTAACAATCCGTAACTTTAAAGAACACTATAATGATAAACTAAAGAATACTTAATTAAATATTAGAAATTATGTAAAACGGACAACACAGTTGCGTTCATCTTGGAATTCTGCTTAAGATAGACTCTGAGTTTGCATAAAACAGACATCGTATGAAGAAGTTATTAGTTTAGAAGTTTGTATACATATAAGTGAGATATATATAAACAAATCAAGTCCAGAAAATTCAAAACAGATCAAAATCGAAGCTGGAAAGGGACGTGGGATTGAGACCCATTGGGGGTCAACCCACGCCTCTGGGGTGTCAACCCATGGGTCGACACACTCAAGGGGGTGTCAACACTAAGGTCGACACATGGGTCGACACACCCCAGATCCATCCAGGTTCATTTCTGAACCTGGACTTGTTTCTTAACAAGATTTGTTGGCGTTAGGCTATATATAGGACCTCATTTCTATTGTTTTTACACATAAAAAACAATAAAGAATGAGATACTGCTCCTGCTTGGATTGAGTTAGCCTATTTTCCTTCAACAACGGCCTATTTGCATACAAGAATTTCTTTTGCAACATATATTGTTATTCTCTGTTCTTTAGATCTAGTCTATGTGAGTTCATGTTATTTTTAGATATAAACATTTAACAAGTAATCTTGACATGTTTATAAATCTGGATCTAAACCAATAAATGTTAAGAATCTAATTCATACCTAAAAAGATCTGCCATTACATGTACACCTGATCTGCTGTTTAGTTCTTATATGCCTATTTCTGATAAGTCTATTTCTGTTATTATGCCTATTTATGTTCTCTTCTCTCCCTCTTTCTCTTTTTATTTTTATAGCCTTTGCTAGTTTCGAGCCTAAGCCTATTGCTGAAATATGCGAGCAAAGTTGGGAATGGTTGGAAAGGGTAAATTTGGGCATAACATGTATTATGAATTATGACTGGGATTTGGGGCATAACCTATGCTGTGATCTAGAGACTAAAATTTGGGGCATTTCTTATATTATGAATTATGACTTGAGGTTGGGGGCATGTGAATCTATAGGCTTAATAATTAGATTAAGCGAAACATGTAATGAAACTGTAATACTTAACCTATTTAAATCTGTGGGGGTTATATGAACCTGGTAAATTGTGTAGGGGGTTAAGCAAACCTATTTGAATCGGTGGGGGTTAAGTAAATATGTTAAATATGTGGGGGTTATACGAACCTAATATACTTAACCTGTTTTATATGTTGGGTTGATGCGGGCCTGTTAAACTGTTAGGCATAACATGTCAAAATCCTAGTAGTTGGAGATACAAGCCTAGGAGGTGGCTTATGTCATCTGTTGCGTAGGCCCTGTATCAGTCAATAACCCATTCTAGTACCATAGGGGGACCCTGAACTAGGTAGGTGTCAGGGGACGCTTACTAACTGATTATAAGAGGTTCATATGGGTGGAGGTGTTCAGATGGCGCGTTCCAACGGAGTCATGTGCGTCGATGAGTCCAACTTTCTCGGGAAAATAAGACACTGTAACACCAGTAAATAGGTCTGTGTCTTTCTGGGGGTTGCCACTTTAGGAAGTGATACATCCTACTGTAGGGCCGGTATAGGGTATTTACGGGATAGGGAATCGATCGATTGGGGGTAGTTAATCAGAACACATCTAGTCTTGCCTGTTTAGGTTCCCGCGGTTTATGGTTGGGGTAACACCCGTTATCTCTGTTGGGGTACCTGTTATTACTGTTTGGGGGTAAAACCCGTTACTAGAAGCACACCTAATTCTACCATTGGGATCATATCTGTTATACTAGTATTGGTGTAGAAAAAAGTATTTGAGAAGCGTAACCTGTTCAATTCATCCTGCTTATCCTGTTCAGTCTGTAATACCTATTTTATGAACTTGTTATCTCTCATCCAGTTTATATGCCTGTCATGATGCTTTTACTTATTTATATGCTAAAAGTAACTGGACTTGCTAGACTTTGTGTCTGACCCATTTTGTTTTGTTTTCTCTCTCTTCCTTCCCCCAGGTTCTCAGGGTAGGAACACTCAGGCTTGATTAGGAATCTCTCTCTTTTGTTTCTTCTTGGAGCTGCTTAGATGTACCGCTTTTACTCTTTGTCTACTCTGTTATGGATCTTTTTGGGACTATGATTTTATATTGTTGTACTCTGATGGTTTTATTAGAAGCAGATACTTTTATTTGATGTAGTTGGTTTTCAGTATTTCAGACTAATGTTGTAACTGGATTTTGGACCACGATGCTTTTTGTTGGAAAATTAAGTTTTAAATTTCCATTGCTATTTTTATATATCTGTCTTGTGAGATTCTGTTTCTGATTACCTATTACGCTTCATGGAACTTAATGCATTCTATTAAAGAGTGACATTAATGGATGTGGGGTGTCGCATTTGGTATCAAAGCTGAAGGTTACAAGATCAGATAAACGGTTTTGAAAATTGTTTTCAAAAGGTTTTAGAAAGAAAGTATTTTCAAAGGGAAGTCTGTTTCTGAAAAACATATTCCCAAAACCATATGATATCTTTCGATTTTTTGTTTAAATCCCTTTTCCTTTTCTTTTCTGCATGTCTGGGGAACCAAATATTCCCGAGGGAGTTCAGATACCGGCTTGGTTACTTAGATATCTCGAGGTTACGACACCTTCTAAAGGCCAAGCAAACGCCCCTCCTCCAGCTACAGCCGCTGTCCCTCCTCCTCCACGAGCGGATAATTTCTCCAAGATATGCAAGGATTTCTGTGCTATGGGAGGAAAGCCATTTGAACTAAGACCATTGTGGTAGCAAGGAATTGGCTTAAAGAAACAAAGGATTTGTTTGGAATTTCTGAGGTTGATGACCGTAAGAAGATTCAGTTGGCCGCTTGGTAGCTAAAGGATGAGGCTTCATTCTAGTGGGAAGTGACGCAAGCTGGGCGTCCAGTTGAGACTTGAGATGATTTCTGATAGAGATTCGAGTTGAAGTTTCTTTCTCAGGCAGAAGAGAGTACACAAATGGAAAGATTTCTGGCACTTAAGCAAGGAAGCATGTTTGTCAAAGAGTATGTCAATAAGTTCAATCAGTTGGCGAGGTTTGATTTGGAGCTGGTGAATAGACCACACAAGAAAGCTTTGAGGTTTGTAAGCAGATTGAATGAACCCCTCCATGGATTGGCTATGTCTCATATTACGATGGGGGCAACTTTTGAGAAGCTCGTTGATATGGAATTGATGCATGAAGAAGATAAAGGCGAAAAGAAAGAGGCTAATACTGATGAGACGCAAAACAAGAAAGTGTGGCCCAAGAAAGAACAGCAACAGCCAAAGAAAGGCGGAAAGAATGACAAAGCTCAAGGCAACTAGAAATGTCATAGTTGTGGATGCATGGGTCATTTGAGCGAAGATTGCAAAAAAAGGAAGAACGCTTGTTTCCACTGTGGTGAGGTCAGACACTATTCTAGGGAGTGCCCGAAGAAACAAGGATATGGCCAAAGGGAAGGATCTTCTGGAGGGAAGGTTCATGCTCTTAAGGCCAGTGTACCGGACAGAGGTAGGAAAGTTTCTGCTGAAGGTTTAATTTCTCTTTCCAATCATCCTGTTAGGACCTTTTTTGATTTTGGTGCTTCACATTCTTTATATCTGATTTTGTGGTTGAGTCTCTATACCTTAGTACTAGTATGTTTCTGGATCCCGTTGTTGTCTCAAATCCCATTGGGGGCATGGCTCATCTGTCTATGATTTGTCAGGGTTTGAGGATATTTGTGTTGGGCATCGAGTTTTTAGTGTGATGCGTATGTGCTCGGTTTTATGGGATATGGTTTGATTCTAGGGATAAATGGGCTAGCCATGTATGGTGTTATTCTAAACTGTGAGAGGATGGTCGCTAGACTTTTGACTTGTTATGGGAGGACTCTCGAGATTTCTTGTGACCCAAGGGGGTGCTTTATGCTTAGTTTTTTAGAGTCGCTAGATGCTTCTTTCGATGAGTTGCGATCTGTACCTGTAGTCTATGAGTATCCAGATGTTTTTGATGAGGCTAGGAGCTTACCTCCGAGGAGCGAGATTGATTTCCGAATATATTTGGTGGATAATGTAAAGCTAGTCGCATTGCTTGTGCGCTACATGTCTCCTAGGGAAAGGAGGGAGCTCAGCAAGCAAGTACGGGAGCTACTTGAGAAGGGGTTTATTAGGTGAAGCATATCTAAATGGGGTGCTCTAGTCGTCTTTGCAACTAAGGAGGACGACTCACTTTGCTTCTGTGTAGATTACAGGGAGCTGAATAAGCTCACTAAGAAGAATAAGCACCCACTTCCTAGGATAGATGAATTTTTTGGCCAGCTTGTTTGTGCATCTATTTTCTCTCTGTTAGACTTGGCCATAGGTTTTCATCAGTTGAGGGTAGCCGAGGACAGTATGGACAAGACTGCTTTCAGAACTCCAAATGGTTTCTTCGAGTGGCTAGTCATGCCTTCTGGTTTGACGAATGCACCCGCGTATTTTGTTGATCTAATGAGTAGGGTGTTCCGGGAGTGTTTGAATAAGTTCATTGTGGTCTTTGCGGATGACATTTTGATCTTCTCAAAAGCGAGGAAGAGCATGCCCTACATTTATGGGAGGTTTTGAAGACTCCCCGAGTGCACCAGCTTAAGGCGAAATTCTCCAAATGTCATTTTTGGAGAAAGGAAGTGAGGTTTCTAGGGCGTGTGGTCTCCAAGGATGGAATAGCAGTGGATCTCACAAAAGTAGTTGCAGTTCAAGATCGAAAGGTCCAAAGAATGCAATGGAGGTGAGGAGTTTTCTTGGTCTAGCGGACTATTATAGGAAGTTTATTAAGGACTTTGCGAAGATATCAACCCCACTCACTAGACTGACAAAGATGAATCTGACCTTTTCTTGGGATATTGATTGTGTGGATTCTTTTCAGAGATTGAAGAGGGCTCTGGAAACAGCCCCAGTCTTGACTTTGCCTGATGGGATAAAGTGTTCACAGTATACACTGATGCATGTGGTATGGGACTTGGTGCCGTCATGATGGAAAAGTGAAGGGTAGTATGTTATGGTGGTAGATAGTTGTGGGTTCACGAGAAGAACTACCCTACCCATGAATTAGAGTTGTCTGCTATAGTATTCATGCTTAAGACTTGGCGGCATTATCTGCTTGGAGAGAGGTTCAAATTATACACGGACCATAACGCGCTCAAGTATCTGTTCTAGCAAAAGGATCTCAATTTGAGACAACAGAGATGGATGGAGTTTCTAGCGTCCTATGATCTTGGGATCGCTTATACCCCTGGCAAGGGTAACGTGGTGGCAGACGCGTTAAGTAGGAAGAGTATGACTTTGAGTCCTCTATTTGTGACACCCCACGTCCGTTAATGTCACTCACAAAGGGAATACATTAAGTTTCGTGCAGCGTTACAGGTAGACAGAAACAGAAATATTACAAGACATATACAAAAATGACAGCGGAATTAAAAACTTAATTTAACATAAAGCAACGTGATCTGAAAACATCACATGTCTGAAATACATAAAAACCATTACATCATCGAAACTACTGTCTTGTACTTTAAAACATCAGAGCACATAAAAGAAGCAAAATTCCCCAAATAAAATAGAGCCATAGTAGTAAGGATAGGAGCTTGAGCCATATATCTAAGAAGCTCCAACAAAATGAAAGCAGAATCCTGGTCAAGCCTGAGTATTCCCACCATGAGAACCTGGGGGGAGGGGGGAACGAAAGAGAGAAGAGGAAACAAAAAGGGTCAGACATAAAGTCTAGCGAGTCCAGTTACTTTTAGCAAGTAAATAAGTAAAAATAGCATGACAGGCATACAAAGTGGATAAGAGAGAGAGAGATAACAACATATGAGGTATGTATGATAAGGTAAACATGATAGAGCATATATGCTTCTCTGAAGATTTCTCTACACTAATACTAGTATAACCAGAATGAGATGATCCCAACAACTATAACATGGTAGACTTAGGCATACTTCCCAATGTATCCTAACCACTACCCTAATCGATCGGCTCCTTACTTCGTATAGACACTCTGTGCCGGCCCCACCATAAGATGTATCACGTCCTATAGTGGCAACCCTTCGTTGGTATGCACAGCCATGTCTACAGGTGTCAAAGTCGTCTTAGCCCCCTCTGCCCGACCCATACACGCACATGTCCCCGGTCGGTATGCACCGCACACACCGTCCTCCTCGTTTGAATCTCTTACATTCAGCCCAGTAAGTGTGCCCCAACTCCAACCTAGTTCGGAGTACTCGTTTGATACCTGTTAAGGGTTACTGACTGAAATGGGTCCCACACAATTTGATACAAGCTCTCCCCCTTGTCTTGTATCCCCACTAGGATTTCCATTGGTTATGTATACCACTAGGTGTCTTTAATTACACAACCCTATCATTTCTAAAAGTTATGCTTACCCTAAAAAGGTGTCTTTAATTACATAACTCTAACATTTCCATCGGTTATGTATACCACTAGGTGTCTTCAATTACACAACCCTATCAGGTTAAGTTTGGGGCCTATATGTAAATATTACCCACCCCCTCAGATTTACTTGACCCATCCACTGTTCAACCAAATTTACTTAACCCCAACTTAAGTTTATATTCATACAACCCCTATGGATTCAACTAGGTTAAGTATTCAAGGTTTATTACCATATTTTCATTTATGGTTATGGTATGCTAGACCTCCCACATTAAGCCTACCATTTGTGGATGTTGGACATGCTGGGCGGGTCCGGGCAGACTTATTCCACAAATCGGGCTTAACCTCATGTCTTAGCATGTCTCGTATTTGTGCACCTAGACCTCCCACATTAGATTCACCACTTGTGGTCGCTGGATATGCCGGGCGGGACCGGGCAGACTTCCACCACAAGTGCAATCTAACCTCGTGTTTAGGCGCAATTACAGTTTCTAATTACTGTAATCCTAGGCATTTCTTTATTAGCCAATTTTCCTATGTTGTTATAGGTTATAGGTTTCAAGCCCCTTTTTCCCCAATTATGTTCATAGTGAATTATATGTCCAAATTCATATACATATACATTATTCAAATTATGCCAATTTCCACCTTTTTACCAATTATGCCCAAATTCCCAATTCATAAGATATGCCCAATTTCAATGTTTTTCCCCTCGTTCCTAAACTAATGTATTCGCATAATTTAGCGTCATGTCTAGGCTCGAAAGTAGCCTAGCTATATAAAATAAAAAAGAGGGAAAGGGTGAAGGGAAGATGATAGAGATGTTTGTTCTAACAAACTGACATAAGCATATGATGGCATAATGATAGGATGGACATACAAGAACAGATTGGTGAACTTGTGATAATAAAACAGGTTATAACATAGCAAGGATGTCATAATAGGCATGATTAAATATAAATAAAGGTTTAGATGTCTGACTAACGACAGATCTAAATTAATCACAACGTGATAAGCATAAGATGATCCAAATAGCCAATTAGATCCATAACTAAAAGTAGATCTGACATGATAAGGGTTGAGATCCATGTCATAGCTAATTCAAAATGTCATAGATTCAAAAATTTCAATAGATGTGACATGATTCAGTCATAGGGATATATCCCAAATTACAATATCAAGGATTCACAAATTACAATAGACCTGATATGATTCAGTCATAGGCATAAATCAAAATTACAGTCGTATCATGTTTACTTTTATTTATTTAAATATAAAGGCAACTGAAACTCACAGTGTTCGGATCTAAAGAAATAGAAGGAGAAAAGCAGTTGATGAATCTCATATCCACACTTGAATCTCTAAATTTGATTGCAGAAGAAGAGTTTTGATTCAGTCCAGGCACTAGCAGCACTTAGGCCTTCATTGATTTTCAGAGAAGAAAACAAGAGAAATGAGCATGTATTTATAACTGTCAGCCTCCAAACTGACTTAGCCACGTCAGCTCTAGGGGGGTTGACCCTGGTATCGACACCCCCTTGGGGGGTCGACCTAGGGGTAGACACCCCCCTTAAGGGGTCGACTCCCTTAGGCGGGAATTTTCCCGCTCACCTCGAATTCTGGAATTTGAATGATTTTGAACTTTCTGGACCTGATTTTGAATTCTCGGACGCTATATATGTACATATGTATATATATATATATAATTTTCTTGCGCATATACAAACTTCAAACCCTCATAACTTGTAACACCCCGAATTTTAGTTAATACTAAAATTCACTAATTTCAGGATAAATAATCTCAGATGTGGGAATTAGGGGAAACGGGCTGCGTCATTACGTTCGTCTCGGAAAAATACGCGAAATAGAGTCCGAGTTTTCGAAAATCGGAGTCCGTATGGCCCAGTTATGGCCCAATGAAGTTTGCAGAAAATTTAAAACTAAAACAGATTTAAAAATTTAAAATATTCAGATTTGGAATGGGCCAGGCGAGGTCAGGCGGGAAGCTTCCCGCCCAGCCCATGTCGACAGGGCTGTCGACAGGCCTGTCGACAGGGGTGTCGACATGCCTGTCGACTTGCCTGTCGACAGGGTGGCGCCGTTCTGTGAACCTGGGTGCACCAGGTTGCACCAGGTTGGGTTTCAGGCTGGCTAGGAGGGCTGGTTCTAGAGATTTCCTAAATCTAAGGGTCCTAATCTAATCTAGGGTTAATCTAAGGGCCTAAAACACTCACCTAATCCTATAAATAAGACCATAACCCTACCCTAATTCATACATAATTAAGTCTTGTAACTAAACTATGGCAAAATGAAATTTGAGCATGGCCTCCACTAGTTCATGAAGAAAGTTGCAAGCTAATCCCTCTCTAATCAATCTCTAATCATCATTATCTTCATAGTTTGCAACTAATAAGGTTGCTAATCTTGAGTTTGGTGAGTTTCTATCACTTTAACATCAATTGTTAAAGTAAGTAGATTGGGTGTAATAAGACTTATGGTCTTAAATGCGGATTAGTGAGTATGAATCATGTATAATGATATGTTACTCTATGTTGTTCTATGTTTATGCATATTTGATGAGTTGGTTTATGCATGCTTAATAAGTTGATTTATGCATGTTTAACAAGTTGATATATGCATGTTTAATAAGTGGATTTATGCATATTTAATAAGTGGAAGTATGCATGTTTAGTAAAGTGATATGCAAGTTAAGTGTATGTTAAATGCAAGTTGAAAGTGATATGCAAGTTAAGTGTATGTTTAAATGCAAGTTGAAAGTGATATGCAAGTTATGCATGCTTATGCAAGTGTATGGATGCTTATGCAAGTCATATATATGTTTAATGCAAGATTTATGTGATATGCAAGTTATGCATGCTTATGCGAGTATATGAATACTTATGCAAGATATGTATATGCTTAAATGACATGATATGCAAGTTATGCAAGTATGTGAATGCCTATGCAAGTATGTGAATGCTTATGCAAGTTATGTGTATGCTTAAATGCATGTTTAACATGTTATGCAAGATTGAGAATGCCTATATGCAAGTTTAACATGTTATGCAAGATATGTGTATGATAATATGCAAGCTCATATGCAACATGTTATGCAAATCATATGTATGATAATATGCAAGTTTGGGTTATATGTAGTTGGGTTAATATATGCTCATATATGCAAGTTGACATCCTCTTAACCCATGACAAAGTTGTATGTTAAACCCATGATACTTGTGATGATCTTCCCCTTTATTATGTCATGTAACGAGAACGATTTACGTGGGGAACGATGGGGTTGGTAAATATGTTAATAAATGAATGTTTGGGTATGATTAAGCATACCATAAAAAAATAAATTACCATAAGTGGGAATTTACCTATTGAGTTAGGTCTACCCCATGGGAATTTACCTATTGAGTTAGGTCTACCCATGTTATGGAAAACTTGATATTAATTAGGGATAATTAATATGGGGGTGATTAATTAGGTGTAATTAATCGACTAAGACACGAGGTTGGACTCATTTGTAGTGTAAAACTGCCCGGACCCGACCGGCTTAACCAGTTGCTACAAATGTCAGCCCAATGTGAGAGGTCTTAGCCATAAATTAAATACGTGATTAAGGTAAAGACACGAGGTTAGACTCTGTTATGACGTAAGACTGCCCGGATTCTACCGGCTTAACCAGGCAGTCATAACAGCCAGTCTAATGTGGGAGGTCTTTATGGGAGATCACGGTCTTAATTAATTAAGAAACACTTAACCATAATAGCATGTAGGGGGACATGAGGGGTTAAGTGGGTGCCTTGGGTGGCATGAGGAAGTTTGGTGGTTGCCTTGGGTGGCATGTGGAATCTAGTGGGTTGCCTTGGGTGGCAATGGAAAATACGATTAGAATACTTAACCAAGTGGAAACATGTAATTAAACATGATTAAAGGGTTAAGTGGGATACACTAGATATTTGACAAGCTTAAGTGGGTAGCTTGTGGGGGCCCATTTCAACCAATATCCCAAACGTATCTTTGTGGGCTCGACCCATGTCGAGTGACGGGACACGCATATTGGGCTTGATTATAAGAGGCCAAAACGGGTTAGCGGTGGCAACGCAAGTCCAACGGGCTTCATATGCGTGTGTGGGCCCGGGCTGGTAGATAAGCCGTTGTTGCATCGTGTAGATATAAAGCCGTGCACCGTTAGTATTGGGTAGCCACTTTAGGGGAGTGATACACCCCACTGTGGGGCCAGCACGGGTATCTACGGTAGGGAGCCGATCGCTTGGGGAGTAGTGGGTACACCTAGTGGAAATAGGGGCAGACGGCACCTATGTAGGGGTACACGAAACTACTGGGTAAGAATTACTGAGTACACCTAGTGGAGATAGGGGCAGACGGCACCTATGTAGTGGGCTAGGGGTACATGAAACTACTGGGGAAATTTTCTAAGTCCTTGGAAGGGATCAACCTTTAAGTAGGAATGACTGGTGTGGTGCAGTTAGTAATTATCCTTGGGTGGGTAGATGCGTCCTGACGATTATCTTAGTTTATCCTAAGTCTAACAAGCCGCTTAGTGTAGCCATTCATCCCCAGATATTACCGTAGGTCAAGTTTATGTCTTCTCTGGTTACCTTAATGATTGTATTGTTAAAGTTATAGGACTCACTCAGACTTATGTCTGACCCCGTTGTTTTTATCTTTTTCCCAACCCTCAGGTCCTACGGTGGATCCTAGCGGTAGTAGAGCTTGATCGGATTGCTGTTCCAGTCTTTCGGAGCTTGGGTAGATGTAAAGCTCCAGTTATCCAGTTATCTTTTCTTTTGTTATGGCTATTGTATGAGAGAGTGGGATTATGTACTTCTTTATTTTGATGGATATTGTACTTGACTTTTATCATGGTTTTATGATGTAACCAGACATGTTTATTTTCCGCTGTTATGAGATGATGTTTTAAAATTTCAAGTACTATTTATATCTGTCTTGTTGTAATTTTTCTGTTCTATATTCACTAAAATACTCCACCGATGCTATGGCATTCCCTTTGTGAGTGACCCTAGCGGGCGTGGGGTGTTACACGTGGTATCAGAGCAAAGGTTACCGGAACAGATAAAATTTTTTAGAAAACTATTTTTTTCTAAAACATTTTTGGAAAAGATATTTTCAAAAACATGTCTTTTAAGAGAAAAGTTTTTGAAAGAAAAGCATAATCCCCAATAGCCATATCTATATCCTTCAAATTCTCCGTTTTGAATCTTTCCTTTTTCGTTTCAGCATGGCCGAGAATCTTAACTTTCCAGAGGGTGTGACGATACCAGTATGGTATAGGAGATTGATGGAGGCTAGGGCCACCACTACGGGTCCAGCAAATATTCCTCCACCAACCTAGCACCCGATCTTCCTCCTCCCCCTCCTCCTCGCACGGATACTTTTGCTAAGACTTGCAAGGAATTTAAAGCTATGGGAGGGAAACCTTTTCAAGGATCTGAAACCTTTGTGGAGGCTAGAGATTGGCTTAAGGAGGTGGAAGAGTTGATAGATATCTTTGAGATGGAAGAAGGGAAGAAAGTCAAGTTGGCTGCTTGGTTAATGAAGGGAGAGGCCTCATTCTGGTGGGAGGTTACTAATGGAGAACGCCCCGTTGACTCTTGGGCGGATTTTAGGCAGAGATTTGTGGCAAAGTTTCTCTCAAGGGCGGAGGAAAACTTGTATATGGAAAGATTCTTGACTCTAAAGCAAGGAAATCTCTCGGTGAAGGAGTATGTTAATAAGTTTAATCAATTGGCAAGGTTTGGCCTAGATATGGTGAATACACCGGAGAAGAAGGCTTTGAGGTTCGTGAAAGGCTTGAATGAACCTATGCATGGGTTGGCTATGACTCACATCCCTATGGGGGCCACCTTTGAGAAGCTAGTTGACATGGCACTCATGTATGAGGAAGAGAAGGGTCCTAATGCTAATAAGGCACCCGAGAAAAAGGGAGATCAAAAGAGACCTCAACAACAACAAAGCAAAGGTGGGAAAGGCAACGGTGGCAAGGGCAAGAAGAAGAAGTGTTTCAATTGTGGGACACCTGGCCACCTAAGCAAGGATTGTCGCAAGAAGAAGAAGACCGGATGCTTCCACTGTGGCGAAGCAGGGCATTTAGTGAAGGATTGCCCTAAGAAAGGGCAAAGGACGGGATCTACCTCAGGAGGACAGGTGCAAGCTCTTATGGCACCGAGTCAGGCTAGGGGCAAGTACAGGCTCTCGCAGTTCCACCGATTCAGGAGAGAGGTAGAACTATTTCCGTTGAAAGTCTGGTTTTTCTATTTGACCATCCTGTCCGTACATTGTTTGATTCAGGCGCATCGCATTCGTTTATTTCATCATCATTAGTTGAGTTACTGCACCTAGACACCAGTCTGGTAGATGATCCCTTGGTTGTTTCAAACCCAATTGGGGGCTCCACTTATTTGTCCATGATATGTTTGGGTTTGAAGATTTCTATACTTAGCATTGAGTTTAGATGTGATACTTTTGTATTGGGCTTCACGGGCTATGGGTTGATTTTGGGCATGGACTGGTTATCCAGTAATGGTGCCGTTCTTGATTGCGAAAGGAGAGTTGTTAGGCTGATGACCCGCTTGGGTAACACTCTCGAGATTTCTTGTAATCCCATGGACTCTGTTATGCTAAGTTATCTTGAATCGCTTGACGCTTCGGTCGAGAGTTTGAAATCTGTTAGAATAGTCCGGGAATATCCGGATGTGTTTGAGGAGGTGAAGGGCTTACCTCCGAAGCGGGAGATTGACTTCCGAATATATTTGGTGGATAATGCTAAACCGGTATCTTTACCAGTGCGCCACATGGCTCCTCGTGAGAGGAGGGAACTCCATAAGCAAGTAGGGGAGTTGCTTGAGAAGGGGTTCATAAGACGGAGCATATCGGAGTGGGGTGCTCCAGTAGTATTTGCTACGAAGGCGGATGGGTCCCTCAGACTTTGTGTAGACTATAGAGAACTCAACAAGCTCACAAAGAAGAATAGACACCCATTGCCGAGGATTGATGATCTTTTCGATCAGTTGGTTGGCGCTTCAGTATTTTCTCAGTTGGACTTGGCCACGGGGTTTCATCAGTTGAGGGTGGCTGAGGATAGCATAGACAAGACTGCCTTTAGAACTCCGGATGGCTTCTATGAGTGGCTGGTGATGCCATTTGGGTTGACGAACGCCCCTGCATACTTGGTTGATTTGATGAGTAGGGTGTTCAGGGAGTTCCTTAATAAATTCGTGGTGGTCTTTGTGGATGATATCTTAGTATTTTCTAAGAGTGAAGAAGAGCATGCCCTACATCTTGGGGAAGTATTAAAGACTCTTCGAGCACATAGCCTTAAGGCTAAATTCTCTAAATGTCACTTCTGGAGGAGGGAAGTGCGGTTCTTGGGGCATGTGGTCTCCAAGGAAGGGATAGCTGTGGATCCCGCGAAGGTAGTATCAATTCAGGATTGGAAGGTTCCGAAGAATGCTACCGAAGTAAGAAGTTTCTTGGGGTTGGCGGGTTATTATAGGAAGTTTATCAAAGACTTCGCGAAGATATCAGCCCCATTAACCCGCTTAACAAAGAAGAATCTTGTTTTTACATGGGACGTAGATTGTGATGATGCGTTCCGACGGTTAAAGAGAGCTTTAACCACCGCTCCAGTTTTAGTGTTGCCGGATGGGAGCAAACCATTTGTTGTCTATACCGATGCCTGTGGGACAGGACTTGGCGCAGTCTTAATGCAAGAGGGAAGGGTAATAGCCTATGGTGGAAGGCAGTTGAGGGCGCATGAGAAAAATTACCCTACCCATGATCTAGAGCTGGCCGCTATTGTTTTTGCGCTTAAGATTTGGCGCCATTATCTTCTTGGTGAGAGATTCGAGTTGTTCACTGACCATAAATCTTTGAAGTACTTGTTCTCTCAGAAAGATTTAAACTTAAGACAGCAAAGGTGGATGGAGTTTTTAGCATCCTATGACTTCGAGATATCGTATACCCCTGGCAAGGGTAACGTGGTGGCGGACGCCTTGAGCAGGAAGAGGTTGTCCTTGAGTCCATTGTTCGTGGAACGACGAAGCTTGGAATTTATCTCGATGTTTGATTTCAGACCTTCTGTTGACTATGTACCCGGTTTGCTAGCTTCTTTGGAGGTTAGACCTACTCTCTTGGGGCGGATTGGAGAAGCACAGAGGGGCGACCCACAGTTGGTTGAGTTAGTAGAGAAGCTCATAAGGGGGGAGTCGTCCAGCCATTTGAGTAGGTACACCCTAGATGATAGAGGGTGCTTGCGCAGAGACGGTAGACTTTGTGTACCGCAAGACGAGGGTTTGAGGAAGGCTATTCTTGATGACGCACACCGTTCTAGGATGACCATTCATCCCGGTGGGGATAAGATGTACCAAGACATGAAAAGGGTTTTCTTCTGGGCCGGTATGAAGAAAGATGTGGCCGAGTATGTCGCTCAATGTTTGGTGTGCCAGCAAGTGAAGGCGGAGCAAAAGAAACCAGGTGGGTTGCTTCACCCATTGGAGGTTCCGCAATGGAAGTGGGATAGCGTCTCGATGGGTTTTATTGACGGGTTACCCAGGTCGAGGAAGGGTAATACAGGAATTTGGGTGGTGGTAGATAGACTTACTAAGAGCGCCCATTTCATACCTGTAAAGAGCAAGAGGACTGCTCCATGGCTAGCTTCAGTATATCTTCGAGAGATAGTTCGATTACATGGGGTACCCTCTAGCATAGTTAGTGATCGAGATCCTATCTTCACTAGCGAGTTCTGGAGAAGTTTGCAAGAAGCAGTGGGGACTCAATTGTGTCTGAGCACCGCATATCATCCTCAGACAGACGGCCAGACTGAGAGGGTGAATCGTGTTCTAGAAGACCTTTTGAGGCTTTGTATCTTAGATTTTGGAGGTACATGGGAAGAGCATCTTCCACTGGTGGAGTTCGCATATAATAACAGCTTTCAGTCCAGTATTGGTATGGCTCCTTTCGAAGCTCTCTATGGAAGGCCTTGTCGATCACCTACATGTTGGTGGGAATCTACGGATAAGATCTTGCTTGGGCCTGATATGGTTAGGGAGACTTCAGAGAAGATTGACTTGATTCAAAGAAGGATGAAAGCAGCGCAGGATAGGCAAAAATCTTATGCGGACAAGAGAAAGACGGATCTTGAGTTTGAGGTTGGGGATATGGTTTTTGTCAAGGTATCTCCGTTGAGAAATGTTGTTCGCTTCGGATCCGTTGGGAAGTTAGCACCAAGGTTTGTTGGGCCTTTCCCTATCAAGGAAAGGATTGGACGGATGGCATATAGAGTGGAGTTGCCTGACAGACTTAGTGGTGTCCATGATGTATTCCATGTGTCCCATTTGAGGAAATGCTTACATGAGACCGCAGAGGTGGTAGAGCCGAGCTTGCTTAGGGATATGGAGGTTGAGCGTGATGCGACGATTCGATGAGCTCCTACTCGCATCCTTGGGTCAGAGACTAGGAAATTGAGGAATCGAGAGGTTCAGCTAGTCAAAGTGCAATGGGGAGAAGATGAGAGCAACGCGACTTGGGAGACGGAAGCGAAGATGCGTTCATTGTACCCATTTCTTTTTAAGGGTATGTCTTTACTTTCTCCTTTATCGCTTGTCTAGTACTTATCTTATCTTTGGTATGTCCTCTCGTTAGTACCTTTGACCTTTAGATAGGGTAAACCTATGGTTGAAACATGTGTTTGAGACATGTTATGTTTGATGGATGCAAGTGGATGCAAGTGTTTGCTAGTGGT
Organism: Allium sativum; assembly: GCA_030737875.1. NCBI lineage: Eukaryota > Viridiplantae > Streptophyta > Magnoliopsida > Asparagales > Amaryllidaceae > Allium > Allium sativum. The sequence continues at coordinate 435,294,103 of CM060912.1, forward strand.
TGCTCGTGGATGCATATACACACACTCTAGGCACTAGATCGGCTCAGTCACTTCATATTGCATATTGCATAAAATTGTGTGTAGGAAAATATATTTATGGATGTATAATGGTTGTGTTATCACATGGATGATGCATTTTGGTGAATGATTGTGCACTCATGTAGATATTGTATGTGTCGATAGGGTTTTCTCGCATACATAATGGATGCATGGCACTATCATGGTTTGCATATGTTCATACATTAGATAGGGAACATATACACACACTTTTTGCATATGCTCATACATCATTAGAAATTGTTTTAAGGACAATGGATGCCCGTGGTTGATGATTTGAGTAGATGGTTGTTTGGATGGTAGGATATGCATTCTCCTTAGCCTAGAGATTTCGGGGACGAAATCCTTTAAGGAGGGGAGAATGTAACACCCCGAATTTTAGTTAATACTAAAATTCACTAATTTCAGGATAAATAATCTCAGATGTGGGAATTAGGGGAAACGGGCTGCGTCATTACGTTCGTCTCGGAAAAATACGCGAAATAGAGTCCGAGTTTCCGAAAATCGGAGTCCGTATGGCCCAGTTATGGCCCAATGAAGTTTGCAGAAAATTTAAAACTAAAACAGATTTAAAAATTTAAAATATTCAGATTTGGAATGGGCCAGGCGAGGTCAGGCGGGAAGCTTCCCGCCCAGCCCATGTCGACAGGGCTGTCGACAGGCCTGTCGACAGGGGTGTCGACATGCCTGTCGACTTGCCTGTCGACAGGGTGGCGCCGTTCTGTGAACCTGGGTGCACCAGGTTGCACCAGGTTGGGTTTCAGGCTGGCTAGGAGGGCTGGTTCTAGAGATTTCCTAAATCTAAGGGTCCTAATCTAATCTAGGGTTAATCTAAGGGCCTAAAACACTCACCTAATCCTATAAATAAGACCATAACCCTACCCTAATTCATACATAATTAAGTCTTGTAACTAAACTATGGCAAAATGAAATTTGAGCATGGCCTCCACTAGTTCATGAAGAAAGTTGCAAGCTAATCCCTCTCTAATCAATCTCTAATCATCATTATCTTCATAGTTTGCAACTAATAAGGTTGCTAATCTTGAGTTTGGTGAGTTTCTATCACTTTAACATCAATTGTTAAAGTAAGTAGATTGGGTGTAATAAGACTTATGGTCTTAAATGCGGATTAGTGAGTATGAATCATGTATAATGATATGTTACTCTATGTTGTTCTATGTTTATGCATATTTGATGAGTTGGTTTATGCATGCTTAATAAGTTGATTTATGCATGTTTAACAAGTTGATATATGCATGTTTAATAAGTGGATTTATGCATATTTAATAAGTGGAAGTATGCATGTTTAGTAAAGTGATATGCAAGTTAAGTGTATGTTAAATGCAAGTTGAAAGTGATATGCAAGTTAAGTGTATGTTTAAATGCAAGTTGAAAGTGATATGCAAGTTATGCATGCTTATGCAAGTGTATGGATGCTTATGCAAGTCATATATATGTTTAATGCAAGATTTATGTGATATGCAAGTTATGCATGCTTATGCGAGTATATGAATACTTATGCAAGATATGTATATGCTTAAATGACATGATATGCAAGTTATGCAAGTATGTGAATGCCTATGCAAGTATGTGAATGCTTATGCAAGTTATGTGTATGCTTAAATGCATGTTTAACATGTTATGCAAGATTGAGAATGCCTATATGCAAGTTTAACATGTTATGCAAGATATGTGTATGATAATATGCAAGCTCATATGCAACATGTTATGCAAATCATATGTATGATAATATGCAAGTTTGGGTTATATGTAGTTGGGTTAATATATGCTCATATATGCAAGTTGACATCCTCTTAACCCATGACAAAGTTGTATGTTAAACCCATGATACTTGTGATGATCTTCCCCTTTATTATGTCATGTAACGAGAACGATTTACGTGGGGAACGATGGGGTTGGTAAATATGTTAATAAATGAATGTTTGGGTATGATTAAGCATACCATAAAAAAATAAATTACCATAAGTGGGAATTTACCTATTGAGTTAGGTCTACCCCATGGGAATTTACCTATTGAGTTAGGTCTACCCATGTTATGGAAAACTTGATATTAATTAGGGATAATTAATATAGGGGTGATTAATTAGGTGTAATTAATCGACTAAGACACGAGGTTGGACTCATTTGTAGTGTAAAACTGTCCGGACCCGACCGGCTTAACCAGTTGCTACAAATGTCAGCCCAATGTGAGAGGTCTTAGCCATAAATTAAATACGTGATTAAGGTAAAGACACGAGGTTAGACTCTGTTATGACGTAAGACTGCCCGGATTCTACCGGCTTAACCAGGCAGTCATAACAGCCAGTCTAATGTGGGAGGTCTTTATGGGAGATCACGGTCTTAATTAATTAAGAAACACTTAACCATAATAGCATGTAGGGGGACATGAGGGGTTAAGTGGGTGCCTTGGGTGGCATGAGGAAGTTTGGTGGTTGCCTTGGGTGGCATGTGGAATCTAGTGGGTTGCCTTGGGTGGCAATGGAAAATACGATTAGAATACTTAACCAAGTGGAAACATGTAATTAAACATGATTAAAGGGTTAAGTGGGATACACTAGATATTTGACAAGCTTAAGTGGGTAGCTTGTGGGGGCCCATTTCAACCAATATCCCAAACGTATCTTTGTGGGCTCGACCCATGTCGAGTGACGGGACACGCATATTGGGCTTGATTATAAGAGGCCAAAACGGGTTAGCGGTGGCAACGCAAGTCCAACGGGCTTCATATGCGTGTGTGGGCCCGGGCTGGTAGATAAGCCGTTGTTGCATCGTGTAGATATAAAGCCGTGCACCGTTAGTATTGGGTAGCCACTTTAGGGGAGTGATACACCCCACTGTGGGGCCAGCACGGGTATCTACGGTAGGGAGCCGATCGCTTGGGGAGTAGTGGGTACACCTAGTGGAAATAGGGGCAGACGGCACCTATGTAGGGGTACACGAAACTACTGGGTAAGAATTACTGAGTACACCTAGTGGAGATAGGGGCAGACGGCACCTATGTAGTGGGCTAGGGGTACATGAAACTACTGGGGAAATTTTCTAAGTCCTTGGAAGGGATCAACCTTTAAGTAGGAATGACTGGTGTGGTGCAGTTAGTAATTATCCTTGGGTGGGTAGATGCGTCCTGACGATTATCTTAGTTTATCCTAAGTCTAACAAGCCGCTTAGTGTAGCCATTCATCCCCAGATATTACCGTAGGTCAAGTTTATGTCTTCTCTGGTTACCTTAATGATTGTATTGTTAAAGTTATAGGACTCACTCAGACTTATGTCTGACCCCGTTGTTTTTATCTTTTTCCCAACCCTCAGGTCCTACGGTGGATCCTAGCGGTAGTAGAGCTTGATCGGATTGCTGTTCCAGTCTTTCGGAGCTTGGGTAGATGTAAAGCTCCAGTTATCCAGTTATCTTTTCTTTTGTTATGGCTATTGTATGAGAGAGTGGGATTATGTACTTCTTTATTTTGATGGATATTGTACTTGACTTTTATCATGGTTTTATGATGTAACCAGACATGTTTATTTTCCGCTGTTATGAGATGATGTTTTAAAATTTCAAGTACTATTTATATCTGTCTTGTTGTAATTTTTCTGTTCTATATTCACTAAAATACTCCACCGATGCTATGGCATTCCCTTTGTGAGTGACCCTAGCGGGCGTGGGGTGTTACATAACTTCTTAATACGGTGTCCGTTTTATGCAAACCAAATGTCTATCTTGACCAGAATTTCCAAACGGACGTAATATCGCAGTCCGTTTCCCTTAATTTCGAATATTAAATTAATTATTATTTAATTTATCCTCTTTTAGTGTTGTCAAAATACGGGGTGTTACATTCTCCCATACTCAAAGGATTTCGTCCTCGAAATCTTCAAGTTAAGAAGAATGCATATCCTACCATCCATCACCCATCTACTCATCCATTTTTCTTAAAGACTTCTAATGCTTATATGAACATATACAAAGGTGTGTGTGTATATCCCAGTACTAATGCGAAGATCAGGAGGTCTATTGATTCAGTCAACCTCTTTAATGCAATGTATGTTAGTGCCATGAATCCAACATGTGTGCAACAAACCTATTATAACATGTAAATTCTATATGTGTGCACAATCATCCGTCCAAGTGCGACATCCATATGATGATACATCCATTTTCATTAACTAAAATATGAAAAATGCACACACATCCATATGTAGTATGAGAGTGATTGAGCAGATCTAGTGTCTAATGTATGTGTATATGCATCCACGAGCAACCATTAGCAAACGCTTGCATCCACTTGCATCCATCAAACATAACATGTCTCAAACACATGTTTACATCCATGGGATTCCTACCTAAAGGTCGAAGATTCGATCGATAAGATATACTTAAATGATAGAAACAAGCATAAATAAAAGTTTTGGAAAAGGAAGTTAAGATCATACCCTCGAAAAGAAAAGGATATGAAGCACGAATCTTGTCTTCAATCTCCCAAGTTGCATTCTCTGGGTTATCTCCTTGTTGAACCTTCACCAACTTGATTTCTTTATTGCATAGCTTCTTAACTTCTGATCCAAGAATACGGGAAGGAACTCATCTGACTGTCGCCTCCCGTTCCACCTCTACTTCTTCCAATACACTCGGCTCCACAACTTTTGCGGTATCATGTATGCACTTTCGCAAGTGATAAACGTGGAAAACATCATGAATGCTGGATAATCTCTCTAGCATCTTTACTCTATAGGCCATTTGGCCAATCCTTTCTATTATGGGAAATGGCCTTACAAATCTTGGAGCCAATTTCCCTACACGTCTGAAGCGAACCACATTCTTCAAAGGTGACACTTTAATGAAAACCATATATCCTACTTCGAATTCAATGTCAGTCCTTCTCTTGTCTACGTAGGATTTCTGCCTATCTTGAGTAGTCTTCATTCGTCATCTAATAAGATCAATCTTTTCAAATGTTTCTCTAATCATATCAGTCCAAGCAATAGCCTTTTTGTAGATTTCCACCAACAAGTTGGCGACCTACAGGGTCGTTCGTACAATGCTTCGAAGGGTGCCATGCCAATGCTAGTTTGATAACTGTTGTTATAGGCAAACTCTACTAAAGGAAGATGCTCTTCCCAAGTCCCTCTGAAGTCTAGGATACACAGTCTCGAAAGATCTTTTAGAACTTTGTTCACCCTCTCCGTCTGCCCATCGGTTTGAGGAAGATAAGTGATGCTCAAAAGTAACAGTGTACCTAATGCTTCTTGCAAACTCCTCCAAAAATCACTAGTGAAAATGGGGTCATGAACGCTTACGATGCTGGAAGGTACTCCACGAAGACGGACTATCTCTCGAACATATACTGCTGACAACCATTCTGCCGTCCTCTTACTCTTAACTGGAATGAAATGGGTGCTCTTTGTAAGTCTATCTACTACCACCCAAATACTGGTGCTGCCTTTCTTTGATCCAGGCAAACCATCTATGAAGTCCATAGAGACACTCTCCCACTTCCATTGTGGAACCTCCGAAGGATAAAGTAAACCACCGGGATTCTTTTGCTCATCTTTGACTTGCTGACAAACTAAACATTGAGAAACAAACTCTACCATATCCTTCTTTATCCCAGCCTAAAAGAAAACCCTCTTCATGTCCCTATACATCTTATCACCGCTTGGATGAATAGTCATCTTAGAGTGATGGGCTTCTTCTAAGACTACCTTTAACAAACATCTAGTTTGAGGAACACAAAGCCTTCCATCTCGCCGCAAACACCCTTTATCGTCAGTGGAATATCTATTGAGGTGACGAGAAATCTCCCATTTACAGAGCCTATCCAAGATGTATGAAATCTGTCGATCATCTCACTACGAAGTTCCTATCTGACCCATAAGAGTAGGTCGTATCTCTAGCGATGCAAACAAACCAGGAAAAAGCTCGGTGGAGGGTCTAAAATCAAAGTTCGATATGAATTCCAAGCTTTTCCTTTCCACAAATAGAGGAATTAAGACCATCCTCTGCCTACTCAATGCATCTGCCACTACATTACACTTGCCAGGGGTATAAGCAATCTCAAAATCATAAGAAGCTAGGAACTCCATCCACCTTTGTTGCCTTAAATTAAGATCCTTCAGCGAGAACAAATACTTGAGAGATTTATGATCGGTGTACAACTCAAATCTCTCTCTAAGAAAATAATGACGCCACAACTTAAGCCTGAATACTATGATAGCTAGCTCTAAATCATGGTTAGGGTAGTTCTTCTCATGGACTCTTAGCTGTCTACCCCTATAACACACTAGCTTTCCTTCTTGCATCAGAACCGCACCAATCCCCGTACCACATGCATCGGTGTAAACTGTAAACACTTTATTCCCATCGGGAAAGGTCAAGACTGGGGCTATTGTCAGAGCCCTCTTCAGTCGTTGGAAAGCAACATCACAATTTATATCCCATGAAAATGCCAAATTCTTCTCCTTCAGCCTGGTGAGTGGAGTTGATATCTTTGCGAAGTCCTTAATGAACTTCCTATAATAGTCTGCTAACCCCAAAAAGCTTCTCACTTCCGTTGCATTTTTTTTGGAATCTGCCAATCCTGAACTACAACCACCTTTGCGGGATATATTGCTATCCCTTCTTCAGAAACTACATTCCCTAGGAATCTTACCTCTTTCCTCCAAAAATGGCATTTGGAGAACTTAGTCTTAAGCTGATGCGCACGAAGAGCTTTCAAAACTTCTCTCAAATTTTAGGCATGCTCTTCCTCACTCTTTGGGAAGATCAAGATATCATCAATAAGGACCACAACGAATTTATTTAGAAACTCCCGAAACACCCTACTCATCAGATCAACAAATTAGGGTGGCTGCATTCGTCAACCCAAAATGCATAACTAGCCATTCAAAGAAACCATCTGGAGTCCTAAAAGCGGTCTTATCTATACTTTCCTCAGCCACCCTCAACTGATGAAACCCCGTGACCTGGTCTAATTAAGAAAATACAAAGGCACCAACAAGCTGGTCGAATAAGTCATCTATCCTTGGAAGTGGGTGCCTATTCTTCTTGGTAAGTTTGTTTAACTCTCTATAGTCTACATACAAATGAAGCTAACCATCCTCCTTAGTTGCGAATACTACTGGAGCACCCCATTCAGATATGCTTCGCCTGATAAATCCTTCCTCAAGTAGCTCCCCTACTTGCTTACTCAGCTTCCTCCTTCCCCTTGTAGCCATATGGCGCACTGGCAATGCAACTGGCTTTGCATTGTCCACCAAATATATACGAAAATCTATCTCGTGCCTTGGGGTAAACCCTGAAACTCATCAAAGACATCAGAATAATCTCAGACTACTGGAACAGATTGCAAATCGTCGATAGATGCATCATGAAACTCTAGGAAACTAAGCATAACAGATCCTTGTGGGCCACAAGAAATTTCGAGGGTCCCCCATGACAAGTCAAAAGCCTAATGACCCTCCTTTCACAATCTAGAATGACACCATACATGGTTAGCCAATCCATCCCTAGAATCAAAGCGTAGCCCATAAACCTGAGCACATACGTGTCGCACTCAAACTCGATGCATAAGATAGATAACCTCAAACCCTGACAAATCATAGATAAATGAGTCGAACCACCAATGGGTTTGAGATAACTATAGGAGCCACTACCATACTAGTATTTAAGTGCAGAGATTTAACCACATAACTAGATATAAATGAATGTGAAGCACCATAATCAGAAAGAAATCTAATTAGATGACTGGAAAGAGAAATCAAACCTTCCACACAAATTTTCCTACCTCTATTCGAAGCACTGATCGCGAGAGCATGCACTGACCCTCCAGAAGCTCCTACCCTTTGACCTTATCCCCATGGTCCCTGTTTCTTCGGGCACTCCCTAGCAAAGTGTCCAACCTCTCCACAATTGAAGCAAGTATTCTTCCTCCCTTTACAGTCTTTGACTAAGTGACCCTCTCGCCCACAACTATGACATTTCCTTTTATCCTTAGCCTTGTCATTCTTTCCACCTTTATTTTGTTGTTGTTGTTGTTGCTGTCCTTTCTTAGGCCATTCCTTCTTATTTTGCATTGTTTCCTCAGCTTTTACTTCCTTCTTTTCTCCCTTGTATTCCTCATGCATCAGGGCCATATCAACAAGCCTTTCAAATGTAGCTCTCATTGGAATGTGGGACATAGCTAACCCATAAAGGGGTTCATTTAGCCCTTTAGCAAACCACAAAGATTTCTTATGCGGAGTATCTACCAATTCTAATCCAAATCTTGCTAGCTAGTTGAATTTGTTCACATATTTTTAGCGGTCATGTTTCCTTGTTTGAGCGCCAAGAACTTCTCCATTTGCATGCTTTTCTCAGCTTGGGAAAGAAATTTAATTTCAAATATTTTCCTAAAATCATCCCATGTTTCTACCAGGCATCCAACTTGGGTAACTTTCTACTGAAACGAAGCTTCATCTTTCAGTAGCCAGGCAGCTAGCTGAATCTTCCTTCGATCCTCTACTTCAAAGATTACGAACAAGTCCTCGGTCTCCTTGAGCCAATACCTTGCCTCTACGAATGTCTTGTTTCCATGGAATGGCTTTCCTCCATAGAAAGGAAATCCTTGCAGATCTTAGCAAAATTATCTACTCTTGGAGAAGGAGGAGGAAGAACGACGGGTGCAGCTAGGGGAGGAACGTTTCTTTGGCTTTCGGCAGGCGCCGTAGCCTCTAGATACCTACGGAACCAGCCAGGTATCGTAATGCCCTCTGGAATGTTAGGTTCCCCAGACATGCTGAAACGAAAAGGAAAGAGATTTAGACCAAGGATCGAAGGATATTACATATGGCTTTGGGGAATATGTTTGTCAAAATAAACTTTTCTTTTTGAAAAATGCTTTCTTTTAAAACCTTTTTGAAAATAGTCTTCAAAATCTTTTATCTAATCTGTTAACCTTCAGCTCTGATACCAAGTATGACACCCCAAGTCCGTTAATGTCACTCACAAAGGGAATGCATTAAGTTTCGTGAAGTGTTATAGGTAAACAGAAACAGAAATATTACAAGACAGATATAAAAATGACAGCGAAATTAAAAACTTTATTTAACATAAAGCAACGTGGTGTAAAAACATCACATGTCTGGAACACATAAAAACCATTACGTCATTGAAACTACTGTCTTGTACTTTAAAACATCAAAGTACATAAAAGAAGCAAAATTCCCCAAATAAAATAGAGCCATAATAGCAAGGATAGGAGCTTGAGTCATACATCTAAGCAGCTCCAGCAAAATGAAAGCATAATCACAGTCAAGCCTGAGTATTCCCACCCTAAGAACCTGGAGGGGAAGGGGAGGGGGAACCAAAGAGATAAGAGGAAACAAAAAGGGTCAGACATAAAGTCTGACGAGTCCAGTTACTTTTAGCAAGTAAATAAGTAAAAGTAGCATGACAGGCATATAAAGTGGATAATAGAGAGATAAAAACATATAAGGTAGACATGACAAGGTAAACATGATAGAGCATATATGCTTCTCTAAAGATTTCTCTAAAATAATACTAGTATAACCAGATTGAGATGATCCTAACAACTATAAGATGGTAGACTTAGGTACTTCCCAATGTATCATAACCACAATCCTAATCGATTGGCTCCTTCGCGTAGACATTTTGTGCCGACCCCACCATAGGATGTATCACGTCCTATAGTGGCTAGCCTTTGCTGATATGCACAGCCATATCTATATGTGTCATGGTCGTCTTAGCCCTCTCTACCCGTCCCATGCACGCACATGTCCCCAGTCGGTTTGCGCTGCCCACACCGTCCTCCTCGTTTGGATCTCTTACATTCAGCCCAGTAAGCGTGCCCCAACTCAGACCTTGTCGGAGTACTCGTTTGATACCTATTAAGGGTTACTGACTGAAATGGGTCCTACACAATTTGATACAAGCTCTCCCTCTTGTCTTGTATCCCTACTAGGATTTCCATCGGTTATATATACCACTAGGTGTCTTTATTTACATAACCCTATCATTTCTACAAGTTATGCTAACCCTAAAAGGTGTCTTTAATTACATAACTCTAATATTTCCATCAATCATGTATACCACTAGGTGACTTTAATTACATAACCTTATCAGGTTAAGTTTGTGGGATTATATGTAAATATTACCCACCCCATCAGATTTACTTAACCCACCCACTATTCAACCAAATTTACTTAACCATAACTTAAGTTTATTTTCATACAACCCCTATGGATTCAACTACTTTAAGTATTCAAGGTTTATTACCATATTTTCATTTATGGTTATGGTATGCTAGACCTCCCACATTAAGCCTACCATTTGTGGATGCTGGACATGCCGGGCGGGTCCGGGAAGACTTATTCCAAAAATTGGGCTTAACCTCTTGTCTTAGCATGTCTCGTATTAGTGCACCTAGACCTCCCACATTAGATTCACCACTTGTGCTCGTTGGATATGCCGGGCGGGTCCGAGCATACTTCAACAACAAGTGCAATCTAACCTCATGTTTAGGCGCAATTACAGTTTCTAATTACTATATTCCTAGGTATTTCATTATTAGCCAATTTTTCCTATGTCGTTATAGGTTATAGGTTTCATGCCCCTTTTTCCCGAATTATGTTCATAGTGAATTATATGTCCAAATTCATATACATTATTCATATTATGCCAATTTCCACCTTTTTACCAATTATGCCCAAATTCCCACTTCACAAGATATGCCTAATTTCAATATTTTACCCCTCGTTCCTAAACTAATGTATTCGCATAATTTAGCAGCATGCCTAGGCTTGAAAGTAGCCTGGCTATATAAAATAAAAAAAGAGGGAAAAGGTGAAGGGAAGATGACAGAGATGTTTATTCTAACAATCTGACATAGGCATATGATGGCATACTGATAGGATGGACATACAAGAACAGATCAATGAACTTGTGATTATAAAACAGGTTCTAACATAGCAGGGATGTCATAATAGGCATGATCATATCTAAATAAAGGTTTAGATGTGTGACGACCCAAACTTCCGCAGAACGAAAGTAAGGATAATCATAGGAGAGTAACATAATCAAAACAATAACAGACCACAATTACATAGCAGAACATAATAATCATTGTAGCGGAACTGAAATGTCATCACAAACATCATCACAAAACATCAGATTATGCATTACAGGATACAACTTAGCAAAATGGATGTCTAAAACAGAGAAAGAAATATAGTCTCAAACTCCTAAAATACATCAATACTAAATAATGCCTCAATGTCTCAAAAAAGATAAAAGATAAAAGATAAGATCTTCCAACATCTGCATCAGCATGCTCTAGTCCAGAAACATCCATACCTGAAAACCTATCACTTGGCTGCCCGTGTGGAAAGATGGCACCCGAGTTTTCAAAGTGAAACAAACTACGAGTCAGTCTTGGGACTGGTATGAGAAATCTAACTATCTAATAATATGGCTAAACACTGGACCATGCCGCTATCGCAGAACGAGTTTAATTCCATTGGATTGCTAGTGCAAAAGTTGTGTAATTTATAAGTTAAAAACAACGCAATGTTTTTTAGTAAAATGAAATCATTATAAGACTCAAGTACCATCACACAATGCAACGCAAACGGAGGATAGAGTTTTACCTTATAATGATAAAAAATGCTTGATACGTGGAAAATAATATTTTTACTATTATTATTAGTGTCTAATATGTTATCAATCCTAGACGACATAGCTACCATATACTATGTCGCCATATATAGGTTTACAATCAAGACCGTAGTGTCGTATTGGATGTTGGTTTCCATCATGAGTCAAGGCTAGGAACGATCTCCTGACCGATTCGAGACACTCTATCAATGTCTCAGGATTCGGACACTGGCGAACCCTTGGATCCTGCAGGGCCGGTCCATAATTACTTTAGTGGATCAGTTATGCCTGAACACACGCTTCCCGATCCTATTGGACCTATAAATTGGCCATTGCGGCCAATAAAAAATCCGAGGCGCCTCATTCCATCAACCACATAAGTAAAATGTCGGGCCGTGTTAAACCCACACATCACTTCTAGCTAGAAAGAAACGTGTGCACTCCCTGCGTTCCCTTGCTCTGTTTTTGACTCTACCGGGGCATGAGGCTCGCGAAGTAACGAAATACACAAAGCTATGTCCAAACAGGATATGCTCTGATCATCATCCACAGGGCTCTGCTTTTCAATAAAAGCCCCGATCAATTGCATCTTGGCATGACACATTGACAGTCCTTACCATGCGATCGATAACTACCAATATATAACCTTCGAGCTCGTGCGTCTCAAAGAAGGGTGTTTAGCAAAAGGATAAATCCTCCGCCACCTCAGAAATATATTAATAGATATCAATTAAATTACATGGCACGAAACTCAATGTCGGGCATGCATCCATTTACAAGTCTGTTCTGGGTCTGAACGAAACCGGAGTCACCTAAGTGCTCACGTATACGGACGATCAACAAGTGCATCCGGGCAACTACCACTTTAACCCTTTATTGGTAGCTAGCCAATGCCAGGCATCAGTAGCTATCCTTTCGACGTGAAGATCGCCGGTCTTCAATCGCCGTCTTCTATATCTCCAACTTTTAAATCATTGTAAGATTATTTGAAATGAGTTGAACTCGATCTTTTCAAATAATTTTCGAAATATTATCATTTAAACCATTTGATATTTTTAATATTAATTTATAACGATTTGTCACCAATTTTAGTTATTATAGAAATAGCTCAATATAATTAAACGACGCTTTGGGACAATGGGCGGCTATGGCGCTGTTTTTTCCAGAATTTGATTTACGCATATCATGAAATCTAACCGTTGGATTTTGATAAAATTTATATCACTGGAAAGATCTTTCCAAAACGGTCCTAACGGTTCAGTTTTGGGAAAATCCGACGGTTGGATTTTACGGTATAAACGTTTAAAGTTACGATTGTCGAAACGCGAACTACCGCGCACGATTCGTTAAATTTTAATTTATATTTATATAGATAAATATAAATGTAAATCATTTAGCGATTTTCTATTTCTATCACAATTAAAGTAACAATAAACATTTCAACATTTAAATCCATCCTTTTACTATAATGTTTTGATTACAACCAAGTTTGTAAACAAAAATACAACTTCCTCCTACGGTGTTGATTTGCATCAAAATATGCATATGAAAGTGAAACCTTTCTACGTTGTTTTATTTGCATCTTTTCTAAAGGTTTTATTTGCGCCTAAATATGCAAATAAAAATGCACTTTTTCTAAATATTTATTTGCATCTAAATATGCAAATAAAAATGAAATCTTTTTAAATGTTGTTTATTTGTGTCTATATCTATGCAAATAAAATGAAATCTTTTCTATGTTATTTATTTGCATCTAAACATGCAAATAAAAATGAAATCTTTACTATGTTATTTATTTGCATCTAAACATGCAAATAAAAAATGAAATCTTTACTATGTTATTTATTTGCATTTTAACATACAGATAAAATGTGATTATAATTCTAATGGTTTTATTTGCATCTAAAATTGCAAACAAAAATATGATTTTAACTATAATGTTTTGTTTGCCTCTAAGATTGCAAACAAAAATATGATTTTAACTTTAATGTTTTGTTTGCATCTAAAATTGCAAACAAAAATATGATTTTAACTTTAATGTTTTGTTTGCATCTAAAATTGCAAACAAAAATATGATTTTAACTTTCAAAGTTTATTTGCATAAAAGGATGCAAATAAAAGAACATTTTATTTTCTCTAAATACATTTACATAAATGAATGTAAATAAAAGTACATTTAATTTTCTCTAAATATATTTCATCCTCAATTTATATCTTTGCATATAGGAATGCAAATACAAGAACAATTTATTTTTCCAAATATATTTGCATGAAAGAAATGCAAATAAAAGAACCTTTTTATTTTCAATGCATATATTTGCATATAGGAATGCAAATAAAAGAACAATTTATTTTTCCAAATGTATTTGCATGAAATAAATGCAAATAAAAGAACCTTTTTATTTTCAATGCATATATTTGCATATAGGAATGCAAATAAATGAACAATTTATTTTTCCAAATATATTTGCATGAAAGAAATGCAAATAAAAGAACCTTTTTATTTTCAATGCATTTATTTGCATATAGGAATGCAAATAAAAGAATAATTTATTTTTCCTAATATATTTGCATGAAAGAAATGCAAATAAAAGAACCTTTTTATTTTCAATGCATATATTTGCATATAGGAATGAAAATAAAAGAACAAATTTATTTTTCCAAATATATTTGCATGAAAGAAATGCAAATAAAAAGAACCTTTTTATTTTCAATGCATATATTTGCATATAGGAATGCAAATAAAAGAACAATTTATTTTTCCAAATATATTTGCATGAAAGAATTGCAAATAAAAGAACCTTTTTATTTTCAATGCATATATTTGCATATAGGATTGCAAATAAAAGAACAAATTTATTTTGTTGTTGAATTGATAAACCAAATCAATTCACATAAAATGGCAAAATTTATTTTTGATGTTGAATTGGTAACCTAAATCAATTCAAATAAAATGACATAAAAAGGGACAAATCATATTTTCATAATGCATTGATAAACTAGATCAATTCAAATAAAAAGTGATAAATAATATTTTCTAATGAATTGATAAACTAGATCAATTCAAATAAAAAGTGACAAATCATATTTTCTTATGAATTGATAAATTAGATCAATTCAAATAAAAAGTGACAAATCATATTTTCTAATGAATTGATAAACTAGATCAATTCAAATAAAAAGTGACATCATATTTTCTAACGAATTGATAAACTAGATCAATTCAAATAAAAAGTGACAAATCATATTTTCTAAGGAATTTATAAACTAGATCAATTCAAATAAAAAGTGACAAATCATATTTTCTAATGAATTGATAAACTATATCATTTCATATAAAAAGTGACAAATCATATTTTCTAATGAATTGATAAACTAGATCAATTAATATAAAAAGTGACAAATCATATTTTCTAATGAATTGATAAACTAGATCAATTCAAATAAAAAGTGACAAATCATATTTTCTAATGAATTGATAAACTTGATCAATTCAAATAAAAAGTGACAAATCATATTTTCTAATGAATTGATAAACTAGATCAATTCATATAAAAAGTGACAAATCATATTTTCTAATGAATTGATAAACTAGATCAATTCAAATAAAAAGTGACAAATCATATTTTCTAATGAATCGATAAACTAGATCAATTCATATAAAAAGTGACAAATCGTATTTTCTAATGAACTGATAAACTAGATCAATTCATGTAAAATAAAAGTGATAACATACTACTTGACTAGTACATATGGATCTATAACTATCCATCACAAACATGGATCAACCATCATCAACCATGTCAGAACAAAATAGATCTAAATCGTAAACCATGTGATATTACATAGCAAACAATTTAATTTAATTAATTAATTATTTTAAACAAAGAAATATCACCTTTCTTTAAGCAGATTTAAAAATCCAAACGAGTTCAGAAATTATCCCAATCAGTTTCAGCAAGTTCTATTCGACGTTTGGGTCCAACCGGATCTGAAATTTTCAAATTTGGATCTCGTATGAATAAATTATCAATCTTATAAATTAGTTAACATTTTGCGATAGAAAATAGTGTCACAATTCCTTTGTTTATTTCATACTATATGCTTCAGTTTTTGTTCGAAACTTTGCTTCGAAATAGACGATTGGGTGATCGATTGGAGGCGCGGGTTGTTGGAGGTGGTGCGGCTTGGAGGGGCGCACGTGCGCCTAGAAGCAGGGGGGTGTGGCCCTGCCTGGTGGGCCTGGCGGAGCTTCGAGCGGTGGGTGTTCGGGGTCGCGAATCTCGAGATAGGAGGCACGAGGGGGATTGATTCAGGTATAGAAATGAAGAGGAGAAGAAGCTCTTCAAAAACTTGAACTAGAGGGATGGATTTTATTGTAAGGATTTGTAGGAATTTGTCGAGGAAGGTTGGAGCATAATGGAGAGGGTAGCGACTGCCTTCCCTTTTATTTTCCATTCGTTCAAAAGCATCGACAACTCCTATACTTAAATCAGTGGCCGATCCTGTTATCGCAAAATACAACTTCCACTCCTCTAAAACAAAATCGCAAATCGCGTTTGATTACTTCGAGTTCGAGGAAGCTCGACATCACGCAGGAGGATGCTCGCGATTCCAAAAGGGAGATGGGGTTTCAATCGTAGGTATTGTGGTGTACGATGGAATTGGGGGAGCTTGATTTTAGGGTTCGACTTCGAACCGTATGGTCTAGGGTTACGGTGTACTGGTGCGTGTGAGCAGGCGGTATCAAGGATGGGAGGCGCGTGATAACTTCTGGAAGAAGACGTGGGAGTTGATTTGTCGCGATGGGAAGGAGTGATCGAGACTTTACTGTAGTCTGGTGGAGAGTTTCATGCAAGTGCAAATGGATGGACTGGGTGGAGTTTACTCTCTGAAAATGGACTGAAGTTCGCAGCCAAGAAGTTTGGAGTTTGGCATTGAGAGATAGGGATAGTTTGTGTTCTATTTTGGGGTGGGGCACAGCAGGACAGTAAAGGAGATGATGGAGTTGGATACGGTTTGAAGAAGCAAGGCTTCGGGTGCTAGAACGAGGGGAGTATGCGTGCTTGAAGGGGTTAACATTCATGAGAAGCTGCAGGTTGGAGGGAAACTAATTAAGGAAGGAAGGATTTTAAAATTGATTAAGGTTCAGAAATCTTGAAAAAACGAGATGGGTTAGTCTGTAACGGTGAGATAATCGAGCTAGAAGTGGATTTGAGAATTTTTGGGATAGCTGGAAATAAGATTAAACGAATTTAAAAGCTAGATGTTCGACAAACGAAAAGACACGGTGAGTAAACTTCACTCACCTGTTATTTAGAATTTATTTTTATTCAGTAAAAATAATTTCTGTTGCTTGTTTGGATTTTTTTTTCTGGTCGATTTATATATATTAGTTATTTAGGCTATTATATATATATATATTGGGTTGATGATTGGTTGGATTCCCGCAGTTTCATTAGCGGATGCCCGCGGTTTCATTAGCGGATGATTACCCTATATGCCCCACGCTATGATAGTGGATGACCTTCATACCGCGATATCCTGCCTCGAAGCAGGATGGGTATTATTTATGTGCTAACGTCTGTGGATGCAGGAAAACAGGTTGGAGGAATCCAACTGGATTCCTCAAAAATATATTATCTGTTGTTGTTTGTTTGATTTCATATATATTCGTATATGATGTGTTAAAAATCAAATGATTGAAAATTGGTTGATTTGATTGTTTAAAATATCCCTGGGGCTTGAATATTGACTTATAAAAATATCGAAAAAGGTATTTGAGATTTATAAAGGGAATTCTATTTTTATAAATAGAATTTGAATTTCAAATAAAACTATAGAAAATATTAACTTGTTTGAAGGTATATAAAACAAGTAATTGGAATTTATAAACTCTGTTTATAAATGAAAATATGGGATTTGAATTGAATTTATAAACTTTATTTATAAATGAAAAGATGGAATTTGAATTGAATTTATAAACTTTGTTTATAAATGAAAAGATGGAATTTGAATTGAATTTATAAACTTTGTTTATAAATGAAAAGACGGGATTTGAATTGAATTTATAAACTTTGTTTATAAATGAAAAGACGGGATTTGAATTGAATTTATAAACTTTGTTTATAAATGAAAAGACGGGATTTGAATTGAATTTATAAACTTTGTTTATAAATGAAAAGACGGGATTTGAATTGAATTTATAAACTTTGTTTATAAATGAAAATATGGGATTTGAATTGGAATTTATAAACTCTGTTTATAAATGAAAGGGTGGGATTTGAACTGAATTTATAAACTTTGTTTATAAATGTATAATGGGGGATTTTAAGTAAAGTTATAAACGTTGTTTATAAATAATGCAGAGAATTCAAATAGAATTTGAATATAGAATTCAAATGGACTTTAAAATAATAGAATTTGAATATAGAATTCAAATGTACTTTAAACTATAGAATTTGAATAGAGAATTCAAATGAAGTTTAAATAAAGAGAATTCAAATAGAATTGAATTGGAATTTGAATAAGAAGTCGATAAGGAAAACGAGAGTATGAGTATAATTAGAATTTGTTAATATGCAGTTAAAATATATTTGAACATGTCATGTTCAAATATGAAGGTGAAATAGACTGAAAAGTTAAGTAACAGATTTAATTAACAAATTGAGTTAAAACGATTGGTATAGTTAAAATAGATTGGACAGGCATAAATATACAGGAGACAGGTTTGGAATAAAGTGTTAGAAGGTATATAAATAGAGTGCCCGACAAAAAGGTACGTATTTAATTCATATATGAGATTTTATGCGCCGTATCGGCTAGCCGCTTGGCTTTTCTTTTTCTTTTTGATTAGAAAAGGCCTGTATGGCAGTTTGGGGATTTTCTCGATGCTCCCGGTACAAAGGAGGTTATGGCGAATTTTTCCGGGAATTTAAGGAGATAGAATATTTTAAAGATAATTTGATAGTTAGAAATCAACGTATCGATATATATAGAAGTCGATAAGGAAATGAACTTAGAAATAGAATAGTATAATAAAAAGGAAGACTAGGAATAAAATCTAGTAAGAATAGAAAGAGGAAGAGTATACGTGTTTAAAAGTGAATCAGTAGTTGTATGGTATTGATTATTCGAGTAAGTAGTCATATCTGTTTTGACGTTATAAATGTTATTAAGTCAAGGTCTGGGAGGTAGTTATACCCCAACTTGATTGATTGCATTATTAACAAATGAACAGTAAGATTTCAGGCTCGAAGATCAATGTTAGATAAGAGTTAGTTGAATATAGTATTTGGGTTGTCGTCACGATGTTTTACACAACATCCGTTTTAACCTAAATAAGTGTAAGCTGGGAAATAGAATAATAAATATTTCCTAAGTATAGGAATAAACGAGATTGGAAAAGAGATAAGTAATTGGAATATTTTCCAGTTATAAATAACATATATTTTCTAAAGTTTAGAAAATAAAAGAAGGCGATATATGGAAATGTTTTCCAAATAACGTGTAAGGCCAATATGGTTATTGAAAATATTTGGTTAACAAATATTGATAAAGAAATAGAGAAGTGATTTAATTAATGAAATATTAATTAAAGGCTCACTGATTGTTGGATGTTTGGATGAACACTTGTTTTATTCGATAGTTAAATCATCGACTATCGAAACACTTGTTTTTATTCGATAGTTAAATCACAGACTATCGGAGTTTTGACCATCGTTGTCAATATGGAGAGACCGGTTGGATTATTATCCGAAGAACCACTCCGTATTGGCAGTAGCATGCGAATCAGATTATATAAAGATAATCGAAGACGGAGTAGAGTGCAAGGACTTTTTCTATTAATAGAAATAGTGCCTTCAGTTCGTCCTGTTCCTGGGTGACTTGTATGGATGAATGTCCGACAGAGTATTTCCAGAAAGGTCACGTACATTGATTTCTTCAACCGTACCAAGAGTGGAAGCGGAGAAGGAAACTTCTTTCGCTAACACGTAATGTACTGTTGTAGACGTCAATTAGTGATTTTTGATGGATTTGACGATGTGACATTCGAAGTGAATCTGGTGTGATGATAAAGCGTAGCTTCTAGCCTCATCAACCGGTAAATGACAGAAATCGGGCAAGCAGCATGGCTATGTAGGTCGCACCTATTAGGGTGTATAATCACCTGATCTAGAGTTTCATTTACTTCTAAAAATCTATTGTCGATGCTGTCCCATTCGGGAAACGGTTGCTGATCCCAATCGTTGGTGATATACATTCGATACAGTCAAGCGAAATGAGTGGTCGGTCATGTGTGGCTGAGTTGCAAGATGTTCTTGTTGAACTCGGTGTATTCTCCTCTAGAGATATACCAGCGGAAGGTGGTTCCATACCTTGTCATAGTTGGAAATCCATTACCCAATACGTGCTTGCGGTTTTGATTGTATATTATATAGGTGGAACGTGAGATGAAAACGTTCCGCTAGATTGGTATTTACTTGATTTAGATATTATTATAATATCAAAAGAGTTTTGATATAAAGATAAGTCAAGTGTTTGGATTCTCATAAGGGAAAAACCCGTTCCGTGTTATACGGCGTGGTCTTATGAGATATCATTTAGGTTTCTGAAACTGTTTTAAACTGTTTACTCATACCAGTCCCATGACTGACCCGGAGTTTATTTTGTTTTGTTCTACCTAAACTCTTGGGTGCCTAAATTTGTACGGGCAGTCAAGTAGTTCAGGATTTTTCAGATATATCTAAAGGAGCTTGGAGCAGGACGCTTCAGCGTTATCCAGTTATAGTTGTTCCGTTGTGTTGTAAGTGTTGTACTCTGATAAGTGTATGTTATACAGTGAAGATTTTGTATTTCAAAGATACGATATATTATATTTTGTTCCGCTGCGATGTGAGATTCTGTGTTGATATTTATGTTCTTCTTCTATCTCTTTCTTCTAAAAAAAAATGTTCCGTATTTTCGTGATATTTGTGTTGGACGTATGATGTATATAGTCAACTTCGATGTTACGGAAATCTGGGTCATTACACTTTTGATGATTCTCTGAATAAATTCGTTATTCTTTTGAAGGACCGAGATCTTATCAATCAAGGTAGGGGTGATAATGAGATTGGCAAGGATAAGTATGGCGTCGGCCGTATTCGTCCGACTGAGAGCATTTGCCACAACATTGGCTTTCGTTGGAGTATATAAGATGTCCAGGTCATAGGGTGTAAGGAATTCAACCCAACGCTGTTGCCTTAGGTTCAAATCTCTTTGGGTAAATAGATGCTTCAAGGATTGGTGATCCGTATATAACTCGTATTTCTTGCCCAAGAGATAGTGCCTCCATATTTTTAAAGCAAATACTATGGCCATTAGCTCAAGGTCATGAGTGGCATGATTCTTTTCATGTGGTTTTAATTGGCGGCTAGCATATGCAACAACCTTGCCTCTTTGCATTAGCACTGCACCAATACCTTAAATAGAAATATAATAACCTTAAAATAAGACTTTAGAAAGATGTCATTTCCAACATGTTTATTTAGATGAAAAGGATAACCTTCTCGAGAAGCGTCAGTCCAGACTTTCAACTCCTGATTTCCATCAATGATGGTCAACACAGGAGCAGTGATCAATTTCTGTTTCAGCTCTTGGAAAGCTGCCTTACATTTAGGTGTCCATTTGAACTTGGTATGCTTCTTAGTCAGCTTCGTCAATGGACAGGATATTCTTGAGAAATCCTTAACGAATTTCCGATAATAGCCAGCCAGACTGTAACACCCCACCTCCGTTAAGGTCACTCACAAAGGGAATGCCTTAACTTTGGTGGAGCATTTTAGTAAACAGAACAGAAACTTACAAGACAGATAAAACAGTACTTGAAATTTTTTAACTTTATTACAGCGGAAACAGAAATCAATATGGTTACATCCTTTCAAATCTCAGAATTTAAGTACAAAATATCAGTCTTGTACAAAATCCTTCAAAATGCATGGAACGAAAGCTATACATTAAGCACTTCAAGCAAAGAGAAATCCGGATCAAGCTAAAGTATTCCATCCTTGGATAACCTGGGGGGGAAACGGAAGAAAGGAGGCGAAACAACAAGGGTCAGACAAAAAGTCTGGCAAGTCCAGTGACTTTCAGCATATGAACAGATAATAATAATATGACATGAACATAAAATTGGATGAGGGATAACTATAACAGGTGTAGCAGATATAACAGAAGAACAGAATGACATAAACTATTGCTTTACACTTCTCTGCACTAATACTAGTATAACAGAATTAGGTGTCACCCTAATGTCTAAACTGAAGTAGGAACGGGTACAGAATAATTTAACAGAAACAGAATGCTAATAATGGGCCTTTACTACCCGATCAGAAACAAACAGAAGCAAAAACAGATTAATCCCTACGGAAACAGAATGTAGAATTAGGTGTACACTAGTAATGGGCCTTTACCACCCGAACAGACGGTACCACACAGAAACAGACAGGTGTTACCACCCAACAGAAACAGACGGTACCAATAGAAACAGATAGAACTAAGTGTACCCTAAAACCCTACCCCTAGCGATCGGCTCCCTAATACATAAATATCCTGTGTCGGCCCCACAGTAGGGTGTATCACTCCATAAAGTGACAACCAATTGGCACAGACCTATTTACAGATGTCACGGCGTCTTACATCCTCAGAGGCAGACCGAGATCCATGCACACACATGACCCGGTTGGAACGCACCATCAACAGCCCTCGCCATTATCAGAATGAACCGCTTATAATTAGTTCAGTAAGCGTGCCCGGACCCTACTTACTGTTGGGTCAAAGTTTTGATACCAGAAAGGGTTACTGACTAATATGGGTCCCAAACAACAGACGACAAAAGTAATTCCCCTCCTAACCTTGTGTCCCCAGACTAACAGATTTCAGTTTAAATTGTCTACAAGTTTCAGACATACAAAATTTAGATTAACTAGTTCACAGATCAGACAATCAAGTTAACAGGTTTTCAGACTAACGGATCAGATGTCCGGGTTAACGGGCTTACAGATTATCTGGTTTCAGATTAACAGACTTACAAATTAACTGGTTACAGATTATCTAACTTTGTATTGGGCCTACGGATTCACGAAACGGGTTTATCAGATTCATTGGTCCAATTGGTTTAACCTTACCCAACACGTTTTAGATATTATAATTATCTCAGATTTTCATTAATTAAATATTGATGCCCAAACCTCTCACATTAGACTGACAGTTTGCGGCTACTGGTTATGCCGGTTGGTTCCGGGCAGGTTTCTGTCGCAAACTGAGTCTAACCTCGGGTTTCAAGCACGTTATGACTAACTTCTCACATTAGAACCTATTGTTTGCGACCATTGGAATATGCCGGGCGGTTCCGGGCAGAATTACGCCGCAAACTCATTCTAACCTCGAGTTAGCCATGTTTATCTTTGCGGCCAATTAATTAATGATTTCCCATTTATACCCGCGCCTAATATACATGTCAATTATTCATAACTATAGCCAATTCAGATTATGTCAATAGCGGACTAATTATATCAACTCAGCAGATATAGCAGATAACAGATTTCTCAGACTAGGCGACTTAGCAGATTAAGCAATATAACAGAACTAGCAGATTAGGCAATGTAACAAAACTAGAAAATTAGGCAATTATAACAGATTTAATCATTTCTTAAAGTTTCACAAACATATCTTGCCCAATTATAAATCTTGCCTAAGTTCACATGCATAAATAATATTCTTGATTCACAATATTATCATATACCCTATGTTTGCATTAAATTTTCATAACATAGATTATGGTTCTAAATTAACCATTTATCATATGTTTCAATTTTTATTAAACTTGCATAGTACAGAAGATCCTTATATAAATTATACCAAATATAGCCATTGATTACTATGCATATCATATATCCCAAAGATCTCTTACTTAGGTGTTTATTTACATTAATATATACCCTACTCTCATGTAAATCTTTATGCCTAAGCCATATTCTCTTTATCTCAAATCATACGTTCAATACAATTTATATTATAAATATAACATGTCCAGTCATATGTCTCAGATTTTGTTCTAGCTACAGTCCATGTTCTTTCCTCAAATCAGTCACCTATTGATCATGCCCAATTCATGCATCATTCATTTTATTATCCCAAACATTTTAGCTTACGTTAGTCTCTTATGAGATTGGCTCAGGCTCGTGGTAGCCTGCCTATAGAACAGAAGGAGGAAAGAGGTACAGAATAAAACAGATCAGATCAGAACAAAACAGATATAACCTCAGATTCAGATTTAGAGTTCATGTCACAATCAAAATTAACGTTTATATTGGAAAGTAACTGCACTTGCCTTAATTGGATTAAAGAAAGAACTCTAGTTGTTGTAGAACCGTTGCAGAAGCTCTAATCTCTAATTGAATTTAGGTTGATGTTGATGGTCTTCTAGTTTTGATTTCAGCAGAGTAGCAACGCCATTTTTATTTTTAATTTAGAACAGAGGCAGAGTAGAAGCAGAATAGAATTGTGTGCAGAGAAGGCTAGGTTTGGGGCTGTTTAAATAGGTTTAGGCAGACGAATCTAGACAGAAAACGAGACCAGATACATCAGAACGCACCCAGGCAGAAAAGCAGATTCGGGAGGCAGGTTGACCCCCAGGTCGACACTAGGGTCGACTCTAGGGTCGACCCCCTGGGGGAAGGTCGACTCTAGGGTCGACCCCCTGGGGGCAGGTCGACTCTAGGGTCGACTCCCCAGTCGACCTGGTCTGTGCTGTTTAATTTTTTTCTGAACTTTGGGAGGCCATAACTTGGTCATATGGACTCTGATTTACGAAATTTCGGACTCTATTTCACGTATTTTTCCGAGACGAACGCAATGGCATAGCCCGTTTCCCTTGATTCTGATTTTATATTTTAATTATACTCAGATTTGTAATTCTTAAGTTCACAGAAAATACGGGGTGTTACATTCTCCCCTCCTTAAAGGATTTCGTCCCCGAAATCTTCAAGTTAAGAAGAATGTGTCCTACCATCCAATCACTCATCTACTCAGTCATCATCCATAAGCATCCATTGTCCTTAGAAATTTCTAGTGCTGTATGAACATTTGCAAAAGTGTGTGTATATGTTCCTTATCTAATGCAAAGATCAGGCGGTCTACTGATTCAGTTGACCTCCTTAATGCGAATTATGTCAGTGCCATGAGTCCAATATGTATGCAATTTTCCTATTTGATACATATCATTTCTATATGAGTGCACAACCATCCACTCATATGCAACATCCATGTGCTGATTCAACCATTTTGCATCCATAAAAATTAAAAATGCTCACACATCCATATGCAGTATTAGAGTGTTTTCGAGCCGATCTAGTGCCTAGTGTGTGTATATGCGTCCACGAGCAACCACTAGCAACCACTTGCATCCACTTTCAACCATCAAACATAACATGTCTCAAACACATGTTTACACCCATTAGGATTCCTATCTATAAGTTGAACACTCGATCGATAGTATACAGTCGAGGAAGCGAGTACATATAAAACAAAAACTTGATTCCTATCAGACAATGGTTGAGAAAATAATTCCCCTAAGTGTCAACCCCGAAGACCGAAATCAACATCAGATTAACACCCAGAGGGTTACCCTCTTTAGACAATGTCAAAACTGGAAATCTTATCAGAAGTATTCAGATATTTACAGACTACGGGTACAGATCAGGTTCCCTAATGATTCTTCGGAAGCTAAGCATGATAAAAATCATATCCCACAAAAACTCAGAATGTATGCGTCATACTTAACGTCTAACACAAATATCCCTCAAACCCCAATCTCAAACAGATGAGCCATAACCCTTATGGGTCTGAGTCTACAGCGGAATTCAGAAATAATACTAGTATTAAAGTGCAGAGTATCGATTACAAAATCAAAATACCAGAATCAGAAAAAGTCTTAACTCCATAATCAGATAAAGAAATTAAGCCTACTATAGAAATTTTCCTATTTCTATCCTAGCCACTAGCCTCGAGAGTGTTTGCCTGCCCTCCTTGCCCTCGTCTCTTCGGGCAGTCCCTAGTGAAGTGCCCCATCTCTCCACAGTTGAAGCAAGTGCCTTTCCTTTTTCTGCAATCCTTGTTCAGATGAGTCGAGCTCCCACAAGTAAAGCACTTTTTCCCCTTCTTATCTTTAGTCTTTTCATCCTTCTTTTGTGTTTCCTTTTTGGGCCCCGCTTTCTTATTCTGTGGTTCTTCCTTCTTTGTCTCTTTCGGGCCCTTGTCTTCCTCGTGCAGTAGTGCCATGTCCACCAATTTCTCGTAAGTCGCTCCCATGGGTACATGGGTCATGGCTAGGCTGTGCAGTGGCTCGTTCAATCCTTTAACAAAGCAAAGAGCCTTTTTATGCTGAGTGCTGACTAAATCCAATCCGAACCTAGCTAGTTGGTTGAACTGGTTGACGTATTCCTTGACCGTCATACTTCCTTGCTTAAGAGATAAGAACTTCTCCAGTTGTAAACTCCGTTCAGCTTGCGAGAGAAATTTTGTCTCAAACATTGTTCTGAAATCCATCCATGTCTCAACCAGCCTCTCGGCGTTAGTGACTTCCCACCAGTAGGAAGCATCGTCTTTGAGCAGCCATACTGCCAACTGTACCTTCTGCCTATTGTCCACCTCGAAGATAACGAATAGATCCTCAGTTTCTTTGAGCCAATTCCTCGCTTCTACGAATGATTCAGTTCCTTTGAAATCCTTCCCACTCATGGCCCTAAAATCTCTACAGATCTTTGAGAAAGCAATTGCACGAGGAGGGGGTGGGGGAGGAGGATCATTTGCTGGACCTGCAGCGGCGGTCCTAGCCTCAAGATATTGACGAAACCAACCGGGTACATGAACACCCTCTGGTATCTCAGATGCTTCAGACATGCTGAAACGAAAAAGGAAAGGTTCAGTACAAAAAGGACTGAAAGAAAGATATATGGCTCTCGGGGATTATGTTTTCAAAATAAGCTTTATTTTTTAAAATACTTCCTTTTAAAACCTTTTTGGAAATAGCTTTCAAAAACTTTTATCTAATCTGGTAACCTTTAGCTCTGATACCAAGTGTAACACCCCACCTCCGTTAAGGTCACTCACAAAGGGAATGCCTTAACTTTGGTGGAGCATTTTAGTAAACAGAACAGAAACTTACAAGACAGATAAAACAGTACTTGAAATTTTTTAACTTTATTACAGCGGAAACAGAAATCAATATGGTTACATCCTTTCAAATCTCATAATTCAAGTACAAAATATCAGTCTTGTACAAAAGCCTTCAAAATGCATGGTTTAAAATCATAATCCCTATGGAACGGAAGCTATACAGAGCCAAGCCATACTTTAAGCACTTCAAGCAAAAAGAAATCCGGATCAAGCTAAAGTTTTCCCTCCTTGGATAACCTGGGGGGGGGGGAACGGAAGAAAGGAGGCGAAACAACAAGGGTCAGACAAAAAGTCTGGCAAGTCCAGTGACTTTCAGCATATGAACAGATAATAATAATAATATGACATGAACATAAAACTGGATGAGGGATAACTATAACAGGTGTAGCAGATATAACAGAAGAACAGAATGACATAAACTATTGCTTTACACTTCTCTGCACTAATACTAGTATAACAGAATTAGGTGTCACCCTAATGTCTAAAGTGAAGTAGGAACGGGTACAGAATAATTTAACAGAAATAGAATGCTAATCATGGGCCTTTACTACCCGATCAGAAACAAACAGAAGCAGAAACAGATTAATCCCTATGGAAACAGAATGTAGAATTAGGTGTACACTAGTAATGGGCCTTTACCACCCGAACAGACGGTACCACACAGAAACAGACAGGTGTTACCACCCAACAGAAACAGACGGTACCAACAGAAACAGACAGAACTAAGTGTACCCTAAAACCCTACCCCTAGCGATCGGCTCCCTAATACATAAATATCCTGTGTCGGCCCCACAGTAGGGTGTATCACTCCCTAAAGTGACAACCAATTGGCACAGACCTATTTACAGATGTCACGGCGTCTTACATCCTCAGAGGCAGACCGGGATCCATGCACGCACATGACCAGGTTGGAACGCACCATCAACACCCCTCGCCATTATCAGAATGAACCGCTGATAATTAGTTCAGTAAGCGTGCCCGGACCCTACTTACTGTTGGGTCAAAGTTTTGATACCAGAAAGGGTTACTGACTAATATGGGTCCCAAACAACAGACGACAAAAGTAATTCCCCTCCTAACGTTGTGTCCCCAGACTAACAGATTTCAGTTTAACTTGTCTACAAGTTTCAGACATACAAAATTTAGATTAACTAGTTCACATATCAGACAATCAAGTTAACAGGTTTTCAGACTAACGGATCAGATGTCCGGGTTAACGGGCATACAGATTATCTGGTTTTAGATTAACAGACTTACAGATTAACTGGTTGTAGATTATCTAACTTTGTATTGGGCCTACGGATTCACAAAACGGGTTTATCAGATTCATTGGTCCAATTGGTTTAACCTTACCTAACACGTTTTAGATATTATAATTATCTCAGATTTTCATTAATTAAATATTGATGCCCAAACCTCTCACATTAGACTGACAGTTTGCGGCTACTGGTTAGGCCGGTTGATTCCGGGCAGGTTTCTGTCGCAAACTGAGTCTAACCTCGGGTTTCAAGCACGTTATGACTAACTTCTCACATTAGAACCTATTGTTTGCGACCATTGGAATATGCCGGGCGGTTCCGGGCAGAATTACGCCGCAAACTCATTCTAACCTCGACTTAGCCATGTTTATCTTTACGGCCAATTAATTAATGATTTCCCATTTATACCCGCGCCTAATATACATGTCAATTATTCATAACTATAGCCAATTCAGATTATGTCAATAGCGGACTAATTATATCAACTCAACAGATATAGCAGATAACAGATTTCTCAGACTAGGCGACTTAGCAGATTAAGCAATATAACAGAACTAGCAGATTAGGCAATGTAACAAAACTAGCAAATTAGGCAATTATAACAGATTTAATCATTTCTTAAAGTTTCACAAACATATCTTGCCCAATTATAAATCTTGCCTAAGTTCACATGCATAAATAATATTCTTGATTCACAATATTATCATATACCCTATGTTTGCATTAAATTTTCATAACACAGATTATGGTCCTAAATTAACCACTTATCATATGTTTCAATTTTTATTAAACTTGCATAGTACAGAAGATCCTTATATAAATTATACCAAATATAGCCATTGATTACTATGCATATCATATATCCCAAAGATCTCTTACTTAGGTGTTTATTTACATTAATATATACCCTACTCTCATGTAAATCTTTATGCCTAAGCCATATTCTCTTTATCTCAAATCATACGTTCAATACAATTTATATTATAAATATAACATGTCCAGTCATATGTCTCAGATTTTGTTCTAGCTACAGTCCATGTTCTTTCCTCAAATCTGTCACCTATTGGTCATGCCCAATTCATGCATCATTCATTTTATTGTCCCAAACATTTTAGCGTACGTTAATCTCTTATGAGATTGGCTCAGGCTCGTGGTAGCCTGGCTATAGAACAGAAAGAGGAAAGAGGTACAGAATAAAACAGATCAGATCAGAACAAAACAGATATAACCTTAGATTCAGATTTAGAGTTCATGTCACAATCAAAATTAACGTTTATATCGGAAAGTAACTGCACTTGCCTTAATTGGATTAAAGAAAGAACTGTAGTTGTTGTAGAACCGTTGCAGAAGCTCTAATCTCTAATTGAATTTAGGTTGATGTTGATGGTCTTCTAGTTTTGATTTCAGCAGAGTAGTAACGCCATTTTTATTTTTAATTTAGAACAGAGGCAGAGTAGAAGCAGAATAGAATTGTGTGCAGAGAAGGCTGGGTTTGGGGCTGTTTAAATAGGTTTAGGCAGACGAATCTAGACAGAAAACGAGACCAGATAATCAGAACGCACCCAGGCAGAAAAGCAGATTCGGGAGGCAGGTCGACCCCAGGTCGACACTAGGGTCGACTCTAGGGTCGACCCCCTGGGGGTAGGTCGACTCTAGGGTCGACCCCCTGGGGGCAGGTCGACTCTAGGGTCGACCCCCTGGGGGCAGGTCGACTCTAGGGTCGACTCCCCAGTCGACCTGGTCTGTGCTGTTTAATTTTTTTCTGAACTTTGGGAGGCCATAACTTGGTCATATGGACTCTGATTTACGAAATTTCGAACTCTATTTCGCCTATTTTTCCGAGACGAACGCAATGGCACAGCCCGTTTCCCTTGATTCTGATTTTATATTTTAATTATACTCAGATTTGTAATTCTTAAGTTCACAGAAAATACGGGGTGTTACACAGACCTAAGAAACTTCTGACTTCAGTGGGCGTAGTCGGCTTCTTCCAATCTTCGATGGATGAGATCTTCCCTGGATCTACAGAGATGCCTTCTTTAGATACAACATGGCCGAGGAATTTCACCTCTTCTTGCCAGAATATGCATTTGGAGAATTTGGCTTTCAGCACATTTCTACGCAAAATCTCCAAGACTTTCTTCAGATGTTTTTCATATTCAGCGGTGGACTTAGAGAAGATGAGAATATCGTCGATGAACACCAACACAAATTTATTTAGAACATCTCTGAAGACTCTATTCATCAGATCTACGAAGTATGCTAGAGCATTGCATAGACCGCAGGGCATTACTTGCCATTGATAAAATATATCTGGTCCTCTGAAAGCTGTCAAAGGCACACATTCTTCGGTAATGTGTAATTGGTGGAAACCTGTAGCTAGGTCCATCCTAGGGAATGCTCGAGCTCCGTTCAAGCGGTCTAGCAGATCATCAATGCGGGGCAGTGGGTATTTATTTTTCAGAGTCTGCTTATTTAGATCCCGATAGTCCACACATAGCCTGAGGGTACCGTTTGACTTTGGGACGAAAACCACTGCTGCACCCCAGCTTGAGAAACTTGGTCTGATCAAACCCTTCCATAAAAGCTGCTTGGTTTGATTGCTCAACTCCTCTCTTTCTTTTGGTGACATTCTTCGAATGGGATGCACGACAGGCTTTGCATTAGTGACTAAGTCAATTCTGAAATCGATTTCCATGCACGGAGGTAAGCTGTCTACTTCTTCGAACACATCCGCATAGTCTCTGACGATAGGAATATCCTCAATAGAAGCAGGAGTGACTTCTAGAGAAGACCATAATTCTTTCCTATCTGTGGCTGAACCGTGGCATGATATAGCAATGATGTCTCCACATTTTGTTTTGATTCTAACTACTCTTTCAGCACAAAGTAACCCCGCTTCATATTTCGCTAGCCAGTCCATCCCAAGTATGATATCATACCAAAAGAAATTCATGATGATCAGGTTAAAAGGAAATTGGAAGTAGGAGTAAGAAATAGGCACTCTACAATATTGCTCGAGAATAAGTGAGCCTCATATCAGGCTATGGGATCTAATAGGTTCTTTGAGTTTTATGGGTTTCAATTTAAGCTTTTTAATCGTGTCAACAGATGTGAAACTTCTAGATGCACCATTGTCAAACAAAACAGTAATAGGGATGTTTTTAATATTAAGGGTACCTCCTAAAACATCAGGCATACCTGCTTCTGAAGAGGCCGGTGCAGTCGCTCCTTCGTAGACATGAGCCACCTGAGATTTCTTGAGCAAAGGGCAATCCTTGATGAGGTGTCCAGGCTGGTGGCAGTTGAAACATTCCCTTGGGCCATGGGGATTCTGTCCACTGTTCTTACTCGGTCCTAACTCGTTCCTTTTGGGCCTCTTCGGAGCTCGGCACTCGTAGTCAAAATGCCCTATCCTCTGGCAATTGAAGCACTTAACCTTGGATCGGTCTCTCTTCTTCTTTTTCTCCTAGGGCTTGGCGGTTGAAGAGCTGCCCGCCTCAGTCTTCTTGTCTGACTCCTTCTTCCTATTGTTGGCCCAGTTCTTTTCTTTCTCTTGCTGTGAACCCTTCTAATCAATCTCTTCAAATCTGCATGCCATCTCAATTACCTTAGCAAATGGGAGCTCGATGTGTGCAGTCACCCTGTTATGGTACCTCCTTGCCAGACCATTGATAAACCTCTTATTTTTCTGCAGCGGGTCTTGGATTAATTCTGGGGCGTATCTAAAAAGCTCATCAATTTTCTTAACATACTCTGGAATAGTCATGCTTCCTTGTTGGAGGTGGGCGAACTCATCGTGAAGGCGCTCAACTTCATGGGGTGGAATGAATTTCTCATTGAATAGCTTCTTGAATTTTCCCCAAGTCACATCAGCCTCGTTACCCCCAACCACACCTATTTTCCACCAAATTTGGGCCTGGCCTTTCAGAAACCAAATTGCCATGAATCGTTTTCTGTGGTCCTCGAGCTCTAAACCATCCAAATCTTTTCCATCATCTTAAGCCATTCTTGAAACCGTCACCGTTTCTTGGCTAGTACAGTGCACACCTCCTAGATTCTTTATTTTTTTAGCCACTTTGTTAAGATCGAAAGTACGTGGGGGTGGTGTCTCAATTTCTGGGGAGTCCTGTCTTTGTTCTTGGATTGCAGAAGTCTCATCTCGGGCGGGTCCTCTTACCCCACCTCTGCCTCGCGCTCTAGTATGGGCTCTAGTACTCATCTCTCAATTAGTCTGTAACATCAAGGGAAGAGTCAAACCAAGAGAAATGATAAATTTCAAAGGGAAGATTTTAAAATAGAGACATATGATGAAATGATAATGATGTAATGACTGATTAATATGCGCTATTCTGACGTGCTCATTCTAGGATATTACTAATCCTATCTCTAATGAGCTACACGTCTTAGAATACTGCTAATTCTATTTAGGTGAATTGTTCTAAAAATGTTATACTCCAGATGCTAAGGGAAACCTTTAGCTCTGATACCAAATATGACGACCCAAACTTCCGCAGAACGAAAGTAAGGATAATCATAGGAGAGTAACATAATTAAAACAATAACAGATAATAATTACATAGCAGAACATAATAATCATTGCAGCGAAAATGAAATGTCATCACAAACATCATCACAGAACATCAGAGTACACAGTACATGATACAACTTAGCAAAATGGATGTCTAAAACAGAGAAAGAAATATAGTCTCAAACTCACAAAATACATCAATACTAAATACTGCCTCAATGTCTCAAAAATGATAAAAGATAAGATCTTCCAACATCTGCATCAGCATGCTCTAGTCCAGAAATATCCATACCTGAAAACCTGGCACTTGGCTGCCCGTGTGGAAAGAAGGCACCCGAGTTTGCAAAGTGAAACAAACTATGGGTCAGTCATGGGACTGGTATGGGAAATCTAACTAACTAATAATATGGCTAATCACTGGACCATGCTGCTATCGCGGAACGGGTTTAATTCCATTGGATTGCCAGTGCTAGAGTTTTATAAATTTATAAGTTAAAAACAACGCAATGCTTTTTAGTAAAATGAAATCATTATAAGACTCAAATCCCATCACACAATGCAACGCAAACAGAGGATAGAGTTTTACCTTATAATGATAAAAAATGCTTGATACGTGGAAAATAATATTTTTACTATTATTATTAGTGTCTAATATGTTTTAAAATACTTCAAAGTAAATGTATCAATCCTAAACGGTATAGCTACCATATACTATGTCGCCATATATAGGTTTACAATCAAGACCGTAGTGTCGTATTGGATGCTGGTTTCCATCATGAGTCAAGGCTAGGAACGATCTCCTGACCGATTCGAGACACTCTAGCAATGTCTCAGGATTCGGACGCTGGAGAACCCTTAGATCCTGCAGGGCCGGTCCACAAATACTTTAGTGGATTAGTTATGCCTGAACACACGCTTCCCGATCCTATTGGACCTATAAATTGGCCATTGCGGCCAATAAAAAATCCGAGGCGCCTCATTCCATCAACCACATAAGTAAAATGTTGGGCCATGTTAAACCCAAACACCACTTCTAGCTAGAAAGAAACGTGTGCACTACCTGCGTTCCCTTGCTCTGTTTTTGACTCTACCGAGGTGTGAGGCTCGCGAAGTAACGAAATACACAAAGCTATGCCCAAACAGGCTATGCTCTGATCATCATCCACAGGGCTCTGCTTTTCAACAAAAGCCCCGATCAATTACATCTTGGCATGACACATTGACAGTTCATACCATGCGATCGATAACTACCAATATATAACCTTCGAGCTCATGCGTCTCAAAGAAGGGTGTTTAGCAAAAGGATAAATCCTCCGCCACCTCAGAAATATATTAATAGATATAAATTAAATTACATGGCATGAAATTCAGTGTCGGGCATGCATCCATTTACAAGTCCGTTCTGGGTCTGAATGAAACCGGAGTCACCTAAGTGCTCGCGTATCCGGACGATCAAAAAGTGCGTCTGGAAAACTACCACTTTAACCCTTTATTGGTGGCTAGCCAACGCCAGGCATCAGTAGCTATCCTTTCGATGTGAAGATCGCCGGTCTTCAATCGCCGTCTTCTATATCTCCGATTTTTAAATCGTCGTAAGATTATTTGAAATGAGTTGAACTCGATCTTTTCAAATAATTTTCAAAATATTATCATTTAAACCATTTGATATTGTTAATATTAACTTATAACGATTTGTCATCATTTTTAATTATTATAAAAATAGCTCAATATAATTAAACGACGCTTCGGGCCAATGGGCGACCATGGAACTGTTTTTTCCAGAATTTGATTTACACATATCATGAAATCTAACCGTTGGATTTTGATAAAATTTATATCATCGGAAAGATCTTTCCAAAACGGTCCTAACAGTTCCAGTTTTGAGAAAATCCGACGGTTGGATTTTATGGTATAACCGTTTAAAGTTACGATTGTCGAAACGCGAACTACCGCGCACGATTCGTTAAATTTTAATTTATATTTATATAGATAAATATAAATGTAAATCATTTAGCGATTTTCTATTTCTATTACAATTAAAGTAACAATAAACATTTCAACATTTAAATCCATCCTTTTACTATCATGGTTTGATTACAACCAAGTTCGTAAATAAAAATACAACTTCCTCCTACGGTGTTGATTTGCATCAAAATATGCAAATGAAAGTGAAATCTTTATACGTTGTTTTATTTGCATCTTTTCTAAATTTTTTATTTGCGCCTAAATAAGCAAATAAAAATGCACTTTTCTAAATATTTATTTGCATCTAAATATGCAAATAAAAATGAAAACTTTTTAAATGTTGTTTATTTGTGTCTATATCTATGCAAATAAAATGAAATCTTTTCTATGTTATTTATTTGCATCTAAACATGCAAATAAAAATGAAATTTTTACTATGTTATTTATTTGCATCTAAACATGCGAATAAAAAACTAAATCTTTACTATGTTATTTATTTGCATCTTAACATACAAATTAAATGTTATCATAGTTCTAATGGTTTTGTTTGCATCTAAAATTGCAAACAAAAATATGATTTTAACTTTAATGTTTTGTTTGCCTCTAAGATTGCAAACAAAAATATGATTTTAACTTTAATGTTTTGTTTGCATCTAAAATTGCAAACAAAAATATGATTTTAACTTTAATGTTTTGTTTGCATCTAAAATTGCAAACAAAAATATGATTTTAACTTTCAAAGTTTATTTGCATAAAAGGATGCAAATAAAAGAACATTTTATTTTCTCTAAATACATTTACATAAATGGATGTAAATAAAAGTACATTTAATTTTCTCTAAATATATTTCATCCTCAATGTATATCTTTGCATATAGGAATGCAAATACAAGAACAATTTATTTTTCCAAATATATTTGCATGAAAGAAATGCAAATAAAAGAACCTTTTTATTTTCAATGCATATATTTGCATATAGGAATGCAAATAGAAGAACAATTTATTTTTCCAAATATATTTGCATGAAAGAAATGCAAATAAAAGAACCTTTTTATTTTCAAGGCATATATTGAATATAGGAATGCAAATAAAAGAACCATTTATTTTTCCAAATATGTTTGCATGAAAGAAATGCAAATAAAAGAACCTTTTTATTTTCAATGCATATATTTGCATATAGGAATGCAAATAAAAGAACAATTTATTTTTCCAAATATATTTGCATGAAAGAAATGCAAATAAAAGAACCTTTTTATTTTCAATGCATATATTTGCATATAGGAATGCAAATAAAAGAACAAATTTATTTTTCCAAATATATTTGCATGAAAGAAATGCAAATGAAAAGAACCTTTTTATTATCAATGCTTATATTTGCATATAGGAACGCAAATAAAATAACAATTAATTTTTCCAAATATATTTGCATGAAAGAAATGCAAATAAAAGAACCATTTTATTTTCAATGCATATATTTGCATATAGGAATGCAAATATAAGAACAAATTTATTTTGACGTTGAATTGATAAACTAAATCAATTCACATAAGATGGAAAATTTTATTTTTGATGTTGAATTAATAACCTAAATCAATTCAAATAATTGACATAAAAGGGACAAATCACATTTTCATAATGTATTGATAAACTATATCAATTCAAATAAAAAGTGACAAATCATATTTTCTAATGAATTGATAAACTAGATCAATTCAAATAAAAAGTGACAAATCGTATTTTCTAATGAATTGATAAACTAAATCAATTCAAATAAAAAGTGACAAATCATATTTTCTAATGAATTGATAAACTAGATCAATTCAAATAAAAAGTGACAAATCATATTTTCTAATGAATTGATAAATAGATCAATTCAAATAAAAAGTGACAAATCATATTTTCTAATGAATTGATAAACTAGATCAATTCAAATAAAAAATGACAAATCATATTTTCTAATGAATTGATAAACTAGATCAATTCAAATAAAAAATGACAAATCATATTTTCTAATGAATTGATAAACTAGATCAATTCAAATAAAAAGTGACAAATCATATTTTCTAATGAATTGATAAACTAGATCAATTCAAATAAAAAGTGACAAATCATATTTTCTAATGAATTGATAAACTAGATCAATTCAAATAAAAAGTGACAAATCATATTTTCTAATGAATTGATAAACTAGATAAATTCATATAAAAAGTGACAAATCATATTTTCTAATGAATTGATAAACTAGATCAATTCAAATAAAAAGTGGCAAATCATATTTTCTAATGAATTGATAAACTAGATCAATTCAAATAAAAAGTGACAAATCATATTTTCTAATGAATCGATAAACTAGATCAATTCATATAAAAAGTGACAAATCATATTTTCTAATGAACTGATAAACTAGATCAATTCATGTAAAATAAAAGTGATAACATACTGCTTGACTAGTACATATGGATCTATAACTATCCATCACAAACATGGATCAACCATCATCAACCATGTCAGAACAAAATAGATCTGAATCGTAAACCATGTGATATTACATAGCAAACAAATTAATTTAATTAATTAATTATTTTAAACAAAGAAATATCACCTTGATTTAAGCAGATTTAAAAATCCAAACGATTTCAGAAATTATTCAAATCAGTTTCAGCAAGTTCTAATCGACGTTAGGGTCCAACAGGATCTGAAATTTTCAAATTCGGATCTCGTATGAATAAATTATCAATCTTATAAATTAATTAACATTTTGCAATGGAAAATAGTGTCACAATTCCTTTGTTTATTTCATACTGTATGCTTCAGTTTTTGTTTAAAACTTTGCTTCAAATTTGTAGACGATTGGGTGATCGATTGGAGGCGCGGGTTGTTGGAGGTGGTGCGGTTTGGAGGGGCGCACGTGCGCCTAGAAGTAGGGGGGTGTGGCGCTGCCTGGTGGGCCCGGAGGAGCTTCGAGCGGCGGGTGTTCGGGGTCGTGAATCTCGAGATCGGAGGCACGAGGGGGATTGATTCGGGTATAGAAATGAAGAGGAGAAGAAGCTCTTCAAAAACTTGAACTAGAGGGATGGATTTTGTTGTAAGGATTTGCGGGAATTTGTGGAGGAAGGTTGGAGCATAATGGAGAGGGTGGCGGCTAAGTGAAGACAGTGAACAGTTGTATTAGGGTTCTAATTTTCCTCCTTTTTATATTATTAAATGTAATTTTTGCGATTAAATCCCTACATCGAAATCTAATCCGATTCTAGTCCAACCCAAGGTGACCCTAGCCAATAGCCCTTATTCCGGATCCAACGGACTAGGTCTTGTCAGCCAAACGGCTGTCTGTGGCCTGAAATATTTAATCTATTATTTAAATCATTTAAATAATAAATTTGATCGTCTTTATAAATCTACCGGGGCCACATACAAACTCAGAAAAATCCAGAAAAATTATTTCTAGCTTTGTTTTGATGATATGGTCCTAACAAAAATAATTTCATCGAATATTGGGACTGTTCGAAAAATGGCTATTTTCGAGTCGATCAGATTTGACTGAAATTGACAAAATACATTTTCGTTTGCCACGCTCACATATTAATTCGAAAAATTATGAAAATTGAAACCTAACAATAATTTGACAGTTCGAATCCAACAAAAGTGGTTTCGTCGAAAACGGAGGTCGTTTGAAAAATGGCCTTTTATACGGGCTATAAATTATACTATAGCGACCATCCCGAATATTCAATTGGCCATATCTTTTGATGCCCGCTATAAAATTCCTATTTTTTGGATTCGTTGAAAAGATAAATTCAAACAGATTTATATATTTTTGGTTTCGCTAAAATTCGTTAAATTTTGAATCCGGTACATTCGGTCAAATTACAGGTTTGACTTTTCAACCTACCATACTATTCTTGATTTCTTTAGAAGTCAAAATGAATACATTTGTTCTATCCTCGATTAAAATAAAATTTTAATCGTTATTATCTAAAAACATTATTTTAACTATTCAAAATTTACTGAAATAGCCAAAATAAAAATTTTAAATTAGTTCGGATTTTCCATGTTGTTACAAGATGTCCGACTAATGACAGATCTAAATTAATCACAATGTAATAAGCATAAGATGATCCAAATGGCTAATTAGATCATAATTAAAAGTAGATCAGACATGATAAGGGTTGAGATCTATGTCATAGTCAATTCAAAATGTCATAGATTCGCAAATTACAATAGATCTGATATGATTTAGTCACAGGCATAGATCCCAAATTACAATATCATGTATTCACAAATTACAATAGATCTGATATGATTCAGTCATAGGCATAGATCCAAAATTATAGTCATATCATGTTTACTTTTATTTATTTAAATCTAAAGGCAACTGAAACTCATAGTGTTCGGATCTAAAGAAATAGAAGGAGAAAAGCAGTTGATGAATCTCAGATCTACACTTGAATCTCTAAATCTGATTGCAGAAGAAGAAAGAATTATGATTCAGTCCAGACACCAGCAGCACTTAGGCCTCCATTGATTTTTAGTGAAGAAAACAAGAGAAATGAGCCTATATTTATAGCTGCCAGCCTCCAAACCGACTTAGCCACGTCAGCCACCGGGGGGGGGGGGTCGACCCACCCCTTAGGGAGTCGATCCTGGTGTCGACACCCCCCTTAGGGGGTCGACCTAGGGGCTCGAATTCTGGAATTTGAACGATTTGGAACTTTCTGGACCTAATTTTGAATTCTTGGACCCTATATATATAATTATCTTGCGCATATACAAACTTCAAACCCTTATAACTTCTTCATACGTTGTCCGTTTTACGCAAACCAAATGTCTATCTTGACAAGAATTTCGAGACGGACGCAATGGCACAGTCCATTTCCCTTAATTCCGAATATTTAATTAATTATTATTTAATTTATCCTCTTTTAGTGTTGTTAAAATACAGGGTGTTACACTATTCGTAGAGAGGCGGAGCTTGAAGTACATATCAACCTTCGATTTTAGGCCATTTACGGATGTTATACCTAGTTTGTTGGCATCCTTAGAAGTGCGACCTACTCTTATGGATCTGATAGGATCTTCGCAGCTAGAGGACCCGTAGATAGTAGACGTCATGGATATGCTTAGTAGTGGGGAGACTTCTATTCACCTAAGTATATACTCCACGGATGATAGAGGGTGGTTGCGATGGGATGGAAAGCTTTGTGTTCCCGGAGCTGGGAGTCCGTTGAAGACAGCCCTTGAGGAAGCCCATTATTCCAGGATGACTATCCATCTAGGTGGTGATAAGATATATAGAGATATGAAGAGGGTTTTGTAATGACCCACATTGGCAGAAGTATTATAATTAATTTATTTAATTATATAAATAGTGATATAGTGAATTAAATGGTGGTTTAATTAAATAATGGTGAATATTTAATTAAAATAATAAATTAAATAATATATATAATTCTGAAATAATCAAAATTGGCTGAAATGACGATATGGTGTGAACGGGATCATCTATGATATTTAATTCAGTTTATAATTGAATTAGAATAACGAATATATTATTTGAACGTCAGTTTGAACATAGAATTATAATATAATTAAAATTGAGCTTGAAATGGCGTTGCAGTTCGTAAATTGGCGATTCGAACTTCAAACGAATATACAGAAGTCGGTTCAAATCGGATTTCTGTGAAACAAGAAACGTTAGGAGCTGGCGAAGTATATCTTTCTAGTGGAAGAGAAAAATCGGGATTTCGTCATGTATATTTTGATTTATGTCCAAATCAAATTTTAGAAAAGTCGCTGTGGAATACCTTTATAATTTATAAAGGAATTATTTATATTTAAAAAAAGGAATTTCAATATAAATCGAATATCGGGTTGACCTAGATTTGAAATATCAAGTTAGAAATTCATATAGGAATATTCTAGAGCTGTATGGTATTCCACTGTGAATATAGACGATAACATTTAATTTTAAAATATTAAATTTAATTATATTTAAATATGTTTATATATTTAAATGGGTTATTCAGAGCTTTAAAAATAGCCACTTTTGCAAACAAAGTCGGAATTCGACGAAACCAGTTTCATTGAGACCGTATTGTCGAACTCTAGCTACATGTCCAGTTTCGTGATTTTTGGGTATCGTATGTAATCATGAGAATTTTTAGAAGGCGAAAACGAATATAATAAGATTAAATAAAATATCTAAAAAAAAATATCTAGATATTTTGTTCTCCTTATAAATACCCCCCTAAGCAATCCTTAAAACCTAATTCCTCAATCAGAAACTTGCGCCGTCGGGTTTTGTTCTTCAGCAAAACATTCTTGAGTTCTAAAATCAAAGAAAATGAAACAAAAATCCTATAAATCATCTCATAGATGTTTTTGAACTCCTGATAGAATTCTCTTCATTTTGATATCGATTTGGTTGAGTTCGACTTCAGTTTTTCATGCTGGAATATACACAGCGTCGCCTAGGGTTGACAGATTCGCGAATTTCAAGCATCAATCGATGAATTCGAGTTTTTCGTAGTGTTCCTACGGTCGAGTGGGATGTGTTGGCAAAGTTTGGTTAATTTCATGAATAAAAGGGGTCGATGTTTTTCCTGGAAACTGCGGATATGCTGTTCGACGCGGGTTTCATAGGGGAGCTCGACTTGTTTAAAATTGGTATGGAGGAGTTGAGATTTGGAAGAAAAGCAAAATGGGGGTCTCCGTTTGGTGAATGGTGAAGTATTGGAAGAGGACGGGGGAGGGGAGTATGAAGGATTAGAAATGGCTGTGTAATGTCTGGAGTCGGGTTGGAGTAAAACTGGAGTGGAAGAGATGAAGCGGCGGGTTTGGGTTTAAGGGTAATGGGCTGAGTTTGAAAAGGTCAAGGCCCAATACAAGTTAATTTATTTTCTTTTATTTTAAGTAATGAATGTATTCAAACTTGTATAGTGTATAACCTTGTCATACGATATCAGAATCCGATGAAACAAGATCCGACAGGATCGTATGGACGAACACTACCAAATGGAACTGACTGGGGGTGAATCCGAGCTCGTTACAATTTATGGAAAAATAAATTGTCCGTCTGAATCAAATCGAACGACAATTATCATTAATTAACGATGATAGTCCAATGTGAGTAAATCTCACTAACTCTGAAAAGTTTATAATTTCATGTTGTATTTTTAGAACTGTTAAATATTGGCTGATTGACTGTGTGTTGACTGTTTGATTGAACTGCTATTGATTCTGTTTAACAGAATATATCATATGGAACTGAAAGTGATGTTGATTTTATTCTGTAACATCTGTGGATGCAGGGAAACAGGTTGGAGGAATCCAACCGGATTCCTCAACAGTTATTTTATTGTTATTCATATATTGTGATATATGATGTAATATATAATCTGTTGTCGATTATATGTGTTGGGACGATACTGATCATCGTGATTTGATATGTTGAACACCATAACATACCGAAATGTTGATAAGGGAATATTTTCAAAGTGACATTTGAAAATAAAATATTTATAAATGGAATATTTATAAATAAGAAATATTTATAAATTGGAATATTTATGAATAGGAGATATTTAGAAAAGGGAAATTATAAAATCAAAGAATAGATTTGAAAAGGAAATATTTGCAAACCATTTGCAAATAGAATAATAGAAAAGGAAATATTTGTAAATCATTTACAAATAGAATTGATAGGAAATATTAGAAAATAAATAGAGTTAAAAAGGGAAATTTAGTTATAACGGAATATGACGTTATAAAAGGGAAAACGTTATAAAAAGGAAACCATTATAAGAAGGAAATCATTTTAAAGTGGAGAACCATTACTAAAAGTAAATCTTTAAAAAATGAATAAACGTTGTTAAAAAGGAAATCTTTATAAAGCGAATAAAGGAGTTAAATCGAATATGGTATTCGAAAGGAGTTAAATCGAATATGGTATTCGAAAGGAGTTAAATCGAATATGGTATTCGAAAGGAGTTAAATCGAATATGGTATTTGAAGGAGTTAAATCGAATATGGTATTTGAAGGAGTTAAATCGAATATGGTATTTGAAAGTTAGTAAATCGAATATGTTATTCGAAAGGGGTTAGTCGAGTCGAGTTAGCTGAATAGAGTTAACCAGTTAGAGTTAAACTAGTTAGAGTTAATCGAACTAGAGTTATTCAATTGAGTTAATCAAATATTAGTGATTCGAATAAAGTAAAAGGGGTTATTCGAATTAGTTATTCGAATAGAGTTAAACACATAAGAGTTATTCGAATAGAGTTAAATAAATAAGGGTTATTCGAATTAGTTATTCGAATGGAGTTAAATACATAAGAGTTATCGAATTAGTTATTCGAAAGGAGTTATCAATTATAGTTTGATCGAAAGGAGTTAAGTAAAAAGAGTTAATCGATTAGGGTTAAATAAATAGAGTTAATCGAATTCAGTTTATTCGAAGAAAGGTTTTCGAATCTAGTTATTCGTAAGAGAGATTATCAAATATAGTTACTCGAAGGGAGGAGTTATCGAATAGAGATTTATTCGAACGAGAGTTACGTAAGGAAGTGTTAAAGGGTTAAATATGAACTTAACCTATTTCGAGATTTGAAATGTTGTTCAGTTAAGGTTTGAGAGGTAATTAAACCCCAACTTAATTGGCTTCGTTTTTAATTTAGAAATGGTTAAGGTTCGAGAGTGAAAGTGATAGTGATATGTAGATAAACAAAAGGAAATGTTTTCCAGTGTTAATAACATATATTTTATAAACATAGAAAATAAGGAGATATATATATTTATATAAATAATTGATGATTGATTGATAGAACTTCCATTTGGAAATAATATCGTTGTTTGCACACTGTTTTTCTTTGATAGTTAAATAACAGACTATCGAAGTTTTTGACCATTTTAACGTTGTTAATATGGAGAGACCGGTTGGATTATTATCCAAAGAACCACTCTGTATTGGCATAAGCGTTGCGAATCATATATGCCAAAGACAATTAAAGACGGAGTAAAGTGCAAGGGCTATTGTATAAGTCTTAGACAACAGTGTCTAAGATGGATGTATTGAATAGTATCTTCGGTTCATCCTGTTCCTGGATGACTTGTATGGACGGATGTCTGACAGAGTATTTCCAGACGATCACGTTTATTGATTTCTCCAACCGTACCAAGAGTGGAAGCGGAGAAGGAAACTTCTTTTAGCTAACACATAATGCATGGTTGAGGACGTCAATCGGTGATTTGATGGATTTGACGATGTGGCATTCGAAGTGAATCTGATGTGATGATGAAGCGTAACCTCAAGCCTCATCAACCGGTAAATGACAGAAATCGGGCAGGCAGCATGGCTAAGTCGGTCGCACCGAAGTAGGGTGTATAATCACCTGATCTAGAGTTTCATTTACTTCTAAAAATCTATTGTTCATGTTGTCCCGTTCGGGAAACGGTTGCTGATCCCAACCATTGGTGATATACATTCGATACACTCAAGCGAAATGAGTGGTCGGTCATGTGTGGCCGGGTTGCAAGATGTTCTTGTTGAACCCAGTGTATTCCTTTCTAGAGGTACACTAGCGAAATGTG
The DNA here is from genome assembly GCA_030737875.1 of Allium sativum. Lineage (NCBI taxonomy): Eukaryota > Viridiplantae > Streptophyta > Magnoliopsida > Asparagales > Amaryllidaceae > Allium > Allium sativum. The sequence goes on from CM060912.1 coordinate 435,338,384, forward strand.
GTTTCATACATTGTCATAGTTGGAAATCCATTACCCAATACGTGCTTGCGGTTTTGATTGTATACTATATATGTAGAACGTGAGATGAAAGCGTTTCTGCTAGATGATTATTATATTGTGGTTGATAGACATTATTATAATATCAAAGGGTTTTTGATATAAAGATAATTTGGATTTTCATAAGGTAAAAACCCGTTCTGTTATACGGCGTGTGTAATGACCCGCATTCTACGCATCGGAGGATCGTAGAATATTTATTTCCTTCCCGTATGAAGTTGTATGGTCATGTAACTTTGGAAAACATCTATTAGAGTCATTTCCCATGTTCATGATTTTTGTCGATTTTTAAATGACCATTTTGCCCCTAGTTGGCACTGTTTTGGCCATAACTTTTGATTGGAAAGGAATTTTGAGCTGAAACCACTTCCTTTAGATTCGTTTGATGGTTTACCTTTCCGTAGAGTGGTCATAATAGCCAAACGGACTTACCGTTTGGGAAATATGGCTGAAATAAGGTTTAGAAGGTGAAAAACTGCTTAACCGGGCCAAATAGGGTGATTAGTGAGTAGGCCCATAACCCATTTCGGGATTAGGGTTATGGGGAGGCTGAAATGAGATAGAGAATCATTCCATTTCAGTTTTCTAGCCTCCACTTATCACCAAGGAACCCTAAAAATGGCCTCTAACCTCTAAATCACCTCCAAATCATGTTTTGGTCAAGGATTTGGCTTAGCAACCTCTAATCAAGGAAGATCTACACCAAAGCAACATCGGAGCTGCTGTTTAGCATTGAGATTCACATCAGATCAGAGATTTATTTTAGATTTTAGTTTATTTGTGGCTAAGGTGAGTGATTTGCATAGTTTTACAATAATTATGGCTAGTTAAGGGTAATTAGTGTTAATTAGCGAATTTAAGCATGATAAATTTCTGGAAAATTGTTCATAAATTCCTAAATGATATTTTAGACCTCTGATATGAATTTGGGTTAATTTGGTTAAGTTTTGCTAATCCTATCATTAGTTTCACCTAAACATGCTTAAGGGGAAATATGGGATTTTGGGTATGTTTGATCCATTTTAACCTATCATATTGATGTTTTGATGTTTGTGGTTGATTATGCATGTTGCTATGACTGTATGATATGCTTTGTGATTGGTTTCAATAGTTAGAATGGTCGAAAACGTCGTCGAATGGCGTAAACACTTGCTGGAACAGTTTCAGAAAACAGTGCAGGTTTCGGATCGGATCGGATATGGGGCTCGGATCGGATATGTTGAACTGGGCAAGTGATTCGATCGGACCGTAACCTGACACTTGAGAAAATTGGCAAAAAAGGAAGGCCACGCTAACTAAACTGGGATCGGATCGGATTAAGGAGGACGGATCAGAGCGAAAGCACGAAGATGGATCGGATTGGAGCACGTGAAGGATGAGGAGGCGGATCGGAGCGGAAGCACGAACTGGAGGGGGATGGCACCCGACCCAACCCGAGGAGAAACATCTGACCCGAACTGTACCAGAAGAAGAACCGACCCGACTCGATGGAGGATACCCGACCCGAACCGACGGCTTGAGGAGGAACCCGACCCGACCCAGTATTGACCAATAACCCGAGATGCAAAGGTAGTCCAATATGGGAAGTTAGAGCTCAGGATCCAGTTGGGAACCGATGAGTTCACTTCATGGTTGGACTTTGCTGCGGGACGTGTGCTAAGGAGTTGTCGACGTTCATAACTTCGATTCACCACTAAAAATGAATGATGGGCTACTTATCAGTGCAGTAGAGTCATTATGACTCGAGGGGCAAGGTGATGGTAGCAAGACTACGTTATCAGTGCAGTAGAGTCATTACGACTCGAGGGGCAAGGTGATGCATAATAAGACTATGAGCCAGCGCAGATGGGGTGAATAACTCCATGGGGCAAGTGGACATAATAAAGGATTGGTAAGACTATGAGCCAGCGCAGATGGGGTGAATAACTCCATGGGGCAAGTGGACATAGTAAAGGATCAGTAAGGCTATGAGCCAGCGCAGATGGGGTGAATAACTCCATGGGGCAAGTGGACATAGCGAAGGATTAGTGGCTACGTTATCAGTGCAGTGAAGCCATTTATGACTTCATGGGGCAAAGTGATCGTAACAAGGATGGGTGATCGAAGTGGTGAATATCGTATGCTTTACGCACTGAGTGAGAGATGTGAGGATGGATGCTATGTTTGATTGTTTGCCATTACTATGACATGCACACCTCCCCCACCTCTGTATCTTTACACTGTTTGATATGGCACCTTAGAGTGTTGTACAATATGTAGTGCTAACTCTTTGGTTGCAGGTCCAGGTTCAGGTATGTTTTAGTCTACCTGTTATTGTTCACTTTAGATGCTTATCGCTCATACCAGGCTTTATGTCTGACCCAGAGTTTTATGTCTCCTCTTATTACTCTAGGTGCTCACACGAGCAGACTAGAGACAGGTTAGCTGGTGATGCGCGAGTAGCTGATTCGGAGGCGGGCAGGAGGCTTCCACGTATGATATATATATTCTCCCTGTGTCGCTGGTGGTCGCTACTTAGGCATTAGTAGTGTACCTCCTTTACCTTACTTTTGCTTTGAGACAGTCTGAAAAGTTGTAATAAGCTGTATTTTGGATTTCCGCTGCTATGATGTTTAGTTATGGTTTTCAACTTATGCACTGTCTCACCTGTTTTATGTCAAGTATGTTATTATTATATTTTATTCTATGCGCTGTGAGACATTCTACAGGTTCTTTGTATGTTCATTTCCTTCTTCCTTTTTCCTTCTGACGACCCGTTCTGTGCTAACTGGACATGTGTACAGCGCACTTTTAGAGTAAATGTCGGTTGGTGCGGGGCGGGCCGTCACACTTGGTATCAAAGCTCTAGGTTGCGTAGTTAACCGAGGGAAAGACACTAGGGAGAGATAGTACATATATGAGAGCGCATATTTGCGATTACTTTGGTTTTCAAAAGCTATATATGTATATACTATTAGTAGTATAAGAGTGAAGTCGCACTGCACTAGCACCACTATGGGGTCGTTAATCGTTTCCCTTTTTCAGACTGACGATGAGCCGAGACACGAGGGGTGCTGGTAGAGGGACCAACTAAGGGAATGCCGCTGACATGAGGGCGATGTTTACTAACCTCATGAGAGACATGCTCAGAGAAGTGCAAGGGGCAGTTCCCAATCCCGGAGTTGGTGCTGGCCCAGTAGTGCAGGCGCCTAGGGTCGATTTCGCCACGTTGTGCAAAGATTACACTAATCTTGGTGGGTAGCCGTTCCATTGGACGGAGTCGGCCACAGATGTTCAAGACTGGATGGATAGCTGTGATCGTATCTTTGATGGCTTGGGTCTTGAGGATGCGATGAAGAGAAGGCTAGCGTCTCGTTAGCTGCAAGGGCGAGCGATGAATTGGTGGAATGCCATTAGAACAACTACTCCAGAGGATCAGGTTACTTGGGTTCAGTTCAAGGCTCGCTTTAGTGAGAAGTTTATTCCAGCTGCCCAGAAGTCAGTGTTGTTTAAGAGGTTCTTGGAACTCAAGCAGAACGGAAGGGCAGTTTCTGATTATATTGCTGAGTTCGACACTTTGTCGAAGTATGGACTGTCTCTCATTGACACTCCTGAAAAGAAGAATGAGAAGTTCATTACTGGTTTGGATGGGTACTTGGGGGAAAGGCTTATCAACCACATCGATGAGACTTTTGAATCGATTGTGGGGAAAGCTTTGAGATCAGAGAGTCTTTACCCCAAGTCAAAGACTGAGGCTGCATCTGCAGAAGGGCCAAAGCCGCAAGCAGGCGGTGGAGGCAAGAATAACTCTTAGAATAAGAGGAAGCAAGACCAATCTAAAGGTGGCCAGAAAAAGAGCAAGAAGGATGTTGAGTGCTTCAGCTGTGGAAAGAAGGGCCATTATGCTAAAGATTGTCGGGCCAAGCCAGCAGATAAGAAGTGCTTCAACTGTGGTCAAGTGGGACATTTCAAGGACAAGTGTCTGCAACCTCTTAAGGAGAAGCAAATTGTGAAAGCATATGCTATTGATGATGTTCCTTCTTCGTCGAATGCCCCAACTGCGGCGGAGAAAGTAAAGAATGTTGTTATTCAAGGTATGCTTTCTATTTATGATATACTAGTGCGAGTTTTGTTTGATACTGGGGCTTCCCGTTCCTTCGTATCTAGTGACCTGGTAGATAGGTTGGGACTGGAACCCGAGATAGTCGATAGACCATTGGTTGTGACGAACCCGATTGGTGGTTCGACTAGCCTTAGTATGATTTGCAGGAATTTGGTCTTATCGAGTCATGGATGTATGTTTGTTTGTGATTGCTTTGTTTTGGGCTTTACTGGGTATGGCATTATATTGGGAGTCGATTGGCTCCAAAGATACGGGGTGGTGGTAGACTGTGAGGGCTTTTTGGTGACAGTGAGGGCGGATGATGGGCGGAGGGTAGTGTTTGGTAGTCTGCCTAGTGATGGGGTTATGGCTAGTTTTGTAAATTCCCTCGACATCCCGCAAGATGAGTTGTCAGATGTGCCCGTGGTTGGCCAGTATCCGGACGTCTTCGAAGAGGTGACCGGGCTTCCACCACACCGAGATATTGAGTTCCGTATTGATTTAGTGAAAGATGCCAGACCTATAGTGATGCCACTTCGTCGTATGGAACCAAGGGAGCAGCGAGAGCTCGGGGTGCAAGTCAGCAATCTTTTGAAGAAGGGATTTATTAGAAGGAGTGTCTCCGAGTGGGGAGCACCAGTTGTGTTTGCCACTAAGGCAGATGGTTCCCTTCGTTTGTGTGTGGACTATCGCGAGTTGAATAAGGTGACGAGGAAGAATAAATATCCTCTACCGCGGATAGATGATTTGTTTGATCAGCTGGAAGGAGCAAGAGTGTTCTCCCAGTTGGACCTTGCGACAGGATTTCATTAGCTACGAGTAGCGGATGAGAGTGTTCCGAAAACGGCATTTAGGACGCCGTCTGGATTTTATGAGTGGTTGGTCATGCCATTTGGGTTAACCAATGGACCAGCCTACTTTGTGGATCTTATGAATCGAGTATTCAGGGATCAGTTGAATAAGTTTGTTCTTGTGTTCATGGATGATATCCTTGTTTATTCAAGGACAGAGGAGGAACACAAGGGACACTTGAGGATAGTGATGGAGGTGTTGAGGAAACACCAATTGAAAGAGAAATTCTCTAAGTGTCATTTTTGGAGAAGGGAAGTGAGATTCTTGGGTCATGTTGTTTCAGAGAGTGGTATTGCCGTGGACCCTGCGAAGGTGGCTACGGTACAGGATTGGCCTACGCCCAAGAATCCAATAGACGTAAGGAGTTTCTTGGGATTAGCTGGATATTATAGTAAGTTTATCCAGGACTTCTCCAAGATAGCAGCACCGTTGACTCAATTGACTAAGAAGAATCAGTCCTTCGTCTGGGACGGAGTGTGTGAGGATGCCTTCAAGAGTCTAAAGGAGAAGTTGACGCGTGCACCAGTGCTAGTCATTCCTAAAGGGAATGAAGAGATGATGGTATACACGGATGCTTGTGGTACCGGACTAGGTGCTGTATTGATGCAAGGAGGTAGGGTTGTAGCTTATGCTAGTCGACAGCTAAAGCCGCATGAGAAGAAGTATCCTACCCATGATTTGGAATTAGCAGCGATCGCGTTTGCGCTGAAGATGTGGAGACATTATCTCTTGGGAGAAAGATTTGAGTTGTTTACCAATCATAAATCGTTAAAGTATCTCTTCTCCCAGAAAAATCTGAATCTCCGTCAGCAGAGATGGTTAGAGTTCTTGGCTTCGTATGATTTTGATATCGCATACACACCTGGGAAAGGTAATGCGGTAGCCGATGCCTTGAGTAGGAGACATGCCAGCTTAGGGGCTATGTTTCTTGAATGGAAGCAACTGGAGTATATCACGGGGTTTGATTTCAGACCAAAGTGCGAATTGGATCCAGTCATGCTAGCTAGTTTGACGATCAGACCCACTTTAATTGAACAGATCGGCTCTAGTCAGAGGGACGATCCTAACCTATTGGAAATCATCTCCAAGTTAGAGATGGGTATCGATAAGGAGATGAATGTGTATGGGCTTGATAGAGATGGATGGCTTCGAAAGAATGGAAGACTAGTTGTACCCAACGTAAATGGTTTGAGAGATGAAGTGCTTAGAGAATGTCATCACTCAAAACTGACTATACATCCCGGTGGTAATAAGATGTATCGAGATATGAAGCGGACTTACTACTGGGAAGGGATGAAAAGAGACGTTGGGAAGTTTATATCCAAATGCTTGAATTGCCAGCTAGTTAAGGCCGAGCAAAAGAAGCCTAGTGGGTTGTTGCAACCATTAGAAATTCCCAAATGGAAATGGGAGCAAGTCTCGATGGATTTCATCGATGGTTTACCAAGGACTAGATCGGGACATGATAGCATTTGGGTAATTGTGGATCGATTGACTAAGAGTGCAAGATTTATACCAGTCAAATCGACCAGGACAGCGGCCAAGTTGGCAGAATTGTATATGAAGTGGGTAATGAGATTTCATGGAGTACCTAAAAGCATTGTGAGCGACCGAGACCCGTTGTTCACTAGTGGGTTTTGGAAGAGCTTACAAGAGGCTCTAGGGTCAGGATTGCATCTCAGTACCGCATATCATCCTCAGACCGACGGTCAGACGGAGAGGGTGAATCGTATATTGGAAGATCTTTTGAGAGCTTGTATATTGGATTTTGGTGGATCATGGGATGACCATTTGCATCTAGTAGAGTTTGCATATAATACTAGCTACCAATCCAGTATCGGTATGGCTCCATATGAAGCTTTGTACGGAAGACCGTGCAACTCACCATCATGTTGGATAGAGACTGGCGAGAAGTTTATGCTTGGACCAGACGTGGTGAGGGAAACTTCTGATAAGATTAAAATCATTCAACAACGAATGAAAGCTGCCAAAGATAGGCAGAAGAGTTATGCTGATAAGAGGAGAAGAGACTTAAAATTCTCCGTTGGTGACTTGGTGTTTGTCAAGATTTCTCCGTTGAAGAGCGTGATACGATCTGGCAGGAGAGGCAAGTTGGCACCAAGATTTGTTGGCCCATTCCCTGTTCTTGAACTAGTCGGGAATTTGGCGTATAGAGTTGACTTACCAGAGAAGATGGCGGGAGTTCACAATGTATTTCATGTTTCCCAACTGAGGAAGTTCGTTCACGACTCAGATATGACTATTTCACCTGATCAGTTAGAGGACTTCGAAGTGGAACCCGAGGCGGTTGGGAACCGCAAGCCGATTCGTATTGTGGGACACGATACGAAGCAACTTCGAAGGAAGGCGGTGAAGCTAGTCAAGGTTCAGTGGGGCGAGGGCGAGAATGATTGTACTTGGAAGACAGAAGAGAGCGTTAGGAAGGCATATCCAGAACTCTTTGCCTGGTAAGATTTACCTTGCAATTTAGTTTTTCCGCATGCTAGGGTAGACTTGTTTTGCATGTTTGATTGTTGTTTTATGATTGATAGGCATGCGAGACCTTTGGGTGTGTTTTGATTAGGGAATTTCGGGGGCGAAATTTCTTAAGGGGGGGAGAGTGTAATGACCCGCATTCTACGCATCGGGGGATCGTAGAATATTTATTTCCTTCCCATATGAAGTCGTATGGTCATGTAACTTTGGAAAACATCTATTAGAGTCATTTCCCATGTTCATGAATTTTGTCGATTTTTAAATGACCATTTTGCCCCTAGTTGGCATTGTTTTGGCCATAACATTTGATTGGAAAGGTATTTTGACCTGAAACCACTTCCATTAGTTTCGTTTGATGGTTTACCTTTCCGTAGAGTGGTCATAATAGCTAAACGGACTTACCGTTTGGGAAATATGGCTGAAATAAGGTTTGGAAGGAAACTGCTTAACCGGGCCAAATAGGGTGATTAGTGTAACACCCCACACCCGCTACGGTCACTCTCTAAGGGAATGCCATAACATCGGCGGAGTATTTTAGTGAATATAGAACAGAGAAATTACAGCAAGACAGATATAAGTAATACTTGAAAATTTAAAACAACATTTCAATGCAGCGGAAAGTAAAACATATCTGGTTACATCACAAAACCATAATAAGAGTTAAGTACAAATATCCATTCTTGCTAAATAAAAATACATAATCCCAATACATGAACTGATAGCCATAAAAGAAAAGGGTAAGCTGAGCTCTACATCTATGATCCAAGCTCCAAGAGAGTAATAAAAGCAACCTGATCAAAGCCCACTCGTACTGGGCCCACTCTGAGAACCTGAGGGTTGGGAAAAAGATAAAAACAACGGGGTCAGACATAAGTCTGAGCGAGTCCTATAACTTTAACAATACAATCATTAAAGTAACCAGAGAAGACATAAACTTGACATACGGTAATGTCTGGGGATGAATGGCTACACTAAGCAGCTTGGTAGACTTAGGATAAACTAAGATAACTGTAAAGACGCATTTACCCACCCAGGGATAATTACTACACTGCACCACACCAGCCATTCCTACTTAAAGGTTGATCCCTCCCAAGGACTTAGAAAATTTACCCAGTAGTTTCGTGTACCCCTAGCTGACTACATAGGTGCCGTCTGCCCCTATCTCCACTAGGTGTACCCACTACTCCCAAATGATCGGCTCCCTACCGTAGATACCCGTGTCGGCCCCACAGTGGGGTGTATCACTCCCCAAAGTGGCAACCCGATATAATTAACGGTGCACGGCTTATATCTACACGATGCAACGTCTTACCTACCAGCCCGGGTCCACACACGCATATGAAACCCGTTGGACTTGCGTTGCCACCGCTAACCCGTTTTGGCCTCTTATAGTCAAGCCCAGTACGCGTGTCCCGTCCTCGACATGGGTCGAGCCCAATAAGATACATATGGGTTACTGGTTGAAATGGGCCCCCACAAGCTACCCACCTAAGCTTGTTCCTTTTTCTAGTGCATCCCACTTAACCCTTTAATCATGTTTAATTACATGTTTCCACTTGGTTAAGTATTCTAATCGTATTTTCTATTGCCCCCCCCAAGGCAACCCACTAGATTTCCACATGCCACCCAAGGCACCCACTTAACCCCTCATGTCCCTCTACATGCTAATATGGTTAAGTGTTTCTTACTTAATTAATTAAGAACATGACCTCATAAAGACCTCTCACATTAGACCGTCTTTTATGACTGCTGGATATGCCGGTTGGTTCCGGGCAGACTTCTGTCATCAAAAGGGTCTAACCTCGTGTCTTTACTTTAATCACGTATTTAATTTATGACTAAGACCTCTCACATTGGGCCAATCATTTGTAGCTGCTGGATTTGCCGGTTGGTTCCGGGCAGACTTCCACTACAAAAGGGTCCAACCTCGTGTCTTAGTTGATTAATTACACCTAATTAATCATCCCCATAATTTGTATTAATTATCCCTAATTAATTACACAATTTTAAGAATATGGGTAGACCTAACTCAATAGGTAAATTCCCAATTCCATAGTATGGGTAGACCTAACTTAATAGGTAAATTCCCAACTCCATAATATGGGTAGACCTAACTTAATAGGTAAATTCCCAATTATGTCCATTCATTTTATGTTACACACATTTCTATTAACATGCATATTAACCCCATCGTTTCCCACGTAATCCGTTTTCATAACATGTCATATAAATGGGAAGATTCACTATAAATGTAACGGGTTCAATCTTAGCACAACGTTGGCTTTTACATGGGTTTAAAAGGTGTCAACTTGCATCATGATATTAAACCCAACTAGCATCATTAAATAACCCAACTTGCATGTGTACGCATATGTCATATAAAGGTAACTTGCATAAGTGTTCATAGGTTACTCAAAGGGTGAACTTGCATATGTGACTTGCATCATAAAATAGGGTAAACATGCATATGTATGCATAGCATACAAAGGTATCATCTTGCATATGTATGCATCTTATTTAAAAAGGGTAAACTTGCATGTCATAAAACCAACCACTTAACATGCATGAAATCAAGTACTTAGCAAGCATAAACCCAAACACTTAGCATGCATAAAATCAAATACTTAGCATGCATAAAATCATGTACTTAGCATGCATAAAACCAAACACTTAGCATGCATAAAATCAAATACTTAGCATGCATAAAATCAAATACTTAGCATGCATAAAATCAAATACTTAGCATGCATAAAACCAAATACTTAGCATGCATAAAATCAAATACTTAGCATGCATAAAACGCACCACTTAACTTGCATAAACCCGCATACTTAACTTGCATAAACCCACATATTTAACTTGCATAAACCCACATACTTTAACTTGCATAAACATAAGGTTAACATTAAACATAGATTAGCAAACTAACATCATATCATATGACTTAAAACCCACTAATCCGCATACAAAACCGCATGATCTCATCATATCTCATCTACTTAATTTAGCAATTGGTTATTAAAGTGATAGAAACTCACCAAAACCAAGATTAGCAAACTTATGAAGTAGAACTAGTTGCTATATTTGAAGATGGTGATGATTAGAGGTTGATTAGCTTGCAACTTTTCTTCATAAACTAGTGGAGGCTCCTCTTAAGTTTGATTTTGGCGGCATGATGGCATCATTTCTATTTTTAGTATGGATTAGGCTTGCATTAGGGTGTATTTATAGGATTAGGGTGTGTTTTAGACCATAGGATTAACCCTAGGCTAAATTAGGTCCGTCAGATTTAGGAAGTTTCTAGAGATTAGCCCAAAACACAGCCAAACCCTAAAATGGTGCACCAGGTTTAACTGGTCGAGCACCCCCTGTCGACCCCCAAGTCGACAGGGCTGTCGACCTGGTGCTACCCAGTCGACTGCCCTGTCGACAGGGCTGTCGACACGGGTAGCTGGGCGAGAATTTTTCCCTCCAGCGCCCAATGGCCCCAATTTTGAATTTTAAACCTGAATTTTAAATCTGTTTTGAACTTTTAATTTTCTGCAAACTTCATTGGGCCATAACTGGGCCATACGGACTTCGATTTACAAAATTTCGGACTCTATTCTGCGTATTTTTCCGAGACGAACAAAATGACGCAGCCCGTTTCCCCCAATTCCCACATCTGAGATTATTTATTCTGCAATTAGTGAATTTTAGCATTAACCGAAATTCGGGGTGTTACATTCTCCCCTCCTTAAAGGATTTCGTCCCCGAAATCTTTAAGCTAAGGAGAATGCATATCCTACCATCCAAACAACCATCTACCCAATTCATCAAACACGGGCATCCATTGTCCTTAAAACAATTTCTAATGATGTATGAGCATATGCAAAGAGTGTGTGTATATGTTCCCTATCTAATGTATGAACATATGCAAACCATGATAGTGCCATGCATCCATTATGTATGCGAGAGAACCCTATCGACACATACAATATCTACATGAGTGCACAATCATTCACCAAAATGCATCATCCATATGATAACAAAATCATTATAGATCCATAAATATAGCTTCCTACACACAATTTTATGCAATCTGCAATGTGAAGTGATTGAGCCGATCTAGTGCCTAGCGTGTGTGTATATGCATCCACGAGCAACCACTTGCAAACACTTGCATCCACTTGCATCCATCAACCATAACATGTCTCAAACACATGTTTCAACCATAGGTTTACCCTATCTAAAGGTCAAAAAGTACTAACGAGAGGACATACTAAAGATAAGATAAGTACTAGACAACGATAGAGGAGAAATAAAAAAAAAACATACCCTCAAAAAGAAATGGGTACAATGAACGCATCTTCGCTTCCGTCTCCCAAGTTGTGTTGCTCTCATCTTCTCCCCATTGCACTTTGACTAGTTGAACCTCTCTGTTTCTCAACTTCCTAGTCTCTGACCCAAGGATGCGAGTAGGAGCTCGTCGAATCGTTGCATCACGCTCTACTTCCACTTCTCTAAGCAAGCTCGGCTCTACCACCTCTGCGGTCTCATGTAAGCACTTCCTCAAATGTGACACATGGAATACATCATGTACACCACTAAGTCTGTCGGGCAACTCCACTCTATATGCCATCCGTCCAATCCTTTCCTTAATAGGAAACGGCCCTACGAACCTTGGTGCTAACTTCCCAACAGATCCAAAGCGAACCACATTTCGTAACGGAGACACTTTGACAAAGACCATGTCCCCAACTTCAAACTCAAGATCCGTCCTTCTCTTGTCCGCATAAGATTTTTGCCTATCCTGCGCTGCTTTCATCCTCCATCGAATCAAGTCAATCTTCTCAGAAGTCTCCCTAACCATATCAGGCCTAAGCAAGATCTTATCCGTAGATTCCCACCAACATGTAGGTGATCGACAAGGCCTTCCATAAAGAGCTTCGAAAGGAGCCATACCAATACTGGACTGAAAGCTGTTATTATATGCGAACTCCACCAATGGAAGATGCTCTTCTCATGTACCTCCAAAATCTAAGATACAAAGCCTCAAAAGGTCTTCTAGGACACGATTCACCCTCTAAGTCTGGCCGTCCGTCTGAGGATGATATGCGGTGCTCAGACACAATTGAGTCCTCACTGCTTCTTGCAAACTTTTCCAGAACTCGCTAGTGAAGATAGGATCTCGATCACTCACTATGCTAGAGGGTACCCCATGCAATCGAACTATCTCTCGAAGATATACTGAAGCTAGCCATGGAGCAGTCCTCTTGCTCTTCACAGGTATGAAATGGGCGCTTTTAGTAAGTCTGTCTACCACAACCCAAATTCCCGTATTACCCTTTCTCGATCTGGGTAACCCGTCAATAAAATCCATCGAGACGCTATCCCACTTCCATTGCGGAAATTCCAATGGGTGAAGCAACCCACCTGGTTTCTTTTGCTCCGCTTTCACCTGTTGGCAGACCAAGCATCGAGCGACATATTCGGCCACATCTTTCTTCATACCGGCCCAGAAGAAAACCCGCTTCATATCTTGGTACATCTTGTCCCCACCGGGATGAATGGTCATCCTAGAACGGTGTGCATCATCAAGAATAGCCTTCCTCAAACCCTCGTCTTGCGGTACACAAAGTCTACCATCTCTACGCAAGCACCCCCTATCGTCTAGGGTGTACCTACTCAAATGGCTGGACGACTCCCCCTTTATGAGCCTCTCTACCAACTCAACCAACTGTGGGTCGTCCCTCTGTGCATCTCCAATCCGCCCCAAAAGAGTAGGTCTGACCTCCAAGGATGCTAGCAAACCGGGTATATAGTCAATGGAAGGTCTGAAATCAAACATCGAGATAAATTCCAAGCTTCGTCGTTCCACGAACAATGGACTCAAGGACAACCTTTTTCTGCTCAAGGCGTCCGCCACCACGTTACCCTTTCCAGGGGTATACGCTATCTCGAAATCATAGGATGCTAAGAACTCCATCCACCTTTGCTGTCTCAAATTCAAATCCTTCTGAGAAAACAAGTACTTCAATGATTTGTGGTCAGTGAACAATTCGAATCTCTCGCCAAGAAGATAATGGCGCCAAATCTTAAGCGCAAAAACAATAGCGGCCAACTCTAAATCATGGGTAGGGTAATTTTTCTCATGTGCCCTCAACTGCCTTCCACCATAGGCTATCACCCTTCCCTCTTGCATTAAGACTGTGCCCAGCCCTGTCCCATAAGCATCAGTATAGACAACAAGTGGCTTACTCCCATCTGGCAACACTAAAACTGGAGCGGTGGTTAAAGCTCTCTTTAACCGTCGGAACGCATCATCACAATCTACGTCCCATGTAAAAACAAGATTCTTCTTCGTAAGGCGGGTTATAGGGGCTGATATCTTTGCAAAGTCTTTGATAAACTTCCTATAGTAACCCGCCAACCCCAAGAAACTTCTTACTTCGGTAGCATTCTTCGGAACCTTCCAATCCTGAATTGATACTACCTTCGCGGGATCCACAGCTATCCCTTCCTTGGAGACCACGTGCCCCAAGAACCGCACTTCCTTCCTCCAGAAGTGACATTTAGAGAATTTCCCCTTAAGGCTATGTGCTCGAAGAGTCTTCAACACCTCCCCAAGATGTAGGGCATGCTCTTCTTCACTCTTAGAAAATACTAAGATATCATCCACAAAGACCACCACGAACTTATTAAGGAACTCCCTGAACACCCTACTCATCAAATCAACAAAGTATGCAGGGGCGTTCGTCAACCCAAATGGCATCACCAGCCACTCATAGAAACCATCCGGAGTCCTAAAGGCAGTCTTGTCTATGCTATCCTCAGCCACCCTCAACTGATGAAACCCCGTGGCTAAGTCCAACTGAGAAAATACTGAAGCGCCAACCAACTGATCGAAAAGATCATCAATCCTCGGCAGTGGGTGTCTATTCTTCTTTGTGAGCTTATTGAGTTCTCTATAGTCTACACAAAGTCTGAGGGACCCATCCGCCTTCGTAGCAAATACTACTGGAGCACCCCACTCCGATATACTCCGTCTTATGAACCCCTTCTCAAGCAACTCCCCTACTTGCTTATGGAGTTCCCTCCTCTCACGAGGAGCCATGTGGCGCACTGGTAAAGATACAGGTTTAGCATTATCCACCAGATATATTCGGAAGTCAATCTCCCGCTTCGGAGGTAAGCCCTTCACCTCCTCAAACACATCCGAGTATTCCCGGACCACTCTAACAGATTGCAAACTCTTGACCGAAGCGTCAAGCGATTCAAGATAACTTAGCATAATAGAATCCATGGGATTACAAGAGATCTCGAGAGTGTTACCCAAGCGGGTCATGAGCCTAACAACTCTCCTTTCGCAATCAAGAACGACACCATTACTGGATAACCAGTCCATGCCCAAAATCAACCCATAGCCCGTGAAGCCCAACACAAATGCATCACATCTAAACTCAGTCCTAAGTATAGAAGTCTTCAAACCCAAACATATCATGGAAAAGTAAGTGGAGCCCCCAATTGGGTTTGAAACAACCAAGGGATCATCTACCAGACTGGTGTCTAAGTGCAGTGACTCAACTAATGATGATGAGATAAACGAATGCGATGCGCCAGAATCAAACAACGTTCGGACAGGATGATCAAATAGAAAAACCAGACTTTCAACGGAAATAGTTCTACCTCTTTCCTGAATTGGTGGAACCGCGAGAGCCTATACTTGCCCCCTCGCCTGACCCGGTGCCATAAGAGCTTGCACCTGTCCTCCTGAGGTAGACCCCGTCCTTTGCCCTTTCTTAGGACAGTCTTTCACTAGATGCCCTGCTTCGCCACAGTGGAAGCAGCCAGTCCTCTTCTTCTTGCGACAATCCTTGCTTAGGTGACCAGGTGTCCCACAATTGAAACACTTCTTCTTCTTGCCCTTGCCACCGTTGCCTTTCCCACCTTTGTTTTGCTGTTGTTGCTGAGGTCTCTTTTGATCTCCCTTCTTCTCGGGTGCCTTATTAGCATTGGGACCCTTCTCTTCTTCATGCATGAGTGCCATGTCAACTAGCTTCTCAAAGGTGGCCCCCATAGGGATATGAGTCATAGCCAACCCATGCATCGGTTCATTCAAGCCTTTCACGAACCACAAAGCCTTCTTCTCCGGTGTATTCACCATGTCTAGGCCAAACCTTGCCAATTGATTAAACTTGTTGACATATTCCTTCACTGAGAGATTTCCTTGCTTTAAAGTCAAGAATCTTTCCATATACAAGTTTTCCTCCGCCCTTGAGAGAAACTTTGCCACAAATCTTTGCCTAAAATCCGCCCAAGAGTCAACGGGGCGTTCTCCATTAGTGACCTCCCACCAGAATGAGGCCTCTCCCTTCACTAACCAAGCAGCTAACTTGACTTTCTTTCCTTCTTCCATCTCAAAGATATCTATCAACTCTTCCACCTCCTTAAGCCAGTCTCTAGCCTCCATAAAAGTTTCAGATCCTTGAAAAGGTTTCCCTCCCATAGCTTTAAATTCCTTGCAAGTCTTAGCAAAAGTATCCGTGCGAGGAGGAGGGGGAGGAGGAAGATCGGGTGCTACGGTTGGTGCAGGAACATTTGCTGGACCCGCAGTGGTGGCCCTAGCCTCCATCAATCTCCTATACCATACTGGTACCGTCACACCCTCCGGAAAGTTAAGATCCTCAGCCATGCTGAAACGAAAAAGGAAAGATTCAAAACGGAGAATTCGAAAGATAAAGATATGGCTATTGGGGATTATGCTTTTCTTTCAAAAACTTTTCTCTTTAAAGACATCTTTTTGAAAATATCTCTTCCTAAAATGTTTTTAGAAAAATAGTTTTCTAAAAATTTTATCTGTTCCGGTAACCTTTGCTCTGATACCACGTGTAACACCCCACACCCGCTACGGTCACTCTCAAAGGGAATGCCATAACATCGGCGGAGTATTTTAGTGAATATAGAACAGAGAAATTACAGCAAGACAGATATAAGTAATACTTGAAAATTTAAAACAACATTTCAATGCAGCGGAAAGTAAAACATATCTGGTTACATCACAAAACCATAATAAGAGTTAAGTACAAATATCCATTCTTGCTAAATAAAAATACATAATCCCAATACATGAACTGATAGCCATAAAAGAAAAGGGTAAGCTGAGCTCTACATCTAGGGTCCAAGCTCCAAGAGAGTAATAAAAGCAGCCTGATCAAAGCCCACTCATACTGGGCCCACTCTGAGAACCTGAGGGTTGGGAAAAAGATAAAAACAACGGGGTTAGACATAAGTCTGAGCGAGTCCTATAACTTTAACAATACAATCATTAAAGTAACCAGAGAAGACATAAACTTGACATACGGTAATGTCTGGGGATGAATGGCTACACTAAGCAGCTTGGTAAACTTAGGATAAACTAAGATAACTGTAAAGACGCATTTACCCACCCAAGGATAATTACTACACTGCACCACACCAGCCATTCCTACTTAAAGGTTGATCCCTCCCAAGGACTTAGAAAATTTACCCAGTAGTTTCGTGTACCCCTAGCTGACTACATAGGTGCCGTCTGCCCCTATCTCCACTAGGTGTACCCACTACTCCCAAATGACCGGCTCCCTACCGTAGATACCCGTGTCGGCCCCACAGTGGGGTGTATCACTCCCCAAAGTGGCAACCCGATATAATTAACGGTGCACGGCTTATATCTACACGATGCAACAACGTCTTACCTACCAGCCCGGGTCCACACACGCATATGAAACCCGTTGGACTTGCGTTGCCACCGCTAATCCGTTTTGGCCTCTTATAGTCAAGCCCAGTACGCGTGTCCCGTCCTCGACATGGGTCGAGCCCAATAAGATACATATGGGTTACTGGTTGAAATGGGCCCCCACAAGCTACCCACCTAAGCTTGTTCCTTTTTCTAGTGCATCCCTCTTAACCCTTTAATCATGTTTAATTACATGTTTCCACTTGGTTAAGTATTCTAATCGTATTTTCTATTGCCCCCCCAAGGCAACCCACTAGATTTCCACATGCCACCCAAGGCACCCACTTAACCCCTCATGTCCCTCTACATGCTAATATGGTTAAGTGTTTCTTACTTAATTAATTAAGAACATGACCTCATAAAGACCTCTCACATTAGACCGTCTTTTATGACTGCTGGATATGCCGGTTGGTTCCGGGCAGACTTCTGTCATCAAAAGGGTCTAACCTCGTGTCTTTACTTTAATCACGTATTTAATTTATGACTAAGACCTCTCACATTGGGCCAATCATTTGTAGCTGCTGGATTTGCCGGTTGGTTCCGGGCAGACTTCCACTATAAAAGGGTCCAACCTCGTGTCTTAGTTGATTAATTACACCTAATTAATCATCCCCATAATTTGTATTAATTATCCCTAATTAATTACACAATTTTAAGAATATGGTTAGACCTAACTCAATAGGTAAATTCCCAATTCCATAGTATGGGTAGACCTAACTTAATAGGTAAATTCCCAACTCCATAATATGGGTAGACCTAACTTAATAGGTAAATTCCCAATTATGTCCATTCATTTTATGTTACACACATTTCTATTAACATGCATATTAACCCCATTGTTTCCCACGTAATCCGTTTTCATAACATGTCATATAAATGGGAAGATTCACTATAAATGTAACGGGTTCAATCTTAGCACAACGTTGGCTTTTACATGGGTTTAAAAGGTGTCAACTTGCATCATGATATTAAACCCAACTAGCATCATTAAATAACCCAACTTGCATGTGTACACATATGTCATATAAAGGTAACTTGCATAAGTGTTCATAGGTTACTCAAAGGGTGAACTTGCATATGTGACTTGCATCATAAAATAGGGTAAACATGCATATGTATGCATAGCATACAAAGGTATCATCTTGCATATGTATGCATCTTATTTAAAAAGGGTAAACTTGCATGTCATAAAACCAACCACTTAGCATGCATGAAATCAAGTACTTAGCATGCATAAACCCAAACACTAAGCATGCATAAAATCAAATACTTAGCATGCATAAAATCATGTACTTAGCATGCATAAAACCAAAAACTTAGCATGCATAAAATCAAATACTTAGCATGCATAAAATCAAATACTTAGCATGCATAAAATCAAATACTTAGCATGCATAAAACCAAATACTTAGCATGCATAAAATCAAATACTTAGCATGCATAAAACGCACCACTTAACTTGCATAAACCCGCATACTTAACTTGCATAAACCCACATATTTAACTTGCATAAACCCACATACTTTAACTTGCATAAACATAAGGTTAACATTAAACATAGATTAGCAAACTAACATCATATCATATGACTTAAAACCCACTAATCCGCATACAAAACCGCATGATCTCATCATATCTCATCTACTTAATTTAGCAATTGGTTATTAAAGTGATAGAAACTCACCAAAACCAAGATTAACAAACTTATGAAGTAGAACTAGTTGCTATATTTGAAGATGGTGATGATTAGAGGTTGATTAGCTTGCAACTTTTCTTCATAAACTAGTGGAGGCTCCTCTTAAGTTTGATTTTGGCGGCATGATGGCATCATTTCTATTTTTAGTATGGATTAGGCTTGCATTAGGGTGTATTTATAGGATTAGGGTGTGTTTTAGACCATAGGATTAACCCTAGGCTAAATTAGGTCCGTCAGATTTAGGAAGTTTCTAGAGATTAGCCCAAAACACAGCCAAACCCTAAAATGGTGCACCAGGTTTAACTGGTCGAGCACCCCCTGTCGACCCCCAAGTCGACAGGGCTGTCGACCTGGTGCTACCCAGTCGACTGCCCTGTCGACAGGGCTGTCGACACGGGTAGCTGGGCGAGAATTTTTCCCTCCAGCGCCCAATGGCCCCAATTTTGAATTTTAAACCTGAATTTTAAATCTGTTTTGAACTTTTAATTTTCTGCAAACTTCATTGGGCCATAACTGGGCCATACGGACTTCGATTTACAAAATTTCGGACTCTATTCTGCGTATTTTTCCGAGACGAACAAAATGACGTAGCCCGTTTCCCCCAATTCCCACATCTGAGATTATTTATTCTGCAATTAGTGAATTTTAGCATTAACCGAAATTCGGGGTGTTACATTCTCCCCTCCTTAAAGGATTTCGTCCCCGAAATCTTTAAGCTAAGGAGAATGCATATCCTACCATCCAAACAACCATCTACCCAATTCATCAAACACGGGCATCCATTGTCCTTAAAACGATTTCTAATGATGTATGAGCATATGCAAAGAGTGTGTGTATATGTTCCCTATCTAATGTATGAACATATGCAAACCATGATAGTGCCATGCATCCATTATGTATGCGAGAGAACCCTATCGACACATACAGTATCTACATGAGTGCACAATCATTCACCAAAATGCATCATCCATATGATAACAAAATCATTATACATCCATAAATATAGCTTCCTACACACAATTTTATGCAATATGCAATATGAAGTGATTGAGCCGATCTAGTGCCTAGCGTGTGTGTATATGCATCCACGAGCAACCACTAGCAAACACTTGCATCCACTTGCATCCATCAACCATAACATGTCTCAAACACATGTTTCAACCATAGTTTTACCCTATCTAAAGGTCAAAAAGTACTAACGAGAGGACATACTAAAGATAAGATAAGTACTAGACAACGATAGAGGAGAAATAAAAAAAACATACCCTCAAAAAGAAATGGGTACAATGAACGCATCTTCGCTTCCGTCTCCCAAGTTGCGTTGCTCTCATCTTCTCCCCATTGCACTTTGACTAGTTGAACCTCTCTGTTTCTCAACTTCCTAGTCTATGACCCAAGGATGCGAGTAGGAGCTCGTCGAATCATTGCATCACGCTCTACTTCCACTTCTCTAAGCAAGCTCGGCTCTACCACCTCTGCGGTCTCATGTAAGCACTTCCTCAAATGTGACACATGGAATACATCATGTACACCACTAAGTCTGTCGGGCAACACCACTCTATATGCCATCCGTCCAATCCTTTCCTTAATAGGAAACGGCCCTACGAACCTTGGTGCTAACTTCCCAACAGATCCAAAGCGAACCACATTTCATAACGGAGACACTTTGACAAAGACCATGTCCCCAACTTCAAACTCAAGATCCGTCCTTCTCTTGTCCGCATAAGATTTTTGCCTATCCTGCGCTGCTTTCATCCTCCTTCGAATCAAGTCAATCTTCTCAGAAGTCTCCCTAACCATATCAGGCCCAAGCAAGATCTTATCCGTAGATTCCCACCAACATGTAGGTGATCGACAAGGCCTTCCATAAAGAGCTTCGAAAGGAGCCATACCAATACTGGACTAAAAGCTGTTATTATATGCGAACTCCACCAATGGAAGATGCTCTTCCCATGTACCTCCAAAATCTAAGATACAAAGCCTCAAAAGGTCTTCTAGGACACGATTCACCCTCTAAGTCTGGCCGTCCGTCTGAGGATGATATGCGGTGCTCAGACACAATTGAGTCCCCACTGCTTCTTGCAAACTTTTCCAGAACTCGCTAGTGAAGATAGGATCTCGATCACTCACTATGCTAGAGGGTACCCCATGCAATCGAACTATCTCTCGAAGATATACTGAAGCTAGCCATGGAGCAGTCCTCTTGCTCTTCACAGGTATGAAATGGGCGCTTTTAGTAAGTCTGTCTACCACAACCCAAATTCCCGTATTACCCTTTCTTGATCTGGGTAACCCGTCAATAAAATCCATCGAGACGCTATCCCACTTCCATTGCGGAACTTCCAATGGGTGAAGCAACCCACCTGGTTTCTTTTGCTCCGCTTTCACCTGTTGGCAGACCAAGCATCGAGCGACATATTCGGCCACATTTTTCTTCATACCGGCCCAGAAGAAAACCCGCTTCATATCTTGGTACATCTTGTCCCCACCGGGATGAATGGTCATCCTAGAACAGTGTGCATCACCAAGAATAGCCTTCCTCAAACCCTCGTCTTGCGGTACACAAAGTCTACCGTCTCTACGCAAGCACCCCCTATCGTCTAGGGTGTACCTACTCAAATGGCTGGACGACTCCCCCCTTATGAGCCTCTCTACCAACTCAACCAACTGTGGGTCGCCCCTCTGTGCATCTCCAATCCGCCCCAAAAGAGTAGGTCTGACCTCCAAGGATGCTAGCAAACCGGGTATATAGTCAATGGAAGGTCTGAAATCAAACATCGAGATAAATTCCAAGCTTCGTCGTTCCACGAACAATGGACTCAAGGACAACCTTTTTCTGCTCAAGGCGTCCGCCACCACGTTACCCTTGCCAGGGGTATACGCTATCTCAAAATCATAGGATGCTAAGAACTCCATCCACCTTTGCTGTCTCAAATTCAAATCCTTCTGAGAAAACAAGTACTTCAATGATTTGTGGTCAGTGAACAATTCGAATCTCTCGCCAAGAAGATAATGGCGCCAAATCTTAAGCGCAAAAACAATAGCGACCAACTCTAAATCATGGGTAGGGTAATTTTTCTCATGTGCCCTCAACTGCCTTCCACCATAGGCTATCACCCTTCCCTCTTGCATTAAGACTGCGCCCAACCCTGTCCCACAAGCATCAGTATAGACAACAAATGGCTTACTCCCATCTGGCAACACTAAAACTGGAGCGGTGGTTAAAGCTCTCTTTAACCGTCGGAACGCATCATCACAATCTACGTCCCATGTAAAAACAAGATTCTTCTTCGTAAGGCGGGTTAAAGGGGCTGATATCTTTGCAAAGTCTTTGATAAACTTCCTATAGTAACCCGCCAACCCCAAGAAACTTCTTACTTCGGTAGCATTCTTCGGAACCTTCCAATCCTGAATTGATACTACCTTCGCGGGATCCACAGCTATCCCTTCCTTGGAGACCACGTGCCCCAAGAACCGCACTTCCTTCCTCCAGAAGTGACATTTAGAGAATTTCGCCTTAAGGCTATGTGCTCGAAGAGTCTTCAACACCTCCCCAAGATGTAGGGCATGCTCTTCTTCACTCTTAGAAAATACTAAGATGTCATCCACAAAGACCACCACGAACTTATTAAGGAACTCCCTGAACACCCTACTCATCAAATCAACAAAGTATGTAGGGGCGTTCGTCAACCCAAATGGCATCACCAGCCACTCATAGAAACCATCCGGAGTCCTAAAGGCAGTCTTGTCTATGCTATCCTCAGCCACCCTCAACTGATGAAACCCCGTGGCTAAGTCCAACTAAGAAAATACTGAAGCGCCAACCAACTGATCGAAAAGATCATCAATCCTCGGCAATGGGTGTCTATTCTTCTTTGTGAGCTTATTGAGTTCTCTATAGTCTACACAAAATCTGAGGGACCCATCCGCCTTCGTAGCAAATACTACTGGAGCACCCCACTCCGATATACTCCGTCTTATGAACCCCTTCTCAAGCAACTCCCCTACTTGCTTATGGAGTTCCCTCCTCTCACGAGGAGCCATGTGGCGCACCGGTAAAGATACAGGTTTAGCATTATCCACCAGATATATTCGGAAGTCAATCTCCCGCTTCGGAGGTAAGCCCTTCACCTCCTCAAACACATCCGAGTATTCCCGGACCACTCTAACAGATTGCAAACTCTTGACCGAAGCGTCAAGCGATTCAAGATAACTTAGCATAACAGAATCCGTGGGATTACAAGAGATCTCGAGAGTGTTACCCAAGCGGGTCGTGAGCCTAACAACTCTCCTTTCGCAATCAAGAACGGCACCATTACTGGATAACCAGTCCATGCCCAAAATCAACCCATAGCCCGTGAAGCCCAACACAAAAGCATCACATCTAAACTCAATGCTAAGTATAGAAATCTTCAAACCCAAACATATCATGGACAAGTAAGTGGAGCCCCCAATTGGGTTTGAAACAACCAAGGGATCATCTACCAGACTGGTGTCTAAGTGCAGTGACTCAACTAATGATGATGAGATAAACGAATGCGATGCGCCAGAATCAAACAATGTTCGGACAGGATGATCAAATAGAAAAACCAGACTTTCAACGGAAATAGTTCTACCTCTTTCCTGAATTGGTGGAACCGCGAGAGCCTGTACTTGCCCCCTAGCCTGACCCGGTGCCATAAGAGCTTGCACCTGTCCTCCTGAGGTAGACCCCGTCCTTTGCCCTTTCTTAGGACAGTCTTTCACTAGATGCCCTGCTTCGCCACAGTGGAAGCAGCCAGTCCTCTTCTTCTTGCGACAATCCTTGCTTAGGTGACCAGGTGTCCCACAATTGAAACACTTCTTCTTCTTGCACTTGCCACCATTGCCTTTCCCACCTTTATTTTGCTGTTGTTGCTGAGGTCTCTTTTGATCTCCCTTCTTCTCGGTGGCTTATTAGCATTGGGACCCTTCTCTTCTTCATGCATGAGTGCCATGTCAACTAGCTTCTCAAAGGTGGCCCCCATAGGGATATGAGTCATAGCCAACCCATGCATCGGTTCATTCAAGCCTTTCACGAACCTCAAAGCCTTCTTCTCCGGTGTATTCACCATATCTAGGCCAAACCTTGCCAGTTGATTAAACTTGTTGACATATTCCTTCACTGAGAGATTTCCTTGCTTTAGAGTCAAGAATCTTTCCATATACAAGTTTTCCTCCGCCCTTGAGAGAAACTTTGCCACAAATCTTTGCCTAAAATCCGCCCAAGAGTCAACGGGGCGTTCTCCATTAGTGACCTCCCACCAGAATGAGGCTTCTCCCTTCATTAACCAAGCAGCTAACTTGACTTTCTTTCCTTCTTCCATCTCAAAGATATCTATCAACTCTTCCACCTCCTTAAGCCAGTCTCTAGCCTCCACAAAAGTTTCAGATCCTTGAAAAGGTTTCCCTCCCATAGCTTTAAATTCCTTGCAAGTCTTAGCAAAAGTATCCGTACGAGGAGGAGGGGGAGGAGGAAGATCGGGTGCTACGGTTGGTGGAGGAACATTTGCTGGACCCGCAGTGGTGGCCCTAGCCTCCATCAATCTCCTATACCATACTGGTACCGTCACACCCTCCGGAAAGTTAAGATCCTCAGCCATGCTGAAACGAAAAAGGAAAGATTCAAAACGGAGAATTCGAAAGATAAAGATATGGCTATTGGGGATTATGCTTTTCTTTCAAAAACTTTTCTCTTTAAAGACATCTTTTTGAAAATATCTCTTCCTAAAATGTTTTTAGAAAAATAGTTTTCTAAAAATTTTATCTGTTCCGGTAACCTTTGCTCTGATACCACGTGTAACACCCCACACCCGCTACGGTCACTCTCTAAGGGAATGCCATAACATCGGCGGAGTATTTTAGTGAATATAGAACAGAGAAATTACAGCAAGACAGATATAAGTAATACTTGAAAATTTAAAACAACATTTCAATGCAGCGGAAAGTAAAACATATCTGGTTACATCACAAAACCATAATAAGAGTTAAGTACAAATATCCATTCTTGCTAAATAAAAATACATAATCCCAATACATGAACTGATAGCCATAAAAGAAAAGGGTAAGCTGAGCTCTACATCTAGGGTCCAAGCTCCAAGAGAGTAATAAAAGGAGCCTGATCAAAGCCCACTCGTACTGGGCCCACTCTGAGAACCTGAGGGTTGGGAAAAAGATAAAAACAACGGGGTCAGACATAAGTCTGAGCGAGTCCTATAACTTTAACAATACAATCATTAAAGTAACCAGAGAAGAAATAAACTTGACATACGGTAATGTCTGGGGATGAATGGCTACACTAAGCAGCTTGGTAGACTTAGGATAAACTAAGATAACTGTAAAGACGCATTTACCCACCCAAGGATAATTACTACACTGCACCACACCAGCCATTCCTACTTAAAGGTTGATCCCTCCCAAGGACTTAGAAAATTTACCCAGTAGTTTCGTGTACCCCTAGCTGACTACATAGGTGCCGTCTGCCCCTATCTCCACTAGGTGTACCCACTACTCCCAAATGATCGGCTCCCTATCGTAGATACCCGTGTCGGCCCCACAGTGGGGTGTATCACTCCCCAAAGTGGCAACCCGATATAATTAACGGTGCACGGCTTATATCTACACGATGCAACAACGTCTTACCTACCAGCCCGGGTCCACACACGCATATGAAACCCGTTGGACTTGCGTTGCTACCGCTAACCCGTTTTGGCCTCTTATAGTCAAGCCCAGTACGCGTGTCCCGTCCTCGACATGGGTCGAGCCCAATAAGATACATATGGGTTACTGGTTGAAATGGGCCCCCACAAGCTACCCACCTAAGCTTGTTCCTTTTTCTAGTGCATCCCACTTAACCCTTTAATCATGTTTAATTACATGTTTCCACTTGGTTAAGTATTCTAATCGTATTTTCTATTGCCCCCCCAAGGCAACCCACTAGATTTCCACATGCCACCCAAGGCACCCACTTAACCCCTCATGTCCCTCTACATGCTAATATGGTTAAGTGTTTCTTACTTAATTAATTAAGAACATGACCTCATAAAGACCTCTCACATTAGACCGTCTTTTATGACTGCTGGATATGCCGGTTGGTTCCGGGAAGACTTCTGTCATCAAAAGGGTCTAACCTCGTGTCTTTACTTTAATCACGTATTTAATTTATGACTAAGACCTCTCACATTGGGCCAATCATTTGTAGCTGCTGGATTTGCCGGTTGGTTCTGGGGAGACATCCACTACAAAAGGGTCCAACCTCGTGTCTTAGTTGATTAATTACACCTAATTAATCATCCCCATAATTTGTATTAATTATCCCTAATTAATTACACAATTTTAAGAATATGGGTAGACCTAACTCAATAGGTAAATTCCCAATTCCATAGTATGGGTAGACCTAACCTAATAGGTAAATTCCCAACTCCATAATATGGGTAGACCTAACTTAATAGGTAAATTCCCAATTATGTCCATTCATTTTATGTTACACACATTTCTATTAACATGCATATTAACCCCATCGTTTCCCACGTAATCCGTTTTCATAACATGTCATATAAATGGGAAGATTCACTATAAATGTAACGGGTTCAATCTTAGCACAACGTTGGCTTTTACATGGGTTTAAAAGGTGTCAACTTGCATCATGATATTAAACCCAACTAGCATCATTAAATAACCCAACTTGCATGTGTACACATATGTCATATAAAGGTAACTTGCATAAGTGTTCATAGGTTACTCAAAGGGTGAACTTGCATATGTGACTTGCATCATAAAATAGGGTAAACATGCATATGTATGCATAGCATACAGAGGTATCATCTTGCATATGTATGCATCTTATTTAAAAAGGGTAAACTTGCATGTCATAAAACCAACCACTTAGCATGCATGAAATCAAGTACTTAGCATGCATAAACCCAAACACTTAGCATGCATAAAATCAAATACTTAGCATGCATAAAATCATGTACTTAGCATGCATAAAACCAAACACTTAGCATGCATAAAATCAAATACTTAGCATGCATAAAATCAAATACTTAGCATGCATAAAATCAAATACTTAGCATGCATAAAACCAAATACTTAGCATGCATAAAATCAAATACTTAGCATGCATAAAACGCACCACTTAACTTGCATAAACCCGCATACTTAACTTGCATAAACCCACATATTTAACTTGCATAAACCCACATACTTTAACTTGCATAAACATAGGGTTAACATTAAACATAGATTAGCAAACTAACATCATATCATATGACTTAAAACCCACTAATCCGCATACAAAACCGCATGATCTCATCATATCTCATCTACTTAATTTAGCAATTGGTTATTAAAGTGATAGAAACTCACCAAAACCAAGATTAGCAAACTTATGAAGTAGAACTAGTTGTTATATTTGAAGATGGTGATGATTAGAGGTTGATTAGCTTGCAACTTTTCTTCATAAACTAGTGGAGGCTCCTCTTAAGTTTGATTTTGGCGGCATGATGGCATCATTTCTATTTTTAGTATGGATTAGGCTTGCATTAGGGTGTATTTATAGGATTAGGGTGTGTTTTAGACCATAGGATTAACCCTAGGCTAAATTAGGTCCGTCAGATTTAGGAAGTTTCTAGAGATTAGCCCAAAACACAGCCAAACCCTAAAATGGTGCACCAGGTTTAACTGGTCGAGCACCTCCTGTCGACCCCCAAGTCGACAGGGCTGTCGACCTGGTGCTACCCAGTCGACTGCCCTGTCGACAGGGCTGTCGACACGGGTAGCTGGGCGGGAATTTTTCCCTCCAGCGCCCAATGGCCCCAATTTTGAATTTTAAACTTGAATTTTAAATCTGTTTTGAACTTTTAATTTTCTGCAAACTTCATTGGGCCATAACTGGGCCATACGAACTCCGATTTACAAAATTTCGGACTCTATTCTGCGTATTTTTCCGAGACGAACAAAATGAGGCAGCCCGTTTCCCCCAATTCCCACATCTGAGATTATTTATTCTGCAATTAGTGAATTTTGGCATTAACCGAAATTCGGGGTGTTACAATTAGTGAGTAGGCCCATAACCCATTTCGGGATTAGGGTTATGGGGAGGCTGAAATGAGATAGAGAATCATTCCATTTCAGTTTTCTGGCTTCCACTTATCACCAAGGAACCTTAAAAATGGCCTCTAACCTCTAAATCACCTCCAAATCATCTTTTGGTCAAGGATTTGGCTTAGCAACCTCTAATCAAGGAAGATCTACACCAAAGCAACATCGGAGCTGCTGTTTAGCATTGAGATTCACATCAAATCAGAGATTTATTTCAGATTTTAATTTATTTGTGGCTAAGGTGAGTGATTTGCATAGTTTTACACTAATTATGGCTAGTTAAGGGTAATTAGTGTTAATTAGCGAATTTAAGCATGATAAAATTATGGAAAAATGTTCATAAATTCCTAAATGATGTTTTAGACCTCTGATATGAATTTGGGTTAATTAGGTTAAGTTTTGCTAATCCTATCATTAGTTTCACCTAAACATGCTTAAGGGGAAATATGGGATTTTGGGTATGTTTGATCCATTTTAACCTATCATATTGATGTTTTGATGTTTGTGGTTGATTATGCATGTTGCTATGACTGTATGATATGCTTTGTGATTGGTTTCAATAGTTAGGATGGTCGAAAACGTCGTCGAATGGCGTAAACACTTGCTGGAACAGTTTCAGAAAACAGTGCAGGTTTCGGATCGGATCGGATATGGGGCTCGGATCGGATATGTTGAACTGGTGAAGGGATTCGATCGGATCGGAACCTGACACTTGAGAAAATTGGCAAAAAAGGAAGGCCACGCTAACTAAACTGGGATCGGATCGGATTAAGGAGGACGGATTAGAGCGAAAGCACGAAGATGGATCGGATTGGAGCACGTGAAGGATGAGGGGGCGGATCGGAGCGGAAGCACGAACTGGAGGGGGATGGCACCCGACCCGACCCGACCCGAGGAGAAACATCCGACCCGAACCGTACCAGAAGAAGAACCGACCCGACTCGATGGAGGATACCCGACCCGAACCGACGGCTTGAGGAGGAACCCGACCCGAACCGACGGCTTGAGGAGGAACCCGACCCGACTCAGTATTGACCAATAACCCGAGATGCAAAGGTAGTCCAATATGGGAAATTAGAGCTCAGGATCCAGTTGGGAACCGATGAGTTCACTTCATGGTTGGACTTTGCTGCGGGACGTGTGCTAAGGAGTTGTCGATGTTCATAACTTCGATTCACCACTAAAAATGAATGATGGGCTACTTATCAGTGCAGTAGAGTCATTATGGCCTGAGGGGCAAGGTGATGGTAGCAAGACTACGTTATCAGTGCAGTAGAGTCATTACAACTCAAGGGGCAAGGTGATGCGTAGTAAGACTATGAGCCAGCGCAGATGGGGTGAATAACTCCATGGGGCAAGTGGACATAGTAAAGGATTGGTAAGACTATGAGCCAGCGCAGATGGGGTGAATAACTCCATGGGGCAAGTGGACATAGTAAAGGATCAGTAAGGCTATGAGCCAGCGCAGATGGGGTGAATAACTCCATGGGGCAAGTGGACATAGCGAAGGATTAGTGGCTACGTTATCAGTGCAGTGAAGCCATTTATGACTTCATGGGGCAAAGTGATCGTAGCAAGGATGGGTGATCGAAGTGGTGAATATCGTATGCTTTACGCACTGAGTGAGAGATGTGAGGATGGATGCTATGTTTGATTGTTTGCCATTACTATGACATGCACACCTCCCCCACCTCCGTATCTTTACACTGTTTGATATGGCACCTTAGAGTGTTGTATAATATGTAGTGCTAACTCTTTGGTTGCAGGTCCTGGTTCAGGTATGTTTTAGTCTACCTGTTATTGTTCACTTTAGATGCTTATCGCTCATACCAGGCTTTATGTCTGACCCACAGTTTTATGTCTCCTCTTATTACTCTGGGTGCTCACACGAGCAGACTAGAGACAGGTTAGCTGGTGATGCGCGAGTAGCTGATTCGGAGGCGGGCAGGAGGCTTCCACGTATGATATATATATATTCCCCCTGTGTCGCTAGTGGTCGCTACTTGGGCATTAGTAGTGTACCTCATTTACCTTACTTTTGCTTTGAGACAGTCTGAAAAGTTGTAATAAGCTGTATTTTGGATTTCCGCTGCTATGATGTTTAGTTCTGGTTTTCAGCTTATGCACTGTCTCACCTGTTTTATGTCAAGTATGTTATTATTATATTTTATTCTATGCGCTGTGAGACATTCTACAGGTTCTTTATATGTTCATTTCCTTCTTCCTTTTTCCTTCTGACGACCCGTTCTGTGCTAACTAGACATGTGTACAGCGCACTTTTGGAGTAAATGTCGGTTGGTGCGGGACGGGCCATCACAGCGTAGTCTTATGAGATATCGTTTAATGGCTTAAATTGTTTTACTCATACCAGTTCATGTTGCGTGCTTGGGGCATGTGTCGCATGATAGGGGGTTCTCGCTTTTCGTTAGGTGGCGAACGGGAGACTCTTACCCCTACATGTCCCGAAAATGAGGGTTGGTTGTGAAGTCGAAAGGCTGGCCGTAAAATATGGTGCTGGGGTACCAATGTAAGCCACAGTGGGGTATTACCTTGCTGCTTCGGGATGATGGGGAGAGGATGGTTGCAAAGCTAGGACTGACCCGGAGTTTATTTTGTTGTTTTCCCTAAACTCTTGGGTGACTAATTTTGTACGGGCAGTCAAGTAGTCGGGATTTACAGATATACTGGAAGAGCTGGAGCAGGAGGCTTCAGGATCATATAGCTATAGTTATTTCCGCTGTGTTGTAAGTGTTGTACTTTGATAATGATGTATAGTCAAATACAAATGTATATTTCAAAGTTATGTTACATATATTATATGTTATTCGTTCCATTGTGAGATTCGTGTTACTCTGATGTTGTGTTCTTCTTCTTCTTCTATTCTAAGTTTCTATCTTATCTATCCTCACCCACTGTTTTCTTTCTATTAATTTCCCGATTTTCAGTTTAATTTGGGGTTGGACTTGTGTTTTTGGTCAGTTCAAATTGGACCGGATTTTCGGGTCATAACAGTTGGTATCAGAGCTTAAGGTTAAGTGAATTACCTTGGCTCTGTGGCGTGACTCAGTCGAGATGGGGTTAGTAATACCCTAGATTGAGTTGAGTGTATATATACGAATGAGCGTATTTGTTATTGATATAAAAATTGTTTTATATTGTGGAGATTTATTGGTTGAGTTGTTTATGGGTTCTGGTCGATCAATTTGATCCACTGTATCAGTAGAAGTTTATAAACACTCGAACACGATGGGTCGACACGATATGTTTGAAAAGAGGGTAAATAAAAATAATTTTACCCAACGAATATTTTGATATATAGTGGATATATTGGCTGTTAGTATAATCGAGTAAGATTATTAAGTGAAATGGTTATGTAAATAACCAATCAGAATTCATATAAGTGAAATACGTGAAATCAGATGAATTAAATCTGAAATTTTAAACCATAAATTGAATTAAAGCTCTGGAGAATTGGATAAGTGTTTGTAAATGGATTTGGATTAAAAATAAGCAAAATTTAAGTTCTTGGGAGATTTTAAATTATTTTACAAGCAGTGTGAATTATATTTTTTAAATGAATTTCAAAGTGGAAATGTTTAGAAATGGTTTTACAGTATTGAACTCACTTTGATCGCTGGAAAATAGATTCTGATGACGACAGTTGCATCATCAGTATTCATTTTCGAGTTGTAAGTGACGAATTACTACCAGAGATACTGTTTTGAATTTGTTTTGGGAAAGACAAGTTGTGTTGAATTTCAAAATGGGATTTATGATATAGATTTGAATATAGAATTTGAATAAAGAGAAATTGGAATAGAAATTGAATATAGAAATTCAAAGGGAGTTTGAATATATGAAATTCAATGGAATTGAAATAGAGTTTGAATATAGAAATTCAAATGGAATTTAAACTATAGAATTTGAATAATAGAAGTGATATAAAATTTGAATAGAAATTTATTAGAATTAACTAAGTCGAAGAGGAATTAGTTAATCGAGTTTCGAATTTGAAGTTGAACTTTGAAAGGTGAATTGGATTTGTAAATGGATATTCGAAATCGAATATAGAACTTAAATTTGAAATTTGGATTCAAATTAGTTAATAAGCAAGTTAAAATTTATTTGAACATGTCATGTTCAAATATAAAAGTGAAATAGACTAAAGAGTTAATTAACAAATTAATTAACGAATTGAGTTAAAACGATCAGGTATAGTTAAAATAGATTGAGCAGGTATAAATATAATGAGATAGGTATGGATAAGGTATGAAGGTATATAAATAGAATGCTCGATGAAAAGGTATGTATTTAATTCATATATGAGATTTTATGTGCTGTATCGGCTAGCCGCTTGGCTTTTTCTTTTTCTTTTGGATTGGTGAGGGCCATGGGAGGCTATTTGAAATATCCCGATGCTCCTAGTACAAAGGAGGTTATGGCGAATTTTTCTGGGAATTTGAGGAGTTAGAATATTTTTAAGATAATTTGATAGTTAGAAATCACGTATCGATATATATATATAGAAGTCGATAAGGAAACGAACTTAGAAATAGAATAGCAAAATCAAAAAAGGAAGACTAAGAATAAAATCTAGTAAGAATAGAAAGAGGAAGCGTATACGTGTTTAAAAGTGAATAAGTATTTGTATGGTATTGATTATTCGAGTAAGTAGTCGTATCTGTTTTGACGTTATAAATGTTATTCAGTCAAGGTCTGAGAGGTAGTTATACCCCAACATGATTGATTTCATTATTAACAAATAAATAGTAAGATTTCAGGCTTGAAGATCAATGTTGAATAAGAGTTAATTGAATATAGTTTTTGATTTGTCGTAACGATGTTTTACACAACATCCGTTTTAACCCAAATAAGTGTAAGCTTGGAAATATAATAAAGAATATTTCCTAAGTATAGAAATAAACGAGATCGGAAAAGAGATAAGTAATTGGAATATTTTCCAATTATAAATAGCATTTATTTTCTAAAAGTTTAGAAAATGAAGGAAGGCGATATTCGGAAATGTTTTCCAAATAACGTAAAAGGGAAATATGGTTATTGAAAATATTTGGTTAACAAATATTGATAAAGAAATAGAGAAGTAATTTAACTAATGGAATATTAACTAAGGGCTCAGTGACATGTTCAAAAGGAAAATTTGATTTTTGAAAAGAGTAAAATGTTTAGAAACTCCCAAGGAAAGACTGTTGGAATTAAAAACCAATTTAACAAAAATTGTAAAAGCAAATTTGAATTAAAGTAAAGCCAGTAAAGTGGTAACTGAGATTGAATTAGAATGATATCAAGACAAATTGGATTGTGAGATTCAAATTTGAAGTGTAATGTGATAATCAAGTTAAGAGTTGGGAATCGAGAAGAAACTCGAGTTGAAATGATATCTGGCTCGGATATAAGCAAATGGTTGTGTTGTGGATAAAAGCAGATTGGAATTTGATTAGGATGACCCTTGTATCCGCTGAATTGATAGCAGGTGAAAGTGATAGAGTTGATATGCCCGACAAAAAAAGGTACAAGTTTATATTCGATATAAGCATGAGATTTATGAGCCGAATTGGCAAGCCGCTTAGCTGTTTGATTTTCTTTTGGGATGGAGATGGCCCAGAGAGGCGAGTGGTGGTTTGACGTATTGACCAGTACAAAGGAGGTGCTGGCAAAATTTTTCGAAAAGATAAGGAGTTAGAAAATTTTCAGGATTTTTGAAAACTTTCGTTGATAAGAATTAATTAATATTTAATTGAAATTAAATTGGTTCAGTTGAAACTGGAGTTAAGAAGTGAACAAATATGTTCTAACTAGTCGATAGGGTCGTCCTCTACCTTTTAGCAATTTCGAGGACGAAATTATTTTAAGTGGGAAAGATTGTAATGACCCGCATTGGCAGAGGTATTATAATTAATTTATTTAATTATATAAATAGTGATATAGTGAATTAAATGGTGGTTTAATTAAATAATGGTGAATATTTAATTAAAATAATAAATTAAATAATATATATTATTCTGAAATAATCAGAATTAGCTGAAATGACGATATGGTGTGAACTGGATCATCTGTGATATCTAATTAAGTTTAGAATTGAATTAGAATAACGAATATATTATTTGAACGTCAGTTTGAACATAGAATTATAATATAATTAAAATCGAGCTTGAAATGGCACTGCAGTTCGTAAATTGGTGATTCGAACTTCAAAAGAATATACAGAAGCCGGTTTAAATCGGATTTCTGTGAAACAAGAAACGTTAGGAGCTGGTGAAGTATATCTTTCTAGTGGAAGAGAAAAATAGGGATTTCGTCGTGTAGATTTTGATTTATGTCCAAATCAAATTTTAGAAAAGTCACTGTGGAATTCCTTTATAATTTATAAAGGAATTATTTATATTTTAAAAAAAGGAATTTCAATATAAATCGAATATCGGGTTGACCTAGATTTGAAATATCAAGTTAGACATTCATATAGGAATATTCTAGAGCTGTATGGTATTCCACTGTGAATATAGACGATAATATTTAATTTTAAAATATTAAATTTAATTATATTTCAATATATTTATATATTTAAATGGGTCATCTAGAGCTTTAAAAATAGCCACTTTTGCAAACGAAGTCGGAATTCGACGAAACCAGTTTCGTTGGGACCGTAATGTCGAACTCTAGCTACATGTCCGGTTTCATGATTTTTGGGTATCGTATGTAATCATGAGAATTTTTAGAAGGCGAAAATGAATATAATAAGATTAAAATAAAATATCTAAAACAAAATATCTAGATATTTTGTTCTCCTTATAAATACCCCCCCTAAAACAATCCTTAAAACCTAATTCCTCAATCAGAAACTTGCGCCGTCGGGTTTTGTTCTTCAGCAAAACATTCTTGAGTTCTAAAATCAAAGAAAATGAAACAAAAATCCTATAAATCATCTCATAGATGTTTTCGAACTCCTGATAGAATTCTCTTCATTTTAATATTGATTTGGTTGAGTTCAACTTCAGTTTTTCACGTTAGAATATACATAACGTCACCTAGGGTTGACAGATTCGCGAATTTCAAGCATCAATCGATGAATTCGAGTTTTTCGTAGTGTTCCTGAGGTCGAGTGGGATGTATTGGCAAAGTTTGGTTAATTTCATGAATAAAAGGGGTCGATGTTTTTCCTGGAAACCGCGGATATGCTGTTCGACGCGGGTTTCATAGGGGAGCTCGACTTGTTTAAAATTGGTATGGAGGAGTTGAGACTTGGAAGAGAAGCAAAATGGGGGTCTCCCTTTGGTGAACGGTGAAGTATTGGAAGAGGAGGGGATGGTTTGAAGGATTAGAAATGGCTGTGTAATGTCTGGAATCGGGTTGGAGTAAAACTGGAGTGGAAGAGATGAAGCGGTGGGTTTGGGTTTAAGGGTAATGGGCTGAGTTTGAAAAGGTCAAGGCCCAATAAAAGTTATTTTATTTTATTTTAAGTAATGAATGTATTCAAACTTGTATAGCGTATAACCTTATCTTACGGTATCAGAATCCGATGAAACAAGATCCGACAGGATCGTATGGACAGACACTACCAAATTGAACTGACTGGGAGTGAATCCGAGCTCGTTACAATTTATGGCAAAATAAATTTTCCGTCTGAATCAAATCGAATGACAATTATCGTTAATTAACGATGATAGTCCAATGTGAGTAAATCTCACTAACTCTGAACAGTTTATAATTTCATGTTGTATTTTTAGAACTGTTAAATATTAGCTGATTGACTGTGTGTTGACTGTTTGATTGAACTGCTAGTTAGTTAGTTGAATTTCTATATTGATTCTGTTTAAAAGAATATATCATATGGAACTGAAAGTGATGTTGATTTTATTGTGTAACATCTATGGATGCAGGGAAACAGGTTGGAGGAATCCGACTGGATTCCTCAACAGTTATTTTATTGTTTTTCATATATTGTGATATATGATGTGATATATAATCTGTTGTCGATTATATGTGTTGGGACGATACTGATCATCGTAATTTGATATGTTGAACACCATAACATACTGAAATGTTGATTAGGGAATATTTTCAATGTGATATTTGAAAATAAAATATTTATAAATGAAATATTTATAAATAAGAAATATTTATAAATTGGAATAATTATGAATAGGAGATATTTAGAAAAGGGAAATTATAAAATCAAAGAATAGATTTGAAAAGGAAATATTTGCAAACCATTTGCAAATAGAATAATAGAAAAGGAAATATTTGTAAATCATTTACAAATAGAATTGATAGGAAATATTAAAAAATAAATAGAGTTAAAAAGGGAAATTTATTTATAATAGAATAAGACGTTATAAAAGGGAAAACGTTATAAAAAGGAAACTGTTATAAGAATGAAATCATTTTAAAGTGGAGAACTGTTACTAAAAGTAAATCTTTAAAAAATGAATAAACGTTGTTAAAAAGGAAATCTTTATAAAGCGAATAAAGGAGTTAAATCGAATATGGTATTTGAAAGGAGTTAAATCGAATATGGTATTCGAAAGGAGTTAAATCGAATATGGTATTCGAAAGAAGTTAAATCGAATATGGTATTCGAAGGAGTTAAATCGAATATGGTATTCGAAAGTTAGTAAATCGAATATGTTATTCGAAAGGGGTTAGTCGAGTCGAGTTAGCTGAATAGAGTTAACCAGTTAGAGTTAAACTAGTTAGAGTTAATCGAACTAGAGTTATTCAATTGAGTTAATCGAATATTAGTGATTCGAATAAAGTAAAAGGGGTTATTCGAATTAGTTATTCGAATAGAGTTAAACACATAAGAGTTATTCGAATTAGTTATTCAAATAGAGTTAAATAAATAAGGGTTATTCGAATTAGTTATTCGAATGGAGTTAAATACATAAGAGTTATCGAATTAGTTATTCGAAAGGAGTTATCGATTATAGTTTGATCGAAAGGAGTTTAGTAAAAAGAGTTAATCGATTAGGGTTAAATAAATATAGTTAATCGAATTTAGTTTATTCGAAGAAAGGTTTTCGAATCTAGTTATTCGTAAGAGAGATTATCAAATATAGTTATTCGAAGGGTGGAGTTATCGAATAGAGATTTATTCGAACGAGAGTTACGTAAGGAAGTGTTAAACGGTTAAAGATGAACTTAAACTATTTCGAGATTTGAAATGTTGCTCAGTTAAGGTCTGAGAGGTAATTATACCCCAACTTGATTGGCTTCGTTTTTAATTTAGAAATGGTTAAGGTTCGAGAGTGAAAGTGATAGTGATATGTAGATAAACAAAAGGAAATGTTTTCCAGTGTTAATAACATATATTTTCTAAACATAGAAAATAAGGAGATATATATATATATATATATATGATTGATGATTGATTGATAGAACTTCCATCTGTAAATAATATCGTTGTTTGCACACTATTTTTCTTTGATAGTTAACTCACAGACTATCGAAGTTTTTGACCATTTTAACGTTGTTAATTTGGAGAGACCGGTTGGATTATTATCCAAAGAACCACTCTGTATTGGCATAAGCGTTGCGAATCATATATGCCAAAGATAATTGAAGACGGAGTAAAGTGCAAGGGCTATTGTATAAGTCTTAGATAACAGTGTCTAAGATGGATGTATTGAATAGTGCCTTCGGTTCATCCTGTTCCTGGATGACTTGTATGGACGGATGTCTGACAGAGTATTTCCAGACGATCACGTATATTGATTTCTCCAAACGTACCAAGAGTGGAAGCGGAGAAGGAAACTTCTTTTAGCCAACACATAATGTATGGTTGAGGACGTCAATCGGTGATTTGATGGATTCGACGATGTGGCATTCAAAGTGAATCTGATGTGATGATGAAGCGTAACCTCAAGCCTCATCAACCGGTAAATGACAGAAAACAGGCAGGCAGCATGGCTAAGTCGGTCGCCCCGAAGTAGGGTGTATAATCACCTGATCTAGAGTTTCATTTACTTCTAAAAATCTATTGTTGATGCTGTCCCATTCGGGAAACGGTTGCTGATCCCAACCGTTGGTGATATACATTCAATACACTCAAGCGAAATGAGTGGTCGGTCATGTGTGGCCGGGTTGCAAGATGTTCTTGTTGAACCTAGTGTATTCCTTTCTAGAGGCACACTAGTGAAAGGTGGTTTCATACCTTGTCATAGTTGGAAATCCATTACCCAATACGTGCTTGCGGTTTTGATTGTATACTATATATGTAGAACGTGAGATGAAAGCGTTTCTGCTAGATGATTATTATATTGTGGTTGATAGACATTATTATAATATCAAAGGGTTTTTGATATAAAGATAATTTGGATTCTCATAAGGGAAAAACCCGTTCCGTTATACGGCGTGGTCTTATGAGATATCGTTTAATGGCTTAAACTGTTTTACTCATACCAGTCCATGTTGCGTGCTTGGGGCATGTGTCGCATGATAGGGGGTTCTAGCTTTCGTTAGGTGGCGAACGGGAGACTCTTACCCCTACATGTCCCGAAAATGAGGGTTGGTTGTGAAGTCGAAAGGCTGGCCGTAAAATATGGTGCTGGGTACCAATGTAAGCCACAGTGGGTTATTACCTTGCTGCTTCGGGATGATGAGGAGAGGATGGTTACAAACCTGGGACTGACCTGGAGTTTATTTTGTTGTTTTCCCTAAACTCTTGGGTGCCTAATTTTGTACGGGAAGTCAAGTAGTCGGGATTTACAGATATACTGGAAGAGCTGGAGCAGGAGGCTTCATAATCATATAGCTATAGTTATTTCCGCTGTGTTGTAAGTGTTGTACTTTGATAATGATGTATATTCAAATATAAATGTATATTTCAAAGTTATATTACATATATTATATGTTATTCGTTCCGCTGTGAGATTCGTGTTACTCTGATGTTGTGTTCTTCTTCTTCTTCTATTCTAAGTTTCTATCTTATCTATCCTCACCCTCTGTTTTCTTTCTATTAATTTCCTGATTTTCAGTTTAATTTGGGGTTGGACTTGTGTTTTTGGTCAGCTCAAATTGGACCATATTTTCGGGTCGTTATAGGTTTTCTGAAACACCCCACCTCCGTTAGGGTCACTCTCAAAGGGAATGCCCTAATTTTTGGTGGAGGTTTATAAGTATAAGTCACAGATATACAAGACAGATATAAGAACACATATTTGTAAACAGCGGAAGAACAACAAACTTTTTATTTCATAAAGTCAAATACGTGTTACAACAACATCCTTTCCAAAAACATAACATAACACTTTCATCATCTGTCTTGAGTACATTATTTAAAGAAGCATAAATAAAACATAGATAAACTGCCAAAGCCCCCATAGTGGTTTGTCCAAAGCCATAGTTCAAAACATGAAAGTCCAAGCAATACATTTCTCTTCTTCAAGCTGGATGTCAAGGCTGATCAAGCTGCTGTGTTCCCTCCCTGAGGACCTGGGGGAGGGGGGGAACGGAAGAAAGAAGACGAAAGAAAAGTAGAGTCAGACATAAAGCCTGAGTAAGTCTAGTACTATTTTGTCTATGAATAAAGAACTGGGTATGATAAGTATAAACAAGAAGCGGGCAAGCACTATAAACTTGGTTAAGTTGTCTAGGGTCGGATATACTATCGTACCCCATGTTAATCTCTGAACCCATATAAACTAGTTTCCAACTGGCACCCCATAATCAGGGTGATGTGATCCATTCTATGATGATCGGCTCCTACTCGCATAGTTACATGTGTCTTACGGCCCCCGATGTTGTAGTTACCTATGCTGGTCCCACCATGGGGTGTATCAAGTCCCATGGTGGCGGCCCGACACAACCTTAGAGTGCACAGGTATGCTACTGGTGTCCAGTGCCTTATTTTTCTGCGCCGGAGTGTGTGCACGCCCGCACCCCGTTAGAACCTACACTGCTACACCACCGCCGTCGATTTGACCTCTTACAATCAGCCCAGTAATCGTGCCCCACCCTGCCTAGTTTCAGGGTATCCTGATACACCTTCTAGGGTTACTGCTGAAAAGGGTCCCCCGTTACTAGGTTTTCTATCTCTAGCCAACATGCTAAGTTGGTTAAGTGTTTTCTAACCTAACCCCCACCAGTCCGTTTAGTTTAGCATGTTCCATTTTGATTAAGTCTTTAGTTCACTTAATCCTAACAATCCTGACTCAGCCTTAATTGTCTTATTAAGGCCCTGACCTCTCACATTAGACAGGTATTGTTGTGGCTGCCTGTTGCCGGTCGGTTCCGGGCAGTCTTACGCCACAACTCAGTCTAACCTCGGGTCCTTATTGGGCTCCATGTTTAACCTCCCACATTGGATAGGTATTGTTGTGACTACTGGACAGCCGGGCGGTTCCGGGCAGGTTTACATCACAACTCAATCCAACCTCGGGTTAAACACATCGTATTTTCTACATTTACATATCTTGTCATTCTTCTTTATTTCTTATATGTAAATATTTGCGGCCCATTATTAAGTTAATGGTGTAAAGGTTACACCAATCATGGGCCCAACCCATACTTGAATTTGGGCCCTTCTATTTTATATTTTCATTCATTAATTAATTTTAACCCAACGTTATTTTCCCCCGTTTAACACGTCCGTTTATTAAATATATGTTGGGCTTAGCCTTTTAAAGCCCAACTTAGCCATGCGAAAAGGGGAGGCTTAAAGCGTGATTACATACACAAAGAGGGGAAGGTGAGCGCATGAACTTGCAATACGACGTTGGAAATACAAAATAGAAACTGGTGTACTTGCATAGTAGTGACATATACTTTGGTCATAAAACATAGGTGACATGAATCAAAGCATGTAAAATCACATAGTCATAACTACAACATGAACCTATATTTTTATTTAGGCATAATGTCATGCATAAGCATGGCATAAATATTTCTAGCATAAGCATGACATAATGTCAATCATAAGCATGGCATAATGTCAAATATAAGCATGACATAGGTATAGTTAAACTTGTTCACTTAATCATGGCATAAATATTTCTAACATGAAATCATGATTTTTACTTTAGTCATGCAAACTTGCAAAAAAGGGATTTTTGAATCTAATCCTAACTATGTACCACATATGTCATCTTACAATGCTTGTTAACAATATGGATTTCAATTATGCAAAATATCCATCATATCCTAGCCATATTCAAAAGTTTGCCAATAGGTTTTCTAGTACAAAAGCATGACTTAATATTTCAACATAGTTTCATATGAACTATAACAACCAAACTAATTACTTGCAAAATGATTTATGCACAAAAATATACATCATGATGGTATAGTAGCAAAAGCCCAAACTTGCATAAATTTCAACCAACTACATACATGTAGCTTCAACATAGATTACATAATTTGCGAATATTCCAAACGTATACTTGCATAGAACTACCGCATGTAGTTCTTTATAATGAATAACATAATTTTGCACAAATATGAACTACTTTATTACCACAATTCAAGCATACAAATCAACACAGTTATTTATTCATACCAAAGTAATACTCTACTTACAATGGTGTGATGAATTCTCTAATTTAGGGATTGAAGACGCAAATTCCTTTGTTGAATTGATTTGCTTAGGTTGCTTGAATTGCTTTAGGCTTTAGAACTTTCCTCCTAATTCTCTCTCTAGTTGGCGGCTACTCTTTGTCGTTCCTCAGCAACATGGCGGCTATGATCTTATTTTTGAATGAATAGATTAGGGTTTAGTCTAGGGTTGTTTATATAGAGGTTAGGCACTGATTAGGACCATTGATGTTGCCTGGATTGATCGTAGCCATTCATTCGATAGAGAGACCAATTAAAACTTGCCACCTAGCCCTAATGACAAAGCAGACCACAGAAAATCGGCCAAACACAGACCTGGCCAGCCAGGTTGGCTGGGCTCGACCAGGTCGACACCCCTGTCGACAGGGCTGTCGAAAGCCCTGTCGACATGGGTAGCCCAGGTCGACAGTCCAGTCGACCTGGGTGGCCTAGGCGGGTGTTTATCCGCCCTGGCCCATTGGGCCCGATTTTTAATTATTTTATTCTGTTTGAATTTTAAATTTAATTCTCAAACTTCCGAAGGCCATATCTTCTTCATACGGACTCCGTTTTTCGAAAACTCGGACTCTATTTCGCGTATTTTTCCGAGACGAACGCAATGGCGTATCCCGTTTCCCTTAGTTCTTTGATTTCAAATTAATTATACTTTAATTTGTTAATTTCACAGTTATAGAATTCTCGGGGTGTTACATTCTCCCCCACTTAAAAGGATTTCGTCCCCGAAATCTTCAAGTGTAGGAAAATGTATATCCTAACATCCAATCATCCATCTACTCATCCATCAAACACGAGCATCCATTGTCCTTAAAGGATTTCTAATGCTTCATGATCATATGCGAAGTGTGTGTGTACATGTACTTATCTAATGCAAAATCAGGCGGTCTACTGATTCAGTTGACCTCCTTAATGCGAATTATGTAAGTGCCATGAATCCATTATGTATGCAAATTTTCCTATTCTTGATTCTACATGAGTGCACAATCATTCAATACAAATGCAACATCCACATGACAACACATTAAAGTTCAACCATATACGAGTGCAAACATATATGCATATGCAATATGAAGTGACTGAGCCGATCTAAAACCTAGATTGTGTGTGTATATGCAACCACGAGCAACCACTAGCAATCACTTGCAACCACTTGCAACCATCATCCATAACATGTTTCAACTACATGTTTCCATCCAAAGGGTTTCTACCTAAAAGATACGGTCGAGGAAATATACCTAAAAAGATAGATAAAAGCGCAACTTAAGGAAAAAGAAAGATCAAGGATGTACCCTCGAACAGAAAAGGGTAGGCAGTACGTATTCTAGCTTCAGTTTCCCAAGTCGCGTCTCCCTCGGCGTCGCTCCACTGAACTTTGACGAGCTTGACTTCGCGGTTGCGTAGCTTCTTCACTTCCGTTCCTAATATGCGGGTTGGAACTCTTCTTATAGTTGCTTCGCGTTCCACTTCGGCCTCTTCGAGGATATTTGGCTCTACCACTTCGGCTGACTCATGTAGACATTTTCGGAGATGTGAAACGTGAAAAACGTTGTGGACTCCAGCCAACTTCTCGGGTAGCTCTAATCTATAGGCCATTTTCCCAATTTTCTCGATAATAGGGAATGGCCCTACGAACCTTGGTGCTAGCTTTCCTGTGGTTCCAAAACGAACAACGTTCCTTAGCGGTGATACCTTGAGAAAAACTCTGTCTCCAACCTCAAATTCAAGGTCGGTCCTCCTCTTGTCGGCATAGGACTTTTGTCTGTCTTGGGCCGTCTTCATCCTTCTTCGTATTAAGTCCACTTTCTCTGAAGTCTCTCGGATCATGTCTGGTCCAAGTATGAGCTTATCCGTGGACTCCCACCAACAAGTGGGCGATCGGCACGGTCTTCCATATAAAGCTTCGAAGGGCGCCATTCCGATGGTTGCTTGATAGCTGTTGTTGTAGGCAAATTCCACCAAAGGAAGGTGGTCTTCCCATGTCCCTCCGAAGTCAAGGACGCATAGCC
Source organism: Allium sativum (assembly GCA_030737875.1). NCBI lineage: Eukaryota > Viridiplantae > Streptophyta > Magnoliopsida > Asparagales > Amaryllidaceae > Allium > Allium sativum. The sequence goes on from CM060912.1 coordinate 435,382,009, forward strand.
TTAAGAGGTCTTCCAAAACTCTATTCACTCTCTCTGTTTGGCCGTCGGTTTGGGGGTGATAGGCTGTGCTTAAGCATAACTGCGTTCCTACTGCTTCTTGCAGACTCCGCCAAAACTCACTGGTGAAGATGGGGTCTCAGTCACTAACAATGCTAGATGGTATTCCATGGAGTCGAACGATTTCCTTGAGGTAAAGTGATGCTAGGGATGAGGCAGTTCTCTTACTTTTGACAGGTAAAAAGTGGGCGCTTTTAGTAAGCCTATCCACTATTACCCAAATGCTAGTGTTGCCTCTCCTAGACCTAGGCAGCCCATCGATGAAGTCCATTGAGATGCTATCCCACTTCCACTGCGGGACCTCCAGAGGATGTAATAGTCCGCCAGGCTTTTTCTGTTCCGCTTTAACCTGCTGACATACCATACACTTAGAAATGAATTCTGCCACGTCCTTTTTCATGCCGTTCCAGAAGAAAGTCCTTTTTATGTCTTTGTACATTTTATCTCCGCCTGGGTGTATCGTCATCTTGGAGTGATGTGCTTCCTCGAGAACCTTCTTTATTAAATCTTTTGTCTGTGGGACGCATAGTCTTCCGTCTCGCCTTAGCAAACCTTTATCATCAATGGAGTATCGGTTGAGGTGACTCGAAGTCTCACCCCTAATTAGTCTATCAATTATTTCCATAAGCTGAGGGTCTTCGCGTTGTGCTGCCCCTACCGAATCCACTAAAGTTGGGCGCACTTCGAGAGATGCAAGCAAGCCTGGTACGAAATCGGAGGAGGGCCTAAAGTCGAAACTGGCTATAAACTCTAGGCTTTGTCTTTCAACAAACAACGGGTTTAGGGTCAATTTCTTTCGGCTCAACGCGTCTGCTACTACGTTGCCTTTGCCCGGAGTGTAGGAGATTTCGAAATCGTACGAGGCAAGGAACTCCATCCACCTTTGTTGCCTCAAGTTAAGATCTTTCTGCGAGAAAAGATATTTCAACGATTTATGGTCAGTGTAAAGTTCGAACTTCTCACCTAGGAGATAGTGTCGCCAAGACTTGAGTGCAAAGACGATGGCGGCTAACTCAAGATCGTGGGTTGGGTAGTTCTTTTCGTGTACTTTCAACTGCCTCCCGCCATAAGCTACTACCCTTCCTTCTTGCATTAAGACGGCGCCTAGCCCTGTCCCACATGCGTCCGTATAAACAGTGAACATCTTGCTCCCATCTGGCAGCGTCAAAACTGGGGCTGTTGTGAGAGCCCTTTTCAGTCGTTGGAAAGCAAACTCGCAATCCAAATCCCAATTGAACACTAGATTCTTCTTAGTTAATTTCGTGAGCGGAGCTGAGATTTTCGCAAAATCCCTTATAAACTTTCGATAGAAACCTGCTAGTCCTAGAAAGCTTCGGACCTCAGTTGCATTCCTTGGTGTCTTCCAATCCAGTACCGCCACTACCTTAGCAGGGTCCACCGCTAACCCTTGTTTGGATACTATGTGCCCAAGGAACCTCACCTCTTCTCTCCAAAAGTGGCATTTGGAGAATTTGGCTTTTAATTGATGGGCTCGCAAAGTTTCCATGATTGTCCTTAAGTGTTGAGCATGTTCCTCTTCACTCTTTGAGAAGATAAGGATATCATCTACGAAGACCACTACGAATTTGTTGAGGAAATCTCTAAATACCCTACTCATCAGGTCCACGAAGTAAGCAGGTGCATTTGTCAAGCCGAAAGGCATGACAAGCCATTCAAAGAAACCGTCTGGGGTTCTGAACGCCGTTTTATCGATGCTATCTTCAGCCACCCTTAGCTGATGAAAACCGGTTGCTAAATCGAGTTGGGAGAAAACGGACGCTCCTACAAGCTGGTCAAACAAATCGTCAATTCTAGGGAGAGGGTGCCTATTCTTTTTCGTTAGCTTGTTGAGCTCCCTATAGTCAACACATAGACGGAGTGAACCATCCGCCTTTGTAGCGAACACCACTGGAGCGCCCCATTCTGAAATGCTTCTCCTAATGAACCCCTTTTCTAGAAGCTCTTTAATCTGTTTACTGAGCTCTTTCCTTTCTCGTGGAGCCATATGTCTGACGGGCAACGCAACGGGCTTTGCATTATCTACAAGATATATGCGGAAGTCTATTTCCCGCTTCGGAGGCAAGCCCTTCACCTCTTCAAAGACATCCGGATATTCCCGGACCACTCTAACTGATTGCAAATTTTCAACAGAGGCATCTAGCGATTCAAGATAACTAAGCATAACCGCATACGAGGGATTACAAGAAATTTCCAAAGTATTACCGAGCTGGGTTAGGAGCCTAACAACCCTTTTCTCACAATCAAGGATGGCCCCATTACTGGATAGCCAATCCATGCCCAAAATCAAACCATACCCCGAAAAGCCCAAAACAAAGGCACTACATTGAAATTCTACACTTAGAATGGAAATTTTCAATCCCAAACAGATCATAGACAAATGAGCTGGGCCCCCAATTGGGTTTGAAACAATTAAGGGGTCCTCTACCATACTAGTTTTTAGGTGCAGAGATTCTACTAAAGCAGACGAGATAAAGGAGTGTGATGCGCCAGAATCAAATAAAGTGCGAACGGGGTGATCATAAAGATAAACTACACTTTCTACAGAAGTATTTATACCTCGCTGTTGCAGAGGTGGCGCTTCCAGCACATGAACCTGTGCCCCTGGGGTGGATCCAGCCCTCTGCCCCTGTCCTCGTTTCTTTGGGCAGTCCTTAGCCCTGTGGCCTGTCTCACCACAAGAAAAGCACCCACCATTCTCCTTGGCCTTCTTTTTCCGGCAGTCCTTTACTAAGTGCCCCACATTGCCACAGAAATTGCATTTCCTCTTCTCTTTGTTGCCTTTCCCGCCTTTCTTAAAGTCCGCCTTCTTAGGCTGCAAACCCTCTTTCTCCTTGCCTTTATCCTCTTCATTCAGCAATGCCATTTGCACCAATCTTTCATACGTGGCTCCCATGGGTATATGGGTCATGGCCAAACTGTGTAATGGCTCATTCAACCCTTTGACGAAACGGAGAGCCTTCTTGTGCGGGGTGTTGACTAGGTCAAGCCCAAACCTAGCCAGCTCATCGAATTGATTCACATACTCTCTGACTGTCTTGTCCCCTTGCTTAAGAAATAAGAATTTTTCCAACTGCAAACTTCTTTCTGCATCTGAGAGAAATTTAGTCTCAAACCTTGCCCTAAAGTCCTCCCATGTCTCCACTGGTCTTTCAGCATTAGTGACTTCCCACCAGTAGGAAGCCTCGCCCTTCAATAGCCACACTGCCAATTGTACTTTTTGTCTATCCTCTACCTCAAAGATGATGAATAGGTCCTCCGTTTCTTTCAGCCAATTTCTAGCTGCCACGAAGGACTCAGTTCCATGAAATCCCTTCCTCCCATAGCTTTAAAATCTTTACATATCTTAGCAAACGTGTTTCCCAGAGGAGGAGGTGGAGGAAAAGGTGCCGCTGCAGCTGGATGATTTCCTGCAGCTGGGGGAGGAGGAACGGTAGGACCTGGCTGAGTGGCCCTTGCTTCTAAGAACCGTCTAAACCAACCAGGTATTGGTACCCCTTCTGGCAAATTAAGATCTTCGGACATGCTGAAACAAAAAGGATAGATTCAAAACGAAGGATAAGAGATAGTACCTATGGCTTTGGGGAGTGGACTTTGCCTTTTTAAAATAAAATAATATTTTTCCTTTTTAAAAATGCTTCTTTAAATTTCCTTTTTGAAAATAATTTTCAAAACTTTTTATCTTATCTGGTAAACCTATGCTCTGATACCAAGTGAAACACCCCACCTCCGTTAGGGTCACTCTCAAAGGGAATGCCCTAATTTTTAGTGGAGGTTTATAAGTATAAGTCACAGATATACAAGACAGATATAAGAACACATATTTGTAAACAGCGGAAGAACAACAAACTTTTTATTTCATAAAGTCAAATACGTGTTACAACAACATCCTTTCCAAAAACATAACATAACACTTTCATCATCTGTCTTGAGTACATTATTTAAAGAAGCATAAATAAAACATAGATAAACTGCCAAAGCCCCCATAGTGGTTTGTCCAAAGCCATAGTTCAAAACAGGAAAGTCCAAGCAATACATTTCTCTTCTTCAAGCTGGATGTCAAGGCTGATCAAGCTGCTGTGTTCCCTCCCTGAGGACCTGGGGGGGGGGGGGGAAACGGAAGAAAGAAGACGAAAGAAAAGTAGAGTCAGACATAAAGCCTGAGTAAGTCTAGTACTATTTTGTCTATGAATAAAGAACTGGGTATGATAAGTACAAACAAGAAGCGGGCAAGCACTATAAACTTGGTTAAGTTGTCTAGGGTCGGATATACTATCGTACCTCATGTTAATCTCTGAACCCATATAAACTAGTTTCCAACTGGCACCCCATAATCAGGGTGATGTGATCCATTCTATGATGATCGGCTCCTACTCGCATAGTTACATGTGTCTTACGTCCCCCGATGTTGTAGTTACCTATGCTGGTCCCACCATGGGGTGTATCAAGTCCCATGGTGGCGGCCCGACACAACCTTAGAGTGCACAGGTATGCTACTGGTGTCCAGTGCCTTATTTTTCTGCGCCGGAGTGTGTGCACGCCCGCACCCCGTTAGAACCTACACTGCTACACCACCGCCGTCGATTTGACCTCTTACAATCAGCCCAGTAATCGTGCCCCACCCTGCCTAGTTTCAGGGTATCCTGATACACCTTCTAGGGTTACTGCTGAAAAGGGTCCCCCGTTACTAGGTTTTCTATCTCTAGCCAACATGCTAAGTTGGTTAAGTGTTTTCTAACCTAACCCCCACCAGTCCGTTTAGTTTAGCATGTTCCATTTTGATTAAGTCTTTAGTTCACTTAATCCTAACAATCCTGACTCAGCCTTAATTGTCTTATTAAGGCCCTGACCTCTCACATTAGACAGGTATTGTTGTGGCTGCCTGTTGCTGGTCGGTTCCGGGCAGTCTTACGCCACAACTCAGTCTAACCTCGGGTCCTTATTGGGCTCCATGTTTAACCTCCCACATTGGATAGGTATTGTTGTGACTACTGGACAGCCGGGCGGTTCCGGGCAGGTTTACATCACAACTCAATCCAACCTCGGGTTAAACACATCGTATTTTCTACATTTACATATCTTGTCATTCTTCTTTATTTCTTATATGTAAATATTTGCGGCCCATTATTAAGTTAATGGTGTAAAGGTTACACCAATCATGGGCCCAACCCATACTTGAATTTGGGCCCTTCTATTTTATATTTTCATTCATTAATTAATTTTAACCCAACGTTATTTTCCCCCGTTTAACACGTCCGTTTATTAAATATATGTTGGGCTTAGCCTTTTAAAGCCCAACTTAGCCATGCGAAAAGGGGAGGCTTAAAGCGTGATTACATACACAAAGAGGGGAAGGTGAGCGCATGAACTTGCAATACGACGTTGGAAATACAAAATAGAAACTGGTGTACTTGCATAGTAGTGACATATACTTTGGTCATAAAACATAGGTGACATGAATCAAAGCATGTAAAATCACATAGTCATAACTACAACATGAACCTATATTTTTATTTAGGCATAATGTCAAGTATAAGCATGGCATAAATATTTCTAGCATAAGCATGGCATAATGTCAATCATAAGCATGGCATAATGTCAAATATAAGCATGACATAGGTATAGTTAAACTTGTTCACTTAATCATGGCATAAATATTTCTAACATGAAATCATGATTTTTACTTTAGTCATGCAAACTTGCAAAAAAGGGATTTTTGAATCTAATCCTAACTATGTACCACATATGTCATCTTACAATGCTTGTTAACAATATGGATTTCAATTATGCAAAATATCCATCATAGCCTAGCCATATTCAAAAGTTTGCCAATAGGTTTTCTAGTACAAAAGCATGACTTAATATTTCAACATAGTTTCATATGAACTATAACAACCAAACTAATTACTTGCAAAATGATTTATGCACAAAAATATACATCATGATGGTATAGTAGCAAAAGCCCAAACTTGCATAAATTTCAACCAACTACATACATGTAGCTTCAACATAGATTACATAATTTGCGAATATTCCAAACGTATACTTGCATAGAACTACCGCATGTAGTTCTTTATAATGAATAACATAATTTTGCACAAATATGAACTACTTTATTACCACAATTCAAGCATACAAATCAACACAGTTATTTATTCATACCAAAGTAATACTCTACTTACAATGGCGTGATGAATTCTCTAATTTAGGGATTGTAGACGCAAATTCCTTCGTTGAATTGATTTGCTTAGGTTGCTTGAATTGCTTTAGGCTTTAGAACTTTCCTCCTAATTCTCTCTCTAGTTGGCGGCTACTCTTTGTCGTTCCTCAGCAACATGGCGGCTATGATCTTATTTTTGAATGAATAGATTAGGGTTTAGTTTAGGGTTGTTTATATAGAGGTTAGGAACTGATTAGGACCATTGATGTTGCCTGGATTGATCGTAGCCATTCATTCGATAGAGAGACCAATTAAAACTTGCCACCTAGCCCTAATGACAAAGCAGACCACAGAAAATCGGCCAAACACAGACCTGGCCAGCCAGGTTGGCTGGGCTCGACCAGGTCGACACCCCTGTCGACAGGGCTGTCGACAGCCCTGTCGACATGGGTAGCCCAGGTCGACAGCCCAGTCGACCTGGGTGGCCTAGGCGGGTGTTTATCCGCCCTGGCCCATTGGGCCCGATTTTTAATTATTTTATTCTGTTTGAATTTTAAATTTAATTCTCAAACTTCCGAAGGCCAAATCTTCTTCATACGGACTCCGTTTTTCGAAAACTCGGACTCTATTTCGCGTATTTTTCCGAGACGAACGCAATGGCGTATCCCGTTTCCCTTAGTTCTTTGATTTCAAATTAATTATACTTTAATTTGTTAATTTCACAGTTATAGAATTCTTGGGGTGTTACATTTTCTTTTGGACTGGGATGAAGAAAGATGTAGCAGAGTTTGTCTCTTGATGTTTAGTTGGTCAACAAGTCAAAGCTGAGCAAAGGAAGTCCGACACTTTGCTTCATCCTTTGGAAGTCCAACAGTGGAAGTGGGAGAGCATCTCTATGGATTTCGTTGATTGTTTGCCTAGATAGAGGAAGGGAAACACTAGTATCTGGGTTATAGTAGACAGGCTGACTAAGAGTGCTCATTTTATCCCTGTTAAGAATAAGAGAATGACAACATGGTTGGCATCGGTTTATCTTCATGAGATAGTCCGTCTACATGGAGTGCCTTCTAATATTGTGAGTGGTCTTGACCCCATCTTCACTAGTGAGTTCTGGAAGAGCCTACAAGAGGCATTAGGTACACAGTTTTGTTTGAGCGCCTCATATCATCCTCATACAGATGGGCAGACTGAGAGGGTGAATAGAGTTCTTGAGGGTCTTTTGAGGTTGTGTATTCTAGACTTCAGAGAGAGAGAGAGAGAGTTAAGCGAGAATATCTTAGCACAACTTCACTTAAAAGATCTAAAATGTTATTGCAAGTAGTCTAAATCAACCATTCATTTAATCGGATTACAATTCAGAAAACATTTCATACCTATCACCTACGAATTTCCCAATATACCAGTTACACCAAATTTGCTCATAATTCAAACTTTCCTTTTGTTATCCGCTAAGAGAAGTAAATTTCCAAATATTTAAATCGAACGAACAAAATTATATGCTTACTCCATCATGTCTTATTTAAAAGTAAATATAAATGTGATTTTTTTTTTGAATCAAAACAAAAAGAAAATTCTATGCAAAAACAAATTAAATATGAAACTCTACCTCCACACTTGATTTTGAATTTGTCCCCACAGTCAACCCAAATGGAAAGAAAATGATTTTTTTTGAAAATATGACTTATATTTACAAGAGAAAAGGGAAAAAAATATTTACAGTCTATCAGAAAATGTATTGACAAGAAGTAAATGAAACGGTCTTCTAAAGACCGATTCATTTGTCTCTTCAAGTATGAGAGAGACAGCTTAAGCACAGAAAACCAAATCATAAAGTATGGTATGTTGCGTTTCAGATTTGGAAAAACAAAATTTGTTTTTTGAGTTGCTAATTTTAGGATTTTTAGCTTACAATTGATCCTAAAATCGAATTGAATATCTGTAGCAACTAAAGAGAGGTCATCGAGCTGGGGTTCAGTAAAAGTTTTAAAAACAAAGTTTGATTTGTTCAGATGATGTATAAATTGAGAGATGTGTGCATCATTCTCACCCCCACACTTGTTTTGTGAAATATTGTTCAGTTTTGCTTTGATATTTGAAATTTTGTTAACTGAGGTTTCATTTGTAAACCTAAAGTCAAAACCAAACAAATGAATTTTCAGTAAATTTTGAAATCATGTTTTCTCAAAAACAGTGTTAATGAGACGACCCCAAACCCCGTACTGACGGTGGCAAGGGCAATCCGTGGAATACAACACAGAAACAGATAATAGCAGAACAGAATTAAATAAATACACCAGATAATGAACAATAGAATATACTGGATAAAAGTAATCATCAGAGTACACAGTATACAGGATCTTACTTAGTACAAATACAGTTCAGCTATACATAAATGTCTACAGCGGAAAACAAACAAAATATGTACAATAGGAGCTGAACAACATAAAAAGAGATAATTGATAGAATCCATCTTCAGCTCCAGCTATCCAGAAATAACCAGCTAAACCTGAATATAAGGCTGCCCATGTAGAAAGAGGGGCACCCGAGTTTGAGAGTGAAACAAACTACGAGTCAGTCATGGGACTGGTATGAGAAATCTACTCAACACATATATAATATGGCCAATCACAGGACCACGCCACTTTCGTGGAACGGGTTTACTCCATTGGATTGCCAGTGCTTTAAAACAAATCTTTCTTTTAAACATCGCAATGCTTTTTATAAAAATGAAGCTATTATAAGACTCAGTTCCCGTCACACAATGCAACGCAAACCGGAGGATAGAGTTTTTACCTTATAATGGCCAAAATATGCTTGATACAGATAAAACAAAAGCAATTGATATTATTACTAGTGTTTATATGTTTTGAAAACAATTTCAAATCATAACTATCAATCATAGACGGCATGGGTACCATATATCATGTCGCCATATATATATATATATACAATCAAAACCGCACGATGGCGTATTTGGAAATTGGGTTTCTGTCCTGAACCAAGGCAAAAGATAGTCCTTACCGAATTCGAGACGCTCTAGACCGTGTCTCAGGAACAGCCGCAACTGCCCCTTGGATCGTCAGGGTCGGTCCACCGATGTGGATTATTATGCCTGAACTCTACGTTTCTCCGCCCTTTGGGGCGTCAATGAGCCAACGAATGACTCCATCGGACACGGATCGTCCGATCAAACTGAGGCGCCTCGCAACAACAACAACCACACAGGTGAAAAGTATATAAATGTCAGGGCTGGTAGGTCACTGACACCACCCTAGCTAGAAAGAAACGCATGCCCTCCCTGAGGTCCTTCTCCCGTTTCTGGTTCATACCGGGGTGTGAGGCTCGCGATTACACATTATACACAAAGCTTCGCCACACAGGCGGTGCTATGATCATCACCACAAGACTTTGCTTTTCAACAGAAGCCCTGATCACTGCATCTTAGCATGCCACACAGGCAATTCATGCCATGCGACTGATGTCCATCGATATACAACCTCTGAGCTCGTACGTTTCAGAGAAGGGCGTTAAGCAAAAGAATAAATTCTCCGCCGCCAAACAGATGTATATTTAATAGAGATCAATCAACACAGAATAAAATCCAATGTCAGACACACAGTCCATTTACAAGTCCGTTCTGGGTCTGAATGAAACCGGAGGCACTAAATACCTCGCAAACCCATCGATCACCACGTACGTCTGGACGATCACCACTCATTATCCATATTTCGGGATGCCTCCCAATCAGGACCTCGGTTACCATCCAAACGAGGTGAAGATCTCTGGTCTTCGACCACCATCTTCATCTTCGAATTTAAATCGTCGCTCAATTATTTGAAATGAGAATTAACTTGGCCTTTTCAAATAATTCACGTATATTTAGAATTTCAAATCAATTTATTTCAATGGTTAAATCATTCGACAACACCAATTTTGTTCTTTAATGTAATTTTCACACCAAACACATTCAACCATCAAATACAACATAAATCGAGCAAATTCAGTTTATTTCCATTCCATATCGTTTATGATATTTTCTAACGATTTATCGCTATTTTTATTTATTTTAAAATAGCCAATTTATTCAAAACGACGCTTCGGGCCATAACGCGACCGTGGCGCTGTTTTTCTTCAGATTTGATTTACACATATCTGAAAATCTAACCGTTGGATCTTCACAAAATTTACATCATTAGAAAGATCTTTTCAAAACGAATCCAACGGTTCCAGTTTCGGGAAAATCTGACGGTCGGATCTCCCGGTACAATCGTTTGAATTTTCAATTTCAAAATACGAACTGCAGCGTCGTTATTCGATTAAATATAATTATATATATATATAAATATAATCGATTCTGGCGCTATTTTTCTTCAGATTTGAATTAAACATTCCAGACAATCCAACCGTTGGAGTTTTACAAAGTTGGTGCTGTTGGAAAGATGTTCCCAAGGCGAACCCAACGGTTGTGATTTCGGGAAAATCCCATGGTTGGATCTCCCGTACTAATCGTTTGAAATCACGGTTTCAAAATACGAACTGCAGCTTCGTTATTCGATATATTTTAATTCTATTTATATATATATATATCGATTCTTCGATTTCAAAGCTACATTCTTTTCATACATTTGATAAAAATGATATTTTTATCTAACTGTCTTCTATTTCAACACTTCACTATTTTTAACAATTCGTTTATATAATAAAAATGTGATTTTTATTGTAAAACAATTCATTTCAAAACACTATTATTTTATATAGTTTATATAGGTAATAAAAATAGGATTTTTACTATAAAACAATTTCTTTTAAAACGAGATTATTTTACATAGTCCCTATAGTTGATAAAAGGTGATTTTTATTATGAAACAATTTATTTCAAAATATGAATACCATTCAACACATGAATTTCAATTCAACGAATGAATATCAATTCAACACATGAAGGTTTTCTATAGTTTCTATATATAGATAAAAATGTGATTTTTATATTTAAAACACGAATACCATTCAACACATGAATTTATAATCAACGAATGAATATCAATTCAACACATGAAGGTTTTCTATTCAACGAATAAATATAGTTTCGACAAATGAAAATAATTCAAACACATGAATATTATTCAAAATTTCGGCAGCATAACGGCAGGGTAGTTAATACCAGGACCGTCCCTAGTACGGCTCCTCGCTCTACCTTAAAACCTCGCGGTTTTTGACAATGGGAATCATGCATCTAGTTCGCACGCATGCGGCATGTATATATTTATTTCATTTCCACAAACTAATCTTATGTGGTTTCAACCAAATATTTCTCAACCACAAATGGGTATTTTTCAACTACAATCAATCAATATCAACCACAAACAATCCCAAACAACCATTTGCTATCAATCAATTTTCACACCAATCACAATCGATAAATATCGTCCATGGTTTGTGGACGAGGGGCGTATATATATATATAAATATTTATATATTGCAATTCACTTCTATTTCAACACATATATGATTTTTACAACGCATATACAACTTATACATCGAACGTACAACTTATACAACGCTTATACAAGAGGTGTACAACGCTTATATAACTCATACATCGACTATATAATTTATACATCGTCGTTTTCCATATCGTTTATAAATTAGAAATCTCACTTTGGGTTCTACTCCACCAAAAATAGCAAAAGGCTCAGAAAAATATGCGGTCTCTTCTAAATTGTAGAAGACGTCCACACGGTCACGATGTTTCCTGTTTCATCGAATTTCGTTAACTAACGAAAAAGATATGATTTTTCAAAGTTTGCAACGGTTTAAAGATGTTAAAACAGCTGAAAATAAAACAAGCCGTATACCTTTCTGAAATGTTCAAAACTAGGTCACGCGATTTCGTGAAATCCGTGAATCGATAGCTCGATCGACCTACGCAGTGTCGAAGGGGAAGGAGAGAGCTTTCAGCGCAGGGGGGTGCGGTGGCGTTCGATCGCCTGAGGCGGCGGCGGCTTGAACGCACTAACTTCTCGACGTCCGTTCTCCCAAACCACGCAATGAAAAAAATCCAAACCTTATATGGATTTGAAGATCTCTCCTAGCTCTACAAAATCTTCAACTGGAGGAGGGACTGATTTTGCTTGTAGAGGGAGAAAATGAAGAGAGAAGGAACTGAACGTTTTCCGCCTTCGGTCGAACTTCGGGGAGAGACAAAATAGAATTTCTGGCCAATGAATTTTTTTGTTTATTTATATATTTTTAAAAATCCGAAAATACCCTCTTTCACACACGAACACCAATTCAAACCCAACGACTGTCGTCCCTAGCGTTTTACCCCCATTCCGAACACAATGGGATATGTTTCGTGGGCCCATTCAGCTGTTTCAGTCAGTTTCCCTTCAAATTAAAATATAAGACATTCAATATTTGTTTTGAACGTACATTTCAATTTGCCAGGGCCACAAACTGATTCGAAAAATTCCAGAAAGATAAATCTAGCTATGTTTTGACGATACGGTCCCAACAAAACTAGTTTCATCGAATTCTGAGACCGTTTGCAAAAAGGCCCATTTTTGGTCGATCCAATTTAACTGTAATTGACCAAAACACATTTTCCTTTGCCACGCTCCCATACCAGCTCCAAAAATTATGAAATTTGAAACCTAGTAATAACTTCACATCTCGGATCCAACAAAAGTGGTTTCGTCGAATTCCGAGGTCGTATGCAAAATGGCCAATTTCACGGGCTATATAAATTTCATAGCGACCTTTCTGAAAATTCATTCAGCCATAACTTTTGCTTTCCGCTATGAAAATTCGATTTTTCAGATTCGTTAGAAAGGTATTCACTAACAGATTTAAATATTTTTTGTTTCATTAAAATCCATTTTGTTTTGCACCCGGTACAGTCCGACAAAGTTTGAATTCAATTTTTTTGAAACTGCAGCGCCTTTTCAAGCCTTGCTTATAATTAGAATTAATTATATTCGTTTTCAATTGTCGATTCAAACTCACTTTTGATCACTATTATTTAAAATATTTATTTTAAATATTTAAAATCCATTATTTTAGCCAATTTTAAATTGGTTCAGATTTTCTGGGTCGTTACAGTTATTCTAGAAAGATTTCATATACTGCATAAATTTATCATTGAAAACAAGTGATCATAGTGCGGTTCAGTTGAAACGATCAAGTCGCAAGGAGTTTCAAAAGTTTCAGAAATTTTTTTATTGTGCTTAAGATGACATTCAGCAGTTTCATTGTTTTCAACCTCAAGAATTTCGAAGTTTTCAAATATTTCATTTTTATACCAAACAACATCATCATCAATCAGTTTCAGAAGTTTTCGCTCATCAAAATCGTCCTCATATAAACAGTTGTTAACAAATTTATCATTTTTGTCATGTTGATAATCTAAAGTTGCTAAATTTTCAAAATTTCCAGAATCTGAGAGAGGAAGATCAAATTGAAGATTGACGTCTTCGTTTTCAAGAGAATTCAAATTCAGATCAATTACAGAGCTTTTAACAACTTCATTAAGATTTTCATCAATTTTAAAAGTTGTTATTTGAAAATCGTCGATTGTGGGTAAAGGGGGTTTTTATTTGAATCGTCACAAGTTTGGATTCGATTTTGTTTCTCACGAAACTTCAAGTAATCGTCAAGTATGTTCATTTGCTCAACAAAATCAAATTTATAATTATTAACTTGAGAAGTTTCAATTTGAAATTGTCGAGAACCAGAATTATTAATCGCACCATCATTGAAATTATTCCCATTGCCAAAACCGTTTGAAAAGTCATTCACATTCCCATTTCGAATTTGAAATTCATTTTGGAGTTCGAAATTTAATTGGCAAGCGTTATAATCAAAATCATTTGAATTTGAAGTTGAATTTGAATTTTGATTATTTTGAAAACTTTGACTTGAATTGTTGCACATCAATTCAATTAATCTTTGACCTGGTTCATTAAATCTTTGACTTTCTTCAAGTAGAGCTTGAACACTTATTTCAAGACCTGAGGATTGATCATCATTTTGAAAATTTGGTGGTGTAAAATCAGGATTATTTTGAAAATTTTGAAAAGTTGGTAGCGTAAAATCCAAATTGTTTGTACAATAGTTGTTATTAAAATATCCATATGAATTTGGTGTAAAATTATATGGATTATATTGATTTTCACAACTATCGTAAAATCCGTAGGAATAAGGGAATTGAGACATTTTCAAGATTTTGTTTTTTGTTTTTTGTTTTTTTATATATGCATGAACCTAATGCAACTATATGAATGCAAATTACGTATTTACATTTTTTCTAAAATTATATAATGACGGTTAGATTAATTTCAACAAAAGATTTCTCAGCTAGTTAACGGACAGGAGGTATCTGTGCACCAGTAATCACCCTAGCAATGCAGCCGAAGGTTTAAGTACCTTCAGAGGAACAACCGCTATAATATTTACGAATCACCGTAATATTTATAAACAATTATTACTCTGCCGTAGTCTAAACACCGAGAAATAATTCGATAGAAATAAACCAATTTGTCAAAATATAATGATGTCCTTAGAAAAAATAAAAACAAAAATAAGATGAATGCAAAACAGAAATTAAACGTGAATTAACGATGCAACTACGGGTGAATTTTTATTTTGTTTTTGAATTCTTGATGTAAATGCAAGCAAACAACAATGCAAATAAAATAAATACGAGGAAAGAAAACATATACCAGTGCATGCAGAATTTTTAGCAATTTTATTTAGCGGCGCTTTTTTTAAGCACAAGCAAAGCAATGCAATTTATCGATAGCAAGTAAGCGTTCTTCTTATTTCTGCGACCTGAAAAGAGACAATATATATACAATTGGCAAGTGATTTTTTTGTGTTTTTTTTTGGAAGCAATTTTTTTAGAAGAGGAGAATGAAGCAATTCAAAAATACGAAAATAAAAATCAAAAGAAAAGAGAACCCAAGTGAATCAAATGGCCTGTCTTGTGCACTACCCAATTTAGCCAACAAAATAAAATATTTCCTAGCCACTGTATCTTTTAAAGTAAGCCAAGCCCAACTATTGAATATACACTAGAAAAACAAATAAGGCCTTGGTCCTCATTTCTCCAAACCCAATAAATGGAAGTTTAATTTTTCAATCACCACCGAAACTGATATCAAGAGAAGAGCGGAAACCCAAAGTAAAATCACGAATCAGTAACTTGCCAAAATCGACAATCAGAAGTTATACAGACCTTGTTAAAGTCGCGAATGGGTCTTGGTGTTTTCGCGAAAATGGAATTTAGGCAATTTGGGGTTTTGTGAATTTTAATTACGTGAAAGGCGGATTTTTGGTTTGGGATGTGATTTTAGGCTTGTTTGGATTGTTGAAGACTACGAATTGAGGCTAGTCGTGAAGTTGCGATTTGAGGGTTGGAAGAAGATAGCGTTCGATTTGGTGCTATACAGGTCTGTCTTGCGCAGACAAATAGAAGAGGGGCTATAGCGGGTGGTAGTTTGAAGTTGATGAGGTTAGTCGCCAGAATTGATAGGATTGGACTTGCGGTGAATGACTGTAGTAAATTTCAAGGCAAAGAAGGAAGAAATAAAAGAAATTTGTTGAAGTTTTGTAGAATTGTGTGGAGCAGGAAGAGGTTGAGTTTGGGGAGACATAGGATTGGTTTGGAAGGAGGTATTTGAGTGATTTGGTTTATGTATGGATTGGAGATTGAAGATGGTGAGAGGATGGAGAAATGCAGCGAATGATTTAATGATGTGAAGTGGGATTGGTTTATTTGAGGAATTGTTGGATGATGATTAGGGCGGAAAGGGGAAAGAAATTATAGAGGAAGGAAGGATTTTAGGAAGATTTTTTTTTAATTTTGTTTTGTTTTGAAAATAAAAGAGTATTTATGAAGAGAATTTGGGGAAGAAATCAGAAAGTGGAAATAAAGGAAGAATTTGAAAGCAATAAATTAAATTAATTACTAGAGAGAAAGAAGGGAAGACAATCAGGGGATGTAAGACAAAGAAGGGAAAGAAAATTAGAGAGAGAATAAAAAGAAAGCAATGAATTGTTTTATTTCTAGAAGAATTGTAAAAAGGGGAGAAATAAATGAGAGAGATAAAGGGGAAGATTTGGAAAGCAAATTTTTTTTTTTAAAGAGAACTAAAGATATTGAAAATAACCACAAACACACACAAAAAATCTAAACTAAACAAAAAAACAATTGAACACACAAAATCTATGAACAAGATCAAACAAACAAAAATGCAAACTCTTTTTTTTTAAATAACAAACAAGAAGGGGTTTTGCAATTGTCGTGTATGGTGGTAGTGTATGGGCAGAATGGGAGAGGGGTAGTTATTTAAAAATTGAATGTAGGGTAAGTGTTATTGGTCTGCAAGGCTGAGCGTAGGATTTGGTGAATGTTTGGTGGTTGTGTGGTGTTTGAGTGTGTATGGAGTTGATGGAAAGCAGTAGGGGTAGTTTTGATATGTGTATGAAGAGGTGATGTAGGAATTGAAGGATGTTTGTGTTTGGGTATGGAGTAGGAGATAGTGAAGATGAGAAGGAAGGAGGAGTTGAGAGACTGAGAGGCAGAATATGGTGAAAGAAAAATGACAGAAGTGGTGGTGATGAAATGATGTAGAGGTTATGTGGTATAGAAATAAGGCGAGGAGAGAAAATTTGGGAAGAAAAGGAAAGTAGTAATTTTTTTTAATTATTTGTAAGAAAAAGGAAAGAAATAAATGAGAGAGAGAGAAGGAAATAAAAAATGAGAGAAAGAAAAAGGGAAAGAAATAAAGGAAATTGAAAACACAAAAATGGGAAAGGGATTGAAGACAAAAGGCAAGTGTATATTTCTTTTTTCTTTTATTTAAGAGAGAGGAAACAGAAGAATTAACACAATATGAAATCTATCAACGCACATACACACAAACTAAAAACACACAAACAAAAAGGAACAAAAACACAAGCAAAAGTAAAATAAAACACAAACACAAAATGGAACAAAACACACATTTTAAAAAAAAAAAAAACAAATAAGAAATTTAACTCGAAGAATAAAACAAAAATTAAATTCTTTCCCCGGCAACGGCGCCAAAAACTTGTTCGACAAATGGCGTTTCTATGGAATTAGAAAACCATTGACAAAATATCGTAATAATAACCGCAAGCGCACAGCGTACAATTTTTAGTACGTGGTGAATACGGGTCGATCCGTAGGGAAAGAATTTATTCTAATTTTACTCAATCAAATTAAAACAAGGGCGAGTGAACTTGTTAACTATAAACTAAAAGAAAACTAACAATGTTAAAATGAATACAAATATGAGACTAGGAGACAATTTAGGAGTAGATTCACTATCAACATCAATCTAATTAACATAGAAAAATGGTTTTAACTCTCTTTAATAACTAGCACATTAAGTGTTGTATTCCTACAAGCATGATTTATATGCTAGAAAATTCAAGCTACATAAATCATCAATTTTCAATACGAACTTAAAGCCCTAATTATCACATAGAAAATAATAGTTCTAATATGAATTAGATTGTGATAAAGTATGATTCTATTAATGATATGAGTATAACACATTTGGGAATAATCAACCAGCATGTGCTATCAATTTTCACCATATAAAATCTTTACTTTATCAATATCCAATTATAGATTAAGCTCAAATAAGAGAGTTAGAAACAAGAAATTCTTATGTTAATTAATCATGAATCATGAGAGCTTCACTACCCCTAAATTGAAGGGGTTTAGCTACTCATAATGGATTCAATCATAACATAAAGATATTTCATTATAAAAGAGAACAAAATAAAGAGAAAATAAAGATAAAAATCTATTCTACTTGTAGAAGAGAAAATAACATGTAAATGAAAAACAACAAATTAATATTGCATTAAAGCGACAGATTACAAAAAAGAAATGGCTAAGAAGCCATGGCAGAAAAAGAGAAGTTTTGATTTCAACCTCACTCTAAACTAAAAATCCAAGATCCCCTTTACATTATCATACATGGTTTATTTATACATGAGAGAAAACCCTAAATTAACTTTTTGCTTGCTACCAAGAATGCCCCTTCTTTAAGCTTCATTTTGTCTTTAGCAATAATGATTCATAAAGCCATAATTTTTGTCCCCACTAAAGAAGGAGGGAGTGTGAGTGGGGTCCTCCATTAATCCTCTTTTTGAATTGATTCCCTTTTTTTCCATTGATTGAATTCCCTTTCATTTTATGGGCAAGGCATTGATTTCCTCCTTTTTCCTTTGTATGCATAAATATCTTTATGTAGTCCTCTTCTACATGCATCCAATTTCTGTAAAAATATGAAAAATGTCCAAGTAAACATTCTCAAAATAATACAAACACAAAAATGACCATTTCCCCCCTATATGATGATAAATGCATGATGTTTTGAAATCAGTTCAATTATTGTTTAAACATGATAAAATACCCATATATGACATTTATTGGCACTAAATAAGAATAAATATATGAATATAAATGTGCATTTTTATGTGCACATCAATGTTTGAATCGGTGGGATTAAGCAAACATGTTAAATCTCTGGGGGGTTATACGAATCCGATAAACTTAACCCGTTTTATATGTTAGGGTTATGCGGGCCTGTTAAACTGTTAGGCATAACCTATCAAAATCCTAGTAGTTGGGGATACAAGCCTAAGGGGGTGGCTTGTGTCATCTGTTGATTCTGGTATCATAGGGGGGACCTCGAACTAGGTAGGGGTTAGGGCAAGCTTACTGATCTGATTAGAAGAGGTTCACACAGGTGGAGGTATTCCGATGGAGCGTTCCAACGGTGTCATGTGCGTGCATGGGACCGGCTTGCTCGGGAAAATAAGATGATGTAACACTAGTAAATAGGTCTGTTTCTTTCTTGGGGTTTCCACTTTAGGACGTGATACATCCTACTGTGGGGCCGTCACAGGGTATATATAGGATAAGGACCACATCGATTCGGGGTAGTAGTTAGGGCACATCTAGTCCTGCCTGTTTAGGTGCCCGTGGTTCATGGTTGGGGTGACACTCATTATTTATGTTGGGGTACCTGTTACTACTGTTTGGGGGTAAAAATCGTTACTAGAAGTACACCTAAGTCTACCATATGTTTCTGTTGGGATCATATCTGTTGTACTAGTATTGGTGCAGAGAAAAGTATATGAGAAGCGTAATCTATTCAGTTCATCTTGCTTTTCCTGTTTAGTCTGTTATACCTACTTTATGATACCGTTATCTCTCATCCAGTTTATATGCCTGTCATAATGCTTTTACTTATTTATATGCTAAAAGTAACTGGACTCGCCAGACTATATGTCTGACCCGTTTTGTTTCCTTTTCTCTCTTCCTTCCCCCTCCCCCAGGTTCTCAGGGTGGGAACGTTCAGGCTTGATTAGGAATCTCTCTCTTCTGTTTCCACTTGGAGCTGCTTAGATGTACCGCTTTGACAATTTGTCTACTCTGTTATGGATCTTTTTGGGGACTGTGATTTTATATTTCTGTACATTGATGGTTTTAGTACCTGGCATATACTTTTATTTGATGTAGTTGGTTTTCAGTATTTCAGACTGATGTTGAAACTGGATTTTGGACCACGATGTTTCCTGTTGGAAAATAAAGTTTAAAATTTCCGCTTCTATTTTTATATATCAGCCTTGTGAGATTATATTTATATTTACCTATATCGTTTCACGAAACTTAATGCATTCTGTTAAATAGTGACATTAACAGACGGGGGTGTCACACTTCTAGAGGAAGTGGACATCCCCTTGAACAACCCTACTCAGTTACCGTTTTATGCCTGACCACTTTTAGGGAAGGAAGACCCAAGGACTTACTTTAAATCTGATAAGAGTGGGTCCCATGACTTTGGTTCCTCTCCAAGGAATAAACCTTCAGAGGGATCCTAGTCCTTACCGCTTAAGACCCAAACTAGACAAAGTGAGTCGACCACCTAAGACCTTCTCAAGACGTAGTAAACCAGCCTATTTTATCACAATAGACTTATATACATATATAACTATATATATATATACACATAGTAGACCTCTCATGTTAGACCGTACACCTATAGATGCTGGATATGCTGGTCGATTCTGAACAGAATTCTACTACAAGTTGGTTTAACCTCGTGTCTAGTGTACTAAGTTTTGAATGGCCTATGGCACCTAGACATCCCACAATAGTTAGGTCTAGTTGTGGTTGCTGGATTTTCCGTTCAGTTTCGGGTAGACTTTTACCACAAATGGTAACTAACCTCGTGTCTGTGTGTCACACACACACACACACACACACATATATATATATTTAAATCCATTCTATATATGCACACACAAGCAAACAAATAAATTTATTATGGGGACATTTCAAATTCGAATTCTAACCTAATCACATTTATTACACTAATACAACGTTAATTACATTGATTAAGTTCATATAAGTATAATAATAATAATAGCGCCTAATTAATGTGCACATTTGTATAAACAAGGAAACGTTCTAATGAGGTGGCAATTGTCAACTTGTCCAATTCAAGGTATGCTAGTTACGTTTTTCATACTTTTACCGCTACAACATAGGCATGATAACATAATGACAAAATAGCAAATAGTAGTAGATGGAAAATATACATGCATACAATTTCAACTTGCATCCTAGGCTTGTAGAAATGATTTCAATACTGAATTAAAAATAGAGTATTACATTCACTTATACTTGTATGTTTATAATTTTGATTTCACCTAATTCACCTTTTTGGCGTTATGCACATAAAAAATGCTTACATTAGACCTATTTCAATTATAAATACGTTTGGATTCCGAATAGGATCCAAACCCAAACCAAATCATGAAATAATCAAATCTAAACATTTTTTAGTTGCACTCAAATGGTAAAAAAGGTGAACTACATAAAATAGATATAAAAGTAGCAACCTGATTTTTCTTCTTTATTCCAATATTAAAGCCAAAAGTCCACAAAACCCAAATAATCATGACAATTCATACAAAATTACAAGACAGAGGATTTGGGGATTTTAATATTTATATTATCGAATTTCCAAATCCTCCTAGGCATATCAATTCACATGACAATATACTAAAAACATGAATATGCCTTAAGTAAAACATATTCCACTCACAGTTCTAGGCGGAATAGAGAGAAATATGCGGTAGATCTAGATCTGCACTAGTTCTTTGCATTTAATCATGCTCCAACAATCCTCCTAATTATACACATATAAGAGATATACATTAGAATCTTATACATATATGTTTATGCTAAATTCCAGGACACTAAACTCATGTAAATTAGAATAGAGAGATTAAGAATAGAGTTAGAGAAATATAATAAAACCTTAACCTATTCTTTTATTTTTCTCTGGAATTTAACAATGGTGGAGAGGCAGCATGAAGGCAGGGATGGAGAATGATTAGGGTTTTCATAATATGATAGCAGGGCCATATATAGTTGCCCATGTGAGCATAGACTGTTGGATTACTTAGAATTAACCCAAGCCTTTAATTCATATATATCCTCATAGAAAAACCCTAACCAGCTAAATTTATTAGGCTGTCCAACCGCCGAGCGGTCGACCGGTGGTCGACACCCCTTAAGGGGGCGGTCGACACCTTCGGGGATGAAATGCCCAATAAGGCTGCATTGCTGAGTTGTTTATTTAATTAACACGTTCCTTAATCTCTTAATCTTATCCCATATATGCAATATACTTTGTCCCCCTGATCTTATCTTCAATTCAAAATTCAAATCTCCCTCTTTATTTTTAATTTATAATTTGGACATATATATATATATATATTATCCATATATATATATATTCTGCGTTCAGTGTCCAAATTCATTTGTTCATAGCTTCTTCATATATTGACCGTTTTCAGCATATTATATATGAAAACGATTCAAAATTTTGCCTCGAATACAAATAAAATAATTTCGTAGCCAATTTCCTAAAGCTGCAGAAACTCATTTGCCATCCATACTATTTAATTGCTTATTTTTAATTAATTATTTATTATTAATACTTATGAATTTTATGGGGTGTTACATTGGTTAATTTGGATATTTCACTTAACATTAACTCATCAAGTGTTGGCGTATGCGAGTGATAAATTCCCCACATCAACAGCCACGAAGGTATATGAGATCGGTTAATTCCAGAGTCGTGAAATTGATGCTATTGTTTTTAGTGTTTCTCATGTTTTCTAATGTTGAACCAATTTGCGGTTAGTTAACTAGTAGTAAGAACGTGTTTTATGAGACACACGGTTATCATATTCAGATTATTGTCTAAGGATTTGTGGCACATTCATGATGATCCGCCAGCACTAGACATTTAGGTCAATTATGTTGTACGACCTTCGGGTCAATCATTTGTATTATGACCATTTTGGTCATCTTATGAAGGTACCTCTCATGTGGTAGTTGTACTGGTACGGCTTGAAGCCATCATGTTGTTAGGGCGTATAAACATAACTTCGACTAGCCATTCTTGTTGTTGGATTCAAAATCATTTTTTTTGTTTATATATAATGGCTGACCGGTTTTTATAGTGACCTGTAATATTTTTTACTATAACAAATAATAAATTCAACATAAATAGGAGATAGGCAAATTGCTTACATATTAGTTACTGTTTTTAAAGTGGATCGTCAATTGCATCTATTCGAGATTATAGTACAAGAGCTAGTCTACTACCTCCATTACAATAAAAACGTTCCATGCAGGGAATAGTGACATAAAAGGCTACCATAAGTCAAGCACAAACCATATTTCCAAACACCGCTCAAGGTGTGAAAGTTACATCACTAGGCTAAAAACATAACTAAGAGCTATTTGACATGTTACAAAATGGTCATACAAACAGTGACCAAAAGCTTGACCACTTGACCTACACAAACCTAATTAAACATATTATCTTCACTTAGCAAAATCAAACCAACTCCATGGCAAGGAACAAAAGTAGACAACAACAACCAAATAAGAAAAAGGGATACTGGTGCGCACCAAAATACAAAACTCCCCCGTTGCAAAGAAATCGCCGATGAGTAGTGTTGGAAAAATCAGACATGAACAACCATACTTCCACCTGATTGTAGCCAAATACTTCACAGCCAAATTACATGAAATAATCACATCTTGTCATGAAAACTACCTTGTAGTTAAAACAAAACCAAACAAACAACTTATTATATCACGTGCTCCAATTCGGCAACCTAAGAAAGCTTCAAACCTCATCACCAAAGCACCCGAACAAAGTAAAATAGGAACGCACATCTAACAACCAAAATAACATAAGATGAAACCCAAACATCACTACCCACACTTTAGACATAAAACTGACAGAAACACCTAATAAAAACCAAGAACCAAAAACACTCAAAGATTGAAACAAACCGAACATGAAGCCATAGTAGAGACCAGCTCGTATCATGATCCACAAGTAAATACAAACATGGTGTTAGCCTGCCAATTTGTAGAGCCACAAAGTCCATTACGTTTGAATAGAACCAGACTAAAGGTAGGTGAAGTCACAAATGTTCAAAGGCAATCGCACGAAATAAGAGGTAGATCTGAAAGGGAACTTCACGAATTAAGGGAAGCGAAAGAAAGGGAATAAGGTATCTGAGTGATTTAACCATTTTTGAAATGGCTATTATTATATATATGCATAGCATTGTGCTATTAGAGTATTTGTGTGTGTATGGTGATTTCCTTTATATGATTTGAACTCTTAGTTGAGTTTCCGAGTTCAGTTATTTTTATGACTTTTGATTCTTTCATCTTGTGTTATGTGATTCCAAGTGTTAATTACGCTAATCGTAGAGTTTGGGTAATGTATACCAAGAGAAGTATTTGAACCCGTGTTTGCATTTCTCTCGAGTTGCCCATATATTAATTATGTGGACTTATTTATGGAAAAATATAATATTATAGGTGTATGCTATTCCTTTATGGCAGAAAGGAATTACTGCATTCATGCTTCGAGTAAGATTCCTGTTTCTAATGAAAAAGGAATTACTATCTATTGGATATTTTATCTCACTTATCATTATTACTGATATGTTTAATTAACCCGTGTATTTTATACTCAGGTCGGACCAAGTTGTTTCAAGTTCTAACTTGTTATTGATTCATAGTTAGCCGATCCATCTTGAATTGTTCCTCTTGAAGCTATTGCCATAGATGTGTAGTGGTGTATCACGTCATTGTATATTTTTTTGAGACATGATGTGTTTGTATTTAATGTATGTGAAACCATTTGAGTATGTAGCACATGTATTTGTTGTATTATTTTATTGTATCTGTTAGCCCACTTTGTGACTGGGCAAAACAAAGTTAAGGGATCACCTGACAAGTAGGTTCAAAAGAAGAAAGTAACATCAGGAAGCCGGTTCGGAAGTCTTCAACTCATTCCCCTCGCGCCTCAAAACAAGCAGTCTAGAAAACAATGAACAGATGATACTCCCGGATCGGATTGGTGTCTTTTAACCTGAACCCTTAACACTTCACTGATCCGAACCATAGCGTCACAGCAGTGTTGCATGATCTCCTGAAAAATCGGAGCGATTGGGAATCCATTTGCCCATGTTCACCCACGATCACCCACTAACTCAATGAACTGTCAGCACCATAGCGCCTCCGATCCCGACTTTCATGGGATGAATTCCACGTACATTCGAACTAGAGGCCCTCCAAAGGACTTTCCTGCCTATAAATACACCTCCAAGCTTCATTTGTGGGGATCTTTTGGAAAATCAACAACAAATCCTCTTCCATAACCGATTTTCATCACTTTTTTCAGATCACAACCACCTTTTGAAACACATTTCGGAGAAGACGGAGTGAAATTATTCATCGTATGAGTGTAATCAAGTGAAAATAATCATTATACTTACATTTTATTATCAATTGAAGAAATTCAAAGTGGACGTAGGCTTTTAACGTTGAACCACTATAAATTGTGTGTTTTCTTCATTTTCCTTTTATTTCATTTAGAATCATCCTTAGTTTGGGTTTTAGAGCCCTTTTTGGATCTAAAATTTTGGTGCTTTCACTGAGAACTTCTCAAATTCTCTACATTTTTCAGCTACCATTCTACTATTTGGGTTTGTATATCCAAAGAAGATTGTCCGTGCAATCGATATTTCTTAAATTCTCTTCAGAAAAGTTCTTGATAAACCGAACATTATGACTAGGGGAAAAGAAAAGGAAGTGTAGAATGTGCAGGAAAGTGAGATGGGCGATGATCAGCAAGATATGGTGGTTACCAGGTCAAGAGGGCAGAGTTCTGGAGCTAACCGATCCAATAGGGCTTCTTCGATCCGCCCCGACCAAGACACTCCAAACCGATCTGGCGATGAAAACTCTATCCGATTCGGTACCCAGAATGCTGCTGGAGCCCCTCCTCTGAACCAAACCGCTGGAACAACTTCGGGCCGATGCGAACCGAATGCAATTGAGGTTGGAAACTCTACTCGAGCTCCTACAAATGATCCATTACCGCCCGTTCCAATTGAGGATCAGCCCACTCCCAATGCACTTGCACCCACCAAGATTTCTCGCATTTGCTTAATATGTTGGAGAGTACCAAAGACGCTCTTGAAGCTCATAAACAAGATAGCGTTCTTATGCGCAAAAACATGAGGGATATAATCAAGGAGATAAGCGAACTTCGCAGACAAAGAGTGTCCTCTCTGGTTCGTCATCCTACTATGGACCATTCATCATCTTTTGATGAAGAACGCCCGCGTGAAAGAAGGGCATATGAAAGGCCCGAAAATCTTTACCAGCGGACATTCGAATCTTTGGGATCCCGTAAGGATGCAGCCCGTGTACTGGGCCCCGACGATCCAAGTTTAAGGGAACCGATGTTGTTATCAATGCAAGGATCACACGTTCTTCCAAGGGACCTAAATATTACCAATCCTACTCAGGGGAAACTCCTTCAATCTATTCGTCCTGTGAATGACCAGGACCGCAGGAGGCGAGGAGGTTCGGTTACCAATCAAAACCCAAGAGAGTCACCAGAAGTAGGTGAGAGGCTCTTGAGAAGAGAAAGGAGTAGGGAACCTGAACCGGCTCTAACTAATGCCGAAGTAGAAGCAACGATACGTCAAATTATGGTGATAGCCGCTGATATACCGATGAAGATTGGGATATTAAGCGTAGTCATACTCCGTTTACTGATGATATCCTGAACTTCCAATTTCCTTAGCGATTCAATTTGCCACAGATGGATCAATATTCTAGAAGAACAGATCTGAAACAACACCTGATGAGATATGCATGGTATATGAACACTGCAGCTGCACCTGATGCTGTAAAATGTAAAGCCTTCCCAATATATCTAGAGGATGTAGCATTAATGTGGTTTACTCGACTTCCCCCGCGATCGGTGTCGAGTTTTCAAGAATTAAGTGAGCTTTTTATGAAACAATTCCGACACCTTTCCCACAGAGCTAAAAGTGTTATCGAACTATCCAAAATTAAGCAGGCCCCTGGAGAATATCTGAAATCAAACTTGGACCGCTTCAACTTAGAAGTTACTGAAATAAGCGATCGCCATGAACCGACTATTTTGATGGCCTTAATTGAAGGAGTTGATCCAGATACCGAGTTCAGAGGTTACTTAGCTGGGAAGCCACCACTGACTAGGGAGGCTTTATATGAAAAGGCAAATATCCGTCTGCGGCGAGAAGAGATATACGCCAATCAAAAGAGAAAATCTGATGGAGCTTCAAGAGAATATATTCAAAGTAACGTTTCTATAAAGCAATCTGGTGAAAGTTTGGGCAAAGTCGAGGTAAATGTTGGCAATAAAAATGAAGGAAGTAACAACAGGAATAGAAATGACAATAGGAGGAACAGGAACCGAGGGTGTAACTCTGGCAAAAGGCCTCGATTCCAAACCTTCGAAAACTACATACCACTAAGTGACACATTGGAAAACATCCACCTGGATACTTACAACATCTTACAATATAAAAAGCCTCCGCCCCGAGACTCTACGGAGAAGGAGGTGGCTACTGGAAAGTTTTGTCTGTTTCATGGAATCCACGGACATTCTACCAATGAATGTCGGCGTTTGAGAGACGTTGTCGAAAAGCTGCCGCGAGAAGGAAAATTAGACGAATACAAGATTTCTCCAAAGAGACACGGGCGGGGGAAGCCCCAAATCAAAATCAACCTGCTCCTTAGCCCACCTCTCAACAAAAAGGTAAAGGAATCGTTATCAATACTATAGTAGGAGGACCTCATCCCGCTGCCTATAGCTATAGGGCTATGGACCAATATGTTAATGCGGTTAAGCACCTAGGAGTGGGAGAATGCAGAAATCTCGAAGACATCTTCTTGGTGAAGCAACAGAAAACAATGTTAGATGATGTCATATTTCATAATAGAGTTGATTCTGGAATTGAATCACCCACAGAGGACCTGTTGGTAATCACTACCACTATTGGTCCAACTTTGGTTCACAAAGTGTAATGACCCAGATTTCCATAACATCAGAGTTGACTATATACATCATACGTCCAACCCAAATATCACGAAAATACGAGACATTTTTTTTTAGAAGAAAGAGGTAGAAGAAGAACAGAAATAACAACACAGAATCTCACATCGCAGCGGAACAAAATATAATATATCACATCTTTGAAATACAAAATCTTAACTGTATAACATACACTTATCAGAGTACAACACTTACAACATAGCGGAACAAACTATAACTAGATAACGCTGAAGCCTCCTGCTCCAAGCTCCTTTAGATAGATCTGTAAAATCCTGAACAACTTGACTGCCCGTACAAATTTAGGCACCCAAGAGTTTAGGTAGAACAAAACAAAATAAACTCCGGGTCAGTCATGGGACTGGTACGAGTAAACAGTTTAAAACAGTTTCAGAAACTAAATGATATCTCATAAGACCACGCTGTAACACCCCACGCCCGCTACGGTCACTCTTTAAGGGAATGCCATAACATCGGTGGAGTATTTGAGTGAATATAGAACAGAGTAATTACAGCAAGACAGATATAAGTAATACTTTGAAAATTTAAAACATCATTTCATTTGCAGCGGAAAATAAAACATGTCTGGTTACATCACAAAACCATAATAAAAGTCAAGTACAAATATCCATCCTGCTAAATAAAAATACATAATCCCGATACATGAACTGATAGCCATAAAAGAAAAGGGTAAACGGAGCTCTACATCTAGGGTCCAAGCTCCAAGAGAGAAATAAAAGCAGCCTGATCAAAGCCCACTCGTGCTGGGCCCACTCTGAGAACCTGAGGATTGGGAAAAAGATAAAAACAACGGGGTCAGACATAAGTCTGAGCGAGTCCTATAACTTTAACAATGTAATCATTAAAGTAATAAGGATATGATATAACTTGGTACGGTGTGACTGGGGATAAATGACTACACTCAGTAGCCAATCAGACTTAGAGTGAACTAAGATAACGATAAAGACGCATTTACCCACCCAAGGATAATTACTACACTGCACCACACCAGTCATTCCTACTTAAAGGTTGATCCCTCCCAAGGACTTAGAAAATTTACCCGGTAGTTTCGTATACCCCTAGCTGACTACATAGGTGCCGTCTGCCCCTATCTCCACTAGGTGTACCCACTACTCCCAAGCGATCGGCTCCCTACCGTAGATACCCGTGCTGGCCCCACAGTGGGGTGTATCACTCCCCAAAGTGGCAACCCGATACAACCAACGGTGCACGGCTTATACCTACACGATGCAACAATGTCTTACCTACCAGCCCGGGTCCACACACGCATATGAAACCCGTTGGACTTGCGTTGCCACCGCTAACCCGTTTTGGCCTCTTATAGTCAAGCCCAGTACGCGTGTCCCGTCCTCGACATGGGTCGAGCCCAATAAGATACATATGGGTTACTGGTTGAAATGAGCCCCCACAAGCTACCCACCTAAGCTTGTCCCTTTTTCTAGTGCATCCCACTTAACCCTTTAATCATGTTTAATTACATGTTTCCACTTGGTTAAGTATTCTAATCGTATTTTCTATTGCCACTCAAGGCAACCCACTAAATTTCCATATGCCACCCAAGGCACCCACTTAACCCCTCATGTCCCTCTACATGCTAATATGGTTAAGTGTTTCTTAATTAATTAATTAAGATCATGACCTCATAAAGACCTCTCACATTAGACCATCTTTTTATGACCGCTGGATATGCCGGTTGGTTCCGGGCAGACTTCTGTCATAAAAGGGTCTAACCTCGTGTCTTTACCTTAATCACGTATTTAATTTATGTCTAAGACCTCTCACATTGGGCCAATCATTTGTAGCCGCTGGATGGCCGGTCGGTTCCGGGCAGACTTCCGCTACAAAAGGGTCCAACCTCGTGTCTTAGTTGATTAATTACACCTAATTAATCACCCCCATAATTAATTACCCCTAATTAATTACACATTTTTAAGAATATGGGTAGACCTAACTCAATAGGTAAATTACCAATTCCATAGTATGGGTAGACCTAACTTAATAGGTAAATTCCCAACTCCATAATGTGGGTAGACCTAACTTAATAGGTAAATTCCCAATTATGTCCATTCATTTTATGTTATGCTTAATCATAACAACTTTACGCCTTTTTATAATCATGCATATTAACCCCATCGTTTCCCACGTAATTCGTTTACATAACACGTCATACATAGGGACAACTTTGCATATGTTATGCACATCATAAAAAGAGACAAACTTGCATATGAACTTGCATACCATGTCATATCACAAAGGCAAACTTGCATATGTTATGCACATCATAGAAAGAGGCTAACTTGCATATGATTTTGCATAAGAACTTGCATAAAACTTGCATATGATCTTACATAACACATCATATCATAAAAAGAGGCAAGTGTACATATGAACTTATAACATATGACAACCACAACTTGCATAATCCCCATTTACATCCATAGCCTCCTAATATCCTATCCTAATTAGTTTAGCAATTACTTGCTAAAGGCATAGGAACTCACCAAAACCAAGATTAGCAAACTTATGAAGTAGAACTAGTTGCTAAATATGAAGAAGATGATGATTAGAGGTTGATTAGCTTGCAACTTCCTTCATAAAGTAGTGGAGGCTCCTCTTAAGTTTGATTTTGGCGGCATGAGGCCATCATTTCTATTTTTAGTATGAATTAGGGTAGTATTAGGGTGTATTTATAGATTAGGTGAGTGTTTTAGGCCCTTAGATTAACCCTAAATTAGATTAGGACCCTTAGATTTCGGCACCTTCCAGAAACCAGCCCTAAGACCAAGCCCAAACCCCAAACTGGTGCACCCAACCACAGAACTCTCTAGAAACTGTGCATGTTTCCTGGCTCGGCACGGGCGCACTTCTCAAGTGCGCCAGTGTATTTTTGTACTGGCGCACTTCATAAGTGCGCCAGTGCATTTTTGTACTGGCGCACTTCATAAGTGCGCCAGTGCATTTTTGTACTGGCGCACTTCACAAGTGCGCCAGTGCATTTCTGGCCTGTTTCTGGTTTTTCTGCCTAACTTCGTTCGTCCATATCTCTTTCATACGGTACCCGTTTTACGCAAACTCGGACTCTATTTCGCGTATTTTTCTGAGACGAACGCAATGACGCAGCCCGTTTCCCCTAATTCCCACATCTGGGATTAGTTATTCTTTAATTTGTGAATTTTAGCATTAACCGAAATTCGGGGTGTTACATTCTCCCCTCCTTAAAGGATTTCGTCCCCGAAATCTCTAAGCTAAGGAGAATGCATATCCTACCATCCAAACAACCATCTACTCAATCCATCAAACACGGGCATCCATTGTCCTTAAAACAGTTTCTAATGATGTATGAGCATATGCAAAAAGTGTGTGTATATGTTCCCTATTTAATGTATGAACATATGCAAACCATGATAGTGCCATGCATCCATTATGTATGCGAGAGAACCCTATCGACACATACAATATCTACATGAGTGCACAATCATTCACCAAAATGCATCATCCATATGATAACATAATCATTATACATCCATAAATATAGCTTCCT
Source organism: Allium sativum (assembly GCA_030737875.1). NCBI lineage: Eukaryota > Viridiplantae > Streptophyta > Magnoliopsida > Asparagales > Amaryllidaceae > Allium > Allium sativum. The sequence continues at coordinate 435,413,351 of CM060912.1, forward strand.
ACACACAATTTTATGCAATATGCAATATGAAGTGATTGAGCCGATCTAGTGCCTAGAGTGTGTATATATGCATCCACGAGCAACCACTAGCAACCACTTGCATCCACATGCATCCATCAAACATAACATGTCTCAAACACATGTTTCAACCATAGGTTTACCCTATCTAAAGGTCAAAGGTACTTAATGAGAGGACATACTAAAGATAAGATAAGTACTAGTCAAACGATAAAGGAGAAGTTAAAAGACATACTCTCAAAAAGGAATGGGTACAATGAACGCATCTTCGCTTCCGTCTCCCAAGTAGCGTTGCCCTCGTCTTCTCCCCATTGTACTTTGACTAGTTGAACCTCTCGATTCCTCAATTTCCTAGTCTCTGACCCAAGGATGCGAGTAGGAGCTCGTCGAATAGTCGCATCACGCTCTACTTCCACTTCTTTAAGCAAGCTCGGCTCTACCACCTCTGCGGTCTCATGTAAGCACTTCCTCAAATGGGACACATGGAATACATCATGTACACCACTAAGTCTGTCGGGCAACTCCACTCTATATGCCATCCGTCCAATTCTTTCCTTAATGGGAAATGGCCCTACGAACCTTGGTGCTAACTTCCCAACAGATCCAAAGCGAACCACATTTCGTAATGGAGACACTTTGACAAAGACCATGTCCCCAACTTCAAATTCAAGATCCGTCCTTCTCTTGTCCGCATAAGATTTTTGCCTATCCTGCGCTGCTTTCATCCTCCTTCGAATCAAGTCAATCTTCTCAGAAGTCTCCCTAACCATATCAGGCCCAAGCAAGATCTTATCCGTAGATTCCCACCAACATGCAGGTGATCGACAAGGCCTTCCATAAAGAGCTTCGAAAGGAGCCATACCAATACTGGACTGAAAGCTATTATTATATGCGAACTCCACCAATGGAAGATGCTCTTCCCATGTACCTCCAAAATCCAAGATACAAAGCCTCAAAAGGTCTTCTAGGACACGATTCACCCTCTCAGTCTGGCCGTCCGTCTGAGGATGATATGCGGTGCTCAGACATAATTGAGTCCCCACTGCTTCTTGCAAGCTTCTCCAGAACTCGCTAGTGAAGATAGGATCTCGATCACTCACTATGCTAGAGGGTACCCCATGCAATCGAACTATCTCTCGAAGATATACTGAAGCTAGCCATGGAGCCGTCCTCTTGTTCTATACAGGTATGAAATGGGCACTTTTAGTAAGTCTGTCTACTACAACCCAAATTCCCGTATTACCCTTTCTTGATCTGGGTAACCCGTCAATAAAATCCATCGAGACGCTATCCCACTTCCATTGCGGAACTTCCAATGGGTGAAGCAACCCACCAGGTTTCTTTTGCTCCGCCTTCACCTGTTGGCACACCAAGCATCGAGCGACATACTCAGCCACATCTTTCTTCATACCGGCCCAGAAGAAAACCCTCTTCATGTCTTGGTACATCTTGTCCCCACCGGGATGAATGGTCATCCTAGAACGGTGTGCATCATCAAGAATAGCCTTCCTCAAACCCTCGTCTTGCGGTACACAAAGTCTACCATCTCTACGCAAGCACCCCCTATCGTCTAGGGTGTACCTACTCAAATGGCTGGACGACTCCCCCCTTATGAGCCTCTCTACCAACTCAACCAACTGTGGGTCGTCCCTCTGTGCATCTCCAATCCGCCCCAAAAGAGTAGGTCTGACCTCCAAGGATGCTAGCAAACCGGGTATATAGTCAATGGAAGGTCTGAAATCAAACATCGAGATAAATTCCAAGCTTCGTTGTTCCACGAACAATGGACTCAAGGACAACCTTTTTCTGCTCAAGGCGTCCGCCACCACGTTACCCTTGCCAGGGGTATACGCTATCTCGAAATTATAGGATGCTAAGAACTCCATCCACCTTTGCTGTCTCAAATTCAAATCCTTCTGAGAAAACAAGTACTTCAATGATTTGTGGTCAGTGAACAATTCGAATCTCTCACCAAGAAGATAATGGCGCCAAATCTTAAGCGCAAAAACAATAGCGGCCAACTCTAAATCATGGGTAGGGTAATTTTTCTCATGCACTCTCAACTGCCTTCCACCATAGGCTATTACCCTTCCCTCTTGCATTAAGACTGCGCCCAGTCCTGTCCCACAAGCATCGGTATAGACAACAAATGGCTTGCTCCCATCTGGCAACACTAAAACTGGAGCAGTGGTTAAAGCTCTCTTTAACCGTCGGAACGCATCATCACAATCTACGTCCCATGCGAAAACAAGATTCTTCTTCGTTAAGCGGGTTAATGGGGCTGATATCTTCGCGAAGTCTTTGATAAACTTCCTATAATAACCCGCCAACCCCAAGAAACTTCTTACTTCGGTAGCATTCTTCGGAACCTTCCAATCCTGAATTGATACTACCTTCGCGGGATCCACAGCTATCCCTTCCTTGGAGACCACGTGCCCCAAGAACCGCACTTCCTTCCTCCAGAAGTGACATTTAGAGAATTTAGCCTTAAGGCTATGTGCTCGAAGAGTCTTCAACACCTCCCCAAGATGTAGGGCATGCTCTTCTTCACTCTTAGAAAATACTAAGATATCATCCACAAAGACCACCACGAATTTATTAAGGAACTCCCTGAACACCCTACTCATCAAATCAACAAAGTATGCAGGGGCGTTCGTCAACCCAAATGGCATCACCAGCCACTCATAGAAACCATCCGGAGTCCTAAAGGCAGTCTTGTCTATGCTATCCTCAGCCACCCTCAACTGATGAAACCCCGTGGCTAAGTCCAACTGAGAAAATACTGAAGCGCCAACCAACTGATCGAAAAGATCATCTATCCTCGGCAATGGGTGTCTATTCTTCTTTGTGAGCTTGTTGAGTTCTCTATAGTCTACACAAAGTCTGAGGGACCCATCCGCCTTCGTAGCAAAAACTACTGGAGCACCCCACTCCGATATACTTCGTCTTATGAACCCCTTCTCAAGCAACTCCCCTACTTGCTTATGGAGTTCCCTCCTCTCACGAGGAGCCATGTGGCGCACTGGTAAAGATACAGGTTTAGCATTATCCACCAGATATATTCGGAAGTCAATCTCCCGCTTCGGAGGTAAGCCCTTCACCTCCTCAAACACATCCGAGTATTCCCGGACCACTCTAACAGATTGCAAATTCTCGACCGAAGCGTCAAGCGATTCAAGATAACTTAGCATAACAGAATCCATGGGATTACAAGAGATCTCGAGAGTGTTACCCAAGCGGGTCATGAGCCTAACAACTCTCCTTTCGCAATCAAGAACAGCACCATTACTGAATAACCAGTCCATGCCCAAAATCAACCCATAGCCCGTGAAGCCCAAAACAAAAGCATCACATCTAAACTCAATGCTAAGTATAGAAATCTTCAAACCCAAACATATCATGGACAAATAAGTGGAGCCCCCAATTGGGTTTGAAACAACCAAGGGATCATCTACAAGACTGGTGTCTAAGTGCAGTGACTCAACTAATGATGATGAGATAAACGAATGCGATGCGCCTGAATCAAACAATGTACGGACAGGATGATCAAATAGAAAAACCAGACTTTCAACGGAAATAGTTCTACCTCTTTCTTGAATCGGTGGAACCGCGAGAGCCTGTACTTGCCCCCTAGCCTGACCCGGTGCCATAAGAGCTTGCACCTGTCCTCCTGAGGTAGATCCCGTCCTTTGCCCCTTCTTAGGGCAATCCTTCACTAGATGCCCTGCTTCGCCACAGTGAAAGCAACCAGTCTTCATCTTCTTTCTACAATCTTTGCTTATGTGGCCTGGTATCCCACAATTGAAGCACTTCTTCTTCCCCTTGCCACCGTTGCCTTTTCCCCCTTTGTTTTGCTGTTGTTGCTGAGGTCTCTTTTGATCTCCCTTCTTCTCGGGTGCCTTATTAGCATTGGGACCCTTCTCTTCTTCATGCATGAGTGCCATGTCAACTAGCTTCTCAAAGGTGGTCCCCATAGGGATATGAGTCATAGCCAACCCATGCATCGGTTCATTCAAGCCTTTCACGAACCTCAAAGCCTTCTTCTCCGGTGTATTCACCATGTCTAGGCCAAACCTTGCCAATTGATTAAACTTGTTGACATATTCCTTCACTGAGAGATTTCCTTGCTTTAGAGTCAAGAATCTTTCCATATACAAGTTTTCCTCCGCCCTTGAGAGAAATTTTGCCACAAATCTTTGCCTAAAATCCGCCCAAGAGTCAACGGGGCGTTCTCCATTAGTGACCTCCCACCAGAATGAGGCCTCTCCCTTCATTAACCAAGCAGCCAACTTGACTTTCTTTCCTTCTTCCATCTCAAAGATATCTATCAATTCTTCCACCTCTTTAAGCCAATCTCTAGCCTCCACAAAAGTTTCAGATCCTTGAAAAGGTTTTCCTCCCATAGCTTTGAATTCCTTACAAGTCTTAGCAAAAGTATCTGTGCGAGGAGGAGGGGGAGGAGGAAGATCGGGTGCTACGGTTGGTGGAGGAACATTTGCTGGACCCGCAGTGGTGGCCCTGGCCTCCATCAATCTCCTATACCATACTGGTATCGTCACACCCTCTGGAAAGTTAAGATCCTCAGCCGTGCTGAAACGAAAAAGGAAAGATTCAAAACGGAGAATTCGAAAGATAAAGGTATGGCTATCAGGGATTATGCTTTTCTTTCAAAACTTTTCTCTTTAAAGACATGTTTTTTGAAAATATCTTTTCCAAAAATGGTTTTAGAAAAATAGTTTTCTAAAAATTTTATCTGTTCCGGTAACCTTTGCTCTGATACCACATGTAACACCCCATGCCCGCTACGGTCACTCTTTAAGGGAATGCCATAACATCGGTGGAGTATTTGAGTGAATATAGAACGAAGTAATTACAGCAAGACAGATATAAGTAATACTTTGAAAATTTAAAACATCATTTCATTTGCAGCGGAAAATAAAACATGTCTGGTTACATCACAAAACCATAAAAGAAGTCAAGTACAAATATCCATCCTGTTAAATAAAAATACATAATCCCGATACATGAACTGATAGCCATAAAAGAAAAGGGTAAACGGAGCTCTACATCTAGGGTCCAAGCTCCAAGAGAGAAATAAAAGCAGCCTGATCAAAGCCCACTCGTGCTGGGCCCACTCTGAGAACCTGAGGATTGGGAAAAAGATAAAAACAACGGGGTCAGACATAAGTCTGAGCGAGTCCTATAACTTTAACAATGTAATCATTAAAGTAATAAGGATATGATATAACTTGGTACGGTGTGACTGGGGATAAATGACTACACTCAGTAGCCAATCAGACTTAGAGTGAACTAAGATAACGATAAAGACGCATTTACCCACCCAAGGATAATTACTACACTGCACCACACCAGTCATTCCTACTTAAAGGTTGATCCCTCCCAAGGACTTAGAAAATTTACCCGGTAGTTTCGTATACCCCTAGCTGACTACATAGGTGCCGTCTGCCCCTATCTCCACTAGGTGTACCCACTACTCCCAAGCGATCGGCTCCCTACCGTAGATACCCGTGCTGGCCCCACAGTGGGGTGTATCACTCCCCAAAGTGGCAACCCGATACAACCAACGGTGCACGGCTTATACCTACACGATGCAACAACGTCTTACCTACCAGCCCGGGTCCACACACGCATATGAAACCCGTTGGACTTGCGTTGCCACCGCTAACCCGTTTTGGCCTCTTATAGTCAAGCCCAGTACGCGTGTCCCGTCCTCGACATGGGTCGAGCCCAATAAGATACATATGGGTTACTGGTTGAAATGGGCCCCCACAAGCTACCCACCTAAGCTTGTCCCTTTTTCTAGTGCATCCCACTTAACCCTTTAATCATGTTTAATTACATGTTTCCACTTGGTTAAGTATTCTAATCGTATTTTCTATTGCCACTCAAGGCAACCCACTAGATTTCCATATGCCACCCAAGGCACCCACTTAACCCCTCATATCCCTCTACATGCTAATATGGTTAAGTGTTTCTTAATTAATCAATTAAGATCATGACCTCATAAAGACCTCTCACATTAGACCATCTTTTTATGACCGCTGGATATGCCGGTTGGTTCCGGGCAGACTTCTGTCATAAAAGGGTCTAACCTCGTGTCTTTACCTTAATCACGTATTTAATTTATGTCTAAGACCTCTCACATTGGGCCAATCATTTGTAGCCGCTGGATGGCCGGTCGGTTCCGGGCAGACTTCCGCTACAAAAGGGTCCAACCTCGTGTCTTAGTTGATTAATTACACCTAATTAATCACCCCCATAATTAATTACCCCTAATTAATTACACATTTTTAAGAATATGGGTAGACCTAACTCAATAGGTAAATTCCCAATTCCATAGTATGGGTAGACCTAACTTAATAGGTAAATTCCCAACTCCATAATGTGGGTAGACCTAACTTAATAGGTAAATTCCCAATTATGTCCATTCATTTTATGTTATGCTTAATCATAACAACTTTACGCCTTTTTATAATCATGCATATTAACCCCATCGTTTCCCACATAATTCATTTACATAACACGTCATACATAGGGACAACTTTGCATATGTTATGCACATCATAAAAAGAGACAAACTTGCATATGAACTTGCATACCATGTCATATCACAAAGGCAAACTTGCATATGTTATGCACATCATAGAAAGAGGCTAACTTGCACATGAATCTTGCATATAAACTTGCATATCATGACATATCACAAAGGCAAACTTGCACATGTTATGCATATCATAAAAAGAGACTAACTTGCACATGAACTTGCATATATCATGTCATATCACAAAGGCAAACTTGCATATGTTATGCATATCATAAAAAGAGACTAACTTGCATATGATTTTGCATAAGAACTTGCATAAAACTTGCATATGATCTTACATAACACATCATATCATAAAAAGAGGCAAGTTTACATATGAACTTATAACATATGACAACCACAACTTGCATAATCCACATTTACATCCATAGCCTCCTAATATCCTATCCTAATTAGTTTAGCAATTACTTGCTAAAGGCATAGGAACTCACCAAAACCAAGATTAGCAAACTTACGAAGTAGAACTAGTTGCTAAATATGAAGAAGATGATGATTAGAGGTTGATTAGCTTGCAACTTCCTTCATAAACTAGTGGAGGCTCCTCTTAAGTTTGATTTTGGCGGCATGAGGCCACCATTTCTATTTTTAGTATGAATTAGGGTAGTATTACGGTGTATTTATAGATTAGGTGAGTGTTTTAGGCCCTTAGATTAACCCTAAATTTGATTAGGACCCTTAGATTTCGGCACCTTCCAGAAACCAGCCCTAAGACCAAGCCCAAACCCCAAACTGGTGCACCCAACCACAGAACTCTCTAGAAACTGTGCAGGTTTCCTGGCTCGGCACGGGCGCACTTCCCAAGTGCGCCGGTGCATTTTTGTACTGGCGCACTTCATAAGTGCGCCAGTGCATTTTTGTACTGGCGCACTTCACAAGTGCGCCAGTGCATTTCTGGCCTGTTTCTGGTTTTTCTGCCTAACTTCGTTCGTCCATATCTCTTTCATACGGTACCCGTTTTACGCAAACTCGGACTCTATTTCGCGTATTTTTCCGAGACGAACGCAATGACGCAGCCCGTTTCCCCTAATTCGCACATCTGGGATTAGTTATTCTTTAATTTGTGAATTTTAGCATTAACCGAAATTCGGGGTGTTACACACGCCGTATAACACGGAACGGGTTTTTCCCTTATGAGAATCCAAACACTTGATTTATCTTTATATCAAGACTCTTTTGATATTATAATAATGTCTAAATCAAGTAGATAACAATCTAGTGGAACGCTTGCATCTCACGTTCCACATATATAATATACAATCAAAACCGCAAGCACGTATTGGGTAATGGATGTCCAACTATGACAAAGTATGGAACCACCTTCCGATCAATGTACTCTAGGAACGATACACTGGAGTTCAACAAGAACATCTTGCAACTCAGCCACACATGACCGACCACTCATTTCGCTTGAGTGTATCGAATGTATATCACCAACGATTGGGATCAGCAACCGTTTCCCGAATGGGACAGCATCGACAATAGATTTTTAGAAGTAAATGAAACTCTAGATCAGGTGATTATACAGCCTAATAGGTGCGACCTACATAGCCATGCTGCTTGCCCGATTTCTGTTATTTACCGGATGTTGAGGCTAGAAGCTACGCTTTATCATCACGCCATATTCACTTCGAATGTCACATCGTCAAATCCATCAAATCACCGATTGACGTCCTCAACAGTACATTACGTGTTAGCTAAAAGAAGTTTCCTTCTCCGCCTTCACTCTTGGTACGGTTGGAGAAATCAATATACGTGATCGTCTGGAAATACTCTGTCAGACATTCTTCCATACAAGTCACCCAGGAACAGGATGAACTGAAGGCACTATTTCTATTAATAGAAAAAGTCCTTGCACTCTACTCCGTCTTCGATTATCTTTATATAATCTGATTCGCACGCTACTGCCGATACGGAGTGGTTCTTCGGATAATAATCCAACCGGTCTCTCCATATCGACAACGATGGTCAAAACTTCGATAGTCTGTGATTTAACTATCGAATAAAAACAAGTGTTTCGATAGTCGATGATTTAACTATCGAATAAAACAACTGTTCATCCAAACATCCAACAATCACTGAACCTTTAATTAATATTCCATTAATTAAATCTCTTCTCTATTTCTTATCAATATTTGTTAACCAAATATTTTCAATAACCATATTGGCCTTTTACGTTCTTTGGAAAACATTTCCATATATTGCATCCCTTTATTTTCTATACTAGGAAATATTCATTATTCTATTTCCAAGCTTTGCACATATTTGGGTTAAAACAGATGTTGTGTAAAGCATCGTTACGACAACCCAAATACAGTATTTAACTAATTCTTATTCCACATTCATCTTCGAGCCTGAATCTTGCTACTTATCGGTATATCATGAAATCAACCAAGTTGGGGTATAATTACCTCTCAGACCTTGACTGAATAACATTTAACGTCAAAACAGACAAGACTACTTACTCGAATAATCAATACCATACAACTGATTATCCACCTTTAAACACATATACATTTCCTCTTTCTATTCTTACTAGATTTTATTCTAGACTTCCTTTTTAATTTATACTATTCTATTTCTAAGTTCGTTTTCTTATCGACTTCTATATATTTTGATACGTTGATTTCTAACTATCAAATTATCTTAAAAATATTCTAACTCCTTAAATTCCCGGAAAAATTCGCCATAACCTCCTTTGTACCAGGAGCATCGGGAAATTTCAAATAGCTTTCCCGGTCCTTCTTATCTCAAAAAAAAAAAAAAAAAAGCCAAGCGGCTTGCCGATACGGCGCATAAAATCTCATATATGAAAATTAAATACGTACCTTTTTGTCGGGCATTCTATTTATTTCACTTCTATACTTTATTCCAAACCTGTCTCCTGTATCTATACCTGCCCAATCTATTTAACTATACCAAATCGTTTTAACTCAATTCGTTAATTATTTCTTAGTCTATTTCTCCTTTTAATATTTGAATTCTATATTCAAACTCCAATTCGCTTCTATTATTCAATTTCTATATATCAAATTCTATTGTCTTCTATTATTCAAATCCTATATTAAAAAGTCCGTTTGAATTTCTATTATTCAAATCTCTATTTCAATTCCTTATATTCAAAGTCTATTTAAATTTCTCTATTCAAATTCCATTTGAAATTCTATATTCAAATTCTATAGTTAAACTCCATTTGAATTCTATTATTCAAATTCTATTTTCAAAGTCTACTTAAATTTCACTTTTCAAATTCTATATTCAAATCTATTTGAATTCTCTTTTCAAATTCTATATTCAAAGTCTATAGTTAAACTCCATTTGAATTCTATTATTCAAATCTATTCAAATTCTATTGTTTAAATTCCATTTGAATCCTATATTCAAATCGTTTAAAGTCCATTTGAATTTCTATATTCAAATCTATAGTTTAAAGTCCATTTGAATTTCTATTATTCAAATCTATAGTTTAAAGTCCATTTGAATTTCTATATTCAAATTTCTATTTCAATTCCTTATATTCAAAGTCCATTTGAATTCTCGGCATTATTTATAAATAACGTTTATAACTTCAATTCAAATCCCACCTTTCCATTTATAAACAACGTTTATAAAATTCAATTCAAATCCCATATTTTCATTTATAAACAACGTTTATAAATTCGATTCAAATCCCATATTTTCATTTATAACAACTTTATAAATGATTCAAATTCCATCCTTTCATTTATAAACAACTTTATAAATTCGATTCAAATTCCATCTTTTTCATTTTTATAAACAAAGTTTATAAATTCGATTACTTGTTTTATATACCTTCGAACAAGTTAAATATTTTCTATAGTCTTATTTAAAATTCAAATTCTATTTTAAATTCCTTTTCTAAACCTCAAATACCCTTTTCGATATTTTTATAAATCAATATTCAAGCTCTAGTGGTATTTTAAACAATCAGATCAACCAATTTTCAATCATTTGATTTTTAACACATCATATATGGATATATATGAAATCAAACAAACAACAAACAGATAATATATTTTTGAGGAATCCAGTTGGATTCCTCCAACTTGTTTTCCTGCATCCACAGCTGTTAGCACATAAATAATACCCATTCTGCTTCGTGGCAGAATATCGCGGTATAAAGGTCATCCACTAATCATAGCGTGGGGCGTATAGGGTAATCATCCGCTATGAAACTGCGGGCATCCGCTAATGAGACTGCGGGAATCCAACCAATCATCAACCCAATATATATATATATATATAATAGTCCTAAATAACTAATATATGTTTTAAAACCATCAGACAACATTCAAACAAGCACAAACAATTATTTTTAATGATATAAAAATAATTTCTAAATAAGTGGTGAGTGAGGTTTACTCACATGATTTTTGCTGAAATATCCTGTGTAATTCCCAAATCATCTCGGCTATGCATTGTCTTGGATAAGTAAATTTTGTACCTACCGTTAATTTAATTCAATGGTAAAATGATTTTTAATTTAAACTAACTTATCCTATAAATAAATTTATTCTATGTATTTTCACACACTTAACCATATACATTTCAATGCTTACTTAAATAAATAAACAACAACTTAAATTACGTTTTCTCCATTTTTTTCTTTTCGAGTTTGAGCATTAATTTTATAAATAAAAAGGTCATTTGGCTATAAAATTAACAAATTAAATTAAATTTACCTTAATCACTATCTTCTCGGTGAAAGATGTCGAGGTCGCTTTCCTCTTCTTATGGTCGGACTCCCTTTTACACTTCCATTGCCACTGCAAATGCCACAAGATCAAACTCCTTTCAATGCCAGACAATCCTTTCCACCTCGTCGAACCCTAATGGTGCCTGCGACTTCCAACAGGCCTCTCGCCATGAAATTTCGAACATCATAACCTCCCAGAATTAATTACCGTACCTCAAGACACCTTCGAGCTTCACAAACCCTCAACGCCTCTTCTATTACCATCGCGTTTCCCAGTTAACCCCTCGCATCCTCCTCCTCTTGCATTTAAATCTGCTGAACCCTTTCACTGTATCGCCAACTCTCCTCCTTCAAATCCACTATCGCACCCTTCAACGCAAGGGCCACCGCATCCTTGTCGAACTCCAGAAAAGATGTGGTCTTCGATAGGTGAATCGATTAATCCCTCTTCCAATCGCAAGTGCTCCCAATCCCATCATTGTGCTTAAGAAAGCAACGCGAGGCCTTCAGTCGGTGATTTGTTTTGAGGAAACTAAAATGAGGGGTCGGCTTTGTATTGAAGAGGACTGATTTCGATTTTGATGGCCATTTTGATTTTGAGCTGAAGCTTTTCGGTTTGGGATTTAATCGAATGAATTAAAAGGGAGGAGCGGTTTTTATAAAGGAGAAAGAAAGGGGCGTGGTTGCTTTATTCCCTTTTGAAATCTCTGAAGCTTAAGGGAGCCACGGTTTTGGCTTTGGTCAACCAAATTTTGATATTTTTATTTTAAATTTAATTAAATTAAAAACCGTATCCTTTGATTTAAAATATTCAAAATGCCGAACTCCTTTCTGAACCCAACAACTGGCATTTCTAGGGTTTACCCACCATTCCGGACACACTGGGATAGGTCACGAAGTCCAATTCGACCATCTGTTGAAGATATTAATTTAAATTGATATAATTTAAATTTCAAACCATTTAAATTCTTCGAAAATAAATTAATATTATTTATTGTTTATATTCGAATTAGAATTTCCACAGATAATCTGAATTATATTGATTCAGCTCTAACTTCGAATATATATATATTTATTGTTTTTCCTATTCGTCAATTTAATATATTCGATTTTAAATCGAAATTGATTATTAAACTAATAACATAATATAAAATTCCATTTGTATTATCGAAACAATATTTAAATTAAATATTAAATATTCAAAATTAACCCATAAGGATCCAGGTCATTACAATCTTCCCCACTTAAAATAATTTCGTCCTCGAAATTGCTAAGGTAGAAAAAGTGCTACAAACCCATTTATCTTTTTAAAATTTATTTATGTTGATACTCAACATTTCAAACTTCCTTACGTAACTCTCTTTCGAAAAAATCCCTATTCGATAACTCCTCCCTTCGAATAACTATATTCGATAATCTCTCTTTCGAATAACTAGATTCGAAGACCTTTCTTTGAATAAACTATATTCGATTTACTCTTATCAATTAACTCTATTGGATTCAACTCTTTTCGATAAACCCCATCGAATAACTAAATTCGATAACTCCTTCGAATAACCAATATTCTATAACTCACTTCGATTAAACTAATCGATAACTCTTTTCGATTAAACTATAATCGATAACTCATTTCGATTAACAAAAATCGATAACTCCTTCGATTTACCAAATTCGATAATTCCTTTAACTCTATTCGAATAAACTATATTCGATAACTCCTTTCGCTTGACTCTAGGTTGCAGCGATCACAATGGTTACGCCTGATTCCCCCAGGAAACATCCGACCGCCCCAGGCTATCTGCAGCCCTGCGAATTACGCTTGCAGTCGTACGAAATGGCAACTTATCCTGAGTACTATGTTTGACTAATTCTATCTCAATACTATATTCGATCATCTTTAATTGAATAACTAAAATTCAATCAAATCCTAATTCGATTGACTAGGTTCAATTAACTTTATCTGGTTAACTCTTAATTTGAATAACAAATATTCGATAAATTCTAATTGAATAACTAATATTCAATTAACTCTATGGATTAACTCTAACTGATTAACTCTATCTGATTAATTTTTACTCTAATCGATTTATTCTAACTCTAATCGATTATCTCTAACTCGACTTCGCCTATTCGAATAACTCCTATTGGATAACGTTTATTCATTTATAAAGATTTACTTTTAGTAACAGTTCTTCACTTTACAAATGTTCTCTTTAATAACTTTACTTCACTTATACAAGTGTTGTATACCCCTTCTATTTAAAACTATCAGTGTTAAAAACAAATATCTCTTCTCCATATAAGTTCAGACTTATATATTCCACTTATCGAATGATAGATATTTAATTTAATTTATAAACTGTTATTTATAAATTAATCTTTTCTATTTATCTGTTAAAACAGATTTCCATTTTCTATTCATCTTCTGAATATTCCTTTGATTAAATTCTATTTATTTAACAAATAAATATCTCATTTATAACCTTCTATTTATTTAACAAATAAATATTTCCATCGAATCTATTTGTAAATGTTTTTACAAATATTTTTCTTTCTATTTGTTTGCACATAACTTCCTTTGTATTTGTGTTACAAATATATTTCCTTTATATTTGAATTACAAATATATTTTCTTTTTAACTCTTTTGGTTTTTCCTTTATTCACACCAAATTCATATTTCATTCACATTGATTTTACTCAATTTATTAAATTCGATCAATTTAACTTACTTAAGTTAAATTCAATTTCAATCGTTCAAATTCCCATTAACTAGTTGCTAATTAACCGTTTTTCCTATTTCACCCTTTTATTTGAATATAACTTGTTCAAATATATGTCAACTAAATTATAAACCAATCTAATTATATTTTCAACTCAAGTTATATATTCGATTTCGAATATAAATTCTCAATCTCTTTCACTTATCCAATAACCCAATTTCGATTCAACTTTGATTAACTAATTTCTCTTTTACTTAGTTAATTCTATTCAATAGTCAGAAATATGATCATTGTTTCCCAAATCATTTTATCTACTTCACTTGAGTTCACATTCATTTTATAACTCAAGTCTATATTTTCTCATGGCCATTCGGATTTTATTTACTTTAAAAATCCTTTTATTTAGTTAATTAAACCGTTATGGTTTTATAATGGTTCTGGCGCTGCTTTTCTAAAAATTTAATTTTGACATAACTCAAAATCTATACGACGAAATACAGATTTTTCTCTTTCATTAGAAAACTATTATTCAACCGGTCCCGACGATTCTTGTTTCAAAGAATTCCGACTTAATTTGAGTCCTGTATACTCGATTGAAGTTCGAGTCGCCAATTTACGAACTGCCGCGCTATGGCGAGCTCGTTTTAATTATATTTAAATATAAACGTTCTAACTTTATTTATAATAATTTCAACTTCATTCTGATATATTTATCAAATCCATTTTTCCATTTCAACATAATATTCCCGATCTATTTCACTTCTAATATTCAAATCCTATATATTTACAATATTCAAATTCCATTTGAATTTCTTTATTCAAACTCTATATTTGAATTTCCTTCTATTCAATTTCTATTTGAATTTCCTTCTATTCAATTTCTATTTGAATTTCCTTCTATTCAATTTCTATTTGAATTTCTTTCTCAAATTCCTATTTGAAATCCTTTATTCAATTTCTATTTAAATTCCTTATGTTTTCTTTGAATTCTAATATTCAACCTCCACTTTATATTCTCTTTGAAATTCTATTTAACCAAATTTCATTTGAATTCTAATATTCAAATCTCTATTTGATTTTTTCTTTATTCAAACTCATTTGAATTCCTTTGAATTCAAATTCCATTTCAATTTTCCTTATACAATTTCTATTTGAATTATATATATATCCAAATTCCTTTATTTTACTTCTATTTGAAATCTATATTTCCATTCCTATTTCAAAATTCCTTTGAAGTTATATAAATATATACATATATTTATATCTATCTCAAATCCAAAACATTTGAATTTTCAAACAACTTGTTTCTTTCAAACAAATTTCCATCAAAACTTTTCTAAGGCAGCAATTCATCACTTAGAAACTCGAAAAGGAACACTGATGATGTTGCGACTATCATCAGAATTATTTCCCAGCTACTGAATGAGTTCAGTGCTATATTTCTTTCAAACTCCATTTAGAAAAACATTTTCCCAAACTCCCAGGATTTTAAATTCTGAATTCTGGTTGGAATTCAATTTCAATTTATCTCATTTGTATTTGATTTCATATACAAATTCCATTGGTTATATATATATAACTATTTCTGTTTTATAATCTAATTTGATTATAATCCTAACAATCAACTTAACTATTTAAAACAATATCGTGTCCAATCTTCTGTTCAAGTGTTTATAAACTCCTATCGACATCGTGGCGTCCCACGATTCGACCAAAATTTATAATCCACTCAACAGACTAGTCAACACAATATAAAACAGTTTTTATATCAAATAACAAATACGCTCTCTCGTATATATATACACTCAACTCATTCTAGGATACTACTGATCTTATCTCTAATGAGCACATTTCCACACAGCCTAGGTATTCGCTCAACCTAAGCTCTGATACCAACTGTAATGACCCAGATTTCCATAACATCAGAGTTGACTATATACATCATACGTCCAACCCAAATATCACGAAAATACGAGACATTTTTTTTAGAAGAAAGAGGTAGAAGAAGAACAGAAATAACAACACAGAATCTCACATCGCAGCGGAGCAAAATATAATATATCACATCTTTGAAATACAAAATCTTAACTGTATAACATACACTTATCAGAGTACAACACTTACAACATAGCGGAACAAACTATAACTAGATAACGCTGAAGCCTCCTGCTCCAAGCTCCTTTAGATAGATCTGTAAAATCCTGAACTACTTGACTGCCCGTACAAATTTAGGCACCCAAGAGTTTAGGTAGAACAAAACAAAATACACTCCGGGTCAGTCATGGGACTGTTATGAGTAAACAGTTTAAAACAGTATCAGAAACTAAATGATATCTCATAAGACCACGCCGTATAACACGGAACGGGTTTTTCCCTTATGAGAATCCAAACACTTGATTTATCTTTATATCAAGACTCTTTTGATATTATAATAATGTCTAAATCAAGTAGATAACAATCTAGTGGAACGCTTGCATCTCACGTTCCACATATATAATATACAATCAAAACCGCAAGCACGTATTGGGTAATGGATGTCCAACTATGACAAGGTAAGGAACCACCTTCCGATCAGTGTACTCTAGGAACGATACACTGGAGTTCAACAAGAACATCTTGCAACTCAGCCACACATGACCGACCACTCATTTCGCTTGAGTGTTTCGAATGTATATCACCAACGATTGGGATCAACAACCGTTTCCCGAATGGGACAGCATCGACAATAGATTTTTAGAAGTAAATGAAACTCTAGATCAGGTGATTATACAGCCTAATAGGTGCGACCTACATAGCCATGCTGCTTGCCCGATTTCTGTCATTTACCGGATGTTGAGGCTAGAAGCTACGCTTTATCATCACGCCATATTCACTTCGAATGTCACATCATCAAATCCATCAAATCACCGATTGACGTCCTCAACAGTACATTACGTGTTAGCTAAAAGAAGTTTCCTTCTCTGCCTCCACTCTTGGTACGATTGGAGAAATCAATATACGTGATCGTCTGGAAATACTCTGTCAGACATTCTTCCATACAAGTCACCCAGGAATAGGATGAACTGAAGGCACTATTTCTATTAATAGAAAAAGTCCTTGCACTCTACTCCGTCTTCGATTATCTTTATATAATCTGATTCGCACGCTACTGCCGATACGGAGTGGTTCTTCGGATAATAATCCAACCGGTCTCTCCATATCGACAACGATGGTCAAAACTTCGATAGTCTGTGATTTAACTATCGAATAAAAACAAGTGTTTCGATAGTCGATGATTTAACTATCGAATAAAATAAGTGTTCATCCAAACATCCAACAATCACTGAACCTTTAATTAATATTCCATTAATTAAATCTCTTCTCTATTTCTTATCAATATTTGTTAACCAAATATTTTCAATAACCATATTGGCCTTTTACGTTCTTTGGAAAACATTTCCATATATTGCCTCCCTTTATTTTCTATACTAGGAAATATTCATTATTCTATTTCCAAGCTTTGCACATATTTGGGTTAAAACAGATGTTGTGTAAAGCATCGTTACGACAACCCAAATACAGTATTTAACTAATTCTTATTCCACATTGATCTTCGAGCCTGAATCTTGCTACTTATCGGTATATCATGAAATCAACCAAGTTGGGGTATAATTACCTCTCAGACCTTGACTGAATAACATTTAACGTCAAAACAGACAAGACTACTTACTCGAATAATCAATACCATACAACTGATTATCCACCTTTAAACACATATACATTTCCTCTTTCTATTCTTACTAGATTTTATTCTAGACTTCCTTTTTAATTTATACTATTCTATTTCTAAGTTCGTTTTCTTATCGACTTCTATATATTTTGATACGTTGATTTCTAACTATCAAATTATCTTAAAAATATTCTAACTCCTTAAATTCCCAGAAAAATTCGCCATAACCTCCTTTGTACCAGGAGCATCGGGAAATTTCAAATAGCTTTCCCGGTCCTTCTTATCTCAAAAAGAAAAAGAAAAAGCCAAGCGGCTTGCCGATACGGCGCATAAAATCTCATATATGAAAATTAAATACGTACCTTTTTGTCGGGCATTCTATTTATTTCACTTCTATACTTTATTCCAAACCTGTCTCCTGTATCTATACCTTCCCAATCTATTTAACTATACCAAATCGTTTTAACTCAATTCGTTAATTATTTCTTTAGTCTATTTCTCCTTTTAATATTTGAATTCTATATTCAAACTCCAATTCGCTTCTATTATTCAATTTCTATATATCAAATTCTATTGTCTTCTATTATTCAAATCCTATATTAAAAAGTCCGTTTGAATTTCTATTATTCAAATCTCTATTTCAATTCCTTATATTCAAAGTCTATTTAAATTTCTCTATTCAAATTCCATTTGAAATACTATATTCAAATTCTATAGTTAAACTTCATTTGAATTCTATTATTCAAATTCTATTTTCAAAGTCTACTTAAATTTCACTTTTCAAATTCTATATTCAAATCTATTTGAATTCTCTTTTCAAATTCTATATTCAAAGTCTATAGTTAAACTCCATTTGAATTCTATTATTCAAATCTATTCAAATTCTATTGTTTAAATTCCATTTGAATCCTATATTCAAATCGTTTAAAGTCCATTTGAATTTCTATATTCAAATCTATAGTTTAAAGTCCATTTGAGTTTCTATTATTCAAATCTATAGTTTAAAGTCCATTTGAATTTCTATATTCAAATCTCTATTTCAATTCCTTATATTCAAAGTCCATTTGAATTCTCGGCATTATTTATAAATAACGTTTATAACTTCAATTCAAATCCCACCTTTCCATTTATAAACAACGTTTATAAAATTCAATTCAAATCCCATATTTTCATTTATAAACAACGTTTATAAATTCGATTCAAATCCCATATTTTCATTTATAACAACTTTATAAATGATTCAAATTCCATCCTTTCATTTATAAACAACTTTATAAATTCGATTCAAATTCCATCTTTTTCATTTTTATAAACAAAGTTTATAAATTCGATTACTTGTTTTATATACCTTCGAACAAGTTAAATATTTTCTATAGTCTTATTTAAAATTCAAATTCTATTTTAAATTCATTTTCTAAACCTCAAATACCCTTTTCGATATTTTTATAAATCAATATTCAAGCTCTAGTGGTATTTTAAACAATCAGATCAACCAATTTTCAATCATTTGATTTTTAACACATCATATGTGAATATATATGAAATCAAACAAACAACAAACAGATAATATATTTTTGAGGAATCCAGTTGGATTCCTCCAACCTGTTTTCCTGCATCCACAGCTGTTAGCACATAAATAATACCCATTCTGCTTCGTGGCAGAATATCGCGGTATAAAGGTCATCCACTAATCATAGCGTGGGGCGTATAGGGTAATCATCCGCTATGAAACTGCGGGCATCCGCTAATGAGACTGCGGGAATCCAACCAATCATCAACCCAATATATATATATATATAATAGTCCTAAATAACTAATATATGTTTTAAAACCATCAGATAACATTCAAACAAGCACAGACAATTATTTTTAATGATATAAAAATAATTTCTAAATAAGTGGTGAGTGAGGTTTACTCACATGATTTTTGCTGAAATATCCTGTGTAATTCCCAAATCATCTCGGCTATGCATTGTCTTGGATAAGTAAATTTTGTACCTACCATTAATTTAATTCAATGGTAAAATGATTTTTAATTTAAACTAACTTATCCTATAAATAAATTTATTCTATGTATTTTCACACACTTAACCATATACATTTCAATGCTTACTTAAATAAATAAACAACAACTTAAATTACGTTTTCTCCATTTTTTTTTCTTTTCGAGTTTGAGCATTAATTTTATAAATAAAAAGGTCATTTGGCTATAAAATTAATAAATTAAATTAAATTTACCTTAATCACTATCTTCTCGGTGAAAGATGTCGAGGTCGCTTTCCTCTTCTTATGGTCGGACTCCCTTTTACACTTCCATTGCCACTGCAAATGCCACAAGATCAAACTCCTTTCAATGCCAGACAATCCTTTCCACCTCGTCGAACCCTAATGGTGCCTGCGACTTCCAACAGGCCTCTCGCCATGAAATTTCGAACATCATAACCTCCCAGAATTAATTACCGTACCTCAAGACACCTTTGAGCTTCACAAACCCTCAATGCCTCTTCTATTACCATCGCGTTTCCCAGTTAACCCCTCGCATCCTCCTCCTCTTGCATTTAAATCTGCTGAACCCTTTCACTGTATCGCCAACTCTCCTCCTTCAAATCCACTATCGCACCCTTCAACGCAAGGGCCACCGCATCCTTGTCGAACTCCAGAAAAGATGTGGTCTTCGATAGGTGAATTGATTACTCCCTCTTCCAATCGCAAGTGCTCCCAATCCCATCGTTGTGCTTAAGAAAGCAACGCGAGGCCTTCAGTCGGTGATTTGTTTTGAGGAAACTAAAATGAAGGGTCGGCTTTGTATTGAAGAGGACTGATTTCGATTTTGATGGCCATTTTGATTTTGAGCTGAAGCTTTTCGGTTTGGGATTTAATCGAATGAATTAAAAGGGAGGAGCGGTTTTTATAAAGGAGAAAGAAAGGGGCGTGGTTGCTTTATTCCCTTTTGAAATCTCTGAAGCTTAAGGGAGCCACGGTTTTGGCTTTGGTCAACCAAATTTTGATATTTTTATTTTAAATTTAATTAAATTAAAAACCGTATCCTTTGATTTAAAATATTCAAAATGCCGAACTCCTTTCTGAACCCAACAACTGGCATTTCTAGGATTTACCCACCATTCCGGACACACTGGGATAGGTCACGAAGTCCAATTCGACCATCTGTTGAAGATATTAATTTAAATTGATATAATTTAAATTTCAAACCATTTAAATTCTTCGAAAATAAATTAATATTATTTATTGTTTATATTCGAATTAGAATTTCCACAGATAATCTGAATTATATTGATTCAGCTCTAACTTCGAATATATATATATTTATTGTTTTTCCTATTCGTCAATTTAACATATTCGATTTTAAATCGAAATTGATTATTAAACTAATAACATAATATAAAATTCCATTTGTATTATCGACACAATATTTAAATTAAATATTAAATATTCAAAATTAACCCATAAGGATCCAGGTCATTACACAAAGTGTTGGGAGATAATGGGAGCTCAGTTAATATTCTCTTTAAAAAAGCATTTGATCAGATGAAAATTGAATCGAAAGTGTAACGGCCCGTAAATCCGTACTATCTGAGTTGACTAATAACACCACATGTCCAACCCAAACTGCACAGAAATACGAATCATTATTAGAAAGAAGTTAGAGGATGAGAAATAGAAAGAAAGAAAGTTAGAATAGAAGAAAAACAAAGAACACAAATCTTACAGAGGAACGAATAAAATATATTAAATAACATAACTTTTGAAATACAAATCAGTAACTGTATATACATACCATTATCAGAGGACAACAGTTATTCCTGGAACAGTTATAAACACCTGTTTCTAGATACAACATAGTACACCGCGGAAATATGATAGTCTATAGCTAACTGGTAAAGCCTCTGACTTCCAGCTCTTCCAAGTGAATCTGAAAAATCCCGACTACTTGAATGCCCGTACAAGTTTGGGCACCCAAGAGTTTAGGGAAAACAAAAACAAAATAAACCCTGGGTCAGTCATGGGACTGGTGTGAGTAAACTCCAATCATTTGTTTAACTTTAAAAATCCTTTCGAAAGAAATGATAATCGTAAGAACGATCCACACATAAACACGGATGGTTTTTTCCTTACGATAACCCAAAATATTTTTGATATCAAATCCAGTGATATTATAATAATGTCTACATCAAATAAATAAAATCTAGCGGAACGCTTGCATATCACGTTCCATATATAATATAAAATTAAAAATGCATGGCACTTATTAGGGATTGGATTTCCAACATGACAAGGTATGGATCCACCTCTTAATTGTGTATCTCTAGATGGGAATACATTGGGCTCAACAAGAACATCTTGCAACCCGGCCCACACATGACCGACCACTCATTTCGCTTGAGTGTATCGACTGTATATCACCAACGGTTGGGATCAGCAACCGTTTCCCGAAAAGGGACAGCATCTATAGATTAAAGAAGTAGAATAAATTTCTCTAGATAGTTGATTATACATCCTAATGGGAGCGACCCACATAGCCATGCTGCCTGCCCGATTTTTGTCATTTCCCGGTTGTTGAGGCTTGAGGCTACGATTTCTTATCATTCATTGATAGCACAATCACTTTGAATGCCACATTGTCAAATTCATTAATCACTAATTGATTTGCACAAATATATTCTAGATATTATGCTAAGAGAATAAATTCTCCTCCACCATATATATTTATACAGACCAGCATATGCGATCATTGGAAATACTCTGTCAGACATTCGTCCATACACTTCATTCTGGGATTGAACGAAACTGAAGGCACAATTTCCATTAGTAGACAAAGTCCTTGCACTTTACTCTGTCTTAGATTATCTTCATATAATCTGATTCGCAATGCTACTGCCAATACGGAGTGGTTCTTGGATATCAATCCAACCGGTCTCTCCATATTGACAACGATATTGGCAAATACTTCGATAGTCGGTTATTTAACTATCGAAGAAAAACAAACAAGCATTCATCCATAACATCAATCAATCACTGGGCCTGCTAATTAATATTTCATTAATTAAATCATTTCTCCATTTCTTTATCAATATTTGTTAACCAAATATTTTCAATAATCATCTTGGCCTCTTATGCTATTTGGAAAACGTTTCCATATACCATCTTCTTTTATTTTCTATACTTAGAAAATATATTCTATTTATAATTGGAAATATTCCAATTACTTCTCCGTTTCACGACCGTTCATTTCTATACTTAGGAAATATTTATTTTTATATTTCCAAAATTCCACTTACTTGGTTAAAACGAATGTTATGTAAAACATCGCTACAACAATCCAAAATACTGCATTCGACTGAATTTCTTTAAACATTTCTCTTCGAGACTGAATCTTGTTATGTATCAGCTAATAATGAAATCAATCGAGTTGGGGTATAATTACCTCTCAGACCTTGACTGAAAATATTATTAACTTCAAAACAGACAAGACCACTAAATCGAATAATCAATACCATATTAAATCAATTTTCCATTTCTAAAACGTACATACATTTCTCTTTTTATTTTTACCAGATTTAATTATAGATTTTCTTTTTGGTTTAAAATGTTCTATTTTTTAAGTTTGTTTCCTTATCGAATTCTATATATATATCGATACATTGATTTCTAATTATCCAATTTTCTTAAAAATATTCTAACTCCTTAAATTTTCTGAAAATTTCGCTATAACCTCCTTTGTACCAGCAAATAGTTCAAACCTCAACTCGCCTCTCTAGGCCCTTTCCATTCAAAAAGAAAATCAAAAAGCCAAGTGGCTTGCCGATTCGGCGCATAAAACCTCATATGGAATTTAAACATGTACCTTTTTGTCGGGCACATAAATTATAAACTTCATATTCTTTATTACATACCTGTCTAACACATGTTTACCTGTTTCCAATTCAATTCAACTCAATCCAATCGTTTGAATTCAGTTTCGCCTATTTATTCTTTAATTAGCTTCTTAGCCTATTTCACTTGTCACTTGAACGTATCATGTTCGTATGTATTTTAATTTGCCTATAAATTAATTGAATCCCATTTTCATTTCAGGTTTCATATTCGATTTCGAATATGAAATTCACAAGTCTCATTTTCTAATCAAAAGAAATATCTCGATCTAAAATTCGATTTACAAATTATTCTTCCACTTAGTTAATTCTATTCAAAAATAAATAACTGATTTTGTTTCAAAAATCAATCCATTTACTCCACTCGAGTTCATATTTATTTTATAACTCAAGTTCAGATTTTTCAAAAAGGAAATTCGGATTTTCTTTGCTTAAAAATCCTTATATTTATTTATATAAACCATTGTGGTTTTTAAACGATTTTGGAGCTGCTTTTCTGAAAATTTAATTTTGACATAACTCAAAATCAATCAGAAGAAATCCAGATTTTTCTCTTCCATTAGAAAACTATTATTAAACCGGTCCCGACAATTCTTGTTTCAAAGAATTCCGACTTAAATTGAGTTCTATATACTCAAATGAAGTTCGAAATGCCAATTCACGAAATGCCGCGCTGCGGCGAGTTCGTTTTAATTATATTTTTATATTTAAACTTTCGAACTTCATTTAAAATAAATTCAACTCAATTCTGATATATTTTTAATATATATCAAATCAAATTTTCCAGTTCAACATAATATTTCCGATTTTCTAAAATTATCGATTTTTCCTAACTCGGAAATAAATTTATTTATACTTCGATCTTCTATATTAAATTCCAATTCTTTTGAAAAAATATAAATCCTTTGGATTTATTTCTTTTCTGTTTAAAAATCAGCATTCTGAAATATATTTCATTGTTCCCATTTCGAAATAATTTCAACTTTCTATTTTCAAATTCCATTTTCGATTTCTGTATGAATTTTCTATATTCAAATTCCATTTGAATTTTCTACATTCAAATTCCATTTTTAAATTCACATTTGAATTTAAATAATCAAATTATCTCTTGATAATTAATTCATTATATTCATAAGCACTATTTTATAAATTTCCTTTTTTATATTTAAACAAGTCTATTTCGAAATCTATTTAAAACCAAAATCTTATTTTGGAGATTTCTATTTATAATAACTTATATATATATAACACCCAATTTATTTTCATATCCAATCTAACTTCTATTTAAATAAATTCGAATTAATCGAATTCAAATCATAAATCCTTACGGATTTATTTTAGTTCAATTTATATTCAGAACATCAGAAAAAATTCCATCGTTTATTTCTTTAAAACGATTTCCCCTTTCTATTTTTAAATTCACATTTGAATTTAAATATTCAAGTTATCCAATGATAATTTTTTCCATTTTATTTATAAACCCCATTTATAAATTTAGTTCACTTCTCTGCATTATTAATTTATAAACCACGTTTATAAATTCATTTCAAATCCCGCATTATCGATTTACAACTACGTTTATAAATTCCGATACTAGTTTTATATTTAAAACAAGTTAATATTTTTATAGCCCATTCAAAATTCAAATTCTATTTTTAAAATAGATTTCCCCTTTTAAATCTCAAATATCCTTTTCACGATATTTTTATATATGAACATTTTGGCTCCAGTGATATTTAACAATCAAACCACTGAATTATCAATCAACATATCGTATATGATAATATATGTGAAAACAAACAAATAAAAATGTTTTGAGGAATCCAGTTGGATTCCCCCAACCTGTTTTCCTACATCCACAAACGTTAGTAAACATAAATAATACACATCCTACTTCGAGGTAGGATATCGCGGTATAGAAGGTCATCCACTATCATAGCGTAGGGCATATAGGGTCATCCGCTAATGATACTGCGGGAACTATCCAATCACACACACACACACACACACACACACATATATATATATATATATAGTCACAACCACCAAGCCTAAATAACTAATATATTTATGACCATAATTTATAAATAAATAGCAATGCAACCACTCAACCAACAAATAGCATATAAAATAAAAATTTGATTATAATAAATTATAATCGAACCAGAGAGTAAGTTAACTCGCTGGGATTTTATTTTGCACTAGTACTAATTTCAATTCCCTTTCAATGATATCTGAGACTCCGAACCCCATATGAATGATTCTATTCAATTTATCCAAGCATAAGAAAAAAAATCCAAATTTATTAATAAGCTAATAAATTTCATTAACAATGTTTTATTTTAAAAATATACTAAAATTTATTTTTTTAAACTTCCTGGTCCTGAACAGCTAATGATTTCGAGTTTAGATTTTCACTCATCTAATCTACCATATATATAATGATTTACTAGATATATTTTTTCTGTCTATTTTCCAAATTACATATATATTTATAGTTAATTCCCTATTCTTTTATCAAAATAGTATACGAATTTAGTTTCTAATTTTAAAAACAAAAATTAACTTCAGATTAGAACTCACCTCATGTTAGATCGATTTCTCCTTTTATTGTAAACCACAATCTTTCCCACATGACCTTAACTTGCTACTCCATTTACTATTGCGTCCATCCGGCCTCAACAACAAAACAACATCCACCAATGACATTATGTACTTGTCATGCTATAATCCCCTGAAAATACAGACCGAACAGCTAATTTTTCCACTGTTGTACTTCTCAATTTTCACTAGTTCGAACTCCAGATTTCCTTATTACCAAACCAAGATCACCCTCTTTCCTCACTGTACTCGAACTCCCGAAATTTATTTAGTACGAACTAATTCAGTAATTCGCACCTTCCAGTTTCACTATAACCAGCGTCAGCCTCTTAAGGAACCACCATGCCCCTTCCAATCGCAAGCCCATCAAAGTCGAGACCCCTTTGAAATCGATGTTCAACCCTAGATCGAAATGCATACTCAAACCCCATCGCGACATCGAAATCCCCTACTACCGTGTACCCAAACTGTTGCTAATAAACCCCGTTTCCCCCTTGATTCACGAGCACTCGAGCGAGCTTCAAAGAGCTCGAAATCTCCAGTTGCGATAGTGAATTGAATCGCGAATTCCTTTTTTTTGTCAATCGATTGGTTTGCAAACGAAATGAGGGAGGATCGGCCCTTTTATTTTTATTTGTATAAGCGGTGGTTTGATTTTGGAAACAGTGAATGAAAGAATGAATTAATTAAAAAGGGTGGCTTTGATTTTATTCTGAGGAAGAACAGAAATGTAAAGAGAAAAGTAAGAAGAAAGGTATCGCGATTTATATAGAAGAAGAATACTTCGGTGTTAAGGAATAAGTGGTAGGTGAAGGTACACTGTCATAAATTTCGATTTGATTTCTATTTAATGCGATTTGAAATAAAGAGATTTTTATCCATTTTAAATAGATATCAATTTGATTTT
Organism: Allium sativum; assembly: GCA_030737875.1. NCBI lineage: Eukaryota > Viridiplantae > Streptophyta > Magnoliopsida > Asparagales > Amaryllidaceae > Allium > Allium sativum. Next base: position 435,440,537 of record CM060912.1, read on the forward strand.
CGATTCAATTTCGATCTTATCCATTACAATTATCCCGGGGTTCATAATGTTGAATCATGAACCTCTATTTCAACGTGATGACTGATATTTCAACATTATAACACTATTCTGAATATAACAGAATAGACTATAAAATTTAATTCGAATGTATATATAAAATAACCATATTAAATTAATATAATAATTTAATTTTAAAACAAATAAATTCTTCAACAATAAATTACTATTATCGTCATTTGTATTCAAATAGAATATATATTGATCATCTGAACTGTTTCGATTCAGTTTTATCTTCGAATTGAATTATTTCAGATTACTATATTACAATAATTATATATATATATATCAAAAATTAAATCCTATATCGATTATTGATCGATAACTCAATATAAAAATTCTTTTATATTATCAATTCAATGTTTAAATAAATATTAAATATTTAAAATTAATCGATCAAAAAAGCTGGGTCGTTACATTCTTTCCCCATTAAAAGAACTTCGTCCTCGGAATTACTAAAGTAGGAAAAAGCTACAAACCCATTTACTTTTCAAAACTCACTTAATTTTAACTCAACATTTTATACTTCTGCAATTTTAGTTCTACCAAACTTTTTGTTTCCATTTACATTGCACACCATATATACTCATTCAAATTGATTCCAATTCGATTTATCCATTTCGATACATTTAACTTAATTAAAGTTAAATTTTAATTCCAGAATTCAAATTCCCGGGTTTTCATTTCAAATCTCTATGAAATCGTATATAAATATATGCACATTTATTTCCATCTCAAATTCAAAACATTTGAATTTTTCAAACCATCTTGTTTTCATTCAAACAAATTTCCATCCAAAACTTTTCTAACGTAGCAATCCATCACTTAGAAACTCGAAAATGAACACTAATGATGCTGCAGTCATCTTCAGAATTATTTTCCAGCCACTGAAGTGAGTTCAGTGCTTTACCACTTTTAAAATCCATCAAAAATGATTTTTAATCAAAAATCCTTCCAAAACAAAGTTATTTTATATACTTTTGAAAAAATATTTTTCAACTTCCCAGGATTTAAATTCCAAATTCTGTTTTAAATCCAATTCCAGTTCATCTCATTTGTATATTTCATTTACATACAAATTTTATTTGGTTATAGATAACCGATCCAATTCTATAATCTTATTTAATTATAATAATATCAATCAACTCATCCATATATTATAATAATTTAAGAAAATTACTCCTTTTCTATCAAAGTAGAATTCTGGGTAAAATTATTTCATTTACCCACTTTAAAACAATATCGTGTTCAATCTTATGTTCATGTATTTACAAACTCTTATCGATGTCGTGGCGTCCCACGATTTGACCAGAATTCATAAACCGCTCAACAGACTAGCCAACACAATAAAAAGTAGTTTTTATATCAATTAATAAATACACGCTCTCGTATATATACGCTCAACTCATTCTAGGGTACTACTGAACCTATCTCTAATGAGCACATCCCACCAAAGCCTAGGTATTCGCTCAAGCTAAGCTCTGATACCAAATGTAACGGCCTGCAAATCCGTACTATCTGAGTTGACTAATAACATCACACGTCCAACCCAAATTGCACAGAAATACGAATCATTATTAGAAAGAATTTAGAGGATGAGAAATAGAAAGAAAGAAAAGTTAGAATAGAAGGAAAACGAAGAACACAAATCTCACAGCGGAACGAATAAAATATATTAAATAATATAACTTTTGAAATACAAATCAGTAAATGTATATACATACCATTATCAGAGCACAACAGTTATTCCTGGAACAGTTATAAACTCATGTTTCTAGATACAACATAGTACACAGCGGAAATATGATAGTCTATAGCTAACCGGTGAAGCCTCCTGTTTGCAGCTTTTCCAAGTGAATCTGAAAAATCCCGACTACTTGAATGCCCGTACAAATTTGGGCACCCAAGAGTTTAGGAAAAAAAAACCTGGGTCAGTCATGGGACTGGTGTTAGTAAACTCCAATCATTTGTTTAATTTTGAAAATCCTTTCGAAAGAAATGATAATCGTAAGACTGATCCACACATAAAGACAGATGGTTTTTACCTTATGATAAACCAAAATATTTTTGATATCAAATCCAGTGATATTATAATAATGTCTACATCAAACAAATAGAATCTAGCGGAAAGCTTGCATCTCACGTTCCATATATAATATCAAATTAAAAACAGCATGGCGCTTGTTGGGAATTGGATTTCCAACATGACAAGGTATGGATCCACCTTCCGATAGTGTATCTCTAGATGGGAATACACTGGGTTCAACAAGAACATCTTGCAACCCGGCCCACACATGACCGACCACTCATTTTGCTTGAGTGTATCAAATGTATATCACCAACGGTTGGGATCAACAATTTTTTCTCGAAAAGGGATAGCATCGATAGATTAAAGAAGTAAAAGGATTTTCTCCAGATAGGTGATTATACATCCTAATGGGAGTGACCCACATAGCCATGCTGCCTGCCCGATTTTTGTCATTTCCCGGTTGTTGAGGCTTGAGGCTACGATTTCTTATCATTCATTGATAGCACAATCACTTTGAATGCCACATTGTCAAATCCATTAATCACTAATTGATTTGCACAAATATATTCTGGATATTATGCTAAGAGAATAAATTCTCCGCCACCATATATATTTATACAGACCAGCATATGCGATCATTGGAAATGCTCTGTCAGACATTCGTCCATACACTTCATTCTGGGATTGAACGAAACCGAAGGCACAATTTCCATTATTAGACAAAGTCCTTGCACTTTACTCTGTCTTCGATTATCTTCATATAATCTGATTCGCAATGCTACTGCCAATACGGAGTGGTTCTCGGATATCAATCCAACCGGTCTCTCCATATTGACAACAATATTGGCAAATACTTCGATAGTCGGTTATTTAACTATCGAAGAAAAACAAATAAACATTCATCCATAACATCAATCAATCACTAGGCCTGTTAATTAATATTTCATTAATTAAATCATTTCTCCATTTCTTTATCAATATTTGTTAACTAAATATTTTCAATAATCATCTTGGCCTCTTACGCTATTTGGTAAACATTTCCATATAACATCTTCTTTTATTTTCTATACATAGAAATTATTTCTATTTATAATTGGAAAATATTCCAATTACTTCTCCGTTTCACGACCATTCATTTCTGTACTTAGGAAACATTTATTTTTATATTTCTTAAATTCCACTTACTTGGGTTAAAACGATTGTTACGTAAAACATCACGACAACAATCCAAAATACTACATTCGACTGAATTTCTTTAAACATTTCTCTTCGAGACTAAATCTTGCTATTTATCAGCTAATAATGAAATCAATCGAGTTGGGGAATAATTACCTCTCAGACCTTGACTGAAAATATTATTAACTTCAAAACAGACAAGACCGCTAAATCGAATAATCAACACCATAATAAATCAATTTTCCATTTCTAAAACGTATATACATTTCTCTTTCTATTTTTACCCAATTTAATTATAGATTTTCTTTTTGGTTTAAAATATTCTATTTTTTTAACTTTGTTTCCTTATCGAATTCTATATATACCGATACATTGATTTCTAATTATCCAATTTTCTTAAAAATATTCTAACTCCTTAAATTTTCGGAAAATTTCGCCATAACCTCCTTTGTACCAGCAAATAGTTCAAACCTCAACTCGCCTCTCTAGGCCCTTTCCATTCAAAAAGAAAATCAAAAAGCCAAGTGGTTTGCCGATTTGGCGCATAAAACCTCATATGAAATTTAAACTTGTACCTTTTGGGCGGGCACATAAATTATAAACTTCGTATACTTTATTCCATACTTGTCTAACACATGTTCACCTGTTTCCAATTCAATTTAACTCAATCCAATCATTTGAATTCAGTTTCGCCCATTTATTCTTTAATTAGCTTCTTAGCCTATTTCACTTGTTGTTTGACAGTATCATATATGTATGTATTTTAGTTTGCCTATAAATCAGTTGAATCCCATTTTCATTTCAGGTTTCATATTCGATTTCGAATATGAAATTCACAAGTCTCATTTTCTTATCAAAAGAAATATCTCAATCTAAAATTCGATTTACAAATTATTCTTCCACTTAGTTAATTCTATTCAAAAATAAATAACTGATTTTGTTTCAAAAATCAATCAATTTACTCCACTCGAGTTCATATTTATTTTATAACTAAAGTCCAGATTTTTCAAAAAGGAAATTCGAATTTTCTTTGCTTAAAAATCCTTATATTTATTTATATAAACCATTATGGTTTTTAAATGATTTTGGCGCGGCTTTTCTGAAAATTTGATTTTGACATAACTCAAAATCTATCAGACGAAATCCAAATTTTTCTCTTCCATTAGAAAACTATTATTAAACCGGTCCCGACGATTCTTGTTTCAATGAATTCCGAATTAAATTGAGTTCTATATACTCAAATGAAGTTTGAAATGCGAATTCAAGAACTGCCGCGATGCGGCGAGTTCGTTTTAATTATATATATATATATATATATATATATATAAACTTTCAAACTTAGTTTAAAATAAATTCAACTCCATTCTGATATATTTTTAATATATATCAAATCAAATTTTCCAGTTCAACATAATATTTTTGATTTTCTAAAATTGTCGATTTTTCTTAACTCGGAAATAAATTTATTTATACTTCGATCTTCTATATTAAATTCCAATTCTTTTGACAAATTATAAATCCTTTGGATTTATTTCTATTCTGTTTAAAATTCCGCATTCTGAAATATATTTCGTTATTCCCATTTCGAAATGATTTCAACTTTCTATTTTCAAATTCTATTTTCGATTTCTATTTGAGTTTTCTATATTCAAATTCCATTTGAATTTTCTATATTCGAATTTCATTCTTAAATTCACATTTGAATTTAAATAATCAAATTATCTCTTGATAATTAATTCATTATATTCATAAGCACTATTTTATAAATTTCCTTGTTTATATCTAAACAAGTCTATTTCGAAATCTATTTAAAACCAAAATCTTATTTTGAAGATTTCTATTTATAATAACTTTTATATATAACACCCAATTTATTTTCATACTCAATCTAACTTCAATTTAAATAAATTCTAATTAATTGAATTCAAATCATAAATCCTTACTTATTTATTTTAGTTCAATTTATATTCTGAACATCAGAATAAATTCCATTGTTTATTTCTTTAAAACGATTTCCCCCTTTCTATTTTTAAATTCACATTTGAATTTAAATATTCAAATTATCCAATGATAATTTTTTCCATTTTATTTATAAACCCCGTTTATAAATTTAGTTCACTTCTCTACATTATTAATTTATAAACCACGTTTATAAATTCATTTCAAATCCTGCATTATCAGTTTATAACAACGTTAATAAATTCCGATACTTGTTTTATATTCAAAACAAGTTAATATTTTTATAGCCCATTCAAAATTCAAATTCTATTTTTAAAATAGATTTCCCCTTTTAAATCTCAAATATCCTTTTCACGATATTTTTATATATGAACATTTTGGCTCTAGCGATATTTAACAATTAAACCACTCAATTATCAATCAACACATCGTATATGATAATATATGTGAAAACAAACAAATAAAAATATTTTGAGGAATCCAGTTGGATTCCTCCAACCTGTTTTCCTGCATCCACAGACGTTAGTCAACATAAATAATACCCATCCTACTTCGAGGCAGGATATCGCGGTATAGAAGGTCATCCACTATCATAGCGTTGGGGCATATAGGGTCATCCTCTAATGATACCGCGAGCATCCGCAAATGGTACTGCGGGAACTATCCAATCACCAATATATATATAATAGTCACAACCACCAAGCCTAAATAAGTAATATATTTATAACCACAATTTATAAATAAATAGCAATGCAACCACTCAACCAACAAATAGCATATAAAATAAAAATTTGATTATAATAAATTATAATCGAACCAGAGAGTAAGTTTACTCATCGGGATTTTATTTTGCACTAGTACCAATTTCAATTCCCTTTCAATGATATCTGAGACTCCGAACCCCATACGAATGATTCTATTCAATTTATACTAGCATAAGAAAATATCCATATTTATTAATAAGCTAATAAATTTCATTAACAATGTTTTATTTTAAAAATATACTAAAATTTATTTTTTTAAACTTCCTGGTCCTGAAAAGCTAATGATTTCGAGTTTAGATTTTCACTCATCTAATCTACCATTTACATAATGATTTACTAGATATATTTATTCTATCCATTTTCCAAATTTCATATATATTAACATTTAATGCCCTTTTCTTTTATCATAATAGTATACTAATTTAGTTTCTAATTTTAAAAACAAAAATTAACTTCAGATTAGAACTCACCTCATGTTAGATCGATTTCTCCTTTTACTATAAATCATATTCTTTCCCAAATGACCTTAACTTGCTACTCCATTTACTATTGCATCCATCCGCCCTCAAGAACAAAACAACATCCACCAATGACAGTATGTACTTGTCATGCCATAATCCCCTGAAAATACAGACCGAACAGCTAATTTTTCCACTACCGTACTTCTCAATTTTCAATAGTTCGAACTCCAGATTCCCTCATTACCAAACTGAGATCTCCCTCTTTCCTCACTGTATCGAACTCTACAAATTTATTTAGTACGAACTACATTCAGTAATTCGCACCTTCCAGATTCACTATCACCAGCGCCGGCCTCTTTAGGAACCACCATGCCCCTTCCAATCGCTTGCCCATCAAAGTTGAGACCCCCTTCGAAATCGCTGTTCAACCTAGATCGAAATGCATACTCAAACCCCATCGCGACATCGAAATCCCCTACTACCGTGTACCCAAACTACTGCTGACAAACCCCGTTTCGCCCTTGATTCGCGAGCACTCGAGCAAGCTTCGAAGAGCTCATAATCTCCGGTTGCGATAGTGAATTGAATCGCGAATTCCTTTTTTTCTATCATTCGATTGGTTTGCAAATGAAATGAGAGAGGATCGGCCCTTTTATTTTTATTTCTATAAGCGGTGGTTTGATTTTGGAAACAGTGAATGGAAGAATGAATTAATTAAAAGAGGGTGGCTTTGATTTTATTTTGAGGAAGAACAGAAATGTAAAGAGAAAAGAAAGAAGAAAGGTATCATGATTTATATAGAAGAAGAATACTTCGGTGTTAAGGAATAGGTGGTAGGTGAAGGTACACTATCATAAATTTCGACTTGATTTCTATTTAATGCGATTTGAAATAAAGAGATTTTTATCTATTTAAATAGATATCGATTTGATTTTCGATTCGATTTCGATCTTATCCATTGCAATTATCTTGGGGTTCATAATGTGGAATCATGAACCGCTATTTCAACGTAACGACTGATATTTCAACATTGTAACACTATTCTGAATATAACAGAATAGACTATAAAATTTGATTCGAAGTATATATAAAATAACCATATTAAATTAACATAATATAATTTAATTTTAAAACAAATAAATTCTTCAACAATAAATTACTATTATCGTCGTTTATATTCAAATAGAATATATATTGATCATCTGAACTTTTTCGATTCAGTTTTATCTTCGAATTGAATTATTTCAGATTACCGTATTACAATATATATATATATATCAAAAATTAAATCCTATATCAATTATTGATCGATAACTCAATATAAAAATTCTTTTATATTATCAAATCAATATTTAAATAAATATTAAATATTTAAAATTAATCGATCAAAAAAACTGGTCGTTACAGAAAGACTTGAAGCCTTGCGAGGGTTGGATACGTGGCTTCAATGGAGCATCGACTGCTCCAATGGGGTATGTGCAATTGTTAGTGACATTGGGACAAGAAGATTGCCGGAGAGTGACAATTCTCCCATTTGTAGTTTTGGACATTGAATCACCCTACAATGCCTTTTCGGGCCGACCAGTCCTCGCGGAATTCAGGGATTGCATTGCGCCCTGGTACTTATTGCTGAAATTCCCAACCGAAGTAGGAGTGGGTGTAATGAGAGGTGATCAAGCCACCGGACGAGCCCGTTACATGGCTGAACTAAAGACATTGATGAAGGGATTGAGCATTGAAGCTAAAGGTACCACCTCCCCTGTAAGGGAGGGTTCTGCATAGAAACTAATGGGATCATCCCCGAAGGAGTCACCCAGAGAACTACCCAATGACATAGATCCCAGAGGATGAAGAGCTTGGGGACAGAAAGGCAACCCCAAATGAAATGACTTTGGATCTCCCTATTGACGAGGTTGATCCGACGAAGGTATTGAAGATCGGATCCCAGTTCGATTCGCTCCAAGCAAAGGAATTGACTGACTTCTTAAATGCAAATTTGGATGTGTTTGCTGGACCCATGCTGACATGTATGGGATATCTCCCTCTGTTATTAGTCACTCATTGAGCATTAATCCAAAGCATCCACCCATTAAATAGAAGAGGCGTATGTTAGGCCTGAAGAGGTCGGCAGCCCTAAAAGAAGAAGTGGAGAAGTTGAAAGATAATGGGTTCATTAGAGATTTGACGTATCCCGATTGGATATCGAATCCTGTTTTGGTCAAGAAATCAAATGGAAAAAGGCGAACGTGCATCTGATTTGAATAAGGCCTGTCAAAAAGATAGTTTCCCACTTCCTAGGATCGATCAGCTAGTGGACTCAACAGCCAGACATGAACTTCTTTCGTTCATGGACGCATACTCAAGATATAACCAGGTCCCTATGCTAGTGCTGGATCAAGAACACAAAAGTTTTATAACAATCTTGGGATTGCACTGCTATGTGGTAATGCCGTTCGGACTAAAGAATGTCGGAGCCATGTATCAGCGCCTCATAAATCAAATGTTCTATAACTAGACTGGAAAAACCATGGAAGTTTATGTAGATGACATGCTCGTGAAGTCCAGGCAATCCTCTAGTCATACACAAGATCTAGCGGAAATGTTTGATATTTTATGGAGGTACGGGATGAAGTTGAACCCCTTAAATTGCTCATTTGGGGTAGCATCTGGAAAATTTCTCGTTTTCATCATTAGTTCTTGAGGGATTGAAATTAATCCTAGCCAGATAGCGACAATAAGGAACATAGAAGAGCCACGAAAGATTAGGGACGTTCAAAGCCTGGCAGGGAAGGTCGCCGCATTAAGAAGGTTCATTTCCAAAGCCACAGACAAGTGTGTCCCATTCTTCGACTTAATCAAAAGGGGAAACGTAATTTCGAATGGACTCCAGACTGTGTCGAGGCCTTCCAAAACTTATTGGACTTATTAGAGAAACCCTCGATATTCTCGAAGCCGGTGGATCATGAAGATCTGTTCGTCTATCTGGCGGTGTCATCTCATGCTGTCAGCACAGCTTTGGTGCATGAAGAAGACAAGGTCCAAAGGCTAGTATATTACGTAAGTAAGAAGTTAGCAGCCGCAGAACGTAATTATATGAGAATAGAAAAGCTTTCTTATAGCCTCTTAATTGCCTCTCAAAAGCTCCGTCATTATTTCCAATCTCACCCGGTAATCATATATACCGATCAACCTCTAAGACAAGTATTACAAAGACCCGAAGCATCGGGACGATTACTTAAGTGGAATATCGAGTTAAGCCAATTTGATTTGAATTTTCAACCAAGGAGGTCAATAAGGAGGCAGGCTTTAGCCGACTTCATAGCAGAATTTACAATTCCCGAAGAGGAAACAGTGGATGACAAAGTTGTTACTTCAGAGTATAAGTTAGAGCATAGTCCACGGAAATTATATACGGACGGGGCCAAGAACAATCGAAGGTCCGGCGCCGGATTTGTTTTAACCACTCCTGAAGGACGATCCATTTACTATGCCCTACGATTGGAATTTTCCACCATCAACAATGATTCCGAATACGAGGCCCTGATTGCCGGGCTGAAGGAACTAGGGGTAAAAATATTGGACATATTTTGTGAGTCCAAAATATTTGTCTGCCAAGTTCGGAAAGAATTTTTAACCAGGGGACCTCAACTTGTTACTTATCTTGAAAAAGTAGAAAAGTTACTGGGAAACCTGGAGCATTATAACATAACACACATTCCGAGAGCAGAAAATCAAAAGGTAGATCGACTGGCTAAGTTAGCAAGTTCTGAAAACCCAGAGGAAACCAAAATGGTTCCAATAGAGATATTGGAATCACCAAGCTTTGACCAAATGGTAGTCGAATTAGCCTTGGAAGCTGAGCCAGAAAGGGAGTCGTGGATGACACCAATTAAAAACTTCCTTAGAAGCGGAATAATTCCATCAAAGAAGAGCGAGACATAAGCTGTAACACGTAAAGCTGCAAGATACGTTTTACAGGACGACATCCTCTATCGTCAAGGATTTTCTATGCCTCGGTTGCGGTGCATAGCACACGACGACATCAAACGTGTACTGAAAGAGGTACATGAAGGTGAGTGTGGGGATCATACCGGGGGTCAAACCCTGGCAAAGAAAGTATTACGGTATGGTTATTTTTGACCTACCATGAATAAAGATGGTGCTGATCATTTACGACACTGTGACAAATGCCAGAGATTCGCTAAAGTTCCGAGAGCACCCCTAGGACATCTTAAATCGATGGTCAGTCCTTGGCTGTTCGCGATGTGGGGATTAGACATCATCGGTCCCTACCAATTGCAAAAGAAGGAGATAAATGCGCGATCGTGGCTGTGGATTACTTCATGAAATGGGTGGAAGACGAACCCTTAACCACGACCACAGCAAGAAGGAGATAAGCTTTATGGTCAGAAATGTTATTTGTCGATTTGGGATACCGAAGACCATCATAACTGATAATGGAACCTAATTCGACAGCATGGAATTTAGGAACTTTTGTCAGAAGTATAAAATTGATAAAAGATACACCGCTGTGGCCCATCCGCAGTCAAATGGACAGGTCGAAGCAATAAACAAGGTAATTAAGTCTATTCTTAAAAAGCGGTTGGAGCGAGCGAATGCATGTAAGTTGATGAATTACCACTAGCCTTGTGGGCCTATCGAATAACCTTTAAGATGGCTATTTGTTATACCCCTTTTTACTCTTCTTCGGGTCAGAAGCGATAATTCCAGTGGAGCTTGAAGTCCCCTCTCACAGGGTAATGTATTATGACCCAATGACAAACAAGTCACTCCTCTTAGAGTTCTTGGACATGGTTGAAGAGAAGAGGGATGAAGCGGATTTGCGTACATCGAGGCATCAACGTCAAGTGGCACATTACAATGACAGAAAGGTTCGATTTAGAACTTTCGAACCTGGAGACCTGGTGCTGAAGCGAGTCTTTCCACCTCCCACACATCTAGGCCCAAAGTGGGAAGGACCATTCACCATCCAACGGAAACTTGAAATGGGAGCTTTCAAGTTAACAACCATGGATGGAGAAGAAATTCCTAGAGCTTGGAACGCTCAGCATTTGCGGTGATATTTGACTTGAAAATTGTACTATTTTCTTTTATTTCATAGGCCATGTAAAAAGGCATGACTTGCCTAGAAAAGTCTGTTTATATGAACAAAGGATTTTAAAGTGGATGTAGGCTATGACTTAGCTGAACCACTATAAAAATATTGTGTGTCATTTATTTTCGTGCACATTTTTAACTATTCCTTGCGATTATTCTACCCTAATTATAGAATATTAAACATTAAATTAAACTTAAGAAGTTCGCATAATAGAATGAAAGGAACGGAAAGATGACGTTCCCAACTCTAACTCTCATGAATTGAGAAAGAGTATAAAGGACGGGAAGACGACGTCCCCCGAGGCATGATGGTGCATTCGATAAGAGACCGCCTTGATGAAACTCTAACCTGATTATGCAACAGGAGAGTATAATGATGCTAAAAGAATAAGCATCAGTGACAAAGGAAACTTAACCCCACCAGAGAGTCGGGAGAAGTTAAGTGCCAAGACTAATCAATCTTGAACAAAGCCTTAGCTGGGTCTTTTATTCAAGATTGACAAGGGGCATATACATACACATCCCCAACATTTATTGTCTATTGTCTAGTAGTATTGACTTTAAATATGACATGTTGTTTATTTGTATTTTATTTAAATAATGAACTCACAGGCATTTGACATAGTGGGAAGCGAACTATCTTATTAACACAAGTGCAGGTTTATACAATAGAACTAATAAACAAAGGCGAGGTCCGCACTCTCTACAACAATGGCAGACCAAGGAACAAGCAAAATGAAAATAGAACCGCCTCTCATTTGGACTTTGGAGTGGACTTCGCTTTCTTGGCAGCTTTAAGTTTTTCTTTCTTCTCTTTTTCAACATCGGTCTGGATCCTCTTTGGTTTCATCTTACTTCTAACTGGAGCACTGGGATCAGCAGAAGATTTCTTAGCAAGTTCTTCAGTAATTGATCTAGTTGAAAGTCTAACAACTAACCTTGACTCAGGAGGTATTGTCGCAAGAGGTTTAAAACTTTTGGGATCTATTTCCTCCGTTTTCAGCTGCATATGCTCATCTTGTTTGGCCTTCATCTTGGCTAAAGTTAGATCATCAGCATGCTCTGAATCCCCAGTTATAACAACATCAATGTCTTCTTCGTGTCCATTATCGCCACCATCATCTTTCAGAGCATCTATCATCTCCTTAGTGTGTGGAGCCTCGGTATTAGGTGGCACGAGAGCTTTATCGGCAACCTCATCCTTCTCGCCTTCAGTTCCTCCCCTAAATTTTACAGCAGTAACCTCGTCCCATTTCTCCTGAGTCTCTTTGACAGACTTCTCATCGGTAGCTGACTTCTGTTGTCTGTCAGTCTTTTCGGTCAATTTAGTACCTACAGAACGAGAGGTGACAGTTGTTAACTCAGAGGAAAAAGAGGGATCTTCAATTTATTGACCAATAACATGGCGAAAGGTCGAATTGGCCTTGACAAACTGAGGAGAAAAGGTAGAAATACCTTCGGATGACTTCTCAATCGGGGTGACTGGAGTCTCTGATGCTGATTCTGGTATAGGAGACAAAAGGGACGCCTTAGGAATTCCCGGATTTTCGGGATCGTATCCCTCTATTCCGGTAGCCCGGGGGTAGCAGAAGAAGAGCTGACTTTGATGATATCCTTTCCTTTGGCATGATGCCTCTCTTCCTCTATAGCGGCAGCAATGAGTCGGCGCCCTTCGGCCAGACGCGCCGGCTCCTCACCCTTAAGGAATTTCTCCATGAGCAAAGAATTATATCATCGTCTCACCAAAACCGTCCAACTCTTTCTACGCCTCGAAAAGTTTTTCTTGAGCATCTTTAGCAGATTTGAGGGCTATGCTTGTATTCCCCTCGGCCAACACTGCCCTAGTTTCAGCCTCTAGTAATTTGGCTTCCAGTTCGGCCTTTTGCTTTGCTAAATCATTGTTTTTCTTCTCTAACTCAACATTCTCTTATTTAAGGGCAGTGCAAGCTAATTGTACTCTAACACTTTTGGACTTAGCATCCTCAGCTTGCTTCTTTAGATCCAGGCGCTCTTGACTATAGGAGTCCAAGAGCGTGTGATAAAGCTTTTGCAGTTCTTCATGTTGCTTTTTGTAGTTGTCTGCATCCCGTTGGGCAAGAGCAAGCTGGGCTAACACGTCTTTCCAAATCTTTCTCTAAATTCTTCAAAATGCTTGCATCATAATCGACCATTTCCTTCATGTGGCCAATATCAGTGATGAGATCCTTGATAATCTTAAAAATCTTGCATAAATATTTATACATTTCTGTATATTGCTTATCCACTAAGTTGATTTTTTCTTTAGTGTCGTCAGCCCAATTCGGGGGGATAGGTTCAAGCGCGGGAACAAACGCCATACGATCAAAATAATGATCTAAAAATTGAATTTTTAGATTTGCTAGTCTTACCTTGTTCTCGTCGTCGAGCGACACGGGCTTGGATACTGATAATTCAATATTCCTACGTTTGGCAGGTACCGTGGACCTCTCACCTTTGCCTGACCTCCTCTCAGGAACTTTAGATTTATCCTGTAAGCCAGCATGCTTAGATAATTGCTTCTCTTGAGGACCCTTCTCTTTGGAAAGAGTTGAATCTTTAGAAGGTTGTTTGTCCCCTTCATGACGACTTTTTTGGCTCTTATACTTGTCTAGATCAGACCGACGAGGAGAACGAGAGTGCAAAGAATGAGAACGACTGGAATCGTAATGTCTCCTATCGTCCCGACCGCGGCTTTCACGACGGTCAAGCTTAGTGTTGGAATCGTGTCTGGGCACGCTGGAGCGGATCTTCCTAATATCATAGCGAGGACGTACCATGGTTTCTGCAAAACAAAGTTTGAAGAAGTTTAGAACTAATGTTTACACAAAGTATAAGTGATGTGACGTGTAGTGCCAATGTGTTGTGCGCATCCTAAGTGATATTCCCCCCAACCAACCAGAGCCTGAAGTTAGGCCAGTATGTGTGGTCTCTTTAGCCTTCACATGAGTGGCTTCTTATGAGGAAGTAAAGGTCAAGGGATTCGTTTTGAAACCCTCTGAGGTGTAAAGAGTCACGGGCAAGGGAATATTTCTTAAACCCTGAAATGTAGAATCATCCCAGTAGCAGCATCTCCTTGAGGAGTATTGTAACACCCCGTAATTCGGTTAATATTAATATCCACAAATTAAAGAATAACTAATCTCAGACGTGAGAATTGTGGGAAACGGGTTGCGCCATTGTGTTCGTCTCGAAATTCTGGTCGAAATAGAGTCCGAGTTTGCGTGAATTGGACTTCATATGAAGAAGTTATGGCCATCGGAAGTTTCAGAAAATTCAAAACAGATACAGAAAATTCAAATTTCGAAAATTCAGCCCAAACAGGCTGGGCGGGAAAAAATCCCGCCCAGACCAGGTCGACCTGGGGGTCGACCTGCCCACCAGGTCGACATGAAGGTCGACCTGGGGGTCGACCTGCCCACCAGGTCGACATGGGTGTCGACCCTAGGGTCGACCTGGGGGTCGACCTCCCTGGTCGAGCCCAGGTGACCTGGGTGCACCTGAATGGGTTTTTGGGCTGGGTTTTGGGGGCTGTGACGAAATTTGATGGCTCTAATCTATCCTAGGGTTTATGTAAAGGCCTAAAACAACTAACTACACGTATAAATACACCCTAAGACCTAGCCTCCTCTACACACAATTCTATTCTGCTTCTTCTCTGCCTCTGTTCTAAATAAAAATAAAAATGGCGTCGCTAATCTGCTGGAATCAAAACTAATCAACATCAACTTAAGCAACTCAATTCAAATTAGAGATTAAAGCTTCTACAACAAGTCTGCAACAACTAAAGTTCTTTCTTTAATCCAACCAAGGCAAGTGCAGTTATTTTCCGATATAAATGTTAATTCTGATTGTGACATGAATTATAAATCTGAATTTGAGGTTATATCTGTTCTGTCTGTTAGGATCTATCTTATTTTGTATCTCTTTCCTCTTTCTGTTCTATAGCCAGGCTACCACGAGCCTGAGCCAATCTCATAAGAGATTAACATACGATAAAATGTTGTGACAATAAAATGAATGATGCATGAATTAGGCATGACCAATAGGTGACTGATGTGAGGAAAGAACATGGACTGTAGCTAGAAAAAAATCTGAGACATATGACTGGACATGTTATATCTATAATATAAATTGTATTGAACATATGATTTGAGATAAAGAAAATATGGCTTAGGCATAAAGATTTACATGAGAGTAGGGTATCTATTAATGTAAATAAACACCTAAGTAGGGGATCTTTGGGATATATGATATGCATAGTAATCGATGGCTATATTTGGTATAATTTATATAGGGATCTTCTGTACTATGCAAGTTTAATAAAAATTGAAACATATGATATATGGTAAATTTATGACCATAATATGTGCTATGTAAATTTAATGCAAACATGGGGTATATGATAATATTGTGAATCAAGACTATTATTTATGCATGTGAACTTAGGCAAGATTTATAATCAGGCAAGATATGTTTGTGAAACTTTAAGAAATGATTAAATCTGTTATATTTGCCTAATTTGCTAGTTTTGTTACATTGCCTAATCTGCTAGTTCTGTTATATTGCTTAATCTGCTAGTTCTGCTCTACTGCCTAGTCTGCTAGATCTGTTCCTCTACCAAATCTGTCATATGTTGAAAATGCTAAATCTGCTAGTTTGCTTAATCTGCTAAATCTGTTAAGTCGCCTAATCTGAAAAATCTGTTATCTGCTATATCTGTTGAGTTGGTATAATTAGTCCGCTAGTGACATATTCTGAATTGGCTATAGTTATGAATAATTGACATGTATAATAGGGCGTTGGTATAAATGGTAAATCATTAATTAATTGGCCGCAATAATAAACATGGCTAACTCGAGGTTAGAATGAGTTTGCGGCGTAATTCTGCATGTAACCGCCCGGCATATTCCAGTGGTCGCAAACAATAGGTTCTAATGTGAGAAGTTAGCGATAACGTGCTTGAAACCCGAGGTTAGACTCAGTTTGCGACAGAAACCTGCCCGGAACCAACCGGCCTAACCAGTAGCCGCAAACTGTCAGTCTAATGTGCGAGGTTTGGGCATTAATATTTAATTAATGAAAATCTGAGATAATTATGAAGTCTAAAACGTGTTGGGTAAGGCTAAACCAATTGGACCAATGAATCTGATAAAACCGTTTCGTGAATCCGTAGGCCCAATACAAAGTTAGATAATCTGTAACCAGTTAATCTGTAAGCCTGTTAATCCGAATATCTGATCCGTTAGTCTGAAAACCTGTTAACTTGATTGTTTGATCTGTGAACTAGTTAATCTAAATTTTGTATGTCTGGAACTTGTAGACAAGTTAAGCTGAAATCTGTTAGTTTGGGAGCACAAGGCTAGGAGGGTAATTACTTGTGTCATCTTTTGTTGGGGACCCATATTAGTCAGTAACCCTTTCTGGTATCAAAACTTTGACCCAACAGTAAGTAGGGTCCGGGCACGCTTACTGAACTAATTATAAGCGGTTCATTCTGATAATGGCGAGGGGTGTTGATGGTGTGTTCCAACCGGGTCATGTGCGTGCATGGATCCCGGTCTGCCTCTGAGGATGTAAGACGCCGTGACATCTGTAAATAGGTCTGTGCCAATTGGTTGTCACTTTAGGGAGTGATACACCCTACTGTGGGGCCGACACAGGATATTTATGTATTAGGGAGCCGATCGCTTGGGGTAGGGTTTTAGGGTACACTTAGTTCTGTCTGTTTCTGTTGGTACCATCTGTTTCTGTTGGGTGGTAACACCTGTCTTTTTCTGCGTGGTACCGTCTGTTCAGGTGGTAAAGGCCCATTACTAGTGTACACCTAATTCTACATTTTGTTTCTGTAGGGATTAATCTGTTTCTGCTTCTGTCTGTTTCTGATCGGGTAGTAAAGGCCCATGATTAGCGATCTGTTTTCGTTAAATTATTCTGTACCCGTTTCTGTTTCACTTTAGACATTAGGGTGACACCTAATTCTGTTATGCTAGTATTAGTGCAGAGAAGTGTAAAGCAATAGTTTATGTCATTCTGTTCTTCTGTTATATCTTCTACAACTGTTACAGTTTTCTCTCATCCAGTTTTATGTTCATGTCATATTATTATTATCTGTTCATATGCTGGAAGTCACTGGACTTGCTAGACTTTTTGTCTGACCCTTGTTGTTTCGCCTCCTTTCTTCCGTTCCCCCCAGGTTATCCAAGGAGGGAATACTTTAGCTTTATCCGGATTTCTCCCTGCTTGAAGTGCTTAAAGTATGGCTTGGCTCTGTATAGCTCCCGTTCTATGCAGATTATGATTTTAAAACCATGCATTTTGAAGGCTTTTGTACAAGACTGATATTTGTACTTGAATTCTGAGATTTGAAAGGATGTAACCATATTGATTTCCGTTTCCGCTGTAATAAAGTTAAAAATTTTCAAGTACTATTTTATCTGTCTTGTAAGTTTCTGTTCTGTTTACTAAAATGCTGCACCAAAGTTAAGGCATTCCCTTTGTGAGTGACCTTAACGGAGGTGGGGTGTTACACTTGGTATCAGAGCTGAAGGTTACCAGATTGGGTAAAGTTTTTGAAAACTATTTTCAAAATGGTTTTGAAAGGAAGTATTTTCAAAAGTAAAGCTTATTTTGAAAAACATGATCCCCAAGAGCCATATATCTTTCTTTCAGTCCTTTTTGCATTGAACCTTTCCTTTTTCGTTCCAGCATGTCTGAAGCATCTGAGATACCAGAGGGTGTTCATGTACCCGGTTGGTTTCATCAATATCTTGAGGCTAGGACCGCCGCTGCAGGTCCAGCAAATGATCCCCCTCCTCCACCCCTCCTCATGCAATTGCTTTCTCAAAGATCTGTATAGATTTTAGGGCCATGGGTGGGAAGGATTCCAAAGGAACTGAATCATTCGTAGAAGCGAGGAATTGGCTCAAAGAAACTGAGGATCTATTCGTTATCTTCGAGGTGGACGATAAGCAGAAGGTACAATTGGCAGTATGGCTGCTCAAAGACGAAGCTTCCTACTGGTGGGAAGTCACTAACGCTGAGAGGCCGGTTGAGACATGGATGGATTTCAGAACAAGGTTTGAGACAAAATTCCTCTCGCAAGCTGAACGAAGTTTACAATTGGAAAAGTTCTTATCTCTTAAGCAAGGAAGTATGACGGTCAAGGAATACGTCAACCAGTTCAACCAACTGGCTAGGTTCGGATTGGAATTAGTCAACACTCAGCATAAAAAGGCTCTCCGCTTTATTAAAGGATTGAACGAGCCATTGCACAACCTAGCCATGACACAAGTAACCATGGGAGCAACTTACGAGAAATTAGTGGATATAGCACTACTGCACGAGGAAGACAAGGGCCCGAAAGTGACAAAGAAGGAAGAACCACATAATAAGAAAGCAGGGCCCAAAAAGGAAACACAAAGGAAGGATGAGAAGTCTGAAGATAAGAAGGAGAAAAAGTGCTTTACTTGTGGAAGCTCGACTCATCTGAACAAGGATTGCAGAAAAAGGAAGGGAGCTTGCTTCAAATGTGGGGAGATGGGACACTTCACTAGGGACTGCCCGAAGAGACGAGGACAAGGAGGGCAGGCGAACACTCTAGAGGCTAGTGGCTAGGATAGAAATAGGAAAATTTCTATAGTAGGTTTAATTTCTTTATCTGGTTATGGAGTTAAGACTTTTTCTGATTCTGGTATTTTGATTTTGTAATCGATACTTTGCACTTTAATACTAGTATTATTTCTGAATTCCGCTGTAGACTCAGACCCATAAGGGTTATGGCTCATCTGTTTGAGATTGGGGTTTGAGGGATATCTGTGTTAGGCGTCAAGTATGACGCATACATTCTGAGTTTTCGTGGGGTATGATTTTATCATGCTTAGCTTCCTAAGAATCATTAGGGAACCTGATCTGTACCAGTAGTCTGTAAATATCTAAATACTTCTGATAAGATTTCCAGTTTTGACATTGTCTAAAGAAGGTAATCCTCTGGGTGTCAATTTGATGTTGGTTTCGGTCTTTGGGGCCGATACTTAGGACCCATGTCTAATGGGAACCAAATTTTCGTTCTATCTGCACTCGCTTCCATCATTTGACTGTATCCTATCGATCGAATCTTCGAACTTTAGGTAGAAACTAATGGGTGTAAACATGTGTTTGATACATGTTATGTTTGATGGTTGCAAGTGGATGCAAGTGGTTGCTAGTGGTTGCCCGTGGATGCATATACACACACTAGGCACTAGATCGGCTCAAAAACACTCTCATACTGTATATGGATGGGTGAGCATTTTTAAATTTTGTGAATGCAAAATGACTGACTCAACACATGGATGTGGCATATGACTGAATGGTCGTGCACTCATATAGAAATGATATGTATCGAGTAGGAAAATTGCATACATAATGGACGCATGGCACTATCATGGTTTGCATTAAAGGAGGTCAACTGAATCAGTGGACCGCCTGATTTTGCATTAGATAGGGACATATACACACACTGTGAATTTAAACATGAAAGCATTAGAAGTCTATAAGGACAATGGATGCCTGTGTTTGATGGTTGAGTAGAAGGTTGTTTGGATGCTAGGATATACATTCTTCTTGACTTGAAGATTTCGGGGACAAAATCCTTTAAGGAGGGGAGAATGTAACACCCCGTAATTCTGTTAATATTAATATCCACAAATTAAAGAATAACAAATCTCAGACGTGAGAATTGTGGGAAACGGTTACGCCATTGTGTTCGTCTCGGAATTCTGGTCGAAATAGAGTCCGAGTTTGCGTGAATTGGACTTCGTATGAAGAAGTTATGGCCATCGGAAGTTTCAGAAAATTCAAAACAGATTCAGAAAATTCAAATTTCGAAAATTCAGACCAAACGGGCTGGGCGGGAAAAAATCCCGCCCAGACCAGGTCGACCTGGGGGTCGACCTGCCCACCAGGTCGACATGGGTGTCGACCTGGGGGTCGACCTGCCCACCCGGTCGACATGGGTGTCGACCCTAGGGTCGACATGGGTGTCGACCCTAGGGTCGACCTGGGGGTCGACCTCCCTGGTCGAGCCTAGGTGACCTGGGTGCACCTGAATGGGTTTTTGGGCTGGGTTTTGGGGGCTGTGACGAAATCTGACGGCTCTAATCTATCCTAGGGTTTATCTAAAGGCCTAAAACAACTAACTACACCTATAAATACACCCTAAGACCTAGCCTCCTCTACACACAATTCTATTCTGCTTCTTCTCTGCCTCTGTTCTAAATAAAAATGAAAATGGCGTCGCTACTCTACTGGAATCAAAACTAATCAACAACAACCTAAGCAACTCAATTCAAATTAGAGATTAAAGCTTCTGCAACAAGTTTGCAACAACTAAAGTTCTTTCTTTAATCCAACCAAGGCAAGTGCAGTTATTTTCCGATATAAACGTTAATTCTGATTGTGACATGAATTATAAATCTGAATCTGAGGTTATATCTGTTCTATTCTGTTTGGATCTATCTTATTTTGTATCTCTTTCCTCTTTCTGTTCTATAGCCAGGCTACCACGAGCCTGAGCCAATCTCATAAGAGATTAACATACGCTAAAATGTTGTGACAATAAAATGAATGATGCATGAATTGGGCATGACCAATAGGTGACTGATTTGAGGAAAGAACATGGACTGTAGCTAGAACAAAATCTGAGACATATGACTGGACATGTTATATCTATAATATAAATTGTATTAAACATATGATTTGAGATAAAGAGAATATGGCTTAGGCATAAAGATTTACATGAGAGTAGGGTATCTATTAATGTACACCTAAGTAGGGGATCTTTGGGATATATGATATGCATAGTAATCGATGGCTATATTTGGTATAATTTATATAGGGATCTTCTGTACTATGCAAGTTTAATAAAAATTGAAACATATGATATATGGTAAATTTATGACCATAATCTGTGCTATGTAAATTTAATGCAAACATGGGGTATATGATAATATTGTGAATCAAGACTATTATTTATGCATGTGAACTTAAGCAAGATTTATAATTAGGCAAGATATGTTTGTGAAACTTTAAGAAATGATTAAATCTGTTATATTTGCCTAATTTGTTAGTTTTATTACATTGCCTAATCTGCTAGTTCTGTTATATTGCTTAATCTGCTAGTTCTGCTCTACTGCCTAGTCTGCTAGATCTGTTCCTCTGCCAAATCTGTCATCTGCTGAAAATGCTAAATCTGCTAGTTTGCTTAATCTGCTAAATCCGTTAAGTCGCCTAATCTGAAAAATCGGTTATCTGCTATATCTGTTGAGTTTGTATAATTAGTCCGCTAGTGACATAATCTGAATTGGCTATAGTTATGAATAATTGACATGTATAATAGGGCGTGGGTATAAATGGTAAATCATTAATTAATTGGCCGCAAAAATAAACATGGCTAACTCGAGGTTAGAATGAGAATGCGGCGTAATTTTGCCCGGAACCGCCCGGCATATCCCAATGGTCGCAAACAATAGGTTCTAATGTGAGAAGTTAGTCATAACGTGCTTGATACCCAAGGTTAGACTCAGTTTGCGACAGAAACCTGCCCGGAACCAACCGGCCTAACCAGTAGCCGCAAACTGTCAGTCTAATGTGAGAGGTTTGGGCATTAATATTTAATTAATGAAAATCTGAGATAATTATGAAGTCTAAAACGTGTTGGGTAAGGCTAAACCAATTGGACCAATGAATCTGATAAACCCGTTTCGTGAATCCGTAGGCCCAATACAAAGTTAGATAATCTGTAACCAGTTAATCTGTAAGCCTGTTAATCCGAACATCTGATCCGTTAGTCTGAAAACCTGTTAACTTGATTGTCTGATCTGTGAACTAGTTAATCTAAATTTTGTATGTCTGGAACTTGTAGACAAGTTAAGCTGAAATCTGTTAGTCTAGGGACACAAGGTTAGGAGGGTAATTACTTGTGTCATCTGTTGTTTGGGACCCATATTAGTCAGTAACCCTTTCTGGTATCAAAACTTTGACCCAACAATAAGTAGGGTCCGGGCACGCTTACTGAACTAATTATAAGCGGTTCATTCTGATAATGGCAAGGGGTGTTGATGGTGCGTTCCAACCGGGTCATGTGCGTGCATGGATCCCGGTCTGCCTCTGAGGATGTAAGACGTCGTGACATTTGTAAATAGGTCTGTGCCAATTGGTTGTCACTTTAGGGAGTGATACACCCTACTATGGGGCCGACACAGGATATTTATGTATTAGGGAGCCGATCGCTTGGGGTAGGGTTTTAGGGTACACTTAGTTCTGTCTGTTTCTGTTGGGTGGTAACACCTGTCTGTTTCTGCGTGGTACCTTCTATTCGGGGGGTAAAGGCCCATTACTAGTGTACACCTAATTCTACATTCTGTTTCCGTAGGGATTAATTTATTTCTGCTTTTATCTGTTTCTGATCGGGTAGTAAAGGCCCATTATTAGCGTTCTGTTTTTGTTAAATTATTCTGTACCCGTTTCTGTTTCAGTTTAGACATTAGGGTGACACCTAATTCTGTTATACTAGTATTAGTGCAGAGAAGTGTAAAGCAATAGTTTATGTCATTCTGTTCTTCTGTTATATCTGCTACAACTATTACAGTTATCTCTCATCCAGTTTTATGTTCATGTCATATTATTATTATCTGTTCATATGCTGAAAGTCACTGGATTTGCCAGACTTTTTGTCTGACCCTTGTTGTTTCGCCTCCTTTCTTCCGTTTCTCCCCCAGGTTATCCAAGGAGGGAATACTTTAGCTTGATCCGGATTTCTCCCTGCTTGAAGTGCTTAAAGTATGGCTTGGCTCTGTATAGCTCCCGTTCTATGGGGATTATGATTTTAAAACTATGCATTTTGAAGGCTTTTGTACAAGACTGATATTTGTACTTGAATTCTGAGATTTGAAAGGATGTAACCATATTGATTTCCGTTTCTGCTGTGATAAAGTTAAAAATTTTCAAGTACTATTTTATCTGTCTTGTAAGTTTCTGTTCTGTTTACTAAAATGCTCCACCAAAGTTAAGGCATTCCCTTTGTGAGTGACCTTAACGGAGGTGGTGTGTTACAAGTATTTAACGAAAACTCTTTTGCAGATATCAGTCTTTCAGGAGTAGTAGCATCCTCGGGAGTAATATACTTGTCCCTATATTTTTTGCAATGTTTGTTAAAATATCATCCTGAGTCGTGGAGGGAGAAAGAGGATCCCTGAGGGGTGCTGTTGGATCTACGGAGCTTTCTCCCCTCCCAAGTGGAGTATCGATTGGCCCTTCAAATGGAGGTATGTACACGTAAGGACCTTCCCCGTGGCCTATGCTACGAGTTATAGTAATTAGACGATGCCGATGGATATACTCATATACTAAACAATCCTTGATTGTCAAGAATTTTTTATCACCATTAAGTAACCGATTTAAACAATCAAATTGCATCAGATGCTTCTCTTGTGGTGGATTAGGAACTACAAGTGAAAACAAGCAATGATTAATAAATTTATGATAAAGGCTGGGACTAAAAATTAAAGGATAAAGGTTATTACTTGACTTAAGCCATCTTCTGGCACATCCGGGTTGCTGCTTAATATAAAACCATTCAGGTTTTAGGTCCCCAGCTTTGCTACTAAACAGAACGGTGATAATTTTCCTTGTTGGCACCGATTCAAATTATATAAAAGATAGGGTGTCGTTGGTCCGATGCTTGAAATTGTAAAAGAAATGAACATCCTCAAAAGTAATCTCTACACCTAAAATTTCTTGGTATGCTATGTGTAAAGTATACAAGTAAGCATAGGAGTTGGGATGAAGCTGCATGGGGCAATCTGCAGTTGTCTTAGAAAATCGACGACGAATGGTGAAAACAGAGGTATTGCCCCAACTAGGCACATCAATCTGGTGATAGCCATGTACCCTTCCGGCGGGTTATGGGGACGATCTGTTTTCGAGGGCAACTCTGTATCTTTTCGAAGAATCCCGTGTTTTAGACATATTCGCGCGTGTCTGTCGTTGTGATCGTTGATTCAACCGTTAATCCTTTGGAAGTTCCAAAATAGTAACATTCCCGAACTCATCCGAGGATCGATTATCTCCTACTCCTCCTTCTTCTTCCTCGCCCAAAGAGACATTGCCCCCGGATGATACATCACTCTCATGAGTCCCCATTTCGTAGTCTGGACCTGAACTATTCCAACCCGAATCTGAGGTGGAAGATATGTCTTCAGTGGGTGGATTCTCGGATAATCTGGCAGCATCTTTTCTTTCAGCTAATCTAGACGAGCGTCTTTCAGCCATTTCTGCTAAACTATTAAAGAAACAATAGCAGGAGTCAAAGTAAGATTGCCCGTATTCCCCTGTGCCTGTGTTTGAGCTAAAGTGTACAAGTATGTGTGCAATGACAGAATTAAAGGAATACTATGTAAATATGCAATGCGGAAATAAACAATACGGTTATGCATTTGTGAGTGGTCCAAAAAATTCAGTCAAGAAGGCTCTATCCTAACTGTCCATAAAGTCATATGACCGCAGTCAATGTTGATTGAATTAGTTGTACCATTCAAGCACATTAAGTTGGATGTATTCAGATCGGTTCAGATGTGTATGTTATGATCGGTTCGAGTTAAGTCCCGTTTCTATGTTTTAGAATCGGATCGGTTCAGATGTCCAAATGGTGAGCGGACCGGTTTGGATCAGAGCAAGAGAAGAGAAGGAGTCGGATCGGAGGGGGCTAAAGGAAGACGACTCTGATGGGATCGGCTGAAACCAAACCGGACCATACCGGCATCCCAAGACCTATCCATTCAACTCAAACTCCCTCTACAACCATAATCCTCTTCTCCGACCCGAACCGATATCACCCTTTGCCCTTAGCTTCTCCTCTGTGTCCTTTCGTGACAGTTAATCCAAACCGATCCCGCCTCTCCCTTTTCCTTCCATTCCAAACCTCTTCGTATTTGCCAAAACCCAACTCGTAACTTAGCACTTACAAATTTACATGACCAATACTGATTTTGAACTCCATCACTACCATTTCGAGGTGGCGACAAGACTACCAACTACGATGGTGAGGGGGCGAGGGACTCGGCGTCGAGGTGGATACGATGACAAGTAATATCGCTCGAATCGCTCCTAAATTCGAGTTAAATCAATTAAAGAGGAGATTATTTAAAACTATTAACCCACCTATATATTCGATTTGAAGATTAAAGGGAATTCATAAGTTTGGAGGAATTAGGGTTTGTCACATGTGAACTCTGGAGAATGAAAGAAATGAATGAAAGAAGAGAGAGAGAGATGGAGAACGAGTCAATTTATATATGTGTGAAACGGCTCCTTGTATTCCCACCGGCGTGACATTCCACTCAGGCCAAAGCGGAAGATAGGTCCATGGCCATTTAGCCCATTGGCTTAAAGGCATTGGGACGCAGGTAAGGTTAGATGGATCCGATCCTAGCCCAAGTAGGATTACTAGCATTAACTCAACATATGAAATGAATACAAAGGGAAACATACAAAAGTTTACCCGAAGAAGTCACTTGGGTACTAAATGAAGTTCTTAGAGTCAAATTCAAGTAACAAAAGTAATCCACGCATTTCCTGATGTATTTATAGACAGCAAAAGGCGTGGATTAATGAAGCAACACTTCCCTACAAATGAATGGAAGCAACTATTCAGTAATCTTAATTCAGAGGTCAGCGAACAGATTGTTTCGAAGCACATTCCATCTTCGATGAAAATACACTCTAAGGGGGAAAAATGTTAGCCCACTTTGTGATTTGGCTACATAAAGTTAAGGGATCACCTGCCAAGTAAGTTCAAAAGAAGAAAGCAGCATCAGGAAGCCGGTTCGGTTCGGAAATCTTCAACTCATTCCCCTCGCGCCTCAAAACAAGCAGTCCAGAAAACAATGAATAGATGATACTCCCGAATCGGATCGGTGTCTTCTGACCTAAACCCTCAACACTTTACTGATCTGAACCATGGCTTCATAGCAGTGTTGCACGATCTCTTGAAAAATCGGAGCGGATGGGAATCCATTTGCCCATATTCACCCACGATCACCCACTAATCAATGAACTGTCAACACCATAGCGCTGGGATGAAGACCATGTACATCCGAACCGGAGGCCCTCCAAAGGACTTTCCTCCCTATAAATAAACCTGCAAGCTTCATTTGAGGGGATCTTTTGGAAAATCAACAACCAAATCCTCTTCCATAACCGATTTTCATCACTTTGTTCAGACCACAACCACCTTTTGAAACACATTTTTGGAGAAGATTGAGTGAAATTATTCATTGTATGAGTGTAATCGAGTGAAAACAACCATTATACTAGCATTTTTATCATCAATTGGAGAAATTCAAAGTGGACGTAGGCTCTTTAACGCCAAACCACTATAAATTGTGTGTTTTCTTCATTTTTTTTATTTCATTTAGAATCTTCCTTAGTTTGAGTGTTAGAGCCATTTTTGGATCTAACAGTATCTAAATATATTGTATTATATGATCTATTATCTATGATGAGTTGTAATTTGTTCTGAATGCGGCCCTTAGCCCTCGTAGTTTTATCAATCGGTACGTCGGTCCTCTTGAGTTAAGAAAGAAAAAATACTATACATCCAATCGACGTATTCAGTAATCATCTAATACAAGATTACGAATGATTGCTTTTAGTTAACCCTATTCTCTGCTTTAATATGTAGTATTATTTTGTAATGCTCTTTTTAAGCCATGTCTTAGCATAAAGCATCATAGTAATGGTGAAGGCCATGTTTCTTTGAGGGGAGACGGTTGAAATCTAGTTTTTTTTATTAGTTGAAATGTTTTTTTGGTTAGTGCACGAGTTCCAAAGACAAGTCATGGTTTTTGAATTCAACTATCTCTTTTTACAACTCGTTTAAGCCATATCATTGCTTGAGTTCTATTATGACATTTACTCCATAATTAATCATACTAGATGAACTACATCACTTCCCTTTTCTATACCTCTAACGATCCCAAAAGTAAAGCTTTCCACGTCGCTCGGGCATGGTCTCCATTATTGATTACTAATCGATAGTAGGTAAGTAATAAATATATACTCATAGTACAACATGGCTCAATTTTCTAGCATGGACGAGCTGTCTATCTAAAATGGTCTGTCTATGGAGTAGGAGTCACTGGACTTACATTGCATAGATTAAAACAATATAATTGCTTCTATCAATAAGTAGAATCCGATGGTTTACCCACGTCAAATTACCTTGGACTGTGGACGTTGATCATAAGGAAATATTATTCAAAGTAAAATATAATAGCATGTTGAACAAGAAGTTCTAATGTTTAAAGTAACTCGCCGATCACCCCATCTTATGTAAGGTGAAGGAACATCCATTTCACTTGAAGTTGGATCTTCAACAACCCCAGCTTCAACACTTGTTCTTGTTATGCCATGATAACCTTTCACTTCTTGGTATTATGGTCTACAAGTTCTAACGAGCTAATCGTTTGTCAAGTACCTTTAGGTTTGAGGATTCAGACTAACCCTCCAAAGAGAGTACCTTCAATCATATCTGCCAAGTTTCTCTAAATATATGTCTCCGGTAGGGTATCCTTGAGGATGATTACCATCATTACAAGAAAACACTGGTTTTGTAACGGAAAAATCCATTGCTAAACTCTTGTTAAAGGCCCGTTAGCGACGGATTTGTGGTAGAATACGACTGTCGCAAAAAAACACATTGGTATTTTAGGCACAATTTTGCGACGGAAATTAACGTCAATTCTCTGTCACTTCACCGTCGTTTTTTGATATATTATCATTTCATTTTAAAATATTTTGCTGACGTGTTACCGACTTATATATATAACATAATAAAATCAGTAAATATTTTTCTATCGCTAAATGCACGCTACTTAGAGAGGGATTACCGATAGAAATACATAACAAACATTTTGCATACCAGTTATCCGTTGGTAAATCCTAGAAATTCCATCGGTATTCCCTTTCTATTCTGGTTAAATATATTTTTTTGCCAGCCATCGCTACCAACTGATAGTTATATATATATATAATCAACAAAAAAGGAAATAAAATTTTTATTTTTTTATCACAACAACATTTTTTTGTTAAAACTAATATTCCATACAAAAAGCAATACCGTCCACAATCATCCATCAATGTAAAAACAACAGTATAAAAACAACAATGTAAAAACAATAGTATAGATCCGGGGATTTCAAGCAACTCTGTATGCTATGTTTTGTAGTCAGTGCTAGAAATTTTAGGCCTTGAATTTCCACTGCAAAGTTTGTCGGTCGTGTTCAATGAATGTTTTGAACAAGGACATTGCTTGAGCCATCATGGAGTATGGATTTTCAGAACCACTAGGTAGTAATATTGTCATTCCCTGCAGTATAATTGCGCCATTAAAAACATCTAACGTGTTTACAAATTACAACGGAGAAAATGCATGAAGAAATGTATTGGTGACTCACTTCCTTAGCAGTGCCAGCAAATGCTTTGATGTATTGCTCTACTATGCTCAAGCTCGCAGCCGATGAGAATGTACAGAAGCCAAATAAACACATAACCAATAATAATATGATTATTCTTGGCACAAATAAAAAAATACAGTCAAATAACCTTAAACACAAAACTGAAAATATACATAATATTGATGCACTTTGAGATATTGATATACAAAACATACATAATATTTATGCACTTTGAGATAATGATATACAAATTAGTAAATGATATTATTCAGAAACTGAATTCACACAAATATAATAAACGAACATTTAGCAACCTAACTCAGGCTGAATCATTCAGTTTTTCTCAAAACATGGTTAAGATCCCATTGCACTGATTCTAAATTAAAATGGACACTAGCGAATTCCCCTTGTATCACTTGTATTATAGAAATTATGTTCAAAAATCAAGACCAGATGCCATAAAGAATGTTCTAATAGACATTCAAATTAAAAGTTAAATCTAGTGAAACTAGAACAACTGATAAGTGATGGTGCACCAAGGTGGCATGCCATTGACACATTAGAATAAAACATAAACAATGCATACATAAATTATCGCTATGTTGGCAAAGATGATGAGTTCCATGAGCACCATATGAATTATGATTATGGAGAAAAGTAACACAAATAGGAATGCTCGCAAAATAAGTTGAACATAATATGAATATGGTTTAAATAATGCAGACAACATGGTGGAGGATCATTATAGTTTTCAAATTGTATAGGTTTGTTTCCTGAAGTTTAAACAATTTTTTTTAAAATATAATGATAAATCCAACATTTATCTTTCAAAAGGGATATTTTGACTTGTAGCTTGGAAGCCAGATGGAGTTTGCATGTAGGAAAAAACAAGGAAATAGAAGATGCATACGGTGGGAGAGAACCTAAAATAAATATTGGGGAAGGTAAATAAGACGAAAAATTCTAAAAACACTAGAACATTTGACAGTTAGCTGGAAATAAGGATATACCTTTTGATTTGTAGTCAAATACGTTACCATTGCAACACAAGGGCCAATGTTAAGAGAATATTTGACAAAAACTGGATAGGTCATCTTAGAACTGTACCAAACACAATTTGTATGTTAGCCTTTTGCATCTCTTGTTATGTTCTGTCATTCAAATACTGGATATGCGACAGATATTAATTCTTACATATTTAATTCTTAGTTGGTACAGTATAACAGATTCATAATTGTTGGCTTTAAAGCATGACACTTAAATCTCAAAGTAGAAATAGCAAGTGTCTTTAGTTTTGACAAAATTAACCGATAAAATGGAACAATGTAAATTTGGATAATTTTACCTAAATTTGATAGGGCTTTAAATTAAACTATTCACAAAGCATTGCTACTCACAACATATAAATAATTGAATAATACCTAATTGTTAAGCACAGTTGGAAACTCCTGATAGTGGATATCAAATCAGTCAGCTTGCGAATTTCAGATTAATAATCTTCCTTTGCTAAAAATCTATTTTATAACCTGCTATACAAATTAAAAGCACTTAAATGATTTCAACTCAAAGAGAGCTAGAGGTCGACCTAAAATGACATGGGAGGAGATAATAAAGAGGGATTTAAGTAATTGGAGCATATCTGAGGAGCTAGTAGTGGATAGGAGTGCATGGAAGTTGGCAATCCATGTACCAGAACCTTAGGTTTTTTTTAAAAAAAAATCTTTTTGATTATTTTAGATTTTATTTCACTTTTGTTGAACCTTTTTACTTTTTTATAACTATTTTAGACTTTATTTCAATTTTATTGAACCTTTTTACTTTTTTTTATAAGAAAAAAAACTTTTTCAGATGACTTTTTATCTGTTTGGTTATTTTAAACCCATATATATATATTATTATCAGTATTATTTATTTTATTTTATTTTGGGTTCCATATCGAGCCAACCCCAACTTGTTTGGAATATATGGCTTTGTTGTTGTTGTTGTTGTTTGTCTGTTACTACCTTCTGATCCGGTAGCTCCACTAAAACGACTATGGGAAAGCATCTATCTGAAATACAATGGAAACTTGCTGCAGATCCACTTAATGAATGATTAGCATAACAGAAGAAGGAGAAGAAGCTATGCACCAAATTGCAGTTATCTCTTGATATTGATAATTAAATGGTTAATAAAAGACCCAACGAAAGAGTCAAAAAGTGACAGACTAGAACATAAATCTCTGTCATAGCATTCTTCAGCTAAAACTTAATAAGTACATAATTCACATAATTGAAGATTTGGGTGGTAACTCACTGTCAGATGCTGAATCCGTCACCAAAGCATTGGTAGACAACATCTCTTCCATTCGAAGTCCTGGAGTTTTTATGGTTGCGGATCCCCCATTAGAGTCGCGTTAGATTCGAGTTGCTACCATCGTCGACGTCTAGAGCCAAGCCAAGTCAGTCATGTGTTGCACCTAGGCAAGTTGTTGCTCCCGCCTTTCATGAATTCCTATAATAAACTGGGGGAGAACGACTTGGAATTTGGAGAACTGAAAGGCGATGAGAAAAAAATGTTAATTAAAGATAATCTAGGATGGGCGGAATGTATTGGAAGGCCACTAAAAATTTTCAGCTATCGCTTTTTTTTTCTTTTCAAATTTCAAGTTTGTTACGTTTTGTTTTTGGAGAACGAAAAAGATAGTCTGTTACGCTTTGTTTCAATTAATGCTAATTCCCGCTAAAGTTCAAATGATATTTGTGAATGTTTTTTTACACTGTACA
This sequence comes from Allium sativum, assembly GCA_030737875.1. Lineage (NCBI taxonomy): Eukaryota > Viridiplantae > Streptophyta > Magnoliopsida > Asparagales > Amaryllidaceae > Allium > Allium sativum. The sequence goes on from CM060912.1 coordinate 435,472,376, forward strand.
TAACATTAACTGTTTTAGTGATTGGTTTACCACTTTTCACAATAAATCAATTTTGTTATTATATGTCACATAAGTTAAGTCATTGAAATATTTTGCTTCGACTTTGAAGTTCATTTACTCTACGAAACAGAGGCAAAGTTTAATGCTAAAAAATTGCAAAAGAGGGAATTAACATGTTTTCAAACATTTTATAAAATACTACATTTATTTAGAAATTTTAGCTTTTAAATTTTTTAACAAAATATTGAATATTAAATAAAACTATAAATTATAAATTTAAATTAATTGATATTAATTTTTAAATAACCAATATAATTTATTATTTATTAATTATTACCTTTTAAATATTGAATATAATAATCGACTATAATTATTAAATATTATCTCTTAATGTTAATTAATAAATTCAATTATTTAACAGTATTATAAAATATTATTCATTTTTATTAATTATTATTTCTTAATTTTTTTTTTAAATAACTAATATTATTTATTATTTAGTAATTATCATTTATCATTTTTTACATATTAATATTCAACATAATTTCAAGTTATAACTATTGAATAATAAATATTAAACATCTCTTGCAAATCTGTTGGAATTCTGCTGCAAAATAGCTTCGATAAATATTTGTCATTATTCTTCCTAGATTTGCAGTGGAAAATAGCAGCAGAATTCTTCTATCAGTAATTTGATGCAATTTGCAACGGTTTAGTGAGGGATGACAAAAAAAGACGGTAATAAATAAAATGAAAAAAGTTGAAAAAACAAAAAACAATCATTTGCAGATCACATGGAAATTCTTCGGAAATTAGCAACGGAAATTTCCGTTCTAAATATTTGATGCTAAATCAATGTTTTCTTGTAGTGCATTTTATGATAAGGTTCGAGTTCATGCATGAAGACGTGTAACAAATACTTATGCTTAGTGGTACCGTCCCACCATTATATGTTCATTATAATGCTATTGTAAGAACATAAACTAATTCCATTCCAAGTGCACCCTAACAGCTATTCATTTTTAAGTTCATTGTCCATCATTTTTATGAATGGATTCACATGGCCCTCAAAATTTAACATGCTCGTAAATCTTCTGTAATACAAGAAGTGGCGGTATTTCTTCTCTATCTAATAACTAAAGACTGGAAGGGAATAAAATTAAGGCAAATTCTACTTCAACCCATGTTTTTAGTTAGTAGCCCCCCTTAAAAAATTGAAAAATTAATGACTAAGTACCTTAAGGAGTTATCTTCTCATCTAATCTCAGTACAACGTAATATTATACTTCCTGTTAAAACACCTAAGCTTCAAAACCCTAGATTTCAAATCACTGAAGGAAAAATTCATTTGCAAAGAACAATACAATGGATTTTGAAAGAGAAGACGATTTCTCATCGCATTCACAATAGCTAACTAAAAAAATTAAAAATTTGAGTTTTCTTACTTTTCAAGTACAGCTGATGCACAACGAATTGACTTATTTTATATAAAACCACAGAGGATTAGTACTAGGAAACTATAAGAACATAGGGAAATAAAAGCGGGGATATATAATGAACCACGTAAATTCTATACGTGGAAAATGTATGAATCACGAATATTGATTACGTGGTATGCTTGTATACCACGCTCTTTAGCAGAATTTTGTTAGTTATTATTTTTCTGGTTTGTGCTAAATGTTTGGTATATTTGTTTTATGTAGATTGTAGAATTCTCTACTGATGAAGAAATGAATGATGAGATAGTATTGGATTATTCAAATGAGTTCACGACTTATGATGTAAGTTTTCTTTGATTAAAGCTCAAATAACTCGTGAGTACTTACATTCTAGTTAACATTTTAAATGCAAATATATCCTTCGTGGAAAAAATTAGTTGATTGGGTTCGTGATACTGGGAAGCATCTAGGTTTTGTTATCATAATCTTGAAATTAGATACCAGTGCATCAGTCAAGAAACTAAGAATCATGTTTGCTTCTGAATGAAGTGGCGTTTACAAGAAGCGAAAAGATTTTAAGCCAAAAAATCTCCGACTTACGGTTACCAAAAAATGCAATTTCCCATTTAGACTCAAAGGCGAGAAACTTTGTGGTTTAGATGATTGGCGATTGCATGTCGTTAATGGTTTTCACAATCATTCCGAACTGAAAAATATAGATGGTCATTCATATATTGTCGACTAACCAAAGCTGAGATTAGGTGTAACACCCCGTGTATTCTATAACCGTGAAAGTCATAAATTAAAGTATAATTAATTTGAAATCAAGGAACTAAGGGAAACGGGATACGCCATTGCGTTCGTCTCGGAAAAATACGCGAAATAGAGTCCGAGTTTTCGAAAAACGGAGTCCGTATGAAGAAGATATAGCCTCTGGAAGTTTCTGAATTAAGTTTAAAATTCGAACAGCTCAGAATAAAACAGTTTAAAATTAAAACCGGGCCCAATTGGTCAGGGCGGGAAAAATCCCGCCAGATGCACCCAGGTCGACTGGGCTATCGACCTGGTCTAGCCAGGTCGACAGGGCTGTCGACAGGCATGTCGACCTGGTCCAGACCCAGGTCGAACCCAGTCCACCCTGGCTGGCCTAGTCTATGTTGGTCGATTTTCTGTTGGCTGCTTTGTCATTAGGGCTAGGTGGCAGGCTCTAATTGGTCTCTCCTCCGAATGAATGGCTACGATCAATCCAAGCAACATCAAGGGTCCTAATCAGTTCCTAACCTCTATAAAAATGACCCTAGACTCTACCTAGGTTTCTTACACAATTCTCTAGCCTCCATTGCTCTCTTCTTCTAATAAAAATAAAAATGGCGTCTCTGCTCTGCTGGAATTAAAACTAGAAGATAATCAACATCAGCCTAAGCAACTCAATTCAAACTAGAGATTAAAGTTCTGCAAAGATTCTACAACAAGTTAAAGTTCTTTCTTTAATCCAATCAAGGCAAGTACAGTTATTCTCCGCTATAAACGTTAATTATAATTTTGATATGCATTTAAATCTGAGTTTGAGGTTGTATTCTCTTCTGTTAGATCTGTTTTCTGTGACTGTTCTATATTCCTTTCTTCTTTTCTGTTTCTATAGCCAGGCTACCACGAGCCTGTGCCTAATCTCATAAGAGATAAACGTATGAACGCAAGTTTTGGGATGAATGATGAGAAATTTGACAAAACCAAATTGAATGTATGACTTTAGGTCTGAGGCATAAAATATATTGGACATATGACTTGGGATTGGATGCATAAATTTGACTATGAACATATAATTTATGCATGTTGTATGCATAGTTATGTTGTAATTTAGACCTGTAATTAATTAGAAAAAAAATAGCATATGTTATAAACTAGTTTTAGACCTATGCATATTTTGTGATAAAAGAAGAAGAGGAACTACTGTAAAGATTACATATGATTTGAGACTTTGGACAAAATGCATATAAAAAGGCAAGATCTGATTTTTAGAAGATATGGTTTAAAGATTTATATTATTGGGGATAGTTTGCATAATAATTCATGACATGAAAAGAAGGAAGATATGGAAACTTAAGATTTACATTAATTAGGATATCTATTATTGTAATTACACCTAAATAGGGATTTTTGGATATATGACATGCATTGAAATTAATGGTTATATTTGGTATAATCTATATTGGAACATATGTTATATGGCAAATTATGTCCATATTCTGCGCTTAAGCAAACATGGAATATATGTTGTGAATCATGAAAATTATGTAGGCATATGAATTTAGGCCTAATTTATGACTAGGCAAGGCATGTAAATAGAACCTTTAGAATTATTAGATTTGCTAAATCTGCTAATTTGCTAAGTTGCCTAAACTGCTAGTTTTGTTATATTGCCTAGACTGCTAATTAGATTGAAATGCCAAATCTGTTAAATTTGTCTGTTGAGATGCCTAATCTGTTATATGCCAAAATCTGCTAAGTGCTAAATCGGTTAAATCTGTTAAGTCACCAAATCTGCTAAAATCTGTTATCTGCTATATCGGTTGAGTTGATGTGATCATTCTGTTATTGATATAATCTGAATTGGCATATATATTGGGTGTGCACATAAACGGTAAATAATTAATTAATTGGCCGCAAAGATGAATATGGCTAACTCGAGGTTAGAATGAGTTTGCGACGTAAATCTGCCCGGAACCGCCCGGCACATCCAGTGGCCGCAAACAATAGGTTCTAATGTGAGAAGTTAGTCATAACATGCGTAAGACACGAGGTTAGGTCTGGCTTGTGGCAGAAGTCTGCCCGGAACCGCCCGGCATATCCAGCGGCCACAAGCTACCGACCTAATGTGAGAGGTCTGTGCATTAATAATTAATTAATGCAAATCTAAGATAAGAATGACGTCTAAAACGTATTGGGGAAAAATAGGGTTAAACCAAAGGGATTAATAGATGTAGTAAAACCCGTCCATGAATCTGTAGGCCCAATACAAAGTTAGACAAATCTGAAAAATCTGTACATCTGATCCGTTAGTCTGAAAACTTGTTAACTTAATTTGTGAATTAGTAAATCTGAATTCTGTATGTCTGAACTTGTAAACAAGTTAATCTGAAATCTGTTAGTCTGGGGACACAAGGTTAGGAGGGGAATTACCGGTGTCATCTGTTGTTTGGGACCCATATTAGTCAGTAACCCTTTCTGGTATCAAAACTTTGACCCAACAGTAGGTAGGGTCCGGGCACGCTTACTGAACTAATTATAAGTGGTTCATTCTGATAATGGCGAGGGGTGTTGATGGTGCGTTCCAACCGGGTCATGTGCGTGCATGGATCCCGGTCTGCCTCTGAGGATGTAAGACGCTGTGACATCTGTAAATAGGTCTGTGCCAATTGGTTGTCACTTTAGGGAGTGATACACCCTACTGTGGGGCCGACACAGGATATTTATGTATTAGGGAGCCGATCGCTTGGGGTAGGGTTTTAGGGTACGCTTAGTTCTGTCTGTTTCTGTTGGTACCGTCTGTTTCTGTTGGGTGGTAACACCTGTCTGTTTCTGTGTGATACCGTCTGTTCGGGTGGTAAAGGCCCATTACTAGTGTACACCTAATTCCACATTCTGTTTCCATAAGGATAAAATCTGTTTCTTCTTCTGTCTGTTTCTGATCGGGTAGTAAAGGCCCATTATTAGCATTCTGTTTCTGTTAAAGTATTCTGTACCCGTTCCTGCTTCAATTTAGACGTTAGGGGGACACCTAATTCTGTTATGCTAGTATTAGTGCAGAGAAGTGTGAGACAATAGTTTATATCATTCTGTTTTTCTGTTATATCTGCTACACCTGTTATAGTTATCTCACATCCAGTTTTATGTTCATATCATATTATTATTATCTGTTCATATGCTGAAAGTCACTGGACTTGCCAGACTTTTTGTCTGACCCTTGTTGTTTCGCCTCCTTTCTTCCGTTTCCCCCCCAGGTTATCCAAGGAGGGAAATACTTTAGCTTGATCCGGATTTCTCTTTGCTTGAAGTGCTTAAAGTATGGCTTGGCTCTGTATAGCTTCCGTTCCATGGGGATTATGATTTTAAACTATGCATTTTGAAGGCTTTGTACAAGACTGATATTTTGTACTTGAATTCTGAAATTGAAAGGATGTAACCATATTAATTTCTGTTTCCGCTGTAATAAAGTTAAAATTTTTCAAGTACTGTTTTATCTGTCTTGTAAGTTTCTGTTCTGTTTACTAAAATGCTCCACCAAAGTTAAGGCATTCCCTTTGTGAGTGACCTTAACGGAGGTGGGGTGTTACACTTGGTATCAGAGCTGAAGGTTACCGGATTTGATAAAGAATTTTTGAAAACTATTTTCAAAAAGGTTTTGAAAAGGAAGTATTTTCAAAAGTAAAGCTTATTTTGAAAAACATAGTCCCCTAAGCCATATATCTATCTTTTGATCCTCTGCTTGAATCCTTGTTTCCTTCTTTCTTGAGTCTCTGGGGCTCCCGGTTTTCTGGGGGGTAACCTCATCGAAGGGCAAAGTAGTGCCCGACTTCCATCGATAGCTGTAGTAGTTTCACCTGCGGCTAGTTTTCTTTAGAGCTTTGAAGGATTTTTCCGGGCGATGGAGGCAGCTTTCGAGGGATTGGTCAACATGTTACACAAGGATAGTAAAGATGAGAATGATGAGGTTTGGCTAAGAAGCACAACCCAAAAGGTGAGAAACTCATATAGACTTAGTTCACAATGGAGGCAAAAGGGAAACACAAAAGAAGGAAGGAAAGATTGAAGATAAGGAGGAGGAAAGTATTTTACTTATGGAAGCTCGACTCATCTGAATAAGGATTACCGAAAGAGGAAGGGGAGGGTGCTTGCTTCAACTGTGGGGAGATGGGACACTTCACTAGGGACTGCCCAAAGAAACGAGGACAAGGAGGGCAGGCGAACACTCTTGAGGCTAGTGGCTAGGATAGGAATAGAAAAATTTCTATAGTAGGTTTAATTTCTTTATCTGATTATGGAGTTAAGACTTTTTCTGATTCTGGTATTTTGGTTTTGTAATCGATACTCTGCACTTTAATACTAGTATTATTTCTGAATTCCGCTGTAGACTCAGACCCATAAGGGTTATGGATCATCTGTTTGGGACTGGGGCTTGAGGGATATCTGTGTTAGGCGTCAAGTATGACGCATACATTCTGAGTTTTCGTGGGGTATGATTTTATCATGCTTAGCTTCCTAAGAATCATTAGGGAACCTGATTTGTGCCAGTAGTCTGTAAATATCTAAATACTTTTTATAGGATTTCCAGTTTCGACATTGTCTAAAGAAGGTACTCCTCTGGGTGTCAATTTGATGTTGGTTTCGGTCTTTGGGGCCGATACTTAGGAACCATGTCTAATGGGAACCAAATTTTCGTTCTATCTGTACTCGCTTCCATCATTTGACTGTATCCTATCGATCGAATCTTCGAACTTTAGGTAGAAACTAATGGGTGTAAACATGTGTTTGAGACATGTTATGTTTGATGGTTGCAAGTGGATGCAAGTGGTTGCTAGTGGTTGCTCGTGGATGCATATACACACACTAGGAACTAGATCGGCTCGAAAGCACTCTCAAACTGCATATGGATGTGTGAGCATTTTTAAATTTTTATGGATGCAAAATGGTTGAATCAGCATATGGATGTTGCATATGAATGAGCAGTTGTGCACTCATATAGAAATGATATGTCTCAAATAGGAAAATTTGCATACATATTGGACTCATGGCACTAACATGATTTGCATTAAGGAGGTCGACTGAATCAGTGGGCCGCCTGATTTTGCATTAGATACGGACATGAACACACACTGTGCATTCAAACATGAAAGCATTAGAAGTCTATAAGGACAATGGATGCCTGTGGTTGATGATTGAGTAGATGGATGATTGGATGGTAGGACACATTCTTCTTAACTTGAAGATTTCGGGGACGAAATCCTTTTAAGTGGGGGAGAATGTAACACCCTGTGTATTCTACAACCGTGAAAGTCATATATTAAAGTATAATTAATTTGAAATCAAGGAACTAAGGGAAACGGGATACGCCATTGCGTTCGTCTTAGAAAAATACGCGAAATAGAGTCCGAGTTTTCGAAAAACGGAGTCCGTATGAAGAAGATATAGCCTCTGGAAGTTTCTGAATTAAGTTTAAAATTCGAACAGCTCAGAATAAAACAGTTTAAAATTAAAACCGGGCCCAATTGGCCAGGGCGGGAAAAATCCCGCCAGATGCACCCAGGTCGACTGGGCTGTCGACCTGGTCTAGCCAGGTCGACAGGGCTGTTGACAGGCATGTCGACCTGGTCCAGACCCAGGTCGAACCCAGTCCACCCTGGCTGGCCTAGTCTATGTTGGTCGATTTTCTGTGGGCTGCTTTGTCATAAGGGCTAGGTGGCAGGCTCTAATTGGTCTCTCCTCCGAATGAATGGCTACGATCAATCCAAGCAACATCAAGGGTCCTAATCAGTTCCTAACCTCTATAAAAATGACCCTAGACTCTACCTAGGTTTCTTACACAATTCTCTAGCCTCCATTGCTCTCTTCTTCTAATAAAAATCAAAATGGCGTCTCTGCTCTGCTGGAATTAAAACTAGAAGATAATCAACATCAGCCTAAGCAACTCAATTCAAACTAGAGATTAAAGTTCTGCAAAGATTCTACAACAAGTTAAAGTTCTTTCTTTAATCCAATCAAGGCAAGTACAGTTATTCTCCGCTATAAACGTTAATTATAATTTTGATATGCATTTAAATCTGAGTTTGAGGTTGTATTCTCTTCTGTTAGATCTGTTTTCTGTGACTGTTCTATATTCCTTTCTTCTTTTCTGTTTCTATAGCCAGGCTACCACGAGCCTGTGCCTAATCTCATAAGAGATAAACGTATGAACGCAAGTTTTGCGATGAATGATGAGAAATTTGACAAAACCAAATTGAATGTATGACTTTAGGTCTGAGGCATAAAATATATTGGACATATGACTTGGGATTGGATGCATAAATTTGACTATGAACATATAATTTATGCATGTTGTATGCATAGTTATGTTGTAATTTAGACCTGTAATTAATTAGAAAAAAAATAGCATATGTTATAAACTAGTTTTAGACCTATGCATATTTTGTGATAAAAGAAGAAGAGGAACCACTGTAAAGATTACATATGATTTGAGACTTTGGACAAAATGCATATAAAAAGGCAAGATCTGATTTTTAGAAGATATGGTTTAAAGATTTATATTATTGGGGATAGTTTGCATAATAATTCATGACATGAAAAGAAGGAAGATATGGAAACTTAAGATTTACATTAATTAGGATATCTATTATTGTAATTACACCTAAATATGGATTTTTGGATATATGACATGCATTGAAATTAATGGTTATATTTGGTATAATCTATATTGGAACATATGTTATATGGCAAATTATGTCCATATTCTGCGCTTAAGCAAACATGGAATATATGTTGTGAATCATGAAAATTATGTAGGCATATGAATTTAGGCCTAATTTATGACTAGGCAAGGCATGTAAATAGAACCTTTAGAATTATTAGATTTGCTAAATCTGCTAATTTGCTAAGTTGCCTAAACTGCTAGTTTTGTTATATTGCCTAGACTGCTAATTAGATTGAAATGCCAAATCTGTTAAATTTGTCTGTTGAGATGCCTAATCTGTTATATGCCAAAATCTGCTAAGTGCTAAATCGGTTAAATCTGTTAAGTCACCAAATCTGCTAAAATCTGTTATCTGCTATATCAGTTGAGTTGATGTGATCATTCTGTTATTGATATAATCTGAATTGGCATATATATTGGGTGTGCGCATAAACGGTAAATAATTAATTAATTGGCCGCAAAGATGAATATGGCTAACTCGAGGTTAGAATGAGTTTGCGACGTAAATCTGCCCGGAACCGCCCGGCACATCCAGTGGCCGCAAACAATAGGTTCTAATGTGAGAAGTTAGTCATAACATGCGTAAGACACGAGGTTAGGTCTGGCTTGTGGCAGAAGTCTGCCCGGAACCGCCCGGTATATCCAGCGGCCACAAGCTACCGACCTAATGTGAGAGGTCTGTGCATTAATAATTAATTAATGCAAATCTAAGATAAGAATGACGTCTAAAACGTATTGGGGAAAAATAGGGTTAAACCAAAGGGATTAATAGATGTAGTAAAACCCGTCCATGAATCTGTAGGCCCAATATAAAGTTAGACAAATCTGAAAAATCTGTACATCTGATCCGTTAGTCTGAAAACTTGTTAACTTAATTTGTGAATTAGTAAATCTGAATTCTGTATGTCTGAACTTGTAAACAAGTTAATCTGAAATCTGTTAGTCTGGGGACACAAGGTTAGGAGGGGAATTACCGGTGTCATCTGTTGTTTGGGACCCATATTAGTCAGTAACCCTTTCTGGTATCAAAACTTTGACCCAACAGTAGGTAGGGTCCGGGCACACTTACTGAACTAATTATAAGTGGTTCATTCTGATAATGGCGAGGGGTGTTGATGGTGCGTTCCAACCGGGTCATGTGCGTGCATGGATCCCGGTCTGCCTCTGAGGATGTAAGACGCTGTGACATCTGTAAATAGGTCTGTGCCAATTGGTTGTCACTTTAGGGAGTGATACACCCTACTGTGGGGCCGACACAGGATATTTATGTATTAGGGAGCCGATCGCTTGGGGTAGGGTTTTAGGGTACGCTTAGTTCTGTCTGTTTCTGTTGGTACCGTCTGTTTCTGTTGGGTGGTAACACCTGTCTGTTTCTGTGTGGTACCGTCTGTTCGGGTGGTAAAGGCCCATTACTAGTGTACACCTAATTCCACATTATGTTTCCATAAGGATAAAATCTGTTTCTTCTTCTGTCTGTTTCTGATCGGGTAGTAAAGGCCCATTATTAGCATTCTGTTTCTGTTAAAGTATTCTGTACCCGTTCCTGCTTCAATTTAGACGTTAGGGGGACACCTAATTCTGTTATGCTAGTATTAGTGCAGAGAAGTGTGAGACAATAGTTTATATCATTCTGTTTTTCTGTTATATCTGCTACACCTGTTATAGTTATCTCACATCCAGGTTTATGTTCATATCATATTATTATTATCTGTTCATATGCTGAAAGTCACTGGACTTGCCAGACTTTTTGTCTGACCCTTGTTGTTTCGCCTCCTTTCTTCCGTTTCCCCCCCAGGTTATCCAAGGAGGGAAATACTTTAGCTTGATCCGGATTTCTCTTTGCTTGAAGTGCTTAAAGTATGGCTTGGCTCTGTATAGCTTCCGTTCCATGGGGATTATGATTTTAAACTATGCATTTTGAAGGCTTTGTACAAGACTGATATTTTGTACTTGAATTCTGAAATTGAAAGGATGTAACCATATTAATTTCTGTTTCCGCTGTAATAAAGTTAAAAATTTTCAAGTACTGTTTTATCTGTCTTGTAAGTTTCTGTTCTGTTTACTAAAATGCTCCACCAAAGTTAAGGCATTCCCTTTGTGAGTGACCTTAACGGAGGTGGGGTGTTACATTAGGTAAGCTATAAAGATGCATAAGAACTTGGTAAAGCCAAAAAAAAAAATAGGCACCAGTAAATGAAATTATACTTCAAATTCTACCATAATCAAAACAATTTACAACGTGATAAAAGCACAGATTGCTATTGAACGAGAAGGTCGACCACAAGTTCAATACTTGCTTAGTAAATTGAAAGAGTTTGGTTACTTTTAATGGCATCGTAAGACATGGAACAGATATTATTAAAGATTTCTTTTGGGCATATCCTATTAGTTTGAATTTTCTACGTACATTTTCCAGGGTTATCATATTAGATTGCACGTATAAAACCAATAGATATAGATTGCTATTACTCGAGATTGTTGGAGTTACTTGCACAGATCTTACATTCTGTATTGCCAGTGCGTATTTAGTTTCCAAAACAGAGGAAAATTATATGTGGGCATTAGAGAGATTGAAATCAGTGTTGGTAGATTGTGAAGTGGAAATGCCATCAATCTTCATTTCTGATAGAGAAACGACACTAGTTAATGCTACTGGATTTGTGTTTCCTCAGTCCGCTCATATGTTATGCACGTGGCATATTAAAAACAATGTTCTCATATATATGATAAAAATAGTGAAAGGTATGGAGCTTGAAGAGAAGAATTCTTTCTTATTTGATTGGAATGAATTAGTGTGTTCAAAAAATATAGTTGCGTATAATGAGAATTTGCAAGTGTTGCACGAAAAGTATGCAAGCCATACTTCACTTTTGTAGTATATTCACGAGACATGGTTGGATACTGATGTGATGACCCCAAACTTCCACGGAATGAAAGTAAGGAATAATCATATGGAATACAACATAAATACAACAATACAGACCATGGATACCGCATAGCATAGGAAAACTATATAATAACAACATCATAGCAGCTTAAAATATGAATGTCATCAAATACAGAATTCCACAGTCACAGAGTTCTAAATTATTACATCAAATTCAGCAAAAGGAAATAAGTTTCAAACAACTGGAAATAGAATAAGTTCAGATGTCTCAAAGTCTAAAGATAAAATGCAACAAAAGATAAACGATAGATAGTCTTTATAGCTCCAACTCATCACCTCAACTAAGAAACTCCAAGAAAGCTCCAAAGACAGTAACTCCAAAGAAAGTGAAAACCTGTTACTTGGCTGCCCGTGTGGAAAAGAGGGCACCCGAGTTTGCAAAGGTGAAAACAAACTACGAGTCAGTCATGGGACTGGTGTGAGAATTCTTAACTAATCCAACTAATAGTAATAAGGCAAATCCAAAAACCACGCCGCTAACATGGATTGGGTTTATTTCAATGGATTGCTGTGCATAATTTAAAGTGACAGAACAGATAAATAAGTAAATCGTAAACAACGCAATGCTTTTGGAAAAATGGAATCATCATACGACTCAAGTCCCATCACACAATGCAATGCAAACCAGAGGATAGAGTTTTACCTTATGATGTTTAAACATGCTTAGTACAATAAAAACGAATTTTGATATTATTATTAGTGTATATAAAAATATTTCAAAATAAATGTATCAATCCTAGGAAGCATAACTACCATATACTATGCCTCCATACTAGTAATACAATCAAGTACGTGGGGTCGTATTGGGAATTTGGTTTCCATCATGAGACAAGTCTAGGAACGATCTCCTTACGGATTTGAGACACTCTAGCTAATGTCTCAGGATTCCCCGCAGTGAACCCTTGTATCCTGCAGGGCCGGTCCGCACATACGATTTTGCGGATTAGTTATTCCTGAACACATGTTTCCCAGTCCTATAGGACCTAATATCAGAGGCACCTCATTCCATCATCCCCATAAGTAAAATGCCGGGCCATGTGAAACCCAAACACCACTTCTAGCTAGAAAGAAACTTGCTGCTCTCCATGCATTCCCTTGCTCCGTTTTAGACTCAACCGAGTTGTGAGGCCCGTGAAGTTACGAAATACACAAAGCTAAGCTTATTCAAGTTGTGCTTTGTTCGTCACCACAAGGTTCTGCTTTTCAACAAGAAACCTTGATCATTGCATCTTGGTATGCCACACTATCAATCCATATCATACTATTAATCTTTTGCCAAAATATACAAAAGGGTGTTAAGCAAGAGAATAAATTCTCCGCCACCAAACATTCATACATTCGGCAGAAAATATATAAATACAATATAAAGGAGTACAATGTCGGACACACATTCCATTTATAAGCCCGTTCTGGGTCTGAACGAAACTGGAGATACTCTCGTCCCATATGTCCGGTACGGAAAGGAGGTACCTGCATATCCGTGCAATCAACATGTTCGTTTGGACAATTACCATGACCCTTGAATTGGGAGCAAGTCAATTCAGGGTCTTAATCGTTGTCCATTCGATGGGAAGATTGACGGTCTTCAATCGCTGTCTTCAAACTTCTATTCTTAAACGTCGTTTGATTATTTGGAATGAGTTTAAACTCGGACTTCCCAAATAATTCTTGCATGCATAATTTGAGAAAACCCATTTCATATCGTTATATTATTCTATAACGATTAATTCTTACCTTTAATTATTTAAAATAATCAAATCTTTTATTTAATGACGCTTCGGGTCAAAGGGCGACCCTGACGCTGTTTTCAACCAATTTTGATTTCTCAAAATCTAACCGTTGGATTTTAACGAAGTTTATATCGTTGGAAAGATCTTCCCAAAGCGGTTCTTATGGTTTCCATTTTGGGAAAACCCAACAGTTGGATCTTTTGGTATAGTTTTTTCAAAGTTACGATTCCAAAACGCGAACTACCGCGCTCGATTCGTTTAAATTTAAATATATTTATATATAAATATATAAATATAAACCGTTTAACCATAATAACGTCGTCTGATTCAACAACAAACTATACAACTACCGGTCTACATTCAATTTTAATTCATTTAAAATTGAGAATAATATTTCAACGTCCCATTACTCCTTTTATTCTTTTATTTACATAAAAATGTAAATTATTTTTCAACATTGAATTTCATTCTTTATCCTTTTATTTACATTAAAAATGTAAATTATTTTTCGACGTTGAATTCTACTCTTTTAATACTATTCTTATAATTTCATTGAAAATTCATTCTTTTAATTAGATTAAAAATGTAATAATTTACAATGCCAAAATCTTCTTTTAAATTACATTAAAAATGTAATTGACAATATAATGTAAAATTCTTTTCTTTTAATTACAAGGTAAAATCTCCTTTTTAATTACATTAAAAATGTAATCAACATTATAATGTAAAATTCCTAGCTTTTAATTACAATGTCAAAATCTTGTTTTTAATTACAATGTAAATTCTTATCTTTCTAATTACATTAAAAATGTAATTGACATTACATGGCAAATTTTGTCCTTTCATTTACCATGTGAAATTCTCCTTTTTAATTACAAAAAAATCTAACTTACATTACGGTGAAAATTTCTATCTTTTTAAATTACATTAAAAATGTAATTTTGATTCCAATGTCCAATTCTTCTTTTTAATTACATTAAAAATGAAATTTATCTTACAGTGAAAATTCTATCTTTTTAAATTACATTAAAAATGTAATTTTGATTCCAGTGTCCAATTCTTCTTTTTAATTACATTAAAAATGTAATTTACCTTATGGTGAAAATTCTATCCTTTTAAATTACATTAAAAATGTAATTTTGATTTCAATGTCCAATTCTTCTTTTTAATTACATTAAAAATGTAATTTACCCTACGGTGAAAATTCTATTTTTTTAAATTTCATTAAAAATGTAATTTTGATTCCAATTTCCAATTCTTCTTTTTAATTACATTAAAAATGTAATTTACCCCACGGTGAAAATTCGATCTTTTTAAATTTCATTAAAAATATAATTTGATTACACCGTCAAGTTCTACTTTTTAATTACATTAAAAATGTAATTAATATTACATGTCAAATCTTTTTTCTTACAATGTAAAATCCTATTCTTTAATTACATATAAAAATGTAATTTTATTTACAATGCAAATTCCTATTCTTTAATTACATATAAAAATGTAATTTTATTTACAATGCAAATTACTGTTCTTTAATTACATATAAAAATGTAATTTTATTTACAATGTAAATACATACTTAATTACATTAAAAATAAATGTAATTCCCTTTATGTACAAAATCTGATCTTTTTACTTTTAACAAAAAGTAATTCTTTTTCATACCGTCATTTTTTCCTTTTTAATTTTTAATAAAAAGGTAAATCTTTTTCAGACCGTTCACATATTCTTTTTTTAAATAAAGGTCCAATCTTCACCATACAGTTATATTTCAATTTAACAACAACAGGACAATATTTTATTAACTAAAAAGATCTAGTCCAACCAAATAGAACAGGGTGATTTTTTCATGATTCACAGAATATCAACCAACATAATTCGACCAAATATTTAAAAAATAATTGGTTCTAATGTACTACCAAACACGGATCTAAAATTTTGACTATCAGATCTAGCATCACATGACACAAAACAACAGATCAATCATTCATAATATTATCACATCGCGGATCTAGTTCATTGACAATTCAACTGATTTAGATAATTAGAAAATAATAATTAACTTGATTTAATTATTTAAAATAGAATCTCACGTTGATTGGATCATTATTAGAAATCCAAGCGTGTTAAAGAATTCATCCCAATTGCTTTTTAAAAGTCGTATTCGAAGCCACGGTTCTCACGGATCTGAAAATTTTCAATTTGGAGTTCGTATGAATTAAATATCAATTTTTAATAAACAAAATTAAATTTGCAACAGAAACAAGCGTCACAAATCCAAGAATTCACCTCTGAAATTAAGGCCGTATATTTTCAGATTTGTTCAAATCTTTGAGTCCAGATTTCAGGAGATTGGATTGATGGTTTTCAGAATGGTTTGCGCAACGTGGGAGAGCTTGGAGAGGGGGTTGTTCGCCGGGAAAGGGGAGAGGTGCGGTGCGGTCTGGTGGCAGGGGCGGCGTGCGAACGGCGGCGGGTTCGAGGCGGTGGTGCGGCGGTTTCAGGCGATGAGGGGTGCTGATTTTGGTGTAGAATCGAAGAGGGGATTGAGTACTTTGGAAAGTTACACTACGGGGTGGTTTGAAATTGAGCGAGGAGGGAGAAAATTGGAGGAGAAAAAACGATGAAAATGGAGGCGGTGGCTGAAACAATCGGGAGAAGGAGATGAATAGTGGAATACGATGTACGCGTATTTATAGTGGTATTTCCCTTTTTTTAATTTAATTAATTTCAGAAATTAGGGTTTTTTCGTCCGAACTCCAAACGGATCCCAACGACTGTCGAACAATAGGTTTTGACGTCTTCTGAATGCAATGGCGCTAGTGACGAAGCTCAATTCTGAAGTTTACAACATGTTTCTTTTATTTTTAAATATAATGTTTAATATTAAATTCGAACATACGTTTTAAATATACCGAGGCCACATACGAATTCAAAAAATCCAGAAAAATTATCCCTGGCTTTATTTTGACGATACAGTCCTAAAAAAATTAATTTCGTTGAATTCTGAGACTGTTTGAAAAATGGCTATTTTCTAGTCGATCGAAATTGACTGAAATTTACAAACACATATCTATTTGCCACGGTCACAAATTTATTCCAAAAATTATGGGAATTGAAACCTGTAGCAATAATTTGACATCCTGGATCCAACAAAAGTGGTTTCGTCGAAAACCGAGGCCGTTTGCAAAATGGCTATTTTTAAGGCCAATATATTATATTAAAATATGTAAATTGTACAATGACTTTTCTAAATTATAAACTGCACATAACTTTCAAATTACAAAGTGAAATTTCAATTTTTCAGATTTGTTAGAAAGATATGATTAAACAAATTTAAATGTTTTTGGTTTTACTGAAATCCGATTTAATTTGAATCCTGTACATTCAATTGAAATTAGAAATCGAATTTTCAAACTACCGCACCATTTCAAACTCCTTTTATATTTAAATTAAATTTATTCGTTTTAACTTCGATTAAAATAAATTTTCAGTCGTTATTATTTAAAATAAATCATTTTAAATGCTCTAAATTCATTAAAATTTCTAAAATAAAAATTTTAAATTGGCCCCAAAATTCCGGGTTGTTACAATCTCCCCCACTTAAGAACTTTTCATCCCTGAAAAGGAAAAAGAAAAATAGAAGAGTAGGAACCAACATAGAGAATGTAAAATGTTTTAAAATTTTAATTTCTTAACCTTGTTGCTAGAAATAAAGCTCCTTGATGCGTCCGTGTCAAACAAAGCAGTCACATGAATGTTTTTAACAGAAATAGTACCACCTAAAACATCAGGCTTACCTGCTCCTTCAGAAGAAGTAGGTGCGGAAGAAGGTGGTGCACTTGCTACCTCGTACACATGGGCAACTTAGGCACTCCTCAATAATGAACAATCAGCTTTGACATGACCCTTTTTATGGCAGTTATAGCATTCTCAAGTGTCCTCTCTTCTGGCCTTCTTTGAATTCCTGCTCTCCTTGCTATAGTGTCCAAATTTATGGCAGTTGTAGCATTGCACCTTAGTTTTATCATGAGTCTTAGCAGCTCCAGAACTGCTTCCTTCAGTCTTCTTCTGGGGTTGCTTCTTTTTATTATTATTGTTGGCCAAGCTCCTTTCTCTATCTTGCCGTGAACTCATCTTGTCATTCTCCTCATAGCGACAGGCAAACTCATCATGAAGCCTTTCCACCTCTTGCCTTGCAATATACTTTTCATTAAACGGCTCTTTAAATTTGGTCCAAGTCATATTTTCCTCATCTTCTCCTATATTGACTACTTCCCACCAATTCCGTGCTTCGCCTTGGAGCAGTCATGAAGCCATAAATCTCTTCCTTTGATCTTCTAGTTCTAGCGCTCTAAATATCTTTTCACAATTTTTAAGCCATGCCTGAGCCCGTGTCACGGTCTCCGTACCTGTGAATGGAATTCCATCTAAATTCTTAAAATCCTTCGCTACCCTCACCAAGTCAAAGGGATGCAGTGGTGGTGGTGGCAGCTGTTGAACTATGGGCTCCTCAGTTCCAGAAACATTTTGCTTCCTTGCTCTAGCTCTAGCAGCTCTAGCGACAGCAGTACTCATTTTTAGTTAGTTCTGTACGATCAAGGAAAGAGTCAGAACAACTGTAATGGTGATCTTAAGAAATGATAAAGATAAAAGGATGGATAAAAAGATGGTGATAAAATGACTGACTATTATGTAACCTCATGAAATGTTCGCCATAGAATATTGTGATTCTATGTAAATGAATTATTATAAATATGTTATATTCCAAAGCTAAGTTTAACCAAAGCTCTGATACCAACTGTGATGACCCCAAACTTCCACGGAATGAAAGTAAGGAATAATCATATGGAATACAACATTAATACAAAAATACAGATCACAGATACAACATAGCATAGGAAAACTATATAATAACAACATCATAGCAGCAGAAAATATGAATGTCATCAAATACAGAATTCCACAATCATAGAGTTCTAAATTATTACATCAAATTTAGCAAAGGGAAATAAGTTTCAAACAATTGTAAATAGAATAAGTTCGGATGTCTCAAAGTCTAAAGATAAAATGCAACAAAAGATAAACGGTAGATAGTCTTCATAGCTCCAAATCATCACCTCAACTAAGCAACTCCAAGAAAGCTCCAAAGATAGTAACTCCAAAGAAAGTGAAAACCTGTTACTTGTCTGCCCGTGTGGAAAAGAGGGCACCCAAGTTTGCAAAGGTGAAAACAAACTACGAGTCAGTCATGGGACTGGTGTGAGAATTCTTAACTAATCTAACTAATAGTAATAAGGCAAATCCAAAGACCACGCTGGTAACGCTGAATAGGTTTATTTCAATGGATTTCCGTGCATAATTTAAAGTGATAGAACAGATAAACAAGTAAATCGTAAAAAACGCAATGCTTTTGTAAAAATGGAATCATAATAAGACTCAAGTCCCATCACACAATGCAACGCAAACTAGATGATAGAGTTTTACCTTATGATGATTAAACATGCTTGGTAAGATAAAAACGAATTTTGATATTATTATTAGTGTACATAAAACATTTCAAAATAAATGTATCAATCCTAGGAAGCATAGCTACCATATACTATGCCTCCATACTAGTAATACAATCAAGTCCGTAGGGTCGTATTGGGAATTTGGTTTCCATCATGAGTCAAGGCTAGGAACGATCTCCTTACCGATTCGAGACACTCTAGCTAATGTCTCAGGATTCCCCGCAGTGAACCCTTGGATCCTGCAGGGCCGGTCCACACATACGATTTTGCGGATTAGTTATTCCTGAACGCACGTTTCCCAGTCCTATAGGACCTAATATCCAAGGCGCCTCATTCCATCATCCACATAAGTAAAATGCCGGGCCGTGTAAAACCCAAACACCACTTCTAGCTAGAAAGAAACATGCTGCTCTCCCTGCATTCCCTTGCTCTATTTTAGACTCAACCGGGTTGTGAGGCTGGTGAAGTTACGAAATTCACAAAGCTATGCTTATTAAAGCTGTGCTTTGATCGTCACCAAAAGGTTCTGCTTTTCAACAAGAAACCTTGATCATTGCATCTTGGTATGCCACACTGTCAATCCATATCATACTATTAATCTTTTGCCAAAATATACAAAAGGGTGTTAAGCTAGAGAATAAATTCTCTGCCACTAAACATTCAAACATTCGGCAGAAAATTTATAAATACAATATAAAGGAGTACAATGTCGGACACACATTCCATTTATAAGCCCGTTCTGGGTCTGAACGAAACTGGAGATACTCTCGTCCCATATGTCCAGTACGGAAAGGAGGTACCTGCATATCCGTGCAATCAACATGTTCGTTTGGACAATTACCATGACCCTTGAATTGGGAGCAAGTCAATTCAGGGTCTCAATCGTTGTCCATTCGATGGGAAGATTGACGGTCTTCAATCGCTGTCTTCAAACTTCTATTCTTAAACGTCGTTTGATTATTTGGAATGAGTTTAAACTCGGACTTCCCAAATAATTCTTGCATGCATAATTTGAGAAAACCCATTTCATATCGTTATATTATTCTATAACGATTAATTCTTACCTTTAATTATTTAAAATAATCAAATCTTTTATTTAACGACGCTTCGGGTCAAAGGGCGACCCTGGCGCTGTTTTCAACCAATTTTGATTTACACATTTCTCAAAATATAACCTTTAGATTTTAACGAAGTTTATATCGTTGGAAAGATCATCCCAAAGCGGTCCTTACGGTTTCCGTTTTGGGAAAACCTGACGGTCGGATCTTTCGGTATAGTTGTTTTAAAGGTATGATTCCAAAACGCGAACTATCGCGCTCGATTCGTTTAAATTTAAATATATTTATATATAAATATATAAATATAAACCGTTTAACCATAATAACGTCGTCTGATTCAACAACAAACTAAACAACTACCGATCTCCATTCAATTTTAATTCATTTAAAATTGAGAATAATATTTCAACGTCCCATTACTTATTTTATTCTTTTATTTACATAGAAATGTAAACTATTTTTCGACGTTGAATTTAATTCTTTATTCTTTTATTTACATTAAAAATGTAAATTATTTTTCGACGTTGAATTCTATTTTTTTAATACTATTCTTATAATTTCATTGAAAATCCATTTTTTAATTACATTAAAAATGTAATAATTTACAATGCCAAAATCTTCTTTTAAATTACATTAAAAATGTAATTGACATTATAATGTAAAATTCTTTTCTTTTAATTACAAGGTAAAATCTCCTTTTTAATTACGTTAAAATGTAATCAACATTATAATGTAAAATTCCTAGCTTTTAATTACAATGTCAAAATCTTGTTTTTAATTACAATGTAAATTCTTATCTTTCTAATTACCTTAAAAATGTAATTAACATTACATGACAAATTTTGTTCTTTCATTTACCATGTGAAATTCTCCTTTTTAATTAAAAAAATGGAAATTACATTACAGTGAAAATTTCTATCTTTTTAAATTACATTAAAAATGTAATTTTGATTCCAATGTCCAATTCTTCTTTTTAATTACATTAAAAATGTAATTTACCTTACGGTGAAAACTCTATCTTTTTAAATTACATTAAAAATGTAATTTTGATTCCAATGTCCAATTCTTCTTTTTAATTACATTAAAAATGTAATTTACCTTATGGTGAAAATTCAATCTTTTTAAATTACATTAAAAATGTAATTTTGATTCCAATGTCCAATTCTTCTTTTTAATTACATTAAAAATTTAATTTGCCTTACGGTGAAAATTCTATCTTTTTTAGTTTCATTAAAAATGTAATTTTGATTCCAATGTCCAATTCTTCTTTTTAATTACATTAAAAATGTAATTTACCTTATAGTGAAAATTCTATCTTTTTAAATTTCATTAAAAATATAATTTTGATTACACCGTCAAGTTCTACTTTTTAATTTCATTGAAAATGTAATTAATATTACATGTCAAATCTTTTTTTTCTTACAATGTAAAATCCTATTCTTTAATTACATATAAAAATGTAATTTTATTTACAATGAAAATTCCTATCCTTTAATTACATATAAAAATGTAGTTTTATTTACAATGCAAATTCCTATTCTTTAATTACATATAAAAATGTAATTTTATTTACAATGAAAATTCCTATTCTTTAATCAAATATAAAAATGTAATTTTATTTACAATGTAAAAACATACTTAATTACATTAAAAATAAATGTAATTTCCTTTATGTACAAAGTTTGATCTTTTTACTTTTAACAAAAAGTAAATATTTTTCATACCGTCGCCTTTTCCTTTTTAATTTTAATAAAAAGGTAAATCTTTTTCAGACCGTTCACATATTCTTTTTTTAAATAAAAATCCAATCTTCACCATACAGTTACATTTCAATTTAACAACAACAGGACAATATTTTATTAACTAAAAAGATCTAGTCCAACCAAATACAACAGGGTGATTTTTTCATGATTCACAAAATATCATCCAACATGATTCGACCAAATATTTAAACAAATAATTGGTTCTAATGTACTACCAAACACGGATCTAAAATTTTGACTATCAGATCTAGCATCACATGTCAAAAAACAACAGATCAATCATTCAGAATATTATCACATCGCATCTAGTTCCTCGACAATTCAACTGATTTAGATAATTAGAAAATAATAATTAACTTGATTTAATTATTTAAAATAGAATCTCACCTTGATTGGATCAGTATTAGAAATTCAAGCGTGTTCAGAATTCGTCCCAATCGCTTTTTAAAAGTCGTATTCGAAGTCACGGTTCTCTTGGATCTGAAAATTTTCAATTTGGAGTTCGTATGAATTAAATATCAATTTTTAATCAACAAAATTAAATTTGCAACAGAAATAAGCGTCCCAAATCCAAGAATTCACCTCTGAAATAAAGGCCGTATATTTTCAGATTTGTTCAAATCTTTGAGTCCAGATTTCAGGAGATTGGATCGATGGTTTTCAGAATGGTTTGCACGACGTGGGAGAGCTTGGAGAGGGGGTTGTTCGTCGGGAAAAGAGGGAGGTGCGGTCTGGTGGTGGGGGCAGCGTGCGAACAGCGGCGGGTTCGAGGCAGTGGTGCGGCGGTTTCAGGCGATGAGGGGTGTTGATTTTGGTGTAGGATCGAAGAGGGGATTGAATACTTCGGAAAGTTACACTACGGGGTGGTCTGAAATTGAGTGAGGATGGAGAAAATTAAAGGAGAAAAATCGATGAAAATGGAGGTGGCGGCTGAAACAATCGGGAGAAGGAGATGAATAGTGGAATACGATGTACACGTATATGTAGTGGTATTTCCCTTTTTTTAATTTAATTAATTTCAGAAATTGGGGTTTATTCGTCCGAACTCCAAACAGATCCCAACGACTGTCGAACAACAGGTTTTGACGTCTTCTGAACGCAATGGCGCTAGTGACGAAGCTCAATTCTGAAGTTTACAGCATGTTTCTTTTATTTTTAAATATAACATTTAATATTAAATTCGAACGTACGTTTTAAATATACCGGGGCGACATACGAATTCCGAAAAATCCAGAAAAATTATCCTTGGCTTTTTTTTGACGATACGGTCCTAACAAAATTAATTTCGTCGAATTCTGAGACTGTTTGAAAAATGGCTATTTTCCAGTCGATCGAAATTGACTAAAATTTACAAAACACATATCTATTTTCCACAGTCACAAATTTATTCCAAAAATTATGGGAATTGAAACCTAGCAATAATTTGACATCCTGGATCCAACAAAAGTGGTTTCGTCGAAAACCAATGTCATTTGCAAAATGGCTATTTTTAAGGCCAATATATTATATTAAAATATATAAATTCTACCAGGACTTTTCTAAATTTTAAACTGCACATAACTTTCAAATTACAAAGTGAATTTCAATTTTTCAGATTCGTTAGAAAGATATGATTAAACAAATTTAAATATTTCTGGTATTACTGAAATCCGATTCAATTTGAATCATGTACATTCAATTAAAATTAGAAATCGAATTTTCGAACTACCGCACCATTTCAAACTCCTTTTATATTTAAATTAAATTTATTTGTTTTAACTTCGATTAAAATAAAATTTCAGTTGTTATTATTTAAAATAAATCATTTTAAATGCTCTAAATTAATTAAAATTTCTAAAATAAATATTTTAAATTGGCCCCAAAATTCCGGGTTGTTACAACTAACAAAGACAGATTTGTACAAGCATGGACATATGACTTCAAGCATTTTGGAAATTACACTTCTACTAGGTAACTTTGTTTAATAATTGTTGTAATAGTTATTCAAAGAATAATTGTTGTGATTAGTACTAACTTATGTACATGTGTCAATGCAAGGGCGAGTCTGACATTCAAAATTGAAGAAATATTTAGCTAGTTTCCAATGCAATTTCGAACAAGCCTGGACGAAGATGCATTCATTATTGGAACTCTCGTTTACTGAACTTAAAGTCTCATTTGAGCAAAGTCTAACCCAAGTGAAGCATATATTCCAAATATGAGAGTTCAGAAATTTACGAGGCTTTGCTTCTATAAAGGCACTTGATTTGTTGTATTTCGAAATTCAGAGAATAAAAGATGTTGGTGATGAAGAATTATTATGCAGATGTGTTCTTCGTAGTACACACAAATTTCCTTGTGCGCATCAGTTAGCTCGTCTTGGATGGTACGGCAATATCGGTTGATATAATAAACGTTCATTGGACGAGGCTTCATCTTATTGAAATAAGTGGAAAGAAAGATGCGGGGATAGCGGAGATAATGGAAAAACTATTAAGTGATGTGAAAAAGATGGAAGCTCCTTACCAAATGCAAATTTATAACAAGATGTCAGAAGTTGTAGAACCGCAAACGACATCTCTCGCATCTACTAAAAGCAAAATAAAGACATGTCGAAGAGAAAGCAAAAAAAGTTCTAATACTTCAACTAAAAGGATGCCTTCGTCATTTGAGATTATCGAAATTCTTTATTCCCAAAGTTCTTATACTTCTCAAAAACTCGTACCGATAAGCTTCCTATTCGTAAACCAAAAAAGGTAATAATCTTTTATTTGAATATGCACGAGTAGTATAATAACCCACTTTATTAAATTAACAGGTAGATGAACTAACTGAAGGCGTGAGAACGTATTTGCATGAAATTCCATTAGAGTTGAGTCTTTTGTCACAGATATTGTTGACATTCGATCGGATGGTAATTGTGGATATCAATGTGTGGCTGCTTTGCTTGGTTTGGGAGAATCTGGATGGAGCGAAATTAGAACAGGGTTGCACGACGAGCTATATGAACACCAGAGTCTATACGATCAAGTTTTTGTAGAGAATGGTAGAAGTAAAACTATTCTCAAAAGCCTTTTGCATGAAGATGATGAGTTTGCGCCAATGGAAAAGTGTATTTCAATGCCTGATGTTGGTTATATCATTGCAACTAGATATAATGTTGTGCTATTCAACATTAGTGAAAGGTTTATGATGACAATACCACCATTAAGAGGAAAAGTACCTCGATAAGTACATCGCACTAAAATTGCGATAGCTTTTATCAACCAAGATCATTTTGTTCAGGTATACAACATTTATATTCATAAAATTTGAAGTATCTAGTATATTTGAAAGGCTCATGGATCATGACTTACAGGTAAATCTTAAGGAAAAACATCTTGTACCACCTATTTACACAAAACGGTTCAAGGCTCGAGATAGGGATGCTAGCAAATGGGAGGATATTTACAGCGATAGGAGACAAGCTTGGGAGGAAATAAATTCGTATGCAGATTGGAAGTAGTTCTGTTTGGCAAATGGAATGATAATGTATTGGGAAATTGGTTGTTATTGTTTGGACATTGTATGATAATGTATTGGCAAATGGAATGATAATATCTAGCAATTTGATTGTTATTTATTTTTTGTAGTTCTTGTCAAGTCTGTACTGTAATTGGGAATTGCTGATAAGCTATGGTCGGCATTTTTTTTAAATACTGGGTATAAATGCACTGTAAAACGTGGTTGATAACACAACCACATATGAATTCTACGTGGTTATACAAACAACCTCGTTGATAAAGCCCATGGTTTAAACTTGCATTACGTGGTTTAACCTTGCATTACATGGTTTATCCACTTACCACATTTTTACAGAGCTAATAGAATTCCCGAAACTCAAAAAATAATGCCTACATTATTTTGGCGTGGTTTGTTAACTAACCACAAATAGAATCTACGTGGTTGTGAGGTTATCCACATTGAACTTACACAAGGTTATTTCAATTACCACGTTCATATCCTACGTTGTTCTGTGTTGAACCACGCATTTATAGAGCGACAAAGAAACAAAAAGTGAAAAAAAATAAAAACTGTCAACTAGGAACTAGATCGTATCAGTATGCTCAGCAAGTGGAAAGTATAACTACGAAAATTGACCACAATTGAACCATGACAACAAGTTAAACAAACCAAAAGCCATTACATTAGCATGCTATATCCAAAATACATCACATGATCAAAGACATGCCCATCCAAATTCAACATTAAAGTTATAACAGTACATACCACATCCAAAATACACGTTCATCAGACTTAAACTAATAAAAAATTAAACTTGAGGACTAAAGTAGCATCCAACAACAATCCGAGCATTAGCAATTTGAGGGTTAGGTTCATTCAACATCCCATGCATGGCTGAAGGGTCTGGGAAGGATAAATTAAACTGAATTTAAAGCATAGTGTTGAGCTGAAAAATAAAATAAATTGAAAAAGGTTATTATACTGGAAAAAAAATTACAAGAAATAAATAAATGAAACATACAAAGTACAACTGATTGTAGGTCGGCTGAAAATGTGGAGCTCCAAGCATAACATTATCCGGTAGGTATAGCGGATTGTGAACACGCAAGACACTGTGTTCTCTATACTACTCCATATAATCATCTATGTCATTCGAGGAGGAATGATGTAGTGGTATTGATCTACACCCTTCTACTATTGCATGATTGTACAAATTATCCCATATGCTTTCCAAAAATTGATATTGTACTCGGGTGTATGTGTAGAAGTAGTACCGCGGAGTGCATTTGTTGCTACAGGAGGAATAGGGGGCGCGGGAATGTTATGACCTCTGCCAAACTGCCTGAGTACTCTGTCGGAATGATATAGTTCTACAACATTGATACAGATAATGCAACCACTATACCAAGATATAGGATGGAATGGATTATAGTGTCGTGCAAAAATATAAGGATCAAATATAACCTATTAAAGATGTAGAAAATCATTAATTGTAAATGCAATTAATCATTATTAGTTATTTGATAAATGAAGTTATTTACCTGTTCTTCTTGAATGTTATCTAGAAATATACGAAGATCAACTAGTGAAGCGCAACAGTCTATAGACGGATTCCACCAAGCAGCACGAGGAAAATTCTCATAGTAAATATTTGTTGATGAATGAAAGCAGGGAAAATGCTTGAATATCCATGACTCAAGTAAACAAAGAAATACGACAATTTGTTTCAGTCCCATGCGAGTTGCTAATCCAAGCTACTTGTACAGAAAATCTAGTGCTACCGAACCCGATGAGTATATGTGAACATAATCCAAGTGTTTAAGTGGATCTAGAATGCAGATGTGCACATGAGTCTTACTTTTATTAGCAAACAATATTTTGCCGAGCAAAAACGTGCAAGCGGCACGCCTAATAGCTCGATCGGTCCACTCATCGCTCACATCTTCAAATACACCGTATAAACGCAGACAAACTTAGCTCATAACCAACTCGATCATTCATTATTATCCAAGCTACTTCTTTTGAAATTCCAAGATACTTGTGAACAATGCTAACTGCCTGCTCCATGTCATATGACCTTCTCTGTATCAGTTTGCCTTCAATTGGAATGTGTAATAGAGACGCGACATCATCAAATGTAGTCGTCATTTCATCGAATGGCAAATGGAAAGTGTTAGTCTCTGGATACCATCGCTCTACGAAAGCCGATATCAAATACTTGTTCATGCTCTTGTAGCAAGTCCTAACAATGGGATATAAACAAAACAACTCTACGATGGCTTTAAATCTAGTAGCATTATCCGGTATCTTCCACTCTGATACCTTTTGAGCATGATTTACACATGTAAGAGGTCCTCGGTCCTACATAAACATATTTGTAAGTTAAAAAATGAAGTAAATATTATTAAATTACATATAATTATTAGCCATGTATCTGGTCAAGCCATATCATGGAAGCAACATGAGTATCAAACTCTCTAATCACATCATTTATTCTTGGTCCTCCTTTCAAATTTTAAAGCTTCTTCATCACTATCTTCTTCACCCTCCTATTGTTCATCCTCTTCTTCATCTTGTTGTTCTTCTAGTTCTGTTTAATCTTCAATTTCCCTTACTGCAATTCTGTAATCATCCACAGCTTTATCATGTTGTTCTTCATCCCTATTCACAGTCATGTCTGCACTGTGCCTTCGACTGCCTTCTCTGCTCTCCTTTTCCTCTCAGCTCGTTTACGCGGAGGAATCTATAAAGAAAATAAAATGAATGTGTTAATTAACTATCATCATCACATATTTTATTTTCTTTAAAATTACAGGTCCCTACGATGCAAACATATGTGGTACATTAACGAACCACGTAGGGTATATACAGGGATAATGTACATTCCTCGTAACATGTAAACGTGGTTTGGTGTTTTATCATATAAGGTGTATACGTGGTGGACTTCTAAATTTACTTAACCACGTACTTCTTTTACATGGAAAGTCTGATAACCACATATTATTTCATCGAGGAAAAAATTAAATCCTTGTGTGTTTTCTATGTGGTTTATCAAATTTCCACGTTGTTTTCATGCTTGGTAACCTGAACAATGGAAAAAAAAAAATCTGTAACAGCTACCAACCCACTGAGAAATCAATCATGGTTCAAAAAACTGACGATCTTCAATCAGAAATGCCACAAACATCAACAACAAAGTGTCAATCTTTAATCAAATTACTTACTACACAAATCAGTACTCGAAACCCTAACTTCAAAACCCTAAAATTTTAATGGAGCATACCTTCTTTCCCTTCTTCTCTGCTGAATTCAATCGAGTTATTCAGAAATGAAATGCGATAGAATGCTTTGCGAAAATGATTTGCGATGGATTTGGGTTGAGACGATTTGCGTGGAAATGTTATTCATGAGGAATGAGAGCAACATGAAGGGAAGGGTAACTTTAGAAAAGATTGGGGGCTACTTACTAATTCTAGGGGTATACATTTTTTTCTTTTTTCTAGGTGCTACTACCTAAGAACGTGGGTTGCAATAGAATTTTCCTAAGTTAATTCAAAAGCCCCATAATAAGAGTTTTTACTTCGAGAAAGGATTTTTCATTATACAAAATTGCCTAGTAGGATTCAACCAGCTTTAACTATTTGGGTGTAAGCACCTTTTCACTTGCTTCTCATGCACCATAATTTTTGAGTTTCTAACTTGTTATGTGTTTCCTATAGGCATCCCAGCTCGAATTAAAAGTAATGACATCAAACAACGCTTAGAGTCTTAAAAGAAGTTAAATTTAATCAACACATCATCACATTTCTTCTAATGAATGACCGTCTATACTGATGTGGTCTGCTTCGCCATGATAGATTTGCCATTTCTGAGTGTTCAGCGCAAAGTAGTTCCAGCACTTATGTTTAATTTTCTATCCTACTCATAGCTCTGACATGGATATTCAAAGGGAAGTAAAAGGTCCATCGCAAAGGAGATCTATATAAGAGAGATTGAAGAGCCTAGGAGAGACGATGTCCTAAGATATATGGGTGAAATAGCTAGGATGCCCTTGATTCTATAGAAGGATGAACTGGTCACAAGGAGAAAAGGAAAAGAACTGATGATGAGGGTGGAAGGAGAGGATATTGATAATGATCGCAATTACAATGATAATAATGTAGGTTATGAGTTATTCGGTGAATCGCCTAGAATAAGTTCTGCTCTTCCTGGTTTACTACTTTAGAGCACATCACTCCTGACATACCACGCTCAAATACTCCGCCCAAATACCACGCTTAAATATCTCCTTCGCAACAAAAAACACATTCCACGTTTGCTACAGTACTACACTCAAATACCCCGCTCAAATGTCACGTTCAAATACACCGTACTCGTTCGTCAGGAACACACCCTTACGCAACCTTGACTTCACTATTACCAATATCTTGGATGATTGTAACTATAGCTTCACCTTCTTCTTTATGAACGTGTAAATGCAGATGGAGAGACTCTAGCTTTAATTCCTTACCGATATGGTTGGTAGAGTATTTTTGGGGGGTTAGCTACTCCACACACACCACAGTGTAACACCTCACATTTTTAAATAATAAAAAATTGCAATAATTATAAATAGTAAAAATATACATTTTTGGAATTTTCAGAAATTGGCCTTGAAACTTATACCATTATGTTTATGGCCTTCTTCTGATTAATTTACATATATAATGTGTTCCAAACAAAGTTCGTACGAAAATAGTTATTGACCTTCGAAGTTCAATGTCGGAAAATAATTGTATGTGTAAAAAAACGCGTATATATATTATTTTAATAACATATAAATGCGTGAATTCCAGAAATAGTGCGCATTTGAATTTCTAAGATTGTGCATGTAGAGTAAATGAGAATTAAATAAAAAGTTAACACCATGTAAACATAATGTTACAAAGATATAAATGGAATAAATAAAAAATGGTAATGTTAAGTAAGTGTAACGTTATAAAATAATTAGTAGAGGTTTATTAAAGGCAAACATTTTCAAGCACAACGTTATAAATTAATTAATGTAACATAACATTATAAAAGAATTAATTCATGAAAGGTAATGCACGTGTAAATGTGCATGTAAGTATTTATTTTAGATAGATCTATGGTGTATTAATTCAAGAAATAATGTGTTTGAATTAGAAAATAAACCTGCATCAAAAACGAAATTAAATCTATAATTTGAAGGAATTAATTAATGTTCTTAATAAATGTTTGAATTTAAAAAGCAAATAATTAAATATGATTCAAGATATGTTATAAATACATATTTATAACGCATATCACTCGACCTTAGTATAGGTCGGGACGACCCATCAGTAGACCCATATAACGGTTGGGTAAACCCGAACACGCTATCTTAACGTGTTTATTTCTGACTTGGATGGTTAGATTTTAATCTTTTTTTCAACAAATGGACGATATTGGTTTGAACATGTCTATATAAACGTGTAGGACTAGCCTTCATATTTTTCTAAACGAGAGCAGAATCCCTGTCACTTTTCTTTATCCTCAATTCTTTAGAAATCAAATATTTACCAGATTTAGGTTTTCCGATTCAAGATCTGGAGGAAAAAACAATTGATTTTGGAAGAAGATACCCATATTACGTTGTCTATATGTGTAATGGCCCAGATTTTAACCATTTTATTTAATATTTAAAAATGGTTTTAAATGTTGTTTTGGTAATTTAATAACTTGAAGTTAATAATTTTAAATATTGTATTAATATAAATAATAATTCAAATTCCGAAGTAATCGGAAAATGTTGAATTTGTAGTATAATTGAATTAACAACATAATAGGGTTTAATATTGTTTGTTTTGGAATTATATTAACGATTTCGTTTATTAAACGATGCTTGAACATTTAGTTTATAATTTAATTATAAAATGAACTGCAGCGGCGTGGTAGCTCGTAATATTACGTTTTGAACTTCATTTGACTGTACATAATCCAATATAAGTCAGATTTCTTTGAAACAAGAAACGTTCGAATCTATTGGATAATATTTTTCTAGTGGAAGAGAGAAAATGGTTTTTCATATTGTAGATTTTGTTTTGTGTCCAAATCAATTTTTCAAATAATCGCTATGGAATTTGTTTATAAATTATAACGATTTATTATATAAAAATAAGGATTTTTATTTTATTTTATATCGTTTTAGCTTGGATTTCATTCCCAAGTATTTTATTATGATACTACATGAAATTCTGCCCGAGTGTGTCCGATTATAATATTTTAATATTATTATATTGAGGCGTTTTTAAATTGATTTATTACAATGTAAAATGGGCCCTTAAAAGGGGACTTTATTCAAACGACCTCTGTTTTCAACGAAATAGATTTTATTAAGAACGTAACAACTAATTATTACTAGATTTCAAGTTTCGCATCAATTGGATTAATTCATGAGCGTAGCAAAATTAAATGCAAATAAAATGACCATTTGGACTCGAACTAGTCCCGTTTGAGCAAATAAACTCGGAACTCGCTGAAACAAGATTTAATAGGATCATAAAATCAAATTATATCATAGCGTCTATTTTCATTACGAATAGAGTTTGTATGTAGCCATAAAAATTGATAAATAATGATTGAAAATGGCGATAGGTATGAAGAAATATCGTCCGTCACTTCGAATAAAAATCTTTAGTCAAATCTAAAATAAAATAAAATTATTAATTTACCCTATAAATCAGTATCCACCCTTCTAACACCGACATCGGAATAAATCCTTAAATTCCCTTCCATTTGTAGCTTCGAACGAACCCAGCCTCAACTCAACACTTTAGGAAATTTTATAAAATCTAATAATCAATGAAAACAATCGATTTTCTATCCATCCATCTCCTCTTCCACTCAACTTTTCACTAGTGTATATATTGTTGCATTCAAACACAGAAAAGTTCACACCTTTCTTCCACCAACACCGCGAGAATTTGGGATTTTGCTGAAGTTTTCATAGATGAGGAAGGGAAGCAGGGTTAGCGTGGTAATCGGGGGATTTTAGAACACATCTGGATAGGGTTTCAGGTAGAATGGTGCAAATATAAATCGCGGCTTACTTTTTAGACTGTGGCGAACTGTTTGGGTCGTGATTCAAGGGATCGGGCTGGGGAAATCATGGTGGCGCTGGGCTTAAGGCGCGTGTAAAGGGGTAGATGCTGGCAGGATCGAGTTTGTGATGGCCCTCCCTGCACCAGCCAACATTTCCAATGAAATGCGCTGTGACGATGTCCAATCAGCACGGAACGGTCATCAAAAGAAAAGGGGTTTGAAACGATGAATCCATAAAGAACCAGTAGTATATCTCACAGTGCATGGGGTAAAATATAATAATAATATAACTTGATATAAAACAGGCGAGACAGTGCATAAGCTGAAAACTAAACCATCATAGCAGCGGAAAAATTTGAAATATGGCTTATGATCTAAACCTTCATTATTACAACTTTTAAAACTGTCTCTAAAGCAAAATAGGAAGGTACACTAGTAATGACCAAAGTAGTGACTAGCAAAAACACAAGAAGAATATATGGGAGTGATACATGTAAGCCTCCTGCTCCTCTCCGGATTGCTACTCGTGCATAACCAGCTAACCTGTCTCTAGTTTGCTCGTATAGGAGCACCTAGAGTAATAAGAAGAGACATAAAAATTTGGGTCAGACAAAAGTCTGGTATGAGCGATAAGCAGCAAAAACAGAACAATAACATGTATACATAACCATACCTAAACCTGGACATGCAACCAAAGAGTTAGCACAACAGGGAGTACACTACTCTAAGGTGATACTAGCACATGGTATGAAAATAATGGGGAGGGGGTGTGCATGTCATGGTGATAGAAAACATCAAACATAGCAATCATCCTCACATCTCTCACTCAATGCGTAAAGTATACGATATCTACCGTTTTGTTCACCAAATCCTTTGCTATGATCAATTGCCCTTGGGAATCTAAATGATCCCATTGTGCTGATCCATAGCCTCTGATCCTTTGCTATCTCCACTCTGCCCCATGGAGTCATGACAACTCCACTGCACTGGCTCATAGCCATGCTATGATCACTTTGCCCCCATGGAGTCGTGAAAACTCCACTGCACTGATCCATAGCCAGCATCTGTCTCTCAGTGGTGAGTCAAAGCTATATACATCAATAACCCGTTTACACGCGTCCCACAGCAAAGTCCAACTCATGAAGTTAACTCGTTGGTTCCCGTCTGGATCCTGATTTCTAACTTCCTATTTGGACTACCTTTGCATCTCGGGTTTTGGTCTTCACCCCGGTTCGTGATCTGCCTTGCGGTTCATGGCCATCGACCCATGCTCCCCATTCTGGTTCATGATCTTCGGCCAGCTCGTTGTCCCCATGTGGACCCGGTTCGTGGGTCTTCCTGCTCATGAGGCCGGTTCGTGCCGGTGGTGCTGGAGCGGTTCGTTGGTGCACCTGATTCTTTGCTCATGGTGTCTTGGCTCGGAAAGTGGTTCGACTTATGCTAGCTCATGAAGATTGTTCATGAGATGTGTGTGGGTCTATCCAGTTCGTGACTCACCTCCTACCTTGGCTCGTGATACATGCCTCACGAATGGGTGGCGGGGTCACGAACGGGTCCCTACACAACTTCCTGCAACTCTTTCCAGCAACTGTTTACGCCGTACGATGGCATTTTCGACCAATCTAACAGTTCTAGGCAATCACAAAACATTCGAAATAGTAATAGCAACATATAGAATCGAATAAACACTAAAACAACGATTATAACATGTTAATATGGATCAAACACACCCAAAGCCCATGTTTTCCCCTTAATCTCCTTAATCATGGTTTAATCATACGATTAGCAAAACATGTCCAAATTAACCCGAATTTTTACCAGAGCCTAAAATAATATTTCGGAATTTCTAAATATTTTTCTAGAATTTTAGCACGCATAATTTCCTTAATAAACACTAATCACCCCTAATTAGCCATAAATAATGTAAAAATGTGTAAATCACTCACCTTAGCCACAAATACATTTCAGATCTAAAACTCTAACTGATTAGGCGCAGTTTCCAATTTAGCACAGAAGCTCCAACTCTGATTTGACAATAA
Source organism: Allium sativum (assembly GCA_030737875.1). NCBI lineage: Eukaryota > Viridiplantae > Streptophyta > Magnoliopsida > Asparagales > Amaryllidaceae > Allium > Allium sativum. Next base: position 435,506,896 of record CM060912.1, read on the forward strand.
TCTTCCTTGATTTGGTGTAGATTAAGCTAATACACGATTAGAAAGCGATTTGGGATGAATTTAGAAGGTGGAGGCCATTGCTAGGGTTTCAAAGTTGTAAATGGTGGCTGGAAAACTGAAATGAAATGTTTTCCCTAACCATAACAGCCTCCCCATAACCCTAATCCCGAAATGGGTTATGGTCCCATACGCTAATTACCCTATTAAGCCCGCTAATGTTGTTTTTCACCTTCCAAACCTTATTTCAGCCATATCTCCCAAACGGTTAAGTCCGTTTGATTAATGTTACCACTCTACGGAAAGACAAACCATCATACGAATCCAATGGAAGTAGTTTCAGGTCAAAACTCCTTTCCAATCAAAAGTTATAGGCGAAACAAGATTCGCCAGGGACAAAACGATCATTTAAAAATCAGCAGAAATCGTGAACATGGGAAATGACCCCAATAGTCGTTCCCCAAAGTTACATGACTATACGACCTCATATGAAAATGAAATAAGTATCCTATGATCCTCTGATGTAGAATGTGGGTCGCTACATTCTCCTTCCTTAAGAAATGCCCCCCCCCCCCCCCAAATTCCTTAATTAAGGAAACAACAATGGTTCTTGAATGCATATCAACCATTTACAAACAATCAATCATACACAATAATACTGCAAGCTTATCCTAGCATGTGGTTTACTAACAAGAGAACAACTATCGCTATTAAAATCTTACCAGGCAAAGAGTTCTGGATGCGACTTCCTTATGCTCCCCTCTGTTTCCCAAGTACAGTCATTCTCGTTATCATCCCACTGGACTTTGACCAGTTTCACCCTCTTCCCTCGAAGTTACTTCGTATCGTACTCGACAATACGAATCGGTCTGCGGTTCCCAACCGCCTCGGGTTCTACCTCGATGTCATCCAACTGATCCTGTGAAATATCCATATTATGGTAGTGTACGAACTTCCTTAACTGGGAAACATGAAATACGTCGTGAACTCCTACCATCTTGTTAGGCATTCCACTTTATATGCTAAATTCCCAACTTGTTCGAGCACTTGGAATGGGCCAACAAATCTTGGTGCCAACTTTCCTCTCATACCAAATCGAATCACGCTCTTTAACGGAGAAATCTTGACAAATACTAGGTCGCCAATGGAAAATTTTAAATCTCTTCGCCTTTTATCAGCATAACTTTTCTGCCTATCTTGGGAAACCTTCATTCGCTATTGGATAACCTTCATCTTATTTGAAGTTTCTCTTATTACATCTGGCCCAAGCACAAATTTCTCACTGGTTTCCAACCAACATGATGGTGAGTTGCACAGTTTTCCATACAAAGCTTCAAATGGAGCCATACCAATACTGGATTGATAACTATTGTTATATGCGAACTCCACAAGATGCAAATGGTCATCCTATGACCCTCCAAAATCCATTATACAAGCTATCAAGAGATACTCCTACCATCTTGTTAGAGATACCAATGTCTGACCGTCGGTTTGAGGATGGTACGTAGTACTGAGATGTAATTCTAAAACTAAAGCCTCTTATAAGCTCTTCCAAAACCCACTAGTAAACAACGGATCTCGGTCACTCACAATGCTTTTGGGTACTCCATGAAATCTCACTACACACTTCGTATAAGATTCTGCTAATTTAGCTGCCATTCTGGTCGACTCGACCGGTATAAACCTTGTGCTTTTGGTCAATCGATCCCCACTCACCCAAATGCTATCATGGCCCGATCTAGTCCTGGTTAACCCATCAATGAAATCCATTGAGACTTGTTCCCATTTCCATTCGGGAATTTCTAATGGTTGCAACAAACCACTAGGGTTCTTTTGCTCAGCTTTAACTAGCTGGCAGTTCATGCATTGGGATATAAACTTCCCAACATCTCTCTTCATTCTTTCCCAGTAGTAGGTCTTCTTTATGTCTCGATACATTTTATTACCACCGGGATGTATAGTTAGTTTTGAGTGATGACATTCTCTAAGCACTTCATCTCTCAATCTGTTGACATTGAGTACAACTAGTCTCCCATTCTTTCTAAGCCATCCTTCTCGATCAAGCCCATACTTATTCATCTCCTCACTGTCGATACCCATCTCTAAATTGGAGATGATTTCCAATAGGTTAGGATCGTCCCTCTGACTGGAACCAATCTGCTCAATCAAAGTGGGTCTGATCATCAAACTTGCTAACGTCTCTGGATCCAGTTCGCAGTTTGGTCTGAAATTGTACCCTGCGATATACTCCAGTTTCTTCCATTCAAGAAACATAACCCCTAAACTGGCATATCTCCTACTCAATGCATCAACTACCGCATTGCCTTTACCAGGTGTATATGCGATATCAAAATCATATGAAGCCAAGAACTCTAACCATCTTTGCTGACGGAGATTTAAATCTTTCTGGGAGAAAAGGTACTTTAACGATTTATGATCAGTAAACAACTCGAATCTTTCTCCTAAGAGATAATGTCTTCACATTTTCAATGCGAGCACGATCGCTGCCAATTCCAGATCATGGGTAGATATCTTCTCTAATGCAGTTTCAATCGTCGACTAGCATAAGCTACAACCCTACCTCCTTGCGTCAGTATAGCACCATTCCGGTACCACAGGCATCCATGTATACCGTCATCTCTTTGTTTCCTTTGGGGATAACTAACACTGGTGCACACGTCAACATTTACTTTAGTCTCTTAAATTCATTTTAACACTTTCATCCTAGATGAAAGCTTGATTCTTCTTGGTCAACTGAGTTAACGGTGCCGCTATCTTGGAGAAATCTGGATGAACATTTGATAATATCCAGCTAACCCTAAGAAACTTCTAATGTCTGTTGCATTCTTAAGCGTAGACCAATCTTGTACCGTAGCCACCTTTGTAGGGTCCACGGTAATCCCATTCTCTGAAACAACGTGGCCCAAGAATCTCACTTCCCTCCCCCAGAAGTAACACTTAGAAAATTTCACTTTCAATTCGTGTTTTCTCAACACCTCCATCACTATCCTCAAATGCTCCTTGTGTTCTTCCACTGTACTTGAGTAAAAAAGAATATCGTCCACGGACACAAGAACAAACTTATTTAATTGATCCCTGAGTACCCTATTCATAAGATCTACGAAATAGGCTGGTGCATTGGTCAACCCGAATGGCATGACCAACCACTCATAGAATCCAGACGGCGTCTGAAATGTCGTTTTAGGAATACTCTCAGCTGCCACTCGGAGCTGATGAAATCCTCTCGTGAGGTCTAACTGGGAGAACACTCTTGCTCCTTCCAGTTGAGCAAACAAATCATCTATCCATGGAAAATGATACTTATTCTTCCTAGTCACTTTATTCAACTCGCAATAGTCCACACATAAACGAAGGGAACCATCTGCCTTATGGCAAATACAACTGGTGCTTCCCACTCGAAAACACTTCTTCTGATAAATCCCTTCTTTAAAAGATCACTTACTTGCACCCCGAGCTCTCGTTGCTCCCTTGGTGCCATACGACGAAGTGGCATCACCATAGGTCTGGCATCTTTCACTAAATCAATACGGAACTCAATCTCTCGGTGTGGTGAAGTCCGTCACTTCCTCGAAGATATGCAGATACTGGCCAGTAATGGGAATCCCTGATAACTCGTCCTGCAGAATGTCGAGGGAATTTAGAAAATTGGCCATCACCTCATCACTAGGTAGGCCACCAAACACTACCCTCCGCCCATCATCTTCCCTAATAGTCACCGAAAATCCCCCACAGTCTACCACCACTCCGTACCTTTGGAGCCAATCGACTCCCAAAATAATGCCAAACCCAGTAATGCCTAAAACAAAGCAATCACAAGCAAACATACATCCATGACTCGATAAGACCAAATTACGATAAATCATACTAAGGCTAGTCGAACCACCGATCGGGTTCGTCACAACTAAAGGTCTATTGACAATCTCGGGTGCCAATCCCAACCAATCTACCAGATCACTAGATTTGAAGGAATGGGAACCCCCGGTATCAAACAATACTCGAACAGGAACATTATAAATGGAAAGCATACCTTGAATAATGACATTCTTTCCCTTTTGCGCCGCGGTTGGGGCATTCGATGAAGATGGAACAACATTAATGGTATATGCTTTCACAATCTGCTTCTCTTTAGGAGATTGCGAACATTTATCCTTATGATGTCCCACTCGGTTGCAATTAAAGTACTTCCTGTCCGCTGTCTTTTCTCGACATTCTTTAGCATAGTGGCCCTTCTTGCCATAGCTATAGCACTCTACGTCTTTCCTGTATTTCTTTTTCTGACAATTCTTGGTTTGGTTCTGCTTCCTTTGATTTTGAGAATTATTCTTGCCTCCGCCGCTTGCTTGTGGCTTTGGCTCCCCTGCAGATGTAATAACAACCTCGGTCCCCGGCTTAGGGCAAAGACTCTCTAATCTCAATGCCTCTCCCACGATGGATTCAAACGTCTCATCGATGTGGTTTATAAGCCTTTCCCCCAAGTACCCATCTAAGCCAGTTATGAACTTCTCGTTCATCTTCTCGGCAGTGTTAGTAAGGGATAATCCATACTTCGATAAAGTATCAAACTCAGCAATATACTCCGAGACTGCCCTGCCATTCTGCCTAAGCTCTAGAAATTTCCTAAACAATTCTGATTTTTGAGTAGTTGGGAAAACATATCACTAAAGTGGGTCTTAAACTGATTCCAAGTAACTTGGTCCTCAGGAGTAGCTGCTTTAATGGCATTCCATGAATTCATAGCCCGTCCTTGCAGTTGACGCGATGCTAGCTTTCTCTTCATTGCATCATCGATCCCTAAGTCCTCGAAGATGCGCTCACAACTATCGAGCCAATCTTGTACATATGTAGCCGATTCCGTTCCATGGAACAACTTTCCACCAAGACTAGTATAATCCTTGCAGAGCTTGGTGAAATCGGCTCTAGGCGCCTGCATCGCTGCACCACCACCGTTAGCAGCATTAGGAACTGCTCCCTGTACATCCCTGAGAACCTCCCTCATAAAGGTAGTAAACATCATCCTCATGTCACGAGCATTCCTATTATTGGCCCCTAAACCTGTACCCCTCGTATATTGGCTCATCGTCCAATCTGTAAAGAGAGAACAATTAACCATCTCCATAGTGGTGCTAGTGTAGTGCGACTTCATCCTTAGATATACTAATAGTATATATATAGCTTTTGAATACCAAAATATCACAAATACGCACTCTCATATACGTGTAATATCTTTCCCTGATGTCTTCCCCTAGGTTAACTATGCAACCTAGCACTCTGATACCAAATGTGACGGCTCGCCCCGCACCTGCCGACATTTACAATGAAATGCACTACGCCGATCTCCAACCAGCATGAAACGGTCATCAAAAGAAAAGGGGTTTGAAATGATGAATCCACAAAGAACCTATAGTATATCTTACAGCGCATGGGGTAAAATATAATAATAATATAACTTGACATAAAACAGGCGAGACAGTGCATAAGATGAAAACTAAACCATCATAACAGCGGAAAAAATTCGAAATACAACTTTTGATCTAAACCATCATTATTACAACTTTTAAAACTGTCTAGAGCAAAATAGGAAGGTACACTACTAATGCCCAAAGTAGTGACCAGCAACAACACAGGGAGAATATATGCGAAAGATACGTGTAAGCCTTCCGCTCGTCTCCGGATAACTACTCATGCATAACTAGCTAACATGTCTCTAGTCTGCTCATATAGGAGCACCCAGAGTAATAAGAAGAGACATAAAACTCTGGGTCAGACAAAAGTCTAGTATGAACGATAAGTAGCAAAAACAGAACAATTACAGGTATACATAACCATAGTTGAACCTAGACCTGCAACCAAAGAGTTAGCACAACAGGGTGTACAATACTCTAAGGTGATACTAGCACATGGTATGAAAATAATGGGGAGGGGGTGCGCATGTCATGGTGATAGCAAACATTAAACATAGCAATCATTCTCACATCTCTCAGTCTGTGCATAAAGTATACGACATCTACCACTTTGTTCACCAAATCCTTTGCTACAATCACTTGCCCTTGGGAATCATAATGATCCCATTGCGCTGATCCATAACTTCTAATCATTTGCTATGTCCACTCTGCCCCATGGAGTCATGACAACTCCACTCCACTGGCTCATAGCCATGCTACGATCACTTTGCCCCTTGGAATCGTGACAACTCCACTGCACTGATCCATAGCCAATATCTGTCTCTCAGTCGTGAGTCAAAGCTATAGACATCGATAACCCCTTTGCACACGTCTCGCAGTAGATTCCAACTCATGAAGTTAACTTGTTTGTTCCCATCTGGATCCTGAGTTCTAACTTCCTATTTGGACTACCTTTGCATCTCGGGTTTTTCTCCTCACCCCGGTTCGTGATTTTCTTTGCGATTCATGGCCATCGACCCATGCTCCCCATTCCGGTTCATGATCTTTAACCGGCCCGTGGTCCCCATGTGGACCCAGTTCATGGATCTTCCTACACGTAAGGCTGGTTCGTGCTGGAGCAGTTCGTGGGTGCACCTGGTCCTCTGCTCGTGGCATCTTGGCTCGGAAAGTGGTTCGGCTCGTGCAAACTTGTAACACCCCACGTCCATTAATGTCACTCGCAAAGGGAATGCATTAACTTCCATGGAGCATTTTAAGTGAATATAGAATAGAAAATCACAACAAGACAGATATAAAGCAGTACTTGAAAATTTAAAACTTTATTTATTGCAGCAGAAGGTAAATATGTTTGGTTACATCATCAAAAACCATAAATCAAAGACAAGTACATAATATCCATCTTGATAAAACAAAGTACATAATCCCACTACTACAAATAACCATAAAGAAAATGATAGGCTGAACTTTACTTCAGCAATCCAAGTGCTTCCAAAGAGATCCCAATCAAGCTCCACTAGTACTAGTCCCACCCTTAGAACCTGAGGGGGGGGGGAGGAAGAAAAGAGGTGGAACCAAAGGGGGTCAGACATAAAGTCTGGCGAGTCCGATAACTCTAACAACATAATTATTAAAGCAATATGATAAGATATAAGCTAGAGAATAAGGTAATGACTGTGTGAACCACATGGGTATGGCAAGGCAATCAAGAGAAACAGAGATAACGTTAATGGCGCTTCATAATCAATATAGGATGATTACTATACTCTACCGTACTGTACCATACTGTACTGTACTAACACTAACTGCACCCCTACTAGTCACTCTAGAAATTTGATCCCTCTTGGCTAAATAGAACGATAATAGCTTCGTGTACTACTAGATGTACCCACTATCCTCCATGTTTGACTGTATATCTCTAGTTGCTATCATAGGTACCCAGCGTGTACCTATCCCAACTAGATGTACCCCTTCAATAATAATAATGGTAATTCCATGTACTCCTAGCTAACGTCATAGGTGTCGCCTTCTCCTATCTCCAATAGGCGTACCCCCGTGATAATTATTAATAATAGTGGTAGCTTCGTGTACCCCTAGCTGACTACATAGGTTTCGTCTGCTCCTATCTCCACTAGGTGTACCCACTACCCTGCCCCATTCGATCGGCTCCCTAACTCGTAGATACCTGTGCAGGTCCCACAGTGGGGTGTATCACTCCCCAATATGGCAACCGTATACCACGCAAGGAATGCATGGCTTATAACTACACGATGCAACAACGTCTTACCTACCAGCCCGGATCCACGCACGCACGTGACCCCATTGGACTTGCGTTGCCACCGCTAACCCGATTTGGCCTCTAACAATCAGACTCAATAGGCGTGTCCCATCCTCGACTTGGGTCGAGCTCAGAAAATACTTAATGGGCTACTGGACTGAAAAGGGCCCCCCATGCTTGACACAAGCTTTCCACCTAGGCTTGGTCCCCTCTAGTACATCCCACTTAACCTCCTTCATGTCCACTTACGTGTTTTAAATTTGGTTAAGGGTTTCTATTAGTAATTCCACATGACACCCAAGGCACCCACTTAACCCCTATGTCCCACTTACATGTTTTACCTTGGTTAAGTGTTACTAATCGTACTTCCTTATGCCACCCAAGGCACCCACTTAACCCCCATGTCCCACCACATGTTTTACTTTGGTTAAGTGTTTCTTAATTTATTACTACCGTAACCCCCGTAGGACCTCTCACATTAGATTGGCATTTGTGGCTGCTGGATTTGCCAGGCGGGTCCGGGCAGTCTTACACCACAAACGAGCCTAACCTCGTGTCCATACAATTGTTACGCATTTAGTTTGGGCCTTTGACCTCTCACATTGGGCTACCATTTGTGGCTGCTAGATTTACCGGGCGGGTCCGGGCATTCTTACTCCACAAATGAGTCCAACCTCATGTCTTAGGCAATTAATTATACATAATTAATTTTCCCCAAATTTGAATTACTTTCCCTATTCAAATTTCCATATTTATTTATGTCCATAATTTATCACCTAAATTATGCTCACCTGTTTATGGTATATAAATTTTACCAATTTCATCACTAATTAATTTTATTCCTTAAAATTAATTACATGCCTTTTTAGGCCATTACATGCCTAATTCACAATATGTGTGTATCCACTATTATCCCCATCGTACCCCCGTCATTCGTTCGCTTAACATGACATATACATATTAGACTAGCAAATAGTCTAATACTTAAAAAAAGGGAATAAACGTCACAAAGTCACATACACACAATAATAGATCCACTTTGCATCTAATTTGCAATTAAGAATTACAACATACTTGCATAGTCTTTGTATTATCAAGGATCCAAAAATCATAGATCTAAAAGGTGTGAACTTGCATGTATAAACATAGTTTTACACCCAATTAGCCTAGGTAATTATCACAAACTTACATAAACTATGTATGTCGTCAACCTAAACATAAAGGTGTCATCTTGCATAACTATTGATCCAATAAAAGGTGTTAACCTAAGTAAACTATGGATCCACATAAAGGTGTAAACTTGCATAACTATGCATGTCATAGTTTCAACATAAAAATGTCAACTTGAATATGGATCTAAACTTTAAAGGTGTGAACTTGTATATATGTGAATCCAATTATCACTTAAACTTGCATATGAACATAATACTTATACGAACTAGCATATGTTCCACATCCATATTCGCATAAAAACTGATGTTATAAACCTAGGTGATTGGATTATAAAAAGGGATTCATTGACACAAGTTAACATCATGAACTACTAGCATATATTTTAGATCCAAACTTACATAACATCATATAACTCGCATACAACTTGCGTGATCCTATTAACTTGCATAACATCATATGTACAATTTGCATAATCATATTAACTTGCATAACATCATATATGAAACTTGCATAATCATATTAACTTTCATAACATCATATATGAAACTTGCATAATCATATTAACTTGCATAACATCATACATGAAACTTGCATAACATCATATATAAAACTTGCATAACATCATATAATATGAATCAAGTTAACATACATGATTAAACATATGAATTAGATTCATAACCACAACTTATAATCCAACGTATATCACATCATAATTAATTTAGCAATCATTTTGTTAAAGTGATCAAACTCACCATTCAACGAAGTTCTGGAATTTATTAGCGTCCCTTTGTTGTAGTTGAATTTGCTGTTGGATTGAATTGAGTTGCTTTAATCTTCTTCTAATTGGTGGCGGCTACTCTAGGGTTCAAGACGACAGCATGACGACCATAATTTTAGTTTTAATTCTGATTTAGGGTTTGAGTCTATAGGTCTTTTTATAGAGTTTTGAATTTATTTACAGCTGTCAGAACACTCTAGAATCCAACTAGGCCTTAGAAACCAAGTAATGATGTCAACAGACCAACCAGAAATCGCCACCTAAGCCCTAAAACATAAAATTTCATCATAGACCATTTAGGGCCGACGGGACCAATTCCAAACCTCCTGAGTCGACCCTAGAGTCGACCCAGCGGGTCTTGGGTCGACCCATAAAATAGGTCGGTTTGGTGTTTTTCCTTCCTCCTTCCGCTGTTTTAATTTTTTTCTTAAATTTTATTTTATTTTTATAAATATATCTATATATATTTCTATCTTCCTAATTAACCATTTTCACACTAAACTACTTTTTGAACCGTGTTCACAGTAAGTTGCTTTTTAGCTATCCCCTAAAACAAAAAATGGCGTTGGCGGGGATCGAACCCTGTACCTCTTGTATGCAAGTCACATGTAACACCCCGTGTATTCTATAACAGTGAAATTCACAAATTAAAGTATAATTAATTTCAAATCAAAGAATTAAGGGAAACGGGATAAACCATTGCGTTTGTCTCGGAATTCTGCTTGAGATAGAGTCTGAGTTTGCGTAAAACGGACTCCGTATGAGGGAGATATGACCTCCGGAAGTTTCAGAATTCAGTTTAAAATTCAAACAGACAGAAACAGTTCAGAAAACAAATTCAAAATTCGAAAAATCGGACCCAGATTGGGCTGGGCGGGGATTTTCCCGCCAAAGGCACCCAGGTCGACTGGGTAGTCGACCTGGGACACCCAGGTCGACTACATAGTCGACATGGGGGTCGACTGGGTAGTCGACCTGGCCCCTGAGCCAGGTCGAACCCAGCCCCTCCTGGCTGGCCTGGTCTGTGCTTGGCCGAATTTCTGAGTCTTGCCTTGTCACTAGGGCTAGGTGTCAGCTCCTGATTGGTCTCTCTTTCAAATGAACGACCATTATTAATCCAAGCTCCATCGACGGTTCTAATCAATTCACAAACTATATAAAAAGGACCAAAGACTCCACCTAATTCATACAAATAAAAATGAGAATGAGACCGTCATGCTGTTGAGGAGAGACTAGGAGTAGCCGTCAAAATTGAGAGACGATTAAGAGACAATTCAAAAGCTTAAAGCAGCGACAACTAAATCAAAACAACGCCTACAACAAAGGATAGCATCTCCAAATTCAGAATTCAGATTCCTGAATTGAAGATTCGTCATACATTGTAAGTAGAGTGCTATTCCGATGTGAATGAATAATTGTGTTTCGGTTTGTGTAAAATGAGAAATGGAATTGTACTTAATTTGTGGTGATGATAATTCATAATCGTATGTTGCTATGACTCTAATTGTGAGTAGATTTGGGATGTTGTGGTATAATGATGTTAGACCTATTGGATATTTGTAAATATATGATTCATGTTGAAAGTTAACGACTATATGTTTGTGGTAGTTTATTACAACACTTATTGGATAATTGCAAGTATATGTTTCATGTTAAAAGTTTACGACTATATGTTTGTGGTAGCTTATTTCAACAAAGTTGAGATTCATGCAAGTATGTAATTCACTATTAGGCCAACATGATGTATATTTTTATGGTCATCTTTAGTGTAGTTGGATACATTTGGGTATTATGATTCATATGAATTTGTGATGAAATAGGAATTATGATTCTAGCGTAAAAACATACTTTTGTATTAGTGACAAAAGTAAGCATCTTTGTGAACTTGTGTTGACTCTATGAACATGACTAGATTATGTTTGGTGTTATACCTAATTGAAAATATGTTTAGGCCTATGTTGTTATAGAAATCATATGATAATGTAGGCGACACATAATTAAGTTAGATCCACATTTTAAATGCAAGTTTACATGACTAGATTAAAACCATGATTCATGTTTAAGTATGTTTTATGTCATGATTATATGCTATTACAATGCAAGTTCACAAGTGCCTAATTTATGTTAATTAGATCGTTATGTTGCAAGTTCATGCGTTCACACTTCCCTTTTGATGTTACTTAGAATATATAAACACCATCTTCTAAGCCTCCCCTTTTTCATGTGGCTAAGTTGGGTTTAAAGGTTAAATCCAACATATGTTATAATATAGCGAACGTATAAAATGGGGGTAATGACGTTGGGTTAAAAATATAAAACATATGTGTTGGCATGTCTGACGCATGCCAATGACCTTGAAAACATTTAAGGGGTATAAATTAATTTTACCCAATAAAGATGAATTTGAATAATGGGCTGCAAATATTTACATATAAAAAGAAAAGAGACAAAATATGTAAACTTAGAAAATACGATATGTTTAACCCGAGGTTGGATTGAGTTGTGATGTAAACCTGGCCGGAACCGCCCGGCTGTCCAGTAGTCACAACAATACCTATCCAATGTGGGTGGTTAAACATTGAGCCCAATAAAGGCCCGAGGTTAGACTGAGTTATGACGTAAGACTGGCCGAACCAACCGACAACAGGCAGTCACAACAATACCTGTCTAATGTGGGAGGTCAAGGCTTTAATAAGACAATTAAGGCTGGATCAGGATTGATAGGATTAAGTAAATTGAATTAATACTTAATCAAATTGAACATGCTAAACTATACAGACTGATTGGGGGTTAGGTTTACAAAACACTTAACTAACTTAGCATGTTGGCTAGAAATAGAAAACCTAGTAGAGGGGGGCCTTTTCAGCAGTAACCCTACAAGGTGTATCAGGATACCCTGAACTAGGCAGGGTGGGGCACGATTACTGGGCTGACTGTAAGAGGTCAAATCGACGGCGGTGGTGCAGCAGTGTAGGTTCTAACGGGGTGCGGGCGTGCACACACTCCGGCATAGAAAAATTAGGCACTGGGCACCAGTAGTATACCTGTGCATTCTAGAATTGTGTCGGGCTGCCACCATGGGACTTGATACACCCCACGGTGGGACCAGCATAGGTAGCTACAACATCGGGGGCCGTAAGACACATATAACTATACGAGTAGGAGTCGATCATTGAAAATGGATCACTTCACCCTAATTATGGGGTGCTTGTTGGGAACTAGTTTATCGGGGTGCAGAAATTAATATGGGGTACGATAGTACATTCGACTCTAGAAAACTTAACTTAGCTTATAGTGCTTTCCCATTTCCAGTTTGTACTTATCATGCTCATTTCTTTATTCATAGACTGAATATTCCTAGACTTACTCATGCTTTATGTCTGACTCTACTTTTCTTTCGTTTCCCCCCTAGGTCCACAGGGAGGGAACACCGCAGCTTGACCAGTTTCACATCCAGCTTGAAGAGAGAGAATGTATTGCTTGAATCTCTTTCGTTTTGGACTATGGCTTTGGATAACACTTATGGGGACTTATGCAGTTTACTTATGTTTTTATGCTTCTTTAAGTTATGAAATCAAGACAGTTATGAAAATGTAATGTTTTTGGGAGTATTGTAAGACAATTATGGCATGGTTTGTGTAACACGTATTTTGATGAAATAAAAGTTGTTGTTGTTTTCCGCTATTCAAAAATATGTGTATTTATATCTGTCTTTTTTATCTGTGACTTATACTTATAAACCTCCACCAAAATTAGGGCATTCCCTTTGAGAGTGACCCTAACGGAGGTGGGGTGTTTCACTTGGTATCAGAGCATAGGTTTTCCAGATAAGATAAAAAGTTTTGAAAATTTATTTTCAAAAGAAAATTTAAAGAAGCATTTTTAAAGATAAAATATTATTTTATTTTAAAAAGGCATAGTCCCCCAAAGCCATAGGTACTATCTTTTATCCTTCGTTTTGAATCTATCCTTTTTGTTTCAGCATGTCCGAAGAACTTAACTTGCCAGAGGGTATACCAAAACCTGGTTGGTTCAGACGATTCTTAGAGGCAAGGGCCAATCAGCCAGGTCCCACTGTTCCTCCTCCCCCGCTGTAGGAAATCATCCAGCTGCAGCAGCACCTCTTCCTCCACCTCCTCCGCAGGGTAATACTTTTGCTAAGATATGTAAAGATTTTAAAGCAATGGGTGGAAAGAACTTTCATGGAACCGAGTCCTTCGTGGCAGCCAGGAATTGGCTGAAGGAAACCGAGGACTTATTCGTCATCTTTGAGGTAGAAGATAGGCAGAAAGTACAACTGGCAGTATGGATACTTAAAGGCGAGGCTTCCTACTGGTGCGAAGTCACCAATGCAGAAAGACCAGTGGAAACACGGGAGGATTTTAGGGCGAGATTTGAGGCTAAATTTCTCTCAGAAGCTGAAAGGAGTCTTTAGTTGGAAAAATTCTTATTTCTTAAGCAAGGGAATATGACAGTCAAAGAGTATGTTAATCAGTTCGATCAGCTGGCTAGTTCGGAATGGACCTAGTCAACACTCCGCACAAGAAGGCTCTCCACTTTGTCAAAGGATTGAATGAGCCATTACATAGTTTGGCCATGACCCATATACCCATGGGAGCTACGTATGAAAGGTTGGTGCAGATGGCATTGCTGAACGAAGAGGATAAGGGCAAGAAGGAGACAAAGGCAGAAAGCTCTCAAGGGAAGAAAGATGGTTTACAGCCTAAGAAGACAGACTTTAAGAAGGGCGGGAAAGACAACAAGTCCCAAGAGAAGAGGAAATGTAATTTCTGTGGCAAAGTGGGGAACTTAGTGAAGGACTGCCGGAAGAAGAAGGCCAAGTTGAATGGTGGGTGCTTTTCTTGCGGTGAGACAGGCCACATGGCTAAGGATTTCCCAAAGAAGCGAGGGTAGGAGCAGAGGGCTGGATCCACCTCAGGGGTACAGGTTCATGTGCTAGAAGTGCCACCTCTGCAACAGCGAGGTATAAATACTTCCGTAGAAAGTGTAGTTTTTCTTTATGATCACCCAGTTCGCACTTTATTTGATTCTGGCGCATCACACTCCTTTATTTCATCTGCTTTAGTAGAATCTCTGCACCTAGAAACTAGTATGGTAGAGGACCCCTTAATTGTTTCAAATCCAATCGGGGGCCCAGCTCATTTGTCTATGATCTGTGTGGGATTGAAAATTTCTATTCTAAGCGTAGAATTTAGATGTAGTGCCTTTATTTTGGGCTTCTCGGGATATAGTTTGATCTTGGGCATGGATTGGCTATCCAGTAATGGTGTCATCCTTGATTGTGAAAAAAGGGTGGTTAGGCTTCTGACCCAACTCGGTAACACTCTGGAAATTACTTGTAATCCCTCGTATGCGGTTATGCTTAGTTATCTCGAATCGCTAGATGCTTCTATTGAGAGTTTGCAATCGGTTAGAGTGGTCTGTGAATATCCGGATGTCTTCGAAGAGGTGAAGGGCTTACCTCCGAAGCGGGAGATAGACTTCCGCATATATCTTGTAGATAATGCAAAGCCCGTTGCATTGCCCATTAGACACATGGCTCCACGGGAAAGGAAAGAGCTCAGTAAATAGATTAAAGAGCTTCTAGAGAAGGGGTTCATTAGAAGGAGCATTTCAGAATGGGGCGCTTCAGTGGTGTTCGCCACAAAGGCGGATGGTTCACTCCGTCTATGTGTTGACTATAGGGAGCTCAACAAGCTAACGAAAAAGAATAGGCACCCTCTCCCCAGAATTGACGATCTGTTTGATCAGCTTGTAGGAGCATCTGTTTTCTCCCAACTCGATTTGGCGACCGGTTTTCATCAGCTAAGGGTGGCTGAAGATAGCATCGATAAGACAGCATTCAGAACCCCAGACGGCTTCTTTGAATGGCTTGTCATGCCTTTCGGCTTGACAAACACACCCGCTTACTTCGTGGACCTGATGAGTAGGGTGCTCAGAGAATTCCTCAACAAGTTCGTAGTGGTCTTCGTAGACGATATCTTGATCTTCTCAAAGAGTGAAGAAGAACATGCTCAGCATTTAAGGGCAATCATGGAAACTCTGCGAGTCCATCAGCTAAAAGCCAAATTCTCCAAATGCCACTTTTGGAGAGAGGAAATAAGGTTTCTTGGGTACATAGTATCCAAAGAAGGGTTAGCTGTGGACCCTGCTAAGGTAGTAGCGGTACAGGATTGGAAGACACCAAGGAATGCAACTGAGGTTCGAAGTTTTCTAGGACTAGCAGGTTTCTACCGAAAATTCATAAGGGATTTTGCGAAAATCTCAGCTCCACTCACAAGGCTGACAAAGAAAAATCTAGTGTTCAATTGGGACTTGGATTGCGAGTTTGCTTTCCAACGACTAAAAAGGGCTCCTACAACAGCCCCAGTTCTGATGTTGCCAGATGGAAGCAAGATGTTCACAGTTTATACAGATGCATGTGGGACAGGGCTAGGCGCTGTCTTAATGCAAGAAGGAAGGGTAGTAGGTTATGGTGGAAGGCAATTGAAAGTGCATGAAAAGAACTACCCGACCCACGATCTTGAGTTAGCCGCCATCGTCTTTGCACTCAAGTCTTGGCGACACTATCTCCTAGGTGAGAAGTTCGAATTGTATACTGACCATAAATCTTTGAAATATCTCTTCTCGCAGAAGGACCTTAACTTGAGGCAACAAAGATGGATGGAGTTTCTTGCCTCGTACGATTTCGAGATCTCCTATACATAGGGCAAAGGCAACGTAGTGGCAGACGCGTTGAGCCGAAAGAAACTGACCCTAAGCCCGCTGTTTGTTGAAAGGCAAAGCCTAGAGTTTATAGCCAGCTTTGACTTTAGGCCCTCCTCCGATTTTGTACCGGGCTTGCTAGCATCTCTTGAAGTACGCCCGCCTTTAGTGGACTCAATAGGGACAGCACAACGCGAAGACCCTCAGCTTGTGGAGAAGATTGATAGGCTAATTAGGGGTGAGACTTCAAGTCACCTCAACAGATACTCCATCGACGATAAGGGTTGGCTAAGGCAAGATGGAAGACTATGCGTCCCACAGACGAGGGATTTAGTAAAGACAGTTCTCGAGGAAGCACATCACTCCAAGATGACGATACATCCAGGCGGAAATAAAATGTACAAGGACATAAAGAGAACTTTCTTTTCGAGCGGCATGAAGAAAGACGTGGCAGATTTCATTTCTAAGTGTATGATTTGCCAACAGGTTTAGGCGGAACAGAAGAAACCTGGCGGTCTGCTCCATCCTCTAGAGGTCCCGCAGTGGAAGTGGTATAGCATCTCAATGGACTTCATTGATGGGCTGCCTAGGTCTAGAAGAGGCAACACTAGAATTTGGGTAATAGTGGACAGGCTTACTAAAAGCGCCCACTTTTTACCTGTCAGGAGTAAAAGAACTGCCTCATCCCTAGTATCTCTTTATCTCAAGGAAATTGTTCGACTCCATGGAATACCCTCCAGCATTGTTAGTGACCGAGAACCTATCTTCACAAGTGAGTTTTGGCTGAGTCTGCAAGAAGCGGTAGGCACACAGTTATGCTTGAGTACTGCATATCATCCCCAAACTGACGGCCAGACAGAAAGAGTGAACAGAGTTTTGGAGGACCTTTTAAGACTGTGCGTCCTTGACTTCGGAGGGATGTGGGAATACCATCTTCCTTTGGTGGAATTTGCCTACAACAACAGCTATCAAGCCACCATCGGAATGGCGCCCTTCGAAGCTTTATATGAAAGACCTTGCCGATCGCCCACTTGTTGGTAGGAGTCTACTGACAAGCTCATACTTGGACCAGATATGATCCGAGAGACTTCAGAAAAAGTAGACTTAATACGGAGAAGAATGAAGATAGCCCAAGACAGACAGAAATCCTACGCCGACAAGAGAAGGACCGACCTTGAGTTTGAGGTTGGGGACAGAGTTTTTCTTAAGGTTTCTCCTCTAAGGAACGTTGTTCGTTTTGGATCCACTGGAAAGCTAGCACCGAGATTTGTAGGACCATTTCCTATTATCGAGAAAATTGGGAAAATGGCCTATAGATTAGAGCTACCTGAGAAACTGGCCAGAGTTCACAACGTCTTTCACGTTTCGCACCTCCGAAAATGTCTACATGAGTCTGCTGAGATAGTAGAGCCTAGCATTCTAGAAGAAACCGAAGTGGAACGCGAAGCAACCGTGAGAAGAGTTCCAACACACATCTTAGGAACTGAAGTGAAAAAGCTACGCAACCGTGAAGTCAAGCTCGTCAAAGTTCAGTGGAGCGACGCCGAGGAAGACGCAACTTGGGAAACTGAAGCTAGAATACGCGTAGCCTACCCTTTTCTTTTCGAGGGTACATCTTTGATCTCACTTTTTCCTTAAGTTGCGCTTTTATCTATCTTTTTAGGTATATCTCCTTGACCTTGTCTTTTAGGTAAGAAACCCTTTGTATGAAAACATGTAATTGAAACATGTTATGGATAATGGTTGCAAGTGGTTGCAAGTGATTGCTAGTGGTTGCTCGTGGTTGCATATACACACACAATCTAGGTTTTAGATCGGCTCAGTCACTTCATATTGCATATGCATATATGTATTTATATTCGTATATAGTTGAAGTTTAATGTGTTGTCATATGGATATTGCATTTATATATGAATGATTGTGCACTCATGTAGAATCATGAATAGGAAAATTTGCATACATAATGGATTCATAAAACTTACATAATTTGCATTATGGAGGTCAACTGAATCAGTAGGCCGACTGATTTTGCATTAGATAAGAACATGTACACACACTTCGCATATGATCATGAAGCATTAGAAGTCTTTTAAGGACAATGGACGCTCGTGTTTGATGGATGAGTAGATAGACGTTTGGATGTTAGAATATACATTCTTCCTAAACTTGAAGATTTCGGGGACGAAATCCTTTTAAGTGGGGGAGAATGTAACACCCCGTGTATTCTATAACAGTGAAATTCACAAATTAAAGTATAATTAATTTCAAATCAAAGAATTAAGGGAAACGGATACGCCATTGCGTTCGTCTCGGAATTCTGCTTGAGATAGAGTCTGAGTTTGCGTAAAACGGACTCCGTGTGAGGGAGATATGACCTCCATAAGTTTCAGAATTTAGTTTAAAATTCAAACAGACAGAAACAGTTTAGAAAACAAATTCAAAATTCGAAAAATCGGACCCAGATTGGGCTGGGCGGGGATTTTCCCGCCCAAGGCACCCAGGTCGACTGGGTAGTCGACCTGGGCCACCCAGATCGACAGGGTAGTCGACCTGGGGGTCGACTGGGTAGTCGACCTAGCTCCTGAGCCAGGTCGAACCCAGCCCCTCCTGGCTGGCCTGGTCTGTGCTTGGCCGAATTTCTGAGTCTTGCCTTGTCACTAGGGCTAGGTGTCAGCTCCTGATTGGTCTCTCTTTCAAACGAACGACTATTTTTAATCCAAGCTCCATCGACGGTTCTAATCAGTTCACAAACTCTATAAAAAGTACCTAATACTCCACCTAATTCATACAAATAAAAATGAGAATGAGACCGTCATGCTGCTGAGGAGAGACTAGGAGTAGCCGTCAAAATTGAGAGACGATTAGGAGAAAATTCAAAAGCTTAAAGCAACGACAACTAAATCAAAACAACGCCTACAACAAAGGATAGCATCTCCAAATTCAGAATTCAGATTCCTGAATTGAAGATTCGTCATACGTTGTAAGTAGAGTGCTATTCTGATGTGAATGAATAATTGTGTTTTGGTTTGTGTAAAATGAGGAATGGAATTGTACTTAATTTGTGGTGATGATAATTCATAATCGTATGTTGCTATGACTCTAATTGTGAGTAGATTTGGGATGTTGTGGTATAATGATGTTAGACCTATTGGATATTTGCAAATATATGATTCATGTTGAAAGTTAACGACTATATGTTTGTGGTAATTTATTACAACACCTATTGGACAATTGCAAGTATATGTTTCATGTTGAAAGTTTATGACTATACGTTTGTGGTAGTTTATTTCAACAAAGTTGAGATTCATGCAAGTATGTAATTCACTATTAGGCCAACATTATGTATATTTTTATGGTCATCTTTAGTGTAGTTGGATACATTTTGGTATTATGATTCATATGAATTTATGATGAAATAGGAATTATGATTCTAGCATAAAAACATACTTTTGTATTAGTGACAAAAGTAAGCATCTTTGTGAACTTGTGTTGACTCCATGAACATGACTAGATTATGTTTGATGTTATGCCTAATTGAAAATATGTTTAGGCCTATGTTGTTATAGAAATCATATGATAATATAGGCGACACATAATTAAGTTAGATACACATTTTAAATGCAAGTTTACATGACTAGATAAAAACCATGATTCATGTTTAAGTGTGTTTTATGTCATGATTATATGCTATTACAATGCAAGTTCACAAGTGCCTAATTTATGTTAATTAGATCGTTATGTTGCAAGTTCATGCGTCCACACTTCCCTTTTGATGTTACTTAGAATATATAAACACCATGTTCTAAGCCTCCCCTTTTTCATGTGGCTAAGTTGGGTTTAAAGGTTAAATCCAACATATGTTATAATATAGCGAACGTATAAAACGGGAGTAATGACGTTGGGTTAAAAATATAAAACATATGTGTTGGCATGTCTGACGCATGCCAATGACCTTGAAAACATTTAAGGGGTATAAATTAGTTTTACCCAATAAAGATGAATTTGAATAATGGGCTGCAATTATTTACATATAAAAAGAAAAGAGACAAAATATGTAAACTTAGAAAATAAGATATGTTTAACCCGAGGTTGGATTGATTTGTGATGTAAACCTGCCCGGAACCGCCTGGCTGTCTAGTAGTCACAACAATACCTATCCAATGTGGGTGGTTAAACATTGAGCCCAATAAAGAACCGAGGTTAGACTGAGTTGTGACGTAAGACTGCCCGGAACCAACCGGCAATAGGCAATCACAACAATACCTGTCTAATGTGGGAGGTCGAGGCTTTAATAAGACAATTAAGGCTAGGTCAGGATTGATAGGATTAAGTAAATTGAATTAATACTTAATCAAATTGAACATGCTAAACTATACAGACTGATTGGGGGTTAGGTTTACAAAACACTTAAACAACTTAGCATGTTGGCTAGAAATAGAAAACCTAGTAGCGGGGGACCCTTTTCAGCAGTAATCCTACAAGGTGTATCAAGATACCCTGAACTAGGCAGGGTGGGGCACGATTACTGGGCTGACTGTAAGAGGTCAAATCGACGACGGTGGTGCAGCAGTGTAGGTTCTAACGGGGTGCGGGCGTGCACACACTCCGACGCAGAAAAATTAGGCACTGGGCACCAATAGTATACCTGTGCATTCTAGAATTGTGTCGGGCCGCCACCATGGGACTTGATAAGCCCCACGGTGGGACCAGCATAGGTAGCTACAACATAGGGGGCCGTAAGACACATGTAACTATGCGAGTAGAAGCCGATCATTGAAAATGGATCACTTCACCCTAATTATGGGGTTCCTGTTGGGAACTAGTTTATAGGGGTGCAGAAATTAATATGGGGTACGATAGTACATTCAACTCTAGACAACTTAACTTAGCTTATAGTGCTTTCCCATTTCCAGTTTGTACTTATCATGCTCATTTCTTTATTCGTAGACTGAATAGTCCTAGACTTACTCAGGCTTTATGTCTGACTCTACTTTTCTTTCGTCTTCTTTTCTTTCGTTCCCCCCCCCCCGGTCCACAGGGAGGGAACACCGCAACTTGACCAGTTTCACATCCAGCTTGAAGAGAGAGAATGTATTGCTTGGATCTCTTTCGTTTTGGACTATGGCTTTGGATAGCAATTATGGGGACTTATGCAGTTTACTTATGTTTTTATGCTTCTTTAAGTTATGAAATCAAGAAAGTTATGAAAATGTAATGTTTTTGGGAGTATTGTAAGACAATTATGGCATGGTTTGTGTAACACGTATTTTGATGAAATAAAAGTTGCTGTTGTTTTCCGCTGTTCAAAAATATGTGTATTTATATCTGTCTTGTGTATTTGTGACTTATACTTATAAGCCTCCACCAAAATTAGGGCATTCCCTTTGAGAGTGACCCTAACGGAGGTGGGGTGTTTCATCACATGTTCCAACCAAATGAGCTACTTAGTCTTTTGCTTACAAACCTGAGAACAATGCTAAACATTTATTCTTTAATTTAGTTAATTCGAGTATTCAAAAATCCGGGGTGTTACATTCTCCCCTCCTTAAAGGATTTTGCCCCCGAAATCTCCAGGTTAAGGAGAATGCATATCCTAACATCCAAACAACCATCTACTTAACCATCAAACACAGGCATCCATTGTCCTTATAGAATTTCTAATACTATATGAACATATGCAAAAAGTGTGTGTATATGTTCCTTATCTAATGCAAAATCAGGCGGTCTACTGATTCAGTTGACCTCCTTAATGCAAACCATGATAGTGCCATGCATCTATTATGTATGCGAAAGAACCCTATCGATACATATTATTTCTACATGTGTGCACAACCATTCACCAAAATGCAACATCCATATGATAGCACAACCATTATACCTCCATTAGCTTAAATATGCACACACATTTATATGCAATATGCAATATGAAGTGACTGAGCCGATCTAGTGCCTAAAGTGTGTGTATATGCATCAACGACCAACCACTAGCAAACACTTGCATCCACATGCATCCATCATAAATAACATGTCTCAAACACATGTTTCAATCATAGGACTACCCTATCTAAAGGTCAAAAGTACTAACGAGAGGACATACTAAAGATAAGATAAGTATAAGGTAAGCGATAAAGGAGAAACTAAAAGACATACCCTCGAAAAGAAAAGGATATAATGAACGCATCTTCTCTTCCGTCTCCCAAGTAGCGTTGCTCTCGTCATCTCCCCATTGCACTTTGACTAGCTTGACCTCTCGATTCCTCAACTTCTTAACCTCCGACCCAAGAATGCATGTAGGAGCTTACCGAATCGTCGCATCACGCTCTATCTCCACCTCTCTAAGCAAGCTCAGCTCTACCACTTCTGCGGTCTCGTGCAAGCACTTCCTCAAATGTGACACATGGAATACATCGTGTACGCCACTAAGTCTCTCGGGCAACTCCACTCTATACGCCATCTGCCCATTCCTCTCCTTAATAGGAAACGACCCTACGAACCTTGGTGCTAACTTCCCAACGGACCATAAGCGAACAACATTCCGTAATGGAGACACCTTGATAAAGACCATGTCCCCAATATCAATCTCAAGGTCTATCCTCCTCTTGTCCGCCTAAGATTTCTACCTATCTTGCGCCGCCTTCATCCTCCTTCGGATCAAATTGATCTTTTCCGAAATCTCTCTAATCATATCGGGCCCAAGCAAGATCTTATCCGTAGATTCCCACCAACATGTAGGTGAACGATAAGGCCTTCCATAAAGAGATTCGAAAGGTGTCATGCCAAGCTATTATTATACGCGAGCTCCACCAACGGAAGATGCTCTTCCCATGTACCTCCAAAGTCTAAGACACATAGCCTCAAAAGGTCCTCTAGAATACGATTCACCCTCTTGGTCTGGCCGTCCATCTGAGGATGTTATGCGGTGCTCAAACATAACTGAGTCCCTACCGCCTCTTGTAAGCTCTTCCAAAACTCGCTAGTAAAGATAGGATCTCGATCGCTCACTATGCTAGAAGGAACACCGTGCAAACGGACAACCTCTCGAATGTATACGGAAGCTAACCATGGAGCAATCCTCTTACTCTTCACGGGAATGAAATGGGCGCTCTTTAGTAAGTCTTTCTACCACAACCCAAATCCCCGTATTACCCTTGCTCGATCTCGGCAATCCATCGAAAAAATTCATCGAGACACTATCCCACTTCCATTGTGGAACCTCCAATGGGTGAAGCAACTCACCGGGTTTCTTTTGCTTCGCTTTTACTTGTTGGCACACCAAGCATCTAGCGACATACTCGGCCACATCCCTCTTCATACCAGCCTAAAAGAAAACTCACTTCATGTCTTTGTACATCTTGTCCCCGCCGGGATGAATGGTCATCTTCGAACGATGTGCATCATCAAGAATATCCTTCCTCAAGCTCTCATCCCGTGATACACAAAGTCTATCGTCCGTACGCAACCAACCCTTATCATCTAGGGTATACCTACTTAGGTGGTTTGATGACTCCCCTCTTATGAGCTTCTCTACTAACTCCATCAACTGTGGGTCATTACGCTGTGCCTCTCCAACCCATCCCAAAAGCGTAGGTCTGACCTCAAGGACGCTAGCAAACTGGGTACAACATCAATGGATGGTCTAAAGTCAAAGGTAGAGATAAACTCTAAGCTACGTTGCTCGATAAAGAAAGGACTCAATGTCAATTTTTTCCTACTCAAGGCATCCGCCACAACGCTACCCTTGTCAGGGGTATATGCTATCTCGAAATCGTAGGATGCCAAGAACTCCATCCACCTTTGTTGCCTCAGGTTTAGATCTTTCTGAGAGAACAAGTACTTTAGCGACTTATGGTCTACAAGCAACTCAAACTTCTCACCAAGCAAATAATGACGCCAAGACTTGAGCGCAAAAACTATGGTAGCCAATTCTGAGTCGTGGGTAGGGTAATTCTTCTCATGGACTTTCGACTGTCTTCCACCATAATATATCCCCCTTCCCTAGAGACCACATGCCTTAAAATCCTCACTTCTTTCCTCCAAAAATGGTATTTTGGAGAACTTAGCTTTGAGCTGGTGCGCTTGTAGGGTCCCTAAGCTTTCCCTAAGATGTAGGGCATGCTCTTCTCTGCTTCTAGAGAAAACCAGGATATTATCCCATGCAAAATCGTCACAACTATCCATCTCTCACACAGACCATCTTAGTTGAACTCGACATCCCCCAAGTCCAAGCCCTAAAGGCCTAAACCAATATCAGACAAACACCCAAGGGATACCTCCTTCGAATTCAGATGACCTACGTGAGATGATACTTGTAAGACGGCCAACCAATTGAGCACTTGACCGACTCTGGCTGTCCTTGCCAGTCTTGCTCCAAAACCACCGCTGATCACATAACTGGCTTTGCTTAATCTATTAAGCACATATGAAAACTTATTTCGCGCCTTTGGGTAAACCCCGCACTTTATCAAAGACATCTTCATACTCACGGACCACACAAACAGACTCCCAATCATCGTTGGATGCGTCAAAAGATTCTAGGAAGCTAAGCATCACTGAACCCCTAGGGTCACAAGAAATATGAGGGTCCTTCCATAACGAATCAATAGTCTAACTACCCTCCTTTCACAATCTAGGATGGCACCCCGCCTGGCTAGCCAATCCACCCCTAGAATCAAACTATAGCCCGTGAAACCAAGGACAAAGGCGTTGCATTCAAATCCAATGCCCAAGATAGACACTCTCAAATCCCGACAAACCATTGAAGGATGAGCCGAACCACCAACAGGATTTGAGACTAGGATGGGATCCTTAACTAGACTAGTATTTAGGTGCAGTGTTTCAACTAACGAAGCAGATACTAACGAGTATGATGCGCCATTATCAAACAAAGTTGAAACAGGATGATAAAGAAAACCAAATTTCAACCTAGACGGTTCTACCCCCATCAGGTATACCAGCCTTGAGGGAATACAACTACCCTCCAGAAGATCATGTACTTTGTCCTTGCCTCTTTGGAGAATCCTAAGGTATCCTATTTCTCCAAAACAACTAGCCTTCTTCTTCACATTCTCCATTCGTGACCTCCCACCAAGATGAGGTTTCGTCCTTTGTTAACCAAACAGCTATTTGAACCTTCCTCCCATCGTCTATCTTAAAGGTACCAACAAGCCCTCCACTTCCTTAGACCAACTTCTAGCCCGACAAACGTCTAAGTCCCTTGAAGTGGTTTTCCGCCCTTCGTACGAAAGTCCTTATTTATCTTAGAAAAAGCATCTATACGCGGAGGGGGGAGGGGAACTCAAAAAGAGAAAGAGGAAGAGATTCAAAACGGAGAATCGAAGGAAGGATATATGGCTCTTGGGGATTATGTTCTTAAAATAAACCTTTCTTTTAAAAATACTCTTCTACAAACATATTTTTTGAAAGTATTCTTTGTAAAAATGCTTTTGAAAAATGGTTTTTCAAAATATCTTATCTGGTCTGGTAACCTTCAGCTCTGATACCACGTGTAACACCCCACGTCCATTAATGTCACTCGCAAAGGGAATGCATTAACTTCCATGGAGCATTTTAAGTGAATATAGAACAGAAAATCACAACAAGACAGATATAAAGCAGTACTTGAAAGTTTAAAACTTTATTTATTGTAGAAGAAGGTAAATATGTTTGGTTACATCATCAAAAACCATAAACCAAAGTCAAGTACATAATATCCATCTTGATAAAAAAAATTACATAATCCCACT
Organism: Allium sativum; assembly: GCA_030737875.1. Lineage (NCBI taxonomy): Eukaryota > Viridiplantae > Streptophyta > Magnoliopsida > Asparagales > Amaryllidaceae > Allium > Allium sativum. The sequence continues at coordinate 435,533,011 of CM060912.1, forward strand.
ACTACAAATAGCCATAAAGAAAATGATAGGCTGAACTTTACTTCAGCAATCCAAATCCAAGTGCTCCCAAAGAGATCCCAATCAAGCTCCACTAGTACTAGTCCCACCCTTAGAACCTGGGGGGAGGGGAAGGAAGAAAAGAGGTGGAAACAAAGGGGGTCAGACATAAAGTCTGGCGAGTCCGATAACTCTAACAACATAATTATTAAAGCAATATGATAAGATATAAGCTGGAGAATAAGGTAATGACTATGTGAACCACATGGGTATGGCAAGGCAATAAAGAGAAACAGAGATAACGTTAATGGTGCTTCCTAAACAATATAAGATAATTACTATACTCTACCATACCGTACCGTACCGTACTGCACTATACTAACTGCACCCCTACTAGTCACTCTAGAAATTTGATCCCTCTTGGCTAAATAGAATGATGATAGCTTCGTGTACTACTAGATGTACCCACTATCCTCCATGTTTGACTGTATATCTCTAGTTGATATCATAGGCACCCAGCGTGTACCTATCTCCACTGGATGTACACCTTCAATAAGTAATAATGGTAATTCCATGTACTCCTAGCTGACGTCATAGGTGCCGCCTGCACCTATCTCCACTAGGTGTACCCCTTTAATAATTATTAACAATAGTGGTAGCTTCGTGTACCCCTAGCTGACTACATAGGTGCCATATGCTCCTATCTCCACCAGGTGTATCCACTACCCTACCTCATTCGATCGGCTCCCTAACTCGTAGATACCCGTGCAGGTCCCAAGTACGGTGTATCACTCCCCAATATGGCAACCTTATACCACACAAGGAATGCACGGCTTATAACTACACGATGCAACAACGTCTTACCTACCAGCCTGGACCCACGCACGCACGTGACCCCGTTGGACTTGCGTTGCCACCGCTAACCCGTTTTGGCCTTTCACAATCAAACCCAGTAGGCGTGTCCCGTCCTCGACTTGGGTCGAGCTCACAATGATACTTATTGGGCTACTAGACTGAAAAGGGCCCCCCATGCTTGACACAAGCTTTCCACCTAGGCTTGGTCCCCTCTAGTACATCCCACTTAACCACCTTCATGTCCACTTACGTGTTTTAAATTTGGATAAGGGTTTCTATTAGTAATTCCACATGCCACCCAAGGCACCCACTTAACCCCTATGTCCCACTTACATGTTTTACCTTGGTTAAGTGTTACTAATCGTATTTCCTCATGCCACCCAAGGAACCCAATTAACCCCCATGTCCCACCACATGTTTTACTTTGGTTAAGTGTTTCTTAATTTGTTACTACCGTAACCCCCGTAGGACCTCTCACATTAGACTGGCATTTGTGGCTGCTGGATTTGCCGGGCGGGTCCGGGCAGTCTTACACCACAAACGAGCCTAACCTCGTGTCCATACAATTGTTACGCATTTAGTTTGGGCCTTTGACCTCTCACATTGGGCTACCATTTGTGGCTGCTGGATTTGCCGGGCGGGTCCGGGCAGTCTTGCACCACAAATGAGTCCAACCTCGTGTCTTAGGCAATTAATTATACATAATTAATTTTCCCCAAATTTGAATTACTTTCCCTATTCAAATTTCCATATTTATTTATGTCCATAATTTATCACCTAAATTATGCTCATCTATTTATGGTATATAAATTATACCAATTTCATCACTAATTAATTTTATTCCTTAAAATTAATTACATGCCTTTTTAGGCCATTACATGCCTAATTCACAATATGTGTGTATCCACTATTATCCCCATCGTACCCCCGTCATTCGTTCGCTTAACATGACATATACATATTAGACTAGAAATTGTCTAATACTTAAAAAAAGGGAATAAACGTCACAAAGTCACATACACACAATAATAGATCTAATTTGCATCTAACTTGCAATTAAGAATTACAACATACTTGCATAGTCTTTGTTTTATCAAGGATCCAAAAATTATAGATCTAAAAGGTGTGAACTTGCATGTATGAACATAGTTTTACACCCAACTAGCCTAGGTAATTATCACAAACTTACATAAACTATGTATGTCGTCAACCTAAACATAAAGGTGTCATCTTGCATAACTATGGATCCAATAAAAGGTGTTAACCAGTAAACTATGGATCCACATAAAGGTGTAAACTTGCATAACTATGCATGTCATAGTTTCAACATAAAAATGTCAACTTGAATATGGATCTAAACTTTAAAGGTGTGAACTTGTATATATGTGAATCCAATTATCACTTAAACTTGCATATGAACATAATACTTATATGAACTAGCATATGTTCTACATCCATATTCGCAAAAAAACTAATGTTATAAACCTAGGTGATTTGATTATAAAAAGGGATTCATTGACTCAAGTTAACATCATGAACTACTAGCATATATTTTAGATCCAAACTTACATAACACTATATAACTCGCATACAACTTGCGTGATCCTATTAACTTGCATAACATCATATGTACAACTTGCATAATCATATTAACTTGCATAACATCATATATGAAACTTGCATAATCATATTAACTTGCATAACATCATATATGAAACTTGCATAATCATATTAACTTGCATAATCATATTAATCTTGCATACCATCATACATGAAACTTGCATAACATCATACATAAAACTTGCATAACATCATATAATATGAATCAAGTTAACATACATGATTAAACATATGAATTAGATTCACAACCACAACTTATAATCCAACGTATATCACATCATAATTAATTTAGCAATTATTTTGTTAAAGTGATCAAACTCACCATTCAACGAAGTTCTGGAATTTATTAGCATCCCTTTGTTGTAGTTGAATTTGCTGTTGGATTGAATTGAGTTGCTTTAATCTTCTTCTAATTGGTGGCGGCTACTCTAGGGTTCAAGACGACAGCATGGCGGCCATAGTTTTAGTTTTAATTCTGATTTAGGGTTTGAGTCTATGGGTCTTTTTATAGAGTTTTGAATTTATTTACAGCTGTCAGATCACTCTAGAATCCATCTAGGCCATAGAAACCAAGTAATGATGTCAACAGACCAATCAGAAATCACGACCTAAGCCCTAAAACATAAAATTTCGTCATAGACCATTTAGGGCCGACGGGACCAATTCCAAACCTCCTGAGTCGACCCTGGGGTCGACCCAGCGGGACTCGGGTTAAATAGGTCGGTTTGGTGTTTTGCCTTCCCGCTTCCGTTGTTTTGAATTTTTTTTCTTAAATTTTAGGTTGAATTTTATTTTATTTTTATAAATATATATATATATATATATATATATATATTTCTATCTTCCTAATTAACCATTTTCACACTAAACTACTTTTTGAACCGCGTTCACACTAAGCTGCTTTTTAGCCATTCCTCTAAAACAAAAATATTGCGTTGGCGGGGATCCAACTCTGTACCTCTTGTATGCAAGTCACATGTTCCAGCCAAATGAGCTACTTAGTCTTTTGCTTACAAACCTTAATACAATGCTAAACATTTATTCTTTAATTTAGTTAATTCGATTATTCAAAAATCCGGGGTGTTTCATAGCTTGTGAAGATGGTTCATGGGATGTGTGTGGGTCTATCCTGTTCATGGCTCACCTCCTACCTTGGCTCGTGATACATGGCTCACGAATTGGGGGTGAGTGAGGGGGCTCACGAACGGGTCCTTGCACAACTTCCTGCAACTCTTTCCAGCATCTGTTTATGCTATACGACGACGTTTTCGACCAATCTAACAGTTCTAGGCAATCAAAAACATTCCAAATAGTTATAGCAACATATAGAATCGACCATAAACACCAAAACGACAATTATAACATGTTAATATGGATCAAACAACCCAAAACCCATGTTTTCCCCTTAATCTCCTTAATCATGATTTAATTATACGATTAGCAAAACATGTCCAAATTAATCCAAATTTTTATCAAAGCCCTAAAATAATATTTTGTAAATTCCAATTGTTTTTCCAGAATTTTAGCATGCATAATTTTATTAATTAACACTAATCGCCCCTGACTAGCCATAATTAGTGTAAAAATTTGCTAATCACTCACCTTAGCCACAAATAAATTTTAGATATGAATCTCTAACTGATTAGGCACGGTTTCCAATTCAACATAGCAACTCCAACTCTGATTTGAAACTAATCTTCCTTGATTTGGTGTAGATTAAGCTAATACGCGATTAGAAAGCGATTTGGAATAAATTTAGAAGGTGGAGGCCATTGCGAGGGTTTCAAGGACATAAATGGCAGTAGGAAAACTGAAATGAAATGTTTTCCCTAACCCTATCAGCCTCCACATAACCCTAATCCCGAAATGGGTTATGGGCCCATACGCTAATTACCCTATTAAGCCCGCTAATGCTGTTTTTCACCTTTCAAACCTTATTTCAGCCATATCTCCCAAACGGTAGGTCCGTTTAATTAATGTGACCATTCTACGGAAAGATAAACCATCATCCAAATCCAATGGAAGTAATTTTAGGTCAAAATCCTCACCAATCAAAAGTTATAGGCGAAACAAGATTCTCCAAGGACAAAACGATCACTAAAAAATCGGCCGAAATCGTGAACATGGGGAAATGACCCCAATAGTCGTTCCCCAAAGTTACATGACTATACGACCTCATATGGAAACGAAATAAATATCCTACGATTCTCCGATGCGTAAAATGCGGGTCGTTAGAGAGTTGGTCTCTGGTGAACTCTCAAGGAGGCGCGGTGATGTAGAAAAGAGGAGTGGTCTGATGTTTTCAGTGCAGAGAAAAAAAATATGCATGGAGATGGAAAGAGGAGGTGCAGTGGTCCTGTGAGGCCAGCGATGTAGGCTAGTGAACGTATAAGGAGCGGTGACGAAAGATTGTGGGACAAGTATGTATCGATATTCATTGAAGAGCAGGAAGAATTAGGGAAGACGTTGATGTAAATCGCGATTTAATTTAAATCGTGGTTAACTAATGATAACCGGGTAATTAACGAGTAGGTTAATTAACGTTAATTAATGATTAGGATAATTAGTTTTAATATTAATAATAACCTTAGTTATAAATTGATTTAAATATTATAACAGCCATATCTTGGGCATACTTCACGGATTTAGGCAAAATTGGATACGTTGGAATTGCGGGGAAAAACTACTATGTTGCTAAGCTGGCTTAGTCGGAAATGGAAGCAGTTGGAATTTTGTGTAATTTTAAACTTCTATTTAAAATTATATGAAACAACGCACGAATCGTCAACTGAAAATAAAGGTGTGTTAACTCTCACACTTTTCTGGAATTCTATGATGTGCTAAATTCATATAAAAAATAAATTTTAATCATTGATAATATAAATTGGTTAATTGGATGCCTATTGTTGATTGTATGGTAGCCGTTAATTATATTGTTGTTTATTTTATTGAATAAAGATTATATCTTATATATTGTTATGAAATGTTATAATAGATGTGATGCAGGGAAGAACAGGTTGGAGGGACCCGACTGGATTCCTCAAATATTATGTGTGTTGTTTATTTTTATATTATTTGTGCATGAACTGATTGAATCCCCATTGACATTGAAACTTTTTTGGATGCTGATGTTGAATTATAATTCAACATGTTGCGATTTAAATCAATAAATGGTACTGATTGAGGAACTGGTAGCAAATAGGTCTAAAATCCACATTTTTGATAAAACGTTGATTTGTCGTTAGGCGAATTGACGGAGTTTAATTATAAAAATTATTTTATAATTGAAACAAGTATTCTTATTTATATATATTATAATGAAGTTTTAAAAATAATAGATGTTTATAAATTGGTCTTATAAAATGTTGTGAAATGATTACTTTATGTTTAAATTTATTTATGAAGCGAAATAAATTACAATTAACTTCGAGTTAGTATTTTTGAAATAATTATTTTAAGTAAACAAATTTTAGCAAAGTTATTAGATTAATGCTACTAATCTAATGGAAAAAATAACGGAAATCAGTTAATAAATTTACTGATAGAATAAAGTTGACTAAGTCAACTGTTTTGAGCGAAAGTGGTTGTTACAGAATAATTGTTTTAATAAGATTTCTTATTATAATGTACTTTTAATTTAAAATGTTTAAAGATGAATAATGTTCGTTGTTTATTAATGATGATTTCAAAGGAAATTTACTAAATTATTTTAGTTAACAAAGAAAACTGTTTTACGATAGTAAATAAGGAAGAAATTATTATACTAATAAATAATAATCAAGATTATTATTTCGCTAATAGAATTAAGTGGGAAAGTAACTGAATCTGAAATAAAGTAAGATTGGAAATTCTTAAAAAGCTATAAAGTGAAATTTAAAGCTGAAAGCCGCAATCTTAAAGGAAGAATTTACAAAATGGATTGATGATGATTTGGGAGGAAAGAAAATGTAAAAGAAGCACATGATGAAGTATGAAAATATTTTTGTAAAGAAATAATAAATGGATTTTTGAATCCAAGAATAGGTTTTAAATAATTTTAAATGGTTCCTATTAGACCAAAATGTGGTTCTAACACCCAAACTAGCAATAATTCTAATGGAATGAAATAAGAAAACAAAGAGAAACACACGATTCATAGTGGTTCGGCGTTAAAGAGCCTAGTCTACTTTCTACTCTTTGGATTGATGATTCGAATACAAATACAATAGTAGTTTCCACTCAGTTTCACTCATACAATGCATAAATTCACTTAATGTTTATAGTTTCTCACTTTAAATTGCAGTAATGATCTAAATATAGTAATGAAATTTGGTTGAAAAGGGAGTGTGAGCTCCGAATTTGCCAAAAGATCCCTCCAAATGACCCTTGATGGTCTATTTATAGGTGAAAGATATCTCTGGACTGGCTCTGGTTCGGATGCATGTGGCGCTTCCCCCTTAAAACTCGGGTTCGGATGGAACGAAGTGAAGACAGCACATCAGGTTAGTGGATGAACGTGGGGGGAAATGGCACATAACCGCTCCACATCTTCAGGGTTCGTGGGTTGTAGCTGCTGCAGTTTCCTCTTCGGATCGGATGCATTAAGGAGTGGAGGAGCGGATCGAGAAGATCTAAACTGATCCGATTCTACCTGTGCTCCTTCCTTTTCTGCTTCGCAATGTTCAGCCTGGCACATTAAAAAACTCCGATCTGACCCGGTCCTTGAGAGAGTGTTCTTCATCAATTGGTCTTCTAACTTTATGTAGCTTAGTTCACAAAGTAGGCTAACATTTTGCCTCCTCGAAGTGCACTTTTATTGAAGATTGAGTGTGCTTCGAATTTGTTTGTTCGTCAGCTTTTAAATTGAAGTCGTAGAACTGTTGTAACCATTCATTTGAAGGGTTGTGTTACTTCATAAGGTCACATCTCTTGTTGTCTATATATACACAATAGAACACACAAATTGCTTCCATTGTTTAAAATAACTTTGAGAACTTTGTTTGACGCCCAAGTAACTCCTCCAGGTAAAATTTTATAATGGGTCTTCATGAATCTTTTATTTTCCTTCGAATTCATTTTGTATGCCGAGTTGACACTAGTGATTATGCTTTGGTTCAGATCGTCTCCATCCGCCCCAGCCCTCGCTTTAACACCTTTATTCAAATCGGCTAAATGGCCATGGGCCTGCTTTCCGTTTCAATTGGACTGGGATGTCACTTCAGTTGGAATACAAGGAGCCGCTTTGTATGCCTATAAATTCACTTCTTCTTCATTTTCCACTTCTTTTCTTTTAACTCCTTCGTTCTCTGGAATTATACACGAAAAAACACTAATTTCACAATTCCCAGAATTCCTTCTAATCTTCAAATTGAATACATAGGTGGGTTAATAATCTTAAGTAAATTGATTTCTCTTGTAATTTGCTTGCTAATTTCATACATCTTTGCGTTTTTGATTTGCATTTCAATCGTCGATGCCATGCCTTTTGCTTCCTCAGCACCATTGTCGACGGCCTTGTCCGCACCTCGAGTTGGTTGAGGAAAATTAGTTTGGCGCTGACACGATTGATCCATGGAACTTTTGCTATGAGTGAATTTCCAAAAACAAATAGGTTTGGTGACACTGGGAAAGTGAAGTAAGAGTAGAGGAAGAAGAAAGGAAGTTAGATCGGTTCGAGGCAGAGTAGATGATCCAGAAATACTTGGGTTTTGGCACACGGCGTCGATTCAGATCGGAGGAAGTGATATCGATTGCAGAGGAAAGTTGAATTGGGAGGATAGGCTTTGGGGGTGCTGGTGTAGTCTGGTTCAGTTCGGTATCGTCCTATCCGCTCGTGATGTGGATCTTCGATCCGATCCGTCACTTAAGGATGTTTGAACCGATCCGTTTATAACATGCGCATCCAAACCTATCCACTCATGACCTACACATCCGATCCGATCCGCAACCAACACACATATTCGAAACGATTTGTTTTAGAATAAAATTTGGACTAATTTGCCTCCAATTGAATATATCCGAACCGATCCGCATAGATGAATTACTTAGACCGATCCGCCTAAGTCTTGAACACTCGAACCGATGTTAACTGTGGCCTATGACTCTTATGGATAGTTAGGATAGATCCTTTTCAACTGAACTTTCTGGACTGTTGACAAATACATAGTTGTCTTGCTGATCTTTACATTGCATTCCTTTATACAATTATCTTGTATCATTGCATACACACTTGTGCACTATAGCTTACACACATGCATGGGGGACACGGGAAACTTTACTCTAACTCCTACTATTGCTTCTTCAATAGTTTAGTAACTATGGTAGAAAGACGCTCCTCTAGACTAGAAGAAAGGAGAGATGCTGCTAGATCATCTGAATATCCACTTATCGAGGATGTATCTTCCACCTCAGATTCAAGATGGGATAGCGAGGGCCCAGATTACAAGATGGAAGCTCATAATAGTGAAGTATCTTCTGGAGGTGATGTATCTCTAGGTGAGCAAGAGGAAGGAGTATGAGATAATCGTGCTCCTGACGAATTTGGAAATGTCACTATTTTGGAATCGCCTAAGGATTCCGTTGAGTCGACAATTGACAATGACAGAGTTTTACGGATACGCCTAAAGCATGGGATTCTTCAAAAAGATACTCAGTTACCTTTGAAAATAGATCGTCCCTATAATCCACTAGAAGGATATATGGTAGCCAGATTGATGTGTCTAGTTGGGGCAATACCTCCGTTTTCGCCTTTTTTCGTCAATTTTCCGAGACAGCTGCGGATTGCCCCCATGCAACTGCATCCTAACTCCTACGCTTATTTGTACACTCTGTATATAGCCTACAAAGAAATTCTTGGTGTAGAGCCTACCTTTGATGTTGTCTATTTCTTTTATAATTTCAAGCACCGGACCCAAGACACTCCATCCTTTTCATACTTTGAATCGGTTTTAAAAAGGAAAATTATCACCATCCTATATAGCAGCAAGGCTGGTGACTCAAAACCCAAATGTTTCTACATTAGACAGCAACCTAGATGCACCAAGAGATGGCTCAAGTCAAGTAAGGCACCAACTTTTTGGATTTCAACTTCAAATACTTGTCTCAGCACATTAAATGACTCTTATTTTTTCTTGCAGTTCCTAATCTGAACCAGGTGACGGGTCAAGTATACTTCGATCGTTTGCACCAGATACTCACCGGTGATCAAAAGTTCTTGACCATCAACGATGTCCTTAAAGATGAGTACCTTCACCGTCACGGGTTGTTATCTATCACCCGCAGTACAGGCCATGGGAAAGGCCCCTATGTATACATACCCTCAGTCGATATTATTCCTTAGACGGGAGATAGCTCGAAAAGTACAACGGTACCCCTTAAGGACCCTCCTTATCCATCTTCGACTCAGGATGACGAACTAGCAAACATAGCTGAGAAGGATAGAGATAAATATATCACTCCTAAGGACGTGGCTACCCCTGGAAGGCCAATTTCTCCAAAAGAGTTGCCGTTAGTCATCCCTTTAGGAGATAAGACTACAGTTGATGACCTATATATCGGGGTTTAGGAATCTTCCCTTGCCCGAGACCCTTTATACTGTGGAGGAATTTGCAACCAATCCTCTTGCTTTCACTTCTGAGGAAGAAGTTACTCCCGTAATGTCCAGGGAGAATACACATACCGGCCTCAGTCCGGGGTCTGGTCTGTTTGGGGGGAATCACCACTTACAAAACACACTGCACTCTAGTACTGCACATCATAGCACTTGAGTTATATGTTAATGTTAACTCTAATATTCTTTCATTTCTTTTTATAGGACAAATGGTGAGGCAGCGTTACTATATGAGGGATGTTCGTTCAAGCATGCCCCCAGTGGATCCCGATGAGAGGCATGACTAGCATGAAAGTAGGGGCAGAGATGACATGGGGAATCAACCTCAAGGCCTTATCGATCCTCCCGTTCTCGATCCCCACACCGCAAAGATTCAGGCAAACGCAAGAGCCAGCCTTCACATCTTGAGAAGGATAAGTACAGCGCTAAGCTTCCTGCTCCATCTAAGGGCAAGACTCCTCAAGATAGTACTTCAAAAAGGGTTCCTGTTCCAAAAGAGAAACAATCAGAATCAGGTAAAGATACAGGAAAGAAACGATCCATAACGAAACTATCTCATCGCACTGTTGACACAACTACTACAAGGTCGGTTATTCTCAATGACGAGAACCAGAACAGACTGGAAGTTTTGAGGCAGCAATTTCCCGATCACCATTTCAGGCACATGCACTTTGTCCCAAAACTCAAACCCGTAAATCCTGATTGGGCCAATGTCGTTAAGGCTACTATAGACTTTGTGGATGAACAATATAAGGAAATGAAGAAGTATGCAAAGACTCTCTCCAAAATCATTAGCGATCTGATGGCCAATATAAAAACTATGGCCGATGCTGCTGAGTATGATGCGAGGGCTATCGAAAACTCTGAGAAAGATCTGGAGGATGCCCAAGATAAGCTTGCTCTTGTACAATGCAACGCAGATAATTATAAGAAGCAGCTCTAAGAATTACAAAAGCGCTATCATTCCGAGCTTGAATCCCATAGTCAAGAGCGAATTGATCTAAAGAAGCAGGCTGAAGATGCTAACTCCGAGAGCACTCGTCTCGCCCAAGAGAAGGCAGACTTAGCTAAAAAGAACGCAGAGCTTGAGGCTAAATTAATGGAGGTTGAAACGAGGGCAACTCTTGCTAAGGGGAATGTAAACACGGCTTTACGGCAAGTTGAAGAAGTTAATGAACAACTTAAAGACGCATAAAAGGAGCTGGACGAGGGTGGTGAAACTATGGTTGGATTTTTTGCTCAGGTGATTCATCACCGAAATCTTGCTTGGCTTAAGGAATATCCTCTTCCCCTTGTGTCTACATGGGACCAATTGGTCGAATAGGAAAAAGCAGAACTTGGAATTGACTCGATTGATAAGGACAAGCTGATGGAGAAGTACTTGAGAGGCGAGGAGACAACCCACTTAACTGAACGGCGAAAACTTATTGTCGCCGCTATGGCGGAGGAAAAGCATCAAGCCAAGGGAAATGATACCATTGAAATTGGTTCTTCTTCTGCCATAGCTGAAACTGCTATAGTAGAGGGGTATGATCCAGTAATGCCAGAGATCCCCGAAGCTTCTTCCTTACCTTCTACAGCTGGATTGACTCCCGAAGTTCCTGCTTCTCAAGTTGAGAAATCTACTGAGGGTATTTCTACTTTTCACCTCAATTTGCCAAAGTTATCTCAAACTTTCATCACATTTTTGGACAAACAGTTGAAAGTCCCGTGTTTTCTCCTGAGTTAATAACTGTTACTTCTCGTCCTTTAGGTACCAAGCCAATTGATAAAATTGATGACTCACAGAAGACAACTCCACGTGAAGGGTCTACTGGAGAAACTCGGGAGAAACGAGATGAAGTCACTGTCCCCAAATCTAGAGGAGGAGCCAAGGACAAGAAAGAGGAGGTCACTTACAAAGCTCCTGTGCCATCCATCACCGAGACTTCTCACCATGGGGAGATGATAGGTGCTCTGATAGAAGATTATGGTGACGAGGGATATGAAGAGGAGGATGATGTTGTTGTGACTGGAGATTCGGGGAACGTCGATGACATGACTTTGGCTGAGATAAAGGCCAAACAGGATAAGCGCATGCAGCTGAAAGCTGGGGAAATAGACCCTGAAAGTCTTAAGCCTCTTGCGGTGGTGCCTCCTGGATCAAGGTTAGTTGTCAAACTTTCAACTCGGTCAATTACGAAGGAACTTGTTAAAAAAAATCCTATTAATCCTAGTGCTCCGATTCCTGGGAAGACATCTGTTGACTCCAGTACTCCAATTCTAGAGAAGAAGAAGCAAAAGCGTATTATTAGTGAAGCTGATAGAGAGGAGAAAGAAAAGCTTAAGGCAGCCAAGAAGGTGAAGCCCACTCCGAAGTCCAAATAAAAGGTTGCTTTGTCTTTTGTTTTATCTCCTTGTCCGCTGTCGTTGTAGCGAGTGTGGCCCTCGCATCCTTTGTTTTAGTTTTCCTGTATAAATCCACGTACTTGTAAATAAAATAGTTTATTTCCTGCAATGTCAAATGTTTGTAGAGTCATTACTTAAGTAAGAATGCAGATAAACAACATGTCATATTTAAAACCACTGTGACTTAAATGATAGACAATATATGCGGGGGATGCGCATGTGTATGCCCCTATCAATCTTGAATAAGTGGTCTGTCTAAAGCTTTGTTCGAGATTGATTAGCTTTGATACTTAGTTGCCCCCAACTCTTTGGTGGGGTCAAGTTCCCTTTATCGGGGATGTTTATTATTTTAAGCATCTTTATACTCTCCTGTCTCGTAAACAGGTTATAGTATCATCGAGGTGGTTTCTTTTTGGGTCCACCATCACTACTTGGAGGACATCGTCTTCCCGTCCTTTATACTCTCTCTCATTTCATGAGAGTTAAAAATAGGAATGTTGTCTTCCCATTCCTTCAATCCTGTTATGCAAACGGTCGTTTCATTTTCTCCTGCACATAAATTTTTCTCAATCTTTTAAGCTTAATTTAATGTTTAGCATTTCATAATCAGGATAGAACAATTATAGAATATAAGAATAGTGCAGGAAAAATAAATGACACAGGATGTTTTTAGAGTGGTTCAGCTAAGTCGTAGCCTATATCCACTTTATAATCCATTTTTCATATAAATAGATTTTTTAAGGCAAGTCATTCCTTTTTACATAGTTCATAAAAACAAAAGAAAGCAATACATATCTAACTCAGATATCGCTGCAAATGCTGAGCATTCCAAGCTCTAGGAATTTCTTCACCATCCACGGTTGTTAACTTGAAGGCTCCCATTTCAAGTCTCCCTTGGATGGCGTATGGCCCTTCCCATTTTGGGCCTAGATAGACTGAAGGTGGAAAGACTCGCTTCAGTACTAATTCTCCTGGTTCGAAAGTCCTAAAGCGAACCTTTCTATCATAATAACGTGCTACTTGGCGTCAATGCCTTGAAGCATGCAAGTTTGCTTCGTCCCTTTTTTCTTCAATCGCGTCAAGGGACACTAGGAGGAGTGCTTTATTCATTATTGGGTCAAAGTATGTACCCCTATGAGAAGGGACTTTAAGTTCCACGGGGATCACTGCTGTAACACCCCATGATTCTATAACACTAAGATTCACAAATCAAGGCAGAATTAAAAGTTAAAATCAAAATCAAGGGAAACGAGCTGCGCCATTGCGTTTATCTCGGAATTCTGCATGAAAATGAGTCCGAGTTTGCGTGAATCGGAGTCCGTATGAGGAAGATATGCCTCCGGAAGTTTCAGCAAGGTTCAAATTTCAAAACAGACTCAGAAGCGGGCTGGGTGGGAAATTTCCTGCCCAGGACCCCAGGTCGACTGGGGAGTCGACCTGGGTGTCGACCCCCTCCAGGTCGACTGGGGAGACGACCTGGGTGTCGACTCCCCCAGGTCGACTGGGGTGTCGACCCCCCCCCCCCCCAACCAGGTCTACTGGGGAGTCGACCTGGGTGTCGACCCCCTGCTTTTTCCAGCTTCCTGAACTAGATTCGCTTCTCTGTATTTGGACGCCCTTCTGACCAGATTCGTTGACTTCTACACTATATAAACAGCCCTAGTCTGCTTCTCTATTCACAATTCTTCTCTACCCTTATGCTGCAAAGATTCTTAGTGAATATGGCTTCTTCTCCTCCACTTAAAAGAAATAATAAATAGAATAATATATATAAAATAAATCAAGACGAGGAGATGCTACTCAAAGACTTTCAAGAAGAGATTCGAATCAAGATTAAAGGTTCAAGATAAGGATCAAAGGCTAACGTCGCACGAATCATAGCAACGCCATCTTTCTTTTCTAATCTAAATTTCTGTAAGTCAGTTATTTCTAGATTTGAACGTTTTTCTTTGTTCGTGACATGAAATTAAAGGAATAAAAGAATATGCCAAATCTCTCTCTCTCTCTCTCTCTATTCGAATCAGTGCTATACTCTTGAACCTAATTAAGAACTGTTATGATTCGAGGACAAATAAGACCATGACTATGGAACTATGGACCTTAAAACCATATGCCTATGACTATGGACATTGCCTATGACTATGAACATTGCCTATGACTGTGACTGTGACTATGAGGATTATTTTCTTGACTAAGCCTATGCCTTTGATTAGGAAATATAAACTATTGCCTATGACATAACAAGGACATCTGTGATTAAACACCTATGATTCATGACTAGGAAAGTGTTGCTTAAGTTTTGTGACTATGAAATTGGGTCTAAACCCGATCATCTATTCTGTCTATTCTTGGTTATCTTTGGTTTTAGACCTTGGGAATTTACCTATTAAGTTAGGTCTACCCATGTTCTTGAACCTATGTCTCTATACTATCTATTCTTGGTTTTAGACCTTGGGAATTTACCTATTTAGTTAGGTCTACCCATGTTCTTGAACCGATGTCGTTATTCAACCCTTTTTATGCCAGTTAGTATGTCTCTCTTTTGCATAGCATCTTTGGTTCATTCCCTATTTTCTACGTACCTAGATTTATTTATAATCTAGACTGAATCACGATTATACGAACGGTGGGAATGCGGTTTGGGCAAAATATGAAATTTACTAAAAACGGAGTTTAACTTGGAAATTGGCATAAATTGGGAACATGTATTATGGTATGTTCATAGAAATGCAAGTTGAATAAATTTGACATGAATTATAAGATGTGTAATTTGAATCTAATATTGACGTGTAAATCTAGCATTTACATGAATAGTGAACTAGAGTAATAAGTCTAGAATTAGATTGTTGAATCGGAATTGGATTAGCTAATTTGGCATGGTAAGTATATTGGCATAAATGTGAGATTGTCCATAATTGGGAGTAATTGGCAGGTTTAGCAAAATCATGGTTAGTGGCACTTAATTTGGTATAGTCCACATACCAAAAAGCATAAATATGATTTAGAAGGGGAAATGGGCCATAAGAATGAATGTAGACAATTTACATTAAAAGAGTAATTAGGAAATAAGTAAATTAGAAATAATTTACTTATAGAATTTGGCCTCAGTGAGGAAATATAAATTTAGACAAATTAAAGGTTTATTAATGACATCTCTTTTAATGACACACCAGAAAGTTCTCAGGTGACAGAGAGGATAGTGTCTAGGCTTGGGTTTGGAAAATACAAGTTTCCTTCTCTCCCTGGCTATCCCTAACTGATCCAACGAACGAGATGGTTACTTTCAAAACTTGATTTGAAAATAAATTGAAACCCTTTGAACTTAGAAAACACGAATATGCCTAGCTCGAGGTTAGACTGAGTTGCGATGTAAACCTGCCCAGAACCAACCGGCACATCCAGTAGTCGCAACAATACCTGTCTAATGTGAGTGGTAGCGGCTTTAATTTATTTAGTTAAAGCTAGAACAAGAATGGTAGGGTTAAGTTAACTAAGACACTTAACCATTTCAACATGATAACTTGACTGATGGGTGGGGTTAGGTTCAGACTGACACTTAACACAGTTAAGCTAGAATGGGAGGGTTAAGTCCATAGGAATACTTAACCAACTTAACACAGTTAAGCTAGAATGTGAGGGCTAAGTCCATAGAGACACTTAACCAAACTCAAGGTAGCAAAACGAGACTTGTAGGGGTTAAGTAAATTAATACACTTAGCCAAATTAATATGTTAATTAGACTAGAGGTTGGGGTTAAGTAAAATCTAATACACTTAGCAAAATTTGATATGTTAGCTGGGCTAGACCGTAGGGTTAAGTAAACCTGAACACTTAGCCATCAGGTTATGATAAAGGAATGAGGTTAAGTCTAAAACATGAAGGGATAATACTTAACCATTAATAACATGTTAGTTAAAACAGACGGGCAAGGCTAAGTTAAAAAGGAACACTTAACCAATACAGGATGAAGGGGTAGGGTTAAGTAATAAGGAATATTTAACCAATATAACTTGGTTTGTGGTAGGGTTAACTCAACGTGAATTGCTGATGACACTTAACCAGCTTAACAGGATAAAAGAAGAGGGTTAAGTTAGCTTGAATTGACTAATGACACTTAACCAATCCAAATTGACGGGAAAGAGAACTAAGTAGTAAACCTTAGTTAAAAGGAGCTAAGTAGTAAACCTTAGTTAAGAAGACAACGATTCTGGAAACTAAGTGGTAAACCTTAGTTGACAAAACTAAGTAGTAATTCTTAGTATAACACGAGGAGGAGCGAACGTCCGTCTGATTAAAAAGAAGGCTCCAACGAATTGGGTTACGAAGCCCGAGGCTTCGAGGGGATGTGAGGGTACTCTTGGTATCCCTCTGTGAGGCTGCAGATGATCCGCCAGGGCCCACAGAGGTTAAGGTCTGCGTAGAAGAACCAGGGGTATGTCTTGGTTGCAATACATGGCAACCTAAAGACTAGGATGGACCGGCGTGATTCGGCGAGCAAACGGTAGCCCTGTGATAGCGACTCGTCGTCTACCATCCATCTTGAGTCAATCAAGATACGTGAAGCGGAAAGGCGGAGAACTCCAAAAGACCATATACTTGCTATCTAGTTATGGGTGAGGATGGCCATACGATAGTGGGGCACCGGGGGCCGGCGTATAATTCTCATTTTACAAGGTGTGCCTTTCATTAGTTGAGGGAGGGGTCAAGTGGGACCGTAGCCACTGGAATAAAAAAACAGACCTTAGCATCTGCATCGGCAGATATCTGAAAGCTCCCGACCGAGTTCTGTATTCCTTGATTTGCCCTGTCACATGACTCGGACCACACATTACAAGACATGTGCATCTAGACAAGCGATAAGGATTCGCGATACATGCATGAGGAAGTATAGGAACGTATACCACTCTAGGTAGTGTGTCCTAGACTTGGGGGCATCGTTCGACAGGTAGCGTAATCCCTAGTTGGACTAGGTGGCATAAACCCTGAACTCGAGAAGTGTTCAGCAGATAGCGTAAACTCTAGTTAAATCTAGAAAGCACTTGATAGAAAACCCTAGATTTGATCTAGGTAATAAATAATGAATGTATGCCGGAAGGCAATGGAAAATACAGGGATTGGGATCACGTTATCGTTACTAGTTGGGACACTAGATAGGCGGTGCAGAGATATAGAAACCAGTATAACAAGGAAATAGCGAAGCGGCGAAAGTATTAGAGCGTATCCAGTTTATCTTATCTTAGCATATCTTGTGACTACCTTGTCTAATCTTGTTGACCCTATCGTCATGGTGTAATCTTGTATTCAGTTAATTCATGTCGTATTGTTTTTCCATGTTCACATGCTAGAAGTTACTGAACTTACTCAGGCTTTATGTCTGACTCTGTTTTTCTTTCGTCTTCTTTCCTTCCGTTCCCCCCCAGGTAGTAAAGGAGGGAATAGTTTAGCTCTGGTTAAGTTGGACTGCCACTCTTTCCCAGCTTGAAGATTTGTCGAAGTTTGCTTGGATTCTCTTTCAGATGCTATGGCTGGCTCTTGCTAAAATCGGGGAATATAAATGTTGTTTTTATGCTTCTTTATTTTGTAAGACAAATGATACTCTGATATTGTAAAGAAACCATTGTACAAACTATTTTATCAATAAAGAAAAGTTTTATCCCTAAATGCTCCACAGAACTTAGTGCATTCCCTTTGTGAGCGATACTAACGGACGTGGGGTGTTACAACTGCTTCTAATCTGAAGGAAAGTGAAAAAGGAGTATGACCTGTAGCTGTCTTAAAGGTTGTTCGATAGGCCCACAAGGCTAGTGATAACTCATCCACCCACGTGACTTTGGCCTGCTCCAATCGCTTCTTAAAAATTGACTTAATGACTTTATTTATTGCTTCAACCTGTCCATTCGACTGCGGGTGAGCTACGGCGGTGTACCTCTTATAAATCTTATATTTGTGGTAGAAATTTCTAAAATCAGCATTGTCGAATTGAGTCCCATTATCAGTTATAATGGTTTTCGGTATCCTGAATCAACAAATAATTTTTGACCATAAAACTTATCACCTTCCTTGCTGTCATCATGGTTAAGGGTTCGGCTTCAACCCACTTTGTGAAATAATCCACGGCGATGATCGCGTACTTCGTCCACCTTTGGCGGTTGGTAAAACCACAATACTATCGATTCCCCATATAGAAAACGGCCACGGGTTTACCATTGACTTAAGCTGTGTCGGAGGTGCTCTGGGGATTTTAGCGAATCTCTGACACTTGTTGCAGCATCGTGAGTAATCAGCTACATCTTTATTTATGGGAGGCCAAAAATATCCGTACCGTAATACTTTCTTTGCTAGGGTTTGACACCCAGTATGATCTCCACACTCACCTTCATGTACTTCTATTAGTACACTCTTGATGTCGTCGTGTGCAATACACCGTAACAAAGGCATAGAAAATCCTTAGCGATAAAGGGCGTCGGCCTGTAAAACATATCTTGTAGCTTTACGTGTTACAGCTCGTCTCTCACTCTACTTCGATAGGAGAATTCCGCTCTTGAGGAAGTTCTTAATTGGTGTCATCCATGACTCTCTTTCTACCTCAACTTCTAAGGTTAATTCAAATTCCATTAGGTCGAAGCTTGGCGACTCCAATATTTCTATTGGAACCATTTTGGTTTCTTCATGATTGTCAGAACTCGCTAGCTTAGCCAGTCGGTCTGCCTTCTGATGCTCTACTCGTGGAATGTGTGTTATACGGTAACGTTCCAAGTTGCCCAGTAAATCCTCTACTTTTCCAAGATAAGTAACAAGTCGAGGTCCCTTGGTCACAAACTCCTTCCGAACTTGGCAGACAACTATCTTGGAGTCATAGAATATATCCAGTGTCTTTACTCCTAATTCCTTGGCGTGTTTCAGCCGCCAATCAGGGCCTCATACTCGGAATCATTATTGGTGGCAGGAAATTCCAATCACAGGGCATAGTAAATGGATCGTCCTTCAGGAGTGATTAAAATAACTCTGGCGCCGGATCTTCGATCATTCTTGGCCCCATCCGTAAATAACTTCCACGGACTAAGTTCTAACTCGTGTTCCGAAGTAAAAATTTTGTCATTCACCGTTTCTTCTTCAGGAATCGTGAATTCTGCTATGAAGTCTGCTAAGGCCTGCCCCCTTATTGACCTCCTTGGTTGGAAATTCAGATCAAACTGGCTCAATTCGATATTCCATTTAAGTAATCATTCCGATGCTTCGAGTCTTTACAAGACCTGTCTTAGAGGTTGATCAGTATACATAACTATTAGATGAGCTTGGAAATAACGTTGGAGCTTTCTGGAGGCAATCAAGAGGCTGGAGGCAAGCTTTTCTATTTTTGGTTAATTACATTCTTCAGTCGCCAACTTCTTACTCACATAATATACATGCCTATGGACCTTGTCTTCTTCATGCATCAACGCTGTGCTGACAGCATGTGATGATATCGCCAGATAGACGAACAAATCTTCATGATCCACAGGTTTTTACAATATTGCGGGTTTCCCCATTAAGTCCAACAGGTTTTGGAAAGCTTCTACATAGTCAGGAGTCCACTCAAAGTTACGATTCCCGCGTTTGATCAAGTCAAAGAAAGGTACACACTTGTCTGTGGCCTTGGAGATGAACCTACTTAATGCGGCGACCTTCCCTGCCGGGTTTTGAACGTCCTTAATCTTTCATGGTTTTCTATATTTCTTATTGCCACTATCTGGCTAGGATTAATTTCAATTCCTCAAGAACTCACGCTGAAACCAAGAAATTTTCCAGATGCCACTCCAAACTAACACTTTAAGGGATTCAACTTCATTCCGTACCACCATAAGATATCAAACATCTCCGCTAAATCTTGTGTATGATCGGAAGACTGCTTGGATTTCATGAGCATGTCATCTACATAGACCTCCATGGTTTTTCCAATCTGATTACAGAACATTCGATTTACTAGACACTGATATGTGGCTCCGGCATTCTTTAGTCCGAACGGCATCACCACATAGCAATACAATCCCAAATTCGTTATAAAACTCGTGTGCTCTTGATTCGGCACATGCATAAGGATCTGGTTATATCCTGAATATGCATCCATGAAGGAAAGGAGCACGTGTCTAGCTGTTGAGTCCACTAGCTGGTCAATCCTAGGGAGTGGGAAACTATCTTTGGGACAAGCTTTGTTTAAGTTCAAGAAATCAATGCACGTCCGCCATTTTCCATTTGATTTCTTGACCAAAACAGGATTCGGTATCCAGTCGGGATACACTGAATCCCTAATGAACCTGTTATCCTTCAGCTTTTCAACTTCTTCTTTTAGGGCTGCTGACCTCTCCAGGCCTAGCATACACCGCTTTTTTTTTTAACGGGTGGATGTTTCGGATTGGTACTCAACGAGTGACTCATAACAGTTGGAGATATCCCATACATGTCAGCGTGGGTCCAGACAAACACATCTAAATTCGCCTTTAGAAAGTCAGTCAATTCCTTCGCTCAGAACAGATCCAACTGGGATCCAATCTTCAAAACCTTTGTGGGAGTCACCTTTCTATCCCTCGGCTCTTCATCCTCTCTGGGATCTATGTACTCAAACAGTTCTCTGGGCAACTCCTTCTGGGTTGGTCCCTTTAATTGCTATGCTGAACCCTCCTTTGGAGGGGAGGAATCACCTTTAACATCTATACTTAAATCCTTCATCAACATTTTCAGTTCGGCCATGTAGCAGGCCCGTCCGGAAACCTGGTCACCTCGCATTACTCCCACCCCGGCTTCGGTTGGAAACTTTAACAATATGCACCAGGGTGCGATGCAAGCCCTGAATTCTGCGAGAGCCGGTTTCCCCAAGAAAGCGTTATAGGGTGAGTCAACGTCTGAAACTACAAACTGAAGAATTCTTATTCTCTGACGGTCTCCTTGTCCCAACGTCACAGACAATTCTATATATCCCATTGGATCCGTCGATGTCCCCTTGAAGCCACGAATCCATCCCTAACATGGCTTCAAATCTTCTGGTTCGAGTTTCATCTGATCGAATGCTTTTTTGAAAATAATATTGACTGAACTTCCATTATCTACCAATACCTTGTGAACTAGAGTGAGACCAATAGTTGTAGTGATGACCAATTGGTCTTCAGTAGGTGATTGAACTCCAACATCGTCTCTATTATTGAACACAACATCGTCGGACATCATTTTCTGTTGCTTTACCGGAGTGATATCTTGGAGGTTATCGAAATCCTCCATATTGATGTATTTAGCTGCGCTAACATATTGGTCCATCGCTCTGTAACTATGGCTAGCTAGATGAGGCCCGCCTACTATGGCGTTGATGACAATCCCTTTGCCTTTTTGTTGAGCTGTGGGTTTAGGAGCAGGTTGATTTTGGTTTGGGGTCTGCCCCTTGCCCTATCTTTCGCAGCGACTTTATACTCGTCTAACTTTCCTTCCCATAATAGCTTTTCAACAACGTCTCTTAGATGCCGACATTCATTAGTTGAGTGTCCGTGAGTTCCATGAAAAGGCAAAATTTTCCAGTCGCGATCTCTTTTTCGGTTGATTCTCTAGGTGGCGGCCTTTTATATTGTAAGACGTTGTAAGTATCCAGTTAGATGTTTTCCAATGTGTCATTCAGTGGCGAACAGTTCTCAAAAGTTTGGAATCGAGATCTTTTACTGGAGTTGTTCCCTCGGTTCCTATTCCCCCTATTGCCATTCCCATTCCTGTTGTTACTTCCTTCATTTTTGTTACCGACATTCACCTTGACTTTCCTGTGCTGTCACCGGACTGCTTCACAGCAATGTTACTTTGAATATCTTCTTTCAAGGTTCCATCAGACTTTCTTTTCCGATTAGCGTATATCTCTTCTCGCTGTAGACGGATATTCGCTTTTTCATAGAAAGATTCCCTAGTCAGTGGTGGTTTTCCAGCTAAATAACCTTCGAATTCAGAATCTCGATCAACTCCTTCGATCAAGGCCAAAAATAGTTGGTTCATGAGGATCACTTATTTCAGTGACTGCTAAATTGAAGCGGTCCAAGTATGATTTCAGAGATTCTCCAGGAGCCCGTTTGATTCAGGATAGTTCGATAATGCTTTTAGCTCTGCGGTAATGGAGTCGGAACTGTTTCATAAAAAGCTCTCTTAGTTCTTGAAAACTTGACACCGATCGCGGGGGAAGTTGAGTAAACCACATTAATGCTACATCCTCTAGATATATTGGGAAGGCTTTACACTTTACAGCATCAGGTGCAGGTGCAGCGTTCATATACCACACATATCTCATTAGATGTTGTTTTGGATCTGTTCTTCCAGCATATCGATCCATCTGTGGTAAACTGAATCGCCGGGGAAATTGAAAGTCCAGTATGTCATCTATAAAGGGGGTGTGACTTCATTCAATGCCCAATCCTTATTGTTTAGCGTCGGCTATCGACCATGATTTGATGCACCATTGCCCATACATCAGCATTCGTTAATGTTTGTTTAGGCTCTCTGGCCCTGATGTTTGGATTGCCTCTAGGTTCCTGACCAGGGGATGTTCTCCTGCTTCTAACAGCAGCTGCCCTGCTCTGTTCCCTATGCTCCCAGTCGTTCATGGGAGGAAGGGGTTGGAGGAGTTGTCCTTGTGTGGGATTGGTAATATTAGAATAACTGGGTAGGATGTGAGATCCACGCATGGGCAGCAGCATGGGCTCTTTCAGGCTCTGGTCGTCAGGACCTAGCACACGAGCCACGTCTCCACGGGATCCCAAAGATCCAAAAGGCAGCTGATCAAGGTTTTCAGCTCGCTCATACAGCCTTCTTTCACGAGGGCGCTCTTCATCCGAAGAAGATGACTAGTCTGTTGTGAGACGGCGAGTTAGAGAGGGTGTCTTCTGCCTATGAAGTTCACTAATTTCCCTACTCATAGTGATCATGTTCTCTTGCATACGAAGACTGTCATGTTTGTGAGCTTCCAAAGCATCCCTAATACTTTCAAGCATATCAAGGAGGTGCGAAAAGTCTCCATGTGTAACTGGTGCAGATGGAACGGGTTGTTCACTAGTCGTCGCGCCCGGTATCTGAGCATTGGTGGGTGCTTGAGTATATGTACCAGTTTCAGCCGCGTTCGGATCGGATCGGAGTAGGGCAGCAGAGCCGAATCGATCCAGGTTCGGGTTTGCATTATCGACCTAGTGTAGAGTGTCTAGTCCAGATCAGAGGGTTCTAAAACTTTGTCCCCGTGACCTCGTCATGACTATGGCCTACTGATCTTCGTTAGCCTCATTCTCCCTGGCGCCTTGTACTTCTTTTCCTTTTCCTTTAGCCATAATATCCAATTCCTTAGGGAGTAATCAGCAAATACTCGAGAATGCCGAAAACAGAGGATTAACTTCTTTGAACTCGAGGGTCCAAATAGTAGAATGATAATCCAAAAAGGCAGATAATTCAAAAAATTCTCAGTGAAAGCACCAAAATGTTATACCAAAAAGAGGTTCTAACACCCAAACTAGCAATAATTCTAATCGAATGAAATAATAAAACAAAGATAAACACATGATTATAATGGTTCGGCATTAAAGATCCTACGTCCACTTTCTACTCTTTGGATTGATGATTCAAATACAAATACAATAGTAGTTTTCACTCAATTTCACTCATAAAATGCATAAGTTCACTCAGTGTTTATAGTTTCTCACTTTGAATTGAAGTAATGATCTGAATATAGTAATGAAATTCGGTTGACAAGGGAGTTTGAGCTCTGAATTTGCCAAAAGATCCTTCTAAATGACCCTTGATGGTCTATTTATAAGTGAAAGATGTCTCTGGACTGGCTCCGGTTCGGATGCACGTGGCGCTTTCCCCTTAAAACTTGGGTTCGGATGGAACGAAGTGAAGACAACGCATCAGGTTGGTGGATGAACGTGGGGGGAAATGGCACATAACTGCTCCGCATCTTCAGGGTTCGTGGGTTGTAGCTCCTGAAGTTTCCTATTCGGATTGGATAAGGAGTGGAGGAGCGTATCACGCAGATCCGAACTGATCTGATTCTACCTGTGCTCCTTCCTTTTCTGCTTCGCATTGCTCAGTCTGGCACATTAAAAAACTCTGATCCGACCTGGTCCTTGAGAGAGTGTTCTTCATCAATTGTTCTTCTAACTTTGTGTAGCCTAGTTCAAAAAGTAGGCTATCAGTTCCAATTATAAATGGAATTCTATAATGAAGTTTATAGCGAAAAATTAATACTAAGTAAAAACAGTCAAAATTGACCGAGATTCCTTTCGATTTATAAAACCATAGTTTAAATAAAATAGAGAAATAAGATTTGATTGATATTAAAAGTTGAGTTTTTGGGTTATGAACTTCAATCCATACCAAGATAAGAACATTGTCGATCAAGGTCTGAGGGGTAAACAGAATGCCCCAACTTGAACGGCTTCGCTATTATCGAGGGTTAATATTAATTTGTAACGGTAAATGTAACACCCCGTATTTTCTGTGAACATAAAAGTAACAAAACAAAGTATAATTAATTTTTAAGAGAAGAATTAAGGGAAATGGGTTTCGCCATTGCATTCGTCTTGGAATTCTGCTTGAGATAAAGTCCAAGTTTGCACAAATCGGACTTCGTATGAAGAAGTTATGGCACCTAGAAGTTTCAGGAAATTAAAATAAAAACCAGCCTGAATTCAAATTTAAAGTTTCGAAATTCAAATCACACACCCGGGCTGGGCGGGAAAATTCCCGCCCAGGACCTAGGTCGACCAGAGGGTCGACCTGGGGGTCGACCTTGGTAGAACAGGTCGACCATGGGGTCGACCTGGGGGTCGACCTCCCCCCTTTTCCAGATCCGTGGGCGGATTCGTTTTTCTGCATTTAGATGCCCGTTCTAACCAGATTCGTTGCTCCTAAGCTATTTAAACACCTCCAAACCCCACTTTCTCTCCACTTAATTTCATTTCGCCTATACTCTACCCTAATTCATATTAAAATAAATCAATGGCATCGTTACTCTGCTGAAACCTAAGCTAGAACAAGTGCTTCTTCTTCTTCCAATCTGAATGGGATTAAAAGAGAACAACTACAACCCTTTTTCTTTTAGAATCCAACCAAGGTGAGTACAGTTATTTTCAGATATGAAATTTATTTATGATCTTGACATGGTTATAAATATGAATTGGAGATTACGCATATTCCTATTTATCAGATCTGTTTTTCTATGTAGATCTATCCTATTCCTGTTTATCAGATCTGTTTTTTGTGTAGATTTATCTTATCCCTATTTATCAGATTTGTTTTATGTGTAGATCTATCTTATTAATTGTAACTATTCTGTATATCTTCCTTCCTTCCGTTATATAGCCAGGCTACCACGAGCCAGAGCCAAATCTCATAAGATATTGATGCACAAATGTTAAATTTGGGGAAAATAATGAATGATGCATAATTGGACATGACTGATTTGTGATTGATTCAAGAAAAGGGCATATGTTGTAATTTAAGATCTAGATCTAGGCATACTATATATGACGGTTTATGATTTGGAAGAAGGAGAATTATTGTATGACAACATATGACTTGTAATTTGGGAACATAATGCATGCTATAATTCAAGATCTGATTTTAAGGACATAATACATGTTGTAATTTAAGATCCAGATTTGGGGGCATATTTTATATGATGATCTATGACTTGGAAGAAAAAGGATATATGATTTAGGCGTAAAAGATCTATATTAATATAGGATAACTATAAATTGTGAATACGCCTAAATGGGGATTTTGGATATTTGACATACGCTGAAATCAAAGGCTATAATTTGGCATAATTCATATCGTATATCATCATTTTGGGTTTTTTGGCGAATATTCTGTACTATGTAAATTTAACTAGAAATTTGGGGCATATGTAATATTGTGAATTATAACCATAGTTTGAGCATGTAAAATTAGGCTTACTTTTACGATTAAGCGAGGTATGTCAATGGAATTTTAAGGGATGATTAAATCTTTTAAATTTCCTAATCTGCTAAATCTGTTGAAACTGAATACGGTAATTTGGGGTATGAAAATCTGTAGGCTTGATCTAAAATTTAGCAAAACATGTTAATAGAACTTTGGATAATCTATTGTAACTTGTAAAGAAGTTAATCTATTGAATTGGAATAATTAGTCTGATATTGGCATAATTTGTGAATGAATACTTTAGCTAAAATAAGAATGCTGAGACACGAGGTTATAATCCGTTTGCGGTAGAAGCCTGCCCGGACCCAACCGGCTTAACCGGCAAGCGCAAACTGTCAGTCTATTGTGAGAGGTCATAGGCATAAAGATTCTTAGATACGAGATTAGGTCTGTCTTGTGGCAGAAGTCTGCCCGGAACCGCCCGACACATCCAGCAGCCTCAAGCTACCGACCTAATGTGAGAGGTCTGTGCGTTAATATTTAATTAATTCAAATCTAAGATAAATATGATGCCTAAAACGTATTGGGTAGATAAGGTTATATCAACTGGACTGATGAATCTAAAAGAAAAACCATTTGAAAATCTGTAGGCCCAATACAAGGTTAGGTGAAACAATCTGTAAGTCTGTTAATCTATATATCTGATCCGTTAGTCTACAAACTTGTTAATCTATATATCTAAATTGTTAGTCTGAAAACTTGTTAACTTGTATGTCTGATCTGAGAACTAGTTAATCTGAACTTTGTACATCTAAAATCTGTAAGCAAGTTAATCTGAAATCTGTTAGTCTGGGGACACAAGGTTAGGAGGGGTAATTACTTGTGTCATATGTTGTTTGGGACCCATATTAGTCAGTAACCCGTTTTGGTATCAAAACTATGACCCAACACTGGGTAGGGATCCAGGGCACGCTTACTGAACTAATTGTAAGATGTTCGCTCTGATAATGGCGAGGCGTATTGATGGCGCATTCCAACCGGGTCATGTGCGTGCATGGATCCGGTCTGCTCTGAGGATGTAAGACACCGTGACATCTGTAAATAGGTCCGTGTATATAGGTTGCCACTTTAGGGAGTGGTACACCCTTCTGTGGGGCTGGCACAAGCTATTTATGTATTAGGGAGCCGATCGCATGGGGGTAGAATTCAAGGTACACTTAGTTCTATCTGTTTCTATTAGGGTACCGTCTGTTTCTATTGGGGTGGTAACACCTATCTGTTTTTTTGTGATACCGTCTGTTGGGGTGGTAAAGGCCCATTACTAGTGTACACCTAATTCTAACATTCTGTTTTCGTAGGGATTATTATGTTTCCGTCTCTGTTTCCGTTTCTGCTTCTGTTTCTATACCGTCTATCTCTGTTCGGGTGGTAAAGGCCCATTACTAGTATTCTGATTCTGTAATCGTCTGACTCTGTTCGGGTGGTAAAGGCCCATTACTAGCATCGTGTTTCTGAAGAGATCGTTCTGTTTTCTGTTTAGATATTAGGACAACACCTAATTCTGTTATACTAGTATTAGGGCAGAGAAGTAAAAAACCAAGTAAGAAGGTTAGTTTAGCTTATATCATTTTGTCTCTCCTGTTAACCTGCTACTCCTGTTATGGTTATCTCTCATCCAGTTTTATTTACATGTCATGATACTGTTATCTGTTTATATGCTGAAAGTCACTGAACTCACCAGACTTATGTCTGACCTAGTTTCTTTCGCCTCTTTTCTTCCGTCCCCCCCCCCAAACCAGGTTCTCAGGGTGGAAACATAGGAGCTTGATTCAGGCTCCATCTGCTTGAAGTGCTAGAAGTGCTTGAAATATTGCTTGGCTTTGATTCTACCTATTTATGGCATTCCCTATTGGGGATAATGGCTTTAAAATTATGCATTTTGAAGGATTTTGTATAAGACTGATATTTATGTACTTGGGTTTTGGTATTGTGATGTAACCAAACTTATTTCTGTTTCTGCTGTAATAAAGTTATAAAATTTTCAAGTACTGCTTTACATATCTGTCTTGTAAATTTCTATTATGTTTACTTATAATGTTCCACCGAAGTTAAGGCATTCCTTTGTGAGTGACCTTAACGGAAGTGGGGTGTTGAGCTGAAGGTTACCATATTTGATAAAAAGGTTTTGAAAACTATTTTCAAAAAGGTTTTAAAAAGGAAGTATTTCAAAAGTAAAGTTTATTTTGAAAAAACATAATCCCCAAAAGCCATATATCTGTCTTTCAATTCTCCATTTTGAATCTCTCCCTTTTTCTTTTCAGCATGTCTGGGTTACCCGAGATACCCGAGGGTATACCGATACCAACTTGGTTCAGACGATATCTGGAGGCTAGGGACACCGCCGCAGGCCCTGCAGACGTTCCTCCTCCTCCTCCTCCCCCTCCCCGCGTTGATACTTTTTCTAAGATATGCAAAGACTTTCAGGCAATTGGCGAGAAACCTTTTCATGGATCAGAGACATTTGTTGAAGCTCGAAATTGGCTTAAGGATGTGGAAGATTTATTTGGTATCTTCGACATAGAAGATGGAAGGAAGGTCCAATTAGCTGCTTGGTTAATGAAGGATGAAGCCTCGTTTTGATGGGAGGTCACAAATGGAGAGCGTCCGATAGAGACATGGATGGATTCCAGGCATAGGTTTGAGATGAAATTCCTCTCACGAGCAGAAGAGAATTTATACATGGAGAGGTTCTTAGCATTGAAGCAAGGGAGTTCATCAGTGAAGGAGTACGTCAACAAGTTCAATCAGTTGGCGAGATTCAGCTTACACTTGGTGAACACACCTGAGAAGAAGGCCCTGATATTCGTTAAAGGTTTGTATGAGCTACTACATGGGTTGGCTATGACCCACATTCCTATGGGGGCTACCTTCGAGAAATTGGTTGACATGGCATTAATGCATGAAGAGGAAGCAAAAAGTGAGAAGAAAGAGGAAAAGCTCGAAGGACCACAGAACAAGAAATCGTGGCCCAAAAAGGAAACACAAAAGAAGGATGAAAAGTCTGAAGATAAGAAGGAGAAAATGTGCTTTACTTGTGGAAGCTTGACTCATTTGAACAAGGATTGCAAAAAGAGGAAGGGCGCTTGCTTCAACTATGGAGAAATGGGACACTTCACTATGGACTGCCCAAAGAAACGTGGGCAAGGGTAGAGGGCAGAACCTACTTCTGGAGGGCAGGCGAATGCTCTCGTGACTGGTGGATAGGGTAGAGATAGGAAAATTTCTGTAGAAGGTTTAATTTCCTTATCTGATTATTAAGATAAAACTCTTTTTGATTCGGGCATTTTGATTCTGTAATTGAGACTCTGCACTTTAATACTAGTCTTCTTTCTGATCCAGCTATGGTCTCAAACCATATAAGGGTTACGAATCATCTATTTGTGATAAGATGGGGGTTTAAAGATATCTGCGTTAAGCGTTAAGTTGACTGAGGCGCATACATTCTGGTTTTTGTGGGATATGGTGGGGTTTTATCATGCTTAGTTTCCAAAGAATCATTTGATAATTTGATCTGTACCAGTAGTCTGTAAGTATCTGAATATTTCTGATAGGGGTTTTTACTCAAAGAATGTAGCAGATTTCCAGTTTTGACATTGTTTAATGGGAGTAATTCTCTGAGTGTCAATCTGATGTTGATTTCAGTCTTTGGGGTTGACACTCAGGGATTTATTCTCTTAACCGATGTCTAATGAGAACAGAACTTTTGTCTTGCTTCTATCACTCGGCTGTATCTTATCGATCAATTCTTCGACCTTTAGATAGAAACTAATGGGTGTAAACATGTGTTTGAGACATGTTATGTTTGATGGTTGCAAGTGGATGCAAGTGGTTCCTAGTGGTTGCTCGTGGATGCATATACACACACTAGGCACTAGATCGGCTCAAAAACACTCTCATACTGCATATGGATATGTGTGCATTTTTCAATTTTTGTGGATGAAAAATGATTGACTCATCACATGGATGTTGCATTTGGATGAATGGTTATGCACTCATATAGAAATGATGTGTATCAAATAGGATTTCTTGCATACATAATTGGACTCATGGCACTAACATAATTTGCATCGAGGAGGTCAACTAAATCAGTAGACCGCCTGATCTTTGCATTAGATAAGAGACATATACACACACTTTTGCATATGTTCATACAACATTAGAAGTTTTCTAAGGAAAATGGATGCTTGTGGATGATGGTTGAGTAGATGAGTGATTGGATGGTAGGATACATTCTTACTAACTTGAAGATTTTAGGGACGAAATCCTTTGAGGAGGGGAGAATGTAACACCCTGTATTTTCTGTGAACATAAAAGTAACAAAAAAAAGTATAATTAATTTTTAAGAGAAGAATTAAGGGAAACGGGTTACACCATTGCATTCATCTCGGAATTCTGCTTGAGATAGAGTCCAAGTTTGCGTAAATCGGACTTCGTATGAAGAAGTTATGGCACTTAGAAGTTTCAGGAATTTAAAATAAAAACCAGCCCGAATTCAAATTTAAAGTTTCGAAATTCAAATCACACACCCGGGCTGGGCAGGAAAATTCCTGCCCAGTAACCAGGTCGACCATGTGGTTGACCTGGGTAGAACAGGTCGACCATGGGGTCGACCTAGTGGTCGACCCCCCCTTTTCCAATTCCATGGGCAGATTCGTTTTTTTGCATTTAGACGCCTGTTATGACCAGATTCGTTGCTCCTAAGCTATTTAAACACCCCAAACCTCACTTTCTCTCCAAACAATTTCATTTCGCCTATACTCTTCCCTAATTCATATTAAAACAAATCAATGGTGTCGTTACTCTGTTGAAACCTAAGCTAGAACAAGTGCTCCTTCTTCTTCCAATCTGAATAGGAATAAAGGAGAACAACTACAACCCTTTTTCTTTTAGAATCCAACCAAGGTGAGTACAGTTATTTTCAAATATGAAATTTAATTATGATCTTGACATGGTTATAAATATGAATTGGAGATTAAGCTTATTCCTTTTTATCATATCTGTTTTTCTATGTAGATCTATTCTATTCCTGTTTATCAGATCTGTTTTTTGTGTGGATCTATCTTATCCCTGTTTATCAGATCTGTTATCTATGTAGATCTATTTTATAAATTGTAACCATTCCATATCTCTTCCTTCCTTCTGTTCTATATCCAGGCCACCACGAGCCTGAGCCAAATCTCATAAGAGATCAACGCACGAACGCTAAATATGGGGAAAATAATGAATGATGCATAATTGGACATGACTGATTTGAGACTGATTTAAGAAAAGGGCATATGTTGTAATTTAAGATCTAGATCTAGGCATACTATATATGACGGTTTATGATTTGGAAGAAGGAGAATTATTGTATGACAACATATGACTTATAATTTGGGAACATAATGCATGTTATAATTCAAGATCTGATTTTAAGGAAATATTACATGTTGTAATTTAAGATCTAGATTTGGGGGCATATTTTATATGACAATCTATGACTTGGAAGAAAAAGGATATATGATTTAGGCGTAAAAGATCTATTTTAAAATAAGATAACTATAAATTGTGAATACACCTAAATGGGGATTTTGGATATTTGACATACGCTGAAATCAAAGGCTATAATTTGGCATAATTCATATTGTATATCATGATTTGGGGTTTTTGGAGAATATCCTGTACTATGTAAATTTAACTAGAAATTTGGGTCATATGTTATATTGTAAATTATGACCATAATTTGAGCATGTAAATTAGGCTTAATTTTATGATTAAGCGAGGTATGTCAATGGAATTTTAAGGGATGATTAAATCTGTTAAATTGCCTAATTTGCTAAATCTATTGAAACTGAATACGGTAATTTAGGGTATAAAAATATGTAGGCTCGATCTAAAATTGAGAAAAACATGTCAATAGAACTTTGGATAATCTGCTGTAACTTGTAAAGAAGTTAATTTGTTGAATTGGCATAATTAGTCTGATATTGGCATAATATGTGAATGAATACTTTAGCTAAAATAAGAATGCTGAGACACGAGGTTAGACTCTGTTTGCGGTAGAAGCATGCCTGGACCCAACCGGCTTAACCAACAACCACAGACTGTCAGTCTAATGTGAGAGGTCGTAGGCATAAAGATGCTTAGACACGAGGTTAGGACTGACTTGTGGCAGAAGTCTGCCCGGAACCTCCCGACACGTCCAGCGGCCACAAGCTACCGACCTAATGTGAGAGGTCTGTGAATTAATATTTAACTAATGCAAATCTAAGATAAATATGACGCCTAAAACATATTTGGTAGATAAGATTAAATCTACTGGACTGATGAATCTAAAAAAACCGTTTGAAAATCTATAGGCCCAATACAGGGATAGGTGAAACAATCTGTAAGTCTGTTAATCTGTATATCTGATCCGTTAGTCTGAAAACTTGTTAATCTGTATATCTGATCTGTTAGTCTAAAAACTTGTTAACTTGTATGTCTGATCTGAGAACTAGTTAATCTGAACTTTGTACATCTGAAATCTGTAAGCAAGTTAATCTGAAATCTGTTAGTCTAGGGACACAAGTTTAAGAGGGGTAATTACTTGTGTCATCTGTTGTTTGGGACCCATATTAGTCAGTAACCCTTTCTGGTATCAAAACTATGACCCAACACTAGGTAGGGATCTAGGGCACACTTACTGAACTAATTGTAACATGTTCACTATGATAATGGTGAGGGGTGTTGATGGCGCATTACAACCGGGTCATGTGTGTGCATGGATCTGGTTTGTTCTATGGATGTAAGACACCGTGACATCTG
Organism: Allium sativum; assembly: GCA_030737875.1. Taxonomy (NCBI): domain Eukaryota; kingdom Viridiplantae; phylum Streptophyta; class Magnoliopsida; order Asparagales; family Amaryllidaceae; genus Allium; species Allium sativum. Next base: position 435,566,198 of record CM060912.1, read on the forward strand.
TAAATAGGTCTGTGTCCATAGGTTGCCACTTTAGGGAGTGGTACACCCTTCTGTGGGGTCAGCACAGGGTATTTATGTATTAGGGAGCCGATCGCTTAGGGTAGAATTTAGGGTACACTTAGTTCTGTCTGTTTCCGTTGGGGTACCGTCTGTTTCTGTTGGGGTTGTAATACCTATCTGTTTCTGTGTGGTACCATCTATTGGGTTGGTAAAGGCCCATTACTAGTGTACACCTAATTCTAACATTCTGTTTCCTTAGGGAATATTCTGTTTCCGTCTCTGATTCCGTTTCTGCTTCTGTTTCTATACCGTATGTCTCTGTTCGGGTGGTAAAGGCCCATTACTAGCGTTCTCTTTCTGTAACCGCCCGTCTCTGTTTGGGAGGGAAAGGCCCATTACTAGCATTCTTTTTCGGTACATCTGTCTTTGTTAGGGTGGTAAAGGCCCATTACTAGCATCGTGTTTCTGAAGAGATCGTTCTATTTTCTGTTTAGATATTAGGACAACACCTAATTCCGTTATACTAGTATTCGTGCGGAGAAGTAAAAACCAACTAAGAAGCTTAGTTTAGCCTATATCATTCTGTCTCTCCTGTTAACCTGCTACTCCTGTTATGGTTATCTCTCATCCAGTTTTATTCACATGTCATGATAATGTTATTTGTTTATATGCTAAAAGTCACTGAACTCACCAGACTTATGTCTGACCAAGTTTGTTTCGCCTCTTTTCTTTCATTCCCCCTCCCGCCCAAGTTCTCAGGGTGGAAACATAGGAGCTTGATTCAGGTTCCATCTGCTTGAAGTGCAAGAAGTGCTTGAAATGTTTCTTGGCTTTGATTCTACCTATTTATGGCATTCTCTATTTGGGATTATGGCTTTAAAATTATGCATTCTGAAGGATTTTGTATAAGACTGATATTTGTGTACTTGGGTTTTGGTATTGTGATGTAACCAAACTTATTTCTGTTTCTGCTGTGATAAAGTTATAATTTTTTCAAGTACAATTTTACATATCTGTCTTGTAAATTTTTGTTCTGTTTACTTATAACGTTCCACCGAAGTTAAGGCATTCCCTTTGTGAGTGACCTTAATGGAAGTTGGGTGTAACAGTAAAGGTTGATGAAATTAGTTATTGTTCCAATTAAAGGGATATCGCGATATTATTTATGAAATGGGAATTCAATATAATAATATTGCAACATTGTTGCAAGATCTTAAAGTACACTAATATTGCAATGTTGTTGGCAAGTTATTGGAATATAAATAAACGTTTTGGTTTTAACGGAAAAACAATGAATAATTCATCATTGTTTGGTCAAATTGAAATGTGACTCAAATGTATTTCTATTTGATATATATAGCACTATTTTCAAGAACGTTATGTTTTGTAATATTAAATAAGTAGCGATGGTATTTTCCAAAGAGATGGAATGGATTACTTTGGATTAAGAAGGAAGATTATATTGGAAATTCCATTTTATTTTTACATAAATATTAAAATGTAATCTTCCATGTTAGAGTTTGACAAAGCTATTTTGAGATATGTACAAATGAATGTGTCATTATTTTAACTATTATAAATTGAGCCTATGATATATAGCGATATTTCCAATTTGAGGAAATAAAAGATATTTTATAAAATATAGCGGTAAAGGGGAAGTTAGGTAAATACGATAATTTTGAAGATCTAAAATTATTTTCTTTCAAATGATGAAAGTAAAGAATGTTTTGTTAAGGTAAAGAAATGAAATCGATGATAAATCGATGAGCAATTTCAAAGATCGATAAGAGTTTTAAGAATGACTTGAAATAATAAAAGGTCGAAGGTGCCAATGTACTTGATAATACTAGTTTGAATTGATAGTTTGAACACCGACTGTCAATGAAATATTATTGGAGCTTTTTGACGTGTTGTTTTGAAGAGACCGGGATGGGAACTAGACCAAAAACCACTTCCAATCAACCTTTCGTACGAAACTAATCTGCAGGGAAGAGATGGAGCATTGAAGACCGTAAATCTTCATGAACGAAAGAACTACTTGTTGGATTTCCCTAGCTGATCCCTATAGATATTTCGGCAGTGATTCTATCATGATTGGAATCTACAGATTTGCAAGGACCACTCGCTACTGATCTAAAGGGTGATTCCTAGGATGCGATAGGAGGGTTCCTTCAGTCCATCCTATTCCTAGATGACTTATATGGACGAATGTCTGACAGAGTATATCCTGAAAACTCACGTATGTTTATTTTTACAAATATACTAAGTTTGGTGGTGGAGAAATTCTCTTGCTTAACGCCTAGAGTATATTTGTGGACGTCAACTAGTGATTTGATAGATCGAATGATGCGGCATTCAAAGTGAATGATGGCCAGATGTTCTGAAAATGATAGACATGACCTCAAGCCTCATCAACCGGGAAATGAAAGAAATTGGGCATGCAACATGGCTAGGTGGGTCATTCCCAAGCAGGGTATATTGTCACTGATCTAGAGAAAATTCATTTTTGTTCTTCTTTCAATTTCTGTATCTCCACGGATGTACGGTGGGCCCTTAAAACTGTAATGTGTGACAATATATTCGATACACTCAAGCTAAATGAGTGGTAGGTCATGCGTGGCCGGGTTGCAAGATGTTCTTGTTGAACCCCAGTGCATACCCTCTAGAGTGCACTGATCGGAAAGTGGTCCCATACCTTGTCATAGTTGGAATCCATTCTCTAATAAGCGTTCAACGGTTCTTGATTTAATATTATATATGGAGCATGAGATGCAAGCGTTCCGCTAGATTGTTATTTATTTGTGATTAGATAGACACTATTATAATATCACTGGATTTTGATATATCAAAAATGTTTCGGGTTATTGTAAGGTGAAATCCGTCTGTGTTTATGTGTGGACTGGTTTTATATTATCATTTTTCTTTCAAAAAAAGATTTTTCAAAGTTAAGCAGGATGTTTGTGTTATGGATATATCACTGAAAGTATTCCAGACTGATCTGAGTGAATTTTGCTTTGCTTCAAATGTGCTCAGGTCAGACCGAGTATATTTCCAGGTTAGGTTTCGCTTGGAGTTCCAAAAAAGAAGTTGAAGTTGAGACGTATTCCATTGCTAACTGGTACTGGTTTATTTTTGTCATGTGTTGTATGATCTGAATGTATACTCTGATATTGTAATCATATATATACAGTTTATTTTATATAAAGTATTTGATATATTATATCTTGTTCGTTCCACTGTAAGGCTCTGATCCTCTTCTTCTTCTATTCTAATATTTCTTTCTTTGTTCTCTCATCCTCTAATTTCTTTCTGTTAACAATCTGGGATTTGATACTTGGGTTTTTGGAAAGTAATACAGGGTTACGTGTTATTGTCGAAAATTTGAGCGTCGAATTTTCTGGGTCGTTACAATATGAGGTAAGTTAGGTAGATATGGTTTTTTAGATTAGTTTATTTTATTTCTTTTTATATCCTAATGTATAAACCATTTAAATCTCAGCTTGCAAATTCAAATAGGTTTGCAAAAGGGAAAGATTACCGATAATAAAACTAGATTTGAATCAGATCTGGAACCATTTTCTAGGTGAGTGGATTTAGAGTATATATCTTTTGAATGATGGTATATATCATTATTTGTTACTAGTTATAATCAATCAAGTTTGACATAATTTAACAAGAATTGTTTAAAATAACTGTTCTATAAGTTATTTGTATTAAAATTGTAAATATTGGGAATTGTACTTATATGAAAATTTTAATCTTTGGGATAAGAATTAAATAAATATAAGTCATTTTGAGTTCAAATAGTTGTAAAGAAAGATGTTTAAAACTCAAATATTGTAAAGAAAGGAGTTATAAACTCAAATATTGTAAATGTATGGTAAATATGTCAAGGTTTAGAATTGAAATGTGAAACAAAAATTTAACATACGAAATGTAACAACCCACTTTTAAGTATGGTTCTACCCGATAATTACAACCGACCTAAATCGTTCTCAAAGGCGGATTGTTAGGGGTGCTTACACATTAGCATAGAGGCAAAAGAACCTTTTCAATAATATCATCACAATATTACACCAGAGTACAAGTTAGAGTACATTGCACATATCAAAGAAAAAGAAAAGAAATACACAACGGAAAATAAAAACTCTTAGCGGAAGATTACGGAATGATCTAGAGTATAGTTCCAGCCATAATCCTGAATCCTGCTCTAAAGATGAATCCAGGCCTAAATCTGCTAAACCAAAACTACTAGCTGCCCATGTGGAATATTATGGGCACCCAGAGTTTAGGTGGGGAAAAAATAAACTTCGAGTCAATCATGAGACTGGCGTGAGAACTTAAAAATAGTTAGTTTAATTTTAAAGTAAGGTAAATCATAAGACCACACCATATAACACGGAATGGGTTTTCCCTATATCAATACCAGTGCATAAAAATTCGCAATGCTCTTCAGAAAATGAAGCTGGCATAAGATCTCACGCCACACACATAATGCAAACGCACATTTGGGCGAGATTTCCCTTATGATAACCAAAATGTGATTGATTTGTAGGAAAATTCTCTTATATTATTATTAGTGCATAGTGTAAAAATCAATGATTCTTTTTAGTAAAAATCACTTTTGCAAATAAATGTACAAATCTTAAGCAGTAGGTACCATAATATTATATCGACCTCCTACGTGTTTTACATAGGATCTAGAATAGAAAATTATATGGGCACATAGCTGATAAGGTTAGATTTCCAATTAAATGGCCAAGGCTAAGGAACTTCCTTACCAAATGGGCACACGTCTAAAGGGACGTCCTGAGCCAACACAAGGTCGTCGGTGTTATCCAAGCCATGCCACACAAGTATGCCATTTCACAGTCATTACGATCATTTCTACGGGTGCCCAAATTTCCAACAAGACCATATTAATAAATTGCCAAGGCTCCATACCATAGAACTACTTCATAATAGCCACATAGAAAACACCTTAGCTCCATACCATAGTGGTGCTACAAAAATCTATAAGGAAATATTCATCCCCTAAAGGGTGCCACCCCCATAACCTTGCTGCATCTTTTCCTGTTTCGTCCATTTTTGATGTGAGGCTTATCGAAGAAATCGTTACACAAAGCTACGCTTCAAAAGGCCATGCGTTGATCATCAATAGATCATCATTTAGCATGCCACATTGTAAATTCACAATATATAATTGGTGTCTATAAATATATAACCCTCTGAGTACATAATTCTCATAGGAGGGTGTTAAGCTAAGAGAATAAATTCTCCATCACTAACTGATATAACATCAATAGAAACCAATTGGTTACCTCATAAATTATAACGTCAAACACACATCCATTTACAAGTTCTTTTTGGGTCCAAATGCACCTTACTCCTTGTCCAATAAAGGAGAGAGGCCCTTGCAAATTTGGAATTCCTTAAAATACGTCTGAACCACTGCCACTTAACCGATATAAAATTCATCTGCAAATGGAAGCTACCCATTTGAGACATTCAGCAAGCAGTCCTTTTGATGCGAAGGGTCCCGATCTTCATCATCGTCTATAATAGCAATCTATTTGCTCCAACATGTTGTTCTATTATTCGGAATGGTTAACCAATCCAAACATCACTCCTGGTCTTTGTGAATAATAAGCGCAAGTTCAAAATATGTGGAGAATATGCAGGGATATCATAAGTTTCATTCTATTTTGGATTATTCTTTGATTTTCATAAACATTGACACAAAGCTTATTACTTAAATCAAAATCCCATTCCCATCCACTTAATGGAACATAGAGGAAGACACCATTCTCACTGTATCGGTCTAGGGAATTTTCTACCTATGATAGAGTGTGACTAGCTCCTTGCCCTTAGTCCATATCTACGTTCATTTTGGTAATTTCTAATTACCTTCATTAATCCATTTTTCCTTTCATTCATTCAAGTCTTTATTGATAGATTTATTTAAAACTCTAACTTAGTTCTAAATTTTCAAAATCATTCCTTTCTTTAAATGGGTCAAGAAGAATGTTATTAAAGACATTGGTCACAACAAACCCAAAATCATACTTCTATTTGTAATAGAATCTTATATCAACTCACCATCGATATAAATTCCCGTATCCAACCAATACTATAAACGAAATAAAAGAAAATCCTTTTAAATTCCTTAAATAGGATATGTCTTCTTCTATAGATAATCATCTTGATTATCACCAAATCAATTCCCATTAAGTTCCAAATTTAATTTATTAATCATTCAAAAATGATTACTCAAGGTATAGATGAAAATAATTTTGTTTAAAACCTTAAGTAATCCTTTATAGAAAATGTTGTATTAGTGTCAAAAAAGCGCCGTGAATAGACTTATATTAACTAGTTTAGTAAAAATGACTTTTATATTATCCAAAACTTTATTTTACTAATTCAAATCACTTTTAAACCATTAATTTTGATTTACCATAATTTATCCCTATTTTTAATAATTTAAAAAGAGTTAAAAATTCAATTTCAGGTCTCTAATTGCAAATTTTGGATTTTTCTAGAAATTTGATTTTGGCTTATTTCAAACTCTAACCATTGGATCTTACTACTTTATTTTGCAATTTAAAACTATTTTAATTTCGAATCCATCTTCTTTTGTTTTGGGAAAATCCGATGGTCTGATCTCCCAACACGTCAATTTAAAGTTAATGGTCGAAATTCATGAACTGCGCTACGTGACTAGTCCTATTCAGATCAAACTTCGATTTTTAATTAAAAATAAATCAAATTACTTCCAAGATAGTTTATTAATTATGTAAAACATATATAATTACTTTTGGAATTATATTTCCAGATTATTTCCCTTTGAAATCAAATATTCCATTATTCAATCATTATAATATTATTTAAATTATTAAAATAATATTACTTTTCAAAACTTATTATTTGAAACCCAAATTTTTCTGAAATCCACTATAAAAATAAATAAGTTAGTTTGGGAAATAATATATTATTAAAACTCTAGATACCCAAGCCCAACTTCATTTTTTTCCATTACTATTCATTCTTAAATAAAAACCTGAGCATGTCTTAACTACGTGAAAACTTATTCAAATAAAATTCCGATTCTTAAAAAACTATCCATAATTACTTAAACTATATTTCCAAATTATTTTGGATTTAAAATTCAAACTTTTATTTTTCATTTAATATTTTATTAATAAAATGTTCAATTAAAATACAAATTGGAATTAAAACTCAATTAAGCCCATATCTTCAACATATGTGTGTGTAGTGAATCCATAATCACTACTAACATTTAAAATAACATTTCCCATAACTTATAACATCCATTCACACATACATATATGCATATATGTATATGCACTATGTTTGTATATACACATATCATGGCATAAATCATATGACATAAGCATTAGACAATTAACGCTTATAGTTTGAAAATCAACAGAGTAATCGTAATTATCCAATCATAAATTAATCATAAACTATAACATGCGCACTCTGGTACACTTATCCAAAAGTGGCGATGTTACATATAAGGCATTGTGCTAATAGAACAGTATCAAAATTTCACAAAAGTTTATTAGAATATAAAATCATTCATAGTAAATGATTTTAAACGGAAGAGCTATTATACAATCATTCCATCATATAACATGGTTACAAAGATCTAATGGTCCAATCATTAAATAATTATACATATGAGTATATAAAGAGATAATATATGTAATAAAAGTCTTCACTTCAAAGCAGCCGACTAACCATTTAAACTTGAAATGTTTTAACTGTAGCATCATGAGAAACACAGACCCAATGAGATACTATTTAAGCTTAGTTTTCAAGTCATGTCTTCATGGTTTGTATTATAGTTTCTTCTTCAGAGTTTTCATTAATTCAGTGTTTAAATCAATAAACAAGAAAGGCCTCGGGATATAAAATCAAGCAAGTTCATAATAAACTTCATTACATCAAAACTCGTGATTTTTTTCAATATACATTTTTATGGATCTAAACCATACCCTTGATTTTGTATAGATTTTTGGATATATTATCCTATTATGGTTGGCATCCTATCACGAATTAGGGACGTACTTTACTCGGTTTAATACCGACATAGAGTAATAGTGCACTATCCAAGATCTATTATTTTATACCACACCCCCTAAGAAATATAATTAAGAAAATATTTCCCAAAAGTAATATTGAATTACTTTTTAAATTCATACTTTTAAGGGTTTAAGACAATCCCGAAACCACCTCAAAAATATTCCAATCTATGTTAAGAAATACCTCAAAACTATTATAAGTAAACAGTTGCATTTAAAATTACTTCATAAAGGTTTTAAAGTCCAAAAGAAAAAGAAAAGATAACGTTTCAGAAAGTGCTATTAATAATTTCAGCATCAATAAGAATGTTAAAATAAATATAAATCGTAATGAATAGTTCTGGACTGATTACATTTCAAAAAGTGCTATAAAAAGTTTCAGCATTAATAAGAATGTTAAAATAAAAATTGCAGCATTGAAAAATTGTTATGAATAGTTCTGGGCTGATTAGAGTGCCTTATAAATTATTCAGAGAAAAGACAGTGTTTCAGAAATGCTATGAAAAGTTTTGAGTAGTTTACACTGGTTTTTTTACTCAAAACATCTATTATAGCATTTCTAGCGCGTTGCAAAAAGTTCTGGGCTTGTTAGAGTGCTTTATATATAATTCAGAGAAAAGACAACGCTTCAAAATTGCTACGAAAAGATCTGGTTTTTGACGCCTCAGTGTTAGGGACATTTAAAAAGTGTTTTAAATTTCAGAAGTGCTTCAAATTTGCAAAATTTAGTTTTTTGAGTTTTTTGGGGCAAAATGTTTGATTCTATTTCTCTATGATAAATATAGTTCTCCACTCCAAATTTTCTACAGTAGAAACTTTCTTAGTCTAATTAATTACGATAAAAAGAAATCCTTGAAATCAATTATCAATTTAATATATAGAGTTCAACAACATAAGGCATTTTCAACATGTCCATTTCGGGCAGATTTTTACTAGACTTTGCATCCAGTTTTTAGGTACAGAAATTATCGAATTGGAAAAAGTGACCATCATGAAAGTGTAGGCCTTTGAGTTAATTTTCCAAAAAGTTAAAGAAATCAAAATTTCATTATGAAATGAAGAAGTTATGGTCAAAATACTAAACGCCATTTTCATTGGTTCGAGACCTATCATTCATTCTAAATTTTCACAACTTTTCTTCAAAGTATAAAATGAATACATGCAGTCAAATAGTTTTTCTCACCATAGAATTGTAACTTGAACTTGTATTTTATTCTCTTTGCTTCTTCTAAGCTTCTCCTTAATATCTTGACTTGTTTTTTTAGTGAATGTATGAAAAGAAATGAACATTTCCACCCTTTTATAACATTTTTAAGGCTAGTTTAGTAATTTGGTTTTGGACACTTGTACACCTTATCTTCGTGCAAGATTTAGGATGTAAACACATGCCTCCTTAGGTGTCTTAAGGTGTTTCTACACATGGACACCTAATGTGTTTATGTGTCTTTATCTCCTTAAATCTCAAGACATGTGTAACGTTCATTTAATGACACATTCCTTTTCATTTCAGGCCAATTATCATATTTAAAAAAATATATACATATGCCATTAGTTTTTAGTTATAAGACATGTGTTATATATATATATATATATATGTCTATATACGTATGCATTCATTATATCTAAATGTTTGAGTCGAATCGAATTAGTGTATTCAAAATTGCTGGAAACTTTTCATACCTGGTGTTTGATTTAGGATGTTACTGTAATGTCCCGTATTTTTAACGGATAATATAATTTGTTTAATTATTTAAAGGATGGTTTGGTAATTTAAAGTATCCATAATTAAATAATATTGAATATTTAATTAATAGAATAATAGAATAATATATTTAATTTAGCGAATTGACAATATTGTGTGAACTAGACGATTTAAAATATTTATTTCTGTTTAGTGTTGAATTATATTAACGAATTTATTTATAAATGTCATTTGAATGTATAGATTATATTATAATTATAATCGAGCTTGAAACGGTGCGGCAGTTCGTAATTTGGCGATTCGAACTTTAAACGAATATACAAAATCCATTTTAAATCGGATTTCTGTGAAACAAGAAATGTTGGGAGCTGGTGAAGTATATTTTTTTAATGGAAGAGAAAATTCGGGATTTCGTTGGGTAGATTTTGAATTATGTCCAAATCAAATTTTCGAAAAGTCACTATGGAATTCCTTTATAATTATATAACGATTTATCTACATTTTAAATGGATTTTCAATATAAATTGAATGCGGATTTAATTTGGATTTGAAATGTCAAGTTATAAATTCAGATAGGAATATTTTGGAGCTGTATGATACTCTATTGTAAATATATGCGATAATATTAATTTATTAATATTAAATTTAATTATTTTTAAATATATTTATATTTGAATGGGTTTATTTAGAGCTTTAAAAATAGCCAGTTTTGCAAACGAATTCCGTTTTTGACGAAACTAATTTTGTTGGATTCGTAATATTAAATTATTATTAGATTTCAAGTTTCGTGATTTTTGGAGTCAGTATGTGGTCGTGCCGATTTTTAATGTGAAAAACAGTTAATATTTTGATGGTTAAAAATACGCTGTGTGAGCAAACGGAGTCGGAATTTGATGAAACCAGTTTCGTTGGTTCCATAATGTCGAACTCTAATTGTATGTCCATGTTCATGATTTTTGGATATCGTGTGTGATCACATGGATTATTAATTAACAAATACAAGTAGTGATATTTTATAAATTAGTAAAATAAAATACAAAGCTTACATTGGAAGCTATCTACACTTATAGAACCAACACATATCCTAACCTAACCCTAGAATTTCATTACTTTGGTTAATACAAAATCCGCCATCAGTTTTTCCTCTCAACAACCAAAAATCGGCAACCTTAAATCAATATAAAATCAAAGAAAAATCAGAAAATCTCAAATCATATATATATATATATATATATATATATATGAAATCGTTGTCACTTGCTCTTCGATTTGGCATAACTGTTGTGTTGTTTGATTCGTTTTCTATCGATGGATTTTCTCCCATGTTCACCTAGGGCTTCCAAGCACCGATGAATGTGAAGATGTTGGATCGACTGATGTTCATTGTGGGATTCAAGGTGGCTCGGCGAAACCATTGGCAAATTTCAGTAGACTCTCGTGATGAAAAGTGACGCCCTCACTGTAGCAGATGGGAATGTCGCAGTTGGTATCTGGGTTTCGACTTTGGCACGATAACTGTGGGGAGGAGGAGTGTTCGAAGAGGGGCATGTAGGTGGTATCAATCTATGAAACGGTGAGTTAACGGAGGAGTTAGGTGAGGGAGAAGATCGATAATGGTATTAGAAAGCCGGTGCACATTTTGGAAGTAGGTGAGAAGAAGAACAGTTCGAGTCAATTGAAAAGGGGATGTGGGGATATAGTTTTTGATGAGGATTATCACTATGTTTTTAGTTTGATTTTTAAGGAATTAGAGAGGGAGGTATTTGGATCGAAGAAAAAACTGCCGTCATGGGTTGTTTGCTGGAGATCGAACTGTCGGAGAAGAAGACTGATCTTAGGCTCGGTGGAGTGTTATTTCAATTGGGCCAAAGATTGGGTGGGACAATATAGTTTATAATTTAATTTTTATTCAAGTTAAAAAACATATTATATTGTAAATTGAATAACTTATACATACGTTACCCAAATTCAGCGAAACAAGATTCGTTGGGATCGTATGGATGGGCACTACACAATGGAACTGTTAGCCTACTTTGTGAACTAGGCAACACAAAGTCGAGATGTAAAGCATTGAAGAACTTAGAAAGCATCACATCGGATCGGATCGGAGAGCTTCTGCTAGTCGGATCAGAGAGCTGCTTCCAGTCAGATCGGAGGGCTATCACCAGTTCGGAACGGAGCGGAGTAAAATGGATAAGGACTCAGTTTCAGCTCAGGTCGGGTCGGATCGGATGCCCCGAACCGAACCCCTTCTGCTTTCTCCTCTGAACCGGACCCACATTCCATATCACTTTGCCCTTCGATCGCCTGAATATTCGGAGCGGTTGTGACCATTTCCTACCCACGATGACCACTACTCTAATGCGCTGTCAGCACTGGAATCCATCCGAGCCCGAGGACGATGGGATGGAAGCAACGTGGCTCCGACCCGGATCAAATTCTGAGTAAATTTTCACCTATAATTACCTCGCCGAGAGACAATTAAAGGGATCTTCTTTTTGGCACTTTGAGAGTTCAAACACTTTCATAAACCGAATTCCAGTACTCCCAGATAATCCAAATCGTCTTTCAACATTTGTTTTGAGACAATTGAGTGAATGTGTGTGAGTTGTGAGTGAAATTGAGTGAATATCTCATTGTAATTGCATCTATATCATCGAGAATAGTGATTACAAAGTGGACGTAGGCCTTTCAACGCCGAACCACTATAAATTCTGTGTCTCCATTTTACTTTTGATCTTATTTTATTTCGATTTTAGTCAATTTGGGTGTTAGAACCAATTTTTGGTCTAACATTTTGGTGCTTTCACTGAGAATCATCTGAATTCTCTGTTTTTCCGGATTATCGTTCTACTTTTTGGACCGTTGAGTTCAAAGAAGTTAATCCTCAAGTTTCGACGCTCTTGAATATTTGTTGATTGATTATTGAAGAACTATGGCCAAAGGAAAAGGCAAGGAAGTTCAAACTAGTCGAGGGAACAGAGTTGGTGAAGATCAGCAAAACGCGGTTGTGACAAGGTCTCGTGAGCAGAGCTCGGGAGTGGATCAGACAGATATAGGAAATCCGAACCGCACTCAAGGAGAGAGCTCCGATCCGATCCGAGTAGGAGAATCTGAAGCAGTGCACTCCCGCAATCTGAATTGACCCGAACAAGCTTCCCAGCTCCGACCCGACCTGATTGCTCAGCTCCGATCCGATCCGTCGCTTGGTGATGTTGGAACCTCTACTCGAGCCCCTCCAAATGCTCCGACTCCAGCCACCAGGACCAATGATCAGGTCAATCCATCTGCGCCTATTACCCAAGGAGATTTTTCGCACCTTCTTGACATGCTTGAGAGTACTAGGGAGGCTATGAAAATCCACGAGCGCACCAATCTCATGATGCAAGAAAACATGAGAATCATGAGCAGGGAAATTAGCGAACTCTGTAGACAGAGAACCCCATCCCCGGTTCGTCACACACCAATGGATCAGTCTTCTTCTTCCGAGGAAGAACGGACCCATGAAAGAAGGCCGCACGAACGACCTCAGAATTTGGAGCAGCTAACGTTCGGATCTTTAGGGTCCCGCGAGGACGCTGCACGGGTACTAGGACCCAATGATCCAAGCTTGAGAGAGCCTATGTTGTTACCGATGCAGGGATCCCATGTATTACCTAGAGACCCTAACCTTACCAATCCCACTCAGGGACAAATGCTCCAGCCCCTTCCTCCCGAGATCGACTGGGAGCGTAGGGAACGAAGCAGAGCAGAAGCGGCTCGAAGAAGGAGGGCATCCCCTGATCAGGAGCCCAGAGGAAACCCGAACATCAGAACGAGGGCATCTCCTGATCAAGAGCCCAGAGGGAACCCGGATGCCAGAGCCAGGGAGCCTGAACGGCCCCTGACCAATGCTGACGTATGGGCTATGGTATGCCAGATCATGTCTGAAAGCCGGAACTACACCAATGAAGATTATGGCATTGAGTGAAGCCATACTCCCTTCACTGACGACATCCTCAACTTTCAGTTTCCCTGACATTTTAACCTGCCGCAGATGGACAAGTACAATGGGAGAACCGATCCGGGATAGCATTTGATGCGATACGCATGGCTCATGAATGCTGCTGCTGCCCCTGACGCAGTGAAGTGTAAAGCCTTCCCGATCTATTTAGAAGACGTGGCACTGCTATGGTTTACCCGACTTCCCCCTCGGTCGATATCGAATTTTAGGGAATTGAGCGAACGTTTTATGAATCAGTTCCGACTCCATGCCCGAAAGTCTAAGAGTGTTATTGAATTATCAAGAATTAAGCAGGCGCCTGGAGAGTCTTTGAAGTCATATCTCGACTGTTTCAACTTAGCTATGACAGAAGTCAGTGACCCGCACAAGCCCACCATCTTGATGGCTTTGATGGAAGGAGTCGATCCTGATTCCGAGTTTGGAGATTATCTTTCTGGGAAGCCACCTCCCACGAGAGAGTTATTCTATGAAAAGGCCGATATTCACTTAAGACGAGAGGAGGCAAGGGCAAATCGAAAGAGAAAGTCTGGAGCGGCTTCAAAAGAAAATGTTCAGAGTAATGTCGCCGTGAAGCAGTCTGGAGAAAGTTCCGAAAAAGTTGAGGTGAATGTGGGAAACAAGAGAGGAAACGACAATAATGGAAACGGGGGCAACAACAACAACCGTAAAGCGAATGGTAACAGAAGAAATAGAAATAGAGGAAGTGATCCTAACAAAAGACCCCGGTTCCAGACTTATGAGAATTATACACCGCTGAACGACACTCTGGAGAACATTTACTTGGATACATACAATGTTTTGCAATATAAAAGACCGCCACCTCGAGACTCAACGGAGAAAGAAATCGTAACTGGAAAATTTTGTTTGTTTCATGGAACTCATGGGCATTCAACAAATGAATGTCGACATTTGAGAGATGTGATTGAGAAACTGTTGCGCGAAGGAAAATTGGATGAATATAAGGTTGCCCCAAGAGATAGGGGCAAGGAGAACAAGCTCCCAACCAGAATCAATCTGCTCCTAAGCCTACAGCGCAGCAGAAAGGCAAGGGAATTGTATTAACAACATAGTAGGTGGACCCCACCTAGCGATCCACAGTTTTAGATCAATGGATCAATACGTAAATGCAGCTAAGCACGTAGATGTGGATGAATGTGATGATTTGGAAGATGTCGCCCCTGTGAAACAGCAGAGGACAATGTTAGATGATGTGGTATTCCGTAGCAGAGACAATACCGGAATCCAATCACCCACCGACGATCCGTTGGTCATTACCACCACCATTGGACCGGCATTGGTTCATAAGGTGCTAGTAGACAACGGAAGCTCTGTTAATATTTTATTTAAAAAATCATTCGATCAGATGAAACTTGAGTCTGAAGATTTGAAGCCATGCGAAGGTTGGATCCGAGGCTTCAACGAAGCATCGACAGCTCTTATGGGGTATATAGAATTGCCCGTAACATTGGGGCAAGGGGAACGCCGAAGAGTACGAATGCTTCAGTTCGTAGTGCTGGACGTAGATTCGCCCTACAACGCATTTTTGGGAAGGCCTGCCCTTGCAGAGTTCAGGGCTTGCATCGCCCCTTGGTGTTTATTGCTTAAGTCCGCAACTAAAGCCGGAACCGGAGTAGTGAGAGGAGATCAAGTTTCCGGACGAGCCTGCTATGTTGCTGAATTAAAGATGTTGATCAAGGGACTCGACATCGAGTGTAAAGGTGCCTCGGCTCCTCCGAAGGAGGGTTCGGCGTAGCAATTAGAGGGATCGACCCTGAAGGAGTTGCCCAAAGGAACGCCCGAAGACTTAGATCCTAGAAAAGATGAGGAACCAGAGGCTAGAAATGCAACTCCTAACGAAGCGACAATGGACATACCCACTGACGAAGCTGATCCAATAAGAGTTTTGAAGATTGGATCCCAGTTGGATCCACATCGAGCCAAAGAACTAACTGACTTCCTGAAGGAAAACCTGGATGTGTTTGCCTGGACCCACGCCGACATGTGTGGGATATCTCCATCTGTCATAAGTGATTCACTAAATATAAACCCAAAACACCCGCCTGTAAAGCAAAAGAGACGTGTGCTGGGCCCAGAGAGGTCGGAAGCTCTAAAAGAAGAAGTGGAGAAGCTGAAACAAAACGGATTTATTAGAGATTCGACATATCCCGACTGGATATCGAATCCCGTTTTAGTAAAGAAGCCAAACGGAAAGTGGCAGACGTGCATTGATTTCTCAGACTTGAACAAAGCTTGCCCGAAAGATAGCTTCCCACTCCCCAGAATTGACCAGCTTGTAGATTCGACAGCGGGACACGAACTTCTTTCTTTCATGGACGCATATTCCGGGTATAACCAGATTCCTATGCACGTGCCAGATCAAGAACACACGAGCTTCATTACAAATTTGGGGTTATACTGTTATGTGGTCATGCCGTTCGGATTAAAAAACGCTGGGGCCACTTATCAACGCTTGGTGAACAGGATGTTTTATAACCAAATAGGGAAGACTATGGAAGTTTATGTGGATGATATGCTTGTCAAATCGAAACAGTCCTCCAGCCATACACAAGACTTGGCAGAAATGTTCGGTATCCTGCGAAAGTATCGGATGAAGTTGAATCCTTTGAAATGCTCATTTGGAGTGGCATCGGGAAAGTTTCTAGGCTTCATTGTGAGCTCTCGAGGGATTGAAATCAATCCCATCCAAATAGCAGCGATTATAAACATTGAAGAACCAAGAAGAATCAAAGATGTCCAAAGTCTTGCAGGGAAAGTAGCCGCGTTGAGTAGATTTATCTCCAAAGCAACGGACAAATGCGTCCCATTTTTTGACTTGATATAAAGGGGAAAGAAGAACTTCGAATGGACTCCGGACTATGTTGAGGCCTTTCGAAATTTATTGGAGTTACTAGAAAAACCACCGATTTTGTCAAAGCCAGTGGATTATGAAGATTTATTTGTTTACTTAGTGGTTTCGGCTCACGCTGTTAGCACAGCTTTGGTCCGAGAAGAAGACAAAGTGCAAAGGCCGGTATATTATGTAAGCAAGAAATTGGTAGCGGCAGAATGCAACTACCCTAGGATTGAGAAGCTCGCTTACAGCCTCCTAATCGCCTCCCGAAAACTTCGTCACTATTTCCAAGCTCACCCAATAACCATATACACTGACCAGCCTCTGAAGAAGGTGTTGCAGAGACCCGAAGCATCGGGGCGTTTGATCAAATGGAATATTGAATTAAGTCAGTTTGATTTAAATTTTCAGCCGCGGAGGTCGATCAGGGGGCAAGCTCTGGCTGACTTTATAGCAGAATTCACAATCCCAGAGGAGGAAGTGATCGATGACAGAGTGATCAAGTCAGAAGACGAGTTAAAATTAGATCCATGGAAGCTATACATAGACGGAGCCAAGAACGACCGAAGGTCCGGAGCTGGAATCGTCTTAGTCACTCCTGAGGGACGGTCGTTATATTACGCTATACGATTAGAATTTTCAGCGACTAATAATGACTCTGAGTATGAAGCCCTGATTGTCGGGCTGAAGCTTGCTAAAGACCTCGGAGTAAAGACATTGGACATATTCTGCGACTCCAAAATAGTTGTTTGCCAAGTGCGAAAGGAGTTTGTGGCTCGGGGACCTCGACTTATCGCCTACCTCGGGAAAGTGGAAAAGCTGTTGAGCAACTTGGAGCGGTACAACATAACGCATATCCCAAGAGCCGAAAACCAGAAGGCAGACAGGCTAGCAAAGCTAGCTAGTTCCGACAACCCGGAAGAAACTGAAATAATTCCAATTGAAACATTGGAATCGCCAAGTTTTGAGTCGATGGAAATTGAATTCGCTCTCGAAGCAGAACCGGAAAAGGAATCGTGGATGACCCTAATTAAGAATTTCCTTAAGAATGGGAAACTCCCATCAAAGAAGAGTGAGAGACGGGCTATAGTTCGCAAGGCCACCAGATACATCCTTCAAGATGGTATTCTTTATAGACAAGGATTTTCTATGCCCCTGTTACGATGTATAGCACACAACGACATCAAACGTGTACTAAGAGAAGTACACGAAGGTGAGAGTGGAGATCATACAGGAGGTCAGACTTTAGCGAAAAAGATATTGCGGTATGGATACTTCTAGCCCACAATTAATAAAGATGCAGCTGATTATTCACGACGCTGCGACAAGTGCTAGAGATTCGCCAAAATCCCCAGAGCACCGTCGACCCAACTCAAATCGATGGTGAGTCCTTGGCCTTTTTCCACGTGGGGAATTGATATCATCGGAGTTCTACCAATTGCTAAAGGAGGAGCGAAATATGCAATAGTCGCTGTGGACTATTTTACGAAGTGGGTGGAAGCTGAGCCCCTAACCAAAATCACGGCGAGAAAGTTGATAAGTTTCGTGGTTAGAAATATTATATGCCGATTCGGGATCCCAAGGACCATTATAACTGATAACGGAACCCAGTTCGATGGTGCCGAATTCAGAAATTTCTGCCAAAAATATAAGATCGACAAACGGTACACTGCGGTCGCTTATCCGCAGCCGAACGGGCAAGTAGAAGCAATAAACAAAGTTATAAAATCCATCCTCAAGAAACGGTTAGAACGCGCAAAGGCAAAATGGGTTGACGAATTGCCCTTAGCTTTGTGGGCATATCGGACAACGTTTAAGACAGCTACCGGTCATACCCCTTTCTCTCTCTCATTTGGTTCAGAAGCAGTAATTCCAGTAGAGCTTGAGGTTCCCTCCCACAGGGTGACATATTATGACCCGATGACGAACCGGGCACTCTTACTCGAGTCTCTTGATGAAATCGAAGAAAAAAAGGACGAAGCAGATTTGTGCGCGTCAAGACATCGACGTCAGATGGCACGCTATTATGACAAAAAAGTTCGTCTTAGGACTTTTGAACCGGGAGATTTTGTGCTAAAGAGAGTCTTTCCATCCCTTCCTCACCTCGGTCCAAAGTGGGAAGGACCCTTTGTCATCCAACGGAAATTTGAAATAGGAACCTTTAAGTTAACGACCGTAGATGGCGAAGAGGTACCTAGGGCATGGAATGCCCAACACTTGATGCGATATTTGAATTAGAAATGTTGTACTCTTTGCTGTTTTTCTTATGAACTCTGTAAAAAGGCACGACTTGCCTTAGAAAAATCTGTTGATATGAACAAAGAACTATAAAGTGGATGTGGGCTACGACTTAGCCGAACCACTATAAAAATATCGTGTGTCATTTACTTTCCTGCATTATATATACCTTCAACTACTATTCTGTTGTGATTACAGAATATAAGATGATTTAAAACCTGAAAGGTTAAAAATAGTTTATACGCAGGAGAAAGCGCAACGACTGTTTGTGCGATAAGACATAAAAGAATGAGAAGAAGACATTCTTAACTCTAACTCTCGAGGATTGAGAGAGAGTATAAAGGACGGGAAGATGACGTCCTCTGAGGCGTGGAGGTGCACCCAGACAAGAGACCGCCTCAGTAAGAACTCTAACCTGAGTATAAGACAGAAGAGTATAAAAAATGCCAGAAAAAACGACAGGCATTGACGACACAGAGTATGTAACCCCGTCAGAGAATCGGGGACATTCAGATTACTTGACTAAATCTTGAATAGTTTTTCAAGATTGACTGGTGGCATATATGTACACGCATATTCCCCCCCCACCATAACTTCATTACACAACTATAGTAGGACATGCATTCTTACATAAGTGCAAAACTAATGACTAACAGACATTGCAGAAAACGAATTATTTTTTATTTACAAATGAACGAATTTGTACAGGAAAACAGGCGAAAAGAAGGTGCAAGGGCCACCCTTGCAGCAACAATTATGGGTCAATCAAATGCTAAAATAACGCAAGACACTCCATCATTTAGATTTCGAAGAGGGCTTGGACTTCTTAGCAACCTTCTCCGCATCCCTCGCCTCTTTTTCGGCCTCCGTCAAAATGCGCTTTGACTTTTTCTTCCCTGAAGCTGAAGTGCTGGAATCAGTTGACTTCTTCCCGGAAGGCGGAGCGCTGGAATCAAGAGAAGACTTTTTAGCAAGTTCCTCTGTAATGGATCTATTTGAAAGCTTAACAACTAACCTTGATCCCGCATCCACTACTGCGAGGGGCTTAAGGCTTTCAGGGTCTAAGTCTTCAGCTTTAAGCTGCAAGCATTTATCTTGGTCAGCTTTCAGTGCAGCTAAGGTAACATCATCGGCGCTTTTCGACTCCCCGACTATAGCCACCTCAGGGTCTTCCTCATGTCCCCTGTTGCCGCCATCATCCTTTAAGGTGTCTATCATTTCGTCATCATGAGGAGTGTCAGCCTTGGACGGTTCAATTCCTACCCCCGAATCTATGGGGGCAGCCTTGTCTTTTCCCCCTTTAGCCTTCTCCGTATGCTCTGCTCCAGAGGCGGTTCCCTGGGACACATCTGTCTTTTCGGACGGTTCAATACCTACAGAGTGAGAAGCAACAGTTATCAACTCAGGAGAAAATAATGGGTTCTTCATCGATTTCTCAATCACGTGACGAAAGGTAGAGATAGCTTTGACGAATTGAGGTGAAAATGTAGAGATACCTTCCGAAGACTTCTCGGCCGGAGTGACTGCTGTCTCCGATGCCGTTTCGGGTATAGGGGATAAAAGAGTTGTCCGAGGGATTCCCGAGTTTTCAGGATCATATCCCTCTACTTCAGAAGTTGCAGAGGCAGTAGAGGAAGAACCAGCCTTGGGAATGTTCTTTGGCTTAGCCCTCCGCCTCTCTTCGTCCATAACAGCAGCAATGAGGCGGCGCCCTTCGGCTAGGCGTTCTGGTTCATCATCTCGTAAATATTTCTCCATCAGCTTGTCCTCGTCAATGGAATCAACCTTGAGCTCCTCTTTCTCCCATTCAACGATCTGACTCCATACTTGGACTAGGGTAAATGGATAATCTTCAATCCAAGAAATATTTCGACGGTGGATGATATGCGCAAAGAATTCAATCATTAATTCGTCGAAACCCTGAACCTCTTCCTCAGCCTCCGACAGTTGTTTGCGGGCCTCCTCAGCGGACTTGATAGCACATTCGATGTTACCCTCCGCTAGGGCAGCCCTGTTCTCCGCCTCCGCTAGCTTTGAAGCCAAGTCAACGTTTTTCTTTTCCAAGTCAGCATTCCTCCTTGCTAACTCGGCATTCTTCCGCTCAAGGTCAGCGTAAGCAAGTCGCGTTTTGGCAGCATCTGACTTGGCATCTTCGGCTTGCTTTTTCAATTTCGAACGCTCTTGGGTATGGGACCCAAGCAAATCATGATAGCATTTTTGCAGATCTTCAAATTGTTGTTTGAAGCTAGTAGCATCCCGTTGAGCAACAGCATCTGGGCCTGTGTATCCTCCAAGTCTTTTCCTAGATTTTTTAAGGCCTTTGCATCGTCTTCTACGGTTTTTTGCATCGAGTCAGCATTCGTGATTAAAATGCGGATGATTCCGGAAAGGCTGCGCGAATACTTGAACATTTCTGAATACTGTTTCTCGACCGCATCTATCTTTGCTTTGGCCTCATCTGCCCACCTTGAAGAAATAGGCTCAAGAGCAGGTAAAAAAGTCAAGTTTTTGAAGTAATGTTCAGGAAATTGCTCCTCCAAATACGCTCGCTTAACTGCGGTTTCAGCATCTAGCGGTGGAGGGGCAGGAAATGTCAGCTCAGTATCCCTGTGCGTGGAGGGCTCAATGGCTTCTTTATCCGTTCTAGGCCGCTTAGCGGGAACCTTACGCTTGCTTCGTGATTCGGTATCTTTTGGCGGACTCCTCTCCCTACTGCGCTTTTCTTGAGAAGATGTTGAGTCTTTTGATTGCGGCCTGTCCTCTTCCCGACGACCTTGGTAACATTTATATCGTTCTGGGTCTGTCCGGACAGGAGAGCGAGAACGCGAGGTTCGTGAACGATAAGGATCATAGGGCCTTCTATCCTCCCTACTGCGATCTTCACGGCGATCATGCTCAGTATAATAGGGCGGATTAGACATGCTACGGCGGAGTTTCCTGATGTCATAATAGGATCGGGACATCGTGCCTGCACAACAAGCCAAATGAAATTCAGGATCAATATTTTCACAAAGAGAAAGATGCTGTGAGTTGTGGTGCTATTGTGTAAAGTGCGTCCTAAGTGGTGTGTGCCCCCCGAAAAACCCGAGTCCGAAGCTAGATTAGTATGAGCGGGCTCTTTGGCCTTAGCAGAAGTGGTCTCTTCGGAAGAAGTGAAAACTAAAGGATTCTTCCCAAAATCCTCTGAAGTGTAAATAGTTTCAGGTAAGGGGAGATCCCCCAAACCCTGAAATAATGGGTCATTAGTACTAGGGACATCTCCCTCAGAAGTATCAATCGTTGACCCTTTGGAAGACATTGATCTTTCCGGAGAAATGGCATCCTCGGGAACATTATACCCTTCACGATGCTTTTCGGCCATGTTAGCCAATTCATCATTTTGAGTAGAAGACGGAGAGGGTGATGCCTGAAGAGGCACTGTAGGAGCTCTCGAACCTTCGCCCGTTTCTGGGATTACGTCCACTTGAGGAATATATACATATGGAGCCGTCCCGTGGCCATGCTACGGGTAATGGACAGCAACCCATGAAGATGAAGATAATCGTCCTTAAGGACTTCATCAATAGTTAAAAACTTCTGATCACCATTAAGGAGCTGGTGCATCCGATCAAAGAATGCTTGGTCCGATATTTGTTTTGGGTTATCAACTGCAAACAAAAAGAAAAATGAATTAATGCGGTGGTTTGAATGTACAGAGTCGGGATTTAGAATACCAGTGCTTTACTTGATTTCGTCCACCTCCTAGCACACCCTGGTTGTTGCTTTACATAAAACCATTCCAGCCTGGAGTCCCCAGCTTTACTACTGAATGGTGCTGGAATTATTTTCCTCTTAGGGACAGACTCGAAGTAACAGAAAGAAGGGGTTTCTCGAGTCCGGTGCTTGAAGTTATAGAAGAAGTGAACGTCGTCAAAAGTGAGCTCTATGCCTAAGATCTCACGGTACGTTACATATAGGGTGTACAAGTAAGCATAGGAATTGGGATGCAGCTGCATGGGGGCAATCCGCATTTATCTTAGAAAATCGACGACGAAAGGAGAAAATAGAGGAATAGCCCCGACCATGCACATCAACCGAGTGATTACCATATACCCCTCCGGAGGGTTGTGGGGACGATCAGATTTTGATGGCAACAAGGTATCCCCTTTGAGTATCGCGAACTTTAGTCGTAATCGGACAAGTCTGTCATTGTCGATCGTCGATTCAACGGAATCTTGAGGTGATTCCAGTATGATGGCAGACTCAAATTCATCAGGAGCTCGGTTATCACCAATCCCTCCTTCCTCTTCACAACCCAGGGAAACTCCACCCTCAGAAGACACATTGTCACTTTCGCGAGTTTCAACCCTGTAGTCTGATCCCTCATCATCCCACTCTGGATCTGAGGAAGAAGATATGTCTTCAAGAGTAATTTTGTTGGATGTCTCTGGGACCTCCTTCTTCTCTGCTAATCTAGAGGAGCGTCTGGATGTCATGGTCACAAAACTATTGAAGAAGCAATAGCACAAGTTAGAGTAAATTAGCCCGTATCCCCCCGTGCATGTGTACAAACTAAAGTGTGAGCAGTGTATGCAGAAAGTGTAAAGTTAACGTTTGAAAGTGCGATGCAAAATCTTGGAAAAGTAATAAGGATCAAGGCAGTTCTTGATATCCATTTATGTTCGCAGGGCACTATCCTAACTGTCCATTAAGTTGAAGATTATGCCAATAGTTGATTGGGCCAGTTAAACAAGTTCTTATGCATTAAGTTGGACTGCTCTTTGGTTCGGTTCGGGTGCATTCATTGGGATTGGATCGGGAGCGTAGCCCTGCCTTGGATTCGGACAAACATTGAAGCCCAGGAATCAAAGTTGGATCGGTTCGGAAGTAGATTCCCCGAATAGTTCGGATCGGATTAGGCAGTCATGCCTCTCTCCTCCTTTATGTTACAGTCCGACCCAATCCGGTTAAGTGAGCTCTATTTCCCTCTTCAACTGTTTGCCCCGACCCGATCCGGCCTTCTGGATCTCTCTTCCTTTTCTTTTCTTCCATTTTCCATACTCCATCGCCTGAACTAACCCCTTGTAATCTCCTTCTTCTTCCTCTTCTTTAATTTTAAACTCAATCTCGTCTCTAAAACCCCAGTTATGATCGAACAAGCTAAGACTCCCTCTTCCAATGCCTCGAAGTGGCAACGGAGCCACCAACGACGATAGCGAAGGAAGAGGATGCTGTAGCATTGAAGCCACACCCAAATCGGTCGAATTGATTGTAAATTTCAATTGAAACCAATTATCATGAAATTAATCAAGGATTTAAACCTACCAAGGTGTTTAATTTGGAGAGTAGCACGAGAATTGTAAGAGTTTTCCTTTTTTGAGACCTAGGGTTTCGGAGCGAAGCTTATAAAACGATGAAAGATAAAGAAAGTGAGAGGAAGATGAAGGCTGGATTTATATAGATACATGATGACGATTTGTATCCCCGCTCGGACCGGCTCGAAAGCTCAGCAGCACAGCTTGGCCCACTAGTCCAATGCGAAATAGAAAAAGAAGAGGATCCGTTCGGGTCGAAACCCGAACCGAACAGAATTTCGTATGTCAGCATGGCATGTGAATTAAACTAAAATTCGAAGAAGAAGATGAAAGCACAAGGAAAATCAAAGGGAAGATTACCTAGAAGGCACTGTGCAATGAGAGTCAAAGAATGCTCCGTTTCCAACAGAAGCATTCTTTGAGGGGGCAAAATGTTAGCCCACTTTGTGAACTAGGAAACACAAAGTCGAGATGTAAAGCGTTGAAGAACTTAGAAAGCATCACATCGGATCGGATCGGAGAGCTGCTGCTAGTCGGATCGGAGAGCTGCTGCCAGTCAGATCGGACGGCTATTACCAGTTCGGAACGGAGTGGAGTAAAATGGATAAGGACTTGGTTTCAGCTCAGGTCGGGTCGGATCGGATGGCCCGATCCGAACTCCTTCTGCTTTCTCCTCCGAACCGGACCCACATTCCATATCACTTCGCCCTTCGATCGCCTGAATATTCGGAGCGGTTATGACCATTTCCTACCTACGTTGACCACTACTCTGATGCGCTGTCAGCACTGGAATCCATCCGAGCCCGAGGACGATGGGATGGAAGACACGTGACTCTGACCCAGATCAAATTCTGAGTAAATTTTCACCTATAAATACCTCGCCTAGAGACAATTAAAGGTATCTTCTTTTTGGCACTTTGAGAGTTCAAACACTTTCATAAACTGAATTCCAGCACTCCCAGATAATCCAAATCGTCTTTCAACATTTGTTTTGAGACAATTGAGTGAATGTGTGTGAGTTGTGAGTGAAATTGAGTGAATATCTCATTGTAATTGCATCTATATCATCAAGAATAGTGATTACAAAGTGGACGTAGGCTTTTCAACGCCGAACCACTATAAATTCTATGTCTCCATTTTACTTTTGATCTTATTTTATTTCGATTTTAGTCAATTTGGGTGTTAGAACCACTTTTTGGTCTAATAGGAACTGACTAAGAGTGAATTAGAGCTCATTACAATTTATAGCGAAATAAATTGTCTGCCTGAATCAACCGACAGTTATCGTTGTTTAACGATGATCGTCCAATGTGAGTTAAACTCACCAACTCTACCAGTTCATATTTTTATAACGTATATCTAGTATTGATAAATGTTGATTGACTGCTATGTGATGATTATTTGGTTGAATTGCTTATGTATTGGTTAAAATTATTGATAAAGAATATATATATATATAAATCATTGATTTAATATTGATTCTATTTAGCAGAATATTTCATATTGAAATGAAATCGATGTTAATCATATTGTTTAACATCTATGATGCAGGGAAACAGGTTGGAGGGATCCAACTGAATCCCTCAATTTTTTTTTGTTTCATATATTGTGATATATAATCTGTTGTGGATTATGTGTGTTTGGATGATATTGATCATTGTTATTTAGCATTTTAAATAACATAAGAAATAAAGGAAATTTTCAAAGTATATTTTGAAAATAAAATATTTATAAAATCAATGGATTTTATATTAAAGGAAATATTTATAAAATCAATCGATTTTATATAAAAGGAAATATTTGATAGATAAATAGAATTATCAATAGGAAATATTTGATAGATAAATAGAATTATCAAAAGGAAATATTTGATAGATAAATAGAATTATCAAAAGGGAATTATTTGATAAATAAATAGAATTAACAAAAGAGATTTATTTGGTACATAAATAGATTATAAAAGGAAATACTTAAGAAATGAATAAAATTGTATAAAAAGAGAATTTTACACTAAGAAGGTTTACACTCGTGCTTCGCACACGAGTATAACATGATATGAATTTAAAGTGAATATTTAATGAAAATCTGTTTTAACAGATAAAGTAAGAAGATTAATTTATAAATAATGTTTTATAAATTAAGTAAAATATTTATCATTGGATAAATTGGATATATAAAATCTGAATTTATATAGAGAAGTAAAATCAGTTTCAAGACCGATATTTGAAATGGAATTTGAACTTGGTATTTAAAATGGGAATTTGAATGAGATATTAAGTGTTAAAAAGAAAAGTAAGATTTGTATGAATAATTCTGCAAATAAAAATATAATTAGAGTTAAATCGAATATTAGTTAATCGAATATTAGTTAGTCGAATATTAGTTATTCAAATAGAGTTAATTGATTAGAGTTAATCAAATAGAGTTAATCGAATTAGAATTAATCGAATAGTTTATTCGAAAGGAGTTAATTGAATATAGTTTATTCGAAAAGAGTTAATCAAACATTAGTTAATTGAAAAAGGAGTTAATCGAATATAGTTAATCGAAAGGAGTTAATCGAATATAGTTTATTCGAAAGGAGTTAATAAAATATAGTTAATCGAAAGTAGTTAATCGGATATCGTTTATTCAAAAGGAGTTAATCAAATATAGCTAATCAAAAGAAGTTAATCGAATATAGTTTACTCGAAAGGAGTTAAACAAATATAGTTTATTCGAAAGGAGTTAACCGAATATAGTTAATCGAAAGGAGTTAATCGAATATAGTTTATTCGAAAGGAGTTAATCAAATATAGTTTATTCGAAAGGAGTAAATCGAATATAGTTTATTCGAAAGGAGTTATCGAATATAGTTTATTCGAAAGGAGTTAATCGAATGTAGTTTATTCGAAAGGAGTTAGTCGAATATAGTTTATTCGAAAGGAGTTAATCGAATATAATTTATTCGAAAAGGAGTTACCGAATAGAGATTATTCGAATGAGTGTTATATGTTGAAATTCGATTATATCGAATTTGGGAAAGTACTATTCACTTTCGGTTTTTAATCAAGATTTATTTATTTATTAATAAATTAGTTGTTTGTTTATTTATCCAAATTAATAAATAAAAGTTATATTTAAGTTATTATATTTCAGAAGCATGGGATTATAACACTATTGTTAAAATCAAATGATTTTTGCAAAAGAAGTGGATTCATAAATATAATTCGAGAGTTATGAAAGGAAGTTTGTTAAAGATTTAAAAGGTGAACTTATCTATTTCGAGGTTAATAATGTTGTTCAGTTAAGGTATGAGAGGTAGTTATACCCCAACTTGATTGACTCCATTTTAACTAAGGAATAGTTAAGGTTCGATAGTGAAGGTTGGTTCAGTGAATTGGGTTAATGAGTGTAATGTTTTGAGTGGGCATAGCGATGTTTTATTTAAACATCTGTTTAAATCCAAATGTAGGAGTTTTGGAACTGTTTTCCAAATAAGAATCAGAAATGTTTTCTAATATAGAAAATAAGAAATGGAAATGTTTTCCAATGTTAATAACGTATATTTTCTAAATTTAGAAAATAAGAAATGTTGAATGACGATTGATCGATAATTTCCATCTGGAAATAATATCATTGTTTTCATTCGTGTTTTTCTTTGATAGTTATGTCACCGACTGTTGAAGTTTTGGATCATTTTTCCATTGTTAATACGGAGAGATCGAGATCAGTTATATTATCTGAAAACCACTCCGTATGGCATTAGCGTTGCGAATCAAATATGATGAAGATTATTGAAGACAGAGTTATGCAAGGGCTATCCTATTTACAGAATAGTGCCTTCAGATTGTCCAGTCCCAGGACGACCTGTATGGAAGAATGTCTGATAGAGTATATTTAATAGATCGTGTAAGTTGATCTCTTCAAACGTATTTACGTTTGGTGGCGGAGGAATTCGTTTCTCTTTACTGTATACCCGTGGTTTTTTTGGAGAAATCAATTTGTGATTTGGCAGGTATGACGATGTGATATTCAAAGTAAATAAAGGTATGGTCTGTACGTTATGACCTCTAGCCTCACAACTAGGAAATGGTATAAAATCGGGTAGGTCGCATGGCTAAGTGGTTGGCTGCCAATTAGGGTGTATTGTTACCTGATCTAGAGTTTCATTTACTTCTTGAATATATTTTGATGCTGTCCCTTTCAGGAAACGGTTTCTGATCCCAACTGTTGGTAATAATACATTCGGTATACTCAAGTGAAATGAGTGACCGGTCATGTTTAGCCTGGGATACAAGATGTTCTTGTTGAACCCGGTGTATTCCTCTCTAGAGGTACACTGTCAGAAGGTAGTCCCATACCTTGCCAGTTGGAATTCATTATCCAATATGCGCCCATGGTTCTTGATTATATATTACGTATGTGAAACGTGAGATGAAAGCGTTCTGCTAGATGATTATTATATTATGGTTGATAGACACTATTATAATATAAAATGAGTTTGATATAAATTTTATCATTTCCTTCAAAAAGATTTTGAAATGTTGAATCAAGTGTTTTGGATTCTCATAAGGGAAAAACTCATTCCGTGTTATGTGGCGTGGTCTTATGAGATATCGTTTATTTTCTCAAACTGTTTTAAATTGTTTACCCACACCAGTCCTATGACTTGCTCGGAGTTTATTTTTTTTTTGTTTTCCCTAAACTCTTGGGTGCCCAATTTTGTACGGGGAGTCAAGTAGTCAGGATTTTACAGATATACTTTGAGAGCTTGGAGTAGAAGGCTTCAAGATTATATAGCTATTGTTTGATAATGTTATTGTATACATATACTGATTTTATTTCAAAGATATGTTATCTATTATATGTTGTTCGTTCCGCTGTGAGATTCGTATTATTCTGATGTTGTATCTTCTTGTTCTTCTTCTATTCTAAGTTTCTATCTTATCTATTCTCACCCTCTATTTTCTTTTGTTAACTATTCGGTATTTTCGATGCTTGAATAGTCGACATTGAGTTTATGTCAGATTACCAAGGTCGCAAATTCCACTGGTCGTATCAGTGGTATCCGAGCTGAAGGTTAAGTGATTACCTTGGCTCTATGGCGTGACTCGGTAGAGATGGGGTTAGTAATACCCTAGATTGAGTTGAGTGTGTATATACGAGTGAACACATTTGTAGATTTTATAAAAAATGATTTTATATTGTGTAGATTCATTGGTTGAGTAATTTATGAATTTTGGTCGATCAGTTCGATCCACTGAATCGGTAGGGGTTTATAAACACTCGAGAACGATGAACCGACATGGTATGTTTTGAAAAGAGGGTAAATGAAATAATTTTACCCAAAATTATATTTTGATATAAAGGAAAAAAATTATATTGAAATGATTATAATATATTGGATATATTGGTTGTTATTATAATAGGGTAAGATTATAAATTAAATGGTTATGTAAATAACCAATTGGAATTCATATAAGGGTAATATGTGAAATCAAATGAATTAAATCTAGATTAAAATCAGAATTTGGAATTAAAATTCCGAAAACATGAAAGGTGTTTGTAAATGGTATTGGATTAAATATATGAGAATTTTAGAATCCTGGGAGATTTTAAATTGTTTTACATGTAGTGTGAATGATATTTTGAAATGTATTTAAAAATGGAAGTGTTTGGAAATGGTTTTGAAATTGATATAGTATTGGACTCACTTCGAACGCTAGAAAATAGATTCCGATGATGAAGTCGGCCATCATTGGTATTCATTTTCGAGTTTCTAAGTGACGGATTGCTACCAAGGATTTTGTTTTAGAATTGTTTTGTGAAAAGCAAGTTGTTTTGAATCCTGAAAAGGGATATATGGTTTTAGAAAGGCTAAAATGTTTAAAAATTCTCTGGGGAAGATTGTTTGAATTAAAACAAATTAAATTAGAATTTGTAAAAGCAAATAGAAAATGAATTGAAACCAGTTAAGTGGAAGATGAATTAAGATAGAAAAATATCGAATTAGATTGGATTAGAGACAATCCGAAATGGAATTGGTCTGATAATTTAGGAGTTGAAATTAAAAATGGAATCTGAGTTAAGAACAGAATTCGGCTTAGGTATAACCGAATAATTGGGATGACATTGGTATATGCAGAATTGGTAACACATGGAAAGGATATATTGATATGACCAACAAAAAAGTACCAGTTTATCTTATATATGGGTTCGAGATTTAGATGAGCCGAATTGGCAAGCCGCTTGGTTGTTTGATATTCTTTTGGGTTGAAGAAGGCCTAGAGAGGTGAGTTGGAGTTTGAGCTATTGACCAGTACAAAGGAGGTGCTGGCGAAATTTTTTAAAAAGTTAAGGTGTTAGGAAATTTTCAGGATTTTTGAAAATTTTCGTTGGTAGGAATGAATAAATATTTAATTGAAATTAAATTAGTTCAGTTGAAACTGAAGTTAAGAAGTGAACAAATAATTTCTAACCAGTCAATAAGGTTTGTTTTCTACCTTAGCAATTTCGAGGATGAAATTATTTTAAGGGGGGAAGAATGTAACGTCCCGTATTTTTAACGGATAATAAATAATTTATTTAATTATTTAAAGGATGGTTTGGTAATTTAAAGTGACCAGAATTAAATAATATGGAATATTTAATTAATATAATAATAGAATAAAATATTTAATTCCGAAATAGTCGGAATTAGTGAATCTACAATATTGTGTGAATTGGACAATTTAAAATATTTAATTCAGTTTAGAGTTGAATTATATTAACGAATTTCTTTATAAAAGTCATTTGAATGTACATATTATATTATAATTATAATCGGGCTTGAAATGGCGCAGCAATTCGTAATTTGGCGATTTGAACTTTAAATGAATATACAGAATCCGTTTTAAATCGGATTTCTATAAAACAAGAAACGTTGGGAGCTGGTGAAATACATTTTTCTAATGGAAGAGAAAAATTGGGATTTCATCGGGTAGATTTTAAGTTTTGTCCAAATCAAATTTTTGAAAAGTCGTTATGGAATTGCTTTATAATTTTATAACGATTTATTTATATTTTAAATGGATTTTCAATACAGATTAAATACTGATTTAACTGTATTGAATTGTCAAGTTATAAATTCAGATAGGAATATTCTGGTGCTATATGATACTCTATTGTGAATATATACGATAATATTAATTTATTAATATTAAATTTAATTATTTTTAAATATATTTATATTTAAATGGGTTTATTTAGACTTTAAAAATAGCCAGTTTTGCAAATGAACTTCGTTTTTGATGAAACTAATTTTGTTGGATTCGAAATATTAAATTATTGTTAGATTTCAAGTTTCATGATTTTTGGAGTCAGTACGTGGCCGTACTGATTTTTAATGTGAAAAACAATTGATATTTTGATGGTTGAAAATACACTATGTGAGCAAATGGAGTCTGAATTCGATGAAACCAGTTTTGTTGGGTCCGTAATGTCGAACTCTATTTGTATGTCCATTTTCATGATTTTTGGATATCATGTGTGATTACGTGGGTTTTTAATTGACAAATACAAGTAGTGATATTTTTTAAATTAGTGAAATAAAATACAAAGCATACAATAAGCTATTTACACTTATAAAACCAACACATATCCTAACCTAAACCTAGAATTTCCATTACATTGGTCAATACAAAATCCGCCGTCAGTTTTTCCTCTCAACAACCAAAATTGGCAACCTTAAATCAATATAAAGTCAAAGAAAAATCGGAAAATCTCAAATCATATATATGAAAACGTTGTCACCTGCTCTTCGATTTGGCCTAGCTATTGTGGTATTCGATTTGTTTTCTGTCGATGGATTTTCTCCAGTGTGCGCCTAGGGCTTCCAAGCACTGATGAATGTGAAGATGTTGGATCGAATGTTGTTCATTGTGGGATTCAAGGTGGCTCGGCGAAACTATTGGCAAATTTCGGTGGACACTTGTGACGAAAAGTGATGCGGTCACTACAGCAGATAGGAATGTCACGGTTTGTATCTGGGGTTCGACTTTGGCACGGTAGCTGTGGGGAGGAGGAGTGCTCGAAGAGGGGAACGTAGGTGGTATCAATCTATGAAATAGTGTGGTAACGGAGGAGTTAGGTGAGGGAGAAGATCGATAACGGTATGAGAAAGCTGGTGCGCGTTTTGGAAGTAGGCGAGAAGAAGAACAGTTCGAGTCAATTGAAAAGGGGATGTAGGGATATAGTTTTTGATGAGGATTATCACTATGTTTTTAGTTTGATTTTTAAGGAATTAGAGAGGGAGGTATTTGGATCGAAGAAAAACCTGCCATCATGGGTTGTTTGATGGAGATCGAACTACCGGAGAACAAGACTGATCTTGGGCTCAGTGGAGTGTTATTTCAATTGGGCCAAAGACTGGGTGGGACAATATAGTTTATAATTTAAATTTTATTCAAGTTAAATAACATATTATATTGTAAATTGAATAACTTAAACATACGTTACCCAAATTCAGCGAAACAAGATCCGCTGGGATCGTATGGAGAGACACTACACAATGGAACTGATTAAGAGTGAATTGGAGCTCGTTACAATTTATAGCGAAATAAATTGTCTGTCTGAATCAACCGACAGCTATCATTTTTTAACTATGATCATCCAATTTGAATAAAACTCACCAACTCTACCAGTTCATATTTTTATAATGTATATCTAGTATTGATAAATGCTGATTGACTGTTATGTGATGATTGTTTGGTTGAATTGCTTATGTATTGGTTGAAATTATAGATAATGATATATATATATATATATATCATTGATTTAATATTGATTCTGTTTAGCAGAATATTTCATATTGAAATGAAATTGATGTTAATTATGTTGTTTAACATCTGGGATGTAGGGAAACAGGTTGGAGGGATCTAACTAGATCCCTTAATATTTAAATTACTGTTTTGTTTCATATATTGTGATATATAATGTAATATATAATCTGTTGTGGATTATGTGTGTTTGGATGATATTGATCATGGTTATTTGGTATTCTAAATACCATAAGAAATACTGGAATGTATAAAGGAAATTTTCAAAGTGTATTTTGAAAATAAAATATTTATATAATCAATGGGTTATAAAAGGAAATATTTATAAAATCAATGGATTTTATATTAAAGGAAATATATATAAAATCAATCGATTTTATATAAAAGGAAATATTTGATAAATAAATAGAATTATGTAACACCCCACATCCGTTAATGTCACTCTCAAGGGAATGCATTAAATTTCATGGAGTATTATTGGTATATAAAATAGAACATAACAAGACAGATATATATATTGGTACTTTAAAATTTTATAACATCTTTTATTGCAGCGGAGAAATAGTTTGATTACAACAACATCATAAACCAACAATAAAACCAAGCACACTTAATATCCATCTTGATAAATTGTTTTCTGAGTACATAAAGTAAAAAAGCATAACCCCAACATAAGTAGCCATAAAAGAGACAAGATGAACTTTACTTTCAGCAATCCAAGCACTTCCAAAAGAGAGAGAAAGAGATTCAAATCAAGCTCCACTAGCACTAGTCCCACCCTGAGAACCTGGGGGGATAAGGAGGAAAAGAGGCGAAAACAAAGGGGGTCAGACATAAAGTCTGGCGAGTCCAATAACTTTAATAATATAATTATTAAAGTAATTAGGATAAGGTATAAATTGGTAAAACAAGGAATGACTGTGAAACAAATGGGCATGACAAAGCAAAAAAGAAGAATAACATAATGTTAACTGCGCCTCCAACACTATTGGATAATTACTACACTGCACCATTACTAGTCACCCTAAAAGTTGATCCCGCCTACTGAACATAATAATCATAATGGTAGTTTCGTGTACCCCTTGCTGTCTTCATAGGTGCTGCCTTCCCCTACCTCCACTAGTGTACCCACTACCCCCATGCGATCGGCTCCCTAACTCATAGATACCCGTGCTGGTCCCAAAGTGGGGTGTATCACTCCCCAAAGTGGCAACCTGATACCACTAAAGATGCACGACCTATATCTACACGATGCAACAACGTCTTACCTACCAGCCGGGACCACACACTCACATGATCCCGTTGGACTTGCGTTGCCACCACTAACCCGTTTTGACCTCTTACAATCAAATCCAGTAAGCGTGTCCCATCCTTGATCTAACTTGAGCTCACAAAAACACTTAATGGGTTACTGGTTTGAAAAGGTCCTTCATGCTTGACACAAGCTTCCCACCTATGTTTGGTCCCCATTAGGATTTCCCACTTAGCCCCTTTTTATTCATGTCTTCTTACATGTTTCAATTTGGTTAAGTGTTTCTAATCGTATTTCACATGTCACCCATGTCACCCACTTAACCTCCATGTCCCACCATATGGTTATCTTGGTTAAGTGTTACTTAGTTCATTATAACTGTAACCTTGTAAGACCTCCCGCATTAGACTATCGTTTGCGGTTGTTGGATTTGCCGGGCGAGTCCGGGGAGTCTTATACCGCAAACGAGCCTAACCTCATGTCTTTACAATTGTTACGCATTTAGTTTATGCCTTCGACCTCTCACATTAGACTACCGTTTGTGATTGCTAGATTTGCCGGGCGGGTCCGGGCAGTCTTATACCACAAATGAGTCTAACCTCATGTCTTAGGCGTTTATTATTACACATAATTATTTCACCCCAATATGAATTAATTATACCTATTCAAATTTTCAATAATTTCCAAATTAAACTATGTCCATAATTGTCACATAAATTATGTCCATACTTTTTAGGTATATAAATTATACCAATTAATGTCTCAAATTAATTGTACGCCCTTTAAAGCAGTTTTATGCCCATTCACAATATGTATTATTTAATATTTTCCTATTATCCCACGTCGTTCGTACGTTTAACATGAAACATGTTAGACTCGCAAATAGTCTAACTCATAAAAAAGAAAAGCAACATCACAACTTGCATAACACATAAAATAGATTAACTTGCTAATAAGAATTATAACATAAGTTTGCATAGCCATTAACTTGCATAGGCAGTGGACATATAGAACATAAATTTGCATAAACTACCATGGATCTAAATATAGATCTAAACATGAGATTGTGAACTTGCATATATGAATATGGGTTTCAACTAAACTTGTATATGTGAATATGGTTTTCACCTAAACTTGCATATGTGAATACAGTTTTCACCCAAAGTTGCATATGGATTCCTACAAACTAAACTAATATCACATGTTTTACATATAAACTAGCATATGTATATACTTGATTCACATATAAACTTGTGTATGATTCGCATACAGACTTGCATAAGATTCACATACAAACTAACATATGTAAAAACAGACTTGCATAAGATTCACATACAAACTAGCATATGATTTACATCCCAAACTTGCATATAAACTGATGGCATAAAATGAATCAAGTTAAACATATGTGATTGGACATATGAAATAGATCTACTAATGTAAGTTAACAAAAATGTCATATGTTCACCAACAAACGATAACAAAGTTAAACAACATTACATGATTCAACATACATGTTCTCATAATCCCTCTTATAACTCATCATAATTAATTTATTAATTATTTTGTGAAAGAAATTGTACTCACAAAGACAGGTTAGAGAAGAGAATAATTCGTTCGTCGTTTGTAATAGAATTCCGACTTGCAATTCTTAAGCTTTGGGAAGAAGAACTATTCTAGCAGCAGCATGGAGGCCAAGAGACTAATTTTGTTTAGGTTTAGAGCTTGGGTCTATGCATGCTTTTATAGATGTTTAAATCAATAGAAGCTGTTTAGATTATCATGGGAACAATTACAACCGTCCAGGCTAGATAGAGTTATCCAGAATTTCCACCTATGCCCTAGTGACTAAGCAACAGGTCAGAAAAAGACTGAGCAACAAGTCAGGATCGTCCCATTGTAATGGCGCGTTTTGTTAGCTGTCGAATAATTAATTTATTTAATTATTAAATATCGATTGGGCGATATCGATGACTTGAATTAAATAATATTGAATATTTAATTAAAATAAATAATATAATAATATATTATAATGTCGAAATAATCGGAAATCACTGAATTCACAATACTGTGTGAATTGGATCAGCTAAAATATTTAATTCAGTTTAGAATTGAATTTGAATAACGAATCGATTTAATAATCGACGTTAAAACGTATTAATTATAATATAATTAAAATAGAGCGCGAAACGACGCGGTAGTTCGCTATTTGGCGATTTAGACTTCAACTGAGTATACAGGGTCCATTTTTAATCGGATTTCTGTGAAACAAGAAACGTGTGGAGCCGGTGGAGTACATCTTTCTAGTGGAAGAGAGAGATCGGGATTTCGTCGTGTGGATTTTGAGTTACGTCCAAATCAAAATATCAGAAATGCAGCGCCCTGACCACAACGATTTAATTATATTTTAAATAGGGATTTAAATAGGAATCGAGCGTCGATATAACTCTGACAAGGTAATATCGAGTTGTAAATATATACAGGAATAGTCTAGAGCTGTACGGCATTACACTGTGAATACAGACGATAATAATTAATTTTAAGTAATTAATTTAATAATATATTTATATATTTAAATAGGCTATTTAGAGCTTTGAAAAATAGCCACTTTTGCATACGAAGTCGGAATTCGACGAAACCAGTTTTGTTGGATCTGCAATGTCAAATAGTTGTTAGATTCCAAGTTTCGTGATTTTTAGAGTCAGGGTGTGACCGCATGGATTTTTATAGTGAGAAATAGTCAGTTTTCTGACAGTTAAAAATACGCTCTGTGAGCATACGGAGTCGGAATTCGACGAAACCAGTTTCGTTGGGTCCGTAATGACAAACTCTAGCAGCATGTCAGTTTTCGTGATTTTAGGGGATCATATATAGTCACGGGGATTTTTAGAAGGCAGATACAAGGAGAAAATCGAGTAAATAAATTACAAAAATCAAATTGAAAATATCCTTCCCATTTTTGAGGTTCCGCACAGGCCACACGGCCTTCAATCTTGGCCACAAACGGCACCTAACCCAAAATAGGCTATATAAGGCCGACAATGCATTTCACAGCCAAAAATTCCCAATGAAAAAAATCAATAACAAACCAAAAGAAAATCCTAAAATCCTCTAATACGTATATTCGAGTTGCTGCTGAGTTGCTCTCTGTTTTGGTATGGAAATCGTAATGCTCGATGGGTTTTCAGCGAGTCCAAACATTTGCAGCGTCGGTTATTTTGAACTAGGGTTGGATGTAGCGAAGTATGGAAGCTTCCATCCTTGGTTTCGAGTTCGGATGTGAGTTAAGGAGGCTGTGGCACTTCGATTGAGGGTGTTGTGGTGGATTTCGATGTCAGGAAGGGTCGCGGGTTCCCTGTAGCTGCCATCGACGGGTTTTGGTAGCTGGGCTCGAGCTCGACGGCGTTGGTAGGAGGTGGACGAGCTCGCGAAAAGGAGAATGATGGTGGTATTCGTGGACTGAACGACGGAGTGAAGAAGGAGATGGGGGAAGAGGAGTTCGGCTGTGTGTTTTCCTGGAGGCCGACAGTTTGAGGAAGAAGTAAAGGGAGAAGCGGGTTTTTAGAAGAAGGACGTGGGCTTAGTTGGGTAGTGGGCCGGGCTAAGGAGTTGGGTGAGACTTGGATTCAAATTAGTTTAAGTTTAATTGTTTTAAATAGTGTCTAATCTTGTAAATAACATAACTTGGTCATACATGATCAGAATTCAGAACCGTAAGCTACGTTGGGATCGTATGGACGAGCACTCCACCATGGAACTAACCGCGAGTCAATTAGAGTTCGTCACAATTTATAGCAAAATAAATTGTCTGAATCAAGCGATGGTTATCGTCAGTGACGATGATCGTCCAAATGTGAGTAAATCTCACAAACTCTAAACAGTTTTATTTTCACGTTGTATTCTTAGAACTGTTAAAATATTATCTGTTTGACTGTTTGATTGTGTGTTGACTGTTTGATTAAACTGCTAGTCAGTTAGTAGAGATTTTATATATATATTTACGTATATATATAAACCGTTAAATAGTCATATGTTGATTCTGCTATCAGAATATTTCACAGTGAAGTGAAATCGATGTTGTTGTATTATCTAACATCTGTGGTGCAGGGAAACAGGTTGGAGGAATCCGACTGGTTTCCTCAACAGTTATTTTACTGTGATTTTTATATTGTGATATATAATGTGATGTATATAATCTGTGTGATTATGTGTGGTGGGACGATATTTATCGTTGTTATATGGGGTGTTTAATACCATGAGAAATACCAGAATGTAGGAGAGGGGTTTTCAAAGTATATTTTGAAAATAGTTTATTTATATAAAATCAAGGGATTTATATATATATATATATATATATATATATATATATATATATAAGAAAAAGGATTCTGAATATAAAGGAATATAGTTGGTAAAAACAAATATAAAAGAATTATATTTGTAAATCAATATACAAGGGAATATATATGTTAATCGAATATAAGGGGATATATTTGTTAATCAAAATATAAAGGAATTATATTCGTTAAAAGAAATATAAAGGATATTTATTTAGAGATTTAATAAATAGAATTAAACCAAAGGAGATATTTATTTGTTAAATAAATAGGAGTTAACCAAGTGAATTGGTCGAGTTAACCAAGTAAATTGGTCGAGTTAACCAAGTGAATTGGTCGAGTTAACCGAAGTGAATTTGTTAAGTTAAACTAAGTGAATCGGTTAGAGTAAATCAAAGTGAATTAGTTAAGTTAACTAAGTGGTTAATCGAAGTGAATTAGTTGAGTTAAACTAAGTGAATCGGTTAGAGTTAATCAATGTGAATTAGTTAAGTTAAACTAAGTGGTTAATCGAAGTGAATTAGTTAAGTTAACTAAGTGGTTAATCAAAGTAAATTAGTTGAGTTAAACTAAGTGAACCAGCTAGAGTTAATCAACGTGAATTAACTAAGTTAAACTAAGTGGATTAGTTCAGTTAATCGAGACAAGTAAATCAAGTTAGGGTAAACCAGTTGAGTTAACCAGTTAGAGTTAACCATTTGAGTTAACCAGTTAGAGTTGACCAGTTAGAGTTGACCAGTTAGAGTTGACTAATTAAAGGTGACCAGTTAGAGTTAACCAGTTAGGTTAAACCAGTTGAGTTGACCAGTTAGAATTATCCAAGTAGAGTTAATCGAGTAGAATTGCCGAATATCACCTATTCGAAGTAGAGTTATCGAATATAGTGTAGTCGAGGGAAGAGTAATTGAATATAGTTTATTCGAGTGGAGAAATCAAATGTTATTCATTTGAGAAGAGTTACCGAATATTATTTATTCGAAGAGTAGTTATCGAGTATTGGTTATTCGAAGTTAGTTAATCCAAAGGAGTTACTCGAAGTTAGTAATCCAAAGGAGTTATTCGAAGTTAGTTAATCCAAAGGAGTTATTCGAAGTTAGTAATCCAAAGGAGTTATTCGAAGTTAGTAATCCAAAGGAGTTATTCGAAGTTAGTAATCCAAAGGAGTTATTCGAAGTTAGTTAATCCAAAGGAGTTATTCGAAGTTAGTAATCCAAAGGAGTTATTCGAAGTTAGTTAATCCAAAGGAGTTAGTCGAAGAGTTAACCGAATATAGTTATTCGAAAGAAGGTGTTAATCGAATATAGTTATTCGAGTAAAGTTAAAAGAGTTAATCGAATTTAGTTATTCGAAATGAGTTAATCAATTTGAGTTAAGTTAATTGATTTGAATTAAGTTGAATCGAAATGGAGTAAATCGATTAGAATTAAGTTAATCGAGTTAGAGTAAATCGAATATTGGTTATTCGAAGGTAAGTTATTCGAATTAGTTATTCGAAGGAGTTAAT
Organism: Allium sativum; assembly: GCA_030737875.1. Lineage (NCBI taxonomy): Eukaryota > Viridiplantae > Streptophyta > Magnoliopsida > Asparagales > Amaryllidaceae > Allium > Allium sativum. The sequence continues at coordinate 435,606,288 of CM060912.1, forward strand.
CAAATGAGTCGATCCAAAGGAGTTAGTCGAATATTAGTTATTCGAATAGAGTTAAAGGAGTTATCTATTTTAGTTTGATCGAAAGGAGTTATCGATTTTAGTTTGATCGAAAGGAGTTATCGATTAGTAAATCGAAAGGAGATTTTCGAATATAGCATATTCGAAAGAAAAAGATCGAATATTGTTTATTCGAAAGAGAGAGATTTCGAATATGAGTTATTCGAAGAGAGATAATCGAATATAGGTTATTCGAAGAAGAGTTAATCAAATAGAGATTACTCGAAAGAGAGTTATACGTCGAATTCGATTATAGCGAATTCGGGAAAGTACTATTTACTTTCCAGGGTTTAAATCAAGATTTAGTTATTGATTTAGAAATTAGGTGTCTGTTAAATTATTCGAGTTAGGAGATAAAGTTATAATTTAGGTTAGATATTGCAGAAGTAGGAATTATAACGTTATAGTTATAATCAAACGTTTTCATATAAGAAGTGGATTCGTAATCTGAATCCGAGAATTTGCGTGAACAGATGATTGGAAAAAGTGAGTGACGAGCTTCATCTATTTCACAGTAAAGGACGTTGTTCAATTTAGGTCTGAGAGGTAATTATACCCCAACTTGATTGACTTCAGAATTGACAAAGGAATAGTTGTGGTTCGATAGAAAAGGTTGATTTGAAATATAGTTAAGTAATAAGCGATTAATGGATTAAGCGTAACGATGTTTTATACAACGTTCATTGGAAATCTGTAAATGAGTTTTGGAAACGTTTTCCAAATATAGTCATATATGTTTCTAAACATAGAAAATGAAATGTTTTCATGATAAGAATTTAAGAAATAGAGTTAAGCAAATTCAGAAACTAACTGGAGAGGGTAAGTTGAACGGTTTTCTAAGTGACGATCTGATGTTGGTTTCGACCTTCCGGATTGATACTTAGAGAATGGTTCTCATACTAGTTACAGTTAGGGACTGATAGTTGCGAAATAATAGTGATGTGAAAATAAGCTATGGAAATGTTTTCCAATGATTAATAACATATATTTTCTAAATATATGAAATAAGGAAATATTAACATATGATGATTGATCGATCGAATTTCCATTTGGAAATAAGATCGTTGTTTGTGCACCGACATGTTTTCATTTGATAGTTGAATCACAGACTATCAAAGTTTTTACCATTTTAACGTTGTTAATATGGAGAGACCGGTTGGATTATTATCCAAAGAACCACTCTGTATTGGCATAAGCGTTGCGAGCAATATATGCCAAAGATAAATTGAAGACGGAGTAAAGTGCAAGGGCTGTTGTATAAGTCTTAGATAACAGTGACTAAGATGGATATACTGAATAGTGCATTCGGTTTGTCCAGTCCCAGGACAACGTATATGGAAGAAGGTCTGACAGAGTATATCCAATGGATCGCGTAAGTTGATCTGTTCAAACGTATTCACGTTTGGTGGCGGAGGAATTCGGTTCTCTTAGCTATATACCCGTGTTATTTTTGGATAAGTCAATTTGTGATTTGGCGGGTATGACGATGTGGCATTCAAAGTGAATGGTGATCAGATGTTCTGAAGATAGACGTAGCCTCTAGCCTCACACCAGGAAGTAACAAAAGTTGGGCTAGGCAGCATGGCTAGTTGGGTCATCCCCAAGCAGGGTGTATTGTCACCGATCTAGAGAATATTCATATTTATACTTCTTTTTGATTCTGTATCTTCGGATGACGGTTTGATGGCCTACAACCGTGGTGGCAATATATTCGCGACACTCAAGCTAAATGAGTGAGCGGTCATGTGTGGCCGGGTTGCAAGACGTTCTTGTTGAACCCTGAGTGTATCACCTCTAGAGTACACTATTCAGAAGGTGCTCCCATACCTTGTCTGTTGGAATCCATTCTCCGATAAGCGCCCTGCGGTTTATGATTTTTACTATGTATGTAGAACGTGAGATGCAAGCGTTTCTGCTGGATTGATACCTATTTGTACTTAGACATTATTATAATATCACAATGATATTGCTTGTCAAAGTTGTTTAGATACTCATAAGGAAAAACCCGTTCCGTATTCACGGCGTGGTCTTATGAGATATCATATACCTGTTCAATTGTTTTAAACTGTTTTTACTCATACCAGTCCCATGACTGACCCGGAGTTTACTTTGTTGTTTTCCCTAAACTCTTGGGTGCCTAAATTTGTACGGGCAGTCAAGTAGTCGGGATTTACAGATATGCTTGGACAGGTTGGAGCAGGAGGCTGCAAGATTCTATAGCTATAGTTATTTCCGCTGTGTTGTAAGTGTTGTACTCTGATAAGTGCTATTGTATATATATAACTGTTTACTTCAAAGCTATGTTATATATTATATGTTATTCGTTCCGCTGTGAGGTTCGTGTTACTCTGATGATTCTGATGTTCTTCTTCTTCTTCTACTCTATTAGTTCTATTTTTCTTTCTCACCCTCTACTTTCTTTTACTAACGTCTCGGAATTTCCGACTCTCGAGGAGTCGGAAATTTCCAGCCGTTACTGTTGGTATCAGAGCTTAAGTTAAGTGATTACCTTGGCTCTGTGGCATAACTCGATAGAGATGGGATTAGTAATATCCTAGATTGAGTTTGAGTGTATATATATGAGTGCGTATATGTTATTCAATATAAAATGGTTTTATATTGTGGAGATTTATTGATTGAGTGGCTTATGAATTCTGGTCGATCAGTTTGATCCACTGTATCGATAAGGGTTATTAAACACTCGAATACGATGAACCGTCATGGTATGTTTTGAAAGAGGGTAAATGAAATAATTTTTCCCAAAATATATTTGTTTATAGAAGAAATATATATCTTGAAATTAGTATAGTATATTGATTGTGTTGGTTGTTATTATAATCGAATAAGATTATAAAAGGGTGAAATGGTTATAAATGACCAATCAGAATTCATATGAATGTAATAAATGAAATAGTTTGAATTAAATATGAATTTAAATCAGAATTTGGAATTAAAATAAGGAAATTTTAAGTTCCTGGGAGATTTGAAAATGTTTTTCAAATTTAAAACGATATAGTATTGAACTCACTTCGATAGCTGGAAAATAGATTCTGATGATGAATCTAGACATCATCAGTGTTCATTTTCGAGTTCTAAGTGACGGATTACTATCAAAGGTTTTGTTTTTGAATTGTTTTGAGAAAACAAGTTGTTTAGAAATTCAAAGGTTTTGAATTGACATTATGATTTCAAATTGATTTGAAAGAAACCCAGGTACTTAAGTTCTGGAATTAAAATTTAACTAATGAAGTTAAATAAAATGAGATGGTAAAAATAAATTGAAATTTAACTTGAACCGAGTTAAATAAAATTGAATTGGATTAGAGATAATCTAGAATGGAACCAAATTGATAAGTCAATAATTTGAAATTTGATATTAGAGTTCGAATGAAATTCGATTTGGATTTGAGGACATGAACTGATTGGAGATCAATTGGAATAGATAACATTGGTATATGTTGAAGTGGTAGCAGATGAAAGGGATAGAGTTGATATGCCCGACCAAAAGGTACAAGTTTATTTTTGATATAAGCATGAGATTTATGAGCCGAATTGGCAAGCCGCTTGGCCGTTTGATTTTCTTTTGGGTTGGAGATGGCCTAGAGAGGCGAGTGTGGTTTTACCGATAGGGCTGTACAAAGGAGGTTATGGCAAAATTTTCCGAAAATTTAAAGTGTTAGAAAATTTTCAGAATTTTTGAAAATTTTAATTAGTCGGAAGAATAAATATTTCAGTCGATATTAAGTGGTTCGGTTGAAATCAGAAATAAGGGGTAAACCAATCTTAGGAGTTCCAATATATAGGGTCAACCTCTAACTTAGCAATTTCGAGGACGAAATTATTTTAAGGGGGGAAGTCTGTAATGGCGCGTTTTGTTAGCTGTCGAATAATTAATTTATTTAATTATTAAATATCGATTGGGCGATATCGATGACTTGAATTAAATAATATTGAATATTTAATTAAAATAAATAATATAATAATATATTATAATGTCGAAATAATCGGAAATCACTGAATTCACAATACTGTGTGAATTGGATCAGCTAAAATATTTAATTCAGTTTAGAATTGAATTTGAATAACGAATCGATTTAATAATCGACGTTAAAACGTATTAATTATAATATAATTAAAATAGAGTGCGAAACGACGCGGTAGTTCGCTATTTGGCGATTTAGACTTCAACTGAGTATACAGGGTCCATTTTTAATCGGATTTCTGTGAAACAAGAAACGTGTGGAGCCGGTGGAGTACATCTTTCTAGTGGAAGAGAGAGATCGGGATTTCGTCGTGTGGATTTTGAGTTACGTCCAAATCAAAATATCAGAAATGCAGCGCCCTGACCACAACGATTTAATTATATTTTAAATAGGGATTTAAATAGGAATCGAGCGTCGATATAACTCTGACAAGGTAATATCGAGTTGTAAATATATACAGGAATAGTCTAGAGCTGTACGGCATTACACTGTGAATACAGACGATAATAATTAATTTTAAGTAATTAATTTAATAATATTTAAATATATTTATATATTTAAATAGGCTATTTAGAGCTTTGAAAAATAGCCACTTTTGCATACGAAGTCGGAATTCGACGAAACCAGTTTTGTTGGATCTGCAATGTCAAATAGTTGTTAGATTCCAAGTTTCGTGATTTTTAGAGTCAGGGTGTGACCGCACGGATTTTTAGAGTGAGAAATAGTCAGTTTTCTGACAGTTAAAAATACGCTCTGTGAGCATACGGAGTCGGAATTCGACGAAACCAGTTTCGCTGGGTCCGTAATGACAAACTCTAGCAGCATGTCAGTTTTCGTGATTTTAGGGGATCATATATAGTCGCGGGGATTTTTAGAAGGCAGATACAAGGAGAAAATCGAGTAAATAAATTACAAAAATCAAATTGAAAATATCCCTCCCATTTTTGAGGTTCCGCACAGGCCACACGGCCTTCAATCTCGGCCACAAACGGCACCTAACCCAAAACAGGCTATATAAGGCCGACAATGCATTTCACAGCCAAAAATTCCCAATGAAAAAAATCAATAACAAACCAAAAGAAAATCCTAAAATCCTCTAATACGTATATTCGAGTTGCTGCTGAGTTGCTCTCCGTTTTGGTATGGAAATCGTAATGCTCGATGGGTTTTCAGCGAGTCCAAACATTTGCAGCATCGGTTATTTTGAACTAGGGTTGGATATAGCGAAGTATGGAAGCTTCCATCCTTGGTTTCGAGTTCGGATGTGAGTTAAGGAGGCTGTGGCACTTCGATTGAGGGTGTTGTGGTGGATTTCGATGTCAGGAAGGGTCGCGGGTTCCCTGTAGCTGCCATCGACGGGTTTTGGTAGCTGGGCTCGAGCTCGACGGCGTTGGTAGGAGGTGGACGAGCTCGCGAAAAGGAGAATGATGGTGGTATTCGTGGACTGAACGACGGAGTGAAGAAGGAGATGGGGGAAGAGGAGTTCGGCTGTGTGTTTTCCTGGAGGCCGACAATTTGAGGAAGAAGTAAAGGGAGAAGCGGGTTTTTAGAAGAAGGACGTGGGCTTAGTTGGGTAGTGGGCCGGGCTAAGGAGTTGGGTGAGACTTGGATTCAAATTAGTTTAAGTTTAATTGTTTTAAATAGTGTCTAATCTTGTAAATAACATAACTTGGTCATACATGATCAGAATTCAGAACCATAAGCTACGTTGGGATCGTATGGACGAGCACTCCACCATGGAACTAACCGCAAGTCAATTAGAGTTCGTCACAATTTATAGCAAAATAAATTGTCTGAATCAAGCGATGGTTATCGTCAGTGACGATGATCGTCCAAATGTGAGTAAATCTCACAAACTCTAAACAGTTTTATTTTCACGTTGTATTCTTAGAACTGTTAAAATATTATCTGTTTGACTGTGTGTTGACTGTTTGATTAAACTGCTAGTCAGTTAGTAGAGATTTTATATATATATTTACGTATATATATAAACCATTAAATAGTCATATGTTGATTCTGCTATCAGAATATTTCACAGTGAAGTGAAATCGATGTTGTTGTATTGTCTAACATCTGTGGTGCAGGGAAACAGGTTGGAGGAATCCAACTGGATTCCTCAACAGTTATTTTACTGTGATTTTTATATTGTGATATATAATGTGATGTATATAATCTGTGTGATTATGTGTGGTGGGACGATATTTATCGTTGTTATATGGGGTGTTTAATACCATGAGAAATACCAGAATGTAGGAGAGGGGTTTTCAAAGTATATTTTGAAAATAGTTTATTTATATAAAATCAAGGGATTTTATATATATATATATATATATATATATATAAGAAAAAGGGTTCTGAATATAAAGGAATATAGTTGGTAAAAACAAATATAAAAGAATTATATTTGTAAATCAATATACAAGGGAATATATATGTTAATCGAATATAAGGGGATATATTTGTTAATCAAAATATAAAGGAATTATATTCGTTAAAAGAAATATAAAGGATATTTATTTAGAGATTTAATAAATAGAATTAAACCAAAGGAGATATTTATTTGTTAAATAAATAGGAGTTAACCAAGTGAATTGGTCGAGTTAACCAAGTAAATTGGTCGAGTTAACCAAGTGAATTGGTCGAGTTAACCGAAGTGAATTTGTTAAGTTAAACTAAGTGAATCGGTTAGAGTAAATCAAAGTGAATTAGTTAAGTTAACTAAGTGGTTAATCGAAGTGAATTAGTTGAGTTAAACTAAGTGAATCGGTTAGAATTAATCAATGTGAATTAGTTAAGTTAAACTAAGTGGTTAATCGAAGTGAATTAGTTAAGTTAACTAAGTGGTTAATCGAAGTAAATTAGTTGAGTTAAACTAAGTGAACCGGCTAGAGTTAATCAACGTGAATTAACTAAGTTAAACTAAGTGGATTAGTTCAGTTAATCGAGACAAGTAAATCAAGTTAGGGTAAACCAGTTGAGTTAACCAGTTAGAGTTAACCATTTGAGTTAACCAGTTAGAGTTGACCAGTTAGAGTTGACCAGTTAGAGTTGATTAATTAGAGGTGACCAGTTAGAGTTAACCAGTTAGGTTAAACCAGTTGAGTTGACCAGTTAGAGTTGACCAGTTAGAGTTGACCAGTTAGAATTATCCAAATAGAGTTAATCGAGTAGAATTGCCGAATATCACCTATTCGAAGTAGAGTTATCGAATATAGTGTAGTCGAGGGAAGAGTAATTGAATATAGTTTATTCGAATGGAGAAATCAAATGTTATTCATTTGAGAAGAGTTACCGAATATTATTTATTCGAAGAGTAGTTATCGAGTATTGGTTATTCGAAGTTAGTTAATCCAAAGGAGTTATTCGAAGGTAGTAATCCAAAGGAGTTATTCGAAGTTAGTTAATCCGAAGGAGTTATTCGAAGTTAGTAATCCAAAGGAGTTATTCGAAGTTAGTAATCCAAAGGAGTTATTCGAAGTTAGTAATCCAAAGGAGTTATTCGAAGTTAGTTAATCCAAAGGAGTTATTCGAAGTTAGTAATCCAAAGGAGTTATTCGAAGTTAGTTAATCCAAAGGAGTTAGTCGAAGAGTTAACCGAATATAGTTATTCGAAAGAAGGTGTTAATCGAATATAGTTATTCGAGTAAAGTTAAAAGAGTTAATCGAATTTAGTTATTCGAAATGAGTTAATCAATTTGAGTTAAGTTAATCGATTTGAATTAAGTTGAATCGAAATGGAGTAAATCGATTAGAATTAAGTTAATCGAGTTAGAGTAAATCGAATATTGGTTATTCGAAGGTAAGTTATTCGAATTAGTTATTCGAAGGAGTTAATCAAATGAGTCGATCTAAAGGAGTTAGTCGAATATTAGTTATTCGAATAGAGTTAAAGGAGTTATCGATTTTAGTTTGATCGAAAGGAGTTATTGATTAGTAAATCGAAAGGAGATTTTCGAATATAGCATATTCGAAAGAAAAAGATCGAATATTGTTTATTCGAAGGAGAGAGATTTCGAATATGAGTTATTCGAAGAGAGATAATCGAATATAGGTTATTCGAAGAAGAGTTAATCAAATAGAGATTACTCGAAAGAGAGTTATACGTCGAATTCGATTATAGCGAATTCGGGAAAGTACTATTTACTTTCCAGGGTTTAAATCAAGATTTAGTTATTGATTTAGAAATTAGGTGTCTGTTAAATTATTCGAGTTAGGAGATAAAGTTATAATTTAGGTTAGATATTGCAGAAGTAGGAATTATAACGTTATAGTTATAATCAAACGTTTTCATATAAGAAGTGGATTCGTAACCTGAATCCGAGAATTTGCGTGAACAGATGATTGGAAAAAGTGAGTGACGAGCTTCATCTATTTCACAGTAAAGGACGTTGTTCAATTTAGGTCTGAGAGGTAATTATACCCCAACTTGATTGACTTCAGAATTGACAAAGGAATAGTTGTGGTTCGATAGAAAAGGTTGATTTGAAATATAGTTAAGTAATAAGCGATTAATGGATTAAGCGTAACGATGTTTTATACAACGTTCATTGGAAATCCGTAAATGAGTTTTGGAAACGTTTTCCAAATATAGTCAGATATGTTTCTAAACATAGAAAATGAAATGTTTTCATGATAAGAATTTAAGAAATAGAGTTAAGCAAATTCAGAAACTAACTGGAGAGGGTAAGTTGAACGGTTTTCTAAGTGACGATCTGAAGTTGGTTTCGACCTTCCGGATTGATACTTAGAGAATGGTTCTCATACTAGTTACAGTTAGGGACTGATAGTTGCGAAATAATAGTGATGTGAAAATAAGCTATGGAAATGTTTTCCAATGATTAATAACATATATTTTCTAAATATATGAAATAAGGAAATATGAACATATGATGACTGATCGATCGAATTTCCATTTGGAAATAAGATCGTTGTTTGTACACCGACATGTTTTCATTTGATAGTTGAATCACAGACTATCAAAGTTTTTACCATTTTAACGTTGTTAATATGGAGAGACCGGTTGGATTATTATCCAAAGAACCACTCTGTATTGGCATAAGCGTTGCGAGCAATATATGCCAAAGATAAATTGAAGACGGAGTAAAGTGCAAGGGCTGTTGTATAAGTCTTAGATAACAGTGACTAAGATGGATATACTGAATAGTGCATTTGGTTTGTCCAGTCCCAGGACAACGTATATGGAAGAAGGTCTGACAGAGTATATCCAATGGATCGCGTAAGTTGATCTGTTCAAACGTATTCACGTTTGGTGGCGGAGGAATTCGATTCTCTTAGCTATATGCTCGTGTTATTTTTGGATAAGTCAATTTGTGATTTGGCGGGTATGACGATGTGGCATTCAAAGTGAATGGTGATCAGATGTTTTGAAGATAGACGTAGCCTCTAGCCTCACACCAGGAAGTAACAAAAGTTGGGCTAGGCAGCATGGCTAGTTGGGTCATCCCCAAGCAGGGTGTATTGTCACCGATCTAGAGAATATTCATATTTATACTTCTTTTTGATTCTGTATCTTCGGATGACGGTTTGATGGCCTACAACCGTGGTGGCAATATATTCGCGACACTCAAGCTAAATGAGTGAGCGGTCATGTGTGGCCGGTTTGCAAGACGTTCTTGTTGAACCCTGAGTGTATCACCTCTAGAGTACACTATTCAGAAGGTGCTCCCATACCTTGTCTGTTGGAATCCATTCTCCGATAAGCGCCCTGCGGTTTATGATTTTTACTATGTATGTAGAACGTGAGATGCAAGCGTTTCTGCTGGATTGATACCTATTTGTACTTAGACATTATTATAATATCACAATGATATTGCTTGTCAAAGTTGTTTAGATACTCATAAGGAAAAACCCGTTCCGTATTCACGGCGTGGTCTTATGAGATATCATATACCTGTTCAATTGTTTTAAACTGTTTTTACTCATACCAGTCCCATGACTGACCCGGAGTTTACTTTGTTGTTTTCCCTAAACTCTTGGGTGCCTAAATTTGTACGGGCAGTCAAGTAGTCGGGATTTACAGATATGCTTGGAGAGCTTGGAGCAGGAGGCTACAAGATTCTATAGCTATAGTTATTTCCGCTGTGTTGTAAGTGTTGTACTCTGATAAGTGCTATTGTATATATATAACTGTTTACTTCAAAGCTATGTTATATATTATATGTTATTCGTTCCGCTGTGAGATTCGTGTTACTCTGATGATTCTGATGTTCTTCTTCTTCTTCTACTCTATTAGTTCTATCTTTTCTTTCTCACCCTCTACTTTCTTTTACTAACATCTCGGAATTTCCGACTCTCGAGGAGTCGGAAATTTCCAGCCGTTACACCCATTTCAGATCTTCCTCGAGGGGTAGGTCGACCCCCAGGTCGACCTGTATAGGGGAGGTCGACCCCCTGGTCGACCTGGCCTGGGGTGGAAGAAATCCCGCCCACCCCGCTTCCTTGTTTGAATTTTGAATTTTGATCTGAACTGTTTTAATTTATTTAAATTACTAAAACTTCTGAGGGCCATAACTTCCTCATACAAAGTCCGATTTATGAAAATTTGGACTCTATTCCAAACAGAATTTCGAGACGAACGCAATGGCATAACACATTTCCCTTAATTCTCACTTCAACAATTAAATATTCTTAAATTCGTTCTTTTAATAGTCACAGAAAATTCAGGGTGTTACATTCTCCCATCCTTAAAAGATTTCGCCCTCGAAATCTCCAGGTTAAGGAGAATGTATATCCTACCATCCAATCATCCATCTACTAAACCATCAAACATAGGCATCCATTGTCCTTACAAGATTTATAATGTTGTATGAACATATGCAAAAAGTGTGTGTCTATGTTCCTTATCCAATGCAAAATCAGGCGGTCCACTGATTCAGTTGACCTCCTTAATGCAAATCATGATAGTGCTATGTGTCCATTATGTATGCGAAAGAATCCTAACGATACATATTACTTCTACATGTGTGCACAACCATTCATCAAAATGCAGCATCCATATGATAACGCAACCATTATACATCCATTAATTTAAATATGCACATATATTTATATGCAATATGAAAGTGATTGAGCCGATCTAGTGCCTAATGCGTGTGTACATGCATCCATGAGCAACCACTTGCAACCATCAATCATAACATGTTTCAAATACATGTTTACATCCACTGGTTCCTACCTAAGGATAAAGAATAGTACCGAGAGATATACTTAAAAGATAGATATAAGCATGAATAAACTTATGGAAAAAAGAGATCAAGGAGGTACCCTCAAAAAGAAAAGGGTAGGCTGCGCATGTTTTTCTCTCAGTTTCCCAAGTCGCATCTTCCTCAGCGTCACTCCATTGAACTTTAACAAGCTTGACTTCACGGTTGCGTAGTTTTTGACTTTGTACCCAAGATACGAGTTGGAATTCTTCTCACGGTTGCTTCTCGTTCCAATTCCACTTCCTCTAGTATACTTGGCTCCACCACTTCCGCGGACTCATGTAAGCACTTTCGTAGTTGAGAAACGCGAAAAACATTATGAACTCCAGCCAGTCTTTCGGGTAGCTTTACTCTGTAAGCCATCGCCTCAATCCTTTCAATGATAGGAAATGGTCCTACAAATCTTGGTGCTAGCTTTCCTATGGACCCAAAGTGAATGACATTCCTCAAAGGAGATACTTTAAGGAACACTCTATCTCCAACCTCAAACTCAAGTTCGGTCCTTCTTTTGTCTGCGTAGGACTTCTGTCTATCTTGTGCAGCCTTCATCCGTCTTCTTATCAAGTCCACCTTTTCTGAGATTTCTCTAATCATGTCTGGCCCAAGTACGAGCTTGTCTGCAGACTCCCACCAACAAGCTGGTGATCGGCATGGTCTTCCATATAAAGCTTCGAAGGGCGCCATGCTTACGGTGGCTTGGTAGCTATTGAAGCGAATTCCACCAAAGGAAGATGATCCTCCCATGTTCCTCCAAAGTCGAGAATGCACAACCTTAAGAGGTCTTCCAATACTCTGTTCACCCTTTCCATCTGACCATCGGTTTCGGGGTGATAGGCCGTGCTTAAGCATAATTGTGTGCCTACAGCCTCCTGCAAACTCCTCCAAAACTCGCTCGTAAAGATAGGATACCGATCACTCATTATGCTGGAGGGTATCCCATGGAGTCGAACTATCTCTTTAAGATAAATAGATGCTAGGGACGAGGCAGTCCTTCTACTCTTAACAGATATAAAGTGAGCGCTTTTAGTGAGCCTGTCCACTATTACCAAAATACTGATATTGCCCCTTCTTGACCTACGTAACCCAACAACAAAATCCATCGAAATGCTATTACAAATCCATTGTGGGACCTCTAGAGGATGAAGCAGACCACCAGGATTCTTCTGCTCCACTTTGACTTGCTGGCATATCAAGCACTTAGCAACGAACTCAACTACATCCCTCTTCATGCCATTCCAAAAGGAAACCTTTTTATATCTTTGTACATCTTGTCTCCGTCTATGTGTATGGTCAGCTTAGAATGGTGTGCTTCTTCGAGAACCGTCTTCACCAAATCCCTTGCTTATGGGACGCATAACCTTCCATCCCATCTCAACCAACCCTTATCATTGATGGAGTATCTATTGAGGTGACTAGAAGTCTCACCCCTAACTAACTTATCCTTCATATCAACTAGCTGAGGGTCTTCCCGTTGCGCGGTTCCTATTGAATCCAAAAGAGTAGGCCGCACGTCTAGCGATGTCTACTCAAGGCATCTGCTACCACGTTGCCCTTGCCAAGGGTATAGGAAATCTCAAAATCATATGAGGCCATAAATTCCATCCATCTCTGTTGTCTTAAGTTAAGATCTTTCTGTGAGAAAAGGTATTTTAATGATTTATGGTCAGTAAACAATTCAGACCTTTCTTCTAGTAGGTAATGACACCATGATTTTAGAGCGAAAACAATGGCAGCTAGCTCCAAATCATGAGTTGGGTAGTTCTTCTCATGTACCTTTAATTGCCTTCCCCCATAACAAACTACCTTGCCTTCTTGCATCAAGACAGCGCCCAACCCTGTACCGCATGCGTCTATGTATACGGTAAACATTTTGCTCCTATCAAGCAATGTCAGAACTTGGGCTGTTTTTAGAGCCCTTTTTAAACGTTGGAAAGCAATATCGCAACTCAAATCCGAAGCAAAAGTTAGGTTCTTCTTTGTCAATCTGGTGAGTGCGGCTGAGATTTTTGCAAAGTCTTTAATTACTTTCGGTAAAAGCCCGCTAGCCCGAGAAAGCTTCGGACTTCGGTTGCATTCCGTGGGACCTTCCAATCTTGCACTGCAACTACTTTTGCGGGGTCCACAGCTATCCCCTCTTGGACACCACGTGTCCAAGAAACCTCACTTCTTCTCTCTAGAAATGGCATTTGGAGAACTTGGCTTTCAGTTGATGTGCACGAAGAGTATCCATAACTTCCCTTAAATGCAAAGCATGCTCTTCTTCATTCTTTGAGAAAATCAAAATGTCGTATACGAAGACTACCACAAACTTATTAAGGAACTCCCTGGACACCCTGCTCATCAAGTCAACGAAGTAAACGGGTGCGTTAGTCAAGCCGAAAGGCATGACAAGCCATTTGAAGAAACCATCCGGGGTTCTAAATGCAGTCTTATCAATGCTGTCTTCAGCCACTCTTAGCAGATAAAACCCGGTAGCCAGATCTAGCTGGGAGAAAACCGACGCACCTACAAGCTAATCAAACAAGTCGTCTATTCTTGGAAGTGGGTGCCTATTTTTCTTGGTCGGCATGTTTAGCTCCGTGTAATCAACACATAGGCAAGTGAACCATCCGCTTTGGTTGTGAATACTACTGGAGCACCCCATTTAGAAATACTTCATCTTATAAACCCTTTTTCGAGCAACTCTTTGACTTTCTTACTGAGCTCTTTTCTCTCCCTTAGAACCATGTGTCTAACTAGTAGAGCTACGGGTTTTGCATTTTCAACAAGGTATATGCGGAAGTCTATCTCCCGCTTTGGAGGTAAGCCCTTCACAGCTTCAAATACATCAGAGTACTCATGGACTACTCTAACAGACTGCAAGTTTTCAACAGACGCATCAAGAGATTCTAGGTAGCTAAGCATAACAGAATGTATGGGATTACAAGAGATTTCGAGAGTGTTACCGAGGCGAGTCATAAGTCTAACCACTCCCTTTTCACAATCGAGGATGGCAACATTACTGGATAACCAATCCATACCTAGAATCAACCTACAGCCCGTGAAGCCAAGAATGAAGGCATTGCATTCAAACTCAATGCTCAAGATAGATACTCTTAAATCCTAACAAATCATTGAAAGATGAGCCGAACCACCAATAGGATTTGAGACTACTATGGGATCTGTAACTAGACTAGTATTTAGGTGCAGTGTTTCAACTAACGAAGCAGACACAAACGAGTGTGAAGCACCAGAATCAAACAAAGTACGAACAGATGATCAAACAGAAAAAACAAACTTTCAACAGAAATGTTTCTACCTCTCTCCTGTCCCGGTGCCATGAGAACATGAACCTGCCCTCTTGCCTGCCCTGGTGCCATGAGAGCCTGAATCTGCCCTCCAGAAGTAGACCCTGTCCTCTGCCCTTGTCTTCTAGGGCAGTCTTTAATCAAATGTCCTACCTCACCACAGTTGAAACAGCTAGTCTTCTTCTTCTGCCTATAGTCCTTACTTAGATGACCTGCTGTTCCACAATTAAAGCACCTTTTGTTTCCTTTGCTATTGTTATCCTTACCACCTTTCTTAGGTTGCTGTTGTGACTTCTTTTGGTCCCCTTTCTTTTCCGGTGCCTTATTAGCGTTAGTGCCTTTCTCCTCTTCATGCATAAGCGCCATGTCAACCAGTTTCTCAAAGGTAGCCCCCATAGGAATGTGGGTCATAGCCAACCCATGTAGCGGCTCATTCAAACCTTTAACAAATCTCAAGGCCTTCTTTTCAGGTGTGTTCACTAAGTCTAAGCCAAATCTCGCCAACTGATTGAACTTGTTGACGTACTCCTTTACTGTTAAATTCCCCTGCTTCAACGCCAAGAATCTCTCTATGTATAAATTCTCTTCTGCTCGCGAGAGAAATTTCATCTCAAACCTATGCCTAAAATCCATCCATGTCTCCACTGGACGCTCTCCATTCGTCACCTCCCACCAAAACGAGGCTTCGTCCTTCATAAACCAAGCGCCTAATTGGACCTTCCTTCCATATTCTCTATCTCGAAGATACCAAACAAATCTTCCACCTCCTTAAGCTAATTTCTAGCTTCAACAAATGTCTCTGACTCGTGAAAAGGTTTCCCACCCATTTCTCGAAAGTCTTTTCATATCTTCGAAAAAGTATCAACGCGGTGAGGGGGAGGAGGAGGAGCGGCTGCAGTTGGGGAAGGAGGAATGTCGGTTAGGTCTGCAGCGGTGGCCCTAGCCTCCAGATACCTTCTGAACTAGGTTGGTATCAGAATGCCCTCGGGTATCTTAGGTATCCCAGACATGCTGAAAAGAAAAAGGAAGAGATTCAAAACGGAGAATCAAAGGAAAGATAAACGGCTCTTGTGGGTTATGTTTTTAAAACTAACTTTTCTCTTGAAAGTACTCTCCTTAAAACATATTTTTGAAAGTATTTCTTTATAAAAATGCTTTTGAAAAAAAAAACAGTTTTTCAAAATCTCTTATCTGTTCTGTTAACCTTCAACTCTGATACCACGTGTAACACCCCACGTCCATCAATGTCACTCTCAAGGGAATGCATTAACTTTCATGGAGTATTATTGGTGTATAGAATAGAATATAACAAGACAGATACATATTTTGGTACTTGAAAAATTTAAAACATCTTTTATTGCAGCGGGGAAATAGTTTGATTACAACAACATTATAAATCAATAATAAAACCAAGTACACTTAATATCCAACTTGACAAATTGTTATTTGAGTACATAAAGTAAAAAGGATAACCCCAACATAAGTAGCCATAAAAGAGATAAGTTGAACTTTACTTTCAGCAATCCAAGCACTTCCATAAGAGAGAGAAAGAGATCCAAATCAAGCTCCACTAGCACTAGTCCCTACCTGAGAACCTGGGGGTGGGGAAGGAAGAAAAGAGGCGAAAACAAAGGGAGTCAGACATAAAGTCTGACGAGTCCAATAACTTTAACAATATAATTATTAAAGTAATAAGGATAAGGCATAAACTGGTAAAACAAGGAATGATTATGAAACAAATGGGCATGACAAAGCAAACAAGAAGAATAAGATAACGTTAACTGCGCCTCCAACTCTATAGGATAATTACTACACTGCACCATTACTAGTCACCCTAAAAGTTGATCCCGCCTACTGAACATAATAATCATAATGGTAGTTTCGTGTACCCCTAGTTGTCTTCATAGGTGCCGTGTAACAACCCGAAAATCTGGGCCAGTTTAAATTTTTTATTTTGGCAATTTTAGCGAATTTTGATAATTTAAAATGAATTATTTTAAATAATATCAACGAGAAATTTATTTTGAATAGAATTAGAACGTATATATTATATACGTCGTCGTTAGAATATAAATAATTATATATAAGTATAAATAGAATTGAAAATGGCGCGGTAGTTCGATAATTCGATTTCAAACATCAATTGAACGTACCGGGTGCAAAACAATCCGGATTTTAGCGAAACCAAAAACATTAGGGTCTATTTGAGAATATCTTTCCAACGAATCAGAAAAATCAAAATTTCATCGCGGGAATCAAAAGATATGTCCAGTTGAAAATTCTGAATAGTCGCTATGGAATTCAGGCCCTCAAAAAAATGGAAATTTTGCAAACGACCTCAGAATTCGACGAAACAACTTTTGTTGGATCCGGGATGTCAAATTATTGCTATGTTTCAAATTTCATAATTCTTGAAGTTAGTATGTGAGCGTGGCAAAGGAAAATGTGTTTGGTCGATTTCTGTCAAATTGGATCGACCAGAAAAGGGCCATTTTTCAAACAATCTCAGAATTCGACGAAACTAGTTTTGTTGAGACTGTATCGTCAAAACATAGCTAGATTTATTTTTCTGGAATTTTTGGGATCAGTATGTAGCCCCGGCAAAGTGAAATGTATGTTCAAATCAAATATTGAATGTTTTATATTTTAATTTGAAGAAAAACTAGTCGAAACAGTCGAATTGACTTACGAAACATATTCCATTGTGTTCGGAATGGGGGCATTTAGCTGGGGGTGACAGTCGTTGGGTTCGATTTGCAGTTCGAATGTGAAATTCACCTTTTTGAATTTAATTGAATTAAATAATAATAATAATTTATATAAACCCCCCCATTGTTCATAACCCTAGCCGCCACTTCCTTCGAATGGGCGAAATGCTCAGATTTTCATCTTCTAATTTCATCTTCCTCGTAGGGAATTAATAGCTGATCCTAAAGAGGAATTTAAAGAGCACATCAAGATCCGTATATCCAACGGTTACGATGGAGATTCCTTGCACCATTTGCACGAAATCCAGGCAGAAAGCGGCGCCGTTCGCCCTCTTCTCTACCTCCGTGGGGTCCACCGAGCTCGAGGAAAGGGGGTGCCGGGGGAAGCTCTTGCGAAGGGGGTTCTCGCGGTGCTATCTGATCATCATCACAGGCCTCGACGTTCGTGAAAAATCCAACCCTAAAGATCGATGAATTGGGTTTCTCGTAACAGGAGGCGGCTTCTGTTTTTCACGAAGTAATTAGGGGGGAAGTTAATTAAGGTGTTAATTATATTTATTTAATTTAAATATGTAATTATAGTTCAAAATCTCATAACTTTGCCATACGAATTCAGAAATGGACAAATTCAAATGCGTTGGATTCCTCTTCTCGAGCACTACGACATGAAGCTGACAAAGACTGAAACGGGACAAGTTAGAATTTCAGACAATTTCAAATTTGAATCAATTCAGTGTAGAATTCAGAAATAAAACCAGTCAAGGTGAGAATTCTCTCACTTTAAATTTTCTTGTACAGTTATTTATATTATAACTGCATATCTGAACTGTTCCCCGTCGTCCACAGACCATGGACGACTTGTGTGGTTGTATTCTGAGTGAAAATTGATCATGATATGAAATGAATTATATATATTAGGAGTGTATCAAATATGTATACGATGTGAAATAAATAAATATTATATATATTGAAAGTGAAAATATCGTATATAGTGAAAGTGAAAATATCATATATAGTGAAAGTGAAAATATCGTATATAGTGAAAGGGAAAATATCATATGTATTTAAAGGGAAAATATCATATATATATTGAAAGGGAAAATATCATATATAGTGAAAGTGAAAATATCGTATATATTGAAAGGGAAAATATCATATATATTGAAAAATGAAAATATCGTATATAGTGAAAGTGAAAATATCGTATATAGTGAAAGGGAAAATATCATATATATTGAAAGGGAAAATATCATATATATTGAAAATGAAAATATCGTATATAGTGAAAGTGAAAATATCGTATATAGTGAAGGTGAAAATATCGTATATATTGAAAGTCAAAATATCGTATATATTGAAAATGAAAATATCGTATATATTGAAAATGAAAATATCGTATATATTGAAAACGAAAATATCGTATATATTGAAAATGAAAATATCGTATATATAGAAAATGAATTTGAATTGAATAGAATAGAAAATGAATTCGAACTGAACTAAATAGAAAATGAATTCGAATTTAACTGAATAGAAAATGAATTCAAATTGAACTGAATAGAAAATGAATTCGAATTGAACTGAATAGAAAATGAATTCGAATTGAATTGAAAACGAATTGAAATAGAATAAAAATCGATTTGAAATGAATTCAAATTGAATTGAAATTTGAATTGAATTAAAATGAATTTTAAAACGAATTTATAAGGAAAAATTCAATTTTGATTTGAATTGGAGATGGAAGTTGAAATTGTTTTTGAAACGAATTTAAAACTATTTATAAAATTCGTTTTAAAAGGTAATCGATGAAATATATATTATATATATAGTATAATGGCCTGAATAGAACGCGCCACGCTGCGGTAGTTCGTGAATTTCGACCATTGACTTCGAATGGACATTACGGGAGATCCGACCGTCGGATTCTCCTAAAACAGGAACCGTTGGTTTCGTATCGAAAAGAGATTTCTAACGAATATTAGAAATTTGAAATCTAACGGTTGGATTTGGAGATACGTTCAAATCAAATTTGGAAAAGGTCGCTGTAAGTGCAGTTCGATTGCCGTTGATGGAAATCGACTGTATGGGCCTTGATAAAATTATTAAAAATATCGATAATTTGTGTAAAATCATAAGAAATGATTTGTGAAGAATTGGGATGAAAAACTCCATATTTGAAAAGATAAAAATATATTTTTATCGAAATGAACTAGTTATTAACTAGAAAAATAATCCAATAGTTATAAATAAATAAATTGGATTAGATTTGAATTGAAATTATCTTTGGATATTTTCGATATTGGATTCCGTGATTATATAGATATGGTGATGGGAATTTGGAAGATATCGATATCGTTATTCCCGATATGATATCTATTGGTTTCAGAATTTGATGTTGAATATAAGTCGATACTATCTTTATTCAAACCCTTCTATTTAATGTCAAATTGGATTGATTGATTGTTTGGATTGTGCTCCACCAGTTTATGAGCAGAATATGCTTTTACATTTAGCATTGGGTTGGGTAGAAATATCTATGTGCTAACGCCTTGTGAAACACTTCACGATTTGACGATAAGGTGTTTAGCGATGTTGTGTTCATTTCAAATTTAATGAATGATTGTGAAATGATATTTTTCTTAAGTGAAAAGAAATGTATTCCCGATTTTGGACAGGGAATGTTTTATAAAAATGTTTTATAAAACAGAAAAGATTTCGAGGCCCAAAACCTGATGATTTCTAAAAGTGATTTAGAAATGTATTATATGTTACATTGTGGTTCATCGCATATTCGATTAGTTGCTATTGATGATGTATCTGTTTGGTGGCGGAGAATTTATTCTCTTGCTTAACACCCTTCTTTGAGACGTACGAGCTCAAAGGTTATGTGATTAATAGTGACTGATCATATGTGTGAATTACTGATGTGAAGTACTATATTTTGAAAGTACTTGTGATTATTATGTTGTGAAATGATTTTCCCTACTTCGGGATATGAAATGATTTAGTATGTGGCTAAAGATTCGGGTAACCCTGAGACTAAGAGTATGGGTGAGAGGGCGGTGTATGCTCTCCATGTGTGGGAGGTGCATCGTCGGTGTAGCCTACTCCTATGTGGGGTAGGTGCACATTTATATATCGAGTTGCGAGGTGCGTACCCTTTGCCTTGTCGATGGGGAGCACGATATTTGGTTGCATACTTGTTTGTATGCATTGTTATGTTTTGGAATTCATATTTCCAAACGATTTGATTAGAGATCCCGAAGTGAAATTTACTTTGATATAGAAAGTTAGATATGTATTTCAAACGATTTGAAATAAGAAATCGGGAATATAATCCAAAGGAATAATATCTGTAAATTGAATTGGATTTGGAAAATCTAAGTGTAGTGATTAATCTAAATGGGTAGATTGGGATAATGCATGTTGATTGATGCATAGTAGATCCATATATCTATATTGATTATTGTTTATACACTGGTATTCATGGGGGAAAACCCATTCCGCGTTAGCAGCGTGGTCCCGTGATATGCCACATTAGTAAATAAGTTAATTATAACTATTAGAGTTTCTCACACCAGTCCCATGACTGACCTGTAGTTTGCTTTTCCCTTGCGAACTCGGGTGCCCCTATTTTCCACACGGGCAGTCGAGTAGTTTTATTTTGCAGATGTATTGAGCAGGATTCTGGATTGAAGCTTTAGGCTGTGTTTAGACATTTACAGTCTTCCGCTGTGTAGTTTATATTTCCGCTGTGCACTGTATTACATTTATGTAAATTTATCTTCCGCTGTGTATTATATTTCGATATACTCTGATATTCTGTACTCTGATGTAACATTATTATGATGTTTATTGAAGTCTTCTGTTATTTGTTCTGATGCGTTATATACCCAAAGTTAGCGTATGCGGGAATCGAACGGTCTGGGTCGGTTTAGCGATCGATTAGGTCCGGGCGAAAATCCGTGTCGTTGCATATGGTATCAGAGCTTTGGTTAACTCAAATCTTTGGGGTACAACTCGTTAGAACTGAACAAAAGACTCATCAGAGGTAGGATTAGTAATATCCTATAGAAGAATCCTCATTAGAGATAGAATCAGTAGCATTCTAGAATGAGTGACTCGTTAGAGATGGGGTTAGAAATGCCCTAGAATGAGTCGAGAGTTATTTGTTTATAAATAATGTATTTGTGATTATATATATAATCTGGTTTTAGAAAATATGATTTTTAAATATATAAAATTTTATATTTGAAAATATAATCAATTAATTGATTGATGTTTGTGTTGTTTGTTTATTTGTTTGATAATTTTGAACCACTATGCCTAATAGAATCAAATATTGTATTGTATTGAAAATTGGTCGCATTTGCTTGCATATACATGTACTTACATTGAACAGGTCATAGCAAGGAGGCTAGAGCAGAAAATAAAATTTGTTTGCCCGACAAATAGGTACATGTTTACTATATAATTTACTGTTTTGTTTGGGTGATGATTATTTTATGAGCCGATTGGCTAGCCGCTTGGCTTTTTCTTTTTCTTTTTGAGATCAGAAGGCCTATATGGAAATTTCGGGATTTTCCCGTGGCTCCCGGAGCAGGGGAGGTTATGGCGAAATTTTTCGAAAATTTAGGGTGTTAGCCAAATTTTTGAAGAATTGGAAAATTCTCAGAAACTGAAAAGTTGGAGAATGGAAGCCAGATCGAACGTAGAGTTGATTGATCAAACCACTTTCGACTTTATTCCTTTTCGGGGACGAAAATTTTTAAGTGGGGGAGATTGTAACAACCCGAAAATCTGGGCCAGTTTAAAATTTTTATTTTGGCAATTTTAGCGAATTTTGATAATTTAAAATGAATTATTTTAAATAATATCGACGAGAAATTTATTTTGAATAGAATTAGAACGTATATATTATATACGTCGTCTCTAGAATATAAATAATTATATATAAGTATAAATAGAATTGAAAATGGCGCGGTAGTTCGATAATTCGATTTCAAACTTCAATTGAACGTACCGGGTGCAAAACAATCCGGACTTTAGCGAAACCAAAAACATTAGGATCTATTTGAGAATATCTTTCCAACGAATCCGAAAAATCAAAATTTCATAGCGGGAAACATAAGATATGTCCAGTTGAAAAATCTGAATAGTCGCTATGGAATTCAGGCCCTCAGAAAAATGGAAATTTTGCAAACGACCTCAGAATTCGACGAAACCACTTTTGTTAGATCTGGGATGTCAAATTATTGCTATGTTTCAAATTTCATAATTTTTGAAGTTAGTATGTGAGCGTGGAAAAGGAAAATGTGTTTGGTCGATTTCTGTCAAATTGGATCGACCAAAAAAGGGCCATTTTTCAAACAATCTCAGAATTCGACGAAACTAGTTTTGTTGAGACCGTATCGTCAAAACAAAGCTAGATTTATTTTTCTGGAATTTTTGGGATCAGTATGTAGCCCCGGCAAAGTGAAATGTACGTTCAAATCAAATATTGAATGTTTTAAATTTTAATTTGAAGAAAAACTAGTCGAAACAGTCGAATTGACTTACGAAACATATTCCATTGTGTTCGGAATGGGGGCATTTAGCTAGGGGCGACAGTCGTTGGGTTCGATTTGCAGTTCGAATGTGAAATTCACCTTTTTGAATTTAATTGAATTAAATAATAATAATAATTTATATAAACCCCCCCCCCCCCCAATCGTTCATAACCCTAGCCGCCACTTCCTTTGAACAGGCGAAATGCTCAGATTTTCATCTTCTAATTTCATCTTCCTCGTAGGGAATTAATAGATGATCCTAAAGAGGAATTTAAAGAGCACATCGAGATCCGTATATCCAACGGTTACAATGGAGATTCCTTGCACCATTTGCACGAAATCCAGGTAGAAAGCGGCGCCGTTCGCCCTCGTCTCTACAGCCGTGGGGTCCACCGAGCTCGAGGAAAGGGGGTGCCGGGGGAAGCTCTTGCGAAGGGGGTTCTCGCGGTGCTATCTGATCATCATCACAGGCCTCGACGTTCGTGAAAAATCCAACCCTAAAGATCGATGAATTGGGTTTCTCGTAACAGGAGGCGGCTTCTGTTTTTCACAAAGTAATTAGGGGGGAAGTTAATTAAGGTGTTAATTATATTTATTTAATTTAAATATGTAATTAAAGTTCAAAATCTCATAACTTTGCCATACGAATTCAGAAATGGACAAATTCAAATGCGTTGGATTCCTCTTCTCGAGCACTACGAAATGAAGCTGACAAAGACTGAAACGGGACAAGTTAGAATTTCAGACAATTTCAAAATTGAATCAATTCAGTGTAGAATTCAGAAATAAAACTAGTCAAGGTGAGAATTCTCTCACTTTAAATTTTCTTGTACAGGTATTTATATAATAACTGCATATCTGAACTGTTCCCCGTCGTCCACAGACCATGGACGACTTGTGTGATTGTATTCTGTGTGAAAATTTATCATGATATGAAATGAATTATATATATTAGGAGTGTATGAAATATGTATACGATGTGAAATAAATAAATATTATATATATTGAAAGTGAAAATATCATATATAGTGAAAGTGCAAATATCGTATATAGTGAAAGTGAAAATATCGTATATAGTGAAAGGGAAAATATCATATATATTGAAAGGGAAAATATCATATATATATATATATATTGAAAGGGAAAATATCATATATAGTGAAAGTGAAAATATCGTATATATTGAAAGGGAAAATATCATATATATTGAAAAATGAAAATATCATATATAGTGAAAGTGAAAATATCGTATATAGTGAAAGGGAAAATATCATATATAATGAAAGGGAAAATATCATATATATTGAAAATGAAAATATCGTATATAGTGAAAGTGAAAATATCGTATATAGTGAAGGTGAAAATATCGTATATATTGAAAGTGAAAATATCGTATATAGTGAAAATGAAAATATCGTATATATTGAAAGTGAAAATATCGTATATAGTGAAAATGAAAATATCGTATATATTGAAAATGAAAATATCGTATATATTGAAAATGAAAATATCATATATATAGAAAACGAATTCGAATTGAATAGAATAGAAAATGAATTCGAACTGAACTAAATAGAAAATGAATTCGAATTTAACTGAATAGAAAATGAATTCGAATTGAACTGAATAGAAAATGAATTCGAATTGAACTGAATAGAAAATGAATTCGAATTGAATTGAAAACGAATTGAAATAGACTAAAAATCGATTTGAAATGAATTCAAATTGAATTGAAATTTGAATTGAATTGAAATGAATTTTAAAACGAATTTATAAGGAAAAATTCAATTTTGATTTGAATTGGAGATGGAAGTTGAAATTGTTTTTGAAACGAATTTAAAACTATTTATAAAATTCGTTTTAAAAGGTAATCGACGAAATGTATATTATATATATTATATATGTAGTATAATGGCCTGAATAGAACGCGCCGCGCTGAGGCAGTTCGCGAATTTCGACCATTGACTTCGAATGGACATTACGGGAGATCCAACCGTCGGATTCTCCTAAAACCGGAACCGTTGGGTTCGTATCGAAAAGAGCTTTCTAACGAATATTAGAAATTTGAAATCTAACGGTTGGATTTGGAGATACGTTCAAATCAAATTTGGAAAAGGTCGCTGTAAGTGCAGTTCGATTGCCGTTGATGGAAATCGACTGTATGGGCCTTGATAAAATTATTAAAAATATCGATAATTTGTGTAAAATCATAAGAAATGATTTGTGAAGAATTGGGATGAAAAACTCCATATTTGAAAAGATAAAAATATATTTTTATCGAAATGAACTAGTTATTAACTAGAAAAATAATCCAATAGTTATAAATAAATAAATTGGATTAGATTTGAATTGAAATTATCTTTGGATATTTTCGATATTGGATTCCGTGATTATATAGCTATGGTAATGGGAATTTGGAAGATATCGATATCGTTATTCCCGATATGATATCTATTGGTTTCAGAATTTGATGTTGAATATAAGTCGATACTATCTTTATTCAAACCCTTCTATTTAATGTCAAATTGGATTGATTGATTGTTTGGATTGTGCTCGACCAGTTTATGAGCAGAATATGCTTTTACATTTAGCATTGGTTTGGGTAGAAATATCTGTGTGCTAACGCCTTGTGAAACACTTCACGATTTGACGATAAGGTGTTTAGCGACGTTGTGTTCATTTCAAATTTAATGAATGATTGTGAAATGATATTTTTCTTAAGTGAAAAGAAATGTATTCCCGATTTTGGACAGGGAATGTTTTATAAAAATGTTTTATAAAACAGAAAAGATTTCGAGGCCCAAAACCCGATGATTTCTAAAAGTGATTTAGAAATGTATTATATGTTACATTGTGGTTCATCGCATATTCGATTAGTTGCTATTGATGATGTATCTGTTTGGTGGCGGATAATTTATTCTCTTGCTTAACACCCTTCTTTGAGACGTACGAGCTCAAAGGTTATGTGATTAATAGTGACTGATAATATGTGTGAATTACTGATGTGAAGTACTATATTTTGAAAGTACTTGTGATTATTATGTTGTGAAATGATTTTCCCTACTTCGGGATATGAAATGATTTAGTATGTGGCTAAAGATTCGGGTAACCCTGAGACTAAAAGTATGGGTGAGAGGGCGGTGTATGCTCTCCATGTGTGGGAGGTGCATCGTCGGTGTAGCCTACTCCTATGTGGGGTAGGTGCACATTTATATATCGAGTTGCGAGGTGCGTACCCTTTGCCTTGTCGATGGGGAGCACGATATTTGGTTGCATACTTGTTTGTATGCATTGTTATGTTTTGGAATTCATATTTCCAAACGATTTGATTTGAGATCCCGAAGTGAAATCTACTTTGATATAGAAAGTTAGATATGTATTTCAAACGATTTGAAATAAGAAATCGGGAATATAATCCAAAGGAATAATTTCTGTAAATTGAATTGGATTTGGAAAATCTAAGTGTAGTGATTAATCTAAATGGGTAGATTGGGATAATGCATGTTGATTGATGCATATTAGATCCATATATCTATATTGATTATTGTTTATACACTTGTATTCATGGGGGAAAACCCATTCCGTGTTAGTGGCGTGGTCCCGTGATATGCCACATTAGTAAATAAGTTAATTATAACTATTAGAGTTTCTCACACCAGTCCCATGACTGACCTGTAGTTTGCTTTTCCCTTGCGAACTCGGGTGCCCCTATTTTCCACACGGGCAGACGAGTAGTTTTATTTTGCAGATGTATTGAGCAGGATTCTGGATTGAAGCTTTAGGCTGTGTCTAGACATTTACAGTCTTCCGCTGTGTAGTTTATATTTCCGCTGTGCACTGTATTACATTTATGTAAATTTATCTTCCGCTGCGTATTATATTTCGATATACTCTGATATTCTGTACTCTGATGTAACATTATTATGATGTTTATTGAAGTCTTCTGTTATTTGTTCTGATGAGTTGTATACCCAAAGTTAGCGTATGCGGGAATCGAACGGTCTGGGTCGGTTTAGCGATCGATTAGGTCCGGGCGAAAATCCGTGTCGTTACATGCCGCCTGCCTCTATCTCCACTAGTGTACCCACTACCCCATGCGATCGGCTCCCTAACTCGTAGATACCCGTACTAGTACCACAGTGGGGTGTATCACTCCCTAAAGTGGCAACCCGATACCACTAAAGATGCACGACTTATATCTACACGATGCAACAACGTATTACCTACCAACCTAGGCCCACGCACGTACATGACCCCGTTGGACTTACGTTGCCACCACAAACCATTTTGACCTCTTACAATCAAATCCAGTAAGCGTGTCCCGTCCTCGAACTAACTCGAGCTCAGAAAGATACTTGATGGGTTACTGGTTTGAAAAGGGTCCCCTATGATTGACACAAGCTTTCTACTTATGCTTGGTCCCCATTAGGATTTCCCACTTAACCCCATCTTATTCATGTCTTCTTACATGTTTCAATTTGGTTAAGTGTTTCTAATCGTATTTCACATGTCACCCATGTCACCCACTTAACCCCCATGTCCCACCACATGTTTATCTTGATTAAGTGTTACTAAGTCCATTATAACCGAAACCTTGTAAGACCTCCCACATTAGACTACCATTTGCGGTTGCTGGAGTATTTACAATTGTTACGCATTTAATTTATGCCTTCGACCTCTCACATTAGACTACCGTTTGTGGTTGCTGGATTTGCCGGGCGGGTCCGGGCAGTCTTATACCACAAATGTGCCTAACCTCGTGTCTTAGGCGTTTATTATTACACATAATTATTTCAACCTAATACGAATTAATTATCCCTATTCAAATTTTCAATAATTTCCAAATTAAACTATGTCCATAATTTTAAACTATGTCCATAATTGTCACCTAAATTATGTCCATACTTTTTAGGTATATAAATTGTACCAATTAATGTCTCAAGTTAATTATATGCCCTTTAAAGCCATTTTATGCCAATTCACAATATGTATTATTTAATATTTTCCCATTATCCCCACGTTGTTCGTACGTTTAACATGAAACATGTTAAACTCGCAAATAGTCTAACTCATAAAAAAGAAAAGCAACAGCACAACTTGCATAACACATAAAATAGATCTAACTTGTGAATAAGAATTATAACATAAGTTTGCATAGCCATTAACTTGCATAGGCAATGGACATATAGAACATAAATTTGCATAAACTACCATGGATCTAAATATAGATCTAAAAATGAAATTGTGAACTTACATATATGAATATGGATTTCACCAAAACTTGTATATGTGAATATGGTTTTCACCTAGACTTGCATATTTGAATATAGTTTTCACCCAAACTTGCATATGGATTCCTTCAAACTTGCATATGAATTTAAACATGTAAACTAATATCACATGTTTTACATATAAACTAGCATATGTATATACTTGATTCACATATAAACTTGTGTATGATTCGCATACACACTTGCATAAGATTCACATACAAACTAACATATGTAAAAACAGACTTGCATAAGAATCACGTACAAACTAGCATACGATTTACATCCCAAACTTGCATATAAACTGATGGCATAAAATGAATCAAGTTAAGCATATGTGATTGGACATATGAAATAGATCTACTAACATAAGTTAACAAAACTGTCATATGTTCACCAACAAACGATAACAAAGTTAAACAACATCACATGATTCGACGGACATGTTCTCAAAATCCCACTTATAACTCATCGTAATTTATTTATTAATTATTTTGTGAAAGAAATTGTACTCACAAAGACAAGTTAGAGAAGAGAATAAATTGTTCGTCGTTTGTGTTAGAATTCTGACTTGCCATTCCTATGCTTTAGGAAGTAGAACTATTCTAGCAGCATCATTGAGACCAAGAGACTAATTTTGTTTAGGTTTAGAGCTTGAGTCTATGCGTGCTTTTATAGAAGTTTAAATCAATAGAAGCCATTAGATTATCATAGGAGCAATCACAACCGTCCAGGCTAGATAGAGTTATCCAGAATTGCCACCTATGCCCTAGTGACTCAGCAACAGGTCAGAAAAGACTCGGCAACAAGTCAGGATCGTCCCATTTCAGATTTTCCCCGGGGGGTAGGTCAACCTGTATAGGGGATGTAACAACCCGAAAATCTGGGCCAGTTTAAAATTTTCATTTTGGCAATTTTAGCGAATTTTGATTATTTAAAATGAATTATTTTAAATAAAAACGACGAGAAATTTATTTTGAATGGAATTAGAATGTATATATTATATACGTCGTCGTTAGAATATAAATATTTATTTATATTTATAAAAGGAATTGAAAATGGCGCGGTAGTTCGATAATTCGATTTCAAACTTCGATTGAACATACCGGGTGCAAAATAATCCGGATTTTAGTGAAACCAAAAACATTGGAATCTAATTGAGAATATCTTTCCAACAAATCTGAAAAATCAAAATTTCATAGCGGGAATCAAAAGATATGTCCAGTTGAAAACTCTGAATAGTCGCTATGGAATTCCAGCCCTTAAAAATGTAAATTTTGCAAACGACCTCGGAATTCGACGAAACCACTTTCGTTAGGTCCGTGATGTAAAGTTATTGCTAGGTTTCAAATTTCATAATTTTTCGAATCAATATGTGAGCGTGGCAAAGGAAAACGCGTTTGACCAGTTTCAGTTGATTTTAATCGACTGGAAAATGGCCATTTTTCATATAGGCTCAGAATTCGACGAAACTAGTTTTGTTAGGACCGTATCGTCAATACGAAGCTAGAAAATATTTTTCGGGAATTTTCCTAGTTAGTATGTGACCCCGGTAAATTGAAATGCGCGATAAAATTCAATATATAGAGTTATATGTTGATTTTGACAGAAACCGATCAAATCAGCTTACGATACATATCCCATTGTGTTCGGAATGGGGGTAATACGCTAGGGACGACAGTCGTTGGGTCTCGTTTGGCGTTCGTATACAAAATCACATTTTATAATGGAAAATAAAATAATAAATTAATTAAATAAACCCTCCCTTCCTCTCTCTACCCACTTGGTCAACGCCCCCCCCCCCCCCCCCGATTCCACTACGCCATAGATGGCCTATCGCAACGAAAATCCAAGGTGTTTCTAGCTACAATGTTACTATAGGTATGCTGTTTTTTGTCTATTGCAACACAGGCTTCAAAGTGTTACCATAGAAAATCCAAGGTGTTGCAGTAGCCACGTGAATAAATTTATCAATCCGGGTGATTACGATCCAACGGTCCACGTTAGCGATCCGCGTGACGTGAAACAATCTTTAACGCGGGAAGCAAAAACAAAAAACAAAGCGGCAAAAAACTTAGCCAAATTTTCAGTTAGGGTTTCAATCGAAAACTTAACAAAATACGCCACCGCTTAATCTGTCAAAAACTCTCACTCGCAATTTCAGTTACGGCTAAAATTTCAAGTTTACCAGCTTAATTGGGGTTCGATTACGGCAAGTTCGAGTTCAAGTTCAATTAGGGCTTCGGTGTATCAATTAGGTCTTCAATTGGGTTCGTCTGGGTCTCAAATTTCAGTTAGGGCTTCGATTTAATCTGCTGCTTAAGGTATCACTCAATGTATATTTCAAGTATTTCCTAATTTGATTGTTGTGTTGCCTAATTCACAGATTTACTTGTGTATTCAGGCGTGATCATATTCATGATTTTATTATTATGTTTATTTTTGTAACAAACTTATGTTGAGCACTGGTTATATGATATTATTCTGTTTATTTGCCTTATAGTCATGGCTAAATAATATTTGTGTGTAAATTAGTGATGAACGAGGAAAAAATATGGGCAGAACTTCAAAAGTTCAGATGGCTGCATGTTATTTGTGTGTAAATTTAGGCCTCGATTACCAAAGAATACATGCATGTCCAAATGACTGCATGTTATATATTGGGCAAAAAATTAAAAGGAAAATAATTGCAAAACTTGTGGTGTTTCAAGGAAAATAACTGCATGCTATTTAAGTAAGAAAATGCTGTTTCTGTCTATATTACATGTTAGTGAAGTGGCTCTTTTATTTTATAATGTGGTTGGTTTATTTTATTTTGTAATTATTTCAATCGAATGCTAATTTCTCCATTTTGTGTAGGATGGAGATGGCAAATCTTAGGTTCCATCACAAGGGAAATTTTGGGAAAAAAGGATATGTTGGTGGAGAAGAGACTATTGTCAAGGATGTTGATCTGGATAGGTTTTCGTACACAGTACTGATGGAGTTTGTCAAGGAAGAGCTAGAGTACACCGAAATTGGAGGAATATATGCATGGAAAGGTCCAACGAGTGGGTGGAAATTGGTGGTTGATGATGTAGAGCTGTTGTTTATGATGCAAATAAAAAATAATGGTGATTACATTGATTTCTATGTCGACACTGACGTCGAGGATAGTACCGAGCCAATTAAACAAATGCAGCCACATGTCATCGTACGCCCGAGGAAGAATCTGTTTCCAGGTATAAACATGTCTTCTTATTTGTACTATTTTGATGAACTTGGTCATTTTGCTGAATATGTTTTTCATTTAGGACTTGTTTGATTTTTAGTGCACTTAGTAGAATAATAAAGAACTTGTATGTTGCAGCTGCGAATTCACAGAAATGGCAGTTTGTCAGCTCTCACCATCTACAACAGATAGCAAAAAAGAAGCAGCAGACCGATCAAGTCTTTACTCCTAGAAAGTCGACACGGCTAAACAATTCCCAAATGATCAGCGAAGCTGCTGTGAGTCCACCTATCAACAACAAGCAGACCGATCAAGTCTTTACTCCTAGAAAGTCGGCACGGCTAAATAATCCAATGACGAACAATCCAGAAGTGATCAGCAAAACCGCTGTGAGTCCACGTATGAAGAAGAAAAAGGTGGTCAGCAAGAAGTCAACTAGAGTCAGTAGTTCGATGAAGTTACAAGAGAAGGAAAATCCAACTCAGCAGTTCGATGAAGTCAGCGATGCAACTTTGAATACCAACTCAGCAGGTGTCAAGAGTAAATTGGATTTCAATACTCCACATGATGAAGAGGATAATACAGTTGAAAATGAGTTTCTGGTAAGAAGACTACAACCTGATCTTCTAATATATGATCTACATATTTTGCTAATATTTACAATAATGTCTTGTTTAATTACTTTCAGAATGATGATATATCACCTCCGCCACCTCCGCCGCTTACAGAGTACGAAATGGAGAGAGACAAAAATGTCTCACAAAAGAATAAAGTTTTAGAAAAACTTGGGATGCCTAAATTAGTTTCTGGAATGATAAATGAATTTGGAAAAAATAAAGCAAAATCAAAGATGCTTGGTGAGGAAAGCGAAGATTATGTTCCAGAATTTGAAGATGATACTTCAAAAAATCAGGCAAAGGTGCGTTATAGCTAAAGAATTAATTTTATGTTGGTAATCATAGACTAGCTTCATTTTTTTATTTTATTTTATTGTTTTTGTATGCGTATTTTAGAGAACCAAAAAAGATAGGGTTACAAAGTCTCAGTCTGGACCAACAACTCGTTCACGAGCCAATGTCGAGTCTGCAACTGATAATAATGCAACTCCTAAGGCAGGGGACGTACCAGTTCATACGCAATCTGATGGTCCACCATCTAGCGTTGAGTTACCACACAATGAAGGGATAGGAACAATGGCGGCTTATTTGGCTATGCGAGAACGCCAGAAGATTAACAGTAGTGGAAGTGGAAGTGTAAGGAATAAGGCTGTTGTCGGAAATGTCTCGACAAATATTGAAAACGAAGAAGATGAAGTAGCAGAAGATGAAGGTAGTATTTGATTGAGTTCTGATTTTAATAGTTTGAGTTCTCATTTATGTTTTTCATAGCCTTCTCATTACTATTGTATGTACTTTGTAACGGTAGTCGGAGCTCCCAGAAGGCTCAGGGGAAAAACAAAGATGGATAAAGTTCATTCAAGGACATATGACAAAAGAGTTGTAATCCAAATGAATGATCGGGGCCAACCTATTTCAGACGATGACCAAGTAATGACTGAACTGAGTTATTTTTTAGGAACACTGAAGAGGAGTGTTCCACTTACTTACAAGTCTTGGTTTGATGTTCCTGCAAGTTTGAAAGACAGGCTGTGGAGCTATGTGAAGGTAATTTGCAAACTTAATTAGCTGAATTTTACTTAAATATAATAAATTTGTCACAAAAGTAGCATGACTGTTCTTTTTAATGTTTGATTTGTATTTAAGCAACGGTATATTATTCCGAATGAATGTGAATATTGGGCTTTGAGGTCAATTCGTGACGCTTAGAGGGGATACAAAAGTCGTATTAAAAAGGCACACTATACGGCTTTTGAAACTGATGAAGAGAGGCTAGAAAATAGGCCTGACGAAATTCCACTTCAAGATTTCAAAGTACTCTTGCTGTTTTGGGGAGATGACAAAGTTCAGGTATAATTTTAAGTTTTATCACAGAATTTTTTCCCCCTTTTTATTCATTCAAATCAGTCAGATAAACATATTTATTTCATGTTGTTTTGTAGTCCAAGGCCCTTACGAATTCGGCAAATCGGAAATCTTATACGGACACGCACACTGCTGGTCCAAAACTTTTTTCTCAAATTCGGCATAAAATGGTTTGTATTTTTCTTGTTTAACTTGTGAATAAACTAAATATCCTTGTTTAACTTGTTTCGCAATATTAGTGATATATGTTCTGGAACAATTGGTTTATTATCCTTTTACTATCTAACGTTTTTTAATTTGTATCAGGCAAAGGAATCTGATGGAGAACTTTATGTTAAAACTCGCAAGAGAAAGAAGGAAAGGTGTACAAGACTGATGCTTCAATAATGAACTACAGAATTGTAAGAAATTTATTTTCTCTTCAATCAGGTGTCAAAAACAATGCTTCATTTTGCACATGATCATCATTATTGTAGAATTAGATCCTGTTTTGTTGAAACCGATAGCAGGATCGATCATAGCAATGGGTGTGATCTTTTACTTTGGGTTTCAGTGTGTATATGCCGCAATTCTTGTTTATAAATTGTTAATTTTATTTAATGTCACATTTTAAAACTGCTTTTTTTTGCAGGAGAAGATTGAAAAAGCAATTGGTGAAGGAAGCAATGATGGAGTTGTTCATGAACTTGTTTCTGATGGAAAGTTGCACAGTCCATCATGGCTTATAGGGCGGCACACCAAGTCTCCAATAGTTTCAAAAGCTGCTCCAACAGCAGGCACATACATACATGAGCTGGCAACGAAGATAAGGGAAGATATAGCCGGCGAAGTCGAAGCAAAGGTGAACAAGATGGTCCAAAGTGAATTTGATGCAAAGGTGGATGAAAAAGTTCAGGAGAACTTGACAAGGATGCTGAAGAAATTGGGTGAAGCAAACCCGCACATGCACATTGATATTGGGGATTTTAGTGCGACAGTTCGCAGTGAAGGCACTGAAACTGAAAGCAGTGAACGCAGTGGAGGCTCACGCTCTTAGTCATGATATTGGGGATCTTTGTGCACAACTGCAGTGAACATGAATTGATATTTGGTACGTACTAGCTGTGTTTGGAAGTATGCTCTGTGAACATGAGTTTTCTGGCTACGTTTGCAAGTATGTTTGGAAGTACTAATATTTGTTGCTCTGTGAACATGATTTTTCTGGCTGTGTTTGTAAGTATGTTTTGTAAGTACTAATATTTGTGTCGCTTGTGAATCCGAGATAATCAGTAGTTTAATTGATCAGTGTGATGTTAAAATGTGATTTAATGTTGCAGTATGTGATTTAATGTTGCCGTAGCTCTTATATAATGTTGCCGTATGTAATGTGAACTGTTGCCATTGTTATGATATGGTGTTGCCATTGGATGGTAAAAGTGTTGCAAAGATTAATGCATGTGGTTCCCACAACAGGATTCCGTGAACCCGGGCTACATCCACAACAGGATTCCGTGACCCCGGGTTACAGATTTTAGTGGACCCCACATTTTGTAAATTTAGTACCTGTGGCAACACCGGTGAGGATGTTGCCTGTAACACCCCGGATTTTTCCGTTAACAGTAAATTAACAAATTAAAGTATAATTAAATTGTAACAGAAAAATTAAGGGAAACGGACATCACCATTGCGTTCGTCTTGGAATTCTGCTTGAGATAGAGTCCGAGTTTGCGCAAAACGGATAACGTATGAAGAAGATATCTTTAATTTAAATATTACAGCAAAACATGAAAAAAGAGAAGTAAGGAGAGGACAATAATTATTATTATTCTAAGACTTATTAACAAAAGCCTCTGTAGCTCAGTTGGTTAAGGCATTGGATTTGTAGCATGGAGGTCGGGGGTTCGAACCCCGGCGGCGACATAATTTTTATCTCTGTTTTAGAGAGGGCCAACTGAGCATGCAAATACATGTACGTATACAAATTCAAATTTTGAAAGGATAAGAACGTACATATAAGGAAATAAAGAAAATATATGTATATATATGAGAATATATATATATATATGCAAAAATATATGTATACAATAGATAAAATTCAAATAGACTAAAACAGCTCAATTTAAAGTTTAATTTTTGAAAATCGAACCCAGTCCCTCCTGGCTGGCCTGGTCTGTGTTTGGTCGAATTTCTGTGGGTTGCTTTGTCATTAGGGCTAGGTGGCAAGTTTTAATTGGTCTCTCTATCTAATGAATGGCTACGATCTAACCTAGCAACATCAATGATTCTAATCAATTCCTAACCTCTATATAAACAACCCTAGACTAAACCCTAATCTATTCATTCAAATTAAGAGCATAGCCGCCATGTTGCTGAGGAACGACTAAGAGTAGCCGCCATCTAGAGAGAGAGGATTAGGGAGAAAGTTCTAAAGCCTAAAGCAATTCAAGCAACCTAAAGCTAATCAATTCAACAAAGGAATCATATCTCTTAATTAGAGAATTTGCCGCAACCATTGTAAGTAGAGTATTACTTTGGTATGAACAAATGATTGTGTAGATATGTATGCTTGAATTGTGGCAATGAAATTCGTATTTGTGCGATTTATATACTTTTGGATATTCTGAATTATGTCATTCAATTATAAAGAACTACATGCGGTAGTTCTATGCAAATATACGTTTGGAATATTGCGCAAATTATGTAGTCTATGTTGAAGCTACATGTATGTAGTTGATTGAAATTCATGCAAGTTTGGGGCTTTGTTATTATGCCATCATGATGTCTATTTTGTGCATAAATCATTTTGCAAGTAATTGAGACAAGTTTGGTTGTTATAGTTCTTATGAAACTATGTTGGAATTTTGACACCATAATCCATGTATTAAGTCATGCTTTTGCAAAACTTATGAATATGGCTAGGCTATGAATGATATTGGGCATAATTGAAATTCATGATTAAGTCTATCTTGTTTAAAAGAATTATATGATGACATATGTGAGACATGGCTAAGTTAGACACAAAAATCCCTTTTTTTGCAAGTTAAAAGCAAACACCATGATTAGGAATATTTATGCATAAGTATACCATCGTTATGTGATTAAATTTAATTAAGTTGAACTATGCTTTTGTGTTAGTAACAAAGTATCCTCTTTGTAAACATGTAGAAACCTTATGAACATGACTTGTTTATATTTATGCCATGAACAAATTTAACTATACCTATGCCATGTTTATGCTAGAAGTATTTATGCCATGCTTATGTTTGACATTATGCCATGTTTATGCTAGAAGTATTTATGCCATGCTTATGTTTGACATTATGCCATGTTTATGCTAGAAGTATTTATGCCATGCTTATGTTTGACATTATGCCATGTTTATGTTAGAAGTATTTATGCCATGCTTATGTTTGACATTATGCCATGTTTATGCTAGAAGTATTTATGCCATGCTTACGTTTGACATTATGCCATGTTTATGCTAGAAGTATTTATGCCATGTTTGACATTATGCCATGTTTATGCTAAAAGTATTTATGCCATGCTTATGTTTGACATTATGCCTAAGTAAAAATATAGGTTCATGGGTCAGTAATGATATCTCAATTACAAGTTCACATGCTTTGATTCATGTCACCTATGTTACCACTATGCAAGTACACCAGTTTCTATTATGTATTTCCAACGTCATATGCAAGTTCATGCGCTCACCTTCCCCTCTTTGTGTATGTAATCACGCTTTAAGCCTCCCCTTTTCGCATGGCTAAATTGGGCTTTAAAAGGCTAAGCCCAATATATATGAACGGACTTGTAAAACGGGGGAAGATAACGTTGGGTTAAAAATTAATTAATTAATGAAAATATAAAATAGAAGGGCCCAAGTTCAAGTATGGGTTGGGCCCATGATTGGTGTAACCTTTACACCATTAACTTAATAATGGGCCACAAATATTTACATATAAGAAATAAAGAAGAATGACAAGATATGTAAATGTAGAACATACGATGTGTTTAACCCGAGGTTGGATTGAGTTGTGATGTAAACCTGCCCGGAACCGCCCGGCTGTCCAGTAGTCACAACAATACCTATCCAATGTGGGAGGTTAAACATGGAGCCCAATAAGGACCCGAGGTTAGACTGAGTTGTGGCGTAAGACTGCCCGGAACCAACCGGCAACAGGCAGCCACAACAATACCTGTCTAATGTGAGAGGTCAGGGCCTTAATAAGACAATTAAGGCCGAGTCAGGATTGTTAGGATTAAGTGGACTAAGACTTAATCAAAATGAAACATGCTAAACTAAACGGACTGGTGGGGGTTAGGTTAGAAACACTTAACCAACTTAGCATGTTGGCTAGAGATAGAAAACCTAGTAACGGGGGACCCTTTTCAGCAGTAACCCTAAAAGGTGTATCAGGATACCCTGAAACTAGGCAGGGTGGGGCACGATTACTGGGCTGATTGTAAGAGGTCAAAAATCGACGGCGGTGGTGTAGCAGTGTAGGTTCTAACGGAGTGCAGGCGTGCACACTCTCCGGCGCAGAAAAATAAGGCACTGGACACCAGTAGCATACCTGTGCACTCTAAGGTTGTGTCGGGTTGCCATTATGGGACTTGATACACCCCATGGTGGGACCAGCATAGGTAACTACGACATCGGGGGCCGTAAGACACATGTAACTATGCGAGTAGGAGCCGATCATCATAGAATGGATCACATCACCCTGACTATGGGGTGCCAGTTGGAAACTAGTTTATATGGGTTCAGAGATTAACATGGGGTACGATAGTATATTCGACCCTAGGCAACTTAACCAAGTTATAGTGTTTGCCCACTTCTTGTTATTACTTATCATACCCAGTTCTTTATTCATAGACAAAGTAGTACTAGACTTACTCAGGCTTATGTCTGACTCTACTTTTCTTTCGTCTTCTTTCTTCCGTTTCCCCCCCCCCCCCCAGGTCCTCAGGGAGGGAACACAGCAGCTTGATCAGCTTTGACATCCAGCTTGAAGAAGAGAAATGTACTGCTTGGACTTTCCTGTTTTGAACTATGGCTTTGGACACACTCTATGGGGCTTTTGCAGTTTATCTACGTTTTATTTATGCTTCTTTAAATAATGTACTCAAGACAGATTATGAAAGTGTTATGTTATGTTTTTGGAAAGGATGTTGTTGTAACACGTATTTGACTTTGTGAAATAAAAGTTTGTTGTTCTTCCGCTGTTTACAAATATGTGTTCTTATATCTGTCTTGTATATCTATGACTTGTACTTATAAACCTCCACCAAAATTAGGGCATTCCCTTTGAGAGTGACCCTAACGGAGGTGGGGTGTTTCACTTGGTATCAGAGCATAGGTTTACCAGATAAGATAAAAAGTTTTGAAAAAAAATTATTTTCAAAAAGGAAATTTAAAGAAGCATTTTTAAAAGAAAAATATTATTTTATTTTTAAAAAGGCAAAGTCCACTCCCCAAAGCCGTAGGTACTATCTCTTATCCTGCGTTTTGAATCTATCCTTTTTGTTTCAGCATGTCCCAAGAACTTAACTTGCCTGAAGGGGTGCCAATACCTGGTTGGTTTAGACGATTCTTAGAAGCTAGGGCCACTCAACCAGGTCCTACCGTTCCTCCTCCCCCAGCTGCAGGGAACCATCCAGCTGCAGCAGCACCTTTTCCTCCACCTCCTCCTCGGGGAAACACTTTTGCTAAGATATGTAAAGATTTTAAAGCCATGGGAGGAAGGGATTTCCATGGAACTGAGTCCTTCGTGGCAGCTAGAAATTGGCTGAAAGAGACGGAGGACCTATTCATCATCTTTGAGGTAGAAGATAGACAAAAAGTACAATTGGCGGTATGGCTATTGAAGGGCGAGGCTTCCTACTGGTGGGAAGTCACTAATGCTGAAAGACCAGTGGGGACATGGGAGGACTTTAGGGCAAGGTTTGAGACCAAATTTCTCTCAGATGCAGAAAGGAGTTTGCAGTTGGAGAAATTCCTATTTCTTAAGCAAGGAGACAAGACTGTTAGAGAGTATGTGAATCAGTTCGATGAGCTGGCTAGGTTTGGACTTGACCTAGTCAATACCCCGCACAAGAAGGCTCTCCGTTTCGTCAAGGGGTTAAATGAGCCATTACATAGTTTGGCCATGACCCATATACCCATGGGGGCCACGTATGAAAGATTGGTGCAAATGGCGTTGCTGAATGAAGAGGATAAGGGCAAGAAGGAGACAAAGGCAGAAAGCTCTCAAGGGAAGAAAGAGGATTTGCAGCCTAAGAAGACGGACTTTAAGAAAGGCGGAAAAGGCAACAAAGAGAAGAGGAAGTGCAATTTCTGTGGCAAAGTGGGGCACTTAGTAAAGGACTGCCGGAAAAAGAAGGCCAAGGAGAATGGTGGGTGCTTTTCTTGCGGTCAGACAGGCCACAGGGCTAAGGACTGCCCAAGGAAACGAGGACAGGGGCAGGGCACTGGATCCACCTCAGGGGCACAGGTTCATGTGCTAGAAGCGCCACCTTTGCAACAGCGAGGTACCAATACTTCTGTAGAAAGTGTAGTTCATCTTTATGATCACCCCGTTCGCACTTTATTTGATTCTGGCGCATCACACTCCTTTATCTCGTCTGCTTTAGTAGAATCTCTGCACCTAAAAACTAGTATGGTAGAGGACCCCTTAATTGTTTCAAACCCAATTGGGGGCCCAGCTCATTTGTCTATGATCTGTTTGGATTTGAAAATTTCTATTCTAAGTGTAGAATTTCAATGTAGTGCCTTTGTTTTGGGCTTTTCGGGGTATGGTTTGATTTTGGGTATGGATTGGCTATCCCGTAATGGGGCCATCCTTGATTGTGAGAAAAGGGTTGTTAGGCTCCTAACCCAGCTCGGTAATACTTTGGAAATTTCTTGTAATCCCTCGTATGCGGTTATGCTTAGTTATCTTGAATCGCTAGATGCCTCTGTTGAAAATTTGCAATCAGTTAGAGTGGTCCGGGAATATCCGGATGTCTTCGAAGAGGTGAAGGGCTTGCCTCCGAAGCGGGAAATAGACTTCCGCATATATCTTGTAGATAATGCAAAGCCCGTTGCGTTGCCCGTTAGACACATGGCTCCACGAGAAAGAAAAGAGCTCAGTAAACAGATTAAAGAGCTTCTAGAGAAGGGGTTCATTAGGTGGAGCATTTCAGAATAGGGCACTCCAGGAGTGTTCGCCACTAAGGCTGAAGGTTCATTTCACTTATGCATGAGTTGTAAAGAATCACCTTAGTAAGTACATTTGGCAACATAGTTGGACTTAGGAAGGGACTCCCTTGTGACCTAAAAGGAGTCCATCATGCTTAGTTTCCTAGAATCATATGTGGTGGTTGGGTTGATTAATTCTTTGGGTGTCAGTCTGATGTTGATTTCGGTCTTCGGGGCTGATGCTTAGAGAGTTCTTCTCCTAATCAATATATATGTGGCATAGATTTCCAGTTTTGACATTGCCTAATGGGCACAAAATTTTTACTTGCTTCTATCATTCGACTATACCTTTAGGTAGGACCATTTCCTATCATTGAGAAAATTTGGAAAATGACCTATAGATTAGAGCTACCCGAGAAATTGGCCGGAGTCCACAACGTTTTTCACGTTTCACATCTCCAAAAATGTCTACATGAGTCTGCTGAAGTGGTAGAGCCAAATATCCCCGAAGAGGCCGAAGTGGAACGCGAAGCAACCATAAGAAAAGTTCCAACCCGCATACTAGGAACGGAAGTGAAGAAGCTACGCAACCGCGAAGTCAAACTCGTCAAAGTTCAGTGGAGCGACGCCGAGGGAGACGCGACTTGGGAAACTGAAGCTAGAATACGCACTGCTTACCCTTTTCTTTTCGAGGGTACGTCCTTGATCTTTCTTTTTCCTTAAGTTGCGCTTTTATCTATGTTTTTAGGAATATCTCCTCGACCTTATCTTTTAGATAGAAACCTTTTGGATGAAAACATGTAATTGAAACATGTTATGTATGATGGTTGCAAGTGGTTGCAAGTGATTGCTAGTAGTTGCTCGTGGCTGCATATACACACACAATCTAGGTTTTAGATCGGCTCAGTCACTTCATATTGCATATGCATATATGTTTGCACTCGTATATGGTTGAATTGTAATGTGTTGTCATATGGATGTTGCATTTGTATGAAAGATTGTGCACCCATGTAGAATCATGAATAGGAAAAATCTGCATACATAATGGATACATGGCACTTACATGATTCGCATTAAGGAGGTCAACTTAATCAGTAGACCGCCTGATTTTGCATTAGATAAGTTCATGAACACACACACTTCGCATATGATCATGAAGCATTAGAAGTCTTTTAAGGACAATGGATGCTCGTGTTTGATGGATGAGTAGATGGATGATTGAATGTTAGGATTTACATTCTTCCTAAACTTGAAGATTTCGGGGACGAAATCCTTTTAAGTGGGGGAGAATGTAACACCCCGGATTTTTCCGTTAACAGTAAATTAACAAATTAAAGTATAATTAAATTGTAACAGAAAAATTAAGGGAAACGGACATCACCATTGCGTTCGTCTCGGAATTCTGCTTGAGATAGAGTCCGAGTTTGCGCAAAACGGATAACGTATGAAGAAGATATCTTTAATTTAAATATTACAGCAAAACATGAAAAAAGAGAAGTAAGGAGAGGACAATAATTATTATTATTCTAAGACTTATTAACAAAAGCCTCTGTAGCTCAGTTGGTTAAGGCATTGGATTTGTAGCATGGAGGTCGGGGGTTCGAACCCCGGCGGCGACATAATTTTTATCTCTGTTTTAGAGAGGGCCAACTGAGCATGCAAATACATGTACGTATACAAATTCAAATTTTGAAAGGATAAGAACGTACATATAAGGAAATAAAGAAAATATATGTATATATATGAGAATATATATATATATATATATGCAAAAATATATGTATACAATAGATAAAATTCAAATAGACTAAAACAGCTCAATTTAAAGTTTAATTTTTGAAAATCGAACCCAGTCCCTCCTGGCTGGCCTGGTCTGTGTTTGGTCGAATTTCTGTGGGTTGCTTTGTCATTAGGGCTAGGTGGCAAGTTTTAATTGGTCTCTCTATCTAATGAATGGCTACGATCTAACCTAGCAACATCAATGGTTCTAATCAATTCCTAACCTCTATATAAACAACCCTAGACTAAACCCTAATCTATTCATTCAAATTAAGAGCATAGCCGCCATGTTGCTGAGGAACGACTAAGAGTAGCCGCCATCTAGAGAGAGAGGATTAGGGAGAAAGTTCTAAAGCCTAAAGCAATTCAAGCAACCTAAAGCTAATCAATTCAACAAAGGAATCATATCTCTTAATTAGAGAATTTGCCGCAACCATTGTAAGTAGAGTATTACTTTGGTATGAACAAATGATTGTGTAGATATGTATGCTTGAATTGTGGCAATGAAATTCGTATTTGTGCGATTTATATACTTTTGGATATTCTGAATTATGTCATTCAATTATAAAGAACTACATGCGGTAGTTCTATGCAAATATACGTTTGGAATATTGCGCAAATTATGTAGTCTATGTTGAAGCTACATGTATGTAGTTGATTGAAATTCATGCAAGTTTGGGGCTTTATTATTATGCCATCATGATGTCTATTTTGTGCATAAATCATTTTGCAAGTAATTGAGACAAGTTTGGTTGTTATAGTTCATATGAAACTATGTTGGAATTTTGACACCATAATCCATGTATTAAGTCATGCTTTTGCAAAACTTATGAATATGGCTAGGCTATGAATGATATTGGGCATAATTGAAATTCATGATTAAGTCTATCTTGTTTAAAAGAATTATATGATGACATATGTGAGACATGGCTAAGTTAGACACAAAAATCCCTTTTTTTGCAAGTTAAAAGCAAACACCATGATTAGGAATATTTATGCATAAGTATACCATCGTTATGTGATTAAATTTAATTAAGTTGAACTATGCTTTTGTGTTAGTAACAAAGTATCCTCTTTGTAAACATGTAGAAACCTTATGAACATGACTTGTTTATATTTATGCCATGAACAAATTTAACTATACCTATGCCATGTTTATGCTAGAAGTATTTATGCCATGCTTATGTTTGACATTATGCCATGTTTATGCTAGAAGTATTTATGCCATGCTTATGTTTGACATTATGCCATGTTTATGCTAGAAGTATTTATGCCATGCTTATGTTTGACATTATGCCATGTTTATGCTAGAAGTATTTATGCCATGCTTATGTTTGACATTATGCCATGTTTATGCTAGAAGTATTTATGCCATGCTTACGTTTGACATTATGCCATGTTTATGCTAGAAGTATTTATGCCATGCTTACGTTTGACATTATGCCATGTTTATGCTAGAAGTATTTATGCCATGTTTGACATTATGCCATGTTTATGCTAAAAGTATTTATGCCATGCTTATGTTTGACATTATGCCTAAGTAAAAATATAGGTTCATGGGTCAGTAATGATATCTCAATTACAAGTTCACATGCTTTGATTTATGTCACCTATGTTACCACTATGCAAGTACACCAGTTTCTATTATGTATTTCCAACGTCATATGCAAGTTCATGCGCTCACCT
Organism: Allium sativum; assembly: GCA_030737875.1. Classification (NCBI taxonomy): domain Eukaryota; kingdom Viridiplantae; phylum Streptophyta; class Magnoliopsida; order Asparagales; family Amaryllidaceae; genus Allium; species Allium sativum. Next base: position 435,650,182 of record CM060912.1, read on the forward strand.
TCCCCTCTTTGTGTATGTAATCACGCTTTAAGCCTCCCCTTTTCGCATGGCTAAATTGGGCTTTAAAAGGCTAAGCCCAATATATATGAACGGACTTGTAAAACGGGGGAAGATAACGTTGGGTTAAAAATTAATTAATGAATGAAAATATAAAATAGAAGGGCCCAAGTTCAAGTATGGGTTGGGCCCATGATTGGTGTAACCTTTACACCATTAACTTAATAATGGGCCGCAAATATTTACATATAAGAAATAAAGAAGAATGACAAGATATGTAAATGTAGAACATACGATGTGTTTAACCCGAGGTTGGATTGAGTTGTGATGTAAACCTGCCCGGAACCGCCCGGCTGTCCAGTAGTCATAACAATACCTATCCAATGTGGGAGGTTAAACATGGAGCCCAATAAGGACCCGAGGTTAGACTGAGTTGTGGCGTAAGACTGCCCGGAACCAACCGGCAACAGGCAGCCACAACAATACCTGTCTAATGTGAGAGGTCAGGGCCTTAATAAGACAATTAAGGCCGAGTCAGGATTGTTAGGATTAAGTGGACTAAGACTTAATCAAAATGAAACATGCTAAACTAAACGGACTGGTGGGGGTTAGGTTAGAAACACTTAACCAACTTAGCATGTTGGCTAGAGATAGAAAACCTAGTAACGGGGGACCCTTTTCAGCAGTAACCCTAAAAGGTGTATCAGGATACCCTGAAACTAGGCAGGGTGGGGCACGATTACTGGGCTGATTGTAAGAGGTCAAAAATCGACGGCGGTGGTGTAGCAGTGTAGGTTCTAACGGAGTGCGGGCGTGCACACACTCCGGCGCAGAAAAATAAGGCACTGGACACCAGTAGCATACCTGTGCACTCTAAGGTTGTGTCGGGTTGCCACTATGGGACTTGATACACCCCATGGTGGGACCAGCATAGGTAACTACGACATCGGGGGCCGTAAGACACATGTAACTATGCGAGTAGGAGCCGATCATCATAGAATGGATCACATCACCCTGACTATGGGGTGCCAGTTGGAAACTAGTTTATATGGGTTCAGAGATTAACATGGGGTACGATAGTATATTCGACCCTAGGCAACTAAACCAAGTTATAGTGTTTGCCCACTTCTTGTTATTACTTATCATACCCAGTTCTTTATTCATAGACAAAGTAGTACTAGACTTACTCAGGCTTATGTCTGACTCTACTTTTCTTTCGTCTTCTTTCTTCCGTTTCCCCCCCCCCCCCAGGTCCTCAGGGAGGGAACACAGCAGCTTGATCAGCTTTGACATCCAGCTTGAAGAAGAGAAATGTACTGCTTGGACTTTCCTGTTTTGAACTATGGCTTTGGACACACTCTATGGGGCTTTTGCAGTTTATCTACGTTTTATTTATGCTTCTTTAAATAATGTACTCAAGACAGATTATGAAAGTGTTATGTTATGTTTTTGGAAAGGATGTTGTTGTAACACGTATTTGACTTTGTGAAATAAAAGTTTGTTGTTCTTCCGCTGTTTACAAATATGTGTTCTTATATCTGTCTTGTATATCTATGACTTGTACTTATAAACCTCCACCAAAATTAGGGCATTCCCTTTGAGAGTGACCCTAACGGAGGTGGGGTGTTTCACTATAGGGTCGCAAATGTGTTGCCTTTGACTCTAAGGCAACGCGGCAAAAGGCAACCCCAAAAAAGTGTTGCCACAGATCATTTTTTGCCTATACCAACACTTTTTGGCACCTACTGCGTCATTACTCTGGGGTTGCCGTAGGCCATCTATGGCGTAGTGTTCATTCGTTCAGATCGAACGAAAGTAAAAAGAAAAAAAATAGATCGAATTGTGCTGCTCCCATCGGGCCTCCTCGTTGGCCATCGACGACCGCCGCCTCAGGAGCCGGACCCCCACCTCGAAGAGCCGCCTGCCACGCACCCCATCCTCTCGCGCCATCTCAAACCGCGAGCCCCCCGCCTGTAAACCCTAAACCCGCCGAAGCAACCACTGCACCACCCTCACACCCCGCCTCCACCAGACCGGCGCCATCATCTTCCCCCTGACAGAAACCGACGTGGATCCCCCCTCCTCTGCAAAACATTGTAAGCTCCCTTTAATTTTATTTATTTATTTAGGTTCTATAAATTTTAGTTTAATAAAAAAAAAATCAGTTTATATATATAAGAGGGTGAAAACTTGATTTTTATGTATAAAGTTAAGATCTTTATAAACAAAGAAATGATTTTTAATAAATAGAAAAGATACGGTTTTTAATTTAGAAAACATACGATTTTTATTCAGGAAAGATTATATTTTTAGATGGGTAAAAATACGATTTTTAACAAATAAAAATCTGAACTTTATTTTATCGTGAAGTAAAGAGGAAATTAGAAATGTGATTTTTATATATTGAATAGCATAGTAAAAATTCGATTTTTATATATTGAATAGCATAGTAAAAATTCGATTTTTATATATTGAATAGTAAAGTAAAAATGTGATTTTTATATATTGAACATCAAAGTAAAAATTCGATTTTTATATATTGAATAGCATAGTAAAAATTCGATTTTTATATATTGAATAGCGAAGTAAAAATTCGATTTTTATATGTTGAATAGCAAAGTAAAAATTCGATTTTTACATATGTAGTGGCTACGGGCAACGAAGAGGACGAAAAGGCGAGAACGACGAAGATCTCTAAACTAGGAGTGTCGTGAAGTTGGGATAGCTTTGGTGAGAATTTCTCACCTTTCAATTTCTTTTTCTAGTTATATATATATACTAGGATGCAGAAGGTGCTTAGTAGCACCCGACACAATCGTCCACAGACCATGGACTTGTTTGTTTGGTTGCATAAATTAGTTAGATGATTTGATTTAAATTTGGTTGTTTGGTAAATTTGATTGATATGTGAATGGCGTGGGCCTTCACTAGACCGGGGATAAGGCTAGGCCTCGTCCCGTTTCTAGTATCGTGCCGTTATGCCGCCGAAATTTTCTAAAATAAGTTAGAAAAATAACAAAATCATTTTATAGAATAAATGAATTGAATAGAAATTCATATGTTAAAATAAAATGTTTTGTCGTTAAAAATATAATTTTTAACGTGAATGTAAATAAATAAATATTCAATTACAAACCGGACGGTTTGTTTATGTACACCTATTTGAAGGACATTGATTGGGTCGATAAATTTTACACATCGCCCAACTGCACAAATAAAATCTGTGTTTGATTGTTTGAAACCCCACACAGGTGTTGGGATGAAATATGAAGTTCACTCATCCTAATTGATTAAATATGTCGATCGATTGATTGACAGGCTATTATAAGCGTTAGATATCTATATTTGATGCTCATACAGTGTAGTGCACTTTGGGTGATGGTTGATTATTTTTCAATGCTACTATATACATGTGTTGTGTGAAAATCCATATAATTAATTTTATATGCTGATTTATTGGGCCTCATTCCAATTTAGAGAATAAAGAACAATATAAAATAAAGGTTCATGTGTTGACTGTACTCATCCGTTGAGATTAGTCATGTGTTGAACGAAATAATTTAACAAAAATAGTCACACGTGGACCGTACTCATTCGTTGAGATTAGTCATGTGTTGACGAAAATAAATATTCATTTGTTGAATAGAATAAAGGAATATATGAAGCCGTGTTGATTAGATTGACGCCATTTTGACGGGAACGATATTTATATCGATTTTATTCATTTTAAAATGAATATTGAAAAGTAATTTTGAAATCGAATATTTCGAAATGAAATGAATTGAAAACGATTTCGAAATGAAATGAATTGAAAACGATTTCGAAATGAAATGAATTGAAAACGATTTCGAAATGAAATGAATATAAAACGATTTCGAAATGAATTGAATATAGAATGAATTCAAATTGAATTGAAAGCGAATTGAAATGAATTCAAATTGAATTGAAAATTGAATTGAATAGAAATGAATTTTAAAACGAATTTATAAAGAAGAATTCAATTTTGATTTGAATTGAAATGGAAGTTGAAATTGCTTTTGAAACGAATTTAAAACTATTTATATAATTCGTTTTAAATAGAAATCGACGAAATATATATTATATATATTATATATATAATATAATGGCCTGAATAGAACGCGCCGCGCCGCAGCAGTTCGTGAATTTCGACCATTTATTTCAAACGGACAAAACGGGAGATCCGACAATCGGATTCTCCTAAACCCGGAATCGTTGGGTTCGTGTCGAAAAGAGCTTTCTAACGAATATTAGAAATGTGAAATCTAATGGTTGGATTTGGAATTATGTCCAAATCAAATTTGAAAAAGGTCGCTGTAAGTGCAGTTCGATGACCGTTGATGGAAATCGACTGTACGGGCCTTGATAAAATTATTAAAAATAGTAATAATTTGTGTAAAATCATAAGAAATGATTTAGAAAGATTTGGGATGAAAAACTCCATATTTGAAAAGATAAAAATAGATTTTTATCGAAATGAACTAGTTTTGAACTAGAATTATAATTCTATTTATTTTTAAATAAATAAATTGAATTTGAAAAGGGTTTTAAAAATAACCAGGATTTCCAATGATTGCATTGGAGTGGATTCGAATCGAAATTGTCTTCGGAATATTTCAATGTTGGAATTCGTGATTATACAGATGTTGTTATGGAAATTTGAAAGATATATATTTATATCGTTATTTCCAATACGACATTTGTTAATCGTAGAATTGGATATTGAATATAAGCTGATATATTTTCTATTCAGAGCCTTGTATTGAATATCAAATGTGATTTGGGTTTGTCGTGAATGGTGTCTTCATTAACACTGTTCTTGAACCCAGTTGAGAAAAGATTAAATCTTTTCATTTAGATTTAATGAAGTGTACCAATTAAATAATATTTAATTGGAATTGAATTGATATTGATTTTTGGGTTTATCGTGGACAGTGTTTTAAATAACACTCGTTCTTTAACCCGATAATTAATGGAATGTGACTTTGGGTTTATCGTGAACCATGTTTTAAATGACACTGATTCTTTAACCCAGTTAACGATTAAAACTAAGTGGTGTTTTAATGAATCTTTAATTAGATTGAAAAGATCGAGAATGGAGTATCACCAGTTTTACTCCAGGCGATAGTTAAATCTTTAATTAGATTTGAACGTGAAATGGTAATTGAATTTACCGATAACACCGTGGTGTTAGATATGAAGTATTACCAATTTTACTTCATGGGATGAATAGGTTGGGATTGGGAAATCAAAACAAATGACTACTTCGGTAAGTTTCGTTAATCCCGACTAGTTTGAATTGATATTCAAAAATAGATTAAAGAATAAATTCCAGAAATTTATCTTGGATAAAATTAATGGGAACCTTTCCCTATGAATGTGAAAATTAGAAACTAACTGTCGGTTAGCCAAGCAGAATGGTTTTCTGGATATTGATCTGATGTTGGTTTAGGCCTTCGGGGTTAATATTTGGGGAATTATTCTCTTGATTAATTTACGGTTAGTGACTGATGAATTGGAATGAGGCGTATGTTGTGTTTGTGTAACATTTATTTAAAATATACGCGGGTTATTCGGAAAGACCGGGTTTATCCCATTCTGAATAACTGATACGACGATAAGTCGAAGATGAAGACGATGGTCGACGACCGGAAGTCTTCACGTCGTTTGGGTGATTACTGATGATCTTGATTGGGCTGTACACCCAAGAAGATGGAAACAGTTGGTGATCGTCCAGACGCACTTGGATATCGATGGATGTGCGGGGTATTAGGTGCCTCCGGTTTCATTCAGACCCAGAACGGACTTGTAAATGGACTGTGTGTCTGACATTGGATTTCATTCTGTGTGACTGATATCGGTTGCATAGAGTGGTTTGCCTGTGTGGCATGCTAAGATGCAAATGATCGAGGCTTCTGTTGAAAAGCAAAGTCTTGTGGTGATGATCAAAGCACGGCCTTTGTGGCGTAGCTTTGTGTAACGTTTACTTCGCGAGTTTCGCACCCCGGTTGTGAACCAAAAACGGGAGAGGACCTCAGGGAGGGCATGCGTTTCTTTCTAGCTAGGGTGGTGTCAGTGACCTACCAGCCCTGACATTTATATACTTTTCACCTGTGTGGTTGTTGCTGTTGCGAGTCGCCTCGGTTTGATCGGACGATCTGGGTCCGATGGAGTCATTCGTTGGCTCATTTACGCCCCAAAGGGCGAGGAAACGCAGTGTTCAGGCATTTTAATCCACATCGGTGGACCGGCCCTGACGATCCAAGGGTCAATGCGCTCTGACCCTGAGGCTCGGGCTAGAGAGTCTCGAAGACGGTGAGGACGATCCCTGGCCTCGGTTCATAGATGGAAATCCAATTTCCAAATACGTGACATTTGCGGTTTTATTTGTGAACCTATATATGGCGACATAGTGGCATGGGACGCTCATGTCGCATATGATTGATATTTATGATTGAAATTGTTTTAAACACTGTACACTTATTATAGTATCAAATGATTTGTTTTAAACGTATCAAGCATTCTTTGGCTGTTATAAGGGAAAACCCTATCCCCCGGCTTGCGTTGCATTGTGTGATAGGACCTGGGGTCTTATAACAGCTTCATTTTTCTTTATTTAGCATTGCGCTGTTTTGTTATATGCACTGGTATTCTTGGGAGGAAACCCGTTCCGTGTTATACGGCGTGGTCCCTTGATTTACCTTACTTTGAAAATAAAGATAATAACTATTTTAGTTCTCACACCAGTCACATGACTGACCTGGAGTTTATTGTTTTGACCTAAACTCTGGGTGCCCCTATTTTGACACGGGCAGCTAGTAGTTTTGGTTTTGCAGATTTATATTCACAGGATCCTGGTTTACAGCTGGAACGATATCCGGAAAGCTTTGTATCTGTATATCTCTTCTAGTTGTGTATTGTATTATTTTCCGCTGCTATGTATTTAAATGTAATTTAAATCTCTGATATTTCTGTGTAATATTTATTCATTTTTACTCTGTATATTCTTGTATCTGATGGAATTGTTGTAATAACAATGAAATGTTCTTTTGTCTGCGTTCTGATTTTGTCGTGTTCTCAAACGATAGGGCGTTTCGAACGGTCTGGGTCGGTTTAGCGACCGGTTCGGACCGAGCGAAATTCCCTCTCGTCACAGGGGAGGTCGACCCCCTGGTCGACCTGGCCTGGGGCGGCAGAAATCCCGTCCAGCCCGCTTCCTCGTTTGAATTTTGAATTTTGAATTTTGATCTGAACTGTTTTTAATTTATTTAAATTACTGAAACTTCTGAGGGCCATAACTTCCTCATACGAAGTCCGATTTACGAAAACTTGGACTCTATTCCAAGCAGAATTTCGAGACAAACGCAATGGCATAACCCGTTTCCCTTAGTTCTCACTTTAACAATTAAGTATTCTTAATTTCGTTCTTTTAATAGTCACAGAAAATTCAGGGTATTACAAATTATCAAAAGGGAATATTTGATAGATAAATAGAATTATCAAAAGGAAATATTTGATAAATAAACAGAATTATCAAAAGGGAATTATTTGATAAATAAATAGAATTATCAAAAGGGAATTATTTGGTCAATAAATAGATTATAAAAGGAAATACTTGAGAAATGAATAAAATTGTATAAAAAGAGAATTTTACACTAAGAAGGTTTAAACCCGTGCTTCGCACACGGGTATAACATGATATGAATTTAAAGTGAATATTTAATAGAAATCTATTTTAACAGATAAAGTAAGAAGATTAGTTTATAAATAATGTTTTATAAATTATGTAAAATATTTATCATTGGATAAATTGGATATATAAAATCTTAATTTATATAGAGAAGTAAAATCGGTTTCAACACCGATATTTGAAATGGAATTTGAACTTGGTGTTTAAAAAGGGAATTTGAACGAGATATTAAGTGTTAGAAGGAAAAGTAAGATTTGTATGAATAATTCTACAAATAAAAATAAAATTAGAGCTAAATCGAATATTAGTTAGTCGAATATTAGTTATTCGAATATATTTAATTGATTAGAGTTAATCAAATAGAGTTAATCGAATTAGAGTTAATCGAATAGTTTATTCAAAAGAAGTTAATCGAATATAGTTTATTCAAAAAGAGTTAATAGAACATTAGTTAATCGAAAAAGGAGTTAATCGAATATAGTTAATCGAAAGGAGTTAATCGAATATATTTTATTCGAAAGGAGTTAATCAAATATAGTTAATCGAAAGGAGTTAATCGAATATAGCTTATTCGAAAGGAGTTAATCAAATATAGATAATCAAAAGGAGTTAATAGAATATAGTTTATTCGAAAGAAGTTAATCGAATATAGTTTATTCGAAAGGAGTTAACTGAATATAGTTAATCGAAAGGAGTTAATCGAATATAGTTTATTCGAAAGGAGTTAATCGAATATAGTTTATTCAAAAGGAGTAAGTCGAATATAGTTTATCCGAAAGGAGTTATCGAATACAGTTTATTCAAAAGGAGTTAATCGAATATTGTTTATTCGAAAGGAGTTAGTCGAATATAGTTTATTCGAAAGAAGTTAATCGAATATAGTTTTGAAAAGGAGTTATTGAATATAGATTATTTGAATGAGAGTTATACGTTGAAATTCGATTATATCAAATACGGGAAAGTACTATTCACTTTCCTTTTTATTTAAGATTTATTTATTAATAAATTAGTTATTTGTTTATTTATCCAAATTAATAAATAAAAGTTATATTTAAGTTATTATATTTCAGAAGCATGGGATTATAACACTACTGTTAAAATTAAAATCAAATGATTTCTATAAAAGAAATGGATTCGTAAATAGAATTCGAGAGTTACGAAAGGAAGTTTGTTAAAGATTTAAACGGTGAACTTGTCTGTTTCAAGGTTAATAATGTTGTTCAGTTAAGGTCTGAGGGGTAGTTATACCCCAACTTGATTGACTCCATTTTAACTAAGGAAGGGTTAAGGTTCGATGGTGAAGATTGGTTAAGTGAATTTAGTTAATGAGTGTAATGTTTTGAGTGGGTATAACGATGTTTCATTTAAACATCTGTTTAAATCCAACTGTAGGAGTTTTGGAAATGTTTTCCAAATAAGAAGCAGAAATGTTTTCTAATATATAAAATAAGAAATGGAAATGTTTTCCAATGTTAATAACGTATATTTTCTAAATTTAGAAAATAAGAAATGTTGAATATATGGAAATCGGAAATGAATAAATTAATGAACTAAAGAGATAAATGTTAAATCACGATTGATTGATAATTTCCATCTGGAAATAATATCGTTGTTTGCACACGTGTTTTTCTTTGATAGTTATATCACCGACTATCGATGTTTTTGACCATTTTTTCGTTGTCAATACGGGGAGATCGGGATCAGTTGTATTTTCTGAAAACCACTCCGTATGGGATTAGCGTTGCGAATCAAATATGATGAAGATAGCTGAAGATGGAGTCATGCAAGGGCTGTCGTGTTTACAGAAAAATGCCTTCGGTTTGTCCAGTCCCAGGACGACCTGTATGGAAGAATGCCTGACAGAGTATATTTAATAGATCGTGTAAGTTGATCTCTTCAAACATATTTACGTTTGGTGGCGGAGGAATTCGTTTCTCTTAGCTGTATACCCGTGGTAATTTTGGAGAAATCAATTTGTTATTTGGCGGGTATGACGGTGTGACATTCAAAGTAAATAAAGGTGTGGTATGTACGTTATGACCTCTAGTCTCACAACCAGGAAATGGTATAAAATCGAGTAGGTCGTATGGCTAAGCGGTTGGCTGCCAATTAGGGTGTATTGTCACATGATCTAGAGTTTCATTTACTTCTTAAATCTATTTTTATGTTGTCCCTTTCAGGAAACGGTTGCTGATCCCAACCGTTGGAGATAACACATTCGGTACACTCAAGCGAAATGAGTGACCGGTCATATTTAGCCTGGGTTACAAGATGTTCTTGTTGAACCCGGTGTATTCCTCTCTAGAGGTAGACTGTCGGAAGGTGGTCCCATACCTTGCCAGTTGGAATTCATTATCCAATAAGCGCCCATGGTTTTTGATTATATATCATGTATGTGGAACGTGAGATGAAAGCGTTCTGCTAGATGATTATTATATTGTGGTTGCTAGACACTATTATAATATAAAATGAGTTTGATATAAAGTTTATCATTTCGTTCAAAAAGATTTTGAAATGTTGAATCAAGTGTTTTGGATTCTCAAAAGGGAAAAACCCGTTCTGTGTTATATGGCGTGGTCTTATGAGATATCGTTTATTTTCTCAAACTGTTTTAAATTGTTTACTCATACCAGTCCCATAACTTACCCGGAGTTTATTTTGTTTTGTTTTCCCAAAACTCTTGGGTGCCCAATTTTGTATGGGCAGTCAAGTAGTTAGGATTTTACAGATATACTTGGAGAGCTTAGAGCAGGAGGCTTCATGATTATATAGCTATTGTTTATTCTGCTGTGTTGTAAGTGTTATACTCTGATAATGTTACTGTATACATATACTGATTTTATTTCAAAGATATGTTATTTATTATATGTTGTTTGTTCCTCTGTGAGATTCGTGTTACTCTGATGTTGTATGTTCTTCTTCTATTCTAAGTTTCTATCTTATCTATACTCACGCTCTATTTTCTTTCATTAACTATCTGGTATTTCTGATGCTTGAATAGTCGACATCGAGTTTATGTCGGATTACCAAGGTCGCAAATTCCCCGGGTCGTTACAGTTACACTCCACCACCCTTAGAAAAAGATTTTGTCTTCGAAATTTAAGTTTCAAACAATTTTGGATATTCTGTATGAATTTTAGATACCAACTCCCATGATGCTTCCTCTTCATTGTGATTGTTCCATTGAACTTTCATTAAGGGAATTTCTTTTTTTTAGTTTGTTAACTTTTCTATCAAGAATTCAAATAGGTTTTTCAATTTACTTGGTCCCCTTTTTAACTTCAATACCTCTTAAATCAATCACGTGAGATAGGTCAGTTATATACTTTCGTAGCATTGATATGTGAAATACATTAAGAATATCCGATAATTTATCAGGTAAATCGAGCTGGTATGCTAATTTTCCAATTTTGTTGATAATGTGAAATAGTCCGATAAACCTTGGTGATAGTTTTTCTTTTTCTATCCAAATCGCATTATCCCTCATATTGGAGAAACCTTAAGAAGGACTTAATCTCCTATTTAGAATTCCAAATCCTTTATTTTATGATCTGCATAAGTCTTTTTCCTAGATTGTGTTGCTTACAGTCTTTCCCTTATAATAGAAATCTTCTTAGTTTTGTTCCCTTTAACAGGTCTGGACCAAGAAGCTCATGATTTCCAATTTCTTCCCAATATACTAATGAATGACAAGGCCTTCCATAAAAAGCTTCATATGGAGCCACATGATAACTATTGTTGTATGAAAATTCAATCAATGGTATGTGAGTTTCCCATGTGATTTCAAATTCCATTATACAAGATCTTAACATATCTTCTATGATTCGGTCCACCCTTTCAGTTTGTCCATCTATTTGAGGATGAAAGATTGTACTCAGGTTTAGTGATGTACCTAGTGCATTTTGAAGACTTCTTCAAAACCTTGAAGTGAATCATGAGTTTCTATTTGAAACTATGATAACCGGTATACCATGCAGCCAAACACTTTCTTTCAAATCGAGTCTATTCAATTTCTCCATTGAATGAGTTATGTTGTAATGTATGAAATGAGATGGCTTCGTCAAGCAATCCATCACTACCAATATTGCATCATGAACATGTTTTCTCATTGGTAATCCAGTGATAAAACCCATTGTTATATGCTCCCTTTTCCATTCATCAATAGGACGTGGTTGCAGAAGTCTTGCCGGTCGTTGCTGCTTTGCTTTAATTTGTTAGCATGTAAAACATTTTGCTATAAATTCACCAACATCCTTCTTTATTCCATTCCACCAAAACTGATGCTTAAGATCCTTAAACATTTTTGTGCTTCCTGGATGTACCATAAGCCTTGGGCGATGTGTTTCACTAAGAAACTCATTTTTCTATTCAGTTTGATTTAGAAAAAACATCGATTTTTCAATATATAACCTCCATCTTTACCAATGTTCCAATCTGTAGGTTCCTTATCCTTCATTTTCATAAATAACTCCTTTAGTTCCTCATCTTCTCCTTAAGATTTCAATATTGTACTTACTAAAGTTGGATGAATAACTAAATTACACTGAATTTTTATTTTATTAACCATGGATCTGTTAATTATCCTTATGCAGTCGCTCATATCAACAAGAGTCTCTAGAGCCCTCCATTCTCTTATCATTAAATGGACGACTACGCCATAGTATTTTCGACTTAATGCATTTGCAACTCTGTTAACCATTCCTGGATAATAATGTAATGTAAAATTATAATCCTTTAAAAATTACATCCAAATTCTTTGTCTCATATTTAATTCTTTTTGATAGAACAAGTATTTTAAACTCTTATATGGTCACAGAAAACATGGAACTGTTCTCCATAAAGGTAATTAATGCCTCCAAAAATTTAAGGCAAACACAATCGCGACTAACTCGAAGTAATGAGTTAGATAATTGACTTTATGTGTCTTTAATTAAAGAGAACCATATGCAATAACTTTGTCTTCCTGCTTTAGTACACGTCCTAATCCTTGCTTGCATGCATCATAACATACTTTAGATGGGATCCACTCCTTGGCAAAGATAGAATTGGTGCCTTGGTCAATCTTTTCTTTAAGGTTTCAAATGTTGTCTTACACTTTTCATTCCAAATAAACTTATTTTCCTTATGAGTTAGTATTGTTAATGGACATGCTACCTTTGAGAAACCTTGAATAAATCTTTGGTAATAACCAAGTAATCCTAAATAACTTCGAACTTTTGTTGGTGTTGTCGGAGAGTTCCATTTTAACACTGCCCCAACCTTTGATGGGTGTACTCTTTTCCATTCTTTGGGACAATATGTCCAAGATTTTTTTTCCTCCAACCAAAATCCACATTTAATTAATTTTTCATATAGCTGATATTCTTTTGGTATTCGGAGACATAAACGTAAATGGAGTTCTTGTTCCTCTTTTGTCTTAGAGTAGATAAGGATATCATTAATAAACACAATAACAAAATGATCAAGATATAGGCAGAACACATGATTCATTAGATCCATGAATATTGCTGGAGCGTTGATAAGTCCAAAAGGCATCACCAAGAATTCATAATGTCCGTACCGTGTTTGGAAAGTTGTCTTTAGAATGTTTTCCTCTTTTATTCTTAATTGATGATACCCAGATCTTAAGTCAATTTTCGAAAATACTGTAGTTCCTTGGATTTGATCAAATAAATCATCAATTTGAGGTAATGGGTATTTGTTCTTAATTGTTACTTTATTAAGTCTTGATAATCTACGCATAAGAGAAACGTTCCATCATGTTTCCTTACAAACAACACTGGTGCTCCCCAAGGAGATTTGCTATGTCTAATAAATCCTTGGTCCTCTATCTCCTTAGTTTGTTTCTTTACTTCTTGATTTTTCATGGGAGACATAAGATAAGATGCTTTAGTAATAGGAGTGGTACCAGGGATTAAGTTGATAATATAATCAATTTCTCTTTTTGGTGGTAATCATTGTATTTCCTGAAAAATTCTTAAAAATCCTTTATTATCGGAATTTGGTCCACCATTTGAAACTTATCCTCAATATTGATATGAGCAATATATCTAGATATAAAAGCATCTTTAACTTTATCGCATGAGTAAATGATAGTTTTGTGCTCTCGAATAGTCAAACTTATGGTCTTGCTGTGACAATTCAAGATGGCTTGATATTTTAAAAGCCAATCCATCCCAAGGATGTATCAAAATATTCCATTGGGAAGATAATTAAATTAGCCACCATATACTTACCTTCAAAGTTAAGGATACAATTCCTACACATACTATCAAGTTTAATCCTCCCTCCTACTAAAATATCTACTATCAAAGGGTTTGATAGTTGCTCAATATGTAATCCTTCCTTAGTAGAAAATATTTCAGATATAAGAAAATGTGTGGCACCAGTATCGAACAAAATTCTAGCTTGAAAGTCAAAAGGAAACACAGTACCTTCTACTTAAGCCTATTCAGAAACAACATGTATACTCGTCCTTGTTGCCCCCATTGTCCTTCCTCGTCTTCTTGCAATTCTGGTTAATGTGCCCAGATTCATTGCAATTGTAGCATACGATTGCCTTGGTAGAGTTTGGAGAAATGTGTCATGTTTCATTGCATGGGTAATATCTCCTTACTTTGTCAGGTCCTTTTCTCGTCCCATTGGTCCTTTATTTTCACCATTTGGTTTCTTGTTTTTCTCATTTGGTTTCTTTTGATTATTGAAAAATTTGTTTGGTTTCCCTTTATTTGAAACCTACTTTTCTTGCTAGAACGGAAGATAATCTTCTTCCAAATTTAAAGCTTCAGCTACTATCATCTCATAAGTTAACGTCTATCATAAATAACATGTATTCTTACAGGATGAGTTAATCCTTTCTCAAATCATCTAGCACGCTTTTAAGGTGTATCAATTAATTGGTTCCCGAATCGGGATAGTGCTTCAAACTTATTTTGATATTGAGCCACTAACATACCTTCTTGAGTAAGATTTCGAAATTTTGTTTTCATCTTTTCCCTCTCATTATCTAGGAAATACTTATCCAAGAACTTTTCCTGAAATTATTCCTATGTTGTCCATTCTATATTGTCTGGCTAGTTGTTGTTCGAACTAGCTCCCACCCATTTTGAGCTTCCTCTAATAATCGAAAGACTACCAACTTCCTCTTGTCAACTTCCTTACATTTCACAACTTCAAATATATCCTCTAGATGTTGAATCCATTGCTTTGCCTTAACTGGATTTGTATCTCCAAAATATTTTTGGGTTTCAATCTTTTGAAACTGCTTAAAAGGCTATTAGTTGAAGATGTTGAAGAAACATACTTCGTATACTTAATAAAAATGCAAACAATTCCATATCATTTGTTTGTGCGGAGGACTGAGCCTCTAGACTTTGAGTTGTCGAGTTATTTTGATTTCCATGACCTTAAATAAAAAAATATCTACTTATGGTCATGATTGAAATACACCTTTAGTTATAAAGAATATCTGACCACATACTCAAGTCATGAACCCACAAACCTGTTATTTTACTTATAACCTCTATTTACAAACAAAATTTGGGTGTTTATTCACAACCTCCCCAAAATATAGATAGTTACTCATACTACTTGATATGTTCTCTAATATTCAGCTTCCTGTTTCATTTTTAATCTGTCACTGTTAATTCCTTCAATGAAGAAGGGCATGTTTAATCCTTTACTACTCGAGAAGGTCTAGTAACTTCTTGAGAGTAGTCATTTGAGCCAACTGACTCAGACTTCTCTTCATCGTAATTTTGAACTGTCTTACGTCTTAAATTCCCTTCTAGCGGTGTTAGTGATTCTTTTTTCCTTAGAAATTCTAAAGCTTCTCCATAGTCGGTCCTTTCTGCTGGATTAATTGTCATCTCAAATAATTTCTTTTTCTGGCATAGATGGTGGATAGTAAGGTCCCTTTACAAACCTTCTTCATAGTCATTAGGTTTATTATAAACATCATATATCTCATCAAGGAGAATCTTCTTTGCTCTCCTCTTAAGCACATGCTTTTCCATTGTGCGGCTTGCAACAACTAATCGTTCGTTCGGTATGGTGGTGCACTTAACACTACCTCATGAATCCCCCGCACACTATATTTTGTTGCTTGCCATAACTAATAATAGCAAATAGTCATGAAGATATCAATAATTGTATAAACTTTATATTCCGACAAATTGTAGTGATACTGTATAGTTTTCCGAAAGCACCCCTTAAAACTCGGTTCTGATACAAATTTCTATAATATGCCCACTCTGGTACACTTCATATAAGCCATGGTGCTAATAGAACAGTATCAGAACTTGACAAAAGTGTATCGTAATACAAAATCATTCATAGTACATGATTTTAAATGGAAGAGCTAGTATACAATCATCCTATCATATAACATGGTTACAAAGATCCAAGAGTCCAATCATTAAATAAGTATACATATGAGCACACAAAGATAAAATATACATAATAAAAGTGCTCACTTTAAAGCAGCTAACTAACCACCTAAACCTGAAATGTTTTAAGTGTAGCATCATGAGCAACACAGACCTAATGAGATAGCTATTTAAGCTTAGTTTTCAAGTCATGCCTTAATGGGTTGTATTATAGTTTCTTATTTAGAGGTTTCATTAATTCAAAGTTTAAATCAATAAACAAGTAAGACTTCGAGATATTGAATCAAGCAAGTTCATAATAAACTTTATTACATAAAATCTATAAAAAAAAATTCAAATACTTGTTTATGAATCTAAATCACACCCTCGATTTAGTTTAGATTTTAGGTTATGTTATCCTATTGCAATCGACATCCCGTCACTAAACAGGGGCATACTCTACTTGATTCAATACCGACATAGAGTAATAGTGTACGACCCAAGATCTATTATATTATACCACACCCCCTAAGAAATATAATTAAGACAATGTTTCCCAAAGTTAATATTGAATTACTTTTTCAAATTCATACTTTTAAAGATTTGAGACAAATCCAAAACTACCTAAACATTATTTCAATCTATGTTAAGAAAGACGTAACACCACGTATTTTTAGTGTAAGATAATAAAATAAGAATAACTTAATTAACTGTTTATAATTTAGTAAAACGGACTATGCCATTGCGTCCATCTCGAAATTCTTGTAAAAATCAATACCTAGTTTGCGTAAATCGGACACCGTATGAAGAAGTTATTAAGGTTCGAAGTTTGTATACGTATAGGAGGAATATATATATTAGGTTCAGAAATTCAAAAATGGGTCCATAAATTCAAAAATCGGTTCAAAAATCAAAATGGCGGATGGGAAGGTTCGGAGGGAAAATGAATCGTTGGGGGTCGACCTAGGAGTCGACCCACTCGAGAACCGAGAAAGTTCTTCTAACGTGTTCGGTTCTGATATCTTAAATTTTGATCTGAGGGTCCTAGTTCCTCCGCTACTCCTATAAATAAGACCCTAGACCTAACCCTGAACATCATAATTCGGCGGCTACCCTGGAGCTCTACCATGGCTCTCTCTCTTCTCAAATTTATTTTGAAATTAAAATTTCGCCTAGGAGAATTATGGATTCAGATCTGGAAGAGGGAATCAACATTAATAAAAATATTATTGAATCATGAAAGCAAGGTAAACTTCTTAATCCAATCTATTCAATTCTTCCTATTTCTTTCCCTTCTCTTTTAATGAAAATAGTCGATCCACGTTATTTGGTTTCAAATCAAATCAAATGGAAAAGGAAAAAACCATGGATGATAGAATAGATAGCTCCAAAATTTGGGAAAAGCATGAAAGGTGAGTGGGTTTAAACTATAGTCTTTAGATAATTTTATGACTATCGTTTAGCATTCCCCTTTTAATAAATTGTGAAATTTCCCGTTTAACTATAAATTGCTGTTATAACAAGTTGAGACGTTAATATGAATAGATCAGGAAATTCGTATGTTGAATCTATTAAATTGGGGGAATGATTAGCATGATATAACGTCAAATTGTTAATATGAATAATTCATATATTGAATCAGTTGAAATGTTGGAATGTTTACATGTTATAATATTAATTTGAACACATAGGAAAAATTCATATATTGGATTTGTTGGAGTGCTAAAAGGTTTACATGTAAATTTGTCCCAATTATATACAGGGAATAATTGGAGTAAGTATATGACTATATGGATTCATGTCAACATAGAATCGAATAAATATGGGTTTGGGACATCGACCAAATAATGTTTAAAGATCTTAAATTGGATCATAAGTATAGAAAAATGATTTGGGCGCAAATGGGATTAAATGTAAAATATGAATTGGCATAATTCGAATAATATGAATTTAGACATATAACTCATCATGAGTATAATTGGGTAATGGGCATTAACACCTATAAAGGCATAGGTTTAAATAATTGATTAATAATGAATGCCTAGGATTACAATTATAAATTGTAATTGCACTTATGACACAAGGTTAGGTTGCATTAGTGGTGGAAGTCTGCCCGTACCCAACCAGCATATCTAGCATCCACTAATGTTGAACCTAATGTGAGAGGTCTAAGTGCGCAAATACGAGACGGGCTATGACATGAGGTTAAGCCCAACTTGTGGAAGTAGTTTTCCTGGACCCGACCGGCATATCCAGCATCCACAAGTTATAGGCCTAATGTGGGAAGTCTAGCCCATTACAAACCATAAATAGACATGGTAATCAATTGGACTACTTAACCTAATCTAGTCCATAGGGATTGCATGAATTTTAGCTAAAGTTAGGGTTAAGTAAAAATATGTTGGATAGTGGGTGGGCTAGGCAAATCTAAGGGGGTGGGTAATATTTACATATAGGCCCGCAAACTTAGCTTGATAAGGTTATGTAATTAAAGACACCTAGTGTTATACATAACCGGTAGAAATAATAAAGTTATGTAATTAAAGGCACCTTTTAGGGTAAGTATAACTTGTAGAAATGATAATCAACAATTATAAATAAATAACATTAAAGAAAATGTTGTAGAATAGGTAGACTTGTCCTAGGGACAAGTGAAGATTATAACTTAGGTTATAATAAACTAATAAGAAAATGGGGTAACTGGCGAAATGAGATAATGGGAAATTAATTGTAAATTAAGTAATCAGTAAATGGGGAAAACCAGAAACCAGTTGAGAAAAGGGGGAAAATATATGAAATATAAGAAGTTGTAATTAATTATAAATTAAGTAATCTGTAAGCTTGGAAGTCTGAAACCCGTTGATAAGAATGTTAAGGCTTGTACAAGGGACAATAGGAAATTATAACATTGGTTATAATAAATGGGTAGAGAAACTTATTAATGGGTCTTAGTTAATAGAACTAAGTTAATAAGTAAACAACGATAAGTTGTATTGACAATGTAAAATGGAATTATGATTAAATGAGAAAGAATGAGGAAAACTTATGAAATGAAATAAGTTATATTTAATCATAAATGGTAAGTGACATGTTAATTAGAAAACATTTGAATTGGATATACGTAATTACATATTAAGTAAAACATGTTATTGTAATGAAGAAATCAACAAGAAGATAAAAAGGGGCTGTGGATTACAGACCTTGGGCCATAATCTGGGGAATAACATGTTGTGGACTTATTAATAAACTTAAATGTGTTAAGTTATATGAATGAAATTAATAAGCAAGAGAAATTAGCAATTTGAATAAGAATTCAATATAAATTGGAATAACCAAGTTAACTGGAAACCTGATGAGGTGAGACCAGCGCGTAAAAGAATGTTTAGACATATAGTCTAATAATATGCTAAAGTAAGGCTCCTAGACCAGTCCATATGGTTGAGGGTGAATAACCCAAAGGGGTAGATCATTGAGGTGTTATAAGGCATAAGGGGAGCGCACATTCATCTGATTGTTCTGACGGCTCCAAAGGACTGGAAGGGGAAGCATGCGACTTCCTGAGGTACGTGAGGTTCTGCTGCTAGTCCTCTGTGCGACGGCAGTTGTCTTAGGCTGTGCACGCACAGGTTAAGTCTGTGCGTAACTACTAGGTGGGTGGGCCTTGACTGCTGATGTAGCTATGCAGTTAAAATGTTGTAACGAGGTGACACCAGGGTGGTTCGGCGGTTCCCTCATGAGGAGGCAGAGGGTCACGACCAACAAGGATAGTAGACCATCGGACACTCGTCATCGGTAGCCAGTGGTGTGCGGAAAGACTTGAGTTAAACCTAAGATACCATTTCTCCCTTCACTATCGGGGTAAGGGGTCGAGGGGAGATGCCACATGGATGTTTAGATTATTTGCGTAGGGTAGTCTCTTAGCTCTGGAAGTCTTTACTAGTTGAGGGAGGGGCCGAGGTAGAGCTATACCCACGACGAAAACAGACCCTAGGTATATTTGTATATAGAGGCTCTTTAAAGACAGACCTGTACTGATATGGAAAAGCTCCCGACTGAGTTTCATGCTTCTTGTATCGCCTTGCCACGAAACTCGGTGCACATTAGAGGACGTGCGATTTAGGCATCGAGCTATAATTGAAGATACGTATGGTAGACAGTCCAGACACGTGCATGTCGGTTCTGGGTGGTGTATCATAGACTTGAGGGCATTACTCCGGTATGGAGTCTGATCTAAACAAAGGTGGTAGTCAGTACGTTTACGTAGCATAGTAATGATAGATATATGTGGAACGTAATATTGTTATCTGTACGCCATTACGACTTAGGATGAGGGATTACATATATTTCGATAATGTTACGGTGCAGACAGTGCGAATGGGATACCATGGGGTGTACCTTAATATTGGGGTAGCTACATATATACTATATTAGGTTAATCCACTGGAAAGTAAGTGGGTACGATGTGTGTGTAAACCTTGAGTGCTGATAACCCAAGTAACCTAATAAATAAGAAAATATGATTGAACTGTATATGCAGGATTATCCAAAGTGTATAGTTTAAATCCAGTCACCAGAGCTTGTGTTCTGACCCCCTCCTCATAATATACTCGCAGGTTAGATTTGTGGCAGGGACATGATAGCTTTGGATACTGGTTAGGCATTATTATTAATATGGTAAAGCTATATTTTGATTACGTTATATTTTATCCATTCCGCTGTGAGATAATTTCTGAGCTCTGACATTTTTTATGTCTCAGTCTTTTCTGCAGGATACTAGAGCAAACCAATCCGAGTTTAGATAGATTGGAATTTAAAAAAAAATCGATCTATCGAAATTGGGGTTGTCACATCTAGTTCAGAGCTTAGGTTTAGGATTCCTATATAAATAGTGAGTAAACGTATTTGTATTTTTAAAAAATATAAATATATTATATATATATATATACCTAGATGCATAGAGGAACCCTCAAAATAAAAAGAGTATACATAGGACGTTCGTTTTGTACACTAAAGGAATGAATAAGGAAATTTCAGACCCTTAGGTAATTGAGTGTAAAGTGTACAATGTATTTTGTATGGAAGGAAAGTGAATCCCATATGATTAGTATTTTGGGTTAGTGGGTTTGAAAACCTTATAAGTTGGAAAAAGTTGAAAAGAGAAAAATGGATTAGGAGTATACATAATTGAGAGAATTGACCTTGGGGAGTGTCTAGGAAAGCCTAGAAGAATTGGAAACCCACTTTGAGTCTAACGCCATTATTAACTTTTAACAACTTGAAATTATAAAAGCTTTGGGAAATTGATTTACGGTGTTTTCAAGTTTTAATCTTAAAAGTTATAAGTTTTAAATATGTTAAGTATACATATTGGGTTTTTGAAGGAAAATGGGGTATATTTTGCAAATAGTGATTTCTTGCGAATTTTTTTAACTAAAGTAAAATTCTCTCAAGAAAAGGTGCATAATAAAGAGCATGTATAGCTCGCTAGTTTTCTTGTTATATTTCATACAAGAATCTTTAATAAAGAAAGATTTTAAATCTCTATTCTTATGACAACCATTTTGACAATTTATTTTAAGATAATTTTGTTGGGTAGACAAAATAAGTGCAGGAATTCAGAATAGAGTGGATGTTTGCACCTTGTAGTAAGAGACTAAACCGACCTTATAGGTAAGAACAAGTCATAAACCTAATGGAGAAAATAGTTGTCCGTATCTACTCCAGTTTTGTGATTTAAAAAAAAATGATGATTTACATTTTTAAGATGACATGTTTTTGTGGTTTGGCAAAAGTAAGTTTTCATAAGGAAAATGAAATTTTGACACTTTTGAATTTTTGGAAGAAAATTTAAATGAAAAAGAAAGGCCAAACCATGTTTTAAAAGTATGGAGTAGGTAAGGGTTAGTGCTTAGGAAAGACGAGAAAAGTTTGGAGGCTATAAAGTAAATAGCAAAAATTATTTTGGAATAAAAGTGAGTTCACGTAGAATGCATAAGCGTTGAAAAGCCGAGGACGTTGCTTGAAATAATTGCTGGAAACACAGCTAGGATTAGTAGTGACTATTAGATAGAAAAAGGCAAGTAAGTGTTTAGATCCCATTGCCAAATTTCATGTTAGAGGTAAAACCCGTTATCGCATTTCTGTTGGGATCGTTCCGTCATTTTGTTCAGTAGTTAGGGTAACACCTAGATCTGTCATAGATCCCATAGATTGGACTTTTCTATCTGAGGGGAGGACATAGTCCCAAGATTCTTAGTCCTTAGTAGTAGCTGTGTAGGGTGTCAGTTCTCCTGTTTTAGTTGGAAGACTAGAGGCTTATTTAAATTTAAACAAAGATTAGATAAGCTAAGAAAAGAGAAAATGTACAACTAAAAAAAGAAACAGAAAATTCAATAAAGCAACAAAAACGGAAAATTATGTGAAAAGATGGATAAAGATAAAACTTTCCAAGATAAGATGAAAAAGGAAAACAGTAAAAAAGAAAATTTTCTTATGTGGGTTGTTCTTGGATAGGAAAATAGGGTACCTTTATAAATAGTTACATAAAAATTCAAGTACGGTTAGAAAAAGGTTGAAAAAGAAAAGCGGGAGATGCGGATTTTTCCATTTCCACCTTTTTTGTAACATAAGAAACCGAACTTAGAAAATTAGACTTTTCTGAAATTCGAAAAAGAAAGTTGGTTAGTAGGATTATGGATGCAACAATTAAATGAACTATGCTCTTACTCAGTAAGAGTGTGGGAAAATGTGGATGAAAAAGCATTTTGATTTTCAAAATATTGCATTCATATAGAACTGCCAGTATATTTAGGATGTGACAATCATATTTTAAAAGGATTTTTGAAAAGCTTGCATACACATAGGAAGTACCACTTAGGCATGCATGCGTTATTATGTTGTACTTCACTTTGCATAAGTGCAGTATGTTTGCAAAAATTGGACGCACACATGATGGATGTATATTATGCGAGGGGTTAATCTATTTTACCCTTATCAAATTTCAGGGACGAAATTTCCTAAGGGTGGGAGAATGTAACACCCCGTATTTTTAGTGTAAGATAATAAAATAAGAATAACTTAATTAAGTATTCAGAATTTAGTAAAACGGACTATGTCATTGCGTCTGTCTCGAAATTCTAGTCAAAATCGACACCTGGTTTGTGTAAATCGGACACCATATAAAGAAGTTATTAAGGTTTGATGTTTGTATACACGAGGAAGAATATATATATATATATATATATATATATATATATTAGGTTCAGAAATTCAAGAATGGGTCCAAAAATTCAAAAATCATTTCAAAAATCAAAATGGCGAGCGGGAAAGTTCGGAGGGAAAATGGACTGTTAGGGGTCGACCTAGGGGTTGACCCACCCGAGGATCCAGAAACTTCTTTTAACGTGTTCGATTCTGATATCTTAAATTTTGTTTTGAGGGTCCTGGTTCTTCCGATACTCCTATAAATAAGATCCTAGACCTAACCCTAAACATCATAATTCGGGAGCTACGCTGGAACTTTTCCATGGCCCTCTCTCTTTTCTCAAATCTATTCTGAAATTAAAATGTTAGCCTAGAAGAATTATGGATTCAGATCTGAAGAGGGAATCAACATTAATATAAAGATTATGGAATCATGAAAACAAGGAAAACTTCCTGATCCAATCTATTCAATTCTTCATATTTCTTTCCCTTCTCTTTTAATGAAAATATTCGATCCATGTTATTAGGTTTCAAATCAAATTAAAGGGTAAAGGAAAAGCCATGGATGATAGAACGATTCAGATCCAAAATTTGGGAAATGCATGAAAGGTGAGTGAGTTTAAATTGTAGTCTTTAGATAATGTTATGACAATCGTTTAGCATTCCCCTTTTAATAAATTGTGAAATTTCTAGTATAATTATAAATTGTTGTTATAACAAGTTGAGACGTTAATATGAATAGATCAGGAAATTCATATGTTGAATCTATTAAATTGGGGGATTGATTAGCATAATGTAACGTCAAATTGTTAATATGAATAATTCATATATTGAATCATTTGAAATGTTGGAATGTTTACATGTTATAATATTAATTTGAACACATAGGAAAAATTCATATATTGGATTTGTTGGAGTGCTAAAAGGTTTACATGTAAATTTGTCCTAATTATATACAGGGAATAATTGGAGTAAGTATATGACTATATGGATTCATGTTAACATAGGATCGAATAAATATGGGTTTGGGGCATCAACCAAATTATGTTTAAAGATCTTAAATTAGATCATAAGTATAGAAAAGTGATTTGGGCACAAATGAGATCATATGTAAAATATGAATTGGCATAAATTCGAATAATATGAATTTAGACATATAACCCATCATGAATATAATTGGGTAAATGGGCATTAACACCTATAAAGGCATAGGTTTAAATAATTGATTAAAAATGAATGCCTAGGATTATAATTAGAAATTGTAACTGCACTTATGACATGAGATTAGGTTGCATTAGTGGGAGAAGTCTGCACGGACCCGAACCGCAAATCCAGCAACCACTAATGTTGAACCTAATGTGAGAGATCTAAGTGCGCAAATACGAGATGGGCTATGACATGAGGTTAAGCCCAACTTGTGGAAGAAGTCTGCCCGGACCGGACCGGCGTATCCAACATCCACAAGTTGTAGGCCTAATGTGGGAGGTCTAGCCCATTATAAACCATAAATGGACATGGTAATGAATGGACTACTTAACCTAATCTAATCCATAGGGATTGCATGAATATGAACTAAAGTTAAGGTTAAGTAAAAATTTGTTGGATGGTGGGTGGGCTAGGCAAATCTAAGGGGGTGGTTAATATTTACATATAGGCCCGCAAACTTATCCCGATAAGGTTATGTAATTAAAGACACCTAATGTTATACATAACCGATAGAAATAATAAAGTTATGTAATTAAAGGCACCTTTTAGGGTAAGCATAACTTGTAGAAATGATAATCACTTATTATAAATAAATAACATTAATTAAAATGTTGTAGAATAGGTAGACTTGTCCTAGGGACAAGTGAAGATTATGACTTAGGTTATAATAAACTAATAAGGAAATGGGATAACTGGCGAAATGAGATAAAGGACACTTAATTGTAAATTAAGTAGTCAGTAAACGGGGAAAACCAGAAACCAGTTGAGAAAAGGGGGAAAATATATGAAATATAGGAAGTTGTACTTAATTATAAATTAAGTAATCTGTAAGCTTGGAAGTCTGAAACCCGTTGATAAGAATGTTTAAGCTTGTCCTAGGGATAATAGGAAATTATAACATAGGTTACAATAAATGGGTAAAGAAACTTATTAATGGGCCTTAGTTAATAGAATTAAGTTAATAAGTAAACAACGATAAGTTGTATTGACAATGTAAAATGGAAATATGATTAAATGAGAAAGAATGAGGAAAACTTATGAATTGAGTTATATTTAATCATAAATGGTAAGTGAAAGTTAATTAGAAAACATGTGAATTGGATATACTTAATTACATATTAAGTAAAACATGTTATTGTAATGATGAAATCAACCAGAAGATAAAAAGGGGTTGTGGATTACAGACCCTGGGCCACAATCAGGAGAATAATATGTTGTGGGCTTATTAATAAACTTAAATGGGTTAAGTTATATGACTGAAATTAATAAGCAAGAGAATTTGGTAATTTGAATAAGAATTCAATATAAATTGGAATAACCAAGTTAACTGGAAACCTGATGAGGTGAGACAAGCACATAAAAGAATGTTTAGACATAATGTCCAACAATATGCTAAAGTAAGGCGCTTAGACCAGTACGTACGGTTGAAGGTGAATAACCCAACGGGGTAGATCATCGAGATGTTATAAGTCACGAGGGGAGCGCACATTCATCTGATTGTTCTGACGGCTTCAAAGGACTGGAAGGGGAAGCACGCGGCTTCTTGAGGTACATGAGGTGCTCCTAGTAGTCTTCTGTGCGGCGGCAGATATCTTAGGTTGTGCCCGTAGAGGTTGGGTCTACGCGTAACTACTAGGTGGGTGGGCCTTGATTGCAGATGTAGCTATGCAGTCAAAATGTTGTGACGAGGTGACACTAGGATGGTTCAGCGGTTGCCTCACGAGGAGGCAGAGGTTCACGACCAACAAGGATAATAGATCGTCGGATACCCATCATCGGCAGCAAGTGGGATGCGGAAAGACTCAAGCTAAACCCAAGATACCATTTCACCCTTCACTATTGGGGTAAGGGGTTGAGGGGAGACACCACATGGATTTTTAGATTGTGTAGGGGCGGTCGCTGAGCTCTGGTAGTCTTTACTAGTTGAGGGAGGGGCCGAGGTGGGGCCATAGCCACCACGAAAACAGACCCTAGGTATATCTGTACATAGAGGCTCCTTAAAGACGGGCTTATACAGATATGGAAAAACTCCCTATCGAGTTCCGTGCTTCTAGTATCGCCCTGCCACGGAACTCGGTGCACATTAGAGGACATGCGATTGAGGCATTGAGCTACAATTGTAGATATGTATGGTGGACAGTCTAGACACATGCATGTCAACTCTGGGTGGTGTATCGTAGACTTGAGGGAATTACTCCGGTATGGAGTCTGATCCGAACAAAGGTGGCAGTCAGTACGTTTACGTAGCATAGTAATGATAGATATATGCGGAACGTAATATTGTTATCCGTACGTCACTATGACGTAGGATGAGGAACTGCGTATATTTCGATAATGTTACTGTGGAGACTGTGCGAGTGGGGTACCATGGGGTATACCTTAATATTGGGGGTAGCTACATATATACTATATTAGATTAATCCACTGGAAAGTAAATGAGTACGATGTGTGTGTAAGCCTTGAGTGTTGATAACCCAAGTAATCTAATAAATTAGAAAATATGATTGAACAATATATGTAGGATTATCCAAAGTGAATAGTTTAAATCCAGTCACCAGAACTTGCGTTCTGACCTCCTCGTTATAACATACTCGTAGGTTAGATTCGTGGCAGGGACATGATAACCTTGGATACTGGTTAGGCGGTATTATTAATATGGTAAGGCTATATTTTGATTACATTATATTTTATCCATTCCGCTGTGAGATAATTTCTGAGCTCTGACATGTTTTATGTCTCTGTCTTTTCTGCAGGATACTAGAGCAAACCAATCCATGTTTCGATAGATTGGAATTTTGAAAAAAAATCAATCCGTCGAAATTGGGGTTGTCACAAAAGACCTCAAAACTATTTGAAGTAAACGGTTACATTTATAATTACGCCATAATGGTTTTAAAGTCCAAAAGAAAACGAGAAGATATCATTTCAAAAGTGCTATAAAAAGTTCCAGCATCAACAAGATGTTAAAACAAAAACCATTGCATTTATAAATCGTATTGAAAAGTTCTGGGCTGATTAGAGTGTCTTATAAATTATTCAGAGAAAAAATAGCTTTAGAAATGATATGAAAAGTTCTAGGCAGTTTACAATGGCTTTTAGAATCAAAACATCTATTACAACATTTCTAGCGCACTGCAAAAATTTCTGGGCTTGTTTGATTGCTTTTTAAATAATTCAGAGAAAAGGCAGCTCTTTAGAAATGCTATGAAATGTTCTGGTTTGAGACACTTCGGTATTACAAACATTTAAAAAGCTTTTCAAATTCCAAAAGTGTTTCAAATTTCGGAAATTCAGATTTTTGACCAGCGTTTTTGGCAAAATGTTTTGTTCTATTTCTCAATAGTTTTTGACTCCAAATTTTCAATAGTAAGAAGCTTTCTTACTCTAATTAACTATCATGAAAAGAAATCCTTAAAATCGTTTATCGATTTAATATATAAAATTCAACAACATGAGACATTTTCAACATGTCCATTTCAAGCAGATTTTTTATCTTACTTTGCATCCAGTTTTGATGTACACAAATTATCGAATTAGAAAACATGACCAACATGAAAGTTGTAGGCCTTTGAGTTAGCTTTCCAGAACATTAAAGAAATCCAAATTTTGTTGGTAAATGAATAAGTTATGGTCAAAATACCGAACATCATTTACATACGTTCGAGACCTATCATTCATTCTTAATTTTCACAACTTTCTTCAAAGTATGAAATGAATACATGTACTCAAATAGTTTTTCTCACCATATTGAACTTGTATTTATTCTCTTTGCTTCTTCTAAGCTTCTCCTATTTGTCTTACCTTGCTCTTGTTTTGTGAATGTATGAAAAGAAATGAATATTTCCACCCTTTTTACAGCATTCTTTAAGGCTAGTTTTGTAATCTGGTTTTGAACACTTATCCACCTTATCTTCATGCAAGCTTTACGATGTAGACATACGTACCCTTAGGTGTCTTAAGATGTTTCTAGACATGGACAACTAATGTATTTATGTGTCTTCATCCCCTTAAATCTCAAGATATGTGTATCGTTCATTTAATGACATGTGTCATTATCATTTCATGTCACTTATCGTAATTTAAAACATATATATACATATACCATTAATTTTTAGTTATAAGCTATGTGTTATATATAAATATACATCTACATATCTGTATATTCATTATACCTAAATGTTTGAATCAGTTCAAATTAATATATTCAAAATTTCTTGAAACCTTTTCATACTTGGTGTTTGAGTTAGGCTGTTACACTCCACAACCCTTAGAAAAAGATTTCGTCCTTGAAATTTAAGTTTCAAACAGTTTTGGATAGTCTTTATGAATTTCAAACGCCACCTCCCACGATGCTTCCTCTTCATTGTGATGGTTCCATTGAACTTTCACTAAGGAAATTTCTTTTGTTCCTAGTTTCTTAACTTTTCTATCAAGAATTCTAATAGGTCTTTCAATTTACTTTGCCCCATTTTAACTTCTATACTAGTTAAATCAATCACATGAGATGGGTCAGATATATGCTTTCGTAGCATTGATATGTGAAATACATTATGAATATCAAATAATTTATTAGGTAAATCGAGTTGGTATACAACTTTTCCAATTTTGTTAGTAATATGAAATGGTCCGATAAATCTTGGTGACAGTTTTGCTTTTTTCTATCCAAATCGCATTATCCCTCATACCGGAGAAACCTTAAGAAGGGCATGAGCACCTATTTCTAATTCCAATCCTTTCTTTTATGATCTGCATAATTCTTTTGACAACATTGTGCTACTTGTAATCTTTCCCTTATTATAGGAATTTCTCAGTTGGTTCCTTTACTAGGTCTGGACCAAGCTGCTCACAATCTCCAACTTCTGCCCAATATACTAGCAAACGACAAGGTCTCCATACAAAGCTTCATATGAGGCCATACCAGTACTTGCATAATAACTATTGTTATATGCAAATCTGATTAATGGTATGTGAGTTTCCCATGTGATTTCAAATTCCATTATACATGATCTTAACATGGCTTCTATGATTCAGTTCACCCTTTTAGTTTGTCCATCTGTTTAAGGATGAAAGGCTGTACTCAGTTTTAGTGATGTACCTAGTTATTTTCGAAGACTTCTCTAAAATCTTGAAGTGAATTGTGAGTCTCTATTTGAAACTATGATAACTGGTATACCATGTAGCCGAACAATTTCTTTCAAATAGAGCCTACTCAATTTCTACATTGAGTAGGTTATGTTATGAGGTATGAAATGTGCTGACTTCATCAAGCGATCCACCAATACCCATATTGCGTCCTAGCCATGATTTTTCATTGGTAATCCAGTGATAAAATCCATTGTTATATGCTTCCATTTGAAATCAGCAATAGGAAATGGTTGCATAAGTCCTGCTAGTCATTGTTGCTCTATTTTAATTTGTTGGCATGTAAAACATTTTTACACAAATTTAGCAGCATCCTTCATCATTCCATTCCATCAAAACTAACACTTAAGATCCTTAAACATTTTTGTGCTTCCTGGATTCACCATAAGCCTTGGGTGATGCGTTCACTAAGAACCTCATTTTTCAATTCATATTGATTTGGAAAAAGAAGTCGATTTTTGAATATATAACCTCCATCTTTACCAATGTTCCAATCTATAGGTTCCTTATCCTTTATTTTCAAAAATAACTCCTTTAATTCTTCATCTTCTCCTTGAGATTTCGATATTCTACTTACTAAAGTTGGATGAATAATAAAATTACAATGAAATGTTACTTTGTTAACCATGGCTCCATTAATTATCCTTGAGCAAACATTTATATTAGCAAGAATCTCGAGAACCCTCCATTCTCTTATCAATAATGGGCTACTACGCCAGAGGATTTTTGACTTAATGCATCTCCAACTATTTTTGCCTTTCTTGGATGATAATGTAATGTAAAATCATAATCATTTAAAAATTGCATCCACATTATTTTTCTTATTTTTAATTCTTTTTGAGAGAACAATTAAACTCTTATAGTTAGAGTAAACTTGGAATTGTTCTCCATAGGTAATGCCTCCAAAAAATTAAGGCAAACACAATCGCGACCAACTTTAGGTTATGAGTTGAATAATTGACTTCATGTATCTTTCATTGACGAGAACCATATGCAACAACTTTGTCTTCCTACATTAGTACACATCATAATCCTTGCCCGCATGCATCACAATATACTTTATATGGGACCCACTCCTTGTCAAAGAGAGAATTGGTGCCTCGGTCAATCTTTTCTTTAAGGTTTCAAATGTTATCTTACATTTTTCATTCCAAATAAACTTATTTTCCTTGTGAGTTGGTTTTGTTAATGGAGGTGTTATCTTTGAGAAATCTTGAATAAATCTTTGGAAGTAACCAGCTAATCCTAAATAACTCCGAACTTCTATTGGTGTTGTCGGAGAGTTCCATTTCAACGCTGCCCCAACCTTTGATGGGTCTACTCCTATTCCATTCTTTGGGACAATATGTCTAAGAAATTTAGTTACCTCCAACCAGAATTCACATTTAATTATTACATATAGATTATGTCCTTTTAGTGTTTAATCATAAATTGAATTCTTGTTCCTCTTTTGTCTTAGAGTATATAAGGATATCATCAATAAACACAGTAACAAAATGATCAAGATATGGATGGAACACATGATTCATTAGATCCATGAATACTGCTAGAGCGTTAGTAAGTCCAAAAGGCATCACGAAGAATTCATAATGTCCATATTGTTTTTGGAAAGCTGTCTTTGGAATGTATCCTCTTTTATTCTTAATAGATGATACCTAGATCTTAAGTTAATTTTCGAAAATATTGAAGCTCCTTGGAGTTGATCAAATAAATCATCGATCTAAGGCAGAAGGTATTTGTTCTTAATTGTTACCTTATTAAGTTCTTGGTAATCTACGCATAAGAGAAATGTTCCATCATGTTTCTTTACAAACAACACTGGTGCACCCTAGGGAGATTTATTAGGTCTAATAAATCCTAGATCCTCCAGCTCCTTAATTTGTTTCTTTAATTCTTGATTTTCAGTGGGAGACATACGATAAGCTGCTTTAGTAATAGAAGTGGTTCCAGGGATTAAGTCGATACCAAAATCAATTTCTCTTTTTGGTGGTAATCCTAGTATTTCCTCAAAAACTTCTTTTAATTCCTTTACTATTGGAATTTGATCCACCATTAGACCGTTATCCTCAATGTTGATGTCAGCAATATAGTCTGAAATAAAAGCATCTTCAACTTTATCACATGAGTAAATGATGGTTTAATGTTCTCAAATTGTCAAACTTATGGTTTTGATGTAATAATTCAAGATGGCTTGATATTTGAAAGCCAATCCATCCCGAGGATGTATCAAAATGTTCCATTGGGAAGATAATTAAATTAGTCACCATATCCTTACCTTCTAAGTTAAGGATATAGTTCCTACACATATTCTCAAGTATAGTCCTCCCTCTACTAACTTGTTTACAATCAAAGGGTTTGACAGTTGCCTAATATGTAATCCTATTTTAGTAACAAATGTTTCAGATATAAGAGAATGTGTAGCACCAGTATTGAATAAATTTATAGCTTGAAAATCAAAAGGAAATATTTTATCTTCTACTTGAGCTTGTTCAGAAACAACTGCATATACTCGTCCTTGTTGCCCCCAGTGTCCTTCATTGGCTTCTTGCAATTCTGAATAATGTGCCCAAATTCATTGCAATTGTAACATACAATTACCTTGGTATAGTTTGGAGAAATGTGTCATGTTTCATTGCATTGGCAACATCTCCTTACTTTGTCAGCCCCTTTCCTTGTCCCATTGATTCTTTACTTTCACCATTTGGTTTTTCTTTTTCTCATCTGGTTTCTTTTGATTGGCGGAAAATTTGTTTGGTTTCCTTTTATTCGAACCTTCCTTTTTTGCTGGAGCTGAAGATAATCATCTTTCTAATTTAAAGCTTCAGCTACTATAATCTTATAAGTTTTACTTTTATTACCAATAACATGTCTTCTTATGGGACGAATTAATCCCTTCGCAAATCGTCTAGCACGCTTTTCAGGTGTATATATTAAATGATCCCGAATCGGTATAGTGTTTCATACTTATTTTGATACAGAGCCACTGACATACCTTCTTGAGTAAGATTTTGAAAAAAAAAATTGCCTTCTCTCTCTCATTCTCTGTGAAATACTTATCCAAGAACTTTTCCATAAAATCTTTCCATGTCATCCATTCCATATCGTCTAGACTAGTTGTTTTTCGAACTAGCTCCCACCATTTTTGAGCTTCCTCTAATAATTGAAAGACCGCCAACTTCCTCTTGTCGACTTCATTACATTCCAAAACTCAGATATATCCTCTAGATGTTGAATCCATCGCTTATCCTTAAGTGGATTTGCATCTCCAAATTTTTTTTAGGTTTCAAACTTTTAAAATGTCTTAAAAGGCTATTTGTTGAAGATGTTGAAGAAACATGTTCCCTTTGCTTCATAAAAGATGCAAACAATTCCATAGCATTTGTTTGTGTGGAGGACTGATCCCCTTGACTTTGAGTTGTCGAGTTATTTTGATTTGCCATGACCGTCAATAAAAATTATATCTAGTTATGGTCACAGATGAAATACACCTTCAGTTATAAATAATATCCAATGACATAATTAAGTCATGAACACACAAACATGTTATTTTACTTATAACCCTTATTTACAGACAAAATTTGGGTGTTTATTCACAACGTCACCAAAATATAGATAGTCACTTATACTACTTGATATGTTATCTAATATTTATCTTCCTATTTCATTTTTATCCTATCATTATTAATTCCTTCGATAAAGAAGGACCTGTTTTATCCTTTACTGCTCGGGAAGGTCCAATAACTTCCTAAGAGTAGTCATTTGAGCCAACTGACTTAGACTTCTCTTTATAGTATTATTCAACTATATTATTTGGAAATCGTTTTTGTCTTATATTCCATCCTTGTGGTGGTAGTGCTCCTTTTTTCCTTAGAAATTTAAAGCTTCTCCATAGTCGGTCTTTTCTACTGGTTTAATCGCCATCTCAAATGGTTTCTTTTTATGGCGTAGAAGGTAGAGAATTAGGTCCCTTTTTAAACCTTCTTCATAGTCATTATCTCTGTTATAAAGTTCATATATCTCATCGAGGAGAATCTTCTTTGCTCTCCTCTTAAGCATAGGCTTTTCTTTTGTGCATCTTGCAGAAACTAATTGTTCATTTGGTATGTTGGTGCACTTAACACCCCTCCCCCCATGAATCCCTCGTACACCATGTTTTGCTGCTTGCCTTAAATTATTACTGCAAATAGTCATAAAGATGTCAATAATTGTGAAAACTTTCTATTCCAATAAATTAAATTGTGATACTATATAGTTTTCCAAAAACACCCCTCAAACCTCGGCTTTGATACCAATTTCTGTAACACGCCCACTTTGGTACACTTATCAAGAAGCGGTGTTATTAAATACAAGTTGTGGTGCTAATAAAACAATATCAGAACTTAACAAATGTTTATTGAAATATAAAATCATTCAAAGTACATGATTTTAAACGGATGAGCAATTATACAATCACCCCCTTATATAACATGGTTACAAAGATCCAAGAGCCCAATCATTAAATAACTATACATATCAGTACATAAAGAGATAATATACATAATAAAAGTCTTCATTTCAAAGCAGCCAACTAACCATCTAAACTGAAATGTTTTAAGTGTAGCATCATGCGCAACACATACACTGTGAGATAGCTATTTAAGCTTAGTTTTCAACTCATGTCTTAATGGATTGTATTATAGTTTCTTCTTCAGAGGTTTCATCAATTCAAAGTTTAAATCAATAAACAAGTAAGACTTTGAGATATTAAATAAAGCAAGTTCATAATAAACTTTATCACATCAAAACTCATAATTTTTTTAAAATACATTTTTATGAATCTAAACCACACCCTTGATTTAGTTTAGATTTTAGGATACTTTATCCTGTTGCGGTTGGCATCCCGTCACTAACTTGGGGCCTACTCTATTCGGTTCAATACCAACATAGATTAATAGTGCACTACCCAAGATCTATTGTCTTATACCGCACCTTCGAAGAAATATAATTAAGAATTTTTTTCCAAAGTAATCTTGAATTACTTTTTCAAATTCATACTTTTAAGGGTTTATGACAAACCCAAACCACCTCAAAAATGTTCTAATCTATGTTAAGAAGACCTCAATACTATTGGAAGAAAACGGTTGCATTTATGATTACTTCATAAAGGTTATAAAGTCCAAAATAAAAAGGAAAGATAGCATTTCAAAATTTGCTATAAAAAGTTTTAGCAACAATAAGAATGTTAAAATAAAAATTGTAATATTTATAAAGAGTTATGAAAAGTTTTGGGCTTATTAGAGTGCCTTATAAATAATTCAAAGAAAAGACGGTGTTTCTAAGAAGCTATGAAAAGTTTTTGGTAGTTTAAAATGGTTTTCAGACTAAAAACTGCTATTACAGCATTTTTGGTGCATTTTGAAAAGTTCTGGGCTTGTTAGAGTGCCTCATAAATAGTTCATTGAATGAGACAACCCTTTAGAAATGCTAAGAAAAGCTCTAGTTTGAGACTCTTTATTGTTAGGAACATTTAAAAAGCGTTTCAAATTCCAGAAGTGATTCAAATTTCAGAAATTCGAACTTTTGATCAGTTTGTTTGGAAAAAAATGTTTGATTCTATTTCTTTATGATAAATATAGTTCTAAACTCCAAATTTTCTATAGTAAGAAGCTTTCTTAGTCCACTTAATTACCATGAAAAGAATTCCTTAAATTCATTTATCGATTTAATACATAAAATTTAACAATATGAGGCATTTTCATCATGTCCATTTCGGGCAGATTTTTAACTGACTTTGTATGCATTTTTCTAGTACACAAACGATCAAATTAGAAAAAGTGGCTAACATTAAAGTTGTAGGCCTTTAAGTTAGCTTTCTAGAAAATTCAAGAAATCAAATTCTCATTAAGAAATGAAGAAGATATGATATAAATACCGAACGTCATTTTCATAGGTTCGAGACCTATCATTCATTCTTAATTTTCACAACTTTTCTTCAAAGTATGAAATGAATACATGCAGTCAAATAGTTTTTCTCACCTTAGAATTGTATCTTGAACTTGTATTTTATTCTCTTTGCTTCTTCTAAGTTTCTCCTTAATATCTTAACTTGTTTTTGTTTTGTGAATGTATGAAAAGAAATGAACATTTCCTCCCTTTTTATAACATTCTTTAAGGCTAGTTTAGTAATTTGGTTTTGGACCCTTGTCCATCTTATCCTCTTGCAAGCTTTAGGATGTAGATAGATGCCCCCTTACGTGTCTTAAAATTTTTTTACACATGGACACCTAATGTCTTTATGTGTCTTTATCTCCTTATATCTCAAGACATGTGTACCTTCATTCAACGACACGTATCCATGCCACTTATCATATTTTAAAATATATATACATATACCATTAGTTTTTAGTTATAAGTTATGTGTTATATATATTTATATACATCTACCTACGTATGTACTCATTATACCTAAATATTTGAATCAGATCGAATTAGTATGTTCAAAATTTCTAGAAAATTTTTCATGCTCGGTTTCTGAGTTAGGTTGTTACATAAACATTCAATGACATCATACAACATCCATTAACAACACAGATTGTCATTTATACAAGGGTTCATAACCTATTCACACAAATGTGACATTTTTATTACTTTTAACTAAGCGTCCAGGCTTTAAACACAAAAAGTGACGTTTTTTTAACCTTTTACACTAAATGTTTACATTTTAACACTTATGGCAATATTTTTTAACACATTAGTTAAGTGTTCATGCTTTAAAACACACAAAGGTGATATGGTTAACCTTTTTCACTAAGTACTCATGCTTTTCATACTTAGCTACCACCCAAAACAACTCAAATCAAACCATTCATCATCATATCCAACTCAAACATACATGTTACTACCAAAATTAACTCTGAAACAAGCTGACAGTGAAGGGGTATTGGTGATCGTAAGCACATAGGAATTCTTCAAAAGGCAGAGCCAAACACTAGAAAGAACCAAGAGTAGGAAAGAATGGTCTGAGAGCTACATAAACCGGGACTATCCTACAAGAAAGGAACTCAGAAGCTACAAAATAGCAACAGGTTCTCTCCAGCGGGATCCATCCAGTAGGGGGATCCTATAGTGAAAGGTCATCTATGATGAAAGATAAGAAAGAGAGAGGCAAGAGCTCCACCAACCGAAACCCAGAAAGACGGAAGGGATACCGGTATTAACCTGCTTTATATTGATACACAAGGAGATAAAGACATCAAGAGTATCAAGCCAAAGGTGCATAAAGATTATCCGAACCAGGTTCTAAAACATCTACTGCATAAACACCGCAAGGTCGCACCGATAGACAACACGAAGCTCACCCGGAGTTACTTTCTGGAAGACTAGGCTATACCCGACAACCCCACCGACAGGCAAACCGGAACCCTAAGAAGGATACAGGCTATCCATACTAAACCACTTAGTATAGACACCAACAACGGTTCTGAACCGGTAGCCATCTAGATACCCCTTGAGGACAAGCTCCTCTAAGTATTTATGAGAAAACCAGGAGCCTACATCTGAAAGCTTATAACAGATAGCATACAACATGAGGTTCAAAGACCTTCTGGAAAAAGCTACTATATCAACGAGGTCATATCACTCTCACAGAAGCTCCATCTGACCGGGACCTTCCTTCCAGAAGCTTTGATCCATACTACAAAGCATTCGGGAGCTAAAACAACCGAAACCAAGGAGAAAAGCAGCTGATAAAGGTATCCACAGGCCCAATGGCCCAACAACTAAAGGGTCTCTGATTTCTATAATAATAGGATCCTAATGGTCACATTTAAGGGGGATTTTTCTCGATCTTGTCTTTCTTCTCTAAGGAGAAAACCCTAAATTCCACATTAGATTGGGGATTCCTTTAACTCTTATTATATATCTACAATTTATGATTGAAGAAGTTAGAGACTTAAATATTTTTAGTGATTTGATAATCATATTGTTCCAATTTATGATGGAACATAGAGTTAATACTAACCTTTCATATGAAAGAGTTGTTTATGACCCCCTCGAAAATAGAGGAAAGACTTCGTGGAAACTTGAAGCCTTTCCCTTTGTTTATCTCGAGGGCTGGCAACATGAATCAACCCTCTCATGTTGAGCCTAATGCTACTCAACTCTGAAAAAGAGGTTGATTGCAAGCTTATGGCTTGATCACTAATGCAACCGAGGCCCTTTGGGCCGGTTCAGTGTGGAACGATCATTTAAGTCAATAAGCGTTGTAGCACCCTTACCATCCGAGTACTGGGAAGCATTAGCCAGTTTTCCACTTATCCCAATGTATATCATTTTGCCCATGATCTAAGGGGTCGCTGATTACTTAGGGCACTAGGTGTACCAATATAACTCATAATGAGACCCTTGAATATGTGTACCAATATATCGTTTTCTTAAATATATGCTCTATATAACTTATTTTGGGTGTCGACCAGAAATATCGTTAACATTTTAGCACTAGAAGTAGGGCTTGAACCTCCGATCTTGTGGTTGATCCATCAATAATTAATTTGGTAAAGTTTATTACTCCATGGCAGTAAAGATGAAATCAAAAAGAATGGAAGAGCGAAACAAGGAACCGACTCCTAATGCGATCCGTAAGGAAACATGGATCTAGCGCTTAATCTGAACAATACTGAAAGAGGGCCTACATCCAATCCAACACAACTGCCAAATCCAAACGCCATGGAAGACAATGTCGCAAGAATTATGGACTTAGGGAAGAAAATCTAGGAAATGCAAGCTCAAATGAATGCTTCTCAAACGCAGAAGTCTTTAGGACTCACCAAATCCAGTCAAAGAGAGACGGATAAATCTCCGAAAAGAAAGGGTCTCATTCAACACTCCGAAGTAAAAGAGAAGCTCAAGGAAACTTCCTCTAAGAAGAAGAAGTCCCATTTGACAGGAGTAAACCATCAAGGAAATCAATGCGACCAAGAACAATCCGAGAGTTCCACTTCCAAAGATTATGATCCTAAGAGAATAAACTATGACAACACGGAAGCTTATCTTAAAGAAATTGCTCAGATGACTGTCAAAGACTTATTGGGAAGTAAGGGGAGAAGGACTCAAGACGATAGGATTAACGATAATGAAAGAGTAATGCCTTTCATCGATGAAATTATGAACACCATAATACCATCTAGGGTGAAGGTTCCAACCATAAAATATCTTGGAACAACAGACCCTTATGATCATCTAATGGCTTTCGACAGCCAGATGAATATCTATAATGCTTTGGGTGCCATCAGATGTCGTCTTTTCCCGATGACCCTTCAAGGGGCGGCAACAAAGTGGTATCGTCAGTATAGAGAAAACACCATTTACTCATGGAAACAGTTCTCCTATAAATTTTCCGCGCAGTTCTGCATCTGCAAAGATCCGACAGTCTATTAGGCAGTCATCGCCAACATCAAATAGAGGCAAGGGGAGTCTTTAGGAGATTACTTGAAAAGGTTCGATATCGAGGCATTAAAGGCCAAGGATATGAACGACCCTGGCAAATTGATAGCTGTGCATTCGGGGTTAATCGTAAACAACCCTTCTGGAAAGAATTATACATTCACGGCTATAAAGACATACAAGACTTTTACTTCCAAGCTGACAAGTTTATTCGCATGGACAAATTGTACTTCGTGAAGAGAAAGTTTGGGACTCGAGGGAAAGGGGGAAGCTCGAGCTTTGGACGAAAGCCCCCAGAGGGAAATCAAAAGAGATCAAGATGGGAAGATTCTAATACCAACTCAATTTATTTGAATAGGCCCATCTCGTTCGTGTATGATTTCGCAAAAGAAAGTGTTAATGACTTCTCCATCTCGTTCAAATCCAAGAATTGCCCTGAACCTTATTCCGACGGTAAGTATTGTAAATTCCACAAGACCAACGGGCATAAGACTGACAAATGCAATGTATTGGAAGGGATTATTCAGAATTTAATCTGAGAGGGTCATTTGAAAGAATTTGTTTTAAACAAGATCACGTTAGCTCAGCATACAAATGGACAACAAAAGGTTTCAGCAAATGCAATAGAGACTACTGTAGAAGAGGGAAACTTAGACTTGGGTCCACCTATAAATCGAATCAATGTGATCCATGGACGGCCACACTCTAATGGAAATTTTCCGAGAGCGAGGAGTCAATACATGAAGGAAGCCATGGAGGGGTTATTTTCCATTCGAGAAGAGCCATCGTTGAAGAACGCACGTTATGCTCTCAAAATGCACAACTTAGTGGTTTTTCCATAAGAAATGAAGAAAGGTGTCTTCCACCCACATAACGATCCCCTTATGATAACAGCACCAATAGTACTCTATGTCGTCTCCAAAATCCTTGTGGACACTGGAGTGCCATCAACATCATCTTCAAACACACTTTCGATCATATGGGAATCTCTGAGAAGAAGTTGGATCCAAGCAACGAACCGATCTTCGACTTCAATAATAAGTGATCTACTCCGGTAGGGCAAACCAACCTTTTGGTACAAGTTGGACTGTCTCCGCTTCATAGAACCTTCGAAACTTTCTTCGTTGTGATCGATCAACCATCCTATTACAACACCTTCTTCAGACGACCGACTTTGGAGGAAATGGACGCTTTCGTCTCTTCAAAATACCTTATGCTAAAATTTCTAACCAAGCAGGGATGGGGTACCATCTGGGGAGAACAATTTAGTTATCGCGAATTGTATTTCGCAACAATTAACAAATACAAAAGGGAATGTTCTTCGTACTTTGATTCCTCTGCTATTTTTATGCCTTTGCATAAGGGATTCTTACATCCCACATTTGAAGCCAGTGCAAAAGTTAACAAAGCCGACAAACATGTAAATGGTAGGTACACTTCTTTGAAAAGAAAAAGAAAGACAACCGATGATGTAAACTTGACTGAAGAAGGACAAATTGTCATGGATTTAGATTCTAGAGGGGACATTGAAAGAATGAAACCAAAAGAAGATTTGGAAGAGGTGAACGTTGATTCAAGGGATAGGTCGAAGGTTGTCAACACAGGGAAAAGGTCGACATAGCCCCTTAAGAGCGACCTAATTCGGTTCCTACATCTCAACAAAGATGTCTTCGCCTGGACCCATTTAGACATTGTCGGGATCAACCCCTCTATAATGAGTCATGCCTTATGCATTGATCATTCAGTGATCCTAGTTCGGCAAAAGAAGAGACAATATAATAGAGACCAGTTTGAGTCCATAAAGGACAAAGTCAAATGGTTGGAGACAAATGGGTTTATCCGAGAAGTTCTTTACCCAAAGTGGTTAGCCAACCCTGTTCTAGTAAAGAAGTCCAATGGGAAGTGGAGGACATGTGCTGACTACATGGATTTAAACAAGGTTTGCCCAAAGGATTGCTATCCACTTCCACAGATATACCATAGTCGATGCAACAAATGGTCATAAGATGCTATCTCTTATGGATGCTTACTCTAGGTGAAACCAAATTCCAATGCATAAATCCAACGAAGAGCACACAAGCTTTATCATTGATTGGGGAAGATTTTGCTATAAGGTAATGCCCTTTGGATTGAAAAATGCGGGAGCAACATACCAAAGGTTAGTAAATAGAATGTTTCAAGGACAAATAGGGCGCAACATGGCAGTATATGTGGATGACATGCTAGTAAAATCCATCGAGGCAAAAAACCATTTGAAAGACTTAGAAGAAATGTTTGATGTCCTAAGAAGTTACAAATGAAGTTAAACCCACAAAGGTGCTCTTTTGTAGTCCAATTTGGAAAGTTCCTAAGGAATGTAGTAAGTGAGCAAGGGATTGAAGCTAGCCCAAACCAAATTCAAGCCATAAAAGACATGGAAGAACATACGACGAGCAAAGAAGTCATGAGCTTAAATGGGAAAGTAGCAACCCTTAGTAGGTTTATTTCCAAAGCCATTGACAAATGTGTCCATTTCTTTGATGTCATAAAGAAAAAGAAGAATTACGAATGAAATGAAGAATGTAAAAAGGCCTTTCAAGAATTGAAAGTTTAAATGAGAACTCCCTCGATTTTATCCAGTCCCGAGAAAGGAGAAGATTTATACCTTTATATGGTTGTCTCAGAATATGCAGTAAGCTCAGTCCTAATAAGAGAAAGTAATGGGACCCAACACCCAATTACGTTAGCAGAAGGCTAAAGGACGTGGAAACCCGATACCCAGCAATGGAAAAACTAGCATATTGCCTAGTGCTTACCGCCCAAAAGA
Source organism: Allium sativum (assembly GCA_030737875.1). Taxonomy (NCBI): domain Eukaryota; kingdom Viridiplantae; phylum Streptophyta; class Magnoliopsida; order Asparagales; family Amaryllidaceae; genus Allium; species Allium sativum. The sequence goes on from CM060912.1 coordinate 435,692,030, forward strand.
TAAGTGGGTACTTCTAAGCTTATCCCATTAAGGTGTTAACTAACTTTCCGCTTAAACATGTGTCCTTCAAGTCAGATATCTCTCGGAGGTTAGTCAAATGGGGAGTTGAACTTAGCCAATATAAGATTGAGTTTCACCCTTAAGCAGCAATTAAAGGACAATCTCTCACAGACTTCATGAACGAATGCACAAGTTTCGTTATAGAGCGATCGGTTAAAGATAATGACTTAAAGGCCAAGTGGCAACTTTTGGTGGATGGAGCTTCAAACAAATAGGGAGTGGGGGTAGGTTATATCATAATTACCCCTGACGGACACCGTTTGCGCTATGCCATAATGTTAGGATTCTCGTCAACTAATAATGTAGTCGAATATGAGTCGATAATGGCTGGTTTGAATTTGGCACTGTAGTTGAAGATATCTCAAGTACAAATCTTTAGTGATTCACAACTAATGGTAAACCAAATAAAACAAACCTATCAAACCAAGGATGCACGACTAATCCTATATGTGAAAAGGATATTAAAGATGCTTTCCTGATTTGAGGATTTTTCAATTCATCAAATACCCCACGGGGAGAATACTCAAGAAGATTCACTAGCCAAATTAGCCAGCTCCCGTAGGGGCCCCGAAACTCGAGTAATTCTCGTGGGTTATCAGGAATGACCTAGTATCAAATATGAAGAATCAAAAATAGGGAAAGAAATATTAGTCCCAACTAGATCCCAAGTCTTGAGAGAGGAGGATGAAGGGAACAAAGAGGGAAGCTCCAATATGGAACCTCCCTTAACAGAAATGAATCACCACCATGAAAATACCTGGATGTCTCCTATGGTAGACTACCTCCTAAACGGAACTTTACCCCCTAGTAAGCAAGACGCAGGAAGGATAAAACACCAAGCTCCTACATTTGTAATTATGGATAATATACTATATAAAAAGGAACATTCACTTCCCTACTTAAGACGTGTAAGCTCCGAAGATGGTTTTAACCTGTTAAGAGAAACCCATGAAGAATTGTGTGAAGACCATTCCAATGGAATTAAGATGGCTAAAAGGGTCATGTGATAAGGTTATTATCGGCCATGAATGGTTAATCAAGCAATTGAATATGTCAAAAATTGTGAAAGATGCAACGGTACTCTTTGGTGCCTCGGCTTCCCCTTAGCAATATAACCACTATCTCAAGCCCCTGGTTATTCAATGCTTGAGGAATAGACCTAATCGGGCCATTATCAATCTCCAAGGGTGGAGCTAAGTATGCCATAACAGCCATCGACTACTTCAACAAATGGGTGGAGGGGGAACCCCTTCCGGCAATCACGTCTAAAAAGGTGTTGAGATTCATAATAAAGAATATCATTACCCATTTTGGAATCTCTCACAAGATCATATCAGGCAATCAAACACAATCCAAGAGCGAAGAATTCACTCGGTTTTGCAAGAAAAATGGAATCATTAAAAGTTTTTCCTTGGTAGCCAATCCATAGGCCGACGGAGCTGTCGAAGCTACCAACAAAACCATAAAGATAATTCTTAAAAAGCGCCAAACCCAAGACAAAGGAAATTAAGCCAAAGAGTTACCCTTAGTGCTTTAGGCATATAGAACCTCTGCCAAAACAACAACGGGACGCACCCCTTTTTCCTTGACATATGGATGCAAAGTTATGCTTCTGGTTGAGGTCGAAATCCCATTACATAGAAGGATAGTATATGCGTTTAATCCCAATCAGGAGTTAAGTAAGGAATCTTTAGACCTTATACAGGGATTAAGAGATGAGGCTACGATCAGAACAACTGAATATCAGAGGAGGATTATGAAATACTACAACACAAAGGTCAGAACTAGAACCTTCGCAAAAGGAGAGTTAGTCTTACGAAGGGTGAGGGCTAACACAAAGAACCTAACAGATGGCCCTCATGTCCCAAATTGGGAAGGACCCTTGATCACCCATCAAGAAGTTATGCTCAGAACATATCGACTATGCAGACCCAATGGTGATCTTGTTTTGAGAACATGGAACTCGAAATATTTAAGACCTTACTTGTCAATGATAAAGGAATAAGGAAAAATACTTTCTTCCGAAGATGATCACGTAACTAAGGGCATAGAAACCCTTTCAGTAGCTTAACGAAACCCAAAAGGGGTCAAGCCAAAAAAAAGGATCAAATCCCTTGTCATCACCAAAATTGTGCAGGACAGGGCATCCCCGAAGGGGGATGGTGTGTTAACCTTTATCCATGCCCAAATAAAAGATGGTAGGTTAAAGCATCAAAAGCGTAAGCCTCCTTTTCACACCAGAAATGGTTGTGGTGGTGCATCAAAAATTAGCATGCCCTACCACTCCTCGCAAAAGAGCATGCCTTGCCTCTGCTAGAACTAAGCATGTCCTGCCTCTGCTTGCAAAAGACTTCGTCCTACCTCTACTTATGTTCTTCATTACCCATAGAACGGAACGCAAACTTTTATAATCGCCAATGATGGTCGAGCCAGGGCACCCCTCGAAGGAGGTGTCGCGTAAGCCTCTATCAGTACTTACGATGGTCAGTATAGAGCATCAAAAGAGTAAACCTTAGTTCTGTGCCAACGATGGCCCCATCTAAGTTTCTAAGACCTTATCATGACTTATAATGGTCAGGATAAGGTGCCTCCTAGAGGGAGGTCGGGTAAGTCCTTGAGCCCTACTTGTGGATAAGCTAGCCAAGTACACCGGACGTACAGGCCCAAAGAGTGGCCAATAAAACACGTACATCCTCTGCTTTGATATCAAAATCCTAGAGAGTGGCTCAAGAAGCACATACAACCTCTGCTTCACAAATAAAATCCAAAGGGATACCAAAACACTAATACCAGATGGGAGCATCTAATCTTCAATCTTTAATTACCTGAACAAGGGTTGGTTCAGGTCTTCTATACTGATACCTGAACCTCCGTTGGTTCAGTTCTTCACAAATACTGTCAGTGGGTTTCTGGTAATCAATCTTTAATTACGTGAACAAGAGTTGGTTCTGGTCTTCTATACTAATACTCGAATCTGGGTTGGTTCGGTTCTTCACGAATACCTGAAGTGGGTTTCTGATACTCAATCTTTAATTACCTGAAGAAGAGTTGGTTCGGGTCTTCTATATAATACCTGAATCTAGTTTGGTTCAGTTCTTCACAAATACCAGAAGTGGGTTTCTAGTACTTATTCTCTAATGCTTGAACAAGGGTTGGTTCCGGCCTGCTATATTAATAACCGAATCCAGGTTGGTTCATTGCTTCACAAATACCGGAAGGGGATTCCCGATCCTCGGTATTCATATTACCCTAATATGGGTTAATTCTAAACTTCAGCTAATGCCAGAAGGGAATTCCTTGTCTTTGATCTCTATTTTACCCAAATAAGGGTTAATTCAGAACTTCAATTAATGCCGAAAGGGGATTCCCGGTCTTCAATCTTCAATTACCCAAACAAGGGACAGTTCAGAACTTCTATTAATGTAGGAAGGGGATTTCTGGCCCTTGATCATTAGATTACCTATATAAGAGTTGGGCTAAAGGCTATTATCAAAGCAAGAAATCAGTGATCATCTACCAATCTTTAACGGTCAGGTAAAAGCTAGCGCAGTAACAATACCTTGGAGGCTTCGTTGTGCCATCCCATGGTAAGAAAGCTTAGAAGGAAAAGTTTTGTAACACCCAGTATTTTTACACTAAAGAGGATAAATAAAAAAATTAATTTAATATTCAGAATTAAGGGAAACAGACTACGTCATTGCATCCGACTCGAAATTCTGGTCAAGATAGACACCTGGTTTGCGTAAAATGGATAACGTATGAAGAAGTTATGAATAGTAGAAGTTTGACGATGAAAGCACGAACAACTGGCGCACTTGACAAGTGCGCTAAGATATTTTTACACCGCCGCACCTGTAAAGAGCGCCCATTTTATTTTTTGGGCATCCGGACCACTTCAAGTTGGTGTCGACCCATAGGCCGAACCCCCTAAGGCTGACGTGGCAGGTCGAATTCTGAAGGCTAGCAGCTATATATATGGCTCCATTTCTCTTGTTTTCTACACTGAAAATGATGGAGGATCAGATGCTATTGGTGCCTGAGCTAAATCAAATCTCTTTTTCTTTTGCAATCCAATTAATCAAGTTTAGAGATTCAAGTGTTTCAAGTGTAGATCTGAGATCCAAACTTCACTATTCTCCTCCTATTCTTCTAGATCCGATCAATGTGAGTTCAAGTTACCTTTAGAGTTGAATAATTAAAAGTAAGACATGATATGATTGTAATTTGGGTATATGCTTAGGATTCAATCATATCAGATCTACCGTAATTTGTGAATCTATGAAATTCCGAATTAACTATGATTTGGATCTTAACCGTTATCATTTTAGATCAACTCTTGATTATAGATCTAATTCTATTTAGATCATTTTATACCTATCATGTTGCAGTTGATTTGGATCTTAACCATTATCATGTTAGATCTTCTTTTGATTATAGATCTAATTCTATTTAGATCATTTTGTACCTATCATGTTGTAGATGATTTGGATCTTAACCGTTATCATATCAAATCTACTTTTGATTAGGGATCTAATTCTTTTTAAATCATTTTGTACCTATCATGTTGTGGTTATTTTGGATCTTATCCTTATTTATGTTAGATCTATTTTTGATTATAGATCTAATTCACTTTTTAGATCATTCGGTACTTACCATATTATGGGTATTTTGGATCCATCATTAGTTGGACATCTTTAAGAATTAGATCTAAACTTTCGCCTAAATGTCATGACAAGTCTACCTTGGTTTCACTGTTTAGATTACTTGATCCTATCATATTGCGGTTAAATAGGATCTATTATTAGTTCGACATCTAAATTATTATTTGCATCTTATCATGTCAGTTATGACATCCCTATTATGTTAAGATTGATTTTAATATCACATGTTCACTAGATCCGTTCATATATGTCCATCTTATCATTATGTTGTTATATGATTGTGCCACCGCTCGTTTATGTCAATCTTGTTAGAATAATCATTTCTGTTACCCTGTCCTTTTATTTTAGCCTGGCTACTTTTTAGCCTAGGCATGACGTTAAATTATGCGAATACGTTAAAATGGGAATGAGGGGCAAAACAGTATAAATTGGCCATAATTTGTAAATGGAAAGTTTGGCATATCTTAATGTTTATAAACATGAATTTGGGCATATAATTAATTATGAGCATAATTGGGGAAAAAGAGGAATGGACACCTATAAAGACATAGGAATAATTAATTAATAATTGAAATGCCTAGGATTACAGTAATTCGAAACTTTAGTGCCACTTATGACACGAGGTTAGATTGCACTTGCGGTGGAAGTCTGCCCGGAACCGACCGGCATATCCAGCGACCGCAAGTGGTGAGTCTAATGTGAGAGGTCTAAGTGCACAAATATGATACATGCTATGACACGAGGTTAAGCCCGATTTGTGGAAGAAGTCTGCCTGGAACCGATCGGCATATCCAGCGTCCACAAGTTGTAGGCCTAATGTAGGAGGTCTAGCACATTTTAACCATAATCGAATATGGTAATAAAGATGAAAATATAACCTAGTTGAATCCATAAGGATTGTATAAGCCTGTTAAATATGTAGGGTTAATTAAACTTGTTAAATCGATGGGGTTAAGCAGACCTGTTAAATCTATGGGGTTTAGTAAACCTGTTAAATCTGTAAGGGTTATATGAACCTGTTAATTTAGAAAACTTAACCTGTTGAATATGTTGGGGTTATACTGACTCATTAACTTGTAAAGTTTAACTCGTAAATCTGTAGGGGTTATGTGAATATATTAAATCTGTTAGGCATAACCTGTAAAAATCCTAGTTAGTTGAGGACACAAGATCTATAAGGGTTGGCTTATGTCATATGTTGTGTGGGATCCATATTAGTCAGTAACCCATTTTGGTATTAAAGGGGGACCCCGCACTAGGTAGTCAGGGCACACTTACTGAACTGATTATAAGAGATTCATCTGAGAGGAGGTGTGTACTGGCGCGTTCCAACGGACTCATGTGTGAGCAAGAGTACGACCTACATCTGAGAAAATAAGCTGCTGTAGCACTAGTAAATAGGTCTGTGTCCTTCTGTAGGTTGTCAAGTTTAGGAAGTAATACACCCTACTGTGGGGCCGACACAGGGTATTTACGGGATATGGAGTCGATCGATTAAGGGGGTTGTAAATAGGGTACGTTTGGTCCTATTTATTTCTTTGAGGTACCTGTTTTTCTTTCTGGGCTAGCACCCGTTATTTTTTATTAGGTACCGGCTAATTTCGTTTGGGTTAAAACCCATTACTAGAGTACACCTAAAACTACCACTGTATTTCTGTTGGGATCATCCTGTTTCTGTTAAGCAATTAGGGATTATGTAATCCTGTTACATATATGTTATACTAGTATTTGTGAAGAGAAATCTCTAGAAGCGCAATAAACTTTATCATGTTTACCTCGTCATACTTGATGTTATCTTTCTTGTCCATCTTATATGCCTATCATGATACTTTCACTTATTTATTTGCTAAAAGTAACAGGACTCGCCAGACTTTATGTCTGGCCCTTTTTGTTTCCTCTTCTTTCTTATGTTCCCCCTCCCCCTAGGTTCGCAAGGTTGGAATTCTCAGGCTTAGTCAGGACTCGGTTATCATCTTGATTGGTGCAGAATTTGAAGTATTGCTCAGTTTCTATCTTTAACTGCTATGGCATTGTCTCTTTTGGGGAATTATGCTTTTTATTTATTTTATATACTTTGATGGTACAAGACGGAAGTTTTATATTATTGTAATGGGTTTCATGTAGTTTCAGACTTATGGTATTTTGGACCACGCTGTTATGGTTTATGTTTGAAATAAATGTTAAATTCCGCTATTGCTTTTATATCTATTTGTAATATTTCTGTTTATGTTTACCTATAATGCTTCACGAAACTTAATGCATTCTCTTAGTAAGTGACACTAATGGATGTAGGGTGTCACACTTGGTAACAGAGTCGAAGGTTACCAGATTGGATAAAAGATTTTGAAAATTATTTTCAAAATGATTTTAAAAGAAAGCATTTTCAAAAGAAAAGCCTGTTTTGGAAAACATATTCCCCGAAGCCATACGTAATATCTTTCGATTCTCTATTTGAATCGCTTTTTCCTTTTCTATTCAACATGTCTGGGGAACTCAATATTCCTGAGGGCATTACAATACCAGGCTGGCTCCATAGGTATCTAGAGGCTATGGCGCCTGCCGGTGATCAAGCTGACGTTCCTCCCCCAAACGCACTAGTTGTTCCTCCTCCCCCTCCATGAGCAGTTAACTTCTCTAAGATCTACAAAGATTTTCGTGCTATGGGAGGAAGGTTGTTCCATGGAACCGTGACTTCATAGAGGCAAGGAATTGGCTCAAGGAGACGGAGGACTTGTTAGGAATCTTCGATGTGGACGATAATAGGAAGATTCAGCTAGCCGCCTGGCTACTGAATGATGAATCTTCGTTTTGGTGGGAAGTAACTCATGCGGGGCATCCTGTGGAAACTTGGGATGACTTTAGACAGAGGTTTGAAATGAAGCTTCTTTCTCAAGCTGAGAAAAGCATGCAAATGGAGAGGTTCTTAGCGCTCAAACAAGGAGACATGACTGTTAAAGAATGTGTGAACAAATTCAACCAGCTAGCTAGATTTTGTTTGGAACTAGTAGATATTCCGCATAAGAAGGCCTTGTGGTTTGTTAAAGGACTAAATGAACCCCCTTCATGGGTTAGCTATGTCCCGTATTCCAATGGGAGCAACTTTTGAGAAGCTCGTTGATATGGCCTTAATGCATAAGGAAGATAAAGCTGAAAAGAAGGAAGTTAAGGTTGAGGAAATAACAAACAAGAAAGTGTGGCCCAAGAAAGAACAACAATAAGGGGCGGAAAGCACGACAAGGCTCAAGGTAAAAAGAAATGTCGTGGTTGCGGGAACATGGGTCATTTGGTCAAAGACTACAGAAAAAGGAAGAATGCTTGCTTCAACTATGGTGAAATCAGACACTATACTAGGGAGTGCCCGAAGAAGCAAGGGCATGATCTTCTAGAGGTAGGTGCATGCTCTCGTGGCTAGTGTATCGGATAGAAGTAGGAATGTTTCTGTTGAAGGTTTGCTTTTCTCTTTCCAATCATCATGTTAGAACTTTTTAATTCAAGCGCTTCACATTCTTTTATATCTGATTTTGTGATTAAGTCTCTGCTCCTTAGTATTATTATGGTTATGGATCCTCTTGTCGTCTCAAACCCTATTAGGGGTACCGTTCATCTGTCTATGATTTGTCAGGGTTTGAGAATATCTGTATTAGGTGTCGAATTTGAATACGATGCATATGTACTTGGTTTTATAGGATACTATCTAATTTTAGGGATGGATTGGCTAGCCATGTATGGTGCCATTCAAGATTTTTAGAGGAGGGTCGTTAAATTTCTGACTTGCCACAGGAAGAACCTCGAGATTTCTTATGACCCTAAAGGGGTCTGTCATGCTTAGTTTCCTAGAATCTCTTGATGCAACTATTGATGATCTGCAATCTGTACCAGTAGTTCATGAGTATTCAGATGTTTTGAGGGGGTTCAGGGCTTACCTCTGAGGTGTGATCGACTTTTGTATATACCTGGTGGACAATGTAAAGCCGGTTGCATTACATGTGCGCTATATGGCTCCAAGGGAAAGAAGGGAGCTCAGCAAACAATTAGGGGAGCTACTTGAAATGGTGTTGGTTAGGCAAAGCATATCAAAATAGGGTGCTTCAGTTGTCTTTGCAACTAAGGCATACAACTCTCTTCACTTATGTGTGGATATTCATGATGTTTTTCCACATTTCTTATATATGGAAGTGTCTACATGATACAACAGAGGTAGTTAGGCCGAGCATGCTGTAATGACCCGCATTTGCAGAGGTATTATAATTAATTAATTTAATTATTTAAAAAGGTGATTAAAAGGATTTAATGGTCATCGAATTAAATAACGGTGAATATTTAATTAAAATAATAAATTAAATAATATTTTTAATTCTGAAATAATCAGAATGTGCTGAAATGGCGATATGGTGTGAATTGGATCATCTGTGATATTTAGTTCAGTTTAGAATTGAAGTAGAATAACGAATATATTATTTGAACGATAGTTTGAACATATAATTTAATTTTAATTAAAATCGAGCTTGAAATGGCGCTGCAGTTCGTAATTTGGCGATTTGAACTTCAACTGAATGTACAGGATTCGTTTTAAGCCGGATTTCTGTGAAACAAGAAACGCGTGGAGCTGGTAGAGTATATCTTTCTAGTGGAAGAGAAAAATCGGGATTTCGTCATGTAGATTTTGATTTATGTCCAAATCAAATTTTAGAAAAGTCGTTGTGGAATTCCTTTATAATTTATAAAGGAATTATTTATATTTTAAAAAGGAATTTCAATATAAATCGAATATCGGGTTGACCCAAATTTGAAATATCAAGTTAGAGATTCATATAGGAATATTCTAGAGCTGTATGGTATTCCACTGTGAATATATACGGTAATATTAATTTATTAATATTTTATTTAATTTTATTTAAATATATTTATATATTTAAATGGGTCATCCAGAGCTTTAAAAATAGCCACTTTTGCAAACGAAGTCGGAATTCAACGAAACTAATTTTGTTGGATCCGCAATGTTAAATAGTTGTTAGATTTCCAGTTTCGTGATTTTTGAAGTCAGTATGTGGCCGTATGGATTTTTATAGTGAGAAACAGTCAGTATTTCGACGGTTAAAAATATGTTGTGTGAGCAAACGGAGTCGGAATTCGACGAAACCAGTTTCGTCGGGACCGTAATGTCAAATTCTAGCAGCATGTCAATTTCCGTGATTTTTGAACATCGTGTGTGTTCGTAGAGATTTTTAAAATGCAGAAACGAATATAAAATAAAATAAAAACTAAAATATCTAAATCATTTGTGGACATAGACAAGGCCACACCTTCCTCTTCTAGGCCGCTCATTCCTGTGCTCAAAACAACAGCCACAATACCCTTCCTCAACCCAAAACCGTGGAACTCAATAAATTCCATACAAATCAAAATTTAAGTCTATAAATTCTAAAATAGGTACCACTGAATTCCTTTTCAAATTCTCTTCATTCTCATGTCAGTTGTGTGGGGTGCGACGAGAATTCTGGTTCGCTGATTGTTTACAGCGTTAATCTAGGGTTCGGTGAATCATGAGATTTAAGCATAGTTTCAAGAAATGGTGGATGTATTTGAGTTTATCGTGAGGTAGAATACTTGCATGGAATTTAAGGGGAGGAACGAAGGTGATAAGTGACGCACGAGCTACTGTTCACAGTCGAAGTACTGTTGTGATGCGGCGCAGGTATCCATTTCGAGTTTGAAGTTTATGGCATGGGTTTAACGAGATTTTGATTCTGTGATTTTTGGTGAAACAAGTTTGATTTTTAATGGAGTGAGGATGGTGCTTTGATTTTTTTAAGATCGGTTGTTGGGGGAAAACAAATAACGGAGGAACGATCTATTGTTTTGGGGAAGAAGGCACAGAGGGTCGGTCGGGTTCAATAGAAGGGAAATGGGCCGGAGATTTTTGAGTTAAGCCCATTTAAATGATTGAGTTTTATTTTTAAATTTTATAATAGTGTATTAACTTATAACCTTCATATCTCGGTCATATGTTATCAGATTGACGAACCGTAAGTTGCATTGGGATCGTATGGACGGACACTACATGATGGAACTGACTAGGAGTGGAGTGGAGCTCGTTTGAATTTATGGCGAAATAAACTGTTTGATTCAAATCAAACAACAGTTTATCGTTCTTTAACGATGAACTATAAATGTGAGTAAATTTCACTAACTCTAAACAGTTTATAATTTCATGTTGTATTTTTAGAACTGTTAAATATTGGCTGATTGATTTCTGTTTGATTGGACTGCTAGTCGGTTAGTTGAATTTCTATATTGATTCTGTTTAACAGAATATATTGGAACAGAAAGTGATGTTGATTTCATTATGTAACATCTGTGATGCAGGGAAACAGGTTGGAGGAACCCAACTGGGTTCCTCAATATATAAAATACTGTTCGGTTTCATATATTGTGTTATATGATGTGATATGAAATCTTTTGATGATTTTATATGCTTGAATGATACTGATCATTGTTATATGGCACGTTAAATACCATAAGGTATATTGGAAAGTAAAAAGGGAATTTTCAAAGTGTTTATTGAAAATAAAACATTTATAAAATCAAGAGATTTTATAAGAAGGGAATTATTTATAAAATCAAAGGATTTTATAAAGAGGGATATTTATTTAGAAAATAAATACGATATTATAAGAAGAATATTTATTTGTTAAATAAATAGAATTGAAAAGGAGATATTTGTAAACCATTTACAAATAGGATTGTAAAGAGAAATATTTGTAAACTATTTACAAATAGAATAGAAAGAGAAAATATTTGTAAAACAATTACAAGAAATGAAAAGGAAAACATTTGTAAAACATTTACAAATTGGATTGGAAAGAAAATATTTGTAAAACATTACAAATAGATTAAATGGAAATATTTATTTGTAGGAAATAAATAGAATGTTATAAATGAGTTATTTATTTAGAAAATAAATAGAAATAAAAAGCGATATTTGCAAATCATTTGCAAATAGAATTTAAAAAGGAAATATTTGTTTAGGAAGCAAATAGATTATAAAGGAAATATTTATCTTTTGATAAATAGATATATATGTATATATAACTCAGGACTTATATAAAGAAGTAAGAATCGATTTCAACATCGATGTTTACAACTGAATAAGGACAAAATGTTAATCAGTTAGGTTAAACCAATTAGAGTTAAACCAGTTGGAGTTAATCGATTAGAGTTAAATCAAATGAGTTAATCGAATATAGTTTATTCGAATATAAAGTAAAAGGAGTCAATCGAATATAGTTTATTCGAATAGAGATAAAGAAGTTATCGAATATAGTTTATTTGAATAGAGTTAAAGGAGTTATAGAATATAGTTTATTCGAAAGGAGTTAAGTGAAACGAGTAACTCAATAGCGTTAGTCCGATAGAGTTAATCCTATAGCGTTAGTCCAATAGAGTTAATCCAATAGTGTTAGTCCAATAGAGTTAATTGATAAAGGTTAATCGAATAGAGTAAATTGAATAGAGTCATCGAATATACCTTATCGAAGGAAAGAATTATCGAATAGAGATGATTCGAAAGAGAGTTACGTAAGGAAGTTTGTTAAATAAATTAAAAGGTGAACTTTGTCTATTTCATGGTTAGAAACGTTGTTCAGTTAAGGTCTGAGAGGTAGTATTACCCCAACTTGATTGACTTCATTTTTAACTAAGGAATGGTTAAGGTTCGATAGTGGAGGTGGGTTAAAGGAATTTAGTTAATAAGCGTAATAGTTTGAGTTGGCATCGCGATGGTTTGTTTAAACATCTGTCTAAGTCCAATGAAGGAGTTTTGGAAATGTTTTCCAAATAAGAACCAGAAATGTTTTCTGATATAGAAAACAAGAAATGGAAATGTTTACCAATGGTAATAACATATATTTCTAAATTTAGAAAATAGAAATGTTGAATATATGGAAATAGGAGATAAGTAAATTAATGAACTAAAGAGATAAATATTAAATGATGATTGATCGATATAATTTCCATCTGGAAATAATATCGTTGTTTGCACACTGTTTTTCTTTGATGGTTAAATCACATACTATCGAAGTTTTGACCATTTTAACATTGTTAATATGGAGAGACCGGTTGGATTATTATCCAAAGAACCACTCTGTATTGGCATAAGCGTTGCGAATCATATATGCCAAAGATAATTGAGGATGGAGTAAAGTGCAAGGGATATTGTATAAGTCTTAGATAACAGTGCCTAAGATGGATGTACTGAATAGTGCCTTCGGTTCATCCTGTTCTTGGGTGACTTGTATTGATGAATGTCTGACAGAGTATTTCCAGAAAGGTCACGTACATTGATTTCTTCAACCGTACCAAGAGTGGAAGTGGAGAAGGAAACTTCTTTTAGCTGACACGTAATGTATGGTTGTAGACGCCAATCGGTGATTTGATGGCTTTGACGATGTGACATTCGAAGTGAATCTGATGTGATGATGAAGCGTAACCTCAAGCCTCATCAAACGGTAAATGACAGAAATCGGGCAGGCAGCATGGCTAAGTCGGTCGCTCCGAAGTAGGGTGCATAATCACCTGATCCAGAGTTTCATTTATTTCTAAAAATCTATTGTTGATGCTGTCCCATTCGGGAAACGGTTGCTGATCCCAATCATTAGTGATATACATTCGATACACTCAAGCGAAATGAGTGGTCGGTCATGTGTGGCCGGGTTGCAAGATGTTCTTGTTGAACCCAGTGTATTCCTTTCTAGATGTACACTAGCGAAAGGTGGTTCCATACCTTGTCATAGTTGGAAATCCATTACCCAATACGTGCTTGCGGTTTTGATTGTATACTATGTATGTAGAACGTGAGATGAAAGCGTTTCTGCTAGATGATTATTATACTGTGGTTGATAGACATTATTATAATATCAAAAGGTTTTTGATATAAAGACATTTTGGATTCTCATAAGGGAAAACCCCGTTCCGTTATACGGTGTGGTCTTATGAGATATCGTTTACTTGTTCAAACCGTTTAAACTGTTTTACTCACACCAGTCCCATGACTGACCCGGAGTTTATTTTGTTTTTTTTTCCCCTAAACTCTTGGGTGCCTAAATTTGTACGGGCAGCCAAGTATTCGGGATTTACAGATATACTGGAAGAGCTTGGAGCAGGAGGTTTCAGGATATCATATAGCTATAGTTTATTTTCGCTGTGTTGTACTCTGATAATGTTATTGTATACATATACTGATTTTATTTCAAGAATATGTTATCTATTATATGTTATTCGTTCCGCTGTAAGGTTCGTGTTACTCTGATGTTGTGTTCTTCTTCTTCTATTCTAAGTTTCTATCTTATCTTTCCTCACCCTCTAATTTCTTTCATTAATGACCGGTATTTTCGATCCTTGGATGTTCAATATGTGTTGTATATCGGATAACCAAGATCGCCAAAAATCCGGGTCGTTACACATGATTAAAGAAGTTAAGGTAGAACGGGAGGCAACAATTAGACGAGTTCCTTTTCGTATTCTTGGATCAGGAGTTAAGAAGCTACGTAACCAAGAGGATGCAACCTGGGAGATCGAAGACAAGATTTTGCGCTTCATACCCTTTTCTTTTCAAGGGAATGTTCTTAACCTCTCTTCCAAACACTTTTATTCATGCTTGCTTCTATAATTTAAGTATATCCTATCGATCGAATCTTCGACCTTTAGGAAGGAGTCCCATGATTGTAAACATGTGTTTGAAATATGTTATGTTTGATGGATGCAAATGTTTGCTAGTGGTCGCTCGTGGATGCATATACACACACATTAGGCACTAGATTGACTCAATCACTCTCATACTGCATATGGATGTATATGCATTTTTCTTCTTTTAATGGATGAAATTGAATGTATCATCATATGGATGTTGCATTTGGACGGATGATTGTGCACCCATATAGAACTTACATGTTATACTAGGATTGTTCCGTACACGTTGGACTCATGACACAGACATACATTGCATTAAGGAGGTCAGCTGAATCAGTGGACCGCCTAATCTTTCGCATTAGTGTTGGGACATATACACACACCTTTTCATATGTTCATATAAGCATTATAAATTTTAAGGACAATGGATGCCTGTGATTGGTGGATGGGTAGATGGATGATGGATGGTAGGACACATTATTCTTAACTTGGAGATTTCGGGGATGAAATCCTTTGAAGTAGGGGAGAATGTAACACCCCGTATTTTAACACTAAAGAGGATAAATAAAAAATATAATTACTTTAACATTCAGAATTAAGGGAAACAGACTTCGTCATTGCAATCGTCTGGAAAATCTGGTCAAGATAGACACCTGGTTTGCGTAAAACGGATAACATATGAAGAAGTTATGAATGGTAGAAGTTTGAAGATGAAAGCCGGAACAACTGGCGCACATGACAAGTGCGCTAAGGTATTTTTACATTGGCGCATATGAAAAGTGCGCCCATGTTAGTTTTTGGGCATCCGGACCTCTTCAAGTGGGTGTCGACCTATGGGCCGACCCCCTAGGGCTGACATGGCAGGTCAAATTTTGGAGGCTGGCAGCTATATATGTATCTCCATTTCTCTTGTTTTCTACACTAAAAATGATGGAGTCTTAGATATTGTCGGTGCCCGAACTGAATCAAATATCTTTCTTCTTCTACAATCCTATTAATCAAATTTAGAGATTCAAGTGTTTCAAGTGTAGATCTGAGATCTGAACTTCACTTTTCTCCTCCTATTCTTCTAGATCCGATCATTGTGAGTTCAAGTTACCTTTAGAATTGAATAATTAAAATAAGACATGATATGATTGTAATTTGGGTATATGGTTAGGATTGAATCATATCAGATCTATTGTAATTTGTGAAACTATGAAATTCTGAATTAACTATGATTTGGATCTTGACCGTTATCATTTTAGATCTACACTTAATTATAGATCTAATTCTATTTAGATCATTTTGCACCTATCATGTTACAGTTGATTTGGATCTTAACCGTTATCATGTTAGATCTACTTTTGATTATAGATCTAGTCCTGTTTAGATCATTTTGTACCTATCGTGTTGTAATTAATTTGGATCTTAACCGTTGTCATGTCAAATCTACTTTTGATTATGGATCTAATTCTTTTTAGATCATTTTGTACCTATCATGTTGTGGTTATTTTGGATCTTAACCTTATTTATCTCAGATCTAGTTTTTATTATAGATCTAATTCACTTTTAAGATCATTTGGTACTTGTCATGTTGTGGTTATTTTGGATCTAACATTAGTTAGACATGTTTTAGATTTAGATCTAAATTTCACCTAACTATCATGACAAGTCTACCTTGGTTTCGCTGTTTAGATTACCATATTTCTATCATATTGCGGTTAAATAGGTTCTATTATTAGTTTGACATCTAAATTATTATTTAGATCTTATCATGCCAGTTATGACATCCCTATTATGTTAAGATTGATTCTAGTATCACATGTTCACTAGATCCATTCATATATGTCCATCTTATCATTATGTCGTTATATGATTATGCCACCACATGTTCATGTCAGTCTTGTTAGAATAATCATTTCTGCCACCCCGTCCCTTTTATTTTAGCCCGGCTATTTTCTAGCCTAGGCATGACGTTAAATTATGCGAATACGTTAAAATGGAAATGAGGGAAAAAAGGGTATAAGTTGGGCATAATTTGTAAATGGAAAGTTTGGCATAACTTTATAAACATGAATTTGGGCATATAATTAATTATGAACATAATTGGGGGAAAAAGAGGCATGGATACCAATAAAGACGTAGGTATAACTAATTAATAATTGAAATGCTTAGGATTACAGTAATTAGAAACTGTAATGGCACTTATGATAAGAGGTTAGATAGCACTTGCGGTGGAAGTCTGCCCGGAACCGACCGGCATATCCAGCGACATCAAGTGGTGAATCTAATGTGAGAGGTCCAAGTGCACAAATACGAGATGTGCTATGACACGAGGTTAAGCCCGACTTGTGGAAGATGCCTGCCCAGAACCGACTGGCATATCCATAAGTTGTAGGCCTAATTGGGAGGTCTAGCACATTTTAACCATAATTGAATATGGTAATAAAGATGAAAACTTAACCTAGTTGACTCCATAAGGATTCTATGAGCCTGTTAAATCTGTGGGGTTAATTAAACTTGTTAAATCTGCAGGGTTAAGTAGATCTGTTAAATCTATGGGGTTGAGTAAACTTGTTGAATCTGTAAGGATTATACGAACCTGTTAATTTAGACAACTTAACCTGTTGAATATGTTGGGGCTATATTGACCTGTTAACTTGTAAAGTTTAACCCGTAAATCTGTAGGGGTTTATGTTAATATGTTAAATCTGTTAGGCATAACCTGTTAAAATCCTAGTTAGTTAGGGATAGAAGATCTGTAAGGGTTGTCTTGTGTCACCTATTGTGTGGGACCCATATTAGTCAGTAACCCATTCTGGTATTAAATGGGGACTTGACACTAGGTAGGGGTCAGGGCATGCTTACTGAACTGATTATAAGAGGTTCATTTAATAGGAGGTGTGTACTGGCGCATTCCAACGAACTCATGTGCGTGAATGAGTACGACCTACATCTAGGAAAATAAGCCACTGTAGGACTAGTAAATAGGTCTGTGTCCTTCTGTAGGTTGCCACTTTAGGAAGTAATACACCCTTCTGTGGGGGCTACACAAGGTATTTATGGGATAGGTAGCTGATCGATTGGGGGGTAATAAACAGGGTACATCTTGTCATGTCTATTTCTTTGAGGTACTATGTTTCTGTCTGGGCTAACACCCGTTATTTTTTATTAGGTACCGGCTAATTTCGTTTGGGTTAAAACCCATTACTAGAGTACACCTAAAACTACCATTGTATTTCTGTTAGGATCATCCTGTTTCTGTTAAGCAATTAGGGAGTATGTAATCCTATTACATATCTGTTATACTAGCATTGGTGTAGAGAAATCTCTACAAGCACAATATAATCTATCATGTTTACCTCAACATACTTGATGTTATCTTTCTTGTCCATCTTATATGCCTATCATGATACTTTTACTTATTTACTTGCTAAAAGTAACTGGACTCGCCAGACTTTATGTTTGACCCTTTTTGTTTCCTCTTCTTTCTTCCGTTCTCCCCTCCCCCCAGGTTCGTAGGGTGGGAATTCTCAGGTTTAGTCATGACTCGGTTATCATCTTGCTTGGAGCAGCTTTTGAAGTACTGCTCAATTTCTATCTTTAACTACTATGGCTTTGTCTCTTTTGGGGAATTATGCTTTTTATGTTTTTTTTGTACTCTGATGGTGCAAGACAGAAGTTTTATATTATTGTAATGGGTTTTATGTAGTTTCAAACATATAGTATTTTGGACCACGATGTTATGGTTTATGTTTGAAATAAAATGTTAAATTCCGCTTTTGCTTTTATATCTATCTTGTAATATTTCTATTTCTGTTTACCTATAACGCTTCACAAAACTTAATGCATTCGCTTAGTGAGTGACATTAACGGACGTGGGGTGTCATAAATTTGACTTGAAAAGTCGGAAACACCCCTTCACTACGAGGGCAAATGTTACTACCAAAATCACTCCAAAACAAGCTGACATTGAGGGGGTATCAGGTGACCATAATCACATAGTAATTCTCTAAAAGGCAAGAGCCAAACACTAGAAAGAACCAAGAGCAGGAAAGAATGGTCCGAGAGCTACACAAACCGACACCATCCTAGAAGAAAGGAGCTCAAAAGCCACAAAATAACGACAGGTTCTCTTCGTCGGGGTCCATCCGGTAGGGTGGACCCTATAGCAAAAGGTCATCTAGGACGAAAGCTAAGAAAGAGAGAGGCAAGAGCTCCGCCAAATGAAACCCAGAAAGACGGAAGGGCTATCAGTATTAACCTATTTAATATTGATACACCAGGAGATTAATAAATCAATAGTATCAAGCCAAATGTGCATAAAGATTATCGGGAACCAGCATCCGAAACATCTACTGCATAAACATCGAATGGTCACATTGATAGACAACATGAAGCTCACCCCGAGCTACCTTCTAGAAGATTAGGCTATACCTGGAGACCCCACCGAAAGGCAAACAGGAACCCTAAGAAGGATATAGGCTATCCACACTAAACCACTTAGTAAAGACACCGACAATGGTTCCAAACCGACAGCTATCTGCGTACATCTTGTGGACAAGCTCCTTTAAGTATTTATGAGAACACTGGGAGCCTACATCCGGAAGATTATAACCGAGAGCATACAACAGGAGGTTCAAAGACCTTCTGGAAAATGCTACTACATCAACGAGCTCATATCACTCTCACAGAAGCCCCAACTAAACGGGACCTTCCTTCCGGAAGTTGTGATCCACACCACAAAGCGGTTGGGAGCTAAAACAACCGAAACCAAGGAGAAAAGCAGCCGACAAAGTTATCCGCAAGCCCAACGGCCCAACAGCAGAAGGTTCCCTGATTTCTCTATAAATAAGATCCCAGGGGTCACATTTGAGGGGATTTTTCCATTTTTCTCGATCTTGTCTTTCTTTTCTATGGAGCAAACCCTAAATTCCACATCGGATTGGGGATTTCTTCAACTCTTGTAATATATCTACAATTTATGATTGAAGAAGTCGGAGACTTAAACATTTTTCATGATTTGATAATCATATTGTGCCATTTATGATGGAACAGGGAGTTAACACTAACCTTTCGTATGAAAGAGTTGTTCACCACCCTATCAAAAAGAGAGGAAAGACTTCGTGGAAACACGAAGCCTTTCCCTTTCTTTATCTTGAGGGTTGGCAACGTGAATCAACCCTCTCATGATGAGCCTAATGCTACTCAACTCTGAGAAAGAGGTTGATTGCATGCTTATGGCTTGATTAATAATGCAAGTGAGGCCCTTTGTGATGGCTCGGTGCGGAAGGATCATTTAAGTCAATAAGCATTGTAGCACCCTTACCATCCAAGTAGTGGGAAGCATTAGCCAGTTTTCCTCTTATCACAATGTATTATCATTTTTCCCATGATCTAAGGAGTTTCTGATTACTTAGGGCGCTAGGTGTACCAAGTCAGATAAACCCTTCTTCAAGGCACTTCGGAACTCCATAATTTATAAGCGTGATATTCACCCCCTGAGGGAAGAATAATTAACCTTTAGAATGGAGATTCCGGTATTAAAGAAGCAACTGATTTGGCTAAGGAAAATTGACCTCAAATTGTCCCTCAGCAACCTTATATCGTGGACATACAAATTTTCTTAAATATATGCTCCATATAACTCATTCCGGGAGTTAAAGTAAAATATCCTTAACAATACATATAAAAAATATCCACTACTTTATCCCATAAAGGTGTAATTTTTCCTCGTTAAACATTTATGAACATCATTAGCAAACATAAGTGGCTAATTTAAGCTACTAATTCATAGGTGAGCGAAGAGTTCTCACCATAGATATCCACTTCTCTAATCTTTTGTATAGGACCCTCTAACTTTCACTGTGACCTTGCTAACACTCAAGAAACCACTTCTACACTTGAATCTCCTTCCGAACTAACCCACAAACTTTCATATATATTTAAATATATTTTTAACTAGATAAAATAGAGGAATGGTTGGATTTTTAGGGTTTTTGAGAGGAAAGCTTAGATTTTTTAGGTCCTTGGAGGGCTCAGCTACATGGGTAGTGCCCACGGTCGTGGCTATGTAAGGTGAGGGGTGAGGTGCAAGGTGGTGTGGGTCCTAGGGGAGGTGTGGTGGTGGTCAGAGGAGTGAAGGAGCTTAGGGTAGTGGAATAATGGAATAAAGGAGGAATTTTTAGGTTTTAAGAAGGAAGAGAGGGAGCTTGGCCACATGGGCCTCACGACATGGTGGTGGGGAGGTGGCTCGGGGAATGGGGGTGCTAAAATCCACTAAAAGTAAGTTAAAAATTCACATTTTAAATTGACTAAAAATACGGGTCGTTACATGAAATAAATTATAAGATAGAAAGGGCTAATCTGGTTAGTTATGGAAATGGGATATATTTCCATATTTTGATTTGTAGGAAAGCCAATGAACGTAATTGCCACCAAAGCAGACGGATCTTTGAGACTTTGTGTGGATTATAGGGAACTTAATAAATTAGCCAAGAAGAATAGGTACCCTTTACCTAGAATCGATGGCCTTTTTGACAACTTGGGAGGAGCCTGAGCATTTTCCCAATGAGACCTTGCTACTGGATTTCACTAGTTAAGAATTGCGGAGAACAACAAGGACAAAACTGCATTTAGGACACCAGACGGATTATTCCAATGGGAAGTTATGCCCTTCAGACTAATGAATGCACCCGCTTTCTTTGTTGACTTCATGAGTAGGGTATTTAGGGGCATTCTAAATAAAATTGTGGTAGTCTTCATAGATGATATCATTATATTTTTCAAAACACCATAACAATCATGAAGATCACTTGACAAGTGTTAGGAATATTAAGAAAGAACCAATTGAAAGCAAAATTCTCGAAGTTGTAACAACCGGGAATTCTTGCAATATAAATTAACTATTAGAATTTCAAAAATAGGAATTTTTGCAAATGATGGAATTTGACCACAAAACTTTAATCGATGCGTTCGTCTTGAAATTCTGGTTAACTTTCATATTCAGAGTTTCGTGAACGGAGCCCGTATTAAAAATTTATGAACGAAATAATAAAATGGAAAAAAAATTAGAATTTGCTATTATATATTGCCTTGTTTAATCCAACCCGACCTGGGGATATGAGGCATATGCGATTGACCGCCACGGTCGACCTACTGAGCGTCAATTTGCCCAGTGACGACTAGGTTTTTAGGGTTTGGTTTATAATATTTATAAACCGGGTGGACATATATAACTGAAAACTAATCCAACGGTCCTAGGCTATTTCCACCCCTACAAATAAAGGGGTAAGGCCTCATTCTTTTTCCACATAAATCTGCAGTGGCAGCGGAGCTCTGCCATTTTCCTCCTTCTCCAAACCTAATTTCTAAAATAAAAATATATTCTTACAAACAAATCAAACCCAATTCATACGAAGTTGAGAGGACTATAAGATCTAATGGAAAAGAATGCAAATTGACACAATCTAGAATTCCCCCCTTTCTAGATAATTTGTAGATTTATAAGAATTTATGGATTGTAGGCCTAAAGGGTTCAAACTTCGGATTAGGAGGTTATGGGCTGAGTGGCAAATTTACGAATACAATTATAATAACATATCTATTTCGTTGGAATTAGATCTATGTTTTAATGCTTATTCCCTATGATATCTGTTCATCTAAATATTGTGAATTTATTGACACCCATCCGGTCTAATTATAAATATGGTTAAAACTTGTGAATTATAAGTTGTGGTTATGTATAATATAAATTGTAGGATTCTTAAACTTGTTCACACATATTCCTACAGTTATGTTGTAAAATATGTCGTATATGTTCCATAGCACTGTGGATCTAGAAACCAATCCCATTGAACACAAGTTAGATGTAGTTACATTCCAGATCTTTAGTCCAGTGTTGAATAATTAAATATGTGAATTTGATAAAAAGATGAAACTGGTAAATTATGTGATTGTGATGTTTAAAAGAAATATGCCTGTTTGTATTCAACATTGTTGGGTTTTGGTTTCATTGTTGTAAATGTGTGGTTTTCCTCTTTTTGAATAAAAAGGCGTTATTTTGAAAGCACAAGAGTTATGACAAATAGATCAAAAGGGAAAAGTGGTGCAAATGTACGTACGAATATAATAAATATATACGTGCCTAATTTGCATCAACTATTCCAAATTATATGTTTACATATATTTCTTATGATTTTGAAATATGCCAATTCCATTAATTAGGCACAATTTATAATTGTTATGGGCAAAAGTCTTTTTGTAAGATTTAAACCTTTTGGCAAGATTTGAAGCAGCAATGAATGTTTGATTATTGATTAAAGAAAATCATTTAAGATATAAAAGTAAAAATAATAATTACATTGATCGCGCGAAAACATAAAAATAAATATATACATATTATCCATCCAAATTAGCGTAAAACGGTAAAATGTACATTGAATGGAATGTTTGAATGTTTGGATAAGGTTCAAATTATGGAATTATATGTAAATGTAATCCACATTGAATTAATATATTTGTGGTGAATGTAACGACCTGACTTTTTGCCCAGTTTTCATTGGTAATTAAACCAACTTAAACCGTTCATAAAGACCAATTGTTCGGGGCACTTACACATTTGCACAAAATAAAAAGAACTTTTCCATTATCACTAAAATAATATTATATCAGAGTTACAAATGGTACATCAGAGTACATCGGTTACATAGTGGAAAAGATATTAAACTCAGTGGAAGAATGCGAATACTCCAAGACATAATAGTTCCAGCTAAGACATGTTTCCTGCTCCAACTAACTCCAAGGCTAAATCTGTGAACCAAACTACTAGGCTGCCTATGTAAAAATTATGAACACCCAAAGTTTAGATGTAGGAAAAATAAACTCCTAGTCAGTCATGAGACTGGTGTGAGAACTCAAAACAGTTGTTTTTAGGGTTTATTTTAAAGTTAGTAAATTCACCGGACAACGCCGCTAATACGGAACGAGTTTAATCCATGTGAATACCAGTGCATAGAAATCCGCAATGACTTTTTGAAAAATGAAGCTATCATAAGCTCGTCCCACATCACACAATGCAAGCATACACCAGATGGGCGAGCTTTGCCTTATAACCAAAAATGCCTTCATATGTGAAAATCCTTTTTTACTACTATACATAGTGTGAAAACCATTTTATCAAATAAATGTATTAATCCTAGCTAGCATAATGCCCCATCCCATTATACTGACGTAATCCTTCCAGTAACCAGAAGGCTATACAATCAAAACCGTATGGGCTTGTGGTGGAGATAGGGTTTCCAACATGATGGTTCCTGGTACGAAAGATCATTAATGGGCTCATAAACTTTCTTGTGCGCATCATCCCAGTACTCGCGGATAACGTCCAAACTTGGACTCCGTTATACTAACCCACCACACATGAATCAAAGTACCCAACAATAGCATCACAGACTGGGGACTTCGTAGCACCCTTTCATCATCACATCCCGGTGCATCAAACATACGAAACGAACATATAAATCTGACCACCAGTTTATTGTCAATCCAGGGTGTGAGGTTCGTCGAGGTCACGATATACACAAAGCTACGCTTAAATAAGCCATGCTTTGATCATCCATAGCTCATCACATAACTTAAGTATGCCACATTGTCCATTCACTAAACATCACTAATTTCCATCAATATATAACCTCTGAGCTCATACGTCTAAGAGAAGGATGTTAAGCAAGAGAATAAGTTTTCCAACACTAAGTAGATATATATTAATACAGATCGGTGCTACGCAGTCAATTACAATGTCAGACATACAATCCATACATGTCCGTTCTGGGTCTGAACTAAACAACAATCTGAAATTCCTTCACATATGTTCGGGCATCTTGCCACTTAACTGATATATAAAATTCATCTGCGAATGGGAGCCATCCATTTGAGACATTCAACAAGTCGCCCTTATGACATGAAGGGTCCCGGTCTTCAATGTCGTCTCCAATGTCTTCAATTTCTCACAACGTCGTATTATCAGTTGAAATGGTTTTCGGACATACATCTGATCCCAGTCTTTCCAAATAATAAGCGCAATTTTAAAAAAAACAACTACAGAACACACAGGCTTTTAACCAATCTCCTTCCGTCTTGGATTTTATTAAATTAAACTTCTTCATTTTTCAAATTATAACAAAATCCATATTTAACCTTTCTCTTTAAAAACACATCCTTTAAACCAAAGATAATTTAGCCTCAAAGCCTTAATTAATTTTCCATTTGATAACTTGTTATCAAAAACCCAGTTTCCTTTGAAAATCTTTAATCCACATTTCAACCATAGTTTTCAATTAAATCGATTTCTTAACATTCAATTCTTTAATCTTAACTAAAAGATTATACTTCCTTCCCAATTTCATACTTCTAATTTTCTCAAATCAAAGATCTGATTAAATCCCCAAATTACAATATGAATTTCCATAACTCAATCTCATAGGGTTTCAAGAAT
Organism: Allium sativum; assembly: GCA_030737875.1. NCBI lineage: Eukaryota > Viridiplantae > Streptophyta > Magnoliopsida > Asparagales > Amaryllidaceae > Allium > Allium sativum. Next base: position 435,716,915 of record CM060912.1, read on the forward strand.
GATATTGTTGAAGATATGATTTACAACAAAACCCAAATCAATCGATATTGAACATAAGTTACACAAAAATTGTATCTACTTATATTCGATATCAATACTCATAGTCAACGAATACTATTAGTGGAATAATGATATAACAACAATATCTTCCAAATTCCTTAAATAGTATATGCTTACACCAAATAATTTCATATCAAATATCTGAAGATTATTTTTATTCGACTTATTCCAAATCAAATTGGGAAACCTGTATCTTAATTAAAAGATTTATTCAACTCTTTGACATTAGATTTGGATAGAAATTCCATCAACTTATCCTCAATAATAATCTCTATATCCAACTCACACTATAAGCGGAATAACGGTGAACTACCATTTAAATTCCTAAGATAGTAGGAGTCATCATTTATCAGATTAATATCAAACATCCGAAGATTTGTCTCCAACCATATGCAATTATTTAAAATTGAAAACTCTGTTTTAATATCAAATAAATAAATTTAATTTCCGTATAAAACATTTTCAATACTTTTAAATCTTTGAAAACATTCAACCAATCATTTACAAATGATTACTTATAGTTCGGAAAACGATTCGCGGTTTAAACCTTTAAAATAGATTGTTTTCAAAGAAAGTGTTACCATAGTGTTTCAAAAGCGTTACAAAAGTGTTATCTTAATTACTTCGATCAAAATATCGTTTATCTTAGCCAAAACCTAAGATTTACAATTCAAAACATTTTTACATAATTTATAATGATTTTACCATTTTTCCATGTTTTTAGAAACATTAAAAATATAGTTTTTTTATAGTTATGGTTGACAATTGCTCTTACAGCGACCTTTTCCCAACACGAGTTTAAACATAAATTAAAAATTTAACTCGAAATTAAAATCCGCTTTCACTCATTTGAAAGCTCTTGTTAATATAAATTAAACTTTTTTCATTTCTTAGAAATTCGATTTAGATTGCAAAAGTTACAAGCGTTTAAATTTAGCATCTAAAATACACGAATTGCCGATGTACGACAAGCTCTATTTTGACTGTAATAACCATCATTCTGTGATACTTCAAAATATCTTAGAAAACTATTATATACTTATATAAACCATCTAAAATCATTTAAAGTAATTTACGTTGACTTTTCAAATTATTTGGGTTCTAAATTCAACTTCTATTTTTTACTTAATAAATCAAATTCCAAATTATTTCTAAATTCAAATAACTTTAAATTAACCATCCAATTCGTCGAACCAGTTAGGGATAACCTGGGAGACTAGGAAACTATATTTTCCTAGCCAAAGCCTAGACACTATCCTCTCTATCATCCTAGAACATTCCAGTATTTATTTATTCATCTAAAGAACTTTATCAATATATATGAATTCATAGATATGGTATTTCCTAATTATTAACCTTCAATTTCAATAATGATATTGCTTCTAATTATGAAGGAGATTTGCCGATCACCCATGTGATACCATAATTGTTGTGTCATAGTGTGTGCGAAACAACATCAACAACCATTATAACCATATATGGAAACCATCATCAACATAATTAAATAAGTCATAACTGTGCACAAGCGTTATAACACTAACGCTTAATAATGTGTGTGTTCTAAACAACGCATCCATCATCCATCATAACAAACATCAACCATCATTAACTGCTAATAATTCATCACTATATTTTAATTAGTCTAACTACTATATAAATTGTGGTTAAAGAGTTCTCACCTAACAGCTTTCCAAATCTTCACGGTAGGCGAGCCTAGCTGACCGAACCGTCGGACAGTATTTCGGCATAGCGTCTTCTTTACCAATATATATAATATAATATACACTAATCTCTCTCTTTATATTATAAGACAAGGAGGAGGATGACGACGAACTTTGGCAAGGTGGTGTTGGAAAAGAGGAAGACTTATGCCATGAAAACCATGGCCATAAGCTTAAGAAGAAGAAGGAAGGTAGGAAAAATGAAAATGGATGATAAAAAATGAAGTAAAGAGCTCCTTATATAGGAAAGGTAGATTAAGGAGGTAAAGACACATAAGGGGACAAGTGGATACCAAGCATGAAAACTTACATGCAAAATTACAGGTGTCCATAAACTTGTCTTAAGAAGAGGAGGTGAACTTTTGGTAGCATTTTCCCTTAAATGCTATGAAAAATAAGGGCAACACTTAATTCCAATGCTACTAATTCATGTTATGGTTTGACAAATCCGATAGAACGACAAATAGTATCAATAAATCCAAACTTATTAATAATCATTCTCATTTAAAATTCAAATAAAATCTATCATCGAACTTACCAAAATTATTAAATATTCTTAACCAAATATATTTATGTCAAGAATTTAAATTCAAAATAAGTAATAAAAATTCTAATTTTAAATTGGTTAAAAATTCTAAATCATTATAGCGACCATTTGTAGCAATCAATATAATTAATTGATATAAATAGGACCACAAATCAATAAATAGCAATCGTAACCAATGTTGATTGGGGAAAATAAATTTAATGGGATAGTGGTATATGTTCGGGATTGTGGAATAGATCGTTAAGAAAAAACTAACACTAAAGGGGGTTGAATAGTATTTTTGCGAATTTAAGAAAAATCTAAAACTTATATGATAAACTATATAAATCAAGCACCACAGAAACAATCACAGAATCAAACACAAACATAAACAAAAATAAAGTGCAGAAAAGGAAAAAACACATCGGATTTTATACTGGTTCGGAATTAATTCTACGTCCTGCCCATGCAACGCTGGATTGCATAGAGTTTTATTACTATATTAATATGCAATTACAATCCTCCTTGATATCACGACTACAAGCAATACCACTGATCCATCACACATTTGATCAAGTATACCCTCCTTGATTTCACGGCTACAAGGGATACCACCGATTACCCATCCTTGATTTCACGGCTACAAGGGATACCACTGATCACTTACACAACCCAAACAATTACAAACAGGCCTATAACTCTTCAATAGCACTAGATTCAGAGAGTAATGAGTAGAGATGAGAAGAGAAGAAGTTTAATGAAAACAGAATTGAATTTGGCGGGGTATAAGTGTAGAAATCATAAAAATGAGAAGATATAAAGGTGTAAAGAAAGGAGATGAAGATGGAGGAGAAGAATTATGAAAAAAATTGATATCATCCCCTATTTATAATATTTGAAAGGTTGCAACGTTTATAGAGCGTCACAAATAGTGAAAATATACTTCCTTTCAAATTTAAATTTATGACAGTTATATGTTGACATAGCCATGAATGTATGTCGACTTATCCATCATTTTTATGATTTTTAAAGCATTTCTAAAGTATTAAAACCAAAATTTAAATTCTGGAGATTCTTGGAACAAAACTAGTTGCTAAAACATTATTTTTCAAGTATAAAACATATGAAAATATTATTTAAAGATATTACTAAAAACTTTATATATATGTGATATAAAACTATACGTAATATAATTATAAACATATAGTAATTTATAAAGAGATATTTATAAACTACATTTATAAACAAAAACGTTCTATGAAAATTTAGAGTTTAAATAAGAATATTATAATCAAATATAAACTTAGTAAAAAAAAATGATTTAATGAAAGTAAAAATAGGAGTACTTATAAGTTAGAAAATATGTTTGAAATCATAAGTTTGAATTGTTGGAAGATTAATTTATTTTGAGAGAAGTTTGAAATCAATTGAAAATAGTTTTGAAATTAATTTTGAGAAGAATTAATTTGAAAAACAAAGTTTCAACCTGGAGTGATATAAGGATTCTTACATATAAACTATACCCTATTACTATATTTTTCTTTAACTATTAAACTCTTGATAATATTGATAACTCATGAGTCTTGAATCTATCTAGAATTCTGAATCTGCTGAAACTCTAAAACTAGCCAGATTTCAGTACTTAAGTCCTGTATACAATCCTACATATATATATATATATATATATATGTCTATATATTCTAGGTTGAGACGTTAATATATATTTTATACTCAATGATAATTGAAATAAACTTGTTGTCATCAAAACTCCATTCTCCAACAATCTCCCCCTTTTTTATGATGACAACCTTAGTTTATAAAATATTTTTACTTGTTAATGCTGATCCTTCTAATACTCCCACTTTCACCATGAATTCCTTCTAACTCCCCCTTAAACTATACTATACCTATTTTATAATTTCTCCCCCTTTGTCATTATAAAAAAGAAATTCTAAACGTACTCTCCCTAAATCTTGTATCTATCTATAAATTTCCTATGATTATACTATACTATACTTATAATAGACTATACTAGACTAAACTAAGATATACTCCCCCAAAATCTAGGATATAAATAACCCTAATAACTATATAATAGTCCTTATATTTCCCTCTAAATCTATGATTGTAAACTTAAAATATTATAACTCCCCTTAAAATTATGTCTATACTAGTCTAATAAACTAAATAAAAGGATAATAAACTAAGCAAACAACTCAATAAGAAAATCAATCCAAACAAGCAAATCAATTAAATCAACCAAAACATTTTTGAACCTTCAACTAATCCTTAGAAACTCTAAGACTCCCCTTTAATATAATACTAGGCTAAACCTATCCTAAGCTCTAATTCCCTTTAAACTACAATAACACCTCAATCTAGACTTACAAATAACTCTGATAAGATATCCTTAAAATTATGATATAAGTAAAGTAATTCAATCCAATCAGTCAATCAATATAAGTTTTTTTGCCATAAAACATCAATTCAAACATGAAAGCAAACATTTCTTGTAACTTCTATTTATCTTAAAACCTATAAATCTCCTATCAACTACAAATGCATAAGTATATTTCTAACAAATATATCAAACACTAATGAAATTTAAGCATGTCAAGTAAGTCAATAAAATTATTTAAGTCAAACAAATCAAACAAACCAAATAAGTCAATCAATTCAGTCAATTCAATCAAGCCAAACAAATCAATCAAGTTAATCAAGGCAAAATAAATATGTTATGTATTTGATTGATAATCCTAAATTTCTTATTAGGTAAAAACTATTCTACTATATACTTGTTACGTGTGGAGTTAAAGTTAACCTGTAATGCAGTGTGTTGGTTACAATGTAGTAAATCATATGCAAATCTATGTGAAGTGATATATTGAATGAAATGCAACTTGTGATGTGAACGATTTTAATTTGAGATATACTATAATTTATAATAGTGATGTATGATATGAAATAAGATGTGTAATGATATATATAAATCTTAATATGATTTTAGTTTGTTATGACTATAGATTTCTTTATAAAGTTTTAATATATAAATGGTTCCTTAACAAATTAATATATTATTATTTTTATACCAAAATATTAGGTTAAATATTTAAGCTTTTGTAAATCTTAATAAGAAATCAAAATAAGTATTTAAATTACAAATAGTGTTTGTGATAATGTAACCCAAAATTGTTATGAAATCGTATGAATAGTATATAAGTTAAACTATGCATGTTTAAACTATATAAAAAATGAGAAATTTATATATTATGACAATATCAAAAAGTTAAATTAACTTTGTATATCATATTAAACTGTTTATATAATTTTATCAATTTATATACTTTTAATATATATGTTTTGAAACAAGATATAAGAAAATAAGTAGAAAAACAAAGTCAATAACTAGAGTTTGAGCTGGCATTTTCTAATTAAAAAAATGGAGTGAATTTTAAAAGTTTAATCTTTTGAAATTCAAAAGTTGAATTTCATTATGTCGACATGACTATTTATGTATGTCGACATACATGTAGAAAATACAAAAACATATTGTTTTGACTTTTGGTTTTATTATATTATAGATTTATATTTCAGGTTTAACTATTTAATGAAATAATATTAATCCTAACAAACATTCAAAATTTATTATTATATTTTTATTTTGAATTTCAAATTTGAATTTCAAATTCCAAATTTGAATTTTAAAGTTTATATTTTAAATTCAAAACAAGGAAAACAAAACAAAGCGAACAAAACATTCATTCAACCAAAAAAGAATTTAAAAATTAATTAAGGTGCACCTAGTTTTTAGATCCATTTCTTTGATATTTTTTTAATTCTGAATTGCTATGAAACACATATTTGAATTTTCGATTTCTGGCTCTTCATCGCTTGATGATGAATCTGAATCGTTTAGATAAGGATGCATCCCTTTTAAATTTCTTTATCAACTTGGCGTCAAAATTTTGAACTTCAGCTTAAATTTTGAATGAACAGACACTTCAATTACTATAAGCCCAAAAAGTCATATCCCTTCATAAACTCTTCTTTTCTTGAATTATGGATGGTTACCTTGTTGTCTTTTGGCTAATCGTCTTCAGATATAACTTCTTTCCTGCAAAACAACATACCTTTTCAAAGAATCAAGTGACTTTTCAAAATAACTTATTGTAATTTGAAATTATAACATCATGATGATTCTGTGACATATCCATTTAAACTTTTCAAGAAATCATATCATAATAACTTTATTTTTCAATAAAATTGAATTTGATACTAATGCAATGCATGAAATTAAACTAGTGTTCTTACGAATTTAAACAAAATCTAAAACTTATATGATATAGTACATGAATCAAACACCACAGAAACAACCACAGACATAGAATCAAACACAAACACAAAGATAAAAAAACAAAGGGCATAAAAGGAAAGAGCACACTGGATTTTATACTGGTTCATATATGCTCCTACATCTTGTACCACACAACGATGGATTGCGCTGAGTTTTATTAATATATCAATATCCAATTACAATTCTCCTTGATTTCACAACTATAATGGATACCACCGATTCCATACACATTTAATCAAGTACACCCTCCTTGATTTCATGGCTACAAGGGATACCACCGATTACCTATCCTGGATTTTGTGGCTACAAGGTATACCACCAATTTCTTACACGATCCAAACAATTACAAACAACCCTATAACTCTTCAATAGCACTTGATTTAGAGAGTAATGAGTAGAGAGTGAGAAGAGAAGAAGTTTAATGAAAATAGAACTTAATTTGGCAGAATATAAGTGTAGAAATCATAAAAATGAGAAGATATAATAGTGTAAAGAAAGGAAATGATGAAGAAGAAGAATTATGAATAAATTTCGAAATCAGCCCCTATTTATACATATGAAAGGTTGCAACGTTTCTAGAGCGTCACAATAGTGAAAGGACACTTCCTCTCAAATTTAAATTTCTGACAGTTATTTGTCGACATAGCCATGAATGTATGTCGACATATCCATCATTTTTATGTTTCTTAAAGCATTTTTAAAGTATTGAAACCAATATTTAAATTCTGGAAATTCCTGAAACAAGACTAGTTGCTAAAACATTATTTTTCAAGTAATAAAACATATGAAAATATTGTATAATCATATTACTAAAAATTTTATATATATGTGTGTGATATAAAAATATATATAATATAATTATAAACATATATATAGAAATTTATAAAGAGATATTTATAAGCTATATATATAAATAAAAAAGTTCAATGAAAATTTAGAGTTTAAAAAAGAATATTATAATCAAATATAAACTTAGTAATATATATATATATATATATATGATTTAAAAAACTAAAAATAGGAAAACTTATAAGTTAGAAAATATGTTTGAAATCTTAATTTTGAAATTCTTGGAAGATTAAATTGATTTTGAGAGAAGTTTGAAATCAATTTGAAAATAGTTTGGAAATTAGTTTTGAAAAGAGACAATTTGAAAAACAGAGTTTGAACCTGGGGTGGTATTCGGAGTCCTACATATAAAATAGACTCTATTACTATATTTTCTTGAACTCTTGATAATCGTGATATCACATGAGTCTTGAATCTATCTTGAATTCTAAATCTCCTGATACTCTAAAACTGTATAGTCTTTAGTACTTAAGTCCTGTATACAAATCCTGCAAATATATGTCGATATATTCTAGATAGAGATGTTAGTATATATTTTATAATCAATGAGAATTGAAATAAGGTTGTTGTCAGTAAAACTCCATTCTCCAACAATATAATTCCTAATTTAATTAGGATAATGTTGTAAACACCAATTACGAAATATTAATTATAACCGCATTTCAACACGAGGTTAAGCTCAACTTGTTACATAAGCCTGCCCGGAAACGACCGACAAATCCAGCAACCATAGATAGTCAGCTTAATATGAGGGGTCTAATGCATAAATATAAATGTACTAAGGCACGAGTTTAAGTTTAACTAGTGGTAGAAGTCTGCCTTGAACCGACCAACAAATCTAGCATCCATATGTAGTCAACTTAATGTGAAAGGGATGGTACTTTAATTTACATAAATATATATAAATATAAAACAAATAAATAAATAAATAAGAATATTAACTATCTGTTGGGGTACAACAAATAAATGACTTGGGACTTATAAATAGTTAATTTAGGAAAATATGACCGTTAAGGTCATAAAGGTCATTAAAAATAGAAATAAAAGAAAATGGGTGTCATAAGGGAATTAATGGATGTTGAATATCATTCGAACACTAAGTACAAATTAGGGAAGAAATCAAATAAATATCCTAGGAAAAATTTGATATAGCCTTCCTTATTTATATTAATGAATATAGAACTTATAATTAAAAATAGAGTTGAACTTGACAGGTTAATAATAGAAAATATTATAAACCATAATAACCCGTGACGATAATAAGTCGTGTGGAAAGAGAATAAACAGAAAGGGAGTAATTACATAGTCCACTTTATCCAAATAGGGAAAGGTATTAAAGGCTAATAGGAGATGGACCTAATAAACTTGGCTTATAGTTCGCCTCCAGGTTCTTAAGTGGCTAGGTCAGAGAGTCCACCTAGGGACAAGTCTTTCAGTATACGGCTCTTAAACGGCATATGTGTGTATTGTCTGCCCAAACCTGGAAAATAAAAACGTCAGATATGGCTACCTACCCTAAGGGAAGTAGTAAGCTGCAAAGGGGGTTATCTAATAAGGTCAGCTAGAGGTATATTGAATGATAAAATACCATCTCTCACCTTATGTGGGGCAAGCATATATGCATGAATGACGGAAGCCTTAACTAGTAGGGCAGGTAGCAAGTGCTCACTAGTTCATAAAAATATGGAACAAGTTATCGAGACGTATTAAGTCAACAATAAGTTCGCCTATGGTCTTAAGTAATCGGGAGAATCCACCCTATTTATCATCGATGGTGAGGCAAAAATAGTAAGGGGAAAGTGGATGGAAAGGTATATATATGTATGTGAGAACTCCACAGTTAGGGGTCCACTCCCCAGTTTAATGATCAATTAAATTATAGTATAAAGGGCTCCTAAATATATGCATAAACATTCTATTCGGTATTATATGTTAGAATACTACTTTGGGAAACAATACTAGAGTCGTGCGTAAACATTTACAAGGTTAGGATAGAATCACTGGCCTTGTTAGGCATACATCTTAGGTTGAATCAAACAGAATATATCTGTGTATTATAATCTGTGTTGTACATTTCTTGGTCAGTAGAACTTGTTGTTCTGACCCCCTCCTCATTAGAACATCCTAGGTTTCCTAGAAAAGGTCGGTTCTCGCAGATGTTTTAGTTTAGCTTTCGGATCTCGTTCTCTCTCATGCTCAGTATTAGCAAAGTGACTTAATCTGAAAAAGGTAGTTACTTGATTTAATACTAATTTATCCTATTTTGCTTCCGCTGCGAGTTATTTTATCATATTCTTATTTTGCTCATGCTCATTTATTGTAGGTATTAGATAGACAGGCTCCACGCTTGGATGTGTTCAAGTTTTGATTTTTGTCGAAATTTGGGTCGAGAAAAGTGTGGGGTGTTACATTTGGTATTAGAGCTTAGGTTTAAAGATCAGAGGAATTAGTTATGTTGGACTTGTAGAGAATGTAATTCAATTTTCTTTGTTTTTCTTCGTCTTTCTTACTCGACTTTAATTTACTTCGACAATGAATTTAGTTGTGGGCCTAATTAAATAAATTGGTCTTTGAGCGACTATGAGTTGAAATATACTGAGTTCAGGTTTCTAGCCAATTCTGTCTTACCCTACAGTACATTAGCAATCTCGTCATGAAGAGCATGAGGACGACATATGGCGGATCCTATTGACTCAAGTTTGGATACTAGATAGTAATATATAAAAATCTAGCTGCAACCGAGATAGTCAAAATTTCTGGTTTTTGGTTTCGTTGGTAGTTCTGATTTAGACCATTACTTGATTCAAAATGGGAAAAGTCTACGTTAATATGTTATATCTATTTCGAAATATAATTATGAGGTACATCCACTTGTTACATCGTTATAATTTTGAATCTACCTTTGTTGAAATATTCATTTGAGCTCTTAGCCTTGTATCAGAGGAAATTTTATTTCAAAACTATTTAGAATGAATAAAAATGAGTTTTGTAATACAGTTTTGGAAAATGGTTTTATAAAGGCCTAGTTTAATAAAGATATGGTTTTTAAAATTTTAATATATTCGTGTTTCAAAATTATTAGGCTATTGTGTAATTTTAATGAATATAGTCTAATCAGTAGGAAAGGTAGAATTAGAAATGACAAGGAATATGCCACTATAGTTGAAAATAATATCTATTCCTTGTGATTTTTAGTGTCCATCTTCCTATACATATTGGATAATTTATTGAAATTATCGCAACTAATCTTAATTGTTTTTAAATCTCCAACATTTTTGAATGCGAAAAGATTTTGCAGTTTGAAATATAAACTGGGATATAAATAATAGTAAATAAAAAATGGATTTATAAATACGAAATCGTTAGTTTATAATAAAATTCCATTTTTGGAACAATTTTAAAATTTTCCATGGAAAGGTTAAGGAAAAATCCTTCATCCTGGTTTTAGGGTATTTGATTTTTGAATTGCTTAGTTAAGTCGGCTAGTAAGGGGAAAAATCCATTTTAAAATTTTATTTTGGATTTCTATTTGATTTCCTATTTTAAATTCGTTCGTTACAGTGGTCGCAAATCTTTTTAAAGGCAAGGAAAAGGTATTGAAAAATTAAATTTCTTGACTCAACGAGTGGTGGAAGTCGACACGAGAATTTTGTTGGGAGTAGAAGTTGTTTCAATATAATAATAATATTAAACTTAATTTATATAATTTAAATGGGTCATTGAGCCAAGGTTCAAACCGCGCCCACTATGGGGCAAGCAGTCGACCAAATAGCGGTCGACCGGCGATCGACTGCACTCTTAGGGCTAGGGCGACTGCTAACCCACGTGAGCATGGCCTGACCTAACCCGAATCGACTGAACGATATATATATATATATGTATGTATGTATGTATGTATGTATGTGTGTGTGTATATATATCGTTCAGGAGACTCTTCCTCCCCAACCACAATTCCACCGAAAACCCAAAACCCTCCTCCTTCCCAACTCCAATCAGAGCAACCCCCGCTCCATTTCGCCCCTAATTACCATCCAAATCCTCCTCGTGTAGGTCTATACCCAATTTTACTCCTAATTTGCAATTTCTCTTTCCCATTTCGTCGATTCCTCTATGACACCTCGCGACCAACACCCCGGTCTAACGCCTCAAGAAGCCGCATGGTTAGATCGCAACGGGCGAAGATTAAGCAATACTTAGCCACGGCTAGTTATGAGTTTCAGATTGGTCGACCGGTGAAGTTCACTGACTTTGCCTTATTTGGTTTGGAGGAGCTTTTTGTCGCTGTAGGCCTTGCACCGATCCGACGCTTCGACACTTTTGAGCAAGACCTGTATTTGCGCTACATTCATCTATTCGATGCTCATATGGATGTTGACATTGATGACGAGTACTGCATCATCAGATCTGACTTCATGGGCACCCACATCGAGTTCACTATTGCTGACTTGGCCCAAATTTTGGGTATCTCGGCAGAAGGAGTTGAGCTTGATGCTATTGAGATGGAAGACCCTCCGACCTTCAGCGTATCTTCGTAGGAGAGCCCGAAGCCTGGACCACCGCCAATCTGCGACCAGTATCCCGAGTAGTTGTGCGCATCATACAACACAACATCATCCCGAAGAAGGGAAGCTCGGAGAATATTTAACCTTCTGTTTGCCGCTCCACTTGTGCTATCCTTGGCGGCATAACCATCAATTGGGCGTGCATGCTTATGGTTCATCTTCTTGAGCCCTTTGTTGGCACCCTATGGAGCCATTTTCCTTATAGCCATCTTTTCGCCTGCATCTTCTGGCGCTTCCAGGTGAAACTTTCTAGGGAGACACCAGTGAGGAAGGCATCGACCGCCATCAGTCGCGCCACCATCCGGAAGATGGGCATTCAGCTACCCGATGCTTTTGCTCCTGCATCACCCTTTCCAGCATAGCAGCCTTAGTATCCTGGCCATGAGAGCCTGGAGCTCACTACCATCCATGTTATGTAAGCCGAGATCTGAGAGGTTTGCGACGAGCATCGCCGATAGGCACGTTAGATTAGTTGCATCTCCATTATAATACGCTCCTGATGCGGACGTGATAATGGATCAGGCTTTAGCCGTAGCGGTAGACCAGCCTACAGCGGGTAGTGTAGTCATAGTCATTGTTGTTGTTACATGCCTTGTGCATTTTGTATCTTGTATGTGTGTTTCCCTTTCTAGCATTTTTCTTTTTCTTTGTTGTAGTGTTGTGTTTGTAACTGCTAGTAATGAAAATTCGCACGACTTTAGTAATGAGATTTCTGTATTAAAGAAAAAATGTCTTGTCATTCACGCATGATTATTTGAATGAAATCTCGTTTATTAACTAGCATTGGTCCTAGAGCTAGAAAGAATAGAACTCTGTATTAGATAAAATTTAGTAATGGACCGGTTCCAAAGTCACTGGTATATAAATAAGTAAATAATCGCTCATTGTTAAATCTAAAATTTATTTCGGTCTTTTGTGTGATTTCAGTTTATACATTTTTGCGTGACCGACTTCCTTCTTCGTCGACGTATGACTTGAATCGTTTATGTTTTCGCAAAATACATTTTTAAAGCTTTTGGAAAATATTGTTTGAAAAAATAAACTTTTTATCTTATTTTTTTCTAGGAAAGTGAAATGGTTTCGAAAAGAAATTTTCAACTTAAACATGACAAGTTTTCAAGCGGAAATTTATTTTTATGAAATTTTTTGATTTTTGTCACACGAATGGCATAAGGAAGATTTCGGATGCTTTGTGTGCGCATTTTAGCAATGCAATAGGACCGACGATACGATAAAAACGTTAACTGTAAAAAGAAAAGGCTGTTTTAGCCCCGGAAACATCATTCCCATACGTTGTTGACGATGCCCGCGAGCTATTAGTTAACTCGTTTTACGTTTTAGAGCTTGTTTTAAGCCTCTTTGCAGTCTACAGATGGAAATTTTCGGAGTATTTTAGGTAGCTAAGGTGAGAATTCCACTGTAGGGCGGGAAATGGAAAAGTTGTAAGCGGGAAAAATGTTAAAAATACTTTGCTTCAATTTCCTTTTTCCGGTTTAGGAGAAATTAAATAAGAAACGATTAAATTACGTGACGTTATGGATGGTAGGGTTTGGATGCAAAATTGGTTGCTTCATGCTTTTATTTGTAATTGTGTGAGTGTAATGGATGAAAAGGAGTTTTCAAAATTGGCATTCATATAGAACTGGCAGTACATTTAGGATGTTTTGCATCATATTTTTAAATATTTCAAATTTTTAATGAAAACATATAGGAGGATCCGATTAGAATCATCTTAAATGCATGTTTTATGGTTGAGTTGCATTATGTACACTATGCACATACACACATGGTTGCAAAGTGGATGTACACAAATTGGTTGTGTAGAATCAGACTATAGGCATCAGAATTTCAGCGCAAAAATCCTTTTAAGGAGGGAAGAATGTGACAACCCAGAATTTCAACATTATAAAATAATTATTAGAATCTCAAAAATAGGAATTTCTGCAAACAATGGAATTTGACCATGAAACTTTAACCGCTGCGTTCGTCTCAGAGTTCTAGTCAACTTTCATGTTTGGAGTTTCGCGAACGGAGTTCGTATTAAAAAGTTATAGACGTAATACAAAAATGGACGAAAAATAAATAAATTAGAATTTATAATTATATATTACCTTATTTAAACCAAGCCGACATGGGCATCTGAGGCCTAAGCGGTCGACCATCATGATCAACCAACTAGGCGCCAGTTTGACCAGTGACGGCAATGTTTGCAGCGTTTGGTTTATAATATTTATAAAACATGTGGACATATATAACTTAAAACTAATCCAATGGACCTATGTCGTTTCCACCTCTATAAATAATGGGGTAAGGCTTCATCATTTACCACATAAATCTGCAGTGCCGGCGGAGCTCTGCCATTTTCCTCCATCTCCAATCCTAATTTCTAAAATAAAAATATATTCATGGAAACAACTCAAATCCAATTCATATGAAGTTGAGAGGACTAGCATATCTAATGGAAAAGAGTGAAAATTGACGCTTCAGATCAGATTATCCCCTCTCTTCCTATTTTCTAACATCTCTACGGATCTGAAATTTTTCGCTTTCCAGAAAAATTGTAGATTTATCAGAATTTGGGGATTGTAGGCCTAAAGGCTTCAATCTTTGGATTTGTAGGCTATAGGGTGAGTGGGAAATTTACGAATATAGTTAAAATGACTTATCTATTTCATTTGAATTAGATTTATGTTTTTATGCCTATTCACTATGACACCCCATGTCCGTTAATGTCGCTCACTAAGGGAATGCATTAAGTTTCATGAAGCGTTATAGGTAAACAAAAACAGAAATATTACAAGACAGGTATAAAAGCAATAGCGGAATTTAAATTTTTATTTCAAACATAAATCATAACATCATGGTCCAAAATACCATTAGTCTGAAATTACGTAGAACCCATTACAATAATATAACTTCTGCCTTTTACCATCAGAGTACATAAATACTTAAAAAGCATAATTCCCTAAAAAGAGATAAATCCATAGTGGAGATAAGAACTTGAGCCATATTTCGAAAGCAGCTCCTAGCAAGATGATAACCGAGTCCTAACTAAGCTGAGTATTCCCACACTGAGAACCTGAGGGGGAGGGGGAGAACGGAAGAAAGAAGAGGAAACAAAAAGGGTCAGACATAAAGTCTAGCGAGTCCAGTTACTTTTAGGAAGTAAATATATAAAAGTAGCATGACAGGCATATAAAGTGGATAAGAGAGATGACTACAAAAAAAAAAAAAACAGGTATGACTAGATAAATAGGAAAGGGTGTATACGCTTCCTTAATGATTACTCTGCACTACTGCTGGTATATCCAAAATGGGATGATCCCCAACATGTATGAAATGGTAAACTTAGGCGTACTTCTGGTGAGAGGTTTTAACCCCATACAATCCACATGCAACCCCAATAACGGACTCCTAAACTTACTAGAGTCTAGATGTACCCTAACCACTACCCTAATCGATCGACTCCGTACTCCGTAGATACCCTGTGTTGGCCCCACAGTAGGATGTATCACTTCCCAAAGTGGCAACCCTTCATTTTCAAGATGTGCATAACCATATCTACTGATGTCACAGCGTTTAATTCCCATAGCAAGCCGAACCCATGTACGCACATGACTCTGTTGGTTTCCTGCACTATTGACACCACCCATTCGTTTTGGATCTCTTACAATCAACCCGGTAAGTGTGCCCCTACTCCGACGTAGTTCGGAGTACTCGTTTGATACCTAGATGGGTTACTAACTAAAACGGGTCTCATACACAAGATGATACAAGCTCCCGCTAGGCTTGCATTCCCACTGCTAGGATTTCAACTGGTTATGCCTAACAGTCCAACATATAAAATAGGTTAAGTTGTCGGGACTATATATGTAAATATTACCCCACCGCCACAAGATTTACTTAACCCTCACTAATCCAAGAAAGTTTACTTAACAAAGTTTCATAACCCCAAAGTATAAAATAAGTTAAGTTTATGGGCCTATATATATAAATATTACCCAGTGCTACAAGATTTACTTAACCCATCCACTATTTCAACCAAGTTTACTTAACTTCTATTCAAGTTAACATGTTCATACAATCCCTATGGATTCAACTAGGTTAAGTATTCCAATTTGTTACCATGTTCATTTATGGTTATAATGGGCTAGACCTCTTACATTAGACCTATGACTTGTGGTTGCTGGATATACTGGTCGGGTCTGGGCAGACTTCTTCCACAAGTTGGGCCTAAATTCGTGTCTTAGCCAATCTCGTATTTGTGCACTTAGACCCCTCACATTAGATTCAACATTTGTGGTTGCTGGATATGCCAATCGGGTCCGAGCAGACTTCCACCACAAATGCAATCTAACCTCGTGTCATAAGTGCAGCTACAGTTTCCTAATTACTGTAATCGTAGGCATTTTAATTATTAACCAATTAAACTTATACCTATGTAGGTATTCATGCCCATTTTCCTAATTATATTCATAATGGATTATATGTCCAAATTCATATTCATCATTCAAGTTATGCCATTTCTAATGTTTCCCCCATTCCCTAACTAACGCATTCGCATATATTGCGCATCATGTCTAGGCTAGAAACTAGCCCAACCATAAACAATAATAGGGAAAGATGACAATAGTGATTAATTTAACAAAAGTGACATAAACATGTATTGGCATAGTGATAAGGTGGACATATAAAAATAGATCTAGTGAGCATGTGAAAATAAGTCTAACATACTAAGAATGTCATAATAGGCATGAATAAATAAGGATTCATATATCCAATTAATGACAGATCAAAATTAGCCACTACATGATAAGTACCAAATGATCTAACAAGAATTAGATCCATAAGCAGATGTGACATGATAAATTAACCACAAGTTAATTAGCTCTATAAAGGTAGACCTAGCATGAAAATGTTTAAGATTCACAAATGTGACATGATAAATTAACCACAAGCGAATTAGATCTATAAAGGTAAATCTAGAATGGAAATTTATGAGATCACAAATGTGACATGATAAATTAACCACAAGCGAACTAGATCTATAAAGTTAGATCTAACATGATAATATTAAAGATCCACAATTGTGACATGATAAATTAACCACAAGCGAATTAGATCTATAAAGGTAGATCTAGCATGAAAATGTCTAAGATATACAAATGTGACATGATAAATTAACCACAAGCGAACTAGATCTATAAAGGTTGATCTAACATGATAATATTTAGGATCCACAATTGTGACATGATAAATTAACCACAAGCGAATTAGATGTATAAAGGTAGATCTAGCATGAAAATGTTTAAGATCCACAAATGTGACATGATAAATTAACCACAAGTGAACTAGATCTATAAAGGTAGATCTAGCATGATAATATTTAAGATCCAAGTATGTCATAGATTTACAATTTATAGCAAATCCAAATCACAATCATATCACATTTACTTTTAATCATTTAAATCTAAAAGTAACCAACTCACAATGTTTAGATTTTAGAAGATAGAAAAGAATTTGTTGGTGTTGAATCTCAGATCTATTCTTGAGAGGCTTGGATCTTTAAACTTGATTTGTAGAATAAGAAAGGATTAGACTAAGTTTAGGCACTGACGGCATTTGGCCTCCTTTGTTTTTAGTATGAGAAAACAAGAGATATGACAGTATATTTATAGCTGCATGCCGCCAGAATTCGCCCTAGGGGGAATCGGGCTATGGGTCGATACCAACTTGGGTCCGGAAGCCCAAAAACTACTATGGTGCACTTGGCAGGTGCGCCAGTGTAAAAATGCCTTGGCGCACTTATCAAGTGTGCTAGTTATCCCAGTTTTAATCGTTAAACTTCTACCGTTCATAACTTCTTCGTACGTTATCTATTTTACGCAAAACCAAGTATCTACCTTGACCAGAATTTCGAGACGAACGCAATGGCATAGTCCATTTTCCTTAATTCCGAATATTAAAATAATTATTATTTAATTTATCCTCTTTTAATGTTGTAGAAATATGGGGTGTTACATTCTCCCCTACTTCAAAGGATTTCGTCCCCAAAATCTCCAAGTTAGGAAGAATGTATCCTACCATCCACCATTCATCTACTCATCCACCAATCACAAGCATCCATTATCCTTAAAATTTTCTAATGCTTATATGAGCATATGCAAAGGTGTGTGTATATGTTCCAACACTAATGCGAAAGATCAGATGGTCTACTGATTCCGTCGACTTCCTCAATGCAATGTATGTTAGTGTCATGAATCCAACATAAATGCAAATAATCCTATTATAACATGTAAGTTCTATATGTGTGCACAATCATCCATTCGAATGCAACATCCATATGATGATACATCCATTTTCATCCATTAAAATAAAGAAAAATGCACACACATCCATATGCAGTATGAGAGTGATTGAGCCGATCTAGTGCCTAATGTGTGTGTATATGCATCCACGAGCAACCACTTGCATCCAATTGCATTCATCAAACAAAACATGTTTACAATCATGGGATTTCCGACCTAAAGGTCGAAAATTCAATTGATAGGATATACTTAGAAGATAGAAGCAAGTGCGAATAAAAGCTTTGGAAAAAGAAGTTAAGAACATAGTGCCAAAAAGGAAAGGGTATGAAGCGTGATCTTTGTCTTCGGTCTCCCAAGTTGCATCCTCGCTGTCTTCCACCCATTACACTTTTATTAACCTAACCTCTTTGTGGTGCAGTTTCTTAACCTATGATCCAAGTATACGGGTAGGAACTTGTCTAATTGTCACCTCCGGTTCTACCTCTACTTCCTCATGCATGTTCAGCTCAACTACCTCTGTTGTATTGTGTAGACACTTCAATAAATAAGAAATGAGGAAAAACATCATGAATATCCATACATATGTTAAGCGAGCTTTACGCCTTAGTTGCGAATACCATCGGAGCACTCCATTCGGATATGCTTCGCCTAATAAACCCTTTCTCAAGCATCTCTCCTACTTGCTTGCTAAGCTCCCACCTTTCTCGTGGAGCCATATGGTGCACGGGTAATACAACTAGCTTTTCATTGTCTACCAAATATATACGAAAACCGATCTCGTGCCTTGGAGATAAGGCTCAAACCTCCTTAAAAACATATGGATACTCACAGATTACCACTGCAGATTGTAGATCATCGATAGATGCATCAAGAGATTCTAGGAAACTAAGCATGACAGGCCCATTTAGGTCACAAGAAATCTCGAGGGTCCTCCCTTAGCAAGTCAAAAGTCTAACGACCCACCTTTTACAATCTAAAATGGAACTATACATGGCTTTCCAACCTATCCCTAGAATCAAACCATAGCCCATAAAACTGAGCATATACGCATTGCACTCGAACTCGACGCCTAATATAGTTATTATCAAACCCTGACAAATCATGGATAAATGAGTCGAACCACCAATGGGGTTTAAGACAACAACAGGATTCACTACCATACTAGTATTTAATTACAGAGATTCAACCACATAACTAGATATAAATGAATATGAAGCGCTAGAATCAAAAAAAGTTCTTATAGGATGATTGGAAAGAGAAATCAAACCTTCCACAGAAACTTTCCTACCTCGATCTGGAGCACCAATCGCGAGAGCATGCACTTTCCCTCCAGAAGCTCCTGTCCTTTGACCTTGTCCTTGTTTCTTCGGGCAATCCTTAATAAGATGCCCAAGCTCTCCACAATGGAAGCAAGCGTTCTTCCTTCTTCTGCAGTCTTTGCTTACATGACCCATGTGTCCACAATTAAAACATTTCCTCATGTCTCGAGCTTTGTCGTTCTTTCCTTCCTTCTTTTGTGTTTCCTCAATCTTAGCTTATTTCTTTTCATCATTATCTTCCTCACGCATTAATGACATATCAACGAGTCTTTCAAATGTAGCTCTCATTGGAATATGGGACATAGCTAGCTAACCCATGTAGGGGTTCATTTAGTCCTTTAACAATCCGCAAGGCCTTCTTATGTGAAGTGTCTACTAGTTCCAAACCGAATCTAGCTTGCTAGTTGAATTTGTTCACATATTCTTTAACAGTCATGTCTCCTTGTTTGAGCACCAATAATCTCTCCGTTTGCATGATTTTCTCGGCTTGAGAAAGAAACTTCATTTCAAACTTCTATCTAAAGTCATCCCAGGTCTCCACCAGACTCCCCGCTTGGGTTACTTCCCACCAGAACAAAGCTTCATCCTTTAGTAGCCAGGTAACCAACTGAATCTTCCTTCGATCTTCGACTTGAAAGATTACAAACAAGTACTTGGTCTCCTTGAGCCAATTCCTTGCCTCTACGAATGCCTCGTTTCCATAGAATGGCTTTCCTCCCATAGCACGGAAATCTTTGCAAATCTTGGAAAAGTTGTCCACACGCGGAGGAGGAGGAACAACGGGTGCAGCTGGGGGAGGAACGTTTCCTTGGCCTTTGGCACGCGCCGTGGCCTCCAGATACCTACGGAACTAGCCTGGTATCATAGCGATCTCTGGGATACTAGGTTCCCCAGACATGCTAAAAAGAAAAGTAAAGAGATTTAGACAAAGGATCAAAAGATATTACATATGGCTTTGGGGAATATGTTTTTCAAAATATACTTTTCTTTAAAACCATTTTGAAAATAATTTTCAAAAACTTTTATCGAATCTGGTAACCTTCAGCTCTAATACCAAGTGTGACACCCATGTCCGTTAATGTCACTCACTAAGGGAATGCATTAAGTTTCGTGAAGCGTTATAGGTAAACAGAAATATAAATATTACAAGATAGATATAAAAGCAACAACGAAATTCATTTTTTTTTAAACATAAATCATAACATAATGGTCCAAAATACCATAAGTCTGAAACTGCGTAAAACCATTTACAAAACATAACTTCTAACTTGTACCACTAGAGTGCATAAATACTTAAAAAGCATAATTCCCCAAAAAGAGACAAAGACATAGTGGAGATAAGAACTTGAGCCATACTTCGAAAGCAGCTCCTAGCAAGATGACAACCGAGTCCTGACTAAGCTTGAGTATTCCCACCCTGAGAACCTAGGTGGGAACAAAAGAAAGAAGAGGAAACAAAAAGGATCAGACATAAATAAAAGTAGCATGACAAGCATATAAAGTGGATAAGAGAGATGACAACAACAAAAAAAGGTATGACTAGGTAAACAGGATAGGGTGTATACGCTTCCTTAATGATTACTCTGCACTACTACTAGAATATCCAGAATGAGATGATCCCCAACATGTATGAAATGGTAGACTTAGGCATACTTCTATTGAGAGGTTTTATCCCCATACAATCCACAGGCAGCCCCAATAACGGACTACTAAAATTACCAGAGTCTAGATGTACCTTAACTGCTACCCTAATCAATCGGCTCCTTACTCCGTAGATACCCTGTGATGCCCTCACAGTAGGATGTATCACTTCCTAAAGTGGAAACCCTTCATTTTAAAGATTTGCAGAACCATATCTACTGATGTCATAGCGTCTTTATTCCCATAGCAAGCCGGAACCATGCACGCACATAGCTCCGTTGGTTTCCTACAATGTTGACACCGCCCTTTCGTTTTGGATCTCTTACAATCAAACCAGTAAGCGTTCCCCTACTCCGACCTAGTCCGGAGTAATCATTTGATACCTAGATAGGTAACTGACTGAAATGGGTCTCACACACCAGATGATACAAGATCCCCCTAGGCTTTCATCCCCACTACTAGTATTTCAATAGGATTTTCCTAACAGTCCAACATGTAAAACATGTTAAGTTGTCGGGGCCTATGTATGTAAATATTACCCCACCGCCACAAGATTTACTTAACCCTCACCGATCCAAGCAAGTTTACTTAACAAAGTTGCGTAACCCCAAAGTATAAAATAGGTTAAGTTTATGGGCCTATATATATAAATATTACCCACCGCCACAAGATTTACTTAACCCACCCACTGTTTCAACCAAGTTTACTTAACCCCTATTCAAGTTAACATGTTCATACAATCCATATGGATTTAACTAGTTTAAGTATTCCAATTTGTTACCATGTTCATTTATGGTTATAATGGGCTAGACCTCCCACGTTAGACCTACGACTTGTGGATGTTGGATATGCCAGTCGAGTCCGGGTAGACTTCTTCCACAAGTTGGGCCTAACCTCGTGTCTTAGCCCATCTCGTATTTGTGCACTTAGACCCGTCACATTATATTCAGCATTTGCGATTGCTGGAAAAGATGGTCGGGTCCGAGTAGACTTCCACCATAAATGCAATCTAACATCATGTCATAAGTGCAGTTACAGTTTCCTAATTACTAAAATCCTAGGCATTTTAATTATTAACCATTTAAAATTATACCTATGTATTTATAGGTGTTCATGCCCATTTACCCAATTATATTCATAATGGATTATATGTCCAAATTCATATTCGTCATTCAAGTTATGCCAATTCTAATGTTTTCCCCCATTCCCTAACTAACGCATTCACATATATTTAGCGTTATGTCTAAGCTAGAAAGTAGCCTAACCATAAACAATAAAAGGGAAAGATGAAAATAGTGATTAATTTAACAAAAGTGACATAAACATGTAATTGGCATAGTGATAAGGTGGACATATAAAAATAGATCTAGTGAGCATGTGATAATAAAACTAGATCTAACATACTAAGAATGTCATAATAGGCATGAATAAATTAGTAATCATGTGTCCAATTAATGACAGATCTAAATTTGCCACAACATGATAAGTACCAAATGATCTAACAAGAATTAGATCCATAAGTAGATGTGACATGATAAATTAACCACAAGAGAATTAGATCTATAAAGGTAGACCTAGCATGAAAATGTTTAAGATCCATAAATGTGACATGATAAATTAACCACAAGCGAATTAGATCTATAAAGGTAGATCTAGCATGAAAATAATTATGATCCACAAATGTGACATGATAAATTAACCAAAGCGAACCAGATCTTTAAAGGTTGATCTAACATGATAATATTTAGGATCCACAATTGTGACATGATAAATTAACCACAAGCAAATTAGATCTATAAAGGTAGATCTAGCATGAAAATGCTTAAGATCCACAAATGTGACATGATAAATTAACCACAAGTGAACTAAATCTATAAAGGTAGATCCAGCATGATATATTTAAGATCCACAATTATGACATGATAAATTAACCACAAGCGAATTAGATCTATAAAGGTAGATCTAACATGATAATATTTAAGATCCACAATTGTGACATGATAAATTAACCACAAGCGAATTAGATCTATAAAGGTAGATCTAGCATGATAATATTTAAGAACCAAGAATGTCATAGATTTACAATTTATAAAAAATCCAAATCACAGTCATATCACGTTTACTTTTAATCATTTAAATCTAAAAGTGACTAACTCATAGTGTTTGGATTTTAAAAGATAGAAAAGAATTTGTTGGTGTTGAATCTCAGATCTATTCTTGAGACACTTGAATCTTTAAAATTGATTTTTAGAAGAAGAAAGGATTAGACTCATTTCAGGCACTGACAGCATTTGGCCTCCATTGTTTTTATTATGAGAAAACAAGAGATATGAGGGTATATTTATAGCTGCTAGCCTCTAGAATTCGAATGCCACCTCAGCCCTAAGGGGACTCGGGCTATGGGTCGACACCACTTGGGTCTAGAAGCCCAAAATCTACTATGGGCGCACTTGCCAGTTGCACCAGTGTAAAAATGCCTTGGCACACTTATCAAGTGCACCAGTTATCCTTGTTTTAATCGTCAAACTTCTACCGTTCATAACTTCTTCATACGTTATCCGTTTTATGCAAACTAGGTGTCTATCTGAACCAGAATTTCGAGATGGATGCAATGACATAGTCTGTTTCCCTTAATTCTAAATATTAAAATAATTATTCAATAATTTATCCTCTTTTTATATTGTAGAAATATGGGGTGTTACGTTAACTATCAGATCCGTTCTTTTGAATATTGTGAATTTATTGACAACCATTAGATCTGACTATAAATATGGGAATTTATGAATTATAAGTTGTGGTTATGTATAATACAAATTGTAGGATTCTTAAACTTGTTCACACATATTCCTACAGTTATGTTGTAAAATATGTCGTATATGTTTCATAACACTTTGGATATTGAAATCAATCCCACTGAATACCAATTATATGTAGTTACATTCTAGATCTTTAGTTCAGTGTTGAATAATAAAATATGTGAATTTGGATAAAATGATGAAACTGGTAAATTATGTGATTGTAATGTTTAAATGAAATATGCCTATTTGTATTCGATTTCTTTGGGTTTCGGCTTAATTGTTGTAAATGTGTCGTTTCCTCTTTTCGAATAAAAAGGCGTTATTTTGGAATCATAAGAGGAGTGATTAAGAGATCAAAAAGGGAAAAGTGGTGCAAATGTACACATAAATATAAATAAATAGATTTGGGCATAATTTGCATCAACTATACCAAATTATGTATTTACATATATTTCTTGTGATTTTGAAATATGTAACTTCCATTAATTAGGCAAAATTTACAATGGTTATGGCCAAAAGTCTTTTTGTAAGATTTGAACCTTTCGGCAAGATTTAAATGCAAAAAAGGAATGTTTGGTTATTGATTAAACCAAATCATTTAAGATATAAAAATAAAAATAATAACTACGTTGATCGCACGAAAACATAAAACTATATATATATATATATATATATATATATATATATAACCTATCCAAATCAGCGTAAAACGGTAAAATATACATTGTATGGAATGTTTGAATGTTTGGAAAAGGTTCAATTATGGAATTATATGTAAATGTAATCCATATTGAATTATTATATTTGTGGTGACCATTTGTAGCAATCAATATAATTAATTTCTATAAATAGGACCGCAAATCAATAAATAACAATTGTAATCAATGTTGATTGGGGAAAATAAATATAATGGGATAATGGATACAATTCCTAATTTAACTAGGATAAATGTTGTAAACCCCAATTAGGAAATTTGAATTCTAACTGCATTTAGACACGAGGTTAAGCTTTACTTGCAGTATAAGCCTTCCTAGAACCGACTGGCAAATCCAACAACACATAGGTAGTTAGCTTAATGTGTGGGGTTTAATGCATAAATATAAATGTAATAAGGCACAAGGTTAAGTTTAACTTGTAGTAGAAGTCTGCCCGGAACCGACCGACAAATCCAACATCCACGAGTAGTCAACTTAATGTGACAAGCCTAATACATAAATTTATATATATAATAGTCAAACAATAAATAAATAAACAAGAATAGTAATTGTTGTTGGGGTACAACAAATAAATGCCTTGGGACTGAAAAATTGTTGTTGTAGTAAAATATTACCATTATGGTCATAAGGAAATAAAAATAGAAATAAAAGAAAATGGTTGTCACAAGGGGATTAATGGATATTGATTGTCATTCGAATACCAAGTCCAAATTAGGGAAGAAATCAAATAAATATCCTATGAAAATGGGGATATAACCTTCCTTATTTATATTGATGAATATAGAACTTATAATTAAAAATAGAATAGGACTTGGTAGGTTAATAATAGAAAATATTATTGACCATAATAACCCATGATGATAATAACTCGTCTGGAGAGAGATTAAATAGAAAGGGCGTAATAACGTAGCTCACTTTATCCAAATAGGGAAAGGTATCAAGGGCTAATGGGAGATGAACCTTGTAACCTTCGCATATAGTTTGCTTCTTGGGTCTTAAGTAGTTGGATAAGAGAGTCCACCTGGGGATAGGTCTTTCAGTATAGGGGTCTTAAACAACATGTGTTTATTGTCTACCAAAACCTAGAAAATAAAAAAGTCCGATATGGCTACCTACCCTATGGGAAGCAGTAAACGGTTGTAACAACCCATAAAATTCACAAAAGTTCATTTAAGTGAATATTCGAATATCAAATCGATGTATTAGTTTTGTCCTCGAAAAGGTGAATTTTTGTAAACGATTGAATTATGGCTCGGGACCACCTCCATTGGTTCCGGAACGTTGTTTACAATCTTTTTGAGTATAAGCATCGATATATTTCGAATTCGGGAAAATTGGAGTTGTTTGGAGGGGCTAGAGTGCAAATTTGTGCACCCAAACCTATTTGGACAGCACAAATAGGCACCCAACCTCCTCATCTCTCATTTACTTCTTCATTTGCTTTCCCTCTTACTTCCTTAACTTAAGAGAATGGGAAAATTAAAATCCTAAGCCCTAGAATCTTAGAAAAGCCCAATCTTTGTTGTGTTCTTCATCTCCGAGCTTAGGTAAGTTGATCTCTATCTTCTCCATCACCCTCTCTATGCTACCTCAGAATTTCTATGTTCCTAATACATAGAATTATTGGGTTGATGTGTGTAGGTTGTGCTTTGTTGATTCTTGTGAGAAGATAGTACATTTAGCTTGGGTTCCTTCTTGCTGATTGCTTCATTAACACTAAGGTGAGTTCTTCGTGAACTCACATCAATGACACAAGCTTTAAGCTTGTACAAGTATAATTGTAGGCTATTCATGATGTTCATGTTTGCTTGAATTAGTTTGATTCATGATTTATTCTTGAATGTATGATTGATTTCAAGTTTTTTTGAAATTTGGTTTGAAAATCTTCATGTGAATTTAAGTTGAATCACACTCGTCTCCGGCTTGAATGGGAGTTGTACACGTACTGTAAAGTACCGTCATAGAGCCGGAGAGGAGCGAGGAAAAAGGAATGGTCGAGACAGAGGATCGAAGCACCCGTCCCCGGTGCCTGGGCTCACGCCCAGGCAAAACCGGTCGATCGGCCAAAGTGGGCCGGTCGACAGGTCCGGGCCGGTCGACCGGTTTGTGCCTGGGCTTATGCCCAGGCACAAACCGGTCGACTGGCCCTTGGGGGACCGGTCGACCGTTTGAGTCTCTGTCTCAAACCAGTTGACCGGCCCCCTTAGACCGATCAATCGGTGACCAACCTAGGCGTTGCCCAGGTTTGGTCACACCTTCATTTTTTTGTCGGCGCGCGACTCCGTGTTCTTCCGACCTTCTTCCTTGATCCTCCCCCTCGTGAACCATTGCGATCTTGAGATCGTTCGGATCGTTGTTGTCGCGCCGTCTCGTTTGGTTTTCAAATCATTTTTAAACCATGAATTGTGGAATTGTGTGCTACGATTTCTTTGTGTCCCACTCGCTACGGCGATGGGCTTTTATGAATATTGAACCACAATGGATTAGTGGATTCTATATTGTCGATGGGAATCGAACCAATGTTTAAATCATTTTTTAAATACAAACCCCTTTAAAATAAATTTTATTTCTAAAATCCGGTTCTGATACTATTGATTTATATATGATTCCTTATCCTATCGATCGGACGAGAAATTTAGTTTATTCACCTTAATAAAACAGAGGACTATGACCCCTTATATGTTTATTTCGTCGAATAACTACCGGACTCATTTGTTTGAACCAATGTGGTGATTTTCTCTGTTTGGAATAGAAATCAATTACGGGTTCGTAAATATTCGAGAATGGCATGTGGTTATGGGACATGTTGCCATTCCCTTATAATTACTAGCTCGGAGTGATTTCTATTCACACGGATCTTTAATATCCGCCTCCCGACATAGTTGTTTTGTTCGCAATCGCCTAGTGGGACTTTACGATTAGGACCTTCATCTATGGGAGTTCGGTCCAACCCTTTTATGATTTTCTATGAACTATGTTTTCCTCTACCGGGGTCACGAACTGGATTCTTGGGGAGCTCCGGCTCAAACAAATGGGTTAGCTACCTAGGGATCGTATCTCATCTTCTATGAACCTACATGCCGTTTTTATGATGTTTTCTTTGATTTTCTATGATTACTTTGGTGTGATGTGCGTCAATTTGATTTATGTTTGGCATTTATTTGTCAATTCTTATTGTTATATGTTCTTGGCTTGTCATGAGATTAATTGAGATTTCATATATGTTGATGTCACGCATTTCGTAATATTTATGAATCATCCTGTTTATTCTTTTCATGTCATTTATGTTACATCTCTTCATATTGTCTCATGTTATGGATAAGAATGGTTTGACTGATCCGTTTATTATTTATTTCTTAAATAATACTCTGGTCAGACCCAAGTGTTATAGGTGCTTATGTGGCATTCCTGCTGGGACCTTATGATGACTCTTAGCTTAACTGCTTTATAGTTGCAGTCCTTTCGGATATATGTAGTTGACTACCGTTATGACATGTATCATTATTAGTACGGGATTTGGTACAAGTAATTATTATTTTGGAGATTGAGCGTCGTGTATGACCTCTAGTTGATGTAAACACTTATGGTGTTATATTCATATCAGTTTATTTGTTTATAATATGAATATATGTGACTATCTGTGTTATAAAATTATGTATGTGTTCTGAGGCTATTATGTTGTTGTGTAGATGTTCTTCGCCTGGAATGGTCATGTCGAAATTTTTGGTACGGTTGTGCCATTCGACGTTACTTTCCAAGTAAGAGTAAATATATTAACGGTTGCTCCTAACTAACCTTATTCTCCGCTGTGGCCGACGACATTTCACATGAAATGAACTTGACTATGGCGGGTATAGAGTCGGGGCATTACAGTTGGTATCAGAGTCAATCTTCAGAACAATATAGAATTTTGTAGCAAGGATCGGGTCTCGGACATCTTTTAGGAGTTTGAGGCTTAGGGTTAGATTGAGTCATGGTTGCTTATCTATCCTAGAATAGAGCTATGTTCCTTAATTTTTGAGTGACGTTTTCCTTTTCTTTCTTTCTTAAATAAGGGAAATGGCTGGACGTCCTCGTCGATATCCTGCTAGGGCAAATGTCAGGCCCGAAGCTCCACCTCCTGTAGCTCCACCGCCTATAGTTCCACCTCATGTGGTTGGAGCGGTCACAATGACCACTCAAGAACTCCTTGATCTTATTGCAAATGCCCATGTAGCAAGCGCTCCCCCGCCTCTTACGCATCCTAAATCTGGATTTGCGACCTTATGCAGTGATTTCGCAAAGCTTAGTGAAAAGCCGTTTAAAGGCTTCGAAAGCGTAAAAGAAGTCTAGAATTGGCTCAGAACATGTGAGCGCATCTTTACTTGCATGGATCTCAATGATTTACATAAAGTGTAAGTTATTTCTAGCATGCTCGAAGAGCGAGCGTTGAACTGGTATGAATTGCTCACCATTAATACCCTCGAAGCGAACCTTACTTGGAACTTGCTTAAGGAAAGGTTCGAAAAAAAAATCATACCGGACGGGGAGAGAATAGCACTGTCATGTCACTTCCAAGACCTTGTTCAAGGCACCTCTACTGTGGTAGAGTATGCCGCCTCCTTTGACTCGTTATCCAAGTATGGACTCGAGTATATTAACACCCCGAAGAAGAAGAATTTGCGCTTTATTCATGGACACAAGAAATGCCTTGAGGAGCCATTGACTCTTAAGTTATATGAAACATTTGATGAGTTGGTTAATGTCGCGCTACAACTTGAAGTGGTCTAGAAACGCCCCAATGATGACGAAGCTGGGGGTTCTCAAAACAAGGGAAACACTGGCCATAAGAGAGGACCCGGGAAGAAGCCTTGGTTTCAACTTAATAAGATTGCAAGGCAAGTGACTTCGGAGGCCAGAACCTCTATATTCTGCAATGACGAATGCTACAATTGCGGAGAAAAGGGCCATATAGCCTCTGCTTGCACTAAGCCTCTTACTTGCCGCTATTGCAAGAAACAAGGCCATATGATAAACACATGTCCCACTCGTCCTCCTAATAAGATTGGAAAGCTCAATGTCATGCAAGCTCCTACGAACACTAAATTCTATTCTCGATGGCATAATTGATTTTTATGGGCACCCTACACGAGTTATTTTTGATACGGGCACATCTCATTCTTTTATTTCACAAGAACTTGTGCATGCTAATTCTTTGAACACTGTATGTTTGATGACTTCTTTATCGGTTACTAACCCCATAGGGGGATCAACTACTCTTAGTTTGTTATGTCGCGACGTTGAAATCATTTTGAGTGGTCACCCTTTCGTAGAGGACTTGCATGTTATGCGCTATTTGGGTTTTGGTATTATTCTGGGAATGGATTGGCTTCTCCGTTATGAAGCCCACATATTATGTCTAGAGCAGACAATTTATCTTCGACACCCTCAATCCAAAGACCGGGTAGGACTGGTGCTTCCGAATCCAGACATGGGGGTTATGGCTTTGTTGTTTTCTCCCAATTCTCGGGATGTGGATAACGATGATGAGGAGGATGTAATATCTCGAATCGTAGTTTTTCGAGAATTTCCTGATGTATTTGCGCCCGTGTTTGGTCTCCCTCCAAGCCGGGCTATTGAATTCTGGATTAATATAATTCCCGGATCCCTCCCTCTTACTCGTCCCGCGTATCGGTTATCTAACAAGGAAAATGAAGAAATGCGCAAGCAACTATCCGAATTAGAGAAGAATCAGTTTATACGCTCAAGTTCCTCGCTATAGGGATCCTCAGCAATCTTTGTGAAAAAGTCGGATGGAACCCTTAGGTTTTGCATGGATTACCGCAAGCTTAATGATCTCACCATCAAAAATAGATATCCTCTTCCGCGCATAGACAATCTTTTTGATCAACTTAGTGGTGCTAAAGTCTTCTCCCAATTGGATTTAACTACCGGATTTCACCAATTGCGCATCGCGGAGGATAACATTCCATTGACTTCCTTTCTTACCCGATTTGGTTCTTATGAATGGCTAGTAATGTCGTTTGGGTTAACAAATGCCCCGCTTATTTTTTTGATCTCATGAACCATGTTTTTAGGGATTTTCTTGATCGGTCCGTGCTTTTGTTTATTGATGACATCCTCGTTTATTCTAAAACTGAGGAGGAACATGAGAACCACCATCATGTCATTTTTGAAACACTTAGAAACCACCAATTAAAAGCTAAGTTTTCCAAATGCAACTTTAGGCGATCAAGCATGAGATTTTTGAGGCATATTATTTCCGAATCCGGAATCTCCGTCGATCCATCTAATATTGAAGCCATTCAAGATTGGAAGAGATCAGAGAGTGTGACGGAGATTTGTAACTTTCTTGGGTTGATGGGTTATTACCGTCGGTTCATTAAAGATTTTTCTAAAATCGCCGTTCCACTCACTCATTTGACAAAGAAGGAAGTAAAATACACTTGGTTGGACAAGTGTGAGGTCGCATTTCAAAAGCATAAAGAACTTCTTTCTAATGCTCCCATTCTTGTTATCCCCAAGGGAAATCAAGATCTTGTTGTTTATACCGACGCTAGCCACGTTGGATTAGGAGCCGTTCTCATGCAACGAGAGCGTGTAATTGCCTATGCTTCTAGGCAATTAAAACCGGCCGAGACTCGCTATGCAACCCATGATTTAGAGCTCGCCGCTGTTGTTTTCATTCTCCGAATTTGGCGCCATTATCTTTTAGGGGAGAAATTTGTGCTTTACATGGATCATAAGTCGCTCAAGTATTTATTTTGTCAAAAGGAACTCAATCTACGACAACAGCGGTGGATGGAGTTTCTTGCTTCTTATGATCTAGATATTCTTTACACGCCCGGTAAAGGAAATTGCGTCGCCGATGCCCTTAGTTGGAAGCAATATGCGGTCTTTTCTATGATGTTATAAGAGTGGAAGGATCTTGAATTATTATCTTCGTGCAAGATCAGGAGTCGTTACTCCATCCCGGGTTCCACTCCCATAGTATGTAGCCTCATGGCTCATCCATCCCTTTTTGACCGCATCTATGAAGCACAAAAGAAAGATCCCGAATTGGCCCGCATCAGTCATGATCTTCAAAATGAATCTTATGTTGAAAGAAATGGTGATTATAGCCTCGATTCAAGAGGATCCGTTTGAAAGTTCGGACGGCTTATCATTCCAAATCAAGATGATTTGTGCAAAACTATTTTGGAGAATTCTCATCATTCTAAATTTTCTATCCATTCCGGGAGTAGAAAAAAGTATGCAGACATGAAGCGACTCTATTATTGGGAGAGTATGAAACGAGATGTTGCTAACTTTGTTAGTTGTTGCACGACTTGCCAACTTGTGAAAGCCAAACATCAAAGACCCGGCGGGTTGTTGCGACCACTAGAAATTCCCGTATGGAAGTGGGAGAATGTTTCCATGGATTTTATCAATGGATTGCCTCGTTCTCGTCAAGGTCATGATAGCATATGGGTAATTATGGCTCACCAAATCCGCACACTTTTTACCCATTCGATCTAATTGCACCGCTCCACTTTTAGCTAAGCTTTATGTTAAAGAGATCGTTCGACTTCATGGAATCCCTCTTTCCATTGTAAGCGATCGTGATCCGTTGTTTACTAGCGGATTTTGGAGGAGTCTCCAAGGAGCTTTGGAAACAAGGCTTGACCTTAGTACCGCCTATCATCCGCAGACCGATGGGCAAATGGTGCGGGTAAATCAAGTTCTTGAGGATCTCCTCAGTGCTCGCATTCTTGAGTTTGGAGGAAGTTGGGAAGACCACATTCCCCTTGTGGAATTCTCATACAATAATAGTTATAAATCAAGTATTGGCATGTCACCTTTTGAAGCCATTTATGGAAGACCATGCCGATCTCCTTCTTGTTGGCTCAAAACCGGAGAGAAATTGATTATAGGCCCCGATCTTGTTCAGGATGCCGCGGAGAAAGTTGAGCTTATACGTCACCGCATAAAAGAAGATCAAAGTCGGCAAAAGTCCTATGCCAATAGCAAGAAAAGAAAGTTAGAATTTTCCATGGGGGACTTGGTTTTTATTCGTATATCACCCATGAAGGGTGTTATGTGATTTAGCAAATCGAAAAAATTAGCGCCAAGGTTTATTGGTCCATTTCCCATCATCGAGTGCGTTGGGGTTGTTTCATATTGCGTGAAGCTACCGGATCGATTTTCTTCCATTCATAATGTGTTCCATGTTTCTCAACTCCGGAAGAAATTGGGGAAATCCCACATTGCTATTGAGCCCCATGTTCTTGAAGAGTTAGTAATTTCACCGAGTCTTACGTACGAACAAAAACACCTCCGAATTGTTGCCACGGAAGTAAAACGCCTCCGTAATAAAGAAATTCCCCTTGTTAAAGTCCAATGGTCCGCTAACCCAAAGGATTGCTCATGGGAAACTAAGGAGTCCATTGAGCATTCTCATCCGGACCTATTCTCATAAGGTGAGATTTTCTTTACACGCAGTTGTTGAGAATTTAAAAAATTTCGGTTGTTACTCTTGTAATTTATTTTGAATATTTGCGAGGACGTAATTTCTTTAAGGGTGGAAGTCTGTAACAACCCGTAAAATTCACAATAGTTCATTTAAGTGAATATTCAAATATCGAATCGATGTATTAGTTTTGTCCCCAAAAAGGTGAATTTTTGTAAACGATTGAATTATGGCTCGGGACCATCTCCATTGGTTCCGGAACGTCATTTACAATCTTTTTAAGTATAAGCATCGATACATTTCGAATTCGGGAAAATTGGAGTTGTTTGGAGGGGCTAGAGTGCAAATTTGTGCACCCAAACCTATTTGGACAGCACAGATAGGCACCCAACCTCCTCATTTCTCATTTACTTATTCATTTGCTTTCCCTCTTACTTCCTTAACTTAAGAGAATGGGAAAATTAAAATCCTAAGCCCTAGAATCTTAGAAAAGCCCAATCTTTGTTGTGTTCTTCATCTCGTAGCTTAGGTAAGTTGATCTGTATCTTCTCCATCACCCTCTCTATGCTACCTCAAAATTTCTATGTTCCTAATACATAGAATTATTGGGGTGTAGGTTGTGCTTTGTTGATTCTTGTGAGAAGATAGTACTTTTAGCTTGGGTTCCTTCTTGTTGATTGCTTCATTAACACTAAGGTGAGTTCTTCGTGAACTCACATCAATGCCACAAGCTTTAAGCTTGTACAAGTGTAATTGTAGGCTATTCATGATGTTCATGTTTGCTTGAATTAGTTTGATTCATAGTTTATCCTTGAATGTATGATTGATTTCAAGTTTTGTTGAAATTTGGTTTGAAAATCTTCATATGAATATAAGTTGAATCACACTCGTCTTCGGCTTGAATGGGAGTTATACACGTACTGTAAAGTACCATCACAGAGCCGGAGAGGAGCGTGGAAAAAGGAATGGTCGATACGGAGGATCGAAGCCCCCGTCCCCGGTGCCTGGGCTCACGCCCAGGCAAAACCGGTCAACCGGCCAAAGTGGGCCGGTCGACAGGTCTGGGCTGTGCCTGGGCTTATGCCCAGGCACAAGCCGGTCGACCGGCCTTGGGCAGGCCGGTAAACCGCTTGAGTCTCTGTCTCAAACCAGTTGACCGGCCCCCCTGGACCAGTCGACCGGTGACCAACCTGGGTGTTGTCCAGGATTGGTCACACCCCCCTTTTTTGTTGCGCGCCGAAGCACGCGACTCCATGTTCTTCCGACCTTCTTCCTTGACCCTCGCCCTCGCGTATCATGGCGATCTTGAGATCGTTCGGATCATCGTTGTCGCGCCGTCTAGTTCGGTTTTCAAATCATTTTTAAACCATGAATTGTGGAATTGTGTGCTACGGTTTCTTTGTGTCCCATTCGCAACGGCGATGGGCTTTTATGAATATTGAACCACAATGGATTAGTGGATTCTATATTTTCAATGGGAATCGAACCAATGTTTAAATCAGTTTTTGAATATAAACCCCTTTAAAATAAATTTTATTTCTAAAATCCGGTTCTGATACTATTGATTTATATACGATTCCTTATCCTATTGATCGGATGAGAAATTTAGTTTATTCACCTTAATAAAACAGAGGATTATGACCCCTTATATGTTTATTTCGGCGAATAACTACTGGACACATTCGTTTGAACCTATGTGGTGATTTTCTCTGTTTGGAATAGAAATCAATTACGGGTTCGTAAATATTCGAGAATGGCATGTGGTTATGGGATATGTTGCCATTCCCTTATAATTAATAGCTCGGAGTGATTTCTATTCACCCGGATCGTTAATATCTGCCTCCTGACATAGTTGTTTGGTTCGCAATCGCCTAGTAGGACTTTACGATTGGGACCTTCATCTATGGGACGTCGGTCCAACCCTTTTATGATTTTCTATGAACTATGTTTTCCTTTACCGGGGTCACGACCCGGATTCTTTGGGAGCTCCGACTTAAACAAATGGGTTAGCTACCTAGGGATCGTATCTCATCTTCTATGAACCTACAGGCCCTTTTTATGATGTTTTCTATGATTTTCTATGATTACTTTGATGCGATGCGCGTCAATTTGA
Source organism: Allium sativum (assembly GCA_030737875.1). NCBI lineage: Eukaryota > Viridiplantae > Streptophyta > Magnoliopsida > Asparagales > Amaryllidaceae > Allium > Allium sativum. The sequence goes on from CM060912.1 coordinate 435,752,331, forward strand.
TTTATGTTTGGCATTTATTTGTCAATTCTTATTGTTATATGTTCTTTGCTTGTCATGAGATTAATTGAGATTTCATATATGTTGACATCACGCATTTCATAATATTTATGAATCATCATGTTTATTCTTTTCATGTCATTTATGTTACATCTCTTCATATTGTCTCATGTTATGGATAAGAATGGTTTGACTGATCTATTTATTGTTTATTTCTTAAATAATACTCGGGTCAGACCCAAGTGTTACAGGTGCTTATGTGGCATTCCTGTTGGGACCTTATGATGACTCTTAGCTTAACTGCTTTATAGTTGCAGTCCTTTTGGATATATGTAGTTGACTACCGTTATGACATGTATCATTATTAGTACGTGATTTGGTACATGTAATTATTATTTTGGAGTTAGAGCATCGTGTATGACCTCTAGTTGATGTAAACACTTATGGTGTTATAATCATATTAGTTTATTTGTTTATGATGTGAATATCTATGACTATCTATGTTATCTTATTCTGTATGTGTTCTGAGGCTATTATGCTGTTGCGTAGATGCTCTTCGCCTGGAATGGTCATGTCGAAATTTTTGGTAAGGCCGTGCCATTCGACGTTACTTTCCAAGAAAGAGTAAATTTATTAAGGTCGCTCCTAACCAACCTTATTCTCCGCTGTGGCCGACGACATTTCACACGAAATGAACTTGACTACGGCGGGTAAAGAGGTGGGTCTTTACAACGGCTATGGGGGTTATCTAATAAGGTCAATTAGAGATTTAACGAATGATAAAATACCATCTTTCACCTTATGCGGGGCAAGGGTATATGTGTGAATGACGGAAGCCTTAACTAGTAAGGCCTATGGCTTAGGCATACATCACAGGTAGAACCAAACGGGATATATATGTGTATTATAATCTGTGTTGTACATTTCATAGTCACCAAAACTTGTTGTTCCGACCCCCCTCCTTATTACAACCTCCCAGGTTTCCTGGAGATGGTCGGGTTCTCGTAGACATTTAATTTGGCTTTTGGTTCTCCTTCTCTCTCATGCTCGGTATTGACAAAGTGACTTACTTTGAAAAAGGTAGTTACTTGAGTTAATACTAGTTTATCCTATTTTGTTTCCATTGCGAGTTATTTTATTATACTCTGATTTTGCTCATGCTCGTTTGTTGCAGGTACCAGATATACACGCTCCATGCTTGCATGTGTTTAAGTTTTAATTTTTTTTCTGAATTTTGGTGAAGAAAAGTGTCGGTTGTTACAGAAGTGCCATTTTTTGGTGGAAGAAGTAAGATTTTTAGGACATATTGTGTCAAGTGAAGGCTTGGCAGTAGATTTCGCAGAGTTCGAGGCAATCAAAGAATAGAGGATACCTCGAAATGGTATGGAAGTGAGAAGTTTCCTTGGATTGGCTGGATATTACATGAAATTCATTAAAGACTTCACAAAGATTTCTACTCCGTTAACCCAATTAAAAAAGAAGAATTTGGTGTATTCTTGGAGTGATAAGTGTGATATGGCCTTTAAGAAATTAAAGGAAGTATTAACTAATGCATCAGTCCTAAATATACCCAATGGTTAAAAACTGTTTACCATATATACCGATGCACGTGGGACCGGTTTAGGAGCGGTCCTTATGCAAAAAGGAAGAGTGGTTACTTAAGCTAGTAGACAACTCAAGGATCTAGAGAATAGATACCCTGTTCATGACCTTGAGTTAGCCGTAGTAGTGTTCGCCCTTAAAATGTGGAGGCATTATCTTTTAAGGGAGAAGTTTGAACTTTTTACCGACCATAAATCCCTAAAATATTTATTTTCTCAATGTGACCTAAACTTGAGGCAACAACGATGGATGGAATATATTACCTCGTTTGATTTTATGATTCAGTATATCCTAGGAAAGGGGAATGTTGTGGTGGATGATTTAAGTAGGAAACATGCGACATCGAACGCGATGAAAAAATGGAAGCAATTAGAGTTCCTCTCTAATTTTAATTTGCAACCCTCGCCAACTACCTCTAATGGCAGTTTTCTTGGGGTTATGATAATTAGACCTACCCTAAGAGAAAGGATCCAAAGCGCACAAGACCTTGACGAGGAATTAAGAAGCATAAAGGAAAAAGTGGGAAAGAAGGAGACCTTTCCCCATTCGGTTAGATATTCGATCAGCGATGATGGAAGTTTACTTTGGGATGGACAACATTATGTCCCTAAGGATGAAAGGCTGAGGAAAGAAATTCTAGAATTGTGAAATAGGTCAAAATTGACCGTATATCCCGATGGGGATAAAATGAATAAAGACATGATGATGAATCTCCATTGGGAATGAAGAGAGCCATAGCCGACTTCGTAGCCAAATGCTTAACGTGCCGAAAAGTCAAAGCGGAACAAGTGAAGCCCGGAGGATTGTTGTTACCTTTAGAGATCCCCACGTGGAAGTGGGATCATATTTAAAAGACTTTGTAGATGGAATTCCTAGAAGCCAAAAGGGGAATATAGCCATTTGGGTTATGGTAGATCATTTAACTAAAAGCGCCCATTTTATACCAATCAAGAAGTATGGGACTGTAGCCTCGTTAGCCGAATTATATGTTAAAGAGATAGTCAGATTACATGGTATCCCATCAAATATTGAGAGTGATACATAACACTTGTTCACGAGTGAATTTTGGAGAAGCCTATAAATAGCATTGGGAACGAGCCTTAACTTAAGCACAACTTATCATCCACAGACCGACGGACAGATAGAAAGAGTAAACAGAATTTTGGAAGACTTGTTCATAACTTGCATTATCGAATTTGGAGGAGTTTGGGAGTAGCACTTACTGCTTGTAGAATTCACGTATAATAATAGTTTTCAGACGACGATTGGTATAGCCCCGTTAGAAGCACTATTCGGGAGGCCATGCAAATTGTCAACTTGTTGACGGGAAACTATTGACAAGGTTATACTCAGACCAGACTTCGTCCATGGTTCCACGGAGAAGATATCTTTGATTAGATAGAGGATGAAGGCAGCCCAAGACCGTCAGAGGCCGTATGCCGATAATCGAAGGAGGGAACTTGAGTTTAATATTGGAGACTTGGTATTAGTAAAAGTATACATTCTTAAGAAGACTTTTTGGTTTGGGAAGACTGGGAAGTTGGCTCCCAGATTTATTGGGTCTTTTCATGTCATCGAGAAGATAGGATCTTTGGCTTATCGAGTGGATCTCCCAGAGCGTCTATCGAGAATCCATAATATTTTTCATGTATCTCATCTAAGGAAATGCCTTCATTATTCTGCTATCAGACTCAAGCTTGATGAAATTGGGGAAACGACCCTGCGAAAAGCACATGGGGACCGAGGATAAGATGAGACAAACTCATCAAGAGCTTTTCTCAGGTAATTTTCCCTTAAAATAATGTTTATGGATGCATCGCGATTGCTAGATTGGATGTTAGGAAATGGTGCAACACCGTTGCACAACACACCCATATAGAATTATATGCATAATTAAGTTGTTTGCATACATATTGCATCACTTATTACACATACATGCTAGGATAGAGCTCACTTTAGCGGGTTCGTGGTTCATAATCACCGCGAGTCATGGATGTTTATGGATGAATTAAAAATAAAATGGATGTACAACATGGATGTATTCGAGCGAGTTGTGTTTTAGCCCCTTGAACAGATTTCGGGACGAAATCTATTTTTAGGGAAGAATGTAACACCCGTAAAATTTCATAAGTATTAATAATAAATAATTAATTAAAAATAAGCAACCAAATAGTAAGGCTGGAAATGAGATTTTGCGGCTTTAGGGATTTGGCTATGAAATTCTTTTATTTGAATTTGTGGCGAAATACCAAATCATTTTCATATATAATATGCTGAAAATGGTCAATGTGTGAAGAAGTTATGAACGAATGAATTTGGATAAAAAACACAGAGAATATATATATAATTAAATGGATAATATATGTATATATGTGTGTGTTCAAAATGTATTCAAAATAAAGTGGGAGAATTTGAATTTTGAAATAAAGATAAGATCATGGGGACAAAGGATATTGTATATAAGGAATAAGATTAAGAGATTAAGGAATGTATTAATTAAAATAAACACCTCAGCAATGCATGTTAATTAGGCATTCCATCCCTAATAGGTTAACAGCCTACCCAAGAGGGGTATCGACCACTCAGGTAGACCGCATGGAAGCTGAACAACTGTAACACCCCGAATTTTCTGTTAACATTAAATTAACAAATTAAAGTATAATTAATTCAAAATGAAAGAATTAAGGGAAACGGGTTACGCCATTGCGCTCATCTCGGAATTCTGCTTGAGATAGAGTCCGTGTTTGCGTAAATCGGACTCCGTATGAAGGAGTTATGACCTTCCAAAGTTTCAGAATTCAATTTAAAATACAAACAATTCAAAATTCAGTTCAAAATTCGAAAACAGACCCAAATTGGGCTAGGCGGGAAAATTCCTGTCAAGGACCCAGGTCGACCTGGTCAGGTCTTGGCTGGCCTGGTCGAGTTCTGAGCGATTTTCTGAGTTCTGATGTGTCACTAGGGCTGATTTGTCACTTTCTGATTGGCTCCTCTTGGTGTGTATGTTATGGATTCACTCTATGATCATCTGACGGCTCAAATCAATCTAAAATTCTATAAATACAACCCAACACTCAACCTAAATTCACACAAATAAAATAGAGCTAGAGTCGTCATGCTGCCGGGAGGAAACTAAGAGTAGCCGTCAGTTAGAGAAAGCTTAGAGATGAGCAAAACTAAAGTAAAAGCAAGATTCAAACAACGTTTATCTACCCAAAGGAAAGCATTGCAAATTCAGAACTCAGAAACCAGAAATCAAGATCATCGTTTGTTGTAAGTATAGTGATTTTTCCGATGAGAATAAAAATTAAGACTTGATTCGATGTAAAGTGGAAATGGAATTTTAATATTGTATAACGACGAGGCTAATTCATATCTGTGTATTGCAATGATTGTATTGTGAATGGTATTGGGATGTTTGTGGTATTATTGACTTGATGTTGGTCCTATTATACATTTAGAATGAAAGCAACATCACATACGAGTATATGGCTAATGTTAGAATTTACACCTATATGTTTATATGTTTAACATAGGTTGTATACATTTTTCTAAGTCCAAGTTAAGACTTATATACACATGTTCTATGTTAAGACCATTATGACTACATGATTAAATCCCATGTATATGTTCTTATGTTCTTTGCAAGTTTGCAAGTGGGTCCATTCCAAGTACGATTTAGTTTCACACGATTATTACAAGTTTCATGTTATAATAGGATACATGATTTGATATAGTTCACGCTTTTGGGTTAATGTCAAAAATCGACATTTTTATGGACATGTGATAACTTTGACACTTGTTAGTTTGTGTTTGAATTTATGCCTAGATAAAAATATGTTTAGGCTTATGTTTTATGTAAGTCTAAATTATGCCATTTCATGTGACACCTATTTAATTAGATTCTTATTTGAATGCAAGTTCACATGAAAAGTTGAAACCCATGATTTATGTTAATTAGATCGCAAAGTTGCAAGTTCATATGTCACACACCCTTTATGTTATTTAGAATATTTCATGTTCTTGACTTTCCCTTCTATGTTTATAAGTTGGGCTGAAATATCTAGCCCAACGTTCATTATAATCTTGTGAACGTACAAACGGGGGAATATCGTTGGGATTAAACATGAAAAATATATGTGTTGGCATGTTTGGCACATGCCAATAATTGGTGACATTTAAATGGTATGAATTGCCATGCTAAATAATAATAATAACGAACTTGGAAAAATGGGCCATAACATTTACATATAACAAGTAAAAGAGACAAATATGTAAATTTAGAAAATACGAATATGCTTAACCCGAGGTTGGATTGAGTTGTGATGTAAACCTGCCCGGACCCGCCCGGCTGTCCAGTAATCACAACAATACCTATCCAGTGTGGGAGGTTAAGGCATTAAGCCAATAAGGACCCGAGGTTAGGCTGAGTTGCGGTGTAAACCTGCTCGGAACCGACCGGCTGTCTAGTAACCACAACAATACCTGTCTAATGTGAGTTGTCGGTGCTTTAATGAATAAATTAAAGCTAGAATAAGGGTGGTAGGGTTAAGTTAACTAAAACACTTAACCAATTCAACATTTTAACTAAACTAATGGGTGGGGTTTGGTTAATACAGACACTTAACCACTTAACCTATTTAATTAGAAAAACCTAGTAACGGGGACCCATTTCAGCAGTAACCCAATTAGGTATCATGGTACCCTGAAACTAGGCAGGGTGGGGCATGATTACTGGGCTGATTGTAAGTGGTCAAAAGCGACAGCGGTTGGTGCAACAGTGTAGGTTCTAACGGAATGCAGGCGTGCACACACTTTAGAGCAGATAAACAGGACACTGGGCACCAGTAGTATAAACTATGCATTCTAGAATTGTGTCGGGCCGCCACCACGGGACTTGATACACCCCATGGTGGGACCAGCATAGGTATCTACAATCATTGGGGGCCGTATGATACATATGATTTTGCGAGTAGGAGCCGATCTTTAGAAAGGGGATCACTTCACCCTGATCATGGGGCGCCAATCGGAACAAATACAAGTAGGTGCAAAGATATAGTGTGGAGTGCGATAGTATATTCGGTTCAAAACTGCTTTATCTTAGATTATGATACTTCCTATTTCCAGTTTATACCTATCATGCCCTTTTTCTTATTCTCATACTGAAGAGTCACTAGACTTACCAGGCTTTATGTCTGACTCTATTTTTCTTTCGTCTTATTTTCTTCCGTTCCCCCCCCCCCCCAGGTCCACAGGGAGTAAACAACCCAGCTTAGTCAGACTCTTTGCAAGCTTCAAGATAGTAGATGTATGGTTTGGACTCTCTTTCCTTGGCTATGACTTTTGGACATGTTCTATGGGGATTTATGCACCTTTAATTATGTTTTATGCTTCTTTATTTAATAAACAAGACAGAAATGATGATGCATTATTTTGGAAGTTATTGTGAGACAATTATGGGAATGTTTTGTATAAACACGTATTTATGAAATGAAAGTCTGTTTGTTTTCCGCTACTTATATATATATATATGTGTGTGTGTGTGTGTGTTTATATCTGTCTTGTGTTTTATCTGTGACTTTTACTTATAAACCTCCACCGAAGTTAAGGCATTCCCTTTGTGAGTGACCTTGATGGAGGTGGGGTGTTTCACTTGGTATCAGAGCATAGGTTTACCAGATTAGATAAAGGTTTTTGAAACTGTTTTCAAAAAGAAGTTTAAAGAAGCATTTTTTTCAAGAAAAAGCGTTGTTTTTAAAAGGCATAATTCCCCAAAGCCATATGCACTATCTCTCTCTATCCTTTTGTCTTGAACCTTTCCTTTTTGTTTCAGCATGTCGGGAGATCTTAACCATCCAGAAGGAGTACCGATACCTAGCTGGTTCCGAAGGTACCTAGAGGCTAGGGCCAATGATGCGAGCCTAGCAGACATTCCTCCTCCCACAATGGCAGTGGTTCCTCCTCCTCCTCCTCGTGCAAATGCTTTCGCTAAGACATGTAGAGACTTCAAGGCTATGGATGGAAAGGACTTTTATGGAACTGAATCCTTTGTGGTAGCAAGGAACTGGCTGAAGGAGACCGAAGATTTGTTCGTCATCTTCGAAGTTGACGACAGGCAAAAGATACAGCTAGCAGTGTGGTTGCTTAAAGACGAAGCTTCTTATTGGTTGGAAGTTACCCATGCTGAGAGGCCAGTGGAAACTTGGGAAGATTTCAGGTTGAGGTTTGAGATGAAATTCCTCTCCCAAGCTGAAAGAAGCCTGCAGATGGAGAAGTTCCTAACTCTTAAACAAGGAAGTATGATGATCAAGGAGTACGTTAACCAGCTTAATCAGCTGGCCAGATTTGGGCTGGATTTAGTAAACACCCAACACAAGATGGCTCTCGCTTTGTCAAAGGTCCGAATGAGCCTCTACACAGCCTTGCTATGACTCATATACCCATGGGAGCGACTTATGAAAGTTTGGTGTACATGGCGCTGCTACACGAGGAAGATAAAAGCAAGAAAGACGCAAAGGTGGAAGTGCCTCAAGAAAAGAAAGAGGGTTCACAGGCTAAGAAAACAGACTTCAAGAAGGGCGGGAAGAATAACAAATCCCGTGAAAAGAGAAGGTGTAATTTCTGTGGAATTGTTGGACATATAGTGAAAGACTGCAAAAAGAAGAAGGCGAAGATGAATGGTGGTTGTTTCCATTGCGGCGAGACTGGACACATGGCTAAGGACTGCCCAAAGAAGCAAGGGTAGGGACAGAGGATTGGATCCACTTCAGGGGGACAGGTTCACGCACTAGTGGCACCTCAACAGGAACGAGATAGAAATATTTCTTTAGAAAGCTTGGTTTATCTCTATGATCATCCAGTTCGCACTCTCTTTGATTCTGGCGCATCACACTCCTTTATTTCATCTGCTTTAGTAGAACCTCTGCACCTAGACACTAGTATGCTAGAAGATCCCTTGGTTGTTTCAAATCTAATTGGGGGCTCGGCTTATTTGTTAATGGTTTGTTTGGATTTGAAAATCTCTATTCTAAGTGTCAAGTTTAGATGTAGTGCCTTTGTTTTGGGTTTCTCGGGATATGGATTGATCTTAGGGATGGACTGATTATCTAGTAATGGCGACTTTCTTGATTATGAGAAGAGAGTGGTTAGACTCTTGACTTGGCGCGGTAACACTCTAGAAATTTCTTGTAATCCCTGGAATGCTGTTATGCTTAGTTATCTAGAGTCGCTTAATGCTTTTGTTGGGAATTTGCAGTCGGTTAGAGTGATCCGTGAATACCCAGATGTCTTTGAAAAGGTGAAGGGCTTACCTCTGAGGCGGGAAATAGACTTCCGCATATATCTTGTTGATAATGAAAAGCCCGTATCTTTACCTGTTAGACACATAGCTCCAAAAGAGAGAAAGGAGCTCGGTAAGCAAGTTAAGGATCTTCTCGAGAAAGGGTTTATAATGCAGAGTATATCGGAATGGGGTGCTCCAGTGGTGTTCGCCACCAAAGTAGATGGCTCACTACGTCTTTGTGTGGACTATAGGGAGCTAAACAAGCTGACTAAGAAGAATAGATACCCGCTTCCCAGAGTAGCCGATTTTTTTGATCATCTTGTAGGTATGTTGGTTTTCCCCCAACTTGATCTAGCTACTGGGTTCCATCAGCTAAGGGTAGCTGAAGATAGCATTGATAAGACGGCATTCAGAACCCCAGATGGTTTCTTCGAGTGGCTTGTCATGATTTTCGGCTTGACAAACGCGTCTGCTTATTTCGTAGACCTAATGAGCAGGGTGTTCAGAGAATTCCTCAATAAGTTCGTGGTGGTCTTCGTAGACAATATTTTGATCTTCTCAAAGAATGGGGAAGAACATGCTCAGCATCTGAAGGAGATCATGGAAACTCTTCGAGTTCATCAGCTAAAAGCCAAATTCTCCAAGTGCCACTTTTGGAGAGAAGAAGTAAGATTTCTTGGACATGTAGTGTCCAAAGAGGGGTTATCTGTGGACCCCGCGAAAGTGGTGGCGGTGCAAGATTGGAAGGCACCAAGAAATGCAACTGAAGTCCGATGCTTTCTCGGGCTAGCAGGTTTTTACCGAAAGTTCATTAGAGATTTCGCGAAAATCTCAGCTCCACTCACAAGACTAACAAAGAAGAATCTAGCGTTCGCTTGGGATTTGGATTGCAAGTTTGCTTTCCAACGATTAAAAATGGCTCTCACAACATCCCCAGTTCTTACATTGCCAGATGAAGCAAGATGTTAATAGTATACACGGATGCTTGTAGTACGGGACTAGGCGTTGTTCTGATGCAAGAAGGGAAGATAGTAGCTTATGGTGGAAGAAATTGAAAGTTCATGAAAAGAACTACCCAACCCACGATCTTGAGTTAGCCGCCATCGTCTTTGTGCTTAAGTCTTCGCGCCGAGAAGTTCAAATTATATACTAACCATAAATCATTGAAGTATCTTTTCTCGCAGAAAGATCTTAACTTAAGACAGCAAAGGTGGATGGAGTTTCTTGCCTCGTATGATTTTGAGATTTCCTATACTCCTGGCAAGGGCAACGTAGTAGCAGACGCCTTGAATAGAAAGAAGCTTACCTTAAGCCCTCTCTTTGTAGAAAACCAAAGCTTGGAGTATATAGCCAGTTCTGACTTTAGGCCCTCCTCTGATTTTGTACCTGGTTTGTTGGCATCACTAGAAGTACGGCCCACTCTTTTAGACTCAATAGGGGTTGCACAACGTGAAGACCCTCAGCTTGTTGATGTGATTGATAAGCTAATTAGGGGTGAAACTTCCAGTCACCTCAATAGGTACTCCATCGATGATAAGGGTTAGCTGAGGCGAGATGGAAGACTATGCGTCCCACAAGCAAGGGATTTGGTAAAGATGGTTCTCGAGGAAGCACACCATTCCAAGATGACAATACACCCAGGTGGAGACAAGATGTACAAGGACGTAAAGAGAGTTTTCTGTTGGACCGGCGTGAAGAAGGATGTGGCAGATTTCGTTTCTAAGTGCATGATATGCCAACAGGTCAAGGCAGAACAAAAGAAGCCTGGAGGACTGCTTCATCCTCTAGAAGTCCTGCAATGGAAGTGGGATAGCATTTCAATGGACTTCATTGATGGGTTTCCTAGGTCAAGAAGGGGCAATACTAGCATTTGGGTAATAGTGGATAGGCTCACAAAAATGCCCACTTTATACCTGTCAAGAGTAGAAGAACTGCCTCGTCTCTAGCATCTCTTTATCTTAAGGAAATAGTTCGACTCCATGGAATACCCTCTAGCATAGTGAGTGACCGAGATCTTATCTTTACGAGCGAGTTTTGGCGGAGTCTGCAAGAAGCTGTAGGCACACATTTATGCTTGGGCACGGCCTATCACCTCCAAATTGATGGTCAGACGGAAAGGGTGAATAGAGCATTAGAAGATCTTTTGAGACTGTGCGTTCTTGAATTTGGAGGGACATTGGAGGCTCGTCTTCCTTTAGTGGAATTCGCCTACAACAACAGCTACCAAGCCACCATCGGCATGGCGCCCTTCGAAGCTTTGTATGGAAGACCGTGCCGATCACCAACTTGTTGGTGGGATTCTACAGACAAGCTTATACTTGGGCCAGACATGATTAGAGAGACTTCAGGAAAAGTGGACTTGATATGAAGGAGAATGAAGACTGCCCAAGATAGACAGAAATCCTACGCAGAAAAAGAAGGACTGACCTTGAGTTTGAGGTTGGGGACAGGGTTTTCCTTAAGGTATCTCCTTTAAGGAACGTCGTTCGCTTTGGAACAGCAGGAAAGCTAGCACCAAGATTTGTAGGACCGTTCCCTATCATCGAGAAGATTGGTAAGATGGCTTATAGAATATAGCTGCCTGAAAGGTTGGCTGGAATTCGAAATGTCTTTCACGTTTCTCATCTTCGGAAATGTTTACATGAGTCTGCGGAAGTGGTGGAGCCAAACATTCTAGAAGAAGTTGAAATAGAACGAGCAACAACTGTGAGGAGAGTTCCAACTCGAATCATAGGAATTGAAATCAAAAAGCTATGCAACCGTGAAGTCAAGCTTTTTAAAGTTCAATGGAGCGATGTCAAGGAAGATGCGACTTGGGAAACTGAGGAAAAACTACGCGTTGCCTACCCTTTTCTTTTTAAGCGTACAACTTTGACCTGTCTTTTTCCATAAGTTTATGCTTGTATCTACCTTTTAGTGTATCTTCTCGGTCCTTTTTCTCCTAACTCCTTAGGTAAAAACTAATGGATGTAAACATGTATTTGAAACATGTTATGATTGATGGCTGCATGTGGTTGCAAGTGGTTGCTAGTGGTTGCTCGTGGATGCATATACACACACCCTAGGTATTAGATCGGCTCAATCACTTCCATGTTGCATATGCATATATGTATTCATAATTGTATGTGGTTGAAACTTGATATGTTGTCATATGGATGTCGCATTTGTATGAATGGTTGTGCACTCATGTATAATTATGAGTAGGGAAAATTTTGCATACATAATGGATTCATGACACTTACATGATTCGCATTAAGGAGGTCAACTAAATCAGAAGACCGTCTAATTTTTGCATTAGATAAGGACATATACACAGACTATGCATATGATCATGAAGCATTAGAAGTCTTTTAAGGACAATGGATGCCTATGTTTGTTGGTTGGGTAGATGGACGATTGGATGTTAGGATATATGTTCTTCTAGACTTGAAGATTTCAGGGACGAAATCCTTTAAGGAGGGGAGAATGTAACACCCCGAATTTTTTGTTAACATTAAATTAACAAATTAAAGTATACTTAATTCAAAATGAAAGAATTAAGGGAAATGGGTTACGCCATTGCGCTCGTCTTTGAATTCTACTTGAGATAGAGTCCGAGTTTGCGTAAATCGGACTCCGTATGAAGGAGTTATGACCTGCTGAAGTTTCATAATTCAATTTAAAATTCAAACAGTTCAAAATTCAGTTCAAAATTCGAAAACATACCCAAATAGGACTGGGCGGGAAAATTCCTTCCCAGGACCCAGGTCGACCAGGGGGTCGACCTGGGGGTCGACTTACCCAGTCGACCTGGTCAGGTCTTGGCTGACCTGGTCGGGTTCTGAGCGATTTTCTGAGTTCTGGTGTGCCACTAGGGCTGATTTTTCACTTTCTGATTGGCTCCTCTTGGTGTGTATGGTCTGGATTCACTCAATGATCATCTGACGGATCAAATCAATCTGAAATTCTATAAATAAAACCCAACACTCAACCTAAATTCACACAAATAAAATAGAGCTAGAGTCGTCGTGCTGCCGGGAGGAAACTAAGAGTAGCCTTCAGTTGGAGAAAGCTTAGAGACGAGCAAAACTAAATTAAAAACAAGATTCAAACAACATTTATCTACCCAAAGGAAAGCATTGCAAATTCAGAACTCCGAAACCAGAAATCAAGATCGTCGTTTGTTGTAAGAATAGTGATTTTCCGATGAGAATAAAAATTAAGACTTGATTCGATGTAAAGTGGAAATGGAATTTTAATATTGTATAACGACAAGGCTAATTCATATTTGTGTATTGCAATGATTGTATTGTGAATGGTATTGGGATGTTTGTGGTATTATTGACTTGATGTTGGTCCTATTGTACATTTAGAATGAAAGCAACATCACATACAAGTATATGGCTAATGTTAGAATTTACACCTATATGTTTATATGTTTAACATAGGTTGTATACATTTTTCTAAGTCCAAGTTAAGACTTATATACACATGTTCTATGTTAAGACCATTATGACTACATGATTAAATCCCATGTATATGTTCTTATGTTCTTTGCAAGTTTGCAAGTGGGTCCATTCCAAGTACGATTTAGTTTCACACGATTATTACAAGTTTCATGTTATAATAGGATACATGATTTGATATAGTTCACGCTTTTGGATTAATGTCAAAAATCAACATTTTTATGGACATGTGATAACTTTGACACTTGTTAGTTTGTGTTTGAATTTATGCCTAGATAAAAATATGTTTAGGCTTATGTTTTATGTAAGTCTAAATTATTCCATTTCATGTGACACCTATTTAATTAGATTCTTATTTGAATGCAAGTTCACATGACAAGTTGAAACCCATGATTTATGTTAATTAGATCGCAAAGTTGCAAGTTCATATGTCACACACCCTTTATGTTATTTAGAATATTTCATGTTCTTGGCTTTCCCTTCTATGTTTATAAGTTAGGCTGAAATATCTAGCCCAACGTTCATTATAATCTTGTGAACGTACAAACGGGGGAATATCGTTGGCATTAAACATGAAAAATATATGTGTTGGCATGTTTGCCACATGCCAATAATTGGTGACATTTAAATGGTATGAATTGCCATGCTAAATAATAATAATAATAATAACGAACTTGGAAAAATGGGCCATAACATTTACATATAACAAGTAAAAGAGACAAATATGTAAATTTAGAAAATACGAATATGCTTAACCCGAGGTTGGATTGAGTTGTGATGTAAACCTGCCTGGACCCGCCCGGCTGTCCAGTAATCACAACAATACCTATCCAGTGTGGGAGGTTAAGGCATTAAGCCAATAAGGACCCGAGGTTAGGCTGAGTTGCGGTGTAAACCTGCCCGGAACCGACCGGCTGTCTAGTAACCGCAACAATACCTGTCTAATGTGAGTGGTCGGTGCTTTAATGAATAAATTAAAGCTAGAATAAGAGTGGTAGGGTTAAGTTAACTAAAACACTTAACCAATTCAACATGTTAACTAAACTGATGGGTGGGGTTAGGTTAATACAGACACTTAACCACTTAACATGTTTGACTAGAAAACCCTATTAACGTGCACCCATTTCAGAAGTAAGCCAATTAGGTATCATGGTACCCTGAAACTAGGAAGGGTGGGGCACGATTACTGGGCTGATTGTAAGCGGTCAAAAGCGACGGCAGTTGGTGCAGCAGTGTAGGTTCTAACAAAGTGCGGGCGTGCACACACTTCGGAGCAGACAAACAAGGCACTGGGCACTAGTAGTATACACTATGCATTCTAGAATTGTGTAGGGCCGCCACCATGGACTTGATACACCCCATGGTGGGACCTGCATAGGTATTTACATTCATTGGGGGTCATATGACACATATGATTTTGCGAGTAGGAGCCAATCTTTAGAAAGGGGATCACTTCACCCCGATCATAGGGTGCCAATCGGAACAAATACAAGTAGGTGCAGAGATATAGTGTGGGGTGCGATAGTATATTCGGTTCAAAACCGCTTTATCTTAGTTTATGATACTTTCCTGTTTCCAGTTTATACCTATCATGCCCTTTTTCTTATACTCATACTGAAGAGTCACTAGACTTACCAGGCTTTATGTATGACTCTATTTTTCTTTCGTCTTCTTTTCTTCCGTTTCCCCCCCAGGTCCAAAGGGAGGAAACAACCTAGCTTAGTTAGACTCTTTGCAAGCTTCAAGATAGTAGATGTATGGTTTGGACTCTCTTTCCTTGGCTATGGCTTTTGGACACGTTCTATGGGGATTTATGCAGCTTTAATTATGTTTTATGCTTTTTTATTTAATAAACAAGACAGAAATGATGATGAAATGTTTTGGAAGTTATTGTGAGATAATTATGGGAATGTTTTGTATGAACACGTACTTATGAAATGAAAGTCTGTTTGTTTTTCGCTGCTTATATATATATATATGTGTGTGTGTGTGTGTGTGTTTATATCTATCTTGTGTTTTATCTGTGACTTTTACTTATAAACCTCCACCGAAGTTAAGGCATTCCCATTGTGAGTGACCTTGATGGAGGTGGGGTGTTTCAACAACCCAATAAATCTCTATGGTTAGCTTTTATTTTTAGAGATGATATATATAAATATAAAAGGTCTGAATTAAATCAAACTGATCCAAAGGTCTATGCTCACATGGGAAGCTATATATAACCCCTTATATCACACATTAGAACCCTAAACATTCTCTATCCCTACCTCCATGCTGCCTCTCTGCCACTACTAAATTCCAGAGAAAAATAAAAGAAAAAGGTTAAGGATTTCTTCTATTCCTCCAATCCTATTCTTAACTTCTCTCTATTCTAATTCATATAGGTTTACTATTTTGGAATTTGATATTAATATATGTATATAAGATTCTAATGCATGTTTCTTATGTGTGTGTGTGTATATATATATTATGAGGATTACTGGAGCATGTTGTTGCAAAGAATTAGCGCAAATCTAGATCTACTACATATTTCTCTTTGTTCTTCCCTAGATCTGTGAGTGGAATATCGTTTACTTAGGCATATTCATATTTTTATTAGATTATCATATTGATAGATATGCCTAGGAGGATTTGGAAATCGATAACAAAAATATCAATACCCCTCAAATCCTCTATTTTATACTTACATATGAATTGTCATGATTATTTGGGTTTTGTGGATGGTTGATTTAATATTGGGTTAAAGATAGAGAAAGGTGTTTTGCAACTATTGTTTCTATTTTATGTAATTCACCTTTATTAACGTTTTATTGTAACCTAAAAAGGCTTAGAATTGGGTATTTCATGATTTGATTAGGTTTGGATTCTATTTTGAACCCAAACGTATTCTTACTTGAAATATGTCAAATGTAAACGTTTTTATGTGCGTAATACCAAAAAGGGTGAATCAGATGAAATGGAGATTTTAATATACATGTAAAATGTATGTAATACTCTATTTTTAATCAAGTATTGAAGTCGTTCCAACAAGCCTGGGATGCAAGTTGAAATTTGTATGTATTTATATTTTCCATTCACTTTTATTTGTTATATTGTTATTATGTCATCATGCCTAAGTTATAGCAGTAAAAGTATGGAAAAAACTAACTTGCATACCTTGATTTAGACAAAATTGACAATTACCATCTCGTTAGAACATTTCCTCATTCATACGAATAATTATGTTATTTAGGCATTCTAATTATTTTACTTATATAAACGTAATCAACGTAATTAACATTTTGTTTACGTCATAAATGCGATTAGGATAGAATTCGAATTTGAATTGTCCCCATATATGTAAATAAATACTGATTGCTTGTCTGTGTGTATATAGAATGACTTTATATATATTAATAGTGACACATAGACAAGAGGTTAGTTGCCATTTGCGGTAGAAGTCAGCCTGGAACCTACCGGAAAATCTAGCAACCATAAGTAGGCCCAACTAATGTGAGATGTCTAGATTCCATGGGCTTCAAAAAACTTAGTACACTAGACGTGAGGCTAGACCAACCTGTAGTAGAAGCCTGCTCGGACCCGACCGACATATCCAACATCTACAAGTATACGGTTTAATGTTAAAGGTCTAACGTGCATGTGTGTGTGTGTGTGTATATATATATATATATATATAAGTCCATTACGTGTGAAAATTGGTTGGTTTACTACACATTGAGAAGGTCTTAAGTGGTGACTCTCTTTTTATCTAATTTGGATTTTAAGTGGTTAGGACTAGGATCTCCTCTGAAGGTTTACTCCTTGGGGAGGAACAAAAGTCATAGGACCCACCCTTATTAGATTTAAAGTAAGTCTTTGGGTTCTCCTTCTCTAAAAATGGTTAGGCATAAATGGTAACGAAGTAGGATAGTTCACGAGGGATTCCCACTTCCTCTATAAGCTTGTAAAGGCTCAACTAGGGACAGACTTGGTATATAGGGTTCTTTTGTCTCATGTTCCTATAAAAGTTTAAATTCACGCCACGTTCCCCCAAAGTTTTGATACATATTCGGTCCCTGTTTTTAGCTGCCGCCCTTTTTTGGCACTTCTGCTTCCTGCTCCAACCACTTTCGCCTTTTCACCATTTGGACCTAAATAAAGCGCCAGTAACTAAAAAAAATCAAAAAATAAGAAATATTCCTAGGAGCATTCGCCAAAAAAATGTTGCATACTTCTATGCAACAATGTCTGAAAAGTAGCATACATACATGCATATATTCATATAGTGTATTTTTGTTGAAAATCTGGACCAATATATGCATACATATATGCAACTATTAGCAAATAACTGCATACATGTATGCATACAAAGTTGAACTGAGATTCACTTGTTACGAAAAGTTGCATACATGAATGCAACTATTATGTATATATGCATGCATGTGTGCAACAAATTCAAAGGGGGTGAAGGCTTCTGAATATGTACATGAATGCATTTTGTACAAGAGCATAAATGCATGCAACAATGTTTGAAAATGTCGAATGCTTGAAAAAACATGTCAAATTCGAATATATGCATAAAAGGATGTGTATAATGTTATTTAGCTGCATACATATATGCATTTATACTGCAGTTTGGCGCAACACTGAAATATAACCGTGAATGTATGTAGCTATTTATGAGTAGGTGCATCTTTTGATGCAAAAACCTGCTGTTTCGCTGTTTTTGTGTTATCTTGGGTTTTGATGTGGTTTTTGATTGTTTTTTCACCGGAATTTTTTGGCGTGAATTTGATTTATTTAATAATGAATTTTCGTGATTTTTTTGTATAATTTTTAATTTTTTTAATGAATTTTCAAAAAATAGGGACCTAATTTACGTGAAAAGTTGAATCGGATGTGAGCCTAATTAAGTTTCGTTTTAGGGATGTGTGCCTAATTTTCACTAAATGATTTGTAGCCTTTGCATGCTAACTAACTGTCTAATGGAAGTCTTAAGCAACATAGGTGTCCTACCGTAATATTAGTTAAGTAGTAGCGTTCACAATATTACTTCTCATATTACAATTGAGAGTATAGTCTTTAAGAACATTGATGTATTAGGAAGGGGTCTTAAAAGTCTAAGGGTCAGCCTCAGGGTTATAAGAGATCATAATAACCCACCTTTAATAGGGCCATAAGCGACCGAGAATGCCCATCTCACTGGGTCTGTACCCTAAAAACACTAAAGGGCTATTAACTAGGAAATTTATCCCATTGGTTAGATACTAGCTGCTTCTTTGAATCTTGTGCGTTGCGTAAACTTACCTTGACATATGTAACCTGCTAGAAATATAGGGTATGGACATTAAATAACACCATATTACAGTCACACATAACTTTATGTTCTGACCCCTCTCCTTAACATATCAAACAGGTCAGTAGATGGGGTAAAACCATGGACGAAGTCATGATTAGAGCCGGAGAAGAAGACGAAGTTATTTTTCTATTATTAGTAGTGATCGCTTTACTTCATTTGGAAACTTGTGAGAATGAACTATTTGATGTACCCATTGAATAGATGTAAGTATGACTTGTATTTCTGTGATTTTAAAATAAGTGGTACATCTTATTTCAATATTATATTTTCTCATTTAGTTGTGTGAGAATTCCATTCAAAGTATATGTTATTATTATTTATGCAAATGTAATCCTTACAGGAACCAACAACCCATTTAGAATGGCTCTTAGTTTCGATGGGCCTATTCTAGGTCGAAATTTAGGCCCATTCCGGATGGTTTCTACAGTCAGTCAAAAGCGAGCACAGAAAAATGTGGGTTAAATCAAGAGGACAGTGATTTTTCCCTATGGGGATGCTATATGAGGTGGCAATGCCAATTGTTTGCCAAATTTGTTTTTTTAGGCCAACTCCTTAACCCATTTAGAGAGTATTGCACTAGTTGAGGGGTGACTGTGTAGGGCCATAACCACAAATGTAAGAGACATACCTAGTTTAAAATTTGTGGACCTTAGTAGTTTCTTTTTGCATAATGTAGTAAATCTTCTACTGAGTTCTGTATTGACCCCCAATCGTGCTATTTATTACCGAAACTCGAAGAATAGACAAAACGAATGTGTGTAAATCCTCAATGTATGCACTAAATGTGTAACGATATGGATTTCGCTCGGACCTAATCGACCGCTAAATCGACAAAGACCGTTCGAATCCCGCATACGCTAACTCTGGGCATACAACACATAAGAACAAATAACAAAAGACTTTTATAAACATCATAATAATGTTACATCAGAGTACAAAATATCAGAGTATATCAAAATATAATAATACAGCAAAAGATTTATTTACAATAAATGTAATACAATGCACAACGGAAAATAAATAAAGTAACACAGCGGAAGACTATCAATACTCTGGACACAGCTTTTCGATTCGATCCAGAATCCTGCTAAAAATATCTGGAAAATAAAATTATTCGACTGCCCATGTGAAAAATAGGGGCACCCGAGTTTGTAAGGAAAAACAAACTACAAGTCAGTCATGGGATTAATGTGAGAAACTCTACAGTTAAGATTCACTTATTTAATTATTAGACAAATCACAGGACCACACCGCTAACGCGGAACGGGTTTACCCCCATGAATGCCAGTGTATAAACAACAATCAGTAATATAGATATGGATCTACTATGCATCAATCAACATGCAATATCTCTATCTACCCATTTAGATTAATCACCACACTTAGATTTTCCAAATCCAATTCAATTTATAGAAATGTATTTCCGATTTTGGATAGGGAATGTTTTATAAAATTGTTTTATAAAACAGAAAGGATTTCGAGGGCTAAAACCCAATGATTTGGAAATGTATTATGGTTTTACATTGTAGTTCATCACATATTCGATTAATTGCTATTAATGATGTATCTGTTTGGTGGCGGAGAATTTATACTCTTGCTTAACACCCTTCTTTAAGACGTACGAGCTCAAAGGTTATGTGATTAATAGTGACTGATCATATATGTGAATTGCTGATGTGAAGTACTATAGATTTGATTATACTTGTGATTATGTTGTGAAATGATTTTCCCTACTTTGGGATATGAAATGATTTGGTATGTGGCTAAAGATTTGGTAACTCGGTCTACTAAAAGTATGGGTGGGATCCAGTGCCTTAGGGTGAGTGGTCAGTGTGTAGCCTGCTCCATGTGTGGGAGGTGAATATATATATATATATATCTATATATATATATATATATATACATATCGAGTTGCTTAGGTACATGCCCTTTTCCTTTGTAACACCCCACCTCCATTAAGGTCACTCACAAAAGGAATGCCTTAACTTTGGTGGAGCGTTTTAGTAGACAGAATAGAAATTTACAAGACAGATAAACAATATTTGAGAAATTATAACTTTATTACAGTGGAAAACAAAAATCAGTTTGGTTACATCTTTACCAAAAACTCAAGTACATAAATATCGGTCTTGTTCAGAAAAATCATCAGAGTACAAAACTTCTAAAGTCATAATCCCCACAGAAGCTGCCATAAAGAGTCAAGCCATACTTTAAGCACTCTGAGTACTTCAAGCAGAAGAAATCTGGATCAAGCTAAAGTATTCCCTCTTTGGAAAACCTGGGGAGGGAAACAGAAGAAAAAGGGGCAAAAACAAGCAAGGTCAGACATAAAGTCTGGCAAGTCCAGTGAGTTTCAGCATATGAACATATAATAATAATAATGACATGAAAATAAAACTGGATGCGGGATGACAGTAACAGGAGTAGCAGATATACTTAGGTTAAACTGAAAAAGAACAGAATGATGTAAGCTTTTGCTTTTCACTTCTCTGCACTAATACTAGTATAACAGGATTAGGTGTCACCCTAATGTCTAAACTGAAGCAGAATCAGGAACATAATAATTTCCACAGAAACAGAACGCTAATAATGGGCCTTACCACCCGAACAGAAACAGAATGTTAATAATGGGCCTTTACCACCCGAACAGAAACAGACAGAAACAGAATGTTAATAATGGGCCTTTACCACCCGAATAGAAACAGACAGAAACAGAATGTTAATAATGGGCCTTTACCACCCGAACAAAAACAGACAGAAACAGAATGTTAATAATGAGCCTTTACCACCCGAACAGAAACAAACAGAACTAAGTGTACCCTAAAACCCTACCCCAAGCGATCGGCTCCCTAATACATAAATACCTTGTGTCGGCTCCACAATAGGGTGTATCACTCCCTAAAGTGACAACCAATTTTCACAGGCCTATTTACAGATGTCACGGCGTCTTACATCCTCAGAGGCAGACCGGGATCCATGCACACACATGACCCGGTTGGAACGCACCATCAACACCCCTCTCCATTATCAGAGTGAACCACTTATAATTAGTTCAGTAAGCGTGCCTGGACCCTACCTACTGTTGGGTCAAAGTTTTGATACTAGAAAGGGTTACTGACTAATATGGGTCCCAAACAACAAATGACACAAGTAATCTCCCTCCTAACCTTGTGTCCCCCAGACTAACAGATTTCAGATTAACTTGTTTACAAGTTCAGACATACAGAATTCAGATCAACCAGTTCACAGATTAGACAAGTTTTTAGACCAACAGATCAGATATACGGATTTAACCGACTTAAAGATTAATCGGTTACAGATTAACAGACTTACAGATTGTCTAACTTTGTATTAGGCCTATAGATTCATGAAAATGGGTTTATTAATTTCATCAGTCCAGTTGGTTTAACCCTATCCACCAAACACGTTTTAGACATCATATTTATCCAGATTTTCATTAATTAAATATTAATGCCCAGACCTGTAACAACCCGTATTTTTGAATAACATGTTATAACATAAATGGAGGCAGAATTAAACTGTAAAATCTGAATCAAGGGAAACGGGCTGTGCCATTGCGTTCGTCTCGGAAAAATACGCGAAATATAGTCCGAGTTTTCGAAAATCGGAGTCCGTATGACCAAGATACGGCCTCGCGAAGTTTCACGAAAAATTCACAAATTAAAGTATACTTAATTAAGTGAAATGGGTTGCGCAGAGAAATATATATATATTAATATATATATATATATATATAATTGAAAATTAAATAAATAACTATGCAAAAATGTTCAAAACAGCGAATTGGGAGAGGGGAATAACCGAACCGGCCGATTTTTGAGGTCGACCCAAGCCCGCTGGGTCGACTAGGGGTTAATCCAGGGTGTTTGGCTGTCAACCCGTGGGCCGATTCGCTCAAATGCAGATTTTGCATTTGAATGGTTCTCATGTTTCAGCTTTAATCTAAAGGCCCTAGATGGTTCCTACACTTGACTTCTTCCCCAAGACATGCTTTGATGGCTTGGATTGAATCTAGGGTTAATCCTATGGCTAATACTATCCTAAAGCTCTATAAAAAGACCCCTAAGCCTAGCCTAAATCATCATTATTCATTCCTACAACTAAACTATGCCAAATTTGTTCCTCTCATGGCCTCCACTCTCATGCTAAAATTCCTAAGTTTATTTCTATGAGAGATTTTGAGTGCATACAAGTATTTTCAAGCTTGTATGAGTGTTCTTAGTTTGCATTCAAGTCAAGTTGCAACATTTCTACTACAAAGCAAGGGTTTTTATTGATTTGGCTCAAGGGTTTTCATTTGGAGCTTGCATATTTGGGTTTTTGGTGCTTGCATAAGGGCTTCGTCTCAATCTTTATAATAAATATTTATTTGTGTCTTCATAGCATTGTAAGCCTTTTCTACTTTCTTTCTTGAACTCTAAAGTTAAATGAATGATGCAAGTTTGGTTGATCATTATGATATGCAAGTTTGGTTGATCATTATATGCAAGTTTGGTTGATCATTATATGCAAGTTTGGTTGATCATTATATGCAAGTTTGGATGATCATTATGCAAGTTGGGTTAATCATTATGTATGACACATGTTGCTATGTTATGCAAGTTTGGGTTGGTCATGTTATCATGTTATGCAAGTTAAACTTGATGTTGTGAGCATAAAGCTCCAAGCTTTATGTTGAAGGTTGCATTTTGGCAACATGGAAGTTATCATATCCCTTATGATAACTTGCATGTGAGGCTAAATGCGAACTTCTAGCAACTTCTACATGTCATTTATCACCATGTATCACTCATATGCTAAGTTTGGTTTTATGCATGCTTTTGAAGCCTAATGATGCAATATGCAAGTATATGAATATATGTACATTTCATATGCCACCATGATAAACTTGTGGCTTCAACACCTTTTTGTCATGATTATGCCAAGTTCCCTATTTTATCCTTTATGCGTTGTTGCGAGTATGTAAACGATGGGATTACGTTGGGGTTGGGTAAAATTATGACATGAACATGATTTTTATAACATGACGTGATATGTTAACTTGTAATTATGTTTTGGAAACATAATGGACATGACACTTAGAAAATATGAGTATGGCCAACTCGAGGTTGGGTTGAGTTTGTAGCATAAATCTACCCGGACCCGCCCGGCTTAACTAGTGGCTACAAACAATAAGACCCAATGTGAGAAGTTGGTCATGTTGTGCTCGAACCCGAGGTTAGACCTAGTTGTGGTGTAAAGCTACCCGGACCCGCCCGGCTTAACTAGTAACCACAACAAAGTCTAATGTGAGAGGTTAAAGCGTATTAAGTTAATTAATGCCTCCTGATTAGGGTTAAGTCATGGTCCACTTAATACTTAACCAATTTGGGCTTGATGGATTAATCGAGGTTAAGTCAGGAGCCTTGGGTACTCTTAACCGATTTAATCCACGTTTGGATCGGGTTAACCACATTTAACCCGTTAAGAAACCCTAGTTGCGTGGTCCTTTTCAGCAGTAACCTTCTAGATATATCATAAGACCCTAGGACTAGGCTAGGGTGGAGCACGATTACTGGGCTGATTGTAAGAGACTAAAAGAGACGGATGAATGATGCCCCGGTTGTTCAGGCGGACCATGGTCGTGCACATCAAGTCCGGAGTTGAACACGGGCACCGGTAGGTTTGGACTGTGCATCATGGTATGGTGTTTGAGGGTTACACCGTAGGGCCAGATACACCCTAGGGTGGACCCTGCACAGTCAACTACATTACATGATTAAGCCGCATGACACCGACACTTGACGAGTTAGGCTTATAGGGAGCCGATCGACTAGACCGTGTAGTTGGACCTTAATTTAGGTCACCTCATGATGATGGGCCAAGCTTGGGCCAAGGGATCAATTCTTGTTTTTACTTGACATGTTAGAATGCTAGTACACCCGTGGTGCAAAACTTAACCTTAATTATGCGATGACACTTTTATCTATCTTGTTAGTTAATCATCATGCCAGTATGTTGTTATCCTTATGTTCATCTCTGCTTCTCATGCCAGTTAACTTTACTAGTTCATAGACAGATAGTAGTAGGGCTTACCAGTCTTTTTGACTGACCTGTTTTCTTTTGCCTCTTTTCTTCCGTTCCCCCCCCCCTCAGGTTCTCAGGGTGGGAACATTGGAGCTTAGCTTGGATCTTTACAGCTTGCTTACTGGATTTGCTCATGTACGGTTTTGGACATTGAGCTAGCTATGGTTTATCACTTCATTTTGGGGATAGTACTTTATGTATTTCAGTTTTTCAGTTTATGCTTTTATCTAGACTTTGTTGTTGGAAAATAATGACCAAGTACTTTGTTGTAACATGACTATGGTTTTGAAATGCTAAGTTTTATCCGCTGCTTTACTACTCTGTTTTACTTATATGTTCTGTCTTGTGATATCTGCATGCATGTTTACCTTGTTTAACGCCCCTCCAAAGCTAATGTCCTTGCAAGAGTGGCATTGGCGGAGGTGGGGTGTTACATTTGGTATCAGAGCCAGGTTTACAAGATTTGAGCAAAAGTGTTTTTAAAACTTACCTTTTGAAGAACTATTTTCAAAACCAATTAAGTATTTTCCAAGAAAAGTCTAGTTTATTTTAAAAGGCTATTCCCCAAAAGCCATAGCACTATCCTTCGTTTCTTCGTTCTGAATCTATCTTTTTCTTCGTTTTAGTATGGCCGATCGCTTTAACATCCCGGAAGGCGTACAAGTACCCGTCTGGTTCCGAAGATTTATTGAGGCAAGGGCGGATGAAGCCGGCCCCGCGAACATTCCTCCTCCTTCCCCCATCGCTAACATCTCTCCTCCTCCTTCTCAGAATCCGTAAGTAGATTTCGCTAAGCTTTGCAAAGACTTTAAGGCGATGGGTTGCAAGAATTTTGTCGGAACGGAGACTTCTGTGGAGGCAAGAAACTGGTTAAAGGAAACTGAAGACCTCTTTGCTATATTTGAGGTGGAAGATCGTAGGAAAGTTCTGCTCGCGGTATGGCTATTAAAAGGGGAAGCTGCTTATTGGTGGGTAGTCACCACCACTACTAGACCCATTGAGACTTGGGATGACTTTAGGAGAAGGTTTGGACTAAAGTTTCTATCATCGACTGAAGAGAATCTTCAGATGGAGAGCTTCCTATCTCTAAAGCAAGGGGATATGACAGTTAGGGAATACGTGGATATGTTTAATCAACTTGCTCAGTTCGGCCTAGAATTGGTAAACACAGCTCAGAAGAAGGCCCTACACTTTGCTTTAGGATTGAATGAGCCATTGCGCGGTTTGGCCATGTCTCATATACCCATGTGGGCGACTTTCGAGAGTTTGGTGAATATGGCCCTGCTTCAAGAGGAAGATAAGAGTGGCAAGAAGGAGGTCAAGGCAAATGAGTCTCAAGGCGAGAAATTAGATTCCGGAAAAGGAGGCAAGAACAACAATAGCAAGGACAACAAGTTAAGAGAAAGGAGGAAGTGCAACTTCTGTGGGATTACTGGGCACATAACCAAAGACTGTAGGAAGAAGAAAAGGAAGTTGGGCGAATGCTTTCATTGTGAAGAGACTGGACATTTCAGTAAGGATTGCCCCAAGAAGCAAGGACAAGGGCAAGGACAAACTCAGCAAGTAAGACCCTCTGGAGGGCAATTGCAGGCTCTCCTCGCTCTTCCAGCTTTTGATCAAGGTAGAGTTTTTATAGAAATTCATGTTTACATTTCTGATTTTCCTGTTCGCACCTTATTTGATTCTGGCGCATCGCATAGCTTTATCTCTTCTGATATTGTTGAAAGTTTGCACCTAAGTACTAGCTTAGTTGAGGATCCCGTTTGTGTTTCAAATCCAATTGGGGGTTCCGCCCATCTACCTGTGATTTGTGTGGATTTGAAAATCTCTATCTTGAGCATAGAATTCATGTGTAATGTTTATGGGATACGGGTTGATTTTGGAGGTGGATTGGTTGTCCAGTTATGGAGCCATTCTCGATTGTGAACCTAGGGTGGTGAGGATCATGACTCGCCTCGGTAATACCCTAGAAATTTCTTGTAACCCTAGAGGTCCCGTCATGTTATGTTATCCTGAATCTCTCGACTCGTCCATCGATGATCTGCGATCTGTAATGGTGGTCCGAGACTATCCTGATGTCTTTGAAGAAGTTAAGGGGTTACCCCCTAAACGAGAGATAGATTTCCGCATTTATCTAGTCGATAATGCCAAGCCAGTATCATTGCCCGTTAGGCACATGGCCCCTCGAGAAAGAAGGGAGCTCAGTAAGCAAATCAAGGAATTGCTTGAGAAGAGTTTTATTAGACGAAGCATTTCTGAGTGGGGTGCTCCGGGGGTATTCGCTACTAAGGCGGATGGCTCGCTTCGCCTATGTGTTGATTATCGAGAGTTGAACAAGCTGACAAAGAAGAATAGGCATCCGTTACCGAGAATTGATGATCTCTTTGACCAGCTGGTAGGTGCTTCTGTTTTCTCTCAACTTGATCTAGCCACCGGATTCCATCAGCTTAGAGTAGCTGAGGATAGCATTGATAAAACTGCGTTTAGGACTCCAGATGGATTCTTTGAATGGCTTGTCATGCCATTCGGATTGACTAATGCACCCTCCTACTTTGTAGACTTGATGAGTAGGGTGTTCAGGGAGTTCCTCAACAAGTTTGTTGTTGTCTTCGTGGATGATATTCTGATCTTGTCAAAGGATGAGGAAGAGCAGGCTAGGCATCTCAAGGAAGTGATGGATACACTTAGAGCGCATCAGTTGAAAGCCAAGTTCTCCAAATGTCATTTCTGGAGAAGGGAAGTTCGGTTTCTTGGACATATAGTTTCCAAGCAAGGCATAGCGGTGGATCCCGCGAAAGTGGTTGTGGTTCAAGACTGGAAGACTCCTAGGAATGCAACCGAAGTAAGAAGCTTTCTCGGTTTGGCGGGCTACTATAGGAAGTTCATCAGGGACTTCGCTAAGATCTCGGCCCCTCTTACTAAGTTGACGAAGAAGAACTTAGTCTTTGCATGGGATTTGGAGTGTGAGCTTGTTTTTCAAAGGCTCAAGAGAGCCCTTACCTCGGCTCCAGTTTGGCAACGTGGATTGGCACTGTTTTCAAGAGATAGTTTTCTGCGTGGGATACAGTATAATATGTAAACGAGATCCAAGATTCACTAACGAATCTTGGAAAGCTTGCACGAAACCATGAGCACGCAGATATGTTTAAGCCAAGTATTTTAGGCAAAGAATAAGTGGAAGTGGAACGAGAGGCAACGGTGAAATGAGTTTTAACTCATATTTTGGGAACAAGAATTAAGAACTACGGAATTGCGAAGTTAAAAGACGGCCAGGGCACGATGGGATTAAGCACAAGAAAATGAGGCTTAGAAGATCGAAGACTAGATACGTGCATTTAATCTCTTTCTAAGAGTATATCCTTGATCCCTATTGTTCCGTAGAGCCTACTCGCATGCTATCTTTTAAGTATATCCTCTCGGTCCTATCCTCAATCTTAGATCTGTTGCAAACCCCCTAAGGAGTATGACTAGCCTATTTGTGATATATGGTTGGGGTGAGGAAGTTCGTCACCAAACTATTTGGGCTATATGGGAAATGGGTAATAATTGATAGACTTACGAAGAGAACCCATTTTTCCGGTGAAAAGCAAGAGGACCGTATCATGGCTAGCATCTGTTTATCTTCGAGAGATAGTATGGTTGCATGGAGTTTCTTCTAGCATAGTTAGCGATCGTGACCCAATTTTCACTAGCCAGTTCTGGAATAGTTTGCAAGAAGCGATGGGTACGCGATTGAATTTCAGTACAGCCTATCACCCCCAGACGGATGGCCAAACCGAAAGGGTGAATAGAGTGCTAGAAGATCTCTTGAGGCTTTGTGTTCTCGACTGCGGTGGTACTTGGGAAGACCACCTTCCTCTTGTAGAATTTGCTTATAATAATAGCTATCAAGCCAGCATAGGGATGGCACCATTTGAAACTTTATATGGGAGGCCGTGTAGGTCACCATCTTGTTTGTGGGAGACAACAGATAGACTTATACTTGGGCCCGATATGATACGAGACACATCCGAGAAAGTTGAATTAGTAAGAAGAAGGATGAAAGCGGCCCAAGATAGACAGAAACCCTATGCTGACAGACGTAGGGCAGATTTGGAATTCGAAGTGGGAGACATGGTTTTCATAAAGGTTTCTCCTTTATGTAATGTGGTTCGTTTTGGAGCAGTGGGGAAGCTGGCACCAAGGTTCGTAGGACCTTTCCCTATCACAGAGAGAATTGGAAAGATGGCCTATAAGGTGGAATTGCCCGAAAAGCTAGCCGGAGTGCATAATGTCTTTCATGTCTCGCATCTCCGAAAGAGCCTTCATGAGTCCGCTGAGGTGGTTGAACGAAGCATTCTTGAAGACATTGAGGTAGAGAAAGAAGCAACCTTAAGAAAAGCTCTGATTCGTATCTTGGGTACAGAGATCAAGAAACTGAGGAATCGAGAAGTCAAATTGGTGAAAGTTCAGTGGGGTGAAGCCGACGAAGATGCAACTTGGGAAACCGAGGAGAAGATGCGTGGGCTTTATCCATTTCTTTTTTAGGGTACATTCTCAACCTCTCTCCTAAGTAGCATATCTTTCTTTTTGCTATCCGTGTTTATCCTGTTTGTCTAATTATCTCGTTAATCATGTTATGAGGACCTTAGGTAGAAACCCTTTGGATGAAACATGTATTCGAAACATGTTATGCTTGATGGTTGCAAGTGGTTGCAAGTGTTTGCACGTGGATACTCGTGGATGCATGATACACATTAGGCACTAAGATCGGCTCACACACTTTCATACCGCATATGCATGAGTGTTTATGCTTATTCATGGATGAAACTTGTTATGCTATCACGTGGATGTTGCATATGGATGAATGTTATGTGCACTCATGTAGAGACTATGAGTTATGTTAGGAATTTGCATACATATGGACTCATTTCACCAACATGCTTTGCATTAAGGAGGTTTACTGAATCAGTAACCGCCTGATTTTTGCATTAGATAAGTACATATACACACACCTTTGCATATGATCATACAGCATTTAGAATCCTTTAAGGACAATGACTGCACGTGGATGATGTTTTGAGTAGATGGGTGATGGATGGTAGGATACGTTCTTCCTAACTTGGAGATTTCGGGGACGAAATCCTTTAAGGAGGGGAGAATGTAACAACCCGTATTTTTGAATAACATGTTATAACATAAATGGAGGCAGAGTTAAACTGTAAAATCTGAATCAAGGGAAACGGCTTGTGCCATTGCGTTCGTCTCGGAAAAATACGCGAAATAGAGTCCGAGTTTTCGAAAATCGGAGTCCGTATGACCAAGATATTGCCTCGCGAAGTTTCACGAAAAATTCACAAATTAAAGTATACTTAATTAAGTGAAATGGGTTGCGCAGAGAAATATATATATATTGATATATATATATATATATTTGAAAATTAAATAAATAAATATGCAAAAATGTTCAAAACAGCGAATTGGGAGAGAGGAATAACCGAACCGGCCGATTTTTGAGGTCGACCCAAGCCCGCTGGGTCGCCTAGGGGTTAATCCAGGGTGTTTGGCTGTCAACCCGTGGGACGATTCGCTCAAATGCAGATTTTGCATTTGAATGGTTCTCATGATTCAGCTTTAATCTAAAGGCCCTAGATGGTTCCTACACTTGACTTCTTCCCCAAGACATGCTTTGATGGCTTGGATTGAATCTAGGGTTAATCCTATGGCTAATACTATCCTAAAACTCGATAAAAAGACCCCTAAGCCTTGCCTAGATCATCATTATTCATTCCTACAACTAAACTATGCCAAATTTGTTCCTCTCATGCTAAAATTCCTAAGTTTATTTCTATGAGAGATTTTGAGTGCATACAAGTATTTTCAAGCTTGTATGAGTGTTCTTAGTTTGCATTCAAGTCAAGTTGCAACATTTCTATTACAAGCAAGGGTTTTTATTGATTTGGCTCAAGGGTTTTCATTTGGAGCTTGCATATTTGGGTTTTTGGTGCTTACATAAGGGCTTCGTCTCAATCTTTATAATAAATATTTATTTGTGTCTTCATAGCATTGTAAGCCTTTTCTACTTTCTTTCTTGAACTCTAAAGTTAAATGAATGATGCAAGTTTGAGGTTAATCATTATGATATGCAAGTTTGGTTGATCATTATGATATGCAAGTTTGGTTGATCATTATGATATGCAAGTTTGGTTGATCATTATATGCAAGTTTGGTTGATCATTATATGCAAGTTTGGTTGATCATTATATGCAAGTTTGGTTGATCATTATATGCAAGTTTGGATGATCATTATGCAAGTTGGGTTAATCATTATGTATGACACATGTTGCTATGTTATGCAAGTTTGGGTTGATCATGTTATCATGTTATGCAAGTTAAACTTGATGTTGTGAGCATAAAGATCCAAGCTTTATGTTGAAGGTTGCATTTTGGCAACATGGAAGTTATCATATCCCTTATGATAACTTGCATGTGAGGCTAAATGCGAACTTCTAGCAACTTCTACATGTCATTTATAACCATGTATCACTCATATGCTAAGTTTGGTTTTATGCATGCTTTTGAAGCCTAATGATGCAATATGCAAGTATATGAATATATGTACATTTCATATGCCACCATGATAAACTTGTGGCTTCAACACCTTTTTGTCATGATTATGCCAAGTTCCCTATTTTATCCTTTATGCGTTGTTGCGAGTATGTAAACGATGGGATTACGTTGGGGTTGGGTAAAATTATGACATGAACATGATTTTTATAACATGACGTGATATGTTAACTTGTAATTATGTTTTGGAAACATAATGGACATGACACTTAGAAAATATGAGTGTGGCCAACTCGAGGTTGGGTTGAGTTTGTAGCATAAATCTACCCGGACCCGCCTGGCTTAACTAGTGGCTTCAAACAATAAGACCCAATGTGAGAAGTTGGTCATGTTGTGCTCGAACCCGAGGTTAGACCTAGTTGTGGTGTAAAGCTACCCGGACCCGCCCGGCTTAACTAGTAACCACAACAAAGTCTAATGTGAGAGGTTAAAGCGCATTAAGTTAATTAATGCCTCCTGATTAGGGTTAAGTCATGGTCCACTTAATACTTAACCAATTTGGGCTTGATGGATTAATCGAGGTTAAGTCAAGAGTCTTGGGTACTCTTAACCGATTTAATCCACGTTTGGATCGGGTTAACCACATTTAACCCTTTAAGAAACCCTAGTTGCGTGGTCCTTTTCAGCAGTAACCTTCTAGATGTATCATAA
The DNA here is from genome assembly GCA_030737875.1 of Allium sativum. NCBI lineage: Eukaryota > Viridiplantae > Streptophyta > Magnoliopsida > Asparagales > Amaryllidaceae > Allium > Allium sativum. The sequence goes on from CM060912.1 coordinate 435,784,339, forward strand.
GACCCTAGGACTAGGCTAGGGTGGGGCACGATTACTGGGCTGATTGTAAGAGACCAAAAGAGACGGCTGAATGATGCCCCGGTTGTTCAGGCGGACCATGGTCGTGCACATCAAGTCCGGAGTTGAACACGGGCACCGGTAGGTTTGGACTGTGCATCATGGTATGGTGTCTGGGGGTTACACCGTAGGGCCAGATACACCCTAGGGTGGACCCTGCACAGTCAACTACATTACATGATTAAGCCGCATGACACCGACACTTGACAAGCTAGGCTTATAGGGAGCCGATCGACTAGACCGTGTAGTTGGACCTTAATTTAGGTCACCTCATGATGATGGGCCAAGCTTGGGCCAAGGGATCAATTCTTGTTTTTACTTGACATGTTAGAATGCTAGTACACCCGTGGTGCAAAACTTAACCTTAATTATGCGATGACACCTTTATCTATCTTGTTAGTTAATCATCATGCCAGTATGTTATTATCCTTATGTTCATATCAGCTTCTCATGCCAGTTAACTTTACTAGTTCATAGACAGATAGTAGTAGGGCTTACCAGTCTTTTTGACTGACCTGTTTTCTTTCGCCTCTTTTCTTTCGTTTCTCCCCCCCCCCCCCTCAGGTTCTCAGGTTGGGAACATTGGAGCTTAGCTTGGATCTTTACAGCTTGCTTACTGGATTTGCTCATGTACGGTTTTGGACATTGAGCTAGCTATGGTTTATCACTTCATTTTGGGGATAGTACTTTATGTATTTCAGTTTTTCAGTTTATGCTTTTATCTAGACTTTGTTGTTGGAAAATAATGACCAAGTACTTTGTTGTAACATGACTATGGTTTTGAAATGCTAAGTTTTATCCGCTGCTTTACTACTCTGTTTTACTTATATGTTCTGTCTTGTGATATATGCATGCATGTTTACCTTGTTTAACGCCCCTCCAAAGCTAATGTCCTTGCAAGAGTGGCATTGGCGGAGGTGGGGTGTTACAAGACCTCTCACATTAGACTGACCGTTTGCGGCTACTGGTTAGGCCGGTTGGTTCCGGGCATGTTTCTGCCACAAACTGAGTCTAACCTCGGGTTTCAAGCACGTTATGACTAACTTCTCACATTAGAACCTATTATTTGCGGCCACTGGATGTGCCAGGCGGTTCCGGGCAGAATTACGCCGCAAACTCATTCTAACCTCGAGTTAGCCATGTTTATCTTTGCGGCCAATTAATTAATAATTTACCATTTATTCCCATGCCTAATATACATGTCAATTATTAATAACTGTAGCCAATTCAGATTATGTCAATAATAGACTAAATATATCAACTCAACAAATATGGCAGATAACAGATTTCGCAGATTAAGCGACTTAACGGATTTAGCAGATTAAGCAATTTAGCAGATTTAGCATATATCATATTAGGCATTTTCAACAGACTTAGCAGATGACAGATTTTAGCAGATGAACAGATCTAGCAGGTTAGGCAATATAACAGAACTAGCAGATTAGGCAATATAACAGAACTAGCAGATTAGGCAATATAACAGAACTAGCAGATTAGGCAGTATAACAGATTTAATCATTCCTTAAAGTTTCATCAACATATCCTACCTAATTTTAAATTTGGCCTAAGTTTGCATGCCTAAATAGTTGTCATGATTCACAATATGATCATATACCCCACGTTTGCATTGAATTTACATGGCACAGATTATGGTCATAATTTACCATATAACACATGTCCCAATTTAGTTAAACTTTCCTAGTACAAAAGATTCACATATAAATTATACCAAATATAGCCATCAATCTCAATGCTTGTCATATATTCAAAAATCTCCCACTTAGGTATTATTCACATTTAATAGTTATCAAATCTTAATATAAACCTTCACACCTAAGTCATATTCTCTTTTTATCCCAAATCATGAATTGTTATATAAACAATATGCCCAACAATCTAGAACTTTAAATTATAACAGATCTTAATTCAAAATATGCGTTATGTCAAAGTCTCAAGTCATATGTTAACATACAATGATTCCTCTTCTTCCAATTTACAAAATATGCATAGATCTAAATCTAGTTTACAACCAATGTCCTTTTTTCTTAAATCAGTCACAGATTAGCCATATCCCATTTATGCCATCATTCATTATTTGTCCCAAAGTTTAGCGTTTGTGCGTTAATCTCTTATGAGATTTGGCGCAGGCTCGTGGTAGCCTGGCTATAGAACAGAAAGAAGAAAGAGATACAGAATAAGATAGATCTAAACAGAACAGTCATAACCTCAAATTCAGATTTACAATTCATGTCACAATAATAATTAACGTTTATAGAGGAAAATAACTGTACTTGCCTTGATTGAATTAAAGAAGAAGAAGAGTTGCAGTTGTTCTCATTTAATTTTAATCAGTTTGGAAGAAGATGCTTTAGTCCTAGTTCCAGTTCATATCTCAGCAGAGTAGCGACGCCATTTTTATTTTTTATTTAGAACAGAGGAAGAATATAGACAGAATGAATTGGTGTGGAAAGAATGAGGCTAGGGGGCTGTTTATATAGGTTTAGAGTCATGAATCTGGTCAGAAAATTGGCCAAAAAGATCAGAATGCATCAGTTTCAGAAAGTGGGTTTCGGGAGCAGGTCGACCCCTAGGTCTACACTATGGCCGACCTGGTCCCCCCTGGTCAACACTATGGTTGACCTGGCCCTGGGGAGGTCGACTACCCAGTCGACCACCCAGTCGAACTGGGTCCTGGGCGGGATATTTCCCGCCCAGCCCGCTTCTGGGTTTTAATTCGAATTTCGAGCTGTTTTCGATTCTGAAATTCTCTGAAACTTCGGAGGGCCATATCTCCCTCATACGGACCCCGTTCCTCGGAAACTCGGACTCGTTTCCAAGCAGAATTTCAAGATGAACACAATGCCGCAACCCGTCTCCCTTGATTCTTATTTTAAAAATTAATTGTTCTCTGATTTGTTACTTATACGATTACAGAAAATACGGGGTGTTATAGCCTTATCTGAGGGGAGCCCGATATTTGGTTGCATACTTGTTTGTATGCATTTGTTTTGGAATTCATATTTCCAAATGATTTGATTTGGGATCCCGAAGTGAAATCTACTTTGATATAAAAGTTAGATATGTATTTCAAAATGAATTGAAGTAGAAATCGGGAAATAAAGGAACTGGTGTTTATTGTTTTAACCTAAACTCGGGGTGCCCCTATTTTCCACGGGCAGCTAGTAGTTTTGGTTTTGCAGATTTATATTCACAGGATCCTGGTTTACAGCTGTAATGATATTCAAAAAGCTCTGTATCCGCATATTCATTTTAGTTCTGTTTTATATTATTTTCCGTTGTATTGTAACTTGTAAATCTCTGATGTTTGGCAAATGTATATAATTTATTCTTACTCTGATATATTCTTGTTTTCTAATGAAATTGTTGCAATAAGCAATGAAATGTTCTTCTGTTTGTGTTCTGATTCGTTTTGTCCCCAAGGAAATCCATTCTTCCTCTTCTCCTCGGAGATCGGGGATGTTTTGGGCTCTTACAGTTGGTATCAACTGAAACGACCTGAACTTCCTCGTGAAGGAAAGCCCGGATTGAATTTAGAACAAGACGAATCAAAACACAAACAAAAGAACATTTCATTGCCTATTACAACTATTTCATCAGAATACAAGAATATACGGAGTATGAATAAATATTACAAACTTACTAAACATCAGAGATTTAAAATACATTACAATGCAGCGGAAAATAATACAAAACACAACTAAAAGGAATATACGGATACAGAGCTTTTCGAATATCATTCCAGCTGTAAACCAAGATCCTATGAATATAAATCTGCAAAACCAAAACTACAAGTTGCCCGTGTCGAAAATAGGGGCACCCAGAGTTTAGGTTAAAACAATAAACTCCAGGTCATTCATGTGACTAGTGTGAGAACTAAAACAGTTATTAATCTTTATTATAAAGTTAGATAAATCAAGGGATCATGACGTATAACACGGAACGGGTTTCCTCCTAAGAATACCAGTGCATAAAACAACAGCGCAATGCTAAATAAAGAACAATGAAGCTATAGTAAGACTCAGGTCCCATCACACAATGCAACGCAAGCCGGAGGATAGAGTTTTTACCTTACAATAGCCAAAAATGCTTGGTACGTGAAATTTCATCTTTTATTATTACTATAAGTGTATAGTGTCAAAACAATTTCAATCATAAGTATCAATCATAGACGGCATTAGTGCCCCATAACACAATGTCGCCATATATAGGTTTACAATCAAAACCGCAAAATATCGTATTGGAAGTTGGATTTCCATCTGTGAACCAAGGCAAGGGATCTCCTTTCCGCTTCGAGACGCTCTCGCCCGCCCCTCAGGCAAGTACTCTGTCAAGCCTTTGGATCGTCAGGGCCGGTCCACTCGATGTGGATTAAAATGCCTGAACACTGCGTTTCCCCTCCCTATGGGGCGTTAATGAGCCAAATGACTCCATCGGTCCCGGATCGACCGATATAACCAAGGCGCCTCGCAATCCATTATCCACATAAGTAAAATGCCCGGGCATGTAAAACCCAAAACACCACTCCTAGCTAGAAGGAAACGCATGCCCTAACTGAGGTCCTTCTCCTGTTTCTGGTTCACAGCGGGGTGTGAGGCTCGCGAATCAACGCTACACAAAGCTACACTATATCAAATTCGTGTTTTGATCATCAACCATAAGACTCTTCTTTTCAACAGAAGCCTTGATCATTTTCATCTTAGCATGCCACACAGGCAATTCACACTATGCAACCGATGTCTATCAATCACACATAATGAAATCCGATGTTAGACAAACATCCATTTACAAGTTCGTTCTGGGTCTAAACGAAACCGAAGGCACCTTATTCCTCCCCCATATGTCCAATACAGGGGAGAGGCCCTTGCATATCCCTCAATCTCCAAGTACGTATGGACGATCATCACTTGTTACCTCTCCTTGGGTGTACAGCCCAATCAAGACATTAGTAATCATCCAAACGATGTGAAAACCTCCGGTCTTCAATCACCATCTTCATCCTCGACACATCGTCGAATCAGTTATTTATAAAACCCGGTCTTTTTGAATAACTCGCGTATATAATAAACAAGTGCTCTAAAACACAACATTTGCCTCATTCTGATCCAGACTATTCCTTTCTTCAAATATTCTTATACTTTAGGAAAGGTTCTCATTAATTTTATCAAAGATAAATTCTTTAGATTTATTCTTTAATCTTCCTTTGGATATCGTTTCAATCTAATTAAAGATGCATTAAAACTCTACTTGGTTTTAATCTTCCCAGAAATCAAAATTAACGATTGTTTAACTTGGGTAATCATATCCTGCCTTTAACTGGGTTAAAGAACCAATGTCATTTAAAACACTGTTCACGATAAACCCAAAATCACATTCCATTCCATTAGCCTTTAACCGTAAATTAGCAAGCGAAAAATTCCCTAAGTATTAACCCTGAAGGCCGAAACCAACATCAGATCAATACCCAGAAAATCATTCAACTTAACTAATCTCCAGTTAGTTTCTGAATTCCTTAACTCCATTGGGTCTAAGAATAGTATTATTAAAGATATCATTCACGACAACCCAAAATCACATTCCATTAACAATGTAATCTTCATGGAAAACAAATCGATATATATACTCGATATAAACTTCCATATCCAACCGATAATATAAATGGCATAACGACAAGGCCTTTTAAATTCCATATATATTAACCGTCATCCTCTACAGAAGCTTACTTCGATTATTACCAAATCGAATTCCATTCAATCCCAATTTAATATATTAAATTGGAAAACTTTACTTTGGAAAATCTCCTCTAAATCTGAACAAAAGATTTATAATTTCCAAATCCCATTTCAGTGTAAATCAGGTTAAAGAACGAATGTCGCTAAAACACAGTTCACAACAAACCCAATTCACATTCCATCAGTCTCTAACCGTAAACTAGTAAGAGAACAGTTCCCTATGTATTAACCCCGAAGGCCGAAACCAACATCAGATCAATACCCAGGAAACCATTTCCGTTTAAAACGTATTTTATAAATTGTTTTAAATTCGTTTTCAAAACGATTTCAACTTCATATTTAATTTCAAATCAAAATTGAATATTCCATATCATTGATATATGTATATATATATATATATATAAATGATAATATTTTCAAAACATTAGATTTTGAAATCGAATCATTTTCGATATTCATTTTAAAAATGAATAAAATCGATATAAATATTGTTCATGTCAAAATGGCATATCTAATCAACACATCTTTATATATTTAAATATATTCATGTCCATCCCAAATCGGACATCGAAATCATATTTTGATTCTTTTTTGAATATTATTTGAAAATATTCTTTATTTTAAAATAATCGTTATTTTAATATATTCATTCTTTCTGAATTAGAATTAGACACAATCAATTACCATATAATTTGATTATATGGATTTCATACAATACATGTTTATAACAATAATGATAAACAATCAACCAATCGATTGACATATAACTAATTATTGGGATTAGTGTATGTCCAATATATTTTTGGTATTAGAGCTTTGGTTTATAGAGCTCGGTGAACAAGACATGTTAGAGCCAAACGTGTTTTGTCAATTTCAGTTGAATGGTTTCCTGGGTATTGATTTGATGTTGGTTTCGGCCTTCGGGATTAATACTTAGGGGATTGTTCTCTTACTAATTTATGGTTAGAGGCTGATGTGAATTGGGTTTATTGTGAACTGTGTTTTTAACGATATTCGTTCTTTAACCTGATTTACAGTGAAATGTGATTTGAGATTTATAAATCATTTTATTAAGATTTAACGGGAATTTTTCCAAGGTAACATTTTCCAATTTAATATATTAAATTGGAATTGAATGGAAATCGATTTGATAATAATCAAAGTGAACTTCCGTTGAGGAAGACTGTTAATACATATGGAATTTAAGAGGCGTTGTCGTTATTCCATTTATACTATTGGTCGGATATGGAAATTGATATCGATTATATATTGATTTGTTTTTCCGTGAAGATTCCATAATTAATGGAATGTGAATTAGGTTGTCGTGAATGGTATCTTTAATAGTACTATTCTTAGACCCGACTGAGTTAAGAAAATCAGTAACTAACTGGAGATTAGTTAAGTTGAATGGTTTCCTAGGTATTGATCTGATGTTGGTTTCAGCCTTCGGGGTTAATACTTAGGGAATTGTTCACTTGCAAATTTATGGTTAAAGGCCGATGGAAGGAATGTGATTTTGGGTTTATCGTGAACCATGTTTTAAATGACATTGGTTCTTTAACCCAGTTAAAGTCAGGATATGATTTCCCAAGTTAAACAATCGTTAATATTGATTTTTGGGAAGATTAAAACCAAGTGGAGTTTTAATGCGTCTTTAATTAGAATGAAATGATATCCAAAGGAAGATTAAAGAATAAATTTAAAGAATTTATCTTTGATAAAATTAATGGGAACCTTTCCCAAAGTATATGAATATCTCTAGTAATAAAGGAAATCTTTTGAGTGTGGTGAAGCTTTTATATATTTCCTGAAATACCAAATACCCTCCCACTATTAAACGATATTCAATGTTAGGGTTTGAGGACAATATCGTCCTCACATTATCCCTATTTGTTTTTGCATTTCTCCACTAAAGCCCGTTAGTCAACCGATTCAACCCATGTCTTCTACTTTCTTCCATTTCCTTCCGTCTTCTCCCCCTTTCCTCTCTTTCTCCCATCAATGTCGTTACCCTTCCCAATCCCTACGACATTAAATTGTCAGCTTTTACTCTGTATATCTTCTTCCATCTGTTGACCTTCTACATCGTTTTCGTCTCCAGCTCCAGGAATAGTTGTTGTTGCTACAATTTCCCGAGTTTTCCCCGACCTTCTGATGAGTTTCAGATCGCATATTCCACCAACCCTCCTACCGTCTAATCCATGTCATAAGAGGTACATTTCTTTACTTTTAGATGCTTCTACCCAATTATTACGACTTGGTTGCAAATTTCCACATTCCGACTGCTGACTCTCAGATCTGGCACCGCAGATGTTATACTATCCTTTATTTCCCTCAAATCTACGATGGTATATATTATTTACGTTTATAAAAGTTTATCCAACAACAGCTAACCTTATACGAATTATTTCCTTCCAAATTTCCAGATTCTGGCTACTAACGTCCAGATGTGCCACCTAACACACTGTTCTACTGGTTGTTTCCTTCAGATCTGCTAAGGTATATATTTTTTACCTTATAAGAATCAATTAAGTTTTTTGCCAAAAAATAAATAAATAAGAGAGAGAATAAATTAAGTTATACATGTTACCATGTTTAATGTTACCGCACATTTATGTTTTTTTGGGGTAAATAAGAAAAGTATGGAGTGTTCTCAAGAGCATTATGTTAAATGTTGCAATATAGTTTTTTTGCAGACACAAAAATTGATAAGGTATTGTAACTAATGTTATAAGTTTTCCTCCATTTAACGATTTTACATATTTTGTCTCATTACAACATAGCTGAAGTAATTCTGTTTTACTCACTGTTTTTGTAGATGCAAATACAACCTTCATTTGTTTATTTCAATTCCTAATATAAGCTTTTTATATTATACATGATTGACAGAATTATAAGTTGAGATTATGTGCAAAAAATATAGAGTGACAATCGATTCAGATAGATACCTGATATTTGACTATTAAGACCATCAAATTTAGTTGGAATCATTTTTTTAATTATCTGTCGTTTTATAACCTATTTTCTCTGGCCAAATCTTCAGATTTTATGATGGGTTACTGCTACTTTTGTTGTTGAAGACTTTCATGATTAAAGGCGTAACGCGATTTTTCATATTTTGTCTCATTACAACATAACTGGAGTAATTTTGTTTTACTCTTTATTTTCGTACATGCAAACACAACCTTCATTTGTTTATTTCAGTTCCTAATCTAAGCTTTTTAAATTATACATGACTGACAGAATTATAAGTTCAAATTATGTGCAAAAAATATAGACTGACAATGGATTCAGATAGATAATTGATGTTTGACTATTAAGACCATCAAATTTAGTTGGAATCATTTTTTAATTATCTATCATTTTATGACCTATTTTCTCTCGTCATATCTTCAGTTTTTATGATGGGTTACTGCTACTTTTGTTGTTGATGACTTCCATGCTTTAAGGCGTAACATGTATGACTATAAGTTTTAGGTTTCACACTCCATATATTTCAAAAAATGGTTAATGAGGGTTGCACATTCAGTGTAATAAACAAAACAAATGGGTGAATGGATAGTGTTGATAATGGAACAAGAACTATTCGAACTTAATTATAATTATTTTTGATTTATATTAATTTGTATTGCAGTCACACTTTATTTATACATGTAAAATATAAATTACAAAAGTATTTTATTTATATTGAGTTCTTTTGTTTCTTACATTAGTTGGTAAAACGTGTATATATAGGGACATATTTATTCTTCTGCTAATTTAGATTTTGAGCTATTAACGTTGAAGCTGCTGATGATACTCTATCAGCAAAACGATCCATGATTGTGGACTTCATGATATCGTTGTTATTGTTGCTTTTATATGAACTGCATCATGAAATTTTGAGCTTAATTTTACTTTTGGGTTTGTGTTTTTGCCACAGAATATCACCTGCTTGCGCGGGACAGGTTCGTATGATCGAGTCAGTAAGCTTGCTGCATTGGATTTGTTTGCTCGATGCATGGTTTGCATGCACACACAGGTATACAACTTCACTATTAAATTATTTAACATTTTAGTTGGGTATGGGAGTCCAGGTTATACGCTTCGGTTCATAAGTCGGTCTTAGTGATCATATTTTCAAACTTAATTACAATTATTTTTTATCTATATTAATTTGCATTGCAGTCACACTTTATTTATACATGTAAAATATAAATTACAAAAGTATTTATTTATATTGAGTTCTTTTGTGTCTTGTTTTAGTTGGTCAAACGTGTATATATAGGGATGTATTTATTATTCTATTAATTTAGATTTTGAGCTATTAACGTCAAAGCTGTTGATGATAGTCTATCAACAAAACGATCCATGATTATGGACTTCACGATAACTTTGTTATTGTTGCTTTTATATGAAGTGCTTGATGAAAGTTTGCGTTCTATTTTACATTTGGGATTTCTTTTTTAGCCACAGAATATCACTTGCTTGTGCGTGACATGTTCATATGACTGAGTCAGCAAGGTTGTTGCATTGGATTTGTTTGCTCGATGAATGGTTGGCATACACACACAGGTATATAACTTCACTGTTAAATTATTTAACATTTTAGTGGGTTATGGGAGTTCAGGTTATACGCTTTGGTTCTTAAGGCGGTCTTACTGGTCATATTACCGATCATAGCACAAGGATGCTTATGGTAGAATAATTGATGCACCAGTTTTTTTGCACTTTGCACATTTGTCCAACACGTTTCATTGTTAGTACCATCATTCACATGTATGACACCACATCTATGTTTGCACATACGAATTTCATTATATAATTGGTTTTTATTTTCTACACTTTTGCAGTAAGGGAGTGAAGCCTTAAACATATGAGATTGTAAAAAAAACGGCTAAGGAGGATGTTGGATTGCTAATAGTGACTGATTTTTAAATAAAAGTAAGCTCATTTTGCAATTTATCTGACATTTATATGTTCATAACTCATGCTTCCATAGAGAGCCTATGGATTTTATTAAAAACATGTTTTACATGTAGGTGTTTCAGCAAAAAATAATGGAATTTCCAACTTAGAGTATCAGCTAGTTTCCAAAAAGGAAGCAATATGGTATGCTCTAAATTATGTTATTTCCAAATTACAAAACAATGAATTTTCTACCTGATATAGTATCAGCAGGTTCCCAACTGATTTAATTTATCGATAAAGCAAGCAAATTGATTAATATATTGTAAATAATTTGAAATAAAACTATAGATTACAAAAAAAGATTAATAACATGTTAATTATTTGTGTAACCTATTAGAAAGGCAATCATAAGATTTAGAGAAAATAAGATATTGACCGAGTATGGTTGTATCTTTATATCTTTTCGCTATAAGGATACAAAAATAAACAAAATGCTTCCATTTGTAAATGGAAGATCTAAGATTTCATGGTTCAATTTCAATGATGATTTCCTTTTCCTTTTTTATATTAAATATATCATTTTTTAGGTACAGATTACTTCTCTATATTTGTTAAACATCTAATTTCCATGTATTTCGGCATTTTTATGTAATAATGTTAGGTTACAATCAGATGAAATTTCTATACGTATGCCAGGATTCTTACATATAAGATCTCAAACTTTTTCAAACACCATCCTATTCACCATAACGTATTTTTTTTAAATCGACTAAACTTCATACAAGTTTCAACCATTGTGTCTCCATACGTATTTATTCTCTTATTTGTTTATTGAAATTTACCAAATATTCAAATATTTTCCATAATATTATTTTTACATGATTGCTTTATCCGATAAATTGATTAATGGATTTTATGATTAGTCCTTTTTGACACTATGAACCATTTTTCTGTCGATCACCAAAATGGTATGCTACGTTTATTCATATTACATGAAGCTTTTTTCATTTCATACTTTTCAGTTGCCAAATACATGTACAGCTTAATAGGAAACTCTCACATATAAGATTTCAATTTTCTAGAAAAAATAACATATTTTAGATAGTTAACATGCCACCCAGCAACCATTGTATCAAAACGTTTGACACCTCATTGCTGTTCTCAGGCCAATATTTATATATTCAAATTTGTTTCCAGTTTTGCATTTACAAAAAAAATCCTTCCCACAATAAACTATAATAAAACTTTATTGCTATATTATAGATTTTATTTTCAAACATTATACACTTCCCACAATAAAGAAAAGTAAGCTCATTTTGCAATTTATCTGACATTTATCCAATAGATTTTATTTACCTTTTATAAAATTTAAGTCAGTGCAAAACTATCATATTCATTATAAATATATTTTTTAATTTACTATACTCCATACAAGTTTCAACAATTGTGTCTCTATATATTTTTATTCTCTTATATGCTTATCACAAAATCTTCGAGTTGTTTCCACAATTTTCTTACATGATTGCTTTATCAAACAAATTGACTATTGGATTTAATGACCAGTCCTTTGCTGATACTGCAAACCATTTTTAGATTGATCATCAAAATGGTATGCTACATTTATTTATATTACATGCATCTTTTTTACTTTTCATACTTTTCAGTTATAATATGCATATATACACCTGAATAGCAAACTCTTACATATAAATTTTCAATTTTTTCTTCTTTTTCTTTTTTTGCAAAAAACAATGTTTATTACATATTTACCATGCCTTCCATAGCCCGCTATATCAAAACGTTTAATACCTATTGAAATGCTTAGGATTATAATTAATTATATGTTTAAATATGTTTCCACTTCTGCTTTTACAGTTGCTACAAAAAATTCCTTCCTATGCTAAATTATAACAGAGCTATATTACTGCGTAATAATTTCAATTTTTTAAACATTGGATGCTCACCTAATATTTACTAAGTTTCCATTTTCAAGTTATTCATTGGCAAATAATATTTTTTTTCGTTATATAGTACGAACAGTACGTAATTCAAATATTTATTTGTAATCAAAATTTTAAGTTATGCTTCACTCTCCACGTATTTAACTATTCTGTATTTGATTGTTTAAGATGTATATGTAAATAAAGTACCAATATATTATGAATGGAAACAACTTGATATTTTTTATAATTAACTGTAATCTGATTAGGTAATTATGTGTAGCCAAGTTTGTTTCTTTCAAATTACATTCATTTTTATTTGGTGGATAATATATTGTAAATAATTTGAAATAAAACTATGGATTGCAAAAAAAAAGGATTAATAACATGTCAATTATTTGTGTAACCTCTCAGAAAGGCAATCATAATATTTAGAGCAAATAAGATATTGACTGAATATGGTTGTATCTTTATATCTTTTCACTATAAGGATACAGAAATAAACAAAATGCTTCCATTTGTAAATGGTAGATCTAAGATTTCATGGTTCAATTTCAATGATGATTTCCTTTTCCTTTTTTATATTAAATATAACATTTTTTTTAGCTACAAATTATTTCTCTACATTTGTTAAACATCTAATCTCCATGTATTTTGGCATTTTTATGTAATAATGTTAGGTGTTTTTTCTTTACAATCAAATGAAATTTTTATACATATGTCAGGTTCTTACATATAAGATCTCAAACTTTTGCAAACACAATCCTGTTCACTATAACGTATTTTTTTAAATTGATTAAACTTCATAAAAGTTTCAACCATTGTGTCTCCATACATACTTATTCTCTTATTTGTTTATTGATTTTACCAAATATTCAAATAGTTTCCACATAATAAAATATACAAATAGTTTCCACATAATATTATTTTTACATGATTGCTTTATTAGATAAATTGATAAATGGATTTTATGATCAGTCTTTTGTTGACACTATGAACCATTTTTCTATTGGTCACCAAAATGGTATGCTACGTTTATTTATATTACATGAAGCTTTTTTCATTTCATACTTTTCAGTTGCCAAATACATGAACAACTTAATAGCAAACAATCACATATAAGATTTCAATTTTTAAGCAAAAAATAACATATTTTAGATGGTTAACATGCCACCCAGTAATCAATGTATCAAAACGTTTGACACCTCACTGCTGTTCTCAGGCCAATTTTTATATGTTCAAATTTGTTTCCACTTTTGCTTTTACAGTTGCTATACAAAATTTATTTCCACACTAAATTATAATAGAACTTTATTACTACATAATAGTTTTTATTTTCAAACATTGGACACTTACTTAATATTTGTCAAGTTTCCATTTCTAAGTTATTTATAGGAAAATTAATAAATTTTTGTCAGTGCAACACCGTCATATTTATCATAAATATATTTTTAAATTGACCACACTCCATACAAGTTTCAACAATTGTGTCACTATACATTTTTATTCTCTGATATGTTTATCTCGAAATCTTTGTGTAGTTTCCACAATTTTTTTACATGATTGCTTTATCAAACAAATTGACTATTGGATTTAATGACCAGTCCTTTGTTGGTACTGCGAACCATTTTTAGATTGATCATCAAAATGGTATGGTATATTTATTTATATTACATGGATCTTTTTACTTTTCAGTTGCCAAATGCATATACAGCTTAATAGCAAACTCTTACATATATATTTTCATTTTTTTTCTTTTTTGTGGTAAAAAACTATGTATATTACACAGTTATCATGCCTCCCACTAACTGTTGTATCATCAAAACGTTTACTACCTAATGTAATGCTTAGGATTATAATTAGTTATATGTTTAAATATGTTTCCACTTTTGCTTTTACAGTTGCTACAAAATATTCCTTCCTATGCTAAATTATAACAGAGTTATATTATTGCGTAACAGTTTCTATTTTTTAAAAATTGGATGCTTACCTAATATTTTCTAAGTTTCCATTTTCAAGTTATTTATTGGAAAATATATTTTTTTGTCATATAGTACGAACAATGTTGACAGTGACGATGATGCTTTCTGGAACAACCCGGCAATAGTAAAAAAAAAAAAAAAATAGACTTCGTAAAATTTTCTTTTTCCTGTCATATTAACAGTTTAAAAACCCGGCTTCTAACTCCCTTTTTTCATTCCCTCCAGCTTGCGGAAATTGACAGGGCTTTTGCTGAACTTGAAAGCCATTCACGTTCACGCTGCTGCTTTTGTTGCACTATTTTCGCTTTCTATTTCCCTATTTCTACTCCCAAATAACTATTTGTACCTGATGCAAACTATATTGTAATCAGTTATTGTATGTTTTTTGCTTCCTCTATTACTAGCTTTCCAGTTAATTAATATTCACTCTTCTGCTGCATAAAATAGCACTCAAGTTTTCTGCCTTTAAAACAAGTTGATTGGATCATTCCCGGTTCTTTATTTCTGTTATGACGCATGATTACTTTTTTCATTTGTAAATTGCATGCCCTTTTTTTCGACAAACTGTTTTCGTCTTTTCTCACTTCATTTTCATAATTCAGATTTTTTGCATACAAACAGCTGTAAACACTGCTCATTCCAAAGTTCATTTTGACATTTGGTCAAATTCATCTATGCATACGCCCATCGGATGTGCCTATGTACTGGTTTGGATAAAGAAATATTCTAGATTAGAATGAGGTGTATGTTGTGTTTTTATAGCATTTGTTTAATATATACGCGAGTTATTCAGAAATACCGGGTTTATCCCATTCTGAATAACTAATTCGGCGATGTGTCAAGGATGAAGACGGTGGTTGAAGACCAGAGGTCTTCACATCATTTAGATGATTACTGATGTCTTGATTGGGCTGTACACCCAAGGCGAGGTAATAAGTGGTGATCGTCCAGACGTACTTGGAGATCGACGGATATGCGAGGGCCTCTCCCTCGTATTGGACATATGGGGGAGGAATAAGGTGCCTCCGGTTTCGTTCAGACCCAGCAAAGACTTGTAAATGGATGTGTGTCTGACATTGGATTTCATTCTGTGTGATTGATAGACACTGGTTGCATAGCGTGAATTGCATGTGTGGCACGCTGAGATGCAAATGATCAGGGCTTCTGTTGAAAAGCAAAGTCTTATTGTTGATGATCAAAGCACGTCCTTTGTAGCGTAGCTTTGCGTAGCGTTAATTCGCGAGCCTCACACCCCGGTATGAACCAGAAATGTGAGAGGACATCAGGGAGGGCATGCGTTTCTTTCTAGCTAGGAGCGGTGATAGTGTTTTGCACCCCCTAACATTTTACTTATGTGGATGATGGATAGGAGGCGCCTCTGTTATATCGGTCGATCCGGGGCTGATGGAGTCATTTGGCTCATTTACACCCCATAGGGCGGGGAAACGTAGTGTTCAGGAATTTTAATCCACATCGAGTGGACCGGCCCTGACGATCCAAGGCTTGTCTATGCGCTTTCTTGAGGCTCGGGCTAGAGAGTCTCGAAGTGGTAATGACTATCCCTTGCCTTGGTTCACAAATGGAAATCCAACTTCCTGTGACGATCCCAAAACCCCGTGACACGGTGTTAAGGGTAATCATTGGAATATAACACATTAATTATCTTTAGCAGATCACAGATAATAGCATAAATAGAAAATAGAATAATTTACACATATATGACTGCGGAATCATATAGATATCACCACATCAGAGAGCACAGTGTAGGACACAACGTAGTGCATATATTACATAATCAGTCACCATCGCCAAAGGCGGAATCATACATAAAGAGTACACAAAATAAATGTCAGTCTACATCGCCAATGGCGGAATCATAATACATATACTAAAATGGCGGAGAAAATCAAAGTCAGCACGGTGTAGTCAAGCCTCGCCATGAGCCAAAAGTGCGCCAGAAACCTGTAACTAGGCTGCCTGTGTGAAAATGAGGGCACCCGAGTTTGCAAGGTGAACAAACTACGAGTCAGTCATGGGACTGGTATGAGAAATCTACTTAACTTATTAACAACAATAATAAGGCAAATCAAAGGACCACGCCACTTTCGTGGAACGGGTTTACTCCAATGAGTGCTAGTGCATGAAATAAAGTAAATGATTACATCATCGCAATGCTTTTTATAAAATGAAGCCATTATAAGACTCAGGTCCCATCACACAATGCAACACAAGCTGGAGGATAGAGTTTTACCTTATAATGGCCAAAAATGCTTCATACGTATAAAACAAAAGTGTTTGATATTATTACTAGTGCATATATGTTTCAAAAACAAATTCAATCATAAATATCAATCCTAGGCGGCATAGCTACCATCTACTATGTCGCCATACTAGTAATACAATCACGTCCGCATATTTCGTATTGGAAATTGGATTCCTTCATGAGTCAAGGCAAGGGGCAAGCTCCTCTCCGTTCGAGACACTCTAGCAAATGCCTCGGGACTGCACACAGCAATCCCTGGATCCTCCAAGGCCGGTCCTCCCTTACTTTTGAGGATTAGTTATTCCTGAACACACGTTTCCCGGTCCTTACAGACCTATAATCGAGGCGCCTTGTATTCCAACAACCACACAGGTGAAAAGTATATATAAATGTCAGGGCTGGGAGGTCACTGACACCACCATAGCTAGAAAGCAACGTCGTGCACTCCTTGGGTCCTTCTCCCATTTTTTAACTCATACCTCGCGAATTCACGTTATACACAAAGCTACGTCACACAGACCATGCTTTAATCATCAACCACAAGACTTTGCTTTGCAATAGAAGCCTTGATCATAGGCCACTTAGGCGTGCCACACAGGCAATCCACTCCATGCGACTGATTTCTGTCAATACATAACCTCTGAGCTCGTACGTCTCAGAGAAGGGCGTTAAGCAAGAGAATAAATTCTCCGCCGCCAAATAGATATATATTTAACAGAGATCAATCAGCACAGAACAAAATCCAATGTCAGACACACAGTCCATTTACAAGTCCGTTCTGGGTTTGAACGAAACCGGAGGCACCAATTCCTCGCATATCCGTACAATCAACAGTATGTCTAGACGGCTACTACTTCAGCTCCTTCATGGTAGCTACTCCAATCACGAGCATCAGTAGCGCCCATCCATCCAAAGTGAAGATCGTCGGTCTTCAACCGTCTTCGACTCTTTGACTTCTCAACGTCGATCGATTATTTGAAATGAGATGAACTCGGCCTTTCAAATAATCCACGTATATTTAGATTTTCAAATCAATTTATCACATGGTTGGACTATTCAACATTCACCTTTCAGTTCTTTAGTTATAATTCTCATGTTAAATACTTTCAACCATCACATATCAAGCAAACACAACAAAATTGGTTTATTTCCACTCTATATCGTCTATAGTATTTTATAACGGTATATCGCAATTTTTATTTAATTTAAAACGGCCATATTTAATTAAACGACGTTTCAGGTCGTGCCGATGCACTGGCGCTGTTTTTCACTAAATTTGTTTTACACATATCTGGAAATCTAACCATTGGATCTTCACAAATTTTATATCATTAGGAAGGTCATTTCAAAATGAATCCAACGGTTTCAGTTTTGGGAAAATCCGACGGTCGGATCTACCACACTAGCCATTTGAAGTTACGATTTCAATTTACGAACTGCAGCGTCGTTATTCGATTTAATTAAATTATATTTATATTTATATATATAAATATAATCGTTTCTGGCGCTGTTTTTCTTCAGATTTGAATTAAACATTCCAGACAATCCAACCGTCGGTTCTTCACAAAGTTGGTGCCGTTGGAAAGATATTTCCAAGGCGAACCCAACGGTTGCGGTTTTGGGAAAATCCAATGGTCGGATTTCCCGCACTAGTCGTTTGAAATCACGGTTTCAAAACACGAACTGCACGGCCACGTTTCGTTTTAATTTTATTTATATTTATATATTTATATAAATACAGTTCATTCAAAATTCCTATATCATTTTCACTTCAAATATTTCACTAACGCCTTTAAATTTTGGAAAATTTCGCCATAACCTCCTTTGTACGGGAGGGGCTGGGAAAATTTCCAAATAGCCATACGGGCGTCTCATGTCAAAAAGAAAAAGCCAAGCGGCTAGCCAACAGGCTCATAAAATCATCACCCAAACAAAACAGTAAATGTGTACCTATTGGTCGGGCACAAAATTTTATTCCTCTTCTCTAGCCCCTTTGCTATAACCTGTTCAATAAATATGCATGTACATATATACAATTTTTATCACTTATCATTTTCCATTCAACTTCATATTTGATTTACTTCGGTTTAAAAACACCATTCATTCTAATGTTGCACGCATAGGCAAAAATCATACCATTAGCTAATTAATGTATATTTCAACTCATGCATATTTATTTGAACAAGTGGCTATTTTTAACACTTCACATTTCAAAGATGTGAATTTTGGCGAACTAAAATATATTTCAACACATGACTATTTTATTTAGTTCCTATGCATGTTAAAAATAATATTTCATTCACAAATATTTATTTCAATGCTCGCATATCTTTAGCATATCACAAATATGATAAAAATGATATTCTTATCATTTAAAATATTTATTCGACAAATGAATGTTTTCAACACTTCATAGTTTCAATAAAAATGTAATTTTTATTGTTCGATCTTTTTATTCAACACATGAACTTTTCCAATACACACACTTCTCAACACATGAGCACCTCCACACATGGATATTTATGTTGTTCATATAAGAAAGATGCAATTTTTATTTTTGAAACTATTTATATATAAGGAGAATATTTTACATACTTCATATATATTATAAAAAGGTGATTTTTAATGTTTAGACACTTCATTCATTCACAAATGAATTTAATTTTCACACATCACTTTTCAACACATGAACATTTCCACACATGGATATAGTTTCAACACATGACTTTAATTTCAACGCATGAAGATAATTTCAACATATGAAAATAATTCTAACACATGAATATTATTCAAAATTTCGGCAGCATAATGGCAGGGTAGTTAAAACCGGCACCGTCCCTAGTACGGCTCCTCGCTCTACCTTAAAACCTCGCGGTTTTTGACAATGGGGATTCATGCATCTAATTCGCACGCAGGCGGCATGTTTTATATTTATTTCCACAATTTTTCCAATTCATTTCAATCACCAATGGGTATTTTTCAACCACAACCAAACAATATCAACCACAAACAATTATTCAACCATTCGTATTTTTCATCCAATGTTTCATACCAATTCACAACAATAAATATCATCTATGGTTTGTGGACGAGGGGAGTGTATATATATATATATTATTGCTATATTTCACTTGTATTTCAACACATATATCAATTATTCTATGCATGCATAATTCATACTTCGCTTATATAGCTTACACAACGCATGTACATGAGGTATACAACACGTGTGTAATTTATATTTCGCTTATACAATTTATACACGACATTTCCATTCAAATTCATTTAATTTAGATTTCTCACATTGGTTTTCAGAGTGCTAAAAAACGTAGATGACTCATAAAAAACCGCGGCTTCTTCTATGTGGTAGAGAGCTTCCTTGCGGTCCCGATGTTTCCTGTTTCATCGAATTTTGTCAACACACCATAAAGATATGATTTTTCAAAGTGCAAACATCAAAAAGAACTCACCTTTCTAAGTGGTTTGAAACTAGGGTTGCGGTTTTCGCGAAAATCGAGGCACGAGAGGACGATCGGAGGTGTTGACGTGGAAGAGGAAGGAGAGGCGGTCATGTCGGTGGCGGTTTGGGGTGGCTCGGTGGTCGGTGGCGATCAAGGCGGCGCTGGGAAGGGGGAAACTTCGCGGGCTCGATTCTGGCAGAGGCGGCGACGTTGGAGGCTGAGGTATGGTCGGATTTGAAGAGGAGGAGGAGGCGAGTCGAGGGAGGGTAGCGGCGGTGGCTGGAGTGGCCTGTAGCGGCGGGAAAAGGGGAGGGAAGCGCCGAGCGACGGGGATCGTCGAGAGAAGATGGGCCACGAGGGGTTTTTTTTTAATTTATGAAAGAAAAATTCTGATTGGCCTAGGGTTTTATTAAATTTTTAAATAGTGTTTTCTCCAACGAACTCCTTTTCAAGTCAAACGACTGTCGTCCCTAGCTAAATACCCCCATCCCGGACACAATGGGATATGTTTCGTTGGCCAATTCGACTGTTACAGTCAGTTATTTTTCAAATTAAAGTATAAAACATTTAATTTTTAACTCTGAACGTACATTTCAATTTGCCAGGGCCACAAACTGATTCGAAAAATTCCAGAAAAATAAATCTAGCTATGTTTTGATGATACGGTCCCAACAAAACTTGTTTCGTCGAATTCTGAGATCGTTTGAAAAACGGCCATTTTCTGGTCGATCCAATTTAACAAAAATCGACCAAACACATTTTCTTTTGCCATGCTCACATACTAGCTTCAAAAATTATGAAATTTGAAACCTAGCAATAGTTTGACATCTCGGACCCAACAAAAGTGGTTTCGTCGAATTCCGAGGTCTTTTGCAAAATATCAATTTTCCAGGGCTATATATTCCATATAGCGACCTTTCTGAAAATTCATTCGGCCATAACTTTTGATTCCCGTTATGAAACTTCGATTTTTCAGATTCGTTAGAAAGGTATTGACTAAAAGATTTAAATATTTTTGGTTTCACTAAAATCGGTTATATTTTCCACCCTGCACAGTCAGTCAAAGTTTGAATTCAAATTTTCAAACTGACTCACTATTTCTAATTCACTATTCTATTGAAATATTCTATTTCAATGGTTCAAATTCCTTTGAAATGACCAATTTAAAAATTTTAAATTGGCCCGTATTTTCCGGGTTGTTACACTTCCAATACGTGACAATTGCAATTTTGATTGTAGAACCTGGTATTGGCGACATGATAAATGGTACCCATGTCGTCTAGGATTGATACATTTATATTTGAAGTTTTTTATACACTATACACTTATAATAGCATCAAATGATTTGTTTTAACGTACCAAGCATGTTTCGCTATTATAAGGAAAATCCCTATCACCCGACTTGCGTTGCATTGTGTGATAGGACCTGGGTCTTATAATAGCTTCATTTTTCCAAAAAACATTGCGACGTTTTGTTATATGCACAGGTATTCTTGGGAGGAAACCCATTCTGTGTTATACGGCGTGGTCCCTTGATATATCTGATTTAAAGTAAAGCTTAAAATAACTATTTTAGTTCTCACACCTGTCACATGACTAACCTGAAGTTTATTGTTTTAACCTAAACTCTGGGTGCCACTATTTTCCGCACGGCAGCTAGTAGTTTTGGTTTTGCATATTTATTTTCACAGGATCCTGGTTTACAGCTGGAATGATATTCGGAAAGCTCTGTATCCGTATATTCTTTTCAATTATGTTTTGTATTATTTTTCCACTGGTTATTTTCATTTGAAATTGAATATGAAGTTGAAATCGTTTTGAAAACGAATTTAAACGATTTATAAAATACATTTTAAATGGAGATCGACAAAATATATATAATATGTATATTATATATATTTAATGGCCTGAATAGAACGAGCCACGCCGCGGCAGTTCTCGTATTTCAACCATTGACTTCGAATTGACATTACGGAAGATCCGACCGTCGGATCCACCTAAAAACGGAAACATTGGGTTCGTATTGAAAAGAGCTTTCAAATGGATATAAGAGATTTGAAATCTAACGGTTGGATTTGGAATTATGTCCAAATCAAATTTTGAAAAAGTCGCTGTAAGTGCAGTTCGGTGGCCGTTCTTCCAAACCTACTGTACTGGCCTTGATAAAATTATTAAAAATCGTAAGAAATGATTTGGAAAAAATTAGGACGAAAAATTCCATATTTGAAAAGATAAAAATAGATTTTTATCAAAATGAACTAGTTTTGAATTAGAATAATAAATGCAATATTTTTAAAATAAATAAATTGGATTCGAAATGGTTTTAAAAATAACTAGAATTTCCAATATATCAATTGGAAATGGATTTGAATCGAAATTGTCTTTGGAATATTTAGATGTGGGATTTCATGATTATACAAATATTGTTATGGGAATTTGAAAGATATATATATATATCATTATTTCCAATACGATATTTGTTGATTTCAGTATTTGATATTGAATATAAGCCAATATTTTTTCTATTTAGAGCCTTGTATTTAATATCAAATTGGATTTTGGGTTTGTCATGAATAGTATCTTTAATAATACTGTTCTTAAACCCAATGGAGTTAAGAAAATTAGAAACTGACTGGAGATTAGTTAAGTTAAATGGTTTTCTGGGTATTGATCTGATGTTGGTTTCGTCCTTCGGGGTTAATACTTAGGGGATTGTTCTCTTACTAATTTACCGTTAGAGGCTAATGTAAATTGGGTTTATTGTGAACTGTGTTTTTTATCGACATCCGTTCTTTAACCCGATTTACAGTGAAATGTGATTTTTAAATCTTTTTATTTGGATTTGACGGGAATTTTCCAAGGTAACATTTTCCAATTTAATATATTAAATTGGAATTGAATGGAATTCGATTTGATAACAATCGAAGTGAACTTCTGTGGAGGATGGCTGTTAATACATATGGAATTTAAGAGGCGTTGTCGTTATTCCATTTATATTATTGGTCGGATATGGAAATTGATATCGATTATATATTGATTTGTTTTTCCGTAAAGATTCCATAATTAATGGAATGTGATTTTGGGTTGTCGTGAATGGTATCTTTATTAATACTGTTCTTAGACCTAGTGGAGTTAAGAAAATCAGGAACTAGCTGGAGGTTAGTTAAGTTGAATGGTTTTCTGGGTATTGATCTGATGTTGGTGTAACCACCCGAACTTCCCCGGTAAGGAAAGCCCGGTTTGAATTGAGAACAAGTGACATCGGAATGCAAACAGAAGAACATTTCATTGTATATTACAACAATTCAATCAGAATAAAAGAATATACAGAGTATGAATAAATATTACATAGAAATATCAGAGGTTTAATTACATTACTGCAGCGGAAAATAATACAATACAGAACTAGAAGTAATACACAGATACAGAGCTTTTCGAATATCGCTTCAGTTGTAAATAAGGATCCTGTGGATATAAATCTGCAAAACCAAAACTACTAGCATCCCATGTCGAAATAAGGGCACCCAGAGTTTAGGTTAAAAACAATAAACTCCAGGTCAGTCATGTGACTGGTGTGAGAACTAAAATAGTTATTTAAAATTTTACTTTAAATCAGATATATCAAGGGACCACGCCGTATAACATGGAACGGGTTTCCTCCCAAGAATACCGGTGCATATAACAAAACAGCGCAATGCTTTTTGGAAAAACGAAGCTATTATAAGACCCAGGTCCCATCACACAATGCAACACAAGCCAAAGGATAGGGTTTTCCCTCATAATAACAAACATGCTTGGTACGTTAAAAACAAATCATTTGATACTATCATAAGTGTATAGTGTGAAAACAATTTCAATCATAAATATCAATCATAGACGGCATGGGTACCATATATCATGTCGCCATACTAGGTTCTACAATCAAAACCGCAAAGTCACGTATTTGGAAATTGGATTTCCATCTGTGAACCGAGGCCAGGGATCATCCTCTACCGATTCGAGACTGTCTAGCCCGAGCCTCAGGACCCAGACTCAGGTGGGCCCTTGGATCGTCAGGGCCGGTCCACCGATGTGGATTAAAATGCCTGAACACTGCGTTTCCCCGCCCTTTGGGGCATAAATGAGCCAATGAATGACTCCATCGGACCCGGATCGTCCGATCAAACCGAGCCGCCTCACAACAACAACAACCACACAGGTGAAAATAATATAAATGTCAGCCAGTTTAAGCACTGACACCACCTCTAGCTAGAAAGAAACGCATGCCCTCCCTGAGGTCCTTCTCCCGTTTCTGGTTCACAACCGGGGTGTGAGGCTCGCGAATCAACGCTCCACAAAGCTGTGCCACACAGGCTGTGCTTTGATCATCAACCACAAGACTCTGCTTTTCAACAGAAGCCTTGATCATTTGCCACTTAGGCATACCACACAGGCAATTCACTCTATGCATTTGATATCCATCAATATATAACCCCTGAGCTCGTACGTCTCAAAGGAGGGTGTTAAGCAAGAGGATAAATTCTCCGCCGCCAAACAGATATATATTTCATAGAAATCAATTACACAGAATAAAATCCAATGTCAGACACACAGTCTATTTACAAGTTCGCTCTGGGTCTGAACGAAACCAGAGGCACCTAGTACCCCGCATATCCATCGATCTCCAAGTACGTCTGGACGATCACTAACTGATTCCCTCCTCTTGGGTGTATGGCCCAATCAAGATCATCAGTAATCACCCAAACGACGTAAAGACCTCCGGTCTTCGACCACCGTCTTCATCCTCGACACCACGTCGAATCAGTTATTCAAAATGGGATAAACCCGGTCTTTCTGAATAACTCGCGTATATAATAAATAAGTGTTACACAAACACAACATACACCTCATTCCAATTCAGAATATTCTTTTATTCAAATATTCTTACACTTTGGGAAAGGTTCCAATTAATCTCATTCCAATTCAAAATATTCTTTTATTCAAATATTCTTACACTTTGGGAAAGGTTCCTATTAATTTTATCAAAGATAAATTCTTTAAATTTATTCTTTAATCTTATTTTGAATATCAATTCAAACTAGTCGGGATTAGCGAACCACAACGAAGTAATCATTTATTTTATTTTCCAATCCCAACCTATTCATCCCATGAAGTAAAATTGGTCATACTTCATATCTAACACCACGGTGTTATCGGTAAATTCAATTACCATTTCACGTTCAAATCTAATTAAAGATTTAACTATCGCCTGGAGCAAAACTGGTGATAATCCATTCTCGATCATCTCAATCTACTTAAAGATTCATTAAAACTCCACTTAGTTTTAATCTTCACCGAAATCAATATCCTGTCTTTAACTGGGTTAAAGAACCAACGTCATTTAAAACACGGCTCACGATAAACCCCAAATCCCATTCCATTAATGATCGGGTTAAAGAGCCAGTGTTAATGAAGACACCATTCACGACAAACCCAAATCACATTTGACATTAAATACAAGGCTCTGAATAGAAAATATATCGGCTTATATTCAATATCTAATTCTACGACCAACAAATATCGTATTGGAAAAAACGATATAAATATATCTTTCAAATTTCCATAACAATATTTGTACAATCACAAAATCCAACATCGAAATATTCCAAAGACAATTTCGATTCAAATCCATTCCAGTTCAATTATTGGAAATTATGGTTACTTTTAAAACCATTTCAAATCCACTTTATTTATTTTAAAAATAAATAGAATTATAATTCTAGTTCAAAACTAGTTCAATTCGATAAAATCTATTTTTATCTTTTCAAATTTGGAACTTTTCATCCCAATTCTTCACAAATCATTTCTTATGATTTTACACAAATTATTACTATTTTTAATAATTTTATCAAGCCCCGTACAGTCAATTTCCATTAACGGCCATCGAACTGCACCTACAGCGACCTTTTCCAAATTTGATTTGGAAATAATTCCAAATCCGACCGTTAGATTTCTAATTTCTAATATTCGTTAGAAAGCTCTTTTCGATACGAACCCAATGGTTCTGGTTTTAGGAGAATCCGACGGTCGGATCTCCCGTAATATCCATTCGAAGTCAAGGGTCGAAATTCGCGAACTGCCGCAGCGCGGCGCGTTCTATTCAGGCCATTCTATATATGTAATATATAAATTATATATATATCATCGATTTCCTTACAAAACGTATTTTATAAATCATTTTAAATTTGTTTTCAAAATGATTTCAACTTCCTTTCCAAATTCAAATCAAGATTGAATTTTTCAATATAAATTCGTTTTAATTTCATTTCAATTCAATTTCAATTTAATTTGAATTTCAATTCATTTCAATTTAATTCGAATATCAATTCATTTCAATTTAATTCGAATTTCAATTCTTTTCAATTTAATTCGAAATTCGAAATCTCTTTCAATAATCATTGAAAAATGAATAAAATCGATATAAATATCGTTCACGTCAAAATGGCGTCAATCTAATCAACACGGCTTTTATTCAACACATGAATGTTTATTCTATTCAACACATGAATATTTTTCAATTCAACACATGAATTTATTTGCTATATTGGAATGAGGCCCAATCAATCAACATATAATGTTAATTATATGTATTTTCTACAACACATGTATATAATAGCAACGATAAATAATCAACCATCATCCAGAGTGCACCACACAACTGCATAAGCATTAAATATAAATAATCAATGCTTACACAGTCTGTCAACCCATCGATTGACATACAACTAAACAATCGGGTTTAGTGTACATCAAATATCATCCCAATACCCGTGTGGGGTTTCAAATCAACAAACACAGATTTTTATTTGTGCAGTTGGGCGATGTGTAAAATTTATCATCCCAATCAATATCAGCCAAATGTGTGTATATAAATAAATCGTCCGATTTGTTTATATTTATTAATTTCATTTTATATACACATTAAAAATTATATTTTTAACTATAAAATATTTTTAACTATATAAATATTTTTTTCCATTCCACATCACACAATCAACTACACGTCAAAATCAAACAAACAAACAAGCCGTCCATGGTCTGTGGACGACGGGTGTCGGGTGCTACTAAACATTGTCTGCATCCCAGTATATTTTTAACTAGAAAATTAAATTAAAGGCGAGAAATTCTCACATTAGGATCCACTCCGTCAGTTTTTATCTGAATTTCCAAACTGTCCGGATTTGAAATTTCTTGAAATTCTGATTTTCTTCAAATCGGACGAGGTCAGTTTTGTTGTGAAGCCCTCGTTGAGACGATTCCAATGGATTAGAATTTATCGAAATCCGACCTCGTATGAAGAAGTTATAAAGGTTTATACATTAATTATTTTTCGAAATAATTAAAATAAAATCAATTAAATTAAACCCCCCTAATAACCGTCTTCTTCCCCTTTCATTTACTGGCTGCGGTTTCCACTTCAAGGTTCAAAACTAGGGTTCGGAATTGGTCCGCCAAGACTGGCTTTGCCGATGATCGGGGACTGCCACGTGGAGCGGTTGGAGGGTGCCACCATCTGCAAGGAGGAGGGCAAACTCGGTGGGCCCCTCCCTCCTCTAATTGCGTGCGACGACGGCTCTTTTGAGCTGAAAATCCGAGCTGCATGCTTAACGAGGAAGGGTCAAACGTTTATGGATGGGTAGATCTCTCCTTCCCCTTCGATTTGCTTCAAGAATTTCTTAATTTCATTGAACGGTCTGAAAGGAATCAAAGGAAGAAGTTTCGAACGATTTCATTCTTATTTGGGGGGAGGGCGGCGGGAAAAAAGTAACAATGGCCCAAGGGTTTTCTTATATAAGAAAATTAATATATTTTATATTATTTTTATATTATTTACTGTGAAAACTAAGGTTTTTGCATTCGGATACCAAATCTAACCTAATGACTGTCACCCCTAGCCAAATACCCTCATTCCGAAAACAATGGGATATGTTTCGTAGGCCAATTCGATCATTTTAGTCAGTTTCATCAAAATTAAAATATAAATTAATATATTGAATTTGAATGCACATTTCAATTTACCGGGGCCACATACGAACTCTAAAATTTCTCGAAAAATACTTTCTAGCTTCGTATTGACGATACGGTCCTAACAAAACTAATTTCGTCAAATTCTGAGACCATTTGAAAAACGATAAATTTTCTGGTCGATCGAAATTTAATGAAACTGTTAAAACACGTTTAACTTCGCCATGCTCACATATTGATTTAGAAAATTATGAATTTTGGCACCTAGCAATAATTTGATATCCCGGATCCAACAAAAGTGGTTTCGTCAAAAACGAAGGTCGTTTGCAAAATTTCCATTTTTAAGGGCCTTTATATATATTAAAATATATATAAATTTCACAATGACTTTTCTGAATTTTAAACTGGACATATCTTTCAACTCCTAAAGTGAAATTTCAATTTCTTAACTTCGTTAGAAAGATATGATTAAACAGATTCGAATATTTCTTGTTTCGCTGAAATCCGATTTATTTTAAATCCTGTACATTCATTAGAAATTCGAAATCGAATTTTCAAAATGCCGCACCATTTCAGACTCGTTATATAATTAAAATAAAATATTTACATTCTAATGACGATTTATATAAATATATACGTTCGAATTCTAATCCAAATAAATTTCTTGTCGTTATTATTTAAAATGATTCATTTTAAATATTTAAAATTCATTAAAATTGCCAAAATAAAAATTTTAAATTGGCTCAGATTTCCGGGTTGTTACAATCTCCCCTACTTAAAACTTTTCGTCCCCGAAAGGAACGAAGCCGAAAGTTGTTTAACCAATCAACTCAACTTCCATTATTTTCGTTACGGCTTAAGTTCTTCAACTTTTCAGTTTCTAAGAACTTTTCAAATTTTTCAAAAATTTGGCTAACACCCTAAATTTTCGAAAAATTTCGCCATAACCTCCCCTGCACTGGGGACTTCGGGATATTTCAAATAGCCTCCCATGGCCCTCATCAATCCAAAAAGAAACAGCCAAGCGACTAGCCAATCGGCTCATAAAATAGTCCAAAATCCAGTAAATTAGTAAACATGTACCTATTTGTCGGGCAAACAATTTTATTCTTCTGCTCTAGCCTCCTTGATATGACCTGTTCAATGTAAGTACATGTATATGCAAGCAAATGCGACAAATTTTCAATACACTCACTATTTGATTCAATTTGGCGAAAGGTTCAACATTCAATTAATCTAAACAATAAGCAAACAACACAACCATCAATCAATTAGTTGATTATCATTTCAAACACATAATTTTGATACATAGTCCAAAAATCAGATTTTTGATGTCAAATCACAACAATAAGCCCTATCTAATTTTGGTTCTCACACCAGTCAATTGGAAATATATAGAAATCCCACTTTTGTCACTTGAATATAAATACTGATGATGATATATCAATCATCAGAATCACCCCGGGCGACTAGAGTGTAATTCTATATCCATTTATTATATTAAAATTTCAAATACATGTGGATCAAACGTATACACAAAACCTTTATATACTGGATTGTCTAAATCAATACAAATAAATATTCAAATACGAATAATTGAATTAAATTTTCAAAACAAAAATTGTTTTTCATTTTAAAAATATACTCTTCACACTCGTTCTAGGATACTACCGATCCCATCTCTAACGAGTCATTCCCATTGGATATTACTAATCCAATTTCTGATGAATTCTTTCGTATGGTTCTAATGTGTCTTGTTCTCTGAGCTTTGTAAACCAAAGCTCTGATACCAAACTGTAACCACCCGAACTTCCCCGGTAAGGAAAGCCCAGATTGAATTGAGAACAAGTCACATCGGAACGCAAACAGAAGAACATTTCATTGCATATTACAACAATTCCATCTGAATAAAAGAATATACAGAGTATGAATAAATATTACATAGAAATATAAGAGGTTTAATTACATTACTGTAGCGGAAAATAATACAATACACAACTAGAAGTAATACACGGATACAGAGATTTCTGAATATCGCTTCAGCTGTAAATCAGGATCCTGTGAATATAAATATGCAAAACCAAAACTGCTAGCTGCTCGTGTCGAAATAAGGGCACCCAAAGTTTAGGTTAAAAACAATAAACTCCAGGTCAGTCATGTGACTGGTGTGAGAACTAAAACAGTTATTTAAAGCTTTACTTTAAATCAGATATATCAAGGGACCATGCCGTATAACACGGAACGGGTTTCCTCCTAAGAATACCGATGCATATAACAAAACAACGCAATGCTTTTTGGAAAAATGAAGCTATTATAAGACCCAGGTCCCATCACACATTGAAACACAAGCCAGAGGATAGGGTTTTCCCTTATAATAGCCAAACATGCTTGGTACGTTAAAAACAAATCATTTGATACTATTATAAGTGTATAGTGTCAAAACAATTTCAATCATAAATATCAATCATAGACGGCATGGGTACTATATGTCATGTCGCCATAATAGGCTCTACAATCAAAACCGCAAAGTCACATATTTGGAAATTGGATTTCCACTTGTGAACCGAGGCCAGGGATCGTCCTCTACCGATTCGAGACTGTCTAGCCCGAGCCTCAGGACCCAGACTCAGGTGGACCCTTGGATCATCAGGGCCGGTCCACCGATGTGGATTAAAATGCCTGAACACTGCGTTTCCCCGCCCTTTGGGGCATAAATAGCCAACGAATGACTCCATCAGACCCGGATCGTCCGATCAAACTGAGGCGCCTTGCAACAGCAACAACCACACACGTAAAAATAATATGAATTTTAGACAGTTTAAGCACTGACACCACCTCTAGCTAGAAAGAAACGCATTCCCTCCCTGAGGTCCTTCTCCCGTTTTTGGTTCACAACCGGGGTGTTAGGCTCGCGAATCAACGCTACACAAATCTGTGCCACACAGGCTATGCTTTGATCATCAACCACAAGACTATGCTTTTCAACAGAAGCCTTGATCATTTGCCACACAGGAAATTCACTCTATGCGTTTGATATCCATCAATATATAACCCCTGAGCTCGTACGTCTCAGAGAAGGGCGCTAAGCAAGAGAATAAATTCTCCGCCGCCAAACAGATATATATTTAATAGAAATCAATCACACATAATAAAATCCAATGTCAGACACACAATCCATCTACAAGTTCACTCTGGGTCTGAACGAAACCGGAGGCACCTAGTACCCCGCATATCCATCGATCTCCAAGTACGTCTGGACGATCACTAACTGATTCCCTCCTCTTGGTTGTACGGCCCAATCAAGATCATCATTAATCACCCAAATGACGTGAAGACCTCCGATCTTCGACCACCGTCTTCATCCTCGACGCCACGTCAAATCAGTTATTCAGAATGGGATAAACCCGGTCTTTCTGAATAACTCGCGTATATAATAAACAAGTGTTACACAAACACAACATACGCCTCATTCCAATTCAGAATATTCTTACACTTTGGGAAAGGTTCCCATTAATTTTATCAAAGATAAATTCTTTAAATTTATTCTTTAATCTTCTTTTGAATATCAATTCAAACTAGTCGGGATTAGCGAACCACACCGAAGTAATCATTTATTTCATTTCCCAATCCCAGCCTATTCATCCCATGAAGTAAAACTGGTCATACTTCATATCTAACACCATGGTGTTATCGGTAAATTCAATTACCATTTCACGTTCAAATCTAATTAAAGATTTAACTATCGCCTGGAGCAAAACTGGTGATACTCCATTCTCGATCATCTTAATCTACTTAAAGATTCATTAAAGCTCCACTTAATTTTAATCTTCACAGAAATCAATATCCTGTCTTTAACTGGGTTAAAGAACGAATGTCATTTAAAACACGACTCACGATAAACCCAAAATCCCATTCCATTAATGATCGGGTTAAAGAACTAGTGTTAATGAAGACACCATTCACGACAAACCCAAATCACATTTGATATTAAATACAAGGCTCTGAATAGAAAATATATCGGCATATATTCAATATCAAATTCTACGACCAACAAATATCGTATTGGAAATAATGATATAAATATATCTTTCAAATTTCCATAACAATATATGTATAATCACGAAATCCAACATCGAAATATTCCAATGACAATTTCGATTCAAATCCATTCCAGCTCAATTATTGGAAATTCTGGTTACTTTTAAAACCATTTCAAATCCACTTTATTTATTTTAAAAATAAATAGAATTATAATTCTAGTTCATTTCGATAAAAATCTATTTTTATCTTTTCAAATTTGGAATTTTTCATCCCAATTTTTCACAAATCATTTCTTATGATTTTACACAAATTATTACTATTTTTAATAATTTTATCAAGGCCCGTACAGTCGATTTCCATCAACGGCCATCGAACTGCACTTACAGCGACCTTTTCCAAATTTGATTTGGACATAATTCCAAATCCAACCGTTAGATTTCTAATTTCTAATATTCGTTAGAAAGCTCTTTTCGATACGAACCCAACGGTTCTGGTTTTAGGAGAATCCGACGGTCGGATCTCCCGGAATATCCATTCGAAGTCAAGGGTCAAAATTCGCGAATTGCCGCAGCGCGGCGCGTTCTATTCAGGCCATTCTATATATATATAATATATATATATATATATTATATTTCGTCGATTTCCTTTCAAAACGTATTTTATAAATCGTTTTAAATTCGTTTTCAAAACGATTTCAACTTCCTTTTCAAATTCAAATCAAGATTGAATTTTTCAATATAAATTCATTTTAATTTCATTTCAAATCGATTACAATTCAATTTCAATCTAATTCGAATTTCAATTCATTTCAATTTAATTCGAATTTCAATTCATTTCAATTTAATTCGAATTTCAATTCATTTCAATTTAATTCGAATTTCAATTCATTTCAATTTAATTCGAATTTCAATTCTTTTCAATTTAATTCGAATTTCGAAATCACTTTCAATATTCATTGAAAAATGAATAAAATCGATATAAATATCGTTCACGTCAAAATGGCATCAATCTAATCAACACGGCTTTTAGTCAACACATGAATGTTTATTCTATTCAACACATGAATATTTTTCAATTCAGCACATGAATTTATTTGCTATATTGGAATGAGGCCTAATCAATTACCATATAATGTTAATTATATGGATTTTCTACAACACATGTATATAATAGAAACAATAAATAATCAACCATCATCCAGAGTGCACCACACAACTGTATAAGCATTAAATATAAATAATTAACACTTACACAGTCTGTCAACCCATCGATTGACATACAACTAAACAATCGGGATTAGTGTACGTCAAATATCATCTCAATACCCGTGTGGGGTTTCAAATCAACAAACACAAATTTTTATTTGTGCAGTTGGGCGATGTGTAAAATTTATCATCCCAATCAATATCAGCCAAATGTGTGTATATAAACAAATCGTCCGATTTGTTTATATTTATTTATTTCATTTTATATACGCATTAAAAATTCTATTTTTAACTATAAAATATTTTTAACTATATAAATATTTTATTCCATTCCACATTACACAATCAACTACACATCAAAATCAAACAAACAAACAGGCCGTCCATGGTCTGTGGACGACGGGTGTCGGGTGCTACTAAACACCGTCTGCATCCTAGTATATATTTTAACTGGAAAATTAAATTAAAGGTGAGAAGTTCTCACATTGGGATCCACTCCGTCAGTTTTTATCTGAATTTCCGAACTGTCTGGATTTGAAATTTCCTGATATTCTGGTTTTCTTCAAATCGGACGAGGGCAGTTTTGTTGTGAAGCCCTCGTTGAGACGATTCCAATGGATCAGAATTTATCGAAATCCGACCTCGTATGAAGAAGTTATAAAGGTTTTTACGTTAATTACTTTTCGAAATAATTAAAATAAAATCAATTAAATTAAACCCCCCTAATAACCTTCTTCTTCCCCTTTCATTTACTGGCCGTGGTTTCCACTTCAGGGTTCAAAACTAGGGTTCGGAATTGCTCCGCCAAGACTGGCTTTGCCGATGATCGGGGACCGCCACGTGGAGCGGCTTGGAGGGCGCCACCATCGGCCAGGAGGAGGTCGAACTTGGTGGGCCCCTCCCTCTTCTAATTGCGTGCGACGGTGGCTCTTTTGAGCTGAGAATCCGAGCTTCATGCTTAACGAGGAAGGGTCAAACGGGTATGGATGGGTCGATCTCTCCTTCCCCTTCGATTTGCTTCAAAAATTTCTAAATTTCATTGAACGGTTTGAGAGGAATCAAAGGAAGAAGTTTCGAATGATTTCGTTCGTTATTTGGGGGGGGGGGCGGAAAAAAGTAACGATGGACCTAGGGTTTTCTTATATAAGAAAATTAATATGTTTTATATTATTTTATATTACTTACTTTGAAAACTAGGGTTTTTGCATTCGGATACCAAATCTAACCCAACGAATGTCACCCCTAGCCAAATACCCCCATTCCGAACACATTGGGATATGTTTCGTAGGCCAATTCGATCATTTCAGTCAGTTTCATCAAAATTAAAATATAAATCAATATATTGAATTTGAACGCACATTTCAATTTACCGGGGACACATATGAACTCTAAAAATTCTCAAAAAATATTTTCTAGCTTCGTATTGATGATACGGTCCTAAGAAAATTAATTTTGTCAAATTCTGAGACCATTTGAAAAATGATAAATTTTCCGGTCGATCGTAATTTACTGAAACTGTCAAAACACGTTTAACTTCGCCATGCTCACATGTTGATTTAGAAAATTACGAATTTTGGAACCTAGCAATAATTTGATATCTCGGATCCAACAAAAGTGGTTTCATCGAAAACAAAGGTCGTTTGCAAAATTTCCATTTTTAAGGGCCTTTATATATATATCAAAATATATATAAATTCAACAGCGACTTTTCTGAATTTTAAACTGGACATATCTTTCAACTCCTAAAGTGAAATCTCAATTTCTTAACTTCGTTAGAAAGATTTGATTAAACAGATTCAAATATTTCTTGTTTCGTTGTAATCCGATTTATTTTGAATCCTGTACATTCATTTGAAATTCGAAATCGAATTTTCAAACTGCCGCGCCATTTCAGACTCGTTATATAATTAAAATAAAATATTTATATTCTAATGATGATTTATATAAATATGTACGTTCGAATTCTATTCCAAATAAATTTCTCGTCGTTATTATTTAAAATGATTCATTTTAAATATTTAAAATTCATTAAAATTGCCAAAATAAAAAATTTAAATTGGCTCAGATTTCCGGGTTGTTACAGTTGGTTTCGGCCTTCGGGGTTAATGCTTAGGGAATTGTTCACTTATTAATTTACGGTTAAAAGCTGATAGAATGGAATGTGATTTTGGGTTTATCGTGAACTGTGTTTTAAATGACATTGGTTCTTTAACCCAGTTAAAGACAGGATATGGTTTCCAAGTTACACAATCGTTAATATTGATTTTTAGGATGATTAAAACCAAGTATAGTTTTAATGCATCTTTAATTAGATTGAAATGATATCCAAAGGAGGATTAAAGAATAAATTTAAAGAATTTACATTTGATAAAACTAATGGGAACCTTTCCAAAAGTATATGAATATTTGGATAAAGAAATATTCTAGAAAAGAATGAGGCGTATGTTGTGTTTTTATGGTACTAGTTTATTATATACGTGAGTTATTTAGAAAGACTGGGCTTATCCCATTCTGAATAACTGATTCGACGATGTGTTGAGGATGAAGACGGTGGTTGAAGACCGGAGGTCTTCACATCGTTTGGATGATTACTGATGTCTTGATTTGGCTGTACACTCAAGGCGAGGTAATAAGTGGTGATCGTCCAGACATACTTGGAGATCGACGGATATGCGAGGGCCTCTTCCCTGTATTGGACATATGGGGGAGGAATAAGGTGCCTCCGGTTTCGTTCAGACCCAGAACGGACTTGTAAATGGATGTGTGTCTGACATCGGATTTCATTCTGTGTGAAGACATTGGTTGCATAGCATATATTTCCTGTGTGGCATGCTGAGATGCAAATGATGAAGGCTTCCATTGAAAGCAGAGTCTTGTGGTTGATGATCAAAGCACGGCCTTTGTGGCATAGCTTTGTGTAGCGTTAATTTGCTAGCCTCACACCCCGATGTGGACTAGAAATGGGAGAGGACCTCATGGAGGGCATGCGTTTCCTTCTAGCTAGGAGTGGTGTCAGCGTTTTGCACGCCCTGGCATTTTACTTATGTGGATGATGGATAGGAGGCACCTCAGTTATATCGGTTGATCCAGGGCCGATGGAGTCATTTGGCTCATTTACGCCCCAAAGGGCGGGGAAATGTAGTGTTCACGCATTTTAATCCACATCGAGTGGACCGTCCCTGTCGCTCCAAGGGACGATGCGTTCTATTCCTGGGACACGGGCTAGAGCATCTCGAAGCGGTAAGGACGATCCCTTGCCTTGGTTCACAGATGTAAATCCAACTTCCAATACGACACTTTGCGGTTTTAATTATAAACCTGTATATGGTGACATAGTGGTATGGGGCATTTATGCCGTCTATGATTGATACTTATGATTGAAATTGTTTTGACACTATACACTTATAGTAATAATAAAATATGAAATTTTATGCACCAAGCATTTTTGGCTATTATAAGGTAAAGACTCAATCCTTCGGCTTGCGTTGCATTGTGTGATGGGACCTGAGTCTTATAATAGCTTCATTGTTCCTTATATAGCATTGCGCTGCTGTTTTATGCACTGGTATTCTTGGGAGGAAACCCGTTCCGTGTTATACAGCGTAGTCCCTAGATTTACCTATCTTTAAAATAAAGATTAATAACTATTTTAGTTCTCACACCAGTCACATGACTGACCTGTAGTTTATTGTTTTAACCTAAACTCTGGGTGCCCCTATTTTCCACACGGGCTGTTAGTAGTTTTGTTTTTAGAAATTTATGTTCATAAGATCCTGGTTTACAACTGGAATGATATTCGGAAAGCTCTGTATCCGTATATTCCTTTCAGTTGTGTTTTTGTATTATTTTTCCGCTACATTGTAATTTGTATATCTCTAATATTTAGTAAATGTGTAATATGTAATTCATACTCTGTATATTCTTATATTTTGATGAAATTGTTGTAATAAGCAATGAAATGTTCTTTTGTTTGTGTTCTAATTTGTCGTGTTCTCAATTCAATCCGGGCTTTCCTTCACGGGGAAGTCGGGTCGTCTAAGTTTGGTATTAGAGCTTTGGTTAACTCAAATCTTTGGGGTACAACTCGTTATAACATAATAAAAGACTCATCAGAGGTAGGATTAGTTATATCCTATTGAAGAATCCTCATTAGAGATAGAATCAGTATTATTCTAGAATGAGTGACTCATTAGATATGGGGTTAGAAATGCCCCAGAATGGTTGAGAGTTATATGTTTAGAAATATTGTATTTGTGATTATATATATAATACTGGTTTGTTAAAAATATTATTTTTAATATGTATGAGATGTATAAAATTTTCATGTAATGGAATAAAATATATTATCGTTAAAAATATTTTATAGTAAAAAATATAATTTTTAACATGTATATGAATAAAATAAATATTTATAAACAAATCGGGCGATTTGTTTATGTACACACATTTGACTGATATTGATTGGGACGATAAATTTTAAACATCGCCCAACTGCACAAATAAAATTCATTATTTGTTGTTTGAAACCCCACACGGGTATTGGGATAATATATGACATACACTAGTCCTAATAATTAGCTGTATGTCGATCGATTGATTGCCAGGCTGTTATAAGCGTTGAATATTTATATTTGATGCTTATGCAGTGTAAAATGCACTTTGGATGATGGTTGATTGTTTATCGTTGTTGTTGTGTACATGTGTGTATGAAATCCATATAAATCAAATTATATGGTAATTGACTGTACCTAATTCCAGTTCAAAAGGAATAAATATTTCAAAATATCGAATATTTTAAAATAATATTCAGTAAAAGATCAAAATCTGATTTTGATGTCCGATTTGAAATGGACACGAATATATTTAAAAATATATAAAGCTGTGTTGTTTAGATCGACGCCGTTTTGAGTGAACGATATTTATATCGATTTTATTAATTTTTATAATGAATATAAAAAAGGAACTGATTTCAAAATATAACGTTTGAAAATATTATCATTTATATATCGATGATATGGAATATTCAATTTTGATTTGAAATTGAATATGAAGTTGAAATCGTTTTGAAAACAAATTTATAAAATACGTTTTAAATGGAAATCGACGAAATATATATACTATATATATTATATACATTTAATGGCCTGAATAGAAAGCGCCGTGCTGCAGCAGTTCGCTAATTTTGACCATTGACTTCGAATTGACATTACGGGAGATCCGACCCTCGGATGCTCCAAAAACCGGAACCGTTGGGTTCGTATCGAAAAGAGCTTTCCAACGGATATAAGAGATTTGAAATCTAACAGTTGTATTTGGAATTATGTCCAAATCAAATTTGGAAAAGGTCGCTGTAAGTGCAGTTCGGTGGCCGTTATTGCAAACCGACTGTACTGGCTTTGATAAAATTATTAAAAATATCAATAATTAGTGTAAAATCATAAGAAATGATTTGGAAAGAATTGGGATGAAAAATTCTATATTTTAAAACATAAAAATAGATTTTTTATCGAAATGAACTAGTTTTGAATTAGAATAATAAATCCAATATTTTTAAAATAAATAATTAGATTGAAATGGTTTTAAAAATAACCAGAATTTTCAATATATAAATTGGAAATGGATTTGAATCAAAATTGTCTTCGAAATATTTCGATGTTGGATTTTGTGATTATACAGATATTGTTATGGGAATTCGAAAGAGATATATATATATATCGTTATTTCCAATACGATATTTGTTGATTTCAGAATTTGATATTGAATATAAGCCGATATTTTTTTTATTTGAGCCTTGTATTTAATATCAAATTGGATTTTGGGTTTGTCATGAATGGTATCTTTAATAATACTTTTCATAAACCCAATGGAGTTAAGAAAATTAGAAATTGACTGGAGATTATTTAAGTTGCATGGTTTCCTGGGTATTGATCTGATGTTGGTTTCGGCCTTCGGGGTTAATACTTAGGGGATTGTTCTCTTGCTAATTTACGGTTAGAGGCTAATGTGAATTGGGTTTATTGTGAACTGTGTTTTTTAACGACATTCGTTCTTTAACCCGATTTACAGTGAAATGTGGTTTGGGATTTATAAATCTTTTTATTTGGATTTAACGGGAATTTTCCAAGGTAACATTTTCCAATTTAATAAATTAAATTGGAATTAAATGGAATTCGATTTGATAATAATCGAAGTGAACTTCTGTGGAGGAAGATTGTTAATACATATGGAATTCAAGAGGCGTTCCGTTATTCCATTTATATTATTGGTCGGATATGGAAATTGATATCGATTATATATTGATTTGTTTTTCCGTAAAGATTCCGTAATTAATGGAATGTAATTTTGGGTTGTCGTGAATGGTATCTTTAATAATACCGTTCTTAGACCCAATGGGGTTAAGAAAATCAGGAACTAGCTGGAGGTTAGATAAGTTGAATGGTTTTATGGGTATTGATCTAATGTTGGTTTCGGCTTTGGGGTTAATACTTAAGAAATTGTTCACTTGCTAATTTACGATTAAAAGATGATAGAATGGAAGGTAATTTTGGGTTTATCATGAACCATGTTTTAAATGACATTGGTTCATTAACCCAGTTAAAGACATGATATGGTTTCCCAAGTTAAACAATCATTAATATTGATTTTTGGGACGATTAAAACCCAGTGGAGTTTTAATGCATCTTTAATTAGATTGAAATGATATCCAAAAGAGGATTAAAGAATAAATTTAAAGAAATTATCTTTGATAAAACTAATGGGAACCTTTCCCAAAGTATATGAATATTTGGATAAAGAAATATTCTAGATTGGAATGAGGAGTTTGTTGTGTTTTTATGGCACTTGGTTATTATGTACGCGAGTTATTCAGAAAGACCGTGTTTATCCCATTCTGAATAACTGATTCGACGATTTGTCGAGGATGAAGACGGTGGTTGAAGACCGGAGGTCTTCACATCATTTGGATGAATACTGATGTTTTGATTTGGCTATACACCCAAGGCGAGGTAATAAGTGGTGATCGTCCAGACGTACTAGGAGATCGACGGATATGTGAGGGCCTCTCCCTTGTATTGGACATAGGGGATAGGAATAAAGTGCCTTCGGTTTATTTCAGACACAGAATGGACTTATAAATGGATGTGTGTCTAACATCGGATTTCATTCTGTGTGATTGATAGACATTGGTTGCATAGCGTGAATTGCCTGTGTGGCATGCTGAGATCAAATGATCAAGGCTTCTGTTGAAAAGTAGAGTCTTGTGGTTGATGATCAAAGCA
Source organism: Allium sativum (assembly GCA_030737875.1). Classification (NCBI taxonomy): domain Eukaryota; kingdom Viridiplantae; phylum Streptophyta; class Magnoliopsida; order Asparagales; family Amaryllidaceae; genus Allium; species Allium sativum. The sequence continues at coordinate 435,825,209 of CM060912.1, forward strand.
TGACCTTTGTGGCATAGTTTTGTGTAGCGTTAATTCGCGAGCCTCCACACCCCGGTGTGGACTACAAACGGGAGAGGACCTCAGGGAGGGCATGCCTTTCCTTCTAGCTAGGAGTGGTGTCAACATTTTGCACGCCCTGGCATTTTACTTATGTGGATGATGGAAAGGAGGCGCCTCAGTTATATCGGTTAATCCGGGGCCGATGGAGTCATTTTGCTCGTTTACGCCCCATAGGGCGCAGGGAAACATAGTGTTCAGGCATTTTAATCCACATCGAGTGGAACGGCCATGTTGCTCCAATGGACGATGCTTTCTGTTCCTGAGACATAGGCTAAAGCATCTCGAAGCGGTAAGGACGATCCCTTGCCTTGGTTCACAGATGGAAATCCAACTTCCAATACGACATTTTGCGGTTTTAATTGTAAACCTATATATGGCGACATAGTGGTATGGGGCATTTATGCCGTCTATGATTGATACTTACGATTGAAATTGTTTTGAAACTATACACTTTTAGTAATAATAAAACATGAAATTTTATGTACCAAGCATTCTTGTCTATTATAAGGTAAAAATTCTATCCTCCATCTTGCGTTGCATTGTGTGATGGGACCTGAGTCTTATAATAGCTTTATTGTTATTTATTTAGCATTGCGCTGTTGTTTTATGCACTAGTATTCTTGGAAGGAAACCCGTTCCGTGTTATACAGCGTGGTCTCTGGATTTACCTAACTTTAAAATAAAGATTAATAACTGTTTTAGTTCTCACACCAGTCACATGACTGACCTGGAGTTTATTATTTTAACCTAAACTCTGGGTGCCCCTATTTTCCGCACGGGTAGCTAGTAGTTTTGGTTTTGCAGATTTATATTCACAGGATCCTGGTTTACAGCTAGAATGATATTCGGAAAGCTTTGTATCCGTATATTCCTTTCAATTGTGTTTTTGTATTATTTTTCCGCTGCATTGTAATTTGTAAATCTCTGATATTTAGTAAATGTGTAATATGTAATTCATACTCTGTGTTCTTATATTCTGATGAAATTATTGTAATAAGCAATGAAATGTTCTTCTATTTGTGTTCTGATTTGTTGTGTTCTCAATTCAATCCGGGCTTTCCCTCACGGGGAAGTTCGGGTCGTCTCAGAATGGTATATCGTGGATGTTCGAGTGTTGGTGTAGTCCAATACAGACATAGTTTCATGCTTCCTTAGTAGACGACAAGACATCTGTATTGTAGGCTTTACGAAGCAGTCCTTTATAGACATTGTAACAGCACTCTTTTGTAGAGAAATGATATAGACCTATGGAGGAAGATATGGTAAGGTGCTATGGGTACTACCTAGAATTATTGGGTATACAACTATATATATGTTTGGTATACTTGGGTGTATATGGGCACAATTTGCGCACATAGGCAAGAGTATTGTAAACCCTAATAACCAAATATAACTAAAAGTAGAAATAGACTTATATATGAAGTGTTTTCCTTAAATGTACATAAATTTTCCATCCACCATAACTTTAGTTCTGATCCCTCCTCATAACAAACCCATTGGTTATATAGATAGAATAGATTTTCCAGCTTAGAGACACTTGCTTAGTCAGTGTCTTTATTATGGTACGTATTTATGTATTATCACATTTATTCGGTTCCATTGTGAGATATTTATTTGAGCTCTAATATGCTTAGATTTTCCATTATGTAGGATACCAAACAACCAATTCTGGTTTCAATGGACTTGGATTTTAGTGTTTTGTGAAAAATTCAGGGCATTGGAATTTAAGTTGCTACATTTGGTATCAGAGCATAGGTTTTGGATTCCTAAATAATAAGTGAGTGAACATATTTGTATTTTAAAACATAAATATATTGAATACTATATATATATATATATATATATATATATATATATAGAAAAACCAATTTTTTTGGAGAAATAACAATAGTAACGATGTTGTACATCGAAGATAAGATTTTGAGAATTTAGGAGTTATAGGCCCTATAGTAGCTATAATATCTAATGCTCAATAAGATTAATATAAAACAGAGAATCCACATGTTGATATCTGGAATGGGTAGTATTTTTGATGAGTGGAAAGGGAAGTGGACCCTTAAAATGTATGTTGAAGCATGAGAAAGTAATGGATTAGGAATATATATCCAAATACCACGCGCCGATGGTTTTAATACTTGGTTTCAGTTCAAAATTGGATTATATTTGAGGAATTAGCATAAAAAGAAATTGGATAAAAAGATAATTATTTGATAGAAAGATTTGGAAATGGAAGTTAACAGCCACTTTGAGTCTAGTCCCTTAATTAAAAAAGTTAAGCACTTGGAAAAATAATTTTAGAGAGAGCTTTCAAGCTTTAAATTTAAAACTTTACAAGTTTTCAAAAATTAAGTAGTTTAAATACAAAAAATTGCATTAAAATAATTTTTGAAAAAAGGGGACAATAGATTTGTTTTGAATAAATAAATAAATGTGTTCTATGGGGATAAACAAAATAAGCAGAAAAGAATGCTAAAATTTTGGAAGTAATTCTAGAAAATGCTATTTTAATAAATTGGTAAGGAGTCTGAATAGAGTAAGTACTTAATAGAAGAAGAATTAGAGTAGTGTAATTAAAGCCTTAAATGTACACATGGATTTAGTATGAAAGAAAATATACGAATTTTCAAGAATAGATGGGTTATCACACACTTTAATTCATTTGAAACAAGAAGAATTGTAAGATAAGTTTTTATGAATCGATAAGTTTGTAAGTAAATGTGTTTTGTTAAAGTAATAAGTAAATGTGTAGCGAAAGAGATGTACAAAAATATAAACAAAATACCACATTTTTTGCTGCCTATTTGAATAGATATTTTTTTAATAATAACAAAGTTTTCTGGTAATATTAAGCTGAATAAAAAAAATCCTCTTCAGGAAAGTGTAACTACCTACCCTTTTATACCATTCAAGTTGATATTAAAACCAACTCGGGTCATTCAAAACAATTGATTATTATTGCTATGAGGTTCAATATAAATATTTTCATAGAACCATAGGAAAATCACAAACACAGAATAACAAAATATCTCATAGTGGAATAAATAAACATTATAGCAGTTCAAGAAGCTACTAAATACAAAATCTCAAAACTTACCTATAATATCATAGTAACATAATCAAATACAATGGAAGTCTAAATACAACAAATTTCTAATGCATAAGGAAATAGCTGAAATAAGTAGATAAAGATGAGATCTTCAACAAGTATTCAGGTCAGAAAGATGAAATCTCAATAATGTAATTCTCGGTCTGATCCGAGCATAAAGTAAAATAAAACACTTGAGTAAGGACTAACATTCTTATATAAGTGAATCAACCTAAGTGAAATATTCAAAAAATGCATCTGTAACTTAAAGGATATTTGGGATTCCTATCCTCTAAGGATTCGTTAAACTATAAATAATATAACTTAATACATTAGTATAATAATGTCTAACGTAAATATACTATCGAAAAAAGTGAAAGTGGGATTAGATTTTTACCCTTGCACTGTTTATAAACATCGTAGTACATAGTGCATATAAAGCACCAGTTAGATGGTTAGTGGATTGGGATGCACCATGACACGACAATGTTAAATCAAAATCGTAGGGGCCTTAAACAGGATATTATGATAAGGCACATGAGGCAATATCCAGGATAGGATTCTACAGATTGCACACTCGAACTGGCGGTAATGACAAGCCGCAATTAGCACTAAACTCTAACAACGCTCCTATATTCAAGGATGGATCCACCATTCAAATCATAAAGTAATAGATGTGGCTTGAAGAAGTTTGTCAAGTCAGAGGAGCAACCTCACATAATCACGTTTTAGCTCATGTTTTAGTCATTTTAATTATGACTCAAAGGTCAAGGCTACCCATCATCGTTTTTTACTTCATTCCAGTAGCGTTCGCTAATCCATCCAACTTTGTTCTGAATTCTCCACCATGTGTTAAAGCGGTTTTCAGTACCGGCAGAGAGTATGACAATATCTGGCCTTGACTCTTTAACAACCAAACACTTATTTCACACCATGGTAATTAAATAAAAATAAAAAATCATATTTCAAAGTTATAAACTAATTAACTTCAGGTATTTATTTATTTATCATTTATTTAAAACCATTAGTATTGGATTCAAAATCGAAATTCAAATTTCATGTTATTAGATGGCTCACTATCAAGTTCAAATTTCAAATTTGGCATTTCTGTTTCTAATTCACAAATGTCATTAATAATCAAAATCATTATCTTAAATCAATTTGAACCTAGTAGCTTGGATTGCGTTGACCTACCTTTCGACAAAGCCATTACTTTCATGATGATTCACAGTCAAGGTTATCCTGATTCAAAAGCAACTTGAACTTAGCACAGCTTGATTCAACTAGACCCCGGGTCGACTACGCCAACTGAAGGAAAAATCCAGATCGGCCGTGCATTCGGATAGGGAGAGCAGAAACAAGTAATTCCTAACAGGCCAAAACCCGGTTCTATAAAACGAAATGGAGGGAATTCCGATTCACACAATAGCTGATTCAGCCATGTCAAACGGGACTTATGCCAAACCAGATTAGCAGTTACTCGTGACTCACTCCACTACTCTTATTTTCACATGCACATCTCATGTCAAACCGAATTCATACCTTTAACAACCTGAAGTTTTGAATTTTCTGAATGATGAATTAATTGAAATTAGGTTTTCAAAAAATATAAGTTTAACTTATTATCGAATTATATGAAATAAATGAATCAGATTCCAATATACAAAAAGGAAAGCAGACAATTTGTCAATGAAAATTAAATGGTTGTAAATGCAAATCTTTATTATGAGTTAATTTAATTTATATTATTATTTGAGTTTAAGTTCATTCTTAAAATTTAAAATTTAAATAATAAACTTGTAATAATTAATATGTAGTTACTAAATCTACTAAAATGAAACTTTTTCTGAAAAGGTCAATTTCGATAAAAAAATTCAAAATTCGAATTTGATTTGAAATTCAAAAGTTTGAATATTCATAAAAATTATTTTTTATGATTCTTCTCTAAATTCTGAGGTTGACTAGCTTTTCACGTTTCATGAAAATCTACTTTCGTTTTCTCTAGTACGAGTTTTACAGTGTAAAACCCGCAAACGGATATCATTTGTGTGTTCACACTTACATGTCATCTTTTTCTCTTTATTGAGATGTCTATTTCGCATCTTGGGAAAGATTTTCCACCTCATACCTCACTAATAATTTTCTGTTTGAATTTCAAAGGTCTTTTGAGGAAATAAAGGTACGCATTCTCTTTCTCGACTTCCCATTTTCTTTTCCGATCCCCAAAACTTTGTCTGCCATTCTACTTCTTCCTTCTGCATTTCTTCTCAATCTCCAGATCTATTTCTTCCTCCTCTTTGAATTATCTTAATAAGCAAAATCATGGAAGAAATCTGAATCCTAAATCAGGTTTGCAAATAAAAATTCCATTCATTATTTCCTCCTTTCTAGTCAAATAATCAATCATGGAAATAAAATTTCTATTTCTTAATTTCATATCTAAAAAATCCAATATACTTTTTATTATTTTAGGTCCAACCATTTTTTGGAATTTATGGAAAAAATGTTCTTTACAAATATTTCAAAATCGTTTACCTTTAATTTAAACAACAATTTGAAAAAAAAACCATAGGACTCTAAACCTAGAAATCATGATTTCCCCATTTTCCCTTGGCTTAACTACTATCCCTTCCTCCTAGTTGTCACCATCAACGGCTAGGATCTCCACTACTGACCTGACCGCACTTGGCAGACTTTCCTTCAACTCGAGCAAGTAGGTCCCATATTAAAACCCTAGACATGACCAATTTTATCTTTGAAACAAAAGACTTTTATTTCTATTTTTTTCCTTTAGATTTTGACCTGTGTTGTAGTGGTCATAACTACCAGCTTGGTAACCCAATTTCACTTTTTATTTTTTTTAGATTTAAAAATTTGAAATAAACAAATTTTCATGTTGAAGTTCTTTTCAAATTTTGAACTTTTCTAGGTTGAAATCGCGAATCTTTCAGACTCATTTTTGGGATCAGATTTCTAACTCGAAAATTGTCTTTCACTGTTTTAGTCATATCTTCCTCAAATTTTAGTCAAATCTAGTTTTACTTTTTTATATTGGAAAGAAAAAAAATTACAACAACTTTTCAGTTTATGACTTCTCTAAATTCATCTTCCTTAGCCAAATCTCCTCTACTCTAGTCATTTAAATTTCTTAGTATATTGATTTGTTAATCTATTCATTTCATTGTGTTTAAAAGTGCTGCGCAGTTGTGCATATTGCTTTTCATGTTCGTATTCGTATCAACCTGCGCCATCTAGCTTCCATTTTGCCTCACAAGGTGTGATCCCTCACTCATAATTGACTCGTGAATTGACACATCTTGAGATGACATAAGAAATGTTATGATTTCTCTAGAAAACCTGATTTATTTGTTATACAACTTATGCATATGTGACATATGCACTTTTGACATATAGGACACGGATTTGATTGTTATGGTATTTGTAAATGTTATTTGAAATGTTATATTTGTTTTTTCTTACAATGTAAGTTTCCTATAGATTTGTGAATGATTATGGGTTGAAATGATACATACCCAAATCACTGTACAGATTTAGGTATTGAAACTAAATTTATTGGGATGCAAGTTGAAATGATAAATGCTTGTAAATTGAAAATATATGTTTTGTTCATTGCCAACCGCTTTTTAAGTGATCTGTGACACTTTTCACATTACAAAAAATAATAAATACAATACAGGAGGTAGGCATCTTGGCTACCTACTATAGACATTCTACCTATCCCTAACTATGAGCTACTAAAACACCATGTAGGGTGAATAAAGAGAAAATTAAATATAGGCTAAATAGGCAGAAAAATTTTCACACTTACATATAGGTAAGTAAACATTACAAGCAAACTCACTTAATGACAATAACAAGTTAAAAAGGCCATGACATGCTTTAGATTATATATTAAAAGGACTGCAATGACATATATATATATATATATATATATATATATATATCTATGTATGTATTACTTGGCCTAGGTAGAAAATTATATATAGACACCATTGGTCTATTTTGAAAAGTATTTTATGAATTTATAAATATATTCCGATTATTTAAAATTAATTTAGAAATCAAAATTTAAAATTTAGCTAAACTTATATTTTCATATCCTGATAAACTTTAAACTTGAAATTTTAAATAAAATTTTATGTAACAAAATTATAATATATAAGTTAATATATATTTTAAATATAAATTTAATGTTTTATATTATAACATTAATTAATTTTAAAAAATTAAATAATTTAAATTAATTTATAAGTAAATAAACAAATCTTTTAATATAGTGTAAATATTATATAAAATTTATATATATACACGTTTTTAATATAGTGTAAATAATTTTTATAAGTTTGAGTTTTGAATTATAAAAGGTAGAAATTTTAGAATTAATCAAAATTAATATTCAACATAAATTACATTGGGCTGGCCGACCTATCACTCAACTTGGTCGACTAGGGATTCGACTAAGACCCCAAGTGGGTCGACCTAGGGGTTAACCCAGAACCCAAGTGCGTCGACCTAGGAGTCGGCCCACGTAGTATATAACGCTTCACATAACTTAATGCATTCTGATAAAGAGTGACATTAACGGACGTGGGATGTCACATTTGGTATCAAGGCTGAAGGTTACAAGATCGCATAAAACTTTTGAAAAATTGTTTTAAAAAATAAAGTATTTTCAAAGAAAAAACCAGTTTTGGAAGAACATATTCCCCAATGCCATATAAAATATCTTTCGATTCTATGTTTGAACTCTTTTTTCTTTCCTTTCATCATATATGGGGAACCGAATCTTCCCGAGGGCGTTCAGATGACAGCTTGGTTCCATAGATATCTTGAGGCTATGGCACCTGTTGGAGGCCAAGTAGATACCCCTCCCTCAGCAGCAGCCGTTATTCCTCCACCTCCCTGAGTAGACAATTTCTCTACGATATGCAAAGACTTCTGTGATATAAGAGGAAAACCATTCTGTGGAACTGAAAGCTTTGTGGAAGCATGGAATCAGCTGCGAGAGACAGAGAACTTGTTTGGACTTTTTGAGATCGACGACTGTAGAAAGATATAGTTGGTCGCATGGCAACTTAAGGATGAGGCTTCATTTTGGTGGGAGGTGACACAAGAAGGGCATCTAGTAGACACTTGGGCTGATTTCCGATAGAGATCCGAGACGAAGTTTTTTTCTCAAGCCGAAGAGAGTATGCAGATGGAGAGATTCTTAACACTTAAGCATGGAAGTATATCTGCTAAAAAGTATGTCAATAAGTTCAATCAGTTGGCAAGGTTTGGTCTGGAACTGGTGAACACTCCACACAAGAAAGCTTTAAGGTTTACGAGAGGATTAAATCAACCTCTCCAAGCATTGACATTGTCTCATATACCGATAGGGGCGACTTTTGAAATACTTGTTGACATAGCATTGAAGCACGAGGAGGGTAAGGATGAGAAGAAAGAGGTTAAGACCGATGAGATGCAGAACAAGAAAGTGTGGCCTAAGAAGGAAGCGCAAAAGAAGGGTGGAAAGAACGATAAGGCTTAGAACAAGAAGAAATGTCATGGTTGTGGGAGTTTGGGTCATTTGGTCAAGGATTGCAGAAAAAGGAAGAATGCTTGTTTCAACTGTGGTGAAGTTGGACACTATACTTGGGAGTGCCCAAAGAAGCAAGGACAGGGGGAAAGGGAAAGACCTTCTAAATGGCAGGTGCATGCTCTCGAGGCCAGTGCACCGGATAGAGGTAGGAAAGTTTCTATTGAAGATTTTATTTCCCTTTCCGATCGTCCAATTAGGACTCTTTTTGATTCTTGTGCTACTCATTCTTTTATAACTGGTCTGTGGTTGAGTCTTTGCACCTTAATACCAGTATTATTTCTGATCCTGTTAACATCTCAAACCCCATTGGGGGCACGTCTCATTCGTCTATGATATGTCGGGGTTTGAGGATATCTGTATTAGGCATCGAGTTCGAGTGCGACGCGTATGTGCTTGTTTTTATTGGCTATGGTCTGATTCTAGGGATGGATTGGCTAGCCATGTATGGTGCCATTCTAGACTATGAGAGGAGGTTCGTTAGACTTTTGACTTGCTAAGGGATGACTCTCGAGATTTCCTGTGACCCCAAGGAGACTTTCATGCGTAGTTTTCTAGAATCACTTGATGCTTCTACCAATGATTTGTGATCTATACCCATAGTCTATGAGTATCCATATATTTTTGATGAAGTTAGGGGCTTGCCTCCGGTGAGTGATATTGATTTCCGGATATATTTGGTGGATAAAGTGAAGCTAGTCGCATTGCCGGTGCGCTACAAGGCTCTTGGAGGGAGGAGGGAGCTTAGAAAGAAAATAGGGGAGTTACTTGAGAAGGTGTTTATTAAGAGAAGTATACTAAAATAGGGTGCTCCAGTCGTCTTTGCAACCAAGGCGGATGGCTCACTTCGTCTATGTGTGGATTACATGGAGTTGAATAAGCTTACCAAGAATAATAGGCATCCACTTATGAGGATTGACGATCTGTTTGATTGGCTTGTTGGCGCATATGTTTCCTCGAAATTAGATTTAGTCATGGGATTTCATCAATAGAGGGTGGCCAAGGACAATATAGATAAGACCGCTTTCAGAACTTTGGATGGCTTCTTTGAGTGGCTAGTCATGCCTTTTGCATTGACGAATGCACCTGCGTATTTTATAGATCTGATGAGTAGGGTGTTTAAGGAGTTTCTGAACAAGTTCGTGGTGGTCTTTGTGGATGACATCCTGATTTTCTCGAAAAATGAGGAAGAGAATGCCCTATATTTAGGATAGGTTTTGAGGACTCTTAAAGCACACCAGCTTAAGGCAAAATTCTCCAAGTGTAACTTCTGGGGCAAGGATGTATGGGCATGTGGTCTCCAAGGACGGGATAGCGGTGGAACCCACGAAAGTATTTGTCGTTCAATATTGAAAGGTTCCAAAGAACGCAACAGAGGTGAGAAGTTTCCTTGGTTTAGTAGGCTATTATAGGAAGTTCATCAAGGACTTCACAAATATATTAGCCCTACTGACCAGAGTACCAAAGAAAAATCTGCCTTTTTATATTGATTGCGGGGATGCTTTTCAGCGGTTGAAGAGGGCTCCGACAACAGCCCCAGTCCTGACTTTGTCTGATGGAAACAAAGTGTTAACAGTGTACACTAATGCATGTGGTATAGGACTTGGTGCTGTCTTGATGCAAGAGGGAAGGGTAATATGCAATGGTAGTTGACATCTGAGAGTTCACGAGAAGAACTACCCTACCCATGATTTGGAGTTGGCTGCTATAGTGTTCGTACTTAAGACTTGGCGGCATTATCTCTTATAGAAAGGTTCGAGTTATACACGGACCATAAGTCGCTCCAGTATCTGTTCTCACAAAAGGATCTCAATTTGTGGCAGCAGAGATGGATGGAATTCCTAGCGTCCTATGAGTTTGATATTTGTTATACCCCTGGCATGGGTAATGTAGTGGCAGGCACGTTGAGTAGTCAGAGAATGACCTTGAGTCCTCTATTCGTAGAGAGGCAGAGTTTGGAGTATATATCGACCTTCGATTTTAGGCAATCTACGGATCTTACATATGTTTTGTTGGCATCTTTAGAGGTGCAACCTACTCTTATAGATCAGATAGGATCTTCGCAACGATAGGACCCACAAATAGTAGACATCTTGGACAGGCTCAGTAGAGGGGAGATTTCTAGTCACCTTAGTAGATATTTCACGGATGATAAAGGGTGGCTACGACGAGATGGGAGGCTCTGTGTTGCCCGAGTTGGAGATTTGTTGAGGAAAGCCCTTGAGGAAGTCCGTCGTTCTAGGATGACTATCCATCTTGGCGGCGATAAGATGTATCGAGACATGAAGAGGGTTTTCTTTTGGGACGGGATGAAGAAAGATATAGCGGAGTTTGTAGCTCGATGTTTAGTTTGCCAACAAGTAAAAGCTGAACAGAAAAAGCCTGACGGTTTGATTCATCTTTTAGAGGTCCCACAATGGAAGTGGGAGAGTGTCATTATGGATTTCATTGATTATTTGTCTAGATCGAGGAGAGGCAACACCAGTATTTGGGTTATAGTAGATAAGCTTACTTAGAGCACTCATTTCATTCCTGTTAAGAGCAAGAGAATAGCAGCATAGTTGGCATCGGTTTATCTTCATGAGATCGTCTGTCTATATGGAGTTCCTTCTAGCATAGTGAGTGATCACAATCCCGTCTTCACTAGTGATTTCTAAAAGAGCCCGAAAGAGGTAGTAGGTACACAGTTATGTTTGAGCACCGCATATCACCCACATACTGGTAGACAAACTTAGAGGGTGAATAGAGTTCTTGAGGATCTTTTGAGGCTGTGTATCCTAGACTTCAGAGGAATTTGGGAGGAGCATCTCCCATTGGTTGATTTCGCCTACAACAACAGTTATCAAACTAGTATAGGCATGGCACCTTTCGAAGCACTATACGGACGACCTTGCAGATCACTGACTTGTTGGTAAGAGTCTACGGATAGGGTTCTACTTGGACCTGAGATGGTTAGAGAGACTTCAGAAAAGATTGGTCTTATCCACCAATGTATGAAGACAGCCCAGGATAGGCACACGTCCTACGTAGATAAGAGAAGCACGGATATTAAGTTTAAGGTAGTAGCTTTGGATCTATAGGGAAATTGGCACCAAGATTTGTAGGGTCATTTCTCATAGTGGAGAGGATAGTTCAGATGGCCTACAGGGTGAAATTACCAAAGAGATTGGGAGGTATTCATGATGTTTTCCACGTTTCCCATTTATGGAAGTGCCTTTATGATACCGCAGACGTGGTTGAGCCTAGCATGCTTAAGGAAGTGAGATAGAAAAAGAGGCAATAGTTAGACAAGTTCCTACCTGTATACTTGGATTAGAGGTTAAGAAGCTGCGCAACAGAGAGGTTAAGTTGATGAAAGTGCAACGGAGAGAAGACCGCGAGGATGCAACTTTGGAAACTGAAGAGAAGATTTGTGCTTCGTACCTTTTCTTTTCGAGGGTATGTTCTTAACTTCTTTTTCCAAGCTTTTATTTGTACTTACTTCTATCATTCGATTATATCCTATTGATCGAATCTTCGACCTTTAGGTAGAAAACTAATGGATGAAAACATGTGTTTGAGACATGTTATGTTTGATGGATGCAAGTGAATGCAAATGCTTGCTAGTGGTTTCTCATGGAAGCAAATACACACAATAGGCACTAGATCGGCTCAAAAACTCTCATACTGCATATGGATATGTATGTATTTTGTTTTATGAGTGGAAACGAATGTATCATCATATGGATTTTGCATTTGGATGGATGATTGTACACACATATAGAGTTTACATGATATACTAGGACTATCTGCAAATATTTTGGATTCATGGAACAAATATATATTGCATTAGGGAGGTCAATTGAATAAGTAGTCCGCCTAATTTTCGCATTAGCATAGGAACATATACACACACCTTTTGTGATGGCCTGCCCCATACCAACCGACATTTACTCCAAAAGTGCACTGTACACATGTCCAGTTAGCACGGGACGGTCGTCGGAAGGAAAGGAAGAAGACGAAGAATCAACAAAGGACCTGTAGAATGTCTCACAGCGCATGGAACGAAATATAATAATAACATAATTTTGACATAAAACAGGCGAGACAGTGCATAAGATGAAAATTAAACCAACATAGCAGCGGAAATTCAAATACAGCTTATTACAACTTCCCAAATTACTATCTCTAAAACAAAATAAAGCTAAAGTAGAAGATGCACTACTAAATGCCCAAGCAGTGATCTTCAACAACACAGGGAGAATATTATATGTATCATACGTGAAACCTCCTGCTCGTCTCCGGATCAGCTACCCGTGCATATCCAGCTAACCTGTCTCTAGTCTGCTCGTGAGAGCACCCAGAGTAATAAGAAAAGACATAAAACTCTGGGTCAGACAAAAAGTCTGGTATGAGCGATAAATAGCTAAAAAGAACAATAACAGGTATACAAAACAATACCTGAACCTGGACCTGCAACCAAAGAGTTAGCACTGCATACCGTATAATACTCTAAGGTGCCACTGAACTCATGGTGTAAAGATAACGGGGGTGGGGTGTGCATGTCATAATGATGGCAAACAAATTAACCATAACAACCATCCTCACATCTCTCACTCAGTGCGTAAAGCGTACGATGTCCACCACTGTCAACCACTAGACCCATCGAAGTAGTGACAGAGTTCGACTTGTACAACTACTGCTACTACCAAGCTTACCACATGGAGTCATGACCAATCTTTACAAATGACCCCACTTCATTGGTTTATAGCCCTTTAGTCGTACCTAGGCTACTGTGGCCCTGAATCATGTTCACGTACTCCCTACACATAGTGATTCAAAGTTACAGACATCGACAACCCCTTAGCACACGTCCCGCAGCAAAGCCCACTCACTAGTTCCCAACTGGATCCTGAGTCAAAGCTCCTCATTTGGACTTCCTTTGCATCTCAGGTTTTGGTCGAATTGGAGATGGTCTTCAAAAGAGTCGTCGCGTGATAGTAGAGACATTTGGTCATTCGGTTCGGTTCGGATAAATCATCTACAGGCTTCCCATTCGGTTCGGTGCTCCACTTTGGGTTCAGCTCGGGTATCATGCTCCATTCGGTTTGGTTCGGGTGCCACGCTCCATTTGGTTCGGTTCGTCCCTCCTGCTCCAGCTTGCCTGCTCCGATCCGATCGCGCTCCCTAGTTCGATCTGATCCGGTCCTCATACTCAGCTCCAATTCGATCCTCTCTTCTTTGCTCCTGGTCCAAACCCAAATCTAACTCTATGCGAATGGCCTTCCTTCTTGCCAAGCTTCCTTTGTGCTAGACTTCGGTCCGGTTCGGATTTCCTTGCCCAGCTCTCCTATCCGTGCCCCCAACCCGATCCGATCCGAAACCCTGCACAACTTTCTACAACTTTTTCCAGCGACATGTTTACGCCATTCGATGACGTTTTCGACCAATCTAACTATTCAAAACAATCACAAAACATACCATACAGTCATAGCAACATAGGGAATCAACCATAGACATTAAAACAACAACCATAACATGTAAATTGGATCAAACCTACCCAAAATCCAATATTTTCCCTTAAGCATGTTTAGGCAAAACTAATGATATGGTTACCAAAACTTAATCAAATTAAACCAAATTTCTAACAGAGGTCTAAAACATCATTTATAAATATTTTTCCAGAATTTGTTAATGTATAAATTCACTAATCTTCACTAATTACCCTTAATTAACCTTAATTAGTGCAAAACTATGCAAATCACTCACCTTGGCCACAAATAAAACCTTTATAACTGAAACTCTACTGTTTGGGTGCGAATACCAATGCAACACAGCAGCTCTACTACTGATTTGGTGAAGATCTTCCTTGATTGGATGTTGATTAAGCCAAAACTCGATTAGAAAGTGATTAGAAGTTGATTTGTGTGTTGGAGGCCATTGTTAGGGTTTCAAGAATGGAAGTGGCGGCTGAAAAATGAAAATAAGATCGTTCTCTAACTGATTTCAGCCTCCTCATAACCCTAATCCCAAAATTCCCCATTGGGCCTAGCTGTTAATCACCCGGTTAAGCCCAATTAAGCTGTTTTTCACTATCTGAAACTTGTTTCAGCCATATCTCCCAAACGGTAAGTCCGTTTGGCTAATGTGACCACTCTACGGAATTGTAAACTGTTTAACAAATCTAATGGAAGTGGTTTCAAGTCAAAATTCCTTTCCAGTCAAAAGTTATGGCCAAAACAGTATTAGCTAGGGGCAAAATGGTCATTTAAAAAATCGGGCGAAAATCCTGAACATGGAAAATGACCCCAGTAGTTGTCTCCCAAAGTTGCATGACCATACGACTTCATGTGTGAAAGAAATAAATATTCTACGATCCTGCGATGCGTAGAATGCGGGTCGTTACACCTTTTCATATCTTCATATAAGCATTAGGAATTCCTAAGGACAGTGGATGCCTATGGATGATGGATGATGGATGAGTAGATGATTGTAGGTGGATGTAATAAGAACTCTTCTTAACTTGGAGAATTCGGGGATGAACTCCTTTAAGTAGGGAGAATGTAACACTCCGTAATTTTAAAGAACATTAACAAAAGAGATACTTAATTAAATATTGGGAATGAAGTAAAATGGACCATACCATTTCTCGGAATTCTAGTTCAAATAGACTCCAAGTTTGCATAAAACAGACATCATATGAGAAAATACAAAGGTTAGAATTTTGCGTACATATAAGTAGCATATATGTAAATATAAAACAAATCAGTTCAAAATAAATAAATAAAAACGACGAAGCGGGAATGGAAGGCAGTAAGGGCGGGAACCAGACCCATTGTAGGCAGATCCACGCCTGGTCTGGGTCGACCTAGGGGACGACCCAAGGTCAGGTGGGTCAACCCAGGTGAGGGTGGGTCGACCTACTCGCAATCTGGCATCATTCATTCTTCTATTTTTGGACTATTTTGTTGATCAGGTTCATTATTCTTCTGAATAGATTGGATTTAAAAACAGGGATCTGACGGCTAAGGAATGTATTGTAAACTCTATATAAAGGCATGCACTCCAATCAAATCAATTACACTTCTTCATACTTCTTCCTCAAACCTCTGTTCTAAAAATTTAAGATGAAGACGAGGAGATGCTGCCGAAACTTTGATTGAATCAAGACAATTCTTATCTAACTTATACAAGAATCCCTTTTGCAACATCAACATACTATCCTTTGTTCTCTAAATCCAATCTCTATGAGTTCATGTTACATTTAGATATAGAAATTTAACAATAACCTTGACATGTTAATAAACGTGGATTTGAGCCTGTGCCTATTAAGAAAGTGATTCATATCTAAACAGATCTGCTATAATTACATGTATTCTTCTGTACACCTGTTCTGATGTTTAGTTATTATTATATGCCTATTTCTGTTATTATATGCCTATTTATGTTCTTCTCCCTCTCTTATTCCCTTTTTATTTTATAAGTTTAGGCTGCGTTCTAGCCTAGGACAATCTTGCAAGAGACATATGTATGAACAAAATTAGGATAATTGGGGAGTGTTTGGGAATGAAAATAAAAGAGGGGAAATTGGGGCATATCATGCACCGTGGAATATGACTGAAAATTTAGGGCATATCCTGAACTGTAATTTTGGGGTGTATGAATATGTAAATCTGTGGGCTTAATTCAAAGATTAAGTGGAACATGTTAATGGACCTATATGTAACCTGTGGAATTTGTTAAATCTGTAGGGTTAAGTAGATCTGTTAAAACTTTAGTGTTAAGTAGATATGTTAAATCTGTGGGGTTATGTAAATCTTTTAAAACTTTGGGGTTAAGTAAATCTGTTTAATCTGTTGGGGTTATATGAACATGTTAACCTGTAAAACTTAACCTGCTTAATCTGTTGGGGTTATATGAACCTGTTAACCAGTAAAACTTAACCTGTTAATCTGTGGGGGTTAGGCGAACTTGTTAATATGTAAGGCTTAACCTATTAAAAATCCTAATTAATAGAGGGACACAAGTTCAGGGGTTTGACTTGTGTAATCTGCTATGTGGGGCCCATATCAGTCAGTAACTCATTCTGGTATTAAACGGGGACCCCGCACTAGGTAGGGGTGGAGGCATACATGCTAAACTGATTTTAAGCAGTTCATTTGAAAGGGGTGTGTATAGGAGCATGTTCCAACGGAGTCATGAGCGTGCATGGGTCCGATTTGTTGAGGTACCTGTTATTTTTATTTGGGGTAAAACCCGTTATGAAACTAGGGTACACCTAAAACAACCATTATGTTTCAGTTGGGATCATTCTATTTCTGTTATACTAGGGAATTCCTAATTCTGTCATAAATCTTGTTATGCTAGTATAGGTGCAGAGAAAAGTAACTGAGAAGCACAGTCTGCCCTGTTATTCAGCTTATCCCGGTTATTCCTGTTACATGATACTGTTATCTCTCATCCAGATTTATACGCCTGTCGTAATACTTCTTTATATGCTAAAAGTCACTAAACTCGCCAGAATTTATTTCTGATCCTTTTTGTTTAACTTTCTTTCTTTCCTCCCCCCCCCCCCCAAAGTTCTCAGGGTGGGAACACTCAGGCGTGATTAGGACTTTCTCTTTCTTCTGTTTCTGCTTGGATCGAGATTTGCTTTGATGTATCGCTTGGACTACTTATATACTTTATTGTGGCTATTATTGGGGATTATGATCTTACATTTCTGTACTCGGATGGTTTGTAGCGCAAGACAGGTGTTTTGGTTTGATGTATTTTGTTTCAGTATTTTAGTTTGATGTTATAACTGGTTTTGAGACTACGTTGTTTTTCTACTGAATAATAAAGTTTTAATTTCCGCTGCTATTTTTATATCTATCTTGTGAGATTCTATTTTTATTTACCTATAACACTTCACAAAACTTAATGCATTAAAGATTGACATTAACAGACGTGGGGTGTCACAAGGAGCTTGTTTGTCTGGAGTGGGGGTGCATACTTTGGAGGCAACCCGGGCTAGTGTTGGTCAGGACAGGGGCAGGTTGGTCATAATCGAAGGTTTGATTTCTCTTTATGACTTTCCTTTTAGGACTTTATTTGATTATGGTGCTTCATATTCTTTCATACTTCATTAGTCGATTGTCTGCAACGTAGTGTCTCTCTTGTTTCTGATCCAGAAGTAGTTTCAAACCCGATATGAGGTTTGACTCATTTATCTAGGATGTTTAAAGGTTTGAGGCTTTCTATTATTGGCACCGAGTTTGATTATGATGCTTATGTATCGGGATTATATGGGTATGGCGTTACGCTAGGGATGGATAGGATGGCCATGTATGGTTCCATTCTTGACAGTGAGAGGAAGTAGTAAGGTTTGATGACTTGTTGTTGACTAACTTTTGGGCAAAAGCTGTCATGGCCCAATAGATCAAAGCCAAATGTCGAAGGGCTCACAAATCAGCATTGACCAACCCTAGGGGATGGCCTCTACTTTAGAAAGCCCGAACATAATTTGGCCTAAGCTGGTTTCCCTAGAGCAGCGGCATTTCATATCCAGGCTGACCATTTCAACCATTTCCTTAAAGATCAGATCGATCAGATATCTTTGGATCTGCGTAGAAATATCCAAATGGGTTATTAATTGCTTAGCCCGATTCTCAAGACATTAAAGGCGTTCAAACACTTCCAGCCAAAGCTCTACTTTTGATACACCTAGTCTCGAGTGCCATGCAAGCCACAATTCTTGAGGAAACTATTAATCAACAGTAGACCAGGTACCACCGCCGCAACTATTCCAAAGGATCAAGCTCCACGTGTCCGTGCTTCGCAAAAGAGGCAGGCCACGTTGCATCTCAATCAGCCCACCTCTTTGCCTATAAATACCTCTATGCCAAAAATGGAAGAGGGACCTCTTCTGGAACTTCTACTTCTTTGTGAAATTTCTTCACTCGAGCTCAGAATTCTACGGCTAACTCGAAAAATAGCCAAGTCTTTCTCTAAAACACAACAATTTTGTGTTCATCTTCTATTTTATCTAAAAAAGCAAACAGATTGTACTTGTAATCAAAATAAAATCAATATATATATATATATATATAAAGTGGATGTAAGCACCATCTCTTGACGAACCACTATAAAAGTCTTATATGTCCCCTGTTTTACTTATTTTACCATACTTTATGATTGTCATTCGTGTTCTACGCACGATTGGGGGTTGACTGTCACTAGTGACTAACTTTGATATCAACACTTTGGCACATCAGAAAGGGGTACACGCACCGAAATACGCAACACCCTTCTGCTATTTCCGATCGCTGGCGATCAAATAGAAGAAACATACAACATCTTCTCTTCCTACAGACGTCGATGCAACAGTGACACATGCTATGGAGGCAAGTCAGGAAGCCTCCTCTCATGAAGACGCATCCCGGTATCTTACCAGGGACGACAAGGACAAGATTCTGACTGAGTTCAGGAGCTAGATAACATCTCAGGGTGAACTCCTGAAATAATAGCAGGAAGCGATGAGTCACCTTCTCGCTCCGGTGGATAAGGGAGCTAACATTCTAGTATCATTTCCTACACCGAGCGGGACTAGGGCAGTAACTGATCTTCGGTCTGCAAAAATAAAATATGAAGATCAGACCATACCTTTGCTTCCTCCTAGCTCGACTCTACCTCCTGGCCGACCATTGCCAGGAGTGTCACTTCCTACAACCAATGCAGCCACCGCTGTAGATTCTAAGGAGGCCCAACATCAAGATCTAGGTCGTTTGACCATTTTGCCTCTACTCCAGAGCACAACTCAACTCCCTAGACCAATCGAGCAATAGCAGGGTCAACTAGGATCAACGCCATTTCCATTACAACCTAGCATCTTACAGCAGTGTGACAACCCCAATTTCAATAGAACGAATTTTTTCAAAATTCCGATCTATCGAAACGCGGATTGGTTTGCTCTGGTATCCTGCAGAAAAGACAGAGACAAAACATGTCAGAGCTCAGAAAAATATCTCACAGCGGAAAGGATAAAATATAGTACAATTAAAACATAGACTTACCTTATTGTTAATACTGCCTAACCAGTATCCAAAGATATCATGTCTCTGTTACAATCTAACCTGTGAGTATGTTATGAGGAGGGGGTCAGAGCACAAGTTCTGGTGACTGGATTTAAACTATACAATTTGGATAATCTTACATGTACCATTCAATCATATTTTCTTATTTATTAGGTTACTAGGGTTAACAACACTCAAGGCTTACACATACGTCGTACCTATTTACTCCCTAGTAGATTAACCTAATACAATGTATATGCAGCTACCCCCAACTAAGGTACACCCTATGGTACCCTACTCGCATGGTCTCCACCGTATCATCGCAGGAATATGGAAGTCCCTAATACTACGCTCGAATGTCGTATGGATTTCTGTATATATGTCGACGCTACGTCTGCAAAGAACCACTACTTCTATATTATGTAAGCTTTGGACTGCCGCCTTTGAACCATTCGATCGAATTAGATTCCATCCCCGAATAATGCCCTCTAGTCTTATGATACACCACCCAGAGCGACATGAGTGTACCTAGACTTTCCCACGTACGTATCATCAATCGTTCTCGATGTCTGTTGCACATGTTCTCTGTATGTGCGCCCAAGTCCCGTGGCAGGGCTAATCAAGAAACACAAAACTCGGTCGGGAGCTTTCAGATATCTGCCGATTACAGATGCTAAGGTCTGCTTTTACAGTGGCTATGGTCCCACTAGACCCCTCCCTCAACTAATGAAAGGCACCCAAGAATATCAAGAATGAGAACTTAACCCCAGCCCCGTATGCCCTTCAAACCTATTGGTCAACGTCATCCATAACTAGATAGCAAAGTATACGGTCTTTTGGAGTTCTCCGCCTTTCCGTTTTACGTACTAACTGAAGATGGTAGGTAGACGACGAGTTGCTATCACAGGGCACTAGCTGGTCTCGTTGAATCACGCTGGTCCATCTTAGTCTTTTGATTGCCCCATATTATTGCAATTAAGGCATACTCATTGGTTCACCTACGCAGACCTAACATCTGTGAGTACAAGCGGATCATCTGCTAGGCACAGAGGAATACGAAGAGTATCCTACGTCCTCGGAAGCTGCATGCTTCTTAACCCAGTCCGTTGGAGCCTACAAGAATATCTAGATGGACATGCGCTCCTCTTTGTGTCTTTTGACACCCCGATGATCTACCCCTTATGGTTATTCATCCACTAACATATGGACTGGTCTAAGCGCCTCAGTTTTATATGTCATTAGACCCTACGTCTAACCATTCTTTTACGCACTTGTCTCAAATCACCAGGTTTCCAGTTAACTTGGTTATTCCAATTCATATTGAATTCCTATTCAAATTACCAAGTTTCTCTTGCTTATTAATTTCAGTCATACAACTTAATCCATTTAAGTTTATTAATAAGCTTACAACATGTTATTCTCTAGATTGTGGCCCAAGGTCTTTGATCCACAATCCCTTTTATATTCTTGTTTGATTTCAATAACATGTTTTACTTAATATGTAATTAAGTATATCCAATTCACTTCTTTCCAATTAACATGTCATTTACCATTTATGATTAAATATAACTTATTTCATTTCGTAAGTTTTCCTCATCCTTTCTTATTTAATCACAATTCCACTTTACGTCGTCAATATTACTTACCATTGTTTACTTATTAACTTAGTTCTACTAACTAAGGCCCATTAATAAGTTTCTCTACCCATTTATTATAACCTATGTTATAATTACCCCTTGTCCCTAGGACAAGTCCAAACATGTTATTCTTACCAACGGGTTTCAGACTCCTAGACTACTTAATTTAAAATTAAGTACAATATATTTTTCCTCCTTTTCTTAACTGGTTTCAGGTTTTCCCCTTTTCTGATTACTTAATTTACAATTAAGTGTCACTTAACTTAATTCACCAGTTATCCCATTCCCTTACTAGTTTATTATAGCCTAAGTTATAATATTCACTTGTCACAAGGACAAGTCTATCTATTATATAATATTTTCATTATTGTTATTTATTTATAATAGGTTATTATCAATCCCCTTTTAAACCATTTACTATTTTAAACCATTATTCTTCATTCATTGTAATATATGATCCTTATTATATTAAGGAAAACACTTCATGCAACTTATCAGTTTGATAGAAGGAATCAATGATTTATTTTCATAACATTTTTCCATCTAAATTGTAACAACCCGTAAAATGCGAGCCAGTTTGAAAATTTTAAATTGGCAATTTTAGCGAATTTTGATTATTTAAAATAGATTATTTTAAATAATATCGACGAGAAATTTATTTTTGAATATAATTCGAACGTATATATTATATACGTCGTCGTTAGAATATAAATATTTATATATAATTATAAATAGAATTGAAATTGGCGCGGTAGTTCGATAATTCGATTTCAAACTTCAATTGAATGTACCGGGTGCAAAACAATCCGGATTTTAGTGGAAACAAAAATAATGGGATCTAATTAATAATATCTTTCCAACGAATCCGAATAATCAAGATTTCATAGCGGGAATCAAAAGATATGTCCAGTTGAAAATTCTGAATAGTCGCTATGGAATTCAGGCCCTTAAAAATGGACATTTTGCAAATGACCTCGGATTTCGACGAAACCGCTTTTGTTAGATCCGTAGTGTCAAATTATTGCTAGGTTTCAAATTTCATAATTTTTCGAATCAATATGTGAGCGTGGAAAAGGAAAACGCGTTTGACCGGTTTCAGTTGATTTTAATCGACTGGAAATTGGCCATTTCTCAAACGGTCTCAGAATTCGACGAAACTAGTTTTGTTAGGACCGTATCGTCAATACGAAGCTAGAAAATATTTTTATGGGATTTTTAGAGTTAGTATGTGACCCCGGTATATTGAAATGTACGTTTAAAATTCAATATAATGATTTAAATGTAAATGCAACAGAAACTGATCGAAACGATCGAATCAGCTTGCGGTACATATCCCATTGTTTTCGGAATGGGGGTGAAACGCTATGGGCGATAGGCGGTGGACCTCGTATAGAGGTCGTATGTGAAAGTCAACTTTTTAATAATTAAATATTAAAAAAAATAAAAAAAAAAAGAAAATCTCCCCCCCCATTAAACCCGCTCAGGCCCCCCCCCCTTTCAACAGATCGATTCGATATTAAAAAAAAAAAAAAAAAGGAAAAATCGCGCCTGGCGATCGACGACCCCCCCCCCCCCCCAAGCGGCGGCGCCGCGACACTAACCCCCCCTTCCTTCTTCTTCCTCCTCCTCCCCTTCCCTCCCTTCGCCTGCGACAACCGAACCCCCCCCCTCCCCCAGACTTCGACCTCGTCATTCGAGCCCCCATGCCACCGCGAGATGACCTCTTCTCCTTCCACCGCGAGATGGAGCGCCCTCCCCGTAAGTTTTAAATTTATTTATTTTACTTTTATTTTATATAAACTGAATTTATTTATTTTTCTTTAGAAAAAAACTGATTTGTTAAAGATTAAAAACTGATTTAATAGGATTTTTAAAAACTGATTTTTATGTTTTTAGATTCTGATTTTAAGGGATTTAAAAACTGTTTTTTTTAAGAAGATTTTAAAACTGATTTTGAAAAAGGATTAAAAACAGTTTTTTTTTAGAATAAAAACAGTTTTTTTAAAGGATTAAAAACTGAACTGATTTGAAAAGGATTTAAAAAGTTTGATTTTTGAGAAGAATAAAAAGTTTGATTTTTGAAAGAATAAAAAGTTTGATTTTTGAAAGAATAAAAAGTTCGATTTTTTTTGAATGAAGAAATTGCCTTGAAAAGGAAAATAAAAATATCTTTGAATTGAGAATATAAAGCAGTTTTTACAAAGTGTATAATGCAGTTTTTTTTAGAACTTCATATATATGGTATGGTTCTTGAAAACAAATTAACATTGGTTTTTGAATATAAATAGAATTACTTTTGAAAGTAAGTAGAATTGGTTTTGAAAGTAAATATAATTGGTCTTGAAAGTAAAAGATTTAAAAACTTTTTTTTTAAAAGAGCAAAAACTGATTTGAAATGGGATTTTTATATATTGAACATCGAGATAAAAATGGGATTTTTATATATTGAACATCGAGATAAAAATGGGATTTTTATATATTGAACATCGAGATAAAAATGGGATTTTTATATATTGAACATCGAGATAAAAATGGGATTTTTATATATTGAACATCGAGATAAAAATGGGATTTTTATATATTGAACATCGAGATAAAAATGGGATTTTTATATATATTGAACATCGAGATAAAAATATGATTTTTATATATTGAGTAGCGAAGTCAAAATTCGATTTTTATATATTGAATAACGAAGTAAAAATTCGATTTTTACATATGTAGTGGCTACAGCAACGAAGATGCGATGACGATGAAGATTTCCATTAAAGAAGAGTCAAGATGATTGGATAGCTATCGGTGAGAACTTCTCACCTTTCAAATTTCTTTTCTAGTTATATATATATATACTAGGATGCAGAAGGTGCTTAGTAGCACCCGACACAATCGTCCACAGACCATGGACTTGTTTGTTTGGTTGCATAGATTAGTTATATGATGTGATTTGAATTTGGTTGTTTGGTGATTTTGATTGATGTGTGAATGGCGTGGGCCTTCACTAGACCGGGGATAAGGCTAGGCCTCGTCCCGTTTCTAGTATCGTGCCGTTATGCCGCCGAAATTTTCTAAAATATGTTAGAAAAATAAAAATATCATTTATTGAATAAATGAACTGAAAAGAAATTCATATGTTGAAATAAAATGTTTTATCGTTAAAAATATAATTTTTAACGTGAAGTGAATAAAATAGAATATTCATTTACAAACCAGACGGTTTGTTTATGTACACCTATTTGAATGACATTGGTTGGGACGATAAATTTTACACATCGCCCAACTGCACGAATAAAATATTTGTTTGATTGTTTGAAACCCCACACGGGTGTTGGGATGAAATTTGCAGTTCACTCATCCTGATTGATTAAATATGTCGATCGATTGATTGACAGGCTGTTATAAGCGTTGAATATCTATATTTGATGCTTTTAAAGTGTAGTGCACTTTGGTTGATGGTTGATTATTTTCAATGTTATTATATACATGTGTTGTATGAAAATCCATATAATTAACTTTATATGGTGATTGATTGGGCCTCATTCCAATTTGAAAAATAAAGAATATTATAAAATAAAAGTTCATGTGTTGACAGTACTCATTCATTGAGATTGGTCATGTGTTGAACAAAATATTTTGATAATAACAACTATTTTGAAAAAGAAATATTTGAAATAGAATATTTGAAAATAGAAATTTATGAAGCCGTGTTGATTAGATTGACGCCATTTTGACGTGAACGATATTTATATCGATTTTATTCATCTTAAAAATGAATATTGAAAAGTGATTTCGAAATCGAATATTTTGAATTGAATTGAAAACGATTTCGAAATGAATTGAATTGAAAACGATTTCGAAATGAATTGAATTGAAAACGATTTCGAAATGAATTGAATTGAAAACGATTTCGAAATGAAAGGAATTGAAAACGAATTCAAATTGAATTGAAATTTGAAGTGAATAGAAATGAATTTTAAAACGAATTTATAAAGAAGAATTCAATTTTGATTTGAATTGAAATGGAAGTTGAAATTGTTTTTGAAACGAATTCAAAACTATTTATATAATTCATTTTAAATAGAAATCGACGAAATATATATTATATATATAATATAATGGCCTGAATAGAACGCGCCGCGCCGCGGCAGTTCGTGAATTTCGACCATTTATTTCAAACGGACATTACGGGAGATCCGACCGTCGGATTCTCCTAAAACCGGAACCGTTGGGTTCGTATCGAAAAGAGCTTTCTAACGAATATTAGAAATTCAAAATCTAACGGTTGGATTTGGAGATACGTCCAAATCAAATTCGAAAAAGGTCGCTGTAAGTGCAGTTCGATGGCCATTGATGGAAATCGACTATACGGGCCTTGATAAAATTATTAAAAATAGTAATAATTTGTGTAAAATCATAAGAAATGATTTAGAAAAGATTGGGATGAAAAACTCCATATTTGAAAAGATAAAAATAGATTTTTATCGAAATGAACTAGTTTTGAACTAGAATTATAATTCTATTTATTTTTAAATAAATAAATTGAATTTGAAATGGTTTTGAAAATAACCAAAATTTCCAATGATTGCATTGGAATGGATTTGAATCGAAATTGCCTTCGGAATATTTCGATGTTGGAATTCGGGATTATACGGATGTTGTTATGGAAATTTGAAAGATATATATTTATATCGTTATTTCCAATACGACATTTGTTAATCGTAGAATTTGATATTGAATATAAGCCGATATATTTTCTATCCAGAGCCTTGTATTGAATATCAAATGTGATTTTGGTTTGTCGTGAATGGTGTCTTCACTAACACTGTTCTTGAACCCAGTTGAGAAAAGATTAAATCTTTTTATTTAGATTTAATGAAGGGTACCAATTAAATGATATTTAATTGGAATTGAATCGATATTGATTTTTGGGTTTATCGTGGACAGTGTTTTAAATAACACTCGTTCTTTAACCCGATGATTAATGAATGTGATTTTGGGTTTATCGTGAACCGTGTTTTTAAATGACACTGATTCTTTAACCCAGTCAAAGATTAAAACTAAGTGGAGTTTTAATGAATCTTTAATTAGATTGAAATAATCGAGATGGAGTATCACCAGTTTGGCTCCAGGCGTTAGTTAAATCTTTAATTAGATTTGAACGTGAAATGGTAATTGAATTTACCGATAACACCGTGGTGTTAGATATGAAGTATTACCAGTTTTACTTCATGGGATGAATAGGTTGGGATTGGGAAATTAAAACCAATGATTACTTCGGTAAGGTTCGCTAATTCCGACTAGTTGAATCAAAATTCAAAGGAAGATTAGAGAATAAATTCAGGAATTTTATCTTGGATAAAATCAATGGGAACCTTTCCCTATGAATGTGAAATCAGAAACTAACTGTCGGTTAGCTAAGCAGAACGGTTTCCTGGATATTGATCTGATGTTGGTTTCGGCCTTCGGGGTTAATATTTGGGGAATTATTCTCTTGATTAATTTACGGTTAGTGACTGATGAATTGGAATGAGGCGTATGTTGTGTTTTTGTAACACTTATTTAAAATATACGCGAGTTATTTGGAAAGACCGGGTTTATCCCATTCTGAATAACTGATACGACGATAAGTCGAAGATGAAGACGATGGTCGAAGACCGGAGGTCTTCACGTCGTTTGGGTAATTACTGATGATCTTGATTGGGCTGTACACCCAAGAAGATGGAAACAGTTGGTGATCGTCCAGACGTACTTGGAGATCGATGGATATGCGGGGTACTAGGTGCCTCCGGTTTCGTTCAGACCCAGAACGGACTTGTAAATGGACTGTGTGTCTGACATTGGATTTCATTCTGTGTGACTGATATCGGTTGCATAGAGTGGTTTGCCTGTGTGGCATGCTAAGATGCAAATGATTGAGGCTTCTGTTGAAAAGCAAAGTCTTGTGGTGATGATCAAAGCACGGCCTTTGTGGCGTAGCTTTGTGTAACGTTTACTTCGCGTGTTTCACACCCGGTATGAACCAAAAACGGGAGACGGACCTCAGGGAGGGCATGCGTTTCTTTCTAGTTAGAAGTGGCGTCAGTGGTTTTACACGCCCTGACGAGTTTGACTTATGTGGTTGTTGCTGTTGCGAGGCGCCTCGGATTGATCGGTCGTTCTCGAACCGATGGAGTCATTCGTTGGCTCATTGACACCCCAAAGGGTGGGGAAACGCAGTGTTCAGGGTTTAAGTTTAATCCACATCGGTGGACCGTCCCTGTCGCTCCAAGGGACGATGCGTTCTGTTCCTGAGACACGGGCTAGAGCGTCTCGAATCGGTTGAGGACTATCTTTTGCCTCGGTTCATAGACGGAAATCCAATTTCCAAATACGTGACTTTGCGGTTTTTAATTGTAATCCTATATATGGCGACATAGTGGGATGGGGCGCTTATGCCGCCTATGATTGATACTTATGATTTGAAGTTGTTTTATACACTATGCACTTATAATAGTATCAAATGATTTGTTTTAAACGTATCAAGCATTCTTTGGCTGTTATAAGGGAAAACCCTATCCTCGGCTGCGTTGCATTGTGTGATGGGACCTGGGTCTTATAACAGCTTCATTTTTCTTTATTTAGCATTGCGCTGTTTTTTTATGCACTGGTATTCTTGGGAGGAAACCCGTTCCGTGTTATACGGCGTGGTCCCTTGATTTACCTAAGTTTAAAAATAAAGATTAACTGTTTTAGTTCTCACACCAGTCACATGACTGACCTGGAGTTTATTGTTTTAACCTAAACTCTGGGTGCCCCTATTTTGACACGGGCAGCTAGTAGTTTTGGTTTTGCAGATTTATATTCACAGGAACCTGGTTTACAGCTGGAACGATATCTGGAAAGCTTTGTATCCGTATATCTCTTCTAGTTGTGTATTGTATTATTTTTCCGCTGCGATGTATTTAAATGTAATTTAAATCTCTGATATTTTTGTGTAATATTTATTCTTTTACTCTGTATATTCTTGTAATCTGATGCATTGTTGTAATATACAGTGAAATGTTCTTCTGTATGCGTTCTGTTTTGTCCTGTTCTCAACGATAGGGCGTTTCGAGCGGTCTGGGTCGGTTTAGCGACCGGTGCGGACCGAGCGAAATTACTTCTCGTCACAGTTGGTATCAGAGCTTTGGTTTACAAAGCAGAGAACAAGGCACATTAAGACCATACGAAAGAATTCATCAGATATTGGATTAGTAATATCCAATGGGAATGACTCGTTAGAGACGGGATCAGTAGTATCCTAGAACGAGTGTGAAGAGTATATTTTTCAAATGAAAACAAATTTTGTTTTGAAAATTTAAATCAATTATTCGTATTTGATTATTTATATTGATGTGGACAATCCAGTATATATAGATTTTGCGTATACGTCTGATCCGCGTGTATTCGAAGTTTTAATATATTGGATAGATATAGAATCACACTCTAATCGCCCGGAGATGGTACTGATGATAGCACGTGCATCATCAGTATTTATGTTCGTGTTACGAAGGTGTGTTTTCTATATATTTCCATTAGACTGGTGTGAGAACCAAAATTAGATAGGGTCTATTGTTGTGATTTGGCATCAAAAATCTGATTTTTGACTATGTATCAAAGTTATCAATTTGAAACGTTAATCCACTAATTGATTGATGTTTGTGTTGTTTGTTTAATTGTTTGATAATTTTGAACCATTATGCCTAACTGAATCAAATATTGACTTGTATTGAAATTTGGTCGCATTTGCTTGCATATACTTGTATATCAATTGAACAGGTCATAGCAAGGAGGCTAGAGCCAGAGAATAAAATTTGTTTGCCCGACAAATAGGTACATGTTTACTACATAATTTCCTGTTTTGTTTGGGTGATGATGATTTTGTGAGCCTATTGGCTAGCCGCTTGGCTTTTTCTTTTTCTTTTTGAGATCTGAAGGACCGGGGAAGCTATTTGAAATTCCCCGATGCTCCCATTGCAGGGGAGGTTATGGCGAAATTTTTCGAAAATTTAGGGTGTTAGCCAAATTTTTGAAATTTTAGAAATTCTCAGAAACTGAAAAGTTGGAGAATGGAAGCCAGATCGAACGTAGAGCTGAATAATCAAACCACTTTCAACTTTGTTCCTTTTCGGGGATGAAAAGTTTTAAGTGGGGGAGATTGTAACAACCCGTAAAATGCGAGCCAGTTTGAAATTTTTAAATTGGCAATTTTAGCGAATTTTGATTATTTAAAATAGATTATTTTAAATAATATCGACGAGAAATTTATTTTTGAATATAATTCGAACGTATATATTATATACGTCGTCGTTAGAATATAAATATTGATATATAATTATAAATAGAATTGAAAATGGCGCGGTAGTTCGATAATTCGATTTCAAACTTCAATTGAATGTACTGGGTGCAAAACAATCCGGATTTTAGTGGAACCAAAAATAATGGGATCTAATTAATAATATCTTTCCAACGAATCCGAATAATCAAGATTTCATAGCGGGAATCAAAAGATATGTCCAGTTGAAAATTCTGAATAGTCGCTATGAAATTCAGGCCCTTAAAAATGGACATTTTGCAAATGACCTCGGATTTCGACGAAACCACTTTTGTTAGATCCGTAGTGTCAAATTATTGCTAGGTTTCAAATTTCATAATTTTTCGAATCAATATGTGAGCGTGGCAAAGGAAAACGCGTTTGACCGGTTTCAGTTGATTTTAATCGACTGGAAATTGGCCATTTCTCAAACGGTCTCAGAATTCGACGAAACTAGTTTTGTTAGGACCGTATCGTCAATACGAAGCTAGAAAATATTTTTATGGGATTTTTAGAGTTAGTATGTGACCCCGGTATATTGAAATGTACGTTTAAAATTCAATATAATGATTTAAATGTAAATGCAACAGAAACTGATCGAAACGATCGAATCAGCTTGCGGTACATATCCCATTGTTTTCGGAATGGGGGTGAAACGCTATGGGCGACAGGCGGTGGACC
Organism: Allium sativum; assembly: GCA_030737875.1. Classification (NCBI taxonomy): domain Eukaryota; kingdom Viridiplantae; phylum Streptophyta; class Magnoliopsida; order Asparagales; family Amaryllidaceae; genus Allium; species Allium sativum. The sequence goes on from CM060912.1 coordinate 435,855,633, forward strand.
TCGTATAGAGGTCGTATGTGAAAGTCAACTTTTTAATAATTAAATATTAAAAAATAATAATAAAAAAAAAAAATCTCCCCCCCCCTTAAACCCGCTCAGGCCCCCCCTTTCAACAGATCGATTCGATATTATAAAAAAAAAAAAAAAAAAGGAAAAATCGCGCCTGGCGATCGACGACCCCCCCCCCCAAGCGGCGGCGCCGCGACGCTAACCCCCCCCTTCCTTCTTCTTCCTCCTCCTCCCCTTCCCTCCCTTCGCCTGCGACAACCGAACCCCCCCCCCCCCCCCCCCCCAGACTTCGACCTCGTCATTCGAGCCCCCATGCCACCGCGAGATGACCTCTTCTCCTTCCACCGCGAGATGGAGCGCCCTCCCCGTAAGTTTTAAATTTATTTATTTTACTTTTATTTTATATAAACTGAATTTATTTATTTTTCTTTAGAAAAAAACTGATTTGTTAAAGATTAAAAACTGATTTAATAGGATTTTTAAAAACTGATTTTTATGTTTTTAGATTCTGATTTTAAGGGATTTAAAAACTGTTTTTTTTAAGAAGATTTTAAAACTGATTTTGAAAAAGGATTAAAAACAGTTTTTTTTAGATTAAAAACAGTTTTTTTAAAGGATTAAAAACTGAACTGATTTGAAAAGGATTTAAAAAGTTTGATTTTTGAGAAGAATAAAAAGTTTGATTTTTGAAAGAATAAAAAGTTTGATTTTTGAAAGAATAAAAAGTTCGATTTTTTTTGAATGAAGAAATTGCCTTGAAAAGGAAAATAAAAATATCTTTGAATTGAGAATATAAAGCAGTTTTTACAAAGTGTATAATGCAGTTTTTTTTAGAACTTCATATATATGGTATGGTTCTTGAAAACAAATTAACATCGGTTTTTGAATATAAATAGAATTACTTTTGAAAGTAAGTAGAATTGGTTTTGAAAGTAAATATAATTGGTCTTGAAAGTAAAAGATTTAAAAACTGTTTTTTTTTAAAAGAGCAAAAACTGATTTGAAATGGGATTTTTATATATTGAACATCGAGATAAAAATGGGATTTTTATATATTGAACATCGAGATAAAAATGGGATTTTTATATATTGAACATCGAGATAAAAATGGGATTTTTATATATTGAACATCGAGATAAAAATGGGATTTTTATATATTGAACATCGAGATAAAAATGGGATTTTTATATATTGAACATCGAGATAAAAATGGGATTTTTATATATATTGAACATCGAGATAAAAATATGATTTTTATATATTGAGTAGCGAAGTCAAAATTCGATTTTTATATATTGAATAACGAAGTAAAAATTCGATTTTTACATATGTAGTGGCTACAGCAACGAAGATGCGATGACGATGAAGATTTCCATTAAAGAAGAGTCAAGATGATTGGATAGCTATCGGTGAGAACTTCTCACCTTTCAAATTTCTTTTCTAGTTATATATATATACTAGGATGCAGACGGTGCTTAGTAGCACCCGACACAATCGTCCATAGACCATGGACTTGTTTGTTTGGTTGCATAGATTAGTTATATGATGTGATTTGAATTTGGTTGTTTGGTGATTTTGATTGATGTGTGAATGGCGTGGGCCTTCACTAGACCGGGGATAAGGCTAGGCCTCGTCCCGTTTCTAGTATCGTGCCGTTATGCCGCCGAAATTTTCTAAAATATGTTAGAAAAATAAAAATATCATTTATTGAATAAATGAACTGAAAAGAAATTCATATGTTGAAATAAAATGTTTTATCGTTAAAAATATAATTTTTAACGTGAAGTGAATAAAATAGAATATTCATTTACAAACCAGACGGTTTGTTTATGTACACCTATTTGAATGACATTGGTTGGGACGATAAATTTTACACATCGCCCAACTGCACGAATAAAATATTTGTTTGATTGTTTGTAACCCCACACGGGTGTTGGGATGAAATTTGCAGTTCACTCATCCTGATTGATTAAATATGTCGATCGATTGATTGACAGGCTGTTATAAGCGTTGAATATCTATATTTGATGCTTTTACAGTGTAGTGCACTTTGGTTGATGGTTGATTATTTTCAATGTTATTATATACATGTGTTGTATGAAAATCCATATAATTAACTTTATATGGTGATTGATTGGGCCTCATTCCAATTTGAAAAATAAAGAATATTATAAAATAAAAGTTCATGTGTTGACAGTACTCATTCATTGAGATTGGTCATGTGTTGAACGAAATATTTGGATAATAACAACTATTTTGAAAAAGAAATATTTGAAATAGAATATTTGAAAATAGAAATTTATGAAGCCGTGTTGATTAGATTGACGCCATTTTGACGTGAACGATATTTATATCGATTTTATTCACCTTAAAAATGAATATTGAAAAGTGATTTCGAAATCGAATATTTTGAATTGAATTGAAAACGATTTCGAAATGAATTGAATTGAAAACGATTTCGAAATGAATTGAATTGAAAACGATTTCGAAATGAAAGGAATTGAAAACGAATTCAAATTGAATTGAAATTTGAAGTGAATAGAAATGAATTTTAAAACGAATTTATAAAGAAGAATTCAATTTTGATTTGAATTGAAATGGAAGTTGAAATTGTTTTTGAAACGAATTCAAAACTATTTATATAATTCGTTTTAAATAGAAATCGACGAAATATATATTATATATATAATATAATGGCCTGAATAGAACGCGCCGCGCCGCGGCAGTTCGTGAATTTCGACCATTTATTTCAAACGGACATTACGGGAGATCCGACCGTCGGATTCTCCTAAAACCGGAACCGTTGGGTTCGTATCGAAAAGAGCTTTCTAACGAATATTAGAAATTCAAAATCTAACGGTTGGATATGGAGATACATCCAAATCAAATTCGAAAAAGGTCGCTGTAAGTGCAGTTCGATGGCCATTGATGGAAATCGACTATACGGGCCTTGATAAAATTATTAAAAATAGTAATAATTTGTGTAAAATCATAAGAAATGATTTAGAAAAGATTGGGATGAAAAACTCCATATTTGAAAAGATAAAAATAGATTTTTATCGAAATGAACTAGTTTTGAACTAGAATTATAATTCTATTTATTTTTAAATAAATAAATTGAATTTGAAATTGTTTTGAAAATAACCAAAATTTCCAATGATTGCATTGGAATGGATTTGAATCGAAATTGCCTTCGGAATATTTCGATGTTGGAATTCGGGATTATACGGATGTTGTTATGGAAATTTGAAAGATATATATTTATATCGTTATTTCCAATACGACATTTGTTAATCGTAGAATTTGATATTGAATATAAGCCGATATATTTTCTATCCAGAGCCTTGTATTGAATATCAAATGTGATTTGGGTTTGTCGTGAATGGTGTCTTCACTAACACTGTTCTTGAACCCAGTTGAGAAAAGATTAAATCTTTTTATTTAGATTTAATGAAGGGTACCAATTAAATGATATTTAATTGGAATTGAATCGATATTGATTTTTGGGTTTATCGTGGACAGTGTTTTAAATAACACTCGTTCTTTAACCCGATGATTAATGAATGTGATTTTGGGTTTATCGTGAACCGTGTTTTTAAATGACACTGATTCTTTAACCCAGTCAAAGATTAAAACTAAGTGGAGTTTTAATGAATCTTTAATTAGATTGAAATAATCGAGATGGAGTATCACCAGTTTGGCTCCAGGCGTTAGTTAAATCTTTAATTAGATTTGAACGTGAAATGGTAATTGAATTTACCGATAACACCGTGGTGTTAGATATGAAGTATTACCAGTTTTACTTCATGGGATGAATAGGTTGGGATTGGGAAATTAAAACCAATGATTACTTCGGTAAGGTTCGCTAATTCCGACTAGTTGAATCAAAATTCAAAGGAAGATTAGAGAATAAATTCAGGAATTTTATCTTGGATAAAATCAATGGGAACCTTTCACTATGAATGTGAAATCAGAAACTAACTGTCGGTTAGCTAAGCAGAACGGTTTCCTGGATATTGATCTGATGTTGGTTTCGGCCTTCGGGGTTAATATTTGGGGAATTATTCTCTTGATTAATTTACGGTTAGTGACTGATGAATTGGAATGAGGCGTATGTTGTGTTTTTGTAACACTTATTTAAAATATACGCGAGTTATTTGGAAAGACCGGGTTTATCCCATTCTGAATAACTGATACGACGATAAGTCGAAGATGAAGATGATGGTCGAAGACCGGAGGTCTTCACGTCGTTTGGGTAATTACTGATGATCTTGATTGGGCTGTACACCCAAGAAGATGTAAACAGTTGGTGATCGTCCAGACGTACTTGGAGATCGATGGATATGCGGGGTACTAGGTGCCTCCGGTTTCGTTCAGACCCGGAACGGACTTGTAAATGGACTGTGTGTCTGACATTGGATTTCATTCTGTGTGACTGATATCGGTTGCATAGAGTGGTTTGCCTGTGTGGCATGCTAAGATGCAAATGATCGAGGCTTCTGTTGAAAAGCAAAGTCTTGTGGTGATGATCAAAGCACGGCCTTTGTGGCGTAGCTTTGTGTAACGTTTACTTCGCGTGTTTCACACCCGGTATGAACCAAAAACGGGAGATGGACCTCAGGGAGGGCATGCGTTTCTTTCTAGTTAGAAGTGGCGTCAGTGGTTTTACACGCCCTGACGAGTTTGACTTATGTGGTTGTTGCTGTTGCGAGGCGCCTCGGATTGATCGGTCGTTCTCGAACCGATGGAGTCATTCGTTGGCTCATTGACACCCCAAAGGGTGGGGAAACGCAGTGTTCAGGGTTTAAGTTTAATCCACATCGGTGGACCGGCCCTGTCGCTCCAAGGGACGATGCGTTCTGTTCCTGAGACACGGGCTAGAGCGTCTCGAATCGGTTGAGGACTATCTTTTGCCTCGGTTCATAGACGGAAATCCAATTTCCAAATACGTGACTTTGCGGTTTTTAATTGTAATCCTATATATGGCGACATAGTGGGATGGGGCGCTTATGCCGCCTATGATTGATACTTATGATTTGAAGTTGTTTTATACACTATGCACTTATAATAGTATCAAATGATTTGTTTTAAACGTATCAAGCATTCTTTGGCTGTTATAAGGGAAAACCCTATCCTCGGCTGCGTTGCATTGTGTGATGGGACCTGGGTCTTATAACAGCTTCATTTTTCTTTATTTAGCATTGCGCTGTTTGTTTATGCACTGGTATTCTTGGGAGGAAACCCGTTCCGTGTTATACGGCGTGGTCCCTTGATTTACCTAAGTTTAAAAATAAAGATTAACTGTTTTAGTTCTCACACCAGTCACATGACTGACCTGGAGTTTATTGTTTTAACCTAAACTATGGGTGCCCCTATTTTGACACGGGCAGCTAGTAGTTTTGGTTTTGCAGATTTATATTCACAGGAACCTGGTTTACAGCTGGAACAATATCCGGAAAGCTTTGTATCCGTATATCTCTTCTAGTTGTGTATTGTATTATTTTTCCGCTGCGATGTATTTAAATGTAATTTAAATCTCTGATATTTTTGTGTAATATTTATTCTTTTACTCTGTATATTCTTGTAATCTGATGCATTGTTGTAATATACAGTGAAATGTTCTTCTGTATGCGTTCTGTTTTGTCCTGTTCTCAACGATAGGGCGTTTCGAGCGGTCTGGGTCGGTTTAGCGACCGGTGCGGACCGAGCGAAATTACTTCTCGTCACATAAATCCATTGTAGAAAGTAATTTCTTTACTTTTTCTTTATTTGTTGTGGCTTACTTGCAGCAATGTTCTCAGAAATAAGTCATTTAGGGAAATACACCACTTTTCCCTCTTATCACACTAACTCAGTTCATTACATCCCTTCCTTTCTTATTTTCTGAGTTAGACATTTAATTACCATCCTTGACATTTATTCATATCTTGTTATATACATATATACATATACATATATATAAGCACTAGACCTCTCACATTAAGCCTATACTTGTGGATGTTGGATTTTTCGGGCGGGTCCGGGCTGACTTCTACCACAAGCTGACTTAATCTCGTGTCTTAGCACATATTGTTAACTCTTTCACTTAGACCTCTCACACTAGGTTCAACATTAGTGACTGCTGGATATGTCGGTCGGGCCCGGGCAAACTTCCGCCACTAATGCAACCTAACCTCATGCCATAAGTGTAGTTACAATTTCTAATTATAATCCTAAGCATATTCATTTTCATTCAATCACTTATGTTCATGTCAAATTGCGCCTCCAAATTAAAATCTCAAAACATAATATATGTTATGTTCCAAAATCCCATTACATGAAAAATTTGGACTTATTATCCTTTTTACTGTAATATAGCTTACATTAATCTAATTTACATGTCGTCCAATTTTTGCCTATATTTTGTTGCATGTCATTTTCAACATATGTTTAATTCTACTAGGACATGTAAACATTCAATCGGGTAATTATTTTAACATGTCGTTCAATCGATAATATATCCCAAGTAAAGCATGTAATTACAATCACTGAATTGGCTGTTCATATCCTAACAAGTTTATTTTCTCCAACATGTAAACATTCAATAACTTAACTAATTCAACATAGGAATTTCCTGACATATTCATATCAACATTTCAATTCATTACAATAGCAATTTATAACTAAACTTGCGATTTCACAATTTATTAATATGGGGAATGCTAAACGATATTCATAACATTATCTAAAGGCTATAGCTTAAACCCACTCACCTTAAAGCTTTCCCCAAATTTTGGATCTAATCCGTTCTATCATCCATGGTTTTCCTTTTCCCTTTATTTGATTCACGACCTAACGACCATGGATTTATTATTTCATGAAAAGAGATGGGAAAGAGAAATAATTTAAATAGATTGGTTCTTAGAGGTTTACCTTGCTTTTATTATTCAATAATATTTTTTATTAACATTGATTCCCTCTTCCAGATCTGAATTCATAATCCTCCTAGGCTAATATTTTAATTTTAGAATAGATTTAAGAAGAGAGAGAGGGAGCCATGGCAGAGCTCCAGCGTAGCTGCTGAATTATGATGTTTAGGGTTAGGTCTAGGGTCTTATTTATAGGTGCTCAAGACCCTATCGTGCACGTAACGCTGAGTCAGCATTGAAACCAGTTAAGAAAATAGTCCAGATTCATAGATGAATCTAGCCAAATCTTATCGCACACGCAGTGCTGAGTCGCATTGGGTCCCGCAAGTTGTTTTGGCGCAGAAATTTGAATTTCGAATGTTTGAATTATTTTGGCGTAGAAATTTGATTTTCAAACTTTTGAATTTCTGGAATTTATTTAACTGTTTTATTCACATGAAATATTCTTATATGTACACAATTCCTCTAACGACCATTTTATGCGTGTATATATATATATACACACACGCACAACTTTCGTTTTATTTTCAAAATTCAAACGATGTTGCACTGTTATTTGATTCTTGCCATATTTCATTGACTGTAGCGTTATCTTGAATTTTATCTTTCGTATACATATATTTCTGCATATATATATATATTCTCATATATATAAATATATTTTCTTTATTTCCTTGTATGTACGTTCTTATCCTTTCAAATTTTGAATTTGTATACGTACATACATTTACATGTTTAGTTGGCCCTCTCTGAAACAAAGATAAAAATTATGTCGCCGCTGAGGTTCAAACCCCCGATCTCCATGTTACAAATCCAATGCCTTAATCAACTGAGCTATGAAGTCTTTTGTTAATAATTCTTAGAACAATGATAATTATCGTTCTCTCCTTACTTCCCTTTTTCATGTTAGTTACAATACTTAAATTAAACCATTGCATGAATCTTTTTCTTTTATTTTTCTTTTAATGTTAATGCATTATGTTTGCAAAACAGTGCATGCAACATATTTACATTGCATGCAACCAATCCTTTCTTTCAATGCATGCATTACATTTTTTTTTTCAGTGCATGTATTTATTACATGCAGTACTTATTTTATTCTTTATTTTATATTTTAATTTGTTTGTATATATATATATTTCTCTTGTGCGTATACAAACTTCTATGCTTAATAACTATTTCATATGATGTACGTTTTACGTAAACCAGGTGCCTATCTTGACCAGAATTCCGAGATGGACGCAATGACGCAGTCCGTTTTACTTAATTCTCATTATTTAATTAAGTTATTCTTATTTTATTATCTTAAAAATACAGGGTGTTACATTCTCCCACCCTTAGGAAATTTCGTCCCCGAAATTTAATAAGGGTAAAATCAATTAACCCCTCGCACAATATATATCCATCATGTGTGCATCCAATTTTAGCAAACATTGTGCACTAGTGCCGAGTGAAGTACAACATAATAATGCATGTATGCCTGAGCGGTACCTCCTATGTGTATGCAAATTTCTCAAAAATCCTTTTAAAATATGATGCTCACATCCTAGATATACTGGTAGTTTTACATGAATGGAATATTTTGAAAATCAAAATGCTTTTTCATCAAATTTTCTCACACTCTTACTGAGTAAGAGCATAGTTCATCCAATTGTTGCATCCATAATCCTACCAACCAACTTTATTTTTCGAATTTCAGAAAAATTTAATTTTCTAAATTCGATTTATTATGTTACAAAAAGGTGGAAAATGGAAAATTTCACACCTTCCGTTTTTCTTCTATATACCTTTTTTCCAACCGTACTTGGGTATTATGAAACAATATATAAAGATTTCCTATTTTCCAATTCAAGCGCATCCCACATAAGAAAATTTTCATTGTTGTAGCTTATTTTCATCTTATCTTGCAAAAAAAAATCAAATTGCAAAATTGGAGTAAATATAGACAACTAGTTCCCTCAATCGGGTTTATGACTTGTTCTTACCTATAAGGTCAGTTCAGTCTCCTACTACAAGGTGCCAACATCCACTCTATTCTCATTTTCTACAACTTATTTTGTCCACCCAACAAAATTCTCTTTTAAATGATTTATCAAAAATAACTGTCAAAAGTATAGAGACATCAAAACTTTCTTGATTAAAAATTCTTGTATGAAATATAACAAAAAAAACTAGCAACCAATACATGATCTATAATATGCACCTTTTACTGAGAGAATTTTACTTTAAAACTCAATATGTACTTCTTTACATATTTTAAAACTATAACTTTTAAAATTAGAACTTGAAAACACAATAAACCATTTTTTTCCCAAAACTTTTATAATCTCAAGTTCTTAAAAGTTAATACTGGGGTTAGACTCAAAGTGGGTTTCCAACTTTTCTAGCTTCTCCTAGACACTCCCCAAGGTCAATTCTCTCAACTATATATATTCCTAATCCATTTTTCTCTGTTCTACCTTCTCCAATTTGTAAGGTTTTACTACTAAACCCAATAACCCAATATACTAATCATATAGGATTTATTTTCCTTTCGTACAAAGTATATTGTACACTTCCCAACGAAACTTCCTATGGGTCTCGTATTTCCTTATTCATTCCTTTAGTGTACAAAACAAACATCCCATTTCATACCATATTATACTCTTTCTATTTAGTGGGTTCCTCTATGGATCTAGGTATATATACATAATATATTTATATTTTTAAAAATACAAGTATGTTCACTTACTATTTATATAGGAATCCTAAACCTAAGCCCTGATACCAGATGTGACAACCCCAATTTCGACAGACCGAATTTTTTCAAAATTCCGATCTATCAAAACGCGGATTAGTTTGCTCTAGTATCCTGCAAAAAAGACAGAGACAAAACATTTCAGAGCTCAAAAAAATATCTCACAGCGGAAAGGATAAAATATAGTATAATCAAAACATAGCCTTACCGTATTATTAATACTGCCTAAACAGTATCCAAAGCTATCATGTCTCTGCCACAATCTAACCTGCGAGTATGTTATGAGGAGGGGGTCAGAACACAAGTTCTGGTGACTGGATTTAAACTATACACTTTGGATAATCTTACATATACCGTTCAATCATATTTTCTTATTTATTAGGTTACTTGGGTTAACAGCACTCAAGGCTTACACAAACGTCGTACCCATTTACTCCGTAGTAGATTAATCTAATATAGTGTATATGTAGCTACCCCTAACTAAGGTACACCCCATGGTACCCTACTCGCACGGTCTCCAACGTATCATTGCAGGAATATGGCAGTCCCTAATCCTATGCCTGAATGTCGTACGGATTTCTGTATATATGTCAACGCTACATCTGCAAAGAACCACTACTTCTATATTACGTAAGCGTTCAGACTGCCACCTTTGAACCATTCGATCGAATTAGGTTCCATCCTCGAATAATGCCCTCCAGTCTTATGATACACCACCCAGAGCGACATGAGTGTACCTAGACTATCCCACGTACGTATCGTCAATCGTTCTAGATGTCTATTGCTCATGTTCTCTATATGTGCGCCTGAGTCCCGTGGCAGGGCTAAACAAGAAACCTGGAATTCGGTCGGGAGCTTTCAGATATCTGCAGATTGCAGATGCTAAGGTCTGCTTTTACAGTGGCTATGGTCCCACTATCCCTCAACTAATGAAAATCACCTAAGAATATCAAGAATGAGAACTTGACCCCGGCCCCCTATGCCCTTCATACCTATTGGCCAACCTCACCCATAACTAAATAGCAAAGTATATGGTCTTTTGGAGTTCTCTTCCTTTCCGCTTTACGTACTGACTGAAGATGGTAGGTAGACGATGAGTTGCTATCATAGGGCACTAACTGGTCTCACTGAATCACGTTGGTCCATCTTAGTCTTATGATTGCCCCTTATTATTGCAATCAAGGCATACTCATTGGTTCACCTATGCAGAATTAACCTTTGTGAGAACAAGTGGATCATCTGCTACTCACAGAGGAATACCAAGAGTATCATACGTCCCAGGAAGTTGCGTGCTTCTTAACCCAGTCCGTTAGAGCCTACAAGAATATCTAGATGGACACGCGCTCCTCTTTGTGTCTTTTGACACCCCAATGATCTACCCCTTATGGTTATTCATCCTCTAACATATGGACTGGTCCAAGCGCCTCAGTTTTATATGTCATTAGACCCTATGTCTAACCATTCTTTTACGCGCTTGTCTCAATTCACCAGGTTGCCAGTCAACTTGGTTATTCCAATTCATATTGAATTCTTATTCAAATTATTAAGTTTCTCTTGCTTATTAATTTCATTCATACAACTTAATTCATTTAAGTTTATTAATAACTTACAACATGTTTTTCTCCAGATTGTGGCCCAAGGTCTATGATCCATAATCCCTTTATATTCTTGTTTGATTTCAATAACATGTTTTACTTAATATGTAATTAAGTATATCCAATTCACATCTTTCCAATTAACATGTAACTTACCATTTATGATTAAATATAACTTATTTCATTTCATAAGTTTTCCTCATCCTTTCTCATTTAATCATAATTACACTTTACGTCATCAATACGACTTACCGTTGTTTACTTATTAACTTAGTTCTATCAACTAAGGCCCATTAATAAGTTTCTCTACCCATTTATTATAACCTATGCTATAATTTCCCCATGTCCCTAGGACCAGTCTAAACATGTTGTCCTTACCAATGGGTTTCAGACTCCCAGACTACTTAATTTATAATTAAGTACAATATATTTTTCCCCCTTTTCTTAACTGGTTTCAGGTTTTCCCTTTTTCTGATTACTTAATTTACAATAAAGTGTCACTTAACTTAATTCACCAGTTATCCCATTCCCTTACTAGTTTATTATAACCTAAGTTATAATATTCACTTGTCCCTAAGACAAGTCTATCTATTACACAATATTTTCATTAATGTTATTTGTTTATAATAAGTTATTATCATTACCCTTTTAAACCATTTAATGTTGTAAACCTTATTCTTCATTCACTGTAATATATGTTCCTTATTATATTAAGGAAAACACTTCATGTAATTTATCAGTTTGATAGAAGGAATCAATGATTTATTTTCATAACGTTTTTCCATCTGAATCCGTTATAGTAAGTAATTTCTTTACTTTTTCTTTATTTATTGTGGCTTACTTGCAACAACGTTCTAAAAAATAATCATTTAGGGAAATACACCACTTTTCCCTCTTATCACACTAACTCAGTTCATTACATCCCTTCCTTTCTTATTTTCTGAGTTAGACATTTAATTATCATCCTTGACATTTATTTATACCTTGTTATATACATATATACATATACATATATATAAGCACTAGACCTCTCACATTAAGCCTATACTTGTGGACGCTAGATTTGTCGGGCGGGTCCGGGCAGACTTCTACCATATGCTGACTTAACTTCGTGTCTTCGCACATGTTGTTAATTCTTTCACTTAGACCTCTCACACTAGGTTTAACATTAGTGGCTGCTAGATATGCCGGTCGGGCCCGGGCAGACTTCCGCCACTAATGCAACCTAACCTCGTGCCATAAGTGTAGTTACAATTTCTAATTGTAATCCTAGGCATATTCATTTTCATTCAATCACTTATGTTCATATCAAATTGCGCTTCCAAATTAAAATCTCAAAACATAATATATGTTATGTTCCAAATCCCATTACATGAATTTTAGACATATTACCCTTTTTACTGTAATATAATTTACAGTAGTCTAATTTACATGCCATCCAATTTTTGCCTATATTTTGTCGCATGTCATTTTCTTCAACATATGTTTAATTCTACTAGGACATGTAAACATTCAATCGAGTAATTATTTTAACATGTCGTTCAATCAAAAATATGTCCCAAGTAAAGCGTGTAATTACAATCACTGAATTGGCTATTCATATCCTAACAAGTTTAATTTCTCAAACATGTTAGCATTCAATAACTAAGCTAATTCAACATACGAATTTTCGGACATATTCATATCAACATTTCAATTCGTTACAATAGCAATTTATAATTAAACCGACGATTTCATAATTTGTCAAAAAGGAGAATGCTAAACGATATTCATAACATTATCTAAAAGTTATAGCTTAAACCCACTCACCTTTAAGCTTTCCCCAAATTTTGGATCTGATTCATTCTGTCATCTACGGTTTTCCTTTTCCCTTTAATATTATTCACGACCTAATGACCATGGATTTATTATTTCATGAAAAGAGAAGGGAAAGAGAAATAATTTAAATAGATTGGTTCTTAGAGGTTTACGTTGCTTTTATGATTCAATAATCTTTTTTATTAATGTTGATTCCCTCTTCTAGATCTGAATTCACAATCCTCCTAGGCTAACATTTTAATTCCAGAATAGGTTTAAGAAGTGAGAGAGAGAGGGAGCCATGGCAGAGCTCCAGTGTAGCATCTGAATTATGATGTTTAGGGTTAGGTCTAGGGTCTTATTTATAGGTGCTCAAAACCTTATCGTACACGCATCGCTGAGTCAGCATTGAACCCAGTTAAGAAAGTGGTCCAGGTTCGCAGATGAATCTAGCCAAATCTTATCTTAGCAGTACTGAGTCAGCATTGGGTCCCGCAAGCTGTTTTGGCATAGAAATTTGAATTTTGACTGTTTGAATTGTTTTGGTGTAGAAATTTGATTTTTGAACTTTTGAATTTCTAGAATTTATTTAACTGTTTTACTCACATGAAATATTCTTATATGTATACAATTCCTCTAACGACCATTTTATGTGTGTATATATACGTACAACTTTCGTTTTATTTTCAAATTTCAAACGATGCTGCACCGTTATTTGATTCTTGCCTTATTTCATTGACTGTAGCCTTATCTTGAATTTTATCTTTCATATACATATATTTCTACATATATATATATTCTCATATATATATAAATATATTTTCTTTATTTCCTTATATGTACGTTCTTATCCTTTCAAATTTTGAATTTGTATTCGCACATATATTTGCATTTTCAGTTAGCCCTCTCTAAAACAAAGATAAAAATTATGCCGCCGCCGAGGTTCGAACCCCCGACCTACATGTTACAAATCCAATGCCTTAATCAACTGAGCTATGAAGTCTTTTGTTAATAAGCCTTAGAACAATGATAATTATTGTTCTCTCCTCACTTCACTCAACTCTCGGAGGTCGAGCCCAACCAACGACCACCCTTCCGAGCATGCTTTCGGAGGACCTTAGAAGTAGGATTCTCACCAATGCAGAACTGGATTCATGGCAATGACTCCATGGAGATGGAAGCCAGTTTGCAAGCATCATCAGACGCTTTCCCCGAGGTACTTCTTCTCAACAGGATATAGATAAAATCCACCGCAGCCCCTTTACCAAGGAAATCAGAAACTCCCGCAATCCTCTAGGTTTCAAGTACCCGACCATAGAGCCTTACAACGGCTGGACCGAACCAACTATCCATCTCATGCGGTACATGCGCCATATGGAAGTACTCTCTACATCGACCCACGTCATGGCCAAGTGCTTCTCTCTATTCCTCATTGACATAGCCGGCATATGGTTCCGGCAGCTCGTAACTGAGTCAATCAGCAGCTGGAGCATGTTGGTCACTCGCTTCATCGAGCAGTTCAGAGTTCACATCTCTCGAGCAAAGAGCGTCATGTTCCTCACCTGAATCAAACATTGACCCAGTGAAACTCTCTGGTCCCTTCTCGAAAGATTCAACGCGGTCGTAGCATCAGTCGATCGTCCTGAGCCATCAATGGTGCTTATGGTTGTCATCGCAGATGTTCAGAACCGATCAGAGTTCATGATCTCTTTAACCAGAGACCCTCCCAAGGATATTGAAGATTTCTAAGTCGAGGCCGAGTGGTTCCTCCAACAAGAGGACGCCAGCATCGAGATGGAGAGCCTTGAGGTGCTTGCCACCAAAGATGGAGGTCCATCCAACAAAATAGCCAGAATAAAGGAAGAGGAAAGGTCTTGAAAAGAATGATCGTAACATATGACTCTAGAGATAGAACAAGTACGACCAATACACTGAGCTCAACTCCTCCCTGCTCGACATCTACCGTGACGTACAGGGATTTCTGCACTTCCCAAAACCTCCTCGAAGAGAGCTGACCCAGAAAGAACTCGACTCTGGAAGGCACTACATGTTCCACAACATAGCATGTCACAACACCAATGAATGCATATATTTGTGTGATCTCATCGAGGATAGGGTTAGGCGTAGGGAACTTCCCGAGTACTGCGAGAAAACCACACCAGCCTTGCCGCCACAATCTTTCGCCCAAGCTCCTTAGGGAGGTCTTTAAGCTCCTAGAAATGGAAAGGACCCTGAGGCTAGAAATTGCGATATCATTAATTAAATAGGATTTAGATTTCTTCTTTCAAATGTATTTTTTTCATTCAATAATTTGGGTATGATGAAGTACACACGTACGGAGTTAGGCTTTAGCTCCCAGGCATGCTCTGGATTCAGTTGTCACCCATTTAGAATTTATTTGTAATAGCTCTTTAGCAGCAATAATTTTTCTTTTTTAAAAAACCAAGGATTATGTTCGAATGATTTAAGCCGAGCATGGCTGACACTTGCAAACCCTAATATGGTCAGTGTTAGCCAACATTACTAAGATACGGGCGATGCCTGCCACCAGATTAAACCAACTTCATAAGTCAAGTATGGATGATACTCGCCCCTTCTCTACATCGAGTGCAATACCCACTCGGCAAAGCTTCACAAAAACCCATCACCACATACAACCGACTCCATTAGCTGAGTATAGATAAGCTTTTATAAGCTGAGAATTTTTAACACTTGCCAAAGCCAAGTATGGATAATACTCGCCACGTCAGTAAGCCGAGTACGGATAATACTCGCCATCTCTCTAAGCTAAGTGTTATTTCTACTCGCCAACTCTTTAAAGCCGAGAATGGTTAATACTCGCCCAACCAAGCTCATAGCCATCCCTAAACTGAGAATGGCTTACACTATCCCTGCAGGCATTG
Source organism: Allium sativum (assembly GCA_030737875.1). Taxonomy (NCBI): domain Eukaryota; kingdom Viridiplantae; phylum Streptophyta; class Magnoliopsida; order Asparagales; family Amaryllidaceae; genus Allium; species Allium sativum. Next base: position 435,871,582 of record CM060912.1, read on the forward strand.
GATACTGGTACTACTTTTGTGATACTCTCGGCCTTAATACGATCTACGCCGATCGCCAGTTTTCTAAACTTAATACTATTACCAAGATCGTCGTATTTTTGGCTCTAATATGGTTAAGTGCAACCAAACTACTCACGCATTGAGTTTCGACACAATATTCAGAACACATCTCCTTTACCAAGAATGATGTATTCTAAAGGGTAAAGTGTTGACTAATTTTAGGAAAAAGCTATCACGGTTCAATAGATCGAAGCCCAATGTCAAAGGGTTTACAAATCAGCATCGACCGACCCCAATGGACGACCACCACTTTAGTAATCTCGAACATGATTTGTCCTAAGCTGGTTTCCCTCGAGCAGTGGCCTTTCATATCTAGATCGACCGAGTCAACCATTCCTGTAAAGATAGGATCGATCAGATATCTTTGGATCTACGTCGAAATATCCAAATGAGTCATTAATTTCTTAGTCTGGTTCTCAAGGCATTAAAGGCGGTCAAACACTTCCGACCAAAGCTCTACTTTTGATACACCTAGTCTCGTGTGCCACGCAAGCATAATTCTCAAGGAAACTATTAATCAGCAGTAGATCGGGGCCCAAAGCCGCAACTATTCCAAAGGATTAAGCTCTACGTGTGCGGGCTCCACAAGAGAGGCAGGTCACGTTGCATCTCAATCAGCCCACCTCTTCTCCTATAAATGCCTTCATGCCAAAAATGGAAGAGGGACCTCCTTTGGAACTTCTACTTCTTTTCGTAATTTCTTCACCCAAGCTCAGAATTCTACGAATAACTCCAAAAATAGCCAAGTTTTCTCTAAAACACAACAATTTTGTGTTTATCTTCTATTTTCTCCAAAAATGCAAACAGGTTGTACTTGTAATGAAAAGCAAATCAATATATATAAAGTGGACATAGGCACTATCTCTTGCCGAACCACTATAATAAATTTTGTGTGTCCCCTGTTTTACTTACTTTATCGTACTCTATAATTTTTATTTGTGCGTTCTACGTACGATTGGGGGTTGAGTGTCACTAGTGACTAACTTTTGACGTCAACATTTATCATGGTAGGACACTTGAGATATCTTCTGACCGCGAGGGTCAGTCATGTTAAGCTTCCTAGAGTCCCTAAATCCTTCTATCAGCAATCTTAGCTTAGTACCGATGGCGAGAGATTTTTGGCATGTATTTAAGAATGTTAGAGGTCTACCTCCAAGGAGAGAGATCAACTTTCAGATTTACTTAATGGAGTATGTTATTCCCGTTGCATTGTCTATGTGTCGTATGGCTCTGAGGGAAAGGAAAGAATTGAGTAAGCAAGTGGGTGAGCGGTGGGAGAATGGCTTTACTAGGTGGATAATATCTGAGTGGGGAGCACTAGTAGTATTTGCTACTAAGGAAGATTTCTTTCTCCGTCTATGTATGGGTTACAGAGTATTAAACAAGCTCACGAAGAAAAATCGACACCTATACCCTTGGATAGATGATTTATTTGACCAGCTAGAGGGTGCATCCATTTTCTCCTAATTGGACTTGTTTATTGGGCATCAGCTTTATATGGCAGATGAAAGTTGGGTAAGATAAGTTTTAGGACTCTAGACGGATTCTTCGAGTGGCTGTTTTTGCCTTTTGGACTAACCAATGCACTGGCCTATTTTGTTGATTCAATGAGCCGAGTGTTTAGGGAGTTCCTAAAGAAGTTTGTAGGGGTGTCTATTAACCACATCTTGATATTCTCTAGAGACGAGGATGACCATGCATTGCACTTAGGAGAAGTCCTTCAAAATCTGCATGCCCATCAGCTACAGGTAAAATTTTCAAAGTCTCACATGTGGCGAAAAGAAGTGAGGTTCTTAGGGAACGTAGTTTCAGGAAATGGTATAGTGGTGGATCCCGCTAAAGTGGCCGCAGTGCAAGATTGGAGGATACCCAAGAAAGCGATCGAGGTAAGGAGCATTTCAGACTTGGCGAGATTTTATCGAGAATTTATTAAGTATTTTGCTTGGATCTCAGCTCCGCTTACTCACCTTATGAAAAAATAGCCTAGTATTTGCTTGGGATATGGATTGCAAGGATGCATTTTTGAGATTAAAGAAAGCTATCACATCAGCTCCAGTATTGACTCTTCCTGATGGTACGAAGATGTTCACTATTAATACGAATTCTTGCAACATGGTTTTAGGTGCAGTGCTTATGAAGGAGGGTAGGGTTGTCTGCTACGGGAGTAGGCAATTGAGTGTGCATGAAAGGAATTACCCTATCCTTGATTTGGAGCTAGCATCGATAGTATATGCACTTAAGTCTTGGAGACATTATATACTAAGTGAGTGGTTCAAGATATATATTGACAATAAGTCTCTCAAGTACATTTTCTCGCAAAAGGATTTTAATTTTCAACAGCAATGCTAGATGGAGTTTCTTGCATCTTATGATTTCGAGATCTCTTATACCCCCAGGAAGGGGAATGTTGTAGTGGATACACTGAGCAGATAAAGGGATTCCATTGTTCGTAGAGTGGCAGAGTTTTGAATTTATCTCATCGTTCGATATTAGACCATCTACGGACTACGCACCATGGTTATTTGCATCACTGGAGGTGCGACCTGCTCTCTTAGAGTGCATTGGATCCAATCAGTGCGAGGATGAGCTGTTAGCGGATATCATGTACGGACTTAGTAAAGGAGAGGCCTTAAGTCGCCTTGCTAGGGATGCGAGAGGGTGGCTACATCATGATAAGAGATTATTTGTTCTCCAAGTTGATGATTTGTTGAGATCCATTTGAGAGGAGGATAATCATTCTTGGATGACCATACATCTGGGAGGCGATAAGATGTATAGATTCATGAGAAGAGTTTTTCATTAGATTGGGATGAAGAAGGATGTGGCAGTGTACGTGGCTAGTTGCATGACTTGTCAGAGAGTAAAGGCCGAGTAAAGGAAGCTTGGTAGAATGCTTCAGCCTCTAGACGTACCACATTAGAAGTAGGAGAGTGTCCCGGTGGACTTTATAGATGGACTGCCCAAATCAAGGAAGGGCAACACTAGAATCTAGGTTATAGTCGATAGGTTGAAAAACAGAGCTCACTTCATCCCGGTTAAGAGGGACGACAGCTTAGTTGACATCAGTGTATCTTAGAGAGATCGTCCGACTTCATGGAGTTCCTTCAAGTATTGTTAGGATAGAGACCACATGTTTACCAACGAATTTTGAAGGATCCAACAAGAGGCAGTGGGAACCCAGCTACGGCTTAGCACTCCTATCACCCTTAAACAGATGACCAGACAGAAAGCGTTAATAGGATTCTCGAGGATTTATTATGGTTGTGTGTCTTAAACTTCAGAGGGACTTGGGAGGAGCATCTTCTGTGGGTAGAGTTCGCATATAATAATAACTATCAGATAAGTATAGGTATGGCACCCTTCGAGACATTGTATCGATGGCCCTGCAGATCACCTACTTGTTAGTGGGAGTCTATGGATAGACTTCTGCTTGGACTTAAGACGGTTAGCGAGACCTCATAGAAAATAGGCTTGATTTGGAAGCGGATGAAGGCATCTTAGGAATAACAGAAGTTGTATGCAGATCAGTGGAGGACAAACCTAGAGTTCAAGATACGAGACTTAATTTTCATTAAGGTATCACCTTTGAGGAGTGTGGTACGGTTCAGCTCAGTTGGAAAGTAGGCATCAAGGTTCGTAGGCCATTCCCTACAGTGGAGAGGATACGTCATATGGCCTACAAAGTTAGACTATCAAAGTGGCTAGCCATAGTACATAATGTACTCCATGTTTCGCACTTGCAAAAGTGCTTACATGATTCTGCAGTAGTAGTAGAGTCGAGTACACTAGAGGAGATTGAGGTAGAGAGGAAAGCACTGGTCAAGTGAGTACCTACACTGATACTAGGGTCTAAGGTGAAGAAGTTGCAGAATAAAGGGATCAAACTTGTTAAGATTCAGTGGGGAGAGGATAGCGACGATGCGACGAGGGAACCAGTGGATAGGATTCGCACTTCTTTTATGTTCCTTTATGACAATATGGCCTTATTCCTATCCTTAGCTTTGAATTTGAATCTATTTTTCCTATAGTTTGAATTATAAATCTTAGATAGAAGCCTATGGGTGGTAGGAAATGGTTTAAAACATGTTGATAGAACATTTCATGGTTGAATGGATTCACGTGGATGCAAGTGTTTACTAGTAGATTTAATCGATGCATACACACACACTAGACACTAAATAGAGATTGACAAACTATGACACCTACATACTTGTATATTGATGTATGTGCATTTTAATTTATTTCAAAATGAATTAAATTGGTTGAATCATCATTTGGATGTCACGTTTTGGTGAATGATTGTGCACACGTATAGAATAATATGTCTGATTAGATTTCTTTTGCAAACATATTGGATTCATAACATAGACATGAAATTGCATTAAGGGGTTCAACTGAATCAGTGGACTGCCTAATTTTTGCATTAACTCAGGGACATATGTAACACTCCGTATTTTCTATGAATATTAAAATAGCGGCAGGTGGTGCGTCAGTGTAGGTTCCGACAGAGTACAGGCGTGCACGTACTCCGGAGTGGAAAAATCAGGCACTGGGCATCAGTAGTTATACATTGTGCATCTTGAATTGTGTCGGGTCGCCATCATAGGGATTGATACACCCTATAGTGAGACCATCACAGGTATCTACAAACAAGCGGGGCTGAATGACATAAATAATAAATACATGCGAGTAGAAGCCGATCGATAAAGGGATCATTTTATTATGAATACATGAGTCAAGTTGAAACAATTGTTAGTAGGTGTAGAGAAATAGAAATGGGTGCGATAGCATATTCAGTTTATCTTGCCTTATCTTATGTTATCTTGTTACTATGGTATTGTCTTATATTTGGTTTATTGATCATGTCATGATCCTTTTTCTTGTCTACATGTTGAAAATCACTAGGCTTACCAGGCTTTATGTATGACCCATTTTCTTTCATCTTCTTTTCTTTCATCCCCCCCCCCCCGGTCCATAGGGATGGAATACTTCAGCTTAATCCAGACCTTTTCCAGCTTGAAGAGAGTAGATGTATTGCTTGGATTCTCTTTTCTTGGGCTATGGCTGTGGTTACACTTTTATTGGTGATTTATGCTGCTTTACTACTGTTTTATGCTTCTTTATGCATTTGGAGTTTTGAATTAAGATAGAGGTTTTATTTTAATGATTTGGAAGTTGGGTTTTGAGACAATGGTTGCAATGTTTTGACTGAACCACGCTGCTTATGAAATGATTTCAGTTTTTCCGCTGTTTGTATGTCTGTCTTGTAAATTATCTGTATCTTTTACCTATAACGCTTCACCAAAGTTAATGCATTCCCTTTGTGAGTGACCTTAATGGAGGTGGGGTGTTTCAACGTATACACTACACTACTTGCATATGTTCATAAGATGCATTAGAAAATTTAAGGATAGTGGTTCATGGTTGAGTAGATGGGTGTAGATAATGGTTGATAATAATTATGACATTCTTCCAGCCTTGGAGATTTCAAGGATGAAATCCTTTAAGGAGGGGAGAATGCAACAACCCGAAAATTTAACATAGCAAATTAATTGAAAGATTTATAAAATAAATATTAATTAGAAAAACATTGGGAAATGGGCGACGGGGATTGCACCATTGGGTCATTACGAAATTTTGGCTAAGATAGACTTTTGGCTTATTAAAACCGGACTTAAAATGAAGAAAATATAAAAGAAACAAGTTTGAGTTTTGAATTTTAAAAGGTAGCAACTTTCGAGTAAATCATAATTAATATTCAACATAAATCATGGTAGGCCGGCATGCCCAGCACTCAATTGGGTCAACCAAAGGGTCGACCTAGACTTTAAGTGGGTCGACCCAGCTTTGGCAACATGCATACCGGTAGGCACGTTGTTGATTGGTTTTTGGTGGCTTCTGGGTGGATTCTTCTAGAGAGTTCTGAGGTCTAATGGCCTAAAATCTAACCCTAAAATCTAACACATCTAAACGCCCTAGCTTTACTTTAAATAGCTTCCAAAACCTAGCCAAATTTCACTACTCCATTCCTCTGCCTCCCTTTAAAATAACCCTCTTCTCAAATAAAACTATAATGGAGTACTGATGCTGATTCTACATTTATTTTTGGGTTATATTCACAGCTAGAGACTATCTACCGAGGCTTGATTTGAGTTGCTTAGAATTTGTTATAATATTTAAGTAATTGCAAGATTCGGAAAAAATTGAGGTTTCTTCTTGATAGGATAATAAGTTGTAGGTTCTGAATTCTATTCTCTTTTCTATGTAAATCTGAATCTGATTCTATCCTCCTTTTGTTTATTTTTAGTAAATCTATTACTGTAGTTTTATTCAACTATCTATAACCTTGCTCATCCTATGTAATTTTATTACAGTTCTATGTCAGCCCTATTTTACTTCAGATCTACCTTTATTTATCTGAGCCTAGGCCATTCGAGAGCTTAGGCCATTTTCCTTTTTATTTTAGGCATCAAGTTCAGGCCTTCTTAAGCCTAAACCTTTTATTCTTTCTTATTTATAAATTGGATTAAAATATGGGATTGGGAAATAATAACGCAATTAGAGAATAATAATAAATATGGATAAAAATGATAAAATAGGCTTATCTGAAATTGTATAATAAAAGAGAAATTGTAACTTTGATAACTAAATAAATGACATTTGGATAATGGCAAATGACAGTGGTTGGGTTGTACAATTAAATTAAACAAAATAGATGTTTATTTACATCCTATGAAATGATAGAAAAGTTACATGAAAGAAAGTAGGCTTATCAATAAACTTAAGATTGGTGTTAAGTTTAATTGAATAGATTAATAAGCAGGTGTAGTTGGAGTCCGTTCCGACAGCGGCGACTGATTTGGGAAAATAAGAGGCTCGTAGTATTGCTCCGTTATGGCAGTGAGGGTACACTGATTAGGGAAAATAAGAGACCAACTAAAATGAGGGACTAAGTTTAGGGGTGACTCATTTTGAATTACATAATTTTTTTGTTGGGGATCTGTATTAGTCAGTATTCTTTTTATCACACTACACTGAGGTCTCACGAGGCAGCGAAAGCATGCTTATGCTGAATTAGGCAGTAAGAGGTCCAAATGTAATGGGTACGGCCGGTGAGCGTGCATCGCACGGATTAGGGCAGATTAGGCGTTGTTACGCTGTGATATCCGCTATGTCCTTAGAGCTGATTGGTCGGGTCTGATAAACCCAAGTCCATAGTCGGCATAGGTTATCACAATTGGTGTTTTAGGAGTTGATCGATGGGTAGAATTGGATTATATCCTAATTTTTGAAATGTAGCAATTGGTGTAAAAATAGAATGATTTGACAGTCGACTATCTTGTAGAAATATACTTTTGTTCTTAGTTACTTTATTGAGCTTTATTTTACTATCATATCTAGATTTCCTCTTTTTCACTCATGCTAGTAATTACTGAACTCACTAGGCTTTATGTCTGACTAGTTTTTTTCTCTTCTTCCTTCCTTTCCCCTAGGTTTTCTGGGTGAAGGATCGGGCACTTAAGAGAGCTCTGACCCATCTCAGTCCTTTGGAGATTATCATCTGTCTTGTCTTTTGTGCTTACATGTACCTTTCCTCGTTTTATTTTATTTTGTACTTGATGATGAAGGGGATACTTTCTATTTTGGTTCATTGATTTGTTGTTGTTGAGACAGCTATGGTTTTATGACATGTTATGTAATGACACTGCTTATTTTGTTTTAAGTGAAAAAAATTAAATTCTGCAATGTTAATTTATGTTATCTTGTGAATTTTAGCCTCTTTGATGTTATTTTATACCTATACTCTTCATATTTCTTAATGAAATCCTCATATTGGTTTTGTTAATAAATGTGGGGGGTTACACCTAATTATTTCCCCGCTTCCCATCAACGCTTCTCTACCTCCTCGAACCCCCTCAACGTCGTACCACCTCCTCCTGAACCATTCCCGCCAAACCCTGATCCTCCTCCTATAGAATCTTCTATTTCACTTCCTCTTGACCCTACTTTACCTCCCGTAAGTGGTCATCTCTTTTTGCTTCCAAACCATGAAATGCTGTAGACTTCGCAGCTTTTCCAATCACCTTGAAGTTTTCAGGAAAACGTCTCGTAAGAACTGAAGACATCGTTCAGGCCAGTATTGAGATTTGGAGGTTGCTTCCTTGATGCATCATTTCCTACACGACTGTGTTGACTCATCTCAAAAGGCTATGGAAACCACAAGGACATATAAAGATTAAATCAAATGGTAATGTCTTTTTTTCATTTGTCAAACTATGATGACTAAAATAGAATTCTTGAGGCTGATCCCCATCATAATTAAAAATAAGATATTCATTGTCAAAAAATGGGATGTAACAATGGTTATTTCAGGTAATGGAATAAAGCATGTCCCAGTGTGGATCAACATGCTCAATTTACCTATGGTAGCATGGTCCGAACTAGGTATTTGTTGGCTTTGCTTCACAAGTTGGTAGATTTTTATGTATGGACTCCTCTACAGCGAGCTTGGAGAGACTTAGCTATGTTAAATGCATGGTTGAAATCTCCATTGATACTGAATTGTCGAATTCCATCCCCTTGCTCCTAGGTGATGGTCTGTTCATCAGGTTAAGGTGACCTATCTTTGGAAACCCAACCTTTGCACTAGCTGCAAAGGGTTGGTAACTTGATAGTTAATTGTCCTAACAGTACTAGAAAAGTAGATACAGTGGATAAAAATTTGGCAACAACTGGTAAGAAAAATGGTAAGATAGATAAGGGACCTGTGGTTGATCTGAACCATGTTACTAAGCCTGTAGTCTTACTACACCTATTAAAAACATAACTGGATGAAAGTATTGAGGACCAAAAGGTTTAGATTTGGCTCAGGTAGAAATATGGTGAAAAGGAAGGAGTAGGTTAAGGAAGTCTATATTAAAAAGTCAAAAGAAATAGGTAGTAAGAAGGGAGCTGAAAAATTTGGTGTTGGCTCTATTAAAAGTTGCATTGCCCTTAGCACACTAGGCAATGATAGTGAAAAACAGTCAAACTCTCAGGGTCTTAAGAAGGTAAGTTACTATAACTGCGTTGCAGGTTGAGCCTGTTATATCTAGTTCTGCCAATCAAGTGTTGAAACAGACTAACCCTGTTGGTAGTGTTGACATTGCAGAGACAATAAAGACATGCTTTAGAGATAAAGGGAAAGAGAACCAGTAAATGGTGACAAATGAGAAGTGCAAGTTAAAACAGGTATGAAAGACAGAGGCTTTCTTGGATGCCCAAAGATAGGAAGTGCAAATGAAGAGTAGGGCATGCAAAAAGAAAACATCATGCAGACCCTCTTTAAAGATGTAAACGAATTTGAAAATTCAATGATTAAAGGTGGGAAGGACTTAGATGTGAGCTTAGCCCCATCTCCTCAGGGTACTTCTTCAACTCAAACTGGAAATTTTAAATTCAAGCCGAGCTTTTTGAATAGCCCTTTTCCTAGTGTAAAAACAAAAAACAAGGGCAATCTTAGTGCTAGTGAAACTGAAAGCTCTTCTGCTGCTAAGAGAAATGGAAAGTCGAAGCAGGACCCCATTATGCTCATATCCTTCCCCTTTGCGGCCTACAGGCCTCCACCCACCATTACTGGTTCTAGGGCTATTGATTTGCTACACGACCCGAAACACACACAGAAACTAGCAAGTTGACCCGACCCATTTAGTTGGCGGGTCATTTTCGGATTAACCCGAATTTTACCCATTTATGGTGAGTTTAGGGTTGATGCACCAACCCGATTTTGACTCGCCAAACCCGATTATATGTTGTATCTCTTCCATACTGTTAGTCTTTTATGTATGTTGTTAGTGTTAGTCTTTTATTTATGCAGTAACTAGTATGCTCATATGTTCTTGTGTAACCTGTTATATTTTACTAATTTATTCTTGTATGTTGTTGTTATATTTTACTTATAATAACCATATCTCTTCCAAACTAGTAGTCTTTTTTATATATAGTATGCTCATATATTCTTACGTATGGAGAATGATTTTTGGATATGGTGATTTCATGCTTTATATATATGCTCCATGTTGGTGATTTTATAACTTGTTGCTTGTTGATGATTTTGTAACTTGTTGCATGTTAGTTATTACATAATATTGTTGCATGTTAGTGATTTAGTTGTTTTGCTGTTTATATTAGTGAGCAATATTTGTTAGTAGGTCAAATGAGTAAATCCGACCCGACAAGACCCGTTTAGTTAAATGGGTTATATAAGCCGGTCAGGTCAACCCATTTACGAACGGGCCGAGTTCGGGTTGGAAAAAATGATCTATTTAATAAACAGGTTGACTCATACTATTTTTAAATCAACCTGAGCACGAATTGACCCGAACATGACCTGACATGACCCATTGACAACCTTAATTGTTGTTGATCTGGCCTTATGTAACAACCCTAGTTTTTGAGAATCGAATATTTGATTCTTTTAAATAGTATATAGTGATTTGGGAATTTAAACAACTCAAGTTTTACAATTTTGAGTATTTTATTAATATAAATTTTAAAATTAGTTCCAAAGTAGTTGAGAATAAGTTGGATTTGCAATACAGTATGAGTTGGACAATATAAAAGGATTTAGTTAAGTTATATTTGAATTGTAATAAGGAATTCGTTTACTAAACAAAGTCTGAACGTATTAATTATAATTCAATTAAAACGAGCCCACAACATCGCAGTAGCTCGTAGTTTTACGTTTTGAACTTCAATTGGATAACAGGATCCAACATATGTCGAAATTATTTGAAACAAGAATATTTTGGATCTATTGGATTATAATTTTCTAACGAAAGAGAAAAATCGAGATTTCATGTTGTAGATTTTGATTTATGTCAGAATTAAATTTTTAGAAAGTTGCTATAAAATGTTTATGAACGATAACAAATTATTTAATAAATTAAAAGGATTTTGTTGAAAATGAATACCTATTTAACATGGAAACAAAAACATCGAGTTTAAAACTCAAACTTGTTTATTTTGAAGCAATGTATAATTTTATTTGAATATATACGATAACAAAAATTTATTATTATTATTAAATTGAATTGTTCGAAACCAATTTATAATTATATCATTTTAATTTAACATATAAAAATAGCTAGATTTCAATGAAACGAATTTTATTAGATTCGTAAAAACTAGTTATTACTGGATTTCAAATTTCATGCTGTTAGACCAAAAAATGGCACTAACACCCAAATGCTATGTGAAAACCTCATAATCACAGACTAATGCAGAAAAAACAGTAAAATAAGAGGAGACACCCGAGGTTTTTATAGTGGTTCGGCTCAAACAAAGCCTACGTCCACTTTATAGTTTCTTAAATCCTAAGAAGCTATTACAATACAGTTTGTTTGCGGTTTATACACAATAGCCTTGTGCTACAATGAAGAAGAGGAGATTAGAGAATGAATTTATACACGAATTCCTCGTGTTAAAGTGATGAGCAATGTCCTTGCTTGGTTGTAAAGGAGGCCAAGTGTTTGAGTAGCCAAAAAGTCCCTTGAAATGGCCATTTGATGGAGTATTTATAGGTGTAGAGAAGCCCTGGGGAGATCCGGATGAATGACAAGCGTCCCCAATCCAACGCCTTGATAGGACGTGGTGACTAAGTGGCAAAATGGGAGAAAGCCTCTCCAATTCGTGTAAGGCCATGTGGAAGGTGATCCATGAAAGTAGGAGGAAATGGTGCCACATGAATAGGTCAATTCTGAAGTACAGCAGTAGATCGAAGGGGGTCGGTTTGGTTCTCCATCCGATCCGAACCGGAGTGCCCAAAGCCAAGCGTGCTTGACGAGTAGAAGGAGCCTTGTGCGGGTCGGGTCTTTCTTTAGCCGATCTGAACCGAGGTGATGTCTCCGATCCGATGACTGGAAGCACTTCAGTGCAGAATACTTCAGGCGTGTCGGGTCTTCTTTACCAAACCGACCCGGTTCATCCGATCCGAACCAAGTTGAGGATGATGCCAAATTTCCAAATCCAAGTTCCCGGTTCTGCATGCGTTCACGGAAGCGGGCACAACTTTTAAACCATAAGTCTGTTTTAGCCAAACGAAAGATTGACTTGAAGCTGATTTAGAGAGCTACAAAATTTACAGGGCTCAGCTCCGTATTTGATGATTTCGAGCCAAAAAGAGATCGTCTGATAGTAGTTTCGGGCCATTCTTTGTTTGTGATGCGACATCAACCAAATCGCTTCCTGTCTTCTGACAATGTTCTCAATACTTGAGCATATTGTTAATCAGAGATTCCATGTGTGACTGCTTTGACTAAAAAGCGGGTCAACATTTTTCCCTCCAGAACATGTCTTGCTGAACGAAGGAAGATGTGTTCTGGATAATCCAAGAAATCCAAGGCCATGCCGGGCCTACCAGCTGCAAGTATAATCCATACCTGCGAAGAAAAGGAAGCAAATAGGTATGTCAAAACCTGATAAGACTGATTACATTTTCGAGCATAGACCATGCTTCGGCGTTTGTTTGAGCATAAACCATTCTTAAGAGACGTTCAAATCATCCTGCCAAAACCTGATGAGGGACCTAACCTTCCGGGTATAAGCCATACCAGGAAGTTCAAACTGAGCATAAGCCATACTCGAGTTTTATTGAGTTCCTTTGCCAAGTCCTGACAAAACAATAAGCCGTTCCAGATTATAATCCATACTTAAGAATCCTAGTGAGTACAATCCATACTCATATCGGGATAGAACTATACTTGCCAAAACCTAACAAGACAGTCTGTCCCTAGGCATAATCCATGCCTAGGGGTCCAAGATAAGTATAAGCCACACTTTGATTGAGATTGAGAATCCTGCCACAACCTGACAAGACACATAAATTTGCCAAACATAATCCATGCTAGGAAAGTCTTTCCTTATTCAATTCCAAGTACAAAACCAAAGCAAATCCTGATTGGTTTGTCTTCAAGCGTAGAGCATGTTTTGGAGCTTAATCCTAACCCCGAACGTGTGTACTCTGATTTAGCCCATCGGAAAACCTAAAGAAAGCAAAGAGACATATCTTAAATCCTAAGAAATGCGGAAAGTGCAGAGTGATCCAATCCAGATCAGTTGATGATGAGCCCACGAGAGCTCGATCCAGGATCATTCCCTCTCCGGGGAGAAGGTGGAGATAGCGCAGGTACAGGCGATGTTGGTTGTTTCACATACTCGGGTAGCTCTCCACCTCTAACCTGTTCCTCAATCAAGTCTCGCAAGTGCCTACACTCATTTGTGTCCTGACCGTCCGTATCATGAAATATGCAGTATTTTCCAGAATCGCGTTCTCTTTGCGATGGCTCCCTCCAGGGAGGCTTTGGATAGGAGATATCACTGTTTGTGTTCACGTAGATGCCGGTTAGTGACGAATTGAGCTCTGTGTACTTTTCATATCTAGGCCCTCTCCGGGGTTGAGCGTTGCGGTCATTCTTGACAGCAACTTTCCCTTTGCCTTTTCCAGAATTAGACGGTTCTCCATCTCTGAGCATGTTGACATCGAGAATTTTCTTTTCGGACATTGCGTCTTCTTCACGTAGAAATCTATCTAATACAAGGTAGAATTCACTGAGATTCCTTGGTGGGTATCGGTATAAGGATTTTTTGAACTCCGAGTTGTCTAAAACGCCGGATACTGCCGCCATCAGTACCAAAGATGGCTCGGGTCGATCAACGGATGCTGCTGCAACATTGAACCATTCCAAAAATGAGCGCAGAGTTTCTCTGGGCTTTTTCTTGATTGTAGTTAGTGACATTACATTCTTGGGTCGAGCGATGTGGACCCGAAACTGTTCAATAAAGAGAGCGACCAACATGTTCCAGCTGTTGATCGATTCAGATTCCAGCTGCCGAATCCACATAGCAGCTATGTCGGTTAAGAAGAGAGGGAAGCATTTTGCCATGACGTTTTCCGACGCCGATTGAGCTTCCATATGCCATTTCTAGCGCATGAGATGCACGGTAGGATCCGTCCTGCCATTGTAGGGCTCCAATTGTGGAAGTTTGAAATCTAGGGATTGCGAGAATTCCTGATTTCCTGTGTGAATGGATTGTGGTTGACATCATCCATGTCATTCTGATAGGTGCGGCCTCTCGAGAGGCGTTCAATGAGGTTGGCGAGCCGATCGCCTTCAAAGAGCTATTGCAGGCTGCTAAGGTCAGAGCTGGTGCCCCCAACGTTAAATCTAGAAGGGTTTGGAAGTGTGTAGGGGACTTAGAGAGATGTCCGGATTGGATCGGGTGTAGCAGGGCCGAACCAAACCTATTCTCGTGCCCCCATCCGAGGCAACTCATGCTGAAGCTGCGGAGGTCTTGATGCTTAAGTCTCGAAGAAGTGAGGAGGGTCATGGTGATATGCACGGTTCGGGTCGGAGATACCGATCCGACCAGGTTCTCCTGATCTGAACTGGGGTGCTTCGCATTGATGTTGGGTGGCAGTGCCAATCCGAACCGAGGCGGAGGTTGGTCGTGCTCGACCTGAACCTTGAGCTTCTAAATTTCCATTAGAAATATTAAGCGTCGGAGCTATTAGTTGTTGAGGGGTATTGCCCCGGAGTCCATTCGTGCCTCCGGTTCGGATCGGATCCGTACCGATCTGGTTCGCTGCTCTTGCTGGGGCTTGATCTGTTGTTTGTAAAGCGTTGTTTCCAGCAATTTGAATGTTGTCGCTCGGCCTGCCCTCCATCCGAGCGAAGAATCCATCTATCATCTCATGTTGTTTGCGGAGGAGATTGTCTTGCCTTGCCATCTAAGCTCTCAATTTGGTGAGAACGCCAACCATCTCTTCTCGCGTCAAGTATGCTGATGGGTTTCCATGTGAGGAAGCTTCATGGCTTGCCTTGTTTCTCGTGCCTTCGCCTTCAACACGGGAAATCTTTTGCTTAGCCATCGATCCAATAGCCAAACAATCCGATTACTTTAGAGCTAGAAATTGAAGTAGTTGTGTGCCCCCCTACCTGGCGCGCCGAAATATTAGACCAAAAAATGACTCTAACACCCAAATGCTATGTGAAAACCTCACAATCACAGACTAATGCAGAAAAAGCAGTAAAATAATAGGAGACACATGAAATTTTTATAGTGGTTCGGCTCAAACCAAGCCTATGTCCACTTTATAGTTTCTTAAATCATAAGAAGCTATTACAATGCAGTTTGTTTGTGGTTTATACACAATAGCCTTGTGCTATAATGAAGAAGAGGAGATTAGAGAATGAATTTATACACGAATTCCTCGTGTTAAAGTGATGAGCAATGTCCATGCTTGGTTTTAAAGGAGGCCAAGTGTTGGAGTAGCCGAAAAGTCCCTTGAAATGACCATATGATGGTGTATTTATAGGTGTAGAGAAGCCCTGGGGAGATCCAGATGAATGACAAGTGTCCCCAATCCAACACCTTGATTGGACGTGGTGACTAAGTGGAAAAATGGGAGAAAGCCTCTCCAATTCGTGTAAGGCCATGTGAAAGGTAATCCATGAAAGTAGGAGGAAATGGTGCCACATGAATAGGTCAATTCTAAAGTGCAGCAGCAGTCAAAGGGGGTCGGTTCGGTTCTCCATCCGATCCGAACCGGAGTGCCCAAAGCCAAGCGTGCATGACGAGTAGAAGGAGCCCTGTGTGGGACGGGTCTTCCTTTAGCCGATCCGAACCGAGGTGATGTCTCCGATCCGAAGACTGGAAGCATTTCAGTGCAGAATACTTCAGGCGGGTCGGGTCTTCCTTACCGAATCGACACATTTCATCCGATCCGAACCGAGTTGAGGGTGATGCCAAATTTCCAAATCCAAGTTTCCGGTTCTGCATGCGTTCACGGAAACGAGCACAACTTTCAAACTGTAAGTCCGTTTTAGCCAAACGAAAGCTCGACTTGAAGCTGATTCAGAGAGCTACAAGAGTTACAGAGCTCAGCTTCGTAATTGATGATTTTGGGCCCAAAAGAGATCGTCTGATAGGAGTTTCGGGCCATTCTTTGTTTGTGATGCGACTTCAACCAAATCGCTTCCTGTCTTCTGACAATGTTCCCAATACTTGAGCATATTGTTAATCAGAGATTCCATGTGTGGCTTCTTTGACTAAAAAGCAGGTCAACACGTGCCGATCGAATTTATTGTGTGAGCATGCGAGAAATAAAATGAATCGATTGATAGTTTAATATTAAAAGTATCTTTTTTTAATGGACTCGAATTTTTAGGAAACAAGTTTTGTTCGGTCTGCAATGTCGAACTATAGCAGGTGGTCCATTTTTATCGCAATCGGATTTCATATGTGGTCACACGAATAAATAAATGTCGAAAACAAATAGTGGTAATATATAATATTCAATAAAATCAAATAAAATTATATTAAACTTGACCTACATAACATCGTTTACATTTCTTAATCCTCAACGTTTTCATTCTCCGATCAATGCCAAAATCAAGCCGCTACTCTTCTTGTAAATGTGAACTTCAAAATTTGTTGAAAAATCCTAAAATTCAAAAGAGGATATTTTTGAGTTAGATAAGCTTTGGTCTTCATTTGGTATGTATTTCAAAAGGTGCGACTTTGTTTACTGGATTCACGGTTTCAACAGCACACCTAAGTTTAGGCTTCTATAAATTGTAGCCTTTAACTGGAGTTTTCAATATTGTATTGGTGATTATGGTAGACAGTAGCATGTATTGGTGAAATTTTGTAGGACTCAGTGTTGATTTTTTTCATTGATTGCACGGTGGAGCATGAGGCTGGCTTAAACCATGATTCAAAAAGGAAGCTCGAGTTGAACATGGAGTTTATGGGGTGGTGTATCTCGAGAAGGAGAAGACACTGGTGGAGTCGGCTCGAAAGGATGGACGGGGGAAGGAGCAGCAATCAAAGAAGTAATCGACAATGGTGAATGGGTTTGCACCTAGACCAATGTGGAAGAAAGGATAAGCGAGTTTTAAACATGGGTCAAGTAGTTAAAAAGGGTAACTAAAATTAACTATTAACTAATTAATTATATTTATATCATTTAATTCGTATTCAACTTGTAATATTAATAATTTTTGCATACGT
Source organism: Allium sativum (assembly GCA_030737875.1). Lineage (NCBI taxonomy): Eukaryota > Viridiplantae > Streptophyta > Magnoliopsida > Asparagales > Amaryllidaceae > Allium > Allium sativum. Next base: position 435,888,694 of record CM060912.1, read on the forward strand.
TATAAAATTCGATGAAACAAGATCTGTTGGGATCATATGGACGAGTACTACAAGCCCATGATAAATTGGAATGGTCTTGAGCAAGTCAGTATGTTTTTAATTTTAAGCATTTGTTTAAAATTAAATAAAACGACGTTGACTCATCGGTTGAATGATTGGTGAGTTATCAACTCACCTTTCTGCAATACTATTCAAAATTATATCATGTTATAAATATCTATTGTTTAATCGGTATTTATTTATGTGATGTGATTGTTTGGATGATTGATGGTTATTATTTGAATGATCGATTGAACTAACTTATTTTATTGCGTGAACTGTTTGGTTATGGTTATAAATTTCCGTCTATGAACGAATAAACTCTGATACTGTCTGCATTTAAAAAGAAGGATCATTTATAATGAATTAGTTTAAATTGTCCATTTATATGCTTATTGTTATATTGACTGTAATGTAGGGAGAAACAGGTTGGAGGGATCCACCTGGATTCCTAAAATATTTTAATGTTGTTTTCTTTCATATTATTATTATTATTATATGAACTTCCTAACGAATCTGTTTGTATGATGATTTGGTTGTTGAATGTTGAATTGAAATCAACCCTAATGTTATTAACAATTAATAAACAGCATTGACTAAGTGATTGGCAGCAGATGGTCCAGAAATCCATATTTTTAAGATGTTGATTGACTGTTAGGTAAATTGACTGAAATGCAGTTGTAAAATTTATTTTATAGTTGAAGTCAAAATTTGAAATCTTTTTTATATAAATTATTTTAAATAAAAATTTTATAAAAAGAAAAATCAATATTTATTGTTTATTTTAAGTAATTATAAAATGATTTATCATGATTGTATCTATGAAATTAGCCTACGGGTCGATAATTTGGAACAATTATATCTATGAAACAATTAAGTAATTTTTTTTGAAAGGAAGCACAAAAAATTGATTACTCAACATGAAAATTACAAAATGTACAACATCCTCGATATAAACAAAACATCCCCATACCTAGACTCTAAATTATTACCAAAAATGCATTCATTAGTCAACAAGACTCACGACTTTTACAGAATTAACAAAGAATGCACTATAAAAAAAAGAACAGAAACCAATGAACATGATATAATATTCCTACCAGAACTCCACATCACAGATGTTGATAGCCTCAAAAAACCACTTTAAGTTTGTAGCTTCAGAAAGATTTAATTCTAGTCAACAGTTCAAGAGTATCCACTTGTAAACCTGATTCATCAACAAATTTAGTAGATAACACCATATACTGTTGCATGACAATTGCGTATACTAATGCCAAACAGACAAAATAACTGTAGATATCCTATAGAAAATCTGGATCTGAAAAATTGCTCCATAAAAGCCATCATCAAGTAAAGAATGGGTCAAACAAAGGAGAAGGATTTCTCCTTGTATGCCTATTATTCGATTTCACATTACTATTACGAGGTAACACATCTTCAGGTCTGAAGTCTCTACCTTTATCCAAATCATCCCAAATTTTACATGAATTTTGATACTCTTTGGTTTGATAAAAGAAAAAGAAGCTAACGATGCGCTATTACAAGAAGGTGGTAATTTAATATTTGAGGGAGGTTTTAACTAAGCATAAGGTGATTGAATAGGAGGTACAGAGGAGGATGACTGAAGAGAAAATTTGGAGACATACATATTAGAACTTGATGAAGAAGCACAAGACATGGTAGCCAATGGATAAAATGTTGCAAAAATTATATTGTCCTTCATAAAAGATTCAAAAGGCTGAATTTAAAACAGATAAAGATGTTGCTGCCATGCATGAAGCTTATAAAGAAGAAGTGGCATTAGTGGAAATTAAAGCAAATGAAGAAGCTACTGTATCAGAGGAATGCAAACCTAGATGATTCACATCCTCAAACTTATCATCATATAAATCGCTAGAAAAAGATTCATCACCATTACGAATGATACCATCACTAACTTCACTGACTTCAACAACCTCATTTGCTGGTGCATTCATACCATCACTAACTTCATTGCCTTGTACATTCTTTCAAGCGACATCACCAATATGAATCTCTTTACTATTATCAACTTCTTTACCAATCTTAGAAACTTGTGCAATTGAACTAAGACCTACCCTTAAACTGCCTTCATTAACAACATCCTTACTAGCTTGATGATTTAAACTAGCATAAACCCCAAAACAGTTACCATTAAACTCAGTGGCTAATACATCAAAAGGATTGGCATCTTCATTTACCACGTCAGTAGTACCATCATCATTAGCCTTGTTATTATTCACAACTTTCCTTCCCTAAATTTTCTTAGATTTCGAATTAACAATAGCCCAATGATTGTGGTTAGACCATGAGAAGGCTCTTTTATTGTACTGACCAACATGTTCATTATTTCTATCATGAGTATCATCAACACAATCCTCTACATGGTCTTCATAATCCATCTATGCCTTAGTACTGTGTTCACAATTATTGTTTCATGGCCAAAAACCTTACAAATAGTACAAATTCTTGGTCTCCAATCGTAAGTTATCCAAGCAGTATGACAATCTTTACCTAAACCATCAACTATTACTTTTTCAAGAAGATCAAAATCAGATGAAACTTCAATCAAAGCCTTTTCATATCTAAATCTATGCAATTTCTCTGTACTGCTATAGAAATGGATTAACCTCCCCACATGACAAGTGTCCTAATTAATTCCTAATAGAGTAATAGGAATTCCATAAAAGTGAACCCAAATAGGCATTTTATTAATCTGATCTTGAGAGTTTCCAATTGATGGATCCCATCTAGTTATTATGAACATACGACCTCTTATAAAAATTGGAATAGATTTAAGAATTTTTCTCTGTCAATGTCATTGGAAAAAAGAAAAAAGAAATGTACACCTTCTGATTTAATATTTACTTCACCATCTAATTTCCAAAATCAATAAAGAAAATTTACCACCAAGTGATAAGAAAAGGTGTCATGTAAGAAGAATCCTACCAAGTAATTGCTCCAATAATCCATGCCTTTGTTATTTACAATGTCTGTCATCTTTTTCAGCATACCCTCCTAGGAATATCAAAATGTTGCGGTTTGAAAATACATGTGTACCGTCGAAGCGAATTCACTATGCCATAGATGGCATATCGCAATAAAAATCCATGGTGTTGCAAGCTACAATGTTGCCATTGCTATGCTATTTTTTGTCTATTGCAGCACACGCTTAAATGTGTTAGCATATATATCAACATGTGTTGCAGTAACCGCATGAATAAAATTATCAATCCGCGTCAACACAATCCAACAGTTCAGGTTAGTGATCTACGTGAAATAATGTTTAGTCCAGATTAGCAATCCGCACGTGAAATAATGTTTATGACGGGAGGAAAAAAAAGGGGGAAAACTAACAAAATATTGAAAGTTTCAGTCGAAATTTAACAAAATACTTCACCGCTCAACCCGTCAAACACTCACTCTCTGGTTCAATCAGGGTTAAAATTTCAAGTTTACAAGCTTAATTAGGGTTCGATTAGGGCAGATTCGAGTTCAAGTTCAATTAGGGCTTCGGTGTTTCAATTAGGTCTTTAATTTGGGTTCGTTTGGGTTTTCGATTTTAGTTAGGGCTTCGATTTAATCTGTTTCTTAAGTTATCACTCAATGTATATTTCAATTTTTTTATGTTTGTTGTGTTGCATAATGTACTGTTTTACTTGTGCCTAATTTACTGCTTTAAGGTATCACTCAATGAACGACGAGGAAAAACTATGTGTAGTACTTCCTAAGTTAAGTAAAGGGTACATCAGTTAAGTGAAACATTTTATTCGAAATAATTTTTCTAGATTTGCAGTAGGCGATGAAATTACACGCCCTTGTAAAAAGTGTCATAATCGCAAGTGGAATTGTCAAGAAGTAGTTTACAACCATCTGATTTGGAATGCTCATCTGAATTGTACATGAAATGGATTTGTGAGGTTTCCTGTTTAGATCCTGAAAGGAGCGATAACGATATGGATTGTGAAGAAGGAATAAATTTTGGAGATAATTTCGATGAGATGTTGCAACATACTTATGGAAATATGCAGAATAATGAAGATGGATGTTCCTATGGGTCAAATGGAATAGATGTCAATGCTAGAAAATTTCATCAACGTGTTGAAGAGGGAAAACAACCATTATATCCCGAGTGTACTAAATTTTCACGATTAAGTTTCATTGTCAGGCTTTATTCTTTAAAATGCCTACATAGAATCACTGGGTCTGCATTCAGCGATTTATTAGAGTTGATGAAACAAGCTTTTCCACAAGCCCACATCCCTTTATCTTTTAATGCTACCAAAAATATCATTAAAGATTTAGGCCTCGATTACCAAAGAATACATGCATGTCCAAATGACTGCATGCTATATTGGACAGAAAATGAAAAGGAAAATAACTGCAAAAGTTGTGGTTTTCATAGTGGGTTATACCGGAAGAGAAAGTGGCTATTGGAAAAGATTCGGGGAAGCGGATTCACAAAGTACCAGCAAAAGTGATGCATTATTTTCCACTAAAACCAAGGCTGCAAAGGATGTTCATGTCCAAGGAGTACGCAGAACTCATGTTATGGCATGCAGTGGGATGAAAAAATGATGGCAGACTTCGACATCCAGCTGATGGCGAGGTATGAAAGATTATGGATGCCAATTATCCTCATTTTTCATCAGAAAACAGATATATCAGGTTAGGAATAGCATATGATGGATTCACTCCTTTTCGTACAATGACTACACGGCATAGCACATGGCCGATCGTATTGGTAAATTATAACCTTCTACCTTGGTTATGCATGAAGACAGAAAGTTTGATACTTTCAACCCTTATCCCTAGTCCAGAGTCTCCTAACAATTACATTGATGTCTACATGGAGCCTCTTATTGTAGAATTGAAAGAATTATGGGATCTTTGCATACAAACTTATGATGCCTTCACTGGTGATAATTTCACATTACATGCAAGCATGTTATGTACGATCAGCGACTTTCCGGGCTATGCAATGTTATCTTGCTGGAGCACGAAGGGTTATTTAGCTTGTCTCGTATGCCATTTCGAGACTTCTTTAACTTATTTGAAACATAGTAAAAAAATGTGCTACATGAATCGTAGGAAATTTTTAGACCTGCGACACAAGTGGGGGTTTAATAAGAAAAGGTTAAATGGTGAAATTGAAATGGGAACACCTCCCGGTATTTTATTCGGGACTGACATTAAAGAATTGTTAGCTGGTTATGAAAATTTTTTTAGGAAGAAAGAGCTCAAGAAGCATAAAAATGATTCTCCTTTTAAAAAAAGTCAATATTTTTAAATTTATCATATTGGAGTCAAAATGAATGTCGACATAACCTCGATGTTATGCACATAGAGAAAAACATTTGTGATAACATACTTGGTACTTTACTAAATATTGATGGGAAGTCGAAAGACCATTTAATTGCTCAGCATGATTTACAAAAGATAGGCATTAGGCAGGTTCATCATCCTGTTCCATTAACTGATCGGAATTACCTTGAGATGAGGGCTGTGATATTTGAAATGACGAACAAGGAGAAAGAACTATTTTTCTCGGTGTTGGACAACGCTAAACTACCTTATGGTTATGCAGCTAATATCAGCAGGTATATAAACAAGAAAGAGAGGGAAATTGCATGGTATAAGATCCATGATGCTCATTTTCTTCTCCAATACTTGCTGCAGTTTGCCGTGAAGAAATTTGTAAAGCTTGAAGTTGCAATACCTATGATAAGATTAGGTGCATTTCTAAGAAGTCTTTGGAGTAAAAGTATCAATTTGGCTGATCTCAAGAGGCTACAAAACGAAATTGTGGAAATTCTTTGTTAATTTAAGATGATATTCCCAAATGCTTTCTTCGATACAATGGTGCACTTGCTAGTTTTTTTTATGCAAGGAACTTGAATATGGTGGACTTGCACATGTTTGGTGTATGTTTCCTATTAAGCGTTATCTTTGTAAACTAAAATCATATGTTTGCAACAAAAGTAAACCCAAGGCGTCCATTGTTGAAGATTATCATGTAGAGGAATGTTTGATATTCTATTCAAGGTTCTTAGGTGGCGATGGAGCAGGAAAAATGCAATTTGAAACACATGCACAAAATATGGAATATCCTATTGTCATAAGAAGAAACAAAGAAGGAAAAGCTATTCATCTTAAAAATTATCAATGGAAGGAATGTCACCGATACATTCTATTCAATTGTGGTAACATGGAAATAGAGAGTTTACTTGGGTAAGTATTTTTATTTTAGTAAGTATTGAAGTATTATCCCTATCTTTATGAATCCTTTATTAGTTATTTTGTTCCTTGTAGTTTTTTTTTTTTTTTGCTTCGCCTTTTTCATAATAAACAATGTTTTTCTTTCTGAACCTGGTAGATGTAATTTTATGCAATTAAAGTTTACAATGGTTTATTTAATTAGAAAAGTGGACAAACTCGGTTAACATCAGTAATAATATTCTTCGCGTAGCTTGTGAAATGATGTCAACTAGATTTAAAAAAAAATATTTTTGATGTCATCCTTTTGCCAGCAAAATCAGTTCTTTTAAACAATCCACAAACATGTTATTGATTCTAGCCTCACGTAGTGATAGTTGTAAATTCCAAGTTTCAGCACTTTCAGGGATTTCCGGCATGATTTGTACTTAAGCTATGTTTTCATTCATACAGAACTGTTTTTGGTATGGTCAGTTTCAGCTTTAGTAATAGACCCAGCTAAAGTTGTTTCTATCTTTTATTAACCTGGTATTTATTCTAGGGAACATCGAGCTTTAATTGATGGTCATGCATCATCAAAAAAATATAAAAGAGAGAGAGATAACACAGTGAAGAATTTTGGAAGTGGTTAAAGGAAGAGGTTGGGAAAAAGGAGGACATTTCAAAAGAAGTACGACTGCTTGCAATGGGGCCTCTTCCAGTAGCTAAGCGGTGTACTGGATACGTTATCAATGGATACAGATTTTATACAAGGTTCAGAGATGCCAGATGTACAACACAAAACAATGGTGTATTTTTGACAGCCTTGACTACTAGCTTTGAAAATTCGAAAGATCAAAATCTATTAGTTGGTGAAGTTAATTACTATGGATCAATTGAAGAAATATTAGAACTAGATTATCGAGGAGACTTTAGTGTGGTTTATTTTAATGTTGTTGGTACAAAGAAGAGAAAAATTTATATGGGCTGACTCATGTCAATTTTAATTGATTGTGCGAGAAATTTGATCTTTATGTTATGGCTTCACAAGTAAAACAGGTGTTTCATATAGAAGATCCAATTGATAGGATGTGCCACAATGTTATTAAGAAATTGCCGAAAGACTGGTGTGAACTTGAAAGAGAATACGAAAATGACGATTTGAATGATATCCTAGCCTGCTTATGGAATGGGAAATCAAGATTGTGATATTCGTTGGTGTAAAGATGATGTCCCAATAAGACGAATCCACCTTCTATCTAGAAAAGTGAAAAACGAGGCTTCTTAATTTCATGTTATTGTAGTTCAAGGCCCTTATGAATTGCGCAAATTGGAGATCGTATATAGACACACACTACTAGTAGGTATTTTTGATTATTTTTATGGTTGGCAGGAGGTATGCTTCAGAATTCTTACAATTCCCGCTTTCTGAAGCATCCGTCTAATTTTTACAATTCGGTAGTTCAATGTTGGTATATAACTGATCATGTACAAGATTGATGCTTTAGTATTGAACTACAAAATTTTAAGAATTTTATTTCCTCTTCAATCAGTAATGATCGTGATAGCTCGTAATGGATGCAATGGTTGAGTTTGTACTTGAACGTGTCGTGGCATGTCTAAATTTTTACTGAAGCAAAAAAGGCATTTCTTCAAATTGTATCACAGTAAAGCAATGCCTCAGGCATACTATTACATTCCTTGATATCGTTCGTGCTTGGAACAAGCTGAGTCGTTGCATCAATTTGCAACTCAGCCATATATTGTGAAATGCAACTCTGTGCTGAAAAGCAACTCTGGCCATAGTTTGTACTGAAATGTCTTTATGCTAAAGTGTAAGTCAGTTATACTATGGCCATAGTTTGTGCTGAAATGCAACTGAGGCATGCATGTCTTCCATTTTGTGTTGCAATGTAAATGAGGCATTGCATCAGTTTGTAACCGAGGCATGCATGACTTTGGTTATGCTTAAATGCATTAGTTGTACTAAAGGCTTTTGCTGAAAGGCATGACTTTTGAAACTGCTTTATTTTACAAGTGAAGGAGGTAGTAGAGGTACTAAATGCGCTGGAGGCTCACACTTTATTAATTTGAAATTGTTTTAGTTTGATGTAAACATGAATTTAGTACTGGCTGTGTTTGTAAGTACTCTATAAAACTAAATTTATTGGCTGTGTTTTGTTATTCTATAGTTGACTAAGTAGTACTTGTATTACTAGTTAATTTGAAATAAAAAGTTGTTTATTAATTTCAATGTGTGATGTTAATTGCTGTTATGTTGCAGTATATTATATAATGTTGCAATAGCTATGATATAATGTTGCAGTATGTAATGTTAAATGTTTTCCTAGCTATCATAAAGTGTTGCCATAAATTAATGCATGTGGGCCCCATAACAGGATTCCGTGAACCCAGCTACAAATTTTAGTGGCACAACAGGATTCCGTGAACCCTGGATTCGGAATTTAGTAGGCCCCACATTTTTGTAAATTTAGTACATATAGTAACACCTGTAGCGATGTTACCTTAGGATAGCAAAGACTTCACCTTTGACTCTAAGGCAACACGACAAAAGACAACCCCAAAAAAGTGTTGCCACAAATCATTTTTGGCCTATAACAACATTTTTTTTTTGCGCTTCCTACATCACTTCTCTGGGGTTGCCGTATGCAATCTATGGCATAGTAATTGAAAAGTGATGCATAATCAATTTTCGTGAAATGATGGGAAAGAGGCTTGTGACGAATTGTGATTAGCAGGGTTTGGAATATTCGCCGAATTAACATGAGAACAATTAGCTTTAGGAGGAGAAACACTAGAGATATTGGATCTGAAAGTAGAATTTCCTAGATTTGGAAAAGATGAGTTTGCTCCAAGATTTACCAAAGTGGGGTTTGCTGAGGAGGAATTAAAACCAAAGGGAGGTGGATCAAGGGGATAAGTGGAGAATAGAAAGAGGGAAGAGGTGGGAAGGCAGTGCCGAAGGCGAAGGATGTGGAAGAAGAAGAAAAGATAGATGTCGTGGTCACCATTAACGTTTCCACAGTATTACTCTAATTTGTCCAAATCAAACTTCGAACTAAATGATATTTTCAAATTAATTATATTATTAATTAATTTAAGAAGACGGATTAGCAGGAATTAGTTAATAAGTTAATTGATGGTTTCAAGTTGACTAAGTCAACTGTTTTAATTGAAACTGGTTATTAGATTAATATTTTTCAGTTAATCTTTATCAAAAATAAACAACTTGATAATTACCCTTTTAATACATTTAAATAAAGATTAATTAATTAAAAGTTAATTAATCTTTATTTAAATGTGTTAAAAGGGTAATTATCGAGTTGTTTATTTTTAGTAAATTTAGTATTATTTTAAATAACCTTTTAAAAGAAATTAGCTATTCCATGTTTAGTGAATAAAAGAAGTTAACTACATCTGTTTTAATTAATAATGAAGTAAACTACCTTTACTTCGGTAAATGTTGTAATTAATTATTATTTTAGTTAGTAATAATTAGTGGGATTGCCTCTTTTATTGAAATCATTTAAGAAGGTAGTCAAGCTATGATAAAATTTTAGTTGGATCTAGTAAAGAATTTTGGTTAAGGGATTTGAAAATAAATCCAAGTTTTATAAACAAAAGTTTATTAAAAAAAGGGTTACAGTTAAGGCGATGATTTTAAAATAGACGTTTACTTACGAATTGAATTAAGTGAAATGTTTGTAATTGAAAAGAAAGTTCATAGAGGAAAAATTAAAATAAGTTTTGAAATGTAACTTAGAAGGATTTTTGATAAATGGATTCTATTTATAATGAAATCGAAGCTTTACAAACAAAGTTATAAAGAGTGTTAAGCTAATGCAATGACTTTAACAAGCGTCTTAATGATTATATTAGGTAAAATAATTGATATCGAAACAAGATTTCCAAAATGCAAAGGAAGGGTACTTAAATAAATTTGTTGCAATAAACCGAAGCTGGGTTTTATGATAGGAAGTGTAATGGATTTTTTTTAAGGATTCGATAAACAGTTTTGAAAATAAAATCTAAGTGGTGAATGAAGTTATAAAAGAGATTTAAGCTAAGGGTTTGTGTTATTAAGAAATTTACTTAATCAATGAGTTAAGTAAAAATAGTTAAATTTGGAAGAAGAGCATTCAATCAAAAATATGGTTATAAAACCATATTTTAGGTGGAATAGTTAAGATGAAAATTGTTGAGTTACAAGCTTTCATTTATCTTAAGTTAAGAACATTGTCTATTAAGGTCTGAGAGGTAAATAAAAGACCTTAACTTGAACGACTTCAGGATTATCTGAGGATGATATTAGTTTGTAATTGTAAAGGATGTTGGAATAATTTATTATTTCCATAAGAGAAATATGTAGGGAATGCAAAATGAAGATCTTAAAGAAAAATTAACACTAGAGGGGGTGAATAATGTTTACTAGAAGGTTATGAAAACCTTATACATAAATGATCTACTATATGAATCACACACAATAGAGATGATCACAGACACATAATCAAACAAAAACACAGAACAAATAAATACAAAATGCAGAAAAGGAAAGAACAAAACAGATTTTATATTGCTTCGGGTTACTCCTACGTCCAGTCCCATGCAACGCTGGATTACGCATAGTTTTATTATTATCAATATCCAAGTACAATCCCCTTGATTTCGCTGCTACAAGATTAACACCTCTCCAAATTCCCATGATTATTCGGCTACAAGGTTAGCACCGCTCCTTTTCCTTGATTTCAAGGCTATAAGGAACAAACCCTTTCCCAAAAACTTTCCAAATAATTACAACAGCCCTATAGCTCTTCAATAGCACTTCAATTCAGAGAGTAGTAGATAGAGATTGAGAAAAGATGAAGTTTTATATAATTTGAGTAGAAATTGGAAAAGTATAAGTGTAAACAAAATGATAAAGAATAATCATGGGATGAAGACAGGTGAAGACGGAGAAGAAGAACTATGAAAAAATTCGAGATTAGTCCCCATTTATAGTATGTGAAAGGTTGCAACGTCTCAGAAACGTTACAAATAGTGAAAAGACACTTACTTTGAAAATAGAATTTCTGAAAGATGTATGTCGACATAGTTATATATGTATGTCGACGTATATACATAATTTTTATTTTTTAAAACTATTTTTTCAAGTGTTTAAACATATGCATTATTCTGGAAATTCTTGAATTAAAACTTAGTGAAATAAATGAATATTCTAAAGTGTAAAATCATATGAAATCATAACAATATATTACATAAACATATTTATAAATTTATAAGGTTTAAAACTATATAACTATAGAGCTACAAGACTACAAAAATATATAAACTTATATATTAAAATTTTAAACTTATATGTTTGAATTCATAAGTAAGATAAAATAATCAGAATTTGAATTTAAAAAATAGAATTTGAAATTTGAAAATCATAAGTTGAACCTAGAGTGTTATTCAGAGTCTTACATATAAACTAGACTCTATTACTATATATGTTTTGAACTCTTGATAACTTGATAACTCATGAGTCATAAATCTCTCTTGAATTCTGAATCTTTGAAAATTCTAAAACTATACAGTCTTCAGTATTTAAGTCCTGTAAACAAATCCTTCATGTATATGTGTATATACTCTAGATAGAAATGTTAGTACATATTTTATAAATGATTAATAATGGTAATTGAAATAAGGTTGTTGTGATCAAAGCTCCATTCTTTAACAATCTCCCCCTTTTTGATGATAACAACCTTGATTTATAAAATATTCATACATGTTCATTACCTGTTGATACTATCTGATCTGGTCCTTCTAATACTCCACATGTCATCACGAATCCTACATACTCCCTCTTAAACAATGTCTAATTAATCCTTATTCTATAATTTCTTCCCCTTTGTCATCAACAAAAAGAAATTATAAATATACTCCCCCTATATTAATAAACACCTATAACTTATGTCTACTTATATATTATATATATCAAAGTACTAATATATATGACTCCCCCTAAATTCATGCTCGTATTTTTCTACAAGCATAAACAAATCAATCAATCCTAATATTATATTTACAATTTTTCAATCCATATAGACAAGTTTCAAATCCAAGCAATCACACCAAGCAATATCTACATACAAGTTCAAATTCAAATCAAACAAACATATTCAAACAAACCAATCAAATTATACAAAATAATCAAATGTCTCTTGGAACTTCTACCCATCTGTCTCCTCCAAAGATTGGATACTTCTTGATGACCTCCCAATTTTCATCTTCTTTTGTGGATGGTGCTTTAGAGAGATTGTTGTCTTCGTCTCTGAAAAGAGAAGATATTAGCCAACGGATGGCATCAAAGTGCTTCTCTTGATGTTCTACCATCTTTACTTTACTTAATTCGAGATGATGCTGATTGAGAAGTACTATAGAAAGGATATTCATGAAAGAATTCAAAGTTTCTTCAAGATTCTCACTCAAATTATGAATTGGGTTTGCCATAATTTGATATTTTAGATAAGAATCGATTAGAGAAGAAAGGAAAATGATAGAATAAATTTTTCTGGAAGAAATAGGTTTATAGGGTCTGGAATTCGTTGGAATTGAATAGATATGAGTTAGTTATTTAAATTTTGAACAAATTTGAAAACCTGCCAGTTATATGTCGATATAGGGAAAATGTATGTCGACGTACATTAGTAATTTTTTTGGAAAATCGGAAAATTTAAATTTTCTTTAATTCTTATTTTATTATTTAAATTTATTTAATTCAATGTTTTTACAGTAAGTTAAAGATTGTTTTGACATAAATAAAAACCCGTTCATTACTACTTGAAAGCAAATACATTCAACTTAATACGAGATACTAAATACGAGACTCAAAAGCAAATACAAGCAAATAGAAAAATAATCTAAACTAGATAAGTTTAGTTTTTAGCAAATGATGAGGAGGAAGATGAAATTCAAAGTTTTCTTCTATTTGCCAATGAACTTAGACATATGAGTAAGAGTCTTTTTGAGCTTCTATTGGTTCTTGGCTAGTTTTGCTTGATTTTGGATAAGCATTTCTTTGGAAATAGTTCTGTATTAGATGGACACTCTATAATTTCCAAAAAAGTTTCTTCTTCTTCGATATTCATAGGATCTTGTTGTTGTTGAATATGAGCTTGTTTATCTTCGTAAGTTTCATAAGGCTTAAAGGTGAGTGGAATTTGCATAAGATGTATATTTGATGAGTCAAACACCTTTCTTGGCATAAATTCTTCTCCTTTGAGATCCACTCCAAAGTATAAAGGTAAACTCCATAACACAGAGTTTTTTTTTCTTTTTAAAATTTCTTTGGACTTAAATTCTTTTAAAATCATATCGACCCCGTTGATGTCATAAGCATCAACAATAGCAAAGAGTGATTTTTGGACTTTGAGGGTAGGGTTATTGAAATTTTAGAAACGAGAGTGATGGTATGTTGAAGGAGGAGGTTGACGATTCTTGCTTTTGGGTGGAAAAAGCGATTTTGAATTCCAAATGAGTATCGCTTTCAAATATGTGATGAAAGGTTTCCAAATCCGTTTCATCAATTTCGAATTCCTAAAAATCTGTGCCCGTACTTTTACAATTCAAGATATTACCCAAAATTTCACAATCTAAAACAATTTGAGCGCCTTTTACGCTACTCCATACTTGATTTTCACCTCTTTCGTGAAAGCCACGATTTGAATTTGCGAAGAACGTTTTGACGAGTTCTGGGTAACATACTTCATTATGATCCCGAGAATCAATTAGACTCAAAACCCCCTTTTTTTTTAATTAGAGAATGAAGATTGTAAGTTGGAAAATCTTCAAACATGGCGAAGGCTCCCGCATTGACTTTTCCATTCAATATAGGCATTTTTTGCTTCTTTATCGTTGTAGAGATATCCTTTGATGGTTTTGGATAATCTCCGAGTTTGAGGTGTGCTTGAGGAAGAAGCCATTAGAGAGATTTTGAAGAGTATAAATATGAAGAAAGTTGTTTGAAATTTAAATGAGAGGTATAGAGAATAAGATTGAATAGATAAATAATAGGGATTGAATGGGAAAAACTTTTCTGAAATCATTGACAACTTTTCAGACCTTGGGAGTTGGTGAAAAGTTAGAGGGAAGTTTAAAGGTTTAAACTTTTGAAATTCAAAATTAAAATTTCATTTTATGGTTTATATGTCGACATGCCCATTTACGTATGTCGACATACATATTGAATTTCGAAGGTCATGTTGTTCTGACTTTTGGTTTTATTATATTTATGTTTTCATATTCCAGATTTATTATTTCCTAAATTAATATTAATCCTAATGAACATTTAAAATTTATTTTATATTTACTATTTATTATTATTATTTTGAATTTCAAAATTCAAATTTCAAGTTTGAATTTTAAAGTCCAAGTTTGAATTTCAAATTTCAAACTCAAACATAGAAAACAAGCAACACAATCAAAAAATTCATTCAACCAAATAATTAAAAATTATAAGGTGTACCTAGGTTTTAGATCCATTTCTTCGATATTTTCTGAATTCTGAATTGTTGTGAAACACATATTTTGAATTTCCAGTTTTTAATTCTTCATTGCTTGATGGTGAATCTGAATCATGTAAAGTTGTTGCATATGCCCTATTTTTTTTTATGAATTGCTATTGTCTTTTTGTTGATTTGATTTATTTAGATATGAACACATTCTCTTTATATGGCCTGGTTTGTTGCAGTTATAACATCGATCATCATTTCTTCTCGAACTCCCTTGATTATTTCCCTAAAAATTATTTCTCATTTTATATCTCAGAAATTTTCTAAAATTTCTTGTCATTAATGCAATTTCTTCATCGTCTTCACTGCTTGAATCGGAACCATTTGTTGTTGCTTTGAATGCAATAGATTTCTTTTCTACGGGCTTATTTCCTTTCTTTTCAGTAATTGTACTTCGGACGACATCAGATTTCCAAATAACTCCTCTGTCTTTGTTTCACTGACATTATTGGCTTCCTCAATCGCCAATGTTCTTTGATCCCATTCTGGAGTCAATGAACTAAGTATTTATCTTACTTGGTGTAATAACCCGGAAATCTGGACCAATTTAAATTTTTTTTATTTTGGCAATTTTAGTGGATTTTGAATATTTAAAATGAATTATTTTAAATAATATCGACGAAAATTTATTTTGAATATATTTAGAACGTATATATTTATATGCGTCGTCGTTAGAATATAAATAATTATATATAATTATAAATAGAATTGAAAATGGCACGGTAGTTCGATAATTCGATTTCAAACTTCAATTGAATGTACCGGGTGCAAAATAATCCAGATTTTAGTGAAACCAAAAATAATAGGATCTAATTGAGAATATCTTTCCAAAGAATCCGAAAAATCGAAATTTCATAGCGGGGATCAAAAGATATGTCCAGTTGAAAATTCTGAATAGTCGCTACCGAATTCAGGCCCTTAAAAATGGGAATTTTGCAAACGACCTCGGATTTCGACGAAACCACTTTTGTTGGATCCATGATGTCAAGTTATTGCTAAATTCCAAATTTCATAATTTTTCGAATCAATATGTGAGCGTGGCAAAGGAAAACGTGTTTGACCAGTTTCAGTTAATTTTAATCGACTGGAAAATGGCCATTTTCCCAACAATCTCGGAATTCGACGAAACTAGTTTTGTTAGGACCGTATCGTCAATACGAAGCTAGAAAATATTTTTCTGGAATTTTTCGAGTTAGTATGTGACCCCGGTAAATTGAAATGCGCGTTCAAATTCAATATATAGAGTTATATGTTGATTTTAACGAAAACTGATCGAAATGGTCGAACCGGCTTACGACACATATCCCATTGTGTTCGGAATGGGGGTAAAACGCTATGGACGACAGGCGGTGGGCCTCGTTTAGAGGTCGTATGTAAAAGTCAACTTTTTGCAATTAAAATAATAAATAAAATAAAATAAAATAAACCCCTTCCTTTTCTCCTTAACCAGCCCCCCCCCCCCCCCCCCCGTTTCTTCAAATCAGAAAAAAAAGAAGGCGCAGCTGCAGCCCCCCCCCTCGCTCGTCGCCGCCACCCAGGTGGGGCACAACCACCCGCCGCCACCTCCTCTTCTTCCTCCTCCTCCCCTGCTCCTTCCTGACGCGAAGACCCACCCCCAATCCGATCCCAGACCCCACCGCAACCCCCCTAAGTCCACCGCACCTCCCTCTGACCCGCCGCCCCTCTCTCCTCCCTCCCCCTTCCCTTTCCTCTTCTACGACAGTCAACCCCCCCCCCCCTCCGACAGTGAACGCTGCTCTTCTCCCTTCTATTTCTATGTAAGTTTTTATTTTATTTTTCTATTTTCAGTTATCATTTTATTTGATTTTAAAACTGAATTTATTCGATAGGAAAATTAGAGATAGAATTTTTATTCGATCGGAGAGTTAAAGATATGATTTTTATATGATAAGGAAGTTAAAAATATAATTTTTATCGTATGTAAAGGTTGAGAATATAATTTTCATATTATATTAATAATAAAAATATAATCTTTTATATTGTAGAAGTATATAAATATAATTTTTATATAGGTAAGATAGTAAAAATATCATCTTTGTATATGTAGCGAAATAAAAATCTGATTTTTTTATATACATTGAAATAAAGAGGTGATTTCTTTTTATTTGTTTCCTTTCTTATTTTTAGTGTAATCAACTTAGAAGAAAATATATAGGAATAAAAATCAGTTTTATATTTATATATATTAGTGTAAATTAAAAATAGGATAATTTTTATATATAATATAACGTTTTAAAGGTATAGATTCATATAAAATAGGAAGGATTAGATTTTTAAAATAGAAAGGATTAGATTTTTAAAATAGAAAGGATTAGATTTTTAAAATAGAAAAGATTGGATTTTTGAAATTGAAAAGGCGAAATCTTTATATTTGAAAAGGCGAAATCTTTATATGAAGAATAGCGGGATAAAAATAGAATTTTTATCTATATTGCACCGTTGTAAAAATAAAAATTTTATCCATATAACGTGATTATAAAAATAGGATTTTTATATACATAGCAACAAAGAGAAAAAAAATTCGATTTTTATATATTGAATCTCGAAGTAAAAATTCGATTTTTATATATTGAATAGCGAAGAAAAAATTTGATTTTTATATATTGAATAGCGAAGTAAAAATTCGATTTTTATATATTGAATAGCAAAGTAAAAATTCGATTTTTACATATGTAGAGAATACGGGCAACGAAGATGACAAAAAGGCGAGAACGATGAAGATTTCTATAAATGAAGTGTCGTGGAGTTGGGATAGCTTTCGGTGAGAACTTCTCACTCAAAATTTCTTTTTTCTAGTTATATATATATACTAGGATGTAGACGGTGTTTAGTAGCACCCGACACCCGTCATCCACAGACCATGGATGGCTTGTTTGTTTGATTGATGTGTTGTGAAATTTGTTTGTGAAATTGATGTGAAATCGATAATATAAATTAATGTGTTGAAAGGAAATAAAATATTTATATAGTTAAAAATATTTTATCGTTAAAAATAAAATTTTTAACGTGAATGTGAATAAATAAATATTCATTTACAAACCGGACGGTTTGTTAATGTACACCGATTTGAAGGACATTGATTGGGACGATAAATTTTACACATCGCCCAACTGCACAAATAAAATCAGTGTTTGATTGTTTGAAACCCCACACGGGTATTGGGATAATATACGACATACACTAATCCCAATAATTAGTTGTATGTCGATCGATTGATGGACAGGCTGTTATAAGCGTTAGATATCTATATTTGATGCTTATACGGTGTAGTGCACTTTGGATGATGGCTGACTATTTATCGTTGCTATTATATACATGTGTTGTATGGAATCCGTATAGTTAACGCTATATGGTAATTGATTGGGCCTCATTCCAATTTAGAAAATAAAGAATATCATTATAAAATAAAGGTTCATGTGTTGACAGTACTCATCCGTTGAGATTAGTCATGTGTTGAACGAAATATTTTGACAATAAAATTTACATCTTTATCATTATAAAATAAAGGTTCATGTGTTGACCGTACTCATCCGTTGAGATTAGTCATGTGTTGAACGAAATATTTAGATTCATGTATTGAATAGGATAAATATTCATTTGTTGAATAGAATAACGGAATTATTGAAATATATAAAGATGTGTTGATTAGAGATGCGCTATTTTGACGCGAACGATATTTATATCGATTATATTCGTTTTTAAATTTGAATTGAATCGAATAGAAAACCAATTTGAATTGAATCGAATAGAAAACCAATTTGAATTGAATCGAATAGAAAACCAATTTGAATTGAATCGAATAGAAAACCAATTTGAATTGAATCGAATAGAAAACCAATTTGAATTGAATCGAATAGAAAACCAATTTGAATTGAATCGAATAAAAAACCAATTTGAATTGAATCGAATAAAAAACCAATTTGAATTGAATCGAATAGAAAACCAATTTGAATTGAATCGAATAGAAAACCAATTTGAATTGAAACGAATTCGAATTGAATTGAAAACGAATTGAAGTGAATTCAAAATGAATTGAAATTTGAATTGAATAGAAATGAATTTTAAAACGAATTTATAAGAAAAAAATTCAATTTTGATTTGAATTAAAATGGAAGTTGAAATTGTTTTTGAAACGAATTTAAAACTATTTATATAATTCATTTTATATAGAAATCGACGAAATATATATTATATATATTATATATATAATATAATGGCGTGAATAAAACGCGACGCGCCGCGGCAGTTCGTGAATTTCGACCATTGACTTCGAATGGACATTACGGGAGATCCGACCGTCGGATTCTCCTAAAACCGGAACCATTAGGTTCATATCGAAAAGAGATTTCTAACGAATATTAGAAATTTGAAATCTAACGGTTGGATTTGGAGATATGTCCAAATCAAATTTGAAAAAGGTCGATGTAAGTGCAGTTCGATGGCCGTTGTTGGAAATCGACTGTACGGGCCTTGATAAAATTATTAAAAATAGTAATAATTTGTGTAAAATCATAAGGAATGATTTGGGAAAAATTGGGATGAAAAACTCCATATTTGAAAAGATAAAAATAGATTTTTATCGAAATGAACTAGTTTTGAACTAAAATTAAAACCCATTTATTTTTAAATAAATAAATTGGATTTGAAATGGGTTTTAAATAAAATTGATTTGTAGGTTTATCGTGAACGGTGTTTTAAACAACACTTGTTCTTTAACCCGATAATAAATAGAATGTGATTTGGGTTTATCGTGAACTGTGTTTTAAATGACACTAGTTCTTTAACCCAGTAAAAGGAGTTTTAATGAATCTGCAATAAAATTGAAATGTGAATTGATAATTTAAATTATCAAATTTAGAAAGTGAGCGAGGATGGAGTATTACCAGTTTTGCTCCAAAGCGATAGTTAAATCTTTAATTAGATTTGAACGTGAAATGGTAATTAATTTTACCGATAACACCACGGTGTTAGATATGGAGTATTACCAGTTTTGCTTCATGCGATGAATAGGTTGGGATTGGGAAATAAAATAAATAATTACTTCGGTGTGGTTCGCTAATCTCGACTAGTTTAGATAATCATAATTTGTTTTGAAACGTCATCCAAAGGAAGATTAAAGGATAAATTTTAAAGAATTTATCTTGGATAAAATTAATGGGAACCTTTCCCTAAGAATATGAAATTTAGAAATTAATGGGTATTGATCTGATGTTGGTTTCGGCCCTCGGGGTTAATATTTGGGAAATTGTTCTCTTGTTGATTTACGGTTAGGGACTAATGAATTGGAATGAGGCGTATGTTGTGTTTGTGTAACATTTGTTTTTAATATACGCGGGTTGTTCGAAAAGTCCGGGTTTATACCCATTCTGAATAACCAATTCGACGATATGTCGAAGATGAAGACGGTGGCTGAAGACCGGAAGTCTTCACATCGTTTGGGTAATTACTGACGATCCTGATTGGGCTGTACACCTAAGAGGATGTAAATAGTTGGTGGTCTTCCAGACGTACTTGGAGATGGATGGATATGCGAGGAAAGTGCCTCCGGTTTCGTTCAGACCCAGAACGAATTTGTAAATGGATTGTGTGTCTGACATTGGATTTTATTCTATGTTGATTGATTTCAGTTAAATATATATCTGTTTGGTGGCGGAGAATTTATTCTCTTGCTTAACGCCCTTCTCTGAGACGTACGAGCTTAGAGGTTATATATCGATAGATATCAATCGCATGGCATGAATTGCCTGTGTGGCACGCTGAGTTGCATGGATCAAGGCTTCTATTGAAAAGCAAAGTCTTGTGGTTGATGATCAAAGCACGGCCTACGTGGCAGCTTTGTGTATAACGTGAATTCGCGAGCCTCACACCTCGGTATGAGTTAAAAACGGGATAAGGACTGCAGGGAGAGCACGACGTTTCTTTCTAGCTTTGGTGGTGTCAGTGACTTACCAGCCCTGACATTTATATACTTTTCACCTTTGTGGTGGTTGGATGAGGCACCTCGATTTTAGGTCTGTAAGGACCGGGAAACGTGTGTTCAGGAATTGCCAATCCTCAAACGTAAGAGAGGACCAGCCCTGTAGCATCCAGGGGTTACCCAGAGTGTGTAGTCCCGAGGCATTTGCTAGAGTGTCTCGAAGCGGAGAGGAGCTTGCCCCTTGCCTCGACTCATGACGGAAATCCAATTTCCAATATGAGATACTTCGGTTTTATTTGTAGAGCCTAGTATGGCGACATGATAGATGGTACCCATGCCGCCTAGGATTGATATTTATGATTGAAAATGTTTTGACACTATACACTTATTATAGTATCAAATGATTTGTTTTAAACGTACCAAGCATGTTTGGCTATTATAAGGTAAAACCCTATCCTCCGGCTTGCGTTGCATTGTGTGATGGGACCTGGGTCTTATAATAGCTTCATTTTTCAAAAAAGCACTGCGCTGTTTATTCTATGCACTGGTATTCTTGGGAGGAAAACCGTTCCGTGTTATACGGCGTGGTCCCTTGAATTACTCTCTTTTAAAATAAAGTTTTAATAACTGTTTTAGTTCTCACACCAGTCACATGACTGACCTGGAGTTTATTGTTTTAACCTAAATTCTGGGTGCCCTCATTTTCCGCACGGGCAGCTAGTAGTTTTGGTTTTGCAGATTTATATTCATAGGATCCTGATTTACAGCTGGAACGATGCTCGGAAAGCTCTGTATCCGTGTATTACTTTCAGTTGTGTTTTGTATTATTTTCCGCTGCTATGTAATTTATTGTAATCTCTGATATTTATCGAATGTATAGTATTCATTTATACTCTGTATATTCTTGTATTATGATGGAATTGTTGTAATAACAATGAAATGTTCTTCCGTTGGCGTTCATTAGTGTGTTGTTCTCAAAGTATCCGCTCTTTCCTTCACGGGGAAGTTACGGGTTCTCACACTTGGTATTCTTTTGAATAAGTTTTTCCCAATTCTATTAATGAATGCATGATCTCCTGGAATCTGCAATACATATCGAAGATAGATTCATTCTCATTCATTTTAAATAACTCAAACTGATTAATTAGCATTGACATTTTTGTCTATTTAGCTTTATTCGTTCCTTCATGAGTGACTTGTAATGTTCTCCATATTTCATAAGCAGATTTACAAACTGACACTCTATTAAATTACAGAACAACATATTTATGGCTTTAGAATTGCTTTGTGCAGCATCCTTTTGTTCATTAGTCCATTGTGCAAAATTAGTAGTTGGTTCAACATATTCAGTCTTCGTACTATTCCATGTGTCTAATCCTACTGAATGTAAATATATTTTCATTTTATATGCCTAATATGAATAATTACTACCATTAAATAGTGATGGTCTAACGGTGGACTGACCCTCTACAAAAGAACTATTATTACCAGTGTTGGTTGCCATTTAATATTTTCAAAAATCAGATTATGAACTTTTTGAAAACCTATGCTTTGCTACCAACAGTTAGGGAATGCGAAACTTAAGGCAACCTAACACTAGAGGGGGGTGAATAGTGTTTACTAGGAATTTATGAAAATCTTAAACTTATTTGATCTACTATATGAATCACACACAACGGATATGATTATATACACAGAATCAAACATAAACACATAAACAGAGAAATATAAAATGTAAAAAAGGAAAGAACACACCAGACTTTATATTGGTTCAGATTACTCTTATGTCTAGTCCCATGAAACACGGGATTCCATAGAGTTTTATTTTTATCAATATCCAAGTACTATCCCCTTGATTTTACACCTACAAGGTTAACGCCGGTCCAAACACCCTTGATTCTATGACTGCAAGGTTAAAACTACTCCCTATCCTTGATTCTGGGCTACAAGGAACACACCCTTCCATAGATTCTATGACTACATGGTTAAAACTGCTCCCTATCCTTGATTCTGGGCTACAAGGAACACACCCTTCCATAGACACTTCCCAAATGATTACAGCAGCCCTATAACTCTTCAATAGCACTTCAATTTAGAGAGTAATAGATAGAGACTGATGAAGTTTTATATAATTTGAGTAGAAGTCGGCGAAGTATAAGTGTAGAAATCAATAAAATGATAAAGAATAATGGTAGGACGAAGAGGGGTGAAGATGGAGAAGAAGAATTACGAAAAATTGGAAATCGTCCCCTATTTATAGTATGTGAAAGGTTGCCACATCTCTGAAACGTTAAAAATGGTGAAAAGGCACTTCCTTTGAAAATTGAATTTCTGACAGTTGTATGTTGACATATTTATATATGTATGTCGACGTATGTACGTAATTTTTTTTTCAAAACTATTTTTCAAGTGTTTAAACATATATGTTATTCTGGAAATTCTTGAATTAAAATTTAGTGATATAAATGAATATTCTAAAGTGTGAAATCATATGAATCATAAAAATATATTATATAAACATATTTATAAATTTATAAGGTTTAAAACTATATAACTACAAACTTATAAGATAATAAAACTATATAAACTTATATATCAAACTTTTAAACTTAAATGTTTGAAATCATAAGTAAGATAAAAAAATCAGAATTTGAAATTTGAAAACAGAATTTGAAATTTGAAAAACAGAATTTGAAATTTGAAAATTAGAATATGAAAATACAGAATTTGAACCTGGAGTGCTATTCGGAGTCTTACATATAAATTGGACTCTATTGCTATATTTGTCTTGAACTCTTGATAACTTGATAACTCATGAGTCTGAATCTTTCTTGAATTCAGAATCTCTTGAAACCCTAAAACTGTACAGTCTTCAATATTTAGATCCTATATACAAATCCTACATATATATGTGTGTATATATATATATTCTAGAAAGAAATGTTAGTATATATTTTATAAACAATCAATAATGATAATTGAAATAAGGTTGTTGTAATAAAAACTCCATTCTCTAACAAAATATTGCAACATTTATTTGCAAGGTTTAGAAATTTAATAAATACTATTGGGTTTTATTACAAACAATGTATCATTTGACATTATTTGACACTAATGTGAAGTGTATCTATATATCTTTTGGGATAAATATATGACACTATTTTCTAAGTAATAAAAATGGTATAGTTTTGGTATTACACTTATTTAAAAGGAATAAGTAAATGGTTGGGATTTCTGAAGAAATGAAATGAGAAGTTATATGAATTTGAAATTAGACATGGAAATTGAATAATTATTTCCATAAGTAAAGTTTTCAAAACTTCAAATTATAGATTTGAAGTTAAATAAAAACTATTAAGGTTTATATAATAAGGAACATGTTGTATGACATTGTTTTGGCCATTTAAGATTGGAAATTGGATTTAAACCACTAGGTTATATATATATAGTGATATTTCCAACATGATGGAAATAAGAAGGGTTTTTGTTAATATATAAAGATATTTCCAAGTAGAGGAAATATAGGGTTAAATTCTAGAAATATTTTCGAAGTAAAGCAATATAAAGAAGGAGTTTGGTGAGTTTATTTTAAGGAGATAAATTATGGTTTATGTTTTCAAAGTATCGAAAATAGGAGAGGTTTGTTGAGATAAGAATACGAAATCGATTGTAAGAATTGATGAAAGAGTTTTAATGAATGGTTTAATTTAAAAGGGTTAGAGATGCCAATGTATTTAACTGTATTTTTTGATTTGATAGTTAACGAACCGACTATCAAATGAATATCCTCTTTTATGAGTTAGCTCGAAGAGATCGGAATGGGAACTAGACCCAAAACTACTTCAAACCGACTTTGTGGTCGAAAAACTAACTTGCAGGGATGATTATATTTGAAGACATATGTAACACCCCGAATTTCACTTAATATTAATGTTTGGTAATTAAAGAATAATTAATCTCATACATGAGAATTAAGGGAAACGGATTGCACCATTGTGTTCGTCTTGGAATTCTGGTTGAGATAGAGTCCGAGTTTGCGTGATTTGGACTTCGTATGAAGAAGTTATGGCCATCCGAAGTTTCAGAAAATTCAAAACAGATTTAAAATATTCAAATTTCAAATTTCAGAAGAGGCGGGAAAATTCCCGCCAGACAGAGGGTGTCGATACTAGGGTCGACATAGGTGTCGACCCCCCTCCAAGGGGTCGACCCATGTGTCGACCCCACCTGTCGGTCAGTTTGGCCTGGGTGCACTGATTTGAGCTTTGGGCTGTGTTTTGGTGGCTTATGACGAAATCTGACGGCTCTAAACTAAATTAGGGTTAATCTAAGGGCCTAAACTACATCCTAATTCTATAAATACACCCTAAGACTACCCTAATTCATACTAAAAATAGATACAACGTCGTTATGCCGTCAAAATGCAACTTGAAGGAGCCTCCATCAAATTGTAGAAGAAGATAGCTTCTCAAATCAACTTCTAATCAACTATAGCAACTTAATCTTCTTCATAGGAGTGCTAATCAACAAGTTGTGAGTTTCTATGCCTTTAGCAAGCAATTGCTAAACTAATTATGATAGGATATAATGAGGTTATGGTTATGTATGTGGATCAATGCAAGTTATGTTATCATATGCTATGTGTTCATGATGTTATGCAAGTTATGCAAGTCATATGCTATGTGTTCATAATGTTATGCAAGTTATGCAAGTCATATGCTATGTGTTCATGATGTTATGCAAGTTATGCAAGTCATATGCTATGAGTTCATGATGCTAGTTATGCAAGTTTTATGCTATATGTTCATGATGCTAGTTATGCAAGTTTTATGCTATGTGCTCACGATGCTAGTTATGCAAATCACTATGATAAACATTGATCCATTATGACACCATGTTATGCAAGTTTGGTGTTTGATTATATGCAAGTTCATATATGACATGTTATGCAAGTTTGGTGTTTGATTATATGCAAGTAACATGTGCAAGTTTACACCTTTGTATGATATGCATACATATGCAATTTAACCCCTTTGTATGTCATACATACATATGCAAGTTTACCCCTTTGTATGACATAAGTAACTTACGCAAGTTACCCTCTTTATGACATATGTGATTCATGCAAGTTTGGGTTGATTATTTATGCTAGTTGGGTTTGATGCTATGGTCATATATGCATGTTGACACCTTTAAAACCCATGTTGATGCTAATGTTATGCAAGTTGAACCCATTGTGTTTGTGATGAATCTCCCCTTTTAAGTATGTCATGTCAACGTATTACGTGGGGAACGATGGGGTTAATATTCATGTTAATAAAATGGTGTGAAGTTGGTATGATTATGCATACCATAAAGTGGATGGACATAATTGAGTCAATTATGTACATCGTTAAATTTGTAATTAATTAGGGATAATTAATACAAATTATGGGGGTGATTAATTAGGTGTAACTAATCGACTAAGACACGAGGTTGGACCCTTTTGTAGCATAAGACTGCCCGGAACCGACCGGCAAATCCAGCGGCTACAAATGATTGGCCCAATGTGAGAGGTCTTAGGCATAAACTAAATATGTGACAAGTGTAAAGACACGAGGTTAGACTCTGTTATGGCGTAAGGCTGCCCGGAACCGACCGGCAAATCCAGCTGCCATAAAAGACAGTCTAATGTGAGAGGTCTTTACAAAGGTTACGTTCTTAATCAATTATGAAACACTTAACCAGATAAGCATGTAGTGGGGCATGAGGGGTTAAGTGGGTGGCATGTGGAAATCAAGTAAGTGCCTTGGGTGGCATGTGGAAATCTAGTGGGTTGCCTTGGGTGGCAATAGAAAATACGATTAGAATACTTAACTAAGTGGAAACATGTAATTAAACATGATTAAAGGGTTAAGTGGGATGCACTAGAAAAAGGGACAAGCTTAGGTGGGTAGCTTGTGGGGGCCCATTTCAACCAGTAACCCATATGTATCTTATTGGGCTCGACCCATGTCGAGGACGGGACACGCGTACTGGGCTTGACTATAAGAGGCCAAAAACGGGTTAGCGGTGGCAACGCAAGTCCAACAGGTTTCATATGCGTGTGTGGACCCGGGCTGGTAGGTAAGACGTTGTTGCATCGTGTAGGTATAAGCCGTGCACCGTTGGTTGTATCGGGTTGCCACTTTGGGGAGTGATACACCCCACTGTGGGGCCAGCACATGTATCTACGTTAGGGAGCCGATCGCTTGGGGAGTAGTGGGTACACCTAGTGGAGATAGGGGCAGACGACACCTATGTGGTCAGCTAGGGGTACACGAAACTACTAGTTATATTTTCTAAGTCCTTGGGTGGGATCAACCTTTAAATAGGAATGACTGGTGTGGTGCAGTGTAGTAATTACCCTTGGGTGGGTAGATGCGTCTTTACCGTTATCTTAGTTCATCCTATGTCTAGTTGGCTGCTTAGTGTAGTCATTTATCCCCAGTCATCACCGTACCAAGTTTATATCATACCCTAATTACTTTAATGATTGTATTGTTAAAGTTATAGGGCTCACTCAGACTTATGTCTGACCCCGTTGTTTTTATCTTTTTCCCAACCCTCGGGTTCTCAGAGTGGGCCTAGCACTAGTGGGCTTTGATCAGATTGCTTTATCTATCTTTTGGAGCTTGGACCATGATGTAAAGCCCAGCTTATCTTTTCTATTATGGCTATTAGTTATGTAGTGGGATTATGTACTTATGTTTTATCAGGATGGATATTTAGTACTTGACTCTTGTTTTTAGTTGGTTTTGATATGTAACCAAACATGTTTATCTTCTGCTGCAATGAAATGATGTTTTAGATTTCAAGTATTATTCATATCTGTCTTGTTGTAATTTTTCTGTTCTATATTCACTTAAAATACTCCACCGAAGTAAAGGCATTTCCTTAGTGAGTGACTTTAGTGGGTATGGGGTGTTACACGTGGTACCAGAGCCAGGTTACCGGAACAGATAAAATTTTTAGAAAACTATTTTTCTAAAAACATTTTTGGAAGAAGTATTTTCAAAAACATGTCTTTTAAGATAAAAGTTTTTGAAAGAAAAGCATAATCCCCAATAGCCATATCTTTATCGTTCGAATTCTCCGTTTTGAATCTTTTTTCGTTTCAGCATGGCTGAGGATCTTAACTTTCCGGAAGGGGTGACGATACCAGTATGGTATAGGAGGTTGATGGAGGCTAGGGCCGCCACTGCGGGTCCAGCAAATGTTCCTCCACCTACAGTAGCACCCGATCTTCCTCCTCCTCCTCCTCGCACGGATACTTTTGCTAAGACTTGCAAGGAATTTAAGGCTATGGGAGGGAAACCTTTTCAAGGATCAGAAACTTTTGTGGAAGCTAGAGATTGGCTTAAGGAGGTGGAAGAGTTGATAGATATCTTTGAGATGGAAGAAGGAAAGAAAGTCAAGTTAGCTGCTTGGTTAATGAAGGGAGAGGCCTCGTTCTGGTGGGAGGTCACTAATGGAGAGCGCCCTGTTGACTCTTGGGCGGATTTCAGGCAAAGGTTTGTGGCAAAGTTTCTTTCAAGGGCGGAAGAAAATCTGTATATGGAAAGGTTCTTGACTCTAAAGAAAGGAAACCTATCAGTGAAGGAATATGTCAACAAGTTTAATCAATTGGCAAGGTTTGGCATAGACATGGTGAATACACTAGAGAAGAAGGCTTTGAGGTTCGTTAAAGGTTTGAATGAACCGGTGCATGGATTGGCTATGACTCACATCCCTATGGGGGCCACCTTTGAGAAGCTAGTAGACATGGCACTCATGCATGAGGAAGAGAAGGTTCCCAATGCTAATAAGGCACCCGAGAAGAAAGGATATCAGAAGAGACCTCAACAGCAACAGCAAAACAAGGGTGGGAAAGGCAACGGTGGCAAGGGAAAGAAGAAGTGCTTCAACTGCGGGACACCAGGCCACCTAAGCAAAGATTGTCGGAAGAAGAAGAAGAGGGGCTGCTTCCACTGTGGCGAAGTATGGCATCTAGTGAAGGACTGCAAGGGGCAGAGGACGGGATCTACCTTAGGGGGACAGGTGCAAGCTCTTATGGCACCAGGTCAGGCAAGGGGGCAAGTTCAGGCTCTCGCGGTTCCACCGATTCAGGAAAGAGGTAGAACTATTTCCGTTGAAAGTCTGGTTTTTCTGTTTGATCATCCTATCCGTACTTTGTTTGACTCTGGCGCATCGCATTCGTTTATCTCATCATCATTAGTTGAGTCACTGCACTTAGACACCAGTCTAGTAGATGATCCCTTGGTTGTTTCAAAACCAATTGGGGGCTCCACTTATTTGTCCATGACATGTTTGGGTTTGAAGATTTCTATACTTAGCGTTGAGTTTAGATGTGATGCTTTTGTTTTGGGCTTCATGGGCTATGGGTTGATTTTGGGCATGGACTGGTTATCCAGTAATGGTGCCGTTCTTGATTGTGAAAGGAGAGTTGTTAGGCTCATGACCCGCTTGCGTAACACTCTCGAGATCTCTTGTAATCCCATGGATTCTGTTATGCTAAGTTATCTTGAATCGCTTGACGCTTCGGTCGAGAGTTTGTGGTCTGTTAGAGTGGTCCGGGAGTACTCGGATGTGTTTGAGGAGGTGAAGGGCTTACCTCCGAAGCGGGAGATAGACTTCCGAATATATCTGGTGGACAATGCTAAGCCAGTATCTTTTCCAGTGCGCCACATGGCTCCTCGTGAGAGGAGGGAACTCCATAAGCAAGTAGGGGAGTTGCTTGAGAAGGGGTTCATAAGACGAAGTATATCGGAGTGGGGTGCTCCAGTAGTTTTTGCCACGAAGGCGGATGGGTCCCTCAGACTTTGTGTAGACTATAGAGAACTCAACAAGCTCACAAAGAAGAATAGACACCCATTGTCGAGGATTGATGATCTCTTTGATCAGTTGGTTGGCGCCTCAGTGTTTTCGCAGTTGGACTTGGCCACGGGATTTCATCAGTTGAGAGTGGCTGAGGATAGCATAGACAAGACCGCCTTTAGGACTCCGGATGGTTTCTATGAGTGGCTTGTGATGCCATTTGATTTGACGAACGCCCCTGCATACTTTGTTGATTTGATGAGTAGGGTGTTCAGGGAGTACCTTAATAAGTTCGTGGTGGTCTTTGTGGATGACAACTTAGTCTTTTCTAAGAGTGAAGAAGAGCATGCCCTACATCTTAGGGAAGTGTTAGAGACCCTTCGAGCGCATAGCCTTAAGGCTAAATTCTCTAAATGTCACTTTTGGAGGAAGGAAGTGCGGTTTTTGGGGCACGTGGTCTCCAAAGAAGGGATAGCTGTGGATCCCGCGAAGGTAGTGTCCATCCAAGATTGGAAGGTTCCGAAGAATGCTACCGAGGTGAGGAGTTTCTTGGGGTTGGCTGGCTACTATAGGAAGTTTATCAAGGACTTCGCGAAAATAATAGCCCCATTAACTCGCTTGACGAAGAAGAATCTGGTCTTCGCATGGGACGTAGATTGTGATGATGCGTTCCAACGGTTAAAGAGAGCTTTAACTACAACTCCAGTCTTAGTGTTGCCCGATGGGAGTAAGCCATTTGTTGTTTATACCGATGCTTGTGGGACAGGACTAGGCGCAGTCTTAATGCAAGAGGGAAGGGAAATAGCCTACGGTGGAAGGCAGTTGAGAGAGCATGAGAAAAATTACCCTACCCATGATTTAGAGTTGGCCGCTATTGTTTTTGCGCTTAAGACTTGGCGTCATTATCTTCTTGGAGAGAGAGGTTTGAATTGTTCAGTGACCACAAATCATTGAAGTACTTGTTTTCTCAGAAGGATTTGAACTTAAGACAGCAAAGGTGGTTGAAGTTCTTAGCATCCTATGATTTCGAGATAGCGTATACCCCTGGCAAGGGTAACGTGGTGGCAGACGCCTTAAGCAGAAAAAGGTTGTCCTTGAGTCCATTGTTCGTGGAACGACGAAGCTTGGAATTTATCTCGATGTTTGATTTCAGACCTTCCGTTGACTTTATACCCGGTTTGCTAGCATCCTTAGAGGTCAGACCTACTCTTTTGGGACGGATTGGCGAGGCACAGCGGGATGACCCATAGTTGGTTGAGTTAGTAGAGAAGCTCATAAGGGCGGAGTTGTCCAGCCATTTGAGTAGGTACAGCCTAGACGATAGCGGGTGGTTGCGTAAAGACGGTAGACTTTGTGTACCGCAAGACGAGGGTTTGAGAAAGGCTATACTTGAGGATGTGCATCGTTCGAAGATGACCATTCATCCCGGTGGGGACAAGATGTACCAAGACATGAAGCGAGTTTTCTTTTGGGCCGGTATGAAGAAAGATGTGGCCGAGTATGTCGCTAGATGCTTGGTGTGCCAACAAGTGAAAGCGGAGCAAAAGAAACCCGGTGGGTTGCTTCACCCATTGGAAGTTCCGCAATGGAAGTGGGATAGCGTCTCGATGCATTTTATTGATGGGTTACCAAGATCGAGGAAGGGTAATACGGGAATTTGGGTTGTGGTAGACAGACTTACTAAGAGCGCCCATTTCATACCCGTGAAGAGCAAGAGGACTGCTCCATGGCTAGCTTTAGTTTACCTTCAAGAGATAGTTCGATTGCATGGGGTACCTTCTAGCATAGTGAGTGATCGAGATACTATCTTCACTAGCGAGTTTTGGAAGAGTTTGCAAGAAGCAGTGGGGACTCAGTTGTTTTTGAGCACCGCATATCATCCTCAGACGGACGGCCAGACCGAGAGGGTGAATCGTGCTCTAGAAGACCTTTTGAGGCTATGTATCTTAGATTTTGGAAGTACATGGGAAGAGCATCTTCCATTGGTGGAGTTCGCGTATAATAACAGCTTTCAGTCTAGTATTGGTATGGCTCCTTTCGAAGCTCTTTATGGAAGGCCTTGTCGATCACCTACATGTTGGTGGGAATCTATGGATAAGATCTTGCTTGGGCCTGATATGGTTAGAGAGACTTCGGAAAAGAT
Source organism: Allium sativum (assembly GCA_030737875.1). Lineage (NCBI taxonomy): Eukaryota > Viridiplantae > Streptophyta > Magnoliopsida > Asparagales > Amaryllidaceae > Allium > Allium sativum. The sequence goes on from CM060912.1 coordinate 435,920,435, forward strand.
TGATTTGATTCGAAGAAGGATGAAAGCAGCGCAAGACAGACAGAAATCTTACGCGGATAAGAGGAGGACGGATCTTGAGTTTGATGTTGGGGACATGGTCTTTGTCAAAGTATCTCCATTACGGAATGTTATTCGCTTTGGATCCGTTGGGAAGTTAGCACCAAGGTTTGTAGGACCGTTTCCTATTAAGGAAAGGATTGGACGGATGGCATATAGAGTGGATTTACCCGAGAGACTTAGTGGTGTGCATGACGTATTCCATGTGTCACATTTGAGGAAGTGCCTACATGAGACCGCAGAGGTGGTAGAGCCGAGCTTGCTTAGAGAAGCGGAGGTAGAGCATGATGCGACGATTCGACGAGTTCCTACTCGCGTCCTTGGGTCAGAGGTTAGGAAGTTGAGAAACAGAGAGGTTCAACTAGTCAAAATGCAATGGGGAGATGATGAGAGAAACGCTACTTGGGAGACAGAAGCGAAGATGCGTTCACTGTACCCATTCCTTTTTAAGGGTATGTCTTTTAACTTCTCCTTTATCGTTTGGCTAATACTTATCTTATCTATAGTATGTCCTCTCATTAGTACCTTTGAACTTTAGATAGGATAAACCTATGGTTGAAACATGTGTTTGAGACATGTTATGATTGATGGATGCGTGTGGATGCGAGTGTTTGCTAGTGGTTGCTCGTGGATGCATACACACACACTTTAGACACTAGATCGGCTCAGTCACTTCATATTGCGTATTGCATATAATTGTGTGTAGGTAGCTATATTAATGGATGTATAATGGTTGTGTTATCATATGGATGATGCATTTTGGTGTATGGTTGTGCACACATATAGAAATAGTATGTGTAGATAGGGTTCTTTCGCATACATATTGATGCATGGCACTATCATGGTTTGCATAAAGGAGGTCAACTGAATCAGTAGACCGCCTGATTTTGCATTAGACAGGGAACATATACACAAACTTTTTGCATATGTTCATACAGCATTAGAAACTTTAAGGACAATGGATGCCAGTGTTTGATGGTTTAGTAGATGGTTGTTTGGTTGGTAGGATACGTTCTTCTTGACTTAGAGATTTCGGGGACAAAATCCTTTAAGTAGGGGGGAATGTAACACCCCGAATTTCACTTAATATTAATGTTTGGTAATTAAAGAATAATTAATCTCAGACGTGAGAATTAAGGGAAACGGGTTGTGCCATTGTACTCGTCTCGGAATTCTGGTTGAGATAGAGTCCGAGTTTGCGTGATTTGGACTTCGTATGAAGAAGTTATGGCCATCCGAAGTTTCAGAAAATTCAAAACAGATTTAAAATATTCAAATTTCAAATTTCAGAAGAGGCGGGAAAATTCCCGCCAGACAGAGGGTGTCGACACTAGGGTCGACATGGGTGTCGACCCCCCCCCCAAGGGGTCGACCCATGTGTCGACCCAGGGGTTGACCCCCCTGTCGGTCAGTTTGGCCTGGGTGCACTGATTTGAGCTTTGGGCTGTGTTTTGGTGGCTTGTGACGAAATCTGACGGCTCTAAACTAAATTAGGGTTAATCTAAGGGCCTAAACTACATCCTAATTCTATAAATACACCCTAAGACTACCCTAATTCATACTAAAAATAGATACAACGTCGTTATGCCATCAAAATGCAACTTGAAAGAGCCTCGATCAAATTGTAGAAGAAGATAGCTTCTCAAATCAACTTCTAATCAACTCTAGCAACTTAATCTTCTTCATAGGAGTGCTAATCAACAAGTTGTGAGTTTCTATGCCTTTAGCAAGCAATTTCTAAACTAATTATGATAGGATATAATGAGGTTATGGTTATGTATGTGGATCAATGCAAGTTATGTTATCATATGCTATGTGTTCATGATGTTATGCAAGTTATGCAAGTCATATGCTATGTGTTCATAATGTTATGCAAGTTATGCAAGTCATATGCTATGTGTTCATAATGTTATGCAAGTTATGCAAGTCATATGCTATGTGTTCATGATGTTATGCAAGTTATGCAAGTCATATGCTATGAGTTCATGATGCTAGTTATGCAAGTTTTATGCTATATGTTCATGATGCTAGTTATGCAAGTTTTATGCTATGTGCTCATGATGCTAGTTATGCAAATCACTATGATAAACATTGATCCATTATGACACCATGTTATGCAAGTTTGTTGTTTGATTATATGCAAGTTCATATATGACATGTTATGCAAGTTTGGTGTTTGATTATATGCAAGTAACATGTGCATGTTTACACCTTTGTATGATATGCATACATATGCAAGTTAACCCCTTTGTATGTCATACATACATATGCAAGTTTACCCCTTTGTATGACATAAGTAACTTATGCAAGTTACCCTCTTTATGACATATGTGATTCATGCAAGTTTGGGTTGATTATTTATGCTAGTTGGGTTTGATGCTATGGTCATATATGCATGTTGACACCTTTAAAACCCATGTTGATGCTAATGTTATGCAAGTCGAACCCATTGTGTTTGTGATGAATCTCCCCTTTTAAGTATGTCATGTCAACGTATTACGTGGGGAACGATGGGGTTAATATTCATGTTAATAAAATGGTGTGAAGTTGGTATGATTATGCATACCATAAAGTGGATGGACATAATTGAGTCAATTATGTACATCGTTAAATTTGTAATTAATTAGGGATAATTAATACAAATTATGGGGGTGATTAATTAGGTGTAATTAATCGACTAAGACACGAGGTTGGACCCTTTTGTAGCATAAGACTACCCGGAACCGACCGGCAAATCCAGCGGCTACAAATGATTGGCCCAATGTGAGAGGTCTTAGGCATAAACTAAATACGTGACAAGTGTAAAGACACGAGGTTAGACTCTATTATGGCGTAAGGCTGCCCGGAACCGACCGGCAAATCCAGCTGCCATAAAAGACAGTCTAATGTGAGAGGTCTTTACAAAGGTTACGTTCTTAATCAATTATGAAACACTTAACCAGATAAGCATGTAGTGGGGCATGAGGGGTTAAGTGGGTGGCATGTGGAAATCAAGTAAGTGCCTTGGGTGGCATGTGGAAATCTAGTGGGTTGCCTTGGGTGGCAATAGAAAATACGATTAGAATACTTAACCAAGTGGAAACATGTAATTAAACATGATTAAAGGGTTAAGTGGGATGCACTAGAAAAAGGGACAAGCTTAGGTGGGTAGCTTGTGGGGGCCCATTTCAACCAGTAACCCATATGTATCTTATTGGGCTCGACCCATGTCGAGGACGGGACACGCGTACTGGGCTTGACTATAAGAGGCCAAAAACGGGTTAGCAGTGGCAACGCAAGTCCAACGGGTTTCATATGCGTGTGTGGACCTGGGCTGGTAGGTAAGACGTTGTTGCATCGTGTAGGTATAAGCCGTGCACCGTTGGTTGTATCGGGTTGCCACTTTGGGGAGTGATACACCCCACTGTGGGGCCAGCACGGGTATCTACGTTAGGGAGCCGATCGCTTGGGGAGTAGTGGGTACACCTATTGGAGATAGGGGCAGACGGCACCTATGTGGTCAGCTAGGGGTACACGAAACTACTAGTTATATTTTCTAAGTCCTTGGGTGGGATCAACCTTTAAATAGGAATGACTGGTGTGGTGCAGTGTAGTAATTACCCTTGGGTGGGTAGATGCGTCTTTACCGTTATCTTAGTTCATCCTATGTCTAGTTGGCTGCTTAGTGTAGTCATTTATCCCCAGTCATCACCGTACCAAGTTTATATCATACCCTAATTACTTTAATGATTGTATTGTTAAAGTTATAGGGCTCACTCAGACTTATGTCTGACCCCGTTGTTTTTATCTTTTTCCCAACCCTCAGGTTCTCAGAGTGGGCCTAACACTAGTGGGCTTTGATCAGATTGCTTTATCTATCTTTTGGAGCTTGGACCGTGATGTAAAGCCCAGCTTATCTTTTCTATTATGGCTATTAGTTATGTAGTGGGATTATGTACTTATGTTTTATCAGGATGTATATTTAGTACTTGACTCTTGTTTTTAGTTGGTTTTGATATGTAACCAAACATGTTTATCTTCTGCTGCAATGAAATGATGTTTTAGATTTCAAGTATTATTCATATCTGTCTTGTTGTAATTTTCTGTTCTATATTCACTTAAAATACTCCACCGAAGTTAAGGCATTCCCTTAGTGAGTGACCTTAGCGGGTGTGGGGTGTTACAACATAGATCTTCAGAGCAAGAGGGTTGCTCGATGATGTCTCTAGTTAATTACCAGGATTAAACTTGTGGCAGTAAATCTCTTTATTCTGAGGTATCTTTGGTTTCGTTCAGTCCCAGAACGAATTTGCGTAAACAAATGTTTGATAGAATATTTCCTAAAACCGCGTACGTTGATTTTCCCAAATATACCGAGTATAGTGGTGAAGAAGGTAACTTCTTTTGGCTTAACAAGTAGAGTATATTTGTGCAAATCAATTAGTTACTGGATGGATCTGACATTATAGCATTCAAAGTTTCAACGTGTTGTTCTACAAAGGTAATCGTGACCTTAAGCCTTATTAATCGGGAAATGAATGAAATCGGGTAGGCAGCGTGGCTATGTCGGTCATACTCATTACGGTATATCATCCCTTGATCTAGAGAAATTGATGTCCCTTTTTGTATGCTTTGAAATAAGTGCACTTTGATGGCCAACAAATGTGGTGATGATATGTTCGGTACACTCAAGTTAAACAAGTGGTCGGTCATGTGTGGCTCGGTTGAAAGATGTTCTTGTTGAATCCCAGTGTTCCATCTTTAGAGGACACTGGTCGGAAGTTGGTTCCATACATAGTCATTGTTGGAAATCTAAACTCCAATATGAGCTGTATGTTTTTTTAGATGTATCCCAACCTGAGCAGTTAAAGCGCTTAACTGTTCCATAGCGATGGAGGTCCAAAAAGGTGTAGCGGGGAAATACCGGTGATATAGCGAAGGCACAAAAAGGTTCATAAGATATGAAACCAAAAATTTAAGATTAACTGATTATCATTCTCATATTATATGTGTTTAAGAAACTAACATTAATTAATCTATATAGTAGAATCAAAGAATGATATGGTTACACACACTAGATTTGATAATTATAATAGATTTCCACAATATATTGGACACTAATGCCTTAAAATTAGCTCTTTACACTAACTTTACTGAATTTTTGAAAAAAAGAACTAGTCAAATCAATCCCTATATGTAAATATTGCTAAGGTGGATGCTAAAGCGTTGATTTAGCGGATGCAGCGGGAAATAGCGGGGCTACAAGTGGATCCACTGTTCATTGGCGCTAAATTGAAATAGCGTAGCGGTTGAAGGGCACTATGGGCTATAGCGGGGATATTGCAGGGCTTTAACTACATAAATCCCAACTTTGGAAAGTGAGATGCAAGCTTTTCAGGTAGATTCCTATTACATTTGTGATTAGATAGACATTATTAGAATATCACTGTATTTTTGATATAAAAAGAGATTTGGGTATCGTAAGGTAAAAACATGTGTCATGTTTATGTACGGTCGTGTCTTATGAGAGTTCCTTTTGTTAAAGGTTTTTCTAAAGTTAAGCAACTTGTTCATGATGTGAGATTTTTCACTGAAAGTATCTCAGACTGATCTGTGTATATATCGGGTCAGACTGATTATCTTTTATAGGTAGCACTGGATTTGCTTAGAGCTTCAGAAGAGGAGTCGGAGTTGAGATGTATTCCGTATTTTCTGGATCTAATTTATTTTCGATGTGTGTTGTATTCATCAGATTTTATAATTTTGCTGTGTACTCAAATCGTGTATTCATGTATATACACTAGTTTTATCATTGTGTAAAGAGCATTGATATATTATATTTTATTCGTTCCGCTGTGATATTCGTGTCTACTCTGACTCTGTTGGTGCATTGTTACGCCTCGTTTCCTCAACCTAAAGAGACGCATACTCTTGTTACAAGAAGCAGGCTGAGAGGGGAATCAGTGATCAGCCGGTGCCGGTTAGCCTGTGAGTTTCTTTTTGGACTCATAATATGTGTCTTGGTCAAGTAGTATGTCATTGTTGTCATTGAATTGTTCTCTTATTGTAATAGTTTCAGTATAATGCCATTTAGCGAGTTTTGATCCCACTGTGTGCTGGACTTTTTTCCTAAATTTCCTCCTTGCATGGAGTGACTTATTATGTAGATGGTGTGCGCATTGTGTATCACTTAAACCTTATGTATCTATTATTTTAATATAATAAAGGTGTTACGGAGCACTATAAAAACCGGTCGGTCTTGTCAAAAAAATAAGTAAATATACAAAAGTTTTAAAGTGAAGTTAAAAATTAATGATAACTTTATTTGTTTAAATGAATTAATAAAAATGAAATTTATCAATTTAAGATAAACTAATTTTAAGATGTGAATTTAAATATTGAATGGGTTTTATTGAATTTTTTATGATTATGGAACTTAGTAAGTTGATTAGAAAATAATTTATAAACTAAATACTTGAATGCAGATAAATATAGTTAAAACTGAAATTTGATATTTAATTAATATGAACTATTAAGATGTGAAATAAAAAAGTGAGAAACTTGAAGGATTTGATTTAAGAAATAAAACTGAATGCAATTATTTTTGGTAAAGTCAATTGGTTTTTAAAGTGACCGTAAATACTTTTATTGTAACCAATAAAAATAAAATATACAGGAAGTTGGCGATTACCAACATACTACTCTATTTTTAAGGTGGACTCTTCACCACATACGGAATTTATAGTGGGTTGTCCATTGGTCTAATCTAGGTTATAGCTCCGGAGGTATCTAGACACTAGACTATTATATAACATCTCCACATCGGGAAAGTATAAAAATACACATTCCATACTTGAAAATCAAGTCAGATTAAATATTGAATCCCTACAACTACACAAACAACATACAGTATAGTCGCAAGAAGTACTCTTCACATGGGGATACATAACATAGCATGGGAAGTAGCTACAGCAGCAACATCACATGACAGAGGCAAATGCATATGCATCCCTCTTGCCCGCAAAACGATAGGAAGGGCACATATATTAATCAAGCAAGGACCAGAAGGTCATACCCCATCACTTCCTAGCATCTAGGTAAAATATCTTGAAACGATCACATGTAGGGTTTGAATTGAGAAACCGACATGGAAGGCTTGAAAATGCTTCAACTGGAAAGGCAAAGAATCAAGAAGTGCTTCATATGTATTGCTGATTAGGGGAAGAAAAGTATATCATAAACCAAAAAACCATACGTACTAATTAGAACAACACTCAACTAAAAACTAATTAATTATAAATTTCCAATGCAGATTTCATAAGAGATAGACACTTGACACGATGATAATTCCGAGTTGCAAGGCAGTGTAAAACAAGGAGTAAGCACCATTGTTTAGACTAAGTTCAGAGCCATGGCTACTACTTTATACAATTAAATATTGTTTTGAAATAAGTTGAAATTAAGAATATAGTGCTAAAATTTAAACTTGATTTGAATTAAAAAATTTGAATATAAATTTAATGATAAAGTAAACTTGGAAATACATATAAATGGTTTGGATTGGACTATATTAAATTATTTGAAAGTTGTTTTATTCTATATTAGACTATTTTAAATTATATTATTAAAAGTTAACTATTACTTTACAACTATTTTATATATTTAACTTAATTACTATGCTTTCTATAACTATTTAAATTATATATATTATTTTAAATTTAACTATTATTCATTTTATAATTATTTTAAGCCAAATTATTTTACATAAGTATAATTATTTTTAAATAAAACTAATTTTTATTATGGTAACTATTTTAAATAAAAGTAATTCCACTCCAAGCTATTGAACCCGAAATGTTAATATAAATATTTTTGAAATAATGACGTTTAGGAGATAGAAATGTGAATTCAAAAGGTAAATTTGTAAATAAACTATTTTGTAAATATGAAATCTAAATTTTGAACTTAATCAAATAAATGAGTTGAATTGAAATATTATTTATACCATTAAAATATTTGAATATAAGTCTATATTTATATTATTTGATTTGTGATATTAAATATGGTTTCAATATATAGGATCACAGTGTGAAAAACGCGTTTGGTTATTAAAGAGACCGGAGTCGATATTGTCACTCTCTGCCAGATGCCACTTTAACAATTGCGCACATGGCGGAGAATCCAGAATGAATTGGGTTAGTTTGGCAAATGCTACTGGAATGAACTAAGAGAACAATGATGGATAGCCTTGGCCTTTGGGCCATAATTAAGATGATTAAAACAGGAGCTATATCGTGATTAATAGAGGTAGAACCTCTCATCAGACACACTTCTTCGATACATCTATTACTTTGTGATTTGATTGGATCTCTTGATTTTGGGAGTGTTGTTCGAGGTGGGTGGGAGTTGTAGCTATGCATTACCATCGGTTTAGGAGTGCAACTAGTAGAATCCTACCATATGTATTGCCTCGTGTGCCTTGTGATATTATGCTGGTCGAGCACCCTACGATTTTGATTTGACCTTATCGTATAACGGTGTATCCCTAACCACCAACCTAATAGGTATTTTATATGTAATGTTTACGACAATGTTTTATAAACAACATAAGGGTAAAAATGCTATCCTGCTTACGTTATTTTCAGTATTATATCCAATCATTGACACTATTATAATAGCGTACTATTTTATATAATATCTAGTTTAATTGATCCTTAAAGAATAAAATCCCAAAAAATTATTTAAGTTACTTGTGCATTTCATTTAAGTTGATTTACTATTGAAATTGTTAATCCTGACTCGAGTGTTTTGTCGTTTTGACTTGATGCTCGAATCAGACTGAGGATTCCATCTTTGGAAATTCATCTTTTGTGCGCTGGAGATCTATTGAAGATTCAACTTATCATATATATGCTATTGCTATCTTGGTGATTCTGTTATTCCATTCCCATCAAATGCTTATGTACTAGGCATTTATTTATCTCAAATTATCTGGTGTATTATTTTACAACTCCGATACTTATGTATTTTGATTTTCGAGATTTTGTAATTAGTAGCTTCATGAACTACTATGTTATTTATTCCGCTACGAGTTATTCTACTATTATTTATCAGTGATCTGTCTATGTTCTATGAATTGATTTATTTAAACCCCATAGATAATACACTCTGTAGTTTCGAACGATATGAGCTGTTTTCATATCTAACTTACATGATATGAAAAGACAAGTCGTTACACGCTGTATCAGAGCTTTGATTTAATTAAAACCTTACATTATAAGTTTTAAACTCATTAGAGTTAAGGTAGCAATACCCTAGCAAGAGTAAAACCAGAGCAGAATCATTTTTGAGAGAGAGCGTATTCTGAAACGCATGAATAGTTTTTAAAATGGTTTTGAAGTATTTTTGATATAAAAAAAACTCTTTTAAATTTAACCTTCTCTAAGAGTTTGCTTCTTTTGAATCTTCTTTATTAGGTTTCTCTTCGGTTAGGATTTATTGAATTTAAATCGGGACGCTTGTTCTAAATCCATCTTATGAAATTATAATAGATGATTTCCGAAATCCTAAATGTTAGCTATTTTATCCAATTACAGTCTCCATACTTGGTAAATTTCTGCTGATACGTTCTTTTGTTATTCAGATTCTGGCTTATATTTGACTTATTTGACTAACTAAATAAATAATGAAAGAGATTTTAATATAACTCATATTAAGAATAAATGAGAAATATTAATAATTAGGACAAAAACTTATTTGATTTGTAATTGGAATAATAAAGTATTATGTGAATATAAAGATGTTGCATTCAGAAATGTATAAGGTGATTGATTTGTAAAAAAAAGGGTTTGTCGAATTCATAAATTTATATATATGAAATGATCTTGTAGTAATAATAATTTTCTAATAGGTATAATATTAGTTATATTCCATAAACTTGATATATTAAAGGTTAATGTTAATAAGTATAAAGTATAAACATTGATTTGAATACAAGTAAATAAAATAGAAATAGATTTTGTTTTATTTTTGAAGATTGGTTATTGAATGAAAACTTTGATTTGTATGAATATATAATTTATTTACAGAAGAATGGTGATTTGAAGTATATAATAAGTTAAATTTGTAAGAATAAAATGAACTTTATAATTATGGTTCAAGCAAACTATATTTTATGAAAATGTTGTAAAGCTTATGAACTCTTTTTTTTTGGGAAGGCAAGCCATTTTTATAGTGGACATACCATTTTTATTAAAACATAAGGGAAAACAGGTACTCTGCACATGCATAGAGTAATTAACATAGTTTGAAGTGTCCAGTCACTATAGATACTACAAAATTACCGTAAAAAACACAAGACAAGCTGTGTAACATAGGATTAAGACAACCACTCAATATCATAGTCGGAATCATTCACAAAAAAAATCCCAACGAAAGGAGACATTGTCCGCTCATAGGCCTAAAAACGAAAAGCTAAGTCCTTCACAGAGTAAGAAACAGTCGGGAAGTAAATAAGGTTCTTGTCCCGGGTAGTGTCAAGCATGAGATCCAAGTTATCATCACCTATTTCACCTTCATCTGATAGAGACAGTACCTTACCAGTAGGACGGTATAACGGATATCTATGATTGTCCTTATCTCCAATAAATTTGTAGGAATAGTGTTAAGTGTCATAGCACATGCAAGAGGGGGCATCAACCCAAGCTCTCTCACTCTCAATCCATGAAATATCTAGATCAACACGTGCATCAGGTATAATAGAAATAGGAGGCTCTTCCTCAACACAGACTTCCTTCCTACCAACAGGGACCCAAACTCTAACAGAGGGCCTAGGGAGAGGAGTTTTATCCAGGGGAGGCATATTAACATCTAACCGACAAGCATTAGAACCATGACCAAAAGATTTACATGTAGTGTAAATGTCTGGCTTCCATCTATACTTAACATCCACAAAATGTTCACGATTGTTTATACAAACCTTGATTTGAGTAGGCAATGGCTTGTCCGGTGTAATTTCAATCAGGGCCCCAGCATATACTAAACTTTTCCTTGCTACAGTATTGACATCAAAACATTTAAGCATGCCAATATGACATGCAAGCCAATTAATACCTAGAAGAGGTTGAAGAATAGAGGGAATATGAGTGAATTGTGTCCAAACTAGAATTAAAAGAACCTATTCACGAACTCTATCAATCGAAGCGCTCTATGTAGTCACAGTAAACGTTCTTCCATCGCTAATAGATGAAGCAGCTTCCAGGACACGTAACCTTTCTTCATGAGAGGAAAATTTGAAGTAATAAAGACCATCCACTATTTTCAATGTCAAATGAGTATAGATTTGCCAAAAAAATGTGACACGTCAAATGCATGTTAATAGTAGGAGGCTTAGAGCCAAGAAAAAAACCAACAAGGTGGTCATTCCAAAATTTTGCCACTTCTTCATGGATTTCCTAAGGAGGGATGGAGCCAAGTTTGGCATTCAAGTTATCAAAGCTCACGGACGTGTATTCCCCTGCAATTTGAGGCAGGGAATCAAAAAGCGATGTCCAACATTTGGGCTGCAATGGTGCGGGATTGAACTAGTAGCAGGATGAGTATTATAAGGCACATCGGTTGGGGAAAACTATCGATCAGGTAGTGGACACTGCAAAACTTCATGAGGTGGAGTTAAGGGAGATTGAACACCAGTCAAAACATAAACCCCTTGCACACAGTTGTTATCCTTAACGCGTCAGAAGCAAAATCTCCCAAAGTCAAACCCAATTGGGTTGACATAGAAACCAATTTCAGACCTAAACTTACCGAAGCAGAAGCCGAATTAGGTCCAAGAACAGAAGGCTCAATTGCAGGACCCATCGCCTAAGCAGAAGGTATAGGCCATGATGACGTTGCACGAGCTAACATTGGAGAAATGGGTGATTTTCTGAGGCAGGTGAAAGTATGGAAGCAGTATTTCAGCATTCAGACGTGCAGGAGAAGAATCAGCAGCTGAAATTTTAGTGATTAAGGTGTTAAGCGAATGGATTCTGGCAAAGTGTAAACGGGGCGTGGAGGAGCAGTGTAATTTTCGGGATCTACATCAGAAATGGAAAAATATTGAAGACCAATTGCGCGGCTAGCAGAACGCGTGGTTATAGAGGATAGGGTGCATGGTTTAGGCTTTTTGCTCTTGGCCATGAGAGGGAAGAAAGAAGCGCAATGAGGACAAAAGTTGGTTAAGACGTGGTGGTGCAAGAAGAAAGTTTATGAGTAGCCGCCGATAGGGTTTTCGCCATTTCTTTTGACATATTGCATTTAAGAGAATGTTGGGTTTGGCAGGATCGGAATAAATGTAAACTTCGTTATATTAAGGCTAGTAAATCAATATTGTTGTGAATTTGATTTAACGAAATTGAATTAAATATGAATTGAAATTACATATGATATAAATTTGAACTTAGTTAGTTTTTTTTTAATAATGAGAAGATTTAAAATGAAAGTAAAACTAAATGTTGATGCAAACTTCAATATTAAAATAAAAATGAATTTGTGTACTAAACAAAGCCAACGTCGGTTAATATATGTTAATATAATATATATTTTCGAAACATGTTGAAATATTATATGATTTACATTTGCAAACTTTAAGTTGGTAATATATATTATAGAGAATAGAAATTAAATATTAATAAATAAATGAGTGGGGGAGAGATATTAGTTTCCCTATTCAAATTCTATAACAAGTAAATGATTTGGAAACTTATTTATAATATATATTTGGAAAGCTATATATCTTTTATGTTTTAAAAAAATCGAGTGTTTACTTTGACATTAAAATTGAAATTATCGAGTATTTGGTGATTTGGACTTATGCCTAGCTAATGTATGTACTAAATCTTATATGTACCAGATAAATTAAGAATTGCACTCTTGTCGCTGGAAAATGATTCGAATGATGACTATAGCATCACCGGTAATTGTCTTATGGTTTTGAATGTGAGATGGATATATAGTGTCAGTTGAGTGAATACTTGAAACTATTTTGAAATGTATGGAAAATGTGTTAACCTTTGATTTAAGTATATGTTCAAAATATATGAATAAGTAAGATAATAGATGTGAACCATATGATTTTACATACAATAAATTATTTTATTACTCACACAACAAATTTGCCCTTTTACGGCATTGAAAAAATGTTGTGAAAACCATTAACAGCGTTTTGATGAACACTGTCTACTGACAAGTTGTTATAGGCCTTAGAAATATTAAAATATATACCTAAACATTGTAGAAAATTGACATACTATAGCGTTTCAAATAGTGTTGTTTTTACGTTTGTACAATGTTTTATATCGTTTCAGAAATGTTGTCATATTCCCTTTTCTACAGCGTTTTGCCACATATCACAACATTTATGAATGTTTACATGTTCTTTATTCTGGAGCGTTCTACCATATATCACAGCGTTTCCAGAAGTTTACATGTTATGTATTCTACAACATTTTGCCACATATCACAATGTTTTTAACATCTATCACAGCATTTACATATTAGTACCAAAATATTCGTGCACATACATATCACCAGCATGTAAATTTATATCAACCAAGTAATATCAATAACATGTTCGAATCACATACAGAAGCTATCGCATAAAAATAAAACGATTAATCATTTATGTAAATTATATAACACAATATTCATATTGTTGACCAACGCTTTGGCAAAAGTTGTCACGGTTCAACGGATCAAAGCCCAATGCCAAAATGCTCGCCATTCAACACCGACGGATCCAAATGGATGGCCTCTACTTCGGAAAGACCAAGCAAGATTTAGCCCGAGCCGGTCTCCCTTGAGCATCGGCATTCCATATCCCGACATAGTCGTTCTCCCAGACTGACCGAGTCAATCATTCCCTTAAAATTCAGATTGATCGGATATCCCTGAATCTACGTGGAAATATCCAAATGGGTTATTCATTGCTTAGCCCGATTCTCAAGGCACTAAAGGTGGTCAACACTCCCAGCCAATGCTCTACTTTTGATATACCATAGCCCGAGTGCCACATAAGCCACAATTTCCGAGATAACTATTACTCAGCAGTATACCGAGTCCCAGTGCCGCAACTATTCCAATGGATCGAGCTCCACATGTCCAAACTCTACAAAAGAGGCAAGCCACGCAACACCTTATTCATCCCACTTTTCACTTATAAATACCTCCTTCGGCAAAAAGGAAGGGGGTGGGATATGCATTCCAAATTCTCTGAAAGAAACCCACGGCTAACTCCAAAAATAGCCAAACTCTAATTCCGCTCAAGCATAAGGATTTTGTGTTCGTATTTCTCATCTCCCAATTTCTTCAAAAAAAAGCAAATAGATTGTACTTGTAATCAAAAGCAAATCAATATATGTAAAGTAGATGTAGGCACCGATTTTTCCGAACTACTATAAAAAAAATTGTGTGTGTTCCTCGCTTTTACTTATTTTTCTGTACTCTGTGATTGTTATTCATGTGTTCTACGCATGATTGGGGGTTGATTGTCAATAGTGACCAACTTTTGACGTTAACACTTTGGCGCGTCAGGAAGGGAGGAGCCGCTCTCTGACATACTCTATGACCTTTGACCGCCTTCAGTAATTTCTAAGTCAACCATTCCAAACAAGAGAAAGAAGAATGCTTCGAATTCTCATACTTTACCTGCCGATGCAGCAGGAACAACAGCAGTGGAGGCAAGTCATGAGGCTTCCTCCCACGTAGATGTGTCCTAATGCCTCACTAAGGATGATGTGAACAAACTATTATCCAAGTTCAAAAATCAGATAACATCTCAAGGCGAACTTATCAAATGTCAGCAGGAGGTGATGAATGGCCTCCTCGCCCGGTTGGAAAAGGGACCACACATTTCAGTATTATTTCCTCTACTGGGCGAGGCTAGGGCAACAGCCGATCTTTGGTCTACAAAAATCCAAGCCCTAGATCGGTCCACACCTTTGCTTCCTCCTAGTTCAACTTCACTTCCCAACTGGTTACAGCCAGGGGCATCACTATCAGTCTCAAGTGGAGCTTTGGTAGCTACAGAATCTCAGGTCGACCCTAACCAGGTCCAGCATTAGTCGATCAACCTGCCTCCAGTCCAGGAAACAACTCAACTCCCTGGACAACTAGCTCCAGAACAGGCCCAACTAGTTGGTCGGCCAGAACCAAGAAAGTTGCTACACCTGGACCATTCCAACATCTCACTGCAAAACTGTATTATGCCTCCTCTCCCTTAGCGAAGAGCTGTGACAGTAACCCTCCGGGCCACTAAGACCACTCTACCGCAATCCCTTTTAACATAGCCCCGAGCGGGGTCGATCCCGAATTCTATACGAGTACCACTCGCCTTAGCTCATTGCTCCTAACAGGAATGGGTATAATTCAGTCCAATAACATCGACCAATCCCAGCAACAGCTAAACTAGGCCCCAAGGTTGTGATGGACCCTTTCCCTCACCTTCACTCAACTCTCGGTGGTCGAGCCCAACCAATGGCTCCCCTTCGGAGCATGCTTTCGGCGGACCCTAGTACTGGGATACTCCCCAGTGCAGAATTGTATTTGTGGCAATGACTCCTCTGGGATGGAAGTCAGCTTGCAAGCATCATCAGACGATTCACCTGGGGAACATCATCGCAGCAGGATATAAATGATATCCACCGTAGCCCATTTACCAGCGAATTCAGAAACTTCCGAAATCCTCCGGACTTCAAGTTTTCGGCCATTAAACCCTACAATTGTCGGACCGACCCGACCATTCATCTCATGCGATACATGTACCATATGGAAGTTCTCTCGGCCTTGACCATTGTTATGGCCAAATGCTTCCCTCTCTTCCTCACTGACATAGCCAGTATGTGGTTTCGACAGCTAACAACTGAGTTGATCAGCAGCTGGAACATGTTGGTCACCCGCTTCATCGAGCAGTTCAGAGTTCACATTTCCTAACCAAAGAGCATCATGTTACTTACCTCAATCAAGCAGCAACCCGGTGAGACCCTCCGGTCCTTCCTCGACAGATTCAACGCGACCGTAGCATCAGTCGATCGACTCGAGCCAACGATGGTGTTTATGGCTGCCATTGCAGGTGTTCAGAACCGATCAAAATTCAGGATCTCTTTAACTAGAGACCCTCCCAAGGATATCAAAGAATTCTATACTGAGGCCAAGAGGTTCCGTAGACAAGAAGATACCAGCATTGAAATGGAAATCCTCGAGGTGCTTGCCACCAAGGATGGAGGTCCATCCAATACCAATGGCCAGAATAAGGGAAAAGGAAAAGTCTCGGACAAGAACAACTGCAACATGCGTCCTAGAAGAGAGAACAAGTATGATCACTACACAGAGCTCAACTCCTCCTTGCTCGATATTTACCTTGATGTACGAGGAACTCTTCCTTTTCTCAAAACCTCCTCGAAAGGAGACGACCCAAAAGGAACTCGACTCTGGAAAGCACTTCACATACCACAACATGGCAGGTCACGGCACCAGTGAATGCAGGTACTTACGGGATCTCATCAGGAAAGGGTAAGGCGCGAAGAACTACCGAGTACGTCAAAAACCCTATGCAGGCCTTGCCGCCACAATCTTCTTCCCAAGCTCCTCAGGCCGGTCCTCGAGCTCCTAGAAACGGAAAGGACCCCGAGTCCAATAATCACGGCATTATCATCAATTAATAGGATTTAAATTATTTTTTTCCATTTCTTAAAGTTGTAAGAAATGTACTTTTAGTATTTTCTTTCAATAATGTTAATATGTTGAAGTACACACGTACAGAATTAGCTCCTAGGCGTACTCTGGATTCAACTATCGCTTATAATTTTGCTCTCATTTCCCTATAATAGTTCTTTAGCAGCAATAGACTTTCTTTTTCGAATATACACCATGTTTGAAACTATCCAAAGCCGAGCTTGATTGACGCTTGCCACATGGTCAGCGCTAGCCACCGTCTCGAAGTTACGGTTGAAGTCTTCCACCATGTTTAAACCATCTCCTCCAACCGAGTTCGGTTAGCATTCCATAAGCCAAGTATGTTTGATACTCGCCCCTTCTATAAGCCGAGTATGTCGGATACTCGCCACTACATCTGAACCAACTCCAAAAGCCGAGTTTAGTTAACCTTCCATAAGCCGAGTATATATGACACTCACCACTTCCATAAGCAGGGTATGTTTGATACTCGACATCACGTCATAGCCAAATCCGCCTGTCGTGTTCGGTTAGTATCCCATAAGACGAGCATGATTGATGCTCGCCACATGGTCATCATCAGTCATAGTCTCTAAGTTATGGTAGATGCCTACCACAATGTTTGAACTGACTCTATAAGCTAAGTCTGGTTAAACTTTCATTAGCCGAGCATAGATAAGTTATATAAGTCGAGCATGGTTAACACTTTCCAAAGCCGAGTATGGATAATACTCACCAACCACGTAAGCAAGGTATGGAGGACACTTGCCACCTCTTTAATCCAAGTATGGTTATCGCTTGCCAACTCCTTAAGCTGAATATGGTTAACACTCGCCTCACTAAGTTCAAAGCCATCTTTAAACCGAGAATGGCCTACACTATCCATGCAAGCATGGAATATCGCTACGAAGACGACTTTTATGGCACTATCGGCCTTAATAAGGTCTTCGGTGGTTGTCGGTTTTCTAGCCTTAATACGATCTACACCGATCATCGGATTTCTGGCCTTAATACAACTATCAAGATCGTCAGATTTCTAGCCTTAGTTTAGCTCAACCATATCTACTCACATTGAGCTCCAATACAATATTCAGAACACACCTACTAAGAAAGATGTATTCTGAAGGGCAAAGTGTTGAACAACTTTTTGGAAAAAGCTATCACGTTCAATGGACCAAAGCCTAATGTCAAAAGGTTCGCCATTCAGCACCAACTGATCCCAACGAACGTCCTCTACTTCGGAAAGCCCAAGCAAGATTTGGCTCAAGCCAATATCCCTTAAGCAACTGCATTTCATATCCCGACATAATTGTTCTCCCAGACCAACCAAGTCAATTATTCCCTTAAAATCCGGATTGATCAGATATCTCTGGATTTACATGTAAATATCCAGATGAGTCATTCATTGCTTTGCCCAATTCTCAAGGCATTAAAGGCGGTCAACACTCCTTGCCAAAGCTCTACTTTTGATATACCATAGCCTGAGTGCCACGTAAGCCACAATTTCCGAGATAACTATTAGTCAGTAGAAGACCAGGTCCCACTGCCGCAACTATTCCACTGGATCGAGGTCTACAGGTCCAAAGTCCGCAAAAAATGCAAGCCACGCGACACCTCGTTCTGCCCCTCTTTTCACTTATAAATACCTCCTTCCCCAAAGAGGAAGGGGATGGGAATTTGGCATTTCAGATTTCCTGAAAGGAACTCATGGCTAACTCCAAAAATAGCCAACCCTAATTCCACTCAAACACAACGATTTTGTGTTCATATTTGCCATCTCCCAATTTCTTAAAAAAAAAAGCAAATAGATTATACTTGTAATCAAAAGCAAATCAATGTATATAAAGTGGATGTAGGCATTGATTTTGCCGAACCACTATAAATATTATGTGTGTTCCCCATTTTTACTTATTTTTCCATACTCTGTGATTGTTATTCGTGTGTTCCACGCATGATTAGGGGTTGACTGTTAATAGTGACCAACTTTTGACATCAACGCATACACAAAGACTTCATCAATAAATCAAGTTTACATAATTTTCATAAAGAAAAATGACACCATAAACTAAATTTACACAATATGTCGAATAAAGTAACGATATCTATAAACAGAAAAAAATATCCATAAAACAAGTTTGCGCCGAATACCAATAAAACGAACAAATATAAGTAACCTCTGTTTTGATAGTGGACTAACAAACCCAAGCACAAGGGTCGATGTTAGTTGTGACGATCGCCCATAACTCCTGCACTTAACAAGAGAAATAATGCACTGAAAAGTGTGCCAGACAACTATGGATGATCATCAGAGTAGAATAAAACACAAAAACCTGTTATATAACTCATAGTGCAAAGATAAAATATAATAGAACATATACAACAGGCAGTAGTATTGAATCATCATTGAACAGAGTATCAAACTTTCATATCATCATGAAAAGAATACCCGTACATCACTGGATTACATCATCAGAATCTATACAAGAAGCCTCACTACAAGTTCACTCAGAGTAGCATACATCAAGCATAACAGTGAAAAAAGCAAGTATGTATAGTAGGAAACTAACACGTAAGCCTCCAGCTCGTCGTCACTCAGCAGAATTTCCCTCATCAAGATCTAATACCTGTAACCTGCTACTCAGTCTGCCCATTCACAACGCAAATGAACAACCTAAGGTAATAAGAGGAAACACAAAACCTTGAGTCAGACAACAGTCTTAATGATAGACAAAACAACTATCTAACATCATCAATAAATTACATGAGAAGTAGGCAGATCAATCATCTAATCTACCAACATCAACAGAGAAGAAACCCAAACCCGGCTCCTCCACATCTAACAGTGATAACCTTCCCAAACAATTATAAAAGAAATAAACAGTAGCAGACATAACAACTAATTATCCAGCGTAGACTATCCTAATCGATATCAACATCACCTAAGAACAAGCTCCGAAGCACTAAACCAACATCAAACAAGCTCCCAAGAGATATCTCCCTAGAAGTCGGATAATCTACACAAGATGATACAATAAAAACAATCAACATCCATGACTCTGGCTATCACCACCTATCTTGCCATGAAACCATTGTTAATTGTATGAGTGGCCCATCTTGCCATCTGTCAAGGGCTAATGGTAACCTCGGTTCTAGCAAAACACCATACGCCATCGTGACTCATATCTAGGCCTTTCATGATACCCAGGGTACTCGACTAATCATCTAATCTTTTAGGTGTCCCTATTATACACCTGCTTTGAGTCCGCTAGAACCTCTGACTAACGATAATACCTTGGCCTTCAATAACTATAATCGTATTCATTGGTGACTATCCATAATCTCAAGCACCTTCTCAAGCAACCATTCTCCATGAACACAAATATCCTTGTGTCATCTCCACATCACTGCATTTTATTGATCAACGAACAATTCACGATACTTTGAACATTCCGTCTGAATTTTATATCGAAGCCATGCCCAACGTTGAACAAAAAATCAACATTACTTAGTCTATATTTGATGGGTCACCTCGACTCATCCATGGATTACCTGCCGATCAATTTTGCATTGAATCACTAACCATTCATACTTGGTTTTCTCTCCATATTCATAACTGACCCGTACTGGATCACACATGACCCTCCTGGATCATGCTCAAAGTCCAATGACCCAACTCATGATCAACATAAATGACCCATCAATCTATGACCCTCGTCATGAATGACCCAACTTCAAGACAAGCTGACCGACCCATCACAATATATAACTGATCCATACTTGAAACAAACTATCCAATGACCCAAGGATACAAGCGATCCACATCCCTATGTCTTGGCCGACCCAAATTTGTGCGAGAGACCCGTTCATTTCGGTCTACTGCAAAGCCCATGCTTTTTTTCACAAGGACGGGTTAGCCCCTTTCCGCTTCTGCGACCTAACGTCATGCGATCCATCAACGCATGCAAATGACGCGACCTAGAGATGCACTTGATCCATGATCCATGCTTTGGATCACATCGTATCCAGGAGACCGACCCTTGAATGTGTGACTCGAATATCACACGATCCATCACTAAGAACGCACCTGAACCACCTTGACCGATCCGTCCAACTTTCCATTCGAACAAAAGCATACTCTATCCAATTAGTCAATGCACATGTCTTGATCAAAGATTGACTAAT
This sequence comes from Allium sativum, assembly GCA_030737875.1. NCBI lineage: Eukaryota > Viridiplantae > Streptophyta > Magnoliopsida > Asparagales > Amaryllidaceae > Allium > Allium sativum. Next base: position 435,941,363 of record CM060912.1, read on the forward strand.
CTCACCAAATAGTCAATAGCAATTTGTCAACGAGCAACTAACAACATTAGCACATATATAATCACCATACAAACATATGAGTATCATCAAATCATGATGAAACGATAAGCAAATCAATAAATGGATCTAAACTTTCATAAGCACCTAATTAACATATGAATTTACAGTTATAATCTTACTCAATTAGATCCTATGGTGATTCGAATTTAACTTATACTTAACTCCATTAGATCTAGTGAAAATGACTCGAAATGATGAAATTAACATCAAACGAACCCATACACTTGATTGAATCCGTGTGAGAGATGCTTATCACTCACCAAATCCACGAAATAGCTTCAAATCAATGAATCCCTAATCCGGACAGCGAAGATCAATGAAGAACGACCTCTGAATCAATCATTTTGATGCGATCTAACCTTCTTTGATGTTGATCTTCAATCTTCTAATGTCGATCTACGAATTGAAATGAATTGGAGATGTATTTGGTGGAGTAGGTAGAATCACAAACCCCAACTAAATAGAGAAATGAATAAACTAAACAATTCTCCTTGCCTCCACCCTCATATGCCTCTAGCCTTAATGGGCCTCACTAATCAGCCTACCAATGACTAATTAGTCTGTCCAGAAAGTGTAGCACTAAAATATCGATTCCTCCCAAAATTAAAAACCAAATCTTCAAAATGACCACTCTACGGAATTGGAAACCTCATTTCCTTTCCAATGAAATCGATTCAGCACCTCATTCGATCCCAATCAGAAGTTTTTCCTTGTACAAAACTGACAGGGAATATGGTCATAAATAAAATTGATAATAATTATGGACATGTCTCACATCCCCATAAACAACCTAACAAAATATGGGAGTGATTCGACTATTGGGAAATTAAATAGAAATACTTTATCATCCTTCAATGTGTAAAATGCGGGTCATTACATTCTCCCCTCCCCCTCCCTCCCCCCAGGAATTTCGCCCTCGAAATTCCAAGCAAATACAAGCAACCAAAGCCATTTCGCATGCCTACTATCCACGAGCAACAAATTTACCACCCAAACTAGCATCCATCAAGCCATGCATCCATAACCTTAACCTAGCATGCGGAATTCTATTACAACTTACAACGGTATAAGGGTGACATGATATCAATGGGTCATGCCAACAAAGAATTCTTGATGGAACGTCTTCAACTCTCTTCCGTTTCCCACGTACAATCGTCATCATCCTCACTCCATTGGACCTTGAATAGCGTAATTGTCCGACTCCTAAGTTTTTTCGTGTTACTCCCCAAGATGTGAAGCGGTTACGAGGTCTCTAAACTACAGAATTGACTTTTAGGTCTTCATACGGATTCAAAGATACCACCACATTTGAATCATGCACACACTTCCGTAGAAACGACACATGGAAAACACTGTGCACACTCGACATCTTCTCAGGTAAATCCAATATATATGCGAGCTTTATAACTCATTTGACTATCGGAAACGGTCCAACGAACCTTGAAGCTAACATTCCTTTACTTCCGAACCGAACAACATGCTTCAACAGTGAAATCTTCATGAAAACCATATCACCTACGTCGAACTCCAAATCCTTTCGACGCTTATCAGTGTAGCTCTTCTGACGATCTTGGGCTGCTTTCATTCGTTGTCGAACGATCTCAATACAATCCGACTGATCATCTCTAGCCTAAGTATCAATTTGTCTCTAGTTTCTAACCAACATGTTGTAGAAATACATGGTTTACTATATAACACCTCATATGGTGTCATCCCAATGCTTGACTCGTTGTTGTTGTTGTATGCAAACTCGACTAGATGTAGATGGTCTTCCCATGATCCTCCAAAGTCCAATACACAAGCTCTAAGGAGATCTTCCAAAACTCGGTTAACTCTCCCGGTTTGACCATCAGTCTGTGGATAATAAACCTTACTCAAACATAGCTCGGTTCCCAAAGTCTCTTGCAAACTCTTCCAAAATCCACTTGTAAACAATGAATCTCGATCACTTACTATGCTCTTCGGGATACCATGGAATCGAACTATCCATTTAATGTATAGCTCAACCAACTTCGATGCTGTCCTAGTCGATCTAACAGGATTAAACCTTGTGCTTTTGATCAAGCAATCCACTATGAACCAAATCCCTTCATTCCCTGCCTAAGTTTTAGGTAGTCCATCGATAAAATCCATCGGTGCTTGCTCCCATTTTCATATAGGCACTTCTAATGGTTGAAGCAATCCACTCAGCTTCTTTTGTTCAGATTTCACCAACTGACAGTCCATGCATTTGGAAATGAACTTTCCAACATCTTGTTTCATCCCTTCGAGTGGTAAACTTGCTTCATGTCCCAATACATCTTATTACAACTAGGATGAACCATCAACTGATGACATTCCCTTAGAAGCTCATCACACAATCCATCAATATCAGGAATAACTGGTCGTCATTTCTTCTGAAGCTAACCATCTCGATCGACCTCGAAATCCTCATCCTCTGGTTCCAACTTTTAGATGATCTTGACAACTTTTCCATCACGTTTTTGAATCTTTCCAATCTTTTCAATGAGAGTAGGTCTTATCGATAAGCTTGCCAATATTTCAGGCTCTAACTCACAATGTGGCCTGAAGTCAAATCCTACCAAGTACTCGAGATGCTTCCATTCTGAAAACATAGCTCCTAATCCTGCATGTCTTCCCGCCGCAGTGTTACCTTTACCAGGAGTATAGGATATACTAAAATCATAAAATGCCAAAAACTTTAACCACCGCTGTTGTCGAAGATTCATATCCTTTTGGGAGAAAAGATACTTCAACAATTTCTGATCCGTAAATTACTCGAATTAAACTTCCAACAGGTAATGTCTCCATGTAGTCAGAGTAAACATAATCGCCTCTAACTCCAAATCATAAGTTAGATAATTCCTTTTGTGCAGCTTCAGTTGTCGACTCGCATAGGACATAACTCTATCTTTCTGCAACAGCACTGCTCCAAGTCCAGTACCATATGCATTAGTACATACTACCATATCCTCATTCCCACTTGGAATCGTCTAAATAGGAGCACTCGCTAGTTTCTCTTTAGGATTCTAAAAGCTTGCTCACACTTTGCATCCCATGTGAATACTTGACTCTTCTTCGTTAATCCTACTAATGGTGCAACGATCTTGTAGAAATTCTTGATAAACCGACTATAATATCCCACCAACCCAAGGAAACTCTGAACAACTGCCTCATTCTTAAGTCTATTCCTGTCCTTGATTGTTGCCACCTTAGCGGGATCCACCGCTATTCCGTTTCCATAAACAACATGGCCTTAGAACCTCACTTCGTTCTTACGGAAGTGACACTTCGGAACCTCAGCCCTCAACTGATGCTTTCACAAGATTTCCAAAGTAACTCGTAAGTGCATCTTATGCTCTTCCTTATTCCAGGCATAAACCATAATATCATCAACGAACACAAGCACGAACTTGTTCAACTGATCTTTAAAAACTCTATTCATAAGATCCATAAAATACGCTGGTGCATTGGTCAATCCAAATGGCATCACCAGCCATTTAAAGAAACTGGATGGTGTCCTAAAAGTTGTGTTCGGCACACTATCCTTTGCCACTATCAACTGGTGAAATCCCATCACCAAATCCATTTAAGAAAACACCTTGGCTTCGTGAAGCTGATCAAATAAGTCGTCTATCCTCGGCAACAGATACTTGTTCTTCTTGGTCACCTTGTGCAGATCACGATAACCCACACACAATCTCAATGATCCATCAACCTTGGTTGCAAACACGACTAGTGCACTTCATTCAAACATGCTTCGCTGAATGAATACTTTTCCCAAAAGGTGACGAACTTGCACCTCTAACTCTCGTTGTTCTCTAGGCGTTGTCTGCCTAACGGCCATAACAATAGGTCTAGCATCTTCGACCAAATCAATTCTGAACTCAATCTTGTGATGCGGCGGTAAATCTTTGACCTCTTCAAAGACATCATCAAACTCACTAGCGATCCGCACATCTGAAAAGTCTTCCCGTTGAATCACAAACGAATACAAAAAGCTTATGAAGACACCATCTTCGGGCTTACATCGAATCACAACCATTCGCTCTTCCACATTCCCGACTGTCATCTCAAGCTTTTTGTTATCCACTTTAGCCACATACCTATGAGCTAGTCCATACCCAAAATGATCCCAAACCCAGCGAAGTTCAAAACAAAGCAATCACACACAAAAGAGCAACCATAACTCAACAAAACTAGACCATGATGAAGCATACAAAGACTAGACGAACCCCAAACTGGATTAGTCACAATCAAATGTCTATCACAAATCTCGGGTTCCAAACCCAAGCGACACACAACTCATTGAAAGATTGCGATGCTCCAATATCAAACAAAACTCGAATATAAACACTCCTGGCAGAAAACGTACCTTAAACAACAACAATCTTTCCTTTCTCCTTTGCCTTAGGAGCTCTTGAAGAAGATGGCATAGGCTCCAAAGCATACGCCTTCACTATCTTCTTACCCTTAGCCAGTTCTAGATAATCCTTCTTGTTATTCTCAGGCTTCCCACAGTTATAGCATTTCCTCTCGACTTTCGAATTCTTATAATCCTTGGAAAATGACCCTTCTGCTAGCAATTGTAGCAAATCACCTCACTTTTAGGTTTCTTTTATCCATCCATTCCTTTCTGCTGCTGTTGCTTCCTGTTCTTGTTGTTACCACCTTGCTATAGTTTCTGATCCTCTTTGGTTGCAACAACAACTTCTTCCTTGGTAAACAAACTCTTGTGCATCAAATCTTTCTCCACGGTCTTATCATAAGTGTCATCCAAATGATCAACCAGTGACCTCCTAAGATAAGTATCCAAGCCCATGATGAACTTCTCACTCTTCTTATATGGAGTCTCAATATATGAACGAGTATACTTGGATAAAGCTTCGAACTCGGAAATGTAATCTCACATTGGTCGACCATTCTTCTTTAGCTCAACTGAATTTTTGAATAGAACCAACTTCTAGGCGGTAGAAACGAACTTCTTCTCAAATTTGACTTAGAACTAATCCCAAGTAATCTCATATTTGGGAGTCTCTAAAGTGTTAGCTGTCTTGATGCAAGCTTCACCTTAGTCGGATCCTCAATACCCAAGTCTCTAAACATCCGAACACATGTATCAAGCCACCCTTGAATCTCAACTGTCGGCTCTGTCCGGCTGTCCCTTTGAATGAGTTTCCCCCAAGAGCAGTAAAATCCTTACACAGCTTAGCAAAATCAACCACCCTCAGTACCTGCACCTGAACCCCAACATCTACCGCGGCTGCTCCTAGAGTGGGTATCCTCCTCATGATCGCTGCCATCATAGCCTCGAACATAGTTGGGTAATCAAGTGCACCACCATCTCCCACTCCAGGAACAGTTTCCTTCCTAGCAGTATGTCTCAAAGATCTACGACTCATTGTGTATCTAAAAAATAGAATGATTGATCCACACCTAAGAAAAATTACGATGGAGTTCAAATGCTACTATAATATACACTAATATATAGTATACATCCATCAGAAAACTACAAATGCGTCTCCCATACGTCATTATGTCTTCAAACTTTGGCTAAAATCGATTAACCAGAACTCTGGTACCAAATGTGACGACTGCCCATAACTCCTACACTTAATAAGGGAAATAATGCACTAAAGATGTGCCAGGCAGGTATGGACGATCATCAGAGTAGAATATCACACACTAAACCTAGCGTATAATTCACAGTGCAGGCATAAAATATAATAGAACATATACAACAGATAGTAATAGTGAAACATCATTGAATAGAATCTCAACTTTTCATATCATCATGAAAAGAATATCCATACATCACTGGATTACATCAACATAATCTGTACAAGAAGCCTCACTACAAGTTCACTCAGGGTAGCATACATCAAACATAACAGCGGAAACAACAAATATGTAGAGTTGGAAACTAATACGTAAGCCTCCAGCTCGTCATCACTCAGCAGCAGCACCCTCATCAAGATCTAATACCTATTACCTACTACTTAGTCTTCCTATTCACAATGCAAATGAACAACCCAAGGTAATAAAAGAAAACATAAAACCTTGAGTCAGACAACATTCTTAACGAGCAATAAAACAACTATTTAACATCATCAATAAAGTATATGAGAAGTAGGCAGATCAGTCATCTAATCTTCCAACATCAACTGAGATGAAACCCGAACTCGTCTCCTCCACATCTGACAGTAATAACCTTCCCAAACAATCATAAAAACAAACCATAGCAGACATAGCAACCAATTATCCATCATAAACCATCCTAATCGAGATAAACATCCCCCAAGGATAATCCCCGAAGGCCTAAACCAACATCGGACAAGCATCCAAGAGATATCTCCCTAGACATCTAACAATCTACACAAGATGTTACAAACAAAGCAATCAACATCCATGACTCTGGCTATCACCACCTATCTTGCCTTAAAACCATTGTTAGTCTAATAGCTAGCCCATCTTGCCATCCGTCAAGGGCTAATGGTAACCCTGATTCAAGCAAAACTCTATACGCAATCATGACTCACATCTAGGCCTTTCATCGATACTTGGGGTACTCGACTAATCATCAAGTCTTTTAGGCGTCCTTATTATGCCCTTGCTTTGTGTCCACTAGAACCTCTGACTAACAACAATTCCTCGACCTTCAATAACTCTAGTCGTCGTCATTGATGGCTATCCATAAGCTCAAGCGCCTTCTCAAGCAACCATTATCCATGAACTCAAACATCCTTGAGTCATCTCCACATTCGTTGCATTTCATCGATCAACGAACACTTCATGATGCTTTGAACATTCCATCTGAATTTTATATTGAAGTTGTGCCCAACATTGAAAAAAAATCAACATTACTTAGTCTATATTTGATGGGGCGTCTCGACTCATCCACGGATCACCTATCGATCTAGTTCTCACTGAATCACTAACTATTCATACTTGGTTTGCTCTCTATATTCATAACTGGCCCATACTAGATCGCATATGACCCTCCTGAATCTTGCCTAAAGTCCAAAGACCCGAATCATCATCAACCCAAACGACCCATCAAGCCATGACCCTCGTCTCGAAGGACCCAACTTCAAAACCAGATGACCGACCCATCACAATATATGACCGATCCATACTTCAAACAAATGGTCCAACGACCCAGGGATGCATGTGATCCACGTCCCAATGTCTTGGCTGACCCAAAGTTGTGCGAGCGGCCCATCCATTTTGGCATGTTCCAAAGCCCATATTTTACTTCGCAAAGATAGGTTAGCCCCTATCTTCTCCTGCAACTCAACGTCATGTTATCCATCAACGCATGCAAACGACCCAACCCAGAGATGCACTTGATCCACAATCCATGCTTTGGATCGCATCCTATCAATGCAAATGATCCTCGAATGAATATCACACGATCCATCACTACGCACGCACCTGATCCCCTTGACTGATTCATCTGATTTGCCATTCGAATAAAAGAATACTCAATCCAATTAACCAATGCACTCATCTTGACTAAAGATCGATCAATCTCATCAAATAATCAATTGCAATTTGTCAATAAGCATCAAACAACATTAGCACATCAATAATCATCATACAGTCATATGAATTTCACCAAATCATGATAAAACGATAAGCAAATCAATAAATGGATCTAAACTTGCATAAACACCTTAATTAACATATGAATTTACCGTTATAATCTTACTAAATTAGATTCTATGCTGATTCAAATTGAATTTATACTTACCGCTATTAGTTCTAGGTGAAAATGACTCGAAATGATGAAACTAAGGTCAAACAAAACCTATATGCTCGATCGAATCCGTGTGAGAGATGCTTATCACTCACCAAATCAGCAAAATATCCCAAATCAATGAATGCTTAGTGAAGAACAATGGAGAACGACCTCCGAATCAATCACTTTAATGCGATCTAACCTTCTTCGATGTTGATCTTCAATCTTCTAATGTAGATCACGAATCGAAATGAAGTGGAGAGGTATTTGGTGAGATAGGGAGAATCACAAGCCCTAACCAAATAGAAAAATGAAGAAAATAAAAAATTCTCCTTGCCTCTATCCTCCTATTTATAGCCAACAGATACTAGCCTTAAAGGGCCTCACTGATAAACCCACTAATGACTAATTAGTTTGTCATGAAAATGTATAGCACTAAAACAGCGATTCCTCCCAAACCGTTAAACCAAATCTTTAGTGTGACCACTCTACGAATTTGGAAACATCATTTCCTTTCAAATGAAATTGATCCTAGTCAAAAGTAATGACCTATACAAAACTGATAGGGGGAAAAATTGTCATAAACAAAATTTATAAAAATTCTGGACATATTTCACATCCCTATAAGCAACCTATCAAAAATTAGAATGATCCGACCCTTGGGTAATTAAATAAAAATATTTTATGATCCTTTGATATGTAAAATGTGGGTCGTTACATTAGTGCTACCAAAACTAATAGCATGTTATTCATTCATTTCACAAAAAACAAAATTATTGTATTCAGATTCATGGTATGCGTGCATATTATTTTATAATAGTATCTCAAATATGTCATGGAGTTGATGGGTTTAATAATTATTCAGAAACAGAGGAAGACCAGATGTTATTGCTCGGACCGAATCCCTGTATCTTGGTGGCATACCTGCTCATGTAGATATTAATATACTTGAATTCTGATAACATAAGATACATAATAATAATTTTTGTTGTATTTAAGTATTTAGCAGACAATGTTATATGATTCCAAACATTAATTGTGATTTAATTTTCGAATAGTACATCTATTTAAGATAATAAGAATATATCATCTTACTTAGCCAAGCATGATAATTACAGGAAAATGAAATACTTGCATTTATTTGATTGATTATAAACCTAAAACCCAAGCCTATAGATGTAATTGGAATAATATCCAAACCATCTATTGAAACCAAGTTAACAAGTGATCGCATAAATGTAAAACAGTAAATACTGGTAAGGGGCAGTGCCTTATGACTCCACACATTAATTGTGATCTTGTTTTTAGAATAGTACATCTATCTAAGATAATAATAATATATCAACTTGTTAAGCCAAGCATGATAATCACCATACAATATAATACTTGCATAAGCTTGAATTGATTATAAAACTAAAAACCAAACCCGTAGATGTAACTGACACAAATCCAAACCATCAATTGAATCCTATTTAACAGTTGATCGCATTAACATGAAATAGTGAATATTGATAAGGGGGAATGTTTTAACTCACATTAATTGTGATTTCATTTTTAGTATATTATATCTATCTCTGATAATAAGAATATATCGTCTTGTTCAGCCAAGTATGATAATCACCAGAAAATGAAATACTTGAATTCGTTTGAATTGATTATAAATATGAAACCCAAAACTATAAATGTAACTGGCACATATCCAAACCATCAATTGAATCCTAATTAATAGGTTATAGCATAAATAGAAAACAGTAATACTGATAACAAATTAACAGTTAAAATTCATTCCAAAAGTTGCCTTTTGAGATTCTCGTGCATAGTATCATTGTTGCAAACAAAAATATATCCACCAACAACTTCATTTTTGGGCAAAGCTTCTAATGCAGGCAATGTTTTGAAACTCTTATCAACCAAATTGAGACACACATATAAAGATGTATATTTTGTGTATCACTAAAAAAAATCTATTAATATGGCAAAAGGAATGTACATTAAGCAGAAAAAAGAATATGGAAAAATAGAACGACAAATATCAATAGCTACGGGTGCCAAATACAACCAGACTGATATAGGAACTTATTACCGAAAAATGAATTGAGAGGATGAAGCATTGAAGAATGGTCGAGTGCTTAGAACATATTTCAGAACGTACATTAGTATATAATTACTCGGATACAATTTCGAATAGCGTAATAATAAACTCATGTGTAAAGGTAACAAATTCGCATGGAAATGAACTGCACAGTAACATATAGAATGTTATCATTATACAGGAAACACTATCATTTCCTTTAAATAATTAGTCTATTCATACGAAAATGCATAAGAAAAGGAGAAAGGTTATAACAAATTAAAATGAATTAGTACACAGGAGCTAGCTACCTCAATAGCACAAACTCCACATGGACAGTAGAACTGACTGACTTCAATTGTATTTTTAACTGTAGAGAAAATTATGTCTTGGAACACTATGTTCTTTTTATAACCAGATCCTTCTTCCATGCACATTTGTATATTTAATTAGAATACTTGTGTGTATGTGTATGCCTTTTTTTCATTGAAATGCGTAGTCTTCACCTAAAGGATTAACCATCCTAAATACCTGCCATGTCCTGATCCTTACACCAGTTAAAGTGTAATGACCCACTTTTTCCGTACAGTTTAAGCCAACATCTAACAACCCATGTCAACTCACATTGCACAAAAAAGCAGATAGTTAATAGAAATAAATTAGAGGGTGAGAAAAGAAAGAAAGAAATATTATTATAGAAGAAGAAGAGGAACCAACACAATATAGAGTCTCATATCGCAGCGAAACAAAATATAATATAGAAATAAATTATTATTGAGAGCATGAAAATACTTACAATCATTAGAGTACATCTGGATAGTTATAATAATCTGTCCTCGTATACAACTCATAGCGGAATACATACTAGATATATATCATACAGCTAAACTGCTCCAGCACAAACCTAAACTTGTAAAACCCAGTCTAACCTGAGCATTACAAACGTCGGATCAGTCTAGTGAACCAAAGTAAGAAACCCACTAAGTTTTATTAACATTATTCAACTTGATTTTAAAGCCAAAATTCTTTTCGAAGAAAAGGATAATCGTAAGACCAAATCCACACATAAATACAAACGGTTTTTACCTTTCGATAACCTAAACCATTTTTAAAAATAAATACTTTTATGATATTATAATAGTGTCTAAATACAAATAAATATCAATCTAGTAGAGCGCTTGCATCTCACCCTCCACAAACATAGTATACAATCAAAACCACGGGCGCTTATTGGAGAATGGATTTCCAACAGGCAAGGTATTGGACCACCTTCCGATAGTGTATCCCTAGAGAGGAATACACCAGGGTTCAACATGAACATCTTGAAACTCAGTCTAAACATGGTTGGCCATTCACTTTTCTTGAATGTTCCAAATATATGGTCACATATGGTTGGTACCCATATAACCGTTCCCGAGAGATACAGAAGCAAAAAGAAGAACAAATATGAATATTCTCTAGCTGGTGACAATACACCTTAATGGGAATGACCCACAAAGCCATGCGACCTACCCGATTTTTTCATTCCCCGGTTAAAGAGCTTGAGGTAATAATTAGCTTTTCATAATATCTGACCACCATTCACTTTGAATGTCACATCCTCAGATCAGCAAGAAAATCACTAATTGACGTCCACAAAAATACTCTATTGTTAAGCTAAGAGAAAGGCCATTCTCCACCACCAATTATGGTACGTATGAAGAAATCAACGTACGTAATCCCTTTGGAAATACTATTTCAGACATCCATCCATACAAGTCATCCATGAACATGATGTACCGAAGGCACCCTCCTCCCACATCCTAGGCATCACTCTATAGATCAGTAGCGGGTAGTCCTTGCAATTTGCAGATTCCAATCACGATAGAATCACTGCTGAAATATCTCTAGGAGCTAACCAGACAAATTCGACAATTGTTCTTCTGCTCATGAAGATCAACGGTCTTTAATTTCTCCATCTTCAATTGACATATTCCATGTATTCGCTGGTTCGGAATGGTTTTCGAATATAAATTTGATCTCGGTCTTTTTGTACCTAGCCTCATTTAGCCTCTTTAATTAACCAGTCGTTAATTAAATACTACAACTTCCAATTTCAAAAAACATTTCCCTTTTTTATTAGAAATAAGATAATTCAATTATCATTCCACTTCTATACATTAGACCCTCATTGTAAATTGGTAAGTGAATAAATCTCTCAGTATCAACCCTGAAGGTCGAAACCAACATCAGATTGACACCTTAAAAGCTACTCAACTCAACCAACGTACAGCAAGTTCCAGTTTATCAAAAACCACATTATATTCTCTTTTAACATTTTTAAACCAATTATACTCCTTTATAATCTCACTAATCATTTCAATTTTATTTTAAAATATCATTTCATAAAATTAACTAAAATAATTCTACTTATCCTCTGTAAATAAATATTACATATTCCATTTACAAAACCATTCATCCTTTATTTACAAAATCATTAACCACTCATTTATAAACTCTTTTCCTCTCATTTATAAATTCATTTCCATTTATAACTTCCTTTCGGCAAATCTTGCCTTAAAATCCCAGTTATTTGACATTTATCTCAATTCCAATTTTATGTCAATATTTATATTCTATTTTCAATTCCATTATTTCGCTAATCTCATTCACGAAAAACCATCTTTATCACATTTTGTACATTTATAAACAACGTTTATAAAAACGTTCACTAGTTACTAAAAACTACCTTTCAACTCATTTAAAACAATTCTCATATATTTTCACTTCCATTAGTCCATTTCCACATTTAAGAATATTTAAAATTCCATTTGCGTCACTTATACCCTTCTTTGCAACCCTTTCAACATCCCCACTTAGTTTATACCGTTTAACACTTATAATTATCAATCTATTGAAATTCCATTAGTTTATAATTTGAATAGTTTTAAAAACATAAATAAATCTTTAACGTTTATTTTAAAAATAAACATTGTATTTCAAATATATAAATATAACTTTGAAAACATTCACAATCGATTTAATATCGATTTAAAAATCTTTTCTTTTTATCAACGGTACTAAAGAGGTAAATATCTACTGAAGTACCAAACCTTGAAATATAAACCAATTTCACATACAAATGAACACAATAAATCATATTGATAAACATTATCAATATTAGTAAGGAATCCTGTTGGATTCCTCTAACCTGTCAATTCCTGCATCACAATTTCATATTATTCACATATATTATAATATAATAAAATTTAACAACTACTGTGAGGAATCCAATTGGATCCCTCCAACCTATTATTCCCTGCATCCAAACATGGTTACCTAAAATAAATTATTCAATAAGAACTATCCAATTTTAAACTAATAATTTCTATAAAAGTAAATAACAACTATTTAGCTCAACCACTTTATTTTAAAAAACAATTCAAACAATTAAATTAAACACGTTTATATTATAAACATAACCAATAAGGTAGGTTACCTCAATTGGTTCCAATCGTTAGAATACGATTTGGTTTAAACAGAAATTAAATAATGTTTAATTTCATTGGTTCAATCAGTATATGAATATATATTCAACAAACAAGCAACCATTAGCAACCATAGCACACAATTATAAAACCCAACTTATATAAATATAAGTGGGAAGAACTGAGTGAGTTTAACTCATCTTGGTTATTTAATCATTAAATAACCACTACAATAAAATATGATATTAATAACACCATTTAATAACACATTACGCTGAACTGTTATTATTTACATTTAATTATTTATTTTCCAAGTCATTTTTGTTTCGACCATCCCGTGTAACGCTCACATTTCCTAACCTCTCACAAAATTATTTCTCCTCCCTCCAACTTTATGAATTGTTTTTCGCCTCCCTCCAAAACAATTTGCCCTCCCTCCAAAAAGCAGAAGATCATTTTGCTCCAATCTCTTCACCTGATCGAAGAAAGAAAACTGCTTGCGTATCAAATCTTCTTACCGAATCTATCGAAGCCGTGGCGGTTCAATCCTTTAAGTTATGAAACCCTAATCTTCGATTTCGATTCTGGTAATCCGGATTTTTGCAGCTTCTTTAACCATAATCCTTTGTCCATCCAGTTATTCTCCATAATGGTTATAAGCAGCTATGACAACAAGTCCTAGTTGGAACTATAAAAGCAAAGCTAATAAGATTGATTCAGCCTCGTCTTAATCTAGATAGCTATGGTAATAATATTTTCTTCTACTTGTAACTTCACTTCATTTCTAACTTTCTGTTGATTAACGTTTCCCCAATTATTTCTCTTTCCCTCTTTAAACCAATATTAGGGTTCAACCAAATTTTATGAAAACTCTTATGTTATGACAAGCTTGTTGGTCAGTATGTCAAGGAAACAGGAGTGATGTCCTGATTTTGTTGTTGCGTATCTGATTTATTAATTTCTATACATATATGGGTAAGTTAGTTACTTTGTTTTCCTCTTTATTTCCATTAGTTTGAAACAATGTTATTTAATAATTTTGGAACATAATTTGATTTGGTTGCTGCAGGTTTATAATGACATAACATTGTCTGAATTTTATAATGATATAAACATAAAATTTGATTTTAAGTTTTGGTTTGTGGGGTTCGTTTGTTATCACAATTCACAAAGATTTTGTAAAATTAGCATGCTATTTTGGTTTAATGTTATGAAAAATTGTCACTAAGCAGTCAAGAACATAATCATACACATTTCATAGAAAAATATTTAGTTTTTACGTTTTAAATGTTATATATTTCAAACTTGAATACAAACAGAATGTGTAATCAAATATTCTGCCATTAGTTTCCATGAAATGTAAATAGTTGTAAGCATTACCATTTTGAGAGGTAGTTAAGCTGATCATTGATGCTTGAAGAAGCAAGGATTCAATTTGCCCACCAATTCCATCCATTTATAGGTGGTGTTGGTTCCATGCAGTCCCTCATCATTTCCTCCTAAGCGGAAAATATAATCTGCAAAATTCAAAATGCTTATATTATTCTTTACTTATTAAACAATGTTATTAACTATTTTCATAAAATAAATGAGAAAGAAGGGCTTGAAATTAGTAACCTTTGGATCTTTCAGTTTCATTATCAATAATGACGGCCACTTCCAAAATAGTGCAAATAGATCAAAGTGCTTTAGGATATCATAACGCTCTCCATCGCCAGATGCCTATGATTTCAAACTCCGAAATAAAATCCAGTTAAAAATCAGCAGAACTGGAAGAGGCTGATTGTTGAGAGAACCCGTGAGGAGGATGACTTTTGGAAGGAAAACAAATAGATTCGTAAAAGATGCTAGCTGAAGTTAAATATAAAAGCAAAGCTTATATGGCCTAAAATAGTGAAGCCGAATGTTGTATCTTCATGGTTGTAGCGACAACAAATAACATCAGTAAGTACACCACTCTTTACTATATGTTGTGGTCAAGTGGAATATGTCTTTTGTACTATACAAATTGAATTAGACATTGCATTTCGTAGCATTTGTAGATTTTTGAAAATCTATGTGGTTCATAACAGGCATTTGGCACATCAAAATGAGCAGAACACATTGCAAAGTTTTGAAAATCTATGTAGTTCATAACATGCATTATTATGTAATAAAAAGAATGACATCATTATTTACAATCTAGTATTGTATGGTGTTGGTTTTGTTTGTTCTATGAAATTTCATTTGATTGCTTATTGCCTTATCATGACTTCTAATATTTTAGTTATGTAAGTGCTCTTCGTTTGTTTATGCTAACTATTTGTGTACCCTTCACATTCATAACTTCTAATATTTTAGTTTTGTAAGTGTTCTTCATTTGTTTATGCTAACTCTTTGTGTACCCTTCACATTCATAATTATCTTTATATGACTGAATTAACATAATTGACTGTGTTTATGCTTGAAGTAGTTTTACTTTGCCAAAAATCCTAGCGAGCTCCAAACCATTTCTATCGCGTTGCTCTTATCTACACGGTCCCAACATGTCCAATATCGTTCAATTTATTCAAGTATGAATGAGATATAACTTTTTTAAAGTTGCGTATAACATGTATTGTCAGTTGGTGATATTGTCACCTACTGATCTAGGTTATCAAATAAAAATTTCCTGATCCTGTTTGACTTTAACAAGTCAACAAATTTTGTTAGAGGGCCCCGTACGTTGTCACCCACCGATTGTGTAAATCTAGTTGATATGTTAAATCCAAATTGGTTATCTTCAGTTAAATCAAAACTAAATAATAAAATTAAATTTGGGTTTTTACCCAATTAATTTTTTATTATTATCTCCAGGCCCAAATTAGGCCTGATACCTTTTGGTCAAAACTGATAGGCCCACACTTTAGTTCCCCAAGCATGCCACCTTCCCCTTTTCTTCTCCACATAGTAACCCTCCTTTTCGTGTATATATATAGGAAACTTCTGTTGCTCCCTTTACATATAAAATTTCGTAACCATGCATGATATGTTCTTCATATCCCCTTTCACACACCCACCTTCCCTGCTTCGCCCACCTTCACAGTTCACGTAACCCTTCCCGTGAACTTCTTTCTTCTCCAACTGTTTCTTCCCCTATCCCGTTGTTACATTTTTCGAACCCATCCTTCCATCTTTGTCCCAACTATCAACACTATGGCCATCGCCACCTTGCCTGACCATCGTCTTCCACCATGTTCATTAAAGAACCTGTAGCATGTGCTCCCTTCTCCGATCTTCTTCCACCTTCTCCCCCGATGACTACCCAGCGATGAACTCCCTCCATGCACACATACTCTGCCTCATTCAAGAACATTTCACGCAATAGAAAACTCAATCACACCTCTGCCATGTTAGCTCACCCACCGAACGGAGGTTCACCTGCCGCCACCCACATGTGCCCAACCTCCCGTACTCGCACCCAACCCAACTCGCACAGCTTCTGAAAATGGACACAAACATCCTTCTCCATGATCAACCATGAACACCCACAACTCCCTTCACCTCCGCCTGCAGCGGTGGCTTCCCACTCCGCCCAGTTCGTCGGTAAACCCACCACCTCACATCGACCTTGTTGTTGACGGCTAGGCAACGCATAGGAGATTCAGTTTGTTTTTATTTCGGAAGGGGGAAAAGGGAAAAGTTTCGGTTTCTATTCAATGAATTAGGAAGATGTAAAATGGGCAGTTTGTTTTATCTCATGTGTGCTGAAACATGAAAATGTGCAACGGCTATGCCTATTTATATTTAAGGAAGTGTGGCAATCACGTAAATATGGGTATGGGTTGGCATGTGAAGATGGTAGAATGGCAGTGTGTAACAACCCGGAAAATCAGAACCAATTTAAAATTTTTATTTTGGCTATTTCAGTGAATTTTGGATAGTTAAAATAATTCATTTTAAATAATAATGATTAAAAATTTGTTTTAATCGAAGTTAGAGTGAATATATTTATTTTAATTTCAAAAGTAATTAAAAACAGTACGGTAGTTTGAAAAGTCAAACCTAAACTTTGACTAAATATACCAAATTCAAAATTTAACGGATTTTAGTAAAACCAAAAATATCTAAATCTGTTTAAAAATATCTTTCCAACGAATCTGAAAAATCAAAATTTCATAGCGGGAATCAAAAGTTATGGCCAGTTGAATATTCAGAATAGTCGTTGTCGTATAATTTATAGCCCGTATAAAAGGCCATTTTACAAACGACCTCCGTTTTCGACGAAACCACTTTTGTTTGATTTGGAATGTCAAATCATTACTAAGTTTAATTTTCCAGAATTTTTGGAATGAATATGTGTGGCAAAAGAAAATGTGTTTTGTCATTTTAAGTCAAATTTAATCGACTTCAAAACGGCCATTTTTCAAACTCTCGAAATTTGACAAAATTAATTTTGTTAGGACTATATTATCAAAACAAAGCCATAAATAATTTTTCTGGAATTTTTAGAGTTTGTATGTGGCCCTTGTGAATTTAAATATACGATCGAATTAATTTAATAAAGGATTTAAATTTTAAATTAAAAAATTCAGGCCACAAACAGTCGTTTGGGCTGACGGGACCTAGCCCATTAGTTCCAGAATTGGGGTAATTAGGTTGAAACAACTCATGTTGGACTGAAATAGGAGTTGTTTAGAACTTATGGATTTTTTTGTAAAAATTAGCAATAAAATATTATAAAAAGCTTTCATCTTTATCCCTAATCCTAATGACCATTACAGCAGCCGTCGTCCCCCTTAAACCTATGACCAGAAAGCTCCAATCTTCCCTCCTCTAATTCTCTCAATCCACCACAAATTAGAACTCACTCCTTTAGACATTATCGAAGAGATTTTCTTGCTCTTCGATTCTGTACGGTTGGATCATCCTCAAGTGGCATGAACTCCGAGATTCGTGACCACCAAACCGCCGACTTCCCTCCGCTGCCGCGCCACCAGGGCCCCACCGAGCTCCACCCCACCTAAGGCGCATGTGTGCTACCCTCCCCCCTTTGAAGTGCCACCGTCCGATCGTCCTGAAGCCTTGTATTTTGAACGTGAAAAGGAACCCTAGGTTTGAAGGTATTGGGTTTAACGATGGCCTGTTTTCTAATGTAGGAGGAAGGTTGGATTTTAATTAATTATCCAAATTAATTTATTTTAAATTATAAACAATGTAAATTAATTCGTATCTCATTCATACTGAATCAAAATTTAACAATTTTCGAAGCGTTGCGATCGTAGACACGAGATCTACGTTTCTAGACTGACTGGATCAGATTCTGAGTTGATTGGATTTTGGCCAAAAATTGCAGATCTGAACCACTCAGTTTCAAACGACAGTGAGAAATCCTATTTTATTTTTATTATTATCCATTTTAAAATAATTAGAATAAATCATAATTGTGTTCTCATTGATTTGCTGTATATTTCTACATGCTATGCTACATGATTTGATTTGTATGTGATGTGTTATTGTAGATCTGTTCGTTTAGGTGATATTATGTTATAATTGAAATTGCCATAAAAATGAATCAAATATTTTGTTGTTATTTTGTTGAATCAAAATATTCAACAAAGATAGAGTATCACTTTTATATTTGGTTGGAATTATAAGTGCCATAAAAATGAATCAAATATTTTGTTGTTATTTTGATGAATCAAAATATTCAACAAAAATAGAGTATCACTTTTATATTTGGTTGGAAATATAATTGCTATAAAAATGAATCAAGCATTTTGGTTGTTATTTTGTTGAATCAAATATATTCAACAGAAATGGAGTATCACCTTTGTTTATTTATTGGATTGAATTAGAATTTTCAATTCAATAAAAATATCACCTTTGTTTATTTATTGGATTGAATTAGAATTTTCAATTCAATAAAGTATCACCTTTGTTTATTTACTGGATTAAATTAAAATTTTCAATTCAATTAAAATATCACCTTTGTTTATTTATTGGATTGAATTAAAATTTTCAATTCAATAAAAATATCACCTTTATTTATTTATTGGATTGAATTAGAGTTTTCAATTCAATAAAAATATCACCTTCGTGTTACATTCTGAAATCCCCCTTATAAGAAATCCCGGATTGTACTTAGGAAAAGACGAATCAAAACACAAACAGAAGAACATTTCATTGCTTATTACAACAATTACATCAGAATACAAGAATATACAGAGTATTAACAAATTATATACATTTGATAAATATCAGAGATTAGAATACATTACACAGCAGCGGAAAAATAATACAAAACACAACTGAAAAGAATGTATGGATACAGAGCTTTCCGAATATCATTCCAGCAGTAAACCAGGATCCCGTGAATATAAATCTGCAAAACCAAAACTACTAGTTGCTCGTGTCGAGAATACGGGCACCCAGAGTTTAGGTTAAAATAATAAACTCCGGGTCAATCATGTGACTGGTGTGAGAACTAAAATAGTGTAACAACCCGAAAATCTGAGCCAGTTTAAAATTTTTATTTTGGCAATTTTAGTGAATTTTGAACATTTAAAATGAATTATTTTAAATAATAACGACGAGAAATTTATTTTGAATATAATTCGAACGTATATATATGAATATATACGTCGTCGTTAGAGTATAATAATTATTTATAATTATATAAGGAATTGAAAATGGCGCGGTAGTTCGATAATTCGATTTCAAACTTCAATTGTATGTACCGGGTGCAAAATAAACCGGATTTTAGTGAAAACAAAAATATTAGGATCTATTTGGTGATATCTTTCCAACGAATCAGAAAAATTGAAATTTCATAGCGGGAATCAAAAGATATGTCCAGTTGAAATTTCAGAATAGTCGCTATGGAATTCAGGCCCTTAAAAATGGAAATTCTGCAAACGACCTCGGATTTCGACGAAACCACTTTTGTTGGATCCGCGATGTCAAGTTATTGCTAGGTTTCAAATTTCATAATTTTTCGAATCAATATGTGAGCGTGGCAAAGGAAAACGCATTTGACCAGTTTCAGTGGATTTTAATCGACTAGAAAATTGCCATTTTTCAAACGGTCTCGGAATTCGACGAAACTAGTTTTGTTAGGACCGTATCGTCAATACGAAGCTAGAAATAATTTTTCTGTAATTTTTAAAGTCAGTATGTGACCCCGGTAATTCAAAATGTACGTTTGAATTCAATATGTATGGATTTATATTTTAATTCAAATGAAAACTATCTGACACGACCCGAACTTCCCCGTGAAGGAAAGAACGGATGGCGTTGAGGACAAGACAAAATAAAACGCAAACGGAAGAACATTTCATTGTTATTACAACAATTTCATCAGATACAAGAATATACAGAGTATAAATGAATAAATTACATTCAACAAATATCAGAGATTACAATAAATTACATAGCAGCGGAAAAATATACAAAACACAACTGAAAGTGATACACGGATATAGAGCTTTCCGAGCATCATTCCAGCTGGAAATCAGGATCCTGTGACTATAAATCTGCAAAACCAAAACTACTTGCTGCCCGTGTCGAAAATAAGGGCACCTAGAGTTTAGGTTAAAACAATAAACTCCAGGTCAGTCATGTGACTGGTGTGAGAACTAAAACAGTTATTTAAAACTTTACTTTAAAAGAGAGTAATTCAAGGGACCACGCCGTATAGCACGGAATGGGTTTCCTCCAAAGAATAATAGTGCATATAATAAAACAGCGCAATGCTCTTTGGAAAAATGAAGCTATTATAAGACCCAGGTCTCATCACACAATGCAACGCAAGCCGGAGGATAGGGTTTTCCTTTATAATAGCCAAACATGCTTGGTACGTTTAAAACAAATCATTTGATACTATTATAAGTGCATAGTGTCAAAACAATTCAAATCTTAAATATCAATCATAGGCGGCATGGGTACCATCTATCATGTCGCCATACTAGTTCTACAATTAAAACCGCAATATCACGTATTGGAAATTGGATTTTCGTCATGAGTCGAGGCAAGGGGCAAGCTCCTCTCCGCGTTCGAGACACTCTAGCAAATGTCCCAGGACCCCACTTTGATCCTTGGAATCGGCTGGGCCGGTCCTCTCTTACTTTTGAGGATTAGTTATTCCTGAACGCACGTTTCCCGGTCCTTACAGACCTATATCCGAGGTGCCTCGAATTCCAACAACCACACAGGTGAAAAGTATATAAATGTCAGGGCTGGTAGGTCACTGACACCACCCTAGCTAGAAAGAAACGTTGTGCTCTCCCAGCGGTCCGTCACCCGTTTTTGACTCATACCGAGATGTGAGGCTCGCGAATTCACGTTATACACAAAGCTACGCCACACGGGCCGTGCTTTGATCATCAACCACAAGACTTTGCTTTTCAACAGAAACCTTGATCAATTGCCACTTATGCGTGCCACACTGACAATTCACTCCATGCAAGTGATGTCCATCGATATACAACCTCTGAGCTCGTACGTCTCAGAGAAGAGCGTTAAGCAAGAGAATAAATTCTCCGCCGCCAAACAGATGTATATTTAATAGAGATCAATCAACACAGAATAAAATCCAATGTCAGACACACAATCCATTTACAAGTTCGTTCTGGGTCTGAACGAAACCGGAGGCACTTTCCTCGCATATCCATCCATCTCCAAGTACGTCTGGACGATCACCAACTGTTTCCCTCATCCTGGGTGTACAACCCAATCAAGATCATCAATAATCACCCAAACGTTGTGAAGACTTCCGGTCTTCAACCACCGTCTTCATCTTCGACATCTCGTCGAATCGGTTATTCGGAATGGGTATAAACCCGGCCTTTCTGAATAACCCACGTATATAATAAACGAATGTTACACAAACACAACAAACGCCTCATTCCAATTCAGAATATTCTTTTATTCACAAAATCACATTCTTAGGGAAAGGTTCCCATTAATTTTATCCAAGATAAATTCTTTTAATTTTATTCTTTAATCTTCCTGTGGATATCATTTCAAACTAGTCGGGATTAGCGAACCACACCGAAGTAATTATTTATTTTATTTCCCAATCCCAACCTAAATATCCTATGGAGAAAAACTGGTAATACTCCATATCTAACACCACGGTGTTATCGGTAAAATTAATTACCATTTCACGTTTAAATCTAGTTAAAAATTTAACTATCGCTTTGGAGAAAAACTGGTGGTACTCCACTCTCGATCACCTTTCAGATTTGATAATTTAAATTATCAATTCACATTTTAATCTAATTAAAGATTCACTAAAACTCTACTTAGTTTTAATCTTTTCAAAAATCAACATCCTGTCTTTAACTGGGTTAAAGAACCAATGTCATCTAAAACACGATTCACGATAAACCCAAATCACATTTGATATTAAATACAAGGCTCTGAATAGAAAATATACCGGCTTATATTCAATATCAAATTCTGAAATCAACAAATATCGTATTGGAAATAACGATATAAAATATATCTTTCAGACTCTCATAACAATATCTGTATTGTCACGAAATCCAACATCGAAATATTCCGAAGATAATTTCGATTCAACTCCAGTCCAATTCACGTATTGGGAATATTGATTATTTTTAACATCACTTTCAAATTCAATTTATTTATTTCAAAAATAAATTGATTTTAATTCTAGTTCAAAACTAGTTCATTTTGATTAAAAAAAAACAATTTTTATCATTTCAAATGTGGAAATTTTCAGCCTAATTTTTCCCAAATCATTTCTTATGATTTTACACAAATTATAGATATTTTTAATAATTTTATCAAGGCCCGTACAGTCGATTTCCATCAACGGCCGTCGAACTGCACTTACAGCGACCTTTTCTAAATTTGATTTGGACATAATTCCAAATCCAACCGTTAGATTTCAAATTTCTAATATTCATTGGAAAGCTCTTTTCGATACGAACCCAACGGTTCCGGTTTTAGGAGAATCCGACGGTCGGATCTCCCGCAATGTCAATTCGAAGTCAATGGTCGAAATTCACGAACTGCCGCGGCGCGCGCGTTCTATTCAGGCCATTATATATATATATAATTTATATATTATATATATTTCATCGATTTCCTTTTAAAACGTATTTTATAAATCGTTTTAAATTCGTTTTCAAAACCATTTCAACTCTATATTCAATTTCTAATCAAAATTGAATATTTCATATCATTACTATATAAATGATAATATTTTCAAAACGTTATATTTTGAAATCACTTCTTTTCTATATTCATTATAAAAACGGATATAATCGATATAAATATCGTTCACGTCAAAATAGCGAACTCTAATCAACACGGCTTTATATATTTCAGTAAATTCGTTATTCTATTCAACAAATGAATATTTATTCTATTCAACACATGAATCTATATTTCTTTCAACACACGACTAATCTCAACACATGAGTACTGTCAACACATCACTATTTTTGTTATGTAAAATATTTTATAAAATTATGGTATCTATCGTTTGATTTTCAATCAGACTCCACCGTGAAGTAGTTCTAATTTTAAATATGATAAAGATGTAGATTTTATTATTTAAAATATTTTACTCAACACACGAATATTTTCAACACATGAACATCGTCAACACATGACTATTTTCATATTCAACACGTGAATTTTCTTTTATAATATTCATTATTTTCCCGATTGGAATGAGGCCCAATCAATCACCATATAATGTTAATTATATGGATTCCACACAACACATGTGTATAATAGCAATGATAAACAATCAACCATCATCCAAGGTGCACCACACAACTGCATAAGCATTAAATATAAATAATTAACGCTACACGGCCTATCGACCAATCGTTCGACATACAATTAAATAATTGGGAATAGTGTACGCCAAATTTCATCCCAACACCTGTGTGGGGTTTCAAATCAACAAACACAGATTTTTATTTGTGCAGTTGGGCGATGTGTAAAATTTATCATACCAATCAATATCAGTCAAATCAGTGTATATAAACAAATCGGCCGATTTGTTTATAAATATTCATCTATTCACATTCACGTTAAAATTATATTTTTAACGATCATTATTTTATTTCAACTATCTACATTCTATTATCGATTTCACATCAATATCGCAAACAATTTTTACAACACATCAATTAAACAAACAAGCCATCC
This sequence comes from Allium sativum, assembly GCA_030737875.1. NCBI lineage: Eukaryota > Viridiplantae > Streptophyta > Magnoliopsida > Asparagales > Amaryllidaceae > Allium > Allium sativum. Next base: position 435,965,853 of record CM060912.1, read on the forward strand.
ATGGTCTGTGGATGACGGGTGTCGGGTGCTGCTAAGCACCATCTGCATCCTAGTATATATATATAATTAGAAAAAGGAAATTTAGAGTGAGAAGTTCTCACTGATAGCTAATCCAATTCCACGACACTTCATTTATAGAAATCTTCGTCGTTCTCGCCTTTTGTCACTTTTGTTACCCGTATTCTCTACATATGTAAAAATCGAATTTTTTACTTTGCTGTTCAATATATAAAAATCGAATTTTTACTTCGCTATTCAATATATAAAAATCGAATTTTTACTTCGCTATTCAATATATAAAAATCGAATTTTTACTTCACTATTCAATATATAAAAATCGAATTTTTACTTCGCTATTCAATATATAAAAATCGAATTTTTACTTCGTTATTCAATATATAAATATCGAATTTTTATTTGCTATTCAATATATAAAAATTGAATTTTTACTTTGCTATTCAATATATAAAAATCGTTTTTACTTCGCTATTCAATATATAAAAATCGAATCTTTACTTTGCTATTCAATATATAAAAATCGAATTTTTACTATCACTCCCTATGGATAAAAATTCTATTTTTACATTGCTACTATATAGATAAAAATTCAATTTTTACGCCGCTACTATATAGATAAAAATTCTATTTTTACGCCGCTACTATATAGATAAAAAATATATTTTTACGCCGCTACTATATAGATAAAAATTCTATTTTTACGCCGCTACTATATAGATAAAAATTCTATTTTTATCATGTTATTCTCTTTAAAGATTTTATTTTTATATTCTATTATATAGAAATTTTATTTTCAATACACTACTTATATAACAATAGTATTTTTATATCTTCTACTATATAAAGGTCATATTTTTAATACTCTACACAAATAAAAATCATATTTTTGATTCACTACATATATAAAGATCAAATTTTTAACACTTCTATAATGGAAAAATTATATTTTTAACCTTCTACAATATAAAAGATTATATTTTTATAGTTCTACAACATAAAAGATTATATTTTTATCCTTCTACAATATAAAATAAAACTGAAATTAATCTAGAAAATGATTTAATTAAATAAATTTACCTTATCTTTGAGGTGGGGAGGGTTTCAGAGCTCGGCGGTGGTGGTGGGCCCTCTAGCAGGCGGCGGAGGGGGCATGTGGCGGCGGCGCAGGCTGTGGGGTCGGGCGCGGGTGCTGTCGTAGTCGGAAGGGGGAGGAGAAGCAGAGGAAGAAGGAGAAGGAGGGGGTGGTGCGCGGGGTCAGGCGACGGGGGTCCCTGCGTGGGCCAGCGGCGGGCCAGGGGAGGGTTGCGGTGTCGCGAGGGAGGAGAAGGGAATAAGGAGGAGGAGATGAAGATCGAAGGGAGAGGCGGCGGCTCCCTGGACGCGGTGGCGGTCGGCAAAAGAGGGGGCGGCGCGATATCGACGCGTTTTTTTTCCTTTTTTTCTTTCTGATTTAATGAAGAACGCAGGGGGGGTGGGGGGGGGGGGGGCTGAGACGAAGTAAGGAGAGGAAGGGGGGTTTTATTTTTTTAATTATTTACAAAAAGTTAACTTTTTCATACGACCTCTAAACGAGGCCCACCGCCTGTCGTCCATAGCTAATTACCCCTATTCCGAACACAATGGGATATGTACCGTAAGCTGATTCGACCGTTTCGATCTGTTTCCGTTAAAATCAACATATAACTCTATATATTGAATTTGAACGCGCATTTCAATTTACTGAGGTCACATACTAACTCGAAAAATTCCAGAAAATAATATTTTCTAGCTTCGTATTGACGATACGGTCCTAACAAAACTAATTTCGTCGAATTCTGAGACCGTTGGAAAAATGGCCATTTTCCAGTTGATTAAAATCAACTGAAACTGGTCAAACGCGTTTTCCTTTGCTACGCTCACATATTGATTCGAAAAATTATGAAATTTGAAACCTAGCAATAGTTTGACATCACGGACCCAACAAAAGTGGTTTCGTCGAATTCCGAGGTCGTTTGCACAATTTCCATTTTTAAGGGCCTGGATTCCATAGCGACTATTCAGATTTTCAACTGAACATATCTTTTGATTCCCGCTATGAAATTTCGATTTTTCGGATTCGTTAGAAAGATATTCCCAATTAGATCCTATTATTTTTGGTTTTGCTAAAATCCGGTTTATTCTGCACCCGGTACATTCACTTGAAGTTTGAAATCGAATTATCGAACTACCTCGCCATTTTCAATTCTATTTATAATTATATATAATTATTTATATTCTAACGACGACGTATATAATATATACATTCGATTTCTATTCAAATTAAATTTCTCGTTGATATTATTAAAAATAATTCATTTTAAATGTTCAAAATTCGCTAAAATTGCCAAAATAAAAAAATTTAAACTGGCCCAGATTTCCGGGTTGTTACACTATCGAAACAGCCGAATCAACTTACGATACATATCCCATTGTGTTAGGAGTAGGGGTAATTAGCTGGGGGCAACATTCGTTGGGTTCGTTTTGGGATTCGAATGAATAAGTTACTTTTTTTGAAAATTAAAATAATTATATAATAAACAAACCTCCCTATACCTTCTCTCTCCCCTCCCCTTTTTCCTTCAGCCCGCGATCGATTTCAAAACAAAAAAAAACAAAAAAATGCATTGACCAAAACCCTAGCGCCGCCTGCCACCGTTCCCTCCACCCTCCTGCACCTCGTCCGCCGCGCCCTCCTCTTCTTCTTCTCTACTCTCCTCTTCTGTGCGATGAAGCCCCCTCCGTTCGAACGCCCTGACCACCTGAAGCACGCAACCCCTCTGACGCCGCCCCTCTTAAGCCGCCACCTCCGATCAACTGAGCCCGACGCCCCATGCCCCGGCGCCGCCTGCAGCAGATCCGACTCCCCCCGACTCCAACACTATCCCTTCTACTTCTTACGATCGAAGAAAGTGAGTTTCCCCATTTTAAATATATGTTTTTATTATTTATTTCAGTTTTCTTTTTCTTTTTTTATGTAAAGCATTTAATTAATTTTGTAAATAAACAAAATGTGATTTCTGAAAGAAAACAACATGGATTTGTTTTCAGATTGTAATATGAATTCAACTTAGATTTATTTTCAGTTTTTAATGTGATCGAAGAAAGTAAAGAAGTGATTTTTTTTCATTTGTTTGAATACCAAGTAAGGATATGATTTTTAACTAAAAGTTTATACTTTTAATATAAGAAAGTTTATATTTTTAAAATTAAAATAAAAAGAAGTGAGTTTCTTTTTGTGCTTTGATCTTTAATTTCAGTCTTAGTTATAAGATAAAAAGGTATGAACTTTAAATTTAAAAAAGATTTGATTTTTAAATTTGAAATCAAGAGTAAATTTTTATATAAAATACATCATAATAAAAATGGGATTTTTATTATATGAAAGGCGTTGTAAAAATTGGATCATTATATAGTTAGTAAAAATTTAATCTTTATATTTGAAAAGGCGAAATCTTTATATTTGAAAAGGAGAAATCTTTATATTTGAAAAGGCGAAATCTTTATGTAGAGAATAGCGTGATAAAAGTATAATTATTATCTATATAGCACCGTTGTAAAAATAGAATTTTTATCTATATAATAGCGGTGTAAAAATAGAATTTTTATCTATATAATAGCGGTGTAAAAATAAAAATTTTATCTATATAATAGCGGTGTAAAAATAGAATTTTTATCTATATAGTAGCGATGTAAAAATAGAATTTTTATCCATATGGAGTAATTATAAAAATATGATTTTTATATACATAGCAACAATAAAAAAATATGATTTTTATATATGTAGTGGCTACGGGCAACGAAAGTGGCAAAAGGCGAGAACAGCGATGACTTCTACATAAGAAGAGTCGAGGCATTTGGATTAGCTAGCTGGTGAGAACTTCTCACCTTTAATTTTAAATTTCTAGTTAAAATATATATACTAGGATGCAGACGGTGTTTAGTAGCACCCGACACCATCGTCCACAGACCATGGACTTGTTTGTTTGGTTGTGTAGTTGGTTAGATTATTTGGTTTGAATTGAATTGTTTGGTGAAATGAAATTGATTTAATTGATATGTGTATGGCGTGGGCCATCACTAGACCGGGGATAAGGCTAGGCCTCGTCCCGTTTCTAGTATCGTGTCGTTATGCCGCCGAAATTTTCTAAAATAAGTTAGAAAAATAAAGATACCATTTTATTTAATGAATGAACCGAATAGAATATTCATGGGTTGAATAAAATAATTTAGTCGTTAAAAATATAATTTTTAACGTGAATGTGAATAAATAAATATTCATTTACAAACCGGACGGTTTGTTTATGTACACCTATTTGAAGGATATTGATTGGGACGATAAATTTTACACATCGCCCAACTGCACAAATAAAATCTGTGTTTGATTGTTTGAAACCCCACACAGGTATTGGGATAATATACGACATACACTAATCCCAATAATTAGTTGTATGTCGATCGATTGATCGACAGGCTGTTATAAGCGTTAGATATCTATATTTGATGCTTGTACAGTGTAGTGCACTTTGGATGATGGTTGATTATTTATCGTTGCTATTATATACACGTGTTGTATGGAATCCATATAATTAACTTTGTATGGTGATTGATTGGACCTCATTCCAATTTAGAAATTAAAGAATATTGTAAAATAAAGGTTCATGTGTTGACAGTACTCATCCGTTGAGATTAGACATGTGTTGAACGAAATATTTTAACAATAAAATTTACATCTTTATCATATATAAAATTAGAAACTAACTAGAAAATAGATAAGAAGAGTGGTCTCCTGGATATTGATCTGATGTTGGTTTCGGCCTTCGGGGTTAAAATTTAAGGAATCGTTCTCTTACTAATTTACGGTTGGAGTTTGATTTGAAATCAAACGAAAGATACCATAATTTTTATAAAATATATTAAATAACAAAAATAATCACACGCGGACAGTACTCATTCGTTGAGATTAGTCATGTATTGACAAAAATATAGATTCACATAGTGAATAGAATAAATATTCATTTGTTGAATGGAATAACGGGATTATTGAAATATATAAAGCCGTGTTGATTAGAGATGCGCTATTTTGACGCGAATGATATTTATATCGATTATATTCGTTTTTAGAATGGAATTGAATTGAATATAAAACGATTTCGAATTGAATTGAATATTAAATGATTTCGAATTGAATTGAATATAAAACGATTTCGAATTGAATAGAATTGAATATAAAGGAAATTCAAATTGAATTGAATTGAATATAAAGGAAATTCGAATTGAATTGAATTGAATATAAAGGAAATTGAATTGAATTGAATATAAAGGAAATTCGAATTGAATTGAATATAAAGGAAATTCGAATTGAATTGAATATAAAAGAAATTCGAATTGAATTGAATATATAACGAATTCGAATTGAATTGAATATAAAACGAATTCGAATTGAATTGAATATATAACGAATTCGAATTGAATTGAAAACGAATTGAAATAGAATAAAAATCGATTTGAAATGAATTCAAATTGAATCTAAATTTGAATTGAGTTGAAATGTATTTAAAACGAATTTATAAGGAAAAAAATTCGATTTTGATTTGAATTTGAAATGGAAGTTGAAATGTTTTTTGAAACGAATTTAAAACTATTTATAAAATTCATTTTAAACAGAAATCGACAAAATATATATTATATATATAATATAATGGCCTGAATAGAATGCACCGCGCCGCGGCAGTTCGTGAATTTCGACCATTGATTTCGAACGGACATTACGGGAGGTCTGACCGTCGGATTCTCCTAAAACAGGAACCGTTGGGTTCGTATCGAAAAGAGCTTTCCAACGAAAATGAGAAATTTGAAATCTAACGGTTGGATTTGGAGGTACGTCCAAATCAAATTTGGAAAAGGTCGCTGTAAGTGCAGTTCGATGGCCATTGGTGGAAATTGACTGTACGGGCCTTGATAAAATTATTAAAAATAGTAATAATTTGTGTAAAATCATTAGAAATGATTTGGGAAAAATTGGGATGAAAAACTCCACATTTGTAAAGATAAAAATAGATTTTTATCGAAATGAACTAGTTTTGAACTAAAATTAAAACCCATTTATTTTTAATTAAATAAATTGGATTTGAAATGGGTTTTAAATAACCAGAATTTCTAATATATATATAATTGGAATTGAATTAGAATTGATTTATGGGTTTATCGTGGTGTTTTAAATAACATTTGTTCTTTAACCCGATAATAAATAGAATGTGATTTGGGTTTATCGTGAACTGTGTTTTAAATGACATTAGTTCTTTAACCCAGTAAAAGGAGTTTTAATGAATCTTTAATTGGATTGAAATGTGAATTGATAATCTAAATTATCAAATTTAGAAAGTGAGCGAGAATGGAGTATTACCTGTTTTGCTCCAAAACGATAGTCAAATCTTTAATTAGATTTGAACGTGGAATGGTAATTAATTTTACCGATAACTCCGTGGTATTAGATATGGAGTATTACCAGTTTTGCTCCAAAACGATAGTCAAATCTTTAATTAGATTTGAACGTGGAATGGTAATTAATTTTACTGATAACTCCGTGGTATTAGATATGGAGTATTACCAGTTTTGCTTCATGGGATGAATAGGTTGGGATTGGGAAATAAAATAAATAATTACTTCGGTGTGGTTCGCTAATCACGTCTAGTTTGAAAAACCATAATTTGGTTTGAAATGACATCTAAAGGAAGATTCAAGAATAAATTTTAAAGAATTTATCTTTGATAAAATTAATGGGAACCTTTCCCTAAGAATGTGAAGTTTAGAAACTAGCTGTAGGTTAGTTAAGAAGAATGGTTTCCTGGGTATTGATCTGATGTTGGTTTCGGCCTTCGGGGTTAATATTTGGGAAATTGTTCTCTTGCTGATTTACGATTATTGGCTGCTGAATTGGAATAAGGCATATGTTGTGTTTGTGTAACATTCGTTTTTAATATACGCGGGTTGTTCGGAAAGGTCGGGTTTACACCCATTCTGAATAACCGATTCGACGATATGTCGAAGACGAAGACGGTGGTTGAAGACTGGAAGTCTTCACATCATTTGGGTGATTAGTGATGATCTTGATTGGGCTGTACACCCAAGATGAGGGAATCAGTTGGTGATCGTCCAGACGTACTTGGGGATCGATGGATATGCGAGGAAAGTGCCTCCGGTTTCGTTCAGACCCAGAACGAACTTGTAAATGGATTGTGTGTCTGACATTGGATTTTATTCTGTGTTGATTGATTTCTGTTAAATATATATCTGTTTGGCGGCGGAGAATTTATTCTCTTTCTTAACGCCCTTCTCTGAGACGTATGAGCTTAGAGGTTATATATCGATAGATATCAATCGCATGACAGGAATTGCCTGTGTGGCACGCTGAGTTGCATGGATCAAGGCTTCTGTTGAAAAGCAAAGTCTTATGGTTGATGATCAAAGCACGGCCTACGTGGCAGCTTTGTGTATAACGTGAATTCACGAGCCTCACACCTCGGTATGAGTCAAAAACGGGATAGTGACTGCGGGGAGAGCACGACGTTTCTTTCTAGCTTTGGTGGTGTCAGTGACTTACCAGCCCTGACATTTATATACTTTTCAACTATGTGGTTGTTGGATGAGGCGCCTCGACTTTAGGTCTGTAAGGACCGGGAAACGTGTGTTCAGGAATAACTAATCCTCAAACGTAAGAGGGGATCGGCCCTGAAGATCCAAGGATTGCCCAGAGTGTGTAGTCCTGAGACATTTGCTAGAGTGTCTCGAAAGCCGAGAGGAGCTTGCCCCTTGCCTTGGCTCATGACGGAAATCCAATTTCCAATACGAGTATTTCGGTTTTAATTGTAGAACTAGTATGGCGACATGATATATGGTACCCATGTCGTCTATGATTGATATTTATGATTGAAATTGTTTTGACACTATACACTTATAATAGTATCAAATGATTTGGTTTAAAACGTGCCAAGCATGTTTGGCTATTATAAGGGAAAACCCTATCCTCCGGCTTGCGTTGCATTGTGTGATGGGACCTGGGTCTTATAATAGCTTCATTTTTCGAAAAAGCATTGCGCTGTTTATTCTATGCACTGGTATTCTTGGGAGGAAACCCGTTCCGTGTTATACGGCGTGGTCCCTTGAATTACTCTCTTTTAAAGTAAAATTTTAAATAACTGTTTTAGTTCTCACACCAGTCACATGACTGACCTGGAGTTTATAGTTTTAACCTAAACTCTGGGTGCCCCTATTTTCTACACGGGCAGCTAGTAGTTTTGGTTTTGCATATTTATATTCACAGAATCCTGATTTACAGCTGGAACGACGCTCGGAAAGCTCTGTATCCGTGCATTACTTTCAGTCGTGTTTTATATTGTTTTTCCGCTGCTATGTAATTTATTGTAATCTCTGATATTTGTCGAATGTAATTTATTCATTTATACTCTGTATATTCTTGTATTCTGATGGAATTGTTGTAATAAGCAATGAAATGTTCTTTCGTCTGCGTTCATTTGTGTGTTGTTCTCAAAGTATCCGCTTTTTCCTTCACGGGGAAGTAACGGGTCCTTATAGTGGTATCAGAGCTTTGGTTTACAGAGCTCGAGAACAAGACACATTAGAACCATACGAAAGAATTCATCAGATGTTGGATTAGTAATATCCAATTAGAATGACTCGTTAGAGATAGGATCAGTAGTATCCTAGAACGAGTGGGAAGAGTATATTTTTCAAATGAAAACAATTTTGTTTTGAAATTTAAATCGTTTTAAACGTATTTGAATATTTTATTTGTATTGAATTTGGACAATCCGATATATAATGATTTTGCATATATGCGTCATGAACGTATATTCGAAGTTTTAATATACCGGATAGATATAGAACCGCACTCTAGTAGCCCGGAGATGTTCTGATGGTAGTTCGAAACATCATCAGCATTTATTTTCGAGTGACAAGGTGTGATATCTATATATTTCCATCAGACTGGTGTAAGAACCAAATCTAATATAGACAGATTTATTTGTTGTGATTTGGCATCAAAAACATGATTTTCTGTATATGTAGTAAAATTATGAATTTGAAACGTTAATCCACTAATTGATTGATGTTTATATTGTTTGTTTATTTGTTTGATAATTTTGAACCATTACGCCTAATAGAATCAAATATTGAATTGTACTGAAAATTTGTCGCATTTGCTAGCATATACATGTACTTACATTGAACAGGTCATAGCAAGGAGGCTAGAGCAGAGAAATAAAATTTGTTTGCCAGACAAATAGGTACATATTTACTATAATTTACTGTTTTGTTTGGGTGATGATGATTTTATGAGCCGATTGGCTAGCCGCTTGGCTTTTTCTTTTTCTTTTTCTTTTTGAGATCAGAAGGCCTGTATGGCAATTTCGGGATTTTCCCGGTGCTCCCGGTGCAGGGGAGGTTATGGCGAAATTTTTCGAAAATTTAGGGTGTTAGCCAAATTTTTGAAAAATTTGAAAAGTTCTTAGAGTTGAAGAACTTAAGCCGTAATCAAAATATTGGAAGTTGAGTTGATTAGTTAAACAACTTTCGGCTTCGTTCCTTTCCGGGGACGAAAAGTTTTAAGTGGGGGAGATTGTAACAACCCGAAAATCTGAGCCAGTTTAAAATTTTTATTTTGGCAATTTTAGTGAATTTTGAACATTTAAAATGAATTATTTTAAATAATAACGACGAGAAATTTATTTTGAATATAATTCGAACATATATATATATACGTCGTCGTTAGAGTATAATAGTTATTTATAATTATAAAAGGAATTGAAAATGGCGCGGTAGTTCGATAATTCGATTTCAAACTTCAATTGTATGTACCGGGTGCAGAATAAACCGGATTTTAGTGAAACCAAAAATATTAGGATCTATTTAGTGATATCTTTCCAATGAATCAGAAAAATTGAAATTTCATAGCAGGAATCAAAAGATATGTCTAGTTGAAATTTCAGAATAGTCGCTATGGAATTCAGGCCCTTAAAAATGGAAATTTTGCAAACGACCTCGGATTTCGACGAAAACACTTTTGTTGGATCCGCAATGTCAAGTTATTGCTAGGTTTCAAATTTCATAATTTTTCGAATCAATATGTGAGCGTGGCAAAGGAAAACGCATTTGACCAGTTTTAGTGGATTTTAATCGACTGGAAAATGGCCATTTTTCAAACGGTCTCGGAATTCGACGAAACTAGTTTTGTTAGGACCATATCGTCAATACGAAGCTAGAAATAATTTTTCTGTAATTTTTAAAGTCAGTATGTGACCCCGGTAATTTGAAATGTACGTTTGAATTCAATATATATGGATTTATATTTTAATTCAAATGAAAACTATCGAAACAGCCGAATCAGCTTACGATGCATATCTCATTGTGTTAGGAGTAGGGGTAATTAGCTAGGGACGACATTCGTTGGGTTCGTTTTGGGATTCGAATGAAGAAGTTACTTTTTTTTGAAAATTAAAATAATTAAATAATTATATAATAAACAAACCTCCCTATACCTTCTCTCTCCCCTCCCCTTTTTCCTTCAGCCCACGATCGATTTCAAAACAAAAAAAATGCGTTGACCAAAACCCTAGCGCCGCCTGCCACCGTTCCCTCCACCCTCCTGCACCTCGTCCGCCGCGCCCTCCTCTTCTTCTTCTCCACTCTCCTCTTCTGTGCGATGAAGCCCCCTCCGTTCGAACGCCCTGACCACCTGAAGCATGCAACCCCTCTGACGCCGCCCCCACTTAAGCCGCCACCTCCGATCAACTGAGCCCGACGCTTCATGCCCCGGCGCCGCCTGCAGCAGATCCGACTCCCCCCGACTCCAACACTCTCCCTTCTACTTCCTACGATCGAAGAAAGTGAGTTTCCCCATTTTAAATATATGTTTTTATTATTTATTTCAGTTTTCTTTTTTTTTTCTTTTTTATGTAAAGCATTTAACTAATTTTGTAAATAAACAAAATGTGATTTTTGAAAGAAAACAACATGGATTTGTTTTCAGATTGTAATATGAATGCAACTTAGATTTATTTTCAGTTTTTAATGTGATCGAAGAAAGTAAAGAAGTGATTTTTTTTTCATTTGTTTGAATACCAAGTAAGGATATGATTTTTAACTGAAATTTTATACTTTTAATATAAGAAAGTTTATATTTTTAAAATTAAAATAAAAAGAAGTGAGTTTCTTTTTGTGCTTTGATCTTTAATTTCAGTCTTAGTTATAAGATAAAAAGGAATGAACTTTAAATTTAAAAAAGATTTGATTTTTAAATTTGAAATCAAGAGTAAATTTTTATATAAAATACATCATAATAAAAATGGGATTTTTATTATATGAAAGGCGTTGTAAAAATTGGATCATTATATAGTTAGTAAAAATTTAATCTTTATATTTGAAAAGGCGAAATCTTTATATTTGAAAAGGCGAAATCTTTATGTAGAGAATAGCGTGATAAAAATATAATTTTTATCTATATAACACCGTTGTAAAAATAGAATTTTTATCTATATAATAGCGGTGTAAAAATAGAATTTTTATCTATATAATAGCGGTGTAAAAATAGAATTTTTATCTATATAGTAGCGATGTAAAAATAGAATTTTTATCCATATGGAGTAATTATAAAAATATGATTTTTATATACATAGCAACAATATAAAAATATGATTTTTATATATGTAGTGGCTACGTGCAACGAAAGTGGCAAAATGCGAGAACAGCGATGACTTCTACATAAGAAGAGTCGAGGCGTTTGGATTAGCTAGCAGGTGAGAACTTCTCACCTTTAATTTTAAATTTCTAGTTAAAATATATATACTAGGATGCAGACGGTGTTTAGTAGCACCCGACACCATCGTCCATAGACCATGGACTTGTTTGTTTGGTTGTGTAGTTGGTTAGATTATTTGGTTTGAATTGAATTGTTTGGTGAAATGAAATTGATTTGATTGATATGTGTATGGCGTGGGCCATCACTAGACCGGGGATAAGGCTAGGCCTCGTCCGGTTTCTAGTATCGTGCCGTTATGCCGCCGAAATTTTCTAAAATAAGTTAGAAAAATAAAGATATCATTTTATTTAATAAATGAACCGAATAGAATATTCATGGGTTGAATAAAATAATTTGGTCGTTAAAAATATAATTTTTAACGTGAATGTGAATAAATAAATATTCATTTAAAAACCGGACGGTTTGTTTATGTACACCTATTTGAAGGATATTGATTGGGACGACAAATTTTACACATCGCCCAACTGCACAAATAAAATCTGTGTTTGACTGTTTGAAACCCCACACGGGTATTGGGATAATATACGACATAAACTAATCCCAATAATTAGTTGTATGTCGATCGATTGATCGACAGGCTGTTATAAGCGTTAGATATCTATATTTGATGCTTATACAGTGTAGTGCACTTTGGATGATGGTTGATTATTTATCGTTGCTATTATATACACGTGTTGTATGGAATCCATATAATTAACTTTTTATGGTGATTGATTGGGCCTCATTCCAATTTAGAAATTAAAGAATATTGTAAAATAAAGGTTCATGTGTTGATAGTACTCATCCGTTGAGATTAGACATGTGTTGAACGAAATATTTTAACAATAAAATTTACATCTTTATCATATATAAAATTAGAAACTAACTGGAAAATAGATATGATGAGTGGTCTCCTGGATATTGATCTGATGTTGGTTTCGGCCTTCGGGGTTAATATTTAAGGAATCGTTCTCTTACTAATTTACGGTTGGAGTCTGATTTGAAATCAAACGAAAGATACCATAATTTTTATAAAATATATTAAATAACAAAAATAATCACACGCGGACAATACTCATTCGTTGAGATTAGTCATGTGTTGACAAAAGTATAGATTCACATAGTGAATAGAATAAATATTCATTTGTTGAATGGAATAACGGGATTATTGAAATATATAAAGCCGTGTTGATTAGAGATGCGCTATTTTGACGCGAACGATATTTATATCGATTATATTCGTTTTTAGAATGGAATTGAATTGAATGTAAAACGATTTCGAATTGAATTGAATATAAAATGATTTCGAATTGAATTGAATATAAAATGATTTCGAATTGAATTGAATTGAATATAAAGGAAATTCGAATTGAATTGAATTGAATATAAAGGAAATTCGAATTGAATCGAATTGAATATAAAGGAAAATGAATTGAATTGAATATAAAGGAAATTTGAATTGAATTGAATATAAAGGAAATTCGAATTGAATTGAATATAAAAGAAATTCGAATTGAATTGAATATATAACGAATTCGAATTGAATTGAATATAAAACGAATTCGAATTAAATTGAATATATAACGAATTCGAATTGAATTATAAACGAATTGAAATAGAATAAAAATCGATTTGAAATGAATTCAAATTGAATCTAAATTTGAATTGAGTTGAAATGAATTTAAAACGAATTTATAAGGAAAAAAAATCGATTTTGATTTGAATTTGAAATGGAAGTTGAAATGTTTTTTGAAACGAATTTAAAACTATTTATAAAATTCGTTTTAAATAGAAATCGACGAAATATATATTATATATATTATATATATAATATAATGGCCTGAATAGAACACGCTGCGCCGCGGCAGTTCGTGAATTTCGACCATTGATTTCGAACGGACATTACGGGAGGTCCGACCGTCGGATTCTCCTAAAACCGGAACCGTTGGGTTCGTATCGAAAAGATCTTTCCAACGAAAATGAGAAATTTGAAATCTAACAGTTGGATTTGGAGGTACATCTAAATCAAATTTGGAAAAGGTCGCTGTAAGTGCAGTTCGATGGCCATTGGTGGAAATCGACTGTACGGGCCTGGATAGAATTATTAAAAATAGTAATAATTTGTGTAAAATCATAAGAAATGATTTGGGAAAAATTGGGATGAAAAACTCCACATTTGTAAAGACAAAAATAGTTTTTTATCGAAATGAACTAGTTTTGAACTAAAATTAAAACCCATTTATTTTTAATTAAATAAATTGGATTTGAAATGGGTTTTAAATTACCAGAATTTCTAATATATATATAATTGGAATTGAATTAGAATTGATTTATGGGTTTATCGTGAACGGTGTTTTAAATAACATTTGTTCTTTAACCCGATAATAAATAGAATGTGATTTGGGTTTATCGTGAACTGTGTTTTAAATGACATTAGTTCTTTAACCCAGTAAAAGGAGTTTTAATGAATCTGTAATTGGATTGAAATGTGAATTGATAATCTAAATTATCAAATTTAGAAAGTGAGCGAGAATGGAGTATTACCAGTTTTGCTCCAAAACGATAGTCAAATCTTTAATTAGATTTGAACGTGGAATGGTAATTAATTTTATCGATAACTCCGTGGTATTAGATATGGAGTATTACCAGTTTTGCTCCAAAACGATAGTCAAATCTTTAATTAGATTTGAACGTGGAATGGTAATTAATTTTACTGATAACTCCGTGGTATTAGATGTGACAACCAGCCCCGCACCAACCGTCACATCCATAGGATATGCCCAGCCAATACGGGACGGATTGTTAGAAAGAAAGAAAGTGGAGAAGGAAAGGAAACAATGAACCTTCATAGAACCTGTAACACATCTCACAGCGCATGGGATAAAATATAATATCAACATACTTTAGCATAAACAGATGAGACAGTGCGTAAGCTGAAGAACTAAACAACATAGCAGCGGAAAAATCCAAATACAGCTTATGTTCCAAACTACCATTATTACAACTTTTCAAAACTGTCTCTAAAGCAAAATAAGATAGGTATACTACTAATGCCCAAAGTAGATACCAACAGCGACACAGGGAGAATAATAAGAGATAATACGTAGGAGCCTCCTGCTCGTCTCCGGCAGCTACCCGTGCACTACCAGTCAACCTGTCTCTAGTCTGCTCGTGTGAGCACCCAGAGTAATAAGAAGAGACATAAAACTCTGGGTCAGACAAAAGTCTGGTATGAGCGATAAGCAACAAAACATACATCTCTAAGATGAACAATAAAAGGTATAATACTCTAAGAAATCATACCTGAACCTGGACCTGCAACCAAAGAGTTAGTACTACATACTGTACAATTCTCTAAGGTGCCACTAACATATGGTGTAAGAAATACGGGGGTGGGGGTGTGCATGTCATAGTGATAGCAACCAAAACAAGCATAGCAACCATCCTCACATCTCTCACCCAGTGCATAAAGCATGCGATATCTACCACTCGATCACCCAATCCTTGGTTACGATCACTTTGCTCCATGGAGTCACCATGACACCATTGCACTGATCCATAGCCACTAATCTGTCCATAAGTGGTAAACTAAAGTTATGGATATCGATAACCCCTTCGCACACGTCCTGCAGCAAAGTCCAAATCGTGAAGTGAACTCATTGGTTCCCATCTGGATCCTGAGCTCTAACTTCTATTTGGACTACCTTTGCATCTCGGGTTATTAGTCATCATCCTCCGGATCGGTCTTCATTCAGTTCATAGTCTCCTGGTTGGGTTCGCAGTCACCAGCTCGTGGTCAAGCTCCAGGTCGTGATGATGCTCCAGTTCGGATCGCGCTGCCTTCACCAGTTCGGTTCGCAGTCATCGGATCGTGCTCCTCAGTACGGGTTAGGTCACGCCCGCTGCATCGGGTCGGATCGAGTCGTGCTCCTCCCTTCGGATCGTGGCGTCCCGTCCAGATCGTGACCCTGCTTCGGATCGTGGTTCGTGGCCTTCTGGCTGCATCGTGGTGGAGGGCTCGTCTCGCAGCATCGGATCGTGGTACATCAGCTCGTGGCGCCCCTGTCGGGTCGTGACTTCCCATCAGTTTGTGAGGCGGGTCGGTTCGTGAAGGACGAGGCGGATCGCATAGGGTGGGGGCGAACCGATCCGGGTAAATTCCTGCACTTCGTTCCAGCGACAGTCTTTCGCCATTCGACGGCGTTTTTGACCAAACTAACACTTCTAAACAATCACAAAACATCTCATACAGTCATAGCAACATATAGTACCGACCACAAACACCAAAACATCAACCATAGCATGTAAAATGGATCAAACATAGCCAAAAACCCATGTTTTTGCCTTAAGCATGTTTAAGCAAATCTAATGATACACTTAGCAAAACTTAACCAAATTAGCCAAATTTTCTAACAGAGGCCTAAAATAATATTTATGAATTTATACATATTTTTCCAGATTTTTAACATGCATAGTTTCGCTAATTATCACTAATCACCCCTTAATCCCCTAAATTCCGGGATTAACAAAATTAGTCGAAATTAACCCAAATTCATATCAGAGGCATAAAGTGGTGTTTTAGAATTTTAGGAATTTTTCTAGATTTTTCTGAGCCATAATTTCGCTAATCTTCGCAAATTACCATAATTAGCCTTAATTAGTGAAAAACAATGCAAATCACTCACCTTAGCCACAAATAAACTATAGATCTGAAACTTTTGGACAATAAAATTAGGATCCCAATGTACTCCAGCAGCTCTACACTTGATTTGGTGAAGATTTGACTTGATTTGATATTGCTAATCTCTTTCTTCAAGTTGCTAATGATTTGGAGGTGTTTTGGATAGTTTTAGAGGTTGGAGGCCATTGTTGGAGCTTCCCTAAGGTAAGTGGCGGCTGGAAATAATGAGGAAAGGTGTTCTCTAAACCCTAGCAGCTCTTTTAAGCTCCTAATCCCGAAATCCCCCATTGGGCCTAGTTGCTAATCACCCGGTTTGGCCCAATTAAGTTGTTTTTCCACTTCTGAACCTTAATTCAGCCCTACAGCCCAAACGCTAAGTCCGTTTGACTAATGTGACCACTCTACGGAATTGTAAACCATCATTCAAATCCAATGGAAGTGGTTTTAGGTCAAAATTCTTTTTCAGTCAAAAGTTATGGACGAAACAAGATCAGCTAGGGGCAAATCGGTCATTTAAAATTCGGCAAAAATCGTGAACATGGGAAATGACCCTAATAGCCGTCCCCCAAAGTTACATGACCATACGACTTCATATGAAAATGAAATAAATATTCTACGATCCTAGATGCGTAGAATGCGGGTTGTTACACTCTCCCCCCCCCCCCCCCCTTAAGAAATTTCGCCCCCGAAATTCCTTAACTAGGAAACAAACAATGGGTCCCGCATGCCTATCAATCATTTTCAAACAATCAAACATACACGATAGCACAACAAGCCTATCCTAGCATGCGGTTTACTAATAAGGGAAGAACCAATGCCGCTAAAAACTTATCAGGCGAAGAGCTTTGGATACAACTTTCTTATGTTATCCTCTACTTCCCAAGTACAGTCGTTCCCTCGCCATCGATTCCCATCTCTACCCTAGAGGTGATTTCCAATAGGTTAGGATCGTCCCTCTGAGTGGAACTGATCCACTCAATCCAGATCGATTTAATCGTCAAGCTTACTAGTGTTTTTGAATCCAATTCACACTTAGGTCTGAAGTTATATCCCATGATATACTCTAGTTTCTTTCATTCCAGAAGCATAGCCTCTAAACTGGCATGTCTCCTACCCAATGCATCAGCTACCGCACCTAGTCCGGTACTACAGCATCCATCCATACTGTCATCTTCTTAGGTAATCCAACCCTATACGTTAAATTACCAACTACATTCCAAATGTCCTTTCGAGTCTAACCCGAATCTTGCCTACATCCATACTACACGTCCAACGTATATTCACCTCCTAGAGGCAAACTAGATCCATCTAATGACCCTAGGCACTACTCCTATATCCGTACTATACGTCTAACGTACATTCACCTTCCAAAGGTGAACTAGACTCATCCAATGAATCTAGGTACCCTACCCATATTCGTACTGCACGTCCAACGTACATTCACCTTCCAAAGGTGAACTAGACTCATCCAATGAATCTAGGTACTCTACCTACGAGTCCAAGTCTAACTTGAAGCTCCTATATCCGTTGAATCTCCAAAATCAACGGACACTCCACAATGCCCAAACATACTTCAAGTCTAACGTAAAGTATCTTACCCCGTCATATCACCATGATTAACAAACTTATCCTATTCCATTCAACAGAATCCTACAGGTGATAGTCTACTCAAGAGAAGAAAGATAGGAACAAACATAGCAATCATAGCATCCATCAAACAAATCCTACCAATCACCTGCTAAAGCCATGAATACGTCTATATCTGTATGTCTGGTCTAACCAACATCAATAACTAATGGAAGCCCCGCCTCCAAACAACCCACCGTACGTCCAACATACATTTATCCTCTAAGGATAACTAAAACTAATGGAAGCCCCGCCTCCAAACGGACTACCGTACGTCCAACGTACGTTTATCCTCCAAGGATAACTAGATCACGTCCAACGGATCCAAGGTAATGGGCATCCCCATATACCCCTGCTTTTAGTCCTCCTAAAATACTTGAGTCCAACCCAAGTCTACCCATTTTCTTGCTGCCCTCTCGAGTCCAACTCGAGCCGAATCCAATTCCTTGCAGCCTTCTCGAGTCCAACTCGAGTCAATCTATTACCCATAACTCAGACCCAGTCTTGAGTATCCATTACCTACAAACTCTAATCCAATGTGAGTCGTCTCCCTATTCGTTGCATCTCTAAGATCAATCGAACATCTATTTTCTTTTACGAGTTCAAGTCCAACTTGAATCGTCCTAGACTTCGTTGCATCTTCCATGACCAACGAACTCATCCTATTCTTTCAAAAAGAACATCAACATAGAGTCCTAAACAATCCATTACTTTGCATCTTTCTCGAGTCCCACTCGAGTCATCTCACAACCTTATTGAGTCTAACTCGGGAAATCTATACCATCGAACATTCCTATCATGTTACGAGCTGTTCATCACTCCTCGAGTGCACCAAGATATCATCCAATGAGAATCACAACAACCACTTATCTCTCACGCGAACCATCCTAGTCAACCTCGACATTCCCCAAGCACAAGCCCCAAAGGCCTAAACCAATATCAGACAAGCACCCAAGGAACATCTCCTCCGAGTTCAGACAATCTACGTGAGATGATATGAGCAAAACATCCAAACACTCAAGCATCCATAACTGACTTTGGCTATCCTTGCCAATCTTGCTTGAAACTGTCGTCGATCGCATGACCAAGTCCTGACCAAACTACTGTACATCCAATGTACATTTGCTTCTCTAACTCCCGTTATCATCTTCATCATAAGGTAGGCGATCCAATACCACCTTTCATCCATCATCCACTCTAACGGTCGTCAAAGGGTCTTCACAATCTACTACTACTCTATACTCTTGGAGTCGATCGACTCCCAAAAATCAAGCCGAACCTAGTAAAGCTCGAAATAAAGCAATCACAACAAACATACATCCATGACTCGATAAGACCAAATTACGACAAATCCTACAAAGGCTAGTCAAACCACCCATCGGGTTTGTCACTACTAGAGGTCTATCGACTATCGGGTTCCAATTCCAACTTATCCACCAGGTTACTAGACATAAAAGAATGGAAAAATCCCAACATCAAACAAAACGAGAATAGGAACATCATAAATAGAAAGCATACCTCGAATAACGACACCTTTTTCCTTCTGCGCTGCAGTTGGGGCATTCGACGAAGAAGGAACGGCGTTGATAGCATATGCTTTCACGATCTGCTTCTCCCTAGGAGGTTGTGGACATTCATTCTTGTGATGTCCCGCTTGCCCACAATTGAAGCACTTCCTTTCCCCAGGCTTTTCTCGACAATCTCTAGCATAGTGGCCCTTCTTGCCACAGCTAAAACACTCAGAATCTTCCCTGCTTTTCTTCTTTGGACCATCCTTAGCTTGGGCCTGATTCTGCTTCCTCTTGCTCTGGGGATTCTCCTTACCTCCACCGCTTGCTTGCGGCTTTGGTTCCTCTGCTGATGTAATAGCAACCTCAATCTTTGGCTTAGGGTAAAGACTCTCTGACCTTAATGCTTTTCCCACAATCGAGTCAAACGTCTCATCGATGTGGTTTATAAGCCTTTCCCCCAAGTATCCATCCAAGCCAGTTATGAACTTCTCATTCTTCTTCTCGGCAGTATCAATCAAAGATAATCCATATTTCGACAAAGTGTCGAACTCAGCAACGTACTCCGAGATAGCCCTGCCATTCTGCTTCAACTCCAGAAACTTCCTAAACAACTCTGATTTCTGAGCAGCTGGGATAAACTTATCGCTAAAGCGAGCCTTGAACTGATCCCAAGTAATCTGATCCTCGGGAGTAGCTGCTTTAATGGCATCCCACCAATTCATTGCCCGTCCTTGCAGCTGACGAGATGCCAGCCTTCTCTTCATCGCATCCTCGATACCCAAGTCTTCAAAGATGCGCTCGCAGCTATCCAACCAATTCTGAACATCCGTAGCCGATTCCGTTCCGTGGAACGGCTTTCCACCAAGGTTAGTATAATCCTTGCTCAACTTGGCGAAATCGGCCCTAGGCGCCTGCACCGCTGCACCACCACCATTAGCAGCATTAGGGACTGCTCCTTGAGCATCCCTAATCATATCTCGCATGAAGTTGGTGAACATCGTCCTCAAGTCTGGGTCATTCCTATTGTTACCCCTTGGACCATTGTTCCTCAGGTTTCGGCTCATCGTTCAATCTGTAAAGAGAACGAATCAGCCATCTCCATAGTGGTACTAGTGCAGTGCGACTTCATCCTTACTAATACTACTAGTATATATATAACTAGCTTTTGAAAACAAAAATATAACAAATACGCGCTCTCATATATGTATACTATCTCTCCCTGGTGTCTTTCCCTAGGTTAACTTCGCAACCTAGAGCTCTGATACCAAGTGTGACAACCAGCCCCGCACCAACCGTCACATCCATAGGATATGCCCAGCCAATACGGGACGGATTGTTAGAAAGAAAGAAAATGGAGAAGGAAAGGAAACAATGAACCTTCATAGAACCTGTAACACATCTCACAGCGCATGGGATAAAATATAATATCAACATACTTTAGCATAAACAGATGAGACAGTGCGTAAGCTGAAGAACTAAACAACATAGCAGCGGAAAAAAAATCCAAATACAGCTTATGTTCCAAACTACCATTATTACAACTTTTCAAAACTGTCTCTAAAGCAAAATAAGATAGGTATACTACTAATGCCCAAAGTAGATACCAACAGCGACACAGGGAGAATAATAAGAGATAATACGTAGGAGCCTCCTGCTCGTCTCCGGCAGCTACCCGTGCACTACCAGTCAACCTGTCTCTAGTCTGCTCGTGTGAGCACCCAGAGTAATAAGAAGAGACATAAAACTCTGGGTCAGACAAAAGTCTGGTATGAGCGATAAGCAACAAAGCATACATCTCTAAGATGAACAATAACAGGTATAATACTCTATGAAATCATACCTGAACCTGGACCTGCAACCAAAGAGTTAGCACTACATACTGTACAATTCTCTAAGGTGCCACTAACATATGGTGTAAGAAATACGGGGGTGGGGGTGTGCATGTCATAGTGATAGCAACCAAAACAAGCATAGCAACCATCCTCACATCTCTCACCCAGTGCATAAAGCATGCGATATCTACCACTCGATCACCCAATCCTTGGTTACGATCACTTTGCTCCATGGAGTCACCATGACACCATTGCACTGATCCATAGCCACTAATCTGTCCATAAGTGATAAACTAAAGTTATGGATATCGATAACCCCTTCGCACACGTCCCGCAGCAAAGTCCAAATCGTGAAGTGAACTCATTGGTTCCCATCTGGATCCTGAGCTCTAACTTCTATTTGGACTACCTTTGCATCTCGGTTTATTAGTCATCATCCTCTGGATCGGTCTTCATTCAGTTCATAGCCTCCTGGTTGGGTTCGCAGTCACCAGCTCGTGGTCAAGCTCCAGGTCGTGATGATGCTCCAGTTCGGATCGCGCTGCCTTCACCAGTTCGGTTCGCAGTCATCGGATCGTGCTCCTCAGTACGGGTTGGGTCACGCCCGCTGCATCGGGTCGGATCGAGTCGTGCTCCTCCCTTCGGATCGTGGCGTCCCGTCCAGATCGTGACCCTGCTTCGGATCGTGGTTCGTGGCCTTCTGGCTGCATCGTGGTGGAGGGCTCGTCTCGCAGCATCGGATCGTGGTACATCAGCTCGTGGCGCCCCTGTCGGGTCGTGACTTCCCATCAGTTTGTGAGGCGGGTCGGTTCGTGAAGGACGAGGCGGATCGCATAGGGTGGGGGCGAACCGATCCGGGTAAATTCCTGCACTTCGTTCCAGCGACAGTCTTTCGCCATTCGATGGCGTTTTTGACCAAACTAACACTTCTAAACAATCACAAAACATCTCATACAGTCATAGCAACATATAGTACCGACCACAAACACCAAAACATCAACATGTAAAATGGATCAAACATAGCCAAAAACCCATGTTTTTGCCTTAAGCATGTTTAAGCAAATCTAATGATACACTTAGCAAAACTTAACCAAGTTAGCCAAATTTTCTAACAGAGGCCTAAAATAATATTTACGAATTTATACATATTTTTCCAGATTTTTAACATGCATAGTTTCGCTAATTATCACTAATCACCCCTTAATCCCCTAAATTCCGGGATTAACAAAATTAGTTGAAATTAACCCAAATTCATATCAGAGGCATAAAGTGGTGTTTTAGAATTTTAGGAATTTTTCTAGATTTTTCTGAGCCATAATTTCGCTAATCTTCGCTAATTACCATAATTAACCTTAATTAGTGAAAAACAATGCAAATCACTCACCTTAGCCACAAATAAACTATAGATCTGAAACTTTTGGACAATAAAATTAGGATCCCAATGTACTCCAGCAGCTCTACACTTGATTTGGTGAAGATTTGACTTGATTTGATATTGCTAATCTCTTTCTTCAAGTTGCTAATGATTTGGAGGTGTTTTGGATAGTTTTAGAGGTTAGAGGCCATTGTTGGAGCTTCCCTAAGGTAAGTGGCGGCTGGAAATAATGAGGAAAGGTGTTCTCTAAACCCTAGCAGCTCTTTTAAGCTCCTAATCCCGAAATCCCCCATTGGGCCTAGTTGCTAATCACCCGGTTTGGCCCAATTAAGCTGTTTTTCCACTTCTGAACCTTAATTCAGCCCTACAGCCCAAACGGTAAGTCCGTTTGACTAATGTGACCACTCTACGGAATTGTAAACCATCATTCGAATCCAATGGAAGTGGTTTCAGGTCAAAATTCTTTTTCAGTCAAAAGTTATGGACGAAACAAGATCAGCTAGGGGCAAATCGGTCATTTAAAAATCGGCAAAAATCGTGAACATGGGAAATGACCCTAATAGCCGTCCCCCAAAGTTACATGACCATACGACTTCATACGAAAATGAAATAAATATTCTACGATCCTAGATGCGTAGAATGCGGGTTGTTACATTAGATATGGAGTATTACCTGTTTTGCTTCATGGGATGAATAGGTTGGGATTGGGAAATAAAATAAATAATTACTTCGGTGTGGTTCGCTAATCCCGTCTAGTTTGAAAAACCATAATTTGGTTTGAAATGACATCTAAAGGAAGATTCAAGAATAAATTTTAAAAAATTTATCTTTGATAAAATTAATGGGAACCTTTCCCTAAGAATGTGAAGTTTAGAAACTAGCTGTAGGTTAGTTAAGAAGAATGGTTTCCTGGGTATTGATCTGATGTTGGTTTCGGCCTTCGGGGTTAATATTTGGGAAATTGTTCTCTTGCTGATTTACGATTAGTGGCTGCTGAATTGGAATGAGGCATATGTTGTGTTTGTGTAACATTCGTTTTTAATATACGCGGGTTGTTCGAAAAGGCCGGGTTTATACCCATTCTGAATAACCGATTCGACGATATGTCGAAGACGAAGACGGTGGTTGAAGACCGGAAGTCTTCACATCGTTTGGGTGATTACTGATGATCTTGATTGGGCTGTACACCCAAGTTGAGGGAATTAGTTGGTGATCGTCCAGACGTACTTGGGGATCGATGGATATGCGAGGAAAGTGCCTCCAGTTTCGTTCAGACCCAGAACGAACTTGTAAATGGATTGTGTGTCTGACATTGGATTTTATTCTGTGTTGATTGATTTCTGTTAAATATATATCTGTTTGGCGGCGGAGAATTTATTCTCTTGCTTAACGCCCTTCTTTGAGACGTACGAGCTTAGAGGTTATATATCGATAGATATCAATCGCATGGCATGAATTGCCTGTGTGGCACGCTGAGTTGCATGGATCAAGGCTTCTATTGAAAAGAAAAGTCTTGTGGTTGATGATCAAAGCACGGCCTTTGTGGCGTAGCTTTGTGTATAACGTGAATTCGCGAGCCTCACACCTCGGTATGAGTCAAAAACGGGATAAGGACTGCAGGGAGAGCACGACGTTTCTTTCTAGCTTTGGTGGTGTCAGTGACTTACCAGCCTTGAAATTTATATACTTTTCACATATGTGGTTGTTGGATGAGGCGCCTCGATTTTAGGTCTGTTAGGACCGGGAAACATGTGTTCAGGAATTGCCAATCCTCAAACGTAAGAGAGGACCGGCCCTGAAGATCCAGGGGTTACCCAGAGTGTGTAGTCCCGAGGCATTTGCTAGAGTGTCTCGAAGCGGAGAGGAGCTTGCCCCTTGCCTCAACTCATGACGGAAATCCAATTTCCAATACATGTATTTCGGTTTTATTTGTAGAGCCTAGTATGGCGACATGATAGATGGTACCCATGTCGCCTAGGATTGATATTTATGATTGAAAATGTTTTGACACTATACACTTATAATAGTATCAAGTGATTTGTTTTAAAATGTACCAAGCATGTTTGGCTATTATAAGGGAAAACCCTATCCTCCGGCTTGCGTTGCATTGTGTGATGGGATCTGGGTCTTATAATAGCTTCATTTTTCGAAAAAGCATTGCGTTGTTTATTCTATGCACTGGTATTCTTGGGAGGAAACCCGTTCCGTGTTATGCGGCGTGGTCCCTTGAATTACTCTCTTTTAAAGTAAAGTTTTAAATAACTGTTTTAGTTCTCACACCAGTCACATGACTGACCTGGAGTTTATTGTTTTAACCTAAACTCTGGGTGCCCCTATTTTCTACACGGGCAGCTAGTAGTTTTGGTTTTGCATATTTATATTCACAGGATCCTAATTTACAGCTGGAACGATGCTCGGAAAGCTCTGTATCCGTGCATTATTTCCAGTCGTGTTTTATATTGTTTTTCCGCTGCTATGTAATTTATTGTAATCTCTGATATTTGTCGAATGTAATTTATTCATTTATACTCTGTATATTCTTGTATTCTGATGGAATTGTTGTAATAAGCAATGAAATGTTCTTTCGTCTGCGTTCATTTGTGTGTTGTTCTCAAAGTATCCGCTCTTTCCTTAACGGGGAAGTAACGGGTCCAGTTATTTAAAACTTTACTTTAAATCAGATATATCAAGGGACCACACCGTATAACACGGAACGGGTTTCCTCCCATGAATACCAGTGCATATAACAAAACAGCGCGATGCTTTTTGGAAAAATGAAGCTGTTATAAGACCTAGGTCCCATCACACAATGCAACGCAAGCTGGAGGATAGGGTTTTCCCTTATAATAGCCAAACATTCTTGGTACGTTAAAACAAATCATTTGATACTATTATGAGTGCGTAGTGTATAAAATAACTTCAAATATAAATGTATCAATCCTAGACGGCATGGGTACCATATATCATGTCGCCAATACTAGGCTCTACAATCAAAACCGCCAAGTCACGTATTGGAAGTTGGATTTCCATCTATGAACCAAGGCAAGGGATCGTCCTTACCGCTTCGAGACTCTCTAGCCCGAGCCTCAGGAATAGCCGCAACTTCCCCACGGATCGTCAGGGCCAGTCCACCCAATGTGGATTATAATGCCTGAACACTGCATTTCCCCGCATTATGGGGCGTAAATGATCCAAATGACTCCATCGGTCCCGGATCGACCGATATAACCGAGGCGCCTCGCTATCCATCATCCACATAAGTAAAATGCCAGGACGTGTAAAACGCTGACACCACTCCTCACTAGAAAGAAACGCATGCCCTCCCTGAGGTCCTCTCCCGTTTCTGGTTCACACCGGGGTGTGAGGCTCGCGAATTAATGCTACACAAAGCTACGCCACAAAGGCCGTGCTTTGATCATCAACCACAAGATTCTACTTTTCAACAGAAGCCTTGATCATTTGCATCTCAGCATGCTACACAGGCAATTCACGCTATGCAACCGATATCAATCACACAGAATGAAATCCGATGTTAGACACACATCCATTTCCAAGTTTGTTCTGGGTCTTAACGAAACCGGAGGAACCTTATTCCTCGCATATCCATCGATCTCCAAGTACGTCTGGATGATCACCAACTGATTCCCTCCTCTTGGGTGTACAGCCCAATCAAGATCATCAGTAATTATCCAAACGATGTGAAGACCTTCGGTCTTCAACCACCGTCTTCGTCCTCGACATATCGTCGAATCAGTTATCCAAAATGGGATAAACCCGGTCTTTCCGAATAACTCGCATATAATAAACAAGTGCTACTAAACACAACATACGCCTTATTCCAATCCAGAACATTTCTTTATTCAAATATTCTTATACTTTGGGAAAGGTTCCCACTAATTTTATCAAAGATAAATTCTTTAAATTTATTCTTTAATCTTCTTTTGAAAATCCATTTAAACCAAATTATGGTTTATCCAAACTAGTCGGGATCAGTGAACCTTACCGAAGTAATCATTTGTTAAATTTCCCAACCCCAACCTATAAATCCCATGAAGTAAAACTGGTAATAATTCATATCTAACATCGCGGTGTTATCGGTAAATTCAATTACCATTTCACGTTCAAATCTAATTAAAGATCTAACTATTGCTTGGAGCAAAACTGGCGATACTCCATTCTCGATCATTTCTTGAATTTGATAATTTTAGTTATCAAATTCACCTTTCCATCTATTTAAAGATTCATTAAAAGTTCATTTGGTTTTAATCTTCCCAAAAATCAATATTAATGATTGTTTAACTTAGGAAATCATATTCTGTCTTTAACTGGGTTAAAGAACCAATGTCATTAAAAACACGGTTCACGATAAACCCAAAATCACATTCTATTCCATCAGCCTTTAACCATAAATTAGCAAGTGAATAATTCCCTAAGTGTTAACCCGGAAGGCCAAAACCAAAATCAGATCAATACCCAAGAAACTGTCCAACTTAACTAATCTCCAGTTAGGTTCTGATTTTCTTAACTCCGTTGGGTCTAAGAACAACATTGTAACACCCCACATCCATTAAGGTCACTCACAAAGGAAATGCCTTAACTTCAATGGAGCATTATGACTACTGGAACAGAAATATTACAAGACAGACATATATAAAACAGCGGAAAGTAAAGTAGGAGTACTTCAAATCATTTATTAAATATAATAGTTTACAATAAAATCCCATCAACTTCCAATACCCAATTACATAGCTAAAATTTCTGTCTTGCTCAAAAACAAAGAAGCATAAAAATAAATTCTGATATTCCCCAATAAAGCAAGGCAAGCCATAGCCAAGAGAAATCTAAGCCATACATGAAAGAGCCTTGGAGCTTGGTAAGATCTGAACTAAGCTGTATTCCCACCCTGTGAACCAGGGGGAGGGAACGAAAGAAAAAGAGGCGAAACAAAACGGTTCAGTCATAAAGATTGAGTAAGTCCTAGTGACTTTCAGCATAAAAATAGGTAAGGATAACATGGCATGAATAAACTGAAAATAAACATAAGCATGATGACAAGTTAAGCTACAGGCACGATGAATCAAGTATAACATCCCATAATTCCTATCAAGAGTAGCATCACAAGGTTCCTACCAAGTATCACATCGCAAGATTTCTAAGCTTCGTCATTAAAATATTTCAGTGATATCTATTTGCTCTGCACCACCTGAGTAGTCTCCCAATTAGTGATCTATATAAAATGATCATATGATAACGTGATCCCAATCCCCGAAATTGTGGTTGCTTTCAGGTGTACGTCTATTATTTATCACCTACATCTAATCTAGGGTTTTCTATCGGGCGCTTCCTAGATTCAACCAGGGTTTACGCGACCTAGGTCCAACTAGGGTTTATGCTACCTATTGAACGCTTCTCGGATTCAGGGTTTATGCGACCTAGGTCCAACTAGGGATTATTCTACCTGCGTGTGTCATACGGCCCCCAATGATTGTAGATACATATGCGGGTCCCACCATGGGGTGTATCAAGTCCCATGGTGGCGGTCCGGCACAATTCTAGAATGCATAGTGTATACTACTGGTGCCCAGTGCCTGCTTTTTCTGCTCCGAAGTGTGTGCACGCCCGCACTCCGTTAGAACCTACACTGCTGCACCACGTCGTCGCTTTGACCGCTTACAATCAGCCCAGTAATCATGCCCCACCCTGCCTAGTTCCAGGGTACCATGATATACCTATTTGGGTTACTGCTGAAATGGGTCCCCGTTACTAGGGTTTCCTACTGGTTATGTTTGTGGGCCTATATATACAGATATTACCCACCTTACCCGTGATGTACTTAACCCACTGATTCAAGCATGTTTATTAATGGTTAAGTTTGTCGGCCTATATTTACTAATATTACCCACCAACCCGATATGTACTTAACCCTCTCACTGATTCAAGTATGTTTATTTAACGGTTAAATTCATGGGCCTATATATACTAATATTACCGACCAACCTGATATGTACTTAAC
The DNA here is from genome assembly GCA_030737875.1 of Allium sativum. Lineage (NCBI taxonomy): Eukaryota > Viridiplantae > Streptophyta > Magnoliopsida > Asparagales > Amaryllidaceae > Allium > Allium sativum. The sequence continues at coordinate 435,994,739 of CM060912.1, forward strand.
CCTCTCCATCCATCACGTTAAGTTGGCTAAGTGTTTTCTCTTGTTTACTTAACCCTACCGCATGTCTTGTTATATCGGTTAAGTGTTGCCTTCGTGTGTTTACTTAACCCTACCACACACCATGTCATATTGGTTAGGCATCACCAACCCATCCAAGTTAACCTAACCCACCCATTCGTTAGATTGCATTGGTTAAACGTTTTCAAGTAATTCATGACTTAACCCGCCCACGTATCGTGTCAAGTTGGTTAAGTGTTGTCTAGCGATTCATAACTTAACCCCACTATTCTAGCATATCAAACTGGTTAAGTGTTTTCAAGCAATCAAGTTCAGGTTTATTTAACCCATCCATTCATATCATACCGGTTAAGTGTCATTAGTTTAGTCATATTAATTAACCTATCCATTCTTAGCATGTCTGTTTATTGGCATTAATTAGTCATTAATGCATCAACCACTCACATTAGACCTGTTGTTGCGGTCACTAGATATGCCGGGCGGTTCCGGGCAGAATTACACCACAACTCAGTCTAACCTCGGGTTTAAGCACGATATGACTAACTTCTCACATTGGATCTTATTATTTGCAGTCACTGGATATGCCGGGGGTTCCGGGAAGAATTACACTGCAAACTCAACCCAACCTCGAGTTAGTCATGTTCACGTTCATGTTCATATTCATATTCATGTTCATGTTTCAACCACGTTCATATTTCCCGTTATATGTCAATTATCAAGTTCATAGTTCACGTTTTTGCCCCAAAATGTATTCCCAAATTATTACCTTAATTCACTATAAGGTTATGCCAAGTTATAACCTTTTATTTACAATACATGCCAACTACCCAAAACCCAACTTAGGTGCGTTCATATTAAACCTCTACCAAGTCATAAATTATCAAATATGTTTCAACTCCAAATCTTACGTAATTAAGATATGCCCAAGTTCTAGATTACATGTCAGTTTTACATATGCCCAATTCATACCAAATTTACATATGTTCAATTCATGTCGTTTTACATGTATGCCAATTTTATGCCAATTTACACATATACCAAGTTTCATGTTAATGGTAAATTATCCCCAAACATCCAATTTTCATATTTTGCCTTCGATTCCACCAAACACATATATTCCACTAGGCAATATTCCAATATTTCCCCCGTATACCATCGCACGTATGTCGTAATTTAGGCCTACCTAGATTCATCAAAAGAAAATAAATAGGGGAAGGTAGAAGTTGCAATAAGAACAAGATCAGAGAGAAAACAGCATAAATCATCATGATAGGCATAAAGATTACAACTTGACGATAACATCATTACGAATCAAGAAAACTGCTGCATAGATCATAAACTTGGCATGAGAATGAAGGTAGAAAAGCCCAAAAATCAAGATTCAAGAAGAAGCAGAAATAGACTTGAGTCAAAAGTACAATTTCACTTCATCACATACCCATATTAAATTTAAATATTTAGATCTGGAAATAACTAGAACTTACATATCGTGGCTAATGAATAAAGAACTAAACTTGTTGTAGAAATGCTGCGGCGATGTTGATTTATTGTCTTGAATCATTGTAGAAGCCTTAATTTTTGAATTGGATTGTGTATGAAAGCTTAGGAAAATCGATTAGAGGCTGCGGCCAAGATCAAAGGGATTTCAGCAGCATTTTGGTGTAAGAATGATTTGTTATGAATCAGGTTAGGTCTTAGGGTGTATTTATAGGTGTAGGAACTATTTATGGCCTTTAGATCGACCCTAGAACTTATCTGAACCATCAAAAATGTCTCATGACCGCAAACAGACCCACCCAGCCAACCAGTTGCACCTAAGCTGACCAGGGAGGTCGACCCCCAGGTTGACCCCCTGGTTGACCTGGGCTTTGGGCGGGAATTTTCCCGCCCAGCCCGCTTCTGGGTCTTGAATTCGAATTTGAATTCGAATTTCTGAGCTGTTTTTAATTCTGAAAATTAGTGAAACTTCTGGAGGTCATAACTTGGTCATACGGACTCCGATTTTTGAAAACTCAGACTCTATTCTATGCAGAATTCCGAGACGAACGCAATGGCGCAACCCATTTCCCATGATTCTCATATTAAAAATTAATTATACCTTGATTTCTTGTTTCAAAATGTTATTAAAATTCGGGTTGTTACATTCTCCCCTCCTTAAAGGATTTCGTCCCCGAAATCTTCAGGTTAAGAAGAAAGTGTCCTACCATCCAATCATCCATCTACTCAAAACATCATCCACAAGTAATCATTGTCCTTAAAAGATTTCTAATGCTGTATGAACATATGCAGAAGGTATGTGTATATGTTCCTTATCTAATGCAAATGATCTGGCCTGATTGATCTTCTTAATGCAAAATATGTTTAGTGCCATGAATCCAACATGTATGCAAATAGTCCTAGTCACATAAACACTATATGTGTGCACAAACATCCATCCATATGCAACATCCACATGATAACACATTCAAATTCATCCATAAACAAGTATAAACACTCATGCATATGCAATATGAAAGGTGACTGAGCCGATCTAGTGTCTAATGTGCGTGTATATGCATCCACGAGCAACCACTAGCAACCGCTTGCAACCACTTGCAACCATCAATCATAACATGTCTCAAACACATGTTTACACCCAATTGTTCCAACCTAAAGATATAGTCAAATGATAGAAGCAAGTAAAAACTTTGTGCCCATTAGGCAATGTCAAAACTGGAAATCTACGTCACATATATACTGATTAGGAGAAGAACTCCCTAAGCACTAGCCCATCAAACTGATACTCAAAGAATTTCTCAACCCAACCAATATATATGTTTCTAGGAAACTAAGCTTGACGGACTCCTTTTACGTCACAAGAAATCCCTTCCTAAAACTAACCCATATCCTATAAAACCCAAAAAGTTTAGTCAACCCAACGAACACCTTCAAGCCCCAACATGTATTACTAATAGATGAGTCAAACTCCCTATGGGGTTTGCAACAGAAATAGGATTGAGAATAGGACCGAGAGGATATAGTTAAAAGATAACATGCAAGTATGCTTTTCAGGAAAGGAGGGATCAAGGATTTACTCTTAAAAAAAGAGATATGATGCGTGTATCTAGTCTTCAATCTTCTAAGTCGCATTTCCTTGAGCTTAACTCCATTGTGCTTTTTCCATCTTTAACTTCACAATTTCGTAGCTTCTTAATTCCTATTTCCAAAATATGAGTTGGAACTCATTTCACTATCGCCTCTCGTTCCACTTTCACTTATTCTTTTTTTCTAGTTTACTCGGCTCAAACATAACTGCGTACTCATGGTTTCATGCAAGCTCTCCAAAATTCACTAGTGAATCCTGGATCTCGTTTACTCATTATAAGGTATTCCACGCAGAAGAACTATCTCTTGAAAATAAACATATGTCAACCATGTTGCCAAATGTACTTACTAAGGTGATTTTCTATAATTCATGCATAAGCGAAATGAACCATCCGCCTCAGTGGCGAACAATACTCGAGTGGATCAATGAATGTATCAAGAAATTCTAGGTAACTAAGCATGGCAGAACCCTAAGGGTTACGCTAGACTTCGAGGGCATTACCAAGGCAAGTCAAGAGTCTAGCTACCCTCTTTTCATACTCGAGAATGGTATCATTTTTGGATAACCACCCCATCCCTAGAATCAACCCATAACCCAAAAACATAAGTATTTCTTCTAAACTCAACACTTAGCATAGACATTCTTAAATCCAAACAAGTCATGAATAAATGAGACGATTCCCCAATAGGATTTGAGACAAAAATGGGATCCTCTACTACGATAGTACTAAGGTGCAGAGACTCAACTATCGAAGCAGAATTAAAAGGATGTGATGTACAAAAACAAAGTTCTAATGGGGTGATAGAAAAGAAAAGCTAAACCTTTAACAGAAATGTTACCACCTCTCTTAGGTGCGCTAGTAGTGAGAGCTTACAATTGCCCTCTCGACGATCTTGTTCTTTGCCCTTGTCCTATAATACTTAATTACATGTCCCTTTATACCATACTAAAGATACTCTCTCTTGTCATGGGTTTTGTTATTCTTTCACTTTGCCCTCTTCCCTTTCAACTATTCCTTCTTCGTGGATTAAGCCATATCAACAAGTTTCTCATCCTTAGGCTTGTTGACAAGTTTCTCGAAAGCTACCTCCATTGCATGGCAACCCTACAAAGCTTGAAATAAGATTAGTCGCAATTAAAACTACTGCGGCTACAGATGGAGGTTGGGCACTTCTTTGCCCTCCGACATGTGTCGTACGCCTACAAAACTATGGTGAAAAGAGAGAAAGAAGAGATTCAAAGAGAGAATCAAAAGATAATGCATATGGCTTTGGGGAATATGCCTTTTTAACCAATCAAAACTTTTCTTATAAGAATGCTTCTTTGTAAACGTTTTGAAAATAATTTCAAAAGGTTTTTAAAAGATTTTGCCCAGTCTGGTAACCTTCTGCTCTGATACCAAATGTAACACCCCACATCCGTTAAGGTCACTCACAAAGGGAATGCCTTAACTTCAATGGAGCATTATGGATACTGGAACAGAAATATTACAAGACAGACATATTTAAAACAACGGAAAGTAAAGTCAGAGTACTTTAAATCATTTATTAAATATAATTGTTTACAATAAAAGCCAATCAACTTATAATACCCAATTACATAGCTAAAATATATGTCTTGATCAAAAACAAAGAAGCATAAAAAAAAATTATAATAAAGAAAGGCAAGCCATAGCCATGAGAAATCCAAGTCGTACATGAAAGATCCTTGGAGCTTGGTAAGATCCGAACTAAGCTATATTCCCACCCTGCGAACCTCGGGAGGGAGGGGGAAACAGAAGAAAAGGAGGCAAAACAAAAAGGGTCAGTCATAAAGACTGAGTAAGTCCTAGTGACTTTCAACATAAAAACAGGTAAAGATAACATGGCATGAATAAACTGAAAATAAACATAAGCATGATGACAAGTTAAGCTACAGGCACGATGAATCAAGTATAACATCCCATAATTCCTATCAAGAGTAGCATCACAAGGTTCTTACCAAGTATCACATCAATAGATTTCTAAGCTTCGTCATTAAAATATTTCAGTGATATCTATTTTCTCTGCACCACCTGACTAGTGTCCCAACTAGTGATCTACATAAAATGATCATATGATAACATGATCCCAATCCCTGAAATTGTGGTTGCTTTCAGGTGTACGTCTATTATTTATCACCTAGATCTAATCTAGGGTTTTCTATCGGGCGCTTCCTAGATTCAACCAGGGTTTACGCGACCTAGGTCCAACTAGGGTTTATGCTACCTATTGAACGCTTCTCGGATTCAGGGTTTATGCGACCTAGGTCCAACTAGGGATTATGCTACCTGCGTGTGTCATACGGCCCCCAATGATTGTAGATACCTATGCTGGTCCCACCATGGGGTGTATCAAGTCCCATGGCGGTGGCCCGACACAATTCTAGAATGCATAGTGTATACTACTGGTGCCCAGTGACTGCTTTTTCTGCTCCGACGTGTGTGCACGCCCGCACTCCGTTAGAACCTACACTGCTGTACCACTCGCCGTCGCTTTGACCGCTAACAATCAGCCCAGTAATTGTGCCCTACCCTGCCTGGTTTCAGGGTACCACGATACAACTACGTGGGTTACTGCTGAAATGGGTCCCCGTTACTAGGGTTTCCTACTGGTTAAGTTTGTGGGCCTATATATACAGATATTACCCACCTTACCCGTGATGTACTTAACCCACTGATTCAAGCATGTTTATTAATGGTTAAGTTTGTGGGCCTATATTTACTAATATTACCCACCAACTCGATATGCACTTAACCCTCTCACTGATTCAAGTATGTTTATTTAACGGTTAAGTTCATGGGCCTATGTATACTAATATTACCCACCAACCTGATATGTACTTAACCCTCTCCGTCCATCACGTTAAGTTGGCTAAATGTTTTCTCTTGTTTACTTAACCCTACCGCATGTCTTGTTATATCGGTTAAGTGTTGCCTTCGCGTGTTTACTTAACCCTACCACACACCATGTCATATTGGTTAGGCATCGCCAACCCATCCAAGTTAACTTAACCCACCAATTTGTCAGATTGCATTGGTTAAGTATTTTCAAGTAATTCGTGACTTAACCCGCCCACGTATCGTGTCAAGTTGGTTAAGTGTTGTCTAGCGATTCATAACTTAGCCCCGCTATTCTAGCATATCAAATTGGTTAAGTATTGTAAAGCAATCAAGTTCAGGTTTACTTAACCAATCCATTCATGTCATATCAGTTAAGTGTCATTAGTCTAGTCATATTACTTAACCTTTCCATTCTTAGCATGTCTATTTATTGGCATTAGTTAGTTATTAATGCATCAACCACTCACATTAGACCCGTTGTTGCGGTCACTGGATATGTCGGGCGGTTCCGGGCAGAATTACACTACAACTTAGTCTAACCTCGGGTTTAAGCACAATATTCTCACATTGGATCTTATTATTTGCGGTCACTGGATATGCCGAGCGGTTCCGGGCAGAATTACACTGCAAACTCAACCCAACCTCGAGTTAGCCATGTTCGTGTTCATGTTCATATTCATATTCATATTCATGTTCATGTTTCAACCGCGTTCATATTTCCTATTATATGTCAATTATCAAGTTCATAGTTCACATTTTTTCCCCAAAACGTATTCCCAAATTATTACCTTAATTCACTATAAGGTTATGCCAAGTTATAGCTTTTTATTTACAATACATGCCAACTACCCCAAACCCAACTTAGGCGCGTTCATATTAAACCTCTACCAAGTCATAAATTATCAAATATGTTTCAACTCCAAATCTTACATAATTAACATATGCCCAAGTTCTAGATTACATGTCAGTTTTACATATGCCCAATTCATACCAAATTTACATATGTTCAATTCATGTCGTTTTACATGTATGCCAATTTACACATATACCAAGTTTCATGTTAATGGTAAATTATCCCCAAACAATTTTCATATTATGCCTTCGATTCCACCAAACACATATATTCCACTATGCAACATTCCAATGTTTTCCCTGTATACCATCGCACGTATATTGTAGTTTAGGCCTAGGTCCGAAAATTGACCTAGGTTCATCAAAAGAAAATAAATAGCGGAAGGTAGAAGTTGCAATAAGAACAAGATCAGAGAGAAAACAACATAAATCATCATGATAGGCATAAAGGTTGCAACTTGATGATAACATCATTACGAATCAAGAAAACTGCTGCATAGATCATAAACTTGGCATGAGAATGAACGTAGAAAAGCCCAAAAATCAAGATTCCAGAAGAAACAAAAATAGACTTGAGTCAAAAGTCCAATTTCACTTCATCACATGCCCATATTAAATTTAAATATTTAGATCTGAAAATAACTAGAACTTACAAATCGGGGCTAATGAATAAAGAACTGAATTTGTTGTAGAAATGTTGCGGCGTTGTTGATTTATTGTCTTGAATCATTGTAGAAGCCTTATTCTTCGAATTGGATTGTGTATGAAAGCTTAGGAAATCGATTAGAGGCGGCGGCCTAGATCAAGAGGGATTTCAGCAGCATTATGGTGTAAGAATGATTTGAAGTACTCCTACTTTACTTTCCGCTGTTTTATATATGTTTGTCTTGTAATATTTCTGTTCTAGTACCCATAATGCTCCATCGAAGTTAAGACATTCCCTTTGTGAGTGACCTTAACGGATGTGAGGTGTTACAAGTATCATTAAAGATACAATCCACGACAACCCAAAATCACATTCTATTAACCATGGAATCTTCATGGAAAACAAATCGATATAAACTTCCATATCCGACTAACAATATAAATGGAATAACGACATAGCCTTTTATATTCCATATATATATTAGCAGTCCTCATCCATAGAAATTCACTTCAATTATTACCAAATTGAATTCCATTCCATTCCAATTTATTTTTAAATTGGAAAACTTTACTTTGGAAAATATCCTTTAAATCTTAACAAAAGATTTATAAATTCCAAATCACATTTCACTATAAATCGGGTTAAAAAACGAATGTCTTTAAAACACAGTTCACAACAAACTCCATTCACATTCCATTAATTATCGGGTTAAAGAACATGTATTATTTAAAACACCGTTCACGATAAAACCAAAAATCAATTCCTATTAAATATCATTTAATTGGTATACTTAATTAAATCTAAATAAAAAGATTTAATCTTTTCTCAATTGGGTTTAAGAACAGTGTTAATGAAGACACCATTCACGATAAATCCAAAATCTCATTTGATATTAAATACAAAGCTCTGAATAGAAAATATATCGGCTTATATTCAACATCAAATTCTACGACCAACAAATATCGTATTAGAAATAACGATATAAATATATCTTCCAAATTTCCATAACAATATCTGTAAAATCACGAAATCCAACATCGAAATATTCCGAAGACAATTTCGAATCACATCCATTTCCAGTTTACATATTGGAAATTCTGGTTATTTTTAAAACCATTACAAATCCAATTTATTTATTTTAAAAATAAATGGATTACAATTCTAGTTCAAAACTAGTTCATTTCAATAAAAATCTATTTTTATCTTTTCAAATATGGAATTTTCATCCCAATTCTTTCCAAATCATTTCTTCTGATTTTTCACTAATTATTGATATTTTTAATAATTTTATCATGGCCTGTACAGTCGATTTCCATAAACGGCCATCGAACTACACTTACAACGACCTTTTCAAAATTTGATTTGGACATAATTCCAAATCCAACTATTAGATTTCTAATTTCTCATATTCGTTAGAAAGCTCTTTTTTATACAAACCCAACGGTTCCGGTTTTAGGAGAATCCGACGGTCGGATCTCCCGTAATATCCATTCGAAGTCAATGGTCGAAATTCGCGAACTGCGCAGCGCGGCACGTTCTATTCAGGCCATTATATATATAATATGTATATTATATATATATATATATATATATATATATATATATATATATATATATCGTCGATTTCCTTTAAAACGTATTTTGTAAATCGTTTTAAATTCGTTTTCAAAATGATTTCAACTTCATATTCAATTTCTAATCAAAATTGAATATTCCATATCATCGATATATAAATGATAGTATTTTCAAACCATTATATTTCGAAATCATTCCTTTTCGATATTTATTATAAAAATGAATAAAATCGATATAAATATCGTTCACATCAAAATGGCGTCAATCTAATCGACACGGCTTTATATATTTCTATTTCAAATATTTCCTTTCAAATATTTCTTTTCAAATATTTCATTTCAAATATTTCATTTCAAATATTTCTATTTCAAATATTTCTATTCAAATATTTCATTTCAAAATAAATTTCCTGTTGTTATTATTTAAAATAATCCATTTTAAATATTCAAAATTCATTAAAATTGCCAAAATAAAAAATTTAAATTGGCTCAGATTTCCGGGTTATTGCACTTTGTTTATTTATTGGACTGAATTAGAATTTTTAATTCAATAAAATTATCAACTTTGTTTATTTATTGGATTGAATTAAAATTTTCAATTCAATAAAAATATCACCTTTGTTTATTTATTGGATTGAATTAAAATTTTCAATTCAATAAAATTATCACCTTTGTTTATTTATTGTATTGAATTAGAATTTTCAATTCAATAAAAATATAATCGTTGTTTATTTGTTGGATTGAATTAGAATTTTCAATCAAAATAAAAATATTACTTTTGTTATTTTTGATTGAACTAGAATTTTCAATCAAAATAAGAATATCATTCTTGTTATTTTTTTGATTGAATTAGAATTTTCAATCAAAACAAAATATCATTTTTGTTTGTTATTTGATTGAGTTAAGATTTCCAATCAAAAAGGAAATATCAGATTTTGTCATTTTGTTGAATTGGAATATTCAACAAAAATGAAATATAAATTTCTATCATTTAGGGAACTACCATAAAAATAGAAATGCTCATGTTTTAGATAAAAATAAGGACATTACATTAAAAAGTTTACATTTTAATGTAATGTTAACAATAAAGAAAATGTTCATGTTTTTTTTTTCAAAACATGAATTCATTAAAATATACTTTTTTAATGAAATGTTAAAAATAGAGAAAATGTACATGTTTAGAAATAAAAACATTCAGTAATTAAAAACCATATTTTAATGTCATTAAGAAAATGAGCAATATGTTCATAGTTTGAACAAAAACATGATTTCATTAAAATATACATTATTTTTAATGTTATGTAACGACCCGCATTCTATGCATCGTAGGATCATAGAATATTTATTTCTTTCACATACGAAGTCGTATTGGTCATGTAACTTTGGGAGACAACTATTAGGGTCATTTCCCATGTTCATGATTTTCCCGATTTTTAAAAGACTATTTTTCCCCTAGCTGATCTTGTTTTGGCTATAACTTTTGATTGGAAAGGAATTTTGACTTGAAACCACTTCCATTGGATCCGGATGATGGTTTACAATTCCGTAGAGTGGTCACATTAGCCAAATGGACGCACCGTTTGGGAGATATGGCTGAAACAAGTTTTAGAAGATGAAAAACTGCTTAACCGGGCCAAATGAGGTGATTAGTAAATGGGCCCATAACCCATTTCGGGATTAGGGTTATGGGGAGGCTGAAACGAGTTAGGTTTTCATTTCATTTCAGTTTTCTACCCGCCATTTACCTCCTAAGAACCCTAATAATGGCCTCCAACCTCGAAAACATCCCCAAATCACTTTCTAATCAAGGATTCAGCTTAGCAACATCAAATCAAAGAGGATTAACACCAAAGCAAGATTAGAGCTGCTGTGTTGCATTGGGAACAGCACCAAACAAAGATTCATTTCAGATTAGGTAATTTATTTGTGGCCAAGGTGAGTGATTTGCATAGTGCCTCACTAATTATGGTTAATTAAGGGTAATTAGTGTTAATTAGCGAATTTAAACATGATTAAAATCTGGAAAAATATTTATAAATTTCGAAATGATGTTTTAGACCTCTGTTAGAAGTTTGGGTTAATTTGGTTAAGTTTTGTTGATCCTATGATTAGTTTTACGTAAACATGCTTAAGGGAAAATATGGGGTTTTGGCTATGTTTGATCCATTTTACATGTTATGGTTGTTTTTTCGGTGTTTATGATTGATTGTACATGTTGCTATGATTGTATGGTATGATTTGTGGTTGTCTAGAAGTGTTAGATTGGTCGAAAACGTCGTCGTATGGCGTAAATCAGTCGCTAGAAAGTTGAAGGAACTGTGTAGTGTTTCAAACCGGATCGGATCGGATCATTGGGCTTAGATCGGATAGGAGAACCGGGCAGGTGGACCTGATTCGGATTGGAACATAGCATAAGGGGCTTGGCGAGAAGGAAGGCCATTTTCTTAGAGTTGGAGTTGGGCAGGGGATCGGATCGGAGAGACCAACAAGGGATTGGATCAGAAGCAAAGGCGTGGAGATCGGATTGGAAGCAAGGGCGTGGAGATTGGATCCAACTAGAGACAGGGAGCAGGATTGGATTGGAGGACTAAGCTTGGAGCTGGAGTTGGGGCGAAGCACTAAATCAGATCGGGACATCTAGGAGGGAGCAATCACCGAGCCGAACCCAGGAAGAGGCATCCGAACCGAACCAATGAGGACTGGAGCACTATGCACAACCGAACCGAACTGGATTGGAGCTGCGATTACGCGATGACTTTTCTGAAGACCAACTCCAATTCGACAAAAACCCGAGATGCAAAGGAAGTCCAAATAGGAAGTAGAGCTCAGGATCCAATTGGGAACCAATGAGTAAACTTCATGAGTTGGGCTTTGCTGCAGGAAGTGTGCTAAGGGTTTGTCGATGTCTATAACTTTGGATCACTATGTGTGGGGGTACGTGAACGGATTCAGGGCCACAATGGCCTAGGTACGACTAAAGGGCTATAGACCAATGAAGTGGGGTCATTTGTAAAGATTTGATCATGACTCCATGGGGTAAGCTTGGTAGTAACAGTAGTTGTATAAGTCGAACTCCGTTACTACTTCGATGGGTCTAGTGATTGACAGTGGTGGACATCGTATGCTTTACGCATGGAGTGAGAGATGTGAGGATGGTTGTTATGTTTTATTTGTTTGTCATCATTATGACATGCACCCCCCACCCCCGTTATCTTTACACCAACTATTCAGTGGCACCTTAGAGTATTGTACGGTATGTAGTTTTAACTCTTTGGTTGCAGGTCCAGGTTCAGGTATGGTTTAGTATACCTGTTATTGTTCTGTTTAGCTGCTTATCGCTCGTACCAAACTTTTTGTCTGACCCAGAGTTTTATGTCTCTTTTTATTTCTCTGGGTGCTCTCACGAGTAGACTAGAGACAGGTTAGGTGGTATGTACGAGTAGTTGTACCGGAGACGAGCAGGAGGCTTCCACGTATGATACATATATACAGATATTCTCCCTGTGTCGCTGCTGGTCACTACTTTGGGCATTAGTGGTGCACCTTTCTTTCTTTTGTTTAGAGACAGTAATTTGGTAAGTTGTAATAAGCTGTATTTGGATTTCCGCTACTCTGATGATGTTGATGTTGGTTTTAATTATCAGCTTATGCACTGTCTCGCCTATTTTATGTCAAGTAGATTATTATTATATTTTGTTCCATGCGCTGTGAGACATTCTACAGGTTTTTGATTAGTTCATTCTCTTCTTTCCTTTCTTTGGCGACCGTTCTGTGCTAGTCGGGTATGTGTACAACGCATTTTTGGAGGAAATGCCGGATGGTGCGGAGCGGGCCGTCACACTTGGTATCAGAAGTCTAGGTTGCGTAGTTAACCTAGGGAAAGACACCAGGGAGAGATAGTATGTATATGAGAGCACGTATTTGTGATTATTTTGGTTTTCAAAAGCTAGCTATATATATACTATTAGTATAGTTAATAATGAAGTCGCACTGCACTGGCACCACTTTGGAGATGGTTAATCGTTTTCTCTTTACAGATTGAACGATGAGCCGGTACGCAAGAGGTGCCGGTAGAGGAGCCAATAATGGGAATGCTGCTGACATGAGGACAATGTTTACTGACATCATGAGAGAGAAGGTTAGGGATGTGCAGAGGGCGGCTCCCAATGCTGGTAATGGTGGTGGTCCAATAGTGCAGGCACCTATGGCCGATTTTTCCAAGCTGAACAAGGATTATACTAGTCTTGGTGCGAAGCCGTTCCACGGAACGGAGTCGGCTACGGATGTTCAGGATTGGTTGGATAGCTGCGAGCATATCTTCGAGGATTTGGGTATCAAGGATGCGGTGAAAAGAAGGCTAGCATCCCGTCAGCTGCAAGGACGGGCAATGAATTGGTGGAATGTTATAAAGGCAGCTAATCCCGAGGATCAGATTACTTGGGATCAGTTTAAGGTTCGCTTTAGCGATAAGTTCATTCCAGCTGCTCAGAAGTCAGTGCTGTTTAAGAAATTCTTGGAAATCAAGCAGAATGGCAGAGCTATCTCGGAGTATATTGCCGAATTCGACACTTTGTCAAAATATGGGTTATCCCTAATAGATATTGCCGAGAAGAAGAACGAGAAGTTCATAACTGGCTTGGATAAGTACTTGGGGGAAAGGCTTATTAACCACATCGATGAGACGTTTGAATCGATTATGGGAAAAGCATTGAGGTCAGATAGTCTTTACCCTAAGTCAAAGACTGAGGTTGCATCTGCAGAGGAGCCAAAGCCGCAAGCAAGCGGTGGAGGCAAGAATGGTTCTCAGAATAAGAGGAAGCAGAACTAGAATAAGGATGGCCAAAAGAAGAAGAAAGATGTTGAGTGCTTCAACTGTGGTAAGAAGGGCCATTATGCTAGTAATTGTCGGGCCAAGCCAGCGGATAGGAAGTACTTCAACTGTGGCCAAGTGGGACATCACAAGGACAAGTGTCCGCAACCCCCTAAAGAAAAGCATATGGTGAAAGAGTATGCCTTTAATGCTATTCCTTCTTCGTTGAATGCCCCAACTGCGGCGGAGAAAGGAAAGAATGTCGTTATTCAAGGTATGCTTTCTGTTTATGATGTTCCTGTTAGAGTTTTGTTTGATACCGGAGCTTCCAGTTCTTTCATATCTAGTGACCTGGTAGGTAGATTGGGATTGGAGCCCGAGATTGTCGATAGACCTTTAGTAGTGGCGAACCCGATTGGTGGTTCGACTAACCTTAACATGATTTGTCGCAATGTGGTCTTATCGAGTCATGGATGCATGTTTGTTTGTGATTACTTGTTTTGGGCTTTACTGGGTTTGGCATTATTTTGGGAGTCGATTGGCTCCAAAGATACGGGGTGGTGGTAGACTGTGAGGGCTTTTTGGTGACAACTAGAGCGGATGATGGGCAGAGGGTAGTGTTTGGTGGTCTACCTAGTGATGGGTAATGGCTAGTTTTCTAAATTCCCTCGACATCCTGCATAGTGAGTTGTCAGGTTTGCCTATGGTTGGCCAGTATCCGGACGTCTTCGAGGAAGTGGTCGGGCTTCCACCACACCGAGAGATTGAGTTCCGTTTTGATTTAGTGAAAGATGCCAGGCCTATAGTGATGCCACTTCGTCGTATGGCACCAAGGGAGCAGCGGGAGCTCGGGGTGCAAGTCAGCGATCTTTTGAAGAATGGATTTATCAGAAGGAGTGTTTCTGAATGGGAAGCACCAGTTTGTGTTTGCTACCAAGGCGGATGGTTCCCTTCGATTGTGCGTGGACTACCGCGAATTGAATAAAGTGACGAGGAAGAATAAGTATCCTCTACCGCGGATAGATGATCTGTTTGATCAGTTGAGTGGCGCGAGAGTATTCTCTCAGTTGGATCTCGCGATAGGTTTTCATCGGCTTAGGGTGGAAGCTGAGAGTATAGCTAAAATGGCATTTCGGACATCGTCTGGATTTTATGAATGGTTGGTCATGCAATTTGGGTTGACCAATGCACCAGCATATTTTGTAGATCTTATGAATAGGGTATTCAGAGATCAGTTGAATAAGTTTGTTCTTGTATTCGTGGACAATATACTTGTTTATTCGAGGACAGAAGAAGAACACAAGGAACATTTAAGTATAGTGATGGAGGTGTTGAGAAAACACCAATTGAAAGCAAAGTTTTCTAAGTGTCACTTCTGGAGGAGGGAAGTGAGGTTCTTAGGCCATGTTGTTTCAGAAAATGGTATCGCCGTGGACCCTGCGAAGGTGGCTACGGTACAAGATTGGTCTACGCCCAAGAATGCGATAGATATAAGAAGTTTCTTTGGATTAACTGGATATTATCGTAAGTTTATCCAAGACTTCTCTAGGATAGCAGCACCGTGACTCAGTTGACCAAGAAGAATCAAACTTTCGTCTGGGACAAAAAGTACGAGAATGCATTCAAGAGTCTAAAGGAAAAGTTGGCATGTGTACCAGTGTTAGTCATTCCTATGGGGAATGAAGAGATGACGGTATATATGGATGCATATGGTACCGGATTAGGTGCTGTATTGATGCAAGGAGGTAGGGTTGTAGCTTATGCAAGTCGTCAACTGAAACCGCATGAGAAAAGACACCCTACCCATGATTTGAAATTGGCGGCGATCATGTTCGCACTGAAGACGTGGAGACATTATCTATTGGAAGAAAGATTCGAGTTGTTTATCGATCATAAATCGTTAAAGTATCTCTTCTCTTAGAAGGATCTAAATCTCCGACAGCAAAGATGGTTAGAATTCCTAGCTTCCTATGATTTCGACATCGCATATACACCAGGAAAGGGCAATGCGGTGGTTGACGCATTGAGCAGAAGACATTCCAGTTTAGGGGCTATGTTTCTTGAATGGATGCAACTGGAGTACATCGCTGGGTATGATTTCAGACCAAAGTGTGAATTGGATCCAGAAATGTTAGCAAGTTTGACGATCAGACCCACTTTGATTGAGCGGATTGGTTCCAGTCAGGGGGACGATCCTAACCTATTGGAAATCATCTCAAAGTTAGAGATGGGGATCGACGAAGAGATGAACAAGTATGGGCTTGATCAAGATGGATGGCATAGAAAAAGTGGGTAGTGAGATTTCATGGAATACCCAAGGGCATTGTGAGTGACTGAGATCCATTGTTGACTAGTGCGTTTTGGAAGAGCTTACAAGAGGCGTTAGGATCAGAACTACATCTCTGTACCGCGTATCATCCTCAAACCGATGGTCAAACAGAGGGGGTGAATCGTATATTAGAAGACCTCTTGAGAGCCTGTGTATTAGATTTTGGTGGATCATGGGATGACCATCTGCATCTAGTAGAGTTTGCATATAATAATAGTTATCAATCCAGCATCGGTATGGCTCCATTTGAAGCTTTGTATAGAAGACCGTGCAACTCACCGTCATGTTGGTTAGAGACCGGTGAGAATTATGTGCTTGGACCAGAAGTAATAAGAGAAACATCAGACAAGATTAAGGTTATCCGATAATGAATGAAGGCTGCCCAAGATAGGCAGAAGAGTTATGCTGACAAGAGGAGAAGAGAATTAAAGTTCTCCATTGGCGACTTGGTGTTTCTCAAGATTTCTCTGTTGAAGAGCGTGATACAATTTGGAAGGAGAGGTAAGTTAGCACCAAGATTTGTTGGTCCATTCCCATTTATTGAGCAAATTGGGAATTTGGCATACAAAGTTGAATTACCAGAGAAGATGGCAGGAGTTCACAACGTATTTCATGTTTCCCAGTTAAGGAAGTTCGTGCACGACCCAGATGTGACTGTTTCACCTGATCAGTTGGATGATATCGAGGTTGAACACAAGGCAGTTGGGAACCGCAAGCCTATGCATATTGTTGGGAATGATACGAAGCAACTTCGAAGGAAGGCGGTGAAATTAGTAAAAGTTCAGTGGGGCGAGAACGAGGATGACTGTACTTAGGAGACAGAGGAGGGCATTAGAAAGACGTATCCAGAATTCTTCGCCTGGTAAGATTTCAGTCTCGATTTAGTCTTTCTGCATGCTAGGACAGGTTTGTTTTACTTGTTTTGCATGAATGATTGCTGGTAGGCATGCGGGATCCTTTGTATATTTTGGGTTAAGGAATTTCAGGGATGAAATTTCTTAAGGGGGGAGAGTGTAACGACCCGCATTCTACGCATCGCAAGATCATAGAATATTTATTTCACATACGAAGTCATATAGTCATGTAACTTTGGGAGACAACTATTGGGGTCATTTCCCATGTTCATGATTTTTGCCGATTTTCAAATGACTATTTTGCCCCTAGTTGATCTTTTTTAGCCATTATTTTTGATTGGAAAGGAGTTTTGACCTTAAACCACTTCCATTAGATCCGGATGATGGTTTACAATTCCGTTGAGTGGTCACATTAGCCAAACGGACTAAATGTTTGGGAGATATGGCAGAAACAAGTTTCAGAAGGTGAAAAACTGCTTAACTGGGCCAAATGAGGTGATTAATAAATGGGCCCATAACCCATTTCGGGATTAGGGTTATCGGGAGGCTGAAATGAGTTAGTTTTTCATTTCATTTCAGTTTTCTAGCCGCCATTTACCTCTTAAGAACCCTAATAATGACCTCCAACCTCTAAAACATCCCCAAATCACTTTCTAATCAAGGATTAAGCTTAGCAACATCAAATCAAAGGTGATTAGCATCAAAGCAAGATTAGAGCTGCTGTTTTGCATTGGGAACAACGCCAAACAGAGATTCATTTCATATTTGGTATTTTATTTGTGGCCAAGGGGAGTGATTTGCATAGTTCCTCACTAATTATGGTTAATTAAGGGTAATTAGTGTTAATTAGCGAATTTAAACATGATTAAAATCTAGAAAAATATCAATAAATTTTGAAATGATGTTTTAGACCTCTGTTAGAAGTTTGGTTTAATTTGGTTAAGTTTTGTTGATCCTATGATAAGTTTTACCTAAACATGCTTAAGGGAAAATATGGAGTTTTGGCTATGTTTGATCCATTTTACATGCTATGGTTGTTGTTTTGGTGTTTATGATTGATTGTACATGTTGCTATGACTGTATGGTATGATTTGTGGTTGTCTAGAAATGTTAGATTAGTCGAAAACGCTGTCGTATGGCGTAAATCAGTCGCTGGAAAGTTGCAGGAAATGTGCAGGGTTTCAAACCGGATTGGATCAGATCATTGGGCTCGGATCGGATAGGAGAACCGGGCAGGTGGACCTGATTCGGATTGGAACTTAGCATAAGGGGCTTGGCGAGAAGGAAGGCCATTTGCTTAGAGTTGGAGTTGGGCAGGGGATCGGATCAGAGAGACCAACCGGGGATCAGATCGGAAATAAGGGCGTGGAGATCGGATCGGACTAGAGCCAGGGAGCAGGATCGGATCGGAGGACTAAGCTTGGAGCTAGAGTTGGGGCGAAGCACTGAATCAGATTAGGACGTCTAGGAGGGAGCAATCACCGAGCCGAACCCAGGAAGAGGTATCCGAACCGAACCGATGAGGACTGGAGCACTATGCACAACCGAACCGAACCGGATTGGAGCTGCGATTACGCGACGACTTTTCTGAAGACCAACTCCAATTCGACCAAAACCCGAGATGCAAAGGAAGTCCAAATAGGAAGTAGAGCCCAGGATCCAATTGGGAACCAATGAGTAAACTTCTTGAGTTGGGCTTTGTTGCGGGACGTGTGCTAAGGGGTTGTCGATGTCTGTAACTTTGGATCACTATGTGTGGGGGGTACGTGAACGGATTCAGGGCCACAGTGGCATAGGTACGACTAAAGGGCTATAGACCAATGAATTGGGGTCATCTGTAAAGATTTTTCATGACTCCATGGGGTAAGCTTGGTAGTAGCAGTAGTTGTACAAGTCAAACTCCATCACTACTTCGATGGGTCTAGTGATTGACAGTGGTGGACATCTTATGCTTTACGCATGGAGTGAGAGATGTGAGTATGGTTGCTATGTTTGATTTGTTTTCCATCATTATGACATGAACACTCCCACCCCCGTTATCTTTACACCAACTGTTCAGTGGCACCTTAGAGTATTGTACGGTATGTAGTGCTAACTCTTTGGTTACAGGTCCAGGTTCAGGTATGGTTTAGTATGCCTGTTATTATTTTGTTTAGCTGCTTATCGCTCATACCAGACTTTTTGTCTGACCCAGAGTTTTATGTCTCTTCTTATTACTCTGGGTGCTCTCACGAGCAGACTAGAGACAGGTTAGGTGGTATGCACGAGTAGCTGTACCGGAGACGAGCAGGAGGCTTCCACGCATGATACATATATACAGATATTCTCCCTGTGTCGCTGCTGGTCACTACTTTGGGCATTAGTGGTGCACCTTTCTTTCTTTTGTTTAGAGACAGTAATTTGGAAAGTTGTAATAAGCTGTATTTGGATTTTCGCTACTCTGATGATGTTGATGTTGGTATTAGTTATCATCTTATGCACAGTCTCTCTTGTTTTATGTCAAGTACATTATTATTATATTTTGTTCCATGTGCTGTGAGACATTCTACAGGTTTTTGATTAGTTCATTCTCTTCTTTCCTTTCTTTGGCGACCGTTCCGTACTAGTCGGGCATGTGTACAACGCATTTTCGGAGGAAATGTCGGCTGGTGCGGAGCGGGCCGTCACATGTTAAGAATATAAATAAAGAAATGTTCATGTTTTTAATCAAAACATGATTTCATATAAAATATACATTTTAATGTAATGGTTGAAAAATGGGAAAATGTTCATGTTTTATAATCAAAACATGATTTCATTAAAAATATACATTTTTAATGTAAAGTTATAAATAGAGAAAAGTGTTCATGTTTTAAAGTCAAAACATGATTAAACTAAAAATATACCTTTTAATGTAATATTAGGCAATAAGAAAATGTGCATGTTTTTAATCAAAACATGATTTCATATAAAAGTGCATATTGTAATGTCATTTATGTCATTAGAAAAATGTGCATGTTTTAGGAATAAAAACATGTAATCATTAAAAACCATATTTTAATACCGTTAAGAAAATTAGCAAAATGTTCATGATTTGAACAAAACACGATTTCATTAAAAATGTGCATTTTTAATGTAATAAAAAAATGTACATGTTTCTAAATCAAAACATGGTTACATTAAAAATATACGTTTTTAATGTAATTTTGAAAATAGGAAAAACGTAGATGTTTTAAAATGAAAATATGATTTCATTAAAAGTATACATTTTTAATGTAATGTTAAAAATAAGAGAAAAGAGTCATGTTTTAAGTTGCAAACATGTTATACATTAGAATTTCACTTTTTAATGTAACAATAGGAATGTAGAAAAAGATTTATGTTTTAAAATGAAAATATGTTTTACATTAAAAATTCACTTTTTAATGTAATAATAGAAATGTTAAAAATATGAAAGTTGTTCATGTTTTAAAATAAAAACAATATTTCATTAAAAATATGCATTTTTAATGTAATGTAAAAAGGTAAGGAAAGTGTTTTTGTTTTAAAGTCAAAACATGTTTTCACTAAAATATTCATTTTAATGTAATAGTAGAAATTTAGAAAAGATTCATGCTTTAAAAAAAGAAAACATGTTTTACATTAAAGAAAATTACTTTTAATGTTATAATAGAAGTTAAACAAATATTCATGTTTTTTTAAAATAAAACAGGTTTACATCAAAAAATTTGTTTTTAGTGAAATGGATAAAAATGCATTTATAATTACATCGCATATATTAGAATTTGTATGCATTGTTAAATTTGCATTTATAATTACATCGCATATATTAGAATTTATATGCGTTGTTAAATTTGCGTTTATAATTACATCGCATATATTAGAATTTATATGCGTTGTTAAATTTGTATTTATAATTACATCGCATATATTAGAATTTATATGCGTTGTTAAATTTGCATTTATAATTACATCACATAGATTAGAATGTATATGCATTGTCAAACTTACATTTATATATTCTTTATTTGTCATGTTATATGCATTAGAGAAAACGTCGAAGAGTTTTTATATATAATTATATATATAAATATAAATTAAAAATAAAGGAATCGCGCGCGGTAGTTCGCGTTTTGAAATTGTAACTTTAAGCGATTATACCAAAAGATCAACCGTCGGATTTTCCCAAAACTGGAACCGTTAGGACCGCTTTGGGAAGATATTTCCAATAATATAAATTTTGTTAAAATCCAACGGTTAGATTTTGAGATAAGTGTAAATTAAATTTTGATAAAAACAGCGCTAGGGCCGCCCATCGACCCGAAGAGTCGTTAAATAAATTTGGCTATTTTTATATAAATAAAATAGCGATAAATGGTTATTAAATACAATTAACGATATTAAATTAATTCAAACTATATATATGCGAGAATCATTTGAAAAGACCGAGTTTAATCTCATTTCAAATGATTATACGACGATCTAAATTGAAGATCTTAAAGACGGTGATTGAAGACCGGCGATCTTCACATCGAAAGAATAATTACTGATGCCCGGCATTGATCAGCTACAAATAATGGGTTAAAGTGTTGGTTGTCCGGACGTTCTTGTTGATTGTCTGGATACGCAAGCACCTCTCTTTCGTATCGGATATACGGGACGAGGAATAAGATGACTCCGGTTTTGTTCAGGCCCAGAACGGACTTGTAAAAGGATGTGTGTCCGACATTGAATTTCATTCCTTGTAATTAAATTGATTTCTATTTAATATATATATATATCTGTTGTGGCGAAGTATATATTCTCTTGCTTAACACACTTCTTTGAGACGCATGAGCTCGAAGGTTATATATCGGTAGTTGTCGATCACATGGCGTGAATTGTCAATGTGACATGCCAAGATGCAATTGATCGAGGCTTTTGTTGAAAAGCAGAGCCTTGTGGATGATGATCAAAGCATAGCCTATTTCGGCATAGCTTCGTGTATTACGTTACCTCGTGAGCCTTACATCCCGGTAGAGATAGAAACGGGACAAGGGAACGTAGGGGAGTGCACACATTTCTTTCTAGCTAGAAGCGGTGTTTGAGTTTTTACAAGGCCCGACATTTTTACTTATGTGGTTGATGGAATGAGGTGCCTCGGTTTTACTTGGTCGATTGTGACCATTTTATAGGTCCAATACGATCGGGAAGCGTGTGTTCAGGCATAACTATTCCACTAAAGTATTTGTGGACCGGCCCTGCAGGATCCAAGGGTTCGTCAGTATCCGAATCTTGAGACATTGCTAGAGTATCTCGATTTAGTTAGGAGATTGTCCCTAGCCTTGATTCATGTTGGAAACCCATTCTCCAATATGACATTACGGTTTTGATTGTAAACCTACATATGGCAACATAGTATATGGTAGGTATGTCGTCTAGGATTGATACATTTACTTTGAAGTATTTTTGAAAATATATTAGACGCTAATAATAATATTAGAAATATTATTTTTTTGTGTATCAAGAATTTTTGATCGTTATAAGGTAAAACTCTATCCTCCGGTTTGCGTTGCATTGTGTGATGGGACTTGAGTCTTATAATGATTTCATTTTCTAAAAAGCATTGTGTTGTTTTTAAATAAAATTTATTAAACATATGCACTGGCAATCCAAAGGAGTAAACCCGTACCGGCGTGGTCCTGTGATTTCCCATATTATTAGGTAAGAAAGATCTCTCATACCTATCCCATGACTGACTTGTAATTTGTTTCACTTTGCAAACTCGGGTGCCCTCTTTCCACACGGGCATCCAAATGACAGGTTTTAGGTATGGACACATTCTGGACCGGAGCTTTCTTATGGAGAAGATAAAGAACCTTTTCTTTTTATCTTTTTATTTGCTTCTTCAGACATTTAGACATTTTTTAGCATTGATGTATTTTGGTGGAGATTGAGACTTTATTTTTTTCCTTGTATAGACTTCTATTTTGCTAAGTGTATCCTGTACTGCGTACTCTGATGTCTGTGATATGATGTTCTGATGACATTTCCATTTCCACTGCAATGATTTATGTGTTATGATATTATCTGAGATCTGTTATTCTTGTAATTATGTTACCCTCCTATGATTGCCCTTACTTTCATACCATAGAAGTTTGGGGTCGTCACAGTTGGTATCAGAGCTGAAGGTTAACCTTAGCTTCGGAGTATAACATTTTTAGAACAATTCGTCTAGATAGAATCAGTAGTATTCTAAGACGAGTAGCTCATTAGAGATAAGATTAGTAATGTCCTAGAATGAGCACAGCAGGATAGCACATATTAATCAGTCATTACATCATTATCATCTTATTATATGTCTCTACTTTTAACTTTTTCTTTAAAATTATCATTTCTGCTAGTCTGACTCTTTCCTTGATGGTACAGAACTAACTAAGAAATGAGCACTAGAGCACGCACTAGAGCCCAAGGCAGAGGTGGGGCTAGAGGACCCGTTAGAGATAAGACTCCTGTTGCTCAGAAACAGTCCTCTCCAGAGGTTGTGACACCACCTCCTCCCCCGCAGCCATTTGATTTGGACAAAATGTCCAAGAAATACAGAAATCTAGGGGGCATATCCTTTACTAGCCGAGAGACTATGAATGAGAAGCAGGCGTGGCTTAAGAACTATGAGAAAATCTTTGATGGTTTGGAATTGGAGGATCAACGCAAGCGCTTCCTGGCAACACGGATATTGAAGGACCAAGCTGAAATTTGGTGGGACATCGTCAAGATAGGCAATGATGTGGCCAACATGTCTTGGGACAGGTTCAAATAGATTTTCAATGATAAGTATATCCCTCTGCAGGAAGTTGAGAGGCTCCATGATCAATTTGCAAATCTGCAGCAGGGAGAGATATGACGGCCCACCCCGCACCAGCGGACATTTCCCATGGAAGTGCGTTGTGCCAATGTCCAACCAGCACGGGACGGTCGCCAAAGAAAGGGAAGGAAAGGAAACTTAAAAGTGGACTAACAAAGAACCTGTAGAATGTCTCACAGCGCATGGAATAAAATATAATAATAACATACTTTGACATAAAACAGGCGAGACAATGCATAAGCCGAAAACTAAACATCATAGCAGCGAAAAATCCAAATACAGCTTATGTTCCACATCATCATTATTACAACTTTAAAACTGTCTCTAAAGCAAAAGAAAGGAAAGGTAAACTACTAATGCCCAAAGCAGTGACCATCAACAATACTGGGAGAATATATGTAGATAATACGTAGGAGCCTCCTGCTCGTCTCCGGTTAAGCAGTTTTTCGCCTTCCAAACCTTGTTTCATCCATTAGCCAAAGGACTCACCGTTTGGGAGAAATGGTTGAAACAAGGTTTGGAAGACGAAAAACTGCTTAACCGGGGACGAGCAGGAGGCTCCTACGTATTATTTACATATATTCTCCCAATATTGTTGATGGTCACTGCTTTGGACATTAGTAGTTTACCTTTCCTTTCTTTTGCTTTAGAAACGGTTTTAAATTTGTAATAATGATGATGTGGAACATAAGCTGTATTTGGATTTTTCGCTGCTATGATGTTTAGTTTTCAGCTTATGCACTATCTCACCTGTTTTATGTCAAAGTATGTTATTATTATATTTTATTCCATGCACTGTGAGACATTCTACAAGTTCTTTGTTAGTCCACTGTTAAGTTTCCTTTCCTTCCCTTTCTTTGGTGACCGTCCCGTGCTGGTTGGACATCGGCACAGCGCAATTCCATGGGAAATGTCGGCTGGTGCGGGGCGGGCCGTCACAAGAGATGACCATTTCAGAATATGTGCGGAAGTTCGAGGAACTTTCCCGCTACGCTTCAGAGCTAGTACAAGAACTAGTGCAGAAGAATAAGAGATTTATCAATGGCCTCTCCAAGAAGTACCTGAACAGGGTCACTGCTCACATCAAGCTTCCTGTGACGACCCAAACTTCCCAGTAAAGGAAAGCATGGATTGCTTTGAGAACAACTCACATCAGAACACAAACTGAAGAACATTTTATTGCTGATTACAATAATTACATCAGAGTACAAGAATATAACAGAGTATAAATGAACATTGGAAATACAATAATATCAGAGATTTAAATTACATTTAAATAGCAGCGAAAAAATATTACAAATACACAACCGAAAGGAATACACGGATACAGAGCTTTCCGAATATCGCTTCAGCTGTAGACCAGGATCCTGTAAATATATCTGCAATAAGCTACTCGACTGCCCGTGTGGAAAAATATGGGCACCCGAGTTTGCCAGTGAAACAAACTACAGTTCAGTCATGGGACTGGTATGAGAAATATTAACTTAACTTATATAGTAATAAGGCCAATCACAGGACCACGCCGTTAACGCGGAACGGGTTTACTCCATGGGATTTCCAGTGCATAACATAAAGTAAATTGTTAAACAACGTAATGTTTTTTTTAGAAAAATGAAACCATTATAAGACCCAAGTCCCATCACACAATGCAACGCAAACTGGAGGATAGGGTTTTACCTTATAATGGTCAAAAGATGCTTGATACGATAAAACGGATTTGATATTAGTGTGTATATGTTTTTAATAAAAACATTTCAATCATAATGTATCAATCATAGACGGCATGGGTACCATATATCATGTTGCCATACTAGTTCTACAATCAAAACCGCAAGGTCGTATTGGAAATTGGATTTCCATCATGAGTCGAGGCTAGGGGCAAGCTCCTCTCCGATTCGAGACACTCTAGCAAATGCCTCAGGATCACACCTCTGGGCAACCCTTGGAGCGGTGAGGTCGGTCCCCGCCTATGGGCAGTGGATTGGTTATGCCTGAACACACGTTTCCCGGTTCCTTTGAACCTATAATATGACCACTAACGGTCTATAAAAATTCGAGGCGCCTCAAAATCCATCATCCACATAAGTAAAATGTCAGCGCTGGTAGGTCCCTGACATCATCTAGCTAGAAAGAAACGTGTGCACTCCCTACGGTCCGTATCCCGTTTTTGACTCATACCGGGGTGTGAGGCTCGCGAAGTCACGATATACACAAAGCTATGCCATGCTAGGCTATGCTTTGATCATCAACCACAAGGCCCTGCTTTTCAACAGAAGCCTTGATCATTTGCGTCTTAGCATGCCACATTGTCAGACCTTACCATATCATTGATCATCTACCAATATATATATATATAACCTCTAAGCTCATACGTCTTAGAGAAGGGTGTTAAGCGAAGAATAAATTTTCCACCACCAAACAGAAATATATAATTAGTAGCGTTCAACAAATACAGTAGAGAAGAATACAATGTCAGACACACATCCATTTATAAGCTTATGCTCTGGGTTTGAGCGAAAACCAAATCCGAACAATCAACAATAATCCGGACGGCCACCACTGAAGCCCCTTCAAAGTAGCTACTCCAATCAAGGGTCTCAGAAGTAACACATCCATTCGATGTGAAGATCGTCGGTCTTCAATCACCGTCTTCAACTCTTCATCGTCGTAGTAATTAGTCGGAATGGGTTAAACCCGGTCTTCCCGAATAACTCGCGTATTTTTATAATAAAAATCAATTACTATAAAAGCACATCTAATGCCTCATTCCAATTCAGAATATTCTTATAAATAAAATATTCAAATTATTCTTATCAAAGATAAATTCTTTATCTAAATCCTTAAATCTTTCTTTTAAAGATTTATTAAAACACAATTTGGTTTTAAATATCACAAATCATTATTCAATGATTATTTAAATTTAAGAAATTAATCTTAACTTTAAATGGGTTAAAGAACTAATGTCATTCAAAAACATAGTTCACGGTAAACCCCAAATCATCTTCCATAAACTATGGAATCTTCACAGAATTCAAATCAACATATAATCATTATAAATTTCTATATCCGACCAATAATATAAATGGAATAACGGCAAAGCCTATTAAATTCTATATGTAGTATCGGTTTTCTTCTACAGAAGCTTATCTCAGTTGTATTAAATTTGAATTCCATTCAACTCCAATTTAATATATTAAATTGGAAATCTTTACTTTTGGAAAATTCTCATTTAAATCTTAATAACAGATTTATAATTTCCAAACTATTTTCACTGTAAATTGGGTTAAAAAACAAGTGTCATTTAGAACACAGTTCACGATAAACCCAACTCACATTTCATTTAATTCCAATTATTAAATATAATTAGAAACTCCAAAAATCTTAATTAAAAGATTTAATCTTTTTAATTCAACCCTTTTTACATTGAAAAAATGTAATATTTTCAATTCATTCTTTATTACATTGAAAAATGTAATATTTTCAATTCATTCTTTATTACATTGAAAAATGTAATATTTTCAATTCATTCTTTATTACATTGAAAAAATGTAATATTTTCAATTCATTATTTATTACATTGAAAAATGTAATATTTTCAGTTTATTCTTTATTACATTGAAAAATGTAATATTTTCAATTTATTCTTTATTACATTGAAAAATGTAATATTTTCAATTCATTCTTTATTACATTGAAAAATGTAATATTTTCAATTCATTCTTTATTATATTAAAAAAATGTAATATTTTCAATTCAAAACCCAAATTTAATATTCTATCTATTATCATATTAAAATAATAATTATTATTTCTAAAATATTAATTTAGAAATTAGCACTTTTAATATGCATTATAAAATGGATAAAATAAATCGATAAACATGTTCGGGTCAAAATGGCGTTGCTATTTAAAATAGATTAAACAGCCCAATACATTATCTTATTCATTTATATTGTATACTGGGCCAGACCTCCCACATTAAGCCTGTGACTTATGGATGTTGGATATGCCGGTTGGTTCCGGGCAGACTTATCCCATAAGTTGGGCTTAACCTCGTGTCATGGCCCGTTTCGTATTTTAACTCAACCCTTTTATTGTACCCCTCTTTTAAATTCAACAAAATCAAAGCCATTATTTGATAATTTTTTAACTGAATATTATATTAAAATATTCTTTTAATTCAAAATTGGAATGAGACCCACACCATTACCATATAATTTATTCATATGGATTTCAAACATCGCATGTATTCTATACTAATGATAAGTATTATTAAAGACATCCACAACATCCAAAGTGCATCACATATTGTATAAGCGTCAAATAAATAACGCTCATAACTAATCACAAGGGCGATGTGTGAATATCAACCCAAGACCCGTGTGGGGTTTTCAACCAACACATAACACATAACAAATAATTAAATAAATTATATGTGCACTTGGGCGATATGTGAAAATTATCGTTCCAATCAACATAAACAAGTCAGGAAACTTGTTAATGGCAGTGTAGCATTCAGTTTGAATATACTAACATTATATTTAACACATCCACGTTTCGACATCACAGGCAAATATTTCAATTCTCTTTATTGTGAACATATGACAATAAAAATCGTAACTTTTATTTATGTACCAAAATGCATATTTTTGGTCTCATTCATTTTAATGACAAAATGAATATTTTACTTTATTCTTTTTTTTTATTTGACAAAATATGATAATTTTGTCTAACTCTTCTTTAATGTACCAAGTATGATTATCTTGTCTAGCTCTTTTAAATACAACAAAATATGATAATTTTGTTTAATCTTTTTAATACAACAAAATATGATAATTTTGTTTAACCCTTTCAATGCAACAAAATATGATTATTTCATTAATCAAGTTTTGACAAAAATGTTGATTCTATTTTTCACAAATCAAGTATTCACAAAAATGTGATTTTTATTTCTATAATCATTTCTAAACAAAATGTCCTTTTTATCTTTCTAATGTACATTTTAACAAAATGTTCTTTTTAATCCTTTTTGATATTTCTTTTAATGTATCAAAATATACATTTTTTTTTTGATGTAACAAAAATATGCATTTGGTTTGTGAACTTCTAATACAAACAAAATGTGAATTTGTTTGTAAACATCAAATGCAAACAAAAATGCGAATTTTGTTTCATTCTTTAAATTTGACAAACATGCATGTTTTCTAATTCATTTATCTAAATAAACAAAAATGACTGTTTTTAAATCATTTCTTTAGATTGACAAAAATATGTTATTCTTTTTCACTAATCATATTTGACAAAAATATGTTATTCTTTTTCATTTAAACAAAATATGATAAAAAGGTTATTTCTTTTCATTAATCAAAATTTGACAAAAATGTTCATTTTGTCTAATTCATTTAAAATAAACAAAAATTCCACTTTTTCATATCATTCTTTTAAGAGTATAAAAATGGCTCTTTTTATATCATTCTTCTTAAAATGACCAAACTGATAATTTTTTTTTAATTCTTCTTTAATGTACAAAGTATGATTTTTGTTTATTTCTCTAATCATATTTTTAACATAATTGTCATTTCTAATCACTAATCATGTTTTTAACATAAATGGTATTTTTCTTCCACAAAACATATTTGACAAAATTGTCCTTTATTTCAAAGTGACAAAAATGTATGAATTCTTTCTTAAAAAAAAGTAACTTTTATCATTTCATTACATTTAAACAAAAATGTAACTTTTGTTTCAATTCTATTCAATAACAAAAATGTGAATTTTTGTTTCAGTTTTATTTTCTAACAAAAATGTGAATTTTTGTTACCTTTTTATTTTCTAACAAAAATGTATATTATTCTCGCTAACATATTTTGACATAAAAATGTATATTCTCTATGCTAACATGTTTTAACATAAAATGTATGTCTATATACCAAATAAACATTTTTGACAAAATCAATGTTTATATACTAAATGAACATTTTCGACAAACATGAATATTGTATATTTTATATATACAATAAAATGTTGTTTTCGTCGTACACACAAAAATCATGTCAAACATAAATACACAAAATTCATCACAAACAATCAACGTTGAAATAATTATATATACAACAACAACATGAATTTTATATAGAACAAATATAAATTTCACGATGAGATAAATGATAAATTTTTAATAAAAAAATAGAAATCTCACCAATCAATTCAGTTTTGAAATTTCCTGAATTTTCAACATGCTCAGAAATGGTTCTAGTCAGCTTCACATCGAAGCTCTTACGAAGACGGTTCCAACGCAATGAGAATCGTTGAATTCTGTTTTGATATGACGAAGTTATTATATTTTGAAACTTTAATTACAAAATTGGATTACAAATGATTAATTACTTAGCTAATCATCTTCCTCATCGTTCTGTAGTACGTAGTTCATTGGAACCCATCGTCGTCTTGCAAGTTCGTCCGCCGTCGCCTCTACACCTCACCGTATTTTTGCGCTCTAACTCGTAGATATTTGATTGATTTTCCTTTTTTCTTGAATTTGCAATAGGCGAAGGGAGGTAAGTGGAGCTAATAGATAGGAAAAATAATTTAAGTGAGGAGAAGAAGAGAATTGGTTGAAGGAAGGAAGAAGAGAGGAATGGTGGCTATGGCTTGGAGATTAGCATTATCTAAGTAAAAGCAATTAAAGATTTTATGATATGAATAATACAAGAATAATATATACAATAGATTTGAACACTTGAAATTAGTCTCATGTATTTATTTATAGAATGTCCATATTATTGTGTAGATGCTCCAAAATTTATAATTGTAGTGTGAGTAAAGTTACCCTAGTACGCTTAAAATGAGACTTTGGGGTTTTAATTTATTTAAAACAATTTCATGCAAATTCCATAAGTTATTCAATTTATTGAAATCTCAAACAAAGTAGAAACCTTATTTTTGGTTAATTTATGAAAGAAATATAATGATAATCTTTTTACAAGGATAGCTCAAATAAACTAAAATATGAAAAGGAATATTATAGTTTGGAAACTGACAAATAATAATTAAAATTTAGAAATATGTAAATAGCGAAATTTACAATGGTATTCCTAACAATGTAATAATTATAGGACTAAGACTTATGTACATTAATTACATATTTAATTGAAATAATTTGTAATCAACATTCCTATTATGGTATTTGTAAAGGAATTGAGCAGGCATAATTCGTGGACTTTAATACTAGCCAATGTGTAAAAAAAATTAAGGATTGGCAAGAGAACGTTTATTTTGGAATTAATGACCAGTAATTATGATTGATGTGTATTTATCAAAACCAAGAAAAAGAACTAAGGAAGGTTGGTTGATTGATTTACGTTTAATGTGTATATGGTTATTTATAAAGAACTAAAAGGCATGCATTTAAACAAATCATATACAATGTTAAATAAAGAAACTTATGAGAATTTATAGTCTTAATTAGATACCTGCCAAAATATATTAATTTAAAAGGAAATTTGTCAAGATTGTAAAATTTCATGAATAACATCATGAATTCCACTAATTAACTTATAAAATATTTTTATGAAAAATTGAATTTGTCATAATCAACAAGTTATAAAACAAAATTTAAATTCATTAAATTCATTTTGTTTTTGAAAAACAAAAGATCAAACTTTCTTTTATTTTGTTTTTGAAAAACAATATTCTGTTAATCAAAACAAAAGACTAAAACTTTGTTTTATTCGTAAATCAAAAACAAAAGATTCAACTTTAATTTGTTTTCAAAGACAAAAGATTAGAACTTTATTTTGTTTTCAAAACACAAGATCAAAACTTAATTTTGTTTTCAAAACAAAAGATTAAAACTTACTTATATTTTATTTCAAATCAATACAAAGTGGAGCCTTTCATTTTGTTTTAATAAAAAATAAAGATTTGATCTTTTATTTTCACTTATAAAATAAAAGAAGTTGGGTTTATATAATGAATAAAGATTTGATATTTTACCCTATAAAATGAATTAAAGGTGGGATCTTTTATTTTGATTGATAGAAATTTTACAACCAATCATATGTTGTAATGCACAAAAATTCATCGTATGTTTAATTAGTTGTAATGACACCAAAATTTCATCGTCGTGTTTATATAGTTGACATGAACAAAATTTCATCGTTATGTTAATATAGTTGAAATGAATCAAATATTGACATTAGAAAATATATCTATATTAGGAATGTTGACACTAGAAAAGATGTTTACATTAGAAATAAAGTTCACCTTTTTAATTGCATTTTGCAATACAAATATTACATAGAAAGATGAATTAACTTTTTAATTGGGTTCTCTTATGTAATGAAAATAAATAGAGAAGCTTACATTTTTCAATGTAAAAATAAAAAGACATTTTCATTTTCAATGTAAATAGGAAAGAATAAAAAGAGATTTACATTTTATATGTAAATAAAAAGAATAAGGGACTTTTACATTTTTATTTGTTATAAATTTTAAAACATCATTTTGGTCGCATTAAAATTAGCGCCAAATTCCGGGTTGTTACAGTCTCCCCCACTTAAAATCTTTTCGTCCTCGAAAAGGAACGTAGCTAAAAGTTGTTTAATTAACTAACTTAATTAAATTTTTATTTATTGTTTCCAATAATTTTATTAGTCAATCCAATAATCAAACATCACAACCAGCAATCAATTAGGTGATTAACTTTTCGAATATATATAACTTTTATATATATTCAAAAATCATATTTTTAGTGCAAATCACAGCAATGTGTCCTAACTAAGTGTTGGTTCTCATACCATTCAATGGAAATATATAGAAATCCCACTTTCGAGACTCGAACATAAATAATGGTGATGCGGCCGCATCACCAGAATTATCCACGGGCGACTAGAGTGTGATTCTATATCTATCCAGTATATTAAAACTTCGAATATCCGTTAATTACTCGTCTATTCGAGATCTTTATATACTCGATTGTCCACATTAAAATATACTAATATACTCAAATATGTATATTTAGATAAAATTTTCAAAACTAAATTTGTTTTCATTTTCATTTTAAAGAAAATAATACTCTTTACACTCGTTCTAGGATACTACTGATCCCATCTCTAACGAGTTATTCTCATTGGATATTACAAATCCAATCTCTGATGGATTCTTTCGTTTGGTTCTAATGTGTCTTGTTCTCGAGCTCTGTAAACCAAAGCTCAGATACCAACTGTGATGACCCAAACTTCCCAGTAAAGGAAAGCATGGATTGCTTTGAGAACAACTCACATCAGAACACAAACTGAAGAACATTTTATTGCTGATTACAACAATTACATCAGAGTACAAGAATATAACAGAGTATAAATGAACATTGGAAATACAATAATATCAGAGATTTAAATTACATTTAAATAGCAGTGGAAAAATATTACAAATACACAACCGAAAGGAATACACGGATACAGAGCTTTCCGAATATCGCTTCAGCTGTAAACCAGGATCCTGTAAATATATCTGCAAAAAGCTACTCGACAACCCGTGTGGAAAAATATGGGCACCCGAGTTTTCCAGTGAAACAAACTACAGGTCAGTCATGGGACTGGTATGAGAAATCTTAACTTAACTTATCTAGTAATAAGGCCAATAACAGGACCATGCCGCTAACGCAGAACAAGTTTACTCCATGGGATTGCCAGTGCATAACATAAAGTAAACCGTTAAACAACGTAATGTTTTTTTAGAAAAATGAAACCATTATAAAAACCAAGTCCCATCACACAATGCAACGCAAACTGGAGGATAGGGTTTTACCTTATAATGGTCAAAAGATGCTTGATACGATAAAACGGATTTGATATTAGTGTGTATATGTTTTTAATAAAAACATTTCAATCATAATGTATCAATCATAGATGGCATGGGTACCATATATCATGTCGCCATACTAGTTCTACAATCAAAACCTCAAGGTCGTATTGGAAATCGGATTTCGATCATGAGTCGAGGCTAGGGGCAAGCTCCTCTCCGATTCGAGACACTCTAGCAAATGCCTCAGGATCACGCCTCTGGGCAACCCTTGGAGCGGTAGGGTCGGTCCCCGCCTATGGGCAGTGGATTGGTTATGCCTGAACACACGTTTCCCGGTTCCTTTGAACCTATAATATGACCACTAACGGCCTATAAAAATCCGAGGCGCCTCAAAATCCATCATCCATATAAGTAAAATGTCAGTGCTGGTGGGTCCCTGACATCACTCTAGCTAGAAAGAAACGTGTGCACTCCCTACGGTCCGTATCCCATTTTTGACTCATACCGGGGTGTAAGGCTCGCGTAGTCACGATATACACAAAGTTATGCCGTGCTAGGCTATGCTTTGACCATCAACCACAAGGCCCTGCTTTTCAATAAAAGCCTTGATCATTTGCATCTTAGCATGCCACATTGTCAGACCTTACCACATCATTGATCATCTACCAATATATATATATAACCTCTAAGCTCATACGTCTTAGAGAAGGGTGTTAAGCGAAGAATAAATTTTCCACCACCAAACAGAAATATATAATTAGTAGCGTTCAACAAATACAGTAGAGAAGAATACAATGTCAGACACACATCATTTATAAGCTTATGCTCTGGGTTTGAGCGAAAACCAAATCCGAACAATCAACAATAGTCCAGACGGCCACCACTGAAGCCCCTTCAAGGTAGCTACTCCAATCAAGGGTCTCAGAAGCAACACATCCATTCGATGTGAAGATCGTCGGTCTTCAATCACCGTCTTCAACTCTTCAACTCTTCATCGTCGTAGTAATTATTCGGAATGGGTTAAACCCGGTCTTCCCGAATAACTTGCGTATTTTTATAATAAACATCAAGTACTATAAAAGCACATCTAACGCCTCATTCCAATTCAGAATATTCTTATAAATAAAATATTCAAATTATTCTTATCAAAGATAAATTCTTTATCTAAATCCTTAAATCTTTCTTTTAAAGATTTATTAAAACACAATTTGGTTTTAAATATCACAAATCATTATTCAATGATTATTTAATTTTAGAAATTAATCTTAACTTTAAATGGGTTAAAGAACTAATGTCATTCAAAAACATAGTTCACGGTAAACCCTAAATCATCTTCCATAAACTATGGAATCTTCACAGAATTCAAATCAACATATAATCATTATAAATTTCTGTATCCGACCAATAATATAAATGGAATAACGGCAATCGGTTTTCTTGTACAGAAGCTTATCTCGGTTATATTAAATTTGAATTCCATTCAACTCCAATTTAATATATTAAATTGGAAATCTTTACTTTTGGAAAATTCTCATTTAAATCTTAATAACAGATTTATAATTTCCAAACTATTTTCACTGTAAATTGGGTTAAAGAACAAGTGTCGTTTAGAACACAGTTCACGATAAACCCAACTCACATTTCATTTAATTCCAATTGTTAAATATAATTAGAAACTCCAAAAATCTTAATTAAAAGATTTAATCTTTTTAATTCAACCCTTTTTACATTGAAAAATGTAATATTTTCTATTCATTCTTTATTACATTGAAAAATGTAATATTTTCAATTCATTCTTTATTACATTGAAAAATGTAATATTTTCAATTCATTCTTTATTACATTGAAAAAATGTAATATTTTCAATTCATTCTTTATTACATTGAAAAATGTAATATTTTCAATTTATTCTTTATTACATTGAAAAATGTAATATTTTCAATTTATTCTTTATTACATTGAAAAATGTAATATTTTCAATTCATTCTTTATTACATTGAAAAATGTAATATTTTCAATTCATTCTTTATTATATTGAAAAATACAATATTTTCAATTCAAAACCCAAATTTAATATTCTATCTATTATCATATTAAAATAATAATAATTATTTCTAAAATATTAATTTAGAAATTAGCTCTTTTAATATGCATTATAAAATGGATAAAATAAATCGATAAACATGTTCGGGTCAAAATGGCGTTGCTATTTAAAACAGATTAAACAGCCCATTTCATTATCTTATTCATTTATATTTTATACTGGGCCAGACCTCCCACATTAAGCCTGTGACTTATGGATGCTGGATATGCCGGTTGGTTCCGGGCAGACTTATCCCATAAGTTGGGCTTAACCTCGTGTCATGGCCCATTTCGTATTTTAACTCAACCCTTTTATTGTACCCTTTTAACAATAAAAATAAACTCTTTTAAATTCAACAAAATCAAAGCCATTATTTGATTTTTTTTTTAACTGAATATTATATTAAAATATTCTTTTAATTCAAAATTGGAATGAGACCCACACCATTACCATATAATTTATTCATATGGATTTTAAGCATTGCATGTATTCTATACTAATGATAAGTATTATTAAAGACATCCACAACATCCAAAGTGCATCATATATTGTATAAGCGTCAAATAAATAACACTCATAACTAATCACAAGGGCGATGTGTGAGTATCAACCCAAGACCCGTGTGGGGTTTTCAACCAACACATAACACATAACAAATAATTAAATAAATTATATGTGCACTTGGGCGATGTGTGAAAATTATCGTCCCAATCAACATAAACAAGTCAGGAAACTAGTTAATGGCAGTGTAGCATTCAGTTTGAATATACTAACATTATAATTAACACATCCAGATTTCAACATCACAGGCAAATATTTCAATTCTCTTTATTGTGAACATATGACAATAAAAATCGTAACTTTTATTTATGTACCAAAATGCATATTTTTGGTCTCATTCATTTTAATGACAAAATGAATATTTTACTTTATTCTTTTTTTTTATTTGACAAAATATGATAATTTTGTCTAACTCTTCTTTAATGTACCAAGTATGATTATCTTGTCTAGCTTTTTAAATACAACAAAATATGATAATTTTGTTTAATCTTTTTAATACAACAAAATTTGATAATTTTGTTTAACCTTTTCAATGCAACAAAATATGATTATTTCATTAATCAAGTTTTGACAAAAATGTTGATTCTATTTTTCACAAATCAAGTATTCACAAAAATGTGATTTTTATTTCTATAATCATTTCTAAACAAAATGTCCTTTTTATGTTTCTAATGTACATTTTAACAAAATGTTCTTTTTGATCCTTTTTGACATTTCTTTTAATGTATCAAAATATACATTTTTTTATGTAACAAAAATATGCATTTGGTTTGTAAACTTCTAATACAAACAAAATGTGAATTTGTTTGAAAACATCAAATGCAAACAAAAATGCGAATTTTGTTTCATTCTTTAAATTTGACAAACATGCATGCTTTCTAATTCATTTATCTAAATAAACAAAAATGACTGTTTTTAAATCATTTCTTTAGATTGACAAAAATATGTTATTCTTTTTCACTAATCATATTTGACAAAAATATGTTATTCTTTTTCATTTAAACAAAATATGATAAAAAGGTTATTTCTTTTCATTAATCAAAATTTGACAAAAATGTTCATTTTGTCTAATTCATTTGAAATAAACAAAAATGCCTCTTTTTCATATCATTCTTTTAAGAGTATAAAAATGGCTCTTTTTATATCGTTCTTCTTAAAATGACCAAACTGATAATTTTTTTCTAATTCTTCTTTATTGTACTAAGTATGATTTTTGTTTATTTCTCTAATCATATTTTTAACATAAATGTCATTTCTAATCACTAATCATGTTTTTAGCATAAATGGTATTTTTCTTCCACAAAACATATTTGACAAAATTGTCCTTTATTTCAAAGTGACAAAAATGTATGAATTCTTTCTTAAAAAAAAGTAACTTTTGTCATTTCATTACATTTAAACAAAAATGTAACTTTTGTTTCAATTTTATTCAAAAATAAAAATGTGAATTTTTGTTTCAATTTTATTTTCTAACAAAAATGTGAATTTTTGTTACCTTTTTATTTTCTAACAAAAATTTATATTCTTCTCGCTAACATGTTTTGACATAAAAATGTATATTCTCTACGCTAACATGTTTTAACATAAAATGTATGTCTATATACCAAATAAACATTTTTGACAAAATCAATGTTTATATACTAAATGAACATTTTCGACAAACATGAATATTGTATATTTTATATATACAATAAAATGTTGTTTTCGTCGTACACACAAAAATCATGTCAAACATAAATACACAAAATTCATCACAAACAATCAACGTTGAAATAATTATATATACAACAATAACATGAATTTTATACTGAACAAATATAAATTTCACGATGAGATAAATGATAAATTTTTAATAAAAAAAAATAGAAATCTCACCAATCAATCCAGTTCTGAAATTTCCTGAGTTTTCAACATGCTCAGAAATGGTTTTAGTCAGCTTCACATCGAAGCTCTTGCGAAGACGGTTCCAACGCAATGAGAATCGTTGAATTCTGTTTTGATATGACGAAGTTATTATATTTTGAAACTTTAATTACAAAATTGGATTACAAATGATTAATTACTTAGCTAATCATCTTCCTCATCGTTCTGTAGTACGTAGTTCATTGGAACCCATCGCCGTCTTGCAAGTTCGTCCGCCGCCGCCTCTACACCTCACCGTTTTTTTGCGCTCTAACTCGTAGATATTTAATTGATTTTCCTTTTTTCTTGAATTTGCAATGGGCGAAGGGAGGTAAGTGGAGCTAATAGATAGGAAAAATAATTTAAGTGAGGAGAAGAAGAGAATTGGTTGGAGGAAGGAAGAAGAGAGGAATGGTGGCTATGGCTTGGAGATTAGCATTATCTAAGTAAAAGCAATTAAAGATTTTATGATATGAATAAAACAAGAATAATATATACAATAGATTTGAACATTTGAAATCAGTCTCATGTATTTATTTATAGAATGTCCATATTATTGTGTAGATGCTCCAAAATTTATATTTGTAGTGTGAGTAAAGTTACCCTAGCACGCTTAAAATGAGACTTTGGGGTTTTAATTTATTTAAAACAATTTCATGCAAATTCCATAAGTTATTCGATTTATAGAAATCTCAAACAAAGTAGAAACCTTATTTTTAGTTAATTTATGAAAGAAATATAATGATAATCTTTTTACAAGGATAGCTCAAATAAACTAAAATATAAAAAGGAATATTATAGTTTGGAAACTGACAAATAATAATTAAAATTTAGAAATATGTAAATAGCGAAATTTACAACGGTATTCCTATTAATGAATAAACAATGTAATAATTATAGGACTAAGACTTATGTACATTAATTACATATTTAATTGAAATAATTTGTAATCAACATTCCTAATATAGTATTTGTAAAGGAATTGAGTAGGCATAATTCGTGGACTTTAATACTAGCCAATGTGTAAAAAAAATTAAGGATTGGAAAGAGAACGTCTATTTTGGAATTAATGACCAGTAATTACGATTGATGTGTATTTATCAAAACCAAGAAAAAGAACTAAGGAAGGTTGGTTGATTGATTTACGTTTAATGTGTATATGGTTATTTATAAAGAACTAAAAGG
Organism: Allium sativum; assembly: GCA_030737875.1. Classification (NCBI taxonomy): domain Eukaryota; kingdom Viridiplantae; phylum Streptophyta; class Magnoliopsida; order Asparagales; family Amaryllidaceae; genus Allium; species Allium sativum. The sequence continues at coordinate 436,034,124 of CM060912.1, forward strand.
CATTCATTTAAACAAATCATATACAATGTTAAATGAAGAAACTTATGAGAATTTATAGTCTTAATTAGATACCTGCCAAAATATATTAATTTAAAAGGAAATTTGTCAAGATTGTAAAATTTCATGAATAACATCATGAATTCCACTAATTAACTTATAGAATATTTTTTTGTAAAATTGAATTTGTCATAATCAACAAGTTATAAAACAAAATTTAAATTCATTAAATTCATTTTGTTTTTGAAAAACAAAAGATCAAACTTTATTTTATTTTGTTTTTGAAAAACAATATTCTGTTAATCAAAACAAAAAACTAAAACTTTGTTTTATTCGTAAATCAAAAACAAAAGATTCAACTTTAATTTGTTTTCAAAGACAAAAGATTAGAACTTTATTTTGTTTTCAAAACACAAGATCAAAACTTAATTTTGTTTTCAAAACAAAAGATTAAAACTTACTTATATTTTATTTCAAATCAATACAAAGTGGAGCCTTTCAATTTGTTTTAATAAAAAATAAAGATTTGATCTTTTATTTTGACTTACAAAATAAAAGAAGTTGGGTTTACGTAATGAATAAAGATCTGATATTTTACCCTATAAAATGAATAAAGGTGGGATCTTTTATTTTGATTCATAGAAATTTTACAACCAATCATATGTTGCCATTGTTGTAATGCATAAAAATTCATCGTATGTTGAATTAGTTGCAATGACACCAAAATTTCATCGTCATGTTTTTATAGTTGACATAAACAAATTTCATCGTTATGTTAATATAGTTGAAATGAATCAAATATTGACATTAGAAAATATATCTATATTAGGAATGTTGGCACTAGAAAAGATGTTTACATTAGAAATAAATTTCACCTTTTTAATTGCATTTTGCAATACAAATATTACATAGAAAGATGAATTAACCTTTTAATTGGGTTCTCTTTTGTAATGAAAATAAATAGAGAAGCTTACATTTTTCAATGTAAAAATAAAAAGACATTTTCATTTTCAATGTAAATAGGAAAGAATAAAAAGAGATTTACATTTTATATGTAAATAAAAAGAATAAGGGACTTTTACATTTTTATTTGTTATACATTTTAAAACATCATTTTGGTCGCATTAAAATGGGCCCCAAATTCCGGTTTGTTACACTTCCTTTCAATGAAGTGATCAAGATGGCTACCCGTTATGAGGATAATGATAGGAATGCATAGCAGGAGCGTGAAAAGAATCCAGAGCAACAACAAAAGGAAACAAGCTGATAGAAAACCAGAGGCGGGCATCTCTTCTACCGCCAAGCCCCAAGGGAAAAAGAAGAGGGACAAATCTAAGGTCAAATGCTTCAATTGTCAAAAGATGGGACATTTTGACTATGAATGTCGAACCCCGAAGAGACCAAGAAGGAATGAGTTTGGACCGAGTCAGAACAACGGACAAAATCTTCGTGGACCAAGGGAATGCTTTAACTGCCACAAGCCTAGACACCTTATCGAGAATTATCCTCTTCTCAAGAAATCTGAAGTAGCACATGTATATGACGGAGCGGTTGCACCGGCTTCTTCTGAAGGAGCAGGTAAACCTGATGTTTTAGGAGGTACTCTTAACATTAAGAACATTTCTATTCCAGTTTTGTTTGACATTGGTGCATCTTGAAGTTTCATATCTAATGAGACAATTAAAAAGCCTAAATTGAAACCAAGAAAACTTAAAGAACTGATTAGAGCCCATAGCGCGATAGGAGGTTCACTTATTCTCGACCAGTATTGTAGAGTTCCTATTTCTTATTCCTAATTTCAATTCCCTTTTAATTTGATAATCATGAATTTCTCCGGGTATGATATCATACTTGGAATGGATTGGCTAACGAAGTTTGAGGCAAAGGTACTATGCGTTGAAAGAGTAGTTAGAATTAAAACCAAATTTAGAGATATTATTGCTATTCCATGCCACGGCTCAGCCACAGATAGGAAAGAATTTTGGTCTTCTCTAGAAGTCATTCCTGCTTCTATTGAGGATATTCATGTCGTTAGAGACTATGCGGATGTGTTTGAAGAAGTTGACAGCTTACCTTCGCGCAGAGAAATCGACTTCAGAATTGACTTAGTTCCAAATGCAAGGCCCATTGTACACCCTATTCAGAGGATGACACTGATAGAAAAAGAGGAGTTGAGCAATCAAACTAAGCAACTTTTGTGGAAGGGCCTGATCAGGCCTAACTTCTCAAGCTGGGTGCAGCAGTGGAGTTCATCTCAAAGTCAAACGGTACACTTAGACTATGTGTGGACTACTGTGGCCTAAATAAGTAGACTCTGAAAATAAATACCCACTTCCACACATTGATGATTTGCTAGACCGCTTGAATGGAGCACAAATATTCTCTAGGATGGACCTAGCTATAGGTTTCCACCAATTACGCATTGCCGAAGAATGTATGCCTTTGATAGATTTCAGGGGGCCAGACTTATTTTATGAATAGCTAATAATGCCTTTCAGCTTATGTAACGCTCTAACATACTTTGTTGATCTGATGAATAGAGTATACCAGGATGTTCTAAATAAATTTGTGCTGGTGTTCATCGATGACATCCTGATCTTTTCTAAATCCATTACTGAACATGAAAAGCATTTGAAAGAAGTCTTGGAGATTTTTCATAGAAATGTGTTGAAAGCCAAATTCTCCAAATGCATATTATGGCAAGAAGAGGTGAAATTCCTCGGCCATGTCAAATCAAAGGAAGGCATTTCAATAGATCCAGGAAAGATCTCGTCCATCCAAGATTGGAAGCAGCCTAGCATGCCCACAGATGTCAGAAGTTTCTTAGGACTAGCTGGCTATTATTGGAAATTCGTTAAGGATTTTTCAAAATTATCTTGTCCATTGACGAAGTTGACTACGAAGCATACAAAGTTCATTTGGACACCCGAATGTGAGGCAACTTTCCAAGAGCTGAAACAGAGGTTGATCACTACTCCTGTGTTGACCATTATTGATGGCAATCAGGATCTAAAAGTCTGGACAGACACTTCTAGAGAAGGTTATTCTTTTCATCTAAATAAACATGTTTGAAATGACAATTTTAATGTCAAATCTTATTTTAACATGTTATCCTTCTATCTATTTAAGGTATTGGTGCGATGCTAATGCAAAGGGATAAAGTAGTCGCATATGCTAGCCATCAGTTAAAACCACATGAGAAGAATTACGCCACTCATGATCTCGAGTTAATGGCCATCGTATTTGCTCTAAAGATATGGAGGCACTATCTCTTGGGTGAGAAATTCGATCTGTATACTGATCACAAATCTTTAAAGTATCTGTTCACCCAAAGAGATTTGAACTTGAGGCAGCAACGTTGGGTTGAATTCCTTGCACCCTATGACCTGGACATCTTATATACTCCATGAAAAGCCAATGTAGTAGTTGATGCACTCGGCAGGAAGAATACGACCAGCACCAATCTTATCCTCGCCAATCTCGTTATTACACCCTCCTTGATCGATAAGATCTCTACTCTTCAGAAGAATGATGAATTTATTCAGAGAATCAACAAAAGAGTTAAGGAAGGCGAAACCAACGAGTTCCCAAATTGACGACAAAGGGGTTCTGAGGCTATCAGGCCGAATTTGTGTTCTGAACCTCCCTGAGCTCAGAAAAGTAGTAATGGATGAATGTCACAAATCTAAGCTCAGTATTCATCCAAGGATGATCAAAATGTATCATGACCTCAACCACACTTTTTGGTGGAGATCTATGAAGAGAGACATTTCTATATATGTTGCTAGATGCCCCCAACTGCCAGCAAGTCAAAAGCTATCAGCAAAAGCTAGCGGATTGTTGCAACCGCTAGATGTTCCAGGTTGGAAATGGGACCAAATTTCTATGGACTTCATTGATGGCTTACCCCTAAACTAGAAAATGCAATGACAGCATATGGGTGATTGTAGAGCACTTCACAAAGACTGCCCATTTTATCCCTGTCAAATCTAACAGGACAGCTTGAAGTTTGGCACGGCTTTATTTCAAAGAGATTGTCAGACTACATGGAGTTCCCAGTAGCATTGTCAACGATCGCGATCCCATATTTGCTAGCAAGTTCTGGAAAGCTTTCCAAGAAGAACTTGGGACCAAGTTGAATATGAGCACTAAAACACCCCACCTCCTTTGAAGGTCACTCACAAAGGAAATGCCTAAACTTTGGTGGAGAGTTATAGGTACAAGACACCGAAAAATTTACAAGACAGATAAATTTAAGTAGCGGAATCCAAATATTTATTTCATACGTATTTCAATCCAAAAGCATTACATCAAATTGTCTCAAAACAACTTCAAAACATTACACCATAATTTCTTTCTTGATTATTCAATAAAGAAGCATAAACCAAAAAGTAAAAATGCATAAATCCCAAAGGATCATATCCAAAGCCATAGCCAATGCAAGAGAGTCTAAGTCATACATCTACTTTCTTGAAGCTTGTAAAGAGTCTGATTAAGCTGGAGTATTTCCTCCCTGTGGACCTGAGGGGGGGAATGGAAGAAAAGAAGATGAAAGAAAATGGGTCAGACAATAAGTCTGGTAAGTTCAGTGGTTACTAGTATTTAAACAAGAAAAGGGGTCGTGACAGTGATAACAGAACATTGGACAATACCCTAATATAAGATAAGAGGGATGTGTGATCGCACCCATTACTATAGTCTCTGCACCTACTTAACCATTGGTTCAACTAGTCCACGTGTTTACAACAAATGATCCCCTTAATGATCGGCTCCTACTCGCACGTATTCATTTCCTATGACCTTCGGCCCCGCTTGATTGTAGTCACCTATGTTGGTCCAACCATGGGGTGTATCAGTCCCTTTGGTGGCAACCCGATACGATTCAAGATGCACAGTGTACACTACTGATGCCCAGGGCCTGATTTTTCCACTTCGGAGTACGTGCACGCCCATACTCCGTTGGAACCTACACTAACCCACCAACCGCCGACGTTTTGACCGCTTATAGTTCAGCTCAGTAATCATGCCCCACCCTGCCTAATTCAGGGTACCATGATACATCTATGTGGGTTACTGCTGAAATGGGTCCCCGTTACTAGGGGTTTCTAATCAACATGTTTATTTGGTTAAGTGCCCAAGTTTACCTAACCCATCCCATTTGTTTTAGTTAACATGTTGAATTGGTTAAGTGTTTTCCTAATTTACTTAACCCTACGAGTCTTGACTTAGCTTTAATTTATTAAAGCACCAACCACTCACATTAGACAGGTCTTGTTGTGGTCACTGGATATGCCGGTCGGTTCCGGGCAGATTTACACAACAACTCAGTCTAACCTTGAGTTCTTTTTTGGGTTTGATGCACTAACCACCCACGTTAGATAGGTCTTGTTGTGGTTACTGGATATGTCGGTCGGTTCCAGGCAGGTTTACACCACAACTCAGTCTAACCTCGGGTTGGGCATATTCGTCTTTTCTAAATTCATATTTTTCTATATATGTCAAATTTCCTTTATGTTAATTAAATTTAATTTAATCACGGCATAATTATCCTATGATTATGCTCAACATAAATGGTATATCAAATATACCATTAAATGAACAAATCTATGCCATAAATTTTCATATTTCCCATCGCTACCCCCGTGGAACATATGCATAAATCACATAAAATGTTGGGCTAGCAAGTTAGCCCAAACCCATAAACAAAAAGGGGTAATAAACAAAGAACATGAAATGATCATAAAACAGCATACATTTAACTTTTCACATGTAACTTGGCATAGATGAATGTCACTTAACTTTAATCACTTGGGTAAAGGTGAACTTGTGACTAAGTTGAATCTAATGGTCATGTAAACTCGACAAAGGTCTAGCATGAAAGTTTAACATATAATCATAGTTTCAACCCACAACTTGGCATAAAATCTTATGTATGTTAAAACATAAGAAAGCTATCATAATCATTTTCTTATCAAAATTTAGCAAGATGTTAACAAAATAAGAGGACTACAATTCCACTTTTACAACATAAATAGATTCAACTTGGCATAGTTCTAAATATTCATAAATGTAAATCTAACATGTAAGCATGCGATTTAGATCCTAAACTTGCAAATAACCACCAAAATTACAACATGACATGTTTTACCATTTTGTTGGAATAATAAGTTCTTTACTCAATCGTAATAACATATAATGTCGTGCATCACCCAAACATATAGACATGAGATATACAACTTGTTCACTGCCATAAGCATATAGACATGAAATATACAACATGTTCATCGCCACAAACATATAGACAAGATTAATTTCAACGATATTTTAAGATAAACGAGAATCAAATCTCAAACATAAGCATCGTTCTATATTCCAATTACAACATGTCATGATTCAATCGAAAGGAATGTTTAAATCTGCATAACAACTAACTTACAAACTAAAAGAAATTCTTGCGTTCTGAAATCTGAATTCTGAAATTGGAGATGCGCGCCTTTGATGAAGATCGTTGAACTAAACTAGTTTTAATTTTATTTTAGATGCAAGCTTCAACTTGTCTTTTGAATTGAAAAGGGCGACGGCTACTCCAAATCCTCCATTGACGATATTTCAGTTCTAGGTTTATTTTTCTGTGTGTTTTTAGGTTAGGCATTGAGTTGTTTATAAAGAATTTCAGTTTGATTATAGCCATCAGATGAACCTAGGGTTAATCACAGCCACTCGGACCTGATCAGGCTCATCCAGAAACCCTTGTGACTCAGCAGCGAGTCAGAAATCGTTTAAATTTCAGATCTGGCCAGGGGCCAGGTCGACCCCCAGGTCGAACCTAAGGTCGACCCCAGGTCGACCTCAAGTGGGGAGGTTTACACTAGGGTCGACCCCCTTGTCAACCTGCCTGGGCGGGAATTTTCCCGCCCAGCTCGCTCCTGGCTTCTATTTGAATTTTGAACTTGTTCTTTCGAGCTGTTTGAATTTATTCGAATTTCTGAAACTTCTAACAGCCATAACCTCTTCATACGAAGTCCAATTCACGCAAACTCGGACTCTATCTCAACCAGAATTCTGAGACGAACACAATGGCATAGCCCGTTTCCCTTAATTCTCACATTTTAAATTAAGTATCATAGGATTCATTATTATAACGTTAATAGAAAGTACAGGGTGTTATATTCTCCCCTCCTTTTAGGATTTCGTCCCCGAAATCTTCAAGTCGAGAAGGACTTATATCCTACCATCCAATCACTCATCTACTCAACCATCAAACACAGGTTTCCATTGTCCTTAAAATATTTCTAATGCTTCATGATCATATGCATTGTGTATATATGTCCTTATCTAATGCAGAATCAGGCGGTCTACTGATTCAGTTGACCTCCTTAATGCAAATTATGTCAGTGCTATGAGTCCATTATGAATGCAATTTTTCCCTACTCAAAATTTCTTACATGAGTGCACAACCATTCTTACAAATGCAACGTCCATATGATAACACATCAAGTTTTAATCCATAAACCAATACATATACGCATATGCGATATGGAAGTGACTGAGCCGATCTAGAACCTAATGTGTGTGTATATGCATCCACTAGAAACAACTAGCGACCACTTGCAACCACTTGCAACCATCAATCATAACATGTTTCAATTACATGTTTACATCCAAATAGGTTCCTACCAAAGGATAAAGGATAGAATCGAGGAGATATACCTAAAAAGACAGATACGAGCATAAACTTAAGGAAAAAGAAGAGATTAAAGACGTACCCTCAAAAAGAGAAGGGTAGGTTGTGCGTATATGGTCCTTAGTTTCCCAAGTCACGTCTTCCACGGCGTCGCTCCATTGAACCTTGACGAGCTTAACTTCACGGTTGCGTAGCTTTCTCACTTTTGTTCCCAAGATATGGGTTGGAACTCTTCTCACAGTTGCTTCTCGTTCAACTTCAACTTCTTCTAGCATACTTGGTTCTACCACTTCTACAGACTCGTGTAAGTACTTCCGCTGTTGAGAGACATGAAAGACATTATGAATCCCCGCAAATCTTTCGGGCAATTGTACCCTATAAGCCATCTTCCCAATCTTCTCGATGATAGGGAACGACCCTTCAAATCTTGGTGCTAACTTTCCTGCAGATCCAAAGTGAATGACGTTCCTCAAGGGAGATACTTTAAGGAACACCTTGTCTCCAACTTCGATTTCAAGGTCAGATCTTCTTTTGTCTGCGTAGAACTTCTGTCTATCTTGGGCGGTCTTCACTCTTCTTCGTATCAAGTCTACTTTCTTTGAAGTCTCCATAATCATGTCTGGTCCAAGTATGAGCTTGTCTGTTGACTCCCACCAGCAAGTTGGTGACCAGCATGGTCTTCCATATAAAGCTTCGAAAGGTGCCATGCCTATGGTGGCTTGGTAGCTACTGTTGTAAGCGAATTCCACCAAAGGTAGATGATCCTCCCAGGTACCTCCGAAGTCAATAATGCATAACCTCAAGAGGTCTTCTATTACTTTGTTGACTCTTTCCGTCTGGCCATCAGTTTGAGGGTGACAGGCCATGCTTAAGCATAACTGTGTGCCTACAGCCTCTTGTAAACTCTTCCAAAACTTGCTCATGAAGATAGGGTCTTGATCACTCACTATGCTGGAGGGTATCGCATGGAGTCGAACTATCTCCTTAAGATATATGGATGCTAGAGATGAGGCAGTCCTTCTACTCTTGAAGGGTATAAAGTGGGCGCTTTTTGTGAGCCTATCCACTATTACCCAAATGCTAGTGTTGCCCCTTCTTGACCTAGGCAACCCATCTATAAAGTCCATTGAGATGCTATCCCATTTCCACTGTGGGATCTCTAGAGGATGGAGCAGACCACCGGGCTTCTTCCGCTCTGCCTTGACTTGTTGGCATATTAAACATCTAGAAACAAATTCAGCTACGTCTTTCTTCAAGCCATTCCAAAAGAAAACTCTTTTGATATCTTTATACATTTTGTCTCCACCTGGGTGTATGGTCAGCTTGGAATGGTGTGCCTCTTCTAGAACCATCTTTACCATGCCCCTTGCCTATGGGAAACATAGTCTTCCATCTTGTCTCAACCAGCCCTTGGCATCCATGGAGTATATATTGAGGTGACTAGAAGTCTCACCCCTAATTAATTTGTCCATTACTTCGGCTAGCTGAGGGTCTTCTATTTGCGCGGCTCCGACTGAGTCTAATAAAGTTGGCCGCACTTCTAATGTTGCTAGCAAGCCGGGTACAAAGTCAGTGGAGGGTCTGAAGAAAAAGCTTGCTATGAATTCCAAGCTTTGCCTTTCCACAAAGAAAGGGCTTAAGGTTATAATCTTTCTACTTAAGGCGTCTTCTACTGCATTGCCCTTGCCAGGCGTGTAGGAAATCTCAAAATCGTACGAGGCGAGGAACTCCATCCACCTTTGCTGCCTCAAGTTGAGATCTTTCTGCAAGAATTGGTATTTCAATGATTTATGGTCAGTATATAGTTTAAATTTCTCACCTAGGAGATAATGGCGCCAAGACTTAAGCGCAAAAATGATGGCTGCCAACTCTAGGTCGTGGGTCGGGTAGTTTTTCTCATGTACTTTCAATTGTCTTCCACCATAAGCCACTACCTTCCCTTCTTGCATCAGAACGGCGCCTAGTCCCGTTCCGCATGCATCTGTGTATACTGTGAACATCTTGCTTCCATCAGGCAGTGCCAGAACTGGGGCTGTTGTTAGAGCCCTTTTCAAACGTTGGAAAGCAATTTCCCAATCCAAGTCCCAATTGAAAACTAGGTTCTTCTTTGTCAATCTTGTTAGTGGAGCTGAGATTTTTGCAAAATCTTTGATGAACTTTCGATAAAAGCCTGCTAGCCCGAGAATGCTTTAGACTTCAGTTTCTTTTCGAGGAACCTTCCAATCTTGCACAGCAACCACTTTTGCGGGGTCCATAGCTATCCCCTCTTTGGACACCACATGTCCAAGGAACCTAACTTCTTCTCTCCAGAAATGGCATTTGGAGAATTTCACCTTCAACTGATGCACACGGAGAGTATCCATGACTTCTATTAGATGTTGAGCATGCTCTTCCTCATTCTTTGAGAAGATCAAAATATCGTCTACGAAGACCACTACCAACTTATTGAGGAACTCTCGGAACACCCTGCTCATTAATCAACGAAGTAAGCGGGTGCATTTGTCAAGCCGAAAGGCATGACAAGCCACTTGAAGAAACCATCGGGAGTTCTGAATGGGGTCTTATCAATGTTGTCTTCAGCCACTCTTAGCCGATGAAACCCGGTAGCTAAATCTAATTGGGAGAAAACCAATGCACCTACAAGCTGATCGAACAAATCATCTATTCTTGGGAGTGGTTGTCTATTCTTCTTGGTCAACTTGTTTAGCTCCCTACAATCAAGGCACAGGTGAAGCAAACCATCAGCTTTGGTTGCGAACACTATCGGAGCACCCCATTCAGAAATACTCCGTCTTATGAACCCCCTTTCAAGCAGCTCTTTGATTTGCTTGCTGAGCTCCTTTCTCTCCCTTAGGGCCATGTGCCTAACGGGTAAAGCAACAGGCTTTGCATTATCAACGAGGTATATGCGAAAGTCTATCTCCCGCTTCGGAGGTAAGCCCTTTACCTCTTCAAACACATCTGAATATTCATGGACTATTCTTACAGACTGCAAGTTCTCGACAGACGCATCAAGTGATTCTAGATAACTAAGCATGACGGAGTTCATGGGATTACAAGAAATTTTGAGAGTGTTACCGAGGTGAGTTATGAGTCTAACCACTCTCTTTTCACAATTGAGGACGGCTCCATTACTGGATAGCCAGTCCATGCCTAGAATCAACCCATAGCCCGTGAAGCCCAAAACAAGGGCATTGCATCTAAACCCAACGCTTAGTTTAGATATTTTCAAATCCAAACAAACTATTGACAAATAAATAGAGCCCCCAATTGGATTTGAAACAACCAAGGGATCCTCTACTATACTGGTGTCTAGGTGCAGAGATTCAACTAAATCAGCAGATACAAATGAGTGCGATGCACCAGAATCAAACAATGTACGAACAGGATGATCAAAAAGATAGACTAAACTTTCGACATAAATATTTCTACCTCGTTCTTGCGAAGGTGCCGTGAGAGCGTGGACTTGTCCTCCAAAAGAAAGTCCAGCTCCCTACCCTTGCTTCCTTGGGCAGGCCCTAGCCATGTGTCCAGTCTGACCACAGTGGAAATAGCCACCCATCTTCCTTTTCTTCTTCCTGCAGTCTTTGACCAGATGTCCAGGAATGCCACAGAAATTACACTTTCTCTTTTCATGGGGTTTGTTTTTCTTCCCGCCTTTCTTTGGATCAGCCTTCTTGTTCTGTGACCCTTCCCCCTTCTTATCTTGAGGCACTTCTGCTTTTGCCTCATTCTTGCCCTTGTCTTCCTCATTTAAGAGTGCCATGTCCGCTAACCTTTCGTAAGTAGCCCCCATAGGTATGTGGGTCATAGCCAAGTTGTGAAGTGGCTCATTCAATCCCTTGACAAAATGGAGAGCCTTCTTATGAGGAGTATTCACTAAGTCCAGTCCAAACCAGGCAAGCTGATTGAATTGATTGACTTACTCCTTGACCGTCATACTTCCTTGCTTAAGAGAAAAGAACTTTTCCAGCTGTAAACTTCATTCAGCTTGTGAGAGGAATTTCATCTCAAACCTTATTCTGAAATCCATCCATGTTTCAACCAGCCTCTCAGCGTTAGTGACTTCCCACCAATAGGAAGCTTCGTCTTTGAGCAACCACACTGCCAACTGTATCTTTTGTCTATCGTCCACCTCGAAGATGACGAATAGATCCTTAGTTTCTTTGAGCCAGTTCCTTGCTTCCACGAATAATTCAGTCCCCTTGAAATCCTTTCCACCCATGGCCCTAAAATATCTACAGATCTTTAAGAAAGCATTTGCACGAGGAGGAGGAGGAGGAACCGCTGCAGCTGGAGGAGGGATATCTGTTGGGCCTGCGTCGTTGGCCCTAGCCTCTAAATACCTTCTGAACCAGCCAGGTATTGGCACACCCTCTGGAAGGTTAAGATTCCCAGACATGCTGAAACAAAAAAGAAAAGATTAAAGACGAGGGATAGAAAGATAGTGCATATGGCTTTGGGGATTATGCCTTTTTAAATTTAAAACAACACTTTTCCTTGAAAAATGCTTCTTTATATTTCTTTTTTGAAAGATAGTTTTTCGAAAAATCTTATCTAATCTGGTAAACCTTTTGCTCTGATACCAAGTGAAACAACCCACCTCCATTCAAGGTCACTCACAAAGGGAATGCCTTAACTTTGGTGGAGAGTTATAGGTACAAGACACAGAAAAATTTACAAGACAGATAAATTTAAGCAGCGGAATCCAAATATTTATTTCATACGTATTTCAATCCAAAAGAATTACATCAAATTGTCTCAAAACAACTTAAAAACATTAAACCATAATTTATGTCTTGATTATTCAATAAAGAAGCATAAACCAAAAAGTAAAAATGCATAAATCCCCAAGACGAGTTATTCACGGACTATTCTTACAGACTGCAAGTTATCGACAGATGCATCAAGTGATTCTGGATAACTAAGCATGACGGAGTTCATGGGATTACAAGAAATTTCGAGAGTGTTACCGAGGCGAGTTATGAGTCTAACCACTCTCTTTTCACAATCGAGGACGGCACCATTACTGGATAGCCAGTCCATGCCTAGAATCAACCCATAGCCCGTGAAGCCCAAAACAAGGGCATTGCATCTAAACCCAACGCTTAGTATAGATATTTTCAAATCCAAACAAACCATTGACAAATAAGCTGAGCCCGCAATTGGATTTGAAACAACCAAGGGATCCTCTACTATACTGGTGTCTAGGTGCAGAGATTCAACTAAATCAGCGGATACAAATGAGTGCGATGCACCAGAATCAAACAATGTACGAACAGGATGATCAAAAAGATAGACTAAACTTTCGACATAAATATTTCTACCTCGTTCTTGCGGATGTGCCATGAGAGCGTGGACTTGTCCTCCAGAAGAAGTTCCAGCTCCCTGCCCTTGGTTCCTTGGGCAGGCCCTAGCGATGTGTCCTGTCTCACCACAGTGGAAATAGCCACCCATCTTCCTTTTCTTCTTCCTGCAGTCTTTGACCAGATGTCCAGGAATGCCACAGAAATTGCACTTTCTCTTTTCACGGGGTTTGTTGTTCTTCCCGTCTTTCTTTGGATCAGCCTTCTTGTTCTGTGACCTTCCCCCTTCCTATCTTGAGGCACTTCCGCTTTTGCCTCATTCTTTCCCTTGTCTTCCTCATTTAAGAGTGCCATGTCTGCTAACCTTTCGTAAGTAGACCCCATAGGTATGTGGGTCATAGCCAAGCTGTAAAGTGGCTCATTCAATCCCTTGACAAAACGGAGAGCCTTCTTATGAGGAGTGTTCACTAAGTCCAGTCCAAACCGGGCCAGCTGATTGAATTGATTGACGTACTCCTTGACCGTCATACTTCCATGCTTAAGAGATAAGAACTTTTCTAGCTGTAAACTTCGTTCAGCTTGTGAGAGGAATTTCATCTCAAACCTTATTCGGAAATCCATCCATGTTTCAACCGGCCTCTTAGCGTTAGTGACTTCCCACCAATAGGAAGCTTCGTCTTTGAGCAACCACACTGCCAACTGTATCTTTTGTCTATCGTCCACCTCGAAGATGACGAACAGATCCTCAGTTTCTTTGAACAAGTTCCTTGCTTCCACGAATAATTCAGTCCCCTTGAAATCCTTTCCACCCATGGCCCTAAAATCTCTACAGATCTTTGAGAAAGCATTTGAACGAGGAGGAGGAGGAGGAACCGCTGCAGCTGGAGGAGGGATATCTGCTGGGCCTGCGTCGTTGGCCCTAGCCTTTAAATACCTCCTGAACCAGCCAGGTATTGGCACACCCTTTGGAAGGTTAAGACTCTCAGACATGCTGAAACGAAAAAGAAAAGATTAAAAACAAGGGATAGAAAGATAGTGCATATAGCTTTGGGGATTATGCCTTTATAAATTTAAAACAACACTTTTCCTTGAAAAATGCTTCTTTATATTTCTTTTTTGAAAGATAGTTTTTCAAAAATTCTTATCTAATCGGGTAAACCTTTTGCTCTGATACCAAGTGAAACACCCCACCTCCATTCAAGGTCACTCTCAAAGGGAATGCCTTAACTTTGGTGGAGAGTTATAGGTACAAGACACCGAAAAATTTACAAGACAGATAAATTTAAGCAGCGGAATCCAAATATTTATTTCATATGTATTTCAATCCAAAAGCATTACATCAAATTGTCTCAAAACAACATAAAAACATTACACCATAATTTCTGTCTTGATTATTCAATAAAGAAGCATAAATCAAAAAGTAAAAATGCATAAATCCCCAAGGATCATATCCAAAGCCATAGCCAATGCAAGAGATTCCAAGTCATACATCTACTTTCTTGAAGCTTGTAAAGAGTCTAATTAAGATGGAGTATTTCCTCCCTATGGACCTGAGGGAGGGGGAAATGGAAGAAAAGAAGACGAAAGAAAACGGGTCAGACAATAAGTCTGGTAATTTCAGTGGTTACTAGAATTTAAACAAGAAAAGGGGTCGTGACTGTGATAACAGAACATAGGACAATACCCTAATATATGATAAGAGGGACGTATGATCGCACCCATTACTATAGTCTCTGCACCTACTTAACCACTGGTTCAACCAGTCCACGTGTTTACAACAAACGATCCCCTTAATGATCGGCTCCTAATCGCACGTATTCATGTCCTGTGTCCTTCGGCCCCGCTTGATTGTAGTCACCTGTGCTGGCCCCACCATGGGGTGTATCAGTCCCTCTGGTGGCAACCCGACACGATTCAAGATGCACAGTGTACACTACTGATGCCCAGTGGCTGGTTTTTCTACTCCGGAGTACTTGCATGCCCATACTCCGTTGGAACCTACACTAGCCCACCAACCGCCGACGTTTTGACCGCTTATAGTTCAGCCCAGTAATTGTGCCCCACCAAGCCTAGTTCAGGGTACCATGATACATCTATGTAGGTTACTACTGAAATGGGTCCGCATTACTAGGGTTTTCTAATCAACATTTTTATTTGGTTAAGTGTCCATGTTTACCTAACCCAGCCCATTCGTTTTAGTTAACATGTTGAATCTGGTTAAGTGTTTTCCTAATTTACCTAACCCTACCAGTCTTGACTTAGCTTTAATTTATTAAAGCACCAACCACTCACATTAGACAGGTCTTGTTGTGGTCACTGGATATGCCGGTTGGTTCCGGGCAGATATACACCACAACTCAGTCTAACCTCGGGTTTTTTTTGGGCTTGATGCACTAACCACCCACGTAAGACAGGTCTTGTTGTGGTTACGGGATATGCCGGTCGGTTCCGGGCAGGTTCACACCACAACTCAGTCTAACCTCGGGTTAGGCATATTTGTCTTTTCTAAATTCATATTTTTCTATATATGTCAAATTTCCTTTATGTGAATTAAAATTAATTTAATCACGGCTTAATTATCCTGTGATTATGCTCAACATAAATGGTATATCAAATATACCATTAAATGAACAAATATATGCCATAAACTTTCATATTTCCCATCGCTACCCCCGTGGAACGTATGCGTAAATCACATAAAATGTTGGGCTAGCAAGTTAGCCCAAACCCATAAACAAAAAGGGGTAATAAACAAATAATATGAAATGATCATAAAACAGCACACATTTAACTTTTCACATGTAACTTGGCATAGATGTATGTCACTTAACTTTAACCACATGGGTAAAGGTGAACTTGTGACTAAGTTGAATCTAATGGTCATGTAAACTCGACAAAGGTCTAGCATGAAAGTTTAACATATAATTATAGTTTCAACCCACAACTTGGCATAAAATCTTATGTATGTTAAAACATAAGAAAGCTATCATAATAATTTTCTTATCACAATTTAGCATGATGTTAACAACATAAGAGGACTACAATTCCACTTTTACAACACAAATAGATTCAACTTGGCATAGTTCTAAATATTCATAAATGTAAATCTAACATGTAAACATGTGATTTATATCCCAAACTTGCAAATAACCACCAAAATTACAGCATGACATGTTTTACCATTTTGTTGGCATAATAAGTTCTTTGCTCAATCGTAATAACATATAATGTCATGCATCACCCAAACATATAGACATGAGATATACAACATGTTCATCGCCATAAGCATATAGACATGAAATATACAACATGCTCATCGCCACAAACATATAGACAAGATTAATTTCAATGATATTTTAAGATAAACAAGAATCAAATTTCATACATAAGCATCGTGCTATATTCCAATTACAACATGTCATGATTCAATCGAAAGGAATACTTAAATCTGCGTAACAACTAACTTACAAACTAAAAGAAATTCTTGTGTTCTGAAATCTAAATTCTGAAATTGGAGATGTGCGCCTTTGATGAAGATCGTTGAACTAAACTAGTTTTAATTTGATTTTAGATGTAAGCTTCAACTTATCTTTTGAATTGAAAAGGGTGATGGCTACTCCAAATCCTCCATTGATGACATTTTAGTTCTAGGTTTATTTTTCTGTGTGTTTTTAGGTTAGGCATTGAGTTATTTATATAGAATTTCAGTTTGATTATAGCCGTCAGATGAACCTAGGGTTAATCACAGCCACTCAGACCTGATCAGGCTCATCCAGAAACCCTAGTGACTCAGCAGCGAGTCAGAAATCATTCAAATTTCAGACCTGGCCGGGGGCCCGGTCGACCCTAATTTCGACCCCCAGGTCAACCTCAAGAGGGGAGGTCGACACTAGGGCCGACCCCCTTGTCGACCTGAGTGGGCGGAAATTTTCCCGACCAGCTCGCTCCTGGCTTCTGTTTGAATTTTGAACTTGTTCTTTCGAGCTGTTTGAAATATTCGAATTTGTGAAACTTCTAACAGCCATAACCTCTTTATACGAAGTCCAATTCCCACAAACTCGGACTCTATCTCAACCAGAATTCCAAGACAAACACAATGGCGTAGCTCGTTTCCCTTAATTCTCACATTTTAAATTAAGTATCATAGGATTCATTATTATAACGTTAATAGAAAGTACGGGGTGTTACAAGCACCGCTTATTATCCTCAGATAGATGGCCAGACTAAGAGGGTGAACCGTATATTAGAAGACTTGTTGCATGCATGCATTCAAGATTTTGGTGGGTCATGGGAAGATGATTTTCACTTGGTTGAATTCTCTTATAATAACAGCTACCAAGCAAGCTTGCAGATGTCGCCATTTGAAGCATTATATGGCAGGCCAAGTAGATCTCCCGCATGTTGGGTGGAACCTGGCAATCGATTAATATTGGGTCCTGACATGATTCGTGAAGCATTAGATAAAGTTGATTTTATTAAGAAGCGATTATTGGCTGCTCAAAGCCGACAGAAGAGCTATGCAGACGCACGAAGAAAGGATTTAGAATTCTCTTCTGGTGATCTTGTATACTTGAAGGTTTCCCCACTGAGAGGTGTAATTCGATTTGGGAATATGGGGAAATTAGCACCGAGATTCACTAGTCCATTCCCTATTCTTGAAAGGATTGGAACTCTCGCTTATAGGGTGCAGTTGCCCGACTGGTTGCCAGGGGTTCATGATGTATTTCATGTGCCCCAACTTCGGAAGCATGTTCATGATCCAGACTTAGATGTGGAGGAAGCAGCACAACAAATTTTGGAGATTACCCTGAGCTTAGCAGTAAGGAGGGAGCCAGTGAAAATTGTTGGCAAGGAAACCCAAGCTCTGAGGAACAAGAGGATCCACCTAGTCAAAGTGCAGTGGAGCGGGGATCCTAGAGACTGTACATGGGAGACTGAGGATAGCATCAAACATGCTTATCCCAAGTGCAGAATGGACATCTCCGAGTGACTCTTGTGTCGAGGTACATTTACAATACCTTGCATTTTACGTTTTGTTTCCTACCTTACTATTGTTTCCTTTTCGAGGACGAAAAGCTTTTAAGTAGGGGAGACTGTAACAACCCGGAAAATCAAAACCAATTTAAAATTTTGATTTTGGCTATTTCAGCGAATTTTGAATAGTTAAAATAATTCATTTTAAATAATAATAACGATTAAAAATTTGTTTTAATCGAAGTTAGAGTGAATATATTTATTTTAATTCCAAAAGGAATTAAAAACAATACGGTAGTTTGAAAAGTCAAACCTGAATTTTGACTGAATATACCAAATTCAAATTTTAACGGATTTTAGTGAAACCAAAAATATCTAAATCTATTTAAAATTATCTTTCCAATGAATCTGAAAAATCGAAATTTCATAACGGGAATCAAAAGTTATGGCCAATTGAATATTCAGAATAGTCGCTATAGTATAATTTATAGGCCGTATAAAAGGCCATTTTACAAACGACCTCCATTTTCGACGAAACCACTTTTTTTGGATTCATAATGTCAAATTATTGCTAAATTTAATTTTCTAGAATTTTTGGAATTAATATGTGAGCGTGGCAAAAGAAAATGTGTTTTTTCAATTTTAGTCAAATTTAATCGACTTGAAAATGGCCAATTTTCAAACGGTCTCGAAAATCGATGAAATTAATTTTGTTAGGACCGTATCATCAAAAACAAAACTAGAAATAATTTTCTGGAATTTTTAGAGTCCGTAAGTGACCCCAGTGAATTTAAATATATGATCGAATTAATTTAATAAAGGATTTAAATTTTAAATTAAAGAATTCAGGCCACAAACAGTCGTTTGGAATGACGGGACCTAGCCCAATAGTTTCAGAATTGGTGTAATTAGGTGGGGACAACTCCTGTTGGACTGAAATTGGAGTTGTTTAGAACTTATGGATTTTTTTGTAAAAATTAGCAATAAAATATTATAAAAAGCTTTTGTCTTTATCCCTAACCCTAATGACCATTACAGTAGCTGCCGCCCCACTTAAACTTATGACCAGAAAGCTCCTATCTTCCCTCCTCTAATTCTCTCAATCCACCACAAATTAGATCTCACTCCTTTAGACATTATCGAAGAGATTTTCTTGCTCTTCGATTCTATATGGTTGGATCATCCTCAAGAGGCACGAACTCCGAGATTCATGACCACCAAACAGCCGACTTCCCTCCCCTTCCGCGCCACCAGGGCCCCACCGAGCTCCACCCCACCTGAGGCGCACGTACGCCACCCTCCCCCCTTCGAAGTGCCACCGCCCGATCGTGCTGAAGCCTTGTATTTTGAACGTGAAAAGGAACCCTGGGTTTGAAGGTATTGGGTTTAACGACGATCTGTGTTCTGATTTAGGAAGAACGTGGAATTTTAATTTATTATTCAAATTAATTTATTTTAAATTATTAACAATATAAATTAATTCGTATCTTATTCATACTGAATCAGAATTTAGCAATTTTCGAAGTGTTGCGATCGTAGACACGAGATCTACGTTTCTAGACTGACTGGATTTGATTCTGAGCTGATTGGATTTTGGCCAAAAATTGCAGATCTGAACCACTCAGTTTCAAACAATAGTGAGAAATCCTATTTTAATTTTATTATTATCCATTTTAAAATAATTAGAATAAATCATAATTGCATTCTCATTGATTCGCTGTATATTTCTACATGCTATGCTACGTGATTTGATTTGTATGTGATGTGTTATTGTAGATCTGTTCGTTTGGGTGATATTATGTTATAATTGAAATTGCCATAAAAATGAATCAAATATTTTGTTGTTATTTTGTTGAATCAAAATATTCAACAAAAACAGAGTATCACTTTTATATTTAGTTGGAATTATAAGTGCCATAAAAATGAATCAAATATTTTGTTGTTATTTTGTTGAATCAAAATATTCAACAAAAATAGTGTATCGCTTTTATATTTGGTTGGAAATGTAATTGCAATAAAAATGAATCAGGCATTTTGGTTGTTATTTTGTTGAATCAAATATATTCAACAGAAATGGAGTATCACCTTTGTTTATTTATTGGATTGAATTAGAATTTTCAATTCAATAAAAATATGACCTTTGTTTATTTATTGGATTGAATTATAATTTCAATTCAATTAAAATATCACCTTTGTTTATTTATTGGATTGAATTAGAATTTTCAATTCAATAAAAATATCACCTTTGTTTATTTATTGGATTGAATTAGAATTTTCAGTTCAATAAAAATACCACCTTTGTTTATTTATTGGATTGAATTAGAATTTTCAATTCAATAAAATACCACCTCTGTTTATTTATTGGATTGAATTAGAGTTTTCAATTCAATAAAAATATCACTATTGTTTATTTATTGGATTGAATTAGAATTTTCAATTCAATAAAAATATCACCTTTGTTATTTATTGGATTGAATTAAAATTTTCAATTAAATAAAAATATCACCTTTGTTTATTTATTGGATTGAATTATAATTTCAATTCAATAAAAATATCACCTTTGTTTATTTATTGGATTGAATTAGAATTTTCAATTTAATAAAATATTACCTTTGTTTATTTATTGGATTGAATTAAAATTTTCAATTCAATAAAATTATCACCTTTGTTTATTTATTGGATTGAACTAGATTTTCAATTCAATAAAAATATCACCTTTATTTATTTATTGGATTAAACTAATTTTCAATCAAAATAAAAATATCACTTTTGTTGAACTAGAATTTTCAATCAAAATAAGAATATCATTCTTGTTATTTTTTTGATTGAATCAGAATTTTCAATCAAAATAAAATATCACTTTTGTTTGTTATTTGATTGAGTTAAGATTTCCAATCGTAAAGGAAATATCAGATTTTGTCATTTTGTTGAATTGGAATATTGAACAAAAATGAAATATAAATTTCTATAATTTAGGGAACTACCATAAAAATAGAAATGCTCATGTTTTAGATAAAAAAGGACATTACATTAAAAAGTTTACATTTTAATGTAATGTTAAAAATAAAGAAAATGTTCACGTTTTTTTTTTCAAAACATGAATTCATTAAAATATACATTTTTAATGAAATGTTAAAAATAGAGAAAATGTACATGTTTAGAAATAAAAACATGTAGTTATTAAAAGCCATATTTTTAATGTCATTAGGAAAATGAGCAAAATGTTCATAGCTTGAACAAAAACATGATTTCATTAAAATATACGTTATTTTTAATGTTAAGAATATAAATAGAGGAAAATTTTCATGTTTTTAATCAAAACATGATTTCATATAAAATATACATTTTAATGTAATGGTTGAAAAATGGGAAAATGTTCATGTTTTATAATCAAAACACTATTTTCATTAAAAATATACATTTTTAATGTAAAGTTATAAATAGAGAAAAGTGTTTATGTTTTAAATTCAAAACATGATTAAACTAAAAATATACCTTTTAATGTAATATTAGACAGTAAGAAAATGTGCATGTTTTTAGTCAAAACATGATTTCGTATAAAAGTCCATTATGTCATTAGAAAAATGTGCATGTTTTAGGAATAAAAACAAGTAATCATTAAAAACCATATTTTAATGTCGTTAAGAAAATTAGCAAAATGTTCATGATTTGAACAAAACACGATTTCATTAAAAATATGCATTTTTAATGTAATAAGAAAAATGTACATGTTTCCAAATCAAAACATGGTTACATTAAAAATATACATTTTTAATGTAATGTTGAAAATAGGAAAAACGTACCTGTTTTAAAATGAAAACATGATTTCATTAAAAATATACATTTTTAATGTAATGTTAAAAATAAGAGAAAAGAGTCATGTTTTAAGTTGCAAACGTGTTATACATTAGAATTTCACTTTTTAATGTAACAATAGGAATATGGAAAAAGATTTATGTTTTAAAATGAAAATATGTTTTACATTAAAAATTCACTTTTTAATGTAATAATAGAAATGTTAAAAATATGAAAGTTGTTCATGTTTTAAAATAAAAACATGATTTCATTAAAAATATGCATTTTTAATGTAATGTAAAAATGGTAAGGAAAGTGTTTTTGTTTTGAAGTCAAAACATGTTTTCACTAAAATATTCATTTTAATGTACAGTAGAATTTAGAAAAGATTCACGCTTTAAAAAAGGAAAACATGTTTTACATTAAAAAAAGTTTACTTTTAATGTTATAATAGAAGTTAGACAAATATTCATGTTTTTTTAAAATAAAACATGTTTACATCAAAAACTTTGTTTTTAATGAAATGGATAAAAATGCATTAATAACTACATCACATATATTAGAATTTATATGCGTTGTTAAATTTGCATTTATAATTACATCGCATATATTAGAATTTATATGCGTTGTTAAATTTGCATTTAAAATTACATCGCATATATTAGAATTTATATGCGTTGTTAAATATGCATTTATAATTACACTGCATATATTAGAATTTATATACGTTGTTAAATTTGCATTTATAATTACATCGCATATATTAGAATTATATGCGTTGTTAAATTTGTATTTATAATTACATCGCATATATTAGAATTATATGCGTTGTTAAATTTGCATTTATAATTACGTCGCATATATTAGAATTTATATGCGTTGTTAAATTTGCATTTATAATTACATCGCATATATTAGAATTTATATGCATTGTTAAATTTGCATTTATAATTACATCGCATTTATTAGAATTTATACGTGTTGTTAAATTTGCATTTATAATTACATTGCATATATTAGAATTTATATGGTTGTTAAATTTTCATTTATAATTACATCGCATATATTAGAATTTATATGTGTTGTTAAAGTTGCATTTATAATTACATCGCATAGATTAGAATGTATATGCATTGTCAAACTTACATTTATATATTCTTTAGTTGGCATGTTAAATGCATTAGAGAAAACTTCGAAGAATTTATATATATAATATTATATATAAAAAAAATAAAAATAAACGAATCGCGCGCGGTTGTTCGCATTTTGAAATCGTAACTTTAAACGATTATACCGAAAGATCCAACCATAGGATTTTCCCAAAACAGGAACAGTCAGGACCTCTTTGGGAAGATCTTTCCAACGATATAATTTTTTTAAAATCCAACGTTAGATTTCGAGATAAGTGTAAATCAAATTTTGATAAAAACAGTGCTAGGATCGCCCATCGATCCGAAGCGTCGTTAAATAAATTTGGCTATTTTTATATGAATAAAATAGCGATAAATCATTATTAAATACTATTAACGATATGAAATGATTTTAAACTATATATATGCGAGAATCACTTGAAAAGACCGAGTTAAATCTCATTTCAAATGATTATACGACGATCTAAATTGAAGATCTTAAAGACGACGATTGAAGACCGCCGATCTTCACATTGAAAGGATAACTGCTGATGCCCGGCATTGATTGGCTACCAGTAATGGGTTAAAGTAGTGGTTGTCCGGACGTACATGTTGATTGTCCGGATACGCGAGCACCTCTCTTTCGTATTGGACATACGGGACGAGGAATAAGGTGACTCTGGTTTCGTTCAGGCCCAGAACGGACTTCTAAATGGATGTGTGTTCGACATTGAATTTCATTCCGTGTAATTAAATTGATTTCTATTTAATTTATATCCGTGGTGGCAGAGAATTTATTCTCTTGCTTAACACCCTTCTTTGATACGCATGAGCTCGAAGGTTATATATTGGTAGTTATCGATCGCATGACGTGAATCAATGTGACATGCCAAGATACAATTGATCGAGGCTTTTGTTGAAAAGCAGAGCCTTGTGGGTGATGATCAAAGCATAGCCTATTTCGGCATAGCTTTGTGTATTACGTTACCTCGCGAGTCTCACACCCCGGTAGAGTCAGAAACAGTACAAGGGAATGCAGAGAGTGCACACATTTCTTTCTAGCTAGAAGTGGTGTTTGGGTTTTTACAAGGCCCAACATTTTTACTTATGTGGTTGATGGAATGAGGCGCCTCGGTTTTATTTGGTCGATTGTGACCATTTTATAGGTCTAATAGGATCGGGAAGCGTGTGTTCAGGCATAACTTATTCACTTAAGTATTTGTGGACCGGCCCTGCAGGATCCAAGGGTTCGCCAGCATCTGACTCCTGAGACATTGCTAGAGTGTCTCGAATCAGTTAGGAGATCATCCCTGGCCTTGACTCATGATGGAAACTCATTCTCCAATATGACATTACGGTTTTGATTGTAAACCTACATATGGTGACATAGTATGTGGTAGCTATGCCGTCTAGGATTGATACATTTACTTTGAAGTAATTTTGAAAATATATTAGATGTTAATAATAATATTAAAAATATTATCTTCTGCGTATCAAGCATTTTTGATCATTATAAGGTAAAACTCTATCCTCCGGTTTGCGTTGCATTATGTGATGGGACTTGAGTCTTATAATGATTTCATTTTCTAAAAAACATTGCGTTGTTTTTAAATAAAATTTATTAAACATATGCACTGGCAATCCAACGGAGTAAACCCGTTCCGCGTTAGCGGCGTGGTCCTCCGATTCGCTATATTATTAGTTAAGAAAGATTTCTCATACCAGTCCCATGACTGACTCGCAGTTTGTTTCACTTTGCAAACTCGGGTTCCCTCTTTCCACAAGGCAGCCAAATGATAGGTTTTAGGTATGGACACATTCTGGACTGGAGCTTTCTTATGGAGAAGATGAAGAACCTTTTCTTTTTATCTTTTTATTTGCTTCTTGAGACATTTAGAAATTTTTGAGCATTGATGTATTTTGGTGGAGATTGAGACTTTACTTCTTTCCTTTTTAGACTTCTATTTTGCTGAGTGTATCCTGTATTGCGTACTCTGATGTCTGCGATGTGATGTTGTGATGACATTTCCATTTCCGCTGCAATGATTTATGTGTTATGCTATTATCTGAGATCTGTTATTGTTGTAATTATGTTATGCTCCTATGATTATCCTTACTTTCCCACCACAAAAGTTTGGTGTCGTCACACTGTGGATTTCTTTTCATTAGCTTTGTATATTTTGTATGTAGGTATACATTCTCTTTCGGTCACGTTTTCTCATTTTTATGAATATTAACAATGAAGGAATAGGGTAGAATCTAAGGGTAGGCATGCAGAAATACTTGTAAAAAGAAAGTACGTTATTTCAGAGTACATAATAGCTGGAGAATAAAAGTTCAGAATGTTTGTATGGACTGCTGTACATGGGTTACAACAGAGAAGGGAAGCCATAGGTCGGCTAGCGTTGGAGACTTAAGAACGAAGAAAAGTTTTAATCAATTTTTTTAGTATACTGTTACTTAATTCCACCGCCAACTATCGTTTAGCATCCTTAATTCGTATCGACATTTATGAACTCCAAATGAAATGAAAATAGATGGATCGCTACTCCTTAACGTTCCGGCCCTAATAAAATTCGTTTGGTCAAAGTTCGACTCTGTTCGTACAAACGGTAATATTTTATTTTTAAATTATTTATGGGTTCGCTTTTAAATTTGGTGCGCTCACAAAACAATTCCGATTGGCACCAAACTGGATATATAGTTATAATTACCTATATGTATTCCAATAAAAAAATCATCGAAAATGGAAATCGTTTGAAAAATGATCATCCCTAAGGCATATATAATCTCGATAAAATATATTTGAATTCCAAAAAAATCCAATTAAACACTAATAAATTATCATTATCGCAAATATCCAAATGGAAATATCATATAGCTTCAATTATAAACCAATATGCATTTATGACCCAATAATAATAGTTTCGAGTTAAACATTATCCAAATTATAATAAAAATCCTTATTAAATTTATTAAATAAACGTTGTTGTTTATAAATGATTTCCAAAGCGACTATTTGAAAACTTGAATTGGACATAACTAACATTCCATAACATGAAATCTGTATTTTTCCCTTTCATTAGAAAATTATAATCAACAAGATTCAAACATTTCTTGTTTCATAGAATACCAACTTAAATCAGATCTTGTATATTCAATTGAAGTTCAAAACTCAATATTACTAACTACTCCGATATTACGAGCTCGTTTTATATTAAATAAAAATTTAACATTCAAACTTTGTTTTATAAATGAATTCAATATTAAAATTCATTAATATATCCAATAAAATATTTAAAATAGATTTAAATATTCAAATTCAAATGACTGAAAAATATGGGTTGTTGAATAAAGTTCTAGAAACTTTAATATTGGAAATCATGATATCCTCCACCCTTGAGTTTTCCTTTAAACTTCCAATGTTGTGATTATGAAATTTAGCACAGTTGATGAAATCTTAAAACACAAGTATATGTCATTGGAATTTTCGTATTAATTTGTTTTTTGGATGAAAAAGTGCCTTTGACCACTCATCAAATTTTTTTTAAAAAAAAGCTTCATTTACAATGGGTCTTTAAAATATAAAATATATGGTAAGATATTCACATTGCATGAAGTATGAACTATGAATTTCAACATTACCTAAGATCATGGCTAGGACCATGAGTGATTGTGCTTACATTCACATTAGAGCAACCATTTTAAATTGCTATGCAATCATCGCCTGTGTATATGTATGATACATATACAAGCTCTTATATTATTTGCAGAGAAAGCATTGTTATGTAAAGACGGTCGGAACAAAGCCTCCCTTCCTTACATGCATATGAGCTGGCATACAACTTCCATATAACAAAAAATCCCTAATGTTACGTACCTACCGGCTCATATTTGTACATAATTCCTTCAATATATTCTGTGATGTGGGATTATTGTATCCAAACCATCATTCTTCCTTAAGAACATGCAAGGCAATCCTAATAGTATCTCCCTTGACTCACATCATACGAGCATCTTTTGAGAGCACTGCCTTGCATGCATGGCCCAATCTGTAACCTTCGGCTCTGATACCACTGTTATGTAACGATGGTCAGAACAAAGCCCCGTTCCTTACATGCATATGAGCTGGCACATAACCCCATATAACAAAAGGAATCCCTAATGTTACGTGTCTACCAATTCATATTTGTACACAATTCCTTCAATATATTCTGTGATATGAGACTATTGTATCCAAACCATCATTCTTCCTTAAGAACATGCGAGGCAATCCTAACAAGCACTATATATACTAATTAAAAATGGTTCTGCTGCAAAATTTATAATTAATATGAATCCAGTACCTACTCAAATGGTGCATGACCAAATTCAAACATCCTTGATTCTGCCACCATGATGTCGTCGGTGTTTAGACTATTTCCTGGAGCCTTTATAGTAAGGCCATATATACTAACCTGGGTACATTTATATATTGCAAGGTTCTAACCTGGGATACTTTTAAAGCTTAAATTATTCAACTGAAGATCATTGCATCCCATGATTTCCATAGTGTGTATGGATCCAAGCATAACATTTAAAGAGGGAATAAAGTAAACATTGCATTTAAAGAGAAAAAAATATTATGGTACTCGCATAAGGAGCTCCTTTGCATTTTTGCAAACAAAAAGAAAAATAGGAAAATCATTTTATGTTGTATTAAGTTTAAAGACTAAGAGTTAGGGGACAATTATTATAATATAGCCTACCCATTTGGAGACACAAGGCCACCAAGTAGCACCTTTGCCTTCTATAGTTCCACCACCATCAATCCTAAGCCTATCAATTTTTTTGAAAATTATGCACATCTCCTAATTTTTTGTCCAGAACCCTTTTGGTGCCACCAAATTTCCAGTAATCTAACAAACCAAGTTGAAAGAAAATAATGATAATATTAATATCATATATATGACAAAGTATGCATTTACATGAGTTTCCACCAAAATGTGCGCACATGCATGTGTAAAATGGATAACCAAAATGTACTTATATCCCAGATTTGTAAGGTCCTGAAAATTCGACATTGCTGGTCAAATATGTTTTTTCGTCCGATGCTAATATAAATGTTAGTTTATTTTCATCAGCACAAACTTCTTTCCAAGCTTTCAAAAATGCCTGCACAAAAAATCAGTATTAATAATCATGGTTTGAAATCTTATCCAACTATAGATGTACAAAATTTGGTACGACATAAAACGACCGAATGTTCTTACTTTACTATTATCGATTTCACCATTTTCGACAGCTCCATAGTCAACTGCATCGTATATTTTTCCTTCAGTAACCAGAATGATTAGTGCCACCCATACCAAAACCTAATGCGCTGCAGGTCTCGCCTGCAAAAAAGATCAAAAGAAAAATCTTTAGCTTAAATCAGAAGTATTGTTTGTAAGTGTAATTTCTATTGTTTAAGAGCTAATGATTTGGCAAATGAAAAGTAATGCAAATAAAAAACAAGTTAAAGATAACTAGTGATTCCTTAGAGTTAGGGGTGCATCAGTTTATAG
Organism: Allium sativum; assembly: GCA_030737875.1. Classification (NCBI taxonomy): domain Eukaryota; kingdom Viridiplantae; phylum Streptophyta; class Magnoliopsida; order Asparagales; family Amaryllidaceae; genus Allium; species Allium sativum. The sequence goes on from CM060912.1 coordinate 436,062,556, forward strand.
GATAATAAAATCTGATTTAAGCTTAGTATTTTCTATCAAAATTAAACACATAAAAATGTTCGATACTTGTTCAACATGAATTCAAATTTTAACTTGTTAACTGATAAGATTGTGAACATACTTCAAGCTTGTACAAGGGATGATAACCTTATCAGACAGATGCACGACTCAGTTTTTTTTAGTTATATTTCTTTTAACTGGTGTTTTCCATCATATATAAAGACATATATCTTCTTAGTAATTATGTTCAAGATGAAATCAAATATACAATATGTGCACCTTTAAAGAAAATGATAATATTTTATTTCTTATAAGATTATACACATACTCCAAACTTGTATAGGTTAATTTCTTTTACTAATTAATTTTGTTTCTTCTAATTTAAACTAATATTCGGAGAAAATTCGTGAAATCATACATACAATTTGAGCACGGTGGTCTTCTATGTAGCAGTAAGTACACCCTCATTATCGCTCCTATCAGATAAAAAGCCGTACAACCAAACAACAACAAAACACGTCCCTAGCAAGAAGAAACCAGATCTAGAACTAGACCCATCTCCAGTGGCAGGATCAGAAGGTTTTAAGCGTGATGAACTAGAGTAAGGAAAAAAAAACCTTGGTAGAGGTGAGAAGGACAGAGCAGATGAAGAGTGACACATCGTCGCGCACTGATCTAATTAGAATTTGAAGAATAATATACCTATTTTAGGGTTCTAGGATAAGAACGAGAAGATTATGTGAAGCAATAGAAATATAATGGGTTAGTGATAGTGAAAGAACGCGACCTCAAAAATTAAATGGAATCCCACCCTTCACTTTTAGATATTATCGATTTTACAACGTTCTAACAATTTTCGCCTGGTATGAAAACAACATTAGTGTTGAAATGCTTATATCCAAGTCTGTTAATTAATCATTTTCTTGTAGTGACTACTTCTCTGCCTCATTCCTTTTTAGGGACCAAAGGTTTGAGTGCGTGAGATTGGAATGATCTAAATTTTTGAAAATTTTTAAATGATGAATATATTGAAATTTAGGTTTTGAAAAAAAATCAAGATTTAATTATCATCGAATTTTATGAAATAAATGATTTTTTTAATTATATGAAATAAATGAATCAGATTCCTATATACAAAAATAGGCGAGGATAATCTGACAACAAAATTAAATTATTGTAAATGCAGATTTTAATTGTGAATTAACTTAGTTTATATTATTATTTCAATTTAAGTTCATTCTTAAACATTAATTGTGAATAATAAACTTGTAGTATTCAGTAATGTAGTTACTAAATCTACTGAAATGAACTTTTTTCTAAAAAAAATCAATATTTGTCAAAATTGAAATTCGATTTGAAATTTGAAAAGTTTGAAAATTTCTTTTTTATGATTCTTCTCTAAACTGTAAGTTGACAAGAATTTTTCATTTCATGAAAATCTGCTTTCGTTTGCTCTAGATATGAGTTCTGCAATGTGTAAAACGCGCAAACAGACATCGTTTGTGTGTTCATCCATACAAGTCTCTTTTGCTCTTTATTGAGATGCGTATTTGAATTCTTGGAAAAGCTTTTTCCAACCCACATCTCATTAATAATTTTACGTTTGAATTTCAAAAGTATTCTGAAGAAATAAAGGTGCACATTCTCTTTCTCAAATTTTCATTTTCATTTCCCCGAAGCTTTGTCTACCATTCTCCTTCTTCCTCCCTCAGTTCTTCTCAATCTCTTGATCTGTTTCTTCCTCCTCTTTGAAATTTCTTAACAAACAAAATTTTGGCAAAAACCTAAATCCTAAATCAGGCTTGCAAATAAAATTTCAATCTTTATTTCCTCTTTTATAATTAGATAATCAATCATTAAAGTAAAATTTATATTTCTCAATTTCAATTCTATAAAAAGTCCCATTCTCTTTTGATTATTTTAGATCTAAGCCTTTTTCTGGAATTTATACAAAAAATAGATCTATACAAATAATTCAAACTCATTGACCTTTTATTAACTAGTATCATTTTGAAAAAAAAAACCTAGGAATCTAATCCTAGAAATCATGATTTTTTCCATTTTCCTTTAGCTTTAACTACCATCTCGTCCTCCACTTTGCCACCACGACGGCCTAGGACCTCCACCACTGATCTGATCACACCTGGGAAACCTTCTTCTATCTCCAAAAGTGGGTCCCACCTGAAAACCCAAACCATGACCACTTTTCCCTTTGAAACCAAAGATTTTAATTTTTTGTTTTCTTCTTCTTCATATTTTGACCTATGTTGAAGAGGCCGTAACTTCCTGTTAGGTATTCCGAATTCACTTTTTATTTTTATTTTCAAATTGTGTAAAACCAAAATAGCTAAAATTTTCATGTTGAAGAATTTTCATGTTTCTAATTTTTCTGGGTCAAAATCACAAATATTTGGAACTCACTTTTGGGCTTAGACTTATAACCCGAAAATTATCTGTCAATGTTTTAGTCATATCATCCTCAATATTTATCCAAATCCAGTTTTTCTTTATTTAGATTGAATAACAATAATTTGCAATAACTTTCAAGTTTACGACTTTTCCAAATTTTGAGTTTAACTCGTCCAAAACTCAATTTTAAAATGAATAAAATTTTGTTTAGTTTTTGGGAAAAAATCTAAATCCATCTTCCTTAGCCGAAACCCCTCTACTCTCTTCATTTAAATTGCTTGGGGTAATGGTTTATGAATCTATTCATGCCATCGTGTTAAAAAACACGTAGTTATGCTTGTAGTTGGAGTAATGCATCTTGCTTTTTGTATCCGTGTTCGTATCAACGTGCGTCATCTTCCTTTTATTTTCCACGCAAGGTGAGAACGCTCAATCACGATTAACATTTTCATTAATGAACTAACACATTCTGAAATGACATATGAAATGTTAGGATTTCTACAGGGAACACGATTCATTTGTTAAGCAACTTGTATACATGTGACACACACACTTTTGACATATACAACATGAATTTGATTATTATGATATGTGCTTATTTGTATGTGTTATTTGAAATGTTATATTTTTGTTCTCACATTTGAAGTTCCCTATAGATTTGTAAACCATTATGGGTTGAAATGACAAATATTTGAATAACTATATAGATCTAGGAATTGAAACTGAATTTATTGGGAGGCGTGTTGAAATGATAAATACCCGTAAATTAAATATTAAACGGATTGAAATGATATGTATATATATGTATATATTTATGTATTAATTAGTGTTGGTAGAGAATTATATACGGACACCATTTGTCTATTTTGAAAAGTATTTTCTAAATTTACAAATATATTCTAATTTAATAAAAGTAATTTAGAAGTCAAAAATTATAATTTTAGTTAAACTTATATTTATTAATTAATTTTTTAAATTTAAACAATTTAAATTATTTTATAAGTAAATAAGCAAATCTTTTAATAAAGTATAAATATTTTTAAAATTTTAAAATTATATATGTATAGGCTTTTATAAAATATAAATATATGAAAGTTTTAAAGAGAATTTAGAAATTAATGATAACTTCATTTATTTAAATGACTTAATAAAAATGGAACTTACCAAGTCAAGATAAATTGATTTCAAGATGTGAATTTAAATATTGAATGGGTCTTACGTCCCTAAAAGGTTTGAATAATTTATAAATGACTCAATAACGAATGGGTCTTAAATGAAACTTAGTAAATTGATTATAAAATAATGTATAAAGTAAACGTTTGAATCAAAATAACTAAAGTTAAAACTTTAAATTGAGATTTAATTAAGTGAAAATAAGCCTTACGTCCCTAAAAGGTTTGGAAATACAAACGGCATCCTTCCCAAGTTTCAAATGCAAAGCGAGTCCTTATTTTCAACACTTACGTGTTTTAAAAAAAAAAGCGATGATGGCTAAGAAAAACAACAAATCGTAAATATTCCCAGAAGCATGCAGAAAAAGCTTAAAAAAGTTCATTAGAGTATGCAACTTTTACCAATATATGCATACATGTACGCATATATTGGTAATAGTTGCTGAGATGTATTCATATGAAGATGAACTAATCTGCGTGTGTTACAAATTATTGCAGAAATGTATGAATTTATTCCGTATAACTGCTAAAATGTATGCAACAAAGTTAAAAAGGATAAAGGATTATGAGTATGTGCAAAAATGTATGCGTTTATTCTATATAACTGCATAAATGTAAGCAACAATATTTAAAAACGGTGTATGCTTGAAAATAGGACAAGATTGAATTAATGCATCAAACGATGCATTTATTGTTGTACTGTTGCATACATTTATGCATTTATACTGCAGTTTGATGCATAAATAAAATATATGCAAAAATGTATGCAACTATTGTAAATAAGTTCGCATCATTTGATGCATAATACCGGTGATTTGCTATTTTTTTGTTGTTGTTATTTTGGTTTTTGAGTTGTTTTTAAGCGGTTTTAACTCTTGAATTTGATGATTTTAGTTGTTGTATTTAGTTGTGAATTTACATGATTTTTTAGCTGATTTTTTTTATGGTTTTTCGAAAAATAGGGACCTAATTTATAAAAATTTAAGATAGGGATGTGATGTGAATTTCCAAACCTTTTAGGGACCTAAGACAAACAGACCCTATAATTAATATGGTTTATTAAGATGGGAAATAAAAAAGTGATAAATTTGAAGAATTTTATTTAATAAATGAAACTGAACCCATATTAAGTTGAATAAGTTGAAATTAAGAATATACCATTAAAAGTTTAAACTTGATTTGAACTGAAATTTTTGAATCTGAATACAATGGTAAGGAAAACTTGGAAATACAGGTAAATGGTTTGGATTAGACTATTTGAAATTATTTAAAAGTTGGTTTATTCTATATTAGATTATTTTAAATTATATAATAAAAGCTGACTATAATTTTGTAACTATTTTATATAATTAACTTAATTGCTATACTTTCTATAACTATTTCAATTATATTATTTTAAATTTAACTATTATTCATTTTGTAATTATTTTAATTAAATTATTTTATATAAATATAATTATTTTTAAATAAAACTGTTTTATATTATATTAACTATTTTAAATAAAAGTCGGTCCATTCCATGCTATTAAACCCGAAATATTAATATAAAGATTTTTCAAATAATGACGTTTAGGAGATAGAAGTGTGAAACCAAAATGTAAAATTTTAAATAAACCATTTTGTAAGTATGAAATTTGATTTTGAACTTAATCAAATAATGAGTTGAATTGAAATATGGTCTATTACTTTTCAATTTGATTGAGGCCCTTTGATTTTGGGAGTACTACTCGAGGTGGGTGGTAGTTGCGGCAATGCATGACCACTGATCTAGGAGTGCAATTGGTAGAATCCCACCCTTGGTATTGCCTTGTGTGGCTTATCATATTATCCTGATCGAGCGCCTATGATTTTGATTTGACATTGTCATATAATGACACATCCGTATTCATCGACCGTTTAAAAGGTGTTTTATATGCAATGTGTACGACAATGTTTATAAATATCGTAATGGTAAAAATGTAATCCCGCTTATGTTATTTTCAATATTGTATTTAACCATAAACACTATTATAATACCGTGTTGTATTATATAATATCTTGTTTAACAAATCCTTAAAGAATGGAATCCCAAACATTCTTTATGTTACTTGTGCATTTCATTTGAGCATTTCACTTGAGTTGATTTACTATTAAGAATGTTAATCCTGACTCAAGTGTTTTTTTCATTTTGACTTGATGCTCGAGTCAGACAGAGGATTCCATCTTTGGCGATTAATATTTTAAGAGCTGGAGATATGTTAAAGATTAAACTTATTATCTATCTGTTATTGCTATCTTAGTGATTTTGTTATTCCATTTCCATCACTTGCTTATGTACTAGGCATTTATGTATTTCAATTTTTTTTTCATTTTATGACTTTGATACTTATGTATTTCGATTTTTGAGATTTTGTAATTATTAGTTTCATGGACTACTAAGTTATTTTGTAACTACCCGCCTTTTGATCGTTTCAAATCGAAATTTAAACCAACTCAAAATGTTCAAAATGACATATTGTTAGCGGTAGCTGAACATTAGAACATGAACAAAATGAACGTTTATTAATACAACAACAATTTTTACATTAGAGTTAGAATAGTTTATTAGAGTACAATAAATTGTTTATCATAGTACAATAAAAATATAGCGGAAACATACTAAAGCTCAGCGGAAGAATAACTAACTACAACCAAAGAAAAAAAATACACCAAGTATAGCTCCAGCCTGAAACTAGAACCTACTCTATATAGAATGACACCAAACTATCTGCAAACCCAAACTACTAGGCACGAGACTGGTGTGAGAGGTAAAATAGTTATCCTTAGGTTTATTTTAAAGTTAGGTAAATCATAAGACCACGCAGTGTAAACACGGAATGGGTTTTCCTCTTATAAATAATAGTGTTGAAAATTTGTAATGTTTTTAGAAAATAAAGCTACCATAAGGTATCGCGGCACACACACGATGCAAATGCAGACATGGGCGAGGTTTCTCCTTGTAATAACTAAAAATGCTTGATATGTGAAAAATCCTCTAACATTATTACTAGCGTGTAGAAAAATCATTTCATAAATAAATGTATCAATCCTAGAAAACATAATGCCTCATCCCATTATGTTGACATCATAATATACAACAAAAACCGTACAGGGTTCATAGTGCAGAATGGATTTTTTTAAAACTGACCAGGCTAAGGAACTTCCTTACCGAAGAGAACACATCTGGAGGGATGTACAAAGAACTCACTGGTTCTTTGCTAATGCAAGGTCGGTTTACCCTTTATCTGGGTAACTTAGAACATTCTTGAGTATGTCATCTCCTAGTCATTACCAACCTTTTACCGAGATCATGCATCATCAACAACCACATAAGTAGTTGTCACATAAGTAATACCTGGGATCCACACTGTGGTACATTTTTTATCTAGAAGGGGACGACAACCCATATCCTCATTGCATTTTCCTGTTTTGGCCATTTACAGGGGTGTGAGGCTTGCCGAAGTCTCATTACATAAAGCTACGCTTCACTAAGCCATGCTTTGATCATTAATAGCTCATCACCTAGTATGCTACACTGTCATTTTATAACATATAACTGACAGTTACTAATCATATAATCTTTGAGCACGAACGTCACAAAGAAGAGCGTTAAGCTAAGAGAATAAATTTTCCTTCACCAATCAGAAATATATTTAGAAAAAACCAATCAATATATTACAAAATACACTATCATACATATGTCTATACAAGTCCGTTCAAGGTCCAAATGGAACCGGAGGCACCTTATTCCTCGTCCATAAGGAGAGAGGCCTTTGCAAATCGGGAAATTCTCTAAGTGCATCTAGACCACTGCTATATATATAACCTCATAATGGGAGCTCACCATCTGAGACATCAATGAGCAGTCCTTTTGATGTGAAGAATCCTGTCTTCAACCATCATCTTCCATATCTTCATTTGCTCAATTTCGTTGTATCATTATTCAAATGGTTCTCGAATAGAAATCTGATCCCGATCTTTCCGAGCAATGAGTGCTATTAAAAAAGCATATGGAAACACAGGATTAATTTCCACTTAAGATTGGTTAATTAAAACCTTCTTCAAATAGTTTCCCATTTCTTATCCTTTATCAAAACCCTCGTTTGAAATGATTAAGCCTTTTATATCTCATTAACCCTTCCTTAAATCTTTAAACCAAGATTTTATTTTTAAATTCTCATTCCAAAAATTCATTACATTGATTCCTCTTTTATAAAAACATATCTTTCCAAATCATAGATAATTAAGCCTTTAAAACCTTAGAAATCATTCATAAACAACTTTATCCCAGGTCCGTTAGTTCATTACCTTTGCTTTTCCTTTCAAAAACCAGTTTCTAAATCAAAATCATTAAATAACGTTTAAATTAGCCTCACAAAAACTTAATCCACCTTAAATTCCAAATCATAACTTAACTTAGCTGGATTAAAGAATGACTTATTTAAGAGACCATTCACAACAAACCCAATTGATATTAAATACAAGATTTAAACCTAAATTTTATCAGCTTATATCTAATACCAAATCAATAAATACCATAAGTGGAATATCGATATAAATATCTTTCAAATTCTTGAAATAGTATACGTTTACATAACGGAAATTAATACCAAATATCCAAGGATTATTTCTGTCCAAATCCAATTAATTTAAAATTTTCATCTTACTAAAAGATATACCAAAACATATCTTTCAAAACAACATTATATTTGATAAACCAAATAACTTAAACTTGTTGGGTTAAGGATGATGTTATTAAAGAAATCGTCCACAACAACCCAAAATTAGTTTATGTTAAATGTAAAATTTAGATGGATACATATCATCTCATATTAAATATCAATTCATGTATTCAACAGGTACTATAAGTGGAATAGCAGTGTATCCACCTTTTAAACTTCTCGAATAGTATTCCATCTATGGAATCAACATAAAATACTCAATGATTAATTCCAATCAAATCCAATACTTTTGATTTGAAAACTTTAGTTCATTTAACTTAAAATTCCAAAGTGCCATTTTACTGTATTAGGTAAGTTTGGCTGAAGAACACAAGACCCAAAATATAGTTTAAAACTTCATATTTCTTGCCTAAATCACTTTCAAATAATTTATTATAATTTATACATATTTTTAGTAATTTTTATAAAGCTGTTTATATCGACTTCCAATTATGGTCATATTTCATGGCATATGATTGTGTATGGATGGGCAGACTGTTGTCTGACTCAAGGTTTTATGTTTTCCTCTTATTACCTTGGGTTGTTCATCCGGTTGTGGATGGGCAGACTGAGTAGCAGGTGACAGATGATGGTTCAGTGAGGACGATGATGCTGATCGATGGCAAGCAGGAGGCTCATGTACCAGTTTTATTACCATCTAGTATTTTCTGTTTTTGCTGATATTATATACTCTGAGGGATGTAGTGAGGACCTTTGAACAGAAATACTATCCTAATTTGTATGGATCTTTCTACGGGTTCTGTTAAGAGTTTTCAGTTTCTATGTAATTGGATTTCACTATTATTACTATTGTATATGTTCTATTATATTTTATCCTTGCTCTGTGAGATTTACAACAGGTTTCGATGGTGCTTACCTACTTTGATGATCTCCCATAGTTACCTGGCATACCTTTTTGCGCATTATTCCTCTTGTTTAGTATGAGGGCTGTGGGCGGTTGTCACATTTGGTATCAGAGCTCTGGTTAACGATTTTAGCCGAATTTCAAGGATGTAATCACGTATAAGAGACATACTTGTAGATTTCAATTGGATGCTTACTATATATATATTAGCATATATAGTAGTACCTGTTGTTTTCCTTTAGCAGTTTTTCTTGGAAATGGCTAATTATTCTAAATTTTAGATTTAGAATGCGTAGACAACCATCAAGACCGCTGTTAGGGAAACAAATATTGGAGAGGGTAATGGCAGGGCACATGACTACCCGCTCGTGTTTGAAGGTATGACAGAAGCATGCCTTCGAAGGAACCCCGCTCTAGTGGTAGCTGCTGTAGACATTGGAGTCCAAGTACCTAGAGCTGTAGAATTTGCAAAGTTGTGCAAAAACTTTTCATCGTTGGGAGGAAAACAATTCAAAAGCACTAAACCAGTTGAAGAAGTCCAGAGGTGGGTGGATACTTGTGTTAGGATCTTTGAGGACTTGGGCATTGATGATGCAACAAAGAGGAAGCTTGCAGGAAGGCAGTTAGAGGGCAGAGCAATGGACTGGTGGAACTCTGTCAGACTTGATACTCTGGAGAAAGAGATCTCATGGGAGCAACTTCAAGCCATGTTTAAAGCGAAGTTTATCTCCACCGTGCAAAAGTCAATTCTGTTTAAGAGATTCATGGAGCCTAAGCAGAATGGTCGCCCAGTTCTTGACCATATTTCTGACTTCGAGGCCTTGTCGAAGTATGCTCGTTCATATGTGGATACTCCTTATCAGAAAAATGAGAAGATAGTCTTGGGATTGGATGAATATCTTGGGAATCAGCTTGTGGATCACCTCAATGATAGCTTTGAGAAGGTCGTCGAGAAGGCTTTGAGGCATGCAAGTCGATTTCCTAAGAGGATGTCTGTTGTTGCAAATAAGGAAGAACAGAAGCCACAACAGGGTGGTAATAACAAGAAGAGGAAGTAGCAACCACATAAAGGAAAGAATGGCCAAAAGAAGCCTAAGAGCAGCTCTGTTTGCTTCAATTTCCAACAGAAAAACAATTTTGCTAATGAGTGCAAGAATCTGAAGGTTGAGAGGAAGTGTCACAATTGTGGCAAGACTAGGCTTCTTAAGAAGGACTGTCTGGAACCAGCTAAAGGGAAGCAGATTGTTAAGGCATATGCTTTGGAATCTGTTCCAACTTCCTCAAGAGCTCCTACTGTAGAGGAAAAGGGAAAGCGTATTGTTGTGCAAGTTACTCTTTCTATTCAAGGTGTTTCAGTTTGTGTGTTATTTAATACTGGAGCATCACATTCATTCATTTGCAATGAGCTTGTTTGTCGCTTGGGTTTGGAACCTGATATTTGTGATGGACCATTGATCATGACTAATCTAGTTGGGGGTTCGTCCGGCTTGTGCATGTTGTGTCTTGGTCTAGTGTTATCGAGTCATGGTTGCTCTTTTGTGTGTGATTTCTTTGTTCTTAACTTCGTTGGGTTTGAGATCATCTTGGGCATGGATTGTCTCAAGAAGTATGCGGCAAGGGTGAATTGCGAGAAGCTAGAGGTGAGGGTCGAGGATGTGGAAGGGCGGAAGGTGTTGATTAAATGTTAGTGCGAAGACGGGGTCTTTGTGAGTTATCTGTATTCGCTTGAGATTCCACAAAAAGACCTGTCATTAGTGCTGATCGCTAATGAGTATGTAGATATCTTTGATAAGGTCAAAGGGTTGTCACTACATCATGAGATCGAGTTTGGGATCGATTTGGCCGAGTGTGCTAGACCAATTGTTATGCTTCTTAGGCGGATGGCACCTAAGGAACAGCTAGAGTTGGAGGTGCAAGTTTGAGACCTATTGGGAAAAGGATTCGTTCGAAGGAGCATTTCCGAATGGGGTGCACCAGTCGTGTTTGCAACCAAGGCAGATGGCTCGTTAAGATTGTGTGTGGACTATCGTGAGATGAACAAGGTGACTAAAAAGAACAAGTATTCGTTGCCAAGGATTGATGACTTGTTCGATCAGCTTCACGAAGCCAAAGTGTTTTCTCAAATGGATTTGGCAACAAGATTTCACCAGTTGAGGGTGGCTAATGATAGTGTGCCAAAGACTGCTTTTAGCACACCATCCGGTTTCTTCGAATGGTCGGTGATGCCATTCGGATTGACTAACGCCTAGCATATTTTGTGGATCTTATGAATAGGGTATTCAGAGAACAGTTGAACAAGTACATGCTTGTGTCCATAGATGATATTCTGACTTCAGAAATGAGGAAGAACATAAGGCAAACTTGAGAGTTGTGATGGAGATCTTGCGAAAGCATCAGTTGAGAGCTAAGTTTTTGAAGTGTCACTTCTGGAAGAATGAAGTGAGGTTCTTATGACATGTTGTTTCAGGAAATGGGATAGCAGTTGACCCCGCTAAAGTGTAAGCAATCCAGGACTGGGACAGACCTAGGAATGCGACGGATGTGAGAAGTTTCTTTAGGTTGGCTGGTTATTACCGGCGGTTTATCAAGGATTTCTCAAAGATAGTTGCACCATTGACAGGATTGACGAAGAAGAACCAAGTGTTCACATGGGATGCGAAGTGTGAACAATCGTTCGGAACCCTGAAGGAGAGATTGATGAGTGCCCCTGTGTTGACCATTCCAAGTGGGAATGAAGAGATGGTGGTGTACACCAATGCATGTGGTACTGGACTTGGGGCAGTGCTAATGCAGAAGGATAAGGTTGTGGCTTACATGAGTCGACAGATGAAGCAACATGAGAGGAATTACCCAACTCATGATTTGGAGTTGGCGGCGATTGTGTTTGCTCTGAAGATGTGGAGACATTACGTGTTGGGAGTTCGGTTCGAGTTATTTATGGATCATAAGTCGTTAAAGTATCTTTTCTCCCAAAAGCATTTGAATCTTCGACAACAACAATGGTTAGAGTTTCTGGCATCGTATGATTTTGGTATAGCCTATATTCCTGGTAAGGGTAACGCAGTTGCAGATGCATTGAGTCGAAGACATGCAAGTTTGGGAGCGATGTTTTCACAATGGAAGAGTCTGTAGTGTTTGGCAAGATTCGATTTCAGGCCGAGGCGTAAGTTGGAACCTGAAATGTTGGCAAGCTTATCGATGAGACCTACTCTCATCGAAAGGATTGGCGAGAGCCGAAAGTGAGATGCAAAGCTTGTCGAATTTATCCAGGGACTAGAACTAGGAGATAAAGAGTTCGAAGTCAATCGAGATGGTTGGCTTTGAAAGCAAGGGCGATTAGTTGTTCCCAATATAGATGGACCGAGGGTTGAGGTTTTGAGAGAATGTCATCACTCGAAGTTGATGATTCATCCTGGTGGTAATAAGATATATCAGGACATGAAGCGAGTCTACTACTGGGGCGGGATGAAGCGAGATATTGGAAAGTTCATCTCCAAGTGCATGAACTGTCAGTTAGTGAAATCTGAACAGAAGAAGCCAAGTGGTTTGCTTCAGCGATTGGAAGTTCTTACATGGATGTGGGAGCAAGTATCGATGGATTTCATCCGTGGACTACCTAGAACTAACGCAGGAAACATAGGGATTTGGGTCATCGTGGATCGCTTGACCAAAAGTGCAAGATTCATTCCTATCAACTCGACTAGGATAGTGTCGACACTAGTTGAATTTTATGTGAAATGGATAGTTTGATTCCATGGTGTCTCAAAGAGTAAAGTGAGTGACTGAGATCCATTGTTTACGAGTGGATTTTGGAAAAGTTTGCAAGAGGCTTTGGGAACCAAGTTATGTTTGAGTATGGCTTATCATCCCCAAACAGATGGTCAAATCGAGAGGGTTAACCGAGTTTTGGAAGATCTCCTGAGAGCTTGTTTGTTGGATTTTGGGGGATTTTGGGGGATCTTGGGAAACTATCTACATCTAGTTGAGTTTGCGTATAATAATAGCTACCATTCTAGCGTTGGGATGGCACCATACGAGGCATTGTATGGAAGGTCGTGCAACTCTCCAGCTTGTTTCCAACTGGAGATAAGTCGGTTCTTGGGACAAAAATTATTAGAGAGACCTCGGATTATATCAAGATCGTTCATCAACGAATAAAGACGGCCTAAGATCGTCAAAAGAGTTATGCTGATAAGCGTCGATAATATTTAGGATTCGACATTGGAGAAATGGTTTTCGTGAAGGTTTTACCACTGAAGCATATGGTGAGATTCGGAAGTAAAGGTAAGTTGACTCCAAGGTTTGTTGGACCATTTCCGATAGTCGAGCGAATTGGAAAGCTTGTATATAGATTGGAGTTACCTAAGAAGATTTCGAGTGTGCATAATGCTTTCCATGTGTCATTTCTACGAAAGTTCGTGCATGATTTGAATGTAGTGGTATTTCCAAAGCAGTATGAAGACTTAGAAGTAGAAACTTCAGTTGTGAAACCTCGTAAGTCGCTTCGTGCTATGGGAAATGACACAAAACAACTTAGGAGGAAACCGGTTAAGCTAGTCAAGATACAATGAAGTGAAGATAACGACGATTGTACGTGGGAGACGGAAGAGAACATTAGAGCGACTCATCCAGAACTCTTCGTCGGTAGGAACTTTTGATATCGTATCATCGTTATATTGTTGTATCTTGTTATTGTTTGATAGAATTCTGCGTGATAGGATAGATTATGGATGCATGGCTTGATGGTTGCTGTTTGGATGATAGAACTGGCTTCTCATGAATGATAGGCATAAGGAATTGTTGTGATTACTTATGTTTGCTTGGAATTTCAGGAGCGAAATTTCTTAAGGAGGAGAGAATGTAACAACTCGCATTTTACGTATCGGAAGATCGTAAAATATTTTTATTTTATTCCCTGAGGGTTGGATCATTCTCATCTTTTAATATGTTGCTTATGGGGATGTGAGATATGTCCATAATTTTTACCAATTTTGTTTATGACCATTTTGCCCCTGTCAGTCTTGTACATGGTATAACTTTTGACTCAGGCCGAATCAAAGGGCGGGACCTGTGCCATTGGAAAGGAATTGATGTTCTCCTTCCCGTAGAATGGTTACATTAAAGATTTGGCTCAGCAGTTTGGGAGAAATCACTGTTTTAAGGTTTTTCAATTGGCTGTCCAGGTTTTGGGAGCCTAATGGGCTGATTTTGGAGACACCCATTAGTGGGCTGGTGGAAACGATAAATAGAAGGTGAGATATATGGGAAATAGTTTACTTCCCCATTCTCTCATTTGATGGCCTTGTGCTCCTCCTTCCTCTAACACCTTTCCACCATTAATAATGAAAATCCAAGGAGGGAAATCATAGATCTACACCATTGGAGGCTAGATCTACATTAATTGAAGCAAGGATTCATCGGATCAAGGGGTTTGGTGTGAGGTGCTTGCTGTCCGGAATCATATTTCTACCCTTTTAGCTTGTTTTGGAGAACCGGTGAGTGATATGTATCTTTCACATGGATTCAATGAAGTATATAATGTTAATTCATGTTTTTCATCAATTTCAAGTGTTTTTTCCATAGGTCAATGCATTGGTAAGTCCCTTTTCATATAAAAACCCCAATGATCTGATTTAACAAGTTTAGGTAGGTAATTTCTATGATATTTCATGTGAATATGCAAGTTAGATCTGTATTTTTGTCCGTATTTACATTTATGCCGATTTTGGTGAATTTTACATAATTATTGATGGAACTATCATATTGGTGTTATTATTGGATTCATATCATGCTTGTGGTCATATTGAATGAATTTGGTGAGTTAATTTCATCGAATGTATCGATTTGGCGAAGTTTTGGATGAAATTGGAGTTGCGTTGAAGGATGAAGGTTTTGGGTCGCACGTATGGGTCAGTCGTGCATCACGGTGGGAATTTCTTGAGGAACAAGACAGGAAGGGTCAAGCGAGCGAGCCTAGGAAAGCAGGGTCGATCATGAGTGCATAACAGAATGGTTGTAAAGATTTAGATGGTGAAGTGGAGGGTCGGTCGTACACTCTGGTTGCACATGTCTTGGGAAAACATGTCAGGTCTAGTCGGTCGGCTGCTGAAGGGTCGGTCGGTCCTATGTGTAAGGCTATTGAGTTAGTCCTGGTGAAGTGGGTCAGTCGCTCCAGAGTAGAAGGGACAGTTGGCTATTGATGGGTCGGTCGGTTGCTGAAGGGTCTGTCGGTCATATGGAAATAGAAGGGTCGGACGCTCCAACCTGGATTGGAGGAAAGGTGGTCGGTCCAACGTGGGGTCAGTCATGTGGGTCGGTCGGTCCAAGGTAGTGGGTCGGTCTAGCTGAAGGGTTTTTTGCAGCGCTTTTAAACATTGTGGTTGATGGCCTAAGTGTTGTGATTTGTTTCTTTAGAAAATGTTGATGAATGCTATAGACTATATTGAATCTTATATTGATGTTCTTTGGTTCGATGATGATGATGGCTTCAACGATAGTCCAGATGAGGATATTCAAAGTGATGTGATGTGTTCGTTGATCGGTGAAAAGCAACAAATGTGCAGACATCTCAAAAGGTGTTGGGTTGTGGATAATGGTTACTTGAGTGGGACTTGAGTTTGAGAATAGTCGCCGGTGATCACAACTAGATATGTGACGGCCGAGAGATTATCGTTGTCGTAAGTTCTAGCAGACTCAAAGCAGAGGTACTTTGGGCAGTCGTGAAGGGCATAGTTGTCGAGGACAAACGTACGAGTGCTGATGGCGTATGGAGTTGTGCTAGAACTGGGGTTACCATTATCCCTTGACATATGGCAATCATGATGGGTCATCATATGATTAACGATGGTTTCAAAGCAGGATTGACAGTGATAGCCAAAGTTTGTCATGGATGTTTGAATGTCTGGATGTTTTGTTATACCATCTCACGTGGATTATCCAACGTCGAGGGAGATGTTTCTTGAGTGCTTGACTGATATTGGTTTAGGCCTCTGGGAGAGTGCTTGAGGGATGTTAAACTTAATTAGGATTATCTACATGAGACCTATGTAATTTGGAAGCTATGAATATTATTGATGGTTATTCTGATTTCCATGGATGAATTGTTGTTACCTTGTTTGTGATGGATTGTAAAGGTTATCACTGTCGGACGTAGGGAAGACGAGTGTGAGTTCTTCTCTGGTGTTGGGTAATGGTTGGTAAATCTAGCCATTCTCATATACTTCATTGATGAAGTTTTTAGCTATTTTATCGCTCATTAAGACTGTTGTCTAACTCAAGGTTTTATGTTCCCTCTTATTACCTTGGGTTGTTCATTCGATTGTGGATGGGCAGTGTTTTTCCCAAAATTGGGCTAAACACCAAGAGTACGAGGAAAAAAGTCTCACAAAAAAATGAAAAGTGGAGCCACACAATTATTAGAATGCAAGTAGAAGACATAAGCCTTTATAGTGGTTCAATCCAATAAGGATCTACATCCACTTTCATAAGAAATTCCATTATCAATATGAGGATTACAAGATTAACTTCTCTCTTACAATACTTTTATCACACTTTTACTCACAAATCACACCCAAATCCATTAGAGATGATGAAGAAACGTGTAGATCTGCGGAGATTTGATGAAGATGGTGTAGGATTGGTAGACTTCCTCTTTGAACATAAGCTCATTTAATCAATCCTCAATTCGCAAGTCACTTGGATGCATTTGATAGAAATCGTGATCCATGGATTAATCTTCAATGTATGATGTTTGATAGATGTTGGAATTGTTGTGGAATATTTTTTATAGCACTTCGTGGCCTCAAGATTCGATCCCCTCAAATGAAGAAGTGTGGGGGGTATTTATAGGAAATTTATAGACCAGATGGCAGTTCTGTAATTATGCAGAAAAACGCCATGACTCATGTCGCCGTCGACATGACTTGGATCTTTGCTATAACTCATGTCGCTAATGACATGACTCATGTCGTATGGCGGGTTAACTCTCGGCGCCTTGAGCTTGCGACGCGACATGACTCTCCTTGGCATGATTCATATCGTTCTGACGATAGCTGTTGACAACCTGGTATAAGCTAGATGCGACATGAATAGGTCTCAAAATGGTTCACTATGATATGAATCATCTTATTCGGATGATTCTATATTTACTGGAAGCGACATGAGTGGGGCGCGGCATGGCTTATCTTCAGACTTTAAATAGTGATCGACCCTTTATGTCGTAGAACAACATGGTGGCAGGGCGGTATGACTCATGTCGTATGTCCCTATGTTTCTTAGCGCCTTAAGCTTATGACGCGGCATGATCCTGCTTCATGCATCTTGCCGCACTCGTTATGTCCCGTGAGCTCCATTACGGCATGATGGGGCTCGACTCATCTTGGTTACGATATAATGTCACTCCCTTCTCGACATCATATTCTTTCCACGACTTATACACCATGTCGCTGAGCGACATGGATAGCAGTAGTATAACATCATGTCGTTGATCGACATGATTCAAAGGAGTTACGACTGCAGCATGGTTCATATTGAGATCTTTAAGTGTCAGCTTGCCCCTCATGTCGCTTAATGATATGGAGGGGTGGATGACATGGCATGTTTCATGAAGTCGGCCTGGATTTTCCAACATGGCTTTAGACCGACATAAATGATAGTTGAGATAACAACTTGCGGCATGACTGCTAGGTCGACCCAATCTTCTCGAAGTGTCATAGTGAGGCACGACACGGCTTAATGTTATTCACTTCCTGACGATATGACCTTGAAGTTCCTTGATGTCTACGCTATGAATCTAAGTTCAACTTGATTTTCTTTCATGTAACTCCAACGACTTGATTTATATCAACATGATTTTTATATCATCCTTGACTCATATTTTATGGGTTAACATTTTGCCCCTCGAAGTTTGTGTTATTAAAAATGATACAAGCTTCGAATTTGTAATTTCCAATGTTGTCTAGGACATGTTTGTGTCAAGTCGTTTGAAGTTTTGGAAAGTCAATCCGTTCCTATTATCATGTCGTAAGTCATACACACAATTTTATCATATTGTGAATCGCTTGAAATATCTGAGTTATATGTGGGCTTTAAGTCGTGTTGGGCTTCGAACGGTTTTAACTTGGTCCAAAAACCCCTCAAACCTTTATATTATCCCAACCCCTATATCCATTTACACTTTATCATTCACCTGAAACCTCTTAACCCGTTAATGGCGGCCGAGTTTTGAACGAAGGCTTTGTTTCTGCTTCAATCAACTCAACTAAGCATCTCCCTATATCGTCGATCGGATTTCTACTTCGGCTCGATTAAGTCATGACTCGAAGCCACTTCGAACTACCTCGACACCTTCGTCATCAAAACTGAAGCCATCCTCCATCCCAGTCATCTAAAGGTCAGTGTAAAGAAATCCTACTTTTTTCTCAGGTTTTGATCTTGTTTTTT
Source organism: Allium sativum (assembly GCA_030737875.1). Taxonomy (NCBI): domain Eukaryota; kingdom Viridiplantae; phylum Streptophyta; class Magnoliopsida; order Asparagales; family Amaryllidaceae; genus Allium; species Allium sativum. The sequence goes on from CM060912.1 coordinate 436,081,182, forward strand.
GTTCTTCTAAATGCTATGATTTGTATAAAATCGAGGATTTCTATTTGCTTTTGACACAATGATGATTGCATAAATTGATTTTGATTGTTTTGTGTTATTGAAATGTTTGTGAATAAAAAATGAATTGGATTGGGACGGATTAATTATGTATGAAGGCTCTGAAATTCTTCGATTCTCTTTGATCCCTGATTTTTACGAATTGAGCCTTATACTGTTCCAACGACATGAGTTTCAGACTGTGCCTAGCTGACTTAAATTCCTTTAACAACTTGGTTTTCTTTCTAATTTCGAGTATCTTCATTGTTGTCACGATTTGTCCATACCGCTTATGCGATTTGGATAACCATGCCCAGGCGACATAACTTTAATGCTATAAAATGCCCCGTTCTAGTTTTTGACATGATGATGATCATATGGACTGCCTTTGAATACCATGAACCTTTGTCATTTTATCATAGCCGTGACACATTTTATTTTTGTGTAGCTCCCATGGTAAGCTTATGGCATGCCTTAAATTGTGTTTATTCGACAATCTATGTCGTTATGCCCATGTGAGTTACCAGTCTGTAGTTGTAATTCAAGTCGGTCGAGGTGACATATCGCATGAACGACTTGAGTTTGGGAACCGGTCAAACAAGTTGATTCTCTGGTGGCTTTAGCTTAAGGTTTCATGTCGTGAAATTATATGCCTCTCATGTCGTGGACCGACATGGACCTCAAGTCGTGGACCGTCATGAGTACCATGCCGTGAACCGACATGAGTACCATGTCGTGAACCGACGTGAGTACCATGCCGTGAACCGACATGAGTACCATGTCATGAACCAACATGGGTTCTATGCCATAACGACTTAATTCCATTGCCAACAAACGCCTTGCGACGATGTTTGTCTCCTTTATTTCGAAGTTTTGATGTGTTTTCGTATTTTTATTCTTCAACTTTTGCTTTTAGAAAATTGTAATGTATTCGAGTATATCTGTGTAGAATGATTACTAAAAAGCGAACTCTTCCTCAAAGTAAAGAGACCTCCTCGGCACAAACTGATCCCACTTTAAACAAGGTTTCCGAGACTGAAACATCTACTACCTCTAGCCAAGTTTTCGCCCCCTTCCTTCGGACCTTCTCCCGATTAAAGCTAGGGATCAAGAGAGACAATCTACCATCCTAACTCAGGAGCAATATAAACTATTGTGTGGTCAATACAGAATTCCTCTTACGGGTGCGATTTTACCAAAAGATGGCGTATTTGCTGACGACCGTCCTACTGGATATGTTGTCGTAAGCAAACAAATGCTTGCAGCTGGTGCTATTCCCCCATTTAATCCTTTTCTAGGGCGAATCCTAAACCATCTAGGCATCGCTCCTTTCCAACTCCATCCTAATGGTTACATGGTTCTACTGGGCCTTTATGTCCTTTTCATGGATACAACAAAGAAAGAGCCAACTTTCCAGGATCTTCGGTACTTGTGTTCTTTCAAGAGTAGGAAGGACACCCCCTCTATTATGCATGTTGAAGGTGCCAGAAATTGGAAGTTGGTTCTTGAATTACCGGATAGTGTTTCAGGGTTTTTAAGCCAATTCTTCTTCGTCAGATGCCCCGAGCCATTCCGAGGGCAATGGACAGATGGAGGTATGCATATCTTATTCAGAGATCTTGACTTTACTTTTCTTTGAGTTATACATTCTTACATCATTTCCTTTTGAAATGCAGTACTCCCCACCCTGATTAAGGATATAAAAGCACCCCCTTCTATTAAAGCCACATATATAACACTAAAAGCTATTGACGTGGCTAAGAGAAGTAGAAAACTTTTAATTACAGATAGCATTCTTCACCAATACGAACTACTCCATCCCTTAAGGAAGTTTTTATGTAAGGCTGGACCTTCCACTCCTAAACCTAACCTTACAAAATCAGATTTAGTAAATCCAGACGATAGGAGTGTAACTCAAGTTGATTGAAACCCTTCCGTTGACCCTTCCTTGAAAAGATGTTCTGGGTCTGTTAGTGGAAAAACGTCGCCCTCATCGAAGACTTTGGATAAGGATGAAGACTCTAACCGTCGTAGAGGCGAAGATCCCACAACGTCGGTTGAGTTGATTGAGAAAGAAAATATTTCCCCGCAACCTGAGCCAGAATTAGATTCCGAACAGGTTAGAAGAGATGATAGGGAAGTGAATCCTTCTAAACTTGAGTGTAGGATTGAACATGATGGTGAAGACGTAGTTGTATTAGAAACCGATCCAAATACTGCGACTATAACTGGAGATTCTCCTACTGAAAATGTAGCTAAGGAAGATTCTGCAGGTACATTTGACAATTTGAATGATCTCAACTCTGCTAGATATCTTAGTCAGGATGGTTCGGTTACTCAGCCTCTCGACCCTCAAACCATAGAAACCAGACTTAGGGATGCAGCCTCAACTGAGTCAGAAAGTCCTCTTAAATTTTTAGGAATTCCCTTAAACTCAAAGGATATGACTGGTCTGTTAACAATAGTACCTTTTTAAAGAAATTCATCTTGTGTATTTCAATTATTTTCCTATGTTGGTATATTGCTTTAGCATTCTTAGACACTGTATAGTTTCAAGTATCGAAAACTCATGCATGTCTCATTTCAGATTTAGACATGTACGGGAAACGCTCGTCAGGAATTAGATCGGATTTCAGTAAGAGGAGCAAAGCTATCGATTCGAAGCACTTACTACAATCCGAACCTCAGCAATCATCCCGTCACCATGAGCAGCCCCATCCTCCTCCGACTTCGAAGCCCTCTTCTCAGTCTTTTCATGTATCAGAATCCGTTCTGACTGAGGAACAAAAAAGAAGATACGCGAGGAAGAAGAGGAAGAGGCTAGAAGGCGCAATTGGCTAGGGGAAGACACTCCCGATGAAAGGGAGCGAGGAAGGAAACGAGAAAGGGATGGTTCTTATAAGCACTCCTGAGTAGAGAAGCTGCTTATCAAACCCCGACTTCCTTCATCCTCTGGCCCTCCTAGTCCTTCAGCTGAGATCCATTCGATTATCAATAAACCTCTCCATACTCCTGGCTCGACGAACATCTCCTTTACCGAAAATCTCCCGGGTTGGAACTTGAAAGGACTTTACTTTGATCGTAGAGTAAGTATAACTGACGCCAATGATTTTCTTAAAGAGGTGGATGCGATTATAAGTCAAACACACACCCAGCTCAATACTTCTAAGAGTCAACTTGAGACAAAATGGAATATCGTAAGAGATATCTTTTACCAAAAGTTGCGTGGATGAAAGAAACTTGGTGATGACCTTCAAAAGCGCCATGATTCTCATCTTACGAAAATTGCTGAGCTGGAGGATGATAAAGTCAAATGGGAGAAGGTTTTGGATGATCGTGACGCTACCATTGCAATTCTTAATAAAGAGTCGCAGAGTTGGAGGCATCAGACAATGAGATTAAAAAACTCTGGGAAGAACTCGAGGCTTCCAAACGAAGAGAAAAAGATGCCATAGCTGCCAAGTGCGATGTTGATGCTGAATTGGCTGTGGAGAAGGATTTCTCCAAACAATATCGGGAAGATGCCGCTAATCTCCGTAAGGAGGTAAAATCTATGAAGGCTTCCAACCAGACACTCATGACCAAGGTCGAATCCCTTGAGAAGGACAAGACAACTGCAGAAGAAACTCACAAGCAAGCTATTGACGAAGCTGATGATGACATGTTCCGCTTCTATGTCTACAGCATCATGAGTCGTGGGAACTTGCATTACCTAGGGGATAGTTTTGCACGTACTTTGGCGCTTGTTTGGGAGCGAGTGCTTGAGATTAATGGTGATGATTGTAGCGAGGACGAACTCATTGAGAAACTTTTAGACGACAGGTCCAAAGAGGCTTTGGCAGAAGGAAAGGCACAACTAATGGACGAGAGGACTGGTACTTCTAGTGAGAAAGTTCACACTCAACAAGATGTCAACCTTTCTGTTGATCCCTCGGCCTTTGAAGCTTCTGGCTCACAGACATTAGCTAACACAGATGATGCTCCTAAAGGCAAAAATGTCACCATTGAGGGGGATATCAATACAGAGGATATTGCTAATGAGCATGGTGAAAACGATGAGGCTGATGATGACAATCCCGACCACTAGAGAATCGAGCATAGGAATCCCTCAGAAAATCTTCTATATATAGGTAAAATTGAAACTAACTTTACCATATCGTGCTTAGAGTCCATTTTCAATTCACCTGGGCTCCTTTCTTATTATGCTCAATGTTTCCATACTTTGAATTTAATTTCACCCCTGTCTTCTCCTGCCGTAGGCAATGCATTGACAACAGGAGCTATTAAGGCTGGCTCACCATTGACAACTTTTCCTCTTACTTCTGTCATTAATCCCACTCCTCCTAGTAACACACCCTTTCTTGTTGCAGCTTCTGGGTTACAGGATGCAAAGATCGGGGCCTTCTCGGATTTGGATGTCGTTGACTACAGCCTTAGTGACGATCCTGAAGTTATTAATGCAGATGAGAGTCCCCAGGATACTATCAAGGAGAAAGGAAAGAAGTCTTCCAAGTATTCATTGTCTAAGAAGAAGAGGAAGAGGAAGAAGGAGATGGAGGCTACCGCTTTTTCTTCCCAAGAGAACCGGAGTAACGTAGAAGAGACCCCTCCACCTTTGGCTAACAAGCCTGCTTTGAGATCAAGTGATAGGAAGAAATGACCGCGCTTAGTAGTAGCTTAATTTTAGTTGTTAACTATTTCGTTTTGCATTTTGTACTCAGGCCGGTTGTATATGTGGGCGCCGGTCCCTGCTCATTACGTTTGTACTTGTCGTCTTTATGCACTCTATCATATGACATTTTGCATTTTAGCTTGTGACTTTGTGGTATAATTCTGCTTTGTTATCAGGAAATTGTGTCCTTCTTTCCATGCTTTAAATTTCGCTTTCAGTCTTGCTACTTCTCTATTCTGCATTTCATGCAGGCTTTACATTTGCAATATAGATTCTGCATCACAAATTGTTTGTTATTATGGACTGAGTTAACCCAACCAACAAGATTAGATTTTCCCGACCTTGATTAAGATGATGTCCAAAATCCTTTCGCACAAATAACCATTTTACTAGGATCTTTGATTTCACCTTAGTCATTTCAGGAAATCTAGTTTTGTTGGTTGGGATGATCCAATGCCGAGTTTTCATAAAATTATGACCAGATTGTGTTATGTTCTTAAGAGAGAATTATTAGATTTCATTAATGCGATGGTAATGCCCCCATACCATAACTGGTTTCAATACTTCGGAAATTTAGGCATGGTATTTACAGTTAGATAAAGGAATCTGTTATTCTTGGTAACTGAGTGGGTCAGTTACTTGTGGTTTTTTATCAGATAACTTTGAGGGAAATTTTTGGTTCCGTTACTAACCAAACTCGGAAGATTCGGCTTATGACTGGGTGCCCTTGAAAGGATTTTGATCCGTCGTTCGTTGAGTCTGAATAATTCAGATGTTTGTTGAACTTTTCAGATGCCTCCTAAGAGGTCTTTGGGTCCGTCAGTAACTGGGTTTGGAGGACCCAGAATCAATAGCTGAATTGGGAAGATCCAGCATCTGAGCGGATGCCTCCAAAGAGGTCTTTGAAAACCCTGTGTTTGTATCGCTGTCCAGCCATATCTTAACGGCGTCGGCGATGAACCGGGTTCCCCTCGGGGAGGTCTTGGGTTAAAGAGCCCGGTGTTTGTGTCGCTATCCGTCCATATCTTAATGGCGTCGGCGACGAACAGGGTGCCCCTCAGGGAGGTCTTTGGTTAAAGAGCCCGGTGTTTGTGTCGCTATCCAGCCAAATCTTAATGGCATCAGCGATGAACCGGGTGCCCCTCGTGGAGGTCTTGGGTTAAAGAGCCCGGTGTTTGTGTCGCTATCCAGCCATATCTTAATGGCGTCGGCGATGAACCGGGTGCCCCTCAGGGAGGTCTTGGGTTAAAGAGCCCAGTGTTTGTGTCGCTATCCAGCCATATCTTAATGGTGTCAGCGATGAACCGGGTGCCCCTCGGGGAGGTCTTGGGTTTATTGTCACATTGTTTCTAGGGGCTGACTCTAGTTTATTTGTCGAGTTCTCATTGTGAATCTTTAGATCTAGAACTTCGAACTCTGTTAAGAATGCGCCCCTACGGTGAAATTCAAAACTTGGTCTATAGTCTGGGTGTCACATCGTTTAGGTTTAGAGTTCTTGATGCCCCTTATTTATGGCTTCATATTTTATACCCTTAATGACATGAAATGCAAGGGTGTTCGTGTATCAGGCAACGGGTGTTTGAGCTCTTTCAGTTGGAGATGTGTTGTAGCATTCATTAAGCTCTATTTGGTTCTGAGTGTGCTTCTATCTACTTAAAAAGCCTATAATTAAAATTGACGTTAGCAGCTTGATATTAAAACTTGCAGATGTACGATTTTAGACAGGTAAAGTAGTTTCTTTCATTAATTTGTACATACTTTTCATGATATTCACAATGCATGATATATTTACAATTCATGATGTATGTATAATGAGTAATATGTGAAAGAAACTTCAAACAAAATAACAGCGAAGGTGGATGCTATTCCATTACCGAGGGAGTGCGATTTCGTCTGTCGGTTTTAGCTCAAAAGTGCCATCTGCAAACTTCTGGCTAATCATGTATGGCCCCTCCCAATTAGGTCTGAATACCCCAGTTCCTGTCATAACTCTTTTCAGGACGAGGTCCCCGATTTGAAAAGTTCTTGGCTTGAATTTGTTATTGAAATATCTAGCTACTTTCCGTTGATGGGCCGCTATGTTAAGCTCTGCTTCTCTTCGCTTTCCCTCGAGTAAATCAAGCGCTTCCAATTGCAGCTTTTCATTCTCCTTCTGGTTAAAGTGGATTCTGCGGTGAGTTGGCACTTCTAGCTCCACTCGGATCATAGCTTCTGAGCCGAATGCAAGTGAGAATGGGGTGTACCCCGTAGCAGTTTTATGTGTTGTCCGATATGACCATAACGCAAAGGGAAGTTCATCAACCCATTTGCCTTTGGCTTTTTCAAGACGCTTCTTAATGGTTGACTTTACTATTTTGTTGATGGCTTCCACCTGCCCGTTTGCTTGCGGATGGGCCACAGCTGCAAAACTCTTTCGATCTTATATTTAGCGCAGAAGTCTAGGAATTCATTGCTTTCGAACTGGGTTCCATTATCGGTAATGATCTTTTGCGGTACTCCAAACCTGTAAATGATGTTTTTTAAGACAAAATTGATCACTTTCTTTGATGTGATTGTAGCTAAAGGTTCTGCTTCAGCCAATTTGGTAAAGTAATCAACAGCTACTATAGCGTATCTCATATTTGCTTTTGCGGTGGGTAATATCCCAATTAATTCTATGCCCCAGACCGCAAATGGCCACGGGCTAACCATTTGAGTTAGCTCTGTGGGAGGTGCTCTTGGAATTTTAGTGAATCTCTGGCATATATCACACTTCTTTACATAGGTCATGGCATCTAGATTTACATCGTGCCAGAAATAGCCATATCGCAGAATCTTCTTGGCTAATGTTTGACCGCCAGTGTGTCCTCCGCATTCTCCCTCGTGCAACCCTGCCAAAATATCTCTAGATTACTTCTTAGTCACACATCGCAGCAAGGGCATGGAGAATCCTCGTCGGTACAGCCTTCCATCTTGAATGAGGTACAGAGGGGCCTTGCACAATATTTTCCTTTTGTCTTTCCGTTCATTAGGAAGTGTCCCGTTGAGGATATATTCTTTGATTGGAGTCATCCATGATGTAGGTTCCTCAGTGGTTTCCATTATCCAGTCAATACTCGCTTCCTCAATAGTAGGGGTAGAAAGGACTTCGATGGGGATTAAACCCAGCAGTTGAGCATCTGATGAACTAGCATACTTGGAAAGAGAATCCGCTTTTGAGTTATGTTCTCTTGGGATGTGAGATATAACATAGTGATTAAGATTGTTTAGAAGTTCCATAGCTTTGATTAGATAAGAGGTTAGATTCCCAGTTTTGGTTTGGAACTCTTCGCGCACTTGACCCATCACCAACTGAGAGTCACTAAGAATTTGCAAAGTTTTTAGGTTTAGCTCTTTTACCAACTTTAGCCCTGTTATTAACGCTTCATATTCGGCCTTATTATTAGTCGATGGAAATTCTAATCTTACTACGTAGCATAAAGAGTGACCCTCTAGGGTTTCCAAGACAATTCCAACCCCTGAACAATATTCGTTTCTAGATCCATCAAAATATAGTTTCCAAATGGTCTCTGTTTCTGCTGGTTCCTCGACCTCTTCTCCTTTGTCTGTAAACTCAGCAATAAAATCTGCTAGGGTTCGGCCATTAATCGCTCTTCGAGGATGGTAAGTGATGTCATATTGACTCAGCTCGATGTTCCATTTTAGTAACCTTTCTGAAGTTTCTGGGCGAAAGAGAACTTGCCTTAATGGTTGATCGGTAAGAACCTTGGTAGGGTGAGATTGGAAATATGGTCTCAACTGTTTTGAGGCAACGAGGAGGCAATATGCGAGCTTCTCTAGCTTAGGGTAATTCAATTCGCCCCAGCAAGTCTTTTACTGATGTAATACACCGGCAATTGCACCCCTGCTCCTTCTCGGATTAGTGTTGCACTCAAAGCATGTGATGAGACTGCCAAGTATAAAAATAGCTCCTCCCCATCTTTAGGTTTCGATAACATTAGCGGTGATTCCATATGTCTTATCAATTCCTCGAAAGCCACCTGGCACTCTGAGGTCCACTGGAAGTCCTTTTTTCAAGGCATCGAAAAGAGGGATACACCGATCTGTTGCTTTGGAAACGAACCGGTTTAATGCTGCTACCTTTCCATTTAAGCTTTGGAGTTCCTTTTTGGTTTTCGGAGCCCGCATTTCCCTTAAAGCCGCAATTTGAGAGGGATTTGCTTCGATGCCCCTAGCATTGACGATAAACCCGAGAAATTTACCCGAAGAGACTCCGAACGAACATTTTAACGGGTTTAGTTTCATCCCGTATTTCCTGAGTATGTGAAACATTTCCGCCAAATCCTCGAGATGATTTTCGACCTTCTTTGATTTGACTAGCATATTGTCCACATATACTTCCATTGTATTCCCTGTTTGAGATTTGAACATGGAGTTTACGAGATGTTGGTAGGTTGCTCCCGTGTTTTTCAGTCCAAACGGCATGACCCTATAACAGTATAGCCCTCTATCCGTTATGAAACTCGTGTTCTCCTCGTCCGGCTTGTACATCATAATTTGATTATATCTGGAATATGTGTCCATAAAAGATAGTAACCCATGACCCGTTGTAGCATCTACAAGTTGGTCAATCCGGTGCAAAGGAAGGCTATATTTTGGGCACGCTTTATTAAGGTCTCAGTAGTCTATACACACTCTCCACTTTCCATTGGACTTTTTAACAAGAACTGGGTTAGAGACCCAATCTGGATATGTAGCTTCCTGTATGAAATTATTTTTGAGTAATCTATCTACTTCTTCTTTTAGAGCCTCAGATCTCTCAAGTCCCTGCATTCACCTTTTTTTGTTTTACAGGAGTCAATTTTTGATTTATATTCAACTTGTGAACAATTACATTCAGTGGGATCCCACACATATCTGAGTGTTCCCAAGAAAATACATTTAGGTTTGCTTTAAAAAACAAGATTAATTCCTTCCGCAGGTTCATGCCTAGCTGAGAACCTATCTTCAGGACTTGGTTAGGGTCTTTGGATACTTGAACGGGGATAGTATCTTCGGCCGGCGCTGCTTTATTTCCCCCCATACTGTTTTTCCTTGGATCAATTGCCTTTCGAGCGCCACTGTGCTCACTAGTATGGGGTTTTTGCTTTAGTTGCCATAAGAGGGGTTTCTGGATGCAAAGCGACGGCTCTATATCCTTCTTCAATTCCTTCTTCCTTGCTTCTGCCAATTCAACCAAATAACACTCTCTTGCTGCTTGTTGATCTCCTATAACTGTGCCAACACCATTCTCCGTTGGAAATTTCATAGTGAGGCGCCATGGAGCCATAGTTATTCTGAATGCTGCGAGAGTAGGTCTTCCTAGGAAGGCGTTGTAAGCAGAGGGTTCATCGATTATAACAAAGTCCTGTAACTGTGTGGCTTTTTGCTCTCCTTCCCCAAGCTCCACTAGTAGACTGATGACACCAATTGGTTGAACAGCTTGACCAGTGAATCCATGGACCTTGTTCTGACAGGCTTTTACATTGGCCATGGAAAGCTTCATCCTATGGAATGCGCTAAAGTAGAGGATAGTAACTGAGGCTCCGCTATCGACTAACATCCTTCTTACTATGGTCGGGCCCAGACCAACGGTTATCACTATTGGATCCTCTGTAGGTGTTATGATCCTAGTCGGATCTTTATCTTTAAATGTGATGTCATCTCGCAGGATTCTTGGTACTTTTGTCGATAAAACTTCGTCTATGGTCATGAGTTCACCTTTTTTCGAAAAGTTCTTCACCTCATGAGCGTACTTCACCATATCCCCCCAGCTTTTTCCAACCGGGTAGGGGCCTCCTAAAATGGTGTTTATGATCATCCTTGACATAGCAGCAATCGAAGCGTTCTCATTCTGTTTAGGCTGTCCTACAGAGGCTCCTTGGTCTTGAGTTCCCTGAGCATTCTAGGAGTTCTTTATGTACTATTGAAGCTTGTTTTTCCTTATCAGTTCCTCAATTAGGCTTTTCAAATGTCTACATTCGTTCGTGCTATGCCCCAGCTGGTTGTGAAATCGGCAGAACCTGTCAGACTTTATTCCATTATCAGTGACTCTTAACTTCCCGGGCTCTGGGTACTCTTCAGTGTCTTTGGTCTCCATATAAATGTTCTCTATGGTGTCATTAAGAGGAGTCATTTCAGAATTCTTGAAGAAACGAAGCTTTTTGTTGTTTCGACCATCTTTCCCTTCATTCCCCCTTTTCTGATTTCCTCCGGCGTTTTTCTATCCTCCTTGCACGTTTACGTCTTTCTTTTCTGATGGCTCCTTATTTTATGTAGCTTCCATTGTATAGGCCGGATCCTCATCCACGCCTATATATTCCTCTGCCTTGTCAAATAGCTCTTTGAGAATGGCACGCTTCTTCTTCTTGATCCACCTTGGTCTTTTTACTTATTCCTCCCTTTAGATCCATCAAAGCCAAACGTGGCACATAGTTTCCAACTTTGGTCGCGGCTGTGAAGGAAGGCCTTAATGGACTCCCCGGCCCTTGTTCCAGTTCATTCAATTCCATTACATCATGCACCTTGGTTGCTTGAAGCCTGAATTGCTGTCTGAACAGCTTGGCCAAGGTAGCGAAGTCATCCACGGATTTCGGCGAGAGTTTTGTGAACCAGAGTGAAGCTACTCCTTCCAAGTAGGTAGGTAAGTACAAACACTTGAGTTCATCAGTAGCATGTGCCCCATCCATATGCTGATCGTATTTGAATAGGAACACGTTTGGATCGCCAGTTCCATTATAGGCTTGTACAACTGGGGGTTCGAATTTATTTGGATATGGCGCCAATTTTATTCTTTCTATAAGTGGGGTTTTTGTAGGAGCAAATCCCCATTTCTTTTCATCATCCACCTGTTTCTAGCTCTCATTCTTGATCTTCCGTACCATTCCGAATATTCGCTCCTCCTCATTGAGTTGGTCCACGGGGCGGACGCCTTCCTCTTTACCGGATGTTTGCCTACGCAAACGATCGCGGTTCAGATTCCATGGCCCTGGACCTCCCGCATGGGGAAGTGCCTCTTTGGTGGAACCAAACGCTTGTTGAGGAGTTGCTTTTCCAGAGTGGTTAGGAATAGGTGGCCTCATTCCCTTATGACTAGGATTTGCAACCTCCTGGACAAAATTTCCTTTATTTGGACTCGAGGAAGAAGATCCAGTATCTTCCGTTCCAGTTGTTTTCACAGTTTTGAGACGACTTGCACTCATGGTAACTTTGGCCATTGCAGCTTGCATGGCGAACATGGTTTCAAGCTTCTTCATCATGGCCTCGTCCGCAACATCAATTTGACTTGTCAGTCCTGCTGCCACTTCATCTAACTCCCTCCTTGTTACGACAGCTCCGGCTTTAGAACTTTCACCGACTTCAAACTGATTAGCAGGCGGGGTGTCTTCCGTGTTAGTGGCATTATCGACATCTACGATGCTTTTACTTGTAACTTTCTTCGATGGTCTACCTGGTTTGCCTATAGCTTTTGAGATAAGTATTTCAACTTGGACAACTTAGATGATCGGAGTGGATTCAAAATTCCAATGCAAGGCCTCCTACCTTGTGAAAGAGCGAGAAATGGATTGGCCACCAAATGTTTTTCCCAAAATTGGGCTAAACACCAAGAGTGCGAGGAAATAAATCTCACAAAAAAAATGAAAAGTGGAGCCACACAATTATTAGAATGAAAGTAGAAGACACAAGCCTTTATAGTGGTTCAATCCAATAAGGATCTACATCCACTTTCATAAGAAATTCCATTATCAATATGAGGATTACAAGATTAACTTTTCTCTTACAATACTTTTATCACTCTTTTACTCACAAATCACACCCAAATCCATTAGAGATTATGAAGAAGCGTGTAGATCTGCGGAGATTTGATGAAGATGGTGTAGGATTGGTAGACTTCCTCTTTGAACATAAGCTCATTTAATCAATCCTCAATTCGCAAGTCACTTGGATGCATTTGATAGAAATCATGATCCATGGATTAATCTTCAATGTATGATGTTTGATAGATGTTGGAATTGTTATGGAATATTTTTGATATCACTTCGTGGCCTCAAGATTCGATCCACCCAAATGAAGAAGTGTGGGGGGTATTTATAGGAAATTTATAGACCAGATGGTAGTTCTGTAATTATGCAGAAAAACACCATGACTCATGTCATCGTCGACCTGACTTGGATCTTTGCTATAACTTATGTCGCCAACGACATGACTCATGTCACATTGCAGGTTAACTCTCGGCGCCTTGAGTTTTCGACGCGACATGACTCTCCTTGGCATGATTCATATCGTTCTGACGATGGCTGTTGACAATCTGGTATAAGCTGGATGCGACATGAGTAGGTCTCGACATGGTTCGCTATGATATGAATCGTCTCATTCGGATGATTCTATATTTACTTGAAGCGACATGAGTGGGGTGCGGCATGGCTTATCTTCAGAATTCAAATAGTGATCGGCCCTTTATGTCGTAGAACAACATGGTGGCAGGGTGGTATGACTCATGTCGTACGTCCCTATGTTTCTTAGCGCCTTGAGCTTATGATGCGGCATGATCCTGCTACATGCGTCTTGTCGCGCTCGTTATGTCCTGTGAGCTCCAGTACGGCATGATGGGGCTCGACTCATCTTGGTTACGATATAATGTCACTCCCATCTCGACATCATATTCTTTCCACGACTTATACACCATGTCGTTGAGCGACATGGATAGCAGTAGTATAACATCATGTCGCTGATCGACATGATTCAAAGGAGTTACAGCTGTGGCATGGTTCATATTGAGATCTTTAAGTGTCAGCTTGCCCCTCATGTCGCTTAACGATATGGGGGGTGGATGGCATGGCGTGTTTCATGAAGCCGACCTGGATTTTCCGACATGGCTTTAGACCGACATGAATGATAGTTGAGATAACAACTTGTGGCATGACTGTTAGGTCGACCCAGTCTTCTCGGAGTGTCATAGTGTGGCACAACACGGCTTAATGTTATTCACTTCCTGACGATATGACCTTGAAGCGCCTTGATGTCTACGCTATGAATCTAAGTTCAACTTGATTTTCTTTCATGTAACTCCAACGACTTGATTTATATCAACATGATTTTTATATCATCCTTGACTCATATTTTATAGGTTAACAGGCAGACTGAGTAGCATGTGACAGGTGATGCTTTAATGAGGACGATGATGCTGATCGATGGCGAGCGGGAGGCTCACGTACCAGTTTATTACTATCTAGTATTTTTTGTTTCCTCTAATACTATAGTGTTCTGCTAAGAGTTTTCAGTTTCTAAGCAATTGGATTTCATTATTATTACCTGTTGTATATGTTCTATTATTTTTATCCTTACGGTGTGAGATTTATAGCAGGTTTCGATGGTGCTTACCTACTTTGATGATCGTCCATAGCTTCTTGGCACACCTTTTAGCGCATCATTCTTCTTGTTTTGTGTGGGAGATGTGGGCGGTCATCACAGTTAACAAATAAACTTAGTTCACTTGGTACAGAAAATACACACGAATGTATTCTTTTTGTTTAGCAAACATCAATATACTTAATATGCACGCGCTTCATCCTAACATCTCTTATAATCCAAGAATCCATGTTATTATATGTCAATAATGCCAAACACACACATACATACATAGCTACACACACACACACACACATACATATATTATCCGGCTATATGAGACTCTATGCTATTCAATCCACTCAACCGCTCCATTCCAATGTGAGCCACACCTAACAAGTAACAATTTGAACTCTGGGTGTTGTTTTAAGGACATCATGTACAAATGAAGGAATTTTTATTGATTTGGCACCTCTGTAAACTTTATTCCACATATTACACTAACCGTTGGAAATACCATTCCCCACCATTGAGAAAATAATAAAAATACATGCCCCGAAGAGGCAAGGACATCAAAATTAGCTAGTTATCTGATTTCTGCTATCCTTATATCGGCATATGTTTAATAGGTACAACCAATTTCTGTAGTAGTCTAGTAAAGCTAACATCAGGTTGTGAGAAATGATTGTATACTATAGATTTGCAGAACCAAATTATGTAAAGCCAAAAAACCAATGTACATGTTTCCTAAAGGGTCTTCTTGAATTTCTCTACTACTATTTAATTTGTTCTCTTTGCATATATGTCCTTAAATCCATCGGACTTTATAGATTTTCAATGCCTTCATTGATTGATAATCAACTAAAATTAATGAAAAATTAAAAATAACTTTTTCCTTTCAAACCAATGTAATCGAATGGCTGGTTCACCTTGTAATAATTAGGTTGTAATATATCACGATACCAAATTGTAACAATTAAAAACTAAAAATGCTGCAAACATCCATAACACCAAAAAAAAGGAAAATTCTTATTAATGATCTCCTTCTTTCTTCTTCGTGTTTTCCTTCCTTTTGAAATCTATAGATAAACACAATGTCCTCAAATCCAATTAAATCCATGATATTAAAAGGAAAAAAAGATAAATCTCTACTATTAATAAAGATAATTCAATCATCAACGGATCCCTATCATCAGTATACAACCTCCACCACATCCTATTCCCGACTAGCCTTCGGCGAAATTCTACTACCAGATTATCACAAAAACCACCCATAATAAAACTTGAAATAAAAGTGTCTTAATTTTTACTGCTTTTGCATTTACAACACATGTATGTCCACCATTTTTATGATTAAATAAAAAGTAAATATCTCTAGTTACTAGATGCACGTGTATGTGGTTTACACAAGTAACAAGTAATAATAATGATAAAGAAGTAACCCACATAAAATAGGATATGCCAACTGTGAGAAATTAAAGAACTCGTAGAAATCTCCAAGATTTGGCAGGGGCTGGATCGTTTAGGTACAGAACTAAAGTCAAACGACGTTATTTTAACCTGAAATTGAAGTTGAAATCGAATACCAGAAATCGACAAAGAACAAACTGAATAAAATTTACACCCGAAATCGGAATTACAAACAATAGCGAAATTGATTCTCTAATGTCAAATTGAATGGGAGTTATTACCTGAAGCCAAATCGATTATCTAATGTCGAAATTGAATGCGACCCCTAAAATCTGATTCTTTGATGTCCGGTTAGAGGTGAACGGATTTGAATACTTTAAGCTTCGTGATTCTGGGATTCTTTTTTTTTTTGAAATCGTGGGATTTTCTGATTTAGTCGGCCGTTCTTTGTGAATGCGTTGGATAAAGAAATGAGAAATGGAAATAGGGATACAGATGTTAGTTTACGTTTTTACCCTTAGAAACCATCTTTACCAATACAAATAAGCATTGGCAATAAGCAAATTATAATTATGTACTTTTGGTAACCCATTTTTAACATGGTAACGCATATTATTGTTACTACCCTATAACTCAAATAAGTGTTGCCAATTGGAAAAAAAGGGTTATCAAATGGTCACTATAGCGTAGTGGCATGAGATTATGCTGATTTGTAACACGAGCAGATTGCAACGACCCAGATTTTTGGTCGACTAATTTTGAATTTTTAATATTGTTTTAAATATTGAGTTGATAATATAAATTATCTGATATGGAATGTATCGATCTAATAATCAAATACGATCTAATTTCGAATAAATCGAAATATCGTAATACGAAAATGAAGTATAATTTAATTCGAAGATAAAACTGAATTGAGATGATTCACCTGAGCAATATAAATTGTATTGACTATAAACAATAAATAATAATTTATTATCGAGGAACTGTCTGTTCTGAATTTAAATTATATCATATCGCTTTAATATGGTAATTTTATGTATAACAGGATCTGTTCCATAGTTAAAAATAGCAATATAACTTTAAAACATCAGTCGTTACGACTAGACAGAGGTTTGAGAGTGCAAGTTACGAACCATAGAATATTTTGGTTTATTAAATCAAATCAAAATCCAAATAAAAATCTATCCTTGTCAAATCAAATTAGTAAGAGTAAATTACTTCTACCTTAAGTCTAAATTTGTTAGCCTTATTTCAAAAGCACGCACCCTACAGATTTGAAAATGCATGCAAACCTAAAAATAGCATAAGCCTAGTTTGAAAATACACCACTTACTGAAAACTAGGGGTGAGCATTATTTGGTTAAACCAAATAAACCAACCAAACCAACTGATTTTGGTCAGTTTGGTTCGGTTTTGAAATTAGATCGGTTTGTAATCGGTTCGGAAAAATATTTAGTTTGATTATCGGTTTAACCAAATTAACCGAACTTTTTATTATATTTTCAAATTTATCGAAATTATTGTAAATATTTTAACTTAGTTTGGTTATCTAAGTTAATTTTAATCATCACATATGTACCAGAATTATTTTTTGGGAAGCAATGGAGTCATTAATAATAATACTTTAATCATATATTTATATTTTATTTAAAATTATAGTTAATATTATGAACATAAAGTCTAAAATATTTTTAGTCCGGTTAAATCGGATAACCAACCGAACCAACCAATCATTATTTAATTGGTTTGGTTTGGTTTTCATTTTTATCGGTTTTAGTATGGTTTGCAATTTTTATCATCGGATAAACCAAACCAACCAAACGCTCACCCCTACTGAAAACGACTTCCTTCTTTGCATGATTGCTAAATGCAAATCATTTTTACTCAATGCACACTGCACTTTTTCAGTTTTTCCCTCCTCCATCAAACACCATTTTTCCACCCCTTCCACTTCTCCTCCACCGTCAAATTCCACTTCACCTCCTCCCGCTTCCCCTCCTCCGTCAGCAGCGCCTCCGCCATCAACTCCGTTCACCTCCTCAGCTCCACCGCCTTCTACCCCATCTACTCCTTCAGCTCCTCCACCGCCACCTCCGGAGGTCAATGTCGAGGGGGAAAAGCTACGGTTCGTGAATTAGGGTTTGGGACCGGAGGTGGCGACTTTGCGGCGGTCGGGTGGAGAATAAGGCGCTGGATGGTTTGGTTGTTGTTGCGGTGGTCTTCGGTGGTTGGAGTGGTGGCGGTTGGCAGCAACGAGGAGGTCAACGCTTTGGAGAGCGGGTTCCAGGCATTTGGAATTGGAGAAGAAATAGAATGCATATGCGTTGAGTGATGGTACAGATGTAATACAGTAGTGTGCAAACAGTAAAAATGATTTGCATTTAGCATCACCCTTCTTATTTGTTTTCCCTATATTATATATATAATCGCTATTCCTTTTCTCCTTCCATGGTTTATTTTCAAAGAACGAAATGGAAACTTCAGCAAACGAGAATAAAAATGGTCGTTACTCTCTTATATAAATCCGCGATTTCTTTCCCTATCCACTTCTCTTCTTACAATCGTCTACAACAAGTTAATGAAATTGGAAAAAATGACAAAACCATTACTTCTCCCCTCTTTTAATTAATTCGAAAACACTCTAGTATAAAAAAGAAAAGAAATCGAATACGATTACGTATTTGAATTCGAATTCGAGACGAGCTTCGAGGGTATAAAGTTGTGCATATGTGACAAAGGGGACTTGATTTCGAGCATCAGTCGAGTTGGGGCATCGAGTTTTAGGGGATTCACAGATCTCATTCGTGATGATATTGGAGGTGCGATGCCTATTTTTGGAGATTGAATTTTCGAACAAATAGGTCATAGAAATGGCGTGATGAAGGTTCTTGGTGTCGGAGGACTGTTCGAACTGGACATTATTGATGTCCAATGGAAAGAGGGAGCGATGCAGAATTTAGTGGTGAAGGATCTAGTGAGCTCGTACACTAGAATTGAGGGGTCATGACTGGTGATTTATTTTGGGGTGAAGTCCGAAACTCGTGAATTTTGGGTATGAGTGAGAAAGGAGGTATGGAAGCCAGAGTCACCGCTGTGGTTATGGCAGTAATGGTGTCATCAGTTTAGTGGTGAGTTGAAGTTAGAAATGGTGCAGGAAATTGGGTTAAGCGGTAATAGGAAGAAGCCGTAGTTTTGAAAAGGAAGGAAGAAAAAGGGAGCATGAAGGTGTTCAATGAAATGTTGTAAAGGAGCCGTGTGTTTTCTATCCGAATTTGGAGGTGATAGTCTAGTAAGGTTTGTGATGCTGAGTTGGCTTCGGCTTTGGATTTGCGAAGTTGTTAGCAAGTATACATTTATGAATTATTTATTTAAATTAGTAGTTAAATTTAATTTATACAAGTTTAATTGGTAAACAAAATTAAATAATTGTAGGTACATAGTAAATTTCGTTTGAGTTATTTCATAGCCGAGAATACAGAATTAAACTGGGTATTCAGCAATGGGAAAATCAATGTGAGTAAACTCACTCTTTAGTTCGATTATGATTTATTATAATTGAATTTTTAATTAATAAAAATATTTATATGTTGATTGTTGGTTGGTTGGTTGCATTTTTGTTTATTGATAAATCATGGTTATTATACAATAAATATTAGTTATATTTAGGCTTGGTGATTGTGGCTATATATATATATATATATATATATATATATATATATATATATATATTGGTGGTTGTATATTTCCCGCAGTACCATTAGTGGATGCCCGCAGTATCATTAGTAGATGACCTACACCCCACAATACATTATAGTGGATGAACTTCTATACCGCAATATCCGGCCTTAAAGCAGGATGGGTATTATTTATGTTGGATAACATCTGTGGATGCATGAAAACAGGTTGGAGGGATCTAACTAGATTCCTAAAAATTTACTTATGTGTTTGTTTTCATATATATTACCATATATGATGTGTTAGAAAACCTGTGATTGATAATTGGGTGTTTTGGATGTTAATTGGGTGTTTTGGATGTTTGAATATCATTGTCCCTAAATATTGATATATAGAAATTTCGTGAAAAAGGGATCTTGAGATTTGAAAAGGGAAAAACAAGGGATTTTGAGATTTAAAAAGGGAAAAGCTATTTTTCTAAAAATAGAATTTGAATTTAGAATAAGCTAAGAAAAAATATCTTGTTTTGAATAATAAAAACAAGTAGTGAATTTATAAACGATGTTTATAAATAAAATGGAATAATTTTCATTGGATAATGCGGGGAATTGAAATAAATTTATAAATGGTGTTTATAAATAGAATGGAATAATTTTCATTGAACAATATAGGGAATGTAAATTTTGATGTGGATTTAAAAAGGGAAATTGAAATTCTATTCTGATGTTTAGATTGCAGATTGAATTAAAATAAATCTGTATGGATATGTGATTTAAATTCGATTAGATCGAATTTATTTAAATAAAATATTTTTAGAAAAGATATCAGGATTATATTAAATAGAAGTTCAAATTTAAATATGAAAATAGATTCACTGTATATGTATATATATAAGTTATAATCAGTAAAGTATTCCAGAATATGAATTGGGTTTCAAATAGATTTGAAATGGAAACTTGTTTTAAATTATAAAATAAGGAAGTTAATTTTATAAACAACGTTTATAAATTAGGTAAGATTATTTTCAAAGGATAATTTGGAATTTTAAATTCAAGTATGAATTTAAAAGTGAGCTAGAAAATGTTTCAAAAAGGAAATGATGGATTTTATTCTGGAATTCAAAATATAAACGAAATTGAGATAAATCTAAGGATTTATAATCAGAATTCGATTATATCGAATTTTATAAAATAATTTATTTAAAAGGGATTGGAATTCAGTATAGAAGATTGGATTATAGATAAATTTATAATGAGTTACGAAGTAATCGGCGATTAGGGATAATCAGAAATATTAAGTTGAATTGGGAATTGGTTTAATATACATTAAATAATATAGGAATGGAGTTTAAATTTATTAATAAACAAAGTTTAAACGTTTACATTTAAATGTAATTAAAAAGAACTCGCCGCAGCGTGGTAATTCGTAATTTGATGTTTCGAACTTCAATTGAATATATAAAACTCAATTTAAGTCAGAATTTTTTGAAATAAGAATCGTCCTGACTAACTGAATAATAGTTTTCTAATGGAAGAAAAAAATCTGGATTTCATCTTATTGATATTGAGTTATGTCAAAATCAAATTTCTGGAAAAATAGCGTTATAATCATTATTAAACCATAACGGTTTATTTAAAATAATAAAGGGATTTTAAGCAAATAAAAGTTAGATTTCCATTAGAACATTCCAGATTTGAGTTATAAAATAAATATGAACTCAAGTAGAGTAAATGGATTGATTTTTGAAACAAAATCAGAATTTCAATTATTGAATAGAATTAACTAATTTTAAGAATAACTGGTTAATGGAATTTTGAATCGAATTTGGGCTTTAGATAAGTGAATTGGATTTGTGAATTCATATTCGAAATAGAATATGAAACTTGAATTGAATGGAATTCAATTGGTTTATAAGCAAATTAAAATTGTATATGATCATGATATGTTCAAATAAAAAAATTAAATACACAAAAGAACTACTTATAGAAAAATTAGCGAATTGAGTTAAAAATGATTGGCTTGAGTTGAAATAATTTGGGAATGGATGCATATATGTTAAATAGGTATAGAACAAAGAGAATAAAGAATTTAATTCGAGTACCCAAAAAAAAGGTACATGTTTAAATTCCATATGAGATTTTTATGAGCCTATTGGGCAAGCTGCTTGGCTTTTTTATTTTCGTTTTTGAATGGAAAGGGCCTAGAGAGGCGAGTTGAGGTTTGAGCTATTGATCCATACAAAGGAGATGCTGGCGAAATTTTCAAGAAATTTAAGGAGTTAGATTGGGTTTAAGAAAATTTGATAACTGGAAATCAATATATCGATATATATAGAATTCGACAAGGAAACGAACTTAAAATAGAATATTATAAACAAAAAAAAATCCATAAATTTAAATCTAGTAAGAATAGAAAGAGAACGTATACATGTTTAAAAAAAATGGATAATTGGACTTATATGATGCCGATTATTCGAGATAAGTAGTCTTATCCATTTTGAAGTTAAGAATGTTATTTAGTTAAGGTCTGAGAGGTAGTTATACCCCAACTTGATTGATTTCGTTATTAACAGACAAATAGAAAGAACTAGTCTTGAAGATCAATATTTAAATAAGATTTAGTTGAATGCAGTATTTTGGGTTGTTTTAACGATGACTTATACAACATTCATTTTTACCCAAATAAGCGGAATTTTGGAAATATAAAAATAAATATTTCCTATGTATAGAAATAAACAAGTTAGGGAAAGAGATAAGTAATTGGAATGTTTTCCAATTATAAATAGAAGATATTTTATAAGTATAGAAAATAAAAGATGGTGATATAGGAAAATATTTTCCAAATAGCGTAAGAGGGCAAGATGATTGTTGAAAACACTGGGTTAATAAATATTGATAAGGAAATGGAGAAGTGATTTAATTAATAAAATTTTAATAAAGGGGTCCAGTGATTGTTTATGATTTGGATAAATGTTTGTTTTCCTTCGATAGTTAAATAACTGAATATCGAAGTATTGGCCAATATCTTTGTCAATATTGAGAGACCAGTTGGATTATTATCCAAGAACCACTATGTATTGGCACTAGCGTTGCGAATCAAATCAAATGAAGACAAATCTGAGACGGAGTAAAGTGCAAGGGCTTTTCCTGTAAATCCTAGGTAGAAATTGCCTAAGATGGATTAATGGAAATTGTGCCTTCGGTTTCGTTCAGTCCCGGAACGAACGTGTATGGACGAATGTTAGACAGAGTATTTCCAGTGATCGCATATTTTGGTCTATACAAATATACATCTGGTGGAGGAGAATTTATACTCTTAGCATAATATCCAAAATATCTTTGGGCAAATCGATTAGTAATTAACGGATATGACGATGTGGCATTCAAAGTGATTGTGTATCAATGAGAGGTAAGTAGTCTAACCTCAAAACCTCATAACTGGGAAATAGTATAAAATCGGGTAGGTCGCATGGCTAAATTGGTCGCACCCAAATAGGGTGTATTGTCACCTGATCTAGGGAAATTTCATTTTCTTTTTAAATCTTTCGATGTTGTCCCTTTCGCGAAATGGTTGCTGATCCCAACCGTTAGTGACAATACATTCGGTACTCTCAAGCGAAGTGAGAGGTCGTTCATATTTAGCCTTGGTTGCAAGATGTTCTTGTTGAACCCGGTGTATTCCTCTCTAGAGATACATTGTCGAAAGGTAGTCCAATACTTTGACGGTTGGAATTCATTATCCAATAAGAGCATGCGGTTTTGATTGTATACTATGTATGTAGAGAGTGAGATGCAAACGTTCTGCTAGATTGTTATTTACTTATTTTATACACTATTATAATATCAAAAAAGTACTGATTTTATAAATTTGGGTTATCGTAAGGTAAAAATTAAACCATCTGTGTGTATATGTGGATCGGTCTTACGATTGTCCTTTCTTTTAAAAAAGGATTTTTAAAATTTAAACCAATGGTTGGAGTTTACTCACACCAGTCCGATGACTGACCCGGGGTTTATTTTGTTTTGTTTTACCCTATACTCTTAGGTGTCTAAATTTATACGGGCACTCAAGTAGTTCAGGTGTTTACAGATGTACTCAGGAGGCTTCAGTATTAGTTACCTACTGTTTATTTTCGGTTGTGTTGTAATGTACTCGGATAATGGTATGTATATGTATACACAGTAAAAAATTTGTATCCCAAAAGTTATTATATATATATATAATATTTTGTTCCCCTACGATGTGAGATTCTATGTTGTTATTTCTGTTCTTCTTCTATCTTTTTCTTCTTTATTTCATAATGATTCGTATTTCTGTGCAATTTGGGTTGGATGTATGGTGTATTTAGTCAACTTAAATAGTTCAGAAATTCGGGCCATTACACAGATAATACATGATATCATGGGAAAGAAACATACTGCAACTAAGCCTATTAAAATTTCCACCTTACCATTTGGATCGTTTACTTCAAAGAAATTTGGAGCTGTTGGGAAACATTCTTTAATCACATCGCAATAGGAGGTTAATGATATCCTTTAAGACAAATATTTTTGGAGTGGAGACCATTCCTCCTCGAAAAAGTGACACTATCTCATCCCCTCTTGAAAGGTATTTTGCTTATACCGCCATCCACATTTGGCATGGAAGCTTTGTTCCTTTTCTGGATTTCATTGCCCGATTCCTGTGATATTTAAATATTGCTCCCATCTAGCTTTCTCCAAACACCTATACCTACCTTTTAGGTTTAGAGCTTTTGTCACTAGAATCCGGTATCCCTTCTACAGATCATCCGCTTCTTGATTAGTTGGTCCGTCCTTCCAAACTTAGTGACTTGAATTGCCAAATCTTTCATTTAATCCCTTAAATAAATTGCTATTGGAAAGAGTAGTTAAATTCAAAGACTAGGAGACTTAATATTTCTTCATACGTTGCCCACTTGGCATTTCTGTAAGCTTCAAGACTTCTAGTTCGAGCTTTGACCATATCTTTTACTTATTCTTCTTATCTTGATGTACAGTTATTGTCCAAATGCATGTTCACATGCAGTCTTTATTTCAGATGCTGCCCTCAAGCTTCCTACATTTGCAAGTAAAATAACTATTGACCTTCTTTATGCGACTTCAGAAGAGTTGGGTAATAGATCCTCTTTACTGACACTCAACATCCTTCAGAAATATTCTCTCATGCTACTTAATCAAAATATTATTGGACAACCTCTCTTGATTTCTTTCAGTAAGGGGACACTTTCTCTAGCTATGGGAAGAAACACTCCTTTCTCTTCTAACTCTCAAACATTTCCTGACATTCTTGGTGAGTGATCTATGTGGCAGCTCGAAACTTAATAGCATCCTTGTTTTTTGATCCATTTTCATGATACACTTTGTTTATGATTCTTTAGATGTTATCAGTTCCGAACTAAGTAAGGTCAACTCGTCATCTCTAGTTCCAAAAGAAGAAACCTCTTCCTTAAGGAATGCTCTGCTCAAGTCTTAAGAAGCTCCTAAAAGGAAACTTGTAGATATAATTGCTAAGAATTATCCATCCAAGGGATCAAAAGATATTGCAGATCATGTTCTTGTCCTAATGCGAATGTTGGTTTGCCTATAACCACTTTTCTGAAGGTTACTTCCCAAACAGATGTTCATTTATTTGAAATTCCTGAGGTTCTTACTGCGATCCGCCATGCAACTGGATTTTCTTTATTTTTTAAGGATCTCAATTCTCAAGGACCCCCTGCAACTCTAACCATTGAGGGCTTTGATGAGTTGGTTAAATGGATTATGTCTTCTTCTTCATTTTTCG
Source organism: Allium sativum (assembly GCA_030737875.1). Classification (NCBI taxonomy): domain Eukaryota; kingdom Viridiplantae; phylum Streptophyta; class Magnoliopsida; order Asparagales; family Amaryllidaceae; genus Allium; species Allium sativum. The sequence continues at coordinate 436,106,146 of CM060912.1, forward strand.
GTATTGGTCTTCCACCTTCTATTTCTAATTCATTTAGTTGTCATCAGTTTTTAATTGAGCAACAACTCTTGGTATGGCCCTTACATCTTACTGCCTTTGGTTTTGCAATTGTATCTTTTATTTATGCTATGTCTTCTCTTTTTTTAGGTCATCAAACAGTGGTTTTCATTGCAAGACGGTGCTACTGCAACTTCTTTCGATTTATCATGGCTTAAAGAAGAGAATTTTTCTTAAAGAATGAGATTGCTTCCCTAACCAATGATAGAGATGGCGTGATAAAGAAATAGGAATTATTGGAAATAGCTCTTGCTAATGCAGAATCTTCAATAGTCACTACGCCATAGATGTCCTACCACAACGAAAATCCAAAGTGTTCCTAGCTACAATGTAGCGATAGGTACACTGATTTTTGTCTATTGAAACACACGCTTCAAAGTTTACCATAGAAAATCCAAGGTGTTGTAGTAACCACGTGAATAAATTTATCAATCTGGGGATTACGATCCAACGGTCCACTTTAGCAATCCGCGTGAAATAATCTTTAACAACAGAAGCAAAAACAAAAAACAAAGAGGCAAAAGACTTAGCAAAATTTTCAAGGGTTTCTATTGAAAAATCAACAAAATACACCGCCACTCAACCTATCAATGACTCTCACTTGCAATTTCAATTAGGGCTAAAAGTTCAAGTTTACAAGCTTAATTGGGGTTCGATTACGACAAGTTCGAGTTCAAGTTCAATCAGAGCTTCGGTGTTTCAATTAGGTCATCAATTGGGTTCGTTTAGGTCTCAAATTTCAGTTAGGGCTTCGATTTAATCTGTTGCTTAAGGTATCACTTAATGTATGTTTCAAATATTTCCTAACTTGATTGTTGTGTTGCCTAATTTATGGATTTACTTGTGTGGTCAGGTGTAATCATATTCCTGATTTTATTATTATGTTTATTTTTGTAACAAACTTATGTTGAGTAGTGCTTATGTGATATTATTATTTTTTCCTTATAGTCATGGTTAAATAATATTTGTGTATGTTATTTGTGTGTAAATTAGTGATGAACGAGGAAAAAATATGGGCAGAACTTCCTAAGTTCAGATGGCTGCAGGTTATTTGTGTGTAAATTTAGGACTTGATTACTAAAGAATACATGCATGTCCAAATGTCCACATGCTATATTGGGCAAAAAAATGAAAAGGAAAAATAACTGCAAAACTTGGGGTGTTTCAAAGAAAATAACTGCATGCTATTTAAGCAATAAAATGTTGTTTCTGCCTTGATTAAATGTTGTAATTGATGTATCATATTTGTGGCTTCTTTTTGTATCTTTTTTATTGTTTCTGTCTATATTACGTGTTAGTGAAGTAGCTGTTTTATTTTATAATGCGCTTGGTTTATTTTATTTTGTAATTATTTCAATCTAATGTTAATTTCTCCATTTTGTGTAGGATTGAGGCAAATTTTAGGTTCCACCACAAGGGAAAATTTGGGAAGAATGGATATGTTGGTAGAGAAGTGGCTATTGTCAAGGGAGTTGATCTAGATAGGTTTGCATACATAGTACTGATGGAGTTTGTCAAGGAAAAGCTAGAGTACACCGAAATAGGTGGAATATATGCATGGAAAGGTCCAATGAGTGGGTGGAAATTGGTGGCTAATGATGTAGAGCTGTAGTTTATGATGCAAATAAAAAATAGTGGTGATTACATTGATTTCTATATCGACACTGTCGTCAATGATAGTACCGAGCCAATTAAACAAATGCAGCCACATGTCATCGTGCGCCCAAGGAAGAATCTATTTTCAGGTATAAACATATCTTCTCATTCGTACTATTTTGATGAATTTGGTCATTTTGCTGAATATATTTTTATTTAGGACTTTTTTGATTTTTAGTGCACTTAGTAGAATAATAAAGAACTTGTATGTTGCAACTGCAAAATCACAGAAATGGCAGTTTGTCACCGCTCACCATCTACAACAGGTAGCAAAAAAGAAGTAGCTGACTGATCAAGTCTTTACTCCTAGAAAGTCGACATGGCTAAACAATTCCCAAGTGGCGAAGCTGCTGTGAGTCCCCCTATCAACAACAAGCAGACTGAAGTCTTTACTCCTAGAAAGTCGGCACGGCTAAATAATCCAGTTACGAACAATCCAGAAGTGATCAGCAGAACTGCTGCGAGTCCACGTATGAACAAGAAAAAGGTGGTCAGCAAGAAGTCAACTAGAGTCAGTAGTTCGATGAAGTTACCAGAGAAGGAAAATCCAATTGAAGTCAGCGATGCAACTTTGAATATCAACTCAGCAGGAGTCAGGAGTTTCAATAATTCTCTACATGATGAAGAGGAAAATACAGATGAAAATGAGTTTCTGGTAAGAAGACTACATTTTGATCTTCTAATATATGATCTACATATTTTGCTAATATTTACAATAATGTCTTGTTTAATTACCTCCGCCACCTCCACCGCTTACAAAATACGAAAGGGAGAGAGACAAAAATGTCTCACAGAAGAATAGTGTTTTTGGAAAACTTAGGATGCCTAAATTAGTTTCTGGAATGAGAAATGAATTTGGAAAAAATAAAGCAAAATCAAAGATGCTTGATGTGGAAAGCGAAGATTATGTTCCAGAATTTGAAGATGATACTTCAAAAAATCAGGCAAAGGTGCGTTATAGCTGAAGATTAATTTTATATTGGTAATTATAGACTAGCTTGATTTTTTTTTTTTTTTTTTGCATATTTTAGATAACCAAAAAAGTTAGGGTTACAAAGCCTCGGTCTGGACCAACAACTTGTTCACGAGCCAATGTTGAATCTGCAACTAATAAGAATGCAACTACAAAGGCAGGGGAAGTACCAATTCATACGCAATCTGATGGTCCACCATGTAGCGTTGAGTTACCACACAATGAAGGAATAGGAACAATGGCGGCTTATATGGCTATGCGAGATCGCCAGAAGATTAATAGTAGTGGAAGTGTAAGTGCAAGGAATAAGGTTGTTGTCGAAAATATCTCGACAAATATTGAAAATGAAGAAGATGAAGTAAAAGAAGATGAAGGTAGTATTTGATTGATTTCTGATTTTAATAGTTTAAGTTCTCATTTATGTTTTTCCTAGCCTTCTCGTTACTATTGTATGTACTTTGTAATGGTAGTCGGAGCTCCCAGAAGGAAAGATGGATAAATTTCATTCAAGGCCATATGACAAAAGAGTTGTAATCCAAATGAATGATCGGGGCCAACATATTTTAGACGATGACCAAGTAATGACTGAACTAAGTTATTTTTTAGGAACACTGGAGAGGAGTGTTCCACATACTTACAAGTCTTGGTTTTATGTTCCTGCAAGTTTGAAAGACACGCTGTGGAGCTATGTAAAGGTAATTTGCAAACTTAGCTGAATTTTACTTAAATATATGAGACTTGTCACAAAAGTAGCATGACTGTTCCCTTTAATGTTTGATTTGTATTTAACCAGCAGTAGATTACTCCGAATGAATGTGAATAATGGGCTTTGAGGTCAATTCGTGACGCTTGGAGGGGGTACAAGAATCGTATTAAAAAGGCACATTATACAAATTATGAAACTGATGAAGAGAGGCTTGAAAATAGGCCGGATCAAATTCCACTTTAGGATTTCAAAGTACTCTTGCAGTTTTGGGGAGTTGAAAATTTTCTGGCATAATTTTAAGTCTTATCACAGAATTTTTTTCCCTTTTTATTCATTTAAATCAGTCAGATAAACATATTTATTTCATGTTGTTTTGTAGTCCAAGGCCCTTACAAATTCTGCAAATCGGAAATCATATACTGACACACACAATGTTGGTCCAAAACTTTTTTCCTAAATTCGTCATAAGATGGTATGTATTTTGCTTATTTTTATGGTTGGCTAGTTTTACAATATAGGTCATATAGAGGTATGCTTGTTTAACTCGAATGCATTATCCTTGTTTAACTCTTGAATAAACTACATATCCTTGTTTAACTTGTCTAGCAATATTAGTGATATATGTTTTAGAACAATTGGTTTGATATCCTTTTACTATCTAATGTTTTTTGTATTAGTCCAAGGAATCAGATGGAGTACTTTATGTTAAAACTTGCAAGCGAAAATAAGGAAAGGTGTACAAGACTGATGCTTCAATAATGAACTACAGAACTGTAAGAACTTTATTTTCTCTTCAATCGGATGTCAAAAAAATGCTTCATTTTGCACGTGATCATCATTATTGTAGAATTAGATCCTGTTTTGTTGAAACCGATAGCAGGATCATAGCAATGGTTGTGATCTTTTACTTTGGGTTTCAGTGTGTTATATGCCGCAATTCTTATTTAAGAAACTTGTTTAAAAATTGTTAATTTTATTTAATGCTACATTTTAAAACTGCTTTATTTTGCAGTAGAAGATTGAAAAAGCAATTGGTGAAGGAGGTGACGGAGTTGTTCATGAACTTGTTTCTGATGGAAAGTCGCACAGTCCATCATGGCTTATAGGACGGCACAAAAAGTCTCCAAAAGTTTCAAAAGCTGCTCCAGCAGCATGCACATACATACAGGAGCTAGCAACGAAGATAAGGGAAGATATAGCTGATGAAGTCAAAGAAAAGGTAAACAAGATGGTCCAAAGTGAATTTGATGCAAAGGTAAACGAAAAAGTTCAGGAGAACTTGAAAAGGATGCTTATGTGAAGCAAACCCTAACATGCACATTGATATGGGGGATCTTTGTGCAATAGTTCGCAGTGAAGGCACTAAAACTGAAAGCATTGAATGCAGTTGAGGCTCACGCTCTTAGTCATTGGTATTGGGGATCTTTGTGCAACTGCAGTGACCGTGAATTGATATTTAGTACGTACTAGCTGTGTTTGTAAGTATGCTCTGTGAACATGATTTTTCGGGCAATGTTTGTAAGTACTATTTGTGTTGCTTGTGAATCCAAAATGAGAAATAGTTTAATTCAGTGTGATGTTAAATTCTGTAATATTGCAGTATGTGATTTAATGTTGCCATAGCTCTTATATAATGTTGTTGTATGTAATGCTAAATGTTGCCATTGCTATGATATGGTGTTTCCATTAGATAGTAAAAGTGTTGCATAGATTAATGCATGTGGGCCCCACAACAGGGTTTTGTGAACCCGATCTACAGCCACAACAGGATTCCATGAACCCGGATTACTGATTTTAGTGGGCCCCACATTTTTGTAAATTTAGCACATGTGGCAACACCTGTCATGATGCTGCCTTAGGGTCGCGAAGACGTTTCCTTTGACTGACTCTAAGACAACGCGGCAAAAGGCAACCCCGAAAAAGTGTTGCCACAGATCACTTTTGGCCTATACCAACATTTTTTTGGCACCTCCTACATCACTTCTCTATTGTTGCAGTATGCAATCTATGGCGTAGTGAGTTGAGGAGAAAAGTGTTAATCTATCTTTAATTTAGGAAACTAGTACTTTGAACAAGAACTTGGAAAGGACTAAAGAAGAAATTACTACACTTGATTCTGGTTGTTCTTCTTTGCAAGAAGATAACTCTCTTTTCAAGGAGAATAATTCCTCCCTTGGGAGTAAGCTTGATAAGAATAGGGCTTTTTGACAAAGGCCATTGATGTGATTAATGATGCCAAGCAAAAGCTCTCTTGTTTTGTTTAAACCACACTGGATGAAATCAGTGTTAATTCATTTAAGGATGATTCCTGCTCATATATGCAGATAACATAAGAAACTATCCCGATTTAAACTTTTATTCTCTTGATTCACTTCTAGTAGAAAGGTTCATTACAAAGATAACTCAGGTAAAGGAAGGGATTATTATTGTTGAAAGAGCATAGATTGACATGAAAAAGCTTTTATTTATTGATGACATTTCTGTGGAAGAGTCAGATGTCGACGATGAAGAAGATGTAATCATAACATCATATGTCGGTTGCATTGATGACAACAGCCATGGATTTAGTGATATTCCAAGAAATAAAGGCGATTGTAGTGACAACTTTGATGATTCTAATGAAATCCTTCAGGCTCCCAACGGTCAGGATGAAATGCCAAGTAATAACCTTGAAACTCTTAATCATGATGCCACTCCAGCTAGAACTTTCTATCCTTCCAACACATAAGAGGAGGACATAGGTTTGAATTTGAGGAATGCAAAAGATGTTGAGACCCACCAATCTTCAGCTTTAATTTCTAAGTTATGGTAGCTTTAATAATAAATCTTTGTTTGTATTTTCAATGATTATCCTCTTTCTTCCCGATTAGATGAAAAGGAATACACTAGGTCTTAAGTACATCCAACTCTAAAAGGCACGATCATAAGTAGCTTGTCTCGCCATGGAGCTAAATAAGCAAACGAATGAATATAACACCTTATTTGGTAAATATCATCAACTTGATAAAAGTTCTACGAGATCATTGTTATTTAAACATAAAGAAGCCGCCACCAGGTTGGGAATTACTAGACTTCTTTGTGAGAGATTTTTGACAGAGAATGCCGAGTTAACAACTCTATTATGGATGTTAGTTGAAGATAGGGATATCTTGGTGGATCTCTTGCATAAAGTTTATGGCAGATATGAAACCATATATTTTTCTTTTCTAGGTGACCTTAGCGAAGGTTTGCTTAGACGTTTTCACAGAAGGTGCTTAGATGAGCATGGCATTGATTTCCATCCAGGGGCCTGCTGGAATCTTCCTCGAGTCCATTCGATTCTCGGATATTTGCCTTTAGACAAGCTTAAGTTTAGCAAAATTAGATTTTTACCTGAAAATTTCAAGAGATCCATTTTGTATGAACAAGAAGAATATCTGTAATATGTGTATCCCTTTGGCTTTTGATATTACTGTAATGAGTTCGCTTTTTCCTGATTTCATTCTAGAATTCATCCCCTATGATGGGTTCGCTCTACAAGGATTTCTTAGGGAGATTTGTTAGATTGAAGAAAGAATACCATGAGAAGTCCTCACTTATCAAATCTTCAAAATTGGCAAGATATTGCTTTGTTAGAGACCTTGAAAAAATTTACACCCAATGTCCTCGGATTCGCCTTGTTTTTCTATGTGAAGAGAAGGATAAACTTTTAAAGGAGATTCAAACATATCACTCGAAATTGACTCGGGGCTATGATAGTCCCTCAACTGGAGAGTTAGATCACTACAAATTTCCTCCTGCTTATACCCCTGAAGGACTTGAAGTTCCACACTTACTCTTTTTGCTAATTCTTTGAGCAAGGTTAAGAGAGTTGTTTCTTTCCCTGAGGAATACTCAAATTACTCGTGATCATGCTTCCGAGGACTTTTTCATAGAAGTATTAGAGTTTTGATACTAATATTACGTTTTTTGAGGAAGACAGGTGTGTAGCGTGATGCTACACAGCCGAATACTAATATTATGTTGTTATCCGTCTCCTGGACATAACCATTTGGTAGCATGTTTTTGTGGATAAACTTGAGGTTTGTGTATTCATTGTGTTATGCATGGCTTTTATCTTTGACTCGAATATCCACATTCGAAATTTGTTTTACGTTTTTTGCAAGAAGTACAACAACTAACATTTTTTGCATTAGTTCCCTGATGAGTGTTTAATTTTCTTCTTATATTGTGGCAAGCATTGTTCTAATCAAAATTGCATAATAAATTAAACTTGTAAAATGGTTTTGTGGATTATGTACACATCACCTTATATATAACCTTTGTTCGTGTTTAAAACTTCCTCATCTAGGAGTTCCATCTACATTATTCTGCATAAAATTAACACATAACATTTTGTGTAAGTTTTTTGCTTGGGGTAAGACACTTATCATAACTTGCTAAGATTATGTGAGACATTATCTAGATTGAAATCAAGTAAAAGATGAAACTTGCGTTATAGTAATATGATCATTCTTGTTTTACATTTTACCAGAAAATGAACAATAATTTTGCATTGTATAAGTTTAGAAAACCTCCCTGTATGCGGTGTGAGAAATTATAACCTTTATTAGAAGTTTTTATATACAAGATTCGGGATATCAACCCGACTATTGTTTTATAGATCCTTTTTCGGAAACGGGATAATAGGCCCAAATTCTCTAATTGTACATAACAATGAAATCCAGAACCTATTCTGGGAATGAGGATGGAAAGTTCATAACCCTGTATAATGCAAATGTAACAATCCCTTTCTAAAGGTATTATAAGTCCAGAATATCTATTTGGATATATGAGGAAAAGATTCAAAACTCTAATTCGAGTTTGCATAACAGAATTCTGGTTACCCATCACTTAGGAAGTAGAAATTATATCCTTGAGACCTATATTAGGGTATTTAACTAGAAATCCAGAAATCCTCTTCTGGAAGTATATATATATATATATATATATATATATATAGATGTTCTACAACCCATACTCGGGCATTTGTAATTAAAGACCAGAAACCCATACCTGGCAATAATAGAAGTTCTGAACCAAAACCCAGATTCAAGTATTCAATAGAAGACCAAAAATCCATGTATAGCAATAATAGAAGTCCCGAACTAAAACCCAGATTCAGATATTTAGTAGAAGACCAGAAATCCACGTCTGGCAATAATAGAAGTCCTGAACCAAAACCAAGATTTAGGTATTTAATAAAAGTCTAAAAATTCATATCTAGCAATAATAGAATTCCCGAACTGAAGTGCAGATTCGGGTATTTGTAGTTTTGGTTCCCATTTCAGGCTTATTCTTTAAAGCAGAGGTTGTACATTCTTTAAGAGATCCCTTTTAGTTTTCTTTCTCTTCGGTGAGCTAAGGTGTAAGTAGAGGCGAGTGCATGCTTAGAGTGCTCCCTTTGAGCTTTGTTCCTTTTTGCAGGATAATGTATAAGCAGAGGATGTATGGGCTTAGAGTGTTCCCTTTGAGCTTTCGTTCCCTTCTACGGGATGAGACATAAGCAGAGGTTGAGCATGCTCATTTATAGACAGAGGCAAGACGTACTTAGTCGAAGCAGAGTGTGCTTTTATTTAGATATTCTATCCCGACCATTGCTGGCGTGGATTAGAGGCTTACGCTTTTGATGCTTTAACCTGGCTCTTTCTGGTTTGGGTGCGGCTAAAGGTTTACACACCACCTCCCTCCGGGAGGTGCCTTGCCCCGGTCATCTTGGGGGTGACAAGGGTTTTTACCATTGTATGTAGCAACACCCTTTTCAGGTAGTTCCAAATTTTAAGGAATTTTCCATGCTTGCAGTCGTGTAAACATTCTTTCTTCAAGGCCTCTTTTATTAGAACAGGTTTTTCTTTACAAATTTGTGCAAGGAACTCGATAATCTTTCTCTTGAGGACCCCACAACAGTTGATTTCATGTCATTCATCATATAGTAGTGGCAATATGGCCCTCCTATTTTTCTTTCGTATTTGGGTTTCTTCTTTGATATTGGCCAAAGTTAAGCTCATGTTTGGTTAGGAAGTAGATATTTTCGATAGATGTGATAAGGTTGTATCCTTCGTGCAGTCTTAACTTAATGATTTCCTTTCTACATGGGAACGTAGTACTTTTGTTTCCCAGTTTTGTTGTTTCATCATCTTCAAATATTCTTTTCAATGTAACTTGAGGCTGAAGTGTAATTTTCTTACACCATTTTGAAGCAAAGCGGTTAAAATCCTTCATTATTTCTTGCTCGAACATAGTTCTGGTGGCCTATGCTTGAATGGATTCTTTTATGTGTGAGAATAAACTATATTCCTTTTATGCAGTGTCACTTAAAGCATAGATAGGGGTTGGTCCTATATGGAAAGGGTTGATGCTCCAATGGTCAGGATAGTACTATTCTACTTCCCTTTTCTTACTTATGATTCCTAAAGCTTCCATTCTTAACCTTTGTTCTTCAATGACTCTTAGATCAATAATGTCTTATGTAGCCATTCGAGATTCAGAAGTTCCTTGTTGAGACCTCTTATCCATGGTTTATTTCTTCAAAGTCTATTCAACAAGTTGGAATAACTAGGGATGTGGTAGGTTATCCAAACGATCGAAGGTTCAAGCCCTCATCTATCGCCAAATTGTTAGAAATATTTTTCGTCAACACCAGAATATAGGATTATGGTTGCAGACCTAGTGGAGCCTAGGTGTAATCTAGCTCCTAAATGTCTGATTTAACTTATAATTCCTCATATATCAAGACCCAAGCCTAAAGATTAGTTACTCTCCCCCTAAGAGGTGAGTATCACACTTGCGAGACTTAAGGGTCAATGGTTATCTCGGGATATGACGTTGTAAGCTTGACATTAATTGGAGTTAGATGGCTCACTAGGGACGATTTGGTATTTATTCCCAAATTGAAGGCTTGGATTCAAGTTATTGGATGAAACACAAGTATAATCGATAGTAATTGCTAAGTATTTCTCTATATTTCTCACTTGATTGAGTACATAGATGATTACGTAAGAAATCCCCAAATCGATTTAGAAATTATGGTTTTATCTCTTAGAAATAAGTATAAGATTTTAGAATGAGGAGAAGTCCCCAAAATGTGACCTATGGAGTCTTATTTATAGAAGATTTGGACCCTTTTAATAACAGTCAAGTGGGAAACCCGGTTCCAATGGCTTCGGTAGTGGTCATTCGGTGTCGGTATCGCTTCGGTGGCTCTTGGTTCCGGTACCATCTTTGCATAGTAGTATCGGCACCAAGTATATCGGTGCGGATAGCTTCTTTTACTCCAGTGTTGCTATTGGCTTTGGTATCGGTTCTTTAGTGTCGGCCTGCTTTAGGAGCTTCTGGGTACTACTTTTTCCTTTATAACTTTAATGTCTCCTTCGGTAACGATGTCGATACCAAGTTGTTGGTACAGATAGCACTTCGTTTATTCCCTTATTGGTCCCATGCTTTATCTTTCCTATATGTGGTCTTGGTATCATTTTTGTGCTTTTGCCTTTCTTTTCTTGGTGTTGGCTCTTATGTATTGCCTTTTAAGTTCGATACCGATACCAATCCTTATTGCTCATTACACATTAGTATCAATACCGTGTCTTTATTGTCATCTTCTTGGTATCGGCACCAAATTGCTTATTCCCTATGTTGGTACCGATAGCATATGGGCCAAATCCTATCTTTTTTGCTTTCGATGTCGACTCTTCCTAGTGCTTTAGTATCAATCAGAGGTTCTCTAGGCCTCCATTTTGGTGCCAGCTTCACCTCGATACTCCTTCATCTTAACTTGGTTCTGGTATCGAAATTTGGTAGTAACATATAATATAAAGAATTTACTTTATTTAATAACTTAATAAATTTAATTTAAAAAGAAATTATTTAATGTTGAGATTTAATATGTTTTAAATTAAGTGAATGAAAATATTTGATTTTAACTAAAGATTTAATTGATATAAATTTTTATTTGTAAATTTAATAAAATTTGAAGTTAAAGAATTTGATTTAAGAAATTAATTTGATAATTAAACTTGAATGTTAAATTGAATAATATAATGAAATGAATTTAGAATTTAATTTATGAAAATATCGAAGTAATGGTTTAGAATTAGGATTTTAATTGTACATTAATAAACTAGAAATCTGTACCAGTTAAATTTAAATTGATTTGGATGGAAATTTGAAATCTGAAATAAATGATAAGCAGAATTTTGAAATATAGATATTTGGTCCATATTAGATTAATATATTTAATATATTTAATTTATTCTAAATTAGTACTATTTTATATTAATCTATTATATAACCATTTAAATTCAAACTAATTTATCTATTAAGATTAATAACTTTTTTTTGGCAAGGTCGACCGGTTCTTAAAGTGATCTATAACATTTTTATTATATCAAATAGTAAACATAGGAAATTCGGCAGATATGCAAAATGCATATCCACTACATATAAGTGATAAGCCTCCACATAGGGAGAACAGTAACCGCAGTAGGGGAAGTCCAGACTTATAAAAACATATAAATTACTTAAACCATAAAAGTATAACACTTGACATGTACCCTATACATAGCTAACCATAACATGGAGTGCATCATAAGAGCCAAAAGGTGACTCAATGGTGGCTTTTCTCTTATAAGTTTGTCATTGTTGTAAAAGCTGACCCTTCAACATTAAGATTTTGTTACTCTTAGTCACTAAAGCCTTAAGCTCTTAGTATCCTGGTAAAGAAACAGATAATGGAGAGTTAGAAACACTTCATTCTCAGCAGTGAGTAGGGCTGGTGGTACTTTATAGGTAGCAGGAGGTAATAAGTGGGCATAAGGATAGTCTTGCTTGGATTTGGATTTTTGCTTAGCAGAGGAGGAGGGGGAGGCTGCTTTCACATTGTTGATAACAGTATCAGGGTTCAAAACACTTTCAGGTGACATGCTCGAAGATGGGTTAAGACCATGAACCTTAGTTGACTTGAAAGGAGCACCTTTCTTGTTAAGAATGCATGTCTTAAATTGATAAGGACTTAATGAAATATATATTGCAACTATTATAATTTTCAACTATCTTAATAAAACTATTTTATAAACTATGTTATATTAAATTTAATTTTAATATAAATTATAACTATTTTAAATTAAACTATTTTTAAACTTGTTTTACTACTTAAATAAAGTTTATTTCTAATATAAGCTATTAAGTACGAATTGATTTAAGACAAAGATTTCAATTAATAGTGACATTGTGAAATAGAAATATAAAATCAGGATTTGAACTTGATAATGAACCGTTTGATAATATGAAATTTGAAATTCGAACTGAATCCAATACTTATAGTTGAATAAATGATTATAAGGATATCAGTACTTGAAGTTAAATTGATTTATTACATTTAAATATGATTGTAATATAAATGACCACGGTGTGAAATAAACATTTGGTTGTTAAAGAGATAGGAGTCGGTATCAAATACTCTATGTCGATATCGATATCACTTTAACATCTGTGTATGTGGTAGAGAATCTCGAAGGAAGTTAGATGGACTAACGAACTCTAGTGGATAAAGTAAAAGAATGATGATGGACAGCCGTGACCTTCGAGTCATAACTAAAATGACTAAAATAGGAGTTATACCATAATAGTTCAAGGTTGCTTCTCCTATCAGACACAATTCTTCAAGTACCATCTTAATTGCTTTCTGATTTGATTTGGATGAACCTCTTGATTACAGAGGTGTTGTTTGAGGTGGGTAATGGTAGCTGCTATGCGTCATCACCGGTCTGGGTGTGGAAATAGTAAAATCATATCTTGGGTATTGGCACGCGTCGCTTGTCATATTACCCTAATCGATCTCCCAACAATTTTTATTTGTGTTATTTTCTATGGAGTACCCCTTGAAGTCATTATGCGACACTGGTGGGTTTATGGTACTGTATAGACTATAGTATAAGGGCATTAATGGAAATCTCACTTACGCTATTTTAATAGTACATTACTGTAGACATTATTAGGGGTGGGCGCGGGTTGGTTTGGTGCCGCATTCACGGCGCATCAAACGGTTAGAAAAAAACACAAACCACTATACTGACTGTTTAAATGGTTCGGTTTTGGTTCGATTTCGATATAATACAGCTTGGTTTCGGTTCGGTCAATTTAAACCCGTATTAAATATAAAATAAGAGAATCACTTCATCAAAAGTCAATTTCCATAGGCAACCATTTCAACTTTTACATTGAAGGTTAAAACTTACAATGATATACAAAAATGAAAGATTAGTTCTTAATTATAAAATCATTAAGTAAAATGATTGGAATAAGATTACAATCAACATTTATTCAACAAATAAGATGAAAACCATTATAGTAAAACTAAAACTTCTTCCTTGATGACAGCGGTTATACATCATTTGAATCTAAAATAAGATAGGAGTTGCCTATATTTTTACCATACGATTACTAATGTAAATTATTGATTCAGTCTGGTTTAATATGATCCGCCAATCGTCCAAACTGCAACAAAACCGTATGGATATGGGTCGGTCTGGTTTAATATATAGTCTCAATCAGAAATCTCGGTGTGGGTTTCCGCACTGTTGTTGTGGTTCGGTGCGGGCGGTTTTCGTATAGCGGTGTGGTTTATGCCCACCTCTAGACATTCATGTAATAGCGTAGTGTATTATACATAAATATAAGGTGCTTGTAATGCTTTGTTTATTCATGTTGTTTTATATGTATTTGTTGGATATGCTTGTAATGTGGCAAATGAAAGAACTTTTCTCTGGAAAAAAATCAATGATCTAGCAAGCAAAATACAAGGTGCTTGGCTGGTAATGGGGGACTTCAACTCTAAAGCTAAAGGAAAAGAAAGGTGGTGCTAATGTCAGAGTGTCTCAGTTGTCAGAATTCAATACCTGCATTGTCTCTTCGGGATTAGTAGAGCCTGTGCACGGAGGCCTACATTTTACATGGACAAGTGGTGAATGTCGGAAGATCTCATGTAAACTTGATAGAGTACTCGTTAACTCTATCTGTATCTATAAATTTGCATACATGAAGATCAATGTGCTGCCATCATCTACAAGTGACCATTGTCCAATCCATGTAAATCTAATAAATGAAATGACAATCCCAAAGGAAAGCCTTTCAGATTTGTAAATAACTGGATACATATTCATGGTTATAAAGAAAATTGGTTTTTGAGGAGCTTAACTTTAATGAAATTTACTTGTTTAACTTTGTTTCTTTCCTTAGAAATACTAAAATTAGGTTAAAAGCTTGGAACAAAACTAGACCAAAAGAAGAGGACTAGATTGCATCTACTGAAAAATTAATTGCTAACTTATTGGTAAAGATGGATGAAGGTGATAAAACTGACGACACTTGGCATAGTTATCAAGAACAAAAAGTTAAACTGAAAGAAATGTTGAAGTTAAAAGCTATGGAACTCAAACAAAAGGCTAAATAAAAGTGGATCTCTGAAGGAGATGAATGTTCTAAATTCTTTTATACTAAAACGTCATGCAGAAGAAACATCAAGAAATATTTGATCAAGATGGAAAGAAGCATATGGACTTTGATAAATTCGAATTGGGGGCTATTAATTACTTCAATGATTTATACAACGGTCATGAAATTGAAGACTTACGCCAGATCCACACCAGAAAAGTCATTAATGCCAGAGGGAAGCGTATGTTGTGTAGAAGGTTCACTGAGAGCGAAGTCCATGATGCTGTTATGTCTATTCACGTCGACTCCTCCCCCGGACCCGACAGAATTGGCTCTTGCTTCTTCAAGAAGCACTGGAGTGACCTGAAAAATAAGCTCGTGTCAGCTTTAAATGAATCTTTTCACTCTGGGAAAATCTTGAAAGAAATTAATTACACTTTTCTTTGTCTTATTCCAAAAACTGATAAACCTGTTTCCATTGCAGATTATAGACCGATTGCATGCTGCAATGTTCTATACAAAATTCTAAGCAAAGTCTTATGCAATAGAATGAAAAAGGTGTTACCAGATTTGATAGCTGAATGTCAAAGCGCATTCATTAAAGGGCGGAGCATTTCAAATCTCACTGCTGGCACACGAATTGATAAGAAATTTTAGTAAGAAAGGAGCTGATAAATTTTGTTTAAAAGTTGACCTCTACAAAGCATATGATAAAATAGATCGTAGTTTCGTTATTCACATGCTTTTTGCAATGGGGTTCCCAACGAAATTCATGAGGATTATTAAATAATGCATTAATTCACCTACATACTCTATCCTGATCAATGTTGTTCCGAAGGGTTTCATATCAAGTAACAGAGGAATTAGACAAGGTGACAGTGAATGCGCTTCTCTAATTACTAGTATTCGAGATCGTCTCCAGGGTTGGAGTTCCCGCCTTTTTTCTGCAGCTGGCAGAATAGAATTAGTTCATACTATTATTCAATCAAAAGCTAATTTCTAGTTACAAATGTTTCAGCTACTAGAAGCGTCGATTGGGAAGATAGAAAGAGTGTGTACTAACTTCATATAGAGGGGTGGCTTACATAAAATCAAATACAATGACTTATGCAGACCCAAAAATGAAGGCGGAGTCAGTTTGAGAAGTTTAAAAGACATGAGAGAAGCTTTTACGTTGAAGCAAGCAAGGAAAATCATATTAGAGAACGGGTTATGGGCAAAATGGATGCGAAATAGATACATAAAAGATAATTTCTGGACAATGGCGATTGATAACAACGCTTCTCCAACATGGAAGGTGATTTTACGAATCAGGGACAAAATAGCAAAATATAGATTGTGAATTTGTTGATGGTTCAGACACTGATCTCTAGTGAGACGCATGGATTGAACACAAATCATTGATTGATTACCTTGGATGGGACACGTACTTTGCTTATGGCTGCCCCACTTCAACAGTGAATGAAATAGTGGAAAATTTGCAATGGAAGTGTGATATTTTACCATGTTCTTCTAAGCTTAAGAGGAAAATCGAGTTCATGCCTCTTTATTTTGGTAGAGAGCATGATAAATGGAAATGGGACGGTTCTAATGAATTCAGTATTAAGGCAGCTTGGAACTTAGCGCAACAAACAAACAATGAAGTTAATTGGAATAAATTCATTTGGGATAAAATTCTACCTCCCAAAATGTCGTCCATAGCTTACAAAGCCATCAACGGAAGACTACCGACGAAGGATCGACTTAACAATTGGGGAATAATCAATGAAAATATGTGTGGACTATGTGACAAGGACATTGAAACCCATGATCATATATTCTTTCAATACAAATTCTCAGGTGAAGTTCTAAAATGAGTTTGCCTAGGTTTTTTAACCAAAACCCGAACCGACAACGGAATTTAGATGAAGCTGTTGCATATCTGTGCGACAGAGGAGCAGAGTAAACCCGATAAGTGAAGTATGCAGCGTTCCCACTATAATTGCGATATGGAATCAATGGAAGGAATGGAATTGTAGACAATTCCGAAGCAAAAAGAAATCAGTAGATGAAGTAGATAAGCTTATTGAAATTGACATGAACGTAATCAGAAGAACTAGGGAGAGGCGACATACTGGATATGGGTAAGAACGACAACCTGATGCAGCGGCTCAAGAGGTGATGCGGGGAAGAAGTACTGATACCCGAACCCTAATTCCGCCATGATTTCTGCTGGTAGAGACATTAATGGAAAGTGAGGGTTACGGTCGAGTTAAGTGTTGTGTTGTCAATTTATTAGTGGGTTATAATTATTTGTGTCGGTTGTAATCACATTGCCTATTTGGGCTTCCCTTTGGGCTAAAATAGCCTTAATAAAAGATATACCCAGTTTCAAAAAAAAAAATTGTACGAATCCTTAGAGGACGGAAATCCCAAACATTCTTCAAGTTACGGATGCATTTCATTGAACATTTCACTTAAGTTGATTCATTTACGTGATAATGTTAGCCTTGACTCAATTATTTTGTTTTACTTTATATGCTCAGGTTAGACCATGTATGACAGTATTGAGGTTACGCCTTTCAGAGATGAAGACTTGTTGAAGATTGTATCTCTATTTATTTATCCGTTTCACTTATTTCCATTCCAATCAGCTGTATTGGAAACTCTATATCATATTTCTGTTGTATTAGATTTCGTAACTTCGATATCATGTATAAGTTTTAGATTTTGTATTTAGTATTGTTAACCGATATTTTTGTCTGGTTCCCAAAATCACACAAGACCCACTCGACTCAACACGTCGCGCGATATTAAAGCTCAAAGTGTCACCAGGTTAATGAAGAATCACGACGAGAAAATGCCAAGCAAGCATCAGCTTGATAATCACTCAACTCGCCTCACCTCGCCTTGCTCATCTCGCCTCACTCCCCTCGCATCACTCAACTCGCCTCGCCTCGCCTCACTCCGCCTCACTTGTATCACCTCGCATCATGCCTCCTCAAAGAAAATGCCTCGCATCACATCCAACTGGGTGCGATGTTATCGCATCCAAATGGATACAATGACATCGCATCCCTCTGGATGCGATGTTGTCACATCTAAAAGGATGCGATAGCATCGCATCCAGAGAGATGCGATGCTATCGCATCCAAAAAGGAGTGATGGCTCCACATCCCTTTGGACGCGATGTCATCGCATCCAGGGAATGCAGCGCCTCCTCATCGCATCCCAGAGAGAGAGGCGAGCTCCACCCTCTACTACTCCAATGAGATGTGATTTTTTGATGCGCATAGGCCTTTGATGCGATTTCCTGCTAAGTGGTCCCCAAATCCTACATACTCCCACCTAACCACTCCACTATAAATACCTCTAAGCTCTTTTGTGACATGGGTTAGAAATTGGCTGATTTGACATCTCCATAGAGCTCCAGGAGACCCCTCTAGTGGCATCTTCACTTTAAGGAAGAAGAAGGACCAAAGTGATTTTTTTCATATAATCACATATGATGACTATATCTTCAAATCACATGAAAATGCTTGTAACTAAATGAGTAGAAGTGGCTCATAGCTTGTAAATAAGTGTTGTCAATAAAATATCAGCAATTCTTCCAAAGTGGACGTAGGCCCCATACGGGACTGAACCAGTATAAATCCTAAGTGTTATTTACTGCTTTCCTGCTCTTGTACACTTGTTTTGATTACGCGAAATGATATTCTTAAGTAATTAAGAATCTTGGGTGTTGGTGGCAATTTTTGCCGTCAACTTTCTAGTGCTTTCACTGGGAAGGTATTTAGACTTACTTCTTTGTTGCACGTTGCCATCACAACTCCGATGTGCTTTAGATCCCTTCTTTGACCTGCAACCCAGTCCACTTAAGATGGTTAAGAAAGCAAAGAAAACACTGATATGTTCCTCTACTGTAGCCAAAGCTGAACCACTACCGCAAAGCCAGCCCGTGGATATCCCGAGCGAAATGGACGCATTTCCTCCTAAGAACCCCGAAGCCCTTGTAACTCAAGCGCAAATGTACGCGCTCACCAAGAGGTACAAAGCTACGGCTCTCGAACCCAACCAAGCATTGAAAGCTAACATCAACCTCGTGCGTCAGCTTCAAGAGAGTTAGCGCGTAGATGCCCAACTCCAACTGGCTCAAAATAATCCTCGAGTGAGACACACTGCCTCAGAAGCTTCTTCCTTCGAGTCTCAGGGCCTGCATCAATGAAGGAAGTTAATCCTTGACAACAATTCCATTGTCTGCTCTAACGCTCACACACATGGTCATACTAACGAAAATGGAAACGGGAATGATGATAGGATGACAATCACCTATAGTGGGGGCACACATCACAGTGATCGGTACCGACTGCTCATCAATGACGAACCAGGTCCGAGTAATCGCCCCCTCCTTGGCAGATCCCTACTATCACCACCAAGAACTTAGCGCCAACGCTCCCAACAACTCAACAGGCCCAAGTCCCGCAAGATCAGAATGAATGGCATCCTGCTCAGCCTCGTCTACCATAACAGAACCAGACAATTGATGTTGACGACATGGGGGAGGATGATCACAACACTCAACATTGAATGTGTCCTCGGAATAGAACTCCTATGGGGCACCAAAACAAATGGATTCCGCTAGCGGACCCCCATCCGACATATCTCCCAGACAAAGTCCGCGATCATAAGAGATATGCGAAGGAACGCCAAAGACTCGTGGTAATCCCACCAGAGGCGTAATCACTTAACTAGAATCATGCATGAAGTTGAGTGGCCGCGACGCTTTATCATGCCACAAGTGACACTCTATAATGGCACGACGGATCCCTATGCTTTCATAAACCGCTATAAGTGGCAGATGGACTATAGTCGGGCCATCGATCTTGTCAAATGCGAATGTTTTTTTTTCCGATCTTCCAATCGGGCACAACCATGCTTTGGTTCTTCCATCTCCCGCTCGAATCTGTCAACACCTTCGGCCAATTGGCCACAGAGTTGGTCAAGTTGTTTAGAATGTAAATTCCAACGCCGAAGAATGCTCTAACCCTGTCCAACCTCTACCAAGGTCCGATAGAGTCCCTTAAAAGCTACCTCGAGCGATTCAACACCGCTCTTGCCGAAATCAACGATCCTAAACCTTGTACCACCCTCTTCCAGCTCGCTAAGGGTGTGCTCCCAACCTTAGAGTTCGTTGACTGGATCGACTAGAAGCAGCCTAAAAACTTAGAGATGTTCTATGAAAAGGCGGGACAATTCCTATGTTAGGAGGAGGCAAAATGTAACAGGGTTTCTCTAGCTAATCACTTCGATGACCCGCATTCCAGCATTGTCAATAATGGCATTAAAGGAAAGCACGTCAAAAACTCCTCCGACAAAGGTAAGGGGACAACCGCTATAAACAGAAGTCGAATGCTGACAAACAAGGCGGTCGCAACAACAACCAGACTCAAACTGATCCCGAGAAACACGACCACTATCAAAATTACAGGAACTACACTCCGTTGAAATGTGACATGGAGACCAACTACTGAGAAACCTGTAATACCCTTCAGTACAAGAAGCCCAACACAAAGGAATTAACTGACCGCGAGAAGAACTCTGGCAAGTACTGCAGGTTCCATGGTATGTATGGGCACAACACTAACGATTGTTGTTATCTCAAGGACGCAATAGAAAAACTCATCCGTGAAAAGCGCCTGGGGAAGTACTTTTAGGATCCCGCTCCTCCCGAGGAGGCCACGGGCTCTCCAACAGCCATACTCCCTGCTCCTGCAAATGCTCCTATAGGATCGTCAAACCAAAGGTCATGAGGCATCGTGATCAACACTATTTGTGGCGGGCCTCATCTCACGCACGGCAGCTTCTGCAAAACGGAGGAGTATGACAACTCCATAAAGCAGGCCACATACAAATCCTGCTCCACTCTCGACGAATCGGTGCCCGCCAAATTTCAAAAGACGATGTGACGATATCGTCGTCCGTGAGAAGGAGTCAACAGGAATTGAGATCCCGATTATAGACCCCCTCGTCATCTCCACCCAGATTGGCCCAGCTCTCGTCTGAAGTATCCTTATTGACTCTGGAAGATCGGTCAATATCATATTCAAAGTCGCTTACGACCAAATGAAGTTAGAGGCCAAAGACTTGAGGCCCTGCCATGCAACCATCCACGAATTTAATGGATCCATTAATCACCCAGTAGGCATGATAGACCTACCTATGGAGCTTGGAGAGGGGGATCGAAGCCGAGTCTGTATCCTCAACTTTGTGGTCATTGACGTCACCAATGCTTTCTAAGGCCGACCTTTCCTCATAGAATTTTGGGTCTATCTATCACCACGGTCCTTAATAATGAAATTCCCGATAGAGAATGGGATCGGTACTGTCAAAGGCGATCAAGCCACGGCCCAAGATTACTACCTCATAGAGTGGAGGAACGCCCGGAATCAGGATAAAGGCAAAAACGTACCCCCGCCTTCTTGCGCCAAGACTATCTCCATATAGAAACCAAAGGCGTCTAAGTCCGGTCTCAGGCGCCACTGCGTCTTTCCGACGATCTCGACCCAAGGAAGATGAAGAGTCTGATTCCGAAAGAGCTACCCCAGTAGAACCAACGGTGGATGTTCTGATCAGCCCCAATGACCCGACAAAGGTTTTGAAAGTCGGATCGCAACTCCACCCTGTAATATAAGAAGAGCTCATGGAGTTCCTAAGAGCCAACCTCGACGTGTTTGCTTGGACGCAGTCAAACGTGTGTGGCATCGATCTAGGAGTCGCTTACCACTAGCTCTCCATCAAACCCCAGCATCTCCCAGTCAAGTAGAAACGTCGAATGCTGGGAACAAACCGGTCAACGGCACTCCAAGAAAAGATTGATAGGCTTCTCGAAAACGGTTTTATCCGAGAAGCTTATTATCTCGAATGGGTTTCCAATCCAGTCTTGGTCAAGAAGGCGAACGACAAGTGGCGAACATGCGTAGATTTCTCCGATCTAAACAAGGTGTGCCCTAAAGATAGTTTCCCGCTTTCAAAGATCGATCAACTCATCGATTCCACCGCTGGTTATCAGCTCCTATCCTTCATGGATGCATACTCGGGCTATAAACAGATTCCAATGTACCTCCCCGACTAAGATCGCACGTCTTTCATAACTGATCTGGGACTCTACTTCTATCTTGTCATGCCCTTTGGCCTCAAAAATGCGGGAGCTACCTACCAGTGACTGGTTAACTCCATTTTCAAGGACCAGGCTGGGAGATTAATGGAGGTATACGTGGAAGACATGCTCGTAAAATCGAGAATATCGAACGACCACGTCCAGGACCTCTTTGAATTGTTTGGTGTCCTCTGCCAATACAGCATGAAACTTAATCCCATGAAATTCTCTTTTGGTATTGCGTCGAGCAATTCGGGAGGCATCGAAGCCAATCCGGATAAGGTCAAAGCCCTGCAGGACATTCAAGCTCCTTGGAGCATAAAGGATATTTAGAGTCTAAATGGAAAAGTCGCAGCCCTAAGTAGATTCATACCAAAAGCGACTGATAAATGCATCCCCTTTTTCGACTTGCTCTAGAAGGGAAAGCACAACTTTTCATGGACACCGAATGTGTTGCTGCATTCCAAGACCTCCTGAATCATTTCGAGCGACCACCTATCATGTCCAAACGCGTGGATTACGAGGACTTACATATTTATTTGGTTGTTTCCTTGCAGGAGGTTAGCTCAGCACTCATACGTATCAGTGATCGTGTCCAGTGACCCGTTTACTACATTAACAAAAGACTGACGGTACCTTAAGCTTGAAAAGCTGGCGTAATGTCTACTGATCTCTTCCCAGAAGCTGCGACCTTATTTCAAAATCTCGCACTATCAAATTTTTCACCGACCAGCCGCTATGATAGGTCTTACAGCGACCTGAGGCGTCTGGGCAACTTATGAAATGGAACATTGAGCTATGCCAGTTTGAGATCACTTTCATCCCTCACCGTGCCATCCTCGAGCAAGCCCTAGCCGACTTTATCGTAGAATTCACCATTTTAAAAGACCCTCCTCCACACAGAAATACCAGAACTTCAATGGAAACTCTATGCGGATGGATCCTCTAACACCAGTGCTATAGTGCCAGGATCGTGCTCATCACTCCCAAGGATCAACCAATATGCTACGCTCTGAAGCTCAAGTTTCCTGCAACCAACAATGACGCCAAATACAAGGCCTTGATAGCCGGACTCAGGATTGCAACTGAGCTTGACATCAAGACAATCTAGATATACTCAGACTCACTTCTCGTCGTATGTCGGGTACTAGAAGAATATCAAGCCAAGGGTGCACGGCTCGCTCCTTACCTTGCTCTGGTTCGTGAACTCCTCATCAACTTCGAATATTACGCCATTATGCACATCCCTTGAGGACAAAACGAAAAGGATGACTCCGTTTCCGAACTGGAAAGTTCTAGGGATGCGCAGCTTATGGGGCTTTCCCCCGTCGAAGTACTCGACCATCCGAGCATCGATTAGATGCAGACTGATTCAGTAATAACGACAGAGACCAAGTCTGAGCCTGAGTCATGGATGATATCAATCAAGAACTACTTACAGCATGGAATCCTCCCTGAATGCCACAAAGATAGAAGAGCACTCGCCCAAAAATCATCAAACTACATCATTCTGGATGGGGTGCTCTATCGTAGGGGATTCTTAGTTCCATTACTCCGGTGTTTAGCCCACAGCGATGCCGAGTGCGTGCTACTAGACATGCATGAAGGAGAATGCGGCGATCACACCGTAGGGCAAACTCTAGTGAAAAAGGTTCTCAAACACGGTTATTTCTTGCCGACACTCGTTTAAGATGCGATGGACTATGCCTGCAAGTGCAAAAAGTGCCAGAGATTTTCCCAGGTTCCAAGAGCCCCGCCTAACGAGCTAACACAAATGGTCAGTCCTTGGCCATTCGCCATGTAAGGAATAGACATCGTCGGAACTCTCCCAATGGCCAGAGGTGGGGCATGTATGTCATCGTCGCAGTGGATTACTTTACCAAATAGGCAGAGGCTGACGCCCTCGCCACGATCACAACCAAGAAGGTAATTAACTTCGTCATCCGCAACATCATCACTCGATATAGAGTTCCGGAGGTTATCATTTCCGACAATGGAACCCAGTTTGAAAATGCCGAGTTTAAGACTTTATGTCGGCTCCACAAAATCGAAAAGAGATTTTCATCGATGACCCATCCTCATGAAAATGGGCAAGTCGAGGATGTTAACAAGGTAGTAAAATCCATCATTAAGAAGCGTCTGCAAAAAGCAGGAGGCTTATGGGATGAAGAGCTCCCCCCGGCCCTATGGGCCTACTGGACTACCCGCAAGTCAACGACCGGTCACACCCCTTTCGCTCTTGCCTATGGATCCGAAGCCATCATTCCTATAGAGTTAAAGATCCAATCTCATCGAGTCACCTGCTACAATCCAAAGACTTACCAAGATCCTCTCATGGAGTCGCTTGACCTGCTCAAACTAAAAAGAAACAAAGCCGAGCTCAGAGCCGTCGCTCAATGCCAATCGTTCGCTAGATACTTCAACTTTAGAGTCTGGCCCAATGACCACAATGTCGGTGACCTCATCCTGAAGCAGATCTTTCTCACACCGACCGACCTCAATCCTCGATGGGAAGGCCCGTATGTCATACAGAGAAGGCTCAGTGACAGGACCTTCAAGCTAGCGACTATCGATGGCGCTGAACTCCCAAGGGCATGGAACAGTGAACACATTCGTCACTACTTCACATAACTTATTGTACAAATTTTCTGGTTTCCAACAATGTTTTTTTTTGTTTAAATTCATGGCATTGTAAAGGCTATTAATGCCAAAGTTATTAGTAAAGATAGTGTTTCGTTCTCTGTGCCCCTAATGTGTTTACTTACTACATGATATGTTTGATTAACCAACATAACTAGCTTGCAAAAACAAACACATAGGCCACCGGATCGGCACCTTTAGCACGGGAGCTGGTACCACCCCACTCGAGTCTCGAATCAATGATGAGACCGAGTATAAATAACACAACTCGAGTCACGAATCAACGACGAGACTGAGTATAAATAATATCACTCAATTCTCGAATCAACGATGAGACCGAGTATGAATAACATAACTCGAGTCTCGAATCAACGATGAAACTGGGTATAAATCGTTCTTGCACTCAGTCTCCAAACTTGGGGCCAACCCATCAGCCAATTTAGTGTGAGATCGACCACTCCTGCGGCTCCATCTGACCCACCGGGTCAGGATCCGGTTACTACTTGAACTTCGACCCAGCGCTGAGACCCAGTATAAATCATTCCGCTTCCAAGAATTTGGGCTTAGGGGCAGCCCCTTGGCCACAATCCGACCCACCGGGTCTGGAACCGGTACCCTTTGGTGAATAAATGACGCCTTCCGCTCTAAGCTCGATAGAACGACGGGAGAGCCAAATGTTGGACGAATCGCAACATCCAAGCCCTCTCATGACTTAGGACCAACGACTCCTGGGAGGTCCAAGAGAAAGAGAGCACCTGACCTAATTCCGTGCAACTCGGGACTCCAGACTGACAAAAGCTCCAAGAGGGGAACCAACACGCGACCTCTGCACAACTGAGGGACACCCTCCCATGCAGAGTCTTGAATCACATTTGGTTGAGTGTAAAAACAAGTAGGCTTATGTAAGTGCATGCATAAGACGAACATTTGAACACTTGATGCAAATGCGATATAAGAAAAACTAACTGATGCTTTCATTCACATAACTAAAGCAAAATACGTACTTTGGTATCTTTCTTTCTAAACTGCCTACATATATATCTTTTCTTTACTAACTATAGGGTGTACATAAAAACCACAACGGGCCCTCAAAAGCTAAAAGGCGAGGGTCGTACTCGCACATACTATCGTCCTATATTACTAAAATACCAAACACCACGATCACTTAGGCAGTTTGCCCTTCTCCACTTCCTAGTGCTCTTTCTCTCCCTTCTTCTTCTTCTTGCCCGAACCGCCGCCTGACAAATCATCTCCTCTCTTCCTTCGCTTCATGGAACTGCCTCCTCCTTTCTCCTTCTTCTCTTTGAGTGGAGAATGAAAAAGAGAGGCTAGCGGGTTCTCC
Source organism: Allium sativum (assembly GCA_030737875.1). Classification (NCBI taxonomy): domain Eukaryota; kingdom Viridiplantae; phylum Streptophyta; class Magnoliopsida; order Asparagales; family Amaryllidaceae; genus Allium; species Allium sativum. The sequence goes on from CM060912.1 coordinate 436,132,100, forward strand.
TCCGCGTCACCACTAATTTCCGTGATCTCGTCATCAGGTAGGATTTCCCTCAACGACGGAGGAACAACCTCTCTTGAAAGTGCAAGTATTGATGGTGCACTTTCCTTCCTCTGGGGCCTAGTCCTCGACACAACTTTTTGTTAGCCCGTTTTCCCCGCCTCAAGTTTTTTTGGCCATTTCCAGCAGCTTTTGTTTCGTCTTCGCAGCCTTCTTCTTGGAAACCACTACATCGGCCTTGTCCTTTAGGTCTGCTTGCTCCTTCGCCGCAACCTCTTTTTCTCTCTGAACTTTGGCCACAACATCATGTTCGGCCTTCTTTCTGGCATCTATCAAGGTTGCCTGACAGGCCAGCTCATCATCTACTTTTTTCTGCTCTTTCTCCTCGGCCTTGGCACATAATCCCGCCAGCTGCTGCTCAAACATCCCCAACATTGAATGCTCACTTACTTCGGTAGTCTCAGCCACCTGATCCTCCTGCATATTTCTGCCCATGATAGAACTAAAATTCGCTAAGTCCTCCTCAATAAGCGTAATCACCGTTCCTTCTCCCTAGCCAAGCTGGCTCGCGAAACCTCCCACTTCAATTTTGGGCTGCCTAAACTGAGTCGGATCCAGGCTCACGGTCATTTTCCATTCCAAAGGGCCCTGCACATCGAAGAAAAGGCTCATCAGTCAACTCGTTTTCCATATGCTTATGCCTTTAAGTACTTAATGAAGGTGTGGCTTTACTATTGACACCTGTGGTGTTGTTCCGGAAGGCACCAGGCCCTCTCCCGTTGTCTAGGTCAAACTCTCGGGACCAAACCCTGGTTGATCTAGGTTGTATTCAGGTACAACTAGGGGAGAAACTTACAAGCTAACTATTAGAGTACATGTCCCAGTTGGTTGTTGGGAAGAATTACCTCCTTCAAATTCATGGGACATCACCAAACTATCAACGTCCACCGTTTTTCGTCATGGCGGCTCGTGCCATGTCAACATCATTCCTTAGCAGTTGTCTTCCCTCCGCCAACTTTAAGTGTTCTACCTCTTTCAAGTGGGTAAACACGAAACCGGCCTCGTCAATGGCACTCACCTCCTGTTCATCGACCTTAAATACCACTAGTTTGTCCCACACCTTGGCCAGTACCCTGGAGTAATCGCCAGTCCATGAAAGATAGCGGTACATCAGCACTTTAACATACATACCCCATATGTAAGGCTCCAAATCCCGTTCGGCATGGGCCGCCACATCCTCCACTTCAATTCTTAGACCCTCTACCTCTCTCGCATGCTTGGATCTCACTCCATCCTGCTGGGTTAACGTATCCAAGGTTGTTTTCTCGGATTTTTCCTTGTCTCTCTTGGCCTCCCCAACTTTCCTCTTCAAATTGGCAACCTCCTGCACCAGCCTTTGAGTTTCTGCGTTCTCAGCACTCAATATATGGTTCTCCCTCCTCAAAGACTCATTCTCCTCCTGGAGTTTAGAGACCCTTTCATTACTCTTCTCTAGCTGGGCACTAACTCTTTCCAGGTTGGTTTTATCTCGCTTAAGGGCCGTATTCTCAGTTGTAAGCTCGGCCGCCATATCCTTGAAGCTCGAAGTGTTATGCTTAACCTCCCTCTTCAGATTGTTGCTTTATCTCCACTATGTCAATTAACTAAAAGTTAGCCTTGGAACGGGGCACTGCAAGTGCGAATAACACTTGCGACATAAGGGTAAGGCTCATCTATCTCCTTCTCCAGATTTCGGACAGTCGTCCGCACAACATCAATAGTCAAACCGTGATTCTATATCTCCACGCTCTCGGCACGAATCAGGTCAGAGAGATGCCCAATGAATCTGTTAATCTCTGTGACATTGCGATAAATATGGTACACTTTCTTCCACACAACCGCAATGTCTTCCTAAGGAGTCAGACTAATATCCGGTACAAACATCAGCTTGTCCAAGTAATACCTTGGAAACTATCTTTTCAAGAGGGAAATCTTCTCCTCGTTGGTCAGATGCAGGGCTTCCGGTCCTCCCCTTGATGTGCCCATCCTCGATGGCCCGTAATCTACCAGTTGAATAACTTGAGTGGTAGTTGAACGGGCCCTACTTGACGAGTAGGAAGTGTTGCTGATACCGGCGATCATCGCCACAACCACAAGAACGGGAGGATTGAGAAAGTCTGGCCTCTTTCTTAAAACCGCTCAAAACCAAGCTTTTTTGTTGTCGCCGGCTCCCTAATCCATAGTCTCGTTGCTTGTCATTGTCACCTCCATGAGCCATTTCACCTGCACAAAGCAAAGCCAAAGGCCAGACCAAAGCACTTCGCACACATGAGAAAATGTTGTGTTATGCAGTGTTTAAGAATGTGTTCCCTAAGTGCGTTCTCCATGGACCAGATTGGGACCACTAGGAGTTGTTCCCCAATATGTAAAGTCAAACTTCCAGAACTTGTGCTACAAGGCCAAGATTGTGGAACTTCGATTGGAACATCGTCCCATCCTCTAAACTGGTCCGCTCTCTCCAACAAATCGGTGATCTCAGGCTCTCAGCAGTATTTATTGGGGGAATCGGCCTAACCGACGCTCCCACTCCGGCCTCAACATTCATAGGCGGGACGGGAGTGGACGGCAGACCATCTCCTTCAGCAACCGCTTCCTCGACATGAGTACCGCCCGCACTAGCACCCTCTTGAATCTTTGTAGCCCTAGGACACTTAGTTACAATAGGAGGAGCTTTCCGCTTATGACCTTTTCCTTCCTTAAGATCTTCGCTCTCCTTCACTGGATTGGCCATCGGGAATCGCGGGAGCAGGCCTGTTCGGCGAAGGGCCCCCTCATCCAAAACATTCACTGTCGAGCAAACTTCCTTTGGGATAATTTTCAAACGCGCTACGCGCTCTTGTTATTCATCGCCTTTCGACGTCGGTAGATTTCCTGTTATAGAAAACCGAAGTTAATGCCAAGCTCATAATTTGAGCAATACCAAGCTAGAGAATTCATAATTATTCAATTCTTTCCAGCCACCTCCTCACGAAGCCCGTAGGATAGTGAATGAAGAACCACTCAGACTTGAACAACCCCAGTCTGGTCCATGACCCTTCAATGAACCGGGTGCTGTGTATCGCTTCCAGGAAGTAAAGGGAAGGCGAAGTCTTAGGATTTCTCCTGATCTGAAACAATAACTGGATGTCCTCTCCAGGGGGTCTGTACCCAAGTACTCTCTGAACAAGCGACAAGTGGCAAGAAGGAAGGCATACCCGTTGGAATGAAGCTGTATAGGAGCTGATTGGAAGTAGCTCAGCATGTCGTGAATAAATCTATAAGACATGGGCACACTCCTCGCGTTGAACATGTGCTTGTTCGATGCGGTATATGTGACACCCCATGTTCGTTAATATCACTCATTAAGAGAATGCATTAAGTTTCGTGAAGCGTTATAGGTAAATAGAAACAGAAACATTACAAGGCAGATATAAAGGCAACAGCGGAATTCAAATTTTTATTTGAAACATAAATCATAACATCGTGGTCCAAAATATCACAAGTCTGAAACTACATAAAAGCCATTACAAAATATAAAACTTTCTGTCTTGTTCCATCAGAGTACATAAAAGGCATAATTCCCAAAAAGAGACAAAGCCGTAGTAGAGATAAGAGCTTGAGCAATACTTCAAGAGCAGCTCCTAGCAAGATAAAAGCTGAATCCCGGTCCAGCCTGAGTGTTCCTGCCCCGAGAACCTGGGGGGAACGGAAGAAAGAAGAGGAAACAAAAAGGGTCAGACATAAAGTTTGGCGCGTCCATTTACTTTTAGTAAGTAAATAAATAAAAGTAGCATGACAGGCACATAAAGTGGATAAGAAAGATGACATCACAAAAGGTAAGTATGACAAGGTAACATGATAGAGTGTATATGCTTCCCTAAAGATTACTCTGCGCTCTTACTAGTATAACCAAAATGAGATGATCCTTTCCACTATAACGTGGTAGGCTTAGGCATACATCCAAATGTACCCTAACTACTCCCCTAATCGATCAGCTCCCTAATCCGCGTAGATACTCTATGCCGGCCCCACCTTAGCCTAAAGTGGCAACCCTTCACTGATATGCACGTTCCCATATCTACAGGTGTCACGGTCGTCTTATCCCCCTCTGCCCAGCTCATGCATGCACATAACCTCATCGGTTTGCGCCGCCCACACCATCCTCCATGTTTGTATCTCTTACAATCAGTTCAGTAAGCGTTCCTCTTCTATGACTTAGTTCAGATAGCTTGGTTTGATACCTACTCCGGGTTACTGACTGAAACGGGTCCCGCACAATATGATACAAGCTCTCCCCTTTGTCTTATTTCCCATACTAGGTTTTCCACAGGTTATATTTACCCGAAAAGGTGTCTGTAATTATATAACCCCAACCTTTCTAACAGTTATGCTATCCTATAGGTGTCTTTAATACATAACCCCCAATTGGTTAAGTCTTGTGAGCCTATATTTAAATATCACCCACCCGTCTCAGATATACTTAACTTAACAATCCCATTGTTCAACTAAGTTTACTTAACCCCTATTCAGGTTTGTTCACCAAATCACTATGGATTCAACTAGGTTAAGTATTTCAATTCCTTACCATGTCCATTTATGGTTTATAATGGACTAGACCTCCCACATTCGGCCTACAGCTTGTGGATGTTGGATATGCCGGTAGGGTCCACGTAGACTTCTTCCACAAGTTGGGCCTAACCTGGTGTCTTAGACCATCTCGTATTTGTACACTTAGACTCCTCACATTAGATTCAACATTTGCAGTTGTTGGATATGTCGGTCGGTTCCGGGCAGACTTCCTTTACAAATGCAATCTAACCTCGTGTCATAAGTGCAGTTATAGTTTCTAATTACTGTAATCGTAGTCATTTTAATTATTAAAAAATTAATTATAACTATGTCTTTATAGGTGTTCATGCCCATCTACCCAATTATATTCATAGTGAACTATATGTCCAAATTCATATTCATCATTCAAGTTATGCCAATTCTAATGTTTTCCCCCGTTCCCTAACTAACGCATTCGCATATATTTGGCGGCATGCTTAGGCTAGAAAGTAGCCGGGCAAAAACAATAAAAGGGAAAGGTGATGGGAAGATGACAATAGTGATTATTCTAACATAACTAGCATATATATGTATATGTATATATATACTGACATAGACATGTAATTGACATAGTGATAAGGTGGACATATAAAAATAGATCTAGGGAACATAATAAAACTAGATCTAACATACTAAGGATGTCATAATGGGCATGAATAGATCTAAATAAGGATTCACATGTCCAATTAACGACAGATCTAAATTAACCACAACATGATGGATACAAGATGTTCTAGATAGAGAATTAAATCTAAACAAGGATATAACTGTCCAAATAAGGACAAATCCAAATCATAGTCATATCACATTTTACTTTTAATCGTTTAAATCTAAAAGTAACTAAACTCACAGTGTTTGGATTTTAGAAGATAGAAGAGAAATTGTTGGTGTTGAATCTCAATTCTACACGTGAATCTCTAACTGATTAGCTCTAAGTTGATTGTTATAGAAGAAAATGATTTGTTTCAGTTCAGGCACCGGCAACATTTGGCCTCCATTGATTTCCAGTGAAGAAAACAAGAGAAATGGACCTTTATTTATAGCTGCCAGCCCCTATAAATTGACTGCCACCTTAGCCTTAGGGGTCGACCCCCTTATGTGGTCGATACCCCTACTATGAGGCCGACACCCCTAGGGCGGGAATTTTGAAATTTGAACTGAAATTTGGTTTTTTGGATAGGTTTGAACTGTTATATACATACATACATATATATATATATCTTGCACGTATACAAACTTCAAACCTTCATAACTTCCTCATATGGTGTCCATTTTATGCAAACTAAATGTCTATCTTGACCAGAATTTCAAGACGGACGCAATGGAGAAGTCCGTTTCCCTTAATTATGACTATTAAATTAATCATTTTACTTTGTTCTCTTTAGTGTTGCTAAAATTATGGGGTGTTACATTCCCCCCTACTTAAAGGATTTCATCCCCGGAATCTATAAGTTGAGAAGAATGCATATCCTACTATCCATCATCCACTCATTCATCAATCACAAGCATCCATTAACCTTAAAGACTTCTAATGCTTATATGAACATATGCAAAGGTGTGTGTATATGTCCCAATAGTAATGCGAAGATTGGGCGGTCTACTGATTCAGTCGACCTCCTCAATGCAATGTATGTTAGTGCCACGAATCCAATATGTATGCAAATAATCCTATTATAACATGTAAGTTCTATTTGTGTGCACATTCACTCGTGCAAATGCAACATCCATATGCTAATTCTTCCATTTTGACTCACTAAAAGAAAAGAAAATTGCACATACATCCATATGCAGTATGAGAGTGATTGAGCCGATCTAATGCCTAATGTGTGTGTATATGCATCCACAAGCAACCACTAGCAAACACTTGCATCCACTTGCATCCATCAAACATAACATATCTCAAACACATGTTTACATCCATAGGTTTCCTATCTAAAGGTCGAAAATACAGTTGCTAGGACATACTCAAATGATAGAAACAAGCGTAGATACAACTTTGGAAAAAGGAGTTAAGGACATACCCTCGAAAAAGAAAGGGTATGAAGCACAAATCTTGTCTTCGGTCTCACAAGTCGCATCCTCTGGGGTATCTCCCCATTGAACCATTATCAGCTTGGTTTCTTTATTGCGTAGCTTCTTAACTTCTAATCCAAGAGCATGGGTAGGGACTCGTCTCACTGTTGCCTCCCGCTCCACTTCTACTACCTCCAATATACTTGGCTTAACAACTTCCATGGTGTCATGCAAGCACTTCCGCAGATGAGAAACGTGGAAAACATCATGAACGCCGGATAGATTTTCCGGTAGCTTTACTCTATAGGCCATTTGGCAGATCCTTTCGGCTATGGGAAATGGTCCCACAAATCTGGGTGCTAACTTCCCCACAGATCTGAAGTGAACCACATTCCTCAGAGGTTATACTTTTATAAAAACTAAGTCTCCCACTTCAGATTCGATGTCAGTCCTTCCCTTGTCTGCGTTATCTTAAGTTGTCTTCCTTCATCGTCGAATAAGATCAATTTTCTAGGACGTATCTCTAACCATATCAGGTCCAAGTAATAATCTTTCTGTAGATTCCCACCAACAAGTTGGTGATCTACAGGGTCGTCCGTACAATGCTTCTAAGGGGTCTTTGCCGATGCTAGCTTGATAATTGTTGTTGTAGGAAAACTCTACTAAAGGAAGATGTTCTTCCAAGTCCCTCCGAAGTCTAGGATACACACCCTTAAAAGATCCTCAAGAATTCTGTTCACCCTTTCCATCTGCCCATCAGTCTGTGGGTGATAAGCAATGCTCAATCACAACTATGTACCTAATTCTTCTTGCAAGCTCCTCCAAAATTCACTAGTGAAAATGGGATCACGATCGCTCACGATGCTGGAAGGTACTCCATGAAGTCGGACTATCTCACGAACGTAAATTGCTGCCAACCATGATGTCGTCCTCTTACTCTTAACTGGAATGAAATGAGCGCTCTTAGTGAGTCTGTCCACCACAACCCAGATACTGGTGTTGCCTTTCTTTGATTTAGGTAAACCATCTATGAAATCCATAGAGACGCTCTCCCACTTCCACTGTAGAACCTCCAAAGGATGAAGTAAACCACGGGGCTTCTTTTGCTCAACTTTGACTTGCTGACAAACTAAACATTGAGAACAAACTCTACCATATCTTTCTTCATCCCAGCCCAAAAGAAAATCCTCTTCATGTCTCTGTACATCTTATCACTGCCTGAATGAATAGTTATCTTAGAATGGTGGGCTTCTTCTAGGACTGCCTTTATCAAGTTTATAATTTGAGGAACACAAAGCCTTCGATCTCGTCGCAACCACCCTTTCTCATCTATGGAATATCTACAGAGGTGACTAGAAGTCTCCCCTTTTCTGAGCTTGTCTAAAATCTGTGGATCATTTTTCTACGAAGCTCCTATCTGATCCATAAGAGTAGGTCGTTTCTCTAATGATGCAAACAAATCAGGCAAAATCTCGATGGAGTGTCTAAAGTCAAAAGTTGATATGAACTCCAAGCTCTTCCTCTCCACAAACAGAGGACTTAAAACCATCCTCTGCCTACTTAGTTCATCGGCCACCACATTACCGTTGCCATGGGTATAAGCGATTTCAAAATCATAAGAAGCTAGGAATTCCATCCACCTTTGTTGCTTTAAACTAAGATCCTTCTACGAGAACAGGTACTTGAGAGATTTATGATCCGTGTATAATTCGAATTTCTCTCCGAGTAAATAGTGACGCCACGTCTTATGCGCGAATACTATGGAAGCTAGCTCTAAATCATGGGTGGGGTGGTACTTTTCATGAACTCTCAACTATCTACCCCCATAACACACTACCTTTCCTTCTTGCATCAGAACGGTACCAAGCCTAGTACCACATGCATAAGTGTAAACCATAAATATTTTGCTCCCATCAGGCAAGGTCAAGACTAGGGCTATTGTCAGAGCCCTCTTCAAACAATTGAAAGCAACATCACAATCTATATTCCATGAAAATGCCAAGTTTTTCATCGTCAGCCTAGTGATAGAGGCTGATACATTTGCGAAGTCCTTAATGAACTTCCTATAATAACCTGCCAATCTAAGAAAGCTTCTCACCTCTGTTGCATTTTTTGGAATTTGCCAATCTTTCACTACAACTACCTTTGCGGGATCTACAGCTGTCCCTTCTTTGGAGCCTATATGCCCTAAGAATCTCACCTCTTTTCTCCAAAAATGGCATTTGGAGAACTTTGCCTTAAGCTGATGCGCACAAAGAGTTTTCAAAACTTCTCTCAAATGTTGGGTATGCTCTTTTTCACTCTTGGAGAAGATCAAGATATCATCAACAAAGACCATGACAAATTTATTTAGAAACTCCCGAAACACCCTACTCATTAGATCAACAAAATAGGTGGGGGCATTCGTTAACCCAAAAGGCATAACTAGCCATTTAAAGAAACCATCCAAAATTCTAAAAGCAATCCTGTCTATACTGTCCTCAGCCACCCTCAAGTGATGAAAACCCATGGCCAAGTTTAACTGAGTGAATACTGAGGTGCTAACAAGCTGGTCAACAAGTCGTCTATCCTCATAAGTGGGTACCTATTCTTCTTAGTGAGTTTTTTCAACTCTCTATAGTCCACACACTACCAAAGCGAACCATCTGCCTCAGTTGTGTATACAACTAGAGCACCCCATTCAGATATGCTTCGTCTGATAAATCCTTTCTCATGTAGCTCCGTTACTTGCTTACTCAGCTCCTACCTTTCCCTCGGAGCCATATGGCGCACTGGTAATGCAACTGGCTTTGCATTATCCACCAGATATATACGGAAATTGATCTCGTGCCTCGAAGGTAAACCTCGTACCTCATCAAAAACATCCGAATAATCTCGGCCTACTGGAATAGATTGCAGATCATTGATAGATGCATCAAGAGACTATAGGAAACTAAGCATAACCGAACCTTGCGGGTCACAAGAAATCTCGAGGGTCTTCCCATGATAAGTCAGAAGCCTACTGACCATCCTCTCGCAATCTAGAATGGCGACATGGTTAGCTTATCCATCCCTAGAATCATCCCATAAACCCGAGCATATACGCATCACACTCAAAATCGATGCCTAAGATAGATATCCTCAAACCCCGACAAACCATAGACAAATGAGCCGAAGCACCAATTGGGTTTGAAACAACAACGGGATCCATTACCATACTAGTATTTACTCGTAGAGATTCAACCACAGAACTAGATATAAATGAATGTGTAGCGCCAGAATCAAAAAGTGTTCTAATAGGATGATTGGAAAGAGAAATTAAACCTTCCACAGAAATTTTTCTACCTCTATCAGGAGCACTAGCGAGAGCATGCACCTTCCCTCCAAAAGTTCCTGCCCTTTGACCCTGTCCCTGTTTCTTCGGGCACTCCCTAGCAAAGTGTCCGACCTCTCCGCAATTGAAGCAAGAATTCTTCCTTCTTTTGTAGTCCTTCACCAAGTGACCCTCATGCCCAAAATTGTGAAATTTCCTCTTATCCTTAGCCTTGTCATTCTTTCCTCCCTTCTTCTGTTGCTATTGTTGTTGTTGTCCCTTCTTGGGCCAAATCTTCTTGTTTTGCGTTGTTTCCTTGGCTTTAACCTCCATCTTTTCTCCCTTCTCTTCCTCATGCATCAAGGCTATATCAATAAGTCTTTCAAAAGTTGCCCCCATTGGAATATGGCACATAACTAACCCATGAAGGGGTTCATTCATCCCTTCAGCAAACTACAAAGCTTTCTTATGCGGAATATGCACCAATTCCAATCCAAATCTTGCTAGCTGATTGAATTTGTTCACATAATCTTTAATGGTCATGTTTCCTTATTTGAGTGCAAAGAACCTCTCCATTTGCATGCTTTTCTCAGCTTGAGAAAGAAATTTCATTTCAAATCTTTGCCTAAAATCATCCCATGTCTCTACCGGATGCCCAACTTGGGTTACTTCCCACCAGAATGAAGCTTCATCTTTCAGTAGCCAGCAGCTAGCTGAATCTTCATTCGATCTTCCACTTCAAAGATTACAAACAAGTCTATGGTCTCTTTGAGCCAATTCCTTGCCTCTACGAATGTCTCGGTTCCATGGAATGGCTTTCCTCCCATAGCACAGAAATCTTTGCAGATCTTAGAGAAGTTGTCTGCACGCGGAGGAGGAGGAGGGGGAACAACGGGAGAATCTGGTGAAGGGTCACGTTTCCTTGGCCTTCAAAAGGCGTCGTGGCCTCCAGATACCTACGGAGCCAGCCTGGTATCGTAACGCCCTCTGGAATATTAGGTACCCCAGACATGCTGAAAAAGAAAAGGAAAGAGGTTTAGACAAGGGATCGAAAGATATTACTTATGGCTTTTTTTGGGGAATGTTTTGAAAAACAGACTTTTCTTTTTGAAAATGCATTCTCTTAAAAACTTTTTTGAAAATAATTTTCAAAAACTTTTATCTAATCTAGTAACCTTCAGCTCTGATACCAAGTGTGACACTCTATGTCCATTAATGTCACTAGAATGCATTAAGTTTCATGAAGCGATACAGGTAAACAGAAACAGAAACATTACAAGACAGATATAAAGGCAACAGCGGAATTCAAATTTTTAATTCTAACATAAATCATAACATCGTGTTCCAAAATATCACAAGTCTGAAACTACATAAAAGCCATTACAAAAATATAAAACTTTCTGTCTTGTTCCATCAGAGTACATAAAAAGCATTATTCCCTAAAAAGAGACAAAGTCATAGTAGAGTTAAGAAGTTGAGCAATACTTCAAAAGCAGCTCCTAGCAAGATAAAAACTGAATCACGGTCAAGCCTGAGTGTTCCCGCCCTGAGAACCTGGGGGGACGGAAGAAAGAAGAGGAAACAAAAAGGGTAAGACATAAAGTCTGGCGAGTCTAGTTACTTTTAGTAAGTAAATAAATAAAAGTAGCATGATAGACATATAAAGTGGATAAGAAAGATGACATCACAAAAGGTAAGTATGACAAGGTAACATGATAGAGTGTATACACTTCCCTAAAGATTACTCTGCGCTATTACTAGTATAACTAGAATGAGATGATCCCTTCAACTATAAGGTGGTAGGCTTAGGCATACGTCCAAATGTACCCTAACTACTACCTTAATCGATCGGCTCCCTACTCCGCGTACATACTCTGTGCCGGCCCCACCATAGGATGTATCACGTCCTAAAGTGGAAACCCTTCGCTGATATGCACAGCCCAACATCTACATGTGTCACAGCCCAACATCTACCCGACCCATCCACGCATATGACCCGGTCGGTTTGCGTCTCCCACACCGTCCTGCACGTTTGGATTTCTTATAATCAATTCAGTAAGCATGCCCCTTCTCCGACCTAGTTCGGAGTACTTTGTTTGATACCTACTCCGAGTTACTGACTGAAACGAGTCCCACACAATATTATACAAGCTCTACCCTTTGTCTTGTATCCCCCACTAGGTTTTCCACATGTTATATTTACCTTAAAAGGTGTCTTTAATTATATAACTCTAATCTTTCTATCAGTTATGCTTACTTATAGGTGTCTTTAATACATAACCCCCAATTGGTTAAGTCTTGTGGGTCTATATTTAAATATTACTCACCCATCTCAGATATACTTAACTTAACCCTCCCATTGTTCAACTAATTTTACTTAACCCATATTCATGTTTATGTTCACCAAATCCCTATGGATTCAACTAGGTTAAGTATTTCAATACCTTGCCATGTTCATTTATGGTTTATAATGGGCTAGACCTCCCACATTAGGCCTACAGCTTGTGGATGCTGGATATGCCAGTCGGGTCCGGGTAGACTTCTTCGACAAGTTGGGCCTAACCTCGTGTCTTAGCCCATCTCGTATTTGTGCCCTTAGACCCCTCACATTAGATTCAACATTTGTGGTTGTTGGATATGTCGGTCGGTTCCGGGCAGACTTCCACCACAAATGCAATCTAACCTTGTGTCATAAGTGTAGTTACAGTTTCTAATTATTGTAATCCTAAGAATTTTAATTATTAGCCAATTAATTATACCAATGTCTTTGTAGATGTTCATGTCCCTTTACCCAATTTTATTCATAGCGAATTATATGTCCAAACTCATATTCATTATTCAAGTTATGCTAATGCTAATGTTTTCCCCCGTTCCCTAACTAAAGCACTCGCATATATTTGGTGGCATGCCTAGATTAGTAAGTAGCCCGGCCATAAACAACAAAAGAGAAAGGTAATGGGAAGATGACAATAGCGATTATTCTAACATATGGCGTAAATATATCTATACTGACATAGACATGTAATTGGCATAGTGATAAGGTGGACATATAAAAATAGATTTAGTGAACATAATAAAACCAGATCTAACATACTAAGGATGTCATAATAAGCATGAATAGATTTAAATAAGGATTCACATGTCCAATTAATGACAGATCTAAATTAACCACAACAGATAGGTACAAGATGATCTAGATGGAGAATTGGATCTAAATAAGGATTTAACTTTCCAAATAATGATAGATCCAAATCACAGTCATATCACGTTTTACTTTTAATCATTTAAATCTAAAAGTAACTAAACTCATAGTGTTTGGATTTTATAAGATAGAAAAGAAATTATTGGTGTTGAATCTCAGATTTATATGTGAATCTCTAACTGATTAGCTCTTAGTTGATTGTTGTAGAAGAAAAGGATTCGTTTCAGTTCAGGCACCAGCAGCATTTGGCCTCCATTGATTTCCAGTGAAGAAAACAAGAGAAATGGACCTTTATTTATAGCTGCCAGCCCCTAGAAATTGATTGCCACCTCAACCCTTGGAGGGTCGACTCCTCCCTTTATGGGGTCGACCCGTAAGGGTCGACCCCCCCTTTTGGGGTCGACACCCCTACCATGGGCTCGACACCCATACTATGGGGTCGACACCCCTGGGGCGCGAATTTTGAAATTTGAACTGAAATTTGGTTTTCTGGATAGGTTTAAACTGTTATATATATATATATACACATATATATATATGTATTTATCTTGCGTGTATACAAACCATCATAACTTCCTCATACAGTGTCCGTTTAATGCAAAATATCTATCTTGACCAGAATTTCGAGAAGGGTGCAATGGCGCAGTCCGTTTCCCTTAATTTTGAATATTAAATTAATTATTTTAATTTGTTCTCTTTAGTGTTGCTAAAATTATGGGTGTTACAGTGTATCTCGCAGGAGGAACATGCAGTCGGTCCCCCTCCTTTAGGACTCGAACATGGCCCCATATTATTTTGAATCTTGCGTAGATGTCCTCCAGGGCAGGTTTATCCAAGCTCGAACGTACTGAGTCTAGCAGATTGTCAATAATAACTTCGCCTACTACGGTGTCGGGAGTCTTAGGTACGTCACTCGCTACAATGTTTACGCCCTCCTCGGACCTCTCCCCAACGGCAGTAACACCTCTCGGTGTCGACGGATCAGTCGAGCGCTCAGCAGTCTGCTATAGATCACTGTCGGGGGCTTTCAGAAAATCTATAGACTGAGAAGTGGACGATTCTGAAGAAGTCTCAAGCTTGATGTCCCCAGGACTAGTGCTACTAGTTGAACCTGAATGGGATGTTGAGTGTTGAGAAGCTTCAACATCTGACTGTTGTTGCGTTTTGGATCATGTCTCCATTGCTAGCTATACTTCAACATAGGTGCATTAGATGTAACACCCCAAAAATTTAACAACATTAAGAGGACAAATTAAAGAATAATTAATTTAATATTTAGAATTAAGGGAAACGGACTGCGCCATTGCGTCTACCTCGGAATTTGGTTCAGATGGACACCAAGTTTGCATAAAATGGATAACATATGAAGAAGTTATAAGCTGTAGAAGTTTGTATACACGCAAGGAAAAGTGTATATATATACAAACAAAATCATCACCAGAATTCAAACCGATTCAAAAACAGTCAAAAGCGATGAGCGGGAAAATTCCCGCTCAAAGGGCATCGACCCCCTTAAGGGGTGTTGACATAGGTGTCGACCCCCCTATAGGGGTGTCGACCCCCTTATATGGGGGTAGACACAGGTGTCGACCCCCCCCCCCCCCGGTGGCTCTAGAAGCTTCTTCTGACGTGGACGATTTTGATGGTTTCTAGTCTGATCTGATGGCCTTGGTTGCTCTGCTACTCCTATATAAAGAACTCTAAACCTAGATTTTGTTCATAGAAAAATAATGGTGACGGAGAAGCTCTGGTGCGATGGAAATTAAAATGGTTCTTCTCCTTCTTCTTTTTCTAAATCAATTCAAAGAAGATTATACATATTCAAAGATTGCTACAACAAATTTAGCGATGGCTACAATAACTTATTCAACATGTTCTTCACAGCAAATTCACTGTGAGTTCATGGTGCTTTTAGATCTAAATATCTAAATAGTGATCTTGATATGTATATAATAATTGGGTCTTGAATCGGTGCCTAATCAGTTATATTATGACATATTCCATTGATCTGTTCTTATATGTTTATATCATAACCAAGACTAATCTTGTCATAATATGCCAATTCAGTTTATGTCTATTTCAATTGTTATGTTGTTGATTCGTTATTATGCCTGTTCTGATTCTCTTCTCTCCTTCTTTTCCTTTTTATTTTTATAGAGCCAGGCTACCTTCGAGCCTAGGCTTAACACTGAAAAATGCGTACGTGCGAAATTGGAAATAATGGGAAAAGACATAATTTGGGGCATAATTGGTACTGGAAAATATGTGTCTAAATTTGGGCATAAAATTGGAAATATACGAAGATGGGTTTGGGGGCATATGTCTTGTTGGATAATATGAATTTAGGCATGCATTGGAATATATGTAAATACAGAATTGGGTATAAAATGGACATGTCTACATATTGATTTGGAACGTAAATTTGAACATATGTGAACAAGAATTTTAGGCATAAATTATGTGAAGGGGGATGTGGGTATAACTTGCATTGAAAAAGGTGAATATGGACTTGGGGCATAAGTGGGAATAAATGTGGGTTTGGATTCGTGCAATATATATATATATATATATATATATATATATATATGCCTTAATTTATGATAAGGGGCATATGGTGCATAATTAAAAGGTGAATTAAAAAGAGGCATAAAAGACTATAATTTGAATAGTGAATTAAGCATAATTCAAATGGGGAAAACATAGAATAATTACCTATAATGACATAGGTAGATTTGAATAAAAATGGAATGTTTAGTAATCACAATTAGGAATTGTAATTGTACTTATGACACGAGGTTAGGTTACATTTGTGGTGGAAGTCTGCCCGGACCCGACCGACATATCCAGCAGCCACTAATGTTGAACCTAATGTTGAAGGTCTAATTACGTAAATATGAATCGGGCTAAGACACAAGGTTAGACCCAACTATGGAATAAGACTGCCCAGACCCAACCGGCATATCCAACATCCACATGTTGTAGGCCTAATGCGGGAGGTCTAGCCCATTATAACCATAATTGGACATGGTAATGAATTAGACTACTTAACCTGATTTAATCCATAAGGGTTATGTGAGTATGAACTTAAGTTAGGGTTAAGTAAAATTGGATGGGTAGCGGGTGGGTTAAGTAAATTAGAGGGGATGGGTAATATGCGCATATAGGCCCATAAACTTAACCTGATGAGGTTGCGTAATTAAAGACACCTAGTTGTATACATAACCGGTAGAAATAATAAAGTTATGTAATTAAAAGGACACTGTTTAGGGTAAGCATAACTTGTAAGGAAATGAGACAACCGGAGTAATAAGATAAGAGATACTTAATTATAAATTAAGTAATCTAGAAGTCTGGAACCCGCTGATGTGAACAACATGCTTAGTCTTGTCCTAGGGACAAGAGGAAATTATAACATAGGTTATAAATAATGGGTTGGGAAACTTGTAAATGGGCCTTACTTAATAGAGCTAAGTTAACAAGTAAACAATGATAAGCTGTATTGACAATGTAAAAAGAAATTATGATTAAATAAGAAAGAACGAGGAAAACTTATAAGACAAATTATATTTAATCATAAATAATGACTGACATGTTAAAAAGAAACATGTAAAATGAGACGTACTTAATTACACATTAAACAAAAACATGTTATTGTAACGATGTAACTAAGCAAGAATATAAAATAGATTGTGGATTTCATACTTTGGGCCACAATCTAGAGAATAACATGTTGTGGGCTTATTAATACTACTACAAAAGTGGGCATATTCGACACTAATTTGTGTGCGTTGCATGAAAAGTGTGGCGATAGCTATGCATTGTTTGATCTTCTGCAACAACATTCATTTGTTGTAGCATTAGATGTGAATGCAGTGTTGCGGTTGGAATTCTTGTGTTGTGATGTGCAACACCAGGTCAAAGTGTTGCATTACATAAATACATGCCAAGTTAGCGATCCGCGTTATCAGTTTAAACAAATATGTAACTGTAGATGTAGATTAATCCAACGGTTCAAGTCGATCCTTGCTACACCAGTTCAAAGTGTTGCATTAGATAAATACATGCCAAGTCGGTGATCCACGTTATCCGTTTAAAAAAATAAAGAACTGTGGATGTAGATTAATCCAATGGTTTAAGCCGATCCTTGATACACCTTAGTGAAAATTTGGCATGATAGTTTCCCCATTCACGAAATACTTCCCCCCAAAACAAATTTCTCCCGTACTCCTCCTTCGATCCGTTTCTCTCTCCACGAAATCCGTCCAAGAACACCTTTGATTGCTACTGTAAGTCTATACCTCTGGTTACAAACTATAAACCTTCGATTGCCCCTATTTTACAAACTTTACACCTCCAATTTGGATCATTTAGGACAATTACAGGTAGTTAGGACTTCATCATTTCAGTTTTATTTAGTTGATTTCGTCGCTAACTTATTTTGGTGTACGTTCAAGTCTCTGGGTGATTTGGGTATACCGATTGCCTTAAATTAGGGTTTTTTATACTTGAAGTCTTGTATTTATATGTTTGCATGTGTTGAAATTATGCAAGTTCTGTATTTTTATGTTTGCCAAACCATTGATGTATTGGTAAATAATGCTTATTTCGACAGGTGGAAACAAAATTTAGAGGACAAAAGAAATCCAATTTAAATGTTTAAATGTCTATTTCTGTTTGTAGTTAAATAATGCCTATTTCTCTTCATACATCATATGACTATGAAGATACCCTGGGCATGGGTGATCTAGGATTGTCAAACCCATCATCACCAGAAACTCCTACTGATTTTTATATAGAGATGCAAGAAAGGCACTACGATGATTTTCTTGAGTATGAACTAGAGCAAGAAGAACTCCAAAGACAACGGCTAGAAGAAGAACGACGTGAAGAAAGGGCGATGCGACGGCATGGTCGTGCTGCCTTGCGTCGTCAGCATCAAAACAACCAAGTGGTTAACGAAAAGCTAGCTGACTTACCAATCATAAAGTGTGATTGCGGGTATGCCGCTGTAAAAGATGTTATTTCGATTGGATTCAACATTGGTCGTCGTTATTTTAGATGTCGTGTTTATCCCACATGGTGTACCTTTTGGCAGTGGATTAACCAACAGTTTCCAAGTCGAGCCGCTGAGTATGCAAATGAATTACAACATCAACTTACAATGCTACAAAATCGAGTTATTGGTTTTCGAACTGACGTTAGTAGACTTAACGACCAGCTTCAAGGGCTAAACATTAGAAGACAAAATTAAATTTTTGCATCGTTTTTTGTATTAGGTACAACTGCATCGTCTTTGTGTCACCTGTATGGTCTTTGTATCTGTACTGTTTTGTTTTGGTGCGTCATGTAATGTTATGAATTTGTGGTTAGTATCCTTAGTTGCTTGTTTTATGTATTATCCTGATAACTCAGTTCCAAAAGTTAGTGATAATTCATATCAAAACAATCGTCTTTGTATCATCATATTGATTATGTATATTTGTAAATTATTAACTTTTTTTGGTTTTATTCCTAATTTAGTCAACCTTACAGGGTAGCCCTTGTTCGTTTCTTGAAACTATTAGTGGAATCAAATTTGGTCATGCTAGGCCTTGGTTAGATTGTGACAATGGATAGTGAGTATTACATATGGATAGGACTTCCGAGATCGAGTGCAGAATATGTAAGAGGGGCAACAACGTTTCTAAGAAATGCATTTCCCATTTATAAAGTAGGTGATGATATGAAGTGCCCTTGCAAAAAAATGTACAGAACGTAATTGGCATTGTGAAAATGTCATATACGATCATCTTATTTTAAATGGCCCTTCTCCATTACATATCAGGTGGATTTGTGAAGTTTCACAGACAAAATTATTAGGAGTTGATGACCATATGGATTGTGCAACGGAGATGGATTTTGAGGATAATTTGGATGTGATGTTCAAATGTTCGGGTTACAAAATTTGGTCAAAATCCCAGGGACTTTGTAGTAGAACCAAATCCAGAGGCCGAGAAATTTTATCGGCATGTTAAAGAAGGAAAAAAAACTATTATATCCTGGCTGCACTAAATTTTCTCGACTAAGTTTCTTGATCAGACTTTATCATTTAAAGTTTGCTTATGGAATTAACGAGTCTGCGTTTGGGGAATTACTAAAGCTTATAAAAGAAGCCTTTCCTGATGCCCAGTTGCCTTTGTCTTCCTACGCTGCAAAGAATGTAATTAAGGATTTAGGTCTTGATTACCATAAAATACATGCCTGCCCAAATCATTGCATGTTATATTGGGCAGAGAATGAAGATAAAGAGGCTTGTGACATTTGTGGTTTTTCGAGGTGGGCTGTAAAAGAAAAAGAAGACATCATTAATAATAATGATCCACCAAAATCGATTCCCAAAGTGCCGGCAAATGTTATGATGTTATGATGTACTTTCCTCTAAGACCAAAGTTACAAAGGATGTTTATGTGCAAAGAATTTTCCAAACTCATGAGATGGCACCAAGTGGAACGAAAAGAAGATGGAAAACTAAGACAACTGGCTGATGGTGTGGCATGGAAGATGATGGATGCTCGCTATCCTGATTTTTCATCAGAAAATCGTAATGTTAGATTGGGTCTAGCATCTGATGGATTTAATCCATATCGTTCGATGAATTCAAGTTATAGTACATGGCCAATTCTGTTGGTAAACTACAATCTTCCGCCTTGGTTATGCATGAGACAAGAGAATTTGATTCTTTCAACATTAATATCTGGTCCAGATTCTCCAAAGAACAGTATTGACGTATATATGCAGCCTTTAATTGCGGAATTGAAAGCGTTATGGAATGTTGGCGTCGAAACATATGATTCCTTGACTGATGGGAATTTTAATTTACGTGCAAGCGTCTTATGGACCATTAGTGATTTTCGGGATATGCCATGTTGTCGGGATGGAGCATGAAGGGGAAACTAGCGTGTCCAGTATGCCATTATGAAACTTCATCAAATTATTTGAAGCATAGCAAAAAAAAAATGTGTTATATGCACCATAAAAAGTTTCTTGATCTAACACATAAGTGGAGGCTGGATAAGAGGAGATTTAATGGCGAAACTGAAATGGGGAGCATTCCAGAAATACTATTAGGAACTGATATTGAAGAGTTATTACGGGGGTTCAAAAATAGGTTTAGGGATAAGACGAAGAAACCTGGTAAAAGCGATGACCCTTTTAAAAAAAGGTCAACACTGTTTGACTTACCATATTGGTGTCATAATCCCCTTCGACATAACCTGGATGCCATGCACATAGAGAAGAACATATGCGACAAAATATTAGGTACTTTACTTAATACAGGTCGCATGTCGAAGGATCACCTAAACGCTCGTTTGGATTTATAGGAATTGGGCATAAGGAAGGAACTTCGTCCTGTTGAATGTGGTGACGGAAAGCATGTTGAAATTAGAGCTGCAATATTTGATATGACAAACAAGGAAAAAGGAATCTTTTGCTCTCTATTGAAGAACGCCAAACTGCACTACGGTTGTGCCTCGAATGTTAGTCGGTATGTGCACATGAAAGAGAGAACGATTGTGGGATATAAGAGCCATGATGCTCATTTCATACTCCACTATTTGTTACAATTTTCAGTGAAGAAAGCGTCAAAACCCGAGGTTGCATTATCAATGATCAGATTTAGTGCATTCCTTAGAGGACTATGGAGCAAGGTTATCGAAGTGGATGATATCAAGAGACTGCAAAAAGAAATTGTCGAGATACTTTGTCATTTTGAAATGATTTTTCCATAGGCTTTTTTTGATATAATGGTACACTTGCCTGTTCATTTATGCAGAGAAATCGAATACGGCGGGCCTGAACATCTTAGATACATGTATCCCATTGAGCGATATCCAAGAAAGTTGAAATCTTATGTGCGAAATAGAAACAGACTGGAAGGTTCGATTGCAGAAGGTTACTTGGCAGAAGAGTGTGTGACCTTCTGTTCAAGATTTTTAAGCATTGATGGAGGAACAGAAAACACGTCGATTGATTTTGGAAGATGTCCAACAGATTTGGAATATCATATTGGAACAAAGAAGAATAAAGATAGGAAGATGTTCAATTTGAAAGATGCAGAGTGGAAGGCAACGCATCGCTATATTCTATTCAATTCCGGTAATCAAGAAATTGAGAGTTTGATCGAGTAAGTTCTTAAGTTCCTATATCATTTTCGTTAACTATAAATTAACATCTGTATTTCCTAGTTTTTTGACCTTAATTATTATTTACGGTTCATCGAGCTATTGTGGATGGTCTTCCAAATCCAAGAAGATACAAGAGGGAACGAGAACATTTCAAAGAGTTTTGGAATTGGCTTAAAGAAGAGGTTCTGAAAAAGGGCAATATTTCAACAGATTTAGAGTTGTTTGCATTAGGTCCTAATCGAGTAGCTAGGAAGTTTACCGGTTATATAGTAAATGGATACAGATTCCACACAAAATTTAGAGATTCTCGATGTACCACACAAAATAGTGGTGTATTTTTGAGTGCCAAAACCACCAGCTTTGCAAGTTCGAAAGACCAAAACCCAATAGTGGGTGACGTCAATTACTACGGATCAATCGAAGAAATTTTTGAGCTTGATTATTAGGGAGCTTTCACCGTGGTCCTTTTTAAGTATTGCTGGTACCAAAAGGAAAAATATTCATATGGTCTTACTCGAGTAAATTTTAGCAAGTGCCATAAAACTGAGCCTTTTGTCATATCTTCGCAAGTGCAGCAAGTATTTTATGTGGAAGATGCAGTTGAAAAGAACAGTCATTACGTTATTAAAAAATTGCCGCGAGATTGGCGTGATACTGAAAATCAGAATGCAATGAAAGAAGACATGAGCAATACGCAATCACATGATATGGGCATAGGTGGTGAACTAGAACCAGAAGTTGTTGATGTGGGTTGGATTAGGGATGATGTCCCCGTAATACAACTAGAAATAGAAGTAGAAGTTCCTGATCCTGTTCCTTCTCATTAGGATAAAAAATTCCTCTTTCTTCTTGCTTTAATTTGATCTAATTTATTATGTATTTGGCACTTATTTTTTTAGCTGGGAACTATTATCTTTGATGAATGTATTTGTCACTCTTTTTTCATAATGCAATCTACACTGTTCACATGTTTTATGATTAAATGTCTTTCTTTACTGTCATCTGACTGTGGTTATAGACCAAATGTAATAGTTGTTGTTTTTTGTCTACTTAAACATGCATGTACCTTGTTCTAATGTATTTATTTTGTACAGGATGAATGAACTTATTACTATCCGACTGCAACATAGCGGACAATTTCGAAAGGCATGTTACATTGGGGGAGATCCCTTCGTAGTATCAAATTATGATGTAGTCCTCTTTTCTTACATTGTGGTTATAGACTTTATTAAATATGCTCTCCATTAGACTGAAATAGGAGGAGTCTATATCATCAGCAAAGGAACGAGGGGTGGCTGGCAGCTAATATTGAATGACAAGGACGTAAACGAGTATGTACAGGGCTGCATTAATAAGCAAGAAGAAGTGGTTTTTTACATCGACAACACCATTAACAAAGACATTGAGCCGGTGACTCAACTGCAGCCACATGTAATCATACGACCAAGGAAAAACATAATTCAAGGTATATAGTATATGTAATATAGATCCATTCTTATATATATATATATATATCTGTGTGTGTGTAAAGAACTACGAAGGAGGTCATAGTTTTGGTTTTTTTTTTGTTCCAGGTTCTGCT
Organism: Allium sativum; assembly: GCA_030737875.1. Classification (NCBI taxonomy): domain Eukaryota; kingdom Viridiplantae; phylum Streptophyta; class Magnoliopsida; order Asparagales; family Amaryllidaceae; genus Allium; species Allium sativum. The sequence goes on from CM060912.1 coordinate 436,154,977, forward strand.
AAGAAGCCGGTTGCAAAGCGCAGACATACTACTGCACATAGACTTCAGCAACATCACAAAATGATGAAAAACATCCCAACTCAAGTTGGTCAGAAGAAACTATCGCCGGAGCCTGATGATACGAATAAGGATGAAGAAGATGTTACTGTGATGGACAAAGGAACCAGGAGGAAATTAAATGTAGAAAATGAAACAGATAATGATGATGATACCCGAGAGAATGAAGCTGTTGTTCAGGTATTTTTTATTTTTCATTTCAGTTTTATTAATCCAAATGAAATCTTTTATTTCAAAATACTTTTTATTAAAATTCTGCATGTAAAAGAAAGAACTGGATTTTAGTTGTTTTCTATTACTTTGTCGATGTCCTATTCCGACCATGAAGGCTGCAGCTAATTCAAGTAACTATTTGTTCTTTGTGCATACATTCTATCAAAATAGCGAGAATTGTTTATACGTCGACTCTATTTGGTTAACTAGCTTAAATTTATCATCGATGGTGCGTAATAATGCTAATCTGCTTGCAGTTCTCACAACCATCAGTTTTGACGAAGTATGAACAAGAGCGAATCACGCGAATGCAAGAAAACGATGCAGTTAGTAGATCACTTGGGGTGCCTTCATTGGTTAATTGTATGCAAGAGGCTGCAGCACGAAATAAGAAAGATAAAGGTAAAGATGTTGTTGGACGTGATGAATACATCCCAGAAAATGCTGGCAAAGACGTCACTGATGATTCATCGGATTCAGAGGCATAAAGAAGTTATTTGTTTATTACTTATTGTCTTTGCCTTTATGAACGTAAAAAATATTAAACTTAATTGCAGAGAATCAAAATTGTAACGTCAAACGAGCCTTTACCTGGACCAAGAACTCATTCGCGAACCAATGCAGCCATTGAAATTGAGAAGGAAGCGATGACCTGCACCCCCTCTCCAAAGAAATCTGGCTCCAACAGGGAGTTAATCAAGAAACACACTACCACTCCAAAGAAAATGAGTGACTGGGCGAAAATCGCAAAAACATTAACGAACTTGAAGAAAATGAGTGACTGGGCGAAAATCGTAGAAAATGAGTTAATCAGGAATTTTAAACCTATAACGTCTCGTCCATCCGTTTTAAAACCTACATGTATAAAATTGTTCAAACAAACAACCACTTCATGTAAAGCTGCTGGTTCAGTTGCTTCTTATTTAGCGATGCGGAAACATCAAAAGCAGAATGTTGAAGCGCCTGAAACAATGGGAAATCTTACCGATCGATTAGAGCAGGAATGAATTGCACAGGAAGATGAAGCAGGTACAGGTACGATATAATGTTTCTTTATCTGTGCACCGCACCGCACTGTTGACTGTGTCTATTTTCTATTAATTTTTTTGAACCTGGTAGATAAAGTACAAGGTCCAAAAAAACCTAGAGGGAAGTCAAAAATGACCAAGGTGCATGCTAGAACCGTGTAACACCCCACATCCGTTAGTGTCACTCAAAAGGGAATGCACTAAGTTCTGTGAAGTATTATAGGTAAAAGATGCAAATAAATTACAAGATAGATAAATAAAGCAGCGGAAAAGTGAATAAAACTTTATTTCATTTATAAATAGCTTGTACAAAGATTGTTTTCCAACAACAAAGTATCTATCTTGTTTAACAAAATAAAGAAGCATAAATATACAATGATATTCCCCAATGAAACATTAGTCAGCCATAGCGGTGGAAAAGACAGTCCAAAGCAGCACATCAAAGAGTCTTCAAGCTTGGAAAGAGTAACAGGTCCATATAAATCTGAGCTATTCCCTCCCTGACTACCTGGGGGAAACGGAAGAAAAGAAGATGAAAGAAAACACAGAGTCAGACATAAAGCCTGGTAAGTCTAGTGGTGCTTCGGTATATGAATAAGGAAAAGGTCATGACAGGCATAAACTGAAAATGGGAAATACCATAAACTAAGGCAAAGCGGTTTAGAATCGAAATTACTATCGCACCCCATACTAATCTCTGCACCACCTAACTAGTATCCCAACTAGTAATCTGTATAAAGATGATAACGTGATCCCAATCCCTGTAATTGCGGTTGCCTTTAGGTGTACATCTATTATTTATTACCAAGATCTAATCTAGGGTTTTCTTATCGAGCGCTTCCTAGATTCAACTAGGGTTTATGCGACTTATCTAATACTTCTCGGATTTAGGATTTATGCCACCTAGGTCCAACTAGGGATTATGCTACCTGTCGAACGATGCCCCTAGTCTAGGACACACAACCTAGAGTGGTATATGTTCCTAGACTTTCCCCACGTATGTGTCGCGAATCGTTTATCGCTGTCTAGATGCACATGTTCTGAAATGTGCGACCCGAGTCCCATGGCAGGGCTATTCTAGAAACACGGAACTCGGTCGGGAGATTTCAGATATCTGCCGATGCAGATGCTAAGGTCTGTTTTTCCAGTGGCTATGGTCCCACCTGACCCCTCCCTCAACTAATGAAAGGCAATCCAAGAAAATCAAGCACGAGAACTATACTCCTTCCACCTATGCCCCACTTTCCTATTGGCCAGCCTCACCCCTAACTAGATAGCAAGTATATGGTCTGTTGGGAGTTCTCTGCCTTTCCGCATGCGTATCTCGACTGACTCAAGATGGTAGGTACACGACGGGTCGCTATCACAGGGCTATTTGTCCCGCCGAATCATGCTGGTCCATCCTAGTCTTTAGGTTGCCTCATATTGCAACCAAGGCATACCCTTGGTTCTTCTAACGCAGACCTTAACCTCTGTGAGCCCAGGCGGATCATCTGCAGCTTCACAGAGGGATACCAAGAGTACCCTCATGTCCCTTCGAAGCCGCGGGCTACGTTCCCTAGTTCGTTGGAGCCTTCTTTAAGATCAGATGGACGTTCGCTCCTTCTCGTGTCATGCTAAGGTTTACTACTTACTTCCTTTAACTAAGGTTTACTACTTAGTCCCCGAACCGTCGTTTTCTTAACTAAGGTTTACAGCTTAGTCCTTTTAACTAAGGTTTACTATTTAGTCTCTTTCTCGTCAAGTTGGATTGGTTAGGTATCATTAGTCAATTCAAGTTATCATAACCCATTCATTTGTCATGATAAACTGATTAAGTGTTATTAGTAGTTCATGTTGACTTAACCCTACCACAAATCAAGTCATATTGGCTAAGTGTTTCTTATTACTTAACCCTACCCATTCACCTTGTATTGGTTAAGTGTCCCTTTTAACCTAACCTTGCCCATCTGTTTTAACTAACATGTTATAACGGTTAAGTGTTCCCTTAGTTAACTTAACTCCAACATCTGTTTAATTAACATGTTCTAATGGTTAAGTATTGTCCCTTCATGTTTCAACTTAACCTTGTTCAATTTATCACACTATGATGGTTAAGTGTTCTAAGTTTACTTAACCCCACCCTCTAGTCCAGCTAACATATTAAATTAGCTAAGTGTATTTACTTAACCTTACCCACTTATCTAGCTAACGTGTTATAATGGTTAAGTATTCTAAATTTACTTAACCTCGCCCACTTATCTAGTTATCAGGTTATAACAGGTAAGTATCCTGAGTTTATTTAACCTCACCCTCTAGTCTAGTTAATATGTTAAATTGGTTAAGTGTATTAACTTTACTTAACCTCACCTTCTAGTCTAGTTAACATGTTAAATTGGCTAAGTGTTTTCTTAGTTACTTAGCCCCTACAAGTCTTATTAAAGCACCAACCGCTCACATTAGACAGGTATTGTTGTGGCTGCCGGTATGCCGGTCGGTTCCGGGTAGTCTTACGCCACAACTCAGTCTAACCTTGGGTCCTTATTGGGCTCAATGCCTTAACCACCCACATTGGATAGGTATTGTTCTGATTATTGGACAGCCGGGCGGGTCCGGGCAGGTTTACATTACAACTCAATCCAACATCGGGTTAAGCATGCTCGTATTTTCTAGATTTACATATTTGTCACTTTTCATTTTATATGTAAATGTTTATGGCCCAATTATCCAAATTCACTAATTTTGGGTATAACAATTTATACCGCTTTAAATGTCACTAGTCATTGGCATGTGTCAAACATGCCAATACATGTATTTTATTTTAAACCCAACGTTTGTTTCCCCCGTTTGTATGTACGCAACATTATAACATATGTTGGGCTTAACATTTCAGCCCAACTCGTAAATATAAAAAGGGGAAGCACAAAATCATGAATTGTTCTAGAATACATAAAAGTGTGTGGCGCATGGACTTGCAACATAGCGTTTTCACTAACATAGATTGTGGGTCATGTGAACTTGCATTCAATAAGGATATAACTAAATTAATGTCACATGAAATGGCGTACTTTTAGACTTGTTTAAACATGGTTTTATACACATATAACTAGGCATAATGTCAAACACCAAACTAGCATAAAAATGTCCAATTTTTGACATAACCCAAAGGTGTAAATTAACTTTACATCAAGTAGCCTATTTCAACATGAAACTAGTATAATTTGTGTAACCAAAAGGTACTTGCATAAACCCAATTATCACTTGCAAATAAACATAATAATGTATACAAAGGTTTTGAGTCATGTAGGCATAAAAGGTTTCATCTTGGAACATGTTTACATGAGTCTCAACTTAGGCCTAAAAAGAATGTATGCTGACCATGTTAACGACATAACATAAAGATGTCAATTCTAGTTTTTACTACAAACTTGCAAGTGATATTTATCTTCATATACAAATGTCAATAGGCTCGCATCAACCAATTTATGCCACAAACACCCAATACAAAATATGACATAATCAATGCAATACACAGAATTTACATCAATATTTTACAATAGTAAAACTCCAATTTCAATTACATCGAATCACATCGCAATTTCTATTCATATTCGGAAAACCACTATACTTACAACGGGCGCTGAAACTTGTTTTCTGGTTTCTGTTATTCTGAATTTGCAAAGCTTTCCCTTGGAGTAGAAAACATTGCATAGAAATTAGATTAGACTTTTTTTTCTTGAATCGTTGTTCATCTCTTTTCAAGCGGAGGCTCTCCTTAGTTTTCTTCTGATAGTATGGCGGCTCAAGTTCTTATTTTTGTGTGAATTTTAGTTGGAGCCCTAGGGTGTTTTTATAGATTTGCAAGTTAAATAGAGCCGTCGATGAAGCCAGGTTTAATCAAAGCCATCCGTTCTAAAGAGAAGCCAATCAAAAGAAGACAACTCAGCCCTAGTGACAAGACCAGGCCCAGAAATTCGACCAGAACACAGACCAGGCCAGCCAGACCTGACCAGGTCGACAGGGGAGGTCGACCTGGGTCAACCAGGTCGACCTTATGGTCGACCAGAACACAGACCAGACCAGCCAGGCCTGACCAGGTCGACAGGGGAGGTCGACCCTATGGTCGACCTGGGCCCTAGGCAGGAATTTTCCTACCCAGCCCGGGTCTGGTCCTATTTTTGAATTTTGAATCCAATTTTCGAGCTGTTTGAATTTTAAATAAATTCTTAAACTTCCGGAGGTCATATCTCCTTCGTACGGAGTCCGATTTACGCAAACTCGGACTCTATCTCAAGCAGAATTTCGAGAAGAACGCAATGGCATAACCCGTTTCCCTTAATTCTTCTCCTAAAATTTAATTATACTTTAATTTGTGAAACTTAATGTTATAGAACTACGGGGTGTTACATTCTCCCCCTCTTAAAAGGATTTCGTCCCCGAAATCTTCAAGTTAGGAAGAATGTGTCCTACCATCCAATCACCCATCTACTCAACCATTCAATCACAGGCATTCATTGTCCTTAAAGATATTTCTAAATGCTTTCATATTTATATGAATAGTGTGTATATGTCTTTATCTAATGCAAAATCAGGCGGTCTACTGATTCAGTTGACCTCCTTAATGCGGATTATGTCAGTGTCATGCGTCCAATCATGTATGCAAACATCCCTAGTTATGTAAATACTACATGTGTGCATAGTCATTCATCCATATGCAACATCCATATGATAACATAACAAGTTAAATCCATTAAGCAAATACATATATGCGAATGCAATATGAAAGTGACTGAGTCGTTCTAGTGCCTATAGTGTGTATATGCATCCACGAGCAACCATTTGCAATCATCCATAACATGTTTCAAATACATGTTTACATACATTGGCTTCTATCTAAGGATCGATGATACGTCCTAGAGGATATACCTTAAAGGCTAGAAAGTATGCATAAAATTCTTAAAAGAGATCAAGGATGTACCCTTAGGAAAAAGGGTATGATGCGTGTATCTAGTCTTCAGTCTCCTAAGTCGCATCTTCTTGGGCTTCACTATTCTGTACCTTATCTAATTAATCTTCACTATTGCGAAGTTTCTTGACCTCCATTTCCAAAACTGTCATTGATCGGATAGCTGGTTTTTCATTGTCAACTGGATATATGCGGAAGTCTATCCTGCGTTTTAGGGGTAAACCCCTAACCTAATCAAAACATCTGCGTACTCGTGGACTATTCTAACGGATTGTAAACCGTCGATAGATGTATCAAGTGATTCTAGGTAGCTAGGCCTAACTGATCCTTTAGGATCGCATGAAATCTCGAGGGTATTTCCAAGGCAAATCAAAAGTCTAACTACCCTTCTTTCAGAATTACCAGCCAACCAACCCATGCCTAGAATCAACTCATAGCCCATAGAACCAAAAAAATAAGCATTACGCTTAAACTCAACACTTAATATAGTTATTCTCAAATCCTTATAAACCAAAGATAAACGGGCCGAACCACCAATTGGATTTTGAGACGCTAATGGGATCTTCTACTATACAAGTGCTAAGGTGCAGAGGCTCAACTATGGAAGTAGATATGAACAAACGCGGAGCGCTAAGATCAAAAGAGTACTAACTGGTTGATCAAAAGAAAAGCTAAACTTTTCCAACAAAGACTTTTACTATCTCTCTCTCAGGTATGCTGGTGTTGAGAGCACGTACTAGTCCTTCTAAGAATCCTGTCCCTCGTTCTTGCCCTTTGTCCTTAATTATATGCCCTATTATACCATAGTAAAGATACTTCCTCTCGTCTTAGGTTTTACAATTCTTTCCTCCCTCGTGAGCCAAGTCCATATCCATGAATTTCTCATCCTTGGGTTGTGCTCCTTAGCCAAACTCCTCATCCTTTACTTGTGTAATATGTTGACAGGTCTCTCAAAAGCTGCCACCACCGCATAGAAAGCCTTACAAAGCTTGAAAGAAAACTAGCCGCATGTGAACTACTATGGCTATAGATGGAAGTCGGGCGCTTCTTTGCCCATCGATAGGTATCGTAGTCTTATCAAGCCTACGGAACAGTGCCGCGATGAGGTTACCTCCCAGAAAGCCAGGAGCCCCGAAGACTTAAGAAAGAAGGGGATAAGAATTCAAACAGAGGATCAGAAGATAGTGCATATGGCTTTGGGGAATATGCTTTTAAAACAAAACTTTTCTTTTGAAAATGCTTCTTTTAAAACCGTTTGAAAATAATTTTTCAAATCTTTTATCTGATCTGGTAACCTTCAGCTCTGATACCACGTGTAACACCCCACATCCGTTAGTGTCACTCAAAAGGGAATGCACTAAGTTCTGTGAAGTATTATAGGTAAAAGATGCAGATAAATTACAAGACAGATAAATAAAGCAGCGGAAAAGTGAATAAAACTTTATTTCATTTATAAACAACTTGTACAAAGATTGTTTTCCAACAACAAAGTATCTATCTTGTTTAACAAAATAAAGAAGCATAAATATACAATGATATTCCTCAATGAAACATTAGTCAGCCATAGCGGTGGAAAAGACAGTCCAAAGCAGCACATCAAAGAGTCTTCAAGCTTGGAAAGAGTAACAGGTCCATATGAATCTGAGCTATTCCCTCCCTGACTACCTGGGGGAAAACGGAAGAAAAGAAGATGAAAGAAAACATAGAGTCAGACATAAAGCCTGGTAAGTCTAGTGGTGCTTCGGTATATGAATAAGGAAAAGGTCATGACAGGCATAAACTGAAAATGGGAAAATACCATAAACTAAGGCAAAGCAGTTTAGAATCGAAATTACTATCGCACCCCATACTAATCTCTGCACCACCTAACTAGTATCCCAACTAGTAATCTGTATAAAGATGATTACGTGATCCCAATCCCTGTAATTGCGGTTGCCTTTAGGTGTACATCTATTATTTATTACCTAGATCTAATCTAGGGTTTTCTTATTGAGCGCTTCCTAGATTCAACTAGGGTTTATGTGACTTATCTAATACTTCTCGAATTCAGGATTTATGCCACCTATGTCCAAATAGGGATTATGCTACCTGTCGAACGATGCCCCTAGTCTAGGACACACTACCTAGAGTGGTATATGTTCCTAGACTTTCCCCACGTATGTGTCGCGAATCGTTTATCGCTGTCTAGATGCACATGTCCTGAAATGTGCGACCCGAGTCCCATGCCAGGGCTATTCTTGAAACACGGAACTCGGTCGGGAGCTTTCAGATATCTGCCGATGCAGATGCTAAGGTCTGTTTTTCCAGTGGCTATGGTCCCACCTGACCCCTCCCTCAACTAATGAAAGGCAATCCAAGAAAATCAAGCACGAGAACTATACTCCTTCCACCTATGCCCCACTTTCCTATTGGCCAGCCTCACCCCTAACTAGATAGCAAGTATATGGTCTGTTGGGAGTTCTTTGCCTTTCCGCATGCGTATCTCGACTGACTCAAGATGGTAGGTAGACGACGGGTCGCTATCACAGGGCCATTTTTCCCGCCGAATCACGCTGGTCCATCCTAGTCTTTAGGTTGCCTCATATTGCAACCAAGGCATACCCTTGGTTCTTCTAACGCAGACCTTAACCTCTATGAGCCCAGGAGGATCATCTGCGGCCTCACAGAGGGATACCAAGAGTACCCTCACGTCCCCTCGAAGCCGCGGGCTTCGTTCCCCAGTTCGTTGGAGCCTTCTTTAAGATCAGATGGACGTTCGCTCCTTCTCGTGTCATACTAAGGTTTACTACTTAGTTCCTTTAACTAAGGTTTACTACTTAGTCCCCGAACCGTCGTTTTCTTAACTAAGGTTTACAACTTAGTCCTTTGAACTAAGGTTTACTATTTAGTCTCTTTCTCGTCAAGTTGGATTGGTTAGGTATCATTAGTCAATTCAAGTTATCTTAACCCATTCATTTGTCACGATAAACTGATTAAGTATTATTAGTAGTTCATGTTGACTTAACCCTACCACAAATCAAGTCATATTGGCTAAGTGTTTCTTATTACTTAACCCTACCCATTCACCTTGTATTGGTTAAGTGTCCCTTTTAACCTAACCTTGCCCATCTGTTTTAACTAACATGTTATAACGGTTAAGTGTTCCCTTAGTTAACTTAACATCTGTTTAATTAACATGTTCTAATGGTTAAGTATTGTCCCTTCATGTTTCAACTTAACCTTGTTCAATTTATCACACTATGATGGTTAAGTGTTCTAAGTTTACTTAACCCCACCCTCTAGTCCAGCTAACATATTAAATTAGCTAAGTGTATTTACTTAACCTTACCCACTTATCTAGCTAACGTGTTATAATGGTTAAGTATTCTAAATTTACTTAACCTCACCCACTTATCTAGTTATCAGGTTATAACAGGTAAGTGTCCTGAGTTTACTTAACCTCACCCACTAGTCTAGTTAATATGTTAAATTGGTTAAGTGTATTAACTTTACTTAACCTCACCTTCTAGTCTAGTTAACATGTTAAATTGGCTAAGTGTTTTCTTAGTCACTTAGCCCCTACAAGTCTTATTAAAGCACCAACCACTCACATTAGACAGGTATTGTTGTGGCTGCCTGTATGCCGGTCGGTTCCGGGCAGTCTTATGCCACAACTCAGTCTAACCTCAGGTCCTTATTGGGCTCAATGCCTTAACCACCCACATTGGATTGGTATTGTTGTGATTACTGGACAGCCGGGTGGGTCCGGGCAGGTTTACATCACAACTCAATCCAACCTCGGGTTAAGCATGCTCGTATTTTCTAGATTTACATATTTGTCACTTTTCATTTTTATATGTAAATGTTTATGGCCCAATTATCAAAATTCACTAATTTGGGGTATAACAATTTATACCGCTTTAAATGTCACTAGTCATTGGCATGCGTCAAAACATGCCAATACATGTATTTTATTTTAAACCCAACGTTTGTTTCCCCCGTTTGTACGTATGCAGCATTATAACATATGTTGGGCTTAACATTTCAGCCCAACTCATAAACATAAAAAGGGAAGCATATAATCATGAATTGTTCTAGAATACATAAAAGTGTGTGGCGCATGGACTTGCAACATAGCGTTTTCACTAACATTGATTGTGTGTCATGTGAACTTGCACTCAATAAGGATATAACTAAATTATTGTCACATGAAATGGCGTACTTTTAGACTTGTTTAAACATGGTTTTATACACATATAACTAGGCATGATGTCAAACACCAAACTAGCATAAAAATGTCCACTTTTTGACATAAGCCAAAGGTGTAAACTAACTTTACATCAAGTAGCCTATTTCAACATGAAACGAGTATACTTTGTGTAACCAAAAGGTACTTGCATAAACCCAATTATCACATGCAAATAAACATAATAATGTATATAAAGGTTTTGAGTCGTGTAGGCATAAAAGGTTTCATCTTGGAACATGTTTACATGAGTCTCAACTTAGGCCTAAAAAGAATGTATGCTAACCATGTTAACTACATAACATAAAGATGTCAATTCTAGTTTTAACTACAAACTTGCAAGTGATATTTATCTTCATATACAAATGTCAATAGGCTTGCATCAACCAATTTATGCCACAAACACCCAATACAGAATATGACATAATCAATGCAATACACAGAATTTACATCAATATTTTACAATAGTAAAACCCCAATTTCAATTACATTGAATCACATCGCAATTTCTATTCATATTCGGAAAACCACTATACTTACAACGGGCGCTGAAACTTGTTTTCTGGTTTCTGTTGTTCTGAATTTGCAAAGCTTTCCCTTGGAGTAGAAAACGTTGCGTAGAAATTAGATTAGACTTTTGTTTCTTGAATCGTTGTTCGTCTCTTTTCAAGCGGAGGCTCTCCTTAGTTTTCTTCCGACAGTATGGCGGCTCAAGTTCTTATTTTTGTGTGAATTTTAGTTGGAGCCCTAGGGTGTTTTATAGAGTTGCAAGTTAATTAGAGCCGTCGATGAAGCCAGGTTTAATCAAAGCCATCCGTTCTAAAGAGAAGCCAATCAAAAGAAGACAACTCAGCCCTAGTGACAAGACCAGGCCCAGAAATTCGACCAGAACATAGACCAGGCCAGCCAGACCTGACCAGGTCGACAGGGGAGGTCGACCCTATGGTCGACAGCGGAGGTCGACCCTATGGTCGACCTGGGTCAACCAGGTCGACCCTATGGTCGACCTGGGCCCTGGGCATGAATTTTCCTGCCCAGCCCGGGTCTGGTCCTATTTTTGAATTTTGAATCCGATTTTTGAGCTGTTTGACTTTTAAATAAATTCTTAAACTTCTGGAGGTCATATCTCCTTCGTACGGAGTCCGATTTACGCAAATTCGGACTCTATCTCAAGCACAATTTCGAGACAAACGCAATGGCGTAACCCGTTTCCCTTAATTCTCTCCTAAAATTTAATTATACTTTAATTTGTGAAACTTAATGTTACAGAACTATGGGGTGTTACAAACCCCCGATGATAAAGTAGTCATTGAGTTGAATGAGGATGGTCAGCCAATGTCTGATAATATTATAGAGTTAATCAATTTTCTTGGGACAATAGCAAAGGATAATGTGTCTCTAACTTACATCAATTGGCATGTTGTTCCAGATTCATCAAAGCGACAAATGTTGGATTATGCTCTGGTACAATCTATTTTCCTTAACCATATCAACTGACTTCCTAAATGTTTAGTTTTAATTAATTAGTTTGTTTCCTGAATTTTGTGATTGATATATTGTAGGCTAGGTATGTCATTCTGAAAGAAGGACACAAGTGGGTCTTGAACACGCTTAACGACTCTTGGAGGCAGTACAAGTCTCGCATCAAAGCAAGGTATTATAAAAAATATTCAACTGATGAGGAAAGGCTTGCAAATAGGCCGAGTACAATTCCGTTGGAGGATTTTAAAATGCTCTTGGAATACTGGGGGATGAAGCAGTTCAAGTACGGGTTTAATGATATTCACATTTGTATAATGTTTAGTAGTTCACATTATCTTGTTTAGTGCTAATCGATTTTTTAGTAATTCGCATTATCCTTGTTTAGTGGTATATTTTTATTTTATTTTTGGATTTTCAGGCCCTAGCTGATTCTAATTCCGCACATCGTAATTCACTAAATGAGACACATACCATGGGTCCCAAAACTCATGCAGTAGCCAAAGAAAAGATAGTATGTGTTTTTTTGAACTTAAGTTATTTTTTTGTGATTGAGTTGAATTGGCCACATGATAATTCTAATTTGTTATATCACATGATTTATATTTTATATATCATTGTCTCAATGTTCATAGGCAGCAACTAGATCAGTAAATACTTAACATTGAATGTTAAAAATTGTATTTAATTGTTGATAACCGTAATACTTGACAAAGAAAGAAGGACCCAGAAAAAGCCTCCCCATCCGCTGCCTTGGTTTATTTGGAAACATATAAACGAGAACCGGGTAGAAGTTATAAGACTAACATGGATGAACTAAAGGCCAAATACGTGAGTACATATATAATTAGACACTGAAATAGCAATACTTGTGTCAATATAATTGGGACATTGTACGTTTGTTGCAGCTGCTTATTAAATCGAACACATAGTTAGTTCAAGTTCTGTTAATAAATTCATTCCTACCAGCTGCCTATTTATATATATGCTTGCCTGGTTTTCATTTTGTAGGCGAAGGTTCAAGCAATGGTGGATGCAGGGAACATTGCTGAGGCAGATGCACTTGTTACTGGTGGGAAGAGCCACATGCGGAACTGGCTTGTAGAAGGCGAGGAAAAATGGCCAAAAAGTCTCCAACAACTCCTGGTTCTTCGTACAGTTATGTGCAAGAGCTGGCCCAAAGAATAAGGCAAGAGCTTGAGGCGGATTTGGAAGAAAAGGTGAACAGAAAAGTGAAAGAGAATGTGTCATTGGTGTTAAAAAATCTTAGTGAAGCCAATCCAGATCTTAATTTAGACGTCGGAGATTTTTGTGTCACCACAATAAGTGATGAAGATGACCTTGTTACCCCTGTAACCTCAGCAACTGACTGAAGTATTTGGATGATATGTGTTAGCACTTGTGTTATGTTCTGTTCTTTTGTATTATGGCACTGTGATGTGTTTGTGATGACACTTTTGGTATGTTTGGATGATGGCACTTATGGTATGTGTTGGGGATGACACTAGTGAGTGGGTATATATAATTGGTTGGTCTGACTGTGGTTATGAATGTTTTGGGAGGATTTATTGTATGAATATTTTGGTATATATGTATGAAAGTGGTACAATGTTTTGGATTGAATATATGTACTGCAGATTGTAATTACAGGGTTGTATTACAGCTGCAGTTGATTTTTTTGGTGTTGCATTTGATTTTTTTACCATTGCAGTTGATGTTTTCTGGTGTTGCATTAGACTGTGCTGTGGTGTTGCATCAGACTGTGGTGTTGCATTAGGTTGTGCTGTGTTGTTGCATTAGACTGTGTTGTGGTGTTGCATTAAGTGTACTATTATTAATTTCATAATGGTACAGCACGTGGGGCCCACACCTTACGTGGTGCCATATGGATAGCTGACATGGCATGTGACACATGTGCAGCTGACGTGGATAGATGACGTGGCATGCGACACATTGGCAACTGACGTGGAAAGTGCATGTGGCACCCACTACCATGACCTGGAAGCCAGGCTCTGGCTTCTACTTAAGGCAACGCTATACGTTGTTGCATTACATGCATATACTGTTGCAATTGGGTTATAATGCAACACTTTCTGTTTGTGGCTTTAGATGTGCAAAAGCGTTGCCTTAAGAGGCTAATGCAACGGCCGCGGATGCCACGCCCCCTAGGTGTTGCCTATTTGAAAAAAGGGCCTACGGCAATGCTTTTCTGATCTATGGCCACAGTAAAATGGTGTCGAATATGCCCACTTTTGTAGTAGTGTAATAAACTTAAATGGATTAAGTTATATGATTGAAATAATAAGCAAGAGAAACTTGGTAATTTGAATAAGAATTCAATATGAATGGTAATAACCAAGTTAGATGAAAACCGATGAAGTAAGACAAGCGCGTAATAGAATGTTTAGACATAGGGTCTAATAATATATTAAAATGAAGTGCTTGGACCAGTCTGTACGTTTAAGGGTGAATAGCCCAATAGGGTAGACAATCGAGGTGTTATAAGGCACAAGGGGAGCGCACATTCATCTGATTGTTATGACGGCTCCGAAGGACTGGAAGGGGAAGCACGCGGCTTCCTGAGATGTTGAAGGTGCTCCTGGTAGTCCTCTGTGGTGGTGTAGTTTCGGACTGTGCTCACAGAGGTTGGGTCTGCGCGTAACTACCAGGTAGGTAGGCCTTGACTGTAGAGGTAGTTATGCAGTCAGAATGCTATGATGAAGTGACATCAGGGTGATTCGAAGGTTGCCTCACGAGGAGGTGGAAGGTCAGGACCGACAAGGATAGTAGATCGTCAGATACCCATCATCGGCAGCCAGCGGGATGCGAAAAGACTAGAGCTAACCCCATGATATCATTTCACCTTTCACTATCGAGGTACGGGGTTAAGGGGAGATGCCACATGGATGTTTAGATTTGTTGTTTTAGGGGCAGTCGCTTAGCTCCATAGTCTTTACTAGTTGAGGGAGGGGTCGAGGTGGGGCCATAGCCACCATGGAAAACAGACTTGAGGATTATCTGTATTTGAAGTTCCTTAATGACGGGCCTGTACAGATATAGAAAAGCTCTCGGCCGAGTTCCGTGTTTAGCCCTATCACGGAACTCAGTGCACATTAGAGGACGTGCGATTGAGGCATCGAGCTACAATTATAGCATATACATGGGACAGTCTAGATACATGCATATTAGCTCTGGGTGATGTATCATAGACTAGAGGGCATTACTATGATTTGGAGTCTGATTCAATCGATGGTGGCAGTCTGTACGCTTACGTAGCACAGTAATGACAGATATATGCAGAACATAACATTGTTACGTAGACTCTAACATAGGATGAGGGACTGCGTTCACTTCTGTTGCATTACGGTGGAGACCGTGCGAGTGGGTTACCATGGGATGTATCTCAATATTGAGAGATAACTACATATATTCTATTAGGCGAATCCATGGAAAAGTAAATGGGTACGATGCGCGTATAATTCTTAAGTGCTATTAACCAAAGTAACCTAATAATCAGGAAAATGTAATGGAACGATATTAGTAGGGAACATTCTACTTCTGATATAGTAGTATTTGCACGGTGCAGAGAAATGTATTCAAGAAGTGTAATATATCATGTTCATCTTATCTTACTTAGTTTACACTTGTTATTGTTATCTTGTTCTTCCAGTTTTTATATACCTGTTATGGCACTTTTATTTATTTATATTTAAAAGCAACTGGACTCGCCAGACTTTATGTCTGGCCCTTTTTGTTTCCTCTTCTCTCTCTTTCGTTCTTCCCTCCCCCCAGTAGGTTCTCAAGGTGGAAGTGCTTAGAGTTGATTTGGATTCTTTTTAGCTTAGCTTGGACTTTGGATATTGATGTACAGCTTTGATTCATTGTTAACTCTCGTATGGCTTTGCTTGGGAAATATGGTTTATGTTTTTGTACTCTGATATTTTTGGCAAGACAAATTATTAAACATGTAACTAGTTATTTCAAACCTATGATGTAAATTCAGTATTTGGGACCATGATGTTATGATTTAAATAAAGTTTTTAATTCTGCTGCTATTTTACATGTCTGTCTTGTGCTATTATGTTCTTATTTACCTATAAAGCTTCACGAAAGTTAATGGAATCCCTTAATAAGTGACATTAACGGACGTGGAGTGTCACATTTGGTATCAAAGCATATGGTTATAAGATCGGATAAAATATTTTGAAAATGGTTTTCAAAAAGGTCTAAAAAACAAAGTATTTTAAAATAAAAAGTCTATTTTTGAAGAGCATATTTCCCAAAGCCATAAATAACTTCTCGATTCTTCGCTTGATTCCTTTTGTTCGGGGAACCGTTTCTTCCCGAAAGGGTATCCCCATCTCGTCATGGTTCCATAGGCATGTTAAAGCTATGGTACATGTCAAAGGGCAAAGACGTGTCCAACCTCCATCTTTAGCCGTAATGGTTTCACCTACGTATTATTTTCTTTCGAACCTCGTAAGGATTTCCGTGCGATGGTGGCAGCTTTCAGGAGACTGATTAGCATGTTTCATAAGAAAAGTAAAAAGGAGAATAAGGGAATTGGGGCTAAGGAACACAGCCTAAAGATGAAAGAAAATGGTGGCTTAAGAAGGGAATATAGATAATAGAAGAAAAGAGGAAATACCATAACTTCGGAACAGTGGGTCATCTGAAAAAGGATTGCAGAAAGAGGTAAGACGTTTGTTACCACTTTGGTACGGAGGGACACCTTATTAAGGAGTTCCCAAAGAGACAAGGACAAGGCCAGAAGGAAGAGGCAAGCAAATGTTCACATAGCTAGTGGAAAAGATAGGGGTAGGAAAGTTTCCATCGAAGGATTGATTTCAATTTCCGATCATCCTGTTAGGATTCTTTTTCTAGCGCCTCGCATTCTTTTATATCTGATCCTTTAGTTGAGTCTCTGCACCTAGATACTATTGTGGTTTTGAATCTTGTTATTGTCTCAAACCTCATTGGAAGTATAGCTTATTTATTAAGGATTGGTCGGGGTTTAAGAATCTCTGCGTCAGGCGTCGAGTTTGGTTGCTACGCATATGTTCTTGATCCCATGAGGTACGGTTTGATTCTAGGGATGGATTAGTTTCCTAGAACCTCTTGATGTATCTATCGATGATTTGCGACCTGTACCAATAGTGGTGAGTATCCTTATGTTTTTGATGAGGTTCAGGGTTTACCCCGAGGCAAGAGTTTGGTTTCCGCACAAACTTGGTAGATAATGCAATGCCAGTTGCATTTCCTGTGCGACCTGTGACTCCTAAAAGAAAAGAGGGAACTTTGTAAGCAAGTAGGGGAGCTACTTGAGAAGAGGCAATAAAAGGTATAGATTTCGAGATATTGGAGCCAAACTTGCGGGGGGAAGTGAAAATAGAGAAGGAAGCAACGATTGGACGAATTCTGACTTGCATACTTGGATCGGGGGTTAAGAAATTATGCAACAAAGAAGTAAAGCTAGTAAAAGTGCAATGGGGAAAGGACCGCGAGGATGCCACTTGGGAGGCGGAAGACAAGATTCACGCTTCATATCCTTTCCATTTCAAGAATATGTTCTTAACTTCTTTTTCCAAGCTTCGAATTAATACTTGTATCTATCATTTGAATATCTCCTATCGATCGAGTCTTTAAGTAGAAAACTAATGTATGTAAACATATGTTTGAGACATGTTATGTTTGATGGATGCAAGTGTTTGCTAGTGATTGCTCGTGGATTGATATACACACAATAGGCACTAGGTTGGCTCAATCACTTACATGTTGCATATTTATGTATGTACATTTTAAATTTTTATGGATTGTCGTTGCGTTGATGTTGCATTTGGATGGATGGTTGTGCACCCATATAGAACTTGCATGTTATGCTAGGGTGATTTGCATACATTTTGGTTGCATGGCACAAACATACATTGCATTAAGAAGGTCAACTTAATCAGTAGACCACCTGATCTTAGGCATTAGTTTACGGATATATACACACACTATTGCGTATGTTCATAAAAGCATTAGAAATTCCTTAAGGACAATGGATACCTGTGATTGCTAGATGGATGTATGACTGTTGGATGTTAGGATATACATTCTTCTTAACTTAGAGATTTTGAGACGAAATCCTTTAAGTAGGGGAGAATGTAACACCCCGAAAATTTAATAACATTAAGAGGATAAATTAAAGAATAATTAATTTAATATTCATAGTTAAGGGAAACGGACTGCGCCATTGCGTCCGCCTCGAAATTCTGGTTTAGATGGACACCAAGTTTGCGAAAAACAGATAACGTATGAAGAAGTTATAAGCTATAGAAGTTTGTATACGCGCAAGGAAGAGTGTGTGTGTGTATATATATATATATAAACAAAATCATCTCTAGAATTCAAACCGATTCAAAAACAGTCAAAAGTGGGGAGTGGGAAAATCCCGCTCAAAGGGTGTCGACCCGCTTAAGGGGTGTCGACCCGCTTAAGGGGTGTCGACATTGGTGTCGACCCCCTATAGGGGTGTCGACATAGGTGTCAATCCCCCTATATAGGGGTAGACACAGGTGCCGACCACCCCCTCCCCCGTGGCTCCAGAAGCTTCTTCTGACATGGACGATTTTGATGGTTTTTGGTCCGATCTGATGGCCTTAGTTGCTCCGCTACTCCTATATAAAGAACGCTAAACCTAGGTTTTGTTCATAGAAAAATAATGGTGACGGTGAAGCTCTGGTGCGATGGAAATTAAAATGGTTCTTCTCCTTCTTCTTTTTCTAAATCAATTCAAAGAAGATTATACATATTCGAAGATTGGTACAACAAATTTAGCGATGGCTACAACAATTTATTCAACATGGTCTTCGTAGGAAATTCACTGTGAGTTCATGTTGCTTTTTAGATCTAAATATCTAAATAGTGATCTTGATATGTATATAATAATTGGATCTTGAATCGATGCCTAATCAGTTATATTATGACATATTCCATTGATCTGTTCTTATATGTTTATATCATCACCAAGACTAATCTTGTCATAATATGTCAATTCAGTTTATGCCTATTTCTATCATTATGTTGTTGATTCGTTATTATGCCTGTTCTGATTCTCTTCTCTCCTTCTTTTCCTTTTTATTTTTATATAGCTAGGCTACCTTCGAGCCTAGGCCTAACGCTGAAAAATGCAAACGGCGAAATTGGAAATAATGGGAAAAGACATAATTTGGGGTATAATTGGTATTGGAAAATATGGATCTAAATTTGGGCATAAAATTGGAAATATACGAAGATGGGTTTGGGGGCATATGTCATGTTGGATAATAAGAATTTAGGCATGCATTGGAATATATGTAAATATGGAATTGGGTATAAAATGGACATGTCTAAATATTGATTTGGAACGTAAATTTAAATATATGTGAACATGAATTTTAGGCATAAATTATGTGAAGGTGGATTTGGGTATAACTTGCATTGAAAAGGGTGAATATGGACTTGGGGCACAAGTGGGAATAAATGTGGGTTTGTGTTTGTGCAATATATATATGGGAAAGTCTATTTTGACACAACTGGTGACACAATGAATTCTCACCATTGGATTGCCCCTGAATTCCTCTTTCCCATGTAAAGACAAAAAGATCCAATGGTGCAGATCTTTGGTGTCACCATTTGTGTCATCAAATTGTGTAAAAATAGACGCTCCCTATATATATACACACACATATATATATGTATTAATTTATGATAAAGGGCATATGGTGCATAATTAAAAGGTGAATTAAAAAGAGGCATAAAAGTCTATAATTTGAATAGTGAATTAGACATAATTCAAATGGGGAAAACATAGAATAATTACCTACAATGACATAGGTAGATTTGAACAAAAATGGAATGTTTAGTAATCACAATTAGGAATTGTAATTGTACTTATGACACGAGGTTAGGTTACATTAGTGGTGGAAGTCTGCCCGGAACCGACCGGTAAACCCAGCAGCCACTAATGTTGAACCTAATGTGGGAGGTCTAAGTACGTAAATACGAATCGGGCTAAGACACGAGGTTAGACCCAACTGTGGAATAAGACTGCCTGGATCCGTTCGGCATATCCAGCATCCACATGTTGTAGGCCTAATGTAGGAGGTCTAGCCAATTATAACCATAAGTGGACATTGTAACGACCCGGAAAAAGGCGAACTTGATTATCCGATATACAACACATATTGAACATTAAGAGTCGAAAATACCGTATGGTTAATAGAAAGAAGTTAGAGGGTGAGAATAGATAAGATAGAAACTTAGAATAGAAGAAGGAGAAGAAGACAACATCAGAGTAACACGAATCTCACAATGGAATGAACAACATATAATAGATAACATATCCTTGAAATAAAATCAGTATATGTATACAATAACATTATCAGAGTACAACACTAACAACACAGTGCAAATAGCTACAAAATCCTGAAGCCTCATGCTCCAAGATCTTCCAGTATATCTGTAAATTCCGACTACTTGACTACCCGTACAAAATTGGGCACTCAAGAGTTTAGGGAAAACAAAACAAGATAAACTCTGGGTCAGTTGAAACACCCCACCTCCGTTAGGGTCACTCTCAAAGGGAATGCCCTAATTTTGGTGGAGGTTTATAAGTATAAGTCACAGATATACAAGACAGATATAATAACACATATTTTTGAACAGCGGAAAACAACAACAACTTTTATTTCGTCAAAATACGTGTTACACAAACCATGCCATAATTGTCTTACAATACTTCCAAAATCATAACTGTCTTGATTACATTATTTAAAGAAGCATAAAGAAAACATAAATAAACTGCAAAAGTCCCATAATTGTTGTCCAAAGCCATAGTCCAAAACGGAAAAGATCCAAGCAATACATTCTTTCTCTTCAAGCTGAATGTGAAATCTGGTCAAGCTGCGGTATTCCCACCCTGTGGACCTGGGGGGGAAACGAAAGAAAAGAAGGCGAAAGAAAAGTAGAGTCAGACATAAAGCCTGAGTAAGTCTAGGATTATTCAGTCTATGAATAAAGAACCGGGTATGATAAGTATAAACTGGAAATGGGAAAGCACCATAAACTAAGTTAAGTTGTCTAGGGTTGAATATACTATCGTACCCCATATTAATCTCTGTACCCATATAAACTAGTTCCCAACAGGCACCCCATAATCAGGGTGAAGTGATCCATTTCTGATGATCAGCTCCTACTCGCATAGTTACATGTGTCTTACGGCCCTCGATGTTGTAGTTACCTATGCTGGTCCCACCATGGGGTGTATCAAGTCCCATGGTGGCTGCCCGACACAATTCTAGAATGCACAGGTATGCTACAGGTGCCCAGTGCCTTATTTTTCTGCGCCGGAGTGTGTGCACGCCCGCACCCCGTTAGAACCTACACTGCTGCACCACCGCCATCGATTTGACCTCTTACAGTCAGCCCAGTAATCGTGCCCCACCCTGCCTAGTTCAGGGTATCCTGATACACCTTGTAGGGTTACTGCTGAAAAGGGTCCCCCGCTACTAGGTTTTCTATTTCTAGCCAACATGCTAAGTTGGTTAAGTGTTTTATAAACCTAACCCCCAATCAGTCTGTATAGTTTAGCATGTTCCATTTTGATTAAGTATTAATATAATTTACTTAATCCTATCAATCCTGACTCAGCCTTAATTGTCTTATTAAAGCCTCGACCTCTCACATTAGACAGGTATTGTTGTGGCTGCCTGTTGCCGGTTGGGTCAGGGCAGTCTTACGCCACAACTCAGTCTAACCTCGGGTCCTTATTGGGCTCCGTGTTTAACCACCCACATTGGATAGGTATTGTTGTGACTACTGGACAGACGGGCGGTTCCGGGCAGGTTTACATCACAACTCAATCCAACCTCGGGTTAAACACATCGTATTTTCTACATTTACATATTTTGTCTCTTTTCTTTTTATATGTAAATATTTGCGGCCCATTATTCAAATTCATCTTTATTGATTAAAATTTATTTATGCCACTTAATTTTTTTCAAGGTTGTTGGCATGCGTCAAACATGCCAACACATATGTTCTATATTTTAACCCAAACGTCATTACCCCCGTTTTACACGTTCGCTACTATGTAAGGTGTGTTGGGTTTAATATTTAAACCCAATTTAGCCATATGAAAAGGGGAGGCTTATAACATGGTGTTTATAAGGTAACATGAAAAAGGGGAGTGTGAACGCATGAACTTGCAACGAACGATTCAATTAACATAAAGTAGGCACATGTGAACTTGCAGTTGTAACAGCATATAATTATGGCATAAACAATACTTAAACATGAATCATTCTATTCATATAATCATGGCATAAACAATACTTTAACATGAATCATTCTATTCATATGATTATGGCATAAACAATACTTAAACATGAATCGTTCTATTCATATAATCATGGCATAAATAATACTTAAACATGAATCATTCTATTCATATAATCATGGCATAAACAATACTTTAACGTGAATCATTCTATTCATATGATTATGGCATAAACAATACTTAAACATGAATCATTGTAAACTTGCAATTGGGATGTAAATCTAACTTAATTGTGTCACATATATCACCATATGGTTTTGATAACAACTTAGGCCTAAAACATGTTTCAACTAGGCATAATACCAAACATAGTTTAGTCATGTTCATAAAGGTGCTTACTTTCAAAAGTATGATTTGCCAATTTCAACATAGATTCATATAAATCATAGTACTTAGCCTAGTCCAATTACACACTAAAAGTGATCATAAAAGTATGTACATCTTATTAGCATAATAACGAATCATATACTTGCATGAATTCCAAATTAAAATTCCACAACATATGGTTGTCAACATAAATCATATACTTGTATGAATCCAATCGTATACCATAGCATTTCCAAATCGTTTAGAATCAAAATAACATACAAGTATAGATTATTATCGCCACAATTCCATTTCGTTGTTAACTTCCAATGCAAATCACATTCTTGCAAATATCCAATCGTATACCATAACATTCCCAAATCGTTTAGAATCAAAACAACATACAAATATAGATTATTATCGCCACAATTCCATTTCGCATTTTACACAAATCAAACGCAATTAATTATTCACATCGGAATAGCACTCTACTTACAACGTATGACGAATCTTCAATTCAGGAATCTGAATTCTGAATTTGGAGATGCTAACCTTTGTTGTAGGTGTTGTTTTGATTTGATTGACGTTGCTTTAAGCTTTGAATTATCTCCTAATTGTCTCTCAATTTCTGACGGCTATCCTTAGTCTCTCCTCAGCAGCATGACGGTCTCATCTCCATTTTAGTTTGAGTGAATTAGGGTTAGTCTTAGGTCATTTTTATAGAGTTTGTGAGTTGATTTAGACCTCAATGGAGCTTGGTTCAATAATATCCGTTCGTTTGAAGGAGAGACCAACCAGGAGCTGACACCTAGCCCTAGTGACAAGGCAAGGCTCAGAAATTCGACCAGACCCTGATCAGGCCAGCCAAGACCTGACCCGCAGGTCATTCTGACCTGGGCGCACTTGGCAGGTGCGCCAGGCTAAAAATGCACTGGCGCACTTCCCAAGTGCGCCAGTTCATTTTTGTTCTGGGGCACTTCCCAAGTGCGCCAGTGCATTCTGACCCGTTTTCTGGTTTTTCGCCCAACTTCGTTCGTCCATATCTTCTTCATACGATATCCGTTTTACGCAAACTCGGACTCTATCTCTAGCAGAATTCCGAGACGAACGCAATGGCGTATCCCGTTTCCCTTAATTCTTTGATTTGAAATTAGTTATACTTCAATTTGTGAATTTCATGTTATAGAATACATGGGGTGTTACATTCTCCCCCACTTAAAAGGATTTCGTCCCCGAAATCTTCAAGTTCAGGAAGAATGTACATCCTAACATCCATCTACTCATCCATCAAACACGAGCATCCATTGTCCTTAAAAGACTTCTAATGCTTCATGATCATATGCGAAGTGTGTGTGTACATGTACTTATCTAATGCAAAATCAGGCGGTCTACTGATTCAGTTGACCTCCTTAATGCAAATTATGTAAGTGCCATGAATCCATTATGTATGCAAATTCTCCTATTCATGATTCTACATGAGTGCTCAACCGTTCATATAAATGCAACATCCATATGACAACACATTAAACTTCAACCATATACGAATATAAATACATATATGCATATGCAGTATGACGTGACTGAGCCGATCTAAAACCTAGATTGTGTGTGTATATGCAACCACGAGCAACCACTTGCAGCCACTTGCAACCATCAATCATAACATGTCTCAAACACATGTTTACACCCAATTGTTCCTATCTAAAGGTATAGTCGAATGATAGAAGCAAGTAAAAACTTTGTACCCATTAGGCAATGTCAAAACTGGAAATCTATGCCACATATATATTGATTAGGAGAAGAACTCTCTAAGCATCAGCCCCGAAGACCGAAATCAACATCAGACTGACACCCAAAGAATTACTCAACCCAACCACTATATATGATTCTAGGAAACTAAGCATGATGGACTCCTTTTAGGTCACAAGGGAGTCCCTTCCTAAGACCAACCCGTATCCTATAAAACCCAAAAAGTTTAGTCAAACCAACGAACACCCTCAAGCCCCAACATGTGTTACTAACAGATGAGTCATACTCCCTATGGGGTTTGCAAAAGAAATTGGATTGAGAATGGGACCGAGAGGATATACACAAAAGATAGCATGCAAGTAAGCTGAAGAGAGGGATCAAAGATATACTCTTAAGAAGAGATATGATGCACAAATCTAGTCTTCAATCTTCTAAGTCGCATTTCCTTGAGCTTAACTCCATTATGCTTTGTCCGTCTTTAACTTCACAATTTCGTAGCTTCTTAATTCTTGTTTCCAAAATATGAGTTGGAACCTATTTCACTGTTGCCTCTCGTTCCTCTTTCACTTACTCTACTTCTAGTATATTCGGCTCAAACATAACGGCGTACTCATGGTTTCATGCAAGCTCTCCAAAATTCACTAGTGAATCTTGGATCTCGTCCACTTACTATCAGGTATTCCACGTAGAAGAACTATCTCTTGGAAATAAATGCCAACCATGTTGCCAAATGTACTTACTAAGGTGACTCTCTACAACTCATGCATGAGCGAAATGAACCTTCTGCCTTAGTGGCGAACACTACTCGATCGGATTACAAATTACCAATAAATGTGTCAAGAGATTCTAGGAAACAAATCATGATAGAACCCTAAAGGTTACCTGCGACTTCGAGGGTATTACCGAGGCAAGTCAAGAGTCTAACTATCCTCTTTTCGAAACCGAGATGGTCACCCTTACTGGATAACTACTCCATCTCTAGAATCAACCAATAGCCCAAAACAAAGGCACTACATTTAAACTATACGCTTAGAATAGAAATTTTCAATCCCACACAGATCATAGACAAATGAGTCGGGCCCCCAATTGGGTTTGAAACAATTAAGGGGTCCTCTACCATACTAGTTTTTAGGTGCAGAGATTCTACTAAAGCAGACGAGATAAAGGAGTGTGATGCGCCAGAATCAAATAAAGTGCGAACGGGGTGATCATAAAGATAAACTACACTTTCTATAGAAGTATTTATACCTCGATGTTGCAGAGGTGGCGCCTCTAGCACATGAACCTGCGCCCCCGAGGTGGATCCAACCCTCTGCCCCTATCCTCATTTCTTTGGGCAGTCCTTAGCCATGTGGCCTGTCTCACCGCAAGAAAAGCACCCGCAGTTCATCTTGGCCTTCTTTTTCCAGCAATCTTTCACTAAGTGCCCCACTTTGCCACAAAATTTACACTTCCTCTTCTCTTGGGACTTGTTGTCTTTCCCGCCCTTCTTAAAGTCTGTCTTCTTAGGCTGTAAACCCTCTTTCTTCCCTTGAGAGCTTTCTGCCTTTGTCTCCTTCTTCCTTGGGCAGTCCCTAGCGCAGTGGCCTGTCTCCCTACACTGAAAGCAAGTAGCACTCATCCTCCTCTTCTTCTTTTTGCAGTCTCCCTCCATATGTCCAAGAATTCCGCAGAAACAACATTTCCTTTTTTTCTCGTTTCTTGTTATTACTGTTACGATCCTTTCTTGTTTGACTATTATTCGTCTTCCTACTCTGGGACTCTTCCGCTTGCTGGTTCACGTGGAGGAGGAGGAGTGAAAGCGTCAGCAGCTGGGGAGTAAGGTCTCCAGACATGCTGAAACAGAAAGGATAGATTCAAAACAAAGGATAGAAGATAGTACCTATGGCTTTGGGGGACTTTGCTTTTTTTTAAAATAAAATAATACTTTATCTTTTAAAAATGCTTCTTTAAATTTCCTTTTTGAAAATAAATTTTCAAAACTTTTTATCTTATCTGGTAAACCTATGCTCTGGTACCAAGTGAAACACCCCACCTCCGTTAGGGTCACTCTCAAAGGGAATGCCCTAATTTTGGTGGAGGTTTATAAGTATAAGTCACAGATATACAAGACAGATATAATAACACATATTTTTGAACAGCGGAAAACAACAACTTTTATTTCGTCAAAATACGTGTTACACAAACCATGCCATAATTGTCTTACAATACTTCCAAAATCATAACTGTCTTGATTACATTATTTAAAGAAGCAAAAAGAAAACATAAATAAACTGCAGAAGTCCCATAATTGTTGTCCAAAGCCATAGTCCAAAACGGAAAAGATCCAAGCAATACATTCTTTCTCATCAAGCTGAATGTGAAATCTGGTCAAGCTGCGGTATTCCCTCCCTGTGGACCTGGGGGGAAACGAAAGAAAAGAAGGCGAAAGAAAAGTAGAGTCAGACATAAAGCCTGAGTAAGTCTAGGATTATTCAGTCTATGAATAAAGAACTGGGTATGATAAGTATAAACCGGAAATGGGAAAGCACCATAAACTAAGTTAAGTTGTCTAGGGTTGAATATACTATCGTACCCCATATTAATCTCTGTACCCATATAAACTAGTTCCCAATAGGCACCCCATAATCAGGGTGAAGTGATCCATTTCTGATGATCGGCTCCTACTCGCATAGTTACATGTGTCTTACAGGCCCCGATGTTGTAGTTACCTACGCTGGTCCCACCATGGGGTGTATCAAGTCCCATGGTGGCGGCCCGACACAATTCTAGAATGCACAGGTATGCTACTGGTGCCCAGTGCCTTATTTTTCTGCGCCGGAGTGTGTGCACGCCCGCACCCCGTTAGAACCTACACTGCTGCACCACTGCCGTCGATTTGACCTCTTACAGTCATCCCAGTAATCGTGCCCCACCCTGCCTAGTTCAGGGTATCCTGATACACCTTGTAGGGTTACTGCTGAAAAGGGTCCCCCGCTACTAGGTTTTCTATCTCTAGCCAACATGCTAAGTTGGTTAAGTGTTTTATAAACCTAACCCCCAATCAGTCTGTATAGTTTAGCATGTTCCATTTTGATTAAGTATTAATATAATTTACTTAATCCTATCAATCCTGACTCAGCCTTAATTGTCTTATTAAAGCCTCGACCTCTCACATTAGACAGGTATTGTTGTGGCTGCCTGTTGCCGGTTGGGTCCGGGCAGTCTTATGCCACAACTCGGTCTAACCTCGGGTCCTTATTGGGCTCCGTGTTTAACCACCCACATTGGATAGGTATTGTTGTGACTACTGGACAGCCGGGCGGTTCCGGGCAGGTTTACATCACAACTCAATCCAACCTCGGGTTAAACACATCGTATTTTCTACATTTACATATTTTGTCTCTTTTCTTTTTATATGTAAATATTTGCGGCCCATTATTCAAATTCATCTTTATTGATTAAAATTTATTTATGCCACTTAATTTTTTTAAGGTTGTTGGCATGCGTCAAACATGCCAACACATATGTTCTATATTTTAACCCAAACGTCATTACCCCCGTTTTACACGTTCGCTACAATGTAAGGTGTGTTGGGTTTAATATTTAAACCCAATTTAGCCATATGAAAAGGGGAGGCTTAAACATGGTGTTTATAAGGTAACATGAAAAAGGGGAGTGTGAACGCATGAACTTGCAACGAACGATTCAATTAACATAAAGTAGGCACATGTGAACTTGCAGTTGTAACAGCATTTAATTATGGCATAAACAATACTTAAACATGAATCATTATATTCATATAATCATGGCATAAACAATACTTTAACATGAATCATTCTATTCATATGATTATGGCATAAACAATACTTAAACATGAATCGTTCTATTCATATAATCATGGCATAAATAATACTTAAACATGAATCATTCTATTCATATAATCATGGCATAAACAATGCTTTAACATGAATCATTCTATTCATATGATTATGGCATAAACAATACTTAAACATGAATCATTGTAAACTTGCAATTGGGATGTAAATCTAACTTAATTGTGTCACATATATCACCATATGGTTTTGATAACAACTTAGGCCTAAAACATGTTTCAACTAGGCATAATACCAAACATAGTTTAGTCATGTTCATAAAGGTGCTTACTTTCAAAAGTATGATTTGCCAATTTCAACATAGATTCATATAAATCATAGTACTTAGCCTAGTCCAATTACACACTAAAAGTGATCATAAAAGTATGTACATCTTATTAGCATAATAACGAATCATATACTTGCATGAATTCCAAATTAAAATTCCACAACATATGGTTGTCAACATAAATCATATACTTGTATGAATCCAATCGTATACCATAGCATTTCCAAATCGTTTAGAATCAAAATAACATACAAGTATAGATTATTATCGCCACAATTCCATTTCGTTGTTAACTTCCAACGCAAATCACATTCTTGCAAATATCCAATCGTATACCATAACATTCCCAAATCGTTTAGAATCAAAACAACATACAAATATAGATTATTATCGCCACAATTCCATTTCGCATTTTACACAAATCAAACGCAATTAATTATTCACATCGTAATAGCACTCTACTTACAACGTATGACGAATCTTCAATTCAGGAATCTGAATTCTGAATTTGGAGATGCTATCCTTTGTTGTAGGCATTGTTTTGATTTGATTGACGTTGCTTTAAGCTTTGAATTATCTCCTAATTGTCTCTCAATTTCTGACGGCTATCCTTAGTCTCTCCTCAGCAGCATGACGGTCTCATCTCCATTTTAGTTTGAGTGAATTAGGGTTAGTCTTAGGTCCTTTTTATAGAGTTTGTGAGTTGATTTAGACCGTCGATGGAGCTTGGTTCAATAATAGCCGTTTGTTTGAAGGAGAGACCAACCAGGAGCTGACACCTAGCCCTAGTGACAAGGCAAGGCTCAGAAATTTGACCAGACCCTGATCAGGCCAGCCAAGACCTGACCAGCAGGTCATTCTGACCTGGGCGCACTTGGCAGGTGCGCCAGGCTAAAAATGCACTGGCGCACTTCCCAAGTGCGCCAGTTCATTTTTGTTCTGGCGCACTTCCCAAGTGCGCCAGTGCATTCTGACCCGTTTTCTAGTTTTTCGCTCAACTTCGTTCGTCCATATCTTCTTCATACGATATCCGTTTTACGCAAACTCGGACTCTATCTCTAGCAGAATTCCGAGACGAACGCAATGGCATATCCCGTTTCCCTTAATTCTTTGATTTGAAATTAGTTATACTTCAATTTGTGAATTTCACCGTTATAGAATACACGGGGTGTTACATCAGTCATGGGACTGGTATGAGTAAAACAGTTCAAAACAGTTTGAACAAGTAAACGATACCTCATGAGACCACACCGTACAACGAAACGGGTTTTTCCCTTATGAGAATCCAAATTATCTTTATATCAAAAGCCTTTTTATATTATAATAATGTCTATCAACCACAATATAATAATCATCTAGCAGAAATGCTTTCATCTCACGTTCTACATATATAGTATACAATCAAAACCGCTAGCACGTATTGGGTAATGAATTTCCAACTATGACAAGGTATGGAACCACCTTTCGCTAGTGTACCTCTAGAGAGGAATACACTGGGTTCAACAAGAACATCTTGCAACCCGGCCACACAAGACCGACCACTCACTTCGCTTGAGTGTATTGAATGTATATCACCAACGGTTGGGATCAACAACTGTTTCCCGAATGGGATAGCATCGACAATATACTTTTAGAAATAAATGAAACTCTAGATCAGGTGATTATACACCCTAATAGGTGCGACCTACATAGCCATGCTGCCTGCCCGATTTTTGTCATTTCCCGGTTGTGAGGCTAGAAGCTACGCTTATCTCTGACAGATCACACGTTTATCCACTTGAATGTCACATCGTCATATCCTCCAAATCACAAATTGATTTCCCCAAAAATACCACAAGTATACAGCTAAGAGAAACGAATTCCTCCGCCACCAAACGTAAATACGTTTGAAGAGATCAACTTACACGATCTATTAAATATACTCTGTCAGACATTCTTCTATATAGGTCGTCCTGGGACTGGACAAACCGAAGGCACTATTCAGTGCATCCATCTTAGGCAATTGTTATCTAAGATTTATACAACATCCCTTGCACTTTACTCCGTCTTCAATTTTCTTTGGCATATATGATTCGCAACGCTTATGCCAATACGGAGTGGTTCTTTGGATAATAATCCAACCAGTCTCCCCATATTAACAACGTTAAAATGGTCGAAAACTTCGATGGTCGGTGAGTTAACTATCAAAGAAAAACACGTGTGCAAACAACAATATTATTTCCAAATGGAAATTATATTGATCAATCATCATTTAACACTTATCTCTTTAGTTCATTAATTTACTTATTCCTATTTCCATATATTCTAAATTCTTATCTTCTATTATCAGAAAACATTTCTGATTCTTATTTGGAAAACATTTCCAAAGCTCCTTCATTGGATTTAAACTGATGTTTACATCAAACATCGCCATGCCAACTCAAACCATTTACTAAATTCACTTAACCATCATTTACTATCAAACCTTGCCATTCCTTAGTTAAGAAGGAAGTCAATCAAGTTGGGGTATAATTACCTCTAAGACCTTAACTTAACAACGTTTTAACTTCGAAATAGTCAAAGTTTATCTTTTAAACCTTTAACAAACTTCCTTACGTAACTCTCTTTCGAATAAATCTCTATTCGATAACTCCTCCCTTCAAATAACTATATTCGATAATCTCTCTTACGAATAACTAGATTCGAAAACCTTTCTTCGAATAAGCTATATTCGATTAACTCTATTCAATTAAATCTTATTGGATTAAGTCTTTTGATTTAACTCTAATCGATTAACTCTATTTGATTAACTCTATTGGATTAACTCTTTTCACTTAACTCCTTTCGAATAAACTATATTTGATAACTCCTTTAACTATATTCGAATAAACTATATTTAATTAACTCCTTTAATTCTATTCGAATAAACTATATTCGATTAACTCTATTCAATTCTATTCGAATAAACTATATTTGATTAATTCCTTTAATTCTATTCGAATAAACTATATTCGATTAACTCCTTTAATTCTATTCGAATAAACTATACTCAATTAACTCCTTTAATTCTATTCGAATAAACTATATTCGATTAACTCCGTTCGAATAACCAGATTCGATAACTCCTTCCGAATAACCAATATTCGATTAACTCGCTTTGAATAACTAATATTCGATTAACTCACTACGAATAACCAATATTCGATTAACTCACTTCGAATAACCAATATTCGATTTAACTCACTTCGAATAACTAATATTCGATCTCTTTCTTTCGAATGCGCTATCTTCGATAATCCCCTTTCTTTTGAATACACTATATTCGATAACCTCCTTTCGAATAACTTATATTCGATAATCTCACTTTCGAATAACTAAATTCGATTAACTCATTTCGATTAAACTTACATCGATAACTTCTTTTGATTAAACTAACATCGATTAACTCCTTTCGATTAAACTAACATTGATAACTTCTTTAACTTTATTCGAATAACTAATATTCGATTAACTCAAATTTGATTAACTCTATTGATTTAACTCTAACTGGTTAACTCTAACTAATTAATTCTAACTGGTTAACTCTAACTGATTAATTCTAACTGGTTAACTCTAACTGATTAATTCTAACTGGTTAACTCTAATCGACTAACTCTATTCGATTACAAATACTTCCTTTCCTATTTGTCTATATTTATTTCATATAAATATTTCCTTTATATAATTCTATTTATTTCCTCAAATAAATTTCCCTTATATCTTTATTTATTTTCTAAATAAATAACTCCTTTCCCTTTATTTCCTTTTATAATTATCCTATTTATTTTCTAAATAAATAGTTCCTTTTTTATTCAATATCATATTTATTTTACAAATAAATATTTCCTTTTTCACTTTATTTATTTACCAAATAAATAAATTCCTTTTCGATTCTATTTGTAAATGGTTTACAAATATTTCTCTTTCTCTTTGTTTTGCAAATATCTTCCTTTGTATTTTTTTTACAAATATATTTCCTTTTCAACTCTTTGATTTTATAATCATCTCCTTTTAAAATATCATTTTCTTTTTATATATAAAATCCATTGATTTTACAAAACAGTTTATTTTCAAAATATACTTTGAAAATCCCCTTTTTACATCCCAGTATTTCTTATGGTATTTAATGTACCATATAACAATGATCGGTATCATTCAAACATAAAAAATCATCAACAGATTTCATATCACATCATATAACACAATATATGAACAGAACAGTATTATAAATATTGAGGAACCCAGTTAGGTCCCTCCAACTTGTTTCCCTGCATCACAGATGTTAAACAATATAATTAACATCGATTTCATTTCAATTTGAAATATTCTGCTAAACAGAATCAACATTTGATTAACGATTTTATATATATCATTATCTGAAATTTCAACCAATACACTAGCAATTCAACCAAACAGTTAATATACAGCAATCAACAGATGATTAACAGTTCTAAGAATACGTTATAAAAATATATCTGTTCAGAGTTGGTGAGTTTTACTCACATTGTCCGTTATCATTAAATAACGATTTACGGTCATTGGTTCAGATCAGGCAGATTTATTTTGTCATAAATTTAGTCGAGCACCAATCCATTCCAAACCAATTCCAGACTGTTGTCCTCATTCATACGATCCTATCGGATTCGACCATTCTAAATTCTGATACAGTATGTACATGTTATATATTATACAAGTTATATAATTATTATACATTAAATAAAAACCAAATTTTCAGTTAAATTTTCCTCACCCATATTCTACTTCTTGGCCCATTTTCAATGATACAGCCCACCAAAACTATTCCTTCATTACTTTTTGGCCTGATCAATCAATACCTCTCTTTTCAAAAATCCAGCCCAACACCTTAAAGCCCACTCCTCTTTCAATTATACTGCGGCCTTCTGAACACCACCCCCGCTCATCGCTTTCTTCTCAAACAAACTCCTGTGCAAAAACCCATTTCCGATCAAATCCAAGCTCCCATATAACTCCTTCACTTCACTAAACTCAAAACAAAAATCGTCACAACTCCTCCCTTCCTGAACACTTTGACCTCGACACAAGGAGTCTGATTTTACTACCCTCGTGTAACTCGCGTCGCCCAGCTTTTCTTCACGCTGTACTTAAAACGGCGACATCAAACACCACGGATCCTCATAAAAAATGCCTCGACGAGCTAGACGATGTGATAAACCCAAATTGGAACTTCATTTCGTGAAATCGGACTTCGAACTCCCCATCGAAAAACACTAGCATCTGCTGCTATGCAATCCAGTCGAACAGAAAGTAGTTCGAACCCTCAAATTTTCTTATAGGATCGAAGAGCTTCGAATAAGGGTTTCGAATATATTTATTTGAATATTTATGGTTTTGTTTTGGATTTAATGTGGATTTTAGAAGTTGGAACTTGTTTGCTGCAAGAAGAACGATGGCGGCTTGCCTTCGTTTGACCGTGGAATGAAATAAGGGTTTGAGGAATTTGAGGGTAGCATATTTATAGGGAATATCCTAACTTAGAAACTAAACTACTCATACTTTTATTATTTCCTTATTTATATCGTTGATCTAGAAATTCCTATAATCACTTATAATATCCAAAAATCATGGAAATGAACACACTACTAGAGTTTTACATTACGGACCCAACGGAACTTGTTTCGTCGCATTCTGACTCCGTTTGCTCACACAACGTATTTTTAAAGGTCAAATTATCGACTTTTTTTCACATTAAAAATCCGTACAGCCACATAGTGAATCTAAAAATCACGGGATTTGGAATCTAACAATAATTTAATATTGCGGATCCAACAAAATTGGTTTCGTCGAAAACCGAGGTCGTTTGCAAAACTGGCTATTTTTAAAGCTCTGAATGACCCATTTAAATATATAAATATATTTAAATATAATTAAATTAAATATAAATAAATTAATATTATCGTATATGTTCATATACGATATCATGCAGCTCCAGAACAATCATATCAGAGTTTTTACTTGATATCCCAGAATTCCAGATTATCTCGATATTCGAATTTATATTAGAAATCTATTTATAACGTAAATAAAGCGTTGCA
This sequence comes from Allium sativum, assembly GCA_030737875.1. Classification (NCBI taxonomy): domain Eukaryota; kingdom Viridiplantae; phylum Streptophyta; class Magnoliopsida; order Asparagales; family Amaryllidaceae; genus Allium; species Allium sativum. Next base: position 436,189,574 of record CM060912.1, read on the forward strand.
AATTATAAAGGAATTCCACAGCGATTTTTTAGAAATTTTATTTGGACGTAAATCAAAATCCACCTGACAAAATCCAGATTTTTCTCTTTCATTAGAAAAATATACTTCACCAGCTCCATACGTTTCTTGTTTCACAGAAATCTGATTTAAAATGAACTCTGTATATCCAGTTGAAGTTCAAATCGCCGAATAGAGAACTACCACGCCATTTCAAGCTCGATTATAATTATATTATAATCTATACATTCAACTGTCATTGAATGAAAATATTTGTTCATATAATTCAACTCTAAACTGAATTATAAATTTTAAATAATCCAGTTAACACTATATTGTGAATTCCACTATTTTTTTGATTATTTCTGGATTAAATATATTATTCTATTATTTAAATAAATTAAATAATCCATATAATTTAATTTAACGACCATTTAATTCTCTGAATTTCTATTTATGTAATTAAATTAATTAATTATAACACCGTAAAATACGGGTCATTACAGACATGGTAATGAATTAGACTACTTAACCTGATTTAATCCATAAGGGTTGTGTGATTATGAACTTAAGTTAGGGTTAAGTAAAATTGGATGGGTGGCGGGTGGGTTAAGTAAATTAGAGGGGATGGGTAATATACGCATATAGGCCCATAAACTTAACCTGACGAGGTTATGTAATTAAAGACACCTAGTGGTATACATAACCGGTAGAAACAATAAAGTTATGTAATTAAAAGGGCACCATTTAGGGTAAGCATAACTTGTAAGGAAATGAGACAACCTGAGTAATAAGATAAGAGATACTTAATTATAAATTAAGTAATCTAGAAGTCTAGAACCCGCTGATGTAAACAACATGCTTAGGCTTGTCCTAGGGACAAGAGGAAATTATAACATAGATTATAATTAATGGGTTGGGAAACTTGTTAATGGGCCTTAGTTAATAGAACTAAGTTAACAAGTAGACAACGATAAGTTGTATTGACAATGTAACAAGGAATTATGATTAAATAAGAAAGAACGAGGAAAACTTATAAGATAAATTATATTTAATCATAAATAATTACTGACATGTTAAAAAAACATGTAAAATGAGACGTATTTAATTACACATTTAATAAAAACATGTTATTGTAATGATGTAACCAAGAAAGAATATAAAATAGGTTGTGGATTTCAGACCTTGGGCCATAATCTAGAGAATAACATGTTGTGGGCTTATTAATCAACTTAAATGGATTAAGTTATATGATTGAAATAATAAGCAAGAGAAACTTGGTAATTTGAATAAGAATTCAATATGAATGGTAATAACCAAGTTAGATAAAAGCCCGGTGAAGTAAGGCAAGCACGTAATAGAATGTTTAGACATAGGGTCTAATAATATAGTAAAATGAGGCGCTTGGACCAGTCCGTACATTTGAGGGTGAACAACCCAACGGGGTAGATCATCGAGGTGTTATAAGGCATGAGGGGAGCGCACATTCATCTGATTGTTATGACGGCTCCAAAGGACTGGAAGGGGAAGCATGCAGCTTCCTGAGACGTTGAAGGTGCTCCTGGTAGTCCTCTGTGGTGGTGTAGTTTCGGACTCTGCTCAAAGAGGTTGGGTTTGCGCGAAACTACCAGGTGGACGGGCCTTACCTGCAGAGGTAGGTATGCAGTTAGAATGTTGTGACAAGGTGACATCAGGGTGATTCGACGGTTGCCTCACGAGGAGGTGGAAGGTCAGGACTGACAAGGATAGTAGATCGTCGGATACCCGTCATCGGCAGCCAGCGGGATGTGAAAAGACTAGAACTAACCCCAAGACATCATTTCACCTTTCACTATCGAGGTACGGGGTTGAGGGGATACGCCACATGGATATTTAGATTGGTTGTTTTAGGGGCGGTCGCTTAGCTCTGTAGTCTTTACTAGTTGAGGGAGGGGCCGAGGTGGGGCCGTAGCCACCACTGAAAACAGACCCGAGGATTATCTGTATTTGAAGGCTCTTAAAGACGGGCCTATACAAATATAAAAAACTCCCGACCGAGTTCCGTGTTTAGCCCTGTCACAGAACTCGGTGCACATTAGAGGACATGCGATTGAGGCTTCGAGCTACAATTATATTACATACATGGGACAGTCCAGATACATGCACATCATCTCTGGGTGATGTATCGTAGACTAGAGGGCATTACTCCGATCTGGAGTCTGATTCGATCGATGGTGGCAGTCCGTACGCTTACGTAGCATAGTAATGACAGATATATGCAGAACAGAACATTGTTATGTCGAATCCGGCATAGGACGAGAGACTGCGTTCACTTCTGTTGCATTACAGTGGAGACCGTGCGAGTGGGTTACCATGGGATGTATCTCAATATTGAGAGATAACTACATATATTGTATTAGGTGAATCCATAGAAAAGTAAATGGGTACGATGCGCGTATAAGTCTTGAGTGCTATTAACCCAAGTAACCTAATAATCAGGAAAATGTAATGGAACGATATTAGTAGGGATCATTCTACTTCTGATATACTAGTATTTGCGCGGTGCAGAGAAATGTATTCAAGAAGTGTAATATATCATGTTCATCTTATCTTGCTTAGTTCACACTTGTTATTGTTATCTTGTTCTTCCAGTTTTTATATACCTTCCATGACACTTCTATATATTTATATTTAAAAGCAACTGGATTCGCCAGACTTTATGTCTGACCCTTTTTGTTTCCTCTTCTCTCTCTTCTGTCCCCCCTCCCCACTCCCCCAGGTTCTCAGGGTGGAAGTGCTTAGAGTTGATTTGGATTCTTTTCAGCTTAGCTTGGACTTTGGATATTGATGCACAACTTTGATTCATTGTCAACTCTCGTACGGCTTTGCTTGGGAAATATGGTTTATGTTTTCGTAATCTGATATTTTTGGCAAGACAGATTATTAAACATGTAACTGGTTATTTCAAACCTATGATGTAAATACATTATTTGGGACCATGATGTTATGATTTAAATAAAGTTTTTAATTACGCTACTATTTTACATGTCTATTTTGTACTATTATGTTCTTATTTACCCATAACGCTTCACGAAAGTTGATGCATTCCCTTAGTTAGTGACATTAACGGACGTGAGGTGTCACATTAGACATCATATGTAAATCTTGAACCCCTCGTATTGGTATGGGTTAACGTGTAAACGTGCAGTGTAGTGCGGTGACAATGCACCTACAATTTAAACGGATTCGGAACACGACGACGATCACTGCTTGTTAACGACAATGACTATCGTCGTCATCGACCGAAGTTCCTAGCTTCGCGTTAAGCCATGACCAAATTGTGATTGGGATCAGGAAGTGAATTAAGGTCTAGAAGTCCAAAGTTCTTGTCCATGGTCCTAGTTATATGCCCTAACACCTATGTGCAAGGTCCTTTCCCCGCCCAATCACAACTAATCACGAAGACAACGCGAGGCTGGAGGCCATCGCATCCTCCTGTTGACAAGAGTAATCGCATCATTATAGTGATGCGAAAGCACATCAATTGGATGTGGATCCACATCCAACTGGATGGAAGACCTCGCATCATCAAAGTGATGTGATTCTGCATCACTCAGAGGCAATTCTGCATCCAGCTAGACGCGAGACCTTGCATCATCGAAGTGATGCGATTCTGCATCACTCGGAGCTGATTCCGCATCCAACTGGATGTGAGACCTCGCATCATCGAAGTGATGCGATTCTGCATCCAGTTGGATGTGAGACTTCACATCATCGAAGGATGCGATTCCGCATCTAACAGGATGCGAGATCTCACATCATCGAAATGATGCGATTCCGCATCAAGCTGGATGCGAGATCTCACATCAACAAAGTGGTGCGAACTCGCATCACCCGGATGTGATTCCGCGTCCAACCTGATGTGAACCCCCACTCAGACACAGATGCGGTGTGCCTCCTCCCTCCTTCTCTTCTTCTCCCACTCCGCGTCACTCTCCCCTTCTGCCGTTAAAGTTCCTTGAATAAAGGTAGTAAGTTCGATGCGAGAGAATAAAGGTAAAAAGTGAGAAGGGGTTTCGGTTTATATATGGGAATAGGCGGGCCTGGGCTTCGGCCCACCTTTCCTTGTCACGCGTCCTAGTGGGATGCGATCCCTCGCATCCCACGGGATGCGATGTACCGCATCAGTCTCATATATATATATATATATACACACACACACGTATATATATATATATATGATGAAACATATATATATATACACACACACATATGCACGTGAATGTTTACGTACACATAGTATGCGCAATGCCTGCATATACATGCCTCCTCCTATCCTGACCTCATGTCCGATGCTTTACTTTAAAACCATGGTCGGATTGCGCATAACCATACGAAGACACGTAAGCGCAAGTGCAAACACATGTCGACCACTACTCGTTCATGCTAAGACATAAACGAGAGTCGACAACCAACATCTCAATGTCAAAAATAAGACAGGGATCGGACGACCAGGCAAGTAGGAAGCACAACAGAATGCTCTACAAACGTAACGCTTACGCTTCATCCTAGTTTCCTCTCTAACCCAAAGCACATCCTGCCAAGACAAGACGTACTTTGGAGGGAAAATGTTAACCGGTATTTTTTTCCGCTTCCCAAAAGCATACAAGACCCATTCGACTCAACACAACGCATGATATTAAAGCCCGAAGTATCGCCAGGTTAATGAAGAATCAAGACGAGAAGAGGCCAAGCAAGCAACAGCTTCATAATCACTCAACTCGCCTCACCTCGCCTCGCTCCTCTCACATCACTCATCTCACCTCAACTCGCCTCACTCCCTTCGCCTCACTCGTATCACCTCGCATCATGCCCCCTCAAAACAAATGCCTCGCATCGCATCTAAGGTGCGATGTCATCGCATCCAAATGGATACGATGACATCGCATCCCTCTGGATGCGATTGTTGTTGCATTCAAATAGGAGTGATGGCACCGCATCCCTTTGTATGCGATGCCATCGCATTCAGGAGATGCGGCGCCTCTCCATCGCATCCTAGAGAGAGAGGCGAGCTCCACCTTCTACTATTCCAATGTGATGCGATTTTCTGAGACGCGCAGACCTTTGATTCCTACTAAGTGGTCCCCAAATCCTACCTACTCTCACCTAACCACTCCACTATAATTACCTCCATGCTTGTTTATGACAAGCATTGGAAATTGGCTGATTTGACATCTCCATAGAGCTCTAGGAGACCCCTCTAATGACATCTTCACTTTGAGGAAGAAGAAGGACCAAAGTGACTTTTTCCGTATAATCACATATGATGACTATATATTCAAATCACATGAAAATGCTTGTAACTAAATGCCTAGAAGGGGCTTATAGCTTGCAAATCAGTGTTGCTAATAAAATATTAGCAACTCTTCCAAAGTGGACATAGTCCCCACACGGGACCGAACCACTATAAATCCTAAGTGTTATTTGTTGCTTTCCTGCTCTTCTGCACTTGTTTTCCTTACATGAAACGATATTCTTAAGTAATTAAGAATCTAAGGTGTTGGTAAAAAATTTTGCCATCAACAATAACTTCATGAACTACTGTTATATTTTAATTATTCCGCTACGAGATATTTTGTTATTTTGTGTCTGTGATTTATCTGATTCTGTGATGATATTATATTGAACTCCATAGTGATAACAATCTGTTGTTTTGAGCGATATGAATTGGTTTTATTATCGACTTAAATGGTTGGAAAGAACTGGTCATTACATAAACTCATTTTGTATTGATAAGACCACTGTTATTTATTATTAACATATATGAGTGATATACTCACAAAATATATTCCTGTCATCAATAAACTTAAAATAAAATATTGCTAAATTATAACAATAAAATTTTCATATGTAATATAGTTTATACATAATAAAATTTATGCCATCTTATGACAAGGTATTTGGGTATGAAATGTCAACGGTTGCATAAAATAGCACAAAACTGTAAGTAATTCAGTTTTATTTATTAATATTATATTATTTTAAGTTATATTTTTAAAATCTGGAAACTAAAATTTTAAAAAATCGGGAAAATCAAATGAATAACTACGTCAAAGAATTCAAAATTTAATTAGGGTCATTATTAGACTTTTATTTCTTTCGAAAGAAATCACTAATTAAGTAAGCTTGGAAATCGTGAAAACTTTATAGTTATTTAGAGTTATAAAAAAGAATAATGATTTCCTATATATCTTGAAATGGATCATAGATGAAATGTATTTAAAATTTGAAATTATATTAAGAAGGAACTTTGATAAATAATTTAGTTTTTTGTTCATATTAGATTTAGTTAGAGTACAAAAAATATAAACAAAAAACATCTATTTCCCCAATGTTGATGAACAATTTAAGTTTAAACAATGCCTCGGGTAACGAGAGCAATAAAGCGTTAAAGCAAAAGGGAGAAGCTTAAAATTGCAAATTAGCGTCTTAATATGATTTAGCCACATTCGATAATGCATATTGGCTTGAATAAGACTCGCACATAATTACATTTATTGAAGGGTCAGATTAGAAAACGACAAAATTTAAAATAAAAGGTTTGTGACCTAGCAATTCATTTTTTTTCATCTATTTCCCCAATGTTGATGAACAATTTAAGTTTAAACAATGCCTCGGGTAACGAGAGCAATAAAGCGTTAAAGCAAAAGGGAGAAGCTTAAAATTGCAAATTAGCGTCTTAATATGATTTAGCCATTCGATAATGCATATTGGCTTGAATAAGACTTGCACATAATTACATTTATTGAAGGGTCAGATTAGAAAACGACAAAATTTAAAATAAAAGGTTTGTGACCTAGCAATTCATTTTTTTTCATCTATTTCCCCAATGTTGATGAACAATTTAAGTTTAAACAATGCCTCGGGTAACGAGAGCAATAAAGCGTTAAAGCAAAAGGGAGAAGCTTAAAATTGCAAATTAGCGTCTTAATATGATTTAGCCACATTCGATAATGCATATTGGCTTGAATAAGACTCGCACATAATTACATTTATTGAAGGGTCAGATTAGAAAACGACAAAATTTAAAATAAAAGGTTTGTGACCTAGCAATTCAATTTTTTTCCACCTAGTAAGTTAACTAGAATTTGGCTAAATGGATTTTCAAAAAAATCAAAATCCGTCCGCATCCGAAAAGCAGAAAGATATCCGACATCCGGAAGAACAGAAGTGGATGTGGATATAGACACGTTTCGCATTTGAAAATTATTTATCCATTTTTTTATAATTATAATTCGGATTATATGTATTTGTTTACACCAAAAATGGTCTAAACACCCAAGGTACTAAACTGTACTTCACCAATTCGGTAAGGAATAATTGGAACCATGTTTAATCAGCAATAAAAAAGTGACAAATGCAAGAAAAGTAAAATAGAGATGAGATTTAGAGTGGTTCAGCCGTTAACGAGGCCTACGTCCACTATGAAGGTGATTTCCTGTCTTATAATGAGAATTACAAAGTACATCAGCTTTCTCTCTTCATACATCTCTATATTCACTCAATATACCCTCGTTTATATATTTCAATCTGAATAATTATACAAGAGAGTAGTAGAATTTGAGGAAAAGAAGGATGAATGGATGATTGAGAAGAGGGATGTCTTCCTTTTCCTTCATCTTAAGATTGTCCTTGACGCCATGGCTGAATCTATGGTTGAGGATCAAATTCAGCAGTACTTCCTCCTTTTTTTAGTCGTCCCCTTTATGTGGGTAGCCATGGTGTATTTATAGGTGAATTTCCCTTGGTAAATGATCTGGAATCCGTTTATCCAGGCTGTGGATCGTTCATTTTGTTAATTACAACTATGTCACTGGCTAGCTGTAGTCAGTTGTCCGTAGCTGTATCCAGTTATCATGTGCGGACGACTCATTGGAATGAGTATCTTGAATAGCTGGGAGGGTAAGATGTAAGCGAGCGTCCTAAGAGTGCTTTGGGAGATTTTGTGAAAGCAGAATGCAGGTTTGGAGTTGATTCTCCTTTGTTCCTTGCGCGACCATCCTTCTTGGTCCAAGGGCGCTCGTCTTCTTGCTGCCTTTGTATGGCGCTATTTAGGCTTTATGGCTATGTTATGAGGTCGCTCCCACTTATGTTGAATGGGCGACTTGCTTTACTTTGGTGTTTGTGCGGTTCTCAGGATATTCGACCTTTATCTTTATTGGGTCGCACTTCTCATAATATGTTATGCCGTTATATTAGGTTGCATTGGTTTGACTTGACCTGCCTTGGGTTTAATATTTGGGTCTTGCTCTGTGCGGTTGCATCGTGCACGGCCGACCCTGGTGATATCCGCCTTGTACCCTTTATCCAATGTGCGTACAGATTTTTAGGGATTAACATTTGCCCCTCGGAGTTCGTGATTTCTTTTTGTATGGAATCACGGGCTTCGACATATTTGATCGCACATTGGTTGGTGGGTTTGTTCTGACTCGCAAAGGGCTCAGGCGTGCCCAAGATTAAGATTATTTCATTATTATTGATTGGTGTTGTCTCTTCCTATGAGCGAGCGACTCGATGTATCTTTTTGATTACTGTGCGAATAGCTGAATTTCGGAATGCCAGTTGGGACTTGATGAGACACTCTTGTGTAGTCAGGCACTAAGCTGACGTGGCGAGAATTCTCTGAATGAATGCCTTTTTGTCTTCCTTATTTACCTTTAACTTGCTTCATTTCATTTTTATATATTTCGAAAAATTCTCCGGTCACAGCGGCGCTCCCTCGAGAGTTCAATCAGGTAATTTATGTTTGACATTTTCGCCTTGATTTTTTTCCGAAAGGTTTTGGCTTTCTCATTCCATCACTTTGCCTTTTATTTGTAGTAGCATCTGTCTATCTTGAGCAACCTTCTCCGAGGTGCCAAGATTTTCCTAGGTAAGATTTTTGTACAGCGCGGATACCATTTCCGTACTTATCTTTGAAGAACATGAACCATCCGGTGGTTTTTCATTGGAACATCGATGTTTGGTATTAGTTCATAAATTGCTTGGTGAAATGCCCCAGACTTCTTCAATTGAAATATTTTTGTCTATGCTTGAATTTGACAAGGTTGTTCCCCTTTTCCATGGTTGTTGTTTGTGTTCATACTGATCCTTTTAAAGCAAGTCGCCCGAGAATGGAATTCTCATGTCTAAGAAGCTTAGGAAGTAGTCGACGAGGGCGTCTGGTAGCAAAAAGATGCCCTGAGGTAAGGAGATCTCGAGTGCGAATGGTATTCACAGTCTTTGTTTGCTTAATGGTCTCACTGACTCGGATATTCAGACCGATGTTAGTCGTACAGTCTCTTCATCCATCACGTTAGATCCTACAGCCATACCGGAGCCTCTACCTGTTCCCTACCTTTGCCGTCCTGAACTCCCTGGGGACTTTGTGGCTCAGTGTCCAGCTAGCTCGTGTTCTGGTGTGTACATAGACCTATTTGATAGATGGATTATCGCAGGAAAGATGGATGCCATGAAGGACAACATATTGGCCGAATTCAATCAATTGGAATGACGTCTACATCTGGTCGAAGGCCTCATCACAACAGTCAGAGACTATATTGTGGAACAAATGGGCGGTTGGTACTATTTGGTCGAAGATCTACAGCAGTCAAATAGAGAGAATCTTGAGCGACTTCATGCTTTGTAAGAAGATAGACACAAACTTGTCGAGGCCCTAGAGTCTAGGGAGAGGATCATTTTTTACCTCATCTAAGTATTGTGGCCTGCCCATGCTTTATCTGTTCAGTTACTTTGGTTTTGGTTTTGAATAGTATTTTTAACTTTGGCTTGTATATGCGGGAGCCAGCCTCGCCTATTCTCGTACACTTTAATTTGTGACTTTTAAGATTTGTTTACGCGTGGGTGCGTCGCACGCTACACCTTTGTTTTCTGATTTACACATTCATCCGGGAGCTTTATTAATTGTTCGGTTACACCCGATTTTCTATTGTTATTATTATGGTTAGGATTTAGTTATCCTTTTAGGTTTCTTGCTTATCGAAGGCTGTTACGCAGTTGTATTATTATAAGCACGTTTGGTATCTTTTATTTATTAATATTCAACCCCGCGCCTGACTGACTGGTAATCCAAGCCCTTCGGAGGCTGGTTTTGAAAATGTGCCCCCGGGGAGGTCTTGGGTCAAAGATTTTCGATCCATTTTAGGCCCTATTTGATTGTTTTAGTTATTCAAATAGGTTCTAGAATGGATACCCCCTTATGGCTAGGATTTCTGATACCCCCTTTCGGCTAGGATTTCTGCTGTTGCAATCCATACTTGGCTTTGTTTGACTTGGTTAACAACAAAGAACAAAAATGGCTACCTCCTTTCGGTCGAGTTTCTATTTTTGTGCTGGTTTTTTCAGAATTTTAATCCTTCCCCATTTTATGCTTCATCTCGAGGAGCAGAAACTAATTTATCTCATCGAACCTTGACTCAAAGAGATAAACTTTGTGCCCTTCACCAAACAAGGCACCCCCCGTGATTGGCAATTTTTTCCGTTTCAGGACATGTCGGTTTTTCCAACTTTTTGCCTTACCTTAGGACACAGACATTGGTTTACCTCATTGAGTTTTTTTTTCCCAAGTTGGAAACTTGTGTCCAGCACCTAGGAAGGTCACCTAAGAAGGTGCTTCTTCGGTGGGCTTAGCAATTTTAACCGTGGGACTTTTTCCGTGGGACTTTTCCGTGGGACCCTTTTCCGTGGGACTTTTCCGTGGGACCCTTTTTTCTAGTCGCTTCCCCTTCAGTATTGGATTCTAGGAGATGGACATCAATACTTGCTACCAAATATAACTCCAGTTTTAAGGAATTCATGCCCTGTACCTGAGAGAACACTTCATTGGGATTAGCAATTTTATCCAAGGGACAGATTTGGTGATATTCCTGTATTTTCAATGAGGTCTAGTGGCAGTCCTTTGAATGAGTGTTTGCCAAGCATTCAGCATACTCCATAATGAGAGGTACATTTCTTCGTCTTGCTGTTTGTCTTAGAATAGCTTGTTCCCTCTGAAGCGATGAGTCTATTTCTCCCGTTTGATCTTGCCTGATGTTCGCGATTCCCAAACTGCTTCGTTTAGTGTGTGCCCTAGGATTTTCCGTTACAGCCCCGCTGTATATGGCGAATTGCTTTTTCTATACCTATATTCCAAGAGATTATTTTCCTTTTAGCATGAACTAATAAGTATGTTATTCAAGTAGGCACATAATTAATTTCTGATGCACACAGTTTTTTGTAAGTAAACCATTGCTTAATACGGACATAGTGAATAATAAAGCAAGTTAAAAAAAAAGTTTTAACAATAAGATAAAATCAGGGGAACAAGGTAAAGTAATGAGAGCTTTGATTTAATGCTCTATTATTGAGACATTGGAAGTTGGTCCCTGCGATGAGCATCCTCCTTGGATTGGTTTGAGCCCTTTCCTTTTTAAGGTGTACTGCCCCTTGTTTGAGAAGAGTCGGGATAATTCTTATGATTTTGTACATACTATTGCAACCGATCCTTACTGATCAACCCCTCGATTACTGACTTCAAGTGCCCACATTCATCGGTATCATGTCCTGGCTGTTTGTGGAACTGATAGAATTTTCATGACTTCATGGCAGCACTTTTGACGTGTGCTTGTTTCAAAACCGGATATCTCTTGGTGCCTTTAGTTTCCATGAAGATGTTTCCCACGGAATCGTTAAGGGGATTGAATTCGGAGTTCTTGAAAAAGCGTAGCTTCTTTCTTGCTCGACCGTCTTCATCTTCGTTGCTCCTTTTTTGGTTATCCGAGTTGCTTTGCACCTTTCCATTCTTTTCTGCCTGTGCATTTCTTCCTTCAGTATTTGCATAATTTTCGGCTGTGCTAAGTAACCGTTCGAGTGTACCTGGTTTCTTCTTCTTGATCTATCGTCCTAACTTGGTTTTCTTACATATGCTCCCTTTAAGAGTCATTAAGATCAGGCCGGGTTCGAGATTCTTGACTTTAGCCAATGCCATATCAAAGCGTGTGAGAAAAGCTTTGATGGGCTCTCCCGGTCTTTGTCATAGTCCGCTTAGCTCCGTAGCATCCCGAATTTTGAACGCTTGGGATCTGAACTGCTCATTGAACAGCCTAGCCAAGGTCACGAAATCATCCACAGATTATGATGGCAGCTTTGTGAAACAAAGATAAGACACTCCTTCTAGATAAGTTGGGAAATATAAGCATTTGATTTCGTCAGTAGCGCATGCTCCATTCATGTACTAGTCATATTTACATAGAAATACATTAGGGTCGCTTGTCCCATCGTAGGGTTGTAATGATGGAGGCTCGAATCTTTGTTGGTATACAGTTTTCTTAATCCTCTCGGTAAGTGGGGTCTTAGCTGGGAAGGATTCCCATTCTCTCTGGTTACCCTTCCTCTTTAGGCTTTCCTCCACAATTGCTTGTGCCTTTCCCAAGATGTACCTTCGTTCGTTGGTTGGATCCATGGGTTGACCACCTTTTTTACTATCAGCCCTCGATCCAGATGTGTCTTCATGGACCGGGGATAAGGAATTAGGGCATCCTTTCGGCAGGGACGTCCTGATGATAGTAGGACTGTCTTCTCGCTCCGCGATTGTATCACCAGAGTGATCGCGCACGGGTGCTTTGCCCCTTTCATAGTTTGGATTGATGCCACGTGCAACTCTCGAGGTGGAATCCTGTTGTCTTGAGTTTGAAGCAGGGAGCTCTGTTTCTGACTCGCGATTCGTTCGAGTCAGTGAGGAACAAGTGGCGCTTAGAGTGGCTTTTGCGGTAGCGGCTTAAATGGCGAGTATCGATTCGAGCTTCTTCATCATCGCATTGCTCGCAATAGTTATTTGACTCGTTAATCCTGTCATCGCCTCCTCCAATTTTTCCCTGGTTACAGTTTCTCTTTAGTTTCTGGCAGCTCCCCTTCCTCGAAATCACTATCTAGCGGCGTGACGATGTTGATGCCGCTGTTGGGGTTATTGACTTCATCGGTGATTCTTCTCAGCAAGCTAATGATTGTAAGCACAGTGCCTCTCAGAAAATCTCGTCAGATCTGAAATGAAAAAAAGCAAAATACGGCCCCACGGTGGGTGCTAAAATGTTTACACCAAAAATGGTCTAAACACCCAAGGTACTAAACTGTACTTCACCAATGTGGTAAGGAATAAATGGAACCGTGTTTAATCAGCAATAAAAAAGTGAAAAATGCGAGAAAAGTAAAATAGAGACGAGATTTAGAGTGGTTCAGCCGTTAGTGAGGCCTACGTCCACTATGAAGGTGATTTCCTGTCTTATAATGAGAATTACAAAGTACATCAGCTTTCTCTCTTCATATATCTCTATATTCATTCAATATACCCTCGTTTATATATTTCAATCTGAGGAATTATACAAGAGAGTAGTAGAATTTGAGGAGAAGAAAGATGAATGGATGATTGAGAAGAGGGATGTCTTCTTTTTCCTTCATCGTAAGATTGTCCTTGACGTCGTGGCTGAATCTGTGGTTGAGGATCAAATTCAGCAGTACTTCCTCTCTTTTTTCTAGTCGTCCCCTTTATGTTGGTAGCCATGATGTATTTATAGGTGAACTTCCCTTGGTAAATGATTTGGAATCCGTTTATTCAGGCTGTGGATCGTTCTGTGAATTACAACTATGCCACCGGCTAGCTGTAGACAGCTATCCGTAGCTGTATCCAGTTATCATGTGCGGACGACTCGTTGGAACGAGTATCTTGAATAGTTGGGCAGGTAAGATGTAAGCGAGCGTCCTGTGAGAGCTTTGGGCGATTTTGTGAAAGCGGAATGCGGGTTTGGAGTTGATTCTCTTGTGTTCCTTGCGCGACCGTCCTTCTTGTTCCAAGGGCGCTCGTCTTCTTGCTGCCTTTGTATGGCGCTATTTAGGCTTTACGGCTATATTATGAGGTCGCTCCAGCTTATGTTGAATGGGCGACTTGTTTTACTTCGGTGTTTGAGCGGTTCTCATGATATGCGACCTTTATCTTTATCGGGTCGCACTTCTCATAATATGTTATGCCGTTATCTTAGGTCGCATTGGTTGATTTGACCTGCCTTGGGTTTAATATTTGGGTCTTGCTCTGTGCGTTTGCATCGTGCACGGCCGACCCTGGTGATATCCGCCTTGTACCCTTTATCCAACGTGCGTATGGATTTTTAGGGATTAACAGTATTCTAGTATAATGAAATATATAATTTATTATTTTATTAAGTTGAAAGTCTATATTACATACTAAAAACACATATGAACTATTCAAATTTATTTATTACCATCATATTTGTTTGTTTTTTGTACTTTTAAGATCAGTTGGATTGAAATTTGCTTATGTTAAACTAAAACTTTCCATTTTGTTACATATTTTATGGATCGTTAGCAAATCAGATGATTACGTTTTATCCGTCGCGAATGCGGATGTCAGATATTCGAAAATGATTTCAAATAAGAATGCAGATATGACATTATCTGCATCTGAAAGTATCTGTTTAATGGTCTACTAGAATAGTATGCTTAAAATAATATAATAAGAATAATAATAATTAAAAAATAATAATTAAATCAGCAAATATCTTTGCCACCGCAATTCACCGGTCCACTATTCTCTAAAATCCAACGGTTCAGATACTCCAACTACTGTTTCACACATATATAAACTCATCATTTCCTCTCAACCCTAAATTCCCAAATCGTTCTCTCCCCGGAGTCAGCTTCGTTCCGGAAACAATAATCGATGTCGAGATTACAAGGCTCAGTCAGATGGTTCGACAACACCAAAGGTTACGGATTCATAAGCCCTGACGACGGATCCGAAGACCTTTTCGTCCACCAGCTCTCTATCAAATCAGAGGGATTTCGTACTTTAAGCGAAGGCGAAGTTGTGGAGTTCACCGTCGCGGAAGGCGATGATAACCGTCTTAAGGCTGTCGACGTAACCGCACCAGGCGGATCTCCTATTCAGGGCAGTGCTCCTCGCAGCAATCGTGGTGGGTCCAGTTGCTACAACTGTGGCGAAAGCGGACACATGGCTAGGGACTGCAGCAGCCAGGGTGGTGGAGGCGGTAATCAACGAGGCGGAGGCATGTGCTACACCTGCGGGGGAAGCGGACACATGGCAAGGGATTGTACTAGCAGAGTCGGTGGCGGAGTTGGAGGAGGACGTGGCGGATCCTGCTATAACTGTGGAGAGATGGGGCATATCGCCAGGGAATGTGAAAGTGTAGGACGTGGTGGAAGCGGTGGTGGCAATGGAGGCAGCTGCTATAATTGTGGGGAGATGGGGCACATGGCTAAGGAATGCAGCATGGCTGGAGGACGAGGTGGTGGTGGAGGGTGCTACAACTGTGGTGAAATGGGTCATTTGGCGAGGGATTGCAGTAACAGTCGAGGTGTGAGAAGGAATGTTGACGATCGAAGTGGTGGTGGTGGTTGTTATAATTGTGGAGAGACTGGCCATTTGGCGAGGGATTGTAGTAATGGCGGAGGTGTTGGAAGGAGGAATGTGTATGATCGAAGTGGTGGTGGTGGAATGAGTTGCTTTAACTGTGGAGAAACTGGTCATATGGCGAGGGATTGCAATGCTGGTGGGGGTGGAGAAGGGAGGAGGAATGTCAGTGATAGAAGTGGCGGTGGAGCTTGTTATAAATGTGGCGAGCCTGGGCATTTTGCTCGAGACTGCACTAATTAAGGTACTGCATTGAGTGTTTTAACTCTTGAGAGTTTTGAAGTTTGATTTTTGGTCATGTTCTTTTCTGGTTTATCTTGAATGTTGGATTTCTTGTTGTTGGGAGTTTTGAGCTTATAATTGGCAATGGATTTGTGCTACCATATGATAAACTTGGATAATTCGAAAAATCGTTTTGGGTTACATTAGTGGCTTTGATTTAGAGCTTTATCGCGGTGTTTTTTATTGTTCGTAGTTAAGCAGGTTGGGAGACTAACTTCATGTTGAGAAATTGAGACGTTTGCATTTTACTATATCATTAACGACTTTCATGATTATATCTATGGTCTTGCAGCAAATTTATGGAAGCTTATATTTGAACACAAGGAACCATATTAGTCGCCCACACTTGAATATAGTGCGGATTAACACTTTGTGCTTTGGCTGCCAAGGCGGGTGGCACTGCCGACTAGGCCAAACACTCCATTAAAAAAAATCGGTCATCGGTAGTCTGGAGTGCCGTGCCCTTAGCGTATTGTGCAAAAGTAGTCTATAGTGTCACACCTACATTTAAATTCTTTTTTGAATGTCGAATATTACGATAAAAAGAGATCAAATAATCATTCTATCCGTTAATGTTTGATAAATCAAAAATTATATATAGAAAATTTTGATTTAGCACATTTTTTTTCAATTCCATTAATTACGAAAAGTGCCAAAAATAAACAAATTGATCAACAATAAATTGTTTTGAATTATTAACATGCATTAAATTCATAAAATACAAATTATTAACTTGTAAATTGTTTTGTATTAAATTTGACAAAATATTAATTACAATTTATTAACATGGATGCATAATTTTTCGATGTTGATGCTTTCATATCGGTATCCACTTTTTTGTGGATATCACTTTTCAGATATGGATGCAAACAGATATCAAATATTCATTGACATGCTTAGAAATTGCTGTAGTATTTTTTGTTTTAATAAATATTATTAATCAAAATAACCTCATCCAAATTTTCTTTTAATAATTTGATCGACAACTAAAATTTAAAAGGGAAAAAAAAAAAAAACTAGAGTTAAGAATTTCAAGAAATTCTATAAATCTTAGGTTTAAAGTTTGAAAGTCAAATTTTCATTATTTACAAGTGTTAAAGGTTTCAACTTTACATTTCTTTTTCTTTAAAAAAATATAATAATTTAAGAGCTGTTTACAACTTTTAAAAAGTTAATTTGAGGTCTTTTAAAACTTGTTTAAAAAAATTTATGTTTTATGATTTCTTCAAGTACTTTTTTTTTGATGTATTTCCTTGGGAGAGGGTCAGAATGTTATGCATTCTTTTATGCTCTGGTTGAGTCTCTCTTAGCATCAGTTATGAGCGGTTCTAAACTTGGTGGAAATAAAATGACTTCTTCTTCCATCTCAGTCGCTGTTAGACCTGTTGTTAGAATGTTAACGCAGTCATCAATTACTATCAGTTGGATCTGGATCACAGTCTATTTGATCTAAGTTTGAATTTCCCAAAATATGCGTGCATCATATTGCTGGGTTCAGGCCTTCCAGACTGGGTCGTAACAACAATTTGGATATTGTGGATTATATTATTAAGGTAGTAGTTCAAAATCTGATAATTTATCTTTTTACTCTTTTTTCCTTCGTGTTTTGTGATGTTTTCATTATCGGTTAGTTATACCCATTCTTTGTTTATTTCAATTTAAGTTTAATTCACGCTTTATTTTTTAAGGCAGTCAACTTTTTTAGAATGTGTGGTGCTAAGGGGCACCCCAATATGTTCTTTCTAATTCCACGACTAGAAAATACCATAAGAATTAGTATTACACTCTTCTTAACACCACACTTAAAAAATAGGAGCTACTACATTGTTTTACTTTGTTTCTATTTTGTTTGATATTCGTTCGTTCTCATTTGTAAAATCGATCAACGAGCTAAACACTAGATCTATAGCCGATCAACGAATTTGACGCCGCAATATACAAAAGCTATGAATAAAGTTTGTATTAAGCAAACTAGAAGAGGAAATGATAGATTAGGGTTTTCAGATCACCAAATAATTGAGAGAATACCATACGAATTTGAATTTTTTCCCAAATATGCGAAGAAGACAACGATTACGAGAGATTAGAGTATTTAAATTAGTTTAATACGTGATTAGTTCGGCAAATAATTATTATTGAGTGGTAGATTAGAATGGAGAGATAATGTGGTATTAGAAAGCATACAAAGTTTAATAAGTTTTAATTTTTTAATTGCGGTATTAGGAAGAACATATTGGGGTGTTCTTAACACCACACTTTAGAAATAGTTGCCATTAAATTTTTTATTTATGCTTGAAAATATATATAAGATTGCAATTGAATGCTATGCTTCTCATCTTTCAGTATAGAATTCAATACTATAAGAGCATCTCCAACGGAATTACGGAACATAATATTATGTTACGTAAGGAATATAGCATAATATTATGTTACTTAAGATTACGGGGAAGAATTGAAAATTTCTCCAACGGTTGCGCGTTGGCTTTTTTAGCATGAGGGAAAATAATCAGCGGGAGCCGATCAAATCGCCGCCATAGGATTTCCTTATATTTTTCAGGTGCCTTAATTCGTTGGAAGGAAAAAAGTTCAGATACGTTAAGCGTCTAAAATATAGCTGCTCTTTGTATTACACCTATTTTTTAGACGTCTAACGATAGCACATCTATATTTTAGATGTGTAACGGTTGCGAGTCTTTGTATTACACCTATTTGATTCTGTTGGGTGCGTTTTCTTTTCAAGTTACAGAATTCAGGGGATGAATTGAAGCTCTCTTGGAGTTGCTCTGAGAACATCTGTAAAAGCCGTTTCCAACATTTACAAGTTACGGGTACGTTGTGTTTCTGCGGGCCACAATTGCTTTTTTAATAGGTGCCATACTAGCCAGTAGGGTGTGTTTTTAATAGGCATCCAAGGCCATCCGATTCAGACGTCCACGCAAAATGTCAAATTTCCACTTCTATTCATTCTTTTTTCAGTATAAATTCAAAAAATTATTCAATTATCCGGACTGTCGTTGTTATGGATGTTTGAGACTCTGAGAGGTCTTTATATTAATCACTGCTCAGCAGAGGTAGTGGACGAGGATGGAATGGCCATTGTACCAGATTTTTACGGGCCTATTAATATTATTAGAGATCATTAGATGCATTTAATATTTTCTGCTATTTTAAATCATTATTAATTGTTGATTTTGAAGTTCAAACTTTTGATTTAGCTGCGAAGTTTCAAAATTTTCCTTTATATACAATTTACTAAAATTCTCTCAAAATTTATTCTAAAAGTAGCTTATGCATGCAAGCCAACCAAAACACCACCATTTTTTTTTTTTTTTTTTGATATAATTGCAAACTGTCAAAAAAAATAAACCCTTTTATTTATTACAACTATTAATATCCCAAAAAAATTAGAATCTAAGAATTAAATTTCTCTTCAAATTCAAAATGTCCGTATATGCTAATAACTTAAAAATAAGTTCTAACAATTGAACTTTCTCTGCAAATTCGAAACGCTCATTTGAAAACATTATCATATCTTATCACTTAAGAATAACATCTAGCAAATAAGTATTCTTTAAAAATCCATTTTTTACGGATTAATAATATATGCTGAAAATAACTAAATTAATAGAAGTAATACATTCTAACGTAAAAATAAAAAATCAAATAAATTACGCATGATTTCAATGTAAAAATATGGTTAAATTTTCATGGAAACCAGTTTCTTTTGAATGTGGTAGGCGTATTTGGTTTGTAAGAAAACATTTTATGCATGAAGAATGTTCCATCGTCATGCGCGAGACATGTGTAGTATTACTTGTATTAATATTGTTTATGAGCCAAATTCAAAAATTAATTGTAGGTGATCGTAGGTTTCTTTGGTATAAAAGTTTGGAATTCAAATCTTTAGCTCCAGAACTTGAATTATGGAAGATGAATTTTAACGTTACTAGATTTGTGATTGGAAGATCCCCTAAAGAAGGTGAGTTTATTGGAATGAGAAAATTCGATCAGTTTATTGTTAATTGAAAATCAATTGGGATAAATTAAGTTATAGGCAATTCACTTGTACAAATGGTAAAAAAGGAAAAACAAAATCCTTTAGTGGCTTTGCTTGGTATATTATTTATAAGTGATGAAATACAAGACAGATTCTACTTGTAAGATTGCTGGGCTTCCATGTTTATATTTAGTTCATTGCCCAGTTATATTATCTTGTTCCAATATAAATATTAAAAACAAAATTTGTGGATTTGAAAATATGTGGTTATTAGAAAATAATTTAAAAACTTAGTTGAGAAAAAAAGGGCTTTCTATGAACAATTAGAATTGTTGATTTTCATGTAAAATGGCCAAAGTGTTGGTTAGAAAGTTTAGAGATTTAAGGTTTTTTTCTCAAAAAGTTGGAATATACATGATTTTAGTAGCACTGGAATTAAAAAGGAAAAACTAATTAATGAAATTAAAATAGAGTTAAAGAAATAAAATAATTAAATATTCAAAAAAAATATACTTTTAAATTTAAAAGAAGAATTAAATAAGTTTATTGTTTAGAAAGAAACTAATGTGTAAATAAAAATCTAAAGTTCAATGGATGGATGAGTGTGATCTTAATATATATTTTTTTCTTCATAAAGTGACTAATGGTAGAAAAGGTTTCAATTCTATCAATTCCATATTAATAAATAATTTTGAGATTTTTAACCAAGCACAACTTAGCTAAGAATTTCTAATGACCGTCGGGCGAATATGCCCCTATCGTCTAGCAGTTCAGGACATCTCTCTTTCAAGGAGGCAGCGAGGATTCAACTTCCCCTGGGGGTAGGGTACTACGAAAGGAAGTTGATCATGGATTATCAATAAGTATATAAAGAATTCTTCCTAGGTCGATGCCCGAGCAGTTAATGGGATAATTATTATAGAAATATTTTTGAAACATCTAATAGTCACTGATGTGAAGCTAATTAGATAGCTTTATATCGAGGATACCAAGATTAATTTAGTAGGCTTAGGTTATCCATTTACGGAAGAGGAAATTTAGGAGGTTACAAAGGATGTGTATAACGATAAAGCTTCTGGTATGGATGGAATTCCTATTTTATTATATGGAACTTTTCAGAATGTAAACATATCATAATGGAAATGTTTAATAAATTTTATGATGGCTCATTTCTCTTAGGTAAATTTAATTTTGCATTAAAAATTAAGTGTTGACAAATTAAAAGATTTCAGGTCTATTTTGTTATTAATTCATCCTTTTAGAAGTTTTAGCTAATAGGTTAGATTCAAGAACGAATAAATTGATACTCAAATAGCTTTTTTGGCAAGGCCGACTGACTTTTATAGTGGACCGTCAACTTTTTATTATAATAAATAATAAATGCAGAAACGAACTAGACACAGGTTCATCACTATAACATTCCACACCTTTTAGTGATCTCAATTAAGTATTAGGAAATCTATTCTATGGTTTCGATGACACAACTATACATTGGAGTAGTCCGTTGCTCGGATGGAGCTTTCTTGGTTTTGGACGGAGCTTTCAGTCTTTTTGGGTGACTGCATCTTTAGGCCTTTGGAGTAGTCTGTCCTTTGCTCGGAGTCTTATCCCTTATCTCTTGGTCAGATTGTGTCGCTTTCTTGTCTTCCCAATTGCCATATCTCTTTGCAGAGGTTGTATCTGCTTGGTGGACTACTTCTTGTTGGTGTCGTCTGTTTTTATGCCATCCCTGATTATGTTACTCTGACCGGACTGTTTTGTTTATTGATCAAAAAAAAAAAAAAAAAAAAAAAAAAAAAACAATAAAGCATTCAACTTCTCTATTTTCAAAAAAAAAAAAAAAAAAAAGACACAACTATACAATGGAAATCGTATATGTACATATGTATATATTTATACAGGTTATCTACAAGATTTACTCGAGATAAGGAATGATAGCAAATGTGTAACATCCCGCAACTTTTACGGTTTTGAAACTTAAGTAATGAAGAATTAATTTTTACTAGAAGATAAACCGGATGTCTCATCTGTAACCATTGCGAAATTCTTTCTGAAACAATCAGTTTGATATATAATTTTGATATACTTGGAATTACGGTTTATAAGGTATTGATATTTTTAAGAATGAAAGATTCACACATGAAACCATTTATCTCTTCTATGTTCTAATTTTAAGAACAAAAATAGTGTTTGGTGTAGTGGTTAACTGAGTAGACTTTGATACATGAAGTCATGAGTTCACCCATCAAATACATATTTTTTTGGAATTATAAGTAAAACAATCAAGTTTATGCATGTTCCAAATATGAAGTATTTGTGTATGTATGCACATATAAATAGGAGACATACAAGATCAAGAGTTGCATATAAGGAAGATTTTATGCGGTTGTATGTACACCCCCAGAGCTCGGAAAGCCGTGAGAATAGTACCGGGACCGGAGACTGACGTTGAAAGTCCTCTTGCGCTTGAGTATGGGAGCCTTTAGCACTGGGTATCCACGTATGTATATATGTTATGGAATGAATATTGTTTCCAAATTATAATACATAGGCTGTAAATTAATTGCACGTTAATCAACACGTTATTTAAATCATTTATGTGTGTGTAAATATACATGCATGTATATAACTTGATCATGCATAGACTTTCTATACTATGGGGAAGTAGCAAAGAAAAAAAGGAATTAAGATTATAATTGCTTTCCACTTTTGAAAACAGGTTAGCTATCAATTGTGCATTAATCAATGACATATTTGATTTATGGATGGTTATGGGGTTTATTGCCTATTCTTACAAATGTTAGATAAATCTAAATTTCCCTATATATGTATAAATATATAAATGCCATAATTTTATATATTATGGAGCAATAACTGATTAATTGCACATGTGAAGATTAAGTAGGCATTGATTGACATGTATGTCAATTAATTTATATTATTAGAAATATGTTTTCTAAAGAATAGCAATTAATTCTCTTATATATAAGCGGCAATTTTTAAATAGGTTTCAAAACATATTCATTGATTTCCCATTTTAAATGGTATATTCAAATCTCTCTTTTTTGTCGTTGATTGGAAGAAAATAAGAACGGACATATGAGATGTATTATAATATCTTACTTCAATACGAAGTAATTAAGACAATGATTGTGATGTAATTTAAAATTTCTACGGTTGGTCCAACGGACAAAATCAGTCTTTAGCTCCTACATAAACAAGCCAAGTCGATGCATCGGGTTTAAGTTTACTATATTTTTTTACTGATCAGTGCATTATTAAAATTTTAATTGAAATAAGTGATGGATTTGAATATATGAGTTATTCGTTAAAATAAAATGAATAAAGTTGAGTAATGATATTAAAATATACTAAATAATGGAAAATGTGATTATCCATAGTTTGTATGTGTTATTCATAAATAACAGTTTTTGAAAAAGAAAAGAAATGATGAAATTAATTTGGGATGTTTTGATATGTTTATTATTATTTTTGAAGATATTCATGAATAGTAATAAAGGATTCTTATTGCTATTCAACAAAATAATATTTTATAGATAATAATCCAGCTTTAATGAAAATTGCATTCCTTTGGAATAAATGGGAATAACATGACTTTCTATTGTGTTAAAAGAATTTAATATAAAAATTGTTATTATTTTGTGTAAGACAATAATATAGTTGATTTGTAATGTTATTCGATATGTTATGTTTTGATGAAATATAATGTTTTGAAAGAAGGAACAATGAAAATTCTAAAACTGAATAAAGCAACAAAGTTTCTTTTTACAATAAGTAATAATATGATAATCTTATACTTGTAATAAAAACCGTTATGGTAAATGTGATGGAATGGTTCTAATATATTATGTTTTATTTACTGCATGTTTTGTTTCACGTTGATAGATCGTATTAAAGATTTTTATGCGATATTTTATCATTGATTAGTACAAACTGATGTGTAGTTAATCATGACTATTTAAGGGTGAATGTTGTGTTACCAATATTGATTGGATTACCATGCATTGATGACTATGTGGTTTGTACTTACATTGATGGTGTACAACTATTTATTGATAAATAATAATTAAGTATACTAATGTTGTTACCTTTTCATTTTACTAGTTGACATTGTCATTGGATGTTTTGGTTTTTGAAGAATGCATGTAAATTTTATTTTGTTTACTTCATATGTTGAGATGTTGTGACAGATGGTTAAGATACTATTTTCTACTCTTATTTGATTGTGTTAATGCATTGATTGTATTAATTATGCTGATTGCATCAATCTCAAAGTTTGCACTGATTGTATTGAATCTTATTGATTGTAATGGATGAATAGATGCAATGGTTGTAATGTATTAATGAGTATTTGGATATAGGAGAAGAGCAGAAAATAGAACTATGTGAGCTTGATCTCTCAAAAGGGGTACGTAGGCAGTCTTTTTCTATGCAATGGCCACTGGATCCCTTAGGTTGGGCTAGGGTGTATAGGGTTAGGCGCAGTTCAGACATGGTTGAACCTTTTTTTCTCTCTTTGTATAGAATTTGTAAAGTTAGAAGATGTGAGATTGCAAAAAGAAGACAAAAGAAGAAGCAAGAGGGAGCTTAGCCTGCATGTTGGATCCAAATGTTGTTTATTTTAAATTCATTTCTTATATATTGCTGTTGTTTATTTTAAATTCATTTCTTATATATTGTTGTTGTTTTGTTTTATGGATGTTTGATGTAATAAAATGATTATGATGATTTATTTATGTAAATTATTTTGTCATGAGACCTTCCATATTATTCATGGTTTCTAGCATTTTTAAATCTTATATACTTAAGGTCCACTACTTTTAATATCCAAAATTAGTTGTAAGCGCGTTTGATGACGTTTATAATTGATTTTGGACCTTTAAAAATAGCGGGTCTTTACAAAAGGCCAAGTAAAAGATAAGAAAGATCAAATCAAGAAAAGCAACGAAGAATACACACAATGAACAAGAAACAACTGGTATATAATATCAGACGTCTAAAACTATTTTTAGACGTCTGTTGTCGAACTCGGGAAAGCATCATAAGCAAAGTGAGACGACCCCAAACCCCGTACTGACGGTGGCAAGGGTAATCCGTGGAATATAACACATAAACAGATAACAGCAGAGCAGAATTAAATAAATACACCAGATAACGAACAATATAATATACTGGATAAACGTAATCATCAGAGTTACACAGTATACAGGATCATACTTAGTACAAATACAGTTCAGCTATACATAGATGTCTACAACGGAAAACAAACATAATGTACAATAGGAGCTGAACAGCATAGAAAGAGATAAATAATAGAATCCATCTTCAGCTCCAGCTATCCAGAAAGAGCCAGCTAAACCTGAATACAAGGCTGCCCGTGTAGAAAAAGGGGCACCCGAGTTTGAAAGTGAAACAAACTACGAGTCAGTCATGGGACTGGTATGAGAAATCTACTCAACACATTTAAAATATGGATAATCACAGGACCACGTCACTTTCGTGGAACGGGTTTACTCCATTGGATTGCCAGTGCTTTAAAACAAATCATTCTTTTAAATATCGCAATGCTTTTTATAAAAATGAAGCC
Organism: Allium sativum; assembly: GCA_030737875.1. Taxonomy (NCBI): domain Eukaryota; kingdom Viridiplantae; phylum Streptophyta; class Magnoliopsida; order Asparagales; family Amaryllidaceae; genus Allium; species Allium sativum. Next base: position 436,214,915 of record CM060912.1, read on the forward strand.
ATTATAAGACTCAGTTCCCATCACACAATGCAACGCAAACCGGAGGATAGAGTTTTACCTTATAATGGCCAAAATATGCTTGATACGAATAAAACAAAAGCACTTGATATTATTACTAGTGTTTATATGTTTCAAAAACAATTTCAAATCATAACTATCAATCATAGACGGCATGGGTACCATATATCATGTTGCCATATATATATACAATCAAAACCGCACAGTCACGTATTTGGAAATTGGATTTCCGTCATGAACCAAGGCAAAAGATAGTCCTTACCGAATTCAAGACGCTCTAGCCCGTGTCTCAGGATCAGAACGCATCGACCCTTGGAGCGACAGGGCCGGTCCACCAATGTGGATTAAAATTCCAGAGCACTACGTTTCCCCGCCCTATGGGGCGTAAGTGAGCTAACGAATGACTCCATCGGTCCCGGATCGACCGATATATCTGAGGCGCCTCGCTATCCATCATCCACATAAGTAAAATGTCAGGCCGTGTAAAAACACCAACACAACCCCTAGCTAGAAAGAAACGCATGCCCTCCCTGAGGTCCTTCTCCTGTTTTTGGTTCATACCGGGGTGTGAGGCTCACGAATTCACGTTATACACAAAGCTACGTCACACAGGCGGTGCTTTGATCATCACCACAAGACTTTGCTTTTCAACAGAAGCCCTGATCGTTTGCCACTTAGGCATGCCACACTAGCAATTCATGCCATGCGACTGATATCCATCGATATACAACCTCTGAGCTCGTGCGTTTCAGAGAAAGACATTAAGCAAAAGAATAAATTCTCCGCCGCCAAACAGATGTATATTTAATAGAGATCAATCAATACAGAATAAAATCCAATGTCAGACACACAGTCCATTTACAAGTCCGTTCTGGGTCTGAACGCAACCGGAGGCACTATATACCTCGCAAACCCATCGACCACCACGTACGTCTGGACGATCACCACTCATTATCCATGTTTCGGGATGCCACCCAATCAGGACCTCGGTTACCATCCAAACGAGGTGAAGATCTCCGGTCTTCGACCACTGTCTTCATCTTCGATTTCTTATCGTCGATTCAGTTATTCAGAAAGGGATAAACCCGGTCTTTCTGAGCAACTCGCGTATATAATAAACAAGTGCTACACAAACACCACTACGCATCATTTCAATTCATTAGTCACTAACCGTCAATCAATAAGAGAACGACTTCCCAAATATTAACCCCGAAGGCCGAAACCAACATCAGATCAATACCCAAGAAACCATTCGACTTAACCAACCTTCAGTTAGTTTCTAAATTTCACATCTATATCGTTTATAATATTTTATAACGATTTATCGCTATTTTTATTTATTTTAAAATAGCCAATTTATTCAAAACGACGCTTCGGGCCATAACGCTGCCGTGGCGCTGTTTTTCTTTAGATTTAATTTACACATATCTGAAAATCTAACCGTTGGATCTTCACAAAATTTACATCATTAGAAAGATCTTTTCAAAACGAATCCAACGGTTCCAGTTTCGGGAAAATCCGACGGTCGGATCTCCCGGTATAATCGTTTGAAGTTTCGATTTCAAAATACGAACTGCAGCGTCTTTATTCGATTAAATATAATTATATATATATATATATAATCGATTCTGGCGCTGTTTTTCTTCAGATTTGAATTAAACATTCCAGACAATCCAACTGTTGAATTTTACAAAGTTGGTGCCGTTGGAAAGATTTTTCCAAAGCGAACCCAACGGTTGCGGTTTCGGGGAAATCCGATGGTCGGATCTCCCGCACTAATCGTTTGAAATCACAGTTTCAAAATACGAACTGCAGCGTCGTTATTCGATATATTTCAATTCTATATATATATATATATATATATATATATATATATATATATATATATATCGATTCTTCGATTTCAAAACTATTTGATTTTCATACATTTGATAAAAATGATATCTTTATCTAACTGTTTTCTATTTTAACACTTCACTATTTTTAACAATTCATGTATATAATAAAAATGTGATTTTTAATGTAAAACAATTCATTTCAAAACGAGATTATTTTATATATTTCATATTGATGATAAAAATAAGATTTTTATTATAAAACAATTCATTTCAAAACAGGATTATTTTATATAGTTCATATAGGTAATAAAAATAGGATTTTTATTATAAAACAATTTCTTTCAAAATATGAATACCATTCAACACATGAATTTCAATTCAACGAATGAATTTCGATTCAACACATGAAGGTTTTCTATAGTTTATATATATAGTTAAAAAGGTGATTTTTATATTTAAAACACGAATACCATTCAACACATGAATTTCTATTCAACGAATGAATTTCAATTCAACACATGAAGGTTTTCTATAGTTTATATAAATAGTTAAAAAAGTGATTTTTATATTTAAAACACGAATACCATTCAACACATGAATTTCTATTCAACGAATGAATTTCAATTCAACACATGAAGGTTTTCTATAGTTTATATAAATAGTTAAAAAGGTGATTTTTATATTTGAAAACACGAATACCATTCAACACATGAATTCTATTCAACGAATGAATTTCAATTCAACACATGAAGGTTTTCTATTCAACAGACGAATATAGTTTCCATACAGGAAAATAATTCTAACACATGAATATTATTCAAAATTTCGGCAGCATAACGGCAGGGTAGTTAAAACCGGGACCGTCCCTAGTACGGCTCCTCGCTCAACCTTAAAACCTCGCGGTTTTTGACAATGGGGATTCATGCATCTAGTTCGCACGCAGGCGGCATGTATATTTATTTCATTTCCACAAACTAATCCTATGTGGTTTCAACCAAATATTTCTCAACCACAAACGGGTATTTTTCAACCACAATCAATCAATATCAACCACAAACAATTCCAATCAACCATTCGCTATCAATCAATTTTCACACCAATCACAACCAATAAATATCGTCCATTGTTTGTGGACGAGGGGCGTGTATATATATATATATATATATATATATATATATATATATATATATTTATATATAGCATTTCACTTCTATTTCAATACATATATAATTTTTACAACGCATATACAACTTATATATCGAACGTACAACTTATACAACGCTTATACAAGAGGTGTACGACGCTTATATAACTCATACATCGACTATATAATTTATACATCGGCGTTTTCCATATCGTTTATAAATTAGAAATCTCACATTGGGTTCCACTCAACCAAAAATAGCAGAAGGCTCAGAAAAATATGCGGTCTCTTCTAGAAGGTAGAAGACGTCCACACGAGTCCACTGTCTCTTGTTTCACTGGATTTCGACAAGAAACGAAAAAGATATGATTTTTCAAAGTTTGCAATGGTTTTAAACTGTTAAAAACAGTTTTAATTAAACAGCCGTACCTCTCAGCTGAAAGGTTCAAAACTAGGTTTTGATTTTTCGTGAAATCCGTTGCTCGATACGACGATCGGCCACTGCCACGTGGAAGGGCTTGGAGAGGCGCACGTGCGCCTGGGAGGGGGTTGAACTCGGCGGCTCCAGGAGATGGCGGCGACGGCTTGAAGACGTCGACTTCCAGGCGTCGATTCTCACTCCACAGGCCACGAAAAATTCCAAAATATATATGGATTTGAAGATCTCGAGGAGCTCTACAAAATCTTCAACTGAAGGAGGGGCTAATTTTGCGTGGATTGATCGGAAAGTGGACGGGAACGATTGAATGGTTTTCCGCCTTCGATCGCGATACTTCGGGGAGAGAGAAAAGATTCCTGGCCAATGATTCTTTTTTTATTTATAAATTTTTAAAATCCAAAAATACCCCCTTCACGTACTAACACCAATCCAAACCAAACGACTATCGTCCCTAGCGTTTTACCCCCATTCCGAACACAATGGGATATGTTTCGTAGGCCCATTCGACTGTTTCAGCCAGTTTTCATTCAGATTAAAATATATAACATTCAATATTTGATTTGAACGTACATTTCAATTTGCCAGGGCCACAAACCGATTCGAAAAACTCGAGAAAAATAAATCTAGCTATGTTTTGACGATACGGTCCCAACAAAACTAGTTTCGTCGAATTCTGAGACCGTTTGCAAAAAGGCCCATTTCTGGTCGATCCAATTTAACTGTAATTGACCAAAACACGTTTTCCTTTGCCACGCTCACATACTAGCTTCAAAAATTATGAAATTTGAAACCTAGCAATAACTTCACATCCCGGATCCAACAAAAGTGGTTTCGTCGATTTCCGAGGTCGTTTGCATAATGGCCAATTTCACGGGCTATATAATTTCCATAGCGACCTTTCTGAAAATTCATTTGGCCATAACTTTTGCATCCCGCTATGAAACATTGATTTTTCAGATTCGATAGAAAGGTATTCACTAACAGATTTAAATATTTTTGGTTTCACTCAAATCCGTTTTATTTTGCACCCGGTACAGTCTGTTGAAGTTTGAATTCAAATTTTGAAACTTCCGCGCCATTTCAGGCCTTGTTTATAATTAGAATTAATTATATTCATTTTCAAACGTCGATTCAAACTCACTTTTCATCGTTATTATTTAAAATATTTATAATCCACTATTTTAGCCAATTTAAAATTTTTAAATTGGTTCAGATTTTCCGGGTCGTTACACAAAGTTCATACGTCTAAAACTATTTTCAGACGTCTGTTGAAGAATATGGGAAATCTTTGAATTAGGATTCCAACGTCTGAAATTATTTTCAGATGTCTGACCTGGAGTTTGGCCTGAAAAATTGTACCATAATGTCACATTTTCAAGAGGCAACTCGGCATCTCTTCAGTGCATCTCTTCACCATCAATTCAACTCTTGGATGATTAGCAATGGCCGCCACCACTCAGGTACAACTCTTCGCAACTATATAAAGCATCGAGATTCAAGAAAATGAACTAATCCAATTTACTCAATTGTCTATATATTCTATACTCTTTAAATCTATCAAACAACGATCTAGCAAACTCACATTATCAACTAAATCATCCATATACTCCTGCACTTCACGGCAATTACTACTTTGAAGATATATTAGAAGTTCGTACATGTATCAGTCAATATCTATGTTGTATTAGAGAACATCTTTGACATGATAACTTTATTGTAATCAAGCTCATTCCTCCGGGCAAAACGAGGGTTTGTTGATAGTAAAATTCCGAAGGGGAGCTTGGGAACTGGACGTAAGGCAGGAGGTTCGAACCAGTATAAAACTCTGGTGTGCATTTTCCCTATTTACATTTACTTTATTGCTTTACACTTAGTAGCATACACATAAATACATGACTATACACTATACGATCAACCCTTGTAAGACTTTCAATTGGTATCAGAGTGTGGTTTTTAATTAAAATACAGTAACATGTTTTTGAATGACACTAATATGGCAAGTATATTTTAAGAAGGCCAGTCCATAGAACAACCCCCCCCCACTCTTCAATGGTTCCAACTATGCATGTTCGTCAACCATATGTGAATCTTTATGGAAGCTAATGGATTGGAAATCTGGTCCGCTATGAATGTTCTATTTTGTTCTTTAGATAAAAGTGAATTTTCTTCACGAATCATGTTATGTAACACTGCATATGACATTTGGCGTACCTTAAAAATAACACACGAAGGTATTACCAAAGTCAAACAAACTAAAATCTCAATTTTGCAAAATCAATTTATTATCCTTACTTTTCTGCAGGATACCAGACAAGCCGACTCGAGCTTCGATGAATTGGAATTTTTAGAAGAAAAAAAATCGGTTTGTCTAAATTCGGGTTGTTACAGTTTGGTAGAGTTTTCACATGGAGAAGAAAAGATATTTTTTGAGTGCCCATGAAGTTGTATTTATAGGCATATGGGGAGATCAGATCAGTTGGAAATTTCATGAGGGCCCCACCAAGTGGTTATGACCCAGCCCATGAAATGTGGTCAGGCTCGCATCCACTTTTAGGGATAGATATAGATCCCTTAATAGGGATCCGTACCGATCCATAAGGTTTGCACAAATGGGGTTCTCTCCCTATGATAGGCCCTATTTTTCTTTATCAATCGCTTGCAACTAATGGTTCATCATTCAGATATTCGGAGCTTAAGTTATGACCGAAATACTGAACATATGTCGAGTTTTGGAGTTCTGAAGTTTTGATTACCTGATCCCTTATTAGGGATCGATATCGATCCATAGATATATCTCTCTAGGGATTGTGATTCCTATGGTAGATGGAATTTTATGTTAGATTTCACCTCTAACTAACGATTCGTCGTTCTAATACTCCGATCTCAAATTATGGCTGAAATACTAAACAACTACGAGTTATGAAGTTCTGAGTATCTGATCCCTTAGTAGGGATCGGTATCAACCCCTAGTGATAGCTCCCTAGGTGTTGAGATTCCTATAATATACAACAGTTTCTGTTAACTTTCATCTTTAACAGACGATTCATCATTATGATACACTGAGCTCAAGTTATGGTCAAGATGTTGAACAGTTGTTGAGTTCTGAAGTTTTAAGAATTGGATACATACTGATCCCTTATTAGAGTCGTACCAATCCCTTTTCGAGTTAGACCATTCCGATACTTAGCCAAATTTTGAGTGTTTTCCCATCTTGTTCCAGAGTGTTTTCCCATCTTGTTCCAAAGTGTTATTCCATTGAATCATGTTGTTCTTGAGTTCATATGATCATCCGTACTCTATCCCGAGCAATCCAGATGCTCAAGTACACGATCGATCTGAGTCATGGAAATTCCAAGTATTCACTAATTTCAATGCATAATCCAAGTATTCTGAGTTTATGTGAGTTCGTGTTCGAGTTACGAGCGATCCAGTGGTAAGTATTCCAAAGCGTGACGACCTTGACATAAGGAGGGTCAACATTAAGAATTTAAGATTACACATCACATAATACATAAGGATTACCTATCCCCCTCCATTTGGTTCAACTACTCTATTGGTTCATTAAATTTTAAAATATCAGCTAGCCATCCATTGGAGGTGACTTATTTATCGGACACCTCATAGTTTTATCCATCTTCCATAATAACTTGGTCCTCGGTCTAAAGCTCATTCTTATAGTTCTAGGAATGACTGGGCATAACATCTAATAATTAACAAATATCTTATATCTCGCCATGGACCACCTCCCTTAACTACGCTCTCGACGTCCACAAAGTTAACTAATCCATCTAAACATTAAAATGAATCGCCAATGAATCATTTAACTCAGTACCAACTTAGATCCTTGGCCAATCTTGACTCGCTAATTGAATTCTAAGCTCCTCAAAATCTGTAGAGCCTCTCCTTCAAGTTTCATCCAATTCTGACATGTTTGCCTTTGATTTCCAATATTCACCAGTCTATCCCCTAAGCAACCAAGACATTAGCAAACAACATCAAAGAACTACAAACAAGCATATAATGACATGCATATGCATCCATTTAAACAAGAAATACACAAGATAACATAATCTATCTAATTCTAACCTAAATCTATATACTGAATAAGTACATGAATATGCATAAGGATAGTTACTAACTCACTATGGAAAATCATTTCAAAGATTCGAAAATTTAAGTCATAAGTGTATTATAACATGTGACTAATGTAAAAAAATACGTTTAAGATAAAATACAAATCATGTTATAATAAGTAATTCTACTAGATGATCATGCATAGGATAGCGAGAAGGCATAAACCACTTAGCATTCGACAAAATCAACTGATTCATAACTAGATTTGATATTTGACGATTTATTCAATAATTAATGGCTTGGTCAAATTTAATTGTGTGACGTTGGATGGAGTTTGGATAAGGTCTCTATTAAGTTTCAAAATACACAAAACATCATTATCAAAAAAACATATGTAAATTTTGTTCCTCCTTTTATAAATCATCAAAAAAAAACATCAAAAATCAAGTACCAAACTTTAGAACTTAATTCAATCTATAATCATGTTTGTATTTACATAAAAAAGTGAAAATTGCATCAAAAAACCAAAAACTGGAAAAAATCACATTTCAGCAAAACATGTTAAAAAATGCAATTTTTAAAAAAACTATAGATATTAAAGCAATTATATCCAAAAATTACACACATTTACGCAATTTTCCATGAATGCTTCGAAAATTCAATTTTTTTGTCTACATTTACTCATCGTCACATTTACTGCAAAAAAATCATCAAATATTTGATATGAATCCAATACAAATCAAAATAATTCATTTCAGGAAAAATGCAATTATATTAAATAATTACATACATATCTATTGTTTTTCGTTCGATGTAAGCATTTGTATTTCAATAAAAATTTACACTCTAGAAATATTAAAGAAATATTTGCAGATATACCAGCACTTTTCATAATAAGTGCAGATATTTCTACAACTGTTTTCTTTCTTTTAATTTTCAGGTTTTCATGATTTTGTAAGCAGTAGAGCAAAAAAAATAATTGGTTGTTACAGTAAACTGAAAATAGGGACCCGCTTTACGTTAAACTTTGAGGAGGGATGCACTTTATAGGAAACATGATTTTAAGGATGTTATGGTTGCTGTGGAGTATGCATCTTATGTGGAAATGGTTTACTAACTAGGATCTTATTCATCCACTTACTTAAAGATAATTTTGATAGAAAACAAACATGGATATGCAATAAAATACGAACACAAGATATTCCATCCAATCAGCCTCTTTATTGATTCAAAAAAACGAATTTTGTTTGATGGAATAAACCCAAAATAAACAAAATTACAAAAGAATCAATAACGTAACTGAGAAAGGGAAAGAATATCTAGATGACTAATGTTGTTGAAGAAGAAGAAGAGAAATAAAGAACGACAGCAAACCCTTGGATCAATTAATTTCGATCACAAACCTTTAATTTCGGTACAAATAATCCAATCCTGAAAGCTGCTTCTATAGGAGAATAGAAGGTCTAAGAAAAAATTCAATTTTCCACTCAAAAATATTATAAAATATATTCTAGAAACTTGGTCAAAAACAAGAAAACATCGACTCAAACATATGACAGGGGTGATCAAGCGTTTTTCCAAACACTTGGGCTAAAAAACCCTTCAACTCAGACATCTGTTTTATCTCGCTACTTCAGCTCAAACGTCTTACCATAATGGTAAGTTGCAACTCTCTAGACTCATTCCACATGCTCAGAAGTCTATCGGTTTTGGCCAAACGTCTTAGCTGAAACCAGCTAAAACTCCACATCTTTTTCACCTGCAACTTCCTTCTATGATTTTCTATTTACGAACCGTCTTCCCTCTCTGAAGCTACTTCATAACACATCATTATCTTCAACATATATGTGATTTTATATCACAAATCACAACACTCCACCTTGATATGAATCACATCATCATTCCAACAATCAACAATAAATCATCACGGGCTCTTTTACACAACTACCTAATCTCAATCAGAACCACATTACAAACTCAACCACCGCCTGTAAGTGATGCATCTCCCTCATGAGGTGTACACACAAAACCGGTGTAAAAAACTTTTGTTATACCACAAAGAACTCTGTCTTGTCTTTATGGATTTTCCAAGTCGATACCCATCTGTCACTTGTCCTGGGCTCTTTCCCTGATCTATGCCGATCCCTCGAGCATTATCAGCGTGAAGACCCCTATCTAAAATATGTGCCTCAATCCTAGGATCACTAGCAGCGACCATATTAACCTCTCCACCTTGTTGTGGAATAGATTCTTTAACCGTCACTTGCCTTCCATAGTCGACCACAGAACCAACCAATCTATAAAGATTTTCACCCTCTAAACTCCTCTCACCATTACATGACCAAATTTCTTCACTCTCAAAACACCACCTTGAGTCTCATAAGTGCAACGGCGACGATCCAATTGACCGAGAGAAATAAGGTTACGTGAACTTGTGGGGACATGTCTAACTCCAGAGACTTCCCTATTCACACCATTGGCCATCCTAATCATGTCGACGTTCTTCTCATAAAAGGAAATGCGCATGTAACACCCCATGTCCATTAATGTCACCCACAAAGGGAATGCATTAATTTTTGTGGAGCGTTACAAGTAAACAGAACGGAATATTACAAGACAGATAAAGTAGTACTTGAAAATTTTATGACTTTATTGCAGCGGAAGAAATAGGTTTGGTTACACCTTCAAATCAACAAAACCAAGTACATAATATCAGTCTTATACAAAAGCTTTCAGAGTACAAAATTTTAAATCCATAATCCCCAACAGAAGATGCCATAAGCAGAATCAAAGACAAGCAATACATCTTTCAACTTCAAGCTGGAAGAAAGAGACATTTGAACTAAGCTTGAGTATTTCCTCCCTGAGAACCTGGGGGGGGGGGGACGGAAGAAAAGAGACGAAACAAACTAGGTCAAACATTAGTCTGGTAGCATGCATGACAAGGTAGGAAAGATGAATAAGATAAACGTTGATTGCGCTTCTAATCACTATAGGTTAATTACTACACTGCACCAATGCTAAATATATCGCACCGTTATTAGTTCCATACCGAAAGTTGATCCCAACCCCGCAATTGGTAGCCCTCAGGCGTAACATCTAGTAAGAGGTATCCACCCCGTACAATCCTTGACAGCTTACTAAATACTAGATGTCCCCACACTACCCCCTTATTGCTTAATCGATCGGCTCCGTAACTCGTATGTATTCATTACTTGTGTCATTCGGCCCCGCTTGTTTGTAGATACCTGTGCTGATACCACCATGGGGTGTATCAATCCCTATGATGGCAACCCGACACAATTCAAGATGCACAGTGTATGACTACTGATGCCCAGTGCCTGCTTTTTCCACTCCGGAGCAAGTGCACGCCTGTACTCCGTCGGAACCTACATTGACGCACCACCCACCGCTATTTTGGCGGCTTATAATCAGCCCAGTGATCGTGCCCCACTCTGCCTAGTTCAGGGTACCGTGATACCTCTATGTGGGTTGCTGCTAAAATGTGTCCCCGTTACTTGGGTTTCCTAACCAACATGTTATAACGGTTAAGTGTTCTCAATTTAACCTAACCCCACCCATTTGTTTAATTAACATGTTGTATTGGTTAAGTATCGCCTATCCATATGTCACTTAACCTTCCTACTGATTCACGCATGTTTATTTAACGGTTAAGTTTGTGGGCCTATACATACTAATATTACCCACCTAACCAAGATTTACTTAACCCTTTTACTTATCAAGTCCATATGTATTATTGGTTAAGCTTCCCTTAACCCTATCCACTTTGTTTATGTGATTAAGTTGACTTCTTACCCACGTTAACTTAACCCTACCCACCTAACTCGTTTAGGTATTATATTCAGCATTAATTAGTTATTAATGCACAGACCTGTCACATTAATTCGATCACTTGTGGCCGTTGGATATGTCGGGCAGTTCCGGGCAGACTTCCACCACAAGCCAGACTTAACCTCGTCTCTAAGCATCTAATTTATGCCTTTGACCTCTCACATTAGACTGTCGTTTGCGGTTGCTGGATATGTCGGGCGGTTCCGGGCAGTCTTATACCGCAAACCAAGTCTAACCTCGTGTCTTAGGCGTTCATCTTTTAGCCAATTTACATATTTACTGTCCAAGTCCAGATTTATATGTAAATTATCCAAAAGTGTGGTCAATTCAAGTTATGCCACATTTATTTGTTATGCATAAAATTACTTAATTAAGTTATACCCAATTCCTTGCGTTTCAATCGCACATACAACAAGATCCAAAAATAAAACGGAGAGGAATAGAGGTGAAACGCAAGAATTAACATAAGGAACAAAATAGGCATGTAAAGGTGTACCCAACTCAAGAATCATATTTCCAATAGACATGTTGTACATTAGCAATAAGTATGGCTAAACTGAGCAAGTTACAACATAGGCATAAAGATTCGATGGAATTGAACATAAAAGAATCACCAATTTGGTGTACAACATGATAGGTTCCATTGTATCAATCACAACAGTCTCATAGGCATAGGTAATTCAGATTTTTCCTAAACCATAGCCATCATCGGTTTATGCCCTTTTTACAAATCACGTGTTATTCAACATTTCCCAAGCTTGTTCCCCATCATTCAAGCATTATACGTGTGCGAATTTCACGTAATATGTTAGGCTCGAAGTTAGCCTAACTCATGAAAATAAAAAGGAAAAAGGAAGAGGAAAGAGAATCATGGTATCAAAATAGGCATAAATATACGAGCACGAACAGGCATGAACTGATAGAATTGATCAGAAAAGCATAGGCTATGAACCAAAAAAGATGACAACTTGCAAATTTGATAAGATAGGCATAATCATATGATCACAATTTACAACTTATCATAATTACTTTAGTTTAATTATCTTGTGAAAGCTACATGAACTCACAGAGATTAAGGAAGAAGAGAAGATATGGAATCTGATTTCTAAAGTTGATAAGCTAATCCATTGATGTAGGCTTTGATCTTTCTCTTTAATCTTGAATTTGATTAGTTATGGTGGAGGCTAGGTTAGCTTAGAGATGGACAGCATGACAGCTTCATCGAATAGGTTATGAGGTTTAGGGTTTAGGTTTGATGTGATTATATAGAAGTATAGAATTAGTTTGAGCATTTGGATCAACATAGGATCCATCCAGTCCAAGAGAATGGGTTATCAGGCCAATCAGAAGTCACCACGTAGCCCTACGACTCAGAAAATCGTCACTGTCCAGAACAGTCAGTAGGGGTCGACCCCTACAGGGGGTTGACACCTATATCGACACCCCTAAGCGGGGTCGACACCCTCTTGCAGGAATTTTCCTGCCCATTTCTTTTCGCTGGTTTGAATTCGAATTTTGATTTATTAATTATTTATTTAATTCTGTTATAAACTTGAAATCTTCTAAGCTCCATAACTTCTTCATACGGAGTCCGATTTACGCAAACTCGGACTCTATCTCAAGCAGAATTCCCAGACGAACGCAATGCCGTAACCCGTTTCCCTTAATTCTTCTTTTAAAAATTAAGTGTTCATAAATTTGTTAATTTTAATATTTAATATTATAGGGTGTTACATTCTCCCCTTCTTAAAGGATTTCGTCCCCGAAATCTCTAAGTCAAGAAGAATGTATATCCTACCATCCAACATCCATCTACTCAACCATTCAATCACATGCATCCATTGTCCTTAAGAAGATTTCTAATGCTTTCATGATCATATGCATAGTATATGTATATGTCCTTATCTAATGCAAAATCAGGCAGTCTACTGATTCAGTTGACCTCCTTAATGCAAATCATGATAGTGTCATGCGTCCATTATGTATGCAAAAGAATCCTAATTATACATATTATTTCTACATGAGTGCACAACTATTCATTTAAATGCAACATCCATATGATAACACATTCAATGTACATCCATTTAATTAAATATGCACACATATTCATATGCAATATGAAAGTGATTAAGCCGATCTAGTGCCTAATGTGTGTGTAAATGCATCCACGAGCAACTACTAGCAAACACTTGCATCCACCAAACATAACACATCTCAAACACATGTTTACAACCATAGGATTTTCCTTTCTATAGATCGAGGATGTAAACGAGAGGACATACTAAACGATAGAACAAGTATAAACAAATTGGTAGAAAAGGGAGAAGTTAAGAACATATCCTCACAGAACACTAGTACAAAACAGGTCTGTTGCTTCGTATCATTTGTGTCGGTTGCAGTTAAAACCGACACTAATATGGTTATTTACGTCGGTTCCTTATTAACAACCGAAGAATTTGAGTAATGGGAATAGAAGAAAATTTAAAAAATTAAATTTGTGTCGGTTGTTTTTAACGTTGGACGCAAATAAGTTGAGGCAATATACTTACTTGTGTCAGTTTAATTTGGGGTCAGACACAAATAAACAAATTTGTGTCTATTATTATTTGAACCGACACAAGTATAGGAGCCACACGTTTTTACTCCCGCGAAACTAAAATTTTGGAGGGAAACTAAAAGAAATTGCTGCCACCTGTTTCACTATGTTCCCACTAAATTTTTCCTTACCCGACCCGTCTTTTCCTTCTTCCCCACCAAAAGGACTTCGATACCAAATAAAGTAAAAAAAAAAAATCGCTCGCTCCTGTTTCACTACGTTCCATCCGCGGCGTCTGCTCCAGTTTCTCCTTTACGCAACTTCTACAGCATATCCCCAAAACCCTATACCAAAGATTATTTTGCTATTGGGGAGGTAATCATTTACAAGATTGTTGATTACGTTTTTTGTATTCTTTTGTAGCTTGTTGATTACGATTTTCACTGATGCATCTGGTTCGATTATGTATTTACATAATCTTAACTATGCTTGAAACTGTGGCATACCGGTGAATTCTATGTAATAATCAATCCACTTTATCCGTAGCAGAGATAAAGATGGAGGTGAAATTAAGAACCTTACTGTTTACTCTTAAATAAGGCACCTATTTGAAAATTGTGATCCCTGTTCCTTAAATTTGGAGTTAATGATCTCTGTTTTGATGCTTTGTGATTTTCATGCCGGGACTTTATCTTTAGATGCAAAAGTTTGTACTGCACCTAAAAAGAACGAGCAGTGATTTCACTGGTGTTTGTGAATTTATAATACAGAAATTAATGAATAGACAATAGGCTTGCATCAAAAGTTGTTGGCTTCCCGATTTTATGAGGTTTTGGTTAGCTTATGAATTATGATATACTTTGGGTATGTTTACAAGCAAATAACACTAGTAGTATAAACAACCAGAGAATAACCATGAAATATATGTGACTAAAATTAAATTTAGAAACGAGAAAAAAAGCAATAGTCATTACTACTGGCCAATCCATAAAAAGTACATAATATGTTAAGAAAAAGTTACTCTCAAGTGATTTCCCAGCGGAATGCTAGGCCAAGACTTACTAATCTCTTTTGTATTACCCATACGAGTACTTAGGCACGTGTGCTGCACGTACGCAGGAGAAATTGCTGTTATTAAACACTATGTGTAAAATAAGTTAATGTGTGTTGCATTTTCAATATGCATACATGTACAAACATACCGTTTATCAAAACGTGAATGATGTTAAGTTAATTTAGAAAATAATTAATCATGTAAGAAGAGTAATCAACCATTACATCAATACGTAGAGAAATAAAACAAGTATTAAAATTAGCATTTTCAATAGTTTGAAAGTAAAAAAATTACATTGTTTCTATTTCAGAAATTAATAAATCAGTTAGTTAATCTATAAGGAAATTTTCTTTTCAACTACAAAGGTTGCACCTTCCTTGATGCTTCCTTTCTTGCTAACACCCAATAGTTATCATGGCTTAGCTATCATATGTGTGTGTGTTTGGGTGAGTTGCATGCATTACTTAGCTTAGCTATCATGGCTTTAGCGTCATTTTGCACAGCATATTTAGTTGCATGCTACGGATAAAGGGGATTCATTTACAAGATTGTTTTGAGCGCGATCCTCATAAGGCTGTTCTTAGAATTTGTTCTTGTTCCGTTACTTCCGTATCATCCAAATTTATTTAGATTTTGTTAGACTTTGTAAGACTTATATTCTTTTAGTATGCTAGAAAATAATTTAGGCATTTATGTTAGAAAATAATCATGACTTTGTAAGACCTATAGTGTTTATGTTAGACACATATACTTTGGCTTGCCTTGTGTATACTCATTACATAGTAAGTATCAACATAATGATAATGCAACATACCACCAAAGGGCCTGTCCGCCCGTGGATAATACACTGCAAAACTTGCATTTACTAGTAGCGTTGCAGACATTATTTTGTTCGGCTAAGGAATAAGTTAAATAATGTGCATACACTAAGCCTATTTCACGTTGTGTTTACCTGAAAGCACTACAAATTATTTTTGACACATTTTTTGTTTTGCGTGCAGTAGTTCCGTGTTCCATACTATGATATCTGGAGTAGATAAATCCATCTTTTCATGACTTTCATACTGCATTGTGTTTTCACCATTTTTCCAATTTTTTTGTCACACCTGCGACTATATTCGAACCTCATGTCATTTTATGCATTTCAGACTTTTTAACCCCTAATCAACCTTCCTACCTCACCACATCATTTCGGTTAACCCTACAGCATTCATGTATCATGTGCTCGTGAAATTCTCCACCCATTTATTCAGAAAGTGGAGTGGCCTTAATCAATATGTAATCATTTTTTATCATGCATTTCAAGCACTTATGGTTAATTTTTTATCCATAACCCTATACATATACATAATATTATGATTAAGTATGTCGAGCTATAATTTATTCTTATGTCATTAATACTTGTAATAAGCACTAGTAATAGTCAAGTTGCTTTTCCGAACTACAAATGAGAAGACCTTTCTAAATGAAACTTTTATGCGTAGAATCTTGACTGATATAATCGTCTGTTGGAGAACGTTTCTGCATATCCACATCTTGTGACCATTGACTCAGTTGCTCCATTATTGTAATTTAACATATATCAGATCACTGTACCAACTTTTTATTGTTAATTAATGCATTCTTCAATAACTTCTCTGCAGGAACTTCTCTTGCCGTGACTGTGACGCGCTCTGTTGACAGCAATTCTGAAACATTGGGAACCTGGTGTTGGACAGATACTGAGCATACTGGACAGGCATGTTTATTTCAAGTATTTTTACCATTTCAAGTCATATATGATCCTAGCTGTGGAAAGCATCACTTGAGGGGGGTAAAAATTTCTAGTTGGCACTTTTGTTTTTCCATTTTTGATTTCAGTTACCAAAGAGGCTAAATGATGCTTATTAGTAATTCCGAAAGTGGGGAAAATGATAGTTTTGACAGCCACATGTGCATTAGAACAGCAAGAATGACATTCATATTTAAAACAAATCATAAAAATAACAGCAGGGAAATAATGAAGTTCATAGTAGTTCAATTCTTGGAAAGAATCTCTGAGTTCTGTCTTTATGCAGATGGCAAGTGGCATGTCGGACTGATCTCATCAAATTGGAGCCAACAAGAAGGTTAGGTCCTAGATATTGGTGGTTATTTTGGAGTAACAATGTTCACCCTTGAAAGCATTTTTATATATTTATATTTTATATTCATAGGTTATGCATGATAAACAATATAAAACACATTCATTATAGGTAAATGAAATGTTGTTGTGTTCTTTTAGGAAAGAAAAGACCTCCATGTCACTGTTTGTTCATTTCACAATAATATAATGTTGTGCATTGTCTGACATAAATTCAGACAAAACAAAGAAATTACGTTAAAGAAATAGGATAAACTTCATAACCCAAATAGATAATAGATGATTGGTGGAAAAGGGAACATAACATTATATATTGGATGCAATTTACTTGGTCCCATTCCTAAAGTTTTTGTTCCATATACCATGCTAATAGCTGTTGAATATGGTTTGTGAAAATAAAGAATGTTTTGGGAACAACTTGTGAAGTAAAAGAATACTTAGAAAAAAAGAAGAAAAATATATATAAAACAAATGAGCTTAGACTTAATTTAACACTTTTAATTTAACATTCAAAATTCAGGTAAAATCGCAAATTATTATTTCTCTCGTACCTTCTTCGATTCAGTTTACCTAATCGATCGAGTTTTTTGTTTAACAGTGCTCCTCTTCGGCGATATGGATTAGGGTTTTAACTTGGATTAGAGCTGCTTCGTATTCATCTGTTATAAGGTAAAATCGCAACTATTGCTATTTTTGTTTCGTGCTTTTTCAATTATAATTGCTTTGCTATAAATTTAGATAGTTTTATGGTGATTTTTGGTGATTTTAGCTTGGATTAGAGACTGGGAAATGTCTAATTCTTGTTGGGCTTCATATTCAATTGGAAAACATTAAAAAATCAACTGAACTTAGATGTAAAAGTTTGTATTGCTACTTCCAGCAAGTTTTAGTTAGCTGAGTTTTATTAGGAATGACAACATAACTATCCCCACGTATACTCTTTCTCATCACGTATTCTATGTACCTGAATTAGATTTAGACTAAACCTGCTGTGTACAAGAATGAGGTCTAGCATTATTGAAGGAGAGACGTTAGTTTAATTTTGGGATGCCGTTTCTTTTTTAAGTGAGTCATTGACACCGTCCGGACTGCATTTTGTATGTAAGCAAGTCAAAAGTATCTGTAAGCACATAGAACTATTCTGGTGATTATTTCTTAACTGCATACCTGAATACGACATCATTCATCTTCCAAATGGTTTTAACAAGCCTTTGCTGATTGCTCGGTTCATAGGCTATTTTGGTGATTATTTCTTAACTGACTGCTTGAATATGTAGCCATATTTTGATGATTATTTCTTAACTGACTGCTTGAATATGTAGCCATATTTTGGTGAATATGTTTGCTGTTGAAATTATGCAGTGTTTTTTTTCTTTGAAAACAGAAGATGAAAACTGTTTTTTTAATTATTAGACTATAATGCAAATTGATGGAACTGTAATGAAACAGAAGATGAAAACTGTAATGATAAAACCAGTTTCCTGTAAGAGTACCAGATGCAAAGGCTTATCCAAATTTCCCTTCATAGTATGACTTTGACAA
The DNA here is from genome assembly GCA_030737875.1 of Allium sativum. Classification (NCBI taxonomy): domain Eukaryota; kingdom Viridiplantae; phylum Streptophyta; class Magnoliopsida; order Asparagales; family Amaryllidaceae; genus Allium; species Allium sativum. The sequence continues at coordinate 436,233,534 of CM060912.1, forward strand.
ATATATTTGGAGATATTTTCTCAGTTTTTCTGAGCTTATGTTGTCAATTTTTTATTTTATTTTACCAAATAGTATGACTATTGTAAAATTTACCCTTCTTATTCAACTACTGTAAAAAATCAAAAGATTGTTTGTTTTATGTATTTTGTTTGTTTCATTTTCTTTAAAAAAACAGTTACGGTTCATTTTCTGCTTTTGAAAAAAAAGCTGCTTCATTTTCTGGTTGACTTAGTGTCCATTTCTGTTAAATTAGGTACTGCATTTGTTTTTACTCCTGTGCATTTAGTTCTGTCTTCCTGTTTGCATTTCAGTCATTAAAAAAAATGTTCCGTTCAATTTTATTCCTGTGAAACATGCATTTTCTCTTCATTGCACTGCTTTCTTGTTGTCATTCAAGTGCATTTTGTTTCGATTTTATAGCAGAGAGAACTCCGTGTCTGTGCACTTTGTGCATTTTGAGACAACATAATTTCATCAGGAAACAGAGAAAAGAAACACTGCAATTCAAATTTATTTTCATTTTCAATCTTTGCAATACATTTTGTTAGCCTTGTTTTACAGTAATCACCTAGTCCTAGCTGTTTTTCCTCTTTCACTCTGTCATCTTCAAAACTTCTTTGTTCAACACCCTCTTCCATACTACAACTCACCAGCAACTATGTATTCACTGTCAGTATTCACTTGTTTTTCAAATCAAAAGTTATGATTTTTTTTTTCAAAATACACAACAACTGGTTGCAAGATAAAAAAGATATTTACTGGTTGCAAGAGTAGAACTTTGCTGCACGAAGTACAATTAATTGTAATTAAGCCGATTAGCTTCTTTATATAAGGCCATGTATCTAAGAGTAATACACAAGGCTATTATTTTTCATCTAAATGTACTTCACAAAATCACACAAGATAAGGGTTTAAAAAAGACCTGAACATATTTATGCTAAGGGGCTAACTGGTTGCAAGAGTCGAAAGATTGAACGTAATTACAGAATGCGAGGAATTTTTTTTGATCCGCCCAAAACAAGTTTAGAGACGACAGTCATTGACTAACCAATTTATGTTTTGAACAAAAAAATAAAATAAAAATCAACTGGATATAAAAGGCAATCCATAATAACGAATACCCATTCGATTACATTGAGAAACATTTGTTGTTTCAATAGCGAAGAAAATTATTAAGCAATCATTGTTATAAAATGAACTTAGATAGGATCCAAGAATAAAAACAATTACATAGGATAAAACGAAAGTAATTAAATATGTATGAACTCCACACATTCAGCTATTGAAGGAATCATGCCAGACTGAAAGGATTGCTGAAAGGATGAGAGCTATTGAATTTGAGTTAGAACTTCAAGCAAACCAATACCATTATTGAGCTCACTAATCAATTGTTTTCCAGTGATTGTATTTGGGATGATATGTTTTTGTAAGGAACCCAAACTAAGGAGCAATATTTGTATACTCTACAGGAAAAATCAATTTAAGCCTGAAAACCGCACCTGAAGGCCGAGATGAACCGAGAATCATATCATTAAAGTATCGCAATATTACCCTCAGATGGCAATGCATTTTTAATTCCATAAGCTAGTTCACTTAGTTTTCTATGGGGGCACTTGTTGATTCTATGAAAAAAATTGGCGTTTTCCATTCCAAAATATTCTAGAACTTTGATGATTTCCCTTTCGATGAAGCAAAATTTAAGAAAAATCTAGGAAAATTTAATTTTTTTTCTCCTCTTGTTCGTTCCTTCATGGGAACGTTAATATATTCACTTATTTTTTCTTCGCAAAAGAAAAACACAAAAGAATCTGTATAAAGTGATCATGCATGCATAAGAATATTCATAGAAACGTTATTATATTCACTTATTTTTTTCAATCTCTTATATGGAAATTATTTTTCATGAGTCAACCAATTTAAAATGAATATTATTATACCATAAAGTTCAAATAAATTCATGTTAGCTATAAAATCATATTGCCATAAATTAATTGGTTTCCAAACTGAATTCCAAATCGAATTCCAAAACATTTTTGGCTATACCTGCACATCTTATCTGTAACACAAATTTAGTCCACCTTTGAGGGATAATTGAATGAAACACTTATGTTTTTTTTTTTTGCTTATGTAGTTCATCTCTAGCAATTTCACATGGATCATAATTGGATGTATAACGTGAAACGTTGCGATGATGAGTTCTTGGAAAAAATGGAAGGATTCATCAAATGTGCGTTGGATGATCAATTGACAAGAAGGAAGGAAACTATTTTTTGCCCTTGTAGACGTTGCCAGAATAGAAGGAGATTTCGTAACATAGATCAGATCAGGGATCACATAATTCGGTATGGGTTCAAGCAAAATTATACACGGTGGATATGGCATGGTGAAAGCATAGTTGGTGCACCTAGTTCTAGTAATCATTACAATGATGAGGATGATCAGGAATGTAATGTGAATTATGAGGTAACTGATGAGAATGATGATATCGACCGTGTTAATGAGATGTTTGATGATGTTCAAGAACATTTGATGGAAGAGCCAAAGTTGTACGAAAAAATATCAGTTGATGCTAAGAAGCCTTTGTATTCTGGTTGTGCTAAGTTTACAATATTGTCTGCTGTGCTCAAGCTTTTCAATTTAAAAGCAAAACACGGGTGGAGTGATAGAAGTTTTACATCATTATTAGAACTTTTAAAAGACATGCTACCAGAAGGTAACGAGCTTCCTACTTCTAATTATGAGGCAAAGAAAATTATGTGCCCAATTGGCGTAGGGTACAAAAAGATACATGCATGTCCAAATGATTGTATATTGTATCGAAATGAATATGAGAGCTTGCATGAGTGTCCTAAGTGTGGATTATCCCGTTACAAGTCACGAGAAAATGTTCATAATGGCTCAGATCAGAAACGGCCTCCAGCAAAGGTTTTATGGTATTTGCCCATTATACCAAGATTTAAACATTTATTTGCAAATAAAGAAACTGTAAAAAACTTAAGATGGCATGCAGATGTGAGGAAGAATGATGGATTACTAAGACATCCAGCCGATTCTCCACAGTGGAGAAATATTGACACCATGTATTCTAGTTTTGGCGAAGAAATAAGGAATCTCAGACTTAGTCTTTGCACAGATGGCATAAACCCATTTGGCAACCTTAGCAGTCAACATAGTACTTGGCCAGTTCTTTTGGTGATTTACAATCTTCCACCTCACTTGAGCATGAAGCGCAAATACATTATGTTGTCTCTTGTGATTTCGGGGCCACGACAACCTGGAAATGACATCGATGTTTATCTAGCTCCTCTTATTGATGATCTAAAACTTTTGTGGGATAAAGGTGTGCGCGTATTTGATGCATATAGTAGAAGTGAATTTACATTACGCGCCATGCTTTTTTGTACCATAAATGATTTTCCCGCATATGGTAACTTGTCTGGATATAGTACAAAAGGTGCTAAAGCATGCCCAATTTGTCAAGACGACATGGTTGTTGAGCGCTTGCATTTTTGCAAGAAAAATGTATATATGCATCATCGTAGATTTCTCCCCCGCGATCATCGTTATCGTAAAAAGAAGAAACCTTTCAATGGGGAGATAGAAAGCAGAGTTGCTCGTTTGCCATTAACAGGAATTGATGTATATGAACGGATCAAGGATATTGAAAATGTATTTGGCAAAGCCTTTCCTCTTCAAGAAGGCACGTGGAAGAAAAAATCTATATTTTGGGAACTTCCGTATTGGAAACATTTACAAGTTAGGCATTGTCTAGATGTAATGCATATAGAAAAGAATGTTTGTGATAGTATCATTGGAACACTTTTGAATATACCTGGTAAGACAAAAGATAGTGAAAAAGCTAGGCAAGATATCTTGAAAATGGGTATTCGAAAGGATTTAGCACCAGTGGAGAAAGGTAAACGTATCTATTTGCCTCCTGCATGCTATACATTGTCCAAAAAAGAGAAAACTAGTTTATGCGAGTGTCTTCGTGGTGTCAAGGTTCCATCAGGCTATTCTTCGAACATTAGCAGTCGTGTATCAATGAAGGATTTGAAATTGATGGGCATGAAGTCCCATGACTGTCATGTGTTGATGCAACATTTGTTGCCTGTTGCTATTCGAGGTATATTGCCTAAACATGTTAGACATGTTATTACAAAACTTTGTATTTTTTTTAATGCAATTTGTAGTAAGGTGATTGATCCTGATATGTTGGATGATCAACAAGCTGATGTTATTGTCACTTTATGTCAATTTGAGATGTATTTTCCCCCTTCATTTTTTGATGTTATGGTGCATTTGATTGTTCATCTAGTAAGAGAAATCAAGATTTGCGGTCCTGTTTTTATGAGGTATATGTATCCGTTCGAAATGCACGTGGGAACTTTAAAAAGAAAAACAAAGAATAGATATAGACCTGAAGCTAGTATCGTAGAAGGTACCATTGCCGAGGAGGTTGTTGAATTTGTCGCTCAATACCTAACTGGCGTTGAACCTATTGGACTTTGCAAGTCTCGACATGAAGGGCGACTTGGTGGTCAAGGCATAATGGGGTTTAAATTAATGTCAATTGGTGATGATATGTTTCACAAAGCCCACCTACTTGTTTTACAACACCTTAGTGAGGTCCATCCTTATTTGGAAGAGCACATGACAATTCTAAAGTCTCAAAATCCTTCAAAGAATGAAAGATGGTTGACAAATGAACATAACCGCTCGTTCGTCATATGGTTTAAAAATACGGTAATGACTCAATTGTCTCAAACAAATCATAATGTTTCTGATACAATAAGATGGTTGGCGTATGGGCCTAAATTTCAAGTTAGCTCTTATGAAGTATACGCTATTAATGGATATGTCTTTCATACGAACCGTCAAGATGAAAAGAGCAAAATGCAAAATAGTGGAGTAAGTGTCATAGCATCTTCAAGAGAATTTGCTAGTGCTAAAGATAACAAACCAATAAATGCGACAATGTCATATTACGGGGTAATTGAGAATATTTGGGAACTTGAATATAAAGACTTCACAATTCCTCTATTTCAATGTAAATGGGCCGATAACCATCGTGTTGTACAAGTGGATGAACATGGATTCACACTTGTTAACTTTAGTCGAGCGAGTCATGATAACGATCCACTCATCTTGGCATCTCAAGTGAAATAAGTTTTTTATGTCACCGACCCAGCTGATCATAAATGGTCTGTTGTCCTTCCTGGAAAAAGACGCATTGTTGGGATCGGCGACGTGATAGATGAAGAAGAGTATAATCAATTTGACGAGAATCCACCTTTTTCCATCGGCGTAAGTATATTAGAAGAAGAAGTCGATTTAAATGCAAATTATGCACGCTCTGATCACAATGAAGGGGTTTGGATAGTAGGGTAAGTTTTCAACCTTCTAATATTGTCACCATTTTACTTAATTTTTTTTTTGTAACCTTCTAATACGATATTTATTCAAAAGTATAAAAGTAGACATAAAGATGAATATCATGATCATGTAGAACACTTGCATTAGCTTGTTTTTTTCTCTAAATAAAATAACTTCTACATTTACATTATATATCCAGTATATATAGAATATTTACATTTTCTAAATAGAATAAAATGGAGCACTTTTCCCTTAGATTTTTTTTCTTATTTTAAATTGTATTTATAGGATGTTTTATTTTGGTTTTAAAAAATACTTATTAGAACATCTGCATACTTTAAAATTTCCCTTGCTGCATTATTGAATGAAATAGCAAGGCGATATAAGTGTCAAGCATTATGTTATTGCAGGTTTCGGAAGTACTTGCTGCAAGCGTGCTTCCGATGTATCATTTATATCAATGTTTTTCATTTATATCAATGTTTTTCATTTCCTCATCTAGTGTTTCCTGTTCAATTGCATGTGTAGTCTTCTGCTGCATTTCTTTTTTTTCTTCAACTTTTGTACCGACCTAGGATCTGGGAGCTTATCTTGGTGGCTTTGATTTATCTCAAGATTTAAACAGAAATGAAAGTTAAAACTCCGAGTAATGTCATACCACACTTGTCCGTAAAATCGCAATGCACTATTGGTACATGAGATACATAAATATTCATGTTACAAACAAATGACCTAAATATCAAAAATCAAATCTTGTTCTGTCGTTCATGCAAACCCCTTAGAAATAGTAGCAAGAACATGATTAAAATCAACAAAATGGGTTTGCATGTTAAATTATACAATAGTAAGAACAATAGAATAAATCATCTATTTGAATCAAAAATATGAACAGCCAAAAACTTCTAACACTTCAACCAAGGGAAACGTCAGGGGATGACGGCAACCTTGCTGTCAAAACATCAACTCCTGTTTCAGTCACCTGCAATTTGGGCTTATGTAAATTATGCAGTTCTAGAAAACACAAATATTTATACAAATTATTGAAGAATACCAGTACAGCTATTTGCAGAATATAGAAAGACCTTTGTTTAGTCTTTATAAATGATTGTAGCTGATGGATTTCATATTCATTTTGTATTAAAAAGAAAAATTGAAATATGGCACAGGTTTTCCATTTATATTCTATTCGGAGTTCACGTTTATTCAGCAATTGCATTGCATAGCATAGACATATAATATTATATATCAGAAAAAGAATATTGATAAAGATTAAACATCCACAGAAATTTTATTTAGGTGTATTGAACATGGATTATTATTACGAGTGTCACGTCACGTGCGAAGCACGCTATAATATGCGCACTTTGTGCTTGAATTGTTTCTGCAATTTGTGTGTTTAACAAATTCAAAAGAAACGATTTGCACAATTATTTAATCATCGCGTAGTTAGATTGAACTTTTATTTCTATGGTGCATTTGTTAGATCCTATTTTTTAAGTCATACTAAGATTCAATATAACTTAAGAGAAAATTAGGAAATATGCCAAATTTTGAAGGAAAAAAAATAAGTTAAAAGACATCAGGTTCTATTCTTGGACTTAAGGACAGATAATAGCTATTTTTTCTGTTTGCATGCTATATATAAATAATTACTGTTTTTTTAATTGCTAATATCTACATGTATGGTCTTTCGCATGATATCTACATGTTTGATTGCTGGATTTTTCTTCTTTTGCATGAAATATGTTATAACTTTCGGATGCTCATATGTGATACAGGAATAATGGAAATACAACCATCTGAACACACTGAAGAGCAAAACAATTCTGCTCCCGTTTCACAACCATCATCTAAGAGGAGGCAAAGAGGTCCAACAACCGGAAAGAAATACAGAACACCCGAGCCAAAATTCATTGAGTGGTGTGATAATGGAAAACCTATTGGAAAATGGATGAAGTCTTTTAAGGCATACGTAGGCGATACAGTAAGATCTAGAATTGATATCAATATCAAAGATTGGGCTAGCGTTAGTCAAGGGCTTAAGGATACCATCTGGGAAGACATTAAGGTGTATACATTAATTTGTTCCCTTGTTAAATTGTCAGTTGGATCCTTTGTGTTTGGAGTCATGGACCTCTTTCATTGTTTATCAGATTTATTTTTACTGCTTTGACGTTGTTTATTTTTTATTTTTATTTTATCTCAGATTGAGTACCACATCGACGAAGAAATGAAAAAGAATGTGTTAAAAATTGTTCATGGAGCATGGAAGGATTTTAAAACAAAATTGGTTAGTGGTTGGATTACGAAAACTAGAAAGCTTCCAGAAAACCATAAAGAGCCATACGAATTTTATGATGGTGTTACAAAATCACAATGGGAGACCTTTAAGAAGTATTGTGAAACTGAGGAGTTTAAGGTATGTTTCTTAATGCCATATCCACAAGTCACCAGCTATTTCATTGATTTTGCAATATGAGAACCATATCTTCATACATTCAGCTTACTTTTTGTTGATGCTGTAAGATTTACAAACAAGAAAATTGTTATACTACTACATATTTTACTAGCATATTAACACGGGAAATTTATAAAATCTCTATTTAAGTCCATTACACATAAACGCAATACAAAAGTGCATGTTTGTTTAGCCTGCTGTGATGCAATATAAAAGTGCATGTTTTGTTTCACATTCCTATTTAATAATTTGAAGCTATGTTACTGCCATGTAGTTCATGCATATTTTGAATCATTTAAATTCAACATTTGCATGGATAGATGGATGTTACAAAATATTAAAATTTTATAACATTAAAATCCAGAGGTTCTTAATCATGTAGAGAATAATATTTCTTTAGATTTTCGAACCATAAGACGACAATCTTCCTTCTTTTGATGAATTGTCGATAGTAATATGCTGCAGTTCTCGAGACGAGCTCGATCTTGTTTGCTCAAATGTTTCTAGCCTTTCTTTCGTCTCTCTATCCCCACTGGTAAATTCTATGATTTTATTTTTATTATTTATTACACAGGCTTTCTATATCTATGTTATATGCATTCTTCTAGCATAGTTCAATGTAAATTTTTCCTTCTGCTATGCTCATTTTGCGGACTTTTACATGGTAGCCTGTGAAAAGTTCTGCTGGACTGGAGTTTGTCCTGATGTTCGTCTGAGGATGTTAGACAGTTGGTTGAATACGAACTTGAGAGTGATGTCTTATTACCATTCAAATCATGTTCTGTGCAGCTTGTACTATTATGTATGGGTTATGGTGTTTTGGATCGGATCATATATCATTAGAACAGCCCTACAAATCTGAGGTTTACAATCTGCATTAGGAAAACTATTAAGAATAATAACAAACTGGCAAGAACCAAATTAGTAGAAATCTGGAATTCAGCTTACCATGATATAAATATTTAGCTTACACAATTCTCTTGATCATATTAGAAAGTTCGTGAAAAGTAACAGTATTAATAGCCAAATATATTTTTAAAGTTTCCTTATCGTAATTATACTAGAAGATCAAGTTTGATCCTTTGTGAAGCTAAGCTACTTTATCTGCCTATAGCCGGCAAAGTAAGGCCTCCAACTTATCTATTCATATATTGGGGTCATCTTAACTTTCCTCATGTGCAAACGTTGTGCGCGCGTGTCTAGCTGGAAGCTGGGAAGACTTCCCCAGCATAGGCCTCTTGGGGATGCCGCCGCCACTCCTTTTCGTTTTCTTAACTATTCCAAAAAACTAGAGAACTAGCATAAGCTTGCTGTCCAATCTGTTATTTTCAATGCAAATACATTCCGGAGTTTCCAGTGGCAAAGAGGGGAAAACAAACTAAACAAACAATAAAAATATAACAACGTTACCTCCTCTGTTTGGCTATGACATTCATTTTGGTACTACCAGCAAATCTTTTATTTCTTTGTTATCTTGGACTGATATTTTAGGTATGAGAAACTACCAAGTATTTAAGCATACAATTACATTATTATTATTGAGTATTTTTATTTATTTGGTCTTTTTATTGTTCGTTTCTACTAGTATAATTTACGTACATTAAAAGGATGCATATTTATTTTTGTGTGATTAATTTACACAATAACAGATGGGTCTCTTATCGATTTCATATTTTTGTTTTGTTTTTGCTAAGCTTTAACTAATTAAATTCAATCATTCAAAAATGACAAATATTTAATTATTGACAAAAGTTGGATTTAAATGAAGATTATGACTTGAGACTTAATAAATGATTACAAATGGAGCATATATTTGAAATTTCTATTTATTTTATATGTTCTGTAGGGAAGGTTTTTATTTTTTTAAATAAATAGAATGCATGAGTAGTAATTAGCTGATCTATTAAATAATAAATCACTATCAGACATTTTAACCATTTTGATGAATTGTCGAGTTTCACTGTATTTGTTCAAGTATTTGTTGAATGGTCGACGATACGAAATGGAAAACTAAAATTAATGTGGTACATGGGACATATCAAAGAGACAGAAATTGGGTTGTATTGAACATGCTATGCAAGCTTGCATGTCAGCTCATTATACAAAGAAATAATGACACACATGTAACCTAAACACTTCAACAACCTTACGTCGGAAATACCAATATTAGAAAAGCATTCAGTGTAAACAAAACGCATTCAGTGTAAACAAAACACGGATTTAAAACTAGCAATAATTGTTTCAAATTTTTTTTTTCTTAAAAAAAAAATCAAGTAAAGAATACCATGTCACACCCCCCTAAAATAAAACAGATCATTAAAACTGGGTATTTGGACATGATTGATTAATTTTGCCGTGCATTCAAGGTTATAAGCTGTTAACATTTTGCCGTGATTAACTTTGTAAAAAGCGTCTTTTTTACTATCCTATTACATAGTTTCTAATATTGGATTAGTTCATCTAACTTCCTCACGTTTTTGAGTTCATTGAACACATTTGTATAAAAGCTACAATAATATCCCTCTCAGTTTTACTTTCATGTATGCTTAAATGTTTGATTCCCAAACAAGTATTTAATATGAAACACTCCATGATACTCCTACCTTATTAGCAACTCTGTGTTTCAATATTAAAAGCATCAGAATGACGGTAGAAGTTTAAATAATAGATTGGAAAAGAAATGTAAATGACTAAATATAGAATTCGTCAATTTAAATCCTAGAAATTGCTTAGTTCACCGAGGAAAACCAATGACAAAACTATCTTTGTTTAGCTATATATTTTTAAAAAAATATATAATTTTCAGCATAACTCGTAGAGTTTCTACAAAAAAAAAAAATGGTTTTTTAGTTATACACGGTTGAGCAAAGTTTTTGGTTTCTGCCGTTTTTTCGAATTTGTTGAGTGAACCCAGCAAATTTTAGATTTTAAATAGAATTTGCCCTTTGAATGATATTCATGTGTTAATGCAAAAGCTACTCCACAAAGTAATTTCTATTCTATTATGAGCTTGGCAAAGTACAACCCTGAGAGAAAACGGTCTTTGAAGTTTTGCCGTAACTACACATAACGCCGAGCTAACACGATAACAATTTTTTCTTTTCTGTTATCATAGGCTTCTTTTTAAAGAAGACAACATTGCTTTATTGAAATATAGCATTTAATATTTGATTTTCTTGCTCAAATCGGTAGCAAAGCATGTATCTACCTTCGTAATTGGTTTAGACAGTCAAAACCCTTTTTATGTGCTGTCGGCCTCACGTATTGAATGTGAAATTCAAGCGTCCACATCGGTAATAAGGAGTATTATGTGCTATGCTACTTCATATTCCTCCTTACTCTAAAAAATGTCTAACCGTGCGTACACGCACAATGAAATAGTTCTATTGATATATTTCAAGAATAAAATTTCCTATACAATCGATATTGTATTTCTAAAATATTTGAATTACAAGCGGAATATGTTAATGTAACCGATTTGATTTATGTATTTGTGTTCATCTACCATTTTCTTTTAATGTAACTGAATTGATTTTCTAGTTTTCGCGCTAAATTTCAAAAAAATAACATATCCTTCCTCTTTAATTTTTTTTGATATTTACGCTAGAATTGTTAATGTCATAAAACAGGTAATAAGTGAGAAGGCTAGGAAGAATCAGGCATGCAACGAACATCCTCACTATTTAGTACAAGCTGGGTATGCGGGAAAGAAGGCTAAATGGATAACTGAAGGCCATAGTTCTACTATCACATTGCCAGGTGGACCTGCTATGGATCGGAGTAAAGATTGGATTTTCGCACGATCAAAAAAGGAGCTGATGGAAATTATGCCATCCCTAATGAGAAAACTAAGATGGTTGCAGATAAAATGGTATGACTAGTTTCCATGTATATTACCACTTTACATGTTTTAAACTGAAAACACACACTACCCAACATTCCTTATTTGAAATTACTAATTTTAAGCATCAACACTTGTGGACCAAAGTTGCAAAATATTACAGTGAGAAGATCCCTGTATGAGTACTTTAAAATGCCTTGTTTTTGCAAATTTTTAAACTAATTTAGGAGACATCCTTAATAGTTTTTTTTTCTTTTAATATTTTATAACTACTGTATGCGTGAGTAATACTCGAAAAAAGGGGTTTGAAAGATTTATAATTGACTGAACAAAATGGCTAGAAATATGCTGTTGTTTTCATTGTTATTGAGTTTGATCAAAATTGAGTTTGATCAAAATTTACTTAGAAAATACGTTTAGAAAAAACACGGGAGTTATATAGTACAATTCTCCTTGTTATTCAATTTATTTATAGTACAATTTTTTTAGGGAGTGAACAATAGGCTGAACGCATGATACGATGTTTGTCGTAATTTTTTTGGTGTTGATCTGTAGCCTAAGTGAACCATTTAAAACGATGATCAGTCGATAGATCTTGATTTTGTTCGAAACAACGGCTACATTGTGCCGTATGTAGTCATTGTTGCAATTCTGCAATGCCGGTAGATCAAGTCTACTAGGAAATGGAGAAATGCGACGCAGTTGATAGCTTAGCAGTCGATAACTTGCTGTCCTTGCTCAAATTTTAACCCTATTCGTTTTAACTTAAGACCTGATGTCTCACTTGAGAACTTTCTTCAAAGTAAGTTTTGCATGTGCAATTGGTTAACGAGGCCAAATTAACTTAGAGTTGAGTTCTGTTTACAATTTTGCATGTGCAATTGGTTAATTGTTTACATTTTTGTAGATAATTTCTTGCGGGCATCCTCATAAGTGATCGCAAATGGTAATGTTTTAATAAAATCTTAGTCGCTTCCCAAGTTTGATGCAAATGGTATTTAAAAGGTTTTGAAAAGAATTACAGAAGCTTTATGTTGCCTCAAGCCACTTTAATATTTTTATGACTTAAAACAGTGTAGCTTTATAAGCGGTGTACGGACTATGAGAACTCATGACATGTACATGACACACACCATGGAAATTCTAATGATTTATAAGTGTGTCTGCATGTAGAAAACCAAAATTCATGTAGGGTGTTTATATTACATGAACATTTGTCATGTGCTGCATCTTAATTTATTTATTTCTGGTTGGCAGAACGATTGGAGAGGAAAAGCCATTGAAGGATCATGGGTTCCAGATAGGCATGATGATGTCTTGAGTCGTGCTCTTGAAAAAAAAGAGCATTCCGGTCGAGTTAGAGGGATTGGTGGGACGGTGGGTATAAAAAACATATTTGGAGAGGTAGAGAAAAGGAAAGGGCGAAGCGGTGTAATATCAGCTGATGAGTTGTATGTTATCACTCAGGAAATAGAGGCTAAAGTGAGCCAAAAATTGAGACAAGAGATTAGTACAATGGTTCAAGAGCAGGTTGCAAACATTCTGAGCACGATGAACATGCCTAAGGATGTGGAGATCAACAACACACCATTAACTGATCATCGTAGTAGTTGTCAATCCACGCACCCGAGCAAATTGCAATATGCAAACAAAACTCAAGAGAGGGATCCCTATGCAGACTTGCAGGTAAACAATTCAAAGTTGAGTTTATAAACATATATGATTTTATGTATTTGACAAATGCTAAGTGAAAAATGTTGACTGTGTACTTGTCATTTTAGAAACCTATTAAATGTCGTTTGGCTGTGAATATGGACTTCAAAATTGTCGTCGTGGGTCATGGCATGGTACATCCCTCTTCAAGGCCCAGTGATCAATGCCATAATCAACAAATCTTGGTCGACCATGTAAAGGTTGGAATTGATGCAGTGGAGTCTAGTTATGAAGGAACCCCACTTCCTGTTCCAACTAGACATCACAACACGATAGGAGAAGCGGTCGGGAGTTTTGTTCAATGGCCTAAAAGCCTTATGCTTTTAAGAGATAATGATACGGTAATGAATGCATTTAATTATATTGAGTTTATTTTTGAATTCATAATAAACTGGTTTTAAAAGTCGTTTGCAATTCTTTTTTTCCCTAGTACTAGTATTCATGAATTTGTAGCTTACTGTAATGTGTCTTTAGTGCCGCTGTAGCACTGTTTGAAGTGTATTTTAAATTTGCTCATAGTAGCATATATGAATACATAATTTATTTTTGATTTTTTCTAACCAACAATAAACTACTAAACATTAATTAATTTAACATCAATACTATAAATGGAATGCAAGTATATATTTTTGTATATATTTCCATATATGAACATGCTAGAGATATTGCTTTCATATCCGTAGAGTCATACTTTACTTTATGATGAAAAAAGAACATACAATACTAACTCATCATTATAATTAAGCAAAATGATCCATGTGCTTCATTTTGTATTGTGATCATTACCTCATATGCTGTGATACCAGCCAGCAATTTCATAAATTAGGACAACTTGATTTCCATACTGTTACAATTATGAATTTTCTTATATTAGACATCTACTTACAATTTTGAATTAGGTGCCTACATATCAATCAAACAAGGATTTATTTGAAAATATTAATGACAAGGTCGTGAATACAATGGAAAATGAGACTGCAAAAAGCAAATCAATCGTGGATGAAGAAATTCTCAAAACTTTAACGAGCGAATGCAGATATTTCCATGATCTAGTACTTCAGATGCTATCTAATGATAGTGCCATCAATGCAATTCAAGTGAATAAGGATTTATTCACATATGATGAGGACTTTGAAATTCATATCACGATGGATGACATTATCCAATTCTTTAGTATGAAGTGGTTGAATGCATCATGGTTGCAGCTTTACATCATGTGAGTATTTTTTCCTTATCAATTTTTTTCATATATAACCATCTTAGTTTTTGATGAATAGTCAATTTTTAAAAAAACTAACAATGTATGCTTGAATTTGTGTAGGTGGTTAAATCATATGTGCAATGATCTCAAAGTGGAGACCATTGGGTTTATGTGTCCCAAAATGCTTTCCCAAGTGCGAAAACATCCAGTTGCGACAAATAGATATTTGTCGAACACATGGAAAGCATTGCAATCTAAAAGTTTACTTTTAGCCCCATACTACGAAGGGTATGAACCTTAAACTTTTAATAACTAATTTACATATTTGATGCCAAATTTAACTTACTATAAATCTTGGAATGCAGGAAACATTGTATACTTCTTGTTTTTCGTGTACAAATGAATGAAATTTATGTTTTTGATCCTCAGACCGAACTCAAACTTAAACTTGAAATTAAGCCGCAAGTGAGCTTGTAAGTTGTATATATTGCTCTCTTATGTGAAGTTAGTATATGTGGTTATTAAAAAAATTCTTGCATGTGTAGGGCCTTCCAAATTTACAAGAAACTCGGTGGCAAGTCTCGAGGAAGTAACTTGAATTGGAAGCATGTTAAGGTGATTTGATTTTCTAACAAAAAATAAAATAAATATAATATATAGTTTGGTATATGAATTCATTTTAAACTAACTATTAAATTATCTTGTAATATTGATATAGTGTCCTCAACAATTAGGAGCAACCGACTGTGTATATTATGTGATGAGGTATATGCATGACATAGTGAAAAATTACAATCAAAACATCAATTTACAAAAGGTACTACTTTAGTTTTTTTCCTTCATATTATATATCAGTTACATTGTAGGTATATTTCGATCATATCATTGCTGCAATGCTAGTTAGAAGAAATCAAATGTTATTGTAGTTGTGTATTGCATTTATCTTGGTTCATTGGGTTGCTTGGATTTCGGGTAAATCAAGTCAAAGACGAATTAGGAGGCCTGTGTATTGCATCTTCATATGTTTTATAAAGAGAGCTGCTGCGGACAGTCACCTCTTGTAGACACCTGTCCGTTCAGCCGTGTTCCAGTTCAGGTTCTGTTTTGTTTATTGATCACACGACCTTTCCTGGATTATACGGACCACCCATGTCTAGTACCCATGTTAATTGAGCCAAGATTTATATATAAGTGAAATTCTGGCAGAACCCGTTGTTAATTGAGCAGCGGAAATAACAAAGAGGTTTGTCCTCAAAATTTGGCTTCATTGATTAATATACACTTCATTTATTAGCTGGGTTTCAGGGTTAGTTAATAACAAGAAAGGAAAAAGTTGCACTGGTTAATTTTATTTTGCACCATGCTTCTCTTCAATATTATTGGAAAATGTTAGCATGTGCCCGACACAGGTTAATTTTTTAAATTATACAAATAATCTATCGAATTCTACTAAGTTTTTATGATATATAGGTTAAAACAGTATTTGAAAGTAAAAAGATTCTTTAGCCTATAATAATCATACTTGACGTTGTCCTGCGCGCATTAACCATAACTTATTATTACATTTTAATATACTTGCCAGTGCTAATTAAAAGAATTAGTTGTTCTCTTAACACTTAAACTAGATTGTTAGTTTTACTTTTAATTTCAGTATATACTATCATGTAAAGATTTCTTTTATTAAATTCAAATTTTCGGTTAAGGTGTATACGTTATATACTTTACTTTGTCATCTCAGTATATCGCTAAATAAATGTCTGTGCCATAGCATTCAAATTGCTGCTTATATTTAAAAGCGTAATTTTGGAACGAACAGTCGGGTCAGAACTTTGCCTTCTCAAAACAATTACCAATGAAGATGCACTGATGTACACTGGAAACGGCTATTTTCATGTCAAGGTAAAACAACAATAAACCAAAGACGACAATAAAATAGCGCTTTGATTTACATTATATAATACACAGTTTTATTTAACTAATAATCACAAAATCTAATGTATTTGATTCACTAATTAATCACAAAATCTAATTTTATTTAACTATCTTAGTGCACGCTAAGTTTGATGTATTTGACTTAATAATTAATCACGAAATCCATATAATAGGAGTATAATCATCGTGATGGCAGAATATGTGGAGTAATAACCACTGTTTGTGTATGATTATAATCATTTAAAATTTTGTAAACGATACGATGGTGTTCGGTTCATAATATATATTTTGTGTTTTTAATTTTAATTATAAAAAATAAAAATAGTCGAGAGAGAGCAGAGAGAATGAGAGAATGACGAAGGGATGAAGAAACGACGAAGGAATCGTTTCCCAGTACATTTCAAAACACGAAAGATAAGTCAAAATTATTTTATGTTTTATTTGTTAATTTCACTTTTTAATGCAGTCATTTTTTCATAATGTGCCTGTACCATTCATATTTTTATATGGCTGACCCGAAAACCAAGAGTAAATCAAGCAGGACACAAAGCCTTCTGCTAGTCATTTTGATTTGGATTATTATTTTTGTGTGCATCTGTTACTGTTGCCCGGTAAATCAAATCATCAAACAGCTAATCAAATTTTATATCATAGCTAAAATCAAACTGAAATGGCAAATGGCACAATTCTCAGGAATTTGGTCCATTTCATTTGTACTACGGGAAATGGAACAATTCTCAGGAAATGTTTAGATTGAGATGTAACTGTACTACAGGAAATGATTAGAAGTGGATAAGTTTTTATTTTTCCCTTTGCATTTGACAATAGGTGAAATGGTACTCAGTTTTTATAGTGTGCTAAAATGACCAGCGCGGAACAATAGGTGAAATAGCAATTGAATCTCGGTCTGACCACATATACGCATTCACCTGACATTCTGAATCTCAGTCTGACCTTCACTGAAATGGCCTTTCATCGACTCGACTATGCACATGGCAAATTATGTTACTGTATTTAGGGAGTGAGGTGTGTGCATGTGGCATTTTAGTGTCTTGCATTCAACTATGCAGCCAACATATAAACCCTTGTATTCAACAAATCAACTCTTGCTTTAGCGTTAGTTTCAGCCTATGAAACATGCACTCATTTTTTGTCGTTCACAACAATTACATGCTTTAGTGTTAGTTACATATACTCACTCACATGTAATTTTTTTTGTATACTTTATTATTATTAAGTATAACTTTCTACGATTGGCAACTTTACCAATCACATGACCTGAAAGGTACATGGGTAAGTAAAGCGTATATGGAGAAAGATGTACCTTAAAAACTCAATTACGTTATAGCTTCCTAGGTAAAGAAGCAAATATTTAGGTGATGCTTATCTGTCTTTATTGTATAGCCTTCGCACACCCAATTTATAAGTATGGTCTGCTTAAGTTAATTTCATTGCAGGTGTTAATAGTATTTTTAAAATTTTCTTAGTGTCTTAACTATCACTTTAATATAGACTGAGGAAATTTCAGTATCATCTGCATCATTCTTGCCCTAACAAAATCATGCTATATGTTTTTTCACTACTAGCTTTAGGACTTGATAAATGCATTGCAGAATTTTGACATTTAGCATAGTGGCATGATAAGATTGTTTCATTTTATTCCATCCGACTTTGCTTAGATACATTGACATTTTTTTCACTCACTCACTTGTATAATAATTTTTTTAATTGCAGGACTTTGTACAAGACGATTCTTATAGCCAACAAGAGATAGATGAGGTTCGGGATAATTTTGCTAGTTATATCATGTATAATTGGATGTAGTTGTTTTTTATTGTGTACGTTGATCTTTTGTAATGCACATTGGTATTTTATTATTTACATTATGTTTGTGACAAATTATGTTTTTTTTTGGCAAGGCCAAAATAAAGAAGTATTGTGACAAATTATGTTGATGGATAATACAATTATATTTTATGTTCGATCAGTTTCATAGTAATGTACATTTGTGAAAATTTTAAATTCAATTTCATGCGTGGTTTTTATATTATGGAATGGTTATGGTGCATTTTTTTTTCAAATATATCTTGTGTCGGTTGTTACTTCAAAGATGACCGATACAACTGTTTGTCAATTGTGTCGGTCGACAAACTAATGAGGTCGACACAAATATCAATCATGTGTGTCGGTCGGCAATAAAGGGTAGACGCAAAAGCAATATCATTTGTGTCGGCCGATATATGAGGACTGACACAAGAAAGTGTCATTTGCTTCACCGTATAAGCTACTTTGCGTCGACCGTTTGTAAGAAACCGACACAAAAAATATTTAATTACGTCGGTCGAATAACCGACACAACAAAATAATGTCTTTTGCGTCGTCTTCATTTGTGTCGGTTGTAAGACCGACACAAAAGGGGTTAAATGACCGACACAAATGACATGTTTTGTGGTAGTGGAAGGAAAGGGTATGACGCACATATCATGTCTTCCGTCTCCCAAGTCGCGTCTCCTTGATCATCTCCCCATTGGATTTTAACCGACTTGACCTCTCTATTGCATAACTTCTTGATCTCCGATCCAAGGATGCATGTAGGAGCTCGTCTAATCGTGGCATCTCGCTCCACTTCCACTTCTCTAAGCATGCACAACCCCACTATTTCCGCGGTATCATGTAAACACTTCCGCGGATATGACATGTGAAACACGTCATGAACACTACTAAGCTTCTCCGGCAACTTCACTCTGTACGCCATCTGTCCAATCCTCTTTGTAATGGGAAAGGGTCCTACAAACCTTGGTGCTAATTTCCTTGCAGCTCCAAAGCAAACTACGTTCCTCAACGGTGACACCTTAAAAAAATCATGTCTCCAACATCAAACTCAAGGTCGGTTCATCTCTTATCAGCGTACGACATTTGCCGATCCTGTGCCGTTTTCATTCGCCTTCGAATCAAGTCCATCTTCCCTGAAGTTTCTCTCTGATCAGCTCGGGTCCAAGCAAAATCTTATTCATAGACTCCCACCAACAAGTTGGTGATCGACACGGTCGTCCATAAAAACCCTAATACTAGCTTAATAACTGTTGTTATAATCGAACTCCACAAATGGAAGGTGCTCTTCTCATGTCCCTCCAAAATCTAGGATACATAACCTCAAAAGATCTTCAAGGATTCTATTCGCCCTTTCTGTCCGTCCATCCGTTTGTGGATGATACGCGATGCTCAAACATAACTGCGTACCTACCACCTTTCGCATATCACCTTTTCCTCTTGCATCGAAAACTGCTCTAAGCCCTATCCCGCAAGAATCGGTATATACCGTGAACGATTTGCTCTCATCTAGCAAAGTCAAAACTGGGGCTGATATCTTCGCAAGGTCCTTAACGAGCTTCCTATAGTAGCCCGCCAACCCTAGAAAACTTCTTACTTCCGTTGCTTTTCTAGGAACCTTCCAATCTTGGATTGCCACCACCTTCGTAGGGTCCACTGCTATCCCTTCCTTAGAGACCACGTGTCCTAAGAACCTCACTTCTTTCCTCCAAAGATGACATTTGGAGAACTTAGCTTTGATTTGATGCGCTCTTAGGGTCTCTAAGACTTCCCTGGATATAGGGTATGCTCTTCCTCGCTTCTAGAGAAAATCAAAATACCATCTACAAAGATTACCACAAACTTGTTTAGAAACTCCCTAAACGCCCTACTCATCAAGTCTACGAAATATGCGGGTGCATTCGTCAAACCAAAAGGCATGACGAGCCATTCAGAGAAACCGTCGGGAGCCCTAAAAGCAGGCTTATCTATGCTATCCTCAGCCACTCTTAGCTGATGAAATCCTGTAGCTAAATCCAACTGCGAGAAAACCGAAGCGCCAACCAACTGATCGAACAAGTCATTTATCCTCAGCAATGGGTGTTTGTTCTTCTTCGTGAGCTTGTTCAGCTCCTTATAGTCCACGCCCAATCTAAGCGAACCATCAAAAACAACTGGAGCACTCCATTCCGAAATACTTCTTCTTATGAACCCTTCCTCAGGTAGCTCCCCTACTTGCTTACTGAGTTCCCTCCTCTCTCTCGGAACCATGTAGCGCACTGGTAATGCAACTGACTTTGCATTATCTACTAAGTATATGAGGAGGTCTATCTCGCACCTTAGAGTTAAACCCCGAACTACATCAAAGATGTCACCATACTTACGGACTACATGAATAGATTCCAAATCATCGATGGATGCGTCAAGAGATTCTAGGTAGCTAAGCATCACCGGAACTCTAGGGTCACAAGAAATATCAAGGATTCTTCCACAACGAATCAACAATCTAACTACCCTCCTGTCACAGTCTAGGATGGCACCATACCTGGCTAGCCAATCCACTGCTAGAATCAAGCCGTAGCCCATGAAACCAAGAACGTAGGCGTTGCATTCAAACCCAACGCCCAAGATAGACACTCTCAAATCCCGACAAAGCATAAATAAATGAGCCGAACCTCCAAAAGGATTTGAGACTACAATGGGATCCACAACTAGACTAATTATTCAGGTGTAGTGTTTCAACTAATGAAGCAGATACAAACGAGTACGAAGCGCCAGAATCAAACAAAGTTCGAACATGATGATCAAAAAGGAAAAATCAAGGTTTCAACAAAAATGTTTCTATCTCTCTCCTGTCCTGGTGCCATGAGAGCATGAACCTGTCCTTCGGAAGTAGGTCTTGTCCTCTGCCCTTGCGCTTGTCCTTGTCCTTGCCTCCTAGGGCAGTCTTTAATCAGATGTCCTGCCTCATCGCAATGAAAACAACCAGGATTCTTCTTCTTCCTACAATCCTTAATTACATGGCCCGTTATACCACGATAAAGATGCCTTCTTTTGTCTCGGGGTTAATTATTCTTTCCACTTTCTCCTTTACCTTCTTCGTGGATTAAACCCATATCAACAAATTCCTCATCCTTGGATTGTGCTGCTTAAACTCCCTCATCGACCAAGCAGCTAGTTGAACCTTCCTTCCATCGTTTATCTCAAAGATACCAAACGAGTCCTCCACTTCCTTGAGCCAATTCTAGCTTCGACAAACGTCTCAGTCTTATGAAACAATTTTCCGCCCATCGCACGTAAGTCCTTACATATCTTAGAAAAGCATCTCCATGCGGGGAAAGAGACTCAAGAAGGAAAAAGGAAGAGATTCGAAAGAAAGATATATGATTTTTGGGGATTATTTTTTTCATAATAAACCCTTCTCAGGAAAACTCCTTCTTTAAAACATGTCTTTTTGGAAGATACTTCTTTATAAAAATGCTTTTGAAAACGGTTTTTCAAATTCTTTTATCAACCTTCAGCTCTGATACCAAGTGTAACACCCCACGTCCGTAAATGTCACTCACAAAGGGAATGCATTAAGTTTCGTGGAGCATTATAAGTAAACAGAACGGAATATTACAAGACGGATAAAGTAGTACTTGAAAATTTTATGACTTTATTGCAGTGGAAACAGAAATAGGTTTGGTTACACCTTCAAAACAACAAAACCAAGTACATAATATCAGTCTTGTACAAAAGCCTTCAGAGTACAAAATTTTAAAGCCATAATCCCCAACAGAAAATGCCATAAGCAGAATCAAATCCAAGCAATACATCTTTCAACTTCAAGCTGGAAGAAAGAGACATCTGAACTAAGCTTGAGTATTTCTTCCCTGAGAACCTTGGGGGGTAACGGAAGAAAAGAGGCGAAACAAACTATGTCAGACATTAGTCTGGTGAGTCCAGTAACTTTAACAATATAATCATTAAAGTAACAGGATAAGAACATAAACTGGAAAGTAAGAAATGACTATACATAAGCATGCATAACAAGGTTGGCAAGATGAATAAGATAAACGTTGATTGCGCTTCTAATCACTATAGGGTAATTTCTACACTGCACCAATGCTAAATATATCGCACCGTTACTAGTTCCATATTGAAAGTTGATCCCAACCCCGCAATTTGTGGCCCTCAGGCGTAACATCTAGTAAGAGCTATCAACCCCATACAATCCTTGACAGTCTACTAAATACTAGATGTCCCCACACTACCCCCTTATCGCTTAATCGATCGGCTCCTTAACTCGTATGTATTCATTACTTGTGTCATTCGGCCCCGCTTGTTTGTAGATACCTGTGTTGATCCCAACATGGAATGTATCAATCCCTATGATGGCAACCCGACACAATTCAAGATGCATAGTGTATGACTACTGATGCCCAATGCCTGCTTTTTCCACTCCGTAGCACGTGCAAGCCCGTACTCCATCGGAACTTACACTGACGCACCACCCGCCGCTATTTTGACCACTTATAATCAGCCCAGTAATCGTTCCCACCCTACCTAGTTCAGGGTACCGTGATACATCTATGTGGGTTACTGCTGAAATGAGTCCCCATTACTAGGGTTTCCTAACCAACATGTTATAACGATTAAGTGTTCTCAATTTAACCTAACCCCACCCATTAGTTTAATTAACATGTTGTATTGGTTAAGTGTCGCCTATCCATATGTCACTCAACCTTCCCACTGATTCACGCATGTTTATTTAATAGTTAAGTTTGTGGGCCTATATATACTAATATTACCCACCTACCCAAGATTTACTTAACCCTTTTACTTATCAAGTCCATACGTATTATTGGTTAAGCTTGCCTTAACCCTATCCACTTTGTTTATGTGATATTGGTTCAGTTGTCTTCTTACCCATGTTAACTTAACCCCACCCACCTAACTCGCTTAGGTATCATATTCAGCATTAATTAGTTATTAATGCATAGGCCTATCATATTAAGTCGATCACTTGTGGCCTCTGGATATGCCGGGTGGTTCCGGGCATACTTCCACCATAAGCCAAACTTAACCTCGTGTCTAAGCATCTAATTTACGCCTTTGACCTCTCACATTAGACTATCGTTTGCGGTTGCTGGATATGCCGGGGGGTTCCGGGCAGTCTTATACCGCAACCAAGTCTAAGCTCGTGTCTTAGGCGTTCATCTTTTAGCCAATTTACATATTTACTATCCAAGTCTAGATTTATATGTAAATTATCCATAAGTGTGGTCAATCAAGTTATGCCAAATTTACTTGTTATGCCCAAAATTACTTAATTAAGTTATACCCAATTCTCCGCATTTCAATCGCACGTACAACAAGGTCCAAAAAAAACGGAGAGGAATAGAGGAGAAACACAAGAATTGACGTAAGGAACAAAATAGGCATGTAAAGGTGTACCCAACTCAAGAATCATGTTTCCAATAGACATGTTATACATTAGCAATAAGTATGGCTAAACTGAGCAAGTTACATCATAGGCATAAAGATTCGATAGAATTGAACATAAAAGAATCACCAATTTGGTGTACAACATGATAGGTTCCATTGTATCAATCACAACAGTCTCATAGGCATAGGTAATTCAGATTTGAAAAAAGGATAAGCATGAATCAGAATTGATTATCTTACAATTAGGCATAGTTCTAGATTTGATTCATTACAAGTCATGATTCCTGTTACATGTTCCAAATCTGAGAAATAACCGAACTTACCAAATTATCACAAGTTTACACCCAAACCCATTTACGTTAAGTCTCATGTTTGCTTATTATATACAATTTTTCCTAAACCATAGCCATCATCAATTTATACCTTTTTTACAAATCACATGTTATTCAACATTTCCCAAACTTGTTCCCCATCATTCAAGCGTTATACGTGTGTGAATTTCGCATAATATATTTGGCTCGAAGTTAGCCTAAATCATAAAAAGAAAAAGGAAAAAAGGAAGAGGGAAGAGAATCATGGTATCAAAATAGGCATAAATATACGAGCACGAACAGGCATGAACTAATAGAATTGATCAGAAAAGCATAGGCTATGAACCAAAAAAGATGACAACTTGCAAATTTGATAAAATAGGCATAATCATATGATCACAATTTACAACTTATCATAATTACTTTAGTTTAATTATCTTGTGAAAGCTACATGAAATCACAGAGATTAAGAAAGAAGAGAAGATCTGGAATCTGATTTCTGAAGTTGATAAGCTAATCCGTTGATGTAGGCTTTGATCTTTCTCTTTAATCTTGAATTTGATTAGTTATGGTGGAGGCTAGGTTAGCTTAGAGCTGGACATCATAACAGCTTCATAGAATAGGGTTATGAGGTTTAGGGTTTAGGTTTGATGTGATTATATAGAAGTATAGAATTAGTTTGAGCCTTTGGATTAACATAGGATCCATCTAGACCATGCAGTCCAAGAAAATGTGTCATCAGGCCAATCAGAAGTCGCCACATAGCCCTACGACTCAGAAAATCATCACTGTCTAGAACTATCAGCAGGGGTCGACCCCCATGAGGGGGTCGACACCTATGTCGACACCCCTATATGGGGGTCGACACCCTATGGCGGGAATTTTCCCGCCTGCTTCTTTTCGCTGGTTTGAATACGAATTTTGATTTATTAATTATTTATTTAATTCTGATATAAACTTGAAATCTTCTAAGCTCCATAACTTCTTCATGCGGAGCCCGATTTATGCGAACTTGGACTCTATCTCAAGCAGAATTCCGAGACGAACGCAATGGCATAACCCGTTTCCCTTAATTCTTCTTTTAAAAATTAAGTGTTCTCAAATTTATTAATTTTAATATTTAAATTACGGGTTGTTACAACACATCACATCGCTACAAATGTGGAAATTTGCTCCCGAATCCATCTTCCAAGGCTTAGCTTCACTAAGTAGGACTTCACTATTGGTACCTTCAGCATAACCTGCCTATGCATTATCATTACTATCACCATGTGCAGCTTTCTTCTGACCCCTTTTATAGGCATGACACTTTCTGCGTATGGGACCTTCCTTACCGCAATAATGATAGAAGATAACACCATTAGCTTCCTCCTTCTTCTTCCGCATTGTATCTTTCCTCGAGTCTATTGCTACTTATAGCCTCACTTTGAACTGATTTCAAACCTAATCCTTTTCTCTTTAACCCCCCATTCAAAGGCTGCTTTGCACAGTTTCCAAAGAGATAGCTCCATTAGCATTGGAATTACTCAATGAAACAACCAAAGTCTCCCAACTTTCTGAAAGCGAACTCATCAACAAAAGAGCCTGCAACTCAACATAAAAATTGACCTTCAAATTTTCCAATTGATTGATTGCAACTTGAAATTCATTCAAATGCTCTACAACAGACTTTTCTTCGTCTTATCTCAGTTGCACTAGCGTTTGAACCTAAAAACCTTACTTGTAGCACTCCTTGACTCATATAAAGATACTAACTTGTCCCACAAATCCTTGACGGATTCACAACTAACCACATGATGGAATACCAAATCATCAACGTACTGCTGAATCAAGGCAATTGACTTCTTATCCATCTTCCTTCATTTTCCCTCATCCATATCAAAGGCTTATTTTCATCTCTGTTAATCAGATCATGAAGGTCGTGGAGGTATAGAACATCCTCTTCTTAAGTTTCCCAATTCCCTATTTTCTTCTACCAAGAATAGCCATCTTCGAAAACATCATTCCAACATTAAAAAATCATTTTTTTTTTCAAATCAAAATCACTCTAAGCTTTGCGATGATCTAGCTATGATACCAACTGTTGTGGAATGTGCACCTTATTTGGAAGTGGTGTATACAGTAGGATCTTATTCACCAAATCACTTAAATATAATTTTGATAGAAAACAAATATGGATATGCAATAAAACATGAATATAAGATATTCCACCCAACCATCCTCTTTATTGATTTACAAAAACGAAATTTGTTTACATCTATGGAATAAACCGAAAAGAAACAAAATTACAAAAGAATCAATAAACTACATGAGAAAGAGAAAGAATATCTATATGATTAATATTGTTGGAGAAGAAGAGCAATAAGAATGATGGCAAATCCTTGGATCAATTAATTTTCGTTACAAGCCTTTAATTTTGGTACAAATAATCTAATCCTAAAAGCTTCTTATGTAGGAGAATAGAAGGCATAGGCAAATATCCGATTTTTCCCTCATAAATATCATAACACATATTCTGGAAAACATGGTCAAATAGGAAAACGTCAGCTTAGACGTTTGACCGGGGTGGTAAGACATATCTCTAAACACTCGGGCTGAAAAATCCTTTAGCTCAAAGATTTGTTTTTGCTCACTGCTTCAGCTCAGACATCTGACCACAATAGTCAAACGTTTGTCGCAACTCTTTGGTTTCTCACTACACATGCTTAGACGTCTGTCGCTTTTAGCCAGACATCTGAGCTGAAACTTCACCTCTGTAACAACCCAGAAAATATGAACCAATTTAAAAAAAAAAATTTTTGGCAATTTTAGTGAATTTTGTATATTTAAAATGAATTATTTTATATAATAACGAAGAGAAATTTATTTAGAATAAAATTATAACGTATTCGTTGGAGTATAAATATTTATTTTTAATTATACAAGGAATTGGAAATGGCGCGGTAGCTCGAAAATTCGATTTCAAATTTCAAATGAATGCACAGGATTCAAAATAAACCGGATTTTAGCGAAACCAAAAATAATAGAATCTATTTGAAAATATCTTTCCAACGAATCTGAAAAACTGAAATTTCATAGCGGGAATAAAAAGTTATGCCTAACTGAAAATTCAGAATAGTCGCTATGAAATTTTGGTCCTTAAAAATGGAAATTTTGCAAACGACCTCCATTTTCGACGAAACCTCTTTTGTTGGATCCGGGATGTCAAGTTATTGCTAGATTCCAAAATTCGTAATTTTCTGAATCAATATGTGCATCGCAAAAGAAAACGTGTTTTGATAGTTTCAGTCAATTTCGATCGACCAGAAAATGACCATTTTTCAAACAGTCTCCAAATTTGACAAAATTAGTTTTGTTAGAACTGTATCATCAATGCGAAGCTATAAAATAATTTTCAGGAATTTTTAGAATCCGTATGTGGCCCCGATACATTGAAATGCGCATTCAAATTCAATATATATATTTATATTTTGATTTTGACGAAAACTGGTCGAAACGATTGAATCAGCTTACGATACATATCCCATTATGTCCGGAATGGGGGTAATCAACTAGGGGGGACAGTCATTGGGCCTCGTTTGGAGTTCAAATGGAAATTCAACTCTTTTTAGAATTAAAAAAAATATATATATATATATAATATATATAAATTTTCAATTAAACCCCCTTTCCCCATCCAGTTCCCCCCAAACCAGAAAATAAATCGAAAAAAGGGGAATCAGACCTCGATCTCGCGCCTCCAGGCCGCGCTTGCGTCGTCGTCGCCGCCTCCGGTGGCCGCCCTCCTCAGCTCTAAGCCTCCTCTCCCTCTCTCACCACCCCAATCGCCCCCCTTTCGCTCCCTTCTCTCTCCAATCAAAGAAACCCCCAAAAAAAATCCTGGAACCACAAAAGGCCATCGCCTCCGGCCAATGTGGGCCCATCGCCGCCTGAGCAAACCTCCGGCGCCCCTCCCCGACCGCGAGCAGCCCCCTACGGTCGACGAACAGCAGTACCCCCTCTCTCTCGATGTAAGTTTTATTTATATATATATTTTTAAAATCCAAGTTTTATAGGTTAAAATTATATATACATATATATTTATTTATTTCAGTTTTTAGGAGTTAAGAATTTATTTTTAAAATAAGTTTTATTTATTTAAAGTTTATATTTTTATAATGATAATGATTATATTTTTAATAATGAAAAGATTATGTTTTTCTAAACAAAAAGATTTGATTTTTTTATAAAAGTAAAGATATGATTTTTACTTTAGGAAAGATTATATTTTTAAGTCGGAAAAGGGTTTGATTTTTGAATAGAAAAAGCTTATTTTTAAATATAGAAAAAGCTAATTTTTATCATATGAAAAGTGAAGAAAGATTGAATTTTTATCATTAATAGCGAAGATTAAAATATAATTTTTAGCGATGAAAAAAGGAATTTTTAGTGATAAAAAAATAGAATTTTGAGCTATGTAAAGATATGATTTTTAATAAATAAGCATCATATTAAAAATGTGATTTTCACTATGAAGAGTGTAAAAAGGACTGCGTTGGAATAACGGACAAATCCAAACCGTTCAGAAATAAGGAATGGGGGAGTGGATCCCAACGGTGAGAACTTCACACTTTTAATTTTATTTCTAGTTAAAATATATACTAGGATGCAGACGATGCTTAGCAGCACCCGACACTCGTCGTCCACATCCCATGGATGACTTGTTTGTTTGATTGATGTGTTGTGAAAATTTATTGTGTGATGTGGAATGGAATAAAATATTTTGTGGTTAAAAATATAATTTTTAACGCATATATGAATAACTAAATATTTATAAATAAATCGGATGATTTGTTTACGTACACACATTTGACTGATATTGATTGGGATGATAAATTTTACACATGGCCCAACTGCACAAATAAAATTCATTATTTGTTGATTAAAACCCCACACGGGTATTGGGATGCTATTGGACATACACTAATCCCAATAATTAGCTGTATGTCGATCGATCGATTGATAGGCTGTGTAAGCGTCGAATATTTATATTTGATGCTTATGCAGTGTAGAATGCACTTTTGATGATGGTTGACTGTGTTTGATTGTTGTTATGTACATATGTGTATGAAATCCATATAAATCAAATTATATAGTAATTGACTGTGTCTGATTCCAGTTCAGAAAGAATAAATATTTTAAAATAACGATATTTTAAAATAACGAATATTTTAAAATAATATTCAGTGAAAGATCAAAATATGATTTTGATTTCCGATTTGGGATGGACGGGAATATATTTAAATATATATAGCCGTGTTGATTAGATTGACGCCATTTGATGTGAACGATATTTATATTGATTTTATTCATTTTTATAATGAATATCGAAAAGGAAATGATTTCAAAAATCTAATGTTTTGAAAACACTATCATTTATATATCGAGGATATGGAATATTCGATGTTGATTTGAAATTGAATATGAAGTTGAAATCATTTTGAAAACGAATTTAAAACGATTTATAAAATACGTTTTGAAAGGAAACCGACGAAATATATAAAATATTATATATATATATATATATATATATATAATGGCCTGAATAGAACGCGTCGCGCTGCGTCAATTCGCGAATTTCGACCATTGACTTCGAACGGACATTACGGGAGATCCGACCATCGGATTTTCCTAAAACCGGAACCGTTGGGTTCATATCGAAAAGAGCTTTTTAACGAATATTAGAGATTTGAAATCTAATGGTTGGATTTGGAATTATGTCCAAATCAAATTTGGAAAAGGCCGTTTATGGAAATTGACTGTACGAGCCTTGATAAAATTATTAAAAATATCAATAATTTGTGTAAAATCATAACAAATGATTTGGAATGAATTAGGATGAAAAATTCCATATTTGAAAAAATAAAAATAGTTTTTTTTATCAAAATGAACTAGTTTTGAACTAGAATTATATTCCAATATTTTTAAATAAATAAATTGGATTTGAAATGGTTTTAAAGATAACTGGAACTCCCAATATATGAATTGGAATGGATTTGAATCGAAATTATCTTCAGAATATTTCGATATTGGATTCTGTGGTTATACGGATATTTTGGAGGAATTTGGAAGATATATATATCGTTATTCCAATACGATATTTGTTGGTTTCAGAATTTGATATTGAATATAAGCCGATATATTTTCTATTCAGAGCCTTGTATTTAATATTAAATTGGATTTTGGGTTCGTCGTGAATGGTATCTTTAATAATATTGCTCTTGAACCGAATGGAGTTAAGAAAATTAGAAACTGACTGGAGATTAGTTAAGTTGAATGGTTTCCTGGGTATTGATCTGATGTTGGTTTCGGCCTTCGGGGTTAATACTTAGGGGATTGTTCTCTTACTAATTTACAGTTAGAGGCTAATGTGAATTGGGTTTATTGTGAACTGTGTTTTTAACGACATTCGTTCTTTAACCCAATTTACAGTGAAATGTGATTTGGGATTTATAAATCTTTTTATTTAGATTTAACGGGAATTTTCCAAGGTAACGTTTTCCAATTTAATATATTAAATTGGAATTGAATGGAATTCGATTTGATAATAATCGAAGTGAACTTCTGTGGAGGAAGACTGTTAATACATATGGAATTTAAGAGGCGTTGTCGTTATTCCATTTATATTATTGGTTGGATATGGAAATTGATATCGATTATATATTGATTTGTTTTTTCATAAAGATTCCATAATTAATGGAATGTGATTTAGGTTGTCGTGAATGGTATCTTCAATAATACTATTCTTAGACCCAACGGAGTTAAGAAATTCAGAAACTAACTGGAGATTAGTTAAGTTGAATGGCTTCCTGTGTATTGATCTAATGTTGGTTTCGGCCTTCGGGGTTAATACTTAGGGAATTGTTCACTTGCTGATTTATGGTTAAAGGCTGATGGAATGGAATGAAATGTGATTTTGGGTTTATCGTGAACCATGTTTTAAATGATATTGGTTCTTTAACCCAGTTAAAGACAGAATATGGTTTCCCAAGTTAAACAATCGTTAATATTGATTTTTGGGAAGATTAAAACCAAGTGGAGTTTTTAATGCATCTTTAATTAGATTGAAATGATATCCAAAGGAAGATTAAAGAATATATTTAAAGAAATTATCTTTAATAAAATTAATGGGAACCTTCCCAAAGTATAAGAATATTTGAAGAAAGGAATATTTTGGATTGGAATGAGTCGTATGTTGTGTTTTTAGAGCACTTGTTTATTATATACGCGAGTTATTCAGAAAGACCGGGTTTATCCCATTCTGAATAACTGATTCGACGATGTGTCAAGGATGAAGATGGTGGTTGAAGACCGAAGGTCTTCACATTGTTTGGATGATTACTGATGTCTTGATTGGGTTGTACACCCAAGGCTAGGTAATAAGTGGTGATCGTCCAGACGTACTTGGAGATCGACGGATATGCGAGGACCTCTCCCCTGTATTGGACATATGGGGGAGGAATAAGGAGCCTCTGGTTTCGTTCAGACCCAGAGCGAACTTGTAAATGGATGTGTGTCTGACATCGGATGTCATTCTGTGTGATTGATATATATCGGTTGCATAGCGTGAATTGCCTGTGTGGCATGCTGAGATGCAAATGATCAAGGTTTCTGTTGAAAAACAGATTCTTATGGTTGATGATCAAAAAACGGCCTTTGTGGCATAGCTTTGTGTAGCGTTAATTCGTGAGCCTCACCCCCCGGTGTGAACCAGAAATGGGAGAGGACTGCAGGGAGGGCATGCGTTTCTTTCTAGCTAGGAGTGGTGTAAATGTTTTACACGCCCTAGCATTTTACTTATGTGGATGATGGATTGCGAGGCGCCTCAGTTATATCGGTTGATCCGAGACCGATGGAGTCATTTGGCTCATTGACACCCCATAGGGTGAGAAAACGCATTGTTCAGGCATTTTAATCCACTCCGTGTGGACCGGCCCTGAAGATCCAAGGTGCAGTTGCGGCTGTTCCTGAGACACGGGCTAGAGCGTCTCGAAGCGGTAAGGATGATCCCTTGCCTTGGTTCACAGATGAAAATCCAACTTCCAATACGACATTTTACGGTTTTGATTGTAAACCTATATATGGCGACATAGTGGTATGAGGCACTTATGCCGTCTATGATTGATACTTATAATTGAAATTGTTTTGACACTATACACTTATAATAATAAAAAAAGATGAAATTTCATGTACCAAGAATTTTTTGGCTATTATAAGGTAAAAACTCTACCCTCCGGCTTGCGTTGCATTGTTTGATGGGACATGAGTCTTATAATAGCTTCATTGTTCTTTATTTAGCATTGCGCTGTTGTTTTATGCACTGGTATTCTTGGGAGGAAACCCGTTCCGTGTTATACGGCGTGGTCCCTGGATTTACCTAACTTTAAAATAAAGATTAATAACTATTTTAGTTCTCACACAAGTCACATGACTGATCTGGAGTTTATTGTTTTAACCTAAACTCTGGGTACCCCTATTTCCACATGGGCAGCTTGTAGTTTTGGTTTTGCAGATTTATATTCACAGGATCCTAGTTTACAGCTGGAATGATATTCGGAAAGCTCTGTATCCGTATATTCCTTTCAGTTGTGCTTTGTATTATTTTCTGCTGCATTGTAATTTGTAAATCTCTGATATTTAATAAATGTGTAATATATATGCATACTCTGTATATTCTTGTATTATGATGTAAACTGTTGTAATAAGCAATGAAATGTTCTTCTGTTTGTGTTCTGATTCGTCATTTTCTCAATTCAATCCGGGCTTTCCTTCATGGGGAAGTTTGGGTCATCTCAACCTCCTTTTCATCTGCAACTTCTTCCTACGAGCTCCGATTTGCGAATCGTCTTCTCCGTTATAAAGATACTTCATAACACGTCATCGCCTTCAACATATATGTGATTTTATATCACAAATCAAAACAACTATAATTTTCACTTTATATTAATCTCAAATAAGGTTAATGGGCATAATTATGGATAACCCACATACAGTACAAAACCAGTCCAAACTTAAAAAAACCATAACTTCATAATCATTTGTTCGTTTTTTAACAATAACCATTTGAGAAACTATCATCATGAGATGACGGAACTAATTTAAGAGCATAATTCAACTCATATCAAAAGTTATAGTCCAAACAATATTTTCAAGGTAAAAACGGTCGCATGGACATTCAGAAAAAACTGTAGCTTTGCAAAATATCCATAACAACCATATCCTAAACTATATAATCATATGACCAAATACAAAGAAAATAAATCTATTTATGTTCCTCCGATATGTAACATATGTATCGCTATTGATTTTGTGTGTGTGTAAAATGTTAAAATTTAACCTGATGTCGATTCATAATTTTAGATAACATGAAGTAAAGCATATGAATTTACACACGCATTATTTAATTAAATATATTATCCATAAATATAACTAAATTAAATAGTGAAAGCATATATATATATATTACTATAATAATTTAGGTCTATATTGCCAATTATTTCATATCAATAAACTATGTCAATACACTAAATGGATACGATTGGTATTAACCAACCCACTAATTCATTAAATTGTGATAACAAGTTTAAACTTTAAAGAAACCAAAATCTACACTAAATAATATTTTCAAATCAAGCAGCCAGTTTAAATGTACAAAACAAACTAGTATAAGACTACACAAAATAACAACACATAAGAGATTTTAGACTAGATCTACTGAATGATAATTTATATATACCTATATGAAATTTTGGTAAGGATTAAATATCATGAATAAATATAATAATGGAAGAATTGAACCTGAAAAGTCTTGCCTTTTGTAATACATCGGTTCGAGGTTTCTTGTCGCTTTCTGTACAAATACCACCTTCTCTCCACGTGGAGATCCGACCCGACTTGAGGCCCAACATCTCTTCGAGGTCAAGGTAAAGATTGTCCAAAGAATGTCTCAATGGGACCCAACCAAGGATTGGATAGGGCATGGGGGCAAGATCCTTTGATAATCCAAGAACCGCTAGTGGAGATGATTCTTTAGAGCATATTTATGATATATGGGCATACGTTAACAAAATTGGCCTCTTCTCGGATGTTTTTTCCACATCTAATAGGAAGATTCCTTTAAAAAGGTAACATGAAATGGACAATTTACAGATATATCCTATCTATGATGTAAATCCACACCCAATTTTACAAGACAATGATAAACCAACTAGCTTTTATTTTATGTTAATTTGATTCAAATTGATTTTTTTAGAAGGGATTATTTCATTTTCATTCAGACTGTCAATAGATATTCAAAAAATAAAGTTTTATCAACATCCATATATGAAAAGCGAATAAGTGTCTAATATTTAAACAAGTGGATACCGAAGTGCATACAGAGGTATTTGCATTTGAAAATTATGCGTCTACTTTTGTCAAAATTACAATTTTCTCTTTGTGTATTTTAGTATAATGAAATATATCAGTTTATTGTTTTATTGAGATAATAGTTTATATTATATCTATTTAATTTATATTAACTATTAGTTTATTATCATCATGTACGTTGATTTTGTGTACTTAAATAATGAATGTTTATAAAAAAGTATTAAACTAAAATTTTCTATTCATGTTTCTTGATTTGTTGATCGTTAGTAAATAAGATAATTATTTGACATCCTTCCATACTCATGCACGCCAATGTTAAATATCCAAAAATAATTTTGAGTGCAAATGGGGATACGACATGATCCGCTTTCAAAATTATCCATTGATAAACCTAATTTTTGGCCATATGTTAAGAGAGGAGAAAAATATTAAATGAAAGAATGAACGATTATTTTTTAGTGAATTTGTCTTATTTGAAAGAATGAAACATTTCCATTTCTTTCATTTAAAATTTCTCTAATTGGTCTACTAGTTTTCTCTTAATCCACCCCTATCTTTCGGATATGTGGATGGCGTTGGATGCCGTCAAATAACACAAACTTTTAATAAATCTCTTCAAGTACTATCTTTTGTTTATACATATTTAAAGTTATATTAATATTGTATATCAATTGCATGCAAATATAACTTCTATATATGCATCCAAATAGTCACAAACAGCTCCAGAAGATTAACTATACAAATTAAATTAATTAACCAATAACATTTAAATTAAATAATTTTATTTTTTTTAGGAATTCACAAATATGATTGTGTGACTCAAATGTATGATCAACAATTAATATTGAATTACACAAGTACTAACATTGACACTTTAAATTCGCTAGCGTTGTGATAGTTTAATTGAATCTCTTGCTTACAAATCTTTTAATTCAAATTATATTTATATAATCTTAAGAGATACTGGCAATGACAATAGTTTGCACACTATCTATTTCACTGACACTGTATCTCATTAGCATATACGGTGTCAGGGATTTATCAAAGCTATAATAATATCCTTATTCAGCTTTATCAGTAAAAAAACAAAGGTATTGGTTCAATAATAAATTTTATTAACCATTCTACTCTAGGCATAATTTTTTACAATGAGTTAACTATAATTATCGAGATACTAACGATATACAACTAAGGGAATTAATTCTATTTAAATAGTGTTTTACTCCTAACGTTTCATATTTGACCTAATAATATTTTATGTACTTTATAAATCTTCATTTCTTGATTTAACTATATTCAAAGTGGAGTATTTACATTGAAGGAATATGGTATTCTCAAGTCAAGGAACTGTATAGTGTCATCCCTTTGAGATTTTAAGTTTAACCTAGTTGTTATTGACCAACAAAAAATACTCGAACAAGTCATCACATATTTTCCCAATAACTGCTAGTACTAACACATCAATGTCTTTAGCAACCATAACTATTACACCGCTGGACATTTGAATAGTATTACACACTTTGGTTTCTATAGATATGTTGGGGTTTTGTGTGCAGCGAAAGTTTGATGAAACGCCCAGAAAACGGGATCTTGTTCACCCAATCACTTAAAGATGAGTTTGATTGAAAATAACATCACAATCAATCGAAAATAACAACAATACATTAATATTCCACCCAACCACCCCCTTTATTGATTCACGAAAAACAAATTTTGTTTACACTCAATGGATCAATACCCAAAAATAAACAAAATACAATTGAATCAATAACCTTATTGAGATAGGAAAAGAATATCTAGATGACTACAAATATTGTTGGAGCAGAAGAGTGATGAAGAACAACGACAAACCCTTGGACAATATGAAGGCACCAACTACATCTTTCAGCAGTAAATAAGAATAGTTACCCTCGGCCCAAATTCCTACATCTTCCTCTCTAGGGAGCAAGCCCTTGGAGGCACACAACCTCACCAGATATTCTCACATGGTTCCCTTGTTTTTTGTTCTGATCTAACCAAAAAGGTTGCATACGTAGAAATAGAAGACCTGGACAAATATCCAAATTGCCCCTTCAAAATATCACTAAAATACAAACCTTTATTTCTTTCCTTCTATAATAAAATCAATCAGCCACACTACACTATATATGCTAATTAGACTGTGTTTTTAGCCGTATCTAAAGTAATTAGGCACGGTAATAAGTCGTATCAAAAACCGGTGTGTTATCTTATTAGATACGGCTATAAACCATAACTCATTTGACGTTACATACGGCTTTTAGCGGTATGTAAAGTGTAATCAGAAATAACCTTGGACTGTATCTACATATATATATGTGTGTACACACACACACACATACATACATGTATATATAAATATATCATATATATATATATATATATATATATATGTGTGTGTGTGTGTGTGTGTGTGTGTGTGTGTGTGTATAAACAGAAACTGTAGCACATATTTTTCATAACACAGAGCATATGTACCACAAATTATACATAGGAATAACACAATATATATATACACACACACATTCAAAACATTACAAGTTTGGTCATAACACGAACACAATGTACATACAAACATAAACATATACAATAAAAGGAAACTATCAAAGATTTTCATCACATTACGAACTAACAAAAAACACCAAAATTTCCAAGTTCCAATAGCACAAAAGCACCAACATACAAACATAACTGAATCGTGATATATATAGCTTGCAGCCTAAGTTCCAGCAGCACAGAAACATCAAAATCTCCAACAGGACAGCCTATAAAATACAAGAAACAAGTTACAAATACTTCACTGGACAAGAGATCGACATTGTAACTCACCGTGACTGAGATGCAAACATAAATACAGAATAGATAAGTATATGTCGATCATTGTGTTTGTGTAATTTCATTGGACACCAATAACAGTGAAGGGCATATCATGTCGATCAGTGTGTTTGTGCAATTTCACAGTAGTTGATTAGTGTGTTTGTATAATTTCCCGGTAGTTGATCAATGTGTTTGTGTACAAATACTTCACTAGACACGAATTACAACCTAGTCGAATCGACTAGTCGAATGTCGTACAGATAACAGTAAACTTGCATAGACAACCTAGAAACATACCAGTATCTCATATACTTTGTGGTTTAACATGACCTCCAGCATCGTATATAGGAGATCGACATTGTATACATGAATATAGAGAAACTAAAATAACATTCGATTTGATCAGTATATGTCTCAAAAATGAATGAATACACATTGTAAACTGGTTTTGTTATGACCATAGGCTTTTAAATGAAATTAACAGCACATAGGAATGGAAAATTGATAGTCATTAAAAATGCAAACCCAAAAGAAGAATCACCTGAACTGTAGTCGATCTGTAACACCGGTAGTTCGTACCCTAGCATACAGAATATCTATTGTATATAACGTTGTTGTATACACAATTATATGATTTTTGTTTGATGATAACAATTAAATATATTTTATTATTAAACGTGCTTGTAACTGTACTAGTATACTACACAACAGCCTTCATACCTGTCACAAACATGAAACACACACAGTACACTAAACCGAAATGAAACTAAATTCTAGCTAATATAAATTTTTAATTTTAAAATTTTGTGTGCTTCGGCTTTCTGGTGTGTTTTCTCATCATTTTTCATGACTCGATCTGATTTTTTTTCTATCCGACTGTGTCTAGACAGCTTGTGATATTCACAGTGATACACTGTAAATACCATAAGGAAGACATCATATATATATATATATATATATATATATATCAATGCACGGATAGAAAAACTTGTTTGAATGGCTGCATATACACACGTGTACACGTGTGCATTGCATCGCCAGTCCAGTGTGCAACTGAGGAGTAGCCACGTGGACCATCTCGACTCAGTGCAACTCAAAATGGAGCAAAATCACAAGCTAGCAATGCATTGACACATATATGATTCAACAAATACAACAATGGTCGATACAGCTCAAAAAATGGTGCAACAAATTTTAACATGGATGGGCATTGGAGATGTATACATATATAGTGGGTCAACATGGACGGTGCATCACAGCATACACACAAAATGAAATGGCTCACAAATGGTCGAGCAATGGTACAAGTATATGCAAGTCGAGAAAAACTGGCAATGATTCTAAAATCTTTTTTTTGGAAAGGGACTGCACAAAGCATTCAAAGTACACATAGTCATGTCAGCATGATCAGGGATATACAGCATGGAACCAAACATGTCAGGGGATAACACAATACAAAAGTGCCAAAGCAACCATGAAAGTCCACAATGATACTCAGCATGATCAAACCATGCACAAGCTCAATCATGGGGCCAAACATGTCAAAGCAGGAAGAGAACAACTCAAACATGGCAACAGCAAGCAATAAGTAAAGCCGATTTCAAGATGCAATTTCAGGTGCAAGTCAAGGCAGTGTAACATATATATGGTAAACAAGTTCAAGTCAGGTTCACTTTGCAACAGGGAGAGAGAATTAATTATGGCCGAGTCTATGTGTGTCAACATGAACATGTCAATCTAATTCATATGAAGCAGCATGATCAAAATTTCACACAAGTTAAAGTTAGCAATAATGGTTCTGTTCTGAGTTCAAGCACAAGTGAGAAATGCTTTTTAGTTTCAGGTTCAGGTGAAGACATATGCAGTGACACAAATCAGCATGGATATGCAGGATCATAATTGAAGAACAAACAAATCAGCGTGCAAGTTTGTCCAGAAATGCTCAAGGAAATTATTCAACAGTTTTTCAAAAGTGGGAAGTTTCTTTCCAGTTTTACTATACAGAAATTCATGGCAACAGTTTTAATAGTGAACCCATTTATTTAACAAAGACAAAATCCGTACAGGTGTAAACATTTGCCAAGAAATCAATTGTCGGAAACATTTTTTGGCAAGATTTAAATTCACTTCTGGGAACAAATCATGCAGTTTCTTTTAGGAACCAATCAAGGCCGAATTCATTTAAGGCATTATAGGAAACAAATTAATTTTGTTCTGAAAACATCTTACAACAATATTTATCATAGAAATCATATAAGTATTTTATTTTGGCAAGAACAATTCTATTGTTTCCAGAATTTCATTATGGTTTCCAGAAATGAGTGAAATCTACTAATCATTTATGGCAAGAAATTTTCAATTTATTTTCCTGGATTGAATAAATTTAGTTTGGCAGATTTCAAACATTTTCAAATGTGTTCAATACAATCAAGCCAGCTTTCACGCAATCTATTGCTCAAGGGACATGTTTTCGGCCAAGTCATCAACCAGCTATGGAAAGTTTTAAACAACAAATCAAGTAAGGATTCATTCAAAGGGACAGAAACAAGTCTGGGTTCATTTTTTTATGGCAATATATTCAAATTCAACGCTGAGGAAACCAAAACATGAAACATCACAAATCAGTGCAAGCCATTTAAGTTGAAATCAGAGCAATCAAAGGATTTTGAAATCCTATTTGAACACCAAATCATCATAGGCACAAATTGTCGAAAACCAAGAACACAGATTCAAGAGCAAAATTGAAACAATTAAATCAGAGATTCTTACAAGTTTTCGATCGCATGCAGACAAGATTGCCCTAATCAGATCGACAAAGAGTAACATCAAATTCAAGCATCAGAGAACCACGACATCGTTCCAGAAGCCATTGAATAAATTTGGGGAAATTTTCTTAAACCCTAGAGCCGCCGCCATTTCTATTGGAGAATCAAAAGAGAACGGGAAAAATGAGATAAGGGTGTACCCCTTTAAACTATGGTCGGCCAAGTAGATGTGTTTAAAGGGAGATTTAATTTTTCCTTTTTAATTATAGGGTTTTATTTTCATTTTTTTGTATTTTAAATTTCTTCTGTAAATCGTCTGAACCAGTTCTAGAGTCTGTAAAATCTAGAGGGAATCTAGTTAGGGTTTAGTTGGAAAGTTTACTAGAGTCTGTAAAATCTAGGGTTACAGGTTTGTAATTCAGGAAAATCTGGTCGAGGGGATATCGGTCAGTCTAGGGTTTTGAGCGTAGGTTTAGTACATGAGCAGGTAGTGCGAGTTTACAGTGTCTGTAAGTGGCATCTATTATTAACTCCTAGTAGAAACCTTAGGAATGCAGCAGGAGGCAGGATTTTGCCGAAGCTGGGTATATCATGTGTTATTTACTTTCTGTATTTTTATTTCTACTGCATTCTATGATCTGTGAATATTTTAATATCCCGTAATATTTAAACTCTGCGATAATATGTGATAAACCCTATTCACCCCCCTCTCGGGTTAATCTAGATCCAACAAGTGGTATCAGAGCAGGTATTTTCTTTAACTCTAGAGTCATGTGTAACCCTAGTTGTCAGTCCATCGAGAGTTAGTCCAGTAATATTCCACCTATTTTCAATGGAACAGATTTTTTAAATTGGAAATTAAAAATGAAAATTTATTTAAAATCTGTTCATATTAAATATTGGAGTATTATTATAAGTGGAGGAAATCTATCAAATAAAAAGTGTAAAGCTATCAATACTCGTGCTATGAACATTATTTTTTCTTGCCTTAGTATTGATCAATTTAAACTTGTCCCCTGTTGTTTAACTGCGCAGGAAATATGGAGAACTCTCGATGCAAAGTATGGAAGAAATGACTAAAATTGCTCAAAACCCCACAAGGACAACTCAAGTTCAGAATTTTGCTTGACTGGATTTACCAAGGATGAATCAGACGATGGAGACTCAAGAGATGATGAGACAGGAGGTTATTCATATGAAAATTTAGTTCATTTTTGTACCGAATTAACAAAAACTGTTGATAGTCTCCAATTTAGAAATAAATTTCTGAAATCTGAAAAACTTGAGTTGATTACCAAAAATAACATTTTGGAATTAAAACTTGAAAATGTCAGAAATTTAGAAAACTCCAACTGCAAAAATTGTTTCAAATTCAAAGCTGATTTAGTTCATCAAAATGAAGATTTCAAAAGACTTGAAAATGAAATCATGATTTTAAAAGAAAACGAGAATGAAATAATTTGTAAAAACAATTTTTTGCAAAAGGAATTGGATAATTTCAAGACATCTGAAAATTCCAAACTTGAAATTTTTGAAAATGAAAATTTGTCGAAAACTAAGTCTATTCTGAATGAGCTAGAAATTGAGATTGAAAAATTAAAGAAATTTGAATCTGAGAGTCGAAAACTTTTTGAATTTGAAATTGCTAGGTCTCAAACCAAAATTAAATTGCTTAATGATGAAAATTTGGTTTTGAAATCTGATTTTGAAAGATGTAAGATCACTAAAAATTGTTGTTCAGACTTAATGAAAGAAAACGGTGATCTTAAAACTGAAATTCAACGACTTGAAACAACATTGACTAAATTTTCTAATGGTGAAAAATCTTTAAATATGT
Source organism: Allium sativum (assembly GCA_030737875.1). Taxonomy (NCBI): domain Eukaryota; kingdom Viridiplantae; phylum Streptophyta; class Magnoliopsida; order Asparagales; family Amaryllidaceae; genus Allium; species Allium sativum. The sequence goes on from CM060912.1 coordinate 436,275,449, forward strand.
TGTTGAAAATTCAGTTTTCGTTGGGAAATAAAAGTTGACTCAGCTTTGGAAAATTTGATGTTTTTGAAAAGAGAAGTTCAAAAGATTCAAAAAATCCCTCAACCTTCTTTGAAAAGAATCGACTTAATAATCCGAACTTTAATAATTTCAAAGGATTTTTGAATCAAAAGCAAAATGTAAACTTGTTTAGAAACAACTCTGTTTGGACCCCAAAAAGAAATAAAATGAATTCGTCTAAATTCAAACAGATCTGGGTCCTTAAAGGCACTTTGGTAAATTTTGATGGGTTGCTATTCAAACAAGTTTAGGTACCGAAAGTCCAACACACAACTGTGAGTGGTTTCACCAATTTTGCTAGACAACTCAATCCCCTAAACACTTAGGTACTGGAGGTGGCTAAGGAACTGCTATTCAAAGGAGATTCAAAGTCAAACCATTTTATGGTTCTGTATCATTCACAGTTCCTCCAGCCAGGATTGCTGAGTCGGAGATTCTGGTTTACATGGATTTCAGGTGTAATCTCTAAACTCCTCTTTGTAAATATTTTTCTTTTTCTTTGTGTACTCCTCCTTATACCCCTTCTGGATATTTTCTTTGATTTTTTTTGTTGATTTGTCACTATCATATCATTGTAACTTCTTCCATTCTTTCTTAACTCCCAATTGCAGTACTCATGACCTTCTGGAAATTCACTTTAATTGAATAGAACTCTGACGTTTTAATCATTTCTAGATATTGAATTTAAGCTTGTAAATTTCTGCAATTGTTTTGAAGTTTATTTTCTGATTGCTGAATTCATAACAGTGTTGGTGTATTCTTGTCATATCTTGAACACTGTTGATTTGAATTCTAAATTTTGAAGATTTGAAAATTTAATGGATTTTCACACACCTATGCTATTTTGAGTTTTTTCTAATTCATTTTGGAAAGGCTTGAAAATTTATACTCATTACCGCACTCTGCTATTTATCAGTTGTGACAATTTCATTGATTTTCAGATTGGCTTGGATATTTTGATTTTTTTCATGAATTACAGTGATACATCTTTATTCATGATTATTATGGTTGAAATTAGTTTTTTTTAAATCATCTGAAATTCTTGATATTTTGATTATCGCACATCACTTAAATTCAATCTTGTGTGAATAATTCATTATATCTCAAACTTGACATTGATTCAAGTGATTTCAAATAAATTATTTTAATGTTTTGGATCATGAATGCCTCTCAAACTTGATGTAATTAATCTAAAATTTCTCCTGTACTTGTCAGAAATAATTTTGGATAAAATTCTTTGAAAAAAAGGGTCTTACATCTCTCTATTGTTTCATGGTTATTTGATTTAAATATTTGTTTATTTAAAATCATTTGAAATTATTTATTTATTGAATCTCACACATATCTTGAACCTGAAATTAATAACCTGGTGTGATTGATTCACTGAATCTTGAGAGTTTCATATTCCTCAAATGATTTCAAATAAACGATATTTTTAATCATTGGATCATGAATCATCTTATGTGACCGTCATCTTGAAAAGTGTGCTTTGAAACTAATTTTGTGCTGCTCTGATACTATTGTGAAAATGCTTTAAATGACTGCTTGTTTTGAGAAGAACTGTTTGCGGCTCTGATAAAAGTGCCTGATTTGTTAGTCTTGTCTTTTGGGCTTTGTGCTTAAAATTCTTTTGGTTGTGATATTTTTGTTTGTCTCCAGTGTCTTCTTACAATCCTTATTAATAGAGACATCAAGTGGTAATAGTTTAGAAATGCTGAATTTGTTTTTACTGTATATATATTTAATCTCTCGTGTCTTGTATAGTTTTTCATATCCCTCTTGTAATTGATTTTCAATTTCAAAGCTATTTACTGATTATTCATTCAGAAATTGAAATCTATATCCAAATTGAACTATACTTATAATTCATCAAAATTATTAACATAATTTGAAATTGTGATGAACTATGACTGCAGTATATTTCACAACAAGAGAAGATTTTATTTAGATTTTTCACGATGGTTGAACATTTATTATAATATCTTTGAATTAGCAATTATTTCAGACCATCTCCTTTATCTATCATCATTCTGCCATCTATGATAATTTTATATAAATGTGGAGAGTTAATATGTTTTAAAGTCTTTTAAATAAACAATGGAAATATTTGTGATAGAAATGAGACTATGTTATTTATTCAGAATTAGTGATAATTGAAAATTTTCAATGATCCCGGTACAGTCGATCATATTTCATAATATAATTAATTTAGAAATTTATTTCACAGTCCATTTCTGTATCTACCCCATTTCCTATCATTCATGTATTGGTTTTATATACCGAGGAGTTTTTCCTTTTAAAACTGAAAATAATAAATATAATATTCATAAGTGTGTCTCTAACCTCATTTAAAAATCCAAGCTTTGGTCATGCATGGTTATTAGAAAATTTATAATTTAAGTTGCGACTGACCTCAATTAAAAAATCCAAGCTCTAGTTATGCGTGGTCAGTGTGCTCTTAAATAAAAGAAAAAGAAAAAGTGTGCTATAAGTAGAAACTAATTTGAAATTCTCCTTGGTATGTGAAAACCAGCCTATCAATCCATCTTTCTAATCTGTGAAATTTGTTAATGTTTTATGACGTATTATGAATTGTTGATTGATAGCTATTGGGATTTGAGATTATATGATTGCATCACTTAGATTGAATTATTAACTATAGTCCAAATCCATCAATGTTTTTGTGCTCAATTTTATAAAATTCTTTTGGAAATAATTGGAAAATATTCAGATTTTTGAAACTCTCTCCATTATATATAAATTTCACCGTAAATCCATCATTCTCTGCAATGTGAAATATGCCACTAGTTCTTAGTTTATTATGATTTTTGTTTGACTGATTGAGATTTATGATGACCATTCTTCCTCTTAAGTAGATATTGTATTTGTTAGTCATTTTTCGTCTATATTTTAAATTATGTATCCTTTTGTTCAAAAGGGGGAGAATAGTTGAGATTTTGATTTATGAGTGATTATTTTATAAATATTTTAATTTTGAAAATTCCATTCTATTCATTCATGCACAGTTATAGGGGGAGTTTCTGTTGTAGGGGGAGCTTTCAAATAGGGGGGAGTTCAGTTCTTCACTCTCAAACGCATTTATTGGATTCAAAATCTTAATATTTGTTTGTCGCCATCAAAAGAGGGAGATTGTTGTATATAACGTTATTGTATACACAATTATAGATTTTATTTGATGATAACTACCAAATATATTTTATTATTAAATGTGTTTGTAACTGTATCATATACTACACAACAGACAGGAATATAATATTTCTATTTAAATAAAATACAACTGTACAAAAATTTAAATATTCACATAGTATTTTATTTAAATAAAAAAAACAGTACAAATTTACAACTCCACTATTTGTATATACATCGTTGATATACATTTCAATACAGTCAATTTCAGTACACAGTTCCTCTCTACAACACTCACACTCGGTTATATACATTCACTCATATATTTCACTGTCATCTTCTGTCTTCTGTCTTCACAACTTTCAGCCAGTCCAGTCTTCATACTTGTCACAAACATGAAACACACACAGAGTACACTACAACAGAAATGAAATTAAATTCTAGCGAATATAAATTTTTAATTTTAAAATTTTGTTTGCCTCAGCTTTCTGGTGTGTTTTCTCATCATTTTTCATGACTCGGGCTGATTTTTTTTTCATCCGACTGTGTCTAGACAGTTTGTGATATTCACAGTGATACACTGTAAATACCACAAGGCAGAAAACATATATATATCAATGTAAGGACAAGAAAACTTGTCTGGATGGCTTCACATACACATGTGTATATATATACACGTGTGCACTGTCTCGCCAGTCCAGTTTGCAACTGAGGAGTAGCCACATGGACCATCTCGACTCAGCACAACTCAAAATAGAGCAAAATCACAAGCTAGCAATGCATTGACACGTACATGATTCAACAAATACAATAATGGTCGAGACATCTCAAAAAATGGTGCAACAACTTTCAGCATGGATGGACATTGGAGATGTATACATATATAGTGGGTCAACATGGATGGTGCATCACAGCAAACTTGCAAAATAAAATGGCTCACAAATGGTCGAGCAATGGTACAAGTATATGCAAGTCGAGCAAAGTGGCAATGATTCTAAAATCTTTTTTTTTGGAAAGGGGTTGTACAAATCATTCAAAGTGCACATAGTCAAGTCAGCATGATCAGGGATATACATCATAGAACCAAACATGTCAGGGGATAACACAATACAAAAGTGCCAAAGCAACCATGAAAGTCCACAATGATACTCAGCATGATCAAACCATGCACAAGCTCAATCATTGAGACAAACATGTCAAAGCAGGAAGAGAACAACTCAAACATGACAAAAGCAAGCAATAAGTAAAGAAGATTTCAAGATGCAATTTCAGGTGCAAGTCAAGGCAGTGTAACGTGTATATGGTAAACAAGTTCAAGTTAGGTTCAATTTGCAACAGGGAGAGAGAGTCAATCATAGCCGAGTCTATGTGTTTCAATATGAACATGTCAATCTAATTCATATGAAGCAGCATGGTCAAAATTTCACCCAAAGCTAAAGTTAGCAATAATGGTTCTATTCTGAGTTCAAGCACAAGCGAGAAATGCTTTTCAGGTTCAGGTTCAGGTGAAGACATATGCAGTGACACAAATCAGCATGGATATGCAGGATCATAATTGAAAAACAAACAAATCAGCGTGCAAGTTTGTCCAGAAATGCTCAAGGAAATTATTCAATAGTTTTTCAAAAATGGGAAATTTCTTTCCAATTTTACTATACAGAAATTCATGGCAATAGTATTAATGGTGAACCCATTTATTTGACAAAGACAAAATCAGTACAGGTGTAAACACTTGCCAAGAAATCAATCGTCCGAAACATTTTTTGGCAAGTTTTAAATTCACTTCTAGGACTAAATCATGCAGTTTATTTTAGGAAACAATCAAGGCCGAATTCATTTAAGGCATTACAGGAAACAAATTAATTCTGTTCTGAAAACATCTTACAGTAATATTTATCACAGAAATCATACAAGTATTTTGTTTTGGCAAGAACAATTCTATTGTTTCCAGAATTTCAGTATGGTTTCCAGAAATGACTGAAATCGAATAATCATTTATGGAAAGAAATTTTCAATTTGTTTTACAGGATTGAATAAATTTAGTTTGGCAGATTTCAAACATTTTCAAATGTGTTCAATACAATTAAGCCAGCTTTCACGCAATCTGCTGCTCAAGGGACGTGTTTTCGGCCAAGTCATCAACCAGCTATAGAAAGTTTTCAACAACAAATCAAGTATGGATTCATTCAAAGGGACAGAAACAAGTATAGATCGATTTTTTTATGGCAATATATTCAAATTCAATTCAACGCCGAGGAAACCAAAACAGGAAACATCACAAATCAGTGCAAGCCATTTAAGTTAAAATCAGAGCAGTCAAAGGATTTTGAAATCCTATTTGAACACCAAATCATCGTAGGCACAAATTGTCGAAAACCAAGAACACAGATTCAAGAGCAAAATAGAAACAATTAATTTAGAGATTGTTACAAGTTTTCGATCGCAAGCAGAGAAGATTGCTCTAATCAGATCGATAAAGAGTAACATCAAATTCAAGCATCAGAGAACCACGACATCATTCCAGAAGCCATCGAATAAATTTGGGGAAAAATTCTTAAACCCTAGAGCCGCCGCCATTTCTATTGGATAATCAAAAGAGAACAGGAAAAATGAGATAAGGGTGCACCCCTTTGAACTATGGCCGGCCAAGTAGAAGTGTATAAAGGGAGATTTATTTTTCCTTTTTAATTCTAGTTTTTTTTTTCATTTTTTGTATTTTAAATTTCTTCTGTAAATCGTCTGAACCAGTTCTAGAGTCTGTAAAATCTAGAGGGAATCCAGTTAGGGTTTAGCTGGATGTTTACTAGAGTTTGTAAAATCTAGGGTTACGTATTACAGGTTTGTAATTCGGGAAAATCTAGTCGAGGGGATATCGGTCAGTCTAGGTTTTTGAGCGTAGGGTTAGTACAGGAGCAAGGAGTGCGAGTTTACAATGTCTGTAAGTGGGATCTGTTATTAACTCCTAGTAGAAACCTTAGAAATGCAGCTGTAGGCAGGATTTTTCCGAAGCTGGGTATATCGTGTGTTATTTACTTTCTGTATTTTTATTTCTACTGCATTCTGTGATCTGTGAATATTTTAATATCCCGTAATATTTAAACTCTGCGATAATTTGTGATAAACCCTATTCACCCCTCCTCTAGGGTTAATCAAGATCAAACAACATCCTCTTATACACACAAAAAAGAACAAATAAACCAAATGTCGACTTTCTGATTAAGTATTTACTGGGCTTTCTGATTAAGTGTAAAATAATGTATACCTGCTCCAACATCTAAAGATATATAATCATCATCTTCGGATAACACACATACTGGACTTTCTGATTAAGAATTTACTGGGCGATCCACCAGGTAGATGCATATTAGCTCACGCCCAGGGTCAGTAATCCATGCTTATTAGATTTATCCAAATGTCGAATGTCACTTCACTTAACCTTTGGAAAAAGTTGCTTTCACTGGAAACTTTCAGTTTCTTTGAAGCAGACTGTTTAGTGCAAGTTAACTTACACTACAGTCTGCTACAAAGTAGGGGAAAGTTGCTAGTGAAAGCAGCTTTTTACTAAGGTTTAGTGCAGCAAAAGCCGACATTTGGATAGACCTAGTAAGCATGGATACCTAACCCTACGCGTGAGCTAAAATGCATCCACCTGGTTGATCGCCTATTAAAATATTAAACAGAAAGTATAGTAATCATCCATCTACCAAAATTTTCAACAAACATGTTAAAATATTTTCAGTTTGTTATATCTCAAAATAGAGTAAACTTGTTATAAGACAACCCAATTTAAATTTCAAGCATAAGGCAAACAAACAGTTAAATGACGATGAAATCATGGCAAACTAACTCATTGTTTTTTCTTTGTTTCATGGATATACCGCAATCTTAAATTATACCATACATGTTTCCAATAGCAATTCAGATGTTTTTTACATTATCACAAATCATGATTCAAATTTGATTTCTCTGATTTTATGGTATAACCACATATCTGTCCCTAACACAAAGTAGCAATCATGTAACACACTTACACAAACCAATTCAATTGAAACAACTAGCACACTAACCGGCAGCGGAGTTGAGGATTATTTCTAGATAGAGCAGAAGAAAAAAACTGCTTACAAATCATTTTCAGTTGGACAAAAATGACAGTTTTTACATAGGATGTATAATTTTAAGCTTGGGCTTGTGCCTTAGGTGGGGACACAGTGGCTCCGCAACTGACGTTAACACAAAGTAGTAATCAACTATCACACAAAGATTTCAACTGTTCCCTACTATCAGTCATGCATGCCAAAATTCAATTTAAACGCATACCTAGGTTGTCGAAGGAGGGCTATGCAGACCACGGATTGCTGTGTTTCTGCCGAAGGAGAGGGTTGTTCGTCTCTATCGAAGGTGGAGGTACAATTTAGTGACCGAAAACTCTAATTTGGGTTTTCAGTCACCGTTAAAGTAAAAAAAATGGAAAAGGGAGCGGCCAATTTTTTTTTCCCGAGTGCCTAATGTAATGCACAATATGATACAAATTCGATTTGGCCCAAAGCTGTATCAAATTAACTAATCCGGGGATTCGTTGTAGATGATCAGATTTAGGGCATTTGGGGTGGTGCAGATCGCAAAATGTAGTCTGATACGGATCTGAGCATTATCAAATACGATACGGCTTTAACCCATATTATATCTCCGCATTCAACTATGCCAAATTGGCTGTTATGGTGTAGTGTCATTCACACCAATCAGTCAATCAAATCAATTAATTGATCAATCAAATCAATTAATTGATTATATCATCTTCATAAATTATTTGAATCAAAAATTCAACATTCCACCTTGATTCAAATATCACATATCTCCAAAAATCCACAAACAAGTCAACCTAGCTCTTTCAACAACACGTACTCTCAATTAAAATCAACCTCGATTTAAAGGAAATGAGATACACCCTAGTCGATTTGAAAGAACTACGACCTTACCTCAATTACAAACACAACCCACCGCCTGCGAATGGTGCATCTACCTGAGCTGCACCATGCAAAACTAACGGTTTAAAAGCGTTTGTGATACGACAAGATCTCTAACTTGTGGATTTTTCCACATCGACACCCATCTTCCTCTTGACATGATCTCTTCATCTCCGAGATCCCTCGAGCATCATCAACATCTAGAACCCTTCCGGTATCATGATCCTCTGCCTTAGGACCGTCAGCAGTGACTATATTAACCTCTCCACCTTGCTGCGGACTAGGTTCTTCATCTGCACCTGCCTTCTTCTTTGACTTTTTCCATCCTCCCGCGTCCGTATCAGAGGGTTTCTTCTCATCTCCATTAATTAGACCATTGAGGCATGGAACATCCACCATCATAGGCTTTTAAATCCCCCAATATCAGTCATTAATAAATAATCATCTACGAAACAATATCATCTCTGACATCTACAATCTTCAATCCAAAATCACTCCAAGTTATGCAATGAACCAAGCTCTGATACCAAGGGCTTTGTGCACGATGGGAGTTTGAAAAAATGCCCATAAAACAGGAACTTTTCACCTAATCACTTAAAGATGAATTTGATTAAAAATAATAAAACAATCAATCGGAAATAATAGCAATACACAAGTATTCCACCCAACCACCCTCTATATTGATTCACCAAAAAAAATTCTTTACACTCAATGGATCAAAACCAAAAAATAAACAAAATATAATTGAATCAATAACTTGAGATAGGCAAAGAATATCTAGATGACTACAAATATTATTGGAGTAGAAAATAGATGAAGAATGACTATAAACCCTTGGACAATCTGGAGGCACCAACTACGTCGTTTAGCAGTAAATAAGAATAGTTACCCTCACCCCAAATTCCTACATCTTCCTCTCCAGGGAGTAAGCCCCTAGAGGCACACAACCTCATCAGGTATTCTCACATGGTTTCCCTGGTTTTTTCTGATCTAACCAAGAAGGTTGCATATATAAAAAGTAGAAGACCAAGGAAAATATCTAAATTATGCCTTCAAAATATCTCCAAAATATAAACTTTTATTCCTTTTCTTCTATGATAAAATCAATCAATCACACCAATCAATCAGTCAATCAAATCAATTAATTGATCAATCAATCAAATCAATTAATTCCTCTTCATAAATTATTTGAATCAAAAATTCAACTCTCCACCTTGGTTTAAATATCACATATCTCCAACAATCCACAAACAAGTCAATCTAGCTCTTTTAACAATATCTACTCTCAATTAAAACCAATCTCGATTTCAAGGCAGTGAGATACACCCCAGTCGATTTGAAAGGACTATGACAACACCTCAATTACAAACAAAACCCACCGCCTGCAAAAGATGCATCTATTTGAGATGCACTACGCAAAACTAACGGTCTAAAAGAGTTTGTAATACCACAAGATCTCTAACTTGTGGAATTTTCTATATCGACACCCGTTTTTCGCTTGACATGATCTCTTTATCTCCGGGATCCCTCGAGATTCATCAACATTTAGACCCTTATCGATACTATGATCCTCCACCTTAGGACTATCAGCAGTGACTATATTAACCTCTCCACCTTGTTGCGGACTAGGTTCTTCATCCGTCACTCGCATTCTTCTTTATCTTCTTTCCATCTTCCCTCATCCATATCAGAGAGTTTCTTCTCATCTCCATCAACCAGACCATTGAGGCATGGAACATCCACCATCATAGGCTTCTAAATCCCCCAATATCGGCCATCAAAAAATAGTCATCTACGAAAGCAACATCATTTCCGACATCTACAATTTTCAATCCGAAATCATTTGAAGCTATGCGAAGAACTGAGCTCTGATACCAATTATTGGGATTTTGTGCGCAGCGGAAGTTTGACAAAATGCCCAGGAAACATGATCTTTTTCACCCAATCCCTTAAAGATGAATTTGATTGAAAACAACAACACAATCAATTGGAAATAATAGCAATACACAAATATTCCATCAACCCACCCATTTTATTGATTCACCAGAAACAAATTTTGTTTACACTCAATGGATCAAAACAAAAAAATAAACAAAATACAACTGAATTAATAACCTTATTGAGATAGGCAAAGAATATCTAGATGACTACAAATATTGTTGGAGCAGAAGAGTGATGAAGAACAATGACAAACTCTTGGACAATCTGGAGGCACAAACTACGTCATTCAGTAGTAAATAGGAATAGCTACCCTTAACCCAAATTCTACATCTTTCTCTCTAGGGCGTAATCCCTTGGAGGCACACATCCTCACCAGATATTCTCACATGGTTCCCTTGTTTTTTGTTCAGATCTAACCAAAAAGGCTGCATATATAGAAAATAGAAAACTTAGGCAAATATCCAAACTGCCCCTTCAAAATATCTCCAAAATATAAAATTTTATTTCTTTTCTTCTATGATAAAATCAATCAATCAATCAAGTCAATTAATTGATCATTTATTCAAATCAATTAATTGATAACATCCTCTTCATAAAATATTTGAATCAAAAATTCAAAAAGATATGCGTATATCCATGCCCAAATCTTCCTAATTATTAATATTTCAAAAAATATTATATCATATTGTGATTAATTACTCATAGTTGTAACTCTTTGTAACTACAATATTCTTAATGAGATTTTCCATCTCCTAGCACCTTAAGGAGAAACAACATAACTACTACCTAGTTATTTCAATACATATGAATTAATAAAATTAAATCATGTTTAATTTCCCTCACATAGTGATTATATGGTTGGATGCTTACACGGTTTTGTAGTTTCACTTTAACATTTTATTAAAATGTCAGGTTGATACCCTAGTTATTTTAATACATATGAATTGATAAAATTAAATGATGTTTAATTTCCCTCACATAGTGATTATATGGCTGGATGCTTACACGGTTTTGTAGTTTCACTTTAACATTTTATTAAAATGTCAGGTTGAATTTATATATAATTAAAGAAGAATACTACATATAGAAAATATTCCGTACTGAATAGTTTTAAAGTGTTTATTAAATTCACATCCTAGATTAACAGAACTGCATTGTTTAGTTTTTTATGTTTACAAACAATAATTTCTGCAAGTGTGTTGTGCTAATGACTTTCTCTAGCAAGATAAGAGGTTTAACTTTTTCAGCTACAATGTAAACATATATAGTTTTATGAATGCAACAGTTTTGATGTTATGCGCAAAATATAAAGAAATCAATAAAGAAAATATTTCATACAAATATGCTACGAATTATTTACTGAATTCACATTATGGATTATTTATGAATATGCGGGCGACAAACAATAACTTCTGCAAGTGTACTGTGCTAATGACTTTCTCTAGCAAGATAAGAGGTTTAACTTGTTTAGCTACAATGTAAACATATATAGTTTTATGAATGCAACATTTTTGATGCTATGCGCAAAATATAATGAAACCAATAAAGAAAATATTTCTTACAAATATGCTACGATTATTTACTAAATTCACATTATGGATTATTTATGAATATGCGGGCGAAGAAGTACAAAATATAATGCTGAAAACTAGGTAAAAGAAAATGCAGGAAAAGTAAAGTCAAAATTTTTTTTATGTTGTTTGGATGTTATAGAATCATAAGTTCATGGATATATACCACTTCTTCTTTTATATTCTTTGTACAAGAAATAACGGCAAAGAGCAAACGACCTTTTGTTATGAACCTTAAAATTATCGAACTAGGAAAATCCATCTTTTGCTATAATACTTCACTATTTATAATACAAGATGCACATGGATCAACATTGTTTTTCACAGGCTGCGTTGATTTCTACTTTCAGATCATGCCACATCTCATTCATTCGGGACCTACGTAGTTAAAATGCTCAGTGGTTCTATAGCGGTGCACGTGTAAAAAGGTGAAGCGGGGAAGTAGTAGAAGTGTAAAAAGATTCACTAGATGTAAAACCAAATATTTTAAAATTAATTAGTTTTCTGTAACACCCTGTATTTCTATGTTTATAAAAGTAACGAATTATAGAACACTAAATTATAAAAGTGAGAATTAAGGGAAACGGGTTACGCCATTGCGTTCATATCAGAATTATGCTTGAGATAAAGTCCGAGTTTGCGTGAATCAGACACCGTATGAAGAAGTTATGGAGTTTAGAAGATTTCATGTTTAAACAGAAAATTATATAATTAAATAATTAAATAAACAAAAAGTGTTCGAATTTCAAAAATCACGTAGATCAGCTGGGCGGGAAAAATCCCACCCATAGGGGTCAACTCCCCCCGGGGGGGTCGACATAAGTGTCGACCCCCCAAGAGGATTGTCGACTGGGGTGTCGACCCCCCACCCCCTCCCAGATCCAAACAGTGACGATTTTCTAACCTGTTGCTGAGTCTTTTCTGACCTGTTGCTGAGTCACTAGGGCCTAGGTGGTAATTTCTAGATAACTCTATCTAGTCTGGACGGTTCTGATCGCTCCTAGGATGATCTAGCGGCTCACATAAGTTTAAACTTTTATAAAAGCAACCCTAGTCCTCAACCCTAAATCACATAATTTCATTTCAAGGAGCCACCATGCTGTCCATGATCATCCTAGCCTAGCCACAATTTCTTCTCAAGCTAGAAAGCAAGTTAGAAGCCATGAATCAAATCGAATTTAGAGAATGGATAGTCTTCGTCAAGGGATTGCTTTTCAGTTTCAGAAAACAGATCCCAGAAAACAAGACTTTCTTTTGTTTGTAAGTCCTGTTATTATTTAGATGTGAACAATTAAAAGTTATGATTTGTAATAAAGTGAAAACTAGGGTGTTATGCCTAGTTGTAAGATAATGGTGATGCTGATTCATGTCTATTCTTGTAAACGATTCTATCATATATGCCTATAAGACTATTGTGGTTTATTGGACTCATTATGTTGTATGTTAAACCAATCATGTATTATGTAAATTTGGTGACTTTTTCATGTTATGTTACATGCAAGTTTTTAGGCTAAGTTATATATATATATATATATATATATATATATATATATATATATGTTTAGATCTACATTCTCCTATGTTAAGATTCATGTTTATTGGATCCAAAATAGAAGTTCACATTCACATGCCTAGTTGGATTTTTGTAATTCTATATGCTTAAGATTCATGTTTATTGGATCCAAAAATAAAAGTTTACATTTACATGCCTAGTTGGATTTGTGTAATTCTATATGCTTAAGATTCATGTTAATTGGATCCAAAAATGCAAGTTCATTGTTTATGCCAAATTTATATGACACATGTTTAGTTAGATCCTTATTATGTCGTATGAATGGTACATGCTCCTTTCTTTCCCCTTTTGTATATAAGTTAGGCTAAGTTGCGAGCCTAACATTCTATGTGAATTTTGCGAACGTATAACGGGGGTAACGTTCGGAAAACCTTAAATTTCATATTATTGGCATAATTTGGCCCATAAATATATGAATGATTAGTGGCATAAAAATGGTATAATTTATATACCTAAAAATTATGAACATGATTTAGTGGATAAATGGGGCATGACTTGAATGGCAATAATTTTGGATAATTTACATATAAATATGAAAGGTAAATATGTAAATTAAGTAAAAGACAAATATGCCTAACCCAAGGTTAGATTGAGTTACGATGTAAGACTGCCCGGAACCACCCGGCACATCCAGCAACTGTAACAATATAGATCTAATGTGAGAGGTTAGCGCATCAAACCCAAAAGAACCCGAGGTTAGATTGAGTTGCGGTGTAAGACTGCCCGGAACCGACCGGCACATCCAGCAACCGCAACAATACATATCTAATGTGAGTGGTTGGTACTTCAATGAATAAATTAAAGCTAAGACAGACATGGTAGGGTTAAGTTAATTAAGGCAACACTTAACCAGTACAACATGTTAACTAAACTGCTGGGTGGGGTTAGGTTAATTTGAGAACACTTAACCATTTTAACATGTTGATTAGGAAACCCTAGTAATGGGACCCATTTCAGCGGTATCCCAGATAGATGTATCATGGTACCCTGAACTAGGCAGGGTGGGGCACGATTACTGGGCTGATTATAAGCGATTAAAACAACGGTAACAATACATATCTAATGCCTGAAACCGACCGGCACATCCAGCAATCGCAACAATACATATCTAATGTGAGTGGTTGGTACTTTAATGAATAAATTAAATCTAAGACAGGAATGGTGGGGTTAAGTCAATTAAGGCAACACATAACCAGTACAACATGTTAACTAAACTGATGGGTGGGGTTAGGTTAATTTGAGAACACTTAACCATTTTAACATGTTGATTAGGAAACACTAGTAATAGGGATCCATTTCAGAAGTAACCCACATAGATTATCATGGTACCCTGAACTAGGCAGGGTGGGGCACGATTACTGGGCTGATTATAAGCGGTCAAAACAACGGCGGGTGGTGCATTAGTGTAGGTTCCGACGGAGTGTGGGTGTGCACACACTCCGGAGTAGAAAAAGCAGGCATTGGGCATCAGTAGTTATACACTGTGCATCTTGAATTGTGTTGGGTTGCCACCATAGGATTTGATACACCCCATGGTGGGACCAGCACAGGTATCTACAATCATGCGGGGTCGAATGACACAAGTGGTAAACGTATACGAGTAGGAGCCAATCGATAAAGGGGATCACTTGTCTTGAACACATAGTGCTAGTTGAAACACTTATAAGTGGGTGCAAAGAAATAGTAATGAGTGCGATAGCATATTCAGTTTTATTATCTTATTTCTAGGGTGCTGTCCTAGGTTCAGTTTATTCATGTCATGATCCTTTTTCTTGTTTACATGCTAAATAATCACTAGACTTACCAGATTCATGTCTGACCCATTTTCCTTTCGTCTTCTTTCTTCTGTCCCCCCCGGTCCGCAGGAAGGGAATACTTCAGCTTAGTTTGGACCGTTTCCAGCTTGAAGAGAGTAGATGTATTGCTCTCTTTACTTAGGCTATGACTTTGGATACACTCTTATTGGGGATTTATGCTACCTTATTGTTATTTCATGCTTATTTATGTTTTAAGCAAGACAGATATTGTTTTGTAATAATTTTGGAAGTTGGTTTGAGATAGTTGTTGTAATGTTTTAACTGAACCACGTACTTATGAAATAAATTTAGTTTTCCGCTGTTTATATGTCTGTCTTGTAAATTATCTGTATCTTTTACTTATAATGCTCCACTGAAGTTAAGGCATTCCCCATGTGAGTGACCTTAATGAAGGTGGGGTGTTTCATTTTCATTCTCAGATTATTAGTGCAGAAGAAACTAATGTTAATTAGTCTTATATAACAAGATCAAAGAATATCATGGTTAGAAAAATTAGATTTGATAACTATAATAGATTTCTACCACACATTAGACTATTATAACTTAAAATTATCTATTTATTCTTGTTTTATTGATTATTTGTAAACGAGAACTAGTCAAATGAAGCTTTATATATTAATATTGCTAAAGCAAATACTAAAAAGCCTTGATTTAGCGCGTGAAATGGAAAATCGCGGGACTTGAAGTTGATTTATTTTTCACTGATGCTAAATTGAAATAGCATAGCTGTTGAAGAGTGCAACGGGATATAGCTGAGATTTTGCGGAGCTTTAACTGCATAGTTTGGGATTTGGAGTGGGTAGATTATTGATGTGTCTTCGGTGAGAATCTAATATTTGAACGGTTGAGTTCTTGGACGTTGACAAGAAGTTTGAAATAGAGACGAGAACAATTGAATTGAGGAGGAACTTATACTTGAATAGGTTATACACTTCTAATCTATGGAGCTAGTGGTTTTTGAGTTGTCATGTTCACGAATGCAGGCGTAATGAGATATCGCCTACTTTCCTTAAAACGAGCTCCACCGCTTCTTGGGTTTTTGTCTCTAATATGCTGAACAACATGCATTATATTTAGCCCAAGACATCACCAATGTCTTTGGGGTTGACTTATAATGTTTATTTGTTTATTATTTTTATAATTATGCTCCAAGAATGGAGGTGGACTTGAGCAGTTTTATGATGCTTGGTATATGCCTTCAACAAGGTTTGGGAAATATTGATGTAACATAATCACACAATATTTTATTTAAAAACTTTTGGTTGTATGCTTTAAATAGTTACTTGATTATTCATACCATAATATAAACAAAATAGTGTTATTAAAGAAAAGTTAACTATAGATTTTGATGCAACAATCACATAATTTTCCCCAAGTAAACCACCAACTCTTTTATTCGCTACTCAGCAGGAATTATTCACGCTAGTAGGTAATAAATCATAATAACAACGAAGCCATTATAACATGAATGGTGCAATAACATAGCCATAACATATACTCATTCAATTAAATCAATCATTTAGGGATATCCCATAGTATCATCTATGTAACATCACAACCTATTAAATTCATTCATTGCAACACACGTCGCACAGTAACACAGTACGAAACTTAAGATGACAAAATATTGTTTACTAACTCATGATTAAGCTTGGGTATTGAAATCATGTTTACGAAATTCAATTTTAGTACATATCAAAGTACCAATATTCATATATAATTCCAAATCATCAGTATGAGTAAAATATTTACTCACTAATTCAACCATTCACATATATCATACCAAAATTATTATTCATCAAACGGTATTTTATCAAGTGAAAATTAGGGAGGCATTCCTATTATGCTTTCATATTATAAAGTTGGTCCCTGTAACACCCCACGTCCGCTAGGGTCACTCGCAAAGGGAATGCCATAGCATTTGTGGAGTATTTTAGTGAATATAGAACAGAAAAATTACAACAAGACAGATATAAATAGTACTTGAAATTTTAAAACATCATCTCATAACAGCGGAAAATAAACATGTCTGGTTACATCATAAACCATGATAAAAGTCAAGTACAATATCCATCAAAATAAAGAAGTACATAATCCCACTCTCTCATACAATAGCCATAACAAAAGAAAAGATAACTGGATAACTGGAGCTTTATATCTACCCAAGCTCCGAAAGACTGGAACAGCAATCCGATCAAGCTCTACTACCGCTAGGATCCACCGTAGGACCTGAGGGTTGGGAAAAAGATAAAAACAACGGGGTCAGACATAAGTCTGAGTGAGTCCTATAACCTTAACAATACAATTATTAAAGTAATTAGGGTATGACATGAACTCGGTACGGTACCTTTGGGGATAATAACTACACTAAGTAGCCAACAACATAGGATGAACTAAGATAACCGTCAGGACGCATCTACCCACCCAAGGATAATTACTAACTGCACCACACCAGTCATTCCTACTTAAAGGTTGATCCCTTCCAAGGACTTAGAAAATTTCCCCAATAATTTCATGTACTCCTAGCTCACTACATAGGTGCCGTCTGCCCCTATCTCCACTAGGTGTACTCAGTAATTCTTACCCAGTAGTTCCGTGTACCCCTACATAGGTGCCGTCTGCCCCTATCTTCACTAGGTGTACCCACTACTCCCCATCGATCGGCTCCCTACCGTAGATACCCGTGCTGGTCCCACAGCGGGGTGTATCACTCCCCTAAAGTGGCTACCCAATACTAACGGTGCACGGCTTTATATCTACACGATGCAACAACGGCTTATCTACCAGCCCGGGCCCACACACGCATATGAAGCCCGTTGGACTTGCGTTGCCACCGCTAACCCGTTTTGGCCTCTTATAATCAAGCCCAATATGCGTGTCCCGTCACTCGACATGGGTCGAGCCCACAAAGATACGTTTTGGGATATTGGTTGAAATGGGCCCCCACAAGCTACCCACTTAAGCTTGTCAAATATCTAGTGTATCCCACTTAACCCTTTAATCATGTTTAATTACATGTTTCCACTTGGTTAAGTATTCTAATCGTATTTTCTATTGCCACCCAAGGCAACCCACTAGATTCCACATGCCACCCAAGGCAACCACAAAATTTCCTCATGCCACCCAAGGCACCCACTTAACCCCTCATGTCCCACTACATGCTATTATGGTTAAGTGTTTCTTAATTAATTAAGACCGTGATCTCCCGTAAAGACCTCCCACATTAGACTGGCTGTTATGACCGCCTGGTTAAGCCGGTAGAATCCGGGCAGTCTTACGTCATAACAGAGTCTAACCTCGTATCTTTACCTTAATCACGTATTTAATTTATGGCTAAGACCTCTCACATTGGGCTGACATTTGTAGCAACTGGTTAAGCCGGTCGGGTCCGGGCAGTTTTACACTACAAATGAGTCCAACCTCGTGTCTTAGTCGATTAATTACACCTAATTAATCACCCCCATATTAATTATCCCTAATTAATATCAAGTTTACCATAACATGGGTAGACCTAACTCAATAGGTAAATTCCCATGGGGTAGACCTAACTCAATAGGTAAATTCCCACTTATGGTAATTTATTTTTTTATGGTATGCTTAATCATACCCAATCATCCATTTATTAACATATTTACCCACCCCATCGTTCCCCACGTAAATCGTTCTCATTTCATGACATATAAAAGGGGAAGATCCATCACACATATCATGGGTTTAGCATATAACTTTGTCATGGGTTAAGAGGATGTCAACTTGCATATATGAACACATATTAACCCAACTTGCTCTTAAGCATCTACATAACTTGCATAATTATTCATATGACCTCATAAGCATGCATAACATGGTAATCTTGCATTTGAGCATACACCTAACTTGCATAATCATTCACATAACTTCATATGCATGCATAACATGTTAATCTTGCATTTAAACATACACATAACTTGCATCATTATTCTCATAACTTCATATGCATGCATAACATATTAACCTTGCATTTGATCATACACATAACTTGCATAATCATTCACATAACTTCATATGCATGCATAACATATCAATCTTGCATTTGATCATACACCTAACTTGCATGTTTATTCACATAACTTCATATGCATGCATAACATGTTAATCTTGCATTTAAACATACACATAACTTGCATATTTATTCACATAACTTCCTAAGCATGCTTAACATGTTGCATACTAGATCAATGTCCAACTTAGTGTTTTGCATCATAATCATCATGAAACATAGCACCAAACTTGCATAAAGATATAACATTAAACTTGCATAAAAATGTTATGAACACATATACTAAACTTGCATGACATAGAGCATATAACTTGCAAAACACATGACATATACAATATTAAGTTTGCATAAACACATTGATCCACAAACATAACCATACATCATCATATCCTATCTTAATCAATTTAACAATTGATTATTAAGGGGATAGAAGCTCACCAAAACAAAAGTAGCAAACTAATGAAGAAGATTAAGAGGCTAAAAGTTGATTTGGAATGCTATCCCTTCTCTAATTTTGGTGGAGGCTCTCTCAAGTTTCAATTTGCCATAGTTTAGTTACTAGATTTAATTATGAATGAATTAGGGTAGGGTTAGGGTCTTATTTATAGGATTAGGTGAGTGTTTTAGGCCCTTAGATTAACCCTAGATTAGATTAGGACCCTTAGATTTAGGAAATCTCTAGAACCAGCCCTCCTAGCCAGCCTGAAACCCAACCTGGTGCAACCTGGTGCACCCAGGTTCACTGGGCGCCTGGACCCTGTCGACAGGCAAGTCGACAGGCATGTCGACACCCCTGTCGACAGGCCTGTCGACAGCCCTGTCGACATGGGCTGGGCGGGAAGCTTCCCGCCTGACCCCGCCTGGCCCATTTCAAATCTGCATTTTTAAATTTTTAAATCTGTTTTAGTTTTGAATTTTCTGCAAACTTCATCGGGCCATAACTGGGCCATACGGACTCCGATTTTCGAAAACTCGGACTCTATTTCGCGTATTTTTCCGAGACGAACGCAATTACGCAGCCCGTTACCCCTAATTCCCACGTCTGAGATTATTTATCCTGTAATTAGTGAATTTTAGTATTAACTAAAATTCGGGGTGTTACATTCTCCCCTCCTTAAAGGATTTCGTCCCCGAAATCTCTAGGCTAAGGAGAATGCATATCCTACCATCCAAACAACCATCTACTCAAATCATCAACCACGGGCATCCATTGTCCTTAAAACAATTTCTAATGATGTATGAGCATATGCAAAAAGTGTGTGTATATGTTCCCTATCTAATGTATGAACATATGCAAACCATGATAGTGCCATGCATCCATTATGTATGCGAGAAAACCCTATCGACACATACAATATCTACATGAGTGCACAACCATTCACCAAAATGCATCATCCATGTGATAACACACCGCATATCATCCATGCAATATGCAATATGAAGTGACTGAGCCGATCCAGTGCCTAGAGTGTGTGTATATGCATCCACGAGCAACCACTAGCAAACACTTGCATCCACTTGCATCCATCAAACATAACATGTCTCAAACACATGTTTCAACCATAGGTTTACCCTATTTAAAGGTCAAAGGTACTAACGAGAGGACTTACCAAAGATAAGATAAGTACTAGACAAGCGATAAAGGAGAAAGTAAAGGCATACCCTCAAAAAGAAATGGGTACAATGAACGCATCTTCGCTTCCGTCTCCCAAGTTGCGTTGCTCTCATCTTCTCCCCATTGCACTTTGACTAGCTGAACCTCTCGATTCCTCAATCTCCTAGTCTCTGACCCAAGGATGCGAGTAGGAGCTCGTCGAATCGTCGCATCACGCTCAACCTCTACATCTCTAAGCAAGCTCGGCTCTACCACCTCTGCGGTCTCATGTAAGCATTTCCTCAAATGGGACACATGGAATACATCATGGACACCACTAAGTCTGTCAGGCAACTCCACTCTATATGCCATCCGTCCAACCCTTTCCTTGATAGGAAACGGCCCAACAAACCTTGGTGCTAACTTCCCAACGGATCCGAAGCGAACAACATTTCTCAACGGAGATACCTTGACAAAAACCATATCCCCAACCTCAAACTCAAGATCCGTCCTTCTCTTGTCCGCATAAGATTTTTGCCTATCCTGCGCTGCTTTCATCCTTCTTCGAATCAAGTCAATCTTCTCAGAAGTCTCCCTAACCATATCAGGTCCAAGCAAGATCTTATCCGTAGATTCCCACCAACATGTAGGTGATCGACAAGGCCTTCCATAGAGAGCTTCGAAAGGAGCCATACCAATACTGGACTGAAAGCTGTTATTATATGCGAACTCCACCAGTGGAAGATGCTCTTCCCATGTACCTCCAAAATCTAAGATACAAAGCCTCAAAAGGTCTTCTAGAACACGATTCGCCCTCTCAGTCTGGCCGTCTGTCTGAGGATGATATGCGGTGCTCAGACACAATTGAGTCCCCACTGCTTCTTGCAAACTTCTCCAGAACTCACTAGTGAAGATAGGATCTCGATCACTCACTATGCTAGAGGGTACCCCATGCAATCGAACTATCTCTCGAAGATATACTGAAGCTAGCCATGGAGCGGTCCTCTTACCCTTCACAGGTATGAAATGGGCGCTCTTAGTAAGTCTATCTACCACCACCCAAATTCCTGTATTACCCTTTCTCGATCTGGGTAACCCGTCAATAAAATCCATCGAGACGCTATCCCACTTCCACTGCGGAACTTCCAATGGATGAAGCAACCCACCTGGTTTCCTTTGCTCCGCCTTCACTTGCTGGCACACCAAACATCGAGCGACATACTCGGCTACATCTTTCTTCATACCGGCCCAGAAGAAAACCCTTTTCATGTCTTGGTACATATTATCCCCACCGGGATGAATGGTCATCCTAGTACGGTGTGCGTCATCAAGAATAGCCTTCCTCAAACCCTCGTCTTGCGGTACACAAAGTCTACCGTCTCTGCGCAAGCACCCTCTATCATCTAGGGTGTACCTACTCAAATGGCTGGACGACTCCCCCCTTATGAGCTTCTCTACTAACTCAACCAACTGTGGGTCGCCCCTCTGTGCTTCTCCAATCCGCCCCAAGAGAGTAGGTCTAACTTCCAAAGAAGCTAGCAAACCGGGTACTTAGTCAACAGAAGGTCTGAAATCAAACATCGAGATAAATTCCAAGCTTCGTCGTTCCACGAACAATGGACTCAAGGACAACCTCTTCCTGCTCAAGGCATCCGCCACCACGTTACCCTTGCCAGGGGTATACGCTATCTCGAAATCATAGGATGCTAAAAACTCCATCCACCTTTGCTGTCTCAAGTTTAAATCTTTCTGAGAGAATAAGTACTTTAATGATTTATGGTCAGTGAACAACTCGAATCTCTCACCAAGAAGATAATGGCGCCAAATCTTAAGCGCAAAAACAATAGCGGTCAGCTCTAGATCATGGGTAGGGTAATTTTTCTCATGTGCCCTCAACTGCCTTCCACCATAGGCTATTACCCTCCCCTCTTGCATTAGGACTGCGCCAAGTCCTGTCCCACAGGCATCGGTATAGACAACAAATGGCTTGCTCCCATCTGGTAATACTAAAACTGGAGCCGTGGTTAAAGCTCTCTTTAACCGTCGGAACGCATCATCACAATCTACGTCCCATGTGAAAACAAGATTCTTCTTTGTTAAGCGGGTTAATGGGGCTGATATCTTCGCAAAGTCTTTGATAAACTTCCTATAATAACCCGCCAACCCCAAGAAACTTCTTACTTCGGTAGCATTCTTCGGAACCTTCCAATCCTGAATTGATACTACCTTCGCGGGATCCACAGCTATCCCTTCCTTGGAGACCACGTGCCCCAAGAACCGTACTTCCTTCCTCCAGAAGTGACATTTAGAGAATTTAGCCTTAAGGCTATGTGCTCGAAGAGTCTTCAACACTTCCCCAAGATGTAGGGCATGCTCTTCTTCACTCTTAGAAAATACTAAGATATCATCCACAAAGACCACCACGAATTTATTAAGGAACTCCCTGAACACCCTACTCATCAAATCAACAAAGTATGCAGGGGCGTTCGTCAACCCAAATGGCATCACCAGCCACTCATAGAAGCCATCCGGAGTTCTAAAGGCAGTCTTGTCTATGCTATCCTCAGCCACCCTCAACTGATGAAACCTCGTGGCCAAGTCCAACTGAGAAAATACTGAAGCGCCAACCAACTGATCGAAAAGATCATCAATCCTCGGCAATGGGTGTCTATTCTTCTTTGTGAGCTTGTTGAGTTCTCTATAGTCTACACAAAGTCTGAGGGACCCATCTGCCTTCGTAGCAAATACTACTGGAGCACCCCACTCCGATATGCTCCGTCTTATGAACCCCTTCTCAAGCAACTCCCCTACTTGCTTATGGAGTTCCCTCCTCTCACGAGGAGCCATGTGGCGCACTGGTAAAGATACCGGTTTAGCATTATCCACCAAATATATTCGGAAGTCAATCTCCCGCTTCGGAGGTAAGCCCTTCACCTCCTCAAACACATCCGGATATTCCCGGACCACTCTCATAGATTGCAAACTCTCGACCGAAGCGTCAAGCGATTCAAGATAACTTAGCATAACAGAGTCCATGGGATTACAAGAAATCTCGAGAGTGTTACCCAAGCGGGTCATCAGCCTAACAACTCTCCTTTCGCAATCAAGAACGGCACCATTACTGGATAACCAGTCCATGCCCAAAATCAACCCATAGCCCGTGAAGCCCAACACAAAAGCATCACATCTAAACTCAATGCTAAGTATAGAAATCTTCAAATCCAAACATATCATGGATAAATAAGTGGAGCCCCCAATTGGGTTTGAAACAACCAAGGGATCATCTACAAGACTGGTGTCTAAGTGCAGTGACTCAACTAATGATGATGAGATAAACGAGTGCGATGCGCCTGAATCAAACAATGTACGGACAGGATGGTCAAATAGAAAAACCAGACTTTCAACGGAAATAGTTCTACCTCTCTCCTGAATCGGCGGAACCGCGAGAGCCTGTACTTGCCCCCTAGCCTGGCTCGGTGCCATAAGAGCTTGCACCTGTCCTCCTGAAGTAGATCCCGTCCTTTGCCCTTTCTTAGGGCAATCCTTCACTAAGTGCCCTGCTTCGCCACAGTGGAAGCAGCCAGTCTTCTTCTTCTTGCGACAATCCTTGCTTAGGTGGCCAGGTGTCCCACAATTGAAACACTTCTTCTTCTTGCCCTTGCCACCGTTGCCTCTCCCACCTTTGCTTTGTTGTTGTTGAGGTCTCTTTTGATCTCCCTTCTTCTCGGGTACCTTATTAGCATTAGGACCCTTCTCTTCCTCATACATGAGTGCCATGTCAACTAGCTTCTCAAAGGTGGCCCCCATAGGGATGTGAGTCATAGCCAACCCATGCATCGGTTCATTTAAGCCTTTCACGAACCTCAAAGCCTTCTTCTCCGGTGTATTCACCATATCTAGGCCAAACCTTGCCAATTGATTAAACTTATTAACATACTCCTTCACCGAGAGATTTCCTTGCTTTAGAGTCAAGAATCTTTCCATATACAAGTTTTCCTCCGCCCTTGAGAGAAACTTTGCCACAAATCTTTGCCTAAAATCCGCCCAAGAGTCAACGGGGCGTTCTCCATTAGTAACCTCCCACCAGAATGAGGCCTCTCCCTTCATTAACCAAGCAGCCAACTTGACTTTCTTCCCTTCTTCCATCTCAAAGATATCTATCAATTCTTCCACCTCTTTAAGCCAATCTCTAGCCTCCACAAAGGTTTCAGATCCTTGGAAAGGTTTCCCTCCCATAGCTTTAAATTCCTTGCAAGTCTTAGCAAAAGTATCCGTGCGAGGAGGAGGGGGAGGAGGAAGATCGGGTGCTACGGTTGGTGGAGGAATATTTGCTGGACCCGTAGTGGTGGCCCTAGCCTCCATCAATCTCCTATACCATACTGGTACCGCTACACCCTCCGGAAGATTAATATTCTCGGCCATGCTGAAACGAAAAAGGAAAGATTCAAAACGGAAAAGTCGAAGGATATAGATATGGCTATTGGGGATTATGCTTTTCTTTCAAAAACTTTTCTCTTAAAAGACATGTTTTTGAAAATATCTTTTCCAAAAATGTTTTTAGAAAAATAATTTTCTAAAAAATTTTATCTGTTCCGGTAACCTTTGCTCTGATACCACGTGTAACACCCCACGTCCGCTAGGGTCACTCGCAAAGGGAATGCCATAGCATTTGTGGAGTATTTTAGTGAATATAGAACAGAAAAATTACAACAAGACAGATATAAATAGTACTTGAAATTTTAAAACATCATCTCATAACAGCGGAAAATAAACATGTCTGGTTACATCATAAACCATGATAAAAGTCAAGTACAATATCCATCAAAATAAAGAAGTACATAATCCCACTCTCTCATACAATAGCCATAACAAAAGAAAAGATAACTGGATAACTGGAGCTTTATATCTACCCAAGCTCCGAAAGACTGGAACAGCAATCCGATCAAGCTCTACTACCGCTAGGATCCACCGTAGGACCTGAGGGTTGGGAAAAAGATAAAAACAACGGGGTCAGACATAAGTCTGAGTGAGTCCTATAACCTTAACAATACAATTATTAAAGTAATTAGGGTATGACATGAACTCGGTACGGTACCTTTGGGGATAATAACTACACTAAGTAGCCAACAACATAGGATGAACTAAGATAACCGTCAGGACGCATCTACCCACCCAAGGATAATTACTAACTGCACCACACCAGTCATTCCTACTTAAAGGTTGATCCCTTCCAAGGACTTAGAAAATTTCCCCAATAATTTCATGTACTCCTAGCTCACTACATAGGTGCCGTCTGCCCCTATCTCCACTAGGTGTACTCAGTAATTCTTACCCAGTAGTTCCGTGTACCCCTACATAGGTGCCGTCTGCCCCTATCTTCACTAGGTGTACCCACTACTCCCCATCGATCGGCTCCCTACCGTAGATACCCGTGTTGGTCCCACAGTGGGGTGTATCACTCCCCTAAAGTGGCTACCCAATACTAACGGTGCACGGCTTTATATCTACACGATGCAACAACGGCTTATCTACCAGCCCGGGCCCACACACGCATATGAAGCCCGTTGGACTTGCGTTGCCACCGCTAACCCGTTTTGGCCTCTTATAATCAAGCCCAATATGCGTGTCCCGTCACTCGACATGGGTCGAGCCCACAAAGATACGTTTTGGGATATTGGTTGAAATGGGCCCCCACAAGCTACCCACTTAAGCTTGTCAAATATCTAGTGTATCCCACTTAACCCTTTAATCATGTTTAATTACATGTTTCCACTTGGTTAAGTATTCTAATCGTATTTTCTATTGCCACCCAAGGCAACCCACTAGATTCCACATGCCACCCAAGGCAACCACAAAATTTCCTCATGCCACCCAAGGCACCCACTTAACCCCTCATGTCCCACTACATGCTATTATGGTTAAGTGTTTCTTAATTAATTAAGACCGTGATCTCCCGTAAAGACCTCCCACATTAGACTGGCTGTTATGACCGCCTGGTTAAGCCGGTAGAATCCGGGCAGTCTTACGTCATAACAGAGTCTAACCTCGTGTCTTTACCTTAATCACGTATTTAATTTATGGCTAAGACCTCTCACATTGGGCTGACATTTGTAGCAACTGGTTAAGCCGGTCGGGTCCGGGCAGTTTTACACTACAAATGAGTCCAACCTCGTGTCTTAGTCGATTAATTACACCTAATTAATCACCCCCATATTAATTATCCCTAATTAATATCAAGTTTACCATAACATGGGTAGACCTAACTCAATAGGTAAATTCCCATGGGGTAGACCTAACTCAATAGGTAAATTCCCACTTATGGTAATTTATTTTTTTATGGTATGCTTAATCATACCCAATCATCCATTTATTAACATATTTACACACCCCATCGTTCCCCACGTAAATCGTTCTCATTTCATGACATATAAAAGGGGAAGATCCATCACACATATCATGGGTTTAGCATATAACTTTGTCATGGGTTAAGAGGATGTCAACTTGCATATATGAACACATATTAACCCAACTTGCTCTTAAGCATCTACATAACTTGCATAATTATTCATATGACCTCATAAGCATGCATAACATGGTAATCTTGCATTTGAGCATACACCTAACTTGCATAATCATTCACATAACTTCATATGCATGCATAACATGTTAATCTTGCATTTAAACATACACATAACTTGCATCATTATTCTCATAACTTCATATGCATGCATAACATATTAACCTTGCATTTGATCATACACATAACTTGCATAATCATTCACATAACTTCATATGCATGCATAACATATCAATCTTGCATTTGAGCATACACCTAACTTGCATGTTTATTCACATAACTTCATATGCATGCATAACATGTTAATCTTGCATTTAAACATACACATAACTTGCATATTTATTCACATAACTTCCTAAGCATGCTTAACATGTTGCATACTAGATCAATGTCCAACTTAGTGTTTTGCATCATAATCATCATGAAACATAGCACCAAACTTGCATAAAGATATAACATTAAACTTGCATAAAAATGTTATGAACACATATACTAAACTTGCATGACATAGAGCATATAACTTGCAAAACACATGACATATACAATATTAAGTTTGCATAAACACATTGATCCACAAACATAACCATACATCATCATATCCTATCTTAATCAATTTAACAATTGATTATTAAGGGGATAGAAGCTCACCAAAACAAAAGTAGCAAACTAATGAAGAAGATTAAGAGGCTAAAAGTTGATTTGGAATGCTATCCCTTCTCTAATTTTGGTGGAGGCTCTCTCAAGTTTCAATTTGCCATAGTTTAGTTACTAGATTTAATTATGAATGAATTAGGGTAGGGTTAGGGTCTTATTTATAGGATTAGGTGAGTGTTTTAGGCCCTTAGATTAACCCTAGATTAGATTAGGACCCTTAGATTTAGGAAATCTCTAGAACCAGCCCTCCTAGCCAGCCTGAAACCCAACCTGGTGCAACCTGGTGCACCCAGGTTCACTGGGCGCCTGGACCCTGTCGACAGGCAAGTCGACAGGCATGTCGACACCCCTGTCGACAGGCCTGTCGACAGCCCTGTCGACATGGGCTGGGCGGGAAGCTTCCCGCCTGACCCCGCCTGGCCCATTTCAAATCTGCATTTTTAAATTTTTAAATCTGTTTTAGTTTTGAATTTTCTGCAAACTTCATCGGGCCATAACTGGGCCATACGGACTCCGATTTTCGAAAACTCGGACTCTATTTCGCGTATTTTTCCGAGACGAACGCAATTACGCAGCCCGTTACCCCTAATTCCCACGTCTGAGATTATTTATCCTGTAATTAGTGAATTTTAGTATTAACTAAAATTCGGGGTGTTACAGTCCCTGTCAAAGTTTCATTGTAAATCTAGCCCCTATTTTTTAGAAATAAAGAAAATTATTCCTGATATGTCAACAAGTTTAATAAATAATTGATGATATGTCAGCAACTTTCAGTGATAAAGTTTTATTGTAAATCCGGTCCCTGTTTTCCAGAAACAAAGGAAAAATTATTGATGAAATGTCATAAACTTTTATAACTAATTGCTGATATATCAGCAACTTTTATACAGTGTACAGAAAGTGTGAAACATTATTGTTGAAATGTCAGCAACTTTTGAAAATAATTGTTGATATGTCAGCAACTTTTATACCGTATACAGAAAAGTTGCTTATATGTCAGCAACTTTTATGAAATGTTCTTGATATGTCTGCAATTATCGGGGATAAAAAAACAGGGACCTAATTTACACTGAAATTTAGTGAAGGACTTTTTGTATATTTTAAACCTTAATAAGGACATGTGCCAAAAGTACCCTTTTATCAAATGATATTATTTCATTTAATTAAAATAAGTTAAACTATCGAATTCAATAATTAGTCCTCATTTATTATCTAGTCTATATTTTGATATATATTTAAATATATACATATCAATTGTATACTAAATTCAATATAGTTAACATCTCAATGTTAATAGCACAACTCATATTATGCGACTAATTCAATCACTCAATTTAGTTAGATTTTAACATCCACTGTAATCTATTACATAGTATTAAACATTGCATTCGACAAGTTCAAATTCTACCAAGCCGGTTAACTATCAAATTGTGATAATAACCATTACCAAATTAATGAAATCATTCTTGCTTCAGTTGGTTAGAGCGTAGGAGCAGGATGCAAGAGTTCATTCGTTCAATTCGGTCGGACCTCTTTGACAGAATAATATGGTTTATACTATCCAAATTTCTACGTAAGTATCATTTAAAAAAAACATTATCAAATTAACTTCAAATCATAATAGCCATAAAACGCAATATATTGTGCATATATAGATAATTTACTCGCTAAATTATGTAGTTTCATCAAGCAAGGATTATTATTCTCGAATATTGAACAAAAAGAGAATAGTTTAAACATTAAAGGACGATGATCTAAATTCCATTGTCGGTTATGCCAATCGCATATATACAATCAAGCACAATACTACAAGAGAAACTATGGTTTCCAACGGCCAGGGGCTGGTGGCGGCCATTGAAAACCGTTGGTCAACCCGTTGGTATATGGATCAATGGTTTCCAACGACTTCCAATGCAAATAACGCCAACTTTCCAACGGCTTCCAACTGGTGGATATGGCTATGTATCCGCTTTTTTCTGACCAAAAGGACGTTGGAAGCTGATGAAAACCGTTGAAAATTTGTCGTCTTTCGCCGTTGGAAACCGTTGAAACAGTCGGACCTATAGGCCGTTGGAAGACATTGCTCACCGTTGGAAATCTGGGTGTTTTTTTTATAGATTTCAGAACTGCAACTTCAAGCCACACACTACACATACAACCATCGAAACTGCTCCATTTCGAGCATATAACTCACAATCTCAACCATATATACACCCAAACAAAATATAAAATAAAAATCAAACACAAAACACATTAATTAACTAATATTTACGTAACATATAACCAAATGTAGCCAAAACATCATAACCCATGTCAAAACGTTGCCAAAACAACACAACCATGTCCAAACATCATAACCAACACACCATACCATCATCTAAGCATCATAACATGTCCAAACCGTCAATATATACAACAAGCATGTAGCAAGCCTCACCAAATCTCAAAACACAAATCAAAACAAGATAACCTGATCAACTCTCTCCACCAGAAGATGAAGGTGGCGTACCGTGCTGGGAAATGTACTCCACTAAGCGCTGGTTAAGCAGCTCCATCTGCTCTTCACGGCGACGATCACGCTCATGGTGCTCTGCAATCTATGCTTTTAGCTATGTGATTTCTTCCTTCTCCTGAGCCCTCAGATATGTCTGCTAAGATGATCTAACCTGTATCATTTACGAGTACATATATAATATAACAACCAAGATTAATATACTTTGAATTTTGATTTTGTTTTTTAAAACTTGCACTTTCAATTAGAAAACTACAAGCTAATTTTTTTTTAAACTTGCACTTTCTATTAGAAAACACAGACACATGCCATATGCAAGTTTCTATTAGAAAAATACAAGCCATATGCAAGTTGATTCAGTACAAAAATAAAATTGGATTTAGTACTCAGGAAAAAATAATAATATGACATAATGTGATAAGCGCTTTTACAGATTGATAAACCTTTAGTAAACTTCCTAGGGACAATACTATCTAAGTGATCTAACCTGTATATAATTTCAGTATTTGATATTAGCATTTGGAGTAAATTTGAGTTTTTATTATAAATTTTAGTATTACCTCTAGATTTCCATAACCATATCATCTGTTCCTGGTGGGCTTATCCATGACAGCATCAAATATCAAGTCCTCATCATCCTTAGTCAACTCAGTCCTCCCAGTAGATTCCAGTAACTGCGCCCTTTGTGCTTGAAATTTCTCCAGTTAAACATAAAACAAAAGAAATTAGATAACACTATTTTAATTAAATTATAACTATAACTTAACTATTCTATACTTACATATCTCTCACGCGCCTTATCATCATGGTCCCAACTGTATGAAACTGAGCCTGTGTCGTTAGTCTAACTCAGTGCATGAGTATGCTCGAAAACATCGCAGTACGACATAGGAGCCATACGCGCTCTCTCCCGAAATAAGCATTATATATATATGTGTGTGTGTGTGTGTGTGTGTTTGTAAATTAAAACTTAAAGTTAAATCAACTATTAAATTTAAATGATGCAATTACTAAATATACCAGATCCTCACGATGGTGCTGAAACGACTTCGACCCACCTCGATGCGTAACAGGATTCTTGTTCCTATTAGCTGCATTTCTCTCAGACGAGGCCTATACATTTTTTTTAAAATGTATTATTCTAAATCACATATTAATTGAATGGAATGATTTAAATTAAATATGCAGTAAATTTACCAGAAAATCCTCATTATTATTCCAATAAGCAAGCAACTCTTCCCACACTGATTCGCCTATCCAATTCGGGTTTTTCCCACTTGATTTCAAACTGTTCATTGTCTCTCTGTAATTTTTTGCCACTTTAGAATTCCAGTGGCGCTTGACGATATCTAAATCCATCTCCTACAGATCCACTGAACCCTGCATTTTTTTAAAAAATAGCATACATATATGAACTTATCAAATAAGAGCATGACTACTTAACATAATAAATGTAATATCACACATACCAGAAAATCCTTCCATATAGTCTCGTTCACAATGTCGGGTACCGACGTCCATGTGGGCCAACATCCAATCGTGTGAGCCTGATATGCGTGCTTAGATATCCTCAAGGCTGCGTTGGACGGCTCCAACTCAAAACCCCTATGCTAAACAAAAAAAATCATGGCTATTAGAACAACAAAGAATATAATTTATTGTACTTGAATTAAATTTATACTAAAAACTTAGTATTTACCCTCTACTTTCTTTTGGCTTAAGCCAGACCACAGGACGAGATATGTCCGAAGGACCACCCTCATCACCACCTTGTGACATCACCTGTTATAGATAGAAACATAACATATATGGCATAAACATGAAAGAGTTATGTAAAAACAAGGTATGAGATAACATGAGTACCTGTTAATAGATATGTCTACTTAACATATGAGTTACTTGGACATAGATAACATAAGAAATATTTATTAAAATGAGTTAACATAAGAAATACCTACTAAATATGAATTTGATGCTTACTAAAAATAAACATAAATTTACCTTTTTTAAATGAGGATCCTCATCACTTTCAGATTCTGACTCCATTTCCTCCTCTATATTTGGTTCATTTGTAGTCTCAAATACGTCAATTAATGTGTTTGATTCATCGTTTAGAGGTCCAAAATCTGTTTGATCATCGGTTATTACTAATTCTAGATTTTCGTTGACATCTGCTTGATAAGCTTGGTCGTTGGGAATATTACGTCCGTCAAAAGTGAACCTTGCCTTTATTTCGAAAACGGCTTACCAATATATTTTGTCTCTTCTCATAGATGGATAATGTGACGGCCCGCCCTGCAATAGCCGGCATTTCCTCCGAAAGTGCGCTGTTTGCATGCCCAACTAGCACGGGACAGTCGCCAAAGAAAGGAAAGAAGAGAATGAACTAACTGAAAACCTATAGAATGTCTCACAGCGCATGGAACAAAATATAATAATAATGTACTTGACATAAGACATGCGAGATAGTGCATAAGCTGATAACTAAAACCAACATCAACATCAGAGTAGCGGAAGTCTAAGCACATCTTATTACAACTTTAAACTGTCTCTAAAGCAAAAGAAAGCTAAATTAAAAGACGCACTACTAATGCCCAAGCAGTGATCTTCAACAACACAGAGAGAATATCTATATGCATCATATGTGGAAGCCTCCTACTCGTCTCTGGATCAGCTACTCGTGCATACCCAGCTAACCTGTCTCTAGTCTGCTCGTGAGAGCACCCAGAGTAATAAGAAAAGACATAAAACTCTGGGTCAGACAAAAAGTCTGGTATGAGCGATAAGCAGTTAAACAGAACAATAACAGGTATACTAAAACATACCTAAACCTGGACCTGCAACCAAAGAGTTAGCACTACGTACCATACAATACTCTAAGGTGCCACTGAACAGATGGTGTAAAGATAATGGGGGTGGGGGTGTGCATGTCATAATGATGGCAAACAAATCAAACACAGCAACCATCCTCACATCTCTCACTCAGTGCGTGAAGCATACAATATCTACTGCTTCGATCACTAGACCCATCGAAGTAGTGACGGGGTTCGACTTGTACAACTACTGCTACTACCAAGCTCACCACATGGAGTCATGACCAAATCTTTACAAATGACCCCACTTCATTGGTCTATAGCTCTTTAGTTGTACCTAGGCCACTATGGCCCTGAATCCGTTCACGTACTGTAACAACCCGTATTTTGAATAACATGTTATAACATAAATCAAGGCAGAATTAAATGATAAAATCTGAATCAAGGGAAACGGGCTGTGCCATTCCGTTCGTCTTGGAAAAGTATGCGAAATAGAGTCCGAGTTTTCGAAAATCGGAGTCCGTATGACCAAGTTATAGCCCGTCAAAGTTTTCAGAAAATTTCAAGTACAAAAACAGTTCAAATTTGAATTCAGAATTCAAATTCAGCCAAGCAGGACAGGCGGGAAAATTCCCGCCACCCCCAAGTCGACTGGGTAGTTGACTTGGGAGTCAACACACCCCAGGTGGTGTCGACTGCCCAGTCGACACCCCTGTCGACTTGGGTGGTCGGCCAGTTTGGCCTGGGTGCACCTGACTTGTTCCTCAAGACATGCTTTAGGGCTGGTGACGAATTTTAATGGCTCAGATCTGAATTAGGGTTAATCCTATGGCCTAAACTAACATAAACTTCTATAAAAAGACCCTAAGACCTAGCCTAAACCCACACAAATCAATCCTACAACTAGGTTATGGCAAAATGCTCCTTGATCATGGCCTCCATCTTCATATCATGGCCCCCATCCTCTTCATGAAAGTTTGAGTGTTCTAAGCTAGTAAAAGAGCCACCTTTCTTCATCAAAACAAGGATCTTTCTTCATACAAATCTAAGGAGCTTCTTGTTTCTCAAGACAACTTGGAGCTTGTATTCATTTGGGGGTTTTTAGTGTTGCTAGTGTGGCTTCGTCTCAATCTTGTTTTATTTTATACTCTTCATAGCATTGTAAGCCCTATTCTACTCTTAGATTCTAACTATGAAGTTAAATATGACATGTTGCAAGTTTGAGTTTGGGCCTAAGTATGAATTGTGCTTTGATTCTATCATGTTATGCATAGATTTATTCTATGCATGTTTGTAAAGCTATCACCTTGACTTTGTGCATAGAAAGCTATGAGCTTTGATTTGAAATGTTGCATAAAGCAACATAGAAACTCTCATAACCCTTATGTTATCTTGCATATGATGTTATATGCGAATCACTAGTTATCATCCTATGCCATCTATGACCATGTATCACCTATTTGCTAAGTTTAATGCCATACATGTTTAGATTTGAATTGGACCTAAGTGCAATATTTGCCTTGAACCTATCATTGTATGCATAGATCTATTCATGCCTCTCTTGATTTATGATTGTGGACCTATCATGAACCTAGTACCGTTCATGTTGACCTTGGAAAAAAAATGCTATGAAATGGATTATGGCTTATGCATGTTAA
Organism: Allium sativum; assembly: GCA_030737875.1. Taxonomy (NCBI): domain Eukaryota; kingdom Viridiplantae; phylum Streptophyta; class Magnoliopsida; order Asparagales; family Amaryllidaceae; genus Allium; species Allium sativum. The sequence continues at coordinate 436,310,366 of CM060912.1, forward strand.
CAAACCTTAACCCCTCATGTTCCTTAACATGCATATGATGATATTGAACCTATTTGCTATGCACAAGTTAGGATTGTCACCCTATGTCAACTATTACCATGCTACCACCATATTTGCTATTATGCATGCTTGTAGCCAAATCACCCTTATGCTATTATGCATGCTTGTGGCCAAATCACCCTTATGCTATTATGCATGCTTGTGGCCAAATCACCCTTATGATATTATGCATGCTTGTGGCCAAATCATCCTTATGCTATTTGATATGTTTGAGGCCAAGTCACCTTTTATGCTATCATACATGTTGAGGCCATATGCTAGTATGTTGAACCCCCTTTGGCCTCAAATATCACCATGTTTAACTTGTGATAGACTTTGCCATCTTATGCCCACCTTGTCATATTCTTATGTTCCCCCTTTTTGATCTATTTGTGTTGATGTGAACTTACGTGCGATGGGGTTACGTTATGGGTAAACTTAAATGACATGAAACATGACTTGGAAAATATGACATGTGATGATGCTTGAAAACATGAACGTGGACATGACATGTAGAAAACATGAAAGTGGCCAACTCGAGGTTGGGTTGAGTTTGTAGCATAAATCTACCCGGAACCGACCGGCTTAACTAGTGGCTACAAGCAATAGGACCCAATGTGAGTAGTTGGTCACGTCGCACATAAAACCCGAGGTTAGACTAGGTTGTGGTGTAAAGCTACCCGGACCCGCCCGGCTTAACTAGTAACCACAACAAAGTCTAATGTGAGAGGTTGGGGTGCATTAAGTTAATTAATGCCACATGGTAGGGTTAAGTCATGGACTACTTGAATACTTAACCAATTAAACACGATGGATTGGTAGGGTCAAGGCATGGACTACTTGAATATACTTAACCAGTTGAACATGATGTATTGATAGGGTTAAGTCATGAACTGCTTGGATACACTTGACCAACTCAATACATGGTTAGGATAGGGTTAACCACACTTAACCCATTTAAAATCCTAGTTACGTGGTCCTTTTCAGCAGTAACCTACTTGGGAGTATCTGGATACCCTGGACTAGGCTAGGGTGGGGCACAATTACTAACTGATTGTAAGAGACCAAAAGAGACGGTTGAATAGTGTACCAGTTAAGTTCAGGCGGACCATGGTCGTGCACATTAAGTCTGGAGTTGAACATGGGCACCGGTAGGTTTAGACTGTGCGTGCTTGAATTGTGTCTGTGGTTTACACCTTAGGTGTAACAACCCGTATTTCGATAACATGTTAAAACGAGAATCAAGGCAGAATTTAATTTTAAATTCTGAATCAAGTAAAACGGGCTATGCCATTGCGTTCGTCTCGGAAAAATACGCGAAATAGAGTCTGAGTTTTCGAGAATCGGAGTCCGTATGACCAAGTTATGGTCCGACGAAGTTTTCAGAAAATTCAAGTTCAAAAACGAGTTCTAATTTCGAAAATTAGGGCTGGAAGGCTAGGCGAGAAAAATTCCCGCCAGGCTCCCCAAGTCGACAGCCCTGTCGACTTGGGAGTCGACATGGCTTGACCCAAGTCGACAGCCCTGTCGACTTGGGGGTCGACTTATGGTGGCCGGGCAGTTTTGCCTGGTGCGCCTATTTTCTGTCTTGGCTAGGTTTTTGGGCCTGGTTCGAAATCTGATGGTCCAGGTTGATCCTAGGGTTAATCCTAAGGTCCTAATCACTCCTAATCTCTATAAATAAGCCCCTAACCTACCCCTAAACCCTCATTATTCATTCATGCAACTAAACTATGGCAAAAAATTTACTCTCATGGCCTCCACTCTCATTCTAAAATTCCTAAGTAAATTTCTATGAGAGGTTTCATGATCATGTGAGTGTTAGAGAGTCTCTATGTTAGTATGAGAGCTTCTCAAGTTGATTTCAAAGCTAAATCTTTGATCTTGGTTCATCAAGATGGGGTTTTTATTGATTTGGAGCTTTCATCTTTGGGTTTTTGGATGATGGCATGCATAGGCTTTGTCTCAATCTTTAATTTAATCGATTTGTGCCTTCATAGCAATGTAAGCCCTTTCCCTACTCTTAGATATTAACTATGAAGTTAAATGTTCATGTTGCAAGTTTGGGTTTGATCATTGAGTATGATACATGCTATCATGTCATGCAAGTTTATGAAGTCATTTTCTTGATCTTGTGGGCTAAAAGCTACAACCTTTATGTTGAAATGTTGCATTATGCAACATGAGAACCCTCATAACCTTTATGTCAACTTGCATATGAAGTCATAACCCTTATATGATGATATATGCGAGTTACTAGTCATCATTCCATGTCTTTTGTCACCATGATTCGCTTATGTGCCAAGTTTGGGTTTATGCATGTTTTTTTAGGCTTAAGAATGTAACATGCAAGTTAATGAACACATTTGTGCCTCATTTGCCACCATGATTAACTTGTGGCTTAATATCCATTTTTGTCATGCCTTTGTCAAGTCTCTTCTTTTAATCCATTACGTTGTTGCGAACGTATATGCGAGTTTAAAAGCGTTGGGTTATGTTATGTGTAATTTCTAATGACATGAAAATACAACTTGAAAACATGACTTGAAATATAACATGGAAGTTGACATGTGAGTATGTTTGAAAATATGAAATTGGGAATTTACCTATTAAGTTAGGTCTACCCATACTATGGAATTGGGAATTTACCTATTAAGTTAGGTCTACCCATATTCTTAAAAACTTGAATATGAACATGACACTAGACTAAACATGAAAGTGACCAACTCGAGGTTGGGTTGAGTTTGCAACGTAAAACTACCCGGAACCGACCGGCCTAACTAGTAGTTGCAAACAATAGGACCCAATGTGAGAAGTTGGTCATGTTGTGCTTGAACTCGAGGTTAGACCAAGTTGTGGTGTAAAGCTACCCGGAACCGACCGGCTTAACTAGTAACCACAACAAAGTCTAATGTGAGAGGTTGAGGTGCATTAAGTAATTAATGCCACATGATAGGGTTAAGTTAATTTGATTAATGACTCTTAACCAAATATGACATGGACAATGGGTTAAGTAAATCGATTAGGCCAATGATACTTAACAAAACATGACAAGGTTGGGTAGGTTAAGTAACTTGATTTGCCTAATGACACTTAACCATTTTTATATGACTAGTGGACGGGGTTAAGTTAACCAACACTTAATCAATCCAACACGATAATTTGGTAATGTTAAGTAAGTTTTCTTAATGACACTTAACCGAAAAATACAGTTAATGGATGGGGTTAAGATTAGACTCAACTAGTCTAAACATGGAAATCGGATGGGGTTAAGTTAGCCTAGACTTAATTAGTCCCACTTGGCAGTTTAATGGGGTTAAGTTAAACACTTAACTAATCTAACATGATGATTTGATGTGGTTAAGTGACCTATACTTAACCAATCTAACTCGTTAATTTATTGAGGTTAAGTTAACCTATACTTAACCAATCTAACATGAAAACATGATAAGGCTAAGTCACGAATCGCTTAAATACGCTTGACCGATTTGACTCAGTAATTTGATAGGGTCAAGTTAATATATACTTAACCAACTTGAGCATGGTTTGTAGGGTTAAGTCTTGAACTTGGATACTTAGCCAATTTTGACATGATTTGTAGACGGGTTAAGTCATGAACTTAAGTGACACTTAATCCATTATGTAAACCCTAGTTCTGAGGATTAGGTGGATAACCGTATTTAACAAGGATAACGGGAATAAGGCTAAGTGGTAAACCTTAGTTGAAGAATAACTAAGTAATGATTCTTAGTCAAGGAAATTTAGACCAGTTCATAGATAGATGAGTAACCTGATACGGTAGGTCATCGTTTAAGTATACGAGTAGGAGCAAGTATCTGATTTAGATAAAGGCTCCAGCGAACTGGGTAACGAAGCAGCGGCTTCGGGGAACGTGAGGATATTCTTGGTATCCCTCTGTGAGCTGCCAGGTGATCATACTAGGCTCATGAGAGGTTAAGGTCTGCGTTAGAAGAACCAAGAGTATGCCTTGGTTGCTATACGAGCGACCTAAAGACGGGGATGGATAGGGGATAGTCGACGATACACGGTCATACCCTAGATAGCATTTCGTCAGGCTACCTACCATCTTTGGTCAAGCGTGTACGTACGGAAAGGCAGAGAACACCCAAAAGACCATAATTGCTATCTAATTATGGTTGCGGTAAGGCTAGGATTGTGGGTTGGCCAGTAGTGTGTTCTCATACAGGATTTATCCTGTCTTGTCTTTCACTAGTTGAGGGAGTGGTCTCGTGGGACCATAGCCACGTATAGAAAAAAACAGACCTTAGCATCTGCATCGGCAGATAAATCGAAAGCTCCCGACCGAGTCCCGTATTTCCTGATCTGCCCTGTGACAGGACTCGGATGGCACGATGTGATACATGTGCATACAGTCATGGAAAAACGATTCACGATGAATGCGTGGGAAAAAGGGCGCGGTTGACGGTTAGCGTAAATCCTAGTGGCCCTGGGTGGTTGAACCAAAACCGAGATACGAAAACGTGCAATAGGTAAGCATAATCCCTAGTAGTCCTAGGTAGCATAAGTCCTAGTTGTACAAACGATGATTCATGTTGAAAGACCCTAGTTAGATATTGGGTGACAGTCCAAAACGATCTTAAGGATCAAGGAACTATGTTAAAGTAGTATAGAATCTCATGGGAAAGCCCGTATGGTCTACGGCAAGGGACTGAACATTTACATGGAATAAAACATACGAGTAGAGTAACCTATATATGCGATATATTAGGTTGACATGGACCATTACACGACTTTTGAGTAAGGGTCATTCATGGTTAACACATGATACGGTGGGGATACTAGTACGGTAGGTGCAGAGCTAAAAGACATGATAGATACCATGGGATGTTATACGTGATAGATATCTTGGGGATATTATACTTGACAGGAACTTGACGATGGGATACCTTGTTTTATCTTGACACCGTAATTTATCATGACACCTTAGTTTATCCGAGTTCAGTAGTTCATCCTGTTATTTTGATTTAGCTTATCTATCTTGTCATCATGCTTATGTTCATCTCAGTTTCTCATGTCAGTTAACTTTACTAGTTTTTATGCTGATAGTAGATAGGGCTTACTCAGTCTTTTTGACTGACCCGTTTTGTTTCGCCTCTTTTCTTCCGTTTCCCCCCCCCCCAGGTTACAGGGAGGAAATACTGTTGTTTAGTTCGGACTTCTTCTGCTTGAAGGTCATCATGGATGGCTTGGACTTTTCTTGGCTATGGCTACTTTACTGTTTTTACTTGGGGAATAATTTATGAAAAAGTCTTTATGCTTCTTTACTATTGCAAGACAGATTTTGATGTACTCTGATGTAAAAGGCTTTAGACCTTAAATATTGATGTTTATGAAAATTCGATTTTACTTCCGCTATTTTATATGTTCTGTCTTGTGATATTTCTGTGCATGTTTACCAATAATGCCCCTCTAAAGTTAGTGCATTCCTTTGCGAGTGACCCTAGCGGAGGCGGGGTGTTACACGTGGTATCAGAGCAGAAGGTTACCAGACTGGGCAAAAGTTTTTAAAGACCTTCTGAAAACTATTTGAAAATCGTTTACAAAGAAGCATTTTTCAAGAAAATTTTCTTTTAAAAGAAAAAGGCTATTCCCCAAAGGCCATTAGCACTACCCTTGTTTCCTTAATTGAATCTCTTTTCCTTTCTTTCCTCCATCTGTAGTCACAGTGGTTTTAACTGCGACTAGTCTTTCCTATCTACGAAAGTGCTTTCCATACGATGGAGGTGGTTCTCGAGAGACCAGTGGCCGCGTTATAAGAAAGGATAGTGAGAAAGAGGATAAAGGATACGAGCTTAAGGATGAGCAACTTGTTGGTATGGCTTAGTCCTCAAAGGAGGGAGAAAGATGAACAATGAAACCCATGACGAGAGAGTACCTTTGGCATGGTAAAACGGGGCGGATAGTTAAGTATTGTGGGATAAGGACAAGATCATCAGGAGGGCAATAGTATGCTCTCATTTCTAGGTTACCTCGGAAGGAGGGTAACGATCTTGTTAAAGGTTTAACTTTTCTTCTCTATCATCCCGTTAGGACTTCGATTTTCGTATCATTTAAGTCTGCTTCGATAGTTGAGTCTCTGCACCTTAAGTACTAGCGTAATAGAGAATCCCATTTTTGTCTCAAAGTCCTATTGGAGAATCAGTCCATTTATACATGACTTGTTTGGATTTGAGAATATCTATGCCAAGTGTTGAGTTTGGAAATAATGCTTATGTTTATAAGCTATGGATGGATTCTAGGGATGAAGTGGTTATCCAGTAGGGGGTGCCACTCTCGGTTTTGATGGGAGGGTAATTAGACCTTTTGACTAGCCTTGGTAATACCCTCGAAGTATCGTGTAACCTTTTTGAGGTTCTGTCATGACTAGTTACTTAGAATCCCTTGATGTCTTTATTGGAAATTTGAAGCCCGATCGAGTGGTGTTCGCCGATAAGACGGATGGTTTACTTCATTTATGCATGGGTTATGGAGATCACCCTAGTAAGTGCGCTTGATAACCTGGTTGACATCTGTTTACTTTCAAGAGAAAGTTTCTTCTACATGGAATACCTTATAATATATAAACGAGATCCAAGATTCACTAGTGAATTTTGGAAAGCTTGCATGAGATCATGAGTACGCAGTCATGTTTGCGCCAAGTATTCTAGGAAAAGGATAAGTGCAAGTGGAACGAGAGGCGGAGAAGAAATGAGTTCCAGCTCATGTTATGGAAACAGGAAATAAGAAGCTACGAAATCGCGAAGTTAAAAGACGGTCAAGGCACAATGGAATTAAGCCCAAGGAAATACGACTTTGATGGTCAAAGACTAGATACGCGCATGATATCTCTTTTTGGGAGTATATCCTTGATCCCTGTTTTCTGTAGAGCTTACTTGTAGGCTATCATTTGTGGACATCCTCTCGGTCCTATTTTCTGTTACAAACCCCGTAAGGAGTTTGTCTTGTTTATCTTCTCGACCCTGTTCCAGGGAATCCTAGGTAGAACCCTATGGATGTAAACATGTATTTGAAACATGTTATGATTGATATGGTTGCAAGTGGTTGCAAGTGGTTGCTCGTGGATGCGCAAATACACATTAGATACTAGCTCGACTCGGTCACATTTCATATTGCATATGCACGAGTATTTATACTTGTTTATGGATGAAATCGAATGTATTATCATGCAGTTGTTGCATATGAATGAATGATTGTGCACGCATATAGTATCTATATGACTAGGACTATTTGCATACATGTTGGATTCATGGCACTATACATATTTTTGCATTAGAAAGATTATTCAGGCCTGATCATTAGCATTAGCTAAGGAACATGTACACACACGTTTTGCATATATTCATACAGCATTAGAAATCATCTAAGGACAATGGTTGCTTGTGGATGATGTTTTGAGTAGATGAATGATGGATGGTAGGATATGTTCTTCCTAACTTGGAGATTTCGGGGACGAAATCCTAAAAGGTGGGGAGAATGTAACAACCCGTATTTCGATAACATGTTAAAACGAGAATCAAGGCAGAATTTAATTTTAAATTCTGAATCAAGTAAAACGGGCTATGCCATTGCGTTCGTCTCGGAAAAATACGCGAAATAGAGTCTGAGTTTTCGAGAATCGGAGTCCGTATGACCAAGTTATGGTCCGACGAAGTTTTCAGAAAATTCAAGTTCAAAAACGAGTTCTAATTTCGAAAATTAGGGCTGGAAGGCTAGGCGGGAAAGATTCCCGCCAGGCTTCCCAAGTCGACAGCCCTGTCGACTTGGGAGTCGACATGGCTTGACCCAAGTCGACAGCCCTGTCGACTTGGGGGTCGACTTATGGTGGCCGGGCAGTTTTGCCTGGTGCACCTATTTTCTGTCTTGGCTAGGTTTTTGGGCCTGGTTCGAAATCTGATGGTCCAGGTTGATCCTAGGGTTAATCCTAAGGTCCTAATCTCTATAAATAAGCCCCTAACCTACCCCTAAACCCTCATTATTCATTCATGCAACTAAACTATGGCAAAAATTTTACTCTCATGGCCTCCACTCTCATTCTAAAATTCCTAAGTAAATTTCTATGAGAGGTTTCATGATCATGTGAGTGTTAGAGAGTCTCTATGTTAGTATGAGAGCTTCTCAAGTTGATTTCAAAGCTAAAGCTTTGATCTTGGTTCATCAAGATGGGGTTTTTATTGATTTGGAGCTTTCATCTTTGGGTTTTTGGATGATGGCATGCATAGGCTTTGTCTCAATCTTTAATTTAATCGATTTGTGCCTTCATAGCAATGTAAGCCCTTTCCCTACTCTTAGATATTAACTATGAAGTTAAATTTTCATGTTGCAAGTTTGGGTTTGATCATTGAGTATGATACATGCTATCATGTCATGCAAGTTTATGAAGTCATTATCTTGATCTTGTGGGCTAAAAGCTACAACCTTTATGTTGAAATGTTGCATTATGCAACATGAGAACCCTCATAACCTTTATGTCAACTTGCATATGAAGTCATAACCCTTATATGATGATATATGCGAGTTACTAGTCATCATTCCATGTCTTTTGTCACCATGATTCGCTTATGTGCCAAGTTTGGGTTTATGCATGTTTTTTTAGGCTTAAGAATGTAACATGCAAGTTAATGAACACATTTGTGCCTCATTTGCCACCATGATTAACTTGTGGCTTAATATCCATTTTTGTCATGCCTTTGCCAAGTCTCTTCTTTTAATCCATTACGTTGTTGCGAACGTATATGCGAGTTTAAAAGCGTTGGGTTATGTTATGAGTAATTTCTAATGACATGAAAATACAACTTGAAAACATGACTTGAAATATAACATGGAAGTTGACATGTGAGTATGTTTGAAAATATGAAATTGGGAATTTACCTATTAAGTTAGGTCTACCCATACTATGGAATTGGGAATTTACCTATTAAGTTAGGTCTACCCATATTCTTAAAAACTTGAATATGAACATGACACTAGACTAAACATGAAAGTGACCAACTTGAGGTTGGGTTGAGTTTGCAACGTAAAACTACCCGGAACCGACCGGCCTAACTAGTAGTTGCAAACAATAGGACCCAATGTGAGAAGTTGGTCATGTTGTGCTTGAACCCGAGGTTAGACCAAGTAGTGGTGTAAAGCTACCCGGAACCGACCGGCTTAACTAGTAACCACAACAAAGTCTAATGTGAGAGGTTGAGGTGCATTAAGTAATTAATGCCACATGATAGGGTTAAGTTAATTTGATTAATGACTCTTAACCAAATATGACATGGACAATGGGTTAAGTAAATCGATTAGGCCAATGATACTTAACAAAACATGACAAGGTTGGGTAGGTTAAGTAACTTGATTTGCCTAATGACACTTAACCATTTTTATATGACTAGTGGACGGGGTTAAGTTAACCAACACTTAATCAATCCAACACGATAATTTGGTAATGTTAAGTAAGTTTTCTTAATGACACTTAACCGAAAAATACAGTTAATGGATGGGGTTAAGATTAGACTCAACTAGTCTAAACATGGAAATCGGATGGGGTTAAGTTAGCCTAGACTTAATTAATCCCACTTGGCAGTTTAATGGGGTTAAGTTAAACACTTAACTAATCTAACATGATGATTTGATGTGGTTAAGTGACCTATACTTAACCAATCTAACTCGTTAATTTATTGAGGTTAAGTTAACCTATACTTAACCAATCTAACGTGAAAACATGATAAGGCTAAGTCACGAATCGCTTAAATACGCTTGACCGATTTGGCTCAGTAATTTGATAGGGTCAAGTTAATATATACTTAACCAACTTGAGCATGGTTTGTAGGGTTAAGTCTTGAACTTGGATACTTAGCCAATTTTGACATGATTTGTAGACGGGTTAAGTCATGAACTTAAGTGACACTTAATCCATTATGTAAACCCTAGTTCTGAGGATTAGGTGGATAACCGTAGTTAACAAGGATAACGGGAATAAGGCTAAGTGGTAAACCTTAGTTGAAGAATAACTAAGTAATGATTCTTAGTCAAGGAAATTTAGACCAGTTCATAGATAGATGAGTAACCTGATACGGTAGGTCATCGTTTAAGTATACGAGTAGGAGCAAGTATCTGATTTAGATAAAGGCTCCAGCGAACTGGGTAACGAAGCAGCGGCTTCGGGGAACGTGAGGATATTCTTGGTATCCCTCTGTGAGCTGCCAGGTGATCATACTAGGCTCATGAGAGGTTAAGGTCTGCGTTAGAAGAACCAAGAGTATACCTTGGTTGCTATACGAGCGACCTAAAGACGGGGATGGATAGGGGATAGTCGACGATACACGGTCGTACCCTAGATAGCATTTCGTCAGGCTACCTACCATCTTTGGTCAAGCGTGTACGTACGGAAAGGCAGAGAACACCCAAAAGACCATAATTGCTATCTAATTATGGTTGCGGTAAGGCTAGGATTGTGGGTTGGCCAGTAGTGTGTTCTCATACAGGATTTATCCTGTCTTGTCTTTCACTAGTTGAGGGAGTGGTCTCGTGGGACCATAGCCACGTATAAAAAAAACAGACCTTAGCATCTGCATCGGCAGATAAATCGAAAGCTCCCGACCGAGTCCCGTATTTCCTGATCTGCCCTGTGACAGGACTCGGATGGCACGATGTGATACATGTGCATACAGTCATGGAAAAACAATTCACGATGAATGCGTGGGAAAAAGGGCGCGGTTGACGGTTAGCGTAAATCCTAGTGGCCCTGGGTGGTTGAACCAAAACCGAGATACGAAAACGTGCAATAGGTAAGCATAATCCCTAGTAGTCCTAGGTAGCATAAGTCCTAGTTGTACAAACGATGATTCATGTTGAAAGACCCTAGTTAGATATAGGGTGACAGTCCAAAACGATCTTAAGGATCAAGGAACTATGTTAAAGTAGTATAGAATCTCATGGGAAAGCCCGTATGGTCTACGGCAAGGGACTGAACATTTACATGGAATAAAACATACGAGTAGAGTAACCTATATATGCGATATATTAGGTTGACATGGACCATTACACGACTTTTGAGTAAGGGTCATTCATGGTTAACACATGATACGGTGGGGATACTAGTACGGTAGGTGCAGAGCTAAAAGACAGGATAGATACCATGGGATGTTATACGTGATAGATATCTTGGGGATATTATACTTGACAGGAACTTGACGATGGGATACCTTGTTTTATCTTGACACCGTAATTTATCATGACACCTTAGTTTATCCGAGTTCAGTAGTTCATCCTGTTATTTTGATTTAGCTTATCTATCTTGTCATCATGCTTATGTTCATCTCAGTTTTTCAAGTCAGTTAACTTTACTAGTTTTTATGCTGATAGTAGATAGGGCTTACTCAGTCTTTTTGACTGACCCGTTTTGTTTCGCCTCTTTTCTTCCGTTTCCCCCCCCCCCCCCAGGTTACAGGGTGGAAATACTGTTGTTTAGTTCGGACTTCTTCTGCTTGAAGGTCATCATGGATGGCTTGGACTTTTCTTGGCTATGGCTACTTTACTGTTTTTACTTGGGGAATAATTTATGAAAAAGTCTTTATGCTTCTTTACTATTGCAAGACAGGTTTTGATGTACTCTGATGTAAAAGGCTTTAGACCTTAAATATTGATGTTTATGAAAGTTCGATTTTACTTCCGCTATTTTATATGTTCCGTCTTGTGATATTTCTGTGCATGTTTACCAATAATGCCCCTCTAAAGCTAGTGCATTCCTTTGCGAGTGACCCTAGCGGAGGCGGGGTGTTACATTAGGGCTGGATACACCCTAGGGTGGACCTTGCACAGTTAACTACATTCCATGATTAGGCCGTATGACACCGATACACGACGAGTCAGGCTTATAGGGAGCCGATCGACTAGACCGAGTAGTTGGACCTTGATTTAGGTCATCTCATGAGTTTGGGCCAACATTGGGCTAAGGGATCATTTCTTGTTTATACTTGACATGGATTAGAATACTAGTACACTTGGTGCAACTTAACCTTGTATATGCGATGCCACACTTGATCTATCTTGTTAACTTTTCACCATGCCAGTTATCATCCTATGTTTCATCTCTGTTTTACATGTCCAGTTAACTTTATTAGTTTTTATACTAATAATAGGTAGGACTTACCAGTCTTTTTGACTGACCCGTTTTCTTTCGCCTCATTTTTTCCGTTCCCCCCCCCCCCAGGTTCTCAGGGTGGGAATACTAGCACCTAGCTTGGATCTTTAGCTTGCTTACTGGATAGCTCATGTTGGTTTGGACTTGAGCTTTGCTATGGCGACACTACTGTTATCTTTGGGGAATACTTTACTTACGTTATTTTTCATTTTATATTTTTCTAGACTTTGTTTTGTTGGGAAAATGATGACTAAGTACTTTGATGTAACTTGACTATGGTTTTGAAATAGTAATTTTATCCGCTGCTTTATTTACTCTGTTTTACTCATATGTTATGTCTTGTGATATCTTCATGCATGTTTACCTTGTTTAACGTCCCTCCAAAGCTAGTGTGCTTGCAAGAGTGACATTGGCGGAGGTGAGGTGTTACATTTGGTATCAGAGCATAAGGTTTGCAAGATTTGAGCAAAAGGCTTTTAAAACTTACCTTTTGAAAAACTATTTTCAAAACCACTTAGGTAATTTCCAAGTAAAGTCTAGTTTATTTTAAAAGGCTATTCCCCAAAAGCCATTAGCACTATCCTTTGTTTCCTCGTTCTCAATCTATCTTTTTCTTCGTTTCAGTATGGCCGTTAATTTTGCCATTCTGGAGGGCGTACCAATACCTATTTGGTTTAGAAGGTACATGGAGGCAAGGGCGAATGAATCCGGGCCCACGAACATTCCTCCTCCTTCCCCCGTGGCTAACATTCCTCCCCCTCCCGTAGCTGAGGTTCCTCCTCCTCCTCCTCCGCATCCACAAGCGGATTTCGCGAAGATTTGCAAGGACTTTAAGGCGATGGGTGGCAAGAATTTTGTTGGGACGGAGACTTTTGTTGAGGCAAGAAACTGGTTAAAGGAAACTGAAGACCTCTTTGCTATCTTTGATATAGAAGACCGTAGGAAAGTTCTGTTAGCGGTATGGCTGTTGAAAGGGGAAGCTGCGTATTGGTGGGTAGTCACCACCACTACTAGGCCAATTCAGACTTGGGATGACTTTAGGAGAAGGTTTGGACTGAGGTTTCTATCATCGACAGAAGAGAACCTTCAGATGGAGAGGTTCCTATCTCTAAAGCAAGGGGACATGACAGTTAGGAAATACGTGGATACGTTTAATCAACTTGCTCGGTTCGGTCTAGACTTGGTTAACACAGCTCAGAAGAAGGCCCTACACTTTGCTCTAGGATTGAACGAGCCATTGCACGGTTTGGCCATGTCTCACATACCCATGGGGGCGACCTTCGAGAGTTTGGTAAATATGGCTCTGCTTCAAGAGGAAGATAAGAGTGGTAAGAAGGAAGTCAAGTTGAATGAGTCTCAAGGCAAGAAGGTAGATTACGAGAAAGGAGGCAAGGACAACAACAACCGCAAGGACAACAAGACCAGGGACAAGGAAGTGCAACCTCTGTGGGATCGTTGGACACATAGCCAAAGATTGTAGGAAGAAGAAGAGGAAGTTGGGAGAATGCTTTCATTGTGGAGAGTCTGTACACTATAGCAAGGATTGCCCGAAAAAGCGAGGACAAGGGAAAAGGCAAACTCAGCGAGCAGGACCCTCTGGAGGGCAGTTGCAGGCTCTCCTCGCTCTTCCAGCTTTTGATCGAGGTAGTGTTTCTATAGAAAGTCATGTTTACATTTCTGATTTCCCTGATCGTACCTTATTTGATTCTGGCGCATCGCATAGTTTTATTTCTGATCTTGTTGATAGTTTGCACCTAAGTACTAGTCTAGTTGAGGTCCCGTTAGTGTTTCAAATCCAATTGGGGGTTCCGCCCATCTACCTGTGATTTATATGGATTTGAAAATCTCTATCTTGAGCGTAGAATTCATGTGTAATGCTTATGTTCTCGGGTTTATGGGATACAGGTTGATTTTGGGCATGGATTGGTTGTCCAATTATGGAGCCATTCTTGATTTTGAACATAGGGTTGCGAGGCTCATGACTCGCCTCGGTAATACCCTTGAAATCTCGTGTAACCTTTAGGGTTCCGTCATGATTAGTTACCTAGAATCCCTTGGCACCTTTATTGGAAATTTGTAATCCAATCGAGTAGTGTTCGCCACTAAGGCGGATAGTCCATTTCACTTAAGCATGGGTTAAAGAAATCACCCTAGTAAGTACATTTGGCAACGTGGATTGGCACTTGTTTTCAAGAGATAGTTCTTCTGCGTAGGATACCGTATAGTATGTAAACGAGGTCCAGGATTCACTAACAAATTTTGTAAAGCTTGCATGAAACCATGAGCACGCAGTTATGTGGAAGCCAAGTATTTTAGGAAAAGAATAAGTGGAAGTGGAACGAGAGGCAACGGAGAAATGAGTTCTAACTCATATTTTGGAAATAAGAATTAAGAGCTACGAAATTGTGAAGTTAAAAGACGGTCAAGGCACGATAGGATTAAGCTTAAGAAAATGCGGCTTAGAAGATTGAAGACTAGATACGCGCATTATATCTCTTTTTAAGAGTATATCCTTGATCCCTATTATTCTGTAGAGCTTACTCGCATGCTATCTTTTAAGTATATCCTCTCGGTCCTATTCTCAATCTTAGTTCTGTTGCAAACCCCATAAGGAGTATGACTCGCCTATATAGCTGGGGTGAGGATGTCCATTAAGTTGACCAAACTATTTGGGCTTTATGGGATATGGGTCATAGTTGATAGACTTACGTAGAGTGCTCACTTTGATCCGTTGAAGAGCAAGAGGACCACATCATGGCTAGCATCTGTTCATCTTCGAGAGATAGTGCGATTGCATGGAGTTCTTTCTAACATAGTTAGCGATCGTGACCCAATTCTCGCTAGCCAATTCTGGAATAGTTTGCAGGAAGCCATGGGTACGCGATTGAATCTAATTACGGCCTATCACCCACAGACGGATGGCCAGACCGAAAGGGTGAATAGGGTACTAGAAGATCTGTTGAGGCTATGCATCCTTGGCTTTGGTGGCACTTGGGAAGATCATCTTCCTCTCGTAGAGTTTGCTTATAATAACAGCTATCAGGCAAGCATAGGAATGGCACCATTCGAAGCTTTGTATGGGAGGCTGTGCAAGTCACCAACATGTTGGTGGGAGACGACGGATGAGCTTATACTTGGGCCCGACAGGATAAGGGACACATCCGAGAAAGTTGAATTGGTGAGAAGACGGATGAAAACGGCCCAAGACAGACAGAAATCCTATGCTGACAAGCGAAGGACAGATCTGGAATTCGAAGTTGGAGATATGGTTTTCGTGAAGGTTTCTCCTTTGCGTAATGTGGTTCGTTTTGGAGCAGTTGGGAAGTTGGCACCAAGATTCGTAGGACCCTTCCCTATTATAGAAAGAGTTGGGAAGATGGCTTATAAGGTGGAATTGCCCGAGAAGCTGGTCGGAGTGCACAATGTTTTTATGTCTCGCATCTCCGAAAGTGCCTACATGATCAGCCGAGGTAGTTGAGCCTAGCATTCTTGAGGACATGGAGGTAGAAAAAGAGGCAACTTTGAGGCGAGCACCGATTCGTATCTTGGGAACGGAGATCAAGAAGCTGAGGATTCGAGAAGTCAAGTTAGTAAAGGTTCAGTGGAGCGAAGCCGATGAAGATGCAACTTGGAAAACCGAGGAGAAGATGCGTGGGCTTTATCCATTCCTTTTTGAGGGTACATTCTCAATCTCTTTTCCTAGTTAGCATATCTTTCCTTTGCTATCTATGTTTATCTTGTTATCTAATTAACCTTGTCTTAAGAACCTTAGGTAGAAACCCTTTGGATGAAACATGTATTTGAAACATGTTATGCTTGATGTTTGCCAGTGGTTGCAAGTGTTTGCAAGTGGATACTCGTGGATGCATGATACACATTAGGCACTAAGATCGGCTCACACACTTTCATATTGCATATGCATGAGTGCTTATACTTATTCATGGCTGAAACTTGTTATGCTATCACGTGGATGTTGCATATGGATGAATGTTATGTGCACTCATATAGAGATTATGAATTATGTTAGGAATTTGCATACATATGGACTCATTTCACTAACATACTTTGCATTAAGGAGGTTTACTGAATCAGTAACCGCCTGATTTTTGCATTAGATAAGTGCATATACACACACCTTTGCATATGATCATACAACATTTAGAATTTGTTAAGGACAATGGTTACTTGTGGATGATGTTGTGAGTAGATGGATGATGGATGGTAGGATACGTTCTTCCTAACTTAGAGATTTCGGGGACGAAATCCTTTAAGGAAGGGAGAATGTAACAACCCGTATTTTGAATAACATGTTATAACATAAATCAAGGCAGAATTAAATGATAAAATCAGAATCAAGGGAAACGGGATGTGCCATTGCGTTCGTCTCGGAAAAATACGCGAAATAGTGTCCGAGTTTTCGAAAATCGGAGTCCGTATGACCAAGTTATAGCACGTCAAAGTTTTCAGAAAATTTCAAGTACAAAAACAGTTCAAATTTGAATTCAGAATTCAAATTCAGCCAAGCAGGACAGGCGGGAAAATTCCCGCCACCCCCAAGTCGACACACCCCAGGTGGTGTCGACTGCCCAGTCGACACCCCTGTCAACTTGGGTGGTCGGCCAGTTTGGCCTGGGTGCACCTGACTTGTTCCTCAAGACATGCTTTAGGGCTGGGGACGGATTTTAATGGCTCAGATCTGAATTAGGGTTAATCCTATGGCCTAAACTAACCTAAACTTCTATAAAAAGACCCTAAGACCTAGCCTAAACCCACACAAATCAATCCTACAACTAGGTTATGCGAAAATGCTCCTTGATCATGGCCTCGATCTTCATATCATGGCCCTCATCCTCTTCATGAAAGTTTGAGTGTTCTAAGCTAGTAAAAGAGCCACCTTTCTTCATCAAAACAAGGATCTTTCTTCATACAAATCAAAGGAGCTTCTTGTTTCTCAAGACAACTTGGAGCTTGTATTCATTTGGGGTTTTTAGTGTTGCTAGTGTGGCTTCGTCTCAATCTTGTTTTATTTTATAGTCTTCATAGCATTGTAAGCCCTATTCTACTCTTAGATTCTAACTATGAAGTTAAATATGACATGTTGCAAGTTTGAGTTTGGGCCTAAGTATGAATTGTGCTTTGATTCTATCATGTTATGCATAGATTTATTCTATGCATGTTTGTAAAGCTATCACCTTGACTTTGTGCACAGAAAGCTATGAGCATTGATTTGAAATGTTGCATAAAGCAACATAGAAACTCTCATAACCCTTATGTTATCTTGCATATGATGTTATATGTGAATCACTAGTTATCATCCTATGCCATCTATGACCATGTATCACATATTTGCTAAGTTTAATGCCATACATGTGTAGATTTGAATTGGACCTAAGTGCAATATTTGCCTTGAACCTATCATTGTATGCATAGATCTATTCATGCCTCTCTTGATTTATGATTGTGGACCTATCATGAACCTAGTACCGTTCATGTTGACCTTGGGAAAAAAATGCTATGAAATGGATTATGGCTTATGCATGTTAACAAACCTTAACCCCTCATGTTCCTTAACATGCATATGATGATATTGAACCTATTTGCTATGCACAAGTTAGGATTGTCACCCTATGTCAACTATTACCATGCTATCACCATATTTGCTATTATGCATGCTTGTGGTCAAATCACCCTTATGCTATTATGCATGCTTGTGGCCAAATCACCCTTACGCTATTATGCATGCTTGTGGCCAAATCACCCTTATGCTATTATGCATGCTTGTGGCCAAATCACCCTTATGCTATTTGATATGTTTGAGGCCAAGTCACCTTTTATGCTATCATACATGTTGAGGCCATATGCTAGTATGTTGAACCCCATTTGGCCTCAAATATCACCATGTTTAACTTGTGATAGACTTTGCCATCTTATGCCCACCTTGTCATATTCTTATGTTCCCCCTTTTTGATCTATTTGTGTTGATGCGAACTTACGTGCGATGGGGTTACGTTATGGGTAAACTTAAATGGCATGAAACATGACTTGGAAAATATGACATGTGATGATGCTTGAAAACATGAACGTGGACATGACATGTAGAAAACATGAAAGTGGCCAACTCGAGGTTGGGTTGAGTTTGTAGCATAAATCTACCCGGAACTGACCGGCTTAACTAGTGGCTACAAGCAATAGGACCCAATGTGAGTAGTTGGTCACATCACACTTAAAACCCGAGGTTAGACTAGGTTGTGGTGTAAAGCTACCCGGACCCGCCCGACTTAACTAGTAACCACAGCAAAGTCTAATGTGAGAGGTTGGGGTGCATTAAGTTAATTAATGCCACATGGTAGGGTTAAGTCATGGACTACTTGAATACTTAACCAATTAAACACGATGGATTGGTAGGGTTAAGGCATGGACTACTTGAATATACTTAACCAGTTGAACACGATGTATTGATAGGGTTAAGTCATGAACTGCTTGGATACACTTGACCAACTCAATACATGGTTAGGATAGGGTTAACCACACTTAACCCATTTAAAATCATAGTTACGTGGTCCTTTTCAGCAGTAACCTACTTGGGAGTCTCTGGATACCCTGGACTAGGCTAGGGTGGGGCACGATTACTGACTGATTGTAAGAGACCAAAAGAGACGGCTGAATAGTGCACCAGTTAAGTTCAGGCGGACCATGGTCGTGCACATTAAGTCCGGAGTTGAACATGGGCACCGGTAGGTTTAGACTGTGCGTGCTTGAATTGTGTCTGTGGTTTACACCTTAGGCCTGGATACACCCTAGGGTGGACCTTGCACAGTTAACTACATTCCATGATTAGGCCGTATGACACCGATACACGACGAGTCAGGCTTATAGGGAGCCGATCGACTAGACCGAGTAGTTGGACCTTGATTTAGGTCATCTCATGAGTTTGGGCCAACATTGGGCTAAGGGATCATTTCTTGTTTATACTTGACATGGATTAGAATACTAGTACACTTGGTGCAACTTAACCTTGTATATGCGATGCCACACTTGATCTATCTTGTTAACTTTTCACCATGCCAGTTATCATCCTATGTTTCATCTCTGTTTAACTTGTCCAGTTAACTTTATTAGTTTTTATACTAATAGTAGGTAGGACTTACCAGTCTTTTTGACTGACCCGTTTTCTTTCGCCTTTTTTCTTCCGTTCCCCCCCCCCCCCAGGTTCTCAGGGTGAGAATACTAGCACCTAGCTTGGATCTTTAGCTTGCTTACTGGATAGCTCATGTACGGTTTGGACTTGAGCTTTGCTATGGCGACACTACTGTTATCTTTGGGGAATACTTTACTTATGTTATTTTTCAGTTTATGTTTTTATAGACTTTGTTTTGTTGGGAAAATGATGACTAAGTACTTTGATGTAACTTGACTATGGTTTTGAAATAGTAATTTTATCCGCTGCTTTATTTACTCTGTTTTACTCATATGTTCTGTCTTGTGATATCTTCATGCATGTTTACCTTGTTTAGCGCCCCTCCAAAGCTAGTGTTCTTGCAAGAGTGACATTGGAGGAGGTGGGGTGTTACACGTACTCTCTACACATAGAGATCCAAAGTTATAGACATCGACAACCCCTTAGCACACATCCCGCAGCAAAGCCCAACTCATGAAATTAACTCGTCGGTTCCCAACTGAATCCTGAGCTCTACTTCCTATTTGGACTTCCTTTGCATCTCGTATTTTGATCGAATTGGAGTTGGCCTTCAGAAGACTCGTCATGTAGTAATAGGAGTACACGTCTGGTTCGGTTCGGTCACCCACGCTCGGTTCGGTTCGGTCACCCATGCTCGGTTCGGTTCGGTCACCCATGCTCGGTTTGGTTCGGGTTCATCTCCTCCACGCGGTTCGGTTCAGCTTCTCACATGTGGCTCGGTCCGGTCTGGTGGTAAAGTGCCAGGTTCCTCCTTATAGTGCCAAATTCTGATCCGATCCAACATTCCTTGTTGTCTCTTTCGTTTGCATGCCTCAGAAGATGCCAGCTCCGGTTCGGTTTGGTAGCCGATCCGATACTACGCCCTCGCTCCGATCCAATCCCCTTTTTGTCCCTCCGATTCGATCCTCTACCCAACTCCAACTCTAAGCAAATGGCGTTCCTTCTCGCCAAGTCTCCTTTAGTGCGAAGTTCCGATCCGGTTCGGTTTCTCTGCCCAGTCCACCATCCAATCCGAGCCTCCTATCCCGATCCGATCCGAAACCCTACACATTTTCCTGCAACTTTTCCAGCGGCTGTTTTATGCCATTCGACGACATTTTCGACCAATCTAACACTTCTAGGCAATCACAAAGCATACCTTACATCCATAGCAACATGTATAATCATCCACAAACAGCAAAACAACAATCATAGCATGTAAAATGGATCAAACATACCCAAAATCTCATATTTTCCCTTAAGCATGTTCTAGCATAGTTAATGATATGGTTATCAAAACTTAACCAAATTAATCCAAGTTTCTAACAGAGGTCTAAAACATCATTTAAGAATTTACAAATATTTTTCCAGATTTGTAACATGTATAAATTCGCTAATTATCACTAATTAGCCGTAATTAGTGAGAAACCTTGCAAATCACTCACCTTGGCCACAAATGAACTTTAGGTCTGAAATAATCTACTGTTATGGCGTTGTTCCCAATGCAACACAGCAGCTCTTACCTTGTTTTGGTGTTATTCCTCCTTAATTTGATGTGGTTTAAGCCAAAACTTGATTAAGAAGTGATTAGAGGTGTTTTTAGATGTGGGAGGCCATTGTTAGGTTGAAGAGAGGGTTTGTGGCGGTTGGAAAATGAGTGAAAAACCGAAATCCTAATCCTAGCAGCCCTTAAATACCTCAAATCCCGAAATTCCCCATTGGGCCTAGCTGTTAATCACTCGGTTAAGCCCAATTAAGCTGTTTTTCACCATCTGAAACTTGTTTCAGCCATATCTCCCAAACGGTGAGTCCGTTTGGCTAATGTGACCACTCTACAGAATTGTAAACCATTATCCGAAGTTGATGGAAGCAGTTTCAAGTCAAAACTCCTTTCCAATCAAAAGTTATAGCCAAAACAAGATTAGCTAGGGGCAAAACGGTCATTTAAAAATCGGGAAAAATCATGAACATGGGAAATGACCTCAATAGTCGTCTCCCAAAGTTACATAACCATACGACTTCGTATATGAAAGAAATAATTATTCTACGATCCTATGATGCGTAGAATGCGGGTCGTTACACTCTCCCCCCTTTAAGAAATTTCGTCCCCGAAATTCCTTAATCCAAAACATACAAAGCATCCCGCATGCCTACCAACCATATACAACAGTCAATCATGCAAAACAAGCCTATCCTAGCATGCGGAAAAACTAAATCGAAGCTGAAATCTTACCAGGCGAAGAGTTCTGGATACGTCTTCCTAATGGTCTCCTCTGTCTCCTAAGTACAGTCATTCTCATTCTCGCCCCACTGAACTTTGACTAAATTCACCGCTTTCCTTCGAAGTTGCTTCGTATCGTTCCCAACAATACGCATAGGCTTGCGGTTCCTAACCGCCTCGGGTTCAACTTCGATATCATCTAACTGGTTAGGTGAAACGGTCACATCTGGGTCATGTACGAACTTTCTTAACTGGGAAACATGAAATACGTTGTGAACTCCTGCCATCTTCTCTGGTAATTCAACTTTGTATGCCAAATTCCCAATTTGCTCAAGAACTGGGAATGGACCAACAAATCTTGGTGCTAATTTGCCTCTCCTGCCAAATAGTATCATGCTCTTCAACGGAGAAATCTTGATAACACCAAGTCGCCAATGGAGAACTTTAATTCTCTTCTCCTTTTATCGGCATAACTCTTCTGCCCATCTTGGGCAGCCTTCATTCTCTGTTGGATAACCTTAATCTTAGCTGAAGTTTCTCTTATCACATCGGGTCCAAGCACAAACTTTTCACCGGTTTCTACCCAACATGACGGTGAGTTGCACGGTCTTCCGTACAAAGCTTCAAACGGAGCCATACCAATACTTGATTGATAACTATTATTATATGCAAACTCTACTAGATGCAAATGGTCATCCCATGATCCACCAAAATCCAATACATAGGCTCTCAAGAGGTCTTTTAATAAACGATTCACCCTCTCTGTTTGACCATCAGTTTGAGGATGATACGCGGTACTGAGATGTAGTTCTGATCCTAACGCCTCTTGTAAACTCTTCCAAAATCCACTAGTGAACAATGGATCTCGGTCACTCACAATGCCTCTGGGTATTCCATGAAATCTCACTACCCACTTTATATACAGTTCCACTAACTTAGCTGCCGTCCTATTTGACTTGACGGGTATAAATCTTGCACTCTTAGTTAATTAGTCCACAATCACCCAAATGCTATCATGGCCCGATCTAGTCCTTGTAACCGATCAATGAAATCCATTAACACTTGTTCCCATTTCCATTCTGGATTTTCTAATGGTTATAGCAAACCACTAGGCTTCTTTTGCTCAGCTTTAACTAGCTGGCAGTTCATGCATTTGGATATAAACTTCCCAATGTCTCTTTTCATCCTTCCCCAGTAGTAGGTCTGCTTCATGTCTCGGTACATCTTGTTACCACCGGGGTGTATAGTCAGTTTTGAGTGATGACATTCTCTAAGCACTTCATCTCTCAATCCATTGACATTGGGTACAACTAGTCTTCCATTCTTCCTAAGCCATCCATCTCGATCAAGCCCATACTTGTTCATCTCTTCGTCGATTCCCATCTCTAACTTTGAGATGATTTCCAATAGGTTAGGATCGTCCCTCTTACTGGAACCAATCCGCTCAATCAAAGTGGGTATGATCATCAAACTTGCTAACATTTCGGGATCCAATTCGCACTTTGGTTTGAAATCATACCCAGCGATGTACTCCAGTTGCTTCCATTATAGAAACATAGCCCCTAAATTGGTATGTCTCCTACTCAATGAATCAGCTACCGCATTGCCCTTTCCTGGTGTGTATGCGGTATTGAAATCATAGGAAGCTAAGAATTTTAACCACCTTTGTTGTCGGAGATTTAGATCCTTTTGAGAGAGAAAAATACTTTAATGATTTATGATCGGTAAATAACTCGAATCTTTCTCCCAAGAGATAATGTCTCCACATCTTCAACGCGAATACGATCGCAGCCAATTCCAAGTCATGGGTAGGGTATCTTTTCTCATGCTGTTTCAGTTGCCGACTTGCATAAGCTACAACCCTACCTCCTTGCATCAATACAGCACCTAGCCATGTGCCACATGCATCCGTATATATTGTCATCTCTTCATTCCCCTTAGTAATGACTAACACTGGTGCACATGTCAACTTTTCTTTTAGGCTCTTGAATGCATTCTCGCACCTTTTGTCCCAGACGAAGGCTTGATTCTTCTTGGTCAACTGAGTCAACAGTGCTGTTATCTTGGAGAAGTCTTGGATAAACTTACGATAATATTCAGCTAATCCCAAGAAACTTCTTATGTCTGTTGCATTCTTGGGCATAGACCAATCTTGTACCGTAGCCGCCTTCGCGGGATCCACGGTAATACCATTCTCTGATACAACATGGCCCAAGAATCTCACTTCCCTCCTCCAGAAGTGACATTTAGAAAACTTTGCTTTCAATTGGTGTTTTCTCAACACCTCCATCACTATTCTTAAATGTTCCTTGTGTTCTTCCTCTGTCGTCGAATAGACCAAAATAACATCCACGAACACAAGGACAAACTTATTCAACTAACCTCTGAATACCCTATTCATAAGATCCACAAAGTACGCTGGGGCATTGGTCAGCCCGAATGGCATGACCAACCACTCATAAAATCCAGACGGCGTCCAAAATGTCGTTTTAGCTATACTCTCAGCTTCCACTCTAAGCTGATGAAAACCTATCGCGAGATCCAACTAAGAGAATACTCTCGCGCCACTCAACTGATCAAACAAATCATCTATCCGCGGTAGAGGATACTTATTCTTCCTCGTAACTTTATTCAACTCGCGGTATTCTACACACAAACGAAGGGAACCATCCGCCTTGGTAGTAAACACAATTGGTGCTCCCCATTCAGAAACACTCCTTCTAATAAATCCCTTCTTCAAAAGATCGCTGACTTGCACCCCGAGCTCTCGCTGCTCCCTTGGTGCCATACGACGAAGTGGCATCACTATAGATCTGGCATCTTTCACCAAATCAATACAGAACTCAATCTCTCGGTGTGGTGGAAGCCCGGTCAGTTCCTCGAAGACGTCCGGATACTGGCCAACCACGGGAAAACCTGACAACTCACTATGCAAAATGTCAAAGGAATTCAAAAAACTATCCATTACCCCATCACCGGGTAGACCACCAAACACTACCCTCTGCCCTTCATCCGCTCTAGCTGTCACCAAAAAGGCCTCACAGTCTACCACCACCCCGTATCTTTGGAACCAATCGACTCCCAAAATAATGCCAAACCCAGTAAAGCCCAAAACAAAGCAATCACAAACAAACATGCATCCATGACTCGATAAGAACACATTACGAAAAATCATGCTAAGGTTAGTCGAACCACCAATCGGGTTCGTCACTACTAAAGGTCTATCGACAATCTCGAGCTCCAATCCTAACCTATCTACCAGGTCACTAGATATGAAAGAACTGGAAGCTCCGGTATCAAACAAAAATCTAACAGGAACATTATAAACAGAAAGCATACCTTGAATAACTACATTCTTTCCCTTCTCCGCCGTAGTTGGGGCATTCGACGAAGAAGGAATAGCATTAAGGGCATATGCTTTCACCATCTGCTTTTCTTTGGGGGTTGTGGACACTTGTCCTTGTGATGTCCCACCTGGCCCAGTTGAAGCACTTCCTATTCACTGGCTTGGCCCGACAATTACTAGCATAATGGCCCTTCTTACCACAGCTGAAGCACTCAACATGTAACACCCCACGTCCATTAGTGTCACTCACAAAGGGAATGCACTAAGTTCTATGGAGCATTTAGGGTAAAAGATGCAGATAAATTACAAGACAGACAGAAATTAAACAGCGGAAAATAAAACTTTGCTTTATTGATAAAATAGTTTGTACAATGATTCCTTTACAATATCAGAGTATCATCTGTCTTACAAAATAAAGAAGCATAAAACAACATTTATATTCCCCAATTTTAGCAAGAGCCAGCCATAGCATCTGAAAAGAGAATCCAAGCAAAACTTCGACAAATCTTCAAGCTGGGAAAGAGTGACAGTCCGACTTAACCTGAGCTATACTATTCCCTCCTTTACTACTTGGGGGGGAACGGAAGAAAAGAAGACGAAAGAAAAACAGAGTCAGACATAAAGCCTGAGTAAGTTCAGTAACTTCTAGCATGTGAACATGGAAAACAAAATGACATGAATTAACTGAATACAAGATTACACCATGACGATAGGGTCAGCAAGATTAGACAAGATAATCACAAGATATGCTAAGATAAGATAAACTGGATATGCTCTAATACTTTCGCCGCTTCGCTATTTCCTTGTTATACTGGTTTCTATATCTCTGCACCACCTAACTAGTGTCCCAACTAGTAACGATAACGTGATCCCAATCCCTGTATTTTCCATTGCCTTCGGGCATACATTTATTATTTATTACCTAGATCTAATCTAGGGTTTTCTACCAAATGCTTTCTAGATTCAACTAGAGTTTACGCTATCTGCTGAACGCTTCTCGGATTTAGGGTTTATGCCACCTAGTCCAACTAGGGATTACGCTACCTGACGAACGATGCCCCCAAGTCTAGGACACAATACCTAGAGTGGTATATGTTCCTATACTTCCCCACGCATGTATCGCGAATCGTTATCGCTTGTCTAGATGCACATGTCCTGTAATGTGCGGCCCGAGTCCTATGACAGGGCAAATCAAGGAATACAGAACTCGGTCGGGAGCTTTCAGATATCTGCCGATGCAGATGCTAAGGTCTGTTTTTATTCCAGTGGCTATGGTCCCACTTGACCCCTCCCTCAACTAATGAAAGGCACACCTTGAAAAATGAGAACTATACGCAGGCCCCTGGTGCCCCACTATCCTATGGCCATCCTCACCCATAACTAGATAGCAAGTATATGGTCTTTTGAAGTTCTCCACCTTTCCACTTCACGTATCTCGATTGACCCAAGATGGATGGTAGACGACGAGTTGCTATCACAGGGCTACCGTTTTCTTGCTGAATCACGCCGGTCCATCCCAGTCTTTAGGTTGCCATGTATTGCAACCAAGGCATACCCATGGTTCTTCTACGCAGACCTTAACCTCTGTGAGCCCAGGAGGATCATCTGCAGCCTCACAGAGGGATACCAAGAGTACCCTCACGTCCCCTTCGAAGCCTCGGGCTTCGTAACCCAATTCGTTGGAGCCTTCCTTTTACTCAGACGGACATCCGCTCCTTCCCGTGTTATACTAAGAATTACTACTTAGTTCTACTAACTAAGGTTTACCACTTAGTTTCCAGAATCGTTGTTTTCTTAACTAAGGTTTACTACTTAGCTCCTTTTAACTAAGGTTTACTACTTAGTTCTCTTTCCCGTCAATTCGGATTAGTTAAGTGTCATTGGTCAATTCAAGCTAACTTAACCCTCTTCATTTATCCTGCTAAACTGGTTAAGTGTTATCAGTAATTCATGTTGACTTAACCCTACCACCAACCAAGTTATTTGGTTAAGTATTTTTTATTACTTAACCCTATTCATTCATCCTGTATTGGTTAAGTGTTCCTTTTTAACTTAACCCTGCCCGTCTGTTTTAACTAACATGTTATTAATGGTTAAGTATTATCCCTTCATGTTTAGACTTAGCCCTATTCCTTTATCACAATCTGACGGTTAAGTGTCCAAGTTTACTTAACCCTGCGGTCTAGTCCAGCTAACATATCAAATTGGCTGAGTGTATTAAATTTTTCTTAACCCCAACCTCTAGTCTGGTTAACATGTTAATTTGGCTAAGTGTATTGACTTTACTTAACCCCACCTTCTAGTCTAGCTAACATGTTAATTCGGCTAAGTGTATTAACTTTACTTAACCCCCTACAAATCTTGTTAAGTTTGGTTAAGTGTCCCTATGGACTTAGCCCTCCCCTTCTAGCTTAACTGAGTTAAGTTGGTTAAGTGTTCCTATGGACTTAACCCTCCAATTCTAGCTTAACTGTGTTAAGTGTCAGTATGAACCTAACCCCACCCATCGATTTGGTTACCATGTTGAATTGGTTAAGCGTATTAGTTAACTTAACCCTACCATTCTTGTTCTAGCTTTAATTAAATAGATTAAAGCCGCTACCACTCACATTAGACAGATATTGTTGCGATTACTGGATGTGCCGGTTGGTTCCGGGCAGGTTTACATCGTAACTCAGTCTAACCTCGGGCTAGGCATATTCGTGTTTTCTAAGTTCAAAGGGTTTTGATTAATTTTCAAATCAGGTTTTTTGAAAGTAACCATCCCGTCCATCGGATCAGTTAGGGATAGCCAGGGAGAGCAGGAAACTTGTATTTTCCAAACCCAAGCCTAGACACTATCCTCTCTGTCACCCTAGAACTTTCTGGTGTGTTATTAAAAGAGATGTCGTTAATAAACCTTTAGTTTGTCTAAATTTACATTTTCTCATTTAGGACAAATTCTATAAGTAAATTATTTCTAATTTACTTATCTCCTAATTACTCTTTTAATGTAAATTGTCAACATTCATTCTTATGGCCCATTCCCCCCTCTAAATCATATTTATGCTTTTTGGTATGTAAATTATACCTAACTAAGTGTCACTAACCATGATTTTGCTAAACCTGACACTTACTCCCAATTATGGCCAATTTCAAATTTATGCCAACATACTCGTTATGCCAAATTAGCTAATCCAATTCTGATTTAACATTCTACTTACAGTTCATGTCAAACTAGACTTATCATTCTAGTTCGCAATTCATGTAAATGCTAGATTTACAAGTCAATACTAGATTCAAATTACACATCCTATAATTCATGTCAAATTTATCCAATTTGCATTTCTATAAACATGCCATAATACATGTTCCCAATTTATGCCAATTTCCAAGTTAAAAACTACGTCTTTAGTAAATTTCATATTTTGCCCAAATCGTATTCCCACCGTTTGTATAATCGTGATTCAACCTAGATTATAGATAAATCTAGATTCGTAGAAAATAGGGAACGAACCAAAGATTGCTATGAAAAAGATAGACATAATAACGGGCATAAGATAACAATTTACTAATTACAGACCTAACGAATTACACTGAAATTGTTCTAAAACATCGAAAGCCTATAGGTCTGAAAATCTTATGACATAAAAAGAGTTGAATAACGTCGTAGGTTCAAGAACATGGGTAGACCTAACTTAATAGGTAAATTCCCAAGGTCTAAAACCAAAGAAAACCAAGAATAGACAGAATAGAGACGTAGGTTCAAGAACATGGGTAGACCTAACTTAATAGGTAAATTCCCAAGGTCTAAAACCAAAGAAAACCAAGAACAAACAGAATAGAAAATCAGGTTTAGACCCAATTTTCACAGTCACAAAACTTAAGCAACACTTTCCTAGTCATGAATCATAGGTGTTTAGTCACAATTGTCCTTGTTATGTCATATGCAATAGTTTATGTTTTCTAATCAAAGGCATAGGCTTGTGTTCATAGTCTAGGAAATAATTCTCATAGTCACAGTCACAGTCATAGGCAATGTTCATAGTCATAGGCAATGTTCATAGTCATAGGAAATGTTCATAGTCAAAGAGGCATATGGTTCTAAGGTCCATAGTTTCATAGTCACGGTCTTATTTGTCCTTGAATCATGACAGTTCTTAATTAGGTCCAAAGAAATAGGCATTGATTCGAATAGAAAGAATTGGCATACTCTTTTATTCCTTTAATTTCATGTCACGAAAAGAGAAACGTTCAAATCTGAGAAGAAACTGACTTACATAAATTAGATTAGATTCGTAGAAAAACTGTCGTTGAAGTCGTTTGAATCTTCATTTGAATCCTAGCTTGACTTGAATCTCTTCTTGAAAGTCTTGAGCAGCATTTCCTCGTCCTGATTTATTTTATATATTATTTATTTATACATTTTCTCAGAGGCAGCATAAGTATAGAAAAGAATTGTGAATAAAGAAGGAGACTAAGGATGTTTATATAGGATTAGGCGGACGAACCTAGGCAGAAAACGTGACTAAATACATCAGAATGAACCAGGTTCAGAAACCTGGAAAAAGCGGGGAGGTCGACCCCCAGGTCAACTACCCAGTCGACCTGGGTGCCTTGGGCGGGAAAATTCCCGCCCAACCCAATCTGGGTCCGATTTTTGAATTTGAACTCGTTTTCTGACCTGTTTTGAAGTTTGAACTTCGCTGAATCTTCCGGAGGCCATATCTTCCTCATACAGACTCTGATTTACGCAAACTCGGACTCGTTTCCATGAAGAATTCTGAGACGAACGCAATGGCATAGCCCGTTTCCCTTGATTTTGATTTTAAAATTTAATTCTGCCTTGATTCGTGAATCTTAGTGTTACAGAATTACGGGGTGTTACACAACATCTTTCTTATTCTTTTTTTGGCCATCCTTATTCTGGTTCTGCTTCCTCTTATTCTGAGGACCACTCTTGCCTTCACCACTTGCTTGTGGTTTTGGTTCCTCTACAGATGCAAACTCAGTCTTCGACTTAGGGTAAAGACTCTCGGGCCTCAATGTTTTCCCCATAATCGACTCAAACGTCTCATCGATGTGGTTAATAAGCCTTTCCCCCCAAGTATCCATCCAAGCCAGTTATGAACTTCTCATTCTTCTTCTCGGCAGTATCAATAAGAGATAGTCCATACTTCGATAAAGTATCAAATTCTGCAATATACTCCGAGACAGCTCTGCCATTCTTCTTTTGCTCCAAGAATTTCTTAAACAGCACTGACTTCTGGGCAGCTGGAATGAACTTATCACTGAAGCGAACCTTAAACTGCTCCCAAGTAATCTGATCCTCGGGAGTAGCTACCTTTATAGCATTCCACCAATTCATTGCCCGTCCTTGCAGCTGACGGGATGCTAGCCTTCTCTTCATTGCATCCTCGATACCCAAATCTTCGAAGATACGCTCGCAGCTATCCAACCAATTCTGAACATCCGTAGCCGACTCCGTTCCGTGGAACGGCTTCCCACCAAAACTAGTATAATCCTTATTCAGCTTGGCGAAATCGGCCCTAGGCGCCTACACTATTGGACCACCACCATTTCCACCATTGGGAGCTTCCCTCTGCACATCCCTAAGCATCTCCCTCATGAAGTCAGTAAACATCGTCCTCATGTCAGCAACATTCCCATTATTGGCTCCTCTACTGGCACCTCTTGCGTATCGGCTCATCGTTCAATCTGTAAAGAGAAAACGATTAACCATCTCCATAGTGGTGCTAGTGCAGTGCGACTTCATCCTTAGCTATACTAACAGTATATTATAGCTTTTGAAAACCAAAACAATCACAAATACGCGCTCTCATATACGTATACGATCTCTCCATGATGACTTCCCTATGTAAACTACGCAACCTAGAGCTCTGATACCAAGTGTGACAGCCCGCCCCGCATAAGCCGGCATTTCCTCCGAAAGTGCGCTGTATGCATGCCCAACTAGCACGGGACGGTCGCCAAAGAAAGGAAAGAAGAGAATGAACTAATCGAAAACCTGTAGAATGTCTCACAGCGCATGGAACAAAATAAAATAATAATGTATTTGACATAAAACAGGCGAGAAAGTGCATAAGCTGATAACTAAAACCAACATCAACATCAAAGTAGCGGAAGTCTAAATACAGCTTATTACAACTTTAAACTGTCTCTAAAGCAAAAGAAAGCTAAAGTAGAAGATGCACTACTAATGCCCAAGCAGTGATCTTCAACAACACAGGGAGAATATATATATATATATATATATATGCATCATACGTGGAAGCATCCTGCTCATCTCCAGATCAGCTTCTCGTGCATACCCAGCTAACGTGTCTCTAGTCTGCTCGTGAGAGCACCCAGAGTAATAAGAAGAGACATAAAACTCTGGGTCAGACAAAAAGTCCGGTATGAGCGATAAGCAGCTAAACAGAACAATAACAGGTATACTAAACCATACCTGAACCTGGACCTGCAACCAAAGAGTTAGCACTACATACCGTACAATACTCTAAGGTGTCACTGAACAGATGGTGTAAAGATAACGGGGGTAGGGGTGTGCATGTCATAATGATGGCAAACAAATCAAACAAAGCAGCCATCCTCACATCTCTCACTCAGTGTGTAAAGCATATGATATCTACTGCTTCGATCGCTAGACCCATCGAAGTAGTGACGGAGTTCGACTTGTACAACTACTGCTACTACCAAGCTCACCACATGGAGTCATGACCAAATCTTTACAAATGACCCCATTTCATTGGTCTATAACTCTTTAGTTGTACCTAGGCCACTATGGTCCTGAATCCGTTCACGTACTCCCTACACATAGTGATCCAAAGTTATAGACATCGACAACCCCTTAGCACACGTCCCGCAGCAAAGCCCAACTCATGAAGTTAACTCGTTGGTTCCCAACTGGATCCTGAACTCTACTTCCTATTTGGACTTCCTTTGCATCTCGGGTTTTGGTTGAATTGGAGTTGGCCTTCAGAAGAGTCGTCATGTAGAAATAGAAGTATACGTCCGGTTCGGTTCAGTCACCCACGATCGGTTCGGATCGGTCACTCATGCTCGGTTCCGTTCGGGTTCATCTCCTCCATGCGGTTCGGTTCAGCTTCTCACATGTGGCTCGGTCTGGTCCGGTGGTAAAGTGCCAAGGTCCTCCTTATAGTGTCAAATTCCAATCCGATCCAACCTTCCTTGTTGTCTCTTTCGTTTGCACGCCTCAGAAGATGCCAGCTCCGATTCGGTTCGGTAGCCGATCTGATCCCACGCCCTCGCTCCGATCCGATCCCCTTTTTGTCCCTCCGATCTGATCCTCTGCCCAACTCCAACTCTAAGCAAATGGCCTTCCTTCTCACCAAGTCTCCTTTAGTGCGAAGTTCCGATCCGGTTCGGTTTCTCTGCCCAGTCCACCATCCGATCCGAGCCTCCTATCCCGATCCGATCTGAAACCCTGCACATTTTCCTACAACTTTTCCAGCGGCTGTTTTACGCCATTCGATGGCGTTTTCGACCAATCTAACACTTCTAGGCAATCACAAAGCATACCTTACAGCCATAGCATCATGTATAATCATCCACAAATAGCAAAACAACAATCACAGCATGTAAAATGGATCAAACATACCCAAAATTTCATATTTTCCCTTAAGCATGTTCTAGCATAGTTAATGATAGGGTTATCAAAACTTAACCAAATTAACCCAAGTTTCTAACAAAGGACTAAAACATCATTTAAGAATTTATAAATATTTTTCCAGATTTTTAACATGTATAAATTCGCTAATTATCACTAATTACCCCTAATTAGCCGTAATCAGTGAGAAACCTTGCAAATCGCTCACCTTGGCCACAAATGAACTTTAGGTCTGGAATAATCTACTGTTATGGCACTGTTCTCAATGCAACACAGCAGCTCTAACCTTGTTTTGGCGCTATTCCTCCTTAATTTGATGTGGTTTATGCCAAAACTTGATTAAGAAGTGATTAGAGGTGTTTTTAGATGTTGGAGGCCATTGTTAGGTTGAAGAGAGGGTTTGTGGCGGCTGGAAAATGACTGAAAAACCGAAATCTTAACCCTAGCAGCCCTTAAATACCTCAAATCCCAAAATTCCCCATTGGGCCTAGCTGTTAATCACCCGGTTAAGCCCAATTAAGCTGTTTTTCACCATCTGAAAATTGTTTCAGTCATATCTCCCAAACGGTGAGTCCGTTTGGCTAATGTGACCACTCTACGGAATTGTAAACCATAATTCGGAGCCAAATGAAGCGGTTTCAAGTCAAAAATCCTTTCCAATCAAAAGTTATGGCCAAAAAAAGATTAACTAGGGGCAAAACGGTCATTTAAAAATCGGGAAAAATCATGAACATAGGAAATGACCTCAATAGTCGTCTCCCAAAGTTACATGACCATACGACTTCGTATGTGAAATAAATAAATATTCTACGATCCTATGATGCGTAGAATGCGGGTCGTTACAGATAAGGAGCATAATAACTTGAAGAGCTTGTTTGGCAAGTACAAAAGGATCGTACTTATAATAACGGGAAGTATGTCGCACTTAAATAAGATTATATTTTGGGTGCACGTTTATTCCAAAACCCGAAATGTTGCTGAACTGGTTGCATTTAAACAAAAATACTTCTTCCGCTGGTCGTGTGAAATATGTCAATTGCAGAATCTGGTTTAGCACGCCATAAAAATCATGTATATGGTTGTTTGGATCATCACTACCTTTAACAGATACACCGCTATTGTCAGTTAACTTTTCAGCACTATATTCTTTAGTGCTAAATTTATATCCATTAACAAAGAATATCATATATGTCTTGACATTTCTTTTTGGTCCCATTGCCAAATGTTTCAATCCTTCGTCCATAACACAATTTGTTAGATCAAAACATAATTAGTAAACCAACTAGCGAATTCTTTGCTGATATCACTGTTTGGATACTGTGATTCATAAATGCTGCAATTATAGGACAAATGTTATATTTATGATTAAACATTTAGTACATGTATACATAGATGTATAAGTTAATTACCTAACGAAATGTGCAACTTCAGTGCAATTGAGTAGAATATATGTTCGTGCTGTATTATAATCTTTATCATTCATCCATTCTTCCACACATCTACCAGAAGGTCGTCCATGTTTTTTAAAAATAGATAAAATCGTTGGACAGTCATCTTGATCAATGCCTTTGTCATTACGCGGAGTACATGCAAATGATATGTTCACATGATCACTAAAATATTGAGAAAAAAAAATGAAGTTTCTTCTTCGATGTATGATTTGCAAATAGAACCTTCAACTCGAGCTTTCTGCCTCACTTTTTTCTTTAGATGATTTAAATACCTATTTATAATTAATGTAAATTATTTTTATTACATGTTTCATTAACCAAAATTTAAATTAACTAAATATGAATATACTTTTCAAATGGATACATCCATCCATATTGCACAGGCCCTCGAAGGCGTGCTTCTGACGAAAGATGAATAGGTAAATGCTCCATAACATTGAACAAACCTGGAGGAAATATTTTTTTTCCAATTTGCAAAGTAATATAGGGATTTCTTCCTCTAGTTTACGTAAACGATCAAGTTTTAATGTAGTAGAACAAAAGTCTTTATAGAACAAATTAAGCTCTGTTACAACAGTCCAAACATTTATGGGCAATAGTTCTTTGAAAGCAACGGGTAATAAATTTTCCATCATAACATGACAGTCGTGGCTTTTCATCCCGCTAAATTTGCTATTTTTATAGTCGACGCATCTACGAATATTAGAAGATATACCATCTGAGAATCTTAATCCTTCCATCCATTTTAAAAATATTTTAGCTTGATTACTGTCCAGTTCATAGCATGCTTTCGGTTTTTTGGTGTCAATTAATTGGCTTTATATGAAGCTGCGGACGATTACATATTACTTCGATATCGCATCTTGATTTCAAATCATCTTTCGTCTTCCCTTTGACATTTAAAATTGTGCTGATTACATTATCAAAAACGTTTTTCTCATTATGCATCACGTCAATATTATGACAAATCAAAAGATCTTTCAAATAAGGCAACTCCCAAAATATGCTTTGTTTCCACCAATTATGAGTCGTTGATTTACCTTGGATTTCTTCCTGTACTCCGGTTTCATGAATCTTGGGAAGATCTTTTACAACTTCAAAAATTTCTTCACTTGTCCATACTTTAGGTGGTCGCAAAGTTTCATGCCTATCGACTGTAAAAAATTCTTACCTCTTCTAAAAGGATAATTAATTTGAAGGAAACACCTGTGATAGTCAAACCATAAAATTTTCTTTCAGATAGGTAGAGAAAATGCTCTTGTTTCTTGCATGCAGTACGGGCAAGCTAGACAACCAGCCATACTCCAACCTGAAAGCATTGCATAAGCAGGAAAATCGCTAATTGTCCACAACATAGAAGAATGCATACAAAAGTTTTTTTTTTTGCAAAATATCATATGTTTCTACCCCTTTATACCACAATTTTTTTTATTTCTTCAATCAACGGTTGTAAATAAACATCGATTCCTTGTGTCGGATCATCAGGACCAGGGACGACAATTGTGAGAAACATATAAGGAGTTTTCATACACATCCACGGAGGTAAATTATAAGGTGTTACAATTATAGGCCAGGATGAATATTTAGAACCAAATTGAGAAAATGGTAAAAACCTATCCATACATAAACCAAGTCTAACATTACGACTCTCAGATGCAAAATTGGGATATTTTTAGTCAAAATGCTTTCATGCTTCCCCATCTGACAGGTGTGTTAACGTACCTTCTATTTGTGTTCTCACACTGTGCCATCTCATATGTTATGCGATTACAGAAGATGCATATAACCTTTGAAGTCTATGAATAATAGGTAAATAATGCATAGGTTTATACGGGACTTCCTTTCCCTTTTTCTTTCTAGGTTTGTATCTTTCCTGATTACATATTCTACAATTCTTAAGGTTGATATCTTCCTTCCAAAACAACATGCAACCCTTTAGACATGTATCTATTTTTTGATACGGTAAACCAAAGGCCGACATCATTTATTTAACTTCATAATGATTTTCACATATCAAATTATTAGGAGGCATATGCCGCCTCGCAGCTTGTACAACAGCTGTAAATCCAGCTTCTGTGAGGTTGTATTTCGATTTCATCGCAATGTATTCAGCAGTAACTGATAATTGAGTTCCGCTTTCACAGCCTTCCCAAAGGGGTTTTCTCGCCGCATCTAATAAATCATGTTGTAACAACCCGGATTCCGACAGACCGAATTTTTTCAAAAACCCAATCTATCGAAACCCGAGTTGGGCGCTCTGGTATCCTGCAAAAAAAGACAGAGATAAAGAAAACATGTCATAATTCGTAAGCATCTTACAGCGGAAGGAATTCAAAGTATAATATACTTTAAATATAGCTTTACCTTATAAAACATACTGCCTAACCAGTATCCAAAGCTTATACCATCTCTGTCATGAACATAACTGTGAAGTATGTAATGAGGAGGGGGTCAGAACATAAGTTCTGTGTGAGTGGACTTAGAATAAACTTCTGTATAATCCTACATATACCGTTCAGTTATATTTACTTGCTTATTAGGTTATTCGCGATATTAGCTCTCTAGGCTATACTCATATCCCACTAGTAGATTAACCTAATACAACGTGTATGTAGATACCCCAACTCGTATAATCCTTTCCATGTATATATACAGTCCCTTGTCATATGTCGTATGGGCTTCATCATGTAAATCTATACTACTTTAGTGTAGTGCCACCATTCTCGAAATCGTTTGGACTACCACTCTTGATCTTGCTAGATTCCGTTTATTACCTAGATCTAATCTAGGGTTTTCTATCCAGAGCTTCCTAGATTCAACCAGGGTATACACTACCCAAGCCCACTGGGGTTTATGCTACCTATTGAATGCTTTCTAGATCTGACCAGGGTTTATGCTACCTAGGGCCACTAGGGTTTATGCTACCTATCGAACAATGTCCCTGGTCTGGGACACACTACCCAGAGCGATATATGTTCCTAGATTTTATGTCCCAATCGTGTCGTCAAACGTGCTAGATATCTAGTCGCACATGTCCTCTATATGTGCGGCCCGAGTCCCGTGGCAGGGCTAATCAAGAAACACGGAACTCGGTCGAGAGCTTTAAGTTATTTGCCGATGTAGATGCTAAGGCTTGTTTTATCTGTATGTGGTTATGGTCCCACTAGACCCCTTCCTCAACTAATGAAAGGCACCCAAGAAAATCAAGAATGAGAACTATACGCAGGCCCTCTATGCCCCCACAAACCTATTGGCCACCCTCACCCATAACTAGATAGCAAAGTATATGGTCTTTTGGAGTTCTCCGCCTTTCCGCTTGCGTATCACGATTGACTCAAGATGGTAGGTAGACGACGATGTGCTATCACAGGGCTAAACAAGATGCATGCTGACCCATCCTAGTCTTTAGGTTGCTTATATTGCAACCAAGGCATGCCCATGGCTCTTCTAACGCAGACCTTAACCTCTATGTGCCCAGCAGGATCATCTGCAACCTCACAGAGGGATACCAAGAGTACCCTCACTTCCCCTCGAAGCCGCGTGCTTCGTAACCCAGTTCGTTGGAGCCTTCTTCATGATCAGATGGACGTTCGTTCCTCCTCGTGTTCTACTTGGCTTTCTTGACTAAGGTTTACTACTTAGTTCTCTTAACTAAGGTTTACTACTTAGTTTCCTGAATCGTTAGCTTTCTTAACTAAGGTTTACTACTTAGTCCTCTTAACTAAGGTTTACTACTTAGTTATCTTAATCGTTCATTTTCTAAACTAAGGTATACAACTTAGTTTCCTGAATCGTTAGCTTTCTTAACTAAGGTTTACTACTTAGTCCACTTAACTAAGGTTTACTACTTAGTTCTCTTAATCGTTCGTTTTCTTAACTAAGGTTTACAACTTAGTCCTCTTAACTAAGGTTTATTACTTGGTTCTCTTAACCAAGGTTTGATACTTAGTTTCTGTTACTTAGTTCTCTTTAACTACGGTTTACTACTTGGTTCCTTTTAACAAAGGTTTACCAATGAATTCAAGCATGACTTAAGTTCTCTTTATCAAATGATAACGTACGGGTGTTTTCCCACATTTCCAGCTTAGATTAACTTATTTCATGGTATAAGTTGTCCTACCCTTCGAGTCTTGTATTACATCTTAAGTCATATTCATTTCTTATCCCTAAGATAAGTTTATCTATTATTTAATCTTATCATTCCCCACTTTTCCTTGCTTTGATACTGTTATATTGGTTAAGTTTGCCTATGTGTCCAAGTGACTTAACCCCCAATCATGTATTTAATTCAACCCACGTACCATGCTAAATTGGTTAAGTGTTCTCTATCAGTTCGTTTTGACTTAACCCGCCCATATATCATATCAAATTGGTTAGGTGTTATCTAGTGGTTCACGTTGACTTAACCCACCCATATATCATGTCAAATTGGTTAAGTGTTGTCTAGTGTTTCATGTTGACTTAACCTTACCATACTAGCATGTGTCTTTAGCATTAATTAATTATTAATGCCCAACCTCTCACATTAGACCTATTGTTGCGGTCACTGGATGTGCCAGTTGGTTCCAGGCAAGATTACACCACAACTCAATCTAACCTCAGGTTTCAAGAACGTTATGACTAACTTCTTACATTAGAACCAATTGTTTGCGGTCACTGTATGTGTCGGGCGGTTCCGGGCAGGATTACACCGCAAACTCATTCTAACCTCAAGTTAGCCATGTTTCATGTTTAGCCAATTAACAATTCATGTCTATTCTAGGTGTCATAGGCCAATTATAAATTTACAATCATGTTCATGTTCATTCTAGATATCAAATGTCAATTACCAATTCACAAGCATGTTCATGTTCAAGTTATGCCACTATTGTCAATTTCATGTTATGTGTCGAGTTCCATAATTACATAAAAACATGGTTTGTCCAATATATTCCATTTTTAATTATGTTTCTAGGATCTTAACGGCATAACCAATTTTCAAGTCTCAAATTCAAGCTTTACCCAAAAACCCCAATTTATGTTCATGCTTATAATCCTGTTAATAGGCTATACCTATTATTCCAGTTTCTCACACATGTGTTCCTAACAGGTTGCTATCATTCCTCATATGTTGGTTAAGCTTATTCATACGTCAAGTGCTACTTAACCCATTTCTACTTTGCTTACACAACCATTCGTGTAATAATCTTTTTACCCAAGTTGCCTAATTCATCGATTAAATCTCAAGCTATTACCAAATAACTATAATTTACGCGTTGTTGACCTTGCTCGAAGGTAGCCAAAGTTTCAAAAATAAAAAAGGAAGAATAGGGAAGAGGAATAGATTAAGCATACAAAGATTATTTTAAATTGCAACATGAATTTTAACTGAGGAATGACGAACGATAATAATACTATTATGCAGGAAGTGTATTGTAATCCCACTCACTGATTTAAGAACGGATCTTGAATTCTGCGATCTGATTTCTGAAACTGAAAAGCTATTCCTTGACGTAGATTACTGATCCTCTAATTTAGATTTGATTCTTAGAAAATAGTTATTGAAGTCGTTAAATTAGCCTTTGATTCTCTACTTGAATTCTAACGAAGAACTTGAGCAACATAACCCCATCTTTGATTTATTTTGGTATGAATTAGGGAAGACTATAGGCGTAATGAAGATGTGTAGAGAAAACAATAGCCTTAGGGGTGTTTATATAGGTGCTCAAGACCTTATCATACACTCGGCGCTGAGTCAGCATTGAACCCAGTTAAGAAAATATTCTACGTTCGCAGATGAATCTAGTCAAATCTTATCATACACGATGCGCTGAGTCAGCATTGGGTCCCGCAAGCTGTTTTGGCGCAGAAATTCGAATTTCGAATGTTTGAATTATTTTGCCATAGAAATTTGATTTTTGAACTTTTGAATTTCTGGAATTTATTTAACTATTTTATTCACATGAAATATTCTTATATGTATACAATTACTCTCCTAACCATTTTACGCGTATAT
The DNA here is from genome assembly GCA_030737875.1 of Allium sativum. Classification (NCBI taxonomy): domain Eukaryota; kingdom Viridiplantae; phylum Streptophyta; class Magnoliopsida; order Asparagales; family Amaryllidaceae; genus Allium; species Allium sativum. Next base: position 436,350,394 of record CM060912.1, read on the forward strand.
ATATACGCATAATTTTCGTTTTATTTTCAAAATTCAAACGATGTTGCACCGTTATTTGATTCTTGCCATATTTTATTGACTGTAGCCTTATCTTGAATTTTATCTTTTGTATACATATATTTATGCATATATATATATATATATATTCTCATATATGTAGATATATTTTCTTTATTTCCTTATATGTATGTTCTTATCCTTTCAAATTTTGAATTTGTATACGTACATATATTTGCATGTTCAGTTGCCCTCTCTAAAACAAAGATAAAAATTATGCCGCCGCTGAGGTTCGAACCCCTGACCTCCATGTTACAAATCCAATGTCTTAACCAACTGAGCTATGAAGTCTTTTGTTAATAAGTCTTAGAACAATGATAATTATTGTTCTCTCTTACTTCTCTTTTTCATGTTAGTTACAATACTTAAATTAAATCATTGTATGAATCTTTTTTCTTTTAATGTTAATGCATTATGTTTGCAAATTAGTGCATGCAACATATTTACATTGCATGCAACCAATTCTTTCTTTCTTTTAATGCATGCATTACATTTTTTTTCAGTGCATGTATTTATTACATGCAATCCTTATTTTATTCTTTATTTTATATTGTAATTTGTTTGTATATATATATACACACACATATATATATACATATATATATATATTTCTCTTGTGCATATACAAATTTCTAGGCTTAATAACTTCTTCATATGATGTTCGTTTTATGCAAACCAGGTGTCTATCTTGACCAGAATTCCGAGATGGACGTAATGGTGATGTCTGTTTTACTTAATTCCTGATATTTAAATTAAGTATTTTCATTTTCTCATCTCTTCGATTACACACATTGTTATCACATTAATTTCCTTACTCTTCAATGTATGAATTAATTTTTCATTATACATCACCATTATTTACCTATCTACGGGAATTTTCCATTAGTTTAATATTAGCTAATCCCTTACTGTAAATTGGAAAGAGAGTAACTCCCTAAATATCAACCCCGAAGACCGAAATCAACATCAGATTGACACTCAGAGAATCACTCAACTCAAACAATCTCTAGTTGGTTCCAATTGTTTGATTTATAGCTTTAACTTTCTCTTGTCCTTTTCTAGGCACTAATCCTTACCTACTCCGTTCTTTTTAAAACATGGTTTGGCCTCCTTTCTTTTCATTACATTTTTCTTTCAAAAATTAAAAGTGTTAAAACTTTGTTTTCTTCTCCAAAACATGTTTTTGCCAAACCATAAAAACATGTTACAGAATAAAATGCAAAACTTTTTTTTTTCAAATCACAAAACTGGAGTAGACAAGGACGACTATCGGGCTTACATTGTTTCTAATTACAAAGTTAATTTAACTGCTCGCTATAAGGTGCAGACGTCTATTCTGTTCCTACAACTTATTTTGTCCACCCAACAAAATTTCTTCATAAATCAATAATCAAAATTTATTGTTAACAGAATAGAATTTTCTTTTACAAAACGCAACACTTTCTTCTCGATACTTTCATATATTATAATATGAAAACTAGCGACCTATATATGCTCTATATTATGCACTTTTTAATGAGAGAGTTCTTTTAAAAAAAGAAATCATTGTTTTACCAAAGTATACACCACTTTACTTTAAAAACCCAACATGCACTGAATATGTCCTTTACGTATTTTTCTTAAACATCAAAAATACTTTTAAGATTAAAACTTGAAAAACACCACAAACTCTTTTATAAATTCAAGTTCTTAAAAGTTTGTTATTGGGTTAGACTCAAAGTGGGTCTTTCAACTCAACTAGGCTTTCCTAGGAACTTTCCAAACCAATTCTCTCAACTATATATATTCCTACTCCATTTTCCACATTTTAACCTTTTTCTAACTTATAAGGTTTCACTTCTAAACCCACTGCTGTGAAATAACAACATTTCAGTTTTAATTCTTATGGGATATTTTCTTTCTCCACTACCAAATCATATTGTACACTTTCCAACCAAACCACCTAAGGGTCTTAAAATTTCTAGGTTCATTCCTTTAGTGTACAAAATAGCTATCCCAACTCTTTCCATTCCTAGTGGGCTACTTTATGGATTTAGGATTATATATATAATATTTATATTTTAGAAAATAAAAATACATTCACTCATTATCTCCCTAAGATCACTAAACCGAAGCTGTGATACCAGATGTAACAATCCAGATTCCGACAGACCGATTTTTTTTTCAAAAACCCAGTCTATCGAAACCCGAGTTGGGCGCTCTGGTGTCCTACAGAAAAAACAGAGATAAAGAAAACATGTCAGAATTCGTAAGCATCTTACAGCGGAAGGAATTCAAAGTATAATATACTTTAAATATAGCTTTACCTTATAAAACATACTGCCTAACCAGTATCCAAAGCTTATACCATCTCTGTCATGAACCTAACCTGGAAGTATGTAATGAGGAGGGGGTCAGAACATAAGTTCTGTGTGAGTGGACTTAGAATAAACTTCTGTATAATCCTACATATACCGTTCAGTTATATTTTCTTGCTTATTAGGTTTTCCGCGATATTAGCTCTCTAGGCTATACTCATGTCCCACTAGTAGATTAACCTAACACAATGTATATGTAGATACCCATAACTCGTATAATCCTTTCCATGTATATATACAGTCCCTTGCCATATGTCGTACGGGCTTCATCATGTAAATCTATACTGCTTTAGTGTAGTGCCCCCATTCTCGAAATCGTTTGGACTACCACTCTTGATCTTGCTAGATTCCGTTTATTACCTAGATCTAATCTAGGGTTTTCTATCCAGAGCTTCCTAGATTCAACTAGGGTTTACGCTACCCAGGCCCACTGGGGTTTATGCTATCTATTGAACGCTTTCTAGATCCGACCAGGGTTTATGCTACCTAGGCCCACTAGGGTTTATGCTACTTATCGAACAATGCCCCTTAGTTTAGGACACACTACCCAGAGCGATATATGTTCCTAGACTTTACGTCCCAATCGTGTCATTAAACGTGCTAGATATCTAGTTGCACATGTCCTCTATATGTGCGGCCTGAGTCTCATGGCAGGGCTAATCAAGAAACACGGAACTCGGTCGGGAGCTTTAAGTTATCTACCGATGCAGATGCTAAGGTCTATTTTATCTGTATGTGGCTATGGTCCCACATGACCCCTCCCTCAACAAATGAAAGGCACCCAAGAAAATCAAGAATGAGAACTGTACGCAGGCCCTCTATGCCCCCACAAACCTATTCGCCACCCTCACCCATAACTAGATAGCAAAGTATATGGTCTTTTGGAGTTCTCCGCCTTTCAGCTTTCGTATCACGATTGACTCAAGATGGTAGATAGACGACGACGTGTTATCACAGGGCTAAACAAGATATCGCCGCCTCACGCTTACCCATCCTAGTCTTTAGGTTGCTTATATTGCAACCAAGGCATACCCTTGGCTCTTCTAATGCAGACCTTAACCTCTGTGAGCCCAGGAGGATCATATGCAACCTCACAGAGGGATACCAAGAGTACCCTCACTTCCCCTCGAAGCCGCGTGCTTCATAACCCAGTTCGTTGGAGCCTTCTTCATGATCAGATGGACGTTCGCTCCTCCTCATGTTCTACTTGGCTTTCTTGACTAAGGTTTACTACTTAGTTCTCTTAACTAAGGTTTACTACTTAGTTTCCTGAATCGTTAGCTTTCTTAACTAAGGTTTACTACTTAGTCCTCTTAACTAAGGTTTATTACTTAGTTCTCTTAATCGTTTATTTTCTTAACTAAGGTTTACAACTTAGTTTCCTGAATCGTTAGCTTTCTTAACTAAGTTTTACTACTTAGTCCTCTTAACTAAGGTTTACTACTTAGTTCTCTTAATCGTTCGTTTTCTTAACTAAGGTTTACAACTTAGTCCTCTTAACTAAGGTTTATTACTTGGTTCTTTTAATTAAGGTTTGATACTTAGTTTCTGTTACTTAGTTCTCTTTAACTAAGGTTTGTTACTTAGTTCGTTTTAACTAAGGTTTACCAATGAATTCAAGCATGACTTAAGTTCTCTTTATCAAATGATAGCATACGGGTGTTTTCCCACATTTCCAGCTTAGATTAACTTATTTCATGGTATAAGTTGTCCCGCCCTTCGAGTCTTGTACACATCTTAAGTCATATTCATTTCTTATCCCTAGGATAAGTTTATCTATTATTTAATCTTATCATTCCCCACTTTTCCTTGCTTTGATACTGTTATATTGGTTTTGTTTGCCCATGTGTCCAAGTTGACTTAACCCCCAATCACGTATTCAATTCAACCCACGTACCATGCTAAATTGGTTATGTGTTCTCCATCAGTTCATGTTGACTTAACCCGCCCATATATCATGTCAAATTGGTTAAGTGTTATCTAGCGGTTCACGTTGACTTAACCCACCCATATATCATGTCAAATTGGTTAAGTGTTGTCTAGTGTTTCATGTTGACTTAACCTTACCATACTAGCATGTGTCATTAGCATTAATTAATTATTAATGCCCAACCACTCACATTAGACCTATTGTTGCGGTCACTGGATGTGCCGGTTGTTTCCGGGCAGGATTAGACCACAACTCAATCTAACCTCGGGTTTCAAGCACGTCATGACTAACTTCTCACATTAGAACCTATTGTTTGCGGTCACTGGATGTGCCGGGCGGTTCCGGGCAGGATTACACAACGAACTCATTCTAACCTCGAGTTAGCCATGTTTCATGTTTAGCCAATTAACAATTCATGTCTATTCTAGGTTTCATTGGCCAATTATAAATTTACAAGCATGTCCATGTTCATTCTAGATATCAAATATCAATTACCAATTCACAGCATGTTCATGGTCAAGTTATGCCACTATTGTCAATTTACTATTACGGGTCGAGTTCCATAATTACATAAAAACACGGTTTGTCCAACATATTCCATTTTTAATTATGTTTCTAGGATCTTAACGGCATATCCAATTTTCAAGTCTCAAATTCAAGCTTTACCCAAAAACCCCAATTTATGTTCATGTTTATAATCCCGTTAATAGGCTATACCTATTATTCTAGTTTCCCATACATGTGTTCCTAACAGGTTGCTATCATTCCTCATATGTTGGTTAAGCTTATTCATATGTCAAGTGCTACTTATCCCATTTCTACTTTGCTTACACAACCATTCGTGTAATAATCTTTTTACCCAAATTACCTAATTCATCGATTAAATCTCAAGCTCTTCCCAAATAACTATAATTTACGCATTGTTGACCTTGGCTCGAAGGTAGCCAAAGTTTCAAAAATAAAAAAAGAAGAATAGGGAAGAGGAATATATTAAGCATACGAAGATTATTTTAAATTGCAACATGAATTTTAATTGAGGAATGACGAACGATAATAATACTATTATGCATGAAGTGTATTGTAATCCCACTTACTAATTTAAGAACGGATCTTGAATTCTGCGATGTGATTTCTGAAACTGAAAAGCTATCCCTTGACGTAGATTACTGATCCTCTAATTTAGATTTGATTCTTAGAAAATAGTTATTGAAGTCGTTGAATTAGCCTTTGATTCTCTACTTGAATTCTAACAAAGAACTTGAGCAGCATAACCCGTCTTTGATTTATTTTGGTAGAATTAGGGAAGAGTATAGGCATAATGAAGATGTGTAGAGAAAACTGTAGCCTTAGGGTGTTTATATAGGTGCTCAAGACCTTATCGTACATGCATCGCTGAGTCAGCATTGAACCCAATTAAGAAACTAGTCCAGGTTCGCAGATGAATCTAGCCAAATCTTATCGTACACGCAGCGCTGAGTCAGCATTGGGTCTCGCAAGCTGTTTTGGCGCAGAAATTCGAATTTCGAATGTTTGAATTGTTTTGGCGTAGAAATTTGATTTTTGAACTTTTGAATTTCTGGAATTTATTTAACTGTTTTTGTGACGACCCCAAACCCCGCACTGACGGTGGCAAGGGTAATCTTTGGAATATAACACAGAAACAGATAACAGCAGAGCAGAATTAAATAAATACAACAGATAATGAACAAATAGTACACTGGATAAACGTAATCATCAGAGTTACACAGTATACAGGATCTTATTTAGTACAAATACAGTTCAGCTATACATAAATGTCTACAGCGGAAAACAAACATAATATGTACAATAGGAGCTGAACAGCATAAAAAGAGATAAATGATAGAATCCATCTTCAGCTCCAGCTATCCAGAGAAAGCCAGCTAAAACCTGAATACAAGGCTGCCCGCGTAGAAAAAGGGGCACCCGAGTTTGAAAGTGAAACAAACTACGAGTCAGACATGGGACTGGTATGAGAAATCCACTCAACACATTTATAATATGGCTAATCACAGGACCACGCCACTTTCGTGGAACGGGTTTACTCCATTGGATTGCCAGTGCTTTAAAACAAATCATTCTTTTAAACATCGCAGTGCTTTTTATAAAAATGAAGCCATTATAAGACTCAGTTCCCATCATACAATGCAACGCAAACTGGAGGATAGAATTTTTACCTTATAATGGCCAAAATATGCTTGATATGAATAAAACAAAAGCGTTTGGTATTATTGCTAGTGTCTATTGGTTTCGAAAACAATTTTGAATCATAACTATCAATCATAGACGGCATTAATGCCCCATACCACTATGTCGCCATATATAGTTATACAATCAAAATCGCACAGTCATGTATTTGGAAATTGGATTTCCGTCATGAACCAAGGCAAAAGATAGTCCTTACCGACTTCGAGACGCTCTAGCCCGCCCCTCAGGACCCAAACTCAGGTGGGCCCTTGGATCGTCAGGGCCAGTCCACCGATGTGGATTAAAATTCCTGAACACTGCGTTTCCCCACCCTTTGGGGTGTAAATGAGCCAACGAATGACTCCATCGGACCCGGATCGTCCGATCTAACCGAGGCGCCTCGCAATAGTAACAACCACATAAGTCAAACTCGTCAGGGCGTGTAAAACCACTGACGCCACTTCTAGCTAGAAAGAAACGCAGGCCCTCCCTAATGTCCTCTCCCGTTTCTGGTTCATACCGAGGTGTAAGGCTCGCGAATTCACATTATACACAAAGCTACGCCACACAGGCGGTGCTTTGATCATCACCACAAGACTTTGCTTTTCAACAGAAGCCTTGATCACTTCATCTTAGCATGCCACACAGGCAATTCACACCGTGCAACTGATGACTATCAATCATATAGAATAAATTCCAATGTCAGACACACTGTCCATTTGCAAGTCCGTTCTGGGTCTGAACGAAACCGGAGGCACTATATACCTTGCAAACCCATCGACCTCCACATACGTCTGGACGATCACCACTCATTATCCATATTTCGGGATGCCTCCCAATCAGGACCTCGGTTACCATCCAAACGAGGTGAAGATCTCCGGTCTTCGACCACCGTCTTCATCTTCGATTTCTTATCGTCGATTCAGTTATTCAGAATGGGATAAACCCGGTCTTTTTGAGCAACACACGTATATAATGAACAAGTGCTACACAAACACTACTACACATCATTTCAATTCATCAGTCACTAACCGTCAATCAGTAAGAGAACGATTTCCCAAATATTAACCCCGAAGGTCGAAACCAACATCAGATCAATACCCAAGAAACCATTCGACTTAGCCAACCTTCCGTTTGTTTCTAAATTCCACATCCATATCGTTTATAATATTTTATAATGATTTACCGCTATTTTTATTTATTTTAAAATAGTCAATTTATTCAAAACGACGCTTCGGGCCATAACGCGGCCATGGTGCTGTTTTTCTTCAGATTTGATTTATCATACCTAGAAATCTAACTGTTGGATTTTTACAAAATTTACATCATTAGAAAGATCTTTTCAAAACGAATCCAACAGTTCCAGTTTTGGGAAAATCCGATGGTCGGATCTCCCAGTACAATCGTTTGAAGTTTCGATTTCAAAATACGAACTGCAGCGTCGTTATTCGATTTAATATAATTATATATATATATATATATATATATAAATATAATCGATTCTGGCGCTTTTTTTCTTCAGATTTGATTTAAACATTCCAGACAATCCAACCATTGGATTTTTACAAAGTTGGTGCCGTTGGAAAGGTATTTCCAAAGCGAACCCAACGGTTGCGATTTCGGGAAAATCTGATGGTCGGATCTCCCGCACTAATCGTTTGAAATCATGGTTTCAAAATACGAACTACAGCTTCGTTATTCGATATATTTCAATTATATATATATATATATCGATTCTTCGATTTCAAAGCTATATTCTTTTCATACATTTGATAAAAATGATATTTTTATCTAACTGTCTTATATTTCAACACTTCACTATTTTTAACAATTCATGTATATAATAAAAATGTGATTTTTAATGTAAAACAATTTATTTCAAAACTCGACTATTTTATATAGTTAATATAGGTGATAAAAATAGGATTTTTATTACCAAACAATTTCTTTCAAAACAAGATTATTTTATATAGTTCATATTGATGATAAAAATATGATTTTTATTATAAAACAATTTCTTTCAAAATATGAATACCATTCAACACATGAATTTCAATTCAACGAATGAATTTCGATTCAACACATGAAGGTTTTCTATAGTTTATATATATAGACAAAAAGGTGATTTTTATATTTAAAACACGAACACCATTCAACACATGAATTTCTATCCAACGAATGAATATCGATTCAACACATGAAGGTTTTCTATAGTTTATATATATAGATAAAAAGGTGATTTTTATATTTAAAACATGAATACCATTCAACACATGAATTTCTATCCAACGAATGAATATCGATTCAACACATGAAGGTTTTCTATAGTTTATATATATAGAGTAAAAAATGTGATTTTTATATTTAAAACACGAATACCATTCAACATATGAATTTCTATCCAACGAATGAATATCGATTCAACACATGAAAATAATTCTAACACATGAATATTATTCAAAATTTCGGCAGCATAACGGCAGGGTAGTTAAAACCGGGACCGTCCATAGTACGGCTCCTCGCTCTACCTTAAAGCCTCGCAGCTTTTGACAATGGGGAATCATGCATCTAGTTCGCACGCAGGCGGCATGTATATTTTTTTTCATTTCCACAAACTAATACTATGTGGTTTCAACCAAATATTTCACAACCACAAACGGGTATTTTTCAACCACAATCAATCAATTCCAACCACAAACAATTCCAATCAACCATTCGCTATCAATCAATTTTCACACCAATCACAACCAATAAATATCGTCCATGGTTTGTGGACGAGGGGCGTGTATATATATATATATATATATATATATATATATATATATATATAGCATTTCACTTCTATTTCAACACATATAAAATTTTTACAACGCATATACAACTTATACATCGAACGTACAACTTATACAACGCTTATACAAGAGGTGTACAATGCTTATATAACTCATACATCGATTATATAATTTATACATCGTCGTTTTCCATATCGTTTATAAATTAGAAATCTCACATTGGGTTCCACTCCACCAAAAATAGCAGAAGGCTCAGAAAAATATGCGGTCTCTTCTAGAATGTAGAAGACGTCCACACGGTCACGATGTTTCCTGTTTCATCGAATTTCATTAACATACGAAAAAGATATGATTTTTAAACGATGAACGAACTTTGCAACGGTTTTATAGTGTTGAAATTACTTCAGAAATTCAAACCCGTACCTTTCAAAATTGGTTCGAAACTAGGTTTCCAATTTTCACTCAAACCGTAGCGCAATGTCCCGATCAGACAGCACCACCTCGGAGCGCTTGGAGAGGCGCGCTGGCGCCTGAAGCGGGGAGGAGCTCGACGCAGCAGAGGTGGCGAGGCGGCGACTTGAAGACCGTGACTTTGGAGAGGTCAAACTCGAGAAATACACTATGGTTTGAGGTGGGGTTTGTTTTGATTTGAAGAGGGCGTCGAGCTCTTCGCAAAATTCAACTGTGGCCGGGTCTATTGAGGCGTGGTTTCGCCGGAAAAAGGGAGGGAAGGATTGGATGTGCTTCGCTGTCGACTTCGAGGGTATCGGGGGAAGAAGAATAATGATGACCAATCGGATTTTTTTTCTTCAAAAATACCCTCTTTCACACACGAACCCCAATTCAAACCAAACGACTGTCGTCCCTAGCGTTTTACCCCCATTCCAAACACAATGGGATATGTTTCGTAGGCCCATTCGACTGTTTCAGTCAGTTTTCATTCAGATTAAAATATAAAATATTCAATATTTGATTTGAACGTACATTTCAATTTGCCAGGGCCACAAACTGGTTCGAAAAATTCCAGAAAAATAAATCTAGCTATGTTTTGACGATACGGTCCAAACAAAACTAGTTTCGTCGAATTCTGAGACCGTTTGAAAAATGGCTCATTTCTGGTCGATCCAATTTAACTGTAATTGACCAAAACACGTTTTCCTTTTCCACGCTCACATACTAGCTTCAAAAATTGTGAAATTTGAAACCTAGAAATAACTTCACATCCCGGATCCAACAAAAGTAGTTTCGTCGAATTCCGAGGTCGTTTGCAAAATGGCCAATTTCATGGGCTATATAAATTCCATAGTGACCTTTCTGAAAATTCATTTGGCCATAACTTTTGCTTTCCGCTATGAAACTTCGATTTTTTCAAATTCGTTAGAAAGGTATTCACTAACTGATTTAAATATGTTTGGTTTCACTCAAATCCGTTTTGTTTTGCACCCGGTACAGTCAGTCAAAGTTTGAATTCAAATTTTGAAACTACCGCGCCATTTCAGGCCTTGTTTATAATTAGAATTAATTATATTCGTTTTCAAATGTCGATTCAAACTTACCTTTCATCGTTATTATTTAAAATACTTATTTTAAATATTTAAAATCCAATATTTTAGCCAATTAAAATTTTTTAAATTGGTTCAGATTTTTCGGGTCGTTACTGTAACGACCCGAATTTTCGGCGACTTTGGTTATCGACATAAGCACGATGTCGATAACCAAAACATCGAAAAATCCCGGAAATTAATGAAATAAATTAGTGGGTGAGGAAAGATAAGATAGAAACTTAGAATAGAAGAAGAAGAAGAACACAACATCAGAGTAACACGAACCTCACAACGGAACGAATAACATATAATATATAACATAACTTTGAAATATAACAGTTATGTATACAATAGCACTTATCAGAGTACAGCACTTACAACACACCGAAAATAACTATAGCTATATGATCTTGAAGCCTCCTGCTCCAAGCTCTCCAAGTATATCTGTAAAATCCCGACTACTTGACTGCCCGTACAAATTTAGGCACCCAAGAGTTTAGGGAAAACAACAAAGTAAACTCCGGGTCAGTCATGGGACTGGTATGAGTAAAACAGTTTAAACAGGTATATGAACAAGTAAACGATATCTCATAAGACCACGCCGCAGAACGGAACGGGTTTTTCCCTTATGAGAATCCAAAATATCTTTATATCAAAAACCCTTTTGATATTATAATAATGTCTATGTACAAATAGATATCAACTAGCAGAAACACTTTCATCTCACGTTCTACATATATAGTATACAATCAAAATCGCAAGCACGTATTGGATAATGGATTTCCAACTATGACAAGGTATGGAACCACCTTCCGATCAGTGTACTCTAGGAACGATACACTGGAGTTCAACAAGAACATCTTGTAACTCAGCCACCCATGACCGACCACTCATTTCGCTTGAGTGTATCGAATGTACATCACCAACGGTTGGGATCAGCAACCGTTCCCGTATATATATGGGACAACATTGATAGATTTAAGAAACAAATGAATATTCTCTAGATAGGTGATTATACACCCTACTTCGGTGCGACCGACTTAGCCATGCTGCCTGCCCGATTTCTGTCATTTACCGGTTGATGAGGCTAGAAGCTACGCTTCATCATTACATCAGATTCACTTCGAATGCTACATTGTCAAATCCATCGAAATCACTAATTGACGTTTACAACAGTACATTACGTGTCAGCTAAAAGAAGTTTCCGTCTCCGCTTCCACTCTTGGTACAGTTGAAGAAATCAATGTGCGTGGCCTTTCTGGAAATACTCTGTTAGACATCCATCTTCATTCACTTAAAATGTCACATCGTCATACCCGCCAAATCACAAATTGACTTATCCAAAAATAACACGGGTATACAGCTAAGAGAAACAAATTCCTCCGCCACCAAACGTGAATACGTTTGAACAGATCAACTTACGCGATCCATTGGATATACTCTGTCATACCTTCGTCCATAAAAGTTGTCCTGGGACTGGACAAACCGAAGGCACTACTCAGTATATCCATCTTAGTCACTGTTATCTAAGACTTATACAGCAGCCCTTGCACTTTACTCTGTCTTCAGATTATCTTTGGCATAAATGATTCGCAACGCTGATGCCAATACAGAGTGGTTCTTCGGATAATAATCCAACCGGTCTCTCCATATTAACAACGTTAAAATGGTCAAAACTTCGATAGTCTGTGATTTAACCATCAAAGAAAAACAAGTGTGCAAACAACGATATTATTTCCAGATGGAAATTATATCGGTAAATCATCAACATATATCTATATATATATTCACATTGCCTTATTTTCTATGTTTAGAAAATATATGATATTAACACTGGAAAACGTTTCCATCTGCTTATTTACAAATCACTACTCTTCCCCAACTATCAGTCCCTGACTTAAACTAGTATGAGAACAATCCCCTAAGTATAAATCCCGAAGGCCGAAACCAACATCAGATAGGCACTTAGAAAACCATTCAATTTACTAATCTCTAGTCAGTTCAAATTTTACTTAACTCTATTTGATTAACTCTGATTGATTAACTCTAACTGGTTTTACTTGGTTTGACTAACTCAATTTATTAACTCGACTGACTAATTCAACTCGATTAACCTAACTTGATTTACTTATCTCGATTAACTGAACTAATCACTTTTATTAACTCGACTAATTCACTTTGGTTAACTTAACCAATTCACTTAACTAATTCACTTAGTTTAACTTAACTAATTCACTTAACTCCTGTCGAATAAACTATATTCGATAACTCCTCTAACTCTATTCGAATAAACTATAGTTGATTAACTCATTTACTCTATTCGAATAAACTATATTCGATTAACTCCTTTTCTCTATTCGAATAAACTATATTCGATTAACTCCTTTGATTTAACTCTAATCGATTAACTCCATCGAATAAACTATATTCGATAACTCCTTCGATTTAACTAGTATTCTATAACTCACTTCGATTAACTAATAATCGATAACTCTTTCGAATAAACTATATTCGATAATCTCCTCTCGAATAAACGATATTCGAAAATCTTCCCTTTCAATTTAACAAATCGATAACTCCTTTCGATTAAACTAAAATCGATAACTCCCTTCGATGAAACTAACATCGATACTCCTTTCCGAATAACTAAATTTGATTTAACTCCATTCGCTTGACTCTAGATCGTAGCGATCATAATGGTTACGCCTGAATCCCTCAGAAAACATCCGACCGCCGTAGGCTATTTACAGCCCTGCGAATTACGCTAGCAGTCGTACGAGATGGCAACTTACCCTGAATACTATGTTTGACTAACTCTGTCTCAAATAACTATATTTGATTAACTCAAGTTCGTTTTAACTCTAATCGATTAACTCTAATTGAGTAACTCTAACTCGATCAACTCGACTTGATTAACTCGACTTACTTAACTCAAATGGTTAACTTGACTTACTTAACTCACTAGTTAACTTGACTTACTTAACCCAACCGGTTAACTTGACTTACTTAATTCACTGGTTAACTTGACTTACTTAACCCAACTGGTTAACTCTATTGAACTGGTTAACTCTATTGAACTGGTTAACTCTATTGAACTGGTTAACTCTACTGAACTGGTTAACTCTACTGAACTGGTTAACTCTACTGAACTAGTTAACTCTATTCAACTAACTCGACTCGACTAACCCCTTTCGAATAGCATATTCGTTTTACTAACTTTCAAATACCAAATTCGATTTACTCCCTTCGAATACCATATTCGATTTACTTTATTCACTTTATAAAGATTTCCTTTTTAACAATGTTTTATTCATTTGAAAAGATTTACTTTTAAATAACGGTTCTACACTTTAAAAATTATTTCCTTTTTATAACATTTCCTTTTCAATTCTATTTGTAAATGGTTTACAAATATTTTCCTTTTCAAATTTATTCTTGAAATATTCTAACTCCTTATATTCTCTGAAAAATTCGCCATAACCTCCTTTGTAACAGGAGCATCGGGAAAATCTCCAAACCCGCCACACAGGCCTTTCCATTCAAAAAGAAAAATGGTTTGAAATTATTTCCTTTTTGAATATCTCCTATTTATAAATATTCAAATTTATAAATATTTCTTATTTATAAATATTCCACTTTATAAATATCTCTTATTTATAAATATCCCATTTTATAAATATTCTATTTTCAATATCACTTTGAAAATCCCCTTATCAACATTTCGGTATGTTATGGTATTCAATCATATCAAATCACGATGTTCAATATCGTCCAAGCACATATAATCGCCCACAGATTTTATATCACATCATATAACAATATATGAAAAATAATAAAATAACTGTTGAGGAATCCAGTCGGATTTCTCCAACCTGTTTCCCTGCATCCATAGATGTTAAACAATATAGATAACATCACTTTCAGTTCCATATGATATATTCTGTTAAACAGAATCAAACATAGAAATTCAACTAACTGACTAGCAGTTCAATCAAACAGTCAACACACAACAATCAACAGATAATTAACAGTTCTAAGAATACGTTGTAAAAATAGAACTGTTCAGAGTTGGTGAGTTTTACTCACATTGGCAGTTCATCGTTAAAGAACGATAAACTGTTGTTTGATTTGAATCAAACAATTTATTTCAACATAAATTCAGATGAGCTCCGATCCACTCCCAGACTGTCCCATTGGGTAGTGTCCGTCCATATGATCCTATCGGATCCTGTTTTGCTGAATTTCGTTCACGTATGAATTTGTTATGATTTACGCAAGTTATACATATATTTTAAATAAAACAAACTTGAAAATATATATATGAATTGGGCCTTAACTTTTATCAAGCCCACACCACTTTAAAGCCTAACCCGACTTCGTGTCTTCTTCCCCGATACCCATTCGCTATCTCCAGTAAACACCCAACACTTCCACGATTTCAAACTCACACCACACATCCATCCCTCCACCGAAATTGAAACCGAACCCACCATTTCTCTTCTTATCCAAATCCGCACTCATCAATACCCAAAACACTCGGTTCGAACCTCCACTGTAAATCGCAACTACTATCAGCTCTCCAAGCTGCTGTAGCACATCGCACTACACGAAAATGCGTCGAACTCCCTCAAAAACTCTCGAGTGATGCTGAGCTCCATGCTAAGACCAAAAACAAACTCCATTTCGTGCATCAATCCCTCAATCATCCTATAATCCGAACCCTAGTACCCACGCTGTACAAGCGTCGAACCCAGAAACTTGTTCGAGTTTGGTAAAAAGGGTACCAGAACGAAGAAGAGCATAGCAGGGATTCAATGAACTAATACTTGTGATTTTAGGATTTTCTTTTTATTTCCTTTTGAATTTTCTTTTGTTTGAACTTTTTCTGTGAAGAGAAAAAGTGAACGGCGGAAAAAGAGTTGACCCTGAGGAAATGTAATTTAGGTTTTAGAATTTTTAAGGAGTATTTATAGCCAAATCAAAATATCTAGATATTTTATTTTGATTATTTTATTCCTTTATATTGAACTGCTCCTTGTATTAGTCTTCTAAAAATTCCTATGATCACACGTGATACCCAAAAATTACGAAAATGGACAAGCAGCTACAGTTCGACATTACGGTCCCAACGAAACTGGTTTCGTCGAATTCCGACTCCGTTTGCTCACACAGCGTATTTTTAACCATCGAAATACTGACTGTTTTTCACTCTAAAAATCCATACGGCCACATACTGACTCTAAAAATCATGAAACTTGACATCTAGCAATAATTTGACATTGCAGATCCAACAAAATTAGTTTCGTCGAATTCCGACTTCGTTTGCAAAAGTGGCTATTTTTACAGCTCTGAATAACCCATTTAAATATATAAATATATTTAAATAAATTAAATTAAATATAAATAAATTTATATTGTCGTATATATTCACAGTGGAATACCATACAGCTTTAATATATTTCTAACTGAATTTACAGCTTGATATTTAAATCCTGATTAAATCGAACATTCGATTTATAATGAAATTCCTTTTTAAAATATAAATAATTCCTTTATAAATTATAAAGGAATTCCACAGCGACTTTTCTGAAATTTGATTTGGACGTAAATCAAAATCTACACGACGAAATCGCGATTTTTCTCTTCCACTAGAAAGATATACTCCACCAGCTCCACACGTTTCTTGTTTCACCGAAATCTGGCTTAAAAAGAATCATGTACATTCAGTTGAAGTTCAAATCACCAAATCGCGAACTGCAGCGCCATTTCAAGCTCGATTTTAATTATAATATAATTATACATTCAAACTATCGTCGATTGAATATATTCGTCAATATAATTCAACTCTAAGCTGAATTAAATCTTGGGGATGACCCCGTTCACAGAATATTGTGATTCCCAATATTTTTGATTATTTCTGAATTAAATATATTATTTAATTTATTATTTTAATTAAATATTCTCAGTTATTTAATTCCACGACCATTAAATCCTTTAATTCACCATTTATATAATTAAATAAATTAATTATAACACCTCTGCCAATGCGGGTCATTACATTCTTCCCCACTTAAAATAATTTCGTCCTCGAAATTGCTAAGTTAGAGGACGACCCTATATATTGGAATTCCTAAGATTTGTTTACCCCTTATTTCTGATTTTAACTGAACCAATATATCGACTAAAATATTTATTCATTCCGACTAACTAAAATTTTCAAAAATTCTGAAAATTTTCTAACACTTTAATTTTTCGGAAAATTTCGCCAGCACCTCCATTGTATTGGTCAATAGCTCAAACTCCAACTCGCCTCTCTGGGCCTTCTTCAACCCAAAAAAAAATCAAACAGCCAAGCGGCTTCCCAATTCGGCTCATCAAAATCTCAAATCCATATATAATATAAACTGGTACCTTTTTGTCGGGCACATCAACTCTACCACTTCCATATGCTATCAACTCGGCATATACCAGTGTTATCTCAATCAAATTCCAATCAGTTCATATCCTCAAATCCAAACCGAATTTTATTCGAACCCCAATATCAAATTTCAAATTCTTAACTCATCAACCCAATTCCATAACAGATTATTCTCTAATCCAATTCAATTCTATTTAACTCTGTTCAAGTTAAATTTCAATTTATTTTTACCATCTCATTTTATTTAACTTCATTAGTTAAATTTTTAATTCCAGAACTTAAATTCCTGGGTTTCTTTCAAATCAATTTGAAATTATAATACCAATTCAAAACCTTTGAATTTCTAAACAACTTGTTTTCTCAAAACAATTGAAAAAACAAAACCTTTGGTAGTAATCCGTCACTTAGAAACTCAAAAATCACACCGATGATACTGCGCAGTCATCATCGGAATTATTTTCCAACGACCCAAGTGATTTCAATACTATATCATTTCAAAACCCTTACTAAATACATCCATTTTGAAAACATCTCAAAATCTCCCAGGAACTTAAAATTTCCTTATTTTAATTCCAAATCTGATTTAAATTCATATTTAATTCATCTTATTTCATATACTTTACTTATATGAATTCTGATCAGTTATTTACATGACCAATTCACTTTTTATAATCTTATTCGATTATGCTAACAACTAACACAACCAATTATACTATGTAAATTTCAAAACATATCATGTTGGTTCATCGTATTCGAGTGTTCAGAAATCCCTACCGATACAGTGGATCAAACTGATCGACCAGAATTCATAAGCCACTCAACCAATAAATCCCCACAATATAAAACCACTTTATATCAAATTACAAATACGCACTCGTATATATACACTCAACTCAATCTAGGGTATTACTAACCCTATCTCTACCGAGTCACGCCACAGAGCCAAGTAATTCTTAACTTAAGCTCTGATACCAACTGTAAAGACCTGGATTTTCAGCGACTTTGGTTATCGACATAAGAACGATGTCGATAACCAAAACATCGAAAAATCCTGGTAATTAATGAAAGAAATTAGAGGGTGAGGAAAGATAAGATAGAAACTTAGAATAGAAGAAGAAGAAGAACACAACATCAGAGTAACACGAACCTCACAGCGGAACGAATAACATATAATATATAACATAACTTTGAAATATAACAGTTATGTATACAATAGCACTTATCAGAGTACAACACTTACAACACAGCGGAAATAACTATAGCTATATGATCTTGAAGCCTCATGCTCCAAGCTCTCCAAGTATATCTGTAAAATCCTGACTACTTGACTGCCCGTACAAATTTAGGCACCCAAGAGTTTAGGGAAAACAATAAAGTAAACTCCGGGTCAGTCATGGGACTGGTATGAGTAAAACAGTTTAAACAGGTATATGAACAAGTAAACGATATCTCATAAGACCACGCTGCAGAACGGAACGGGTTTTTCCCTTATGAGAATCCAAAATATCTTTATATCAAAAACCCTTTTGATATTATAATAATGTCTATGTACAAATAGATATCAACTAGCAGAAACGCTTTCATCTCACGTTCTACATATATAGTATACAATCAAAATCACAAGCACGTATTGGATAATGGATTTCCAACTATGACAAGGTATGGAACCACCTTCCGATCAGTGTACTCTAGGAACGATACACTGGAGTTCAACAAGAACATCTTGTAACTCAGCCACACATGACCGACCACTCATTTCGCTTGAGTGTATCGAATGTACATCACCAACGGTTGGGATCAGCAACCGTTCCCGTATATATATGGGACAGCATTGATAGATTTAAGAAACAAATTAATATTCTTTAGATAGGTGATTATACACCCTACTTCAGTGCGACCGACTTAGCCATGCTGCCTGCCCGATTTCTGTCATTTACCGGTTGATGAGGCTAGAAGCTACGCTTCATCATTACATCAGATTCACTTCGAATGCTACATTGTCAAATCCATCGAAATCACTAATTGACGTTTACAACAGTACATTACGTGTCAGCTAAAAGAAGTTTCCTTCTCCACTTCCACTCTTGGTACAGTTGAAGAAATCAATGTACGTGTCCTTTCTAGAAATACTCTGTCAGACATCCATCTTCATTCACTTAAAATGTCACATTGTCATACCCGCCAAATCACAAATTGACTTATCCAAAAATAACACGGGTATACAGTTAAGAGAAACGAATTCCTCCGCCACCAAACGTGAATATGTTTGAACAGATCAACTTACGCGATCCATTGGATATACTCTGTCAGACCTTCATCCATAAAAGTTGTCCTGGGACTGGACAAACCGAAGGCACTACTCAGTATATCCATCTTAGTCACTGTTATCTAAGACTTATACAGCAGCCCTTGCACTTTACTCCGTCTTCAGATTATCTTTGGCATAAATGATTCGCAATGCTTATGCCAATACAGAGTGGTTCTTCGGATAATAATCCAATCGGTCTCTCCATATTAACAACGTTAAAATGGTCAAAACTTCGA
Source organism: Allium sativum (assembly GCA_030737875.1). NCBI lineage: Eukaryota > Viridiplantae > Streptophyta > Magnoliopsida > Asparagales > Amaryllidaceae > Allium > Allium sativum. The sequence goes on from CM060912.1 coordinate 436,370,241, forward strand.
TAGTCTGTGATTTAACCATCAAAGAAAAACAAGTGTGCAAACAACGATATTATTTCCAGATGGAAATTATATCGGTAAATCATCAATATATATCTATATATATATTCACATTGCCTTATTTTCTATGTTTAGAAAATATATGTTATTGACACTGGAAAACGTTTCCATCTGCTTATTTACAAATCACTACTCTTCCCCAACAATCAGTCCCTGACTGTAAACTAGTATGAGAACAATCCTCTAAGTATAAATCCCGAAAGCCGAAACCAACATCAGATAGGCACTTAGAAAACCATTCAATTTACTAATCGCTGGTCAGTTCTAATTTTACTTAACTCTGATTGATTAACTCTAACTGGTTTTACTTGGTTTGACTAACTCAATTTATTAACTCGACTGACTAATTCAACTCGATTAACCTAACTTGATTTACTTATCTCGATTAACTGAACTAATCACTTTGATTAACTCGACTAATTCACTTTGGTTAACTTAACCAATTCACTTAACTAATTCACTTAGTTTAACTTAACTGATTCACTTAACTCTTGTCGAATAAACTATATTCGATAACTCCTCTAACTCTATTCGAATAAACTATATTTGATTAACTCATTTACTCTATTCGAATAAACTATATTCGATTAACTCCTTTTCTCTATTCGAATAAACTATGTTCGATTAACTCCTTTGATTTAACTCTAATCGATTAACTCCATCGAATAAATTATATTCGATAACTCCTTCGATTTAACTAATATTCTATAACTCACTTCGATTAACTAATAATCGATAACTCTTTCGAATAAACTATATTCGATAATCTCCTCTCGAATAAATGATATTCGAAAATCTTCCCTTTCGATTTAACAAATCGATAACTCCTTTCGATTAAACTAAAATCGATAACTCCCTTCGATGAAACTAACATCGATACTCCTTTCCGAATAACTAAATTTGATTTAACTCCATTCGCTTGACTCTAGATCGCAGCGATCACAATGGTTATGCCTGACTCCCTCAGGAAACATCCGACCGCCGTAGGCTATTTACAGCCCTGCGAATTACGCTAGCAGTCGTACGAGATGGCAACTTACCGTGAATACTATGTTTGACTAACTCTGTCTCAAATAACTATATTTGATTAACTCTAGTTCGTTTTAACTCTAATCGATTAACTCTAACTGAGTAACTCTAACTCGATCAACTCGACTTGATTAACTCGACTTACTTAACTCAAATGGTTAACTTGACTTACTTAACTCACTGGTTAACTTGACTTACTTAACCCAACTGGTTAACTTGACTTACTTAACTCACTGGTTAACTTGACTTACTTAACCCAACTGGTTAACTCTATTGAACTGGTTAACTCTATTGAACTGGTTAACTCTATTGAACTGGTTAACTCTACTGAACTGGTTAACTCTACTGAACTGGTTAACTCTACTGAACTGGTTAACTCTACTGAAATGGTTAACTCTACTGAACTAGTTATCTCTATTCAACTAACTCGACTCGACTAACCCCTTTCGAATAGCATATTCGTTTTACTAACTTTCGAATACCATATTCGATTTACTCCCTTCGAATACCATATTCGATTTACTTTATTCACTTTATAAAGATTTCCTTTTTAACAATGTTTTATTCATTTGAAAAGATTTACTTTTAAATAACGGTTCTACACTTTAAAAATGATTTCCTTTTTATAACGTGTCCTTTTCAATTCTATTTGTAAATGGTTTACAAATATTTTCCTTTTCAAATTTATTCTTGAAATATTCTAACTCCTTATATTCTCTGAAAAATTCGCCATAACCTCCTTTGTAACAGGAGCATCGGGAAAATCCCCAAACCCGCCACACATGTCGTTCCATTCAAAAAGAAAAATGGTTTGAAATTATTTCCTTTTTGAATATCTCCTATTTATAAATATTCAAATTTATAAATATTTCTTATTTATAAATATTCCACTTTATAAATATCTCTTATTTATAAATATCCCATTTTATAAATATTCTATTTTCAATATCACTTTGAAAATCCCCTTATCAACATTTCGGTATGTTAAGGTATTCAATCATATCAAATCACGATGTTCAATATCGTCCAAGCACATATAATCGCCCACAGATTTTATATCACATCATATAACAATATATGAAAAACAATAAAATAACTGTTGAGGAATCCAGTCGGATTCCTCCAACCTGTTTCCCTGCATCCACAGATGTTAAACAATATAGATAACATCACTTTCAGTTCCATATGATATATTCTGTTAAACAGAATCAAACATAGAAATTCAACTGACTGACTAGCAGTTCAATCAAACACTCAACACACAACAATCAACAGATAATTAACAGTTCTAAGAATACGTTGTAAAAATAGAACTGTTCAGAGTTGGTGAGTTTTACTCACATTGGCAGTTCATCGTTAAAGAACGATAAACTGTTGTTTGATTTGAATCAAACAATTTATTTCGCCATAAATTCAGACGAGCTCCAATCCACTCCCAGACAGTCCCATTGGGTAGTGTCCGTCCATACGATCCTATCGGACCTTGTTTTGCTGAATTTCGTTCACGTATGAATTTATTATGATTTACGCAAGTTATACATATATTTTAAATAAAACAAACTTGAAAATATATATATGAATTGGGCCTTAACTTTTATCAAGCCCACGCCACTTCAAAGCCTAACCCGACTTCGTGTCTTCTTCCCCGATACCCATTCGCTATCTCCAGTAAACACCCAACAATTCCACGATTTCAAACTCACACCACACATCCATCCCTCCACCGAAATTGAAACCGAACCCACCAATTCTCTTCTTATCCAAATCCGCACTCATCAATACCCAAAACACTCGGTTCGAACCTCCACTGTAAATCGCAACTTTCAGCTCTCCAAGCTGTTGTAGCACATCGCACTACACAAAATGCGTCGAACTCCCTCAAAAACTCTCGAGTGATGCTGAGCTCCGTGCTAAGACCAAAAACAAACTCCATTTCGTGCATCAATCCCTCAATCATCCTATAATCCGAACCCTAGTACCCACGCTGTACAAGCGTCGAACCCAGAAACTTGTTCGAGTTTGGTAAAAAGCGTACCAGAATGAAGAAGAGCATAGCAGGGATTCAATGAACTAATACTTGTGATTTTAGGATTTTCTTTTTATTTCCTTTTGAATTTTCTTTTGTTTGAACTTTTTCTGTGAAGAGAAAAAGTGAACGACGGAAAAAGAGTTGACCCTGAGGAAATGTAAATTAGGTTTTAGGATTTTTAAGGAGTATTTATAGCCAAATCAAAATATCTAGATATTTTATTTTGATTATTTTATTCCTTTATATTGAACTGCTCCTTGTATTAGTCTTCTAAAAATTCCTATGATCACACGTGATACCCAAAAATTACGAAACTGGACATGCAGCTACAGTTTGACATTACGGTCCCAACGAAACTGGTTTCGTCGAATTCCGACTCCGTTTGCTCACACAGCGTATTTTAACCATCGAAATACTAATTGTTTTTCACTCTAAAAATCCGTACGGCCACATACTGACTCTAAAAATCATGAAACTTGACATCTAGCTATAATTTGACATTGCGGGTCCAACAAAATTTGTTTCGTCGAATTCCGACTTCGTTTGCAAAAGTGGCTATTTTTACAGCTTTGAATAACCCATTTAAATATATAAATATATTTAAATAAATTAAATTAAATATAAATAAATTTATATTGTCGTATATATTCACAGTGGAATACCATACAGCTTTAATATATTTCTAACTGAATTTACAGCTTGATATTTAAATCCTGATTAAATCGATATTCGATGTATAATGAAATTCCTTTTTACAATATAAATAATTCCTTTATAAATTATAAAGGAATTCCACAGCGACTTTTCTGAAATTTGATTTGGACGTAAATCGGAATCTACACGACGAAATCCCGATTTTTCTCTTCCACTAGAAAGATATACTCCACCAGCTCCACACGTTTCTTGTTTCACCGAAATCCGGCTTAAAACGAATCATGTACATTCGGTTGAAGTTCAAATCGCCAAATCGTGAACTGCAGCGCCATTTCAAGCTCGATTTTAATTATAATATGATTATACGTTCAAACTGTCGTCGATTGAATATATTCATCAATATAATTCAACTCTAAGCTGAATTAAATCTTGGGGATGACCCCGTTCACAGAATATTGTGATTTCCAATATTTTTGATTATTTCTGAACTAAATATATTATTTAATTTATTATTTTAATTAAATATTCCTAGTTATTTAATTCCACGACCATTAAATCCTTTAATTCAACATTTATATAATTAAATAAATTAATTATAACACCTCTGCCAATGCGGGTCATTATAGTTACAATCTCCCCCACTTAAAACTTTTCGTCCCCGTAAAGGAACAAAGTCGAAAGTGGTTTGATTAATCAACTCTATGTTCAATCTGGCTTCCATTCTCCAACTTTTCAGTTTCTGAGAATTTTCAAATTCTTCAAAAATTTGGCTAACACCCGGAATTTTCGAAAAATTTCGCCATAACCTCCTTTGTACGGGGAGAGGTTTGGAAATTTATTGGGCCGTATTAGGTACCCAATAAATCCTATAAAGCATACACATATTTATAGTGATATATTCTGGTGTTTACAGGGGAGCGTGTATAGATAATATCTCCAGAGAATAAATTCTCGTCACCCTGTCAAAGTCTGAGGGAGTGTGTATTTTAATTGCTCCAGAGGATAAATCCTCGTCACCTCGTCCCGTGTGGGAAATAAATAATCCATGTGCCGTATCTAATAACTAGAGAGACGTGATTATTGTCAGCTCCAGACCCGTGTGGGGTTTTTATTAATCTGGCAATTTTATAGTTACATTTTAAATTGTCCTTATCAGTCATCAGTTCAACCTGTAAAATATAGTCATCGCCGGTAAATCTTCCACCTCGTCACACAAGCTCCAAATGCTTATGTGGTATATGATGAAGTATGCCTATCTTCAAGAAGTATGCCATGCAGTGTAGTTCAAAATTAATTGTTACTATCCTATGGCGATGTTTATTATTTCACACAGAACAACCAGCACTCCGCATCCAATGGCATTCACAGGAGTAGATATAATAATATTTCGCATCCAACTCATTAAGGTTTACCTATTTGTCGGGCACGCAAATAAATTCTTTACTCAACAGCTATCCAATTACCTATTCAAACATATATAATGCACAAGTATATATTTCTGTCTATTTTCTAATCAGTTCAATGTGTGATTTAAATGAATAAATTCTACTGTTATTCTCTTATTGATTAAATTAACTATCGTTCTAATAATTTAATTAATCAAATCTACCATCACACAACACAAACAACAATCAATTTGTTTTTAACTTTTCAAAATCATACACATTAATGCATACACTCTTTTTAAATTAAGCAGACTATAGAATTAAAAGTGCACATCCATGGAAAGAAAATAACAACAAAGTAGAGAACTATTTGGTAATGCAAAGTATGGTAAATGTACCTTGCACCGGAGTCAATCAGAGATATTTACTCGACACTTAGGATAGGCTTTCTGAATGCTCTCCTCAGTTTCCCAAGTACAATCTCGCGGATCTCCACTCCATTGCACTTTGACTAAGTGAACCTTCTTGTTCCTCAGCTCTTTGGTTTCTTTGTCGATGATCTTTAGCGGCTCTCTTCTCACAGCCAATTCTGGGGTAATTTCAATATCCTGTTGCGCTGCTTCTTCCACGATCAAGTCTGCATCATGAACGTGCTTTCGAAGTTGAGATATGTGAAATACATCATGCACTCCAGGCAACTAATCAGGCAATTAAACCCTATATGCGAGAGTTCCAATCCGTTCTAGTATAGGGAATAGGCCAATGAATTTGGGCGCTAACTTCCCTGTTTTACCGAATCGGATAACTCCTCTCATCGGCGATACTTTCAAATATACATAGTCGCCAACAGCAAACGATATATCTCTCCTTCTCTTGTCGGCATAGCTTTTCTGGCAGCTTTGAGCGGCGAGTAATCGTTTCTTAATAAAATCGACTTTGTCGGCAGCTTCTCGGATCATATCTGGCCCCAACACAAGTTTATTACCAGGTTCGACCCAACAAGCAGGAGATTGACATGGTCTACCATACAGTGCTTCGAATGGCGACATTGTTAGGCTCGCCTGGTAGCTGTTGTTATAAGAGAATTCAACCAAATGCAGATGGTCTTCCCATGATCCACCGAAATCTAGAACACAAGCCCGCAATAGATCTTCTAGTATACGATTCACCCTCTCACTCTGACCATCTGTCTGAGGATAATAAGCGGTGCTTAGATTCAGCTTTGTTCCCAGTTCTACTTGAAATGCCTCCCAAAATTTACCAGTAAATATCGGGTCTCTATCACTGATTATACTGAGTGGCACTCCGTGTAGTCTAACAATTTCCTTGAAGTATATCTACGCCAGACTCTGAGCAGTTCTGTTTGATCTGACAGGTATGAAATGGGCGGTCTTCGTGAAGCGATCTACGATCACCCAGATACTGTCATTTCCTTTCCTAGTTATGGGTAAACCATCTATGAAGTCCATGGAAATATGTTCACACTTCCAACCTGGAACGTCCAGCGGTTGCAACAATCCAGCAAGTTTCTGTTGGTCGCCTTTGACTAGCTGGCAAGAAGGGCATCGGCTAACATATATTGAAACGTCTCTTTTCATAGCCTTCCACCAGAATGTTCGCTTGAGATCGTTATACATTTTGGCCACACCAGGATGGATACTCAACTTGGACTTGTGACACTCGTCTAACACTTCCCTTTTTAACTCGGGGAAGCCAGGAACACAAATCCTTCCTTTCAATCTCAGGATTCCATCGTTATCTATTTGAAAACACGAGGGTTCGCCTTTCCGAATCCTTTCGATCATATCCTTAATAAAGTTATCATCCTTCTGAAGAATAGAAATTTTGTCAATCACGGAAGTCGTAATAACGAAGCTGGCGATCATTACATTCTTTTGACTCAGCGCATCGGCCACGACATTGGCTTTCCCTGGAGTGTATAGAATCTCAAAATCATATGCTGCAAGGAACTCTAGCTAACGTTGTTGCCTCAAATTCAAGTCTTTCTGGGTGAACATATATTTTAACGACTGATGGTCTGTATATGGTTCGAATTTCTCACCCAGAAGATAGCGTCTCCAAATTTTCAAAGAGAATACGATAGCCAATAACTCAAGATCATGAGTTACATAGTTTTTCTCGTGTGGCTTCAGCTGACGGCTAGCATAAGCAATCACTTGACCTCTTTGCAATAACACTGCGCCAAGGCCTTCTCTAGAAGGGTCAGTCCAGACTTTCAAGTCCTCATTGCCATCTATTATTGTTAACACTGGAGCAGTTGTCAGTTTTAATTTCAGCTCCTGGAAAGCTTCCTCACATACCGGAGTCCAATTGAATCTCGAATGTTTCTTAGTCAGTTTTGTTAAGGAACTAGATGTGTTCGCGAAATCCTTAATGAATTTCCGATAATAACTGGCTAACCCAAGAAAACTTCTAACCTCTATTGGCGTACGAGGCTGTTTCCAATTCTGAATAGCAGTGATCTTACTGGGATCCACTGAAATTCCTTGCTTTGACACTACGTGGCCAAGAAATTTGACTTCTTCTTGCCAGAATATACATTTGGAAAACTTTGCTTTTAATACATTCCTTCTGAGGATTTCCAAAGCTTCTAACCCCTATGAATACTCTATTCATCAAATCGACGAAGTAAGCTAGAGCGTTACATAAGCCGAACGACATTACTAACCACTCGTAGAATAAGTCTGGACCTCTGAATGTTGTCATTGGAAGACACTCTTCGGCAATTCGAAGCTGATGGAAGCCTGTAGCTAGGTCCATCCTTGAAAATACTTGTGCTCCATTCAGACGATCCAATAAATCAACGATTCACGGCAATGGATATTTGTTCTTTATTGTCTGCTTGTTCAAATCACGATAATCCATACATAGCCGTAGAGTACCGTCAGATTTTGGGACAAACACCACTGCTGCTCCCCAATAAGAGAAACTAGGCCTGATCAGACCCTTCCATACGAGTTGTCGTGTTTGATTGTCAAGTTCTTCTTTCTCTTTCAAGGACATTCTTCGAATAGCGTGAACTACTGGCCTTGCATTCGGAATCAAAGCAATCTTGAAATCTATTTCTCTCTGCGGAGGTAAGCGAACAACTTCTTCAAACACATCCGCATAATTCTGGACGACAGGAATATCTTTTATGAGGTCGGGAATATTCTCTGTAACTTCAGGGATATTTTCTATTTGGGCTGGAGAAACATCGAGAGCTGCCCAGAAGTCTTTTCTATTAGATTTCTGACCTTCACATGGTATGGTTATATAATTCCCTGATTTAATCTTAGCCCTAACAACTCTCTCGGCGCATCTAACCTCTGCTTCATATTTGGTTAGCCAATCCAATCCCAGAATAAGATCGAATTCAGTAAAATTCATGATGATAGAGATAGTAGGGAATTTATAGCAGGAAAAAGAGACAGGTACTGCACAAACCCAACTGAGATCGATGGAACCCCCAACCGGATTTTGGACAGTCATTGGTTCTTTGAGCTTCTTCAAATTCAAATCCAGTTTCTTAACCACATTCTTTGCAATAAAGCTTTGCGACGCGCCTGTATCAAACAATACTTTAACTAGAATATTTTTGACATTAAGCGTGCCTTCCAAAACATCAGCCCTTTCTTGACTAGTTGAGGGCTCGGAAGTCTCTGCTACTTCATTTATATGTACTGCTTCAGAATTCTGAGATAGCGGGCAGTTTTTTGCAATATGCCCAGCCTGATGGCACTTATGGCATTCTCTGCCCTCCTGAACCTTCTTACTGGGTTCAAATCCACTCTTTCTTCGTTTGTTCCAAGATTTGCAACTTATCGCCAAATGTCCTTTTCTATTGCAGCTTGAGCACGTGGCGGCCGTTATTGGTTCTTTCCCAGATCTGGCCCTTTTTCTCTTGGCACTGGGCTTCTCACTGACCTCCGGACTATCAGTCACCGACTCCACTTTGTTACTCGAACTGACTTCTTCTTCGTCGCGCAACATTCCTTTCTTATGGAGATCTTCATACTGATAAGCCATGTATATCATTTCAGAAAAAGGAAGCTTCACATTCCTCATCACACTATTCTGATATTTTCTTTGTAGGCCATGAATAAATCTCAGATTCTTCCTCTTTGGATCTTGAATCAGATGAGGAGCAAAGTGAGAAAGTTCTTTGAATTTCTTATGATATTCTGGAATGGTCATATCTCCTTGTATCAGATAAGAGAATACATCACATAATCGCTCCGTCACTTCAGGAGGAGTAAATCTTTTTAGGAAAATCTCTTTGAATCTATACCAGGTGATATCACCTTCTGGATTATCTTTGATGATTGTTTCCCACCATATTAAAGCTTCTTATTTGAGCGCCCAAGATGCTACTAATCTTTTCTGATCATCTCTCAACTGGATACGTTCAAATATTCTTTCGACAGAACTCATCCAAGCTTGAGTCTGAATTATAGATTCATTGCCCGAGAAATGTGCTCCGTTCAGATTTTGATATCTCTTTAATAGAGCCTCTAGATCGGGTTCTGCATTTCTTCTGTTTCTGACACTCATTTTTCTAGTACTTCTGCAAATGGTAGATCAAGTGTCAGGTCACAGAAAAGGTATTTTAAAACATAGAAACATGTACTTCAAATGTAAATGTGTCTAGTGGGGTGTATTTCATTCTGCTTTACTCATACTAGGATATTACTAATCCTATCTGTATAGAGTTACCCGTCCTAGAACACTACTGGTTCTATTTCTGACGAGTTCGTTAATATGTTATATTCCAGCACTAAGCTTAACCAAAGCTCTGATACCACGTTGTGACGACCCCAAACCCCGTACTGACGGTGGCAAGGGTAATCTTTGGAATATAACACAGAAACAGATAACAGCAGAGCAGAATTAAATAAATACACCAGATAATGAACAAATAGTACACTGGATAAACGTAATCATCAGATTTACACAGTATACAGAATCTTACTTAGTACAAATACAGTTCAGCTATACATAAATGTCTACAGCGGAAAACAAACATAATATGTACAATAGGAGCTGAACAGCATAAAAAGAGATAAATGATAGAATCCATCTTCAGCTCCAGCTATCCAGAGAAAGCCAGCTAAAACCTGAATACAAGGTTGCCCATGTAGAAAAAGGGGCACCCGAGTTTGAAAGTGAAACAAACTACGAGTCAGTCATGGGACTGGTATGAGAAATCCACTCAACACATTTATAATATGGCTAATCACAGGACCACGCCACTTTCGTGGAACGGGTTTACTCCATTGGATTGCCAGTGCTTTAAAACAAATCATTCTTTTAAACATCGCAATGCTTTTTATAAAAATGAAGCCATTATAAGACTCAGTTCCCATCATACAATGCAACGCAAACCGGAGGACAGAGTTTTTACCTTATAATGGCCAAAATATGCTTGATACAAATAAAACAAAAGCGTTTGGTATTATTGCTAGTGTCTATAGGTTTCGAAAACAATTTCGAATCATAACTATCAATCATAGACGGCATTAATGCCCCATACCACTATGTCGCCATATATAGGTATACAATCAAAACCGCACAGCCACGTATTTGGAAATTGGATTTCCGTCATGAACCAAGGCAAAAGATAGTCCTTACCGACATCGAGACGCTCTAGCCCGCCCCTCAGGACCTAGACTTAGATGGTCCCTTGGATCGTCAGGGTCGGTCCAACGATGTGGATTAAAATTCCTGAACAATGCGTTTCCCCACCCTTTGGGGTGTAAATGAGCCAACGAATGACTCCATCGGACCCGGATCGTTCGATCTAACGGAGGCGCCTCGCAACAGTAACAACCACATAAGTCAAACTCGTTAGGGCGTGTAAAACCACTGACGCCACTTCTAGCTAGAAAGAAACGCAGGCCCTCCCTGATGTCCTCTCCCGTTTCTGGTTCATACCGGGGTGTGAGGCTCGCGAATTCACGTTATGCACAAAGCTACACCACACAGGAGGTGCTTTGATCATCACCACAAGACTTTGCTTTTCAACAGAAGCCTTGATCACTGCATCTTAGCATGCCCCACAGGCAATTCACACCATGCAACTGATGGCTATCAATCACATAGAATAAATTCCAATGTCAGACACACTGTCCATTTGCAAGTCCGTTCTGGGTCTGAACGAAACCGGAGGCACTATATACCTCGCAAACCCATCGACCTCCACGTACGTCTGGACGATCACCACTCATTATCCATATTTCGGGATGCCTCCCAATCAGGACCTCGGTTACCATCCAAACGAGGTGAAGATCTCCGGTCTTCGACCACCGTCTTCATCTTCGATTTCTTATCGTCGATTCAGTTATTCAGAATAGGATAAACCTGGTCTTTCTGAGCAACACGCGTATATAATGAACAAGTGCTACACAAACACTACAACATATCATTTTAATTCATCGGTCTCTAATCGTCAATCAGTAAGAGAACGATTTCCCAAATATTAACCCCGAAGGCCGAAACCAACATCAGATCAACACCCAAGAAACCATTCGACTTAGCCGACCTTCCGTTAGTTTCTAAATTTCACATCCATATCATTTATAATATTTTATAACGATTTATCGCTATTTTTATTTATTTTAAAATAGCCAATTTATTCAAAACGACGCTTCGGGCCATAACGCGGTCATGGCGCTGTTTTTCTTTAGATTTGATTTACACATATCTGAAAATCTAACCGTTGGATTTTCACAAAATTTACATCAATAGAAAGGTCTTTTCGAAACGAATCCAACGGTTCCAGTTTTGGGAAAATCCGATGGTCGGATCTCCCGGTGCAATCGTTTGAAGTTTCGATTTCAAAATACGAATTGCAGCATCGTTATTCGATTTAATATAATTATATTTATATATATATATATAAAAATAAAAATATAATCGATTCTGGCGCTGTTTTTCTTCAGATTTGAATTAAACATTCCAGACAGTCCAACCGTTGGATTTTTACAAAGTTGGTGCCGTTGGAAAGGTATTTCCAAAGCGAACCCAACGGTTGCGATTTCGGGAATATCCGATGGTCGGATCTCCCGCAATAATCGTTTGAAATCACGGTTTCAAAATACGAACGGCAGCTTCGTTATTCGATATATTTCAATTCTATATATATATATATATATATATATATATATATATATATATATATATATATCGATTCTTCGATTTCAAAGCTATATTCTTTTCATACATTTGATAAAAATGATATTTTTATCTAACTGTCTTCTATTTCAACACTTCACTATTTTTAACAATTCATATATATAATAAAAATGTGATTTTTAATGTAAAACAATTTATTTCAAAACTCGACTATTTTATATAGTTAATATAGGTGATAAAAATAGGATTTTTATTACCAAACAATTTCTTTCAAAACAAGATTATTTTATATAGTTCATATTGATGATAAAAATATGATTTTTATTATAAAACAATTTCTTTCAAAATATGAATACCATTCAACACATGAATTTCAATTCAACAAATGAATTTCGATTCAACCCATGAAGGTTTTCTATAGTTTATATATATAGATAAAAAGGTGATTTTTATATTTAAAACATGAACACCATTCAACACATGAATTTCTATCCAACGAATGAATATCGATTCAACACATGAAGGTTTTCTATAGTTTATATATATAGATAAAAAGGTGATTTTTATATTTAAAACACGAATACCATTCAACACATGAATTTCTATCCAACGAATGAATATCGATTCAACACATGAAGGTTTTCTATAGTTTATATATATAGAGTAAAAAATGTGATTTTTATATTTAAAACATGAATACCATTCAACACATGAATTTCTATCCAACGAATGAATATCGATTCAACACATGAAAATAATTCTAACACATGAATATTATTCAAAATTTCGGCAGCATAACGGCAGGGTAGTTAAAACCGGGACCGTCCCTAGTACGGCTCCTCGCTCTACCTTAAAGCCTCGCAGCTTTTGACAATGGGGAATCATGCATCTAGTTCGCACGCAGGCGGCATGTATATTTTATTTCATTTCCACAAAATAATCCTATGTGGTTTCAACCAAATATTTCACAACCACAATCAATCAGTTCCAACCACAAACAATTCCAATCAACCATTCGCTATCAATCAATTTTCACACCAATCACAACCAATAAATATCGTCCATGGTTTGTGGACGAGGGGTGTGTGTATATATATATATATATATATATATATATATATATATATATATATATATATATATAGCATTTCACTTCTATTTCAACACATATATAATTTTTACAACGCATATACAACTTATACATCGAACGTACAACTTATACAACGCTTATACAAGAGGTGTACAACGCTTATATAACTCATACATCGATTATAAAATTTATACATCGTCGTTTTCCATATCGTTTATAAATCAGAAATCTCACATTGGGTTCCACTCCACCAAAAATAGCAGAAGGCTCAGAAAAATATGCGGTCTCTTCTAGAATGTAGAAGACGTCCACACGGTCACGATGTTTCCTGTTTCATCGAATTTCGTTAACCTATGAAAAAGATATGATTTTTAAACGATGAACGAACTTTGCGACGGTTTTATAGTGTTGAAATTACTTCAGAAATTCAAACCCGTACCTTTCAAAATTGGTTCGAAACTAGGTTTCCAATTTTCACTCAAACCGTAGCACGATGTCCCGATCAGACAGCACCACCTCGGAGCGCTTGGAGAGGCGCGCTGGCGCCTGAAGCGGGGAGGAGCTCGACGCAGCAGGGGCGGCGACTTGAAGACCGTGACTTTGGAGAGGTCAAACTCGAGAAATACACTATGGTTTGAGGTGGAGTTTGTTTTGATTTGAAGAGGGCGTCGAGCTCTTCGAAAAGTTCAACTGTGGCCGGGTCTATCGAGGCGTGGTTTCACCGGAAAAAGGGAGGGAAGGATTGGATGAGCTTCGCTGTCGACTTCGAGGGTATCGGGGGAAGAAGAATAATGATGACCAATCAATTTTTTTTTCTTTTATTTATATTTTTTTTCCAAAAATAACCTCTTTCACACTTGAACCCCAATTCAAACCCAACGACTATCGTCCCTAGCGTTTTACCCCCATTCCAAACACAATGAGATATGTTTCGTAGGCCCATTTGACTGTTTCAGTCAGTTTTCATTTAGATTAAAATATAAAATATTCGATATTTGATTTGAACGTACATTTCAATTTGCCAGGGCCACAAACTGATTCGAAAAATTCCAGAAAAATAAATCTAGCTATGTTTTGACGATACGGTCCCAACAAAACTAGTTTCGTTGAATTCTGAGACCGTTTGAAAAATGGCCCATTTCTGGTCGATCCAATTTAACTGTAATTGACCAAAACACGTTTTCCTTTGCCACGCTCACATACTAGCTTCAAAAATTATGAAATTTGAAACCTAGCAATAACTTCACATCCCGGATCCAACAAAAGTGGTTTCATCGAATTCCGAGGTCGTTTGCAAAATGGCCAATTTCACGGGCTATATAAATTCCATAGCGACCTTTCTGAAAATTCATTTGGCCATAACTTTTGCTTTCCGCTATGAAACTTTGATTTTTTCAGATTCGTTAGAAAGGTATTCACTAACAGATTTAAATATTTTTGGTTTCACTCAAATCCGTTTTGTTTTGCACCCGGTACAGTCAGTCAAAGTTTGAATTCAAATTTTGAAACTACCGCGCCCTTTCAGGCCTTGTTTATAATTAGAATTAATTATATTCGTTTTCAAATGTCGATTCAAACTTACTTTTCATCGTTATTATTTAAAATATTTATTTTAAATATTTAAAATCAATTATTTTATCCAATTTAAATTTTTTAAATTGGTTCAGATTTTCCGGGTCGTTACAGTTTTATTCACATGAAATATTCTTATATGTATACAATTACTCTACGACCATTTTACGCGTATATATATATGCATAATTTTTTCTTTATTTTCAAAATTCAAACGATGTTGCACTGTTATTTGATTCTTGCCATAATTCATTGACTGTAGCCTTATCTTGAATTTTATCTTTTGTATACATATATTTATGCATATATATATATGTATATATTCTCATATATATACATATATTTTCTTTATTTCCTTATACGTACATTCTTATCCTTTCAAATTTCGAATTTGTATACGTACATATATTTGCATGTTTAGTTGGCCCTTTCTAAAACAAAGATAAAAATTATGCCACCGCCGGTTTCGAACCCCCGACCTCCATGTTACAAATCCAGTGTCTTAACCAACTGAGCTATGAAGTCTTTTGTTAAAAAGACTTAGAACAGTGATAATTATTGTTCTCCCCTTACTTCTCTTTTTCATGTTAGTTACAATACTTAAATTAAACAATTGCATGAATCTTTTTTCTTTTAATGTTAATGCATTATGTTTGCAAACAAGTGCATGCAACATATTTACATTGCATGCAACCAATACTTTCTTTCTTTTAATGCATGCATTACATTTTTTTTCAGTGCATGTATTTATTACATGCAATCCTTATTTTATTCTTTATTTTATATTGTAATTTACATATATATATATATATATATATATATATATATGTATGTATGTATGTATGTATGTATTTATCTCGTGCGTATACAAACTTCTAGGCTTAATAACTTCTTCGTATGATTTCCGTTTTACGCAAACCAGATGTCTCTCTTGACCAGAATTCTGAGACGGACGCAATGGTGATGTCCGTTTTACTTAATTCCTGATATTTAAATTAAGCATTTTTATTTTCTCATATCTTCAATTACACACATTGTTATCGCATTAATTTCCTTACTCTTAGATGTATGAATTAATTTTTCATTATACATCACCATTATTTACCTATCTATGCATATATACATATTTGTACATTTTTTAATTATATTACACATATATTTTTTTGGCTTGAATATTTGGTTCTTGTTCATCATTACCATCATCATCGTTAAATTGTTGAATCAGAAACATTGAATGTGCAGCATCTTCAACCATTTATTCTACGAAATTCGTTGTAGCAATTTCATTATTCACTACCTCCTCAACTTATGTAGAAGTAGATGTTAATGGTTCTCCATGATGATCCAAAACTGAATAGTTCGGCACAAAACCATACTAACGTAAATAAACTCTAACCATTTATGATATCAAATGCTTCAATAACTTGCATCTACTACATGGACAATGGCTTTTGACGTTGATTTTGTTATTACTTAACGCGAAATCAATAAACACGCTGACACTGTTAATAAATTATTATTTTATTGTGCCATCAGTTTCTCTTCGTTTGTACATCCAACTTCGATCATTAAAATAGTCGTGATCCATTTTCCCTAAATACATATAAAATTAGAAAGAATGCTAATTTTTTTACAATTTTTATTACTTTCATAACATCAAATAGTTGAAATAAATTAACAATTTTTGTGTTCGTCACTAAATTCTCAAAATTTCCTTATAATTGATATATATGCATGTTATGTTGAAATAGATTCACAATTTTATTACTGAATGCATGTTATGTTAATTGATCATTTACTGGTGGGTCATCCTACCTCCCATTACAAAAACAATAACGTAATTAAATCACGTAAATCTTTTCAATTTGAACGATTCAACAAAATTTCGGCAGCACTTCCCTTTAGTTCCCTGAATAGTACACAATTGCGTGTACACAGGGAACATAAAGGAAGTGCTTTCGAAATTTTGAGAACCGTTTAAAATGAAATTTTTACGAGATTTAGTTTCATTATTATGTTCGTGACTTGTCCGATACAAAGGACAAATCTAATAAATATTGTATATGATGAATATAAATGTCCATTTCGTTAATAAAACGAACATTCATATAACGATTATATACAATACTTATCAGACGGGGCCAAAAAAACTCCCTAAGGATTTATGAATATTACATATTATGATTTGGTTTTTTCGTGATTGAAATTTCTTTTTTCAACTTTGATTTTGAAATTTCAACTTCAAAAAATATTAAAATCAAAGTTGTAGGTTTAAGATCAGTTGCATGACTCAAAAAAGGCCACAGCTCAAGCCATGTGCATTTGTGCGCCTTAGCGCCTTAACTACTACGAATTGTACGTGTATGAATTTCATCACATATACGTATATTTCCGACATTAGATTAACTATATAACCGTACGTTATATACAAAATTAAATGTCGTTTTCGCTAAATTTATATAAAACATGAACTTAAATATTTCCATTCCACTATACGTTCTCGACAAATTAAATATCCTTTTCAATTAATTGGGGCTCAACCAAATAAACAAATACATTGCCTATAATTACCAACTCTATATATATATACACATATATATACATACATACAACACTATATATATATATATATATATATATGTGTGTGCATATACACATATTCAACTTGTATTCAACTTGAACTAATTAAACCCTAAATTAGAAACATAATTAAATGAATCTATAAATACAAACTCACTAAAAACAACTAATTAAATTAACTAAAACCCTAAATTAACAACTAAGTATTATATAAATAAATTAATAGCTTAAATGATAAACCCTACATTAGCAAGTAATTAACAGCACTAGACACACAAACATACTCTAATTATGCTTAAATTACTAAACTTAGGGTATAAAGCAAAATTTAAGGTAAACATATACCTTAAAATTGGAGGGAATAGGGGATTAGAGAGGATGAGAGAGTGCTTTGATCGAGTTGGAGAGATCCTAGGCAGATGATGGAGTGGGATTGGCGATTTCAGAATTGAAGGAGGGAAAGTTGAGGGTTTTGGGGTAAAAATTCGTGGGTTTGGTGAATGAGGAAGATGATAGCAGCCTCGGATGATTTATGCTTCAGCCCGTGTAACAGGGGGGCAATGACTTCCAACGGTTTAAAACCAATGGCCGCAAACGGTTTCCAACGGCGTATTTTATGTATACATAAGGCAAATACGTATTTTGGCTTCCGTTGGAAGCCATTGCTTAATTGTCGTTGGCGTCCGTTGGAAGTGCCCGATGCTATACTGTTCACTTCTTGTAGTGCAACTGCCAAAATTGTCAATTTTCCTATGTCCGTCAAACTAATAATAGCCGCATTGTTATGATCCGCACCACTAGCCTTATGTCCATAGCTAAATCATGCCACCCTAGACCCTGTGCTACACCTTGGAGCTCCAAGTTGAAGTTCTCTACATAGGGTGACTATCAGATCTTCGTTAGAGTTTGTCGTAAGAGCGCAATCAAACACCATTGCCCTCCTTCCAATTGAGCCACATTCAACTCCAATACCAACACCATGGTGGCGTATAAGCTCCAGTTTTTTTAATATACTGAATGACGAACATGTAGTTAAAACACTTAGCAGTTTCATAGGGTTCCAGGTCAAAAAATTATAGTAAGGATATAGCAAAGAATAGCGAAATGCAAAATTGTTTATTGCACATAAAACAAGCAGTTAAATTTAATGTATTCTCGTTATCACACCATTTTCCTAGAAAAAAGAAATATGTTTAAATTTTATATAACAAAACTGAAGAATATCATAGCTAGTGTAGATTTGATATGGCGACAGCAATAGATTCCCAACTTATATTGAGCATTTACCTCTCAAAATTAGGTGTTAACCTAACGTTGTTGATTTAGTTTTAAATGAAATATGTGGCACCCCACACTCCTTATCAGTATCTAATAGAGGATTCCATTAAGAAATACGGAGCATTATAGGTATAAAGACAATAAACATAACATAGACTAAGATTTCACAAGACATAAAGTAATAAATTCACAGCGGAAGAAAAATACAATTTACATTAAAATAACAAAACTGTCCTTTTATTTCATCCAAACCAAATTGTCTTAAAATACCATGTCTCAAATCTCAGTCATAATAGCAATATTAGAGTACAAAAATAATAATATCCCCAAATAGCCAAAAGATACAAGCAAACCATGGAAAGAAATAAGAAAAAAGGAAGAAGGGATCTGACATAACAGTTTACAGAAATTTGAATAGAAGTTGTAGAAATAGACAGAAGAAAATAGAGACAAACTGTAATAATTTAGATCTGAGAACCGCAAATAATACAGATCTGAAACAACGATAACTACTATTGTAAAGATTTAATTTTAACTTATTAGAAACCTAGTAATAACATAAATCTCACCTAAATTTGCTTATCCAATGACCCCGGTAGAAATCTTTAAAACAAATAATCCTCTCCCCAGAATTTGTGCGCAAACAAATTTTTATTCTAAAACTATATTTTTATATGAGAGAAAATGGTTTGGTGGAGGCATAGAAATGAAGAAAATGGATTGTGGGAATGGGGGAGGAGTATAGACCTATTTATAAAAAGAGTAGGGAATTCCTAGCCATTAAATATTAAGGTTTTAATCTCATCGAACCAAGCCACTTCAGAAAAGAAAAGTCTCGAAGCTCCCAGCAAACTCTCGGTTTCGTACCAGGCACGAAAATGTGCCTGGCAAAACGTTGGATCGACCCAGTACCCAATTGGGTCGACACATTGGCCGACCCCTGAGTCGACCCGGTCAATTCTGGATCTCCCTAGTGGCAACGTTATTAATTTTATACTAATTTGTTTTGTTTTATTTTAATTTCGATTTTGAATTTCAATCTTCAATTAGTCATAAATTCTTCGTTTTAAGTCCGTTTTACGCAAACCAAAGGTTTATCTGAACCAAAAAATCGTAACAGGCCCTATGGCGCAAACTCCATTGCCCAATTCCCATTATTTTCCAACTTATTCTTTAATTAATTAATTATATAATTAATTATTGTTCTTTAAAATATCTGGTTGTTGCATTATCCCTTTTTTGAAGGATTTCGTCCTAGAAATATCTAAGGTGTTAGAACAATATAAGTGTTTTCTAAATTCATGTACTCATCTATCATCCGCTGGCAAACATTGTCCTTAATTTATCTAATGCAATTTATGTACTTATGAAATAGTGTATTGTATAAGATCCTGACTTATGCAAAAGATTAGGCAATCCGCTGATTCAATCGACCTCTTTTTTATGCAATTATGTTTATGCCATGCATCCAAATGTATGAAAATATCCTAATGATACTAGATAATTCTATATTTGTGCATTAAACATCATCCTTATGCAGCAACCATATGATGACATCCATATTACAACCATAGAAACAAATAAAATTCCCAAACATCCATATGCATATGCAAGTATCTTATTAAGTCGATCATAGTGTCTAGTGTGTGTATATACGTCCACTGCATCCATTTGCAACCATCAAACATAACATGTTACAACAACATGTTTTAACCAACCATCTATAAGTTTCTCCTAAGATCAAGTTCAAAGTAAATTGAAAGGTAGAACCTAAGAAGTAGAGATGGAAAGAGATCGGAATGTACCATCAAAGATATAAGGATACGAAATACACATTTTCTTTACGGATTCCCAAGTGGTCGCATTATCATCGTCTCCCCACTGCACCTTGACCAATCTTACTTCCTTGTTTCTCAGCTTCTTAGTATCAAAATCTAAGATTTGTCATGGTGCTCGTCAAATGGATGTCCTCTGCTCGATCCCTATGTCCTCTAATGCACTAGGCTCTACTAACGCTGCTGAATTGTGTAGGAACCTCCGCAAGTGCGATACATGGAACACCTCATGAACACCTGATAGTCTCTCTAGTAGTCAAACTCTATACGTCATTGGCCCTATCCTCTTCGTGACTGGGAGTGGTCCAATAAACCTCAGAGCCAACTTGCTTGCAAATCCAAACCTCATCACGTTCTTAACGGCGAAACTTTGATGAAGACTAAATCTCCAATAGGGAACTCTCAGTCGATCCTTCTTTTGTTTGCATATGACTTTTTCCTATCTTGTGCTTCCTTCATTCACTTCCTAATTAACTCAAGCTTATTAGAGGTTTCTCTAATCATTTGCGGTCCAAGAAACGATCTGTCTGTCGAATCCCACCAACATGTCGGAGATCTTCAAGGTCATCCATATACGGCCTCAAAGGGTACCATGCCAATGCTAGATAGGAAGCTAGTATTGTACGCAGATTCCAGAAGAGGTAAATGGTCCTCCCATGTTCCTTCGAAGCCCAAAATACACATCTTTAATAGGTCCTCCAAAATCCTATTCACCCTATTAGTTTGTCCATTGGTTTGAGGGTGATAAGCAGTGCTCAACCTGAGTTGCATTCTTGCAAACTCCTCTAAAAATCGTTAGTGAAAATCGGGTCTCTATCGCTCAGGCTACTCGAAGGAATGATGTGGAGTCTAACTATCCCGCGAATATACAAAGAAGCCAACCATGCAGCCATCCTATTACTCTTAACCGGTATTGCCTTTTCTCGACCTAAGCAACCCATCCACAAAATCCATTGAAACGCTCTCTCATTTCCACAATGGTATATCCAAAGGCTGAAGAAATCCACTTAGCTTATTTCGCTCTAGCGTAAATCTTTGGAAAGTCACGCATCTGGCTACATACTCAGTTACACTCTTCTTCACGCTGGTCCAATAAAAGACTCGTCTTATGTCACGATACATATTATCACCATCCGGATAGATAGTCATCCGAGAGTGATAAGCCTCGAATAATACCACCCTCATCAAGTCAACCATGTGGGGTACACATAATCTACCATCCCTTTGAAGCCAGCCTCTACAATCCACATTATACCTAATGAGGTGTCTAGAAACCTCTCCTCTACTCAATGTATTAAAAATATCCGAAAGCTTGGGATCCTATTTCTTCCTCTTCCCAATCTGCTCTAGTAAAGTAGGTAGCACCTCTAAAGATTCCAACAACCCTGGAGTGTAATCCATAGATGGTCGAAAGTCGAATGCAGTCATGTACTCTAAACTCCGTCACTCAACAAGTAAAGGACTCAATATCGCCCTCTGCCTACTTAAATCATCTTCCACTACGTTCCCCTTGCCAAGGATATAAGAAAATTTAAAATCATATGATGCTAAGAACTCCATCCACATTTGCTGCCTCAAACTGAGATCCCTCTAAGAGAATAAATACTTGAGTGACTTGTGGTCTGTAAGGAGCTCGAACCTCTCTCCAAGTAGGTAGCGTCTCCAAGATTTAAGTGCGAACACTATAGTAGCTAACTCTAAATCGTGCATAAGTTAATTCCTCTCATGGACTACTGTAGCACGCTACTCTACCATCTTACATCAATACAGCACCTAGACCAGTCCCACAATCCTCGGTACAAACTGTGAACATCTTAGATCCATCAGGAATATAAAACCGGTGCACTGGTGAGAGCATTCTTCAATCTTTCGAAAACCATCCTCACAATTCATATCCCAAGGGAAAGCCAAATTCTTCTTAGTAAGTCTAGTTAATGGTGTCGAAATCCACGCGAAGTCCTTATTGAACTTCCTATAGTAACTCACTAAGCCAAGAAAACTTCTCATCTCAGACGCATTCTTAGGGGTCGTTTAATCTTGCACCGCCCTATCTTTGTGGGATCAATTGCCAACCCATCCCATGAGACCATATGCCCTAAGAAACAAAACTCTTTCCTCTAAAAATGACACTTAGAGAATTTCTCCTTCAATTGATGAACTTGGAGAGTACGGGAACTCTCCCAAATATGAAGCATGCTCGTCCTCATTCATCAAGAAGACAAGGATATCATTCACAAAAACCACCACAAAGCTTATTCAGAACGTCTCTAAATATCCTACTCATCAAGTCCATGAAATATGTTGGTGCATTGACAGCCCAAAATCCATGACCGACAACTCGAAGAAGTCATCAGGAGTCCGTAACGCCGTTTTATCAATGTTATCCTCGGCCATGCATAATTGATGGAAAACAATAGCCAAATCCAATTAAGAGAATATAAACGCGCCTACCAATTGATCAAACAAATCATCTATATGAGGGAGTGAGTAACGATTCTTCTTTGTGAGCTTGTTCAATTCTCGATAATCCATGCACAAACAAAGGGAATCATCGGCCTTAGTAGCGATGACAACTGGTGCTCCCCACTCAGAAATACTCCATCTAATAAAACCATTTTCTAAAAGCTCACCCACTTTCTTGATCAACTCTCTTTGTTCCCTCGGATCCATATGCCGAACATGTAACACAACAGGATTTACAAGATAAAACTGAAAATCGATCTCTCACTTAGATGGTAACCCTATAATCTCCTTGAATACATTCGGATACTCATAGACAATGGGTACATAATAAATATCAACAGAAGAATCTAGAGTGTAAGGAAAACTCAACTTGACTTACCATCGTGGGTCGCAATAAATCTCTACGATCCTATAACTACATTTCATTAAACAAACGATCCTTTTCTCGTAGTCAAGTACATACACATACATGGCTAACCGATCCATCCTTAAGATCATCTCGTACCCCGAATCTTAATACATAGGCATCACAATCAAACTCAACGCCTAGAAAAGAAATTTCAAACCCCTTCAAATCATAGATAAGTGCGCCAAACCACCTATAGGGTTTGAAACTACTATGGGATCGGTAATTAGTGAAATTTCTAAGTGCAAACAGTCAACCAAAGTACTAGAAGCAAATAAATAAGAAACTCCCGAATCAAGAAGAGTGCATACGTGAAAATCGAAGATAGAGATCAAACATTCAACATGAACTTTCCAACCTCTATCCAGGCCACTACTAGTCGGAGCTGCATCCAATACATACATCTACGCTGCTACTGTACTAGTACATGTCCAGTCTTCTATGGACATGCCTTACTTAGATGTCCCGTCTGCCCACAATTAAAACATTTTCCTTTTAGCTTCCTGCAATCTATAATGAGGTGTCCTCCATCTATGACACTTTATTTCAGTATTGATCTGCCTTTTTTGAGGATTCTCAACTTACTTCTTCTTGTCATTATTGTTCCAAAATTTCTTTTTAGGACAAGAAAACTTGGAGGCTCCACCCTTATCATCCTTGACTTCGTCCTTGTCCTCATGCATCAATGCCATCTCGGTAAAAGCCTCATATGTTGTTCCCATAGGAATTTCAGTCATCTCCAAACCTTAGAGAGTTTGATTCATCCGTCTTGCAAATTGAATAGCCTTCGTCTTAGTGGGATTGTCCAAATCCATGCCAAATCTCGATAACTCATTGAATCGGTTGATGTATTCCTTTACTGGTAGATCTTCTTGCTTCAAGCTCAAAAACAACTCCAACTGCATTCCCTCCTCAGCAGGCGATAGAAACTTCCTCTCAAACCTATTTTTGAATATGGTCTAATCCATATATCTTCTCTTAACCTCTACAGTCTCCCACCAGAACGAGGCTTCTTCCTTAAGTTTCCAAGCTGCAAGTCGAACTCTCATCTAATTCTCAAGTTCCAACAACTAATGATCCTCTCAATTTTTCTATTCTAGGCGCTCGCCTCCACAAACGTCTTGATACTCGAAATTTTTTACCGCCCAAGTTAGAGAAGTCCTTACAAAGCTTAGAAAAATTCGCGACTGCAGGTGCATTGGGAGGAACCTCCATAGTGGGTGTTGGAATCTGCGCATGTACTTGTCCCTCAGCGGGTGCCCTAGCTTCTAAATTTCTATGTAACCAACCAAGGATAGGAACACCCTCATGAATATTAGGGGCTCCCGAGATGTTGCGCAAAAAAAAGGATAAAATTTGGAATTCGAAGGAATCAAAAGAATGTCGTAACTTGATTAGAGGGGATATATTTTATTTTCAAAAATAAATTTTGACTTTTGAAAAATAGGTTTCTTTCAAAAAGTATTATCCTAAAACGGAATTTTTAATGATATTGTAAGCTTAGGTTCTACTACCAAATATGAAATCCAAACCCCTTATCGGTACCCACAAGAGGATTCCATTAAGAAATACATAGCGTTATAGGTATAAAGACAATAAACATCACAGGGAGTAAGATTTCACAAGACATAAAGTAATAAATCCACAGCATAAGAAGACAATTTACATTAAAGTAACAAAAACCACCCTTTTTATTTTAGCCAAACCAAATTGTCTTAAAATACCATATCTCAAATCTCAGTCATAATAGCAATATCAGAGTACAAAAATAATAGTATCCCCAAATAACCAAAAGATACAAGCAAACCATGGAAAGGAATATGAAAAGCAACAATTCTCCGTATGAGTCTTCCAAGCTAAAATCAACTAAGTATTGAAGGCAAAAAATATCTTCACACCCAAAGGTTCTCTTAACTCGAGAATTAGTGTTTTGCGTATGGAAAATTAATGTGCGCAAAGCAGTAAATAACACGGGGATTTATAGTGGTTCGGTCCGTGAGGGGCCTACGTCCACTTTGAAGGAGTTCAGTGATTTTATTCATGAATAAGAGTTACAAACATTGAACATCATCATGGCATTCATTTATAAGTCTTTCTATGTATGTGGGAGTCATATTTGTCATATGCCAAGTCTTGGAGAAAAGTGATGTAATTTTCTTCTTCCTCTAGAACTATGCTGCCAATAATGGTGTCTTACGAGCTTGTAGAGTTGTCAAATCAATTAAAATCCAACCCTTGTGGAGAATGAGTAAGGGGGTATTTATGGGTAGTGGGTTAGGTGGGAGAAGGTTAGATTCAGGGACCACACAACAGAAAATCGCATCCCTCCCCACTTTTAGGTATAAAATTGCATCTCTCAGGTGGGATGGGTTTTACTATGTTCAGGGAACCGTTGCCTCGCATCCGATGGATGTGGTGGCATCACTTCCTAGGGGATGCGACGGCATCGCTCCGTTGGATGTGGTGACATCGCATTCTGAAGGATGCGATGATATCACATCTGATGGATGTGATGGCATCACATCCTGAGGGATGCAATATAGGGGGATATTGTGACTTTCCAGTTGGGTGATGTGAGGTGGAGTGTTGTGAGGCGTGGGATGCAATGTGAAGCAAGAGTGATGCGTGACTTGAACTTCGAGGTGTTGTGAGGCCAACGTTCGTGCTATTCCTTCAGGGCTTGGACCTTTAGTATTATGGCAACACTTCAGGTTTTGATGTCACGTGACGGACCTAGTCAAGTGGGCCTAGTATACTTTTGGGAACCAGACCAAAAGGTCGGTTAACACTAAGCAATCTATATGCTTTCTCCCTGTGAGCCTGGGGAAAAGAAAAAGGAAACATGGAAAAGTGAAATGGGTCAAACCTAAAGTCTGGTGAGCTACTATGATTACTAGCATGACCGATAAGCAAAGAAAATAGATAAAACAGTAGTTCTAGCGTCATAAAAGGGTAAGTGTGTGCATACTAAAAGTGAACAAATAGAATAGGGATATCATAAAAGATGTGTTTGTTCTCATTCACTGGGTTTGATAGTGATGGCTGTTTTTAACTTCTACAAATTCGAAATGGAAATAATAATTAGGAAGTAATTCCATAATACTACCCAATCGATCGGCTGCAATAACCTATGCCTACTATGAGTTTGGATTTATTAGGCCCTAGCCCATAAGTAAAAGACATAGCTTATTCATAGGCGTCAATGTGGCTTATGTTCCCAAATCGGACAAGTGCACGCACACTGACCTACATGAACGCACCCACACCCTTCAATTGGACAAACTTACATCCACAACATAGCATGGTGTGCGCCTTTGCCTCATATTGAGACCGAAAATGATAAAAGGGTACGTTACATGGAATGAATCCCAACAAATAATTAACTTGGCTTAAATCCCCAACCCTTGATTCCCCCCCTCCCCCCCCCCCCTCCCCACAAATAACTTGGTAAATATTAGGCCTGTAACTTTTTCTTGTAAGTCCATACGTCATATTAAAGCCTACACCATATTTTAGGCTCGTAATTTACCCACAAACTTTAAATTAATATGTCATATGAGGCACAACTATGACATACTAGTTTTTAAACTCATTATTTACATGCACATTGTAAATCAATATGTTCATATTAGAACCTAATGATGAAATTCTGTGCCCATAATTTACCCACACACTATAAATCAATATGCACATATTAAGCCTAATTGTCCTTTTCAATTATTCCAAGTTATATTAAGATTCGCAAATAAATCATTCGCGTTTATTATGATTTCAATTGTTATATTTATGTAGTTTTCTAATTATAGTTCAACTTCTGTCATAATCTGTTTAGTGGGCATTTATATAGCCCAAATTAGACTTAATTCAATTATTCCCTTCTTAATTGCAGTTTTCAACACATTCAATTTAGCCTCATATTGATTATTTTATTTCAATTAGTCTCATTCCCTAATCCAAGCGTATAATATAAGAAAAAGAGTAATAATTCGTCAAAAGTTTTTAGGGATACAGGTTCATGCCTGATTTAATCGTATTCATATGCCTTTTAGGCATATTTTGGCATAATTGTAAAATCTAGAAATATAAAAAGGGAAGAAGAGATCTGACATAACAGTTTATGAATAGAATTCTAGAAATAGACAAAAGAAAATAGAGACAGACTGAATCCAAAAGTAAACCGTACTGGATCTGAGAACTATGAATAATCCAAATCTGAAAGAACTATAACTACAATTGTATAGATTTAACTTTAACTTACTGAATCTATTAATCGCTGAAATCTCATCTAAATGTGTTTATCCAATAACCCCGGTAGAAATCTTTAAAACAAGTAATCCTTTCCCCAAAATTTATGCGCAAACAAATTTTTATTCTAAAACAATATTTTTATTTAAGAGAAAATGGTGTGGTGGATAGAAATAAAGAAAAGGGATTATGGGGAATGAGGGAGAAGTATATGCTTATTGATAATAGGAGAAGGGAATTCCAGGCCAATAGATATTAGGGCTTTGATCTCATCCAACCAAGCCACGCCAGAAAAGAAAAGTCTTGAAACTCCCATAAAACCCTCGGTTTTGTGCCAGGCACGAAAACGTGTTTGGCAAAACACTGGGTCGACTCAGTGCGTACTCAGCTGGGTCGACATATGGGTTGACCCATGGAGCGATCCAGGCGATTCTTATTTTTCCTAGCGGTAAGGTTATAAAGTTTATTAATTTTATAATAATTTGTTTTGTTTTGTTTTGTTTTAATTTCAATTTTGAATTTCGAACTTCAGTTGGTTTTAAGTTCTTTATTTTAAGTCTGTTTTATGCAAACCAAGGTCTACCTGAACCAGAAAATCGTAACGGACCTAATGACACAAACCTCATTGCCTAATTTCCATTATTTTTCAACTTATTACTTAATTAATTTGATAATTAATTATTGTTTTTTAAAATTTTGGGTTGTTACAAAAGCTACTCAAATCAAACAATTTGTATTAATATTGC
This sequence comes from Allium sativum, assembly GCA_030737875.1. NCBI lineage: Eukaryota > Viridiplantae > Streptophyta > Magnoliopsida > Asparagales > Amaryllidaceae > Allium > Allium sativum. The sequence goes on from CM060912.1 coordinate 436,398,744, forward strand.
TAAAGGGATTGCTAAAATGCTTTAATTTAATGTGTGTAGCGGAAAAGAATGAACTTGGAGTAGATCTACTATTTAATATCACTAAGTTGAACATAGCGTTTAAAGAGTGTTTTCTAGTAAAGCAGATATTTTTCATGTTTTAGCGGGTCTTCAGCTGCACAGAATGATAGTCTGGGTATAAGGTAGGGATAAGGAAAATATTTTTCTCACTTGGTCTCTTATGTGTGTTTAATCTACTATCAGTTCTTTTTAACTCCATTCCAGCTACATCTTAACGCAGTATTAATTATAAAAATATCTCGTATTTTAGCGATGTCGATTCACAACATATATTCACAGAATATAGTTTAAATTTTAATAATTAATCAACTTAATTTCATGTAGATTTACTTTTATTGAACATTCTTTCATTCAATTTGTCTTAAATTATTCAATAAAAATTCTAGTTTTATCCATTTCTAGCTTATATCATCATATATAATTTATTTAAAGTCATAAGTATTTCTATATTGATTGTAAATATTTTGCTTGAGCTCAGATTATTTTCCGATAGAAATCAATCGATTAATCAAATTTTGTAAAAAAAATTTATTATATTAGACAATCTTTTAACTCAAAAAGGTCTAGTAACGGACTCAGGTTTGATCATGTGTTGCAAATATTTCTCATAAAAAATAGTAATCAGAAATTATATGTGTCATTAGTTGAAGCAGATATGCATAATTTAATTCTCAGAGGTATACCAATCCATTTGGTTCTCCTAGAGTATAATCACAAAAAATGTCTTTAAGGGATGGGGTTAGTTGTTTGTGTTTTGAGGTTTGGTTTTTAGGTCGAACAAACACTAAACTCAGACATTGTTCGTATTACCCGAAAAACGAATGGACAATGATGGGGCAATAGGAAAACATCAAACAATTTTGGATGAATATGTTTTCATACATTTTCTCTTATCTTAATTTGTATCATAAATGAGAATTGTATGAATATTGATCAAATGCCTTGTAGTCTCGGATGGGGCAACCCATACGAAAATTTTCACCCTATCAGCCGTGAATCACCATCGTTTCAGCTTGTTTTTTGCTTTATAAAAGGATTTTTTTCTTTTGGCATTGTTTTGTAACTTCATTGCAAAAATGGCCTATTTCGAAATATATTACACTTATAATCTGGTTTTGGCCAACTTAGCGTTGAATTGGCCAAAACACGCTGGCGTAATCTTAGATTGCGCCAATTAAAGAATAGATTTAATATTTTTTTGCGTTTGAGCACAATATGGGATTGCGCCTAGATGTAAAGAATTTTTTTTTCTTGCGTCTAGGTGCTATCTCAAATAGCACCAACGCGACACTATCTGAGATAGCGCCTAAACATTAGAAAATTTTAAAACATTGTTTGTGTCTGGGCATAAGGCGCAATCTCTAGTTATGCCCAGATGCTCTAAAACAACTAGCAGGCCCTTCTTCTTCTCCACCTACTTTCCTTCCAATCAAAAATCCCAAATCTGCATTTTCCTAAAACAGATACCCATCAATATTTCCATAATCGTTACTTATAAATCAAGGAATTGCAAGTTCTACCATGCTAGAAGTTTCTATAGGTATCAATTTATCTAATTGATATCATTTTATTGAAAATTTAAATTTTTGGTAAATTTTGAGTATATATAGATAGTTGATTTGTAGTTGTTTAATAGTAAATTTAAAGATTGAAAACATGCTTTAAGCCATTGGACGTAGAATCGATCGATGTTAATTTCTTGATAGTTGTTTATATAGATAAGTAAATAAGTTTCGAGTTGAATTAAAGATTGAAAATATTCTTTTTTGCAGAATTGATGAATATTTTTTGTTTAATAGTTTGAGAAATATATAATGTTGAATTTGCTATTGTTGAATGCATGAAGAGTATTCAAGATGTTACCTAAACCGATCGACATGAGTGTCTTCTATCTACAGGATAACCGTTGGTCAGCCAATAAGAATTTAATGGTCGTAATACTATTTTCCATTTGATACAAAAAACAAATGATGTTTGTTATACTTGGTATAAAAAGTTTGTTGCTTTTGTGGCAGTGTAAAACTCCTTTTACTACCATTGATCACTCCTCGTCTTTGATAGCGGTCACTTCTACTCATCCCGTCGTGCTAGTGCTATAAGATTGAGCTGGCTTTCTACTTATACATCGGTTGGAGTACATCCAGTTAGATCACCACCTTATCACTGACTTGCTAGATAGAGACCAAAGACGTTTTCACTTCACCTCAGATGTGGTGAAATGGCTATTACATTGACTAACGTAGCCATGTTGTCAGGTTTACCTATTGATTGTGCTCCATTGAGCAATCCCTAACTTCCAGATTACTCGAAGATGTGCGGAAGGCTATTAGACATATCTCCTTTGGACGATTAGTTGTGGGGGAATGAGATTATAGTCACCTCTTGGTACATAGAGCAACTAGCGGGGGACATTCCATTAGACACCTAGCAGGTTCAGATAGAGCAACGTGCCCAAGCAATTATACTGCATATCATCATGTCTCGTTTGGTATGCCACGAGGATCGCTTAGCGGCTACATTATTTAGAAAATTTTGATATATGCCGCACTACACCAAAAAAGGCTTTTAACAGCGTGTCAAAAACGATGTTACATGATATTACATCATTTTGATAAACGCTGCATAACAACATGTTGTCGTAGGCCCCTTTTTTTCAACAACAGAAAATAAATGATGTTAAACATTTAGTTTCACGACGTTGTTGTGAGTTGTTAATACTTTATACACAGTTTTTTTCCTGGGCTATTAAATTTTATGCACCGCTTTTATAATGAGCTGTTAATGAGTTTCAAGTGTGTGTTGCTTCCATTTTCAACAGCGGATTATGAACGCTGTTAATAATCTTTCACAGCGTTTTTCTTCTACTATCGTTTGTTCCTGATATTTCCACTCCACCATTTCATTGTATTTCAGCTAAACAATATACATAACATCGTATCAAACTAGAAACTACCATATGAACATATAATTATTAATCATCATTTTCATAAAGTAATATGAATACAATGTTCGTAGACAAAATTTACATAAATTCATAAATAAATGTCATACAACATTAGACAAACTTATGAAAACAAACATATTTATGACATGTTAAAAATATACATATTTATCCCTTCAACCTTTGGTTCTGATACATACCGCTTAAGCTTGTCGTTTATTGTTTCCTTTTAGTCCACACTATAGATTGCTCTGTTGTTCGTCTCTGTAATGCTTCAATTCCACTTAAGCTTCAACACTGTAAGTATAAGCTCAATCAATTCTCGTTATTAATTATCTATTAGAGAAACAATGATGGTTTATTTAAATTATCGTTGTCATCGTCGGACATTATGCAATGGTGCTAATGGTGCACTGCATCAAAGTAATAGTGCACATGTGCACCACTCTTGTGGTGCAAATGCACCATAGTGGTGAACTGCATCATACAGTGGTGCATTTGCACCACTGTGTGGTGCAGTTCACCACTGTGGTGCATTTGCACCACTACAGTTGTGCACAAGTGCACCATTATTGTGGTGTAGCGCACCATTAGCACCACTACATAATGTTCGCAAAAGATGAAAAGGAGAAAAAAATCCGAACTTACGAGAGAAATGAAACTGCTAAGAGCAGCAAACCAAAATGTTCGTGCAATACTTAAGAGCACTGATACGCAACCAAACACATTAAAGCCACGCCTCAGTTATAAAACTGAAGCAACTGAAGAAATGCTTCAGTTTGATAACTGAAGCCATATGTGTTTAACACTAAAGTCGCGCTTAAGTTTTAAACTGAAAAGCTTTAGTTTTTAAACTGAAGTAGTGCATTTACTATTCTCAGACAGGTGATGTACGCGGGATATGTACATATGATTACTTACCAAAAGACATCGAAAACAGGTGTTTTCAATTTAAGATAAAATCATATCCCATGTGGCTAGCGGTAACATCATATCCAAGATGAGGGGATGAAAAAAAAAGCGAGATATTACCTAAAAGTTTACATCAAATGCTCTGATTTTTCCTGCTAAGTACCATGACAAAAATCCTAATCCAGCAGACCCTGCACAATTATGGTTTTACTGCATAGTTATAACCTATTTGGTTCAAAACACTAACAACTTCTCGTATTACATGAGGGTTGTACATGGACCATTCTCAAAATCATCAGACGTACATATCAAACACACACTAGTATACACATATTCTACAAGCAGAATTCAATTTCTTTTTTTCACCACCAGTACTCATGATCTAACAACTACAACTAACCTAGCTAATATATGTATTGAATATGTGCCTTCGCATATTTGCCAGTATTTATACACAAACGTACAGGTTATACCCATTCAAATGTGCAAGACTCCAAGCATGTATATAAAGGTATAATTGCAAAGTTCATAACTCACCAGCTTAAGGAGATGAGAATTTTCTTTACACTGCATGAGATTTAGAGCCATGTTCCTAAGATATGAAATTTAGCCTAAATAAGAAAATGTTAACTCAGAAGTCAAGAAATAGATTATTGGTTTATAAAACAAACGGTTAAATATGAAGAAAAAAAAAAGATACCTGACCCACAGTTGAATTGGTTTATCCAGCAATAAATGATTCAAAAAATTAGCATTGCATTTTAAACATTCTCAATGCATATGCACGCTTGTACTCCCTGAATTACTTCCCTCCTACCACTTTAAGTCTGTAACTAAACATATAATCAGTCGTAAAATCAATGGCCAGCCTTCTCTTTAATTAGCTAATAGTCAGTCCCCCAAATACTATTACAGACAAGAACATACAATGGGACATGCAGTTTGGAAAATATCAATGGAAGGCGTACCTTTCTACCAAAGCTAAGAGCTTGTAAGCCACGATACTACCATTAATGGGTCAACAATACTGTCTAGAGCAGCATCAAAGAAACCAACTGGTTATCTGATACAGTTGAACTTCAATTCTAACTTACAGTGCAAGAGATAAACCTGGTAAGATACAGTTGATGAGACAAGAGTTGAACAGCATAAAAATTAGGAATCTTCCCAATATTTATGTTGTTCAACTTTGCCTCATCAACACATACTTAAAGCATAAAAGAAGCAAGCATGCAATCCTTTTCTGTTGGTTAACATCATAATATTCTCCTAACTTTGAATCCACAAGCATGTGTACATTGCCATCTATCAAATGGGGCTTTGCCTGAAATAAAGCACAGTCAAATTATAAAGCAAGAAATTTATCTACTTATTAATGTAACTATAGAGTGCACCTAAAACTATATCAAATCATCTACTAGTAGATTGATTGTAGTGCAGTGCACCATTAACAAATCATTCACTCATGTCCAATCGTAGCATGGCACCTTCCTGTTTAACATCAGTTTGTTTAAAACGATTGCTTTAGTTAAAGCTAGAGAATTCTATCCTTTTGTGTAATCCAAATTGCAAGATGATGTGCATATACACCCAATCAGTTCAAATGATGTGCATATACACCCAATCAATCCAAAGAAGCTTAGTAAAAGCTTAGAAATGATTGATTTTGCTTAAACAAGCAATGTTACAAATGGCTGAGCTTTGTAAATATGGAAGAAAGAGAGGTCACCCAGCCAAAGTACGATGCAGCCAATGCTTTAGTAAGCTCAGTTTTGTCAACCCCGGTAGGCTGAGCTTTGTAAATTTACATTCAGAAAGTTATTTTCACTTACTGCTACTAACTGCCGATGCTGGTCGTAAGCAGGATAATGGCATGCAAATCCTTTTTTCAACATCTTCTCCAATGTAAGTTGATGAGGCAAGAGTTGAACAACATAAAAATTAGAAATCTTACCAATATTTATGTTATTCAACCTTGCTTCGTCAACATATACTTAAAGCATAGAAACATCAAGCATGAAATGCAAGGCTTCCAACTTCAGCCTTGAAAAAGCTTAGGAGAGTTAAACATAGGTTTATAAACAAACAACCTGCATTTTAAGCAAACAAAGAGTGACTGCGTCATGAAGGAATGTGACCATGGTAATACTGACTTATGTAGCACACAAAAATGTTATAAGAAACTTACCCAATGTGTTTATTCGACAACAAGGTGTATAATGAAACAAATGTAACACTTTAAAAAACTGACCAGTAAAAGAACAAATGAATTTTGAATGAAACATCATTGTACTTATACATACATTCATAAAGACAAAGAAACATGAATGCAACATGCTTTAAAGCTTAAATATTTCATATTAGCCTTCTCTGCTATAAGCATGTTATGATGCCACATAATAAATTACTGTAGAATCCTAAACTCAATTTTTATCATGTGAAAACAAGGCATCATTTACAAAATTTGTATGCACAGTAACTTTTTAGTGTGGATATACAAATTGCTTTATCCATAATGTGTGGCATCATAGCTCCACGGTACATTTGTTTAACATTAGCATATTTATAATATAATATTAGCAAACAATAGATAGAACCCAAAACTATTTGGTGCCTTTACAAGAAGAGAAATAAAAATCTAAATGAAATGCTTAATTATTCAACTCAATAACAAAAGTAGCTTCAGATTACCCAATTTTCACTTAACATCCAACATTTTTCCATGTGTATCCATACTGTAAAGCATAACCCACACAAACTACGAGACCGCATACCAAAAATCCCTAAATTTAATGACTGAAAAAAACCGAACCTGTGAAAATTGCTAACTAAATTTATTAGGAAAAGAAACCGAACCTGTGAAAAGTAGAAGCTTCAAACAAATTTAAGCGAGAATCTAAGGTTTAAACTTTAGAAGAGGCTGCAAAGATTTAGAAAGGCTGTTTTGAAATATTTGCAGATCGGAGGCGATTAAGGTTTGAGGTCGCTTATGACTTAAGGTTTTCAGTACTAGGGAGAAGACGGAAATTGATTTACGTGCTACAATGAAATTTTTGGAATTAAGGTTTGTAATCGCTTATGACTTAGGGTTTTCTATTTTGGGAAGAAGAGGGAAATTGATTTATGCAACAATGAAAGTGTTGGGGTAGAAGAGCAGCAATGAAAGTTTTGGGGAGAAGAGGGAAACTAATTTACACGCGGCAACGGAAATTTTAGAGGGAACGATGAATGTAAATCTAACACATGATGATCTCAGCGTTCTCACATGTTGTCTTTGATTTTTACCTGGGTTTATAATTTGTGAAAGGTTCAACCACCGCAATTAACAGTCAATCGTTGTCCTATATTGTTGTTGAAAGCAATTTTTTTGTAGTGCCGTCAGTACTTATGGGGCACTGCTATTTCGACATACACAAATACAAAGATGACAAGATGTCTTTAAATCAGTCTACGTCTATTAGAGGCTGCCTGACGTTAGTGTAGGTATTACAAGTTATTCATTTTTATGCATAATCTTTATCTTTACAAACATTGCATTGATATTTTTATATTTGTACGCTATTATGGTCTTGGACATATCTTCCGGCCGGGAGAATAACTTTGAAGAGACCAGATATTGATTTTTCATTATCGTATGATGGCAGGTATTTGTACTAGAATATTTAAATGCAAACACTTATTTTGAATATGCATTAATTTATATTACATTAGGTGGGTTGGAACGAAGAGAACGGCGAGTACGCCTAGACGAATGTTACATTCTACCGTAACGAGTTTGATATACTTGATTATGAAGCTGTCTTATGAACCCTGTATATTGAAACATTTTAATATCTTCCTTACTTATGTACCGCTTCTATCCAGTTATGGAAAACACATATCCCTTTATTTTATTTTGGGATATAGTGTTTCATCTTTCAGATAAAGCTATATAATAGTCTGGCTTGCACCAACATAGTCCAAAACAACCTCCTTATTACAAGATCGATCACATGACAACAAACTCCTATCAATTAACGATTAAGACATGGAACCACCACTATGAGCCTATTAAACAAGAACAAGATGCAACAACGTCATATTTGGAGTACTACACATGGTACTGGAACATTACCTGAGACTATATTCTCAGTACCAATGAACCACCTGTAGAGATTATAAGGACATAGAACTGTACATTCGTAGAGCTCCGTCTGAGAGGAATGTGGTCTGAAGCTTTTTTAAAAAACCTATCGTATAAAACATACATGCATACATGCTTATGTTCATGAATTTTTTTGATAGGTCAATGGAATTTATAGTGATATTGAGTTGGTTGATGAGTTACACGTGGAGGTGTTGAAGCCTTCAAAAGCAAAGTGTTTCAATATGAAACGTATACTACAATTGATATTGGGGAAGAACAAGCATGCTACACCTCTACCGCCATCATCGTACCCTCCCTCTCTACTTGGATCCATAGAAGCTGATCTTGCTTGCAAACCTACCATAAAGGCAAGGGTCCAACATCATCTTCTCAACCATCGCAAAAGGAGTATGAACATGTTCTATTATAGACTTTAAAGGGAAGATCCGTCGCCTAGGCCTCCCAAAAAAATTTGCAAAAAAATTCCTCGCAAACCAACTCCTAGAGAGGTCAAATATCTTCATCATTAGATAATTTCAATGTTATGGTGTGCTAGTTTAAGGCATTAATAGTTTATGCTTTATTTAACTTAAATTGTCCTTATTTTGTGCTTGTGAAAATTTTTGGAACAATTTTTTTGAATTAATGAATTGTTGGAATGTTAGTTCATTGTGTTTTTGATTCATTTTGGTATGCCATACTATTATATTGGAACGTTGGAATGTAAGCAAACAGGTTTCTATTTTGAGACTTACAAAACCTAGGGAGTTATTTTGGATTGCACTAATAGGCGCAATACAAAATAGCGTCCACTGATGCACAATCCAAAATTGTGCCAAAAAGGTTTTTGTTTCCATCGATTCTTACCTTGAACTCATTGCCAAAATAGTGAATCACTTGTCATTCGTTTGGACTGAATCGGACAATCCAGCAACATCTTGCTTCACTTTCCCTCTCAGCCATGTTTGCCTACCATTTAGGGGCTAATCGAGCCATCGCCATCATACCAAACTCTCGTCACTGACAAAAATAATCTATCGATCGAAAGAATGTGCGAGCAACTAAAGCTTTGACAAACAAAGATATTGCACTTCTAAGTACACCATCAAAGCTTTTCAAAGGCATTTGTTGTCATGACATGAAATCTTCCATCATCATCCTTACACAAAGCCTAATTCTCCTCTTTCCCCTATAGACTTCACTCAATCTAATTGTGAGCTCAAACATTGGTTGTTTTAATTTCTTCTTACATCTTTAGCTAGTCAACCTCATCCGAAGCATATGCCCCTACAGAAAATAAACATGTCAACCATTTGTCTCTAAATATATGTAGCATCTTAAAAGTTAGCTTTCAAACACCTTGCGCGGAATTTATGCTTGTGAGGGGATATCCAATTGCTATCTAACATTGTCAGTATTCCTTTTATTCTATCAAAAATGAACGTAATACGTCGATTGTTAACACTATGAATGAACTTTCGCATATAAAAACAAAAAAAACCAATCCTAACTATCATATGATTCAGACTCAACAATCTCATAATCCAAAGGGTATTGTTGATCATTCACATCTACTGGAGTTGCAACTAGTAAGGTACCTTAGCATTTACCATAAAAATGCATGATGTCGATGCGAAGAAAATGTTGATAATTTACAAATGCTTTGATGCAAGGTCCAAATGCCTATAAAGATCTTTTGAATATGCTACATTTATTAGTTATTACATGCCCAACACTATCTGGATTAGTTTTCACAATTTTGTCGAAATGTTGACATATGTTGAAGTACCACTCAACCAATCACCATATATACACTCAACTTATTCACTTAGTGCTGTAACGACCCAGATTTTTGGTCAATTAGTTTTAAACATTTAATATTGTGTTAAACATTGAGTTGATAATATAAAGGGATTTTAGTATGGAATTTATCGATTTATAATCAATTATGATTTAATTTCAAGTATATTGAATTATCATAATACGAAAATGACTAATAATTGAATTCAAAGTTAAAACTCAATCAAAACAATTCAAATGATCAATATAAATTTTATTCAAATATAAACGATAATAATAATAATAATTTATTATCAAAGAATTGATATTTTTGAATTGGAATTTTATTATATCGATTTAATATGGAACTTAGTCAATTCTCAAACGACCTCGGATTTTAACGAAACCAATTTTATCATGTTTGCAATATTAAGTTATTCTAAGATTGCAAATTTCATCGCTATTGGAGCTCATACGTGTCATTTAAGCATGAAACTTCAGGCGTATGATATAAATTCATTAGCTTCTTATACACACTTCAATAATCTTCCTTAGGAAGTTATACTCAAGTCCCTATAACGAGACACTACTTCCTCATTTCCTCTCTACTTTTTTTTCATTCGATTCCTTCAGGAGCGAAATAAAATCCAGTTTTTTTCCTTATCTTCAAAAATTTATTTCTTTCCTTCCCTTGTTTCTTTTTCATTGAAGCTTCAGATGAAAACAAATGAAAATCAAATGAATTTAAAAACCGCGAATCCCCTCTCTCTCAAAAATCAAAATAGGGGAAAACCCATATACTGTTCCCCCAGTCGAAGAAAAAAAAACAATCCAAATAAAATTTTGAAACCTTCCGTTAAGCCTAGATTATGTTATTCTCGCTCTTGTATGTGTGAATAAGGGGACGAGCGAGTTTTAGAGCTATCGACTTTGAGCAACGCGATCTGGGGTTCGAATTTAGGGAAATAGTGCATCGATCATCGAAGCCAACTTTGTATTCAGATTAAAGGTTACAAATATCTTATAGAGTGAGGAAGTTGGGGAAAACGACTTCAGCAATTGTCGCATGCCTGTAGCCCTTGATGTCGCAATATGGATTGGGGCTTGAGTTTTGCTTATGGTTAGGGATGTGAGGTTATTTCAAAGGTGATGATGATTCGATTTTTGTGGATTAAAAGGGAAGAACGTAGTGAAGAACGTTGTTGCCTCCTCTGTTGCAGCATTCAATGGTTTGAAGTCGAAGTCACAACTTATACTGGTGATCGAGCGTGGCATTTGAGGGGTGCCAACGGGGTTGCTCAGACAATTGGGGGAGATGAAGTCGAAAAATAATAGGGGTTTTGGGTGTTGTTGTATTAAGAAATGTAGAGTACACATTTCAGGGGGAAAACTCGATTTGAAGGGATAATGTTATAGAATTTTGGAAGAAGCCGTGAGGCATTAAGGGCTGATGGGAGGAAGGGAAAACATAGGCTATGGTGATGGTATTCACTATTAAGGAGGAAGGGAAATGCATAACGATGCTCGTGGGCTTGTTGTTTGACCGATGGTGGTTAATAGGTTCCGGATAATCGTGTTAGCAACGATGGGTGTGCTGAAGGCAGTTAATCGTAAGATAAAATATACTTTTTAGATTTAAAGGTTGATACAATAACTTAGTTTCAAACTACTAATTTATTTAACTAATCGTTGTATGGATCAGCAACTGAAAAATTGAAATATATAATAATTTTGTTAATACAAGGTATAATTTTTATGGGGTTAGTAAGAATGGTTCGTGGCCGCAAATATGGAATCTTGGATAGAGTTGGAATTTTTCAGAAAACTGTTAGAAATTTAGAAGCATGAATCAGGCAAATGGATCAAAATAAATCAAGGTGAGTAAACTCACTCTCTGGATTCGTTTATAATTTTATTATAAACAAATTTTTATATGCTATTTGTTGGTTGTTTGGATGCATTGAAATATTATTATGGCTATTATATATATTAGTTATATAGGCTTGGTGGTTGTGGCTATTAGATATATATATATAGAGAGAGAGAGAGAGGGAGAGAGAGAGAGAGAGAGAGGAGCAATCGAGGGCACCCCTGTTTGTGAGCACCTCTGTTGCACCCCTTACGTTCGTGAGCTACGGCAATCCAAATCGAACGAGAATTTGTAGATATTCAATCCACACATATATAATGATCTATCCACACATATATAAACAATTTTTTTATTTTTTCTTCTAACAGGTGCAAACCTAGTTTACACATGTACTGTCGTAATCCAGTTTACACGTGTATTGCCGCTATTTGGAATTGCATCAGTGTATTTTGGCTAACTCTTTGGCTAACTCTTTGGCTAACTCGGCCCAGAGTTAGCCAAATCGGACTATAAGTGTAATATGTTTTAAATAGGACTAACATTGTAATAAAGTTTCAAACAAGGCCAAATGAAAATAAAACCTTTATGGAACTTGTGGTTTTCAAAAATATTTTCGATAGGGTTTTGGCGGCGGAAGAAATTCTTATTTTAGCTAAATCTTCTTACGACGATGACCGTTAATCCTCGAATAAAGCGGAATGGGTCCATGCCCAACTCGCCTTTTCTTCTGAGTTGCGAGTCAAAAACGATTTCCTTAGGCAAAAGTCCCAACTCAAATGGATTGTCGATGGAGACTCGAACTCCATTTTTTTTCATTCTACCATCCGTAAGAAGAACAACATCTTGTCTATCCACCAAATCCTTTGCCCTGATTTTTCCTTAGCTTCTAATACTAACAGGGTCAAGGAGACTATCCTATCTCACTTTGAATCCTTCTTGGCTGCCCTTCGGTCTCCTTGCCTGATCCGGCTCTTTTGGCTTTTATCCCCAACATGGTTTTTCTAAATGAGTCTGATTATCTTTTCCTTCCCCCCTCTGTCGAGGAGGTTAGATCGTGTGTGTTTGCGCTTAGTAAGGACAATGCGAGTGCTTTGGACGGTTTCATTGGGATTTCTTACTGTAATGTTTGGCCGACCATTCATTCGGACTTCTACTTGGCAATTCAGTACTTCTTTTTAGGTGGTGATCTTCCTAGAGGATGGACCTCCACAATTCTTGTTCTTATCCCTAAATGTGAAAACCTTAGGTCTCATTCACACCTTAGACCTATCATCTTGTGCAATTTCTCGAACAAGGTCATTTCTAGAGTGTTAACTTCTAGGCTTGCACCTATTCTTGACCATGTTATTTCTTCTTTCCAAGAGGGCTTTATTAACGGACGTCTCATCACAAACATTGTCCTTCTTACTCAGGAACTCATCTGTCACTTAGATCGCAAGGTTAGGGGGTCCAATGTGGTGATAAAATTAGATATGGCGAAGGCTTACGATCGCATGTCATGGTTTTTCATCATATGGGTTCTTCGTGCTTTTGGTTTTTCTAAGCCTCTTATCGACCTTGTTTGGAGGCTCACCTAAAACTATTGGGTTTTCCGTACTTATCAACGGATCAACTAAGAGTTTCTTTCACTCGGGAAAGGGACTGCGTCAAGGAGATTCCCTTTCTCCGACGATGTTTGTCCTTGTCGTTGAGGATTTTTTGCGTGGCATGCATTTGCTTTCGATCTCAATTAAAATTCATCATTTCGGTATCCCTCATGGTTGCTCTATTATCTCTTCGTTATCTTTCACCGATGACGTCATTATTTTCACTAACGGCAACCATAGGTCCATTACTCGCCTCATTTCCTTTATCCGTCAGTACGAGGGGTGTTCGAGCCAACTCGTCAATTCTTCCTAAAGTTGTTTTGTTCTAGCCTGGTCTATGGCTCAGGAAAGGATTTCGTGGATATAATTCTTCTTTGGTTTCCGTGTTGCATCCTTACATTACCTTACCTTGGTGTGTTTCTGTATCGAGGCGTAAGCTCAATGTGATTTTCGATCTCCTTACCGATAAGGCAAGGGGGAAGATTATTCGTTAGAAGACTTCTCTTCTTTCCCAGACTGGTCGACTTATTCTTATTAAGTTCGTTATTGACTCTATCTGGTCTCATGTCTTCGCAGCCATGACACTTACTTCTTCGTTTTTCGTTTGTTTTGTTTATTGGTATCGTCCTTTTTCTGGGGTAAAAAGGACAAAGCCTTGCGACACCATTGGGTTTCTTGGGATGTCATCTTCTGCCCTAGACGAGAGGGAGGTATGAGACTTCAGAATCCTAGGGATATTTGTAAGGTAAGTTATGGTTTAGGTTTCCCTCTAACGACTCTCTTTGGACGTCGTTTCTTCATGCTATGTACCAGCGCTTTTTGTTGGTCGATTACACAAGGGTTCCTTTTTATGCTAGGATTCCGACACCTAGAATTCCCACGTTTTCTTTCATATGGGACTGCCGTATCTCTCCAAAAGTTTCTATCCTTATATGGAAAATCCTCCATGAGGGTTTACCGTTGGATGAAAACCTAAAGAAGATAGGTATTCCCATCGTCCTCCGGCGTAGATGTTGTCAAGCAGAAGATGTGGAATCAACTGCTCACTTGTTTTTCGTTATAGATTGTGCTCTAGCCATCTAGTCGTTCTTCGAGGCTTTGGTCCGCCTAGGGGGAATCGCCAATTCCTTACCCATCTTGGTTAGCCTTTGGTGGGATGGATCGACCGGGAAGTCTTTTCGATCTGTTCTTTTCCGTTTTATGCCTGATCTGTTAGCATCTTTGGTGTTCGCGTAACAAGGCGTTGTTTGATGAGATTCCTGTGGAATCTGACTCCATTATTCATAAGGTTAAGGATGGTATCTTCCTTGCTTTTCGTGCTAAGCCTTCTTTTAAGAATTCTTCGCTCGAGGTTCGTAGCCTTGGCTCGTGCTTTCGCTATTAAATCAGACCCTTACCCTCACGCTGGGGTGATGCCTTTCTTTTTCTATGTGTTGATTGTTCTGGTTCTCCCTTTTATCTTTTTTTTCCAGGTTGGTCGTCTTTTCTGTATGTTGTCTCTGGCTTGCTGGGTTACCCAGTTGTTGGCTTCGTGGAGGATTGCTTGTTCGGCTAGCTTTGGTTCTTCCTTTAGTCTTGTTTTAGAGCTTGGTGGACTGGCTGTTTTTTGCCGATTTTTCCCAGACTGCTGGATGCTTTCCTCGGTGTTGGAGCTCTGCTTCGACTATGGTTCTATAGTTGGAGGATTTCTTTTTCTCTAGCAATTGTCTCTGGCGGTTGGTCTTCTAAGGCGGTTTTATCAAAGGGCTACTGGGTGTCGACTTCCCTCTATCTTTGTTTGGCCTTCGGCGTTCTGTTGTTTTTTCATTTGTTTAGGCTACGGAGTGTTGGTTTATTGGCTGTCTTGTTTTGTCCCGCATCCACAGTATCAGTTTGGTATGCTGTACTACTGATTTGTTTTTGTGAACCACCGAAAAATGACTATTTTTTCCTTTTTGGTACATATATTTCTATTTCTGTTGTAAAGAAAATAGATATAAAATAAAACCTTTATAAAAAGAATGTCGTGCTTTGAATTTTATTTTGTCTCACTTTCAAATTAAAAGTATCGGGCCTGCCCGATTAACCTGCTTTGAAGATTGTTTATACCCGACCCAACAGAAACAAGGCTAGAACCGAAAATTCTTCGATCCCTGTTCTCTTCTTTTTCTCTCCGTGCTTCTGCTGCAAGACAAAATTCAAATCTGTAACGAATTTAATCTCTACCTTTGCACTAAAAGAAGCCAAACTGTAAAATGGCTCGCTACGATCGTGCGATCACAGTATTCTCACCAGACGGTCATCTTTTCCAAGTAGAATACGCACTCGAAGCTGTACGTAAAGGCAACGCTGCAGTCGGAGTTCGTGGTACCGATAATGTAGTTCTTGGAGTTGAGAAAAAGTCAACTCCTAAGTTGCAGGATTCTAGGTATGCCTCTTGCTTTCAACAACCAAAGATTAAATTCTTGTGATCTGTTTATTTACCAACATATCAAATTAGGGTTTTTCTGATTTGATTAGTTGAGCTACCATTAAAGTTTCAGCGTTCTGATTCTCCCCTAATGAGTCGGATTACATGTAGGCTCAATGATCTTTAGTAAAACCGGTTGGGATTTATGATTCTGTTAGACTATATTATTACTACCTGTACGTATATGCTTATTCTGACAATTTGAATTAGTTAGTTGCAGCTCATCAGTAACCATTCCTATTAGGAAAAAAGTGTTAGGTTGGGCAGTCTTTCTCAGTTTAAAAAGTTCTTCCATTTGTCCTTGAGAAATTAGCATAAAAATATAATCTTTCCCTAACATCCATTCTCTTTGATTTCTTCAGATCTGTTCGTAAAATTGTGAATCTAGACGACCACATTGCACTTGCATGTGCAGGTCTAAAAGCTGATGCTCGTGTCTTAATCAACAAGGCGAGGATAGAATGTCAGTCCCACAAGCTTACTGTGGAAGACCCTGTCACTGTCGAGTATATCACTAGATACATTGCAGGGCTGCAGCAGAAATACACACAAAGCGGTGGGGTCCGTCCATTTGGATTATCTACATTGATTGTAGGGTTTGATCCATATACTGGCGTGCCTTCTTTGTATCAAACAGATCCTTCTGGGACTTTCTCAGCTTGGAAAGCAAACGCAACTGGGAGGAATTCTAATTCGATGAGGGAGTACTTAGAGAAGAACTATAAAGAAGTGGCTGGAGTAGAGACTATTAAGCTTGCTATTCGTGCCTTGCTTGAAGTAAGTTTACTTTGATTTTCATGCAGTTTATAGGGTATTATACATAATTTATGGATAAATACATCACAAAAAAATTGTTAACTTTGTTAAACATGATATTAAAGATGGACGGACAAATGCTTTTGTACCATGGAATAACAGTTGAATATGATCATGCCAGAGTAGTCAATAGAAAATAGCTCAGGGCTTGCGCTATAGCCAAGGTTTCAAATATCGCTCATCTCGCCCGAGATGAAAATCTGAGATTTTGTCCGAGATCCAAAATTTAGCAGCATTTTTAGTTATAAGTGTTTTAAATATCGTCAATTTTGACCGAGATATAAACCCAAGATCTGAAATCTTGGCTATAGCGCATGCTATTTGGTTCCTTTTTAGCATTTTATTCTACAAATAATCATGTATATTATGCCTGATTGAAATTTAATTTACTACATAAACAATTTGCTTCTTCAGTTAGCTGCAAATATAAATATACTTCACTAAAACAATGCTAAATCTGAGGTAAATTCATGATTCAATCTTCGTTCCTAATGTTACTAGGAAATATAAACTATATTATAGCCGGATTCAGAATAAAGAAAAAAAGAGGGGGAAAATATCTCACGAATCAATACCAAATAATTGTGGTCCAGATATGAGAGAAAGATAAAACAAAAAGAAAATCCAGTTATGAAATTAAATGAATAAACAAGCATGTAAATAATAAATAAACATGTAAAGTTTATTTGAGTCAACTTTGACTTTTCAATAGTTGATATCACCTTGTGGAAGAAGGAAATTTACCATATATCGGAAGCTGCAATATCACGTGAGTTGTGAGCTGAACCAGGAAGCAAAATGTACCATTGTATTATCATTCAACCCCAAATGGAAATGGGTTAGATTGGGCTTTGTCACTATCCAAACCTTAAAAAAATCTGAAATAAAAAATAAAACAAAACAGCATTATTTAGAGCAATGCGTGATTTTGCGCTTTGACAAAATAGCGCGCTATTTTTATGCTATAGGGGACCCTTTCGCTATTAGCAGTAAAATACCGCAAACTCTACGCTATGCACTGTTTGTCGCTATAGCACGTTATAGTGTGCGCCTTGAAAGCATTGGATCCTGCTAGAATTTTGATCAAGGCTTGGAACATATTTTAGTTTTGTAACTTGGTGTCTGATCCAAGCTTTCAACTTTTATGCCAATTTACTAATGTCTAACGTCAAATGTTCATATCTTGACACGTTGCTGAACCAAACCAAGGTGGACTCAGACCAAGTTTTTATTTATTGGGTGAATGCTAGTTGGAATTATATTTTATGCATCATAGATTTATAAAACTGAAATTGTATATTAAGAGGTGGTTGGACTTGAGTTTGAATTCGGTTCGCGTTACATTTCATCGATTGAAGTAAACTAAAGATTTGCAGGTTCTAATTCTAATAACCGTTGTTACCCCTAAGGACAATTGAATTGCACATTACAATTACATAATATTATTGAGTAATTGACAAAATGTTCCGACATGGATTGTATGTGGGTGCATATTCAACGGGTGCCTATAGTTCGATGCTTGTCGGACAAACATCCTAGTGTTAGGTTTTTGTTAGGCAAATCCGACCTATTTTTTAATTTTTGTTTAAATTCATTTCTTTGGTAATTTTGAAGTATATTAAGTTAAATACATCAATACTACTCAATTTAAACAATCATATAATGCTATTCTAAAACAAAGTTGTAATATTTGTAAAATTATTATACAAACAGGTACTCAACTTAAAACAAAAACAACAGACCCTGGTATAAGTTTCGACCGGAACCACGAGAGTCCGACCATCTTGTACAGGTTCCGGCCGGTGGCTGGACGAGATTATGGCAAAATCTCGTCCGGTTACTAATGTTATACACCGTGTTATCAAAGCGCGCGCTATATCGACAAATAGCGCGTAGCGCAGTGCTTGCACTATTGTACTTATAATAGCACAAGGGTTCCCTATAGCGCAAAAATAACGCGCTATTTAATCATAGAGCATAGCTCTAAATAGCGCGATGTTTTGTTTGTCTTTTCTTTAAATGTTTGGACAATGAATTAAACTTAAAATAGCATGCTATTGTATTTATAATGACTCAGAGGAAAAATACCATAGAGTATGACTCGAAAGTAGAACTTGATAATCGTTTAAATAATGATTAATGATTATGATTTAGATGAAACTAGTGAGTATGTTTTAAAATTTTAGAAGCATAATATAATTTCTATGTTGTGTTATTGTACACTTAAATCACATTTAACTTTTGCTTATTTGAATCTTGTTATTGTAGACTTCATATATTATTTCATTTGATCTTATTTTCACTTTACAATTTTACTTATATATAATTTTTTTCTTAGTACTTGTTAGTGGATTTTTTTTAAACATTTTGTACAAAAGTGTATTTTCTTGCATTTTTTCTTAGAGTTCTACATCACCATAATTGATAAATAGAAATAAATTTTATTACAACTCACAATTGTAAGAATAAATTTCAAATTTGTAAGACATAAACATAGTGTGGTGTTAAGGGCACCCCAATATGTTCTTCCTAATACCACGATTAAAAAATACCACAAGAATTAGTATTACACACTTCTTAATACCACACACTTAAAAAATAGGGGTTACCACACTGTTTTACCCTATTTCTATTTCACTCGATATTTGTTCGTCCTCATTTTTAATACCGATCAACGAGCTATACCCTAGATCTATAACCGATCAATGAATTCGATTCCGCAATGCCGAGGAATATACAATAGCCATGAACAAGGTTTGAATTAAGTAAACTAGAAGAAGAAGTGAGAGATTATATTTTTCAGATCACCAAACAATTGAGAGATTATTGTACGAATTTGAATTTTCCCGCGAGAGATGCGAAGAAGACAACGATTACGAGATTAGAGTTTTTGATTAGCTTAACACGTGATTAGTTCGACAAATAATGATAGAGTGAGGGATTATAATGGAAAGGTAATATGGTATTCAGAAGCATACAAAATTTAATGAGTTTTATTTTTTTTAATTGTGGTATTAGGAAGAACATATTGGGGTGCCCTTAGCACCACACTAAACATATTATATCCATCAATTATTTTGAATGCACAATATGAACTTATCAAGTTTTCTGTAATATAACTAGATTTTACATAAAAAATATTTAAAACATGCATAAAGTATGGTAGTGCTTGTATTTGGAGTCTTGAACGGTTTGGATATGACGCAAAATATGCAAACAAAATTTAGTTAGGCAAAATATACTTGATTGCTTCTTTTTTTTCTAACTGAACGGAATAGCGCACGCTATAGCACATAGTGCAAAATAGCACATAGCGCAAGCCTTGCACTATTTTGCGCTATGGACTGCTCTAGTTATATATAAAAAAGGAAACTGGTAGAGAGGCGGGAAGCGATAACAAAAAAGGGGAAAACGAAATTGAATCAATCGGAAAAGCAAGAAAAAAAATGAAAAACCGTATCAATTCAGGCAACCGCAGGTGAATATATTTTCGTTTTTGCTTATTTCTACTTTTCTCGATATGTAGTGTTTTCTTTCTTTTTTTTCTTTTTTTTGGGCTCGTTCGAATGGAAGAGGCATTTGCAAGCAGGCTGGCTTGGCTTAGACGTTAACACATTGGGCTGAAAGTATTAAAGAACTTGGATAAAAAGTTATGTTACATTACAACTTTATACATTACATGAACAGTAAAGTTGAGCCAGCCAATGCAATTTGCAACATTGAATTGAACCAAACAACCACTGAAATTTGCAACATCGAAAAATGTATATTATGTTGAACTTGAATATAGAATTGAACATGTTATGTTACATTATTATCTTTTTAAACTATATCCATAAATGAATTTGCATCTTTTTATCATTACTTCAAAAATACAAAAAATCAATATGAGGACCGAAACCGAAACTTTCGGAATTGGCCGAAATCAATAAAAGTTCAAATGATCGAAACCGAGTTCTCGAACCTTGCAACCAAGGTTATCACGACGCCAAGTCGAACCACTACCGTCTAGAAGACTAGTCGACAAATAGCCCGACTAGTCGACAAGTCTTTTATTTACATATATTTATTAGATTTAAATATATAATATAATTAGATATAGTTATAAATTTATAATGAGTTCAAATTGAGCAAAGATAACATAATAATAGTTTCAAATTCAACAAACATCCATAATAGGTTCAAAAGGGGCTGGCAACGGCGAGGTGCGGAGGAGCAGCGACGAGGTGGACGAGAAGCAATTAGTTTTTTTTTTATTGATGTGCGATATCGATCTGGTTTGTTATGCGACGAGGAGCATTTTGGTTTTCTCGACGTCGATTTAGAATTTTTGGGCTCGATTTAGGGTTTTCTGGGCCGGTTAAGCCCAGTATCATCGAAATGAAAAAATCGACCATCGTCGAATCTTCTCGAGCGACTGGTCGACTAGTCATCGACGTGATAACAATGCTTGCAACAAACATCTTCTTGTCTTCCTCTTATTGCTCATCTTCATAATTATTCTTTATTTTCCTCATGAGAACATTTTTCATTATATGATTTTTTTTTTGGACTTATTTCCTTATAGTTCTTTTGCTCGTCGTCCATATTTCTGTATTTAAGCATTAACACAATTTGACCTGTCGCTCTTCGGGTCTTGATGTCAATCAATTCTACATGATTGGTTTTTCAATAATGTCAACGTGTACCGTGTAGGTATTGCTACCATATTTTGTCACATTTCGCTGGAGTTTTAGAAACAAATGAATCCACTCTAGGCCGCGAGCTTTAATCCTTTTAGATTTTTAGCAAATGTTGTTGTCGAGGACTAACAAAATCAGCTTCAGTTGCAGGAATATAAATTTCTAAAGGTATCTCATGGCTTGCTTGAGATTCATTTGGTTTGATCTGTAACTAGTTATTATGTTCTTTGTTATGTATTTTTTGCTTTGTTTCGCTTGCATAGTCTTTCCACTTGATGATTTCCATTTTTGATGCAAGTTGGTTAGTTGTAGTAATGCATGAACTGGTAAAAATGAGATTTCACATGGTTTTTAGATTGAAAAATCTGTTTGAAGTGAACAGATTATTTGTGATCTTTCCCTAGACAAAAATATATAAGTATGTTGAAATACAAATTAGATTTATAGAAGTAAACACACGACATATGTTTCACCTATCATGCCACTTGGTGACTTGCTTATCATTGCACATTTAGACTTGAAGCTTTGAATTAAAACGTAAAAGACTCTTTCCCTAATGGTCCTTCAAAAAAGATTGGGAACGTTTTTTTCTCGGTTTCTTGATGTTGTAGTTCATTGTGAACTCTTCGATCTGTTCCCGAAATGCATGACCACTTTGATTATTTCTGCGGGTTGTCATCCAAATATGAAGCTAAATGTAGTAAATGCCGTTACCTTCGTGTTGTATCCACACAGTGGTAGTGTAAAATTCAACATGATTTGGATTTAGCACTAGTAGTGGATCAAACTCATCATTCATTTTGTGTGTAGTATTGAAGAAGTAGAGTGAAAATTGCAGTTTCTGTGTGATGTTTAAAGCTTGAGGTGTTTGAGTAAAGAAAATAAACCAACCATTTTGATTTTACCATTTGAAACACTACCGTGGTTGGGTTCCCATTTAACATGCACTAAAATCTTTGCATCTGTTGAAGCGCCTAACTTTAAGCACTTGTGGAACATATGCCTATAGACCGGACATCTGTTCTGTATGCGCTTTGTTGTTTTTACAAATTTGTGACCAGATCGGACAGAGTATCGTAATATCAAAACTTGTAACACACTGTTGGGAAGTGATTTGGCGTTTCAGTATGAACATCATATATGACCTCACTTTTTGGAATGCTCTAAGTGGATGAAATAGTGAGATACAAACAAAGTTTTAAAACGCGAAAGGCGTACACGAGGCGTTTTCAGGTCTACGAGGCGAGGCGAGGCGTAAGCCTCGAAACACTGAGGCCTAAGCTTTTCAGGTAAAAATAAAACGCAAAACAAATAAAGAAATTCTGACACTTTAAATTAACCAATGCAAAAAATGAAAAACAATTAATTAAAGATCCAACTTTTACCAAGTATATATTTTTATTATAGATTAAAAATAAATAATCGAAACTCATATGATTCAAATTTTGATTTCTTAAAAGTATTTGAAGATCACATCAAACTACAATTTTGATATGTTCTATCCGTTCAAATCGATTTGCAAAATTTATTGTGAGATTTAACGAAGTTTACTGAAAAACATTCTTTAAATGACAATGAGAAAATTCATTACATTGCTCATGATCATTATTTCATAAACAATCTTACTTGATCGTGTCGATATTGAAATTGAAAAGTAAAAAAATGCTAATTTTTATTTTCTTAAATTTTGTCCTTTTGTTTTCATTTAATAATTAAAGTTTAATGACTTTTATCTGTGTAATATATGCAACTAAAGATAAAAAGGTTTATAAGTCATATGCCTCAGTCGTTGGAGGCATGCGAGACGTACGCTTTATGCGCTTTGTATGCCTCAAATTGTTGAGACGTAAGCTTTAGAGGTAAAAAGTCTTTTGGAATAAGCCTCAAGGCGTTTTATCCAAGGTTCGAGAACTCGGTTTCGAACTCGGTTTCGGTTATTTTAATTTTTGTCAGTTTCGGATGATTTCGTAAAATTCGGAAATTTCGGTTTTATTTCGGTTTCGGTTCAAATTTCGGTCTTCTGTTGTTTATTAGTATATTGCAATAGTGATAAGTAAATATTCATTGCGTACCAGCACCCATAAATTTGGAATAATGATGCTTACCATTAATTTACTGAGGAAAAAGACCCACATACTTAATAAACTGATTAAAGCCCAACAGCAGCCCAATATACTGCCAATCCACATTACCCAGTCTTGTTCCCTGATAAGCAAAACTAGGGCATTTTGACTTCAGGGAAACGCGCAGATTAAAAGAAGACCAGAAAAAAAAAAACAAAAAACCTTTCACCTTGCAGCTTCTAGACTTTCCGCACACAATTTCGACTT
This sequence comes from Allium sativum, assembly GCA_030737875.1. Taxonomy (NCBI): domain Eukaryota; kingdom Viridiplantae; phylum Streptophyta; class Magnoliopsida; order Asparagales; family Amaryllidaceae; genus Allium; species Allium sativum. The sequence goes on from CM060912.1 coordinate 436,422,295, forward strand.
CTCTCTGCGCACAGGTTCTCTTCCTTTTAAATTGACGATTTTTTTTTTCAATGAAGAGCACCGATACCGAATTTTGACCCTAATACCGGCTCGTTGAGAGCCGATACCGGTACGGTACCCCCGAAATTTCGGGGTACCGTCCGATATCTTGAACCATGGTTTTATCTCTTATTTCCTCGAGGCGGGCCTTGAGGCGAGTATCGAGGCGAGCTTTTTAAAACAATGGATACAACTCATGTATATCAATGTAAATTTTGTTTTCATTGAAAATTCAAGTATACATTTTCTAGTGTTAATGTTATTTGTTATGGTTCATGTGTGTGTGGGTATGCCTGTCAAGCAAGCGCTGTAGGAATATGTTTCAAGGCCCGCAAAATTTGGTAGATATACGATGACCAATATTTTGAAACTTCGGCATATACATCAAGATCTTTCTTCTATTTGATTTAATGGTGTCCCAGGGATATGAACTTGATATCTGGGATGACGACGTCTATATACCGTATTAGATTTAGTTGCCCTGGATGCACTGTTTTTAGGATGTATATGGGCTGCAATGCTGGAAGGCATATAATAATTTAGAAAATAATATAATGGGGAACGGTGTAAAACATGCACTTTGAGATATATGTTAGGATCTTTATTGTTACCGTATTTTGTGCTTAACCAGCATTTGGATCTTGAGCTTCTTCTCTTGGGAATTGAATACCCTGTCCATTCAATACTTTTTTTTAGCTTAAAATATTATTTTGATGGTGTATATCACTGTCATCCAGTACTGTAGATGCCCTTTAATAATGTTTATGCCTTCGCCAAAATTTGTTCTGGAGAGAAACAAATATATGCGAAATGTTTGGCCTAGTAGTTGCATAGTGAAATATCTTTGAGGGAGAGTGGAGAGTTAGAGCACAAGTTTCCATTGGATCTCATCAATAAAAAACAGTTCCAAGTCTAAGTTGTTTCAAATAACTACCAAATACAACCACCACTTCTATGAAATTGTACTTAGTATATCAAGTATGATATGAACTTAATATCCAATATGCCGAAGAACATCCGTACACCATATTAGATCGATACCCTTTGGATCCACGGTAATTTGTATGTATACAGGCTGTAATGCTGGTAGGCATATTTTAATTTAAAAACTATTTTCATGGGGAAAAAAGCAAAATCTTGCACTTTGAGATCTACAAGTGCGAACCCGTGCTACCCACGGGGTTCACCAAATAATTGTTTTATTTACACTGTATAAAAAGTATGAATTCAATTCCTCTCCTTTTATTCTCTGTGCTTCATGTGCGCCATATGAAATCTTAGACATCCATCACAACAAATTAATGAATTTGCATGGCCCATAATACTTGATGAATGGATGATGATGCATAATGAGTGTTTGGTATGACACATGGGAACAACTACGAAGGAGACTGATGATTTAAACTAAGCAAATATTTACATAAAATAATAGATTTACAACAAAAAAGGCACCTACTAAATATTCTTTATGTTGTAAGAATTATATTACAGAGCATGCATATTAATCTAAAAGAAGAACACGTTCAACATGAGTTCATGTTATATAAAATATAAATATAGATACGATAATAGTTCCATAACTGACAGAAATAAATCATGTTCATATAGAAGTAATGATTCGAATTTAGTTTGGAAATATATTCCAACATCTACATCAATATGTCTTTGAAACTATAAACAACAACAACAACAGAGCCATATATCCCAAACAAGTTGGGGTTGGCTAGATATGGAACCCTAAATTAAAATAAAATAAAATTAATAATGATGATAATATATATATATATATATAAAGGATTTAAAATAACCAATCAAATAAAAAGTCGTCCGATAAAGGTTTTTTTAAATAATAATAAGAAGAAGAAGTAAAAATGTTCAGTAAAAGTGAAATAAAATCTAAAATAGTAAATAAAAAGTAAAAAGGTTCAGTAAACGTGAAATAAAGTCAAAAAAAAAAAAAAAGAGGAACACTATGGTTCTGGTACATGGATTGCCAATTTCCATGCACTCCTATCAACTACCAGCTCTTCCGATAAACTCCAGTTACTTAAATCTCTCTTTATTATCACCTCCCATGTCATTTTAGGTCGACCTCTGCCTCTCTTTGGGCCTTCGGCGCGACCTAGAATTCCAGCGCGTACAGGTGCATCGCATGGTCTACGTTGGATATGTCCAAACCATCTCAAGCGGTATTGGACTAACTTCTCTTCAATAGATGCAACTCCAAGTTTTTCCCGAATATCCTCATTTCTAATCCGATCTCGTCTGGTATCCTGTAAAAAAATTCTATAGATTGGAGCATTATATTTTCTGGCAGATATGACATAACATGACGCTAGAAATATGGAAAAATCATAAACATCGTAAAGTTTATTTTTACTTTTTCACCTTGCCATTCAGGCAAATCAAAAACCACCATAAGTAATAGATATAATGTCATCGTTGGGAACTGATTTTTGCACCTTTTCATTACCTTTGATGCAAAGAATGGATGAAGAACAAATGCAATACAAGTAATAGCATAATTCAAAGTGATATAATATAACATCAAGAGAATATATGAACGTATATCAAAATATAGAGAACAATAAGACCAATCGACAAAAGAAAAAATAGCCAACGAATCGAATTATTAAAATATATGTAATTATAACAAATATGAATGCTTATAACATTATTGCTTGTATATCCATCAGCAACACAATATAGTATTCATAATCCAATATAATTGTTATGCCTATAAGGCAAAAATTATAATTGTGTTTTTAAATATGTAAGCATATACAGTGTTTCCTTTCAAGTAGAAAAATAGATCAAAAATATAATGTTGCTCTGAGCGTAAGAAAATATCATTCTTACATGGCAAGTTTGTTAATACACACACACATATATATATTTACAAAAATGTTTGTGTCTTTGATTTTTTTTAATATTCATTCTAATCTAGTTATAAATAAATTATATGTAATGAGTTCCTATATTAATACTAATTTGTGATAAATTTATTTAACACTTCACATCATGTATTCTCCAATAGGTTTGAAATGTTACAGGTAAATGAAAATACTGAAAAAGAATAAATCAAATGCATATTCATTCTATAATTGATTGACGTCGAAGAGAGGTTGTATGTAATTGGTTGCCTTATTCAGTTGAATTATAGACCAATCCTCTAGTTCAAGTTCAAAATTGATTAACATTCAAAACAATTAATTCCATTTATTTTCTACATGATAATAATATTTGAAATGGTCCTTCATATATAAAAATAGTTCAGTTATACGTAGCACTAACACTATATCTTTAATTTATATTTACCTATTTATAAACATCTTCAAATGGCTCGAAAAAAAAAAAAAAGCTAAATCATAGATAGTTGCATCATATTTTTGTGAAATTAAGACTTTAATGATAACCATGAATGCATGTTTCTTATGGACATTTTAGAATACATTTAGTGCACACCAAATACCACATGAACACGTTTAGTTATCATACCTGAAGTGATTACGAAGATGATGATGGCCAAATGTCTTCATAATTAGATCCATCTTCCCTTTGAAAAAGCGTTGCATCTACTTATTATGCCTTATTAGTCGTGGAATTCATGATTTTGCACTTTTCACCCATTTGATGTTTCTCTATTCTTGCTCTGCCTTGGGTTATTCAAACAACTTTGTTTTTATGTTATCCTTAATTTATTACTGTGTTGGAATTTTCTTTTTAAAGAATGTCCATAGAAAAAATAAATTGAGAAAAATTCAACTTTTGTTTCTACACTATGCACACATGGTTCCTTTGGTTATATCTATACACTCAATGACAAAACATTCATATACTTATATCTATATGCTTTTTGTCAAACATTTTATAATATTCAGATGATTATATTATGGTATTTTTTGTTATTAATTTTCTAAATACACGGACTTTAAAAAGTCTGATATTATGGGTAAAAAAAAATTAGTTTCTACCCTTTCATGTTGTATAAACGATAACCTCATTTTTTATTTTATTTTTTTTGTATGCTAGATTCATTTGGTATTCATGGTTTGAACATCATTTGGTTCATTATCATGCAAAAGTAGAATTAATAATTTACGTTATGAGCCAGTTTCTATCAAACCCACAAAATAACTAGAGTAATAATCTTTGAGGCGGGGAATTGAGTAAAATCCCATATGTTGCAATGAGTCTCTACTAAGCCCCTTTCTGCCCTCTTTAAACAAGGCTAAGTGTATACATAGTGAGAACTGTGAAAAATCAAAGACAAAATGATGATGACATGTGAATATTCTATGAAATCTTAGGTATGTTAAACAAATAAGATATGCATTTTGCAGCATATTGGCTGTGGTATGTGTAAGTTTGAGATATATCGAGGAATTTAGTAAGACAGGCTTAGTATGTACACCAGTGACCGTTTATAATAAATAGCATGGGCAAAACCATGAGCAGGAGACCGCAATAGAAGGACAAGAAAAAAACTGGCATCAAATGACAAACTGACGGGCTCTTTGCTTATAACACTTCAGAAATATAATATATAACGGTTTTGAAGCCTATGTAGAAGCTTATAAATAACCCCAAGTTATACCGAAGCCAAGCTACCAGTGCACAACGCTTTTTACTATATTACAGTTTGATTGATTTTATTTTATTTTTCAATTTACATTTCTTACCTGGTTAGAAAAAAATAAAATATACCAATTAACAACAACATGGTTTACAACAAAGAACATTTGCCTACTTAATAACATTGTGTTATTTCAATTTTATCGAGTGTTGAAATAATAAAAAATCGTTATCACCATCAAAGAAAATTCTACATGTAGATCACCATAAGTAAAGAGATGTATAAATGTCAAAAAAAAAGGTATATAAAAATGGCTATAATAGCAGTAATAATTTATTCTAACCTCTACGCAACATACACAATTTGAAGCGGTAGTTATCGCTCGTTGAACAATGCATTTAAGGAAGGCCAATGTCTTGCGTTAGCCTTTTCAATGCCATCAAATGGAAGCATTTCTAAGTATCTCCCTAAGCCAGGTGTAACATTCAAAATATTGTTTTTCCATACCACTGTTCCACTCTTCCTTTTGACATTGTTACTTTCAATTTTCCCTGAACCAACATTTCGATATCAGGCCAGAAGTTAGATGACAATATAGTTTCAAATCCAACAGAAAAATATGCAAAAACAATTTGTGGGTTAACTTCTATTTAATTACCTAGTTTAAAAAAAATATGTATGGTAATAATTTATATAATTAAATGAGCCTAACATTATGGTTATCTAACATATTCTTTTCTCATATGCTGGTTCCAATACTTGCATAGTTGGAGTTGGCAGCAGTGTTGAAAGTTGAACCCGCAATTGGTTTTAGTATAAAAACTTGAACGTCGAACCCGTGCATGATTGCTTCTTTGCTTCGATATATCTTCTACACTATGGACATATACAAAAGCATGCAATTGTTAAGTTTTCTAAACATGGAAAAGATGTGGGTAGTTCATATTACAGAACTTGTCTAATGTCTGTAAATGAAAGTATGATACACATTTATCATTCAGTGCTCGTAATTCACACATATGCAACAGCTAATATATGGTCATATTCCTCCATGTACAGACAAATTACTAATAAAGTATATGTACTTGGAATTATTGGTAAAATGTATTTTTTACTTACCATCGAGCAACCCCAATTGAGTTCGTATGGAGAACTGCTCGTAGTGAGTTGGTTAACACTAATCTAAATTCTTTACTTTAATTTACATAAGCTATGACCGAAAATATTAAATATTACACAGGAAAATTTCGGGAAAGACTAAAAATTCAAATTTCTTGCTCTTTTTGCTTTTTGGCTATCTCATAGAGATTTAAAATGAGGCCACTATCTCCTTTTTTTCTTCTAATATTGAATATGATGTAGCTTTATATGTTACAATGGATTTTATACTCCGTACAACAGAATGAAAATTACGTGTATCTGTGCAAACAAACAATGGCAATTCAAAATATCATACAAACAATAAGTGTATATTTTATCATCTAAATCTAAATCTAAATCAACAATCATTAACTTCACCTACTTATCTCCACAAATATAAAAAGGTGATCCATATTTTTAATCACCTTAATCCAACAAAGCAGCATGAAAGACAGCAAATCTAAATCTGAATGTAAATAGAAATAGGTAAAAATATGTCACCTGAAAGAAGAATCACCAAAAATCCCTATTGTAAGTGCAGCAGATAAAACCGTAAGATCGCAAGCAAATCAAGTGAAAGATGAGCACCAAACTTCCTACTGCAACAACTCTCTATGTTTTTTTTTTATAGCAACTCCAGGCACATGCGTTAAATCTACCTTTTGCAAGTTCTGGTAATAAGTTGAAGCAGTGAACCTACAAAACAGTCTGCCATGCCAAGTATTGGTGATAATAAAAGATTATAAATTAAAGTCCACAAATCGAAGCCTAGTTAGCAAAAGAATGATAGAACGAATTGTACCTGACACAAAAATGCAGAGTGCGAAACGCACATCTGAGAACAAATAAAATTAGACTCAGGGAAGAAAATCTAATATAATCGCATGCAACATGCATATGGTGAAGCATCTGTGGACTGTCAGGTGGAGGTGCGGCGGGTTAAAAATAAGTATTACAAATATAACGATGTTAAAATGGGGAGAACGCTGGGTGTTTTGCAGAGCAGGCTAAACAGGCAGCAGAGTAAAAATTAGAAATTAGGATTAAGAATGAAAATGGAAGAATGGACCACAAAGATAAACCATTCAACAGAGGCTATTCAGTTTAAATCTACGTGGAACCCAAGAGCCATAGAAGCTCACTCACTAATATTAGTATATGTAGATATTATAGATAAAATTTATAGAAACCAATCTGGCACATGCAATACAAATCAAATACATAGCTTTATTTGATGGTAGAAAGTATCCATATTGAGCAGTTTCAACAAAAACTACTGCTAATGTAATCTGAATTGGACCAATAAGCAAAACACTAAAATATTTAATTTACAAATTAATCCAGGCTTATAAAGCTAAGCGTTCCTTCCTTCCCAAGCAATTGTATAAGAAAAGAACAGCTGGGGGGAAATCCTTTAATTTTAAGCTAAATAGATTCTAATATCATCTTGCAATATCCTTGCTTGAATGTCAGCAGAAATTCAAGAACCCCAGCAACTGACGAAAAAAACGCTTTTTATACCTGAAACAGTCTTGGGAGCATGATGCGAAGGGAATTTTCCTTTTCTCAATACCATCGCATCATTCTTTTTACCAACCTCGAATTTGAGCGCAACGAATTGTAACTGGAAAAATCGAATCAATTTTGTACCGTTAGTACCCATAGGACAAATCAGTGGGACGTTTATATCTATGGTTTAGAGGAATTGAAAGGAAGTGGACAGCAACAATCTGAATCGGTTGTGGAGTGAAGTTTGGATCGGAAGTGGTTGGGAAATAAAAGGGAAGAAAACGCGAAAGAGGCTAGTAAAGATGGAGGAAAAAGAGTGTGACTGTCCAGTTTAAGGATCCAGGAAGGCTTCAGCGCCCTTGAAATAGAACTCACTAATTATAATATAATAATATAGATTTTTAGGATCCGCATTGCTATATTGTATTTTGTGATTGACCAGACCTTAAATCTTGAGCTTCCTCTCTTGAGAATTTATATGTCTTGACCCTTCAGAACTTTTTTTAGCTGTAATATATATATATATATATATATATATATATATATATATATATATATATATATATGTCTTTCGTTAATGTGCAGCTCAGCTATCTTTTTCATTGCTTACACCAGTGTCATCAAATATTGCACCTTAAGTAATGTTAGTGTCCTCAGCTTGCTTTCTTTTTACAGCGGAAGTGTGAAACAATTATCTTAAGATTAAAATACTGTTTAGCCTAGAAGTTCATTGTCAACTGTGTTTGAGGCAAGGGTGGAGAGTAGGACGCTAATATGCCTTTCGAGCACAGAACTTCATCTCTTCTTGGCAATAAAGAAGATGTTAGTATAGTTTTATCCAGTAGCTACTAAATACAATCACCAGGTTTCTAAAATTCAACTAATAAGATTATACTTGTACACACTTATCGTTCAAGTATGAAAATATCAAACAGCACAATCCTCCATATCCAGAAATAATAGTCAAAATAAATAATGGACATTTCCAATAAGATTTGATAATGTCCAACAGAAATGAGTAACTTGTAAATTTATTATGTATTAAACATGTCAAATAAATAAAAACAAAGTCATCCACTGGGCCTTGTTATGGTCCAACTAATGCCGTAGAAACTGAATTAAAGTTTGAACAACCATATTGGAAGTCAAAGCAGAGTCCTGGGAACATAAATGGTTGCAAAATTATTTCTTGTCATTAAATTTTTAGATATTGGTCATCTCTGGAAATGCTAGTATTTTTTTTTTTTAAAAAGATATAGATCTTTCCATATGTGGAATCAATTTCTTTGGGGAAGTAAAGTTAGTCAGTTTAGGTGGATCGAGTACAAGTAGGTAACACGATCTTTTAGTCATCCACATGAAATCAATCTTTGAATCTTGACTAATTCAATTTGGGAAATAAGATTTCTACCTCGGGAAATCTGGGAGGAAGTTCAGCCAATTTTTCTTTTTAAGTATACTTAGTTGTAGAGACTAATGTCCAATTTGACTTGCTTCTTTGGTAGATATAAGTGTTGTGCTTATTAGAAGATTATGTGTCAGTGCCACAGTTATAAGTGTCGTGCTTATTAGAAGATTATGTGTCAGTGCCACAGTTGGAAGAGCACGAGTCCGTGATTGGGTCAGCGAGGTAACATTTTGTTAGCGGTAAGGTCTCAAGAGGAAGAGACCATTATTTTACCGGTCAACTTCTTGTATCAAGAATACGTTTAAAATAGAAAAAAAGGTTGAACCAAATGTGAGCAAATTGCATCAAGATTCAAGCATAGCTTTCAAAAAATAAATAACAAGAGTAGCTTCATCTTTATATTCCATCAAGTTGGAGTATTTCAAAAAATAAATGTCGGTTGGCTTCCATTTCATGCAAAATGCACTTCATCATGTAACAAACATAGTTTTCATTGTGGAATTAGGTTTGTTATGATTGTTATTCCAGTGGTTCACCAGCCAATTATGATCCTGAAATTGGTTGGCATATGGTAATTTGTCAACTTAAGTAGTAGGTCAACGGGTGCTTTCTGGTTCACCATTCTTTACGTGCATGGGTAGGTCAACTATGGGTCTTAGGTGAGCAACTGTCTCCATCCAGAATTAGGAAAATTTACCTACTATTTTAACTGTTTTACTGTGGTGCCACCCGCTGATTTTTTCCCTCAGGGTTTCATGTCATGATTTCATCTACCCAAATCTTCATCTTTCTCTTTCATCACTCTGTCGTTTTACTCTGCTGCTTTTACAGTCCACTGTACCTCTGCCCCTATCCTTTGCTTTGGTTACTATACCTATGCATATAAACACCTAATTCTGCAATGGAGTTGCTGCTATAAGTTTAGGGTTTGATTTTATTTTAGGAAACATTAGTCTTGCATCATTATTAAGTTTCAGAATATGTTATGCACCCCTTTTAGCCATACAATAGAAGAAAGGTCCTCATTTTTGAGTTTATTAAAGCACACCGTGTCATATGGATACCATCAGAAGGCCAAGGCAAGGAGTGCTGTGGGGGCAATTCACGAAGCAAAGCCGCTCAACCCTGGTTTAGTAAAACATCGGAAATCTCTCCTACAATGCACAGATTAGAGAAGCACAGAGTCTACTCTTTAAAGCTAAATTGACAGCCAAAAAAAAGGTATTGCGAAATATGTGTGAGTCTTCAGTGTAATTGGAGCAGAGAAAAACAAACAGAGTGACACCCTTATGATTTTTTTTCCAGCATTTCAATCGTGTTAAGTTTGTTCATCATTACAAGTCACATGTGGACCTTAAATTTGGGCGGCACATTAAGGTTCCAGAGTGATTTGTAGTTGAGGAACATACCATAGAAGTTATAGAGATGATAAAGACTCTTGATCGAGAAGGGATAATTAGCTTTCAGAGCCTAGAGAAAGACATCCTCTTTAGGGATGGACATCAGCTGTCGATAGTAAGAGCATGCACCATTCATCGAAATAATGGCAAGGGACACTCAAAGTAAAGTCAATACTGCACCCACCAGTGTTGAATGTCTGATGGACAGTGAAATGCGGGTTAGCTGCACGAGCAGAAATATTAGTAAACAGTGAGTGAGAGTCCATTTCATCAAGCGTCGAACCGAAAGGAAATCGCTTTGCCTTTACCGAATTTAATCTTGATGTATAAATGCAGTTCGTTAAAACAAAGTAGGATCTCCTTCCAGAACTAGAGGATGATGGAGAAAGGTTTCCATCATAGCACAATTGTTCATCCAGATAGCCCTTGGTTTAGAGCTTTCTCGGACCATCTCCCATCCCATTTGGCTAGAAGCGATTTATTAAATTGAGATAAATTGATTACCTCCAAGCCACCTTCATGCTTCAGTCTGCAGGTTTTCTTCTGATTCACAAGTCAATTCACGAACGATACTTGGTCACCACCTTTTCAACAAAAAGGCTCTCCTGATCTGGTCCATACCTCTTATAATCCATTTGGGAGCTGACAGTGGAAAGATGACAGTTAACCATACCTCTACGGATAAAGTTTCTGATTAAAATATCCTAGTCTAACTGTTGAGTTTTCTAGATCTGATGGAGAGGCCAATATAAGGCATGAGGAATTGCCCAATTGAACAATTTAGTTATTAGCAACCGAGATAACATGCTACAGATCAAGGCCGGTTAAGGTGGCAGAGCTCTTAGTAAAGTTAATTATGAGGTCATACATAATTTCAGGACAATATAACATAAGATTGATTGTCGCGATTGAAAGAGGAGATACAAGGGAGAGAAGGATGGTGTCATCGGCAAACTGAAAGGAGTGTTCAATCCACAGACAGATATTTCTCTCCCACGACAATTAGGGGGGGGGGGGGGGACATGCCAGATCTACCATTCTAGCGAAGGAGTTAATTGCCAGATTGAAAAGAAATGGAGAAGATGGATCTCCTTGTTTGAGGCCTTTAGTTGGTTGGAGGAGATCGTCTTTTCTACCATTGATACAAATCGAAGAGGCAGAAGTGCACAAAATAAGGTTGCTCTAGGTAATGAACTTGGTGGGGAAGCGCCTTTGCTTCAAAATCTCAAGAAGAAAAGACCAAGTGATGAAGTCAAATGCTTTGGCGAAATCAAGCTTAATAATAGCACAGCAGGTGGTATTGTTAGAGGAGCAATAATCAACGGCCTCCTGGACAGAGGCAGCATTATCCAAAAGTGAGCTTTCGAGATGAATGCAGACTACTTGCAACTAATAAGCGAATCCATGAAGGACCCATGTTTGTTAAAGACAACCTTGGTGATAAACTTGAGGATTTCAGGCTCTTTTTTCCCTTCGCCTGTTGGATTTTGGGCTGTTATTGGATCAAATGCTGAAAATTTCAATTTCGCCTCAAATGTTGCACAATGTGCGCTTTTTTGCTGCTTCACAATTCGAACGTCTTTACGCCTTTAGGGATTTTTCAGCGCCTCACGAATCATAGACGTTTCAAAAGGTGAAAAGACCCCAGACTGACGACTAGGGCTTTTTGTAGCCTAGACGTGCGGAGGCGAATGTTTTGACAACGTAGGCTGTCGCCCATCCAGAATTTATATTTTTTCCCTTCAGTTTTAACTATTTTACATTATTGCCATCCACTAATTCTTTTCCCGGGCTTTCATTTCACGATTTCATGATTCATCAACCCAATCTTGGTCATTTTCATTACTCTCCTTTTTCACTCTGTTGCTTCTACTGTTCACTAGACTTCTACCCCTAAGGCCGTAAGCAGATGGAAACGGATGCGGATAGTGTTGTATTCGAATCCGTATCATTCATATCCGTTATTTGCGGATATTTCAAAAGAATTACCTGTGTGCAGATCCGAAAATATCTGTATCTACTTTGGTGGATATGGATATCCAAAAAAAAAATCACAGCCGTCAACTTATGATTTTTTCACATCGATGGCTAAAAATAATCAATGATTTTATAGTTATTTAAATTGATTTATAATTGTTAAAATTGAAGAATTAAGTATAATTTGATAATAAAAATTGATATTTGATTCCATGGCAGACGGGTATTTTTCGAATATGGATAGTGCCATACCGTATTTGTATCCGGAAACTTTTTTGGATATCGGATATCCGTATTTGCTTTTCGGATATCGGATATTTTTTGTATTTTTGAATACGGATACGGATGGATTTCAAATTTTTTGGGTACTCATTGACAACCCAGTCTACCCATCTGTTCACTTTGCTTTGGTTACTGTACTTTTGCAGTTGAATTACCTAATTCTGCAATGGAATTGGTGCTATACAATTTAGGGTTTAGTTTTATTTTAGGAAGCTTTTGTCTCTCATCTTTATTTAGTTTCAGAATATACTAGGCATCCTTTTGAACAATATAATGGAAGATAGGTCTTCGTTTTTGAATTAAAACGTATCATGCTGTATACGCACTGTCAATCTTTTAAATATAAAATGCTATTATCGTTTTTTTGTAAAAAAGTTGAATTTGAATTTTGTTTTCATAATAAGATCATTATTTCTATTCTCTTTTCAGTAAAAAATAAAATATGAATGCTATAATTAGTAAATAACAATCATTTAATATACAAAGTCTTGATGTATAATACATAACAATATAGAAATTTTCTTCATTGGTCTTGAAATCTTGAAGGACTAGAAGGAATTATTACTGAAGACTGTACAGTTTAAAGATGTTAGAGATTCAGAATTTAGAGATGTTTAAAGACTCATGAGTATTCAAGATTTCAAGAGTTCAAGATAAATATAGCTATAGAGTTTTAATTATGTAAGACTCTTAATAGTACTCTAGGTTCAAATTCAAAAATAATTTCAAATGTTATAGTAAGACATCGAATTTTCTTGATATCTTAATAGGAGATTGAGCATCGAGGCAGAAGGTGGTGAAACAACAGGAGCGGAAAACCCGGTGGCACGACGAGTTGTCGGAGGTGGTTTCGACAAGTAAGCCTATCAAGCGGTACAATTACTATGTTTAGATATGAAAAGTTGCTCCTTTGTGTTAATGAATTCCGGTCTAATTTCTAGTGATTGGATTTAAAATAAACCTTTTTGTTCTAGTGTTGGTACTAATATGTCCCTTAGGTATTGCTATATTAATTCCAAAAAGAATTAATGTGCCAAAATCCCAATAATGGTAGAATTCCAAATAAGAAAATGCTTAAATATCTCCCATCAAAGATAATTTAGTTAGAAATCGTTAGTGATACAATCCAAACCTATATCCAATTTGTTCTTGTTGCATTGCATGATCATGTAGAAGACTACCCTGGTAAGGGACAACTTTCTTGCTAAGAGCAGACCGAAGGTCACTGCTGGGTTTATGTGCCCTCCTGTTAAAATTTAAAATAATAATATTAATATTTAAGCATTGTCTTATTTGGAATTCTACCATTATTGGGATTTTGGCACATTAATTCTTTTTGGAATTAATATAGCAATACATGAGGGACATATTAGTACCAACATTAGAACAAAAAGGTATATTTTAAATCCACTCACTAGAAATTAAACAGGAAATCATTAACACAAAGGGACAACTTTTCATATCTAAACATAGTAATTGTACCGCTTGATAGGCCTATTTGTCGAAACCACCTCCGGCAACTCGTCGCGCCACCGGGTTTTTCCGCTTCTGTTGTTTCACCACCTTCTGCCTTGATGCTCAATCTCCTATTAAGATATCAAGAAAATTGGACGACCTTTATAATCACATATCTGTGAGAGAAGGCAGTTTTGGTAGATCATGACAAAATTATAAAAATAACATGTTATGACATTTGTTTGTAGCATAACAATTTCTTCCTTTTATTTTTATAATTAAAGGATATCGAGTTTCTTATTTAGGACCTTGTTTGTTACTATTATCAAGTTATTTTATAAGTTTGTTTATTCAGTTTTAGCTAGGTATGGCCTAGCACTCATAAGTGTATTAACTGGTTCAGATCTATACTATATAATACAAAGCGCCAATATCGTTAGAAGGCAACTAATACCGGGTTAGAGAAAAACTGTCGCAGTGTGTCTCGATGAAACCAACAATCAACTTTGAAGAAATTAGAGTGCTCAAAGCAAGCTTACGCTTTGTATACGTTAGCATGGGATAACACACATGATTTCGGTCCTATTGTGTTGGCCTTCGGGATCGGAGTAATGATTAAGAGGGACAGTTTTTCTCGAAGGTGGACTAATCATTCTATTTATCAAATTTAGAATGAGTCGTTGATCGTCGAGACACACTTCTTTAGTCCATTTCCAATTGGACTTGACTGGTTTTATCATATATTTTTCAGGTTATCGTACTCAAGAAGCTACGCGATAAGGAGATCAGATTGGTAAAAGTATAATAGGGCAAATACACTTCATTGGGACTAGGACAAGGTTACCAAGTTATCAAGTAGTATGATAAAAGGAATGAGAGGTCTAGTACATAAACAACTATCTTTCGTTCATTTCCTTATTCATTTCTATTAATCACAATTAGTGTCATTTATCTATATCCTTTTATATTCATATGCTTATGTACTAGACCTCGTCCCTACTACCAATCCTTCCCCCAATGGAACCAGCAGTTCAACCCACTGACGGGGCCCTCACAACACCAAAATGGTCAATTTGAAACAGTAGATAACGTGAACGATATATTTATCTAGCACAAAGTTTGAAGCATTTAAATTCATTCTTATATTAAATTCCTTCCTCTGGCATTAAAGCTTAGAGAATCTCTCTTTCATGTATCCCCACTACTAGAATTGACCACCTCGTTTGATACCAAGATGAGTTACTGATTGATACGGGTCCCACACAACAGATGATACAAGCTCCCCCCGAGGACTGCATCCCACTGCTAAGATTTTGACAAGTTATGTCTAACAGTTTAACAAGGTCGCATAACCCCAACATATAAAACATGTTAAGTTTGTCGAGTTTATATATTTAACCCGCCCCCACAGATTTTAATTAAAATTGCTTAATATCTCTATACTAATATTAGTGGCGCATTCTCTTAGTGGCGCGCTACACTGACGCCCCGGTGTGGTGATAAGTGAGCAAGAGTCCTCACATTTTTCTCGGCGGATGCGAGGGGCAAGGAAGCTAGTCGACGATAGTAGGGTTCGGTTAGGTAGTTGGAATGTAGATTCCTTAACAGGAAAATTAAGAGAGATAGTTGATACTATGATTAGGAGACGGGTTAACATCTTGTGCGTTCAAGAGACTAAATGGGTGGGTCAGAAGGCGAAGGAGGTGGAGAACACTGACTTCAAATTGTGGTACACGGGAGAAGTACGTAACAAGAATGGGGTAGGCATATTGATTGACAAGAACCTTCAAAACAATGTGGTTGACGTCAGAAGACGAGGGGATAGGATCATCCCAGTTAAGCTAGTAGTTGGCGAGGCAGTTTTGAATGTCATTAGCGCATATGCCCCACAGGTAGGTCTAAGTGAAGAAGCCAAAAGGAAGTTCTGGGAAGACTTGGATGTCATGGTTAGGAATGTGCATAGTAGCGATAAACTTTTTATAGGAGGAGACTTCAATGGCCATGTTGGCTCATCTAGCGGGGGTTTTGAGCGAGTGCATGGTGGTTTTGGATTTGGCAGTAGGAACCAAGAGGGTGAAGATTTTTGAATTTCGCTCTCTCTTTTGATCTCATGATTGCTAATACCTTCTTTAGAAAGAGGCAATCACATCTGATCACCTTCAGTAGTGACCAACAGGCTAGCCAGATTGACTTTGTCCTAACTAGAAGAGATAGTAAACGAGATTGTGTTGATTGCAAGGTCATACCTGGAGAATGTGTCGTCTCACAACACCAGCTGTTGGTGTGCGTGTTTCGTCTTCGGATGGTGAAGGATAAGAGAGCGAATATTAGCAGGACGAAATGGTAGAAACTCAAAGGAGATGCTTCACGGGTGTTTAATGATAGAGTGATGGGAGGAGCTTGGAATGTGGAAGGTGTAACACCCCACCTCCACCAGGGTCACTCGCAAAGGAATGCACTAGCTTTGGAGGGGCATTATTGGTAAACATGCATAATGATATAGCAAGGCAGGACATGACATATATATATATATGTAAATAAACAGAGTGAGTAAATAAAACAGCGGAAGATTTATAAACCATTTCAAAACACAAGTCTGGTACATCAAAATGTCAATTTCCCAAAATTACAAGTCTAGATAAATACATCATCTGATAAACTGAAAATACATAAGTACTATCCCCAAATAAGAGCGATAAACCATAGCGGCTCAAGTCCAAAGCATACACGAGCTATCCAAGAAAGCAGCTAAGATCCAAGCTAGGCTCCTGTATTCCCTCCCTGAGAACCTGGGGGGGGGGGGGGGAACGGAAGAAAAGAGGCGAAACAAAACGGGTCAGTCAAAAAGACTGAGTAAGCCCTGCTACGATCAGTCTATAAACTAATAAAGTTAACATCATGATGGGAACTGAGATGATCATAGATAACAACATACTGGCATGGTCAATCAACTATAAGATAGATCGCATAAAACAAGGTTAAGTTTTTGCACCACGGTGTACTAGCAAACCAACATAACAGGTATTGATCCCTTAGCCCAAACTTTGGCCCAATAACATGAGGTGACCTTAATACAAGGTCCAGCCCAACGGTCTAGTCGATCGGCTCCCTATAAACCTAACACGTCAAGTGTTGGTGTCCATATGGCCCATGTATGGTTGTAGTTAGACTGTGCTGGGTCCCCCCTTTTGGGTGTATCAAGCCCTCAGATGTCAACCCCAGACACTTAAGCAATAATGCACAGCTCTAATCTACTGGTACCCGTGCCTCGAGTTTGTCCAATATCGGACTACGTGCACGTCCGTAGCCCGCCGAACCCGCACCGCTGTACCACTCGGCCATCGCCCTTTGGTCGCTTACATCTGCCAGTAATCGTGCCCCGCCCTAGCCTAGCTTCTAGGGTTGTGAATGATACCAAACTGGGATTACTGTTAGAACAGACCACGTTGCTAGGGTTTCCCAAGAGGGTTAAGTGTGATTTAACCCTTCCCTAATCCTGGATTAAACTGGTTAAGTGTGGCTTAACCCCATTCTAATCCCTTGAGCTCCCAAATGGATTAAACTAGTTAAGTGTAACCAATGGTTCACGACTTAACCACATTCTAATCCCTCGAATCCCCAAATTGGTTAAGTATTAGTGGACCCTGACTTAACCCTAATCATGAGGCATTAATTAATTTAATGCACCTCAACCTCTCACATTAGACCTTGTTGTGGTTACTAGTTAGGCCGGGCGGGTCCGGGTAGCTTTACACCACAACTTGGTCTAACCTCGGGTCTTGGCACCCCATGACCAACTTCTCACATTGGGTCCTATTGTTTGTAGCCACTAGTTAAGCCGGTCGGTTCCGGGTAGGATTACGCTACAAACTCAACCCAACCTCGAGTTGGCCACACTTATGTTTTCTAAGTGTCATGTCCACTTCATTTCAAAACATAATTACAAGTCAAACAAATACTTGGGTAGACCTAACTTAATAGGTAAATTCCCAAGGGGTAGACCTAACTTAATAGGTAAATTCCCAATCTTATATTTTCATGTATTTTAAGTTTACCCCAAAACCCCCAACGTCATTCTATCGCTTACATATTCGTAGTACCGCATAAAGGATAGGAAGAGGGAACTTGGCACAACAGTCATGCATAACATGTTAGACTTGCACAACTTAGCGTAGTGAACTTGCATATTACCATAAAACATGCATAACATGTTAAACTTGCATAACTTAGCATAATGAACTTGCATATTACCATAATCATGCATAACTTGTCAAACATGCACAACTTGTCATTTTAAACTTGCATAAACATGCACAACTTGCCAAAACATGCACAACTTGTCAAAACATGCACAACTTGTCATTTTAAACTTGCATAAACATGCACAACTTGCCAAAACATGCACAACTTGTCAAAACATGCACAACTTGTCATTTTAAACTTGCATAGACATGCACAACTTGCCAAAACATGCACAACTTGTCAAAACATGCACAACTTGTCATTTTAAACTTGCATAAACATGCACAACTTAATAAACATACAAACCATGGCTTAACAAACTTGCATAAACATGCATAACTTATAAATCTTGCAAATCATGGCTTAGTACCCTTGCATAACATGCACAACTCAATAAACATATATAAACCCCAACTTTCATCACACATTAACTTTATAGTTTCTAAAATGAGGGTAAGAGGGCTTACAATGCTTATGCGGACTCAAATGAGTACAACCAATGCAAGAAACCCCTTATGCAACTAATTAAAGCCCCCAAATGCAAGCAAACTTGATTAAGACTCCTCCTTTATGATGCCAATTGAAAAACAAGCCTTTAATGCAAGCTAAGGAGAATCATACAAGCCTAAATACCCTTGTATGCATGGAAATCTCTTAGGGATTTGATTAGGAATTGTATGAAGAGGGTGGAGGCCATGAGAGTTTAGATTTTGGCATAGTTTTGTTGCTAGAATGATTAATGAGGCTTTAGGGTAGGATTAGGAGCTTATTTATAGAAGATTAGGGTGATTTAGACCATAGGATTAACCCTAGGACAGTTTTGGCCCGTCAGATCTCGGAACTCTCTAGAACCAAGCCACCCAATCAAGCCCAAATCAGAAATGGTGCACCAGGCTAGACTGCCTGGGCACCCCCTGTCGACAGGGCTGTCGACAGGGCAGTCGACATGCCTAGGGACCCTGTCGACAGGCCTGTCGACATGCGGGTCCTGGCGGGATTTTTCCCGCCTTGGCCCAGCTGGCCCAAATCCTTGTTTTTAATTTAAATTTAAATCTGTTTTAATTATGGAAATTTCTGAAAACTTCCATGGGCCTTAACTGGGTCATACGGACTCCGTTTTTCGAAAACTCGGACTCTATTTCGCGTATTTTTCCGAGACGAACGCAATGGCATAGCCCGTTTCCCTTGATTCAGATTTTATAATTAAATTCTGCCTCGATTTTCATTATTACAGGTTGTTGAAAATACGGGTTGTTACATTCTCCCCTCCTTAAAGGATTTCGTCCCCGAAATCTTCAAGTTAGGAAGAACGTATCCTACCATCCAATCATCCATCTACTCAAAGCATCATCCACGAGCAATCATTGTCCTTAAAGAATTCTAAATGTTGTATGAACATATGCAAAAGTGTGTGTATATGTACTTATCTAATGCAATGATCAGGCGGTTACTGATACAGTAAACCTCCTTAATGCATATGTATGTCTTATCTAATGCAAAGATCAGGTGGTTACTGATACAGTAAACCTCCTTAATGCATATGTATGTCAGTGAAATGAATCCATATGTATGCAAATTCCTAAATTCATAGTATCTATATGAGTGCACATAACATTCATCCATATGCAACATCCATGTGATAACACACAATTTCCATCCATGAATAAGCATAAACACTCATGCATATGCAACATGAAGAGTGTGCGAGCCGATCTAGTGCCTAATGTGTATAATGCATCCACGAGTAACCACTTGCAAACACTTGCAACCACTTGCAACCATCAAGCATAACATGTTTCAAACACATGTTTCAACCAAAGGGTTTCTACCTAAGGTTCTCATGATAAGATAGACACGATAAACTAGATAACTGGATAAACTAGACAAACTCCTTTTTGGATTACAAGAAATCCATTCAAACTTTGACATATAGTACTAACCGATGAGTCTTAACCCCCTTATGGAGTTTACAACAGAAATAAGGTCGAGAATGGAACCGAGAGGATATATACGAAAGATAACTTGCAAGCAAGCTCCACAGGAAAACTAGGATCAAGGATGCACTCTTAAAAGGAGATATGATGCGCGTATCTAGTCTTCACTCTTCTTAGTCCCGTTTCCTTGAGCTTAACTCCACTGTGCTTTGACTATCTTCCACTTCATGATTCCTTGGCTTCTTAACTCCTATTTCCCAAATTCGAGTTGGAACTCATTTCATTATTGCCTCTCGTCTTTCTTTCCCACTTATTTTTTTTTTTATACTTGGCTTAAACATACTATAACCTCATGATTTCATGCAAGCTCTCCAAAATTCACTAGTGAATCCTGGATCTTGCCTGCTTACTATAAAGTATTTCACGCAGCAGAACTTTCCTTGAAAATACCAATCCACGTTGCTAGTTGCTCTTATAAACGTGATTTTCTATAACTCATGCTTAATCGAAATGAACCATCCGTCTATGAGTGATAGGCCATACCTAGATTCCGTTGCCTACCCATGGTTTTCTGTAGGCTATTTCAGAACTGGCCAACTTCTTGAGGGTAAACCGTTGCTGACCATGATGCAGTCCTCTCGCTCTTCACTGGACTGAAATGAGCACTCTTCGTGAGTCTTCCTATTATGACCCTCATACCCGTATTCCCTTTCTTTGATCTAGGTAGTCCATCCACATAATCTATCGAGATGTTTCCATACTTCCCTTGCGGAACATCCAATGGAGGTAATGGCCCACTGGGCTTCTATGATTTGGCCTCAACCTGGTGGCACAACATGTATCCTGAAACCAACTCGGCCATCTCCTCGAGTGACGCGCATCTTCAAGAACCTTCTTTACCAAGTCTTTCACTCAAGAAACACATAATCTCTCATCGCGCCTTAGTCATCCCTTGTCATCTATAATATAACTAACGAGGTGACTTAACATCTCGCCTCGAATCAACCGGTCCATGTACTTGACTAACTGCGGGTCTTCTTCCTGCGAAACCCCCTTCTTGATTCAGAAGAGTAAGTCTAAGCTCCGGGAATGCTAACTAACTAGCCAAACGGAGAAAGCTTCTTACTTCAATTGCCTTCTCAGAGCTTTCCGGTCTCAAACCGCAGCTACTTTAGCAGAACCCACCGCTAAGCCTTACTTAAGAACTATGTGCCCAAGAAATCCAACTTCTTTCCTCCAAAGTGATATTTGGAGAACTTGACCTTCAACTGGTGGCTCTTAGCGTATCCATCTCCTCTTTGAGATGTATAGCATGTTCTTCCTCGTTCTTTTGAGGAGATCAAAATATCGTCTATGACGACCACGACAAACTTGTTCAAGGACTCCTTAAACACCCTACCCATCAAGTCCACGTAATATGCGGGTGCATCCGTCAAACCAAATAGCATGACCAGCCATTCTAAAAATCCATCTAGAGTCCTAAACGCAGTCTTGTCAATTCCATCCTCAGCCATCCTAAGCTGATGGAATCCGGTAGCTGGATCAAAAGAAAACAGATGCTCCTACAAGCTGATCGAACAAGTCATCGATCCTTGGTAACGGTTGTCTATTCTTCTCACGATAATCAACACGCAAGCGAAGAAAACTGTCCACATTAGTAACGAATACTACTGGAGCACCCTACTCGAGAATGCTTCGTCTCAGGAAGTTCTTCTCAAGCAACTCCTTGACTTGCTTTCTTAACTCTGATCTCGTGAGGTCCTGTGCCTAACCGGCCACGAAACTGGCTTGGCATTACCAACCAGATAATACGGAAATCTATCCCCAGATATCAGGATATTCTCGGACCACCCTCACAGATTTCAAACTATCGATAGACGAGTTGAGGGATTCAAGATAACATAACATGACGGGACCCATAGGGTTGCTAGAAATTTCTAGGGTATTACCGAGGCGAGTCATGAGCCCCACACCCTATATACAAAAACCCAGAATGGCTCCAAAATAGGACGACCATTCCATGCCCAAAACCAACCCATATCCCCCGAAACCGAGAATATAAACATCCCACGAGAACTCTATACTCAAGATAGAAATTTTCAAATCCACTCAGACCACAGACAGGCGGGCAGAACCCCCAATTGGATTTGAAACACATACGGGATCATCAACTACACTAGTACTTAGGTGCAAAACTTTCAACTGGATCAGATGAAATAAAACTATGCGATGTGCTAGAATCAAACAAAGTTTGAACAGGGAAAATCAGAAAATGTAAACAAGATTTTCAACAGAAACACTACCTCCATCATGAGCTGAAAAAACGGGGTTGAGGGGATGAATTCGCCCTCCAGATAGTCCTGCACACTGAGTCTGACCTTGCCCTTGTTTCCTCGGGCAATCCTTGCTGAAATGTCCAAACTCACCACAAATGAAGCATTCGCCCCGCTTTCTCTTTTCCTTCTTCCTACATTCCTTAGCCATATGTCCAACGTTACCACAGAAGTTACATTTTATATTCCCTCTTGGCTTGTCCTTGCGGTTGTGGTTATTCTTACCCCATTTCCCGGAATTTACTCTCTTGCCTTGAGACTCATTCGCCTTGACCTCTTTCTTGTCATTGTTATCTTCTTCTTGAAGTAGGGCCAAATTCACTAAACTCTCGAAAGTCGCCCCCAAGGGTATATGAGACATGGCCAAACCATGTAATGGCTCGTTTAATCCTAGAGCAAAGTGTAGGGCCTTCTTCTGAGCTGTATTAACCAAGTCTAAATCGTCCTGAGCCAGTTGATTAAACTTATCTATGTATTCCCTAATAGTCATGTCCCCTTGCTTCAGTGATAAGAATCTCAGTCCAAACCTTCCTCTAAAGTCATCCCAAGTCTCAATTGGCCTAGTAGCGGTGGTGACTACCCACCAACGTGCAGCTTCTTCCTTTAGCAACCATACTGCCAATAAAACCTTCCTGCGGTCACCTATATCAAAGGTGGCTAAAAGATCTTCGGTCTCTTTTAACCAATTCCCTGCTTCTACAAAAGTCTCTGTTCCATTAAAATTCTTGCCACCCATCCTCTTAAAGTTCTTGCAAGTTTCCGCGAAATCCGCTTGTGGAGGCTGAGGGGGAAGAGGAACATCAGCTACGGGAGGAGGAGGAGGAACAGCGGCCTCGACTGGGGGAACAATATTAGGGACATCCGGGACCGGTGCCGTGACTTCCAAGTACCGACGAAACCAATCGGGTATCGTTACTCCTTCGGGCAAGACGAGATTATCAGACATGCTGGAAACGAAAAGAAAAGAGTTCAAACGAGGAGTCAAATGATAGTGCTAATGGCTTTTGGGGAATAGCCTTTTAAAACAACTAGACTTCTCTTTGGAAAATACTTTATACTTGGTTTTGAAAATAGTTTTTCAAAAGTTTTTAAAACCTTTTTATCCCTTCTCGTAAACCTTATGCTCTGATACCAAATGTAACACCCCACCTCCACCAGGGTCACTCGCAAAGGAATGCACTAGCTTTGGAGGGGCATTATTGGTAAACATGCATAATGATATAGCAAGGCAGGACATGACATATATATATATATGTAAATAAACAGAGTGAGTAAATAAAACAGCGGAAGATTTATAAACCATTTCAAAACACAAGTCTGGTACATCAAAATGTCAATTTCCCAAAATTACAAGTCTAGATAAATACATCATCTGATAAACTGAAAATACATAAGTACTATCCCCAAATAAGAGCGATAAACCATAGCGGCTCAAGTCCAAAGCATACACGAGCTATCCAAGAAAGCAGCTAAGATCCAAGCTAGGCTCCTGTATTCCCTCCCTGAGAACCTGGGGGGGGGGGGGGGGGGGACGGAAGAAAAGAGGCGAAACAAAACGGGTCAGTCAAAAAGACTGAGTAAGCCCTGCTACGATCAGTCTATAAACTAATAAAGTTAACATCATGATGGGAACTGAGATGATCATAGATAACAACATACTGGCATGGTCAATCAACTATAAGATAGATCGCATAAAACAAGGTTAAGTTTTTGCACCACGGTGTACTAGCAAACCAACATAACAGGTATTGATCCCTTAGCCCAAACTTTGGCCCAATAACATGAGGTGACCTTAATACAAGGTCCAGCCCAACGGTCTAGTCGATCGGCTCCCTATAAACCTAACACGTCAAGTGTTGGTGTCCATATGGCCCATGTATGGTTGTAGTTAGACTGTGCTGGGTCCCCCCTTTTGGGTGTATCAAGCCCTCAGATGTCAACCCCAGACACTTAAGCAATAATGCACAGCTCTAATCTACTGGTACCCGTGCCTCGAGTTTGTCCAATATCGGACTACGTGCACGTCCGTAGCCCGCCGAACCCGTACCGCTGTACCACTCGGCCATCGCCCTTTGGTCGCTTACATCTGCCAGTAATCGTGCCCCGCCCTAGCCTAGCTTCTAGGGTTGTGAATGATACCAAACTGGGATTACTGTTAGAACAGACCACGTTGCTAGGGTTTCCCAAGAGGGTTAAGTGTGATTTAACCCTTCCCTAATCCTGGATTAAACTGGTTAAGTGTGGCTTAACCCCATTCTAATCCCTTGAGCTCCCAAATGGATTAAACTAGTTAAGTGTAACCAATGGTTCACGACTTAACCACATTCTAATCCCTCGAATCCCCAAATTGGTTAAGTATTAGTGGACCCTGACTTAACCCTAATCATGAGGCATTAATTAATTTAATGCACCTCAACCTCTCACATTAGACCTTGTTGTGGTTACTAGTTAGGCCGGGCGGGTCCGGGTAGCTTTACACCACAACTTGGTCTAACCTCGGGTCTTGGCACCCCATGACCAACTTCTCACATTGGGTCCTATTGTTTGTAGCCACTAGTTAAGCCGGTCGGTTCCGGGTAGGATTACGCTACAAACTCAACCCAACCTCGAGTTGGCCACACTTATGTTTTCTAAGTGTCATGTCCACTTCATTTCAAAACATAATTACAAGTCAAACAAATACTTGGGTAGACCTAACTTAATAGGTAAATTCCCAAGGGGTAGACCTAACTTAATAGGTAAATTCCCAATCTTATATTTTCATGTATTTTAAGTTTACCCCAAAACCCCCAACGTCATTCTATCGCTTACATATTCGTAGTACCGCATAAAGGATAGGAAGAGGGAACTTGGCACAACATAAACTTGCACAACAGTCATGCATAACATGTTAGACTTGCACAACTTAGCGTAGTGAACTTGCATATTACCATAAAACATGCATAACATGTTAAACTTGCATAACTTAGCATAATGAACTTGCATATTACCATAATCATGCATAACTTGTCAAACATGCACAACTTGTCATTTTAAACTTGCATAAACATGCACAACTTGCCAAAACATGCACAACTTGTCAAAACATGCACAACTTGTCATTTTAAACTTGCATAAACATGCACAACTTGCCAAAACATGCACAACTTGTCAAAACATGCACAACTTGTCATTTTAAACTTGCATAGACATGCACAACTTGTCAAAACATGCACAACTTGTCAAAACATGCACAACTTGTCATTTTAAACTTGCATAAACATGCACAACTTAATAAACATACAAACCATGGCTTAACAAACTTGCATAAACATGCATAACTTATAAATCTTGCAAATCATGGCTTAGTACCCTTGCATAACATGCACAACTCAATAAACATACATAAACCCCAACTTTCATCACACATTAACTTTATAGTTTCTAAAATGAGGGTAAGAGGGCTTACAATGCTTATGCGGACTCAAATGAGTACAACCAATGCAAGAAACCCCTTATGCAACTAATTAAAGCCCCCAAATGCAAGCAAACTTGATCAAGACTCCTCCTTTATGATGCCAATTGAAAAACAAGCCTTTAATGCAAGCTAAGGAGAATCATACAAGCCTAAATACCCTTGTATGCATGGAAATCTCTTAGGGATTTGATTAGGAATTGTATGAAGAGGGTGGAGGCCATGAGAGTTTAGATTTTGGCATAGTTTTGTTGCTAGAATGATTAATGAGGCTTTAGGGTAGGATTAGGAGCTTATTTATAGAAGATTAGGGTGATTTAGACCATAGGATTAACCCTAGGACAGTTTTGGCCCGTCAGATCTCGGAACTCTCTAGAACCAAGCCACCCAATCAAGCCCAAATCAGAAATGGTGCACCAGGCTAGACTGCCTGGGCACCCCCTGTCGACAGGGCAGTCGACATGCCTAGGGACCCTGTCGACAGGCCTGTCGACATGCGGGTCCTGGCGGGATTTTTCCCGCCTTGGCCCAGCTGGCCCAAATCCTTGTTTTTAATTTAAATTTAAATCTGTTTTAATTATGGAAATTTCTGAAAACTTCCATGGGCCTTAACTGGGTCATACGGACTCCGTTTTTCGAAAACTCGGACTCTATTTCGCGTATTTTTCCGAGACGAACGCAATGGCATAGCCCGTTTCCCTTGATTCAGATTTTATAATTAAATTCTGCCTCGATTTTCATTATTACAGGTTGTTGAAAATACGGGTTGTTACAGAAGGAGAAGCAAATGTCATGTGGAATGCGATGGCAACTTGCATTCGGAGAGTCGCCACTGAGGTATTTGGGATAACAAGAGGAAGCAAGCGAGAACCCAAGGATTCGTGGTGGTGGAATGACGAGGTGCAAAAGGCTATCAAAGAGAAGAAGGAATGCTACAAACGCATGTACCGTCATAGAAGCGAAGAGAACATGCACAGGTACAAAGTGACAAAGAAGACTGCAAAGAGAGCAGTGAGTGAAGCAAGGGGACGAGCGTACGAAGATTTGTATCAAAGGCTAAGTACAAAGGAGGGCGAAAAAGACGTTTACAGAATAGCTATGCCA
This sequence comes from Allium sativum, assembly GCA_030737875.1. Lineage (NCBI taxonomy): Eukaryota > Viridiplantae > Streptophyta > Magnoliopsida > Asparagales > Amaryllidaceae > Allium > Allium sativum. Next base: position 436,449,148 of record CM060912.1, read on the forward strand.
CGCGAGAGGAGGACAAGGGACTTCAATCAGGTTAAATGCATTAAGGATGAGAATGATAGACTTTTGGTGAAGGAAGATGAGATAAAAAATAGGTGGAGAGAATACTTTGATAAGCTTTTCAACGAAGAAAGTGATAGCTCTTCGATCGAGTTGGAAGACTTAGCCGATAGCACCAATAGACATTTTGTGCGGAGATTTCAAGAAGCTGAGGTAAAGGGGGCGTTGAAACGTATGAAATCAGGCAAGTCGGTAGGGCCTGATGATATTCCTATTGAGGTGTGGAGATGCTTTGGAGATGCAGGGATAAGATGGCTAACTAAGTTGTTCAACAATATTTTCAAATCAAACAAAATGCCAGATGAGTGGAGGAGAAGCATTTTAGTTCTAATCTTCAAGAATAAAGGAGATATTCAAAGTTGCACAAACTATAAAGGAATTAAGCTTATGAGTCACACAATGAAGCTTTGGGAGAGAGTTTGCGAGCAGCGTTTGAGGAGGTTGACAAGTGTCTCTAGGAATCAATTTGATTTTATGCCGGGAAGGTCAACCACTGAGGCGATTTTCTTGGTTAGGCAACTTATGGAGAGATACATGGAGCAAAAGAAAGATCTCCACATGGTTTTTATTGACCTGGAGAAAGCTTATGACAGAGTACCGAGGAGGGTTATGTGGTGGGCGCTAGAAAGGAAGAGAGTGCCATCAAAATATATTACCCTTATTAAGGATATGTACGAGGGGGTTGTGACTAGTGTTAGGGCATGCGATGGTGAGACCAGAGACTTTCCAATTAACATAGGGTTACATCAAGGTTCGGCTTTGAGCCCCTATATTTTTGCATTAGTGATGGATGAAATCACAAAAGATATACAAAGGGAGATTCCCTGGTGTATGCTCTTTGCCGATGATGTTGTGCTGATTGATGAAAGTAGAATAGGGGTTAATCGACAACTGGAGTTGTGGAGGGAGACCTTGGAATCAAAGGGTTTCAGGCTTAGCAGAACTAAAACAGAGTATATGAAGTGTGAGTTTAGCAGTGTCAGGTCAGATGACGGAGATGTTACCCTGGCCGGTAGAGTAGTACCCAAGAAGGAATCGTTTCGATATTTAGGATCTATGTTGCAGTTTGATGGAGAGATTGATAAGGATGTTAGTTTTAGAATTCAAGCAGGATGGGTGAAATGACGACTAGCATCTGGCATTCTCTGTGATCGGAAGATTCCTCAGAAGCTTAAAGGAAAGTTCTATAGGACAGCAATCAGACCTGCAATGTTATATGGTGCAGAATGTTGGCCCACTAAGAGGCAACACGTCCAGAAGATAAGTATAGCAGAGATGCGAATGCTGCGTTGGAACTGTGGGCATACCAGACGAGATCGGATTAGAAATGGGGATATTCGGGAAAAACTTGGAGTTGCACCTATTGAAGAGAAGTTAGTCTAATACCGCTTGAGATGGTTTGGACATATCCAACGTAGACCATACGGTGCACCTGTACGCGCTGGAATTCTAGGTCGCGCCGAAGGCCCAAAGAGAGGTAGAGGTCGACCTAAAATGACATGGGAGGAGATAATAAAAAGAGATTTAAGTAACTGGAGTTTATCGGAAGAGCTGGTAGTTGATAGGAGTGCATGGAAATTGGCAATCCATGTACCAGAACCATAGTGGTTTTTTTTAGACTTTATTTCACGTTTACTGAACATTTTTACTTTTTATTTACTATTTTAAATTTTATTTCACTTTTATTGAACATTTTTACTTCTTCTTCTTACTATTATTATTTAAAAAAACCCTTTATCGGACGATTTTTATTTGATTGGTTATTTTAAACCCTTTATATATATATAATATTATTATCATCATTATTAATTTTATTTTATTTTAATTTTGGGTTCCATATCTAGCCAACCCCGACTTGTTTGGGATATATGGCTTTGTTGTTGTTGTTGTTATCTCTATACTAATATTAAGTTTAAACCAATATCCAGAAAAGAAGAGACAAAAACAGAAGTATCCATCAAAATATCAATAGATCAATATTTGCAGTTGGTAGCGCTCAGAACCGGAGTTTCAACCGAGCCGCAACCAAAGGGGGCCCAAATTGTCTCTCTCTCTATATATATATATATATATATATATATATATATATATATATATTTATGGACCAAATTATGGTTTTATATGATGTTGATTATTCGAGATGAGCAGTCTTGTCTATTGGTTTAATATTATAAACAAAAAAATGAAATATATAAATTGGTAAGAATAGAAAGAGAAACGTATACACGTTTTAAAAATGAATGATTGGTTTTATACGATGTTGATTATTCGAGATGCGTAGTAACCATGCTGTATAGGCACTGTCAATCTTTTAAATATAAAATGCTATTATTGATTTTTTATTTTTATTTTTTTTTTGTAGAAAATTTGAACCTGAATTTTGTTTTCATCATAAGATCATTATTTCTATTCTCTTTTCAGTGAAAAATAAAATCCATATAGCATATACATAAGAAATCGGTCAAATTCTATGTACAGCACACTTGCTAATGCAAATATTTGCAACTACATCAGTTAATAAGTTGTGTACATTAATTCAAATATTTCAACTTGCATTTAAAGAGTGCAAATTATAGTCCCTTAGTGCAAACAGTTATAGTTAAATAGAGTGCAAAAATAATAAATTTGATTTTAAATGATAACATTATCAAATTAAGGGTATAAATGATCGAGTTGAAACCAAGTTTTTGGTTGCAGTGTCTTGTTATCGGAAATTTCGTTTTGTTTGTTTATACGAAACGATGTTGTTGTTGGCAAAATGGTTTCAGTTGTTTTTACATTGCAAGCATGTTGCATCCTTACATTGCAGTGCAGATTCTTGCAGTTTGGATAAATATATTATAATAATTGAATACAGACTATACAGTGCAAATACTTTCACCAAATGAACTTAATTGCAATATTATTACAGAATGGAATACTTTTACTAATCTGAATGTGTGCACAGTATGGTTTTGAAAGCAAAAAAGTGCTAATATTTGCGGTTTTATTGTAAAATTGAGGTAAAAATTGATATATTTATTGTGTACTTCAAATTGCAAATATTTTCACTAAGTTGTTATAACTTTGCGCGGTCCATTTCAAAATAACAAAAATATTTGCATTGAATAACTAGAATTTGCATTAACTACTTGAAAATGGATGTTGGTTTGTGCCATTCGCTTCAAATTCAAATTGTTGCATTTCCTGCTTCAAATTGCGTAAATTTGTATGAACTTTTTTTTTTCATGTAATATTGATCTATCGGGAAAGGCCGAAATTTGTGATTCAATGGTGGAAACAAAATTTTAATATGTTGTTTTGAACATTCTTATCAAACTTTTCAAAATCCTACTATTTAAATCCTGATTGGAATTCCGATCGGATCCTCCCTTTACGATTTGATTTACATTCCGATTGAAACATAGTTGAAACCACAATCAAAAACACATTCAACTCATACTAACGTATTTAACTTGCTTATTTAAAGCTCACAATTCCAATTATAATGTTTTTAAAACAAAATAAAAGTGGAATTAGATTTAAAAAAAATAGTTTAATGTTTAATTGCTGAAGTTCAAACATCAAAATCAACTTCACAGTGCATAAAAATCTTAAAATGTGGATATTTTGGATCTTCAATTCACGATTTAAACCTCGTTTCGAAGTTTACGATTTTATTCCCATCTTGAAAACCTTGGTTTTGAATAACGAATATCACGTTTTAATATTTGATTAAACGGATGTAGTTTCTGATTCTATTCTATTATAGGCCGCGACGAAGGCCCAAGGAGAGGTAGGGGTCGATTACGAATGACATGGGGGGAGGTTGAAAAAAAAGAATTGATAAATTAGAGTATATTTGAAGAGCTGGTGTCAAACAGGAATGCATGTAAGTTAGCGATCCATGCACCAGAAGATTGAGGTTTTGGGTAGTCTAAAGAGAGCGTTTTTAGTTTTAGTTGATAGGAGTGTAGGACTTGGTGTTTTAAGGGCATAAGGCGTACTACTACTATTAAGTGTTTAATTATTTTACCTATATTTTAAACTTTCCTCTCTCTCTCTCTCTCTCTTTTTTTTTTTTTTTTTTTTTTTTTTTTTTTTTTTGGTGTGTTTCATCTCTAGCCAATCCCAACTTATCAACATGCGCTAAGCTTTAAAATAATTTACTTGTAAGTATGTTTTATAAATGTAGTTTACGAAATAAAATTAACATGCCTTAAGCTTTGAAATCTAATTGACAATTTTGTTTTCCTTGAAACTCGATCAATATTTTTGTTTTGGTCTAATGAAACGCTAGAACCAAATAACCTGCTGAAATGTAATCCTAATCAACAAATAAGATTCACAACATTCAAATACTCATTGACAAGTAAAATCGTTCTCATAGGCAGTGGCAATAATCATTGATAAATGTATACTACTGTCAAACATACGACTCAGCTGTTTAAATTCTTTTATATGTGCAGCAGAAGCAACCAACACATAGTGGCAACTTTTGTTGTCATAACTTTGTAATGAGAAAACCTGTATACATTGCATGTTAAGATCACTTGGAGATTAGTATAGGAAAATATAATCAGTTTTTTATTATGGTGATCGAAGAAGGTTTATAAAACATATATATGCATGCTATAATATCTACTTGTGTATTTGAATAATAGGTTGTGGAAAGCGGGGGAAAGAACATAGAAATAGCAGTCATGACAAAAGAGGAAGGGCTAAAGCAACTGGAAGAGGCTGAAATTGATGCCATTGTCGCAGAAATTGAAGCAGAGAAAGCTGCTGCCGAGGCTGCAAAGAAAGCTCCAAGAGATAATTGATCCCATGCTTTTATTTCTACTACGCCTTGTTATATCATTAGACCATAAACTATTTATATCATTTCCCCCCCATCTTCAAACTGTTGTGTTCTTATGTTTGGTACAAAATTGTGTTAGTTTGCTCTTTTTTGTTATATTGTGTGCTTGACCATCTTTTATGTAAACATGCTGCAGCTATTTTATCCCATTTCAACTTTAGGTATACGGCAGGTGCTGAAGAATTTTCCATTACAAGGAGTTTATATGGTACACGCCTGTCATATGAGAAATTCAATAGCAAGATTGGGGTCTATTTCGTTTAGGATTGTGATGCACCCAAAGGTGTTGTAGCAAGGCCCAGACGTAACATTCAATTACCAGCAAAATATAAAGAGTGACTTAGCAAACGATGCATGTAGAAATTCGGCAAATCACCTGAAATAGGACAAAAGTTCTTTGAGTTTCTTTTTATAAACTCTGTTACAAATTGTGAGGCTGAATATTATATTTCTCTTTTATTTCCTTCGATGTGTTGTTTTTCTTCCCTATGAATTTCTCTACCAACAGCGGCTGAACCATAGGCCTATCAATTTTCAGTCAAAGCACCAATTGATATATTTATGGTTCAGTTGCTGTTGACAAAGAAGTTCGTAGAAAAGAGAAAGAAGACATAGAAGATAAGAGGGAGAGAAATATATTTTTCAGTCTCACGATTTGAAACAGAAAGTTTATAAAAAGAAAATAAAATAACAATTTTTGTCATATTTTAGGTGATTTACCTAATCTTTTGCTGGTAATTGTATCTTAGGTCTGGGCCTTGCAACAACACCTATGGTTGCATAGTTTGTCAATAAATACTCGAAAAATTCGAAATTCGTTCGTATCTGTATTTGGAAAATAGATAAATGTTTGATATTAAAAAAAAAAAAGGATATTAGGATATAACGACATCCACATTCAAAAGAAGAAAAAAAAATGTTTCTTTTATTAAATTATGATATAATATATGTGTAATTTGGTACAACAAATATATTTATAATATTTTGTTAAGTTAGAAATTTATATAATATGCACATTAATTACTCAAAATTATTTATTATCATTATATTAGTTTACTTTTAACATTTCAATAGTCAATTTGATTGAAAAACATTTATGTTGAATTAAAAATTCTCATTTATGTTTTTTGACTTATCGGTCATTAGCAGATAGGATAATTATTCAATATACGTTTGTATTTGCAGACTGCAGATGTAGATACCCGCTAATTAAAAATATTTTTGGATGGATTTGCGGATATTCCGCTATCCGCATTTGAAAGTATACGTCTATAGCCTTAATTTTGCTTGTGGCTTGATTTGCGACTTTTGTGAATTGCAGACTGTTCAGCGTCGCAACGCCTTTAGCAATTATACGGTAAGCTGCCTTTTATCTGCTTGTACCGAATATATGGATGATAATACAAATGTGGACTAGCAAGAATTTTAGTCTTTGATTTTTAACAGTTGTGTTTTTCATTTTGACATTTTTGGTTCAACCTGGTGGAAGCCTTGAAATTTCCAGCTGCTGCGAGTAAAATGCGGTTTTAACAAGTGAAATTATAGGATGATCAATCAGTGGCGGAGCTAGGCTGTGAATTCAGCTGGGACCAAACCATTTTTTTTTTTTTTTTGTCCCACGTCGCAAAAATTATATAAAGTCTATTCGTATATATATAAACACGTGTTCAATTAGTGCAAGACCCGTTGTTTGTAGCACAAAGTTACCAAATAGTGGCTGTTGGAGAGCCCAGCTGGGCCAAAGCCTTCGTTCCAGCTAGGGCAGGTCACTGCACTTGCTTGTTTTTTGCTAGAATCCCAAAATTTCACCTAAGGCGCCGGCCCTATCTGGGGTGTATGTGGCTACGCCCCTGTGATCAATGAAGTTATTGAAGTCAAAATCCGAAAATGGAGGAAGGAAACCAAAGGATATGTTTTTTGCGCGTACATGATCTATGCTATTTAATTGTCTAGCTTTCATGATTTAATTTCTCTGATCTTGAAGAGCTGTCGGAAATTATAATCATTTGATTTTACTACTTGTTACAAATTATGGAAAATACTTTCTTCATCTCCGTTTTTTCTCCTTTATTGTGATCTTTAAGATTTCTCTGACTCATTCACTGGCCATGTCTTTTGTAATACATATTAAAATTTAGAGCACAAAACTTGGTTTTCGTTTGATTTGCAATTTTTTACGAAATTCTAGTACACAAAACTTGGTTTTGGTTTGTTTGCAATTTTTTAAGAAAATCTAAAATTCAAAACTTGGTTGTGGTTTGTTTGCAATTTTAAACTTACACAACAACATATGCATTTTAGAAAGAGAATTAATTTAGAGAATAGAGTTAACACATTTAAAATTTTGTTTTTCGAATCTAAAAGGAATAAAATATCATGAAAAACAACCAATTAAAAATGAAACCGAACTACACTTATATTGTAAACCACTCATACTAAGAGCACAAAGTTGGAAAACTATTTTTTTGTATATTTTATTTCATATAAAGTGGCTATCTATATATTCTTGCATTAGATTCTGATTTTTGTTTTCAGTTCTACTTCTAGGTTACAAATAATTATATTAGTGATTGTTTATCGAAGCCATAGTTCACAAATGCTAAGTGCAAACCTAGAGCATTGGAATTTGATTATGAAATATGGTTAATAAATGGAAATGCTTGTTCACATGGGGGTAGATATAGAAAGGAACAGTTGGGTCCTTGGATTTTTGTCGTTTCCTTTGCAATTGTTGTAGCAACATGCATTAATGTTAGAACCAGGATAACATGTATATGGTTAAATGCATGAATTTTAATCTTTTTGACTATTTTAGATCTTACTTAATTATAAATAATATAACAACTTAAAATTGATTTAAATTCAATTTAAATAATTATAAATAAAATAATTATCTTATTTAATTAGCTTATATAACAATTTAATATTGTGTATATAGATGTAAAGTGTACATGTGTATCAAATATTACATACATGTAAGTGTGCGTGCAACATATAATTGTGCAAATAGTACTGTGCATAAGCGTCGAGATTTACGTTATAACGAACACATTAGCTCCTTTATACCAAAAAATATATAAGCAAAATAATTTTTTGAATTTCAAATTCATCTGGATTTAAATATATAGAATGCTTTTTCTTAAGTTGCAAAATCCATACGGATATCATCTAAACCTTTCTTTTAACTATGAAATATGAATAATATGTATATTAATGCATTGCAACTTCAAATTTTTTTAATATATATATGTATAATTAATATTTTAGTTTTTGGTTTTATAATATATATATATATGTATGTATGTATGTATATGTATATATATAATTTTATTCATACATATATACATGTAAATATATATGTATATTTAAGGATTTTTAAATTAACTATTATATGTACAAATACTTCTACAAGTTATACAATACAATTTTAATTTAAAATTTGTTTTTAAGGTAAATTTAACTTTTGATATTATTTTATTTCATTGACCGAAAATAAAAATATGTATATTTATGTGTGTGTATATATAATTTTTTGGCAAAACCGACCGGTTTTTATAGTAAAGCAGACACTAATTATTGTAATAAATAATAATTACAAATATTACAGGAGCTTGGCATATTACCAACCTACTACAATTGATTTTTAAGGTGGACCGCCTACCACCAATGGTTTTTAAAGTGGTTCGTTCACTGAATCCTAACTAGATTACAACACTGGAGTTAAACACTATTTCTAGACTACAAAAGAAAGTTACTTCTCCACGCAGGTAGGACATTACAAAAAATGTGTAAAGCTACAAATAGAACAGCTACAACTACCCAAAAAGTACCAATATAGCAGCTCTACTATAGCTAAATTACATGGGCACAATGACTAGATAAGGGCATCTCCAGTGGATTACACCCTGAATATTCAGGGCACTGAATATTCAGAGTGTAATGCCCTTGATATTCCGAGTGGTCTGGAGCCCATTTAATGGACGCCAAAGGTCTGGCACCTATTAATTAGGCGCCAGGCCTCTGGCGCCCATTAAATGGGCGCTCAAGCCCTAAATAAAAAAAAAGGGGTTGAGATTAAAATAACTAGGTGGGGGATGGATTTTCAGTAGCCCTGGCGCCTATTAAATAGGCGCCAGGGATGGGCGCCCATAAAATGGGCGTTTGTAGGCGCCTAAGGAGCATTCATATTATGTTTTCAATTCAGGATCCTGAATTGAAAACGTAATATTAGCCTTAATATTAAGGCATAATGTCACCACTGGGAGCAAAATTGTAATATTTGCCCTGAATTTCTTTCCACTAGAGATGCTCTAAGAGAGTAGACACAACACACTGCTTAATGAAACTTCTTACATATCCAACAGAGTACTTGAAGTACTTAACATCCCTGAAATATCTCCAATGCAACCATCACATCGACCAATACCTACTATACCAAAAAAAAACAGCTCCAAGAATGGATCTGCACCAGCTTCAACTCAGCAGCAAGTGACTAAAAACACAACAGAATTCCAAGAAACAGGATAACACAAAACCACGACACTAAGTGCAACTCCAACAGAGCCCTCTTCCTCTGCTTAATTGAGAATATTTGAGGGAAATCGTCCCCAACAGATGTTGGGGACCATAATATTAAGGCAAATGTTACAGGGAATTGGTCTTGCGCGCCGACTTTATCGGCTCGTGAGGAAGCGAGCCGATTTTGTCGACGTGTTCCGATAAAATCGACTCGCTTCATCACAAGCCGATAAAGTCGGCACGGGTACCCTTAACATTTCAAATATTTTTTTTACCTATCATATCTTATATATTAATATGACGAAATAAAATCGTTATTATTTTTGTAGAAAACAGTTATGCTTTGGATGATCGAAATAAACTAATTTAGATTCAGATCATAATAATGGCTGGTTAATAATCCAAACAAATACAATAGAATGTGACTGGTAAAATAAAAAACTACAACATCATTATTGCATAAATTCGTACAATCATAAAATAAAACACCGGTTCAGACAAGCAAGATTCATAACTAGGTATCACCGTAGTGGTTCCATAAATGATTCATAAGATCTTTCTGCAGCCGATTATGGAGTTTTGCGTCTCTAAACATAACCTGACGGTTCAAATGAATGTTGAACTTCTCTTCTGTTATTCGTGTGTTTTGTCGGAATACTTCGGGTGCTTGCGAAGTACCTTCGTATTCGTAGTGACATTGCCCTTCATCCATATCTCTTTCATCTTCTATAATCATGTTGTGTAGAACAATGCAGGCTAACATGATTGTAGATATCTTTTTCCTAGACAACAACCGGAATGGATTACTTATCATTGCAAATCTAGATTGTAAAATATTGAATGCTCGTTCTGCATCTTTTCTTTGTCCCTCTTGCATCGCCACAAATTTGACTTGTTTAGGAGTCTGTGGATTTGGACATGTTTTAACAATGGTGCTTCATTTCGGGTAAATGTCATCACCTAGGTAATAGCCATAGTTATAAGTATTTTGGCCTAGGGTAAATGTTAAAGGAGGTACCTAACCTTGAGCAAGATCGTTGAACAGATGGGATCTTTCTATAACATTTAAGTCATTATTCGAACCAGGGATTCCGAAAAAAGCATGTCATATCCACAGATCGTACAATGCTATAGCTTCTAAAATGATAGTTGGTCGCCTTTCCTTGCCGTTGAATGCACGTTGTAATCCCTTAGGGCAGTTCTTCCATTCCCAGTGCATGCAGTCCAGACTTCCTAACATTCCCGGCCATCCCCTGCTTTTGTTCATTTCTCTGATTCGCACTACATCTGCTTCGTTTGGAGACCTTAAGTATTCTTCTCCGTAGATGTCCACCATAGCTTGATAGAAATTTTATAGTGTTTTAAGTGTCGTGCTCTCTGCTATTCGGTATGCATCGTCCAAAGCATCAGCATGAGTGCCATAAGCTAACATTCTCATAGCGGGCGTCATTTTCTATTCACCGGATAACCCTTGTGTCTTCGATGCATTTTGTTTATACTTAATGTAATCATTGTTACCTTGAATACCTACCAATATCCGAAGAAATAGATTTCTCTGCATCAAGTATCTTCTACGAAACATATCAGGCCCGTAAGTGCAGTTGTTATTGAAGTAATCTTGCTTCAGAGACTTATGGTATTTAGCATGATTTCGGTGAATAAAATTCCTTCCAGGAACCGATCCCCCTCGAGTTGTGGATAATGAACCATAGGCTTCACGGTATAAGTCCCGTATTTCTTATATTTCTTCCGCTTCCTCTTGAAGGATTTCCTCTTCTTCCGAATCGCTATTAAAAACCATCATGCATTTCATAAAATAGGAATCCATTTTTATTTGTGAATACGTTTTGATTTGAGATATCGTTTGCAATGTTGCTATTGTATATAAGGTATAAGGTCTTGGTAAGTGGGTAGCTTTATTAGACAGAGTGCTCCTTTATTGGACAAAGTGCTCCTTTAGTGGGAAGAGTACTCATTTATTGGAACGAGTGCTCCTTTATTGGACAAAGTGCTCCTTTGTTAGACAGAATGCTCCTTTATTGTAAAGAGTGTTCCTTTATTGGACAGAGTGCTCCTTTATTGGTACAAGTGCTCCTGTATTGGACAAAGTGCTCCTTTATTGGACAGAGTGCTCCTTTATTGGACAGAGTGCTCCTTTATTAGACAGTGTGCTCCCTTATTGGATAAGGGTCTCCTTTGTTGGACAGAGTGCTCCTTTATCTGTACCTACGCTCCTTTATTGGACAGAGTGCTCCTTTATTTGTACCTGTGTTGGTCCAGTTTGTAGTGTGCAGGGTTGTCCCTGAAATATGGACAATGAATTTACCAAGTAGGGTCATCCATGTAATATAACCAATGAATCTAACAAGAATGGTCGTCCACGTAATTTAGCCGAGGAATTTAACAAGAAGGGTCGTCCATGTAATATAGCCAAGGAATTAAATTGTGTTCAACTTTGTTGGTAGGAGTGTACATTGTGTTGTATGCCTGTTTAATGGTTAGAGTGTCCTCCTTTAATGGACATAAAACAAATAAAATAAAAATCCTTTATTTATATAAATAAACCTTATAATTTATAAACGAATTCCATAACGACTATTTGAAAATTTGATTTGGACATAAAACAAATTCTACAACAAGAAAAATCAAATTTTCTTTTCCTGTAGGAAAATATTATCAAATAGATTTGAACGTTTCTTGTTTTGAGAAATTCCAACTTATATTGAATCCTATACAACCATTTAAAATTCTAAACGTTATACTACGAACTACTGCACCGCTGCAGTTTGTTTTATAATTAAATTATAAATTAAACGTTTCAAACATCATTTTATAATTAAACGTTTCAAACATCGTTTTATAATTACACAGAACATCATAAAATATAGATAATAAAGGGTCTAGTACACAGAACATCAAAAAAAATAGTTGTCGACATTAATAAACATAAAATGCAGATAATAAAGCATAGTATGATATGCATCAACGTGACCTATGAAAACGAGCAAGCATGAAAAAATAACATAAATCCACTACATCAAGCCATACACATATATACTTCATGATAACCAAAAACAAAATATCATCATCAAAATCCGCATGAAAGTCATCCTAAATCTACATCATCATCGCGCTCAGACTCCTGGCCATCCTCCTCTGTGTCATCCTCGCTAAAATAAGGAATATCGTCATCGTCACTACCACCTCCCGGAACGTCACTACCACCTAATCCTCCATCACCACCTAATCCTCCACCCCTTCCGGACCTCCAGCACCACCTGAACCTCCACCAGTACACGATCCTCCAACGGTACCTGATGCTCCTGTATCACCACCCTCTGTTGCCGCTAGTCTGTCCTGTAAGTCCACAATCTAGGCCTGCAAACCCTGAATTATCGCCTGGTGCTCTTGATATAACGACTGAGAGTGTAGCAGGGCCATCTCCTGAATAGCAGCAATATGTCGCCTATGCTTGTCTAGCCGGGGTGCAAACTGCAAATATATAACATATAAAATCAGTTTCTATAACTTAGAACGTACAAGGTAATAAATTCACAAGTACGAATATTACCTCATGTGCTGGATATAATCCAGCGGTAAGGATACTGACTACCATGTTATCTGGTGGGTAGATAATAGGTAGGGATAACTGTGTACCGCTAAGATCAAATGCTTGTAATGTATCAGTCAGAGCATAATCCATAGGCTGGTCGGAGTACTGTGAAGGGGTCGAGTCAAAAGTAAACGGTGGAGGATGAACTTTACCGGTAACCAATCGGGGACCAATGTGATCGGATTCACACCCCATATATAATCTGGCAGCATGTACCACATAGGAGCTACTCGAACCCAATAAGTGTCAAAATCTTCTCCGGGTAATAAAAAGTCGGCTGTATCAACCCATCTTGCCTGTCTCAGACCCTGTATGTACTGTACTTTATAGAATGACGCGACCCGAATATATCATTGGAAAGAGGTGGATCTCCGAGTACGCGCAACTCACCGGGCCCCTGAGAATAACATCGATCTCTCAAGTACCAAATAGGTAGATGGGCCGGTGGGAGCAAGAGGACACGGCGAAGAGATAAACGACATGCAATGACTAATGGGTGGGCATCAGTTAACGGGCCACCTATTGAAAGTAACATCCAATAAGAAGTCCAAGGTGCTCATAATATGTTGCCCCTATCCCTCAAATCTAACTGAGTACGGGCCTCCTTCAAATCGTGTCTCACACCAGTAGGAACACACCAGACTCTGTGACTACTCTCCCATCTACACATGCGTGGGAAAAAGGACTCGGCGGTATGACTGGCGGTGGGATCTATGCGTGGCTGCATGTTGGCAGTGTACTCGTAATACCAGCACGACAACATGTACCAAAATCCGAACATCTGTTGAACCGCTCCAAAAGCGTAAGAGTCAAGAGCGGCGTATAGATAACCCAATATGGAAGAGCCCCAATAAATCATATGCAGCTGCTCTAAATCGGCTAGTTCTGCTAGGTAGCCCAATCTAATCGTACTCCATTGGTTCGAAAAGAATGTCGAACCAAGAAGATAAAAAATGGTAGCCCAATATATTGTGTCCTAGAAATCCACTACATTGAGATGCACTGTAATTTAATCAAGTAAATGTGCAATGGAAACGACACCATTGGATATATGATCCGCGGACAAATCTAGCAAATACTGAAGGTAAGACTACGGTGACTCATATGAGGGATCAAATGGGCAGGGAGACTCTGTCAGGGAGGCCAATCTCAATCCCCGTAAGCATGTAAAAATCGGCTGCGGTGACACCTAGCTCAAAACCGGGGAAGTGAAAAGTGTGTGTCGTAGGCCACCATCTCTCTAATAAGGCCTCTAGCATTGGTCGGTCGAATGACCGGGGAGGTATAATCTGTAAAAATAGTCCGAATGGACTAGCCAGTAGCCTCTTTCAAATATGTAATGGTAATATGTCAAGGGCCTGTGTACTAAACTTCGCCCAACTCCCAAAAGATGTATTATGTCTATTAAAATTATAACAGTTCGATAACTATAAAATAAACAGTTCGTACTATTAAAAATTATAACGTACATGTACTAAATTATAACTATAAAACCAATGGGTCATACTACCTATGTAATTTAGTAAACTATTTAACAGTTCAATAAATATAAATGTTAAAACTAAAATATATACCGGAATGGTGTCGAGCACAGTAAACGAACGGTGAGTGTATCCCTCTGGCAACTCATGAAGGATCCGTAAGTCCTGAATCGTCGTCTCCGCTGGTGGAGGAGGGTGCGCTGGACTAGCTGCATCGTCCAACTGAGGTCGAACTGTACGTCTCCCCATCTTCGTTATGCGTGGCGACATCTCGGCGCCCCGAACAATAAAAAATTAAAATGTGGAAGTTTGGAGAAGGTATGGAGGCTAAGGCTTACCGTGCCATATTTATAGGCACGATAGGAGCGCACGCCGATTTTTTCGGCTCGCGACGCTCGCAAGACGATAAAATCGGCTCGCGACGCTCGCAAGACGATAAAATCGGCTCGCGACGCTCGCAAGACGATAAAATCGGCTCGCGCTGACTTAATACAGGTGCGCCGATAAAATCAACATGTGATTGTCGGGATATATCAAGAATATGTCCCCGAATGTTACGGATCGTAGCACTACGATCCGTAACCTTGCTGGAGTTTCTCTAACCATGCAACTGACATGTAAACTATGACATAGAGAACAAGCATTACTAACCTCACTTACATGAACATTTTTTACTTCCAGCATCAGTCAAGTTCGACACAAAGAAAGCAAAAAATGAATAGCACAACTGTAGCATTGGACGTGGAGAAGGAGGAAAAAGCAGGACCACCCACAAGGTTAGCAAATTCGAGAGCAATGCTTCACCTATAATGCTAAATAAGGAGGAGGAGGAGGAACAATAAAGAGCAGCACTCCATCAACACAAAGTATCCTACCCTAAACAAACAGATCCAAACAGAAAAGAAGTAAAACAGAGCTATCAACTCACTACAACTACAACTCTCTACCCTTACTTCAACACTCAACTACACAGCAAAAGACCCAAGTCGAATTACACAGTAAATACACTGACACCCAAACAAAGCATAATCCAAACAATGATCACTAATACTCAAATAATAAACAAACCGAACACACAGGAAAACTCAAAAAACAAGAACCCTCCAGCATGTCGAAGTACATCGATCCACAACCAAAAAGGCCTGCCATTTTGAATTTGCTATCAGGTATCACTGAGAGTTGAGTGATAGAGTGAGTCAGCGGGGTACCAAAGAGGAAGTTGCAAACAAAGCAGAACTAAACTGAGAAGAGGCTAGAGTATAGGCGAGGAAACACTGGAGGGAATTTGGAGAAAGATGAGAGGAGATAAGGCAAGGTAGTGCAATTAAGTGTGAGAGAAGAATTGTGCGAGGACAAAATAGAGAAGCACAGTGAAAAATTGATCTAGATCTAATAATGGGGAAAGGCGGCGCAAGTTCCACAATAGCGAAAACTGAAAGAGAATAGAGCAGAGGATGTAAGCGAAGTGAAGAGTGAGTCGTGTGAAAGAGACGAGGAAGATGGATGGAGGAGTTGGCAGAGGATGCTAAAGAATGGAAGAAAGGGGGAAATTTTCAGTCACTATTGTAGAGAAACACAACCGCCTGAATTTTTGCTATATATATATAGGGAAATTCTATTTAGACAAAAAATGGTGACACAAATATAAGCACAAACAATCTCAACCACTAGATTTCCCACTGAATCACACCTCACACATAAAAACAAGCAAATCCAACAGTGTAAATTTTGTGTCTCTGTTTGTGTGTTTAATTTTGTGTTCCAATAGCTGCTCCCATATATATTGGAGCGACTATAGGAACACAAAATTATGTACACAAAATCTGGACCACACGATTTGTTTGCCTTTATGTGTGAGGTGTAATTCAGGGGGAGATCTAATGGTTTAGATTTCGTGCGTTTAATTTTGTGTCAATTTAGTCTTTCCCTATATATATATATATATATATATATATATATATATATATATATATATAGTTCTTTTTGTGAATATGTATATGCTGAAAATAAATAAATATATAAACTCTTAATAAAACTTATTTATAATCTGCATATTTAACTATATAAATGAACATGTATCTAACATGTAACAGCCCGCATTTTACGTATCAGAAGATCATAATATATTTTTATTTTATTCTGTGGGGGTTGGATCATTCTCATCTTTTAATATGTTTCTTATCGGGATGTGAGACATATCCATAATTTTTACCGATTTTGTTTGTGACCGTTTTACCCCTATCCATCTTGTACAGGGGATAACTTTTGACTCGGATTGAATCAGAGGGTGAGACCTATGCCATTGAAAAGGAATTGATGACTGCCTTTTCGTAGAGTGGTTACATTAAAGATTTGGCTCAGCGGTTTGGGAGAAATCGCGGTTTTAAGGTTTTTCAGTTGGCTGTCTAGGTTTGGCAAGCCAAAATGGGCTGAATTGGGAAGGCTCATTAGTGGGCTGGTGGAGACTATAAATAGGGGGGTAAGAGATATGGTTTTAGTTTTCCATTCTCTCATTTGGAGGCCTTGTGCTCCTCCTCCTTCTAGCACCTTTCCACCATTAAAATCAAAATCTAAGGACGGAAATCATAGATCTACACCATTGGAGACTAGATCTACATCAATTGAGGTAAGAGTTCATCGGATCAAGAGGTTTGGTGCGAGGTGCTTGCTGTCCGGATTTTTATTTCATCAACTTTATCTTGTTTTGGGGAATCGCTGAGTGATTTACATCTCTCACATGGATTCAATGAAGTATATGAATGTTTGATCATGTTTTCCATCAAATTCAAGTGTTTTACCATAGATCTATACCTTTTTTAAGTCCATTTTCATATGAATTACCCTATGATCTAAGTTAGCATGTTTAAGTCAGTAATTCTTATGCCATTTTACATGTTTATGCAAGTTAGATTCACAATTAGGTCATATGTTCATTTATTATGGTTTTTGGTGAAATTTGCATAATTTGATGATAACTGTAATTTTCATGATGTTAGCGGTTTCATAATATACTTATGATTGTATTAGATGTATTAGATGAGTAGATTTCGTCGATACAGTTGATTGGTGAAGTTTTAGTTGAAATTTGAGTTGAATTGGAACTGTACAGTAGACCGATCGGTCTAAAACCTTGTCTTGGGAACAAGCCAGGGGTAGTGCTTCAGAGGACCAATTGATGGTGCTTCAGAGGACCGATCGGTGGTGCTTCAGAGGACCATTCGGTGGTGCTTCAAAGGATCGAGCGGTGGAGTTTAGAAGGACTGATCGGTGGGTGATTCGGGTGGACCGATCGGTGGGTGCTCCGGGCCGATCGGTGGGTGTGTTTCACGGAGATCAGTGGGAGTGCTTCACGCCGATCGGTGTGTGCTTCAGGATGATTGTTGGGCTTGTTTCACAGAGGACAGTGGGTGCTCCAAGGGGGACCGATCAGTAGGTGCTCGAGGATTATTTCTGAAAAGTTAATTTTTCGGGTACGACTCAGATTCAAATAAAAAGATCTGAAAAAATATTTTTTTCTGGGGCAACCCCCCGAACCCTTGCCGTAGCGCAGTGGTGTAATTGGCTCCGCGATGGTGTGACTTTGAAGTAAAGTCTAGTAGGAAGGTTTGGAGTGTTGAAAAGTGTTCGTTGATCGGTGTAGAGCAGCGAATGATGTGACAACTCAAAGGTCGTGAGTTGGTGGATAATGGTTGCTCGAGAAAGTTGCTTGAGCTATGAAGAGTCATCGGGTTGGATGACTAGAGATGCGAAGGCCGAGAGATTATTATTGTCGTAAGTTTTAGCAGGCTCAAAGCAGAGGTACGATAGGTGCACCTAAAAGACCGACCGTAGGTCGAGTACCCTGGGTCTTGTAGAAAGGCCTCGTTGTCAAGGTTGGACATTGTCAAGGTTGGACATATGGAGCTTTAGCTTGGACTGGGGTTACAATTAGCCCTTGACATATGGAAAGGTTGGTCGTCATACGATTAACGATGATTTCAACGCAGGATTAGCAGTGATGCCCATAGTCAGTCATGGATGTTTGGTTGTTCTGTTTTGTACCGTCTCATGTAGGTTGTCCAACGTCGAAGGATTTGTTCCTTGAGTGCTTGTCTGATATTGGTTTAGGCCTCTGGGGCTTGCACTTGAGGGATGTTGAATTCGATTAGGATGGTTTACATGAGATATGTATAATCTGGAAGTCATGAGTGCTTTACCATGATTGAATGAGGGTTTCTGGTTTCCATGGATGAATGGTTGACTTGTTCATTGTAAAAGGCTATCACCGTCCGATGTGGAGAAGATAGGGTTGAATTCTTACCTGGTGTTGTGGGTAAACTAGTATGTTTATCTATCCATTTTCATATACTTTATTATTGAAGTTTGTTAGTTGTTTTATCGCTCACTAAGACTGTTGTCTGACTCAAGGTTTTATGTCTCCTCTTATTACCTTGGGTTATTCATCCGGTTGTGGATGGGCAGACTAAGTAGCAGGTTAGTGAGGATGGTGCTGCTGTGCGGAAGCGAGCAGTAGGCTGGCATACCAGTTTTATTACTATTTAGTATTTCTGTTTCCGCTATTAGAGTTTCTCTATGAGTGTTGTAGTGAGGCCTTATGTACATACTTGATATTTCCTATGATGTTGGGATAATCTTTTAGGATGTTATGAAAGTTTGAAAAGTTTGCTATAGGATGCTTCATTATTATTACCTATTATATATGTTCTATTATATTTTATCCTTGTGTTGTGAGTTCTATGACAAATTCCGATGTTGTTTACCTACTCTGATGATCGTCCATAGCTTCCTGGCACACTTTTCAGCGCATTTTTCGTCTTTTTTAGTGCAGGAGTTATGGATGGTCGTCACATTTGGTATTAGATCTCTGGTTAAGGATTTTAGCCAAAATTCGAGGATGTAATTAAGTATGATCGACGTCCTTGTAGATTTCAGTTGGATGCTTACTATATATGTTAACATATATAATAGTAGCGGTTGTATTCTTTAGCAGTTTTTCTTGGAAATGGCTAATTATTCTAAATTGCAGATTTAGAATGAATAGACGACCGTCAATACACGCTGCTAGGAGAGCTAATACTGGAGGGGGAAATAGTCGCGAACCAAACTACCCAGCCATGTTCAAGGCCATGGCGGCAACGATCATGAATCGGGTTCCTGCTCTAGTAGCAGTTGCGGTTGATGTTGGAGTTCCAGTGCCTAGAGCTGTAGAATTTGCAAAGCTATGCAAAGACTTTTCTTCATTGGAAGGAAAACAATTCAAGGGCACTGAACCAGTTGAAGAAGTCTAGAGGTGGATGGATACTTGTATTAGGATCTCCAAGGACTTAGGTGTTGATGATGCAACAAAGAGAAAGCTTGCATCAAGGCAATTTGAGGGCAGAGCAATGGACTGGTGGAACTCTGTCACACTTGAGACCCCTAAAGAGGATATTTCATGGGAGCTGTTCCAAGCTAAGTTTGAAGCGAAATTTATCTCCACCATGCAAAAATCTATTTTGTTTAAGAGATTCGTGGAGCTTAAGCAGAACGGTCGACCAGTTCTTGACTATATTTCTAACTTCGAGGCCTTGTCAAAGTATGCTCGTTCATATGTGGATACTCCTTATAAAAAAACGAGATGTCTGTCTTGGGGTTGGATTAATATCTTGGGAATCAGCTTGTGGATTACCTCGATGATAACTTTGAGAAGATCGCCGAGAAGACTTTGAGGCATGAAAGTCTGTTTCCTATGAAGATGTCTGTTGTTGCACCTAGGGAAGAACAAGAACCACAGAGGGTGGTAATAGTAAGAAGAGGAAGCAACAACAATAGAAAGGGAAGAATGGCCAAAATAAACCTAAGAGTGAGGTGGTTTGCTTTAACTGCCAACAGAAAGGTCATTTTGCTAGTGAGTGCAAGAACCCCAAAGATGAGAAGAAGTGCTTCAACCGTGGGAAGCCTGGGCATGAGAAGAAAGACTGTCCATAATCAGCTAAGGGCAAGCAGGTTGTGAAGGCATATGCTTTGGTAGTCGTGTCAACTTCTTCAAGAGCTCCTACTGCAGAGGAGAAGGGAAAGGGTGTCGTGGTGAAAGGTACTCTTTCTGTTAGTGGTGTTTCTGTGACACCCCACATCTGTTAATGTCACTCTATATAGAATGCATTAAGTTTCGTGAAGCATTATAGGTAAATAAGAATATAATATCACAAGACAGACATGTAAAATAGCAGCGGAATTAAAAACTTTGTTTAAATCAAAATGTCATGGTCTCGAATACTGAGTTCACATCATAAGTTTGAAATAAACAATTACATTAATAATATGTCTTGCCAAAAATATCAGAGTACAAAAGCATAAAACCATATTTCTCTTGCAAATCCTTAAGAGAGTTGACAAGAAGTCAAAGCGGTAAATCAATATCCAAAATCCAAGCTAAGCTGGAAGAATCCAAATCAACTCTAAGCACTTCCATCCTGAGAACCTGAGGGGGAAACGGAAGAGAGAGAAGAGGAGACAAAAGGGTCAGACATAAAGTCTGGAGAGTCCAGTTAATTTTAAATATAAATAAATAAAAGTATCATGGCAGGTATATAAAAACTGGATGAACAAGATAACAATAACAAGGAGAAGTGTGAACTGAGCAAGATAAGTTTGAATAGAATATATTGCACTTCTTAAATACGTTTCTCTGCACCGCACCAATACTAATATCTCTGAAACAGAATGATCCCTACAAATATAGTTCCATTAAATTTTCTTGATTTTTAGGTTACTTGGGTTAACGACACTCAATGCTTATACACACGCCGTACCCATTTACTTCCTAATGGATTAACCTAATAAGGTATATATGTAGCTACCTCTCAATACTGAGGTACTCCCATGGTATCCCACTTGCACTGTTTCCCTCGTAATACCACATAAAAGTATGTAGTCCCTCATCCTACGCCGGAATGATGTAAGGATCTCTATATAACAATGTTACGTTTTGGATATATCTGTCATTACTATGTTATGTAAATGTACGTACTGCTGCCATCGATCGAATCGGATTTCATTCCGGAGTAATGCCCTCAAGTCTACGATACATCACCCAGAGTAGTCATGCATGTATCTAGACTGTCCCACTTATGTACTATAATTGTAGCTCGATGCCTCAATCGCACATCCTCTAATGTGCACCGATTTCCGTGGCAGGGCGATACAAGAAACACAGAACTCGGTCGGGAGCTTTTCCGTATCTATACAGGCTCGTCTTTAAGAGTTTCTACAGATATTCCTAGGGTCTGTTTTCATGGTGGCTATGGCCCTACCTTGGCCCCTCCCTCAACTAGTAAAGACTACAAGAGCTGAACGACCGCCCCTAATAACAAACAATCTAAACATCCATTTGGCGTCTTCCCTCAACCACCCGTACCCCAATAGTGAAAGGTGAAATGGTATGTTGGTTTCAGCTCTAGTCTTTTCACGTTCCACTGGTTACTGATGACGGGTATCCGACGATCTACTATCCTTGTTGGTCGTGAACTTTTGCCTCCTCGATGAGGCAACCGCCGAATCACCCTGGTGTCACACATCACACATTCTGACTGCATAGCTACTTCTGCAGTCAAGGCCCACCCACCTAGTAGTTACGCGCAGACCCTACCTCTGCGAGCACAGCCTAACACACCTGCCACCCCACAGAGGACTACTAGGAGCACCTTACGTACCTCAGGAAGCCGCGTGCTTCCCCTTCCAGTTCTTCGGAGCTGTCAGAACAATCAAATGAATGTGCGCTCCCCCTCATGCCTTATAACACCACGATGATCTACACCGTTTGGTTATTCACCTTTAATCGTGTGGACTGGTCCAAGCGCCTCACTTTAATATGTTGTCAGACCCTATGTCTAAACATTCTTTTACACGCTTGCCTTACCTCATCAGGTTTTCATTTAATTTGGTTATTCTCATTTATATTGAATTCTTAATCAAGTTACCAAGTTCCTCTTACTTATTAATTTTGGTTATAAAACTTAACCCATTTAAGCTCATTAATAAGCCCACAACGTGTTATTCTCTAGATTGTGGCCCAAGGTCTATAACCCACAATCTCTTTAGTATTCTTGCTTGAGTACATCATTACAATAACATGTTCTACTTAATATGTTATTAAGTATATCTCAATTCATATGTTTCTTAATTAACATGTCACTTACCATTTATGATTAAATACAACTTATTTCATTTTACAAGTTTTCCTCATTCTTTCTCATTTAATCATAATTCCATCTTATTATTGTCTACTTATTAACTAAGTTCTCTTAGCTAAGGTTTACTAATAAGTATTCTTTCCATAAATAAAACTTATGTTGTCCTCATCCGTAGATTTCAGATTCTTGTTCTTGTAAATAATTTAATTTAAAATTAAGTACAATCCCCTTACATAAGTTAGTCTATTCCCTTTTCATGTATTATAACCTAAGTTATAATTTCCACTTATCCCTAGTATAAGCCTAAACATCTTACATTTTCTGTTCGTACATGTTAATGCCCCAGACCTCTCACATTAAGTCAACCACTTGTGGATGCTGGATATGTCAGGTGACTCCGGGCAGACTTAAACCACAAGTTTAGACTTAACCTCGTGTCGTGGCGCTGTTATGCATTAGACCCCTCACATTAGATTAATCGCTTGTGGTTGCTGGATATGCTGGGCGTGTAACACCCCGTAAATTTCAATGTTAATGTTCACAAATTAAAGAATAACTAATCTCAGACATAAGAATTAAGGGAAATGGGTTGCGCAATTGTGTTCGTCTCAGAATTCTGGTTGAGATAGAGTCCGAGTTTGCATGAATTGGACTTCGTATGAAGAAGTTATGGCCATCTGAAGTTTCAGAAAAATTTAAACAGATTTTGAAAATTCAAAATTCAGAGTCAGATGGGCTAGGCGAGAAAATTCCCGCTAGGGCCAGGTCGACCATAGGGTCGACCTGGGGGTCGACCTGCCCTAACCAGGTCGACTTGCTCCCCGGGCAGATTTATTTAATGACCTGTTAGTGACTAGATGCTGACTCATTAGGGTTTCTGATCTGCTTTGATTGGCTGGGATTAATTCTGGGTTGATTGGACGGCCTAAACTAATCCTAAAATCTATAAAAAGGCATGTAGACTCAAACCTTAAAATCAAATCAAAATTAGATCAATGGCCGTCATGTTGTCACTTCAAACCCTAGAGTAGCCGCCACCAATTAGAAGCAAAGTTTTGCAACTCAATTCAAATCAAATCAAGCCTAAAACTACAACAACGAAATTGTCTACAACAAGGGAATGCTAATCAATTATAGAATTCAGATACCAGAACTCAAGACCCTCTTTTTCGGTGAGTTCTAGTCACTTTTAGGTTTAAATAAATAAAAGTGAATCGTGGTAGACTATGATTTGGGTATATGTTGTTTGTAGTTATGCAAGTTTATTGTTGTTGTCGATCATGAAATTATGCAAGTTTATTGTTATTGTTGATCATGAAATTATGTAAGTTATTGTGTGATGAATTCATGAATCTATGCAAGTCGTTATCATGAATCTATGCAAGTCATTATCATGAATCTATGCAAGTTGTTATTATGAATCTATGCAAGTTGTTATCATGAATCTATGCAAATTGTTATGAGATCATGCAAGTTAATATTCCTAAAACTATGCAAGTTGTTATGTTATGCAAGTGGTTAAACATGTTGTAAATCATGAATCTATGTGAGTTGTTAACTATGTTGTTAATTCATGAACCTATGAAAGTCACCTATGCAAATTGTTATGTTGTGAATCATTAACCTATGTTAGTTGTTAATTATGTTGTTAATTCATGAACCTATGCAAGTTGTTATATTGCAAAATCATGAATCTATGCAAGTTGTTAATTATGTAGTGAATCATAATTATATGCAAAGTTATCATGTCATTTTCCCTAGTTGTCATGCTTATGCCAAAATTGTATTGAAAACAATCATCTTGTCATTCCCTTTATTTTGTTGTTATGGTGAGGCTACCTTGTAGCCTCGATGACGCCAAAAACGCAAACGGTTACGCTAGTTAAGAAACGGGGAAAAAGGAGAATCTGTAATAGACATAATTTACATAATGTTTATGTAAATTGGGCACATGATTTTAGTAGCGAAACATATAAATAATTACCTATTATGATATGAGTAAAATTGGGTAAAAATTGTATAATTTGAATATAACCATTTATGGATAAGAAATTCAAATTGTTAATAAAATAGGTAACAACACCAATAAAAAGGGAAGGGTATATTAATTAACTTAATTAATCAAAGAGGAATGTTTAAGCAATTGAAGTCTAAAGATTTAATTGGCATAAATGCCTTAAATGGCATAAAGTAAATTTGTGAAGAAATTGGTATGATTTTACATACCATAAATAGATGGACATAATTGAGTCAATTATGGCCATAGTTAAATTTGAAATTAATTGATAATTTGAATAGGGAAATTAATTCAAATTGGGGAAAATAATTAATTTTGTAATTAATCGTCTAAGACACGAGGTTAGGCTCTTTTGTGCTGTAAGACTGCCCGGACCCGCCCGACAAATCCAGTTGACACAAATGCCAGTCTAATGTGGGAGGTCTTAGGCATAAACTAAATGCGTGACAGTTGTAAAGATACGAGGTTAGGCTCTTTTGTGGTGTAAGACTGACCGGACCCGCCCGGCAAATCCAGCTGCCACAAATGCCAGTCTAATGTGAGAGGTCTTTATAAGGTTACGGACTTAATGAATTAAGAAACACTTAACCAGATAAACATGTATTGGGGTTAAGTGGGTGCCTTTGGTGGCATGTGGAATTAAGTGGGTGCCTTGGGTGGCATGTGAAATGCGATTAGGTGTCTCAATAATTAATTAATGCTGATTAAAGACTACTTAACCAAACTTAATACATATGATCTGTATGATGATAGACATAAGTTAGGGTTAATTAAAACGAATTGGATTGTGGGTTGGGTTAAGTACAACTGATGGGTAGGTGGGTAATATTAATATATATTGGTCCACAAACTTAACCATTAAATAAATAGGATTAAATCAGTGGGTGGGTTAAGTACAACTGAAGGGTAGGTGGGTAATATTAATACATATAGGCCCACAAACTTAACCGGATAAAAAGGGTTATGTAATTAAAGACACCTAATGGTATACATAACTGGGGAAAAATAGTAAAGTGATGTATTAAAGACACCCTTAGGGGTACACATAACTAATGGGAATAGATAGAGTTATGTATTAAAGACACCTATAGGTACGCATAACCGATAGGTGGAATAGGGGTTATGTATTAAAGACACCTATAGGTACCCATAACTGATTGAGGGCTATGTAATTAAAGACACCTTAGGGTAAACATAGTTAGTAGAAAACCTAGTGGGGATACAAGACATAGGGGAGAACTTGTAACATGTTGTGTGGGACCCATTTCAGTCAGTAACCCAGAGGGGTATCTAAGTAAAGAACTCCGTACTAGGCAGGGAAGGGGCACGCTTACTGATTGATTGTAAGAGATCCAAAACGAGACGGATGGTGTGGGCGGTGCAAACCGATCGGGGACATGTGCGTGCATGGGCCGAGCAGAGGGGGACAAGACGACCATGACACCAATAGGTATAACTGTGCACACCTTAGGTTGCCACTTTAGGGAAGTGATACACCCTAGTTGTGGGACCAACACAGGGTATCTACAGAGTAGGGAGCCGATCGATTATGGTAGTGGTTAGGGTAAACCCGGACGTATGCCCTAAGTCTACCAATTTATAGTAGGAGGGTAGTGGGTACGATTAGTTGAGATAGGGACAGGCGGCACCTATGACAACATCTAGGAATACACGAAACTACCACCATCGTTATCATTAGCGGAAGGGATCATCCCATCTTGATTTGACTAGTAATAGTGCAGAGTAGTTAGTAGTTTGTAGTGAAGCATACATCTTACCTTATTTATCCTGTCATACCTGCCATCTGTACCATGAATCCTCCTATCCACTTTGTATGCATGTCATGTTTACCTTTATTTATTTACTGGCTAAAAGTTACTGGACTCACCAGACGTATGTCTGACCTAGTTCGTTTCGCCTCTTTTCTTCCGTTCCCCCCCAGGTTCTCAGGAAGGAAACACCCAGGTTTAGTCAGGATTTGGATATCATCTTCTAGGAGCTACTTTTGAAGTATGTCTCGAGTCTCTGTCTCTTATATGGCTTGCTCTTTAATATGGGGAATGATGTTTTTCTTTTAAATACCTACGTACTCTGATGATGTAAGACAGAAGTATTTTAATGGTTTTATGACTCATGGTATTATGTAACAAAGTACTTTGGTGATTTAATAAAGTAGTTTATTTTCTGCTGCAAAATTTTTATATCTGCCTTGTGATATTCTGTGTCTATTTACCAAAACCGCTCCATTAAAGTTAAGGCATTCCCTTTGTGAGTGACCTTAATGGAGGTGGGGTGTTACACTTGGTATCAGAGCTAAAGGTTACCAGATTATATAAAAGTTTTGAAATTATTTTTCAAAAAGGTTTTAAAAGAAAGTATTTTCAAAAAGGAAAGCCTGTTTTGAAAAACATTCCCTGAAAAGCCATATGTAGGATCTTTCGGTCCTTTTTCTAAAATCTCTCCCTTTTTCTTCTTAGTATGTCTGAGGATCTTAACCTTCCAAAGGGTGTACCGATACCGGGATGGTTTAGGAGGTATTTGGAAGCTAAGGCCACCGCTGCAGGTCCAGCAAATGTTCCTCCTCCCCCAGCTGCACCCGTTCCTCCTCCCCCCCCTCCTCGTGTTGATACTTTTGCAAAGATATGTAAGGACTTTTGGGCAATGGGCGGGAAACCTTTTCACGGGTCGGAGACGTTTATTGAAGCTCGAAATTGGCTAAAGGAGGTGGAAGAATTGTTTGGAATCTTTGAGGTAGAAGATGGTAGAAAGGTCCAGTTAGTTGCCTGGTTAATGAAGGATGAGGCCTCGTTTTGATTGGAGGTCACTAATGGAGAGCGTCCAGTTGATACTTAGCCGGATTCCAGGCGTAGGCCTGAGGCGAAATTTCTCTCACGAGCAGAAAAAATCTATACATGGAAAGTTTTTTGGCATTGAAGCAGGGGGATCTATCAGTAAAAGAGTACGTCAACAAGTTCAATCAGTTGGCGAGGTTTGGCTTAGACTTGGTGAACACACATGAGAAGAAGGCTCTAAGATTTGTTAAAGGCTTAAATGAGCCGCTACATGGACTGGCTATGACCCACGTTCCCATGGGGGCCACTTTTGAAAAGCCGGTGGATATGGCCCTAATGCATGAAGAGGACAAAGGAGCAAAGGAAGAGGAAAAAGTTGAAGGGACATTGAAAAATGAGAAGGCGGGACCCAAGAAAGGATAGCAACAGCAACAGCAGAAGAAAGGCAAGAAGGATGACAAGGGAAAGGATAAGAGGAAATGCCACTATTGTGGGAAAGAAGGTCACCTAGTCAAAGAATGTAAAAGGAGGAAGTTCAATTGCTTTAAGTGTGGAGAGGTCGGACACTTCTCCAAGGAATGCCCGAAGGCGCAGGGATCGCAAGTGACTTCTGGAGGGCAGGCGAATGCTCTCGTGGCAGATGGATAAGATAGAGATAGGAAAAATTTATGTAAAAGGTTTAATTTCCTTATGAAGTAAAGACTCTTTTGGATTCTGGCATTTTGATTTTGTAATTGAGACTCTGCACTTTAATATTAGTCTTGTTTCTGATCCCGTAGTTGTTTCAAACCCCTTTGGTGGTTCAGCTCATTTATTGGTAAGGGTTTGAAATTATCTGTTTTAGGCATAAAAAATTTGAATGTGACATTTGTGTGCTCAAGTTTATGGGCTATGGGTTGGTTCTAAATGGACCAGCTTTCTATGTAGAGGGCCGTTCTAGATTTTGAGAGAAGGGTCTTTAAGTTTCTAACTTGTCATAGGAAGACCCCCAAAGTTTCTTGTGACCCACAAGGACCTGTTATGCTTAGCTTTCTGAGAGTCATTCTGTAATCTGATCTGTACCAGTAGTCTGTAAGTATCTGAAAATTTCTGAGGGATAGGGGTTTCTACTCGAAGCATGAAGTAGATCTCCAGTTTTGACATTGTTTAATGGGGGTAATTCTTTGGGTGTCAGTCTGATGTTGATTTCGGTCTTCGGGGCTGAGACTTAGGGAATTATTCTCTTAACCAATGTCAAATAGGAATAGAGCTTTTGTTTTAGTTATATCATTTGTTTATATCCCATAGACCGGATCTTCGACCTTTAGATAGGAAATCCATGGATGTAAACATGTGCTTTGGACATGTTATGTTTGATGGTTGCAAGTGGATGCAAGTGTTTGCTAGTGATTGCTCGTGGATGCATTTACACACACATTAGGCACTAGGTCGGCTCAGATCACTTTCATATTGTATATAAAAATGTGTGTGCATATTTAGGGTAATGGATGAACAATGGTTGTGTTATCATATGGATGCTGCATTTTGATGAATGTTTGAGCACACATGAAGAAATAATATGTATCGATAAGGGTTCTTTCGCATACATGTTGGACTCATGTCACTGACATAATTTGCATTAAGGAGGTCAACTGAATCAGTAGACCGCCTAATTTTGCATTAGATAAGGAACATATACACACACTTTTTGCATATGTTCACACGGCATTAGAAATCTTTTAAGGACAATGGATGCCTGTGTTTGATGGTGGAGTAGATGGATGATTGCATGGTAGGATGCACATTCTTCTTGACTTGAAGATTTCGGGGACGAAATCCTTTAAGGAGGGGAGAATGTAACCACCCATAAATTTCAATGTTAATGTTCACAAATTAAAGAATAACTAACCTTAGACATAAGAATTAAGGGAAATGGGTTGCGCCATTGTGTTCGTCTCGGAATTCTGGTTGAGATAGAGTCCGAGTTTGCATGAATTGGACAAAATTCAGAGTCAGATAGGCTAGGCGGGAAAATTCCCGCCAGGGCCAGGTCGACCTGGGTGTCAACCTGCCCTAACCAGGTTGACCTGGGGGTCGACCTGCCCTAACCAGGCTGACCATAGGGTCGACCTGCCCCCCCAGGCAGATTTGTTTAATGGCCTGTTAGTGACTATATGCTGACTCATTAGGGTTTCTGAACTGCTCTAATTGGCTGGGATTAATTCTGGGTTGATCGGACGGCCTAAACTAATCCTAAACTCTATAAAAAGACATGTAGACTCAAACCCAAAAATCAAATCAAAATTAGATCAATGGCCGTCATGTTGTCACTCCAAACCCTAGAGTAGCCGCCACCAATTAGAAGCAAAGTAGAGCAACTCAATTCAAATCAAATCAAGCCTAAAACTACAACAACGAAATTGTCTACAACAAGGGAACGCTAATCAATTACAGAATTCAGATACCAGAACTCAAGACCCTCTTTTTCGGTGAGTTCTAGTCACTTTTAGGTTTAAATAAATAAAAGTGAATCGTAGTAGACTATGATTTGGGTATATGTTGTTTGTAGTTATGCAAGTTTAGTGTTGTTGTGGATCATGAAATTATGCAAGTTTATTGTTATTGTTGATCACGAAATTATGTAAGTTATTGTGTGATGAATTCATGAATCTATGCAAGTCGTTATCATGAATCTATGCAAGTCATTATCATGAATCTATGCAAGTTGTTATTATGAATGTATGCAAGTTGTTATCATGAATCTTTGCAAATTGTTATGAGATCATGTAAGTTATTATTCCTAAAACTATGCAATTTGTTATGTTATGCATGTGGTTAAACATGTTGCAAATCATGAATCTATGTGATTTGTTAACTATGTCGTTAATTCATGAACCTATGCAACTCACCTATGCAAGTTGATATGTTGTGAATCATTAACCTATGTTAGTTGTTAATTATGTTGTTAATTCATGAACCAATGTAAGCTGTTATGTTGCAAAATCATGAATCTATGCAAGTTGTTAATTATGTAGTGAATCATAATTATATGCAAAGTTATCATGTCATTTTCCCTAGTTGTCATGCTTATGCCAAAATTGTACTGAAAACAATCATCTTGTCATTCCCTTTATTTTGTTGTTATGGCGAGGCTACCTTGTAGCCTCGGTGACGCCAAAAACGCAAACGGTTACGCTAGTTAAGAAACGGGGAAAAAGGGGAATCTATAATAGGCATAATTTACATAATGTTTATGTAAATTGGGCACATGATTTTAGTAGCGAAACATAAGAATAATTACCTATTATGATATGGGTAAAAATGGTATAATTTGAATATGACCATTTATGGATAAGAAATTCAAATTGTTAATAAAATAGGTAATGACACCTATAAAAAGGGAAGGGTTAATTAATTAACTTAATTAATCAAAGAGGAATGTTTAAGCAATTGAAGTCTAAAGATTTAATTGGCATAAATGCCTTAAATGGCATAAAGTAAATTTGTGATGAAATTGGTATGATTTTACATACCATAAATAGATGGACATAATTGAGTCACTTATGGCCATAGTTAAATTTGGAATTAATTGATAATTTGAATAGGGAAATTAATTCAAATTGGGGGAAATAATTAATTTTGTAATTAATCGTCTAAGACACGAGGTTAGGCTCTTTTGTGGTGTAAGACCGCCCAGACCCGCCCGGCAAATCCAGCTGCCATAAATGCCAGTCTAATGTGGGAGGTCTTAGGCATAAACTAAATGCGTGATAGTTGTAAAGGCACGAGGTTAGGCTCTTTTGTGGTGTAAGACTGCCCGGACCCGCCTGGCAAATCCAGCTGCCACAAATGCCAGTCTAATGTGAGAGGTCTTTATAAGGTTACGGTCTTAATGAATTAAGAAACACTTAACCAGATAGACATGTATTGGGGTTAAGTGGGTGCCTTTGGTGACATGTGGAATTAAGTGGGTGCCTTGGGTGGCATGTGAAATACGATTAGGTGTCTCAATAATTAATCAATGCTGATTAAAGACTTCTTAACCTAACTTAATACATATGGACTGTATGATGATAGACATAAGTTTGGGTTAAGTAAAACGAATTGGATTGTGGGTTGGGTTAAGTACAACTGATGGGTAGTGGGTAATATTAATATATATAGGCCCACAAACTTAACCATTAAATAAATAGGATTAAATCAGTGGGATGGTTAAGTACAACTGAAGGGTAGGTGGGTAATATTAATACATACATGCCCACAAACTTAACCGGATAAAAAGGTTTATGTAATTAAAGACACCTAATGGTATACATAACCGGGGCAAAATAGTAAAGTTATGTATTAAAGACACCCTTAGGGGTATGCATAACTAGTGGGAATAGATAGAGTTATGTATTAAAGACACCTATAGGTACGCATAACCGATAGGTAGAATAAGGGTTATGTATTAAAGACACCTATAGGTACACATAACTGATTGAGGGCTATGTAATTAAAGACACCTTAGGGTATACACAATTGGTAGAAAACCTAGTGGGGATACAAGACATAGGGGATAACTTGTATCATGTTGTGTGGGAGTCGTTTCAGTCAGTAACCCAAAGGGGTATCAAAGTAAAGAACTCTGTACTAGGCGGGGAAGGGGCACGCTTACTGATTGATTGTAAGAGATCCAAAACGAGATGGATGGTGCGGGCGGCGCAAACCGACCGGGGACATGTGCGTGCATGGGCCGGGCAGAGGGGGACAAGACGACCGTGACACCAGTAGGTATAACTATGCACACCTTAGGTTGCCACTTTAGGGAAGTGATACCGCCTAGTTGTGGGACCAGCACAGGGTATCTACAGAGTAGGGAGCCGATCGATTAGGGTAGTGGTTAGGGTATATCCGGACGTATGCCCTAAGTCCACCAATTTATAGTAGGAGGGTAGTAGGTATGACTAGTTGAGATAGGGGCAGGCGGCACCTATGACAGCAGCTAGGAATACACGAAACTACCACCATCGTTATCATTAGCGGAAGGGATCATCCCATCTTGATTTGACTAGTAATAGTGCAGAGTAGTTAGTAGTTTGTAGTCTTACCTTATTTGTCCTGTCATACCTTCCATATGTACCATGAATCCTCCTATCCACTTTGTATGCCTGTCATGTTTACCTTTATTTATTTACTGGCTAAAAGTTACTGGACTCACCATACGTATGTCTGACCTAGTTCGTTTCGCCTCTTTTCTTCCGTTCCCTCCAGGTTCTCAGGGAGGAAACACCCAGGTTTAGTCAGGATTTGGATATCATCTTCTAGGAGCTACTTCTGAAGTATGGCTCGAGTCTCTGTCTCTTATATGGCTTGCTCTTTAATACGGGGAATTATGTTTTTCTTTTAAATACCTATGTACTCTGATGATGTAAGACAGAAGTATTTTAATGGTTTTATGACTCATGGTATTATGTAACAAAGTACTTTGGTGATTTAATAAAGTTGTTTATTTTCCGCTGCAAATTTTTTATATCTATCTTGTGATATTCTGTGTCTGTTTACCAAAAACGCTCCACTAAAGTTAAGGCATTCCCTTTGTGAGTGACCTTAATGGAGGTGGGGTGTTACAGTGCGGCTCCAGGCAGATTTATACCACAAATGCAATCTAACTTCGTGTCTAAGCATTACTATGGTTCCATTATTTTAGGCATATCCATATTAATAAGTTTCCCTATTCCAAATAAAGATTATTATGCCCCTTTTTAATTCATATTTCATTATGCACAATATGCCCTTTTTCCCAAGTCATAAATCAATATTTTTTTTTTGAAGGAGGTTAAAGATTTCATTGATGCATTGAGCCAAAATCAGCCCAAGCCGAAAACACATATAGATTCAGCCCATACAAACAACAGCAGCCAATGATAGTACGAAACGCAATGATTGCGTGTACCAACCAGGAGAATTTCCATAACGGCGTGAAACACAGTAGTATAGGCCTCAAACTTTTATCCTAAATTTAGCAAAAAATAGGGCATCAGTCATGGAGGCCGAAAGCTCCAGTTCTCGGCGATGCTATCTTCTTCCTGGGCATTTCTGGTATCCGCCTTCCTCTTAATGCGTCTGATAAGTATGTTGACATCTGATTGTATGAGTGAATTGACTAATTTGCTGTTTCTTCTTTTCTGCTCAAACACACGGCGGTTTCGTTCTTTCCAAATGTGGTGTATTGAAGTGGTCAGTGCTATTTGAATCAATTGCAGGCGGAATGGCGAGAGGCTTTGCAGACTCAGGTAATGTAGTTCATCTTCAAGGTTGCCATTAAAATAAATTTCGCATTTTTTCCGAGTCTCTTGATTATGTCTTTGCTGTAACAGCACTCGTAAAACAGATGAGAATGCGATTCCTGCGTGATATTGCATAAATTGCAAGTAAGATTGACATTGAGGTTCCATTTGGCCAAGCGATCTGAAGTTGGTAATCTGCAATTTATTGCTTTGTAGGTCGTGAAGGCCATTTTAGGGCAGTTAGATTTATTCCAGACGGAGTTTGCCTAGTCCTTCACTTCATTTCTTGACCTTATACTATTCCAAGCCGAGAGGGTGGAGTAATGACCATCAGCCGAGTCTATCCAAGCCCAGATGTCTGAGGTTAGGTTAGGCTCAATTTGGATTGTCTGAATTGTAGGTTGTAGTGCCTGCATGCAGCTGAGATTGGTAGTACACCAGTTGCCATTAGTAATAAGTTTATCTACCTTGTGTGTGTAACCTCCTACTGCCGTGAGAGAGTCCCAGCCAAGCACCTTAATGAGTGTATTGCCATGGAACCAAGGGTCTTTCCATAGAAAAGTATTTTTACCATCTGCAAATTTTCTATGAATCAACCTTTTCAGTGAGTCTCTATTATCCATAATAGTTTTCCACACCGATGAGGCGTTGTTATCGCATTTCATAATCCAAAAATCGTCTTTCATGTATCTGTTTCTCATCCACTTTGACCAAAGAGACTCGCCTTGAATGATTTTCCATGCTAGTTTAAGGCAGTATGTTTTCTTGAGCTCTTTGAGATTAATTAACCCCACACCCCCTTCGGCCTTAGGTCTGCATAGTATATCAAAACTTACTTTGTGAATTCCTCCTCGCCAAAGGAAATTAGCACAGATTGAGTTTATTTTTTCGATGGAGCAGTCTGGGATTTGGAATGTTTGCAACCAAAACCTAACCTTGGCTGTAATCACTGTGTGAATCAGTTCCATACGACCCGCGAAAGAGAGTAATTTTGAACTCCAGCCATTGATTTTGTCTTTGATTTTTGCAATCAAGTCACCACATTCACTGTCAGTGATGGTGTTAGACGAGAGAGGAATGCCTAAGTATTTGACTGGGAGTTGACTTTCATTAATATCCAAGCCACTCAGTATTGATGCTTTTTCTTTAGCAAATTTGTTGAAGTAGCATTTGGATTTTCCATTGTTGATTTTCAGACCTGCATAGGATTCGAGATTAGCAAAAATTTCTTTGATTGCCTTGGCAGCCTGAGCATTGGATTTAGTAACCACGATGAGGTCATCAGCATAAAGGAGGTGGTGCACACTTGGTTGGTGGTTATAAATCGGCTGGAACAAACCAATGTGACAAGCCAGCTCCATTTGCAGGGAGAAATACTCCATTGCAATGGCAAAAAGGTATGGCGAGAGCGGGTCGCCTTGCCTAATTCCTCTGTTAGAATAGATGAACCCCTTAGGAGCTCCATTGATCATGATAGAGAAAGTAGGCGATGAGATACATTCCTTAGCAAGCGCCGAGAATTGAGTGGGGAAACCCATACAATTTAACATATGTATAATGAATTCTCGATTTAATCTGTCATATGCTTTATGTAAATCTATTTTTAAGCACATTTTATCAGCTCCTTTTTTGTTAAATTGCCGAACCAATTCATGAGCAAGAAGAGAGTTTTCTGAGATATGTCTACCTCTAATGAATGCAGACTGACATGAGGAGATTAGATCAGGTAGAAATTGAATGAGTCTGTTGCATATAACTTTGCTGAGTAGCTTGTAAATCAGGTTACAGCAAGCAATCGGTCTGTAGTCCTCAATTTTGCTTGGTTTGTTTATTTTTGGTATGAGAGTGATGAATGTATGGTTGATTTCTTGTAGAAGCTTTCCTGTGATGAATGATTCTTGAATTGCCAGTAAAACAAAATGTTTCAACTTTTCCCAATGCAGTTTAAAGAACTTAGCGTTCCACCCGTCGGGACCGGGGCTGGAGTCGTCTTTGATGGAGTACAAGGCAGCCCTGACTTCCATTTTGGTTACCATACTCAGCAGCATAGTAGCCCCCTCTTCGTTTACCAGTCGCCTGCAGTTAACATGGGGTAACACACTAACATATGTACCATTATATAAATCTTTGAAATATTCAATAGCAGCCTTTTCAAAAGTATCCAAGTCAGAGACTGGTTCGCCATGTTCATCGAGAGCATTCAAGAAATTATTGTAATTCTTCCGATAGGACATTTTCGTATAGAAAAATTTTGTGCAATCATCGCCTTGAGTCAACCAGTTTACTTTAGCCTTCTGTTTCAAATCAATATATATATATATATATATATATATAATGCCCAAATCTGTATTCATATATTTGCTAATTTATGTCCCTAGTCCATATTCACATATTTTAGTACAAGTTATTTCCAAATTCATATCCACATATATTCCAATTTACGCCCAAATCATATTTTACATATGTCCCAATTTACGCCCAAATCATATGCCAAATCCTACTTTACATATGTTCCAATTTACGCCCAAATCATATTTTCCAATGTATGCCTAAATTCATATTCACTATATCCAACACGATGTATATTCCCAAATCAATATTCTTATATATTTCCAAATTTTATGTCCAAATTTATATTCATATTTTCCCATACTAATTATGCCCCAAATTATGTCTTTCCCAGTCGTTCTCAATATCTCGTGTTCGCATATTTCAGCATTAGACCTAGATTCGAAGGTAGCCTGGCTATATAAAAATAAAAGGGAAAAGAGGGGAAGAAGAGAATCAAAAATGGCATAGTGACGAATCAATAATAAACTGACAGAAATAGGCATAAAACTGAATAGATATATTATGACAAGATTTAACATGGTGGCGATAGGAACATATAAAGGCAGATCTGATAATTATGTCATAATAGAACTTGTTTAGGCATAGATCCAATATCCAATTTCTATATACATTTTGATTACCAATTAAATATTTAGATCTAAAAATAACATGAACTCACAATGAATAGATCTAAGGAAATGGATCCAAACTACTGCGAAGAACACGTTGGAATTGTTGTTGTCGCCATCATTGAATATGTATAATCTTTGCTAAATTGGATTTGGAAAACAATAGGCTATTTGACTTTTGTTGCGGCAGAGCTCCGCCGTCGCCACCATTTTTCAGATGAATAAAAACCTAGGTTTAGGGTCCTATATGTAGCCTAAAATAAATGAATCTTACTTAGAAAGGTGTCCAGATACAAACGAAATATTTCGCCCAGATCTGCTTAAGGGGTCGACCCCCGTTGAAGGGATCGACACCCCTTTGGTTGGGTTTCGACCCTCCTTTAATGGGGTCGACGCCCCTTTGGTGGGGTCGACCCCCTTTTGAAGGGGTCGACACCCATGGGTGGGAAATCTGCCACCTCCCCAAATTTCAAATTTTGAACCGATTTTTGAATTTCTGGACCTAATTTTGAATTTCTGGACCCTATATATATTACATATATATATTCTTCTTGTGTGTATACAAACTTCAAATCTTGATAACTACTTCGTACGAAGTCCGTTTTACGCAAACCAGATGTCTATCATGACTAGAATTTCAAGACGGACGCAATGACATAGTCTTTTTCCCTTAATTTTTAATATTAAATTAAGTTTTCCTTAATTCATTGTTAATAGTGTATTTTAAATTAATTATTCTTTAATTCATCATCTTTAGTGTCATTTAAAATTTTGGGGTGTTACAGTTTCAGTTCGAGTTTTGTTTGATACTGGAGCATCGCATTCATTCATTTGCAATGAGCTTGTTTGTCGCTTGGGTCTGGAACGCGAGATTTGTGATAGACCATTGATTGTGACCAATCCAGTTGGGGGTTTGTCCATTTTTTGCATGTTGTGTCGTATGTAGTGTTGACGAGTCATGGTTGCTCTTTTGTGTGTGATTGCTTTGTTCTTAACTTCGCTAGGTTTGGGATCATCTTGGGCATGGATTGGCTCAAGATGTATGCGACAAGGGTGAATTGCGAGAAGCTAGAGGTGAGGGTCAGAGATATGGAAGGACGAAAGGTGATGATTAGATGTAAGCACGAGGACGGGGTCTTCGTGAGCTATCTATATTCGCTTGGGATTCCACAAGAAGACCTATCATCACTGTTGTTCGCTAATGAGTATGTAGATGTATGTCAAAGGGTTGCTGCCACATCGTGAAATCGAGTTTAGGATCGATTTGGTCGAGGGTGGTAGACCAGTCATTATGCCTCTTAGGAGGATGGTGCCTAAGGAACAGCGAGAGTTGTAGGTGCAAGTTTGTGACCTTCTGGGGATGGGATTTATTAGGAGAAGTGTTTCCAAATGGGGTGCACCGGTCATGTTTGCAACCAAGGTAGATGGATCGTTAAGATTGTGTGTGGACTATCATGAGCTGAACAAGGTGACTAAGAAGAACAAGTATCCGTTACCAAGGATTAATGACTTGTTCGATCAGCTTCACGAAGTCAAAGTGTTTTCTCAGATGGATTTTGCAACGGGATTTCACCAGTTGAGGATGACAAAGGATAGTGTGCCAAAGATTACTTTTAGGACACCATCTGGGTTTTTCGAATGGTTGGTGATGCCATTCGGGTTGACTAACATGCCAATGTATTTTGTGGATCTTATGAATAGGATTTTCAGAGATCAGTTGAACAAGTCTGTGCTTGTGTTCTTCGATGACATTCTGGTTTACTCCCTGGACGAGGAAGAACATAAGACGCACTTGAGAGTCGTATTGAAAATCTTGCGAAAACATCAACTGAGAGCTAAGTTTTCGAACTGTCATTTCCTGAAGAGTGAAGTGAGGTTCTTAGGCCATGTTGTTTATGGAAATGGGATAGCAGTGGACCCCGCTAAAGTGGAAGAAATCCAGGACTGGGATAGGCCAAAGAATGCGACGGATGTTCAGAGTTTCCTTGGGTTGGCTGGTTACTACTGACGGTTTATCAAGGATTTATCCAAGGTAGATGCACCGCTGATAGGATTAATGAAGAAGAACCGAGTGTTCACATGGGACGCAAAGTGTAATAAGCGTTCGGGATCCTGAAAGAGAAATTGATGAGTGCACCTGTGTTAACCATTCCAAGTGGCAATGAAAGAGAGGAATTACCCAACTCATGATTTGGAGTTGGCGGCGATTGTGTTTGCTCTGAAGATGTGGAGACATTACCTATTGGGAGTTCGATTCGAGTTGTTTATGGATCACAAGTTGTTGAAGTATCTTTTCTCCCAAAAGGATTTGAATCTTCGGCAGCAACAATGATTGGAGTTTCTGGCGTCATATGACTTTGGTATAGCCTATACTCCCGGCAAAGGCAACGCAGTTGTAGATGCATTGATTCGAAGACTGGTGAGTTTGGGAGCGATGTTTTTAGAATGGAAGAGCCTCAAGTATTTGGCAAGGTTTGATTTTAGGCCAGGATGCGAATTGGAGCCTGATATGTTGGCAAGCTTATCGATAATACCTACACTTATCGAAAGAATTGGAGAAAGCCAAAAGCAAGATGTTAAGCTTGTAGTGTTTATTCAAATGTTGATACCGGAGAATAAAGAGTTCTAAGTTGATCGAGAAGGCTATCTTCGAAAGCAAGGATGATTAATTATTCCTAATATCGACAGATTGAGAGATGAGGTTCTAAGGGAATGTCATCACTCAAAGTTGATGATTCATCCCAATGGTAATAAGATGTATCAGGACATGAAGAGAGTATACTACTGGGAGGTGATGAAGCAAGATATTGGAAAGTTCATTTCTAGATGCAGTAACTATC
Organism: Allium sativum; assembly: GCA_030737875.1. Taxonomy (NCBI): domain Eukaryota; kingdom Viridiplantae; phylum Streptophyta; class Magnoliopsida; order Asparagales; family Amaryllidaceae; genus Allium; species Allium sativum. The sequence goes on from CM060912.1 coordinate 436,488,685, forward strand.
AGTTGGTGAAAGCTGAACAGAAAAAGCCGAGTGGTTTGAAGTTCGTACGTGGAAGTGAGAGCAAATATCGATGGACTACCTAGAACTAGGGCAAGGAATGAAGGGATTTGGTCATCGTAGATCGTTTGACCAAAAGTGCAAGGTTAATTCCTGTCAAATCGACTAGGACGGCGTCAAAATTGGCTGAGCTTTATTTGAAATGGATAGTTCGATTCCATGGTGTCCCAAAGAGTATAGTGTGTGTCCGAGATCCATTATTTACGAGTGGATTTTGGAAGAGTTTGCAAGAAGCTTTGGGAACCAATTGTGCTGAAGTACGGCTTACCATCCCCAAACTGATGGTTAGACTTAGAGAGTCAATCGAGTTTTGGAAGATCTCCTGAGGGCTTGTGTGTTAGACTTCGGAGGATCATAGGAGGATCATCTACATCCAGTTGAGTTTGCATATAATAATAGCTACCAGTCGAGTATTAGGATGGCACCATATGAGGCATTGTATGGGGCCGTAGAATTCTCCAGCTTGTTGGTTAGAAACTGGAGATAATTTGGTACTTGGGCCAGAGATGATTAGAGAGACCTCAGATTGTATCGAGATCGTTCGACAACGAATTAGGGTAGCCCAAGATCGTTAGAAGAGTATGCCGATAAACATTGAAAAGATTAGGAATTCGATGTAGGCGATATGGTTTTCGTGAAGATTTCACCATTAAAGCATGTGGTTTGATTCAGGAGTAAAGGGAAATTAGCTCCAAGGTTTGTTGGACCATTTACGATAGTTGAGCGAATTGGAAAGCTCGCGTATAGATTAGAGTTACCCGAGAAGATGCCGAGTGTGCATAATTTGTTCCATGTGTCGTTTCTGCGAAAGTTCGTGCATGATTCGAATGTGGTGGTATCTTCAGAGCAGTACAAAGACCTTGAAGTGGAGACCGCAGTTATGAGACCTCGTAAGCCACTTCATGTTGTGGGGGATGACACGAAACAGCTTAGGAGGAAGACGGTTAAGATAGTATGAAGACGGAAGAGAGTATGAAGACGACTCATCTAGAACTCTTTATCGGTAGGACTCTTTGATATCGTATCATCGTTGTATCTTATTGTTGTTTGATAGAATTCCGCGTGCTAGGATAAGGCTATGGATGCATGGCTTGATGGTTGCTAGTTTGGATGATAAAATTGGCTTCTCATGGATGATAAGCATGCAAAATTGTTGTGGTTGCTTGGAAGTCCGGGGGCGAAATTCCAAAGGGGGAAAGAATGTAACAACCCGCATTTTGCATATCAAAAGATCATAATATATTTTTATTTCATTCTGTGAGGGTTGGATCATTCTCATATTTTAATATGTTGCTTATGGGGATGTGAGACATGTCCATAATTTTTACCGATTTTGTTTGTGACCATTTTACTCATATCAGTCTTGTACATGACATAAATTTTGACTCAGGTCGAATCAGAGGGTGAGACATGTGCCATTGGAAAGGAATTGATGACTGTCTTTCCGTAAAGTGGTTACATTAAAGATTTGGCTTAGCGGTTTGGGAGAAATCGTTGTTTTAAGGTTTTTCAATTGGCTGTCCAGGTTTGGTAAGCCAAAATGGGCTGAATTGGGAAGGCCTATTAGTGGGCTAGTGGAAACTATAAATAGGGGTAAGGGATATGGGAAATGGTTTTAGTTTTCCATTCTCTCATTTGGAGGCCTTGTGCTCCTCCTTCCTTTAACACCTTTCCACTATTAAAAATCAAAGTCCAAGGAGGGAAATCATAGATCTACACCATTGGAGGCTAGATCTACATCAATTGAGGCAAGAGTTCATCAGATCAAGAGGTTTGGTGGGAGGTGCTTGCTATCCGAATTCTTATTTCATCAATTTTAGTTTGTTTTGGGGAATCAGTGAGTGTTTTACATCTCTCACATGGATTCAATGAAGTAAATGAATGTTTGATCACGTTTTCCATCAAATTCAAGTGTTTTACCATAGATATATACCTTGTTAAGTCCATTTTCATGTGAATCACCCTATGATCTAAGCTAGCATGTTCAAACAGGTAATTCTTATGCTATTTTACATGTTTATGCAAGTTAGATTCGCAATTTAGGTCACATGTTCATTTATTCTGGTTTTTTGGTGAAATTTGCATAATTTGATGATAATTGTAATTTTCATGATGTTAGTAGTTTCATAACATACTTATGATTGTATTAGATGTGTAGATTTCGTCGATATAGTTGCTTGGCGAAGTTTTGGTTGAAATTGGAGTTGAATTGGGGTTGTACAATGGACCGATGGGTTTAAAACCTTGTCTAGGGGAACAAGCCAGGGGTGGTGCTTCAAAGGACCGATCGGTGGTGCTTCAAAGGATAAAGCGATGGAGTTTTAGAAGGACCGATCGGTGGATGTTTCAGGTGTACCGATCGGTGGGTGATTCGGGTGGACCGATCAGTGGGTACTCCGGGTCGATCAGTGAGTGTGTTTCATGCAGACCAGTGGGAGTGCTTCATGCCGATCGGTGGGTGCTTCAGGCCGATCGGTGGGCTTGTTTCACGGAGGACAGTGGGTGTAACAACCCGTATTTTCAATAACCTGTTATAACGTAAATCGAGGCAGAATTTAATTAAAAATCTGAATCAAGGGAAACGGACTATGCCATTGCGTTCGTCTCGGAAAAATACACGAAATAGAGTCCGAGTTTTCGAAAATCGGAGTCCGTATGACCCGATTAAGGCCCAACGAAGTTTTTAGAAAATTTCAAAGTAAAAACAGATTTCAAATTCAAGTTCGAATTTGGAAATTTGGGCCAGTTTGGGCCAGGCGGGAAAATTCCCGCCAGAGCACCCAAGTCGACAGCCCTGTCGACTTGGGAGTCGACTTGGTTGGACCCAAGTCGACAGCCCTGTCGACTTGGCTGTCGACTTGGTCCAGCCGGGCAGTCTTGCCTAGTGCACCATTTTGGGTTTGTGTTGAGCTTGGGGGCCAGATTCGGTTTTGAGGGCTGAGATTGGAACTAGGGTTTAATCCTAGGGTTAAAACTAATCCTATTCTCTATAAATAAGACCTAACCTAACCCTAAATCATTATTAATCAATCCTACAACTAAACTATGGCAAAATTATCCCTCTCATGGCCTCCACTCTCTTCATAAAATTCCTAAGTCATTTCTATAAGAGATTTTCCATGCATACAAGTGTTTTCAAGCTTGTATGAGCATCATTAGCTTGCATTCAAGTCAAGTTTCCATATTTACATCATAAAGCAAGGGTTTTTAGTGATTTGGAGCTTGCATTTTGGGTCTAATTGGTTGCATAAGGGCTTTGTCATATTTTTGTGTCTTCATAAGCATTGTAAGCCCAATTCTACTTTCATACTTAAACTCTAAAGTTAAATGTATGATATGCAAGTTTTCCATGATATGCAAGTTTACTAAGTCATGCTATGCAAGTTTGATATGTTATGCTATGCAAGTTTGCCATGTTGTGATATGCAAGTTTATCAAGTTATGATATGCAAGTTTATATGCAAGTTTGAGATGTTATGATATGCAAGTTTTGTTATGCAAGTATGCCATGTTATGCTATGCAAGTTTGCCATGTTATGATATGCAAGTTTATCATGTTATGTTATGCAAGTATGCCATGTTATGATATGCAAGTTTTGTTATGCAAGTATGCCATGTTATGATGTGCAAGTATGCCATGTTATGATATGCAAGTTTATCATGTTATGTTATGCAAGTTTGATATGCAAGTTTGTCATATGATATGCAAGTTATGTTATGCAAGTTTGGGATGATCATTTGGTTCATGTTATCATGTTATGCAAGCTTATCTTGGGTTTATGAGCCTAAAGCTTCAAGCTTTATGCTAAAGGTTGCATTTTGGCAACATGTAAGTTATCATATCCCTTATGATAACTTGCATGTGAGGCTAAATGCGAACTTATGGCCATTTCTACATGTCATTTATCACCATGTATCACCAATATGCTAAGTTTGGTTTTATGCATGCTTTTGAGGCCTAAAAATGTAATATGCAAGTATATGAACATATGTACATTTCACATGCCACCATGTTGGACTTGTGGCTTCAACACCTTTATGTCATGATTATGCCAAGTTCCCTCTTTCTATCCTTTATGCGCTATTGCGATATGTAAGCGATGGGATTGCGTTTGGGGTTGGGTAAACTTAAAAGACATAAAAACATAAGCTTAGGAATTTACCTATTAAGTTAGGTCTACCCTTTGGGAATTTACCTATTAAGTTAGGTCTACCCAAATGCTTGAAAACTTGTAACATGTTTTGGAAACATGATGGACATGACACTTAGAAAATATAAGTGTGACCAACTCGAGGTTGGGTTGAGTTTGTAGCGTAAACCTACCCGGAACCGACCGACCTAACTAGTTGCTACAAACAATAGGACCCAATGTGAGAAGTTGGCCATGTGATGCCTTGAACCCGAGGTTAGACCAAGTTGTGGTGTAAAGCTACCCGGACCCGCCCGGCTTAACTAGTAACCGCAACAAAGTCTAATGTGAGAGGTTAAGGCACGTGAAATTAATTAATGCCTCATGAGTAGGGTTAAGTCATGGTCCACTTAATACTTAACCAATTTTGGCTTGGTAGATTAATCAGGGTGAAGTCGTGAACTCTTCGTTACACTTAACCAAGTTAATCCATGATTAGCAAGAGGGTTAAACCGTACTTAACCCACTAGAAAATCCTAGCAATGGGGGTCCACTCCAGCAGTAATCCCAAGTTCGTATCATCATGACCCTAGGGTCTAGGCTAGGGTGGGGGCACGATTACTGGACTGGAGGTAAGTGACCAAAAGCGACGACAGAGGGTACGCCGGTGTAGTTCCGGGCAGACCATGGTCGTGCACATAGTCCGAAGCCGGGGAAAGCATGCACGGGTACCAGTAGATCGAGACTGTGCACTTATGTTTATGGTGTCCAGGGGTTGCCACCCTAGGGCTTGATACACCCGACGGGAGACCCTGCACAGTCTGACTACAATTATGTTTGGGCCGCATTGACACCAACACGTGACGAGTTAGGCTTAGGGAGCCGATCGACTAGACCGTTTGGTTGGACCTCGTGTTAGGGTCACTTCATGTTATTGGACCTCGTGTTAGGGTCACTTCATGTTATTGGACCTCGTGTTAGGGTCACTTCATGTTATTGGACCTCGTGTTAGGGTCACTTCATGTTATTGGGCCAAAGCTTGGGCCAAGGGATCAATACTTGTTTATTCAAGTCATGTTAGTTTGCTAGTACACCTGTGGTGCAAAACCTTAATCCTGATTATGCGATGACACCTTTATCTACCTTGTTAGTTAATCATCATGCTAGTATGTTGTTATCCTTATGTTCATCCCTGCTTCTCATGCCAGTTAACTTTATTAGTTTACATTGATTGTAGTAGGGCTTACTCAGTCTTTTTGACTGAGCTGTTTTCTTTCGCCTCTTTTCTTCCGTTCCCCCCCAGGTTCTCATGGAGGGAATATTGGAGCTTAGCTTGGATTTCTGATCGCTTGCTTGTGGGATTTTAGCTCATGTACGGTCTTGACATGAAGCTAGCTATGGTTATCACTTATTTTGGGGATAGTACTTATGTATTTCAGTTTTTCAGTAATGTTGTTTTTATCTAGACTTGTGTATTTGGAAAGTTGACAATATGCTGTACCAGACTTGTTTTGAAATGGTTTGAAATCTTCCGCTGTTTTATCTATGTTATTTACTCTGTTTACATATATACATATGTTCTTGTTCTGCCTTGATATATCATTATGCATGTTTACCTGATTCAAACGCCCCTCCAAAGTCAGAGTGCTTGCAAGAGCCACCCTGGCGGAGGTGGGGTGTTACATTTGGTATCAGAGCATATGGTTTACGAGAAGGAACAAAAAGGTTTTTAGAAAACTTTTGAAAAACTATTTTCAAAATCAAGTATAAAGTATTTTCCAAAGAAACTCTAGTTTATTTTAAAGGCTATTCCCCAAAAAGCCATTAGCAAAATTCCTTCGTTTTTCTCCATTCTGAATCTGTCTTTTTCTTCGTTTTCAGTATGGCCGATAACTTTGCTATTCCGGAGGGAGTACAAGTACCTGTTTGGTATAGGAGACTTTTGGAGGCTAGGGCGACCGAAGCCGGCCCCGCAAATGTTACTCCTCCTCCGGTAGTTAATGTTCCTCCTCCTCCTGTCGCTAAGGTTCCTCTTCCTCCTCCCCCTCAGCATCCACAAAAGGATTTCGCGGAGATTTGCAAAGACTTTAGGGCGATGGGTTGCAAGAATTTCATTGGAACCGAGACTTTCGTAGAGGCCAGTAATTGGTTGAAAGAAACCGAAGATCTTTTTGCCTTCTTTGATATAGATGACCGTAGGAAGGTTTTATTGGCAGTATGGTTGCTAAAGGAAGAAGCTGCACGTTGGAGGGTGGTCACCACCTCTACTAGGCCAATTGAGACTTGGGATGACTTTCGAGGAAAGTTTGGACTAAGGTTCTTATCACTGAAGCAAGGGGACATGACTATTAGGGAATACATAGATAAGTTTAATCAACTTGCTCGGTTCGGTTTAGACTTGGTTAACACAGCTCAGAAGAAGGCCCTATACTTTGCTCTAGGATTAAACGAGCCATTACATGGTTTAGCCATGACTCATATACCCTTGGGGGCAACTTTCGAGAGCTTGGTGAATATGGCCCTACTCAATGGATAGGAGTGACAAGAAGGAGATCAAGATGAATGAGTCTCAAAACAAGGAAACGGAGCCCAAAAAGGAAATGAAAAAGAAGGAGGAGAAGTCTAAAGATAAGAAGGAAAAGAGGTGCTTTACTTGTGGAAGCTCGACTCATCTAAACAAGGATTGCAGAAAAAGGAAGGGCACTTGCTTTAACTGTGGAGAAATGGGACACTTCACTAGGGATTGCCCGAAGAAGCAAGGGCAAGGCCAGGGTCAGACTCAGCGTGCTGGACCTTCGAGAGGGCAAGTTCATGCTCTCAATGCCGCTCCAGTTCCCGATCGAGGTAGTATTTCTGTTGAAAGTCTTGTATATATTTCTGATTTTCCCAGTTCGTACCTTGTTTGATTGTGGTGCATCGCATAGTTTATCTCGTCTGATCTAGTTGAAAGTTTGCACCTAAGTACTAGTCTAGTTAATGATCCCGTGTGTGTTTCAAATCCAATTGGGGGTTCCGCCCATTTGTCTATTATCTACGTGGATTTGAAAATCTCTATCTTAGTGTAGAGTTCTCGTGTGATGCTTATATTCTCGGTTTCATGGGGTATGGGTTGATTTTGGGCATGGATGGGTTGTCCAGTTGTGGAGCCATCCTTGATTTTTGAGCATAGGGTTGTGAGGCTTATGAGTCGCCTCGGTAATACCCTAAAAATTTCTAGTAACCCTATGAGTCCCGTCATGTTGTGTTATCTTGAATCCCTCAACTCGTCTATCGATAGTTTGTAATCGGTGAGGGTGGTCCGAGAATATCCTGATATCTTGGGTGAAGTGAAGGGGGTTACCCCTAAACGAGAGATAGATTTCCGCATTTATCTGGTTGATAATGCCAAGATAGTTTTGTGGCCGGTTAGGCACGTGGCCCCGCAAGATGAGAGTTAAGAAAGCAAGTCAAGGAGTTGCTTGAGAAGAACTTCATTAGATGAAGTATATCTGAATGGGGAGCGCCTGTAGTATTTACTACCAAGGCAGATGGTTCTCTTCGACTTTGTGTTGATTATCGTGAGTTAAACGAAGAGAATAGACAACCATTGCCAAGGATCGATGATTTGTTTGATCATCTTGTAGGAACATCTGTTTTCTCTTGATCTTGCTACTGGATTCCATCAGCTCAGGGTAGCTGAAGATAGTATAGACAAGACTGCGTTCAGAACTCCAGATGGATTCTTAGAATGGCTGGTCATGCCATTCGGTTTGACTAATGCACCCGCCTACTTCGTGGACTTGATGAGTAGGGTGTCTAGGGAGTTCCTGAACGAGTTTGTGGTAGTCTTTGTAGACAATATCCTGACTTTCTTAAAGAACAAGGAAGAACATGTTAGACATCTCAAGGAGGTGATGGATATGCTTAGAGCACATCAGTTGAAGGCCAAGTTCTCCAAGTGTCACTTTTGGAGAAGGGAAGTTAGATTCCTTGGGCATATAGTATCTAAGCAAGGCTTAGCGGTGGATCCCGCTAAGGTAGTTGCAGTTTCAGGATTGGAAGACTCCAAGGAATGCAACTGAAGTAAGAAGTTCTCTCAGTTTAATTAGTTAGCGTCCCTTGAGCTTAGACCTACCCTTCTGGATCAAGTAGGGGCTTCGTAGAAAGAAGACCCGTAGTTAGTCGAGATCATAGACAAGTTGATTCAAGGCGAGATGGTAAGTCACCTCGCTATAGATGACAAGGGATGGCTAAGACGCAATGAGAGAAAGAAGGTTCTTGAAGATGCACATCACCCGAGGAGGTGGCCGAGTTTGTCCCAAGGTGCATGTTGTGCCAACAGGTTAAAGGCCGAGTCATAGAGCCCGGTGGGCTATCATATCCATTGGAGGTCCCCGCAATGGAAGGGGGAAAAGCGTCACGAAGGATTTCGTGAAGGTTTCTCCTTTGCGGAATATGGTCCGATTTGGAGCCGTTGGGAAGTTAGCACCGAGGTTTGTTGGACCATTCCCTATTATAGAGAGGATCGAGCAGATGGCTTATGGAGTGGAGTTGCCCGAGAAGCTTGCCGGAGTACACGATGTTTTTCATGTCTCGCATCTCCGGAAGTGTTTACATGAATCAGCAGAGGTTGTTGAGCCAAGTGTTCTGAAAGATGTGGAAGTGGAGAAAGAGGCTACCTTGAGGAGAGCTCCGATTCGTATCTTGGGGACGGAGACCAAGAAGCTAAGGAATCGAGAGGTCAAGTTGGTGAAGGTTCAATGGGGTGAAGCCGAAGAAGACGCAACTTGGGAAACCGAGGAGAAGACGCGTGGGCTTTATCCATTCCTTTTTGAGGGTACACTCTCAATCTCTTTTCTTTGTTAGCATATCTTTCTCTTTGCTATCCATATTTATCTAGTTTATCGTGTTAATCTTGTCATGGGAACCTTAGGTAGAAACCCTTTGGATGAAACATGTGTTTGAAACATGTTATGCTTGGTGGTTGCAAGTGGTTGCAAGTGTTTGCAAGTGGTTACTCGTGGATGCATTATACACATTAGGCACTAGATCGGCTCACACACTCCTCATATTGCATATGCATGAGTGTTTATGCTTATTCATGGATGAAAATTTTTGTGTTATCACATGGATGTCGCATATGGATGTATGTTATGTGCACACATATAGATGTTATACATTATGTTAGGAATTGCATACATATGGATTCATTTCACTAACATAATTTGCATTGATGATATTTGCATTAGATAAGTACATATACACACACCTTTGCATATGCTCATACAACATTTAGAATCTTGTAAGGACAATGATTGCTCGTGGATGATGTTTTGAGTAGATGGATGTTGGATGGTAGGATACGTTCTTCCTAACTTGAAGATTTCGGGGACGAAATCCTTTAAGGAGGGGAGAATGTAACAACCCGTATTTTCAATAACCTGTTATAACGTAAACCGAGGCAGAATTTAATTTAAAAATCTGAATCAAGGGAAACGGGCTATGCCATTGCGTTCGTCTCGGAAAAATACACGAAATAGAGTCCGAGATTTCGAAAATCGGAGTCCGTATGACCCGATTAAGGCCCAACGAAGTTTTCAGAAAATTTCAAAGTAAAAACAAATTTCAAATTCAAGTTCGAATTTGGAAATTTGGGCCAGTTTGGGCCAGGCGGGAAAATTCCCGCCAGAGCACCCAAGTCGACAGCCCTGTCGACTTGGGAGTCGACTTGGTTGGACCCAAGTCGACAGCCCTGTCGACTTGGCTGTCGACTTGGTCCAGCCGGGCAGTCTTGCCTGGTGCACCATTTTGGGTTTGTGTTGAGCTTGGGGGCCAGATTCGGTTTTGAGGGCTGAGATTGGAACTAGGGTTTAATCCTAGGGTTGAAACTAATCCTAATCTCTATAAATAAGACCCTAACCTAACCCTAAATCATTATTAATCAATCCTACAACTAAACTATGGCAAAATTATCCCTCTCATGGCCTCCACTCTCTTCATAAAATTCCTAAGTCATTTCTATGAGAGATTTTCCATGCATACAAGTGTTTTCAAGCTTGTATGAGCATCATTAGCTTGCATTCAAGTCAAGTTTCCATATTTACATCATAAAGCAAGGGTTTTTAGTGATTTGGAGCTTGCATTTTGGGTCTAATTGGTTGCATAAGGGCTTTGTCATATTTTTATGTGTCTTCATAAGCATTGTAAGCCCTATTCTACTTTCATACTTAAACTCTAAAGTTAAATGTATGATATGCAAGTTTTCCATGATATGCAAGTTTACTAAGTCATGCTATGCAAGTTTGATATGTTATGCTATGCAAGTTTGCCATGTTGTGATATGCAAGTTTATCAAGTTATGATATGCAAGTTTATATGCAAGTTTGAGATGTTATGATATGCAAGTTTTGTTATGCAAGTATGCCATGTTATGCTATGCAAGTTTGCCATGTTATGATATGCAAGTTTATCATGTTATGTTATGCAAGTATGCCATGTTATGATATGCAAGTTTTGTTATGCAAGTATGCCATGTTATGATGTGCAAGTATGCCATGTTATGATATGCAAGTTTGATATGCAAGTTTGTCATATGATAAGCAAGTTATGTTATGCAAGTTTGGGATGATCATTTGGTTCATGTTATCATGTTATGCAAGCTTATCTTGGGTTTATGAGCCTAAAGCTTCAAGCTTTATGCTAAAGGTTGCATTTTGGCAACATGTAAGTTATCATATCCCTTATGATAACTTGCATGTGAGGCTAAATGCGAACTTATGGCCATTTCTACATGTCATTTATCACCATGTATCACCAATATGCTAAGTTTGGTTTTATGCATGCTTTTGAGGCCTAAAAATGTAATATGCAAGTATATGAACATATGTACATTTCACATGCCACCATGTTGGACTTGTGGCTTCAACACCTTTATGTCATGATTATGCCAAGTTCCCTCTTTCTATCCTTTATGCGCTATTGCGATATGTAAGCGATGGGATTGCGTTTGGGGTTGGGTAAACTTAAAAGACATAAAAACATAAGCTTGGGAATTTACCTATTAAGTTAGGTCTACCCTTTGGGAATTTACCTATTAAGTTAGGTCTACCCAAATGCTTGAAAACTTGTAACATGTTTTGGAAACATGATGGACATGACACTTAGAAAATATAAGTGTGACCAACTCGAGGTTGGGTTGAGTTTGTAGCGTAAACCTACCCGGAACCGACCGGCCTAACTAGTTGCTACAAACAATAGGACCCAATGTGAGAAGTTGGCCATGTGATGCCTTGAACCCGAGGTTAGACCAAGTTGTGGTGTAAAGCTACCCGGACCCGCCCGGCTTAACTAGTAACCGCAACAAAGTCTAATGTGAGAGGTTAAGGCACGTGAAATTAATTAATGCCTCATGAGTAGGGTTAAGTCATGGTCCACTTAATACTTAACCAATTTTGGCTTGGTAGATTAATCAGGGTGAAGTCGTGAACTCATCGTTACACTTAACCAAGTTAATCCATGATTAGCAAGAGGGTTAAACCGTACTTAACCCACTAGAAAATCCTAGCAATGGGGGTCCACTCCAGCAGTAATCCCAAGTTCGTATCATCATGACCGTAGAGTCTAGGCTAGGGTGGGGGCACGATTACTGGACTGGAGGTAAGTGACCAAAAGCGACGGCAGAGGGTACGCCGGTGTAGTTCCGGGCGGACCATGGTCGTGCACATAGTCCGAAGCCGGGGAAAGCATGCACGGGTACCAGTAGATCGAGACTGTGCACTTATGTTTATGGTGTCCAGGGGTTGCCACCCTAGGGCTTGATACACCCGACGGGAGACCCTGCACAGTCTGACTACAATTATGTTTGGGCCGCATTGACACCAACACGTGACGAGTTAGGCTTAGGGAGCCGATCGACTAGACCGTTTGGTTGGACCTCGTGTTAGGGTCACTTCATGTTATTGGACCTCGTGTTAGGGTCACTTCATGTTATTGGACCTCGTGTTAGGGTCACTTCATGTTATTGGACCTCGTGTTAGGGTCACTTCATGTTATTGGACCTCGTGTTAGGGTCACTTCATGTTTATTGGACCTCGTGTTAGGGTCACTTCATGTTATTGGGCCAAAGCTTGGGCCAAGGGATCAATACTTGTTTATTCAAGTCATGTTAGTTTGCTAGTACACCTGTGGTGCAAAACCTTAATCCTGATTATGCGATGACACCTTTATCTACCTTGTTAGTTAATCATCATGCTAGTATGTTGTTATCCTTATGTTCATCCCTGCTTCTCATGCCAGTTAACTTTATTAGTTTACATTGATTGTAGTAGGGCTTACTCAGTCTTTTTGACTGACCTGTTTTCTTTCGCCTCTTTTCTTCTGTTCCCCCCCCCCAGGTTCTCAGGGAGGGAATATTGGAGCTTAGCTTGGATTTCTGATCGCTTGCTTGTGGGATTTTAGCTCATGTACGGTCTTGACATGAAGCTAGCTATGGTTATCACTTATTTTGGGGATAGTACTTATGTATTTCAGTTTTTCAGTAATGTTGTTTTTATCTAGACTTGTGTATTTGGAAAGTTGACAATATGCTGTACCAGACTTGTTTTGAAATGGTTTGAAATCTTCCGCTGTTTTATCTGTGTTATTTACTCTGTTTACATATATACATATGTTCTTGTTCTGCCTTGATATATCATTATGCATGTTTACCTGATTCAAACGCCCCTCCAAAGTCAGAGTGCTTGCAAGAGCCACCCTGGCGGAGGTGGGGTGTTACAGTGGGTGCTCCAGGGGGGACCGATCAGTAGGTGCTCCAGGATTATTTCTGAAAAAATTAATTTTCTGGTACGACTTTGATTCGAATAAAAAGGTCTGAAAAAATATATTTTTCTGGGGCAACCCCTAAACCCTAGCCGCACCGCAGTGGTGTAATTGACTCGATGATGGTGTGACTTCGAAGTAAAGTCATGTAGGAGTGTTCGAAGTGTTGAAAAGTGTTAGTTGATTAGTGTAGAGCAGCGAATGGCGTGACAACTCAAAGGTCGTGAGTTGGAGGATAATGGTTGCTCGAGAAGGTTTCTTGAGCTATGAAGAGTCATCGGGTTGGATGACTAGAGATGCGAAGGCCGAGAGATTATCGTTGTCGTAAGTTCTAGCAGGCTCAAAGTAGGGGTACGATAAGGGCACCTAAAAGACCGGTTGTAGGTCGAGTTCCCTGGGTCTTACAGAAAGGCCTAATTGTCAAGGTTGGACATTGTTAAGGTTGGACATATGAAGCTTTAGCTAAAATTGGGGTCATCATTAGCCTTTGACATATGGCAAGATTGGCCATCATACGATTAACGATGGTTTCAACACAGGATTAGCGGTGATGGCCAGAGTCAGTAATGGATGTTTGGTTGTTCTGTTTTGTACCATCTCATGTAGGTTGTCCAACGTTGAAGGAGATGTTCCTTGAGTGCTTCTCTGATATTCGTTTTGGGGCTTGCCTTGAGGGATGTTGAATTCGATTAGGATGGTTTACATGAGATATATAAATCTGGATGTCATGAGTGCTTTACTATGATTGAATGAGTGTTTCTGATTTCCATGGATGCCTGGTTGACTTGTTCATTGTTAAAGGCTATCACTGCCCGACGTGGAGAAGATAGGGTTGAATTCTTCTCTGGTGTTGTGGGTAAATTAGTATGTTTATCTATCCATTTTCATATACTTTATTATTGAAGTTTGTTAGTTGTTTTATCGCTCACTAAGACTGTTGTTTGACTCAAGGTTTTATGTCTCCTCTTATAACCTTGGGCTGTTCATCCGATTATGGATGGGCAGACTAAGTAGTTGGTTACAGATGATTAGTGAGGAAGGTGCTGCTGTGCGGAGGCGATCAGTAGGCTGGCGTACCAGTTTTATTACTATTTAGTATTTCTGTTTCAGCTGCTTGAGTTTCTCTATGAGTGTTGTAATGAGGCCTTATGTACATACTTGATATTTCCTATGATGTTGGGATAATCTTTAGGATGTTGTGAAAGTTTGCTATATGATGCTTCACTATTATTACCTGTTGTATATGTTCTATTATATATTATCCTTGCGCTGCGAGTTATACGACAAATCCCAATGTTGTTTACCTACTCTGATGATCTTCCATAGCTGCCTGACACACTTTTCAGCGCATTATTGCTCTTGTTTAGTGCAGGGGTTATGGGTGGTCATCGCAAAACATTTGTTAGGTACTATCAATATTATGATCTTTATATAGCACCTTGAAAACCATATCTTAATAACTCATCGAATCATATTTGTTTTCTTTCGAAAGTGCAACTAACACCATACTTTTAGATCGTAATTGATTTGATTTTTGTTTGAACATAGTGAATGGGAGGGCCATGCCTTACGGTAAAAGCTAAAAGAGTGGATAAACAATTAAAGTGATAGATGAGGGGGTGGTAAGTTTAAATAAGAAAAAAGATTGAAAAGTGGGATTTAAATCTCCACTTTTAATTTTTCTTTTTTATTAATTCAAACTCATATTTCTATCATATATCAAACCCCTTCCTCTTTACATAATGCACGATTATACATATGGCTTATTGGTCCACACAAGTTTCCAAAAGCAATCAATATTTGCATATATTAAATCCAAATTAAATATCTATTGTTATAGTATATTGATATGTACATATACAGATTTTATATATGTATTATATAAATATTGGTTAATCGAATGAAAAAATATAACTAATATTTTACTAATATTAATTAATATGATTACTTTACATAAAAAATTGATTTGATTAAACTGTGTGGTATTCCAAAGTATTCAGTATTGTGGGTATTCCGATCGAACTTTACATTGTCTTTGAGTGGGACTTAAACGAGCTAATTGTAAGAACATATGATGAATAAATGACCCTCGATCTTTGAAAACATCATACAAAGTCAAGAAAAATGAAATACAAAAAAAAATAGTTGAAAAATTGGAAAGCCACAATTTTGATTTGGGTCCTTAGGCTGGTACTGAGTTGAACTTGCATAAGATACACATATAACTCAGGCCACATGCTAAGCAAATAAAGGAAAATTCAAAGCTTAGCAATTCAGAAAACCACTAGGCCATGAATCGAAGCAAAAAAAAAAACTCAAGTCTAACACCATCAATCTAAATCTCTTGATTTTAACTGACATCGTTAGTGCAGAATTTCACCTATACCGATACCCAAAGGTCCACAGATGGAACTTTGAAAGCTGGCTTATTTATAAGTTTCTGTTAGGAGATTACCGAGATGTTATGCAGTCCTACTTGGGCTATGAATGTTGAACGGTAAAGTCACAATATTGTACATTAAGAGGACAAAGTGCAGAAAGTAAACACTAGCGAAACTTTGTAGCGGTTCAGGCTGAAAGTTCCTATATCCAATGCCCTTTCCTTATTTAATCACTCTTGTCTACCCGAAAGGCTTACCACATTAGGTTCATACATTTCCACCATCGACTATTTTTTAAGAGAGCTTGTTGACATGCTTTTTGGTCGAAGATGTCACACGTCAAGTATTTGGTGAGCGAGGCGCTCAAGCGTTAAAAAATATAGAGCAATTGGGTCGAAGTCATGTCGCAAACACGAGGAGACCCAAAGCCTTTATCAGGTGGCCTCTGTCAGGCCTAATGAACTCTTAGTCAAGCCATGCTCCGAGCCAAAGGCGAGCCATGCTCCAAATCGAAGGCGAGCCATCAAGCGGGTTCGGGCGCAGCACCGGTGGGGGTCCGGGGCCCCACGTTCCCTTTAGTTCAGACTCACGAAAACTCGGATTCCTTCACTTTGCATTCAGGAATTTCAACTCCCCCGGCAGTATGGCCCCAATTCCATTCTCTATCAATTTCGAACCTCTCCAGGGTGTTTGGAATTTCGCACCCCCTGGTAGGGTCGAAATTTCGCACCCCACCAGGGTGTTCAAAATTTCGTACCCCTTGGTGGGGTCGAAATTTTGAACCCCTGGTGGGGTCAAAATTTTGAACCCCACTGATGAGTTTGAAATTTCGAACCCCACTGGTGGGGTCGAAATTTCGAACCCCCGGTAGGGTCGAAATTTCGAACCCTGCACCAGGGGATGCGAATTTTCTGTGTTGGGCTTTGTTTTTGGGTGTGAATATTGGCTTAGGTGGGTCCGGCTGCTCACCTACTCCCACCTAAGCTTCCTCCTATAAATACACCAAGCCTTGGCCTTCATTTGGATCCTTATCCCTTGGAAATTTTGGACCTTAAGAGCTTCAAACACTCGTTAATGCTTCCAACACCTCCATAATGGCCACGGGAGATGACATGGATAATTAGAACATGGCGTGCATGTTTTCCTTCAACACTTGAACATCAACAAGGATTGTTATGCTACTTTTGAACTCCATGGACATGAACACCAAACTTGGATATTGTTGATCAAGTCAACGCTTTTCAACAAAGAAGAAGAAGTGCAATTTAGTCAAAATTTAGAACAAATATATACTTTGTTATTTTATTGTGACACTTTGAGCTTAGTTATTGTTCGAACTTGTACAACCTTGTAATCAACCAAAGATACGATGAATATGGATTATAACGTGGATGTAGGCATTAGTGTCGAACCACTATAAAAGCTGTGTCTCCCCGCATTTACATACTTTACTACTCATTTGGATAATTGTTCATACATACACATTGGGTGTTGGCGTGCGACGATTTTGTTCTATAATACCAAAAAGTACAATATAGTTTTTTATGTGCTAGAATATCCTTGTGCCTTGGATTGCAGCCTATTTGATGTTAATATGAAGTGAAGTATTGGAGGAGCATTTTATCCTTGGATTGCTGAGATTGCTTATTGAGCAGCTATGATTTGAGGTTATGTTGTACATCCAAGAGTGCTTGTTAAGAAGAACATATTGATGACTCCTTTCTAAATGAATTTTCAAATCTAAGCCATGTATTGTCTCATTGGTTGTCTTGACTGTAGAATCTTGCAATTACAAAATAATTCCTTTGGCTTCAGATTTATAATTGGTTGTTTTATTTGTCTTGTAGTGCTATTCTTTCGATATGATCATACTCCATTTGATCCTTATACATCAAAGTAATGTGAATCTTGTAATATACATAAATGGAAGATGTTAGACTTTCCTTAAGAAGATAATTTTTTATTTATGCAATTAAGAATTTTTGGTATAACACATGTCCCTCAAATTTTACTTCATATGAGACGTATGGAGTGAATTTTGAAGTGTGTGGGTTTAGCACACTTTTCTTGACTATCTACCGGGTTCAGTCTACACTTTATGTTTGTAAGAGGTCATGGTACTTTGTTCTGAATGAAGTGACTAAGATACTGAAATAACAAAGTACTTAATTTGAGCTGGAAAAACAAAACCTTTTGTTTAAGGTCGGACTTAGTTTGTTTCTTAGGAATAGGGACTAAGTCGGTTACTTGGGTTAGATGATGAGTAATTAAAGGTTTTTTGAAAACCGAAAGGTGAAAATTTAATTTGGCTCGAGATGCCTAATGTTTGTCACTTAAAGCCTAGGCTAGGCTGTAAGAGAAACACAATTATGAAGTTTAACATGCCTTTTGTGACAACTCACGTTCGTTAATGTCACTCATAAGAGAATGCATTAATTTTCATGAAGCACAATAGGTAAACAATACATAAATTCACAAGACATATATAAAATAAAGCATAGTTTCGAACAGTTACATCAAAACCAGTTACATCAAACCAAGTGTATCAAATCTGTCTCACAAGACATCTCATGAAATAAAATATCAGTGTACATAAAATCATATCCCTCGCCATAAGCCATACTAGAGTAGAGAGCAAGTCAAAACAGTACATCTCAAGAAATCCAAGTCCAAGATGTAAGAGAAAGTCCTAGTCACTGTTGAGTGCTTCCACTCTAAGGGCCTAGAGGGGAAAAGGAAGAAAGGTAAATAAGACTGGAAGAGAAAGGCACAGTGTCATATTAAGTAACAGATAAACAGAACAACAGGATGTACAGGAATAAGGAATAAACTATGATCGAGTAATGCTTCACATTTATATCCTTAAAAAAGGTATGTCTGCACCAGTACTAGTATAATAAGTTCAACATGATTAATAGGAGAATTAACCAGAAGGATTAAACAGCAGGATTAGACGTACCCTAATTACTACCCATGTGATCGGCTCCTTACCACATAATTACCCAGTCTCAGCCTCGGCAGTAGGGTGTATCAATTCCTAACCCAGCAACTTATATAACACAGACCTATTTACTGGCGTTACAATGGCTTATCTTCCCTATTTGGACCCATGCACACTCATGACTTTGCCGGAACACGCCCATACCTAACCTTGCCCATGTGAACCTCTTACTATCCAGTTCAGTAAAGCATGCCCTAGCACCTACCTAGTACGAGGTCCCCTCTAACAAGATACCAACAGGGATACTGACTGGTATGAGTTCCAAATAGCAGAATGACACATGCCAAACCCCCTAAGCTTGTTCCCCCAAAATTAGGATTTAAAAGTCCCCAAAATTCGATATAACAGCAGAACAAGAGATCTCTTAGCTTATTAATACTCATATTTAACCTAGCAGGTTTCGGTTTACAAATAAGTGTGGTTGTAATATTACATGTCATTATGTGTGTACATCCCTTCCCCAAAACACCTGTTCAGATGTATGTATAATTACCCTAACAGTTCAGTTTATTAGCATATATTTGGTACTTACAATATTCTAACATGTCATTTACTTAATGTCTATATTAAGTCAAATCTAACATGTCCAATTCATATGCATACTATTCATCAACTATGTTCCCAAATTACATCCTGTACAGGTCTATGCATATTATCCATTTATAGCAAGCATATACACATTACCCCCTTTTATCCGTTTCCAACAAGTCTAAACATGTGTATATTGTCCCTTTCCCAAATTATAGTTAAACAGTACCAATTTAACAACATGCCTAATTCTTCTTTTTATGTCATTCATTATTGCCCCCAATTATATGCACACTCTAATCGGATATAGCCTAGGCTTCCAAAGGCCTAGGCTTAGCGTAAATAAAAAGGAAAAACAGAGGAAGGAGAATATAATCAAATCACATAGGCATATAGGCAAGATTAGAAATAAACTAAAACATAGAAAAGGGAAAAGGAAGATAAATACAAATAACTTGTTGTTTATCCAATAGTAAAGGAAAATGTTTCACTTATCACAATGGCATAGGTGATTAATAGTGAAAAACATGTATAACATTTATCTTATAAACACCATATATCCTAACCCAATTTTTATTTAACTAACATGTTATTGTCTAAGAAATCAGTTCTGAAAATGATAGGGAACTCATAGTGGGTCTTGGTGAAGAAGAGATTAAATCTCTTATATATATAACCATATGTCGTAGAAAAAGTCCAAACCAATCCCTTTAGTTGTTATATGTATGCAAGTCCTGAATGTTGTCTCCGTAGATCTAGGCTTCAACAGCATTCCCCCATTATATGTTTATATTTTTAGAATAATTTTGTAGAGGTAGAAGATATGAAGAAATGGTGTATTGGTATAGGAGAAGCTTCTATTTATAGAATCACAGAGTCAACGTATGCCTTTAGATTACAGGGTTTAATCCAACCTGTACACGTAGCGCTGAGTCAGCAATAAATATAATCTGAAAAATAGTCCAGAGTCAGAAAATGAACCCACCCAGATCGTTGCTGGGTCGACCCACCAACCCATAGGGTCAACCTTAGAGTCGACTCAACCGACCTTGGGTCGACCTATAAGTCGACCCAGGACGTTTGTGGGTCATCCCACAACGGTCGGGTTTCGCGATCATTTTTCCGCTTCGTCTCTTTTGAACATTTTTGAATTATATTCATATATAATATCCTTATGTGTATACAAACTTCTAACTTTCATAACTTCTTCATATGGTGTCCGTTTTATGCAAACTTGGAGTCTATCTGAACTAGAATTCCGAGACAAACGCAACAGTAATGTCGGTTTCACTTAGTTTTGAATGTTTAATTAAGTTATACCCAATTTATTATCTTTAAAGTATGGTTATAATGTATAAAAATTTTGGATGTTAAATTGTCCCTTACTTAAAGGATTTCGTCCTCAAAATCTCCAAGTTAAGAAGAATTTTACTATCCTAACAACCAACTACAACCATCAACTCATCCATCATCCACAGGCATCCATTGCCCTTAAGAAATTTCTAATGCTTGTATGAACATATGCAAAGGTGTTGTGTGTATATGTCCTTACACTAATGCGAAAATCAGGCGGTTTCCTGATTCAATTGACCTCCTTAATGCAATATTTTTTTTTCTACTCTTTATTCTGTAAATCCCCAAATCGAAAAACATGCTCTTCTCTTTTTTCAAATTCGAAACCATTTAGAAGAAATAACTGTAACTTCCAATACGAATAAAACTCAATCATGAATTGAAGCTTCCCAATAACGAAAAGTAGAGGTGCGATCCATGTTCCATCGCTTTCTTCCCCACAGCGTGATTCTAGGGCATGAACTAGAGATCGACGCAAGGAGTTTTAGGGGAGATTATTGGTGCAGTGGCAATTAAGGAGGCCGGGGAAAGCATGTTGATGGAATTCGATCGGTTTTGAAGCAAGAAGGTGTCACACCTGTTATTACTGTGCATGGTGAAGCACACATGATTTGGAGTGAAGGCTGTAGGGAGGTGGTATTGGGGGCGCTCGTGATAGATGATGGTGGAGTAAGGTATCCGATGACAACGCTTGGCGGAGTTTGGTGAAAAAACAATTCTCACCTTTCCTGTGCATTCCTCGGGTTCGTTGTAAGGTTGCAAGTGGTGTTTTGAGGTTTAGTATGCTATCGGGCAGCGCGATGATGGCAGTCAAGGGGCGGTTTGGCTTTGAACTGAAAATTGATGAGGAGTAGATCGCGATTAAACCAAGTCTGTTGAAAGCTTGTTAAGGGTCCAAACTGAACATCTTTTAATTCTAAACTGAGTTTGAACGCGATATAGGCAATTAAAATCAAGGTGAGTCTTTGGTTGGTTTATAATTTATTATAAACGAACTTTTATTTACTAAAAAAGAAAAAGAAATATATGTTTGTACCATGAGTCCAAAATGTATGCAAATAATCCTAGTTATAACATATATACTCTATATGTGTGCACAATCATTTATCAAAATGCAACATCCATATGCTAATTCACCCATTTCTATCCATAGAAAATTAAAAATGCACGCATATCCTGAAACACCACACCTCCATTAAGGTCATTCGCAAAGGGAATGCATTAACTTTGGTGAAGCATTTTAGGTAAAAGGCACAGATAATTTACAAGACAGATATATAAACAACAGAAAATTGAAAATAATTTCATAAATAGCGTGGTTCAGTCAAAACATTACAAGCATTGTCTCAAAACCCAACTTCTAAGTTATTACAACAAAACATCTGTCTTGATTCAAAGCTCCAAGTACATAAAAAAGCATAAAACAGTAGTAAAGCATCATAAATCCCCAATAAAAGTGTAACCATAGCCATAGCCCAAGAAAAGAGAATCCAAACAATACATTTACTTTCTTCAAGCTGGAAAAGGTCTGCACTAAGCTGAAGTATTCCCTCCCTGAGGACCTTCGGGGGGGGGGGGGAGGGAGGGGGGAACGGAAGAAAAGAAGGCGAAAGAAAATGGGTCAGACATAAGCCTTGTAACACCCCACCTCCGTTAAGGTCACTCACAAAGGGAATGCCTTAACTTTGGTGGAGCATTTTAGTAAACAGAAACAGAATACTACAAGACAGATAAACAGTACTTGAAAAATTATAACTTTATTTCAAATAGAAGCTTGGTTACATCCTTTCAAATCACAATATCATAATTCAAGTACAAAATATCAGTCTTGTACAAAAGCCTTCAGAATGCATAGTTTAAAATCATAATCCCTACAGAAGAAGACAAGCCATACTTTAAGCACTGCAAGCGGAAGAAATCTGGATCAAGCTAGAGTATTCCCTTCTACAAAACCTGGGGGGAGGGGGGAACGGAAGAAAGGAGGCGAAACAACAAGGGTCAGACAAAAGTCTGGCAAGTCCAGTGATTTTCAGTTATGAACAGATAATAATAACATGACATGAAAATAAAACTGGATGAGAGATAACTGTAACAGATGTAGCAGATATAACAGAAGAACAGAATAATATAAGCTATTGCTTTACACTTCTCTTCACTAATACTAGTATAACCGAATTAGGTGTCACCCTAATGTCTAAACTGAAACAGAAACGGGTACAGAATAATTTAACAGAAACAAAATGCTAATAATGGGCCATTACTACCCGATCTGAAACAGACAGAAGCAGAAACAGATTAATCCCTACGAAAACATAATGTAGAATTAGGTGTACACTAGTAATGGGCCTTTACCATCCGAACAGACGGTACCACGCAGAAACAGACAGGTGTTACCACCCAACAGAAACAGACGGTACCAACAGAAACAGATAGAACTAAGTGTACCCTAAAACCCTACTCTAAGTGATCGGCTCCCTAATACATAAATATCCTATGTCGGCCCCCAGTAGGGTGTATCACTCCCTAAAGTGACAACCAATTGGCACAGACCTATTTACAGATGTCACGGCGTCTTACATCCTCAGAGGCAGACCGGGATCCATGCACGCACATGACCCGATTGGAACGCACCATCAACACCCCTCGCCATTATCAGAATGAACCACTTATAATTAGTTCAGTAAGCGTGCCCGGACCCTACCTACTGTTGGGTCAAAATTTTGATACCAGAAAGGGTTACTGACTAATATGGGTCCCAAACAACAGATGACACAAGTAAATTCCCTCCTAACCTTGTGTCCCCAGACTAACAGATTTTCAGATTAACTTGTTTACAAGTTCAGACATACAAAATTCAGATCAACTAGTTCACAAACAAGTTTTCAGACTAATGGATCAGATATATAGATTAACAGTCTTACAGATTAACTGGTTACAGATTGACTAACTTTGTATTGGGCCTACAGATTCACGAAACGGGTTTATCAGATTCATTGGTCCAATTGGTTTAACCTTACCCACCCAACACATTTTAGACATCATATTTATCTCAGATTTTCATTAATTAAATATTAATGCCCAAACCTCTCACATTAGACTGACAGTTTGCGGCTACTGGTTAGGCCGGTTGGTTCCGGGCAGGTTTCTGTCGCAAACTGAGTCTAACCTCGGGTTTCAAGCACGTTATGACTAACTTCTCACATTAGAACCTATTGTTTGCGACCACTGGAATATGCCGGGCGGTTCCGAGCAGATTTACGCCGCAAACTCATTCTAATCTCGAGTTAGCCATGTTTATCTTTGCGGTCAATTAATTAATGATTCACCATTTATACCCACGCCTAATATACATGTCAATTATTCATAACTATAGCCAATTCAGATTATGTCAATAGCGGACTAATTATATCAACTCAACAGATATTGCAGATAACAGATTTTTCAGATTAGGCGACTTAACGGATTCAGCAGATTAAGCAAACTAGCAGATTTAGCGGATAACAGATTAGGCATCTCAACAGATTTAGTTTAGCGGATTTGGCATTTTCAACAGACTTAGCAGATGACGGATTTGGCAGATGAACAGATCTAACAGACTAGGCAGTAGGGCAGAACTAGCAGATTAAGCAATATAACAGAACTAGCAGATTAGGCAAATATAGCAGAACTAACAAATTAGGCAAATATAACAGATTTAATCATTCCTTAAAGTTTCACAACATATCTTGCCTAATTATAAATCTTGCCTAAGTTCACATGCATAAATAATAATCGTGATTCACAATATGATCATATACCCCATGTTTGCATTAAATTTGCATGTCACAGATTAAGGTCATAATTTACACGTCCAATTTAGTTCAACTTGCCTAGTACAAAAGATTCACATATAAATTATACCAAATATAGCTATTGACAAAAATCTCCTACTTAGGTATTATTCACATTTGATAGATATCCTACTTTAATGTAAATCTTTATACCTAAACCATATTTTCTTTGTCTCAAGTCATATGTTAACATACCATGGTTCCTCTTCTTCCAATTCACAGAATATGCATAGATCTAAATCTAGTTTACAACCTATGTCCTTTTTCTTAAATCAGTCATAGATTAACCAACTTCTCAAGTCGTATGTTCAATATTCTTTATGCCACAAACTCAAGTCATAGGTTCAATTATATGCCTTAGATTTATGTCCTAAGTTCCAAGTTCAACCTATGTTCTTTCCTCAACTCAGTCACATATCGGTCATGCCCATTTCATGCATTATTCATTTTATTATCCCAAATAATTTAGCGTATGTTAATCTCTTAGGAGATTGGCGCAGGCTCGTAGTAGCCTGGCTATAGAACAGAAAAAAGAAGAGATACAGAATAAAATATATCAGAACAGAATATACACAATCTCAAATTCAGATTTACGATCATGTCACAATAATGATTAAAGTTTATATTGGAAAATAACTACACTTACCTTGGTTGGATTCTAAAAGAAAAAGGTGTTGTAGTTGTTCTCTTTTAATCCTAATCAGAATTGGAGGAAGAAGAAGCACAAGTCCTAGCTTAGGTTTCAGCAGAGTAGAGACGCCATTGATTTATTTATTTTTAGAGAGGAAGAGAGCAATGTAGGCTAGAGAATTGTATATGAGATTTAGGTTTAGGTTAGGGATGTATATATAGGTGTAGGAAGTTATTTAGGACCATTAGATTAACCCTGAATCATGAGAACCATTCAAATGCAAAATCTGCATTTGAGCGAATCGACCCACGGGATGACAGCCAAACACCCTGGATTAACCCCTAGTCGACCCAGCAGGACTCGGGTAGACCTCAAAAATGGGCCGGTTCGGTTATTCCCCCTTCCAATTCGCTGTTTTGAACCTTTTTTGCATGTTTATTTATTTAATTTATATATATCTATATATATTTCTCTCATATGCATATAAACTTCAAGGCTTAATAACTTCTTCATAATTAACCATTTTTTTTATATATTTTCAGAAAATACGGGGTGTTACATTCTCCCCTCCTTATAGGATTTCGTCCCCGAAATCTTCAAATTAAGAAGAATGTATCCTAACATCCAACATCCATCTACTCAACCATTCAATCACAGGCATCCATTGTCCTTAAAAGGTTTCTAATGCCGTATGAACATATGCAAAGTGTGTGTATATGTTTCTTATCTAATGCAAAATCAGGCGGTCTACTGATCCAGTTGACCTCCTTAATGCGAATCATGTTAGTGTCATGATTCCAAATATGTATGCAAGAAATCCTATTTGATACACATCATTTCTATATGAGTGCATAACCATTCATCCAAACGCAACATCCATGTGCTGAGTCAATCATTTTGCATCCACAAAAATTGAAAATGCTCACACATCCATATGCAGTATGAGAGTGTTTTCGAGCCGATCTAGTGCCTAGTCTGTGTATATGCATCCACGAGCAACCACTAGCAACCACTTGCATCCACTTGCAACCATCAAACATAACATGTCTCAAACACATGTTTACACCCATTAGTTTCTACCTAAAGTTCGAAGATTCGATCGATAGGATACAGTCGAATGATGGAAGCGAGTACAGATAAAACGAAGACTTGGTTCCCATTAGATATTGGTTGAGAAAATAATTCCCCTAAGTATCAACCCCAAAGACCGAAATCAACATCAGATTGACACCCAGAGGATTACCCTCTTTAGACAATGTCAGAACTGGAAATCAGAATTATTCAGATATTTACAGACTACTGATACAGATCAGGTTCCCTAATGATTCTTAGGAAGCTAAGCATGATAAAATCATATCCCACAAAACCTCAGAATGTATGCGTCATACTTGACGCCTAACACAGATATCTCTCAAACCCCAATCTATCACAAACAGATAAATCAAAACCCTTATGGGTTTGAGTCTACAGCGGAATCAGAAACAATACTAGCATTAAAGTGCAGAGTATCGATTACAGAATAAAAATACCAGAATCAGAAAGAGTTTTAACTCAACAATCAGATAAAGAAATTAAACCTCCTACAGAAAGTTTTCCTAATCCTATCCTATCCACTAGCCTCGAGAGTGTTCGCCTACCCTCTAGCAGTTGGTCCTGCCCTCTGCCCTTGTCCTCGTTTCTTCGGGCAGTCCCTAGTGAAGTGTCTCATCTCACCACAGTTGAAGCAAGTGCCCTTCTTTGGATCCACTTTCTTATCGTGTGTCCTATCCATGTCTCCCATGTACGTTCTCCATTCATGACCTTCCACCAAAATGAAGCTTCATCCTTCATTAACCAAGCAGCTGGTTGAATCTTCCTCCCATCGTATATCTCAAAGGTACCAACAAGTCCTCCACTTCGTTCAGCCAACTTCTAGCCTCGACAACATCTCAGTCCTATAAAGCGATTTTCCGCCCATCACACGGAAGTCCTTACGTATCTTAGAAAAAGCATCTATACGTGGAGGAAGAGATTCAAAAAGGGAAAGAGGAAGGAACTCGAAACAAAGAATCGAAAGAAAGATATATGGCTTTTGGGGATTATGTTTTTTTTTCAAAATAAGATTTACTTTTGAAAATACTTCCTTTTTAAAACATAGTTTTCAAAAACTTTTTATCAAATCTGGTAACCTTCAGCTCTGATACCAAGTGTAACACCCCACCTCCGTTAAGGTCACTCACAAAGGGAATGCCTTAACTTTGGTGGAGCATTTTAGTAAACAGAATACTACAAGACAGATAAACAGTACTTGAAAAATTATAACTTTATTTCAAACAGAAGCTTGGTTACATCCTTTCAAATCACAATATCAGAATTCAAGTACAAAATA
The DNA here is from genome assembly GCA_030737875.1 of Allium sativum. Taxonomy (NCBI): domain Eukaryota; kingdom Viridiplantae; phylum Streptophyta; class Magnoliopsida; order Asparagales; family Amaryllidaceae; genus Allium; species Allium sativum. Next base: position 436,515,760 of record CM060912.1, read on the forward strand.
TTAGTCTTGTACAAAAGCCTTCAGAATGCATAGTTTAAAATCATAATCCCCACAGAAGAAGACAAGCCATACTTTAAGCACTGCAAGCGGAAGAAATCTGGATCAAGCTAGAGTATTCCCTTCTACAAAACCTTGGGGGGGGGGGGAACGGAAGAAAGGAGGCGAAACAACAAGGGTCAGACAAAAGTCTGGCAAGTCCAGTGATTTTCAGTTATGAACAGATAATAATAACATGACATGAAAATAAAACTGGATGAGAGATAACTGTAACAGATGTAGCAGATATAACAGAAGAACAGAATGATATAAGCTATTGCTTTACACTTCTCTGCACTAATACTAGTATAACCGAATTAGGTGTCACCCTAATGTCTAAACTGAAACAGAAACGGGTACAGAATAATTTAACAGAAACAGAATGCTAATAATGGGCCATTACTACCCGATCTGAAATAGACAGAAGCAGAAACAGATTAATCCCTACGGAAACAGAATGTAGAATTAGGTGTACACTAGTAATGGGCCTTTACCACCCGAACAGACGGTACCACGCAGAAACAGACAGGTGTTACCACCCAACAGAAACAGACGGTACCAATAGAAACATACAGAACTAAGTGTACCCTAAAACCCTACCCCAAGTGATCGGCTCCCTAATACATAAATATCCTGTGTCGGCCCCACAATAGGGTGTATCACTCCCTAAAGTGACAACCAATTGGCACAGACCTATTTACAGATGTCACGGCGTCTTACATCCTCAGAGGCAGACCGGGATCCATGCACGCACATGACCCGGTTGGAACGCACCATCAACACCCCTCGCCATTATCAGAATGAACCACTTATAATTAGTTCAGTAAGCGTGCCCGGACCCTACCTAGTCAAAGTTTTGATACCAGAAAGGGTTACTGACTAATATGGGTCCCAAACAACAGATGACACAAGTAAATTCCCTCCTAACCTTGTGTCCCCAGACTAACAGATTTTCAGATTAACTTGTTTACAAGTTCAGACATACAAAATTCAGATCAACTAGTTCACAAACAAGTTTTCAGACTAATGGATCAGATATATAGATTAACAGTCTTACAGATTAACTGGTTACAGATTGTCTAACTTTGTATTGGGCCTACAGATTCACGAAACGGGTTTATCAGATTCATTGGTCCAATTGGTTTAACCTTACCCACCCAACACGTTTTAGACATCATATTTATCTCAGATTTTCATTAATTAAATATTAATGCCCAAACCTCTCACATTAGACTGACAGTTTGCGGCTACTGGTTAGGCCGGTTGGTTCCGGGCAGGTTTTTGTCGCAAACTGAGTCTAACCTCGGGTTTCAAGCACGTTATGACTAACTTCTCACATTAGAACCTATTGTTTGCGACCACTGGAATATGCCGGGCGGTTCCGAGCAGAATTACGCCGCAAACTCATTCTAACCTCGAGTTAGCTATGTTTATCTTTGCGGCCAATTAATTAATGATTCACCATTTATACCCACGCCTAATATACATGTCAATTATTCATAACTATAGCCAATTCAGATTATGTCAATAGCGGACTAATTATATCAACTCAACAAATATTGCATATAACAGATTTTTCAGATTAGGCGACTTAACGGATTCAGCAGATTAAGCAAACTAGCAGATTTAGCGGATAACAGATTAGGCATCTCAACAGATTTAGTTTAGCGGATTTGGCATTTTCAACAGACTTAGCAGATGATGGATTTGGCAGATGAACAGATCTAACAGACTAGGCAGTAGGGCAGAACTAGCAGATTAAGCAATATAACAGAACTAGCAGATTAGGCAAATAAAGCAGAACTAACAAATTAGGCAAATATAACAGATTTAATCATTCCTTAAAGTTTCACAACATATCTTGCCTAATTATAAATCTTGCCTAAGTTCACATGCATAAATAATAATCGTGATTCACAATATGATCATATACCCCATGTTTGCATTAAATTTGCATGTCACAGATTAAGGTCATAATTTACACGTCCCAATTTAGTTCAACTTGCCTAGTACAAAAGATTCACATATAAATTATACCAAATATAGCTATTGACAAAAATCTCCTACTTAGGTATTATTCACATTTGATAGATATCCTACTTTAATGTAAATCTTTATACCTAAACCATATTTTCTTTGTCTCAAGTCATATGTTAACATACCATGGTTCCTCTTCTTCCAATTCACAGAATATGCATAGATCTAAATCTAGTTTACAACCTATGTCCTTTTTCTTAAATCAGTCATAGATTAACCAACTTCTCAAGTCGTATGTTCAATATTCTTTATGCCACAAACTCAAGTCATAAGTTCAATTATATGCCTTGGATTTATGTCCTAATTTCCAAGTTCAACCTATGTTCTTTCCTCAACTCAGTCACATATCGGTCATGCCCATTTCATGCATTATTCATTTTATTGTCCCAAATATTTTAGCATATGTTAATCTCTTAGGAGATTGGCGCAGGCTCGTAGTAGCCTGGCTATAGAACAGAAAGAAGAAGAGATACAGAATAAAATATATCAGAACAGAACATACACAATCTCAAATTCAGATTTACAATCATGTCACAATTATGATTAACGTTTATATCGGAAAATAACTGCACTTGCCTTGGTTGGATTTTAAAAGAAAAAGGTGTTGTAGTTGTTCTCTTTTAATCCTAATCAGAATTGGAGGAAGAAGAAGCACAAGTCCTAGCTTAGGTTTCAGCAGAGTAGAGACGCCATTGATTTATTTATTTTTAGAGAGGAAGAGAGCAATGGAGGCTAGAGAATTGTATATGAGATTTAGGTTTAGGTTAGGGATGTATATATAGGTGTAGGAAGTTATTTAGGACCATTAGATTAACCCTGAATCATGAGAATCATTCAAATGCAAAATCTGCATTTGAGCGAATCGGCCCACGGGATGACAGCCAAACACCCTGGATTAACCCCTAGTCGACCCAGCGGAGCTCGAGTCGACCTCAAAAATGGGCCGGTTCGGTTATTCCCCCTTCCAATTCGCTGTTTTGAACCTTTTTTGCATTTTTATTTATTTAATTTTTATATATATCTATATATATTTCTCTCATATGCATATAAACTTCAAGGCTTAATAACTTCTTCATGATTAACCATTTTTATATATTCTCAGAAAATACGGGGTGTTACAAGCCTAGTAAGTCCAGTGATTATTCAGCATGTAAACAGGTAAAAGGATTATGTCATGAATAAACTGAACATAGGACAATATCATAGAAATAAGATAACATAAGATAAGGCAAGATAAACTGAATATACTATCGCACTCCTTTCCATTTCTCTGCACCTACTAACGAATGTTTCAACTACCATCATGTGTTCATAACAAAGTGACCCCTTTCCCGATCGGCTTCAACTCGCATGCAATTTTTACTTGTGTCATTCGTCCCCGCTTGATTGTAGATACCTGTGTTGGTCCCTCCATCTGATGTATCAATTCCTATGGTAGCAACCCAACACAAAATTCTAGATGCACAGTGTATACTACTGATTCCCAGTGCCTTCTTTGTCCACTGCGGAGTACGTGCATGCACATACTCCACCGGAACCTACACTATTGCACTACCTGCCGCTATTTTGAACACTTATAATCAGCCCCGTAATCGTGCCTCACCCTGCCTAGTTCAGGGTACCGTGATACATCTATGTGGATTACTGCTGAAATGTGTCCCCATTACTAGGGTTTCCTAATCAACATGTTATAATGGTTAAGTGTTCTCAAATTAACCAAACCCCACCCATCTATTTTATTAACATGTTGTATTGGTTAAGTGTTGCCTTAATTAACTTAACCCTACCATTCTTAGCATGTCTGTTCCTTATCTTTAATTCATTCATTAAAGCATCAACCTCTCACATTGGATCTATTTTGTTGCGGTCGCTGGATGCGCCGGGCAGTCTTACACCGCAACTCAATCCAACCTCGGGTTTTTGGGTTTAATGCGCTAACCTCTCATATTAGATCTATGTTGTTGCAGTCGATGGATGTGTTGGGCGGTTTCAGGCAGTCTTACACCATAACTCAATCTAACCTCGGGTTAGGCATGTTCATATTTAGCCAATTTACATATTTGTCATATGTGTCCAAGTTTATGTCTTTTATGCCAATATTTCCCAAGTGTAGTCAGTACAAGTTTTATGCTACATTCACGTGCTATGCCCAAAATTTACTCATTAAAATTATACCCAATTTTACCCACGTTATAATCGCACGTACAACGAGATTCAATCTAAGTTCCGAATGAACTTAGTATTCATAAAAGAAAATAGAAAGGGGAAAAATAGAGAAACAGCATAAGAATTGACATAAGGAAAAATAGGCATGTAAAGATGCACCCAATTCAAGAATCATGTTTCAATGTTGTACATTAACAATATGTGTAGACAAGTTAAGAAATTCACACCATAGGTATAAATATTGGATAGAATTGGACTTAAGAGAATCACTAATTTTTATGTACAACATGATAAGTTCCATTATATAAATAATAATAGTCTCATAGGCATAGGATGTACAATATGATAGGTTCCATCATATAAATCACAACAGTCTCATAGGCATGATAGGTTCCATTATGTCAATCCAACAGTCTCATAGGCATGATAGGTTTTATTATGTCAGTCACAATAGTCTCATAGGCATGATAGGTTTTATTATGTCAGTCACAACAGTCTCATAGGCATGATAGGTTCTATTATGTCAGTCCAACAGTCTCATATGTGTCATTTCATCAATCACAATAGTCTTATAGGTATAAGAAATTTAGATTTGACAAAAGGATAGGCACGAATCAGAATTAGGCATCGTTCTAGATCTGATTATTACAGTCATGATTTCTATTAGATATTTAAATCTAAATAATAACTGAACTTACAGAAAAAGGACGGATCTTATATTCTAGGATCTGATTTCTGAATTTGTTAAGCTATCCTTTGATGTAGACGTTTGATTCTCTAGTTTAGATTTGATTTGGACCTTTCTAACTTGATTTCTAATTTGGACAAGATGGAGGCTAGGCTAGCTTAGGGATGGACAGCATGACGGCTTCATTGTGAGGTTTAGGGTTGAGGTTTGGGGTGCTTATATAGAAGTCTAGGATTAATTCTAGCCTTCAGATTAGTCTAGGAGAAATCAGAGTCATCAAACCAAAGAGATGTGTCATCCAGCCAACCATAGCATGACACATAAGCCCTAATACCTCAAAAATTAGTCATCGACCAATCAGGGAAGGCCACATCAGCTCAGGGTTATAAAAATTCATCATTGGGTCTGAATCTCAAAAGGGGTCGACTCCCTACGGGGGGGTCGACACCTATGTCGACTCCCCCTGGGAGGGTCGACACCTCTGAGCGGGAAATTTCCCGCCCAGCTATTTTGGCCGATTTTTGAATTTTAAACTATTTCTGACTTTTAATTTAATTTCCGTTTATACTTGAAATCTTCCGAACTCCATAACTTCTTCATACGGAGTCCGATTCACGCAAACTTGGACTCTATCTCAAGCAGAATTCCGAGACGAACGCAATGGCGTAACCCATTTCCCTTAATTATTCTTCTAAAAATTAAGTGTTCTTAGATTTGTTAATTTTACTATTCACAGAAAATACGGGGTGTTACATTCTCCCCTCCTTAAAGGATTTCGTCCCCGAAATCGCTAAGTTATGAAGAATGTATCCTAACATCCAACATCCATCTACTTAACCATCAATCACTAGCATCCATTGTCCTTAAAAAGATTTCTAATGTTTTCATGATCATGTGCATAGTCTGTGTATATGTCCTTATCTAATGCAAAATCAGGCGGTCTATTGATTCAGTTGGCCTCCTTAATGCAAATTATGTCGGTGCTATGAGTCCATCATGTATGCAATTATTCCTAATCGTATTTTATAGCTTCTACATGAGTGCACAATCAATCATACAAACGCAACGTCCACATGATAACACATCAAGTTTCAATCCATATATAAATACATATATGCATATGCAATATGAAAGTGACTGAGCCGATCTAGCACCTAGTGTGTGTGTGTGTGTGTATCCACGAGCAACCAATAGCAACCACTTGCAACCATCAACCATAAAATGTTTCAAATACATGTTTTACATCCATTGGTTTCTACCTAAGGATTAAGAATAGGACCGAGGAGATATACTTAGAAGATAGATGCAATCATGTATAAGCTTATGGAAAAAGAGATCAAGAATGTACCCTAAAAAAGATAAGGGTAGGCTGCGCGTATCCTGACCTCAGTCACCCACATCGCGTCTTCCTCAGCATCACTCCATTGTAGTTTAACTAGCTTGACCTCACAATTGCGTAGCTTTTTAACTTTTATACTCAAGATACGAGTTGGAACTCTTCTCACTATTGCTTCTCGTTCCACTTCTATTTCCTCTAGTATGCTTGGTTCCACAACTTCCGCTGACACATGTAAGCACTTTCGTAGATGAGAGACATGAAAGACATTATGTACTCCAGCCAATCTTTCGGGCAGCTCTACTTTATAAACCATCTTCCCAATCCTCTCAATGATAGGAAATGGCCCTACAAATCTTGGTGCCAATTTTCCTACGGACCCAAAGCGAACGACATTCTTCAAAGGAGATACATTAAGAAAAACTCTGTCTCCAACCTCAAACTCAAGGTCGGTCCTTCTTTTATCAGCGTAGGACTTCTGTCTATCTTGTGCAGTCTTCATTCATCTTCGTATCAAGTCCACCTTCTATGAAGTTTCTCTGACTATGTCAGGCCCAGGTACGAGCTTGTCTGTAGACTCCCACCAACAAGTTGTTGATCGACACGGTCTTTCACATAAAGCCTCAAAGGGTGCCATGCCTATGGTGGCTTGGTAGCTATTGTTGTAGGCGAACTCCACCAAAGGAAGACGATCCTCCCATGTTCCTCCAAAGTCAAGAATGCACAATCTCAGAAGATCTTCTAATACTATGTTCACCCTTTCCGTCTGACCATCGGTTTGAGGGTGATAGGAAGTGTTTAAGCATAGCTGTGTGCCTACATCCTCTAGTGAACTCTTCCAAAACTCGCTCATAAAGATAGGGTCTTGATCACTTACTATGCTAGAGGGTATTCCATGCAGTCGAACCACCTCTTTAAGATAAATGGATGCTAACGATGAGGCAGTCCTTCTACTCTTAACAAGCATAAAGTAAGCACTTTTAGTGAGCCCATCCACTATTACCCAAATACTGGTATTGCCCCTTCTTGACCTAGGCAACCCATCAATAAAGTCCATCGAAATGCTATCCCATTTGCATTGTGGGACCTCTAGAGGATGAAGCAGTCCACTAGGCTTCTTCTACTCTGCCTTGACTTGTTGGCATATCAAGTATTTAGAGACAAACTCAGCTACATCCTTCTTCATGCCATTCCAAAAGAAAACCCTTTTTATGTCTTTATACATCTTGTCCCCTCCTGGATGTATGCTCAACTTAGAATGGTGTGCTTCTTTGAGAACGGTTTTCACTATTTCCCTTTGCTTGTGGGATGCGTAGTCTTCCATCTCGTCTCAACCAACCCTTGTCATCGATGGATTATCCGTTGAGGTGACTAGAAGTCTCACCTCTAATTAGCTTATCCATCACATCAACTAGCTGAGGGTCTTCACGTTGCACGGTTCCTATTGAGTCTAAAAGAGTAGGCCGCACCTCTAGCGATGCTAACAAACCAGGTACAAATTAAAAGGAGGGTCTAAAGTCAAAGTTTGCTATGTACTCCAAGCTTTGCCTTTCTATAAAGAGAGGACTTAAGGTCAGCTTTTTCCTACTTAAGGCGTCTGCTATCACATTGCCCTTGCTAGGGGTATAAGCAATCTCAAAATCGTATGAGGCAAGAAATTCCACCCACCTTTGTTGTCTTAAGTTAAGATCTTTCTGTGAGAAAAGGTACTTTAATGATTTTTGGTCAGTAAACAGTTCAAACCTTTCTCCTAGCAGGTAATGGCGCTATGACTTAAGAGCGAAAACAATGGCAGCTAGTTCTTAATCATGAGTTGGGTAGTTTTTCTCATGTACCTTCAACTGCCTTCCTCCATAACAAACTACTTTGCCTTCTTGCATCAAAAAACGCCCAATCTTGTATCGCATGCGTTTGTGTACATTGTAAACATCTTACTCCGATCAGGCAATGTCAGAACCGGGGTTGTTGTTAGATCCCTTTTCAATCTTTGAAAGCAACATCTCAATTCAAATTCCAAGCAAAAGTTAGGTTCTTCTTTGTCAGCCTAGTAAGTGGGGCTGAGATCTTTGCAAAGTCCTTAATGAACTTTCTGTAAAAGCCCGCTAGCCTGAGAAAACTTCGTACTTCGGTCACATTCCGTGGGATCTTCCAAACTTGCACTGCAACTACTTTTGCGGGATCCACAGCTATTCCCTCTTTGGACACCACATGTCCAAGAAACCTTACTTCATCTCTCCAAAAATGACATTTGGAGAATTTTTCTTTTAGTTGATGTGCACGAAGAGTATCCATGACTTCCCTTAAATGCAAAGCATGTTCTTCCTCACTTTTTGAGAAAATCAAAATATCGTCCACGAAGACCACTACAAATTAATTAAGGAACTCTCTGAACACCCTACTTATCAAGTCTATGAAGTAGGTGGGTGCGTTTGCCAAGCCGAAAGGCATGACAAGCCATTCGAAGAAACCATCTGGGGTCCTGAACGCGGTTTTATCTATGCTGTTTTCAGCCGCTCTTAGCTGATGAAATCCGATGGCCAGATCTAGATGGGAGAAAACCGATGCACCTACGAGCTGGTCGAACAAGTCGTCTATTCTAGGAAGTGGGTGCCTATTCTTCTTGGTCAGCTTGTTTAGCTCCTTATAGTCCATGCACAAGTGAAGTGAACCATCCACTTTGGTTGCAAACACCACTGGAGCACCCCATTCAGAAATACTCCGCCTTATGAACCCCTTTTCAAGCAACTCTTTAACTTGCTTGCTGAGCTCTTTCCTTTCCCTTGGAGACATGTGTCCAATGGGTAAAGCAACTGGTTTTTCATTATCAACAAGGTATATGCGGAAGTCTATCTCTCGCTTTGGAGGTAATCCCTTCACCTCTTCAAATACATCTGAGTATTCACGGACTACTCTATCAGATTGCAAGTTTTCAACAAACGCATAAAGAGATTCTAGATAGTTAAGCGTAATAGAATTCATTGGATTACAAGAGATTTCGAGAGTATTACCGAGGCGAGTCATAAGTCTAACCACTCTCTTTTCACAATCAAGGATGGAACCATTACTGGATAACCAATCCATGCCTAGAATCAACCTATAGTCCGTGAAACCCAAAATATAAGCATTACATCTAAAGCTGACACTTAGTATAGAAATTTCCAAATCCAAACAAATCATGGACAAATAAGTCGGGCCCCTAATTGGATTTGAAACAACCATGGGATCATTTACTATACTGGTATCTAGGTGAAGAGATTCAACTAAAGCAGTAGATATAAAAAATTGCGATGCACCAGAATCAAAAAGAGTACGAAATGGATGATTAGAAAGATAAACTAAACTCTCAACAGAAATATTTCTACCTCTTTCTTTCGGAGGTGCAATGAGAGCGTGAATTTGCCCTCCAGAAATAGATCCAGTCCTCTGCCCTTGCCCTTGCCTTTTTGGTCACTCCTTAGCCATATGTCCTGTCTCGCCGCATTGAAAGCAATCACCCATCTTCCTCTTCTTCTTTCTGCAGTCCTTAATCAGATGTCCAGGTATGCCATAAAATTTACACTTCCTCTTGTCATGGGGTTTGTTATTCTTCCCGCCTTTCTTGGAATCCGTCTTCTTATTCCGCGATCCCTCCACTTTCTTGTCCAGAGGTTCTTCCACCTTTTCCCCTTTCTTGCCATCCTTGTCTTCCTCCTATAACAGTGCCATGTCCACCAGTCTCTCAAAAGTCGCACCCATAGGCATATGGGACATAGCTAGGCTGTGCAGTGGCTTATTTAACCCTTTAATGAATCGGAGAGCCTTTTTATGTGGAGTGTTTACTAACTCCAGTCCAAATCTAGCCAGCTGGTTGAATTGGTTGACGTATTCCTTAACCAACAGGCTTCTCTGTTTGAGTGCTAAGAACTTCTCCATCTGTAGGCTTCGTTCATCTTGCATGAGGAACTTCATTTCAAATTTCATCATGAAATCCTCCCAAATTTCAACTAGTCTCTCAGCATTAGTAACTTCCCACCAGTAAGAGGCTTCGTCCTTAAGTAACTATACAGCCAATTGTATCTTCTGCCTATCATCCACTTCGAAGATAACAAACAAATCTTCTGTTTCCTTGAGCCAGTTTCTTGCTTCCACAAATGACTCAGTCCATTAAAGTTCTTTCTGCCCATAGCTCTAAAGTCTCTACATATCTTCGAGAAAGCATTCACACGCGGAGGAGGAGGAACGACTGCAACTGGGGGAGGAGGAACATCTGCTGGGCCTGTGCCATTAGCCCTAGCTTCCAGATACCTTTTGAACCAGCCAGGTATTGGTATGCCCTCGAGAAGATTAAGATCCCCGGACATGCTGAAACGAAAAGAAAAGGTTCAAAACAAAGGATAGAAAGATAGTGCATATGGCTTTAGGGATTATGCCTTTAAAATAAAACAACACTTTTCTTGAAAATGCTTCTTTGAAATTCTTTTTTTTTTGAAAAATAGTTTTCAAAATTTTTTATCTGATCTGGTAAACCATCGCTGTGATACCAAGTGAAACACCACACCTCCGTTAAGGTCACTCACAAAGGGAATGCATTAACTTTGGTGAAGGATTTTAGGTAAAAGGCACAGATAATTTACAAGACAGATAAACAAACAGCGGAAAACTGAAAATCATTTCATAAATAGCGTGGTTCAGTCAAAACATTACAAGCATTGTCTCAAAACCCCACTTCTAAGTTATTACAACAAAACATCTGTCTTGATTTAAAACTCCAAGTACATAAAGAAGCATAAAACAGTAGTAAAGCAGCATATATCCCCAATAAAAGTGTAACCACAACCATAGCCTAAGAAAAGAGAATCCAAGCAATACATCTACTTTCTTCAAGCTAGAAAAGGTCTGCACCAAGCTGAAATATTCCCTCCCTGAGGACCTTGGGGGGGGGGGGGGGGAGGGAGGAGGGAAGGGAAGAAAAGAAGGCGAAAGAAAATAGCTCAGACATAAGCCTGGTAAGTCCAGTGATTATTCAGCATGTAAATAGGTAAAAGGATCATGTCATGAATAAACTGAACATAGGACAATACCATAGCAATAAGATAACATAAGATAAGGAAAGATAAACTGAATGTACTATCGCACTCATTTCCATTTCTATGCACCTACTAACGAATGTTTCAACTACCATCATGTGTTCATAACAAAGTGACCCCTTTCCCGATCGGCTTCTACTCGCATGCAATTGTTACTTGTGTTATTCGGCCCCGCTTGATTGTAGATACCTGTGCTGGTCCCGCAATAAGGTGTATCAATTCCTATGGTAGTAACCCGATATAAAATTCTAGATGCACAGTGTATACTACTGATGCCCAGTGCCTTCTTTATCCACTGCGGAGTACGTGCATGCCCATACTCCGTCGGAATCTACACTGCTGCACTACCCGCCGCTATTTTGACTGCTTATAATCAGTCCAGTAATCGTGCCCCACCCTGCCTAGTTCAGGGTACCGTGATACATCTATGTGGGTTACTGCTGAAATGGGTTCCTGTTACTAGGGTTTCCTAATCAACATATTATAATGGTTAAGTGTTCTCAAATTAACCTAACCCCACCCATCTGTTTAGTTAACATGTTGTATTGGTTAAGTGTTGCCTTAATTAACTTAACCCTACAATTCTTAACCTGTCTGTTCCATAGCTTTAATTCATTCATTAAAGCACCAACCTCTCACATGGGTCTATATTGTTGCGGTCGCTAGATGTGCTGGGCGGTTCCGGGCAGTCTTACACCGCAACTCAATCCAACCTTGGATTTTTGGGCTTAATTCGCTAACCTCTCACATTAGATCTATATTGTTGCGGTCGCTGGATGTGCCGGGTGGTTCCGGGCAGTCTTACACTGCAACTCAATCTAACCTTGGGATAGGCATGTTCATATTTAGCCAATTTACATATTTGTCATATGTATCCAAATTTATGTCTTTTTATGCCAATATTTCTCAAGTGTAGTCAGTACAAGTTTTATGCCATATTCACGTGTTATGCCCAAAATTTACTCAATAAAATTATACCCAATTTTCCCCGCATTATAATCGCACGTACAACGAAATTCAATAAAAGTTTCGAATGAACTTAGTATTCATAAAAGAAAATAGAAAGAGGAAAAATAGAGAAAGAGCATAAGAATTGACATAAGGAAAAATAGGCATGTAAAGATGTACCCAATTCAAGAATCATGTTTCAATGTTGTACATTAACAATATGTGTAGACAAGCTACGCAATTTACACCATAGGTATAAAGATTAGACAAAATTGGACTTAAGAGAATCACTAATTTTTATGTACAACATGATAAGCCCCATTATATAAATCACAATAGTCTCATAGGCATAGGATATACAACATGATAGGTTCCATCATATAAATCATAATAGTCTCATAGGCATGATTGGTTCCATTATGTCAATCCAACAGTCTCATAGGCATGATAGGTTTTATTATGTTAGTCACAACAGTCTCATAGGCATATTAGGTTTTATTATGCCAGTCACAACAGTTTCATAGGCATGGTAGGTTCTATTATGTCAGTCCAACAGTCTCATAGGCATGATAGGTGTCAATTCATCAATCATAATAGTCTCATAGGCATAAGATATTTAGATTTGACAAAAGGATAGGCACGAATCAGAATTAGTCATTGTTCTAGATCCAATTATTACAGTCATGATTTCTATTAGATGTTTAAATCTAAATAATAACTGAACTTATAGAAAAAGGACAAATCTTGTATTCTGGGATCCGATTTCTGAATTTGTTAAGCTATCCTTTGATGTAGACGTTTGATTCTCTAGTTTGGATTTGATTTGGAGCTTTCTAACTTGATTTCTAATTTGGAGAAGATGGAGACTAGGCTAGCTTAGGGATGGACAACATGATGGCTTCATTGTGAGGTCTAGGGTTGAGGTTTGGGGTGCTTATATAGAAGTCTAGGATTAATTCTAGCCTTTAGATTTGTCTAGGAGAAATCAGAGCCATCAAACCAAAGAGATCTGTCATCCAGCCAACCATAGCACGACACATAGCCCTAATAGCTCAGAAATTAGTCATCGGCCAATCAGGGAAGGCCACATCAGCTTAGGGTTATAAAAATTCGTCACTGCGTCTGGATCTCAAAAGGGGTTGACTCCCTATAGGGGGGGTAGACACCTATGTCGACTCCCTTATAGGGGGGTCGACACCTATGTCGACTTCCCCTTGGGGGGGGGGGTCGATACCTCTGAGCGGGAAATTTCCCGCCCAGCTGTTTTGGCTGATTTTCGAATTTTAAATTGTTTTCAGACTTTTAATTTAATTTCCGTTTATACTTGAAATCTTCTGAACTCTATAACTTCTTCATACGGAGTCTGATTAACGCAAACTCGGACTCTATCTCAAGCAAAATTCCGAGACGAACGCAATGGCGTAACCCCTTTCCCTTAATTCTTCTTCTAAAAATTAAGTGTTCTTAGATCTGTTAATTTTAATATTCACAGAAAATACAGGGTATTACATATCCATATGCAATATGTAAGTGATTGAGTCGATCTAGTGCTTATGTGTGTATATGCATCCACGAGCAACCACTGGCAAACACTTGCATCCATTTGCAACCATCAATCATAACATGTTTCAAACACATGTTTCCAACCATTGTATTCTACCTAAGGATCGAAAGGTTCGAACGATAGGATAAATATAGTTGAATGATAAAAGCAAATGCAAAGTAAAAGCTTGGATAAGAAGTCAAGAACGTACTTTCAAAAAGAAAAGGATAAGAAGCACGAATCCTATCTTCGGGTTCCTATGTTGCATCTTTGAGGTCTTCTCCCCATTGCACTTTTACCAATCTAATTTCTTTGTTATGTAGCTTCTTGTTTTCTGATCCAAGGATATGAGTGGGAAATCTTCTCACTGATGCTTCGTTCTTAACTTCCACGTCCTCGAGTGTACTCGGCTCTACTATCTCTGTCGTATCATGGAGACATTTTCTCAAATGGGAAACATGAAACATGAAACACATCATGTACATCGCCAGTCTATTCGGTAGCTTAACCCTGTAAGTCGTCTATCCTATCCTCTCCACCATAGGGAATGGCCCTACAAATCTCGACGCCAACTTCCCTATTGGGCCAAAGCGAACTAGATTCCTTAGCGGTGATACTTTAATGAAGGCCATATCTCCCACTTCGATAACAACATAATTAAAGATTTAGATCTACATAAAATAGATCTAACATAATTAAACATTTAGATCTACATAAAATATCCACATGATAATTAGATCTAACATAATTAGAGATTTAGATCTACATAAAATAGATCTAAAATAATTAAAGATTTAGATCTACATAAAATATCCACCTGATAATTAGATCTAACATAATTAAAGATTTATATCTACATAAAATGGATCTAACATAATTAAAAATTTAGATCTTCTAAATCGGTCCTCCTTTTATCGGCATATGATTTCTGTCTATCTTGATATGCTTTCATTCTTCAACGGATAAGATCAATCTTCTCGGAAGTGTCTCGAATCATCTCGGGTCCAAGTAGAAGTCTGTCTGTAGACTCCTACCAACAAGTCGGCAATCTACAAGGTCATCCATAAAGTGCTTCATAGGGTGCCATTTCTATGCTCGATTGGTAACTGTTGTTGTAGGCGAACTCCACCAATGGGAGATGCTTCTTCATAGTCCATCTAAAGTCTAGGATACATAGTCTTAGAAGATCTTCAAGAAATCTATTCACCCACTCAGACTATCCATCTGTCTAAGGGTGTTATGCTATGCTCAAATGTAGATGTGTATCTAATGCCTCTTGTAAGCTCTTCCAAAACTCACTAGTAAAGATGGGTCGTGGTCGCTTACTATACTGGAAGGTACCCCATGCAATCGAACTATCTCTCGAAGATATACTAATGCTAGCCAAGCCGCAGTCCTCTTACTCTTAACATGAATAAAATGAGAGCTCTTCGTAAGTCTATCTACTATCACCCAAATGCTCGTATTTCCCTTCCTTGATCGGGGAAATCCATCGATGAAATCCGTAGAGACGAAGCGATCAGCCTGATTTCTTTTGTTCAGCCTTTACTTATTGGCAAGTCAAGCACTGGGTTACAAATTCCGCCACATCTTTCTTCATGCCATTCCAAAAGAAAAATCTCTTTATGTCTCAATACATTTCGTCGCCGTTCGAATGAATAGTCATTCGAGAATGATGGGCTTCCTCAAGCACTGCCTTAAGTAATTCCCCAATCTTAGGGATACATAGCCTTCCATCTCATTTTAGCCACCCTTTATCATCCACGATATATCTAGCTAGGTGACTAGAAGTCTATCCTCTACCAAGCCTGTCCAAGGTGTCTGATATCTGCGGGTCCTGCCGCTAGATAGATCCAATGCGCTCCAATAGAGTAGGTTGCACCTCCAATGATGTAACAATCCCAATGTGAAATCCATAAATGTCTTAAAATCAAAGGTCGAGATATACTCCAAGATTCGCCTTTCTACAAATAGAGGACTCAAAGTCATCCTCTGCCTACTCAATGCGTCCGCCACTACATTACCTTTGCCCGGGGTATAAGCTATTTCGAAGTTGAAGGACGTTAGGAACTCCATCCACCATTGCTGGCTTAGGTTGAGATCCTTCTCTGAGAACAAGTACTTGAGTGAATTATGGTCCGTGTATAGCTCAAATCTCTCTCCAAGTAGATAGTGTCACCAAGACTTCAATACAAACACTATTGCAGCCAACTCTAAATCATGAGTAGGGTAGTTCTTCTCATGAACCCTCAACTATCTGCTGCTATAGCATACTACCTCTCCCTATTGCATCATAACAACACCAAACCGTGTGCCATAGGCATATGTTTAAACCGTGAACATCTTATTTCCATCGGGAGAGTCAGATGGGGTTGTTGTCAGAGCCCGTTTCAATCTCTGAAAGGAATCCTCATAATCCATGCTCCACAACAAAGCCAAGTTCTTCTTCGTCAATTGGGTAAGCGGGGCTGATACCCTTTCAAAGTCTTTGATAAACTTCATATAATAGCACGCCAACCCTAGAAAACTTCTCACCTCCATCGCATTCGTTGTAACCCTCCAATCTTGAATTGCGACGACTTTAGCGGGGTCTACTGATATCCCGTCCTTGGAGACCACATGCCCTAAGAACCTTACTTCCTTTCTCCAAAAATGACACTTAGAAAATTTTGTCTTGAGCTGATGTGACCTGAGAGTGCGTAGAATCTCTCCTAAGTGTTGGGAACGCTCCTCCTCATTCTTTGAGAAGACCATAATATCATACACAAAGACCACCACAAACTTGTTCAGAAACTCTCTAAACATCCTACTCATCAAGTCCAAAAAATAGGCGGGTGCATTGGTTATCCCGAAAGGCATAACCAGCCATTCAAAGAAACTGTATGGAGTTCTGCATGCAGTCTTATCAATGTTATCTTCTGCCCCTCTCAACCGATGAAACCCCATGGCTAAATCCATCTACGAGAAAACTGATGCGCCTACTACCTGATCAAACAGGTCGTCAATTCTCAGTAGCAGGTGCCTATTCTTCTTGTGAGCTTATTCAGCTCCCTATAATCTAGATATTGACGAAGTGAGATGTATACCTTAGTTGCAAAGACGATTGGAGCTCCCTATTCTGAAATGCTTCGCCTATTAAAACCTTTCTCGACTAGCTCCCCTACTTGCTTGCTGAGCTCCTCCCTTCTTTCCTTAGGAGCCATGTGGCGCATTGGTAGAGAAACTGACTTCGCATTCTCTACCAAGTAAATCCGAAAGTCAATATCACGTCTTGGAAGTAATCTCTTAACTTCCTCAAACACATCTGGGTAATCTCTAACTATGGGCATAGATCGCAAATCATCAACAGAAGTATTAAGAATTTCTAGAAATCTGAGCATCGCCGACACCTGTGGGTCGTTGGAAATTTCGAGAGTCCTACCATGACAAGTAAAAATCTAACCACTCACTTTTCGCAATCAAGGATGACACCATGTATGGCTAGCCAATCCATGTATAGAATCAAACCATAGCCCAAAAAGCCCGGCACGTATGCATCGCATTCAAAATCGATGCCTAAGATAGAAATTCTCAAACTCCTACACATTATGGATAACTGAACCGATCCTCCAATGGGGTTTGAGACCACTACAGGATCAGAGACCATACTAGTATTAAGGTGTAGACTATCTACTAAAGAACTGGATATAAACGAATGTGAAGCACCAGAATCAAACAGGGTTCTAACATGATAGTCAAAAATGGAAATCAAATCTTCAACCGTGACTTTCCTACCTCGATTAGGTCCACTAGCCTCTAAAGCATGTACTCCCCAGATGTTCCTACCCCTTGTCCTTGCTTGCTAGGGCATTTCTTACTGAAGTGTCCCACTTGTCCACAATTAAAGCAGGCTTTCTTTGTATTTCTGCAGTCCTTCACAAAATGACCCATAGCTCCGCAACCATGGCACTTGATATTTTCTTGATCTGTGCCTTGTCAGGATTTTCACCTTTCTCTTTCTTTTGCTTTCCTTTCTTGGGACACCATTTTTGTTTCTCGTCCTTGGCCTATGTCTCCTCAGTCTTAGTGTCTTTCTTCTCATCCTTGTCGACTTCATGCATAAGAGCCATATCAACTAGCCTTTCAAATGTTGTCCCCATCGGTATTTGAGATAAAGCAAGTCCTTGGAGAGGGTTATTCAACCCTCTCACAAATCTAAGCACCTTCTTGTGGGGTGTATTCACCAATTCCAGTCCAAACATCGCCAGTTGATTAAACTTGTTCGCATAATCCTTAGTTGACATGTCTCCTTTTTTCAAGGCCAAGAATCTCTCTATCTGTAATCCTTCTTCCGTTTGAGATAAAACTTCATATTGGATCTCTGTCTGAAATCATCCCAAGTAGATAGGTTGTCGCACCTGTGTTACTTCCCACCAGTAGGAAACTTCATCCTTTAGTTGCCATGTAGCCAACTATACCTTCCTTTTGTCATCAATTTTGAAAAGACCAAACAAGTTCTCCATCTCTCATAGCCAATTTCATGCTTAAATAAATCTTACGGTATCACGGAATGGTTTTCCTCACATAACGCAGAAGTCTATACATAACTTAAAAAAGTTATCTACTCATGGAGGTAGAGCAACAAAGGCTGCACCAGGGGGTAGGGCATCTCCTTGACCTTCGACAGGTGTTATAGCCTCAAGATACCTATGGAACCATGTCGGTAGCGGAATGCCCTCAGGAAGATTGGGTTCCCCAAACATGCTGAAAATAGAAGAAACAAAAGATTCAACAAGAGATCGAGAGAATACTGAATATGGCTTGAGGGGATATGTTTTTCAAAAATAGGTTTTTATTCGAAAATACTTTGCTTTCGAAACCAATTTTTAAAAACTTATCCTCTAATCTTGTAACCTTCATTTCGGATACCAAATGTGACATCACACGTCCTTAAATTCACTCATAAGGGAATGCATTAAGTTTCGTGAAGCGCAATAGGTAAATAGTACAGAAATTCACAAGACAAATATAAAATAAGCAGCGAAATTTTTTACTTCATTATTAAAAATAAAGCATAGTTTCAAACAAGTTACACCAAAACCTGTTAAATCAAATAAGTGTCTCAAATCCGTCTCACAAAAAATCTCATGAAATAAAATATCATAGTACATAAAATCGTATCCCTCGCCATAAGCCATACTAGAGTAGAGAGCAAGTCAAAACGGTACATCTCAAGAAATCCAAGTCCAAGTTGTAAGAGAATGTCCTAGTCACTGTTGAGTGCTTCCACTCTGAGGATCTAGGGGGGGGGGGGAGAAGAAAGAGCGAAAGAAAAAGGGTCAGACATAAAGTCTGGCGAGTTCCAGCGATTTTCAAATATGCATAAAATAGAAATGCCAAGATAGGTAAATAGGACTGGATGAGAAATGTATAGTTCATATAAAGTAACAGATAAATAGAACAGCGGGATAAACAAGAATAACATGAATAAACTATGATCGAGTAATGCTTCACATTTATATTCTTAAAACAGGTATGTCTGAACCAATACTAGTGTAACAAGTTCAACAGGATTAACAGCAGAATTAAACAATAGGATTTGGCATACCCTAATTACATGACCAGATTATGTGTTAACCTAATTACACAACAACGGGATTAGGTGTGCCCTAATTACTACCCATGCGATCAGCTACCAACTACGTAAATACCCTACGTCAGCCCCGACAGTGTATGACTACCTAACCCAGCAACTTATATAACACATACCTATTTACTAGTGTTACAACAACTTGTCTTCCCTGTTCGTACTCATGCATGCTCATGACTCCGCCAGAACGCGATTGTACCCACCTTCTTAATGTGAACCTCTTACTATCCAGTTCAGTAATGTGTGCCCTTGCCCCTACCTAGTGTGAGTCCCCCTCTAACAAGATACCAACAGGGATATTGATTGGTATGGGTTCCAAACAGCAGATTAACACAAGTCAAACCTCCTAATCTTGTGCCCCAAAAACTAGGACTTAAGAGTCCCCAAAACTCGATACAACAGTAGAACGAGGGACCCCTTAGCTTGTTAATACTCATATTTGACCTAGCAGGTTTAGGTTTACTAATAAGCATGGTTGTAATATTACATGTCATTATGTGTGTACATCCCTTCCCCAAAACACCTGCCCAGATGTATGTATAATTACCCTGAGAATTTAGTTTATTAGCTTACATCTGGTACTTACAATATTCTAACATGTCATTTACCTACTGTCTGTATTAAGTCAAATCTAACATGTCCAATTCATATGCATACTATTCATCAACTATTTTCCAAAATTATAGCATATACAGGTTTAAGCATATAATCCATTTGCAACAAGCATATACACATTATCCCTTTTTATCAGTTTAGAGCAAGTCTAAACATGTGTATATTGTCCCTTTCCCAAATTATAGTTAAACAGCCCGAATTTAACAACATGCCTAAATTCCTCTTTTTATGTCATTCAGTATTGCTCCAATTATACACACACTCTAATCGGACATAGCCTAGTCTTCCAAAGGCCTAGGCTTAGCGTAAATAAAAATGGAAAATAGGGGAAGGAGAATAGAATCAAATCACATAGGCATATATGCAAGACTTGAAATAAACTAAAACATATAAATAGGGAAAAGGAAGATAAATACATATAACTTATTTTTTATCCAATAGTAAAGGCATATGTTTCACTTATCACAACGGCATAGGTGATTAACAGCGAAAAACATGTATACCATTTATCTTATAAATACTGTACATCCCAACCCAATTTTTATTTAACTGTCATGTTATAGTACTAGAAATCAGATCTGAAAATGACAGGGAACTCACAATGGGTCTTAGCGAAGAAGAGAATAACTCTCTTATATATACAACTAAATGCCATAGAAAATGTCCAGTCTAATCCATTTAGTTGTTGCATGTATGCAAGTCCTGAATGTTGTCTCTATAGATCTAGGCTTCAGCGGCATTCCCCGATTATATGTTTATATTTTTAGAACAATTTCATAGAGGTAGAAGATATAAAGAAATGGTGTGTATTGGAAAAAAAGAAGTTATCTATTTATAGATTCACAAAGTCAACCTCAACCTTTAGATCCTAGGGTTTTAATCCAAACCGTACACGTAGCGCTGAGTTAACAACGAATTTAGTTCAAAAAACAACCCAGATTCAGAAAATGAACCCGCCTAGATCGTTGTTGGTCAGCGCACTGACCTATGGGTTAACCCAACCGACCTTGGGTCGACCCGGTCCGTTTGTGGGTCGTCTAACAACAGTCGAGTTTCGCGGTCATTTTCCCTCTTCGTCTCTTTTGAACATTTTTAAATTATATTCATATATAATATTCTTATGTGTTTACAACCTTCTAAGGTTCAAAAATTCTTCATACGTTGTCCGTTATACGCAAACATGGAGTTTATCTGAACCAGAATTCCAAGACGAATGCAGTTGTATTGCCGTTTTCACTTAATTATGAATATTTAGTTAAGTTATACCCAATTTATTATCTTTAATTAAGTTATACCTTTGGATATGGCCAATTTAATAAACCTACTTGTTTTTACATAAAACATGCTGAGACCGGAAGACAAGATGTTGCTT
The DNA here is from genome assembly GCA_030737875.1 of Allium sativum. Taxonomy (NCBI): domain Eukaryota; kingdom Viridiplantae; phylum Streptophyta; class Magnoliopsida; order Asparagales; family Amaryllidaceae; genus Allium; species Allium sativum. The sequence continues at coordinate 436,537,196 of CM060912.1, forward strand.
CTAAGCGTAAACCTCAGTTTTAAACATTTTATAACATATATTCCAGGACATAATTTCCATGAAATATAAGCTTGCTCAACTAACCTTTTTTATGTGGTTGTGGCCTTCGACGATATTCTTATAATAGGAGAGTTGCTATTAAACAATTCATCCTTTAATTAGACTTCTACTCGATTGAAGCTAGCTTTGAAGCGTCCATACATAACTAAGAAATAAAAAACATCTCTTCCACTAAAACTAGGTCTGCCTTAGACATCCTTGCTTTAACCTACTCTCTCAAAGATCGGGTGGATCAGATGATTGAAGTAACCTATTCTGCTATTGATACTCATCTACCTAAGTTTCTAGGGTACACACGAGTGGAGTTAACTGATGACACTAGCATTTTTGGAAGGATGATGACTACAAGGATTAAGAATCATTTCAGGGTAAAGATCTTCTTACACATGCAATATTTATTTCTCTAATTTTCATATTAACCTTGTTTCTTTAGATCTTTGCAGATTTACTGGTTCTTTACCTAGGATTCTAAAAGCTAAAGGAATAACTCGAGAAGTCTATGGTTGTTGCAAGGCAATTAGTTGATTATAAGGGAAGGGATGAGTCTATTAGGAAACAGTTAGCATGATACAAGGAAAATTCCAAGAAGGCTGAGGATGAGAGGGAGAATAAATCTCTAGAACTGAAAGCTTATGAAAACAAACCGTTGATTTGGAGAAGGCTTTATAAGATAAAAAATCCAGGCATAAGTAGACCAAAGAAGAGATAACGAAAGCTAGGAAAGTGGTTTCGGGCTTGGTAATTATGAAAGAGGCTAAGAAGATGGTCGCTATCAAATTGTTCCAAATCCTTTACAATGCCTATAAGTACAAGCAGAACAGCGATGTGACTCTCTCTATGGGAATTAATCCAAACGGCAAAAGTATTGAAGAGAGATTCTCCTTGAAGTTTGAGAGAGAACGAGCCTCGATAAGTGTTGGACACTCAGTTCCGATAAAGAAAGGTAACAATAGATGAGACGTATGCCGTGAATCTTACCTCCAGGAATCTCCTATCAATGATGTTAGGATTTTGGTTTGTAATAATTCTGATACACTTTCCCTTTGTTTTTTTCGTGATGACTATTGATATAGGTGGTACTTTTATTTAATGTTGGGTTTTTGATGAATTATTTCTTTACTATCTCAACTGGATCTATTTTGAATTCTTCTCTCCTTAATATTTAAGTAGAAAAGGTTTAATTTCACCTCTCATTATGAAGTATTATATAAGAGGATCCAAATCAGAAACTTAAAACTTCTAATGACCATGGATACACATAAAACCTAACCGAAATCTAGTAGATTAAAGACAGTTGTGACGACGGCCTCGTACACTGCACCGAACCAAGAACAAGTGTGTTATATGACGTGCCAGGCCGGTACAGAATAATCATAAGGGTATAATAATTCAAAAATAGAATCTATCGTATAACTTATAGTGCATGGACAATATATAATAACAAAATATACAACAGAATATAGTAATGAAACACAACTAAACAAAGAATCAAATTTCCATAAAACCGTAGAATCTAGGGTACAATACTTCTTGATATAAGAATCTCTAAATACAATATGCCTCACTACATCCCTCAGAGTCTCCATAATCATCAACATACATCAGAAATTGAATAGAAATAGCTAAATAGTAGGTAGTACTAATACGCCAGCCTCCTTCTCGTCACTGCACAACAACACTGACACTAAACCTTCTACCAGCTACTCAGTCTGCCCACCATCAAATTGGTTAACATCCCAAGGTAATAAGAGGGAAACATAAAACCTTGAGTCAGAAAACAGTCTTAGTGAGCGGTAAAATAGTCTAGCAAACAGTTACATAGGATAATATGAGTATAGGCGGATCGACCATCTGATTTTCCCAACAAACATCAAGTTAACACGTGAAAATCATCCATCACATGTCACAACAGAAATAGGAAAGGACTACCCCTAATCCCGCTTCTCTTCAACATCCTGTAGTGATGTCCTACCCAGAGAAAATATAGAAGAAACACAAATTCAACCAGTGTCCTAGCCATCACCGAGTACAACCGTGAATCCATCAATTATCGAACTTGCATTTCACTGGTTAAAAGGGCTAATGGAAAACCATGGTTCTAGCCAAAATTCCATACGCCATCGTGACTCATATATTTTCCCCAAACGCCTGAGACGACTGGACAACTCCTTCCTGAGCGATCTGAGGTACTCAATCCTACCTGATCCTTATGGGTGTCCCCACGATACCTCTGCTTTGAGTTCGCTAGAACATTTCGATAACTTATGATTCCTTGGCGTATCCATTTTTTCAAGCCATTCTCCTTGTTGACATCACTTCTTTAGTCAAGCTACCTCTTGAACTAATTCCATTATCATCTAACTCCTACCTGAGTCAACCCATCATTAAACTGTATCGTATACCATCCCACAACTAGTATCGCATCAACTTAGCTTCGACCACTCCTGCCTGAGTTCACAATTGAAGCACCGTTCATCTTTGAGTTGCGCATCAATCATCTGAAGTCCGTTTCAATTCAAACTACACCAGCAACCTCAGGAAGCTACCATCATCATGCTCCCCAAAACACATGCCGACCTGACCTTTCCCTATGGGTCGGTGTCGGTCCATACACTTAGCCAATTTTGGCTAAGTGTTTGGTCCTAGTCCTTCTTCATCTCGAGTGCATCCCACGACCTATTCTCCAATCGTTACGACGTTCGTGTTGAAGCTTTTGGCGGTCTATCCATATCTCAAGAAATTAACCTTCGACCCATCTCGAATAAACTCCGAATGACTTGAATTTTTGTAGGAAGCTTCGATTTACCAACCAAAGCCACGTCATCAAAAATCACCACCACTCGACACACCCCTATGGGTCGGTGCAGACCCATAAACTTAGTGCATATGGACACCAAAATTTGCATTCCCTATTCTCTTATCTTCCAGAGTGCCTCCGCCAAGTTTCGTCTGAATCCGATCGTCTGAACCTCCGATTTGCTCTGTTCTTCAATCCTATGATTCTACGGCAAACAATCTAACATACAACTCAAGCAATATAATCAATTCAATTAAAACAAACATAAATCCATACAACAATGATCATACAAACATGAAAAATACATAGACATAGCATAAACATCTCATAAATATAAGATCTAGCATGGTTTGGACCTAAACGTATGAATAAACATGATTAACCTATTAATTATCCTATTAATATGATCAAGTTAGGTTTTTCTACGGTTTCTAGGTCTGAGTTAAACATATATGATCATATCTATGGTGATTTTAGCATGAAACATATGAATATGATCTTAATTTACGCATATAATCCGTAGCTTTCGTGTGAGAGGTATCTATCACTCACCAATTTCCAGATTAGATGAAGATTCAATGAGATCGGATCTGGACAACATTGAAACCCCTTGAATTTGATGCAATAAGATGTTATCTAATCCTCTTTGATGATGATCTACTCTTCCCATATGATGGTCTATCTTCTAGATGCAATCTACAATGAATTTGATTGAAGAAAATGGAGAAACAGGGTTTTAGGCTGAACAGGAAATCACTGATGCTCAACCTAAAACTTAGAAATGAAGAGAGAGTAACCCTAGTTATATCCTCAGGTTTCCTGTTTATATCTGTTGGCCTAGGTCTAATGATTTTGACTAAACAACCCATTAGTTGTTGACCAGTCAGCCTAACACAAGCTGAAACTTAAAACAACGATTCCTCCCAAACCGCTGAACCAAATCCTTTGTGTGACCACTCTGTGGAATCGAAAACAACCATTCCGATCTATGGAATCGACCTCAGCACTTGATTCGATACTTATCAAAAGTTATGGCCCAAATAGTAAACTCAATGGAAAAATGGTCATACTTGAATTTGGTAAAAATCATGGACATGTATCACATTTCCATGAATGGCATATTAAAATCTGAGAATGGTCCGACCACTAGAGAATAAAATGTAATTAGTTTACGATATATCGATATGTAAAATATGGGTCGTTACATTCTCCCTCCTTCCTTTGGAATTTCGCTCCTGAAATCCCAAGCAAACACGAGCAAACAGAATATCCCGCATGCCTACCATCCACGAGTAGCCAATCTACCATCCAGTCTAGCATTCAACGATCCATGCAATCAAAATCCTAGCATGCAGAATTCTAATGGCACACGATGCAATGGCAAAAGTAAGATACGATATATGGGACATACTACTCAAAGAGTTCTGAATGGGTCAACTTCATACTCTCTTCCGTTTCCCACGTACAATTGTCATCGTTCTCGCTCCATTGTACCTTGACTAGCTTAACCATCCTCTTCCTAAGCTGTTTTGTATTATTCCCCACAACACAAAGCGGCTTACAAGGTCTAGAAACTTTGGGTTGGACTTCAAATTCTTCAAGCTGAGCAGGAGATACCATAGCATTCGAGTCGTGCACAAACTTCCATAGAAACAATACATGAAAAACATTATGCACACTTGCCATCTTCGCACGTAATTCTAATCTATAAGCGAGCTTTCCAATATGCTCAATAATCCGAAACGGTCCAAAAAATCTTGGTGCTATCTTTCCTTTCTTTCCAAAACGAATAGTATTCCTTAGAGGTCAAATCCACCATATCTCCAACTGAGAATTCCAAATCTCTTCGTCGCTTATCGGCATAACTTTTCTGATGATTTTGGGCTGCCTTCATTTGGTGTCGAATGACTTCAATATTAATCTTAATTTCTCTTATCATCTTAGGCCCAAGTACCAATTTCTCACCTATTTCCAACCAACAAGATGGAGAATTACACGACCTACCGTACCACGCTCTATATGGTGCCATTCCAATATTTGACTGGTAGCTATTGTTGTAAGCAAAACCGACTAGGTGTAGATATTCTTCCCACGATCCTCTAAAATCCAATACACAAGATCTGAGAAGGTCTTTCAATACTGGATTAACCCTTTCAGTCTAACCATCTATCTGGGAATGATAAGCCGTACTCAAACATAGCTCGGTTCCCAGCATCCCTTGCAATGTACTCCAGAATCCACCGGTGAATAAAGGATATCGATCGCTAATAATACTCTTTGGAATTCCATGGAATCGAGCTGTCTACTTAAGGTATAATTCAACCAACTTTGATGTCGTCCTAGTCGATCCGACGTGAATAAAGCTCGCGCATTTGGTCAAGTGATCCATGACAACCCAAATACTATCATTTCCTGCCCTAGTCCTAGGAAATCCATCGATGAAATCCATCGATACTTTCTCCCATTTCCACGTAGGAACTTCCAATGGCTGTAACAACTCACTTGGCTTCTTCTGCTCGGCTTTAACCAACTGACCGTTCATACACTTCGAGATAAATTTCGCGACTTCCCATTTCATACCTTCCTAGTTGTAAATTCACTTCATATCCCAAAACTTCTTATTACCTCCTAGATGTATCGTCAATCTAGAATGATGGCATTCCCTTAGAACCTCATCTTTTAATCTATTTACATCAGGAACAACTAGTCGTCAATTCTTACAAGCCAACCATCTCGATTGACTTTGAAATCCTTTATCTCCTCTGGTTCTATTCTCATCTCTATAACGATTTCCGTTAGCTTATCGTCTCGCTTTTGGCTTTTGCCAGTCCTTTTGTTGAGAGTCGGGTTGATTGAATAACTTTCTAACATCTCGGGTTCTAATTTGCAATGAGGTCTAAAATCAAATCCAACCAAATACTCGAGATGCTTCAACTTTGAAAACATGGCTCCTAAACTTGCATGTCTTCGACTTAATGCATCAGCCACGACGTTACCTTTTCCTGGAGTATAGGATATTTCAAAATCATATGACATCAAAAACTCTAACCACTGTTACTTCCGAAGGTTTAAATCCTTCTAGGAGAAAGGATACTTTAATGACTTATGATTCATTAATAACTCAAACCAAACTCCCACCAAATAATGTGTAATGACCCGGATATTCTGTCGGTTAGATTTGAATATTTAATACAGTTTTAAATATTGGGTGGATAAATATAAATGGAATTTTTATATTTAGTTATCAATTTAATAATCAGTTTCGATTTAATATCGAATATATCAAGTTATCAGAATGCGAAGTGAATTGAATTAAAATTTAAATCTGAATATAATTACAATTCAATCGATCAATAGAAAATTCTGTTTGAATTAGAAGAATAATATTAATTTATTTTCAAAGAATAAATTGTCTGAAATTAATTTATATTGGTTTAAAATTAATATCTCCTTCAGATGATCGAATGGGACTACGTGACCTATCCCAGTGTGTCCGGAATAGGGGTATTACCCTAGAATTGACAGTTGTTGGGTTCAGAAAGGAGTTCGGCATCATGGGTAATTAATTTAAAGGATACCGGTTCAATTCAAATGAAAATAAAATAATTTAATAAAATTAAAGTGGATCTCCTTCTTCCAACCAACCATATACCGTGGCTTCCTTAGCTTCAGATATTTCATGAGGAAATAAAAACAACCACGTCCCTCCATTCACTCTATAAATCGTGTTTATCCTCACTTCGTTTCTTTCTTCTGAAAATCAATTCACTTCATGGAAAATAAAAAAATGGCAGCACCTCTTGGTTTAAAAATCGCGGCATACCCCTTATGTAATTTAATCCCGTTCAACTGAAAGCGAAAAGGAAAATGGCCTCCTTTTTCGAATACAAAAGTCACGAATAAAAATCAAACCGCGATTCCTCTTCGTTGTTTCCAATAGCAGAAATCAAATCCAAATCACGAGCTAGGGGGCCTCACGATGCTTTCTGAAGGTCGATTGTAGGATTTGGGGCTTTTAGGTCTCGAGCGCTGTGAGGTAAGGGCCATCGGAAGTTGAACGAACGATGAAGTATAGATTGGCAGTAGCGGTTTAAGGTACTGTTGCAGTGGGAATTGGTTGAATCGCGATGATATAGATTTCGATCTCTAGTTTTGGTCGCTACTGCAGTAGAGTTCGATGGTCGGACTGGAGTGCGGTAGTTGGTATTTTGGGTATGAGTTTGTGTTAATCGGTCAATGAGGGAAGCAGCGTGGGTCATCTAGCAGGCAGGTTTTGTCCTAGTAAGAAGAAGAAGGGGTTGAATCAGTGAAGGTACATTGGTGGATTGATAAATGAAGCAGTCTTCTGTACAGTGGCGGAGGTTGGTGGAATCGCTGTGAAATTTACATAATATGCTTTAACGGATATTCGACACAGTTAAAATCCGGTGAGTAAATTCTCACTCACCTCAATTATAATTATTTTTATGTCGTTAAAAATAATTGTGTTGCTTGTTTGGATTTGTCTGGTTGATTCAAATATATTAGTTATTTAGGATTGGCTATTATATATATTGGGTTGATGATTGGATTGTTCCCGCAGTCTCATTAGCGGATGCCCGCGGTCTCATTAGCGGATGATTACCCTATACGCCCCACGCTATGATTAGTGGATGACCTTCTATACCGCGATATCCTGCCTCGAAGCAGGATAGGTATTATTTATGTGCTAACGTCTGTGGATGCAGGAAAACAGGTTGGAGGAATCCAACTGGATTCCTCAAAAATATATATTATCTGTTGTTTGTTTGATTTCATATATATTCCTATATGATGTGTTAAAAATCAAGTGATTGAAAATTGGTTGATCTGATTGTTGAAAATACCACTAGAGTTTGAATATTGATTCATAAAAATATCGAAAAGGGTATTTGAGATTTTAAAAAGGGAATTCTATTTTTATAAATAGAATTTGAATTTTAAATAAAACTATAGAAAATATTAACTTGTTTTGAAGGTATATAAAACAAGTGATCGAATTTATAAACGTTGTTTATAAATGAAAAGATAGGTTCTGAATCGAATTTATAAACGTTGTTTATAAATGAAAAGATAGGTTTTGAATCGAATTTATAAACGTTGTTTATAAATGAAAAGATAGGGTTTGAATCGAATTTATAAACGTTGTTTATAAATGAAAAGATAGGTTTTGAATCGAATTTATAAACGTTGTTTATAAATGAAAAGATAGGTTTTGAATCGAATTTATAAACGTTGTTTATAAATGAAAAGATAGGTTTTGAATCAAATTTATAAAGTTGTTTATAAATGAAAAATATGGGTTTTGAATCGAATTTATAAAGTTGTTTATAAATGAAAGGATGGAATTTGAATCGAATTTATAAAGTTGTTTATAAATGGAAATATGGGATTTGAATTGAATTTATAAACGTTGTTTATAAATGGAAAGGTGGGATTTGAATTGAAGTTATAAACGTTGTTTATAAATAATGCCGAGAATTCAAATGGACTTTAAACTATTAGATTTGAATATAGAAATTCAAATGGACTTTAAACTATAGATTTGAATATAGAAATTCAAATGGACTTTAAACTAATAGATTTGAATATAGAATTCAAATGGACTTTAAACTATTGGATTTGAATATAGAATTCAAATGGACTTTAAACTATTGGATTTGAATATAGTATTCAAATGGACTTTAAACTATAGAATTTGAATATAGAATTCAAATGTACTTTAAACCATAGAATTTGAAAATAGAATTCAAATGAAGTTTAAATAAAAAGAATTCAAATAGAATTGAATTGGAATTTGAATATAGAAGTCGATAAGGAAACGAGAGTATGAGTATAATTAGAATTTGTTAATATGCAGTTAAAATATATTTGAACATGTCATGTTCAAATATGAAGGTGAAATAGACTGAAAAGTTAATTAACAGATTTAATTAACAAATTTAGTTAAAATGATTGGTATAGTTAAAATAGATTGGACAGGTATTAATATACAGGAGACAGGTTTGGAATAAAGTATAGAAGTGAAATAAATAGAATGCCCGACAAAAAGGTACGTATTTAATTTTCATATATGAGATTTTATGCGCCGTATCGGCTAGCCGCTTGGCTTTTTCTTTTTGAGATAAGAAGGATCGGGAAAGCTATTTGAAATTTCCCGATGCTCCCGGTACAAAGGAGGTTATGGCGAATTTTTCCGGGAATTTAAGGAGATAGAATATTTTTAAGATAATTTGATAGTTAGAAATCAACATATCAAATTATATAGAAGTCGATAAGGAAACGAACTTAGAAATAGAATAGTATAAATAAAAAGGGAAGTATAAGAATAAAATCTCGTAGGAATAGAAAGAGAAAATGTATATGTGTTTAAAGGTGAATAATCAGTTGTATGGTATTGATTATTCGAGTAAGTAGTCTTGTCTGTTTTGACATTAAATGTTATTCAGTCAAGGTCTGAGAGGTAATTATACCCCAACTTGGTTGATTTCATGATATACCGATAAGTAGCAAGATTCAGGCTCGAAGATCAATGTGGAATAAGAATTAGTTAAATACTGTATTTGGGTTGTCGTAACGATGTTTTACACAACATCTGTTTTAACCCAAATATGTGCAAAACTTGGAAATAGAATAATGAACGTTTCCTAAGTATAGAAATAAACGAGATTGGAAAAGAGATAAGTAATTGGAATATTTTCCAATTATAAATAACATATATTTCTAAAGTTTAGAAAATAAAGGAAGGCGATATATGGAAATGTTTTCCAAAGAACGTATAAGGCCAATATGGTTATTGAAAATATTTGGTTAACAAATATTGATAAAGAAATAGAGAAGAGATTTAATTAATGGAATATTAATTAAAGGCTCACTGATTGTTGGATGTTTGGATGAACACTTGTTTTATTCGATAGTTAAATCATCGACTATCGAAACACTTGTTTTTATTCGATAGTTAAATCACAGACTATCGAAGTTTTGACCATCGTTGTCAATATGGAGAGACCGGTTGGATTATTATCCGAAGAACCACTCCGTATTGGCAGTAGCGTGCGAATCAGATTATATAAAGATAATCGAAGACGGAGTAGAGTGCAAGGACTTTTTCTATTTATAGAAATAGTACCTTCGGTTCATCCTGTTCCTGGGTGACGTGTATGGATGAATGTCTGACAGAGTATTTCCAGAAAGGTCACGTACATTGATTTCTTCAACCGTACCAAGAGTGGAAGCGGAGAAGGAAACTTCTTTTAGCTAACACGTAATGTACTGTTGAGGACGTCAATCGGTGATTTGATGGATTTGACGATGTGGCATTCGAAGTGAATCTGGTGTGATGAAAAGCGTAGCTTCTAGCCTCATCAACCGGTAAATGACAGAAATCGGGCAGGCAACATGGCTATGTAGGTCGCACCTATTAGGGTGTATAATCACCTGATCTAGAGTTTCATTTACTTCTAAAAATCTATTGTCGATGCTGTCCCATTCGGGAAACGGTTGCTGATCCCAATCGTTGGTGATATACATTCGATACACTCAAGCGAAATGAGTGGTCGGTCATGTGTGGCTGAGTTGCAAGATGTTCTTGTTGAACTCGGTGTATTCTCCTCTAGAGATATACCAGCGGAAGGTGATTCCATACCTTGTCATAGTTGGAAACCCATTACCCAATACGTGCTTGCGGTTTTGATTGTATATATATATGGAACGTGAGATGCAAACGTTCCACTAGATTGTTATTTACTTGATTTAGACATTATTATAATATCAAAGAGTTTGATATAAAGATAAATCAAGTGTTTGGATTCTCATAAGGGAAAAACCCGTTCCGTGTTATACGGCGTGGTCTTATGAGATATCATTTAGTTTTCTGAAACTGTTTTAAACTGTTTACTCACACCAGTCCCATGACTGACCCGGAGTTTACTTTGTTGTTTTCCCTAAACTCTTGGGTGCCTAAATTTGTATGGGCAGTCAAGTAGTCGGGAATTTACAGATATACTGGAAGAGCTTGGAGCAGGAGGCTTCAGGATCATATAGCTATAGTTATTTCTGCTGTGTTGTAAGTGATGTACTTTGATATTGATGTATATTCAAGTACAGATGTATATTTCAAGTTATGTTATATATATTATATGTTATTCGTTCCACTGTGAGATTCGTGTTACTCTGATGTTGTGTTCTTCTTCTTCTTCTATTCTAAGTTTCTATCTTATCTATCCTCACCCTCTAACTTCTTTCTATTAATGGTTCGAATTTCCGTGATATTTGGGATTGGACGTGTGTTTTTGGTCAGCTCAAATTCTACCGGATTTTCGGGTCGTTACATAATGCCTCTAAATTTTCAGAGCAAGCACTATTGTCGCTAACTCTAAATCGTGAGTCGGGTAATTCTTTTCGTGCGGCTTCAATTGTCGACTCGCATAAGCCACAACTCTATGTTTCTGCATTAACACTACTCCAAGTACAGTGCCACATGCATCGGTATATAGTACCATCTCTTCCTTCCCATTTGGGATTGTCAACACAAGAGCACTTTTCAATCTTTCCTTTAAAATTCCAAAGGCTTGCTCACACTTTGCATCCCACGCGAATACTTGATTCTTCTTCGTTAATCCAGTTAATGATGCAGCTACCTTAGAGAAATCCTTGATATAATATCTAGCTAAACCAAGGAAACTTCTAACATCCGTCGCATTCTTGGGTCGATCCCAATTTTGAGTTGTTGCTACCTTAGCGGCATCCACCGCTAACCTCATTCCTTCCAGAAGAGAAATTTCAAAAACTTTGCTCTCAACTGATGTTTTCGTAAGATTTCCAAAACATTTCTCAAGTATGTCTTATATTCTTCCTCATCCCTTGAGTAAACTAATATGTCATAAACGAGCATAAGTACAAACTTATTCAACTGATCTATGAAAACTCGATTCATAAGATCCACAAATTATGCTGGTGCGTTGGTCAATCAAAATGGCATCACCAGCCACTCATAAAATTTGGATGGTGTCCTAAAAGCAACCTTCGACACATTATCCCTAGCCTTTCTCAATTGGTGAAATTTGGTTGCCAAATCCATTTGCAAAAACACCTTAGCTTCGTGAAGCTGATCAAACAAGTCTTCTATTCTCGGCAATGGATACTTGTTCTTCTTGGTCACCTTATTCAGCTCACGATAATCCACACACAATCGCAATGATCCATCAGCCTTATTCGCAAACACAACTAATGCACGCCACTCGGATACACTTCTCTGAATGAAGCCCTTACTCAAAAGATCGTTCACTCGCACCTCTAACTTTGGTGTTCCTTAGGTGCCATCCGCCTAAGAGGAAAAACAGTAGGTTTGGCTCCACTAAATCAATATGAAACTCAATCCTTCGCTGCAGCGGAAACCCTCTGTAATGACCCTGGAAATTTCCAACCTTGGTTATCGACATAAACTCAATGTCGACTATTCAAGCATCAGAATTACCGGATAGTTAATAGAAAGAAGTTAGAGGGTGAGGACAGATAAGATATAAAATTAAAATAAAAGAAAAAGGAAATAACAACATCATTAGAATAACACGAATCTCACAGTGGAACGAATAAAATATACTATATAACATAACTTTGGAATACATAACTTATAATTGTATACAACATCAATATCGAAGTACAACACTTTCAACACAACGGAAATAAACACTAGCTATAAAATCTTGAAGCCTCCTGCTCCAAGCTCTCCCAGTATATATGTTAAATCCCGATTACTTGACTGCCCATACAAAATTGGGCAACCAAGAGTTTAGGGAAAACGAAACAAAATAAACTCCGGGTCAGTCATAGGACTGGTATGAGTAAACAATTTAAAACAGTTTGAGAAAATAAATGATATCTCATATGACCATGTTGTTTAACACGGAATGGGTTTTTCGCTTACGAGAATCCAAAACAATTGATTTAACATTCAAAATCCTTTTTGAAAGAAACAATAATCTTTATATCAAAATCTTTTTGATATTATAATAGTGTTTATCAACCATAATATAATAATCATCTTGCAGAATGCTTTCATCTCATGTTCCACATACATAATATATAATAAAAAAAACCGCGGGCACTTATTGGTTAATGAATTCCAACTGTCAAGGCATGGGACCACCTTCCAACAGTGTATCTCTAGAGAGGAAAACACCGGATTCAACAAGAACATCTTGCAACCCAGGCTAAACATTACCGGTCACTCATTTCGCTTGAGTTTACCAAATGTATTATCACCAACAGTTGGGATCAACAACCGTTTCCCGAAAGGTACAACATCGAAATAGGTTAAATAATTAAATGAAATTTCTCTAGATCAGGTGACAATACACCCTAATTGGCAGCTAACCACTTAGCCATGCGACCTACCCAATTTTATACCATTTCCTGGTCGTGAGGCTAGAGGCCATAACGTATAGATCACACCTTTATTTACTTTGAATGCCACATCATCATACCTGCCAAATCATAAATTGATTTCCCCAAAAATACTACTGGTATACAGCTAAGAGAAACGAATTCCCTCGCCACCAAATGTAAATACATTTGAAGAGATCAACTTGCGCGATCTATTAAATATACTCTGTCAAACATTCTTCCATACAGCTTGTCCTGGGACTAGACAAACCGAAGGCAATATTCTTTAAATCCATCTTAGGAAATTTCTACCTAGGATCGCCAGAACAGCCCTTGCATAACTCTGTCTTCAATTATCTTCATCATATTTGATTCGCAACGCTAATGCCCATATGGAGTGGTTTTCAGATAATGAATCTGATCCCGATCTCTCCGTATCGACAACGGAAAAATGGTCAAAACTTCGATAGTCAGTAATTTAACTATCAAAGGAAAACATGTGTACAAACACGGTCATATTCCCAAATGGAAATCTTACCGATCAATCATCATTTCATTTCCCAATTTCCCATTTATCATTTCCATATATTCATAAATACCTTGTTTTCTAAAATTAGAAAATATACATTATTAACTTTGGAAAACGTTTCCATTTCTGATTCACACATCAATATCTTCCCACCTCTATCAGTCTCTAACTGTAAACTACTAAGAGAACAACTACCCAAGTATAAACCCCGAAGGCCGAAACCAACATCAGATCGATACCCAGAAAGCCATTCAACTCAACTAATTTCCAGTCAATTTCTAATTTCAGTAATTCCATTTAAATTCCTAATTCAAACCCCAAATTCCTTTATAATATTTTATTTGCAAAATATTTACTTTAATCTAATTTTTCACATAGAATGTGAATAATGTTTCTTTATATAATCAAAACAGTTTGATTTCGTATTTAAAAACAATATCTCAAACCCAAATTCTATTTATATTTTTATTTGCAGATTATTCATACAAATCTTATTTCATTTCCAACATTTATAATCTCCTTGCAAATTTCCTTTATAACTACTACATTCACATTCCATTTCAAATATCGGTGTTAAAACCGATTTTACTTCTCTATATAAATCCAGATTTATACATTCAATTTATCAAATGATAAATATTTCCTTAATTTATAAACATCGTTTGTAAATTATTCTCCTCAATTTATCTATTAAAATAGAATTCTATTAAATATTTACTTTAAATCAATATCATGTTACATACGTGTGCGAAGCATGAGTCTAAATCTTCCTAATGTAAAATTCTATTTTTATAAAATTCTATTCATTTTCCAAATATTCCCTTTTATAATTCTATTTACATTCTAAATAAACATTCCTTTTATATAATATCCTATTTATTTCATATAAATATTTCAATATCATATTCATTTCCTATAAATATTTCATTTTCAAAATACACTTTGAAAATTCCCTTTTTACATTCCATTATTTCTTATGATATTTAAAATATCAATTAAACAGACCAGTGTCATCATAATTAATCATAGGTTTTATATCACATCATATATCACAATATATGAAAATAAATAGTATTATAAATATTGAGGAATCCAGTTGGATTCCTCCAACCTGTTTCCCTGCATCCACAGATGTTAAACAATATAATTAACATCAATTTCATTTCAATATGAAATATTTTAGATAAACAGAATCAATATTTAATTAACGATATATATATATATATATATATATATATATATATATATATATATCGTTATCTATAATTTCAACCAATCAATTAGCAGTTCATCCAAACAAACAACACACAACAATCAACCATCATTTATCATTTCTAAAAATACGTTATAAAAATATAACTGGGTAGAGTTGGTGAGATTTACTCACATTGGACGATCATCGTTAAATAAAGATAACTGTCGGTTGATTCAGATAGACAATTTATTTCGCTATAAATTGTAACAAGCTCTAATTCACTCCCAGCCAGTTCCATTTCGTAGCCCCCGTACATACGATCCCAACGTGATTGACCGTTCGAAATTCTGATATTGTATGCACAAGATATAACATTAACAAATTTGTATATTAATTTAAATTAAACTAAACATAAATTTCGTTTATACTTTGGGCTTACCATTCTCGGCCCAACACTCTTACCACCCGCTTTCTACAGTACTCCCTTCTCTACTCCATCTGCCAGGATCGAAACTTTCCCTCTTCTGTATAAAATAGCAGCATCTTTCTTTCTTTTTCATGGGCCTTTCCTTTGAACGTGGCCCAATGGCATGATACCCATTGTGAACAGCTCTTTCCTCTACAACAATATGCCCGCTCCAGCTTATTATTCTTGCCATTGCCGATCATTGAACTTCCACAAAGCTTCCAACACTTAACTATTTATTTAACTAAAAATATTAGAACTGCTCTTCAAATCTCCTCTATTCCATGCATGTCTCATGAAGCTCGCACAGGTGCCTTCTAAGTTACGGTTTCCACCGTCCTAGGTTCATTAGAATATATGCAGCAAATAAATTATTCCACATATTTTTTTTAATATTTTAAATGGACTGACGCACTTCCTCAAACCGGAAAAATCCTCCAAACCACTACTTCACTCCTCCCTTCACTTTACTGGTTTGAATCCCTTCGCACTTGTAAATTTCCGAACCCTATTTCAGTAAACTCCACCACCATTTGTGTTAGTTAAACTTCTTCTAATCACGTCTCCTTCATTTCCTATTTACAGGTATCGAAGAAAACTGGATACTTTACCTCCCTCTTCCACTAACATCTATATCGCCTCCGGCGAACTTTTGGCCACTGCACCCCTCCACTCCGAGCCGCCTCCAACCCTGCTATCACCACTGACCGTCGCCACCCGAAGACTTTTAGAAGAAAGTAAAATAAACTCCCTTCGCACCCATTCAACTTTCGATACCACGCCACCCAAAGACTTCTCAGTAAAAAAAACATTTGCACCCATTCAACATTCACAAAAGGATGCTCCAGACTTCACGCACCCCATACTCTCCCATGTGTTAAAAGAGTCACGCCCAGCAGCCTTCTTTTTTCCAATACTATGCAGGTTTCACTCTTGTCATTCCATATGTGGTTTCTGTGATCATGCCTCATGGTTTCTTTCCCGTACTAGAAGACGTGAACAACAACATCGATGTCTTTAACTCCACCGCACCCTCCCCCTCGGTTACCAGAGTCCAACGTCGATCGCCATCTTGCGCATTTCGACCTTTCCTTCCTCGCATCCTTTACTGCTTCGCAAGACCCGCACTGTATTATTTTCACTCAACATTTCAAAATAGCATGTATTAACGCTTTAGCCTACTCACTCCTATTCACACATGCACTCACTACACAGATATTTCTTGCATTAGAATTTCTAGTATGCCATTTCCTTTTCAAGCTTTTGGTCTCTATAAAAAGAATATGAGGAAGAGTCTTCACTTATTTATACCGGAGAACTCTTTGTAGCTAAGTAATAGCTGGAAAATTAGAACAGGTAGCCTGTTGATGTGAACTTACGATGCATATCTTTACATTGAATTGTCTTGAGCTAGTGTATGGTAGGATAGGATAGAATTGCTATTACCAGGTTTCTAAGTAAAATTGGACAGTGGATAACTCTTCATTGCTAAGCAAAGATAACGTGCATACAATATGGTTAAAAAGAAAGAGTAGCTGCAAGGTTATAGTGCTCTTTATTTATTTGAATTCAAGTTTACGTTTTCTCTAGTAAATACTATTCAATATCCGCCAATGTGTTTTTTTATGTAAAATAATGGGTACTTACATATGTGAATGAAAGGGTATATACATGTTTTGTTTAAGTTTTTAGAAGAAGAGGCAATGTTTGTGGCAAACCCCACATTTGGTTCATGATTTGAATGGAGCGATACCCTCATGTGTTCCATTAAAAACTCCATCAAGTTATATTGCTTTTGGTTCTATTTTAGTACTTTGTTAAATTATATTCATGTACCTGGCCACATAAAATTCCGTCCAGTACGAATTGCTATAAACAAAAATAAAAATACGCTTGTGTCGAGTAATGCGCCGCGATCCCAAAAATATAATAATATAGACAAGTTAGCTTATTCTATGGAACCGCAAAATGCTGATATAGGGTGTAAAATACTTCAAAACAAAAAGTGCTTATTTCCCAAAATAAAAATTACAGAAAAATTCTATAAATTATAACTACATCTCCAAGATCTTGTCTAAATTCAAAACCAATATTTAATTATAATTAAATATATCGTTATAGTTTATAAATGATTTCATAGCGACTATTCGAGAATTTGGTTTGGCCATAACTTACAATCTATACGACAAATCTCCATTTTCCAGTACCATTAGAAAAATATAGTTCACCAGATCCAAATGTTTCTTATTTAACAGAAATTCGACTTAAAACTGATTCTGTATATATGTTTAAAGTTCGAATCACCAAATTATGAACTGCCACGCTATTTCGAGCTCGATTATAATTATATTATAAATAATACGTTCAAACTTCGTTTAAATAATAAATTCGTTATTATAAATCAAATTCTAAACTGAATTAAATGTTATAAATAATCCAATTCACACAATATTGCGAATTCCACTATTTCAGAATTAAATATATTATTCTATTAATTATATTAATTAAATAACCATTTAAATCTCTAATCACTATTTAAATGATTAAATAAATTTATTATTATACCGTAAAAATACGGGACGTTACACCCTTTGACTTCGTCAAACACATCAGAATACTCTCATAGGATCGCACAAATGACAACTCATCTCATGGAATCACAAGAAAATATAAAAAGCTAACCAAAAATCCATTCTCTAGTAGACAACGTATCATAATCGTTTGCCCTTCCACATTCCCAATTGTCATCTCAAGCCTCTCGCAATCAACAATAGTTGCATACTTCTTGAGCCAGTCCATACCCAAAAAAATCCCAAACCCAGCGAAATACAAAACAAAATGTTCGCGCATAAAAGACCAACCATGACTCGATGAAACTAGACCACGACAAAGCATACAAAGGCTAGAAAAAACCCCTACTGGATTATTCACAACCAATGGTCGTTCAATAATTTCAGGTTCTAAATCTAGCTTGCAAACAAGCTCATTACAAATAAAAGAATGTGATGCTCCAATATCAAACCAAACTAGAACTGAAACATATCTAATGGAAAGCTACCTTGCACCATAACATTCTTTCCCTTCTCCTCGCAGTTGGAACCCTCGAAGAAGATGGAACAACCTCCAAAGCATATGCCTTCACAATCTGCTTACCTATTGGTGGTTACGGATAATTCTTCCTCACATGCCCAGGTTTATCACAGTTGTAACACTTTCCCTCCACCTTAGGGTTTATACACTCATTGGAATAATGGCCCTTCTACAGACAATTAAAACAAGTAATCTCACCCTTAGGCTTTTTCTGGCCATTCTTCCCTTGCTATTGTTTTTGTTTACCATTCCACTTTTTCTTGTTACCACCAACTTGTTGTGGTTTTGAATCCTCCTCCTTTTTGTTTCCAATAATAGCCTCAGCCTTTTGGGGAAACAGGCTTTCCTTCCTTAGTGCCTTCTTGACCAATTTCTGAAAAGAATCATCAATATGGTCAATTGACTGCTTCCCAATATTCTTATCTAATCCGAAAATAAATTTCTCATTATTTTGATGAGAAGTCACAATATACGACGGAGCATACTTAGATAAAGCTTCAAATTCGTCCACATACTCAGACACCAGTTCACCACCTTGCTTAATTGTGACACCCCATGTCCGTTAATGTCACTCATTAAGAGAATACATTAAGTTTCGTGAAGCATTATAGGTAAACAGAAATAGAAACATTACAAGACAGATATAAAATAGCATTGGAATTAAAAACTTTTATTAATCATAAAGCATCATGGTTCAAAATATCACATGTCAGAAAATACATAAACCCAGTACATCTTAAAATCTTTGTCTTGTACTTAAAATATCAGAGTACAATAATAAAAGAAGCATAATTCCCCAAAAGAAACATAGCCATAGTAGCAAAAATAAGAACTTGAGCAATACAACTAAGCAGCTCCAAGTAAGACGATATCAGAATCCCGATCAAGCTTGAGTATCCCCTCTG
Organism: Allium sativum; assembly: GCA_030737875.1. NCBI lineage: Eukaryota > Viridiplantae > Streptophyta > Magnoliopsida > Asparagales > Amaryllidaceae > Allium > Allium sativum. Next base: position 436,556,639 of record CM060912.1, read on the forward strand.
GGGGGAACATAAGAAAAAAAAGAGGAAACAAAATGGGCCAGACATAAAGTCTGGCGAGTCCAGTTACTTTTAGCATATAAATAAGTAAGAGTATCACGACAGGCATATAAAGTGGATATGAGAGATAACATCATAAAAGGTAGGTATGACAAGGTAAACAGGATAAACATGATAGATTATATTGCACTACTCTTATAATTCTTTTTATTCTCTGCACTAATGCTTGTATAACTAGAACAAGATGATCCCAACAACTACCAGATGGTAGACTTAGGCATACGTGGAGATGTACCCTAATTACTACCATAATCGATCGGCTCCTTACTCCATAGATATCATGTGCTGGCCCCATAGGGTGAGGTATCACTTCCTAAAGTGGCAATCCTTCGTCTACATGATGTGCACAACTATATCTACAGGTGTCACAGCCGTCTTGTCCCCCTCTACCCAGACCATGCACGCATAAGACCTGGTCGGTTTGTGCCGCCACACCATCCTCTATGTTTGGATCTCTTACAATCAGCCCAGTAAGCGTGCCTCGACTCCGACCTAGTTTCGGAGTACTCATTTGATGCCGTTATATGGTTTACTGACTGAAACGGGTCCCACACACAAAATGATACAACCTTCCCCCTATGCTTGCATCCCCACTAGGTTTTCCAGAGGTTATGCTTACCTAACGTTGTCTTTAATTACATAACCCCAATAGGTTAAGTTTGTGAGCTCGTACATAAATATTACCCACCCAACGCAGATATACTTAACCTTCCTGTTTTAAACAAGTTTAGTTAACCCCTACTCAAGTTAACATGTTCAGGTAATCCCTATGGATTCAAACGGGTTAAGTCTTACAGGTTGACAGGTTATCCCTATTCGCATTGACTTCTTTTCAAGTTGTCAAGCTCCACTTGATGGATCTAGAATAACCCTAGAGGGGGGGTGAATAGGGTTTTTCACAGTTTTTAAATAGAATTGAAAAACTGACAGGATATTAAAATAATAAACAGATCACAGAATATAGCAGAAACAGAAATGCAGAAAATAAATCACACACAGATATACCCAGCTTCGGCAAAACCCTGCCTACTGCTGCATTTCTAAGGTTTCTACTAGGTGATAGAACAGATCCCGCATACAAGACCTTGTACACTCGCGACTCTCGCTCCTATTCTAACCCTACGCTCAAAACCCTAGACTGAACGATGTCCTCTCGATCAGATTCCCCAAATTACAACCCCGTAATCTGTATCCCAGAATTTTACAGACTCTGTAACTGACAGTCAACACCCTGACTGTTTTACCTAGACTTCACAGATCTAGACACCTGTTCGTTTGATTTTTTACAACACGAATTAAAAAAAAAAACAAAATAAAAAGAAATTAAACCCTTAAGGATTTAAAACAAAGGGGTCATCCCTTTTTCATTGGCAAACATGGCTTAGCCCATGAATACTTGGCCGGCCCCCCTTCTTTTTCTTTTGCCCGATCTCCTTTTGTCTTCTGGGAATTGAAAATGGCGGCCGTAAACAAGGGATTAGGGTTTTCTTAAAAAAAAACAATTCAAAATCGATTGCTTCTGGAATATTGATCTCTGAAGGCTCTTGTCTTTGTCGCTAGCTTCTTGACGTTGATTCACTGGAGTTCTCACTTGAACGAAACCCTAAAAAATTGTGAGTAATACTGATTTAATTCTTTGCTTGAATTTGCGATGCTTGGTTTCAAATCTAACTGCCTGTGATGTAACCGGTGATACATATAGGATTATATATTCCTATAATTATTCTCTGATTTCGTATATGTGGCCGATCTGATTTATTGTTTCCCCCTTTGATTCCTTGATTGCGTGATTGATTCCATGATTTGTGCCTTGAATGAAATCGGCTTTGAATAAGAATGGATACCCTAATTTCTGGAACAGTTGCCCTTGAGTGATTTGGCTCGTGGTTTCCCTTTTTGCTTTTGCTGATAAATTCTGCTTTGAATTGTTTTCTTCTTTTGAATGATGCCTTGAATTTTTATGAAAGCATATTTATAAAAAAAACAGGAAAGTATTGATTCAATCCCTTAAGAAAGAAAACAGATTTGTTCTTTGATTTAGCACCGTATATATTTGGAAAAACAATTTGAAAACAGACATGAATTTTTCCCAAAAATGTTTGCTGTGATTGTTTGTTGCCTTTTGTTGCCTGAATTGAACTCGGTCTTGAACAAAAAAAACTGGAAAGGAATTTCCATTTCCCTTGTGCGATTTATTTTGAAAAATACTTGAGCCCAAAAAAAATTCAAATCTTTGTCAAAACTTGTCAAACTTTGCCCTATGATTTCTGGCAATACAAAATTCTTTCTTGCCAAAAATAAGCATCCCCAATACTGGAAACATAATTTTTGTTTGCCAAACCAGTTTGCAAAATTTCTGAAAATTGCCAAACACAAATTTGCATGTTTAATTTTGGAAAACTCTTAATACTTTGGATCATTTTTGGAAAGAAATAAAAAGTCCTTGTCAAAAACATGGCTCCTCGATTTTCTGACAAATGCAGATATTTAAACCATGCTTGCTATTTCACTTTGAACGTAAATGCCATATACTTGAATGAGTTATTAGCCTTGTTCAGTTCTGATCACTGTTTTACCCTACACACAAGTATGTGCACATGATCATTCTTGTGTCCTTGTGCATATCTGCTGCTTCAGATTTGTTGTACATTTATCTTGAACCGAACCACTTCTAGTATTGTAGTTTTGTGTCCACCATGTATCATGGTCATGTGACCAATCCATAGCTGTGTCATCGGTCTTACACTTGTTCATGTTTATTTGGACTGAATGCTGTGTGCACTGTTATTTATATGACTTCTCTGCTTTGACTCACACTTGTTCATGTTGTGTATGCTTCATTCAATCTGTCTTATTTGTGTATCACCTAGACTTGTTACATCTTGCTGTGTACACATGTTGTTGCATAATTTATAATGATCACATGAACCATACTTTTGTCTTTTACTGCGTGCACTTGAACTTGCTCCACTGTGCTTGCTTGAAATGTTCACTTGAACCCATTTGAGCATGTGTTTGCTGAAAGTGTTTATGTTTGTGAATTGCTGAATTGCTTTGTTTCTGACTTGAAAAAAAAAACACCCCTTGCTTGTGCACCATGTATCCACTATTGTACTGACCATTAGTGGGCTTTGTGCTTGTCCACTGTCTTGATATGCCTCGACCACTTTAAACTGTATTTGTTGTGAACCAAATATGGCAACACCACTTCACTTGAACTGTAACCATTTTTCATTCATTGTGCCATGTTGCTTTAGTGTGTATCCATGCTGCATGTCCACATTAGCCTGCTTGACCATTTTTGCATTATGTTCGATCATGGACTTGACCATTTGAACCATTGAGCTGTCGACCATTTTTACTCTTTGTTAGCTTTGACATTTGCTGGTTGACATTTGTTTTGTTGCTTTTACTGTTGTGCTGCCTCGACACTTTGAATTATTGTTGACTTGTGTATTGCACTGAGTTGAGCAGGTCCTCGTGGCTACTCCTCAGTTGCAATCTGATTGGCGTGGCAGTGCACACGTGTGTACATGCAGCCATCAAACGAGTTGTCCCTGTCCCTGCATTGAGATATATGTTGTCTGCCTTGTGGTATTTACAGTGTATCACTGTGAATATCACAAGCTGTCTAGACACAGATTGTTGGTTTTATAATTCAGATCAAGTCATGAAAAAATGATGAGAAACACACCAGAAAACTGAGGCAAATAAATTTTTAAAAATAAAATTTATATTTGCATATATTCTGTTTTATTTCTATTGCAGTGTACTGTGTGTGTGTTTCACATGTGACAGGTATGAAGATGGCTGGGCTGACTGTGAAGACTGACAGAAGACAGAAGACTGAAGCTGACAGTGAAAAAATATACAGAAGCATCTGTATAAGAGTGCAAGTCTGAAACTTTATATGTGAGAGTGTATGAAGACAATGAGTCTGTATATGAGTCAATATGAACCTGAGAGAATGTATGAGTAGATGCAAACTGTGCTGAGTGTGAGAGTTGTAGTAAAGAGATTGTACAGTTTATTTGTAATAAACAAATTGCTTGAAATAAAATATTATTTTATTGTCGTCAAACAAAATTTGTTTATCGTATACTGTGTATTTACAAGTACTGTGAAGTGATTAAATAGTGGAGTTGTAAATAATTGTGCTGTTCGAGAGTTTGAAATATAATATTTAATTTAAATAAAATACTGTTTGAATATTTAAATTCGTGTACAGTAGTATTCTATTTAAATATAAATATTATATTCTTGTCTGTGATGTATATTAACAGTACGATATCAAACACATTTATAATATATATATATATATATATATTTGATTGTTATCATCAAACAAAAATCATATAATAGTGTATACGACTATGTCATATACAACAATCTCCCCCTTTTGATGATGACAAACAAATAAAAGATTTTGATTGTAATAAATGTGTTTGACAAATAAATGTGTTTGACAGTGAATATTGAACTCCCCCTATTTATTAGCTCCCCCTACAACAGAAACTCCCCCTATAACTGTGCATGAGTGAAAAGAATGTAAAAAGATTCAGAATTCTCAAAATTAGAATATTTATTAGAATATTCACTCATAAATCAAAATCTCAACCCATTCTCCCCCTTTTGTTATCATCAAAAGGATACAGAAATTAAAATACAGATGAAAATTGACTAAAAGTATAATTCAGCATAAGAGGAAGAATGATCATCATAAATCTCAATCAGTCAAACAAAAATCATAATATTCTAAGGACAGGTGGCATATTTCACATTGTAGAAAATGACGGATATACGATGAATTTTATAAAAATGAGGAGAGTTATAAAAAATATGAATATTTCCCAATTATTTTCAAAAGAATTTTATAAAATTAAAGCACCAAAAATGGTGATGGATTTGGATTATAATTAAAAATTCAATTTAAGTGAGAAAATCGAATAATCTCAAATCTCAATATCTATCAATCAACAAATCATAATACGTCATAATATTTCAACACATTTCACAGATTAGAATATGGATTGATAGGCTAGTTTTTATATACACAAAGGAGAATTTCAAATTAATTTCAATTTATAGCACAATTTTCCTTTTTTTTTTATTTAAGAGCACACTGACCACGCATAACCAGAGCTTGGATTTTTAAATGAAGTCAGTCGCAGCTTAAATTATAAGTTGTCTCTTAACCATGCATGACCAGAGCTTGGATTTTTAAATGAGGTTAGAGACACACTTATATATTTATTATATATATTTATCATTTCAGCTTTTAAAAAAGAAAAACTCCTTGGTATAAAACCAATATATGGATGATAGAAAATGTGGTAGGTACAGAAATGGACTGTGAAATAAATTTCTAAATTAATTATATTATGAGATATGACCAACTGTACCTGGATTATTGAAAATTTTCAATCATCACTAATTCTAAATAATAATATAACCACAATTCCATCACAAATATTTTCACTGTTTATTCAATATGATTTTAAAAAAATTAAACTCTCCACAAAAAAATTTATCATGGATGGCAGAATGATGATAGATAATGAGGATGGTCGTGAAATAATTGCCAGTTCAAAGATATTATAATAAATATTCAACCATCATGAAAATCCACATAAAATCTCCTTTTATTATGAAATATATTACAGTCATAATTCATCACAATTTCAAAATCTGATAATAATTTTGATGAATTATAAATGCAGCTCAAGTTGGATATTGATTTCAATTTCTGAATGAATAATCAATAAATAATTCTAAAATTGAAAATCAAATACTAGAGAAATATGTTGATCTATACACGACAAGAAGAAAAAAAATGTGTACATGACAAAAAAAATGTGGATTTATACATGGTGAAGATTTGAATCTAAGTACAGATGAGTGAGACAAAAATAAGTGCTTCTGATACCACTTGTTCTCGCTTTCTCGAGGATTTTACCAAGACAATGGAGACAAACTATGATATCACAGACAACAGAAATTTAAAGCCCGAGCAGACAAATCAAACAATAAGCAATTATCTAAGAACAGTATCAGAGCAGTGCAGAACACAATATCACATCAGACTTGTCTGAGGATGGTCACATAAGAACATTCATGATCCAAGATTAGAACTACCGTTTATTTGAAATCATTTGAGGAATATGAGAAATCTCTAGATTCAATGAATCGATCACACCAAATTATTATTTTCACATTCAGAATATGTGTGTGATTCAATAACTCAATAATTTCAAATGATTTTAAACAAACAATCATTCAAATCAAATAACCATGAAATAGTAGAGAGATTTAACACCAATTTTTCAAAGAATGTTTCACAAGAATTTCAGACAAGCCCAAAGAAAATCAGATCATTTACATCAGATTTGATAGATATTCATGATCCAAAATAATTTATTTGAAATCACTTGAATCAATGTCAAGTTTTGAAATATAATGAATCAGTCACACAAGGTTGATAATTTCAAATTTAGGAGGTGTGTGATTATTCAAAATATTAATAGTTTCAGATGATTTCAAACAAACAAATTCTAACCATAATAATCATGAATAACAATGATTTTTAAGATGTATCACTGAGATTCTAGACAATTTAAAAGAATTCAAGCCAATCTGAATATTTCTGAAATTATCACAACTAATGGATGACAAAGTGCTGTAATGAGTATAATATATTGAGCTTTTCTAAAATAGATTAGAAGAGACTCAAAAACAGCAGAGGTGTGTGAAATTTCACTAAATTTTCAGATTTTCAAAAAATTTTGAATTTATACTAACAGTGTTCAAGATATGATATGAATGCTTCAGCACTATTAGAATTTCAAAAAAAAACTCCAAAACAACTGCAGATATATACAAGTTTAAATTCAGATTCTGGAAGAATTAAAACATGACAGTTTTATACAGATTAAACGAATTTCCAGAAAAACATAAGTACTGCAATCGGAAGTTATTGAAGCATAGAATAAGAAGAATATGGCAGTGTCAAATCAACTCAGGACAAACAAAAAGAAAGAGGAAAAAAAATAAAAAGGAAAGGGGTAGAAGAAGAAATAAAAAATATTTACAAAGACAAGTTCAGAGATCATACCTGAAATCAGTGTAAACCAGAATCTCTGACTCAGTAAATCTTGGCCAAGGAACTGTAAAGAATACAGAAATATGGAACAGCTTGAAATTAATCTCTTTTCAGCATGGCAGTTCCTCAACCTTCACTGGTACCTAGCAGTTAAGTGGATCAAGTGGTCTAACAAAATTTGTAAAACCACTCTGAAATTTGTTTACCATTTTTGGTACCCAAACCTGTTTGTATAACATCCCATTCGAATCTATCTTTGTGCCTTTAGGAACCCAAACTTGTTTAGTTTTTCCAAAAATCAATTTATTTCTTTTTAGGGTCCACATCTGTTCTACTGGATTGTTAAAAAACCTTTTGGAATTGTCAAAATTCAAATTTTCAGAAAGCCCCTTTTTAAAGCAATTCAAAGGTTTTTTAAAATCACAAGAATTCAATTTTTCAAAAACACTTGTTTTTCCAAAACCAATACCTTGTTTATGACCAACCGAAAACTGGTTTTGTAACAGCATATTCAACGATTTTTCTCCATTCGAAAATTTATTCAAAGTTGATTCTAATCGTTGAATTTTGGATTTAAGATCAGAGTTTTCTTTTATCAGATTTGAACAACGATTAATGTTGATCTTTCTCCTTTCAGTAACATTTTGTTTCAAAGACAAATTTTCGTTTTCAAGAAGTTTGATTTTGGTCTTGGACTCAAAGATTTCAGATTCAAAATTAACTTGTTTTTCAAATTCAAGTTTCTTGAAATTCTCAATCTCTTTTTCAAGCTCGTTTAAAATTAAATCATTTTTCAACAAGCTTTCTTTCTCAGCAATTTCATGTTTGGAACTTTTGATGGCCTTAAAATTATTAAATTCTTTTTGCAAAGAATTGTTTGAATCTTTTAGCTCAGCCTCGTTATCTTTTAAAATCACAATTTCCTCTTTAAGTCTTTGAATATTTTTATTGAGATGAACGAGGTCAGTTTTCAATTTCAAACAACTTTCACAGTCAGAATTTTCTAATTTCATGACATTTGTAGATTCTGATTCCAAACAGTTAATTTTGCTATTTAACTCGTGATTTTTAGATTTCAAGTATTTGTTTTTATGATGGAGTTTATCAACGATTTTTGTTAAATCAGTACACATATAAACCAACTCTTCATAAGAGAAGCTTTCAGTCTCATTGTCTGTTGAGTCTCCATCGTCTGATCTACTTGAATTTTCATTTGTTTCTTCTCCTGAGCATAGATCTGAATCTGAGTTGACAGTTGAGGGTTTTGAGAAGTTGCTGTCGTTTCCATATCTTGTAGTTAGAGCTGTCCAAATTTCCTGCGCAGTTAAACAATGAGAAATCAGACTGTATTGATTATCATCAAGGTGAGAATACAGAATATGTGTAGCACGAGAATTAGAAGCTTTATCTACCATGTCAAACCCATTGATAACAACATCCCAACATTTAATATCAACAGATTTTAAATAAAATTCCATTTCGGATTTCCAATTTAAAAAATCTGTTCCAGTGAAAATAGTTGGAGATGAACTGGACTGACTCTCTGTGGACTGACAGCAAGGGTTACCCATGACTCTAGAGTTAATGAAATTACCAGGCTCTGATACCACTGATGGATCTAGAATAACCCTAGAGGGGGGGGGGGGTGAATAGGGTTTTTCACAGTTTTTAAATAGAATTGAAAAACTGACAGGATATTAAAATAATAAACAGATCACAGAATATAGCAGAAACAGAAATGCAGAAAATAAATCACACACAGATATACCCAGCTTCGGCAAAACCCTGCCTACTGCTGCATTTCTAAGGTTTCTACTAGGTGATAGAACAGATCCCGCATACAAGACCTTGTACACTCGCGACTCTCGCTCCTATTCTAACCCTACGCTCAAAACCCTAGACTGAACGATGTCCTCTCGATCAGATTCCCCAAATTACAACCCCGTAATCTGTATCCCAGAATTTTACAGACTCTGTAACTGACAGTCAACACCCTGACTGTTTTACCTAGACTTCACAGATCTAGACACCTGTTCGTTTGATTTTTTACAACACGAATTAAAAAAAACAAAAAAACAAAAAAAAAGAAATTAAACCCTTAAGGATTTAAAACAAAGGGGTCATCCCTTTTTCATTGGCAAACATGGCTTAGCCCATGAATACTTGGCCGGCCCCCCTTCTTTTTCTTTTGCCCGATCTCCTTTTGTCTTTTGGGAATTGAAAATGGCGGTCGTAAACAAGGGATTAGGGTTTTCTTAAAAAAAAACAATTCAAAATCGATTGCTTCTGGAATATTGATCTCTGAAGGCTCTTGTCTTTGTCGCTAGCTTCTTGACGTTGATTCACTGGAGTTCTCACTTGAACGAAACCCTAAAAAATTGTGAGTAATACTGATTTAATTCTTTGCTTGAATTTGCGATGCTTGGTTTCAAATCTAACTGCCTGTGATGTAACCGGTGATACATATAGGATTATATATTCCTATAATTATTCTCTGATTTCGTATATGTGGCCGATCTGATTTATTGTTTCCCCCTTTAATTCCTTGATTGCGTGATTGATTCCATGATTTGTGCCTTGAATGAAATCGGCTTTGAATAAGAATGGATACCCTAATTTCTGGAACAGTTGCCCTTGAGTGATTTGGCTCGTGGTTTCCCCTTTTTGCTTTTGCTGATAAATTCTGCTTTGAATTGTTTTCTTCTTTTGAATGATGCCTTGAATTTTTATGAAAGCATATTTATAAAAAAAACAGGAAAGTATTGATTCAATCCCTTAAGAAAGAAAATAGATTTGTTCTTTGATTTAGCACCGTATATATTTGGAAAAACAATTTGAAAACAGACATGAATTTTTCCAAAAAATGTTTGCTGTGATTGTTTGTTGCCTTTTGTTGCCTGAATTGAACTCGGTCTTGAACAAAAAAAACTGGAAAGGAATTTCCATTTCCCTTGTGCGATTTATTTTGAAAAATACTTGAGCCCAAAAAAAATTCAAATCTTTGTCAAAACTTGTCAAACTTTGCCCTACGATTTCTGGCAATACAAAATTCTTTCTTGCCAAAAATAAGCATCCCCAATACTGGAAACATAATTTTTGTTTGCCAAACCAGTTTGCAAAATTTCTGAAAATTGCCAAACACAAATTTGCATGTTTAATTTTGGAAAACTCTTAATACTTTGGATCATTTTTGGAAAGAAATAAAAAGTCCTTGTCAAAAACATGGCTCCTCGATTTTCTGATGCAATTCTCTTCAAATTTGACAAATGCAGATATTTAAACCATGCTTGCTATTTCACTTTGAACGTAAATGCCATATACTTGAATGAGTTATTAGCCTTGTTCAGTTCTGATCACTGTTTTACCCTACACACAAGTATGTGCACATGATCATTCTTGTGTCCTTGTGCATATCTGCTGCTTCAGATTTGTTGTACATTTATCTTGAACCGAACCACTTCTAGTATTGTAGTTTTGTGTCCACCATGTATCATGGTCATGTGACCAATCCATAGCTGTGTCATCGGTCTTACACTTGTTCATGTTTATTTGGACTGAATGCTGTGTGCACTGTTATTTGTATGACTTCTCTGCTTTGACTCACACTTGTTCATGTTGTGTATGCTTCATTCAATCTGTCTTATTTGTGTATCACCTAGACTTGTTACATCTTGCTGTGTACACATGTTGTTGCACAATTTATAATGATCACATGAACCATACTTTTGTCTTTTACTGTGTGCACTTGAACTTGCTCCACTGTGCTTGCTTGAAATGTTCACTTGAACCCATTTGAGCATGTGTTTGCTGAAAGTGTTTATGTTTGTGAATTGTTGAATTGCTTTGTTTCTGACTTGAAAAAAAAACACCCCTTGCTTTTGCACCATGTATCCACTATTGTACTGACCATTAGTGGGCTTTGTGCTTGTCCACTGTCTTGATATGCCTCGACCACTTTAAACTGTATTTGCTGTGAACCACATATGGCAACACCACTTCACTTGAACTGTAACCATTTTTCATTCATTGTGCCATGTTGCTTTAGTGTGTATCCATGCTGCATGTCCACATTAGCCTGCTTGACCATTTTTGCATTATGTTCGATCATGGACTTGACCATTTGAACCATTGAGCTGTCGACCATTTTTACTCTTTGTTAGCTTTGACATTTGCTGGTTGACATTTGTTTTGTTGCTTTTACTGTTGTGCTGCCTCGACACTTTGAATTATTGTTGACTTGTGTATTGCACTGAGTTGAGCAGGTCCTCGTGGCTACTCCTCAGTTGCAATCTGATTGGCGTGGCAGTGCACACGTGTACACGTGTGTACATGCAGCCATCAAACGAGTTGTCCCTGTCCCTGCATTGAGATATATGTTGTCTGCCTTGTGGTATTTACAGTGTATCACTGTGAATATCACAAGCTGTCTAGACACAGATTGTTGGTTTTATAATTCAGATCAAGTCATGAAAAAATGATGAGAAACACACCAGAAAACTGAGGCAAATAAAATTTTAAAAATAAAATTTATATTTGCATATATTCTGTTTTATTTCTATTGCAGTGTACTGTGTGTGTGTTTCACATGTGACAGGTATGAAGATGGCTGGGCTGACTGTGAAGACTGACAGAAGACAGAAGACTGAAGCTGACAGTGAAAAAATATACAGAAGCATCTGTATAAGAGTGCAAGTCTGAAACTTTATATGTGAGAGTGTATGAAGACAATGAGTCTGTATATGAGTCAATATGAACCTGAGAGAATGTATGAGTAGATGCAAACTGTGCTGAGTGTGAGAGTTGTAGTAAAGAGATTGTACAGTTTATTTGTAATAAACAAATTGCTTGAAATAAAATATTATTTTATTGTCGTCAAACAAAATTTGTTTATCGTATACTGTGTATTTACAAGTACTGTGAAGTGATTAAATAGTGGAGTTGTAAATAATTGTGCTGTTCGAGAGTTTGAAATATAATATTTAATTTAAATAAAATACTGTTTGAATATTTAAATTCGTGTACAGTAGTATTCTGTTTAAATATAAATATTATATTCTTGTCTGTGATGTATATTAACAGTACGATATCAAACACATTTATAATATATATATATATATATTTGATTGTTATCATCAAACAAAAATCATATAATAGTGTATACGACTATGTCATATACAACAATCTCCCCCTTTTGATGATGACAAACAAATAAAAGATTTTGATTGTAATAAATGTGTTTGACAAATAAATGTGTTTGACAGTGAATATTGAACTCCCCCTATTTATTAGCTCCCCCTACAACAGAAACTCCCCCTATAACTGTGCATGAGTGTAAAGAATGTAAAAAGATTCAGAATTCTCAAAATTAGAATATTTATTAGAATATTCACTCATAAATCAAAATCTCAACCCATTCTCCCCCTTTTGTTATCATCAAAAGGATACAGAAATTAAAATACAGATGAAAATTGACTAAAAGTATAATTCAGCATAAGAGGAAGAATGATCATCATAAATCTCAATCAGTCAAACAAAAATCATAATATTCTAAGGACAGGTGGCATATTTCACATTGTAGAAAATGACGGATATACGATGAATTTTATAAAAATGAGGAGAGTTATAAAAAATATGAATATTTCCCAATTATTTTCAAAAGAATTTTATAAAATTAAAGCACCAAAAATGGTGATGGATTTGGATTATAATTAAAAATTCAATTTAAGTGAGAAAATCGAATAATCTCAAATCTCAATATCTATCAATCAACAAATCATAATACGTCATAATATTTCAACACATTTCACAGATTAGAATATGGATTGATAGGCTAGTTTTTATATACACAAAGGAGAATTTCAAATTAATTTCAATTTATAGCACAATTTTCCTTTTTTTTTTATTTAAGAGCACACTGACCACGCATAACCAGAGCTTGGATTTTTAAATGAAGTCAGTCGCAGCTTAAATTATAAGTTGTCTCTTAACCATGCATGACCAGAGCTTGGATTTTTAAATGAGGTTAGAGACACACTTATATATTTATTATATATATTTATCATTTCAGCTTTTAAAAAAGAAAAACTCCTTGGTATAAAACCAATATATGGATGATAGAAAATGTGGTAGGTACAGAAATGGACTGTGAAATAAATTTCTAAATTAATTATATTATGAGATATGACCAACTGTACCTGGATTATTGAAAATTTTCAATCATCACTAATTCTGAATAATAATATAACCACAATTCCATCACAAATATTTTCACTGTTTATTCAATATGATTTTAAAAAAATTAAACTCTCCACAAAAAAAACTATGTCATATACAACACCACTTACCTATTAATTTCATATAAATATAACTTAATCCATTTAAGTTTATTAATAAGCCCATCACATGTTATTCTTTAGATTGTAATTGACGAAAGAGAACTACAATCTTTCACCCCTGGATTGTAATTAATGGAAGTAATCTACAATCCCTTTGTATTATTCACTGTCTGATTCCATAATTACAATAACATGTCTTACTTAATATGTAATTAAGTATACTTCATCTCAATTCACCTATTTTCTATTTAACATATCACTATAGCTTGTGTTGTTTACTTATTAGCTTAGTTCTTTTAACTAAGGTTAACTAATAAGCTTCCTTTCCTTTTATTATAACTTATGTTATAATTTCCACTTGTCCCTAGGACAAGCCTACTGTTGGCTAGCTTTTGGACCAAGCCACCAAGACTAAGAAAATATGAAACCTCACTTGTCAGGACCCTCAGAAACTCGATCATGGTCACCACATCATCTTTGGCTCGTGGTCCACCATCACGACCTGTGCTTGTGGTACCCAGCAACGACTCGCGATCGCCCACCTATATCCACGATCCGACCCGTCCCCGTCTTCTCGTTCCGTCCTCGTTAGAGCTTCACGACCCGATCCGTTTACAGTAGAACGATCTAATCCATACCATTTGCCTCTTCACGATCTAACCCTAGAAGCTAAGATGAAGATCACGACCAAGTCATTCACAATCCGAAAATGAAGGATCTTGCAACACCTGTCCATAACTGCCATTCTGACCAATTCTTCATCAAGCCACGAACCATTCTGAGATCCTTGGGATTTGTTCCGCGTATGACCGCGATCCTTCTGCAAATATCAGCTATATATAGCCCCAAACTTGGCATTTTTCAGGATCTTTTTTGGCAATTATGAGATTTGATTCCACCGTTATCATATCTTTATTATTCCTGTTCAGAGTTGTCTCGAATTTACTGAGTGAACCAACATTGTTAAAGTAAGATTGAGAGATAATTCATCGATTGTACTCGAATTTTAAGTATAATCGTAGATATAAAGTGGACGTAGGATCGTTAACGCCGAAACACTATAAATCTCGTGTCTTTTCTGCTTTTCTTGCATTTTTTCTGATATTAATACTCGTATAATTGAACAATTTGGGTGTTGGAGCCAATTTTGGATCTAACATTTTGATGCTTTCATTGAGAACAAAGTCTCAGCATATTGGATTGTAGTTCTATTATTTGGATAGTCAAGTCCGAAGATAACAGTCCAAAACTCCACTGTTTCGATTTTTGAAGATTTCAGTAAATGTCATATATCATGGCTGGAAAGAAGTCTAAGGAAGCACGAGCATCCCAAGCGACTGAAGCTACGAACGAAGCAATTGAAGAGAGCGTTCAGGAGCAGGTCGAAGTTCTATCCCCGGATCGTGGAGAGGAGGGGGCGATCCGATCCAATAAGGGCGTTGCGACCCGAGCACCTGAGGGTGTCACGACTAGATCCCAAGATAACGTCGCCATCCCCCTACTAACCCTTCCGCGATCCGATCATAGGGAACTATCACGAACTGACGCCAGGAGGGTACCACGAGCCAGCATCCTAGGAGGACCATGATCCAAACTGACAATCAGACTATTACCCGTCCTGGGAAGGAAATTATGGCTCGTTCCGCTAGTGCTGGAACTTCTGCTCAACCAGGTTCAAGTTCCTTGCGTATAAGAGAAGATGAAGATGACCAGTTCGACCCTTCTGCCCCAGTTACCGAAGGACATCTGACTCGAATACTTGAAGCATTGGACATGCAAACTGATGAATTTGCCACTCAAAGGCAGGAGAGCTCGTTACTGCGTCAAAATATTACTGCCCAAGGCAGACGAATTGACGATATTCAAAGGCAGGTTTCACCACCTCCAGCTCACCCTTTCTCCCCGGAACATATGTCGTCGTCTTAAGAACCCCGAAGGAACCGACGATGGCCCCTATTAGAAAGGGATGAGAACATAGAGCATCTTCGATTTGGGTCACTTCCATCTCGAGAAGAAGAGGCACTTAATCAGGGAACTAGTAACCGCAACTTAAATGTGCCCGCTCTACCACCGAGGAACGACATGCCTCCAGCTCGTCGCGTGATCGACCGCAGCAACAGGGGGCAAGGGAGTTCGGCTCAGAGCCCAGAATTTGTAGCAGCACGTCAAAGAAATGTTAGAGGAGGTCGTTGGGCAAGAAGTGCTGATCCCGAATCTACCCTGACCCATGTAGAGGTTGAAACAATGATTAGGCAAGTCATGGTAGATAGCCGTGGACAGAGGAATGAAGATTGGAGCATAGATCACAGTCATATGCCTTTTACTGACGACATATTGGATGTTACATTCCCGCGCTTCAATATGCCAACCATGAATCGCTATAGGGGCAGGACTGACCCAATCCAGCATTTAATGCGATACTCCTAGTCAATGAATGTTGCTGCAGCTACAGACGCGATAAAATGTAAAGCATTCCCCATATTTGTAACACCCACCTCCGTTAAGGTCACTCACAAAGGGAATGCCTTAACTTTGGTGGAGCATTTTAGTAAACAGAACAGAAACTTACAAGACAGATAAAACAGTACTTGAAATTTTTTAACTTTATTACAGCGGAAACAGAAATCAATATAGTTACATCCTTTCAAATCTCATAATTCAAGTACAAAATATCAGTCTTGTACAAAAGCCTTCAAAATGCATGGTTTAAAATCGTAATCCCCATAGAAGAAGACAAGCCATACTTTAAGCACTTCAAGCAGAAGAAATCCAGATCTAGCTAGAGTATTCCCTCCTTAGAAAACCTGGGGGGAAGAAACGGAAGAAAAGAGGCGAAACAACAAGGGTCAGACATAAAGTTTGGCAAGTCTAGTGACTTTCAGCATATGAACAGATAATAATAATATGACATGAACATAAAACTGGATGAGAGATAACTGTAACAGGTGTAGCAGATATAACAGAAGAACAGAATGACATAAACTATTGCTTTACACTTCTCTGCACTAATACTAGTATAACAGAATTAGG
Source organism: Allium sativum (assembly GCA_030737875.1). Taxonomy (NCBI): domain Eukaryota; kingdom Viridiplantae; phylum Streptophyta; class Magnoliopsida; order Asparagales; family Amaryllidaceae; genus Allium; species Allium sativum. The sequence goes on from CM060912.1 coordinate 436,573,160, forward strand.
TGTCACCCTAATGTCTAAACTGAAACAGAAACGGGTACAGAATAATTTAACAGAAACAGATTGCTAATAATGGGCCTTTACTACCCGATCAGAAACAGACAGAAGCAGTAACAGATTAATCCCTATGGAAACAGAATGTAGAATTAGGTGTACACTAGTAATGGGCCTTTACCACCCGAACAGACGGTACCACACAGAAACAGACAGGTGTTACCACCCAACAGAAACAGACGGTACCAACAGAAACAGACAGAACTAAGTGTACCCTAAAACCCTACCCCAAGCGATCGACTCCCTAATACATAAATATCCTGTGTCGGCCCCACAGTAGGGTGTATCACTCCCTAAAGTGACAACCAATTGGCACAGACCTATTTACAGATGTCACGGCGTCTTACATCCTCAGAGGCAGACCGGGATCCATGCACGCACATGACCCGGTTGGAACACACCATCAACACCCCTCACCATTATCAGAATGAACCACTTATAATTAGTTCAGTGAGCGTGCCCGGACCCTACCTACTGTTGGGTCAAAGTTTTGATACCAGAAAGGGTTACCGACTAATATGGGTCCCAAACAACAGATGACACAAGTAATTCCCCTTCTAACCTTGTGTCCCCAGACTAACAGATTTCAGATTAACTTGTTTACAAGTTCAGACATACAGAATTCAGATTTACTAGTTCACAGATTAAGTTAACAAGTTTTCAGACTAACAGATCAGATGTACAGATTTTTCAGATTTGTCTAACTTTGTATTGGGCCTACAGATTCATGGACGGGTTTACTACACCTATTAATCCAGTTGGTTTAACCCTATTTCCCCCAATACATTTTAGACGTCATTCTTATCTTAGATTTGCATTAATTTATTATTAATGCCCAGACCTCTCACATTAGGTCGCTAGCTTGTGGCCGCTGGATGGGCCGGGCGGTTCCGGGCAGACTTCTGCCACAAGCCAGACCTAACCTCGTGTCTTAAGCAGGTTATGACTAACTTCTCACATTACAACCTATTGTTTGCGACCACTGGAATATGCCGGGCGGTTCCGGGCAGAATTACGCCGCAAACTCATTCTAACCTCGAGTTAGCCATGTTTATCTTTGCGGCCAATTAATTAATAATTCAACATTTATGCCTACGCCTAATATACATGTCAATTATAGTCAATTCAGATTACGCCAATAACAGACTAATTATATGGGCACAACAAATATTGCAGGTAACAGATTTAACATATGACAGATTTTTCAGATTAGGCGACTTGACGGATTTAGCAGATTAAGCAACCTAACAGATTTTAGCACATAACAGATTAGGCATCTCAACAGACAAATTTAACAGATAAGGCATTTCAACAGACAAATTTAACAGATTAGGCATTTCAATCTAATTAGCAGTCTAGGCAATATAACAAAACTAGCAGTTTAGGCAACTTGGCAAATTAGCAGATTTAGCAAATTTAATATTTCCAAAGGTTCTATTTACATGCCTTACCTAGTCATAAATTAGGCCTAAATTCATATGCCTACATAATTGTCATGATTCCCAATATGAACATATACTCCATGTTTGCATAAATTTACATAGCGCAGAATGTGGACATAATTTGCCATATAACATATGTTCCAATTTTTGTTAAACTAGCATTTTACAGCAGATTCACATATAAATTATACTAAATATAACCATTAATTTCAATGCATGCCATATATCCAAAAATCCCTATTTAGGTGTGATCACAATAATAGATATCCTAATTAATGTAAATCTTTACACCTAAGTTTCCATATCCTTCTTCTTTTCAACTCATGAATCATTATGCAAAATATACCCAATAATCTAAATCTTCAAATTATATCTTCTAAAAACCAGATCTTTATATGCATTTTGTCCAAAGTCTCAAATCATATGTAATCTTACAATGGTTCCTCCCTTCTTTTATCACAGAAATGCATAGGTTAAAACTAGTTTACAACATATGCTTACTTTTCTAATTAATTACAGATCTAAATAACATATGTTCATTTCTCTAATTAGTTACAGATCTAGATTACAACGTACACTTTGCATACAACATATATAAATTACATGTTTACAGTCAATTTCATGCATCTAATCCCAAGCCATATGTCAATATATTTTATGCCTCAGATCTAAAGTCATACGTTCAATTCAGTCTTGTCAAATTTCGCATCATTCATTATTTGTCCCAACATTTGCGTTCATACGTTAATCTCTTATGAGATTAGGCACAGGCTCGTGGTAGCCTGGCTATAGAAACAGAAAGGAAGTAGAAAGGGATACAGAACAGTCACAGAAAAACAGATCTGACAGATATACAATCTCAGGTTCAGATTCACAATTCATGTCAAAATCAGAATTAACGTTTATAGCGGAAAATAACTGTACTTGCCTTGATTGGATTAAAGAAAGAACTTTAGTTGTTGCAGAATTGTTGCAGAAGCTTTTATATCAAATTTGAATTGAATTGCTTAGGTTGATGTTGATTAGCTTCTAGTTTTGATTCCAGCAGAGTAGCGACGCCATTTTTATTTTTATTAGAACAGAGGCAGAGAAGAAGCAGAATAGAATTGTGTGTAGAGGAGGCTAGGTCTTAGGATGTATTTATAGGTGTAGTTAGTTGTTTTAGGCCTTTAGATAAACCCTAAAACAGATCAGAACCGTCAGAATTCGTCACAGACTCACCAAAACAGCCTAAAAACCCATCCAGATGCACCCAGGCCGACCTGGCTCGACCAGGGAGGTCGACCCCCAGGTCGACCTGGTCTGGGCGGGAATTTTCCCGCCTGACTCTTTTTCTGCATTTTTGAAATCTGTTTCGTTTTTCTGATTTTTCGTGAAACTTCTGAAGGCCATATCTCGGTCATACTAACTCCGATTTACGAAATTTCGGACTCTATTTCGCGTATTTTTCCGAGACGAACGCAACCGCGAAACCCGTTTCCCTTAATTCTCACATCTGTAATTAGTTATTCTTTAATTTGTGGCTATTAATATTAACAGAATTACGGGGTGTTACATTCTCCCCTCCTTAAAGGATTTCGTCCCCGAAATCTTCAAGTCAAGAAGAATGTATATCCTAATCATCCAAACAACCATCTACTCAACCATTAAACACAGGCATCCATTGTCCTTATAGACTTCTAATGCTTCCATGTTTAAATGCACAGTGTGTGTATATGTCCCTATCTAATGCAAAATCAGGCGGTCCACTGATTCAGTTTACCTCCTTAATGCGAATTATGCCAGTGCCATGAGTCCAACATGTATGCAATTTTCCTACTTGATACATGTCATTTCTATATGAGTGCACAACCATTCAGTCATATGCAACATCCATGTGCCGAGTCAATCATTTTTCATCCACAAAAATTGAAAAATGCTCACACATCCATATGCAGTATGAGAGTGTTTTCGAGCCGATCTAGTGCCTAGTGTGTGTATATGCATCCACGGGCAACCACTAGCAACCACTTGCATCCACTTGCGACCATCAAACATAACATGTCTCAAACACATGTTTACACCCATTAGTTTCTACCTAAAGTTCGAAGATTCGATCGATAGGATACAGTCGAGTGATGGAGCGAGTACAGATAAAACAAAAACTTGATTCCTATCAGACATTGGTTGAGAAAATAATTCCTCTAAGTGTCAACCCCGAAGACCGAAATCAACATCAGATTGACACCTAGAGGGTTACCCTCTTTAGACAATGTCAAAACTGGAAATCTTATCAGAAGTATTCAGATATTTACAGACTACTGGTATAGATCAGGTTCCCTAATGATTCTTAGGAAGCTAAGCATGATAAAATCATATCCCACAAAAATTCAGAATGTATGCGTCATACTTGACGTCTAACACAAATATCCCTCAAACCCTAATCTCAAACAGATGAGCCATAACCCTTATGGGTCTGAGCCTACAGCGGAATTCAGAAATAATACTAGTATTAAAGTGCAGAGTATCGATTACAAAATCAAAATACCAGAATCATAAAAAGTCTTAACTCCATAATCAGATAAAGAAATTAAACGTACTATAGAAATTTTCCTATTTCTATCCTAGCCACTAGCCTCGAGAGTGTTTGCCTGTCCTCCTTGCCCTCGTCTCTTCGGGTAGTCCCTAGTGAAGTGTCCCATCTCTCCACAGTTGAAGCAAGCGCCTTTCCTTTTTCTGCAATCCTTGTTCAGATGAGTCGAGCTCCCACAAGTAAAGCACTTTTTCCCTTTCTTATCTTCAGTCTTTTCATCCTTCTTTTGGGTTTCCTTTTTGGGCCCAGCTTTCTTATTCTGTGGTTCTTCCTACTTTGTCTCTTTTGGGCCCTTGTCTTCCTCGTGCAGTAGTGCCATGTCCACCAATTTCTCGTAAGTCGCTCCCATGGGTACATGGGTCATGGCTAGGCTGTGCAGTGGCTCGTTCAATCCTTTAACAAAGCGGGGAGCCTTTTTATGCTGAGAGTTGACTAAATCCAATCCGAACCTAGCTAGTTGGTTGAACTGGTTGACGTATTCCTTGACCGTCATACTTCCTTGCTTAAGAGATAAGAACTTCTCCAGTTGTAAACTCCGTTCAGCTTGCGAGAGAAATTTTGTCTCAAACCTTGTTCTGAAATCCATCCATGTCTCAACCAGCCTCTCGGCGTTAGTGACTTCCCACCAGTAGGAAGCTTCGTCTTTGAGCAGCCATACCGCCAACTGTACCTTCTGCCTATCGTCCACCTCGAAGATAACGAATAGATCCTCAGTTTCTTTGAGCCAGTTCCTCGCTTCTACGAATGATTCAGTTCCTTTGAAATCCTTCCCACCCATGGCCCTAAAATCTCTACAGATCTTTGAGAAAGCAATTGCACGAGGAGGGGGTGGAGGGGGATCATTTGCTGGACCTACAGCGGCGGTCCTAGCCTCAAGATATTGACGAAACCAACCGGGTACATGAACACCCTCTGGTATCTCAGATGCTTCAGACATGCTGAAACGAAAAAGGAAAGGTTCAATACAAAAAGGACTGAAAGAAACATATATAGCTCTTGGGGATTATGTTTTTCAAAATAAGCTTTATTTTTGAAAATACTTCCTTTCAAAACCTTTTTTTGAAAATAGTTTTCAAAACTTTTTATAAAATCTGGTAACCTTCAGCTCTGATACCAAGTGTAACACCCCACCTCCGTTAAGGTCACTCACAAAGGGAATGCCTTAACTTTGGTGGAGCATTTTAGTAAACAGAACAGAAACTTACAAGACAGATAAAACAGTACTTGAAAATTTTTAACTTTATTACAGCGGAAACAGAAATCAATATAGTTACATCCTTTCAAATCTCAGAATTCAAGTACAAAATATCAGTCTTGTACAAAAGCCTTCAAAATGCATGGTTTAAAATCATAATCCCCACAGAAGAAGAAAAGCCATACTTTAAGCACTTCAAGCAGAAGAAATCCGGATCTAGCTAGAGTATTCCCTCCTTAGAAAACCTGGGGGGAGGGAACGGAAGAAAAGAGGCGAAACAACAAGGGTCAGACATAAAGTCTGGCAAGTCCAGTGACTTTCAGCATATGAACAGATAATAATAATATGACATGAACATAAAACTGGATGAGAGATAACTGTAACAGGTGTAGCAGATATAACAGAAGAACAAAATGACATAAACTATTGCTTTACACTTCTCTGCACTAATACTAGTACAGAATTAGGTGTCACCCTAATGTCTAAACTGAAACAGAAACGGGTACAGAATAATTTAACAGAAACAGATTGCTAATAATGGGCCTTTACTACCCGATTAGAAACAGACAGAAGCAGAAACAGATTAATCCCTATGGAAACAGAATGTAGAATTAGGTGTACACTAGTAATGGGCCTTTACCACCCGAACAGACGGTACCACACAGAAACAGACAGGTGTTACCACCCAACAGAAACAGACAGTACCAATAGAAACAGACAGAACTAAGTGTACCCTAAAACCCTACCCCAAGCGATCGACTCCCTAATACATAAATATCCCGTGTCGGCCCCACAGTAGGGTGTATCACTCCCTAAAGTGACAACCAATTGGAACAGACCTATTTACAGATGTCACGACGTCTTACATCCTCAGAGGCAGACCGGGATCCATGCACGCACATGACCCGGTTGGAACGCACCATCAACACCCCTCGCCATTATCAAAATGAACCACTTATAATTAGTTCAGTGAGCGTGCCCGGACCCTACCTACTGTTGGGTCAAAGTTTTGATACCAGAAAGGGTTACTGACTAATATGGGTCCCAAACAACAGATGACACAAGTAATTCCCCTCCTAACCTTGTGTCCCCAGACTAACAGATTTCAGATTAACTTGTTTACAAGTTCAGACATACAGAATTCAGATTTACTAGTTCACAGATTAAGTTAACAAGTTTTCAGACTAACAGATCAGATGTACAGATTTTTCAGATTTGTCTAACTTTGTATTGGGCCTACAGATTCATGGACGGGTTTACTACACCTATTAATCCAGTTGGTTTAACCCTATTTCCCCAAATACGTTTTAGAAGTCATTCTTATCTTAGATTTGCATTAATTTATTATTAATGCCCAGACCTCTCACATTAGGTCGCTAGCTTGTGGCCGCTGGATGGGCCGGGCGGTTCCGGGCAGACTTCTGTCACAAGCCAGACCTAACCTCGTGTCTTAAGCAGGTTATGACTAACTTCTCACATTAGAACCTATTGTTTGCGACCACTGGAATATGCCGGGCGGTTCCGGGCAGAATTACGCCGCAAACTCATTCTAACCTCGAGTTAGCCATGTTTATCTTTGCGGCCAATTAATTAATAATTCAACATTTATGCCTACGCCTAATATACATGTCAATTATAGTCAATTCAGATTACGCCAATAACAGACTAATTATATCGACACAACAAATATTGCAGGTAACAGATTTAACATATGACAGATTTTTCAGATTAGGCGACTTGACGGATTTAGCAGATTAAGCAACCTAGCAGATTTTAGCACATAACAGATTAGGCATCTCAACAGACAAATTTAACAGATAAGGCATTTCAACAGACAAATTTAACAGATTAGGCATTTCAATCTAATTAGCAGTCTAGGCAATATAATAAAACTAGCAGTTTAGGCAACTTGGCAAATTAGCAGATTTAGCAAATTTAATATTTCCAAAGGTTCTATTTACATGCCTTACCTAGTCATAAATTAGGCCTAAATTCATATGCCTACATAATTGTCATGATTCCCAATATGAACATATACTCCATGTTTGCATAAATTTACATAGCGCAGAATGTGGACATAATTTGCCATATAACATATGTTCCAAATTTTGTTAAACTAGCATTTTACAGCAGATTCACATATAAATTATACTAAATATAACCATTAATTTCAATGCATGCCATATATCCAAAAATCCCTATTTAGGTGTGATCACAATAATAGATATCCTAATTAATGTAAATCTTTACACCTAAGTTTCCATATCCTTCTTCTTTTCAACTCATGAATCATTATGCAAAATATACCCAACAATCTAAATCTTTAAATTATATCTTCTAAAAACCAGATCTTTATATGCATGTTGTCCAAAGTCTCAAATCATATGTAATCTTACAATGGTTCCTCCCTTCTTTTATCACAGAATATGCATTGGTTAAAGCTAGTTTACAACATATGCTTACTTTTCTAATTAATTACTGATCTAAATAACATATGTTCATTTCTCTAATTAGTTACAGATCTAGATTACAATGTACACTATGCATACAACATATATAAATTACATGTTTACAGTCAATTTCATGCATCTAATCCCAAGTCATATGTCAATATATTTTATGCCTCAGATCTAAAGTCATACGTTCAATTCAGTCTTGTCAAATTTCGCATCATTCATTATTTGTCCCAAAATTTGCGTTCATACGTTAATCTCTTATGAGATTAGGCACAGGCTCGTGGTAGCCTGGCTATAGAAACAGAAAGGAAGCAGAAAGGGATACAGAACAGTCACAGAAAAACAGATCTGACAGATATACAATCTCAGGTTCAGATTCACAATTCATGTCAAAATCAGAATTAACGTTTATAGCGGAAAATAACTGTACTTGCCTTGATTGGATTAAAGAAAGAACTTTAGTTGTTGCAGAATTGTTGCAGAAGCTTTTATCTCAAATTTGAATTGAATTGCTTAGGTTGATGTTGATTAGCTTCTAGTTTTGATTCCAGCAGAGTAGCGACGCCATTTTTATTTTTATTAGAACAGAGGCAGAGAAGAAGCAGAATAGAATTGTATGTAGAGGAGGCTAGGTCTTAGGATGTATTTATATGTGTAGTTAGTTGTTTTAGGCCTTTAGATAAACCCTAAAACAGATCAGAACTGTCAGAATTCGTCACAGACTCACCAAAACAGCCCAAAAACCCATCCAGATGCACCCAGGCTGACCTGGCTCGACCAGGGAGGTCGACCCCCAGGTCGACCCTAGGGTCAACACCCAAGTCGGCCTGGTCCCCTCTAGGTCGACTCCCAGGTCAACCCCCAGGTCGACCTGGTCTGGGCGGGAATTTTCCCGCCTGACTCGTTTTCTGCGTTTTTGAAATCTGTTTCGTTTTTCTGATTTTTCGTGAAACTTCTGAAGGCCATATCTCGGTCATACTGACTCCGATTTACGAAATTTCGGACTCTAATTCGCGTATTTTTCCGAGACGAATGCAACCGCGAAACCCGTTTCCCTTAATTCTCACATCTGTAATTATTTATTCTTTAATTTGTGGCTATTAATATTAATAGAATTACAGGGTGTTACAATATTCCTGGAAGAGGTGGCGTTATTATTGTTTACCCGCTTGCCAGCACGATCAATATCCAGCTTCAGGGAATTGAGTGAGAAATTCGTGAACCAATTCCATATTCATGCCCAGAGGTCTAAGAATGTGATTGAGCTATCCCTTATTAAACAACAACCGGACGAAAGCCTGAGGTCGTATTTGGATCGTTTTAACTTGGCTATCACAGAAGTCAAAGATCTGCATGAGAAAATTGTGTTGATAGCCCTGATTGATGGCGTCGATAAAGATACCAAGTTTGGGAGATATCTGGCCGGCAAGCCACCCCTGACCAGAGAAATATTTTATGAAAAAGCTAATGTTCACCTGCGTCGGGAGGAGATATACACTAATCGGAAAAGAAAGGCTATTGATAAGGAAGATATCCAAAGCAACGTGGCCATCAAGCAAGCGGGAGATAGCTCAGGAAAAGTTGAAGTTAACGTCGGGAACAAGAATTAAGGCAACGGTCGCCAATCAGGGAATAATAATAACAATAATCGGAAAAGAAATCAAGGAATGACTCTTAAAGGAGATCCTGGCCCAGACCGTTTGAGAGCTTCACACCGTTAAATGGTACGTTGGAAAACATCTTCCTGGATACATACAATGTCCTCCAGTACAAAAGGCCACCCACGAGAGGTTCTACAGAGAAAGAGCATGAAACTGGGAAATTCTGTCTTTTTCATCAAATCCATGGTCATTCCACAAACGAATGTCGTCACTTGAGAGATGTGGTTGAAAGGCTGCTCCGAGAAGGGAAGCATGATGAGTATAAGGTGACTCCACAGGACAGGGGGCAAGCCGTACAAGCCCCGAACCAAAGCCGACCTGTTGCCAAACCGATGGCTCAGCAAAAAGGAAAAAAATATCGTTATCAATACCATAGTTGGTGGACTTCATCTGGCAAAGCACAGTTTCAGAGCTATGGACCAATATGTAAATGCATCTAAACAGCATTTTGAAGTGGGGGAATGTAATAACCCCGAGGACAACGCTCTGGATAAGCAACAAAAGACGATGTCCAATGGCATCATATTTCGCGAGCGAGAGAGAATTGGAGTACACACCCCAACTGAAGACCCATTGGTGATCACCATCACCATCGGCCCAGCTATAGTTCATAAAGTCTTGGTAGATAACGGGAGTTCAGTTAACATTCTGTTCAAGAAAACATTTGACTAAATGAAACTCGAGCCGAAGGATTTGAAACCATGTGAAGGTTGGATACTTGAATTTAATGGGGCCTCGACCGCTCCAATAGGATACGTGGAATTATCAGTAACCCTAGGGGAAGGAGAATGCCAGAGAGTGAGGATCCTCCCCTTCGTGGTCCTGGATATTGAATCGCCGTACAATGCCTTCTTAGGTCGACCGGCCTTAGCCAAATTCAGGGCCTGTATCGCACCTTGGTGCTTATTGTTGAAGTTCCCAACGGATGCCGGTGCGGGTATAGTTAGAGGAGATCAAGTTGTTGCCCGAGCATGCTACATTGCAGAGTTAAAGTTGCTCCGCAAAGGGAAAGATGTAGAAGCAAAAGGTGGTTCCTCCCCTCTAAGGGAGGAATCGTCATAGCAACTAAAGGAAATACCTCCAGGAGGATCTCCTAGAGAGTTGCCCGAGGACATAGATCCCATAGAGGATGAAGAGCCGGGGGGCAGAATGGCGACTCCCAATGAAGCGACTGTGGATGTACCAATCGATGATAGTGACCCAGAGAAGGTCCTGAAGATTGGATCCCAGTTGGATCCTGTTCGAGCCAAAGAATTAACAAATTTCCTGAAAGCTAACTAGGATGTATTCGCCTGGACCCATGCGGACATGTTTGGGATATCTCCCTCGATTATGAGTCATTCATTAAGCGTTAACCCAAAACATCCTCCTATCAAGCAGAAAAGGCGAATGCTTGGTCCAGAAAGGTCTATCGCCTTGAAAGAAGAAGTTGAAAAACTGAGAAGTAACGGGTTTATTAAAGATTCAACATATCCTGACCGGATTTCAAACCCGGTTTTGGTAAAGAAGGCCAATGGAAAGCGGCGTACATGCATCGACTTCTCAGATCTAAACAAGGTCTATCCGAAGGATATCTTCCCATTGCCTAGAATCAATCAGTTGGTAGATTCAACCGCGGGTCATGAACTTCTTTCTTTTATGGATGCATACTCGGGGTACAATCAGATCCCCATGCATGTCCCAGACCAAGAGCATACCAGTTTCATTACAGATTTTGGATTATACTATTATGTGGTGATGCCTTTCGGTTTGAAAAATTCCGGCGCTACATATTAGCGATTGGTGAATAGGATGTTCTACAACCAAATCGGGAAAACGATAGAGGTATACGTCGACGATATGTTGGTAAAATCCAGACGGTCATCCGATCATACTAACGATTTAGCAGAGATGTTTGAGATTCTCGAAAATATGGGATGAAACTGAATCCTTTGAAATGCTCATTTGGGTTAGCATCTGGAAAATTCCTAGGGTTCATTGCAAGCTCGCGCGGAATTGAGATCAATCCAGACCAAATTACAGCAATCCGAAATATTCAACCAAAGCAGATTAAAGATATGCAAAGCCTTGCTGGAAAAGTGGCAGCGCTCAGCAGATTTATCTCAAAAGCTACAGATAAATGCATCCCGTTTTTCGAGCTAATAAAGCGAGGCAAGCGCAACTTTAAATGGACTCCTGATTGTATAGAAGCATTCCAGAATCTGTTGAATCATCTAGAGTACTTGGCAGTGTCATCCCACACAATCAGTTCGGCTTTGGTAAGAGAGGAGGACAAGGTGCAAAGACCGGTGTACTATATAAGTAAAAAATTGGCAGCCGCAGAACGAAATTACCGAAAAATAGAAAAGCTTGCGCACAATTTGCTGATTGCATCTAGGAAGCTTCATCACTACTTCCAGGCTCATCTCATCACTTTTTACACTGATCACCCGCTTAAGCAAGTCCTACAAAGGCCAAAAGCATCAGGAAGGTTGCTCAAATGGAACATTAAGCTGAGTCAATTCGACCTGAACTTCCAACCCCGAAGGTCGATTAGAGGGCAGGCACTTGCAGACTTTATAGTAGAGTTTACATCCCAGAAGATGATGCGGTAACCGAGGAAGATGATCTGTCAAAGCTACTCCTTGACCCTAATATCTGGAGACTATATATTGATGGAGCTAAAAATAACAGACGATTTAGTGCCGGAGTGGTTCTTGAAACTCCAAAGAAACGGCTAATATATTACGCTCTTAGACTAGAGTTCCACGCAACTAATAATGATTCCGAGTATGAAGATCTAATTGCCGGGTTGAAGCTTGCAAAGGAATTAGGGGTAACAAAGTTAGACATCTTTTGTGACTCCAATTTAGTTGTGAACCAAGTTACTGAAAAGTTTCAGGCTAAGAGTCCAAGGTTGATATCATACTTCAAAAAAGTGAAGAAGTTGTTAGATGGTTTTAATCACCACAACATATCTCATATTTCTCGAGCAGAGAATCAAAGAGCAGACAAGTTAGCGAAGATGTCTAGTTCCGATAATCCAGAACATACGGAGCTAGTCCCGATTGAAGTACTACAGTTCCCCAGTGTGGATCAGATGGAATTTGACCCGGTACTAGAGATTGAACCTGAAAGGGAGTCATGGATGACCCCCCTAAACAATTTTTTGATGAATGGAACGCTCCCAACAGAAAATTGAGAGGCGTGCAGTTATGCAGAATGCTTGCCGATATGTGTTGCAAGGCGAAATCCTGTACATACAAGGTTTCTCGATGCCTCTCCTCCGGTGCATTGCCCCATGACGACATCAAGCATGTACTGAAGGAAGTCCACGAAGGTGAGTGTGGCGACCACACTAGAGGGAAAACATCGGTAAAGAAGATATTGCGATACGGCTATTTCTGGCCCACCATAAACAAGGATGCAGCCAAGTATGCACGATGTTGTGATGCTTGCTAGAAATTCTGTAAGATTCCTAGGGCATCACCTAACCAGTTGAAGACAATGACAAGCCCGTGGCCTTTTGCTGTGGGGAATTGAAATTATTGGGAGCCTTCCCATAGTAAAGGGCGGAGCAAAGTTCGCTATTGTGGCCGTGGATTATTTTACTAAATTGGTAGAAGCAGAGTCTTTGACCACGATCACAACCAAGCAAGTGATCACCTTTGTCGTTAAGAACATTATATGTCGATTTAGGATTCCAAAAGTCATCTTAACCGATAATGGGACCCAATTCGACAGCACCGAGTTTCAAGATTTCTGTCGGAAGTATCACATAGAGAAAAGGTACACCTCTGTGGCACATCCGCAGTCGAACGGACAAGTTGAAGCGGCAAACAAGGTGATCAAATCCATTTTAAAGAAAAGATTGAAGAGGGCCAAAGCCATGTGGGTTGATGAATTACCCCTGCCACTATGGGCCTATAGAACAACGTACAAGTCGGCGACGGGTCACACCCCGTTTTCCCTTGCTTTTGGAGCTGAAGTAGTCATTCCGGTCGAATTGGAAGTACCATCTCATCGAACCATTTATTACGATCCGATGACCAACAATGAGTTGCTCCTTGAATCCCTAGACATGGTTGAGGAAAAAAGGGACGAAGCCGACTTACGTGCCCTGAGGCACAAACAAAAAATAGCTCGGTATTACAACAAAAGAGTCCGAGCTCGGACATTTGAACTCGAAGACTTGGTTCAGAAGCACGTCTTCCGCCCCCAGTACATATAGGCCCGAAATGGGAAGGACCGTACTCCATTTTACGAAGGCTTGATAATGGAACCTTCAAGCTAGCAACCGTAGATGGAGATGAAATCCCCAGAGTGTGGAATGCCCAACATTTGCAGCTTTATCTGACATAAAAATGTCAGTTTTACTCTTTTTTTTAGAACCATGTAGAAAGGCTCGACTTGCCTAGAATAGTCTGGTTAGTTGAATAAAAGATTACAAAGTGGACGTAGGTCATGATTCGACCGAACCACTATAAAAATATCGCGTGTCATTTACCTTTACTGCACCATTTCTTATCTACTCTTTTATTTTGATCAATATAAACCATTACCATTTCAAGATTTTTTTTTAAATTATGCAGTAATCTCAAAGCAGCTAATTCAAAATGCCGTCTATCAGATCGGAAGGCTCACGGTAATTAAAGCTCCAAAAGGTGCAGCGAGGTAAATCGCACAACTGTTTGCACTATAACTCCTGAGATCAGGGAGAGAATATAAAGGACGCGAAGATAGCGTCCCCAAGGCGTTAAGGTGCACCATGATAAAACCGCCTTGATAACACTCTAACCCGCTAAAGGATCGGGAGAGTATAAAGGCGCTAGAGACCTAGCCCCCCCAGAACCTCTGCCCCGCTTAAGGATCGGTGAGTAGACCAAGAATCGAGCTCGAACTCTAACCCGCTGAAGAATCGGGAGAGTATAAAAGCGCTAGAGACTTAGCACCACAAGAACTCTAACCCGCTGAAGGATTGGGAGAGTATAAAGGCACTAGAGACTTAGCGCCACAAGAGCCATTACCCCACTGAAAGATTGGGATAGTACAAATATAATCCTAATCGATCACCAATAAGCCCTGCCAGGCACTATAATGACGATTGATTGGGGGCATATACGCACACCACTACACATTTACTTAGCACGTGTGTTTCTCGATAATTGTTTCGGTCATGATTAATAATTGTTACTTATGACTTTAATAGTTAACTATGAATGTTTCGGTTATAACCATTTAAACTTCGCTAACATGATGAATTTGCAGGAACAAAACGGCGCAAAAGAAAAAAAATCTTTATTTACTGAAAGCAAATTTACAAAAGAAGCTAAACAAAAGTGAGGGACACTCTCATGACTACATCTTTTGGCCAAACGAAATCCTAAAACTAAAATATGAGTTAATAACTGCATTCTATTTACGCTTGGGAGATGACTTTGATTTCTTTTCCTTCTTCTGTTTCTCCAACTCCTCTGTATCAGTACCGGAGCGGTCACTTTTCTTCCTCTTCCTCTTATCAACACGAGGCTCCGGGGGAGGACTGTAAGATTGGGAGGAAAGTTGTGAAGTTATTGATTTGGAAGAGAATCTTATAACCAACCCAATTTTGGGGTCGATTTCAGAAATAGGGGGCACGAATACAGGATCTCGTTCCCCCTTCCTAAGAACTAACTGCTTCTCTTTCCTAGCCTGTATGTCAGCCAAGGTTTCACTATCATCACCCTTAGCCTCGTCTATGATCTCTACCTCCTCTTCCTCATCTCCATGACCGCCATCTGTGTCATGCAAAGCAGCAATAATCTCAGCGTTTGCAGGAGCGTCGGTGTCGGATTCCATGGGTGCTACCATAACTCTCTCACTTGTTGTGCCCTCTGTGTGCTTTGGAATCTCGGAAACTTCAATACCAGAACCTGAAGGGACATCAACTTTCTCTGCCACTACCTTCTCCTCTGCACCTTTTTCGACCACTTTGGTACCTATACCATGAGAAGCAAAGGTAAGTGAATCAGGAGGAGATGTGGCCATGTCAGTTGTCTGTCCCGTGAGACGATGACAAGTTACGATTGCTTTAATGAACTATGGAGAGAATATGGAGATACCTTCAGTTGACTCATCTCCCAGATTTGTACTGGTGGTCCCGATAATCGGAGGAGTTGGAGCCAAGGGGATCAATGGATCATCAGGGTTATATTCCTCAATTTCAGAGGTTTTGGGCTCCACTACTGAGCTCGAGCTTTTGCCATCCTTATCCTTGCCCTTGAGCCTACTCTTCTCCCTCTCGATCTCCTCATGGATTAGGCATCTACCTTCCTCCAGAGCGTCAGATTCTTCACCTCTGAGAAAGGTCTGCATCAGCTGGTTTTTGTCAATCTCGTCGACCCCCAATCCCCGCTTCTCGCCTTCGATTGGCCAAAGTAACATGATAGTCCGAAATCCAAGAGATGTCTCGAGTCTTGATGACTTGACCAAAGAAGTCGAACAACAGTTCCTCAAAACCAGCTATTTCTTTCTCCGCTATTAAAAATTGCATTTTTTCAAACCGTGTTTTAAATACGGAAAATATTTCTAAGCCGACTTTTACACTCTGCTATTAAAAAAAAGAGCAGTTTGGAAATCTGCATTGATTTATTGTGCAAGCAAATCAGTTATTCTTTTCAGAGGCTGTTTTATCCTAGAGGCGACGTCGAAAGTACGAATTGGCTTGCACCACCGACCAGAACGTCTTTAAGAAAGCGACCAAGTACGTGACTCAGCCATTATTTCCCAACAATTTGAAGACGAGCTGAAACAACGGCTCCGATATCAACCCTAGATGATGTTGCTTCTCCCTCTGCCTTCCAGATCCCACTCGTGACTGCTGCTCCATTCAGATTTGAAGCCTTGCATTTCAAGCGATGGCGTCAGAAGATGGAGTTCTACCTGACGATGAGAAAGCTAGCTGCTGCTCTGACCACCGACAAACCGCAGTTGCCAGACAAACCTGACGGAACTGATGAAGCGCAGATGGCTTCCTGGACTGAACAATCAAAGCAACTACAGATATGGACTGAACAAGATTACTTGTGCAAAAATTTCATACTCAATGGCCTCCGCGATGATTTGTATGACTACTACAACTCGGAGGATAAGGCAGCGAAGGAGATCTGGAAAGCGCTAAAGAAGAAGTATGATACAGAGGAGGTAGGGGCAAAGAAGTATGTTGGGAGCCGCTATCTCAAATACCAGATGACAGACGACAGGTCAGTAGAGTTGCAGTCTCATGAGCTCCAGTAAATAACTCATGGGATCATCTTCGAAGGTATGACATTGGACGAACAATTTCAAGTTGCTGTCATTATTGACAAATTGTCCCCAGATTGGAAAGATTTTAAAGAATGTCTTGCGGCATAAGACTAAGGAATTTTCCTTAGAGAGCTTGATCACTCGCCTCCGTATTAAGGAGGAGGCACACAAACATGACCAGAAAGAGGAAGTCCTGGTTGTCTCAAACAACAGCATTAAAAAGAATAAACCCGCAGTTCTGAAACCAAATCAGAAGTCCTTTAAGAATCATAACTGGCGCAACAAACAGAACGGGAATCCGCAAGGAAACCCAAAAGGACAGCAAAAACTAGCCCAAAAGAATGATTCTGGACAGTTGTTTCTATGTTACAACTATGGAAAACCAGTCATATGACATGAAAGTGTCAGAACTGGCCAAGCTCTTCACCGCAAGCGAACCTGACTGAGAAGCCTCTTACGGCTATGATTACTGAGATTCACCTTGTTGGTGGATCAGAGGGTTGGTCGATAGACACTGGTGCTTCTCATCATGTCTGTTATGATCGTGATATGTTCACCACATACACAGCTGCTGATGATCATAAAGTGTTGTTGGGAGATTCTCACACCACTAAAGTTGCAGGGGTTGGAAATGTGGAAATCAAGTTTACCTCTGGAAAAACTGTGATTCTGAAAGATGTTATGCATACTCCAGAGATGAGGAAGAATCTGTTTTCTGGCTTTCTCCTTAATAAGACAGGCTTTACTCAAGTTATTGGGGCTGATTTGTATACCTTAACTTATAAGGGAACTTTGTGGGAAAGGGTATGCTTGTGAGGGAATGTTTAAATTATGCGTTGAATCTAATAAAGTGACTACTTCTGCTTATATGTTGTGTGATTTTAATATTTGGCACTCTAGATTATGTCATGTTAATAAATGAATAATTCATAACATGAGCACTCTAGATACCTAAAATATCAGAATTTGAACTTGATAAATGTGAATTCTGTACACAAGCTAAAATCACAAAGAAACCTCATAAATCCGTTGAAAGAGTTTCTGAACCCTTAGACTTGATTCATTCTGATATATGTGAGCTTGATGGCACTTTGACTAGACATGGACATCGTTATTTTATCACTTTTATTGATGACTGCTCTGATTTCACCTATGTATATCTTATGAAAAATAAAAGTAACGCATTTGACATGTTTAAACATTCAAAACTGAAATTAAGAATCAAGCAAATAGGAAAATTAAGAGACTTCGTAGTGATAGAGGAATAGAATATGAATCTAGTTCAATTCTAGACTTCTATAAATTACATGTATTGTACAAGAAAGAACTACACCCTATTCACCTGAAATGAACGGTAAAGTTGAAAGAAAAATAGGACTTTTACCAAATTAGTAGTTGTCATCCTACTAAATTCTGGTGCAACAAAACATTGGTGGGGGATATTTTATTGACTGCATGCTATGTTCTGAATAGAATCCCCAAATCTAAGAATAAAATTTCACCTTATGAAATTTTAAAGAATTATAAACCCAATGTCTCATACTTTATAACTTGGGGTTGTTTAACATATGCTCGCATTCCAGACCCTAAGAGAATAAAATTGGCAAGTAGAGCATATGAACATGTATTTATAGGCTATGCTATCAATAGCAAATCATACCGATTTTATGACCTAAGTACACATAATATAATTGAATCAAATGATGCCGATTTTTATGAAACAAAATTTCCTTTTAAATTAAGGAATAGTGGGGGCACTTCAAGTATGCCTATTAGAACAGAACTTAATAAAAGTTTTGAAGCTAAACCTTGAAGAAGTAAAAGAGCAAGAACCGCAAAAGACTTCGGTTTGGATTTTTGTGCTTTCGCTATTGAGGAGGATCCCTTAAACCTCCAAGAGGCCTTATCCTCTTTAGATGCCGATTTTTGGCAAGAGGCCATAAATGATGAGATGGATTTTTTGGAATCCAATAAGACTTGGCATTTGGTAGATTTACCCTATAGTTGTAAATCTATAGGCTGTAAATGGGTGCTTAAAAAGGAACCAAAACCTGATGGCACTACTGATAAATATAAGCATGACTAGTAGCTAAAGGTTTTAGACAAAAAGAAAATATAGATTTATTCAACACTTGTTCACCTGTAACTAGAATAACATCCATTCAGGTATTAATCTCACTTGCTTCCATTCATAATTTACTAGTATACCAAATGGATGTTAAAACCGCCTTTTTAAATGGTGAATTAGACGAAGAAATTTATATGGACCAGCCTGAAGGATTTGTAGTACATGGTTAAGAACATAAAGAATGCAAATTAGATAAATCATTATATGGTTTAAAATAAGCACCTATACAATGGCATGAAAAAATTGATAACTTAATCATTTCACATGGTTTTAAAGTTAATAAAAGTGATAAATGTATTTATTACAAATCTGAGAATGACATTTTCACTATTATATGCCTTTATGTAGATGACCTACTCATCTTTGGGTCAAACATTCATGCCATAAACTTAGTCGAATCCTTATTAAGTGCCAATTTTGATATGAAAGATTTAGGTGAGGCGAGTGTAATCCTTGGTATTAAAATTACTAGGTAAGAAAAGGGAATTTCTTTGGATCAATCCCATTACATTGAGAAAATACTGAAGAAATACAATTACTTTGACTGTAAACCTGCATGTACACCATATGATCCAAGTGTAAAGTTACTTAAGAACACTGGTGAAGGTGTTAGACAGTTTGATTATGCGAGCATCATTGGCAGCCTTCGTTATGCCACTGAATGTACTAGACCCGACATTGCCTATGTCATAGGATTATGGTGCAGGTTTACTAGTACACCTAGTATAGAGCACTGGCATGCTATTGAAAGGGTCATGAGATACCTTAAATGAACTATGAACCTTGGATTACATTATGAAAGGTTTCTAGCTGTACTTGAAGGATATTCTGATGCAAACTGGAATACCTTATCTATGATTCAAAAGCGACCAGTGGCTATATATTTAGCATCGCTGGAGGAGCTGTTTCTTGGAAATCCAAGAAACAGACAATTTTGACTCAGTCCACTATGGAGTCTGAGATGATAGCACTAGCCACAGCTAGTGAAGAAGCAGAGCATTTGAGAAATCTGCTAACTAAGATTCCATTATGGGAAAAACCGATGCTAGCTGTGTTGATACATTGCGATAGTACCGAGGCTATTGCAAAAGTTCAAAACCGTTATTATAACGGTAAGAGACGACAAATACGTCGTAATCACAACACTGTTAGAGAACTACTTTCTAGAGGTACCGTTAGAGTGGATTACGTACATAATGATGAAAATTTGGCAGATCTTTTGATGAAAGGACTGTCCAGAGAGAAAGTCCTTAATTCTTTTAAGAGAATGGGACTAATGCCCTTAGATTGTTGAGTCACGCACAATGGTAACCCGACCTAAATGACTGGAGATCCCAAGAACTAGGTTCAGTGGGTAAAAACAATTTGTGTAGTGATAGGAGTTTAACATGCTATTTAATAAACCAAGAAGCACGTATTCCTAAAGTAATTACATGATGAGTTGATAGAAACTCTTAATGAGATCTATAGTCTATTTGGAGTGGAGTACCTACCTTCAGGAGTACTCTTGACAGACCCATCTATGTGAATGTGGCCATTTCCTATGGAGTTTTGGGCAAAACTTCTAGAGCGTTCTCTAAACTGGGATAGACATGCATGGCCATAAATGCACGGGCTTGTTTGGTTTCACTATAGAAAAGGTTGTGTATGGTTTGATATCAGGAATAGAGTTCAAGACTACGGTCACTTTAGTAAAAACTGAATCTTATTCATTATGCAAAGGTTCAAGTCGGATGACATCTTTGTTTATGCACAATCTTATGTGTTTTTTAGAAAATGCTCGAAAATATTTTTAAAAATTCAAGTGGGGGATTGTTGAAAAAAAATGTTTTTTTTAAAGGTGAATTATTAAAAATGTTGGAATAAGTGTATAAATGGCTCCTATATGTGAATAGTCACACATCATGGGACTATATGAAAGAAGCAAGTATTTGTACTTGTTTCTAAGAAGTCATGTTGGGGCCTTGGGGCTCCCAATACATGCTTTGTTGTGAGGAAGGGGATCATGCTTCATGACCACCACACGCGCGCGCGACCGACCGACTCGACCAGGCCCGGCCCGGTCTGGTTTGGTTCGGTTTGGTTCGGGCTTTGTCTTGGGCCTTGGCTTTGTGGTGTAAACACTTATATTTTGGACCAGAAAAAATTGCATTTTTTCGAACCGTGTTTTAAATACGGAAAATATTTCTGAGCCGACTTTTACATGAAGCAGTAAACTCTTGACCCGTTATTTTAGTAGATCCGATTTTCTCTCACTGCCTAGTATTTTCATTCAGTCCTAATCCCCATCTATATATTATCTTCAGTTGTAGACAATAAAAATATATTTAAACAACGTTTTCTTACCTCTGCCATTAAAAAAGAGAGCAGTTTTTAGTATTCGAAAGTGCAAATCTGCACTGATTTGTTGTGCAAGCAAATCAATTATTCTTTTCAGAGGCTGCTTTATCCTAGAGGCGGCGGCGAAAGTACGAACTGGTTTGCACCACCGACCAGATCGCTGAATCGCCTTCAAGAAAGTGACCAAGTACGTGACTCAGCCATTGTTTCACAACACTTTCTTTATGCCCTTTGAAGTAACGAAGGCATTGATTGTCATTCATAGAAAGATTATGCAAAGTTTCTGATGTTTCCAGATTGTATCTAGAAGAACATATAACTGAATTTGGATGGTGTCTAAAGCAAACACGGTCAGTGCCATGCATCTTGTGACAGGTAGTCCTCAGTAATTTAGCATTGGCGGTATCAGAAAGGCACAAAGAGTCATCCTCACTTGCGGTAACCAACAGATCGTCGGTACGATGAAATTCAATGGAACTTATTTTACCTTTATAGTCCGAGAATACAGCGCCAACAGCCATGGTCTCATTGTTGCATCATCGATTGCATCTACAGTTGCACCTCCAAGATCAAAAGTCAAAACAATTTTTTCCTCTCTATTCCGACCAAGGGCAAACACAACAGTTTGTTTATATAAACCATTTTCTCCATGAGATGCTACATATGGAATGGGCCTAGAAAGAATAAAAGTTGAGTTATGATAATATGGGCTTTGTTAATGACACCTCGATTTTTGGGTAAGGGGTGACACATATTTTAGTTTTTAAAATTTTGTTAAGGGGAGTACACTACAATCTGAACACCCCTTAACAATACACAATAGTAAGACAAAATTACCCTTAATCTGAAGAAGAAGCACGACGTGGTGAAATTCAGTCGCGAGTCACCGTTTTCCGAAGCATGACATAGATGTGAAAATATGAAAAAACGGTAGAGTATAACCGTTTTTATTGTGCAAACACGGTAGAGTATAATCGTTTTCGTTGTTTTTGTTAAGTTTGTTATAGAGATAGAAAAGATGTTCTAATGCTACCGTTTTTATCAAATAAAAATGGTATACTCTTACCGTTTTTACTGGTTCGAGCGCGAGCTTTGAAATACATTAGGGGTAATTTTGTCTCTTAAAAGTAATACTTGTGTTGACCCTTAACATTAAAATATTGGACGGATGTGTACTTAAAATATGACATCCCTTACCCAAAAACGAGATGTCATTAACAAATCCCGATAATATTCAAGTGTAGTAAGAGAAAAAGAGTTATACCGTTTTGAACCTTCAATCACATTAGGCATTTCGATCCTCTTAACTCGAGCAATTCTATTCAATTTAAAATCCACATAGTTAGCATTAATCACACCAGCTCCCACGACGATTGATTTCTTTGAAATCAACCAGGGTCTAGGCGCTAGAAGAGCACTGCTGCTACTAGAACTTGCAATGCTCATATCAGTTAGAATGAGTGCTTTTACTTGAGCCGGCATTTTCCTTTCTACGGCACTAGAGAGATTATAACTACCTGGGACAGAAGAAGCAAGTGAAGGGGTTGTTGCATTTTCAGATGGCTTGTCGACGTTGATGATAGGGTTAGCTGGAAAACTAGGGAATGATATGGTTTTTAATTCATCTTTGGATGGTTGAAACTGCAGATGATGGGGTATTAAACTAGTCACTGAAGTAACAACGATCGTTGAGACAGGCGAAGAGGGTGTAACTGCAGCGGTTAAGGTCAAAGAAGGAGTCGGTGTCGTAAAATCTATGATAGTGGCTGACAGCAAAGTTAGAGAAGTCGGAACAGGTGTGGCAGCATCAGATCTGGAGTGATCTGAAGGAGAAGAAGTGATTGTAGAGTTAGCAACAGCATGTGAAGACCCGCAACCTCCCCGTAAAGGAAAGCGTCGGATAGTTCGAGAACAAACCACAACAGAACGCATACAGAAGAACATTTCATTGTATATTACAACAATGCATCAGATTACAAGAATATACAGAGCATAAATGAATCTTACACAGAAATATCAGAGATTTAAATTACATTTAAATACATAGCAGCGGAAAATAATACAATACACAACTAGAAGTAGATATACGGATACAAAGCTTTCCGGATATCGTTCCAGCTGTAAACCAGGATCCTGTGAATATAAATCTGCAAAACCAAAACTACTAGCTGCCCGTGTCAAAAATAAGGGCACCCAGAGTTTAGGTTAAAACAATAAACTCCAGGTCAGTCATGTGACTGGTGTGAGAACTAAAACAGTTATAATTCTTTATTTTAAATCATTAGGTAAATCAAGGGACCACGCCGTATAACACGGAACGGGTTTCCTCCCAAGAATACCAGTGCATAAAACAAACAGCGCAATGCTAAATAAAGAAAAAAATGAAGCTGTTATAAGACCCAGGTCCCATCACACAATGCAACGCAGTCGAGGATAGGGTTTTCCCTTATAACAGCCAAAGAATGCTTGATACGTTTAAAACAAATCATTTGATACTATTATAAGTGCATAGTGTATAAAACACTTCGAATCATAAGTATCAATCATAGGCGGCATGAGCGCCCCATCCCACTATGTCGCCATATATAGGATTACAACTAAAACCGCAAATGTCACGTATTCGGAAATTGGATTTCCTTCTATGAACCGAGGCCAGGGATCGTCCTTACCGTCTTCGAGACAATCTAGCCCATGTCTCCGGAACAGCCGCAACTGCCCCTTGGAGCGACAGGGCCGGTCCACACGGAGTGGATTATAGTGCCTGAACAATACGTCTCTCCGCCCTATGGGGCGTAAATGAGCCAACGAATGACTCCATCGGTTCGAGAACGACCGATCAATCCGAGGCGCCTCGCAACAGCAACAACCACATAAGTCAAACTCGTCAGGGCGTGTAAAACCACTGACGCCACTTCTAGCTAGAAAGAAACGCATGTCCTCCCTGAGGTCCTCTCCCGTTTTTGGTTCATACCGGGTGTGAAACTCGCGAAGTAAACGTTACACAAAGCTACGCCACAAAGGCCGTGCTTTGATCACCAACCACAAGACTTTGCTTTTCAACAGAAGCCTTGATCATTTGCATCCTAGCATGCCACACAGGCAAATCATCCTATGCAACCGATATCAGTCACACAGAATGAAATCCGATGTCAGACACACAGTCCATTTACAAGTCCGTTCTGGGTCTGAACGAAACCGAAGGCACCTAGTACCTCGCATATCCATCGATCTCCAAGTACGTCTGGACGATCACTAACTGTTTCCATCTTCTTGGGTGTACAGCCCAATCAAGATCATCAGTAATTACCCAAACGACGTGAAGACTTCCGGTCTTCGACCATCGTCTTCATCTTCGACTTATCGTCGTATCAGTTATTCAGAATGGGATAAACCCGGTCTTTCCGAATAACTCGCGTATATATTATAAAAGTGTTACACAAACACAACATACGCCTCATTCCAATTCATTAGTCACTAACCGTAAATTAATCAAGAGAATAATTCCCTAAATATTAACCCCGAAGGCCGAAACCAACATCAGATCAATATCCAGAAAACCCTTCTGCTTGGCTAACCGACAGTTAGTCTCTAAATTTCACGTTCAAATCTAATTAAAGATTTAACTATCGCCTGGAGCAAAACTGGTGATACTCCATTCTCGATCTTTTCAATCTAATTAAAGATTCATTAAAACTCCACTTAGTTTTAATCTGTGACTGGGTTAAAGAATCAGTGTCATTTAAAACACGGTTCACGATAAACCCAAAGTCACATCCCATTAATTATCGGGTTAAAGAACAAGTGTTATTTAAAACACTGTTCACGATAAACCCAAAAATCAATATCATTTCAATTCCAATTAAATATCATTTAATTGGTGCACTTCACTAAATCTAAATCAAAAGATTTAATCTTTTCTCAACTGGGTTCAAGAACAGTGTTAGTGAAGACACCATTCACGACAAACCCAAATCACATTCATTAATTATCGGGTTAAAGAACAAGTGTTATTTAAAACACTGTTCACGATAAACCCAAAAATCAATATCATTTCAATTCCAATTAAATATTATTTAATTGGTACACTTCATTAAATCTAAATAAAAAGATTTAATCTTTTCTCAACTGGGTTCAAGAACAGTGTTAGTGAAGACACCATTCACGACAAACCCAAATCACATTCATTAATTATCGGGTTAAAGAACAAGTGTTATTTAAAACACTGTTCACGATAAACCCAAAAATCAATATCATTTCAATTCCAATTAAATATTATTTAATTGGTACACTTCGTTAAATCTAAATAAAAAGATTTAATCTTTTCTCAACTGGGTTCAAGAACAGTGTTAGTGAAGACACCATTCACGACAAACCCAAATCACATTCATTAATTATCGGGTTAAAGAACAAGTGTTATTTAAAACACTGTTCACGATAAACCCAAAAATCAATATCAATTCAATTCCAATTAAATATCATTTAATTGGTACACTTCATTAAATCTAAATAAAAAGATTTAATCTTTTCTCAACTGGGTTCAAGAACAGTGTTAGTGAAGACACCATTCACGACAAACCCAAATCACATTCGATATTCAATACAAGGCTCTGAATAGAAAATAAATCGGCTTATATTCAATATCGAATTCTACGACTAACAAATGTCGTATTGGAAATAACGATACAAATATATATCTTTCAAATTTCCATAACAACATCTGTATAGTCACGAAATCCAACATCGAAATATTCCGAAGACAATTTCGATTCAAATCCATTCCAATGCAATCATTGGGAAATTTTGGTTATTTTTAAAACCCTTTTCGAATTCAATTTATTTATTTAAAAATAAATAGAATTATAATTCTAGTTCAAAACTAGTTCATTTCGATAAAAATCTATTTTTATCCTTTCAAATATGAAGTTTTTCATCCCAATTCTTTCTAAATCATTTCTTATGATTTTACACAAATTATTACTATTTTTAATAATTTTATCAAGGCCCGTACAGTCGATTTCCATCAACGGCCATCGAACTGCACTTACAGCGACCTTTTTCGAATTTGATTTGGACGTATCTCCAAATCCAACCGTTAGATTTCAAATTTCTAACATTCATTAGAAAGCTCTTTTCGATACGAACCCAACGGTTCCGGTTTTAGGAGAATCCGACGGTCGGATCTCCCGCAATGTCCGTTTGAAATAAATGGTCGAAATTCACGAACTGCCGCGGCGCGGCGCGTTCTATTCAGGCCATTATATTATATATATAATATATATAATATATACTTCGTCGATTTCTATTTAAAACGAATTATATAAATAGTTTTAAATTCGTTTCAAAAGCAATTTCAACTTCCGTTTCAATTCAAAACAAAATTGAATTCTTCTTTATAGATTCGTTTCAAAATTCATTTCTATTCAATTCAAATTTCAATTCAATTTGAATTCATTTCAATTCGTTTTCAATTCAATTCATTTCGAAATCGTTTTCAATTCAATTCATTTCGAAATCGTTTTCAATTCAATTCATTTCGAAATCGTTTTCAATTCAATTCATTTCGAAATCGTTTTCAATTCAATTCATTTCGAAATCGTTTTCAATTCAATTCATTTCGAAATCGTTTTCAATCAATTCAAAATATTCGATTTCGAAATCACTTTTCAATATTCATTTTTAAGATGAATAAAATCGATATAAATATCGTTCACGTCAAAATGGCGTCAATCTAATCAACACGGCTTCATAAATTTCTATTTTCAAATATTCTATTTCAAATATTTCTTTTTCAAAATAGTTGTTATTATCAAAATATTTCGTTCAACACATGACCAATCTCAATGAATGAGTACTGTCAACACATGAACTTTTATTTTATAATATTCTTTATTTTTCAAATTGGAATGAGGCCCAATCAATTACCATATAAAGTTAATTATATGGATTTTCATACAACACATGTATAATAGCATGGAAAAATAATCAACCATCAACCAAAGTGCACTCCACTGTATAAGCATCAAATATAGATATTCAACGCTTATAACAGCCTGTCAATCAATCGATCGACATATTTAATCAATCAGGATGAGTGAACTTCAAATTTCATCCCAACACCCGTGTGGGGTTTCAAACAATCAAACACAGATTTTTATTCGTGCAGTTGGGC
Organism: Allium sativum; assembly: GCA_030737875.1. NCBI lineage: Eukaryota > Viridiplantae > Streptophyta > Magnoliopsida > Asparagales > Amaryllidaceae > Allium > Allium sativum. The sequence goes on from CM060912.1 coordinate 436,600,437, forward strand.
GATGTGTAAAATTTATCGTCCCAATCAATGTCATTCAAATAGGTGTACATAAACAAACCGTCCGGTTTATAAATGAATATTTTATTTTATTCACTTCACGTTAAAAATTATATTTTTAACGACAAAACATTTTATTTCAACATATGAATTTCTATTCAATTCATTCTTTAAATAAAATGATATTTTTATTTTTCTAACATATTTTAGAAAATTTCGGCGGCATAACGGCACGATACTAGAAACGGGACGAGGCCTAGCCTTATCCCCGGTCTAGTGAAGGCCCACGCCATTCACTCATCAATCAAATCAATTTCGTTTTTCAAACCACAAAATTTGGAGTAAGGGTCTAACCTAGCCTTACTCCTACGCCTTACAACGGCGCACGTCTAATCCTAACCAATTTATCGATTCGATTTTTCACACCACAAACCACATTCAAACCAATATCGCAATCAATCACCAAACAGTCAAACAAACAAGTCCATGGTCTGTGGACGGTTGTGTCGGGTGCTACTAAGCACCGTCTGCATCCTAGTATAAATATATAACTAGAAAAGAAATAGAAAGGTGAGAAATTCTCACCTATTGCTATCCTAGCTCCACGGCACTTCTTTTGATAGAAATCTTCATCTTCATCGCATCTTCGTCATCTTCGTTGCCCGTAGCCACTACATACATAAAAATCGAATTTTTACTTCGCTATTCAATATTTAAAAATCAAATTTTTAGTTCAAAGTTCAATATATAAAAATCGAATTTTTAGTTCAAAGTTCAATATATAAAAATCGAATTTTTATTTCAAAGTTCAATATATAAAAATCGAATTTTTAGTTCAAAGTTCAATATATAAAAATCGAATTTTTATTTCAAAGTTCAATATATAAAAATCGAATTTTTATTTCAAAGTTCAATATATAAAAATCGAATTTTTAGTTCAAAGTTCAATATATAAAAATCGAATTTTTAGTTCAAAGTTCAATATATAAAAATCGAATTTTTATCTCGACTTTCAGTATATATAAAAATATGCTCTTTTCTATTTGAAAAATCCTAACTTTAACATTTAAAAAATCCTAACTTTAACATTTGAAAAATCCTAACTTTAACATTTGAAAAATCCTAACTTTAACATTTGAAAAATCCTAACTTTAACATTTATAGAAATTACTCCATAAACAAAATAAAAGTCATTTCTTCAAGATGATAAAAATCACTTCTTTAACAAAAAATATAATCTTTTTAAATTTCTAAAATCAAAGTTTTTATATTTCAAAGATTTATATATATAAAAACCTAGTTTTTAAAACAATGTTATCTCAGATTTAAAACTAAATTAACAAATAGAAAGAAAAAAAAAACAAATAAACTTACCGAAATCGAAGAGGGAGGAGGAGTTGGTCGATGGGGGCATGCGCAGTGGTCGAGGAAGTGGGACGGGCGACGCTCGTCCTGTGGTGGCGTCTGGAGTTTTGGTGGCGCGTCTCGGTGGCTGCGTCGGTTTCCATGGGGGTTTGGGGCTTCGGGATCCACGCTTGAGAGAGGAGGGAGAAGGGAAGATGAGGGGTGCTGCGAGAGGGGGAGGTGGGGTTGCGACGCCGGAGGGGATGCGTGGTGGTAGTCGGTTAGGGTTTAAGGGGCGGCAGCGGGTTCACGATGGAGGCTCCAGTTTTTTTTTTTTTTTTATTGTTTTTTTCTTAATTTTATATTTTGATTTTGAACGGCTGAAGTGTGATGGGGGGGGTTATTATATATTTTTTTTTTTTATTAATTTATTTTATCCTAAAGAGTTGACTTTCACATACGACCTCGAAACGAGGCCCACTGCCTGTCGTCCATAGCGTTTCACCCCCATTCCGAACACAATGGGATATGTATCGCAAGCTGATTCGATCGTCTCGATAAGTTTCCGTTGAATTTACATTTAAATCGCTATATTGAATTTTAAACGTACATTTCAAATTACCGGGGTCACATACTAACTAGAAAAATTCTAGAAAAATATTTTCTAGCTTCGTATCGACGATACGGTCCTAACAAAACTAATTTCGTCGAATTCTGAGACCGTTAGAAAAATGGCCAATTTCCAGTCGATTAAAATCAACTGAAACTGGTCAAACGCGTTTTCCTTTGCCACGCTCACATATTGATTCGAAAAATTATGAAATTTGAAACCTAGCAATAACTTTACATCCCGGACCCAACAAAACTAGTTTCGTCGAAATCCGAGGTCGTTTGCAAAATGTCCATTTTTTAAGGGCCTGAATTCCATAGCGACTATTCAGAATTTTCAACTGGACATATCTTTTGATTCCCGCTACGAAATCTTGATTTCCCGGATTCGTTGGAAAGATATTATCAATTAGATCCCATCATTTTTGGTTTCACTAAAATCCGGATTGCTTTGCACCCGGTACATTCAATTGAAGTTTGAAATCGAATTATCGAACTACCGCGCCATTTTCTATTCCTTTTATAATAATATATAATTATTTATATTCTAACGACGGCGTATATAATATATACGTTCGAATTATATTCAAAATAAATTTCTCGTTGATTTTATTTAAAATAATCTATTTTAAATATTCTAAATTCGCTATAATCGCCAAAATAAAAATTTTAAACTGGCCCAGATTTTCCGGGTTGTTACAATCTCCCCCACTTAAAACTTTTCGTCCCCGAAAAGGAACAAAGTCGAAAGTGGTTTGATTATTCAGCTCTACGATCGATCAGGCTTCCATTCTCCAACTCTTTAGTTTCTGAGAATTTTCAAAATTTCAAAAATTTGGCTAACTCCCTAAATTTTTGAAAAATTTCGCCATAACCTCCCCTGCAATGGGAGCATCGGGGAATTTCAAATAGCTTCCCCGGTCCTTCAGATCTCAAAAAGAAAAAGAAAAAGCCAAGCGGCTAGCCAATAGGCTCACAAAATCATCATCACCCAAACAAAACAGGAAATTATGTAATAAACATGTACCTATTTGTCGGGCAAACAAATTTTATTCTCTGCTCTAGCCTCCTTGCTATGACCTGTTCAAAGATATATATGTATATGCAAGCAAATGCGACCAATTTTCAATATAACTCAATATTTGATGCTATTAGGCATAATGATTCAAAATTAGCAAACAAATAAACAAACAACACAAACATCAATCAATTAGTGAATTTAACGTTTCAAATTCATAATTTTGATACATATACAAAAATCATGTTTTTGATGCCAATTCACAACAAAGTGTTCTAGCTATATAAGATTTGGTTCTCACACCAGTCTAATGGAAATATATAGATATCACACCTTCGAAACACGAATATAAATACTGATGATGTGGCCACATCATCAGAATTATCCCCGGGTGTCTAGAATGTGACTCTATATCTATCCAGTATATTAAAATTTCGAATACACGCGGATCAGACGTATACGCAAAATCTATATATACTGGACTGTCCAACTCAATATAAATAGATAATCAAATACGAATAATGGATTTAAATTTTCAGAACAAAAATTGTTTTCATTTGAAAAATATACTATTCACACTCGTTCTAGGATACTACTGATCCTATCTCTAACGAGTCATTCTAATTGGATATTACTAATCCAATATCTGATGAATTCTTTCGTATGTTTCTAATGTGCCTTGTTCTCTGCTTTGTAAACCAAAGCTCTGATACCAACTGTGAAGACCCGCAACCTCCCCGTAAAGGAAAGCGTCGGATAGTTCGAGAACAAACCACAACAGAACGCATACAGAAGAACATTTCATTGTATATTACAACAATGCATCAGATTACAAGAATATACAGAGCATAAATGAATCTTACACAGAAATATCAGAGATTTAAATTACATTTAAATACATAGCAGCGGAAAATAATACAATACACAACTAGAAGTAGATATACGGATACAAAGCTTTCCGGATATCGTTCCAGCTGTAAACCAGGATCCTGTGAATATAAATCTGCAAAACCAAAACTACTAGCTGCCCGTGTCAAAAATAAGGGCACCCAGAGTTTAGGTTAAAACAATAAACTCCAGGTCAGTCATGTGACTGGTGTGAGAACTAAAACAGTTATAATTCTTTATTTTAAATCATTAGGTAAATCAAGGGACCACGCCGTATAACACGGAACGGGTTTCCTCCCAAGAATACCAGTGCATAAAACAAACAGCGCAATGCTAAATAAAGAAAAAAATGAAGCTGTTATAAGACCCAGGTCCCATCACACAATGCAACGCAGTCGAGGATAGGGTTTTCCCTTATAACAGCCAAAGAATGCTTGATACGTTTAAAACAAATCATTTGATACTATTATAAGTGCATAGTGTATAAAACACTTCGAATCATAAGTATCAATCATAGGCGGCATGAGCGCCCCATCCCACTATGTCGCCATATATAGGATTACAACTAAAACCGCAAATGTCACGTATTCGGAAATTGGATTTCCTTCTATGAACCGAGGCCAGGGATCGTCCTTACCGTCTTCGAGACAATCTAGCCCATGTCTCCGGAACAGCCGCAACTGCCCCTTGGAGCGACAGGGCCGGTCCACACGGAGTGGATTATAGTGCCTGAACAATACGTCTCTCCGCCCTATGGGGCGTAAATGAGCCAACGAATGACTCCATCGGTTCGAGAACGACCGATCAATCCGAGGCGCCTCGCAACAGCAACAACCACATAAGTCAAACTCGTCAGGGCGTGTAAAACCACTGACGCCACTTCTAGCTAGAAAGAAACGCATGTCCTCCCTGAGGTCCTCTCCCGTTTTTGGTTCATACCGGGTGTGAAACTCGCGAAGTAAACGTTACACAAAGCTACGCCACAAAGGCCGTGCTTTGATCACCAACCACAAGACTTTGCTTTTCAACAGAAGCCTTGATCATTTGCATCCTAGCATGCCACACAGGCAAATCATCCTATGCAACCGATATCAGTCACACAGAATGAAATCCGATGTCAGACACACAGTCCATTTACAAGTCCGTTCTGGGTCTGAACGAAACCGGAGGCACCTAGTACCTCGCATATCCATCGATCTCCAAGTACGTCTGGACGATCACTAACTGTTTCCATCTTCTTGGGTGTACAGCCCAATCAAGATCATCAGTAATTACCCAAACGACGTGAAGACTTCCGGTCTTCGACCATCGTCTTCATCTTCGACTTATCGTCGTATCAGTTATTCAGAATGGGATAAACCCGGTCTTTCCGAATAACTCGCGTATATATTATAAAAGTGTTACACAAACACAACATACGCCTCATTCCAATTCATTAGTCACTAACCGTAAATTAATCAAGAGAATAATTCCCTAAATATTAACCCCGAAGGCCGAAACCAACATCAGATCAATATCCAGAAAACCCTTCTGCTTGGCTAACCGACAGTTAGTCTCTAAATTTCACGTTCAAATCTAATTAAAGATTTAACTATCGCCTGGAGCAAAACTGGTGATACTCCATTCTCGATCTTTTCAATCTAATTAAAGATTCATTAAAACTCCACTTAGTTTTAATCTGTGACTGGGTTAAAGAATCAGTGTCATTTAAAACACGGTTCACGATAAACCCAAAGTCACATCCCATTAATTATCGGGTTAAAGAACAAGTGTTATTTAAAACACTGTTCACGATAAACCCAAAAATCAATATCATTTCAATTCCAATTAAATATCATTTAATTGGTGCACTTCATTAAATCTAAATCAAAAGATTTAATCTTTTCTCAACTGGGTTCAAGAACAGTGTTAGTGAAGACACCATTCACGACAAACCCAAATCACATTCATTAATTATCGGGTTAAAGAACAAGTGTTATTTAAAACACTGTTCACGATAAACCCAAAAATCAATATCATTTCAATTCCAATTAAATATTATTTAATTGGTACACTTCATTAAATCTAAATAAAAAGATTTAATCTTTTCTCAACTGGGTTCAAGAACAGTGTTAGTGAAGACACCATTCACGACAAACCCAAATCACATTCATTAATTATCGGGTTAAAGAACAAGTGTTATTTAAAACACTGTTCACGATAAACCCAAAAATCAATATCATTTCAATTCCAATTAAATATTATTTAATTGGTACACTTCGTTAAATCTAAATAAAAAGATTTAATCTTTTCTCAACTGGGTTCAAGAACAGTGTTAGTGAAGACACCATTCACGACAAACCCAAATCACATTCATTAATTATCGGGTTAAAGAACAAGTGTTATTTAAAACACTGTTCACGATAAACCCAAAAATCAATATCAATTCAATTCCAATTAAATATCATTTAATTGGTACACTTCATTAAATCTAAATAAAAAGATTTAATCTTTTCTCAACTGGGTTCAAGAACAGTGTTAGTGAAGACACCATTCACGACAAACCCAAATCACATTCGATATTCAATACAAGGCTCTGAATAGAAAATAAATCGGCTTATATTCAATATCGAATTCTACGACTAACAAATGTCGTATTGGAAATAACGATACAAATATATATCTTTCAAATTTCCATAACAACATCTGTATAGTCACGAAATCCAACATCGAAATATTCCGAAGACAATTTCGATTCAAATCCATTCCAATGCAATCATTGGGAAATTTTGGTTATTTTTAAAACCCTTTTCGAATTCAATTTATTTATTTAAAAATAAATAGAATTATAATTCTAGTTCAAAACTAGTTCATTTCGATAAAAATCTATTTTTATCCTTTCAAATATGGAGTTTTTCATCCCAATTCTTTCTAAATCATTTCTTATGATTTTACACAAATTATTACTATTTTTAATAATTTTATCAAGGCCCGTACAGTCGATTTCCATCAACGGCCATCGAACTGCACTTACAGCGACCTTTTTCGAATTTGATTTGGACGTATCTCCAAATCCAACCGTTAGATTTCAAATTTCTAACATTCATTAGAAAGCTCTTTTCGATACGAACCCAACGGTTCCGGTTTTAGGAGAATCCGACGGTCGGATCTCCCGCAATGTCCGTTTGAAATAAATGGTCGAAATTCACGAACTGCCGCGGCGCGTTCTATTCAGGCCATTATATTATATATATAATATATATAATATATACTTCGTCGATTTCTATTTAAAACGAATTATATAAATAGTTTTAAATTCGTTTCAAAAGCAATTTCAACTTCCGTTTCAATTCAAAACAAAATTGAATTCTTCTTTATAGATTCGTTTCAAAATTCATTTCTATTCAATTCAAATTTCAATTCAATTTGAATTCATTTCAATTCGTTTTCAATTCAATTCATTTCGAAATCGTTTTCAATTCAATTCATTTCGAAATCGTTTTCAATTCAATTCATTTCGAAATCGTTTTCAATTCAATTTATTTCGAAATCGTTTTCAATTCAATTCATTTCGAAATCGTTTTCAATTCAATTCATTTCGAAATCGTTTTCAATCAATTCAAAATATTCGATTTCGAAATCACTTTTCAATATTCATTTTTAAGATGAATAAAATCGATATAAATATCGTTCACGTCAAAATGGCGTCAATCTAATCAACACGGCTTCATAAATTTCTATTTTCAAATATTCTATTTCAAATATTTCTTTTTCAAAATAGTTGTTATTATCAAAATATTTCGTTCAACACATGACCAATCTCAATGAATGAGTACTGTCAACACATGAACTTTTATTTTATAATATTCTTTATTTTTCAAATTGGAATGAGGCCCAATCAATTACCATATAAAGTTAATTATATGGATTTTCATACAACACATGTATAATAGCATGGAAAAATAATCAACCATCAACCAAAGTGCACTCCACTGTATAAGCATCAAATATAGATATTCAACGCTTATAACAGCCTGTCAATCAATCGATCGACATATTTAATCAATCAGGATGAGTGAACTTCAAATTTCATCCCAACACCCGTGTGGGGTTTCAAACAATCAAACACAGATTTTTATTCGTGCAGTTGGGCGATGTGTAAAATTTATCGTCCCAATCAATGTCATTCAAATAGGTGTACATAAACAAACCGTCCGGTTTATAAATGAATATTTTATTTTATTCACTTCACGTTAAAAATTATATTTTTAACGACAAAACATTTTATTTCAACATATGAATTTCTATTCAATTCATTCTTTAAATAAAATGATATTTTTATTTTTCTAACATATTTTAGAAAATTTCGGCAGCATAACGGCACGATACTAGAAACGGGACGAGGCCTAGCCTTATCCCCGGTCTAGTGAAGGCCCACGCCATTCACTCATCAATCAAATCAATTTCGTTTTTCAAACCACAAAATTTGGAGTAAGGGTCTAACCTAGCCTTACTCCTACGCCTTATAACGGCGCACGTCTAATCCTAACCAATTTATCGATTCGATTTTTCACACCACAAACCACATTCAAACCAATATCGCAATCAATCACCAAACAGTCAAACAAACAAGTCCATGGTCTGTGGACGGTTGTGTCGGGTGCTACTAAGCACCGTCTGCATCCTAGTATAAATATATAACTAGAAAAGAAATAGAAAGGTGAGAAATTCTCACCTATTGCTATCCTAGCTCCACGGCACTTCTTTTGATAGAAATCTTCATCTTCATCGCATCTTCGTCATCTTCGTTGCCCGTAGCCACTACATACATAAAAATCGAATTTTTACTTCGCTATTCAATATTTAAAAATCAAATTTTTAGTTCAAAGTTCAATATATAAAAATCGAATTTTTAGTTCAAAGTTCAATATATAAAAATCGAATTTTTATTTCAAAGTTCAATATATAAAAATCGAATTTTTAGTTCAAAGTTCAATATATAAAAATCGAATTTTTATTTCAAAGTTCAATATATAAAAATCGAATTTTTATTTCAAAGTTCAATATATAAAAATCGAATTTTTAGTTCAAAGTTCAATATATAAAAATCGAATTTTTAGTTCAAAGTTCAATATATAAAAATCGAATTTTTATCTCGACTTTCAGTATATATAAAAATATGCTCTTTTCTATTTGAAAAATCCTAACTTTAACATTTAAAAAATCCTAACTTTAACATTTGAAAAATCCTAACTTTAACATTTGAAAAATCCTAACTTTAACATTTGAAAAATCCTAACTTTAACATTTATAGAAATTACTCCATAAACAAAATAAAAGTCATTTCTTCAAGATGATAAAAATCACTTCTTTAACAAAAAATATAATCTTTTTAAATTTCTAAAATCAAAGTTTTTATATTTCAAAGATTTATATATATAAAAACCTAGTTTTTAAAACAATGTTATCTCAGATTTAAAACTAAATTAACAAATAGAAAGAAAAAAAAAAACAAATAAACTTACCGAAATCGAAGAGGGAGGAGGAGTTGGTCGATGGGGGCATGCGCAGTGGTCGAGGAAGTGGGACGGGCGGCGCTCGTCCTGTGGTGGCGTCTGGAGTTTTGGTGGCGCGTCTCGGTGGCTGCGTCGGTTTCCATGGGGGTTTGGGGCTTCGGGATCCACGCTTGAGAGAGGAGGGAGAAGGGAAGATGAGGGGTGCTGCGAGAGGGGGAGGTGGGGTTGCGACGCCGGAGGGGATGCGTGGTGGTAGTCGGTTAGGGTTTAAGGGGCGGCAGCGGGTTCACGATGGAGGCTCCAGTTTTTTTTTTTTTTATTGTTTTTTTCTTAATTTTATATTTTGATTTTGAACGGCTGAAGTGTGATGGGGGGGGTTATTATATATTTTTTTTTTTATTAATTTATTTTATCCTAAAGAGTTGACTTTCACATACGACCTCGAAACGAGGCCCACTGCCTGTCGTCCATAGCGTTTCACCCCCATTCCGAACACAATGGGATATGTATCGCAAGCTGATTCGATCGTCTCGATAAGTTTCCGTTGAATTTACATTTAAATCGCTATATTGAATTTTAAACGTACATTTCAAATTACCGGGGTCACATACTAACTAGAAAAATTCTAGAAAAATATTTTCTAGCTTCGTATCGACGATACGGTCCTAACAAAACTAATTTCGTCGAATTCTGAGACCGTTAGAAAAATGGCCAATTTCCAGTCGATTAAAATCAACTGAAACTGGTCAAACGCGTTTTCCTTTGCCACGCTCACATATTGATTCGAAAAATTATGAAATTTGAAACCTAGCAATAACTTTACATCCCGGACCCAACAAAACTAGTTTCGTCGAAATCCGAGGTCGTTTGCAAAATGTCCATTTTTTAAGGGCCTGAATTCCATAGCGACTATTCAGAATTTTCAACTGGACATATCTTTTGATTCCCGCTACGAAATCTTGATTTCCCGGATTCGTTGGAAAGATATTATCAATTAGATCCCATCATTTTTGGTTTCACTAAAATCCGGATTGCTTTGCACCCGGTACATTCAATTGAAGTTTGAAATCGAATTATCGAACTACCGCGCCATTTTCTATTCCTTTTATAATAATATATAATTATTTATATTCTAACGACGGCGTATATAATATATACGTTCGAATTATATTCAAAATAAATTTCTCGTTGATTTTATTTAAAATAATCTATTTTAAATATTCTAAATTCGCTATAATCGCCAAAATAAAAATTTTAAACTGGCCCAGATTTTCCGGGTTGTTACACAGCATTATGAAACAAACTTGAAGAATTCATTGCTTTCATTCTGTCTTGCATTCTCTCTGTAATAACCATCATCTCATGAAGTTTATTTCTTATGAAATCCAAATCTGATGCAAATTCAGCGTCCATCAATGTATTTCTAGCTTTATCCTCATAATGATTTTTTTATAAAACTGAATATCAAGTTGACAACATCTATCATATATGTATCTTCCTTGTAATTGACTCTTTGCCCACATAGCATTATGACATGAATCAAATCGAACAATTGCTTGCAGCAATTCACTTTACTGTAATATATCAATCTTCTCCACATATCCATATGGATCAAACACTTGATGGAGCACATACTCGGTGACTGGATAAATGGTATTATGGACTGAAACAAGTAGAAATTGGCTGGATTCATGGGTAGTAAAACCAACAGCAAACATGACTTTAAGTCGGATCTGGATGATGAAGAGATCACAATTAGTGAAATGAAGAACGAGATGTGGGATAGACGAAGGACGTGAGAACAAGAATGAAAGCACCATTTGATACGTCCATGAGTGGTAAAACAATAGGAAGCAGAGTTTTCAGTATTGAGGAAGATAGAAGAAGATGAAAGAGAGAAGATAGAATAAGAAATTTGAGTAAGAATTCTGAGAATTAACTTTTCTTCATATTGTTCCCATATAGTCTTGCAGTAGTAGTGGTTCATGCTTATTGTAGAAAGATGAAAATAGTGGTGTAAGATAAGGAAAACATGCTTAGTAGAATCCAAAGTTGTTGATGATAGAAAACGTGAACATATATTTATTTGTTGTTGCATGGACTTTGCACAAACATTGTAGCTTAGTGTCCATAAATATATGTGCACATGTATCATAATATCAGCTTCAACTCCTCTAAACTTAATTGCAGCACAATTGTATTCCCTTGCAGCAGCATGAGCAGTGTCAAATCCTCCTAAATAGACTTGTTTACCACAATCCCAAATATGAGATTCCCATCTCCCTGTTCTCCGATAAAAAGTGACACCTTGATACTGCGAGATCCTCGACCTTGGCATTCTTCTGCTCTTCCTCGGCAAAGCCTTCACCTCAATTCCCGGAAAAAAGCATCCTCCTCCTTCGTTGGAGGCAGAATTGGAAACAAATCTTTTGCCACAAAGCCCTCGTTTTCATCCAAAATGTCAAACTGAAGCGTATATCCCAATTCCACTACCTCGTTAGAGCAAGAATCATTAGTGCCATTGAGAATGGAGGAGTTGGGTGACCACGAATCGTTGATCTGAGCATTAAGATTCGATTCACATTCTAGGTTTAAGTCCAACATTGGTATATTTGGAAACCCAAGTTTGAATTCATTTTCCAGGGGTATTTATTCTTCCTTTGGATTTTTAATATTCCTTTGGTATTATAACTTAAAAAGAAGGGTCGCAATGCATACATACATACATATATATATATATATATATATATATTCCTACAAAAAAAGAAAAGGTTAATTGACTAATATAATTGAAGTGAATACCTACAGTACTGCATATCGGTGTGCCATAGCAAGAAATAATAATAAGTGCATGCACTAAATATAATTTCCATTTGGTCAGAATATGTCATCTATTTATTAATTTAAAACCAATCTGATAATGTTGTTAAGAAGAACGATATGTTAACTATCCGAACTCACTTTAGGAAAATTCTAGTTTTCACAAAAGAAGATGTTAGAAAAAGTCACATGAAAAATATATCTACAATTTGTGATAAATTGTTAAATGTAGTGTGTAGGACCTCAAGAATGTTCATCCAAATAACTTTTTTCTATGAATATAAATGGAACCCAACCCATAGAGGTGTAAATCGGTTGGACCGGACCAGACGGAGGTGTGTTCAGTTTCTGTCCTAAAAAAAATCAAACCGAACATGGACCAAACCAAATTTTTTCTTGGACAAATTTCGTTGTCCTAATTCGTGTCCTAAATAAAATTGGTCAGACACGGACATGATCAAACTAGGTTGGACTCGGTCGGACATGGCTATTTTATCACATTTTGTACATCTTACTATATTTTCTCTCAACGCCAAATTTCAAGTAATTTGGGCGAATTCGGACAAGTCCGGACCGAACATGATTTTTTCGCGTATAAATCTTGTTGTCCTAACTCATGTCCTAAATGAAAATTAGACGGACTCAGACGAACGTATTTCGGTCACGGACACGAACGAACGTCGGATATTCGGACAAAATTTACAGCCCTGCCAACCCACAAGAATAAAAGTCACTACAAGTATCTACTATTCCCAAATTTTGTTTGAAATGGTCAGAGGTAGTAGCAATAGCTAAATGGCATGTAGGTGGTGGTCATGTACAAACATGCATATATTTGACAAAAATATGCATATAATTTTCCCAAATTTAATTTTCATCCAGTAAAAACACTTCCAACCTCACAAAAGTTATGACAAACAATTTAATTTTTTATAGCAACAGATTCTTTCAGAACTGATCATTTCCGAAGAGCAGTTTGATAACTGAAGTAAAAAAGAAAGAAAATAAGGTAATTGTTCGATGATAAAAGAAAGTGAGTATAAAGCTTTAACTTATAATTAGGTAAACTTCACGGTAATAATTAAAGCTTTAAGTAACATCTATTTATAAACACTTAATATTAAATGATGCATATGCATAAATATATATTCCTATGTACAAACATATATAATTATAAATCTCCAAACAATTACAAAGGACAAAGTGTGTTTGGATATTAATATTGAAATATCCATACCTATAAATTCCAATACGATAGATACTTGTATATTTCCATTAAATGTCTGTAACCACCTTTATCGCCCAAAATTTAATACACCTATAAACTGACTATACTCAACTATGCATTATATATCCTTATAAAAGTATAATGTGCACACTTTTGCTGTTGCATCTAAATTTTCCCGAACCTTGCATGGACTCATGCTTCAGCACCTACATAGACCAGGACGATGATGTTGTTGAGTAAGATTGTTTTAATGAAGGGAACAAGTCCCACATCACCGAGTTATTTGGACTATTCCAAGGTATATATGATTGCCTTGTATATGATAATGTGATTTAAATGACTTGGGCTTGAATAAAGGGCTTGGATGGTTATGCATGTGGGCTTGGTTGGGCCTATAATAATAGTACGATCAAAAGATTGGAACTTGAGCACTTGGGACACATAGGCACGTGCGTGACCATACAGAAGCGACTTGGTTGTTTGCAATAGTCGTAATTTTTGAATTTAAATTGACAGACGTGTCTGTTTGTACACAACTGCTTCCAAACGGTCGTGCCTGTTCCACAACTATGTATGCATCATGTTTCTTCTCTTCGCATTATCCTTCTTCCTCCTTCTGTTTTATCTTTTTCTTTCCAGTAAGAACTCCCTTTAATCTCACAAACATTTGCTAAGTTTCTGAGTTTGGTTTTGTTGTATCCTGGGAAACAATCTGCCATTCAACCCGTTAGCAAACTCGTTCCGAGTGGGGGTAGATATTGTTTTAAGGAAAGCGATCTCGTGCCTCAAAACCATACCAATTTGCTTCTGTGAATTGTCAAGAATCTTAAAACAATAATTACAATTGTCTACATAAGATCTAGCGATAATTTAGCAGACCCATTCACAAAAGCTTTGACTAGGGAAATGGTAAGATCCACGTCAGTCGGAATGGGACTTAAACTTGTATTAATCAACGATAGTGGAAACCCTACCTTAACATTAATTAACTTAACTTTAAGGTTTAACGGGTAAAAACAAATTATCATATGATTGGGAAAACACTAAATCAAATTAGTGTAAACTATTACAGGTTTGAAAAGGCTGAGTTGAATTACTCTTAATAAAGTTCTAGTTAGTCTGGTAACAGAGACATCAAAAAGGAAAAGGAACTTTACCTTTATGAACATGGAAATGGTGCCGCTTCTAAACAAGAGTTTTAAGGTTTACTCTTGCAAAAGTTCATTAAGCTGGGATAGAGCACATGGCCATAACGGTGCTCGCAGGTAGGGAAATTTATTGATAATAGAAATTGCATGTGTAGTATTTCCGACTTTATAACTCAAGGAGACTAGGTTTAAGTTAAGACCACCAAGCTCTTCCTTAAAGTCCTGAAATATTCACACTAATATGTGGTTTAATAGAATAGATACCACATATGATGCGCAGTTTCTAACTAAGATAAAACTGAACATCATCAGTAAAACAATCTTGTGGGGGATTGTTGAATAAGATTGTTTTAATGAAGGGAACAAGTCACACATCACCAAGTTATTTGGACTATTCCAAGGTATATATGATTACCTTGTATATGATAATGTAAATTAAATGACTTGGGCTTAAATAAGGGGCTTGGATGGGTATGCATGTGGGCTTGGTTGGGCCTATAAAATTATTACGGTCAAAAGATTGGCACTTGGGCACTTTAGGCACGTGGGCGCATGCGTGACCGTACAAAAGCGACTTGGCTGTTGGCAACAGTCATATTTTTGAATTTAAATAGACGGACGTGTCTATTTGTACACAACTGCTTCCAAACATTCGTGCCTGTTCCGCAACTATATATGCATCCTATTTCTTCTCTTCGTATTATTCTTCTTCCTCCTTCTGTTTTATCTTTTTCTTTCTAGTAAGAACTCCCTTTAAACTCACAAACATTTGCTAAGTTTCTGAGTTTAGTTTGTTGTATCCCGGGAAATAATATGCCTTTCAACCCATTAGCGAACTCGTTCTGAGTGGTGGCAAATATTGTTTTAAGGAAAGCGATCTCGCGCCTCAAAACCATAGCAATCTGCTTCTGTGAATTGTCAAGAGATGTTTCATCTGCCCTTCAAGTTATCATTTACATGCTTTGCTCTTTTTGTCAGCTATAAGTGCTGATAGGAACAAATAACTTCTGGGATTCGATTACTTTTCAGCATCACCCGATGCTTTGTGCTTGCTGATCCAACTGTACACAGAGATAAATGGATTTTGAGTTCACTTTGTTGCAATATGATGGCAATAATAGGTGCAATGCTCACATAGGTAGAGCTACTCGACCCTCCCTTTCACCATCAACTAAGTCTGTACATTCCTGAAAATTTGGACTGCATGTACAATCATTGACTGACCGTGCACATGACTTCACCCTCATCCATGACACATCAAGGCCCTCAATGATTGCAGGGCCCTTGGTGTTGTTACAAAGCTCTCCCTCGTTTTACCTCTTCCCTCCCTCCCTTTCTCTCTATAATATATATATATATATATACATATATGGATAGGATCAGAGCCCCTCCCTGAATTTCAGCCCTCCATTTACACCTAAACCGCAACCACTCATTTATAATAAAGAATGTGAGTGGGAAGTGAGAGAATAAGTGGAAGGAGAGAGAGTGTGAAATGCTTGGTTATAGTTGAGGGGCTTTTAGGGTGCTGCACTGTTTGGGGTGCTCTCGAACCTGCCCCACACACACATATATATATATGTATATATATATATATATATGTATATATATATGTGTATATATATATGTATATATATATGTATATATATATATGAGGAGGGTTCTGCTACACCTCTTGTATTGCACGTGAACTCTCCCCCTTAATCTCCACCACCCATTTCCCCACTCATTCTCTCTCTTCCCACTAAGAAATAATATTGAAATGGGAAGAGAGAGAATGAGTGAGGAAATGGGTGGTGGAAATTAAGAGGGAGAGTTCACATGCAATATATGAGGTGTAGCGGAACCCTCCTCTATATATATACCCAGTGTATGTTTGTATTACATATGATCATCTAGGTGATGATCTCACTTATATTCGTTCTTATATATTATTGTAAGATATATTAAGAAAATTGAGTTCTCTCCCCTTTAGAAAACTACTCTTCCAGCAGTTTAATAGAAAAAACCAAGTGAGCGATAAGGCGGAGTTACTACTCTATGAGATGATGATACCTTCTTTCATATTTAAAATGCATCTCTTTTTCCTTACTCTTTTATACGTATGAATACTTTGATTTTTGATGGTATAATGATGTCTACTAAATAGAGTAAATCATTGAAAGGGAAACCAGTCTCTTCAACTTGTGCCTTTAT
This sequence comes from Allium sativum, assembly GCA_030737875.1. Lineage (NCBI taxonomy): Eukaryota > Viridiplantae > Streptophyta > Magnoliopsida > Asparagales > Amaryllidaceae > Allium > Allium sativum. The sequence continues at coordinate 436,617,180 of CM060912.1, forward strand.
ACAGTGAGCTAAGTGATATTTCAAGTCTGCACTAAAGAACATATAATACATACAACTACAATATAATTTAAAATTAAGTGACATTTTTCATAGTTTATTGCAATCATACTATGAGAGGCACAATATGTATATAAAAAAGATATGCTCTTTCAATATTTCATCAAGCACATTTATCATTAAAACTGTCCCGTCAGATCAATTAAGTCTAGAAATATCGATGACTTCAGGTTACATATTTAGCAATTTTTTTAGTTATTTCAGATGATCACTATTATCATGAATTTTTTTAACATAACCATCAAGTAAATAAGTACATCTTTTATAATCGCGTCACGTTTTTCAAAGCCAAATTGACCTTGCAACTATGTTTCAAATAACTAAAATAAAATTACCTAAAGAAAGTCAATAAATAGATTTTTAAAATTCCTAAATAACAATTGCTTTATAAGGTAAAATTTCAGCTCACCCTCGAATTGAGCAGGCGTGAGTAACTAGAATCCAGTTTAGTGCAGACTGCCATATATTATTAAAATAAACTAATTATATTCCATGTCAAAATTTTCAATGAATCTAACATTTGCATTGATCAATTCTACAATGAGCTGAACTATTCATATAAAAATTAATGTTGTGAAAACTGAAAATTAAAATATATGTGCACTTATGAGTAATAAGTGCAATAGAGTTGTAGACCAATAGAGAAAATTAATCTATATCAAGCATACTGGAAATCGTTTTTCAAACCACAGGCAATATTTTTAACCAAATCAAATAAAGGGATTTATTACATGCAAAAAAAAGTTTCAATATGTTTCATCATCGATGCCATATATGTAGGTTGAACATGAAAATCTGCTTCTGTAAAGGAATTAAGAAAAGCTACCAAAGTAAAATTTTCCATAACAAAATAAATATGAACTTTCTAAAATATAAGACTTATAATGATGTGCAAATGTTTGTGGACAAATACATAAAACATAAATTCATACCAATATAAATGCACATATTGTTTATAAAAGCATAGTGCTAGACATATGGTGTAAACATACAATAAAGACAACAACATACATTAAAACAAAATCCATACGGTAAATCAGTCAAACACGTAGACTATGGAAGCATCATATGTGAGATGACCCAAACTTCCTCATAAAGGAAAGCCTGGATTGAGTTGAGAACACAATAAATTAGAACGCAGACAGAAGAACATTTCATTGTTATTACAACAATTACATCAAAGTACAAGAATATAACAGAGTCTGAATGAATAATTTACAACAAAAAATATCGGAGATTTAAATTACATTTAAATACATAGCAGCGGAAAAATAATAAAAAAAACACAACTGAAATAAATACACGGATACATAGCTTTCCGAATATCGCTTCAGCTGTAAACCAGCATCCTGTGAATATAATATATGCAAAACCAAAACTACTAGCTGCCCGTATGGAAAATAGGTGCACCCAGAGTTTAGGTTGAAACAATAAACTCTAGGTCAGTCATGTGACTAGTGTGAGAACTAAAACAGTTATTAGCTTGATTTTAAAGTTAGGTAAATCATGGGACCACGCTGTATAACACGGAACGGGTTTATCCCCCATGAATACCAGTGCATAAAAACAACAGCGCAATGCTAAAGAGAAAAATGAAGCCATTATAAGACTCAGGTCCCATCACACAATGAACGCAGTCGAGGATAGAGTTTTCCCTTATAATAGCCAAATTTGCTTGATACACAAAATTTCATCTTTTATTATTACTATAAGTGAAGAAATCAACTTCAAATACAAATGTATCAATCATAGGAGGTGTAGATACCATTATATTACATCGCCATATATATATATATATATATATATATATATATATATATAACTAAAACCGAATATCACATATTGGAAATTGGGTTTCCATCTATGAACCGAGGCCACGGATGGCTCCTCTCTGCTTCAAGACACACTAGCAAGTGCCTCATGACTATGCACACTGGGCAACCCTTGCATCTTCATGGCTAGTCATTCGTCAATGATTAGTTATACCATAAACTATATGTTAGCCAGTTCTATCGAACCACTAAAATGGTCAGTATGTCGACCATCTCCCATCAACCCCTTAGTGACCGATATATCCATCGATCCCGTAGTGACCGATATATCCAAGGTACCTCGTCACCGATATATCCAAGGCTCGCGAATTAAAGCTACATAAAGCTATGCTATTTAAAGCCGTGCTTTTATCATCAACCACAAGGCTTTTCTTTTCAACAAAAGCCTTGATACTTTGCATCTTAGCATGTCAAATTGACAATTCACGCCATGCGACTGATGTCTATCGATATATAATCTCTGAGCTCATACGTCTAAGAGAAGGGTGTTAAGCAAGAGAATAAATTCTCCGCCGCCAAACAGATATATATTTAATAGAGATCAATCAAAACAGAATAAAATCCAATGTCAGACACACATCCATTTACAAGTTCGTTATGGGTCTGAACAAAACCGGAGGCACCTTATTCCTTGTCCTATATGTCCAATACAGGAGAGAGGTCCTTTCATATCCGGTCGATCTCCAAGTACTTCTGGACGATCACCACTTATTACCTTGTCTTGGGTGTACAGCCCAATCAAGGCATCAATAATCATCCAAACGATGTGAAGACCTTTGGTCTTCAACCACCATCTTCATTGTCGACTTATTGTCGAATCAGTTATTCAGAATGGGTATAAACCCATCCTTTCAGAATAACTCACGTATTTTATAAACAAGTTCTATAAAAACACAACATACGCCTCATTCCAATCCAGAATATTCTTTTATTCAGATATTATTATACTTTAGGAAAGGTTCCCATTAATTTTATCAAAGATAAATTCTTTTAAATTTATTCTTTAATCTTCCTTTGGATATCAATTCAAACCAAATTAAGGTTTATTCAAACTAGTTGGGATTAACGAACCTTACCGAAGTAATTATTTGTTTAATTTCTCAATCCCAACCTATTCATCCCATGGAGCAAAACTGGTAATACTCCATATCTAACACCATGGTGTTATCGGTAAAATTAATTACCATTTCCCATCCAAATCTAATTAAAGATTTTACTATCGCTTGGAGCAAAACTGGTGATCCTCCATTCTTGATCATTTCCCAAATTTGATAATTTAAATTATCATACTCACATTTCAATCTAATTAAAGATTCATTAAAACTCCACCTAGTTTTAATCTTCCCAAAAATCAATATTAATGGTTATTTAACTTTGGGAAATCAAACATGTCGCATCGACAATCTACACCGTACTATTGATTTCTGCCTATGTACAACCTCTAAGCTCGTACGTCTTAGAGAAAGGTGTTAAGCAAGAGAATAAATTCTCTGCCACCAAACGGATATATATATATATTCAGCCGAGATTAACCATACAGTTCGAAATACAATGTTAGACATGTACTGGGTTTAAGAATTAATGTCATTTAAAACACAGTTCACGATAAACCCAAATCACATTCCATTAATTATGGAATCTTCACGGAAAACAGATCAATATATATAATCGATATCAATTTCCGTATCTGACTAATAATATAAATGGAATACGCCAAAGCCTTTTAAATTCCATATATATATATTAACAGTCTTCCTCCGTAGAAGCTCATTTCGATTATTATCAAATCGAATTCCACTCAATCTACTAAATTAGAAAACTTTACTTTGGAAAATTCCCATTAAATCTTAATAATTTTTTTTATAAATTCCGAATCATATTTCATTGTAAATCGGGTTAAAGAACGAATGTCGTTAAAAACACAGTTCACAATAAACTTAATTCACATTCCATTTTATTCCAATTAAATGTTAATTAACTGGAAACTCTAATAATCTTAATTAAAAGATTTATTCTTTTCACATGGGGTTTAAGAACAGTGTTATTTAGCACACCATTCACGACCAACCCAAAATCAATTCTTTTATTCAATTCCAATTAAATGTTAATTTACTGGAAAACTTCACTAAATCTTAATTAAAAGATTTATTCTTTTATCGACTGGGTTTAAGAACAGTGTTAATGAAGACACTATTCATGACAAACCCAAAAATCTAATTCAATATTAAATACAAGGCTCCGAATAGAAATTATATCGGCTTATATTCAACACCAAATTCTGGCATCAGCAAATATCGTATTGGGAATAACTATATATATCTTCCTAATTCCTCCACAATATTCATATAATCACGGAATCTAATATCAAAATATTCCGAATATAATTTCGATTCAAATCCATTCCAATTCAAATATTGGAAATTATGGTTATTTTTAAACCATTTCAAATCCAATTTATTTATTAAAAATATTGGATTATAATTCTAGTTCATAACTAGTTCATTTTGACAAAAATATATATTTATCTTTACAAATGTGAAATTTTTCATTCAAATTCTTCCCAAACCATTTATTATGATTTTACACAAATTAATAATATTTTTAATAATTTTATCAAGGCCCGTACAATCGATATCCATAAACGGTCATCGAACTGCACTTACAACGACCTTTTCCAAATTTAATTTGGACATAATTCCAAATACAACAGTTGTCTCTTATATTGATTGGAAAGACCTTTTTGATACGAACCCAACGATTCCGGTTTTAGGAGATTCCGATGGTCGGAACTCCCGTAATGTCAATTCGAAGTCAATAGTCAAAATTCGCGAACTGCCGCGATGCGGCGCGTTCTATTCAGGCCATTAAATATATAAATATATATATAATATACATATATGTATATCATCGATTTCCACTTAAAACGTATTTTATAAATCGTTTATAAATTTGTTTTAAAACGATTCCAACTTCAATTTCAATTTTAAATCAAAATCGAATTTCCCTTCTCATTATTACATATAAATGATAATATTTTTAAAATATCAGATCTTGAAATCATTTCCTTTTCGATATTCATTATAAAAATGAATAAAATCGATATAAATATCGTTCATGTCAAAATGGCGTTAATCTAATCAACACAGCTTCATATATTAAATATTTTCGTGTCCATCCCAAATCGGACATCAAAATCATATTTTGATCCATTACTGAATATTATTTTAAAACGTTAGTTATTTTAAAATATTCATTACTCATAAATTTAAAATATTCGTTCTTTCCGAACTGGAATCATACACAGTCAATGACCATATAATTTTATTTATATGGATTTCATACACACATGTACACAACAATAATCAAACACAGACAACCATCATCCAGAGTGCATTACGCAACCGCATAAGCATTAAATATGAATAATTAACGCTTGCAACAGTCTGTCAACTAATCGATTGACATACAACTAAACAATTGGGATTAGTGTACGTCAAATATCATCCCAATACCCGTGTGGAGTTTCAATCAACTCACACAGATTTTATTTGTGTCGTTGGGCGATGTGTAAAATATATCGTCCCAATCAATATTGGTTAAATGGGTGTACATAAACGAATCGTCTGATTTGTAAATGAATATTTATTTTCAACACATGACCATTTTATATGGTTCATATATTCAATAAAAATTATATTTTTATTATTCAAATATTTTATTCCATACATGGATATTTTATACATTTTATTCATTCAATAAAAATGATATTTTTTGTTTAGATATTTTATTCCATACATGAATATTTTATATATTTCATTTATTCAATAAAAAAAATATTTTTTTCAAATATTTTATTCCATACATGAATATTTTATATATTTCATTTATTCAATAAAAATGATATTTTTATTGTTCAATTTTTTTTGTTCCATACATGAATATTTTATATATTTTATTCGTTCAATAAAAATGATATTTTTTTTGTTCAAATATTTTATTCCATACATGAATATTTTATATATATTATTCATCAAATAAAAATGTTATTTTTATTTTTTAAATATTTTATTCCATACATGAATTCACAATCAACATCCACAGTACAATCAATTTAAACAAACATCCATGGTTTTGTACAACAAATGGTGTCGGGTGCTATTAAACACCGTCTGCATCCTAGTATATATTTTATTGGAAAATAATTAGGTGAGAAGATGTTCTCACCTTTGTTTCCACTCCTCCGTTATTTTATTTATGAATTTCTATACTGATTTGATTTAAAATCTACCTGAAATTCTAATCAGCTCCAAATCGCTTCTAGTCAGTTCCATGTTGAAGTGCTCGTCCAGCTGATTTCAACGGATCTGAAATCATCTGATTTGGACTTCATATGTAGAAGTTATGATCATTTATATATTGATTACATAATAATTTAATTAGATAAATAATTAAAATCACTAATTACATTCCAGTGAAATCAGGGCTCTACATTTCATCTTCTACATCGTGCAAAAAACGAACCCATCGCTCAAAATATTCCGCCGATGTTGCCTTCACCAGTGGGGATCGGACCGTCCATCATCACCACCACGTCGAAGCCGCCGCCGAAACCTTCCTCCTTCCCTAACCTGGGCAAACTCGCATAAACCAATAGCCCCAAAATCCTGCTCGAAGTCCGCGACTTTGAGCAGGGAAATCAAACGATTTAGAGCATTAAAAAACCCATCTCATCCGTTGAGAATGTAGATCGTCAGGTGCTCTTCCATTTTTGTTTTGTGAACGTCGAAATTTGTTGAGTAGATTGGAAGGAAGTGAGGGTGAATTCTGGAGCGTAAGGACCCTTGAAACGCCTAGGGCCGGCGGGTTTCAGTTAAGAGGGAGATGGGGTTGAATTTTTTATATTTATATAAATTTTTAATTATTATTTTAATTCAAAAATATCTTGTTTAATTTCCTAACTCCAAATCAAACCCAACGAATGTCACCCCTAGCCAAATACTTCCATTCCGAACGCAATGGGATATGTTTCATAAGCCAACTCTTGTTTCAGTCAGTTTTCCTTTAAATTAAAATATAAATCAATATATTGAATTTTAACGTACATTTTAATTTACCGAGGCCCCATACTGACTCCAAAAATTCCAGAAAAATAAATATAGCTATGTTTTGATGATAAGGTCCTAACAAAACTAATTTCGTCGAATTTGGATAACGTTTGAAAAATGGTCATTTTTCAGTCGATTAAATTCAAACTAAATTGATTAAACGCATTTAAATCCACCACGCTAACATATTATTTACAAAAATTATGAAAATTGGAATCTAATAATAATTTGACATTCCGGATCTAACAAAAGCGGTCTCATCGAAAACGGAGGTCGTTTGCAAAATCACAATTTTTAAGGGCTATATATTATATAAATTTCATAGCGACTATTCTGAATTTTCAACTGAACATAACTTTTTATTCTCGTTATGAAATCTTGATTTTTCACATTTGTTGGAAAGATATTTTCAAACAGATTCAAATATTTTTAGTTTTACTGAAATCCGGTTTATTTTGAATACTGTACATTCATTTGAAATTTGAAATCAATTTTTCAAACTACCACGCCATTTCAGGCTCGTTGTATAATTTAAATAAATTTATACATTCTAACTTCGATGTAAATAAATTTTTAGTCATAATTATTTAAAATAAATCATTTTAAATATTCAAAACTCATTAAAATTGCCAAAATAAAAATTTTAAATTGGTTCTGATTTTCCGGGTTGTTACAATCTCCCCCACTTAAATCTTTTCGTCCTCAAAATGGAACGAAGCTGAAAGTCGTTTAACTAACCAACTCAACTTTCAGTTTTTTCAGTTTGGCTTTCATTCTTCACCTTTTCAGTTCCTAAGAATTTTCCAATTCTTCAAAAATTTGGCTAACGCCCTAAATTTTTGAAAAATTTCGCCATAACCTCCTTTGTCGAGCATACAATTTTATTCCTCTTCTCTAGTCTCCTTGCTATGACCTGTTCATTATATACGAATATACATATATGCAGTTACAATCAATTTTCAAGTCAGTGCAATATTTGATTCAATTTGGCTTAATGGTTCAAAATTTTAATTAATCAAACCAATAATCAAATAACACAATCAGGAATCAATTAGTTGATTATCGTTTCAAACACATAACTTTTATATATGTAAAAATATGTTTTTGCTGCCAAGTCACAACAATAGACCCTATCTAAGTTTTGGTTCTCACACCAGTCAATTGGAAATATATAGATATCCCACCTTCGAAACTCAAACATAAATACTGATGAGGTATATACTATCATCAGTATCATCCCCAAGCGACTAGAGTGTGATTCTATATCTATTCAGTATATTTGAGACTTCGAATACACGTTAATTACGTTTATATTCAAAATCTTCATATACTCGATTGTCCAAAATAAATATTCAAATACGTATAATAAGATTTAAATTTTCAAAACAAAATTTGTTTTTCATTTATATTTTAAAAACACTACTCTTCACACTCGTTCTAGGGTACAACTGATCCCTTCTCTAACGAGTCATTCTTATTGGATATTACTAATTCAATCTCAGATGAATTCTTTTGTTTGGTTCTAATATGTCTTGTTCTCGAGCTCGGTAAACCAAAGCTTTGATACTAACTGAGACGACCCAAACTTCCCCGTAAAGGAAAGCCCGGATTTAGTTGAGAACATGACAAATTAGAACGCAGACAGACGAACATTTCATTTATTACAACAAGTACATCAGAGTACAAGAATATAACAAAGTCTGAATGAATAATTTACAACAGAAAATATCAGAGATATAAATTACATTTAAATACATAGCAGCGAAAAAATAATAAAATACAGAACTGAAAGAAATATACAGATACAGAGCTTTCCGAATATCGCTTCAGCTGTAAACCAGGATCCTGTGAATATAAAATCTGCAAAACCAAAACTACTAGCTGCCCGTGTGGAAAATAGGGGAACCTATAGTTTAGGTTGAAACAATAAACTCTAGGTCTGTCATGTGACTGGTGTGAGAACTAAAATGATTATTAGCTTGATTTTAAAGTTATGTAAATCATGGGACCATGTCATATAACACGGAACGGGTTTATCCCCCATGAATACCAGTGCATAAGAATAACAGCGCAATGCTAAAGAGAAAAATGAAGCTATTATAAGACTCAGGTCCTATAACACAATGAACGCAGTCGAGGATAGAGTTTTCCCTTATAATAGCCAAATATGCTTGATACACGAAATTTCATCTTTTATTATTACTATAAGTGAAGAAATCAACTTCAGATATAAATATATCAATCATAGGTGGCGTAGGTACCATTATATTATGTCGCCCCATATATATATATATAAAACTAAAACCGAATATCAAGTATTGGAAATTGGGTTTCCATTTATGAACCGAGGCCAGGTATGTCTCCTCTCCGCTTCGAGACACACTAGCAAGTGCCTCAGGACTATGCATTCTGGGAAACCCTTGGATCTTCATGGCCGGTCATTCGTCAATGATTAGTTATACCATAAACTATATGTTAGCTGGTTTTATCGAACCTATAAAATGGTCAGTATGTCGACCATCTCCCAACAGCCCCGTAGTGACGGATATATCCATCGATCCCGTAGTGACCGATATATCCGAGGCACCTCGTCTCCCATCAAGTAATAATAGTATGCAACATCCACATGAGTAAAATGCATGGGCTCCATACCATGACGTTACTCGTATCTAGAACTAACATATGTCCATTTCCATGCAGTCACTATCCCCTTTTTGGTTCACACCTGGGTGTGAGGCTCACGAATTAAAGCTACACAATGCTATGTTATTTAAAGCCTTGCTTTGATCATCAACCACAAGGCTCTGCTTTTCAAAAAAAGCCTTGATCCTTTGCATCTCAACATGCCAAACTGGCAATTCACGCCATGCGACTGATGTCTATAGGTGTATAACCTCTGAACTCATACGTCTCAGAGAAGGGCGTTAAGCAAGAGAATAAATTCTCTACCGCCAAACAAGTATATATTTAATAGAGATCAATCAACACAGAATAAAATCCAATGTCAGACACACATCCATTTACAAGTTCGTTCTAGGTCTGAATGAAACCGAAGGCACCTTATTCGTCATCCCATATGTCCAATACAGGAGAGAGGTCCTCGCATATCCGGTCGATCTCCAAGTACTTCTGGGCGATCACCGATTATTACCTTGTCTTGGGTGTACAGCCCAATCAAGACATCGGTAATCATCCAAACGATGTGAAGACCTCTGGTCTTCAACCACCGTCTTCATCATCGACTTATTGTCGAATTAGTTATTCAGAATGGGTATAAACCCGGCCTTTTCGAATAACTCACGTATTATATAAACAAGCGCTATAAAAACACAACATACGTCTCATTCCAATCCAGAATATTCTTTTATTCAAATATTCTTATACTTTGGGAAAGGTTCCCATTAATTTTATCAAAGATAAATTCTTTTAAATTTATTCTTTAAGCTTCATTTGGATATCAATTCAAACCAATTTATGTTTTATTCAAACTAGTCGGTATTAGCGAACCTTACCAAAGTAATCATTTGTTTAATTTCTCAATCCTAACATATTCATCCCATGGAGAAAAACTGGTAATACTCCATATCACGGTGTTATCGGTAAAATTAATTACCATTTCCCATTCAAATCTAATTAAAGATTTTACTATCGCTTGGAGAAAAACTAGCGATACTCCATTCTCGATCACTTCCCAAATTTGATAATTTAAATTATCATATTCACCATTCAATCTAATTAAAGATTCATTAAAACTCCACTTGGTTTTAATCTTCCGAAAAATCAATATTAATGATTATTTAACTTTGGGAAATCAAACATGCCGCATCGACAATCTACACCGTACTATTGATTTTTGCCTATATTTAACCTCTAAGCTCGTACGTCTTAGAGAAGGGTATTAAGCAAGAGAATAAATTCTCTGCCACCAAACGGATATATATTCAGTTGAAATCAACCATACAGTTCGAAATACAATGTTAGACATGTAATCCTGTTTTTAACTGGGTTAAAGAACTAATCTCATTTAAAACACAGTTCACGATAAACCCAAATCACATTCCATTAATTATGGAATCTTCACGAAAAACAGATCAATATATATAATCGATATCAATTTTCGTATCCGACTAATAACATAAACGAAATACGACAAAGCCTTTTAAATTCCATATATATTAACAGTCTTCCTCCACAGGAGCTCATTTCGATTATTATCAAATTGAATTCCATTCAATTCCAATTTAATCAATTAAATTGGAAAACTTTACTTTGGAAAATTCCCATTAAATCTTAATAAAAAGATTTATAAATTCCAAATCACATTTCACTGTAAATCATGTTAAAGAACGAATGTTGTTAAAAACACAGTTTACAATAAACCCAATTCACATTCCATTTTATTCCAATTAAATGTTAATTAACTGGAAACTCTAATAATCTTAGTTAAAAGATTTATTCTTTTCACACGGGGTTTTAGGACAGTGTTATTTAAGACCATTCACGGCCAACCCAAAATCCAATTCTTTTATTCAATTCTAGTTAAATATTAATTTATTGGAAAACTTCACTAAATCATAATTAAAAGATTTATTCTTTTCTCAACTGGGCTTAAGAACGGTGTTAACAAAGACACCATTCACGACAAACCCAAAATCCAATTCAATATTAAATACAAGGCTCTGAATGGAAATTATATCGGCTTATATTCAATATTAAATTCTGACATCAACAAATATCGTATTGGGAATAACGATATATGTATCTTCCAAATTCCTCTATAATATCCGTATAATCACGGTATCCAATATCGAAATATTCCGAAGGTAATTTCAATTCAAATCCATTCTAATTCATATATTGGAAATTATGGTTATTTTTAAAACCATTTCAAATCCAGTTTATTTAAAAATATTGAATTATAATTCTAGTTCATAACTAGTTCATTTTGATAAAAATATATTTTTATCTTTACAAACATGAAATTTTTCATCCAAATTCTTTCCAGATCATTTATTATGATTTTACACAAATTATTAATATTTTTAATAAATTTATCAAGGCCCGTTTAGTTGATTTCCAAAAATGGTCATCAAACTGCATTTATAGCAACCTTTTCCAAATTTGATGTGGACATAATTCCAAATCCAACCGTTAGTTTTCAATTCTCTTATATTTGCTGGAAAGCTCTTTTCGATATGAACCTAATGGTTCTGGTTTTAGGAGATTCCGACAGGCGGACTCCCGTAATGTCAATTTGAAGTCAATTGTCGAAATTCGCAAACTACCGCGGCGCGGCGCATTCTATTTAGGCCATTAAATATATATAATATATATATATATATTATATATATTTAGTCGATTTCCATTTAAAGCGTATTTTATAAATCGTTTATAAATTCGTTTTAAAACGATTCCAACTTCATTTTCAATTTTGAATCAAAATTGAATTTTCCTTATCATTATTACATACAAATGATAATATTTTCAAAATGTCGGATCTTGAAATCATTTCCTTTTCGAAATTCATTATAAAAATGAATAAAATCGATATAAATATCGTTCATGCCAAAATGGCGTTAATCTAATCAATACGGCTTCATATATTTAAATATTTTCGTGTCCATCCCAAATCGGACATCAAAATCATATTTTGATCCATTACTAAATATTATTTTAAAATATTAGTTGTTTTAAAATATTCATTACTCGTCAATTTAAAATATTTGTTAATTTAAAATATTTGTTCTTTCCGAATTTGAATCAGACACAGTCAATTACCATATAATTTTATTTATATGGATTTCATACACACATGTACAAAACAATAATCAAACACAACCATCATCCAAGTGCATTACACAACTGCATAAGCGTTAAATATGAATAATTAACGCTTACAACAGTCTATCAACCAATCGATTGACATACAACTAAAAAATTGGGATTAGTGTACGTCAAATATCATCCCAATACCCATGTGGGGTTTCAATCAACACACACAGATTTTATTTGTGTCGTTGGGCGATGTGTAAAATATATTGTCCCAATCAATATTGGTTAAATGGGTGTACATAAACAAATCGTCTGATTTGTAAATGAATATTAATTTTCAACACATGGCCATTTTATATGGTTCATATATTCAATAAAAATTATATTTTTATTGTTTAAATATTATATTCCATACACTAATATTTTACATATTTTATTCATTTAATAAAACTGATATTTTTTTGTTCGAATATTTTATTCCATACATGAATATTTTATATATTTCATTTATTCAATAAAAATGATATTTTTATTATTCAATTTTTTTTATTCCATGCATGAATATTTTATATATTTTATTCGTTCAATAAAAATGATATTTTTTTTGTTTAAATATTTGATTCCATACATGAATATTTTATATATATTATCCATACAATAAAAATGGTATTTTTACTGTTCAAATATTTTATTCCATACATGAATTCACAATCAACATCCACGTTACAATCAATTCAAACAAACATCCATGGTTTGTACAACAAATGGTGACGAGTGCTACTAAACACCGTCTGCATCCTAATATATATTTTATTAGAAAATAATTAGAGTGAGAAGATGTTCTCACCTTCGTTTCCACTCCTCCGCTCTTTTATTTCTGAATTTCTGTACTGTTTTGATTTAAAATCTGCTTGAAATTCTAATCAGCTCCAAATCGCTTCTCGTCAGTTCCATGTTGAAGCGCTCGTCGAGACGATTTCAACGGATCTAAAATCGTCCGATTTGGACCTTGTACGTAGAAGTTATGATCATTTATATATTGATTACATAATAATTTAATTAAATAAATAATTAAAACCATTAATTACATTCCGATGAAATCAGGGCTATTCATTTCGTCTTCTACGTCGTGCAAAAAACGAACCCGTTGTTCAAAATATTCCGCCGCCGTCGCCTTCACTAATGGGGATCGGATCCTCCATCACTACCACCACATCGAAGCCACCGCCGACACCTTCCTCCTCCCCCAACCTGGGCAAACTCACATAACATAATAGCCCCAAAATCCCGCTCGAAGTCCGCGACTTTGAGCAGGGAAATCAAACGATTTAGAGCATCAAAAAACCCACCTCATCCGTTGAGATCGTAGATCGTAGGGTGCTTTCCTTTTTTGTTTTGTGAATATCGAAATTTGTTGAGTAGATTGGAAGGAAGTTTAGGGCGAAATCTGGAGCATGAAGATCCTTGAAATGCCTAGGGCCGGCGGGTTTCAGTTAAGAGGGAGTTGGGGTTGAATTTTTTATATTTATATAAAATTTTAGTTATTATTTTAATTCAAAAATATCTTGTTTAATTTCCCAACTCCAAATCAAACCCAACGAATGTCACCCTTAGCCAAATACCCCCATTCCAGACGCAATGGGATATGTTTCATAAGCCAATTCTACTGTTTCAGTCAGTTTTCCTTTAAATTAAAATATAAATCAATATATTAAATTTTAACAAACATTTTAATTTACCAGGGCCCTATACTAACTCCAAAAATTCCAGAAAAATAAATCAATCTATGTTTTGATGATATAGTCCTAACAAAACTAATTTCGTCAAATTCGGAGACCATTTGAAAAATGGTCATTTTTCAGTCGATTAAATTCAAACTGAATTAACCAAACGCGTTTAAATCCACCACGCTCACATATTAATTCCAAAAATTATGAAAATTGGAATTTAGCAATAATTTGACATTCCGGATCCAACAAAAGTAGTCTCTTCGAAAAGGAGGTTGTTTGCAAAATCGTTATTTTTAAGGGTTATATATTACATAAATTCCAAAGCGACTATTCTGAATTTTCAACTGGACATAAATTTTTCTTCCCGTTATGAAATCTGGATTTTTCACATTCGTTGGAAAGATATTTTCAAATAGATTCAAATATTTCTGGTTTTACTAAAATCTGGTTTATTTTGAATCCTATACATTCATTTGAAATTGAATTTTCAAACTACCAAACCATTTCAGGCTCTTTATATAATTAAAATAAATTTATTCGTTCAAACTTCGATGTAAAACTTTTAGTCATAATTATTTAAAATAAATCATTTTAAGTATTCAAAATTCATTAAAATTGCCAAAATAAAAATTTTAAATTGGTTTTTATTTTCCGGGTTGTTACAATCTCCCCCACTTAAATCTTTTCGTCCTCGAAAAGGAACGGAGCTGAAAGTCGTTTAACTAACCAACTCTACTTTCAGTTTGGCTTTCATTCTTCAACTTTTCAGTTTTTAAGAATTTTCCAATTCTTCAAAAATTTGGCTAACACCCTAAATTTTTGAAATATTTAGCCATAACCTCCTTCATACGGGGAGACATTTAAAACCACAACTAGCCATGCTGGGCCCTCATCATCGAAAAGGAAAAAGAAAAAGCCAATCGGCTTATAAAATCATCCAAACCCAATAAATTAGGAAACATGTACCTATTTGTCGGGCATACAATTTTATTCCTTTTCTCTAGCCTCCTTGCTATGACCTGTTCATTATATACGAATATACATATATGCAATTGCAATCAGTTTTCAAGTCAGTTCAATATTTGATTCAATTTGGCTTAATGGTTCAATATTTTAATTAATCAAACAACATAATCAGCAATCAATTAGTTGATTATCGTTTCAAACAAATAACTTTTATATATGTAAAAATCCATTTTTGATGCCAAGTCACAACAGTAGACCATATCTATGTTTTGGTTCTCACACTAGTCAATTGGAAATATATAGATATCCCACCTTCGAAACCCAAAAATAAATACTGATGATGTACGTACTATCATCAGTACATCCTCGGACGACGAGAGTGTGATTCTATATCTATCCAGTATATTTGAGACTTCGAATACACGCTAATTACGCGTATATTCAAAATCTTCATATACTCGATTGTCTAAAATAAATATTCAAATACATATAATAAGATTTGAATTTTCAAAACAAAATTTGTTTCTCATTTTTATTTTAAAAACACTACTCTTCACACTCGTTCTAGGATACTACTGATCCCATCTCTAATGAGTCATTCTTACTGGATATTACTAATCCAATCTCTGATTAATTCTTTCGTTTGGTTCTAATATGTCTTGTTCTAGAGTTCTATAAACCAAAGCTTTGATACCAACTGAGACAACCCAAACTTCCCCGTAAAGGAAAACCCGGATTGAGTTGAGAACACGACAAATTGGAATGTAGACAGAAGAACATTTCATTGTTATTACAACAATTACATCAGAGTACAAGAATATAACAGAGTTTGAATGAATAATTTACAATAGAAAATATCAAAGATTTAAATTACATTTAAATCATTGAAGCGGAAAAATAATACAAAACACAACTGAAAGAAATACACAGATACAGAGCTTTACGAATATCGCTTCAACTGTAAACCAGGATCTTGTGAATATAATATCTGTAAAACCAAAACTACTAGCTGCCTATGTGGAAAATAGGGGCACCTAGAGTTTAGGTTGAACAATAAACTCCAGGTCAGTCATGTGACTGGTGTGAGAACTAAAATAGTTATTAGCTTGATTTTAAAGTCAGGTAAATCATGGGACCATGCCGTACAACACGGAACGGATTTATCCCCCATGAATACCAGTGCATAAAAATAACAACGCAATGCAAAAGAGAAAAATGAAGATAATATAAGACTCAGGTCCCATCACACAATGAATGCGGTCGAGGATAGAGTTTCCCCTTATAATAGCCAAATATGCTTGATATGCGAAATTTCATCTTTTACTATTACTGTAAGTGAAGAAATCAACTTCAAATATAAATGTATCAATCATAGGCGGCGTAGGTACCATTATATTACGTCACCATATATATATATACAACTAAAACTGAATATCATGTATTGGAAATTCGGTTTCCATCTATGAACCGAGGCCAGGGTTGGTTCCTCTCCGCTTCGAGATACACTAGCAAGTGCCTCAGGACTACGCACTCTGGGCAACCCTTGGATCTTCATGGCTGGTCATTCGTCGTTGAATAGTTATACCATAAACTATATGTTAGTAGGTTCTATCGAACCTCTAAAATGGTCAGTATGTCGACCATCTCCTATCATCCCCGTTGTGACTGATATATCCATTAATCCCGTAGTGACCGATATATCCGAGGACCTCGTCTTCCATCAAGTAATAATAGTATGCAACATCCACATGAGTAAACAGTGTGGGCTCCATACCATGACGTTACTCGTAGCTAGAACTAACATATTTCCATTTCCATGCAGTCACTGTCTCGTTTTTGGTTCACACCTGGGTGTGAGGCTCGCGAATTAACGCTACACAAAGTTTTGCTATTTAAAGTCGTGCTTTGATCATTAACCACAAGGCTCTGCTTTTCAACAAAAGCCTAGATCCTTTGCATCTCAGCATGCCACACTGACAATTCGCGCCATGCGACTGATATCTATCGATATATGACCTCTGAGCTCGTACGTCTTAGAGAAGGGCATTAAGCAAGAGAATAAGTTCTCCGCCGCCAAACAGATATATATTTAATAGAGATCAATCAACACAGAATAAAATCCAATGTCAGACACACACATCCATTTACAAGTTCGTTCTGGGTCTGAACAAAACCAGAGGCACCTTATTCCTCGTCCCATATGTCCAATATAGGAGAGAGGTCCTCGCATATCTGGTCGATCTCCAAGTACATCTGAACGATCACCACTTATTACCTTGTCTTGGGTGTACATCCCAATCAAGACATCAGTAATCATCCAAACGTTGTGAAGACCTTCGGTCTTTAACCATCTTCTTCATCGTCGACTTATCGTCGAATCAGTTATTCAGAATTTGTATAAACCCGGCCTTTCCGAATAACTCACGTATTTTATAAACAAGTGCTATAAAAACACAACATACGCCTCATTCCAATCCAGAATATTCTTTTATTCAACTATTCTTATACTTTGGGAAAGGTTCCCATTAATTTATCAAAGATAAATTCTTTTAAATTTATTCTTTAACCTTCCTTTGGATATCAATTCAAACCAAATTAAGTTTATTCAAACTAGTCGGGATTAGCGAACCTTACCGAAGTAATCATTTGTTTAATTTCTCAATCCCAACCTATTCATCCCATGGAGCAAAACTGGTAATACTCCATATTTAACACCATAGTGTTATCGGTAAAATTAATTACCATTTCCTGTTCAAATCTAATTAAAGATTTTACTATCTCTTGGAGAAAAACTGGTGATACTCCATTCTCGATCATTTCCCAAATTTGATAATTTAAATTATCATATTCACCATTCAATCTAATTAAAGATTCATTAAAACTCACTTGGTTTTAATCTTCCCAAAAAATAAATATTAATGATTATTTAACTTTGGGAAATCAAACATGTCGCATCGACAATCTACACTGTACTATTGATTTCTGCCTAAATATAACCTCTAAGCTCGTACATCTTAGAGAAGGGTGTTTAGCAAGAGAATAAATTCTCCGCCACCAAACGGATATGTATTCATCCGAGATCAACCATACAGTTCGAATTACAATGTTAGACATGTAATCTTGTCTTTAACTGGGTTAAAGAACTAATGTCATTTAAAACACAGTTCACGATAAACCCAAATCACATTCCATTAATTATGGAATCTTCACGGAAAAGAGATCAATATATATAATCGATATCAATTTTCGTATCCGACTAATAATATAAATAGAATACGACAAAGCCTTTTAAATTCCATATATATTAACAGTCTTCCTCTACAGAAGCTCATTTCGATTATTATCAAATCGAACTCCATTCAATTCCAATTTAATCTATTAAATTGGAAAATTATACTTTGGAAAATTCTCGTTAAATCTTAATAAAAAGATTTATAAATTCCAAATCACATTTCACTGTAAATCGGGTTAAAGACGAATGTCGTTAAATATGCAGTTTACAATATACCCAATTCACATTCCATTTTATTCCAATTAAATGTTAATTAACTAGAAACTCTAATAATCTTAATTAAAAGATTTATTCTTTTCACACGGGGTTTTAGAACAGTGTTATTTAAGACACAATTCACAACCAATCCAAACTCCAATTCTTTTATTTAATTCCAGTTAAATATTAATTTATTCGAAAACTTCACTAAACCGTAATTAGAACATTTATTCTTTTCTCAACTGGGTTTAAGAACAGTGTTAATGAAGACACCATTCATGACAAACCCAAAATCCAATTCAATATTAAATACAAGGCTTTGAATACAAATTATATCGACGTATATTAAATATCAAATTCTGACATCAACAAATATCATATTGGGAATAATGATATATATATATATATATATCTTCCAAATTCCTCCACAATTTACATATAATCATGGAATCTAATATCGAAATATTCCGAAGATAATTTCGATTCAAATCCATTTCAATTCATATATTGGAAATTATGGTTATTTTTAAAACCTTTTCAAATCCAATTTATTTATTTAAAAATATTGGATTCTAATTTTAGTTCATAACTAGTTCATTTTGATAAAAATATATTTTTATCTTTACAAACGTGAAATTTTTCATCTAAATTCTTTCCAAATCATTTATTATGATTTTACACAAATTATTTATATTTTTTATAATTTTATCAAGGCCCGTACGGTCGATTTCCATAAACGGTCATCGAACTGCACTTACAACGACCTTTTCCAAATTTGATTTGGACATAATTCAAAATCAAACCGTTAGATTTCAAGTCTCTTATATTCGTTGGAAAGCTCTTTTCGATACGAACCGATGGTTCCAATTTTAGGAGATTCCGATGGTCGGATCTCCCGTAATGTCAATTTGAAGTCTATGGTCGAAATTCGCGAACTGCCGCGGCGCAGCGCGTTCTATTCAGGCCATTAAATATATATAGTATATATATGTTATATATATTTCACCGATTTCCATTTAAAATATATTTTATATATAGTTTATAAATTCGTTTTAAAATGATTCCAACTTCATTTCCAGTTTCAAATCAAAATTGAATTTTCCTTATCATTATTATATATAAATGATAATATTTTCAAAATATCAGATCTTGAAATCATTTCCTTTTCAGTACTCACTATAAAAATGAATAAAATCGATATAAATATCGTTCACGTCAAAATGGCGTTAATCTAATCAGCACGACTTCATATATTTAAATATTTTCATGTCCATCCCAAATCGGACATCAAAATCATATTTTGATCCATTACTAAATATTATTTTAAAATATTAGTTATTTTAAAATATTCATTACTCGTCAATTTAAAATATTTGTTAATTTAAAATATTTGTTAATTTAAAATATACGTTCTTTCCAAATTGGAATCAGACACAGCCAATTACCATATAATTTTATTTATATGGATTTCATACACACATGTACACAACAATAATCAAACACAGTCAACCATCATCCAGAATGCATTACACAACTGCATAAGCATTAAATATGAATAATTAACGCTTACAATAGTCTGTCAACCAATCGATTGACATACAATTAAACAATTGGAATTAGTGTACGTCAAATATCATCACAATACCCGTGTGGGGTTTCAATCAACACACACAGATTTAATTTGTGTCATTGGGTGACGTGTAAAATATATCGTCCCAATCAATATCGGTTAAATGAGTGTACATAAACAAATCGTCCGATTTGTAAATGAATATTTATTTTCAACACATGACCATTTTATATGGTTCTTATATTCAATTAAAATTATACTTTTATTGTTCAAATATTTTATTCCATGCATGAATATTTTATTTATTCAATATAAATGATATTTTTTTTGTTCAAATATTTTATTCCATACATGAATATTTTATATATTTCATTTATTCAATAAAATGATATATTTTTTTCAAATATTTTATTCCATACATGAATATTATATATATTTCATTTATTCAATAAAAATGATATTTTTTTGTTCAAATATTTGATTCCATACATGAATATTTTATATATGTTATCCATACAATAAAAATGATATTTTTACTGTTTAAATATTTTATTCCATGCATGAATATTTTATATATATTATTCATACAATAAAAATGATATTTTTATTGTTCAAATATTTTATTCCGTACATGAATTCACAATCAACATCCACAGTACAATCAATTCAAACAAACATCCATGGTTTGTACAACAAATGGTGTCGGGTGCTACTAAACACCATCTGCATCTTAGTATATATTTTACTGGAAAATAATTGGAGTGAGAAGATGTTCTCACCTTCGTTTCCACTCCTCCATTCTTTTATTTTTGAATTTCTGTACTATTTTGATTTAAAATCTGCCTGAAATTCTAATCAGCTCCAAATCGCTTCTAGTCAGTTCCATGTTGATGTGCTTGTTGAGACTATTTCAACGGATCTGAAATCGTCCAATTTGGACCTCGTATGTAGAAGTTATGATCATTTATATATTGATTACATAATAATTTATTAAATAAATAATCGAAGTCATTAATTACATTCCAATGAAATGTTGTTCATTTCGTCTTCTACATCATGCAAAAACGAATCCATCGTTCAAAGTATTCCGCCGCCATCGCCTTTACCAGAGAGGATCGGACCCTCCATCACCACCACCACGTCAAAGCCGCCGCCGACACCTTCCTCCTCCCCCAATCCGGGCAAACTCGCATAACCCAATAGCCCCAAAATCTCGCTCAAAGTCCGCGACATTGAGCAGGGAAATCAAACGATTTAGAGCATTAAAATCCATCTCATCCGTTGAGATTGTTGATCGTAGGGTGCTCTTCCATTTTTGTTTTGTGAATATCAAAATTTGTTGAGTAGATTGGAAGGAAGTTGAGGGCGAATTCTGGAGCGTGAGGACCCTTGAATCGCTAGGGACGGCAGGTTTTAGTTAAGAGGGAGATGGAGTTGAATTTTTTATATTTATATAAATTTTTAATTATTATTTTAATTCGAAAATATCTTGTTTAATTTCACAACACCAAATCAAACCCAACGACTGTCGCCCCTAGCCAAATAATCCCATTTCGGACGCAATGGGATATGTTTCATAAGCCAATTCGATTGTTCCAGTCAGTTTTCCTTTAAATTAAAATATAAATCAATATATTGAATTTTAACATACATTTTTATTTACTGGGGCCCCATACTGACCCCAAAAATTCCAGAAAAATAAATCTAGCTATGTTTTGACGATACGGTCCTAACAAAACTAATTTTATTGAATTTGGAGACCGTTTGAAGAAAGGTCATTTTTCAGTTGATTATATTCAAACTGAATTGAACAAACGCGTTTAAATCCATCACGCTCACATATTAATTCCAAAAATTATGAAAATTGGAATCTAGTAATAATTTGACATTCCGGATCCAACAAAAGTCTTCTCGTCGAAAATGGAGGTTTTTTGCAAATCCGCTATTTTTAAGGGCTATATATTATATAAATTCCATAGCGACAATTGTGAATTTTCAACTGGACATAACTTTTTATTTCCGTTATGAAATCTGGATTTTTCACATTCATTGGAAAGATATTTTCAAATAGATTTAAATAATTCTGGTTTTACTAAAATTCGGTTTATTTTGAATCATGTACATTCATTTGAAATTTAAAATCGAATTTTCAAACTACCGCGCCATTTCAGGCTCGTTATACAATTAAAATAAATTTATTCGTTCTAACTTCGATTTAAATAAATTTTTAGTCATAATAATTTAAAATAAATCATTTTAAATATTCAAAATTCATTAAAATTGCCAAAATAAAAAAATTAAATTCGTTTTGATTTTACGGGTTGTTACACTATGGGTAGGTAATTGAATGATTATGGTTATTAAAACATAAAAGAGAATCCCAAAGAAACAACTAGCTACATTGTTTGCACTTTTTGATATAGCGAGAGAAATAGTTGGTTACAAATTAAAAAATGGCCAAGATAATGTCAATGCATCGTAATCATATGTAAAAGAGCAATAAAAAGGGTAAAATACCCCTTCTTTAAGAACCATATCATTTCTTAATAACATAACCAACAATAAAAATGAGCAATAATAAAATTTTGTTACTCTTTATAATAGTTGTCTTGAACATTCCTACTAAAATTTGAGGTAAATAAACTATCAGTAGTTCGTATCCCATAAAAACTTAATGTGAAAAAATAGAGTATTCATGATAACTGAATTTAGATTATTAATGTACTGTGACCGGTGTACCCCCTGAATAATCATATGACAAAAGTTTTGCCTCGTATTGGCACATAAAACTAATAGTATTCAATGTAGATATTTGTTAGCTATTGATTTTTTTCATAACTCTTGACGTTACAAAATTGTTTCTTTGGGATATAAAAGGTGGTATGAATTGTGAAACAACCTAATCCATTATGATAGTCAAGATTATTTGACTATGAAGAAGAAATTTATACGCAAACTGTGAGTATAAATTACAAAGACCTCACTAATAATGATAGGTAATAGTAACACCATTCAAATTGATAAACTGTAGTGGAAGAAACTCATGAGTAAACTGAAAAAACAATTATGCAATTAAATTAAAGCATATTATTATCATATTATGAAAGGAAATTACATTTGTAAATGACATTAGTAGTGTGAATGATAATCAAAATAACACACAATCTCAAAATTTCGGGAAACATATAACATTTTAACTTAAACATATGCTTATTTCGTATTAACATACACAGGAAATACATGAATTTTGGTTAGATTTTGACAATAATTTGCATCTGAAGAAATTTAGTTGTATTTCAAAATCAACTTCTAAAATATAAGAGAGTCATAACTGAAAGAATTTTAGTACCAAAAAATGCATGCAACATTTAATAATAACATATAAGATGGTCAAGATCAACTTCTTAAATACCAGAGAATCATAAATTTAAGAAATCATACAGTCAAACATAAATTTGTACTAAGTATAGAACTCAGTTTGCAAAGTAAAACTTGGAAATTGAACATTTGAAAATATAAATGTTAACATCAAATTTTCAGCTTCAAAATCAAGCTTCGAACTTCTGGAAATCATGAGTGTCAAAATTTAAAATTTTGAAATTAAAATTTTCAACTAAGATTTCAAATTTCAAATTGTAGTTTTTTAAAATAAAAAATTTAGGAATTTTCGTTCTGTACCAGTTGATCCAACCAAAGCACAAAGTTGATGTTTCGGCGATTAGAACCCATGGCATATAGATACTCTTATCGTACAACGCCATACTACTAACCAATCTTGTCTCTGAAATTTGAATACAACACTTCTAAAAGATCAAAATTCAAAATTCACATTTTAATTAAAAGTATGTAGGTTGTAAAATGAGCTGATCACAAAATGTGAACATTATAAGTTGGTAATAGTGTCTATTACCTCAAAAAATATGCACATTTTAGGCATATTCTGTAAATGTATTTAGTAAATAAAATTTTTATGATTTCCAACAATAATATTACTAACATAATTAGGTGATAATGTATACTGCAACTTACTTTCCAAAAAATCAACCGTAAGCATTTATAAGATCACTGAAAATACATGTGTTTAGCTTTTCTATGAAAAGAAAAGGATAAACAAATAATACATATAAGAAACATGGAAGATACATAGCCAAAGTAGGTGAACAATGCCAAACCGTTTTTTCCATAGGAGTGGACATTTTCAACTGGAACCAAAATTGATCTCTAGCAATTTTACTGCTTAACACATATACATCAAAATACTTTCTTCCAGTATCACATAGCAATGACTATATGTAAAGAAAATATATATATTAATCATTTGAAATATATCATCTGATATTTTATCTTTCTAACTATTTATTAAGATCTTGACAACATTCATCAAAGAAGACGGTGTAATACTGTACTGATATCAGTTATATGCAAGGTGCTATGTGAAAAGACTAAGGTATGTCATTCTAGATTACCTGTTCTTTCAGTTTTGAGTAAAAAAATGCGAGGAAATTAAAAAATAAATCTTTTATTAAAGATTGCCATCATACGATTCCCCAAATCCCAACATATTGAAATTACAAAAAAGTGATGTGAATACATAGATGAAAATTGGTGGTTGAAGTACCTTGGACCGAGGACATGGAATCGATGTCGGAAGAAAACAGTGGTTGCTGTGGAAATATGTAACAAATTTTTCATTGATTTCAAAATTAGTGGTGATAAAAGCGGTCGATCGATTTGGAAATGCAAGGAATAATTATTTTGGCGGAGAAATAAAGATTTAGGTTACCGATCTGGGGAAGATGAGCGGAAACGGTTGCACTTTCCCGACCCAGAGTTTTATCTCACTCCGAGATGTTTAGGTAGCATGGTGTCGATCTAATCGTTTTCTAGTTGAATACAGAAGGATGCCAAAGGGGATGAAAATTTGAAAGAAGAGGAAGAGTTGAGAAGGGAGTGAACTGAAATGAGGAGGAACGCTTATCGAGGGAGGAAAGAGGAAGTAGTTGGTTCATGTGTTGATAAAAAAAGAATGGGACCAAAAAAAATAGACAGAACATGTGAAAGTAAGGAAGGACACGTGTGGCATTATAAACATTTTGGTTTCTACTTTCCAGTATAAGTAATAGATAGTAATCATCCAATAAAAAGTATAAATACGTCTCTCATATGTTTATACACTCTCAAACTTTGGGTAAAATGAATAAACCTCGCTCTAATACCAAATGTGATAACCGTCGCGTACCCCTACACCAAACCAAGAAGAAGTGCATTGTATGACGTGCCAAGTCGGTACAGAACGATCATCAGGGTAGAATAATTCGAAAACAGAATCTGTCATATAACTCATAGCGCATGGATAATATATAATAATAAAATATACAACAGGATATAGTAATGAAGGACAACTGAACGGAGAATCAAATTTCCACAAAACTATAGAATCTTGGGTACAATACTTCTCGATACGAGAATCTATGAATACAATATCCTCATTACATCCCTCAGAGTCTCAATAATCATCAACATACAGTGGAAATAGACAAAAAATAGCTAAATAGTAGGTAGTACTAATAAGCCAGTTTCTTGCTCGTCACCGCACAACAACACCGACACTAAACCTGCTACTCAGTCTGCCCACCATCAAATTGGTGAACAGCCCAAGGTAATAAGAGGGAAACATAAAACCTTGAATCAGACAACAGTTTAATGAGCGATAAAATAGTCTAACAAACAATTACACAGAATAATATGAGTATAGGCAAATCGACCCTCCGATCTGCACAAGAAGCATCAAGTTAACACGTGAAAATTATCCATTACATGTCACATCAGAAATAGGAAAGGACTACCCACAATCTCGCTTCTCTTCAACATCTTACCGTGATGGCCTACCCAGGGAAAATAGATAAGAAACATAAAATAAACCATGGCATCCATAACATCCAATGTCCTAGCCATCACCGACTACAACCGTGAATCCATATGTTATCGAACTTGCATTTCATCAGTCAAAAAGGCTAATGGAAAACCACAGTTCTAGCCAAACTGCCATACGCCATCATGACTCATATGTTTGCCCCCAAACGCCCAAGATAACTAGACCACTCCTACCTGAGCGGTCCAAGGTACTTGATCCTACCTGATCCTTATGGGCGTCCCCATGATACTTCTGCGTTGAGTCCTCTAGAACACTTCGACAACCAGTAATTCCTTAGCGCATCCAATTTTCTGAGCCTTTCTCCTTGGCAACATCACTTCTTTAGTCAAGCTGCCTCTTGAACTAATTCCATTATCATCCTTAATTAACTCTTACGTGAGTCAACCCATTATTTAACTGTATCGTATACCCTCCCATGACCAGTATCGCGCGTCAACTTAGCTTCGACCACTCCTGCTTGAGTTCACAGTCAAAGCACTATTCATCTTTGAGTTGTGTATCAATCATCTGAAGTGCATTTCAATCCAAACTTCTCTAGCAACCTTAGAAATCTACAATCATCATGTTCCGCAAAACACATGCCGACCCGACCTTCCCCCATGGGTCGGTGGCGACCCATACACTTAACCAATTTTGGCTAAGTATCTGGTTCTAGTCCTTCTTCATCTCGAGTGCATCCCACCGACTTATTCTCCAATTGTTTTGAAGTTCATGTTGAAGCTTTTGGCGGTCTATCCACATCTCGAGCAATAAACCTTCAACCCATCTCGAATCAACTCTGAATGTCTTGAAATTTTGTAGAAAGCTTCGATCTACAAACACAAAGGCACATCATCAAAAATCGCCGCCACTCGACACACCCCGGTGTTGACCCATGCAATTAGTGCATATGGACACCAAAATTTGCATGCCCTGTTCTTTTGTCTTCCAGAGCGCTTCCGATAAGTTTCGTCTGAATCCGATCGTTTGTACCTCCGATTTACTTTGTTCTTCAATCCTATAATTCTATGGCAAAAAATCTAACATACAACTCAAGCAATGCAATCAATTTAATCAAAACAAACACCAATCCATACAGCAATGATCATACAAACTTGAACAATCCACATACATAGTATAAACATCTCATAAACATAAGATCTAGCATGGTTTGGACCTAAACATATGAATAAACATGATTAACCTACTAATTATCCTATTAATCGGACCTAGTTAGGTTTTTCTAGGGTTTCTAGGTCTGAGTTAAACATACATGATCATATCTGTGGTGATTTTAGCATGAAACATATGAATATGATCCTATTTACCAATACAATTTGTAGCTTTCATGTGAGAGATATCTATCACTCACCAATTTCTATATTTGATGAAGATTTAATGGGATCAGATCTGGACAATGCTGAAACGCCTTGAATTTTATGTAATATGATGTGATATAATCCTCTTTAATGATGATCTACTCTTCCCTGATGATGATATATCTTCTAGATGCAATCTACAATAATTTGATTGAAGAAAATGGAGAAATAAGGTTTTAGGCTGAACCAAAGAATCACAGACGCTCAACCTAAAACATAGAATGAAAAGAGTAACCCTAATTCTCTCCCCAAGTCCCCATTATTTATATCTTCTCTGTAACAACCCGAATTTTAATAACATATTAAAATCATAAATCAAGGCAGAATTAAATTTTAAAATAAGAATCAAGGGAAATGGGTTGCGCCATTGCGTTCGTCTCGAAATTTTACATGAAATAGAGTCCGAGTTTTCGAAAATCGGAGTCCGTATGACCAAGTTATGGCCTGTACAAGTTTCAGCAGACTTTCAGGCAGACTGGCCCCAGGTCGACTGTAGTGTCGACTGCACAGTCGACCCCCCCCCCCAAATCGACTGTAGTGTCGACCTCCCCCCCTGTACAGGTCGACCTGGTCGGCCTGGTGTGGCCCAGAACCCATTTTTGAGGCCCGGGATGAGTTTTGATGGTCCGGATTGACTCTAGGGATGATCTAAGGGCCTAAATGAGTTCCTACATCTAAAAATACAACCTAAGGCATAACCCTAATTCACTACAACATGTCTAGCCACCATTATACTGCTAAAATCCCTCTTGGTCATGGCCGTCGTCTCTAATCTTCTTCTTAAGCTTTCATGCGCAATCCAATGCAAAGATGAAGACTTCTACAACAATTCAAGGGGATGAATCAACAACTCTACAATGTTTCTACATCGATTTCAGTTCTTAATTCGCTAGCCATGCTATGTAAGTTATAGTTACTTTTTAGATTAAAATACGTAATTTTAATATGGCTATGGAATAAAGTGTAATTGGATATAAGCATGTTTATCAATTCAGATCTATTCCTGTATATCTTTGAACCTTGAGTTTTGAGACTTGTTCACCTCCATTCTTATGTCTAGTTCATGCTCTATTCAGTCGTTGTAAATTAATTTCTTGGGTTCATGTTGATATTATTATCAAGATCTAATCTTTATGCCTATCATGATGATTTATGCTATTTTCTCTCTGATCTTGTTTTATTGCAAAATTCTACCTTTCCCCTATTTATTTTCTTTTGATGAACCTAGATCATATTTAGATCTAGGCCTAAAACACAATTTTGCGTACGATTGAATATGGGGAAAAGTATGGGAATATTACCTATTTGGATATATGCGATTGGTTGAATTGATGGCATAACATGAAAATTGGATATATGGGCATTAATATGAAATTTGTTAATTGGGGTATCACCATTAAAATGGTAATTGCAAGAATTGGGATTGGCATATGTAATTTGGCTAGAACTTGATAGGTGTAAATTGGCATAAATTGGGCATACATAGAAAATGGCATGAACTGAACATGTGTAAATTTGGTATGAATTAGGCATATGTAAAACGGACATGTAATCTAGAACTTGGGCATATGTTGATTAGGTGAGATTTGTAGTTGAAACACATATGATAATTTATGTCTTGAAAAGGGGCTAATATGAACACGCCTAAGTGGGTTTTGGGTAGTTGGAATGTAATAGCCTCAAAGGAGGGATAAATATAAATTGGGGTAAGTTGCCTTTAATGGCATAAGATAAATTGTGGTAAAATTGGTATGACTTTTGCATACCATTAATTGATGAACATAATTGAGTCAATTATGGACATCGTTAAATTAGAAATTAATTAATAATTTGAATAGGGAAATTATTAAGACTGGGGTAAATGATTATAAGTGATAATCAATGCTTAGGACACGAGGTTGGACTCATTTGTGACGTAAAACTGCCCGGACCCGCCCGGCAAATCCAATAGTCACAAATGGTAGCCCAATGTGAGAGGTCCTAGGCCCAAATTAAAAGTGTAACAGTTGTAAAGACACGAGGTTAGACTCTTTTATGGTGTAAGACTGCCCGGACCCGCCCGGCAAATCCAGCTGCCATAAATATCAGTATAATGTGAGAGGTCTTTATAGGGTTACGGCCTTAATGAATTAAGAAATACTTAACCAAATAAACATGTGGTGGGACATGGGGGTTAAGTGGGTGACATGTGGGTGACATATGGAAATACGAAGAGTAATACTTAACCAACATAACATGGTAATTAGACCAGTGGATAGGGTTAAGTAAACTAAGAACACTTAACCAATATGGTATGAGTGGGTGGGTTAAGTAAGATGACCAGGCTAATGACACTTAACTGTTATGACATGAATGGTTGAGTTAAGTAAATCTTAATTAATGCCTAAGTGGGAATGATAACTTATGGAACAAAGTAAGTTAGGCGGAACAATAGATAAGATGAGATAACTTATGTAATAAGGAAAGATGTGCTTCATTGTAGATTAAGCAATATGTAAAGACAGGAATGAATTTACAATTGAAGGCGACATAAGTTATATTATAAAAAGGAACAAAACATTGGTTAGGTTGGATAATCCTCTGAGTATCAATCTGATGTTGATTCCGGTCTTCGGGGTTGGTATTTAGGGAATTATTCTCTCTCTCCAGTGTGTTTGTAAGTTAAGGGGTACTTGGTTGTAAAGATTGAATAAGAACATGTTATTGTACCATAACTGGGGTTAATGTATGAATCATAGGAATAACATGTTGTGGGCTTATTAATGGACTTAATATAGTGCAAGTTAAGAATTGAATTAATAAGCAAAGTTGAAGGATGGTATGAATGGGAATAACCAATTTAAATGATAAGACCGATGAGGTAGCACAAGAGCATAATTAATGGATAGACATAGGGTATAATGGCAGATAAAGCCGAGGCGCTTGGTTAAACCCAGACGTTGGGGGTAATATGAATGACATGTAAAATATAACCTATAAGCACTTAACCAAGATAAAGCATGTATTAAGACATGAGGATTATGTAGGGGTTAAGTGGGGGACATGGGTAACATGTAAGGCATAACTGGTGTATACTTAACCAAAATTTAAGCATGTAGGTGGACATGAATAAGAAGGGGTTAAGTAAGAATTACTAGAGGGGACCAAGCATAGGTGGGAAGCTTGTGTCGAGGAAAGGGGACCTTTTTCAGGCCAGTAGCCCATTACGTATCTTTGTGAGCTCGACCCATGTCGATGACAGGACACGCATACTGGGTTTGATTGTAAGAGGTCAAAACGGGTTAGCGGTGGCAACGCAAGTCCAACGGGTTTCATATGCGTGTGTGGACCCGGGCTGGTAGGTAAGACGTTGTTGCATCGTGTAGGTATAAGCCGTGCATCTCTGTTGTATCGGGTTGCCACTTTGGGGAGTGATACACCCCACTGTGGGGCCAGCACGGGTATCTATGAGTTAGGGAGCCGATCGAATGGGGAAAGAAGTGGGTACGACTAGTGGAAATAGGAGAAGACGACACTTATGATAGCAGCTAGGAGTACAGCTACCATATTATGAATATTGTAATTAGAATGGGGAGGGTAGTGGGTACCACTAGTGGAGATAGGAGCAGGCGGCACCTATGACAACAGCTAGGGGTACACGAAACTACCATTATTATTATCACTTATGTTCAGTAGGCAGGATCACCTTATTATATAACACAGGCTATTAGTTGGGACACTAGTAGGGGGTAAGGATCCTTGTTACATAGGATACTAGTTGGAGTACTAGTAAGAATACGGATCATTCCTTGTAAGACTCTTGTGAGGATGCTAGTTAGGTGGTGCAGAGCAAATAGATATCACATAAATCTTTTAATGGGGAAGCAGAGGAATCGTGATATGTTTGATAGGAATCTTACGAAATTATACTTAGTTTATCTTGAATGTGAACCTTGCGATGTTACTTGACAAAAATCACATCTTAGTTATCTTGCTTGTTGCTTATCTTGTCATCATGCTTATGTTTACTTTCAGTTTACTCATGCCATATTATCCTTAACTATTTTTGTGCTGAAAGTCACTAGGACTTACTCATTCTTTATGACTGACCTGTTTTGTTTCGCCTCTTTTTCTTCCGTTCCCCCCCATTCCCCCAGGTTCGCAGGGTGGGAATACAGCTTAGTTCGGATCTTACCAAGCTCCAAGGCTCTTTCATGTATGGCATGGATTTCTCTTGGCTATGGCTTGCTTTGCTTTATTGGGGAATACCACAGTTTGTTTTTATGCTTCTTTGTTTTTGAGCAAGACAAATATTTTAACTATGTAATTGGGTATTGGGAGTTGATGGGCTTTTCTTGTAAACACTTATATTTAATAAATGATTTGAAGTACTTCCACTTTTTTTCCCGCTGTTTTATATATGTCTGGCTTGTAATATTTTTTTTCCAGTACCCATAATGCTCCATTGAAGTTAAGGCATTCCCTTTTGTGAGTGACCTTAACGGATGTGGGGTGTTACATTTGGTATCAGAGCCAGGTTGTTACCATATTGGGCAAAAGTTTTCAGAAACCTTCTGAACTAGTTTTCAAAACATTTACAAAGAAGCAAATTTTCAAGAAAATTTTGTTTTGATTAAAAGGCATATTCCCCAAAGCCATATGCACTATCTTTTGATTCCCTCTTGAAATCTCTCCTCTCTCTCTTTTCACCATAATTTCGTAGGCATCTGACATATGTCGGAGAGCAAAGAAATGCCCAACCTCCATCTGTAGCCGCAGTAGTTCAATCCGCGTCTAATCTTATTTCAAGTTTTGTAGAGTTGACGTGCGTTGGAGGTAGCTTCGAAGGACTTGTCAACAAACTATACAAGAACAAGAGACTAGTTGTTATAGCTTAATCCACGAAGGAGGAAAAAGGTGAAAGGAAAGAGGCCAAAGTGAAAGAATAGTAGAACCCATGACAAGAGAAAGTATCTTTAGTATGGTAAGGAGGGAGTGTAGTTAAGTATTATAGGACAAGAGCAAGGGCAAAAGGCAAGGTCGTCGAGAGGGCAATCGTATACCTAAGAGAGGCGGTAACGTTTCTGTTAAAAGTTTAGCTTTCTTTTCTATCATCCCACTAGAACTTTGTTTTATACATCGCATCCTTTTAATTCTGCTTCGATAGTTGAGTCTCTGCACCTTAGTACTAGCTAATTGGAGGATCCCAATTTTTGTCTCAAATCCTGTTGGGAATTGGCTCATTTATTCATGATTTGTTTGGATGTCTAGGTATTAAGCTTAGAAGGAATGCTTATGATTTTTGGGCTAGGAATGGATTCTAGGGATGGAGTGGTTATCCAATAAGGGTGCCATTCTCGGTTTTGAAAGGAGGGTAGTTAGACTCTTGACTTGCCTCGGTAATGCCCTCGAAGTCTAGTGTAACCCTTCGGGTTTTTGCCATGCTTAGTTACCTAGAATCACTAGATACATTTATTGATCCGCTCGAGTAGTGTTCGCCACTAAGGCGGATGGTTCATTTCACTAATGCATGTGATGTAGAAAATCGCCTTAGTAAGAACATTTAGCAACATGGTTGACATTTGTTTATTTTCAAGAGATAATTCATCTATGTGGAATACCTTCTAGTAAGTGAACGAGATCCAAGATTCACTAGTGAATTTTGGAGAGCTTATATGGAACCCTCAGTACACAGTTATGTTTGAGACCGAGTATACTAGAGGGAGAATAAGTGAAAGTGGAACAGGAGGCAATAGTGAAATGAGTTCCAACTCGTATTTTGGAAATAAGAATCAAGGAGCTATGAAATTGTGAGGTTAAAGACGGTCAAAGCACAATGGAGTTAAGCTCAAGGAAATGCGACTTAGAAGATTGAAGACTAGATTCGTGCATCACATCTCTTTTTAAGAGTATATTCTTGATTCCTTTTTCCTGTAGAGCTTACTTGCATGCTATCTTTTGTGTATATCCTCTCGGTCCTATTCTCAATCCAATTTCTGTTGCAACCCCATAGGGAATATGACTCCTCTGTTAGTTTTACATGTTGGGGCTTGAGGGTGTCCGTTGGGTTGATTAAACCTTTTGGGTTTTATAGGATATGGGTTGGTTTTAGGAAGGGATTTCTTGTGACCTAAAAGGAGTCCATCATGCTTAGTTTCCTAGAATCACATATATATTGGTTGGGTTGAAAATTTCTTTGGGTGTCAGTCTGATGTTGACTTCGGTCTTCGGGGCTGGTGCTTAGGGAATTCTTCTCCTAATCAGTATATATGTGACGTAGATTTCCAGCTTTGATGGGCGCAGAGTTTTTACTTGCTTCTATCATTCGACTATATCTTTAGGTAGTAACAGTTAGGTGTAAACATGTGTTTGAGACATGTTATGATTGATGGTTGCAAGTGGCTGCAAGTGGTTGCTCGTGGATGCATATACACGCGCATTAGGCACTAGATCGGCTCAATCACCTTTCATATTGCATATGCATGAGTGTTTACACTTGTTTATGGATGGAATTGAATGTGTTATCATGTGGATGTTGCATATGGATGGATGTTTGTGCACACATATAGTGTTTATGTGACTAGGACTATTTGCATACATGTTGGACTCATGGCACTAAACATATTTTGCATCTAGAAGATCAATCAGGCTTGATCATTTGCATTAGACAAGGAACATATACACACACTTCTTGCATATGTTCATACAGCATTAGAAATTTCTTAAGGACAACGAATGCCCGTGATTGATGATTGAGTAGATGGATGATTGGATGGTAGGACACATTCTTCTTAACTTGAAGATTTCGAGGACGAAATCCTTTAAGGAGGGGAGAATGTAACAACCCGAATTTTAATAACATATTAAAATCATAAATCAAGCCAGAATTAAATTTTAAAATAAGAATCAAGGGAAATGGGTTGCGCCATTGTGTTCGTCTCGAAATTTTACATGAAATAGAGTCCGAGTTTTCGAAAATCGGAGTCCGTATGACCAAGTAATGGCCTGTACAAGTTTCAGCAGACTTTCAGGCAGACTGACCCCAGGTCGACTGTAGTGTCGACTGCACAGTAGACTCCCCCCCTCCCCCAGGTCGACTATAGTGTTGACCTCCCCCCTGTACAGGTCGACCTGGTGTGGCCCAGAACCCATTTTTGAGGCCCGGGATGAGTTTTGATGGTCCGGATTGACTCTAGGGATGATCTAAGGGTCTAAATGAGTTCCTGCATCTATAAATACAACCTAAGGCCCAACCCTAATTCACTACAACATGTCTAGCCACCATTATACTGTTAAATCCCTCTTGGTCATGGCCGCCATCTCTAATCTTCTTCTTAAGCTTTCATACGCAATCCAATGCAGAGATGAAGACTTCTACAACAATTCAAGGGGATGAATCAACAACTCTACAACGTTTCTACATCGATTTCAGTTCTTAATTCGCTAGCCATGCTATGTAAGTTCTATTTACTTTTTAGATTAAAATACTTAATTTTAATATGGCTATGGAATAAAGTGTAATTGGATATAAGCATGTTTATCAATTCAGATCTATTCTTGTTTATCTTTGAACCTTGAGTTTTGAGACTTGTTCACCTCCATTCTTATGTCTAGTTCATGCTTTATTCAGTCGTTCTAAATCAGTTTCTTGGATTCATGTTGATATTATTATCAAGATCTAATCTTTATGCCTATCATGATGATTTATGATGTTTTCTCACTGATCTTGTTTTATTGCAAAATTCTACCTTTCCCCTATTTATTTTCTTTTGATGAACCTAGATCAATTTCG
Organism: Allium sativum; assembly: GCA_030737875.1. NCBI lineage: Eukaryota > Viridiplantae > Streptophyta > Magnoliopsida > Asparagales > Amaryllidaceae > Allium > Allium sativum. Next base: position 436,652,766 of record CM060912.1, read on the forward strand.
GATCTAGACCTAAAACACGATTTTGCGTACGATTGAATACGGGGAAAAGTATGGGAATATTACCTATTTGGATATATGCGATTGGTGGAATTGATGGCATAACATGAAAATTGGATATATGGGTATTATTGCCATTAATATGAAATTTGATAATTGGGGTATCGCCATTAAAATGGTAATTGCAAGAATTGGGATTAGCATATGTAATTTGGCTAGAACTTGATAGGTGTAAATTGGCATAAATTGGGCATACATATAAAACGGCATGAACTGAACATGTGTAAATTTGGTATGAATTAGGCATATGTAAACGGACATGTAATCTAGAACTCGGGCATATGTTGATTAGGTGAGATTTGTAGTTGAAACACATATGATAATTTATGTCTTGAAAAGGGGCTAATATGAACACGCCTTAGTGGGTTTTGGGTAGTTGGAATGTAATAGCCCTATAGGAGGGATAAATATAAATTGGGGTAAGTTGCCTTTAATGGCATAAGATAAATTGTGGTAAAATTGGTATGATTTTTGCATACCATTAATTGATGAACATAATTGAGTCAATTATGGACATCGTTAAATTAGGAATTAATTAATATTTTGAATAGGGAAATTATTAAGACTGGGGTAAATGATTATAAGTGATAATCAATGCTTAGGACACGAGGTTGGATTCATTTGTGACGTAAAACTGCCCGTCCCCGCCCGACAAATCCAGTAGTCACAAATGGTAGCCCAATGTGAGAGGTCCTAGGCCCAAATTAAAAGCGTAACAGTTGTAAATACACGAGGTTAGACTCTTTTATGGTGTAAAACTGACCGGACCCGCCCGGCAAATCCAGCTGCCATAAATGTCAGTCTAATGTGAGAGGTCTTTATAGGGTTACGGCCTTAATGAATTAAGAAATACTTAACCAGATAAACATGTGGTGGGACATGGGGGTTAAGTGGGTGACATGTGGGTGACATATGGAAATACGAATAGTAATACTTAACCAACATAACATGGTAATTAGACCAGTGGATAGGGTTAAGTAAACTAAGAACACTTAACCAATATGGTATGAGTGGGTGGGTTAAGTAAGATGACCAGGCTAATGACACTTAACTGTTATGACATGAATGGTTGAGTTAAGTAAATCTTAATTAATGCCTAAGTGGGAATGATAACTTATGGAACAAAGTAAGTTAGGCGGAACAATAGATAAGATGAGATAACTTATGTAATAAGGAAAGATGTGCTTCATTGTAGATTAAGCAATATGTAAAGACAAGAATGAAGTTACAATTGCAGGCGACATAAGTTATATTATAAAAAGGAACAAAACATTGGTTAGGTTGGATAATCCTCTGAGTATCAATCTGATGTTGATTCCGGTCTTCGGGGTTGGTATTTAGGGAATTATTCTCTCTCTCCAGTGTGTTTGTAAGTTAAGGGGTACTTGGTTGTAAAGATTGAATAAGAACATGTTATTGTACCATAACGGGGGTTAATGTATGAATCATAGGAATAACATGTTGTTGGCTTATTAATGGACTTAATATAGTGCAAGTTAAGAATTGAATTAATAAGCAAATTTGAAGGATGGTATGAATGGGAATAACCAAGTTAAATGATAAGACTGATGAGGTAGCACAAGTGCATAATTAATGGATAGACATAGGGTCTAATGGCAGATAAAGCCAAGGCGCTTGGTTAAACCCAGACGTTGGGGGTAATATGAATGACATGTAAAATATAACCTATAAGCAGTTAACCAAGGTAAAGCATGTATTAAGACATGAGGATGATGTAGGGGTTAAGTGGGGGACATGGGTAACATGTAAGACATAACTGGTGTATACTTAACCAAAATTTAAGCATGTAGGTGGACATGAATAAGAAGGGGTTAAGTAAGAATTACTAGAGGGGACCAAGCATAGGTGGGAAGCTTGTGTCGAGGAAAGGGGACCCTTTTCAGGCCAGTAGCCCATTACGTATCTTTGTGAGCTCAACCCATGTCGAGGACGGGACACGCATACTGGGTTTGATTCTAAGAGGTCAAAACGGGTTAGCGGTGGCAACGCAAGTCCAACGGGTTTCATATGCGTGTGTGGACCCGGGCTGGTAGGTAAGACATTGTTGCATCATGTAGGTATAAGCCGTGCATCTCTGTTTTATCGGGTTGCCACTTTGGGGAGTGATACACCCCACTGTGGGGCCAGCACGGGTATCTACGAGTTAGGGAGCCGATCGAATGGGGAAGGTAGTGGGTACGACTAGTGGAGATAGGAGCAGGCGGCACCTATGACAGCAGCTAGGAGTACAGCTACCATATTATGAATATTGTAATTAGAATGGGGAGGGTAGTGGGTACCACTAGTGGAGATAGGAGCAGGCGGCACCTATGACAACAGCTAGGGGTACACGAAACTACCATTATTATTATCACTTATGTTCAGTAGGCAGGATCACCTTATTATATAACACAGGCTACTAGTTGGGACACTAGTAGGGGGTAAGGATCCTTGTTTCATAGGACACTAGTTGGAGTACTAGTAAGAATACGGATCATTCCTTGTAAGACACTTGTGACAAATCAATTGAGTGCCTTAGGCTTAGGGGTACTTGGTTAGCTAACTAGATCTTATACCTTGAGGGTCAATTAAAACTTGCTTTAGGAGACTAAGATTGGGAATCTTTAAACAACATCTGAAGCATTCACGACTAAATGACATATTTGGAAGGTTATCTGATCCAAGCCTACCTATAATCCAAGAGGATTTTCCTAGTTATCAGTGTGCAATTCCATCTTCTCCAACTAATACTAAAAGGAAAACCCCTCAAAGCGAACATGTTTCGAATACACTCCCAGTTTATTTCACAATCTAATTTTAAATTGCCCTAGTAGATTCTTCCCTCTTGGAACTTCTTGTACTAAAACGTGGTTTAAAAAGCACCAAATTTTCCAATATTGCAAGATGTGACAACTTCCCTATATCATTTGCATAGAAACAAGAAAATAGTGCGAATAAATGTATCAAGCTAGTATGGGTCGGTCATCAAGTATGGTAATCAAAACTAGTCCTATCGTATATCTCACAATGCATGGGTAAAGTCTAGTAAGAAATATAGACAGTAATGTAGAAAGTTATAGCAAATTGAATAAAAGCAGCAGAACATCACAATATCACTGCATCATGTACATAAAATCCAAAATATTTGAATATATGTCATCTTCACTATATCTCTCAATGTACTATCATAACAACAAAAAGCAAATATATAAACAAGCATGGTATGCGCTATAGCTACTAAAACTCATCTTCGCCACATCATCATCGTCACATGACCTGTAATCTAGTCTACCTATCAGTAATGCCTACCAATCAATGACGAAGTCGAAGATCGCCCAAGATAATAAAAGGAGACGTAAAGCCTTGGGTTAGACAACTTCCTGGTGTTAGCACTAAGATCCATCAAAAGCTGTATTATAAAATATTGAAATGGTCAGGTTGTACCTGACATGTCCTTGCAATAAAAGAGTCGGCACATAATAATAAAATAGTGTGTGCTACTCAAAACAAACAACAATGATGTGAATCATAGTACAGAAAAATCTGTATAACATGCACCAATTCCATTTTCCCTTCCCGTTCTTCAAACCCTATAGGTGATAGTTTTCCAGAGAAACGAAGGTAAAAGCAATCAGAGAAAACATAACAATCATCATCTACATCCAAATTATCACCTTTTAAAGCCGTGAATACATAGATAACTCATATGACAATCCTTGCTTAGCCAAGGATAATGGAAATCCTGGTTCTAGTCGAACTTCGTGTTTATAACAACATGTTGCTTACATTAACACTAGGTTACACCATCTAGGGTACACGATCCTCCCGATCTCAATGGAGGTCCCTACGATACCCTAGTTTTGAGTCGATTAGAACACTCCGAGCTATCGACAATTTCTTGACACTCCCAATCATTAGAATTACTTCACTTTATCATAAGCTTGAGTCCCCCCCCCCCCCCCTCAGCCAATCCATTGTCCTACAGCTTCATTACACCATAAACTACTTACATTCTCGTACAAAATCATTACACTATGAGGTGTGTCCATCCCTTTACATCTTAGTTACACCATGAGTCGAATCCTTTACTATGCAATGTTGTTACACCATGAACTGCCTTCATCATCATGCAGCTACATTATGCCACGTGTTTTTTGTAATCTCTCTTCGAACCCACTCTACATTCAAGTCTTCCATCAAAGAGACATAAATTAAATAGGTCATGACTTCCTCTTTGTATAAGCTACTGACGAACCATAAGTTCTTGCAAGCTCCAGAGGAGGTCCCATGTCTCCCTGGTGGATCATGCCTCTAATCAATACACCTAGATGGATAAGTTCTAATCCATGACATATGGATCAACCCCAATCCATGTACTTAGCCAATTTTTAGTTAAGTACTCGAGGGTCTACTCCGGCCCCTTTTTTTCTTCCTTTGATTTAAATTTGCACGTGTCCAGTCCACAATGTTCAACTCCTGTCCATCCATCCCCTTAACACATGCTCTACCCAAACTTGTCTATGCTTTTCCAAAACCTTTCAGATCCTCCCATGAGCCTCTAGTAGAAGTCATTGGCCAATCTAATTTAGTATGATGGATCAGTGTCGATCCATCCCCTGTTATTGGTGTTGATCCATATACTTAGCTGATTTTCACTTAGAAATTTTATAGCGTGATCCTGACGGCTTGCAAAGCCTATCCTCCAAGTTTTATGTGATTACACACGCTTTAATTTTTATATGCTCTAATCTTCATTTTAAGTCCTAATTACCAAGATTCTAACATGAAAATCAAGCAAAACATCCGACAGAAATATTATAACAATTCAAAAAACAGAGCCTATGAACATCTATCATAGGTAAACACCCAAATATATGGAAAACATGAATCAATTAAATATTTTCATAAATCGAGTGTAAATCTACGTACTAATCAATCTAAACTTATCATTTTAATCTAGTATATGTCTTGTTAGGTTAACCTAAGGGTTTCAAATTTGAAATTAGCATAGATGATCATATTTTAACATGATTTAACATATAGATAATAAAAATGCTCATTCTAAACATATAATTCAATATATTATAATAGAAGATCAACATCACTCACCAAATTGACAAACCTATGTAGATTAACAAGAGATCAACCTAGGAAAGAAAGAAAATGATGTATACAGCCTTCCAAATGGAGAATACATGTAGATCTATGAAGATCTTATCTCTTTTAGATGTTTAAAAGAGATTAAAAGCAAATTTAATGTAATTTAGGGATTAGGAAAAAGAGCTGGAGTAGATCACATTTTTTAAGATGATGGAAAAAATGAGGAGAAAGGTTAGCGTAATCACCTTGAACCCCGATTTGTAACTATTGGTCATTAGATTAATGGGCTAGCTAATCCCTTCCCATTAGTTGTCCTTAAGTCTGCCAGGAGTATTAAAAATAAACCTATTGCATATCCCAAACAATTCTCCAAGTCGCTTATATGACCACTTTATGAATGACGAACCATCATCTAGATCTAGTGGAGCATGTCAGAGCATCTAATTATGCACCAATCAAAAGTTACGGCTCATGGGTAAAATGGTCATAAAATGATCCGACAAAAATCATAGATATGTAAAACATCCTAAATCACCATATTTCAAAATATGAGAATGGCACAAACTTATACAAATTAAATAGAATTATTTCGTGATCCTCCAATACATAAAATATGTGTCATTAAATTATGTCTCCTTTAAGAATTTTCCCTTGAAATACCTAAAAATAGCCATAAGCGAACGCAGTATCTAACTTGTCAACCATCCACGAGCAACCAATCTAACATGTAATTTAGAGTCCAAAAATCCAAGCAAATAATGCACCATATGTAATGTCCCACCCCGACATCCACCATAATAAAGAGCATTATTAGGTAATACTGACTATTAGAGCGGAGAATAGGGCTATTTAAGGGCGATCACTCATATATTTGCGTTAGCAGGTCTTAAGCACGTTGAGAAAGTGCTCGTAAATTTTCTTTCAAGAGGCTCGACATACTTAATACTTACATAATACAATTCTACAGTAGCTACGGGGTCAGCTCAAAACACAGCACATACAAGAATATAATCATAGTCCATAGAACAATTACACAATATTACATCATTAGAGTACAACCAATACACATGCGCTACACAAAGAATAGATAAAACTATGATACTTATACAATATGATATGATCATAAGAATAATTGACTTGACTACATGAACTTGAATGAAAGCAACAAGGTGAAGGAAGTCCAAACAGAACTTGTTAACCCCTAGCTCAGCAGCAACACCTGAAACATCTTGGCCTGACCCAAGGAATACACTCATGGGTCGGTCTAGTTTATAAGATAGTGTATGACATAAATAAGCACAAGATTTACGAATCTTTACCCTAAGAGTTGTGAACATGATAACCTAAAGGGATTAATTGGTTTTAGTTCACATAACATAATAGAAGGGATAAATATACTAGTCTCAAGGACCAGATCTAGGCTAAGTATATCACCATACTCGAGCTACAATGGAAACATAACACACAAAATCATCATAATTATCATATATATCTCAAGCAAGTTAAATAATCAATTAAGGGAGTATCCCACTCCAAGACATCTAAATCTCATTATACGATGAATTAGAAATCCAAATACTCTTTTTAAATGTGTAATCATCCAGATCGAGTTAAAATCATCAAACCCAAATCCTAAAAGAAATCATAAGGAATTTACACATGCCATAATAATAAAGCCCATCCCAAGCAATAGTCATGTATTATCAAATGAAAATCATCAAAATCATCATATGACTCAAATTAGTCAAATATCACAGAAGGAGCATCACGCTCCAATATAGAAAATCACAAAGTGTTTATGTAAATTTAAAATCCAATAATCTTCAATGTACGATCGTATAGATTAAATCACAAAGTATCATCACAATACAGATCCATTAGAAATAAATATTTACATGCAACCACATGATAGTATAGCTCCCCCGAGCTTAGCTCAGTACTTATACGTATTCAAGTTAAGCGCCTATCACTGCGACCCCCCTCCCCCCACGGCCGAGTGTATCTTGACCTACCTGGTAAAGTGAATACGTATACATGACTCCCCCCGAGTCTCGGCTTTCCCCCGAAGCAAAGTACCGGCTTAACAAACACAATATGCATCAATTAACTCACAGTGGGTAACTCGAGTAGTGGTAACAGTGCTTCCCATACCACATGTTCTCACTACTGGTTCACTAACTGCTTATTAACTTCGCAATGGAAAACATCGAAAACACCAAATCACCATTAATGAGACATCAGCTTCAATCCAACTGTACTGGAACTAACCGACTTCCTATACTTCTGTATCCCATACCAGGGAGTGTACAATGTCGTTTAAAATCCAATACGTTATCTTGAATTGTCCAAGATTGTGTAGTTTATATATAAGAAAATATTTGATTTAATAAATCCACTTATAAAACGATTGCTTGAAAATCGGGTCTTTTCTTTCTTAAATTCTTTTTATTTGAAAATAGATTTCTATACTATTGTTTTGAGGCTATTTATATTCTAAAACAGAAACCGTAAACTATTTAGCCTGTAAAACTATAAAGAAACCGATATCTATTTATATACTGGAAACCAGTTTAAAACGTGTGAAGTGTGCTCAATATCCTTAAGATGGCAACCATGAATCATCACTAATTTTCCCAAAATATGAAATTTGGATGGTATAAAATATAAACTTGGTTTCTCAATTTAAAACAGTAGTAAACGAAGTCACAAAACCACATAAAATCACGAAAATCAATCATCAAGGCACAAAATTAAACCAAGAAACCAATTCTGGTTACGACTTTGAGGTTAGTTATGAATGACCAAACGATGTTCGATTGGCCTAAAATTCAACATACACAAACTAGAAAATATGTCTTTCAATAAGAAAAATAATCACTAAATTTTGAGATCATATGGAAAAGATACAAAGCCTCAAACTTGGATTCAGGCTCTAGTTTTGACCTGGTTTGAAATTGCTTTTGGTTACAACTTTGAGGTTGTAAATATCAAAATTGAAGAATTATTTGGATTCGCACAACGGATCAAAAATCACGTGAGCTAACAAGATAGTGATTAAAGCCGAAGTTTTAGATCTCACAAAATAGCTCAGGAAATTATATCAAACAATCAGCAAAAGATTCTGGAAAACTGAAGCCAAGCTTGCATAGGCATGCTCGGCAACACAACACCAGTTTGAAATATTAGAAAGCTCATGAACAAAAAGGGTATCGACCAAGGCACGCATGCAATATGCCACACAACAAGGGAGCTACAAAAGGTCTAGGTCACTGTCGCAGCAAATCCCAAGGTAAAGATTAACCTAAAAGATCAGATCGGCAAAGTAAACAACACAGATGATTACAAAAATGAGCCAAACAAAACTCTCTGACATGCCTACCAATAAAAAGTGTTAATGAATGACATGTTAAGGTGAAAAAAACCAAGTGCTAAGGGTGCAAAATCTTCAAAAATGAACATAGGAAGTAAACACACTCCCTGCGCAGAATACACTACATGGTCTCAAAGTCAAACTTAAATCAGGATGAGTACATGGTGGAAACTTTTCTAGTTACAGCAACGACTTCCAACTCAGGTCATATAAACCCAATTCATCAATAAACTCTTATGAACTAGAAATTGTGAGTGAACACTCACCTGAGATTAGATTTGAGCTGATTCTGATGTTGCACAAGATGAATCCGAGCTCCTTAGGCTTGCAAAATCATCTTCAGAACTTCCTTGGATGCAGCTCCAAATTCAAGCACTCATCAATACTACTAACAACACTCACTATATCACATGCAACCACACCAGCTACCATATATCTACTCAAGCACACTCTTCTGCGGTTCCATAATTATGTCCTAGCACTATGCTATGTCAATACCCCACCATCGCGTTTTATATAACACCAAAAAGCTTCTTAGTTCACCTTGCTAGGGGTCTGGCGAGTGTAGGGTATTGCGGAGCAATGCTGGGTATCCGGCGATGGTGACCTCGAGGGGATGTAGAGGCATGCAAAGCGGACCATGTGGAGGAGCATCGATAGGCTCGGGACGAAGGTGATGCTCCGTGGTGGTTGAGGCAGGAAGGAAGAGACTCGGTGCTCCAACGAGTTGGCAAGTTTGACTCAACAAAGGGTGGTGCGGTTTACTGGGTGGTCTCACGGATGTAAGGTTCGGTATTGGAGAAGCACCGTCCGGCCATGCTTTGAGTGAAGAGGAACATGACGAGGGTAACAAAGGTTGTGAGGAAGAGGGAAGAGCTATCTCAATTGGAAAAGCACCGAAACACGCTTTTTTCAATGATGTCGAGTCCCATTTCTCCCGGAAGAAGTCCTTTCCCCCCAACACATGAATCCCCGAAATAAAGAAGCAGAAGGGTCCAGATAATACTACTCAGAGGGAAGGGAACAAGTGGACTAATTGATAGGCATGCATGGACAAGTGTATTAGTTTGAATTAAGTCCAATTGTCCAAATTTTACATTTACGTATAAAATATGCTTCCTTTTATGTTTTGAAATGGACCTACTCACCCAACAACTAGCTACGTTTGATGATAAGAATTCACATTTAATGTCATGGTTTAAGCATATTGTTCTCGTCCTTACTCTTGTTTCCATTTAAAATGTTAACCAGTTTTAGAACTCAAATATCTCGAATGTTGATGTCTCATGCTGAAAACCCATCTATGTTTGGGTGAAATCAAACGTCATCACTACATTGTTAGCTTGGAAAGGATGATGGACCGCAATGTGTTGCACAACATAATTTAATCGTACAAACTAGAATTTTTATATCTTGGGTATAAAGATGTATTAAATAATCTGCGCTAGGCAAACTATCACATCAATATCTAAATAAAGGTTTGCATTATGCATATCAGTGCAAACTTGATTCTTATTATTATTATTATTATTATTATTATTAACACTGGATGAATTAGGCTTCTCAAGCTCGTATTTTATTCTCTAATAACTTAAATACAGAAAAACACTCAATAGTTTGTTTAACCCAGATGCTCAAAAACTTGGGTTGTTACAGACTCTTCCCCTTAAATGAATTGCGTCGACGTAATTCACTCAAGGCAACACCAAAATTTTCATTCTAAAAATTATTCCAGTATTATAACCACTATTTATCGGCTTAGGAGAAATTTAGTTTACACAAAAAGCCGTAAAATCCTTAAATTCCTATGCTTAAAAGACACTTGACAAAGTTAAGTTTGAATTTCTCTCTTTTTTTTTTGTTAAGAAACTTAGTCCATACAAGAATTAGTACCAAATAATCTCAATATAATGTTTAACTTTTAAAAAGATCCTGGATTTAATCCACTAACCTACCCAAATATTTATAACACAACTAACTAAATACCAATGGCCATGTTCTAAAATATTTAACCCAAGAGTAAGCACGAAGGAGGACAAGGAAAAAAATTCCATCAAGATAAGATTCATCATATGCGACACTACACATGGAGTATAAACGGAATAAGATATATTCCTGCTATACTACATAAACTTGGACTGCACTCAACACAATAGATAGAAATCTCGGGACAAAGGTAACAATTGGTAGGAAATAGTAAGCACAAGTGTTACCTTCCGTGTTGTAACACACGTACGCTTCTGTATATGTTCTGTCTTTTATTGTATTTTGTCCTGAACATCTGCTCTGATACCATTTTGTAATGCCCCACCCCGAGACCTACCCTAATAAAGAGCATTATTAGGTAATATTGTCTATTAGAGCGGAGAATAGGGCTGGTTAAGGGCGACCACTCGTAGATTTGCATTAGCAGGTCTTAAGCACATCAAGAAAGTGCTCGTAAATTTTCTTTCAAGAGGCTTGACATACTTAATACTTACATAATACAATTCCACAATGGCTACAGGGTCAGCTAAGAACACAGTACATATAAGAATATAATCACAATCCACAGAACAGTTACACAATATTACATCGTTAGAGTACAACCAATACATGTGATACAGGAAGAATAGATAAAACTATGATACTTAAACAACATGGTACGATCATAAGAATAAATGACTCGACTACATGAACTTGAATGAAAGAAACTAAGGTGAAGGCAGTCCAAACAGAACTCGTTAACCCTAAGCTCAGCAACTACACCTGAAACATCTCGGTCTGACCCGAGGAATACACACATGGGTAAGTCTAGTTTACAAAATAGTGTATGACATAAATAAGCACAAGATTTACGACTCTTTACCCTAAGAGTTGTGAATATGATAACCTAAAGGGATTAATTGTTTTAGTTCACATGACATAATAGAAGGAATAAATATACAAGTCTCAAGGACCAGATCTAGGCTAAGTATATCACTATACTCGAGCTATGATGGAAACAAAACACTGCAAATCATCATAATTATCATATACATCTCAAGCGAGTTAAATTATCAATAAAGATATTATCCCACTCCAAGACATCTAAATCTCATTATATGATGAATTAGAAATCCAAATACTCTTTGCAAATGTGTGATCATCCTGATTGAGTTAAAATCATCAAACCCAAATCCTAAAAGAAATCATAAGGAATTTACGTGTGTTGTAATAATAAAGCCTATCCCAAGCTATGGTGTTGCTCATCCCAAGCAACAGTCATGTATTATCAAATGAAAATCATCAAAATCATCATTGAATCAAATTAGTCAAATATCACAGAAGGAGCATCACGCTCCAATATAGAAAATCACAAAGTGTTTATGTAAATTTAAAATCCAATAATCTTCAATGTACGATCGTATAGATCAAATCATAAAGTATCATCACAATATGGATCCATTAGAAATAAATATTTATGTGAAACCACATGATAATATAGCTCCCCCGAGCTTAGCTCGGTACTTATACATACTCAATTTAGGCGCCTATCACTACGACCCCCCCCCCCCCACCGGCCGAGTGTATCTTGACCCCCCCCCCCCCCCCCCCCCGGTCAAGTGAATATGTATACATGATTCCCACCCCCAAGTCTCGGCTTCCCCCCGAAGCAAAGTATTGTCTTAACAAACGCAATATGCATCATTGACTCACAGTCAGTAACTCGAGTAATGGTAACAATGCATCCCAGACCACACGTTCTCACTACCGGTTCACTAACTGCTTATCAACTTCGCAATTGAAAACATCTAAAACACCAAATCACCATTAATGAGACATCATCTTCAATCTAACTATATTGGAATTAACCGGCTTCGTATACTTCCATGTCCCATACCACGGAGTGTACAATGTCGTTTAAAATCCAATACATTATCTTGATGGGTGCAAGATTGTGTAGTTTATATATAAGAAAATATTTGATTTTATAAAGCCGCTTATAAAACGATTGCTTGAAAATTGGGTCTTTTCTTTCTTAAATTCTTTTTATTTGAAAATAGATTTCTATGCTATTGTTCTGAGGATATTTATATTCTAAAATAGAAACCGTAAACTATTTAGACTATAAAGCTATAAAGAAATCGATATCTATTTATATATTGAAAATCAGTTTAAAATGTGTGAAGTGTGCTCAATATCCTTAAGATGACAACCATGAATCATCAAAAATTTTCCCAAAATCTGAAGTTTGGATTGTATAAAATATAAACTTGGTTTCTCAAATTAAAATGGTAGTAAATGAAGTCACAAAACCATAGAAAATCACAAAAATCAATTATTAAGGCACGAAAATGAACCAAGAAACCAATTCTAGTTGCGACTTTGAGGTTAGTTACGAATGACCAAACCATGTTCGATTGGCCTAAAATTCGACAAACACGAACTAGAACAATATATCTTTCGATAAGAAAAAGAATCACTAAATTTCAAGATCATATAGAAAAGATACAAAGCCTCAAACTTGGACTCTGGCTCTAGTTTTGACCTGGTCTGAAATTTCTTTTGGTTACAACTTTGAGGTTATAAATATCAAAATTGATGAATTATTTGGATTCGCACTACAGATCAACAATCACGTTAGATAACAAGATAATGATTAAAGCCGAAGTTCTAGATCTCACAAAATAGCTCAGGAAATTATATCAAACAATCAACAAAAAATTCCCGAAAACTAAAGCAAAGCTTGCATAAGCATGCTTGGCAACACAACACCAGTTTGAAATATTAGAAAGCTAAAGAACAAAAAAGGTATTGACCAAGGCACGCATGCAATATGCCACACGACAAGGGAGCTACAAAAGGTTCAGGTTACTGTCGCAGCAAATCCCAAGGGTAAAGACTAACTTAGAAAATCAGATCGGCAAAGTAATCAATACAGGTGATTACAAAAATGAGCCAAACAAAATTCTTTGACATGCCTACCAATACAAAGTGTCAATGAATGACATGTTATGATGAACAAAGCCAAGCGTTAAGGGTGCAAAATCTTCAAAAATCAACAGAGGAAGTAAACACACTCCTTGCGCAGAATACGCTACATGGTCTCAAAGTCTAACTTAAATCAATAAGAGTACATGGCGGAAACTTTTCTTGTTATAGCAAAGACTTCCAACTAAGATCATATAAACCTAACTCACCAATAAATTCTTGTGAACTAGAAATTGTGAGTGAACACTCACCTGAGATAAGATTTGAGCTGATTCTGATGCTGCACAAGATGAATCCGAGCTCCCTAGGATTGCAAAATCATCTTCAGAACTTCCCTGGATGCAGCTCCAAATTCATTCACTCGTCAATACAACCAACAACACTCACTATACCACATGCAACCACACTAGCTACCATATATCTACTCAAGCACACCCCCTGCGATTCCATAATTATGTCCCAGCACTATGCTATCTCAATACCCCACCATCGCGTTTTATATAACAACAAAAAGCTTTGTAGTTCACCTTACTGGGGTCCCGCGAGTGTAAGGTATTGCGGAGCAACGCTGGGTATCAGGCGATGGTGACCTCGAGGGGATGTAGAGGCATGCAGAGCGGACCATGTGGAGGAGCATCGGTAGGGTCAGGACGGAGGTGATGCTCCGCAGTGGTTAACGCAGGAAGGAAGAGACTCGGTGCTCCAACGAGTTGGCAAGTTTGATTCGACAATGGGTGGTGTGGTTTACTGGGTGATCTCACAGATGTAAGTTTCGGTAGTGGAGAAGCACTGTTTGGCCATGCTTGGAGCAAAGGGGAACATGATGAGGGTAGCGAAGGTTGTCAGGAAGAGGGAAGAGCTATATCGGCTGGCAAAGCACCGGAATACACTTTTTTTTCTTTCTATGAGTGTCGAGTCCCATTTCTCCAGGAAGAAGTCCTCTCCCCCTCCCAACACGTGAATCCCCAAATTAAAGAAGCAAAAGGTCCATATAATACTGCTCAGAAGGAAGGGTACAGGTGGACTAATTGATAGGCATGCATGGACAAGTGTATTAGTTTGAATTAAGTCCAATTGTCTAAATTTTGCATTTATGTATAAATATACTTCCTTTTATGTTTTGTAATGGACCTATTCACCCAACAGCAAGCTACATTTGATGATAATAATTCACATTTTATGTCATGGTTTAAGCATATTGTTTTCGTCCTTACTCTTGTTTCCATTTAAAAGGTTAACCAATTTTAGAACTCAAATATCTCGAATGTAGATGTCTCCTTCTAAAAACCCATCTATGTTTGGGTGAAGTCAAATGTCATCACTACATTGCTAGCTTGGAAAGAATGATGGACCGCAATGTGTTACACAACATAATTTAATCGTACAAACTATACTTTTTATATCTTAGGTACAAAGATATATTAAATAATCTGCGCTAGGCAAACTATCATGCCAATATCTAAATAAAGGTTTGCATTATGCATACAGTGCAAACTTGGTTCTTGTTATTATTATTATTTTTAACACTGGACGAATTAGGCTTCTCAAGCTCGTATTTTATTCTCTAATAACTTAAATACAGAAAAACACTCAATAGTTTGTTTAATCCAGATGCTCAAAAACCCATGTTGTTACTATCCTAGCATGAAAATTTCTAAATAGTATAAGATACAATGATGCAAGTGGATATAAAAATGGGTCATTCCATCTGAAGAGTTCTGGATACGTCTCCTTCATACTCTCTTTGTTTCCCATGTACAATCATTATCATCATCATCATCCACACTCCACTATACCTTAACTACTTAATTACCTTCCTCCTAAGTTTTTTGTACCATTCCCTGCAATTCGAAGTGGCTTACGAAGTATCGAAACTTTGGGCTCAATCTCTATGGCTTCAAGATGATCTAATGCCACTGCGATATTCGAGTCATGCACGAACTTTTGTAGATAAAAAACATTGTGTACACTCATTATATCCGAAGGTAGATCCACATTATAGGCTAAACTTCCAATCCACTCTACAATCAAAAGTGGCTCGACAAATCTCAGAGCCTACTTGCCTTTCCTAACAAAACAGACTACATTCATAAGAGTAGAAACCTTAACAAATACCATATCTCCAATAGAGATTTCAAAATCTCTTTTGTTTCTTGCATATCTCTTTTAACGATCCTGAGTAGCTTTCATTCGCTGATGAATGATCTTTATGATATCTAAAGTCTTTCTAATCATTTCTTGCCTAAGTATTGCCTTCTCTCCTGTTTCTCAATGTCACAAAGTGTGTTACATGTTCTCTCATAGAATGCTTAATATAACGCCATGCCGATACTTGCTTGATAACTATTGTTATAAGGAAACTCAATCAAATAGAGGTGATGGTCCTAGATCCTCCAAAATTCAAGACACAGGCACTTGGGCAGTCTTCTAAAACTCGATTCATCCTATCAATCCGTCCAACTATTTGAGCGTGATAAGCTATATACTCAAATATAGTTCAATTCCAAGCATGTCTTGCAAACTCTTTTAGAATTTGTTGATAAACAATGGGTCTCTATTTCTTACTATACCTTTGAAAATACTATGGAATTGAGCAATCCATTTCATATATAATTCAGGAATCTTTGATGCCATTCTTGTAGACTTGACAACTATGAACCTTGCACCCTTAGTCACTCTAACCACTACAACCCAAATACTATCATAGACTTCCCTATGTTGTGGTAATACATAAATAAAATCCATAAATATTTGTTTCCATTTACGTTTTGGGATATCTAATGGTAAGGGAATCCGTTTGACTTCTTCTACTCAACTTTCAACAACGGTAGTTCATACACTTTGAGATAAACTTACTCGATCTCTCTTCACACATTCCTAGTAATAAGCCATTTTCAAGTCCTTGCACATCTTGTTTACCACCAGGATGGATAGTTAGCCTAGAATGACAACATTCTCCTAATACTTCCTCTCAAAGCCCATCAACATCTGGAATACACAATTGTAACAACCCGGAATTTTGGGGCCAATTTAAAAATTTTATTTTATGAATTTTAAAGGAAACTGGATATTTAAAATAATTTATTTTTAATAATAACGACTAAAAATTTATTTTAATCATAGTTAAAACGAATAAATTCAATTTAAGGGTAATAGGAGTTAGAACAGCGCTGCAGTTTGAAAATTTGAAATTTACATTTAATTGCAATCAGTTATCAAATTCTATTAAGTGAAGTAGTTGTTAAGCTATTGGACAGTAACTGGCATTTTGTTATTAACAAATTTTGTAAATTTTTACAAATATATTATAATTAAATGAGAAGCAGAATAATCAATGCATAGGATATATATATGAATTAATGTGTATTTTACATTGTGTTGTAATGTATATATTTGGAAATTTTGTTTGTATAAATTGTAAGACAAAGGATAACATTAATTATGAATGGTAATTAAAGAAATACATTGAATGTTAACTAGTTTTAAAATAACGATTGCAATAGATTAATGGACTAGTGTGGGAAACCAATTGCTATTTAATTCATTGGTGATGAATTGGAAATAAGTTACAATTAATACACAAAATTTATTATCATATTGCCATGCACGTATGTAACATACTTTGTATATACGTGTGAGACCAAACAAATGGATAGAAAGGCAACAGGTGAATAGAAATGTATGAATGCATGTATGTTCGTGTTAAAAGAAATTTATTGTCATAATATATTATTATAACTTTTTTTTTCTCCTTTAATGCTGCTGAGCGTTTCATGATATATATTTATTTATATGTAAGATGAAAGATGGCAATGTTCAAAACCCGCGTATTAAAGATGGCAATGATATTAATGTTTCCAGTGCATGAAAAATAAATAAATAAAATTTGGAGTTATAATCAATGGAAATTAGAGGCGTGTCATTCATTGCAAAAAAAAATATAAAGAAGGAAAAATAATAATGAAAATGAGAATAATAATGGCCGCATGCATTTCATTTATTTCTCCTATGTTCTCTCTCTCTCTTCCTCTCATTTGCATATATGTCATATTTTATCCCTTTTATAAATTCAAGGAAAAAATAATAAGATAAACACCTATTAAAATAAATATTATTTAATATACATATAACCTAATATATATACGGTCAAAACTAAACCCTAATTCTTATTCCAAGCCGCCGTCATGTTCTTTATCAATGGCCCTAACACTCCTAAATTCCTTTCCCCTTTACTTTGAACCCATTCAGTAAAATTCGAAATTTCCAAAGCAAAAATGAAAGAGGGTCTCGAGAGACCACCGAACTGGTGGTGGTTGCGGGCGACGGTGGCACACAATAGGGGCTCTAACGTGGTGAAGACAGATGCAATCTGAACTCCTGTAGTGGCGGCGTGACGTGAATGTTTAGTGGAAAGCTTTCGGTGAGATTCTATGTTTAATTTGATTTTTTTTTCTTTCGTTGTATGAAAATCATTGTATGATGTGAATGAATATGAATCTGTGATGTATGCTTGAATATGGATGTTGTTGCTTGTACTGTGATTGTCAGTTGATGTTGCATATGTGGTTGATACTATTGGGTTGAGTCGAAATGGAACCTTTAATTTTGTTAAAACAAATGAAGCAAAAATATTTTGTTTAGTGAAACAAGAATGAAACTTTTACTTTTGTTTGTTGTAACAAAAATAGACCTTTTTATATTTTTGGTTTATTGGAGATAAATGAAACATTTTTATATTTTATTTTGTTGAAAAACAAAAATGAAACATTCTTATATTTTATTTTGTTGAAAAACAAAAATGAAACATTCTTACATTTTATTTTGTTGAAGAACAAAATGAAACTTTTCTTTTTGTTTGTTGAAACATAGAATGCAACTTTATTTTTGATTTTGTTTTGTTAAAAACATAATGAAACATTATCTTTATTTTTTATTTTTTTTATTTTGTTTTGAAATTAAGATAGTGTTTGACTTTTATTTTTAATAAAAGATTAGAATAAAGATTATTTCTTTATTTTAAAAAGGATTAAAAGGTAAAAGTTTATTTCTTTATTTTAAAGGAACTAAGATGTATAAGTTTTATCCTTTATTATAAAAAGGACTTTAATGAACAAAGTTTTGTTCTTTATTTTAATAAAGGACATAAATGAAAAAAAAAGTTTTATTTCTTTATTTTAAAATGAATAAAATTTGTTCTTTATTTAGGAACGGATTTAAAAAGGAAATAGTTTGTATATGGGCTGTTTACATTAAAGGAAATGGTATAAAGTGAATATGTTTATTGTAAATTTATTTCATTTAAAAGGGATGAAATTGGAACCGTCATACCTATTATGTGAACATCGTTAATTGGGTATGTTATTTATGTTATTATTTAATGCACTTGTATACACTGTCATTTACAAGCGACCTTGGCTTGTTTATGTGATTGGACGATCAATTTTAACACATTGTCCAGAAGCACCGTTTATTTTATAATATTTGAATTGTGTTGGTTGAAACCCCACATGGGTCATGGGTTGGCATTTGAATACACGTCACCCTTGGATTTAATTAGAAAATGCACTTTGGTTGTTGATGTTTGAAATTTGCAATGTAATAAATGTACAATTTCCGTATAATCGAATTATATGGAAATGAATGGTGTGGGTCTCATTCCAATTTTGAGTCAAACAAATAAATATGCAATTAATACAATAAATTGGAAATTGGATTAAGGAGTTATGTATTTTACTATTTAAAAAGGATAAAATAGAAGTTTGGAATGAATGAAATAAATTCCATTGATTACTCAATTAATAGAATTAATGGACGCTTAAATTAAGGAGGACATATCCTTGTTTATTTGGAAAGTTATAAAACAAATTTCTAGAATTGGTAAATTACATTCCAACTATAAGGAGAATTTGAAACTGAAAGATTCTGTTTTATGTTAACATTAAATTTGGAAGATGGATTTCAATACTTGACATAAATGATTGATTTAATGTTGGAATGGTAGGTTTTTAATATAACAATTAAAACCATTTTTGAAGTGATTATTTTTATAGTATTATAATAATGGGGAAAAATTAATGTGTATTGAAATGGAAAGATAAGAATTTATATAAAGAGTATTTCAAGGAATGAATGATATTTTAGAGGTTTTAAAATATGAAATATTTTTAAAAGTAAGATTTTTAAGAAACAATTATAATTATAAATTATAAATTGTATTTGGACACGAGGTTAGGTCACGTTTATGGCGGAAGTCTGCCCGGAACCAACCGGCATATCCAGCAGCCATAAATGTTAGGCCTAATGTGAGAGGTCCAAGTACACGAATACAATTTGGGTTTTGACTCGAGGTTAAGCCCAACCGTGGAATAAGTCTTCCCGGACCCAACCGGCATATCCAGCATCCACAAGTGTTAGGCTTAATGTGAGAAGTCTGGCCCATTATAAAACATAAATGGATTATATAACGAATTGGATTATTTAATCCATTTTAAATAGAAACATCATTTTAACCTGAATAAGTTTATTAACTTATATTATCCATTTTATAATGAATATTAAAAGAGTTAATTTCAAAATTAATATTTTGAAAATAATGTTTTAATATGAGAAATGATATTTTGATCAGAAAAAATGGTTTATTTATTTTAAAATAAATAAAAGGAATTAAAAAATGGTTTTATTATAACTACGGATTTACAATGAAATTTGAATTTGGGTTTATCGTGAATTATGTTTTAAATAACATTTATTCTTTAACCCGGATTAATGAGGGGATTAATTTCCTAATTTTTGATTAATTATTTAATAATGACTTTGGAAGGTTAAAACGAAATAAGGTTTTAATTAAAACTTTAATTAGATTGGAGAGGAATTAAGTAAATAAATAAGAACAAGAAATTAAAACTCTTTATTTACAAATAGTGTAAATAAGGAAGAAAAAGAAGATGAAACCATTTATTTATATTTAGGTAAATAAATAACAAAAGGATAAGAATATATTTATTTACACTTAGGTAAATAAATAGGAAAAATAAAATAAAAACATTTATTTACAAATAGTGTAAATAAATAAGAAAAAGAAATTAGATATATTTATTTACAATTAATGTAAATAAATATAGAAAAGTGGAAGTAAACATTTATTTACATTTAGGTAAATAAATAAGATAAAAGAATAGTAAAAACATTTATTTACAAATAGTGTAAATAAATAAGGAAAAAGCAATTGAAAACATTTATTTACATTTAGGTAAATAAATAAGGAAAGGAGAAATATTTATTTACATTTAGGTAAATAAATAAGGAAAAGAATAGAAAACGTTTATTCACAATTAGGTAAATAAATAGGAAAAAGAATACAATTTATTTACACTTAGTGTAAATAAAATGAAAGGATATATAAATTATAATTTATTTACAGTTAGTGTAAATAAAACAAAAAAGTAGTAAAATAAAACAAGTGATATTTTATCGTCATTTTAGATGCGATAAAAAGAATAAATTTTTATAATTAAAATCGCCAAACGATTTATATTTATATGTATATATATAAATATAAATTATAAATTAAACAAAACGCGCGCGGCAGTTCGTGTATCGACAATCGTAATTTTAAATAGTTATACCGAAAGATCCGACCATCGGATTTTCCCAAAACTGGAACTGTTAGGACCGCTTTAGGAAGATCTTTCCAACGATATAAACTTCATCAAAATCCAACGGTTAGTTTTCGAGATAAGTGTAAATCAAATTTGGTTGAAAACAGCATCAGGGTCGCCCATTGACCCGAAGCGTCGTTATATTAATTTAACCTATCTTATTTTAAATAAAATAGAAATAGGTCGTTATTAAATACCAATAACGATATGCAATGATTTCATATTATATATATATATGCGAGAATCATTTGAAAAGTCCGAGTTCAATCTCATTTCAAATGATTAGACGACGATCTAAGTCGAAGAGTTGAAGACGGTAATTGAAGACCGACGATCTTCACATCGAATGGATGTGTTGCTATTGAGACCCATGAGAGGAGTAGCTACCTTGAAAGGGATTCAGCGGTGACCGTTCGGACGTAGTGTTGATTTGTACGGATTTGACTTTCGCTCAGACCCAGAGCATAAGTTTATAAATGGAATGTATGTCTGACGTTGTAGCCCTTTTTACTACATTCGTTGATCTCTCTTAATATATATCTGTTTGGTGGTTAACGCCCTTCTCTGAGACATATGAGCTTAGAGGTTATATATTGGTAGAAATCAATGATATGGTTGGACTGACAATGTGGCATGCCAAGATGCATGGATCAAGGCTTTTGTTGAAAAGCAGGCCTTGTAGTTGATGATCGAAGCACGACCTGTTTAGGCATAGCTTTGTGTATAACGTGACTTCGCGAGCCTCACACCCCGGTATGAGTCAAAAACGGGATACGGACCGTAGGGAGTGCACACGTTTCTTTCTAGCTAGAGTGTTGTCAGGGACCTACCAGCGCTGACATTTTACTCATTGTGAATGATGGATTTTGAGGTACCTCGTGTTTTATAGGCCGTTGGTGGTCATACTATAGGTCCAAAGGGACCGGGAAACGTGTGTTCAAGCATAACCAATCCACTGCCCATAGGCGGGGACCGGCCCTACCGCTTCCAATGGTTCACTGCGGGGAATCCTGAGGCATTTGCTAGAGTGTCTCGAATCGGAGAGGATCTTGCCCCTAGCCTCGACTCATGATGGAATCCAAATTTCCAATACGCCCTTGCGGTTTTGATTGTAGAACTAGTATTGGCGACATGCTATATGGTAACCATGCCGTCTAGGATTGATACTTATGATTCAAATCTTTTTATTAAAACATATATACACTAATAATAATATCAAATCTGTTTTATACGTATCAAGCATCTTTTGACCATTATAAGGTAAAACCCTATCCTCTGGTGTGCGTTGCATTGTGTGATGGGACCTGGGTCTTATAATGGTTTCATTTTTCCAAAAAGACATTGCGTTATTTCTCGATTTACTTTGGTTTATGCACTGGCAATCCATAGGAGTAAACCCGTTCCGCGAAAGTGGCGTGGTCCTTGGATTTGTCTTATTAGTTATATTAGTTTAGAATTCTCACACCAGTCCCATGACTGACTCGTAGTTTGTTTCACTTTGCAAACTCGGGTGCCCTCTTTTCTACACGGGCAGTCGAGTAGCTTTTTGCAGATATGTATCTCTTTAGCAGGATCTTGGATCGAAGCCTAAAGCTGTGTCCAGAGCTTGGTAGTCTTCCATTGTTTGTTTGTATTATCTTTTATGTATCTTCTGCTGTAATTTAATTTCTTTGTACTCTGATATATTCTGTACTCTGATGTAACATTATATGTAATGTAATAAAAGTCTGCTGTTATTGTTCTAATGTATTGTATTCCCAAAGTTAACGTATGCGAGTTTTGAACGGTCTTGGTCGATTTTGTGATCGATTAAGGTCGGGCAAAATCCGGGTCATTACAGTTGGTATCAGAGCTGTGGTTAGCTCAAATCTTTGGGGTACAACTCGTTAGAACTGAACGAAAGACTCATCAGAGATTGGATTAGTAATATCCAATAAGAATACTCATTAGAGATAGGATCAGCAGTATCTTAGAATGAGAAAATTCGTTAGAGGTAGGGTTAGTAATGCCCTAGAACGAGTCAAGAGTTACGAATTTATAATTAACGTATTTTTGATATTTATAATCTATTCTTTGAAATATGATTTTTATATATATAAAGTTATATATATTTTGAAAAGATAATCAACCATTAAATTTTAAAATTAAGATAGTTAATTTTACAATTTTTAGCTTCGTTCCTTTTCGAGGACGAAAAGATTTTAAGTGGGGGAGACTGTAACAACCCGGAATTTTGGGGCCAATTTAAAAATTTTATTTTATGAATTTTAAAGGAAACTGGATATTTAAAATAATTTATTTTTAATAATAACGACTACAAATTTATTTTAATCATAGTTAAAACGAATAAATTCAATTTAAGGGTAATAGGAGTTAGAACAGCGCTGCAGTTTGAAAATTTGAAATTTACATTTAATTGCAATCAGTTATCAAATTCTATTAAGTAAAGTAGTTGTTAAGCTATTGGACAGTAACTGGCATTTTGTTATTAACAAATTTTGTAAATTTTTACAAATATATTATAATTAAACGAGAAGCAGAATAATCAATGCATATGATATATATATGAATTAATGTGTATTTTACATTGTGTTGCAATGTATATATTTGGAAATTTTGTTTGTATAAATTGTAAGACAAAGGATAACATTAATTATGAATGGTAATTAAAGAAATACATTGAATCTTAACTAGTTTTAAAATAACGATTGCAATAGATTAATGGACTGGTGTGGGAAACCAATTGCTATTTAATTCATTGGTGATGAATTGGAAATAAGTTACAATTAATACACAAAATTTATTATCATATTGCCATGCACGTATGTAACATACTTTGTATATACGTGTGAGACCAAACAAATGGATAGAAAGGCAACAGGTGAATAGAAATTTATGAATGCATGTATGTTCGTGTTAAAAGAAATTTATTGTCATAATATATTATTATAACTTTTTTTTTCTCCTTTAATGCTGCTGAGCGTTTCATGATATATATTTATTTATATGTAAGATGAAAGATGGCAATGTTCAAAACCCGCGTATTAAAGATGGCAATGATATTAATGTTTCCTGTGCATGAAAAATAAATAAAATTTGGAATTATAATCAATGGAAATTAGAGGCGTGTCATTCATTGCAAAAAAAAATATAAAGAAGGAAAAAGAATAATGAAAATGAGAATAATAATGGCCGCATGCATTTCATTTATTTCTCTTATGTTCTCTCTCTCTTCCTCTCATTTGCATATATGTCATATTTTATCCCTTTTATAAATTCAAGGAAAAAAAATAAGATAAACACCTATTAAATTAAATATTATTTAATATACATATAACCTAATATATATACGGTCAAAACTAAACCCTAATTCTTATTCCAAGCCGCCGTCATGTTCTTTATCAATGGCCCTAACACTCCTAAATTCCTTTCCCCTTTACTTTGAACCCATTCAGTAAAATTCGAAATTTCCAAAGCAAAAATGAAAGAGGGTCTCGAGAGACCACCGAACTGGTGGTGGTTGCGGGCGACGGTGGCACACAATAGGGGCTCTAACGTGGTGAAGACAGATGCAATCTGAACTCCTGTAGTGGCAGCGTGAGGTGAATGTTTAGTGGAAAGCTTTCGGTGAGATTCTATGTTTAATTTGATTTTTTTTTTCTTTCGTTGTATGAAAATCATTGTATGATGTGAATGAATATGAATCTGTGATGTATGCTTGAATATGGATGTTGTTGCTTGTACTGTGATTGTCAGTTGATGTTGCATATGTGGTTGATACTATTGGGTTGAGTCGAAATGGAACCTTTAATTTTGTTAAAACAAATGAAGCACAAATATTTTGTTTAGTGAAACAAGAATGAAACTTTTACTTTTGTTTGTTGTAACAAAAATAGACCTTTTTATATTTTTGGTTTATTGGAGATAAATGAAACATTTTTATATTTTATTTTGTTGAAAAACAAAAATGAAACATTCTTATATTTTATTTTGTTGAAAAACAAAAATGAAACATTCTTATATTTTATTTTGTTGAAGAACAAAATGAAACTTTTCTTTTTGTTTGTTGAAACATAGAATGCAACTTTATTTTTGATTTTGTTTTGTTAAAAACATAATGAAACTTTATCTTTATTTTTATTTTTATTTTTTTGATTTTGTTTTGAAATTAAGATAGTGTTTGACTTTTATTTTTAATAAAAGATTAGAATAAAGATTATTTCTTTATTTTAAAAAGGATTAAAAGGTAACAGTTTATTTCTTTATTTTAAAGGAACTAAGATGTATAAGTTTTATCCTTTATTATAAAAAGGACTTTAATGAACAAAGTTTTGTTCTTTATTTTAATAAAGGACTTAAATGAAAAAAAAAGTTTTATTTCTTTATTTTAAAATGAATAAAATTTGTTCTTTATTTAGGAACGGATTTAAAAAGGAAATAGTTTGTATATGGGTTGTTTACATTAAATGAAATGGTATAAAGTGAATATGTTTATTGTAAATTTATTTCATTTAAAAGGGACGAAATTGGAACCGTCATACCTATTATGTGAACATCGTTAATTGGGTATGTTATTTATGTTATTATTTAATGCACTTGTATACACTGTCATTTACAAGCGACCTTGGCTTGTTTATGTGATTGGCCAATCAATTTTAACACATTGTCCAGAAGCACCGTTTATTTTATAATATTTGAATTGTGTTGGTTGAAACCCCACACGGGTCATGGGTTGGCATTTGAATACACGTCACCCTTGGATTTAATTAGAAAATGCACTTTGGTTGTTGATGTTTGAAATTTGCAATGTAATAAATGTACAATTTCCGTATAATCGAATTATATGGGAATGAATGGTGTGGGTCTCATTCCAATTTTGAGTCAAATAAATAAATATGCAATTAATACAATAAATTGGAAATTGGATTAAGGAGTTATGTATTTTACTATTTAAAAAGGATAAAATAGAAGTTTGGAATGAATGAAATAAATTCCATTGATTACTCAATTAATAGAATTAATGGACGCATAAATTAAGGAGGACATATCCTTGTTTATTTGGAAAGTTATAAAACAAATTTCTAGAATTGGTAAATTACATTCCAACTATAAGGAGAATTTGAAACTGAAAGATTCTGTTTTATGTTAACATTAAATTTGGAAGATGGATTTCAATACTTGACATAAATGATTGATTTAATGTTGGAATGGTAGGTTTTTAATATAACAATTAAAACCATTTTTGAAGTGATTATTTTTATAGTATTATAATAATGGGGAAAAATTAATGTGTATTGAAATGGAAAGATAAGAATTTATATAAAGAGTATTTCAAGGAATGAATGATATTTTAGAGGTTTTAAAATATGAAATATTTTTAAAAGTAAGATTTTTAAGAAACAATTATAATTATAAATTATAAATTGTATTTGGA
Organism: Allium sativum; assembly: GCA_030737875.1. Lineage (NCBI taxonomy): Eukaryota > Viridiplantae > Streptophyta > Magnoliopsida > Asparagales > Amaryllidaceae > Allium > Allium sativum. Next base: position 436,679,338 of record CM060912.1, read on the forward strand.
CACGAGGTTAGGTCACGTTTATGGCGGAAGTCTGCCCAGAACCAACCGGCATATCCAGCAGCCATAAATGTTGGGCCTAATGTGAGAGGTCCAAGTACACGAATACAATTTGGGTTTTGACTCGAGGTTAAGCCCAACTGTGGAATAAGTCTGCCCGGACCCAACCGACATATCCAGCATCCACAAGTTGTAGGCCTAATGTGAGAAGTCTGGCCCATTATAAAACATAAATGGATTATATAACGAATTGGATTATTTAATCCATTTTAAATAGAAACATCATTTTAACCTGAATAAGTTTATTAACTTATATTATCCATTTTATAATGAATATTAAAAGAGTTAATTTCAAAATTAATATTTTGAAAATAATGTTTTAATATGAGAAATGATATTTTGATCAGAATAAATGGTTTATTTATTTTAAAATAAATAAAAGGAATTAAAAAATGGTTTTATTATAACTACGGATTTACAATGAAATTTGAATTTGGGTTTATCGTGAATTATGTTTTAAATAGCATTTATTCTTTAACCCGGATTAATGAGGGGATTAATTTCCTAATTTTTGATTAATTATTTAATAATGACTTTGGAAGGTTAAAACGAAATAAGGTTTTAATTAAAACTTTAATTAGATTGGAGAGGAATTAAGTAAATAAATAAGAACAAGAAATTAAAACTCTTTATTTACAAATAGTGTAAATAAGGAAGAAAAAGAAGATGAAACCATTTATTTATATTTAGGTAAATAAATAACAAAAGGATAAGAATATATTTATTTACACTTAGGTAAATAAATAGGAAAAATAAAATAAAAACATTTATTTACAAATAGTGTAAATAAATAAGAAAAAGAAATTAGATATATTTATTTACAATTAATGTAAATAAATATAGAAAAGTGGAAGTAAACATTTATTTACATTTAGGTAAATAAATAAGATAAAAGAATAGTAAAAACATTTATTTACAAATAGTGTAAATAAATAAGGAAAAAGCAATTGAAAACATTTATTTACATTTAGGTAAATAAATAAGGAAAGGAGAAATATTTATTTACATTTAGGTAAATAAATAAGGAAAAGAATAGAAAACGTTTATTTACAATTAGGTAAATAAATAGGAAAAAGAATACAATTTATTTACACTTAGTGTAAATAAAATGAAAGGATATATAAATTATAATTTATTTACAGTTAGTGTAAATAAAACAAAAAAGTAGTAAAATAAAACAAGTGATATTTTATCGTCATTTTAGATGCGATAAAAAGAATAAATTTTTATAATTAAAATCGCCAAACGATTTATATTTATATGTATATATATAAATATAAATTATAAATTAAACAAAACGCGCGCGGCAGTTCGTGTATCGACAATCGTAATTTTAAATAGTTATACCGAAAGATCCGACCATCGGATTTTCCCAAAACTGGAACCGTTAGGACCGCTTTGGGAAGATCTTTCCAACGATATAAACTTCATCAAAATCCAACGGTTAGTTTTCGAGATAAGTGTAAATCAAATTTGGTTGAAAACAGCGTCAGGGTCGCCCATTGACCCGAAGCGTCGTTATATTAATTTAAGCTATCTTATTTTAAATAAAATAGAAATAGGTCGTTATTAAATACCAATAACGATATGCAATGATTTCATATTATATATATATGCGAGAATCATTTGAAAAGTCCGAGTTCAATCTCATTTCAAATGATTAGACGACGATCTAAGTTGAAGACGGTAATTGAAGACCGACGATCTTCACATCGAATGGATGTGTTGCTATTGAGACCCATGAGAGGAGTAGCTACCTTGAAAGGGATTCAGTGGTGACCGTTCGGACGTAGTGTTGATTTGTATGGATTTGACTTTCGCTCAGACCCAGAGCATAAGTTTATAAATGGAATGTATGTCTGACGTTGTAGCCCTTTTTACTACATTCGTTGATCTCTCTTAATATATATCTGTTTGGTGGTTAACGCCCTTCTCTGAGACATACGAGCTTAGAGGTTATATATTGGTAGAAATCAATGATATGGTTGAACTGACAATGTGGCATGCCAAGATGCATGGATCAAGGCTTTTATTGAAAAGAAGGCCTTGTAGTTGATGATCGAAGCACGACCTGTTTAGGCATAGCTTCGTGTATAACGTGACTTCGCGAGCCTCACACCCCGGTATAAGTCAAAAACGGGATACGGACCGTAGGGAGTGCACACATTTCTTTCTAGCTAGAGTGTTGTAAGGGACCTACCAGCGCTGACATTTTACTCATTGTTGATGATGGATTTTGAGGTACCTCGTGTTTTATAGGCCGTTGGTGGTCATACTATAGGTCCAAAGGGACCGGGAAACGTGTGTTCAGGCATAACCAATCCACTGCCCATAGGCGGGGACCGGCCCTACTGCTTCCAAAGGTTCACTACGGGGAATCCTGAGGCATTTGCTAGAGTGTCTCGAATCGGAGAGGATCTTGCCCTTAGCCTCGACTCATGATGGAATCCAAATTTCCAATACGCCCTTGCGGTTTTGATTGTAGAACTAGTATTGGCGACATGCTATATGGTAACCATGCCGTCTAGGATTGATACTTATGATTCAAATCTTTTTATTAAAACATATATACACTAATAATAATAATATCAAATCCGTTTTATACGTATCAAGCATCTTTTGACCATTATAAGGTAAAACCCTATCCTCTGGTGTGCATTGCATTGTGTGATGAGACCTGGGTCTTATAATGGTTTCATTTTTCCAAAAAGACATTGCGTTATTTCTCGATTTACTTTGGTTTATGCACTGGCAATCCATAGGAGTAAACCCGTTCCGCGAAAGTGGTGTGGTCCTTGGATTTGTCTTATTAGTTATATTAGTTTAGAATTCTCACACCAATCCCATGACTGACTCGTAGTTTGTTTCACTTTGCAAACTCGGGTGCCCTCTTTTCTACACGGGCAGTCGAGTAGCTTTTTGCAGATATGTATCTCTTTAGCAGGATCCTGGATCGAAGCCTAAAGCTGTGTCCAGAGCTTGGTAGTCTTCCGCTGTTTGTTTGTATTATCTTTTATGTATCTTCCGCTGTAATTTAATTTCTTTGTACTCTGATATATTCTGTACTCTGATGTAACATTATATGTAATGTAATAAAAGTCTACTATTATTGTTCTAATGTATTGTATTCCCAAAGTTAACGTATGCGAGTTTTGAACGGTCTTGGTCGATTTTGTGATCGATTAAGGTCGGGCAAAATCCGTGTCGTTACAACAATCTTCCATCCTTCTGAACCCAACGATCTCAATCGATCACTGCAAATCCTAGGAACCGACTCTCATCTCAATTTTGCTCATAATTTCTACTAGCTTAGCGTCTTACCTCTATCTGGTTCCAATCCTTCTGATGAGAGTAGGTGTGATGGATAAACTCGCTGGTATCTTAGGCTCCAACTCACAATCTGAAATCAAACTCAGACAAATATTCCAGTTGCTTCGATTTTAGAAACATACACTACAAGAAATATGTTCATTGACAACATTGAAAAAATACTTTTATATAATTTTACAACATTTCCAAGAACGCTGTCTAACGACACGCTGTTATAGGTCATGGGGACTACCACAATACTTTGAAAACACTGTAGAGAAAGGAGATACTACAGCTTTTTAGTTGGTATTGTTGTTATGCCTTGTACAGCGTTTTAATTGGCGTTGTCATTATGTTTATACAGTGTTTTGTGTAGTTGTGTTTGCATAGCTAACACAAATTATTCCTCCTTCATCACATATATAATAGCGTTTTATATGGGTTAGAAACATTGTTATCGGGTTCAAACCACAGCGTTGGTATGAATATACAACAGCGTTTTAAAACGGGTATGACCATTGTCAGCGTCCATATATTATAGCGTTTTCAACATATATAACAGCATTTTATAACATCAAGAAATGTTATGACTGTCCATATAACACAGTGTTTTTCTATCATATATTACAACGTTTATTTCTGGTTAGAAAAGTTGTTACTCTCTACATATCACAGCGTTTTCAAAATATATCATAGCGTTTCTATAGAGTTGTTGAGCTGCATCTATCAGCATTTATCATTTTTACACAATGCAGTTCAAAATCATCATGAAATTCAAACAACACAAAAGAATTAGAATTATAAAACTATATCACATAAGTTGTAATAATTCCATATGCCAAATGTACAATAGTTGGACATAACATTTTGTAATCGATGTTCCTATCTAACTTGTTTTTACAAAAGATGCTTACTGACAAAAAAGAAAAATATAAACCATTCAAAGTCCAAGCTTGTGTGCACCAAAGTTGAATTTTCATCATGCAACAAACATCAACACCTGATTGCAAGAAAGAAAAATTGTATAAGATCAAAATATTTGAGCACATCTAGGTCACCGTATCTTCTATTTTTTCTGGTTTTATCTACCTAAATGAAATTTAAATATTAATTCAGTTTTAAGAGTTGAAAAAGGAAATCAAGCTTGAAGTAAAATTCTACCAAAACAATCATAATAAGGAGTATTTCCATCATTCATACTGACGATAAGTAAAGAGAAGTATAAGTCACTCTTACTTGAAAACGATTCTGAGGCGAAATTTGCAAGGCCAAGCTAAGTAGAACCAATTGCATCTTCAATAAACTCAAACTCAGATGTAGGTGTCCATAAAGGTGCATTTGGAACTTAAACAATATCAACCCAAACTTTAACGGCACCTTCTCCCAAGCGAACAAAATGGACCATCGCATTTGGGTCAGTCGAAGACACGCGTCCTTCAGCAACAACTTCTTTCTCTCCATGAATACTAATCAACTTGCATTTAATGTTCGACTTGAAACTAGTGGTTTGTCATGCAATATTTGATACGGTTTAAATATGTTTTCTACAAAACAGAAGTGATTATAATAATAAAACAGTATCAAGGTATATGCATGTTTTTATAAATTAAATCATAGAGCTAATGAGTGCATAAAGAATTAAGTATACAATTATGCAAGTAATTATTAATTGGTGGTGATAGTGATGCAATCATGTAAACAATTGTGCAAATTAAGGGGACGTCTTCACAAAAAATTAGAAACCAGACGTCTGAATCAATAAACGAGAAGTCTAAAAATTGACAGGGTTAAAATAAAAAACAGGAAAACTAAAATCAGATGTCTAAAAAATTAGCAAACGTCTGAAAATATACACTGGTTTAAAAATCATTCAACATAGACGTATGAAACTATTCCCAAACGTCTGAAAACTTCCTCCGGTTGAAAAAAACCATAAATCAAAGTCTATTTTTCATTGATTCACCTATTATGAACAGCTTATTATGATAAGTTCTAGATGAGGAGATACGTGTATATACACATACTGAGTCATCTTTTATGAACAGGGTCCAACTTTTTATGTTTTGGCATATAGCCATGGTTCATTGATTCACCTTTTGAGCATACCACAACATAGAAACCATGTGTCAAGCCTGTACATGCAGCAGTGTCAAGCCTGTACATGCAGCGCAGTGTCCAGCTTTAGTTTATTCTATCTCTGGATTCATCTTTTGAGAACTTATAATGGATATAAATTGCCGGTTTAGGCTTCATTTGGGTATAAACTTAAGTTGCCTCCTAAAATTAACTTCAATGGCCAAAAATCAAAATTTTCCTCTGAAATTAACTTCAATGGCGTCCTCTTATTGTCAACCGCCTCGTACTAGTAAGTTTGCCTAACTAGGTTGTATAAAGTTTGTATATGTATGTTTAAAATTAAACTTGTGTATCTTAACTGTTAACAGACTATGAAACAGACGAAGTGTGACCAAGCTGAAGAATTTACTCGGTGATCCACTAGGCGGTGCATTTTAGCTCATGGACCTATTCGGGGTTTCATACTTTAATAGCTTTATTCAAGAGACAAATGTTGCTTCACTTAACGTAATGAAATTTGCAACTACTTGCAGTTCAGCAATTAATTTTGAATCAACTTTTACTGTCTTTGAAGCAAAATGTGTAGTGTAGTTAATATACATTTGTGCTGCTGTAGGGAAGTGTTTTCCTGAGGTTATCTCTTTTCCGTTTGGTGCAATTGAAAAATAGATAATCCCATGAAAACATTTTCCATGTACAGCAACACAAATATATATTACTTGCACTACACAGTTTGCTTCAAATATAGTCATGTGACTTCAAACCACTAATTTTACAATCCTCCAACGATATAGAGCTCTTGAAATTCGAGCAATACCCATCAGGTCCCTTAAAATCATACTGTCTTTTACGAAGAAAAAAAAATTTCCGCTTTGGACAATGTATATGGAGCAGGTGGAAGATATGTTTTTGTTCCACGAGATTGTTCATAAAGGCCATGTCGAATTTCCCACTCTTCTAAATCTTTTCTACAATTAATTCCATCTTTCGATTTGTTATCATGCAGCATCGTGCTTATTACGCTTTCACTAACATTTTTTTCTACATGCATAACATCTAAATTATGATGCATTGGCAGTTCCTACAAAAATCAACAATGTTAAATTTCATTACTAAAGAACTGTATTATTGATCAATGAAAAATGAAAAAAAACTAACCTTCCAATATGGTAAATCAAAAAAGGTTGATCGTTTTTCCCACCTTGATAGCTCTATATTCACAAGATCACCATCTACACCTCTATTTATTTTTTTATTATTATCTTTTCTCTTCCCATCCTTGCTATTATTATTATTTACATTTTTGATTTCTTTCCCAAAATTATTCGGAAAGTTTTTCAAAATAGCAGAGATGTTTCTTCCATTCAAAACTCTAGGTCTACGACCATTTTCTATAGTATTATCAATTTATTTCTCAATGAATCTAAAGGGGGTAAAATCTCCTATGACCCATATAACCGCTCTTCCGACTATGTTTCAACCATCGATGGTGAGTATTGATACCGCATAATGGACAACCACCTTTCACACAACATCCAACTAGAATTCCATACGTTGGAAAGTCATTTATCGTCCATAGTAAAATCGCTCTCATGTTAAAAAGCGATCAACTAAAGGCATCATAAGTTTTGAACTCCATTACTCCACAAATGTTGCAAGTCTTCAATTAATGGATCCAAATATACGTCAATATCATTTCCTGCTTGCTTTGGACCAGGAATCAACAACATTAAGATGATATTTTCTTTTTTCATGCATAACATTGGCGAGAGGTTGTATGTCACAAGCATCACAGGCCAACAACTATATTTGGAACTTATTGTCATAAAAGGATTAACACCATTGGAATCAAGACCAAGTCTTATATTGCGTGGATCAGCTGCAAATGATTCCCATTTCTTATCTACTACATTCCATGTTATTGAATCCACAAGATGGAGCATTTTCCCATCATTGCTTTTATTACTAAAATGCCATCTTAAATCTTCTGCCGTATTTTGAGATCTAAACATTCTTCTAAACCTAGGAATGATTGGAAAATATCTCAATACTTTAACCGGAATGTCATGCATAATTTCATTGATATGTTCATTCTTCTTCCATCTTGACACACCACATTTACGACAATTTTCAAATCTTTGTACTCTCTTCTAAAAAGGAAACAATCATTTTGACAAGCATGAATTTTTTCAAAACCCATATCGAATATTTTGAGTAACTTTTTTACCTCATATAATGTTTTCGGAAGAACATTATCTTTTAGCAACAATAATTGTTGCACATTTAGAAGTTTATCGAAGCCGGTATCTGACAAACCAGTCTCACATTTAATATTATACAAGGCGAGGATGGCAGATAATTTTGTTTGATCGATACAATAAGAATACAACGGGGCTTTTGCTTCTTCGAAGTTCCTTAACAAATCATTATCTAGTTTTTGTGCGCTATCTTCATCTTTATCATCATCGAAAAAAGTATAATTGATGAAATCTTCATTTTCATAATCGATAGCTTTAAATAAATCATATATGTCACCGATCTTAACATCTGTGCTTATATTTATGTGCTCACCGTGACAATACCACCTACTTGTCTTATATACACGATCCATTCCTCTTATAATCAGATGCTCAACTACCACCTTCTCATATTGATGACTGAGATTTCGACAATCTATGCACGGACATAGAATTTTTTCTACATTTCCAGAATTTTTCATAGTGGTATCCACAAGCTTCCGAGCTCCTTGCTGATACTCACTACTAGTTCCTTGAAAAAAAAAATCTTTTAGCTTTCATCAAAATATAGGATATGATTTTCAAACTACATTTATGTTGAGAATTATGTAGTTAACTGTGTAGATTCACCCAATTTTTATCCATCATTGTCTACTACATAAGCAAGCAAATTTCTAAAATTTGAAGTAATAGTCTATTGTTGAGTACAATCAAATTAGAAAAACTACTAAAATAAAACAGTGATACTAAATGAGACACAATAGCTTATAAACTGCTAATAACACAATCAACATTTTCAACAGGCATACCAGATGTTAGAAAAAACTGAACATCGGCTAATCAATGAAAAAGATAAAATAATCAAGGCAACTTACAGTGACTTAAGGACGACGAAGACTGAACGGGATCTATGTGTCCGACCTCCACTGGAATGGAAATTCCTCAACTGGCACCAATTGCCTTCCGTTATGACAATCGAGAGACCAAGAGCAACAGTGCGAAGTGACTGGAGATTCGACAGTGAGACGGAGACCAGGCGGACGACGAAAATTGGATGGAAAATTTTGTAATTGAGAATTTAAAATTTTGGGGAAATATTAAGGATTCGCGGCCGATTTTAGTAATAATGGAGGGAAGTGAAAATTCATTCCCGCTTAAATTTTTCTCAACGTTTTAAGATAAAACCAACGTACTCCTGCTTGATTTCTACCGCATGGAGATTAAAACGCTGTGAGCTGCAATTGTAGATAACTCCTTTTCTTGTAGTGATAGTTCCAAGTCCAACATGAATCCTACTTAAGGCATCCAACATAGCATTGCCCTTCGTTGGAATACAGGAAACACTAAAATCATATTAGGCCAAAATCTCTAACCACCTTTATTGTCGAAGCCTTAGAACCTTTTGAGAGAAAAGGTATTTCAAAGACTTATGATCCATAAACATCTCAAAACTTTCTCCAAGCAAGTAGTGCCTTTATATCTTCAAAACCAAAGACAATCGCTACCAAGTCCAAATCATAAATAGGGTAAATCCTTTCATGTGGCTTCAGATGTTGACTAACGGAAGAGGAAACTCTCCCTCTATGCATCAATATAGCACCAAGACCTGTAGCACAGGTATCAGTGTACATGGTCACTCTCCATTCCTACTTCGAATAACCAACACTGATGCACTTGATAATTTCTCTTTCTGAACCACAGAAGCATGCTCGCATTGGGCATCCTATCCAAAAGCTCGAATCTTCTTCGTCAATGGTTTGTCTATCTTAGAGAAATCCATGATAAATGTCTCTAATACCAAGCTAGATCAAGGAAACCCCAAATATCTATAGAATTCTTAGGTCTATTCCTGTCTTGAATTGTTGCTATCTTTGTATCATCCACTTCTATTCTATGTCTAGACACTACATGACCCAAGAATCTCACTTCTTTCTTCCAAAAGTGACAATTTAAAAATGTCCTTTAACATGTGTCTTCTCAACGCATCAAGCACAATCCTTAAGTGTGTCTTGTGTTCCTCTTCTATCTCAGAGTAGATAAGGATATCATCTATAAGCACAACTGCGAAATTGTTCAGCTGATCTTTGAATACCATATTCATAAGATCCTCAAAATATGTCGATGCATTAGTCAATCTACATGGCATCACTACCCACTCAAAGAAATCTAATGGTGTCCTAAAGCAGTTTTCGACACGCTATCACTTGCCACTCTCAATTAGTGCAATCCCATATCCAAATCCATATGGGAAAACAAATTTTGCCTCGTTCGGTTGGTCGAACAAGTCACCAATCCTCGCTAATGGGTACTTGTTCTTTTTAGTCACTTTGTTCAGCTTGCAGTAATCTACATATAGCCTTAACGAGCTATCCACCTTTATTGGTAACACAATAAGTGTTCCTCATTCAGATTCGCTCCACTGAATGAATCATTTCCTTAATAGGTCTCCAACCTGCACCCCTAGTTCATTCTTCCCCCTAGGCGCCATAGGCCATCAAAGCATAACAACGGGACGTACCCCATCCACTAAGTTGATGTGTGATGCGATCTCTCCATGCATCAATAGCCTAACTACTTCCTCGAAGACATTTAAATACTCACTACCTATAGGCACAAATGACAATACTTCATGTGGACTCTCAAGAGAATATAAATAACTGATCATTAAACCATCCTCTGATAAACAGTCAATTACAACCCATCGCCCCTCCACATTCTCAATTGTCATCTTAAGCCTCTCATAATTGACAATAGTCATGTAATTCCTAATCCAATCTATAACCAAAATAATCTCGAACCTGCAAAGATCAAGACCAGACAATCACAAACAAAAGAAGTATCCATGAGTTGATAAAATATGACTACAGAAAATCATAGAAAAACTGGTAGATCCTCTTACTAATTGGTTACGAACAAAGACTTACTATAATTTCAGGGTGCAAATCCAATCTCCATTCAATGTAGAAAAAAATCCATGCATAACTTGGCAAAGTCCATTCGATGTGCCAGCACATGAGCATTGCCACCACCTATAGCTACACCCGGAGTGACTCGATCTCTTCTTAAGACAGAAGACATCATAATATCGAACATAGCTTGGTAATCGAGGGTATCTACTTCCAATCCATATTCACTTGTACTCTAGAGGTAGAATTGTTCCTAGCTGTATTTCTAGCAGTTCAACTCCTCTTAAACCTGCAACAAGTTTAGCATGTCCCGATTAATGATAAGAAGCAATGGTGCTCAAATGCGGACTAGTATATACATTGATGTATACAATATAAATCAATACCATATATAGATACGTCTCTCTTACACGTATACTTTCTGCTGACTTTGGTCAAATCGAATAGCCAAAGGCCTGATACAAATGTGACGACCATCCTTTATCACTTGCACGAAAACAAGAAATTAACGCATTGAAATGTGACAAACTAGTATGGCCTGGCTAACAAGTGTGATAATTAAACCCAAACATGTCGTATATCTCATAGCGCATGGATAAAGTATAATAAGAAATATAAATAACAATGTAGTGAGTCATAACAAAGTGAATAAAAGTAATGGAATATCATTATATCACCGAGACATGTAAATGAAATCCAAAATATCTAAATATGTGTCATCCTTACTACATCCTTCATATTACTCTCACAACAGCAAAAACAAATATGTACAAGTATAGTATACACTATAGGTACTCTAGCGCCACAGTAGCATCGTCTCCTGACCTGTAATCTGGTCTGCTCATCAACATTGCTAACCAATCAATGACAACCGCGAAGATCATCCAAGACAATAAGAGAAGATATAAATTCTTAGGTCAAAAAATAGTCATGGTGTGAGCGATAAGATGTATTAAAAGTTGTATTGTAAAATATGAAAATGGACAAGTTAAGTCCTATACAGGACTATCCGTACAACTAAAGAATCATCACATAATAATAAGATAGCGTATGCAACTCAAAATAAACAACAATGATAGGAATAATTATAGAAGAGTAGAATCTATATAGCCTACATCGGTCTCATTCCCCATCCCCTTCTTCAAAACCTATTGGTGATAGTCTACTTGAGAAATGAAGGTAAAAGCGGTAATAACAAACACATCAACCATCATCAAAATCCTAACTATCACGTGGTAAAGCATTGAGTATATTGATAACCGTATGTCAATCCTCACTCGATTGTGAACTAATGGTAATCCCATATTAAGTCGAACTCCATTTTTATGCCAACACATTGCTTACACCAACACAACATTACACCACCCAAGGTACCCGATCTCCCTGATCCTAATGGGCGTCTCTTTGATATCCTTTCTTTGAGTTAACTAAAACATTCCAAACTATCAACGACTCCATGGCACTCCCGATCATTATAGTTACTCCAATCCACCATAATATTGAGTCCCCTTCAGCCAATTCATTACTCTATAGCTTCGTTATGCCATGAACTACTCTCATTTTATAACATCATCACTGCACCGCGAGTTGTGTCCATTCATTTACACCTTCATTACACTATGTGTTGAATCCATTTCTATTTAGTTTCGTTATACTGTGAACTATCTTCATCATCATGTAGCTACGTTATGCCACATGTTGTCTACAATCTCCATTCAAATCCACTTTACATCTGAATCCTCCATTGAAGATCCACAACTTCAACAGGTCATAAATTCCTCTTTGTATAAGCTATTGATGAACCATACCTTCCTGCAAGCTCCAGAAGAAACCCCCTATACCCTATCCATCGCGCCTCTAACATTTTCACCTAGTTGGATCAGTACCTATCCATGACAGATGAATCGGCCCTAATCCATGTACTTAACCAATTTTGGGTAAAGTACTTAAGGGTCCACTCCAGCTCCCTTCATGCTTCCCTTAACTCAAATATGCACATGCCCGGTCTAGAATGATCAACTCCTGTTGATTCATCCCCTTAAAATCATGTGCTCCATCCAAACTTGTCCATAATTTGCCAAAACCACTCTTATACCATTACAAGTCTCTAGTAGAAGTCGTTGCCCAATCGAAGTTAATATAATTGATCAATGTTGATCCATCCTATATGAAACGATGTAATGATCCATATACTTAACTGATTTTCACTTCGAAATTTTTGGACATGATGTAACACCCCGTATTTTCCATGAATATTAAAATAATAAAATTAAGAACTTTTAATTTTTAGAAGAGGAATTAAGGGAAATGGGTTGCGCCATTTTGTTCGTCTCGAAATTCTGCTTGAGACAGAGTTCAATTTTGCATGAATCGGACTCCGTATGAAGAAGTTATGGAGGTTAGAAGTTTTCAAGTTTAAGCAGAAATTAAATTAAAATAATAATTACATAATTAAAGCAAATTCGAATTTCAAAACTTCAGAAAACAGCTGTGCGGGAAATTTCCCGCTCAGGGGAGTCGACACCCCCAGAGGGTGTCGACATGGGTGTCAACCCCCCATAGGGTCGACACCTACGAACTGATTTGGACGGTGACGATTTTCTAAGGTGTTAGGGCACATGTGTAATGTTTTGATTGTCTCTCTTGGGTTTGGATGGCTTTTATGACTCCTGGGTTGATCTAAAGGCCTATATTAATCCTAAACATCTATATGTACATAGCTAAACCTAAACCCTAACCTCACAACCCTAAATTATGATGTCGTCATGCTGTTCATCTACAAACTAACCTAGTCGCCACCATAACAAATCATATTCTAGATTAAAGATAAAAAGATAAGAGATAAAGATCCAAAGCCTAGTAATTGCGAAAAGGAATTCTAGAACAACAATGAATGAATCAACGCCTACATCAATGAATTAGCTTAGCAATTTCAAAAATCAGATCCCAGAATTCAAGATCCATTTTCTATGAGTGAAGTTACTTTCACAAGACAATTGTTTAAATGTAATTGTGATGTGAATTGGACTGTATGAAAATGTTTGTAAATCATATAAAGTTTATGTTTATATCTTTGCAAACTATGTTTTGATTTATTCTTGATTTGATTCATTATATGCAAGTTATGTTCTATGTTAATTCATATGCCAAATTACATATGCAAGTTATCTATGCAAGTTTGCTCAATCTATGCAAGTTATGAAAGATTATATGCAAGTCATGTTCATATATGTAAGATCATATTTTATATGTCCATATGTTTAGATATACATGTTTATATGATTAGATCCATATCAGTCCATATGTTTAGAATTATATTTTCATATGTTTAGATCTACATGTTTATATGATTAGATCCATATCAGTCCATATGTTTAGAACTATATGTTCATATGTTTAGATCTACATGTTTATATGATTAGATCCATACCAGTTCAAATGTTTAAATTCGTGCAAGTTTATATTTAGATCTATGCTAGTTCGCATTCCATATGTTGATTGGATCTATTTATATATGTTTACTAGATTTATGCAGTCTTAGATCTATATTGTTTATGTCAGTTATGATATCATGTGTTTCTTCCCTTTTTTCCTTTTTTTTACGAGTTGGGCTAATTGCGAGCCCAACATATCACATGAACTATACGTACGAACGAAGTGGAAACGTTGGGGAAAAGTTTGGGTAAAAGTTGAATATTATGTAATTGGCATAAAAAGGGGTTGTAATCATATAATTAATTTTGGGCATAACTAGAAAATGTGGCATAACTTGAATTGACCACACTTACGGATAATTTACATACAAACTTGGACATGAATGGTAATTATGTAAATTGGCTAAAAGATGAACGTGCCAAACCCGAGGTTAGATTGAGTTATGGTGTAAGACTGCCCGGAACCGCCCGGCACATCCAGCGACTGCAACAACATAGATCTAATGTGAGAGGTTAGCGCATTAAGCCCAAAAACCTGAGGTTAGAATGAGTTTGCGGTAGAAGTCTGCCTGGAACTGCCCGGTACATCCAGCAACCGCAAACAACAGTTCTAATGTGAGAGGTTGGTGCTTTAATGAATAAATTAAAGCTAAGGAACATACACGCTAAAAATGGAAAGGTTAAGTAACATATGAACAGGCGACACTTAACCAATACAACTTGTTAGGTGGGTGGGTTAAGTTAACATGGACAAGAAGACAACTTAACCAATATTACATGAACAAAGTGGATAGGGTTAAGGCAAGCTTAACCAATAATACATATGGACTTGAAAGGGGAAGGGTTAAGTAAATCTTGGGTAAGTGGGTAATATTAGTATATATAGGCCCACAAACTTAACCGTTAAATAAACATGCATGAATCAGTGAGAAGGATAAGTAACATATGAATAGGCAACACTTAACCAGTACAACATTTTAGTTAAGCAAATGGGTGGGGTTAGGTTAAATTGAGAACACTTAACCATTATAATATGTTGATTAGGAAACCCTAGTAATGGGGACCCATTTCAACAGTAACCCACATAGATGTATCATGGTTCCCTAAGCTAAGCAGGGTGGGGCACGATTACTGGGTTGATTATAAGCAGTCAAAATAGCAGCGAGGGGTGCAGTAGTGTAGGTTCTGATAGAGTATGGGCGTGCATGTGCTCCGAAGTGAAAAAAAAAGGCATTGGGCATCATTAGTATACACTGTGCATCTTGAATCGTGTCGGGTTGCCATCATCGGAATTGATACGCCCCATGCGGGGCCAGCACAGGTATCTACATACAAGCGAGGCCGAATGACACAAGTAATAATACATGCGAGTTAGGGAGACGATCGAATGAGGAAGGTAGTGGGTACAACTCGTGGGAGTAGGAGCAAAAAGGGGCACCTACGATAGCAGCTAGGAGTACACGAAACTACCATTATCATGATTAGTAAGAGGGATCAACTTTTAGTAGGACTAGTAAGGGTGCGGTGTAACAAGTAATGATACAGTGTTACTAGCATTGGTGCAGTGTAGTAATTATCCTGTAGTGATTAGAAGCACAATCAATGTTATATCTTGTTCATCTTGTCTGCTTCGTCATGCCTGTTTATTCTACAGTCATTTCTTGCTTTCCAGTTTATGTTCCTGTCTTGTTACTTTAATGATTATATTGTTAAAGTCACTGGACTCACCAGACTTATGTCTGACCTAGTTTGTTTCGCCTCTTTTCTTCCCCCCCCCCCCCTCACCCCCTGGTTCTTAGGGAGGAAATACTCAAGCTTAGTTCAGATATCTCTTTCTTCCAGCTTGAAGTTGAAAGGTGTATTGATTGGCTTTGATTCTGGGTATGGCATTTTTCTGTTGGGGATTATGGCTTTAAAATTATGTACTCTGAAGGTTTTGTACAAAACTGATATTATGTACTTGATTTTGGTATTTGGAAATGTAATCAAACTTATTTCTGTTTTCGCTGCAATAAAATTACAAAATTTTCAAGTACTACTTTTTCTGTCTTGTAATATTCCGTTCTGTTTACTTATAATGCTCTGCGAAACTTAATGCATTCCCTTTGTGAGTGACATTAACAGACGTGGGGTGTTACAAGTGGTATCAGAGCTGAAGGTTATCAGAACAAATAAAAGATTTTGAAAACCGTTTTCAAAAGTACTATTTTCAAAAACATGTTTCAAAGAAGGATTTTTCAAGAGAAAGATTTACTATGAAAAACATAATCCCCAAAAGCCATATGTCTATCTTTTGATTCTTTGTTTCGAATCTCTTCCTTTTTCCTTCTTGAGTCTCTTTCTCCACGTTTAGATGCCTTTCCTAAGATATGGAAGGACTTCGGTGCGATGGGCGGAAAACCTTTTCATGGGACTGAGACGTTTGTCGAGGCTATAAATTGGCTCAAGGATGTGAAGGACTTGTTTGGTATCTTGGAGATAGACAATGGAAGGAAAGTTCAGCTAGCTGCTTGGTCGATGAGGAAGTTTAGGCTGAGGAACACAACCCAAGGATGAGGAATTTGTTGATATGGCTTTAATCCACGAAGAAGGTAAAGCAGAAAGTGGAAAGAATGACTAATCCCGATAACAAAAGAAGGTGCCTTTATTTTGGTATAACGGGCCATATAATTAAGGACTGTAGGAAGAAGAAGAAGCATGGTTGTTACCATTGCGACAAGGCAGGATATATGATTTAAGATTACCCAAGGAGGAAGGGACAAGGGCATGGACAGAGGATAGGACCTACTTCTGGAGGATAGATTCATGCTCTCATGGCACCAGGACAAGAGAGAGATAGAAGCATTTCTGTTAAAAGCTTTAATTTCCTTTTTCAGTTATCCTGTTCTAATTTTGTTTGACTCTTGCGCTTCGCAATCGTTTGTATCTGCTTCGTTAGTTGAAAAACTGCACCTAAATACTAATCTAGTTATGGATCCCATTGTAGTCTCAAATCCTATTGGTGGTTCGGCTCACTTATCTATTGTTTGTTGGGTTTTGAGAATGTCTATCTTGGGCGTTGGGTTTGAATGCAACGCCTTCATTATTGGTTTCATGGGCTTTGGCTTGATTTTAGGGATGGATTGGCTTGCCAGGCATGGTGCCATCCAAGACTGTGAAAAGAGGGTAGTTAGATTGTTGACTCGTTGTGGAAAGACCCTTAATATTCCTTGTGACCATAGGGGTTCAGTGATGCTTAGCTACCTAAAATCTCTTGACGCATTCATTGATGAATTGAAATCTGTTCATGTAGTCCATGAGTATGGTCACATCTTTGATGAGGTTCGGGGTCTATCCCCGAGGCGCGAGATAGGCCTCCGAATATACTTTGTAGATAATGAAAAGCCAGTTGCATTGCCAGTGCGCCACATGGCTCCGAGAGAGAGAGAGAGAGGAGGGAACTCAGTAAACAAGTAGGGGAGCTACTTGAGAAAGGGTTCATAAGAAGAAGCATTTTGGAATGGGGTGCTCTAGTTGTTTTTACTGTGAAGACTGATGGTTCACTTAGATTGTGCGTGGACTATAAGGAGCCGAACAAGCTCACGAAGAAGAATAGACACCCATTACCGAGGATAGATGATTTGTTCTATCAGTTAGTTGGTGCTTCGGTTTTCCCGTAGTTGGACTTAGCTACAGGATTTCACCAGTTGAGGGTAGCTGAGGATAACATAGATAAGACTGCTTTTAGGACTCCTAATGGTTTCTTTGAAGGATTTGTCATACCTTTTTTTTGGTTTGACGAATGCACCTACATATTTCGTAGACTTGATGGGTAGGGTGTTTAGGGAGTTCCTAAACAAGTTTGTGGTAGTCTTTGGGGATAGTATTTTGATTTTTTCTAGAAGCGAAGGAGAGTATGCCCTACATCTTAGGGAAGTCTTAGAGACCCTAGAGCGCATCAACTCAAAGCTAAGTTCTCCAAATGTCATTTTTGGAGGAAAGAAGTGAGGTTCTTGGGACACGTGGTCTCTAAGGAAAGGATAGCAGTGGATCCTACAAAGGTGGTGGCAATCCAAGATTGGAAGGTTCCTAGAAACGCAACGAAAGTAAGGTTGGCTGGCTACTATAGGAAGTTCATTAAGGGCTTTGCAAAGGTATTAGCCCCAGTTTTGACTTTGCTAGATGGGAGAAAACCATTCATAGTATATACTGGTACTTGTGTGGCAGGGCTTGGAGCAGTTTTCGATGCAAGAGGAAAAGGTGATATGCCAAAGGCAGTAGGTACGCAGTTATGTTTGAGCATCGCGTATCGTCCACAGACGGATGGACGGACAGAAAGGGTGAATAGAATCCTTGAAGATCTTTTGAGGTTAAGCATCCTAGATTTTGGAGGACATGAGAAGAGCACTTTCCATTTGTGGAGTTCACTTATAACAACAGTTATCAAGCTAGTGTTAAGATTTTTGTGGACGACCGTATCGGTCACCAACTTGTTGGTGGGAATCTACGGATAAGATTTTACTTGGGCCAGATATGGTTAGGGAAACTTGTGAGGAGATAGACTTGATTCGAAGACGAATGAAGACGGCAGAGGGCCGACAAAAGTCAAACGCTGACAAGAGACGAGCCGACCTTGAGTTCGATGTTGGAGACAGGGTTTTTTAAAGTGTCACCGTGGAGGAACGTAATTCGCTTTGGGGAGTGTGGGGAAATTAGCACCAAGGTTCGTAGGGCAATCCCCCATTACCAAAAGAATTGGACAAACAACAGAGTGAAGTTGCCGAAAAATCTTAGTGGTGTTCATGACATGTTTCGCGTGTCACATGTGAGGAAGTGTTTACATGATACCGCGGAAATAGTGGAGCCGAGCATGCTTAGAGAAGTGGAAGGGGAGCAAGATGCCACAATTAGACGAGCTCCTACGTGCATCATTGGATCGAAGATCAGGAGGTTACGCAACAAAGAGGTCAAGTTGGTTAAAATCCAATGAGGAGATGATCAAGGAGACGCGACTTGGGAGACGGGAGATAAGATGCGTATGATGTACCCTTTCATTTTTAGGGGTATACTCTTAATTTATCCTTTTTCTATCACTTTTTTTAGACTTGACCTATCGTTTAGTGCATCCTCTCGATTACATTCTTGATCTTTAGGTAGGAAAATCCTATGGTTGTAAACATGTGTTTGAGACATATTATGTTTGGTGGATGCAAGTGGATGCAAGTGTTTGCTAGTGGTTGCTCGTGGATGCATTTACACACACATTAGACACTAGATCGGCTCAGTCACTTTCATATTGCATATGCATATATGTATTTGTATATGGATTAAAACTTGATGTGTTATCATATAGATGTTGCATTTGTATGAATGATTGTGCACTCATGTAGAAGCTATAAAGTACTATTAGGAATAATTGCATACATGATGGACTTATGGCACTGACATAATTCACATTAAGGAGGTCAACTGAATCAGTAGACCCCTGATTTTGCATTAGATAAGGACATATACACACACTATGCATATGATCATGAAAGCATTAGAAACCTCTTTAAGGACAATGGATGCCCGTGATTGAATGGTTGAGTAGATGGTTGTTGGATGGTAGGATACACATTCTTCTTAACTTAGAGATTTCGGGGACGAAATCCTTTAAGGAGGGGAGAATGTAACACCCCGTATTTTCCGTGAGTATTAAAATAACAAAATTAAGTACACTTAATTTTTATAAGAGGAATTAAGGGAAATGGGTTACGCCATTTCGTTCGTCTTGAAATTTTGCTTGAGATAGAGTCCGAGTTTACGTGAATCGGACTCCGTGTGAAGAAGTTATGGAGGATAAAAGTTTTCAAGTTTAAGCAGAAATTAAATTAAAATAATAATTAAAGAAGATTCGAATTTCAAAACTTCAGAAAATAGCTGAGCGGGAAATTCCGCGCTCAGGGGTGTCGACCCCCCCCCCCCCTCCAGGGGTGTCGACATAGGTGTCGACCCCCCCGTAGGGTCGACACCTGCGAACTGATCTGAACAGTGACGATTTTATGAGATGTTAGGGCATATGTGTCATGTTCTGGTTGGCTCTATTGGGTTTGGATGGCTTTGATGACTCCTAGGTTAATCTAAAGGCCCATATTAATCCTAAACATCTATATATACATAGCTAAACCTAAACCCTAAACTCACAACCCTAAACTATGATGTCGTCATGTTGTTCATCTACAAACTAACCTAGCCACCACTATAACAAATCAAATTCTAGATTAAAGATAAAAAATAAGAGATAAAGATTCAAAGCCTAGGAATTGCGAAAAGGAATCCTAGAACAACAACGAACGAATCAATGCCTACATCAACGAATTATCTTAGCAATTTCAGAAATCAGATCCCAGACTTCAAGATCCGTTTTCTGTGAGTGCAGTTACTTTCACAAGATAATTGTTTAAACATAATTGTGATGAGTTATGAATTGGATTGTATGAAAATGTTTGTAAATCATATAAAATTTATGTCTTTGCAAACTACATTTTGATTTATGCTTGATTTGATTCATTATATGCAAGTTATGTTCTATGTTAATTCATATGCCTAATTACATGTGCAAGTTATGCATGCAAGTTTGCTCAATCTATGCAAGTTATGAAAGATTATATGCAAGTCATGTTCATATAAGTAATATCATATTTTATATGTTCATATGTTTAAATCTACATGTTTATATGATTAGTTCCATATCAGTCCATATATTTAGAATTATATGTTCATATGTTTAGATCTACATGTTTATATGATTAGATCCATATCAGTCCATATGTTTAGAACTATATGTTCATATGTTTAGATCCACATGTTTATATGATTAGATCCATATCAGTCCATATGTTTAGAACTATATGTTCATATGTTTAGATCTACATGTTTATATGATTAGATCCATACCAGTTCATATGTTTAAATCCATGCAAGTTTATGTTTAGATCTATTCTAGTTCGCATTCCATATGTTGATTGGATCTATTTTTATATGTTTACTAGATTTATGCAGTCTTAGATCTATATTGTTTATGGCAGTTATGATGTCATGTGTTTCTTCCCTTTTTCCTTTTTTTATGAGTTGGGCTAATTGCGAGCCTAACGTATCACATGAACTATACGTACGAACGACGTGGGAATGTTGGAGAAAAGTTTGGGGAAAAGTTGAATATTGACATAAAAGGGGGTTGTAATCGTATAACTAATTTTGGGCATAACTAGAAAATGTGGCATAACTAGAATTGACCACACTTATGGATAATTTACATATAAACTTGGACATGAATGGTAATTATGTAAATTGGCTGAAAGATGAACGTGCCTAACCCGAGGTTAGATTGAGTTGCGGTGTAAGACTGCTCGGAACCGCCCGGCACATCCAGTGACCGCAACAACATAGATCTAATGTGAGAGGTTAGCGCACTAAGCCCAAAAACCCGAGGTTAGAATGAGTTTGCGGTAGAAGTCTGCCCGGAACCACCCGGCACATCCAGCAACCGCAAACAAAAGTTCTAATGTGAGAGGTTGGTGCTTTAACGAATAAATTAAAGCTAAGGAAAAGACATGCTAAAAATGGAAAGGTTAAGTAACATATGAACAGGCGACACTTAACCAATACAACATGTTAGGTGGGTGGGTTAAGTTAACATAGACAAGAAGACAACTTAACTAATATTACATGAACAAAGTGGATAGGGTTAAGGAAAACTTAACCAATAATACATATGGACTTGATAAGGGGAAGGGTTGAGTAAATCTTGGGTAAGTGGGTAATATTAGTATATATAGGCCCACAATCTTAACCGTTAAATGAACATGCGTGAATCAGTGAGAAGGTTAAGTAACATATGAATAGGCAACACTAAACCAATACAACATGTTAATTAAGCAAATGGGTGGGGTTAAGTTAAATTGAGAACACTTAACCATTATAACATGTTGATTAGGAAACCCTAGTAACGGGGACCCATTTCAGCAGTAACCCACATAGATGTATCATGGTACCCTGAGCTAGGCAGGGTGGGGCACGATTACTGGGCTGATTATAAGTGGTCAAAATAGCGGTGAGTGGTGCAGCAGTGTAGGCTCCAATGGAATATAGGCGTGCACATGCTCTGAAGTGGAAAAAACAAGCACTGTGCATCAGTAGTATACACTGTGCATCTTGAATCATGTCGGGTTGCCATCATAGGAATTGATACACCCCATGGTGGGGCTAGCACAGGTATCTACATACAAGCGAGGCCGAATGACACAAGTAATAATACATACGAGTTAGGGAGTCGATCAAACGAAGAAGGTAGTGGGTACAACTCGTGGGGGTAGGAGCAAAAAGGGGCACCTACGATAGCAGCTAGGAGTACACGAAACTACCATTATCATGATTAGTAAGAGGGATCAACTTTTAGTAGGGACTAGTAAGGGTGCGGTGTAACTAGTAATGATACAGTGTTACTAGCATTGGTGCAGTGTAGTAATTATCTTGTAGTGATTAGAAGCGCAATCAACGTTATATCTTGTTCATCTTGTCTGCTTTGGCATGCCTGTTTATTCTACAGTCATTTCTTGCTTTCCAGTTTATGTTGTTATCTTGTTACTTTAATGATTATATTTTTAAAGTCACTGGACTCACCAGACTTATGTCTGACCTAGTTTGTTTCGCCTCTTTTCTTCCCTCCCCCTCCCCTCCCATAGGTTCTTAGGGACGAAATACTCAAGCTTAGTTCAGATATCTCTTTCTTCCAGCTTTAAGTTGAAAGGTGTATTGCTTGGCTTTGATTCTGCGTATGGCATTTTTTTGTTGGGGATTATGGCTTTAAAATTATGTATTCTGAAGGTTTTGTACAAGACTGATATTATGTACTTGATTTTGGTATTTGGAAATGTAATCAAGCTTATTTCTGTTTCTGCTGCAGTAAAATTACAAAAATTTCAAGTACTACTTTTTCTATCTTGAAATATTCCGTTCTGTTTACTTATAATGCACCACGAAACTTAATGCATTCCATTTGTGAGTGACATTAACGAACGTGGGGTGTTACACATGATCCCTATGCCTTCCAGAGCATATCCTCTAAGTTTTGTATGCTTTCGACGAACTTTGATCCTAATATGCTCATATTCATTCTAATTCCTAACTATGATGATTCTAAAACACAAATTAAGCAAAAAATCCAAAATAATCATTGTAGTAATTCAAATAGCAAAGCATATGAACAAAAATCATAGGCAAACACCGAATTACATAAAAAACATGAATCAATCATATAAATACATAAATCTAATGTAAACCTATATATCGATTAGTGTAAAATTATCATTTTTTTATTATATGTCTAGTTAGATTTATGTAAGTGTTTCAAATTGGAAACCAATATAGGTGATCATATTTTATGGTGATTTGAATGTATAGGTGATTTAAACGTATAGGTGATGAAAATGCCTAGTCTAAACATATAATTCAATATATTATAGTGAAAGATCAAAATTACTCACCAAATCGACAAATCTATGTAGATCAATAGGAGTTTAATCTGGGATAGCATGAAAATGATATAAACAACCTTCTAAATGGAGAAAACATGTAGATCGATGAAGATCTAATTTCTTTTAGGTGTTTAGGATAGATTTGTAGCGAACTTTATGTAATTTTGGGTTTAGAAAGAAGTAGAGTAGATCATAGTTCTTTGGCCTGATGGGAAAACGAGGAGAAAGGTTTACCTAATCTTCTTTTTCACTTATTTATAGTTGTTGGCCATTAAACCAATGGGCTACCTAATCCCAACCCATTAGGAGTCATTAAGCCTGCCCAGCTGTTTTAGAAACTTAAAACTGCTGTATCTTCCAAACTCCTTCTCCAAATAGCTTATATGAACGCTCTAGCGAACCATTATCCCATTCCAATGGAATAGGTTAGAGCATCAAATTATGCACTAATCAAAAGTTATGGCCAGAAAAAGATATTCAAGGGTAAAAAGGTTACAAAACGATTTGACAAAAACCATAAATATGTAAAACATCCTAAATAACCATATGTCTAAATATAAGAATGATACGATCTTATATGAATTAAATAGAATTATCTTACGATCCTTCAACATGTATAATATAGGTCATTACACAAGACCTTCAGGGTCCTTTGCTGATATTAGCACTAAACGCCTTAAGATCATTTAAATTACTAAGGAGAAATTTGTTTATACAAGAGTATCATGAATCATGTATCCCTCTTTTTGATATCTATACTAACTTTATGTGCATAAATATAGAATTCTTTTTATGATAGCTTGTCTTTTATTGTATTAATTTAAACCGCTTTTATGTCCTAGTTGCTTAAAAGTAGAAACAGATAGTGCCTCCTTTGCAACTGAATCTTGATGATAACATAGTTGAACATTGACAAAATGTGTCCCTGATCTTGATACCAACATCCATGAAATCTTGAAAGATGGTTAACCTTCAAAGCGATGCTTGAAGAGTTATCCAAGAAGACGTATGATATTTTAAAGGTAGTGCTAGACAGAAGTAATGTTTCAAAATCTATTATTTCTATCTTATGGTAGTTTAAGTCTGATCTTAGACAGTAGTTGGACAAAGCACACTAAGAGATTTGGTAATTATCCTTTAGGAACTTGAAACTTAGAATAAGCAAACTAACTAAGTAACAGTTTCCTTCCCCTCTAGCTTCCGGAAGGGTTAGAGTAGATGTCGTGCAATTATGGGACTTTTGTCTTCTTATTGAGCTTCTATAATTTTTATTGGACATAGTCCTTAACTAGAGAGGAGATCTCCATTAGTTTTAGTACCCACTATATTAGATGTTCGTGTTTGTATCCAGGACGATCGAAGAATTTCATTCAGATAACTTAAGAAAGAACAAGTATCTAAGACATATGATAAGATGGGAAAGAACTTCAGGTCTCACATGGATGGAGGTATGAAGGAAGTCGAAACTAGGTTAGAAAAATCTACATAGGCTTATGAAAATTTTTCTCACCCTTTAGTACATGGTGTATTTCGAATGTACTAATAATCATTAGGATAATCTTTCTATACAACTGAGAACCCTTTATCCTTTTGGTTGACGTATTATTTCTGTTTAAGCCATTTTGTTTGCTTTTTTAATTATTTCTTAGGAGTGTTATTTTCCCTTTAATATTTTTCATATCGATGTATTTGATTTCCTTACTAGTCTAAATGCCACCCTTACAGCCCTAATTGAGATTCTTGACCAATGCTCATTCTAATTTAGGGACTTTCCTCCTAAAGGTGTAATACATTGAGAATACATCCAGTTTTGAACTTATGCGTGATACTTCTTGATAGTGGCTCACTATTACTAGGAATTTATCCGACATTCTAATCCAGTTTGGGAATTTACCTAACATTTTAATATATTTTGGAAATCTATCTGATATTCCAGTCTAACTGGGAGTCTATCGGATGCATAACCATATTACAGTATGGCTCACAATCATGGGAATCTACACAATGCAATACTCGAACTGGAAATCTTCCAAATACTTTAATCTAATAGAAAATCTACACAATTCATGATGCCTTTAACCGTGAACCTTTGTCATTAGAAATTTACCTAGTACTTTAATCTATTTGGGGATTCTACCCAATGCATGACAACTTTAGACCATGACTCGCTATCATAATGCTTCTATTTTTGACGCCTTTTCTAACCTAGGTGATATTAGTCTTGCACTTCATTGCACATCACCAAGGGGGTGCTATCAAGGTTTCAAATCTCGGATATCGGTCGTGTTTCGTCTCGGAGATTTTATAGACTCGGTCTCGTATCAGGGAAGATCTCGGACGAGATGAGTCTAACTAGGGAGTTTGTCTCGGATTTTCAGCTCGGGTCAGAAAGTTCATATCGGAACAATCTTAGGGTACATGATATGTTAAAAATGATATTTTTAATAAATGATTTTTATGAATGCTATCAAAATCATAGTAACTTAAACTTAAAATGCAAAATAACTTTGTTATTCTTTATTTTGCAAAAGACCATTCATACTCTAAATCGTAATATGCTTAAAACAGGAATATTGTTAAACATGAAACATTAAAAGGATTCAAAACATTAAAAGATTAAGCATAAATAGAGCATAAAATACGTAATTTCATAAGTAGCATGTATGTAAAAAGACGAATATGAAAATCATTAGCATTGTAAAACATATACGCACATGCAATATAGTCATTTAACATGCAAAATGTAAAATAACAAAAGATTGATATGGCTAGATTTGAGTTTTTTTTATTATAGTTCTAGTTCAGGCACAAATTTAAATTTTAACCAAAAAAACCTAGATCTCGGACGATATTCCAATATTTCGTCTCGGTCGATATATCGTTCGATATTGCAATATCTTAGGCGATATATTCGAAAGGAGGTTTAGAGTGATATTTGTTGTTTCATTTCGGAAGGAGCCCAAAACGAGATCTTGGAGGAGATCTCTGGTGATATTTGCGACATTTGAAACAGTGGGTGATATTATGGAAATATCAACCAACTTATCGCTGGGTCCAAATTTATAACTACTTTCGGCTGGCATTAGAAATTTAAAATCACTTTTGTTAGGTATTGGCATTTATAACCCCTTTTGGCAGTTGTCATCCTCCCAAGTTGTTTTAGGTTAATTGTTATATTAAACACTAGTTGAAACTTAATAAAGGAAAACATAAAATTTCTAAGAAGAAAGATTTCATATTATTTTGTAAAAGACTCCTAAAATTGAATAGATGTTAGTGTCATTTTTAGTAGAAGTTAGGTTTAGTTCAAATGAGAGAAAGGGTATTAGTTAACCAGCCTTTTGACAAGGCCGTTATGCTTTGACTTGTACATATTGATCGCTTGTGGATCGAGCACCGACTCATACAAACTCAGACTAGGCGTTGGGATCGACGTTCGCGAGGGAATCAAAAAATGACTTGGCCTGGATCGATTGCCTCTGTACATTATTCGATAACTCATAAATATCCTAACCGACTCACTAGATCATTCAATAATCACTTGATCGGTTATGCATCAGACCAGATCTGTCACCTCAGAAAAGCATGATCGACATAGTTCGACCACCTCAAAAATCAAGGATCAGATTGATTCTACACATGTTCGATCACTTCATAAATTCTAGAGCAGTATTCACAAAAATGATGATTGACTCGAGTTAATTACGAGAGAAGGCATGATTTCCTCATGGGATTATTGAGAATTCATTGATTAATCATTTCCGAGATTGGATCAATCTCTTCAGAAATGCATGTGATCACTCAAAATGTATGGAACGATACATGCAAACAGAGAAAAAGCCTTGCCTAATCATTTCAGAAATCAGATCGATGTAAAGGGATTTACACTTTGGATTCAATAAATATAGTTGATCAACGTATTGTGGTCATACAAAAATAACGGATCATTTCCGACATAGTCTGATCACATAAAAAACACGGATCCATGCATAGAAACGTGGATTAATAAAGAGCACTAACGATCTGATTGGTATAAATGTTTGAGTTGGATTGGGCTTCTAGAAGTTCATGCTGATCAGCTAAAAACACAAGATCAACACTGGATAATGGCAAAAACAGATGATCAAGCAAGTACAAGCTCAGATACGAAAAATACACAAGTGATGAGATACGAAGGAAATCATACTGATTCGTGTTATCATCTGATCAGGTAAAAAAATTGGCTGAGCCTGATAAAAGGCAATCCACTTTTTCCTTCTCGTTTTATGGCAGATCCAATCACTCTTATAGCTATAAATAGCACATCACATCGCTATTTTAGGGTGTATTCTCTCGAATTTTGGAGGTTACTACACAAGGACATTGCTAAAGCCTAATAAAAATTATTATTTTTCTACATTCTTACATTCAATTTGGAATATACTTGTAACTGTACAGTATTAATAATAAATTGCAATAAGTGGACGTATGCACGATTTATTGGACCACTATAAAACATGTCTCCCCATTTAATTTTACGTACTTTGTAAATGCTCTGTGATTGATTATTGCAATTATTATCTGATTTATATATGAATCATATGTTGGCGTTTAGTTGTTCAAAATCCAGCATCGTCATTTTGGTGCATCGGGAAGGGGGCCTACTACTTGAACTCAAGGACATCTTTCTTCTAAGGAAACCATGGCAAAGAAGAAACCCATAGAAAAACAACCAGAAGGCGCAACAATGGCAGGAGGAAGTCAGAAGGCTTCCTCCATAGGAAATCCTTCCTTGTATCTAATAAGGGAGGACATGGACGAGGTGGTCAACAATATGCAAATCTGGTTCGAACACCAAGAAAACTTACTCAAACGAAAAGAGGAATTGATGACCAAGTTCCTTAACCAGGCTAGACAACCGGTGCAATCGAAAATTTTGACCGCTGGAGCCGGACCTGGACCTAGCGGTCTGCAATAACTCAACTCGGAACAGTGGCAACTTCCCACACGCATGAAGAAGTCTGTACCGATCTGACTTGAGGGATCTGTAACAATCTGAGGGAAGCTGGTGGAAATCCCCTTAGTACTATTGATTAGGTGTTCAAACCTAATTTGAATTCGAATTCAGGGGTTGAAGCAGGAAATGAGGCATGCACATGCTTGAACCTTGGACTAATACTCAAAACGCTCGGATTGCAAGCATAAGAACTGGAGATTGGCATCAATTGCTCAACGACGACAACTATATTATGGATATTATAAGGAGGATCTCAAGAGGTGGATTATCCAGTTTTGACTTGGATTGGAATTTAAGTTTGTTCACTTAAAACATCTAAAACTCTTGTAATCCATCAGATTTCAAGCTATTGGTGCTGGAAGCTTACAACAGTAGGAAGGATCATATCGCCCATCTTATGCGATATATTCTCCACACGAAAATACTGAAGGCATCTGTTGACGTCATGGCAATATGCTTCCCCTTCTTTTTACTGGACATAGCTAATTAGCTGGAATCAGACTCTATCGGGAGATAAAGAATCCTACTGGAGAGATTTTTTGAACAATTTAGGGTCCATGTCGCTAAACCTGAAAATGTAATGACTCTCATGACTATCAGTAGAGGACTGAAGTGATTCTAATCAAATTTCTGGCGTGATTAAATATTGCAGTAGTTTTAGTTGGTCGACGAGATACATCCATGATTTTGATGGCTATGGTATCTAGCATCTTGGACAACTTTGAGTTCAAGATTTCATTTTAATAAGGTCCCCGTAGATCCTTAGGATGTTTACCTTGAAGCTAGCAAACTCCTATGGCCGGAAGTAAGGCTGTCAATGGGTCGTGTCGGTTCGGGTTGATTTATAGCGGGTCGGGTCAACTTGTTTATTAATCGGGTCATTTTTTCCTAACCCTAACCTGACCCGTTTATAAACGGGTTGACCCAACCCAACTCGTGTAACCCGTTTAACTAAATCGGTCGTGTCGGGTCGTTTTGGGTCGGGTTTACCCATTTGACCCATTGGTAATTATTGCCCACTAATATAAATAGAAAAAGAACCAAGTCACCAACAAGCAATACTATTGAAAAAGACAGCTTCTGAGAAATTCTATCTATTCCGTGAGAGGTTTGGACATGAAATGAATGAATGTTGGCAATTACAGGATGTCATAGAAGAGCAAGTGAGAAACAAACAGTTGCAATAATACGTCCAGAATAGAACAACGACAACAACATAACAAAAGGAGCTGTTAGATGCAAGAGATAGAGGTGAGCCTAACACTCGTCGAGTCCTTGTCATCAATTTACAAGGGGGAAATGGACAATAATGGTGGCTAAGTCTCTAAACCATGTATGGTATCCGAAGAGATCCCTAAGCATGCTCTTAGACGATGTTGAACCACCAATCTTACTTTATTTCGTAATCAAGTTGTAATAGAAACGCTAAGTTGTTTACTCTTGCATGGGAACGAGAGAGATCCTTCGGTAAGCTCTAAGCAATAAAAAACCTATTACTTTTGCAATAAAAATTTATCTTTTTTCTAGTAAAGCTATTTGGCATGTATAGATTATGCTCATTGGACATGAATTCATGTTAAATGATACTAGTCAGATCACCTGGCGTGCATGGATAATGCTTGTCAAGTGTGAAATAAGAAATTAGAAAACTCCTAAAACACTATTCAGTTAGTATGGATGATGCTCATCGGATGTAAAACTTGATTCCGAAGAACTTTAATCACTAGGTGAATATGGATTATTCCCATCAAGTATAAGACTCTTTATTTAACTAGATCGTCATGCATGGATTATACATGGAGATATCCCCAAGAGGTTATGGATCGTCGAGTATAGATTACGCTTGGTAAGAGCCCGAAGAGACTATAAACTATCAAGCATTGATTATGCTTGATAGAACATGAATAACGATGACTGTCAACTAAGGATTATGCTTGGCGGGAATCCAAAATATAGGCCATTAAGTATGGATCATGATTAGTAGTCCTAGCAAACTGTGGACCACTAAGTATTTATTATGATTAGTGGGGGAACAAAAAAACCATGACATCAAATATGGATGATGCTTGATGAGATCAACCCAAAATCAAAACGCTAACTATGGATGATGCTTAGCAGCAGCCCAAAAAGGCTACAAACCCTCATGTATGGATATTAGATGACCAAAACCTAGAGAGGTTCAAATACAATGAATATGGATTATGCTTGATCAAAAGCCTCAAGAGGCTTAGATCGCTAACCGTAGATTGCGGTTAGTGGGGACATCATTCGAATCATTAAGTATGGATTATACTTAGCACAAAATCGACCTGGTTCGGTTATGAACTATCAAATCAATCCAAAGAGAGACTGTAGAAACTTGACAAATACAAATCATGCCTTCCACAAAAAGACATATTTTGGGGAGTAGGTGTTAATTAGCCTTTTAACAAGGCCATTACGCTTTAGACTTGGACATCCATATCGCTCTTTGCTCGAGCATGGACTGGTAATAACTCGGACTAGGCGTTGGAATCGAAGCTTGATTGGAAATTAAAAAATGACATGTCTCAGATCGGTCACCTCCAAACATCATCCATTCACTTAGAAATCGTCCAATTGACTCATTAGATCATTTAATAATCACTTGATCGATCATGCATAAAACAAGATCGATCATATTAGAAAAGCCTGATTGGCACAGTCCGATCACCTTGAAAAAAAGGAACAGGTCGATCCAATACTAGCCCGATCTCTTCGAAAAATTAGGATCAATGCTCACAAAAGCGATGATTGACTTGAGCCGATCATAAGAAAAGTCTTGATTGCCTTAGGGATTAATCTGAATTCCCCGATCGATCATTTCTGAGATTGGATCGATCACTTTAGAAAAACATGTGATCGACACAGGTCGATCTCTCAAAACATATGGATTGATACATGGAAATGGAGAAAAGGCCCTGTCTGGTCATTTCAGAAATCAGATCGATGTAATTGGATTTAACACTTCAGATCTAATGAAAATAGGTGATCGACATGGCGCGATCACACAAAAATAACAAGTCAATGTAATTTTGGAAATATTCTCGATCATTACTCGAATCAGTAGGAATTTGATCATCAAATCAGTATTTTGGGAATTAGGAGGAATCGAGCCAAAATGGGTGATCAAAACAACATGATCACAAAGAAAACAAGGATTCATGCACATAAGATCGAACTGGTAAAGAGCACCAAAGGCTCGGATTGGTATAGATTTTTGAGTCAAATCAAACTTTCAGAATTCATGCGGATCAGCTAAATACATAGTATCAATGTTGGATTTTGGCTAAAAACAGATGATTGAGCAAGCACAAGTTTGGCTACAAAAAATACAAAAGTGATCAGATACGAAGGAAATCATACAGATCCCTTGAGGGATCGGTACCGATCCCTATTATCACCTGATCGGATACAAGTTTTTGCTAAGCCCGATCAAAACACAATCCACTTTTTCCTCCTTGAATTGTGTCCAATCTGATCTCTCCTACAACTATAAATCGAACATCACATGGCTTATTATGAGGGCTCTTAGCTTTTAAATTTTACTATGCAAGGACATTGCTAAAGTCTAATGACAAATATTTTTTGCTCTACATTCTTACAATCAAAATCGTATTGTACTTGTAATCATATAGTATAAACAATAGATTGCAACAAGTGGACGCAGTCACGATTTGTTGAACCACTGTAAAATTTGTGTCTTCGATTACTTTTACATAACCTATGGCTGCACTGTGATTGATTATTATAATTATTATATGGCTTAAATAAGAATTGGCTATTGGAGTCTAATTGACCAAAATCCATCATTAATAGTATTGTTAAGAAAACTAATATTGTTAGGAAAAGCGAGAATCTTCACTGATCTTGTTAGATTAATAGAAGAGTTTCAGCTCTAGAACTTTAGAGACAAAACAATAAATAAATAAAAGAGATACATATTAAATAAAACTTTATGAGTATCAAAACTAGAGTATAGTTATATAAAGAAGAATGAGCAAACCTTAAAAAGGAGTGTTACAATGAGACAAGAGGCTTCCTTAAATATAGAGAACCATACGGTATTGTCTATCTTCATAGGATGATTCATGCTCGTATGTTCATTAGATAGGCTTATTTTAAAAAAAAAATCCTGAAACATAAAAGAAAAGTTGGACATTATAAAAAAAATGAGATCTTGAACTATTCATTCAAG
Organism: Allium sativum; assembly: GCA_030737875.1. Lineage (NCBI taxonomy): Eukaryota > Viridiplantae > Streptophyta > Magnoliopsida > Asparagales > Amaryllidaceae > Allium > Allium sativum. The sequence goes on from CM060912.1 coordinate 436,712,066, forward strand.
AAATTTAGTCCATTTCCTTTACTGTATGATTTTTTTCAAGGCTTGGAAAATTCTTTGACATCCTTCTATTTCATGCATGTTCACTTAGTTCTTTCCTTTATGATCTTCCCCAGTGAATATGGGATAATTTGGAGCTCTTTACGAATTACCAAAATGATCCTAGAATGACTTTGGTTGAGCAGGGAAAAGACTTGGTTTTGTTTAGTCTTCTTTCATATTTGAATGGTAAAGATAACGAGGAAGGCTCTTTTAACATGGAGAGATGAACATTTATTTGCCATTATTATAATGCTCAAATGCTTGATTTTTTTGGCTATTTCCTCTTGGATGGACCCCCATGAGATACTCCGAAGGTTATCTAATTTGTAGAGCTTGAAATTCAAAGATGGGATCATACTCCTAGCCGTTCTCTTTCTTCAAAACAAGGAAAAGCAATCTTTTATCGTTATCACCTTTAGTGAGTTGAATGTAAAGACAAGGGGTAGTTCCAAGATGACATCTTTGTTCGCGGAGCTAGACATAATTGGTTGGAATGCTTTTTCGGATCTCCAAAAGGGAGTAAAGTCTAAAGATCAGAAGCTCTCCTTCTAACTCGAAAATGTTAATGTACTTACGCCAAAACCCAAGGTCTAAAGATATTACTCTAGAAATGGATTTGCTTATATGTTTCAGTTAGAAAATCATTGAGATGTTATGCAGTCAATAGGTTGTGAAGTGTTAAACTATAGAATCGATATAGTAAATGTTGGAAGGATAGAGTGAAGAAAAAAAAGATAACACTGAGTATTTTATAGTTGTTTAATTCGAAAGTCCCCACGTTCACTATCCTTTGCTTTTGTAGTCACTTTTGTTTAGTTGAGAAGTTTATTACATCGGATATATACATTTCAACCATTGATGAGTTTGAAATGAGCTCTAATATAAGAAAGTACAATATATTTTTTATTCATTGACATACCAAAGGAACTTTATGCCTTGAGATCTTTGCTTATCTATAATTGATATGTTATGATGCTACTGGTAAAGAGTTTTATCTTTAGATTGTTGAGATTACTTGTCAAAAGACTATGATTTGAGCTTGTAATGTACATCTGAAAGTTCTAATATGAGGCACTAATAGATGACTTCCTTCTTACCTAAATGGACTTTTATATGTGAGTTGCGTGTTGTCTTGTTGGCTATCTTAGCCAATATTCTAGTCATTGCAAACTAATGCCTTCGATTTTGGACTTGTTGTTGGGTTGCCTCCTTTGGTCTATTACACTATTCTTTTGATATGAACCCACTCCATTATATATTTATACATCATAGCAAGGTGGGTCTTGTAATATAGATGAATGAGGGTTTTGGACTTATCCTCGCGAAGATAATTTTCATTTAACTATTAAGAAATTTTGGTATAATAAACTGATTCACACATGATAAGAATTAGCAAGAATAATGATAGATGGTGAAAGAAGCCTAATTATAAAAAGAAACGAGTTTTGGAAATAAAAAAAGGAGGTTAGTATTAACCTCCATTAATGAGTGTTGACATGTAATAAAGACTAGATTCATTAAGGCTATGATGAGGAGAACACAACACAAGAAATAAAAAAGTGAAATTGGATGAACCAATTAATTTAGTCGATGCCAGTCGTACCACCTTGGTACCAAACTGATTTTTATCTAAGAATTTATATGGCGCTACCGATTCAACTTGATAGATTTTCAAATTTTGAAGACTCGAATGAGTCTAGGCCTAAACATAGGATTCGAGGAGCGAGTCATCTCTGAATAATAAGCAAACTTCAAATAGAAAGCGAATTTTGTAATGATCCGCATTGGCAGAGGTATTATAATTAATTTATTTAATTATTGAAATGGTGGTTTAGAGAATTTCATGGTCGTGGAATTAATAATGATGAATATTTAATTAAAATAATAAATTAAATAATATATTTAATTCTGAAATGATCAGAATTGGCTGAAATGGCGATATGGTGTGAACCGGATCATCTGTAATATTTAATTCAACTTGGAATTGAATTTGAATAATGAATATATTCAATCGTCGACAGTTGAACGTATAGTTTATAATATAATTATAATCGAGCTCGAATGGCGCTGCAGTTCGCTATTTGGCGATTTGAACTTCAACTGAATGTACATGATTCGTTTTAAGCCAGATTTCTGTGAAACAAGAAATGTGTGGAGCTGGTGGAGTATATATTTCTAGTGGAAGAGAAAGATCGGGATTTCGTCGTGTAGATTTTGGGATATGTCCAAATCAAATTTCAGAAAAGTCGCTATGGAATCGTTTATCGACCATAACTGTTTATTCGATATAACTGGAGATCGGGTTTGAATTTAGACGAGGTTCTTTTGGGACATAGTGATAATTTAATTTTTAGAATTTTATGGTAATTTTTAATTAATTAAATAAGCAACTTTTTATTTGGAGTATTTTGCACCCTTAATCAGCGATTTTGGGGTTTCAAAATATGAGTTAATCTACCGGTATTATTATGTTTTTGGAATCGTGACACCTCGCTCGTTACAATGGTATATTTGTTTTCGTCCATTGGAGTCCATAACCGAAGGAAGTTGTATGTAACGAGTAGGTTTAATAAACTAATAACATATATATATATATATATATATATATATATATATATATATATCGTATTCCTTCTTGGGCAAAATTTATACTTCATCGTGTCTTAACAGGGACTGGTAATTGGAACACCAACTCTACTAAAGTACTAATAAGATCGTGGCTACTTAACGTCCAAGTATCATCAAATATAAAATGATGTTTAATAAAAATATCTAAGTGTGTAAGCGGACCAAAACAAAGCCACGTTCATCTTAAAATGGGGAAAGCATCTTCAGTTCTTCACCACAGAGATAATATCCTATAAGTAGCTAAAAAAACCTTAAGACCAAATTCACTTTCTTCAAACAAAGGCAAGCCGCCACCATTCTCAGATGAAATTAAAATAGCAAGGATTCTTCCCTTCTTTCACCTCTTCTTTCCCTTCCATTCTTTTCTCTCTAGATACAAAACGCAACAGAGGGTGGTTTTCACGCAACTAGTTGCTTGCGTGGCCTATGGAGGAGGGATATCGGCCATGTTTTCCAGTGCGGCTTTGTTGTAGACGGTGGTCCCACTTCAAGTCAGATGCGTATTCGTTTAGAGCGGGATGAGGTACATAAGAACTGCTATAACGTGGTGTGCATGTGAAGAGCAGGAGCGTGATTTAAAGGGGAACTTGCGGTAAGGATTTTGTGAAGGGGAAGAACAAACAGTGAAGGGTCAAGGTGAAGGGGTGCGAGTCTGGTCTGAAGGGGAGAAGCTCAGGATAAAGTGGCGCAAGCAGGAAACGTGCCAACGTTTAGCAAGGGACTGGAAGATTTTCAGAATGTCCATTTTCGCCTGATACACTATTGCAGGCGTATCATTGAAGGTGTACACTCAGAACATCATACTCATACGGGAACAATGGTAAAAAGAAATACTGTGCAGTGCGTGTGCAGTACGTTGGATGTGGGAAGCAAGTCCGAGTTGACAGCAGCAAGAAGATAGGGACGTGAACATGTTGGGGTAAAGCGTGATGGGATGTGGCAAGTAGAACACTCGACGGCAATGGGTTCGGAGATTCTTGGAAGGGGAGCAAGGTACAAACGTGAACCGTGGGTATTGGAAAGAAAAGTTGAAATGTTTGATACTGTAAAGAAGTTTGGACTTTGGAGTACGGGTTCATATCTGTATGGGACGTGAAGCAGTGTAGATGAAGGGAGAAGAAAGACTGAGGGACGGGCTGGATTGAAAGGGCTTTGGGCTGAGAGACAAATCGTAAGGCCCATTAAAAAACTTAATAAATTTAGTTTAATTTAATTTAAATGAGGTTTGAACTTGTTAATGCAATATCTTGATCATACGACATCGGAATTTAGCAAAACAACAACCGTTGGGATCGTATGGACGGGAGCAACACAATGGAACTGACTGGGAGCGAATCAAAGCCCGTTACAATTTATAGCAAAATAAATTGTCCGTCGGAATCAAGCGATGGTTATCGTTATTAACGATGATCGTCCAATGTGAGTAAATCTCACTAACTCTGAACAGTTTATAATTTCATGTTGTATTTTTAGAACTGTTAGATATTGGCTGATTGACTGTGTGTTGACTGTTTGATTGAACTGCTAGTCAGTTAGTTGAATTCCTATATTTGTTTCTGTTTAACAGAATATATCATATGGAACTGAAAGTGATGTTATCTATATTGTTTAACATCTGTGATGCAGGGAAACAGGTTGGAGGAATCCGACTGGATTCCTCAACATTTATTTTACTATTTTCATATATTGTGATATATGATGTGTTATATAATCTGTTATGGATTATGTGTGTTGGAATGATGTTGATCATTGTTATTCGATATTTTAAATATCATAAAAGACCCTGGGATGTAAAAAGAATTATTTCAATGTATATTGAAATAAAGGGATTTTATAAAATCCACAGATTTTGTAAAAGGAAATATTTCGAAAGTAAATAAAAAGGGGAATCATTTGTAAAGTGAAGGACTGTTACAAAAAGTAAATCTTTATAAATGAATAGTTTATTCGAAAAGAATAAAGGAGCTAATCGATGTTAGTTTAATCGATTAGAGTTAAAGTAAAAGGAGCTAATCGATGTTAGTTTAATCGATTAGAGGATAAAGTTAAAAGGAGCTAATCGATGTTAGTTTAATCGATTAGAGTTAAAGTAAAAGGAGCTAATCGATGTTAGTTTAATCCATTAGAGTTAAAGAAAATGAGTTAATCGAATATAGTTTATTCGAATAGAAGCAAAAGAGTTAATCGAATATAGTTTATTCGAATAGAAGCAAAAGAGTTAATCGAATATAGTTATTCGAATCGAAAGCAAAAGAGTTAATCGAATATAGTTTATTCGAATAGAAGCAAAAGAGTTAACCGAATATAGTTTATTCGAATAGAAGCAAAAGAGTTAATCGAATATAGTTTATTCGAATAGAAGAAAAAGAGTTAATCGAATATAGTTTATTCGAATAGAAGCAAAAGAGTTAATCGAATATAGTTATTCGAATCGAAAGTAAAATGAGTTAATCGAATATAGTTTATTCGAATAGTAGCAAAAGAGTTAATCGAATATAGTTTATTCGAATAGAAGCAAAAGAGTTAATCGAATATAGTTATTCGAATCGAAAGTAAAATGAGTTAATCGAATATAGGTTATTCGAATAGAAGCAAAAGAGTTAATCGAATATAGTTTATTCGAATAGAAGCAAAAGAGTTAATCGAATATAGTTTATTCGAATAGAAGCAAAGGAGTTAATCGAATATAGTTTATTCGAAGAAAGTAAAAGGAGTTATCGAATTTATTTTATTCGAAAGGAGTTAAGTGAAATAGAGTTAATCCAATAGCGTTAGTCAAATAGAGTTAACCCAATAGTGTTAGTCCAATAGAGTTAATTGATAAGGGTTAATCGAATAGAGTTAAGTGAAAAGAGTCAATCGAATATAACTATTCGAAGGAGGGTTAAGTAAGGAAGTTAGTAAAAGGGATATAAAGTGAACTTTGACTATTTCAAAGTTAGAAATATTGTTCAGTTAAGGTCTGAGAGGTAGTTCTACCCCAACTTGATTGGCTTCGTTTTTAACCAAGGAATAGTTAATGTTCGGCAGTAAAGGAAATGGTTTGAGTTGGCATCGCGATGGTTTATTTAAACATCTGTCTAAGTCCAATGAAGAAGCTTTGGAAATGTTTTCCAAATAAGAAACCAAAAATGTTTTCAAATAAAGAAAACAAGAAATGGAAATGTTTTCCATTGTTAATAACGTATATTTTCCAAATGTAGAAAATAGGAAATATTGAATATAAGGAAACAGGAGATAAGTAAATTTATGAAATAAAGAAATAAATGTTGAATGATGTTTGATTGATATAAATTTCCATTTGGAAATAATATCGTTGGTTGCACACCTGTTTTTATTCGATAGTTAAATCACAGACTATCGAAGTTTTGACCATTTTAACGTTGTTAATATGGAGAGACCGGTTGGATTATTATCCAAAGAACCACTCTGTATTGGCATAAGCGTTGCGAATCAAATATGCCAAAGGAAATTGAAGACGGAGTTATGCAAGGGCTATCCTGTTTACAGAATAATGCCTTCGGTTCATCCTGTTCCTGGATGACTTGTATGGACGGATGTCTGACAGAGTATTTCCAGACGATCACATATATTGATTTCTCCAACCGTACCAAGAGTGGAAGCGGAGAAGGAAACTTCTTTTAGCTAACACATAATGTATGGTTGAGGACGTCAATCGGTGATTTGATGGATTTAACGATGTGGCATTCAAAGTGAATCTTGTATGATGATAAAGCGTAGCTTCCAGCCTCATCATCCGGTAAATGACAGAAATCGGGCAGGCAGCATGGCTAAGTCGGTCGCACCGAAGTAGGGTGTATAATCACCTGATCTAGAGTTTCATTTACTTCTAAAAATATATTGTTGATGTTGTCCCATTCGGGAAACGGTTGCTGATCCCAACTGTTGGTGATATACATTCGATACGCTCAAGCGAAATGAGTGGTCGGTCATGTGTGGCCGGATTGCAAGATGTTCTTGTTGAACAGAGTGTATTCCTCTCTAGAGGTACACGAGCGATAGGTGGTTCCATACCTTGTCATAGTTGGAAATCCATTACCCAATACGTGCTTGTGGTTTTGATTGTATACTATATATGTAGAACGTGAGATGAAAGCGTTTCTTCTAGATGATTATATATATTGTGGTTGATAGACATTATCATAATATCAAAGGTTTTGATATAAAGATAAATTTGGATTCTCATAGGGGAAAAACCCGTTCCGTTATGCGGCGTGGTCTTATGAGATATCGTATACCTGTATAACTATTTTTAAACTGTTTTACTCATACCAGTCCCATGACTGACCCGGAGTTTACTTTGTGGTTTTCCCTAAACTCTTGGGTGCCTAAATTTATATGGGCAGTCAAGTAGTCGGGATTTTACAGATATACTGGAAGAGTTGGAGTAGGAGGCTTTAGGATCATATAGCTATAGTTTATTTCCGCTGTGTTGTAAGTATTATACTCTGATAATGTATTGTATACATATAATGATTTATTTCAAGGATATGTTATCTATTATATGTTATTCGTTCCGCTGTGAGATTCGTGTTACTCTGAGGTTGTGTTCTTCTTCTTCTTCTATTCTAATTTTCTATCTTATCTTTCCTCACCCTCTAATTTCTTTCACTAATTACCAGGATTTTTCGATGTTTTAGTTATCGACATCGTGTTTATGTCGATAACCAAAGTCTCTAAAAATCCGGATCATTACAAATTTTCTCTTTTGGACTTTGGAATGGGCATTTTCAAATCAAAGTAATATCTTCTTCTTCTTTAACTCAAGAAATTTTATTTCATGCCTAAGATACACAAGACGATGGTCAGACCTGATTGAATTCACTATAAGAAGAGGCAAAACAAATCAACAATAAATATTGAAGTGGACATAGGCAAAAGTAATACATTAAACCATTATGAAAATTATGTACTTTTATTGCTTTTGATTAGATCTTTTATATATTACTTGTTATATTGAAATCAACTTACTTTAAAGGGTCTGTTTGGCATAGGTCCCTATTAAGTTTTAAAATTAGGCTCACATCTGGTCCTAAACTTATTGTAAATTAGGTCCCTATTTTTCGAAAATTCATTAAAAAAATACGTAAATTCATATTTAAATTAAACATGCATTCGGAAAAAAAAAATAGCTCACAAAACCATTAAATACCACATCAAAACCAAAAAACAACGAAACTTCAGTTAAATGCATAATAATATGCACATATTTGTATTTTCTTACATACATCCATGCAAGTATTTCTGTCATGGATCTATGTTGGTTTTCGTGCATACATCCGTGCAAGTATTGCAGAATTCTTGCATAAAAGTGCGCAATAATTCACAATCATGCAAATCGGTTCACATTTATTTGCATTCAAGTGTGCAAAACAACAAAGAAGTTACACATATGTGTGCAACAATCTATAGGCAAAATTTCACTTAAGCTTTCTTCATGCAACACTTGCATACATGTGTGCATGTATATAAAATAATTGCACACTTGTATGTAAGTTTTGGTCCAAATTTTCAATGAAAACGACTTCTGCAATAGTTGCATACATGTGTGCAACTATTGTGAATACTTGCACACATGTATGCAAGTTTTTTTTATTTCCATGGTCTTTTGGGAATATTTGTAGAATTTATAAAAAAAAAAAAATTACACACAGCAGCATTTTTTTTGTTGCAAAAACACGTAAGACCAATTCTAGGGACTCGCTTTATATAAATAGTTTGGGAGGGATGCCGTTTTCATTAGATCTTTATATATTATATGTTATACCGAGATCTGCTTACTTCAAAGGTGTTATGCTACAAATTGGTGCAATATTTTGGTGTTTTCACTAGGAAAGAGCTTGGATTTGAAGTTTGAAAATTGGAGATACCTATTATAAAAACTATTGTTGGAGAAAATCAACAAGGGTGTGGCAGGTACTGGTAGGTGTCATCAAATTCAGATTGATTCTTCTATGTAACAACCAATAGTTTTGTGCGTTTACACGTGTCAACAAGAAACATTATTTTCATATAAGATTGTATCATTCTATGATTTTGGGAAATGGATATTAGAGGCATTTCTGATGTTTCGAATTTTTCTATGACCGTTTACCCAAAATGGAATCTTATTTCATCTATAGCTTTTGATTAGGGTGGAATTTTGATTCGAAACCACTTCCATTGAATCAGAATGATAGTTTCCCATTCCAAAGAGTGGTTATATATCAAAAACGAATAAATCATTCAGAAGATACGATATTTGGAGTATTTTTAGAACTCAGATAGACTATTTTCAGCTATTTGGGTCCATGATTAGAGAATCCTAGACTTCGGGATACATGAAACAAAGAACTGAAATGAGTTGCTTTAACTCATTTCGATCGGTTTCTTTTCTTCTCCTTCTTCACGAAGCCCTATCTCCATCGATATAATTTTTCTTCATCCAAAATCTAAATTTATCCATAAAATAAAAATAAGAATCAAGAGATTAGTAGATTCAAACAAGAAAAGCATATCTACAACTGTTAATAAAGGGGATCTATTTTATTCCATTTTAAATCTAGTAGAAGTACTTAAATATGCAGTTTTATAGGCACGGATGAGTGATTTTATTCTCATTTACATATTTCTAAGTTCTAACCTTTCTAGTCTTAAAAAAATTCTTAAAAAGTTAAACATGTTAGGAATCTACAATTTTACATTAAACCTATGAATTTAAGTGTTTAGTGATTAGGTTGTATGACATTTTCCTATGAAGTTACTAGTAGATCTATGCAAACCTCTTATTCTTATTTTCAGATATGAACTATATAAACTGGTTGCAATGGTTGATTGTAATTGCATGTTATTTGGATGATATTTCATGCTTAGAATGTCCATTGAATATTTGGGAAACCCTACGAATGATGATCTAGAACTAGGATTTTTCCAAAAAGTCCAAAAATCAAAATTGCTTGGATTCATACCAAAATTGGAGGAAAGAGCTAGAAGATCTCTGGAGGATATGTGAAAAATTTGGAGTCGGGTGTAGTTGTGAGGAGTTGAGGGCAATTATCTTTGGATTGATTGAAAGTTGAAAGTACCTAAAATTGATCAAAAAAATTATATTTGGTAAAGGATGGTCCTATGAGGCTACGTTTCAAATTCTAATTAATTGGAGTAAGTATGGTGGAGGTATGATGAAAAAAATTTGGGTCGGCGTGCTTCCTTGAATCGAGGTCGGTGTACTTCCTTGAATCATGATCTGTGCGCTTCTTTAAATTTGGGTTGGTAGTCTTCTTTAAATCGTGGTCGTCATGCTTCCTTGAATAAGGATCAACGTTCTTCCTTAAATCCGAGTCGACGTGCTTCCTTTTTTTGGGTCAACTTTGAATGAGCGTAACTTTTGCATACTATATCCATTTTGGATGCTATTTTCTGCATAGGGTTCATGGTGGAGAGCTCTACACTTTGGAGGAGAGTAATTTCAGATAGGAGAAACTTCATGTTAGGGCATGTTGGACCAACACATGCGTGATAGTTTGGATCGAGGATTCTTTCTTCTTGAAGAATGACTCTGATAATGACTAGTTGAACTCCTAGGAGCAAAGTAATAGACTATGAGTCAAGATGGTTGGGCTATTAGTCAAGATGGAGGGGATTTTAGGAGAGGTTCAGCAGGTAGAAATTTTGATAACAAATGTAGTTGTCTAAGTAGTTCTTGACTAAGCGGCTTCAGATGGGAGTTATGAAGACAATTCCGGAATGACTCTGTAGTGTAGATACGTGTGCAATGGGATCGTTAGTATGTTGGTTCAGGTGGGTACTTAGACAACTAAGGATCAATCATCGATTGAGTCCTCGACCAGTTGTAGGTTGTAAGCCAGTTCGGAGGTTGTCCATGGATATTCAGTCAGACTACAGGTTATTTATCCAATGTGTCTTGTGATCATTTATGCTCTCATTCTCAAACAGATTTAGGTTGTCGACAAGACATAGGGTGTTTCAGCTTAGATCTCTTATAGGTAGGTATAGTTACTGTAGGACCAAACGTATTATATATCCAATGCATTGAGTGAGTGAATGTGAGGGTGGATGATGTTTAATATGTTTTCTTAGTCATTTATCACCTTAGGAATGTCATTAGATGTAGGTAGCATTGACGCAGCATAGGTAGCGTTGATGTAGAAATTTAGATACTCCACTCAGATGTAGAGTACACCCATATTACTAATCATGTATAGTAGTATAGACTTTTATATGATAACATGTTGGATGCAGGAATAAGTCAGGTATGGTTTACCGTACTGTGTGTTCCAATTATTTTTGTACTTGAAATTTCTGTCGCTTACACCGGACTTTATATGACCTAGAGTTTTATGCTTTGCTTCTTATTAGTTTGGGTGCTCTCACATGAGCAAACTAGAAATAGGTTAGGAGGAGCATGAATAGTTGAGCGAGAGGCGAGCAAAAAGTATTCATGTATTATGTATATGTACTCTATTTATTTCCATTGTTCACTATTGTAGGGCCTAGTAGTGTCTTTATCTTTTTGAGACATTTTCTTTTAGGCGTATGTGCATTTGTATAACTCTATGATATTGTGGTTTACTGTTTTGGATATGTTAATCTGTTGGATTCATTTCATTTATTACTGCCTCACCTGGTTATCAGTATGTTTTATTATTATATTTGATTCAACGCGCTATGAGATATATGACAAGTTTGGTGTATTTTAATTATTCTTACGTAGATGGCCACCTTAACTTATCTGAACATAGTTGCAGCGCATTCTTCAAGGTTTGAGTGTCAATAGTGTTGCTTGGTTGTCTCATCTAGCGTCAGAGCTTAGGTTGAGTTGTTTAACCTAAGGGATCAATCAAGAGTATATATACGAGCGCGCATACTTGTGATATATTTTGGTTTTCAAACTTATATAATAATAAATATATGTAGTATATTATAAGTCGTGCTACACAAGCACTTGTCAAGTACGATTTCTTCTAAGAGGGCAAATCATCTTTATTCCTGATTGACAAAAGAGTCGCCAGACGAGAAGTGTTATTAGGAATCCGAATTTGGTAGCTGAGGAAGGAAATGGTTCGGAAGCTGCTAACCCCGATTTGCAAACCATGATTAATACTTTCACAAGAAATACGCTATAAAATGCTCAAGTAGCTGCCCTTAACTCTGCTGCTGGGAAGCTCAACCGTAGGCGGCCAAAGCTGATTTTGCTAGCATTAATAAGGTTTTGCCAGCTTGGGAGGCAAAACTTTCATAGAAACGAAATCGTCAATGGAGGTCCAGGATTGGCTTGACATTGAGCTAATCTTTGGCGATCTTAGTCTGGATGATGCAAAGAAGAGGAGGTTGGCCTTCCGTCAACTCCCAGGACGAGTGGTGAATTGGTGAAATGTAGTGAAAGTAGCTGCACTAGAGGACAATTTCACTTCAAATTTGTTCAAAACTCATTTTCAGGAGAAGTTCATTTTGCATACCCATAAGTCAACATTTTTCAGGAAGTTTTCAAAGTTATGGCAGGGAAACATGACTGTCTCTGACTATGTGACTGATTTTGATGCTTTGTCAAAGTATAGGATGACTTTCATCGACACCCCATAGAAGAATGAGAAGTTTTGTTACCCGACTACCTGAAGCAATCCAGACTGACACGACTGGACCATCATCGATTATTGCCTTAAAAAGTGTCATTCAAACACCTAGAGATCAAATCCATTAGGAGTCGTTCAAGTACGATCATTTTAGCTCATCAAAATAGCTCTTAGATACACAAGTGTTTGGGATTGGTAGGAACCCCACTTTAAGACCCGTATGAATGCCCACACTCCAAACAACTCAAAAAATAAGTCTAAGGCATTGAGGGTCGGAACAACTTCCCAACCTCTCAGAATTCATTCCAACATTTTAAGGATCGGTATAACTTAGCAATACCTCGGGGATCAGTATAAATAAGGAATTTAACAACTCATTCCAACTTCAAGTGTTTATACTTCTTGATCCTTCAACTAGAACTTAACAAAATTTTGACCGAAGAAGAAGCAAACATGGGGAAGGAGTTCATCAAGTTAAGGTTCTTGAAATTCAACTAAGTCAATTGGGATTGGTATCGATCCCGGTGCACTAAGTTTTTGAGCCTTGCCCCCTCCTAGGCTCTTTTCTCCATGCACTTAATGGCTTCCCTCCACATCTCATCTATAAACACCCCTTACTCCTAAATGAAAATAGAGCATTTAGGCCCTTATATTTTCATTATTTTCTAAGCCCCTTGAGTAATACTAATATCAGGCTGTAAATTGTGATTCTAATCAATAAAGTGCTAAAAACTTGAGAGTGGACGTAGGATTTGACGAGCCAAATAACTATAAACATTGTGTGACTATTTTCTTGTGTTTTCTCTACATAACTCCTAATTTTCATTCATTTTTACTGTTGTATAACTAATTAGGTGTTTTTTTTTTTTACTTTTGGATATTAACATTCTGTTACTTTCACTGGGAGAATCAATAAATGCTTGTTCTTTTCTTGCCGTTCTTCCATCCAAGTTTGGAGTGCTACTTAGATCTTTGGAGATTTACTTACCAAGCTTGTTGCAATGGTAAAGGAGGGAAATCTTCCATTGCTGGATCTTCTAATGTTGACAAAGAAGCATCCATCCAGCAACTACCTTTTAATGTTCAAGTCAATGATGATATGGCTACTTCTCTTGATACTGAGGCTCCAGTTACTCAAGACAACTTGTTAAGTTACAAGGATGCTAGAGGAAACTCAAAGATTACTTAATGAACAATTCAAGCCAAAATCTTGAGTTGATGCAATAACTCCAACATAATGCTCAACGAGATATCACCCGCCTTAAAGCTAATAGGAGCGCTCAACCTCTTCCCAACTATGCCTCTGAGAGCTCCTCTTATAATACCCTTCATAGTAATCGCAACAAAAAGAAAGAATTGCTCAAGATGGTGCTAGAATCATCATCAGCGAGGGAGCATGTTAACATAGCCATTCCCGATTAGGCCCAAGTTTTGGCTAACCAACCTCTAAGAAACCAAAGAACGGATGTTGATGGCTCTCTGGATGATGAAGACATTAATCAAAGAAGGCATCCTAGGCCGCACACTCTGAAGTTAGACCACGACCACTGGAATCCACGGAGATCCAAACTCTGATTCTCACTGACATGATTTGCAAGATCATGAGAGAATCCAAGGGGCATGTTATCGAAGACCAGGAAGCCAGTACAAGACATAACCCTTCACCAAAAATGTGCTTAATACTAAATGACCTAGATGCTTCTACATGACGCAGCTTACGGTTTACTCAGAGAAGATGGATCCTCGAAATTTCTTAAAACATTATGAGTGTCACATGGATTCTGCAGCGCTACTGGCGCCATGAAGTACAAATGTTTTTCCATCTTTCTGGAAGGAGTGGCTTTGTTATGGTTCTCTCAACTTACGCCGAGAACCATTTCAAATTTCAACCAACTCACAAGAGAGTGTGTCAAACAATTCAAGATGCACATGAGTAGTTCCAAAGACATCCTGACTATCTCTAACATCTTCCAAGGAGCAAAAAGGACTCTGAAGAGCTACCTTGAAAGGTTTAACAATGTTTAGTAGAATTTGAAGAACTTAATCCTCGAATTGTCCTTGTCCAGCTTGTTAAGGACATACTTACTGACTCAGGATTCGGGGCACTGATAGATAGAAAACAATTGAAAAGCCTGGAAGTTTTCTATGAAAAAGCTAATCAATTCCTATGCTAGGAAAAGGCGCGTAGGAATAGGGATTCTCGAATTGGCCATACCAACAACCCACAGTAGAGCACTATGCAAAATAGTTTCAATACTAAGCAAACTAGAGAAAGCTCTGGAAAGGGCAAGGGGATTGCCCAAAACAAGCCCAAATCAAACAACGATAAACCTGGTAGTTATAATCAGAAGGAGGAGTCTAATAAGTGTGGCCACTTTCCTTTTAACAAAGTTTACACTCATTAAATACTCAATTGGAGACAATCTTTCTCGAGATTTGAAATTCCATGCAGTATAGGAACCCCACTTTGAGGGAATCCACATAGAGGTAAAAAAAAATTTGGCAAGTACTATAGGTTTCATGACATATTCAGCCATAACACTAGCGATTGCCGACATCTCAGAGACGCCATCGAGAAGCTCATTCATGAAAAGCACCCCGGGCAGTATGTTCAAAATCCAGCTCCAAAGGACAGAACAAGAGTCCCTCAGCACTCGTACTACCTCAAATTCAAGCACCACCTAGGTCGTCGAATCCTAGACCCCCTAAGAGATGTATTATCATTATTATTTGCGGTAACCTAACCCCACAAATGAGAGCTTTAGACGTATGGAAGAATAAGTCAACTCGATTAAGCACATCGATTATGAAGAGTGCTCCGTCGTGGATGAGACAATCCCAAAAAAACTACAGAAGACCATGGGAGATGACATTGTCTTCATAGATAAAAATGCTTTAAGGGTTGAGGCCTCATTCATCGATCCTCTTGTCATCTCAACCTATGTAGGCCAAGACAATGTCAAAAAAATCCTTGTTGATTCGGAGATTTCTTTTAACATAATCTTCAAAAAGGCCTACAACTAAATAAATCTGGAGTCCAAAGGTCTGAATCCGTGCAATGCAACTATTCACGGCTTCAGCGGCTCTACAAATTGGCCAGTCGGGCTTGTCAAACTGTCGATATAGCTCGGATATGGGGATCAAATAAGAGTTAGGATCTTTACCTTTGTCATTATCGACGTCCCTTCTTCATACGACTTCCTGGGACGCCGACCCTTTGTCGAGTTCCGAATTTGCATGGCATCTTGGTGCCTTCTCATGAAATTTCCGATAGAAATTGGGATTAGAATCATTCGGCGCGATCAAGTGGCAGCAAGAGCCTGCTACCTGTCTGAATGGAAGGATGATATCAACTATGAAAAGGGCAAAATTGCAGATGTAACACTCTGCACCAAAAGTCTCAGTGCATAGCAGCCAACAAAGTTTGAGTCATACCTCAAACGTCATAGTCGTCTTTCCTAAGATCTTGACCCACGGAAAAATGAAGAGCCCGAATATGAAAGGGCTACACCATTGGAGCCTACAATTGACATCCAATCAAACCTACCAGCCATCTCGGGCCTTGAAGATCGGATCACAGTTTTATCCGGTCATCAGGAAGGAACCCATCGAATTTCTATGGGATAAACTAACAGTTTTTGCTTAGGACCACTATGATTTGTGTAGCATCGATCCAGGAATTACATGTCACATGCTTGGTATCAACCCAAATTTCCTTCTAATAAAGCAGAAAAACTGAATCTTAAGGTCAGAGAGATCAGTAGCACTCAGAGAGGAGGTGTATAAACTACTTGATAACGCCTTTATCTGCAATGGCCTCTATCCAGAATAGGTCTCCAACTCAGTATTAGTAAAGAAATCGAATGGAAAATGGCGGACATGCATTGATTATCACAATTTGAATAAAGCATGCCCGAAGGATAGCTTCCCGATTTTGAAGATCGACGAACTTTTTAATGCTACTGTCGGTCACAAGCTTCTTTCATTCATGGATGTTTACTCAGGCTATAATCAGCTTCCTATGCATGTCTTTGAACAAGAGCATATTTCTTTTGTTACCGATCATGGGCTCTATTGCTATGATGTTATCCCCTTCGGTCTCAAGAACATTGGAACCACCTATTAATGATTGGTCAACGAAATGTTTAAAGACCAAATTGGGAGATCCATGGACATCTACATGAAAGATAGGCTTGTGGAAACGCGACTGTCGAATGACCATGTCGGTAACCTTGCAAAGAGGTTCATTGTTCTTCGTAAGTGCGACATGAAACTCAATCCCTTGAAATGCCCTTATGACATTGCCTTAGGAAAATCCTTGGGTTTCATTGCCAATTCATAAGGGATTGAAGCTAATCCTAAAAAGATTAAGGCTATCCAGGATATCAAAGTTCTAGAAAAAATCAAGTATGTTCAGCTTCATCTCAAAAGAAACCAACAAATGCATACCTTTCTTTGATCTAATCAACAAAAGGGAAGCACAACTTTGTGAGAACGCCGAAGTGTATCGCCGCATACCACGACCTTATGGATCATCTAGAGAAGCCTCATATTTTATCAAAGCCTGTAGGCCATGAAGAGTTATGTATCTATTTGGTTGTTTGTGCATGCCATTAGCTCAATGCTCGTGTGCAAAGAAGATCGTGTGCAAAGAAGATCGTGTCCAAAGCCCAGCCTACTACATCAATAGGAGATTGACAGGAGCTGAAAAAATTATTTGAGACTTGAAAAGCTCGCTTATTTATTACCTATCGATTTCTTCCTGAAAGCTTCGCTCTTATTTCCAGTCACATTCCATCAACATCTACACTGGCCAATCGCTACAATAGGTCCTTCAACGATCTAGGGCGTCTGGAGACTCTTAAAATGGAGCGTCGAGCTGAGCCAGTTTGAGCTGACCTTTATCCCTTGTAGAACCATACTAGGGTGAGCCTTGGCATGTGTTGTTGTTGAGTTCACTACTTCTGATGACCCACGAAGAATAGTGAGCCACCCAATATCCAATGGAAGTTGTACGTGGGTGGTTCATCAAACAATCAGTGTTATGGCATCGGATTTATACACATTACTCCCGAGGAACGCTCGATTTGTTATGCTTTGAAGCTCAACATCCCTACTAAAAACGATGGAGAGTATGAGGCCTTGATTGTTGGACTCAAAATTGCAAAAGAATTAAATAGCAAGGCCATGATCTTCTCGGATTCACAACTCATCTTACATAAAGTACGTGGGGAGTATTAGGCCAAAGGGGACGGCTAGCTCCTTATCTCGCTAGGGTTTGTGAACTACTTACTAGCTTCGAGTACTTTGTTATCACTCACATTCCTCGAGAACAAAATGAAAAGGCTGATTCACTGGCCAAACTAATAAGTTCTAGTGATGCACAACTCATGCGGATTATCCCAGTCGAAGTGCTTGATTCTCCACGTACCAATCAGATGAAGAATGATTCGATATTGATGATGAAGTCTGAACCCAAACTTGAGTCATGGACGACTCCTATCAAAAATTAATTGCAACATGGAATCGTTCTCGGCAGTCGAAATAAAAAATGACCACTCCTTCGTAAAACTTCAAACTACATCATTCAAGAAGGAACTCTATGCGAAAGAGGAAGTTTTGCTCCACTACTTTGGTGTATAGCCCACAACGATGCCAAACGTGTACTACTAGACATACATGAAGGCGAATGTGCTGACCACACCAGAGGGTAAACTCTAGCAAAAAGATTCTCCGCTACGACTATTTTTGGAAAACTCTTGAATGGGATGAAGATGACCATATCCATAAATGTGACAAGCACCAAAGATTCTCTAAGATTCCTATAGCCATGCCTACAGAGCTTACACAAACGGTCAGTCCACAGTTGTTCACAATTTGGTGAATCAACATAATCATAATTTTACCGATGGAAAAGAAGGTGCTTGACATGCCATAGTTGCAGTTGATTATTTTACTAAGTGGGCCAAAGCCAAGCTCCTTTCTACAATCACAATGAAGAAAGTGATCAACTTTGTTGTCCTCAACATCATCTGCCATTTCGGAGTTCCCAAAATTATCATTTCTGGTAGCGAGACCCAATTCGAGAATTCTGAGTTCAAAGACTTATGTCGCCGCCATCGCATTGAGAAATAATTTTTGACAGTAGTTTATCCTCAAACAAATAGACAAGTAAATCAATTAATAAGATTATCAAGTCCATTATATGGAACCGTTTGGAAATGACCGGAGGCCGGTGGGTAGATGAGCTTTCTTTACCCTTTGGGCATTTTGGACTACCCATAAGTCAATGACTGGTCATGCTCTATTCGCCCTCTCATATGGTTCTGAAGCCTTAATCCTAATCGAACATGGACTTCAATCTCATTAAGTCACTTATATAACCCAAAGACCTACAGAGATCTCCTCTTGGAATCTCCTGCCTTACTGGATGAGAAAAAGGATGAGTCTGAACGCAGAGCCACTGCCACTGCTAACGGTTCACCCAATATTTCAACACCAAAGTACATCCAAAGCACTTATACAATGGCGACCTCATCTTGAAATGGATATTTCCTATTCCGACCGGTCTCAGTCCTCACTGGGAAGGTTCGTACATCATTCAAATGAGGCTTGGAGAGGGAACTTTCAAGCTAACGACCATTGATGGTGCCGAATTGTCAAGATCATGGAACAATGAGCATCTTCACTGCTATTTTTCCTAAGCCTACTTTACAGAGCTTCTGCTTTCAGTAAGTGTTTTGTTTTCCATTCAAAGTATCATAAAGTGGCTATTTTCGCCAATGGTTTTCATCAATAAAGACTTTTACCTCCATTTTCTTAGCATATTTAGTTTATGTTAACATGTTAAGTTAAGAAAACGACCGACTTGCATACAAGAGTGCACCACACTGGATCGACAACTCGAAAGCTTGGAGTCGATCTACCACTTCGAGTCTGCGCTTAGACTTAAACCTTGTAGGAGAGGTCCGACCTTCCACATGTCAACTTTAGTCCCGAACCAACGTCGAGGCAAAGTATAAACAACTTGATGCTTACAACTTGAGTGTCCAATTCTGTCCCTCGGTCTTCATACTTGGTGGAAACCCGCCAATTAATTGAGTGTGATATTGACCACTCGCTCAGCTAACTCCAATCCTCAAGGCTTGGGTATTAATATAAAGGATGAAGCAGTGATGTCATCCATTTGGCTCATCATGGCATGGAATAAATGATGGCAAGGAGGTCCCAGTAGTGGGGCTACCATCTTCGAACTTCACACGACGCAAGACTAATGACTGAAAGGAAGTCATGAGAGTGAAGTCGATGCACTCAAGCTTTATACGACTTGATTCTAATAGAGTCTCAAACAACTCAAATATAAGTATAATGAAGAGTTACATTACATGAGTACAATTACTAGAAAGTGTAAAACAAAATAATCTAACGCTTAGAACAAACTCGTACGAAACTAAGGTAAATCTAACTTTTATTCACATGTCAGGATTTCTTTTTAATGACATGATATGCAAAAAATCTCTATCGTGCTTGCAAAACAAGGGCCTTACTCACGTAACAACCAGCCTACTAAAAGCAAAAAATAAATCTTTATCAAAAACTTCCAACTATCTAAGAGTTCACTTGGAGGAGTCACCCTTCTTCCTTTTCCTTTTCTTCTTTTCCTCTGACTTCTTTGATGGAGACTTTAGTGGTTTCTCCTTTTACTACTTCCTCCTCTGCTTCGACCCGCTTCCACCTCTTCCCTTCTATCCTGTGGGTGGAGTTAGCTCAGGATGGGGACCCATCTCGAAGCCTAGTGTCGGGTCTCCCATGAGCGCTTTCTCTTTTTCATTCGAGATCTCCGTCACTTCATTCTAGACACCTACGAGAAGAATCATCTTTAGTGGAAAAGGAGGTATCTTAACTATTGCCATCAAAGTTTGAACCTCCTTACCTTCCTCCTTGGCATTTTTCTAAGCCTCCTCCTAGATTATCCTGACGGTTTCCTCCTCGGCCTTTGACTTGGCCTCTTCTTGTCTTGTAGTTATGCAAGCCTGTAGTTCTTGTACCAGTTCATGCATGGTTGTCCCGCCTATGTCACCACCTTGGTCGGTCATCTTCACCTCTTCTTCTGCCTTCAGTCCTCCAGTATCTTTGAAATTTCTTCCATCATATCGGAGAGGTGGCCCTGATCGACTTCTCCCAGTTCCAAACTCATGTAAATATCGATGTTCCAAATTCATCGCTCATTTGCCTCTTATAGCAT
Organism: Allium sativum; assembly: GCA_030737875.1. NCBI lineage: Eukaryota > Viridiplantae > Streptophyta > Magnoliopsida > Asparagales > Amaryllidaceae > Allium > Allium sativum. The sequence continues at coordinate 436,732,571 of CM060912.1, forward strand.
CAACATCGAAAGCAAACCAGATAGGAACTATAGCCCCAAAATGGACAGGAGTCTCCATCCTAAAATACCTACACGCCAAAGAGGGTGATGTGTTAGTATACTCCCATTTCTGGAAATCATATTCTCAAACACTAGAGTGAAAGTGGATATACTTCCCAACTTCTTCTTGGTAACTTCCATAGCTTGGTGCCTTTAGCTATTAGTGGTAGGAAGCCCCAAGTCTCCATCCTTAGATACTTAGGATCATAGGGCAGATGGGATGGGCCACTGGTAGAAATTGGAAGAATAGCTTGAATGTAGGGAGCACCAACTTTGGTCGTGTAAGTGACGATGACGTTCTCGATCATCACTACCTTCCTTTGACCTCCATAGCTCTTTCCACCTCCTTTGCCTCGGCGTCCTCCTTTAACATAACCTTCCCTTTCGCCAATACCCAGCGCTCGTCCTCAATCAAATACTGAGTCATTAAGGCCTCCTCATCCACCATATACTGTCTTAGGTGGCGTCCTCGTCCTCTAGGAATCTCTCCTAAGTCATAACAAAGATGCGAACATAATCATTAACCTATGAGATTTTGCGATATTGAATAACATTTGCATATAATCCCAGGATTGATGGATCAATTCGCCTCTCAGCATCCACTTTAGCATCCCTCGCCTTTGCTCTTAGTTCCTCCAACTGGGCTTCGAATTGTTTTTAGCTTCGTTAACCAGACCCAGCACATCTCGATGCCTCTACTGTCTCCTTATCCTTACTTGTCGGCTCAAGCTCAATTTAATTTGACATAGACTTTTCCTGAGCTCTTTGCATTCCCTACTGAGATTCTCAGTCTTCTCATTTTATTTATACAGCCGCTGATTCTCATCAGTAAGTCGCTTATTATCCCTCTCAACTACAGCGACTCAAGCAGATAAAGAGGCCACCACATCCTTGTGCTACTCCCAAGCTTGAATGATGGTTGCGCATGCTTCTTCGGTCTTTTTGTTGGCGGCTTCTAGCTCTTCCTTTAGCTCCTCTATCTTGACTTCCCAGGACTTTTATGTTGTCTTGATCAGTATTCGACTCGAGCTTTAGGCCCTCAATTATAGAATTCTTCTTATATATCAACTTCGAAAGCTTCTTATCGTTGCTCATGGACGGATTTGCTAAACCATTTAGTTCTCTTTATTCCACGTCTAATAATTCATGAAAATAATTAAATAAGTAAAACTTACTATTAAATATTTTTTCTAAGGAAACTAGGAATTTTGAAACTATTTATAAGGATTTATGGAAGCAATTGAGAGAGAAAATACCATACTTTAAGGGTTTTGAATAATTAATAAAATCTTAGGAAAAATATGATTAATCATTAAAAATCCTCTAAAAATGTCAAAAAACATCTATTACAACAAATCATGAATTTAGAAAATTTATAGAAATTTACTTGGATTTGATCCGAAACTGGTTGTAGATGTCACATATCATGTCAAAGGTCTCCTTGTCGATGTTAAAGGAATGGGATGCATCTTGGGTAGCCAGAAGAGCACCTCGAAATAAATTCTCGGGGAGTTCTTCATCACATATGTCTTCCATTGCTTGGGTGTTATCTCATTTGCCTAAGAAGTCCTCCCCACTGCCTTACTCTGCCTCATATCTTCCCATCTTCTATCTCCCGAGCCTTCGCCAGGCTTGTCCATGCCTGTGATTTTCATTAGAGGAGAAGGGGGAATGTTTTGGCATAGGAAAGGAAGGCGAGAAAGTTGGGGAGCCGCCGACATCCTAGTGCTTATCGACTCTGTCTCCATCGTAGGCTCTATCGACCTTGTACTTGGAGGTGGGGACTCCGAGCGTCGAGGATAATCTCATTGATGGTAGCTGTCGTTATAATCATGGAAGTGCTTGGACCTCCTCTCCCGCCTCTGTGTTCTTTTGACAAAGATTTCCACAATATGTGGCTTTGACCTTATGGGGCCTCCTTCACCCCGGTCTTTATCCCTGTTGCCTTTACGAGTCATTGCACCTGGACAAGGTAAACTTGAGTCAGAGACGGTCGTCCCACATATGCATAATTTAAGTGTTGTTCCATGCAATGCTTATGAGCATGTATGTGTCCAAGTGTTCCCCCTAATGAACAGATTGTCGGCTTGTTTAAAGGGTTTTCTCTCCGACGTTCAGTAATAAGCTTTCAATGTTTGTGTCATTTGATCCTAAAGACGACATCTCAATTGGGATCTCGCCCAATATTTTTAACTGATCCTCCACCTTCATTGATGTGGAAGTTTCTGAGGACGTCACCAGGGGAACTGGTATGTAAGCCTCTCTCAACCTCATCTCCTTTGTCAGAGATAGAATGAGAGTGGAAAGCAAACCCTCTTCTCTAGAAAACTCCTAACCACTACCGTCATCGACCTCTACTACCTTCTGAGCTCCGAATTTTTCCCTTTCAGTTGGGGGCATGTCGGGAAACACTACGAGGGGCATGTCGGGAAGCACGACGAGGGGCACATCAGGAAGCAAGTTCAGAGGTTCTTCTCCTCCTCCAGCTTCCACATCTTCTTCCTCCTCGTTATCCTTACGACCCATAGAGAAATATTTGGGAAATAAGCCTACTAGTTTGAGAAGGTAATCTGAAAGTAAAGTCTGGGCATCATGAAATTCATCTCTAACATCCCTCAATGCCAATGTTAGGGACTGAGACGATGGTGACGATGGTTTTGATTACAATAACCTTATTTGAACTATTACTATAAAATATATACTAACACTAGTATATAAGAATATATATATATATATATATATATATATATATATGCAGGCACTAATTTTAAAGACTGTACAGTTTATAGATTCATGATTGCAATGAAGAAGAGTTCAAGATTGAAGATTCATGAGTAGCAAGAGTTCAAGATTTCAAGAAATCAGGATAAGTAATAGAGTCTAATTTTTTATTAAACTCCGTAATAGTACTTAGATCCTTATTCCAATTTTCTAACCATTTTAGCCTTATAATATTTTAAATGTTCCTAACTTTTATTTTAAAATTGATTTCAAAATTATTTTCTATATCTCTTAATATTTAAACTTATTTATTATATTTTAATCTAACTCCTGATTTAAATATTTTAGATTTTCTTACTTATATTTTAGTCTTAGTTATATATGTTTATTTGAGTTTTAGTATTGTTATTTCCTTATATTTATATCTATAGTTTTATAAATTAAGTTTTAAGTTTCTTATATTTAAATTTGTTGTTTTATATTAAACTTTATATCACTTTTATAGATTATAAATATATGTCTTAATATATATTCTTACCTTATTATGATACTTTAATATATAAGAAAATAGTTTTTTTAGACTCCATAATTTCCTTAATTATTTAAGCAACTGGTGTGATTATAGCTCGTAAATCAATTATGTGATCTTGTAGCCTTGTTAAATCAAGAGAGCGCCTTGTGCTTGGAAGCAGGTGGTGGTGGACCCCGTGGCTATTGAAATCAAAGATTATAATAATAATAATATTTGAAAAGAAATCTACACAACCTAGAGTTGTATATGACTGGATATATACCAGTATAAAATTCCGGTATGTTCTTTCCATTACTGCTTTTACCTATTATTTGCATATGTGATTGATTTTGTGTTTGATTTATATATGTAATTTGCATTTGATTCTGTTAAATTCAAAAAGATTTCAAAATTTTCATAAATTCCATTAAACACTATTCACCCCCTTTAGTGTTAGATTATCCTTTAGATTCGTAATCCATATTTCTCAATAGCCAAGACTCTGTGAAATTTATATTATCTCTTAGAATGCAGGGAATATCTCTTGTTTCCATGACCTTGAAAATAATAACCATATCTTTGTATATTTAGAATAAACATATTCACCAAACCCCTCTTTATTCCCTTTACCTCGTTATATATTCACAAAACTTCTTCTTTTTCCTTTACTTTGGAAATATCACTATAATTTTATTAAACCCCTTTTCATTTCCCTTACCTGACTTATTATAATTAATTATATGAATGAGAATGGAATATAATAGGTAGGCTTGTCCTAGGGACAAGTGGAAATTATAACTTAGGTTATAATAAATGGAAAGGAAACTTATAGATAAACCTTAGTTAAGAGAACTAAGTTAATAAGTAAACAAAAACAAGTTGTAATGACAGTGTAAGATGAGGTTATGATTAAATAAGAAAGAATAAGGTAGCCTTATGGAATGAAATAAGTTATATTTAATCATATATATATATTAATGTAACATGTTGATAGAAAACATGTGAATGGGGATAAGATATAATTAATTACACGTTAAGTTGAACATGTTATTGTAACCTGAAAATCTGAAATTGGACAATGAATAACAGGATAATAATGTAAGAAGATTATAGATTATAGACCCTGAATTACAATCTAGCGAATAACATGTAGGGGTTTATTAATGAACTTAAATGGGTTAAGTTATGTAACTGAAATTAATAAGCGAGAGGGGTCCATTTCTTAGAGATATAAGGGCATGTAGAGAACTTGGTAACTTGAATAAAAAGTTAATATGATTAGAAATAACCAAGTAAACTGGAAATCGAATGAGGTGGAGCAAGCGCGTAGTTAAATGTTTAGACATAGGGTCTACCAATACGTTAGTGTGATGCGCTTGGACCAGTCCGCACATCTGATGGTGAAGAACCCAACAGGGTAGATCATCTGGTGTTTAGAGACACGAGAGGAACACGTCCATCTGATTACTCTGCTGATATTCTGCTTGTTGGCTCTGTGAGACTGGAAGGAAGCACGCGGCTTCCGAGGGACGTGGTAGGGTACTCCGTGGTTGTCCTCTGTTGCGGTGCATGCTCGGGCTGTACTCGTAGGGGATGGGTCTATGTGTTACCACCCGGTGAGTATACCTTGACTGCAATGGTATTTTGGCAGTTAGAAGGTTGTGGCGGTATGACATTGGGGTGATTCGACGACTTGCCTATAGATAGGCTGGTCAGGACCAAATAAAGGATAGTAATCGTCGGATACCTTTCATCGACAGTCAGTGTTACGCGTAAAGTCTAGAGCTAAACCTACAGACCATTGATCTTTCACTATCGAGACTTTGGTTGCGGGACGCGCCAATTTGGATGTAGATTATTTGCAAGGGGCACATCACTTAGCTCTTGATGTAGTATTTCACTAGTTAAGGGAGGGGTCGAGGTGGGACCATAGGCACCATAGAAATGTAGACCATAGTTTAGATATTTGTACTTTAGGTCTCTTTAGCCAACCTATAAGTAACTTAGTGGAACATGGAAAATTTCATCGAGAGGAATCAACAAAGAAAAGAAAAACGGTATCTATGAAAGAAAGGCCAAAAGCGAAGGCAGCTCTCTGGGTCCCTACCGACGTTGGGGTGCCAAAGCATGGGGAAATATGGAAAAGCTCCTGATCGATTTCCGTGCATTCAGATGCAGCCCTATTACGGAACTCGTGGTACAGTAGCCAGTACGTACGTGTGAGGAATCTGGATACATGCACACCGCACTAGGTGGTGTACCATAGACGCTAGGGCATTACTCCGTGTTAAGATCGAGCTTGGCCAAGGAGTTTTGATATGGCAGTCTGTATGCTTGCATAGCATATGTTTAACATGAAACTGTGTTTATTTTATGCTCTTATATCTTATCTTTTGTGTATAAATAAATATTACTTGGGTATTATTTTGTTGTTTGTATAGATGTGTTGTCCAAACCTCATTCAGCCTTAAAAGTGAAGAATAGATGCCATATACATGAAGAATTTCATAAGAAGCTTCATTGAAGGCTAGTTGTGTTCACATTGGTCACCTTGGAAGGAGATTGGTAGAAAAGATCGTAGGAAATCTTCTGTCAATCAAATGGACACATAGCAAACAAGGATAAGAGGAGGATCTAACATAATCTTTGATGAGGAGGCCCAGTTAGATGATTAGGTTTTGCAACTCAGCTATAATACACATGTATATGTTGGATCTAGATTAACCCTTTAAGGTTTATTACAGATTATCGAGATATTAAAAAATAATCGCAGCACAGATAATTGCAGAGTAAATGCGGAAAGTAAATAACACATAGAGATACCCAGCTACGGCAAGTCTTGCCTACTGCTGCATTCCAAGGTTTCTCCTAGGTGTTAATAACAGATCCCGCTTACAAACACTGTAAACTCGCACTCCCTACTCCTATACTAACCCTACGCTCAAAACCCTAGACTGATCTAATCCTCTAGATCAGATTTTCCCTGATTATAACTCCGTAATCAATAACCCTAGTTTTTACATGCTCTAGTAAACTGTCAGTTAACCCCTAACTGAATCTCCCCTAGAATGATCAGACGTTTTACAACACAAATTGAAAATTACAAAATAAAACAATAACAGAAACCCTAGCTTAAAAAATTCAAAACGACTTAGCCCTTATTTTAACACTTAAACAAAATGGTAGGGCTAAAGTGTGGAAAATGGCCAGCCCATTTTTCTTCTACGTTGAACCCGATCTCTTCCTTCTGAGGAGATAAAAAATGGCGGCAGCAAAAAGCTAGGGATTCTCTGAATTTCCCCAAATCAAATTGATTGTTGAAAGATTAGTCTCTTATGGATTCAGACTCGAGTTGCTTGCTTCTTCGATTGCATGTTATCTGACTCGGGGGAAATTGTGGCAATCGAAACCTTCTGAAAAATTGTGAGTAAAACTGAATTTTAATTTCTCTACTCTTTGAATTATTGATGCTTGAGTTTCGATGGTTTTCAATACACCTTTTGCATGTGAACATAGGTGTTTATGTATGATACTTAATCCTTAATCAACTCTGATTTCCTATAATGGCTTGAACTGATTTGCGTGAGATGCTTGATTCCCCCTTTTGATTGAATCACCTTTTATGTCGATGTGTAATTTCTGAAAGATAGTTTCCCCCTTTGTGTAGCATGATTGAATGCCGTGGACTTGTTACCAAAAACAGATTTGTGAAATTCGAGAAACATGTTTTACCCAAAAAGAAATTGTCGGATTGAAATTATGCCTTGAGTAAATAAAGATATGATTTCTGGAAACAATTCTTGACCCTTTCAAAAATTGTGTTGAGCATTTCTGGAAAGAACTTAATTTCCCTTTGCCAAAAATGATTTCTTGTCGAGACATGAAATGTGATATCTGTGATTTTAAAACTTCCAAAAAAGACTTTTCTGGAAATAACCTCTTAATTATCTCTGAAAAAATCTAGGCAAATAATCTGTTCCACTTGATTTCACATTCAAATGGGTGCATGCTTCATTGTTCATTACTGCATGCACTTATGATGACATTGTAGAATTGAAATCTGGAAAGCTTGAGTGCTTCTCCACTTACATGTTTGTTGTGATTTGTTCACATTTGTTTAGCTGCTTTGGCATTTGCATCAGTGCCACTTGACCATATATACGATGTTCCACTTGTGCACTTTGAACTGTGCACTGCTGATCTTTGTTGCTCACCTGAGTTACTTGCTGCTCCCACTTGAACACTTGGATATGCTGATCATTCATGTAATTGTTTACTACTTGAAACTAGAATGACCTGACTTTAATTTTCTGCTTTGAACTTGATCCACTCTGCCTTGAGTTTGAACTAGGCTGTTTTGCACCATTCTTGTTCATTCATGTTGAAACCATGTTGTACCACCATGCATACATTTTGTTACTTCATTCTGACTTATGAAAACTCATATTTCTCCATGAATTGCTATGATCATAAAAACTGTCTTGAACATGTTTGAGAATGCTGAAGTATTGTTTGTCTTTGAAACGTGACATGGTGCTCGATCATAATTGTTACTTTATTTCTGCAACATTCTTGAATTTTTGAGTTGCTTGGCACTACTGTGTACATGCACTGAATATATGCACTCATCTGCTCAACCCTTTGCTCAACTTATTATTCATAAGTGCATTGTACCATCTTGCTGCACCATAAGCCATTGACTTGCCGCATACACACTTGACACTAACTGGTCTGGTTTGCAATGTCTTGCGCTCGACCCCATGTCTCATATTTGAGCTGATATGAATTGTTCCCACACTTGTCTCACTTGAGAAATGATTTTTATTGTTGTTTGCACCATTTTAGACATGCATGTACACCCATATTTGAGAACTTGAGCATTGCTGAAAGACTTCATGCTCTATATACACACATTTATGTCCACTTGAGCTTGACCATTTCATGTTTCCATGTATATGTTGTGTCATTCATGTGTGTCATTTGGCATGATCCATGCTGACATGGCCTCTTGATTTAGTTCATGCTCTTCGACCATGTGTATTGATGACCATATTCACCTGAACATCTATATATATGTATATATATATATATACAATAGTGTGTATATACATAGATTGTGTACTGAAATTTATTTATCAGCAGACTGCTGCACTGTGTTGTGGTTGTTCAAAATCAGCTAGTTTTGACGTTGGTTCTGATCAGCAAACTAGTGTGATATGTTGAGGCTGATCAGTGGGTACTAGATGGATATATATACAAATCAGATCGAGTTAGAAAAATGATGAGAAACACATCGAAATTCTGAGGCAAATAAAATTTTCTAAAAAAAAATTATATTCGCTAGAATTTAGAATATGTCTATTTGTTCCAGATACTGTGTGTGTTTCTGTATGTGACAGATATGAAGGCTGGACTGACTGAAAGCTGTGAAGATAGAAGATTGAAGATGAAGACGAGAACAGTGTTTGAGTGTCTATATATAAATATAAGTGAAAATGAATTGTATGTATATGTATTATATAGACATAGTGTTGTAGTGAGAAGATGATGTATAAGAATGTGAGAATTGTACTAATATTTGTATTAAACAAATCTGATTGAAATAAAATATTATTTCATTGTGTTCAAACAAATTTGTCTATTGTATACTGTTTATTTACAAGTACAAATTCATGTGAAGTGTTTAAATAGTGGAGTTACAAATAGTTGTATTGTTTGAATGTTTGAAACATAATATTCAATTTAAATAAAATACTATATGAATATATGAATGTCTTCACAGTCGTATTCTATTTAAATGTAAATACTATATTCCTGTCTGTGATGTATATAAAACAGTACAGTACTGAACACATTTAAAATAATATTTATTTACCTGTTATCATCAAACAAAAATCATATAATTGTATATACAACTACGTCATATACAACAATCTCCCCCTTTTGATGATGACAAACAAATAAAAGATTTTGAACACAATAAATGTGTTTGACAGTGAATATTGAACTCCCACTATTTGTTAGCTCCCCCTACAACAGAAAACTCCCCCTATAACTGTTCATGAGTGAAATAAACTGAATTAAAAATATTTATAAAGTATTCACCCATAAATCAAAATCTCAACTCATTCTCCCCCTTTTGTTATCATCAAAAGGATATAAAGTTTAAAATGCAGATGAAAAATGGCTAAAAATATAATTTCAGCTTAAGAGGAAGAACGATCATCATAAATCTCAATTAGTCAAACAAAAATCATAACAAACTGAGAACTAGTGGCATATTTCACATTTTAGACAATGATGGATTTACGATGAATTTATAAAAATGGAGAGTTATAAAAATATGATTCCAATTATTTTCAAAAGAACTTTTATAAAAAAAAAGCTCAAAAACAGTGATAGATTTGGACAATAATTATTAATTCAATTTAAGTGACAAAATCAAATAATCTCAAATCCCAATAGCTATCAATCAACAAAACATAATACGTCATAAAATACTAACACATTTCACAAAATAGAATATGGATTGATAGGCTGGTTTTTATACACAAAGGAGAATTTCAGATTAATTTCTATCTATTCAAATTGTTTTCTTTTCTTTTTCTTTTAATTTAAGAGCACACTGACCACGCATAACCAGATCTTGGATTTTTAAATGAGATCAGTTGCAGCTTAAATATAAGTAATCTCATAACCATGCATAACCAAAGCTTGGATTTTTAAACGAGGTTAGAAAAACACTTATGAATATTAAATTTTTATTATTTTCAGTTTCAAAATGAAAAACTCCTCAGTATATAAAACCAATATGGACGATATAAATGTGATAGGTACAGAAATGGTTTGTGAAATAAATTTATAAATTAATTATACTATGAAATATGATCAACTTACTGAGATCATTGAAAATTTTCAGTTATCACTAATTCTGAATAATATTGTAACCACACTTCCATCACAAATATTTTCACTGTTTATTTAAAATGTTTTTTTTAATATTAAACTCTCCACATTAATATAAAAAAACATGATGAATGGCAAAATAATGGTAGATAAAAGAAGATAGCCATGAAATAATTGTCAATTCAAAGATATTATAATAAATGTTCAACCATCATGAAAATATAAATAAAATCTCCACTTGTTGTAAAATATACTGCGGTCACAATTCATCACAATTTCAAAATCTGTTAATAATTTTGAAGAATTATAAATACAGTTCAATTTGGATATAGATTTCAATTTCTGAATGAATAATCAATAAATAATTCTAAAATTGAAAAACAATTACAAGAGGAAAATGAAAGATCTATACAAGACACGAGAGATTAAAAATATATACAGCTAAATTAAATTTAGCACTTAAAAACTGATACCACTTGATGTCCCTATTAATGAGGATTGTAACAAGATACTGGAGGCAAACAATGATATCACGGACAAAAGAATTTAATCACGAGGCCCAAGCAGACAAGACTAACAAATTAATTTCATTTATCAGAGCATGGTATATATTTGATACCAAAATAGGGAGTCACTAAAAAATATTTTCAAAAACAATATCATAGCAGCACAAGAAACCAATAGCACAGCAGACTTATCAGAAGACGTTTCTGATGGTAATAGAATATGATTCATGATCCAAGATTAAAAATACCATTTATTTGAAATCATTTGAGGAATATGAAACTCTCAAGTTTCGGTGAATTAATCACACCAGAATGTAAATTTTAGATTCAAGATATGTGTGTGATTCAGTAAATCAATAATTTCAAATGATTTTAAACAAACAAATATTCAAATCAAATTATCATGAAATAGTAGTGAGTTTTAAGACCTGATTTTCAAAGAATTTTCCACAAGTATTTTCTGACAAGTACACGAGAAATTTCAGATCATTAACATCAAGTTTGAGAGGTATTCATGATCCAAAAAATTAAAAATAATTTATTTGAAATCACTTGAATTGATGTCAAGTTTGAGGTATAATGAATTATTCACACAAGATTGATAATTTCAAATTTAAGTGGTGTGTGATATTCAAAATATCAAGAATTTCAGATGATTTCAAACAAAACTAATTTCAACCATAATAATCATGAATAAAGATGAATTTCAAGATGTATCACTGATTCAAAACAATTTCAAATATTCAAGCCAATCTGAAAAATAACGAAATTATCACAACTTATAAATGGCAGAGTGCTGTAATGAGTATAATATTTCAAGCTTTTCTAAAATGAATTAGAAGAAACTCAGAACAGCAGAGGTGTGTGAAATTTCATTAAATATTCAAATCTTCAGAAATTTAGAATCCAAATTAGCAGTGTTCAAGATATGACATGAATACTTCAGCACTGTTATGAATTCAAAAATCAGAAAACAAACTTCAAAACAATTACAAATATTTACAAGATTAAATTCAAGATCTATAAAAGACTAAAAATATCAGAGTTTTGTTCAAATGAAGTGAATTTCCAGAAGATCGTGAATACTGCAATTGGAAGTTAAGGAAGCACAAGAAGTTATAATGATACGACAGTGACAAATCAAATCAGAAAAATAAAAAGAAAGGGAATAAGAAAAAAATAGGAAAAATAAAAACAGGGAGTACACAAAAGAAATTGTGAGTCTAGAGATCATACCTGAAAAGGATGTAAGCAAAAGAATCTCTAATTCAGCATCTTAGCTAAGGAACTGTGAATGATACAGAAACATAGATCAGCTTGATTTCAAATCCCTTTTTGCACAGCAGTTCCTCAGCCTCCTCTGGTACCTAACAGTTTAGAGGATTGAGTGGTCTAACAAAGGCAGTAAAAACACTCACAGTTATATTTGTTCATTTTGGTACCCAAACTTGTTTATATAACAATCCATCAGAATTAACTTTTGTACCATTACGAACCCAAATTTGTTTAGTTATTCCAAAATCATTTTATTTCTGTTTGGGGTCCACAATTGTTCGACTGAATTGTTATCAAACCAATTCTTGTCTCGTTTGTGATTCAAAAATCTTTTGGAATTTTCAAAATTCAAATTTTCAGAATGACCCTTCTTGAAGCAGATTGAAGGATTTTTAAAATCACAATAGTTAAAATTTTCAAAAACATTTCTTTTCCCAAAACCAAGACCATTTTTCTGTTCTGAAGAAAATTGGTTTTTCAACAACATATTCAAAGATTTTTCACCGTTAGAAAATTTAGCCAATGTTGTTTCTAGTTGTTGAATTTTAAATTTAAGATCACAATTTTCTTTCATTAGATCTGAACAACGGTTTTTAGTGATCTTACATCTTTCAAAATCAGATTTCAAAACCATATTTTCATCTTTAAGCAAACTAATTTTGGCTTGCGACTCAGAGATCTCAGATTCAGATTATTTTCATTTTCAGATTCAAATTTCTCGAAATTTTCAATTTCAGCTTCAAGCTCTTTGAAAATCAAATCGGATTTCAACAAATTTTCATTTTCAGCAATTTCAAATTTGGATTTTATATCAGTCTTAAAAGTTTCAAATTCCTTTTGTAGAAGATTGTTCGAGCTTGATAACTCAATCTTGTTCTCTTTTAAGATCAAAATCTCATTTTCAAACTTTTGAATATTTTTATTGAGATGAACAAGCTTGGTTTCCAATTTCAAACAATTTTTGCAAACTGAATTTGAAGACAAATATTCAAATTGTGATTCCAAATAATCAATTTTGCTGGTCAACTCAAGATTTTTTGATTTCAGAGATTTGTTTTTAGATTGCAGTTTATCAATAGATTTAGTTAGATTAACACACATATAAACTAAATCTTCGTATGAGAAATTTCCTGTCTCATCGTCTGTTGAATCTCCATCGACTGATCCATCTGAATTTTCATTTGTAAATCCTGTTAAGAAGAACTCTGAATCTGAGTTGACTTTTTTGGGTTTTGAGCAGCTGTTGCCAATTTGTCCATACTTCTTATTGAGAGTATTCCAAATTTCCTGCGCACTTAAACAATGGGAGATAAGACTATATTGGACATCACCAATATAAGAATATAAAATATGAGTGGCACGAGAATTAAAGCCTATATCATTCCTATTAACTATATCATATCCATTTATAATAATATTCCAACATTTAATATCAACAGATTTTAAATAGGATTCCATTTCTGATTTCTAAGTTAAGAAATTTGTACCATTAAAAATAGTTGGAATACGACTGGACAGACTCTCTATGTACTGACAGCAAGGGATCACCATGACTCTAGAGTAAATAAAATACCTGCTCTGATACCAATTGTTGGATCTAGATTAACCCTAGAGTGGGGTGAATAGGGTTTATTACAAATTATTGAGATATTAAAAATTAATCGCAGCACAGATAATAGCAGAATAAATGCGGAAAAGTAAATAACACATAGAGATACCCAACTTAGGCAAGTCTTGCCTACTGCAGCATTCCTAAGGTTTCTACTAGGTGTTAATAACAGATCCCGCTTACAGACACTATAAACTCGCACTCTCTGCTCCTGTACTAACCCTATGCTCAAAACCCTAGACTGATCTAATCCCTTAGATCAGATTTTCCCTGATTACAACTCCGTAACCAGTAAACCTAGTTTTTACAGATTCTAGTAAACTGTCAGTTAACCCCTAACTGAATCTCCCCTAGATTTTACAGACTCTAGAACTGATTAGATGGTTTACAACACAAATTGAAAATTACAAAATAAAACAATAACAGAAACCCTAGCTTAAAAAATTCAAAATGACTTAGCCCTTATTTTAACACTTAAACAAAATGGTAGGGCTAAAGTGTGGAAAATGGTCGGCCCATTTCTCTTCTATGTTGAACCCGATCTCTTCCTTCCGAGGAGATAAAAAATGGCGGCGGCTAAAAACTAGGGATTCTCTGAATTTCCCCAAATCAAATCGATTGTTGAAAGATTAATCTCTTATGGATTCAGACTCGAGTTGCTTGCTTCTTCGATTTGCATGTTATCTGACTCAGGGAAAATTGTGGCGATCGAAACCTTCTGAAAAATTGTGAGTAAAACTAAATTTTAATTACTCTGCTCTTTGAATTATTGATGCATGAGTTTCGATGGTTTTCAATACATCTTTTGTCTGTGATGATAGGTGTTTATGTAGGATACTGAAATCCTCAATCAACTCTGATTTCTTATAATGGATTGAACTGATTTGCGTGAGATGCTCGATTCCCCCTTTTGATTGAGTCACCTTTTATGTCGATGTGTAATTTCTGGAAAGATAGTTTCCCCTTTTATGTAGCTTGATTGAATGCCGTGGACTTGTTGCCAAAACAGATTTATGAAATTCGGGAAACATGTTTTACCCAAAAAGAAAATGTCGAATTGAAATTATGCCTTGAATAAATGAAGACTTGATTTCTGGAAACAATTCTTGACCCTTTCAAAAACTGTGTTGAGCATTTCTGGAAAGAACTTATTTTCCCTTTGCCAAAAATGATTTCTTGCCGAGATATGAAATGTGATATCTGTGATTTTAAAGCTTTCCAAAAAAAACTTTTCTGGAAATAACTTCTTAATTATCTCTGAAAAACTTAGCAAATAATCTGTTCCACTTGATTTCACATTCAAATGTGTGCATGCTTCATTGTTCATTACTGTGTGCACTTATGCTGACATTATAGAATTAAAATCTGGAAAGCTTGAGTGCTTCACCACTTATGTGTTTGCTGTGATTTGTTCACATTTGTTTAGCTGCTCCGGCACTTTGCATCAGTACCACTTGACCATATATAGGATGTTCCACTTGTGCACTTTGAACTGTGCACTGCTGATCTTTGTTGCTCAGCTGAGTTACTTGCTGCTCCCACTTGAACACTTGGATATGCTGATCATGCATGTAATTGTTTACTACTTGAAACTAGAATGACCTGACTTGAATTTTCTGCTTTGAACTTGATCCACTCTGCCTTGAGTTTGAACTAGACTGTGTTGCACCATTCTTGTTCATTCATGTTGAAACCATGTTGTACCACCATGCATACATTTTGTTACTTCATTCTGACTTACGAAAACTCGTATTTCTCCATGAATTTCTATGATCTTAAAAACTGTCTTGAACATGTTTGAGAAAGCTGAAGTATTGTTTGTCTTTGAAACCTGACTTGGTGCTCGATCATGATTGTTACTTTATTTCTGCAACATGCTTGAATTTTTGAGTTGCTTGGCACTGCTGTGTACATGCACTGCATATATGCACTCACTTGCTCAGATCTTTGCTCAACTTATAATTCATAAGTGCATTGTACCACCTTGCTGCACCATGAGCCATTGACTTGCCGCATACACACTTGACACAAACTGGTATGGTTTGCAATGTCTTGCGCTCGACTCCATGTCTCATATTTGAGCTGATATGAATTGTTACCACACTTGTTTCACCTGATAAATGCTTTTTATTGCTATTTGCACCATTTTAGACATGCATGTACACCCATATTTGAGAACTTGAGCATTGCTAAAAGACTTCATGCTCTATATACACACATTTGTCCACTTGAGCTTTACCATTTCATGTTTCCATGTATATGCTATGTTATTCATGTGTGTCGTTTGGCTTGATCCATGCTGACATGGCCTGTTGATTTAGTTCATGCTCTTCGACCATGTGTATAGATGACCATATTCACCTGCACATCTGTATATATGTGTATATATATATATATATATATATATATATACATACATACAATAGTGTGTGTATACATATATTGTGCACGTGAAATTTATTTATCAGCGGACTGCTGCACTGTGTTGTGGCTGTTCAGAATCAGCTAGTTTTGACGTTAGTTCTGATCAGCAAACCAATATGGTACTTTGAGGCTGATCAGTGGGTACTATATGGATATATATACAAATCAGATCGAGTCAGAAAAATGATGAGAAACACACCGAAATTCTGAGGCAAATAATTTTTTTTTAAAATAAAATTTATATTCGCTAGAATTTAGAATATTTCTATTTGTTCCAGATACTGTGTGTTTCTGTATGTGACAGATATGAAGACTGGACTAACTGAAAGCTGTGAAGGTAGAAGATTGAAGATGAAGACGAGAACAGTGCTTGAGTGTCTATATATAAATATGAGTGAAAATGAATTGTATGTATATGTATTATATAGACAGTGTTGTAGTGAGATGATGTATAAGAATGTGAGAGTTGTACTAATATTTGTAATTAACAAATCTGATTGAAAAAATATATTATTTTATTGTGTTCAAAATAATTTGTCTATTATATACTGTTTATTTACAAGTACAAATTCATGTGGAGTGTTTGAATAGTGGGGTTAAAAAAAGTTGTACTGTTTGAATGTTTGAAATATAATATTCAATTTAAATAAAATAATATATGAATGCCTACACAGTCGTATTCTATTTAAATACAAATATTATATTCCTGTCTGTGATGCATATAAAACAGTACAGTACTGTACACATTTAAAATAATATTTATTTGGTTGTTATCATCAAACAAAAATCATATAATTGTGTATACAACTACGTCATATACAACAGTATACCCATTGTAAATATTGGACTTTCTTCTGTACCTTCTTCTGCCATTAATCTACTTTAGTTTTCTTTTACTTTTCTACGTTTTTATTTTATTAGAAACTAGTGCCATCTACACAATTAGGTTTGGTAGAGTACTAGTTGCCTTTTGCACTTATTTTCATTAGTGATTAACCGTCTGATTAAATTCGGTAGTAATCCTAATTTTAGTTTATGTTAGTTATTTAATTTCTGCTTTTTAATTGCTTTCCTAGGTCATATTGGATTGAATAAAGATTTGATTAGATTCAAATCTGATTCAATTCAATAATAGTTTTATTTGCAGTTTCATTTTTTGTTTTCAAAATCAACCACCAAGTTTTGTCTAACTCGCCCACGAAATATATAAACAATAAATTTTAATTTTCCTCTCTGTGTTCAACCTGCATACTACACACCTGTGCGCTTGCTGTTATTATTACATAATTTGCGCTTTTCTATTCTATAGAAAGCGTCGATCAAGTTTTTGGCGCCGTTGCCGGGGAAGTAACAATTAAACTTTATTATTTATTTAATTTCAGATTTATGTTGGTTTTTATTTTTTATTTTTCCTCTTATTTTTTGTATATATAGAAAAAAAAATCTTGAGTAGTGATTTGGTGTATCAATTACCTGGCACTATCATGAACTAAACAAAATTGCCAAATTTCTTCGATTTCTTCCCTGTTTTCAATACAATTTCTTCCCCTCTTTTCCATTTATTTCTTTCCATCTTACAAATTCTTTCCTTTTTCTCAACAATTCATAAAAAAAAAAAGGAATCTTTCTGTTTTCCTTTCTTCCTTTCTTTTCCTTTTGCTTGTGTTTATTCTACTACCAGCCCCTTAAAACATCACCTTTTCCACAAAACCACGCTACCTATTAATCACCCTTTCTGATCAACTCCTATTGCCCGACTTCACATTACAAGCTAGACCAAATTCATAACCATATCCAAGTTTCACCCCTCCTAATCATTAAAAGCCCAAGGCCATACGACCATCATCAGTCATCACCCACAACAACCATCCATCGGCAAACATCTGATCATCCACAATATCCTTGCCTCACCAAATAAAAATTCGCCGATCACCTACCATCTTTACAAATCGTGAACAACCAGTACATCATCAGAACCCCAACCGCTACCAAGTTTCCCTCCACCAAATCAATTTCTGAGCATCACCACGGGTCATCACAGCAGCAACCAATTCGAACAATTCGAAAGCCCAGTTCCGATTCAAATGCCACTGAACTACTATCATACCATCCATTTGAATCGCAATTAATCAACCCTCCGATTCGAAAAGCCTCAAAATCAAATTCACCAATACGAATCGCGCACTAAATCGCACTATCGCGGTACCCAAAGTTCGAAAATCCTCAACCCTCACCGTATAATCTCCAGACCCGAACGACACCCTTGCAAATACCCAAAAATCAACTGAACCTAGTTCAGATTCCGGTCGATTTCAGGAAGACAAGGGAGCGCGAGGTCGAAATTTCTATGCGGTTCATTGAATTAGATTGCTGAGTTTTGTGGTTGTTTTTGTTTTCTGAGGAAAAAAGGGGGTTGCATGTGTTTTGAGAACAGAAG
Source organism: Allium sativum (assembly GCA_030737875.1). Taxonomy (NCBI): domain Eukaryota; kingdom Viridiplantae; phylum Streptophyta; class Magnoliopsida; order Asparagales; family Amaryllidaceae; genus Allium; species Allium sativum. Next base: position 436,750,999 of record CM060912.1, read on the forward strand.
GGGCATGAATTCTTTTAAGTGCAACTGTGGTTCAGGCCTTGTATCGTGATTTATGGCTTTGGTTTGTGTGCAACCTATTTGTTTTGACTTTATTTTAAATTATCGAGTATAGTGCTATTCTTGGTAAGCTTAGTTCCTTTGTTGTTTTCCCTTTTTAAGATTAGTTTTTTTTTAAGTTGATTTTTTTCCTTTCATTTTGGTTCAGTTATTTAGTTGTTTAGACAGTGTTCTATTCTTTTGGTTTATTTTTGTTTGTTTTCTACTCTCTCAAAAAAAAAAAGAAATTTCGAAGACAAAAGTGAAGAAGGAACTCAGGCACCGAAACAGGAAATACAAAAGTAAAGCAATTGCAAACATTTGATTTGAATCAATAGCATCATTCAACTACACTGGACGGACAACTATGCACGACTGTTAAAATTCTAACTCTGCATGTGTTGCAGTTGCTTAAAAATATATAGACATTGCTTGTAAAAATCTTCTGCAGGGGCAGCGGCTTGCTTGTATAATTTTTTTTTAATTCTTGCCTTTTTTTTCTTGTTTGATTGTTGTGTGACTTAAATTTCTGAATCTGTTTGTTAATTTCCATAACTTAAATCATCACTCTCATTGGGTTTCAACTTTAAAATTCATTAAACATTGATTCTAGGAGAATATGAGCTCATTTAAAATAATATAATTGAAAACTGGTGCTTTGTGAAGTTGATTGTCTCGCATAATTGGATCGCGGATATATAGTAGTTCAATTTATTGAAGTATTAGCAAAAGAGGTTGCATACTACCCGTAAAAGATTGTCATATCCCTTAGCATTTATACTATACGTGAACGGTCATAAGACCCTCTTCCCCCTTCTAATTGAGTCAGCTAATTAATAGAGCAGAACTCAGTATTTTATACTATTTGAAGCGAGAATAGTTTCTTTCATGTCTTGGCTTCATTAAAACATCTGATTCGAAAAAATCCTTGAGAGAATTGTGGGTTAATAACCTGAGAGGATCTCGTCGACTCGGGGATTATGAGTATGATTTACAATTTATAAAGCAAAAAAATTCAAAATTTCATGAGTCCAATGCCAACAATTTTCAGAAATTTTCAAATGACCAACATTTTCAAAATCATAAATAATCGAAATGACGATTTCAATTCAAATTTCAATAATTTCGATTATGGGCTACATTCATATCAAAATAGCTTTGAATCGCAATATACCTTTGATCAACATCAATATGAGGTTGTAAACCAATTTGAAAATAATTTTGAAAATGAAAATGATTTTCAAATCGAACAAAATTTTCAAAATTACAACCCATATGCACATCTTGAGAATGACCAAAATTGCAATCTTCCCTCTAACTTTAACAGTTTTGGTTACGAACCTAATTTTCAAAATAAAAAAGATTTCCAACATCATTGTCATTTTTTTGAAAATTCAAACAATTTTGAGAATCAAGGAATCCAAAATGAGAGCTCTCAAATCAATGATTCTGAAGAATATCATCTTAATATTCCTAGAGGGAGGGTCGAAAGGCGAGATAAACAGCTTAATAAACTTCTTTGTTTAATGACATCTTTTGGAGAACAACGCGCAAAAAATCATATTCAAACATGCGATGAACCAGAAAATGATCCATTCTTTACTAATAGTGAAATTTTTTAAACAACTTTGGAAATTGAGAATAAAGATCTAAATGAGGTTGTTCAAAATTCAATAAATGATTTAGACTTCAACTCTTTTCCAAAAAAAAACTCAAATTTTTGATCTTTCTCTCTCAAGCTGCGAGAAACTTGAAATTTTAGAAATTGAACGAAAAAATGTTGAATTTTTCAGAAACTCTTAGAGAAGGATTTTAATGAGCATGATTTTTTTGAGTTGGATGAGGATGAATTGTCATATGAGGAAGAAGTAGATTCAAGTCACGAGTTCGAAATTTTTAACTTTGAGAAAACTTCCAACGAACTTGAAGTTGTCAAGATCGAAAATATGTTGTCGAGTAATGAAACTGAGAAATGTGATCAAATAGTCTTAGATAATACTCAACGTTCAAATTTCACGATTGCAATTGAATTTATATACGATCACAAATTTTTAAACAATTACACTTACAAATTTTTTGAACACATGAATTATTTTTGGAATGTTAGCTTGATTGAAAAACTTCATGCTGTGATGACACTAGATATTTATCTACTGGACTATAACTCTAGGTGTAAAGATGAGATGATTCTCAAAAACCTTTGTTTATTAGAAAACATGCTTAGACATAGTGGGAATGGGATTCATTGGGCTAGTTACAAGTGTGGGGGGGAATGTTGGTGGCATTATTTGCATCGCAAACACATATATCATTGTACATATGATCCATTCTTACATATGGTTAGACTGCATTTCATTCTACAAATAATTTTGCATCTCATCCATCTTTGGGTGTTATCTTTCACATTTAGAAAACGTGTTTACAGCGTAGACACTGTTTAAATCAAGTGTGGGGGGAGGAATCTGCATTACATCCTTTTATTTTTCTTTAATTATATTTTCTTTCTTTACATATAGGACCATTATGCATTTTAGATCATTGTAATATGCCTTCTTTTTTTTTTTTTTTTTTTTTTGAAACATGACTCATTTTAGATTGATACAATAGAATAAATTAACAATTGTTGGTCAATTGATAGTATTTTTTCTCTCAACTAAGATCGAATTAGAAATATAATGAAAAGTTGAATTTTGAGGGATAATAGTGGAACCGGTACATAGGGAGATTCTTAGGTGATGGCCATAAAGTTTATTCTAAATTGCAATCTTTATTTAATGATTGGAGAACTTAAAATACTTATATTAGCTTTTTGAGTCTTTAAAACTAAGTTGTTTTAAGCTGAATTTGTATAATTCTCTCTTGTTCTTATGTTTTCAATAATAATAATAATAATCCAAAGGTATCCAACATTGCTTGTAAATTTAGCGTTAGTGTGCAAACCCGCTAAGCCCTATCCGACATGTTGACAAATTCAGCGTCGGTATATCTTGGTCTCATTTTATGAGTTGGACACCTAAGTATTACCGACATGTTGTTGACAATGTCAGCGTCGGTCTGCACAATCTGCCAAGCTCTATTTCATCTATCGTGGATGGTATACCTTGGTCTTTTAAGTTAGGTATATGTAATTAATCATAAATTTTAGTTTTTATAGAGATAGAGAATAAGCGATGATGCCTAAGCATTTCTTGACCTTATTGATTTGACTAGTCATACACAAGGAAATTAGAATACCACTTTGCGAACTGTGACAAGCAAATTAAGAATATATTTCATGGTTGCATTACGTTATCAATCGAACCAACTGGCCAAACTAGAACATAACATTTGAAAACTTGAATTATGTTAAAAAATTGAAACAAGTTGAGGTATCTAAAATACAATCAACTGACTAAAAATGGTTAACTTAATTTATTGTACCACTTTTCTGAAACAAGTCGTGTTTTCATTTTCATTTGCATATGTCCATTGCATTCATATAGTTGCATCAGAACCACACCATACTGCATTTGGATTTTGTGGGTAATATCCGTTGAAAACCCTCACCAGAGACCACTCGTCCTATTATGGACACCTAGAGGTTTAACGGCTTGTTGCATACGCTCAATGCAATCGTGTTTCCTATGAAAGTGTGACCTATCTAGTTTAGTTTTTCAATTTTGTTTTACTCGAGGACGAGTAAAAGATAAGTGTGGGGGTATTTGATTAATATGAAAACGTGTTTATTTTATGATCTTATATCTTATCTTTTGTGTATAAATAAATATTACTTGGGTATTATTTTGTTGTTTTTATAGATGTGTTGTTCAAACCTCATCCAGCCTTAAAAGTGAAGAATAAATGCCATATACATGAAGAATTGCATACGAAGCTGTCATTAGAGGCTAGTTGTGTTCACATTGGTCACCTTGGAAGGAGATTGGTAGAAAAGATCTTAGGAAATCTTCTGTCAATCAAATGGACACATGGCAAACAAGGATACGAGGAAGATCGTAGCATAATCTTTGATGAGGAGGCCCATTTAGATGATTAGGGTTTGTAACTCATCTATTAATAGACGTATACCCGTTGTAAATATTGTACTTTCTTCGATACCTTCTTCTACCATTAATCTACTTTAGTTTTCTTTTACTTTTTTGCGTTTTTATTTTACAGGAAAATATTGTGAAGGATAAAATTAACAAAAATTTATCCATAAGAATAAGAGGCTAAAATTTTAACCATAAGGACAAATTTTAGTGTAAAGTATAAATTGATAGTGGGCTCCTGAATTCCTCCCTTTGCATTAAAATTTGTCCTTATGGTTAAAATTTTAGCCTCTTGTCCTTATGGATAAAAATTTTGTTAATTTTGTCCTTATGCCTAAAAATCCCTTAATTTTATTAGCAACTTGTGTCATCTACACAATTAGGTTTGCTAGAATATTAATTGTCTTTTGCATTTATTTTCATTAGTGATTGACCGTCTGATTAGATTCAACAGTAATCCTAATTTTATTTTCTGTTAGTTACTTAATTTCTGCAATTTTAATTTCTACTTTTTAATTGCTTTCCTAGGTCATCTGATTCAATTCAATAATATTTTTATTTGCAGTTTCATTTAAAAAAAAAAATCAAACTCCACGTTTTGTCTAACTCGCTCATGATATATAAGTAATAAATTTTAATTTTTCTCCCTGTGTTCGACCTGCATACTACACACCTGTACGCTTGCAGTTATTATTACATAATTTGCGCTTTTCTATTCTATTGAAAGTGTCGATCACATGGCATAGTTTTATGGAAAATCGTACGTCGCTACGGCATAGGATGAGAGTCGTATACGCTTCCGTGGCGTGACGGTGGAGACCGTGCGAGAAGGGTAACATGGGAAGTACCTTGATATTGGGGGTAGATACATATATGCTATATTAGGTTAATCTACTGAGAGATAGATGGGTTCGACGTGTGTGTAAAGCTTTGAGTGTTATTAACCCAAACAACCTAACAAATAAGTAACTTAATCGAACGGTATATATGTAGGGTTATTTCAGATTGTATAATTTAGTCAAGTCACTAGAACTTGGGTTCTGACCCCCTTTGCATAACACACTTGCAGGTTAGGTGTTTGTAGCACAGATATGATAGATTTGGATACTGGTTAGGCAGTATTATTACCTTGGTAATGCTATATTTGATTATATTATATTTTATTCCATTCCATTGTGAGATGTTTTCCGAGCTCTGATGTATTTTATATCTCTGTCTTTTCTGCAGCATACCAGACAAGCCAATTCGAGTTTCGGCAGATTTGAATTTTGAAAAAAATTCGATCTGTCGGAATTCAGGTTGTTACGAAACAGCTCATTTAAATTTCTACTTTAGCTTTAAATTTCCCTTTTTTTAAATCCTCCCATAATACTTGGATTTCTATTAATAAAATCCCATTGCAAAACTTTCACGAATATCCAATTAAAACTTCATTACAAACTTGGTTACTATCTTAAATGAATTCCATTAAATAAATAATCACATTAATTATTATTGATTAAAATAATAATTAACTTCTTCATTTACTGGAGTAAAAACAGTTTACTTCTTTATTAACTAAAATAAATTAGTTAATCACTTTTAAAATTAAAATCATTAAATAATAACTAATTACGTTAATAATCTTTAAACATCGTTAATTAGAAAGTAAATTGCATTTAAGAAATCTTATTAACTTTAAACAAACATTTATTTAACTATTTCTATTTTTTATTGAAGATAAAATAAAATCTAATGACCCCTTTTTAAATCAAAACAGTTGGCTTAATCAACTTTAAACCATCAGTTAACTGATTTTAATTACTTTTCCCTCTTAGATTAATATAATTAATCTAATAATATCACTTAATTGTTTTCTCAAAACAATTATCCAAATTATTAACCTGCAGGTAAATACTTCTTTATTCGCTCATAAAACTTCATTAACCGTAGCATTCTTATTATATAATCAGTTAAAAATTCTTTTTTAAAAACCAATTTATACATATCGATTTATTTCAAAAACTTCTACTTTTGTATAAAAATATAATCTAAAACTTTGACTTAGTTATAAAATAATTTTGTAACTTTAAATACGTTAATTCGTCCGACGGTAAATCAACATTTTAACAAAAATGTGAATTTTAGGCCATCTGCTGTCAATCCCTTAATCAATACCGTCTATTGATTAAAATCACAACAACGTTGAATTTCAATTTAACGTCAATATCCAAACGGGTTTTCAATGTCATTTGGGTTTAACAGTCCATATATGGAAACAAACAGCATACACAATATTTGAGGTATTCGGTTGGATTCCTCCAACTTGTTCTTCCCTGCATCACCGCTCATTATAACATTTTATAATAATATATGAAATAGGAATTGCATCCAATGCATTTAAATGACGTAAATATAATTAAAGTCAACCAATAAAAGACAAATAGCATCCAAGACACCCAATCGACCAATTTATACTAACAACGATCAATATGAATTTTATCACATCTTAGGATTCCAGAAAGAATGAGAAAACTCACAATAATTTTCGAATCGGCGATTGTCGCGTTGTTTCGTTTAATTTTAAAGAGGCGTTTAAAATTAAACAAAAACCCAATTGCTTCTGATTCCCTCCGAATCAACTCAGCAGCATAGTATTCTTTATTGCGGTCCCAACAAATCCGGTTTCGTTGAATTCTGATAACGTACGAACAAGTTATACGGATTACAATATCATATATATATATATATATATATATATATATAATTTAAATTAGTTAGAATTGGTTAACTAATAATTAAATATTAATTAATCATTTAACGTTAAATACCCTTTACTAAATCACGCGGTTTCGATCATGCTGCCCAAGCCGACCCCGAATCTTGCTCCTAAAAAAATGAACACCTTCACCCTCAAAACCTTGGCATCATCGCCGTCGTGGGTCACCGAACCACCCTGCCGCATTGCTGCCACCGAGACCCCCACTCTCCCCAGCCCCTCCACTCCCCCCCCCCCCCCCCGATGTTCCTCCAATCGCCGAAAAACACAAAATACCCAAATCCCGATTAACTGTCAATTTCACCCTCGACACGCCTGAAACTTCATCACTACCACCACTGTTATTGCCCTGCCTTCCTCTTCCATCTTCCTTCTGACCGTAGCTCCCCTCGTCGCCTCCTCCGGCCTAAAACCATTAAAATCAGATCGAAACACTCCCAAAAGCACGAGCTCCGTTTAACTCACCACCGCGACCACCCTACTTCACTGTTGGTTACCGGACCGGTGCCAAACGAAAGCCCAATCTCCCCTTGACAATCGCCCTTCAGAACCCCCGACCCAAAGCAATCATATTGCACGAATTTTGAGTAAGTGCGAAACTGCTTAACCTCGCTGACTTGGTGATCTCCGGCCACCACAGACACTCATTCACCACCAAATTTCACTAGCACGTCTCCCTCGACATACCCTCCAATTTCCCAACTGATGACATCCCCCGATTCTCTACCGTTTTAAAGATATAAATTATTGTTTAAATTTGGACTTATATGTAAAATGGAATGGGTGATTGATTTTGAGGGACTAGGTTTAGTGAGCTTGGGTGTATATATAGAGAGGATTAATATAATTTTATCTTGAAGTAACTAACGATATTTTATTGAAAACAACTAACGATATTTTATTTGTGCCTATCGCCATTCCTGATCGACGTTTATTGATTTGTATGATCATATACGAACTCCATTTGCGACGAAAATGGACATCATGTTATGGTTCGACATTATGGATCCAATGAAACTTGTTTCATCGTAATCCGAATCCGTTTGCTAAAATAGCGCTAGTTTGAGTTCAAATGGTCGATTTATTTACCTTTTAATTTGCATATGCTCACAAAATAACTCTGATTGGCGCGAAACTTGAAATCCAGCTCTAATTTGCCATTATGAATTTAATAAAATTTGTTTCGTTGAAATCCGAGGTCATTTGAATAATAGCTTTTTTTAAAGACCTAAATTAAATCAAAATAAATCAATTTTAAAATACCTTAACATAATAATAATAAACTATTATTATCGAACATATTCAAGAAGAATTTCATATACTTCAAAATAAATTACTTCGGATTGAATTCCAAGCTAAATGGATATCCAATATATTAAAAACCCTTTTATTTCTTAAATAAATTGTTATGGTTTATAAATTCCATAGTGACCTTTTAAAATTTTGATTTGGACATAACTCAAAATCTACAACATGAAATCTTGATTTTTCTCTTTCATTAGAAAATTATTATCCAATAGATTCAGACGATTCTTGTTTCAAAGAATTCCGACTTATATTGGATTATGTACATCCAATTAAAGTTCATAACATAATATTACGAACTACAACGATCTTGCAGCTCGTTTTATAATTAAATTATAAATTGTACATTCAAACCAAGGGCGGAGTTGTGTATGTGAGCCTGGGCTATAGCCCGGGTGAGATCTGAAAAAAGTAAGTTATCCCGTATAGTAACATTGCCTTCGTTATACCTTCAGTATTCATTCTCTTCTGTAAAACTAGCGTACTGTTTACATTTGGATAGTTCTATTATATATAAATGTAAACAATCGGATCACACTAGACCAAATGAACATATGTCATAATCCTATCTTGTAAGATATTCAGACAAACACAGACTAAATTCAATTAAACTCGAACAATATGTGTATAATCCTAAAGATAGACGGACGTTGTTCGGATAATAGGAAAACCATTGAATATTTTAAAACAAACATATTTTCGTGTATTTTTTGTATTATTATTTTGTATTCTAACCGAGAGTTGTACCAACATTGACTAGACTCCTTTCACTCTCGGACCGAGTCGGATTAAACTTCTACCACTTTTAGATATAAAGAATGACAGCTACGTAAATAATCAACAAAAGCAGTATTAATATCATTTTTGCAGCTTTATATTCGGTATTCTTTTTCATAAGTACAATCTTAGTCCGGGATAACCTAAAATCCTAGCTCCGCCCCTGACTCAAACGTCGTTTAATAAACGAGTTGTTATTATAATTCAATTGTACACTGAATTAAACACTTTTATATTGCCAATTCATGTTATATTGCAAATCCAGCTAATTCCGACTCTTTCGGAATTATATTATTATTATATATTATTTATATTAATAAAATATTCAAAGCCATTGAATTCAAATTCCAAATCAACATTTAAAATCATTTTAAAATGTTTAATTTAACAGTTAAAATTTCGGGTCGTTACACCGAAGCTAGGTTTCTTTGTGATTTATTTTCTGCAACTATTATGTTCATATCTACGTTGGCAATTTTGTTATTATTATTTTTGGCAAGGCCAACCGGCTTTTAAAGTGCTCCGTAACACTATGCACTCCCCTCCCCAATCCACCCCACCCTACCCTAGTACTAATTTCGATCCTACACAGTGGACTATTGATCAAAAGACGGTTACACAAAGTAACTCTATTGTCATAAATATATTATTATGCTCATTAGATAGAAATAAGTTTAATAATGAAATTTGGAGAACTCTGCAAATTACACATGAAAGCACTAGTAAAGTTAAACAAACTAAGATTTCCACGTTAACTAATAATCGGTTTCAGTTATTTAAAATGAATCTAAATGAATTAGTATTTGACATTTTCAGTAGATTTCAAGATAACAGCGCATTCTCTTATTGCATTCGATGAAAAAAAAAACTGAAGAAACCAAGTCAGAAAAATCTGAAATTCACTTACTTCTAATTGGAATCAAAAGACTCTAGCGACTTTATCTATATGTAGGCGCAAATAGAAATCTACAGCGAACATTGATTCATCCAATAAAGAAAAAGAGCACACACTGCAATATTAAATGATTCGGGTTCAGATACATCTTCATGCGACGGCGGTTCAGACATAGAATGACAAACATGTGTTTCATAGAGATACACAATTCAAACAGAAACAGAAATTGGTTCTCAAGTAGGCACGTGTTTATAATAATTTTTTATTTTCGTGGTTGCTTTGATTTTTTTGATTTTTGTTTGTTTCTGGCTGCTTTGATTTTTTTTTTATCAAAATGATTTAAGACTTAGAATTAACCTTTAAAAAAATTAAAACAAACTATTTTTATAAAATAATACTAGAATATTTTTTAATATTTGAGAAATCTAGAAATAATCAGCATGTGATTGGTTGAATCTGGATCGGTATCTACCTCGATCGCTAACCATTCAAACTCCAATCTAAAGACCCGACCCAAACTCCAAAACATGGTCAGTCCACTAGCTCCGCTATCTCGACTAACTCCACCATCTCCACACCTCCTCCAACTGATCCAAGGTAACATTCGTTTATAAATAAGAGCTGCCATGGAAGGAAAGACAACTTTCGAAATTCTTAATAATTTTCAGTTTTTTCTACCGATCTGAATCTTCATCGATCCAAACCTCTATAGTTACAAAAATCAAAGAAAAAAGCGTTATTCTCAAAAGTGAACATAGACCATTTGCCGTCGAACTAATAAAAACGTTTACGGGTGACTTCTACTACTCTTACTTTTCATTTGATTATCTTCATTGATCTCTCTTGCGCGTGCCAGTGCCATCTTTAACGCTTACACATATGATCAAATATATTATTTCAATGAATTTTATAAAAAGACAATAATGATCATTAACATATCTAATCACATCTTGTTTTATATTACGCTAGGTTTCATTGTTCTTTTCTGAGCAAAGTAATAATAATCATCGTCTTTACCAGTAATAAAGGTTCACCGCTATACCGTTGCTACAAATATGAGGAGCAAAGTGTTATATGTTATGTTAGTTTAGTTGAACTCATATTTACAGATAAAGCATTAAATTAAACAAAAGATCGATCATGAAGCAATATTTCATCGCTGTTCCAACAACTAAGAGAAATACTAGAAAGACGAGACTCACTCTTTCTGACGCCTGTTTAGATGTAATTAGATGTAAATCCAACATCTTACGTCTAATTTAGTCAAAGGGAGAATTTGTAAAACTAAGAAAGCGATCTATGCGCTTATGCTTTGCTCTGATTTAATATCGATATAATTTAACAAAAATATGAGATTGAGAAGAAAACAACAAATTCTGAAACAATCAGCAAAATAGCATCATCACAACCAAATCATACTCACTGAATTTAGCTACATCAACAATTATTGTTATAATTAACCAAGCATTTTATAATCATCATCTCACCCAAAAAATTTACTGTGCATAATCTGTAAATGATACAAGAGAACATCAATAGGCAAATTTCATTTTATTCACATAACTTGAACATAAGAATTCAATTCCAGAAATATAGAATACGCGTCCTTAACAACCAGTAAATCACATAGCGTTTTGAAATGCAAGAGTTCGCACTTTGCAAAACAAGCATAAAACGCACCAGCATTGCAGTAAATTTCATGACACTGATCTGATCTGGAGCGCCTGAATTTTTCATTGCAGTGAACAATTGCTTTGATTTGCAATGCCGTACAAGCATAAAAATATGTAATCATAGAAGAAAAATATATGAAGCATGAACCAACCATAAACGCCGAAAGCAACCAAATTTAACAATATTTAGGCCTATTTTTGCATCCACACGTTCAGCTTGTGTCATAAAAACAATTAGCATTGATGATGTCATTCGATATACCGTAATACTACATACTCTACACACTAACGCGCTTCGGATTCACGCCTTACTTGAATAATTAACAATTTTATTTGCAGCTTGTAAACATTTGAAGAAAGCAACACGTGGAAACTGAAGGCAGCAAAAAAACGCAGAGAAAAAAATTTCAGAATTGGAGAAGCATGCAATTCAAAGAGAATAAGCTAGAATTGGTGCATTTTAGGGCACCTCATGAACAGACAATGAGAATAAACCGCTGGAACAAATGAAAGCAATGCTAAGAACATGAAATAAAAATATTTAAAAGGGAAATTATAACATACATCATTACAAGGTCAAAAATTTAAATTTCTCCCGACTTTCAATTTATAAAATACATTAATCTCAGAGAACCTGATGCAATTTAAAGAGTTGTATTCAGGCAATTTTATTAATTTTACCATTTGTGTATGTTATCGTTTTCCATAACCCCATACCTCATAACCGCATGCAATACACGCCTTGGTAGCCGGTTTTAAATCAAACGAAAGATGTAAAAGAAAAGGAATAATAAAAAAAAATGAATATATAAAAACAATTAATAAAATAAAGGACATGAAACAAACAAGTTTAAATAAAGCAATTTGTCCCTGATTTCCACTGGTTTGAAATATATGCTTAACGTCTCCAAAACTGAAGTTAAGATCAGAGGCAAATTATGTATACAATCAATTTCAATTTTGAAATGCAACAAACACCATGGTCCTATAGAATCATGTGTTTAACAATATATCTATTTTGTAAAAAGTAGTTGTTCCTGTATGTTGAAAACACTATATGAAAGAAACAGAAATAACACAACAAAATAAACATGAATTTTCAACATAATTTCATTCTACCAATGCCTGAGAATGTTTACGCATTGTCAAAACAAAATTAAATACTACAAATTACAATAAGAAGTGGAAGTTCACAAATTTCGCAAATTTTGCAAGTATAAATCGAAATCAAATGTAAATCTTGATGTATCAGATTTATTTTTTTACAGCGAACCCAAATTAATAAAAAGATGCTAAAAACTGAACAAAGTTGATTGAATAAACCGACTCCGACAGTGCTAGAAATTAAAAACAGCACCTACTGAACCAATGTTGGGTACAATATCAGTGTGCATTACACTTGAAGCTCATCGAATTCCGCGGTTCACACCAGAACTGTTTCCCCCCTCCCCTTTTGGAACAATGACTTAATCGTTTAAACGATGGAGATAAACAATGGAAAATAGTACAATTGGAGACAGCTCTTCATTAGCAGTTAAAAAGCTTAAACGATGGAGAAAAAGTACAGTCAAAGAGAGCTCTTCATTACCAGACTGTACTTTTTCATTTAATATGTTATTCAAAAATAATAGCTGTTAAAAGGCTTAATATGTTTATCCAAAAATAATAAATCACGAACCCAATCAACTTTATTTCATCCATAAATTCTCATTTAACCCACGTATCAGTGCTCTTTATAATAGATAAATAGTTTCTTCAGATTCTTAGTATTAATGTCATACGAAATTTTAATAAAATTACTACTGGTGCACGCTGAGCAATGTAGAGTTGATAATAAATAAAAGGTAATTGACACACCAACACTCAAACTTCAATATACGAGGTGAATATCAACTACAGACTTCAAACAAATAATACATAAAAAAACAAACACAGTGATGTTCAAAGTTTGAATAAAACCCTAGCTGTTTGCATCATGCAATAGTTCATCAAGTAATAGTTCGTTACGAGAATACGAAATAAAAGATAAGGAACATCGCCCCTGCCTCTCACAATGTACTCTCCTAATATTCAGTCACCTACGGAACTCTCGACCTACAAGACAATGCGTTAACGAATTATTAGGAGACTTTTAGCCAAATTTCACTCGCGTGTCTTTGGAAATAAATTCTTGAACGTAAAATAAGCATGCAAAGAAAACCCACCGAAATATCTAATAACGTCTTCCGCGAGGGCCACCACCAGAGCCGCTTTTTGGTCCAGGAGAATGAGAGAACTGGATCCTCAATCTTTCAGAATCACGGTCGTGTTCATCAAATTTATAACCTGCAAAATCGAATCTCTACTCTTTCACCACGTATACGATGCGATATTTAAATAGACTAACATTAAAACATGCCAGCTATATTTTATTTTCAGTAAGTTTAAGATTTAAAAGCTTAATACTAGTCTCATATTTCGTACATTTCAAAATACTCAATGTGAACTTTGGACGTACTCCATGAGGTTCATGCCGCGCCAGGTAAGAATAAAAAGTATAGGCTGTGTTTAAATTAAAAGAAATACAACATAAATAGACTGACAAAAAATTCGTGTTGAATGCATTTGGACTTCAGGATTGAAGACAAGACCGGTATTTAGGTTAAGAACTTTTATCTTCCACTCCTCAGAGTACTCAAATAGGGCCTAGGTAGTAATAGTTTTTTTTTTTTTTTTAAGAGTGAATAAATATTATATGTTTATTTACAGTAAATTACAGTATTTATCAATAATAAAAATTATTGCTGTTCATAATAAATAATGTATATATGTTATTATTTATTAATATATGTTTCAGACCAATAATTGAAGAAAATTATTAGCTTTAGTAACTCAAATACACAAAAATGCATAAACAGTAAAATACAGGATGCACAATACACAATGTCAATAGCAGAAGGGATGCTAAATGCGATTTGCCATATCTCATAAGACAAGCTTTGGAAAAAAAAAATAGCAACAAGAAAGAAATTGGTATGTCAAACAAATCAGATTCATAACCAATTTTGCACCTTATTTTTGAATACTTTAATTTTTGGGAAGAATTAAAATTGTTCTGAGTATATAATTGAATGCAGAAATATTTGGTTGATATGACATATTTAACCGAAAGGAAAATAGCAGATTTAGCTCAGATTTTTGTATTTGACAAGGCAAAAGACTAATTTCATTAATGGACACGAGATACTTCAGGTATGTGGCCAAAATTAATCAGAAACTACCAATAGCTGTTTCCGATATTATACCTACTAATCAACTTATATTCCCTCCTTATAAGTTAGTTCCCAGACGTTCATTTACTTGCTTACAATACGTGTTTACCTGTAAAAAGTTTCCACATAGGCACTCAATAGCGTACTTCTATGTATGGGTAAATACATATGTTCATTTTGGGGGAAAAAATGTTGGATTATTGTTCATTAGCAAATATTATTTTCTTTAAATCTGGAAAACGATGAAATATATCAAGCATGCATTTAATATCACATTTGCACATATAATTGTGTTAATCGCTGTTGAAAAAATCTTGAAACCCTGCAATTTGAATCCCGTTTCAAACCGAATTTCTCCCCATACGATTCGATTTATACTCCGATTCAAACCTAGCAAATACCGTGGATTAGAAAAATCACTCAATCAAATTTAATGTATTCGGTATAGTTATTTGAATCTACAATGCTGATTCTAATCAGTTCCAAACAAAATAAAATCGCAACAAGAAAGAAAATGTAGTTCAAGGTTTAGATATAAAAATATTAACTGCCATGAAAGCTATTGGAATATTGTTCAGTAACAGAATTATCATATTCTTGAACTTGGAGTATTAATGACAACCAATGACATAAATTATAAAAATTAAGTTACCAATATGATAATATTGGAGGCTGAAAACAGGCATCTTGTTTGCAGTTTGGGATCACCAAGGAACTGTTATACCAATGGAATCCCCCAGTTTTTTCTTTCACAAACATAATTTAAGAGCTTAAAAATTCTAAGATGGATTATGTCAACTATTCAATTCCGGTGTACGAGTTTGACTGATATGAGAATTGAATACGTGTTACACAATAGAAACCATAATATAGCCCTTTTAGTGAAGCATAAACCTTAATGTAGCCCCTTTAGTGAAGCATATACCTTATGGTTATATGTAACGAAGCACACAACTACCAAAGTTCAAGATATATAGCATTTGAGTGAACCAATGCAAATAGCTGGTTAATTTTTGAATAAATATCTGTATCTATAACCATGCATTAATAAAATGTATTACCAAAGAGTGAAAAAGTGTGTGCATGTGTACATGTGCACGTATAACAAAGTTGTACTTATTCCAGCATACTCATTATGACGTCTCAGAGGCTCGAACTCAGGAGCTTAAGGCGTAATATCTCTAAGCTAGAGGTAAGTAGGGTAATTTTCAAATGACAGGTTTTCAATCTGCAATTTGAAGCATTAACAGTACTTGATAAAAAAAACAGTAAATAAAAAAAAATTAAAAAAAAAAAAAAAAAACTGATAGTACAGCATTGAATGCTTGAAATAATGACCTTTTGTTTACAAATTAGAGTCACCAAGGAATTATTATTTCAGTAAATCCATTGGTTTAAACTGATAGTATTTCAAAATTCAGTATATAACATTATAAAATGGCTTCTTTCAATTGCACGATTTCCAACTATGTGATATTGGATTCAAACCTCCTGAAACATTAGTTACACTTGGGATCTTATCGCCATGAGGCCATGATGATCAATTACCAGTGGGGGAAAAGAAAACAAATATTAATTCTGAGGTTGAAACCTAACAAAGGCAAGCATGTTCTATAGCTGAGGAAAACCACAGCTGAGGAAAATGATAGTCAGGTGAGGTTGTGCAACTGAATAATCATACAGGCTTAGATCATAGCGGCCCCTAAATTAATACAAAATCAAACAATGTGCAAAATAGATGTAAGACAAGTTTAATATGCAAAAGAACAAATAATGAGGCCAAGGATGGAAGAATTATAAAAGTTCAGACTGTTCATATAGGAATATAATTATATACTAAAACAAGCCTATATATATATATATATATATATATATATATATATATATATATATATATATATATCGAGTTCTCACCTTGCAAAGCATCCAAAGCAGTTGCAGCTTGGGCAGCATTTGCAAAATCAACAAAGCACAAAACAAAGGGATCTCCTCCAGGCTGATTGGGAAGTTGAAACAGAACAGTGAACAAAAGAAATGGAACAAAAGTGAACAGGACTGTTGTAAAAGAAACTTACACGTTTGGAATCTTTGGTCACAATCCTGACTTCACGGAAGCCTATAAAAGGCCTGAAGATGTCTATGTACAAAATTTAAGGAAACAAAATCTGTACTTCATAACTACACTGCCTACCACAAAGAATACACAACAATATAGCTGTATTTGTAAACTGATAGAATGGTTAAGAACATGCATTGTTACATAGATTCTCAGTTTCAAGAGTATACAACTTATAAAACGAAAGAACTACAGATATAAGCAGACTTGCTGCAAGAAGTTGTTGAACCCAATTAGGTAGAAGTCACCCCTAAAAGCAAGCTTGTAAGGTTAGGATGCCTAATGAATTATATGTGCATCACATATTTCACACTAGGTGATGTGGGACATAACATTCCACTGCTCTTTGTAAACCTGACGATCACATCGACAATGACCTAATGGTAGCTCTTTAGTCTTTTCCCTTTGAACGGATTCACTCATCTGTCAGTACATCTAATCTAGCATATAGGCCTCCTCTTTTGTGACTCAAACTTTCGTCAGTATGGGTCTGCTCTAATACCACCGCAACAAACCAAATTAGGTAGAACCCACCCTTAAAAAGTAGAATGTAAGGGGAGGGTGCCTAATGGATTATATATGTGTGTTACCTATACTAAGCAACGTAGGTCATAACAACATACAAACAACTATTTTATACCATTGAAATTATAGCAAAAGCATATACAGAAATTCCATGTATTAATAGAGATAATAGAAGAGCACATCAAGGATACGAGAAACCTCCCGGCGTGAACAATTTGCAGGCAACCCTTCCACAAATAGTGTATTTGTAGCATCGCGAGGAATAGGTGGCTCAGATCTTCCACCGCTATGTGCAGAAGCTCTACTGTCCATATATCTAGCCCCTAATGATTGTGAATCATCAACTGGGCGAGCAGGCATAGCATCAGGCAATGCACGTCCGGACTCTGTAGCTCCAATAGAAGACATCTACAAACATTGCACAAACAACAGATTTACCAAAGTATGTAACATGGTTGAGATCGAAATTTTCATGATAGTACCAAACATACCCCATTTCGTAAATATTGATCATATGATGCATTGATGGAATCCAAGTTTGCCATAGAGTTCATTGTTGTTCGTCCATCCCCACGAGGATAATGACCAAGCTGTTCTGAACCAACTGGTGCATCTTCAGCAGTAAAAGGTTCAATTAATATAAAGTATTAAAAAAAATCCCTGATGCAATAAGAACTTAACAAAGTATTTCAATAAATATATTAGCTCAACTCAATGCATGATACTTGACTGCCCAAAAAAAAGTTCATTAACTTCAGTGTATATAAGGAATACAATTAAATATGGCAATCATCTAGTCATAATTTTATCCTGAAAAAGTGAATTATTAAGTACACAAAATATTCATTCATGGTATGAGACATCAAACAGAACGAAACAAATTATTCCTGGAATGATTCTTTATGCTACTAAAAGATTTTAAAAAAACCAAAAATGTTCAAAACGCGTGATGATTCCAGCGGATAAGGCTGTGTATAGTCTTGAAATTATCTTTAGATGCAGAATGTGCTAGGTTTCCAGACAAAAGAATATACATGTTAAAATACATCCTTTTATTCTTGACTGACTCTTTATATTACTACAAGGTATCAGGACTGCAATTAAATATGGCAACCATCTATTTACAGTTTTACCACCAATAAACAAAGTATAAAATACACAAAAATGTATACAACATGTACCATAAAACATAATTAAATTATTTATCCTTGGGATGATTCTTCATGCTTCTTTTTTGAAAGAGAAAAATATGCATTTTTACTCTGGGAATGGTCATTTAGATTACCACATAAAAATTAATACAGATACATGTGATGTTTACATGGAGAAAATATATGATTTATTATAAAATAAAATAATTCTTCGTATTATTTAGATAAATAAATTGAAAACACGAGATGTTTTGATGCTTTCGTGAAGATATACATTCATACGTTTACATATATATATATATATATACATATATATATATATACACACACACACACACACACACAAATATGCATATATATACGTATGTATGTATGTGTATATTTAATAATAGTTGTAATACCTTTGGTGTCAAACTTCTTAGGTGTAAACATGAACTTCCACAAATACCCCTTAAACTAATCTATTGAATCCAAAATAATTGCACATGGAATATCTACAAATCCAAAATAATAGCTGATAAAAGTTAGCTAAGGTACCAGGTCAAAATAAGATATATCTATGAATCCAAAATAATAGCTGATAAAAGTTAGCAAATGTACCCAATAAAATAAGATATTATTCAAATCGTACTCAGCACGCACATCTACCGTAGCTACAGCTTATCCATCATAGCTACAACATCATTGAAAGCATTCTAGAAAAAGTTCAAGGATTTACATATCATTACTCTCTCTTCGTTGCTGTACCACTTCCGCCTTTTTCACCATTTGCCTCTTCAAAGTTGCAGGTTCGTTTTGATTTATAAGTCTTGTTACAGGATTTAAGCCTGGCTTTTTTATTCTGACATCTTAACACCTTTTATTTATTTGCATTTTTTTTTTACAATACATACAATACAAGGCATCATTTTGTCAATGACTGGAACATACTGATACTAAGTCCCAAGCCTTCAAGGCTGCAGCATGTTAAATATTCCATTTAGATTTGTAAATTAATTTTGTTACATGATGTAAGCCTTTTTTTTATGCATACATGTCATTACATCTAACTATTTAGTTATTTAATTCATACATTATATATAGGGGGCAGCTATTTAAACACAAAATTAGACACAAATTGAGAGACACAATCTCTGTCGTTGGATCGTTTCATCTTTATATAAAGAGGTGGAATTCATGGGAAATCCAATGGTGAAGATCCATTGTGTCATCATTTTATGTCTATTTAGACTTTCTCTCAAATTTCGTGTATGTGTGTATGAGCAAGGATCGGCTACACCTCATTCGTGCTATATCTCTATTCCCTCTCATTTCAACCACACATTCTAATTTAAATAATATACTTCCTATTTAAACGGGAATGCACGGTTGAAAACGAAGGAAATAGAGATGTAGCAAGAACAAGGTGTAGCCAATCCTCGCCCAATATGGCTTATACACACACCCCTCCTATGTTAAGATCCAAAAATAGATTATTATTTTTCTCCCTTGAGACCCTATGTATATGGACTCTTTTGCAAAATTTGATGGATAAACAAGCAACTTGCGAATAATTTTATCAAAAAATTGATACAAATCTAAAATATGTTTAAAATGCACCATAATACAAATGTAAATCTTAGTTACGAAGGTTTCTCTATCTGAGTTGAACTCAAATTACAGTCAGTTTTGGATCAGAAATATGCCGTACTCTAATGGATTTGACGTAATCCACTGCTCACTATACATTTCACAAAACCTAAATACAAATTAACCTACATCAGTGATGTTTATTACACTACATCAATACAGGAATCATATTCAATCGCCTATACAAAATCTTGAGAAATTTTATGTGCTTCTTCAACTACACCATTGAACTCATCAACGCCATCCAAACCAAAAAAAAAACACCGATACCAAGTAATCGTGCGAAAGGCAAAAGACTCCATTTTAAACAAAACTTCTAGAATGTTACAACTCAGTTCCAGTTTCATCGCTCAAAACGGTGACCCATGATACAACCAGTTAAAACTAGCTCGCCTTCTACTAAAACATGCTTTACTTTAGAAAGAAGTATTAGCTTCAAAATTCGATAACTAATTTACATAGTTAAACCCTGATCCATCAAACCGTAATACGCCGATAGGACAGATAGTTTAAAAGGGAAAGAATAATACCGTAATCGGGATGATGGCGTTTCAACGGAGGCATCCCCGTTGCCGGTAATGCCGTTGGCATTGCAGCCGCCGCAACCAACGCCGCCGCAGAAGGAGCAGTAGCTTGTATGCTTGGCTGGTTACGGGGATCTGAGTACATCCAGTAAGCGCCAGCCATTTATTTACTGTTTTTACCTCGGATTGAAATTGAGAGAAAATTAGGGTTTTCTACGTCCTGCCGACTCTTGTTGTTAGTAGAGCTACTGTTCCCTACCCTATTTATTTCCAGCTCTATACCACAAACTACGCTAGCGAACTCCTTCGCTTACCAAATATGTTCACCGGTTTGGACTTTGAATACATCGGACGCAACAGTGTCCAGCGTCGGCATGGTCCACTTTTCAAAATTTTAACAATATTTTAAGGACAATTTTTCAAAACAGACTAGCTTTTAAAATTAATAGCAGATTTAGTTTAGTTTTCAAACTATTTGCAGAAATAGGCTTGTTTTGGCCACCTCAGCACTGAGATAGCCAAGTTTGAAAAGAAAAAAAATACTCGATGGCGTATTTGGGAAGTGTGCCCCTTAAAAAATATAATGACGCACTTGTCAAGTGCGCCTTTACTTTATTTCTGTAGCTTGCTGCACAGCAACAGAAATAAAGCACCGCTCAAACCAAGAATGATAGAAAACATTGAACAAAAAACCACATGAAACCTCAATCGAACAAAGATACAAACACATAAGACAAAAAGAAGAACCTTCAAAAAAACATCATCTGAAATAGACTAAGCCCTCGTCAACTAATTAACAGTCTCGTGAGAGGGCGGCGAGTCCATTTGATTGGATTGGATGCGGTCCTGAATATTGACACCAATTATCACTATGCACATCTCTGCTTATACCCTAACTTTCCTCTCTTTTTTGGTTTCTTAATTCTCTGTGGCGAAAAAGAGAAACACAGTAACACAACGTACAGGAACAGAGGTTAACATGTCCTTTCTCCCTCCTCTTGCTTTCTTCCTTCCTTTTCCTGAGTTTATGCGGCTGTAGTTGGATGTTTTCGAAGGGAGATGACACCGAAGATCCATTTCTTAAGGTTCATCAAAAGCGAAGTCAGGGCAAAAGGGAAATATGTGTGATGAGAATATGAGATAAACGGAGAAGGTTTGAGGGACGAGCTACTGCTGGGTACCGGGCGTGGCGGAAAAAAGAATAAAAAATGAAGGAGAAAAGAGGATTATGTGTGAGAATCGAAAAAGGAAGATGAAGAAAAGAGGTGGAAGAGTAAGTAGAAATAAAGCAAGCTGTTGTGTAACAAATGTATAAGTTGAGATAATATTGGAGCAAGCTGCTCTGCAAGCTACAGAAATAAAGTAAGAGCGCACTTGACAAGTGTGCCCTTATATTTTTTTAAGGGTTGCAAGTGCACCCCCGAGTAATTTTTTTTTAAACTTGGCCACCTCAGCGCTGAGGTGGCCAAAACAAAGCTACTTCTGCAAATAGTTTGAAAACTAGCCTAAATCTGCTATTAGTTTTAAAAATTAGTCTATTTTCAAAATTTGTCCATATTTTAAGCATCATTATAAAAATTAGTACATATATGAAAGTAGCTTACTATTTTGAACTTTCACCTAGTGTAAACAACTCAAAATTTTGTCAAGGTGCTATGGAGAACGTGTCATGAACCAAGGACATTTTTAGTGACTTACCAGAGTCATCACACATACTAAATTCAAAGCAGAGTGTTATTCTTTGTTCCTATGCGTTCATAGCCTTGCGTAATATTTTATAGATATCCAATCTCATAGAAAGCGGCCTAACTTTCTCATTCATATAAGTGAGTTTAACTAAAGTGATCTACAAGTCACTTCTTAGAAATCATATCCATTAAGAATTTTCATCATCCTCTATCGTGCAAAAATTATACATAAGAGATTTTGAAATGGGATTATCTCTAATTTCATACTCCAACTTGTTTTTACCCTTTGAACTTTGTTTTTTAAAACATAAATAGGGTTCCTATGGAAGAATGAATTCACATTGACCTTGATCCCATTTCTATTGATGTTTTCACAACCATCTCTCTAGTCAGTCCTTTCATCAAAGGATATGCTAAGTCTTTAATTCAACGAAGTCAACTGTAATTAGTCCTCGTTTGAGTAATCCTCTAAGAAATTGATGTTTAAGGCTAAGATGTCTTTGCTTACCATTGTAAGTCTTTTGTGCCATTTTGTACAAAGTAGCATGAATATCACAATGTTCTTTAATAACCGGAGCAGGTTTCATCCAAAATGGAATATCTATTAATAAACCTCTTAACCATTCATCTTCTTTACATGCATCTGCAAGTGCTATAAATTCTTTCAACGTAGTTGACTTAGAGATGCATGTGCATTTCTTACAACTCCGTGATATGGCAGCCCCACGTATTATAAATATCCATCATGTAGTGAACGTAGAGTTTGACTTTATGTTGTTCCAACTTGCATCGCTATAACCTTCAAGTATATGTGATTCTCCCTTGAAAACTAAACCATAGTTCATAATCCATTTCAGATATCCTAGGACCCTTGAAACTGCATTCTAATGCTCTCTTCCTGGATTACTAGTGAATTGACACAAGATTCCCATAGCATATTCTATATCTGATCTAGTACAATGCATGACATGCATAAGACTATCGATCACATTAGCATATTTTAACTTATCACAACATCTACCAGTACTTTTCATTAACTTAACACTAGAATCGTAGGTGTTTTTGCTATAAGGAGATTTAAGTGATCTCTCTTAAGAATACTTTCAATATAGTGAGATTGCGTTAACAAGATATTTCTCACTATTTTGATTCTTAAGATTACGTTTGTTTCTCCCAAATCTTTCATTTCAAAATTATATTATAGAAACTTCTTAGTTTCTATTACACTTTTTATATTTGAACCAAAAATTAACATATCATTTACATACAAACAAACAATTACACATATTCCATCTTTATACATGGAATATATATATTTACTTGTCTACTTCATTCATTTTGAACCCTTTTCATGGCATGACTTTGTTAATTTTTTTCATGCTATTGCATTGGAATTTGTTTTAATCCATAAAGAAATTTTAGAAGTTTATAAAATTTCTCCTCTTTCCCAGATAAAACAAATCCTTTAGGTTTTTCTCTATATACCTCTTCCTCCAAATATGCAGCATTTACATCCATTTGATGAACAATTAAATTGTGAATTGAAGCAAGTGATAATAATAGATGTATCGAAGATATTCTTGCTACCTGAGCATATGAATCAAATTAATCGATACATGGTGTTGTTTATAATCTTTATCAACCATCCTTGCTTTGTATTTATTAACAAAGCCATCGACATTTAATTTAATTTTGAAAATCCATTTGCATCCTATTGGTTTCGATCTTAGTGGTAGAGCAACTGATGTCTAAGTTTGATTTGACAAAATAGAATTCATCTCACTATTAATTGCATCAACTACAAGAAAAATGACCTTTAACTTCATTCATTCTCAGCATTATATCTTAATTTCCATTGAAACATCGTTTTAGCTGAATTGGTTATACCTAAAACGCCGTGTTGCCTCTCTCATTATCACTCTCCCTAAGAAACTCAATATTTCCCTCGGCTAATTTTCATTTCCCTTCTCCTCCAGTTTACTACTATTTTAATTCCTTTTTCATCCACCCATGTTCTTTACTTTCTCGATTCTTGTTACCCTCATACTTCAATATAAATTATGCCCTAAATTTGTGGAGTATGTGCGTCGACTAATTAAGGCCTAATTAATCTCGATTAGGTTTCGATTATGCACTGATTCTCCTGTCTTGTTTCAGATTTTTTTTACTTAGACATGGATTTTTTGGGGTCGATTGGGACTTCAGTCTTAAGTATCGCTTATCATTTTCATTTTATGTTTGATTCCATTTTCTACTTTGGATTCTACCAATTTTAGGGTTCATTCAAAAGCGAATCTGATTTAGAAGCGGTTCGGATTCAGACTTGAGTATAGTTAATTTTCTAATCTTCTGACCCCTTGCAAAAGTAAAATGCAGTTAGGAAATAGTGTTTGTGGTGATAAAAATTAATGTACAATTTTGTCTTGTAAGTATTTATCTGCGTCTACTTTCAACTCTATTAGGTACAATTAACTCGAGTCGAACTCAATTATCAACGCACTAAACTCAGTGACCACCCAGTGTTTAAGTTGGCTACAGCTCCGAGTTGAACTCAACTTAAAAAACTATGCTACATAATATATTAAATTTAGCTTAATATGGTATCGAGTGTTGTCAGGGAAGAGCTTTTAGATAGTAAAGTTTGAGGTATGTGAATTTAATTATATAGGTTTTATTTGTGAAAATGACCATTACTATAATGTTGTGTGTTGGTTTTTGCATTGCATCATGATTGTCTACTTATATGTCAAATGTTCTGCATTTTCACTATGTTCATGACTGAAACTCTTTTTTTAAGGTTGCGCCTGAGCTTTGATATTATATGCATGTGTAGCTAAAATAGAGTTAAGATTTGTTATTGTGATGGTGCGTCATTCAGTGGTGAAGGCTACAATCTGGTCAGTTCCTAAATTCATGCCTCTGACAAAGCATCCTACTTCTATTTTCTCAACGAATTATGAACTCTCCAAAATAATGATATGTATTTTATTTATTTTTTTCTTATATGTTTTGTTACCATAAAATAGTTTTGTTACCTCGAGCTTGTTTCTATTATGGAACTTGAGATCATTCTAGAGCAAGTACTGCACATCGTCTATATCAGATATAAGATAACTACAACCATAGCTTAAAAAGATTGGTAAATTTATTGGTATGTTTGATAGAATGTATACTGGTAGAGTGTATTATACGTATTTTTTATAGTTCACAATTTTTTCATTGTAGTTGTCTTTAGCCAAAAAAATTTCTCAGAATGCTACAAAAGTAAAGATTCTATTGTGTTAAACTACTTATAAAACTATGAATGACATGAATAATAAAATTAAAATAATATGATTTTTTTCCTTTTGAGGTAAATGTTATAAGTAAAACATGGATATATGATACATACTCTAAGCCCAACGAACCATGTTTTTTGTGGATGTTGGTTAAGGCTCACGTTTCAAAACTGATCAATAGTTGATGCATTGAGGCAACAGTTAGTTTTTAGCATTGTCCATTGAATATAAGTATACACATAATTTGAGAGAACATGTATGGTATCTTCGTTTAAGGAAAAGGTGTTTTGAACACAATTACATTTGAATACCTATAACTAAATACATTGTATTATATAGTAGTTGATCCCAGGAAAATGGAAAACCATACTCATAAACTTGGATACGTCTCCCTGGTTTTAGACACATACATATAAAGTACAAACAACTCAGTTGTAAAAGTAAATTATCTTCCTTTTATCTATTTTTGGTACTGAACAGTTTTAAATACAAAAATAACTATTCTCATTCTTTGGGATTGATCTTGTGCACGTTTAGCAAACCTCGATTATTGATATTAGTGATTTCACCTTTACTGCAAATCATCTTTAAAGGTTACAAAATGAGGATAAGTTGAATACTATTTCCGTTTCATTCATACTAACGTTTGACAAATAAAATAGTTTTATAATACTCGAAAATTTGAATCTGCCTCACATTTTATTCCTCGTGATTGATACTTATAATTTTAGGCATGTAAAACCATATTACATGAGTGTTATTATGCCTCCACTGCACCAATCTGCTCAGCTCAAGCCTGAAGTCACCATCACCTCTGTTGATTTCGATGTAGTTATAGATAAATCTGATGATGAAAAGTTTGGATTTGAATTTTCTTCTTTGTTTTGACCATGAGAGTATTGTTTATCGATACACAGTTATTGTTTAGTTGAAATTCCAATTAAACCAATTTGATGCAACAAAAAAAAATGGAACAACATGTGAATTCTTTTATGTTTACTTTTGTACTCTTTTTTAAGAAAAGTAATACTTAAGTTGAATGCATACTCTTTTAAAAGAAATATCCAACTTTTGTTTTTGTGCATGTTGCCTAAGTACGTGCACTACGTCGTAGATGGTCTACTACAACGAAAATTCTAGGTGTTGCTAGCTACAATTTAGCAATAGGTATGTTGATTTTTGTCTATTGCAACACATGCTTCAAGATTTTAGCATAGAAAATCCAAGGTGTTGCAGTAGTCACGTGAATAAAATTATCAATTCGGGTGATTAAGATCCAACGGTCCATGTTACTATTCCGCGTGAAATAATCTTTTACGCAGGACGCAAAAACAAAAACAAAAAGCGGCAAAACACTTAGCAAAATATTCAAGGGTTTCAGCCTAAAACTTAACAAAATACTCCGTCGCTCAACCTCTCAAGCACTCTCACTCGCAGGTTCAATTAGGGCTAAAAGTTCAAGTTTACAAGCTTAATTGGGGTTCCATTATGGCAAGTTCAAATTCAATTAGGGCTTCGGTGTTTCAATTAGGACTTCAACTAGGGTTCGTTTGGGTTTCAAATGCCAGTTAGTGCTTCGATTTAATCTGCTGCTTAGGGTATCACTCAATGTATATTTCAAGTATTTCCTGATTTGATTGTTGTGTTGCCTAATTTACTGATTTGCCTGTGTGTTCAGGTGTAAGCATATTCCTGGTTTTATTATTATGTTTGACTTTGTAACAAACTTATGTTAAGCAGTGCTTATATGATATTGCTATGTTTTTTTGTCTTATAGTCATGGTTAAGTAATATTTGTGTATGTTTTTTTGTGTGTAAATTAGTGATAAACGAAGAAATAATATGGACAGAACTTCCTAAGTTCAGATGACTGCATGTTATTTGTGTGTAAATTTATGTCTCGATTACCAAAGAATACATGCATGTCCAAATGACTGCATGCTATATTGGGCAGAAAATGAAAAGGAAAATAACTGTAAAACTTATGATGTTTCAAGGTGGGATATACCAGAAAAAATGTACCAAATTTAAGTAAGAAAATGTTGTTTCTATCTTGATTAAATGTTGTAACTAATGTATCATATTTATGGCTTCTTTTAGTATCTTTTTTTTATAGTTTCTGTCTATATTACATTTTAGTGAGGTGGCTGTTTTATTTTATAATGCACTTGGTTTAATTTATTTTGTAGTTATGTCATTGTAATATTAATTTCACCATTTTGCGTAGGATGGAGGAGGCAAATCTTAGATTCCACCATAAGGGAAAATTTGGTAAGGATGAATATGTTAGTGGAGAAGAGGCTATTGTCAAGGGAGTTGATCTGGATAGGTTTTCGTACACAGTACTGATGGAGTTTGTCAAGGATGAGCTACAGTGCATCGAAATTGGGGGAGTGTATGCATGGAAAGGTCCAACGAGTGGGTGGAAATTGGTGGCCGATGATGTAGAGTTGTTGTTTATGATGCAAATAAAAAACAATGATGATTACATTGATTTCTATATTGACACCGAGGTCGATGATAAAGATGAGCCAGTGAAACAAATGCAGTCACATGTTATCGTACACCCAACGAAGAATCTGTTTCCAGGTATAAACATATCTTCTTATTTGTACTATTTTGATGAATTTAGTCATTTTGCTGAATCACTTAGTCATTTTGCTGCTTTTAGTGTACATAAATTTTTTGTGCATTTATGTTTGAATATTAGGACTTGTTTGATTTTTAGTGCACTTAGTAGAATAATAAAGAACTTATATGTTGCAACTGTGAATCACAGAAACGACAGTTTGTCATTGCTCACCATTTGCAACAGGTATCAAAAAAGAAGAAGCAGACTGATCAAGTCTTTACTCCTAGAAAGTCGGCACGGCTAAACAATACACAAGTGATCAGCGAAGCTATTGAGAGTCCACCTATCAACAACAAGCAGGCTGAAGTTTTTACTCCTAGAAAGTCGGCACGACTAAATAATCCAGCTACCAACAATCCAGAAGTGATCAGCGAAGCTACTGCGAGTTCACATCGCAACAAGAAAAAGGTGGTCAGTAAGAAGTCAACTGGAGTCAGTAGTTCGACAAAGTTACCAGAGAAGGAAAATTCAACTGAAGTCAGTGATGCAACTTTGAATATCAACTCAGCAGGTTTCAGGAGTAAATTGGATTTTGATAATTCTCCACATAAAGAGGAAAATATGGATGAAAATGAGATTCTGATAAGAAGACTACAATCGGATCTTCTAATATGATCTTCGTATTTTGCTAATATTTACAATTATGTCTTGTTAAATTACTTTCAGAATGATGATCTTTCACCTCCACTGCTTACAAAATACGAAAGGAAGAGAGAAAAAATGTCTCATAGAAGAATAGTGTTTTTGAGAAACTTGGGATGCCTAAATTAGTTATTGGACTGGGAAATGAATTTGAAAAAAAATAAAGCAAAATCAAAGATGCCTGCTGAGGATAGCGAAGATTATGTTCTAGAATTTGATGAACTCGGTGAAGACGATATTTCAAAAAATCAGACAAAAGTGCGTTATAGCTGAAGATTTAATTTTATATTGGTAATTATAGAGTAGCTTCATTATTTTTTTTATTTTATTGTTTTTGTGTGCGTATTGAACCAAAAAGGATACGGTTACATAGCCTCAGTTTGGACCAACAACTCGTTCACAAACCAATGTTGAATATGCAACTAATAAGAATGCAACTCCGAAGGCAGGGGAAAATCCAGTTCGTACACAAACTGATGATCTACCATGTATTGTTGAGCTACCACACAATGAAGGAATAGGAACAAAGGATGCTTATTTGGCTATGTGAGAACGCCAGAAGAATAATAGTAGTGGAAGTGTAAGTGCTAGGAATAAAGCAAGGAATAAGGTTGTTGTCGGAAATGTCTCGATAAATATTGAAAACGAAGATGATGAAGTAGAAGAAGCTGAAGAAATTATCTAATTGAGTTCTGATTTTAATAGTTTAAGTTCTTATGTATGTTATGTCTAGCCTTCTCATTGCTACTGTATGTACTTTGTAATGGTAGTCGAAGCTCCCAGAAGGTTTAGAGGAAAACCAAAAATGGATAAAGTTCATTCAAGGCATGTGACAAAAGAGTTATAATCCAAATGAATAATCGAGGCCAACCTATTTCAGACGATGACCTAGTAATGTATGAACTGAGTTATTTTTTAGGAAAACTAAGAGGAGCATTCCACTTACTTACAAGTCTTGGTTTGATTTTCCTTCAAGTTTGAAAGGCACGTTGTGGAACTATGTCAAGGTAATTTGCAAACTTAGCTGAATTTTACTTAAATATATAAAACTTGTCACAAAAGTAGCATGATTGTTCTTTTTAATGTTTGATTTGTATTTAAGAAATGGTATATTATTCCGAATGAATGTGAATATTGGGCTTTGAAGTCAATTTGTCACGCTTAGAGGAGGTACAAAAGTCGTATTAAAAAGGCACATTATATAGCTTGTGAAACTGATGAAGAGAGGCTTGAAAATAGACCGGACGAAATTCAACTTGAGGATTTCAAAGTACTCTTGATGTTTTGGGGAGATGAAAAAATTCAGGTATAATTTTAAATTTTATCACAGAATTTTTTTCCCTATTTAATCATTCAAATCAGGCAGATAAACATCTTTATTTCATGTTTTTGTAGTCCAAGGCCCTTACAAATTATGCAAATCGGAAATGGTATACTGACACACACACATTACTAGTCCAAAACTTTTTTCCCAAATTCGGCATAAGCTGGTATGTATTTTGCTTATTTTTATGGTTGGCTTGTTTAACAATATAGGTCATATTGAGGTATGCTTGTTTAACTCGAATGTAGTATCCTTGTTTAACTTGTGAATAAACTACATATATCAATGAAGATTCAGATTGAGATGTTTTTTACTGTCTAACTTTTTTAATATTATTGATATATGTTCTGGAACAATTGGTTTGATATCCTTTTACTGTCTAATATTTTTTTGTATCAGTCCAAGAAATCAAATGGGGAACTTTTTGTTAAAACTCCCAAGCGGAAAGAAGGAAAGGTGTACAAGACTGATGCGTCAGTAATGAACTACATAATTATAAGAATTTTATTTTCTCTTTAATCAAATGTCTAAAACAATGCTTCATTTTGCACATGATCAACATTATTGTAGAATTAGATCTTGTTTTGTTGAACGAGTCGTGGCATAGTTATGTTATGGCATATATTTGCAACTGAAATGCAACTGAGGCTTGCATGCCTCTCATTTTGTGTTGAAATGTAAATAAAGCATTGCCTCAGTTTGTAACCGAGGCATGCATGATTTTGGTTGTGCTGAAATAGCGTATTCATTGTGAAAACATTAGTTGTACTAAAGAGTTACTCAGATTTTATTCATTAACGATGTCATATTTTGAAACTGCTTTATTTTACAGGAGAAGACTGAAAAAGCAGTACGTAAAGGAGGCAATGATGGAGTTGTTCAAGAACTTGTTTTTGATGGAAAGTCGCACGGTCCATCGTGGCTTATAGGATGACACTAAAAGTCTCCAAAATTTTCAAAAATTGCTCCAACAACAAGCACATGCATATAGGAGCTGGCAACAAAGATAAGGGAAGACATAGCTGACGAAGTCGAAGCAAAGGTGAACAAGATGGTCCAAGATGAATTTGATGCAATGGTGAACCAAAAAGTTCAGGAGAACTTGACAAGGATGCTTAAGAAATTAGGTGAAGCAAACCCTGACATGCACATTGATATTGGGGATCTTCGTGGGACTATTGGTAGTGAAGGCACTGAAACTGAAAGCACTGAATGCACTCTTACTCGTTGATATCGGGGATCTTGAAATGATGTGTTTGTAAGTATGGACTGTAAACACGAATTTACTGGCTATGTTTGTAAGTACTATTTGTGTTGCTAGTTAATCTAAGATGAGAAGTTCTTTGTTTAATTCAGTGTGATGTTAAATTCTGTAATGTTGCAGTATGTGATGTAATGTTGCTATAGCTACAATATATTGTTGCAGTTTGTGATGTTAAATTTTGTCATGACTATGATACAGTGTTGCCATTGGATGGTAAAAGTGTTGCCATAGATTAATGCATGTGGGCCCCACAACAGGATTTTGTGATCTCGTGTTACAGCCACAACAGGATTCCATGAACTTGGGTAACAGATTTTGGTAGGCCCCATATTTTTGTAAATTTAATACTTGTGGCAACACATGTACCAATGTTGCCTTAGGGTCGTAAAGATGTTGTCTTTGACTCTAAGGTAACGCGACAAAATGTAACACCGAGAAAGTGTTGCCACAGATCAATTTTGGCCTATAGCAACATTTTTCGGCACTTCCTGCATCATTTCTCTGCTGTTCCAGTATGCAATCTATGGCGTAGTGGTGTGTGTTTTTTTTGTGCGTGTATATATTGAAAATTGGAGGCTAAGTGTGTGTGTTTTTGTGTGTATATATACAGCAGAAGCTGGGGGGCTTTTCTGTTGTTTTGAAGGCTTTGGTGGATTATGTGGACAGTCTTTGTGGTAAGGGTTATTTTTGCACTGTTTTACATGGACAGCCTTAAACTGAACAGAGAAACCCACCTTCTTCCAAGTATTTTATAGGCGATTTATTTTATTTTTATATGCATACATTGTAGAAATTCATTTAATCATAACTTTTGATTGATTTCTCTGACTCGACGATTTTAGACATTCCCAAAAGCTGAGAACCCAATCTATAATTTTAATTTTAAGTATTTTGTAGTATTTTGAGGTCTATTAGGCTAAAATTTTGATTTTGCAAAGCTGGCATGCATTTACGCTTTGGGAAAATCTGAACTGAACAAAACATAGCATAACTTTTAAATGATTTGTCATTTTTTGATGATTTTACTCATTCCACAAAGGTTAGAACTTTCTTTGTAGTTGTTTTCCAAAATTTTGATGTTTGTTGGTCTGAAGACACGATTTAAAACCGTTGATCTGCATATATATACTCAGAAAAATAAAGTCTGAGCCGAAACCTCATGGTCATACCTTTTGATTGTTTAGCTTCTTCTCTATCATAAAATCATAGAGCTGAAATTTGGTTTATTATTCAAAATTCAAGCTAGGGTCCATCCGTATTGCCTTGTTTTTCATTTTCTTTTCCTATTTGTATGCTCGGCCTTTCTTTTCTCGACCTACTTTCACTTGTTTGATTAATGTTTTTTAATATATATATGCGCAGATCCCTTAAACCTGTTGCATTCCAGAAAACTTAAATAATACATTGATGTTAAAATTACGCATTTCTAACCAATAACCTTTGTATGTGAAAGGTAAAACTTAATGACCAAAATGTATGTTAACACTAGAGAAAACTCACATGATACATATAAAATATCCACCATGATTTATAGGCATCGGTGGTGTAAGAAATTGTTTAAAATTAGATTGAAAAATACCTGGATATTCTCTGCGGTTCGTTTTCAGATGACATAATGATCACGGGGATATATCTGAGGGAATTTGTGCTCCTGAAAATTTGCAGTAGACAATTGTAACATATATTAAGATTATAAACAGATGGGTAATGAAAAATCAGCCACAGATAGGAATAGAGCTGAGTACCTTAATGGCCCTGAGGAGATCATAACCAGTCATCTCAGGCATGCAGTAGTCTGTTAGAATGATATCAATACTATGCTCCTGCATGTAATTTAATTCATACATTACACGATGATCAAGCTTTACACATGAATTCAGGCACACAGACAGTAATTGTATGTCAGTTATAAGCAACGAAAATGATAGCCAACAATGTTGTATGAATGAGAAGAAGTTAAGTTACATGTCATGTTGAGTTATAGGGTGTTAAAAATAGATAATAATAATGAATTAAAATAAAGAGTACCAACAAGAGATTCAACAAAAAGAGGGAAATTTAATTAATATCGATTTATAAAGGGTGTTGTGATATGCTTATATTTCACCTAGTGATATAGGATGTTTATTTATGTTATATTTTACTCAACTAAAGTATGATGTTAGGTCATTCATGAAGTATCAAGTACTCGACATTTGGATACCGATGGATCATTTTATGTGGAAAAAACCAACTTTCTTTATTCTTACATTTGGAGGGCCTATTATTACAATTGCATCAAGGAGGTAAGAATATAAGTTCATGGTCTTTTATATTATTGATTGTGAATATTTGCAAATTGCAAATTGTTGTATATTGGATTTTCTATTTGTGTTTATAATGCATATCGATTTAATTTGTATTGTTCTAGGTATGGAGCTATACATAGTTCAAGGATGTGTTCGTATTTTCAAGTGCTTGAAGTCTTTTTTTTTGTAAGCGAATGATTTTCATTTGGTTTGGTAACTTTGATATGTAATGCAAACATGATGTACGAAAATTATGCAAGTTTGAATGTTTATTATAATGTGTTGAATTAACATCTTTTGTTTACATGATTATCGTTTGAATATGTTCTTATATATTTAGATTTCCATGATATTATTGTATAATATTATTTTACTATTTAATAACATTGAATGATAATGAATATCGTGGGTGAAATGTTGAGAAAACAATGTAGTATATGCACAACATTTAAAAAGTGCTAAGGAAAAGGAAATGGAGAGGTGTACACAACTTTTAATGAATATTGTGTAAAGGAAATTATACACAGCATCAAAAAACGCTGACAATAGTTAATGTCAAAGTATACACAACGTTTATACAGTGCTGAGAAATTCTTCTAAAACGTTTCAACGTGTCCTTTGAAAATCTAGAAATCTATTTTACAACGTCGAAAATCCGCTGTGAATGTAAGAAATAACAACAAACTTTAAACGATGTTAACACTTGTGTTTTAACAACAGTTTTACAAGTGCCGTTAAAAGTTTAGGACCTATTACCACATGTCGTTATACAGCGTTCTTAATTCCGTCGTTAAAGCCTTTTACATCGTTTTTACACTGCCTTAGAAAGTGATTTTTCTTATGGTGAACTTTCCTAAAACTTGCATGATGACAGTTACTGCTTCCTTGTAAGTCAGTGGATCACCATCATTACCAAGAGTTATCTTAGTTTAGTGTGTAATTTTACTTACATCTTATATGAGGTACGTCAAAAAATCTAGACCAAAGTTCTTTTCAACCCTTTCCCTTTTGCATTTGCAGGATTCCATATCCAAACTTTGTGCAGTCGATTCTTTATTAATCTCCATAACAATACCATGAATTTTTGTATTATCTTCCAAGGAAGATTTAAACATATACTCAGAAACTTCTACATCGCTTTATTCTGTAATTTTAAATGTTGCTAATTTCAGAAATCTATATAGAACTATTCTTCGCATATCCAATAAACATGCACTTATATGTTTTACTTCCCAACTTAGGCATTTTTGGATATGGTTTTCTTGCATAAACCAAACATCCCCACACCTTTAATCACTATGATTAGGTCTTCTATTAAACCCTAGTTCATAAATAGTTTTGCTCTTTCTTTTAATATCAACTTTGTTTAAGATAGAAATGGCAATGGGGAGGGTAGAGCAGGGTTTTTATGCTCTAGACCAACCCTGGGGTTTTTAACCTCACTTTAGCCCGTCCTGTACACCCGATGTTTGCTTGGAATTTTTCCCGTTACCCGGAACTAGTACGGGTTAAGGAAAACTCGACCCATCCCAAGATCCGATAAAATTATGCATAAATATATACAATTTTATTTATTTATATTTTTTATCACTTAATGATAAATTAAATACAACTAATAATGTGTTTACAGTGGTAAGAGAATATAGCAAAATGACTTGTATGATATAATTCAGAATGCATGCTTTGTTATTGTATAATTATCATTGATGCAACTAAATATTATGAAAATTTAATAGCTTGTTTATTAAAATATATAATTCTCATGTCATAACCACATATACGTAAAAGATTGAAAAGTAATAATTATAGTTATAAAGCAGTATAATGATGTTTCACTAACGTGTGTCGGGTTGGGGGTGGGTTAGCCGTGCTCCAGACCCAACCCTAGACCAGGACCTGTAAAAGCGGGTCAACGGTCAACCCACCCAAAAGACCCAATGGGACGAGTCTAAACGGACCAAAGTAGGGGCAGGTCAATTGGGTTTGAACCCTACACACATCCCATTGTCATCCCTAGTTTAAGATATAACATGCACTTAAAAGTACTTCCCACCAACAATCGTTTAAGCCAAAACTTAAAAGCATACAATTAACGATATTCATTAAAGTTCTATTATTATGTTCAACAATACTATATGATTCTGGTGAATAAGGTGGTGTAAGTTCATAGAGTATTACATTAGATTCACAAAACTCTAATAGTTTTGCTTATTTATATTCACCACCTCTGTCGAATCTTAGTACTTTTATTTTACGGTTTAACTGATTTTCAACTTCTACTTTATATATAAAAAACTTGCTCAGAACTTCATCCTTACATTTTAGTAAGTATTATATGTGTAGTGTAACAACCCTGAATTTTGGAACTAATTTAAAATTTATTTTTAATAATTTCTACAAGGATTACAGTCAATTTTAATAATTAACGACTTGAAATTCATTTTAAAAAACGGAGCTAGAACTTGTGAATTTAAAATTTAATTAAAACGAACTCATAACGTCATGGTAGTTTGAAAATTTAGCTTTTAACTTTAAATGAATCTACAAAATTCAAAATAAGTCGAATTTCAGTAAAACAAGAAATGCTAGGTCTATTTAATAATATCTTTTTAACGAATGTGCAAAATTAAGATTTCATGTTATAAAATGTAAGTTATGTCTAGATCAAAAATTCAAATAGTCGCTATGAAATCGTTTATAAATTATAATGATTTATTATATTAAATAAAAGGATTTTTATTATAAAATGAATACCGTTTGACTAGAAAATTAAAATGTCGAGTAAAAAACTCAAGTATGTCTATTTTATAGCTGTATGATATTTTATTTAGATATATACGATAATAATAATTTATTTATTTTTAATTTAAATAATTTTGGAATTTAATAATATTATTATAACATTACATAAGCCCTTGAAAATGGCCATTTTGCAAACGACATCCATTTTCGATGAAATAAATTTTGTTGGATCTGGAACATCAAATTATTGTCGTGTTTAAAATCTCAAGTCAATTATAATTAATATGTAAGCATGGTAAAGATAAACTCATGCTCAAATTCAGTTAAAAATCAATAAGCTAGAAATAAGTCCATTTTTTAAAAGGTCTCCAAATTCGACGAAACCAGGTTCATGTATTTATAAAACATAGCTAAATTTCATAAATTTTGGAGTTAGTATGTAGTCGTGGTAAATTAAAACGTGCATTTAAATTCAATATTGAACGTTATATTGACGTATATTTTAATTTTGATAAATACTGATTGAAACGATCAAATCAGCTTACGTAATATATTACATTGTATGCAGAATAGGGGTATTTGGCTAGGAACATCAGTCGTTGGGTTTCGTTTGGAGTCTGGACCAAAAAAATTAAATGCTAGGTAATATTAGAATTAAATAATAATATTAAAAAGGTATAAATACCCTTATTTTCAGAAACTCTAGCCCCCTTAATACACAACGCCGCCACAAACTTTCAATGGCCATAAATTTCTAAACTTCCTTCTCTGATTTCTCCTTATCCACGCATCTATAGCACGAAACCATAACAGCAAAAACCTTCATCTAGGCGAGCTCTACCACCTGAACGGTGGTGATCGTGTTTAGATGATCAAGTTGGTCAGATTTTTTTCCACCAAGGAGACACGCTCGCGCATGATTTCAGTGGCGAAAGGGGGATCGGAATTCTCGAGGTCATCGGCGATAGGAGGCGACGCGTGAGGCTTCGACGTCGTTGGTCCAGATCTAGGTCAGACGAAC
The DNA here is from genome assembly GCA_030737875.1 of Allium sativum. NCBI lineage: Eukaryota > Viridiplantae > Streptophyta > Magnoliopsida > Asparagales > Amaryllidaceae > Allium > Allium sativum. The sequence goes on from CM060912.1 coordinate 436,788,546, forward strand.
TGTGAAGGCATGCAGTGGAAGATTTTTGGTGCGAGCTTAATTCGTTTTAGTGACTTGGAGAGCGTCGAGAAGATAATTAAGGAGAGAAAATTTTAATGAGAGATTAAGGGTTTAATTATATTAATTAAAATATTTAATTATCTTAAGAATTTAAATTATGTAATTAACTTGTAAACTGTCATAACTTATTCAAAAAGAAACCTAATCGAATGAAATCAGGTGCATTGAATCGTCATGATGAGCACTACGTTGTAGAACTGACTGGAAGGAAATGGAGCAAGTTATAGTTTTTGGTTAAATTAAACGTTCAATTTAGTATAATCAAAACAATCATTATATAACACTTTCGAACCGATCAAAGTGAGAACTCTCTCACTCAATTAAACTTTATAGTTATTATAATCATAACTGAATATATATTGATTTCCTATGTTGATTTTTATTTAGTTAATTATCACAAATTTTTGTACGGTATATGGTAGCTCATGTCACCAATTGTTTGGAAACCACATGGATGAATGGATGATTGATTATGATATGTTGTGAATGTAATTTTGAGTTAATTAACATGTTTAAAACATTGTTAAAATATTTGTGGTAGTTGAAATTGGATTAAACATCCATTTACAAGTCGAACGACTTGTTTATGTTTACCCATGTAAGTGATATCGATGAGATTGAATAATAACTTGAAACGAATAAGTTATTATTTATTACATGGTTATATGGATGATTTAAATGAATTGATTAATTTATAAATTACTGCTCATTGATGTAAACACTACATGGGCCTTGGAATGATAATTTTACATGTCTCCCATGTGTGTAGATAAATCACTTTGTGTGTGAATTGAATTCGGTGTGCCGGATGTGAATTGAATGTTAAATGGTTGTTCGCAAATATTATTAGATACATATGATGTATGAAACCCATGTAAAATTAATTATCCGGTGATTGATTGAGTTTCATTCCAATCCAGAATAAAAACGAATATATTAATATAATATTCAGTGAAAAATCAAGTTTGATTTTAATGTCCGATTTTGGATGGACACGAAAATATTAAAATACCAATGAATATTATAACTGAAAGGAATGTGATTTGAATTAATTTTCAATCAATTAAGGAATGTTTTCAATTTTTAATTGAAATAAATTGTAACGGTTAAACATGAAGTTGAGTTAACTATATAAATGACATTTTAACTCGAACGGATTTTCCTATCGATCTTATTTATCTTTATAATGAATATTGAGAAGATTTGATTTTAAAATATGAAAATTCGAAAATATTATTATTTTAATATTATAATAACATAAGATATTTAATTTTGATTTAAAATTGAAGTGGAAGTTGAAATCGTTTTTAACCGAGATTATAAACATTTTATAAAATCCGTTTTGAATAGAAATCGACTAAATCTATTATATACAATATAATGTTTTAATATTGAGATACTTGATTTTGAAAAGAAAATGATTGAAATAGAATTTCAAATGGCAGTTAAGGATAATTTACAATATTAAAAAATTATTTTGGAAACATTTTCGATTTTATTTTAATTATAAATCGAATTCAGGCTTGAGAAGAACCCAGGGCGCTGCGACAGTTTGCGAACATCAACCCGTAACTTTGAATTGACGTAACTGGAGATCCGACAGTCGGATTCTCCTAAAACTAGAGCCATTAGGTTCGATTCCAAAAGATCTTTCAAATGAATATAAGAGGTTTAAAATATAATCAATAAATATTAAAATCTGTCCAAATCAGTATTGGAAAAGGTCGATATGGTTGCAGTCCGGTGGATGATATTGGAAACAGACTGTAAGGGTCTTAGTGAAATTATTAAAAATATGAATAAATTATGACAATTCATAATAAATGTTTTGGAAAGTTTTTGGATGAAATATTCCTAGTTTTGAAAAGATGAAAGATATTTTTATCTGAATGAACTAGTTAACAACTAGAGTAATAATCCAATGATTTCAAATTAATAAATTGGTTTGTGAATGGTTTTTATATAACCAGATTTTTCTAATGTATGAAATTGGAATGGAGTTGAATGGAAATTATCTTCGGATATGTTGATATTGTATTCCATGTTTTATGGATATCATTGAGGAATTTGGAAATACAGATATCGTTATTCCCAATATGATATCTATTGGTTTCAGAATTTGATGTTTAATATAAATCGATATGATTTCTATTCAGAGCCTTGCATTTAATATCAAACCGAATTTTGGGTTTGTCATAAATGGCATCTTTAATAATACCGTTCTTAAACCCAGTTGAGAATAGAATAAATCTTTTAATTAAGATTTAGTGAAGTTATTCAATTTATTAAATTGAATTGAAGTTGTTTTTGGGTTTATTGTGAACGATGTTTTGAATAACATTAGTTCTTTAACCAAATTAACAGTGAAGTTATGATTTGGAATTTATAAATCTTCCAATTAATATTTAATGGAATTTTTCCAAAGTAAAGTTTTCCAATTTAATAAATTAAATTGGAATGAAATGGAAATCGATTTAGTGATAATCGAGATGAACCTCCGTGGAGGAAGGCCTTTACTATTTATGGAATTTAAAAGGCTTTGTCGTTATTCCATTTATAGTATTAGTTTGACACGGAAATTTATATCTATTATATACTGTAATGATTTCCGTGAAGATTCCAGTAAAATGGAAGATGAATTTGGGTTTATCATGAACAATGTTTTAAATGACATTTGTTCTTTAATCCAGTTAAAGACAGAATTAATTTCCTAAAAGTAGAATAATCATTAAGTAATGATTTTTAAGATTGAAGCTAAGTTGGAGTTTTAATGAATCTTTAATTATATTGATAAGTAAATGTGGTAATTAAATTTACCAAACATGAGAAGTGTTCGAGAGTGGAGTACCATCAGTTTTACTCCATATGATAGTTAGAATTTTAATTAGATTTGAAAAGTTAAATGGTAATTAACTTTACCAATAAAACGATGGGTGTTAGATATGGAGTACTACTAGTTTTGATCCATAAGATGAATAGGTTGGGATTGGGATAATAAAATAAATGATTACTTCGATAAGGCTCGATAATACCGAATAGTTTTATAGACCTTATTCTGGTTTAAGTTGTGAAAAGATATTATAATATCTTTTAAAATGATTTCCAAGGAATGGATTAAGCAATAATTTTAAATGAGATATTCTTTGATAAGATTAATGGGAACCTTTCCTAAAGTAAAGAGTATTTGAATAAAAGAATATTCTAGAATGGAATGGGGCGATGATATATTTATATATCACTTGATTATAAAATTGCGTGAGTTATTCGGAAAGACCAGGTTTAACCCATTCTGAATAACTGGTTGGACGATTAAAAGTCGAAGATATGAAGACAATGGTTAAAGATCAGGGATTTTCACATCGTTGGGATGATTGTTGATGTCTTAATTGGGCTGTACATCCAGGATGAGGTAACAAGTGGTGATCGTCCAGACTTACTTGGAGATCGACCAGATATGCGAGGACCTCTCTCCTGCATTGGACATATGAGAAGAGGAATACGGTACCTTCGGTTTCATTCAGACCCATAATGAACTTGCAAATGGATTGTGTGTCTGACACATTATTCTCAGCTGTATTAATTGATGTCTGCTAAATATATATTTGTTTGGTGGCAGAGAATATTATCTTAGCTTAACACCCTTCTCTAAGACGTATGAGCTTAGAGGTTATATATTGGTAGCTATTAGTTGTATGGTCTGAGGTGACTGTGTGGCAAGCTCAGATGCATGGATCAAAACTTTTGTTGAAAAGCAAAGCTTTGTGGATGTTGATCAAAGCGTGGCTTTATTATAGCGTGGCTTTGTGTATAACGTTAATTTGCGAGCTTCACACCCCAGTATGAGTCAAAAACGGGATGGATGACAGCAGGGAGGAAGTGCGTTTTTTTCTACCTAGGAGTGATGTCGTGGTATATAGCCCAAATATTTTACTTATGTGGATGCTGGATAGCGAGGCGCCTCGGATATGGCTGCACAAGGTCAAGATCGTCGACATATTGACTAGATTTAAGGTCCGATAGGACAGGGGAGAGTTATGTTCAGGAGAAATCTGAACTCACCGCGGATAGGTGGGCCGGTTGTGCCGCTCGAAGGATCGATGTGTTTTGTCCCTGGGGCATGTGCTCAAGTGTCTCAAATTCGGAAGGAGAGATGCCTTCCCTTGGCTATTATACATTTATTTTCGAAATTGTTTCCGCACTATACACTACTAATAACAAAAGTAAAATTTTGCGTATCAAGCATGTTTGACTATTATAAGGTAAAACTCTATCCTCCGGCTTGCGTTGCATTGTGTGATGGGACCTGAGTCTTATAATAGCTTCATTTTTCTTCTTAGCATTACGTTATTTATTTTATGCATAGGTATTTATGGGGAGTAAACCCGTTTCGTGTTATATGGCGTGGTTCCATGATTTACCCAACTTTAAATAAAGTTAATAACTGTTTTGGTTTTCATACCAGTCCTATGACTGACCTGGAGTTTATTGTTTCCCGCTTAAACTGTAGGTGCCCATGTTTTCCTCATGGGCAGCTAGTGGTTTTAGTTTTACAGATATTTATTCGGTAGGATCCAGGATTATGGATGGAGCTGTACTCTAGTTTATTTTGTAGTCTTCCGCTGTATTAGTATCTATGTATTTATATTCCTACTGTTTTGTAATTTATTAATCTTTGATATATTTTTTGTTGTATATTATTTATTTGTACTCTGATATCTTGTACTTTGATGTAGATTATTGTAATAGCAATGAAAAGCTATCTTGTTTTGTGTTCTAATGTGTCGTGTTCTCATGGCAATTCGCAGATTTCTTCTTTTTGGATCGGACCTATGTGGTTTATGGTCAGTTCGAAGGTCGGTGATTATCGGGTCATTACAGGGGGTATTAGAGCTTTGTGTAACACCTTACATTTTATGACAATATAATAATAAAATAGGAATAAATTAATTAAATATTCACAATTAAGTGAAACGGATTGTACTGTTGCGTTCGTCTCGGAATTCTGGTTTAAATAGACTCTGAGTTTGCGTAAAACGGACAACGTATGAAGAAGTTATAAGAATTAGAAGTTTGTACATATATAAGGCTTATATACATAAATATAACAATAAATATATCCAGAAAATCAAAACACGAAGTGGGAAAACAGAGCGGGAAAATGTCCTGTTGGGGTTCGAACCACCAACGGGGGGGGGGGGGGGTCGACCCCACCGCAGATTTGAGCGTTGTTTTGAGACGTGGTCGGTTCTAAAGGTTTGTAATTCAAACCTAAAGAACCCGGCTTCTCTGATACACCTATAAATAAGTCCGTAGAGCCACCTTATTCTCATATTTCTGAGGCAACGCTGAAGCTCTGTCATTCCTCTTCCTCCTCAAATCTCTTTAGAAAATTAAGATTATTAATTTAGGAAAAATTCTAAATCCAGATCTGAAGGAAAGGAACGTATGTTTTAAATGGGTGTCCAAATCTATTATCGAAGTGAGGTAATTCCTAGATCTGGTCTATTTTCCATTCTCTTCTTTTTTTCTTTCTTTCTTTTAGTAAAAATTATGAATCCATGGTTGTTAGGTTCTGAATCCAATTAGAGGAAAAACCATGGAATTATAGATCTGGACCAGATCCAGGGTTTGGAAATTTTATGAGATGAGTGGATTTAAGTTATATCGTTTTAGATAATGATATATTATCGTTTAACATTCCCCATTATTGTACAATGTGAATTGGATAGAATAATTAAAATTATTGAAATGTTATTATGACATGTTTACATAGGATATGTTGAAATGTTTAAACATATGTTAAAATTATTAAAGTGACGAATATGACATGTTGGAATATTAATATGCTAAGATATTAATATGTTAGAAAAATTGCCAAAGTATGCATAGCGATTACTGTTGTTTCAATTCCATGTTAATTTGCGACATTTATGTACTTGGACCTTTAACGGTAGAAATTGAGAAAAATTACATGATTTGGCAATCACATGTTATTGTTAAATTTGAACAATTATCTGATTAATTGATTACATGATGGAATAGAATTGATTATATATTAGAAAGAATGTATGACATAAAATAAGCATAATATGATGGCATGTAAAATATAAATTACAGTGGAAAATTGAAAGAATAGACATGCCTAGATTATATAGAAGATTTATAGTAAATGAGAAGCTATAACCGCGCTTAGACACGAGGTTAGATTACACTTGTGGTAGATGTCTGCTCGGAACCGCCCGGCATATCCAGCATCCACAAGTGGTAAATCTAATGTGAGGGGTCTAAGTGCATAAATAAAACATGTAACGGTGCTAAGACACGAGGTTAAGTCAACTTATGGAAGAAGTATGCCCGCAACTAGGCAAATCCAGCACCCACAAGTGTAGACTTAATGTGATAGGTCTAGTACATAAACATATATATAAATATATGTAAATGGCAGGACCGATAAACATCATTAATTGTAATTAATGGAAATTAATGGAATTGAATGAAATATAATTACAACAGTAAAGGAAAGGGAATGAACGGGGAGTGATAATAACCTATTATAAATAAATTGCATTAATGAGAATGTTATATAATATATAGACTTGTCCCAGGGACACGTGGATATTATAACTTAGGTTGTAATAAACTAGTGAGAAAATGAGATAACTGGTGAAATGAGTTAAATGGCACTTAATTGTAAATTAAACAATCAGTAAATGGGGAAAACCTGAAACCAGTTGTTTGTAATAAGTAGAGAAAATGGGGAAAGTTTATGAAATATAAGAAGTTGTACTTAATTATAAATTAAGTAATCTGTAAACTTGGAAGTTTGAAATCTGGTGGTAAGAATAACATGTTTAGGCTTGTCCTAGGGACAAGTGGAAATTATAACTTAGGTCATAATAAACGATAAAGGGAATGAAATAACTTATGTAAGGAGATAAATTGTACTTAATGGTAAATTAAGTTATTTATAAGAACAAGAATCTGAAATCTACGGATGAGGACAACATAAGTTATATTGACAATGTAAGATGGAATTATGATTAAATAGGAAAGGGTGAGGAAAATTTATAAGAAATAAGTCATATTTATCCATAAATGATAAATGACATGTTAAATAGAAAACATGTGAATTGAGATATACTTATTTATAGATTAAGTAGAACATGTGGTTGTAACCTTGAATCAAACAAGAATATAAAAGGGATTGTGGATTATAGGACTTGGAACACAATCTAGAGAATAACATGTGGTGGGCTTATTAATAAACTTCAATGGGCTAAGTTATATGACTGAAATTAATAAGCAAGAAGAACTTGGTAACTTGAATAAAAAGTTAATGTGAAAGGGAATAACCAAGTTAAATGGAAACCTGATGCGGTAAAGCAAGCGCATAAAGGAATGTTTAGACATAGGGTCTAATAACATATTAAAAGGAGGTGCTTGGATCAGTCCGCGCGTTTGAGGGTGAATAACCCAACGGGGTAGATCATCGTGGTTTCATGAGGCACGAGGGGAGCGCACATTTTTCTGATTATTATGACGGCTCCGAAGGATTGGAAAGGGAAGCACGCGGCTTCCTGATATACATAAGGTGCTCCTGTTATCCCTCTGTGCGGTGGCAGATGTTTAGGCTATGCCCGCAGAGATTGGGTCTGTGCGTTACTACCAAGTGAGTGGGCCTTGACTGCAAAAGTAGCTTTGCAGTCAGAATGCTGTGACGTGGTGACACTAGGATGATTCGGCGGTCGCCTCAATGGAGAGGCAGACGTCAAGACCAACAGAGATAGTAGATCATCGAGTACATGTCATCGGCAGCCGTGGGATGCGAAATGACTAGAGCAAAACCCAATAGACCATTCACCTTTCACTATCGGGGTACGGTGGTTGAGGGGAGATACCAACTGGATGTTTAGATTGTTTATTAGAGGAAAGTCGCTTAGCTCTTTAGTCTTTACTAGTTGAGGGAGGGGTCGAGATAGGGCCATAGCCACCATGAATAACAGACCTTATGAATATCTGTATTTAGAGGCTCTTAAAGATGGGCCTGTACAGATATGGAAAAGCTCCTGATAGAGTTCTGTGTTTCTTGTATCCTGCCACGGAACCCGATGCACATTATGTGCAGTTAAGGCATTGAACACGATTGACGAAACGTACGTGGGAAAAATCTAGATACATGCATATCAACTCTGGGTGGTGGATCGTAGACTTGAGAGCATTACTCTGGTATGGAATCTGATTTGATCAACGGTGGCAGCCTGTATGCTTACGTAGCATAGTAATGACAGATATATGTGGAACATAACAATGTTATGTAGAGATCCGTACGTCACTCCGGCGTAGGATGAGGGACTACGCTTATTTCTATGAAATTACGATGGAGACCGTGCGAGTGGGGTACCATGGGGAGTACCTCAATATTGGGGGAGGGTAGCGACATATATACTGTATTAGGTTAATCCACTGGGTAGTAAATGGGTACGACGTGTATGTAAGCCTTGAGTGCTGTTAACCCAAGTAACCTAATAAATAAGACAATGTGATTGAACGGTATATGTAGGATTATCCAAAGTGTATAGTTTAAATCCAGTCACCAGAACTTGTGTTCTGACCCCCTCCTCATCACATACTCGCAGGTTAGATTTGTGGAAGAGACATGATAGCTTTGGATATTAGTTAGGCTGTATTATTACTACGGTAAGGCTATATTTTGATTACATTATATTTTATCCATTCTACCGTGAGATATTTTCTGAGCTCTGACATATTTTATGTCTCTGTCTTTTCTGTAGGATACCAGAGCAAACCAACACGAGTTTCGATAGATTAGAATTTTGAAAAAAATTCAGTCTGTCGGAATTCGGGTTATTACACTTTGGTTTACAAAGCTCCGAGAATATGACACGTTAGAACTAGATAAGAGAATTCATCAGAGATAGGATTAGTGATATTCTATAAGAATGACTCGTTAGAGATAGGGTTAGTAATGCCCTAGAATGAGTTAGAAGAATATTATTTATAAAAACGAATTTAGTTTTGAAAATTATATCTTATAATAAGAATTTGAGTATTTTATTTGATTTTGAATTTGGACTATAGTGTATAAGAAAATTTTGCATATACACGTCATGAACGATATTAAGTCTCAAATATACTGGATAGATATGGAATCACACTGTAGTCGCCCGAGAATGATTTTGATGATTACTGCAATGCCATCAATATTTATTTTTGAGTTTCAAAAGTGGGATATCTATATGATTCCAATTGACTTGTGTGAACTAAGAACTTAGTTAGAATTTAATGCTTGTGATTTAGCTTAGAAAATATTTTTTTTGAGTATATAAAAGATATATATCTTGAAAGTTAATTAACCAATTAATTGATGGTTGTTATGTGTGATTGTTAGTTTAACTAATAAAAATATTGGAATAATAAAACCAATATAAAAATGTAAGGTAAGTTATACCAAATCAAATTTAGTGTAGAACTGAATTGAAAATTAGTTCAAATTGGATGTGTATATGTTAGAAAGGTTATGGGAGCTAAGAAGAGGAATAAAATTATATGCCCAACAAACAGGTACATATTTACTGGATTGGTTGGGTTTGATGATTTTATGAGCCGAATGGCTTTTTGATTTTCTTTTTTGATTGATAAGGGCCCAGAGAGGCAAGTTTTAGCTGTACCTATTAACCCGTACAAAGAAGGTTATGACGAACTTTTTTGGAAATTTAAGGCACTAGCCAAATTTCGAGAAATTGGGAAATTCTTAGAAACTGAAAAGTTGAAGAGCTTGATTCAAAACGAAGGCGGAATTCGTTAAGTAAACGACCTTCGGTTTCGTTTTCCTTTTCGAGGAAGAAAAGTTTTAAGTGGGGGAGATTATAACAACCTTGAGTTTTGGAACCAATTTAAAATTTATTTTTTAATAAGTTTTATAAGGAATACAGTTATTTTGATAATTAGCGACTTGAAATTCATTTTTTAAAAAAAGTTAGAACGTATGAATTTAAAATTTAATTAAAACGAACTCGTAACGTCGCGGTAGTTTGAAATTTTAGTTTTTAACTATAAATGAATGTACAGAATTCAAAATAAGTCGGATTTCAGTAAAAACAAGAAATATTTGGATATATTTAATAATATCTTTTAATGAATGTGAAAATTTTAGATTTCGTTTTATAAAATGTATGTTATGTCCAACTTAAAATTTCAAATAGTTGCTATGAAATCATTTATAAATTATAACGATTTATTATATTAAATAAAAGGATTTTTATTGTAAAATGAATACCGTATGACTAGAAATTTAAAATGTCGAGTTATAAACTCAAGTATGTCTACTTTACAGCTATATGATATATTATTTGGATATATATGATAATAATAATAATAATTAATTTCTAATTTAAATAATTTTGGAATTTAATACTATTATACTACCCTTAAAAATGACAATTTTGCAAACGACCTCCGTTTTCGACAAAACTAATTTTTTTCGATCCGGAACGTCAAATTATGGTCAAATTTAAATTTTCAAGTCAATTGGAATAATATGTAAGCACGGTGAAATTAAACGCATGTTCAAATTTAGTTAAAAGTCAATAAGCTAAAAATAAGGCCATTTTTAAAAAGGTCTCCAAATTTGATGAAACTAGGTTCATTCGAACCACATTTATAAAAATAACTAGATTCCAAATTTCATAATTTTTGGAGTTAGTATGTAGTCGTGGTAAATTAAAACATGCGTTGAAATTCAATATCAAACGTTATATTGACGTATATTTTAATTTTGATGAAAACTGATTGAAACGTTCGAATCAGCTTACGAAATATTCCATTGTCTCCGCGATAGGGGTATTTGGCTAGGGATGTCAATCGTTGGGGTTCGTTTGGAGTCCGGACGAAAAACTTCAATGCTAGGTATAAATAATAATATTAAAAGGGTATAAACACCCTTATTTTCAGAAACCTTAACCCCCTTAATACACAGCACTGCCAAAAACTTTCAATGGATAAAAATTTCTAAAGTTCCTCCTCCGATTTCTCCTTATCCACGCGTCTATAGTTCGAACCCCCAACAGCACAAACCTTCATCTAGGCGAGTTCTACCACCAGAACGGTGGTGATCGTGTTTAGACGATTGAGTTGGTCAGAATTTTGCCACAAAGGGGCCATGATCGTGCATGGTTTCAGAGGTGAAAGGGTGACTGGGATTCTCGAGGTCACCGGTGATGGGAGGCGACGCGTGAGGCTTCGACGTCATGGGTCCAGATCTTGGTCCGACGAACTGTGGAGGCGTGCAGTGGAAGATTTTTGGTGCGAGCTCAATTCGTTTTAGTGATCTGGAGAGCGTCGAGAAGATAATTAAGAAGAGAAAGGTTAATAAGGGATTAAGGATTTAATTAGATTAGATTAAATAAATTATTTAATTATCTTAAAATTTTAAATTATGTAATTAACCTGTAAACTGTCGTAACTTATTCAAACGGAAATGAAATCGAGTGAAATCAGGTGCGTTTGAATTGTCTTGAAGAGCACTAAGCTGTAGAACTGACTATAAGGAATTTAGAGCAAATTACAGTTTTTAGTTAAATTAAATGTTCAGTTTAATTTAATCAAAACAATTGTTATATAATGATTTTGAACTGACCAAAGTGAGAACTCTCTCACTCAATTAATTTTACAGTTATTATAATCATAACGGAATATATATTAATTTCCTATGCTGATTTTTATTTAGTTAATTATCACAAATTCTTATACGGTATATGGTAGCTCACATCACCAATTGTTTGAAAACCATATGGATGAATGGATGATTGACTGTGATATGTTATGAATGTAATTCTAAGTTAAATAACATGATAAAAACATTGTTGAAATATTTATGGTTGTTGATATTGGATTAAACATCCATTTGCAAGTCGAACGGCTTGTTTATGTCCGCCCATTTAAGTGATATCGATTGGATTGAGTCATAACTTGAAACGAATAAATTATGATTAATCACATGGTTATATGGTTTATTTGAATGGATTGTGTAATTTATAAACTACTGTTCACTGATGTAAACTCTACACGGGTCTTGGGATGATAATTTTACACGTTCATGTGTGTAGATAAATCACTTTAATGACACGAAATCCCCGTCCAGCCTGAACCGATCAAGAACGCGGATTGTTTGAGAACACGAAGCATCAGAACACGTAACAATAGAACTTTTCATTGCTACTACAACAATATTACATCAGAGTACAAGAATATCAGAGTACGGATAAATACACATCGGAAAGTTAAGTATCAGAGAATAAATTACAACAATGCAGTAGAAATAAAAATGTATAAATATAATGCACAACGTAAATACATTAACTAACATAACTGAAAGAAATACACGGAAACAAAGCTTTCCAGAGTATAGCTCCGCCCGTGAACCAGAATCCTGTGAAAGAAAATCTGCAAAACTAAAACTAGTAGTTGCTAATGTGAAAAATATAGGCACCCAAAGTTTAGATGAAAAACAATAAATTCCAGGCCAGTCATGAGACCGGTTTGAGAACTTAAAACAGTTATTAAAACTTTACTTTAAAAATTGGGAAATCATGGGATCACGGCTTATGACACAAAACGAGTTACTCCACATGAAAATTAATTTAAAAATAAAGCAATGCAATGCTTTTTTTGAAAAATGAAGCTATTATAAGACTCATTTCCCATCACACAATGCAACGCAAGTCGGAGGATAGAGTTTTACCTTATAGTAGCCAAACATGCTTGATACGCTTTAAACAAATCTTTTTGATATTATTATTAGTGCATAGTACAGAAAACAACTTCGAATATAAATGTATCAATCTTGGACGGCACAGTACCCCATCCTACTATGTCATCATTGTATATAACTAAAGCCGTAAAATCATGTACTGGAATTTGAATTTCCATCATGAGCCAAGGCAAGGGATCTCTCCTTCGGAATTCGAGACAATCTAGCACATGCCTGAGGACTCAGACTCTGGTGAGCCCTGGGAGCATGCAGGGCCCGTCAGCCTGCACGTTGTTGATTGCTTATGCCTGAATCATACGTTTCCCAGTCCTATCGAACCTAAAATCTGGTTAGTATGTCGACCATCTTGGCCTTGTGCAGCCATATCCGAGGCGTCTCGCTATCCACCATCCACATAAGTAAAATGTCTGGGCTCCATACCATGACATCACTCCTAGCTTGAAAGAAACGCATGTTCTCCATGTTGTCTCTCATCCCTTTTTTTACTCATACCAGGGTGTGTGCTTGCGAATTAACGCTATACACGAAGCAACACTATATCAAAGCCAACTTTGATCATCATCCACAAAGCTCTTCTTTTCAACAAAAGCTTTAATCCATGCATCTCACCATGCCACATTGTCAAATCATACCATACAACTTATGTTTACCGATATACAACCTCTGAGCTCGTATGTCTCAGAGAAGGGTGTTAAGCCAAGAGAATAAATTCTCTGCCACCAAACAGTTATATATTTAGTAGAGATCAATTAATACGACATAAAATACAATGTCAGACACACAATCCATTTGCAAGTTCGTTCTCGGTTGAACAAAACCAGAGGCACCTTATTCCTTGTCCCATATGTCCAATACATGAGAGAGGTCCTCGCATATCCGGTCGATTTTCAAGTATGTCTGGACAACCGCCACTTACTACCTCGTCTTTAGTGTACCGCCTAACTGAGACGTTGGCAATAACCAAAAAGATGTGAAGATCTCCGGTCTTAAACCACCGTCTTTGTAACACCCAGTAATTTTAATAACACTAAAGATGATAAATTAGAGAATACTTAATTAAATATTCAGAATTAAGCAAAATGGATGGCTCCACTGCGTTCATCTCGGAATTTTGGTCAAAATATACACCTGGTTTGCATAAAACGGACACTGTATGAAGAAGATATTAAGGTTTGAAGTTTGTATACGCATATGATATATATATACACACACACATAACAAGTCAAAACCGTTCGAATAAGTTCAAAATCAGAAGCGGGAAGTCTGGGAGGGAATTGGACCTGTTGGGGGTCGACATACCCTAGGGGTGTCGAATCATGGGTCGACACCATAAGGGTAACACCCCGAATTTTAGTTAATACTAAAATTCACTAATTACAGGATAAATAATCTCAGACGTGGGAATTGGGGGTAACGGGCTGCGTCATTACGTTCGTCTCGGAAAAATACGCGAAATAGAGTCCGAGTTTTCGAAAATCGGAGTCCGTATGGCCCAGTTATGGCCCGATGAAGTCTGCAGAAAATTCAAAACTAAAACAGATTTAAAAATTTAAAATATTCAGATTTGGAATGGGCCAGGCGGGGTCAGGCGGGAAGCTTCCCGCCCAACCCATGTCGACAGGGCTGTCGACAGGCCTGTCGACAGGGGTGTCGACATGCCTGTCGACTTGCCTGTCGACAGGGTGGCACCGTTCTGTGAACCTGGGTGCACCAGGTTGCACCAGGTTGGGTTTCAGGCTGGCTAGGAGGGCTGGTTCTAGAGATTTCCTAAATCTAAGGGTCCTAATCTAATCTAGGGTTAATCTAAGGGCCTAAAACACTCACCTAATCCTATAAATAAGACCCCAACCCTACCCTAATTCATTAATAATTAAGTCTTGTAACTAAACTATGGCAAAATGAAATTTAAGCATGGCCTCCACTAGTTCATAAAGAAAGTTGCAAGCTAATCCCTCTCTAATCAATCTCTAATCATCATTATCTTCATAGTTTGCAACTAATTCTACTTCATAAGGTTGCTAATCATAAGTTTGGTGAGTTTCTATCACTTTAACATCAATTGTTAAAGTAAGTAGATTGGGTGTAATGAGACTTATGGTCTTAAATGCGGATTAGTGAGTTTGAATCATGTATAATGATATATTACTCTATGTTGTTCTATGTTTATGCATATTTGATAAGTTGTTTTGTGCATGCTTAATAAGTTGATTTATGCATGTTTAACAAGTTGATATATGCATGTTTAACAAGTGGATTTATGCATATTTAATGAGTGGAACTATGCATGTTTAATAAAGTAAGTTATGCAAGATAAGTATATGTTTAAATGCAAGTTGAAAGTGATATGCAAGTTATGCATGCTTATGCAAGTGTATGGATGCTATTGCAAGTCATGTATATGTTTAAATGCAAGATTTATGTGATATGCAAGTTATGCATGCTTATGCGAGTATATGAATGCTTATGCAAGATATGTATATGCTTAAATGACATGATATGCAAGTTATGCATGTTTATGCAAGTTATGTATGCTTATGCAAGTATGAGAATGCTTATGCAAGTATGTGAATGCTTATGCAAGTTATGTGTATGCTTAAATGCATGTTTAACATGTTATGCAAGTTATGAGAGTGACTATATGCAAGTTCAACATGTTATGCAATATATGTGTATGATAATATGCAAGCTCATATGCAACATGTTATGCAAATCATGTGTATGATAATATGCAAGTTTGGGTTATATGTAGTTGGGTTAATATATGCTCATATATGCAAGTTGACATCCTCTTAACCCATGACAAAGTTGTATGCTAAACCCATGATATTTGTGATGATCTTCCCCTTATTTATGTCATGAAATGAGAACGATTTACGTGGGGAACGATGGGGTTGGTAAATAAGTTAATAAATGAATGGTTGGGTATGATTAAGCATACCATAAAAATAAATTACCATAAGTGGGAATTTACCTATTGAGTTAGGTCTACCCCATGGGAATTTACCTATTGAGTTAGGTCTACCCATGTTATGGAAAACTTGATATTAATTAGGGATAATTAATATGGGGGTGATTAATTAGGTGTAATTAATCGACTAAGACACGAGGTTGGACTCATTTGTAGTGTAAAACTGCCCGGACCCGACCGGCTTAACCAGTTGCTACAAATGTCAGCCCAATGTGAGAGGTCTTAGCCATAAATTAAATACGTGATTAAGGTAAAGACACAAGGTTAGACTCTGTTATGACGTAAGACTTCCCGGATTCTACCGGCTTAACCAGGCGGTCATAACAGCCAGTCTAATGTGGGAGGTCTTTACGGGAGATCACGGTCTTAATTAATTAAGAAACACTTAACCATAATAGCATGTAGTGGGACATGAGGGGTTAAGTGGGTGCCTTGGGTGGCATGAGGAAATTTGGTGGTTGCCTTGGGTGGCATGTGGAATCTAGTGGGTTGCCTTGGGTGGCAATAGAAAATACGATTAGAATACTTAACCAAGTGGAAACATGTAATTAAACATGATTAAAGGGTTAAGTGGGATACACTAGATATTTGACAAGCTTAAGTGGGTAGCTTGTGGGGGCCCATTTCAACCAATATCCCAAACGTATCTTTGTGGGCTCGACCCATGTCGAGTGACGGGACACGCATATTGGGCTTGATTATAAGAGGCCAAAACGGGTTAGTGGTGGCAACGCAAGTCCAACGGGTTTCATATGCGTGTGTGGGCCCGGGCTGGTAGATAAGCCGTTGTTGCATCGTGTAGATATAAAGCCGTGCACCGTTAGTATTGGGTAGCCACTTTAGGGGAGTGATACACCCCACTGTGGGACCAGCACGGGTATCTACGGTAGGGAGCCGATCGCTTGGGGAGTAGTGGGTACACCTAATGAAGATAGGGGCAGACGGCACCTATGTAGGGGTACACGAAACTACTGGGTAAGAATACTGGGTACACCTAGTGGAGATAGGGGCAGACGGCACCTATGTAGTGGGCTAGGAGTACATGAAACTACTGGGGAAATTTTCTAAGTTCTTGGAAGGGATCAACCTTTAAGTAGGAATGACTGGTGTGGTGCAGTTAGTAATTATCCTTGGGTGGGTAGATGCGTCCTGACGGTTATCTTAGTTTATCCTAAGTCTACCAAGCTGCTTAGTGTAGCCATTCATCCCCAGATATTACCGTAGGTCAAGTTTATGTCTTCTCTGGTTACTTTAATGATTGTATTGTTAAAGTTATAGGGCTCACTCAGACTTATGTCTGACCCCGTTGTTTTTATCTTTTTCCCAACCCTCAGGTCCTACGGTGGATCCTAGCGGTAGTAGAGCTTGATCGGATTGCTGTTCCAGTCTTTAGGAGCTTGGGTAGATGTAAAGCTCCAGTTATCCAGTTATCTTTTCTTTTATTATGGCTATTGTATGAGAGAGTGGGATTATGTACTTCTTTATTTCGATGGATATTGTACTTGACTTTTATCATGGTTTTATGATGTAACCAGACATGTTTATTTCCGCTGTTGTGAGATGATAATTTTTTTAAATTTCAAGTACTAATTATATCTGTCTTGTTGTAATTTTTCTGTTCTATATTCAATAAAATACTCCACCGATGCTATGGCATTCCCTTAGTGAGTGACCATAGCGGGCGTGGGGTGTTACACGTGGTATCAGAGCAAAGGTTACCGGAACAGATAAAATTTTTAGAAAACTATTTTTCTAAAACATTTTTGGAAAAGATATTTTCAAAAACATGTCTTTTAAGAGAAAAAGTTTTTGAAAGAAAAGCATAATCCCCAATAGCCATATCTATATCCTTCGAATTCTCCATTTTGAATCTTTCCTTTTTCGTTTCAGCATGACCGAGAATCTTAATCTTCCGGAGGGTGTGACGGTACCAGTATGGTATAGGAGATTGATGGAGGCTAGGGCCACCACTGCGGGTCCAGCAAATATTCCTCCACCAACCGTAGCACCCGATCTTCCTCCTCCTCCTCCTCGCACGGATACTTTTGCTAAGACTTGCAAGGAATTTAAAGCTATGGGAGGGAAATCTTTTCAAGGATCTGAAACCTTTGTGGAGGCTAGAGATATGCTTAAAGAGGTGGAAGAGTTGATAGATATCTTTGAGATGGAAGAAGGGAAGAAAGTCAAGTTGGCTGCTTGGTTAATGAAGGGAGAGGCCTCATTCTGGTGGGAAGTTACTAGTGGAGAACGCCCCGTTGACTCTTGGGCGGATTTTAGGCAAAGATTTGTGGCAAAGTTTCTCTCAAGGGCGGAGGAAAACTTGTATATGGAAAGATTCTTGACTCTTAAGCAAGGAAATCTTTCGGTGAAGGAATATGTTAACAAGTTTAATCAATTGGCATGGTTTGGCCTAGACATGGTGAATACACCAGAGAAGAAGGCTTTGAGGTTCGTAAAAGGCTTAAATGAACCGATGCATGGGTTGGCTATGACTCATATCCCTATGGGGGCCACCTTTGAGAAGCTAGTTGACATGGCACTCATGTATGAGGAAGAGAAGGGTCCTAATGCTAATAAGGCACCCGAGAAGAAGGGAGATCAAAAGAGACCTCAACAACAGCAAAGAAAAGGTGGGAAAGGCAACGGTGGCAAGGGCAAGAAGAAGAAGTGTTTCAATTGTGGGACACCTGGCCACCTAAGCAAGGATTGTCGCAAGAAGAAGAAGACCGGCTGCTTCCACTGTGGCGAAGCAGGGCACTTAGTGAAGGATTGCCCTAAGAAGGGGCAAAGGACGGGATCTACCTCAGGAGGACAGGTGCAAGCTCTTATGGCACCGAGTCAGGCTAGGGGGCAAGTACAGGCTCTCGCGGTTCCACCGATTCAGGAGAGAGGTAGAACTATTTCCGTTGAAAGTCTGGTTTTTCTATTTGACCATCCTGTCCGTACATTGTTTGATTCAGGCGCATCGCATTCGTTTATTTCATCATCATTAGTTGAGTTACTGCACCAAGACACCAGTCTGGTAGATGATCCCTTGGTTGTTTCAAACCCAATTGGGGGCTCCACTTATTTGTCCATGATATGTTTGGGTTTGAAGATTTCTATACTTAGCGTTGAGTTTAGATGTGATGCCTTTGTATTAGGCTTCACGGGCTATGGGTTGATTTTGGGCATGGACTGGTTATCCAGTAATGGTGCCGTTCTTGATTGCGAAAGAAGAGTTGTTAGGCTGATGACCCGCTTGGGTAACACTCTCGAGATTTCTTGTAATCCCAGGGACTCTGTTATGCTAAGTTATCTTGAATCGCTTGACGCTTCGGTCGAGAGTTTGCAATCTGTTAGAGTGGTCCGGGAATATCCGGATGTGTTTGAGGAGGTGAAGGGCTTACCTCCGAAGCGGGAGATTGACTTCCGAATATATTTGGTGGATAATGCTAAACCGGTATCTTTACCAGTGCGCCACATGGCTCCTCATGAGAGGAGGGAACTCCATAAGCAAGTAGGGGAGCTGCTTGAGAAGGGGTTCATAAGACGGAGCATATCGGAGTGGGGTGCTCCAGTAGTATTTGCTACGAAGGCGGATGGGTCCCTCAGACTTTGTGTAGACTATAGAGAACTCAACAAGCTCACAAAGAAGAATAGACACCCATTGCCGAGGATAGATGATCTTTTCGATCGGTTGGTTGGCGCTTCAGTATTTTCTCAGTTGGACTTGGCCACGGGGTTTCATCAGTTGAGGGTGGCTGAGGATAGCATAGACAAGACTGCCTTTAGGACTCCAGATGGTTTCTATGAGTGGCTAGTGATGCCATTTGGGTTGACGAACGCCCCTGCATACTTTGTTGATTTGATGAGTAGGGTGTTCAGGGAGTTCCTTAATAAATTTGTGGTGGTCTTTGTGGATGATATCTTGGTATTTTCTAAGAGTGAAGAAGAGAATGCCCTACATCTTGGGGAAGTGTTGAAGACTCTTCGAGCACATAGCCTTAAGGCTAAATTTTCTAAATGTCACTTCTGGAGGAAGGAAGTACGATTCTTGGGGCACGTGGTCTTCAAGGAAGGGATAGCTGTGGATCCCGCGAAGGTAGTATCAATTCAGGATTGGAAGGTTCCGAAGAATGCTACCGAAGTAAGAAGTTTCTTGGGGTTGGCGGGGTATTATAGGAAGTTTATCAAAGACTTCGCGAAGATATCAGCCCCATTAACCCGCTTAACAAAGAAGAATCTTGTTTTCACATGGGACGTAGATTGTGATGATGTGTTCCGACGGTTAAAGAGAGCTTTAACCACGGCTCCAGTTTTCTTGTTGCCAGATGGGAGCAAGCCATTTGTTGTCTATACCGATGCCTGTGGGACAGGACTTGGCGCAATCTTAATGCAAGAGGGAAGGGTAATAGCCTATGGTGGAAGGCAGTTGAGGGCACATGAGAAAAATTACCCTACCCATGATCTAGAGCTGGCCGCTATTGTTTTTGCGCTTAAGATTTGGCGCCATTATCTTCTTGGTGAGAGATTCGAGTTGTTCACTGACCATAAATCATTGAAGTACTTGTTCTCTCAGAAGGATTTAAACTTGAGACAGCAAAGGTGGATGGAGTTCTTAGCATCCTATGATTTCGAGATAGCGTATACCCGTGGCAAGGGTAACGTGGTGGCGGACGCCTTGAGTAGGAAGAGGTTGTCCTTGAGTCCGTTGTTCGTGGAATGACGAAACTTGGAGTTTATCTCGATGTTTGATTTCAGACCTTCCATTGATTACGTACCCGGTTTGCTAGCTTCCTTGGAAGTTAGGCCTACTCTTTTGGGGCGGATTGGGGAAGCCCAGAGGGACGACCCACAGTTGGTTGAGTTGATAGGGAAGCTCATAAGGGGGGAGTCGTCCAGCCATTTGAGTAGGTACACCCTAGACGATAAGGGGTACTTGCGCAGAGACGGTAGACTTTGTGTACCGCAGGACGAGGGTTTGAGGAAGGCTATTCTTGATGACGCACACCGTTCTAGGATGACCATTCATCCCGGTGGGGATAAGATGTACCAAGACATGAAAAGGGTTTTCTTCTGGGCCGGTATGAAGAAAGATGTGGCCGAGTATGTCGCTCGATGTTTGGTGTGCCAGCAAGTGAAGGCGGAGCAAAGGAAACCAGGTGGGTTGCTTCACCCATTGGAGGTTCCGCAATGGAAGTGGGATAGCGTCTCGATGGATTTTATTGACGGGTTACCCCGGTCGAGGAAGGGTAATACAGGAATTTGGGTGGTGGTAGATAGACTTACTAAGAGCGCCCATTTCATACCTGTGAAGAGCAAGAGGACCGCTCCATGGCTAGCTTCTGTATATCTTCGAGAGATAGTTCGATTGCATGGGGTACCCTCTAGCATAGTGAGTGATCGAGATCCTATCTTCACTAGCGAATTTTGGAAAAGTTTGCAAGAAGCAGTGGGGACTCAATTGTGTCTGAGCACTGCATATCATCCTCAGACAGATGGCCAGACTGAGAGGGTGAATCGTGTTCTAGAAGACCTTTTGAGGCTTTGTATCTTAGATTTTGGAGGTACATGGGAAGAGCATCTTCCATTGGTAGAGTTCGCATATAATAACAGCTTTCAGTCCAGTATTGGTATGGCTCCTTTCGAAGCTCTCTATGGAAGGCCTTGTCGATCACCTACATGTTGGTGGGAATCTACGGATAAGATTTTGCTTGGACCCGATATGGTTAGGGAGACTTCTGAGAAGATTGACTTGATTCGAAGAAGGATGAAAGCAGCGCAAGATAGGCAAAAATCTTATGCGGACAAGAGAAGGATGGATCTTGAGTTTGAGGTTGGGGACATGGTTTTTGTTAAGGTATCTCCGTTGAGAAATGTTGTTCGCTTCGGATCCGTTGGGAAGTTAGCACCAAGGTTTGTTGGGCCGTTTCCTATCAAGGAAAGGATTGGACGGATGGCATATAGGGTGGAGTTGCCCGACAGACTTAGTGGTGTTCATGATGTATTCCATATATCACATCTGAGGAAGTGCTTACATGAGACCGCAGAGGTGGTAGAGCCGAGCTTACTTAGAGATGTAGAGGTTGAGCGTGATGCGACGATTCGACGAGCTCCTACTCGCATCCTTGGGTCAGAGACTGGGAAATTGAGGAATCGAGAGGTTCATCTAGTCAAAGTGCAATGGGGAGAAGATGAGAGCAACGCAACTTGGGAGACGGAAGCGAAGATGCGTTCATTATACCCATTTCTTTTTGAGGGTATGTCTTTACTTTCTCCTTTATCGCTTGTCTAGTACTTATCTTATCTTTAGTATGTCCTCTCGTTAGTACCTTTGACCTTTAGATAGGGTAAACCTATGGTTGAAACATGTGTTTGAGACATGTTATGGTTGATGGATGCAAGTGGATGCAAGTGTTTGCTAGTGGTTGCTCGTGGATGCATACACACACACTCTAGGCACTAGATCGGCTCAGTCACTTCATATTGCATATTGCATAAAATTGTGTGTAGGAAAATATATTTATGGATGTATAATGGTTGTGTTATCACATGGATGATGCATTTTGGTGAATGATTGTGCACTCATGTAGATATTGTATGTGTCGATAGGGTTCTCTCGCATACATAATGGATGCATGGCACTATCATGGTTTGCATATGTTTATACATTAGATAGGGAACATATACACACACTTTTTGCATATGCTCATACATCATTAGAAACTGTTTAAGGACAATGGATGCCCGTGGTTGATGATTTGAGTAGATGGTTGTTTGGTTGGTAGGATATGCATTCTCCTTAGCTTAGAGATTTCGGGGACGAAATCCTTTAAGGAGGGGAGAATGTAACACCCCGAATTTTAGTTAATACTAAAATTCACTAATTACAGGATAAATAATCTCAGACGTGGGAATTGGGGGTAACGGGCTGCGTCGTTACGTTCGTCTCGGAAAAATACGCGAAATAGAGTCCGAGTTTTCGAAAATCGGAGTCCGTATGGCCCAGTTATGGCCCGATGAAGTCTGCAGAAAATTCAAAACTAAAACAGATTTAAAAATTTAAAATATTCAGATTTGGAATGGGCCAGGCGGGGTCAGGCGGGAAGCTTCCCGCCCAACCCATGTCGACAGGGCTGTCGACAGGCCTGTCGACAGGGGTGTCGACATGCCTGTCGACAGGGTGGCACCGTTCTGTGAACCTGGGTGCACCAGGTTGGGTTTCAGGCTGGCTAGGAGGGCTGGTTCTAGAGATTTCCTAAATCTAAGGGTCCTAATCTAATCTAGGGTTAATCTAAGGGCCTAAAACACTCACCTAATCCTATAAATAAGACCCCAACCCTACCCTAATTCATTAATAATTAAGTCTTGTAACTAAACTATGGCAAAATGAAATTTGAGCATGGCCTCCACTAGTTCATAAAGAAAGTTGCAAGCTAATCCCTCTCTAATCAATCTCTAATCATCATTATCTTCATAGTTTGCAACTAATTCTACTTCATAAGGTTGCTAATCATAAGTTTGGTGAGTTTCTATCACTTTAACATCAATTGTTAAAGTAAGTAGATTGGGTGTAATGAGACTTATGGTCTTAAATGCGGATTAGTGAGTTTGAATCATGTATAATGATATATTACTCTATGTTGTTCTATGTTTATGCATATTTGATAAGTTGTTTTGTGCATGCTTAATAAGTTGATTTATGCATGTTTAACAAGTTGATATATGCATGTTTAACAAGTGGATTTATGCATATTTAATGAGTGGAACTATGCATGTTTAATAAAGTAAGTTATGCAAGATAAGTATATGTTTAAATGCAAGTTGAAAGTGATATGCAAGTTATGCATGCTTATGCAAGTGTATGGATGTTATTGCAAGTCATGTATATGTTTAAATGCAAGATTTATGTTATATGCAAGTTATGCATGCTTATGCGAGTATATGAATGCTTATGCAAGATATGTATATGCTTAAATGACATGATATGCAAGTTATGCATGTTTATGCAAGTTATGTATGCTTATGCAAGTATGAGAATGCTTATGCAAGTATGTGAATGCTTATGCAAGTTATGTGTATGCTTAAATGCATGTTTAACATGTTATGCAAGTTATGAGAGTGACTATATGCAAGTTCAACATGTTATGCAATATATGTGTATGATAATATGCAAGCTCATATGCAACATGTTATGCAAATCATGTGTATGATAATATGCAAGTTTGGGTTATATGTAGTTGGGTTAATATATGCTCATATATGCAAGTTGACATCCTCTTAACCCATGACAAAGTTGTATGCTAAACCCATGATATTTGTGATGATCTTCCCCTTATTTATGTCATGAAATGAGAACGATTTACGTGGGGAACGATGGGGTTGGTAAATAAGTTAATAAATGAATGGTTGGGTATGATTAAGCATACCATAAAAATAAATTACCATAAGTGGGAATTTACCTATTGAGTTAGGTCTACCCCATGGGAATTTACCTATTGAGTTAGGTCTACCCATGTTATGGAAAACTTGATATTAATTAGGGATAATTAATATGGGGGTGATTAATTAGGTGTAATTAATCGACTAAGACACGAGGTTGGACTCATTTGTAGTGTAAAACTGCCCGGACCCGACCGGCTTAACCAGTTGCTACAAATGTCAGCCCAATGTGAGAGGTCTTAGCCATAAATTAAATACGTGATTAAGGTAAAGACACGAGGTTAGACTCTGTTATGACGTAAGACTGCCCGGATTCTACCGGCTTAACCAGGCGGTCATAACAGCCAGTCTAATGTGGGAGGTCTTTACGGGAGATCACGGTCTTAATTAATTAAGAAACACTTAACCATAATAGCATGTAGTGGGACATGAGGGGTTAAGTGGGTGCCTTGGGTGGCATGAGGAAATTTGGTGGTTGCCTTGGGTGGCATGTGGAATCTAGTGGGTTGCCTTGGGTGGCAATAGAAAATATGATTAGAATACTTAACCAAGTGGAAACATGTAATTAAACATGATTAAAGGGTTAAGTGGGATACACTAGATATTTGACAAGCTTAAGTGGGTAGCTTGTGGGGGCCCATTTCAACCAATATCCCAAACGTATCTTTGTGGGCTCGACCCATGTCGAGTGACGGGACACACATATTGGGCTTGATTATAAGAGGCCAAAACGGGTTAGCGGTGGCAACGCAAGTCCAACGGGTTTCATATGCGTGTGTGGGCCCGGGCTGGTAGATAAGCCGTTGTTGCATCGTGTAGATATAAAGCCGTGCACCGTTAGTATTGGGTAGCCACTTTAGGGGAGTGATACACCCCACTGTGGGACCAGCACGGGTATCTACGGCAGGGAGCCGATCGCTTGGGGAGTAGTGGGTACACCTAATGAAGATAGGGGCAGACGACACCTATGTAGGGGTACACGAAACTACTGGGTAAGAATACTGGGTACACCTAGTGAAGATAGGGGCAGACGGCACCTATGTAGTGGGCTAGGAGTACATGAAACTACTGGGGAAATTTTCTAAGTTCTTGGAAGGGATCAACCTTTAAGTAGGAATGACTGGTGTGGTGCAGTTAGTAATTATCCTTGGGTGGGTAGATGCGTCCTGACGGTTATCTTAGTTTATCCTAAGTCTACCAAGCTGCTTAGTGTAGCCATTCATCCCCAGATATTACCGTAGGTCAAGTTTATGTCTTCTCTGGTTACTTTAATGATTGTATTGTTAAAGTTATAGGGCTCACTCAGACTTATGTCTGACCCCGTTGTTTTTATCTTTTTCCCAACCCTCAGGTCCTACGGTGGATCCTAGCGGTAGTAGAGCTTGATCGGATTGTTGTTCCAGTTTTTAGGAGCTTGGGTAGATGTAAAGCTCCAGTTATCCAGTTATCTTTACTTTTGTTATGGCTGTTGTATGAGAGAGTGGGATTATGTACTTCTTTATTTCGATGGATATTGTACTTGACTTTTATCATGGTTTTATGATGTAACCAGACATGTTTATTTCCGCTGTTGTGAGATGATATTTTTTTTAAATTTCAAGTACTAATTATATCTGTCTTGTTGTAATTTTTCTGTTCTATATTCACTAAAATACTCCACCGATGCTATGGCATTCCCTTAGTGAGTGACCATAGCGGGCGTGGGGTGTTACAATAAGGGGGTGTCGACACCCTCCAAGATCCGAACTAGAAACATTTCTATGAACATGGACTTGTTTTCTGACCAGATTCATGAACCCTAGGCTATAAACAAGACCCCATTCTCATTGTTTTATTGACACAAAAACAATAGAGAACTAGATGCTGCCTTTGCCTAGATTGAAATAACTTTTCTTCTTCAACAATCAAGTCATTCAAGATCTGTGATTCAACATCTGCAATCCCTCTTCTATTTCTTAGATCCAATCACAATGATTCTATGTTATTTTTAGATCTATATATTTAAAAGTTATTCTTGACATGACTATAAATTGGATATAAGCCTATGACTAATTGAATCACACCAGATCTGCCATAACCTATGTATCTAAGTTATTCTGCATAACTATGAATTAGATCTAAGCCTACGACTATCGAATCATGTCAGATCTGCCATTATTTGTATATCTTATTCACTAATTAGATCTCATCATGCCTGTTTATGATCATGACACTATACCCAATTTTTTCACTATGTGCTTATTAGTAACTATGCCTATTTTTGCCGTCATATGTCAATCTTGTTATTATGATCATTTATGTTCTCTTCCCTTCTTCTTTTCCTTTTATTTTATAGCCAGGCTACTTTCGAGCTTAGGCATGCCGCTGAAATATGCGAACGCATGAAATTGGAAACGAGGGGAAATGTAACACCCCACCTCCGCTAGGGTCACTCACGAAGGGAATGCACTAGCTTTGGTGGAGCATTATCTAGGTAAACATACACAGAAATATTACAAGACAGGACATATATAAAACAACGGAAGAAAAACCAAATTTTATTTCTTTAAAATCTAGAAAGGTCTAAAACCTTTTACATCAAAATGCCATTAAATCCATTACATCGAAATCTGTCTTGCATTAGTAAAGAAGCGTAAAACCATAGTCATAAATCATTCCCCAAGTAAAACAGTAAAGCAACCATAGCCAAGAAAGGTCCAAGCCATATACGATGATCTTGAAGCAGAAAGAAGTCCAAACTAAGTAGTAGTGCTTCCTCCCTGAGAACCTTGGGGGGGGGGGGGGACGGAAGAAAAAGAGGCGAAACAAAATGGGTCAGTCATACAGACTGGTAAGTCCTAGTGACTTTCAGCATAGAAACAAGTAAAAGTAACATGACATGTATAAACTGAAAGTAAACATAAGGATGATGACAAGATAGGCAAGCTAAACTAAGATAACAAGATAAACTACGGTAACAAGATGAACTATGCAAACCAGATAAACTACGTATAGTGTCGCATGTTTAACATTCTCTGCACCAACTGTACTAGTACCCCAACCCATATCATCCTTCCCTGTGTATGTACAGTCCCTTGGCGTATATCGTACGAGTTTCATCACGTATTTCTATATTACTTCAACGTAGTGCCACCATTCTTGAAATCATTTGGACTGCCACCCTTGTTCTGGCTAGGTTTCCTTATCATGAACTATCACGTGTTCAACTAGGATTTATGCCACCTAGGACCACTAGGGATTATGCTACCTATTGAACGTTTTCTAGATTCGTTTAGGGTTTATGCCACCTAGGACCACTAGGGATTATGCTACCTAACGAATTCCACGTGATGATCTACTAATCGATCATCTCCCTACAAGTCCTAGCTCGTTCATGTGTCTGTGTCATACGGCCCAATCACGAAATGTAGTCACCTGTGCTAGGTCCACCATAGGGTGTATCAAGCCCTAGGGTGCCAACCACCGACACGAATCAAGCACGCACAGATAAACCTACTGATGCCCAATGCCTGCTTTTTCTGCTCCGGAGTGTGTGCACGCCCGCACCCCGTTAGAACCTACACTGGCGCACCCACACAGCCGTCGTTCTGGTCGCTTACAATCAGCCCAGTATTCGTGCCCCACCCTACCTAGTTTCAGGGTACCATGATACATCTAGTGGGTTACTGCTGAAACGGACCGCGTAACTAGGGTTTCCGTCTAGTAGGTTAAGTGTTGTCATTCAGTCTAGCATATCAAGTTGGTTAAGTGTGGTTATTCAATTTTGTGACTTAACCCGTCTACGTGTTATGTCAAATTGGCTAAGTGTTTTCATTTAATTCATGACTTAGCCCTACGAATCATGTGTCAAGTTGGTTAAGTATATTCAAGCGGTTCATGACTTAACCCTATCAAATCATCGTGTCAAATTGGTTAAGTATATTCAAGCGGTTCATGACTTAACCCTATCAAATCATCGTGTCAAATTGGTTAAGTATATTCAAGCGGTTCATGACTTAACCCTATCAGATCATGTCTCAAGTTGGTTAAGTGTTGCCTTTCATGTTCATGACTTAACCCTATCATGTGGCATTAATTCATTAATGCACCTCAACCTCTCACATTAGACCTGTTGTTGTGGTCACTGGATATGCCGGGCGGTTCCGGGCAGATTTACACCACAACTCAGTCTAACCTCGGGTTTCAAGCGCGATATGACCAACTACTCACATTGGATCCTATTGTTTGCAGCCACTGGATTTGCCGGGCGGTTTCGGGCAGATTTACGCTGCAAACTCAACCCAACCTCGAGTTGGCCATTTTCATGTTCATCTAAGTGTCATGCCCAGATTCAAGTTTCGAGTCTAAATTCATGTCTAGTTCGTGTCATGTTTTCAAGGCAAGTTTTATGTCAGGTCGATGTCCAGTTCGTGTCCATATCCAGGTTCAAGTTATAACATCGTTCATGTTTCAAGTTTTTCCTTTTATCAAGTTCATAATTCATGTTCATAACCAATTCACGTTTTTGCCTATTCTACCCAAATCGTGTTCCCATCGCACGTAAACGTGATCGATCCATACTACAAATAAGTCCAAATCTCAGAATAAAGGGAACAACATCAAAACTATGATAGGCAAGAGGGACGAGCATAAAGCGATAAGGGGGGATTACAAGACTAGCATGACATAACTTGAGATAATTGGTTACAACATCACTGGCATATAGGATTTCCAATCTAGCAAGATAAGGCGATAGTCATGGTAAAAGCTGACATAAAAGAATAGACATGCAAAAGCAAGACAAATACAAGGATAATGGATCCAATGGTTTTGGTGTACGTAATAGCAAATAAACTAAGCAAGTCACACCCTAGGTATACGATCCAACAAAATGCCAATTCGGTGCACAACATGGTTTCCAACTATAGTGTTATGGGCATGAACAGTCAACTATAATAGTCTTAGGCAATTAACCTCAATAGTCATAAGTAGAAATCTCATAGTTATGAATCATAAGCGACCCATAATAATCATGGATAATTATCAAAAATAGTTCTAGGCAAATAGTCATAGGTACTTAACAGTAACAGTTTCAAAGTCATGGTTATAGATAATGGCCTTATGTTCATAATCATAGGTAATAATCCTCATAGTCAAGAGTCATAGGTGATTAGCCACAATTGTCCTCGTCATAGTCATAGGCATAGCCTCATGTTCACAGTCAAAGGCATGGTCTTATGTTCTGTCATAGGCATAGGTATAGTCTTATGTTCATCGTCATAGTCATAGGCATAGGTACAGTCTTATGTTCATCGTCATAGTCATAGGCATAGGTACAGTCTTATGTTCATCATCATAGTCATAGGCATATTAAGGTTATAGTCCTGAAAGAATTTGATTTACAACAGGAATACGCCCCAAATAGAAATATTCCCACAAGTCAAGATCCAAGAATTTATGTTACAATCTAGAGTTTAAATAATAAACTAGGTCCAACAACATGAATGGGCATGATTCAGTCGATAAGAAATAATCCCAAAATCATAGATTCAAGAAGAGACAAGAACAGATCCAAATAGATAATCAAGATTAGGTCCAATTTCATTTTATTCCATGTCCATATCAAATTTAACAAGTTTCAATCTCAAAATAACTAGAACTTACAGAGCGCGGATCGAGAATTAGAGTGCAGAGATTTGATTCTAGAAACAGTTGTTGCAGTTTTTGAATCTCTATTTGTTTAGTCTTGTTCTAGTTGAAAACCCCCAATTTGCAATTCCTAGATGTTGTCTTGACGAAGAAGAAGTAGCCATTCTCTCTTTAATTTAATTATTTTCAGAAGCAGCATAATGACAGAATGAAATGGTATGGAGAGATTGAGGCTAGGGGCGAGTTTATATAGGGTTAGGCAAATGAATCTGGTCACGAAACAAGTGTAAATACATCAGAATGCATCTGGTTCAGGAAATAGGTTCGGGAGGCAGGTCGACCCCCAGGTCAACACTATGGTCGACCTGGTCCCTGGGAGGTCGACACTATGGTCGACCCCCAGGTCGACCTGGTCTATGGGCGGGAGTTTTCCCGCCCTGCCTACTACGGGGTTTGAATTCAAATTTCGAATTCGAAATTCGAGTTGTCTTTGATTGTGAAAATTTCTGAAACTTCTAGAGGTCATAACTTGGTCATACGAACTCCTATTTTCGAAAACTCGGACTTTATTTCATGTAAAATTTCGAGACGAACACAATGGCGTAACCCGTTTCCCTTGATTCTGGCTTTAAAATTTAATTCTGCCTTGATTTATGGTTTTAACATGTTATAAAAATTCGGGTTGCTACATTCTCCCCTCCTTAAAGGATTTCGTCCCCGAAATCTTCAAGTTAAGAAGAATGTCTCCTACCATCCAATCATCCATCTACTCAATCATCAATCACAGGCGTCCATTGTCCTTAAGAGATTTCTAATGCTGTATGAACATATGCAGAAATTGTGTGTATATGTTCCTTATCTAATGCAAATGATCAGGCCTGATTGATCTTTTTTAAATGCAAAATATGTTTGGTGCCATGAATCCAATATGTATGCAAATAGTCCTAGTCATATAAACACTATATGTGTGCACAAACATCCATCCATATGCAACATCCACATGATAACACATTCAATTCCATCCGTAAACAAGTATAAACATTCATGCATATGCAATATGAGAATGTGTTTGAGCCGATCTAGTGCCTAATGTGTGTTATGCAACCACGAGCAACCACTTGCGACCACTTGCAACCATCAACCATAACATGTCTCAAACACATGTTTACATCCATTAGTTCCTACCTAAAGGTATAACCGAATGATAGGAGCAAGTAATAACTTTGTGCCCATAAGCAATGTCAAAACTGGAAATCTACGTCATATATATTCTAAAAAGGAGAGGAACTCCCTCAGCACCAGCCCATATCCTATAAAACCCAAAAAGTTTAGTCAACCCAACGGACACCCTCAAGCCCCAACATGTATTACTAACAGATAAGTCATACTCCCTATGGGGTTTGCAACAAAAATAGGATTGAGAATAGGACCGAGAGGTTATACTTGAAAGATAGCATGCAAATTAGCTCTACAGGAAAAGAGGGATCAAGGATATACTCTTAAAAAGAGACATGATGCGCGTATCTAGTCTTCAATCTTCTAAGTCACATTTCCTTGAGCTTGACTCCATTGTGCTTTCACCGTCTTTAACTTCACAATTTCGTAGCTTCTTAATTCTTGTTTCTAAAATATGAGTTGGAACTCATTCCACTGTTGCCTCTCGTTCCACTTTTACTTATTCTTCTTCTAGTATACTCGGCTTAAACATAACTGCGTACTCGTGGTTTCATGCAAGCTCTCCAAAATTTACTAGTTAATCCTGGATCTCGTTTACTCACTATAAGGTATTCCTCGCAGAAGAACTATCTCTTGAAAACAAACAAATGCCAACCTTGTTGCCAAATGTACTTACTAAGGTGATTTTCTATAACTCATGCATAAGCGAAATGAACCATCCGCCTTAGTGGCGAACACTACTCGAGCAGATCGATAAATGTATCAAGAGATTCTAGGTAACTAAACATGGAAGAACCCTAAGGGTTACCCTAGACTTCGAGGACATTACCGGGGCAAGTCAAGAGTCTAACTACCCTCTTTTCATACTCGAGAATGGTATCATTTTTGGAAAACCACTCCATCTCTAGAATCAACCCATTGCCCAAAAACTTAAGCATTACTTCTAAACTCAACACTTAGCATAGACATTCTCAAATCCAAACAAGTCATGAATAAATGAGCCGATTCCCTATAGGATTTGAGTCAAAAATGGGATCCTCTACTACGCTAGTACTAGGGTGTAGAGACTCAACTATCGAAGCAGAAATAAAAAGGATGCGATGTACTCTAATCAAAAAGGGTACAAACAGGATAGAAAGATAAACTAGACTTTCCTACAGAAACATTTCTACCTTCTTGTTCTGAGCCTCATTCACCTTAACCACTCTTATCCCCTCTTATATAACGTGTTAACAGGTCTCTCGAGAACTACCTCCATCGCACGACAACCCTACAAAGCTTGAAATAAGATTAGTCGCAGATGGAACTAATGTGACTACAGACGGAGGAAAGAAAGGAAAAGGGATTCAAACAAGGAAACAAAGGATAATGCTAATGGCCTTTGGGGAATAGCCTTTAAAAATAAAACTTTTCTTGAAAAATGCTTCTTTGTAAATGGTTTTGAAAATAATTTCAAAAGGTTTTAAAAACTTTTGCCCAGTCTGGTAACCTTATGCTCTGATACCAAATGTAACACCCCACCTCCGCTAGGGTCACTCACAAAGGGAATGCACTAGCTTTGGTGGAGCATTATCTAGGTAAACATACACAGAAATATTACAAGACTGGACATATATAAAACAACGGAAGAAAAACCAAATTTCATTTCTTTAGAATCTAGAAAGGTTCTAAAGCCTTTTACATCAAAATGCCATTAAATCCATTACATCGAAATCTGTCTTGCAATAGTAAAGAAGCATAAAACCATAGTCATAAATCATTCCCCAAGTAAAACAGTAAAGCAACCATAGCCAACAAAGGTCCAAGTCATATACGATGATCTTGAAGCAGAAAGAAGTCCAAACTAAGTAGTAGTGCTTCCTTCCTGGGAACTGGGGGGGGGGACGGAAGAAAAAGAGGCAAAACAAAACAGGTCAGTCATACAGACTAGTAAGTCCTAGTGATTTTCAGCATAGAAACAAGTAAAAGTAACATGACATGTATAAACTGAAAGTAAACATAAGGATGATGACAAGATAGGCAAGCTAAACTAAGATAACAAGATAAACTATGGTAACAAGATAAACTACGCAAACCAGATAAACTACGTATAGTGTCGCATGTTTAACATTCTCTGCACCAACTGTACTAGTACCCCAACCCATATCGTCCTTTCCCTGTATATGTACAGTCCCTTGCCGTATATCGTACGAGTTTCATCACGTATTTCTATACTACTTCAACGTAGTGCCACCATTCTTGAAATCGTTTGGACTGCCACCCTTGTTCTGGCTAGGTTTCCTTATCATGAACTATCACGTGTTCAACTAGGATTTATGCCACCTAGGACCACTAGGGATTATGCTACCTATTGAACGTTTCCTAGATTCGTTTAGGGTTTATGCCACCTAGGACCACTAGGGATTATGCTACCTAATGAATTTCACGTGACGATCTACTAATCGATCGGCTCCCTACAAGTCCTAGCTCGTTCATGTGTCTGTGTCATACGGCCCAATCACGAAATGTAGTCACCTGTGCTAGGTCCACCATAGGGTGTATCAAGCCCTAGGGTGCCAACCACCGACACGAATCAAGCACGCATAGATAAACGTACTAATGCCTGCTTTTTCTGCTCCGGGGTGTGTGCACGCCCGCACTCCATTAGAACCTACACTGGCGCACCCACGTAGCCGTCGTTCTGGTCGCTTACAATCAGTCCAGTAATCGTGCCCCACCCTGCCTAGTTCCAGGGTACCATGATACATCTAGTGGGTTACTGCTGAAACGAACCGCGTAACTAGGGTTTCCGTCTAGTAGGTTAAGTGTTATCATTTAAATTCGAGACTTAACCCCATCAGTCTAGCATATCAAGATGGTTAAGTGTGGTCATTCAAGTTCGTGACTTAACCCGTCTACATGTCATGTCAAATTGGCTAAGTGTTGTCGTTTAAGTTCATGACTTAGCCCTACGAATCATGTGTCAAGTTGGTTAAGTATGTTCAAGCGGTTCATGATTTAACCTTATCAAATCATCGTGTCAAATTGGTTAAGTATATTCAAGCGGTTCATGACTTAACCCTATCAAATCATCGTGTCAAATTGGTTAAGTATATTCAAGCGGTTCATGACTTAACCCTATCAGATCATGTCTCAAGTTGGTTAAGTGTTGTCTTTCATGTTCATGACTTAACCCTATCATGTGGCATTAATTCATTAATGCACCTCAACCTCTCACATTAGACCTGTTGTTGTGGTCACTGGATATGCCGGGCGGTTCCGGGCAGATTTACACTACAACTCAGTCTAACCTCGGGTTTCAAGCGCGATATGACCAACTACTCACATTGGATCCTATTGTTTGCAGCCACTGGATTTACCGGGCGATTCCGGGCAGATTTACACTGCAAACTCAACCGAACCTCGTGTTGGCCATTTTCATGTTCATCTAAGTGTCATGCCCAGATTCAAGTTTCGAGTCTAAATTCATGTCTAGTTCGTGTCAAGTTTTCAAGGCAAGTTTTATGTCAGGTCGATGTCCAGTTCGTGTCCATATCCAGGTTCAAGTTATAACAGCGTTCATGTTTCAAGTTTTTCCTTTTATCAAGTTCATAATTCATGTTCATAACCAATTCACGTTTTTGCCTATTCTACCCAAATCGTGTTCCCATCGCACGTAAACGTTATCGATCCATACTACAAATAAGTCCAAATCTCAGAATAAAGGGAACAACATCAAAACTATGATAGGCAAGAGGGACGAGCATAAAGTGATAAGGGGGGATTACAAGACAAGCATGACATAACTTGAGATAATTGGTTACAACATCACTGGAATATAGAATTTCCAATCTAGCAAGATAAGGCGATAGTCATGGTAAACGCTGACATAAAAGAATAGACATGCAAAAGCAAGCCAAATACAAGGATAATGGATCCAATGGTTTTGGTGTACGTAATAGCGAATAAAATAAGCAAGTCACACCCTAGGTATACGATCCAACAAAATGCCAATTCGGTGCACAACATGGTTTCCAACTATAGTGTTATGGGCATGAACAATCAACTATAATATTCTTAGGCAATTAACCTCAATAGTCATAGGTAGAAATCTCATAGTTATGGATCATAAGCGACCCATAATAATCATGGATAATTATCAAAAATAGTTCTAGGCAAAAAGTCATAGGTAATTAATAGTAACAGTTTCAAAGTCATGGTCATAGATAATGGCCTTATGTTCATAATCATAGGTAATAATCCTCATAGTCAAGAGTCATAGGTGATTAGCCACAATTGTCCTCGTCATAGTCATAGGCATAGCCTCATGTTCACAGTCAAAGGCATTGTCTTATGTTCTGTCATAGGCATAGGTATAGTCTTATGTTCATCATCATAGTCATAGGCATATGTACAGTCTTATGTTCATCGTCATAGTCATAGGCATAGGTACAGTCTTATGTTCATCGTCATAGTCATAGGCATATTAAGGTTATAGTCCTGAAAGAATTTGATTTACAACAGGAATAGACCCCAAATAGAAATATTCCCACAAGTCAAGATCCAAGAATTTATGTTACAATCTAGCGTTTAAATAATAAACTAGGTCCAACAACATGAATGTGCATGATTAAGTCGATAAGAAATAATCCTAAAATCATAGATTCAAGAAGAGACAAGAACATATCCAAATAGATAATCAAGCTTAGGTCCAATTTCATTTTATTCCATGTCCATATCAAATTTAACAAGTTTCAATAACAAAATAACTAGAACTTACAGAGCGCGGATCGAGAATTAGAGTGCAGAGATTTGATTCTAGAAACGGTTGTTGCAGTTGTTGAATCTCTATTTGTTTAGTCTTGTTCTAGTTGAAAACCCCCAATTTGCAATTCCTAGATGTTGTCTTGACGAAGAAGAAGTAGCCATTCTCTCTTTAATTTAATTATTTTCAGAAGCAACATAAGGACATAATGAAATGGTGTGGAGAGAATGAGGCTAGGGGTGAGTTTATATAGGGTTAGGCAAACGAATCTGGTCACGAAACAAGTCTAAATACATCAGAATGCATCTGGTTCAGGAAATAGGTTCGGGAGGCAGGTCGACCCCCAGGTCGACCTAGTCCCTGGGAGGTCGACACTATGGTCGCCCCCCAGGTCGACCTGGTCTATGGGCGGGAGTTTTCCCGCCCTGCCTACTGCGGGGTTTGAATTCGAAATTCGAGCTGTCTTCGATTCTGAAAATTTCTGAAACTTCTAGAGGTCATAACTTGTTCATACGAACTCCGATTTTCGAAAACTCGGACTCTATTTCATGTAAAATTTCGAGACGAACGCAATGGCGTAATCCGTTTCCCTTGATTCTGATTTTAAAATTTAATTCTGCCTTGATTTATGGTTTTAACATGTTATAAAAATTCGGGTTGTTACAAGAAAACATTAAATTGGAGCATAACTTGGATTGGGGAATTTGGGTATAACTTGAATTAAAAATATGAATATGTATTTGGGGAATAAATCAAAGTGTGATTTATATCTTAATTTGGCGCATATATTACATGATGAATATGACTTGGAAAAAGGGTATGAAAACCTATAATGACATAGGAATAATTGTTTAATAATGAAAATACCTAGAGTTACAGTAATTAGAAACTGTAACCGCGCTTAGACACAAGGTTAGATTACACTTATGGTGGAATTCTGCTCGGAACCGACCGACATATCCAATGACCGCAAATGGTGAATCTAATGTAAGGGGTCTAAGTGCATAAACATGTAACGGGATAAGACATGAGGTTAAATCCGGCTTGTGGAATAAGTCTGCCCGAAACTGACCGACATATCCAGCATCCACAAGTTGTGGGCTTAATGTGGGAGGACTAGCACATTATAACCATAAATGAATATGGTAATGAACATGAATGATTAACCTAGTTGAATCCATAAGGGATTGTATGAACATGTTAACTTGAGTAGGAGTTAAGTAAACTTGTATGAATCAGTGGGAGGGTTAAGCATATTTTCGAATGGTGGGATATATATATATACATTTATATATATATAGGTCCACAAACTTAACCTATGGGATTATGCAATCTTTTACTCTGGTATGACATGCAATCTTTTTTACTTTGCCATGGCATAACCTGTGGAAAACCTAGTAGTGGGGATACAAGCCTAGGGGAGCTTGTATCATCTTGTGTGTGGGACCGTTTCAGTCAGTAACCCATGTTTAGGTATTAAACGAGTACTCAGAACTAGTCGGGGCAAGCTTACTGGGCTAATTGTAAGAGATCCAAATGAAAAGGGCGGTGTGGGCGGCACATACCGACGGAGTCATGTGCGTGCGTGGGTCCGGCAGAGGAGGCTAAGATGTCGTGACACATGTAGATATGGTTGTGCACATCCTAAAAAGGAAGGGTTGCCACTTTAGGAAGTGATGCATCCTACCGTGGGGCCAGCACATGGTATATACGGAGTAGGGAGCCGACCGATTGAGGTAGTAATTAGGGTACATCTAGACTCTGGTATTTTAGGAGCCCTTTAATACTCTTAGGGGTAACTCTGGTATATTTAGTTGGGCTGCCTTTTGATTGTATTGGGTTAAACCTCTCACTAGAAGTACGCCTTAGTCTACCATATTAAAGTTATTGGGACCATCTCTTCTGGTTATACTAGTATTGGTGCGAAGAAAGAAAAAGTACTAGGAAGGAACAATATATTCTATCATGTTTATCCTGTTTACCTTGTCATACCTGCCTTATATGTTGTTATCTCTTATCCACTTTATATGCCTGTCATGACGCTTTTACTTATTTATATGCTAAAAGTAACTGGACTCGCCATACATTATGTCTGACCCGTTTGTTTCCTCTTCTTTCTCTTCCGTTTCCCTCCTAGGTTCTCAGGGTGGGAATACTCAAGCTTGATCAAGATTCTTGTTTCATTCTGCTTGGAGCTGCTTAGATGTATTGCTCGAGTTCTTATCTTTTCCACTATGGCTATGTTTTGGGGATTATGCTTCTTTTATTATTGTACTCTAATGATTTAAGTACAAGATAGAAATTTTATATTGATGTACTGGGTTTTATGCATTTCAGGCTTGTGATGTAACTATGTTTTGAACCACGATGTTTTTTTGCTTAATAGAAGTTTTAAATTCCGCTGCTATTTTATATCTATCTTGTAATGTTTCTGTTTCTGTTTACCTTGCTTCACGAAACTTAATGCATTCTCTTAGCGAGTGACATTAACGGACATGGGGTGTCACAGTCTTCATCTTCGACTTTTAATCATCATAACAGTTATTAAGAATAGACTAAACCCGGTCTTTTCGAATAACCCACGTATCTTTAAAATCAAATGATAAATAAAGATAACACATATCCCATTCAATCCAAAATATTCTTTTATTCAAATATCCTTTTACTCTAGGAAAGGTTCCTATTAGTTTTATCAAAGATTTAAACCATTTAAATTTTTGTTTAAATCTTCCTTTGGATGCCATTTCAAGATATTTTATTATATCTTTTCACATTTAAACCAAATTAAGAATTATAAAACTAGTCAGGATTATTGAGCCTTACCGAAGTAATCATTTATTTTATTATCTCAGTCCAAAACTATTCATCCCATGGAGAAAAACTGGTGGTACTCCATATTTAACACCTACTGTTATCGATAAATTTAATTACCATTTAACATTCAAATCTATTTAAAAATTCATCAATCACATTGAGTAAAACTAGTGGTAATCCATCTTAAACATTTATCGAATTCAGTCAATTTAATTTTCTCTTTTTTTCATTCCAATCTAATTAAAGATTTATTAAAACTTTAATTCAGTTTTAATCTTCATAAATCACTATTATGATTATTCAATTGTAGGAAATAAATCCTATTTTTAACTGGGTCAAAGAACAAATGTCATTTAAAACATTGTTCACGATAAACCAAAAATCATCTTCCATTTAATATGGAATCTTCAGGGAAATCTGAACAATTTATAATCGATATAAATTTCTGTATCTGACTAATACTATAAGTGGAATAACGACAAAGCATTTTAAATTCCATAAATAGTAAATGTCTTCCTTCATAGAAGCTCATCACGATTATTATTAATCGAATTCCATTCAAATCCAATTTAATTAAATAAAATGGAAAACTTTCTTAAATCTTAATTGAAAGATTCATTCCTTTCATAACTAGGTTGAAGAATAATATTATTTAAGATATCATTCACGACAAACCCAAAATCCAGTTTGATAATAAATATAAGGCTTTAAATGGAAATCATATCGGCTTACATTCAGTACCAAATTCCAAGACTAACAAATATCGTTTTAGAATAACGATATCGTCCAAATTCCCATAACAATATATGTATAATTACAGAATCCAATATTGAAATATCCGAAGATAATTCCCATTCAAATTTGTTCCAATTTCATACATTGGAAAACTCTGGTTATATCAAAAATCATTCACAAATCCAATTTATTATTTTAAAATCATTGGATTATTACTTTAGTTATTAACTAGTCCATTCAGATAAAAGTATCTTTTATCTTTTCTAACTTGGAGTGTTTCATCCAAAATCTTTCCAAATAATTTATTATGATTTTACATCATTTATTTATATTTTTAATAATTTTGACCGTACGTTAAATATTGAATTTGAACGTACGTTTTAATTTACCACGACCACATACTGACTCCAAAAATTACGAAATTTGAAATCGCGCTATGTTTAACAAGTACAGTTCTAACAAAGTTTATTTCGTCGAATTTGGAGACCGTTTGAAAAATGACCTTTTAACCAGCTTATTAAATAAAAACTGAATTTGAACACACGTTTAAATTTACTATGCTTACATATTAATTCCAATGGACTTCAAAGTTTATACTTGACAATAATTTGACGCTCCGAATCCAACAAAATTAGTTTCGTCGAAAACGGAGGTCATATGCAAAATGTTCATGTTTACGAGATATGTAATATTATAATAATATTATTAAATTCCAAAATTATTCAAATTAATAATAAATAATTATTATTATCCCATATATCCAAATGAAATATCATATAACTGTAAAATAAACATACTTGAGTTTAAACTCGATATCTTCAGAATTTTCAGTCAAAGCGATATTCAATTTATAATGAAAATCCTTTTCAGTTTATTTAACAAATCGTTATAATTTATAAATGATTTCGTAGTGACTATTATAAATTTTAATTTGAACGTAACTTACAATTTACAGCTCGGAATCTCAATTTCTTACATTCGTTAGAAAGATATAATTAAATAGATCATAATGTTTCTTGTTTTACTGAAATCCGACT
This sequence comes from Allium sativum, assembly GCA_030737875.1. Lineage (NCBI taxonomy): Eukaryota > Viridiplantae > Streptophyta > Magnoliopsida > Asparagales > Amaryllidaceae > Allium > Allium sativum. Next base: position 436,828,922 of record CM060912.1, read on the forward strand.
TTATATTGCATTTTGTATATTCAATTGAAGTTCCAAAACTAAATATTCAAACTACCGTGACATTACAAGCTTGTTTTAATTAAATTTTAAATTTTAATTAAATTTTAATTAAATTTTATATATTTACATTCAAACTTCATTTTAAAATAAATTCTAAGTCGTTTATTATCAAAATAAATCATTTAAAATATTTAATTTCCATTAAATCAATTAAAAATAAATTTTAATATGGTTCCAAAATTCAGGGTTTTTACAATCTCCGCCACTTGAAACTTTTCGCCTCCAAAATGGAAGGTAAAATTGAAGGTCGTGAGATGTATATGCAATATATTTGAGACTTCAAACATACGATCCAATAGAATCAACCTCAAGCGACTATAATGTGATTCTATATCAATCCAATATATTTCAGACTTCAGATGTACGATCGTGAGATGTATATGCAAAATCTTCTTATACTCAATAGTCCAACCTCAACATCAAATAACACACTCAAATCTTATTATAAGATACAATAATTTTCAAAACTAAATTCATTTTTCATATATATTATAGTCTCCAAACTCATTCTAGGGCGTTACTAATCCTATCTCCGATGAGTTCTTTCGTTCGGTTCTAATGTGTCTTGTTCTCGAGCTTTGTAAACCAAAGCTCTGGTACCAAGCTTAAACGACCCAAAATCTTCGTCCGGCCTAAATCGAACAAGAACGCGGATTGCTTGAGAACACGACACATTGGAACACGAAACAATAGAACTTTTCATTGCTATTACGACAATATTACATCAGAGTACAAGAATATTAGAGTACGAATAAATACGCAGCGGAAATATAAGTATCAGAGAATAAATTACAACAATGCAGCAGAAATAAAAATGTATAAATACAATGTACAGCGGAAATACAAGAATATAAAGCTTTCCAGAGTATAGCTCCAGTCGTAAACCAGGATCATGTGAAAAGAAAATCTGCAAAACCAAAACTACTAGTTGTCCGTATGGAAAATATAGGTGCCCAAAGTTTAGATGAAAAATAATAAACTCCAAGCTAGTCATGGGACTGGTGTGAAAACTTAAAACAGTTTTTAAAATTTTACTTTAAAAGTTGGGAAATCATGGGACCACTCCGTATGACACAGAATAGGTTTAGTCCACATGAATATAAGTTTAAAAATAAAACAATGCAATGTTTTTTTTGAAAAATGAATCTATTATAAGACTCAGGTCCCATCACACAATGCAACAGAGCCACAGAGTAGAGTTTTACCTTATAAAAGCCAAACATGCTTGATATGCGAAATTTTACTTTTATTATTACTAGTATATATTGTGGAAAACAGTTTCGAAAATGACCGTATCAATCCTAGACGACATAGTACCCCATCCTACTATGTCGTAGTAGTATACAACTAAAACTACAAAATCGCGTATTGAAATTTAGATTTCCATCATGAGCCAAGGCAAGGGATCTCTCCTTCCGAATTCGAGACACTCTAGCATATTCCGTAGGGACAAAACACATCAACCCTTGGAGCGATAGAGCCAGCCCACCTATCCGCGGTGAGTTCGGATTTCTCCTGAACATAACGTTCCCCTGTCCTATCGGACTTTAAGTCTGGTCACTACATCAACCATTTGGCCATGTACATCCATATCTGAGGCGCCTCTCTATCCATCACCCATACAAGTAAAATGTCTAGGCTCCATACCATGACATCACTCCTTGCTAGAAAGAAACACACGTCCTCCCCGCTGTCCTTCATCTTGTTTTGGACTCAAACCGGGGTGTGAAGCTTGCGAATTAACTCTATAAGCAAAACTATGCCATATCAAAGCCACGCTTTGATCATCATCTACAAAGCTCTTCTTTTCAACAAACCTGTGATCCATGCATCTCAGCATGCCACATAGCCATTCTAGACCATACAACTGATAGCTACAAATATATAACCTCCAAGCTCGTACGTCTTAGAGAAGGATGTTAAGCTAAGAGAATAAATTCTCCGCCACCAAACAAACAAATATATATATATATATATATATATATATATATATATATTACCAGACATCAATTAATACAGCTTAGAATAATGTGTTAGACGCACAATATTTGCAAGTTTGTTCTTAGTCTGAACGAAGCCGGAGGCACCTTATTCCTCGTCCCATATGTTCAATACAGTACAGGAGAGAGATCCTTGCATATCTGGTCGATCTCCAAGTACGTTTGGATGATTAAAAGTCAAAGATATTTAGATAGTGGTTGATGACCGGGGATCTTCCCATCGTTGGGATGATTGCTGATGACTCGATTGGGAGTACACCCAAGACGAGGTAATAACTGGTAGTCTTCCAAACATACTTGGAGATCGATTGGATATGCAAGGACCTCTCTCCTATATTAGATATACGGGACGAGGAATAAGATGCCTCCGGTTTCGTTCAAACCCAGAATGAACTTGCAAATGGATTGTGTATTTGACACATTATTCTAAGCTGTATTAATTGATGTCATCTAAATATATATCTGCTTGGTGGCAGAGAATTTATTCTCTTAGCTTAAAACCTTTCTCTGAGACTTACGAGCTTAGAAGTTGTATATTTGTAGCTATCAGTTGTATGGTCTGGAATGACTGTGTGGCATACTGAGATGCATGGATTAAAGCTTTTGTTGAAAAGCAGGGCTTTGTGGATGATGATCAAAGCGTGGTTTTAATATAGCATAGATTTGCGTATAACATTAGTTGGCGAGTTTAACACCCCCGTTTGAGTCAAAAATGGGATGAAGGACAGCATGGAGGACGTGTGTTTCTTTCTAGCTAGGAGTGATGTCATGGTATGGATCCCAGACATTTTACTTATGTGGGTGATGGATAGCGAGGCGCCTCGGATATAGCCGCATAAGGCCAAGATGGTTGACGTAGAGACCAGATTTTAGGTCCGATAGGATCGGTGAACGTTATTTTCTAAAGAAATCCGAACTCATCGCGGATAGTTGGGCCGGCTCTGTCACTCCAAGGGTCGATGCGTTCTGTCCCTCTGGCATGTGCTAGAGTGTTTCAAACTCTGAAGGAGAGAAACCTTGCCTTGCTCATGATGGAAATCTAAATTCCAGTACGCGATTTTACGGTTTAGTTGTATACTACGTCGACATAGTAGGATGGGGTACTATGCCGTCTAGGATTGATACATTTATTTTTGAAATTGTTTTCCATTCTATATACTCATAATAATAAAAGTAAAATTTTGTTTATCAAGCAGGTTTGGCTATTATAAGGTAAAACTCTATCCTCCGGCTTGCATTGTATTGTGTGATGGGACCTGAGTCTTATAATAGCTTCATTTTTCTTTTTAGCATTGTGTTCTTTGTTTTATGCACAGGTATTCATGGAGAGTAAACCCATTCCGTGTTATACGGCGTGGTCCCATGATTTACACAACTTTAAATAAAGTTAATAACTGTTTTGGTTTTCGTACCAGTCCTATGAATCTATCAAACTATTTACATATAATAGTATATGCTATAATATGTAAAGTCTATCAGAAAAATAAATACCACAATAGCGTTAAGGCTTTACTTTGATCCGCATTAACACATTTAATTTGTAAACAAATACGTAATGGGCTCATATAAGGATGAATATGACAAGGCACGTGACGTAACGCCCGAGGTAGGATTCTACCAGTTTATCCTTTCTGATTGGTCATAACTAATCTGTGGTCGACCACATCAGACACCCCTAATCAAATCAAGATGCACCAATCGAATCATATGTCAAGTGAGTAATACGAATATGTGTGTCCTTTAGAGGTAGCTAATCTCATTGGTCGGACATAGTATGACACCCCATATCCCCTAACATCACCCATATGATGTTGCATTAGGTTCTGTAAAGCGCAATAATAATACAAAGACTAATTTTATCAAGAAAGAATATAAAATGTAGCGGAAAATCTTTTCAACTTTTTATTTCTAATCAATTATATAATTACATCTTTCAAAATAAACCATCAATGTCATAACCATAAACATCTGTCTCATAAAACATCAAAGTACAGAACCAAAAAAAAATATCACTCATATGCCATCACAATAAACATAGAAAAAGAGACTGAAGGAGTAAATGTAAAGAGGAGTAATCCAAGTTCAAGTTGAATAGAATCACTGTCACAGCTGCTGTCCACGACCACTATGAGAACCTGAGGGGGGAAAGGAATAGATGGAAGAAAAAACAAAATAGGTCAGACATAAAGTCTGGTGAGTTCCAGTAATTTTTAGCATAAGCATAAGATAGAAAGTATCAAGACAAATCAATAATGTTGAACATGAAAATACAGTAAAGTATACAAGTACGAAGTAAGCGAGATAAACCAGACAAGGTAAAGATCAAGTGAGCTTCTCATTCATATCCTAAGAACAAGTTTCTACACCAACTACCAGAATAACAAGATTAGGTTTTACCCTAATGACCACCCATGCGATCGACTCTCTACAGACACGAATAACATGTGTCAGCCACGACAGTAGGGGATATCAATCCCTAACCAATCAATTTAAAGACACAGCCATACTCTTTAGTGTTACAGCATCTTAGTTTCGCCAATCGGAACTATGCACACTCATGACTCCACCGGAACACGCCCGTACCCACCTCCAAGATTTTAAACATCTTACACTCTAGATCAATAAAGCTTGCTTTGGTCCCTACATAGTGTGAGGCCCCGATATAATACCTACAGACTGATACGGGTTCCAAACAGCAGAATTGACACAAGCCACCCCTAGGCTGGGTCCCCCAAGTAATCTAGGATTTTAAGAGTCCCAAAACCGGATATACACAATAGACATGGAACCTCTTAGCTTATTAATTAATAGGATTAACTTAGCAGGTTTAAGTTCATTAATAAGCATGGTTGTAAATGACATTTCCTATTAAATGTAATTCTACGTACAACCCCTCTTTAAAACAGATAGGCACCTGCTCAGATGTATATAGATTACATTAACATGTTTTACTTAATTACATCTGATTCACATAACTTTCCATAACATGTTGTACTTAATACCAACTTAAGTTTAACCTATTCAGATTAACATGTTTTGCATATTATCCCAATTATACAATCATTGGTTCTCAAGTTCCAATATGCCTAATTCTCCTTTTTATTATATTACAAGTTATTCCAATTTAACCCAATTTACTCAATTATAACAAAAATGGTCTAGGCTCTCGATGGCCTGGCTCGGTGTAAAATAAAAAGGAAAAGGAGAAAGAGAGATCCATCTCAGAAACAAATAAACTGGATAAATAGGCATAAGACTGTAAATAAATTTAAAACGGGAAAGGGGAATAAGGATATACATAGAGCATGTAATAACTGAAAACTGAATAGATAATTAACAGTAAAAGAACAATAATATATAAACGTATAAATGTTGTTACTTTTCAGATCCAAAGTATCTACTGTCAAGAATACTTTTTAAATATCAGATCTAAAAATAACTAGAACTCACAGTGGTTTCAATTAGATCCAAAAAGAGTCTTTGTAGTTGTTATAGAAGAAAAATCAATAGTTATCCCTTCAATCTATGTTCAGGCAACATCTCGACATTTTCTTAAATTTTTTTAGAACATAGCTTGGAGGAAGAAGATGAAGAATGTTTGTGTGTGATAAAATGGTGAGGCTGCTAGCTTATTTATAGATTTGTTAGGATAAATCTAAACCATAGGATCTTAGGTTATTAAATCAATCCGTACACCTCATGATGAGTCATCATATGTATATAGAAAATAAAACAGTCCAGGATCAAACATTGGAATCTGCCCTTCATGAAGGCGGGTCGACCCACCTTCAGCATGGGTCGACAAAGGGGTCGACCCATGTGTTGTGGGTTGCCCAGTGAACGTTATTTTTCCGCATTGAGTTATTTTATTGTATAATATATTATATACTATTTAGTCTTATCTTCTTTACTTCTTTATACAATCTGATTTATAAAATCCATGAGTCTTTCTAAACCAAAATTTCGTAACAAACGCAACGGTAAAGTCTATTTTACCTAATTCTAAATATTTAATTAAGTAATATTCATTTTGTTATCTTCTTTGTATAACTTGCGTATCAAAATATGGAGTGTTACATTCTGCTCTCCTTAAAGGATTTCGTCCCCAAAATCTCGAAGTTAAGAAGAATGTTATTAATCAAAACCTACTCCCATCTACTCATTCATCAACCACTGACATCCATTGTCCTTAAAGTTTCTAATGCTTTGTATGACCATATGGAAAGGTGTCGTGTGTATGTCCTTAAACTAATGCGAAAAATCAAGCGGCCCACTGATTCAGTTGACCTCCTTAACACAATATATGTATGCGCCATGTATCCAATATGTATGCAAAAAAATCCTAATAGTACATATAATTTCTATATGTGTGCACAATCATTCTCCAAAATGCAACATCCAGGTGATGATTCAACCATTTTCATCCATTGAAAATTAAAACGCGCATACATCCATATGCAACATGTATGTAATTGAGCCGATCTAGCGCCTAATGTCTGTGTATATGCATCTACTAGCAAGCACTTGCAGCCATCAAACATAACATGTCTTAAACACTTGTTTTCAAACAATAGGTTTCTACCTAGGGATCGAGATTCAAACGATAGGGATAAACAAATTTGAATTCAAAAGGTTAGAAAAGGAAATTAATAACATACTCCCAAAGAGAAAAGGGTAAGTAGGCGAATCTTGTTTTCGGGTTCCCATGTCGCATCGTCACGATCTTTTCTCCATTGCACCTTCACTAACTTGATCTCCTTGTCATATAGCTTCTTGGCTTCTGATCCAAGAATATAAGTGGGAACTTTTCTAACTAATGCCTCCTTCTCTATCTCTACATCCTCGAGTGTACTTGGCTCAACTACCTCTGTTGAATCACATAGACATTTCCTTAAGTGGGTAAACATAGAACACGCCGTGAACTCCCGTTAACCTCTCTGGTAGCCTAACTATGTAGGCCATCTGGCTAATCCTCTAAAATATGGGGAATGACCCTACGAACCTTGGTGCCAACTTACCTACCGAGCCAAAGATAACTGCGTTTCTTAAAGGTGACACCTTGATAAAAACCATATCTCTTACCTTACAATCCAAGTAAGTCCTCCTCGGATCAACATATGACTTCTGCTTATCTTGAGCTGCTTTCATCCGTCTGCGAATAAGGTCTATCTTCTCAAAAGTCTCTCTAACCATCTCAAGACCAAATAAAGTATGTCTGTGTACTCCCACCAACTTGTCAGCAATCTGTAGGGTCGTCCATGAAGTGCCTCAACGGATGTTATACTAATGCTCGATTGATAACTATTATTGTAGACAAACTCCACCATCGGGAGGTGCTCCTTCCAAGTTCTCCTGAAGTCTAGGATACACAACATTATTATATCCTCAAGAGCCCTATTAACCCTCCTAGTCTTTCCATCGGTCTGAGGGTGATAAGTCTTCTAAGTTGTAACTATGTAACACCCCGGATTTTTCCGTTAACAGTAAATTAACAAATTAAAGTATAATTAAATTGTAACAGAAAAATTAAGGGAAACGGACATCACCATTGCGTTCGTCTCGGAATTCTGCTTGAGATAGAGTCCGAGTTTGCGCAAAACGGATAACGTATGAAGAAGATATCTTTAATTTAAATATTACAGCAAAACATGAAAAAAGAGAAGTAAGGAGAGGAAAATTATTATTATTATTCTAAGACTTATTAACAAAAGCCTCTGTAGCTCAGTTGGTTAAGGCATTGGATTTGTAGCATGGAGGTCGGGGGTTCGAACCCCGGCGGCGACATAATTTTTATCTCTGTTTTAGAGAGGGCCAACTGAGCATGCAAATACATGTACGTATACAAATTCAAATTTTGAAAGGATAAGAACGTACATATAAGGAAATAAAGAAAATATATGTATATATATGAGAATATATATATATATATATATATATATATGCAAAAATATATGTATACAATAGATAAAATTCAAATAGACTAAAACAGCTCAATTTAAAGTTTAATTTTTGAAAATCGAACCCAGTCCCTCCTGGCTGGCCTGGTCTGTGTTTGGTCGAATTTCTGTGGGTTGCTTTGTCATTAGGGCTAGGTGGCAAGTTTTAATTGGTCTCTCTATCTAATGAATGGCTACGATCTAACCTAGCAACATCAAGGGTCCTAATCAATTCCTAACCTCTATATAAACAACCCTAGACTAAACCCTAATCTATTCATTCAAAATAAGATTATAGCCGCCATGTTGCTGAGGAACGACAAAGAATAGCCGCCAACTAAAGAGAGGATTAGGGAGAAAGTTCTAAGGCCTAAAGCAATTCAAGCAACCTAAAGCTAATCAATTCAACAAAGGAATCATATCTCTTAATTAGAGAATTCGCCGCAACCATTGTAAGTAGAGTATTACTTTGGTATGAACAAATGATTGTGTAGATATGTATGCTTGAATTGTGGCAATGAAATTCGTATTTGTGCGATTTATGTACTTTTGGATATTCTGAATTATGTCATTCAATTATAAAGAACTACATGCGGTAGTTCTATGCAAATATACGTTTGGAATATTGCGCAAATTATGTAGTCTATGTTGAAGCTACATGTATGTAGTTGATTGAAATTCATGCAAGTTTGGGGCTTTGTTATTATGCCATCATGATATCTATTTTGTGCATAAATCATTTTGCAAGTAATTGAGACAAGTTTGGTTGTTATAGTTCATATGAAACTATGTTGGAATTTTGACACCATAATCCATGTATTAAGTCATGCTTTTGCAAAACTTATGAATATGGCTAGGCTATGAATGATATTGGGCATAATTGAAATTCATGATTAAGTCTATCTTGTTTAAAAGAATTATATGATGACATATGTGAGACATGGCTAAGTTAGACACAAAAATCCCTTTTTTGCAAGTTAAAAGCAAACACCATGATTAGGAATATTTATGCATAAGTATACCATCGTTATGTGATTAAATTTAATTAAGTTGAACTATGCTTTTGTGTTAGTAACAAAGTATCCTCTTTGTAAACATGTAGAAACCTTATGAACATGACTTGTTTATATTTATGCCATGAACAAATTTAACTATACCTATGCCATGTTTATGCTAGAAGTATTTATGCCATGCTTATGTTTGACATTATGCCATGTTTATGCTAGAAGTATCTATGCCGTGCTTATGTTTGAAAATATGTCATGCCTATGCTAGAAGTATTTTATGCCATGCTTATGTTTGACATTATGCCATGTTTATGCTAGAAGTATTTATGCCATGCTTATGTTTGACATTATGCCATGCTTATGCTAGAAGTATTTGTGTCATTCCTATGTTTGACATTATGCCTAAATAAGAATATAGGTTCATGTTGTAGTTAAATCTATGCAAGTTTACATGCCTTGATTTATGTCACCTATGTTTTATGACCAAAATACATGTCACCACTATGCAAGTACACCAATTTCTATTATGTATTTTCCAACGTCATATGCAAGTTCATGCGCTCACTTTCCCCTCTTCGTGTATACGCCATAAGCCTCCCCTTTTCGCATGGCTAAATTGGGCTTTAAAAGGCTAAGCCCAATATATATGAACGGACTTGTAAAACGGGGGAAGATAACGTTGGGTTAAAAATTAATTAATGAATGAAAATATAAAATAGAAGGGCCCAAGTTCAAGTATGGGTTGGGCCCATGATTGGTGTAACCTTTACACCATTAACTTAATAATGGGCCGCAAATGTTTACATATAAGAAATAAAGAGGAATGACAAAATATGTAAATGTAGAACATACGATGTGTTTAACCCGAGGTTGGATTGAGTTGTGATGTAAACCTGCCCGGAACCGCCCGGCTGTCCAGTAGTCACAACAATACCTATCCAATGTGGGAGGTTAAACATGGAGCCCAATAAGGACCCGAGGTTAGACTGAGTTGTGGCGTAAGACTGCCCGGAACCAACCGGCAACAGGCAGCCACAACAATACCTGTCTAATGTGAGAGGTCAGGGCCTTAATAAGACAATTAAGGCTGAGTCAGGATTGTTAGGATTAAGTGGACTAAGACTTAATCAAAATGAAACATGCTAAACTAAACGGACTGGTGGGGGTTAGGTTAGAAACACTTAACCAACTTAGCATGTTGGCTAGAGATAGAAAGCCTAGTAACGGGGGACCCTTTTCAGCAGTAACCCTAAAAGGTGTATCAGGATACCCTGAAACTAGGCAGGGTGGGGCACGATTACTGGGCTGATTGTAAGAGGTCAAAGCGACGGCGGTGGTGTAGCAGTGTAGGTTCTAATGGTGTGCGGGCGTGCACGCACTCCGGCGCAGAAAAATAAAGCACTGGGCACCAGTAGCATACCTGTGCACTCTAAGGTTGTGTCGGGTTGCCACTATGGGACTTGATACACCCCATGGTGGGACCAGCATAGGTAACTACAGACATCGGGGGCCGTAAGACACATGTAACTACGCGAGTAGGAGCCGATCATCATTGAATGGATCACGTCACCCTGATTATGGGGTGCAAATTGGAAACTAGTTTATATGGGTTCAGAGATTAACATGGGGTACGATAGTATATTCGACCCTAGACAACTTAACCAAGTTCATAGTGTTTGCCCACTTCCTGTTTTACTTATCATACCCAGTTCTTTATTCATAGACAAAGTAGTACTAGACTTACTCAGGCTTTATGTCTGACTCTATTTTTCTTTCGTCTTCTTTCTTCCGTTTCCCCCCCCCTAGGTCCTCAGGGAGGGAACACAGCAGCTTGACCAACCTCAAACATCCAGCTTGAAGAAGAGAAATGTATTGCTTGGACTTTCCTGTTTTGAACTATGGCTTTGGACAATCCACTATGGGGCTTTTGCAGTTTATCTATGTTTTATTTATACTTCTTTGAATAATGTACTCAAGACAGATTATGAAAGTGTTATGTTATGTTTTTGGAAAGGATGTTGTTGTAACACATATTTGACTTTATGAAATAAAAGTTTGTTGTTCTTCCGCTGTTTACAAATATGTGTTCTTATATCTGTCTTGTATATCTGTGACTTGTACTTATAAACCTCCACCAAAATTAGGGCATTCCCTTGAGAGTGACCCTAACGGAGGTGGGGTGTTTCACTTGGTATCAGAGCATAGGTTTACCAGATAAGATAAAAAGTTATGGAAATTTATTTTCAAAAAGGAAATTTAAAGAAGCATTTTTAAAAGATAAAAATATTATTTTATTTTAAAAAAAAGGCAAAGTCCACTCCCCAAAGCCATAGGTACTATCTCTTATCCTTCGTTTTGAATCTATCCCTTTTGTTTCAGCATGTCCGAAGATCTTAACTTGCCGGAAGGAGTACCAATACCTGGTTGGTTTAGACGATTCTTAGAAGCTAGGGCCACTCAACCAGGTCCTACCGTTCCTCCTCCCCCAGCTGCAGGGAATCATCCAGCTGCAGCAGCACCTCTTCCTCCACCTCCTCCACGAGGAAACGCGTTTGCTAAGATATGTAAGGATTTTAAAGCTATGGGAGGAAGGGATTTCCATGGAACTGAGTCCTTTGTAGCAGCTAGAAATTGGCTGAAGGAAACTGAGGATCTATTCATCATCTTTGAGGTAGAGGACAGACAAAAAGTACAATTGGCGGTGTGGCTATTGAAGGGCGAGGCTTCCTACTGGTGGGAAGTCACTAATGCTGAAAGACCAGTAGAAACATGGGAGGACTTTAGGGCAAGGTTTGAGACCAAATTTCTCTCAGATGCGGAAAGAAGTTTGCAGTTGGAGAAATTCTTATTTCTTAAGCAAGGAGACAAGACTGTTAGAGAGTATGTGAATCAGTTTGATGAGCTGGCTAGGTTTGGGCTTGACCTAGTCAACACCCCGCACAAGAAGGCTCTCCGTTTCATCAAAGGGTTAAATGAGCCATTACACAGTTTGGCCATGACACATATACCCATGGGGGCCACGTATGAAAGATTGGTGCAAATGGCATTGCTGAATGAGGAGGATAAGGGCAAGAAGGAGGCAAAGGCAGAAAGCTCTCAAGGGAAGAAAGAGGGTTTGCAGCCTAAGAAGACAGACTTTAAGAAAGGCGGGGAAGGCAACAAAGAGAAGAGGACGTGCAATTTCTGTGGCAAAGTGGGGCACTTAGTAAAGGACTGCCGGAAAAAGAAGGCCAAGGAGAATGGTGGGTGCTTTTCATGCGGTCAGACAGGCCACAGGGCTAAGGACTGCCCAAGGAAACGAGGACAGGGGCAGGGCGCTGGATCCACCCCAGGGGCACAGGTTCATGTGCTAGAAGCGCCACCATTGCAACAGCGAGGTACAAACACTTCTGTAGAAAGTGTAGTTTATCTTTATGATCACCCCGTTCGCACTTTATTTGATTCCGGCGCATCACACTCCTTTATCTCGTCTGCTTTAGTAGAATCTCTGCACCTGAAAACTAGTATGGTAGAGGACCCCTTAATTGTTTCAAACCCAATTGGGGGCCCAGCTCATTTGTCTATGATCTGTGTGGGATTTGAAAATTTCTATTCTAAGTGTAGAATTTGAATGTAGTGCCTTTGTTTTGGGCTTTGCGGGGTATGGTTTGATTTTGGGTATGGATTGGCTATCCAGTAATGGGGCCATCCTTGATTGTGAGAAAAGGGTTGTTAGGCTCCTAACCCAGCTCAGTAATACTTTGGAAATTTCTTGTAATCCCTCGTATGCGGTTATGCTTAGTTATCTTGAGTCGCTAGATGCCTCTGTTGAAAATTTGCAATCAGTTAGAGTGGTCCGGGAATATCCGGATGTCTTCGAAGAGGTGAAGGGCTTGCCTCCGAAGCGGGAAATAGACTTCCGCATATATCTTGTAGATAATGCAAAGCCCGTTGCGTTGCCCGTTAGACACATGGCTCCACGAGAAAGAAAAGAGCTCAGTAAACAGATTAAAGAGCTTCTAGAGAAGGGGTTCATTAGGTGGAGCATTTCAGAATAGGGCACTCCAGGAGTGTTCGCCACTAAGGCTGAAGGTTCATTTCACTTATGCATGAGTTGTAAAGAATCACCTTAGTAAGTACATTTGGCAACATAGTTGGACTTAGGAAGGGACTCCCTTGTGACCTAAAAGGAGTCCATCATGCTTAGTTTCCTAGAATCATATGTGGTGGTTGGGTTGATTAATTCTTTGGGTGTCAGTCTGATGTTGATTTCGGTCTTCGGGGCTGATGCTTAGAGAGTTCTTCTCCTAATCAATATATATGTGGCATAGATTTCCAGTTTTGACATTGCCTAATGGGCACAAAATTTTTACTTGCTTCTATCATTCGACTATACCTTTAGGTAGGACCATTTCCTATCATTGAGAAAATTTGGAAAATGACTTATAGATTAGAGCTACCCGAGAAATTGGCCGGAGTCCACAACGTTTTTCACGTTTCACATCTTCGAAAATGTCTACAGGAGTCTGCTGAAGTGGTAGAGCCAAATATCCTCGAAGAGGCCGAAGTGGAACGCGAAGCAACCATAAGAAAAGTTCCAACCCGCATACTAGGAACGGAAGTGAAGAAGCTACGCAACCGCGAAGTCAAACTCGTCAAAGTTCAGTGGTGCGACGCCGAGGGAGACGCGACTTGGGAAACTGAAGCTAGAATACGCACTGCTTACCCTTTTCTTTTCGAGGGTACGTCCTTGATCTTTCTTTTTCCTTAAGTTGCGCTTTTATCTATCTTTTTAGGAATATCTCCTCGACCTTATCTTTTAGATAGAAACCTTTTGGATGAAAACATGTAATTGAAACATGTTATGTATGATGGTTGCAAGTGGTTGCAAGTGATTGCTAGTAGTTGCTCGTGGCTGCATATACACACACAATCTAGGTTTTAGATCGGCTCAGTCACTTCATATTGCATATGCATATATGTTTGCACTCGTATATGGTTGAATTGTAATGTGTTGTCATATGGATGTTGCATTTGTATGAAAGATTGTGCACCCATGTAGAATCATGAATAGGAAAAATCTGCATACATAATGGATACATGGCACTTACATGATTCGCATTAAGGAGGTCAACTGAATCAGTAGACCGCCTGATTTTGCATTAGATAAGTTCATGAACACACACACTTCGCATATGATCTTGAAGCATTAGAAGTCTTTTAAGGACAATGGATGCTCGTGTTTGATGGATGAGTAGATGGATGATTGAATGTTAGGATTTACATTCTTCCTAAACTTGAAGATTTCGGGGACGAAATCCTTTTAAGTGGGGGAGAATGTAACACCCCGGATTTTTCCGTTAACAGTAAATTAACAAATTAAAGTATAATTAAATTGTAACAGAAAAATTAAGGGAAACGGACATCACCATTGCGTTCGTCTCGGAATTCTGCTTGAGATAGAGTCCGAGTTTGCGCAAAACGGATAACGTATGAAGAAGATATCTTTAATTTAAATATTACAGCAAAACATGAAAAAAGAGAAGTAAGGAGAGGAAAATTATTATTATTATTCTAAGACTTATTAACAAAAGCCTCTGTAGCTCAGTTGGTTAAGGCATTGGATTTGTAGCATGGAGGTCGGGGGTTCGAACCCCGTCGGCGACATAATTTTTATCTCTGTTTTAGAGAGGGCCAACTGAGCATGCAAATACATGTACGTATACAAATTCAAATTTTGAAAGGATAAGAACGTACATATAAGGAAATAAAGAAAATATATGTATATATATGAGAATATATATATATATATATATATATATATATGCAAAAATATATGTATACAATAGATAAAATTCAAATAGACTAAAACAGCTCAATTTAAAGTTTAATTTTTGAAAATCGAACCCAGTCCCTCCTGGCTGGCCTGGTCTGTGTTTGGTCGAATTTCTGTGGGTTGCTTTGTCATTAGGGCTATGTGGCAAGTTTTAATTGGTCTCTCTATCTAATGAATGGCTACGATCTAACCTAGCAACATCAAGGGTCCTAATCAATTCCTAACCTCTATATAAACAACCCTAGACTAAACCCTAATCTATTCATTCAAAATAAGATTATAGCCGCCATGTTGCTGAGGAACGACAAAGAATAGCCGCCAACTAAAGAGAGGATTAGGGAGAAAGTTCTAAGGCCTAAAGCAATTCAAGCAACCTAAAGCTAATCAATTCAACAAAGGAATCATATCTCTTAATTAGAGAATTCGCCGCAACCATTGTAAGTAGAGTATTACTTTGGTATGAACAAATGATTGTGTAGATATGTATGCTTGAATTGTGGCAATGAAATTCGTATTTGTGCGATTTATGTACTTTTGGATATTCTGAATTATGTCATTCAATTATAAAGAACTACATGCGGTAGTTCTATGCAAATATACGTTTGGAATATTGCGCAAATTATGTAGTCTATGTTGAAGCTACATGTATGTAGTTGATTGAAATTCATGCAAGTTTGGGGCTTTGTTATTATGCCATCATGATATCTATTTTGTGCATAAATCATTTTGCAAGTAATTGAGACAAGTTTGGTTGTTATAGTTCATATGAAACTATGTTGGAATTTTGACACCATAATCCATGTATTAAGTCATGCTTTTGCAAAACTTATGAATATGGCTAGGCTATGAATGATATTGGGCATAATTGAAATTCATGATTAAGTCTATCTTGTTTAAAAGAATTATATGATGACATATGTGAGACATGGCTAAGTTAGACACAAAAATCCCTTTTTTGCAAGTTAAAAGCAAACACCATGATTAGGAATATTTATGCATAAGTATACCATCGTTATGTGATTAAATTTAATTAAGTTGAACTATGCTTTTGTGTTAGTAACAAAGTATCCTCTTTGTAAACATGTAGAAACCTTATGAACATGACTTGTTTATATTTATGCCATGAACAAATTTAACTATACCTATGCCATGTTTATGCTAGAAGTATTTATGCCATGCTTATGTTTGACATTATGCCATGTTTATGCTAGAAGTATTTATGCCATGCTTATGTTTGAAAATATGTCATGCCTATGCTAGAAGTATTTTATGCCATGCTTATGTTTGACATTATGCCATGTTTATGCTAGAAGTATTTATGCCATGCTTATGTTTGACATTATGCCATGCTTATGCTAGAAGTATTTGTGTCATTCCTATGTTTGACATTATGCCTAAATAAGAATATAGGTTCATGTTGTAGTTAAATCTATGCAAGTTTACATGCCTTGATTTATGTCACCTATGTTTTATGACCAAAATACATGTCACCACTATGCAAGTACACCAATTTCTATTATGTATTTTCCAACGTCATATGCAAGTTCATGCGCTCACTTTCCCCTCTTCGTGTATACGCCATAAGCCTCCCCTTTTCGCATGGCTAAATTGGGCTTTAAAAGGCTAAGCCCAATATATATGAACGGACTTGTAAAACGGGGGAAGATAACGTTGGGTTAAAAATTAATTAATGAATGAAAATATAAAATAGAAGGGCCCAAGTTCAAGTATGGGTTGGGCCCATGATTGGTGTAACCTTTACACCATTAACTTAATAATGGGCCGCAAATGTTTACATATAAGAAATAAAGAGGAATGACAAAATATGTAAATGTAGAACATACGATGTGTTTAACCCGAGGTTGGATTGAGTTGTGATGTAAACCTGCCCGGAACCGCCCGGCTGTCCAGTAGTCACAACAATACCTATCCAATGTGGGAGGTTAAACATGGAGCCCAATAAGGACCCGAGGTTAGACTGAGTTGTGGCGTAAGACTGCCCGGAACCAACCGGCAACAGGCAGCCACAACAATACCTGTCTAATGTGAGAGGTCAGGGCCTTAATAAGACAATTAAGGCTGAGTCAGGATTGTTAGGATTAAGTGGACTAAGACTTAATCAAAATGAAACATGCTAAACTAAACGGACTGGTGGGGGTTAGGTTAGAAACACTTAACCAACTTAGCATGTTGGCTAGAGATAGAAAG
This sequence comes from Allium sativum, assembly GCA_030737875.1. Classification (NCBI taxonomy): domain Eukaryota; kingdom Viridiplantae; phylum Streptophyta; class Magnoliopsida; order Asparagales; family Amaryllidaceae; genus Allium; species Allium sativum. Next base: position 436,845,948 of record CM060912.1, read on the forward strand.
CCTAGTAACGGGGGACCCTTTTCAGCAGTAACCCTAAAAGGTGTATCAGGATACCCTGAAACTAGGCAGGGTGGGGCACGATTACTGGGCTGATTGTAAGAGGTCAAAGCGACGGCGGTGGTGTAGCAGTGTAGGTTCTAACGGTGTGCGGGCGTGCACGCACTCCGGCGCAGAAAAATAAAGCACTGGGCACCAGTAGCATACCTGTGCACTCTAAGGTTGTGTCGGGTTGCCACTATGGGACTTGATACACCCCATGGTGGGACCAGCATAGGTAACTACAGACATCGGGGGCCGTAAGACACATGTAACTACGCGAGTAGGAGCCGATCATCATTGAATGGATCACGTCACCCTGATTATGGGGTGCAAATTGGAAACTAGTTTATATGGGTTCAGAGATTAACATGGGGTACGATAGTATATTCGACCCTAGACAACTTAACCAAGTTCATAGTGTTTGCCCACTTCCTGTTTTACTTATCATACCCAGTTCTTTATTCATAGACAAAGTAGTACTAGACTTACTCAGGCTTTATGTCTGACTCTATTTTTCTTTCGTCTTCTTTCTTCCGTTTCCCCCCCCTAGGTCCTCAGGGAGGGAACACAGCAGCTTGACCAACCTCAAACATCCAGCTTGAAGAAGAGAAATGTATTGCTTGGACTTTCCTGTTTTGAACTATGGCTTTGGACAATCCACTATGGGGCTTTTGCAGTTTATCTATGTTTTATTTATACTTCTTTGAATAATGTACTCAAGACAGATTATGAAAGTGTTATGTTATGTTTTTGGAAAGGATGTTGTTGTAACACATATTTGACTTTATGAAATAAAAGTTTGTTGTTCTTCCGCTGTTTACAAATATGTGTTCTTATATCTGTCTTGTATATCTGTGACTTGTACTTATAAACCTCCACCAAAATTAGGGCATTCCCTTAAGAGTGACCCTAACGGAGGTGGGGTGTTTCAAACTATGTACCTATGGCCTCTTGCAAGCTCCTTTAGAACTCGCTCGTAAAGATGGGGTCATGGTCACTTTCTTATTGGAAGGTACTCGATGAAGTCAGACGGTCTCTCTAAGGTATATCGATGCTAGCTAATATGTTGTCCTCTTGATCTTGATTGGAATAAAGTGAAATCTCTTAATTAATCTGTCTACTATAACCCATATACTCGTGATACCCTTCCTCGATCTGGGCAGTCCATCAATAATATCCATAGAGACGCTCTCCCACTTTCATTGTGGGATATCCAAGGGCTAAAGCAATCTGCCTAGTTTCCTTTTCTCAGCCTTTACTTGCTGACAAGTCAAACATCGGGCCACAAACTCTGCCATGTACTTTTTCATACCAGTCCAATGAAAAACCCTCTTCTATCTCGGTACATCTTGTCACCGTTTGGATGGATAGTCATCCGAGAGTGATGAGCTTCCTTAAGAGCTGATCTTAGCAAATATCTAACTCTGGGAACACACAATCCCCCATCTCGTCGTAGCCACCCTTTTTCATTTACAGAATATTCAGCTAGGTGACTAGAGGTCTCTCCTCAATCGAGTATATCTAAGATGTTCACTAACTATTGATCCTCTCGTTATGTGGATCCAATATGCTCCATAAGAGTAGGTCACATCTCCAGTGATGCCAACAAACCAAGTGTAAAATCTGTAGATGACTTAAAAATAAACGTCGAGATAAACTCCAAGCTTTGGTTCTCTATGAATAGAGGAATCAAGGTCATCCTCTGCCTACTTAAAATGTCCGCAATCACATCCCCCATGCCTGGGGTATAAGCTATCTCAAAATCGTAGGACGAAAGGAACTCCATCCATCATTGCTGCCTTAAATTGAGACCCTTCCGTGAGAACAAATATTTGAGCGACTTGTGATCCATGCAGAGCTCAAATATTTCTCCGAGTAAATAGTGTCACCTAGACTTAATTACAAACACTATAGCTGCCACCTCCAAGTCGTGGATGGGGCAGTTCTCGTGAACTCTTAGTTGCCTACTTCTATAGCAGACTACCCTGCCATTTTGCATCAACACAACACCTAATCCCGTGCCACAAGCATCTGCGTATATTGTAAACACCTCGCTACCATCAGGAAGAGTCAAAACATAAGCTAATGTCGGAGTGCTCTTTAACCTCTGGAATGCATCCTCACAATCAATGCTCCAAGCGAAATCTAAATTCTTCTTCATTAGACAGGTGAGCAGAGCTAATATCCATGCTAAGTCCTTAATAAACTTTCTGTAATAATCCGCCAATCCGAAGAAACTCCTAACCTCTGTTGCATTCTTAGGGACTTTCCAATTTTGAACTGTGACAACTTTAGCAGGGTACACCGCTATTCCATCCTTGGAGACTACATGCCTAGGGAACCTTCCTTCCTCTAGAAATGACACTTAGAAAACTTAGCCTTAAGCGATCTGAGAGTGTTGAGAACCTCCTTTAAGTGTCTGACATGCTCTTCCTTGCTCCTCCATAAAATCAGAATATCGTCCACGAAAACCACAATAAATTTATTTAGGTACTCCCAAAACACCCGACTCATTAAATCCATGAAGTATATAGGTGCGTTGGTCAGCCCAAAGGCATGACCAACCACTCAAAAAAACCTTTCGGGGTCTTGAAAGTCGTCTTGTCTATACTATCATCCGCTACCCTCAGGTGATGAAATCCCGTGGCTAGATCCAACTATGAGAAAACTAAAGCACCTACTAGCTGGTCAAATAAGTCATCAATCCTCGGAAATGCATGGCTATTCTTTTTGGTGTGTTTATTTAACTCCCTATATTCTACACATTGATGGAGAGAACCATCTGCCTTGGTTGTAAAGATAACTCGAGCTCCCCATTCAGAAATGCTCGGTCTAATGAATCCTTTCTCAAATAACTCACAACTTGTTTGCTGAGCTCCGTCCTCTCCCTAGGAGCCACGTGGCGCACTGGTAATGCCTGGTTTTTCATTCTCCACTAAGTAAATCAAGAAATCTATCTCTCTTCAGGGAGGTAATCCTCTAACCTCATCTAACACGTCCGGAAAATCTTTGACTACAGGTACTGATTTAAGATCGTTAATAGAAGCATCAAAGAGAATCTGGAAAACACATCATAACAGACCCCGTGGGTCACAAGAAAATTTGAGAGTTCCCATGGCTCGTTAAAATCCTAACAACTCTCCTCTAATAATCAAGGATGGGACCATACATGGGTAGCCAATCCATTCCTAGAATAACCCCATAACCCATAAATCCAAGAACATATGCGTTACATTCAAACGCAACGCCTATAACAAAAATTCTTAAACCCTTACATGTCATAGACAAGTGAGTCGTACCTCCAATGAGGTTTGAGACTACAATGGGATCAGAAACCATACTAGTATCTTGGTGTAGACTATTTACCACAGAATTGGATATGGATGAATGAGAGGCACCGGAACACTACACCAGAAAAGACCTTTAGCAGCATTTGAAAAACGCTACCAAAACATTTTGGTAGCGTTTTAAAGAACGCTACTACAGGTCCCGCAAATAAGTCTTATTTTTTGGTTGCATTTTGATAAACACTACCAAATTTTCTGTATAATTGCGTTTTTCAAACGCTACTGAATGTTTGTATGTATATAACGACCCGCCATTTTGACTGTGCCGATTCGACAAAACATGTCAACTCGAAACGTCCAAAACAGCAAATTGTTATTAGCTTCTGAGGTATATTGAATAAATCATAGAATCACAAACATAGATACAGAGCAATATAATATCTCGCAGCGAAGAATAAAAAAATACAATAGTAGTTCATGAAGCTACTAAATAAATTTTACATCAGAGTTTACATAATAGTACAACCGAAGTCTAGTGAAATATAAATAAATGATAGCAGTTTGAAACAGAATGACATAAATAACTGGATTACTGGAACAACTGATCAACAAGCAAATAAAGATGACCAAAACCCAATATAAGCTACAAACTCCAAGAGTGAACCTCGAAACTGTAATACACGATCTGACCCGAGCAATAATGCAAACAAACAACTCGGATCAGGACTAACATTCTCATGGAAGTAAATCAACCCAAATGAAATGCTCGATGAAATACAATCAGTAACTTAAAGGATGTTTGGATCACCATCCTCTAAGGATCCGTTAAAATAATACTATGTAGTATAATACGCTATATATAATAGTGTCTATCAGTAAAGTAAAAATATCAAAATAGCATAAGTGGGATTCCCATGATTACCCTTACATCGTTTATATATTCCCATAGTATATACAGTACCATAATTCCTCCGTAAACTGGAGGTTGATCAGAGGGCGCTCCATATAAAACAGTAGAAAAACAAAGTCATATAGTGGGCAAATATAAGGCATGTGACAAGGCACGCAAGGAATGCCAGGGTGGATTCACCGTTTGTAGAGCCGGACTGGTGGTAACGCATAATAGCTACTACCGCCCACCTCGATACACACTCCCATAATCAAAAGGGAACAAATTGAATCTCAATAGTAATATAATAATATCGAAGAAGTGTGCTCGATAGGAGGTATGGCCTCACTTGGTCCGTGCATAGCTCCTGTTTTAGCCACATCAAGCTGACTCAAGGTAGTCAGGGTCTCGTAATTAATATGAAATACAAAAATGGATTCGTTCGCCAAATCATCCCCTTCATTCTGGAACTCCACCACATACACAGTCGTTAAAGTGGTTTTCAATATTGGCAGAAAGTATGACAATAGCCGATCCCGGTCTTTTTAACAACCAATCGTTTATATTTTTCACACCGTGGTCCAATTTTATAAATTACTTTATAAAACAGTATACGAATTCTCATACTCGAATTTGAAATCAAATTTAGATATCTAACTTCGATTATATTTAAATTTGAAAATAACTTATTTATATCGCTTTAAATCAAATTGATTTAGAAACATATCGTAATGATCTCAATATAGTATAAGCTAATACTATTCATTTAACATCAGTTATAATTTTCGAAAGTATTCACATAACGAATTTCGAATCCAAAATCGACCTATATTCAAGTTATGCCTTAAATATCTCAATTTCTGTTTAAATCATTACCAAAACATTTTACTTCGATAATATTTAGTTTGGTTTATATTTGAAAAATTCAAGTTCAAAACAATTCAAATAATTCAAACTTTGCCTTTAAGAAATCGTTTCAGGTCGATTCACATGAATTCAACATTTTAGTTTGAATAAAAAAATGTATAATTCAAGTCAAAGACTTAATTTTAAATCTTAAACAAAACATATCGAGTTATGCAATTCAAGTCATGAAATTTGAAATCGTTATTTATAAAATTCATATAATTCAGTTTACTCTTACAAGAATTCGTTTAAGGCGATTCAAGAATCCAATGCTTAAGTTCGAATTCAGTTAATATAATTCGAATCAAATCTTATATTTCAATTTCAACGAATCATATCAAAATTTACAATGAAGTCGTAAAATTCAAATTCATTACTATAAAGTCAAAACCTTACATTTCAATTCAGATAGTTCATACAATTTTAAACAATTCTTATAATTTCGATTTCACAAATATTCCAATTCAAACTATACGATTATAAAACCGATTCCATAAATAAAATCTATGTATTCAAATACATTTCACTTAAATTCGAAAGATTCAAATTTAGAATAAATTTCACAATTCAAATTTATCCTTTTAAAGTTCAAACCAATTCAAATTCACATTCATATCTTACATCCATTCATTCGTTAAGTCAATATCGTTATAGAAACTTAAATTCTTTAAACTTCGAATTTAAATCGCGAAATATAACTTATCCATCTTGAGTTTATTATTAAATTTTATAATATATATATATAAGAAAATTAATTTTTGAATATATATATATATAAGTTTATAAAATTCTAAAATTAATTAGAATATAGATTATAAACATATATAAGATTAAAATAATATAGAAAATAGGTTTAAAATAATTATTTATAATAATAAAAAATTAAAAATACTTATATAATTAAATTATATAATTTAAAATAAATAAATTATAAGTAAAAACTTGAATAAGCATTAAATCTATATTTACTTATAAAAATCATTTTAAAACATATAATTCAAAATTATAAAATTTAAGCTTAATATTTAAATATATATATATATATAAATATAAAATCTTAAGTTATTATTTTAAAAATCAAATTTCTAAATCAAAATACTTCGAAAATACGACCAACGGTGTCTGTATATAGTTTTCTACATTATGGTCAAGTGATACGGATATTTATCATTTCAATCCGCGATTTATAAAATTTCTATGAGTTTATCATTTCAATCGACGATCCCAAATTCAGTAAAAATCGTTCAGGTCTGTCATTTCAACCCATAATGGTTTTTCCCTATTCAAATGTCCATCCGGGTATGTATCATTTTAACCCTTAGTGATTTTTCCTAAACTAGAGGTATCAACAATCACAAACAACAATCACATAGCAATAATCACAGCATATATATCATCAGTGAAACCATGTATCATATGAATATATCGTGTCACATATAAAATGTGCATACATAGCAAATCAAACAATTATACCAGCAAACCTATACATTTCATATAATAGTTCATTATTGATCTAACATCCATGAAACATATGTGAGTTAGGGTTGAGATAAACTCACCTTTCGTGGCATGGATTAGAAACGACAAACGGATGGACATTGAATGAGACGACTTCCAGGCACGATTCAGAATAGACTCAACTCAATATCACTCAATATATTTTTATTTTTAAAAGAGGAGGTTAGAGAAGTTCTGAATGGATTGGTATGGCTATTGTTTGAGAATGGTTTCCGAACTCAACACAAAACAAATAAACATAACAATTCTTTTACAAAATAATTTTTTCCCAATATATAAATATATTTATATATGCAAATATATATGCACGGTAAAATTTATAACATATATATGTTTAAATTCAACGCACACCAAAACAACATATACGCGCGTGTGTGTGTGTATATATATATATAATTTAAAATACACGCACCCAATATGGAAAAATCATTTATATAAATATATATTTAGACACACACAAACAATCGTTAAAAATATACATACACACTTCACGCACACATCACACAAACACACACGACTTGGCAGTAAACACACTCAACACTCACAGATCAATACCACTCATGCAACAACTAAAATGCATGCATACACTAACCTGTTGATACAAAAGACTCCATTACATACACATAAACAAACTCATGTACCCATGAAGAAAACACAATTCCCAAAACAAAAACTGCACATATATATACCCACACAATCACACAAATAACAAAGCAAATGGTATCTCGCAAATATTCACACGAAAATGAGGACATAGGGTATACTGGCCGGAGTAGAGTGTTGGTCGAAGGGCTCTGAGCAGTGGGGCAAACCTTGGTATGGGGCGAACTGCAGGTGGTCTGGAATTTTCTGGTCGGAGCAGAGAGCATGGTATGATCAGGCGAGTGAAGTTTTGCATTAAGGTGGACGTGGAGCAGCAGGAGTAGGCGGGTTCAATTTTCAGGTCGGTGGATATGCGATGAGGTGAGGAGATTGGTTCGGCATGGCTTCAGGTGATGGGTTCGGGCTAGCGGTCTAGGGTTTAGCTCAATCGGAGCCGGGTCTTCGAAGATAAATCATAGAAAAGCCAGTTTTGGTGTCTCGGAGGTGCAACTCAGGACTAACAAACTGGAACTGCCGTCATAGCTTCGGCTGAGGGGGAGATTGGGTGGCATGAAAATAGTTCAGGGTGCTTCGGATGGCGTGAGCGATCTCGGTTGAAAGGGGAGATCGATGAAGCAGGGAGGGACGCGATGGAAATTAGTGGGATTGGAGCAAGGTTTTTGGAAAGAAATATAAATATAGGAGAGGCGATGTGGATATTGTGAGGTAAGAAATGAATGGCGAAGGGAAAGGAATTGCTGAAGAGAAGTAATGATTTTGGGGAATAAACTATTTAATAAAGGAATGCTACACACGAAAAGCAATATTGAACGCTTCCTTAGGAAATTATGTTTGAACGGTTCGAAAACGAGGGACATGGAAGTATTAAACGTGAGGCTTTAGAACCAGTAAACTCGAAATGCACAACACCTTTTCAGCTCAAAATTGTGTGGTTTCAAAATTTAAAACAAACGGATGTTTAAATGGAACAGAAATAAATATATAAATCAAGGAACAGACGGGTTTACACTAAAAAGGAACACGTGCCACGTACACACCACGTCAGTTTAAAATATTTGAAACAATTCTTAATGAACGCGATGAGGTGTTTTAACCCCAACTGACGAAAGAGCTAAAAAAAATTTCATTTCAAATTTCAAAAATGCCAAACGACGTGGGAAAAGAAAAGAACTGAAAAGAGATCGTTGGCGATGGAAACAAACGGTTTTGGAATGAATAAATGGTGAACGGATATTTTTGGACAACGAACAAAACAAAATATGAACAATCTAATTTTTAAATAAATTTGGAAATAAGGTGAACCAACAATTTGATAAAATAAAATAAAATCAAAATTTTAGATAAAATAATTATATAAAATGCACAAAAATTTTGAGGTTGTTACAAGGTAGATCATTTTTTGCTTTTCTGTAGCATTTATTTTGTGCAACTAAAAACTTTTCGTGCATTAATTTTTTTCCACTAGAAATTCAAATGGTGTGTTACATTTATTTCTGTAGCGTTTCTTAAATGCTACTAAAACATGTTGATTGTTTTGTAGCATATTTTAATTGCTACCATATAGTGTCACTACAACAAAAACATCATATTATAACTTTAATTTTACAACTGTGCGAAAAGCACAGTTATAATAATTGCTTTTTTACAACAGTGCAAAACACACTTTTGTAATAAATGCTTTTTACAACTGTGAAAAACACTGTTGTAATAAACATATATATCACTACTTTTCTTTTTTTTCTGTTGTAATAACTAATATATACTAATTAATTTATGATAATAAAGAGTTAAATTAGAAAGTTGTTTAAACTTATTTTTAGTAACTCTTTTTTCTATTTCTTGTATTAGAGACCTATTAAATATTAATAACAACTTATATTTAATAATTAGTAATATTAAAATTTAAGAATAATTCATATTCAATAATAAATTTACAAATTAATACCAATTACTATTAATTACTATTAGATCAGATAAAAACCGCTTAATTGATGATTAATAAATAATAGTTACTTTTTAAAAATTACTATTAAATATTTAATAGTATATAATCAATAACATTTACATGATAATTAACTTTTAATGGTTGGAATTCAATTATAACTTTGAAAAAATAGGTAATAATTAATAATAACTAATAATAAATAATAATGACTAAATAATTAATAATTTTAATTATACAATTGTGAATGAATAAGTAACAATGACTAAATAATAAACAATTTTAATTATTTAGTAACAATCATGATTAATATTAAATAATTAATAATTGGTAAATAATGACTAAAAATTTAAAACCATTTATATGTAATTAATAATTAGGTTTAACATCAATAATTAGAATTAGTATTTAATAATTATCAACAACTATTTAATAATGACTAACAAGAATTTTTAACAACTATTTAATTTTTGCTATTGCAAACATTTATTAACTGCTATTATGTTATAACAATTTTCAAGTAAATGTTGTTAACTACACAAAGTATACACGTTAGAGTTTTAAATAAGGCCAAAAGGTGGACTTATTTAAACAGGGAACAAATATCAAAGGCGGCTGCCGCCCAGATCTAAAATTTTCGTCTTGGCTCCATCCCGAATATTTGGCTCCAAAGTAAAATTTTTGGCTCGTATCTCCTTAACTTTTCCATCAGGCCCTTCCGTTTTCACGGTAACACAATTTCAGAAATCATTTTATCTTCTTAAACTATAAACCTACCCACGCCGCCTGTTATTTCCTCTCTCCGTCACCTCGTTCTTTCTTTTCTTCACAAGTTAAACCAGTGATCTGGTAGTGCAATCGAAGGCAAGTTTGGAGATTCAGGTTTGGATTCGGGTATTATTGGTCGTGCAGCAGATCTATGATTTCGGGTTGGAGATTTCAGGTCGGAGATGTGGGAGTCACCGGAGTTCCTGGCGTCCCAGGCATCGAAAACGATCTCTGGTATGATTTGTTGCTGCTCTCACCTTCTCCATCTTTATCACACTCAAAAAACATTAATTAGGTATCTCCAAAACTTTAACACTTATTTTCTCTTTGCGTATGACTGTCCTTGTTATTTTTGTTTAGTCCACTATAAAGGTTTTGTTTGCAACATAATTAAAAAGAAATTTCATAGAAATACCAACATTGTGGTCTCTTATAGAAATAGAACCCGTGGTCCATAGAGAAGAAAAAAGTGGATGTGGAGAGAGGGCACAAACTTGGTACTACTCCAGTCATTCTTTTGATTGTCGATTGTTTAAAGATTTTGACTCAATTTGATAGAGTATCACTAAGAATTTTGTTGACTATAAAATAAACATTCAAGAAAGCAAAGAGAAAGTGACAAAATTGGAAACTACTTAAATTTGTTATATGCAATGCCAAGAATTGGTACTGGAAATAGTAATCATGGTTTGAGATTTGTTATATAATATTTTAGCTGCTTACAGATAAAATTGTTAGTGCTGCTTCAAGCTCTCCCCTTTTTTAGTTCAAGTTATTGCATCAAACTTGATTTTTCTTTTTAAAAACTTACTGTGCGTGTGTGGCAAAATTCGACTACACCTCATTTCTGCTACAATATGCTCATAAATAAAAATTACAAGTTTCTCTAGGACATCGTGAGAGTATTTAACCCCCTGCCTGTCCATTAGGATGCCAGCCTAATGTAATTATTTTTCAGAGTATCTTCAGCTATATTGCCATACTGATTCTTGGGAGAACTAAAAATAATAATTTGTCAATTAAATACATGAAGATGTTCTCATACATTTAACAGCGCTCTCCGTTTTCTACTTTTCATTACATGGTTCTAATCGGTTTGAACTTTGAACTATGGCATTATTTATCGTTTCTACTTCTATGCAATTAATTTGTTTTATTCTTTACTTCGCAGGAAACCATATGCCATCTCGAAGACCTCCAGCAAGGAACAATACAAGTGTTGAGCATGAAAACTATCAAGTGTTAAGAATGAAGACCATTGCAAGAGTAGCAACATTGCGAGCAAATCTCAATTTCATTATGTATGTATTACTCCTAGTGATGTATATTTATGAAAGATGACTTCGAGTCATTCAGATTTCGAAGTCTCGGATAATTGATTTTGTAGTTGCTTTATGTACTTGAGATACTTGTATGATATATAAAAAATGATGAGAGTTTGAAATTTCTAATATATTGTTTTGGTTCATCTTTTAAGTTTGTTTGATATCTTCAGAATTTGTAGATAATATGCTATGAAATGAATTTTTTTATTAATAATATGTATACAATTTGTTCGTATATTACAACTTTAAATAATACTTTTAATAAAATATATTACAACAGTTATAAATAGTTGTAATAAGGTTTATTACAACGGTGGAAAAACGTTGTAAAATATACATTTCACAACCGTGTCGCAACGATGCAAAAAAGTTGTAAAAGATTTTAGTCTATTACAACTTCTTAATAGACGATGGTGGCTCCACCGTTGTAAAAAGTCTTTTACAACTTTTTTCCACCGTTGTAATATGGTCATTTTGTTGTAGTGTGTTAATGTTTATATTATTTCCGACACCCAATTATATAATAGTCGTATTAAAATCAGCAACAATCATATGAAAGTCTAATTTAAATCGAATCATATAATCATCATACTCAAATAATTGAGAACTCATTAGTCATGTAAGTATTTTGCATAATAATTTAGATAATAGTTATTTGACCAAATTGGCAAATTCACATACCACAAGCATTCAGAAACAACTTTATATAGTAAGTACTAACAAATATCATAATACAAATAACAATTAAAGTCATGTCCATTGTTGCTAATGGTCTTCACTCCAGAAAAGCTAATTACCTGTTGATAAGTTGATAATCAACAATAAAAATTTGTCATATATTATCGAGTAACATTCAAACAATAGTTTATGTCAAAGGAAACGATTAGATAGAGATGCTTTTCATTTTGTTGGAGGTTGCATGATACCTAAAGATTGTAGCTGCAACATATTTTTGACTGTGAGTGGTGATATTCGGTGATTAGTTGCACTGCAAACTCATATAATTTAGGCTTTTAAACTGATAAACATGCTTTTAATAATACATGGCATGCTGGTCTAAAGTTTAGGTTCTTAAACTCAGTTAAATTTTACAATAAACGGGTTTGGAATAAAATCTGTTAAGTAGCTAAATAAGTATTATAACTAAGCAAAAGATAAAACTGTGAGATATGAGTCCAAAATTTAGTTATATGCAAGCAACAAGTTATCAAGATTATTAGCGGGTCCAAGCATGTTTAGAGGCAACTATTGACATTCAAAAAATTAAGGTAGTGTTTGGTTTACCATTTTAAGTTTTGGGTTTTCGTGCATACAAAAATGTGCACAACGCATGTAAATTATGGAAAACAACAATTTTAGAAAACAAAGTTAATACACAAAATAAAAAACAACTTTTATCCATTTTTCATGTTTTGAGAAATGAGAGGAATATGGAGACCAAATCCTCATTTCATGATTGCTACATCCCTCCGCGGTCCCCTCCATCTTGCTTTCATTCTACCATTCCTCCTTCTACACCTTTAAAGTTTTGTAATTAATTTTGAAAACTAAAAACCCAAAACTCATTTTTAACCACACGCACCCTAAAGTTCTTGAAAGAGGATTTGTGTACTTGAAAACTTATAATAAAACAATCTGTTATAGTAGATAAAAGAGATCGAGGAAAAACAGGTCCTAACTCATTTCCACCAGTTACATGTTGGGTTTCACTAAATCTAAAATCTAGAAGATAACAAGTATTTTATGTCCTAGCCACAACAGAAGATCACTTACATTATTGTACCCTACAGATGTCATGCAGACTCAGGCGTGCCTATCTAGGATTGTTTTTCTACTTTCAAAATGCATGTCCATTTAGGATTGGGAGCTATAGAGTTTCTTCAACAGTCTATCATCTGGAAGAAGTACGCCATTCGTAATTCTGGAGAAGACAGAATATAAAAGCATGTCCATAGGTTCCTGTATGTATACATTATCATAAGTGATTCTCTAGAAACGTGAACCTTGTCCAAAATTGAAATAACCTACAACAACAAGGAAGCACTTCTCAAATTTTTATGTAATTACGTTAGTGTAGCGTGAGGGCTATCTTCGTGTATTAGTTCCTTTATCAAAAAACAAAATAAAAACAGAGGGTCAAATTTTTCTTACTTGATTAGAAATTGACAAATTTAGTTTCTGTTTTAAATTAAACTTATTTAGCATTTAAGCTTTATCACTGATACTTCTACTTCACCTAAGGTTTCATTTTTAGTTCTATTTACATTTATAACAAGTGAAGATCGTAAAGCAAAATTTTATAGAAAAAGTCCTAAAATTATATCCAAATTGAAATTGCTTTGCAGATATGGACAACATACCATCAGTAAACAAGCTCATATATCCTCATCAAATACAATAAGAACCTTTTCTTACGTAAAAGAATACATTTCCAGAAAATAAAAAATAATAATAAACTTATTAAATTAAAACATGTATAACATGCAAATGATACATTCTGAAGATCACACATTTTTTTTTTCAAAAAAAACATGCAAATGATACATACTTACTGCAGTGAACATCATCTTATATATTATTAGGTCTGATAAATTAATGTGTGTACATATGAGTGATGAGTATACTTCAAGAAAAATAGCAGAGAAAATAGAAACCCGATGTTGCTCCAAAAAAAAAAAAAAATCAGTCTGATTTGTCTTGTAGTTTGCTCTAAACTTTTTCGGTCCTTCAAATCAATCACAACTGATCTCCAGATTGATTGAACTACCACTCTGCGCATTCAAGGCCACATAAAACGAGTATATCTAGAGTTAGAATAAACTAACTAACAAATTGCAAGTAGTCAACATATAGAAATAATATTGTATCATATGATATTCATATTACAAATACGTTACTTCTTTATTATGTTACCAGGCTTGCCAATGTTGCTTCTTAATTGGAAAACCAAACATTTTGATAGAGTACTTTGTTGATGTTACTAGAGTAATAGCTAGGGTCGTCATCGCCTCTAGCATGACCAAAATTGTGAATATTGGAGGCACAACGGTAGAGGCAAAATATAAAATCAGCCTCTGTTAATTGCTAACTAGGGGCAATAAAGCATACTGCCCCTACTAGTAGTAACAGAGGCATGTACGGTCGCCCCAAATATTTGTTGAAAACAGTAATTTCCAAGTGGAGGGAAATTTGCTGGCTAATTTATGTCGCGGGAAACTAAAAAACCTGCTCCAATAAAATCTTCTTCCCCAAACTGAAATTAGAAACCCTAACAAGTCCTTGGTCTCTCCATCTTTCATTATAAATTCGATTTTACTACTACATAAAACATCGGGTTCATAGAATATACCCTACATGTCTGGCAAATTGAAGATCTGCACTCCATCAAATCCCCGCCTATTTGAAATAGGAAAACCTCGATGATTCTATGAAGGTATGTTATTGTTTTATCTTTAATAAAATTAATTTTGTTCTATCTTGCAATATCGAAGTATAACTGCATATGTTTTATGTATCCGTACTCATATTTTCATGGTTGCCTTCATTTCCCCAAAACCTGCAGATAATTTGATGTCTCACTTTTTTCGAATATCCAAAGATCTGCTTTTGCTTGAAGATTCTGAGGGTGATTTGTTCTTCACAAATCTTATTTTCCTGTAAAATTATTTTTATTTGCTGATTTGTCACCGTGTTATATTTACTGTGGTTGAGTTCATATGTTCTGAATCCTAATTCGCAATACATTAGTTCCTAATCTAATGACTTATCGATGGTAAGTTCAAACATGTTTGTCTTAAAGAGGTTTCTCTTTCCAGAGCTTCAAAAGGATTCTTCTTCATCCTGCTATGCTGCAGTTAATTTGTTCATTATATCGGTATAGAACTTATTCTAAAAGAAAAATAGACTCCTTTATGGGACTTCTTCTTTAGTCTCTGCATGCGTATTTTCTTATCAAACTACAAAAACTACTGAAATTTGATATGCTACACATCAAATAAATTAGAGCACAAATTTTCCTATTGAATGCTCTTCGAAAAGATCACATTTATTAACTTGATCAACAGTTGAATAAGATATGTCATCATTTGTACACAATATAAAATTGATAGGTTGTGCGCTATAGAGTCAGTTTTATTAAAACTCAATTATTTGTAAATAATGGGTAAATGTAAATGCACAGTATAGCATTATTATATTTAATTGTGGGAAGCATGGAGGAAAACAGATGTGTAATAGGGTCAGCAAAGTTAATATTGGGTTATATGTTTTTAAAATTAAACACATGACAGGACCGCATATGCAAAAACACAAGTAAAGAACTATAAATAGTGGCAGCTGACATGTAGCTATGTGAACCTCTTCTTGTTATCCTTCTTGTTGATGCATAAGGATGTTGGCAATCAATATTCTCATTTCTATCATCATCAACTGCCTGTTTGTAGGAAAGATTAAATAAACCCCAACTAGTAATTTGAGCACTTAGAACGATGACAAGTCAAAGTAACAACATGCACTTCAACTATTTCCTGGAAAATGTTTTGCACCTTCATATCAACATTTTCCTTCAGCGCACATTTGAGATATTAGTGAATATCATGGAAA
Organism: Allium sativum; assembly: GCA_030737875.1. Taxonomy (NCBI): domain Eukaryota; kingdom Viridiplantae; phylum Streptophyta; class Magnoliopsida; order Asparagales; family Amaryllidaceae; genus Allium; species Allium sativum. The sequence goes on from CM060912.1 coordinate 436,861,827, forward strand.
AAACAGAAAAGTATTCTGATGATATAGCATGCATGGTAAGAGTTATAGGATAAATATGTGTAACCATTTTTGAGACACTGCTCAATTCATGAAACTGACACGATGCTTGAGCAAGAATAAGTCATTTAGACATAATCATATAACCTTTGTGATGAAATAAAAATGCAGATATCTATTCACTTATTCAGAATGATAAACCAAAAAGCCTTTGTCCTGTCATCCATAACATTAACCTACCAATTATTGAGTAGTATTTTCATATAATACTAATCTTTTGGAATTTGTAAACAATGAAGGAAAATTACTTTAATGTTCTTACTAAAATTCACATCCTTACCAAATTAATGAATTTAAATTTAAAAAATTTAATTTTAGATCAATAAATGATAATTTAGGTAAAAGTCATAAAGTGCTGTAAATTTGTTTCCATTGGAATTGAGGAAAATATCCTTAAGAAAATCTATGTACAAGTTTCCACAAATAATGAAAATTTGCAGGAAAATACTTTGTCTATTAATATTTATATCTACTTGAAATCTCACAAGCAGTGAGTATAGCATCAAAAAATTAGAACATTATACAAATTTCCTTCCAATAGATTGATTGGTTAGTTCTTCCAATGACAAAAAAGGGAAAGAAACATATTTTACCAATGATTTGACTCAAATAAAAAATACCAAAAATAGACTCAAACATGGTCAAATACTCTGTTGTTAAGAGCCTGAGTAACTTTCTTCGTTTAGAATAGAGTTTTTTTACAATCGATAATAAGCTGAAGTTGTTTGATAATATAATCAAAAGTTTATTTACTTGCTATATATGACAGTTAATGGTTTTGAAATTCATGTTCTATTCATAATTATAGAAATTACATTAGCGACTTAACCCATAATTTGATATATACGTTTTTTTATCATTAAAGCGGCTTCCAGATACTGAAATGACAGTGATATTTTCATTAAAAAAATTAACTATATATTTAGAGCCAATATATAAACCCATAATTTCTCATAGACGTTTTTTTAATCAATAAAGCAACTTCCAAATACCGAAATGATGGCGACAGTTTCATTAAAATTTTATGACTATATATTTAGAGCCAATACATCATGATATTATTCCTTATATATAATTGTACCAATCAAGAAAGAAATAGTGCCAGTCTTATAGTAAATATGGTAAGCTCAAATCCTAACTTAAGTCTATGAGACTTTTAATTAGAATTGGCGTCAAAACTACATATTTCATCAGTGTACTCAAGAGTGAAAAGAGTTATTCAATCTAACCCACTGATTCTTATATTAAGTCAACAATCATAATTTTTAATGTTTATTCTGCATTGCTGCTCTTAGGATCTTCAAAATATTTTTTAAATGAATTTTTTTACAAACTTCAGTGTTGTTTCCATTGCCTACATAATTCAGTAAAAAAATCACTGTTAAAACATGAACAAATATTTGTTTATATTAATAATGAGTTTTTGAATTATTATTTTTGTAATTAATGTTGTTAGTATGTTTTAAATTCTAATATGACTAAATTGGCATATTAATGATCAACAATCATTTATTTCAGAGTGTTATTTTGTTCACTAACTGTGGAGAAAAATTAGTTAAACCATTTATGAATGGTGAGACTTACACAAATACTCTTGGTTTTGTGAAAAAAATAGCAGTCAATCATGTCATCCACTGTTTACAGCTAAATACTTTCTGTTGCAGTCGCTATCGTTTCAAAATAGTTAGTTATATGTCTTTACATACTGTTGTGCCCCTAACATTATATATCATTCTATTTACTTTTGGCTCATGTTTTCTGTTTTGTACCCGTGCACATTATATATCAATTGTAGTAAGACAAATTTTATACCACAACTCACAATCAATGTTTACATGTACATCATTGTTAAAGTTTTACTTTTGGCATTTATGTTTTACATTCAGTATTGTTCAATAAACTTATGCCATGCCACTTTTATGTATATAACGATACACATGCACTTATGTTCTATATTCACATGGAAACATTTGTATTTTGATATTTTTGTCAAAAGTTTAAAATATGTAAATTATGTACTACTTTCAATTTCTTGGTTAAGTTAGTGTGAAAAGGCATCTTGTTTACAATTTTTCATTATTATTTTCACACATGCATACATCACTTGCCATCAGTATCATATTTAATGTCAGGGTTTTATATAAAATGAAAAATATGAAATATAAAAAAAAAATGATTTGAATTTTGTTACATAGAGAAAATTGAATTGAAAGAAAATTGAATTGAAGTTGAAGTTCTTACCAATATTTAAATTCTTATTAATATTTTTATTTTTCATTATTATCTTACATATTTGTACTTCAATTTTTCATTATTACTTTATAACACATATTTATCTTTCTAATCAGACATGACTATTAATTTTAGAGGCTATTTATCAATGCACATTACTATTTGAATGATGTAGAGCCACATTAAACAATCTGGTGAAGTAGCCCAGTTAATGCAAAAAACATTTATATGATGTTTGTCATATATGTGCAAGCAATCAGATTAACAATAGGAAAATATTATAGTTAATTCACCTAATGCTTTATCCTTATGTGCAGCATTATCCTGGATTTCCACTGTCTTATGCATATAGTTTGGATTGATCTATTCCTTTCTTCATTTTAGTTTTTATTGGCGAATAACAATTTAACAAAATTATAACGTTTAACTTGAGTTTTTTGTTTGTAGGTATAATAATTCCATTTGAAAAAAATAATGGATAACATTATCCTGAAGTTGGTTTGGTTAATGCTCGTGCATATGTTTGAAATGAAAAAAAAGAAAATGGGCTGATGGCGCTTTTCAGAAAACTACGGTGAGTTTGATATCCTTTGACAAATAATTAATGATTTTATTATACTAGTTGTTTTATTACTTGCTAGATTCTTTTGAAAACATTGCCAAAATACAAAATGAGTTGTATTGTTTGTTATAATCGTGTGTTAGTAGGGTAGAAGTGCAAGTATAGTAAAGAATTTGTAGCAAAAGATACTAATATAATTCTGTATTTTCTTATTGCACATTACAAACTGGATTTAGTTTATACCTTTAAGCTAAATATTTTGCTATTGACCTCGTATACTCACATTTAGCTTATCATTTCTGATTAATAACCCTTAGTCTATTTTATTGTGTGCTCATGCTTTATGTTATGTATTTATGCTCATTTTATATGCTTATAACAACAATTTTTCTTGCACATGACACGATCATTATTTACATGTGTAACATTGTTAATCCTTCAGTTTTTCCGATGGCAAATATTGAAACCTGCGGTAATTTTTTCTCTGTGCCTTTTTTATTATCCCGGCAATGGTGATTTGCCTACCTTAATTTTTCTTTCTCAACATGAATTCATGCATCAAATACATGTATAACTGAAGCTACTATGGACGTTTACATGTACATGACTGAAATATCATGATACCCAAAAACATAACACGTTATGGAGGCTGTGGCTACAGTATTTGCTTAGGTATCTAAACCGCCAATTTTTCATGTGTCACGTTTTGTTTTCTATATTATTGGTCGGTTGACATCAAGGTGGCCTGCATTTTATATTTAAAAAGTAATTATTAAAAAAAGGCGACTTACGATCTTGAGTGTGAATAGAATTTTCATCGAACCTCTTGCAAATATATCCATCTAAATCATGTCAATATGGCAAAAGCTAAATTTTAGAAAGTTGGTAATTTCTAGAGAAATAATAAGTGAACAAAGTAGTTTTTGTAATAATTTTTTTTGGATGAGCATGTTTTTATGATACTAGTTATTCATGCACTCTCAAAACCTTCAAATTTACCTTCAATTTTAAATGGTGTAATGGTTTGAAACTAATTGATGATTTGGGTGGAGAAATTAAATATTGGTTAATGATAATTTATTAATCATATTCCTGTGTTGGTTAGATACTATGGTAGACAAAATACTTTGTATTGTTTGATTCTTTTTTTTAAATTTGCCTTTATATCCCTTGCTTACTATCAGAATTCTTCCTTTTTGAATAATTTTTTTATTATCACTATCTTTCTCTATAATCAAAAGATGCGAGTCCTATATAATTTTATAATTTTGTTTGAAGAGGAGTATCTTCCCATAATTTACAGGAATGAGCAACCAAGCATGGCACTAAACCTTCTCAAGCACTCGAGTTATTGAATAGACCAAGCTGAATCAACACCGACATAAGTATAAGATCTAAAACTTTGGGATGAGACTTATATGCAAAAAGGTAAGGTATTTCTTTTCCGTTCTTATATACTTATGTATCATGTTTGTTTATTTAAGGTTTGTGAAGTCATAAGGATGTTACATGAAATCAAAGAAACATGACGAAATGAGATTACATCTATGTAACTAGGTGAAAATGATGTAAATTCCCAGTTTGTGTTTTGCATGACAATGTTAATGAGTTTAATCCATAGTATTCATAGCCAATCCATTCATCGAGCCGTAATGCTCTACGGTCGAAGGTTTTAAGGATTGAAGCGATCGAACTGTCAAAACTGTACTAATATAATTATTAACCTTATATAGCGATTTTATATCTAATTACTTATAAAATCAATTTATTTACCAAAATACATAAAAAAAATGTCACTCTAACGTACACAATTGCCTAAAAAAGATAAGTCTACAACATAGTACAAATAGGACAGCTGGCTATTGCTGTAGAGAGCACAAGTTAAATTAAATATACGACCAAACTACTTATATTATCAAAATATATCTCTCTGCCCCAGCATTTCCTCTTTCTCTCTCTCGTTTTCTATCTATTTTTTTTGGATATAATAACTGCGTGCTCTTAGGCAACCAAAAACATGAGTTGTAGTAGTACATAAGTGGAAAACATACAAAGTAGTTCAAGTCTAGTACAAGTATCATATACAAGTGCAATTATGCCTAGCGTACTTCAACTACGCCCGAAAAGAAGAAAAAGCACATAAATTAGTTCACAGATAACAACATAGGCTTTTAATTTCATCTCATCTGCACAATGCCTGCACTAATAAGCTTCTGAGTCTCGTGCTTCACTTGTGTGTTTTTCAGATGATCCTAGGCAGCTACCGGGTTCTCTTGAAAATCCGTCAAAACCTGCTGCATTATAGGGTCCGATAAGATACTCTGAATTTCTGGATTCTGCATTGCCTTAGCTTGTTTTTCTTTCAAGTCTTCAGGACTAATATCGCCTCTGTTAGTTCTATTGATCTGTTCTATACACCTTTGGACACCATCAAGAAGTTCTTGATTGTTGGCATCAAGTTTGAGTCCCTTTTGATATGTTTCTAGGGCTTTGTCAATCTTTCATGAAAAATTGGACAGCACCTTTTCTTGTGTAACCCTTACTGAAAGTAGGGTCCAACTCATTACTCGATGCATTTTTCTGCATCCTTCAAACCTTCAGGAAGAGCAGCCAGCTTCGTGTAACATGCAGCTCTGTTGCTGTAAACCCTTGGGTCTCGTGGATTCCTTTTCAGTGCTTCAGTGTAATGTTGTATTGGCTCTGGATACTTTTGCTTGAAAAACTCATTACCTTTCTCCCTTTCTTCGTCTGCTAACGTAGGGTCAAAATATTCCTGCTGTTCAAGTTCTTTTTTTGCTCTCTCATCATCATTTAAATTTTTTAGCGTATCCGGATTACGATGCTCAGTCAATGCTTTCTAAAAAAATTCGGTAGCAGTATCAAAATCCTTTGAAGTTTTTGCAAGTTTCACTAGTGCTCTTGCAACCATTTTGAAGTCAGAGCGAAGCTTTCGGCCTCTTTCCACGGCCTTGTTGCAATCTTTAAGATAGTCTTTATACTTTCCCATCTCCAAATAAACTGCTGATCTGTTAGTCAAAAAAGAAATATCTTCATCGTCAAGCTTCAGAGCCTTACTATAGTGCTCAATTGCCTTATCAAAATCTTTCTTCTTGTAAAATGCATTCCCAGCCTCTTTTTCCTTCTGTGCCTCCTCTTTCCTTGCTTTCTCCTCAGTGTCCACTTCTTCCTCTGCTGGCTCGGCTCAGCCATAACCTTATTCTCCTTCACATTTCCGTTCTCCCTCTTTTGCTCTTCGTCCTTTTCTTGAAATTCAGTTTCCATACCACTAGTCCCATTCCCACTTCTCAAATTCACATTAAGCAATACCCAAAGTGCATTCATCATCCTCTGATCACTCAAATACATATTGATACTCCCTGGATTTCTCTGCACATCCTGCACCATCTTCAAAAAATCGGGCTGCTGCAAATAAGATCTGGTGGTTGGGTCAGCAATTAACTTCGCCCACATTTCATGCCCTTCAAAAATCTTATCAAATAGATTCGCCCCCTTATCTGAGGCCTTCGATTTCATTTTCGCATCAGACAATCCAGACTTCAATGCTTCATTGTTAGAATCAATAGCTAATCCTTTATCGTAGGATTCAATAGCTTCCTCAATACGGCTTAGGCCTATATAAGCTGCACCAAGATGGTTATAGCCTTTCAACCAGTTAGGGTTTAGCTCTACAGTCTTTTTAGCATCCGTTAGGGCATCGGAGAAGCGATTCAGGGAAGCGTACACAGCTGATCGGTTGGAGTAGAAGACATGGTTGGTTGGACAGAGGTTTGTAGCGTCCGTGAAGTGCTTTATTGCATCGTTGAAGTTTCCAGCTGTGAAGGCTGCTCTCGTTTTCTATCTAGAAAACATCATTTAAGCCTTCAAACATTACACTTTCACAGTTTAAAACATTATTTTTCTTGAAATTTATCCTCGTTTCTCCGTTCTACGGCTTGAAAGGTTTAGGAAAATCGTGGTTTTTGGGGTTTGATCGTGGTCAGAAGCCATTAGCGGTTTTAAGGAGCTCCCGGCCATGGTGGCTGGTGGTTCACGGTCAACCGCAGTCTGACCGCCGGTCGGGTCTGGTTATTAGAACACTGGTTTAATCCAAGTCAAAAGATGTCATAATATATCCTGCTGTGATATTTGGAACAATAATTAAATACTTGATATACCTATAAAAACTGAAGATCTTTAATTTTGAGTTATGTCTGTAGAAGTACATTGTCAAATTGTTATACTCATATAAGAATTCTCCTTTTTGTGCAGATTTCATCTTCAAAGACGCCACAGCTTAATATATGTAGTCAGTTTTATACATTATTCTGGCTAAGCATTATGAGGATGTTCCTATATGTATTTAAAATTCACAATGTTAATTATTTTCTGTGCATGTATGTATTTTATAATTGACAATGGTGTTGTATGTACATTAGAGTTGACAATATTGTTAACTATTATATGTACTTGTAATGATAAATTACTTCATTTGTTTGGAATTTGTTATCAGTTATTGTTGTTTCAGCATAATTTACGGTTAAGTTTCAGTTTCAGCTTCCTTTTGATGATATTATGTAAATTTGTTACCTGTTTCATTAGCAGAAATTAGTTAGAAGTCAAAAAGAAAAGTACTAAATCAATTGGCACACATATGTTAATAGGGGCGTTTTATAATGCCTTAACTGCTTCAGCTGTTACCAAACAATCATACGTGGCACGTATGTTTGTAGGGGCATTTTAAGTAACAATTATGCCCCTGATAACTTTTAGCGGCGTGATTTATAGTGGCGTTTCTTTTTTTGCCGCACATTCTTCTTGAGGCAATATTAGCCAGTTGTTTGCCCCCTACTGATAACAATTGAGGCATTTGTAGTTGCCTCTAAAATTAATAATTTTGGTAGTATGCATCAATGTTGTTAATTAGTATTATGTGTTTTTAGCTGATCATAATCACTATTTATTAATCAACATAAATATTAATGTATATAGCTGAATAGCCATTAATTTAAGCAACTTGTTGTAAGATCTTTAATGATAGGAAACATTGTGCGAGCCTTCTTCTGACATGGGATTCTCCTGTCAAGGGATTTTTCTTCTCTTTTAATTTCAGCATTAAATTTAGGTTCAACATCCATAATCAAGACAATAACTGCCAATAATCATTGGAATGTCATCCTCTGCCCAATGATTTATAGGATTGTTCTCTAGAATTTGAAAAAAGAGGTGATGAATTTTTACCCAATATTTATTTCCAAGGTTGTGTTCACAACTTCGAATTTACTTTTCTAACTAGTACTCTATTTTGCACTTTGATTTGATACTCCTGGAAAAAGTTTCTCCATATTCATTTCAATTCCATGTACGTGATTTTGTAGCTAAATATAGTTCATCTAATCACACCTTAATGCGATTTATTTTTTATTCAATTTGAGGTAACCAGAATTTTTATTCTGGAATAGACCATTCTCGATTGTTTTTTATATATAACTTGAACCAGTTATTTTACAGAAACTAGCTCCCTTGGAAAATGAGGAAATCGGTCCGTTCAGTTGTTGGACGTGGCTGTCTCGGGTGCATATCAGTCTAATTGCATGTTTAGGGTTCGCGTCCCCATGCTCCAAGTGCTCATCTTTGACAGTTTTAACATATATGTATTCGTATAAGGCTTTGTGTGTGTTCAAACCGGTTTTGTTTTGTTTCAATTGATGCTATAAAGTTTGCATGCTCATGTATATACCGAGATGGTTATATTATTTTGGCAATGTGAGACTAATATATAATATAATCTTTCCAAATTGTCGTCGTTCATAAAATTAGACGTATAAATTAATTCAAAACAAATAAATTAACAATTAAATACCTCGTTCAACTACCACGCTCAAATACCCCGTTCGTAGCAAAAAACGCAATCTCCGTTCGCAACAGTGTCACGTTCAAATAATCCGCTCAAATGTCACGCTCAAATATCCCGTTTCCGTTCATCAAGAGCACACCCATATAATGTTAAGCCTAGTATTTCAGCAAAACCAACACAACTCTCCCTCTACTTAACAAATATCAAACAAATCCAAGCACATTAATTAACACCAAACTAAATAACTAAAATAACCAAAGAAATATCATCTGCTAAGTCAAGAATTGTCACATACAGCTGCAATCCTAAGCTGTACAGACCTTACCTGTTTTCCATTTCTCTTCTAAAATGCCCTCCTCCACCAAAACTCAAACCCTCTCTGTATATTCAGGCAATCATCTCCAGAGTTCAGAAACCTGTCAAGAAAAATCTCTTGTTGCCTTCCCATAGGCAACGTAAGAATCGTGTTACCAAGTCCAGCTTCTATCGAATGCCTAGCAAGCCCTTTACAAGCTCTCCTCATCCATCCAAAATCCTCGTAAAATGGGTCTAACCATGTCCACAACAGCATACTTGTCGTCTCCTTCGATACCAAAATCTACCCTTTACCCATCCCTATAAATAATCTAGCTATGGTATTGCTGTAACACCCCACCTCCACCAGGGTGGCTCTTGCAAGCACTCTGACTTTGGAGGGGCGTTTGAATCAGGTAAACATGCATAATGATATATCAAGGCAGAACAAGAACATATGTATATATGTAAACAGAGTAAATAACATAGATAAAACAGCGGAAGATTTCAAAACATTTCAAAACAAGTCTGGTACAACATAGCTTTCCAAATAAACAAGTCTAGATAAAACAGCATCAACTGAAAAACTGAAATAAATAAGTGCTATCCCCAATTAAGTGGTAACCATAGCTAGCTTCATGTCGAAACCGTACATGAGCTGAAATCCCACAAGCAAGCAATCCGAAATCCAAGCTAAGCTCCAGTATTCCCTCCCTGAGAACCTGGGGGGGGGGGGGGGAACGGAAGAAAAGAGGCGAAAGAAAACAGGTCAGTCAAAAAGACTGAGTAAGCCCTACTACAATCAATGTAAACTGATAGAGTTAACTGGCATGAGCAGCAGGGATGAACATAAGGATAACAATATACTAGCATGATGATTAACTAACAAGGTAGATAAAGGTGTCATCGCATAATCAGGATTAAGGTTTTGCACCACAGGTGTACTAGCAAACTAACATGACTTGAATAAACAAGTATTGATCCCTTGGCCCAAGCTTTGGCCCAATAACATGAAATGACCCTAATACAAGGTCCAACCAAACGGTCTAGTCGATCGGCTCCCTAAGCCTAACTCGTCACGTGTTGGTGTCAATACGGCCCAATCATAATTGTAGTCGAACTGTGCCGGGTCCACCCTTCGGGTGTATCAAGCCCTAGGGTGTCAACCCCTGGACACCATGAACATGAGTGCACAGTCCCGATCTACTGGTACCCGTGCATGTTTTCTCCGGCTACGGACTATGTGCACGACCAGAGTCCGCCCGGAACTACACCGGCGTACCCTCTGCCGTCGCTTTTGGTCACTTACCTCCAGTCCAGTAATCGTGCCCCCACCCTAGCCTAGTCCCTAGGGTCATGATGATACTAACTTGGGATTACTGCTGGAGTGGGCCCCCATTGCTAGGATTTTTCTAGTGGGTTAAGTACGGTTTAACCCTCTTGCTAATCCTGGATTAACTTGGTTAAGTGTAACGATGAGTTCACGACTTAACCCCGATTAATCTACCAAGCCCAAATTGGTTAAGTATTAAGTAGACCATGACTTAACCCTAATCACGAGGCATTAATTAATTTAATGCGCCTTAACCTCTCACATTAGACCTTGTTGTGGTTACTAGTTAAGCCGGGCGGGTCCGGGTAGCTTTACACCACAACTTGGTCTAACCTCGGGTTCAAGGTACAACATGACCAACTTCTCATATTGGGTCCTATTGTTTGTAGCAACTAGTTAAGCCGGTCGGTTCCGGGTAGGTTTACGCTACAAACTCAACCCAACCTAGAGTTGGCCACACTTATCTTTTCTAAGTGTCATGTCCATCATGTTTCCAAAACATGTTACAAGTTTTCAAGCAATTGGGTAGACCTAACTTAATAGGTAAATTCCCAATGGGTAGACCTAACTTAATAGGTAAATTCCCAAGCTTATGTTTTATGTCTTTTAAGTTTACCCAACCCCAAACGCAATCCCATCGCTTACATATCGCAATAGCGCATAAAGGATAGAAAGAGGGAACTTGGCATAATCATGACATAAAGGTATTGAAGCCACAAGCTTAACATGGTGGCATATGAAATGTTCATATGTTCATACACTTGCATATTACATTTTTAGGCCTCAAAAGCATGCATAAAACCAAACTTAGCATATTGGTGATACATGGTGCTAAATGACATGTAGAGATGGCCATAAGTTCGCATTTAGCCTCACATGCAAGTTATCATAAGAGATATGATAACTTACATGTTGCTAAAATGCAACCTTTGGCATAAAGCTTAAAGCTTTATGTTCATAAACCCAAAATAAGCTTGCATAACATGATAGCTTGAACAAAATGTTCAACCCAAACTTGCATAACATAACTTCGCATACTTGCATATAAACTTGCATATCACAACATGATAAACTCGCATATAAACTTGCATATCACAACATGATAAACTTGCATATCATACATTTAACTTTAGAGTTTAAGTATGAAAGTAGAATAGGGCTTACAATGCTTAAGAAGTCACAAAAATATGACAAAGCCCTTATGAAATCAATTAAACCCAAAATGCAAGCAAAACCCTTGAGCCAAAATGATCAAGACTCTTTCTTTATGATGCAAATATATAAACTTGACTTGAATGCAAGCTAATGATGCTCATACAAGTTTGAAAACACTTGTATGCATGGAAAATCACTTAGGAATTTATTTAGGAATTTTATGAAGAGAGTGGAGGCCATGAGAGGATTGATTTTGCCATAGTTTAGTTGTATGAATGAATAATGATGATTTAGGGTAGGTTAGGGTCTTATTTATAGATTAGGCAAGTGTTTTAGGCCATATGATTAAACCTAGATTCAATCCAAGCCATCAAAGCATGTCTTGGGGAAGAAGTCAAGTGTAGGAACCATCTAGGGCCTTTAGATTAAAGATGAACCATGAGAACCATTCAAATGCAAAATCTGCATTTGAGCGAATCGGCCCACGGGTTGACAGCCAAACACCCTGGATTAACCCCTAGTCGACCCAGCGAGCTCGGGTCGACCTCAAAAATCGGCCGGTTCGGTTATTCCCCTCTCCCAATTCGCTGTTTTGAACATTTTTGCATATTTATTTATTTAATTTTCAATTATATATATATATATATATCAATATATATATATATTTCTCTGTGCAACCCATTTCACTTAATTAAGTATACTTTAATTTGGGAATTTTTCGTGAAACTTCGCGAGGCCATATCTTGGTCATACGGACTCCGATTTTCGAAAACTCGGACTCTATTTCGCGTATTTTTCCGAGATGAACGCAATGGCATAGCCCGTTTCCCTTGATTCAGATTTTACAGTTTAATTCTTCCTCCATTTATGTTATAACATGTTATTCAAAAATACGGGTTGTTACATTCTTCCCTCCTTAAAGGATTTCGTCCCCGAAATCTCCAAGTTAGGAAGAACGTATCCTACCATCCATCATCCATCTACTCAAAACATCATCCACGAGCAATCATTGTCCTTAAAAGGTTCTAAATGCTGTATGATCATATGCAAAGGTGTGTGTATATGTACTTATCTAATGCGAAAATCCGGAGGTTACTGATTCAGTAAACCCCCTTAATGCAAAATATGTTAGTGAAATGAGTCCATATGTATGCAAATTCCTAACATAATTTATAATCTCTACATGAGTGCACATAACATTCATCCATATGCAACATCCACGTGATAGCATAACAAGTTTTCATCCATGAATAAGCATAAACACTCATGCATATGCGGTATGAAAGTGTGTGAGCCGATCTTAGTGCCTAACGTGTATTATGCATCCACGAGTATCCACTTGCAAACACTTGCAACCACTTGCAACCATCAAGCATAATATGTTTCAAACACATGTTTCATCCAAAGGGTTTCTACCTAAGGTTCTCATGACAAGATTAACACGATAAACTAGATAAACATGGATAGCAAAGAGAAAGATATGCTAACAAAGAATAGAGATTGAGAGTGTACCCTCAAAAAGGAATGGATAAAGCCCACGCATCTTCTCCTCGGTTTCCCAAGTTGCGTCTTCTTCGGCTTCACCCCATTGAACCTTCACCAATTTGACCTCTCGATTCCTTAGCTTCTTGGTCTCCGTCCCCAAGATACGAATCGGAGCTCTCCTCAAGGTAGCCTCTTTCTCCACTTCTACATCTTTTAGAACACTTGGCTCAACAACCTCTGCTGATTCATGTAAACACTTCCGGAGATGCGAGACATGAAAAACATCGTGTACTCCAGCAAGCTTCTCGGGCAACTTCACTCTATAAGCCATCTGCCCGATCCTCTCTATAATAGGGAATGGTCCAACAAACCTCGGTGCCAACTTCCCAACAGCTCCAAATCGGACCACATTCCGCAAAGGAGAAACCTTCACGAAAACCATATCCCCAACATCAAACTCCAAATCCGTTCTTCGCTTATCAGCATAGGATTTCTGTCGGTCTTGGGCCGCTTTCATCCGTCTCCGAATCAACTCGATCTTCTCGGATGTATCTCTGATCATATCAGGCCCAAGTATAAGCTCATCTGTAGTCTCCCACCAACATGTAGGCGACTTGCACGGCCTCCCATATAAAGCTTCAAATGGTGCCATCCCTATGCTTGCCTGATAACTGTTATTATATGCAAACTCAACAAGAGGAAGATGGTCTTCCCAAGTACCACCAAAATCCAGAATACAAAGCCTCAACAGATCCTCGAGTACCCTATTCACCCTTTCGGTTTGACCGTCCGTCTGTGGGTGATAAGCCGTACTTAGATTCAACCTTGTGCCCATAGCTTCTTGCAAGCTATTCCAGAATTGACTTGTAAAGATTGGGTCACGGTCACTGACTATACTAGAAGGGACTCCATGTAGTCTCACAATCTCACGAAGATATACAGACGCTAGCCAAGATGCGGTCCTCTTGCTCTTCACCGGAATGAAATGAGCACTCTTCGTAAGTCTATCCACAATAACCCAAATGCTCGTATTCCCTTTCCTTGACCTTGGTAGCCCATCGTTAAAATCCATGGAAATACTCTCCCACTTCCATAGTGGAACGTCTAGAGGATGCAATAGCCCACCGGGCTTCTTCGACTCGGCCTTAACTTGCTGGCAAATGATACATCTAGAGACAAATTCTGCCACATCCTTCTTCATCCCAGGCCAAAAGAAAATGCGCTTCATATCTTTATACATCTTATCTCCGCCCGGATGTATAGTCAACTTAGAGCGATGCGCTTCCTCAAGAACTCTTCTTACTAGATCTTCTACCATTGGAACACATAACCTTCCGTCTCTCCTCAGCCAACCCTTGTCATCAATAGAATATCGAGCGAGATGACTAGACGTCTCTCCTCGAATTAGCTTATCCATAATCTCAACTATCTGAGGGTCTTCTCTCTGCGAAGCCCCAACTTGATCAAGAAGGGTAGGTCTGAGTTCCAGAGATGCTAAAGAACCGGTCATCGACTCAATCGCCAAAGAGAAATCAAAGGTTGCCACATACTCTAAATTCTTCATCTCAACGAATAGAGGACTTAGGGTCAACCTTCTTCTACTCAATGCATCTGCTACCACATTCCCCTTGCCAGGGGTATAAGCTATCTCAAAATCGTAGGACGCCAAGAATTCCATCCATCTTTGTTGCCTCAGATTCAGATCCTTCTGAGAAAAGAGATACTTCAATGACTTGTGATCGGTATAAAGCTCAAATCTTTCTCCCAGAAGATAATGGCGCCAAGCCTTGAGTGCATATACTATTGCTGCCAACTCTAAGTCATGAGTGGGATAATTCTTCTCATGCACTTTGAGTTGTCTACCGCCAAAGCATATCACTCTTCCTTCTTGCATAAGAACAGCTCCTAACCCCATGCCACATGCATCGGTGTATACGGTAAATAACTTCCCTCCATCGGGCAAAGCTAGAACAGGTGCTGATGTGAGGGCTCTCTTGAGCTTCTGAAAAGCAAGCTCGCATTCTATGCTCCAAGCAAAAACTAAATTCTTCTTCGTCAATTTAGTGAGAGGAGCGGATATCTTTGCGAAGTCCTTGATGAACTTCCGGTAAAAACCCGCAAGACCTAGAAAACTTCTCACTTCGGTTGCATTCCTTGGAGTCTTCCAATCCTGAACTGCCACTACCTTAGCGGGATCCACCGCTAAGCCTTGCTTAGATACTGTATGCCCAAGGAATCTAACTTCCCTTCTCCAAAAGTGACACTTGGAGAACTTGGCCTTCAACTGATGCGCTCTAAGCGTATCCATCACCTCCATGAGATGCCTTGTGTGCTCTTCCTCATCCTTAGAGAAGATCAGAATATCATCTACGAAGGCCACGACAAACTTGTTCAAGAACTCCCTGAACACCCTACTCATCAAGTCCACGAAATATGCGGGTGCATTAGTCAAGCCGAACGGCATGACAAGCCATTCGAAGAATCCATCTGGAGTTCTGAACGCAGTCTTGTCTATACTATCTTCAGCTACCCTGAGCTGATGGAACCCCGTAGCAAGATCAAGCTGAGAGAAAACAGAAGCACCGACAAGCTGGTCAAAGAGATCATCAATCCTCGGTAACGGGTGTCTGTTCTTCTTATTCAGCTTATTCAACTCTCGATAGTCAACGCAAAGTCGGAGAGAACCATCCGCCTTGGTAGCAAATACCACAGGCGCTCCCCATTCAGATATACTTCGTCTAATGAAGTTCTTCTCAAGCAACTCTTTCACTTGCTTACTTAGCTCCCGCCTTTCACGCGGAGCCATGTGTCGAACGGGAAAAGAAACAGGCTTTGCATTATCCACCAGATAAATGCGGAAATCAATCTCTCGCTTAGGGGGCAACCCCCCAACTTCATCGAAAACATCCGGATACTCTCGAACCACTCTCACAGACTGAAGAGTTTCCATTGACGAGTCGAGTGATTCCAGATAGCACAACATGACGGGACCTCTCGGATCACAAGAAATCTCTAGGGTGTTTCCGAGGCGAGTCACGAGCCTCACAACCCTATGCTCACAATCAAGAATGGCTCCATATCTGGACAGCCAATCCATGCCCAATATCAATCCGTATCCCCTAAAACCCAGAACATAAGCACTGCACAAGAACTCTACACTCAGTATAGAGATCCTCAAATCCCCACATATCATAGACAAATGGGCGGAACCCCCAATAGGATTTGAGACACAGACGGGATCATCTACCAAGCTAGTACTAGGGTGCAAACTATCAACAAGATCAGATGAGATAAAGCTATGCGATGCACCAAAATCAAACAAGGTACGAACTGGAAAATCAGAAATATATACAAGGCTCTCAACAAAAATACTACCTCGATCGGGAACTGGAGCGACATTGAGAGCATGAACTTGCCCTCCTGAAGGTCCAGCACGCTGAGTCTGACCCTGGCCTTGCCCTTGCTTCCTCGGGCAATCCTTACTGAAATGTCCAGTCTCACCGCAGAAAAAGCATTCACCATTCTTCCTTTTCCTCTTCTTACAATCCTTAATAAGATGCCCAACTGAACCGCAATAATGGCACTTCCCCTTGTTGTTCTTGCCCTTGTTGTTATTGCCCTTGTTGTTGTTCCCCTTGTTGCCTTGACTCTTGTTCTTGTTCTGATTGCCTTGACTGCTCTGACCACTTGGATTACCCTGATTTCCTTTTCCCTGGGAATCAGTCTTCTTGGCTTGAGTATCATTCATCTTGGTTTCTTTCTTGACATCTCCCTGAAGTAACGCCATATCAACCAAACTCTCAAACGTGGCCCCATGGGGAATATGTGACATAGCCAATCCCTGCAATGGCTCATTCAATCCTCTAGCAAAACAAAGAGCCTTCTTCTGAGGAGTATTCACCATATCCAAGCCAAAACGAGCTAACTGATTGAACTTGTTCACATATTCTTTGACAGACATATCTCCTTGTTTCAAAGTTATGAACCTCTCCATTTGCAGATTCTCCTCAGCAGAAGATAGAAACTTAAGCATGAACCTTGCCCTGAAATCGGCCCAAGTCTCAACAGGCCTAGTACCATTGGTGACTTCCCACCAATAAGCGGCTTCATCCTTCATAAGCCAAACCGCCAACAAGAGCTTCCTCTGATCGTCTAACCCAAAGATAGCAAACAAATCCTCGGTCTCTTTCAACCAATTTCTGGCCTCTACAAAAGTCTCAGTGCCTTGAAAGTTCTTGCCACCCATTGCTTTGAAATCTTTGCAAGTCTTTGCGAAGTCCACTTGAGGATGCTGAGGGGGAGGAGGAAGAGGAACCTCAGCGACAGGAGGAGGAGGAACATTAACCACCGGAGGAGGAGGAGGAGGAACATTAACTACCGGAGGAGGAGGAGGAGGAACATCTGCGGGGCCGGCTTCGGTCGCCCTAGCCTCCAAAAGTCTCCTATACCAAACAGGTACGTGTACTCCCTCCGGAATAGCAAAGTTATCGGCCATACTGAAAACGAAGAAAAAGACAGATTCAGAATGGAGAAAAACGAAGGAATTTTGCTAATGGCTTTTTGGGGAATAGCCTTTAAAATAAACTAGACTTTTCTTTGGAAAATACTTTATACTTGGTTTTGAAAATAGTTTTCCAAAAGTTTTCTAAAAGCCTTTTTGTTCCTTCTCGTACCATATGCTCTGATACCAAATGTAACACCCCACCTCCACCAGGGTGGCTCTTGCAAGCACTCTGACTTTGGAGGGGCGTTTGAATCAGGTAAACATGCATAATGATATATCAAGGCAGAACAAGAACATATGTATATATGTAAACAGAGTAAATAACATAGATAAAACAACGGAAGATTTCAAAACATTTCAAAACAAGTCTGGTACAACATAGCTTTCCAAATAAACAAGTCTAGATAAAACAGCATCAACTGAAAAACTGAAATAAATAAGTGCTATCCCCAATTAAGTGGTAACCATAGCTAGCTTCATGTCGAAACCGTACATGAGCTGAAATCCCACAAGCAAGCAATCCGAAATCCAAGCTAAGCTCCAGTATTCCCTCCTTGAGAACCTGGGGGGGGGGGGGGGAACGGAAGAAAAGAGGCGAAAGAAAACAGGTCAGTCAAAAAGACTGAGTAAGCCCTACTACAATCAATGTAAACTGATAGAGTTAACTGGCATGAGCAGCAGGGATGAACATAAGGATAACAATATACTAGCATGATGATTAACTAACAAGGTAGATAAAGGTGTCATCGCATAATCAGGATTAAGGTTTTGCACCACAGGTGTACTAGCAAACTAACATGACTTGAATAAACAAGTATTGATCCCTTGGCCCAAGCTTTGGCCCAATAACATGAAATGACCCTAATACAAGGTCCAACCAAACGGTCTAGTCGATCGGCTCCCTAAGCCTAACTCGTCATGTGTTGGTGTCAATACGGCCCAATCATAATTGTAGTCGAACTGTGCCGGGTCCACCCTTCGGGTGTATCAAGCCCTAGGGTGTCAACCCCTGGACACCATGAACATGAGTGCACAGTCCCGATCTACTGGTACCCGTGCATGTTTTCTCCGGCTACAGACTATGTGCACGACCAGAGTCCGCTCGGAACTACACCGGCGTACCCTCTGCCGTCGCTTTTGGTCACTTACCTCCAGTCCAGTAATCGTGCCCCCACCCTAGCCTAGTCCCTAGGGTCATGATGATACTAACTTGGGATTACTGCTGGAGTGGGCCCCCATTGCTAGGATTTTTCTAGTGGGTTAAGTACGGTTTAACCCTCTTGCTAATCCTGGATTAACTTGGTTAAGTGTAACGATGAGTTCACGACTTAACCCCGATTAATCTACCAAGCCCAAATTGGTTAAGTATTAAGTGGACCATGACTTAACCCTAATCACGAGGCATTAATTAATTTAATGCGCCTTAACCTCTCACATTAGACCTTGTTGTGGTTACTAGTTAAGCCGGGCGGGTCCGGGTAGCTTTACACCACAACTTGGTCTAACCTCGGGTTCAAGGTACAACATGACCAACTTCTCACATTGGGTCCTATTGTTTGTAGCAACTAGTTAAGCCGGTCGGTTCCGGGTAGGTTTACGCTACCAACTCAACCCAACCTCGAGTTGGCCACACTTATCTTTTCTAAGTGTCATGTCCATCATGTTTCCAAAACTTGTTACAAGTTTTCAAGCAATTGGGTAGACCTAACTTAATAGGTAAATTCCCAATGGGTAGACCTAACTTAATAGGTAAATTCCCAAGCTTATGTTTTATGTCTTTTAAGTTTACCCAACCCCAAACGCAATCCCA
The DNA here is from genome assembly GCA_030737875.1 of Allium sativum. Taxonomy (NCBI): domain Eukaryota; kingdom Viridiplantae; phylum Streptophyta; class Magnoliopsida; order Asparagales; family Amaryllidaceae; genus Allium; species Allium sativum. The sequence goes on from CM060912.1 coordinate 436,881,113, forward strand.
TCGCTTACATATCGCAATAGCGCATAAAGGATAGAAAGAGGGAACTTGGCATAATCATGACATAAAGGTATTGAAGCCACAAGCTTAACATGGTTGCATATGAAATGTTCATATGTTCATACACTTGCATATTACATTTTTAGGCCTCAAAAGCATGCATAAAACCAAACTTAGCATATTGGTGATACATGGTGCTAAATGACATGTAGAGATGGCCATAAGTTCGCATTTAGCCTCACATGCAAGTTATCATAAGAGATATGATAACTTACATGTTGCTAAAATGCAACCTTTGGCATAAAGCTTAAAGCTTTATGTTCATAAACCCAAAATAAGCTTGCATAACATGATAGCATGAACAAAATGTTCAACCCAAACTTGCATAACATAACTTGGCATACTTGCATATAAACTTGCATATCACAACATGATAAACTCGCATATAAACTTGCATATCACAACATGATAAACTTGCATATCATACATTTAACTTTAGAGTTTAAGTATGAAAGTAGAATAGGGCTTACAATGCTTAAGAAGTCACAAAAATATGACAAAGCCCTTATGAAATCAATTAAACCCAAAATGCAAGCAAAACCCTTGAGCCAAAATGATCAAGACTCTTTCTTTATGATGCAAATATATAAACTTGACTTGAATGCAAGCTAATGATGCTCATACAAGTTTGAAAACACTTGTATGCATGGAAAATCACTTAGGAATTTATTTAGGAATTTTATGAAGAGAGTGGAGGCCATGAGAGGATTGATTTTGCCATAGTTTAGTTGTATGAATGAATAATGATGATTTAGGGTAGGTTAGGGTCTTATTTATAGATTAGGCAAGTGTTTTAGGCCATAGGATTAAACCTAGATTCAATCCAAGCCATCAAAGCATGTCTTGGGGAAGAAGTCAAGTGTAGGAACCATCTAGGGCCTTTAGATTAAAGATGAACCATGAGAACCATTCAAATGCAAAATCTGCATTTGAGCGAATCGGCCCACGGGTTGACAGCCAAACACCCTGGATTAACCCCTAGTCGACCCAGCGAGCTCGGGTCGACCTCAAAAATCGGCCGGTTCGGTTATTCCCCTCTCCCAATTCGCTGTTTTGAACATTTTTGCATATTTATTTATTTAATTTTCAATTATATATATATATATATATATCAATATATATATATATATTTCTCTGTGCAACCCATTTCACTTAATTAAGTATACTTTAATTTGGGAATTTTTCGTGAAACTTCGCGAGGCCATATCTTGGTCATACGGACTCCGATTTTCGAAAACTCGGACTCTATTTCGCGTATTTTTCCGAGACGAACGCAATGGCATAGCCCGTTTCCCTTGATTCAGATTTTACAGTTTAATTCTTCCTCCATTTATGTTATAACATGTTATTCAAAAATACGGGTTGTTACAATTGCTAACTTCATATCTATACATTGCTTGAATCTTTTAATGCAACCTTGAAAGATCAGTCTGTGATGCCCATGTTCTTAAATACTCATCTGCAATTCTGCTATCAATCAAAATGTCCAAAATCCAATGTAGATTATCTGCCTCCCTAGCTATCTGCACTGCCTTAGTTGTATCCATGAAGCAATACCAATGAAATGATGATGCAAGAGTTGCAAAAAATTATTACTAGCTGAATACAGTGACTCTTTGCTTGTGTCCTTCCCATTGTTCTCTCCTAACAGTAAAGATTTTGAGAGAGTGAAAGGTAAAAACGTTTTCTATTATGAATCTTTTACAAATAAAACTGATGATACAAACAGATGTACATCCCATGTTTATATAATGAACGTAATGGGCTTATGGGCTAAGCTATAATTGGTTACAAAGAGTAATTGCAGATCAGAAAATGAACGGTGAAAGATAAGCTGAATTGATGGCTGATGTGGTGCCACGTAAGCAGTCCATGTGAAAAGAAATATATGAGTAGCCGCTGTGTTTCTCATTTCTAATACGCCCCTCTGAAAACTAGGGTTTCCTCAAAGCCTAATTTTCACTTTAGTCATGGCGGCGCGCTCGATTTCTTCAGATTATCACTCTCGTATTCCTTTGTTATGGTTCTTCTGACTTTAGTATTACGGGGTTTGAGTGCTTCTTTATCAAATTTGCTCAACTCTTTGCTGGACTTGCTGGATTCGAGAGCTTCTTCATCAGATTTGCTCAACTCTTTGCTGGATCTACTGGATCTGAGTGCTTCTTCGTTGGATTTGCTTGCGCTGGAGTTACCTTCTGATTGATCCTTGTTTTCACCGACGTTGGACTCTGACCGGAATCTGGTAAAGTTTCTCGCACTTATAGCCTTAGTCAGTATGTCAGCCTTTTGGTAAGTTCCAGGTATATGATTAACTTCAATTTCTCCTTTCTGAACCATTTCTCTTACGAAGTGTAGATCTATTTCAATGTGTTTGGTTCTCGCATGTTGTATTGGATTTTCAGACATGTAAACATCACTTTTGTTATCACACCATATTACTAGCCTAGCTGAAGTAGTAATTTGAAGTTCCTTTAGTATAGATTGGATCCACTTTATTTCAGCCGCAGCGTTAGCTATGTTTCTGTATTCAGATTCTGTGCTTGATCTAGAAATTGTAGCTTGTTTCTTTGAACTCCATGATACTAGACTTTGACCAACATATACACAGTAGCCACTTGTGGATCTTCTATCATCAGGATCAGAGGCCCAGTCAACATCTGCATATCCCACTATGTTAAGGTGTTGACTCCCCTTCAGCATGAGACCATAGTCAATAGTACCTTTGAGGTATCTTAGAATTCTTTTGACGGCCTTCCAATGTGTGTCCAGTGGTTTCTGCATAAACTGAGATACTTAATTCACACTGTAGGAAATGTCAGGTCTAGTAGTAGTAGCATACTGTAGTGCTCCTACAACCATCCTGTATTTTGTGATGTTAGAAACTGCTTCTCCTCTAAATCTAGAATATTGTTGGTTACTTATCATGGGAGTTGGGTGAGGATTAGCATTTAACATCTTTGTTTTATTGAGTAATTCTGTGATGTATTTTCTTTGGCATAGAAATAAGCTGTCATTATTTCTGGTTACTTCTATGCCCAAGAAATAATTAATATTCCCCAGGTTTTTAATAGAGAACTGTCTGTCTAGATATTGTGTTAACTCATCTATGTCTCTAATGCTGCTACTAGTAATTATCAGATCATCTACATATATTAATATAAAAACTGTAGATGTCACTACACCAAAACAGGTGATTGCCAACGAGTATAACTGTCGCAAACAATTTCCGCAACACTTATAAGTGTTGCTATGGGGGCGTGGCAATGTATTACCAACGCATATAAGCGTTGGTTAATTTTCTCTCCCAACGCTTATAGGCGTTGGTATATTTTCTTTCCCAACGCTTATAAGCATTGGTATATTTTGTTTGCAACACTTACTAGCGTTGGTATATTTTCGTTTGCAACGCTTATACATGTTGCAAGATTTTCATTCACAACAAATATAAACAAATGTTAATAGTAACATAAGTATGTATTAGCAATTCTCATATTCTAACATCAATAGTCAATTAATAAATAACACTATTATAATATAGACGATATTTAATATGAATACAATACTAATATTATTCTTAATTTAAAAAGTATAACTCAATGAATACCAATAGGCAACATTCACAATGAATACCAATAGGCAACATTCATAATCAAGTAACAACATAGAATATCAGTTAACAATAGACAAGTACAATTAATTGCTCAACAATAATTTTTCTTGTTTTATAGAAGTAGAACTAATTGCTCGACAATAGTTTTTCTTCACGCCGAAACCAAAAACTTCTGCAATTGGATCATTTTCAAGATCATTTACTGCACCATTAGAAATAACATCCAATTTTCTCTTTTCTTCCGATTCCTCTAGAAGTGTCTGCATTCATTCAATAATATTTTCAGTTCCTTATTAAAAACATGAGTATTATACTGATAAGTTCAATTGTTCCATATATCGATAGGCTAAGTTTAAATAGAGCCTACTGCTCGGTTTAAACTGAGCCATGTAGCTCAATTTTTACAAAGCCTAAGGCTCAGTTTAAAATGAGACGAACCTCAGTTTTATGGAGCATTCGGCTCAATTGAAACTGAGCCGAGTGGCTCGGTAAATCCGAGCTTCGGCTCAATTTAAACTGAGCTTTGTAGGTTAAATTTTACTGAGCTGAGCTCAGCTCAGTTTAAACCGAGGTTCGGCTCAGCAAAATTGAACCTACAAGGCTTAGTTTTAACTGAGCTTTGTAGGCTCAGTTTCAACTAAGCCACTCGGCTCACAACTTGTTGGTGTGACTAGTGATACCACAAGGATATGGTAATAAAAGCGTGCTATACCCGAATTCATAAACAATATTTGAATCAAACATATCATTTTTCCAGAATAGTTCACATGATAAATGTAAGTGACTGTGTAACACAAACCTTAGCCATAATAGCTAAGAAGGTGCAAATCCAAGTGCCTCTTTCAAGCCAAAGAACCGAACAATTTTTCCAAAGAGAAAATGTTTGCTGCAGTAACTGACCTGCTAATAACCAAGGAGCTTAAAATAAAATGTGATTTGACCTAAAAGTGAACACCAATATTCATTTATATGAAACATGAATACTTTATTTGACTTGGCATTGCAAATAATAAACAAAAAATACTTCTATACCTCTGGAGAACTCAACACCATTCGATTGCAAGTATCACTTAAAAGAAAAAGGTACTACATACTCCAAACCATTCGACTGCTACTTCCACTCTACGAGTTGCAAGTATTTGTTCTACCCTAGGACATTTATCACTGGCTAACATAAAATGCATTATACTTTATTCTACCCCCTTAAAGCCAAAGGCAATAAGTAATGAAAAGCCCAACGGCGGATCCAACCCTGGGCGGGCCTGGGCTGCAGCCCAGGGTCAGGAAAGTAATTGTGCAGAAGAAAAATTTTCAATTTCCAATCATGCCGCTCTTCTTCCTTTTTGCTTTGACCTCCTCTTCTCCCCTCTCTTTCTCTTCTATGCAAAATTCGCTTCGCTCTTCTCTAGATAATTTTGCGAACTCTTCATTTTCGACTAGATCTAAAAAGAACTGAAGAAGTATGACCCCTCCACTGTTGTCCGTAAGCCACTTCTTTTCAATGTTTCGGCAACCATTTTAGGCTCTCAAACAATCAAACCTTCGATCTAAGGTTTGGGCATGTCGAGTATCTTTTCTTTGAACCAATTTACCGCTTTGGCAGTCGCTAATGGATTTGAACAAGTTTCTGGCATTTCCAATCCAGTCCTACAATCTTTCATTTCTTTCTTACAGTCTTACTAGTTTTTGCCTCTTGAAGTGAGGTCCTTCTTTGGTCTAAATCTCAACTAACGTGTATGATGTGGTTAATATGTTTTGCGGGATGGTACTTGTGGTGTTGTTGCTGATTGGAATGACAAAGATGGTGTCTTGGTAGTGCGTCTGCGCCTTTACTGGAGGTTTGCACTAATGAAACATGCAGACATGGTATTCAACCAAATGTTTATAAGCAGCATGGTAGTGCTCTGGTTAGGTCCACTTCTCCCTGTTTACTGCGTTGCTAATTAAATTTGAAATGCAATGGATATTATAGAGAAATTTTAAATGATATTATAGTAGAAATATGATATTAATTGTTGTCATGTTGAATTTAAATAGGCATCATTATCCAACAACGCTATTTGCTCAATGTCAAAATTTCAAATGCATTGCTGTCAAACTGTAAATTAGACAAACTATAAATTAGCCCACCCCTCTGTTAATTCCTGGGTCCGCCCTTGGAAAAGCCATGACAACTTCAATCCTACAGGCCAATGTCAGGCCGGTAAACAACCATGTAAACAACAATACTGTGAACTTTAAACTTACCTCTAAATATTTTTCCACTATTCCGCCGATGCGATTGAGAGAAGGTGAGATTGGATATGCTCTTCTATGTGAGGATATACTTCAAGTTTTTCCATTAATTGATATGGCTGCTTAGCCTTCAGTAAGGAAAAATGATATATAATCAACATATAGACTACCGTAATAAAAAGCATGTCAAAGATCAGAAAACTCATGGAAGGAATGCAACTAATATTAAATGAAGGAAGTCACGTGTATAAACAAGGAAGTCAGCCATTGGCATAAAATCGGTTTGCAACTCAGTTCGCAAAACTGAGTTGGCACTCAATTTGTCGAACTGAGTTTGCACTCAGTATTTCGAACTGGGTTGCAAACTCAGTTTTGTAAACTAAGTATGTGCAACTCAGTTTTGCAAAACTGAGTTTGCAACTCAGTTTGCAAAACTGAGTTGGCACTCAGTTCGTCGAACTGAGTTTGCACTTAGTTTTGCAAAACTGTTTTGCAAACTAAGTTTGCGCAACTCAGTTTTGCAAAACTGAGTTTGCAACTCAGTTCGCAAAACTGAGTTGGCACTCAGTTTGTCGAACTGATTTAGCACTCAATTTTTCGAACTGAGTTGGCACTCAGTTTTGCAAACTGAGTTTGCGCAACTCAGTTTTGCAAAACTGAGTTTGCAACTCAGTTCGCAAAACTGAGTTGGCACTCAGTTTGTCGAACTGATTTTGCACTCAGTTTTGCGAACTGAGTTGCAAACTCAGTTTTGCAAAACTGAGTTTGCACTCAGTTTGTCCAACTGAGCTCAACCTCAGTTTCGCAACACTGAGTGCAAAATCAGTTTTTAAAACCGAGTTTACAAAACAAGTTGCAAGGATTATTTCACTTTGGCTATGGAGAAAAAGTTTATAAAACTGAGTTTACAAAACAAGTTCCAGTGATAATAATCATCTGTTTAGATAAACAAGGAGCGAACATTAACATTAACTAACATACCTGACAAATATGTTAAAAAGAAGGGTCTAAAACTCCAGATATAAAAAAATAAACTTCTACAATACCAAATTAATATATAAGACTAATACAAAATTAGCAACAAGAATTATTAAACTGCATTTGTTGTGAAGAAAATATAGCTAACCTGAGACTGCAGGAACCCCACCAACATCTCCAATTGAAAAGCTTAATCCTTCAAGCTTTTTGTTGCTTTTAGCCCATAAAGAAAATACCTAAAAATTCAAATTAATATCAATATGTAAGAATGTCAAAGGAGTACAAGTAAATTGTAAGCCAAAAATATTAATCAATAATATTATGTGCAGGGTAACTAATTTATGGAGACACACACAGTTTTTGTTCCATGGACACTTGTGATTTAGAATACCATTGTCCAATTATGAACAACTAAAGGATTAACAAACAATAATACCCAAACCAAAAGAATTTTAAGAATATCTCTACCATTTATCATCAATTCTAAAATATTATTTCATAGAGAAATTTATCCTTACATGAACTCTGGTATTTTTAATCTAGACTCGTATTTTACAAATATAGAAGTTCACAAGATTCATTAGATTTCTTGGTTCCTACATGAAAAAGCCAGTATTAATACAGCAATTCTCCTCCATTTTATCATCCAAAAGAGAAGAAATCATGCAATATGAATCCCTTGTATTAAGTATTATTATGGCCATATGTTTACTGCAAACTAAAAACTGATCAAAATAAGCATGCAATATGAAGCCCTTGTATGGAATAAGTATGATTGTTGTATATTATTGTACTTGATGACAAAAATCATGCAATATGAAACCGTATTTGGAGAGACAAAGGAAGAACATATGTAATAACAATTTTTCATCTAACATTGTTTACAATGAACTTCGTTAAAGTCCAGAAAAAAATATCTTCAAGTAAATTGTCATTGTTATTTTCATCATAATATACAATGCCTTCTTTCCCATGCATAACTCCTGATGGAGCTCTAATAATTTTTATTGCATTACAAATTGCTTCAATATTTGACTCTATGGCAATATATAATAAAGATTTGAAGTGCTAAAGTGGTTAGTTAATTGGCAGGAAGACTGGGTATTTTTTATAATCTTACGGTCCCATGTTATACAATTTATCGACAAAACATAGCAAGTGACTTACAAATTTATCCATCCACGTAGACGAGAAAAACTCATTCACGGCAATAGTGTTATATGCCTAGGGCATCGGAGAAATCTAGCATCCATGTTGCATGATTGTATTGGTCTCTGATTTTTACGATTCCAGGAATTGACTGGCCGTGCACACAACAGTTCGTTAATATAAATATTTTTGAAAATAAAACGAGGGTTCAGGAAAATACAAACCTCTAAATATTCAATCATTTTCTGATAGTTGTCGCCCAGAGGTCCTCAGTATACTATTTGCCCTCCTATCTTCAATAGCGGAAGTTGTGACATATTCACATGCACAAATAAAATGTATGAAACTTTGCTTACAATTTTCTATTGAACCAATTTGTTTTGCATGTAACTATTTTTTTTAAAAGACAACTCTATTTTGTTGAAAAGGTGGTTTTCCATATTCTTATCCTATGTTTGATTCTACACTATTTTCCATCTTGTTATTAGGCAGCAAAGGTTAACTAAAAGTCAGTGATAGTCCATCTATACTGGTTTGTTTCTTATAATCATGAATTCACTATTTTAGTTTAAACTAAAAAAACAAGTGTTTTATTTCAAGTATCTTTTACCAGAAGTTGCCTATAAGTTTAAAGTTTGGTGAAAACCAAATTCGAAGTTACAATTTTGCAAAACATTGTATATAACAAAATTGGAAATATGAGTTATAAATTGATAGGCTTATAAGATATACTGATGTATTATGAGTTTAGTTACCTCATCAAATGATTCAAAAATATCTATACTGGGTTGATGGATGGTGCAGACAACAGCTTTTCCGATACCTACAGTATTCCTAACTGCCCTCATTACAGTGGCTGCTGATCTGGCATCAAGGCCTGATGTTGGCTCATCCATGAAAATAATTGTAGGATTCAAGACAAGCTCAACAGCTACTGCCAGCCTCTTCGGTTCATAACTACTATAATATTAAAAAGGGTAGATATTTAAATATCTTCGATTTATTCTGGAATATATAACAATGGTCTCTTAACAACTCCAAAGTCTTGAGTGCATAATTTAATATATCACTCAAACCCATCACCTCCATAAACAATTGAGTGATTGATTTTATTTTATTTTTAGAAAGTCCTGAGCCTGACATTGAAATAAATACATGTAAATAGATGAATCTACACACTTCAACCACTAGAACCTTATGCAAATATATTGAACGAAGCACAATAAATTTGTACATGAAACTAACCTTGAAGATGCGCTTGATGTTGCGCCTTTTCATCATCTCGCTCCAGCGATTCCGATTATGGCCTCCATTACAATTCCCGAGATAAAACCCATTTGTTATGAAAACAATAAACGAACTGATTTTTTTTCCAGATTGCCAAAAGACAAACCCAACAAACAATGACTAATACATTTGCAAATAGGCACGCACATTCTAATTGTCCTTCACTGCGCAAGGTGAGAGGCAATACACTAACCAAACTCAAATGGGAATAATGGAAATTATTTAAAATGGTGCAAAGGAGGAGTATAATTAATAAGAAAAGAGCAAAAAAAGGAAAACTGGCATAGAAAAACATAAGAGAAAATGGCATAATTTTAAAACACGTACTCAACAACATCTTGAAAAACTCATTACTGAGCCTAAGGCGCAGTGAAACTGCGCCAAACGGCTCAGTATTACTGAGCCTAAGGCGCAGTATTACAGAGCCGATCGACTCAGTATTACCGAGCCTAAGGCTTATTTTAACTGAGCCGAACGGTTCAGTATTACTGAGCCTAAGGCGCAGTGAAACTGCGCCAAACGGGCGTAGTTTCATTGCTCCTTAGGCTTAGTTAAACTGAGCCGAACGGCTCAGTACTACTGAGCTGATCGGCGCAGTGAAACTGCACTAAACGACTCAGTAATACTGAGCCGTTCGGCGCAGTTTAACTGCGCCTTAGGCTCAGTAATACTGAGCCGATCATCTTAGTAAATTTCCGTCTTTTATGTTATGTCATAGTATGGCAATGTGTGGCAACGTGTGTCGATGAACAGGTATAGCAAGGTAAATGTGTATAAAATGTAAATGATTTGATAATATTTATGTAATAGCATAATAGTCCTTACAATTACTTTAAAATTTTGCTAAGCGTAACAAGTAGTTAAATTACTAAGCATAACAAGTAGTTGCACATTATTTTGTGTCTATTATTTGCACATTATTTCAGACATAACTTATGATATATGCAAGATAGCACACAATATAAACTTCAAGAGGTCAAGCATCATTGTCAAGAAAGAGTTTGCATACAAAGTATGGAATAAACTAGTTAAGGAGACAACTACTATGTGTAGTATTCTAGGGCCACTATTTTATCATTTTGATGGTGGAAATCTTTGGGTTGATGTGAATGGAACCACTTCAACTATTTTATCTGACCTTGTAGTTTCAACCTTCTTCAACAGCTATATTAATATCAACTAATGATCTAAGGAAACAACTGTGTATATGCCTACAATACTCTATTCAACACTCTATATTAATATCAACTAATGATCTAATAAAAAAACTAGCATATGCAATGAAGTTTTTTGTCATAAACAATAAAACTGTTGTTTTTTGCTGATGCCATTTTCTTTGCTTTTGTTTTTCGTTCGCATATACCATTTGAGATTCGAAGTTGTAAGCTAGCAGCACTTCTATAATAAAAAGGCAAAGTTAGCTCCTTTTCTAAATGTTTTTCCAAAATTGAAAAATCTAATTTCTTTATTCCTAAATGGTAATAAATTATTCTTAAAGAACATTCGATTGAGATTTCAGATTGCAGCTAAAAAGAGAGTTTTACAGAAATTAGAACTTAAAAAAAACTGAAACCCAAAGTCTATAAAATATTAAACCAGAAGTCAAAACTGAATTGTATAAAGCTAAAACTAAAGTGAGATGAGATCTAACACTCCACCGCAATCTCAGCAACCAAAAAAAAATCCCAATTTCCGTCACTTTCTTCATCATCCGCTATTTCCTTTTAATACACTGCTGGGTCTTGACAAGCCAACTCGACTGCAAATTTATACGTGAAATCAAAAAAGACCAGATAAATGAAATTTATACGTGAAATCGAAAAAGCAAAAATCAAACAAAATTTATACCTGAAGGAGTGAACGCGAGTTGAATGCAAGTATAATGCGAGCAAAAGTTGAACAAAGATCCCCAATTTTCGATTAGAGAGGAACGGATTTGATGTTCTTAATCCTCAACATGCTGCATTTTTTTTCTTTTTCTTCTGATATCGGGATTTGGATTATTGATTTTGGCGGCCGTTGTTTGCAAAAGCGTTGGCCAAACAAATGAGAAAGGGAAAGTAGGGTTTAGGATGCCAGTTTACGTTTTTACCCTTAGAAATTAACCCTACCAACACAAGTAAGCGTTGTAAATAAAAAATTTATAATTTTGTATTTTTTGACAACACTTTTTAAGCATAGCAACGCTTATTATTGTTACTACCCGGCAACACAAATAAGTGTTGGCAATTGGAAAAAAAGGGTTACCAAATGGCCATTATGGTGTAGTGATGATTGACTAATTCTAGTGAATAGAGAATTGTCTAATTTGGTAGACTGAAGACTTAATTTATGTAGTGTGTTTTTCAGTCTATCAAACCATACACGAGGGGACTGTTTTAGGCCATATATAGCCTTATTTAATTTACAAACATAGTTTGAGTTAACATTATATCCTGGTGGTTGGCTCATATAGATTTCTTCTTTGAGAACACCATTTAGGAATGCATTATTGACATCCAGATGTCTGATATGCCAATTTTTACTTGCAGCAATAGTAAGTACAAGCCTTATGGTTGTGAGTTTTACAACAGTAGAAAATGTTTGATTGAAATCAAAACCATACTCTTGTGTAAAATCTTTGTCTACAAGCCTGGCCTTGTACTTATTTATTGATCCATCAAGATTTTTCTTTAGTTTGTATGTCCATCTGCAACTTTTATGTTTTTGTTAACAGGTGGACATACAATGTCCCATGTATTATTCTTGATTAAAGCATTGTATTCATCATCCATTGCTGCTTTCCAGTGTTTGTTTTTAATTGCCTGATCAAATGATTCAGGTTCACTAGTACTGGATACAGCAGTGAATATTTTGGGTTTAAAGATACCACTTTTAGATCTAGTGACCATAGGATGACCAGTTTGAACTGGTTGTTTGGTTGGTGGTGAGTTATTGCTGCTTTCAGACCTTTCAGAAGTCAGTTGCTGATCATTTGACTCATCATTTTGATTTTGACTTTGAACAGGTGAATGAGAAATCACACTATGTGGCTCGAAGCTTTCATGGTCATCATTGATTGGTGAGCTTTGAGCATTAGACTGTTGATGATTCTCTATTTGCTGCCAGCTTTTATTGATTTGAGGCACGACAGGTATGGAAATTGTTGAGTTTTTGACCTTACCTATAGTACTTATATCCTTTATACTATATGGAAAAACTTTTCATCAAACACAACATGTCTACTGACGTATATTCTTCCAGTATTATCGATACATTTATATCCCTTCTGGTTGGTAGCATACCCTAGGAAGGTACACTGTCTCGATCTAAAATTTAGTTTATTAGTATTATAGGGCCTTAAGTATGGAAAACACAGACTTCCAAACATTTTAAGTTTTTTATAATCTGGTTTGACATTGTATAGTTTTTCAAATGGTGATATACCTTTTAATACACCTGTTGGTTGCCTGTTAATCAGGTAAACAACTGTATTAAAGGCTTCTAGCTAGAATTTTAATGGCATACTTGCTTGTCAAGCAATGTCAATCCAGATTCGACCAAATGTCTGTGTTTCCTTTCTACCAGTCCATTTTGTTGTGAGGTATATGGACAGGTAGTTCTATGAATTATACCCTTTTTCTAAAAGAACTTGTGTAAGTTTTTAAACTCACTACCACCATCAGTTTGAATTACTTTAACTGCGTGACTATGTTGTTTCTCAGCCATGATAATATAGCTTATAACAGCATTGTATGTTTCTGACTTGGTCTTTAAAAAATATATCTAAGTGAATCTGGTATAAGCATCTACAAAAGATACATAATACTTATAACCATAGTCATAGTATACTGGAGATGGACCCCACAGATCTATAACAACTAACTGTAGAGGTTCAGTATATGTAGTGTCTGAATCATTGAATGGGAGTCTATGATTCTTGCCCATTTGACAAAATTCACAAATATAAGGTAAGGATACAGGGTCAAATTTGATGTGATTGTCATTCAATATAGTTTGAACAATTTTAGTGCTAGGATGTCCAAGCTTGCAATGCCAAAAATCAAATACATTCATACTGTTATCAGTTTTAACATTCAAATTACATGTGGCATTGCACTTCTCTTGATTCACATCATTCTGGCATTTAATAGAACTAAATTTGTACAGGCCATTTGCCAAGTCACCTTGTAATATGATTTTTGTAGTTAGAATATCCCTGATTAAACAACATCTTGGGAAAAATTCAAAATAAACTTTGTTGTCCTTGGCAAACTGAGATACACTAATTAAATTTTTGGTGATTTTTGGTACTCTAAGCAAGTTGCATAGCTGTTGTTGTTTACTACCATTAATATAAGTGTCACCTATATGAGTAATTTGAATGTGTTAACCATTAGCAATAGAAATACATTTATTACCTCGATATTCCTTGCATCCAATGTTAAGATTATCCAGATTATTTGTGAGATGATTGGTTGCTCCAGAATCAGGATACCAACTGTCGTCTTGCAAGTGATCTATTCTTGCTGTGTCATTTCCTTTATCTTGACTGCTGGATTCTTGATTTATCTGTGCAACGTTTGCATTCAGATTGTTGCTACCTTTCTGGTTTTGATTACTGTTAGAATATCTGAAGTAACATTTTAATGCAGTATGGCCTATCTTTTCACAGATCTGGCATTTGGGTTTGTTGTTATTGGACCAGCTGCCTCTGCCTCTTCCTCTGTTTGGACCACCACCTCTCTGGTAAGATGATTCTGATCTATTATTGGTGTTTTGGTTCTTATTCTTGTTGCTAGTAGTGGGATTTGCATTAAGATCAATTTCTTGAATCCTTTTACTGCTAATTCTTGATTCATGAGATAATAATATGGCATGAACTTCATCAATAGGAGGAACAACTCTTTGGGTTGTGATAACAGCAACAACAGCTTCATACTCTTCATTTAGACCATTTAGTAAGTATAGAACATGATCTCCATTGGATACTTTGTTGCCTGTAGCTCCAAGTAAATCACATAACTTTTTTACCTTAGCTATGTACTCTCTCATATTTGAGTTTTCCATCTTTATGTTTTGAAGTTGTCTTTTATAATGCAAGACCTTGGCAGATGATTGATTGTTGAATTCTTTTTCTATTGTGGTCCATATATCATTAGCAGACGAACATCCAATAACAGTTGGTAACAGGTCTTCACTTATTGAAGATAATAACCAGGAACTGATTAATCTATCTTGCCTATGATATTGAACAAATGCCTCATTGGCGACTGTTCGGTTGTCTTGATCAGTAATAAACTTGGCGGGAACAGGAATAGTACCAAGAATGAATCCCTCTAATCTGTATCCCTGTATTGCGGTTTCTACTTGTAGTTTCCACAACAAGTAGTTTTCTTCTTGCAATTGAATAGTAATTAATTGACTTTGGGGGATAATTCCAGTCTTAACTAATTGATGTACAAGTCCACTCGGTGGATTTGGTGGGTTGCCAGAATTTCCAGCATCAGTTCCAGTCGCTGATGCAACATAAGTAGATGTATCTACCATGTTGACAAACAAAACTCAAAAGATTCTGGATCAAATATCGATTCTGATCGGAAGAAAGAAACTCCTGAGGCTCAGGATGAAGCAGCCAAGAGTTTTGATGACGAGGTATGAAGATCTGATGAAACTCTTTGGCGAGGCTTTAACTGAGTTCTTAGTGAGTTTCTTTAACTTTCTTGAATTGGGTTCTTGGTGATTGATGCAGAATTTTTATGAATATAGTTTGAATTGTCGAGTTGGCGCCAAACGATCAGTGAATTTGAGGCATGGCAGCGATGATCTTTCTATATTCACTCTCTCAAATGAAGTGATTATTCACTGATGAGGGAAAATATACCCACATGATGATGTTTAGCTGATGGGTATAAATTTTTTTTTTCTTCAAAAGAAAATTTTTCAGACCAACTGATGCCGTTAGGCTTTTAATGGCTCTGATACCAAGTAAAGATTTTGAGAGAGTGAAATGTGAAAACGTTTTCTATTATGAATCTTTCACAAATAAAACTGATGATACAAACAGATGTACAGCCCATGTTTATATAATGAACGTAATGGGCTTATGGGCTAAGCTATAATTGGTTACAAAGAGTAATTGCAGATCATAAAATGAATGGTGAAAGATGAGCTGAATTGATGGCTGATGTGGCGCCACGTAAGCAGTCCATGTGAAAAGAAATATATGAGTGCCGCTGTGTTTCTCATTTCTAATACTAACATTTTAGCTATGAGTCCTTTCATTTCTCTCCTTGCCATCTCGTCTTTACCATCTAAAACCAATTGAAGAAGTCTAGTTAATATCTCTTTTCCTCCATTATTCACACCATTATCCAATTGTATAGGTGCTTCAATAGAAACCCTTTTCAAAACTTCATCTGCACTCGAGATCTCAATCTTCAACTAAGATAACGGGGAAGCAACTTTTCTTCTTCATCTTCTGCCCATGGTGATGCTTCTAAATACTCTAAATATGCCAAAACTCCTGCATCAAAATCAGTTGATGCACATACTTTTAGGATATCAAGAACCCTTGAAACATCTTCTTTTATCAGCTTCGTCCTCATGCCCTTGCAATAGATTAACCGCAATGTCTCAATATAAACATCAACATCATCACAGTCTGAAATCTTAATTAAGTATGGCAGACTCTTCTACTGTTTGGACCATCGATCTGAAAGCTTCCCTTGCCTTAGGATATATGATATTGGTGGAGGAAAAAAGGATTTCATGAAAATAATATATTTTCCTGAAGGATTCCCAATCATGTAGCAAATTTGTAACTTTTGCATGAAGTGCCTTTTGAACTATAGGCATATTTAGATAATCACGAACATAATTGTATGAATAGGGACTGAAACCATCCATTTGAAAAACTAACAGAAATATACATGATATATTCAGATCAATGTTGGACTTCAAAAATAAATATAACACTAAAAACTCATGGCAACACATGATTCTGTATTTGAGCTATCACATGTTGGAGCATAAGAACTTGCAGCGATAATATATTAAATGTTTTATCCAGACATGAACTTATAGTGATGCTACGAAGGTTGATAACTAGTTGACTTGTGATCATGTTATTATTGTTCAGTATGTGTTGAGAAAGATCAGGTACATAACGCCCGACATAGCTCTCTCCAATTATGAAAAAATCACGGGTTTTGTATTGCAAAAATCTTTCTAGCCAGTTTACTAAAAACGTGTACGCATTAATTTTTGTTTTGATATCATCAATTATATCATATGATGTAGTGTTTGAATATGAAAATCCAACCCCCTACTCGCGACTCCAGAAATAGCACACTGGCCACTGAAAATGCACAATAATAAATTGGAATTTGTTTTATTTATATATGAATATTGATTGTGAATTTCCTGCATTTAATTTTCATTTTGTTTCTACTTAATAAAAATAGGAAGTTGTCTTCAAATAAAAATGGGAAGTCGAGGTCAAAATTTCCTATTCTAATTTTGTTTAAGAAAGATTACATAAAGTTAATTATTACTTATTCCAAATTTGAAACTTAGAGTGTCATAAACTTAAGAGTGACATTCTTTTATGTTAAAGTTTTTGAAAAATTAAACCATTAACATTTGGAAGTTGAAATCCTATTTGCTAAATGTCTAATAAAGTCAATATCAAATTAACTCATTCTTAGTCCAAGTTCGTTGGAAAAATGTTGGATAAACAGTGAGAGACCTTACAACAAAATAATTTGAATGCTTACTGTTTATAATCCACTCATCTTTCTCGGTAAACCAAAAACATGTTCTACTAAAGTAATTCATGACCACAATCCACTTATGTCCACCACACAAAAACATCTTTCTTTTCTTCTAACAGAGACTAATAAACTAAGTTTTAAACTTGGTTTAAAATTCTGTTTTAAATTGAGTTCGTTTACAACAGAGTTTTAAACTGAGTTTAATAACTCATTTTGAACTCTATGTTAACTCTTTTTTTTACTAAGCTTAAACTTAGATGGCAATTAACTCATGCAATCAACACAATAGGAGAAGTCTTGAAATATGAACCATTAAACCGAAGTTCAATATTTTATGTTGATATCCATTATAGAATAGTTAGTTTGAAGGGATTATTCATAAATTTCAACTTCTGAAGCTAATATGAATCTGCTAGGTAGAAAATAAATATAACATGCATCAAAACCATTTTTTTCCAAATACTTCAACAATTTTAATCATTAGCCGTTACAGACATTTGACAACCAAATGAAGCAAGTGAAAGTTCACAATAGAAGCAAGCAAGTGATCATTTTGGTAAAGAGAGAAAGTTTGAATTAGTTAGACAAATTAAATGGCTTGTGAACTTGGACTATTCCCCAAACAAGTAATTTTATGGTTTTAAAACAAAAAGGGAAGGTCGAAGATCAAGTAACTAGAAGAGGAGCATGTAACATCTCGTAATTTTAAAGAACATTAATGACAATAAACTAAAGAATACTTAATTAAATATTGGGAATTAAGTAAAATGGAGAGTACCTTTGCATTTTTCTCGGAATTCTGGTTCAGACGGACTTCGAGTTTGCATAAAACGGACATCGTATGAAGAAGATATAAAGGTTAGAAGTTTGTATACATATAAGGAGGATATATATAAATAAATCAAACCAGAAATTCAAAATAAATTGAATCAGAGGTGTGGGAAACCAACGCGGGAATAAGACCCGTTGGGGGTCGACCCACGCCCCAAGCGGGTCGACTTATGGGTCGACCCACACAAGGGTGTGTTGATTCTAGGGTCGACCCCACCCCAGATCTGGGCATATTCATTTTCTGAACCTGGACTTGTTTGTTTGCGGGATTCTTGGAAATAGTCTATATAAAGGCCAACATTTATATTGTTTTCCAACACCTAAAACAATGAAGACAAGGAGATGCTGCCTCAGCTTGGATTGAATTAGACTATCTTCTACAACATCAACCTATACATACATTAAAGACATTTTGTTTATTCCAGTCCAATCTCTGTGGGTTCATGTTACTTTTAGATATAAAAAATTTAATAGTAACCTTGACATGTTAATGAACCGGATATGAGCCTATGCCTGTTAAGAAGCTGATTTATATCTAAATAGATCTGCTATAATTATATGTAATTTTCCATATACCTATTCTGTTGTTCAATTGTTATTTCTGTTCATTTCCCTCTCTTATTCTCTTTTTATTTTATAATCCTAGGCTACCTTCGAACCTAGGCCAATCTCATAAGAGAAATGCATATGAATGAAATTGGGAAAATTGGGGAATGAAAATAAAAGAGAGAAATTTGGGGCACACCTTATACTGTGAAATATGACTAAAATTTAGGGTGCATGAACATGTAAATTTGTAGGCCTAATTTAAAGATTAAGTGGAACATGTTAATGAAAGTGTATATCACATGTGTAACCTGTTAAATCTGTGGGGGTTAAGTAAACCTGTTTAATCTGTCGGCGTTATATGAACACTGTTAACCCGTGAAACTTAACCTGTTAAATCTGTAGGGGTTATGCTATAAGACTTAACCTGTTGAAATCCTAGTTCATCGGGGTCATAAGTTTAAGGCTTTGACTTGTGTTATCTGTTGTGTGGGACCCATATTAGTCAGTAACCCATTTTGGTATTAAATGGAGACCCTGCACTAGGTAGGGGTCAGGGCACACTTACTAAGCTCATTGTAAGAGGTTCATTTGGGAAGGGGTGTTTGAAGGCGCGTTCCAATAGGGTCATGTGCGTGTATGGATCCGGCCTGCCTAGGAAAATAAGCCACTGTAACTGTAAATAAGTCTATGTCCTTCTGTAGGTTGCTAATTTAGGAAGTAATACACCCTACAGTGAGGCCGACATAGGGTATTTACGTGTTATGGATCCGATCGCTTGGGGGTAGTAATTAGGGTACATCTAGTCCTGCCTGTTTAGGTACCTGTTATTTCCGTTTGGGGGTTGGGGTACCTGTTATTTCTGTTTGGGGGTAAAACCCGTTACTAGAAGTACACCTAAATCTACCATTACATTTCTTTTGGGAACATTTTGTTTCTGTTAAGTAATCGGAAAACACCTAACTCGGTATAATAGTATTGGTGGTGCAGATAAAGTAATTGAGAAACATAGGTTACTTGTCCATCATGTTTATACCTGTTATATATTATCATTATCTCTCATCCAGTTTATTTTACTGTCTTGATACTTCTATTTATATGCTGAAATTCATTGGACTCACCAGACTTTATGTCTGACTCGTTTTGTTTCCATTTCTCCCTTTCCTCCCCCTAGTTTCTCAAGGTGGGAAAGCTCAGGCGTGATTAGGGCTTTCTCTCTCTTCTGTTTCTGCTTGGATTTGGATCTGCTTCGATGTATCGCTTCGACTATTTGTCTACTTTGATATGGCTACTTATGGGGATTAAGATTATACATTTCTGCACTATGATGGTTTTTTAGAGCAAGTCAGATGGTTTTATTTGATGTATTTGGTTCCATTATTTTAATCTAATGTTATCACTCGATTTGAGACTACGATGTTTTCTATTGAAAAATAAAGTTTTGAATTTTCACTGCTATTTTATATATCTGTCTTGTAAGATTCTGTTTTTGTTTGCCTATAACACTTCATGGAACTTAATGCATTAATCTGATAAAGAGTGACATTAACGGACGTGGGGTGTCGTGGAGCTTGCTAAATTCAAGGCTGGGCTAGACATGGCTTTACTGAAGAAATGTCATGTTGAAAATAAGATAATCAATGATTTCGCTGCTTTCATCATTATATTCGATAATCAAATTAACAAATGGTACTTTTATTCTAGTTATGCAAATACGAAAATGAAGAGGATATTAGGGAGGTAAAAAACAACGATATATTTTCAAAATTGAAAGCTCAAAGGATGGAAGTCTGAAAACAATTTATATGAAAATGTGAATATATCCAACTATATACAAACATGAACTTTCCAGTTTTGGGAAACAAAGATGAATTCGTTTCACCATCTAGAACTTATGTTTTATGTTATAAAAGACATTATAATACGAACAAAATAACATTTGCCATTATATATCAAATGTCAAGTAATGATACTGGGTTTGTGGAATGGAAGAATGAAAATAGTGATCGCAGTAGAAATCATAATGACAATTGGAACAGGTAGCTGTACTTTTGTATTTGACGTCAATTAATACTATATATTACACTTGGAATAGGTAGTTTCGAATCGAAACTGACCCGAAAGATTCAGTTTAAAAACCGAGATTTGGCTTTGTTTCTAAACTGAGCCAGTCTTGGTTTCAAAACTTAGTCGAATGGCTCAGTATTCTCAAAAAATATACTATTTGACCCTGATTTAACATAACTTCGGCGATCTCTTTCTTCTTAATCACCCTATCATGAAAATATAACTTATACTTCTTCTCACTTACTATCAATCCAGAATAAAATTTCAGTTAAAACATGGTTTATTTGATGATCTCGACATGCTTTAGCAAACAATAAAAGTTCATCAATATAGAATAGTTGATATAATTATGGTTGCATTTTATTGCAGCGACTTAAATTAATGACCGTCTAAATGTTCTAACTCAGACGTTACAGAAAGGCACTCCATCGCCGCTGCAAAAAGATAACGAGGCAAAGGACCTCCTTGTTCAATCCTATATAGCTATTTATAAATCCATATGAACTACCCTTGGTAAGGACATAAAAAGTGGGAGAAGTTATGCATGTATAGATCAAGCTAACCAACTTCGTTAAGAATTCCATAATACAATAGCATATGACATATAATTACCTATTTTATATGCTATTTGTATATCAACTTCTAGGCACGTACTATTTGATCCCTCTGTATTAAAAGGTCTAACTATTTCATGGGCTGACAAAGAATTGACACTTATATATATATATATATATATATGTGGAATGCAAGCATTTAGGTCCATAGAAATTAAACAATTTATACACCCTTAATTTTGTTGCAAATCACATTAAAATGGTTTTGTGTATGACACTGGAACACAAAATTAGATGAAATTCCGATGTGAAACTTGAGTTACCTACCTATTTTGGCATCACGGTCAAAAGAGTGTGACTAATCTATGACATCGAATAATACTGCAAAGTGGACTATATTTAAATTTAATTGACCTAATTTGCTCGCCTCCCTAAACCCATAAGAAAATTACTAGGTTTAATATCTATATGCAGAAAAGATTTTGTATGAACAAACTCAACCCGGCTTATCTTTGAAGAAAACGTAATTGATAGAATAAAATAGGTAATTTTTGTAATTCACCATTCAGAAGAAAGAAAAAAGGGAAAAAAAATCATACCTTTTGATCGGTAAGCATCTTCGTTGTCTGAACATTGCAGTGAATGAAACAAAAACAAACTCCAGTTTGATTGCAACATCTTCGTTAGTCTAAACATTAGTACCTGAGGCAAAAAAAAAGAAACTCAAATCTAATATGGGATTTATGCCATAAAATTCGAGAAGCTCAAAACTTCCCACTGATATCAATGATAAAATTGCAAACCTAGATAGATTTCGCTAAAACATCTACATTCGATCCTTTTCCCAAGCCTAAAATTGATCGCGATACGTCGCCCCATGTAATCGATTTCAAATTAGAAACTGAAAACCCTAATTTTTTTTGACAAATCTGTAGGGAGACTAAATCCAAGATTTGTTTTTTATTAATTGAAATTTATTAATTACGAAAAAAGGAGTTTCAGTAGTATAGCAGACGCGAGATACACTAAAACGGAGAAGAAGAGAAATGAGGCAAGTAATTTAGGGGAAGACGAGGAGGAAACTAATTTAGGTTTTGGCGAAAAGGGAAATTGAGGAGGGAAGTTGAACATATTCGAAGGGAAGAGTTAAATATAACCAAAATTGTTAAACAAATGTAACCAAAACCCCTAAATACAAAGTGAAAACACATTAGTTACATTTACAAATCAAACACAACCAATAAATGTAACCATATGTATGTTTTCTTGTACTGGAATCAAAAAGAGTCCTAATATGAGAGTCAAAAAGAGAAGTCAAACCCGCTACGGTGACTTTCCTACTACGATCCGATCTGCCAGCCTCGAGCGCATGAACCTTCCCTCCAGATGATCCATCCTTCTATCCTTGCTTGTTAGGGCACTGCTTGGTAAAATATCCAACTTGACCACAACTGAAGCAAGCATTCTTCATCTTCTTACAGTCCCTTACAAAGTGCCCCAAATTTCCACAGTATGGCACTTAAACTCTATCTTGATTTGTGTCTTATTGGGTTTTCTTCCTTCCTTTGGAGCCCTCTTCTTGGGCCATCGTTTCTTTTTATCTGTCTTGGGTTGTGCCTCCTCAATCCTGACTTTTTTATTCTCCTCTTTCTCGTCCTCATGCATCAAAGCCATGTCTACAAGTCTCTCGAAAGTCGATCCCATTGGGTATGAGTCAATGTTAGTCCTTGCAGTGGTCGGTTTAATACTTTTGCAAACTTTAAAGCTTTCTTATGAGGAGTGTTTACCAAATGCAAACCAAATCTTACTAATTGGTTACAGCTGTTGACATATTCCTTCACTGTCATACTCCCTTATTTCAAATTTATTTATCCATTTGCATTCCTTTCTCAGCTTGCAACAAGAATTTCATATCAAATCTATGCTTAAACTCATCCAAAATGGTTACAACCTGCCCCGCCTGAGTCACCTCCCACCAATAAAATTCTTCCTCCTTCAGTTTCCAAGCGGGCAACTGATTTTTTCTCTGATCATCTAGATCCAACAATTTGAAGACATTCTCTGTTTCTTTAAGCCAATTGAGCACCTCCACGATACTCTCAGTACCACGAAACAGCTTGCCTCCCATCGCATAGAAGTCCTTACAAAGCTATAAAAGTTGACTACAGGATTGGGTGAGCTACTGCGACTGCAGTTGGGGGAGGGACATTTCCTTGCACTTCGACAGGTGTCATAGGCTCTACGCATCAACAACCATGTCAGAATGGGAATGCCCTCGGGGAAATTAGGAGCCCCGGACATGTTGAAAATAGGAGAAACAAGGATTCAAAAAGAGATCAAGGGAATATTGTAAATGACTCGAAGGGATATATTTTAAAAAATTGGTTTTATTTGAAAATCTTTACTTTGAAAACACTTTTTAAAAAACTTTCTCTCCGATCTTGTGATCTTAGGCTCTGATACCAAATGTGACACCCCATGTCCCCTAATGTCACCCATATGAGGATGCATTAGGTTCTGTGAACTGCAATAATAATATAGATACTAACTTTGAGAAGACAAGATATAAAATGCAACGGAAAAACTTTTCAACTTTTTATTTCGAATCAATTATAGCATTACATCTTTCAAAATAAAGCATCAATGTCATAACCATAAATATCTGCCTCATAAAACATCAAAGTACAAAACTGCAAAAATATATCTCTCGAATGCCATCATAATAAACATAGAAAAAGAGACTGAAGGAGTACATATAAAGAGGAGTAATCTAAGTCCAATCTAAATAGAATCACAGTCACAACTATTTTCCACCACCACTCTGAGAACACGAGGAGGGAGGAAGAGAGGGAAGGAAAACAAAATAGGTCAGACATAAAGTCTGGTGAGTTCTAGTGATTTTTAGCATAAGCAAAAGACAGAAAGTATCAAGAAAGATCAATAAAGCGGAACATGAAAATACAGTAAAGTATACAAGTACAAAGTAAACGAGATAAACGAGACACGGTAAAGATCAAGTAAGCTTCTCATTTATATCCCAATAACAAGTTTTTACACCAACTACCGGAATAACAAGATTAGGTTTTACCCTAATGACCACCCATGTGATTGACTCCTTTCAGACACGAATAACCTGTGTCAGTCACACTAGGGGATATCAGTCCCTAACACGCCAACTTTAAAGACAAAACCCTATTCATCGGTGTTGTAGCATTTTAGTTTCTCCCATTAGATCCATGCACGCTTATGACTCCACCGAAACATGCATGTACCCACCTTCAAGATTTTGAACCTCTTACTGCCCCTTTCGATATGATACCTACATGGATACTAACTGATACGGGTTCTAAACAGCAGAATTGACACAATTCACCCCCAAGTATACTTAGATTATAAGAGTCCCAATATCTGAGATACATAGCAGACATGGAACCTCTTAGTTTATTAATTAACAAGTTTAACTTATCAGGTTTAAGTTCATTAATAAGCATGGTTGTAATTGACATTTCCTATTAAATGTAATTCAACATACAGCCCTTCCCTAAAACAAACAGGCACCATATCAGATGTATATAGATTACAGTAACATGTTTTACTTAATTACATTTGGTTCACATAACTTTCCATAACATGTTCCACTTAATACCAAATTAAGTTTAACCTATTAAAATTAACATGTTTTGCATATTAACCTAATTATACAGTCAATGGTTCTCATGTTCCAATATGCCTAATTCTCCTTTTTACTATTACTACAAGTTATTCCAATTTACGCAATTTTAACGGAAATGGCCTAGGCTCTCGATGGCTTAGGCTTGGCGTGAAATAAAAAAGAAAAGGAGAAAAAGAGACTCAACTTAGAAACAAATAAACTGAATAAAAAGGCATAAGAATGTAAATAAATCTAAAACAGGAAATGGGGTAATAAGGATGTACATATAACAGGTAATAATTGAAAACTGAATAGATAATTGACAGTAAAAGAACAATAACATATAAACATATAAATATTGTTACTTTTCAGATCCAAACTATTTACTATCAAGAATACTTTTTAAATATCAGATCCAAAAATAACTAGAACTCACTGTGGTTTGAATTTGATCCAAAAACAGTCTTTGTAACAGTTAGAAGAAAAATCAATAGTTATCCCTTCAATCTATGTTTAGGTAGCACCTCGGCATTTTCTTAAAAAAAATTTAGAACATAGCTTGGAGGAAGAAGATGAAGAATGTTTATGCGTAAGAAAATGGTAAGGCTGCTAAATTATTTAGAGATTAGTTAGGAGAAATTTAAACCATATTATCTTAGGTTATTAAATCAAACAGTACACCTCAAGCTGAGTCAGCATATGTGTATAGCAAATAAATCAGTCCATGTTCAAGCATAGGAATCTTCCCTTCATGAAGGTGGGTCGACCCACCTTCAGCATGGGTCGACACAGGGGTTGAACCATTTGTTGTGGGTTGCCCAGTGACCGTTATTTTTTTACTGTGATGTGAGATTTTGTGTTGTTATTTTTGCTCTTCTTCTATTCTAATTTTCTTTCTTTCCATTTCTCATTTTCTAACTTCTTTCTATTAATGATAAGGTAATTTTTGGTGTTTGGTTATTCGATATGGTATTTGTATCGATAATCAAGATTGGGAAAATGTAGGTTCGTTACACATATTGTAACACCCCGTATTTTCTATGAATATTAAACTAACAAATTAGAGTATACTTAATTGTTAAGAGAAGAATCAAGGGAAACGGGTTACGCCATTGCGTTTATCTCGGAATTCTGCTTGAGATAGAGTCCGAGTTTGCGTAAATCGGGCTCCGTATGAAGAAGTTATGACCTTCAGAAGTTTCAGTGGTTTAAATAAAAACCAGCCCAAATTCAAATTTAAAGTTTCGAAATTCAAATCACACATCCAGGCTGGGCGGGAAATTTCCCGCCCAGGACCCAGGTCGACCTGGGGGTCGACCTGGGTAGAACAGGTCGACCTGGGGGTCGACCTGGGTAGAACAGGTCGACCATGGGGTCGACTTCCACCCTTTTTCCAGATCCAAGGACAGATTCGTTTTTCTTCATTTAGACGCCCGTTCTGTCCAGATTCATTGCTCCTATGCTATTTAAACACCCCCAAACCTCACTTTCTCTCCGAACAACTTCATTTTGCCTATACTCTACCCTAATTCATATCAAAATAAATCTAAGACGGGGTTATGCTGCCCAAGTCCTTCGTAGAAATCAAATTTTGAATTCTAGTAGAGATTCAAAGGCTAATTCAACGACTTCAACAACTATTTCTATAAATCAAATCAAATCTAAATTAGAAGAAAAAATAGTTTACTTTAAGGGACAGCTATTCAGTTTCAGAATACAGAATCCAGAATTCAAGACCCTTCTGTAATTTGTAAGTTCACGTTACTTTCAGAAATAAAAGTTAATTGTGATTCTGACATTGTAATAAATCTGGATCTGAGATTTTGCCTGTCTTTCCATATCCTTTGGATCTATCTCGTTGATAATATTATGTCCATTATTTCCCTCTTCTTTCCTTTTTCTTTCCTCCTTCCCTTTTTGTTTTATAGCCAGGCTACTACGAGCCTGAGCCAGATCTCATAGGAGATGAACGTACGTTGGAAATAAAATTGGGCATAAAATATGATTTGGACATGACTAGCACTAAAATTTGGAAAAAAAAAGAATTAAATTGTGTATAATTGGGCATAGTTGAGTTGTAACTAATTTGAGGAAATAACACATGTTGTATTCAAAACATAAAGTGTATCGAACATATGACTTGAGATTTGTGGCATAAAATATTGGACATATGACTTGAGATTTGAGGCATAAAGTATTGGACATATGACTTAGGATTTGGGGCGTAAATTGGACTGTAAATGTAAGGCATAGTACATGTTGTGGTCTAAGATCTAAAATTGGGACATATATATATATATATATATGATAGTTTATGATTTGGAAAAAGAAGATTAGGGTGTAAAGTGATGTATGGCTTAGGCATGAAAACAAGATTTGCCTTTGTTTTGTAAGTCAGTTACTTTTTATATTTGAACACCTAAATCTAATTGCGACATAAAATAGATATGAGAATATGCCTGATGTAAGTTATCCTTTCATTGAAATCTGCGCTTGAGTATATATTTTTGGGAATCATTTTTGACTATGAAACTGGTCCACTCATATCTATCCTTGCTGTATGTTGGAATTGTAATCCTTTTTAAGTTCATGATATAATTCTTATCATATCTATATGCCTGCGATGTATTCCTTGCAAAACTTGTCTTTTTAGTACATCAAGTTTATTGGACCAATAGTTCTTATCATCATATGACTATACCTATTCTTACGATGTTCCATCTTGCTTCTCCCCTTATATTGTGAATCTTGAGTTGAATCTCGAAATACGTACGTTATGAATGCGGGGGAAATTGGGTATAACATGAAATTGACATTATTTGGCATAATTCGGAACATGTAACATGGCATAACTGTTAAGATACAATTTGACGTGAATTATGGAATATGTAATTTGACATATTGAACCTAGAATTGGCATGAATGACAAAGTATGAAGTTGGCATATAAATCATGTTTTGGGCGAAATTGTTATTGTTGCGAATTCGGGGTAACTTGAGCATCAAACCTTGATTGGGTGTAAAATGTAACATGGCTAGTTTTGGTGAATTTGGTAATTAGCATGTAAAATCTAGATTTAGGTATATAGGGTAAATGTGTAGATTAAAGATGAACATGCTTAACCCAAGGTTAGATTGAGTTGTGGTGTAAAACTGCCCAGAACCACCCGGCACATCCAGTAACCACAACAACACCTATCTAATGTGAGAGGTTAGTGCATAATGCCCAAGAAAAACCTGAGGTTAGATTGAGTTGTAGTGTAAAACTGCCTGGAACCGCCCGGCACATCCAGTAACCGCAACAACACATATCTAATGTGAGAGGTTTGTGCATTAATAAATCAATTAATGCTAATGAACAAGATGAATGAGTAGGGTTAAGTTCAAAGGAACACTTAACCAATATAACATGGATGACTAGGGTTAAATAATGAGAAACACTTAACCAATATGACAAGATGGATGACTAGGGTTAAGTTAATAGGAAATACTTAACCGGTATAGCATGATAAATGGAAAGGGTTAAGTTAACATTTAATCAATATAACTTGATTTGTCGTAGGATTAAGCTAACACAAGAAGGCGACACTTAACCATAGTAATATGACATGATGAGTAGGTGGGTTAAGTTAACTTGAATTGACTGATGACACTTAACCAATACAACAAGACGAACACGTGGGGTTAAGTAACAAGGAAACACTTAACTAATATAACTTGATAAACGGACGGGGTTAAGTAAATAAGGAATACTTAACCAACATGACACGATGAATGGGTGGCTTAAGTTAACATGAATGGACAACACTTAAACAATATGACATAATGTACGGGAGGGTTAAGTACATATCGGGTTGGTGGGTAATATTAGTAAATATAGGCCCACAAAACTTAACCGTTTAATAAACATTCTTGAATCAATGGGAGGGTTAAGTACATCTCGTGTAGGTGGGTAATATTAGTACATATAGGCCTACAAACTTAACCGTTAAATAAACATGCTTGAATCAGCGGGAGGGTTAAGTACATATCGGGTTGGTGGGTAATATTAGTAAATATAGGCCCACAAACTTAACCAATATGAAACCCTAGTAAGGGGACCCATTTCAGCAGTAACCCACATAGATGTATCACGGTACCCTGAACTAGGCAGGGTAGGGCACAATTACTGGGCTGATTGTAAGCGGTCAAAGCAACGGCAGGGGGTACGTCAGTGTAGGTTCCGACGGTTTACGGGCGTGCACGTACTCCGGAGTGGGAAAAGGCCGGCACTGGGTACCACTAGTTATACACTGTGCATCTTGAATCGTGTCGGGTCGCTATCATAAGGATTGATACACCTTATGGTGGGACCAGCATAGGGTATCTACACGCAAGAGAGGGCCGATTGACACTGACACAAGAGAAATTAATACAAGTGGGGAGCCGATCGATAGGGTAGTATGGGTACATCTAACATGTTCACGACAATTAGGCTGATTGAGGTGGAATCCTCACGATAGATGTACACCTGAAGGCTACCACAATTACGTGGATTGGGATCACGTTATCATTTTATACAGACTACTAATTGGGACACTAGTTAGGCGGTGCAGAGATAGATATAGAAATTAGAATAACAAAGTAGTAGCGAAGCAGAGAAAGTGTAGAAGCGCATTTAGTTTATCTTGCCTTATCATACCTTATTCTTATCCTATGTTATCTTGTTCTCCCTGTTTTCACGGTATTGTCTTATATTCAGTTTATTCATGTCATGATGCTTTTGCCTGTTTATATGCTGAAAGTCACTGGACTTACCAGACTCATGTCTAACTTACTTTTGTTTCGCCTCTTTTCTTCCGTTCCCCCCCAGGTTCACAGGGAGGAAATGTTATCACTTAGCTCAGTTTTCTTTCCAAGCTCGAAGATAGTCGATGTATTACTTTGGACTCTCTCTTCCACTGCTATGGCTGGTTCATGCTTTATTGGGGAATATCATTGTTGTTTTTATGCTTCTTTTATACTTGGAAGTTTTAAATCAAGGGAGAAGTTCTATGTATTACATTTATGTATGATTGAAAAATTGTTTGTAAAAGCTTGACTGAGTTAAGTTGTTTATAAAATGACTTTATTTTCCGCTGCTTTATTTGTCTATCTTGTAATTTATCTATATCTTTTACCTAAAATGCTCCACCAAAATTAAGGCATTCCCTTTATGAGTGACCTTAATGGAGATGGGGTGTTTCACTTGGTATCAGAGCTGAAGGTTACCGGATCAGATAAAAGATTTGAAAATTTATTTTCAAAATGGTTTTAAAAGAAGCATTTTCAAAAGAAAAGTTTTGTTTTAAAGGAATATTCCCCAAAGCCATATGCACTATCTTTTTGATCCTCTATTAGAATCCTTGTTTCCTTCTTTCCTGAATCTCCGGGGCTCCTGGCTTTCTGTGAGGTAACCTCATCGCGGCATGGTTCTGCAGGCTTGATGATACTACGACACCTATCAAAGGGCAAAGAAGTGCCCAACTTCCATCTATAGTCGCAATAGTTTCACCTACAGCTAATTTTCTTTCAAGCCTTGTAGGGTTTTCCGTGCGATGGAGGCAGCTTCTCAAGAGACTTGTCAACAAGTTACACAAGGATGGCAAAGATGAGAATGAGGGAGTTTGGCTAAGGAGCACAACCCTAGGATGAAGAACTCATGGATATAGACTTTGTTCACAAAGGAGGGGAGGAAAGAATAGTAAAACCTAAGGCAAAAGGAAGTATCTTTATTATGATATAACGGGTTGTATAATTAAGGGCAAGTGCAAGAACAAATGACAGGATTTTCAGGAGGACAAATACATGCTCTCACCGCCAGCGTACCTGAGAGAGAGGTAGTAAGGTTTCTGTTGAAAGAGTTTAGTTTTTCCTTTTTGATCATCTTGTTAGTACTCTTTTGATTTTAGCACTTCACATTCGTTTATATCTGCTTCCATAGTTGAGTCTCTGCACCCTAGAGCTTTTATAGTAGAAGATCCCATTATTGTCTCAAGTCCAATTTGTGGTTCGGTTCATTTATCTTTGGTTTGTAAGGATTTGAGATACTTATGTTTTGGTTTCATGGGCTATGGGTTAATTCTAGGCATGGATTGGTTAGCTAGTAATTGTTTAAGGATGGTAGTTAGACTTTCGACTTGCCTCGGGAATACCCTCGAGATTTCGTGCAATCCTAAGGGATCAGTTTGTCTTAGCTACCTAGAATCACTTTAGGTATTTATCGGTGATTTTCGATCCGTTGGAGTGGTCCATGAGTACGTAGATGTTTTTGATTAAGGTTAGGGGATTGTCCCCTAAATTGTGAGGTAGACTTCCACATATATCTAGTTGACAATGCAAAGCCAGTTATGCGATCAACGATAGTTTTGGAGCAAGATTGGCAACAATAGCCAGAGTCGGTTAAATTCTCAATTGTTTTGTTGTTTTGCTAGTATCATCTTACATAAATCGTCCAAATTCGGAGGAGGTATTCCTTGGGTGCTTGTCTGATATTGGTTTAGGCCTTTGCGGCTTGTACTTGAGGGATGTCAAGTTCGACTAGGGTCATTTGCATGAGAGATATCGACCCTCAGATTTGTGACATGATGGATAAACTAAGTAGAAGAGAGACCTCTAACCATCTTAGTGTATACACTTGGTATCGTGGTTAACATCTGTTTATCTTGGAAAGATAGTTTGACTACGTTGGATACCCTCTAGCATAGTAAGTGATCGAGGTCCTATCTTTACTAGTGAGTTTTGGAAATGGAAGTCAAGAAGCTTCGCAATCGTGAAGTTAAATTAGTTAAGGAATAGTGGAGTGAAGCTCAAGAAGACGCAACGTGGGAGACTGAAGACAAGGCACGCTTATCATACCCTTTTTCTTAAGGGTATATCCTTGATCTCTTTTTCTAGGAATTCTATGCATGTTTGTTTCTATCTTCTTAGGTATATCCTCTAGATCATATCTTCAATCCTTAGGTAGAAGCCAATGGATGTAAACATGTGTTTGAAACATGTTATGATTGGTGGATGCAAGTGTTTGCTAGTGGTTGCTCGTGGATGCATATACACACATTAGGCACTAGATCGGCTCAGTCACTTTCATACTGCATATGCATGAGTGAACTTTTATATATATATATATATATATAGATTGAAACTTGATGTGTTATCATATGGATTTGCATATGGGTGAGTGGATATGCACACATATAGTATTTACATGATTAGGGATATTTGCATACATGTTGGACGCATGACACCCTCATGATTCGCATTAAGGGGGTCAACTGGATCAGTAGACCGCCTGGTTTTGCATTAGATAAGAGACATATACACACACTCTACATATGTTCATATGGCAATAGAAATCTTTTAAGGACAATAGATGCCTATGATTGAATGGTTGAGTAGATGGATGTTGGATGTTAGGATATACGTTCTTCCTAACTTGAAGATTTCGGGGACAAAATCCTTTAAGGAGGGGAGAATGTAACACCCCGTATTTTCTGTGAATATTAAACTAACAAATTATAGTATACTGAATTTTTAACAGAAGAATTAAAAGAAACAGGTTACTCCATTGTGTTCGTCTCGGAATTCTGCTTGAGATAGAGTCTGAGTTTGCGTAAATCGGACTCCGTACGAATAAGTTATGACATCCAGAAGTTTCAGGGGTTTAAATAAAAACCAGCCCGAATTCAAATTTAAAGTTTCGAAATTCAAATCACACATCCGGGCTGGGTGGAAGATTTCCTGCCCAGGACCCAGGTCGAACAGGGAGTTGACCTGGGGGCGACCTCCCCCCTTTTCCAGTTCCGTGGATAGATTCGTTTTTCTGCATTTAGACGCCCGTTCTGACCAGATTCGTTGCTCCAAAGCTATTTAAACACCCCCAAACCTCACTTTCTCTCCACACAACTTCATTTTTCCTATACTCTACCCTAATTCATTTCAAAATAAATCAAAGATGGGGTTATGCTGCCCAAGTTCTTCGTAGAAAACAAATTTAGAATTCTAGTAGATATTCAAAGGCTAATTCAACGACTTCAACAACTATTTCTAAGAATCAAATCAAATCTAAATTAGAAGAACAAATAATCTACTTCAAGGGAGAGCTATTCAGTTTCAGAATACAAAACCCAAATTCAAGACCCTTCTGTAATTTGTAAGTTCACGTTACTTTCAGAAATAAAAGTTAATTGTGATTCTGACATTGTAATAAATCTGGATCTGAGATTATGCCTGTCTTTCTATATCCTTTGGATCTATCTCGTTGATAATATTATGTCCATTATTTCCCTCTTTTTTCCTTTTTCTTTCCTTCTTCCCTTTTTGTTTTATAGCCAGGCTACTACGAGCCTGAGCCAGATCTCATAGTAGATGAACGTATGTTGGAAATAAAATTCGGCATAAAATATGATTTGGACATAACTAGCGCTAAAATTAAAAAAAAAAACGAATTAAATTGTGTATAATTGGGCATAGTTGAGTTGTAACTGATTTGAGGACATAACACATGTTGTATTCAAAACATAAAGTGTATCGAACATATGACTTGAGATTTGAGGCATAAAAT
Organism: Allium sativum; assembly: GCA_030737875.1. Taxonomy (NCBI): domain Eukaryota; kingdom Viridiplantae; phylum Streptophyta; class Magnoliopsida; order Asparagales; family Amaryllidaceae; genus Allium; species Allium sativum. Next base: position 436,914,413 of record CM060912.1, read on the forward strand.
ATTGGACATATGACTTGAGATTTGAGGCATAAAGTATTGGACATATGACCTGGGATTTGGGGCGTAAATTGGACTGAAAATATAAGGCATAGTACATGTTGTGGTCTAAGATCTAAAATTTGGGCATATATATATATCTATATATATGATAATTTATGATTTGGAAGAAGAAGATTAGGGTGTATAGTGATGTATGGCTTAGGCATGAAAACAAGACTTGCCTTTGTTTTGTAAGTCAGTTACTTTTTAAATTTGAACACCTAAATCTAATTGTGACATAACATAGATATGATAATATGCCTGATGTAAGTTATCCTTTCATTGAAATCTGCACTTGAGTATATATCTTTGGGAATCATTTTTGACTATGAAACTGGTCCACTCATATCTATCCTTATTGTATGTCGGAATTGTAATCCTTTTTAAGTTCATGATATAATTCTTATCATATCTATATGCCTGCGATGTATTCCTTGCAAAATTTGTCTTTTTAGTACATCAAGTTTATTAGACCAGTAGTTCTTATCATCATATGACTATGCCTATTCTTACGATGTTCCATCTTGCTTCTCCCCTTATATTATGAATCTTGAGTTGAATCTCGAAATACGTACATTATGAATGCGGAGGAAATTGGGTATAACATGAAATTGACATTATTTGTCATAATTTGGAACATGTGACATGGCATAACTGTTAAGATGCAATTTGATATGAATTATGGAATATGTAATTTGACATATTGAACGTAGAATTGGCATGAACGACAAAGTATGAAGTTGGCATGTAAATCAAGTTTTGGGCAAAATTGTTATTGTTGCGAATTCGGGTAACTTGAGCATCAAATCTAGGTTGGGTGTAAAATGTAACCTGACTAGTTTTGGTGAATTTGGTAATTAGCTTGTATAATCTAGATTTGGGTATACAGGGTAAATGTGTAGATTAAAGATGAACATGCCTAACCCGAGGTTAGATTGAGTTGTGGTGTAAAACTGCCCAGAACCGCCCAGAACCGCCCAGCACATCCAGTAACCACAACAACACCTATCTAATGTGAGAGGTTAGTGCATCATGCCCAAGAAAAACCCGAGGTTAGATTGAGTTGTGGTGTAAAACTTCCCGGAACTGCCCAGCACATCCAGTAACTACAACAACATATATATAATATGAGAGGTTAGTGCATTAATAAATCAATTAATGCTAATGAACAAGATGAATGAGTTGTGGTGTGAATGGCGTGGGCCATCACTAGACCGGGGATAAGGCTAGGCCTTGTCCCGTTTCTAGTATCGTGCCGTTTTGCCGCCGAAATTTTCTAAAATAAGATAGAAAAATAAAATATCATTTTATTTAATAAATGAACCGAATAGAATATTCATAGGTTGAATAAAATATTTTATCGTTAAAAATATAATTTTTAACGTGAATGTGAGTAAATAAATATTTATAAACAAATCGACCGATTTGTTTATATACACTGATTTGACTGATATTGATTGGGATGATAAATTTTACATATCGCCCAACTGCACAAATAAAATCTGTGTTTGATTGTTTGAAATCCCACACGGGTATTGGGATAAAATACAGCATACACTAATCCGAATAATTAGTTGTATGTCGATCGATTGATTGACAGACTATTATAAGCGTTAGATATCTATATTGGATGCTTATACAGTGTAGTGTACTTTGGATGATGGTTGATTATTTATCGTTGCTATTATATACATTTGTCGTATGAAATCCATATAATTATCTTTATATGGTAATTGATTGGGCCTCATTCCAATCGGGAAAATAAAGGACATTATAAAATAAAGGTTCATGTGTTGACAGTACTCATCCGTTAAGATTAGTCATGTGTTGAAAGAAATATTTTAATAATAAAATTTACATCTTTATCATTATAAAATGAAGGTTCATTTGTTGGCAGTACTCATCCGTTGAGATTAGTCATGTGTTGAACGAAATATTTTAATAATAAAATTTACATCTTATCATTATAAAATGAAGGTTCATGTGTTGACAGTACTCATCCGTTGAGATTAGTCATGTATTGAACGAAATATTTTAACAATAAAATTTACATCTTTATCATATATGAAATTAGAAATTAACTAGAAAATAGATGAGATGAATGGTTTCCTGGGTATTGATCTGATGTTGGTTTCGGCCTTCGGGGTTAATATTTAGGGAATCGTTCTCTTACTAATTTACGGTTGGAGTCTGATTTGAAATCAAACGACAGATACCATAATTTTTATAAAATATATTAAATAACAAACATAGTCACACGTGGACAGTACCCATTCGTTGAGATTAGTCATGTGTTGACAAAAGTATAGATTCACATATTGAATAGAATAAATATTCATTTGTCGAATAGAATAACTGGATTATTGAAATATATAAAGCCGTTTTGATTAGAGATGCGCTATTTTGACGCGAACGATATTTATATCGATTATATTCGTTTTATAATGAATATTGAAAAGAGATTTAAAAATCAAATATATAGAAAACGAATTTGAATTGAATAGAAAAACGAAATTGAATTGAATAGAAAAACGAAATTGAATTGAATAGAAAAACGAATTTGAATTGAATTGAATAGAAAATAAATTCGAATTGAATTGAATATAAACCAATTTCGAATTGAATTGAATATAAACCAAATTCGAATTGATTTGAAATAGAATTGAAATCGATTTGATTTGAAATCAAATAGAAATGAATATAAAAAGAATTTATAAGGGAAAATTCAATTTTGATTTGAATTTGAAATGAATGTTGAAATTGTTTTTGAATGAATTTAAAACTATTTATAAAATTCGTTTTAAATAGAAATCGACGAAATATATATTATATATATATATATAATATAATGGCCTGAATAGAACGCGCCGCGCCGCGACAGTTCGTAAATTTCGACCATTGACTTCGAACGGACATTACGGGAGATCCGACCGTCGGATTCTCCTAAAACTGGAATAATTGGATTCGTATCGAAAAGATCTTTCTAACGAATATTAGTAATTTGAAATCTAACGGTTGGATTTGGAGATATGTCCAAATCAAATTTGGAAAAGGTCACTGTAAGTGCAGTTCGATGGCTGTTGATGGAAATCGACTGTACGGGCATTGATAAAATTATTAAAAATAGTAATAATTTGTGTAAAATCATAAGAAATGATTTGGAAAAAATTGGGATGAAAAACTCCATATTTGAAAAGACAAAAATAGATTTTTATCAAAATGAACTAGTTTTGAACTGAAATTAAAACCCATTTATTTTTAAATAAATAAATTGGATTTGAAATGGGTTTTAAATAGAATTGATTTGTGGGTTTATCGTGAACAGTGTTTTAAATACCACTTGTTCTTTAACCCGATAATAAATAGAATGTGATTTGGGTTTATCGTGAACTGTGTTTTAAATGACATTAGTTCTTTAACCCAGTAAAAGGAGTTTTAATGAATCTGCAATTAGATTGAAATGTGAATTGATAATCTAAATTATCAAATTTGGAAAATGAGCGAGAATGGAGTATCACCAGTTTTGCTCCAAAGCGATAGTTAAATCTTTAATTAGATTTGAACGTGAAATGGTAATTAATTTTACCGATAACACCGTGGTGTTAGATATGGAGTATTACCAGTTTTGCTTCATGGGATGAATAGGTTGGGATTGGGAAATAAAATAAATAATTACTTTGGTGTGGTTCGCTAATCCCGACTAGTTTGGAAAACCATAATTTGGTTTGAAATGACATCCAAAGGAAGATTAAAGAATAAATTTAAAGAATTTATCTTTGATAAAATTAATGGGAACCTTTCCCTAAGAATGTGAAATTTAGAAACCAGCTATAGGTTAGTTAAGAAGAATGGTTTCCTGGGTATTGATCTGATGTTGGTTTCGGCCTTCGGGGTTAATATTTGGGGAATTGCTCTCTTACTGATTTACGGTTAGTGACTAATGAATTGGAATGAAGCGTATGTTGTGTTTGTATAACATTTGTTTTTAATATACGCGGGTTGTTCGGAAAGGCCGGGTTTATACCCATTCTGAATAACCAATTCGATGATAAGTCGAAGATGAAGACGGTGGTTGAAGACCGGAAGTCTTCACATCGTTTGGGTGATTACTGATGATCTTGATTGGGTTGTACACCCAAGATGAGGGAATCAGTTGGTGGTCGTCCAGACGTACTTGGAGATCGATGGATATGCGAGGAAAGTGCCTCCGGTTTCGTTCAGACCAGAAACGAACTTGTAAATGGATTGTGTGTCTGACATTGGACTTTATTCTGTGTTGATTGATCTCTATTAAATATACATCTGTTTGGCGGTGGAGAATTTATTCTCTTGCTTAACGCCCTTCTCTGAGACGTACGAGCTTAGAGGTTATATATCGATAGATATCAATCGCATGGCATGAATTGCCTGTGTGGCATGCTGAGTTGCATGGATCAAGGCTTCTATTTAAAAGCAAAGTCTTGTGGTTGATGATCAAAGCACGGCCTACGTGGCATAGCTTTGTGTATAGCGTGGATTAGCGAGCCTCACACCTCGGTATGAGTTAATAACGGGATACCGACCTTTGGGAGAACACGACGTTTCTTTCTAGCTTTGGTGGTGTCAGTGACTTACCAGCCCTGACATTTATATACTTTTCACCTTTGTGGTTGTCGGAATGAGGCGCCTCGATTATAGGTCTGTAAGGACCGGGAAACTTGTGTTCAGGAATAACTAATCCTCAAACGTAAGAGAGGAACGGTCCAGCCGATTCCAGGGGTTGCCCAGAGTGTGTAGTCCCGAGGCATTTGCTAGAGTGTCTCGAAGCGGAGAGGAGCTTGCCCCTTGCCTCGACTCATGACGGAAATCCAATTTCCAATACGAGATATTTCGGCTTTATTTGTAGAGCCTAGTATGGCGACATAGTAGCATGGGATGCTATGCCGTCTATGATTTATATTTATGATTGAAATTGTTTTGACACTATACACTTATTATAGTATCAAATGATTTGTTTTTAAACGTACCAAGCATGTTTGGCTGTTATAAGGTAAAACCCTATCCTTCGGCTTGCGTTGCATTGTGTGATGGGACCTGGGTCTTATAATAGCTTCATTTTTCGAAAAAGCATTGCGCTGTTTATTCTATGCACTGGTATTCTTGGGAGGAAACCCGTTCCGTGTTATACGGCGTGGTCCCTTGAATTACTCTCTTTTAAAGTAAAGTTTCAAATAACTGTTTTAGTTCTCACACCAGTCACATGACTGACCTGGAGTTTATTGTTTTAACCTAAACTCTGGGTGCCCCTATTTTCTACACGGGCAGCTAGTAGTTTTGGTTTTGCAGATTTGTATTCACAGGATCCTGGTTTACAGCTGGAATGATATCCGGAAAGCTCTGTATCCGTATATCACCTTCAGTTGTGCTTTGTATTATTTTCCGCTGCTATGTAATATATTGTAATCTCTGATATTTATCGAATGTAATTTATTCAATTATACTCTGTATATTCTTGTATCTGATGGAATTGTTGTAATAACAATGAAATGTTCTTCCGTATGCGTTCATTTGTGTGTTGTTCTCAAAGTATACGCTCTTTCCTTCACGGGGAAGTAACGGGTTCTCACAATATATTTCTCAAAACAATTCAGTATTGGATTTCAAATTCCAATTCCATAATTCCATGTCACAAATTGGTTTATTATCAACATTCAAATTCCAATTCTAGACTTTCATATCACAATTATCTTAATTCGAATGAGATCTTATATTCAAACAAATTGTGCTTAACGACTTGGATTAGAAGTAAACTTTTTATACCATATAGTGTGTGTGTGTGTGTGTGTGTATATATAAGTAGTTAAGATTAAAACACAATAGTTTAGACAAAAGTAGTTATTTATTGGATATAAACAAAATAGTATAACGAAAATAGTTTGAACAAAATTGTTTAATATAAAATAACACTAGTTTTAAATATAATATTTTGGAATAAACAGTTTATTTCCTCTTAAACCATTAGCCTGATCAAGTTCCAAAATCCATTTATTTAAAATTTTAATAATTCAGAACAAAATTTCTGTCACTTCAATTTACCATTTAATATCAAATCAAACTTCGAATTAATTAATTCAAAAATCAGCGTTAATTAAACAAATCAAATTTTAATTACCCATTTAAACATATTTCATTAAATCAGTTTTCAAATTAAATTTCGAATTCGAAACCAATTTCCATTATTTTAGTTTCAAACCGTAAATTCTAAATTTTGTCACACTTCATCGAGTTGATTTGAATCTCAAATCCCAAGTTTAACACTTGAAATAATCCAGTATCTATTATCCAATTTAAATCTTACATTCACTTTAAGATTTCAATTCTCACAAATTAAGTCAAACTTTATTTATCAATTACATTTAACAACTTAAAATTTTCATCTATAACATTTCATATTTCATATCAAATTTGAAATTATTAATTTCCAAATTCCCAAATACAAGCTTTCATTTCAACGATTCATTTCAAAATAGAATTTAATTCAAACTTTAATTGCATTCAACAAAATCCACTTAAGGTCAATTATAACGTATATTCCAAATTATGGATTAACTAAAGACCAAATCTTAAATTCAAATAAATTTACAAATTAAATTCCAATTAACAACCAAAATTTAAAAAATAACGTAAACTTAAAAATATATGTTACAAAATAAAATTCAAAATTAATCATTACATTAACAACTTTAGCGAACGTCATTATATTCAAATATTTAATTTATTAACAAATCGAGTTGAATAATAAAATATATTTTTTAAATAACCAAAATTAAAGATTCAATCATGTGGTATTTAATTTCAAACCAACTTCAATTTATAAACGACATTTTGACTTTATAGTTTAATTTTCTACCTAGGCCAAGTAAAACATTTGTAACACCCCACCTCCGTTAAGGTCACTCACAAGGGAATGCCTTAACTTTGGTGGAGCATTTTAGTAAACAGAACAGAAACTTACAAGACAGATAAAACATTACTTGAAAAATTTATAACTTTATTTCAACAGAAGCTTGGTTACATCCTTTCAAATCACAATATCAGAATTCAAGTACAAAATATCAGTCTTGTACAAAAGCCTTCAGAATGCATAGTTTAAAATCATAATCCCCACAGAAGAAGACAACCCATACTTTAAGCACTGCAAGCGGAAGAAATCTAGATCAAGCTAGAGTATTCCCTTCTACAAAACCCCGGGGGGGGGGGGAACGGAAGAAAGGAGGCGAAACAACAAGGGTCAGACAAAAGTCTGGCAAGTCCAGTGATTTTCAGTTATGAACAGATAATAATAACATGACATGAAAATAAAACTGGATGAGAGATAACTGTAACAGATGTAGCAGATATGACAGAAGAACAGAATGATATAAGCTATTGCTTTACACTTCTCTGCACTAATACTAGTATAACAGAATTAGGTGTCACCCTAATGTCAAAACTGAAACAGAAACAGGTACAGAATAATTTCCACGCTAGTAATGGGCCTTTACCACCCGATCAGAAACAGATAGAAGTAGAATGTAGCATAAGGTGTACACTAGTAATTGGGCCTTTACCACCCGAACAGACGGTACCACGCAGAAACAGACAGGTGTTGCCACCCAACAGAAACAGACGGTACCAACAGAAACAGACAGAACTAAGTGTACCCTAAAACCCTACCCCAAGCGATCGGCTCCCTAATACATAAATACCCTGTGCCAGCCCCACCGAAGGGTGTATCATTCCCTAAAGTGGCAACCTTTGAATGACACAGACATATTTACAGATGTCACGGCGTCTTACATCCTCAGAGGCAGACCGGGATCCATGCACGCACATGACCCGGTTGGAACGCACCATCAAAACCCCTCGCCATTATCAGAATGAACCGCTTATAATTAGTTCAGTAAGCGTGCCCGGACCCTACCTACTGTAACACCCCGAATTTCAATTAACACTAATAGTTAGTAATTAAAGTATAATTAATCTCAGATGGAAGAACCAGGGGAAACGGGCTGCGTCATTGCGTTCGTCTCGGAAAAATACGCGAAATAGAGTCCGAGTTTTCGAGAATCGGAGTCCGTATGGCCCGGTTATGGCCCAAAGAAGTTTTAGGAAGTTTAAATTTAAAAAGCAGATTTGAAAAACAAGTTTGGAGCCAAAAGAGGAAAGGGGGGAAAAATTCCCGCCTAGCCCCGTGTCGACAGCCATGTCGACAGGGGTGCCGATAGGGGTGTCGACAGCCCTGTCGACAGGGGTGTCGACACAGGGTGTCGGCCCTGCTGGTCTGGGTGCACCAGGTTTGGTCTTGGCTGAGTCTTGGGCTATGTTCTAGAGGGTTCCTAAATCTAAGGGTCCTAATCTAATCTAGGGTTAATCTAAGGGCCTAAAACACTTTCTAATCCTATAAATAAGACCCTAACCCTACCCTAATTCATTCATAATTAAACCTAGTAACTAAACTATGGCAAAATGCTAGCTCTCATGGCCTCCACTAATTTTATGAAGAGGGTTGCATGCTAATCACTCTCTAATCAACCTCTAATCTCTTCTTAGCATCTTAATCTTCTTTATTTGGTGTGCAAAGTTGCTAGTTGTGAGTTTCTATCACTTTGATGATCTTTTGGTAAACTAATTAGATGAGATGTGATGAGATTTATGGTTTTGTATGTGGGTTAATGAGTTTTGAAATCATATGATATGATGTTAGCATTAATCTTATGTTTATGCATGTTGAGTATGTATGTTTATGCATGTTGAGTATGTAAGTTTATGCAAGTTTAATATGATGTATGTTATGCATGATGCTAAATATGCAAGTTGTGGGCTATGTAATCATATGCATGTTATGCAAGTTCATAGTGATATGCTATGCAAGTTACATGTATGTAAATATGCAAGTTACATGTTTGTTAATATGCAAGTTACATGTTTGTTAATATGCAAGTTACATGTTTGTTAATATGCAAGTTACATGTTTGTTAATATGCAAGTTACATGTTTGTTAATATGCAAGTTACATGTTTGTTAATATGCAAGTTACATGTTTGTTAATATGCAAGTTACATGTTTGTTAATATGCAAGTTACATGTTGGTTAATATGCAAGTTACATGTATGTAAATATGCAAGTTACATGTTTATTTATGTGCAAGTTACATGTACGTAAATATGCAAGTTACATGTTTATTAATATGCAAGTTCATGATGACACACTATGCAAGTCTATAAGCTAATATGCAAGTTTGTTATGCAAAATGAATATGTAAGTTATGTGACATATTATATGCAAGTTATGTGACATGTTATGCAAGTTCATATGCAAGTTATGTGTTTGTTAATATGCAAGATGGCACCTTTGAAACATGTTCATTCATATGCAAGTTGACACCTTTTATATGTGTTATATCATGAACGAAATTACGTGGGAACGATGGGGTAATTAAATGCATAAGTTAATAAGATTGTGTGAAATTAATATAATTATGCATAACACAAAAGTAATAAACATAGTATGGGAATTTGCCTATTTGGTTAGGTGTACCCATACTATGTGTTGGGAATTTACCTATTGAGTTAGGTCTACCCCATGGGAATTTACCTATTAAGTTAGGTCTACCCATGTTAAGAAAACTTGATTAATTAGGGATAATTAATATAAAATTATGAGGGTGATTAATTAGGTGTAATTAATTGACTAAGACACGAGGTTGGACTCAGTTGTAGCGTAAAACTGCCCGGACCCAACCGGCTTAACCAGTTGCTACAAATGTTAGCCCAATGTGAGAGGTCTTAGGCACAAACTAAATACGTAATTAATGTAAAGACACGAGGTTAGACTCTGTTATGACATAAGGCTGCCCGGACCCAACCGGCTTAACCAGCGGTCATAAAAGACAGTCTAATGTGAGAGGTCTTTACAAAGGTTACGTTCTTAATTAATTAATTAAGAAACACTTAACCACATTAGCATGTAGAGGGACATGAGGGGTTAAGTGGGTGCCTTGGGTGGCATGAGAAAATCTAGTGGTTGCCTTGGGTGGCAATAGAAAATACGATTAGAATACTTAACCGAAATGAAACATGTAATTAAAACATGATTAAAGGGTTAAGTGGGATATACTAGAGAAAGGGACAAGCTTAGGTGGGTAGCTTGTGGAGGCCCATTTCAACCAGTAACCCATACGTATCTTTGTGGGCTCGACCCATGTCGAGGACGGGACACGCATACTGGGCTTGACTGTAAGAGGCAAACGGGTTAGCGGTGGCAACGCAAGTCCAACGGGCTTCATATGCGTGAGTGGGCCCGGGCTGGTAGGTAAGCCGTTGTTGCATCGAGTAGATATAAGCCGTGCACCGTTAGTTTTATCAGGTTGCCACATTGGGGAATGATACGTCCCACGGTGGGGCCAGCACGGGTATCTACGTTAGGGAGCCGATCGAATGGGGAAGTAGTGTGTACACCTAGTGGATTGTAGGGCCCCGTGGCGCCTACTTGGTCACCTAGGGGTACGCAAGTACTATTTAGTTAATTTTATAAGTCCTTGGGTGGGATCAACCTTTAGGTTAGAAACGACTGGTGTGGTGCAGTTTAGTAATTTACCTTAGGGAGGGTAGATGCGTCTTTATCCTTTATCTTAGTTCAGTTGGCTGCTTAGGGTACCCATTTATCCCTATATGTTACCATATATCAGTTCATATCTTCTCTGGTTACTTTAACGATTGTATTGTTAAAGTTATAGGACTCGCTCAGACTTATGTCTGACCCCGTTGTTTTTATCTTTTTCCCAACCCTCAGGTCCTGTGGTGGATCCTAGCAGTAGTGGAGCTTGATCGGATTGCTGTTCCAGTCTTGAGGAGCTTGGATAGATGTAAAGCTCCAGTTATCCAGTTATCTTTTCTTTTGTTTTGGCTATTGTATGAGAGTGGGATTATGTATTCCTTTATTTTGATGGATATTGTACTTGACCTTTATTATGGTTTTATGATGTAACCAGACATGTTTTACTTCCGCTGTTATGAGATGATGTTTTTAAAATTCAAGTACTATTTATATCTGTCTTGTTGTAATTTTTCTGTTCTATATTCACTAAAATACTCCACCGATGCTATGGCATTCCCTTAGTGAGTGATCATAGCGGGAGTGGGGTGTTACACGTGGTATCAGAGCCTAAGGTTACCAGAACAGATAAATTTTTTGAGAAAAACTATTTTCTAAGAGTATTTTCGAAGAAAGTATTTTCAAAAGCATGTCTTTTAAAAGAAAAAGTTTTTGAAAAAGAAAAGCATAATCCCCAATAGCCATATCCTTATCTTTCGGAATCTCCTTTTTGAATCTTTCCTCTTTCGTTTCAGCATGGCTGAAGATCTTAACATCCCGGAGGGTTTAGTTATACCACTGTGGTATAGGAGGTTGCAAGAGGCTAGGGCCGCGGCTGCGGGTCCAGCCAATGCTACTACACCAGAGACAACCGCTCCTCCTCCTCAGCCTAGAGTGGATAATTTTGCTAAGGTTTGCAAGGAGTTCAAGGCTATAGGAGGAAAACCTTTTCTAGGTTCAGAGACTTTCGTAGAGGCTAGAGATTGGCTTAAGGAAGTGGAAGAGTTGCTAGATATCTTTGAAGTGGAAGAAGGAAAGAAAGTCAAGTTGGCGGCTTGGTTAATGAAGGGAGAGGCCTCGTTCTGGTGGGAGGTCACTAATGGAGAACGCCCGGTTGACTCTTGGGCAGATTTTAAGCAAAGGTTTGGGGCTAAGTTTCTCTCAAGGGCGGAAGAGAATCTGTTTATGGAGAAGTTCTTGAATTTGAAGCAAGGGAATCTCACGGTGAAAGAATATGTCAACAAATTCAATCAATTAGCGAGGTTTGGCATAGAGTTGGTGAATACACCGGAGAAGAAGGCTTTGAGGTTCGTTAGAGGCTTGAACGAACCATTGCAAGGAATAGCTATGACTCACATTCCTATGGGGGCCACTTTTGAGAAACTTGTCTATATGGCACTTATGCATGAGGATGATAAGAATTCTAAGGCACCAGAGAAAAAGGGGGATCAGAAGAAACCGCAACAACAACAACAACAAGGCAAGGGCGGAAAAGGCAATGGTGACAAAAAGAAGACGAAGAAGAAGTGCTTCAATTGTGGAACACCAGGACACCTTAGTAAGGATTGTCGCAAAAAGAAGAAGACCGGTTGCTTTCATTGTGGTGAAGCAGGGCATCTTGTGAAAAACTGCCCAAAGAAGGGGCAGAAGACGGGGTCTACCTCAGGAGGTCAGGTGCAAGCTCTTATAGCACCACCTCAGTCAGGGGGGCAAGTTCAGGTTCTCTCAGTTCCACCGATTCAGCAGAGAGGTAGAACTATTTCCGTTGAAAGTCTGGTTTTTCTGTTTGATCATCCAGTTCGTACCTTGTTTGACTCTGGCGCATCGCATTCTTTTATCTCATCATCATTAGTTGAGTCACTGCACTTAGACACCAGTCTAGTTGATGATCCCTTGGTTGTTTCAAACCCAATTGGGGGCTCTATATATCTGTCTATGATATGTTTGGGTTTGAAGATTTCTATACTTAGTGTTGAGTTTAGATGTGATGCTTTTGTATTGGGCTTCACGGGCTATGGGTTGATTTTGGGCATGGACTGGTTATCCAGTAATGGTGCCGTTCTTGATTGTGAAAGGAGAGTTGTCAGGCTTATGACCCGCTTGGGTAATACTCTCGAGATCTCTTGTAATCCCATGGAATCTGTTTTGCTAAGTTATCTTGAATCGCTCGATGCTTCGGTCGAGAGTTTGCGTTCTGTCAAAGTAGTCCGGGAATATCCGGATGTGTTTGAAGAAGTAAAGGGTTTGCCTCCGAAGCGGGAGATAGATTTCCGAATTTATTTGGTGGATAATGCCAAACCAGTGTCTTTGCCAGTGCGCCATATGGCTCCTCGTGAGAGAAGAGAACTTCATAAGCAAGTAGGGGAGTTGCTCGAGAAAGGGTTCATAAGGCGAAGTATATCGGAGTGGGGAGCTCCAGTAGTGTTTGCCACGAAGGCGGATGGGTCCCTCAGACTTTGTGTGGATTATAGAGAACTTAATAAGCTCACGAAGAAGAATAGACACCCATTACCGAGGATAGATGATCTCTTTGATCAGTTGGTTGGCGCGTCAGTATTTTCGCAGATGGACTTAGCTACAGGGTTTCATCAGTTAAGAGTGGCGGAGGACAGTATAGAGAAGACTGCTTTCCGGACTCCGGACGGTTTTTATGAGTGGCTAGTGATGCCATTTGGGTTGACAAACGCCCCTGCATACTTTGTTGATCTCATGAGTAGAGTGTTCAGAGAGTATCTGAATAAGTTTGTAGTAGTTTTTGTGGATGACATCTTGGTCTTTTCCAAGAGTGAAGAAGAGCATGCCTTACATCTCAAGGAAGTGTTGGAGACTCTTCGAGCGCATAGTCTTAAAGCTAAATTCTCTAAATGTCATTTTTGGAGAAGAGAAGTGCGATTCTTAGGGCATGTGGTCTCTAAGGAAGGGATAGCTGTGGATCCCGCAAAGATAGTATCTATCCAGGATTGGAAAGTTCCTAGAAATGCTACCGAAGTAAGAAGTTTCTTGGGGTTGGCAGGATATTATAGGAGGTTCATCAAGGACTTCGCGAAGATATCAGCCCCATTAACCCGCTTGACGAAGAAGAATCTGGTTTTCTCATGGAATGTAGAGTGTGATGATGCTTTCCGACGGTTAAAGAGAGCTTTGACCACCGCTCCAGTTTTAGTGCTTCCAGATGGGAGTAAGCCGTTTGTTGTTTATACCGATGCTTGTGGGACAGGATTAGGCGCAGTCTTGATGCAGGAGGGAAGGGTAATAGCCTATGGGGGGAGACAATTGAGAGTGCATGAGAAGAATTACCCTACCCATGATCTAGAGTTGGCCGCGATTGTTTTCGCACTTAAGTCTTGGCGCCATTATCTTCTTGGTGAGAGATTCGAGTTGTTCACCGACCATAAATCATTGAAGTACTTATTCTCTCAGAAGGATTTAAACTTAAGACAGCAAAGGTGGATGGAGTTCTTAGCATCCTATGATTTCGAGATAGCATATACTCCTGGCAAGGGTAATGTGGTGGCGGACGCTTTGAGTAGAAAAAGGCTATCTTTGAGTCCATTGTTCGTGGAACGGCGAAGCTTGGAGTTTCTTTCTTTGTTTGACTTCAGACCTTCTGTTGATTTTGTACCTGGTTTGTTGGCATCCTTGGAGGTTAGACCTACTCTTTTGAGACGGATTGGCGAGGCTCAGCGAGACGACCCACAGTTGGTTGAGTTGGTAGAGAAGCTTATAAGGGGGGAGTCGTCCAGCCATTTGGGTAGATACACCATAGATGATAAGGGATGGTTGCATAGAGACGGTAGACTTTGTGTACCGCAAGATGAGGGTTTGAAGAAGGCTATTTTGGATGATGCACATCGTTCAAGAATGACTATTCATCCAGGTGGAGACAAAATGTACCAAGATATGAAGAGAGTTTTCTTCTGGGCCGGTATGAAGAAAGATGTGGCCGAGTATGTGGCTAGATGCTTAGTGTGCCAACAAGTTAAAGCGGAGCAAAGGAAACCCGGTGGGTTGCTACACCCATTGGAAGTTCCGCAATGGAAGTGGGATAGTGTCTCGATGGATTTCATCGATGGGTTACCGAGATCGAGGAAGGGCAATACGGGAATTTGGGTTGTGGTGGACAGACTTACCAAGAGTGCCCATTTTATACCCGTAAAGAGTAAGAGGACCGCTCCATGGCTTGCTTCGGTCTATGTTAAAGAGATTGTTAGATTGCATGGCGTACCATCCAGCATTGTGAGTGATCGAGATCCTATCTTCACTAGTGAGTTTTGGAGAAGTTTGCAAGAGGCGGTAGGGACTCAGTTGTGTTTGAGCACCGCATATCATCCTCAGACGGACGGTCAGACTGAGAGGGTGAACCGTATCTTAGAAGATCTCTTGAGGCTGTGTATCTTGGATTTTGGAGGTACATGGGAAGAACATCTTCCTTTGGTAGAATTCGCATATAATAACAGCTTTCAGTCCAGTATTGGTATGGCTCCTTTCGAAGCTCTTTATGGAAGGCCTTGTCGATCTCCTACATGTTGGTGGGAATCTACGGATAAGATCTTGCTTGGGCCGGATATGGTTAGAGAGACTTCAGAGAAGATTGATTTGATTCGAAGACGGATGAAGGCAGCGCAAGATAGACAGAAATCTTATGCGGATCGGAGAAGGACGGATCTTGAGTTTGAGGTTGGGGATATGGTTTTTGTCAAAGTATCTCCATTAAGAAATGTAGTTCGCTTTGGGTCCGTTGGGAAGTTAGCACCAAGGTTTGTTGGACCATTTCCTATTAAGGAAAGGATTGGACGGATGGCATATAGGGTGGAGTTGCCCGACAGACTTAGTGGTGTTCATGATGTATTCCATGTATCACATTTGAGGAAGTGCTTACATGAGACCGCGGAGGTGGTAGAGCCGAGCTTGCTTAGAGATGTAGAGGTAGAGCGTGATGCGACGATTCGACGAGCTCCTACTCGCATCCTTGGGTCAGAAACTAGGAAGTTGAGGAACAGAGAAGTTCAGCTAGTTAAAGTGCAATGGGGAGATGACGAAAGCAATGCTACTTGGGAGACGGAAGCAAAGATGCGTTCTTTGTATCCATTTCTTTTTGAGAGTATGTCTTTTAACTTCTCCTTTATTGCTTGTCTAGTACTTATCTTATCTTTAGTATATCCTCTCGCTAGTACCTATGACCTTTAGATAGGGTAAAACCTATGGTTGAAACATGTGTTTGAAACATGTTATGGTTGATGGATGCATATGGATGCAATTGTTTGCTAGTGGTTGCTCGTGGATGCATATACACACACATTAGGCACTAGATCGGCTCAGTCACTTCATGATTGCATATTGCATAAATGGATGTGGTAGTTAGATTGATGGATGTATCATGGCTGTGTTATCATATGGATGATGCATTTTTGTGTATGGTTGTGCACGCATGTAGAAATTTGTATGTGTCAATAGGGTTTCGCATACATATTGGATGCATGGCACTATCATGGTTTGCATTAAGGAGGTCGACTGAATCAGTAGACCACCTGATTTTGCATTAGTATACGGACATATACACACACTTTCCGCATATGTTCATACGTCATTAGAAGTTTCTAGGGATAATGGTTGCTTGTGGTTGATGGTTTAGTAGATGGTTGTTTGGTTAGTAGGATACGTTCTTCTTAACTTAGAGATTTCGAGGACGAAATCCTTTAAGTAGGGGAGAATGTAACACCCCGAATTTCAATTAACACTAATAGTTAGTAATTAAAGTATAATTAATCTCAGATGGAAGAACCAGGGGAAACGGGCTGCGTCATTGCGTTCGTCTCGGAAAAATACGCGAAATAGAGTCCGAGTTTTCGAGAATCGGAGTCCGTATGGCCCGGTTATGGCCCAAAGAAGTTTTAGGAAGTTTAAATTTAAAAAGCAGATTTGAAAAACAAGTTTGGAGCCAAAAGAGGAAAGGGGGGAAAAATTCCCGCCTAGCCCCGTGTCGACAGCCATGTCGACAGGGGTGTCGACAGGGGTGTCGACAGCCCTGTCGACAGGGGTGTCGACACAGGGTGTCGGCCCTGCTGGTCTGGGTGCACCAGGTTTGGTCTTGGCTGAGTCTTGGGCTATGTTCTAGAGGGTTCCTAAATCTAAGGGTCCTAATCTAATCTAGGGTTAATCTAAGGGCCTAAAACACTTTCTAATCCTATAAATAAGACCCTAACCCTACCCTAATTCATTCATAATTAAACCTAGTAACTAAACTATGGCAAAATGCTAGCTCTCATGGCCTCCACTAATTTTATGAAGAGGGTTGCATGCTAATCACTCTCTAATCAACCTCTAATCTCTTCTTAGCATCTTAATCTTCTTTATTTGGTGTGCAAAGTTGCTAGTTGTGAGTTTCTATCACTTTGATGATCTTTTGGTAAACTAATTAGATGAGATGTGATGAGATTTATGGTTTTGTATGTGGGTTAATGAGTTTTGAAATCATATGATATGATGTTAGCATTAATCTTATGTTTATGCATGTTGAGTATGTATGTTTATGCATGTTGAGTATGTAAGTTTATGCAAGTTTAATATGATGTATGTTATGCATGATGCTAAATATGCAAGTTGTGGGCTATGTAATCATATGCATGTTATGCAAGTTCATAGTGATATGCTATGTAAGTTACATGTATGTAAATATGCAAGTTACATGTTTGTTAATATGCAAGTTACATGTTTGTTAATATGCAAGTTACATGTTTGTTAATATGCAAGTTACATGTTTGTTAATATGCAAGTTACATGTTTGTTAATATGCAAGTTACATGTTTGTTAATATGCAAGTTACATGTTTGTTAATATGCAAGTTACATGTTTGTTAATATGCAAGTTACATGTTTGTTAATATGCAAGTTACATGTTGGTTAATATGCAAGTTACATGTATGTAAATATGCAAGTTACATGTTTATTTATGTGCAAGTTACATGTACGTAAATATGCAAGTTACATGTTTATTAATATGCAAGTTCATGATGACACACTATGCAAGTCTATAAGCTAATATGCAAGTTTGTTATGCAAAATGAATATGTAAGTTATGTGACATATTATATGCAAGTTATGTGACATGTTATGCAAGTTCATATGCAAGTTATGTGTTTGTTAATATGCAAGATGGCACCTTTGAAACATGTTCATTCATATGCAAGTTGACACCTTTTATATGTGTTATATCATGAACGAAATTACGTGGGAACGATGGGGTAATTAAATGCATAAGTTAATAAGATTGTGTGAAATTAATATAATTATGCATAACACAAAAGTAATAAACATAGTATGGGAATTTGCCTATTTGGTTAGGTGTACCCATACTATGTGTTGGGAATTTACCTATTGAGTTAGGTCTACCCCATGGGAATTTACCTATTAAGTTAGGTCTACCCATGTTAAGAAAACTTGATTAATTAGGGATAATTAATATAAAATTATGAGGGTGATTAATTAGGTGTAATTAATTGACTAAGACACGAGGTTGGACTCAGTTGTAGCGTAAAACTGCCCGGACCCAACCGGCTTAACCAGTTGCTACAAATGTTAGCCCAATGTGAGAGGTCTTAGGCACAAACTAAATACGTAATTAATGTAAAGACACGAGGTTAGACTCTGTTATGACATAAGGCTGCCCGGACCCAACCGGCTTAACCAGCGGTCATAAAAGACAGTCTAATGTGAGAGGTCTTTACAAAGGTTACGTTCTTAATTAATTAATTAAGAAACACTTAACCACATTAGCATGTAGAGGGACATGAGGGGTTAAGTGGGTGCCTTGGGTGGCATGAGAAAATCTAGTGGTTGCCTTGGGTGGCAATAGAAAATACGATTAGAATACTTAACCGAAATGAAACATGTAATTAAAACATGATTAAAGGGTTAAGTGGGATATACTAGAGAAAGGGACAAGCTTAGGTGGGTAGCTTGTGGAGGCCCATTTCAACCAGTAACCCATACGTATCTTTGTGGGCTCGACCCATGTCGAGGACGGGACACGCATACTGGGCTTGACTGTAAGAGGCAAACGGGTTAGCGGTGGCAACGCAAGTCCAACGGGCTTCATATGCGTGAGTGGGCCCGGGCTGGTAGGTAAGCCGTTGTTGCATCGAGTAGATATAAGCCGTGCACCGTTAGTTTTATCAGGTTGCCACATTGGGGAATGATACGTCCCACGGTGGGGCCAGCACGGGTATCTACGTTAGGGAGCCGATCGAATGGGGAAGTAGTGTGTACACCTAGTGGATTGTAGGGCCCCGTGGCGCCTACTTGGTCACCTAGGGGTACGCAAGTACTATTTAGTTAATTTTATAAGTCCTTGGGTGGGATCAACCTTTAGGTTAGAAACGACTGGTGTGGTGCAGTTTAGTAATTTACCTTAGGGAGGGTAGATGCGTCTTTATCCTTTATCTTAGTTCAGTTGGCTGCTTAGGGTACCCATTTATCCCTATATGTTACCATATATCAGTTCATATCTTCTCTGGTTACTTTAACGATTGTATTGTTAAAGTTATAGGACTCGCTCAGACTTATGTCTGACCCCGTTGTTTTTATCTTTTTCCCAACCCTCAGGTCCTGTGGTGGATCCTAGCAGTAGTGGAGCTTGATCGGATTGCTGTTCCAGTCTTGAGGAGCTTGGATAGATGTAAAGCTCCAGTTATCCAGTTATCTTTTCTTTTGTTTTGGCTATTGTATGAGAGTGGGATTATGTATTCCTTTATTTTGATGGATATTGTACTTGACCTTTATTATGGTTTTATGATGTAACCAGACATGTTTTACTTCCGCTGTTATGAGATGATGTTTTTAAAATTCAAGTACTATTTATATCTGTCTTGTTGTAATTTTTCTGTTCTATATTCACTAAAATACTCCACCGATGCTATGGCATTCCCTTAGTGAGTGATCATAGCGGGAGTGGGGTGTTACACCTACTGTTGGGACAAAGTTTTGATACCAGAAAGGGTTACTGACTAATATGGGTCCCAAACAACAGATGACACAAGCAATTCCCCTCCTATCCTTGTGTCACCAGACTAACAGATTTCAGATTAACAAGTTCAGACATACAGAATTCAGATCAACTAGTTCACAGGTCAGACAAGTTTTAGACTAACGGATCAGATATACGGATTTAACAGATTTACAGATTTGTCTAACTTTATAATTGGGCCTACCGATTCACGGAACAGATTTATTAAACTCATCAGTCTAGTGGGTTTAACCTTATCCGCCCAACACGTTTTAGACATTATATTTATCTCAGATTTTCATTAATTAAATATTAATGCCCAGACCTCTCACATTAGACTGACAGTTTGCGGCTACTGGTTAGGCCAGTTGGTTCCGGGCAGATTTCTGTCACAAACTGAGTCTAACCTCGGGTTTCAAGCACGTTATGACTAACTTCTCACATTAGAACCTATTGTTTGCGGCCACTGGAATATGCCGGGCGGTTCCGGGCAGAATTACGCCGCAAACTCATTCTAACCTCGAGTTAGCCATGTTTATCTTTGCGGCCAATTAATTAATGATTTACCATTTATACCCACACCTAATATACATGTCAATTATTCATAGCTAATTCAGATTATGTCAATAACAGACTGAATATATCAACTTAACAGACATAGCAGATAACAGGTTTAGGCGACTTAACGGATTCAGCAGATTAAGCAACTAGCAAATTTAGAAGATAACAGATTAGGCATCTCAACAGATTTAGGTTGGCATTTTTAACAGAATTAGCAGATGATAGATTTGGCAGATGAACAGATCTAGCAGACTAGGCAGTAGGGCAGAACTAACAGATTAAGCAATATAACAGAACTAGCAGATTAGGCAAATATAGCAGAACTAGCAAATTTGGCAAATATAACAGATTTATTCATTCCTTAAAGTTTCACAACATATCTTGCCTAATTATAAATCTTGCCTAAGTTCACATGCATAAATAATAGTCATGATTCACAATATGATCATATACCCCATGCTTGCATTAAATTTGCATGTCACAGATTATGGTCATAATTTACATGTCCCAATTTAGTTCAACTTGCCTAGTACAAAAGATTAACATATAAATTATACCAAATATAGCTATTGACAAAAATCTCCTACTTAGGTATTATTCACATTTGATAAATATCCTACTTTAATGTAAATCTTTATACCTAAACCATATTCTCCTTATCTCAAGTCATATGTTAACATACCATGGTTCCTCTTCTTCCAATTCACAGAATATGCATAGATCTAAATCTAGTTTACAACCTATGTCCTTTTTCTTTACCCAGTCACAGATTAACCAACTTCTCAAGTCGTATGTTCAATATTCTTTATGCCACAAACTCAAGTCATAGGTTCAATTATATGCCTTAGATTTATGTCCTAAGTTCCAAGTTCAACCTATGTTCTTTCCTCAAATCAGTCACATATCGGTCATGCCCATTTCATGCATTATTCATTTTATTGTCCCAAATGTTTTAGCGTATGTTAATCTCTTAGGAGATTGGCGCAGGCTCGTAGTAGCATGGCTATAGAACAGAAAGAAGAAGAGATACAGAATAAAATAGATCAGAACAGAACATATACAATCTCAGATTCAGATTTACAATCATGTCACAATTATGATTAAAGTTTATATCGGAAAATAACTGCACTTGCCTTGGTTGGATTCTAAAAGAAAAAGGTGTTGTAGCTGTTCTCTTTTAATCCTAATCCTAATTGGAGGAAGAAGGAGCACAAGTCCTAGCTTAGGTTTCAGCAGAGTAGAGACGCCATTGATTTATTTATTTATTTTTAGAGAGGAAGAGAGCAATGGAGGCTAGAGAATTGTATATGAGATTTAGGTTTAGGTTAGGGATGTATATATAGGTGTAGGAAGATATTTAGGACCATTAGATTAACCCTGAATCATGAGAACCATTCAAATGCAAAATCTGCATTTGAGCGAATCGGCCCACGGGATGACAGCCAAACACCCTGGATTAACCCCTAGTCGACCCAGCAAGGCTCAGGTCGACCTCAAAAATGGGCCGGTTCGGTTATTCCCCCTCCCAATTCGTTGTTTTGAACCTTTTTTGCATGTTTATTTATTTAATTTTTATATATATCTATATATATTTCTCTCATATGCATACAAATTTCAAGGCTTAATAACTTCTTCATAATTAACCATTTTTTTATATTCTCATAAAATACGGGGTGTTACATTCTCCCCTCCTTAAAGGATTTCGTCCCCGAAATCTTCAAGTTAAGAAGAATGTATCCTAACATCCAACATCCATCTACTCAACCATTCAATCACATGCATCCATTGTCCTTAAAAGGTTTCTAATGCCGTATGAACATATGCAAAGTGTGTGTATATGGTTCTTATCTAATGCAAAATCAGGCGGTCTACTGATCCAGTTGACCTCCTTAATGCGAATCATGTTAGTGTCATGAGTCCAAATATGTATGCAAGAAATCCTATTTGATACACATCATTTCTATATGAGTGCATAACCATTCATCCAAATGCAACATCCATGTGAGGTGTCAATCATTCTGCATCCACAAAAATCGAAAAATGCACACACATCCATATGCAGTATGAGAGTGTTTTTGAGCCGATCTAGTGCCTAGTGTGTGTATATGCATCCATGAGCAACCACTAGCAACCACTTGCATCCACTTGCAACCATCAAACATAACATGTCTCAAACACATGTTTACACCCATTAGTTTCTACCTGAAGATTCGATCGATAGGATACAGTCGAATGATGGAAGCGGTTACAGATAAGACAAAGACTTGGTTCCCATTAGACATTGGTTGAGAAAATAATTCCCCTAAGTATCAATCCCGAAGACCGAAATCAACATCAGATTGATACCCAGAGGATTACCTCCTTTAGATAATGTCAAAACTGGAAAGCAGAATTAGTCAAATATTTATAGACTACTGGTACAGATCAGGTTCCCTAATGATTCTTAGGAAGCTAAGCATTATAAAATCATATCCCACAAAAACTCAGAATGTATGCGTCATACTTGACGTCTAACACAGATATCCCTCAAACACCAATCTATCATAAACAGATGAGTCATAACCCTTATAGGTTTGAGTCTACAACGGAATCAGAAACAATACTAGTATTAAAGTGCAGAGTATCAATTACAAAATCAAAATACCAGAATCAGAAAGAGTCTTAACTCCATAATCAGATAAAGAAATTAAACCTACTATAGGAATTTTCCTACTTCTATCCTAGCCACTAGCCTCAAGAGTGTTCGCCTGCCCTCATTGTCCTCGTCTCTTCGGGCAGTCCCTAGTGAAGTGTCCCATCTCCCTACAGTTGAAGCAAGCGCCCTTCCTTTTTCTGCAATCCTTGTTCAGATGAGTCGAGCTTCCACAAGTAAAGCACTTTTTCCCCTTCTTATCTTCAGACTTCTCATCGTTCCTTTGCGTTTCCTTTTTGGGCCCTGCTTTCTTATTCTGTGGTTCTTCCTTCTTTATCTCTTTCGGGCCTTTGTCTTCCTCGTGCAGTAGTGCCATGTCCACCAATCTCTCGTAAGTCGCTCCCATGGGTACATGAGTCATGGCTAGGCTGTGTAGTGGCTCGTTTAATCCTTTAACAAAGCGGAGAGCCTTTTTATGCTGAGTGTTGACTAAATCCAATCCGAACCTAGCTAGTTGGTTGAACTAGTTGACGTATTCCTTGACCGTCATACTTCCTTGCTTAAGAGATAAGAACTTTTCCAGTTGTAAACTTCGTTCAGCTTGCGAGAGGAATTTTGTCTCAAACCTTGTTCTGAAATCCATCCATGTCTCAACCGGCCTCTCGGCGTAAGTGACTTCCCACCAGTAGGAAGCTTCGTCTTTGAGCAGCCATACCGCCAACTGTACCTTCTGCCTATCGTCCACCTCGAAGATAACGAATAGATCCTCAGTTTCTTTGAGCCAGTTCCTCGCTTCTACGAATGATTCAGTTCCTTTGAAATCCTTCCCACCCATGGCCCTAAAATCTCTACAGATTTTTGAAAAAGTAATTGCACGAGGAGGGGGTGGAGGAGGAGGATCATTTGTTCGACCTGCGGCGGTGGTCCTAGCCTCAAGATATTGACGAAACCAATCGGGTACGTGAACACCCTCTAGTATCTCAGATGCTTCAGACATGCTGAAACGAAAAAAAAGGAAAGATTCAATACAAAAAAAAGGACCGAAGGAAAGATATATGGCTCTTGGGGATCATGTTTTTCAAAATAAGCTTTATTTTTAAAAATACTTCCTTTCAAAACCTTTTTGAAAATAGTTTTCAAAAACTTTACCCAATTTGGTAACCTTTAGCTCTGATATCAAGTGTAACACCCCACATCCGTTAAGGTCACTCACAAGGGAATGCCTTAACTTTGGTGGAGCATTTTAGTAAACAGTACAGAAACTTACAAGACAGATAAAACAGTACTTGAAAAATTTATAACTTTATTTCAACAAAAGCTTGGTTACATCCTTTCAAATCACAATATCAGAATTCAAGTACAAAATATCAGTATTGTACAAAAGCCTTCAGAATGCATAGTTTAAAATCATAATCCCCACAGAAGAAGACAAGCCATACTTTAAGCACTGCAAGCGGAAGAAATCTGGATCAAGCTGGAGTATTCCCTTCTACAAAACCTGGGGGGGGGGGAGAAACGGAAGAAAGGAGGCGAAACAACAAGGGTCAGACAAAAGTCTGGCAAATCCAGTGATTTTCAGTTATGAACAGATAATAATAACATGATATGAAAATAAAACTGGATGAGAGATAACTGTAACAGATGTAGCAGATATGACAGAATGATATAAGCTATTGCTTTACACTTCTCTGCACTAATACTAGTATAACAGAATTAGGTGTCACCCTAATGTCTAAACTGAAACAGAAAGAGGTACAGAATAATTTCCACGCTAGTAATGGGCCTTTACCACCCGATCAGAAACAGACAAAAACAGAATGTAGCATAAGGTGTACAATAGTAATTGGGCCTTTACCACCCGAACAGACGGTACCACGCAAAAACAGACAGGTGTTGCCACCCAACAGAAACAGACGGTACCAACAGAAACAGACAGAACTAAGTGTACCCTAAAACCCTACCCCAAGCGATCGGCTCCCTAATACATAAATACCCTGTGCCAGCCCCACCGAAGGGTGTATCATTCCCTAAAGTGGCGACCTTTGAATGACACAGACCTATTTACAGATGTCACGGCGTCTTACATCCTCAGAAGCAGACCGGGATCCATGCACGCACATGACCCGGTTAGAACGCACCATCAACACCCCTCGCCATTATCAGAATGAACTGCTTAAAAGTAGTTCAGTAAGCGTGCCCGGACCCTACCTACTGTTGGGTCAAAATTTTGATACCAGAAAGGGTTACTGACTAATATGGGTCCCAAACAACAGATGACACAAGTAATTCCCCTCCTATCCTTGTGTCACCAGACTAACAGATTTCAGATTAACAAGTTCAGGCATACAAAATTCAGATCAACTAGTTCACAGGTCAGACAAGTTTTAGACTAACGGATCAGATATACGGATTTAACAGATTTACAGATTTGTCTAACTTTGTAATTGGGCCTACCGATTCACGGAACAGATTTATTAAACTCATCAGTCTAGTGGGTTTAACCCTATCCGCCCAACACGTTTTAGACATTATATTTATCTCAGATTTTCATTAATTAAATATTAATGCCCAGACCTCTCACATTAGACTGATAGTTTGCGGCTACTGGTTAGGCCAGTTGGTTCCGGGCAGATTTCTGTCACAAACTGAGTCTAACCTCGGGTTTCAAGCACATTATGACTAACTTCTCACATTAGAACCTATTGTTTGCGGCCACTGGAATATGCCGGGCGGTTCCGGGCAGAATTACGCCGCAAACTCATTCTAACCTCGAGTTAGCCATGTTTATCTTTGCGGCCAATTAATTAATGATTTACCATTTATACCCACGCCTAATTTTCATGTCAATTATTCATAGCTAACTCAGATTATGTCAATAACAGACTAAATATATCAACTTAACAGACATAGCAGATAACAGGTTTAGGCGACTTAACGGATTCAGCAGATTAAGCAACTAGCAGATAACAGATTAGGCATCTCAACAGATTTAGGTTGGCATTTTTAACAGAATTAGCAGATGACAGATTTGGCAGATGGACAGATCTAGCAGACTAGGCAGTAGGGCAGAACTAGCAGATTAAGCAATATAACAGAACTAGCAGATTAGGCAAATATAGCAGAACTAGCAAATTAGGCAAATATAACAGATTTAATCATTCCTTAAAGTTTCACAACATATCTTGCCTAATTATAAATCTTGCCTAAGTTCACATGCATAAATAATATTCATGATTCACAATATGATCATATACCCCATGTTTGCATTAAATTTGCATGTCACAGATTATGGTCATAATTTACATGTCCCAATTTAGTTCAACTTGCCTAGTACAAAAGATTCACATATAAATTATACCAAATATAGCTATTGACAAAAATCTCCTACTTAGGTATTATTCACATTTGATAGATATCCTAGTTTTATGTAAATCTTTATACCTAAACCATATTCTCCTTATCTCAAGTCATATGTTAACATACCATGGTTCCTCTTCTTCCAATTCACAGAATATGCATAGATCTAAATCTAGTTTACAACCTATGTCCTTTTTCTTAAACCAGTCACAGATTAACCAACTTCTCAAGTCGTATGTTCAATATTCTTTATGCCACAAACTCAAGTCATAGGTTCAATTATATGCCTTAGATTTATGTCCTAAGTTCCAAGTTCAACCTATGTTCTTTCCTCAAATCAGTCACATATCGGTCATGCCCATTTCATGCATTATTCATTTTATTGTCCCAAATATTTTAGCGTATGTTAATCTCTTAGGAGATTGGCGCAGGCTCGTAGTAGCCTGGCTATAGAACAGAAAGAAGAAGAGATACAGAATAAAATAGATCAGAACAGAACATATATAATCTCAAATTCAGATTTACAGTCATGTCACAATTATGATTAAAGTTTATATCGGAAAATAACTGCACTTGCCTTGGTTGGATTCTAAAGTAAAAAGGTGTTGTTGCTGTTCTCTTTTAATCCTAATCAGAATTGGAGGAAGAAGAAGCACAAGTCCTAGCTTAGGTTTCAGCAGAGTAGAGACGCCATTGATTTATTTATTTTTAGAGAGGAAGAGAGCAATGGAGGCTAGAGAATTGTATATGAGATTTTGGTTTAGGTTAGGGATGTATATATAGGTGTAGGAAGTTATTTAGGACCATTAGATTAACCCTGAATCATGAGAACCATTCAAATGCAAAATCTGCATTTGAGCGAATTGGCCCACGGGATGACAGCCAAACACCCTGGATTAACCCCTAGTCGACCCAGCGGGGCTTGGGTCGACCTCAAAAATGGGCCGGTTCGGTTGTTCCCCCTCCCAATTCGCTGTTTTGAACCTTTTTTGCATGTTTTTTTATTTAATTTTTATATATATCTATATATATTTCTCTCATATTCATACAAACTTCAAGGCTTAATAACTTCTTCATAATTAACCATTTTTTTTATATTCTCAGAAAATACGGGGTGTTACAACATTAGTAAATTAAATACGAGTATCTACCATTTCAACCCTCTTCAGGGTCATAAGTAAATATGTCCAAACATTTCCAATATCAATTGAGAAACTTATAACAAACATAATGATCACTTTATAACTTACTGAAAATTCATTTCCTACACATGTGCTTTATTTTTATGACATGTGTATATCGTGTCAACATATGCGCAAACAATCCAACCTATTCAATTGGCAATAAATAATTCACGTGTTGATTAAATTTAAACAACATATAAATACGATAAATTTATTTTTTTAATTTGTATGAAAACATGAGTTAAGTGTGAGTGCGCGGACACTCATCTTTGATTTCACGTCAGATTGAAAATCCAAACGAACGCGAAATTTTTAGCAATTTCCAAACTCAGCCAAGCCAATCTCGTATTGTCTTCGATATGAACTCGGTGGGAGAATCCGCTTGTGAAATTGATTTATATGAAAGGTATTATGTTGAAAAATATATTATTAAAAAGTACAAATAAAGGAACAACCTCTTACCATTTTCTATTATGTGCATCAAAAGGAAATGTTTCCAAATTTTAGCCAAACTTTTCCTATAGCTAACTTTTGCCAAAAGTTAGCCAAACTTTGCCTGTAGTTAACTTTTGCCTAAAATTAGCCACACTTTGCTTATAGCCCATCACACAAGTTACATTGTATTAGTAATTCTAGCATGCTTGCATCCATCCTTTTCTCTATTTATTTTATAAAAAAAAACTTAAAACACAGTAGCGATAATGATTGACTGGGATAAGCTCCGACATTCAGGCGATGTGATGCATGGTGATGTGAAGGACGACTGGTAAGGTGGTGATGAAGTGCAGACCGAATGCGGAGACAGTGCCGAGGTTGTCAAATTACGGAGATGACGGGCGAAGATTCTGACAGGGCGAAGTTGAACTGCGGGAGGAGGTGTTGGGGCCGTGGGTGAAGCTTGGGTTTGCCATTAAGTTGTCAGTGCAGGTGTTGGCGCTTGGAAGTGGAGTTCGGTTTTCTTTGTGAGTTTTTTCTTTCTTGCGCAAGAAAGTTTCAAGCTTTTCTTCTTAGAAAAGGACTAAGAGTCTGTAGAAGAGATGTCCAATGTTGCATGGAATTTTTAGAAAAAGTTAGTTGCATGGCTTTAGTAAACATAACTTCAAATCTTTTTTTCCTCTAAACATGGCAAAAGCTTGATCCCTTTTTTCATATTCAATTTTTTTTGAACCGATGCTTTGGAAATTCAAAGAAAAGGAGAAGTAGAAGTAGTAAAAATAAAGAGCCAAGAAAAATGGAGGCACATAACGGTTATGCGTACGAGATCCAGGAATTTTGGATCCAATTTACTCGCTCTCCCCAAACGAGCTAACTATTTTACGTCAAATTCAAAAATTCAAACTTACACTTTTTTTGTGTGAACATTGGGATTTTAAATGTGTATTCCAGTAACAACTCGAATTTCAACAGACTCGATTTTCTTTTCAAAATTCAAAATCTGTCGAAGCTCGAGTTAGTTTGTCTCGTATCCTGTAGAAAGCCAAAGATAAATATACCTGAGCTCATAATAGAATTCTCACAACAGAAGGGAATAAAATATAATAGTAGGTAAACACTTAATAATATAATGACTCTATCTTACAAGTATCTCAACGATGCAGAATCTCAACCACCTGTCTAACCTACGAGTTTTTTATGAGGAGGGGATCAGAACAAAAGTTCTAGTAAATGGTCATATTATACTTTCTACAAATAAAACCACATATATTGTTCTATCACTATTTATAATTATTAAGTTATTTTGGTTTATCTCATAATATACTTTCGATTTTTCTGCATAAATCGTACTCATCTACTCCTCAGTAGATTAACCAAATAAATAATATATATATACAGCTATATACGCAATATATCGAGCTATTCCCCATAGTACCCTCCTCGAGTGGTCCTCATCATTGTACTATGAAAATGCACTAGACCTCCAATGATATGCCACGAAAGCGTACTAGGAAACACTGCGAAAGCGAATAAGCCTCTACTGCTACGCCATAAGAACGCCATAATCCCTGAGTTTCTCAACGGAACCCAGTCGAGGGATCTACAGATATATGTAAAGGAAAGTCTCGTTAGGCATACAATACATATATCAAAGATAGGTTTGTCTCTTTCGGCAGCCCTCCAAGGCCCAATCCAACCTATCCCTACTAATGAAAGACTATTCAAAGTGCTAAATGACCACCCTACCATCAAATCTAAACAAACATGTGGTTTCTCATCCAATGACCCGATAGTAAAAATTCATTAGCCTCTTAGCATAGCTCCAGTTTTTTCCGCACACCCTCCGATTGACGATGACAGGTATTCGACGACATACTCTCCTTTGTTGGGTCCCGATCACGAAGCCATCCCCTTTGAGGCACCCATTGAATCATCCTAAGATCATCCCAATTAGTTTTTAGGCTTCTCACCACAAAAGATGCAGCCAATGCATACTCACTTGATGGAACCGTACATACCATGCCTCTGTTGGTATGGCTTCATTAGGCCTATCACAAAGGGCCATCTCGGAGTATCCTCACATCTCGTAGAAGTCCTGCATTTCCTTCCAGTCCCGTTGAATAATAAGCTAGACGTGCTCCTCTCCTGTCTTTAGACACCCGCAATGATCTTCCCCATTGAGCTCTTCATCTCAAATATGTATAACTCATCCAAGCACATCTCATTATTATGTTATTAGACCTTAAGTATAATCTTAAACTACGCGCTTGTTTTTCTTACCACATTGCTAATTAATTTGAATATTTACTAGTTTATTCTACATTCAAGTTATTTGTTTATTAGCTTTACTTAACTGTATATTTTCCGTAATCAGCTTTCACAGCAGGAACATACCACTTCTTATTATTATTTTCATTAAACTTAATTCCTCAATTATAAGTTTGTTATTAATAAACTAACTCTACTCTTTTCCATTTAATTGTAACCTCGTTTTATAATATTACCTAAATTATAATTTAGAGTTTGCTTGTTAAACCTATTTCCCATAATTTAAGTTCATTTATAATCATCCTCTTACTTTCTATTTCATCTTTTAATTGTAACCTATATGTTATAATTATACCTGTACCTACAACAAGTTTACCTATTATATTACATTCCTATTTTATATAATCTATTCTAATAAGTTATATTCCTCGTTCATTAGATACTTAAAAGGTTTCTTATTTCTTTTTCTCTTCATAATACCTTGCACTAATGTCACCCTTTTTATTTCCATCTTTACTATTTATTCTTTAGGAAATCAGACTTATTCCAAATTGATTGGTTATTAAAACTATACAAAACATATTTCCATTGCTTAAGGTAACTACAACAATGGAAACCCATAATTACAAGACATTTCTTTCAATTATTTTTAGGCTATTGAACCGTGCAAAATACGTCACTAATACACATCTTTATATATATTTTTGAACTTGCAATTAGGTTTTCCACTTCTTTTACAAACCAAGCTATTGAAATATATCCCCTTTTTCCTAAAAAATCAACCTAGGCTACTACTAACTTCCAAATTTAATTGATATATATTAATTCCTATATCTAACTTATTTCCCCATTTTGTTTAGCATAAATACAACAAAATTGGACACAATTGAGTTTATACCCCTTTTATTTCAATCCCTATAATTTATGCATATTTTCATTTTAAATCTGAAAAGTGATTTCTTACAGATAATATGAAATTTCTCAAACTTATCCTTTTTGCTACAAATTCACTGCATATAACCTTGTTTATGCCATATCAATGTTTGTCACATTAGTTTAGTAAGCCTTACCAAGTTTGTCTACTTTCAAATTTCCTTTTTATTACACTTTTGGCATAATACGTTCAGTTAGCCTCAAATCATCAAATTTTCCTCTTTTTATTACAATTCCCATTAATTTGCACAGAACAAAAATCAACTTAATTTGCGTCTAGCCAAAATTCAATAAATTTGCGCGTAACCACAATTCAAATAAATTTGTGCATAACCGCAATTTTATTCATTTCGTGCGTAACCATAATTTTATTCATTTTGCGCATAACAACAATTTAATTCATTTTGCGCATAACAACAATTTAATTCATTTTGCGCATAACCACAATTTTATTCATTTTGTGCATAACTAAAATTTTATTCATTTTGTGCATATCTAAAATTTAGCATAAATTGTATATTCTGACGTAGAAGAGGGGAAAAAGAAAAAGAAGAAGAACATATTGTAAATTCCAATAGGAATCAAACGATACAATATACCACTATTGGAAAATATAATTTAAATCTACTCATCTGAAATTTGAGCTTTAATATTTTGGATCTGTTTTTGATCGTCGTTGCTTTCTTTTTAATTCAGATTTATATATCTTTTTTGGCTGAGGATCTGGCCATCTATAGGTTAAATCTACAATCTTCACTTCCAAATCTTGAATCAAAAATCCTAAAACTAATATATATTTATTTTTGAAGAATTTGAAGGAGAAAGGAAATGACAGAGCTCTAGCGCCCTTTCAGAAAATATGAGTTGGAGGCTAAGCCTTGGTTGTTTATTTATAGTTGCTAAGAAGAACGCTGTTCGTTTGATTTAAAAAAAAATCAAAACCGTCCATACAAAATAGATCACGTTGCCTTCCGCAAACATGGGTCCTTTCTGCGTTATTTATGGTGCAATTAAAACATTCCCTAAATGTTATCTTCTTTCCTATTTTTATTCATTCTGCTATTATTATCTTCCATTTCTAATAAAAGTTGAAATTTCAAATTTAAATATGCCTTTATATATTTACGTACAACTCCATTTATTTTTAAAATTCAAACAACGTTATCCCAAAATTTATTTCTTACTTGTTTTTGATTTGCGTATTGCTTTTGAATTTCATGTCTATACATATACTTTTATACGAATTAAATATATATATATATACATGCATATATATATATATATATATATATTTATACATATACACCAATATATATAATTTTTCCTTATATAATGTACACATATACTTTTCTATAGGAACATGCATCTTTTTGATCGGCCTTCTTAAAATTTAAAAACATGACGTTGGTGGGATTTAACCTCACGCGCTACAACTTTGGTGGGAAGTGCTTAACCATTGAACCACACTATGTTTTATTTCATAAAATTAGAACATTGGAAACTCTTAGTTTTATGTGTGTTCCTTTTGTTTCTTCTTTTTTGTGTTTGTTCTGAAGCTTCATTTAATGATATCTTCTTCGATTTACGTCTATTTTCTGCAAACCGTAGGTCTAAGTTGATCAGAAAATCGCCACAGACGCAATGATGCTAGTTCGTAACCAAATTAAAAAAATTACGAATTTTATTTAATTATTTAATTAAAAATGCAGGGTGTTACATTCTTCCATCCTTAGGAAATTTCATCCCCGAAATTTGATAAGGGTAAATTTATGTAACTCCTCGTAAAAATTACAAGCATCATGCGTACATCCAATTTTTGCCACCATTTGTTCAATTGTGCATAGTATAACACAACATAAAAATACATGAATGCAATGAATGCCTAAGAGGTACTTCCTATATGGATGCAGATTCTCTTGAAAACCTTTTGAAAACATGATGCACACATCCTAAATATACTAGCAATTTCTATATGAGTGTAATATTTTTTTTTTTATAAAAAAATTCACTCTAAGAGCGTAGTTCATCCAACTTTTGCATCCAAATCCCCGTGCAGTTTATGCCCTGCTATTACCCCCATTATGTCCCGTAGCGGATTACCACCGCTATGTTTTCCCTAAATAGCCCCTATCATAGCCTCTCCGCTTTTAGCCCCGCTATATTTCGATATTCCTGATATATCCAGTCATTTTCAGTGTATTATGTTATTCCCGATATATCTTTGATAAAAGAAACGAATTGAAAAATGATATCTATACATTATAGAATTTATGAATCTGGGTTTTTTAATTGATTTTTTAATATATATTTTTAGAAACAAAAACACTTCATATTTTATAAAAATTTAACTAAGTTAAATAGCTATTTACGTTTATTTACAGATATATTCACATGTTTTTGTTTAAAATTAAGAATGTACTAATTATAGTCAAACATAATGATAATTTTTAATTTAATTATCATATTCACATTCGTAAATACATTACGAACGAGGTACATGTGCTTTTCCTTGTTTTATCCCCGCTATGACTTTTTGGACCTCCTCCACATTGGATCCGCTAAGCGCTTCAACTGAATAACAAAATACTACTAACCAACTCTAAATTTGCGAATTTCAGAAAAGTCTAATTTTCTAGATTCGATTTCTTATGTTAGAAAGAGGTAAAAAACGAAAAATTACATATTTTTCATCCACTTATAGACACTGTTTTCCCCATATTTGGAAACCTTAATTGCTAATCTTACAAAAATTTCTTTTTTCTATTCCAAGCACAGTTTACATGAGAAAATTTTCTTTTTAGTTTTCCAAACTTACTTTGGAAGAACTCATTTTCTTTTATTGTTCTCTGTTTTTGCAGTTGTTGCCTTTGTTTGTTTCTTTTAGTTGTTCATCTTTTATCTCCATTTTCATTTTATTCACAATATCATATGTTTTTGTTTTTTACCTAGTGATCACCACGTACACTATAAATAAAATATCCCACTAAACTATTCTATTTTTCTAAAATAATGCTTACATAGATATGCAATTCTATGCTAAAAGAAAAAATTCCTATTTCCTCAAGAGTGCTATAAAGGATTTCTACTAATTACTAACTATGTCATAAATTTACTTATTAAAATCTCAACTTGCCTTTTATATTTATTCGTCTTCATCCTCTTCCTTTAAATCATGCTAGTTTTAAAATTTCTTTTTACTTCTTCCAATTAAACAGTAAATAGTTGAAACATATTTTCAAAATTTCTTCATATCTTTACTAATTATCCATGCATACTAATGAGACTATTTCTCACTAAATTATCTTTAATTAAATAAGACTAAGTTTCTATGAACCTTTTCTAAAGAAGACTTTTGTGTTCTGTGTAAAGTAACAAGGAAACTTCAAATTACCATTATTTTGTTGAAATAGGTAGCACAAAATATGGTGTTTCACCTTTATTTTGTATACCTCTTTCGCTGCACATTTCTTTGTCATTTTAACAAAGCATGCTTACTTACAAAGTTATTGATTCATAAAAATTTAACTTATAATTCTTTTTATTCCAACAAGTTAAAGTGTTTCACAATCCGTCCTTTAAGGAAACTTTTATATTTTATTTCATTCAAGGTCACCTATGCACCCCTTATGGCCAATTCATTTATTCGCGCTTTCTCTTACTACCTGTATCGCTTAACCCCACAACTTGCTTACTCATTCAATCATTTCTGAAAACAATTGCATGATTTCCTCAAAATTCATTTTAATTCAACTCTTAATATTACAAACCAGTAAATTTGTAAAATTGTGAACTTTTAATTTTGAACTTGAAAACTTTTCACAAAAATCTTTTTCTACATTTACATTTTTTTCAAGTTCCTTTTTAAAAGTTCTAACTGTGGAGCTAAGTACAAAGCAATTTTTAGCTTTTGCATTTCCAAATTCTTTGCGCAAAATTACATTTCTTTGTCCTAAGTTTTTCCTTTACATAAATTCCTACCAAACTATGTCTGAACTGAAAAATAAGACTAACACCACTTTTGCACCAATTGTATATTTATAAATTCCCAATCCATTTTTCTTTCTTTGTCTTTTCTCAGTATATAAGGCATCACTGCCTAATCCACTAATCTGTACCAAACTTTCAAGTATTTACACATGGAATCTTTTTTTCCAAACATTTTGTACGCTTTCCACCCTAGCCACTCATGAGTCTATAGTCTTAAAAGTTCCATAACCATTTCCTTAGTGAACAAAACTGATATCTCAACTTCCTCCAGGTGTTGATCACTTAATTAGTGGGTTTCCCTATGGATATAGGTATATATATATACATAATATATTTATATTTTAAAAATACAAATACGTTCACTCACTATTTGTATAGGAATCCTAAACTTAAGCTATGATACCAAATGTAAGGGGCTTTATGGCCCATCCCTCAAAGAGCGTGGCTACAATTGGTAACCCCAGACTCACTT
The DNA here is from genome assembly GCA_030737875.1 of Allium sativum. Lineage (NCBI taxonomy): Eukaryota > Viridiplantae > Streptophyta > Magnoliopsida > Asparagales > Amaryllidaceae > Allium > Allium sativum. Next base: position 436,949,895 of record CM060912.1, read on the forward strand.
GTCTTACGGCCAACCTCTCGACTATTCAATAATCAACATATTCACTTGGGATGTGTAGGGGTAAGAGACAAAGCTTTATCACTATTCACAATGGGGGAGCCCCCTATCACGCTAGGCACACAAGGCTAACAAGATCTTGTGAATAGACAAATTATACTTTCTACAAAAATACTACATATACAGTTCTATCATTGGTTCATATTTATTAAGTTATTCAGGTTTATCACACAATATATTTTTGATTTTTTCACATAAATCGTACCCATCTACTCCGTTGTAGATTAACCAAATAAATAATATATATATATATATATATATATATATATACGTAACTATATGCCCAGTATATCGAGATACTCCCCGTAGTACCTCATGAGTGGTCCACATCGTCGTACTACGAAAATGTACTAGACCTCCAATGTTATGCCATAAAAGCAAACTAGGATACACTACAAAAGCGAATAAGCCTCTACTACTGCGCCATAAGGGCGCCCTAATCCCTTAAGTTCCTCCACAGAACTCGGCTGTGGGATATGCACATATCTGTAGAGGACTACCTCGTTAGGCCTACAATATAAATATCCAAAGATAGGTCCGTCTCTTCCGGTGGCACTCCAACGTACCACCCAGCCTACCCATGCTAATGAAAGACTACTCAAAGAGCTAAATGACCGCCCTACTGTAGGAACTAGGCCATTTTGCAGTGGAAGATATAGGTGAATTTCAAAAAAATTACCCCATTGGACACTACACCAAATTCATCATATTGCAACAGTTTTAAGCCGTTGCCAATTTATTTAGCAACGGTTTTAAGCCGTTGCGACGACCTAGGTTGCAATCATTTAGCAACGGCTTTAAGCCGTTGCTAAATTAAATTCGGCAACAGTTTCAAGCCGTTGTAGAATCATATTCAGAAACGGTTTTAAGCCGTTGCTACATGTTATAATACAATCAATAATACATGTTTTGTTGGAATCAATCGATCAAACCGGTCATCCAATTTATCATTTTAACAAATTAAAGTGAAGGATCTATGCAGAAATTATAAATCGAACAAACGAAGTAATTGGGGTTAGAGTTTCATACCTTACAAACCAAATCCATGAAGGTCCAACGAATTCAAATTGGATGAAAAAGGGAATGGAGTGTCGAATCCAAAAGCTCAGCAAATCACCGGCCCTCTATTGGTAATCCACACGAACGCTTCTCTTCTCGATCATAATCGATGAAGAAAGAGGAATTTGGGTGCTAGCCGCCATACCAAGGGTATCGTGAAAAGGTAGGGTTAGGGTTTTCATTTATTTGATCTGTCTTATTAAAATAAAAATGACGGCCCTCCTTTATCTTATAAAGGGAGTAGTCAAAAACCCTTATAAAATCAAGTATACTCCATTTATTAAGGAATCACTTGCATACCTTTTCAATACAATATAAAGTATCAACAAATTTGATAATTTATTTACCCGATATATGTTCTTCCTTTATAACGTTCTATGTGTGTGACCCGATAGGTTATTATAACGTTAGCAACAATTTAAATCGTATTTAAACTGTAAACAGTGAGCGGCATCTAGCAATACATCACTGCTACCCAAGTTATAATAAGATCAACGATTCGATACTTCCTTTTGTGACCAGTGTATCAATGTAATATAGTCCTTTTAACCAACATATCCAGGATTAAACTTGAGGCATGGATCGTATCATCCTCGTTATAATTCAATCCGGTTTTTTCTTGATCGATGAGTAGACTGTTTAAAACAAATCAATATTTGAGCATGGCCATGCATTTCACAGTCTCACTCAATCAAGAGGCCCATGGATATCACTACGAATATATCGTAGGGTTAAATTCCATCTAGATCATTCATAATTTTCATTCGATTCGAGATGTATCCAATAACCACCTTTATCGGTACTCTGTTACGAAATAACTTTAGATGATATCAAAATACAAATATCCTCGAATAAAATTATAATGATTTCAGGTCTGAGGACCATTACATCACTGTCACTATGAGAATAACTCATGATACTGTTAATTATATTCCATGGAGTTATATCACGGTGGGTCAGCCCAATACGGTATTCTCCCATACGTATTTATATCTTGACTTTAATATCACGTATATTAATGATCAATGAGATGTGATCATCAGTCAATCGATATACTAGTCTCAACGCTTTATTGTTGTCCTATATGAACAATAAAACTCGACTAGGGACATTTAAGAATTATAATACTTAATAATTACATAATCTCAAGTTCAGTCTTACTCGAACTATATAATTCTGTATTATTATTCTAAGGACTTCTATTATATTATTATTTATATTATGCAGTAAATACAACATAATAGAATAATATTTTATTCCAAATAAAATAATAACATCAACAGTGTTATCAATCTCATCAAATGCACTAGGGCACAAACTCTAACAATCTCCCACTTGCACTAGAGTCAATCATTTATGTATCGTATACTTATGAAACTAGTGTGATTATTAAACTTCTGCTGCGACAGAGTTTAATTCTGTAGGTCTGCAACATTACAACTTTTGTAACTTTGCAGATATGTTTATTTCTTCTGTGAACAACTTCACATATGGATTATATTTCTAAAATATATGTTTGGATTGATGATGAGTTTAATGTTTTATTCCTGAGCAACAGCCATATTGTTATCGCAATGTATATCATTCGATCAACAATGAATTAAGTTCAATCATGAACTTCTTAATCCAAACATTTTATTTATTAGAATCATTATATATATTTCTTGGTTTTTAAACTAACATTATTTGCAATAATTAATGTGTTATCAAATAACATTTGAATTATTGTATCACTCCCACTCAATTTCTTGTCTATACAAGATTCAGTGGCATTTTGTGGTTTCGAAACGTCTTGAATTATATTTCATTCCCATGGTATCTTAGAGACTGGCTCTCCTTTATTAAGGATACCAATTCGAGTAATAAACATTTTATTCTCAGAGGATATATAGAAATAATATCCATTTGGTTCTTTCGGATATTCCACAAAATGATTATTTGATTTGGATCCAATCTTATCAAAAGAAGGACGTTTAATAAACGTCTTTGCATCCCAAATTTTCGCATTAGACACACTAGGACATTTCCTAGTCCATGTCTTATATGGCGTTTCTAAAATCATTTTGGTAGGATCTAACGCAGTTCTTCTAAATTTAATTAATTAGAAGATCAATATGACTTATCTTGGTCGTACCATTTCTTATAAGGTGTGATTACTCCTTTCAGACACACCATTCCAATATGGTCTTCTAGATGGAGTAAGTTACGAAACAATTTCAAACTTATATGGACAGTCATTAATTAATTGGATTAAATATTCTCTTTCGAACTGTTCGAAAAGTCTTTATTTTCTACTAAATTTTGTTTCTAACTTCATTTTGAATTCTTTGAACATTTCAAAGGATTCTGATATGTATTTCATAAGATATACATATCTATATCTACTAATACCAATAGTAAGTATAATGAAGTAATAAGTCCTGCCTCCAGCTTATGTATTCATTGCTCCATATACATCATTATGTATGAGACCCAATACTTATGATGCATTCACTGTGTCAAGTGAAAGGTGATTCATTTATTTTGCCTATAAAACAAGATTTGCATTATTCATATAATTCAAAATCAAATGGTCTCAAAATTCCATCATTATGGAGTTTTGATATACTCTCTTGTTTATACGGGCTAACTGGTAATGCTACAGGTATGTTGTATTTAAATTATTAAATTTAATCCATTTGTTATTAATGTCAAGTACATTATAGTTAATGATTTATAAATATCATTAACTATTTGCGAAATTCCATACGATATTTCATTTAAACAAAATGAATAACAATTATTCTTTTATTACAAATGAAATTCAAATCTATCAGAACAAGATTTATATTAACATTTATTTTAAATGGAATTTCATAATAACAACTATTTCATTTATTTAATTAAGCCAGTATATTCAATAAAATCAACTTACTATGGATAATCTATCAACATTTGCTTCATTTCCAATTGTAAGTCCATTTGTTCTCTTATCAGATTTCTACTTATTCTACAATTTCTGTAAATCAACATACATTTATGTGATTTATATCTAGTATATAATATTAGGAACGTACAAGTAGATTATTATAACAATTATATATTATTCAATCGAAGTCATACTTTAACTTTGGTTTTAGATCCTCTATATTTGTTAGCACAATTACATTTTAATTGTTTGAGGACAATCCTCAAATTTCAATGTCAGTCAAGAAATTTGATTTAATTCAATTTATCCTTCTTAAGGATTAAATTAAATTATCGAGTTATTTATTATTTAATATCTACAATAGATAATAATAACTGATTCTTTAATATTTATTTAATATAAATACAAATTTTGACAATCAACATTTATATTAATATTAATATATAATTTAAACTAAAATACGCTCCCACTCAAATTAACATCCCTCTGTTTATATATACATATCGATATATATATATATATATATATATATATATAACGGTGTTCCAAGATCCATATCTAGTCATGTCTTGACTCTGCTTTGGCAAATCCCTAAAACACAACTTTTTAGGTAGACATCTTATGTCAATTATATCGTCTATATAATTCTTGGATCGCATGTTGAACATTTTGTTCAGTATTATTCATTTGCTCAAAATATATATAGAATAATTCATGCTTTTGTCTCTAAGGCCATAATCGTATTATGCAGCCTAGTTAAGTCAAACCCAATAATAGGTTGGAGCACCACATTTTACTCCATCGCATATAACCAAAATAAAAGGTGCACAACGCTTTGGCGTTAGTTACAACCAGTGATTTTGGAAAGTGATGAGTATATTATTGGAAGACATCACCATGACTTAATATAACAAAATAATTTTCTTTAAAGGGAATTTATAACTCGTAGTGGCGAACAATATCAGAGTTACTTACATATGTCAAAATATATGTATTTTATATTCATAATATAAATTGAATTTAAAATATGGAATATATATATATAAATTCAATATTATGAAAATGGGATGTACACCTATTTATTTTGAACATTTCAAAATTTAATTAACACAACTTTTGTATTGTAAATTATCAAATATGTCATTCACATACTTGAAGTTCATATAGAATTTCAAAGCAAATGTAAAACAATATGTAGGTCCATTAAAAGGGATTAGCTAATGCGACATATAATAAGCACACATCAGTATTGACCCCAATAAAACCATCAGCTGGTTATATTCATAAACACAGTCCAACTTACATTAGCAAGAGATATGATAATAAGTTTACTGACCAAACATAATGAGCTACAAGTTCATTCATGTGAGATATAACAATGTAAACTGAACAGTATAAATAACTAAAGACAGCAATTACACATGTTTGTCCCTCTGGTTCTATAATGGAAAACCATCCTGCATCAATGTACAGTGCAGATTAGTGTGCATACCAACATCATATATGGATAGCACACTTCAATTATATTTACATCGAATGTATACATAATAAACATACATTTGTATATATACATAATTACAATGACATATCACATATGTAGTGTTATAATGAGACGTTATTGCCAACTCTGAGTGACGGATCTGCCCATTTGCTGAAACAATTTCAGCCGCGGCTTCAATCCCCTATCAAAACAGTTTTTCAAACTATTAAGTTAGTATAAATTAAACACATCATATGTATTTAATATATATACTTTCATTTATATATATATACATTGAATGTATGTATATACAACATCTATATGCATTCATCAATGGTCAATATATTAGTTTAATGCTTTACAGCTAGGTAAAACAGCAAACAAATATAAGTAACAGCCTAAATCATGATCCAGGCATTCTATAACTATAAATCAACATTTATAAATAGCTGTAGTGTTCAGTTCAAATGTATATGCAGTAAATATACAAGTGATGAGGCTTTGCTAAAACCAAAAGAACTGTAGTTTGTAAAACAATGATGCATGCCACTCAGAAAATCACAATACTACTAATCAGTTACGTTCAGTTAAACCGAACTCAACAAATATCATGAAACCAACCTTTAAATGTTTTTAAAGATAAAGCACTAAAGGGATAACAACACTGTTTATTGAGTTATCCAAACAATAGTTTAATCAGATAAGAAATCCAATCAGAGATGAAATAGCATTATAAACATAAAACAATATCAGAAAAGATATTATTGATACCCTGCACATATATACATAAGGTTAAAGGTATTTTCAGAAAATGACATCTCAATGTCAAGGTCTGTGAAAAAGCATTTTACAGATCAGATTTATGAACTAAAATCAATTAGTGTATCTATATACACATTGTATTAACAAATACATATATACAAAAATTTATGTATGTATTTGCCAGAATACAAGAAGATTATATAAACAGTCCACATAATGATATCTGCCAAAAAGTAAAAGATATGTGACCCAGATTGTAACTTAACCAAGAAAATAAACCAGATTAAATTCAATGAATTTGTCATACACGTAATGAGTTAACAATATACACATCAATTTACTGAATGTGAATCCAGTACATCACATATCATTTTGAGTTCAAAACTAAAATGATACTTTCAATTAAAAGGAATATAGTGAAAAACATATTACATGCACATGGTTTTAATCATTGGGTCAAGCCCAATGTTAAAACCGTGATCATTTCTGGATTTAATACATTGTTCAATCCAGTATGATGATAGTGTATATGTAACATGACATACATAATATATATATAAAAACTATATATGAATATATCATTGCAAATCATATTTGCAATTGAATTCACAAAATAGGCTTGATGTAGAAAAGTCCGTGAACATATCAAACATATGTTTTACTATCTATGAACTAATATTATCACAACTTGACAATTATGTATCAGTTTTACATTTATACATATATATCAACTGATCATACATTCATAAAGAAACCTGTTTCATTTTTATCCATTGTCTTATATATATCTGTATATATATACCACCACAAGGAAATACAAAATCTGTTAATCTAAATTATATTGCAAGGTTTCATTATCAATTTTTTTTGCCTTAAACAAGTGAATAGAACCAATCAAATTGGTTTAAAATTATGTATTGTTCAAGAGAGATAATTTTAAAACCAATCAATCATGAAATGGTGCATACAGAGGCAATGTTTAAACCGAGTATTCAGGTCTTGTATCATCAGATATGATATATATAAGATCTGAAAGAGGTTTTTCAATAAATATCATATATTAAATCATAATCCCTTTTCTACTTTATTTCAGAGTTTACTCAGAAACTGATCATTTTAAAACTCATAATATAACAAACACATATATGTATATTTATTTGTATATATATATCTATATATATATATATACACACATATATATACTGCAGGTTTGTTATAAGAAAAACAGATCAATTTTATTGATATGAAATCCTTACAACTGTTTTGAATCTGCATTCAATGAGTCATAACAAAATTATATATAACATAAAATATATATAATTGTCTGAAAGCCATTATGAAGTTAAGATCAACATCATAATCTCAAAATACTTTCAACTATGAATCTTGCATTCATCTATTTGATCATCAATCAAAATTATGACTTTCAGATTCAAAACCAAACCATAAAATTAAATTTATAACAGATTCATATATTTAATGTTCATGGACCGAACAAAATCTGGATTTTATTTTCAGGTTTAAAGAACAAAACCAAAAAATATATTTTAAATAGATTTCCATATGAACAATTTCAGTAAAAGAAAATCATCTTTCTGATTCTATTAATCCTTAGAATCATTTGATCAGGATAAGAAACAGTGTGGTAAATTCAGTTTATATATGTTCATTAATCAAACAATTTTAATAGCATATACATCTCTGTCTATTCATAAAACAGATATTTTGCCTAAGAGTAATTCCAGGTTTTCAAGTTTAATAATAGATCAAAATCCATTATTTAAAAAGGAATTAATATCTGATATTAATTCTGATTTGAATGCAACGTTTTATTTCAAAAACAAAATCATACAACACCATTGCAAGTAATTTTAGAGTAACAAAACAGATCGAAACCCTAAAATTAACTATCGATTTAACACTTAAAACATGGATCTAGTTATTAGAATCGGTATCTCATATCAATTCGTATCTGAAAGAATCAATTTTATTTCAAAACAAACTAATTCATCATAGAAAATAAATAAATCCAGAATCACATTCTATTTTCAATCGATTCAATATCTTTGATAGTATAGGAAATCAAACATACGCAAACCCAAAATCATAGCTCAAATTATAATTTCTCGCAAAAACTAGCTCTGATACCATTGTTGGAATCAATCGATCAAATCGGTCATCCAATTTATCATTTTAACAAATTAAAGTGAAGGATCTATGCAGAAATTATAAATCGAACAAACAAAGTAATTGGGGTTAGAGATTCATACCTTACAAGCCAAATCCATGAAGGTCCGACGAATTCAAATCAGATGAAAAAGGGAATGGAGTGTCGAATCCAAAAGCTCAGCAAATCACCGGCCCTCTATTGGTAATCCACACGAACGCTTCTCTTCTCGATCATAATCGAAGAAGAAAGAGGAATTTGGGTGCTAGCCGCCATACTAAGGGTATCGTGAAAAGGTAAGGTTAGGGTTTTCATTTATTTGATCTGTCTTATTAAAATAAAAATGACGGCCCTCCTTTATCTTATAAAGGGAGTAGTCAAAAACCCTTATAAAATCAAGTATACTCCATTTATTAAGGAATCACTTGCATACCTTTTCAATACAATATAAAGTATCAACAAATTTGATAATTTATTTACCCGATATATGTTCTTCCTTTATAACGTTCTAAGTGTGTGACCCGATAGGTTATTATAACGTTAGCAACAATTTAAATCGTATTTAAACTGTAAACAGTGAGCGACATCTAGCAATACATCACTGCTACCCAAGTTATAATAAGATCAACGATTCGATACTTCCTTTTGTGACCAATGTATCAATGTAATATAGTCCTTTTAACCAACATATCCAGGATTAAACTTGAGGCATGGATCGTATCATCCTCGTTATAATTCAATCCGGTTTTTTCTTGATCGATGAGTAGACTGTTTAAAACAAATCAATATTTGAGCACGGCCATGCATTTCACAGTCTCACTCAATCAAGAGGCCCATGGATATCACTACGAATATATCGTAGGGTTAAATTCCATCTAGATCATTCATAATTTTCATTCGATTCGAGATGTATCCAATAACCACCTTTATCGTTACTCTGTTATGAAATAACTTTAGATGATATCAAAACACAAATATCCTCGAATAAAATTATAATGATTTCAGGTCTGAGGACCATTACATCACTGTCACTATGAGAATAACTCATGATACTGTTAATTATATTCCATGGAGTTATATCACGGTGGGTCAGCCCAATACGGTATTCTCCAATACGTATTTATATCTTGACTTTAATATCACGTATATTAATGATCAATGAGATGTGATCATCAGTCAATCGATATACTAGTCTCAACACTTTATTGTTGTCCTATATGAACAATAAAACTCGACTAGGGACATTTAAGAATTATAATACTTAATAATTACATAATCTCAAGTTCAGTCTTACTCGAACTATATAATTCTGTATTATTATTCTAAGGACTTCTATTATATTATTATTTATATTATGCAGTAAATACAATATAATAGAATAATATTTTATTCCAAATAAAATAATAACATCAACAGTGTTATCAATCTCATCAAATGAATTGCCACTAGGGCACAAACTCTAACATGTTTAGCAACGACTATTGCCCGTTCCCAAATTTATTTAGCAACGGTTTTGGGCCGTTGCTGTGTCAAAATTTTTCCAATTTTTTTTTAAATTTTCCTTTCCCTGCAATTCGTATTCCACATAAATCTATTAATATTTGATATAAATACCACAACTGGTCATAATATAACAATAATTTCAATACATGTTGCTTCATAAAGTACAAATACCATTCCGATCTTACAGCAAAACAATATTACACCACACATACAACAATAAAGTACTAGTACTACACACATACCATCATAAAGTACCAATACTACACGCATACCATCATAAAGTTCTAAGACTACAAGCATAAACCATAGTTGACAGTTTCAAACCATTGCCATAATTAAAATACCATACTACAAGCCAAGATAAGCATCTCCCTTCATACCATGAACCATAATTGACCTGGGTGTCCAAGAAAGTTTGACTGCATCTCCCTTCATACCATGAACCTGCCAAGAAAAGCATGTTATGATTAATATGCTATATATTGACAAATCAAGAAACATTTCCCTTTCATTGATCATTATGATTGATGATTATACAACAAAATCATGCAACTCAGATTCTTTTCGGACTTGAAATTTCCTGCTTACTCATTGAATAATCATTCATTATTTTCACTCCCAGTCAGGAACACTGAAGAATATTTTGCCTGTCCATAATTATATTAAGTCAAAGTACACAGGCAGTCTTAATTATTGTTTATATATCCATGGGAATGGAGTGAAATTTGATTGTCAACTTAGGCATTCTTCCTCTATCCTTACCTACCATGTTAGGAAGTATAGCATATGTCTCTTATTAAATGTCACATTTATAACATATATAACTATATTATAGTTATCATTATGCATTATTATGTTTCATCATTCATGGCTTATACAAATTTGATGAAGTTGTACCCACTATTAAGGCATGTGAAGGCAAGAAAATTAAGTGTGAAAGTGTAAGCTGTTTAATTAATGAACAGTTAAGAAGAAAATTAAGTTGAATCAGTGAAGAGTCATGGTGGAATAAGATGGTGTCAAGCTGTGGGGCTCGAAGTTTTTGTCCCTCACCGACACTAAAGTATAATTTTGTTTGGTGATGTACATAAGCTAAGATTCTATTCCATACAAAAACTAATCGAAATTGTCTAACTGTTAAGTTCAAAATTATCAGTGTGTGTTTGACTACAAAAACTCATACTGATCCAATGATTAAAGTGAGTTCAGTATAATATGAATACATAGTAAGCAAACTAAACATCCAACAATTTCCATTATACTGATAATATGGATAAAACATCACAAAAAAGGTAGAACAAAATATAATGGTCTTCCAAATCATGGAATTGGAGGACGAATATCAGCAAGCATCAGAATTAGAAGAGGTAAAAGTAACCCTTTTTTATTTATTTTAGTTGTGATATACAGCCGAGTAATGGTAAAAATGAAAACAGTGGCACAGATATACGAATTTTACTGATTTCTTGATTTATCAATGATCAAACCAATTGAAAGACTGCGGAAACATAGTTGCGCAACTGTTAAATGCACAAAATGATAGCATAGGACAAGATTATGACAATTCAGCAACCAAACATGTTCAAAATGGTGTCTCCCTTCTCTGACAGATTAAAAATAGGAATGGCCAAGTTGAAATGGTAGCAGGATAAACCGAATGGTGAAATGAGAAAAACTGCTCCAAAAACTTAGTGAAACAACAACAAATCAAAACACCATTACCCAAAATCCAACCATGCAAACCAACATTCATTTCAGACACTTGTGGATTAATTATTACTATGTACATACATATATAGGGTCTGCTCCTCTTACCATTTTATCTATACATACATATACACATAACTTCCATTTCAACCACTTATGGATTAATTATCAAACATTCATTCCAATTCTTGGGTTGATATTTCCCCAATAAGATGCCGTGTAGAGATGAAGAGATACATATCAAATATCACAGATTAAAGATAAATCCTAGTGTGAATAATACTACCCTCAAAATAAACAAATATAAAATGAGATAAATTTGCACTGTAGATATATGGTTTTCCCCTCACTATCCAAGCACACAGAATATATAGGTTTACTATGCACCCGACGCTAACCGCCTCAGTTTAGAATATCTTTATATCAAAGTATATAATGTTGTGCTCCTCATGTAGACCCACCTGGGTGCCATCCATTATAGATTCTTCTTTGAACTATTATTCCTTACATATTACTCCTGCTTCCCACCACAGATTACCTCTATTCTTCAAGAATTAATCAAAATACTTTTTATCGCGCTACTTCTGTAGCATTATTTTGACTTTCTGTGGATCCGCAGCTAATCCTTTTCCGAAATTACACAGCCTTTGAACTTCACTTTCCTCTTTCGAAAATGACATAAAATTTCGCCTCCAACTTATATTGTCTCAACTTTAGTGCAACTCTCAAGTGAACTCATTATCTTATAATTTATATATAGTAAATTCTTTACGCCAATTGATTAATAAAACATGACAAATGGGTTGTTCCTACAAAACATTATCTTATAATTTTTCAATTTAGTCTTCTCATTTCTTTATACAATTACGAAATATATAAAAATGAGTAAATTCCTCATAGACATGACCTTTTTAGCATGTCGGTTATTTTTATAAAAGCAAGAATATTTCAAAATATGCCACTTTTCTACATAATATTTTTACTCATTTGGTCTTTTCAAATGAATTGAATGGTCATTGATCATGCATTTTTATATGTGACTTCTCTAATGAACTGAAAGTTCTGATTTTATAAAAGTAAGATCAAAAAGAAAAAAAAAACACTTTTCAATTTTCTTTTTGCTGTTTGGATGGGGGAGGGGGGAGGGGGCCGGGTGTACTAGTGGACAATAATTCATTAGTTTATGAACCAAATGATCACAAAAAAAATAGTTACTAAATGATCACCACACAAAAACAGGAAACTGAGAATACGCACCTGAACCGGTGTCTACAGGTAGCGAATAAGATTCTTCGGATGGCACACAAAACCGCCAACTCCAACTTCTTCAAAGGTCGTAGCAAGAGGATGGTTTTGCTTGGCTATGCTTTCATCTGGCAGCAGTATGCTATCCACAACCATCTTCTCATACATTGGCGGTACGGCTTTTCCATGAATTATTGAACCCATCGAACCTCTGCATACTGGACCTGTCCCAATGACCTCCAGATTAAAGTTTAAGATTTCACACTTCAAGCTTACCAAATCGGAAGAATTATGTGGATTGTTATTGTCTTTGTCCGGCTGTCTTTCATTCGAAGCATCGTGACATGCATTACTTCCTCCTTCATTCGAAGCATTGTCTGGTGTTTGCTTCTCATATTTTCCCTTAATCAAATCCACTAAAGACAACAATGCACCCTCTACATTGGTCATCCGATCTTCCATGTTTTGAGCAGTTTTAATTTGTTTGCGTGCAATATTGGAGGCCTTAACTTGGGTCCTTGATATCTTGGTTCCAATACTATGAGTCCGGCCTCTTTTATCCTTTCCAAAAACTTGTGAAAGTATGTCTTCTTCCAGCGGCAACTCCTCTTCCGCACCATCTTCGATTGCTTCCTTTGCCTTCTTAATTTTATCCTAATCACGAAGCTTAAATATATAAATTGAAATAGTGAATAATTCGAATAAGCAATTATTAGGCTAACTTACAAAGTATGGAGAAGTGGAATCAGATATGCTTCCATCCTTTTTTGTATGAGTTTTCTCCCATACTTCATGACGTGTTATTTCTTTTTCTGGATTTGCAACAGCCTGCAATAAAACATGAAACAAAATCACAGCAATGATATGCGTCAACATATCAGCAATTTACCCATATGTATGCACATGAATTCTAAAATCAAGAGCATTCTGTGTTATCCAAACTTACATGCAACAACATATCAGATTGGATTCAGTGCGTATCAGATTGGATTCTGTGCATATCAGATTGGATTGAATTTATGTATTTGGTTATTAAGCTATATATACCTAAATTTTGGTTATAAATAGATTATTAAGATTATGGTAATTGCATTTATAAACTAAATAATTAACAATATTGCAAATAATTCAACGGAAATAATCTGCAGTTTTACATGAAAATCTGTTAAAATAGAAATTACATATAATAAAGAAAGTTCACAAACAAATAAGGAATGCTTCTCTTTATTTTCTAATTAACATAGTTCCTAACTTAAAATAAACATGAACTGTATCGATCTGCACCACATTTTTTTGGTGATGGACTGCTTGAAAGATCTAGCCATATTATTTGGCATTTTCCCAATTAATTTACTAAAACATTTTTTTTGAGCCAAAAATTTACAAAAACATGATACAGATTTGATTATGAAGTGGAAAATGGATATAGAATTTGTCTTCCCACATATTTTTTAAGCTGTTATCTATGATAATAAATGCTAAGTCTGTCAAAGGAATATATAGCGGCCACATACATGTCATTTGCTGCACTATCTTTGACAAATTATGTTACTATAAAATGTAAATAAAATATAGATTCATGCTGCTACAGATGACAATATATAAGATCCGACCCGGTTAGGAAAGAGTCCGTCCAATACAAGGATGATCATTCGGTTTATCTCGTTATGAAAACACAGGAGTGTTGACTTAAACACAATATTTAAGACAAACAGGCAAAGTCAGCATGTTTTAATTCATCAAATAAAACTGACAAATTTTGGTTATAAACTCGGGGGAAGTGAAAAGTGTGTTGTAATTGTTATATTCAGCTACCAAGTAGCAGTATGTGATAGTCAAACTAAAAGGTACTTATTATATGTTACAAATATAATCTGAATATCAACCTTAACCAAGATAGTTACAATTTCGAGTGCAATACATTTATAAATTGAAAAACATAAAGGTACTGAATTGCTCTAATAATGAAATTTCTGACCATATAATTTGAAAATAATACATTTGTATTCATCTCAAGTTCAGATATGTTTAGAATCTACCCATATTTTGGTCACCATGCTCCATTAATGAAACCATCAATATGTATTCTCTGTTGATTCTGTTTTTGTAATGAGTATATTCTATGTTTTTTTATTTTAACATAATTTCAATAAAACATTATCTTCACATTTCAAGATTTAACTATATCCTATGCATAACTTGGAAGTATGGAACTAATGCAGTAAATTGGATATATAAAACTTAATCAGCTTCAAGTTGAAAAAAAAATCATACCATATCATGTTGTACGACAGCATGACTAGTTCGACCGGTGTGGTGGCCATAGCTGTATCCTGATCTGTTTTTTTTTGTCTAGCTCTCTTCGCTCGCTCACACCGGGTTTCTCTTCGTTCTTCAAATATCCGTCCCAGTCGTCTTGACTAATAGTGGGTGGACAGTTTTTCAACATTTCATCGTAATTGTTAAATTTTTCATAGTATTTTGTCCTCAACTCACTCTTATGTCTCCTAAAAGACTCACACATTTTTTTTGAAATAAAATTCTTTTGTATTTGCATCAAGTTCAAAACGTTTCTGCAAAAATTACAAATTGTTTACTAAAAAGGGCATTTTAATTAAAAAAATACTTACACTGTGATAAATACACTTACCAACAATGCAACCCACACGTCATTTTTATTTTTTGGCGGTACTTTATCCCAGCTTTCGTAGGAGATCGACACATGCATCCGCACAAGTTTACCAATGGAGCTGCCTATTTTTCCCGCATTTTTTGAAACGGGAGCTCCATATGCATTTATGTCAACCTTTTCGGGTTGTGTTGTTGATGATTGCGTAGATTGGGTTGGAGCTTCTCGGGATTCTGACATTCTTGGAACTGACAAGAAAACTTCTGCATCAAATATAGACAAGAAACATGATAATATTGATTGTTAGTGGAATTATAATACCTTTTAATCTCCTGAACTTGCTGAAGCTCTCTTTCCAAAGATGTGTGCAGTAAGAACTGCTTGTTTGCCTAGTAACCCAATTTAACAATTACATGAGCATGTATGTACAACAAAATCAAAAGGGAGAAATGTTAGAGAATGAAAAATGACTTATTTAAGAGGCGTATAAGAGAATGGTGTGTACTGAGGTAGGAAAATCAAATGGCTTGTACGTTGAGTGCTAATTTGGTGCAGATAGGATTTTAAGTTCCAACAAAGCAGAGTATAATCATATGATGGTAAGGTTAAATGGCACCGGCAAAGCATTCATCTCAAGTTCTCATGCATAGCGTGTCAAAATAATAATTAAACAAATTATGTTTTATGGACATAGTTAATAGTCAGAGTAATACTTTCCAATACCCATCAAAATCATAAGGAAAGAGCATATATTGTATTCTTGCTGAGTGAAAATTGTGTTCTAGTACATGAATTCAGAATTAAAAACACCATCATTACCGATTTGGATATATATCCATATATTTGTCCCGCGACCTATCGGATTCTTGTATGGTTTACTGGTCAATAGTTTTTGCAGTTTAACTTTATGCAATGCTCACTGGTTATTTGTACTAGTGCAAACTCCTTGATTGGAAATTTAATGGAACTGTCGATTTTAGATATTCCAACAAAACAAGACAACAAAAGAGGGGTATACACATCCATTGGTTCACCAGCGATGATTGGTATCTCGGCTCGTACAAAACACAAATGGAAATATGTTTAAAATAATTATCTTGTGTTCACTGTGATTTACATATGTCATTGAAGGTTTGAATGTGAATGCAAATTAATTATTAGAAAAGTAAACATGCCCAAAGTTAGATGAAAAATAAGTAGTGTTTAAAGGTGTTAATCAAAATCCTATCTTGAAAGTAAAATGATTATATGCCAGCTATACAATTATTATGATAATTAATACGATTAATGAAGATAAACTAATGATTTCAGATTTGAAATTCACTACATTGAACATACATAATTTTTTAAATACCTGCCACATATTTTTAAGTAGTTCATTAGTTGACATTGGTGACAATTTTTAAATAGAAAGATAATAATAACAAAAAGAGAAACCACTTGTCATCTGTAAATATATGCATTTATTTAATGAACATAATCCTATATAGATTATAGGTTAAGAAGAACCTTTCATAATTTTAGTATGTATGCAAATTTCACATCCGGTTTGCGCAAAACGCAGGTTATAATTTATATTGAATAATTTATCTTTGAATCTACCTGTTTATGCTATCAGCCACTATTAGTGATTAATTGATACACCTCTTCTTTTATTGCAAAAAATAAAATATATCAACACAAAAGTGTACGTGTATAAACTTCGAATAGTCACTTAAATAATTGATGACATAATCATTTAAGAATTCTGTAAAATATTGTTGAAAATTATTTTTATGTAGTGCTGATATACGTATCATTGGTTTTAAATACTATCAAATCATCTGGTGATTTTTTTTCAATCCAAGGATAGAACATTTTATCAAATGTTATCAAATCATCTTGCTTGCAGGTATGCTCCATTGAATATACTTAGACAGATGAAATGAACCCAATAGCAAACCGGACTTTGACATATAGTAGAGGGAAGCTTATAACAAAGTAACATTAAGTTCGAATGGTCAAACTAATTAGGATCTCAATATTGCTAGCCCAACTTATACTCCACACAGTGGCGGAGCTAGCTTAGCGCGTATGATTAGCCCGTTCATAGTACTGACCACTAAATTCTTGTTGCGCTTCAGATTATCACATTCATTATGGGTTTGTGACTAGTCGTGACCAAACCGCGCTTTGAATAGTAACGACCCTCTAAAAGGATTTGACGGAATTAACTAACTCAGGAAGATACTTTACGCAAATACAAATGAAAACCGTCACACGTTCGCTTGTTCATAAAGTTTTGGGATGCTAAGGAGGGGAAGTAGTAGCGAGCTAGGGTCAACATACGAATGCCAATGAAAACTACAAATACCAATGAAATCTGAATATTTTAAAATTACAATGATATTTCTATACCAGTTCCTGGTTTCTATTTAACATTTGAATATCAACATATGAATCAGGGTCCGAGCTGCGAAGGTCAACATATTTTTCAAGTGGTCACTACAATGTTAAACAAAACAGAAAAATAGTTAAACTGCATTTCTTACATAATATTTAAGTGCGAAATTAAAAATCACAAATGTCATTAATATATTTGGCAATAAAATCTTCTATAGGTAATATTAAGGCATATTTAAAGTTAATGCTATCCTGATTTGGTGATCAACTTATATCATGTGATAAGTGTATGAGGTGAAGTTGTTTAGGTAGACATGCACATGGAACTGGGCATCATTTATGTAGTGCCCAAATTTGGGTTCGCAGCCCCTTACGGAAGCGTGTACCTAGATCTTATTCAGCCATATCACAAAAAGATAACTTTGCCTGAAAATAAGACGGATCAAAATACAATAACACAAGATATTTCATTTAACGAATCGTTAGAAATTTTGTTAGCACTTGATGGAACATAAAAAAAATAAACAAACCACAAATTTAATCAATAACCAAATTAAGAAAGGTAAATTATATCTAAATGGTTAATATTATTGAAGAGGAAAAACTATGAAGAACGACGTCAAGCACTTGACCTAGAGATTATATTAAGATTAATATCCTTTGATTTCGGTTCAATTCGGTGCATTTAACTTCAAACCTGAAAACAACATATATAAGAGAGCAGAAGATCTCAATATTCAAATTAATCCTATTTTAGGTTTGACTCAACTAGATTAGCGCGTATGATTTTTTAACTGCTTCTTGTGAATCTGTGATCGTGTCTTCCTAATTTGACAGGTTTGTGCTTCCTTTAGCAAATCCTTGATTAACTGAGTTAGGTCAAGTTGCAATCAATTGGTTAGTCGGCGTCCAATTTTGGAATTTTGCTCAAATTTAACATTGAGAATAGTTTGTGTTGTGGTTTGATTTTTTAGAAAAAAGGAAAAAAAGTAAATTACCTAAAACGGGTAATATATTAACACCTTACATAGGTTGCACGTGGGTTAGAAAATGGAAACTTAAATCGATGTGCGAATCCTGATTAGTGATTATGCAACGTTTCCTAGGTGAATGGGTAAATAAATAAAATAAAATTAACTGACTAGCCCAGGATCCAAAAGCATATTTACAGTTCAATTTTCTGTTCTTCATGCTCGGGATACACAATTAACGCATTTGTTGTTGAAATTTTCGGTTTATATTACATAAATAATTAAAAACCAATAAAGCGACAGGCTCAAACTTATACCTAAATTTACCCTTTTTTAATGCTTTTATGATTAACAGTGTAATGGGAAAGTTGATGGGCACATTTTCAAATTAACGTACTTGAAGATGGTTGATCAGTCTTCCCTTATGTGGATTAGCGGATTAGCCATGTTAGATTATTCACTGTTTAGCACGTATAATATTGTCACTCATTAACATAGTCCATGTTTTATTTGAAAATATACAAATGGAATGAAAAAGGAAAGCAATGCATTGGTAAAAAAAATATTCTGAACGGTCCTCTTGTTTGATACATAAGGGAATGCAAGTTGATCATCTCACCTTAGAGTGCCCTGATTTATATAAGCATATCATATTATTCAATAATATTTATCGACTTGAGTATTGTATCGAATGTAAATAGTTCAGGCACTTGTTTGAATATTGTATTATCATTCACGAATTATTCAATTATGAAAAGAAAAGTTTGCCGTTACCGTATAAAATGCCACATTGAAACATACATTTTATTATTCAATTATGAAGGTCAATGCTTCCACTATGGTCAGTTCAAGAAACTTATCAATTACTAATGCCCCTATTACGCATAAGTGAAAAATAGCAAATGAAAATTAACAATTGAAGTGAAAAATAACAAGTAGAATTCAACATTTTTTTACACAAAATTTCTACTCACTTCATACATCAAAGAAATGCTTCCACTCAATTCCCGTAACAAATTCATTTAATATCAACAAACACATTTTATAAGGTCTTCTAACTTCTCATTATCTTCAAAAGCTGATTGGTAAACAGTAGGAAACTCAATGTCATACACATTACTAGTCAACCGTCTTGGTGTGTGTTAAACCACAAACCATCCCTCATGTTTTAAATCTTTCGAGTAGAACACTTGAGTCGCTTCCGATGCAAGAATAAACGGCTCATCGTTCACTCTGTCTTTACTCTTCAATTTTCCTAAGTTAACCGTGATCAAGTTTGAAATGGGATCAATCTTGCAACCATTGACCTTGTCTTCAACCTTTACCCAATCACAATAGAAAACTGTTTGTTTAAAGTCAATGTAATCCAACTCAATTATTTGTTGAATAACTCCGTAATACTTGGTTTCTGCTTCCTTGTAATTTTTGTCCTTCCCGCTCGCTCTAAATTTGGTAATTTCTCTCATACATACACCACTGTCTTGTGTTAACAACCGCTCTTCGTAACTTTTCGGGGAAAATCTAAATCCGTTTACTTGGTACTTCACATAACTGCGTGCCTTGAACATCGGCCCATTCACCAACCGCCAAAGAATTGGATCAGCATCGTCGATCCTCGCCAACTAAAAAAAATTAATATGTGGGAAGTATGGTTAATAAGGAGTAAGATCAGTTAAATGCATGTGAAATATTTAATACAATGTTATATTTACCTCGTCATGTAACCATAGAGTAAAACTTTGACAAGTTTCTATTGGAATAACTCCACCACGATATTGTAATTTAGAATTTTTCACATAGATTTCATACCTCCTACAACACATAAATTTTAAAACGTACAAGTAAATTGATTTATGCTAATGGAAATTCAAGACAAATTCTTAAACTTACTTCTCCCATTCTTCCAACCCATCGTGCTTATTAAGGACCCATCTACAAACTTGTTCATATTGCACTTGGGTTGAAATAATATCTTTACCATTATCTACAGGCATCTCACTAGCAAACTCATCATCATCATCTAAAAACAACTCACGGGTATGTTTATGAGTGCCGTCGCCTCCTTTTGTCATATACTCCATGCAATAAAGACTAGATTCTTGAACAATATATCCTTCCGCAATACACCCTTCAATATATCTTTTGTTGCGAACATATCCTTTATATATTTTCATCAACCTATAAA
Source organism: Allium sativum (assembly GCA_030737875.1). NCBI lineage: Eukaryota > Viridiplantae > Streptophyta > Magnoliopsida > Asparagales > Amaryllidaceae > Allium > Allium sativum. Next base: position 436,970,950 of record CM060912.1, read on the forward strand.
AATATAATTTATAAATAATCAATAGTTGTTTAAATCGAACGATGGTGAATAAAAGTGAAATTAGTAATTTACCGTTCAAAAGGATACATCCACCTATATCTAACATGACCGCAAGTCAATGCTTCATCGGCTAAATGGACCTTAAGATGGATGCTGATATCGAAAAATGTAGGTGGAAAATGTTTCTCAAGCACACAAATGGCTTCTACCAAACTAGCCTTTGCTTTTAATAGATGTTCCCTATTTATCACCTTTGAGCATAAAATGTAAAAGAATAGACTAATGCGATGTATAACATTACATAGATCCTTATGTTGTGGATAGCAATGATGAAGCAGTACAGGAAGTAATAGTTGCATTATGACATGATAATCATGCGATTTCGTATTTATCCGTTCAACAGGATTGATGCTCACATTATTATGGAAGTTCGAAGAGAATTTGCTCGGTACTTTCAAGTTTCTCAAAATGCTGCAAAATCGTTATTTTTCTTCCATGTTTAAGGTGAAAGTAGCTTTTGGCATAGTTGTTTTATTTGTTTCAGGATCTTCCATCACCCACAATTTCTGTTTTATACCCATGTTTTTCAAATCCTTCCGTGCATTGATGCCATATTTTGATTTGTCTTTATGACCTAAAATTGTGCTAATGAGATGTTCAGTGACATTCTTTTCTGTATGCATAACATCAATATTATGTCGGACCAAATTTGCTTTCCAATACGACAAATCAAAGAGGATGGACCTCCTGTACCATGCAGGAACATTTTCATATTCTTCTTCTTTGACTTCCTTTTTTCGTTTTCGACCAATTTCAGGTTTATCTTTACCAACTTTCATCTTGATATTCGCTAGCTTCTTTTCAACTTTATAACCATTCAGTGCCCTTGGAGGACGACGAATCTCAAGTTTATTATTAAAATTTGATTTTTCATCACGAAACTTGTGTTTGGAAAGAAGGAACCTTCGATGATCCATGTAACACATCTTCTTACTAGCAGAAAGATAATAAGAACATGTTTCTTCTCCACACGTAGGACACGCAAAATAGCCATGAGTTGTACACGCCGATAATGTCCCAAATGCAGGATGATCGTGAATTGCCCACAACACCCTAGCTCTCATTGTGAAATCATTTTTGTTAAACGAGTCAAAAGCCGTTACTCCTTCCCATAGCTGCTTTAACTCATCTATCAACGGTTTCAGATAAACATCAATATCCTTCCCTGGTTGTTTTGGTCCGGCGATCAACACTGATAACATTGAAAACAATTACTGGCCAACAACTATAGCGGGTACCTAGAGATGCATGTGGACTGAAACCATCCGTTGAGATTCCCAGCATAAAATTTCGTGGTTAAACGGCAAATTTTTATCAAAAGAATCTATAGTTCGCCACTGCGAAGTGTCGCATGGGTGACGCATTACAACTGGATCTGATTTTGCACGACTATGCCAAGTCATAGTTTCTGCTATCCATGGAATTGTATAAAGTCTCCTCAATCTGGGAATTAAAGGAAAATGTCTCAAAATCTTTTGTGCTACCTTGGTGGCCTTTTTTTCTTCGCTAAATGTTGTCTTATATCTTGGTTTGTTGCAAATTCTACAAGAAACTCTGTTTGCATCATCTTTCCAATATAGCTTGCAGTCATTAATGCAGGCATCATAAGATTTATAATCCATCCCAACTAGTTTAATTATCTTCTTCATGTCCGAATATTTTGTTGGTAGTTTGTTACCTTCGGGAATTAACTCGTTTATAAATTCGAGGACCGCGGTCACACCATTGTCGGAAAAACTGTATTGCGTTTTCAAACCATTCAGCTTCACAATGGCATATAATTTTGTTATCCCTTTTGGACAAGAAGGGTACAATGGCTCTTTTTCACTATCAAAAAGTGATTTATACTTCTTACTTTGATCAGTTTGCCAGTCAACATCAACGATAGGCGGTTCGTCAACATTATCGTGGAATTGACTTATCGATTGAAAATTATGAAATTTATCGGCATCATTGATTAGATCTTCCATTCTGGGATATTCGCCATCATCGACATGCATGGCTTGACTGATGGGTTGTTTTTCCTTTTCCGTCAGTTCTTCTCCATGAAAATGCCAAATGGTATATGTTTGATCAATTCCCCATCTAGGCAAATGAAAATGAATATCCTCTAATTTAATCTTTTTCGTCATATTCTGACGTTTAGCGCAAGGACAAGAATAGATTTCCTTGTTACCACCATTTATTTCAAACAAATTAACAAACTCCTTCACTCCTTCCAAATATCGCGGAGTTCTACGATTGGATTCTTTCATCCATTATTTGTCAATGCTAGAAGACATACCGACCTGTGTATCAAACATAACAGGACATGAATTATTTTACTTCGACCAAGCAATTAAGTAGAACTGGTTTGCTACTTTATGTTAGCCTTCCCCACTTTGATCAAATCTTCAAACCTAATATTTAATAAATTAAAAATCTAATTTGTGGTTACTAAGTTCATGTCTTTTCGGTAATATGACATGGCTTTCCGCGTATATGTATATACTTTCAACTAAAATATATAAACAAAAAATAATTCTTAATTTCTTATATATGCACACATATATTTGAGTATGCGCGTGTGTGGATGTGAATATTTTTATTTATTGATTAATCTCAGTTTATTACATTAATATCTTTGTTTAGAGTATCGAATTAACTAAGATTATGAAATTTAAGTTCCATATTAGTAATTGGAAACTTTGTTGCTTATAAGACCATAAGTTTACAAATTTGTATGCATGTAAATGAATAAGTAATCTAATATTTATAAACCCTACTTTATTTTATTTTTCTTATAGGGGCAATAAAGTGTAATCAATAGCACCTCTTTTTTGAAGTAGGAACACCAAGAGTCATCTCCAATCCAATAATGAAGGATACTTATGAAAAAAATGAATTTTTTTTGCAAACAAGATCATAATATAATTTATTTTTAATTCTAAAAGATAATTAACCCATGTTTAGTGAGGAGATCATAGATTGGATGCTTGATAGTATCGGTCCGACCGCGGTTAACATTCAATTTTGAAGCTCTACGATTTTAAAAGCAAAATAAACTTACATGAGCATGTACTAGTGACCTAATCACAAAACTTTAAAGAAAAAAACAAACCTTTAAACCGAACCCTTTGGATCATACGGTTCTTAATTATCATTTTACTCTTCTTTTTTTCACATAATTAATTTAATAAATAACCATTATACAATATTAGTGTACAATTTATGAAATATTATTGAAATGTATAAAAAGAACTACAGTTTGTCTTTGGATTAGTTATAAAACCAATCCAACTAATATTTGTTATGAAACGTTCTAGAATAGTTGTCTAAAAGTTCAATATATTACTTATAATTAGTTAAAATTTAAAATTAAAAAATAATTGAAATAATTTTACATTTAAATTAGAAAAAGGGGATTTCCACGGTCTGGCCAGTTCAATCACTATAACTTAACCTTGTGCACCAACAAAGTTCAACTCACAATTCAATCTTCAAAACTATGGTTTTATGAACAAATCCTGATTATCAACTGGTTGTACCAATAAGTTTTTAAAAGGGAGCAAACTACTTCATTTTGCATTAAAATTAGTCCAACATTAGTGCTAAATTACTCTTGCCTCGATCAGTCTTCCTCTAACTTAGCGCAACGGTCACTTAAGTTGCACTACCTTACTTTATTTAACTTTGAAGTGAGCAACCATGAACAGAGAAAAAAGCTACTCATGTCTATGTCAAATAATAGTAGTATGAATGTCTTTTTAGAGCATGAAAATCTAAACAAATTCTTCAAATTACATGGCTTTTGAACTCAGGAGATTAATTAACCATTGAAAAACCGCTTATTATGCTACTATCAAGGGTCATGATGCAATAGGTTTAACAAACTCATATAGGATTATTAAATTATGCATAAATAAAAAGTTAAAAACTCATACAAACATCAAATGGGGGGTGGGCCGGGTGGCTATTTTCTCCCTAAACTCCAGACACGTGTGTGTATGCATATGTATGTAAGTTTATACACGCACAACATCTTACTCTTAGAACAAGCAGTCAGTGTCATCTTACTCTTAGAAAAAAATTATAATGCTTTCAAAATGCGTCGTTAGATTTAAAAAACGATAAAATTTTATGGGAAAATTAATATATCATCGACCTTCTGAAATACTGTACAAAAAGGTATAATTTGATGTCAATAATAGAATGGTTTTATCTTGAAATTGCAGATCATCTTCTTAAGTTCCCTTCTTACTGAAATTATTACCAAAGAAAACTGTCTTTGGTCTGACCAGAACTTGTTTTTTTGTTTTAGGAATTTAAAGTTGAAGTTTTATTTAAAGAAATATTGCAATAATTTTGAACCAGTTTACACATCAACAACTTAATATGTCATTTAAACGATATAAAGAAATATTGCAATAATTTTGAACCCGTTTTACTTTAATAGATTTAACTTGAGAAGATTGCGGTTTCTTTTCCAGATTATTCCAGACTTTAAGGCGTTAACATATGCCGCCATAATACCTTTTTATTTGGCCAAAGCAATAAATGATTCTCCAATTACATTTCAAGGAAGAACGTCAAGAATATATGCATTGTGCCTCATCCTTGTACCTTTGTAAGAACCAACAAATAACAAACAAAACAAAAATGAACAAAGACGTAAAAATATATCCAAACTTCATATGAAACATTTCTATAAACTATCATTTACGTAGAAAGTCAATAATTCAGCATATATTCACCGTGTTTTATTGTACACTATATCATGCCATTTAATAAGAGATATCAATGATTAAAGAACGCGTATTTAACTTCGTTTTACCTGGGCTACTTAATAAAATTTAATTATCCTTTTGTTTTTATTTACAACATATTATATGAACATCCATGATACACGAATATGATAACAGATTGTGTGGTAATGATTAATAGATAGTTACTATAATTAATACCATATCTTCACATCTAGAACAACATCATATAATACTATAGCTTCTGCTTTATGTTTAATCAACTCGCCACACACGGCATTTATAGCAAAAGACCGGTCATTCATTAAAATGTATAAATCAATTAAACATATTCATATTTCTTTTATCGTCCTTTGCAAATATAACCTAACAAGTAAATTTTTAAAAATATAATAGAGTGAATAAAAATTGATACCAAAACATTAAAGAAAGAAAGAGTAGGTATTAATTAAATAAGAGCTCTAAAGAGTAGGTATGGATTAAATACGAGGTCTAGACCCTTCTGACAGAGTTTTCTTAAATTTGCTGGGGTATCAATTTAAATACAATGGTAGCCCTGTCCTGTTAAATCAAATGAACAAGGATAGCTGGATTATTTGCACTACATTTGAACCATCTTTGAAAATATCGAATGGGATTAAACTTGAACGAGTACAATTAGCTTCAAATTGTATTCCAAGTAAAAAACAGTATTTTAAAAACTTGATTTACATAAACTGTTTCCAAACTACAACATATGCTTGCAAATGGTTACTATCAACATCTGGATTGAATTTGTGTCTGGGTTTGAATTTAAAATTAATTTATACCTAGAAACTTTAAATGCTCATAACTTTACGAACAAGCTCTATTTTCAGCATGTTATATTTGGAAATTGATCAGAAACTCGCCATTTGTAGTAACCTAACTTTCATAATCAAATATTGAATTAAGCAAAATTTGTATTTTTACTCTCACTTTGTTCATTCAAAAATATACAGATAAATGACATATTTACCAAATATAGAAGCAACGGGCGCAATCTTTTGGAGAAAAATCAATCGATCTTCAGATTCCCCTTTAGATCGGTAGAAAACAAAACGAAATACTGCGTTAATTGAGATGGCTAGAAAATAAATCGAAATACTGCGTTAATCAAGATTCCATACCTTGACTTTTTTGAAATCGAAATCTTCACTTTGGAATCAAACACTAAATCAGCTTAGATTTGGGATCGACAGTTGATCTTAGGGTTTTGGTCTCGTTTCTTTTTTTATATTTTACTGGAATGTTTTGGGAAAGACAGCGTATTGTTTTGGATACGATATATTTTGGAGAAAAGGGGAGCGTAATGGTTTAACCGGGGGGTAGGGAAGTACAATTCCCAGTTAGAACGGCCTAAAGCCGTTGCAAACTATAAAACGCCGAGGACCAATATCTCTAAAGAGCTTAGCAACGGCTCAAAGCCGTTGCTAAGCAGCCGCAATAGGGGTTTGCGAAATTCCCATTATGGTGTAGTGGGATCTTAGTTGTGCCTATAAAGCTTAATTTACTTGGAACGTTTCTAAATTTGTTTTTAAATAAAATCATTTATTTTGTTTAAGTTAGTTAAAGGGAAGACTTAATTTCGACTATATAGTGTATCAGATACATTTTACATTTAGCACATGAAAGAGCTGTGATCTCGTTCGCTAAGGTTTGGTTTTCTTGATGATCTCCAGTTTTTTCAGCTCGTGTGCCAGGTCTACGTCATCATGGAAGAGCCTTGCTCTAGTCGTTGTTGATCTACATTGTATTCTTGAGCCTTGTTCCTGCAAGAACGGGTTTGCCATGCTTCTAAGCCTCTGTGCACTGTTGGATGCTTCTGAAAGGTTATGCTTCTCTATGTTACTCGAGCCTCGTGATATGACTTGTTGTATTAGTTTATTATGTACTCTGTATGTAATTTCTTATATGGCTTTTTTCATGTATATATTGTTTCGTATACTTGAAAACATGTAATTTATTTACCTCCCTGCGTGGAATGTATAGGAATATCATAATAGTCTTGTATACAGCTAGCTCCTAATTTGTAATCCAGTTTAGATTAGTGGACGACCCACGTTAAATGCCGTAAGCGGTGGACGATCCACCTTAAAAACTAAATTAGCTGATTGTCTACCTACAATCACCTGTACGATACTATATTTTTTATTATTGGTTATAATAAAAGGTGTTTACGGTCACCTTAAAAACCAGTCTGTCCTGCCAAAAAAATGTATAAGGAATGAAATGTTTCATTTCTTTCCCTAAAACAAGAATAAATTAAGATTATTAATTGCATGAAGTCGAAAGAGAATACTTTTATTTTCACTCTTTAATTTGAATTGACATATACATTAAATATCTTTAATTAATAATTTGTTCATTGCAAGGTTTATTACTTTGTCCATATATATTCTAACTGTACAAATTGTAGTTTGAAGTTTATTTAGTTTTGTTTTATTCGTATATATAAGTATATATATATATATATATATATATATGTAAATCATACACACACACATACACACACACATATACATATACATATGTGTGTGTATATATGTGTGTGTGTGTATGTGTGTGTGCGCGTGCGCGCATGTGTAACATTATATTCATTGAAGGGCATAATGTGCCCGTATATAGATGTTGGGATTTACATTGCAACAGACACATTAGCTCATTTTATATGTACTAGTTTGTTTAAATATGTGCATGTATAATATGTCAAAAATAGGATATTAACATATGTATGTGAATATATATTATTATTGAATAAATTAGTTTCTACCATAATAAATTGATATAAAATATTCATATGATAAAATTACAAGCTTAATGATTTTATAAAATATGGAAATAAATTTTAGGCTCAAGATTAAATTATAAATTTTTTTACAATTAAAATAATATTTCAATAATCAAACTAATTCTTAAAATTAGAAATCAAATTTTAAAATTCTAAAAAATTCCGTAGTTACCTTAGACATATTTTGGGTTGTGAAATTATTTTAAGAATTTTTTCAATCAAAATTAAATTTTTAATTAAATAATTAATTGTAGTTTATAACTAAATTAAATTTAAAAATTAGTAAATAAGTTTTAAGAATTCTAAAATTTGTATGAAGGTTCCAGATACATATATAAAGCTTAAGAAAATTTTATAGAGTTTTCACACTAGAAATCATATTTTTTATTAAATAATTAATTTCAGGACAAAAATAAATTAATTTATAAATTAATTTATTAAGTTAAAAAACAAAAAAATTTATCGTAATCTTGTTATATGGTGCATCAAATATAAAAATTATAAAATTGAAAATATGAGATAATGATCGATATATACATAATAAAAAATTCACAGAATCATTAAATAACTGTAACGGCCTGCAAATCCGTACTATCTGAGTTGACTAATAACACCACACGTGTAACACCCCGTGAATTCTATAACATTAAGCTTCACAAATTAAATTCTAAATGAAAGAATTAAGGGAAATGGGTTACGCCATTACGTTCGTCTCGGAATTCTGCTTAAGATAGAGTCCGAGTTTGCGTGAATCGAACTCCGTATGAAGGAGTTATGACCTTCGGAAGTTTCAGAATAAAATTTAAAATTCAAACAGCTCAGTTTCAAATTCGAAATTCGAAAAACAGGTTCAAACTGGGTTGGGCGGGAAAATTCCCGCCCAGGGACCAGGTCGACCATAGGGTCGACCATGGTGTCGACCTGGTCACCCCAGGTCGACCATAGTGTCGACCTTGGTGTCGACCTACCAGTCGACCTACCTGGTCGACCTGACTGGCTGGGTCGGGCTCTGGCTCGAATTTCTGTGGCTCGGTGTGTCATTAGAGCTGACATGTCACCTCTTGATTGGCTCTTTGAACTTTGTATGGTCTAGATTCCTCCTGTCTTCATCTGACGGCTCAAAACAATTTAAAAATCTATATATACACCCTAAGTCTCAACTAAAAATTCACACAAAAAAAATAAGATGGGAGTCGTCATGCTGCCAGGAAGGAATTGAGCGTAGCCGTCAAGAGAGTGGAGCTTAGAGACGAATCAAATTAAGAAGAAGACTAAAGCTTAATCAAATTAATCAACGCAACGTTAATCTACCCAAAGGAACGCATCTCAATTTCAGAATCCAGAATTCAAGATTCTGCATTCGTTGTAAGTATAGTGACCTTTCAGAATATGAATAAAAACTGTGACGTGATTCGATGTAAATGAAAATATAATTGTGTTATTGTATGGTAATGATATAATTTCTGTGTATTGTAATAATTCTGTCATGACTTGTGTATTGATATTTGTGGCCTAAATTGATTGATGCAAGCCTATTGAACAATTGTATATGAAAATAATGGCACTTTCAAGTTGTTTCAAAAACTAGAATTTGATCCCTTTATGTTTATGTCTATGGCATGGACTATATACATTCACTAAGTCTGAATTAAGCCTTATGTAAACATGTTCTAGATTTGAGACCTTTTATGTCTGCATGACCCAAAACCTATGAACACATTCTTATGTTTATTTGCAAGTATAATTGGATCTATGTTAAGTATCATTTCGGTTACATAAACTATGCAAGTTGATGTTGAAATAGGCTATATGATTAGATGTTAAAATTGGACATTTTGGTGAATATACAACATGTTAGTTTTGTGGTTGACATTATGCCAAGTTAAACATGTTTAAACCCAAGTTTGTATAAGCCTAAACTATGCCATTTCATATGTCACCAACTTAGTTATACTTTGATTTGAATGCAAGTTCACATGACCCATAATTTATGTCAGTTGAATCGCTAAATTGCAAGTTCACGCGCCACATACCTTTATGTATTGTAAAATATTACATGTTCTTGATTTCCCCTTTTTCCCACGTTTATAAAGTTGGGCTGAATTGTGTCGGGCCCAACACTTGTTATAATGATGCGAACGTACGAACGGGGGTAATAACGTTGGGTGTAAAGCATGAAAATATATGTTGTTATGTTTGGCACACGCCAACGACAATGACATTTAAGCGGTATGAATTGTTATACCCAAGAATAAAAGACATGACATTTACATATAATTGAGAAGTGATAAAATATGTAAATTTAGAAAACACTGTATGCTTAACCCGAGGTTGGATTGAGTTGTGACGTAAACCTGCCCAGACCCGCCCGGCTGTCCAGTAGTCACAACAATACCTATCCAATGTGGGTGGTTAAGCATTGAGCCCAATAAGGACCGAGGTTAGACTGAGCTACGATGTAAACCTGCCCGGAACCGACCGGCACATCCAGTAACCGTAGCAATATCTGTCTAATGTGAGTGGTCAGGTGCTTTAAGAGGCTAAGGACCGATGGTAGGGTTAAGTCAACTATAAACACTTAACTAAATTCAACATGCTAACAAGAATTGATGGGTGAGGTTAGGTAAATACGAACACTTAACCACTTAACATGTTTGAATAGAAAACCCTAGTAACGAGGGACCCGTTTCAGCAGTAACCCAAGTTAGGTATCATGGTACCTTGAAACTAGGCAGGGTGGGGCACGATTACTGGGCTAATTGTAAGCGGTCAAAACGACGGCGGTGGGTGCACTGTGTAGGTTCCAATGGGGTGCGGGCGTGCACACACTCCGGAGCAGACAAACAGGGCACTGGGGACACTAGTAGTATAACCTATGCCTTCTAGAATTGTGTCGGGGCCGCCACCATGGGTCTTGATACACCCCATGGTGGGACCTCCATAGGTATTTACAATTCTTGGGGGCCGTATGACACATGTTTACGCGAGTAGGAGCCGATCTTTAGAAAATGGGGTCACTTCACCCTCAGCATGGGGTGCCAGTTAGAATAAGCTCAAGTAGGTGCAGAGATATAGTGTGGGTGCGATAGTACATTCGATTCAAAACGACACTTCCTTAGCTTGTGACACTTTCCTATTTTCAGTTTATATCTATCATGCCCTTTTTCTTATTCACATACTGAAGAGTTACTAGATTTACTCAGGCTTTATGCCTGACTCTATTTTCTTTTCGTCTTCTTTTCTTTTCGTCTTCTTTTCTTTCGTTTCCCCCCAGGTCCACAGGGAGGAAACAACTCAGCTCAGTCAGACTCTTTGCAAGCTTCAAGACCGTAGATGTATGGGTTGGATCTCTTTTGCTCGGATTATGGCTTTGGATATCACTATGGGGATTTTTGTCACGTTATTTATTTTTTATGCTTCTTTAATAATCAAGACAGTAATGAGGTTGTAATGTTGGAAGTATTTTGAGACAATTATGGAAATGTTTTGTTTGAACAGGTATTGATGAAATAAAATTCTGTTTGGTTTCCGCTATTTAAAATATATGTATTTATACCTGTCTTGTGTTTATCTGTGGCTTTTACTTATGAACCTCCACCAAAGTTAAGGCATTCCCTTTGTGAGTAACCCGAACGGAGGTGGGGTGTTTCACTTGGTGTCAGAGCATAGGTTTACCAGACTAGATAAAAGTTTTTGAAACTATTTTCAAAAAAGAAAGTTTAAAGAAGCATTTTTTTTCAAGAAAAAGTGTTATATTTTAAAAGGCATAATCCCCTAAAGCCATATGCACAATCTCTCTCTGTCCTTCGTTTTGAATCTTTCCTTTCTGTTTCAGCATGTCTGGAGGCCTTAACCTTCCAGAAGGAGTGCCGATACCTGGCTGGTTTAGGAGGTACTTAGAAGCAATGGCCAATGGCGCGGGTCCAGCAGACATTTCTCCTCCAGTGGCCGCGGTTCCTCCTCTTACTCCTCGTGGAAATGCCTTCGCAAAAACATGTAGAGACTTCAACGCTATGGGTGGAAAAGACTTTATGGGACAGAATCCTTTGTAGGAGCAAGAAACTGGCTAAAAGAGACTGAGGATCTATTTGTCATCTTCAGAGTTGATGACAGGCAAAAGATACAACTAGCAGTGTGGTTGCTTAAAGATGAAGCTTCCTATTGGTGGGAAATTACCAATGCTCAGAGGGCGGTGGAAACATGGAAGATTTCAGGACAAGGTTTGAGATGAAATTCCTCTCCTAAGCTGAAAGAAGCCTGCAAATGGAGAAGTTTCTAACTCTGAAACAGGGAAGTATGACAATCAGGGAATACGTTAATCAATTTAATCAGTTGGCCAGATTTGGGTTGGACTTAGTAGACACCCAACACAAGAAGGCGCTTCACTTCGTCAAAAGTTTGAATGAGCCCCTACACAGGCTTGCTATGACCCATGTATCCACGGGAGCGACTTATGAAAGCTTGGTAGACATGGCGTTGCTACACGAGGAAGACAACGACAAGAAAGAGACTAAGGTGGAAGAAAAGAAAGAGGGTTTACAAGATAAGAAAACAGACTTCAAGAAAGGAGGGAAGAACAATAAGCCCCGTGAGAGGAGAAGGTGCAATTTCTGTGGCCTAGTGGGACATATATCAAAAGACTACCGAAAAAGGAAGGCGAAGGTGGGTGGTTTCTTCCATTGTGGTGAGACTGGGCACCAAGCTAAGGACTGCCCAAAGAAGAGAGGGCAGGCACAGAAAGCCGGATCCACTTCAGGGGGTCAAGTTCATGCACTGGTGGCACCTTCACAGGAACGAGGTAGTAATATTTCTGTAGAAAGTGTAGTCTATCTTCATGATCATCCAGTTCGCACACTTTTTGACTCTGGCGCATCACACTCTTTTGTTTCATCTGCCTTAGTAGAATCTCTGCATCTAGACACTAGTATGGTAGAAGATCCCTTAGTAGTTTCAAATCCAATTGGGGGCTCCGTTTACTTGTCAATGGTTTGTTTGGGTTTGAAAATCTCTATTCTCAGCATTGAGTTTAGTTGTAATGCCTTTGTTTTGGTCTTCTCAGGATATGGTTTGATCTTAGGCATGGACTGGTTATCCAGTAATGGTGCCATTCTTGATTGTGAGAAAAGAGTAGTTAGACTCTTGACTCGGCTTGGTAACACTCTAGAAATTTCTTTTAATCCCTTGAATGCTGTTATGCTTAGTTATCTAGAGTCGCTTGATGCTTCTGATGAGAATTTGCAATCAGTTAGAGTAGTCCGGGAATATCCGGATGTCTTTGAGGAGGTGAAAGGCTTACCTCCGAGGCGGGAAATAGACTTCCGCATATATCTTGTGGATAATGCAAAGCCTGTAGTTTTACCTGTCAGACACATGGCTCCAAAGGAGAGAAAGGAGCTCAGTAAGCAGATTAAAGAACTTCTCGAAAAGGGGTTCATTAGACGGAGCATTTCGGAATGGGGTGCTCCAGTGGTGTTCACAACCAAAGAGGACGGTTCGCTTCGCCTTTGCGTCGACTATAGGGAGTTAAACAAATTGACCAAGAAAAATAGGCACCCTCTTCCCCAAATCGACGATTTGTTTGACCAGCTTGTAGGTGCGTCGGTCATCTCCCAACTTGATCTGGCGACTGGGTTCCATCAGCTAGGAGTAGCTGAAGACAACATTGATAAAACGACGTTCAGAACCCCAGACGGTTTCTTCGAGTGGCTTGTCATGCCTTTCGGCTTGACAAACGCACCTGCTTATTTCGTAGACCTAATGAGCAGGGTGTTCAGAGAATTCCTCAACAAATTTGTGGTTGTCTTCGTAGATGATATCTTAATCTTCTCAAAGAACGAGGAAGAACATGCTCAGCATCTGAAAGAAATCATGGATACTCTCCGTGCACATTAGCTAAAAGCCGAATTCTCCAAGTGCCACTTTTGGAAAAAGGAGGTAAGATTTCTGGGGCATATAGTGTCCAAAGAGGGTTTGGCTGTGGACCCTGCGAAAGTGGTGGCAGTGCAAGATTGGAAGACACCAAGAAATGCAACCGAAGTTCGAAGCTTTCTTGGGCTAGCCAGTTTTTACCGAAAGTTTGTTAGGGATTTCGCGAAAATCTCAGCCCCACTCACAAGGCTAACAAAGAAGAATCTGGTGTTCACTTGGGATTTGGACTGCGAGTTTGCTTTCCAACGATTAAAAATGGCTCTTACAACAGCTCCAGTTCTAACTCTGCCTGACGGAAGCAAAATGTTCACAGTATACACAGATGCATGTGGAACGGGACTAGGCGCTTTTCTAATGCAAGAAGGAAGGGTAGTAGCTTATGGTGGAAGACAATTGAAAGTTCATGAAAAGAACTACCCAACCCACGATCTTGAGTTAGCCGCCATCGTCTTTGCGCTTAAGTCTTGGCGCCATTATCTCCTAGGTGAGAAGTTCGAATTATACACTGATCATAAATCGTTGAAATATCTCTTCTCGCAGAAGGATCTTAACTTGAGGCAGCAAAGATGGATGGAGTTTCTTGCCTCGTATGACTTTGAAATTTCCTATACTCCCGGCAAAGGCAACGTAGTAGCAGATGCGTTGAGCCGAAAGAAACTGACCTTAAGCCCTCTCTTTGTGGAAAGGCAAAGCCTAGAGTATATAGCCAGTTTTAACTTTAGGCCCTCCTCTGATTTTGTACCGGGTTTGTTAGCATCTCTCGAAGTATGCCCTACTCTCTTGGACTCAATAGGGACTGCACAACGTGAAGACCCTCGGCTTGTTGATGTGATTGATAAACTTATTAAGGGTGAGACTTCTAGTCACCTCAGTAGATACGCCATCGATGATAAGGGTTGGCTAAGGCGAGATGGAAGATTATGCATCCCACAAGCAAGGGAGTTGACAAAGAAGGTTCTCGAGGAAGCGCATCATTCCAAGATGACTATACACCCTGGCGGTGATAAGATGTACAAGGATATAAAAAGAACTTTCTTTTGGAGCGGCATGAAGCAGGACATGGCAGATTTCGTTTCTAAGTGCATGACCTGCCAACAGGTCAAGGCGGAACAGAAGAAGCCTGGAGGTCTACTTCATCCTTTAGAGGTCCCACAGTGTAAGTGGGATAGCATTTCAATGGACTTCATTGATGGACTACCTAGGTCGAGAAGAGGCAATACTAGCATTTGGGTAATAGTGGATAGGCTTACTAAGAGCGCCCACTTTATACTATCAAGAGTAGAAGGACTTCCTCATCTCTAGCATCTCTTTATCTCAAGGAAATAGTTTGACTCCATGGGATACCCTCCAGAATTGTTAGTGACCGAGACCCTATCGTCACAAGCGAGTTTTTGCGGAGTCTGCAAGAAGCTGTAGGCACACAGTTATGTTTGAGCACGGCCTATCACCACCAAACTGATGGCCAGATGGAAAGGGTGAATAGAGTTTTAGAGGATCTTTTAAGACTCTGCGTTCTTTACTTTGGAGGGACATGGAGGATCACCTTCCTTTAGTGGAATTTTCCTACAACAACAGCTACCAAGCTACCATAGGCATGGCACCCTTCGAAGCCTTGTATGGAAGACCGTGCAAATCACAAACTTGTTGGTGGGAGTCTACAGATAAGCTTATACTTGGGCCAGACATGATTCGAGAGAGTTCAGAGAAAGTGGACTTGATACGGAGAAGGATGAAGACAGCCCAAGACAGAAAAAAATCCTATGCCGACAAAAGAAGGACCGACCTTGAGTTCGAGGTTGGGGACAGGGTTTTCCTTAAGGTATCTCCTTTAAGGAACGTCGTTCGCTTTGGATCCGCAAGAAAGCTAAGCAACCGCAAAGTCAAGCTCGTTAAAGTTCAATGGAGCGACGCCGAGGAAGACGCGACTTGGGAAACCGAGGACATAATACGCGCTGCCTACCCTCTTCTTTTTGAGGGTACATCTTTGATCTCTCTTTTTCCTTAAGTTATGCTTTATCTATCTTTTTAGGTATATCTCCTCGGTTGTAACACCCTACATCCGTTAGTGTCACTCACAAAGGGAATGCACTAAGTTCTGTGGAGCATTTAGGGTAAAAGATGCAGATAAATTACAAGACAGACAGAAATTAAACAGCGGAAAATAAAACTTTACTTTATTGATAAAATAGTTTGTACAACGATTTCTTTATAATATCAGAGTATCATCTATCTTACAAAATAAAGGAGCATAAAAATACATTTATATTCCCCAATTTTAGTAAGAGCCAGCCATAGCATCTGAAAAGAGAATCCAAGCACAACTTCGACAAATCTTCAAGCTGGCAAAGAGTGATAGTCCAACTTAACCTGAGCTATACTATTCCCTTCTTTACTACCTTGGGGAGGGGGGGAACAGAAGAAAAGAAGACGAAAGAAAAACAGAGTCAGACATAAAGCCTGAGTAAGTCCAGTAACTTCTAGCATGTGAACATGGAAAAACAAAACGACATGAATTAACTGAATACAAGATAACACCATGATGATAGGGTCAGCAAGATTAGACAAGATTAACACATGATAAGATTAACTGGATATGCTCTAATACTTTTGCCGCTTCGCTATTTCCTTGTTATACTGATTTCTATATCTCTGCACCACCTAACTAGTGTCCCAACTAGTAATGATAACATGATCCCAATCCCTGTAGTTTCCGTTGCCTTCAGGCATACATTTATTATTTATTACCTAGATCTAATCTAGGGTTTTCTATCAAGTGCTTTCTAGATTCAACTAGAGTTTACGCTATCTGCTGAACGCTTCTCGAATTCAGGGTTTATTCCACCTAGTCCAACTAGGGATTATGCTACCTGTCGAACGATGCCCCCAAGTCTAGGACACACTACCTAGAGTGGTATATGTTCCTATACTTCCCCGCGCATGTATCGCGAATCGTTATCGCTTGTCTAGATGCACATGTCCTGTAATATGCGGCCCGAGTCCTGTGGCAGGGCAAATCAAGAAACACAGAACTCGGTCGGGAGCTTTCAGATATCTGCCAATGCAGATGCTAAGGTCTGTTTTTACTCCAGGGGCTATGGTCCCACTCGACCTCTCCCTCAACTAATGAAAGGCACAACTTGAAAAATGAGAACTATACGCAGGCCCCCTATGCCCCACTATCCTATGGCCATACGCAACCATAACTAGATAGCAAGTACATGGTCTTTTGGAGTTCTCCACCTTTCCGCTTCACGTATCTCGATTGACTGAAGATGGATGGTAGACGACGAGTTGCTATCACAGGGCTACCGTTTTCTTGCCGAATCACGTTGGTCCATCCTAGTCTTTAGGTTGCCATATTTTGCAACCAAGGCATACCCCTGGTTCTTCTAACGCAGACCTTAACCTATGTGACCCAGGAGGATCATCTGCAGCCTCACAGAGGGATACCAAGAGTACCCTCACGTCCCCTCGAAGCCTCGGGCTTCGTAACTCAATTTGTTGGAGCCTTCGTTTTAATCAGACAGACATTCGCTCCTTCCCGTGTTATACTAAGAATTACTACTTAGTTTTGCTAACTAAGGTTTACCACTTAGTTTCCAGAATCGTTGTTTTCTTAACTAAGGTTTACTACTTAGCTCCTTTTAACTAAGGTTTACTACTTAGTTCTCTTTCCCGTCAATTTGGATTGGTTAAGTGTCATTAGTCAATTCAAGATAACTTAACCCTCTTCATTTATCCTGTAATATTGGTTAAGTGTTATCAGTAATTCATGTTGACTTAACCCTACCACAAACCAAGTTATATTGGTTAAGTATTTTCTTATTACTTAACCCTACCCATTCATCCTATATTGGTTAAGTGTTCTTTTTAACTTAACCTTGCCCGTCTGTTTTAACTAACATGTTATTAATGGTTAAGTATTATCTCTTCATGTTTTAGACTTAACCCTATTCCTTTATCACAATCTGATGGTTAAGTGTTCAAGTTTACTTAACCCTACGATCTAGCCTAGCTAACATATCAAATTGGCTAAGTGTATTAAATTTTTACTTAACCCCAACCTCTAGTCTAGTTAACATGTTAATTTGGCTAAGTGTATTAACTTTACTTAACCCCACCTTCTAGTCTAGTTAACATTTAATTTGGCTAAGTGTTTTCTTAGTTACTTAACCCCTACAAATCTTGTCTTGTTACCATGTTAAGTTGGTTAAGTGTCCCTATGGACTTAGCCCTCCCATTCTAGCTTAACTGTGTTAAGTGTCTGTATGAACCTAACCCCACCCACCGGTCTGGTTATCATGTTGAATTGGTTAAGTGTCTTAGTTAACTTAACCCTACCATCCTTATTCTAGCTTTAACTAAATAAATTAAAGCCGCTACCACTCACATTAGACAGATATTGTTGCGATTACTGGATGTGCTGGTTGGTTCCGGGAAGGTTTACATCGCAACTCAGTCTAACCTCGAGTTAGGCATATTCGTGTTTTCTAAGTTAAAGAGTTTTGATTAATTTTCAAATCAGGTTTTGAAAGTAACCATCCCGTCCGTCGGATCAGTTAGGGATAGCCAGGGAGAGCAGGAAACTTGTATTTTCCAAACTCAAGCCTAGACACTATCCTCTCTGTCACCCTAGAACTTTCTGGTGTGTTATTAAAAGAGATGTCATTAATAAACCTTTAATTTGTCTAAATTTACATTTTCTCATTTTGGACAAATTCTATAAGTAAATTATTCCTAATTTACTTATTTCCTAATTACTCTTTAAATGTAAATTATCAACATTTCTTATTATGGCCCATTTTCCCCTCTATATCATATTTATGCCTTTTTGGTATGTAAACTATACCAAATTAAGTGTCACTAACGATGATTTTGCTAAACATGACAATTACTCGCAGTTATGGGCAATTTCAAATTTATGCCATTATGCCAAATTAGCTAATCCAATTCTGATTTAACATTCTAATTACAGTTCATGTCAAACTAGACCTATTATTCTAGTTCACATTTCATGTAAATGCTAGATTTACAAGTCAATACTAGATTTGAATTACACATCCTATAATTCATGTCAAATTTATCCCATTTGCATTTCTATGAACATGCCATAATACATGTTCCCAATTTATGCCAATTTCCAAGTTTATAACTACGTTTTCAAATTTTGCCCAAATTGTATTCCCACCGTTCGTATAATCGTGGTTCAATCTAGATTATAGATAAATCTAGATTCGTAGAAAATAGGGAATGAACCAAAGATGCTATGAAAAAGACAGACATAATAACTGGCATAAAATGATAATTTACTAATTACAGACCTAACGAATTACACTGAAATTGATCTAAAACATCGAAAGCCTATAGGTCTGAAAATCTTATGGCATAAACAGGGTTGAATAACGACGTAGGTTCAAGAACATTGGGTAAACCTAACTTAATAGGTAAATTCCCAAGATCTAAAACCAAAGAAAACCAAGAATAGACAGAATAGATAATCAGGTTCAGACCCAATTTCATAGTCACAAAACTTAAGCAACACTTTCCTAGTCATGAATCATAGGTGTTTAATCACAGTTGTCCTTGTTATGTCATAGGCAATAGTTTATGTTTCCTAATCAAAGGCATATGCTTGTGTTCATAGTCAAGGAAATAATTCTCATAGTCATGAGTCACAGTCATAGGCAATGTTCATAGTCATAGGCAATGTTCATAGTCAAAGAGGCATATGGTTCTAAGGTCCATAGTTTCATAGTCATAGTCTTATTGGTCATCGAATCATATCAGTTCTTAATTAGGTCCAATGATATAGGCACAGATTCGAATAGAAAGATTTGGCATATTCTTTTATTCCTTTAATTTCATGTCACGAATAGAGAAAGCGTTCAAATCTAAAAAGTAACCGACTTACAGAGATTAGATTAGATTCGTAGAAAAAAAGTCGTTGAAGTCGTTTGAATCTTCACTTGAATCCTAGCTTGACTTGAATCTCCTCTTGAAAGTCTTGAGCAGCATTTCCTCGTCTTGATTTATTTTATATATATTATTTATTTATACAATTTCTCAGAGGCAGCATAAGGATAGAAAAGAATTGTGAATAGAGAAGGAGACTAAGGCTGTTTATATAGGATTAGGCAGACGAATCTGGTCAGAATGGCGTCCAGATACAGAAAAACGAACCAGGCTGCAGAGCTGGAAAAAGGCGTGGAGGTCGACCCCCAGGTCGACTACCCAGTCGACCTAGGTCTTGGGCGGGAAAATTCCCGCCCAGCCCAATCTGGGTCTGATTTTGAATTTTGAACTCGTTTTCTGACCTGTTCGAATTTTAAATCGAATTCGGAAACTTCTGTAGACCATAACTCCTTCATACGGAGTCCGATTAACGCAAACTCGGACTCTATCTCATGCAGAATTTCGAGACGAACGCAACAGCGCAGCCCGTTTCCCATGATTTTGACTTTAAAATTTAATTCTGCCTTGATTTGTGAATCTTAGTGTTACAGAATTACGGGGTGTTACATTCTCCCCCACTTAAAAGGATTTCGTCCCCGAAATCTTCAAGTTAGGAAGAATGTGTCCTACCATCCAATCACCCATCTACTCAACCATTCAATCACAGGTATTCATTGTCCTTAAAAGATTTCTAATGCTTTCTTGTTCATATGCATAGTGTGTGTATATGTCTTTATCTAATGCAAAATCAGGCGGTCTACTGATTCAGTCGACCTCCTAAATGCGAATCATGTCAGTGCCATGCGTCCAACCATGTATGCAAGCATCCCTAGTTACGTAAATACTACATGCGTGCACAGCCATTCATCTATATGCAACATCCATAAGCATATCAAGTTCAACTTACAAACAAATACATATCTGTAAATGCAATATGAAAGTGTCTGAACTGATCTAGTGCCTAATACGTATGCATATGCATTCACGAGCAACCATTAGCAACCACTTGCAACCATCAACCATAACATGTTTCAAATACATGTTTACATCCATTGGCTTCTACCTAAGGATCGAAGATACGACCTAGAGGATATACTTTAGAAAGAGAGAAACAATTATGCGTAAAGCTCCTAAAAAAAAAGAAATCAAGGATGCACCCTTAAGGAAAAGGGTATGATGCTAGTATCTAGCCTTCTTGAGCTTTACTCCACTGTATCTTAACTAATTGGACTTCACGATTGTGAAGTTTCTGACCTCCATTTCCAAAATAAACAGATGTCAATTACGGTACCAAGTGTACGTACCAGGATGGTTTGAGGTCCCTCCTCTCAGCTTATCCATCACGCCATAACTATGAGGGTCAAAAAGTCACTACGTGCTTTTTAGAGTGCCTGCCACAACTATTCATCTCTCACACAAACCATCCTAGTCGAACTCGACATTCCTCAAGTACAAGCCCCAAAGGCCTAAACCAATATCAGACAAGCGCCCAAGGAATATCTCCTCCGAATTTAGACGATCTACGTGAGATGATATAAGCAAACTCGATAGCTATTCTCAAAACCCTACTAACCAAAAATAAACTGGTCGAACCACCAATTGGATTTGAGACTCTAGTGGGATCTTTCTACTATACAAGTACTATGGTGCAGAGACTCAACTATGGAAGTGGATATGAACAAATGTGAAGCGCTAAAACCAAAGGAAAGAGTACAGACAGCAAAACTAGACTCTTCCAACAGAACTTTACTACCTTTCTCCTAGGTACGCTTGGTAGTGAAAGTATGTACTTGCTATACTGAAAATCTTGTCCTTTGCCCTTAATTACACCTTAGTAAAGATACTTCCTCTTGTCTTAGGTTTTATAATTCCTTCCTTCTTCGTGAACTAAATCTACATCCATGAATTCCTCATCCTAGGGTTGTGCTCCTTGTCCAAACTCCTCATCCCCTTCCGTGTGTAGTCATGTTGACAAATCCCTCGAAAGCTGCTTCCATCGTACAAAAAACCCTATAAGCTTGAAAGAAAACTGGCCGCAGGTGAAACTACTACGGTTATAGATGGAAGTCGGGCACTACTTTGCCCTTCGATGAGGTTACCTCCCAGAAAGCCAGGAGCCCCAGAGACTCAAGTAAGAAGGAGACAAGAATTTAAACAGAGGAAGAGAAGATAGTGCGTATGGCTTTGGGGAATATGCCTTTAAAACAAATCTTTTCTTTTGAAAATGCTTCATTTAAAATCGTTTTGAAAATAAATTTTCAAATCCTTTATCTGATCTGGTAACCTTCAGCTTTGATACCACGTGTAACACCCCACATCCGTTAGTGTCACTGACAAAGGGAATGCACTAAGTTATGTGGAGAATTTAGGGTAAAAGATGCAGATAAATTACAAGACGGACAGAAATTAAACAGCAGAAAATAAAACTTTACTTTATTGATAAAATAGTTTGTACAACGATTTCTTTATAATATCAGAGTATCATCTGTCTTACAAAATAAAGAAGCATAAAAATAAATTTATATTCCCCAATTTTAGCAAGAGCCAGCCATAGCATCTGAAAAGAGAATCCAAGCACAACTTCGACAAATCTTCAAGCTGGGAAAGAGTGACAGTCCAACTTAACCTGAGCTATACTATTCCCTCCTTTACTACCTGGGGGGGAATGGAAGAAAAGAAGACGAAAGAAAAACAGAGTCAGACATAAAGCCTGAGTAAGTTCAGTAACTTCTAGCATGTGAACATGGAAAAACAAAACGACATGAATTAACTGAATACAAGATAACACCATGATGATAGGGTCAGCAAGATTAGACAAGATTGACACATGATAAGATTAACTGGATATGCTCTAATACTTTCGCCGCTTCGCTATTTCCTTGTTATACTGATTTTTATATCTCTGCACCACCTAACTAGTGTCCCAACTAGTAACGATAACGTGATCCCAATCCCTGTAGTTTCCGTTGCCTTCAGGCATACATTTATTATTTATTACCTAGATCTAGGGTTTTCTATCAAGTGCTTTCTAGATTCAACTAGAGTTTACGCTATCTGCTGAACGCTTCTCGGATTCAGGGTTTATGCCACCTAGTCCAACTAGGGATTATGCTACCTATCGATTGATGCCCCCAAGTCTAGGACACACTACCTAGAGTGGTATATGTTCCTATACTTCCCCACGCATGCATCGCGAATCATTATCGCTTGTCTAGATGCACATGTCCTGTAATGTGCGACCCGAGTCCTTTGGCAGGGCAAAACAAGAAACACAGAACTCGGTCGGGAGCTTTCAGATATCTGCCGTTGCAGATGCTAAGGTCTGTTTTTATTCAAGTGGGTATGGTCCCACTCGACCCCTCCCTCAACTAATGAAAGGCACAACTTGAAAAATGAGAACTATACGCAGGCCCCCTATGCCCCACTATCCTATGGCCATCCGCAACCATAACTAGATAGCAAGTATATGGTCTTTTGGAGTGCTCCGCCTTTCCGCTTCACGTATCTCGATTGACTGAAGATGGATGGTAGACGACGAGTTGCTATCACAGGGCTACCGTTTTCTCGCTGAATCACGCTGGTCCATCCTAGTCTTTAGGTTGCCATATTTTGCAACCAAGGCATACCCCTGGTTCTTCAAACGCAGACCTTAACCTCTGTGAGCCTAGGAGGATCATCTGCAGCCTCATAGAGGGATACCAAGAGTACCCTCACGTCCCCTCGAAGCCTCGGGCTTCGTAACCCAATTCGTTGGAGCCTTCGTTTTAATCAGATGGACATTCGCTCCTTCCCGTTTTATACTAAGAATTACTACTTAGTTTTGCTAACTAAGGTTTACCACTTAGTTTCCAGAATCATTGTTTTCTTAACTAAGGTTTACTACTTAGCTCCTTTTAACTAAGGTTTACTACTTAGTTCTCTTTCCCGTCAATTTGGATTAGTTAAGTGTCATTAGTCAATTCAAGCTAACTTAACCCTCTTCATTTATCATGTTAAACTGGTTAAGTGTTATCAGTAATTCATGTTGACTTACCACAAACCAAGTTATATTGGTTAAGTATTTTCTTATTACTTAACCCTACCCATTCATCCTGTATTGGTTAAGTGTTCTTTTTAACTTAACCTTGCCCGTCTGTTTTAACTAACATGTTATTAATGGTTAAGTATTATCCCTTCATGTTTTAGACTTAACCCTATTCCTTTATCACAATCTGATGGTTAAGTGTTCAAGTTTACTTAACCCTACGGTCTAGCCCAGCTAACATATCAAATTGGCTAAGTGTATTAAATTTTTACTTAACCCCAACCTCTAGTCTAGTTAACATGTTAATTTGGCTAAGTGTATTAACTTTACTTAACCCCACCTTCTAGTCTAGTTAACATGTTAATTTGGCTAAGTGTTTTCTTATTTACTTAACCCCTACAAATCTTGTCTTGTTACCATGTTAAGTTGGTTAAGTGTCCCTATGGACTTAGCCCTCCCATTCTAGCTTAACTGTGTTAAGTGTCTGTATGAACCTAACCCCACCCACCGGTCTGGTTATCATGTTGAATTGGTTAAGTGTCTTAGTTAACTTAACCCTACCATCCTTATTCTAGCTTTAACTAAATAAATTAAAGCCGCTACCACTCACATTAGACAGATATTGTTGCGATTACTGGATGTGCCGGTTGGTTCCGGGCAGGTTTACATCGCAACTCAGTCTAACCTCGGTTTAGGCATATTCGTGTTTTCTAAGTTCAAAGGGTTTTGATTAATTTTCAAATCAGGTTTTGAAAGTAACAATCCCGTCCGTCAGATCACTTACGGATAGCCAGGGAGAGCAGGAAACTTGTATTTTCCAAACTCAAGCCTAGACACTATCCTCTCTGTCACCCTAGAACTTTCTGGTGTGTTATTAAAAGAGATGTCGTTAATAAACCTTTAATTTGTCTAAATTTACATTTTCTCATTTTGGACAAATTCTATAAGTAAATTATTCCTAATTTACTTATTTCCTAATTACTCTTTTAATGTAAATTGTCAACATTTCTTATTATGGCCCATTTTCCCCTCTATATCATATTTATGCCTTTTTGGTATGTAAACTATACCAAATTAAGTGTCACTATCCATGATTTTGATAAACATGACAATTACTCGCAATTGTGGCCAATTTCAAATTTATGCCATTATGCCAAATTAGCTAATCCAATTCTGATTTAACATTCTAATTACAGTTCATGTCAAACTAGACCTATTATTGTAGTTCACATTTCATGTAAATGCTAGATTTACAAGTCAATACTAGATTCGAATTACACATCCTATAATTCATGTCAAATTTATCCCATTTGCATTTCTATGAACATGCCATAATACATGTTCCCAATTTATGCCAATTTCCAAGTTTATAACTACGTTTTCATATTTTGCCCAAATCGTATTCCCACCGTTCGTATAATCGTGGTTCAATCTAAATTATAGATAAATCTAGATTCGTAGAAAATAAGGAATGAACCAAAGATGCTATGTAAAAGAGAGACATAATAACTGGCATAAAATGATAATTTACTAATTACAAACCTAACGAATTACACTGAAATTGATCTAAAACATCGAAAGCCTATAGGTCTGAAAATCTTATTGCATAAACAAGGTTGAATAACGACGTAGGTTCAAGAACATTGGGTAGACCTAACTTAATAGGTAAATTCCTAAGATCTAAAACCAAAGAAAACCAAGAATAGACAGAATAGATAATCAGGTTCAGACCCAATTTTATAGTCACAAAACTTAAGCAACACTTTCCTAGTCATGAATCATAGGTGTTTAATCACAGTTGTCCTTGTTATGTCATAGGAAATAGTTTATGTTTCCTAATCAAAGGCATAGACTTGTGTTCATAGTCAAGGAAATAATTCTCATAGTCATGAGTCACAGTCATAGGCAATGTTCATAGTCATAGGCAATGTTCATAGTCAAAGAGGTATATGGTTCTAAGGTCCATAGTTTCATAGTCACAGTCTTATTGGTCATCGAATCATAACAGTTCTTAATTAGGTCCAAAGATATAGGCACAAATTCGAATAGAAAGATTTGGCATATTCTTTTATTCCTTTAATTTCATGTCATGAATAGAGAAAGCGTTCAAATCTAAAAAGTAACCGACTTACAGAGATTAGATTAGATTCGTAGAAAAACAGTCGTTGAAGTCGTTTGAATCTTCACTTGAATCCTAGCTTGACTTGAATCTCCTCTTGAAAGTCTTGAGCAGCATTTCCTCATTTTGATTTATTTTTTATATATATTATTTATTTATACATTTTCTCAGAGGCAGCATAAGGATAGAAAAGAATTGCGAATAGAGAAGGAGACTAAGGCTGTTTATATAGGATTAGGCGGACGAATCTGGTCAGAATGGCGTCCGGATACAGAAAAACGAACCAGGATGCAAAGCAGGAAAAAGGCGGGGAGGTCGACCCCTAGGTCGACTACCCAGTCGACCTGGGTGCCCCAGGTCGACTACCCAGTCGACCTGGGTCTTCGGCGGGAAAATTCCCGCTCAGCCCAATCTGGGTCCGATTTTGAATTTTGAACTCGTTTTCTGATCTGTTCGAATTTTAAATCGAATTCTGAAACTTCTGAACACCATAACTCCCTCATACGGAGTCCGATTAACACAAACTCGGACTCTATCTCATGCAGAATTTCGAGACGAACGTAACGGCGCAGCCCTTTCCCATGATTTTGATTTTAAAATTTAATTCAGCCTTGATTTGTGAATCTTAGTGTTACAGAATTACGGGGTGTTACATCGGTCATTTTCCTAACTCCTTAGGTAGAAAACAAATGGATGCAAACATGTATTTGAAAACATGTTATGGATGATGGCTGCAAATGGCTGCTAGTGATTGCTAGTGGTTGCTCGTCGATGCATATACACACACACACCCTAGGTTTTAGATCGGCTCAGTCACTTCATATTGCATATGCGTATATGTATTCTCATTTGTATATGGTTGAAACTTGATATGCTGTCATATGGTCGTCGCATTTGTATGAATATTTGTGCACTCATATAGAATTATGAGTAGGAAAAAATTGCATACATACTGGATTCATGACACTTACATGATTCGCATTAAGGAGGTCAACTGAATCAGTAGACCGCCTGATTTCTGCATTAGATAAGGACATGTTCACACACTATGCATATGATCATGAAGCATTAGAAGTATTTTAAGGACAGTGGACGCCTGTGTTTGTTGGTTGAGTAAATGGACAGTTGGATGGTAGGATATACATTCTTCCTAACTTGAAGATTTTGTCGAAATCCTTTTAAGGGGGGAGAATGTAACACCCCGTGAATTATATAACATTAAGCTTCACAAATTAAATTCTAAATAAAAGAATTAAGGTAAATGGGTTACCGCATTGCGTTCATCTCTGAATTCTGCTTAAGATAGAGTCCGAGTTTGCGTGAATCGAACTTCGTATGAAGGAGTTATGACCTTCGGAAGTTTCAGAATAAAATTTAAAATTCAAACAACTCAGCTTCAAATTCGAAATTCGAAAAACAGGTTCAAACTGGGCTGGGCGGGAAAATTCCCGCCCAGGGACCAGGTCGACCATAGGGTCGACCATGGTGTCGACCTGGTCACCCCAGGTCGACCATAGTGTCGACCTGCCAGTCGACCTACCTGGTCGACCTGGCTGGCTGGGTCTGGCTCTGGCTCGAATTTCTGTGGCTCGGTGTGTCATTAGGGCTGACATGTCACCTCTTGATTGGCCCTTTGAACTTTGTATGGTCTAGATTCCTCCTGTCTTCATCTAACAGCTCAAAATAATTTAAAAAAATATATATACACCCTAAGTCTCAACTAAAAATTCACACGAAAAAAATAAGATGGGAGTCGTCATGCTGCCAGGAAGGAATTGAGCGTAGCCGTCAAGAGAGAGGAGCTTAGAGACGAATCAAATTAAGAAGAAGACTAAAGCTTAATCAAATTAATCAACGCAACGTTAATCTACCCAAAGGAACGCATCTCAATTTCAGAATTCAGAATCCAGAATTCAAGATTCTGCATTCGTTGTAAGTATGGTGACCTTTCAGAATATGAATAAAAACTGTGACGTGATTCGCTGTAAATGAAAAGAGAATTGTGTTGTTGTATGGTAATGATATAAATTCTGTGTATTGTAATGATTCTGTCATGACTTGTGTATTGATATTTGTGGCCTAAATTGATTGATGCAAGTCTATTGAACAATTGTATATGAAAATAATGGCACTTGCAAGTTATGGCAAAAACTAGAATTTGATCCCTTTATGTTTATGTCTATGGCATGGACTATATACATTCACTAAGTCTGAATTAAGGCTTATGTAAACATGTTCAAGATTTGAGACCTTTTATGTCTACATGGCCCAAAACCTATGAATACATTCTTATGTTTATTTGCAAGTATAATTGGATCAATGTTAAGTATCGTTTGGGTTACATAAACTATGCAAGTTCATGTTGAAATAGGCTATATGATTAGATGTTATAATTGGACATTTTGGTGAATATACAACATGTTAGTTTTTTGGTTGACTTTATGCCAAGTTAAACATGTTTGAACCCAAGTTTGTATAAGCCTAAACTATGCCATTTCATATGTCACCTACTTAGTTATACTTTAATTTGAATGCAAGTTCACATGACCTATAATTTATGTTAGTTGAATCGCTAAATTGCAAGTTCATGCGCCACACACCTTTATGTATTGTAAAATTGTTAGCCTACTTTGTGAACTAGGCAACACAAAGTCAAGAAATCAGACATTGAAGAGCATTTTTAATTAGAAGGCTTCGGTTCGGATCGGAGAAGACACTACAGCCTAGATCGGGCAGCTACAATTGTTCGGGTCGGGTCAGAGCAACATATCGGTTCGGATCGGATAAAATCTTCTGTTCGGATCGGTGAACTGTTGCTGAGGAAATTGGTAAGGCATAGCTATTCGGATCGGAGGACAATATAATCTCAATCGGATCGGAAAGCCACCTGGTTGCCACGGAAATAGATCGGAGCGGAGCAGATTAAAGAAGAAGAGAGCGTTGCATCCAAGCCAATCCGGGTCGGATCGGATATCCCGATCCGAACCCCTTATATGTGTGTCTCCGACCCGAGCCCATGCTCCATATCATTCTCCAGCAAAAGCGCCTGGATATCCGGATCGGCTATGACCAGTTCCTACCCATAACGTTCATTACTCTGATGCGTTGTCAACACAATAATTCATCCGAACCCGAGGCTAATGGGATGGGCGACACGTGGCCCCGACCCGGATCGGGTTTTGAGCAAATTCACCCCTATAAATACCCCGCCTGAAGACAAAGAAAAGGATCTTTTTTTTTGGGCATCTCAAGAATTCAACCACCTCCATAGTCCGAACTCAAATATTCCCGGAGAATCCAAATCATCTTTCATTTTTGTTTTAGTCAATTGAGTGAATATAAGTGAGTTGTGAGTGGAATTGAGTGAATCTTACATTGTATTTGCAACTGAATCATTGAATATAGTAAAAGATAAGTGGACGTAGGCATTTCTTCGCCGAACCACTATAAATCCTGTGTGTTCATTTTTATTTTTATCTCATTTCATTTTGCTTTTAATCAATTTGGGTGTTAGAACCACTTTTGGGTCTAACATTTTGGTGCTTTCACTGAGAATCCTCATCTAAATTCTTTATTTTCCGGGATTTCTTTCTACTTTTTGGACCGTTGAGTTCAAAGAAGTTAATCCTTAAGTTTCTCCGCTCTTTTATATTTGTTGAAGTGATTGTCAAAGAGTCATGGCCAAAGGAAAAGGCAAAGAAGTTCAGTCTGTTCGAGGAAATGGAGCTGGCGAAGATCAGCAAAATGCGGTTGTAACAAGGTCTCGGGGGAAGAGTTCAGCAGCAGGAAGAACCAATGCAGGAAATCCGAGCCGCCAGCAGGGGGAGAGCTCCGATCCGATCCGGGTAGGAGATTCTGAACAGTGCACTCCCCCAATCTGAACCGACCCGAGCAGCTTGCCACGTACCGATCCGACCAGGCCCCCCAGCTCCGAACCGACCCGACCTCCTACCTCCGATCCGACCCAATGCTTGGTGAAGCTGGAACCTCTACTCGAGTCCCTACGAATGCTCCAATTCCAGCCACCAGGGTTGGTGATCAGGTCAATCCATCTGCGCCCATCACTCAAGGAGATTTCTCGCGCTTGCTTGACATGCTTGAGAGCACAAGGGAGGCTATGAAGGTTCACGAGCGAACTAATCTCATGATGCAGGAAAATATGAGGCTCATGAGTCGGGAGATTAGTGAACTCCGTCGACAGAGAACTCCATCACCGGTTCGTCACACACCAGTGGATCAATCTTCATCTTCCGAGGAAGAGCGGCCCCGTGAACGAAGACCGCTCGAACGACCTCAGAACGTGGAGCAACTGACATTTGGATCTTTGGGATCTCGTGAGGATATTGCACGAGCGCTAGGAAACAATGACCCCACTCGAGGGCAAAGACTCCAATCCCCTCCTCCCGAGATCGACCGGGAGCGCAGGGAACGGAATCGAGCAGAGGTAGCTCGAAGAAGAAGGGCATCTCCTGAACAAGAGCCCAGAAGGAGCTCGGATACTAGGGCCAGGGAACCTGAGCGGCCCCTAACTAATGCTGATGTGCAGGCAATGGTTCGCCAGATCATGTCCGAGAGTCGGAACTATACAAATGAGGATTATGGCATCGAACGAAGCCATACTCCCTTCACCGATGATATCCTCGACTTCCAATTTCCCCGACGCTTTAACTTGCCATAGATGGACAAATACAACGGAAGGACTGATCCGGGACAGCATTTAATGCGATACTCGTGGCTCATGAATGCTGCTGCCGCCCCTGATGAAGTGAAGTGCAAAGCATTCCCAATCGACTTAGAAGATGTGGCGCTGTTCTGGTTTACCCTACTTCCTCCTCATTCGATTTCGAATTATAAGGAACTAAGCGAGCGTTTCATGAACCAGTTCCGACTCCATGCCCGAAAGTCCAAAAGTGTTATTGAATTATCGAGAATCAAACAGGCACCAGGAGAGTCTTTGAGGGCATATCTTGACCGTTTTAACCAAGCTGTGACTGAGGTCAGTGACCCACATGAGCCCACTATTCTGATGGCATTGAAGGAAGGAGTTGATCCTGAATCTGAGTTTGGAGATTACCTTTCTGGGAAAACACCCTCCATAAGGGAGATATTCTACGAAAAAGCCGATATTTATCTAAGGCGAAAGGAGGCCAGGGAAAACCGAAAGAGAAAGTCTGAGACGGCTTCAAAGGAGAATGTGCAGAGTAATATTGCCGTGAAGCAGTCTGGGGAAAGTTCTGGCAAGGTTGAAGTAAATGTAGGAAACAAGGGCGGAAACAACAATGCTGGAAGCGGGGGAAACAACAACAATAACCGTAATCCGAACGGTAACAGAAGAAACAGAAATAGGGGAAGTGACCCTAACAAAAGACCCCCGATTCCAGAACTATGAGAATTATACACCATTGAACGACACCCTGGAAAATATTTACCTGGATACGTACAATGTGTTACAGTACAAAAGACCGCCACCTCGTGATTCGACCGAGAAAGAGATGGCAACAGGGAAATTTTGTTTGTTTCATGGAACTCACGGGCATTCAACCAATGGATGTCGGCATTTGAGGGATGTGATTGAGAAGCTGCTGCGTGAAGGGAAGTTGGATGAGTACAAGGTTGCCCCGAGGGACAGGGGGCAAGGAGAGCAGGCTCCAAAACAGATTCTACCTGCTCCCAAGCCTATAGCGCAGCAGAAAGGTAAAGGAATTGTTATCAACTCCATAGTAGGCGGACCTCACCCAGCAATCCGAAGTTTCAGATCAATGGATCAATATGTAAATGCTGCCAAGCATCTAGACGTGAATGAAGGTGATGATTTGCAAGATATCACCCCCATAAAACAACAGAAGACCATGTTTGACGACGTGGTATTTCGCAACCGAGACAATACTGGGATCCAATCACCCACCGATGATCCGTTGGTTATTACTACCACCATTGGGCCGGCCTTGGTCCATAAGGTATTAGTAGACAATGGAAGTTCCGTTAATATTTTGTTCAAGAAGTCATTTGATCAAATGAAGCTTGAATCTGAAGACTTGAAGCCATGTGAAGGATGGATCAGAGGCTTCAACGGGGCGTCGACAGACCACATGGGATACATAGAATTGCCCGTGACCCTGGGGCAAGGAGAACGTAGAAGAGTGCGGATGCTTCAGTTCGTAGTATTGGACGTAGATTCGCCTTATAATGCATTTTTGGGGAGGCCTGCCCTTGCTGAATTCAGAGTTTGTATCGCCCCTTGGTGCTTGTTACTTAAGTTCCCAACCGAAGCCGGAACTGGACTAATGAGAGGGGATCAAGTTTCCGGACGGGCCTGCTACGTGGCCGAATTAAAGATGTTGATGAAAGGACTTAACGTTGAGAGTAAAGATGCCACGTCCCCCTCAAAGGGGGGCTCGGCATAGCAATTAGAGAGATTGACCCCAGAGGAGTTGCCCAAAGGAACGCCCGAAGACCTGGATCCCAGAAAAGATGAGGAACCAGAGGCTAGGAATGCAACTCCTAATGAAGCGACAGTGGAAATTCCTATTGATAAAGTTGATCCGACAAAAGTTTTGAAGATTGGTTCTCAATTGGATCCACGTCGAGCTAAAGAACTAACGGACTTCTTGAAGGAAAACTTAGATGTGTTTGCCTGGACCCATGCTGACATGTGTGGGATATCGCCATCCATTATAAGTCACAAATTGAATGTAAATCCGAAGCATCCGCCTGTGAAGCAAAAGAGACGCATGCTGGGCCCAGAGAGGTCGGCTGCTCTCAAAGAGGAAGTAGAGAAGTTGAAGCAGAATGGATTTATTCGAGATTCGACTTATCCCGACTGGATATCGAATCCCGTCTTAGTAAAGAAGCCAAACGGAAAATGGCGGACTTGCATTGACTTTTCAGATTTAAACAAAGCTTGCCCGAAAGATAGTTTCCCACTTCCCAGGGTTGACCAGCTTGTAGACTCGACAGCAGGTCATGAACTTCTCTCTTTCATGGACGCATATTCTGGATACAACCAAATTCCTATGCACGTACCAGACCAAGAACATACGAGCTTCATTACGAATTTGGGGTTATATTGTTATGTTGTAATGCCATTCGGATTGAAAAACGCTGGAGCTACTTATCAGCGCTTGGTGAACAGAATGTTTTATAATCAAATAGGAAAAACTATGGAAGTTTATGTGGATGATATGCTTGTCAAATCAAAGCAGTCCTCCAGCCATACGCAAGACTTGGCGGAAATGTTTGGTATCCTGCGAAAGTACCGGATGAAATTGAATCCTCTGAAATGCTCATTTGGAGTGGCATCGGGAAAGTTCCTTGGCTTCATTGTGAGTTCCCGAGGAATTGAAATCAACCCTAGCCAGATAGCAGCGATTAGAAATATCGAAGAGCCGAGGAGAATTAAAGACGTCCAAAGTCTTGCAGGGAAAGTAGCGGTGCTGAGTAGATTCATCTCCAAAGCCACAGATAAATGTGTTCCGTTTTTTGATTTGATTAAAAGAGGAAAGAAGAACTTCGAGTGGACTCCGGATTGTGTTGAGGCCTTTCGAAATCTGTTGGAACTGCTAGAGAAACCGCCGATTTTATCAAAGCCCGTAGATCACGAAGAATTGTTTGTTTACTTGGCAGTCTCGGCTCACGCTGTCAGCACAGCCCTGGTTCGAGAAGAAGACAAAGTACAAAGGCCAGTGTATTATGTAAGCAAGAAATTAGCAGCGGCAGAGCGCAACTACCCAAAAATTGAGAAGCTTGCTTACAGTCTCCTGATCGCATCCCGAAAACTTCGTCACTATTTCCAAGCCCATCCAATAACCATATACACCGACCAGCCCTTAAGGCAGGTGTTGCAGAGACCCGAAGCATCGGGAAGGTTGATCAAATGGATCATAGAACTAAGTCAGTTTGATTTGAATTTTCAACCACGAAAGTCAATCAGGGGGCAAGCTGTAGCAGACTTTATTGCGGAATTCACCATTCCAGAGGAGGAAGTAATCAATGACAGAGTGGTTAAGTCCGAGGATGAGCTAAAAATAAATCCGTGGAAACTATATACAGATGGAGCCAAGAATGACCGAAGGTCCGGAGCTGGAATCGTCTTAGTCACTCCCGAAGGACGGTCGTTATATTACGCCTTGCGATTAAAATTTTCGGCGACTAACAATGACTCTGAATATGAAGCCCTGATTGCCGGGCTGAAGCTTGCTAAAGACCTCGGAGTAAAAATGTTAGACATATTCTGTGACTCTAAAATTGTTGTTTGCCAAGTGCGAGAGGAATTTGTGGCTCGAGGACCTCGACTTATCGCCTACCTCAAGAAAGTGAAAGAGCTATTGAATAGCTTAGAGCGGTACAACATAACACACATTCCCAGAGTTGAAAACCAGAAAGCGGATAGACTGGCAAAGCTGGCTAGTTCCGACAATCCAGAAGAGACTGAAATAATTCCAATTGAAACGTTGGAATCTCCAAGCTTTGAGTCAATGGAAATTGAATTCGCTTTTGAAGCGGAACCAGAGAAGGAGTCGTGGATGACTCCAATTAAGAATTTCCTTAAGAATGGGACACTCCCATCGAAGAAGAGTGAGAAAAGAGCTGTAGTTCGCAAAGCTACCAGATATGTCATACAAGATGATACGCTCTATAGGCAAGGATTTTCTATGCCCCTGTTACGATGTATAGCACACGACGACATCAAGCGTGTACTAAGAGAAGTACACGAAGGTGAGTGTGGAGATCATACAGGAGGTCAAACTTTAGCAAAGAAGATATTGCGGTACGGATACTTCTGGCCTACGATCAATAAAGATGCAGCTGATTATTCACGACGCTGCGATAAGTGCCAGAGATTCGCTAAAATCCCCAGGGCACCGTCGACCCAACTTAAATCAATGGTGAGTCCTTGGCCATTTGCCACGTGGGGAATTGATATCATTGGAGTTCTACCAATTGCTAAAGGAGGAGCTAAGTATGCAATAGTGGCCGTGGACTATTTTACGAAGTGGGTGGAAGCCGAGCCCTTGACCAAGATCACGGCAAGAAAGGTGATAAGTTTTGTGGTCAGAAATATCATATGCCGGTTTGGGATCCCAAGGACAATTATAACTGACAACGGGACCCAATTTGATAGTACTGAATTCAGAAATTTCTGCCAGAAGTATAAGATAGACAAACGATATACTGCAGTTGCCTATCCGCAATCGAATGGGCAAGTAGAGGCAATAAACAAAGTAATAAAATCCATCCTCAAGAAACGATTAGAGCGTGCAAAGGCAAAGTGGGTTGATGAATTGCCCCTAGCTTTGTGGGCATATCGAACAACATTTAAAACGGCCACCGGTCATACCCCTTTCTCTCTCTCCTTTGGCTCAGAAGCTGTAATTCCAGTTGAACTAGAATTTCCTTCCCACAGGGTGACATATTATGACCCGATGACAAATCGGGCACTTTTACTTGAGTCTCTTGATGAAGTCGAAGAGAAAAGGGACGAAGCAGATTTGCGTGCAGCAAGACATCGGCGTCAGATGGCACGCTATTACGACAAAAAAGTTCGCCTCAGGACTTTTGAACCAGGAGATTTAGTGCTAAAGAGAGTCTTTCCATCCCTTCCTCACCTTGGTCCAAAATGGGAAGGACCCTTTGTCATTCAACGGAAACTTGAAAAAGGAACCTTCAAGTTAACGACCGTGGATGGCGAAGAAGTCCCCAGAGCATGGAATGCCCAGCACTTAATGCGATATTTGGATTAAAAATGCTGTACTTTGTGTTATTTTTCTTATGAACTCTGTAATAAGGCACGACTTGCCTTCGGAAAATCTGACGATATGAATGAAGAACTATAAAGTGGATGTAGGCTACGACTTAGCCGAACCACTATAAAAATACTGTGTGTTATTTACTTTTATGCATTACATATATACATTTATCAGTTATTCTGTTGTGATTATAAGATACAGGATAACTCGCAACCTAAAAAGGTTGAAAACAGTTTAGACATAAAAAGAAGCAGAGCGACTATTTGTGCGATAAGACATAAAAGAATGAGAAAACGACATTCTTAACTCTAACTCTCCAGAAAGAGAGAGAGTATAAAAGAAATGCCAGAATAAACGATAGGTACTGATGGCGCAGGAAGTGCTATCCCGTCAGAAAGTCGGGAGCATTCGGATTGCTTGGTTAAGCATTAAATAATTTGTGGGAATTGGCTGGGGACACTTATGTACACGCATATTTCCCCCCTCCACAACTTCGTTTCATAACTATAGACATGCATTTTTACATAAGTGCAGAACTACTGACAAATAAACATTGCAAAAAATGAGTTATTTTTATTTACAAATGAATGAATTTGTACAGGAAAATAGCCAAAAAAGAAAGTGCAGGAGCTACTCTTGTAGCAGCAATTATTGGTTCACTAAATGCTAAAACGATACAAGGCAATCCACTATTTAGATTTTGAATGAGCCTTGGATTTCTTGGCGGCTTTCTCCGCGTCCTTTGCTTCTTTCTCAGCCTCCGTCAAGATTCGTTTTGTCTTCTTTTTTCCTGAAGATGCGGTACTAGAGCCAGTAGACTTCTTCCCGGAGGGCGGGGCGCTGGAATCAAGAGAAGATTTTTTAGCGAGTTCCTCTGTAATAGATCTAGTTGAGAGCTTAACAACTAACCTTGATCCCGCATCCACGACTGCGAGGGGTTTGAGGACTTCGGGGTCTAGCTCTTCAGCTTTTAATTGCAAGCGTCTATCTTGATCGGCCTTCATCGCAGCCAAGGTAACATCATCAGCATTTTTTGACTCCCCGACTATTGCAACTTCTGGTTCCTCTTCATGCCCCCCGTCTCCGCCATCGTCCTTTAAAGCTGCTATCATTTCTTCATCATGAGGAGTGGCGACCTTAGTCGGCTCACTTCCTTCTTCCAAGTCTATAGAAGCAGCCTTGTCTTCCCCTTTTTTGGCCTTATCTGCGGGCTTTGTCCCAGCGGTGGCTCCCTGAGTCGCATCTGTCTTTACAGACGATTCAACACCTACAGAATGAGAAGCAACAGTTATCAACTCAGGCGAAAACAATGGGTCTTTCATTGATTGTTCGATCACGTGACGAAAAGTAGAAATAGCCTTGGCAAATTGAGGAGAAAAGGTGGGGATACCTTCTAAAGACTTTTCTGCGGGGGTGGCTACTACCTCTGGTGTTGTTTCAGGAATAGGAGATAGCAGAGTTGTTCGGGGAATTCCCGGATTTTCAGGATCATACCCCTCTACTTCAGAAGTTGCAGGGGCAGAAGAGGAGGAACCAGCTTCGAGAACAGTTTTTTGTTTAGACTTCCGTCTCTCCTCTTCCATGGCCTCAGCAATAAGGCGGCGCCCTTCAGCTAGGCGCTCCGGTTCATTCATCCCTCAAGTATTTCTCCATTAATTTATCTTCATCGAGGGAATCGACCTTAAGTTCCTCTTTTTCCCACTCAACGATCTGATTCCATACTTGAACTAGAGTGGATGGATAGTCCTCGATCCAAGAAATGTTTCGGCGACGAATAATATGTGCGAAGAATTCAATCATTAGTTCGCCGAAACCCTGAATATCAGCCTCCGCCTCTGATAGTTGCTTGCGGGCTTCCTCCGTAGATTTAATAGCACACTCCACATTGCCCTCGGCCAGGGCAGCTCTGTTCTCTGCCTCCAACAGCTTTGAAGCCAAGTCAGCGTTCTTCTTTTCTAATTCAGCGCTTCTCTTTGCTAACTCGGCGTTTTTCCGTTCAAGCTCAGCATAAGCAAGACGTGTCTTAGCAGCTTCTGACTTGGCCTCGTCAGTTTGCTTTTTTAATTCAGAGCGCTCCTGAGTGTGAGATTCAAGCAAGTCATGATAACGCTTTTGCATGTCCTCGAATTGTTGTTTGAAATTAGAAGCATCCCTTTGAGCGACCGCTAGCCGAGCTTGAGTGTCTTCCAAATCTTTTCCTAGAGCTTTTAAGGCCTTAGCATCCTCTTCCGCAGTCTTTTGCATCAAATCAGTATTTGTGATTAGAGTGCGGATGATTCTAGAAAGATTGCGTGAATATTTGAACATCTCAGTGTATTGTTTTTCCACCGCATCAATCTTTGCTTTGGCCTCATCCGCCCACTTAGAAGAAATAGGTTCAAGAGCGGGTAAAAAAGTCAAAGTCTCGAAGTAGTGCTCGGGAAATTGCTCCACCAAATATGCCCGCTTTACTGCAGTTTCCGCATCTAGTGGGGGAGGAGCGGGG
Source organism: Allium sativum (assembly GCA_030737875.1). Taxonomy (NCBI): domain Eukaryota; kingdom Viridiplantae; phylum Streptophyta; class Magnoliopsida; order Asparagales; family Amaryllidaceae; genus Allium; species Allium sativum. The sequence continues at coordinate 437,008,815 of CM060912.1, forward strand.
ATCGATAATTCGGTGTCCCTGTGTGAAGAGGATTCGGTAGTCTCTTTGTCTGTCCTAGGTCGTTTAGTAGAAGGGACCTTGTGCTTGCTTCGAGACCCAGTTTCTTTTGGAGGAGTTCTCTCTCTGCTGCGCTTTTCATGGGAAGAAGTGGAGTCTTTAGATGGTGGTCTGTCCTCTTCCCTGCGGCTTTGATAGCCCTTATATTTCTCTTGTTCCGGTCGAACTGGTGAGCGGGAACGTGAGGGTCGAGAACGATAGGGATCATAAGGTCTTCTCTCCTCCCTACCACGATCATCCCGACGATCATACTCGACATCTTGAGGAGGATTGGACATGCTGCGACGAAGCTTTCTTATATCGTAGTAGGATCGAGACATTGTACCTGCACGATAAAACGAACGAAATTTAGAATTAATGGATTCACGAGGAAAGAGGTGCAATGAATGCTAATGCCGTTATATAAAGTGTATCCTAAGTGGTGTGTTTCCCCCCAACCAACCCGAGTCTGAAGCTAGACTAGTACGGGCAGGCTCTTTGGCCTTAGCGGGAGTGGTCTCTTCAGAAGAGGTGAAGACTAAAGGATCCTTCCTGAAATCCTCTGAAGTGTATATAGTCTCAGGTAAGGGGAGATCCCCCAAACCCTGAAATATTTGCTCATCTGTACTAGGGGCATCCCCCTCGGAAGCGTGAAGTGGTGACTCTTGGAAGGATTTTGACTTTTCTAGAGAAGTAGTTTCCTCAGGGGCAATATATCCTTCACGATGCTTTTCGGCCAGATTAGCCAATTCATCATCTTGTGTAGAAGATGGAGAAGGTGAAGTGTGAAGAGGCGCTGTAGGAATTCCTGAGCCTTCTCCTGTCTCTGGGACTACCTCCACTGGAGGAATGTACGCGTATGGAACCGTCCCATGACCAATGCTACGAAAAACAGACAACAGCCCATGAAAGTGAAGGTATTCGTCCTTAAGGGCTTCGTCGATAGTCAAGAATTTCTGATCGCCATTGAGGAGTCGGTGCATCCGGTCGAAGAACACCTGGTCTGATATCTGTTTGAGATTGTCAACTGCAAACAAAAAGGAAAACAAGTCAAGGTGATGATTCAAGTGTATAGAGCCCGGATTTAGAAAATCAGTGCTTTACTTGATTTTGTCCACCTCCTGGCGCATCCAGGCTGTCGCTTCACGTAGAACCATTCTAGTCTGGAATCTCCAGCTTTACTGCTAAATGGTGCAGAGATTATCTTCCTTTTTGGAACTGACTCAAAGTAGCAGAAAGATGGAGTTTCTCGAGTCCGATGCTTGAAATTATAGAAGAAGTGAACGTCATCGAACGTGAGCTCTATGCCTAAGATTTCACGATATGCTATGTACAAGGTGTGCAGATAGGCATATGAATTGGGGTGCAATTGCATGGGGGTAATCCGCATTTGTCTTAAAAAGTCAACGATGAAGGGAGAGAATGGAGGAATGGCGCCGACCATGCACATCAATCGAGTGACCGTCATATATCCTTCTGGAGGGTTGTGGGGACGGTCAGAGCGTGAAGGCACTAGAGTGTCCCTTTTCATTATTCCATACTTTAAGCAAATTCGGACAAGTCGATCGTTGTCGATTGTCGATTCAACGGAGTCTGGAGGTGATTCCAATATAATGGTTGATTCAAATTCGTCAGGGGCTCGATCGTCACCGATCCCTCCTTCCTCCTCAAAACCCAGAGAAACCTCGTTCTCTGAAGACGCCTCGTTGCTTTCTCGATTTCCAACCCCGTAGTCTGGACCCTCACTGTCCTATTCTGGATCCGAAGAAGAAGATATATCCTCGAGAGTGATTTTGTTAGAGGTTTCCGGGGCTTCTTTCCTCTCAGCTAGTCTGGAAGAGCGTCTGGGTCTCATTGTCATAGAACTATTGAAGAAGCAATAGCACAAATTAGAGTAAATTAGCCCGTACCCCCCTGTGCGTGTGTGTGAACTAAAATGCGTGCAGTAAATGTGAGAAATGCAAGGTAAAAGTGCAACAATATAAGACAAAACTTTGAAGAGAAAGTGATAGTCAGAGTAGTTCTTAATGTTCATTTATGTCCGCAAGGCATTATACTAACTGTTCATGAAGTTGGAAGTAATATCTTTTAAATAGTTGGACGAAAGTTTGTGTTTTAGATTGAGTAGTTTTCGGTTCGGATGCAGACACCAGGTTCGGATCGGATGAGCAAAGGCTCACACTCAGAGAGAAATATCCGGATCGGTTCGGAGGTTGACTTTCGGGGTGGGTCGGATTAACCTAGATAACCATATTACTATTCTCTCTTTTGTTTCATAACCCGGTCCGACCCGGGCGCATAAGTCTTAACTTCCATTTTATTCCTAGCTCCGACCCGACCCGGTTAAACGAGTTAAGTCCCATTTCCTTGTCCTATTGCCTCGACCCAGTCCGGATCTGTGAATTTCTCTCTTCCCCTGTTTTCTCTTACTGTTCCCCTACCCGAACCGATCTCCTTCAATTTCCTTCCTCTTCCTCCTCTTAAGTAGTGAACCCAACTCGATGTCCCAAGCCTTAATTATAATCAAGTGAGTAAACACTCAGGTATTCAACAGCGAGTCTCAATATCCTCCTCCAACGCTTCGAAATGGTGCCGATGCCATTAACGACGAAGGCGGAGGATGAAGGAAGTCGTGGCGATGGAATTAATCAATTACTTTGCTCGAATCGTTCGACTTAGCTACGGATGTAAATTAAAAACAATTATGGCAACGAGATTCAAGATTACAAGGCTACCTATGTATTTGATTCAAAGATTGAAGCGAGAATTTTGAAGTTTCTTGGAAAGACTAAAATTTCGATGTGGAATCTGTTCAGATGAGCAGAAACGGTGAATGAGAGAAAGGAAGAAAAGTGAAGTGAATTTATATAAAAAACAAGCTGACTATTCGTATTCCCGATCGGACCGGTTCGAAAAGCCCAATGACGCAGCTTGGCCCACTAATACATTGCAGAGAAGAAGGAGATCAGTTCGGGTCGGAACCCAAAACAGAAATCCGTTCGGGTCGGAATCCGAACCGAACAGGATGAAGTACGACAGCTTGGCATGTGAATTCAAAAGGAAGGATGAAGCTTTTGTGCTATGGCAGTCAAAGCATGCTCCGTTTCCAACAGAAGCATCCTTTGAGGGGGCAAAGTGTTAGCCTACTTTGTGAACTAGGCAACACAAAGTCAAGAAATCAGACATTGAAGAGCATTTTTAATTAGAAGGCTTCGGTTCGGATCGGAGAAGACACTACAGCCTGGATCGGGCAGCTACAATTGTTCGGGTCGGGTCAGAGCAACATATCGGTTCGGATCGGATAAAATCTTCTGTTCGGATCGGTGAACCGTTGCTGAGGAAATTGGTAAGGCATAGCTATTCGGATCGGAGGACAATATAATCTCAATCGGATCGGAAAGCCACCTGGTTGCCATGGAAATAGATCGGAGCGGAGAAGATTAAAGAAGAAGAGAGCGTTGCATCCCAGCCAATCCGGGTCGGATCGGATATCCCGATCCGAACCCCTTATATGTGTGTCTCTGACCCGAGCCCATGCTCCATATCATTCTCCAGCAAAAGCGCCTGGATATCCGGATCGGCTATGACCAGTTCCTACCCATAACGTTCATTACTCTGATGCGTTGTCAACACAATAATTCATCCGAACCCGAGGCTAATGGGATGGGCGACATGTGGCCCCGACCCGGATCGGGTTTTGAGCAAATTCACCCCTATAAATACCCCGTCTGAAGACAAAGAAAAGGATCTTTTTTTTTGGGCATCTCAAGAATTCAACCACCTCCATAGTTCGAACTCAAATACTCCCGGAGAATCCAAATCATCTTTCATTTTTGTTTTAGTCAATTGAGTGAATATAAGTGAGTTGTGAGTGGAATTGAGTGAATCTTACATTGTATTTGCAACTGAATCATTGAATATAGTAAAAGATAAGTGGACGTAGGCATTTCTTCGCCGAACCACTATAAATCCTGTGTGTTAATTTTTATTTTTATCTCATTTCATTTTGCTTTTAATCAATTTGGGTGTTAGAACCACTTTTGGGTCTAACAAAAATATTATATGTTCTTGATTTCCCCTTTTTCCCACGTTTATAAAGTTAGGCTGAACTGTGTCGAGCCCAACACTTGTTATAATGATGCAAACGTACGAACGAGGGTAATAACGTTGGGTGTAAAACATGAAAATATATGTTGGCATGTTTGGCACACGCTAACGACAATGACATTTAAGCGGTATGAATTGTTATACCTAAGAATAAAAGACATGACATTTACATATAATTGAGAAGTGATAAAATATGTAAATTTAGAAAACACGGTATGCTTAACCCGAGGTTGGATTGAGTTGTGACGTAAACCTGCCTGGACCCGCCCGGCTGCCCAGTAGTCACAACAATACTTATCCAATGTGGGTGGTTAAGCATTGAGCCCAATAAGGACCCGAGGTTAGACTGAACTACGGTGTAAACCTGTCTGGAACCGACTGGCACATCCAGTAACCGTAGCAATATCTGTCTAATGTGAGTGGTCAGGTGCTTTAAGAGGCTAAGGACAGATGGTAGGGTTAAGTCAACTATAAACACTTAACCAAATTCAACATGTTAACCAGAATTGATGGGTGAGGTTAGGTAAATACAGACACTTAACCACTTAACATGTTTGACTAGAAAACCCTAGTAACGAGGGGCCCGTTTCAGCAGTAACCCAAGTTAGGTATCATGGTACCTTGAAACTAGGCAGGGTGGGGCACGATTACTGGGCTGATTATAAGCGATCAAAACGACGGCGATGGGTGCACAGTATAGGTTCTAACGGGGTGCGGGCGTGCACACACTCCGGAGCAGACAAACAGGGCACTGGGGACACCAGTAGTATAACCTATGCCTTCTAGAATTGTGTCGGGGCCGCCACCATGGGTCTTGATACACCCCATGGTGGGACCAGCATAGGTATCTACAATTCTTGGGGTCCGTATGACACATGTTTACGCGAGTTGGAGACGATCTTTAGAAAATGGGGATCACTTCACCCTCAGCATGGGGTGCTAGTTAGAATAAGCGCAAGTAGGTGCAGAGATATAGTGTGAGTGCGATAGTACATTCGATTCTAAACGACACTTCCTTAGCTTGTGACACTTTCCTGTTTTCAGTTTATATCTATCATGCCCTTTTTCTTATTCACATACTGAAGAGTTACTAGATTTACTCAGGCTTTATGTCTGACTCTATTTTCTTTTCGTCTTCTTTTCTTTAGTTTCCCCCCCGGTCCACAGGGAGGAAACAACTAAGCTCAGTCAGACTCTTTTCAAGCTCCAAGACCGTAGATGTATGGTTTAGATCTCTTTTGCTCGGATTATGGCTCTGGATATCACTATGGGGATTTTTGTCAATTTATTTATGTTTTATGCTTCTTTAATAATCAAGACAGTAATGAGGTTGTAATGTTGGAAGTATTTTGAGACAATTATGGAAATATTTTGTTTGAACACGTATTAATGAAATAAAAGTCTGTTTGGTTTCCGCTATTTAAAATATGTGTATTTATACCTGTCTTGTGTTTATCTGTGGCTTTTACTTATAAACATCCACCAAAGTTAAGGCACTCCCTTTGTGAGTGACCCGAACGGAGGTGGGGTGTTTCAACACGTCCAACCCAAATTGCACAGAAATATGAATCATTATTTGAAAGAAGTTAGAGGATGAGAAATAGAAAAAAAGAAATATTAGAATAGAAGAAAACAAAGAAGACAAATCTCACAGCGGAACGAATAAAATATATTATATAACATAACTTTTGAAATACAAATCGGTAACTTTATATACATATCATCATCAGAACACAATAGTTCCTGGAACAGTTATAAACACCTATTTCCAGATACAACATAGTTCATAGCGGATATATGATAGTCTATAGCTAACTGGTGGAGCCTTCTGCTTCCAGCTCCTCCAAATGAATCTGAAAAATCCCGACTACTTGACTGCCCATACAAATTTGGGCACCCAAGAGTTTAGGGAAAACAAAACAAAATAAACTCTGGGTCAGTCATGGGACTGGTGTGAGTAAACTCCAACCAATGGTTTAACTTTCAAAAATCCTTTCGAAAGAAAAGATAATAGTAAGACCAGCCCACACATAAACATGGACGGTTTTTACCTTACTATAACCCAAAACACTTTGATATGAAAATCCAGTGATATTACAATAGTGTCTAAATCAAATAAATAGAATTTAGCGGAACGCTTGCATCTCACGTTCCATATATAATATAAATCAAAAACCGCATGGCGCTTATTGGAGATTGGATTCTGACTATGACAAGGTATGGAACCACCTTCCGTTAGTGTATCTCTAGATAGGAATACACTGGGTTCAACAAGAACATCTTGCAACCCGACCCATACATGACCGACCACTCATTTCGCTTGAGTGTATCGAATGTATATCACCAACGGTTGGGATCAGCAACCGTTTCCCAAATGGGACAGCATCGAACAAAATAAGGAATTCAATGAATCTCTAAATAGGTGATTATACATCCTAATGGGAGCGACCCATATAGCCATGATGCTTGCCCGATTTTTGTCATTTACCGGTTGTTGAGGCCTGACGCTACTCTTATTTGCCATTCATTTATAACACAATTACTTTGAATGCCACATTGTCAGATCTGTTAATCACTAGTAGATTTGCACAAATATTATGGATGTTATGCTAAGGGAATAAATCTGTTGCCACCATAGATATTTGTATAGATTAACATATTCGATCATTGGAAATACTCTGTCAGACATTCGTCCATTTACATTCGTTCTGGGATTGAACGAAACCGAAGGCACAATTTCTATTAATAGAAAAAGCCCTTGCACTTTACACCGTCTTTGACTACCTTCGTATAATCTGATTCGTAACGCTACTGCCAATACAAAGTGGTTCTTTGGATAATAATCCAACCAGTCTCTCCATATTGACGACGATATTGGCAAACACTTCGATAGTCGGTTATTTAACTATCGGAGTAAAACAAACATCCATTCACAGCATCAAACAATCACTCGGCCTTTTAATTTATATTTAATTAATTAAAACACTTCTCCACTTCCTTATCAATATTTGTTAATCAAATATTTTCAGTAATCTTATTGGTTTCTTACGCTATTGGAAAAAATATTTCCCTATATCACCTTCTTTTATTTCTACACTTAGAAAATATATTCTATTCGAAATTGAAACAATCTCAATCACTTATCCCTTTCCCGACTACTTTAATTATACTTAGGAAATATTTACTTTTATATTTCCAAAATTCCATCACTTGGGTTAAAACGAATGCTGTGTAAAACATCGTTACAACAACCCAAAATATTTTATTCAAATAACTATTATCCAACACTTCTCTTCGAGATCGGATCTTGCTATTTATCAATTAAAAATGAAATCAATCAAGTTGGCGTAAAATTACCTCTCAGACCTTGACTGAAAACATCATTAACTTCAAAACAGACAAAACCACTTACCCCGAATAATCAACACCATACAAACAAATTATTCGTTTTAAATGTATATATGTTTCTCTTTCTATTCCCAGCCTATCAATTTCCTTTTATAATATTCTATTTTAAATTCGTTTCCTTATCGAATTCTATATATATCGGTACCTTGATTTCTAACTATCAAATTATCTGAAAATATTCTAACTCCTTAAATTTGCGGAAAAATTCACCATAACCTCCCTTGTACCGGGAGCTTCGGGATATTTCAAATAGCCTCCCAAGGCCCTCACCAATCCAAAAGAAAATAAAAAGCCAAGCGGCTTGCCGATACGGCGCATAAAACCTCATATATGAATTTAAACATGTACCTTTTTTCGGGCACGTAAATTAAAATCTTCATATACTTCATTCCATACTTGTCTAACACATGTTCACCTGTTTTCAATTCAACTCAATCCAATCGTTTGAATTCAGTTTCGCTCATTTATTCTTTAATTAGCTATTTTGCCTATTTCACTTCTTTGTTTGAACATAACATATTCAAATAAAATATTCAACTTACTCATAACCAAATTGAATTTCAATTTCAATTCTAGTTTCCTTTTCAATTTCGAATATAAATTTTCAAATCGAATTCACTTATTCAAAGCCCAATATCAATTAAAAATCTCATTAACTAATTACTACTCGAATTAGTTAATTCTATTCAACAAATCAAAAATCTGATTTCTGTTTCAAAAATCAATTCATTACTCCACTTGAGTTCACATATAATTTACAATTCAATTCTAAAATTTTCTAAATAGAAATTCGGATTTCATTCGCTTAAAATCCTTTTATAAAATTAAATAAACCGTTATGGTTTTTAAAAGGTTATGGCGCTATTTTTCTAAAAATTTGATTTTGACATAACTCAAAATTTATTCGACGAAATCCAGATTTATCTCCTCCATTAGAAAACTATTTTCAAATCGGTCCTGACGTTTCTTGTTTCAAAGAATTCTGACTTCAATTGAGTTCTGTATACTCAATTGAAGTTCAAATCGCCAATTTATAAACTGTCGCACTGCGGCGAGTTCGTTTTAATTATATTTATATATATAAACTTTTAGACTTCATTAAAATGAATTCAACTCCATTCTAACTCTATTCGAATTTTAATATTCAAATTCCATTTCATTTCTGTTTGAATTCTAATATTCAAATTCCATTTTAACTCTATTTGAAATCTATATTCAGATTCCCATTTCAAATTCTATTTTGAATTTCTATTTTCAAATTCCATTTCAATCTATTTGAATTCAATATTCAAATTCCATATTTAAACCATTTGAATTCTATATTCAAATTCCATTTACTTTCGATATTCAAATTCTACAATTGAGTTCCCTTTATATTTTCTATATTCAAATTCCATTTGGGTTACTACATTAAAATTCTATATTTGAATTTTCTATATCCAAAATCCATTCAATTTCTATAAACAAATTTCATTTAAATTTCTACATTCAAATTCTAAATTTGAATTTCCTTTATTTAAATTCCATTTGAATTCTATATTCAAATTACATTTTAATTTCTATATTTAACCCCATTTCACTTCTATTTTCAAATTCTATATTTAAATTTCATTTGAACCTTCTTTATTCAAATCTATTTGAATTCCTTTGAATTCAAATTCTATTTGAATTCCTTTGAATTCAATTTCTATTTCGATTCCTTTGAATTCAAATTCTATTTCAATGCCTTTGAATTGAAATCTATTTCAATTCCTTTGAATTCAAATCCTATATTTAAATTCCTTTGAATTCAAATATTTAATTTATCTCTTGATAATTTATTCATTATAATTATAAACACTATTTTACAAATTTCCCTGTTTTATTTAAACAAGCCTATTTCGAAATCCATTTAAAACCAAAATCTTATTTTGGATATTCTCTTTGCATTTTCTATATTCAAATTCCATTGAATTTCTCATATTCAAAATTCTATTTGAATTTCTCATATTCAAATTCTATTTGAATTCCTCATTTGAAATTCCAAATCCTATTCTAGAAAAAATAGAATTTCCTTTTAAATCTGCGAAATTCCTTTTCATGATATTTTTAAATATCAATACTTAGGCCCAGTGATATTTAAACACCAAACAAGCAATTATTTATTTATTTCAGGGTTTCTAACACATCATATATGACAGTATATATGCAAATAAATAAACAACAGATAATATATTTTTGAGGAATCCAGTTGGATCCCTCCAACCTGTTTTCCTGCATCCAGAGACGTTAGTCAACATAGTAATACCCATCCTGCTCCGTGGTAGTATATCGCGGTATAAAAGGTGATCCACTTATATACGTGGGCGTAGGGTCATCCACTAATGATACTGCGGGCATTCGCTAATGATACTGCGGGAATCCAACCACCAAAACATATATATAATAGCAACCACCAAGCCTAAATAACTAATATATTTAATAACCTCAATACATAAATAAATGCAGTGCAACCAATCATCCAACAAAATAACATATAATAATTATTTAAATAAATCCAAAGAGTGAGATTACTCACCTGATTTTATTATTTGCCGAAAATTCCGTTAATTTCCATATCGGCTACGAATCTACTCGAACGAAAAAATTTTGTACTTACAATTATTAAATTCATTTTTAACGATTTATACTATTGTCGACTCAATTTATTAATAACAAATAAAGTTAAATTAATCCAATCAAAAGACCTTGCTTAACTAATTATAATTAATTTGCCTAAATCCTTTTTTTCTCTTCTTTCAACAATTTAGTTCATAATAATATCAATTGAAATGTTTGGGTAATTTATTTCAATAAACAAATATTTGAAGCATTAAAAAAAAATTAAAGATCTTAATTACTGTTGTTACCTTGCTAATCATGTGATTATCTATACTCTAATCCGTCTTCTTCCTCATTTTCCATTTAATTTAATCATCAAATCATTTTAAATTCAATATTTAAACCATGATTAAAACTTTGTATAAATCAAATACAATATTTAAATCAATTCCAATTATATAAGCATATATATATTTTGCTTAACAAAATTTCAGATTGTAATCAAATTGAAAGTAAATAAATAAAAACTTTATACCTTAGAACACTTTCTCCAGCACAAAATTTCGAGGCCTCTCCCTTTGTATTGCCATTGTCGAACTCGCTATGCCATTAGCCAACTCCATCATGACCTTTGAACTCACCCATTTTTCAGAAAAAAATAGAGTCGAGCTCTCTAAGTCACTGCGCCCCTCTTCCTTTTTTTCTTCCTCCGTTCCAGGCAATACCCAAACAACCGAACCTCAACTCCCCTTCCATCCTTCATCAACCACCGGAGCCCCTCCATCGTTGACGCCATACTGGCTTTCTCACTATCACGAATCCCCAGAACCCTCGAAGACGCCCTTCCCTTTCCATCGACATCCACTCCCTTCTTAATTCGCGAGTGCGAGATGATGACGAGCTCGAGTTTAGTCGTGGCCATAGGATCGCGATTTTTGATTTCATTTTCTTTTTAGTTCGAATTGATTTTGAGCAATACTGATCGGTTTGAGGAATTAGAACCGGGGGCCGCAGCTTCTAATTTGATTTACAGGAATGAAATGGGTTTCGGTTTCCATTTGCCCTAGCTCTGCCTGAAGAACTCGCTGAACCCCTTTTCGAATGATTTCAATTTCGAATGAGCCATTTATTTTACTTAGCTTTACTCGATTTTAGTTCTGAACAGATAAAGAACATGTAATGACCCGGATTCTTATGGGTTAATTTTAAATATTTAAATACGGATTTAAATATTGGGTGGATAATATAAATGGAATTTTATATTAAGTTATCGGTTTAATAATTGATTTTGATTTAATGTCGAATAAATTAAATTATCGTAATGTAGTAATAATTTAATTTAAAAATATACAGCTAAATCGAATCAGTTCAAATAATCAGTATAAAACTAAGTTGAGTTAAAATAATAATATTAAATTATTATCGAAGAATTTAAATGTTTTGAACTTTAATTTATATTAATATAAATTAATATCTGTTCCAGATGATCGAATTGGACTTCGTGACATATCCCAGTGTATCCGGAATAGGGGTATTTCCCTAGAATTGACAGTTGTTGGTTTCAGAAAGGAGTTCGGAATAAACGTGATAATTTAAATTTGATATCCATTTAAAAAATCAAATTAAATTTAATAAATGAATATACTTGTTGGCCCTTTCATCACCACATCTCAAAAGAACCCGTGCCTCCTTTCATGTCCGCAATTCAAAACATACCGTGCTCCTTTCATGTCCACAAATTTAAATGGCTTTGCTGTTCAAAAATAAGCCGCACCCTCCTCTTTAAAATCGGACGCAATTTCCCCTTTCTATTCTTGCTTCACAAATTATTTTGTGGCTTTAAGAAGAAATTAAAAATGGCCGAACCTCAAAACTAAATTCAAGCATTGATTCCCAAAAGCAAAATCGATATCTTATAATCCCTTAAACCTTTCCCTTAAGCTCGTATAGCGTCAGTATTTCAATGGGTAGTGTCGCGATTAAAGGGAGGTCGATTGACAAATTTATCAAGTTAGGGTTATCGCGATTCGAAACTGCGATCCTCCCAGTAGCTTGAGGCCAAACAAGCAACACTCGCGATTTGCTCTAAGTGACAGAGGAGGGTGCAATCAAATTTCAGGAACTGTAAGTCCACCGCGATAGTTTCAAGAGGGGAAAATGGAGTTCGAAGCATCAGATGTGAGCTGGGGTTAGAAGAGACAGAGGTTGAACTTGGAATTGGGTTCGACAGTGGGATGCTTGGGTGTTCATGGTTCGTGAAATTGGGAGATAACGGAAGCTCTGCGTGAAGTTTGGCTGAACTGTTTTAGGGTTATGTAATGGCATCTCAGTACTGTTCGAGGCTGCAGAATCTTAGTTTGATGGTAGTGGTGATTAGGGGAAAGACTGTGATAACGGATTTTGTTCACTGCGTTCAGGTTTGAACTTGTTCAGGTGTAGCAAAAAGAAGGGTGTTGTTGGGAATCCGTATATGTAATTTGCCGAAAAGAATTAAGGTAAAATTTTAGTTAATTAAATTGTAAACTAGCAATTTGAGTAGGAAATTCAAGAAAGGATAGATTTTATTTTTATTTATCATTAAAATTAATTAAAGAAATTGGTACAAATTAAGGTACGGTTAGCTAGTATTTAAGATTAAATTACAAACTAACCATTGAAGTATGAATTAAGGGAAGATTAGATATTTTTATTTTATCATTAAATAAAGAAATATATTGTTGTTTTAAGTAATGTGTATTAAATTTATTCAAGGTTCAGAAATCTTGAAAACGAGACGGGGTAGTCTGTAATAGTGAGATAATCGAGCTAGAGGTGGATTGAGAATTTTTGAAATAGTTGGAAATAAGATTAAACAAATTTAAAAGCTGGATGTTCGACAAACGAAAAAGGCACTGTGTGTAAATCTCACTCACTTGTTATTTAGAATTATTTTTATTCGTTAAAAATAATTATTGTTGCTTGTTTGAATGTTGTTTGGTTGATTTAAAATATATTAGTTATCTAGGATTGGTTGACTAATATATATATATATATATATATGTGTATATATATTGGGTTGATGATTGGTTGGATTCCCGTAGTCTCATTAGCGAATGCCCGTAGTTTATAGCGGATGATTTCCCTATGCGCCCCACAATTATATATTAGTGGATGACCTTCATACCGCGATATCCTGCCTCGAAGCAGGATGGGTATTACTATGTTGACTAACGTCTGTGGATGCAGGAAAACAGGTTGGAGGAATCCAACTGGATTCCCCAAAAATATATTATCTGTTTTTTTATTTGTTTGAATATATACTGTCTTATATGATGTGTTAGAAATCCCGTGATTTGATAACTGACTGTTTGGGGTATTTAAATATCACTGGGGCTTGAATATTGATTTATAAAAATATCGGAAAAAAGGATATTTGAGATTTGAAAAGGGAATTCTATTTTTATAAATAGAATTTGAATTTTAAATGAACTATAGAAAATATTAACTTGTTTTGAATATATATAAAACGAGTATTGAATTTATAAACTTTGTTTATAAATTAAAATGTGGGATTTGAATTGAATTTATAAACTCTATTTATAAATCAAAATGTGGGATTTGAATTGAATTTATAAACTCTGTTTATAAATTAAAATGTGGGATTTGAATTGAATTTATAAACTCTATTTATAAATTAAAATGTGGGATTTGAATTGAATTTATAAACTCTGTTTATAAATTAAAATGTGGGATTTGGATTGAATTTATAAACTTTGTTTGTAATTATATATTGTGGGATTTTAAGTGAAGTTATAAACATTATTTATAAATAATGAATAGATTTGAATATAGAATTTGAATAAAGAGAATTCAAAAAGATTTGAATATAAAATTTGAATAAAGAGAATAAAAAGAATTCAAATAGAATTGAATATGGAATTTGAAAAGAGAAGTCGATAAGGAAACGAGCTTAAAAATAGAATTAGATTTGGTTTATAAGTAAGTTAAAATATATTTGAAAATGTTATACTCAAATATGAAGGTGAAATAGGCAAACCAGTTAATTTGCAAATCAATTAACGAACTAAGTTAAAACGATTGGATTAAGTTGAAATGAATTAGAAATGTATGGATATACAGGAGACAGGTTTGGAATAAAGTATAGAAGTGAAATAGATAGAGTGCTCGACAAAAAGGTATGTATTTGACTCATATATGAGATTTTATGCGCCGTATCGGCAAGCCGCATGGCTTTTTCTTTTTCTTTTGGATTGGTGAGGGCCATGGGAGGCTATTTGAAATATCCCGATGCACCCGGTACAAAGGAGGTTATGGCGAATTTTTCTGGGAATTTAAGGAGTTAGAATATTTTTAAGAAGTTTGATAACTAGAAATCTATATATCAATATGTATATAAGTCGATAAGGAAACGAATTTAAAAATAGAATAGTAAAATCAAAAAGGAAGACTAGGAATAAAATCCTATAAGAATAGAAAGAGAAAGCGTATACGTGTTTAAAAGTGAATAAGTAGTTGTATGGTATTGATTATTCGAGTAAGTAGTCATATCTGTTTTGACATTATAAATGTTATTCAGTCAAGGTCTGAGAGGTAGTTATACCCTAACTTGAGTGATTTAATTATTAACAAATAAATAGTAAGATTCCGGGCTCGAAGATCAATGTTGAACAAGAGTTAGTTGAATTTAGTATTTGGGTTGTCGTAACGATGTTTTACACAACATCCGTTTTAACCCTAATACGTGTAAACTTGGAAATAGAATAATAAATATTTCCTCAGTATAGAAATAAACGAGATCGGAAAAGAGATAAGTAATTGGAATATTTTCCAATTATAAATAGCATATATTTTCTAAAGTTAGAAAATAAAGGAAGGCGATATATGGGAATGTTTTCAAATAACATATAAGGCAAATATAGTTATTGAAAATATTTGGTTAAAAAATATTGATAAAGAAATGGAGAAGTGATTTAATTAATGGAATATTAATTAAGGGCTCAGTGATTGTTTGATAATTGGATGAACACTTGTTTTCTTCGATAGTTAAATCATCGACTATCGAAACACTTGTTTTTATTCGATAGTTAAATCACAGACTATCGAAGTTTTTGACCATCGTTGTCAATATGGAGAGACCGGTTGGATTATTATCCGAAGAACCACTCCGTATTGGCATAAGCGTTGCGAATCATATATGCTAAAGAAAATTGAAGACGGAGTAACGTGCAAGGGCTATTGTATAAGGCTTAGATAACAGTGCCTAAGATGGATGTACTGAATAGTGCCTTCGGTTCATCCTGTTCCTGGATGACTTGTATGGATGAATGTCTGACAGAGTATTTCCAGAAAGGTCACGTACATAGATTTCTTCAACCGTACCAAGAGTGGAAGCGGAGAAGGAAACTTCTTTTGCTAACAAGTAATGTACTGTTGTAGACATCAATTAGTGATTTTCGATGGATCTGACAATGTGGCATTCGAAGTAAATCTGATGTGATGATAAAGCGTAACCTAAAGCCTCATCAACCGGTAAATGACAGAAATCGGGCAGGCAGCATGGCTATGTAGGTCGCACCTATTAGGGTGTATAATCACATGATCTAGAGTTTTATTTACTTCTAAAAATCTATTGTCGATGTTGTCCCATTCGGGAAACGGTTGCTGATCCCAACCGTTGGTGATATACATTCGATACACTCAAGCGAAATGAGTGGTCGGTCATGTGTGGCTGAGTTGCAAGATGTTCTTGTTGAACTCGGTGTATTTTCCTCTAGAGATATACAAGCGGAAGGTGGTTCCATACCTTGTCATAGTTGGAAATCCATTACCCAAACGTGCCTGCGGTTTTGATTGTATATTACATATGTGGAATGTGATATGCAAACGTTCCACTAGATTGTTATTTACTTGATTTAGACATTATTATAATATCAAAAGAGTTTTGATATAAACATTATCATTCCTTTCAAAGGGATTTTGAAAGTTAAATCAAGTGTTTGGATTCTCATAAGGGAAAAACCCGTTCCATGTTATACGGAGTGGTCTTATGAGATATCATTTAGTTTCTGAAAACTGTTATAAACTGTTTACTCATACCAGTCCCATGACTGACCCGGAGTTTATTTTGTTTGTTCTACCTAAACTCTTGGGTGCCTAAATTTGTACGGGCAGTCAAGTAGTTCAGGATTTTACAGATCTATCTAAAGGAGCTTGGAGTAGGAGGCTTCAACGTTAGTTATATAGAGTTTTGTTCCGTTTTGTTGTAAGTGTTGTACTCTGATAAGTGTATGTTATACAGTTGAAATTTTGTATTTCAAAAGTTATGATATATTATATTTTGTTCCGCTGCGATGTGAGATTTTGTGTTGTTATTTCTGTTCTTCATCTACCCTTTTCTTCTAGAAAAAATGTTTCGTATTTTCGTGATATTTGGGTTGGACGTATGATGTATATAGTCAACTCTGATATTACGGATTTGCGGGTCATTACAAAAAACAAAAGAGGGAGGGCCGCGTTTATATAGATGAAGATACCATAAGGTTAAGGGAATGAAGTAAGTTTTAACTGGGTAAGGTTTTATCAGAGGTAGGTTAATTAGCCTGATTTGATGTAGTGCTTACCCACTTATATTTAAAATAATATAATTCAGGGTTCATTAATTTAAATCACGAACCGCTATTTTAACGTAACCACTGTTATTTCAATAGTGTAACACTATGCTGAATTAACTGAATATATTTTGATATTTAATTCGAACGTATGTATAAAATAACCATATTAAATTTATATAATATAATTTAAATTCAAAAACAAATAAATTCTTTGACAATAAATTACTATTATCGTCGTTTATAATCATTTAAAAAATATATATTGATCCTCTGAACCATTTCGATTCAATTTTATCTTCGAATTGAATTTATTTTAAATTCTCGTATTACGATGATTACCAAAATAAATCGTATTTCGATTATTTAATTGATAACCCAATAAAATACCATTTATATTATAAATTAAATATTTAAAACCATACTAAATATTTAAAATAAATTGATCAAAAATCTGAGTCGTTACATTCTTCCCCTCTTAAAATAATTTTGTAACAACCCGTATTTTCAATAACCTGTTATAACGTAAATCAAGGCAGAATTTAATTCTAAAATCTGAATCAAGGGAAATGGGCTATGCCATTGCGTTCGTCTCGGAAAAATACGCGAAATAGAGTCCGAGTTTTCGAAAATCGGAGTCCGTATGACCCGATTAAGGCCCAACGAAGTTTTCAGAAAAATTCAAAATAAAAACAGATTTCAAATTCAAGTTCGAATTTGAAAATTAGGGCAGATTGGGCCAGGCGGGAGAATTCCCGCCAGAGCACCCCAAGTCGACAGCCCTGTCGACTTGGGAGTCGACTTGGTTGGACCAAGTCGACAGCCCTGTTGACTTGGCTGTCGACTTGGCTCAGCCGGGCAGTCTTGCCTGGTGCACCATTTTGAGATTGTGTTGAGCTTGGGGGCCAGATTCGGTTTTAAGGGCTGAGATTGGAACTAGGGTTTAATCCTAAGGCTAGAACTAGTCCTAATCTCTATAAATAAGGCCCTAACCTATAACCCTAAATCATCATTATTCATTCTAGTAACTAAACTATGGCAAAATCAATCCTCTCATGGCCTCCACTCTCTTCATAAAATTCCTAAGTAAATTTCTAAGTGATTTTCCATGCATACAAGTGTTTTCAAACTTGTATGAGCATCATTAGCTTGCATTCAAGTCAAGTTTCTATATTTGCATCATAAGGAAAGAGTTTTGATCATTTTGGCTCAAGGGTTTTTATGTTAGAGCTTGCATTTTGGGTCTAATTGGTTGCATAAGGGCTTTGTCATATTTTTGTATGTCTTCATAAGCATTGTAAGCCCTTTTCTACTTTCATACTTAAACTCTAAAGTTAAATGTATGATATGCAAGTTTGCCATGATATACAAGTTTACTATGATGTGTTATGCAAGTTTACTATGTTGTGTTATGCAAGTTTACTATGATGTGATATGCAAGTTTACTATGATGTGTTATTCAAGTTCATAAAGTTATGTTATGCAAGTTTGGTATGCAAGTTTGTCATATGATATGCAAGTTATGTTATGCAAGTTTGGGTTGATCCTTTTGTTCATGTTATCATGTTATGCAAGCTTATCTTGAGTATGTGAACATAAAGCTTCAAGCTTTATGCTAAAGGTTGCATTTTGGCAACATGTAAGTTATCATATCCCTTATGACAACTTGCATGTGAGGCTAAATGCGAACTTATGGCCATTTCTACATGTCATTTATCACCAAGTATCACCAATATGCTAAGTTTAGTTTTATGCATGCTTTTGAGGCCTAAAAATGTAATATGCAAGTATATGAACACATGTACATTTCATATGCCACCATGTTGAACTTGTGGCTTCAACACCTTTATGTCATGATTATGCCAAGTTTCCTCTTTCTATCCTTTATGCGCTATTGCGATATGTAAGCGATGGGATTGCGTTTGGGGTTGGGTAAACTTAAAAGACATAAAAACATAAGCTTGGGAATTTACATATTAAGTTAGGTCTACCCTTTGGGAATTTACCTATTAAGTTAGGTCTACCCAAATGCTTGAAAACTTGTAACATGTTTTGGAAACATGATGGACATGACACTTAGAAAAGATAAGTGTGACCAACTCGAGGTTGGGTTGAGTTTGTAGCGTAAACCTACCCGGAACCGACCTGCTTAACTAGTTGCTACAAACAATAGGACCCAATGTGAGAAGTTGGTCATGTTGTACCTTGAACCCGAGGTTAGACCAAGTCGTGGTGTAAAGCTACCCGGACCCGCCCGGCTTAACTAGTAACCACAACAAGGTCTAATATGAGAGGTTAAGGCGCATTAAATTAATTAATGCCTCATGATTAGGGTTAATTCATGGTCCACTTAATACTTAACCAATTTGGGCTTGGTAGATTAATCAGGGTTAAGTCGTGAACTCATCGTTACACTTAACCAAGTAAATCCATGATTAGCAAGAGGGTTAAACCGTACTTAACCCACTAGAAAATCCTAGCAATGGGGGTCCACTCCAGCAGTAATTCCCAGTTGTATCAATCAGGACCCTAGGGACTAGGCTAGGGTGGGGGCACGATTACTGGACTGGGAGGTAAGTGACCAAAAGCGACGGCAATTGGTACGCCGGTGTAGTTCCGGGCGGACTATGGTCGTGCACATAAGTCCCAAGCCGGGGAAAACATGCATGGGTACCCGTAGATCGAGACTGTGCACTCATGTTTATGGTGTCCAGGGGTTTCCACCCTAGGGCTTGATACACCCGACGGGAGACCCTGCACAGTCTGACTACAATTATGTTTGGGCCGTATTGACACCAACACATGACGAGTTAGGCTTATAGGGAGCCGATCGACTAGACCGTTTGGTTGGACCGCGTATTAGGGTCACTTCATGTTATTGGGCCAAAAGCTTGGGCCAAGGGATCAATACTTGTTTATTCAAGTCATGTTAGTTTGCTAGTACACCTGTGGTGCAAAAACCTTAATCCTGATTATGCGATGACACCTTTATCTACCTGGTTAGTTAATCATCATGCTAGTATGTTGTTATCCTTATGTTCATCCCTGCTTCTCATGCCAGATAACTTTATCAGTTTACATTGTAGTAGGGCTTACTCAGTCTTTTTGACTGACCTGTTTTCTTTCGCCTCTTTTCTTCCGTTCCCCCCCCCCCCAGGTTCTCAGGGAGGGAATATTGGAGCTTAGTTTGGATTCTGGTCACTAGCTTGTGGGATTTAGCTCATGTACGGTTTGACATGAAGCTAGCTATGATTATCACTTATTTTGGGGATAGTACTTATGTATTTCAGTGTTTCAGTGATGTTGTTTTTATCTAGACTGATATATTTGGAAAGTTGACATTATGTTGTATCAGACTTGTTTTGAAATAGTTTGAAATCTTCCACTGTTTTATCTATGTTATTTACTCTGTTTACATATATACATATGTTCTTGTTCTGCCTTGATATATCATTATGCATGTTTACCTGTTTTAACGCCCCTCCAAAGTCAGAGTGCTTGCAAGAGACACCCTGGCGGAGGTGGGGTGTTACATTTGGTATCAGAGCATATGGTTTACGAGAAGGAACAAAAAGGTTTTTAGAAAAAAAAACTTTTGGAAAACTATTTTCAAAACCAAGTATAAAGTATTTTCCAAAGAAAAGTCTAGTTTATTTTAAAGGCTATTCCCCAAAAAGCCATTAGCAAAATTCCTTTGTTTTTCTCCATTCTGAATCTGTCTTTTTCTTCGTTTTCAGTATGGCCGATAACTTTGCCATTCCGGAGGGAGTACACGTACCTGTTTGGTATAGGAGACTTTTGGAGGCTAGGGCGACCGAAGCCGGCCCCGCAGATGTTCCTCCTCCTCCTCCGGTAGTTAATGTTCCTCCTCCCCTGTCGCTGATGTTCCTCCTCCTCCTGTCGCTGAGGTTCCTATTCCTCCTCCCCCTCAGCATACACAAGTGAATTTCGCGGAGATTTGCAAAGACTTTAAGGCGATGGATTGCAAGAATTTCTTTGGAACCGAGACTTATGTAGAGGCAAGGAATTGGTTGAAAGAAACCGAAGATCTTTTCGCCATCTTGGACATAGATGACCGTAGGAAGGTTTTATTAGTAGTGTGGTTGCTAAAGGAAGAAGCTGCACGTTGGTGGGTGGTCACCACCGCTACTAGGCCAATTGAGACTTGGGATGACTTTCGGGGAAAGTTTGGACTAAGGTTCCTATCACTGAAGCAAGGGGACATGACAATTAGGGAATACATAGATAAGTTTAATCAACTGGCTCAGGTCGGTTTAGATTTGGTTAACACAGCTCAGAAGAAGGCCCTATACTTTGCTCTAGGATTAAACGAGCCATTACATGGTTTAACCATGTCTCATATACCCTTGGGGGCAACTTTCGAGAGCTTGGTGAATATGACCCTACTCAATGAAGAGAATAGGAGTGACAAGAAGGAGATCAAGATGAATGATACTCAAGCCAAGAAGACTGATTCCCAGTGGAAAGGAAATCAGGGTAATCCAAGCGGTCAGACCAGTCAAGGCAATAAGAACGAGAACAAGAGTCAAGGCAACAAGGGGAACAATAGCAAGGGCAATAACAACAAGAGGAAGTGCCATTATTGCGGTACAGTTGGGCATCTTATTAAGGATTGTAAGAAGAGGAAAAGGAAGAGTGGTGAATGCTTTTTCTGCGGTAAGACTGGACATTTCAGTAAGGATTGCCCGAAGAAGCAAGGGCAAGGCCAGGGTCAGACTCAGCGTGCTGGACCTTCGGGAGGGCAAGTTCATGCTCTCAATGTCGCTCCAGTTCCCGATCGAGGTAGTGTTTCTGTTAAAAGCCCTGTTTACATTTCTGATTTTTCAGTTCGTACCTTGGTTGATTTTTGTGCATCGCATAGTTTATCTCATCTGATCTTGTTGAAAGTTTGCACCTAAGTACTAGTCTAGTTAATGATCCCGTGTGTGTTTCAAATCCAATTGGGGTTTCCGCCCATTTGTCTATTATCTACGTGGATTTGAAAATCTCTATCTTTAGTGTAGAGTTCTCGTGTGATGCTTGTATTCTCGGTTTCATGGGGTATGGATTGATTTTGGGCATGGATTGATTGTCCAGTTTTGGAGCCATCCTTGATTTTTGAGCATAGGGTTGTGAGGATCATGACTCACCTTGGTAATACCCTAAAAAAATTTCTAGTAACCCTATGAGTTCCGTCATGTTGTGTTATCTTGAATCCCTCAACTCGTCCATCGATAGTTTGAAATCGGTGAGGGTGGTCCGAGAATATCCTGATATCTTGGGTGAAGTGAAGGGGGTTACCCCTAAACGAGAGATAGATTTCCGCATTTATCTGATTGATAATGCCAAGATAGTTTTGTGGCCGGTTAGGCACATGGCCCCGCAAGATGAGAGTTAAGGAAGCAAGTCAAGGAGTTGCTTGAGAAGAACTTCATTAGACGAAGTATATCTGAATGGGGAGCACCTGTAGTATTTACTACCAAGGCAGATGGTTCTCTTCGACCTTGTGTTGATTATCGTGAGTTAAACAAAGAGAATAGGCAACCATTACCAAGGATCGATGATTTGTTTGATCAGCTTGTAGGAACATCTGTTCCCTCTTGATCTTGCTACTGGATTCCATCAGCTCAGAGTAGCTGAAGATAGTATAGACAAGACTGCGTTCAGAACTCCAGATGGATTCTTAGAATGGCTGGTCATGCCATTCAGTTTGACTAATGCACCCGCCTACTTCGTGGACTTGATGAGTAGGGTGTCTAGAGAGTTCCTGAACGAGTTTGTGGTAGTCTTTGTAGAAGATATCCTGACTTTCTTAAAGAACGAGGAAGAACATGTTAGACATCTCAAGGAGGTGATGGATACGCTTAGAGCGCATCAGTTGAAAGTCAAGTCCTCCAAATGTCATTTTGGAGAAAAAGGAGTTAGATTTCTTGGCCACATAGTTTCTAAGCAAGGCTTAGTGGTGGATCCTGTTAAAGTGGTCGCGGTTCAAAGCCGAAAAGCTCCGACGCGGACAATTAAAGTAAGAAGTTCTCTCAGCTTAATTAGTTAGTTAGCGTCCCTGGAGCTTAGACCTACCCTTCTGGATCAAGTAGGGACTTCACAGAAAGAAGACCCGCAGTTAGTCGAGATTATGGACAAGTTGATTCGAGGCGAGATGGTAAGTCACCTCGATATAGATGACAAGGGATGGCTAAGACGCGATGAGAGAAAGAAGATTCTTGAAGATGCGCATCACCCGAGGAGGTGGCCGAGTTTGTCCCAAGGTGCATGTTGTGCCAACAGATTAAAGGCCGAGTCATAGAAGCCCGGTGGGCTGTTATATCCATTGGAGGTCCCCGCAATGGAAGGGGGAAAAGCGTCACGAAGGATTTCGTGGATGGACTGCCTAGATCAAGAAAGGGAATAAGAGCATGTGGGTCGTAGTAGGTAGACTCACGAAGAGTGCTCATTTCACTCCGGTAAAGAGCGAAAGGACTGCATCATAACTAACGACAGTTTACTTTCAAGAAATAAAGCGGTTGCACGGGGTCCCCTAAAGTATAGTTAGTAACCATGACTCAATTTTCACTAGCCAGTATAGGGATAGTCTACGGGAAGTCATGGGCAAGCGACTGAATCTAAGTACGGCCTATTATTCACAGGCGGATGGTTCATTTCGTTCAAGCATGAGTTATAGAAAATCACGTTAGTAAGAGCAATTGGCAACATGGATTGGTATTTCCAAGAAAAGTTCTGCTGCATGGAATACTTTATAGTAAGTAAACGAGATCCAGGATTCATTGGTGAATTTTGGAGAGCTTGCATAAAACCATGAGGTCACAGTTATGTTTAAGCCAAGAATGATAGAAGAGTAAGTGAAAAAGGAAGACGAGAGGCGACAATGAAATGGGTTCCAACTCATATTTAGAAATAAGAGTTAAGAAGCTAAGAAATCATGAGGTAAAAGATGGTCAAAGCACAGTGGAGTTAAGCCCAAGGAAATGTGACTTAGAAGACTGAAGGCTAGATACGCGCATCATATCTCTTTTTAAGAGCATATCCTTGATCCTTGTTTTCCGGTGGAACTTACTCGCATATTATCTTTTTTATGTATATCCTCTCGGTCCCATTCTCGGTCCTATTTCTGTCGGGACGTATGACTTATTGACTAGTAATACATGTCAGGGTTTGAAGGGGTCCGTTAGGTTGACTAAACCTTTTGGGCTTTTATAGAATATGGGTTGGGTTAGGAAGGGATTTCTTGTAATCCGAAAAGAGTATATCCTGCTTATCTTCCCGATCTCTTTGTAGCATATCTTTTGCTATCCATCTTGTCATGAGAACCTTAGGTAGAAACCCTTTGGATGAAACATGTGTTTGAAACATGTTATGCTTGATGGTTGCAAGTGGTTGCAAGTGTTTGCAAGTGGTTACTCGTGGATGCATTATACACGTTAGGCACTAGATCGGCTCACACACTCCTCATATTGCATATGCATGAGTGTTTATGCTTATTCATGGATGAAATTTTTTGTGTTATCACATGGATGTTGCATATGGATGTATGTTATGTGCACACATATAGAGGTTATACATTATGTTAGGAATTGCATACATATGGATTCATTTCACTAACATAATTTGCATTGATGATATTTGCATTAGATAAGTACATATACACACACCTTTGCATATGTTCATGCAGCATTTAGAACCTTGTAAGGACAATGATTGCTCGTGGATGATGTTTTGAGTAGATGGATGTTGGATGGTAGGATACGTTCTTCCTAACTTGAAGATTTCGGGGACGAAATCCTTTAAGGAAAGGAGAATGTAACAACCCGTATTTTCAATAACCTGTTATAACGTAAATCGAGGCAGAATTTAATTCTAAAATCTGAATCAAGGGAAACGGGCTGTGCCATTGCGTTCGTCTCGGAAAAATACGCGAAATAGAGTCCGAGTTTTCGAAAATCGGAGTCCGTATGACCCGATTAAGGCCCAACGAAGTTTTCAGAAAAATTCAAAATAAAAACAGATTTCAAATTCAAGTTCGAATTTGAAAATTAGGGCAGATTGGGCCAGGCGGGAGAATTCCCGCCAGAGCACCCCAAGTCGACAGCCCTGTCGACTTGGGAGTCGACTTGGTTGGACCAAGTCGACAGCCCTGTTGACTTGGCTGTCGACTTGGCTCAGCCGGGCAGTCTTGCCTGGTGCACCATTTTGAGATTGTGTTGAGCTTGGGGGCCAGATTCGGTTTTAAGGGCTGAGATTGGAACTAGGGTTTAATCCTAAGGCTAGAACTAGTCCTAATCTCTATAAATAAGGCCCTAACCTATAACCCTAAATCATCATTATTCATTCTAGTAACTAAACTATGGCAAAATCAATCCTCTCATGGCCTCCACTCTCTTCATAAAATTCCTAAGTAAATTTCTAAGTGATTTTCCATGCATACAAGTGTTTTCAAACTTGTATGAGCATCATTAGCTTGCATTCAAGTCAAGTTTCTATATTTGCATCATAAGGAAAGAGTTTTGATCATTTTGGCTCAAGGGTTTTTATGTTAGAGCTTGCATTTTGGGTCTAATTGGTTGCATAAGGGCTTTGTCATATTTTTGTGTGTCTTCATAAGCATTGTAAGCCCTTTTCTACTTTCATACTTAAACTCTAAAGTTAAATGTATGATATGCAAGTTTGCCATGATATACAAGTTTACTATGATGTGTTATGCAAGTTTACTATGATGTGTTATGCAAGTTTACTATGATGTGATATGCAAGTTTACTATGATGTGTTATTCAAGTTCATAAAGTTATGTTATGCAAGTTTGGTATGCAAGTTTGTCATATGATATGCAAGTTATGTTATGCAAGTTTGGGTTGATCCTTTTGTTCATGTTATCATGTTATGCAAGCTTATCTTGAGTATGTGAACATAAAGCTTCAAGCTTTATGCTAAAGGTTGCATTTTGGCAACATGTAAGTTATCATATCCCTTATGACAACTTGCATGTGAGGCTAAATGCGAACTTATGGCCATTTCTACATGTCATTTATCACCATGTATCACCAATATGCTAAGTTTAGTTTTATGCATGCTTTTGAGGCCTAAAAATGTAATATGCAAGTATATGAACACATGTACATTTCATATGCCACCATGTTGAACTTGTGGCTTCAACACCTTTATGTCATGATTATGCCAAGTTTCCTCTTTCTATCCTTTATGCGCTATTGCGATATGTAAGCGATGGGATTGCGTTTGGGATTGGGTAAACTTAAAAGACATAAAAACATAAGCTTGGGAATTTACCTATTAAGTTAGGTCTACCCTTTGGGAATTTACCTATTAAGTTAGGTCTACCCAAATGCTTGAAAACTTGTAACATGTTTTGAAAACATGATGGACATGACACTTAGAAAAGATAAGTGTGACCAACTTGAGGTTGGTTTGAGTTTGTAGCGTAAACCTACCCTGGAACCGACCGGCTTAACTAGTTGCTACAAACAATAGGACCCAATGTGAGAAGTTGGTCATGTTGTACCTTGAACCCGAGGTTAGACCAAGTTGTGGTGTAAAGCTACCCGGACCCGCCCGGCTTAACTAGTAACCACAACAAGGTCTAATATGAGAGGTTAAGGCGCATTAAATTAATTAATGCCTCATGATTAGGGTTAAGTCATGGTCCACTTAATACTTAACCAATTTGGGCTTGGTAGATTAATCAGGGTTAAGTCGTGAACTCATCGTTACACTTAACCAAGTAAATTCATGATTAGCAAGAGGGTTAAACCGTACTTAACCCACTAGAAAATCCTAGCAATGGGGGTCCACTCCAGCAGTAATTCCCAGTTGTATCAATCAGGACCCTAGGGACTAGGCTAGGGTGGGGGCACGATTACTGGACTGGGAGGTAAGTGACCAAAAGCGACGGCAATTGGTACGCCGGTGTAGTTCCGGGCGGACTATGGTCGTGCACATAAGTCCCAAGCCGGGGAAAACATGCACGGGTACCCGTAGATCGAGACTGTGCACTCATGTTTAAGGTGTCCAGGGGTTGCCACCCTAGGGCTTGATACACCCGACGGGAGACCCTGCACAGTCTGACTACAATTATGTTTGGGCCGTATTGACACCAACACATGACGAGTTAGGCTTATAGGGAGCCGATCGACTAGACCGTTTGGTTGGACCGCGTATTAGGGTCACTTCATGTTATTGGGCCAAAAGCTTGGGCCAAGGGATCAATACTTGTTTATTCAAGTCATGTTATTTTGCTAGTACACCTGTGGGGCAAAAACCTTAATCCTGATTATGCGATGACACCTTTATCTACCTGGTTAGTTAATCATCATGCTAGTATGTTGTTATCCTTATGTTCATCCCTGCTTCTCATGCCAGTTAACTTTATCAGTTTACATTGATTGTAGTAGGGCTTACTCAGTCTTTTTGACTGACCTGTTTTCTTTCGCCTCTTTTCTTCCGTCCCCCCCCCCCCCCAGGTTCTCAGGGAGGAAATATTGGAGCTTAGCTTGGATTCTGGTCACTAGCTTGTGGGATTTAGCTCATGTACGGTTTGACATGAAGCTAGCTATGGTTATCACTTATTTTGGGGATAGTACTTATGTATTTCAGTGTTTCAGTGATGTTGTTTTTATCTAGACTGATATATTTGGAAAGTTGACATTATGTTGTATCAGACTTGTTTTGAAATAGTTTGAAATCTTCCACTGTTTTATCTATGTTATTTACTCTGTTTACATATATACATATGTTCTTGTTCTGCCTTGATATATCATTATGCATGTTTACCTGTTTTAACGCCCCTCCAAAGTCAGAGTGCTTGCAAGAGACACCCTGGCGGAGGTGGGGTGTTACAAATTTTGTCCTCGAAATTGGTACGGTAGGAAAAATGGTACAAACTCATTACTTTCCAACGATTCACTTATGTTGAAACTCATCTCTTCATATTTCAACAAATTAACCTCAACCAAAACTTTTGGTATCCACACATTTAATCTAAATGATTTTCACCCAATTCAAATTCTATGCAATCTTTCTCAATTTGATTTTCATTAATTTATTTACCTTGATCCATTTAACTTGCTTCAGTTAAATTTAAACTTCAGAATTCAAATTCTTGGGTTTTCCTTTCGAATCCTTCTGAAATCACAATATATACACATATATATTTATTTCCATTTCAAATTCAAACATTTTAATTTTCAAACCACATGTTTTCTTTCAAAACAAATTTCCATTAAAACTTTTCCAAGATAGCAATCCATCACTTAGAAACTCGAAAATGAACACTGATGATGTCGCGACCATCATCAGAATTATTTACTAGACACCGAAGTGAGTTCATTGCTTTAACCCTTTCAGAATCCATTAAATATGATTTTTATTCAAACAGTCTTTTCAAAAACAAAGCTATATCCTTTTAATATACTTCGAAAATATTTTCAAACTTCCCAGGATTTAAATTCCAAATTCTGGTTTGAATTCAATTTAATTCATCTCATTTGTATATATTATTCATACACAAATTCTATTTGGTTATATATAACCATTCCAATTTTTTTTCTTCTAATTTGATTATAATATCAACATCCAACACATCCATATAATATAATAATTTCAGAAAATTATTCCTTTTCTATCAAAATAGAATTTTTGATAAAATTATTTCATTTACCCACTATAAAACAATACTGTGTCAAATTTCTCTATTAAGTATTTAGAAATTCCAATCGACTTCGTGGTGTCCCACGATTCGATCAAAATTCATAAATCACTCAACAGACTAGCCAACACAATATAAAATAGTCTTTATATCAATTAACAAATACGCACTCTCATATATATACGCTCAACTCATTCTAGGGTACTACTGACCCTATCTTTAATGAGCACATGCCACACAAGCCTAGGTATTCACTCAACCTAAGCTCTGATACCAACTATAACGGCCTGCAAATCCGTACTATCTGAGTTGACTAATAAAACCACACGTCCAACCCAAATTGCACAGAAATACGAATCATATTTGAAAGAAGTTAGAGGATGAGAAATAGAAAGAAAGAAATATTAGAATAGAAGAAAACAAAGAAGACAAATCTCACAGCGGAACGAATAAAATATATTATATAACATAACTTTTGAAATACAAATCGGTAACTTTATATACATACCATCATCAGAGAACAATAGTTATTCCTGGAACAGTTATAAACACCTGTTTCCAGATACAACATAGTTCATAGCGGAATATATGATAGTCTATAGCTAACTGGTGAAGCCTCCTGCTCCCAGCTCCTCCAAATGAATCTGAAAAATCCCGACTTATTGACTGCCCGTACAAATTTGGGCACCCAAGAGTTTAGGGAAAACAAAACAAAATAAAATCTGGGTCAGTCATGGGACTGGTGTGAGTAAACTCCAACTAATGGTTTAACTTTCAAAAATCCTTTCGAAAGAAAAGATAATAGTAAGACCAGCCCACACATAAACATGGACGGTTTTTACCTTACTATAACCCAAAACACTTTGATATGAAAATCCAGAGATATTACAATAGTGTCTAAATCAAATAAATAGAATTTAGCGTAACGCTTGCATCTCACGCTCCATGTATAATATAAAATCAAAAACTGCATGGCGCTTATTGGAGATTGGATTCTGACTATGACAAGGTATGGAACCACCTTCCGTTAGTGTATCTCTAGAGAGGAATACACTGGGTTCAACACCCACTCAGTTCGCTTGAGTGTATCGAATGTATATCACCAACGGTTGGGATTAGCAACCGTTTCCCGAATGGGACAGCATCGAACAGAATAAGGAATTAAATGAATCTCTAGATAGGTGATTATACATCCTAATGGGAGCGACCCACATAGCCATGCTTCCTGCCCGATTTTGTCATTTACCGGTTGTTGAGGCCTGAGGCTACGCTTATTTGCCATTCATTTATAACACAATTACTTTGAATGCCACATTGTCAGATCCGTTAATCACTAGTTGATTTGCACAAATATTCTGGATGTTATGCTAAGGGAATAAATCCGTTGCCACCATATATATATTTGTACAGATCAATATATTCAATCATTGGAAATACTCTGTCAGACATTCGTCCATTTACGTTCGTTCTGGGATTGAACGAAACCGAAGGCACAATTTCTATTAATAGAAAAAGCCCTTGCACTTTACATCGTCTTCGATTACCTTCGTATAATCTGATTCGTAACGCTACTGCTAATACAGAGCGGTTCTTTGGATAATAATCCAACCGATCTCTCCATATTGATGACGATATTGGCAAATACTTCGATAGTCGGTTATTTAACTATCGGAGTAAAAAAAACATCCATTCACAGCATCAAACAATAAAACATTTCTCCACTTCCTTATCAATATTTGTTAATCAAATATTTTCCGTAATCTTATTGGTTTCTTACGCTATTGGAAAAAATATTTCCTTATATCACCTTCTTTTATTTCTACACATAGAAAATATATTCTATTTGAAATTGAAATAATCTCAATCACTTATCCCTTTCCCGACTACTTTAATTATACTCAGGAAATATTTACTTTTATATTTCCAAAATTCCATCACTTGGGTTAAAACAAATGCTGTGTAAAACATCGTTACAACAACCCAAAATATTTTATTCAAATAACTATTATCCAACACTTCTCTTCGAGATCGGATCTTGCTATTTATCAATTAAAAATGAAATCAATCAAGTTGGCGTAAAATTACCTCTCAGACCTTGACTGAAAACATCATTAACTTCAAAACAGACAAAACCACTTACCCCGAATAATCAACACCATACAAACAAATTATTCGTTTTAAACATATATATGTTTCTCTTTCTATTACTAGCCTATCGATTTCCTTTTATAATATTGTATTTTAAATTCGTTTCCTTATCGAATTCTATATATATATCGGTACATTGATTTCTAACTATCAAATTATCTGAAAATATTCTAACTCCTTAAATTTGCGGAAAAATTCGCCATAACCTCCCTTGTACCGGGAGCTTCGGGATATTTCAAATAGCCTCCCATGGCCCTCACCAATCCAAAAGAAAAGAAAAAGCCAAGCGGCTTGTCGATACGGCGCATAAAACCTCATATATGAATTTAAACATGTACCTTTTTTTTGGGCATGTAAATTAAAATCTTCATATACTTCATTCCATACTTGTCTAACACATGTTCACCTGTTTTCAATTCAATTCAACTCAATCCAATCGTTTGAATTCAGTTTCGCTCATTTATTCTTTAATTAGCTATTTTGCCTATTTCACTTCTTTGTTTGAACATAACATATTCAAATAAAATATTTAACTTGCTCATAACCAAATTGAATTTCAATTTCAATTCTAGTTTCCTTTTCGATTTCGAATATAAATTTTCAAATCGAATTCACTTATTCAAAGCCCAATATCAATTAAAAATCTCATTAACTAATTACTACTCGAATTAGTTAATTCTATTCAATAAATCAAAAATCTGATTTTTGTTTCAAAAATCAATTCATTACTCCACTTGAGTTCACATATAATTTACAATTCAAATCTGAAATTTTCTAAATAGAAATTCGGATTTCATTCGATTAAAATCCTTTAATAAAATTAAATAAACCGTTATGGTTTTTAAAAGGTTATGGCGCTATTTTTCTGAAAATTTGATTTTGACATAACTCAAAATTTATTCGACGAAATTAAGATTTTTCTCCTCCATTAGAAAACTATTATCAAATCGGTCCTGATGTTTCTTGTTTCAAAGAATTCTGACTTCAATTGAGTTCTGTATACTCAATTGAAGTTCAAATCGCCAATTTACAAACTGTCGCACTGAGGCGAGTTCGTTTTAATTATATTTATATATATCAACTTTTAAACTTCGTTAAAATGAATTCAACTCTATTCTAACTCTATTCGAATTCTAATATTCAAATTCCATTTCATTTCTGTTTGAATTCTAATATTCAAATTCCATTTTAACTCTATTTGAAATCTATATTCAGATTCCCATTTCAAATTCTATTTTGAATTTCTATTTTCAAATTCCATTTAAATCTATTTGAATTCTATATTCAAATTCCATATTTAAAGCATTTGAATTCTATATTCAAATTCCATTTACTTTCGATATTCAAATTCTACATTTGAGTTCCCTTTATATTTTCTATATTCAAATTCCATTTGGGTTAATATATTCAAATTATTTATTTGAATTCATATTTGAATTTTCTATATCCAAACTCCATTCAATTTCTATAAACAAATTTCATTTAAATTTCTACATTCAAATTCTAAATTTGAATTTCCTTTATTTAAATTCCACTTGAATTCTATTTGAATTCTATATTCAACTTACATTTTAATTTCTATATTTAACTCCATTTCACTTCTATTTTCAAATTCTATATTTAATTTTCATTTGAACCTTCTTTATTCAAATCTATTTGAATTCCTTTGAATTCAAATTCTATTTGAATTCCTTTGAATTCAAATTCTATTTCGATTCCTTTGAATTCAAATTCTATTTCAATGCCTTTGAATTGAAATCTATTTCAATTCCTTTGAATTCAAATCCTATATTTAAATTCCTTTGAATTCAAATATTTAATTTATCTCTTGATAATTAATTCATTATATTTGTAAACACTATTTTACAAATTTCCCTGATTTATTTAAATAAGCCTATTTCGAAATCCATTTAAAACCAAAATCTTATTTTGGAAATTCTCTTTGCATTTTCTATATTCAAATTCCATTGAATTTCTCATATTCAAAATTCTATTTGAATTTCTCATATTCAAATTCTATTTGAATTCCTCATTTGAAATTCCAAATCCTATTTTAGAAAAAATAGAATTTCCTTTTAAATCTGCGAAATTCTTTTTCATGATATTTTTAAATATCAATACTTAGGCCCAGTGATATTTAAACACCAAACAAGCAATTATTTATTTATTTCAGGGTTTCTAACACATCATATATGACAGTATATATGCAAATAAATAAACAACAGATAATATATTTTTGAGGAATCTAGTTGGATCCCTCCAACCTGTTTTCCTGCATCCACATACGTTAGTCAACATAGTAATACCCATCCTGCTCCGTGGCAGGATATTGCGGTATAAAAGGGGATCCACTTATATACGTGTGCGTAGGGTCATCCGCTAATGGTACTGCGGGCATTCGCTAATGATACTGCGGGAATCCAACCACCAATACATATATATAATAGCAACCACTAAGCCTAAATAACTAATATATTTAATAACCTCAATACATAAATAAATGCAGTGCAACCAATAATCCAACCAAAAAACATATAATAATTATTTAAATAAATCCAAAGAGTGAGATTACTCACCTGATTTTATTATTTGCCGAAAATTCCGTTAATTTCCATATCGGCTACGAATCAACTTGAACGAAAAAAATTTGTACCTACAATTATTAAATTCATTTTCAACGATTTATACTATTGTCGACTCAATTAATTAATAACAAATAAAGTTAAATTAATCCAATTAAAAGACCTTGCTTAACTAATTATAATTAATTTGCCTAAATCCTTTTTTTCTCTTCTTTCAACAATTCAGTTCATAATAATATCATTTGAAATGTTTGGGTAATTTGTTTCAATAAACAAATATTTGAAGCATTAAAAAAAAATTAAAGATCTTAATTACTGTTGTTACCTTGCTAACCATGTGATTATCTATACTCTAATCCGTCTTCTTCCTCATTTTCCATTTACTTTAATCATCATATCATTTTAAATTCAATATTTAAACCATGATTAAAACTTTGTATAAATCAAATACAATATTTAAATCAATTCGAATTATATAAGCATATATATATATATATATTTTTCTTAACAAAATTTCATATTTTAATCAAATTGAAAGTAAATAAATAAAAACTTTATAACTTAGAACACTTTATCCAGCACAAAATTTTGAGGCCTCTCCCTTTGTATTGCCATTGTCGAACTCGCCATGCCATTAGCCAACTCCATCGCGACCTTTGAACTCACCCATTTTTCAGAAAAAAATAGCGTCGAGCTCTCTAAGTCACTGCGCCCCTCTTCCTTTTTTTCTTCCTCCGTTCCAGGCAATACCCAAACAACCGAACCTCAACTTCCCTTCCATCCTTCATCAACCACCGGAGCCCCTCCATCGTTGACGACATACTGGCTTTCTCGCTATCACGAATCCCCAGAACCCTCGAAGACGCCCTTCCCTTTCCATCAACATCCACTCCCTTCTTAATTCGCGAGTGCGAGATGATGACGAGCTCGAGTTTAGTCGTGGCCATAGGATCGCGATTTTTGATTTCATTTTCTTTTTAGTTCGAATTGATTTTGAGCAGTACTGATCGGTTTGAGGAATTAGAATCGGGGGCCGTAGCTTCTAATTTGATTTACAGGAATGAAATGGGTTTCGGTTTCCATTTGCCCTAGCTCTGCCTGAAGAACTCGTTGAACCTCTTTTCGAATGATTTCAATTTCGAATGAGCCATTTATTTTACTTAGCTTTGCTCGATTTTAGTTTTGAACAGATAAAGAACATGTAATGACCCGGATTCTTATGGGTTAATTTTAAATATTTAAATACGGATTTAAATATTGGATGGATAATATAAATGGAATTTTATATTAAGTTATCAGTGTAATAATTGATTTCGATTTATTGTCGAATAAATTAAATTATTGTAATGCAGTAATAATTTAATTTAAAAATATACAGCTAAATCGAATCAGTTCAGATAATTAGTATAAAACTCAGTTGAGTTAGAATAATAATATTAAATTATTATCGAAGAATTTAAATGTTTTGAACTTTAATTTATATTAATATAAATTAATATCTGTTCCAGATGATCGAATTGGACTTCGTGACATATCCCAGTGTATCCGGAATAGGGGTATTTCCCTAGAATTGACAGTTGTTGGTTTCAGAAAGGAGTTCGGAATAAACGCGATAATTTAAATTTGATATCCGTTTAAAAAATCAAATTAAATTTAATAAATGAATATACTTGTTGGCCCTTTCATCACCATATCTCAAAAGAACCCGTGCCTCCTTTCATGTCCACAATTCAAAACATACCGTGCTCCTTTCATGTCCACAAATTTAAATGGCTTTGCTGTTCAAAAATAAGCCGCACCGTCCTCTTTAAAATCAGACGCAATTTCCCCCTTTCTATTCTTGCTTCACAAATTCTTTTGTGGCTTTCAGAAGAAATTAAAAATGGCCGAACTTCAAAACTAAATTCAAGCCTTGATTCCCAAAAGCGAAATCGATATCTTATAATCCCTTAAACCCTTTCCCTTAAGCTCGTATAGCGTCAGTATTTCAATGGGTGGTGTCGCGATTAAAGGGAGGTCGATCGACAAATTTATCAAGTTAGGGTTATCACGATTCAGAACTGCGATCCTCCCAGTAGGCCAAACAAGCAACACTCGCGATTTGCTCTAAGTGACAGAGGAGGGTGCGACCAAATTTCAGGAACTGTAAGTCCACCGCGATAGTTTCAAGAGGGAAAAATGGAGTTCGAAGCATCCGATGTGAGCTAGGGTTAGAAGAGACAGAGGTTGAACTTGGAATTGGGTTTGACAATGGGATTCTTGGGTGTTCAGGGTTCGTGAAATTAGGAGATAACGGAAGCTCTGCGTGAAGTTTGGCTGAAATGTTTTAGGGTTATGCAATGGCATCTCAGTACTGTTCGAGGCTGCAGAATCTTAGTTCGATGGTAGTGGTGATTAGGGGAAAAACTGTGATAACGGATTTTGTTCACTGCGTTCAGGTTTGAACTTGTTCAGGTATAGCAAAAAGAAGGGTGTTGTTGGGAGTCCGAATTTGTAAATTGCAGAAAAGAATTAAGGTAAAATTTTAGTTAATTAAATTGTAAACTAGCAATTTGAGTAGGAAATTCATGAAAGGATAGATTTTAGTTTTATTTATCATTAAAATTAATTAAAGAAATTGGTATAAATTAAGGTACGGTTAGCTAGTATTTAAGATTAAATTACAAACTAACCATTGAAGTATGAATTAAGGGAAGATTAGATATTTTTATTTTATCATTAAATAAAGAAATATATCGTTGTTTTAAATAATGTGTATTAAATTTATTCAAGGTTCAGAAATCTTGAAAATGAGACGGGGTAGTCTGTAATAGTGAGATAATCGAGCTAGAGGTGGATTGAGAATTTTTGGGATAGCTGGAAATAAGATTAATCAAATTTAAAAGCTGGATGTTCGACAAACGAAAAAGACACTGTGTGTAAATCTCACTCACTTGTTATTTAGAATTATTTTTATTCGTTAAAAATAATTGTTGTTGCTTGTTTGAATGTTGTTTGGTTGATTTAAAATATATTAGTTATCTAGGATTGGTTGACTATTATATATATATATATATGTATATATATTGGGTTGATGATTGGTTGGATTCCCGCAGTCTCATTAGCGGATGCCCGTAGTTTATAGCGGATGATTTCCCTATGCGCCCCACAAATATATATTAGTGGTTGACCTTCATACCGTGATATCCTGCCTCGAAGCAGGATGGGTATTACTATGTTGACTAACGTATGTGGATGCAGGAAAACAGGTTGGAGGAATCCAACTGGATTCCCCAAAAATATATTATCTGTTTGTTTATTTGTTTGCATATATACTGTCATATATGATGTGTTAGAAATCCCGTGATTTGATAAATGACTGTTTGGGTATTTAAATATCACTGGGACTTGAATATTGATTTATAAAAATATCGGAAAAAAGGATATTTGAGATTTGAAAAGGGAATTCTAATTTTATAAATAGAATTTGAATTTTAAATGAACTATAGAAAATATTAACTTGTTTTGAATATATATAAAACGAGTATTGAATTTATAAACTTTGTTTATAAATTAAAATGTGGGATATGAATTGAATTTATAAACTCTGTTTATAAATTAAAATGTGGGATTTGAATTGAATTTATAAACTCTGTTTATAAATTAAAATGTGGGAATTGAATTGAATTTATAAACTCTATTTATAAATTAAAATGTGGGATTTGAATTGAATTTATAAACTCTGTTTATAAATTAAAATGTGGGATTTGGATTGAATTTATAAACTTTGTTTGTAATTATATATTGTGGGATTTTAAGTGAAGTTATAAACATTATTTATAAATAATGAATAGATTTGAATATAGAATTTGAATAAAGAGAATTTAAATAGATTTGAATATAGAATTTGAATAAATAGAATAAAGAGAATTCAAATAGAATTGAGTATGGAATTTGAAAAGAGAAGTCGATAAGGAAATGAGCTTAAAAATAGAATTAGATTTGGTTTATAAGTAAGTTAAAATATATTTGAAAATGTTATACTCAAATATGAAGGTGAAATAGGCAAACCAGTTAATTTGCAAATCAATTAACGAACTAAGTTAAAACGATTGGATTAAGTTGAAATGAATTAGAAATGTATGGATATACATGAGACAGGTTTGGAATAAAGTATAGAAGTGAAATAGATAGAGTGCTCGACAAAAAGGTATGTATTTGACTCATATATGAGATTTTATGCGCCGTATCGGCAAGCCGCTTGGCTTTTTCTTTTTTTTTGGATTGGTGAGGGCCATGGGGGGCTATTTGAAATATCCCGATGCACCCGGTACAAAGGAGGTTATGGCGAATTTTTCCGGGAATTTAAGGAGTTAGAATATTTTTAAGAAGTTTGATAAGTAGAAATCTATATATCAATATATATAGAAGTCGATAAGGAAACGAACTTAAAAATAGAATAGTAAAATCAAAAAGGAAGACTAGGAATAAAATCCCGTAAGAATAGAAAGAGAAAGCGTATACATGTTTAAAAGTGAATAAGTAGTTGTATGGTATTGATTATTCGAGTAAGTAGTCATCTCTGTTTTGACGTTATAAATGTTATTCAGTCAAGGTCTGAGAGGTAGTTATACCCCAACTTGAGTGATTTAATTATTAACAAATAAATAGTAAGATTCCAGGCTCGAAGATCAATGTTGAATAAGAGTTAGTTGAATTTAGTATTTGGGTTGTCGTAACGATGTTTTACACAACATCCGTTTTAACCCAAGTACGTGTAAACTTGGAAATAGAATAATAAATATTTCCTCAGTATAGAAATAAATGAGATCGGAAAAGAGATAAGTAATTGGAATATTTTCCAATTATAAATAGCATATATTTTCTGAAGTTAGAAAATAAAGGAAGGCGATATATGGAAATGATTTCAAATAACGTATAAGGCAAATATAGTTATTGAAAATATTTGGTTAACAAATATTGATAAAGAAATGGAGAAATGATTTAATTAATGGAATATTAATTAAGGGCTCAGTGATTGTTTGATAATTGGATGAACACTTGTTTTCTTCGATAGTTAAATCATCGACTATCGAAACACTTGTTTTTATTCGATAGTTAAATCACAGACTATCGAAGTTTTTGACCATCGTTTTCAATATGGAGAGACCGGTTGGATTATTATCCGAAGAACCACTCCGTATTTGCATAAGCGTTGCGAATCATATATGCCAATGAAAATAGAAGACGGAGTAAAGTGAAAGGGCTATTGTATAAGGCTTAGATAACAGTGCCTAAGTTGGATGTACTGAATAGTGCCTTCGGTTCATCCTGTTCCTGGATGACTTGTATGGATGAATGTCTGACAGAGTATTTCCAGAAAGGTCATGTACAATGATTTCTTCAACCGTACCATGAGTGGAAGCGGAGAAGGAAACTTCTTTAGCTAACAAGTAATGTACTGTTGTAGACGTCAATTAGTGATTTTCGATGGATCTGACAATGTGGCATTCGAAGTAAATCTGATGTGATGATAAAGCGTAACCTCAAGCCTCATCAACCGTTAAATGACAGAAATCGGGTAGGCAGCATGGCTATGTAGGTCGCACCTATTAGGGTGTATAATCACCTGATCTAGAGTTTCATTTACTTCTAAAAATCTATTGTCGACGCTGCCCCATTCGGGAAACGGTTGCTGATTCCAACCGTTGGTGATATATATTCGATACACTCAAGCAAAATGAGTGGTTGGACATGTGTGGCTGAGTTGCAAGATGTTCTTGTTGAACTCGGTGTATTCTCCTCTAGAGATATACCAGCGGAAGGTGGTTCCATACCTTGTCATAGTTGGAAATCCATTACCCAATGCGTTCTTGCGGTTTTGATTGTATATTACATATGTTGAACGTGAGATGCAAACATTCCACTAGATTGTTATTTACTTGATTTAGACATTATTATAATATCAAGAGAGTTTTGATACAAAGATTGTCATTCCTTTCAAAGGGATTTTGAAAGTTAAATCAAGTGTTTGGATTCTCATAAGGGAAAAACCCGTTCCGTGTTATACGGCGTGGTCTTATGAGATATCATTTAGTTTCTGAAAACTGTTATAAACTGTTTACTCATACCAGTCCCATGACTGACCCGGAGTTTATTTTGTTTGTTATACCTAAAATCTTGGGTGCCTAAATTTGTATGGGTAGTCAAGTAGTTCAGGATTTTACAGATCTATCTAAAGGAGCTTGGAGCAGGAGGCTTCAGCGTTAGTTATATAGAGCTTTGTTCCGTTGTGTTGTAAGTGTTGTACTCTGATAAGTGTATGTTATACAGTTGAAATTTTGTATTTCAAAAGTTATAATATATTATATTTTGTTCCGCTGTGATGTGAGATTCTGTGTTGTTATTTCTATTCTTCATCTACCCTTTTCTTCTAAAAAAAATGTTTTGTATTTTCGTGATATTTAGGTTGGACGTATGATGTATATAGTCAACTCTGGTATTGTGGATTTGCTGGTCATTACAGTTGGTATCAGAGCTTAGGTTGAGTGAATACCTAGGCTTGTTGGAATGTGCTCATTAGAGATAGGTTCAGTAGCACCCTAGAATGAGTTGACTGTATATATATACGAGAGAGCGTATTTGTTATTTGATATAAAAACTGTTTTATATTGTGTTGACTAGTCTGTTGAGTGAATTATGAATTCTAATCGAATCGTGG
Source organism: Allium sativum (assembly GCA_030737875.1). Classification (NCBI taxonomy): domain Eukaryota; kingdom Viridiplantae; phylum Streptophyta; class Magnoliopsida; order Asparagales; family Amaryllidaceae; genus Allium; species Allium sativum. Next base: position 437,048,655 of record CM060912.1, read on the forward strand.
GAAGCCACGATGTCGATAGGAGTTTATAAACACTTGAACAGAAGATTGGACACGATATTGTTTTTAAATAGTTGAGTTGATTGTTAGGATTATAATCAAATAAGATTATAAAAACTAAAATAGTTATATATATAACCAATGGAATTTGTATATGAAATCAAATATGCAAATGTGATCAATTGAAATTGAATTCCAACCAGAATTCTGAATTTAAAATCCTGGGAAGTTGGAAAATATTTTCCGAATTTTATTAAAATAATATAGCTTTGTTTTGGAAGGATTTTTGAATAAAAATCATTTGAATGGATTTTGAATATGATAAAGCACTGAACTCACTTCAGTGGCTGGGAAATAATTCTGATGATGGTCGCAACATCATTTGTGTTCATTTTCGAGTTTCTAAGTGATGAATTGCTGCCTTAGAAAAAAATTTGATGGAAAATTTGTTTGAAAAGAAAACAAGTTTTTTGAAAATTCAAATGTTTTGAATTTTAGATAGATATAAATATATGTATATATTTATATTACTTCAAAGGAGTTTTGAAATAAAACCCTGGGAATTTGAATGATTGAAATTAAATTTAACTTAAGTAAGTTAAATGGATCGAAATGAATAAATTGAGTAAGATCAATGTGAATGAAATATGAATTAGGTGTGAATAAAGGAAAAACCAAAAGAGTAAAAAAGAAAATATATTTGTAAAACAAATATAAAGGAATTATATTTGTAACACAAATACAAAGGAAGTTATGTGCAAACAAATAGAAGGAGAAATATTTGTAAAAACATTTACAAATAGAATTTAAAAGGAAATATTTGTAAAACATTTACGAATAGATTAAATGGAAATATTTATTTATAGAAAATAAATAGAATGTTATAGATGAGATATTTATCTGTTAAATAAATAGAATTTGATCAAAGGAATATTTAGAAGATGAATAGAAAATGGAAATCTGTTTTTTTTACAGATAAATAGAAAAGTTTAATTTATAAATAACAGTTTATAAATTAAATTAAATATTTATCATTTGATAAATGGAATATATAAGTCTGAACTTATATAGAGAAGAGATACTGGTTTTTAACACCGATAGTTTTAAAAAGAAGGGGTACACAACACTTGTATAAGTGAAGTAACGTTATTAAAGAGAGCATTTATAAAGTGAAGAACCGTTACTAAAAGTAAATCTTTATAAATGAATAAACGCTATCCAATAGGAGTTATTCAAATAGGAGAAGTCGATTAGAGTTAGAAATAATCAATTAGAGTTAGGATAAATCGATTAGAGAAAGAATTAACCAGTTAGAGTTAATCAGTTAGGGTTAATCCGTATAGTTAGTTGAATATTTGTTATTCAATTAGAATTTATCGAATATGTGTTATTCAAATTTAGAGTTAACCAAATAGAGTTAATTGAACATTGCTAATCGAATTAGGATTTAATTGAATGTTAATTATTCAATTAAAGTTGATCGAATATAGTTATTGAGATAGAGTAAGTCAAACATAGTTACTCAGGATAAGTTGCCATTTCGTACGACTGCTAGCGAATTTCGCCGGGCTGAAGATAGCCTAGGGCGGTCGGATGTTTCCTGAGGGAATCAGGCATAACCATTGTGATCGCTGCGATCCAGAGTCAAGCAAACGGGGTTAAATCAAATATTAGTTATTCGAATAAAGTTAAAAGGAGTTATCAAATATTAGTTATTCGAATAGAGTTAAAGGAGTTATCGAATATAGCTTATTCGGAAGGAGTTAAGTGAAAAGAGCTAATCAAATAGGGTTAATCGATAAGAGTTAAATCCAATAGGGTTAATCGATAAGAGTAAATTGAATATAGTTTATTCGAAGAAAGGTTTTCGAATCTAGTTATTCGAAAGAGAGATTATCGAATATAGTTATTCGAAGGGAGGAGTTATCGAATAGGGATTTATTCAAAAGCGAGTTACGTAAGGAAGTTTGAAATGTTGAGTATCAACATAAATAAGTTTTGAAAAGATAAATGGGTTTGTATCACTTTTTCTACCTTAGCAATTTCGAGGGCGAAAATATTTTAAGTGGGGAAGATTGTAATGACCCGGATTCTTATGTGTTAATTTTAAATATTTAAATACGGATTTAAATATTAGGTGGATAATATAAATGGAATTTTATATTAAGTTATCAATTTAATAATCGATTTCGATTTAATGTCGAATAAATTAAATTATCATAATGTAGTAATAATTTAATTTAAAAATATACAGCTAAATCGAATCAGTTCAGATAGTCAGTATAAAACTCAGTTGAGTTAGAATAATAATATTAAATTATTATCGAAGAATTTAAATGGTTTTAACTTTAATTTATATTAATATAAATTAATATCTGTTCCAGATGTTCGAATTGGACTTCGTGACATATCCCAGTGTATCCGGAACAGGGGTATTACCTTAGAATTGACAGTTGTTGGGTTCAGAAAGGAGTTCGGAATAAACGTGATAATTTAAATTTGATATCTGTTTAAAAAATCAAATTAAATTTAATAAATGAATATACTTGTTGGCCCTTTCATCACCACATCTCAAAAGAACCCGTGCCTCCTTTCATGTCCACAATTCAAAACATACTGTGCTCCTTTCATGTCCACAAATTTAAATGGCTTTGCTGTTCAAAAATAAACCGCACCCACCTCTTTAAAATCGGACGCAATTTCGCCCTTTCTATTCTTGCTTCACAAATTCTTTTGTGGCTTTCAGAAAAAAATAAAAATGGCCGAACCTCAAAACTAAATTCAAGTGTTGATTCCCAAAAGCGAAATCGAGATCTTATAATCCCTTAAACCCTTTCCCTTAAGCTCGTATAGCGTCAGTATTTCAATGGGTGGTGTCGCGATTAAAGGGAGGTCGATTGACAAATTTCTCAAGTTAGGGTTATCGTGATTCAAAACTGCGATCCTCCTAGTAGCTCGAGGCCAAACAAGCAACGCTCGCGATTTGTTCTAAGTGACAGAGGAGGGTACGATCAAATTTCAGGAACTGGAAGTCCACGCGATAGTTTCAAGAGGGTAAAATGGAGTTCGAAGGATTAGATGTGAGCCGAGGTTAGAAGAGACAGAGGTTGAACTTAGAATTGTGTGTTCAGGGTTCGTGAAATTGGGAGATAACGGAAGCTCTGCGTGAATTTTGGCTGAACAGTTTTAGGGTAATGCAATGGCATCTCAGTACTGTTCGAGGCAGCAAAATCTCAGTTCGATGGTAGTGGTGATTAGGGGAAAGACTGTGATAATGGATTTTGTTCACTACGTTCAGGTTTGAACTTGTTCAGATGTAGCAAAAAGAAGGGTGTTGTTGGGAGTCCGAATTTGTAAATTGCAGAAGAGGATTAAGGTAAAAATTTAGTTAATTAAATTGTAAACTAGCAATTTGAGTAGGAAATTCAAGAAAGGATAAATTTTATTTTTATTTATCATTAAAGTTAATCAAAGAAATTGGTACAAATTAAGGTACGGTTAGCTAGTATTTAAGATTAAATTATAAACTAACCTTTGAAGTATGAATTAAGGGAAGATTAGATATTTTTATTTTATCATTAAATAAAAAATATATCGTTGTTTTAAATAATGTGTATTAAATTTATTCAAGGTTCAGAAATCTTGAAAACGAGACGGGGTAGTCTGTAATAGTGAGATAATCGAGCTAGAGGTGGATTGAGAATTTTCGGGATAGCTGGAAATAAGATTAATCAAATTTAAAAGCTGGATGTTCGACAAACGAAAAAGACACTGTGTGTAAATCTCACTCACTTGTTATTTAGAATTATTTTTATTCGTTAAAAATAATTGTTGTTGCTTGTTTGAATGTTGTTTGGTTGATCTAAAATATATTAGTTATCTAGGATTGATTGACTATTATATATATATATATAATGGGTTGATGATTGGTTGGATTCCCGCAGTCTCATTAGAGGATGCCCGCAGTTTCACAGCGGATGATTTCCCTATGCGCCCCACAAATATATATTTGTGGATGACCTTTATACCGCGATATCTTGCCTCGAAGCAGGATGGGTATTACTATATTGACTAACGTCTGTGGATGCAGGAAAACAGGTTGGAGGAAACCAACTGGATTCCCCATAAATATATTATTTGTTTGTTTATTTGTTTGCATATATACTGTCATCTATGATGTGTTAGAAATCCCGTGATTTGGTAACTGACTGTTTGGGGTATTTAAATATCACTGGGGCTTGAATATTGATTTATAAAAAATCGGAAAAAAGGATATTTGAGATTTGAAAAGGGAATTCTATTTTTATAAATAGAATTTGAATTTTAAATGAACTATAGAAAATATTAACTTGTTTTGAATATATATAAAACAAGTATTGAATTTATAAACTTTGTTTATAAATTAAAATATGGGATTTGAATTGAATTTATAAACTCTATTTATAAATTAAAATGTGGGATTTGAATTGAATTTATAAACTCTGTTTATAAATTAAAATGTGGGATTTGAATTGAATTTATAAACTCTGTTTACAAATTAAAATGTGGGATTTGGATTAATTTTATAAACTTCATTTATAAATATGTATTGTGGGATTTTAAGTGAAGTTATAAACGTTATTTATAAATAATGAATAGATTTGAATATAGAATTTGAATAAAGATAATTCAAATAGATTTGAATTTAGAATTTGAATAAAGAGAATAAAGAGAATTCAAATAGAATTGAATACAGAATTTGAAAAGAGAAGTCGATAAGGAAACGAGCTTAAAAATAGAATTAGATTTGGTTTATAAGTAAGTTAAAATATATTTGAACATGTTATACTCAAATATGAAGGTGAAATAAGAAAACCAGTTAATTTGCAAATCAATTAACGAACTAAGTTAAAACGATTGGACAAAGTTGAAATGAATTAGAAATGTATGGATATACATGAGACAGGTTTGGAATAAAGTATAGAAGTGATATAGATAGAGTGCTCGACAAAAAGGTATGTATTTGATTCATATATGAGATTTTATGCGCCGTATCGGCAAGTCGCTTGGCTTTTTCTTTTGGATTGGTGAGGGCCATGGGAGGCTATTTGAAATATCCCGATGCACCCGGTACAAAGGAGGTTATGGCGAATTTTTCCGGGAATTTAAGGAGTTAGAATATTTTTAAGAAGTTTGATAACTAGAAATCTATATATCAATATATATAGAAGTCGATAAGGAAACGAACTTAAAAATAGAATAGTAAAATCAAAAAGGAAGACTAGGAATAAAATCCCGTAAGAATAGAAAGAGAAAGTGTATACGTGTTTAAAAGTGAATAAGTAGTTGTATGCTATTGATTATTCGAGTAAGTATTCGTATATGTTTTGACGTTATAAATGTTATTCAGTCAAGGTCTGGGAGGTAGTTATACCCCAACTTGAATGATTTCATTATTAACAAATAAATAGTAAGATTCCAGGCTCGAAGATCAATGTTGAATAAGAGTTAGTTGAATTTAGTATTTGGGTTGTCGTAACTATGTTTTACACAACATCCGTTTTAATCCAAATACATGTAAACTTGGAAATAGAATAATAAATATTTCCTCAGTATAGAAATAAACGAGATCGGAAAAGAGATAAGTAATTGGAATATTTTCCAATTATAAATAGCATATATTTTCTAAAGTTAGAAAATAAAGGAAGGCGATATATGGAAATGTTTTCCAAATAACGTATATGGCCAATATAGTTATTGAAAATATTTGGTTAAAAAATATTGATAAAGAAATGGAGAAGTGATTTAATTAATGGAATATTAATTAAGGGATTAGTGATTGTTTGATAATTGGATGAACACTTGTTTTCTTCGATAGTTAAATCATCGACTATTGAAACACTTGTTTTTATTCGATAGTTAAATCACAGACTATCGAAGTTTTTGACCATCGTTGTCAATATGGAGAGACCGGTTGGATTATTATCCGAAGAACCACTCCGTATTGGCATAACTGTTGCGAATCATATATGCCAAAGAAAATTGAAGACGGAGTAAAGTGCAAGGGCTATTCTATAAGGCTTAGATAACAGTGCCTAAGATGGATGTACTGAATAGTGCCTTCGGTTCATCCTGTTCCTGGATGACTTGTATGGATGAATGTCTGACAGAGTATTTCCAGAAAAGTCACGTACATTGATTCCTTCAACCGTACCAAGAGTGGAAGCGGAGAAGGAAACTTCTTTAGCTAACAAGTAATGTACTGTTGTAGACGTCAATTAGTGATTTTCGATGGATCTGACAATGTGGCATTCGAAGTAAATCTGATGTGATGATAAAGCGTAACCTCAAGCCTCATCAACCGGTAAATGAAAGAAATCGGGCAGGCAGCATGGCTATGTAGGTCGCACCTATTAGGGTGTATAATCACCTGATCTAGAGTTTCATTTACTTCTAAAAATCTATTGTCGATGTTGTCCCATTCGGAAACGGTTGCTGATCCCAACCGTTGGTGATATACATTCGATACACTCAAGCGAAATGAGTGGTCGGTCATGTGTGGCTGAGTTGCAAGATGTTCTTGTTGAACTCGGTGTATTTTCCTCTAGAGATATACCAGCGGAAGGTGGTTCCATACCTTGTCATAGTTGGAAATCCATTATCCAATACGTGCTTGCGGTTTTGATTGTATATTACATATGTGGAACGTGATATGCAAACGTTCCACTAGATTGTTATTTACTTGATTTAGACATTATTATAATATCAAAAGAGTTTTGATATAAAAGTTATCATTCCTTTCAAAGGGATTTTGAAAGTTAAATCAAGTGTTTGGATTCTCATAAGGGAAAAACCCGTTCCGTGTTATACGGCGTGGTCTTATGAGATATCGTTTAGTTTCTGAAAACTGTTATAAACTATTTACTCATACCAGTCCCATGACTGACCCAGAGTTTATTTTGTTTGTTCTACTTAAACTCTTGGGTGCCTAAATTTGTACGGGCAGTCAAGTAGTTCAGGATTTTATAGATCTTTCTAAAGGAGCTTGGAGCAGGAGGCTTCAGCGTTAGTTATATAGAGTTTTGTTCCGTTGTGTTGTAAGTGTTGTACTCTGATAAGTGTATGTTATACAGTTGAAATTTTGTATTTCAAAAGTTATGATATATTATATTTTGTTCCGCTGCGATGTGAGATTTTGTGTTGTTATTTATGTTCTTCATCTACCCTTTTCTTCTAAAAAAAAATGTTTCGTATTTTCGTGATATTTGGGTTGGACGTATGATGTATATAGTCAACTCTGATATTATGGATTTGTGGGTCATTACAGAAAACAAAAGAGGGAGATATAGATGAAGATACCATACGGTTAAGGGAATGAAGTAAGTTTTAACTGGGTAAGGTTTTATCAGAGGTAGATTAATTAGCCTGATTTGATGTAGTGCTTATCCACTTATATTTAAAATAATATAATTCGCGGTTCATTAATTTAAATCACGAACCGCTATTTTAACGTAACCACTGTTATTTCAATAGTGTAACACTATGCTGAATTAACTGAATATATTTTGATATTTAATTCGAACGTATGTATAAAATAACCATATTAAATTTATATAATATAATTTAAATTCAAAAACAAATAAATTCTTTGACAATAAATTACTATTATCGTCGTTTATATTCAAATAAAATATATATTGATCCTCTGAACCATTTTGATTCAGTTTTATCTTCGAATTGAATTTATTTTAAATTCTCGTATTACGATGATTACCAAAATAAATTGTATTTCGATTATTTAATCGATAACCCAATAAAATACCATTTATATTATAAATTCAATATTTAAAACCATACTAAATATTTAAAATAAATTGACCAAAAATCCGGGTCGTTACATTCTTCTCCTCCTAAAATAATTTCGTCCTCGAAATTGCTAAGGTAGGAAAAATGGTACAAACTCATTACTTTTCAACGATTCACTTATGTTGAAACTCATCTCTTCATATTTCAACAAATTAACCCCAACCAAAACTTTTGGTTTCCACACATTTAATCTAAATGATTTTCACCCAATTCAAATTCTATGCAATCTTTCTCAATTTGAATTTCATTAATTTATTTACCTTGATCCATTTAACTTGCTTCAGTTAAATTTAAACTTCAAAATTCAAATTCTTGGGTTTTCCTTTCGAATCCTTCTAAAATCACAATATATACACATATATATTTATTTCCATTTCAAATTCAAACATTTTAATTTTCAAACCACATGTTTTATTTCAAAACAAATTTCCATCAAAACTTTTCCAAGGTAGCAATCCATCACTTAGAACCTCGAAAATGAACACTGATGATGTCGCGACCATCATCAGAATTATTTACCAACCACCAAAGTGAGTTCAGTGCTTAACCCTTTCAGAATCCATTAAATATGATTTTTATTCAAACAGTCTTTTCAAAAACAAAGCTATATCCTTTTAATATACTTCGAAAATATTTTCAAACTTCCCAGGATTTAAATTCCAAATTCTGGTTTGAATTCAATTTAATTCATCTCATTTGTATATATTATTCATACACAAATTCTATTTGGTTATATATAACCATTCCAATTTTTTTTTCTAATTTGATTATAATATCAACATCCAACACATCCATATAATATAATAATTTCAGAAAATTATTCCTTTTCTATCAAAATAGAATTTTTGATAAAATTATTTCATTTACCCACTATAAAACAATATTGTGTCAAATTTCTCTATTAAGTATTTAGAAATTCCAATCGACTTCGTGGTGTCCCACGATTCGATCAGAATTCATAAATCACTCAACAGACTAGCCAACACAATATAAAATAGTCTTTATATCAATTAACAAATACGCACTCTCATATATATACGCTCAACTCATTCTAGGGTACTACTGACCCTATCTTTAATGAGCACATGCCACACAAGCCTAGGTATTCGCTCAACCTAGGCTCTGATACCAACTATAACGGCCCGCAAATCCGTACTATCTGAGTTGACTAATAAAACCACACGTCCAACCCAAATTGCACAGAAATACGAATCATTATTTGAAAGAAGTTAGAGGATGAGAAATAGAAAGAAAGAAATATTAGAATAGAAGAAAACAAAGAAGACAAATCTCACAGCGGAACGAATAAAATATATTATATAACATAACTTTTGAAATACAAATCGGTAACTTTATATACATACCATCATCAGAGAACAATAGTTATTCCTGGAACAGTTATAGACACCTGTTTCCAGATACAACATAGTTCATAGAAGAATATATGACAGTCTATAGCTAACTGGTGAAGCCTCCTGCTTCCAGCTCCTCCAAATGAATCTGAAAAATCCCGACTTATTGACTGCCCGTACAAATTTGGGCACCCAAGAGTTTAGGGAAAACAAAACAAAATAAACTCTGGGTCGGTCATGGGACTGGTGTGAGTAAACTCCAACTAATGGTTTAACTTTCAAAAATCCTTTCGAAAGAAAAGATAATAGTAAGACCAGCCCACACGTAAACATGGACGGTTTTTACCATACTATAACCCAAAACACTTTGATATGAAAATCCAGTGATATTACAATAGTGTCTAAATCAAATAAATAGAATTTAGCGTAACGCTTGCATCTCACACTCCATGTATAATATAAAATCAAAAACTGCATGGCGCTTATTGGAGATTAGATTCTGACTATGACAAGGTATGGAACCACCTTCTGTTAGTGTATCTCTAGAGAGGAATACACTGGGTTCAACACCCACTCATTTCGCTTGAGTGTATCGAATGTATATCACCAACGGTTGGGATTAGCAACCGTTTCCCGAATGGGACAACATCGAACAGAATAAGGAATTAAATGAATCTCTAGATAGGTGATTATACATCCTAATGGGAGTGACCCACTTAGCCATGCTGCCTGCCCGATTTTGTCATCTACCGGTTGTTGAGGCCTGAGGCTACGCTTATTTGCCATTCGTTTATAACACAATTACTTTGAATTCCACATTGTCAGATCCGTTAATCACTAGTTGATTTGCACAAATATTCTGGATGTTATGCTAAGGGAATAAATCCGTTGCCACCATATATATATTTGTACAGATCAACATATTCGTTTATTGGAAATACTCTGTCAGACATTTGTCCATTTACGTTCGTTCTGGGATTGAACGAAACCGAAGGCACAATTTCTATTAATAGAAAAATCCCTTGCACTTTACACCGTCTTCAATTACCTTCGTATAATCTGATTCGTAACGCTACTGCCAATACAGAGCGGTTCTTTGGATAATAATCCAACCGATCTCTCCATATTGACGATGATATTGGCAAATACTTCGATAGTCGGTTATTTAACTATTCGAGTAAAACAAACATCCATTCACAGCATCAAACAATAAAACATTTCTCCACTTCCTTATCAATATTTGTTAATCAAATATTTTCAGTAATCTTATTGGTTTCTTATGCTATTGGAAAAAATATTTCCCTATATCACCTTCTTTTATTTCTACACTTAGAAAATATATTCTATTTGAAATTGAAACAATCTCAATCACTTATCCCTTTCCCGACTACTTTAATTATACTCAGGAAATATTTACTTTTATATTTCCAAAATTCCATCACTTGGGTTAAAACGAATGCTGTGTAAAACATCGTTACAACAACCCAAAATATTTTATTCAAATAACTATTATCCAACACTTCTCTTCGAGATCGGATCTTGCTATTTATCAATTAAAAATGAAATCAATCAAGTTGGCGTAAAATTACCTCTCAGACCTTGACTGAAAACATCATTAACTTCAAAACAAACAAAACCACTTACCCCGAATAATCAACACCATACAAACAAATTATTCGTTTTAAACGTATATATGTTACTCTTTCTATTACCAGTCTATCGATTTCCTTTTATAATATTCTATTTTAAATTCGTTTCCTTATCGAATTCTATATATATCGGTACATTGATTTCTAACTATCAAATTATCTGAAAATATTCTAACTCCTTAAATTTGCGGAAAAATTCGCCATAACCTCCCTTATACCAGGAGCTTCGGGATATTTCAAATAGCCTCCCATGGCCCTCACCAATCCAAAAGAAAAGAAAAAGCCAAGCGGCTTGCCGATACGGCGCATAAAACCTCATATATGAGTTTAAACATGTACCATTTTTCGGGCACGTAAATTAAAATCTTCATATACTTCATTCCATACTTGTCTAACACATGTTCACCTGTTTTCAATTTAGTTCAACTCAATCCAATCGTTTGAATTCAGTTTCGCTCATTTATTCTTTAATTAGCTATTTTGCCTTTTTCACTTCTTTGTTTGAACATAACACATTCAAATAAAATATTTAACTTGCTCATAACCAAATTGAATTTCAATTTCAATTCTAGTTTCCTTTTCAAATCGAATTCACTTATTCAAAGCCCAATATCAATTAAAAATCTCATTAACTAATTACTACTCGAATTAGTTAATTCTATTCAATAAATCAAAAATTTGATTTCTGTTTCAAAAATCAATTCATTACTCCACTTGAGTTCACATATAATTTACAATTCAAATCTGAAATTTTCTAAATAGAAATTCGGATTTCATTCGCTTAAAATCCTTTTATAAAACTAAATAAACCGTTATGGTTTTTAAAAGGTTGTGGCGCTATTTTTCTGAAAATTTGATTTTGACATAACTCAAAATTTATTCGACGAAATCCAGATTTTTCTCCTCCATTAGAAAACTATTATCAAATCGGTCCTGATGTTTCTTGTATCAAAGAATTCCGACTTCAATTGAGTTATGTATACTCAATTGAAGTTCAAATCGCCAATTTACGAACTGCCGCGTTGCGGCGAGTTCGTTTTAATTATATTTATATATATAAACTTTTAGACTTCGTTAAAATGAATTCAACTCCATTCTAACTCTATTCGAATTCTAATATTCAAATTCCATTTCATTTCTGTTTGAATTCTAATATTCAAATTCCATTTTAACTCTATTTGAAATCTATATTCAAATTCCCATTTTGAATTCTATTTTCAAATTCCATTTCAATCTATTTGAATTCTATATTCAAATTCCATATTTAAACCATTTGAATTCTATATTCAAATTCCATTTCACTTTCGATATTCAAATTCTACACTTGAGCTCCCGTTATAATTTCTATATTCAAATTCCATTTGGATTACTATATTCAAATTCTATATTTGAATTCATATTTGAATTTTCTATATCCAAACTCCATTCAATTTCTATAAACAAATTTCATTTAAATTTCTACATTCAAATTCTAAATTTGAATTTCCTTTATTTAAATTACATTTGAATTCTATTTGAATTCTATATTCAAATTACATTTTAATTTCTATATTTAATTCCATTTCACTTCTATTTTCAAATTCTATATTTAAATTTCATTTGAACCTTCTTTATTCAAATTTTTTGAATTCCTTTGAATTCAATTTCTATTTCGATTCCTTTGAATTCAAATTCTATTTCAATGCCTTTGAATTCAAATCTATTTCAATTCCTTTGAATTCAAATCCCATATTTAAATTCCTTTGAATTCAAATATTTAATTTATCTCTTGATAATTTATTCATTATATTTATAAACACTATTTTACAAATTTCCTTGTTTTATTTAAACAAGCCTATTTCGAAATCCATTTAAAACCAAAATCTTATTTTGGAAATTCTCTTTGCATTTTCTATATTCAAATTCCATTGAATTTCTCATATTCAAAATTCTATTTGAATTTCTCATATTCAAATTCTATTTGAATTCCTCATTTGAAATTCCAAATCCTATTTTAGAAAAAATAGAATTTCCTTTTAAATCTGCGAAATTCCTTTTCATGATATTTTTAAATATCAATACTTAGGCCCAGTGATATTTAAACACCAAACAACCAATTATTTATTTCAGGGTTTCCAACACATCATATATGACAGTATATATGCAAATAAATAAACAACAGATAATATATTTTTGAGGAATCCAGTTGGATCCCTCCAACCTGTTTTCCTGCATCCACAGACGTTAGTCAACATAGTAATACCCATCCTGCTTCGTGGCAGGATATCGCGGTATAAAAGGGGATCCACTTATATACGTGGGTGTAGGGTCATCTGCTAATGATACTGCGGGCATTCGCTAATGATACTGTGGGAATCCAACCACCAATATATATATATAATAGCAACCACCAAGCCTAAATAACTAATATATTTAATAACCCCAATACATAAATAAATGCAATGCAACCAATCATCCAACAAAACAACATATAATAATTATTTAAATAAATCCAGAGAGTGAGATTACTCACATGATTTTATTATTTGCCGAAAATTCCGTTAATTTTCATATAGGCTACGAATCTACTCGAACGAAACATTTTTGTACCTACAATTATTAAATTCATTTTTAACGATTTATACTATTGTCGACTCAATTAATTAATAACAAATAAATTTAAATTAATCCAATCAAAAGACCTTGCTTAACTAATTATAATTAATTTGCCAAAATCCTTTTTTTCTCTTCTTTCAACAATTTAGTTCATAATAATATCAATTGAAATGTTTGGGTAATTTGTTTCAATAAACAAATATTTGAAGCATTAAAAAAAAATTAAAGATCTTAATTACTGTTGTTACCTCGCTAATCATGTGATTATCTATACTCTAATCCGTCTTCTTGCTCATTTTTCATTTAATTTAATCATCAAATCATTTTAAATTCAATATTTAAACCATGATTAAAACTTTGTATAAATCAAATACAATATTTAAATCAATTCGAGTTATATAAGCATATATATATATATATATATATTTTGCTTAACAAAATTTCAGATTTTAATCAAATTGAAAGTAAATAAATAAAAACTTTATACCTTAAAACACTTTCTCCAGCACAAAATTTCGAGGCCTCTCCCTTTGTATTACCATTGTCGAACTCGCCATGCCATTAGCCAACTCCATCGCGACCTTTGAACTCACCCAGTTTTCAGAAAAAAAACAGCGTCGAGCTCTCTAAGTCACTATGCCCCTCTTCCTTTTTTTCTTCCTCCGTTCCAGGCAATACCCAAACAACCGAACCTCAACTCCCCTTCCATCCTTCATCAACCACCGGAGCCCCTCCATCGTTGATGCCATACTGGCTTTCTCGCTATCACGAATCCCCAGAACCCTCGAAGATGCCCTTCCCTTTCCATCGACATCCACTCCCTTCTTAATTCGCGAGTGCGAGATGATGACGAGCTCGAGTTTAGTCGTGGCCAGAGGATCGCGATTTCTGATTTCATTTTCTTTTTAGTTCGAATTGATTTTGAGCAGTACTGATCGGTTTGAGGAATTAGAACAAGGGGCCGCAGCTTCTAATTTGATTTACAAGAACGAAATTGGTTTTGGTTTCCATTTTCCCTAACTCTGCATGAAGAACTCACTGAACCCCTTTTCGAATGATTTCAATTTCGAATGAGCCATTTATTTTACTTAGCTTTGCTCGATTTTAGTTCTGAAGAGATAAAGAAAACAAAAGAGGGAGGACCGCATTTATATAGATGAAGATACCACACGGTTAAGGGAATGAAGTAAGTTTTAACTGGGTAAGGTTTTATCAGAGGTAGGTTAATTAACCTGATTTGATGTAGTGCTTATCCACTTATATTTAAAATAATATAATTTGGGGTTCATTAATTTAAATCACGAACCCCTATTTTAACGTAACCACTGTTATTTCAACAGTGTAACACTATTCTGAATCAACTGAATATATTTTGATATTTAATTCGAACGTATATATAAAATAACCGTATTAAATTTGTATAATATAATTTAAATTCAAAAACAAATAAATTCTTCGACAATAAATTACTATTATCGTCGTTTATATTCAAATAAAATATATATTGATCCGCAGAACCATTTCGATTCAGTTTTTATCTTCAAATTGAATTTATTTTAAATTCTCGTATTATGATGATTACCAAAATAAATCTCATTTCGATTATTTAATCAATAACCCAATAAAATACCATTTATATTATAAATTCAATATTTAAAACCATACTAAATATTTAAAATAAATTGACCAAAAATCCGGGTCGTTACAATAATATATATATGTATATACACATATTTAATAAAATAATTTTATATTTTATGATTCATAATAAGTTCAAATCATCATCGGAAAATTTTGGATTAAATAAAAATGATATACAAACAAATATATACAATTACATTATATGTGTAGATCTATGCTAATTGCTAATTTAGTATGTGTGTGTGTGTATATAAATTAAAAATGCCCTTTTTCTATAGAACATTAATTCAACAAAACCAACTGATCATAATATTACAAGCATATAACCAATTTAATTGTAACAAACATATATACTCATAAAAATCTCACCTAATCTACACAATAAGAAGATTGGAAAACTAACACAGGATTTGGATGAAAATAGACTTTTATATGATAAAATTAAAATCGAAACAAAAGGATTAAATAAAATCACATCTTATCAATGATGCCTTTGAGTCCACATTGAGCAATGATCTCTCTTCTAATAATGATTCACAATCCATTAGGTTGCTAATTCGGGATTAGAGACATTCTACTATAAATTAGTAATTTTATTTTGGATTTGATTTGAGAATTTTGGGGAGATTTTAAAGGAAAGTTGCTGCCATTAAAATGAGGAAGATGAAGAAGAAAGTGGCGTATCAAACATGAATTCACCCTGTTTTTAGGGTTTTGAGATTAGCCATTTATGTAAGGAGAGAAAGCAAAAATGATCTTAACCACCCAAGTCAAAAACCTAATCTCATGTACAGTAGCTTCCACTTTCCTCTTACTAAACCAACGAAATCCCTCCCTAAAAATGCATGGGATGTAAGCCCATTTAGCCCAAATTGAATATGTATAATCATATTAACATATTTTGTCATCGATATCTCATGTTGATCAATATATTCATAACTTTTATAAATATATGCAACAATTTCATTTCTCATATCAAATTCAAATTTCATAATTAATATTTCCTAAATATTAATTAATTTAATCAATACATAATAAATATAAATTAATTAAATCATTAGGACTTAAGAGAAATCATCGTTTCAGTTGTGCAACTCTTGTGTGTAAATTCGGAAAACGATTAACGTCGAACTATTTTAACGTCAATGTTCACACTTCACTCAACAGCTGGTATGACATTATAGCCAAATTTATCGCTTACTCCTTTTTCTAAAAAATTATTCTAATTTAATAAGCGTTATCTAATTGTGAGAATTATTTACACTTATTCGTCAAAACTATATCAGTTTGGACTTATTAAATTTGGTAATGGTTAAAATTTCAACATCGCCCCCATTCAACTCTATAGTCTAAACACAAAGTCCTTGGTTTAACAATAACAATTATTATTAACCAAACTACTCTGGCCAGAGATTTTGACTTTTGGTTAACATTAGTTGATCGTGGTACTAACCTCATATAATTGAGGAGATGAATCCTCTCTTGAACAGTGCTTCACTTCCATTACTTCAACTCGACCCAACTATAGTCACTCAGTGAATGATATACCATGATTTGAATATAATCAAAGTGGACCTTTCATATTAACGATTCACAATATTCTCAAGTCGGAAGAAATATATAAATTATTCACATCGATATTTATGTTTTACCTTAGTTATACTAACCAACAAAAACTATCGAATGAGTCATTCTATAGTTTTCCAATAACTATTAGTATGTAACCCTAGGTGTTCCCAACAGTCATGAGTAATACACTTGCCAACATTTGGAGAGCATTACATACTCTAGTCTCCACAGATATGTTGATATCCAGTCTTGATGCATTTTGACTAGGAACATTTAAAATGACGTGTTTTGTTGCAATGCGATAAAATACTCTTGGTTACAACTATTTGAAATTACTAACACAAACACACCATTCATGGATTTTCTATTAATTACATTTTAATTAAATATTATTTATTTATAACACATTATAAAAAATATATAAAAGAAAGAAGAAACACCTTTATTTAGAACGACAATTGATTTCAGAGTTAATTAATTCACAATAAATTACACATTTACCCCTAGGAAAAATCCCTAACTCTATCAATCTCTCACTTGCACTTAGAGCCAATTGTGGAATCTCAATCCCATCCCTTCATTTAGTTTCTCGAGAACTGATCGATCCAGGCCTTTGGTGAATGGATCTGCTATGTTGTCCCTAGTATCTACCCTTCAAATCACAACTTCTTTCTTCCCAACGAATTCTCTAATCAGGTGGAAATTTCGAAGAATGTGTAGGGACTTCTTATGTGCTCTTGGTTTCTTTGCGATCTGTATCGCCGCATAGTTGTCACAAAACAGTGCCATAGGATTCTCAACATCGGGAATCACATAAAACTTTCACATTGCCTCTTTTGGTGATTCGTTAAGGGTGATGTACTCGCCTCCATCGTGGAATCAACAACTCTTTCTTGCTTTGAGATTTTCCAGCTAACAGCTCCATTGTTTAGTGCAAGAACATAGCCTAATACTAATTTACTATCATCTAAATCACTTTGAAAGCTCGAATTTGTATACCCCTTCATAAGGAGGTTTCCATCATTCCCAAATATGAGGAATAAGTCCTTAGTATTTCTCAAATACTTAAGTAAACATTTTATTGTTGTCCAATGTTTTTCTCTAGGATTTGACTGGTACTGGCTCATGAGTCTTAATGTGTATGCTACATTCGGTCTAGTATGTAACATACATCATGGATCCTATGGCTAAAGCATAAGGAATCCTTTTCATATGCTCTTTCTGCTCATCGGTATGAGGAGCGTCCTTTTTAGAAAGGACAATCCCAGATTGCGTTGTAACACTTCCACGCTTAGAATTCTCCATACCAATTTTTTTGTATGGTGTCTATGTAAAGGGTTTGGGACAATCCTAACAACCTCTTAGATATATCTCTATGGATATTTATACCAAATACATAGGCCCTTCTCCCATATCCTTCATGGAGAAGTTTTTGGAAAGAAAAGCGTTCACTGATAGCAATAATGAAGTGTCATTGCCAGTCAATGATAGATCATCAACAAAGAGTACTAAGAATACAATAGGATTGCCTTATTCCTTTTTGTATATGCACGCTTCCTCCGAGTTCTGATAAAAAACCAAACTATTTGATTACTTTATCAAAACACTTGTTCCAACTCCTTGAAGCTTGTTTGAGTCCATATGTAACGACCCAGAAAAAGGCAACCTTGATTATCCGATATACAACACATATCGAACATCAAGAGTCGAAAATACCGGATGGTTAATGAAAGAAATTAGAGGGTGAGGAGTGATAAGGTAGAAACATAGAATATAAGAAGAAGAAGAACACAACATTAGAGTAACACGAATCTCACAGCGGAACGAATAACATATAATATATTTAGCATAACTTTGAAATATAAATCTGTGCTTGAATATATATCATTATCAAAGTACATCACTTACAACACAGCGGAAATAAACTATAGCTATATGATCCTGAAGCCTCCTACTCCAGCTCTTCAAATATCTGTAAATCCTGACTACTTGACTGCCCGTATAAAATTGGACACCCAAGAGTTTAGGGAAACAAAACAAAATAAACTCCGGGTCAGTCATGGGACTGGTGTGAGTAAAACAGTTTAAAACAGTTCAAGCAAGTAAATGATATCTCATAAGACCACGCCGTATAACATAACGGGTTTTTCCCTTATGAGAATCCAAATGTCTTTATATCAAAAACCTTTAGATATTATAATAATGTCTATCAACCACAATATAATAATCATCTAGCAGAAACGATTTCATCTCACGTTCTACATATATAGTATACAATCAAAATCTCAAACACGTATTGGGTAATGGATTTCCAACTATGACAAGGTATGGAACCACCTTTCGCTAGTGTACCTCTAGAGAGGAATACACTGGGTTCAACAAGAACATCTTGCAACCCGGCCACCCATGACCGACCACTCATTTTGCTTGAGTGTATCGAAAGTATATCACCAAAGGTTGGGATCAGCAACCGTTTCCCCGAATGGGACAACATCAACAATAGATTTTTAGAAGTAAATGAAACTCTAGATCAGGTGATTATACACCCTAATAGGTGCGACCTACATAGCCATGCTGCCTGCCCGACTTTTTTCATTTCTGGATGTGAGGCTGGAAGTTATGCTTATCTTTTACATGCCACATCTTCATTCACTTAGAATGTCACATCGTCATAACTGCCAAATCACAAATTGATTTATCCAAAAATACCACGGGTATACAGCTAAGAGAAACGAATTTCTCTGCCACCAAATGTGAATACCTTTGAAATGATCAACTTACGTGATCTACCAGATATACTCTGTCAGACCTTCATCCATACAAGTTGTCCTGGGATTGGACAAACCGAAGGCACTATTCAGTATATCCATCTTAGGCACTGTTACCTAGGATTTATACAACAGCCCTTGCACTTTACTCTGTCTTCAATTATCTTTGGCATATATGATTCGCAACGCTTATGCCAATACAGTGTGGTTCTTTGGATAATAATCCAACCGGTCTCTCCATATTAACAACGTTAAAATGGTCAAAATTTTGATAGTCGGTGATTTAACTATCAAATGAAAACATGTCTGTGTACACACAACGATCTTATTTCCAGAAGGAAATATCGATCCAATCATCAAACATATATATATATATATATATATATATATCCTCATTTTCTATGTTTAGAAAATATACGTTATTAACATTAGAAAACATTTCCATGGCTTAATTACGTATCACTATTCTTTCACAACTATCAGTCCCGGACTGTAAACTAGTATGAGAACAATTCCCTAAGTATTAACCCCGAACGCCGAAACCAACATCAGATAGACACTTAGAAAACCATTCAATTTACTAATCTCTAGTCAGTTTCTAATTTTGCTTAACTTTATTTCGATTTAACTATAATTGAATAACTCTATTTGCTTAACTCTTATTCGAATAACTAATATTCGATTTACTCTAATTGCTTGACTCTTATTCGAATAACTAATATTCGATTTAACTCCATTCGCTTAACTCTAGATCGCAACGATCACAATGGTTACGCCTGATTCCCTCAGGAAACATCCGACCGTCGTAAGCTATCTGCAACCCTGCGAATTACGCTAGCAGTCGTGCAAAATGGCAACTTATCCTGAATAACTATGTTTGACTAACTCTATTTGACTAACCATATTCGATTAACTCGACTTCGAATAACTAAATTCGATTAACTCTTTTATATCTCGTCGACTTCCTTTTTTTTTATAAATCCTGTTTATTTTCCCAACAAATATTCCTTTTATAGTTCTATTTACTTTCTAAATAAATATCCCTTTATTCTATTTATTTCCTAAATAAATATTCCTTTATTAATTCTACTTATTTCCTAAATAAATATTCCTTTAATATATTTATTTCCTAAATAAATATTCCATTATTCTATTTATTTCCTAAATAAATATTCCTCTTTATAAAATCCTATGATTTTATAAATACTTTATTTTCAAAAATATTTCCTTTTATAAAATCGGTTGATTTTATAAAATTCCTTTATTTCAATATACGTTGAAATATTTCTTTTTACATCCCAGGGTTTCTTATGACATTAAAAATACCAATTCACAATGATCGATATCATTCAAACACACATAATCAACAACATATTATATCACATCATATATTACAATATATGAATAACAGTAAAATAAACATTGAGGAGTCCAGTTGGACCCCTCCAACCTGTTTCCCTGCATCATAGATGTTAAAAAACACGAATATAAAATTATTCTGATAAACAGAATCAATATTCGATTAACGATATATATATATATATATATATATATATATATATATATATATATATATATATATATATATCGTTATCTACACTTTCAACCAATACACAAGCAAATCAACCAAACAGTTAACACACAACAATCAGCAGATGATTAACAGTTCTAAAAATACATTATAAAAATATAACTGTTTAGAATTAGTGAGTTTTACTCACATTTGTCGTTTTTCGTTAAATAACAATTAATGATTCTTGATTAAGTTTTAGTCGTTTTATTCTGTCATAAGTTCAAAGGAGCTCCAAACGGTTCTGAACCAACTTCATCATGTAGCCTATAATCCTTCGATTTCAAGTTACAGCCGGTTTGAAAACCTGAGTTTGTATGATATAAATATCCCGATTTTTAAGTTAATACATATGTTTAGTTACCCATTATTTCATTTTATTTTAAAACAACTTAACCTTAAAAGGCCCAAAGCCCAATAAGTCCACCCGGTCCAATGCATTCCTTTTTTTTTTGAAAATGATCCTCACGTTCAATTTGAAGTCAGCCCAAGCTGAACTAAAAAAAACCCATCAAGACAAAAAGAACTCCACTCACTACCTGTTGAACTCGCTCATTTCATTTTCCATCCACGTGCTGTTATCACTAACTTCAGCCATAGTCCCTCCTCCCATCTCTTCTCCTTTTACTTGAAACGTCCTCCCTGACTTAAACAATAGAAGCCACCCCTTCATCAAATACAACTCTCTCCTTTCTCCTGTTATGTATTTCGAACTCGTTTCCAGCTCAAAACCGAACATCCCCACAGCCTTTTCTCCATCGTTCCTTCACTCTTCACTGATACTCCACCTTCATTTTGAATCACCCAAACTTCATGTTGAAACGCAACAACACCTCCCCTAAAACAAACACCGTAAAGAACACCCAATAGCACTTCCATTTCATCACCGATTTCGAAAACAAAAACCCAAATACTGCACTACTCAAATCCGACGCTATACTGGACTTCACATCTCACGCTTCATCGTCACCATGCCTTGAAATAGCCTTGCGCCCTCCCATCCTTCCACAACCATGAGCCCTAGAGGCTTGGTTGAATTTCCAGTTCGAGAAAGGTGTCACCGTGTTACAGGAGAATGGTATGAGCTTGAAGCTCTTCTCCTCGTGAATTCAGATTTATTTGATTTCGGATTTTATGGATTTTTCTTGTATTGTTTGAACTTTATGAAGTAGCGATTTGTTTAGAGGAAAAGAGGACGATGGCGGCTCCCCTTTTTGATCGCTGAGATAAACGACTAGGTTATGAGGTTTTAAAGTGATTTTATAAAGATGATTTCCTTCCACGTTTTCACTTAAGACTTACGGCGTGTTATTGATGTTGACTATGGGTTGAAAAAGAGATAAGTTAGGAAAGTTTTAAGGGGTTATTATGTAGTGTTTCTTTTCAATTTAGAGGATACCTTCCTACCATGTTTTCCTTTTTTTTTTTGGCTGAAACAAGAATGCGTGGACTCCTTTTTGTCCCAAAATGACTTAGGGTATTTTATATTTAAAGTTTTTAAAATGTTACCCACCCCACTATGTACGGTTATATTCATACGAGCGTTGCAGACTGAGATAAAAATACAGTCATGTTCAGTGAGGTGCCGCGATCCCGAAAATAAAATAATATCGGTAGATTAACATATATTGTGAAACCCAAAAATGTTGATTACAGGGTGCAAAATACTTCAAATAAAAAGTCGCTTATTAAATTAATTAAAAATTACATTAAAATTCTAAAAATTAATTTATCACGATGTCCCAAAAGAACCTTGTCTAAATTCAAAACCGATATCCAAAATTATTTGAATAACCGTTGTGGCCACGAACGAATATACCGTTGTTTTTTTGAATATTTAATTTGGACATAACTAAAAATCTACATGACGAAATCCCGAATTTTCTCTTCCACTAGAAAAATATACTTCACCTGCTCCGTACGTTTGTTGTTTCGCAGAAATCCGATTTAGAACGGACCCTGTATATCCAGTTGAAGTTCAAATCGCCAAATAATGAACTGCCGCGCCATTTCGAGCTCGATTTTAATTATAATATAATTTATATGTTCAACCATCGTTTATATAATATATTCGTGAATACAATTCAACTCTAAACTGAATTATATATTATAAATAATCCAATTCACACTGTATTGTGAATTCCACTATTTTTGATTATTTCTGAATTAAATATATTATTCTATTAGTTATTTTAATTAAATATTCAATATTATTAAATTAACCGACCATTTAAATTCTCTAATTCACTATTTAAATAGTTAAATTAATTATTTATATCGCTGAAAAATGCGGGTCGTTACACCATAAATGAACTTTAACAACTTGCATACTTAGTTTTCGCTCCCACTGACCACAAAAACCTCTAGCTATGCCACATATACGGTTTCTTCTAAATCATCATTTAGGAAAGCTGTCTTTACATCCATTTTTCATATTTCATAGTCTTAGAATGCAGCAATGGCTAGCATAATCCGAATTGATTTAAGAATGGCAATGTGTGAAAAGATCTCATCATAATCAATACCTTTAATTTGACGTTCACAACTAGTCTTGATTTATAAGTCTCCAATTCCCAATACACATTTAACATTTTCTTAAAAACCCATTTGCAGCCAATTGGTTTTATCCCTTCAAGTATGTCCGACAAAGTCCAAATTTTGTTTTCACACATAGAGTCCATTTCGGATTTCATTGCTCTAAGCCAAAGTGTAGAGTATTTACTCCGTAGTGCTTGTTGGAAAGTCAAAGGAGCATCGTCATCTAAGACACAATCTTCCTTTCTCTATAGAAAATCATAGTAGCTCTCTGGTGTGTGAGATTCCATACTTGACCTTCTAATAGGTTGCGTGTCTTCAAATACTTGTGAACTTGTTTCTCTCACTGATTTTGTCTCAACATTAGTTATGTGGATCTCAGCTAAGTCTAAAACTTCACTATTAGTTTCCATTAACAAAAATTCCTTTTCTGAAAAGACAGCATGTCGAGAAACAACGAACTTTTGTTCCTTGGTATTTGTATAATATATATTCCATCGAGTTTTTGGATATCCTATAAAATTACACAGTACCGAACTTGCCTTTAGTTTACTTGGACCATCGTTCTTAACGTATGCCAGACAACCCCATACTTTAAGTATCCGAGTTAGGGTTTCTTACCAAACCACATCTCATATGGTGTTTTGGGCACAGATTTTATGGGAAACAAAATCAACATATGTGCTACAGTTTCTAGCACATATCCCTAATAGGACAAAGGTAACTCAGCCTTACTCATCATGGAATGAACCATATCCAATAGGGATTAATTCTTTCACTCCGACACACTGTTATGTTGCGGAGTATAAGGTGGATTAACCTAAGAGATAATCCAATTATCTTTTAAGTATTGTAGAAAATCATGTCCAACATACTTACCTAATTCTGATCGAAGAATTTTTATCTTACATACCATTTAATTTTCTACTACATTTTTATACTCAACAAACTTCTCGTAGACATCAGATTTGTTCTTCATAAGATATACATATCCTAGTCTTGAGAAATCATCAGTGAAGTAACAACGTAACAACCCGGAAAATCTGAACCAATTTAAAATTTTTAAATTGGCTATTTTAGTGGATTTTAAATATTTAAAATAAATATTTTAAATAATAACGACAAAAAGTAAGTTTGAATCGATGTTTAAAAATGAATATAATTATTTCTAATTATAAACAAGGCCTGAAATGGCGCGGTAGTTTCAAATTTTCAATTCAAACTTTGACTGACTGTACCGGGAGCAAAATAAAACGGATTTTAGTGAAATCAAAAATATTTAAATCTTTTAGTGAATATCTTTCTAACGAATCTGAAAAATCGAAGTTTTGTAGCGGGAAGCAAAAGTTATGGCCAAATGAATTTTCAGAAAGGTCGCTATAGAGTTTATATAGCATGTGAAAATGGCCATTTTGCAAACGACCTCAGAATTCGACGAAACCACTTTTGTTGGATCCGGGATGTTAAATTATTGCTATGTTTCAAATTTCATAATTTTTGAAGCTAGTATGCGAGCGTGGCAAAGAAAAATGTGTTTTGGTCAATTACTATTAAATTGGATCGACCAGAAAATGGCCATTTTTCAAACGGTCTCAGAATTCGACAAAACTAGTTTTGTTGGGACCGTATCATCAAAACATAGCTAGATTTATTTTTCGGGAATTTTTAGAATCAGTATGTGGCCCCGGCAAATTGAAATGTACGTTCAAATTAAATATTGAATGTTTTATATTTTAATTTGAAGAGAAAATGACTCAAACAGTCGAATGGGCCTACGAAACATATCCCATTGTGTTCGGGATGGGGGTATTTAGCTAAGGGTGACAGTCGTTGGGTTTGAATTGGTGTTCGTATGAGAGAAGGGGTATTTTTGGATTTTTAAAATATATAAATAAAATAAAAATCTCTGATTGGCTCACACTTCTCTCTCTCCCCCCGATTGAAAATCGCGAGCGGCGGAAAAAGCTCCAAGCTTCCCTCATCGATTCCTCCTCCCACGCGCCACGATAGCCAATGCCCCAGTTGGGAATTTTGAAGATCTCGATCCCCTCTTTAAATCCATACCCGA
Source organism: Allium sativum (assembly GCA_030737875.1). Classification (NCBI taxonomy): domain Eukaryota; kingdom Viridiplantae; phylum Streptophyta; class Magnoliopsida; order Asparagales; family Amaryllidaceae; genus Allium; species Allium sativum. The sequence continues at coordinate 437,074,244 of CM060912.1, forward strand.
TTCATCCATCCTCGTGGCCCCAATCTCAAGATTCGCGCCCAGGAACGTCAGCCATTCATCGCACCGCCACGCACGCCTCAGGCGATCGGACCTGACAGCGCCGCCACCCCTAGGCGTGCCTCTCTCCCCTCTTTCACGTGGCGAATGCCGATCGACGTATCGTGCATAAACCATAGACGATATTTATTGGTTATGATTGGTGTGAAAATTGGTTGATAGCGAATGGTTGATTAGAATTGTTTGTGGTTAAAATTGATTGATTGTGCTTGAAAAATACCCGTTTGTGGTTGAGAATTATTTGGTTGAAATCACATAGGATTAGTTTGTGGAAAAAAAAACATGTCGCCTGCGTGCGAACTAGATGCATGAAATCCCCATTGTCAAAAGCTGCGAGTCTTTAAGGTAGAGCGAGGAGCCGTACTAGGGACGGCCCCGGTTTTAACTACCCTACCGTTATGCTGCCGAAATTTTCAATAATATTCATGTGTTAGAATTATTTTCATGTGTTGAAACTATATTCGTGTGTTGAATAGAAATTCATGTGTTGAATAGAAATTCATATGTTGAATAGAAATTCATATGTTGAACGACATTCATGTTTTGAAATAAATTGTTTTATAATAAAGATCATATTTTTATCATCTATATGAACTATATAAAATAGTTGTGTTTTGAAATAAATTGTTTTATAATAAAAATCATATTTTTATCATCTATATGAACTATATGAAATAGTCGTGTTTTGAAATAAATTGTTTTATAATAAAAATCATATTTTTATCATCTATATGACCTATATAAAATAGTCGTGTTTTGAAATAAATTGTTTTAAAATAAAAATCCTATTTTTATCATCTACATGACCTATATAAAATAGTCGTGTTTTGAAATCAATTGTTTTATAATAAAAATCCTATTTTTATCATCTATATGAACTATATAAAATAGTCATGTTTTGAAATAAATAATTTTACAATAAAAATCACGTTTTTATTATATACATGAATTGTTAAAAATAGTGAAGTGTTGAAATAAATGTCTGTTGGATAAAAATATCATTTTCATCTAATGTATGAAAAGAATATCGTTTTGAAATCTAAGAATAGATTATATATATATATATATATATATATATATATATATATATAATTAAAATAAATCGAATAATGAAGCTGCAGTTCATGTTTGGAAACCGTGATTTCAAACGATTAGTGCGGGAGATCCGACCATCGGATTTTCCTGAAACTGAAACCGTTGGGTTCGCTTTGGAAACATCTTTCCAACGACACCAACTTTGTGAAGATCCAACGGTTGGATTGTCTGGAATGTTTAATTCAAATTTGAAGAAAAACAGCGCCAGAATCGATTATATTTATAAATATATAAATATAATTAAATTAAATCGAATAACTACGTTGCAATTCATATTTTGAAATCGAAACTTCAAATGAGTGTACCGGGAGATCCGACCGTTGGATTTTCCCAAAATTGAAACCGTTGGATTCGTTTTGAAAAGATCTTTCTAATGATATAAAATTTGTGAAGATCCAATGGTTAGATTTTCAGATATGCGTAAATTAAATCTAAAGAAAATAGCGCCACGGCCGCGTTATGGCCCGAAGCGTCGCTTGAATGAAATGGCTATTTTTAAATAAATAAAAATAGCGATAAGTCGTTATAAAATATTGTAAACGATATGGAATGGAAATAAACCAAATTTAACTGGTTTATTGAATATTTGACGGTTGAATGTGAAATTTATAAACTAACTGTAGGTTAGCTAAGTCGGATGGTTTCCTGGGTTTTGATCTGATGTTGGTTTCGGCCTTCGGGTGTAATACTTGGGAAATCGTTCTCTTACTAATTTACGGTTAATGAATGATGAATAGGAATGAGGCATACATTGTGTTTGTGTAGCACTTGTTTATTATATATGCGAGTTGCTTAGAAAGACCGGGTTTATCCCATTCTAAATAACTGAATCGACGATAAGAAATCGATGACGAAGACGTGATTGAAGACCGGAGACCTTCACCTCAGTTGGATGGTAACTGATGTCCTGATTGGGAGGCATCACGAAATATGGATAATGAGTGGTGATCGTCCAGACGTACGTGGAGATCAATGGGTATGCAAGGTATATAGTGCCTCCAGTTTCGTTCAGACCCAGAACGGACTTGTAAATGGATTGTGTCTGACATTGGAATTCATTCTGTGTGATTGATAGCCATCAGTTGCATGGTGTGAATTGCCTGTGTGGCATGCTAAGATGCAGTGATCAAGGCTTCTGTTGAAAAGCAAAGTCTTGTGGTTGATGATCAAAGCACGACCTATGTGGCATAGCTTTGTGTATAATGTGAATTCGCGAGCCTCACACCCCGGTATGAACCAGAAATAGGAGAGGACCTCAGGGAGGACATGAGTTTCTTTCTAGCTAGAGGTGGTGTCAGTGCTTAAACTGGCTGACATTAATATTATTTTCACCTGTGTGGTTGTTGCTGTTGCGAGGCGCCTCGGATATATCGGTGACTATGTGAAGCCGATGGAGTCATTCGTTGGCTCATTTACTCCCCAAAGGATGGGGAAACGTAGTTTTCAGGCATAATAATCCACATCGGTGTACTGGCCCTGACGATCCAAGGCTTGTCTGCGCGCTTGCCTGAGGCTCGGGCTAGAGAGTCTCGAATTCGGTAAGGACTATCTTTTGCCTTGGTTCATGACGGAAATCCAATTTCCAAATACGTGACTGTGCGGTTTTGATTGTATACCTATATATGGCGACATGATATATTGTACCCATGTCATCTATGATTGATACTTATGATTTAAAATTGTTTTTGAAACATTTAAACACTAGTAATAATATCAAATTCTTTTATTTTATTCGTATCAAGCATATTTTGGCCATTATAAGGTAAAACTCTATCCTCCGGTTTGCGTTGCATTGCGTGATGGGAACTGAGTCGAATAATGGCTTCATTTTTGTAAAAAAGCATTGCGATGTTTAAAAGATTTACTTGTTGTAAAGCACTGGCAATCCAATGGAGTAAACCCCCTCCGCGAAAGTGGCGTGGTCCTGGGATTAGCCATATTATAAAATGTGTTATGTAGATTTCTCATACCAGTCCCATGACTGACTCGTAGTTTGTTTCACTTGCAAACTTAGGTGCACCTTTTTCTACATGGGCAGCCTTGTATTCAGGTTTTAGTAGGCTCTTTCTGGATAGCTGGAGCTGAAGATGGAATCTATCATTTATCTCGTTTTATGTTGTTCAGCTCCTATTGTACATATTATGTTTATTTTACGATGTAGACATTTATGTATAACTGAACTGTATTTGTACTAAGTATGATCCTGTATACTGTGTAACTCTGATGATATTTATCCAGTGTAGTATTTGTACATTATCTGGTGTATTTATTTATTTCTGATCTGCTATTATCTGTTTATGTGTTATATTCCAAAGATTACCATTGACACCGTCAGTACGGGGTTTTGGGGTCATCACAACGTGGTATCAGAGCTTTGGTTAAGCTTTGTTCTGGAATATAACATATTAACGAACTCGTCAAAAATAGAATAAGTAGTGTTCTAGGGCGAATAACTCATTACAGATAGGATTAGTAATATCCTAGTATGAGTATAGCAGAATCAGAATAACTCGTTAGAGATGGGGTCAGAAATGCCCCTGAACGAGTTGAGAGTTATATGTTTATAAATAACGTATTTGTGATTATATATAGTCTGGTTTTAGAAATATGATTTTTGAATATATAAAAGGTATATATTTGAAAAGTAAAAGAGTATGTGAATCGATTAGTATATTTTTGAAAAGTTAAAAACAAATTGATTATTGTTTGTGTTGTGTGATAGTAGATAGGATTAAGTAAATTGTTAGAACAATAGTTAATTTAATCAAGAAGAGAATTATGGTAAGTATATGAAATTAAATCAAGTATTGAACTGATTTAAAAATAGATAGGAATATATACATGTGCACTACATATGTTTGAACAAGTAAAAGGATTAGCTGTTTAGTAAAGAATTTATTTAAGTGCCCAACAAATAGGTAAACCTTAATGAGTTGGATGCGCAATTTTATTATTATATCAACTCCTGTGAATGCCATTGGATGCGGAGTGCTGATTATTCTGTGTGTAATAATAAATATCGCCATAGGATAGTAACAATTAATTTTGAACTACACTACATGGCATACTTCTTAGAGATAGGCATACTTCATCATATACCACATAAGCATTTGGAGCTTGTGTGACGAGGTTGAAGATTTACCATTCGAGCGAGAGGCTTGTATGGCGATGACTATATATTACAGGTTGAACTGATGACTGATATGGACCATATAAAATGTAACGGTAAATTGCCAGATTAATAAAAACCCCACACGGGTCTGGAGATGACAATAAACACATCTCTCTGGTCATTAAGGCACAAAAACCATTTATAGGGTGACGAGAATTTATTCTCTGGAGTTGTAATCTATACACACTCCCATGTGGACACCGGAATATATCACTATAAATATGTGCATGCTTATTAGGATTTATTGGGTACCCAATACGGCCCAATAAATTTCCAAACCCCTCCCCGTACAAAGGAGGTTATGGCGAAATTTTTTGAAAATTTAGGGTGTTAGCCAAATTTTTGAAGAATTTGAAAATTCTTAGAAACAGAAAAGTTGAAGAATGGAAGCCAGATTGAAAGTAGAGTTGATTAATCAAACCACTTTCGACTTCGTTCCTTTTCGGGGACGAAAAGTTTTAAGTGGGGGAGATTGTAACAACCCGGAAAATCTGAACCAATTTAAAAAATTTAAATTGGTTGTTTTAGTGGATTTTAAATATTTAAAATAAATATTTTAAATAATAACGACAAAAAGTAAGTTTGAATCGATTTTTGAAAATGAATATAATTATAAACAAGGCCTGAAATGGCGCGGTAGTTTCAAATTTTCAATTCAAACTTTAACTGACTGTACCAGGTGCAAAATAAAACGGATTTTAGTGAAACCAAAAATATTTAAATCTGTTAGTGAATATCTTTCTAACGAATCTGAAAAATCGAAGTTTCGTAGCGGGAAGCAAAAGTTATGGCCAAATGAATTTTCAGAAAGGTCGCTATAGAGTTTATATAGCCCGTGAAAAGGGCCATTTTGCAAACGACCTCAAAATTCGACGAAACCACTTTTGTTGGATCCGGGATGTTAAATTATTGCTAGGTTTCAAATTTCATAATTTTTGAAGCTAGTATGTGAGCGTGGCAAAGGAAAATGTGTTTTGGTCAATTACTATTAAATTAGATCGACCAGAAAATGGCCATTTTTCAAACGGTCTCAGAATTCGACGAAACAGTTTTGTTGGGACCGTATCGTCAAAACATAGCTAGATTTATTTTTCGGGAATTTTTAGAATCAGTATGTGGCCCCGGCAAATTGAAATGTACGTTTAAATTAAATATTGAATGTTTTATATTTTAATTTGAAGAGAAACTTACTCAAATAGTCGAATGGGCCTACGAAACATATCTCATTGTGTTCGGGATGGGGGTATTTAGCTAGAGGCGACAGTCGTTGGGTTTGAATAGGTGTTCGTATGAGAGAAGGGTTATTTTTGGATTTTGAAAATATATAAATAAGATAAAAATCTCTGATTGGCTCACACTTCTCTCTCTCCCCATTGAAAATCGCGAGCGGCGGAAAGAGCTCTAAGCTTCCCTCCCCGATTTCTCCTCCCACGCGCCATGATAGCCAATGCCCCAGTTGGGAATTTTGAAGATCTCGATCCCCTCTTTAAATCCATACCCGATTCATCCATCCTCGTGGCCCCAATCTCAAGATTCGCGCCCAGGAACGTCAGCCGTTCATCGCACCGCCACGCACGCCTCAAGAGATCGGACCTGACAGCGCCGCCACCCCTAGGCGCGCCTCTCTCCCCTCTTTCACGTGGCGAAGGCCGATCGACGTATCGTTGCACGGATTTCAAGAAAAACTAAAACCTAGTTTTAAAGGTTTCGTGGAGGTAACAGCCTATATTATACTTTATATTCTATAACACTTTAAAGCGCTAAGGTTTTTGATTTCACTGTAAAAATCATATCTTTTTCGTTTGTTGACGAAATTCAGTGAAACAAGAGATAGTGGACTCGTGTGGACGTCTTCTACATTCTAGAAGAGACCGCATATTTTTCTGAGCCTTCTGCTATTTTTGGTGGAGTGGAACCCAATGTGAGATTTCTGAATTATAAACGATATGGAAAACGATGATGTATAAATTATATAGTCGATGTATGAGTAATATAAGCGTTGTACACCTCACGTATAAGCGTTGTATAAGTTGTACATTCGATGTATAAGTTATATATGCATTGTAAAAATTATATATGTGTTGAAATAGAAGTGAAATATACTTATATATATATATATATATGCCCCTCTTCCACAAACCATGGACGATATTTATTGGTTGTGATTGGTGTAAAAATTGGTTGATAGCGAATGGTTGATTAGAATTGTTTGTGGTTGAAATTGATTGACTGTGGTTGAAAAATACCCGTTTGTGGTTGAGAATTATTTGGTTGAAACCACATAGGATTAGTTTGTGGAGAAAAAAAAAACATGTCGCCTGCGTGCGAACTAGATGCATGAAATCCCCATTGTCAAAAGCTGCGAGGCTTTAAGGTAGAGCGAGGAGCCGTACTAGGGACGGCCCTGGTTTTAACTACCCTGCCGTTATACTGCCGAAATTTTCAATAATATTCATGTGTTAGAATTATTTTCATGTGTTGAAACTATATTCGTGTGTTGAATAGAAATTCATGCGTTGAACGACATTCATGTTTTGAAATAAATTGTTTTATAATAAAGATCATATTTTTATCATCTATATGAACTATATAAAATAGTTGTGTTTTGAAATAAATTGTTTTATAATAAAAATCAAATTTTTATCATCTATATGAACTATATAAAATATTCGTGTTTTGAAATAAATTGTTTTATAATAAAAATCATATTTTTATCATCTATATGACCTAATCATATTTTTATCATCTATATGACCTATATAAAATAGTCATGTTTTGAAATAAATTGTTTTATAATAAAAATCCTATTTTTATCATCTATATGACCTATATAAAATAGTCGTGTTTTGAAATCAATTGTTTTATAATAAAAATCTTATTCTTATCATCTATATGAACTATATAAAATAGTTGTGTTTTGAACTAAATAGTTTTACAATAAAAATCACATTTTTATTATATACATGAATTGTTAAAAATAGTGAAGTGTTGAAATAAATGTCTATTGGATAAAAATATCATTTTTATCAAATGTATGAAAAGAATCTCATTTTGAAATCGAAGAATAGGTTATATTTATATATATAGATAAATATAATTAAAATAAATCGAATAACGAAGCTGCAGTTCGTGTTTTGAAACCGTGATTTCAAACGATTAGTGCGGGAGATCCGACCATCGGATTTTCCCAAAACCGAAGCCGTTGGGCTCGCTTTGGAAACATCTTTCCAACGACACCAACTCTGTGAAGATCCAACGGTTGGATTGTCTGGAATGTTTAATTCAAATTTGAAGAAAAAGAGCGCTAGAATCAATTATATATATATATATATAATTAAATTAAATCGAATAACGACGCTGCAGATCGTATTTTGAAATCGAAACTTCAAACGAGTGTACTGGGAGATCCGACCGTCGGATTTTCCCAAAATTGAAACCGTTGGATTCGTTTTGAAAAGATCTTTCTAATGATATTAAATTTGTGAAGATCCAACGGTTAGATTTTCAGATATGTGTAAATCAAATATGAAGAAAAACAGCGCCACGGCCGCGTTATGGCCCGAAGCGTCGTTTGAATGAAATGGCTATTTTTAAATAAATAAAAATAGCGATAAATCGTTGTAAAATATTATAAACAATATGGAATGGAAATAAACCGAATTTACCAGGTTTATTGAATATTTGATGGTTGAATGTGAAATTTATAAACTAATTGGAGGTTAGCTAAGTCGGATGGTTTCCTGGGTTTTGATCTGATGTTGGTTTCGGCCTTCGGGGTTAATACTTGGGAAATTGTTCTCTTACTAATTTACGGTTAGTGAATGATGAATTGGAATGAGGCGTATGTTGTGTTTGTGTAGCACTTGTTTATTATATACGCGAGTTGCTCAGAAAGACCGGGTTTATCCCATTCTGAATAACTGAATCGACGATAAGAAATCGATGATGAAGATGGTGATTGAAGACCGGAGACCTTCACCTCGGTTGGATGATAACTGATGTCCTGATTGGGAGGCATCCCGAAATATGGATAATGAGTGGTGATCGTCCAGACGTACGTGGAGATCGATGGGTATGCGAGGTATATAGTGCCTCCGGTTTCGTTCAGACCCAGAACGAACTTGTAAATGGACTGTGTCTGACATTGGAATTCATTATGTGTGACTGATAGCCATCAGTTGCATGGTGTGAATTGCCTGTGTGGCATGCTAAGATGCAGTGATCAAGGCTTCTATTGAAAAGCAAAGTCTTGTGGTTGATGATCAAAGCACGGCCTGTGTGGCATAGCTTTGTGTATAACGTGAATTCGCGAGCCTCACACCCCGGTATGAACCAGAAATGGGAGAGGACCTTAGGGAGGACATGCATTTCTTTCTAGCTAGAAGTGGTGTCAGTGCTTAAACTGGCTGACAATTACATTATTTTCACCTGTGTGGTTGTTGTTGTTGCGAGGCATCTCGGATATATCAGTGACTATGTGAAGCCGATGGAGTCATTCGTTGGCTCATTTACGCCCCAAAGGATGGGGAAACGCAGTGTTCAGGCATAATAATCCACATCGATGGACCGGCCCTGACGATCCAAGGCTTGTCTGCGCGCTTGCCTAAGGCTCAGGCTAGAGAGTCTCGAATTCGGTAAGGACTATCTTTTGCCTTGGTTCATGACGGACATCCAATTTCCAAATACGTGACTGTGCGGTTTTGATTGTATACCTATATATGGCGACATGATATATGGTACCCATGCCGTCTCTGATTGATACTTATGATTTGAAATTGTTTTTGAAACATATAAAGACTAGTAATAATATCAAATTCTTTTATTTTATTCGTATCAAGCATTTTTTGGCCATTATAAGGTAAAACTCTATCCTCCGGTTTGCGTTGCATTGTGTGATGGGAACTGAGTCTTATAATGGCTTCATTTTTGTAAAAAAGCATTACGATGTTTAAAAGATTTACTTGTTGTAAAGCACTGGCAATCCAATAGAGTAAACCCGTTCCGCGAAAGTGGCGTGGTCTTGGGATTAGCCATATTACAAAATGTGTTAAGTAGATTTCTCATACCAGTCCCATGACTGACTCGTAGTTTGTTTCACTTGCAAACTCAGGTGCCCCTTTTTCTACACGGGCAGCCTTGTATTCAGGTTTTAGCAGGCTCTTTCTGGATAGCTGGAGCTGAAGATGGATTCTATCATTTATCCCTTTTTATGTTGTTCAGCTCCTATTGTTCATATTATGTTTGTTTTCCGCTGTAGACATTTATGTATAGATGAACTGTATTTGTACTAAGTATGATCCTGTATACTGTGTAACTCTGATGATGTTTATCCAGTGTAGTATTTGTACATTATCTGGTGTATTTGTTTATTTCTGATCTGCTATTATCTGTTTATGTGTTATATTCCAAAGATTATCCTTGACACCGTCAGTACGGGGTTTTGGGGTTGTCACAAACAAAGTAAGAAATGTTATCTTTGTTAACCATAGGCATTAGGCCGCATACATCACTATGTATCAGCTCCAGGAGTTCATCAACTCTTTCATTGCTCCTACTGAAGTGGTGATTTGTCATTTTACCTTTAAGGCATGACTCATATGTGTCAAAAGATTCAGAATCAATTGACAGTAGATAACCTTTGGTTTTCGGTTTGTGTAGTCATTTCTCACTAATATGACCTAGCCTACAATGCCAAAGATAATTTTCATTTATATTGTTAGAAGATTTATTCAAAAAACACACATGATTAGTATTGATCACATAAATGCCATTTTCAAGAATACCAAAACAAACCTTGTTTCCATTCAAGCTTATGTTCATAATGCTGTTTGCATAATGAAAAACACATCCAGTCTTAGACAATCTAGAAACAAATAAAATCCACAAATAAAATCTTTCACAAAATAGCAATTATTTAATGCCAATACTAGACCATTAGGCAACACTATATTATTTCACAGTAGATCCTTCATCAACTTGAAGGCTCATTTCTCAATTTGTCGCGCGACGCCGGTTCCTTATCCCCTGTAACGAATCATATATATGAGTTCCAGATCCAGAGTCTAAAATCCAACACACTTTATTGACTGCAAAAATATTTTGAATCATAAATGTACCTGATGGAGCTACAAAACCATTTTGCTTACTTTCCTTAACAATCATCAAGTACTCAGGACAGTTCCTTTTCTAGTGACCTTTCTTGTAGTAGTGATGACATTTACCCTTGTCATCAGTCTTCTTACTTTCCTTTTTCTTACGATCTCTTTTCTGCTTATTCGAACCTTTCGAAGATAATGCATTACCCTTCACAGTAAGTATGACACCTTGATCCTTATATGTTGACTTAGCTGACCTCAACATATTGAGGAGCTTCACAAGATTCACATTTAACTAGGTCATGTTGTAATTCAATATGAACGGTTCATATTGAGAAGTGAGAGAACCAAGAATCAAATACTTTCCTTTCGTTTTTCTTATCTCTATGTCCAGTTGTGCAAGTCTATCAATATAACCTTTCATCATTAAAACGTAATCTTCTACTTTCTGTCCTTTGGTGATTTTGGTGTTGAACGGTTTCTTTAAAAGTTCGTACCTTGCGGAACAAGACTTTTCACCAAAAAGAGCTTTGAGGCTATCAAAAATCTCATGGATAGACATGTTCTTGTGCTGCCTTTGCAACAGTTTGTCTATGGTAGACAATAAGAAAACTTGGGCGATCTCCTAGTTAGATTGCTATTTCAAATAAGCAAGTCGCTCTTCAGGGCCTGCATCATCAGCGGGTTCAACTTTGGGTTCACATGCAACAAAAGTCCAAAGGCATTCGTAAGTTAATGCTTTCTTAGTTGATCTTATCCAGTTGGTATAGGTAGGTCCAATGAGCTTGTTGCTTTTAGAAAACAATTTTGGAGTTCGCATTTTCTACTAGTTTAAGTGGTTGGTTATTAGGACAAATCATAGTGGATGTTCTTATAATATTAGTAAGGTCAAACTTAGTGTTTCATTTTACTAATAAGCTCCCACTAGTTTTTTGTGTTTAATCAAACCCAAAATCGAAACTTATAAGTCTTATGACTTCAGTAGTAGGTGCTAAGACTCGTCCATCTTGTAATTTCGACCTTGAATTTGCTCAACAAGTCATAGCTCCATGGCCGATGGATAACTCCTTATCGTTTGTATCATATACAACTCTTAGCCCTTGGTGCCTTGTCCTAATTTCACTTCGACCTTAAGTTTGCTCAACTAATCGAAATGAAACTACTCACTCGTACCTACCATATCGTTATGGCCTAAGTATAGTATATGTACCTTGAGTTTGCTCAACAAATACAATGAAGTTGAATTTGAGACTCTGACTTTCCATCCACATACCGATTCTTAAAAAAAGAGGGTGCACCACATGCTATAAGATCTGCTAAAGGAAGGTATTTTGGAATTTGGAGAATCTTGGGATGATCCTTTGCATCTTATAGAGTTTCTCTGATAATAGTTACCATCAGCATATAGGACATCATCGTTGGTCACCATTGGAGGTGCTCTATGGTAAATCATTTAAGTTATATATTTGATAGTCATACATTGGAGATAGGCTTGTATTGGGACCTAATTTGGTAAGAGAGGATAATGGGAAGGCATGACTAATTTGTGTTAGGATGAAGAAATCTCATTCATCGTAAAAGAGTTTTTTTGATAAGAAGAGGAAACAACATGAGTTCGCATTATGTGGTTGTGTATCGATGAAGGTTTCCCTAATATGATGGGTTTTGCACTTTGGGAAGGTGGGAAAGGTGACACCAAATATTTAAGGCCATTTCTAATGATGGAGAGGGTCGGTAAATTCACTTATCAAATTGAATTACTAAGCAAGCGTACTTAATTTTTTTTCATACATTACATTTAAGGAAATGTGTGCATAACCAAAATTTTGCTGTGGAACTGAAAGCGAAAAAAAAAAAATTTGTGGAGTCATCTTTGACATATGTGAGACAACAGAAGGGGATAGATCATGATACGAAGTATTGAAATTTTTACAAATTTATCAGATTCTTTTACATCCAGTAGAGCTATAGGAAAGAAGATTGTACCTAGGAAGTAAAGAAAAAATTAGGAGTGTCTATCCTGGGGGGTTTTAGGCATTTACGCGTATAACATGGTGTTTATACGTACTATTATGGTATTAGTGAATTTACGTTATGATATGATTATGAGTTAGTAATCACACTAATGTGTATCATTTAATAATAGATGATTTATATTAATAAGGTACTATTGTATTTTTTTACACTTGTGCATACTTATATGATGATGACATTGCACACTAGGGTGTTAGTGTAATGTTTTATTCTTTCTTACTGGAGTTTTAAGCACAAAAATTTTATAAGGAGGGAAATCATAACACCCTATATTTCGGAGTTCCAAAATACTATAAATTAAACTAAAATTAATAATAATGGAGAATTATTTAAAAGTTGAATAAAATAACTTAATTGCAAGAATTACCTAAGCAAAATCTGGTTAACTAAGTGTAACTTAAAATTTTAATTAAATGGGCCATGGGTAATCAAAATTGTGAAGTTGGTCATCTTAATGAGAACAAATAAATTAGAATTTAGAATGAGAAGGATTTGTATTAGGGGAAAAAATATAAGTGAGATTTGGAAAGAAAAGATATTATACTAAGCCAAAATCACTAAACATTTTCCTTAGCCACATTCTCCTCATTCCCCATGATTTCTTTACAAAACAGAATCTCTAAAATTTATTCAATGGAGACCATAATTTTCAAAGAAAGAGAAGAGGAAAATAAAAGCCAAAAGAATTTAGCTTTTGTAATTTTGAAGATTAAATCAAAGTTTCCCTAATTAAGTCGGGTAAAATTTTCCACCCATTTTAGGTTGGATTTTACTTTAAATGAATGTTTTTGATGTTAGTAAGTATGTTTGGGTTATTAAATATTGCTTTGAATTTATTTACAATTTTACAAAAAGGACTTCTGTCATATTTTAGTGTATAACATGATTTAATCATATCAAAAGGAAGTGAAGATATATGATGTCTATAAAGATAAAACGTAGGCGCATTTTTAGTTTCAAATTTCCAATTTTTTTGGAATTATTATGAATTTTTAAGTAGAGAAAATGCTAAATTCTAGAAAAGAATTATCAAAGATGTTAATTATAACCATTTTGACTGGGGAATTTTGATTAGAGGTAATATAGTATGAATCAGGGTTTCAGTGATTTTCGAAAATTTTCTATTGTTTTTCACTTTATTTGTATTATTTAGAAAAGGAAAGAAATAACTAATTGAAGATAGTTAATTATGTAATTAGAAGGCATAAATTGATCAATGGGAATTCAACACAAAACATGGTTTGGTGAAATGTAACTACTTATACTAGTGAGAAAACATTTCTAAAGTTAATGGCATGAATGCCACTTCAACTTGCGATGCCAATATATTGTTAACTTATGATAGAACTTTACATGTCAACAAGTGATAACTGATTGCAATGACTATTCACTTGCGAAAACTAATGATAACCTTAGCTTGTAATATTATATGTAGGAATCAACTTGCGATAGCAAATGATAACTTAACTTACTATAGTATGTGTAAGGTGCTAACTTGCGACAACTAATAGAAGAAGACTCATAAGAGCCTTACCTAAGATAGCTAACTAAATTATTAGCTTGCGGTACGTATTTAAGGGTTAACTTGCGATAGGTTAAGGAAGTCAACATGCGACAATTATGTGAAGCCAATTTGCGATAGCTAGGCCCAACCTGCAATGGCTTATATGAAGTTTAATAGGTGATATCTAGGCTTGACTTGCGATAAATAATATGAAATAGCTTAGGAAGCTAAATTTTCAAAGTAAAAACAATAATACATAGGAAATTCGGAAGACATTTTCCAAATGTTGATGCATTAGTTGAAATTATGATAGGAATTAATAAGTTAAAGTTGTGTCTAGTTATTTTCAAATAAAAGCTTAGAGGTGCAAATAAGTGATAGAGTGCCATTTGAAACAACAATATAAATGTTTTGTCAAAAGAATGTGCAGGGTACACAATAAATAAATGAAAGAAAATGATCACGTTAAAATGAAAGACATACAGAATCATAGAGTTATTGTGCGGTTATGTCTAAGACTATCAAGTCTAAAATTTAATTGTATATAACCGGCTACCATAATGGGGTTCAATCTAGAAGAAATTAAACTATAAAGTGAGCTATGGCAAGGTGTCATGAAAGGGTGTCAAAACGTTAGAGTGATGCTATAAATTGGTTAGAAAGATGAAATGAAAGATTTAGGTCATGCTCGAAAATGGTTTAGGTTCAACCAAGGCTAAAAAGGCTAAACGCGATCAACAACTTGGGCAATGGTCAACTTGTAGTGGTCAATTGCCTCAATATATTCTATCAGCTGGTCATCGGGTTTCGATCTTAATTCAAACCTTAAATGTGACATACAGTCACGTCCAATCTAGTAGTACCTTACTTTAGATTTTCAAACTTCTCATATCCAATATCTTTCTCTTTCTTAAATTGATTGACGTCAGCTATCTGACCAGGCAATTAACACGATGTTTCCAAAGGTTCCAACACCCGGTAATCTAAAAAAAAACTAGCGCACCATCAAAAACATCCCCCAAATTCATATATGAACGCCAACCAAACCAAGTCATGGCACCTTCCTGAAGCAGTGTTTAGTCACCACATGTAATATGCTAGGAATTTTCCAAATTAACTAAGAAATTTTAATTAAAATTTGAACATGGATATAATTTTTTCCAAAAATGTCGGAGTTTAGCTACAAGACTTACGCCCTTGTGTCTGTAGCTATTTTCTAGACAAGTTACATATATTGTCGTAATTCAATTGATATGAGAGAGTTATGAGCTTCAGAATAATTAAACAAAAAAATTGATAATACTAAATATAAAAGGGTTTGGTTGACCCTTAATAAGACTGTCAACCCAATCTTAGGGATGGTCGACCAACGCTACATTAATTGTATGATTATAATCCTATTTTGCCTCATTGAATGGAGGAGATTCATTGCTTGCACATGAATGCTACGACGAGAGGATAAGATTTACACTAAGTTGATATAAGGATCCTAGTTCCTAATCTAACACTATAAATAAGTCTCTAATCTATAACTTGAAGTTCACCTAGTCGACCAGTAGTAAAATCTACCAAAACTTCAATTTATATTGTATCTCCTCAAACCCTAAAAATAAACAAACAAGTCTCAACCTAAAGAAAATCTAAAGAAAAAAGCCAAGAAGAGAAATGTAACAACCTTTAGTATAAGGCAATAAGAGAAATGAGATTTAATAACCTAATAGGTCAAGCCTTAATTAGCGAACTAATGGGATTGATTCGAACATTATTAATAAGGAGGAATATATGCTAAGGGAAAATGGGAAAGAGTCACATTTCGTAATAATATGCTCTTAGTTACCCTTCTCCTTCATTTCGTTTTACATCCTTAAAAATTAAAGATATGGCTGAGCAATACAAAGGAGCAAATTGGAAGAAAAAACTTAAGAATCAAGATTAAACCCTAAAGATGAAACTTGAATCTCGTTCTTTTTCATTAAAACAAGGTGAATAAAGACACCCATTTCATGTTTTCTATGTTGCTTTAGCTTTATAATCAAAACTAAACTATATGGTTGTTTAATTCCTTATTTAAAATGCTTAATCACAATCTTACACATACATAGTGACTGCACCATCGACGGTGAGTATACTATCTCAATACCACACATCAATCTACATCCAATCTAAATTTTGGATAATCTTTCCTCTTTCTCTCTTCTATTTTCCAAGTATGATCGTCAGATCTCTACTCCACTTAATTAAAACCAGGTGTACCACCTTCTTCCTTAATCATTTTTCTGGTCAATCCAAAACCTGCATAGGTCATCTAATTATGGTTAGGTTTTGCTCTATTTCTAAATCTTCTTGAGAAGCTTCTTCGATAACTGTATCTGGGTCATATATATACTTTCTTAGTTGAGAAATACAAAACACATCGTGCATCCCTAACAATAGTTCTGAAAACTTGATTTGCTATGCTAATGGCTCAATCTTCTCAAGAATAGGGTAAGAACCAATATATATTGGTGCTAATTTACCAACTTTGCCAAAACTCACAACTCCACTCATTGGAGTTACTTTCATAAGTACGTGATCACCAATATTATAATCTGGATTCATGCGCCTTTTGTATGCATAACTCTTTTGTCTACTTTGTGCTTCTTTCAACCCTTGCGAATAATATCTACTTTCTCTAACGCTTCACTAATCATTTCAGGGCTAAGTACCAACCAATCGATCACCGGTTTCGATCCAACATGATAGGGATCTACACGGCGGACTATAAAGTGCTTCAAACGGTGCCATCCTGATACTTGCCTGTTAACTATTATTATATGAGAACTCAAATAGGTGTAGATAAGTTTCCCATGATTCTTTGAAATCTAGAAGACATGTTCGTAAAATATCTTCCAAAACTCGATCAACTCTTTTTGTTTGTCCATCGGTCTGAGGATGATAAGTGGTGCTAATATTCACCTTTGTTCCCAAAGATGTCTTCAAAGCTTCCCAGAAATGGCTGGTAAAAAGTGGGTCTCAATCACTTACAATGCTAATAGATATTACATGCAATCTAACTATCTTTTTCATACAGATCTCTGCTAAGATTGCATCTATCTGGGTTGACTTTACAGGGATAAAATATGCGCTTTCAGTTAGATAACCACTAATAACCTAGATACTTCATTCCCTTTTCTAGTTCGCGGCAACCCATCAATACTTGATCTCATTTCCATCTTGGAATTTCAAGCGGTTGAAGTTATCTAGAAGTTTTCTTCAGATCACTTTTGATTTGTTGACAGTTTGTTCATCGTTTTATATAGATAGATACGTCATGCTTTTCCACCAGAAAGTTCGCTTCATGTTTCTGTAAATTTTATTAACTCCTAGGTCAACAGTGACTTTGGTTTGGTGACATTCAGTCAAGACCTCTTTTCTTAAATCATCCACGTCTGGCACATAGATTCGTCAATTGATCCTTAATATATCCTTATCATCTACTTTAAAGCTGGAATTTTCTCCTCCAATATTATCTCTCCGGATCCCCATTCTACATAAGTACCTCTCCTTTGCCTTCTCTACATGCATCTGTATACACCGTTAGACCACTGTCATTATTAGCTATGGTTAGTACTTGAGCGGTTAACAATCTCTGCTTAAGTTCTTGGAACGCTTCCTTGCACTTCGGTTTCCATTCAAACTTGATACTATCCTGGTTAACTTAGTTAGGTGAATGCGATCTTTGAGAAGTCCTGTATGAATTTTCGATAATAGCCTGCTAGACCTGAAAGCTTCTGGTATCTTTCGGAAATTTTGGTTGTTGCCAATCCAAAATAGTTGTAACATTCCCAGGGTCTACTGAAACTCCTTTTTCTAATACCATGTGTCCAAGGAATCTTACTTCCCTTTCCCAAAATTACACTTTAAATTATTTTCTTTTAGTACATTTCCCCTTAATATTTGCAAAACAATCTCTAAATGTTACTTGTGTTGTTCTTCAATTTTTTAATAGATGAGAGTGTCGTCTATAAAAATGAGTATGAATTTGTTCAGCATATCTCTAAATACTAGATTCATCAAGTCTACAAAACAAGATGGTGCATAAGTCAGTCCAAAAGGCATAACTAACCATTCATAAAATCTATCTGCACATCGGAAAATAGTTAATGGAATGCAATCCTCTATAATTCTCAGTTGAAGAAACCCAATAACCAGATCCATCTAAAAGAATACCCATACACTATGTAATTGATCAAATAAGTCATTGATTCTAGGTAAAGGGTATTTAGTCTTTATGGTTAGTTTGTTCAAATCTCGACGATCCATCTAGAGTGTTTTTGTACCATCAGATTTATTTAGGAACACTACCGCCGAACCCCAATGTGAATGACGTGGCCTTATCAAACCCTTTCTTAGTAATTAATCGGTTCGGGTTCTTAATTCTACCATACCCTTAAGAGGCATCCTCTTAACACCTTGAAGTACAACTCTTTCTCCTGGATTAGATCATTTATAAACTCAATTTCCCAATGAGGGAGGTAAAGATTTCACCTCTTTAAATATGTCTGGAATTCTTCGACAATTGGTATTTCTTATATGCTTCTTGAAATGAATTAAGTGCATATAAGAAACTATCACATAATGGTCCTTCTCCTTCACAAGGCAATTCATGCTACATGCCTAGCATGTTTTTTATATTCATCATTCTTTCTTTACAATTAATCTTCACATTATGTGTTGTCACGCAATCCATACCAAGTATAGGTTCAAAACCGGTAAAATTAAGAATCTTCAGGTCACCCAAAAAGATTTGGGATTCACAGAAAATTTGGACTCTTTCATAACCCATAAGTATTTTAATTGGACCACCTATTGAATTGGACACGTCAATAGGGTTTCCATCGTAGTTGGGTTAGTTGTAGTCATTTAACTAATGAATCATAGATGAAACTATGGAATACTCTGTATAAAATAAAAACTCTAACTAATTTATTGTTAACATAAAGGTTATCTTCGAGTGCTCCCTTGACTTGTCTTCTTTGGTAGTAGATGCCTCATCTTTTATTGCATAAACGTTTCCCACCTTGTCCTTCTTCGTTATGGGGCATTGGTTCTTTCAATGGCCTGGATGGTTGCAGTAGTAACAAAAACTTTTTTGAAATATTGGTTACCTTTCTGTCAGTGAGATTTTTTTTGCGTTTTAGGGGCACTGCATTCATTTGAGTGTGATCTTGCTTCTTACAATTGAAACACTTCACATTTTTCTACCATGTTCAGCTTTCGCTGTTGGTGGCCCATTTCTTTTGTTGTTAGTGGCTTTCTACATTTCAGGTGATGAAACAACCCACGCAGAATGGGCTTAAATTTCAACCTAGAAAAGGCCCATTGAAAATTAGAGCCACTCTAAACGGGCCGTTGGTTCCTATAAGGAATTACATTTGCATAGAATAATAGATAGACATTGCACTATGGAAATCTCACACAGTAGAACGAGAAAGTATGATACCAAAATATGATGTACCATTTCATAAAAACCACGGAATTCAAACACAGATTTTCAAGATACAATTATTTTATAGGTACATCAATAAACTCATCATTATAAGTTTCCATAAGCAGTATAATAATGACAAATAATAATAGTATAATATCTCCATTTTCGTTTTTAGTCTCCATCATTGCTTCGTCCGTTGAATTTACCCCACCTACTGACTTATTGGTTATGTTAAGGAGAGGGGTCAGAACATAAAGTCCTGTGTGACTGAAAATAGTATTGACTTAAAGACCATACCCTAGATTTATCAGGTTGTATATACCAAGGTATGTTTACGAAACACATAAGCATTCACACTACAACAAAAATAGTCTTTTGTAGCGGCCTAAAGCCGTTATTAAACAATACTATAGCAGCCCAAAAAGCGATGTATATCGACTTGCTCTAAAAAACAGCTGAATAACTATAACACAAAAAATGCCATAATAAAAAAGTATTATTTTATAGCGGTTATATGCTGCTACGATACATAAGGATGGTAGCTCGCTTTTGCCGTTATAAAACATGTCATTCTTCATGAAAATAACAAATTTCTATAGCATTGTATATTGTTATAAAATATCAATTCAATAGAGGGTTTATCGCGCTATAACACTGTATAGCTCATGTATTACGTTATCTTTTATAACGCTTTTCAATATATTATAATAACAGCAATCAAATGAATCTTCGCAACAATTTCAAAAGCAGTATATAACCAAAATCATTATGATACTCAACAAATGTAACACATATTCATGATAGCAAGATAAAGAATTAACTAACAAAAAAATAAGTTCAATGCATATGTTTTCAAATTCATATTGATTTAAATTTAAATTAACAAAAAATAAAACATAGTTAAAATTTAAAATCTATAATAAAACCCCAACCAACCACTCTCCTCTATCAAACTCCCACAGCTATGTTGCCCATCCAATCTTTACTCTACATTCACTGTCCAAACGCACAAGTCGAAGACCATCACCTTTGCACCAC
This sequence comes from Allium sativum, assembly GCA_030737875.1. NCBI lineage: Eukaryota > Viridiplantae > Streptophyta > Magnoliopsida > Asparagales > Amaryllidaceae > Allium > Allium sativum. The sequence goes on from CM060912.1 coordinate 437,094,709, forward strand.
TGCATTACCGTTGCATTATCACTGCATATACGTCCGTATATGATTTGAAAGCATATTTAACCAGTTACAAGTTATGCATAATTCTCATAAAATAAACATTTTCATGCTGAAATAATGTGGTTCAACCACACAATAAGGGCGTCTTAACTTTTATATCTAGATTGTGTATTAGTTTTCTCCATGTGCAGAAAAGAAAATACTTGAAACTTCAAGATATACCTATTAGATCCAAAATAGGGTCTAACACCCTAGCTATTCTGATCTACGAAGAATTATAGCTACAATATGAAGAAAAAGCAAGAAAACACACGAAATTTATAGTGGTTCGGCGTTAACGAGCCTACGTCCACTTTATATGTAGTTGATTATGTGCTGAATGCAACTACAATCAATGGTTTCGCTCAATCTCACTCTAGCAATTATGATTATATCAATAATTTCGGGATAACTCTAAATAAAAACAATGGAGATATGATAATGGTGGATTCAGATCTCTCAAATGCCAAAGATCCCCAAAAATGCCAAGTTCTGGGCTATTTATAGCTGATTTCTTCAGGCGGACCGCGGTCATACGTGGCACACATACCGAGGATCTCGTACTGGTTCGTATCTTGATGAAGAAATTGTCAAATTAGCCGTTGTGGATAGGTGTCGCGAGATCCTGTATTATCGGATCGTGGAAGAGTTGGTCATAGCCTTCATTTTCTGGCTCCTGGAGCTCGGATCGGATCGAGCTAGCAAGTATGGATCAGATCGAGTAGGGGCGAGGCGACCCGGTAGGGCGCTGCGATCCGATAGGATGAAATGACCACGATCTGGTTTTCATCGACTAGAGGCGTGAAGCTTCATACTTTCTTCTTGTTTGTGAACCTTGGTGGCTTGGCCAAAAACCTAGCCAACATTTTGCCCCCTCGAAGTATGTTTTATCGAGGATGGAACATGCTTTGAAACTGCAGAGTTGTATTTTCATGGGGAGATGCAAATCAATGGTCTCGTCTATCTGAAATGTCGCGTTATTTCAGAAAGTTGCATCTTTTGATTAGTATAAATATCTAACAAAGTCTTCCATCATTTCTTTGTTTATTGAATAATTTTCATTTTTGGAATCTTTGGCCTCATTATCAAATTTTCCAGGTAAACTTCTGAATTTTCACTTCGGTACGTGGTTTGTCGGTTCAGATCGCTTCAGCTCACCCCGGTCCGTGTGGTGAAACGCTGGACTCGGTCAAACGAGGGCATTCGGGCTTCAGATCGTGATGGGCTTTTCCACGAGGGCTTTGGCTCACGGTCCATCATTTCCGTGATTCGAGTAAGAAAAAAAAGGGGGAGACTAACGGTCGCGGTTTTATCTATATAAAGCCAAACCTCCCTCCTTATTTTCCTTTCTTTTTCTCCTTGTTGGCCACCGCCCCCCTTCACGTTTCCAAGCCGAAACCCTAATTTTTAATACTCCAACTACCCAATTGTTTCATCCTTTTCAAAAAGGTAATTATAAAAAATAATATCTTCACGTAATTCTGCCCTTGTTTGTTTGAGTTTTTAACCATTTTGGGAGGAAAAAGTGGTGCAATTCGTAGCGTTTGAGGTGTTGGGGGCCTGTGAGGCGACATGGCTGATGGGTTCGACTGCTCGTGTTCCGCGATAGAGAAGAGGAGGAGAGGAAGGAGAAGAAGAAGAGAAGGAAAGGGTTGACCAGGTCGGATCGTGAGTGAGAAGGGATGAGGACGGAGACGAAGGAGAATGGCGAGGCAGCGGATCGTGGGAACGGCAAGGGAGCGGATCGTGGTGGGCGAAGATGGAAGAAGTGTGGGTTAGAGAAAGGATCGGATCGCAGTGGTGAGTATAGTGATCCAATTCGGTTCCCGACCCGATGCGACGCTCCTTCATGAGTTAACGTTTTTGCTGCAAGTATATGCCTACTTCACGATCCGCAGACGTACCACGATCCGGACCTCCCTATGCTATCCGAAGATGTTCCACGATCCGCATGCTGAACGATCCAATGAACTTGTGTGATAATCAATGCAACTTATGCCTGGTACATTAATGGACAGTTAGGTTAGAGCCTTTAAGACGGACTTTCTGGATTGATCAGCAGCATAACTTAACAACGGAAAACTACTAATATCTCTATGATCTTGTTAACTTTTATGCTCTCTTCCTATGCAAGCACAAACACACACTTGCACTTGCACACACGGGGGACGGGTAATTATATTCTAATTTCTCATGTTTACTCGCCTAAACAGTAATGTCGGATAATCGTTCCCCTTCAAGATCTGAAACAGAGATGGATCCCGAGACGTCTGAGCACCACAACCCCGAGGTTCTTCCAATTAACCCAGAGGGTGAGGATTCTGAATCCGAATATGAGGCAGAAACGGAATCAGATTCATCTGAGAGCACCTCGCTTGATGAGGAGTCTGAAGTAGACGACCGAGCTCCAGACGAGATTCCTGGTGCACTAGAAATAGAGAAATTCACTGACTCTTTAGCTTCCAAACTAGATGACATAAAGCTTAAGAAAATCTGCTTGAAACACGGGATCCCCTGGGATGATGTGAGAACACCTGGTAGCGAAGATAGACCTCATCTGGCTCCGGAGGGGTATATGACAGTTAGCCGACTCATGTGCTGGGTAGGCGCTATTCCCCCCTTTCCTCCAATCGTCAATGAAACCTTAAAACGATTGGGTATTGCTCCGATGCAGCTTCATCCCAATGCCTATGCAGCCCTATACACTTTATACATCGCATATGCAGAAATCCTGCAAACTGAGCTCACGTTTAAAGACTTGAAATTCTATTACCTTTTCAAGCATCGTTCTACCGCAACCCCAAATTTTTCTTTCTTCGAATCGGTAGTAAATAGGAAGGTCTTGTCTGATGGTTACAACAACATAGGGGATCCTAAGGCCGATTGGTTCTATATAAAGAGACAGGCAGGGTGTGCAAGAAGATGGCTTAAATCAAGTAAATTTTAAACCTTTGAATGAATAATCTGTTTAAGAAATCGAAGCGCTAACATACTTCTTTCCTCTATGCAGATCATACCTTTCCAAAGACGGAGGGCTCGGTGTATAGTAATCGGCTATCCCTCCTTCTGAAAAGCAAATCCGACTTCCTAAATATCAAGAAATGTATTACTGACGAGAATCTTCACAAGCACCGCCTTCTGGATATAAGATATGGACTTGGCACGGGTGGCAAACCTTACAAATATGTGCCCCCGGCCGAGGGAGAAGGAACGTCACAGGCAGCAGAGACAACTAAACTTCATAAGAGTCCTTCGTCGATAATTAACCAGGACGATGAAGATTTAAATGTATATAGAGGAGATGAGGCCCGTGCTGACGAGTCTAAGGAAATCCCAGCCTCTCCGAGAGGTTCCCCCTCAAGGGCCTCTCCACCGGTTGAGCTTGCCGCTCCCGATGATTTAACATAGGAGCAGTTATTTAAGGAATTGAACAAGATTCCTATACCTGACGATGTATATACACAGGAAGACTTCGAAGGGGAGCCATTTTTTCCTATCTCTGAGGAAACAACTGCTCCAGTTGAAGAACGAGAGACCACTCAGACGAGCCTAACTTCGGGCCCTGGTCTGTTGGGGGAATTATACGGGATGCACAAATCACATGCACTGTCTGACCCCACACTTTTATACCAACAGTATTCAAGGTTTTAATATGTACTTGTTTCTCTTGCAGGAAAGATGTCTCGCAAACGATCTTATTCTTATCGCTCTCTTCGTGAAGGCACACCTAGTCTTCATCCAAATCCTTCTCATAACGATAGTCGGGGGAGGGACAGTTATCGGCCTCGCGACCCTCCTCAAGCTTATCCTACACGATCTTGATCTCCTTCCAGGTATGGTCCCGGGAAACCTCACAGTCGTCCACTACCACCGGCTGGGGGTAAGCAGCTTCATAGGGACTTAACCCCTCCAAAAAGTACGCCTTCTCACATCCAATCTTCCAAGAAACATCGCGAGTCAGAGGACAAAAATAAAGACAAGGGCAAGATCGCGAAGAAAGGAAAAGAAGCTCTGGTCTCTCCTGACGATCACGACTCCGACAGTCTCGTTGCGCGAGATGCTACCCATAGTCCCGAGAATCAGGCTAGATTGGCGCGCTTGCGCAAGGAATTCCCCGACATTTTCTATGAGAGGATGATGTTTGTACCGGATCTTCAACCGGTTCCTAGGGACTGGGATACTGAGGTGATAGGATATGTATGACATGTAGCCAAACAGTATGAGGTAAAGAAAAAGCACGCTGTTAACCTTTTGAATGCCATCCGTCAGCTAGAAACGAACGTGGCCAGATCCAAAGTGAGAATTGAGAATAATGAAAGAGCCAGGAGCAAAATGGAAAAGGAACTGGAGGATGCACAGGTTCAACTGGCTTTAGCTCAGCGAGACGCAGAGAACTACAAGACAGAATTGGAGGAAGCCAGGAAGCGGTTTCGTAGCGAGCTGGATTCTAACAGCCAAGAACGATTATCTTTGAAAAAGGAAATAGAGGATCTTAGAATAGCCAATGCTGATTTGAGGGCAGCGCAGAGTCATTTTGATGCTGAGAAGGCTGCTTGGGAGAAGGAGAGAGCGGACTTGAAAAACAGTCTTGCGGCTGCGAAGAAAGAAAAAAAGGTCTTGAGTGACCAACTCTTTCATGCGGAGGGGCGAGCGGTCCTTGCCGAGACACAGCATTCTTAAATCAGCTTCCACTACTACTGACAAGCTCGCCGAAGCCAAAAAAGAAATAGAAGGTTTCGGGGAGCTGATATTCGACTTCTTAGGCCAAGTCATCAAAACTCGAGACATTTCTTGGATCCCAGACTATCACGTTACTCTCGCCAACATATGGGATGCAATTGTCGAGGATGAGAAGCAGCGATTGAAGGTCAGTGAGATTGATGAAGGCCAGCTAATGCAGAGGCTCCTCAAAGGAAAAGAACCCGAGGATTCGGAGGACGGGAAACGCCTAATCCGAGAAGAGGTGGAAAGGGAGAAGACTGAGGCCAAAGGCAAGAGAAAACTTGACGAGGGCTCAAGCTCAGCGGCGGAACTCAAGGCTCCCGAAGTCGAGGAATATAATCCTGACGATCCGTTAATTCCCTTACACCTAACTCCTCCGGCTTTGGGAGCTTCTGCTGTAAACTTGGATGAAATATCAGCTGAAGGTATATCCATATTTTCCCCGAATTTGCCAAAGCAGTTATGACTTTTCGCCATTCTGCGGAGCAGCCCATTGAGTTACTAACATGTGCCTCTCGTAATGCAGGTGACACATTGACCGAAAAAAGGGGAGAAAAGAAAACAGAGGCAGAGAAAGTTCATATCCCCTCAGGCACTGATGTTGAAATTTCTGAGATTTCAAAGCAAACTAAGGGTGGTGAAAAAGTAACCATGGCATCTGTGGTACCCAGCACTGATGTTCCTGCAGATGCCGAGGTCATTACTGCTTTGAAGGACACAAACGGTGGTCACGGGGATGAAGAAGATGACGTTGTTATTACAGACGAAATCAAGGGTAGTGGTGAAACTTTGGCTGATCAACAGGCTGAGGAGGAGAGGCAGTTGCTCCTTATGAGAGGGGAACAGGACCCAGTATATGTGCCCCCTATTTCTGAAATTGATCCCAAAACTGGGTTGGTCATAAGATTTTATTCCTGATCAATAACTTCATAACTAGCCTCTCAATATTTTAGTTCTTCACCAGAGCCTCTTGTTGATAAGAGGAAGAGGAAAAAAGGTGATCATTCGGACGTTGACAAGGAGGAATCGGGGAAGCAGAAGAATAGCAAGAAGCCAAAATAGCCCCCCCCCCCAAGCATGAGTAGGATGCAGATATTAGTTCATATTTTGTTCTTAGGATTTTTAGGCTTTCCACTGGCCAGAAAATGTAATTGTGGGAATGACCCTTACTTTTGTTTAGCTATCATATCTTGTATCCTTGCATCTTAGTAAATAAAAATTGATTTTTGTTGCCTTTAAATTAATATGCAATGCAGTGATTCCAAGTTCCTTGCATCTCTGTGCAACTTCCTGAGTATCCAACATAATGGCATGGGGGATGATTCGTCTTGGTCGACCTTGACTTTCATCCTTGTCGTGATACGAACAAGAGTTTCCCTTCAGGACAAATTAGTCACATAAAAAGAAGAACTAAACCTGCGAACCTGCAATTTTAATTTATCGCATTAGCCACAAATATTTAAACCATAACTAATCGAAAATTAATTCATGAATCGCATTAGCAAAATTTTAAAATTTCTGTGCAGAGATGTGATGTGCGTGTATATGCCCCCAATCAATCATTTAATATGATGCTTGGCCAGGACTTATTAATGATTGATTAGAGTCATGTGTGTTGCCCCCTATGAAAGGTGGGGGGTAAAGATTCTTTTAGCGCTAAATTTCTAACAATTTTATACTCTCCCGATCCTTCAGCGGGTTAGAGTTCGAGCTCGTTCTAGGTCTTCTCTCCAATCCTTCAGCGGGGCAGAAATTATGGGGGTGCTAAATCTCTGGCGCCTTTATACTCTCCCGATCCTTCAGCGGGTTAGAGTGGTGGCAAGGCGGTTTTATCATGGTGCACCTTCACGCCTTGCGGACGTCATCTTCGCGTCCTTTATACTCTCTCCTGTTTATGGGGAGTTAGAGTTTGGTCGTGGAGTGATTTACTTTGCCGCACCTTGTGGTCCTCGATTATGGTTCCTCTTTCACCTATTAGGTGCTCCAATATTGCTGCATAACCTGTGACAGACTCAAAAAACAACAATAATTTATATTAATCGAGATAAATCAAATAGGTAATGGTGCAGTAAAGGTAAATGGCATACGATATTTTATAGTGGTTCCATCGAATCATGACCTACGTCCACTTCATAATCCTTTGCTCAAGTAACCAGACTATTCTAGGCATGTCGTGCCTTTTTACATGGTCCTAAAAACAAAAGAATGAAACTGACGATTTTACATCAGGTAAGGCCGCAATTGCTGGGCATTCCACACTCTGGGGATTTAATCTCCATCTATGGTTGCTAGCTTGAAGGTTCCATTATCAAGTCTTTGCAGGATGGAATATGGTCCTTCCCATTTCGGACCCATATGCTCTTAGCATGGGAAGATACGTTTTAGAACCAAGTCTCCGGGTTCAAAAGTTCGTGCTCGGACTTTCTATTTGTAATATTGAGCTATCTGCTGCTTATGTCTTAAGGCACGTAAATCTGCTTCGTCCCTCTTCTCTTCGATCATGTCCACGGATTCAAGGAGCAACTCATTGTTGGTCATCGGGTCATAATAGGTGACTCGGTGAGAAGGTACTTCTAACTCGACCGGGATGACCGCTTCAGTTCCAAAGGCGAGGGAAAATGGTGTATGGCCCGTTGCCGATTTATAGGTCGTTCTATAAGCCCATAATGCCAAGGGAAATTCATCGACCCACATGGCCTTGGCCCGCTTCAACCTCTTCTTCAGGATAGATTCAATCATTTTATTTGCGGCCTCCACTTGGCCGTTTGCCTGCGGATATGCCACGGAGGTGTACCTTTTCTCAATGTGGTATTTCTGGAAAAAATCTCTGAATTCGGTGCTGTCAAACTGAGTTCCATTATCCGTTATGATGATTCTTGGGATTCCAAATCGGCATATAATATTTCTAACAAAGAAGTTGATTACTCGCTTGGTTGTTATTATGGTTAATGGTTCTGCTTCTACCCATTTGGTAAAGTAATCCACGACCACGATAGCGAATTTTGCTCCGCCCTTCGCTATGGGGAGGCTTCCAATGATATCGATTCCAGCTGGCTTGATGGGGCCCTATGGATCTTAGAAAATCTCAGGCAGGCGTCACAACGTCGCGCGCATTTGGCCGCATCCTTATTTACGGTTGGCCAGAAATAACCATATCGTATTATTTTCTTCGCCAATGTTTGGCCTCCCGTGTGATCTCCACAATCGCCCTTATGTACTTCTCGCAAGACGCGTTGAATATCGTTGTGGGCAATACACCGGAGGAGGGGCATCGAAAATCCTTGTCTATACAGGACTCCCTCTTGCAACACATATCGAGAGGCCTTCCGAATTATTGCACGCCTCTCACTTTTCTTCGCAGGGAGCGTTCCATACATTAGGAAATTCTTCAAAGGGGTCATCCACGACTCCCTTCCAGGTTCAACATCCAGTACCAGATCAACTTCCATCTGATCTATACTAGGTGACTGTAAGACTTCCATCGGGACCAATTCTGTATTTTCAGGACTATCAGAACTGGCCATTTTAGCCAATTTATCTGCTTTTTGGTTCTCTGTTCGAGGAATGTGGGATATGGTGTGATGGTCAAAACCACCCAGCAACTTTTTCACTTTTTCTAAATATGATATCAACCTAGGACTTTTGGCCTGGAATTTTCCTATGACCTGGTTCACAACTATTTTGGAGTCGCAAAAGATGTCTAACTTCGTAATCTTCAACTCCTTTGCTGATTTCAAACCAGCAATCAGGGCTTCGTATTCTGAGTCATTGTTAGTGGCGCGGAACTCCAAACTGAGAGCATAGTATATCGGCCATTGTTCTGGAGTTTCGAGCGCCACTCTGGCACCAGATCGTCTATCGTTCTTTGCTCCGTCAATGAACAACTTCCAGGCACTGGGGTCGAGGAGTAGCCTTGGCGGATCGACTTCTTCGCTCATTGTGTCATCTTTTGGGATGGTAAACTCTGCTATGAAGTCTGCCTGCACTTGCCCCCTTATTGATCGCCGGGGTTGAAAATTCAAATCGAACTGACTTAGTTCAATGTTCCACTTAAGTAATCGTCCCGAAGCCTCTGGCCTTTGAAGAACTTGTCATAACGGGTGATCAGTGTATATAGTAATCGGGTGAGCTTGAAAATAGTGGCGAAGCTTCCTCGATGTAATCAACAAACTGTACGCAAGCTTTTCTATCCTTGGATAATCTCGTTCAATTGCCGCCAACTTCTTACTAACATAATATACTGGTCTTTGCACCTTATCCTCTTCTCTAACCCAAGCCGAACTGACCGCATTGGATGACACTGCCAAATATACGAATAATTATTCATGATCTATGGGTTTAGACAAAATTGGAGGTTTTTCTAAATGATTCAAGGGATTCTGGAATGCTTCAACACAATCAGAGGTCCATTCGAAGTTGCGCTTTCCTCGCTTTATTAATTCAAAAAGGGATACATTTACCTGTGGCTTTGGAGATAAATCTGCTCAATGCTGCTACTTTCCCTGCGAGGCTTTGCACGTCTTTAATCTGTCTAGGTTTCTGAATTATTCTGGATTGCTGCGATCTGATCTGGGTTAATCTCGATCCCACGAGAATTGACGATAAACCCTAAAAATTTTCCCGATGCTACCCCAAATGACATTTCAAAGGGTTCAATTTCATTCCATACTTGCGGAGAATTTCAAACATTTCTGCTAAATCGGTAGTATGGTTGGATGATTGTTTGGATTTCACTAACATGTTATCGACATACACCTCCATCGTCTTCCCAATCTGGTTATAAAACATCCTATTAACCAATCGCTGATATGTAGCACTGGCGTTTTTCAAGCCAAAAGGCATCACTACATAGCAATACAATCCTAAATCTGTAATGAAGCTTGTATGTTCTTGATCGAGGACATGCATAGGGATCTGATTGTACCCCGAATAAGCATCCATGAAAGAGAGGAGTTCATGGCCAGCTGTCGAATCCACCAGCTGGTCAATTCTTGCCAATGGAAAACTATCCTTTGGGCAAGCTTTATTCAGGTCTGAGAAATCAATACAGGTACGCCACTTTCCATTAGTCTTTTTTACCATGACTGGGTTGGAAATCCAATCTGGATATGTTGAGTCTCTGATGAACCCATTACTTCTCAATTTCTCAACTTCCTCTTTTAAAGCAGCCGACCTCTCCGGGCCAAGTATTCGCCTTTTCTGTTTGACAGGAGGATGCTTCGGGTTGATGCTCAGCAAATGACTCATGATCGAAGGAGATATCCCACACATGTCCGAGTGGGTCCAAGCAAATACATCTAAATTGGCTTTCAAAAAATCCGTTAGCTCTCCGGCTCGAATAGGGTCTAACTGGGATCCAATCTTCAGGACCTTCTCTGGGTCTCCATTATCGATTGGAATATCCACAGTTGTCTCATTGGGAGTCGCCATTCTGCCCCTAGGCTCTTCATCCTCTCTGGGATCTATGTCCTCGGGTAGTTCTCTGGGCGACTCTCCCATGGTTATTTTCTTTAGTTGCTATAACGTTTCCTCCCTTGCCGGGGAGGAAGCGCCTTTTGTTTCTACATCTTTTCCTTTGCGGAGCATCTTCAACTCTGCAATGTAGCATGCTCGAGCCACAACTTGATCTCCTCTTATTGTACCTATACCAGCTTCAGTTGGGAACTTCATTAATAAACACCAAGGGGCTATACAAGCTCTGAACTTTGCTAGGGCCGGTCGGCCTAGAAATGCGTTATATGGGGATTCGACGTGCAGAACCACAAAAGGAAGGATTCTTACTCTCTGGCGCTCCCCTTCCCCAAGGGTTACCGACAACTCTACATATCCCATTGGAGCAGTGGATGCTCCATTGAATCCACGTATCCACCCTTCGCATGGTTTTAAGTCCTTCGGCTCAAGCTTCATTTGGTCGAACGTTTTCTTGAACAAAATGTTGACCGAGCTTCCGTTATCTACCAGAACTTTATGGACTATGGCTGGACCAATTGCGGCTGTGATTACTAATGGGTCTTCGGTTGGGGAGTGAACGCGGACGCTATCCCTGTCATGAAATATGATGTCATTGGTCATTGTCTTCTGTTGTTTGGCTAGAGCAATGTCCTCAGGGTTACTGCCTTCTCCTGTCATGAGGGGTTGTTTAGCTGCGTTGACATACTGGTCCATTGCCCTAAAGCTATGCCCGGCCAGATGAAGCCCTCCTACTATGGTGTTAATGACAATGTTCTTCCCCTTTTGCTGAGCAGTCAGCCGGGGAGTAAGCTGGCTCTGATTCTGGTTTTGATTTTGGTTTGGGGAAGATGCGGCTTGCCCCCTGTCTCTAGGTGTGACCCTGTACTCATCGAGTTTTCCTTCTCGGAGAAGCCTCTCGGCCAGGTCTCTCATATGACGGCATTCATTTGTGTAATGACCATGTATTTGGTGAAATAGACAGAACTTTCCGGTTTCACGCTCTTTGTCTGTCGACTCTCTCGGAGGAGGCCTTTTATATGGAAGGACGTTATAGGTGTCCAGGAAGATATTTTCCAATGTATCATTTAACGGTGTGAAACTCTCAAATGGCCTGGGTCGAGATCTTCTCTGGGAATCATTTCCTCGGTTTCTTTTCCGATTATTGTTATTATTGTTTCCCGGTTGGCGACCATTTCCTTGAATTTTATTCCCAACATTGACTTCAACCTTTCCTGAGCTATCTCCTGTCTGCTTGATGGCCACATTGCTCTGAATGTATTCCTTATCAGTAGCCTTCCTTTTTCGATTAGCATATATCTCTTCCTGTCGTAAACGGACATTAGCTTTTTCATAAAATATTTCTCTGGTCAGAGGCGGTTTCCTGGCATAATATCTTCCAAACTCGGTATCCTTATCGACACCGTCAATTAAGGCCATTAACACAGTTTGCTCATGCGGATCTTTAACTTCTGTGACTGCTAAATTAAAACGACCCAAGTAAGATCTCAAGCTTTCGTCTGGTCGTTGCTTAATAAGAGACAGCTCAATCACATTCTTAGATCTCTGAGCGTGAAGGCGGAATTGGTTCACGAACTTCTCACTCAATTCCCTGAAACTGGATATTGACCGGGCTGGCAAGCGGGTAAACCACACTAATGCCATATCTTCCAGAAATATAGGGAACGCCTTACACTTTATCTCGTCTGTAGCTGCGGCAGTGTTCATGGACCAGGAGTGTCGCATCAGATGCTGGATTGGGTCAGATTTTCCCGCATAGCGATTCATTGTCAGCATATTAAAACGTCTCGCGAATGTGACCTCCAATATATCATCGGCAAAAGGCGTATGACTACGATCTATGCCCCAATCTTCATCCCTATACCCTCGGCTAGCTATTATGTTTTCCCTGGTCATTGCTTCAACATCTGCCCGGGTCAAGGCGGACTCAGGATCAGCACTTCTTGCCCGATGGGCTTCTTCAGCATTTCTTTGACGTGCAGCTACAAAGTCTGGGATTCGGGCGGAGCTTCCTTGCCCCCTTTTGCTGAGGTCAACTAGGAGACGAGCGGGGGGATTAGGTCGATTCTGAACAGGGTCCACCGCATTTCCATTCCTCAGCGGTAAAGCATGTTCATTCAAGTTACGATTGCTAGTTCCCTGGTTAAGCACTTCTTCTTCCCGAGATCGAAGTTGCTCTATGTTCTCAGCTCTTTCTAGCAGAGGCCAACGTCGGTTTCTCCGGGGCTCCTCAGACGAGGATGTGTGTTCTAGGGAAGGAAGACGGGTTGGTGAGGAAACCCTCTGCCTTATGAGGTCGTCAATTCGCTTGTCCATAGTAGTCAGATTCTGTCGCAATACTGAACTCTCTTGCCGCTGAGCAGCTAACTCGTTAAATAATCTTTCCCACATGTCAATAATGCGAGAGAGATCCCCTTCAGTAATTAGGGCAGAAGGGTTAATTGGTCGCCAATATTCTCTCTTATACGTAAAGAGCTTGTGCTAGGTCGAGCAGATGTACCAGCATGGGAGGATCGAGCCATAACCTCCTTTCCAGGTCGGGTCGTAGTCTGTTTGTCTTTTTGGATCGCGGGATCCTTACCTCGATGGCTCGAAGCGCCCCCCTGGGATCGGATCGCGGAGGTGTTATGGGGACGGTTCGAGACATGGTCATAGGAGCGTGTGGCAATTCCTTTAGCTGGTTGGGTCGCGATCCCCTCAACGGATCGGTTCGCCCCCTCCTCTCGGCGATCCGTGACCTCCTCCTCGGGTGCTCGTGCACACTTTCTTCAACTGCTTCATTTTCAGCTTCGTTCTCCTGCGAAGCTCGTACTTCCTTAGACTTCTTTCCAGCCATGATGTAACAACCCGCATTCTACGCATCGGAGGATCGTAGAATATTTATTTCTTTCCCATATGAAGTCGTATGGTCATGTAACTTTGGGAAACAACCATTTGACTCATTTCCCATGTTCATGATTTTTGTCGATTTTTAAATGACCATTTTACCCCTAGCTGATCTTGTTTTGGCCATAACTTTTGATTGGAAAGGAATTTTGACCTGAAACCACTTTTATTAGATTCGTTTGATGGTTTACCTTTCCGTAGAGTGGTCGTAATATCCAAACGGACTTACTGTTTTGGAGATATGGCTGAAATAAGGTTTGGAGGGTGAAAAACTGCTTAACCGGGCCAAATAGGGTGATTAGTGAATAGGCCCATAACCCATTTCGGGATTAGGGTTATGGGGAGGCTGAAATGAGTTAGAGAATCATTCCATTTCAGTTTTCTAGCCTCCACTTACCTCCAAGAAACGCTAAAAATGGCCTCCAACCTCTAAATCACCTCCAAATCATCTTTTGATCAAGGATTAAGCTTAGCAACATCAAATCAAGGGGGATCTACACCAAATCAACATTGGAGTTGCTGTTTAGCATCGGGATTCGCATCAAATCAGAGATTTATTTCAGATCTAAGTTTTGTTTGTGGCTAAGGTGAGTGATTTGCATAGTTTCTCACTAATTAAGGCTAATTAAGGGTAATTAGTGTTAATTAGCGAATTTAAACATGAAAAAATTCCGGGAAAATGTTTACAAATTCTTAAATGATGTTTTAGACCTCTGATTTGAATTTAGGTTAATTTGATTAAGTTTTGTTAATCCTATCATTAGTTTCACCTAAACATGCTTAAGGGAAAATATGGGGTTTTGGCTATGTTTGATCCATTTTGACTTATCATATTGATGTTTTGGTGTTTGAGGTCACTTCTGTTTGTTGCTATGACTGTATGGTATGCTTTGTGATTGTTTAGAAGTGTTAGATTGGTCGAAAACGCCGTCGAATGGCGTAAAACAAGTCGCAGGGAAGCTGCGCAGGGACCGGATTGCGGATCGCCCTATGTGCCACGATACGGACCGGAGACCACGATCCGATGGTGGGAGGAGCTCGAACCACGTCACGTGCTAGAGCACCCGATCGCATGCCATCTCCGATCCGACCCGATCCACTTTAAAAGCTCATGATCCGAACCGATGTGCATCCACGATCTGAAGGGGGAGTAGCATCACGACCGAAGGGAAGCGCCACGAGCTATGGAGCACGACCCGAACCAGTGGGAGTGCCTCGACCCGATCCGACCCGACGAAGGTGGAGCACGATCCGAACCGGTGAGGAATCACGGTCACGAACTGAAGGGCGCCAGGGAACCACGAACTGGAGGGTACCACGATCCATTGAAAGACGATAAAGGCCGAACCGATCCGGTGATGACCAATAACCCGAGATGCAAAGGTAGTCGAAATGGAAGTTAGAGCTCAGGATCCAATAGGGAACCAATGAGTTCACTTCATGGTTGGGCTTTGCTTCGGGACGTGTGCTAAGGAGTTGTCGACGTTCATAACTTCGATTCACTACTAAAAATGGATGATGGGCTACTTATCAGTGCAGTAGAGTCATTATGACTCGAGGGGCAAGGTGATGGTAGCAAGACTATGAGCCAGCGCAGATGTGGTGAATAACTCCATGAGGCAAGTGGACATAGTAACTATGAGCTAGCGCAGATGGGGTGAATAAATCCATGGGGCAAGTGGACATAGTAAAGGATTGGTAAGGCTATGAGCCAACGCAGATGGGGTGAATAACTCCATGGGACAAGTGGACATAGCAAAGGATTACTGGCTACGTTATCAGTGCAGTGAAGCTATTTATGACTTCATGGGGCAAAGTGATCGTAGCAAGGTATGTGGGGTGATCGAAGTGGTGAATATCGTATGCTTTACGCACTGAGTGAGAGATGTGAGGATGGATGCTATGTTTGATTGTTTGCCATCACTATGACATGCACACCCCCACCTCCGTATCTTTACACCGTTTGATATGGCACCTTAGAGTGTTGTACAATATGTAGTGCTAACACTTTGGTTGCAGGTCCAGGTTCAGGTATGTTTTAGTCTACCTGTTATTGTTCACTTTAGATGCTTATCGCTCATACCAGGCTTTATGTCTGACCCAGAGTTTTATGTCTCCTCTTATTACTCTGGGTGCTCACACGAGCAGACTAGAGACAGGTTAGCTGGTGATGCGCGAGTAGCTGATTCGGAGGCGGGCAGGAGGCTTCCACGTATTATATATATTCTCCATGTGTCGTTGGTGGTCGCTACATGGGCATTAGTAGTGTACCTCTTTTATCTTGCTTTTGCTTTGAGACAGTTTGAAAAGTTGTAATAATGTTTAACTTTGGATCATAAGCTGTACTTACATTTTCCGCTGCTATGTTAGTTGTTTCAGCTTATGCACTGTCTCACCTATTTTATGTCAAGTATGTTATTATTATATTTTATTCTATGCGCTGTGATACATTCTACAGGTTCCTTGTTAGTTTATTCTCTTCTTTCCTTTCTTCCGACGACCGTCCCGTGCTAGTCGGGCATGTGTACAGCGCACTTTTGGAGGAAATGCAGGCTGGTTGTGGCGGGCCATCACACTTGGTATCAGAGCTCTAGGTTATGTAGTTAACCTAGGGAAAGACACTCGGGAGATATAGTACGTATATGAGAGCGCGTATTTGTGATTACTTTGGTTTTCAAAAGCTATATATATACTATTAGTTGTATAAAGATGAAGTCGTACTGCACTAGCACCACTATGGGGTCGTTAATCGTTTCCCTTTTTCTAGATTGACGATGAGTAGAGACACCAGGGGTGCTGGTAGAGGGACCAACCAGGGGAATGCTGCTGACATGAGGGCGATGTTTACTAACCTCATGAGAGACATGCTTAGAGAAGTGCAAGGGGCAGTTCCCAATCCCAGAGTTGGTGTTGGCCCAGTAGTGCAGGCGCCTAGGGTCGACTTTGCCAAGTTGTGCAAGGATTACACTAACCTTGGTGGGAAGCCGTTCCACGGGACGGAGTCGGCCACAGATGTTCAAGATTGGATGGATAGCTGTGACCGTATCTTCGACGACTTGGGTCTTGAAGATGCGATGAAGAGAAGGCTAGCGTCTCGTCAGCTGCAAGGGCGAGCGATGAATTGGTGGAACACCATGAGAACAGCTACTCCAGAAGATCAGGTTACTTGGGATCGGTTCAAGGCTCGCTTTAGCAAGATGTTTATTCTAGCTGCCCAGAAGTCAGTGTTGTTCAAGAGATTCTTGGAACTCAAGCAGAGTGGTAGGGCAGTCTCTGACTATATTGCTGAGTTCGACACCTTGTCAAAGTATGGGCTATCTCTTATCGATACTCCTGAGAAGAAGAACGAGAAGTTCATTACTGGGTTGGATGGATACTTGGGGGAAAGGCTTATCAACCATATCGACGAGACTTTTGAATCGATTGTGGGGAAAGCTTTGAGATCAGAGAGTCTTTACCCTAAGCCAAAGACTGAGGCTGCATCTGCAGAAGGGCTGAAGCCGCAAGTAGGCGGTGGAGGCAATAGTAACTCTCAGAATAAGAGGAAGTAAGAACAATCCAAGGGTGGCCAGAAAAAGAGCAAGAAGGATGTTGAGTGCTTCAGCTGTGGTAAGAAGGGCCATTATGCTAAAGAATGTAAGGCCAAGCCAGCGGAAAGGAAGTGCTACAACTGTGGTCAAGTGGGACATCATAAGGATAAGTGTCTGCAACCTCTTAAGGAGAAGCAGATTGTGAAAGCATATGCTATTGATGTTGTTCCATCTTCGTCGAATGCCCCAATTGTGGCGGAGAAAGGAAAGAATGTTGTTATTCAAGGTATGCTTTCTATTTATGATGTACCAGTTAGAGTTTTGTTTGATACTGGGGCTTCCCATTCCTTCATATCTAGTGACCTGGTAGATAGGTTGGGACTGGAACCCGAGATAGTCGATAGACCATTGGTTGTGACGAACCCGATTGGTGGTTCGACTAGCCTTAGTATGATTTGCAGGAATTTGGTCTTATCAAGTCATGGATGTATGTTTGTTTGTGATTGCTTTGTTTTGGGCTTTACTGGGTATGGCATTATATTGGGAGTCGATTGGCTCCAAAGATACGGGGTGGTGGTAGACTATGAGGGCTTTTTGGTGACAGTGAGGGCGGATGATGGGCGGAGGGTAGTGTTTGGTAGTCTACCTAGTGATGGGGTTATGGCTAGTTTTGTAAATTCCCTTGACATCCCGCAGGATGAGTTGTCAGATGTGCCCGTGGTTGGCCAGTATCCGGACGTCTTCGAGGAGGTGACCGGGCTTCCACCACACCGAGAGATTGAGTTCCGTATTGATTTAGTGAAAGATGCCAGACCTATTGTGATGCCACTTCGTCGCATGGAACCAAGGGAACAGCGAGAGCTCGGGGTGCAAGTCAGCAATCTTTTGAAGAAGGGATTTATTAGAAGAAGTTTCTCCGAGTGGGGAGCCCCAGTTGTGTTTGCCACTAAGGCAGATGGTTCCCTTCGTTTGTGTGTGGACTATCGCGAGTTGAATAAGGTAACGAGGAAGAATAAGTATCCTCTACCACGGATAGATGATTTGTTTGATCAACTGGAAGGAGCAAGAGTGTTCTCCCAGTTGGACCTCGTGACAGGATTTCATCAGCTTCGAGTAGCAGATGAGAGTGTTCCGAAAACGGCATTTAGGACGCCGTCTGGATTTTATGAGTGGTTGGTCATGCCATTTGGGTTGACCAATGCACCAGCCTACTTTGTGGATCTTATGAATCGAGTATTCAGAGATCAGTTAAATAAGTTTGTTCTTGTGTTCGTGGACGATATCCTTGTTTATTCAAGGACAGAGGAGGAACACAAGGGACACTTGAGGATAGTGATGGAGGTGTTGAGGAAACACCAATTGAAAGCGAAATTCTCTAAGTGTCACTTTTGGAGAAGGGAAGTAAGATTCTTGGGTCATGTTGTTTCAGAGAGTGGTATTGCCGTGGACCCTGCGAAGGTGGCTACGGTACAGGATTGGCCTATGCCCAAGAATGCAAAAGATGTAAGAAGTTTCTTGGGGTTAGCTGGATATTATCGTAAGTTTATCCAGGACTTCTCCAAGATAGTTGCACCGTTGACTCAGTTGACTAAGAAGAATCAGTCCTTCGTCTAGGACGGAGTGTGTGAGAATGCCTTCAAGAGTCTAAAAGAGAGGTTGACGCGTGCGCCAGTGTTAGTCATTCCTAAGGGGAATGAAGAGATGACGGTATACACGGATGCTTGTGGTACCAGACTAGGTGCTGTATTGATGCAAGGAGGTAGGGTTCTAGCTTATGTTAGTCGACAGCTAAAGCCACATGAGAAGAATTATCCTACCCATGATTTGGAATTAGCAGCGATCGTGTTTGCGCTAAAGATGTGGAGACATTATCTCTTGGGAGAAAGATTTGAGTTGTTTACCGATTATAAATCGTTAAAGTATCTCTTCTCTCCGAAAGATCTGAATCTCCGTCAGCAGAGATGGTTAGAGTTCTTGGCTTCGTATGATTTTGATATCGCATACACACCTGGGAAAGATAACGCGGTAGCCGATGCCTTGAGTAGGAGACATGCCAGTCTAGGGGCAATGTTTCTTGAATGGAAGCAACTGGAGTATATCGCGGGGTTTGATTTCAGACCAAAGTGCGAGTTGGATCCAGTCATGCTAGCTAGTTTAGCGATCAGACCCACTTTGATAGAGCGGATTGGTTCCAGCCAGAGGGACGATCCTAATCTATTGGAAATCATCTCCAAGTTAGAGATGAACATCGATAGTGAGGAGATGAATGTGTATGGGCTTGATCGAGATGGATGGCTTCGAAAGAATGGAAGACTAGTTGTACCCAATGTGAATGGTTTGAGGGATGAAGTGCTAAGAGAGTGTCATAACTCAAAACTGAATATACATCCCGGTGGTAATAAGATGTATCGAGACATGAAGCAGACTTACTACTGGGAAGGGATGAAAAGAGACGTTGGGAAGTTTATATCCAAATGCATGAATTGCCAGCTAGTTAAAGCCGAGCAAAAGAAGCCAAGTGGGTTGTTGCAACCATTAGAAATTCCCAAATGGAAATGGGAGCAAGTCACGATGGATTTCATCGATGGTTTACCAAGGAATAGATCGGGATATGATAGCATTTGGGTAATTGTGGATCGATTGACTAAGAGCGCAAGATTTATACCAGTCAAATCGACCAGAACGGCAGCCAAATTGGCAGAATTGTATATGAAGTGGGTAGTGAGATTTCATGGAGTACCTAAAAGCATTGTGAGTGACCGAGACCCGTTGTTCACTAGTGGGTTTTGGAAGAGCTTACAAGAGGCTCTAGGGTCAGAGTTACATCTCAGTACCGCATATCATCCTCAGACCAACGGTCAAACGGAGAGGGTGAATCGTATATTGGAAGATCTCTTGAGAGCTTGTATATTGGATTTTGGTGGATCATGGGATGACCATTTGCATCTAGTAGAGTTTGCATATAATAATAGCTACCAATCCAGTATCGGTATGGCTCCATATGAAGCTTTGTACGGGAGACCGTGCAACTCACCATCATGTTGGATAGAGACTGGCGAGAAGTTTGTGCTTGGACCAGATGTGGCGAGAGAAACTTCAGATAAGATTAAGACCATTCAACAACGAATGAAAGCTGCCCAAGACAGGCAGAAGAGTTATGCTGATAAAAGGAGAAGAGACTTGAAATTCTCCGTTGGTGACTTGGTGTTTGTCAAAATTTCTCCGTTGAAGAGCGTGATACGATTTGGCAGGAGAGGCAAGTTAGCACCAAGATTTGTTGGCCCATTCCCTGTTCTTGAATTAGTCGGGAATTTGGCGTATAGAGTTGGCTTACTAGAGAAGATGGCGGGAGTTCACAATGTATTTCATGTTTCCCAACTAAGGAAGTTCGTTCACGACTTAGATGTGACTATTTCACTTGATCAGTTAGTGGACTTCGAAGTAGAACCCGAGGCGGTTGGGAACCGCAAGCCGATTCGTATTGTGGGGCACGATACGAAGCAACTTCGAAGGAAGGCGGTGAAGCTAGTCAAGGTTCAGTGGAGCGAGAACGAGAATGATTGTACTTGGGAGACAGAGGAGAGCATTAGAAAGACGTATCCAGGACTCTTTGCCTGGTAAGATTTACTTCGTAATTTAGTTATTCCGCATGCTAGGATAGATTTGTTTTGCTTGCTTTGCATGTTTGATTGTTGTTTTATAGTTGATAGGCATGCGGGACCCTTTTGTGTATTTTGATTAGGGAATTTCGGGGGCGAAATTTCTTAAGGGGGAGAATGTAACAACCCGCATTCTACGCATTGGAGGATCGTAGAATATTTATTTCTTTCCCATATGAAGTCGTATGGTCATGTAACTTTGGGAAACAACCATTTGACTCATTTCCCATGTTCATGATTTTTTTCGATTTTTAAATGACCATTTTGCCCCTAGCTGATCTTGTTTTGGCCATAACTTTTGATTGGAAAGGAATTTTGACCTGAAACCACATTTATTAGATTCGTTTGATGGTTTACCTTTCCGTAGAGTGGCTGTAATATCCAAACGGACTTACTGTTTTGGAGATATGGCTGAAATAAGGTTTGGAGGGTGAAAAACTGCTTAACCGGGCCAAATAGGGTGATTAGTGAATAGGCCCATAACCCATTTCGGGATTAGGGTTATGGGGAGGCTGAAATGAGTTAGAGAATCATTCCATTTCAGTTTTTTAGCCTCCACTTACCTCCAAGAAACGCTAAAAATGACCTCCAACCTCTAAATCACCTCCAAATCATCTTTTGATCAAGGATTAAGTTTAGCAACATCAAATCAAGGGGGATCTACACCAAATCAACATTGGAGCTGCTGTTTAGCATCGGGATTCGCATCAAATCAGAGATTTATTTCAGATCTAAGTTTTGTTTGTGGCTAAGGTGAGTGATTTGCATAGTTTCTCACTAATTAAGGCTAATTAAAGGTAATTAGTGTTAATTAGCGAATTTAAACATGAAAAAATTCCGGGAAAATGTTTACAAATTCTTAAATGATGTTTTAGACCTCTGATATGAATTTAGGTTAATTTGATTAAGTTTTGCTAATCCTATCATTAGTTTCACCTAAACATGCTTAAGGGAAAATATGGGGTTTTGGCTATGTTTGATCCATTTTGACTTATCATATTGATGTTTTGGTGTTTGAGGTCACTTCTATTTGTTGCTATGACTGTATGGTATGCTTTGTGATTGTTTAGAAGTGTTAGATTGGTCGAAAACGCCGTCGAATGGCGTAAAACAAGTCGCAGGGAAGCTGTGCAGGGACCGGATCACGGATCGCCCTATGTGCCACGATCCGGACCGGAGACCACGATCCGATGGTGGGAGGAGCTCGAACTCGAACCACGTCACGTGCTGGAGCACCCGATTGCATGCCATCTCCGATCCGACCCGATCCACTTTAAAAGCTCATGATCCGAACCGATGTGCATCCACGATCTGAAGGGGGAGTAGCATCACGACCGAAGGGAAGCGCCACGAGCTATGGAGCACGACCCGAACCAGTGGGAGTGCCTCGACCCGATCCGACTTGACGAAGGTGGAGCACGATCCGAACCGGTGAGGAAGCACGGTCACGAACTGAAGGGCGCCAGGGAACCACGAACTGAAGGGTACCACGATCCATTGAAAGACGATAAAGGCCGAACCGATCCGGTGATGACCAATAACCCGAGATGCAAAGGTAGTCCAAATGGAAGTTAGAGCTCAGGATCCAATAGGGAACCAATGAGTTCACTTCATGGTTGGACTTTGCTGCGGGACGTGTGCTAAGGAGTTGTCGACGTTCATAACTTCGATTCACCACTAAAATTGGATGATGGGCTACTTATCAGTGCAGTAGAGTCATTATGACTCGAGGGGCAAGGTGATGGTAGCAAGACTATGAGCCAGCGCAGATGGGGTGAATAACTCCATGGGGCAAGTGGACATAGTAACTATGAGCCAGCGCAGATGGGGTGAATAACTCCATGGGGCAAGTGGACATAGTAAAGGATTGGTAAGGCTATGAGCCAGCGCATATGGGGTGAATAACTCCATGGGGCAAGTGGACATAGCAAAGGATTAGTGGCTACGTTATCAGTGCAGTGAAGCCATTTATGACTTCATGGGGCAAAGTGATCGTAGCAAGGTATGTGGGGTGATCGAAGTGGTGAATATCGTATGCTTTACGCACTGAGTGAGAGATGTGAGGATGGATGCTATGTTTGATTGTTTGCCATCACTATGACATGCACACCCCCACCTCCGTATCTTTACACCGTTTGATATGGCACCTTAGAGTGTTGTACAGTATGTAGTGCTAACTCTTTGGTTGCAGGTTCAGGTATGTTTTTGTCTACCTGTTATTGTTCACTTTAGATGCTTATCGCTCATACCAGGCTTTATGTCTGACCCAGAGTTTTATGTCTCCTCTTATTACTCTGGGTGCTCACACGAGCAGACTAGAGACAGGTTAGCTGGTGATGCGCGAGTAGCTGATTCGGAGGCGGGCAGGAGGCTTCCACGTATTATATATATATATTCTCCCTGTGTCGTTGGTGGTCGCTACTTGGGCATTAGTAGTGTACCTCTTTTATCTTGCTTTTGCTTTGAGACAGTTTGAAAATTTGTAATAATGTTTAACTTTGGATCATAAGCTGTACTTACATTTTCCGCTGCTATGTTAGTTGTTTCAGCTTATGCACTGTTAGATCGAAATTTGGACCTAACACCCAAATTGTTATAAACTGTAGAGAATTCTAAATGAGGAACAAGGAAGAAGAAAATAACACTCAGAATTTATAGTGGTTCGGCGTTAACGAGCCTACGTCCACTTTATATCTTATTGATTATGCTTTAAAAGCTAGTACAACAGTAATTTCTCTCAATATTTCAGTGGTTCGACAACAATGGCGGATTCAGTCCTCACTATAGCCAAAAAGATCCCGAAAAATGCCAAGCTCTGGGCTATTTATAGCTGATTTTGTCAGGCGGATCGCGGACACGTGGCACGAATCCCGAGATCATCGGGTCGCATCGCCACCATTGAAGAAACAGTCAAACTAGCCGTTGTGAACAGGTGTCGTGACTTGCTTGAAAATCGGATCGTGCAGATGGGGAGAATTGGTCCAGATGACGGTTAGGAACACGTGTCGCCAGATCCGTGCGATTCGGATCGCTGAAGACCAGCTCGTGGTTGAACGGGTCAGGGGGTTCGGTTCGTACCAAGGGATCGGATCGGATCGCTCTGGGCAACAATATGTGAGCGGGATCGGATCGCCTGGAGGTGCCGTTCGTTGACGAGATGGGAATGATCCGTTCCTGGGCGAGTCGATAGAGCGCGATCCGTTCCTGGGCGAGACGATGGCATGCGATCCACTCCTGGGCGAGACGATGGCATGCGATCCATCCCTCCAATTTCTTGGGGGACTTGGTTTCCTGTTTTCCTCTTATGAATGATCCTGGATGGCTTGGTCAAAAAGCGAGCCAACATTTTGCCCCCTCGAAGTATGTTTTATTGATGATGAAACATGCTTCGAAGATTCATATTTACCCTCTCTTGAAAGGATGTAAGCCAACAGTCGCATTGGTTCAAATCGACACATGTATGATTCGGATCGCCATAGGACGACACGGTCCGATTTGGTCATCTGCTCGTCTCGTGCCGAGTTCCTAGGCTCTTGTGCGAAACGGGGCATATCTTCCTTCGAGTCGTGTCGGGCTTTGAGCTTTGTGGGCCATCATTTCAAAGCGGTCCGTGGGCTTCTTTGCGATTCCATCTTTGGATCGTGGCCTGTAGGGCGCTTCGTGGACCGAATAAGACAAAGGAGGGGAGACAAACGGTCACCTTCTTTGCCTATATAAGCCGACGCTCCCCTCTTCATTCTCCTTCTTCTTTCTCTCTGCCGAATCGTCTCGCGTGAGCCATTGAAAAACGAACCCAACCTTTTAAAATTTTGAAAATCCAAGTATTCTCTCAGTTTTTAGAAAGGTAACTTTATAGAAAGCATTCTCATATTACTTTCCTGAATTTCTACGGCTGATTCGAAGGAGAAACAATATAAATCCGCGACTTTCTGAATAAATTACCAAGCCACCATGGCCATTGAGCGTGGAGCTCAGAACTTGAGGATGGGAAGGAGACGAGGAAGAAGAAGGATGCAGAGGGGGAAGGAAGGCCGACTCGGATCGTGGTCAAGGATTGATGACGAAAGCAAGTGGCGAGACGAAAGATGGCGGTGGCAACAAAGGGTCGTATCGTGGCAGTCGCAACGGTTCGTGAGGGAGCCTTCCCTTCGTCCGGCGATTCGATGAGGGGCGATCTCCTTGCCCTACGATCCGGAAAGGGGCGATCCCTCTGCCATGCGAGTCGAAGGGGGCGATCCCTCTGCTATGCGATCCGTCTCGCGGCTGGTGATACGAAGAAATTTCAGACTTTAATCAACGCCTTGTCGCCACAGAACTCTGAACAGTTAGGATAGAGCCTTGATGTTGGTCTTTTTGGACTAAATGACCCCACGATTTGACTGCATATGACGACTAACGACTTCTGATAACCTTGACTGCTTTCATGCTTTATTACTGTTTTTAATAATGCGCACACACAAACACATACCAGCACTTGCACACACGGGGGACGGGTAGTGTTGATCTTATCGTTCATATTTTCTCGTCCTAGCAGCAATGTCGAACGGTCATTCTTCCTCAAGGTCTATAGCCGAAACGGAATCTGAGACTCCTGAACAGTATAATCCTCAAATTCCTCCAATCAATCCAGGAGGTGAAGATTCTGGATCTGAATATGAAGCCACAGAATCAGATCCGACAGAAAGTACGTCATCCAGCAACAACTCCGAGTCTGACGAGCGAGCCCCGGATGAAGTCCCAGGCGCAATCGGGATAGATAAATTCTCTGATTCTTTAGCGTCCAAGCTTGATGAGATAAAACTCAAGAGAATCTGCTTAAGACACGGCATTCCTTGGGACGATGTCTTGACACCTGGAAGTGAAGACAGACCCCATCTAGCACCGGAAGGGTACATGTCGATCAGTCGAACAATGTGTCTAGTGGAAGCTATTCCTCCGTTCCCTCCAATTGCCATTGAAACTCTGAGACGACTAGGCATTGCTCCGATGCAGCTTCATCCAAACGCCTACGCCTCTCTATACACTTTATATGTTGCTTATGCGGAGATCTTGCATGCCGAACTTAAATTCAGAGATCTGGTGTTCTTCTTTCTCTTCAAGCACCGTTCTTCTGCAACTCCAAACTTTTCCTTTTTTGAATCAGTGGCAAACAGGAAAGTTCTGTACGACGGATACAGCAACATCGGGGATCCTAAGTCCGACTGGTTTTACATAAGAAAACAGGCTGGATGCTCACGGAGATGGCTCAAATCAAGTAAACTTTGATTGCCTAGTTGAATATCTTGCTTGAGGAGTCTAAGTAATAACATTCTTCCGCTTTTTCCTTTGTCTTAAACAGATCATGTCTTCCCAAAAACAGAGGGTGCATTATACAACAACCGGTTGTCCATTCTTTTGCAAAGCAGATCCGACTTTTTAAGGATTAGAAAATGCATTACTGATGACAACCTTCATAAGCATCGCCTCTTGGATAGGAAATTTGGACTTGGGACTGGCGGTAAACCTTATAAATATGTGCCCCCAACGGAAGGAGAGGGAACTTCACAAGCGGTGGAAACAACTAAATTTCACAAAAGTCCTTCTCCGGTAGTCATCCAAGACGACGAAGACTTGAATGTATACAGAGGGGATGAGTCCCGTGGTGATGTGTCGAAAGAAATCCCTATCTCTGCTCCAATGGAAACTGTCAGTGATGACGAATTGACAGAAGAACAGTTATTCGACGAGCTGAATAAAATCCCTCTACCCGACATTGAATACACAGAAAAAGACTTCGGCGAGGAACCTTTCTTTTCTGCTCCCGAAGAGGCGACTGATTCAACAAGGGGACGAGAAACGGGCTAGATGAGCCTGTCTCCAGGCCCGGGTCTGTTAGGGGGGAATTATATGGGATGCACATCTTACACACACCGCCCGACCGTGCACTATTATATCGTGGATATTCAAAGTTATAATATGCTCTTCTTTTCTTTTTACAGGAGCGATGTCTCGCAGGAAATCCTATTCGTACCGTTCTCTTCGCGAAGGCACCCCCAGCCTTCGTCCGGGTACCGAGCGCCCTCGCGGTCCCCCTCATAGGCCAAGCTCTTCGCATCCTCGTTCTCCACCCAAATCAACTTCTACCAGGCCTTCGAGTCATCCGACCATTCCGACCGGGGGGAAGACACTTCCAAAAGAGTTGACTCCTCCAAAGAGTGCGCCTTCCCACAGTCGGTCGTCCAAAAGGCGTCACGAATCCAAAGATGGGGACAGAGATTCATCCAAAGAAACTGAGCAAGAGAAAAGTAACATTGTCCCCACCAGCCAACCAGAGTTAGCTGCCTCCGGTTCACGGGATTACGTTCACGGTCCTGAAATCCAAGGTAGGCTGGAAAAGCTACGGGAACAATTTCCAGGAATGTTCTTTGATAGGATGGTCTTTGTTCCTGCCTTGGAACCGGTCCCTAAAAACTGGGATAAAGAAGTTATCGGGCATATCCGTCACGTGGCCAAGCAGTACGAGATGATGAAAAAGCACGCACTTAACCTTTCGGAAGTCATCCGAACTCTTGAAATAGAAGCTCACAGGTCTAAAGCAAAACTTGAAAAGAACGAAAGGGCTAGGACAAAATTAGAGAAGGACCTGGAAGACGCTCAAGCCCAGCTCGCTTTGGCACAGAGAGACGCTGCAAACTATAAAACTGAATTAGAAAATGCCAAGCAGCGCTTTCATTCAGAACTGGATTCCAATAGCCAGGAAAAAATGGCCTTAAAAAAGGAGGTTGAAGACCTCAGAATGGCCAACATCGAATTGGTAACGGCACAAGGCCATTTTTCGACGGAGAAGGCTGCTTGGGAGGTGGAAAAAGCGAGTCTAAAAGAAAAGTTGGCTCTAGCAGAGGCGGAAAAAGTGATCTTGAATGATCAGGTGGCAGATGCGGAGAGACGGGCAGCTCTTGCCGAAAAGAACGTTGATAGCGCCATTGAAATGGCCACTGCCTCCAACAACAAACTTCTTGAAAGAGAGAAAGAAATCGAGGGGTTTGAGGAGATGATTTTTGATTTCCTTGGCCAGGTTCTCAAAACTCGCAATATCTCATGGATCCCGGATTATCATGTTACTTTGGCCAACTTATGGGATGCCATCGTGGAGGGCGAAAAGTACAGACTGGGTGTCGAAGAAATCAACGAGGATGAATTGATGAAGAGCATCCTAAGAGACAACGAGCCCGAGGACCTGGCAGAGGGTCGTCGCCTAATTCTGGCGGTAATGGAGAAGGAGAGAACCATGGCTAAAGGTAAAAGCAAAATTGACGAAGGTTCCAGCTCCGCCGCAAAGTCTAAAACCTCCGAAGTTGAGGAGTACCATCCTGACGATCCGCTAATCCCCTTAGGTTTAACTCCCGTGGTTGTTGGAGCATCCGGATCTACTCAAGAGGGAGTATCTGCTGAAGGTACCTCTCTCTTTTCCCCGCAATTTTCTAAAGCGATTGTGAATTGTCGTCGTCTAACAGGACAACCCATTGAATTAGTAATGTGCGTCTCTCATAATGCAGGTGGCGAGCCCGTCGACAAGGGCGTTGGAAAAGAGAGAGAAGTGGAGGAGGAGACCGTCCTGCCGGGTGCTGGTCCCGATGTACTCAAGGATGCCGAGACCATCGCAGCTTTAAAAGACATGGATGGTCGCCATGTGGATGACGAAGAGGATACTACCGGCACCAAAAAGGCCGACGATGATGATGATGATGAGGAACCTCTGGCCAGCCGAAAAGCCAGATAAGAGAAAGAGTTGGCTTTAAAGAAGGTGGGGGATGAGGCTTTGGACGTGGTCCCTCTTGCAGAGTTCGATCCCAAAACTGGGATGATTATGAAAATCCAGTCCAAGTCCATCAGCCGGCAACTTCACTTTGCAAACCCCGATGACTTCCCGGCTTCCCTCTCCAGCAGAAGCAAGGGAAAAGAAGGGGAAGAGGAGACCTCAGAGGAGTCAGATGCTCCCCTTGTGGACAAGCGGAAAAGGAAGAAGGAGGATCCATCTGAAGCCGACAAGGAGAGGCTGGAAAGGCAGAAGCGAGAGAAGAAATCGAAGCATAAATAGGATGTTTGTTGATATTTTGTCTTTTAGGTTTCCCACTGGCCAGGAAGTGTAATTGTGAGACTGGTCCTCACTTTTGTTTCTAAATTGTTTTCACTTTGTTGATTTGCAGTACATAAACAAGGATTTGTTTCTTCTTACATCATTGCGTACCTGTATTCATAGAAACTTTCCACGTTTAGTCATTAGCCAACTATTAATAATTATAAGTCAGTCAATCAATAGGAAGAAGAATGTTCATGCTATGTTACACTGTTATATCAAAGTTTAGTGTTTGCATAGGAGCGCGTGATGCCCCCTAATCAATTGTTAGAGTTTTACGCTTGGCGATTCGTTCGTTCCCCGATCCTTTAGCGGGGAAGGAGCTATTTCTCAGCGCTCAATCGGAGACGCTTTTATACTCTCTCTCTCTCTCTGGAGAGTTAGAGTTCGAGCCCAGCGATTCATTCGCTCCCCGATCCTTCAGCGGGAAAGGAGCTCTTTCTCAGCGCTCAATCGGAGACGCTTTTATACTCTCTCTCTCTCTCTCTGGAGAGTTAGAGTTCGAGCTCAGCGATTCATTCGCTCCCCGATCCTTCAGCGGGAAAGGAGCTCTTTCTCAGCGCTCAATCGGAGACGCTTTTATACTCTCTCTCTCTCTGGAGAGTTAGAGTTCGGACTCGGCAGTCTGCAATCATGCACGCTTATCAAACTCGTCTTAGGTTTACATCTTAATCCAAGCTCCGAGGATTAAAACCAGTCGGATAGGCAGTTGGAGTATTTACCAAGGCTTTGGGTTCCTCTGATTAGTTTACGAGAGGAACTGTTGGCACCGGACTTCGGGTACCTGCATTATTCACACTGATTTTCATAGGCAAATAAATAAAGATGCAATAAAGGTAAATGACACACAGTATTTTTATAGTGGTTCGGTCGAATCATGACCTACGTCCACTTTATAATCTCTTGCTTTAAGGAATCAGACTGTTCTAGGCAAGTCATGCCCTGTACATAGTTTTTTTTTTTTTTTAACAAAGCAAAAGAATAAATTTGAAGCCTCTCATGTTAAATATGGCCGTAGATGTTGGTCATTCCACACTCTGGGGATTTCCTTTCCATCTACGGTTGCCAGCTTGAAGGTTCCATTATCAAGCTTGCTGAGAATAGAGTACGGTCCTTCCCACTTCGCTCCCATATGAGTTGGGGGTGGAAAGACACGTTTCAGAACCAAGTCTCCGGGTTCCAAGGTTCGGGCTCGGACCTTTTTGTTGTAATATCGGGCGACCTGTTGTTTGCATCTCAGAGCACGCAGGTCGGCTTCATCCCTCTTTTCTTCGATCATATCCAGGGACTCAAGGAGCAATTCATTATTGGACATTGGATCATAATAGGTCACCCGATGAGAAGGTACCTTTATCTCAATCGGGATGACTGCTTCCGTTCCAAAAGCAAGGGAGAACGGGGTATGTCCTGTCGCTGATTTATATGTCGTCCTGTAGGCCCATAGTGCCAAGGGCAATTCGTCAGCCCACATGGCTCTAGCCCGCTTCATTCTTCTTTTCAGAATGGACTTAATTACTTTATTTGCAGCTTCGACTTGCCCGTTCGATTGTGGGTGTGCCACGGAGGTGTATCGATTCTCGATGTGGTATTTTTGGCAGAAGTTTCTGAATTCAGCACTATCAAATTGAGTTCCGTTGTCTGTTATCACAATCTTTGGAATCCCGAATCGACAGATGATGTTTCTCACGATGAAGTTGATCACCCGTTTAGTTGTGATTGTAGTTAGTGGTTCTGCCTCGACCCACTTAGTGAAATAATCTACGTCCACAATGGCGAACTTTGCTCCGCCCCTCGCTATGGGGAGACTTCCTATGATATCAATTCCCCACATAGCAAAAGGCCATGGACTCATCATTGTTTTTAACTGACTTGGAGGCGCTCTAGGTATCTTTGAAAATCTCTGACACGCATCACATCGTCGTGCATATCTTTCTGCATCCTTGTTTATGGTAGGCCAGAAGTAACCATGCCGCAATATCTTTTTCGCCAAAGTTTGTCCCCCAGTGTGGTCGCCACATTCGCCTTCGTGGACTTCTTGCAGCACACGTTTGATGTCATCGTGGGCTATACACCGAAGGAGGGGCATTGAATACCCTTGTCTATAAAGGATTCCGCCTTGCAGTACGTATCGGGCGGCTTTACGAATCACTTTACGCCTCTCGCTTTTCCTGGTCGGAAGCGCTCCATCCATTAGGAAATTCTTTATAGGAGTCATCCACGACTCCTTTTCTGGTTCCGTCTCTATTACTAGGTCGATTTCCATCTGATCAATGCTGGGAGACCGAAGTACTTCAACGGGGGCTTGCCCTATCACTTCAGGATCGTTGGAACTAGCCATCTTTGCCAACTTGTCTGCCTGCTGATTTTCTGACCGCGGAATATGAGATATGCTGTAGTGATCAAACTCATTCAGCAACTCTTTCACTTTCTTTAAGTATAGAATCAATCTTGCACTTTTAGCTTGGAATCTCCCAGTAACTTGGTTCACAACTAACTTGGAATCGCAGAAGATGTTCAGTTTTGTGACTTCTAGCACCTTTGCAATCTTTAATCCGGCTATCAGAGCTTCATATTCAGAATCGTTGTTAGTGGCCTGAAACTCCATTCGGATGGCATAAGTTATCAATCGTTTCTCGGGGGTTTCAAGCACTATTCCAGCGCCGGATCTTTCGTTGTTTCTAGCACCATCAGTATATAATCTCCAGACATTAGGGTCGAAAAGTAACTTTGAGGGTTCCACTTCTTCGTTTTCTATGTCTTCTTCAGGAACAGTGAACTCTGCTATGAAGTCAGCTATCACTTGCCCCCGAATTGATCGTCTGGGTTGAAAGTTCAAGTCAAATTGACTTAACTCAATATTCCATTTGAGTAACCATCCAGATGCCTCTGGTCTCTGTAGAACTTGCTTGAGTGGGTGATCAGTATATATGGTAATAGGATGTGCTTGAAAGTAGTGCCGAAGTTTTCTGGAGGCAATCAGTAAACTATACGCCAGTTTTTCTATCCGTGGGTAATTACGCTCTGCCGCTGTTAATTTTTTGCTCACGTAATACACAGGTCTTTGGACCTTCTCCTCTTCCCTTACCAACGCTGAGCTGACTGCATGAGATGATACTGCCAAATACACGAATAAATCCTCGTGGTCTATTGGTTTAGATAGAATTGGAGGCTTCTCCAAGTGTCTGAGCAAATTCTGAAACGCTTCTACGCAGTCAGGTGTCCATTTAAAGTGGCGTTTTCCTCGCTTTATTAATTCGAAGAATGGGATGCACTTATCCGTAGCCCTGGAGATAAATCTGCTTAGTGCGGCCACTTTTCCGGCAAGGCTTTGCACATCCCTAATTTGCCTAGGTTCCTGAATGTTCCTGATTGCCGTGATCTGGTCCGGATTAATCTCGATACCGCGCGAACTGACAATGAATCCTAAGAATTTTCCAGAAGCAACACCGAATGAACATTTGGTGGGATTGAGTTTCATCCCATACTTTCGGAGAATGCCAAACATCTCTGCCAAGTCAGAAGTGTGTTGAAAGGATTGCTTGGATTTAACCAACATATCGTCGACGTATACTTCCATTGTTTTCCCGATCTGGTTATAAAACATTCTGTTGACCAGACGTTGGTACGTAGCGCCTGCATTCTTCAAACCAAAGGGCATTACTACGTAACAATATAATCCCAGATCAGTGATAAAGCTAGTATGCTCTTGGTCCGGAACATGCATCGGAATTTGGTTGTATCCTGAATAAGCATCCATGAATGAGAGAAGCTCGTGACCTGCCGTCGAGTCTACCAACTGGTCAATTCGAGGTAATGGGAAACTATCTTTGGGACAAGCTTTGTTTAAATCCGAGAAGTCGATACACATTCGCCACTTCCCGTTGGCCTTCTTTACCAGGACTGGGTTCGAAATCCAATCTGGGTAAGTTGAATCTCTGATAAATCCATTACTCTTTAGCTTCCCAACCTCTTCTTTCAAGGCAGCGGACCTCTCTGGGCCCAGCATTCGCCTTTTTTGCTTTACTGGAGGATGTTTGGGGTTAATGCTCAAAGAATGGCTCATGATTGATGGGGATATCCCGCACATGTCCGCATGGGTCCAAGCGAATACATCCAAGTTGTTCTTTAAGAAAGTCGTCAATTCTTCGGCAAGAGTTGAACTTAACTGGGATCCAATCTTAAGGACCTTCTCCGGGTCACTGTCATCAATTGGCACATCCACAGTTGCCTCGTTGGGAGTCGCCGTTCTGCCCCCGGAATCTTGATCCTCTCTGGGATCTATATCCTCGGGCATCACTCTAGGCAACTCTCCAACAATCATCCTCTTTGGTTGCTATAAGGTTTCCGCCCCCAAAGGGGGAGGAGTGCCTTTAGTTTCGATATCCCCGCCGTTGCGAAGCAACTTTAATTCGGCAACATAACATGCTCGCGCAGCAACTTGATCCCCTCTGACGATACCAATGCCAGCTTCTGTGGGGAACTTCAATAGCAAGCACCAGGGGGCTATACAGGCTCTGAATTTTGCGAGGGCCGGTCGGCCCAAGAAGGCATTGTATGGTGATTCAACATCCAAAACCACAAAGGGAAGGATTCTCACTCTCTGGCGTTCTCCTTCCCCAAGTGTAACTGGCAATTCTACATAACCCATAGGTGCGGTGGATGCTCCGTTGAATCCACGAATCCATCCTTGGCAGGGCTTCAAGTCTTTTATCTCAAGATTCATCTGGTCAAAGGCCTTTTTGAAAAGAATATTAACGGAACTCCCGTTGTCCACCAGAACCTTATGAACAGTGGCAGGCCCAATGGGTATCGTAATCACAAGTGGATCTTCAGTTGGAGCATGGACTCCGATGCTTTCTCGTTCTCGGAAAATAACGTCATCAGTCATCATCTTCTGCTGCTTCACTGGGATACTGTCCTCGGGGTTGCTACATGTCCCCACTTCGAGGTGTTGTTTGGCTGCGTTAACATATTGATCTAAAGCTTTGGAACTGTGCCCAGCAA
Organism: Allium sativum; assembly: GCA_030737875.1. Classification (NCBI taxonomy): domain Eukaryota; kingdom Viridiplantae; phylum Streptophyta; class Magnoliopsida; order Asparagales; family Amaryllidaceae; genus Allium; species Allium sativum. The sequence goes on from CM060912.1 coordinate 437,128,131, forward strand.
GGTAAAGTCCACCGATCACGGTGTTGATTACAATATTCTTTCCCTTTTGCTGAGCAGTTGGCCTAGCAGCAAGTTGATTTTGATTCTGATTCGGGGCCTGCACTGCTTGCCCCCTGTCCCTAGGCGTTACTCTGTATTCGTCTAGCTTCCCTTCTCGAAGCAGCCTTTCGACTACGTCCCTCAGGTGACGGCATTCATTCGTCGAATGGCCGTGAATTTGATGAAAGAGGCAAAACTTCCCTGTCTCACGCTCTTTTTCTGTCGACTCTCTAGGAGGTGGCCTCTTATTCTGGGGGACTTCATACGCATCCATGAAGATATTTTCCAGAGTATCATTTATGGGTGTATAACTTTCAAAGGCCCTGGGACGAGTCCTTCTCTGGAAGTCGTTCCCTCAGCCCCTCTTCCGGCTGTTGCCGTTAGCATTGTTATTATTGTTACCTGGTCGGCGACCACCCTGGTTCTGATTTCCGACGTTAACCTCAACTTTTCCCGAGCTGTCTCCAGTCTGTTTGATGGCGACATTGCTCTGAACTTCTTCCTTATCAGTTGTTTTAAGCTTTCGGTTTGCGTATACCTCTTCCCGGCGTAGATGTACATTGGCTTTCTCATAGAATAACTCTCTGGTGTGGGGTGGTTTGCCTGCCAAGTACCTCCCAAATTCAGTGTCCTTGTCCACTCCATCAATTAGTGCTGCAACAATGGTCGGCTCATGAGGATCTTTGACCTCAGTGGCGGCCAAATTGAAACGATCCAGGTACATCTTTAGACTTTCGCCTGGTCGCTGTTTGACAAGAAATAGATCGATCACGCTTTTCGTCTTCTGTGCGTAGATACGGAATTGCTCTACGAACTTCTCGCTTAGTTCCCTGAAGCTAGAAATCGATCTTGCCAGCAGGCGAGTAAACCATAGCAAAGCCACGTCCTCCAGGAATATGGGAAACGCTTTACACTTAACCGCGTCAGAAGCGGAGGCAGCAGTCATCGACCAAGAGTATCTCATTAGGTGCTGAACAGGATCAGATCTTCCTGCATATCGGTTCATTTGTGGCATGTTGAAACGCCGTGGAAAAGTTGCATCCAAAATATCGTCAGTAAAAGGGGTATGACTACGGTCAATCCCCCAATCTTCGTTCCGCTGTCCACGGCTGTCGGCCAAAATCTGGTGAACCATGGCTGCAACGTTTGCACTAGTCAAAGGAGGTTCAGGATCAGTGCCTCTGGCCCGACGAGGTTCTCTGATCTCTCTTCGGGGAGTAGCCACAAAATCCGGGGCTTGGACGGGGCCTCGCTGCCCCCTGTTATCATGAGTATGCGTACGGCGACGGGGCTGAGGTGGTCTGTCATGCACAGGACTGTTCACACCTCGAGTCCTGAGGGCCGTTGCTTGACCATCCATATTACGGTTTGTGGGTCTTGCCCCTAGTTCTTCTTCTTCTTGTGAGGGCAGGGTCCCGAACCGAAGCTGTTCTATGTTTTCGGCTCTTTCATACGGTCGCCGCGGAGGTCTCGGCGATTCTTCAGATGAAGAGGAATATGCTGGGGTGAGTGGACGAACCGGCGATGCTCTTTGCCTTGCTAGCTCATCAAGTCTTCTATCCATAGCCGTCAGGTTTTGCCGTAGGATAGAACTTTCCTGCCTTTGGGCGGCCAACTCATCAAACAACCTATCCCACATTTCAACGAAGCGAGAGAGATCCCCCTCAGTAACAGGAGCGGCAGGATCATAGTGGTCATCATCACCCTCTCTTATGGGCAAAGTGCTCGGACCGGGTCGAGCAGAGGTTCCAGGACGATAGGAGTGAGTCATAGGTTCTTTTCCAGGTCGAGTTGTGTTCTGACCATCAGTTCGGGTAGCTGCAGTTCGCGGAGGGCGGTTCGCTGCGCCCCCCTGAGATCGACTCGTGGTCGTGGTGCGCGGAGGCTGCGAGGTTTTGCCCCGGGATCGAGTAACAACCCCTTCAGTAGCACGGATCGTCTCGTTCTCATCGACTCGGAACGAGGCGTCTTCGTCGGATCGGATCGCCCCCTGCGCTCCACGATCCAGAGTCTCTTCGTTGCCCAGTTCGTGTACACTCTCCTCAATCGTTTCGTTGGTCTGCGAAACTTTAGATCTTTTTCCAGCCATAATATCCGAATCGCTGGAATCTTCAAGAAAACGAATGACGAAACTTTAAGACTGAGTTTCTCAGTGAAAGCACCAAAAATGTTAGATCGAAATTTGGACCTAACACCCAAATTGTTATAAACTGTAGAGAATTCTAAATGAGGAACAAGGAAGAAGAAAATAACACTCAGAATTTATAGTGGTTCGGCGTTAACGAGCCTACGTCCACTTTATATCTTATTGATTATGCTTTAAAAGCTAGTACAACAGTAATTTCTCTCAATATTTCAGTGGTTCGACAACAATGGCGGATTCAGTCCTCACTATTGCCAAAAAGATCCCGAAAAATGCCAAGCTCTGGGCTATTTATAGCTGATTTTGTCAGGCGGATCGCAGACACGTGGCACGAATCCCGAGATCATCGGGTCGCATCGCCACCATTGAAGAAACAGTCAAACTAGCCGTTGTGAACAGGTGTCGTGACTTGCTTGAAAATCGGATCGTGCAGATGGGGAGAATTGGTCCAGATGACGGTTAGGAACACGTGTCGCCAGATCCGTGCGATTCGGATCGCTGAAGACCAGCTCGTGGTTGAACGGGTCAGGGGGTTCGGTTCGTACCAAGGGATCGGATCGGATCGCTCTGGGCAACAATATGTGAGCGGGATCGGATCGCCTGGAGGTGCCGTTCGTTGACGAGATGGGAATGATCCGTTCCTGGGCGAGTCGATAGAGCGCGATCCGTTCCTGGGCGAGACGATGGCATGCGATCCATCCCTCCAATTTCTTGGGGGACTTGGTTTCCTGTTTTCCTCTTATGAATGATCCTGGATGGCTTGGTCAAAAAGCGAGCCAACATGCACTGTCTCACCTGTTTTATGTCAAGTATGTTATTATTATATTTTATTCTATGCGCTGTGAGACATTCTACAGGTTCCTTGTTAGTTTATTCTCTTCTTTCCTTTCTTCCGACGACCGTCCCGTGCTAGTCGGGCATGTGTACATCGCACTTTCGGAGGAAATGCAGGCTGGTGCGGGGCGGGCCGTACTGTCTCACCTGTTTTATGTCAAGTATGTTATTATTATATTTTATTCTATGCGCTGTGAGACATTCTACAGGTTCCTTGTTAGTTTATTCTCTTCTTTCCTTTCTTCCGACGACCGTCCCGTGCTAGTCGGGCATGTGTACATCGCACTTTCGGAGGAAATGCAGGCTGGTGCGGGGCGGGCCGTCACACATGATATCTGAATTTCACTGAAATCTTCAAAAACTGAAATAGTGGGGTTTTGGACTGTCTTCTTCGGACTTGAGTATCCAAACAACGGAACAACAATCCAATGTGCTAAAAGTTCGTTCTCAGTGAAAGCACCAAAATGTTAGATCCAAAATTGGGTCTAACACCCAAGCTGTTCTGATCTACGAAGAATTATAGCTACAATATGAAGAAAAAGCAAGAAAACACACGAAATTTATAGTGGTTCGGCATTAACGAGCCTACGTCCACTTTATATGTAGTTGATTATATGCTGAATGCAAATACAATCAATGGTTTCGCTCAATCTCACTCTAACAATTATGATTATCTCAATAATTTCGGGATAACTCTAAATAAAAACAATGGAGATATGATAATGGTGGAGTCGGATCTCTCAAATGCCAAAGATCCCCAAAAATGCCAAGTTCTGGGCTATTTATAGCTGATTTCTTCAGGCGGATCGCGGTCATACGTGGCACACATCCCAAGGATCTCATACTGGTTCGTATCTTGATGAAGAAATTGTCAAATTAGCCATTGTGGACAGGTGTTGCGAGATCCTATATTATCAGATCGTGGAAGAGTTGGTCATAGCCTTCATTTTCTGGCTCCTGGAGCTCGGATCGGATCGAGCTAGCAAGTATGGATCGGATCGAGTAGGGGCGAGGCGACCCGGTAGGGCGCTGCGATCCGATAGGATGAAATGACCACGATCTAGTTTTCATGGACTAGAGGCGTGAAGCTTCATACTTTCTTCTTGTGTGTGAACCTTGGTGGCTTGGTAAAAAAGCTAGCCAACAATACCCACTGTCCTAACTTTTATATTTGTATACTTTTTCCTTTTTCCATAGGAATAGACAACTCTGGTCCATTAATACTCATGATGCCCAGTAAAATAAGCATGTCAAGAATCAAGGGACGTCTATTTGTGAAAAAGAACTGATTATGTTTGCTTCTACTGCTAAGAAGGTTAATCTTACCATATGGAAGAGAATCAACAACAATTTTTGCATTTCTCATTTTACTGGCCAACAACATTAACAGCCTATAATACCACATTTCCAAGCTGCACAGTTATAAATGGGATGTTAATTTCTGAATAGAGGATCATTAACTTGAAAACAAATCATGATATGTTCTACAATCTAATATAGCTAATATTGCTTGCATATATAGTAAACCATGTACAATAATCATTGACAACTCAATATAATTTGGTTAAACATCTTAGGAGGTGTCACTAACCTCTCCTTAAATTTGCAGTGTCCTAGTCAAGTTTTTGGATCTTGATCCAATCAACATGTAATTTACATGACTTTTTTCCTATTATTGTAGGGTGTTGTTCCAATCAGCTTCCTTGTAAAAAGAAGTGATTGTTGTTGCCATAATTGTATCCATAAGTTTCACATTTGACATTTATATGTCATATTATTTTTTATTAAAAGCTCACACTGTTAAACATTATTAATGTGTTAATACTTTCTACTGTAAGTAGTAAATACCTGTTACAGGATTGTTTATGACCATGTCGATTTCAGAAATAATGTGTGCCTTCTATGCACATTACTGCTTTGCGCATTGACCAGAGAAGTAGCTTCAACCACGATATACCTTAGTTTTACGATTGTTGCCTTTGCCAAATACTTCTTTCTCTACAAAAGCTTGGGCTAGTATCAAATGTGCAAACAGATAGTACAGACTTGTAAATTTAACTGGATGGTGGGCACATGCAATTTGATTACAGGAGGAGGAAATGCACATTATTGAGTCAAATCAGAATAGTTGTGCAAACTTACTGGGTATTTAGAATCAGGGCCGGCTCAAGCTTTTCGGTTGCCCCAAGAGGAAAATTGTAGAAAAGATGAAGGGGAAGAAAGAAATATGTAGGTAAACTATTGAAATATGTCTTATAAAATAAAACAAAAGGTAACTGACCTGTGATGCTAAGCATGATTCCACCGAGAGAAATAAATTAGCACGTCCTCTTTTAAAGTAGAGATATATATGAACAGGATTAAAAGCCTTGAGAACAGAGATATCATATTTGCATATGTTGAGAACACCGATGGCCCCAATAGATAGGAACCAAGTAAGAACTATCGGAGCAAATAGTCAGCCAACTCTATCGGTTTTGTAGTGTTGCAAGCTAAAAAAAAGCAGCTAGAATAACCACAGCTACAAGTATCACCACATCTATGCCATTAAACAAAAAGCTTAAATTTCTCACTTACAACATTTTGTGAACTTATAAACGATATTTCTTGTACTAGCTGAAAAATCTCAAGGGATGTTTTTGAAAGAACTTAATTATATAAATTTGTCAACAACAATTTGCTCAGTGTTTATGACATATTTTATGTAAACAGAAGAAATTTGAGGCCATTTCTTGGAGATCGGAGAATATACAAATTATATATGATATTTGAATTAGTTAGATGCCATTGCACAGAGATGGACAATTCACCTTGATTCCACCAGCAGTTGAGAGAACTACAAAAAACAGAAAGAAACATTTATAAACATATTTTGACCAAAAAGATGCATTTGTAATTTGAGAAATGTACATATTTTTTCATTGAATATTTCAATAGTTTAGCTGAAGCAGAAAATATTTTGCTTACTTTTCAAATTCATATCGACTTATATGAACGGATAATTAATTGTAGAAAAGATGAAGGCGGAAAATTGTAGAAAAAAATGTGATTAACCTATGGGTAGTATAACTTGAAAAGATGTATTTTGTCAGAAGTAATTAATGTAAAGTGATCTGATACAAAATCTAAGTACATTCAATTTTGTTTATGATTAGGCAATGTCTTCCAAAAATGTATGTTTTCCGTTAATTTTCTATTCTCCTAGTAAAGTTGCCAATCAAAGTTGCACCCCGTACTTAGTTTGTATAGTTAGATTTCAGCAAATATATATATATATATATATATATATATATATATAGAATATGACTGGAAATATACAAAATTCAAGATAATGGAAAGAAACATAAAAATATACAGTAAAAAAGCACATATGCCAAATTAGTAAAAAAACACATATGCCAACTTCCTTTATTCAAATTCCTTTTCAAACTTTCTTTATCCATTCTTTAAATAAGTCTCGATTTCAATTCCTTTTGAAATCGATAAATCTACCTTTGGAAAATAGATTTCCCTTTCAATTTCACACTTGTATTTTTATTTCTGAATTATCCAATGATAATTCTTTTCACTTCATTTATAAACTTCGTTTACAAAAGAACTATTTATAAACTTCGTTTATAAAGGAACTTCTCGTTTTATTTCTTTTAAAACAAGTTAATATTTCAAATCTATTTAAAAATTCAAATTCTATATTTTAAATCCCATTTTGAAATTCAACAGAACTTGTCTTTCCCAAAACAAATTCAAAACAGTATCTCTGGTAGTAATTCATCACTTACAACTCAAAAATGAATACTGATGAAGCAGCTGTCATCATCAGAATCTATTTTCCAGCGATCGAAGTGAGTTCCATACTATAAAACCATTTCTAAACATTTCCACTTTGAAATTCATTTCAAATTATAATTCACCCTGCTTGTAAAACAATTTAAAATCTCCCAGGATCTTAAATTTTCCTTACTTTTAATCCAAATCCATTTACAAACACCTATCCAATTCTCCAGAGTTTTAATTCAATTTCTGGTTTAAATTCAGATTTAATTCATCTGAATTCACGTATTTCACTTATATGAATTCTGATTGGTTATTTACATAACCATTTAATTTATAATCTTACTCGATTATAATTATGACCAATATAAATCCTTTATATCAAAATATAATTTGGGTAAAATTATTTCGTTTACCCTCTTTTCAAAACATACCATGACAGTTCATCGTATTCAAGTATTCATAAAATCCCTACCGATATAGTGGATCAAACTGATCGACCAGAACTCATGAACGACTCAACCAATAAATCTCCACAATATAAAACAAATTTTTATATTAATAACAAATACGTTCACTCGTATATATACACTCAACTCAATCTAGGGTATTACTAACCCGATCTCTACCGAGTCATGCCACAGAGCCAAGGTAATTCACTTAACCTTATGCTCTGATACCAACTGTAATGACCCGGGATTTTGTCGACTTTGGTTATCGCCATAAACTCAATGATGACTAACCAAACATCGAAAAATACCATTCATTAGTGAAAGAAATTAGAGGGTGAGGAAAGATAAGACAGAAACTTAGAATAGAAGAAGAAGAAGAACACAATATCAGAGTAACACGAATCTCACAGCGGAACGAATATATATATTTCATAACTTAACTTTGAAATACAAATTTGTACTTGAATATATATATCATTGTCAAAGTACAACACTTACAACACAGCAGAAATAACTATAGCTATTTGATCCTGAAGCCTCCTGCTCCAAGCTCTTCCAGTATATCTGTAAATCCCGACTACTTGACTGCCCGTACAAATTTAGGCACCCAAGAGTTTAGGGAAACAAACAAATAAACTCCGGGTCAGTCATGGGACTGGTATGAGTAAAACAGTTTAAAACAGTTCAAGCAGGTAATCGATATCTCATAAGATCACGCCGTATAACGGAACGGGTTTTTCCCTTATGAGAATCCAAATATCTTTATATCAAAAACCTTGGATATTATGAAAATGTCTATCAACCATAAAATAATAATCATCTAGCAGAAACGCTTTCATCTCACGTTCTACATATATAGTATACAATCAAAACCGCAAGCACGTATTGGGTAATGGATTTCCAACTATGACAAGGTATGGAACCACCTTTCGCTAGTGTACCTCTAGAAAGGAATACACTGGGTTCAACAAGAACATCTTGCAACCCAGCCACACATGACCGACCACTCATTTCGCTTGAGTGTATCGAATGTATATCACCAACGGTTGGGATCAGCAACCGTTTCCCGAATGGGACAGCATCAACAATAGATTTTTAGAAGTAAATGAAACTCTAGATAAGGTGATTACACACCCAACTTCGGTGCGACCGACTTAGCCATGATGCCTGCCCGATTTCTGTCATTTACCGGTTGTGAGGCCAGAAGCTACGCTTTATCATCACACCAGATTCACTTTGAATGCCACATCGTCAAATCCATCAAATCACCGACTGACGTCCTCAACCATAAATTATGTGTTAGCTAAAAGAAGTTTCCTTCTCCGCTTCCACTCTTGGTACGGTTGGAGAAATCAATATACATGATCGTCTGGAAATACTCTGTCAGACATCCGTCCATACAAGTCATCCAGGAACAGGATGAACCGAAGGCACTATTCTGTAAACAGGATAGCTCTTGAATAACTCCGCCTTCAATTTCCTTTGGCATATATGATTCGCAACGCTTATGCCAATACAGAGTGGTTCTTTGGATAATAATCCAACCGGTCTCTCCATATTAACAACGTTAAAATGGTCAAAACTTCGATAGTCTGTGATTTAACTATCGAAGAAAACAGGTGTGCAAACAACGATATTATTTCCAAATGGAAATATATATCGATCAAACATTATTCAACATTTATCTCTTTATTTCATTTTACATCTCCTGTTTCCCGATATCCAACATTTACTATTTTCTATATTTAGAAAATAAAATTTATTAACACTGGAAAACATCTCCATTCCTTTACTGCTGAACCTTAATCATTCCTTAGTTAAAACGAAGCCAATCAAGTTAGGGTAGAACTACCTGTAACACCCCACCTCCGTTAAGGTCACTCACAACGGTAATGCCTTAACTTTGGTGGAGCATTTTAGTAAACAGAACAGAAACTTACAAGACAGATAAAACAGTACTTGAAAATTTTATAACTTTATTACAACAGAAACCGAAATAAGCTTGGTTACCTCCTTTCAAATCACAAATATCAGAATTCAAGTACAAAATATCAGTCTTGTACAAAAGCCTTCAGAATGCATAGTTTAAAATCATAATCCCCACAGAAGAAGACAAGCCATACTTTAAGCACTTCAAGCAGAAGGAATCCGGATCAAGCTAAAGTATTCCCTCTTGGATAACCTGGGGGGAAACGGAAGAAAAAGGGGCGAAAACAAGCAAGGTCAGACATAAAGTCTGGAAAGTCTAGTGATTTTCAGTTATGAACAGATAATAATAACATGACATGAAAATAAAATTGGATGAGAGATAACAGTAACAGGTGTAGCGGATATAACAGAAGAACAGAATGATATAAACTATTACTTTACACTTCTCTGCACTAATACTAGTATAACAGGATTAGGTGTCACCCCAATGTCTAAACTGAAACTGAAACGGGAACAGAATAATTTCCACAGAAGAGAATGCTAGTAATGGGCCTGTACCACCTCAACAGGAACAGACAGAAACAGAATGCTAATAATGGGCCTTTACCACCCCAACAGAAGGTACAGAAACTGAAACAGATTAATCCCTACAGAAACAGAATGTAGAATTAGGTGTACACTAGTAATGGGCCTTTACCACCCCAACAGATGGTACCACGCAGAAACAGACAGGTGCTACCACCCAACAGAAACAGACGGTACCAACAGAAACAGACAGAACTAAGTGTACCCTAAAACCCTACCCCAAGCGATCGGCTCCCTAATACATAAATACCCTGTGTCGGCCCCACAGTAGGGTGTATCACTCCCTAAAGTGACAACCAATTGGCACAGACTTATTTGCAGATGTCACGACGTCTTACATCCTCAGAGGCGACTGGGATCCATGCACGTACATGACCCGGTTGGAACGCACCATCAACACCCCTCGCCATTATGTGAATGAACCGCTTATAATTAGTTCAGTAAGCGTGCCCGGACCCTACCTACTGTTGGGTCAAAGTTTTGATACCAGAAAGGGTTACTGACTAATATGGGTCACAAACAACAGATGACACAAGTAATTCCCCTCCTAACCTTGTGTCCCCAGACTAACAGATTTCAGATTAACTTGTTTACAAGTTTAGACATACAGAATTCAGATCAACTAGTTCACAGACAAGTTTTCAGACTAACGGATCAGATATACAGATTTAACAGACTTACCGATTAACCAGTTACAGATTAACAGACTTACAGATTTGTCTAACTTTGTAATTGGGCCTACAGATTCACGGAACAGATTTATTAAATTCATCAGTCTAGTGGGTTTAACCCTATCCGCCCAACACATTTTAGACATCATATTTATCTCAGATTTTCATTAATTAAATATTAATGCCCAGACCTCTCACATTAGACTGATAGTTTGCGGCTACTGGTTAGGCCGGTTGGTTCCGGGCAGATTTCTGCCGCAAACTGAGTCTAACCTCGGGTTTCAAGCACGTTATGACTAACTTCTCACATTAGAACCTATTGTTTGCGGCCACTGGATGTGCCGGGTGGTTCCGGGCAGAATTACGCCGCAAACTCATTCTAACCTCGAGTTAGCCATGTTTATCTTTGCGGCCAATTAATTAATAATTTACCATTTATGCCAACACCTAATATACATGTCAATTATTCATAACTATAGCCAATTCAGATTATGTTAATAACAGACTAAATATATAAACTCAACAGATATAGCAGACAACAGATTTCGCAGATTAGGCGACTTAACAGATTTAGCGTATTAAGCAATTTAGCAGATTTAGCATATAACAAATTAGGCATTTTCAGCAGACTTAGCAGATGACAGATTTGGCAGATGAACAAATCTGACAGACTAGGCAATATAACAGAACTAGCAGATTAGGCAATATAACAGCACTAGCATATTAGGCAATATAACAAAACTAGCAGATTAGGCAATATAACAGAACTAGCAGATTATAATAGATTTAATCATTCTTTAAAGTTTCATAAACATATCTTGCCTAATTATAAATTTGGCCTAAGTCCACATGTCATGATTCATAATATGATCATATACCCCACGTTTACATTGAATTTACACTGCACATAATAGGGTCATAATTTACCATATTACACATGTCCCAAATTTAGTTAAACTTGCCTAGTACAAAAGATTCACATATAAATTATACCAAATATAGCCATCGATTTCAATGCATGTCATATATTCGGAAATCTCCTACTTAGGTGTTATTCACATTTAATAGTTATCAAATCTTAATATAGATCTTCACACCTAAGTCATATTCTCTTTTTATCTCAAATCATGAATTGTTATATAAACAATATGCCCAACAATCTAGTTATAACAGATCTTAATTCAAAATATGCGTTATGTCCAAAGTCTCAAGTCACATGTAATCATACAATGGTTCCTCTTCTTCCAATTCACAGAATATGCAAAGACCTAAGTCTAGTTTACAACATGTGTCCTTTTAGTTACAGATTAGCCATGTCCAATTATGCCATATTCATTATTTGTCCCAAACATTTTAGCATTCGTGCCTTAATCTCTTTATGGGATTTGGCGCAGGCTCGGGGTAGCCTAGCTATAGAACAGAAAGAAGAAAGAGATACAGAATAAGATAGATCTAAACAGAACAAAACAGACATAACTTCAGATTCAGATTTACAATTCATGTCACAATTATAATTAAAGTTGATATCGGAAAATAACTGCACTTGCCTTGATTGGATTAAAGAAGAAGAAGAGTTGTAGTTGTTCTCTTTTAATTCAATTCAGTTTGGAAGAAGATGCTTTAGTCCTAGTTCCAGTTCAGATTTCAGCAGAGCAGCGACGCCATTATTTTATTTAATTAGAACAGAGACAGAGTAAAGGCAGAATGAAATGGCGTAGAGAGAATGAGGCTAGAGGGCTGTTTATATAGGATTAGGCAGACGAACCTAGACAGAAGACGTGACCAAATACATCAGAATGAACCAGGTTCAAAACTGGGTTTTCGGGAGCAGGTCGACCCCCAGGTCGACTACCCAGTCGACCTGGTCAGGGGGGTCGACTACCCAGTCAACCTGGTTGGGGGGGTCGACTACCCAGTCGACTCCCCAGTCGACCTGGGTCCTGGGCGGGAAATTTCCCGCCCAGCCCGCTTCTTGGTTTGAATTCGAATTTTGAATTCGAATTTCGAGCTGTTTTCGATTCTGAAAATTCTTGAAACTTTGGAGGGTCATATCTCCCTCATACGGACTCCGATTCTTGCAAACTCGGATTCATTTCCAAGCAGAATTCCGAGACGGACGCAATGGCGCAACCCGTTTCCCTTGATTCTTATTTTAAAAATTAATTATCTTTTGATTTGTTACTTATACGTTCATAGAAAATACCGGGTGTTACACTACCTCTCAGACCTTAACTGAACAACATTTCTAACTTTGAAATAGGGAAAGTTCACTTTATATTTCTTTAACTAACTTCCTTACTTAACCCTCCTTCGAATCATCTATTATTCGATAATTCTTTCCTTCGAATAAGGTATATTCTATAACTCTATTCAATTTACTCTATTCGATTAACCCTTATCAATTAACTCTACTGGACTAACGCTATTGGATTAACTCTATTGGACTAACGCTATTGGATTAACTCTATTGGACTAACGCTATTGATTTACTCTATTGGACTAACGCTATTGATTTACTCATTTCACTTAACTCCTTTCGAATAAACTATATTCGATAACTCATTTAACTCTATTCGAATAAATTATATTCGATTAACTCCTTCAGCTCTATTCGAATAAACTATATTCGATTAACTCCTTTAACTCTATTCGAATAAACTATATTCGATTAACTCCCTTTACTTTCTATTCGAATAAACTATATTCGATTAACTCATTTGCTTTAACTCTAATCGATTAACTCTGTTTGATTAACTCTGTTTGATTTATTCTAATTGATTTAACTCTTTTCACTTAACTCCTTTCGAATAAACTATATTCGATAACCCTTTTAACTCTATTCGAATAAACCATATTCGATTTACCCCTTTAATTCTATTCGAATAAACTATATTCGATAACTCCTTTTACATTATTCAAATCACTAATATTCGATAACTCCATTTGAATAACTCTAGTTTGATTTACTCTAACTGGTTTAACTCTATTCAACTGACTCGACTCGACTAACCCCTTTCGAATAACTAATTCGATTTACTACTTTCGAATACCATATTCGATTTAACTCCTTTTGAATAACTAATTCGATTTACTACTTGAGTACCATATTCGATTTAACTCCTTTCGAATACCATATTCGATTTACTACTTTCGAATACCATATTCGATTTAACTCATTTATTCGCTTTATAAAGATGTCATTTTTAACAACATTTATTCATTTTGAATATTTACTTTTAGTAACGGTTATCCACTTTAAAATGATTTCCTTCTTATATAGTTTCCTTTTTATAACGTTTTCCCTTTTTCTAAATATCTCCAATTTATAAATATTCCAATTAATAAATATTTCTTATTTATAAATATTCCATTTATAAATATTTTATTTTCAAATATCACTTTGAAAATATTCCCTTATCAACATTTTGGTATGTTATGGTATTCAACATATCAAATCACGATGATCAGTATCGTCCAAACACATATAATCGACAATAGATTATATATCACATCATATATCACAATATATGAAAAACGGTAAAATAAATGTTGAGGAATCCAGTCGGATTCCTCCAACCTGTTTCCTTGCATCACAGATGTAAAACAATATAGATAACATCACTTTCAGTTCCATATGATATATTCTGTTAAACAAAATCAATATAGAAATTCAACTAACTGACTAGTAGTTCAATCAAACAGTCAACACACAGTCAATCAACCATCATTTAACAGTTCTAAAAATACAACATGAAATTATAAACTGTTCAAAGTTAGTGAGATTGACTCACTTTAGCAGTTCATCGTTAAAGAACAATAAACTGTTGTTTGATTTGAATCAAACAATTTATTTTGCCATAAACTTAAACGAGCACCAATCCACTTCCGGTCAGTTCCATCCAGTCCATACGATCCCAACGCAACTTACAGTTAATCAATCTGATACCGTATGTGTTAGATATTAGCATTACAAGTTTTGTACTCTATTTAACTTACATTAACAATATATAATTTGTTTAAATACATTTGGGCCTATACCTCCTTAAACGTCAGCCCATTCACCTAAGTCTCAGCCCAAAACCCGTACCCTTCATCTCCCCCAAATTCCATTATCGTGACCTGCTTCCAATAGTTCACCAATTTCGTGATTACCAGCACCAACCGCACCTCCCATCTTCAATGAAATCCCAAACTACCAACACCATTTCAACCTACTTCCACTCCACTTCAACATCCTTGCCACAATTCCCCACTTGATCTCCATCAGCAAGATCCGACGTCGTTGCTACAGGGACCTGCTCGACCAGAAATTCGAACCGTACTCCACAAAAATACTGCCAACATACACGGTTTCATCCTTTCTAGCTACTCACAACACCCAGATCCCTAATTGCTGCTCAAATTAATCGGACTTCGCACCTCTAGAACTCACGCTGAAGAACACGGTGACTATCGCACCAACCCAAACAAAGCCGAATCCCCCAAAATACATACCAGATCGTAAAAAATCATTTGAGGAACAATAATATATACCTGGGATGATTTATAGATTTTTATACTTTTTGTTTAGATTTTTACGAGGATGAAATTTTTACTGGATGAAGAAATAATGTTGGCGGCTCAACTTTGACCAGAAAGAATAAAGTGGGAATTAGGTTAGAATGGTGGGTACTTATAGGCAAGATATTTTCCATAGATATTTGTAGATATTTTATTATTTTATATTCTATTTTCATTTCTATTTATCATCTAAAAATCCACATGATCACATACGATACCCAAAAATCATGAAAATGGACATACAACTACAGTTCGACATTACGGTCCCAACGAAACTGGTTTCGTCGAATTCCGACTTCGTATGCTCACACAGTGTATTTTTAACTATTAAAATACTGACTTTTTCCACTCTAAAAATCCGTACGACCACACAGTGACTCTAAAAATCACGAAACTGGAAATCTAACAACTATTTGACATTGCGGATCCAACAAAGTTAGTTTCGTCGAATTCCGACTTCGTTTGCAAAAGTAGCTATTTTTAAAGCTCTGGATGACCCATTTAAATATATATAAATATATTTAAATATAATTAAATTTAATACTTAAAAAATAAATATTATCGTCTATATTCACAGAGGAACACCATATAGCTCTAGAATATTGCTATATGAATTTCTAGCTCGATATCCACTTCTAGGTCAACCCGATATTCGATTTATATTGAAATTCCTTTTTAAAATATAAATAATTCCTTTATAAATTATAAAGAAATTCCACAGCGACTTTTCTAAAATTTGATTTGGACATAAATCAAAATCTACCCGACGAAATCCCGATTTTTCTCTTCCACTAGAAAGATATACTCCACCAGCTCCACACGTTTCTTGTTTCACAGAAATCCGGCTTAAAACGAATCCTGTACATTCAGTTGAAGTTCGAATCGCCAATTTATGAACTGTAGCGCCATTTCAAGCTCGATTTTAAATTATATTATAATTCTACGTTCGAATTGTCGTTCAAATAATATATTCATTATTCTAATTCAATTATAAACTGAATTAAATATCACAGATGATCCAGTTCACACCATATCGCCATTTCAGCCAATTCTGATTATTTCATAATTAAATATATTATTAAATATATTATTTTAATTAAATATTCATCATTATTTAATTCCACGACCATTAAATTCTTTAAACCACCCTCTTAAATAATTAAATAAATTAATTATAATACCTCTGCCAATTCGGGTCATTACAGTGTGTCTGACATTGGATATCATTCTGTGTGATTGATGGATATCGGTTGCATGGAGTTGTTTGCCTGTGTGGCATGCTAAGATGCAAATGATCAAGGCTTCTGTTGAAAAGCAGAGTCTTGTGGTTGATGATCAAAGCACAGCCAGTGTGGCACAACTTTGTGTAGCGTTAATTCGCGAGCCTCACACCCCGGTTGTGAACCAGAAACGGGAGAGGACATTAGGGAGGACATGCGTTTCTTTCTAGCTAGAAGTGGCATCAGTGGTTTTACACGCCCTGATGAGTTTGAATTATGTGGTTGTTGCTGTTGCGAGGCGCCTCGGATATATCGGTGACTACGTGAAGCCGATGGAGTCATTCGTTGGCTCATTAGCGTCCCATAAGGCGGGGAAACGTATTGTCCAGGGTTTAAGTTTAATCCACATCGAGTGGACCGACCCTGACGCTCCAAGGCTTGTATGCGCGCTTGCTTGAGACATGGTGGGCTAGATTGTCTCGAATCGGTAGAGGACGATCCCTGGCCTCGGTTCATAAACGGAAATCCAATTTCCAATACGTGATAATTCAGTTTTAATTGTAGAGCCTAGTATGGCGACATAGTGGGATGGGGCACTCATTCCGTCTATGATTGATATTTATGATTGTATATAAAATTAGAAACTAACTGGAAATGAGCTAAGATGGGTGGTTTCATGGATATTAGTCTGATGTTGGTTTTGGCCTTCGGGGTTAATACTTAGGGAATCGTTCTCTTACTAATTTACAGTTGGAGTTTGATTAAGAATTAAAACATGAAATTTAGCGTATCAAGCATTCTTTGGCTATTATAAGGTAAAAACCTTTCCTCCGGTTTGTGTTGCATTGTGTGATGGGACCTGGGTCTTATAATAGCTTCATTGTTCTTTATTTAGCATAGCGCTGTTGTTTTATGCACTGGTGTACTTGGGAGGAAACCCGTTCCGTGTTATACGGCATGGTCCCTTGATTTACCTGACTTTAAAAATAAAGATTAATAACTGTTTTAGTTCTCACACCAGTCCCATGACTGACCTGGAGTTTATTGTTTTAACCTAAACTCTGGGTGCCCTTATTTTGACATGGGCAGCTAGTAGTTTTGGTTTTGTAGATTTATATTCACAGGATTCTAGTTTGCAGCTGGAATGATATTCGGAAAGCTCTGTATCCGTATATCTCTTTCAGTTGTGTATTGTATTATTTTCTGCTGCGATGTATTTAAATGTAATTTAAATCTCTGATATTTCTGTGTAATATTTATTCATACTCGGTATATTCTTGTAATCTGATGGAATTGTTGTAATATACAATGAAATGTTCTTCTGTCTACGTTTAATTTGTTGTGTTCTCAAACAATTAGGCGTTTCGTACGGTCTTAGACGGTTTAGCGACTGATTCGGATCGGGCGAAATCCCCGGTCGTAACATCGTGGCATCAGAGCTTTGGTTTACAGAGCTCGGAGAACAAGACACATTAGAACCATACGAAAGAATTCATCAGAGATTGGATTAGTAATATCCAATGGGAATGACTCGTTAGAGATGGGATCAGCAGTATCCTAGAACGAGTGTGAAGAGTATATTTTAAAAATGAAAACAATTTTGTTTTGAAATTTAAATCGTTTTATACGTATTTGAATATTTATTTGTATTGAATTTGGACAACCCAGTAATAAAGATTTTGCATATATGCTTTGCAAAAGTGTATTCGAAGTTTTAATATACAGGATAGATATAGAGTCACACTCTAGTCGCCCGGAGATGATTCTGATGATTGTAGCTACATCATCAGAATTAGTATTCGAGTTTTGAAGGTGTGATATTTATATATTTCCAATTGACTGGTGTGAGATCCGAAACTAGATAGGGCTTATAGTTGTGATTTGGCATCAAAAATCTGATTTTTTGGACTATGCATCAAAGTTATGAATTTGAAAGGCTAATCAACTAATTGATTGATGGTTGTGTTGTTTGATTATTGTTTGATTAATTAAATATTGAACCTTTAGACAAATTGACCGAATAGTGAATTGTATTGAAAATTTGTCACATTTGCATGCATATACATGTACTTACATTGAACAGGTCATTGCAAAGAGGCTAGAGAAGAAGAATAAAATTGTTTGCGCGACAAGTAGGTACATATTTACCATAATTCACTGTTTTGTTTGGGTGATGCTGATTTTATGAGCCGATTGGCTAGCCGCTTGGCGTTTTCTTTTTCTTTTCGATTGAAGAAGGCCATGGGAGGCTATATGAAATATCCAGAAGTCCCCGGTGCAGGGGAGGTTATGGCGAATTTTTTCGAAAATTTAGGGTGTTAGACAAATTTTTTGAAAATTTGAAAAGTTCTTAGAAACTGAAAAGTTGAAGAACTTAAGCCATAGTGAAAATACTGGAAGTTGAGTTGATTAGTTAAACAACTTTCGGCTTCGTTCCTTTTCGGGGACGAAAAGTTTTAAGTGGGGGAGATTGTAATAACCCGAAAATCTGGGCCAATTTAAAATTTTTATTTTGGCAATTTTAGCGAATTTTGATTATTTAAAATAGATTATTTTAAATAATAATGACGAGAAATTTATTTTGAATAGAATTAGAACGTATATATTTATATAGATCGCCGTTAGAATATAAATATTTATTTTTAATTATAAAAGGAATTGAAAATTGCGCGGTAGTTCGATAATTCGATTTCAAATTTCAAATTAATGTACCGAGTTCAAAATAAACCAGATTTGAATGAAACCAAAAATATTTGAATCTAATTGAGAATATCTTTCCAACGAATCCGAAGAATCGAAATTTCATAGCGGGAATCAAAAGATATGTCCCATTGAAAATTCTGAATAGTCGTTATGGAATTCAGGCCCTTAAAAATAGTCGTTTTGCAAACGACCTCGGTTTTCGACGAAACCACTTTTGTTGGATCCGCGATGTCAAATTATTGCTAGGTTTCAAATTTCATAATTTTCCGAATCAATATGTGAGTGTGGCAAAGGAAAACGTGTTTTTACAGTTTTAGTTGATTTTAATCGACTGGAAAATGACCATTTTTCAAACGGTCTCAGAACTCGACGAAACTAGTTTTGTTAGGACCGTATCGTTAATACGAAGCTAGAAAATATTTTTCTGGAATTTTTCGAGTTAGTATGTGGCCCCGGTAAATTGAAATGCGGGTTCAAATTCAATATATAGAGTCATATGTTGATTTTGACGAAAACCGATCGAAATGATCGAATCAGCTTACGAAACATATCCCATTTAGTTCGGAATGGGGGTAATTAGCTAGGGGAGACAGTCGTTGGGTCTCGATTGGAGTTTGAATAAAAAGCCAACATTGAGGACCCCCCCTCGTTCGATTTCCGTCGCCTCTGTTCGAGGACCACCGCCGCCGCTCGCACCTTCCTCCCCTCCGATCTGCTACCCTCTCTCCTCCTTCCAATTAAACCACAACAGCCCCAAATCGACCCAAGACAGGCCACACTACCACCCCCTGGCCCACACTCCGCTGCCGCAGCCTCCCCCGCCACCTAAGCCAACCCCCGACTACCACCAGGCCTCCGCAAGCTCCAGCTTCCCCCTCCGACGTCAAACTCCATTCCCCAGTCCCTGAAAAACCCACTGTAAGTTTAAATTATTTATTTCTTTTTATTTATTTAATGAAATCGGTTTTAAAGAGAGAAAAAAAAACAGTTTTTCCCTTTTTATATCATAGCAAGATAAAAATATAATTTTTACTTATGTAGAAGATAAAAATATAATTTTTACTTATGTAGAGGATTAAAAATATTATTTTTACTTATGTAGAGGATTAAAAATATAACTTTTATATAAAGTATGAAGTTAAAAATACAATTTTTAAATGTATGATAATAAAAATATGATTTTTATATAGGAGAGATTATAAAAATATAATTTTTATATGATCAAGAATATAAAAATATTATCTTTTCTATACCTATAGCGTTATAGAAATATAATTTTTATACATGAAGCGATATAAAAATGCGATTTTTATATATGTAGTGAATAAGGACGACGAAAGTAACAAAAGGCGAGCACGGCGAAGATTTCCTACATATCAAGAGTCGTGGCGTTTGGTTTAGCTTTTCGGTGAGAACTCCTCACTTTTAATTTATTTCTAGTTTGAAATATATACTAGGATGCAGACGGTGTTTAGTAGCACCCGACACCCGTCGTCCACAGACCATGGATAACTTGTTTGTTTGGTTACTATGTTGTGAAATTTGATTATGTGATGTGAAATGAAATAAAATATTTTATAGTGGAAAAATATTTTATAGTTAATTATTAACGTGTATATCAAATAAATATTTAAAACAAATCGGACAATTTGTTTATATACACTGATTTGGCTGATATTGATTGGGTCAATAAATTTTACACATCGCCCAACTGCACAAATAAAATCTGTGTTTGACTGTTTGAAACCCAACACAGGTGTTGGGATGAAATTGGACATACACTAATCCCAATAATTAGCTGTATGTTGATCGATTGATTGACAGGTTGTTATAAGCGTTGAATATTTATATTTGATGCTTATACAGTGTAGAATGCACTCTGTATGATGGTTGATGATTTATCGTTGCTATTATATACATATGTTGTAGGGAATCCATATAATTAACATTATATGGTAATTGATTAGGCCTCATTCCAGTTTTGAAATAGAATATTTGAAGAGAAATATTTGAATAAAATATTTGAGAAGAAATATTTGAAACGAAATGTTTGAATAGAATATTTGAAATAGAAATATATAAAGCCGTGTTGATTAGATATGCTCTATTTTGATGCGAACGATATTTATATCGATTATATTCATTTTTATAATGAATATTGAAAAGTGATTTCAAAATCGAATATTTTGAAATGAAATTCGAATTAAATAGAATTGAAACGAATTAGAATTCGAATGGAATGGAAAATAAAATGAATTCTAATCGAATTGAAATTGAATTGAATAGGAATTTGAATCGAATTGAATTAAATTGAATACGAACTGAAATTGAATTAAAAATCGATTTGAATTGAAATCAATTTGAAATGAATTTAAAATGAATTTATAAGGAAAAATTCAATTTTGATTTGAATTTGAAATGAAGTTGAAATCGTTTCGAAAATGAATTTAAACGATTTATAAAATACGTTTTAAAAGGAAATCGACGAAATATATATAATATATATTATATATATATATATATATATATATATATATATATATATATAATGGCCTGAATAGAACGCGCCGTGCCGCGGTAGTTCGCGAATTTCGACCATTGACTTCGAATGGATATTACGGGAGATCCAACCATCGGATTCTCCTAAGGCCGGAGCTGTTGGGTTCGTATCGAAAAGCTCTTTCTAATGAATATTGGAGATTTGAAATCTAACAGTTGGATTTGGAATTATGTCCAAATCAAATTTGGAAAAGGTCACTGTAAGTGCAGTTCGATGGCCGTTGATGGAAATCGACTGTACGGGCAATGATAAAATTATTAAAAATAGTAATAATTTGTGCAAAATCATAAGAAATGATTTGGGAAGAATTGGGATGAAAAATCCCATATTTGAAAAAATAAAAATAGATTTTTATCGAAATGAACTAGTTTTGAACTAGAATTATAATCCCATTTATTTTTAAAATAAATTTAGTGGATTTGAAATGGTTTTGAAAATAACCAGAATTTCCAATAATTGAATTGGAATGGGTTTGAATCGAAATTGTCTTTGGAATATTTCGATGTTGGATTTCATGATTATACAGATAACGTTATGGAAATTTGAAAGATATATAGATATCGTTATTTCCAATACGATATTTGTTGGTCGCAGAATTTGATATTGAATATAAGCCGATATATTTTCAATTCAGAGCCTTGTATTTAATATCAAATGTGATTTGGGTTTATCGTGAATGGTGTCTTCATTAACACTGTTCTTAAGCCCAGTTGAGAAAAAGATTAAATCTTTTTATTTAGATTTAATGAAGTGTACCAATTAAATAATATTTAATTGGAATTGAATGGGTATTGATTTTTGGGTTTATCATGAACAGTGTTTTAAATAACACTTGTTCTTTAACCCGATAACTAATGGAATGTCATTTTGGGTTGTCGTGAACGGTATCTTCAATAATACTGTTCTTAGACCCAAAGGAGTTAAGAAAATCAGAAACTAACTGGAGATTAGTTAAGTTGAATGGTTTCTGGGGTATTGATCTGATGTTGGTTTTGGCCTTCGGGGTTAATATTTAGGTAATTGCTCACTTGCTAATTTACGGTTAGGGACTGATTGAAATGTGATGTGATTTTGGGGTTTATCGTAAACCGTGTTTTAAATGACATTGGTTCTTTAACCCAGTTAAAGATTAAAACTAAGTGGAGTTTTAATGAATCTTTAATTAGATTGAAACGATCGAGAATGGAGTATCACCAGTTTTGCTCCAGGCGATAGTTAAATCTTTAATTTGATTTAAACGTGAAATGGTAATTGAATTTACCGATAATATCGTGGTGTTAAATATGAAGTACGACCAGTTTTACTTCATAGGATGAATAGGTTGGGATTGGGAAATTAAAACAAATGATTACTTCATTTAGGTTCGTTAATCCCGACTAGTTGAATCGATATTCAAAAGAAGATTAAAGAAAAAATTTAAAAGAATTTATCTTTGATAAAATTAATGGGAACCTTTCCCTAATAATGTGAAATTTAGAAACTAACTGTAGGTTAGCTAAGTTGAATGGTTTCTTGGATATTGATCTGATGTTGGTTTCGGCCTTCGGGGTTAATATTTGGGGGAATTATTCTCTTGCTAATTTACGGTTAGTAGCTGATGAATTGGAATGAGGCGTATGTTGTGTTTGTTTAACACTTGTTTATTATATATGCGAGTTATTCAGAAAGACCGGGTTTATCCCATTCTAAATAACTGATTCGACGATGAGTCGAAGATGAAGACGGTGGTCGAAGATCGGAGGTCTTCACGTCGTTTGGATAATTACTGATGATCTTGATTGGGTCGTACACCCAAGAGGAGGGAATCAGTTGGTGATCGTCCAGACGTACTTGTAGATCGATGGATATGCGGGGTACTAGGTGCCTCTGGTTTCGTTCAGACCCAGAACGGACTTGTAAATGGACTGTGTGTCTGACATTGGACATCATTCTGTGTGATTGATGGATATCGGTTGCATGGAGGTGTTTTCCAGTGTTGCATGCTAAGATGCAAATGATCAAGGCTTCTGTTGAAAAGCAGAGTCTTGTGGTTATTGATCAAAGCACAGCCTGTGTGGCACAGCTTTGTGTAGCGTTAATTCGCGAGCCTCACACCCCGGTTGTGAACCAGAAACGGGAGAGGACATCAGGGAGGACATGCGTTTCTTTCTAGCTAGAAGTGGCATCAGTGGTTTTACACGCCCTGACGAGTTTGACTTATGTTGTTTTTGCTGTTGCGAGGCGCCTCGGATATATCGGTGACTATGTGAAGCCAATGGAGTCATTCGTTGGCTCATTTGCACCACATAGGGCGGGGAAACGTATTGTCTAGGTTTTAAGTTTAATCCACATCGAGTGGACCGGCCCTGACGCTCTAAGGCTTGTCTGCGCGCTTGCCTGAGACGTGGTAGGCTAGATTGTCTCGAATCGATAGAGGATGATCCCTGGCCTCGGTTCACAGACGGAAATCCAATTTCCAATACGTGATAATTTGTTTTTGATTGTAGAGCCTAGTATGGCGACATAGTGGGATGGGACACTCATGCCGTCTATGATTGGTATTTATGATTGTATATAAAATCAGAAACTAATTGGAAACGAGCTAAGATGGGTGGTTTCCTGGGTATTAGTCTGATGTTGGTTTCGGCCTTCGGGGTTAATACTTAGGGAATCGTTCTCTTACTAATTTACGGTTGGAGTCTGATTAAGAATTAAAACATGAAATTTAGCGTATCAAGCATTCTTTGGCTATTATAAGGTAAAACCCTATCCTCCGGTTTGTGTTGCATTGTGTGATGGGACCTGGGTCTTATAATAGCTTTATTGTTCTTTATTTAGCATAGCGCTATTGTTTTATGCACTGGTGTTCTTGGGAGGAAACCCGTTCCGTGTTATACGGCGTGGTCCCTTGATTTACCTGACTTTAAAAATAAAGATTAATAACTGTTTTAGTTCTCACACCAGTCCCATGACTGACCTGGAGTTTATTGTTTTAACCTAAACTCTAGGTGCCCTTATTTTGACATGGGTAGCTAGTAGTTTTGGTTTTGCAGATTTATATTCATAGGATCCTGGTTTGCAGCTGGAACGATATCCGGAAAGCTCTGTATCCATATATCTCTTTCAATTGTGTATTGTATTATTTTCCGCTGCGATGTATTTAAATGTAATTTAAATCTCTGATATTTCTATGTAATATTTATTCATACTCGGTATATTCTTGTAATCTGATGGAATTGTTGTAATATACAATGAAATGTTCTTTTGACTGCGTTCTAATTTGTCGCGTTCTCAAACAATCAGGCGTTTCGTACGGTCTTAGTCGGTTTAGCGACTAATTCGGATCGGGCGAAATCCCCGGTCGTAACAAGAGTCAAAAGTTTCTACTTATCTGGTACCCATTTCTTTGTTGATTTACATGGTATATTTCCGTTTCTTCCTCTTGATGTTTTTTCACCAGCCGCCATTACTCTTCTTCAAATATCCTTCAGAATTTAAATTCTCAACACCTATGTACACAAATTCAAAATTTGAATTTCCAACAGCCACCTTTTAAAAAATTTAATTTTCAATAGCCACCATTTTGGAATTTGAATCACCAACAACCACTTTACCCATCTTTTCAATTTTTGAATTTTCAAAAGCAATATAACACATCTTTTCCTGCAAAACAACACAAATTTCCAAAGAATCAATTTTTTCCCAAATAATTCAAATGATTTTTCAAAATAACTAACTATAATATTGTCATGCTGGTTTTGTAACATATTCATATATCAAAATTTTCAAAATTTAAAAATTTTAAATTTAAAAAATCAAATCATAGTAACTTGATTTTTCAAAAAAATATGAATGCAGACTTTATCTAATACTAATGCAATACATAAATTTGAACTAATGCTATAAATCATTTCAAAACTTTCCATTTAAAAAGTTTCAAAAATCAGATTATGAACCTTTTGAAAAATCTTGCTTTAGCACCAATTGTCAGGGATTGTGGAAAGGATCGTTAAGGCAAAACAAACACTAGAAGGGGTGAATAGTGTTTTTGAGAATTTAAACTAAAATCTAAAATTTATGTTGTAAACTATATGAATCAGACACCACAGAAACAATCACAGACGCAGAATCAGACACAGATGCAAAATAAATAGAAACAAAAATGCAGAAAGGGAAAGAACACACCAGATTTTATACTGGTTCGGATTGCTTCTACGTTCAGTCCCGCACAACGCTGGATTGCGCAGAGTTTTATTACTATATCAATATCCAATTATACCCCTTGATTTCATGGTTACAAAGTTAATACCGCTCCCATTCCTTGATTTCACAACGACAAAGAAATCACCGATTCTATTCCTTAATTTCACGGGTACAAGGAAAACACTGATTCCGTTCCTTGATTTCACGGCTATAAGGAAAACACTGATTCCCAAATACTTCCTAAATAATTACAATAGCCCTATAACTCTTCAATAGCACTTGATTCAGAGAGTATGAATAGGGAGGGTAGAGAGAAGAAGATTAGTGAAAACAGAATTGAATTTGGCAGAGTATAGGTATAGGAATCATAAAAATGATGAAAAATAATGGTGTAATGAAAGAGAGTGAAACTGTAGAAGAAGAAGTGATTAAAAATTCGAAATCAAGCCCTTTTTATAGTGTATGAAAGGTTGAAACGCTCTAGAACCGTCACAAATGATGAAAAGACACTTCCTTTGAAATTTGAAAAAATGACAGTTATTGAAATGAACCGGGATTTTCGACTCCGAAAATCAGCACAAAATTACCATGATGACTATTCAGACATCAGAAATACCAGATCGTTATTAGAAAGAATTTAGCGGGTGAGAATAGATAAGATAGAAAATTAGAATAGAAGAAGAAGTGTAACAACCCGGAAAATCTGAACCAGTTTAAAAATTTTAATTTGTCTATTTTAGTGGATTTTAAATATTTAAAATAAATTATTTTAAATAATAATGACCAAAAGTATGTTTGATTCGATGTTTGAAAATAAATATAATTATTTTAAATTATAAACAAGGCCTGAAATGGCGCGGTAGTTTCAAAATTTGAATTCAAACTTTGATTGACTGTACCGCGTGCAAAATAAAACGGATTTTAGGGAAACCAAGAATATTTAAATCTGTTTATGAATATCTTTCTAACGAATCTGAAAAATCGAAGTTTCATAGCGGGAATCAAAAGTTATGGCCAAATGAATTTTCAGAAAGGTCGCTATGGAATTTATATAGCCTTTGAAAATAGACATTTTGCAAATGACCTCTGTTTTCGACGAAACCACTTTTGTTGGATCCGGAATGTAAAATTATTTCTAGGTTTCAAATTCCATAATTTTTTATGTTAATATGTGAGCGTGGCGAATAAAAATGTGTTTGGTTGATTTCAATTAAATTGGATCGACCAGAAAATGGCCATTTTTCAAACGGTCTCAAAATTCGATGAAACTAGTTTTGTTCGGACCGTATCATCAAAACATAGCTAGATTTATTTTTCTGGAATTTTTGGGATCAGTATGTGGCCCTGGCAAATTGAAATGTACGTTCAAATCAAATATTGAATGTTTTCTATTTTAATTTGAAGACAAACTGACTAAAACAGTCGAATGGGCCTGTGAAACATATCCCATTGTGTTCGAAATGAGGGTATTTAGCTAGGGACGACAATCGTTGGGTTTGGATTGGAGTTAGTATGTGAAGAGGGGTATTTTTGGGATTTGAAAAATATATAAATAAAAAAAATATTGGCCAATCCACTTCATTCTCTGTCCCCGTTTTTCTGCACCGAAACCTCCCATTCAATGACGACCGTGCTCCCCACCTTCTCTCTTCCTTATCTCCTCAACCACGCATCGAAATCGAAGGGCCATGTTAGGGATTTTGTAGAGTTTTCCTTCCTCTTCAAATCAGTACTGATTTCGCTACCCCTCGTCGCCTCATCGACGAAAATGAGCTCTCCAAAGTTCACCACTTTCGACCGCCGCCCCGCCGGATTCCGAACACCGAGCTGGCCACGGCCACCACCCCCTGGAGTACGATTCCATCCTCTTCGTCGTAGTGCAGTTCGATTTCAGCATCGTGCTAAGGATTGGGTTAAAAATCGAAACCCTAATTCGAAGGTTTTAGTGAAAGGTGCAGCCTTTGTTTTCTTTGAACTGAAAATAACACTTTTATATGTTGTTAATTTTGATTTTTGTTTAAAAATCATATCTTTTTCGTATGTTGACGAAATCCAGTGAAACAAGAGACATTGGACTCGTGTGGACGTCTTCTACATTCTAGAAGAGACCGGATATTATTCTGAGCCTTCTACAATTTTTGGTGGAGTGGAACCCAAGGTGAGATTTCTAAATTATAAACGATATGGAAAAACAACGATGTATAAATTATATAGTTGATGTATGAGTTATATAAGCATTGTACACCACATTTATAAGTGTTATATAAGTTGTATGTTCGATGTATAAGTTATATATGCATTATAAAAATAATATATGCGTTTGAAATGAAATCGAAATATAGCTATATACGTATATATATACACTCCCCTCGTCCACAGACCTTGGATGATATATATTGGTTGTGATATTGTTTGGATTATTGGTTGATGTGAAATTTGGTGAATACCATGAATGGTTGATTTGAAATGATTGATTGTGGTCGAAATTCCAATAGGATTAATATATAGAAAAATTCGTCTGCGTACGAACTAGATATTGAAAATCCCCATTATCAAAAGCTACGAGGCTTTAAGGTAGAGTGAGGAGCCGTACTCGGGACGGTGCCGGTTTTAACTACCCTGCAGTTATGCTGCCGAAATTTTCAATAATATTCATGTGTTAGAATTATTTTCATGTGTTCAATAGAAATTCATGTGTTGAATAGAAATTCATGTGTTGAATGAAGTTCATGTATTGAATAAATTCTTTGAAAGATAAAAATAACATTTTTATTATATATATAGACTATGTAAAATATTAGTATTTTAAATGAATTGTTTTAACACCAAAAATAACATTTTTACCTTATGTATGAACTATATAAAATAATCGTGTTTTGAAATAAATTGTTTTAGCAATAAAAATAACATTTTTATGATATATATAAACTACAGAAAACATTCATGTGTTGAATAAAGGACTAGAATGATAAAAATCATATTTTTATCGTATGTGTGAAGTCAAAACATTCATGTATTGAATATATAGATTGAACAATAAAATCTACATTTTTATTGTGAATATGAAGTACTAAAAATATTCATGGGTTGAATAAATATTTTTGGTGATAAAAATATCATTTTTATCATGTAAACGACTCGCTAAAAATACACGAGTGTTGAAATAAATATTTGTTTTCTATGAATATTATTTTTAATACGTGTATGAACTAAATAAAATAGTCATGCGTTGAAAGATATTTTTGTTCGCTAAAAATATCATTTTTATACGAAATATGAAGTGTTAAAAATGGTGATGTGTTGAATTAAATATCTACTGGATAAAAATATCATTTTTATCAAATATATGAAGTGAATATGGTTCTGAAATCGAAGAATGAATTATATATATATATATACATAATTAAAATAATCAAATAACGAAGCTGTAGTTCGTATTTTGAAACCGTGATTTCAAACGATTAGTGTGGGAGATCCGACCATCGAATTTTCCCGAAACTGAAACCGTTGGGTTCGCTTTGGAAATATCTTTCCAACGACACCAACTTTGTAAAGATCCAACAGTTGGATTGTCTGGAATGTTTAATTCAAATCTGAAGAAAAACAGCGCCAGAGTCGATTATATATATATATATATATATAATTAAATTAAATCGAATAACGAGGCTGCCGTTCGTATTTTGAAATCGTAACTTCAAACGATTGTACCAGGAGATCCGACCGTCGGATTTTCCCAAAACTGAAACCGTCGGATTTTTTTTGAAAAGATCTTTCTAATGATATAAAATTTGTGAAGATCCAACGGTTAGATTTTCAGATATGGGTAAATCAAATCTGAAGAAAAACAGCGCCTCGGCCACGTTATGGCCTGAAGCGTTGTTTGAATGAATTGGCTATTTTTAAATAAATAAAAATAGCGATAAATCGTGATAAAATATTATAAACGATATGGAATGGAATTAAACTGAATTTGCTCGGTTTATTGGGTATTTGATGGTTAAATGTGTTTGGCGTGAAAATTACATTAAAGAACAAAGTTATTGATGTCGAATAAGTTAACCATTGAAATGAATTGATTTGAAATTCTAATTATACGTGAATTATTTGAAAAGGTCAAGTTAATTCTCATTTCAAATAATTGATCAATGATTAAAGGTCGAAGATATATAGACGGTGCAAGACCGATGATCTTCACGCCGAATGGAGGGGTACTACTGATGCTCATGATAGGAGTAGCTACCTTAAAGGGGCTGAAGTAGTAGCCGTCCGAACGTACTTGTTGATTGTACGGATGTGCGAGGTATTAAGTGCCTCCGGTTTTGTTTAGACCCAGAACGAACTTATAAATGGACTGTGTGTCTGACATTGGATTTTGTTCTGTGCTGATTGATCTCTATTAAATATATATCTTTTTGGCGGCGGAGAATTTATTTTCTTGCTTAACGTCCTTCTCTAAGACGTACGAGCTCAGAGGTTATATATCGATAGAAATAAGTCGCATGGAGTGAATTGCCTGTGTGGCATGCCTAAGTGGAAGATGATCAAGGCTTCTGTTGAAAACCAAAATCTTGTGGTTGATGATCAAAGCACGGCCTGTGTGGCATAGCTTTGTGTATAACGTTAATTCGCGAGCCTCACACCCCGGTATGGACCAGAAACGGGAGAGGACTGCAGGGAGGACATGCATTTCCTTCTAGCTAGGAGTGGTGTTGGTGTTTTTACAAGGCCTGACATTTTACTTATGTGTATGATGGATAGCGAGGCGCCTCGGTTATATCGGTTGATCCGGGACCGATGGAGTCATTGGGCCATTTACGCCCCATAGGGCGGGGAAACGCAGTGTTCAGGCATTTTAATCCACATCGGTGGACCGGCCCTAAAGATCCAAGGGTCACTCGAGCTCTTATCCTGAGACATGGGCTAGATTGTCTCGAATTCGGTAAGGACGATCCCTTGCCTTGGTTCATGGCAGAAATCCAATTTCCAAATACGACATCATGCGGTTTTGATTATATATATATACGGTGACATGCGATATGGTACTCATGCCGTCTATGATCGATACTTATGATTTGAAATTGTTTTTGAAACATATAAACACTAGTAATAATATCAAATGCTTTTGTTTTATTCGTATCAAGCATATTTTGGCCATTATAAGGTAAAACTCTATCCTTCGGTTTGTGTTGCATTGTGTGAT
Organism: Allium sativum; assembly: GCA_030737875.1. Classification (NCBI taxonomy): domain Eukaryota; kingdom Viridiplantae; phylum Streptophyta; class Magnoliopsida; order Asparagales; family Amaryllidaceae; genus Allium; species Allium sativum. The sequence goes on from CM060912.1 coordinate 437,158,980, forward strand.
GGGAGCTGAGTCTTATAATGGCTCCATTTTTATAAAAAGCATTGCGATGTTTAAAAGATTTACTTATTTTGAAGCACTGGCAATCCAATGGAGTAAACCCGTTCCGCGAAAGTGGCGTGGTCCTGTGATTGGCCATACTGGAAAATATGTTAAGTAGATTTCTCATACCAGTCCCATGACTGACTCGTAGTTTGTTTCACTTGCAAACTAGGGTGCCCCTTTTTCTACACGGGCAGCCTTGTATTCAGGTTTTAGCAGGCTCTTTCTAAATAGCTGGAGATGAAGATGGATTCTATCATTTATCTCTTTTTATGCTGTTCAGCTCCTATTGTACATATTATGTTTTGTTTCCGCTATAGACATTTATGTATAGTTGAATTATATTTGTACTAAGTATGATCCTGTATACTGTGTAACTCTGATGATTATGGTTATCCAGTGTATTCTATTGTACATTATCTGGTGTATTTAATTATTTCTGTTCTGTTGTTATCTGTTTATGTGTTATATTCCAAAGATTACCCTTGCCACCGTCATACCGGGGTTTGGGGTTGTCACAAACGTGGTATCAGAGCTTTGGTTAATCTTAGTTCTGGAATATAACATATGAACGAACTCGTCCTAAATAGAACCAGTAGTGTTCTAGGACAATCATTACAGATAGGATCAATAATATCCTAGTATGAGTATAGCAGAATGAAATACACCCCGGTAGACACATTTACATTCAAGTATGTGTTTCTATGCTTTATAATATCTTTTCTGTTGACCTGACTCTTGGTCTGCTATTTGCAGAAGTACTAGAAAATGAGTGTCAGAAACAGAAGAAGGAATACAGAACCAAATCTAGAAGCTCTATTAAAGAAATATCAAAATCTGGGTAGAGTACCATTCTCGGGCAATGAATCCATTATACAAACTCAAGCTTGGATGAGTTCTGCTGAAAGAATTTTTGAACGTTTCCAGCTGAGAGATGATCAGAAAAGATTAGTGACATCTTGGGCACTCAAAGATGAAGCTTTAATCTGATGGGAAACGGTTATTAAGGATAATCCAGAAGGTAATATTACCTGGGATAGATTTAAAGAGATTTTTATGGAAAGATTTACTCCTCCAGAAGCAACTGAGCGGTTATGTGATGAATTCTACTATCTAATACAAGGAGATATGACCATTCCGGAATATCATAAGAAATTCAATGAACTTTCTCATTTTGCCTCGCATCTAATTCAAGATCCAAAGAGGAAGAATCTAAGGTTTATTAATTGTCTTCAAAGAAAATACCAGAATAGGGTAATGGGGCATGTGAAGCTTCCTTTTTCTGAAATGTATACATGGCTTATCAGTACGAAGATCTAGATAAGCAAGGACTTTTTTCGATGAAGAGGAAGTCAGTTCTAGCAACAAAAGGAAATTTGAAACTGATAGCCCAGAGACAAGTACACAGCCAGAGTCAAGTACGACGTCCAGGATCAGAAAGAAACCTAGATTGAAAGGAAAAGGGGTTAAGTCTGAAAAAGGACCAGTAACGACTGCAATATGCAATAACTGTAAGAAGCCAGGGCATTTTCAAGGGAATTACAAATCCTCGAAAAAAGAAACAATTGTTGGGTCAAAATCCAATAACAAATTTCTAGAGAATAGAAAATGCAATCTTTGCCACCAGGCGGGTCATCTCTCAAAGGCTTGCCAGCTATTCAGAAAATTTAAAGCAGTACAAGTGAATGAAGTGGTAGAAACTCTAGCACCCTCAGCTAGTCAGGAAAGGCCAGATGTTTTAGAAGGCATGCTTAATGTCAAAAATATTCCGGTTAAAGTATTGTTTGATACGAGCGCATCACAAAGTTTTATTTCGACTAAGGTGGTAAAGAAATTGGATTTGAAATTGAAGAAGCTTAAAGAATTCAATGACTGTTCATAATCCGGTTGGGGGTTCCATCGATCTTAGTTGGATTTGTAGGGTGCCGGTTTCCTTTTCCTGTTATTAGTTCCCTACTATCTCGATCGTCATGAATTTCATAGAGTTTGATCTTATTTTGGGATTGAATTGGTTAAATAAATATGAAGCGGAGCTTAACTATGCAGAAAGAATTGTTAGAGTTAAAACAAAGCTTGGCTATATAACCATTCCATGTGAAGGCCCGAATTCTGATAGAAAAGATTTTTGGTCAGCTTTGGATGTTTCTCCTGCTCAATTAGAACCTGGTAACAGACTCGTATAGGGAACCGATATGATTCGCGAAGCTGCGGACAAAGTCAATTTCGTTAAGAAATGATTACTCGCCGCTAAAAGCCGACAGAAATGCTATGCAGATAAGAGAAGAAGAGATATATCATTTGCTGTTGGTGACCACGTGTATTTGAAGGTATCTCCGATGAGAGGAGTAATCCGGTTTGGTAAAACAGGGAAATTGGAGCCCAAATTTATTGGTCCGTTTCCTATTTTGGAACGGATTGGAACTCTCGCTTATAGGGTTCGATTACCTGATTGGTTGCCTGGAGTACATAATGTGTTTCACGTATCTCAACTTCGAAAGCATGTACATGATCCAGACTTGATCATGGAAGAAGCAGCGCAATGGAATATAGAAATTACTCCAGAATTGGCTGTGAGAAGAGAACCGCTAAAGATAATTAGCAAAGAAACAAAAGATCTGAGGAACAAGAAGGTTCACTTAGTCACAATGCAGTGGAGTGGAGATCCATGAGATTGTACTTGGGAAACTGAGGTGAGTATTAAGAAAGCCTATCCTAAGTGCAGGGTAGGTATCTTTGATTGACTCCAGTGCAAGGTACATTAACCATACTTGGCATTTCCATTTTGTTCTCTACTTTGTTGTTGTTTTCTCTTCATGCATGTAAACTTTTTAATTATATAGTCTGAATGTTTTTAAAAGAGTATATGAATTATTTGGTATATTTTTGAAAAGTTAAAAACAAATTAATTGTTGGTTGCGTTGTGTGATTGTGGATTTGATTAATTAATTTATTAGAATGATAGTTAATTTAATCAATAAGAGAATGAAGTTAAATGTATGCAAGTGAATCAAGTATTGAACTGATTTAGAAATAGATAGAAATATATACATATGCATTATATATGTGTGAACAGGTTATGGATAAACTGCTAAGCGGAGGAATAAAATTGTTTTCACGACAAATAGGTACATGTTTATTATATTTCTTGGGATTTGATGATTTTATGAGCCGCTTGGCTTTTCCTTTTTCTTTTGGATTGGTGACGGCCATGGGAGGCTATTTGAAATATCCCGAAGCTCCCCGAACAAAGGAGGTTATGGCGAAATTTTTCGAAAATTTAGGGTGTTACCAAATTTTTGAAAATTTTGAAAATTCTTAGAAACTGAAAAGTTGAAGAATGGAAGCCAGAATGAAAGTTGAGTTGATTAATTAAACAACTTTCGACTTCGTTCCTTTTCGAGGACGAAAATTTTTAAGTGGGGGAGATTGTAACAACTCGGAAAATCTGAACCAGTTTAAAATTTTTAATTTGGCTATTTTAGTGGATTTTAACTATTTAAAATAAATTATTTTAAGTAATAACGACGAAAAGTATGTTTGAACTGATGTTTGAAAATAAATATAATTATTTTAAATTATAAACAAGGCCTGAAATGGCGCAGCAGTTTCAAAATTTGAATTCAAACTTTGGCTAACTATACCGGGTGCAAAATAAAACAAATTTTAGGGAAACCAAAAATATTTAAAACTGTTTATGAATATATTTCTAACGAATCTGAAAAATCGAAGTTTCATAGCGGGAATCAAAAGTTATGGCCAAATGAATTTTCAGAAAGGTCGTTATGGAATTTATATAGCCCTTGAAAATAAACATTTTGCAAACGACCTCTGTTTTCGACGAAACCACTTTTGTTGGGTCCGGGATGTCAAATTATTGCTAGGTTTCAAATTCCATAATTTTTGAAGTTAATATGTGAGCGTGGCGAAGAAAAATGTGTTTGGTTGATTTCAGTTAAATTGGATCGACCAGAAAATGGCCATTTTTCAAACTGTCTCAGAATTCGACGAAACTAGTTTTGTTGGGACCGTATCGTCAAAACATAGCTAGATTTATTTTTCTGGAATTTTTGGGATTAATATGTGGCCCTGGCAAATTGAGATGTACATTCAAATCAAATATTGAATGTTTTCTATTTTAATTTGAAGAGAAACCGACTAAAACAGTCGAATGGGCCTGCGAAACATATCCCATTGTGTTCGGAATGGGGGTATTTAGCTAGGGACGACAGTCGTTGGGTTTGGATTGGAGTTAGTATGTGAAGAGGGGCATTTTTGGGATTTTAAAATATATAAACAAAAAATAAATTGGCCAATACCCTTTATTCTCTCTCCCCTTTTTCTCCACCGAAACCTCCCAATCAACGACGACTGTGCTCCCCACCTTCTCTCCTCCTTATCTCCTCAACCGCGCAATGAAATCGAACGACCGTGTTTGGGATTTTGTAGAGTTTTCCTTCCTCTTCAAATCAGTATCGATTTCGCCACCCCTCGTCGCCTCATCGACGAAAACGAGCTCTCCAAAGTTCACCACTTTCGACCGCCGCCCCACCTGATTCTGTACACCGAGCTGGCCGCGTCCACCACCCCCTGGAGCGCGATTCCATCCTCTTCGTCGTGGTGCAGTTCGATTTCAGCATCATGCTACGGCTTGGGTTAAAAATCGAAACCCTAGTTCGAAGGTTTCAGTGAAAGGTGCAGCCTTTGTTTTCTTTGAACTGAAAATAACACTTTTATGTGTTGTTAATTTTGATTTTCTTTTAAAAATCATATCTTTTTCGTATGTTGATGAAATCCAGTGAAACAAGAGACAGTGGACTCATGTGGACGTCTTCTACAATCTAGAAAAGACCGGATATTTTTCTGAGCCTTCTACAATTTTTGATGGAGTGGAACCCAAGGTTAGATTTCTAAATTATAAACGATATGGAAAAAACGATGTATAAATTATATAGTCGATGTATGAGTTATATAAGCGTTGTACACCACATGTATAAGCGTTGTATAAGTTGTATGTTCGATGTATAAGTTATATATGCGTTGTTAAAATAATATATGCGTTGTAATGAATTGAAATGATATTGAAATGAAATCAAAATATAGTTATATACATATACATACATATATACACACACACACACACACATTCCCCTCGTCCGCAGACCATGGACGATTTATATTGGTTGTGATATTGTTTAGATTATTGGTTGATATGAAATTTGGTGAATATCATGAATGGTTGATTTGAAATGATTGATTGTGGTTGAAATCCCAATAGGATTAGTATATGGGAAAATTCGTCTGCGTATGAACTAGATATTGAAAATCCCCATTGTCAAAAACTGCTAGGCTTTAAGGTAGAGCGAGGAGCCGTACTCGGGATGGTGCCGGTTTTAACTACCCTGCCGTTATACTACCGAAATTTTCAATAATATTCATGTGTTAGAATTATTTTCATGTGTTGAAACTATATTCATGTGTTGAATAGAAATTCATGTGTTGAACAAAAATTCATGTGTTGAATGAAGTTCATGTATTGAATAAATTCTTTGAAAGATAAAAATAACATTTTTATTATATATATATAGACTATATAAAATATTAGTATTTTAAATAAATTGTTTTAACACCAAAAATAACATTTTTACCTTATGTGTGAACTATATAAAATAATCGTGTTTTGAAATAAATTGTTTTAACAATAAAAATAACGTTTTTATGATATATATAAACTATAGAAAACATTCATGTGTTGAATAAAGGACTAGAACGAAAAAATCATATTTTTATCATATGTGTGAAGTCAAAACATTCATGTGTATAGATTGAACAATAAAATCTACATTTTTATTGTGAATATGAAGTGCTAAAAATATTCATGGGTTGAATAAATATTTTTGATGATAAAAATATCATTTTTATCATGTAAACGACTCGCTAAAAATACACAAGTGTTGAAACAAATATTTGTTTGGTATGAATATTATTTTTAACATGTTTATGAACTAAATAAAATAGTCATGCGTTGAAAGATGTTTTTGTTCGCTAAAAATATCATTTTTATACGAAATATAAAGTGTTAAAAATGGTGATGTGTTGAAATAAATATCTACTGGATAAAAATATCATTTTTATCAAATATATGAAGTGAATATGGTTTTGAAATCGAAGAATGAAATATATATATATATATATATAATTAAAATAATCAAATAACGAAGCTGTAGTTCGTATTTTGAAACCGTGATTTCAAACGACAAGGGTGACAGATCCGACCATCGGATTTTCCCGAAACCGAAACCGTTGGGTTCGCTTTGGAAATATCTTTCCAACGACACCAACTTTGTAAAGATCCAACGGTTGGATTTTCTGGAATGTTTAATTCAAATCTGAAGAATAATAGCGCCAGAGTCGATTATATATATATATATATATAATTAAATTAAATTAAATTGAATAACGAGGTTGTAGTTCGTATTTTGAAATCGTAACTTCAAACGATTGTACCGGGAGATCCAACCGTCGGATTTTCCAAAACTGAAACCATTGAATTCATTTTGAAGAGATCTTTCTAATGATATAAAATTTGTGAAGATCCAACAGTTAGATTTTTAGATATGTGTAAATCAAATTTGAAGAAAAACAGCGCCATGGCCGCGTTATGGCCTGAAGTGTTGTTTGAATGAATTGGCTATTTTTAAATAAATAAAAATAGCAATAAATCGTGATAAATATTATAAACGATATGGTATGGAAATAAACTGAAATTGCTCGGTTTATTGGGTATTTGATGTTTGAATGTGTTTGGCTTGAAAATTACATTAAAGAATAGAGTTATTGATTTCGAATAATTTAACCATTGAAATGAATTGATTTGAAATTCTAAAAATACGTGAATTATTTGAAAAGGCCGAGTTAATTCTCATTTCAAATAATTGATCGACGATTAAAGGTCAAAGATATGAAGACGGTGCAAGACCGATGATCTTCACGTCGAATGGAGGGGTACAACTGATGCTCATGATAGGAGTAGCTACCTTGAAGGGGCTGAAGTAGTAGCCGTATGGACGTACTTGTTGATTGTACGAGTGTGAGAGGTATTAAGTGCCTCCAGTTTCGTTCAGACCCAGAACAAACTTGTAAATGGAATGTGTGTCTGACATTGGATTTTGTTCTATACTGATTGATCTCTATTAAATATATATATCTATTTGGCGGCGGAGAATTTATTCTCTTGCTTAACGCCCTTCTCTGAGACGTACGAGCGCAGAGGTTACATATTGATAGAAATAAGTCGCATTGAGTGAGTTGCTTGTGTGGCATGCTTAAGTGGCAGATGATTAAGGCTTCTGTTGAAAAGAAAAGTCTTGTGGTTGATGATCAAAGCACAGTCTGTGTGGCATAGCTTTGTGTATAACGTTAATTCGCGTGCCTCACACCCCGGTATAGACCAGAAACGGGAGAGGACTGCAGGGAGGACATGCGTTTCCTTCTAGCTAGGAGTGGTGTCAGTGTTTTTACACGGCCTGACATTTTACTTATGTGGATGATGGATAGCGAGGCGCCTCAGTTATATCGGTCGATCCGAGACCGATGGAGTCGTTAGGCTCATTTACGCCCCATAGGGCGGGGAAACGCTGTGTTCAGGCATTTTAATCCACATCGGTGGATCGGCCCTGAAGATCCAAGGGTCACTCGAGCTCTGATCCTGAAACATGGGCTAGATTGTCTCGAATTTGGTAAGGACAATCCCTTGCCTTGGTTCATGATGGAAATCCAATTTCCAAATACGACATCGTGCGGTTTTGTTTGTATATATATACGGCGACATGATATATGGTACCCATGTCGTATATGATTGATACTTATGATTCGAAATTGTTTATGAAACATATAAACACTAGTAATAATATCAAATGCTTTTGTTTTATTCGTATCAAGCATATTTTGGCCATTATAAGGTAAAACTCTATCCTCTGGTTTGTGCTGCATTGTGTGATGTGAACTGAGTCTTATAATGGCTTCATTTTTATAAAAAGCATTGCGATGTTTAAAAGATTTACTTGTTTTGAAGCACTGGCAATCCAATGGAGTAAACCCGTTCCGCGAAAGTGGCGTGGTCCTGTGATTGGCCATACTGAAAAATATGTTAAGTAGATTTCTCATACCAGTCTCATGACCGACTCGTAGTTTGTTTCACTTGCAAACTCGGGTGCCCCTTTTTCTACACGAGCAGCCTTGTATTCAGATTTTAGCAGGCTTTCTCTAGATAGCTGGAGCTGAAGATGGATTCTATCATTTATCTCTTTTTATGCTATTCAGCTCCTATTGTACATATTATGTTTTGTTTCCGCTATAGACATTTATGTATAGCTGAACTGTATTTGTACTAAGTATGATCCTGTATACTGTGTAACTCTGATGATTATGTTTATCCAGTGTATTCTATTGTACATTATCTAGTGTATTTAATTACTTCTATTCTGTTGTTATCTGTTTATGTGTTATATTCCACAAATTACCTTGCCACCATCGTACTGGGGTTTGGGTTGTCACAAGAAGAACAACACAATCAGAGCAAACATGAATCCCGCAACGAAACGAATAAAATATATTATAACATAACTTTAAAATAAAATAGTATATATATATATATACAATAACATTATCAGAGTACAACACTTACACATGGCGGAAATAATAATTGCTATATAATTCTGAAGCCTCCTGCTTCAAGCTCCTCCAATATATCTGTAAAGACCTGAACTGCTTGACTGCCCGTACAAATTTGGGCACCCAGGAGTTTAGGGAAAAAACAAAACAAAATAAACTCTGGGTCAGTCATGGGACTTGTGTGAGTAAACTCAAATCATTTGGTTTAACTTTTCAAATCCTTTTCAAAAGAAAAGGTAATCGTAAGACCGATCCACACATAAACACGGATAGTTCTTACCTTACGATAACCCAAAACAATTTTGGAAATCAATATTATCTGATATTATAATGGTGTCTAATCACAAGTAATTAACAATTTAGCAAAACGCTTGCATCTCACATTCAACATATATAATATACAAACAAAACCGCTGGCGCTTATTGGAGATTGGATTTCGACTATGACAAGGTATGGGACCACCTGCCAATAGTGTATCTCTAGAGGCGAATACACTGGGTTCAACAAGAACGTCCTGCAACCAGGCCCACACATGACCGACCACTCATTTCGCTTGAGTGTATCGAATGTATATCACCAACGGTTGGGAGCTACCCACTATTTCCCGAAAAGGGACGACATCGAAAATAGATAAAGAATGAATTGGATTTTTTCTAGATAGGTGATATACACCCTAATGGGAGTGACCCACTTAGCCATGCTGCCTGCCCGATTTATGTCATTTCCCGGTTGATGAGGCTTGAGGTCGTAACGTATCTTTGATACAACTGACCACCCTTCACTTTGAATGCCATATCGTCAAACCCGTCAAATCACAAAATGATTTCTCCAAAAATATCATGGGTATAAAGCTTAGAGAAACGAATTCCTCCGCCACCAAACGTAAGTACGTTTGAAGAGATCAACTTACGCGATCCGTTAGATATACTCTGTCAAACATTCATCCATTCACGTTTGTCCGGGGACTGGACAAACCGAAGGCACTACTCTGTAAACAAGATAGCCCTTGCATAACTCCGTCTTCAATTATCTTCATCATATTTGATCGCAACGCTAACATCCATATAGAGTGGGTTTTCATATAATAAATATGATCCCGGTCTCTCTGTATCGACGATAGAAAAACGGTCATAAACTTCGATAGTCGATGATTTAACTATCAAAGAAAAATAGGTGTACAACCAATGATCTTATTTCCAGATAGAAATTCAATCAATCAATCATCAATTATCACTTATCTCTTTTAATTAAATTAATCACTTACTTATTCATTTCCCATTTCAATATACTCAACGTTTCCTGTTTTCTAAATTTAGGAAATATACGTCGTCAAACATTGGAAAACATTTCCATCTCTGTTTCACATATTACTGTCATTCCAGTATTCTTTCTCATCAACATTTCATTTTCTATGATTAGAAAATATCTCTTATTACATTTGGAAAATGTTTCCAAAATTTACTCATTTGATTTAAACAGATGTTTAAATAAAACATCACAAAGCCAATTTAAACCATTACACTCATTAACTAAATTCACTTGATCAATCTTCACTATCAAACCTTACTCACCCCTTAGTTAAAAACGAAGTCAATCAAGTTGGGGTATAATTACCTCTCAGACCTTAACTGAACAATATTTCTAACCTCGAAATAGACAAAGTTCACCTTTTAAACCTTTAACAACTTCTTTACGTAACTCGGATTCTATTTATGAATTCCCTTCTTTATTTTAAAACAATGATTTTAACTATAGCTTTATAATTCCTTTCTTCTTAAATATCCAACTTCAAAATGTAACTTTTAATTCCTTTCTTCTTAAATATCCAACTTCAAATTGTAACTTTTATCCTTAATTTAACTAAATAACTAAACCACTAATCTATTAATAAATAAGTAAATCTTGATTAAACCGGAAAGTAAATATTACTTTATAAAATTCGATATAATCGAATTCAGCGTATAATTCTCTTTTTTGAATAATCTCTGTTCGATAGCTCCTTTTCGAATAAACTATATTCTGTAACCCTTTCTTCGAATAACTATATTCGATAACTCCTCTTCGAATGATTTACATTCGATTAACTTTCTACGAATGATTTACATTCGATGTAACGGCGGGAATTTTCGACCCAGAAAATCAACATAAAAACACACTGTTGACTATTCAAGCATCGAAAACACCAGGACATTAATAGAAGAATTTAGAGGGTGAGAAAGAAAAGATAGAACTAATAGAATAGAAGAAGAAGAAGATCACAACTGAACAGAATCAGAGTAACACGAAACTCGCAGCGGAACAAAATAAGATGTATTATATAACATAACTTTGAATACAAAACTGTATTGTATATACATACCATTATCAGAGTACAATACATCATATCACAGCGGAAATAACTCTACATAACTAATGGTGAAGCCTCCTGCTTTTGAGCTCCTCCAAGTGAATCTGCAAAGCCTGAAACACTTGACTGCCCGTACAAATTTGGGCACCCAAGAGTTTAGGGAAACAAACAAAATAAACTCTGGGTCAGTCATGGGACTGGTGTGAGTAAATTCCAACCATACTGTTTTACTTTGAAAATCCTTTTCAAAACAAGAAGATAATAGTAAGACCAGCCCACACATAAATATGGACGGGTTTTACCTTATTATAACCCGAAATATTCTTGATATCAAAACTAGTGATATTATGATAATGTCTAAACAAATAATTATCCAAGTAGTAGAACGCTTGCATCTCACGCTCCACATATATATAGTATAAAATCATAAACCGCAGGGCGCTTATCGGAGAATGGTTTTCAACAGACAAGGTATGGGAGCACCTTCTGAATAGTGTACTCTAGAGGGGATACACTCAGGGTTCAACAAGAACGTCTTGCAACCCGGCCACACATGACCGCTCACTCATTTAGCTTGAGTGTCGCGAATATATTGCCACCACGGTTGTAGGCCATCCAACCGTCCATCCAAAGATACAGAATCAAAAAGAAGTATAAATACGAATTTTCTCTAGATCGGTGACAATACACCCTGCTTGGGGATGACCCAACTAGCCATGCTGCCTAGCCCAACTTTTGTTACTTTCTGGTTGTGAGGCTAGAGGCTACGTCTATCTTCAGAACATCCGATCACCATTCACTTTGAATGCCACATCGTCAAATCCGTAATCACACATTGATTACACAAATGCACACTGGGTGTAGAATAAAGAGAAGTTATCTTCTCCCCACCAACTTGGTATATTCGTAAAATTAACGGTGTGACCGTTGGAAATCCTCTGTCAGACACTCGTCCATACAAGTTGTCCTGGGACTGGACAAACAAAACACACCATTCTATAACTGGTCGATCCTTGCATTTAACTCCGTCTTCAATTATCTTCAGCATATCTAATTTGCAACGATTATGCCTATACGGAGTGGTTTCCGGATAATATATCCAACCGGACTCTCCGTATTGACAACGATGGTCAAAACACTTCGATAGTCGGTTATTTAACCATCGGAGTAAAAACAAACATCCATTCTAATGTATAACTAAACACCACACAACCACGGGCACTTTTATTTGACATTCGTTTTATTTTTCGAATTCCCATATCTTACCAGATATTTCTCAAATCCCGTTTTAGCCTTTTCATACTTCTTGGAAAACATTTCCAGTTATTATAAACTCTTATTCTTTCATGTTCCAGAAACATACGTTATTAACGTTCGAAACATTTTCATTCTTTTCACATTCCTTGGTTTCTACACTTGGATCGTATACCCTATCTTCATTGGAAAATATTTCCAATTTCATTATAAATATTTTAATCGGCCAACCGTTTACTTTTAAAACATAATTCACTTTAAAATGTGAATACCATTCCTGTTATAGAAATCTGAATACCTTTATCAATTAACTCTTTATTCAAGTAATACTTATCTCGTTTACCGAAACCTCTTTCATACTTTATATTCCCAATCCACTTTATAAACTCTGTTTTCTAAGACAACTTCTTATCAAATCGATATCAAGTTTATAACTAAATACTGACTCCTATCCTATCAACATTTATTTTTTTAAACTAAATGTTAATTATTTTATCAGATTATAATCCCTAAAAATAGTTTACTTTTAATACATTCGACATCGTCGAATTCTAGTTACAAATCCTAACGGTTTAATTCTAATCACATTTCGAACATCGAAATGCTGTCATCAGTTTCTAATACGATTCCCCAATTCTTTTTCTAAACTCTTTCTTATATTTCTTTGAACAAACGTCGTTACTTATTACTCTAGAATAAGTGGATTTCAAACCAACTGTTACATTTCCTAGGAAGTGCTGCTATATATAAAAGTCATGCTTAAGTCAAATTAACAGCAGTTAATTTGTCGCTATAGTCCTAAACTTGTCATACGCTGTAATATTCTCCTTATAACTAATTACAGTCATACTTACCTTATCAACAGCGTTATTTTATTGCTATAGTCCAACTTATCATACGCTGTAATATTCTTTGTTATAACTAATCTTGATATAACAGTCGCACTTATCTTATCAACAGCGTTATTTTATTGCTATAGTTCTAAGACTTGCATACGCCGCCATATTCCTTTTATACTAATCTTGACATCTATAAAAATCTTGACATTTCTTTCTGTTACAAAAATCTTGACATCTCTTTCCGTTACAAAAATCTTGACATCTCTTTACGTTACAAAAATCTTGACATCTCTTTCTGTTACAAAAATATTGACATCTCTTTCCGTTACAAACTGATATCGTTCCTCGGTAATAGCGAAGCCGTTCAAGTTGGGGTATTTTATTTACCTCTCAGACCTTGATCGACAACGTTCTTACCTTTGAACCGATACAAGTCTGTATTCAAATTCCTTATTACTTAATATATTTATTAAATCGTATTTCCTTGTTGTATTTTGGAATATGGTTTTACAACACCATATTCTTACTTTGGAATCTCTGTGGTTTATGAATATTTATTTTAAACATTAACTCTTTGCTTTCTCCATTTCCCAGTTCTTATCTATAACTTCTTAAATGGTAATTAACTCTCATTATTTTCGATAAACTTATTTCTAACTTGTTTTCATTAGATTAATTAAAGACCAATTAATCTAATAATCATGTTCCCAAATAACAGTTGATTAAATCAACTTATTTCCATCAGTAAATTCATTAACTGATTTTAATTACTTCTTAACATTAGATTAATCTAATTAATCTAATGATATTTCTAAATTATTTATCTTAAATATAATTATCCAAATATTTAATCGTCGGATAGTTTTTACTTTATAAACTTTTTTAAATATCAACAATTGCTTTTATTTGCTTTATAAAAACGAACTATAAAATACTGGTTTATAATAGAACTTCTATTATAATTTAAAACTTCACTTTAATTATAAAAATATAGCTTCTATAATTAACTTCATTGATGTGCCTGACGGTAAATCAGTTTCTTAACAAAACGATGGTTTTACGGTCGACTGTTTACATTTTCTAAATCGATGTCGTTTATTTATTTAATCTAAACAAATGTTGAATTTTCGTTCAACATCAATATTCACACCGGGTTTTAAATATAATTCGGGTTCAAACAGTGCATACAAAACAAACAGTACATATAAATATCGAGGAATCCGGTCGGATTCCTCCAACCGGTTTCCGCATCCACAGATGTCAGTCAACACAATTTTCACTAACTCTATACTAGGGGTTATTCTAATCGGTGGAATCAATGTCCAACTGATGATGTGTACATATATATAACGGTATATAATACTCAACCAAATTAATTGTAATCTACCTAATCGACTGTCACACAGCATTCAAACAACATTAAAATATAACTGCAATATTTTAAAATAGATCAGAGTTAGTGATTTTACTCACCTTGGCGCGTTAACCGTTAAATAACGATTTGCGTTGGCTGATTTGCTTGAACGGTTTAATTTGTCTAAATCCAGACGAGTGCCAAATCACTTTAGACCGGTTCCAGTCATACCCGCTACACACACTACGCCACTCCGGCATTTGCACAACCGTTGCTACCATTATGATGCGACACCTTGAATCACACGTTGACCAAACAATGTCCACTGCAAAACTCCATCATACCCGTCTGCATCCTATTTTTCTGCCCACGCTATTATTTTATTTTATGATCTTCCTTTTTCTTCATTTCCTTTTTATATAGGCTTCATCATTTTTTTCCTCCTCTGGGCTTATAGTTCGGCCCATCAGCAAAGAAAATTCCCCCCTCTAAAATCTCCATACCCTTTCTACAACGCTCGGTTCCTTATTACCATACAGGAATGTCAGCTATTCCTCATTAGTTGCCCGCGAAGACACTGAACATCTTGGTCACGCATACCCACCCAACTCAGCACACCCATTCTTTATGAAAATATTCCAAGCCGTCTTCAGTGCACCTCCACAGGAAAACCCAATCGCCTCGACTACTCCTCACCGTCGAACGCAGCGCTCCCAACTGCGCTTGTCCATCACCGCCAAGAAGTGCTCGCATGCCCTCCTGTCTTCCTTCATATTCGCGCTTCAGTTTTCAATCAGCACGTATGTTTCTCAAACCTCACATCTTCACAAAAACATACTTCAGTACACATATTCACATCATTTCCTTACATGCAAAATGCACCACGTGCTTCCTGTCCTTAAATGCTTGCGCATCACCATACTGCTTCCATTTGCTTCCCCACTTCATGCTTGCGCATCACCATTTCGACCACCGAACATTGCACCGCGGCCACCAACAGACCGGATCGCCTTCTCATCATCCACATCACCACCGCACAGCGCCATCCCCCTTCAGTCAAAATCCGATGTTACGACCAAACTCCCCCCTTGCCTAAAACTTGTGACAATAAATATCACGGTTTTCCACTGGAAGATCTCGCTCAAACTCCTCCTTCCTATACTTGCGGCTTCAGCTCTTCTACATGCTGCATACACAGCACGACATCACCCACCTTATACACTTCACCCTTCAGTGATCCCGTCCACCTCGTCACCATCTCAAACCTCGCCTACACTTCCGATGGACCACTGAACTCCGCTCCGACTCACTCTCTTGCCAACGGACCTCCGCACGTTCATCTCTACTGACTACTCTTCCTCTCTCCAACTCCTCTTCACTCAAGTCTTCACCTACTCACAAAACTTATACCACTCACACTGCATCACTACTTCATACTTTCACCATTATACAGTTCACTGTTGCCGCCGCCATCTACTCCATCGTCGTTCACGTCCATGCAGTTCCATTTTGCCCTACCACGTTCATCCCTTCGGTGCCACACATCCCAATGACGACCTCACCAAGCTTCCTGGCTTTGTTACGTCCTCACAGCAACTTCAATATGTATGCCGCATATTTACAGTTAGACCTCCCATACAAAAATACTTCACTTGTATTCTCCACGTGCAAAATAACCACTTCATCAGTGCGTGGTTTTTCTGCATCGACACCTTCAGCTCCTGTCCACCGAGTTGCACTCGAACGTCCCTCTTCATTATCTTTTAATTCTAGATCTGAGGCTTTAAGAAGAAGTATTGGTGAGGAGAGAAAATTATAGGGTGATGGGTTTATATAGAGGACACATATGTATATTATATTAAGGATCAGACGTGGTTGCTTGCTGAAATTTTGCCGTGAATTTAGGAATAGCGTAATGGTTTTCTCCCTTAGGTTCGTGTGTGCTTTACCACCAGGGGATGGCTTGCTAAATTTTCAGTGTACGTTTGTTTTGTTATGATTAGATATTTTTCGGTATCGACTGTACGAAATTTTATAGGGACCTCTATCAACCGAAATAAAAATACCGTTATAATGACCAACGCCCCACGATCCAAAAAATATAATAATACCGGTAGATTGACTCATATTTTGAAACCCCGAAATACCGATACAGGGTGCACAATACTTCAAATAAAAAGTTGCATATTTAATTAATTAAAAATTACAGTAAAATTCTAAAAATTAAATTATCGCTGCGCCTCAAAAGAACCTTGTCCCGATTTGCACCCGATATCAAGTTATATTCAAATAACTGTTACGGTCGATATATGATTTCACAGCGACTTTTCGAATATTTGATTTGGACATATCTTGCAGTATATACGACGAAATCTCGATTTTTCACTTCTGTTAGAAAGATACAGTTCAACATATTCCAACATTTCTCGTTTCGAAGAAATCCGATTCAAAACGAGTCCGGTACACTCAGTTGAAGTTCAGAACGTTAAATTACGAACTGCAGCGTCGTTATGGGCTCGATTATAATTAATATATATCTTTATACGTTCAACTTCGTTTTAATTAATATATAAATCCACTTATATTACAAATTCAATATTTAAACTGATTTAAATATTCAAATACAAACCGACAAAAATGCGGGACGTTACAGACCTTCCCCCTTAAAATAATTTCGTCCTCGAAATTGCTAAGATAGGGAAAATGCTACAATCTCTGTTATAACATGGTTAAAAATCTTTTTGGTTTACTTCATAATTCCAGTTTCCACTGAACTGATTATTTCCAATTAAAATATTAATTCCTTATTATTTCGAATATTTTCAAAATTTCTGAAAATTTCCTAACAACTTAAATTTTCAGAGAATCTCGCCAGCATCTACTCTGCACGGCTCACTCGGTACTACAACAACTTGCCACTCCGGGCCTTCTCCAATCCAAAATAAAATAAAACAGCCAAACGGCTTGCCCAAACTGACTCATAAAAAATCTCATGCTCGTATATAAACGTGTACCTTCTCTGTTCGGCATTCAACTCTATCTCTGCCATCTGCTATCAAATCAGCATATCCAAGCATCCTTGGTTGATCTCCCATCAATCCGTTCTCAAACCAGTCTTTCGCTTTTACTAAGCCAAATTTCTATTTCAACTCCGATTCCACTCTCAGTTCTTAACCTTGTTAAGTTTTATTACGACATTCCATTTACTGATTTATTTCTCAAATCAGTTATCTCCATCTCTAATTCAAAATTCGATTCTTATTCTCCAAGAATCAATTCTTTTTTAATAACTCGAATCTCCAATATTTCTCTTTTACAATTTTCATCCAAGATCGTTCCAAATTCAGTCCAATTCTTTTTATCTTAATTCAAATTCCACTTTTACCATTTTAACTCCTTAAGTTAAATTTCTATGTCAGAATTCAAATTCCTGGGATTTATTTCAAATCAGTTTGAAATCATATATAATTCAAAACATTTGAATTTCTGATAACTTGTTTCTCAAACAATACAAAACAAAATCCTTGGTAGTAATCCATCACTTACCAGCTCGAAAATGAACACCGATAATGTCGCGATCATCATCGGAATTTATTTTCCAACCATCGAAGTGAGTTCAATACTATATTGCTTTAAAAACTCATTTATAATCACTCTATTTTTGAAATTACTTCAAAATATCTTTCATAGCACTTGGAAAACAAATTTTCAAATCTCCCAGGATTTTAAAATTCCCTTATATTTTATCCAAATTCAATTTCAATTCTTTTCCAAGTTTCTAGAGTTTTATTTCAATTCTGGTCTTTAATTCAGATTCAGCTCATCTGATTTTGCATATCATACTTATATAATATTTCGATTGGTAGTTTATATAACCAACTTAATTATAATCCTGTTCGATCATAATAATGATCACATATCCAATATATTATATTAATATCAAGATATACACTTCTTTTTATATCAATATATACTTTGGGTAAAATTATTTTATTTACCCCGCTTTCAAAACAATATCATGTCGAATTACTCTGTTCAAGAGTTTAGAAACACCTATCGATCCAGTTTGCATTACTGTTTCGACCAGAATTCATAAACCACTCGACTGACCAGTCAACACAATATAAAACAGTTTTTATATTAATTCACAAATACGTGCTCATCTATATACACTCAAACTCAATCTAGAGTACAACTAACTCCATCTCTATTGAGTTACGCCACAGAGCCAAGGTAATCACTTAACCTTATGCTCTGATACCATCTGTAACGGCGGGAATTTTCGACCCAGAAAATCAACATAAAACACACTGTTGACTATTCAAGCATCGAAAACACCAAGACATTAATAGAAGAATTTAGAGGGTGAGAAAGAAAAGATAGAACTAATAGAATAGAAGAAGAAGAAGATCACAACTGAACAGAATCAGAGTAACACGAAACTCGCAGCGGAACAAAATAAGATGTATTATATAACATAACTTTGAATACAAAACTGTATTGTATATACATACCATTATCAGAGTACAATACATCATATCACAGCGGAAATAACTCTACATAACTAATGGTGAAGCCTCCTGCTTTTGAGCTCCTCCAAGTGAATCTGCAAAGCCTGAAACACTTGACTGCCCGTACAAATTTGGGCACCCAAGAGTTTAGGGAAACAAACAAAATAAACTCTGGGTCAGTCATGGGACTGGTGTGAGTAAATTCCAACCATACTGTTTTACTTTGAAAATCCTTTTCAAAACAAGAAGATAATAGTAAGACCAGCCCACACATAAATATGGACGGTTTTTACCTTATTATAACCCGAAATATTCTTGATATCAAAACTAGTGATATTATGATAATGTCTAAACAAATAATTATCCAAGTAGTAGAACGCTTACATCTCACGCTCCACATATATATAGTATAAAATCATAAACCGCAGGGCGCTTATCGGAGAATGGTTTTCAACAGACAAGGTATGGGAGCACCTTCTGAATAGTGTACTCTAGAGGGGATACACTCAGGGTTCAACAAGAACGTCTTGCAACCCGGCCACACATGACCGCTCACTCATTTAGCTTGAGTGTCGTGAATATATTGCCACCACGGTTGTAGGCCATCCAACCGTCCATCCGAAGATACAGAATCAAAAAGAAGTATAAATACGAATTTTCTCTAGATCGGTGACAATACACCCTGCTTGGGGATGACCCAACTAGCCATGCTGCCTAGCCCAACTTTTGTTACTTTCTGGTTGTGAGGCTAGAGGCTACGTCTATCTTCAGAACATCCGATCACCATTCACTTTGAATGCCACATCGTCAAATCCGTAATCACACATTGATTACACAAATGCACACTGGGTGTAGAATAAAGAGAAGTTATCTTCTCCCCACCAACTTGGTATATTCGTAAAATTAACGGTGTGACCGTTGGAAATCCTCTGTCAGACACTCGTCCATACAAGTTGTCCTGGGACTGGACAAACAAAACACACCATTCTATAACTGGTCGATCCTTGCATTTAACTCTGTCTTCAATTATCTTCAGCATATCTAATTTGCAACGATTATGCCTATACGGAGTGGTTTCCGGATAATATATCCAACCGGACTCTCCGTATTGACAACGATGGTCAAAACACTTCGATAGTCGGTTATTTAACCATCGGAGTAAAAACAAACATCCATTCTAATGTATAACTAAACACCACACAACCACGGGCACTTTTATTTGACATTCGTTTTATTTTTCGAATTCCCATATCTTACCAGATATATCTCAAATCCCATTTTAGCCTTTTCATACTTCTTGGAAAACATTTCCAGTTATTATAAACTCTTATTCTTTCATGTTCCAGAAACATACGTTATTAACGTTCGAAACATTTTCATTCTTTTCACATTCCTTGGTTTCTACACTTGGATCGTATACCCTATCTTCATTGGAAAATATTTCCAATTTCATTATAAATATTTTAATCGGCCAACCGTTTACTTTTAAAACATAATTCACTTTAAAATGTGAATGCCATTCCTGTTATAGAAATCTGAATACCTTTATCAATTAACTCTTTATTCAAGTAATACTTATCTCGTTTACCGAAACCTCTTTCATACTTTATATTCCCAATCCACTTTATAAACTCTGTTTTCTAAGACAACTTCTTATCAAATCGATATCAAGTTTATAACTAAATACTGACTCCTATCCTATCAACATTTATTTGTTTGAACTAAATGTTAATTATTTTATCAGATTATAATCCCTAAAAATAGTTTACTTTTAATACATTCAACATCGTCGAATTCTAGTTACAAATCCTAACGGTTTAATTCTAATCACATTTCGAACATCGAAATGCTGTCATCAGTTTCTAATACGATTCCCCAATTCTTTTTCTAAACTCTTTCTTATATTTCTTTGAACAAACGTCGTTACTTATTACTCTAGAATAAGTGGATTTCAAACCAACTGTTACATTTCCTAGGAAGTGCTGCTATATATAAAAGTCACGCTTAAGTCAAATTAACAGCAGTTAATTTGTCGCTATAGTCCTAAACTTGTCATACGCTGTAATATTCTCCTTATAACTAATTACAGTCATACTTACCTTATCAACAGCGTTATTTTATTGCTATAGTTCAACTTATCATACGCTGTAATATTCTTTGTTATAACTAATCTTGACATAACAGTCACACTTATCTTATCAACAGCGTTATTTTATTGCTATAGTTCTAAGACTTGCATACGCCGCCATATTCCTTTTATACTAATCTTGACATCTATAAAAATCTTGACATCTCTTTCTGTTACAAAAATCTTGACATCTCTTTCCGTTACAAAAATCTTGACATCTCTTTCCGTTACAAAAATCTTGACATCTCTTTCTGTTACAAAAATCTTGACATCTCTTTCCGTTACAAACTGATATCGTTCCTCGGTAATAGCGAAGCCGTTCAAGTTGGGGTATTTTATTTACCTCTCAGACCTTGATCGACAACGTTCTTACCTTAGAACCGATACAAGTCTGTATTCAAATTCCTTATTACTTAATATATTTATTAAATCGTATTTCCTTGTTGTATTTTGGAATATGGTTTTACAACACCGTATTCTTACTTTGGAATCTCTGTGGTTTATGAATATTTAATTTAAACATTAACTCTTTGCTTTCTCCATTTCCCAGTTCTTATCTATAACTTCTTAAATGGTAATTAACTCTCATTATTTTTGATAAACTTATTTCTAACTTGTTTTCATTAGATTAGTTAAAGACCAATTAATCTAATAATCATGTTCCCAAATAACAGTTGATTAAATCAACTTATTTCCATCAGTAAATTCATTAACTGATTTTAATTACTTCTTAACATTAGATTAATCTAATTAATCTAATGATATTTCTAAATTATTTATCTTAAATATAATTATCCAAATATTTAATCGTCGGATAGTTTTTACTTTATAAACTTGTTTAAATATCAACAATCGCTTTTATTTGCTTTATAAAAACGAACTCTAAAATACTGGTTTATAATAGAACTTCTATTATAATTTTAAACTTCACTTTAATTATTAAAATATAGCTTCTATAATTAACTTCATTGATTTGCCTGACGGTAAATCAGTTTCTTAACAAAACGATGGTTTTACGGTCGACTGTTTACATTTTCTAAATCGATATCGTTTATTTATTTAATCTAAACAAATGTTGAATTTTCGTTCAACATCAATATTCACACCGGGTTTTAAATATAATTCGGGTTCAAACAGTGCATACAAAACAAACAGTACATATAAATATCGAGGAATCCGGTCGGATTCCTCCAACCGGTTTCCGCATCCACAGATGTCAGTCAACACAATTTTCACTAACTCTATACTAGGGGTTATTCTAATCGGTGGAATCAATGTCCAACTGATGATGTGTACATATATATATAACGGTATATAATACTCAACCAAATTAATTGTAATCTACCTAATCGACTGTCACACAGCATTCAAACAACATTAAAATATAATTGCAATATTTTAAAATAGATCAGATTTAGTGATTTTACTCACCTTGGCGCGTTAACCGTTAAATAACGATTTGTGTTGGCTGATTTGCTTGAACGGTTTAATTTGTCTAAATCCAGACGAGTGCCAAATCGCTTTAGACCGGTTCCAGTCATACCCGCTACACACACTACGCCACTCCGGCATTTGCACAACCGTTGCTACCATTATGGTGCGGCACCTTGAATCACACGTTGACCAAACAATGTCCACTGCAAAACTCCATCATACCCGTCTGCATCCTATTTTTCTGCCCACGCTATTATTTTATTTTATGATCTTCCATTTTCTTCATTTCCTTTTTATATAGGCTTCATCATTTTTTTCCTCCTCTGGGCTTATAGTTCGGCCCATCAGCAAAGAAAATTCCCCCCTCTAAAATCTCCATACCCTTTCTACAACGCTCAGTTCCTTATTACCATACAGGAATGTCGGCTATTCCTCATTAGTTGCCCGCGAAGACACTGAACATCTTGGTCACGCATACCCACCCAACTCAGCACACCCATTCCTTTATGAAAATATTCCAAGCCGTCTTCAGTGCACCCCCACAGGAATACCCAATCACCTCGACTACTCCTCACCGTCGAACGCAGCGCTCCCAACTGCGCTTGTCCATCACCACCAAGAAGTGCTCGCATGCCCTCCTGTCTTCCTTCATATTCGCGCTTCAGTTTTCAATCAGCACGTATGTTTCTCAAACCTCACATCTTCACAAAAACATACTTCAGTACACATATTCACATCATTTCCTTACATGCAAAATGCACCACGTGCTTCCTGTCCTTAAATGCTTGCGCATCACCATACTGCTTCCATTTGCTTCCCCACTTCATGCTTGCGCATCACCATTTCGACCACCGAACATTGCACCGCGGCCACCAACAGACCGGATCGCCTTCTCATCATCCACATCACCACCGCACAGCGCCATCCCCCTTCAGTCAAAATCCGATGTTACGACCAAACTCCCCCCTTGCCTAAAACTTGTGACAATAAATATCACGGTTTTCCACTGGAAGATCTCGCTCAAACTCCTCCTTCCTATACTTGCGGCTTCAGCTCTTCTACATGCTGCATACACAGCACGACATCACCCACCTTATACACTTCACCCTTCAGTGATCCCGTCCACCTCGTCACCATCTCAAACCTCGCCTACACTTCCGATGGACCACTGAACTCCGCTCCGACTCACTCTCTTGCCAACGGACCTCCGCACGTTCATCTCTACTGACTACTCTTCCTCTCTCCAACTCCTCTTCACTCAAGTCTTCACCTACTCACAAAACTTATACCACTCACACTGCATCACTACTTCATACTTTCACCATTATACAGTTCGCTGTTGCCGCTGCCTTCTACTCCATCGTCCTTCACGCCCATGCAGTTCCATTTTGCCCTACCACGTTCATCCCTTCGGTGCCACACATCCCAGTGACGACCTCCCAAGCTTTCTGGCTTTGTTACGTCCTCACAGCAACTTCAATATGTATGCCGCATATTTACAGTTAGACCTCCCATACAAAAATACTTCACTTGTATTCTCCACGTGCAAAATAACCACTTCATCAGTGCGTGGTTTTTCCGCATCGACACCTTCAGCTCCTGTCCACCGAGTTGCACTCGAACGTCCCTCTTCATTATCTTTTAATTCTAGATCTGAGGCTTTAAGAAGAAGTATTGGTGAGGAGAGAAAATTATAGGGTGATGGGTTTATATAGAGGACACATATGTATATTATATTAAGGATCAGACGTGGTTGCTTGCTGAAATTTTGCCGTGAATTTAGGAATAGCGTAATGGTTTTCTCCCTTAGGTTCGTGTGTGCTTTACCACCAGGGGATGGCTTGCTAAATTTTCAGTGTACGTTTGTTTTGTTATGATTAGATATTTTTCGGTATCGATTGTACGAAATTTTATAGGGACCTCTATCAATCGAAATAAAAATACCATTATAATGACCAACGTCCCACGATCCAAAAAATATAATAATACCGGTAGATTGACTCATATTTTGAAACCCCGAAATACCGATACAGGGTGCACAATACTTCAAATAAAAAGTTGCATATTTAATTAATTAAAAATTATAGTAAAATTCTAAAAATTAAATTATCGCTGCGCCTCAAAAGAACCTTGTCCCGATTTGCACCCGATATCAAGTTATATTCAAAAAACTGTTACGGTCGATATATGATTTCACAGCGACTTTTCGAATATTTGATTTGGACATATCTTGCAGTATATACGACGAAATCTCGATTTTTCACTTCTGTTAGAAAGATACAGTTCAACAGATTCCAACATTTCTCGTTTCGAAGAAATCCGATTCAAAACGAGTCCGGTACACTCAGTTGAAGTTCAGAACGTTAAATTACGAACTGCATCGTCGTTATGGGCTCGATTATAATTAATATATATCTTTATACGTTCAACTTCGTTTTAATTAATATATAAATCCACTTATATTACAATTTCAATATTTAAACTGATTTAAATATTCAAATACAAATCGACAAAAATGCGGGACGTTACATTCGATTAATCTCCTTTCGAATAAACTATATTCTATTAACTCCTTTAATTTTATTTGAATAAACTATTTTGAATAACTCCTTTGGATTAACTCATTTGGATTAACTCGGTTTGATTAACTCATCTTGGCTAACTCAACTCGATTAACTCATCTTGATTAACTTACTTGATTAACTCAACTTATCTAACTCAAGTTATTTAACTCCTATCTAATAACTAATATTCGATTAATTTATATTCGAATAACTATGTCTGTTTTAACTTTATTTCAAATGGCTAATATTTGATTTAACTCCATTCGCTTGACTTTAGATCGCAGCGATCACAATGGTTACGCCTGATTCCCTCATGAAACATCTGACCGCCATAGGCTATCTGCAACCCTGAGAATTACGCTAACAGTCGTACGAAATGGCGGCTCATCCTGAATAACTATGTTTGACTAACTCTATCTCAAATAACTGTATTCGATCAACTCTAATTGAATAACTAATATTCAATTAATTCTAATTCGATTAACTATGTTTAGTTAACTCTAATTCGATTAATTCTTACTCTAATCGATTTACTCTAACTGATTCACTCTAACTGATTAACCTAACGGATTAACTCTAACTGATGAACTCCCTTGATTAACTCTATGTTTATTTAGTTTCAAATATCGATGTTGAAATCGATTCTTACTTCTCTATATAAGTCCTGACTTATATATTCAATCTATTCAACGATAAACATTTCATTTGATTTATAAAATATTATTTATAAATTTATCTTCTCAATCTATCGGTTAGAAAAATTCTATTTAAAATCTTTGCTTTAAATCCATATCATGTTATACCCGTGTGCGAAGCAAAGGTCTAAACCTTACAAATATAAAATTCTCCTTTTATACAATTTTAGTCACTTTTCAAGTATTCCCTTTTATAATCTATTTATTTACAAAATAAATCCATTTCTGATAATTCTATTTATTTTATAAAATATTTTCTATTCATAAAATCTATTGATTTCATAAGTAATTCCTTTGATAATCTAACTATTCCCTTTTCTATTTGTTTTACAATTATTTCCTCTTCTTATTCTACTTATTTTCAAATAAATATCCCTTTTCAATTCTATTTGTAAGTGGTTTACAAATATTTCTTTTTCATTTCTATTAGTAAATGTTTTACAAATATTTCCCTTTAATTTTATTGATTTGATTAACAAATCAATATTCCTTTTTAATCTATTTATTTTCTAAATAAATATTTTCTTTTTATAAAATCATTTGATTTTATAAATATTTCTTTTTTTAGTATATCATTAAAATTTTACTTTTTAACATTCCAGTATTCGTTATAGTATTTAACGTACCATATAACAATGATCAGTATCATTCCAACATATAAAATCA
Organism: Allium sativum; assembly: GCA_030737875.1. NCBI lineage: Eukaryota > Viridiplantae > Streptophyta > Magnoliopsida > Asparagales > Amaryllidaceae > Allium > Allium sativum. Next base: position 437,185,482 of record CM060912.1, read on the forward strand.
ACAACAGATTTCATATCACATCATATAACATAATATATAAAAAAAACAGTAAAATAAATGTTGAGGAACCCAATTGGGTCCCTCCGACATGGTTTCCTGCATTCACAGATGTTAATCAACATAAATAACATGAATGTGAAGTATTCTGATAAACAGAATTAATATTCAATTAACGATATATATATATCGTTATCTAAATTTTCAACCAATTAACTAGCAGTTAAACCAAACAGCCAACACATAGAAAACAACCATCATTTATAAATTCTAAAAATATTTTATAAAAATTTAAATCGAGTAGAGTTAGTGAGATTTACTCACCTTGCTCGGTTTATCGTTAAATAACGATAACCGTTCAAAAGATTCAGTCAGGCGTTTTATTTTGCCATAAATTGGGATGAGCTCAAATCACTCCCAATCAGTTTCATTGCGAAGTCCTCATCCCTACGATCCCAACGGATCCGACCATTCGTGATTCTGATATCGTATGATAAAGATATTAATTATACAAGTTATATACATTACGATTATTATTTAAATAATAAACCAATTAAACTAATCCTAATCATCACTTACTCCCTTAATCTATCATTACCCGATAACCCTTCTTCCACTCCCAGGTATTCACGATGCCTTCACAACCCATGGCCATTTTCGATTCTTCACATCCACCGTTCTTGTTCATTTTGCCACTAACTCCACAACAATCCCACAAATGATTACCTCTTCGATCTCCTTCTATCTCCATCCTATTTTGGTAAAGCTCGCACCCCAGAAACCAAATGGCATCGAACAATATCGCTCACAACACCGTCTAACCCTCGACAAAAAAAACATTCCGATCCTCACCAATTTTTCCCAATGCACTCAATTCGATCCCAATAACTCGAAAACAACATTGACTTGAACCATTCCTTCCTCATTTCGGCAAAAACTTAAACCCTAACTTTTGCTGCCATACTCGACATCATGGAAACATGATCGAACGAAGCAAAATCGATAGGAAATTGAAGAGAACACCTTCATGAAGTCAAATATATACATACCAGGATTTTATGATATTTGTTTGCATTTATTTTGATTTAATAAAGATTGCGATTTGGGTTTTTGCTGAGAACAGGTTGCGGCGGATTTTTTTTGTTGATCAGAGAAATTGTGAGAGGGGTTTTGGTGAGTTGAGATAATATATAGGATAGAAATATTAATTTTTTTATTTGATTTTTATATTTTTATTTAAGCTATTGTTGTTTCCACTCGTGTTTTAAAATTCTTGTGATCACGTACAATCCCCAAAAATCACGAAAATGGACATGTAGTAACAGTTTGACATTGCGGACCAAACGAAACTGGTTTCGTCGAATTCCGACTCCATAAGCTCACACAACATATTTTTAAAGTCAGAAAATTGACTGTTTTCACATTAAAATCCCGTACGGCCACACACTGACCCCAAAATCACAGAAATTGAAATCTAACAATAATTTGACATTACGAATCCAACAAAATTGGTTTCGTCGAAATTTGGTGGTCGTTTGAAAAACTGGCTATTTTTAAAGCTCTTAATAACCCATTTAAATATATAAATATATTTAAAAACAATTAAATTAAATATTTATAAATAAATATTATCGTATATATTCAAATAGAATATTATTCAACTCCACAATATTCCTATGTGAATTTCTAACTCGATATTTCAAATCCTGATTAAATCGATATTCAATTTATAATGAAATTCCTTTTATAAATATAAATAAATCGTTATAAATTATAAAGGAATTCCATAACGACTTTTCTAAAATTTTATTTGTACATATCTCAAAATCTACATGACGAAATCATGATTTTCTCTTCCATCAGAAAAATATACTTCACCAGTTCCTAACGTTTCTTGTTTCACAGAAATCCGATTTAAAACGGCTTCTGTATATTCGGTTGAAGTTCGAATCGCCAAATAACGAACTGCTGCGCCATTTCAAGCTCGATTATATATTATAATTATAAATTCAAACTTCATTTAAATAATATATTCGTTATTCTAATTCAATTCTAAACTGAATTAAATATCACAGATGATCCAATTCACACCATTTTGTGAATTCCATTATTTCTGACTATTTCAGAAATTAAATATATTATTATCTTATTTATTGTAATTAAATATTCAATATTATTTAATTTTGGTCATTTTAAATAACCAAACCATTATTTGAATAATTAAATAAATTATTTATATACCATAAAAATACGGGTCGTTACATACTTTCCCCCTTAAAATAATTTCGTCCTCGAAATTGCTAAGGTAGAAATCAAACCCTATTAACTGGGTAAAAATTATTTATTTTATTTTTACTTCAGTTTCAACTGAACCAATTAATTCCAATTAAAATATTAATTTATTCCTACTAACGAAAATTTTCAAAAATTCTGAAAATTTTCTAACACCTTAAATTTTCGGAAAATATCGCCAGCACCTCCTTTGTACCGGTCAATAGTTCAAACCCCAACTCGCCTCTCTAGGCCCTTTCCTTTCAAAAAGAAAATCAAAAAGCCAAGCGGCTTGCCGATTCAGCGCATAAAAAACTCATATGGAAATTTAAACATGTACCTTTTTGTCGGGTATATCATTATATCCTTTCCATCTGCTACCCTATCAGCATATACAAATGCATTTCCAAACAAAATTCCAATTTTTCCGTCAAAACCAAATCATTCATGTATCCAAGCCAAATTCTATTTCAAACCAAAGTTCCATCCTTAATTCCAACCTCCTAACTCATCAATTCAATACCATTTCAGATCCCTGTCTCACAACTCAAAAATGTGATTCTAATTCAATTTCCAGTTAATTGGTTTCAACTCAGTTCATATTTGCTTTCACAAATTTCTATTTAATTTGTTTTTAATACAACTATCTATTCCTGGGAGTTTTAAACAGCTTACCATATCGGAAAATCAAACTTTCCTTTTCAGGATTCAAACACTTGTTTTTTTTCAAATCAATTCAAAAATCATCTCTTTGGTAGTAATCCGTCACTTAGAAACTCGAAAATGAACACTAATGATGTCGCGATTCATCATCAGGGTTATTTCCCGCTATCGAAGTGAGTTCAATACTATATCACTTTCAAAATAACTTTTAAACTATTCCTTTTTGAAATACATTTCGAAATACCATTCACAATGCTGGTAAAACAATTTAAAATCTCCTAGGATTTTAAAATTTTCTTAAACTTAACTCAAATCCACTTACAATCACTTTTTCCCCAGTTTTCAGAATTTTAATTCAAATTCAGATTTAATTCAGATTTAATTAATCTGCTTTTATGTTATACGAACCCAAATTGGTTATTTATATAACCATTTCAATTATTATCAACTAACATAGCCAATATATGATAATAATTCCAAGATATACCTTTCTTTTATATCAAAATATATTTTGGGTAAAATTATTTCATTTACCCTCTTTCAAAACATACTGTGTCGGTTTATCGTACTTGAGTGTTTAGAAACTCCTATCGATACAATGGATCAAACTGATCGACCAAAATTCATAAACAACTCAATCGATAAACCTCCACAATATAAAACCATTTTTATAAAATCTACAAATACGTTCACTTGTATATATACACTCAGACTCAATCTAGGGTATTACTAACCCCATCTCTACTGAGTCACGCCATAAAGCCAAGGTAATCAATTAACCTTCTGCTCTGATACCGCTGTAACGACCCGGGATTTTCGACTCCAAAAATCAACACAAAATTACCATGTTGACTATTCAAACATCGGAAATACCTGATCATTATTAGAAAGAAGTTAGAGGGTGAGAATAGATAAGATAGAAAATTAGAATAGAAGAAGAAGAACACAATCAGAGTAAACACGAATCTCACAGCGGAACGAATAAAATATATTATAACATAACTTTGAAATAAAATAGTATATATATACAATAACATTATCAGAGTACAACACTTACAAACGGCGGAAATAACAATAGCTATATAATTCTGAAGCCTCCTGCCTCAAGCTCCTCCAGTATATCTGTAAAGACTTGAAATGCTTGACTGCCCGTACAAATTTGGGCACCCAGGAGTTTAGGGAAAAAACAAAACAAAATAAACTCTGGGTCAATCATAGGACTGGTGTGAGCAAACTCAAATCATTTGGTTTAACTTTTCAAATCCTTTTCAAAAGAAAAGATAATCGTAAGACCGATCCACACATAAACACGGATGGTTCTTACCTTACGATAATCTAAAAAAAATTTGGAAATCAATATTATCTGATATTATAATAGTGTCTAATCACAAGTAATTAACAATTTAGCAGAATGCTTGCATCTCACGTTCCACATATATAGTATACAAACAAAACTGCGGGCGCTTATTGGAGATTGGATTCCGACTATGACAAGGTATGGACCACCTGCCGATAGTGCATCTCTAGAGGCGAATACACTGGGTTCAACAAGAACGTCTAGCAACCCGGCCCACACATGACCGACCACTCATTTCGCTTGAGTGTATCGAATGTATATCACCAACGGTTGGGAGCAGCCCACCATTTCCCGAAAAGGGACAACATCGAAAATAGGTAAAGAATGAATTGGATTTTCTCTAGATAGGTGATATACACCCTAATGGGAGCGACCCACTTAGCCATGCTGCTTGCCCGATTTCTGTCATTTCCCGGTTGATGAGGCTTGAGGTCGTAACGTATCTTTGATACACCTGACCACCCTTCACTTTGAATGCCAAATTGTCATACCTGTTAAATCACAAATTGATTTCTCTAAAAATACCACGGGTATAAAGCTAAGAGAAACGAATTCCTCCGCCACCAAACGTAAGTACGTTTGAAGAGATCAACTTACGCGATCCATTAGATATACTCTGTCAGACATTTCTCCATTCACGTTTGTCCTGGGACTGGACAAACCGAAGGCACTATTCTGTAAACAGGATAGCCCTTGCATAACTCCGTCTTCAATTATCTTCATCATATTTGATCGCAACACTAACGTCCATATAGGGTGGGTTTTCAGATAATAAATCTGATCCTGGTCTCTCCGTACGACGACGGAAATATGGTCAAAAACTTTGATAGTCGGTGATTTAACAATCAAAGAAAAATAGGTGTACAACCAACGATCTTATTTCCAGATTGAAATTCGATCGATCAATCATCAATCAACACTTATCTCTTTTAATTAAATTAATCATTTATTTATTCATTACCCATTTCTATATACTCAACATTTCTTATTTTCTAAATTTTGGAAATATACGTCATCAAACATTGGAAAACATTTCCATCTCTGTTTCACGTATTACTGTCATTCCAGTATTCTTTCTCATCAACATTTCATTTTCTATGATTAGAAAATATATCTGATTATATTTGGAAAATGTTTCCAAAAATTTTTCATTTGATTTAAACAGATGTTTAAATAAAACATCACTAAGCCAATTTGAACCATTACACTCATTAACTAAATTCACTTAATCAATCTTTATAATCAAACCTTACCAATCCCTTAGTTAAAAACGAAGTCAATCAAGTTGGGGTATAATTACCTCTCAGACCTAAACTGAACAACATTTCTAACCTCGAAATAGACAAAGTTCACTTTTTAAACCTTTAAAAACTTCCTTATGTAACTCGGATTCTATTTATGAATTCCGTTCTTTATTTTAAAACATTAATTTTAACTATAGCGTTGTAATTCCTTTCTTCTTAAATATCTAACTTTAAAATGTAATTTTTTCCTTAATTTAACTAAATAACTAAACCACTAATCTATTAATAAATAAGTAAATCTTGATTAAACTGGAAAGTAAATATTACTTTATAGAATTCGATATAATCGAATTCAGTGTATAATTCTCATTTTTGAATAATCTCTATTCGATAGCTCCTTTTCGAATAAACTATATTCCATAACCCTTTCTTCGAATAACTATATTCGATAACTCCTCTTCGAATGATTTACATTCGATTAACTCCTTTAATTTTATTTGAATAAACTATTTTGAATAACTACATTGGATTAACTCATTTGGATTAACTCGGTTTGATTAACTCATCTTGACTAACTCAACTCGATTAACTCAACTTGATTAACTTACTTGATTAACTCAATTTATCTAACTCAACTTATTTAACTCCTATCTAATAACTAATATTCGATTAATTTATATTCGAATAACTATGTCTATTTTAACTTTATTTCGAATGGCTAATATTCGATATAACTCCATTCGCTTGACTCTAGATCGCAGCGATCACAATGGTTACGCCTGATTCCCTCATGGAACATCTGACCGCCATAGGCTATCTGCAGCCCTGAGAATTACGCTAGAAGTCATACGAAATGGCGACTCATTCTGAATAACTATGTTTGACTAACTCTATCTCAAATAACTATGTTCGATCAACTCTAATTGAATAACTAATATTCAATTAATTCTCATTCGATTAACTATGTTTAGTTAACTCTAATTCGATTAATTCTTACTCTAATCGATTTACTCTAACTGATTAACTCTAACTGATTAACTCTAACTGATTAACTCTAACGGATTAACTCTAACTGATGAACTCCCTTGATTAACTCTACGTTTATTTAGTTTCAAATATCGATGTTGAAATCGATTCTTACTTCTCTATATAAGTCCTGACTTATATATTCTATCTATTCAATGATAAACATTTCATTTGATTTATAAAATATTATTTATAAATTTGTCTTCTCAATCTATCGGTTAGAATAGATTCTATTTAAAATCTTTGCTTTAAATCCATATCATGTTATAGCCATGTGCGAAGCAAAGGTCTAAACCTTACAAATATAAAACTCTCTTTTTATACAATTCTAGTCACTTTTCAAGTATTCCCTTTTACAATCTATTTATTTACAAAATAAATCCCTTTTTGATAATTCTATATTTATTTTATAAAATATTTTCTATTCATAAAATCTATTGATTTTATATGTAATTCCTTTGATAATCTAACTATTCCCTTTTCTATTTGTTTTACAAATATTTCCTCTTCCTATTCTACTTATTTTCAAATAAATATCCCTTTTCAATTCTATTTGTAAGTGGTTTACAAATATTTCGTTTTCAATTCTATTTGTAAATGTTTTACAAATATTTCCTTCCAATTTTATTTATTTGATTAACAAATCAATATTCCTTTTTAATCTATTTATTTTCTAAATAAATATTTTCTTTTTATAAAATCTTTTGATTTTATAAATATTTCTTTTTTTAGTATGCTATTGAAAAATTCCTTTTTAACATTCCAGTATTCGTTATAGTATTTAATGTACCATATAACAATGATCGGTATCATTCCAACATACAAAGTCAACAACAAATTTCATATCACATCATATAACACAATATAAGAAAAAAAACAGTAAAATAAATGTTGAGGAACCCAGTTGGGTCCCTCCGACCTGTTTCCCTGCATTCACAGACGTTAATCAACTTAAATAACATGAATGTGAAGTATTCTGATAAACAGAATTAATATTCAATTAACGATATATATATATATATATATATATCGTTATCTAAATTTTCAACCAATTAACTAGCAGTTCAACCAAATAGCCAACACATAGAAAACAACCATCATTTATAAATTCTAAAAATATTTTATAAAAATATAAATTGAGTAGAGTTAGTGAGATTTACTCACCTTGTTCGGTTTATCGTTAAATAACGATAACCGTTCAAAAGATTCAGTCAAGCGTTCTATTTTGCCATAAATTGGTACGAGATCCAAATCACTCCCAGTCAGTTTCATTGAAAAGTCCTCGTCCCTACGGTCCCAACGAATCTGACCGTTCGTGATTCTGATATCGTATGATAAAGATATTAATTATACAAGTTATATACATTACGATTATTATTTAAATAATAAACCAATTAAACTGATCCTAATCCTCACTTACTTCCTTAATCCATCATTACCCGATTATCCTTCTTCCACTCCCAGGTATTCACGACGCCTTCACAACCCATGGCCATTTTCGATTCTTCACATCCACCGTTCTTGTTTATTTTGCCACTAACTCCACAACAATCCCTTAAATGATTACCTCTTCGATCTCCTTCTATCTCAATCCTATTTTGGTAAAGCTCGCACCCCAGAAACCAAATGGCATCGAACAGTATCGCTCACGACACCGTGCAACCTTCGACAAGGAAACATGTCGATCCTCATGAATTTTTCCCAATACACTCAATTCGATCCCAATAACTCGAAAACAACATTGAATTGAACCATTCCTTACTCATTTCGGAAAAAACTCAAACCCTAGCTTTTATTGCCATACTCGACATCACGGAAACATGATCTAATAAAGCAAAATCGATAGGAAATTGAAGAGAACACCTTCCTAAACTCAAATATATGCATACCAGGATTTTATGATATTTGTTTGCATTTCTTTTGATTTAATGAAGATTGTGATTTGGGTTTTTGCTGAGAGCAGGTTGCGCCGGATTTTTTTTGTTGACCCGAGAAATTGTGGAAAGGGTTTTGGTGAGTTGAGATAATATATAGGATAGAAATATTAATTTTTTATTTGATTATTATATTTATATTTAAGCTATCGTTGTTTCCACTCATGTTTTAAAATTCCTATGATCACTTGTAATCCCCAAAAATCACGAAAAATGGACATGCAGTTACAGTTTGACATTGCGGACCTAACGAAACTGGTTTCGTCGAATTCCTACTCCGTTTGCTCACACAACATATTTTTAAAGTCAGAAAATTGAGTGTTTTTCGCATTAAAATCCCGTACAGCCACACACTGACCCCAAAATCATGGAAATTGAAATCTAATAATAATTTGACATTACGAATCCAACAAATTGGTTTCACCGAAATTTTGAGGTCATTTGAAAAACGGGCTATTTTTAAAGCTCTAAATAACCCATTTAAATATATAAATATATTTAAAAACAATTAAATTAAATATTTATAAATAAATATTATCGTATATATTCAAATAGAATATTATTCAGCTCCACAATATTCCTATGTGAATTTCTAACTCGATATTTCAAATCCCGATTAAATCGATATTCGATTTATAATGAAATTCCTTTTATAAATATAAATAAATCGTTATAAATTATAAAATCGTTATAAATTATAAAGGAATTCCATAGCGACTTTTCTAAAATTTGATTTGTACATATCTCAAAATCTACACGACGAAATCCTGTTTTTTCTCTTCCATTAGAAAAATATACTTCACCAGTTCCTAACGTTTCTTGTTTCATAGAAATCCGATTTAAAACGGCTTATGTATATTCGGTTGAAGTTCGAATCGCCAAATAACAAACTACCGCGCCATTTCAAGCTCGATTATAATTATATTATAATTATACGTTCAAACTTCATTTAAATGATATATTCGTTATTCTAGTTCAATTCTAAACTAAATTAAATATCATAGATGATCCAATTCACACCATTTTGTGAATTCCACTATTTCTGACTATTTCAGAAATTAAATATATTATTATATTATTTATTGTAATTAAACATTCAATATTATTTAATTTTGGTCATTTTAAATAACCAAACCATTATTTAAATAATTAAATAAATTATTTATATACCATAAAAATACGGGTCGTTGCAGTTATATGTTAACATGGTGTTTTCTATGTGTCGACATATACCTAGTACAAAATTAATTTTTGAGAATTTTTCAAGTGTTTTGATATAAATATAATTCTGAAAATTCTGGAATTAAAATATAGTGTTACAAATTAATATTATAAAGTAGGAAATCATATAAAAACATAAATATAAACTATATAAACATATTTATAAAATTATAAAGTTTAAAACTATATAAATATAAAGTATTAATATATAAATATATAAAACTTATAAAACTTGAGTTTGAAAACCAAAGTAAAATAAGAAAGAAAAGTAGAAAAGATAGAAAATAAAACAGAGAGGATTGAAGATTGAATTTGGAATTTGAAAATAGAATTTGAATTTGAATTTGAGTCTGGATTGCTACTAGAGTCTTACATAATCTAAACTCTATAACTATATTTATCTTGAGCTCTTGAAATCTTGAATACTCATGAGTCTTGAAATATCTATGAATTCTGAATGTCTAACATCTTTAAACTGTACAATCTTCAGTAATATTTCCTGTATACAAATCATGCATATGTGTGTATATATATATATTCTAGATAAAAATATTAGTATATATTTTACAATCAATTAATATTGAAATAAGGCTATTGTCATCAAAACTCCATTCTCCAACAGTCTCGACCCACCCAAGGGGGCAAGTCGACCCAGGTCATGTTCTGCAAACGTTGTTTTCCAGGCACGGTTTCGATTGTTTGGGCTATGTTTTGGGTTTTGCTTCCAAATCCTTCTTCCAATATAATGGCCTAAAATCCAACGCACCTGGACACCCTAACTTTATTATAAATTGCCTCCAAAACCTAACCCAATCCTCGCTACTCCATTTCTCTGCCTCTTTCAAATAACCCTCTTATCTAATAAAATTCTAATGGAGTATTAAGGCTTGGTTCTATACATATTTTTGGAAAATATTCATAGATAGAAAGGTTCTACTGAGGCTTATTGGATTTGCTCAAATTTAAGGTGAGTATCTTTATGAGTACGAGATTTCTTCCAAGTTTACGTCAAAATTGATACAATAGTTGTTACAATTGTTTCAGATCTAAATGTTTCTATAGTTATACACAAATCTAGTTCATTTGTTGTTTATTTACAGATCCAACTATCTCTAATTCTTTTCTCTGTAAATAATTCTTTTAGATCTGAATTTTGTTCTTGTTCTTCCTTTTTCATTAAATCCATTACTATATTTTATTTCAGCTACATATACCTTTGTTCTTCATTTTATTGCAGTTCTGTAATTAGACCTATTTTTATTTCAGATCCACTTCTGTCTATTTGGGCCTAGGCCATTTCCTTTTTATTTATGACGTTGAATTTAAGGATTTTGAGCCTGAACCTTTCATCCTCTCTTATTTTGCGCAATTTGATTAAAACATGACATGGGACAATAATAGTGCAATTGGATAATAATAAGAAGTTGTATAAAAAAGAATAATAGGGGCTTAGTGAAATTTTATACAATAATGAAAATGAGTATGAAAGGGGCATATTGAAATTGGATTAAAAGATATAATCAACAAACGAACTGTAATATTGGAAAAATAATGAAATTGGACAAGTATTGCAATCTACGGTGAACTGTAATTTGGAAGATAATGAAACTGAATAAAAAAAGGGATATTGGGCATGCTGGGAATTGATTAATATTATATTCGAATAATGGATTGTACATTAGGATAAATCTTTATTAAAGAATATTCATTTTTTTGTGAATTGGAATAAATTTTATTTAATAGGACATTAAGTAACATGTAATTGGAGACCATGTAATACTGGAATAAAATGAATTTAATTGAACACCAAGTGACATGGGAAAAGGGTTGTATAAAAAGGTAACATTAATTAGAAATGTTAGTACAACCAATTAATATAACATGTGGTTATATTGGGCTTATGAATGAACTTAAACATTGTAACAACCCGGAAAATCTGGGCCAGTTTAAAATTTTTATTTTGGCAATTTTAGCGAATTTTGATTATTTAAAATGAATTATTTTAAATAATATCGACGAGAAAATTTATTTTGAATATAGTTCGAACGTATATATTATATACGTCGTCGTTAGAATATATAATAATTATATATAATTATAAAAGGAATTGAAAATGGCGCGGTAGTTCGAAAATTCGATTTCTAATTTCAAATGAATATACAGAATTCAATATAAGTCAGAATTGAACGAAACAAGGAATATTTGAATCTGTATAACTATATCTTTGTAACGAAGTTAACAAACTGAGATTTCATCTTAGAAATGATAAGATATGTCCAGTTGAAAATTAGAAATAGTCGCTGTGGAATTTATATATATTTTTATATATATAAGGCCCTTAAAAATGGACATTTTGCAAATGACCTCGGATTTCGACGAAATCAGTTTTGTTGGGTCCGCAGTGTCAAGTTATTGCTAGGTTTCAAATTTCATAATTTTTCGAATCAATATGTGAGCGTGGCAAAGGAAAACGTGTTTGACCAGTTTCAGTTGATTTTAATCGACTGAAAATTGGCCATTTTTCAAACGGTCTCAGAATTTGACGAAACTAGTTTTGTTAGGACCGTATCGTCGATACGAAGCTAGAAAATATTTTTCTGGAATTTTTCTAGTTAGTATGTGACCCCGGTAATTTGAAATGTGCGTTTAAAATTCAATATAGTAATTTAAATGTAAATATTAACGGAGACTGATTCAAACAGTCGAATCAACATACGATACATATCCCATTGTGTTCGGAATGGGGGTGAAACGCTATGGACGACAGGCGGTGGACCTCGTTTAGAGGTCGTTTGAAAAAGTTGACTTTTTGAATTAAAATAAAATAATTAAATTAATAAAAAAAAATATATAATCCCTCTTCCCTCCCTATACCTCCAGGCCCCCCCCCCGATAATTCAGAATCGAAAAAGAAAAAAAAAAAAAGAAAAAAAAGGGAGATCGAAATCGCGTCGAAGCCCCCCCCCACGCCGCCGCCGGTGGCAGAGCCACCACCACCTCGCGCGCCCCCCCCAGAGCCGTCGCGCAGCGCCCCTCCTCTTCCCTCTCCACTCTCCTCCTCCAACGTGAAGAACCCTAATTCCGCACCCCCTTGCTCACCTGAACCCTAGCCGCCGCAACCAGACCCCCTCCACCTCGCCTCGCAGCTCCGCTGCTCCCTCCTACTCGCGAACCCCCAAAGCGACGGAAGCCACAGCCCCCCCTGGACCCAAAACCGATGATGAACCCCCCCCCCCTGTAAGTATTTTCTGATTTTATTTATTTTATTTACTGATTTTATTTGTTTTATTAACTGAATTTTATTTGCTTATTAATCTGAATTTTTAAATTTTAAAAACTGATTTTATTTATTTTAAAACTGATTTTATTTATTTTAAAACAGATTTTATTTATTTATTTTAAGACGTGACTTTTAAAACAGAAAAGATTTGATTTTTAAAAGTAATATAATACGATCTTTATATTTTTAAAGTGATAAAAATATAGTTTTTATATTTTTAAAGAATTAAAAATATAATCTTTATAGGATAGAGAATATTAAAATATCATCTTTGTATATGTAGCAAAATAAAAATCTGATTTTTATTTTATATACGTTGAAATCAGGTGAAATCTTTAAATTTAAAAAGGTGAAATCTTTAAATTTAAAAAGGTGAGATCTTTAAATTTAAAAAGGTGAAATCTTTAAATTCAAAAAGGCGAAATCTTTATATGGAAAATAGCGGGATAAAAATATAATTTTTTATCTATATAACATAGAAGTAAAAATTCGATTTTTATATTGAATAGCAAAGTAAAAACTCGATTTTTATATTGAATAGCAAAGTAAAAATTCGATTTTTATAATGAATAGCAAAGTAAAATTTCGATTTTTATATATTGAATAGCATAGTAAAAATTCGATTTTTAAATATATGAAGTGATTATAAAAGTATGATTTTTAAATTGAAAGTGAATAAATAAAAATGTGATTTTTATTTTAAAGACATCGAAATATAAAAATGTGATTTTTATATATATAGTGACTACGGGCAACGAAGACGATGAAGATGAAGATTTCTATCAAATGAAGTGCCGTGGAGCTTGGATAGCTTTCGGTGAGAATTTCTCACCTTTCAATTTATTTTTCTAGTTATATATATATATACTAGGATGCAGACGGTGCTTAGTAGCACCCGACACAATCGTCCACAGACCATGGACTTGTTTGTTTGATTGATTGGTGATTGATTGCGATATTGGTTTGAATGTGATTTGTGGTATGAAAAATCGAATCGATAAATTGGTTAGGATTAGACGTGCGCCGTTATAAGGCGAAGGAGTAAGGCTAGGTTAGACCCTTACTCCAAATTTTGTGGTTTGCATAACGAAAGTGAATTTGATTGATATGTGAATGGCGTGGGCCTTCACTAGACCGGGGACAAGGCTAGGCCTTATCCCGTTTTTAGTATCGTGCCGTTATGCCGCCGAAATTTTCTAAAATATGTTAGAAAAATAAAAATATCATTTTATTGAATAAATGAATTGAATAGAAATTCATAAGTTGAAATAAAATGTTTTATCGTTAAAAATATAATTTTTAACGTGAAGTGAATAAAATAGAATATTCATTTACAAACCAGATGGTTTGTTTATGTACACCTATTTGAATGACATTGATTGGGACGATAAATTTTACACATCGCCCAACAACACAAATAAAATATGTGTTTGATTGTTTGAAACCCCACACGGGTGTTGGGATGAAATTTGAAGTTCACTCATCCTGATTGATTGAATATGTCGATCGATTGATTGACAGGCTGTTATAAGCGTTGAATATCTATATTTGATGCTTTTACAGTGTAGTGCACTTTGGTTGATGGTTGATTATTTTCAATGTTAGTATATACATGTGTTGTATGAAAATCCATATAATTAACTTTATATGGTGATTGATTGGGCCTCATTCCAATTTGAAAAATAAAGAATATTATAAAATAAAAGTTCATGTGTTGACAGTACTCATTCATTGAGATTGGTCATGTGTTGAACGAAATATTTTGATAATAACAACTATTTTGAAAAAGAAATATTTGAAATAGAATATTTGAAAATAGAAATTTATGAAGCCGTGTTGATTAGATTGACGCCATTTTGACGTGAATCGATATTTATATCGATTTTATTCATCTTAAAAATGAATATTGAAAAGTGATTTCGAAATCGAATATTTTGAATTGAATTGAAAACGATTTCGAAATGAATTGAATTGAAAACGATTTCGAAATGAATTGAATTGAAAACGATTTCGAAATGAATTGAATTGAAAACGACTTCGAATTGAATTGAAAACGATTTCGAAATGAATTGAATTGAAAACGATTTCGAAATGAATTGAATTGAAAACGATTTCGAAATGAATTGAATTGAAAACGAATTGAAATGAATTCAAAATTGAATTGAAATTTGAATTGAATAGAAATGAATTTTAAAACGAATTTATAAAGAAGAATTCAATTTTGCTTTGAATTGAAATAGAAGTTGAAATAGAATTTGAAACGAATTTAAAACTATTTATATAATTCGTTATAAATAGAAATCGACGAAATATATATTATATATATTATATATATAATATAATGGCCTGAATAGAACGCGCCGCGCCGCGGCAGTTCGCGAATTTCGACCATTTGTTTCAAACGGACATTACGGGAGATCCGACCGTCGGATTCTCCTAAAACCGGAACCATTGGGTTCGTATCGAAAAGAGCTTTCTAAAGAATATTAGAAATTAGAAATCTAACGGTTGGATTTGGAATTATGTCCAAATCAAATTCGAAAAAGGTCGCTGTAAGTGCAGTTCGATGGCCATTGTTGGAAATCGACTGAACGGGCCTTGATAAAATTATTAAAAATAGTAATAATTTGTGTAAAATCATAAGAAATGATTTAGAAAGAATTGGGATGAAAAACTCCATATTTGAAAAGATAAAAATAGATTTTTATCGAAATAAACTAGTTTTGAACTAGAATTATAATTCTATTTATTTTATTTTTTTTAATAAATAAATTGAATTCGAAATGGGTTTGAAAATAACCAAAATTTCCAATGAATGCATTGGAGTGGATTTGAATCGAAATTGTCTTCGGAATATTTCGATGTTGGAATTCGTGATTATACAGGTGTTGTTATGGAAATTTGAAAGATATATATTTATATCGCTATTTCCAATACGACATTTGTTAGTCGTAGAATTCGATATTGAATATAAGCCGATATATTTTCTATTCAGAGCCTTGTATTGAATATCGAATGTGATTTGGGTTTGTCGTGAATGGTGTCTTCACTAACACTGTTCTTGAGCCCTGTTGAGAAAAGATTAAATCTTTTTATTTAGATTTAATGAAGTGTACCAATTAAATGATATTTAATTGGAATTGATATTGATTTTTGGGTTTATCGTGAACAGTGTTTTAAATAACACTTGTTCTTTAACCCGATAATTAATGAATGTGATTTGGGTTTGTCGTGAATGGTGTCTTCACTAACACTGTTCTTGAACCCAGTTGAGAAAAGATTAAATCTTTTTATTTAGATTTAATGAAGTGTACCAATTAAATAATATTTAATTGGAATTGAATTGATATTGATTTTTGGGTTTATCGTGAACAGTGTTTTAAATAACACTTGTTCTTTAACCCGATAATTAATGAATGTGATTTGGGTTTGTCGTGAATGGTGTCTTCACTAACACTGTTCTTGAACCCAGTTGAGAAAAGATTAAATCTTTTTATTTAGATTTAATGAAGTGTACCAATTAAATAATATTTAATTGGAATTGAATTGATATTGATTTTTGGGTTTATCGTGAGCAGTGTTTTAAATAACACTTGTTCTTTAACCCGATAATTAATGGGATATGACTTTGGGTTTATCGTGGACCGTGTTTTAAATGACACTGATTCTTTAACCCAGTCACAGATTAAAACTAAGTGGAGTTTTAATGAATCTTTAATTAGATTGAAAAGATCGAGAATGGAGTATCACCAGTTTTGCTCCAGGCGATAGTTAAATCTTTAATTAGATTTGAACGTGAAATTTAGAAACTAACTGTCGGTTAGCTAAGTAGAATGGTTTTCTGGATATTGATCTGATGTTGGTTTCGGCCTTCGGGGTTAATATTTGGGGAATTATTCTCTTGATTAATTTACGGTTAATGACTAATGAGTTGGAATGAGGCGTATGTTGTGTTTGTGTAACACTTTTATAATATATACGCGAGTTATTCGGAAAGGCCGGGTTTATCCCATTCTGAGTAACTGATACGACGATAAGTCGAAGAAGAAGACGATGGTCGAAGACCGGAGGTCTTCACGTCGTTTGGGTGATAACTGATGATCTTGATTGGGCTGTACACCCAAGAAGATGGAAACAGTTAGTGATCGTCCAGACGTACTTGGAGATCGATGGATATGCGGGGTACTAGGTGCCTCCGGTTTCGTTCAGACCCAGAACGGACTTGTAAATGGACTGTGTGTCTGACATCGGATTTCATTCTGTGTGACTGATATCGGTTGCATAGGATGGTTTGCCTGTGTGGCATGCTAAGATGCAAATGATCAAGGCTTCTGTTGAAAAGCAAAGTCTTGTGGTTGATGATCAAAGCACGGCCTTTGTGGCGTAGCTTTGTGTAACGTTTACCTCGCGTGTTTCACACCAGGTATGAACCAAAAACGGGAGACGGACCTCAGGGAGGACTTGCGTTTCTTTCTAGTTAGAAGTGGCGTCAGTGGTTTTACACGCCCTGACGAGTTTGACTTATGTGGTTGTTGCGGTTGCGAGGCGCCTCGGTTATATCGGTTTCGGCCGAATGCATTCTGGTCGGCTGACGGACCAGACTTACACCCCATAGGGTGGGGAGACGTATTGTTCAGGCACTATAATCCACTCCGTGTGGACCGGCCCTGTCGCTCCATGGGGCAGTTGCGGCTGTTCCTGTGGCTCGGGCTAGAGAGTCACGAATCGGTTGAGGACTATCTTTTGCCTCGGTTCATAGACGGAAATCCAATTTCCAAATACGTGACATTTGCGGTTTTATTTGTAAACCTATATATGGCGACATGATATATGGTACCCATGCCGCCTATGATTGATACTTATGATTTGAAGTGTTTTATACACTATACACTTATAATAGTATCAAATGATTTGTTTTAAAACGTATCAAGCATTCTTTGGCTGTTATAAGGGAAAACCCTATCCTCGACTGCGTTGCATTGTGTGATGGGACCTGGGTCTTATAACAGCTTCATCTTTCTTTATTTAGCATTGCGCTGTTTGTTTTATGCACTGGTATTCTTGGGAGGAAACCCGTTCCGTGTTATACGGCGTGGTCCCTTGATTTACCTAATGATTTAAAATAAAGATTAACTGTTTTAGTTCTCACACCAGTCCCATGACTGACCTGGAGTTTATTGTTTTAACCTAAACTCTGGGTGCCCTTATTTTGACACGGGCAGCTAGTAGTTTTGGTTTTGCAGATTTATATTCACAGGATCCTGGTTTACAGCTGGAACGATATCCGGAAAGCTTTGTATCCGTATATCTCTTCTAGTTGTGTATTCTATTATTTTCCGCTGCTATGTATTTAAATGTAATTTAAATCTCTGATATTTCTGTGTAATATTCGTTTATACTCTGTATATTCTTGTAATCTGATGCATTGTTGTAATATACAGTGAAACGTTCTTTTATATGTGTTCTGCTGTGGTTTGTTCTCGAACTATCCGACGCTTTCCTTTACGGGGAGGTTGCGGGTCTTCACACGTGGTATCAGAGCTTTGGTTTACAAAGCTAGAGAACAAGACACATTAGAACCATACGAAAGAATTCATCAGATATTGGATTAGTAATATCCAATTAGAATGACTCGTTAGAGATAGGATCAGTAGTATCCTAGAACGAGTGTGAAGAGTATGTTTTTGAAAATGAAAACAAATTTCGTTTTGAAAATTTAAATCAATTATTCGTATTTGATTATTTATTTTATATTGATTAGGACAATCCGATATATAAAGATTTTGTATATATGTCTTGCAAACGTGTATTCGAAGTTTTAATATATTGGGTAGATATAGAATCCCTCTAGTGCCCGGGAATGATTCTGGTGATGGGGCACTGTCGCCAGTATTTATTTTCGAGCGACGAAAGTGAGATTTCTATATATTTCCTATTGACTGGTGTGAGAACCAAAATTAGATAGGGCCTATTGTTGTGATTTGGCATTAAAAATCTGATTCTTGTATATGTATCAAAATTATGAATTTGAAACTCTAATTCACTAATTGATTGATGTTTGTGTTGTTTGTTTATTTGTTTGCT
The DNA here is from genome assembly GCA_030737875.1 of Allium sativum. Taxonomy (NCBI): domain Eukaryota; kingdom Viridiplantae; phylum Streptophyta; class Magnoliopsida; order Asparagales; family Amaryllidaceae; genus Allium; species Allium sativum. Next base: position 437,204,559 of record CM060912.1, read on the forward strand.
AATTTTGAACCATTTAGCCTAACTGAATCAAATATTGAATTGTATTGAAATTTGGTCGCATTTGCTTGCATATACATATATATCATTGAACAGGTCATAGCAAGGAGGCTAGAGCCAGAGAATAAAATTTGTTTGCCCGACAAATAGGTACATGTTTACTACATAATTTCCTGTTTTGTTTGGGTGATGATGATTTTGTGAGCCTATTGGCTAGCCGCTTGGCTTTTTCTTTTTCTTTTTGAGATCTGAAGGACCGGGGAAGCTATTTGAAATTCCCCGATGCTCCCGGTGCAGGGGAGGTTATGGCGAAATTTTTCGAAAATTTAGGGTGTTAGCCAAATTTTTGAATTTTTGAAAATTCTCAAAAACTAAAGAGTTGGAGAATGGAAGCCAGGTCGAGCGTAGAGTTGAATAGTCAAACCACTTTCGACTTTGTTCCTTTTCGGGGACGAAAAGTTTTAAGTGGGGGAGATTGTAACAACCCGGAAAATCTGGGCCAGTTTAAAATTTTTATTTTGGCAATTTTAGCGAATTTTGATTATTTAAAATGAATTATTTTAAATAATATCGACGAGAAAATTTATTTTGAATATAGTTCGAACGTATATATTATATACGTCGTCGTTAGAATATATAATAATTATATATAATTATAAAAGGAATTGAAAATGGCGCGGTAGTTCGAAAATTCGATTTCTAATTTCAAATGAATATACAGAATTCAATATAAGTCAGAATTGAACGAAACAAGGAATATTTGAATCTGTATAACTATATCTTTGTAACGAAGTTAACAAACTGAGATTTCATCTTAGAAATGATAAGATATGTCCAGTTGAAAATTAGAAATAGTCGCTGTGGAATTTATATATATTTTTATATATATAAGGCCCTTAAAAATGGACATTTTGCAAATGACCTCGGATTTCGACGAAATCAGTTTTGTTGGGTCCGCAGTGTCAAGTTATTGCTAGGTTTCAAATTTCATAATTTTTCGAATCAATATGTGAGCGTGGCAAAGGAAAACGTGTTTGACCAGTTTCAGTTGATTTTAATCGACTGAAAATTGGCCATTTTTCAAACGGTCTCAGAATTTGACGAAACTAGTTTTGTTAGGACCGTATCGTCGATACGAAGCTAGAAAATATTTTTCTGGAATTTTTCTAGTTAGTATGTGACCCCGGTAATTTGAAATGTGCGTTTAAAATTCAATATAGTAATTTAAATGTAAATATTAACGGAGACTGATTCAAACAGTCGAATCAACATACGATACATATCCCATTGTGTTCGGAATGGGGGTGAAACGCTATGGACGACAGGCGGTGGACCTCGTTTAGAGGTCGTTTGAAAAAGTTGACTTTTTGAATTAAAATAAAATAATTAAATTAATAAAAAAAAATATATAATCCCTCTTCCCTCCCTATACCTCCAGGCCCCCCCCCCGATAATTCAGAATCGAAAAAGAAAAAAAAAAAAAGAAAAAAAAGGGAGATCGAAATCGCGTCGAAGCCCCCCCCCACGCCGCCGCCGGTGGCAGAGCCACCACCACCTCGCGCGCCCCCCCCAGAGCCGTCGCGCAGCGCCCCTCCTCTTCCCTCTCCACTCTCCTCCTCCAACGTGAAGAACCCTAATTCCGCACCCCCTTGCTCACCTGAACCCTAGCCGCCGCAACCAGACCCCCTCCACCTCGCCTCGCAGCTCCGCTGCTCCCTCCTACTCGCGAACCCCCAAAGCGACGGAAGCCACAGCCCCCCCTGGACCCAAAACCGATGATGAACCCCCCCCCCTGTAAGTATTTTCTGATTTTATTTATTTTATTTACTGATTTTATTTGTTTTATTAACTGAATTTTATTTGCTTATTAATCTGAATTTTTAAATTTTAAAAACTGATTTTATTTATTTTAAAACTGATTTTATTTATTTTAAAACAGATTTTATTTATTTATTTTAAGACGTGACTTTTAAAACAGAAAAGATTTGATTTTTAAAAGTAATATAATACGATCTTTATATTTTTAAAGTGATAAAAATATAGTTTTTATATTTTTAAAGAATTAAAAATATAATCTTTATAGGATAGAGAATATTAAAATATCATCTTTGTATATGTAGCAAAATAAAAATCTGATTTTTATTTTATATACGTTGAAATCAGGTGAAATCTTTAAATTTAAAAAGGTGAAATCTTTAAATTTAAAAAGGTGAGATCTTTAAATTTAAAAAGGTGAAATCTTTAAATTCAAAAAGGCGAAATCTTTATATGGAAAATAGCGGGATAAAAATATAATTTTTTATCTATATAACATAGAAGTAAAAATTCGATTTTTATATTGAATAGCAAAGTAAAAACTCGATTTTTATATTGAATAGCAAAGTAAAAATTCGATTTTTATAATGAATAGCAAAGTAAAATTTCGATTTTTATATATTGAATAGCATAGTAAAAATTCGATTTTTAAATATATGAAGTGATTATAAAAGTATGATTTTTAAATTGAAAGTGAATAAATAAAAATGTGATTTTTATTTTAAAGACATCGAAATATAAAAATGTGATTTTTATATATATAGTGACTACGGGCAACGAAGACGATGAAGATGAAGATTTCTATCAAATGAAGTGCCGTGGAGCTTGGATAGCTTTCGGTGAGAATTTCTCACCTTTCAATTTATTTTTCTAGTTATATATATATATACTAGGATGCAGACGGTGCTTAGTAGCACCCGACACAATCGTCCACAGACCATGGACTTGTTTGTTTGATTGATTGGTGATTGATTGCGATATTGGTTTGAATGTGATTTGTGGTATGAAAAATCGAATCGATAAATTGGTTAGGATTAGACGTGCGCCGTTATAAGGCGAAGGAGTAAGGCTAGGTTAGACCCTTACTCCAAATTTTGTGGTTTGCATAACGAAAGTGAATTTGATTGATATGTGAATGGCGTGGGCCTTCACTAGACCGGGGACAAGGCTAGGCCTTATCCCGTTTTTAGTATCGTGCCGTTATGCCGCCGAAATTTTCTAAAATATGTTAGAAAAATAAAAATATCATTTTATTGAATAAATGAATTGAATAGAAATTCATAAGTTGAAATAAAATGTTTTATCGTTAAAAATATAATTTTTAACGTGAAGTGAATAAAATAGAATATTCATTTACAAACCAGATGGTTTGTTTATGTACACCTATTTGAATGACATTGATTGGGACGATAAATTTTACACATCGCCCAACAACACAAATAAAATATGTGTTTGATTGTTTGAAACCCCACACGGGTGTTGGGATGAAATTTGAAGTTCACTCATCCTGATTGATTGAATATGTCGATCGATTGATTGACAGGCTGTTATAAGCGTTGAATATCTATATTTGATGCTTTTACAGTGTAGTGCACTTTGGTTGATGGTTGATTATTTTCAATGTTAGTATATACATGTGTTGTATGAAAATCCATATAATTAACTTTATATGGTGATTGATTGGGCCTCATTCCAATTTGAAAAATAAAGAATATTATAAAATAAAAGTTCATGTGTTGACAGTACTCATTCATTGAGATTGGTCATGTGTTGAACGAAATATTTTGATAATAACAACTATTTTGAAAAAGAAATATTTGAAATAGAATATTTGAAAATAGAAATTTATGAAGCCGTGTTGATTAGATTGACGCCATTTTGACGTGAATCGATATTTATATCGATTTTATTCATCTTAAAAATGAATATTGAAAAGTGATTTCGAAATCGAATATTTTGAATTGAATTGAAAACGATTTCGAAATGAATTGAATTGAAAACGATTTCGAAATGAATTGAATTGAAAACGATTTCGAAATGAATTGAATTGAAAACGACTTCGAATTGAATTGAAAACGATTTCGAAATGAATTGAATTGAAAACGATTTCGAAATGAATTGAATTGAAAACGATTTCGAAATGAATTGAATTGAAAACGAATTGAAATGAATTCAAAATTGAATTGAAATTTGAATTGAATAGAAATGAATTTTAAAACGAATTTATAAAGAAGAATTCAATTTTGCTTTGAATTGAAATAGAAGTTGAAATAGAATTTGAAACGAATTTAAAACTATTTATATAATTCGTTATAAATAGAAATCGACGAAATATATATTATATATATTATATATATAATATAATGGCCTGAATAGAACGCGCCGCGCCGCGGCAGTTCGCGAATTTCGACCATTTGTTTCAAACGGACATTACGGGAGATCCGACCGTCGGATTCTCCTAAAACCGGAACCATTGGGTTCGTATCGAAAAGAGCTTTCTAAAGAATATTAGAAATTAGAAATCTAACGGTTGGATTTGGAATTATGTCCAAATCAAATTCGAAAAAGGTCGCTGTAAGTGCAGTTCGATGGCCATTGTTGGAAATCGACTGAACGGGCCTTGATAAAATTATTAAAAATAGTAATAATTTGTGTAAAATCATAAGAAATGATTTAGAAAGAATTGGGATGAAAAACTCCATATTTGAAAAGATAAAAATAGATTTTTATCGAAATAAACTAGTTTTGAACTAGAATTATAATTCTATTTATTTTATTTTTTTTTAATAAATAAATTGAATTCGAAATGGGTTTGAAAATAACCAAAATTTCCAATGAATGCATTGGAGTGGATTTGAATCGAAATTGTCTTCGGAATATTTCGATGTTGGAATTCGTGATTATACAGGTGTTGTTATGGAAATTTGAAAGATATATATTTATATCGCTATTTCCAATACGACATTTGTTAGTCGTAGAATTCGATATTGAATATAAGCCGATATATTTTCTATTCAGAGCCTTGTATTGAATATCGAATGTGATTTGGGTTTGTCGTGAATGGTGTCTTCACTAACACTGTTCTTGAGCCCTGTTGAGAAAAGATTAAATCTTTTTATTTAGATTTAATGAAGTGTACCAATTAAATGATATTTAATTGGAATTGATATTGATTTTTGGGTTTATCGTGAACAGTGTTTTAAATAACACTTGTTCTTTAACCCGATAATTAATGAATGTGATTTGGGTTTGTCGTGAATGGTGTCTTCACTAACACTGTTCTTGAACCCAGTTGAGAAAAGATTAAATCTTTTTATTTAGATTTAATGAAGTGTACCAATTAAATAATATTTAATTGGAATTGAATTGATATTGATTTTTGGGTTTATCGTGAACAGTGTTTTAAATAACACTTGTTCTTTAACCCGATAATTAATGAATGTGATTTGGGTTTGTCGTGAATGGTGTCTTCACTAACACTGTTCTTGAACCCAGTTGAGAAAAGATTAAATCTTTTTATTTAGATTTAATGAAGTGTACCAATTAAATAATATTTAATTGGAATTGAATTGATATTGATTTTTGGGTTTATCGTGAGCAGTGTTTTAAATAACACTTGTTCTTTAACCCGATAATTAATGGGATATGACTTTGGGTTTATCGTGGACCGTGTTTTAAATGACACTGATTCTTTAACCCAGTCACAGATTAAAACTAAGTGGAGTTTTAATGAATCTTTAATTAGATTGAAAAGATCGAGAATGGAGTATCACCAGTTTTGCTCCAGGCGATAGTTAAATCTTTAATTAGATTTGAACGTGAAATTTAGAAACTAACTGTCGGTTAGCTAAGTAGAATGGTTTTCTGGATATTGATCTGATGTTGGTTTCGGCCTTCGGGGTTAATATTTGGGGAATTATTCTCTTGATTAATTTACGGTTAATGACTAATGAGTTGGAATGAGGCGTATGTTGTGTTTGTGTAACACTTTTATAATATATACGCGAGTTATTCGGAAAGGCCGGGTTTATCCCATTCTGAGTAACTGATACGACGATAAGTCGAAGAAGAAGACGATGGTCGAAGACCGGAGGTCTTCACGTCGTTTGGGTGATAACTGATGATCTTGATTGGGCTGTACACCCAAGAAGATGGAAACAGTTAGTGATCGTCCAGACGTACTTGGAGATCGATGGATATGCGGGGTACTAGGTGCCTCCGGTTTCGTTCAGACCCAGAACGGACTTGTAAATGGACTGTGTGTCTGACATCGGATTTCATTCTGTGTGACTGATATCGGTTGCATAGGATGGTTTGCCTGTGTGGCATGCTAAGATGCAAATGATCAAGGCTTCTGTTGAAAAGCAAAGTCTTGTGGTTGATGATCAAAGCACGGCCTTTGTGGCGTAGCTTTGTGTAACGTTTACCTCGCGTGTTTCACACCAGGTATGAACCAAAAACGGGAGACGGACCTCAGGGAGGACTTGCGTTTCTTTCTAGTTAGAAGTGGCGTCAGTGGTTTTACACGCCCTGACGAGTTTGACTTATGTGGTTGTTGCGGTTGCGAGGCGCCTCGGTTATATCGGTTTCGGCCGAATGCATTCTGGTCGGCTGACGGACCAGACTTACACCCCATAGGGTGGGGAGACGTATTGTTCAGGCACTATAATCCACTCCGTGTGGACCGGCCCTGTCGCTCCATGGGGCAGTTGCGGCTGTTCCTGTGGCTCGGGCTAGAGAGTCACGAATCGGTTGAGGACTATCTTTTGCCTCGGTTCATAGACGGAAATCCAATTTCCAAATACGTGACATTTGCGGTTTTATTTGTAAACCTATATATGGCGACATGATATATGGTACCCATGCCGCCTATGATTGATACTTATGATTTGAAGTGTTTTATACACTATACACTTATAATAGTATCAAATGATTTGTTTTAAAACGTATCAAGCATTCTTTGGCTGTTATAAGGGAAAACCCTATCCTCGACTGCGTTGCATTGTGTGATGGGACCTGGGTCTTATAACAGCTTCATCTTTCTTTATTTAGCATTGCGCTGTTTGTTTTATGCACTGGTATTCTTGGGAGGAAACCCGTTCCGTGTTATACGGCGTGGTCCCTTGATTTACCTAATGATTTAAAATAAAGATTAACTGTTTTAGTTCTCACACCAGTCCCATGACTGACCTGGAGTTTATTGTTTTAACCTAAACTCTGGGTGCCCTTATTTTGACACGGGCAGCTAGTAGTTTTGGTTTTGCAGATTTATATTCACAGGATCCTGGTTTACAGCTGGAACGATATCCGGAAAGCTTTGTATCCGTATATCTCTTCTAGTTGTGTATTCTATTATTTTCCGCTGCTATGTATTTAAATGTAATTTAAATCTCTGATATTTCTGTGTAATATTCGTTTATACTCTGTATATTCTTGTAATCTGATGCATTGTTGTAATATACAGTGAAACGTTCTTTTATATGTGTTCTGCTGTGGTTTGTTCTCGAACTATCCGACGCTTTCCTTTACGGGGAGGTTGCGGGTCTTCACAAACATGTTAAGTTAAAATTGTGAGATTAATAAGCTAAGATATAGCGAGTCTGTTCCAGTGGGATATAAGAGGCTCGTAGAAATAGGGAGTTTGTTCCAGTGGGATATAAGGGGCTCGCAGAAAAATCCTAGTTATAAATTGGGAACCAAGTTTAGGTGTGACTTGTGTCAAGTGCATTTTTGTTTGGGAACCCGTATCAGTCAATATCCTTGTTATCACATAGTATCGCACTAGGTTGAGGCTAAGGCACACTTCACTGAATTGTATACTAAGTAGTTAAAACGAGGTGGGTACGGTCGTGTTCCGGTGGAGTAATGAGCGTGCATTGTTCTAATTGGGGAAGATAAGCCGTTGTAATGTATATGATTAATATTGTGTCCTTTTAGTTGATGAGCTTTGAATTCCATACTTGGCACAGGTTATTCACATTTGGGTAAAGAAGCCAATCGGTGGGTAGTATAAGTAAATTCCTTCCTAATTATTTATTCCGGTTCGGAGTTGTAGAAGTGCAAAACAGTCAATCAGTGTCTATATGATAATTATTATCAATCTTCTCTTTTGGGTAAGAATAACCAATCCTTAATGTCAATTCATATCGGTAATTTTTCACTTTCAGGTATGCACATATTTTTAACCTTTTATGACACTAGAACTACTATTTATCAATTTTTCCTTAACTTAGCAGTCGTGCTAGTAATCATAGCATCTTACCAGATTTTATGTCTGACTAATTTCCTTTCTTCCTTTCTCTTATCTTTCCCTTCCATGGTTATAGGGAGGAAGTGTATTGTTCCTATTTGTTTGTTGATTCTATCATGAAGAATGCCTACAAAATATGGATTGATTCTTGTTTTCCTTCCAAGGATAAGTTGTATCTTTTTTACTAATTTAGGTATAGTGTTATTTCATACTCTGATGTTGTTTTGACTGAGATTTTGAGACATAACATTTTGTAACTATTTGGTCAATTGAAATAAAGATGGTTTTGTATTTAAAATAAAATTGTCTTCTTCCGCTGTAAATTTATTATTTTAATGTCTTGTGAAATCTTAGTCTCTGTGACGTTTTATGTATTTATACCTACAATGCTCCATATTTTCTTAATGAAATCCAAATATGGGTGATATTAAGGAATGTGCGGTGTTACATTTGGTATCAAATCCTAGCGTTACCAACATAACAAAAGTTTTGTTTTAAAAGAAATTATTTTCAAGAGAAAACACACTTTTCAGAAACCAAAAGTTGCTTTTGAAAATAAAAATATCCCCTCTAGTTAGTTAAAACCTTCCCTAAAATCTTTTGAATTCTAAATCATTATCTTTTTAGTTGAGTTATAAGGCGATCTATATAAGCTTTTGTTGTAGGTTGAAAATTTCATTAGTAGACAAACCCATTTAGCTCAGTAGTTGGGAAAGGTTGATGCTAGAAAGAACTGCTTGAAAAATATTAAAAATGGTTAATCATGGATGGCGAAACCTTATAGTTTAGTGATAAAAGGATAGTTTGGAAGTTAAGGGTAACCTAGATTGATTGGTTAAGACAAAGGGATGTATTTCCATAGTTTGGTTTGAAATTAACATATAAAACATCATTACAAGGACAAATGGATTGTTGCGAAATAGGGGTTTAACCATATTGTACCCTACCCATCAACTTAAAGATAATAAAAAAGAATTATCTTGCAATTACAGATTTCGATAAATTAGACTGTCTTATGCTATGTTGATAGATTTTTGTACATTTTCAATAAGCAATCAATTAGGAATGAGCATAACTTCCTTAAAGGTAAATTTAAGGATGGCAAGTAAAAGATCAACATGAGTATATTAACGTTGAAAGGATTATAAGGAAATGTGTTGATCAAAAGTGATCGAGCATTGGTATAAGGCAAGGTTTGGTGAAAGAAAGAATGTTATCTACCTTTAGTTCTTTCTATTTTCCTATTTGGTTTAGGAATATTTTGTCCCTTTTCCTTTGATGTATTATTTGGGGTGACTGCATGGGGACATACCCATGATGAGTGAGTTATGTGGAGCATCTGTATTGTAGGCCTAACGAAGCTGTCTTTTACAGATATAATAACCTCGAGGGTGTAATGATAGCACTAGTTGACTGTTTTGCACTTAGGCCCGGTAGTAGTTTCCGAACCCTATGAGAAGATCAACTTGATTATCTATGGTGAGTCAGGATTGAACCTAGGAATCTTGATTTGAGAGATATTTGGGGCATTTCCGGGTATGGGTTGGCTTTGTGTCTAGATAAATCAACCATATAATTGTTATACCATATTTTTGCACTAGTAGTAGAACTCGATTCAGGTGCTTATATTCTAAGGTTTTGAGGTAGGAATAGGATGGATTAGTTTGCCAATTTAGGCCTATTTTGACTGTAAGAAGGAAATGGTCGGGCTAGGTTATGCAATGGACTAATTTTTTAGACTTCTTGCGACCCGAAGGTTCAGTCATGTTGATATTTATATTTTTCTTAGTGCATCTTTGGCGGTATAGATTCAGTTTTCTTTGTGCTACATATTCCGAATATGATAAGTAGTTAAAAGATTATCTTTATGAGAGAGATTGATTTTCTGATCTATATTTGTGATGACCTTAAACTTGTAGTATTTTGGATAAAGCACATGGTTTTGGCGGGTGTAGGTAAGAATTAAGTTTCACGGTTATGAATGGAGTCTTTTCTAATAGGGAATTGTGGTATCGATAGATGGATTCGGAGTTTGGCAAGTTATTTGTACAATAATCCATCTATGATATAGGAATGGAAGTGGTTTTCTTGGGGGAATGTATAGTAGGAAAAAATGAGTGTTGACCTGTTAAAGGCTAGCTAGATTGTAATATTTTACTCTCTAAACCCTATTTTATGGAAAGAATAGTGTGCCTTTAATGTTGGAACTTTCCACATGTATTTTAAGGAAGCACCTGGACTTCGGTTATAGTGAAAAGGCTTTGGAAAAATTCCACATATGGAACCTTTTGAAAATTATTAATGAATTTAAGCATTTTTGGATTAGAAGTCTCATTCGTCTTTATTTCAAAGATGGATAGTTCCTATGACGGCCGGGAATTTCGCTCGATCTGAATCAGTCGTTAAACCGATCTAGACCGTTCGAAACCCCTGGTCGTTTGAGAACAGGACAAATCAGAACGCAGACGGGAGAACATTTCATTGCTATTACAACAATTCCATCAGATACAAGAATATACAGAGTATAAATGAATAAATTACATTCGATAAATATCAGAGATTACAATAAATTACATAGCAGCGGAAAATAATACAAAGCACAACTGAAGGTGATATACGGATACAGAGCTTTCCGGATATCATTCCAGCTGTAAACCAGGATCCTGTGAATATAAATCTGCAAAACCAAAACTACTAGCTGCCCGTGCGGAATAGGGGCACCCAGAGTTTAGGTTAAAACAATAAACTCCAGTTCAGTCATGTGACTGGTGTGAGAACTAAAACAGTTATTTAAAACTTTACTTTAAAAGAGAGTAATTCAAGGGACCACGCCGTATAACACGGAACGGGTTTCCTCCCAAGAATACCAGTGCATAGAAAAGACAACGCAATGTTTTTTCGAAAAATGAAGCTATTATAAGACCCAGATCCCATCACACAATGCAACGCAAGCCGGAGGATAGGGTTTTCCCTTATAATAGCCAAACATGCTTGGTACGTTTAAAAACAAATCATTTGATACTATAATAAGTGTATAGTGTCAAAACATTTTCAATCATAAATATCAATCATAGGCGGCGTGGGTACCATCTATCATGTCGCCATACTAGTTCTACAAATAAAACCGCAATACACGTATTGGAAATTGGATTTCCGTCATGAGTCGAGGCAAGGGGCAAGCTCCTCTCCACTTCGAGACACTATAGCAAATGCCTTAGGACTACACACTCTGGGTAACCCTGGATTCGGCTGGGCCGGTCCTCTCTTACGTTTGAGGACTGGCAATTCCTGAACACACGTTTCCCGGTCCTTACAGACCTATAATCGAGGCGCCTCGCATCCAACAACCACATAGGTGAAAAGTATATAAATGTCAGGGCTGGTAAGTCACTGCCACCACCAAAGCTAGAAAGAAACGTCGTGCTCTCCCAGCGGTCCGTATCCCGTTTTTAACTCATACCGAGATGTGAGGCTCGCGAATTCACGTTATACACAAAGCTGCCACGTAGGCCGTGCTTTGATCATCAACCACAAGACTTTGCTTTTCAACAGAAGCCTTGATCCATGCAACTCAGCATGCCACACAGGCAATTCATGCCATGCGATTGATATCTATCGATATATAACCTCTAAGCTCGTACGTCTCAGAGAAGGGCGTTAAGCAAGAGAATAAATTCTCCGCCGCCAAACAGATATATATTTAACATAAATCAATCAACACGGAATAAAATCCAATGTCAGACACACAATCAATTTACAAGTTCGTTCTGGGTCTGAACGAAACCGGAGGCACTTTCCTCGCATATCCATCCATCTCCAAGTACGTCTGGACGACCACCAACTGATTCCCTCATCTTGGGTGTACAGCTCAATCAGGATCGTCAGTAATTATCCAAACGATGTGAAGACTTCCGGTCTTCAACCACCGTCTTCGTCTTCGACTTATCGTCGAATCGGTTATTCAGAATGGGTGTAAACCCGGCCTTTTCGAACAACCCGCGTATATTAAAACAAATGTTACATAAACACAACATACGCCTCATTCCAATTCAGAATATTCTTTTATTCACAAAAACACATTTTATGGGAAAGGTTCCCATTAATTTTATCCAAGATAAATTCTTTAAAATTTATCCTTTAATCTTCCTTTGGATGACATTTCAAACCAAATTATGGTTTTTCAAACTAGCCGAGATTAGCGAACCACATCGAAGTAATTATTTATTTTATTTCCCAATCCCAACCTATTCATCCCATGAAGCAAAACTAGTAATACTCCATATCTAACACCACGGTGTTATCGGTAAAATTAATTACCATTTCACGTTCAAATCTAATTAAAGATTTAACTATCGCTTTGGAGCAAAACTGGTGATACTCCATTCTCGCTCATTTTCCAAATTTGATAATTTGAATTATCAATTCTCATTTCAATTTAATTGCAGATTCATTAAAACTCCTTTTACTGGGTTAAAGAACTAGTGTCATTTAAAACACAGTTCACGATAAACCCAAATCATATTCTATTTATTATCGGGTTAAAGAATTAGTGTTATTTAAAACACTGTTCACGATAAACCCAAATCACATTCTATTTAAAACCCATTTCAAATCCAATTTATTTATTTAAAAATAAATGGGTTTTAATTTTAGTTCAAAACTAGTTCATTTCGATAAAAATCTATTTTTATCTTTTCAAATATGGAGTTTTTCATCCCAATTTTTCCCAAATCATTTCTTATGATTTTACACAAATTATTACAATTTTTAATAATTTTATCAAGGCCCGTACAGTCGATTTCCATCAACGGCCATCGAACTGCACTTACAGCGACCTTTTTCAAAGTTGATTTGGACGTATCTCCAAATCCAACCGTTAGATTTCAAATTTCTAATATTCGTTAGAAAGCTCTTTTCGATACGAACCCAACGGTTCCGGTTTTAGGAGAATCCGACGGTCGGATCTCCCGTAATGTCCGTTTGAAATAAATGGTCGAAATTCACGAACTGCCGCGGCGCGGCGCGTTCTATTCAGGCCATTATATTATATATATATAATATATATAATATATATTTCATCGATTTCTATTTAAAACGAATTTTATAAATAGTTTTGAATTCGTTTCAAAAATAATTTCAACCTTTATTTCAAATTCAAATCAAAATTGAATTTTCTATTATAAATCCTTTTTACTTTCATTTCTATTTGATTTCAATTCAAATCGATTTTAATTCGATTCGAATTCATTTTCTTTTCAATCTGATTCGAATTCGTTTTCTTTTCAATTCAAATCAAATTCGTTTCGTTTTCTAATTAAATCAAATTCGGTTTCTATTCAAATCAAATTCATTTTCTATTCAAATCAAATTCATTTTCTATTCAAATCAAATTCATTATATATTCAATTCAATTCAAATTCGTTTTCTATTGAATTCAGTTTGAATTCGTTGTCTTTTCAATTCAGTTCGAATTCGTTTTCTTTTCAATTCAATTCGAATTCATTTTCCATTCGATTCAATTCGAATTGGTTTTCTATTCGATTCAATTCAAATTGGTTTTCTATTCGATTCAATTCAAATTGGTTTTCTATTCGATTCAATTCAATTTAATTCAAATTTCATTTCAAAATATTCGATTTCGAAATCACTTTTCAATATTCATTTTAAAATGAATAAAATCGATATAAATATCGTTCACGTCATAATGGCGTCAATCTAATCAACACGGCTTCATATATTTCTATTTTCAAATATTCTATTTCAAATATTTCTTATTATCAAAATATTTCTATTTCAAATATTTCTATTTATCCAAATATTGCTTTCAACACATGAATAATCTCAACGGATGAGTACTGTCAACACATGAACCTTTATCTTATAATATTCTTTATTTTCCCGATTGGAATGAGGCCCAATCAATTACCATATAAAGTTAATTATATGGATTCCATACAACACATGTATATAATAGCAACGATAAATACTCAACCATCATCCAAAGTGCACTACACTGTATAAGCAATAAATATAGATATCTAACGCTTATAACAGCCTGTCAATCAATCGATCGACATACAACTAATTATTGGGATTAGTGTATGCCGTATTTTATCCCAATACCCGTGTGGGGTTTCAAATCAACAAACACAGATTTTTATTTGTGCAGTTGGGCGATGTGTAAAATTTATCGACCCAATCAATATCAGTCAAATTAGTGTATATAAACAAATCGGCCGATTTGTTTATAACTATTTATTTACTCCCATTCACGTTAAAAATTATACTTTTAACGATAAAATATTTTTTTTACTATATAAATATTTTATTTCCTTTTAATACATTAATTTCTATTTAGTTCATTTACACAATAAAATGATATTTTTATTTTTCTAACTTATTTTAGAAAATTTCGGCGGCATAACGGCACGATACTAGAAACGGGACGAGGCCTAGCCTTATCCCCGGTCTAGTGAAGGCCCACGCCATTCACACATCAATCAAATTCATTCAATTCACCAAACAATTCAATTCAAACCAAATAATCTAACCAACTACACAACCAAACAAATAAGCCCATGGTCTGTGGACGATTGTGTCGGGTGCTACTAAGCACCGTCTACATCCTAGTATATATATAACTAGAAAAGAAATTGAAGAGTGAGAAATTCTCACCGATAGCTATCCTAACTCCACGGCACTTCATCGTTCTCGCCTTTTTATCACCTTCGTCGCCCGTAGCCACTACATATGTAAAAAAATCGAATTTTTACTCCGCTATTCAATATATAAAAATCGAATTTTTACTTCGCTCTTCAATATATAAAAATAGAATTTTTACTTCGCTATTCAATATATAAAAATAGAATTTTTACTTCGCTATTCAATATATAAAAATAGAATTTTTACTTCACTATTCAATATATAAAAATCGAATTTTTACTATGCTATTCAATATATAAAAATTGAATTTTTACTTCGCTATTCAATATATAAAAATCGAATTTTTACTATGCTATTCAATATATAAAAATCGAATTTTCACTATGCTATTCAATATATAAAAATCGAATTTTCACTATGCTATTCAATATATAAAAATCGAATTTTCACTTAGCTATTTCATATATAAAGATCGAATTTTTACTTTGCTATTCAATATATAAAAATCGAATTTTCACTGTCTATACTATATAAAGATCATATTTTTAATCCACTACATATGTAAAAACCACGCCTTTCTCCCTTTAAAAATATCGTTTTTCTATTTTAAAAAATATAATCTTTTCTATTTTAAAAATCTAATCTTTTCTATTTTAAAAATCCTATCTTTCTAATTTAAAAATCCTATCTTTCTTCACTAACCACTTATGTCAAAATCCAATTTTTATTCACCGATATCATGCATAAAAACTGATTTTTATTATGCTATAATCTCGATTAAACACTAATTACTTTGAAATAAATAAACAAATAAGTAAAGTAAAAAGAATAAAATAGAAAGAGAGGACTTACAGTAAAATCGAGAGAGGAAGGGTTTGTTCGTCGAACTGCAGACGGGGCGCGGTGGGGAAAATCGTGGGTCGGGGGGGGGGGGGGGGAGAGGTCGGGGCAAGGCTCGGAAGGGGGGTGTGGCGGTTGCGCGCAGGGGGCTAGGGTTGTTGTGTCGCGTCGATCGAAGAGGGGGGGTTTGCTGCGCGTTCGTCAGTGGATGAGGGGGGCCTGGTGGCGCGCGATTCAAGGAGGGCGGCGGCGATCGATCGGGGGGGGGGGGCACTCTTCCGATCTTCGTTCTTCTTCTCTTATTTTTTATTTCTTTTTCTGGTATGAATGAATCGAAACAAAGGGGGGGCAGAAGTTAAAGAGGGCGAGGAGAGAGAGAAGTTTTTATTTATTTTATTTAATTTCAAAAAGGTTGACTTTTACATATGACCTCTAAACGAGGCCCACCACCTGTCGTCCATAGCTAATTACTCCCATTTCGAACACAATGGGATAGGTATCGCAGGCTGATTCGGTCGTTACGATCAGTTTCTGTTAAAATCAACATATAACTCTATATATTGAATTTAAACGCGCATTTCAATTTACCGGGGCCACATACTAACTCGAAAAATTACAGAAAAATATTTTCTAGCTTTGTATTGACGATACGGTCCTAACAAAACTAGTTTTGTCGAATTCTGAGACCGTTGGAAAAATGGCCAATTTCCAATCGATTAAAATCAACTAGAACTGGTCAAACGCGTTTTCCTTTGCCACGCTCACATATTGATTCGAAAAATTATGAAATTTAAAACCTAGCAATAATTTGACATCACGGATCCAACAAAAGTGGTTTCATCGAAATCCGAGGTCATTTGCAAAATTCCCATTTTTAAGGGCCTGAATTCCATAGCGACTGTTCAGAATTTTCAACTGGACATATCTTTTGATTCCCGCTATGAAATCTTGATTTTTCGGATTCGTTGGAAAGATATTATCAATTAGATCTATTATTTTTGGTTTCGCTAAAATCCGGTTTGTTTTGCACCCGGTACATTCAATTGAAGTTTGAAATCGAATTATCGAACTACCACGCCATTTTCAATTCTATTTATAATTATATATAAATATTTATATCCTAACGACGGCGTATATAATATATACGTTCGATTTCCATTCAAAATAAATTTCTAGTCGTTTTTATTTAAAATAATTCATTTTAAATATTCAAAATTCGCTAAAATTGCCAAAATAAAAATTTTAAACTGGCTCAGATTTTCCTGGTTATTACAGTTCCTTTGGTTTAGTAGTAGTCAAAAGTGAATTGTGGGAAGGGAGCATTTATATTAACTCATGCAAACGGTCTTTCTGGAATGATTGAGAGCCATATTTTCCCTATGGTTAGATTTCTTTGCTTGGGATTTCCGACAAAGTTTTGAGTAGTGATAAAAGAAATATTGGAATGAAGGGTGATTCTAGAACGTCCAATGGATTTTTAGAATAGTTATCGTACCCATTTGGCTAGCTTGCACCTAAGCCTTGTTATTGACTTGCGTAGTAGAGCGATTGGTAAAGTCTGTGTTGGTGACATGTTAGTCTAAAACAGAAAGGGAAAACCTTTTTCAAATTAATGCTTTAGTATTAATCTTATTAAAGTAACATTGGTAAGAACGCCTGTAAGGGTAGTTATCTTAGATTAACTACCATTAGTTTGTTATGAGAGACGGACCATTACCCATTATAAGAGAAGTCTAATTTTTTCCATAACTAAAAGTTGTTGGTCAGTTGTTTCCTTCCTTGGGATTGGAACTTTAAGATAAGGAAAATATATCTAATTTGTGTACTTGATGATTTTTAAAATGTCTTTGTTGAAGTAAGGATGTAGTTATAAATTCTTGGCTTTTGGAAGTTTATGGGTTCATGTAATATTAATGGGAATATTTTGTAGGCCCAAAAGATTTAACTCGAGATTGAATCATAAGATTGGATAGGAATTCACCATTTGTTAAGATACCTTATTGAGATTTTATGCTTATCAGGATTTTGTCATTTGGGCAAAATAGTGGTTTTAAGGAGTTCCGACTAAATCTTTATATAACCACATAACTGAGGCAAGTAACAAGTTTGTTTAATAAATAAGCGAATAAAGAGAATATGGAGCTTTTAAATGGATGGTTGTGTTCCAAGACAAGAGTGTAACAAGGAAGTGTTTTATGGAAATTTGTAGAGACACTTTGAGTCGAAACCCCATATGTATAAAATTTTAGAAATGGGAATTTTGAAGGACAAAAGTATTTTGGATATGAATTTTTTTTTAGTAACTTCATAAAAGCAACTATATATATATATATATATATATATATATATATATATATTTCAAAAAAGGTCTTTGTAACTGAAAATTTTCCTCGTTAAATTTTATCAGATAAGGTTTTGGAAAATTCTATATATAGAAAGTGGGGTGGTAGATACTCCCTAGTCAATATAAGTGGAACGAATTAAGGGACACAAGACAGGCAAAGTAAGGACTAGAAATTGGAAGGTGGAAAAGAGAAGAAGTGTGACTTTACTTGTAAGTTTAAGGCAAGCTTATGGATTAATTCACTTGAGATATTTCTTCCTAAAGTAATTAGGATGAATAAGATGGAAGAACTATACCAAGGGATTGGTAAAAGCAACTCAACATTTTTAAGAGGAACTATTCGGTTTAAAAAGATATGGAAAGAGTATGAGTTAGTAGCAAGGCATAACGCGGTGGGATACTATAAGGTACAGCTATAAAATCTTTTATCTCATAGGGAGAATCCATGATTCTTAACTGTGTTCTTTTGGCATGTATGTTCTTATTGATATTCCATTAGTAAATTCTTCCTTTCATTAGGGACTTCCTTCTAAGGGATCCTTGGGAAGGGTAGGTCTTAGGATTTAAGCTTATAGATGATAGGATATGGTTGAAACATTTTTTTAAGACATGTTATGTTTGATGTTTGCAAGTAGATGAAGTGGATGCATATACACACACTAGACAATATGATCGGCTGAATATAGGACACTTAGATATGCATACGGATGTGTGTGCATTTTATTATTATTTCTATGGATGAAACATATGGATGTTATCATATGATTGTCGAATGTGGATGTTATTTGATGCATACATATAGAGTTATCAGTATCCTTAGGATTGTTGCATAAATTTGGATGCATGGCACAAACGTAACTGCATAAAAAGGAGTTCGATTGAATTAGTAAACTGCCTAATCTTTTGCATTACTTAGGGTCATACACACTGCACTATTGCGTAACTACATAAAATTGCATTAGAAATAAATTAAGGACTATGGGTGCCATTGGATGATGGATGAGTAGAAGCATGTAAAAAAACACTTGTACTATTCTTCCACCTCGGGGATTTCAGGGGCAAAATCCTTTATGCAGTGGAGAACTAACAACCCGAATTTTTAAACAAACAATAATCAATTAACGAATTGATTAATTAGTAAATAATTAAGAAAATAAATATTATTCAGAAAAATATTGTGAATTGGGCAACAGGGATTGTACCATTGGGTCCGTTACGAAATTCTGGTTAAGGTAGATGTTTAGTTTGCTGAAATCAGACTTAAAACGAAGAAGTTATAACTCTTTTTTTTTAAATGTAATCAAAAAGGTGGGTCTAACCCCGAGTCAACCCAGGACCCAAGTGGGTTGATCCCTGTGTCAGCCAACCTAAGAGGATGGGTCAATTTAGGTCATGGTCTGGCAATGCTGTTTACCAGGAATGATTCCGATCGTTGGGCTATGTTTTGTTTCTAGATCCTTCTTTAAATCTAGTGGCCTAAAATCTAAAACTAAAATCCAAAGAACCTGGACACCCTAATTCTATTATAAATAGCCTCCGAAACCTAACCTAATCCTCACTACTCCATACCTCTGCCTCTCTCAAATAACGCTCTTCTCAAATAAAATTGTAATGGAGTATTGAGACTTGGTTCTATACATATTTTTGGAGGATATTTGTAGATAGAAAGGAGAATTATTGGATTGCTCAAATTTTAGGTGAATATATCTATGATTACGAGTTTTCTTCCAAGTTGAGGTTAAAACTGATACAGTAGTTGTTATAGTGGTTTTAAATCTAAATTTTTCTGCAGTTGTACACAGATCTAGTTCATTTGTTGTTTATTTACAGATCCAACTATCTCTAATTCTTTTCTTTGTAAGTAATTAATCAGATCCGATTTTGTTCTTGTTCTTCCTTTTGCCTTTTTCAGTAAACCCATTATTGTAGCTTATTTCATTTACATATATCTTTATTCTTCATTTTATTGCAGTTCTATGATTAGCCCTATTTTTATATCAGATATACTTCTGTCTATCTAAGCCTAAGCCATACGAGAGCCTAGGATATTTACTTTTTATTTCCGACGTTGAGTTTAGGGTTCTATGAGCCTAAACCTTTCATCCTTTCTTGTTTTTCGCAATTTGGTTAAAACATGAGACGGGACAATACTAGCACAGTTGGATAATAATAAGAAAATGTATAAAAAATATGGAATAATCGAGTCTTAATGAAATTTTATACAATAATGAAAATTAGTATAAAAGAGGCATGTTGAAATTTGATTAAAAGATATAATCAACAAATGAACTATAATATTCGGAAAATGATGAAGTTGGACAAGTATTGCAAACTACAGATGAACTGTAATTTGAAAGATAATGAAACTAAATAAAAAAAGGGATATTGGGCAAGTTGGGAATTGATGAATATTATATTCAAATAATGGTGTGTAAATTGGGATAAATCTTAATTGAACAATATTCAGTTTTATGAATTGGAATAAATTGTACTTATTTGGACATTAAGCAACATGTTATTAGAGAACATGTAATATTGGAATAGAATGAACTTAATTGAACATTAAGTGACATAGGAAAAGGGTTGTATAAAAAGGTAACATTAACTAGAAATGTTAATACAACCTAGGAATATAACACGTGGTTATATTGTGCTTATGAATGAACTCAAACGTGTTAACTTAAAATTATGATATTAATAAGCTAAGATATAATGAGTTCGTTCCAGTGGAATATAAGGGGCTCGTAGAAATAGGGAGTCTGTTCCAGTGGAATATAAGAGGCTCGTAGAAATCCTAGTTATAAATTTGGAACCAAGTCTAGAGGTGACTTGTGTCAAGTGCATTTTTGTTTGGAAACCCGTATCAGTCTGTATCCCTTGTTATAACAGAGTCTCGCACTAGGTAGAGGCTAGGGAACGCTTTACCAGACAACATAATAAGTGATTCAAACAAGGTGGGTGTTAGACCCAAAAGTGGTTCTAACACCCAAATTGTTTAAAAGCAAGATGAAATAAGATAAAAATAAAAATGAACACGCAGGATTTATAGTGGTTCGGCGAAGAAATGCCTACGTCCACTTATCTTTCACTATATTCAATAATTCAGTTGCAAATACAATGTAAGATTCACTCAATTCCACTCACAACTCACTTATATTCACTAAATAGATTAGAACAAATAATGAAAAAAAAAGATTTGGATTTTCTGGGAGCAATGGAGTTCGGATTATGGAGGTGGTTGAATTCTCAAAGTGCTGAAAAAAGATCCTTCTCTTTGTCTCCAGACGGGGTACTTATAGGTGTGAATTTGCTTGAAACTTGATCCGAGTCGGGGCCACATGTCGTCCATCCCACCATCTTCGGGTTCGGATGAAATATTATGTTGACAACGCATCAAAGGAACAGACGTTATGGGTAGGAACTGGTCATAGTCGGTCCGGATATCCAGGCGCTTTTGCAGGAGAATAACAGGGAGCATGGGTTCGGGTCGGAGACGTGCAGATAAGGGGTTCGGATCGGGATACCCGATCCGAACCGGATTGGCTTGGATGCAATGCTTTCTTCTTCTCTAATCTGCTCCGCCCCGATCCATTTTCGTGGCAAACAGGTGGCTTTCCGATCCAATCGAGATTTAGTTGCCCTCCGATCCGATTAGATACGCCTTACCAATTTACTCAATAGGAGTTCACCGATCCGAACAGAAAGCTCTATCCGTCCCGAACCGATATGTTGCTCTGACCCGACCCGAACAACTGCAGCTATCCAATCTAGATTGTAGTGTCTTCTCCAATCCGAACCGAAGTCTTCTAATTAAAAATGCCCTTCAATGTCTGGTTTCTTGACTTTGTGTTGCCTAGTTCACAAAGTAGGCTAACATTTTGCCCCCTCAAAGGATGCTTCTGTTGTATACGAAGCGTGCTTTGATGTCGTTTGAATGCTAGTCCCTGAATCAGAACAATCAGAAAGTCACTTCTGTTCGTTTGTGAAGATGCGTTGCTTCATGAAGACATGTCTCTTATCGCTTATATATATGTCGTGAAATACTTGATTCATTTTCTTCATTTTTGAGTCTAGTCCAGAAGTTCTTCTCGACATATAGTATTCTTCTCAGGTATGTTCTTTCCTAGTTTTTCTTTTAAATCCAATTCGAATGCTAGAGGAATGCACAGATTTCTACCCGGTTCGGTGTCCGACTCGAGCACCTTTTCTTCCTGTTTCGCTTTGCACTGGGTTGATGGGCCAGAAGATGTGGGCTGGCTTGGACTCGGTCCGAACGGAGTAAAATATGGGGAATACAAAGAGCCATCTCACGTCTTATATAAACTCAACCACCCAAACTCTTCTACCTTCTTTACTCCTACAATTCTTGTTCTCCCAGCTTTATACCGAAACCCCACTTCCTAAAAAATCTAAAAACTCCAAACTCCTCGTTTCAATCTTCGAATAAAACATCTAGGTATTTTAAATTTCCGATTATTTATGTAATAACTGATTTCAACTAGAATTTGCATTTAAATCGAGCGATTGGAGTGTGGTGTTTGTTGAACTCCGACGCCTGGATCTCCTCCACCGTTTGTCATCGTCGTTGATGGCGTCTTCGCCGTCTCGAGGTAGCAACGGGGGTCATTGGGATCCAGCGTTAAACGTTCAAGCACATAAACGCTTAACTTCATTTGGGTCTAGTGAAATTTGAAGACGAGAAAGGGGAGAATAGGAATTGGGTTCGGTTCGGGTAAGGAAGTGCTGAAGCAGCGGAGGGGAGGACAAGTTCATATGTTAGGATCGGGTCGGAATGAAATGCAATGTGGAGAAAGCCATGCTTGCCCGACCAGGTCGGATTGGAGGAAGCCATCCTTTTGTTTGCTGAACCGCTCCGAATGCTTATTCCGATCCGGTTTTAAACTGCCACATATGAACGTCTTCTCCGAAACAAACAACACGCAGACCCGAGCCGATCCCAGCTATATGCACATCCGATCCGAACCCAACAATAAGCACACCCTACCCGAACTGAATGATATGCATATTCCAACTCAAAGCACAAGACTTTATCCAACCAGGGTTAATCAATGCCTGACATACTCTTCAACTTAATGAACAGTTAGGGTAGTGCCTTATGAATGTAAACGATCATCAAGATTTATTCTGAACATCGCCGCTCCGTTAGAGCTTCGCATTATGCTTTTAAGTGTTTTTCTTTTCATGTTTTGCGCACACCACACACACTTTAGCTCACACATATGCATAGGGGGACATGGACTAATTTACTCTAATCCGTGCTATTGCTTCTTCAATAGTTCTATGACAATGAGGCCCAGACGCTCTTCCCGTCTAGCTGAGAGAAAAGAAGCCCCGGAAACTTCTAACAAAATCACTCTTGGGGATATATCTTCTTCGTCTGATCCAGAATGGGACAGCGAGGGTCCAGATTACGGGGTTGGACATCGGGAAAGCGACGAGGTGTCTTCAGAGAATGAAGTTTCTCTGGGTTTTGAGGAGGAAGGAGGGATTGGTGACAATCGAGCACCCGATGAATTTGAATCAGCCATCATATTGGAATCACCCTCGGACTCCGTTGAATCAACAATTGACAACGATCGACTTGTCCGAATTTTCCTAAAATATGGAATAATGAAAAGGGACACCCTAGTTCCCTCACGCTCTGACCGTCCCCACAACCCTCCAGAAGGATATATGACGGTCACTCGATTGATGTGCATGGTCGGCGCCATTCCTCCATTCTCTCCTTTCATCGTTGATTTCTTAAGACAAATGCGGATTGCCCCCATGCAGTTGCATCCCAATTCATATGCCTATTTGCACACCTTGTACATAGCATATCGTGAAATCCTAGGCATAGAGCTCACGTTCGATGACGTTCACTTCTTCTATAATTTCAAGCATCGAACTCGAGAAACTCCATCTTTCTGCTACTTTGAATCAGTTCCAAAAAGGAAGATAATCTCTGCACCATTTAGCAGTAAAGCTGGAGATTCCAGACTAGAATGGTTCTACATAAAGCAACAGTCTGGATGCGCCAGGAGATGGACAAAATCAAGTAAAGCGTTGATTTTCTAAATCCGGACTCTATACACTTGAATCATCACCCTGACCTGTTTTCCTTTTTGTTTGCAGTCGACAATCCCAAACAGATATCAGATCAGGTGTTCTTTGATCGGATGCACCGACTTATTAATGGCGATAAAAAATTCTTGACTATCGACGAGGTCCTTAAAGATGAATACCTTCACTTTCATGGGCTGCTATCCGTTTTTCGTAGCATCGGTCATGGGACGGTCCCTTACGCATACATTCCTCCAGTGGAGATAGTTCCAGAGACAGGAGAAGGCTCAGGAATTCCTACAGCGCCTCTTCAAACTTCACCTTCTCCATCTTCCACACAAGATGATGAATTGGCTAATCTGGCCGAAAAGCATCGTGAAGGGTATATTGCCCCCGAGGAAACTAGTTCTCTAGACAAGTCAAAATCCCCAGCAGAGTCGCCACTTCATGCTTCCGAAGGGGATGTTCCTAGCGCTGATGAGCACATATTTCAAGGTTTGGGGGATCTCCCCTTACCTGAGACTATATATACTTCAGAGGATTTCAGGAAGGATCCTTTAGTCTTCACCTCTTCTGAAGAAACCACTCCCGCTAAGGCCAAAGAGCCTGCCCGCACTAGTCTAGCTTCAGACTCGGGTTGGTTGGGGGGAAACACACCACTTAGGATACACTTTACACCACAGCATTAGCATTCATTGCACTTCTTTCTCCATGAATCCATTAATTCTAAACTTCGCTTATTTTATCGTGCAGGTACAATGTCTCGATCCTACTACGATATAAGAAAACTTCGTCGCAGCATGTCCAATCCTCCTCAGGATGTCGAGTATGATCGTCAGGATGATCGTGGTAGGGAGGAGAGAAGACCTTATGATCCCTATCGTTCTCGACCCTCACGTTCCCGCTCACCGGTCCGATCGGAACAAGAGAAATATAAAAGCTATCAAAGCCGTAGGGAGGAGGACAGACCACAATCCAAAGACTCCTCCACTTCCTATGAGAAACGCAGTAGAGAGAAAAGTCCTCCAAAGGAAACCAGGTCTCGAAGTAAGCAAAAGGTCCCTGCTACTAAACGACCTAGGACAGACAAAGAGACTACAGAATCCTCTTCAGGAAGGGACACCGAATTGACAATCCTCGCTCCTCCCCCACCAGATGCGGGAACTGCAATAAAACGGGCATATTTGAAAGAGCAATTTCCCGAACACTACTTCGAAACTCTGACTTTTTTACCTGCCCTTGAACCTATTTCGTCTAATTGGGCAGATGAGGCCAAAGCAAAGATTGATGCGGTGCAAAAACAATATACTGAGATGTTCAAATATTCGCGCAATCTTTCTAAAATCATCCGCACTCTAATCACAAATACTGATTCAATGCAAAAGACCGCGGAGGAGGATACTAAGGCCTTAAAAGCTCTAGGAAAAGATTTGGAAGACACTCAAGCTCAGCTAGCGGTCGCTCAAAGGGACGCTTCTAATTTCAAACAACAATTCGAGGACATGCAAAAACGTTATCACGATTTGCTTGAATCTCATACTCAGGAGCGTTCTGAATTAGAAAAGCAAGCTGACGAGGCCAAGTCAGAGGCTGCTAAGACACGCATTGCTTATGCTGAGCTTGAGCGGAAAAACGCCGAGTTAGCAAAGAGGAGTGCCGAATTAGAAAAGAAGAACGCTGACTTGGCTTCAAAGCTGTTGGAGGCAGAGAACAGGGCTGCTCTGGCCGAGGGCAATGTGGAGTGTGCTATTAAATCTGCGGAGGAAGCCCGCAAGCAATTATCAGAGGCGGAGGCTGATATTCAGGGCTTCGGCGAGCTAATGATTGAATTCTTCGCACACATTATTCGTCGTCGAAACATTTCTTGGATCGAGGACTATCCATCCACTCTGGTTCAAGTACGGAATCAAATCGTTGAGTGGGAAAAAGAGGAACTTAAGGTCGATTCCCTCGATGAAGATAAACTGATGGAGAAATACTTGAGAGACGATGAACCGGAGCGCCTAGCTGAAGGGCGTCGCCTTATTGCTGAGGCCATGGAAGAAGAGAGACGGAAGTCTAAACAAAAAACCATTCTCAAAGCTGGTTCCTCTTCTTCTGCCCCTGCAACCTCCGAAGTAGAAGGGTATGATCCCGAAAATCCGGGAATTCCTCGAACTACCCTGCTATCCCCTATTCCTGAATTAACCCCAGAGGTAGTGGTCACCCCCGTTGATAAGTCTTCGGAAGGTATCGCTATCTTTTCTCCTCAATTTGCCAAAGCTATTTCTACCTTTCGCCACGTGATTGAACAATCGATGAGAGACCCTTTGTTTTCGCCTGAGTTGATAACCGTTGCTTCTCATTCTGTAGGTGTTGAATCATCCGAAAAGACAGATGTAGCTCAAGGAGCTGTCGCTGGGACAAAGCCCGCTGATAGGGTCAAAGAAGGGGAAGACAAGGCTGCTTCTATAGACTTGGGGGAAGGAAGTGAGCCAACTAAGGTCACCACTCCCCATGATGAAGAAATGATAGCAGCTTTAAAGGACGACGGAGGAGACGGGGGGCATGAAGAGGAACCGGAAGTTGCAATAACTGGGGAGTCGAAAAGCGCTGATGACGTTACCTTGGCTGCCATGAAGGCTGATCAAGATAAGCGCTTGCAATTAAAGGCCGAAGAACTAGACCCTGAGGTCCTCAAGCCCCTCGCAGTTGTGGATGCGGGATCAAGGTTAGTTGTTAAGCTCTCAACTAGATCTATTACATAAGAACTTGCTAAAAAATCTTCTCTTGATTCCAGTGCCCCGCCCTCCGGGAAGAAGTCTACTGGCTCCAGTACCGCATCTTCAGGGAAAAAGAAATCGAAGCGAATCTTGACCGAAGCCGAGAAAGAAGCAAAGGATGCGGAGAAAGCCGCTAAGAAATCCAAGGCTCATTCCAAATCTAAATAGTGGATTGTCCTGTATCTTTTTAGCATTTTTGTGAACCAATAATTGCTGCTACAAAAGCAGCTCCTGCACTTTCTTTTCTAGCTATTTCCCTGTACAAATTCATTCATTTGTAAATAAAAATAATTCACTTTTTGCAATGTTTATTTGTTAGTAGTTCTGCACTTATGTAAAAATGCATGTCTATAGTTATGAAACGAAGTTGTGGAGGGGGAAATATGTGTATGCATACGTGTCCCCGGTTAATTTCCACAAATTATTTAATGCTTAATCAGGCAATCTGAATGCTCCCAATTTTCTGATGGGATAGCACTTCTTGTGTCGTCAGTACCTGTCGTTTTTTCTGGCATTTCTTTTATACTCTCTCTCTTTCTCTTGAGAGTTAGAGTTCGAGCTTGGTCATCTATTCATTCCCCGGTCTCTCAACGGGGAAAGATTTCTTTCTCGGCGCTCAGTCGGAGACGCCTTTATACTCTCTTTCTCTCTGGAAAGTTAGAGTTAGGAGGAGGATTTCTTTTTCAGCGCTCAATCGGAGACGCTTTTATACTCTCTCTCTTTCTCTGGAGAGTTAGAGTTAGGAAGAGAATTTCTTTTTCAGCGCTCAGTCGGAGACGCTTTTATACTCTCTCTCTTTCTCTGGAGAGTTAGAGTTAAGAATGTCGTTTTCTCATTCTTTTATGTCTTATTGCACAAATAATCGTTGTGCTTCTTTTTATGTCTAAACTATTTTCAACCTTTTTAGGCTCTGAGTTATCCTATATTTTATAATCACAACAGAATAACTGATGAATGTAAATGCATAAAAGTAAATAACACACAATATTTTTATAGTGGTTCAGCTAAGTCGTAGCCTACATCCACTTTATAGTCCTTTATTCATATCATCAGATTTTCCCAAGGCAAGGCGTGCCTTATTACAGAGTTCATAAGAAAAATAACACAAAGTACAGTGTTTTTAATCCAAATATCGCATTAAGTGTTGGGCATTCCATGCTCTGGGGACTTCTTCACCATCCACGGTCGTTAACTTGAAGGTTCCTTTTTCAAGTTTCCGTTGAATGACAAAGGGTCCTTCCCATTTCGGACCAAGGTGACGAAGGGATGGAAAGACTCTCTTTAGCACCAAATCTCCCGGTTCAAAAGTTCTGAGGCGAACCTTTTTGTCGTAATAGCGTGCCATCTGACGCCGATGCCTTGCTGCACGCAAATCTGCTTCGTCCCTTTTCTCTTCGACTTCATCAAGAGACTCAAGTAAAAGCGCCCGATTTGTCATCAGGTCATAATATGTCACCCTGTGGGAAGGAACTTCTAGTTCAACTGGAATTACAGCTTCTGAGCCAAAGGAGAGAGAGAAAGGGGTATGACCGGTGGCCGTTTTAAATGTTGTTCGATATGCCCACAAAGCTAGGGGCAATTCATCAACCCACTTTGCCTTTGCACGCTCTAATCGCTTCTTGAGGATGGATTTTATTACCTTGTTTATTGCCTCTACTTGCCCATTCGATTGCGGATAGGCAACTGCAGTATATCGTTTGTCTATCTTATACTTCTGGCAAAAATTTCTGAATTCAGTGCTATCAAATTGGGTCCCGTTGTCAGTTATAATCGTCCTTGGGATCCCGAATCGGTATATAATATTTCTGACCACAAAACTTATCACCTTTCTTGTTGTGATCTTGGTCAAGGGCTCAGCTTCCACCCACTTCGTAAAATAGTCCACGGCTACTATTGCATACTTAGCTCCTCCTTTAGCAATTGGTAAAACTCCAATGATATCAATTCCCCATGTGGCAAATGGCCAAGGACTCACCATCGATTTAAGCTGGGTTGACGGTGCCCTGGGGATTTTGGCGAATCTCTGGCACTTATCGCAGCGTCGTGAATAATCAGCTGCATCTTTGTTGATCGTAGGCCAGAAGTATCCGTACCGCAATATTTTCTTTGCTAAAGTTTGACCTCCTGTATGATCTCCACACTCACGTTCGTGTACTTCTCTTAGTACACGCTTGATGTCGTCGTGTGCTATACATCGTAACAGGGGCATAGAAAATCCTTGTCTATAGAGAGTATCATCTTGTATGACATATCTGGTAGCTTTGCGAACTACAGCTCTTTTCTCACTCTTCTTTGATGTGAGTGTCCCATTCTTAAGGAAATTCTTAATTGGAGTCATCCATGACTCCTTCTCTGGTTCCGCTTCAAAAGCGAATTCAATTTCCATTGACTCAAAGCTTGGCGACTCCAACGTTTCAATTGGAATTACTTCAGTCTCTTCTGGATTGTCGGAACTAGCCAGCTTTGCCAGTCTATCCGCTTTCTGGTTTTCAACTCTGGGAATATGTGTTATGTTGTACCGCTCTAAGCTATTCAATAGCTCTTTCACTTTCTTGAGGTAGGCGATAAGTCGAGGTCCTCGAGCCACAAATTCCTCTCGCACTTGGCAAACAACAATTTTAGAGTCACAGAATATGTCTAACATTTTTACTCCAAGGTCTTTAGCAAGTTTCAGCCCGGCAATCAGGGCTTCATATTCAGAGTCATTGTTAGTTGCCGAAAATTCTAATCGCAGGGCGTAATATAACGACCGTCCCTCGGGAGTGACTAAGACAATTCCAGCTCCGGACCTTCGGTCATTCTTAGCTCCATCTGTATATAATTTCCACGGACTCATCTCTAGCTCATCCTCGGATTTAACCACTCGGTCATTGATTATTTCCTCCTCTGGAATGGTGAACTCCGCAATAAAGTCTGCTAGAGCTTGCCCCCTGATTGACTTTCGTGGTTGAAAATTCAAATCAAACTGACTTAGTTCTATGTTCCATTTGATCAACCTTCCTGATGCTTCGGGTCTCTGCAATACCTGTCTTAAGGGCTGGTCGGTATATATGGTTATTGGATGGGCTTGGAAATAGTGACGAAGTTTTCGGGATGCGATCAGGAGGCTGTAAGCGAGCTTCTCAATTTTTGGGTAATTGCGCTCTGCCGCTGCTAATTTCTTACTTACATAATACACCGGCCTTTGTACTTTGTCTTCTTCTCGAACCAAAGCCGTGCTGACAGCATGAGCCGAGACTGCCAAATAAACAAATAATTCTTCGTGATCTACGGGCTTTGATAAAATCGGCGGTTTCTCTAGCAGTTCTAACAGATTTTGAAAGGCCTCAACACAATCCGGAGTCCACTGGAAGTTCTTCTTTCCCCTTTTTATCAAATCAAAAAACGGAACACATTTATCTGTGGCTTTGGAGATGAATCTACTCAGCGCCGCTACTTTCCCTGCCAGACTTTGGACGTCTTTAATTCTCCTCGGTTCTTCGATGTTTCTAATCGCTGCTATCTGGCTAGGGTTGATTTCAATTCCTCGGGAACTCACAATGAAGCCAAGGAACTTTCCCGATGCCACTCCAAATGAGCATTTCAGAGGATTCAATTTCATCCGGTACTTTCGCAAGATACCAAACATTTCCGCTAAGTCTTGCGTATGACTGGAAGACTGCTTTGATTTGACAAGCATATCATCCACATAAACTTCCATAGTTTTTCCTATTTGATCATAAAACATTCTATTTACCAAGCGCTGATAAGTAGCTCCAGCGTTTTTTAACCCGAATGGCATTACAACATAACAATATAGCCCCAAATTCGTAATGAAACTCGTATGTTCTTGGTCTGGTACGTGCATAGGAATTTGGTTGTATCCAGAATATGCGTCCATGAAAGAAAGAAGTTCATGACCTGCTGTTGAGTCTACAAGCTGGTCAATCCTGGGAAGCGGGAAACTATCTTTCGGGCAAGCTTTATTTAAATCTGAAAAGTCAATGCAAGTCCGCCACTTTCCGTTTGGCTTCTTTACTAAGACGGGATTCGATATCCAGTCGGGATAAGTCGAATCTCGAATAAATCCATTCTGCTTCAACTTCTCTACTTCCTCTTTGAGAGCAGCCGACCTCTCTGGGCCCAGCATGCGTCTCTTTTGCTTCACAGGCGGATGCTTCGGATTTACATTCAATTTGTGACTTATAACGGATGGTGATATCCCACACATGTCAGCATGGGTCCAGGCGAACACGTCTAAGTTTGCCTTCAAGAAGTCCGTTAGTTCTTCAGCACGACGTGGATCCAATTGAGAACCAATCTTCAAAACTTTCGTCAGATCAGCTTTATCAATGGGAATTTCCACTGTCGCTTCATTAGGAGTTGCATTCCTAGCCTCTGGTTCCTCGTCTTTTCTGGGATCCAGATCTTCAGGCGTTCCTTTGGGCAACTCCCTCGGGGTCAATCTCTCTAATTGCTATGCCGAGTCCCCCTTTGAGGGAGACGAGGCATCCTTACTCTCAACATTAAATCCTTTCATCAACATCTTTAGTTCGGCCACATAGCAGGCCCGTCCGGAAACTTGATCCCCTCTCATTACTCCAGTTCCGGCTTCGGTTGGGAACTTAAGTAACAAGCACCAAGGGGCGATACAAACTCTAAATTCAGCGAGGGCAGGTCTCCCCAAAAATGCGTTATAAGGCGAATCTACGTCCAATACCACGAACTGAAGCATTCGCACTCTTCTACGTTCTCCTTGCCCCAGGGTCACGGGCAACTCTATGTATCCCATGGGAGCTGTCGTCGCCCCGTTGAAGCCTCTAATCCATCCTTCACAAGGTTTCAGATCTTCGGACTCAAGCTTCATATGATCAAATGACTTCTTGAACAAAATATTAACGGAACTTCCATTGTCTACTAATACCTTATGGACCAAGGCCGGCCCAATGGTGGTAGTAATAACCAACGGATCATTGGTGGGTGATTGTATCCCAGTATTGTCTCGACTGCGAAATACCACGTCGTCGAACATGGTCTTCTGTTGTTTTATGGGGGTGACATCTTCCAAATCATCACCTTCATTCACATCTAGATGCTTGGCAGCATTCACATATTGATCCATTGATCTGAAACTTCGGATTGCCGGGTGAGGTCCGCCTACTATGG
Organism: Allium sativum; assembly: GCA_030737875.1. Lineage (NCBI taxonomy): Eukaryota > Viridiplantae > Streptophyta > Magnoliopsida > Asparagales > Amaryllidaceae > Allium > Allium sativum. The sequence goes on from CM060912.1 coordinate 437,236,438, forward strand.
AGTTGATGACAATTCCTTTACCTTTCTGCTGCGCTGTAGGCTTGGGAGCAGGTAGGATCTGCTTTGGAGCCTGCTCCCCTTGCCCCCTGTCCCTCGGGGCAACCTTGTACTCATCCTACTTTCCTTCACGCAGCAGCTTCTCAATCACATCCCTCAAATGCCGACATTCATTGGTCGAATGCCCATGAGTTCCGTGAAACAAGCAAAATTTCCCTGTCGCCATTTCTTTCTCGGTCGAATCACGAGGTGGCGGTCTTTTGTACTGTAACACATTGTACGTGTCCAGGTAAATATTTTCCAGGGTGTCGTTCAATGGTGTATAATTCTCGTAGTTCTGGAATCAGGGTCTTTTGTTAGGGTCACTTCCCCTATTTCTGTTTCTTCTGTTACCGCTCGAATTACGGTTATTGTTGTTGTTTCCCCCACTTCCAGTATTGCTGTTTCCACCCTTGTTTCCTACATTTACTTCAACCTTGCAGAATTCTCCCCCGATTGCTTCACGGCGATATTACTCTGTACATTCTCCTTTGAAGCCGTCTCAGACTTTCTCTTTCGGTTTGCCCTGGCCTCCTCTCGCCTTAAATAAATATCGGCTTTTTCGTAGAATATCTCCCTTGTGGGGGGTGTCTTCCCAGAAAGGTAGTCTCCAAACTCAGATTCAGGATCGACTCCTTCCTTCAATGCCATCAGAATAGTGGGCTCATGCGGGTCACTGACCTCAGTTACAGCTTGGTTAAAACGATCAAGATATGCCCTTAAAGATTCTCCTGGTGCCTGTTTGATTCTCGATAATTCAATAACACTTTTGGACTTTCGGGCATGTAGTCGAAACTGGTTCATGAAACGCTCGCTTAGTTCCTTGTAATTAGAAATCGAACGAGGAGGAAGTCGGGTAAACCAAAACAATGCCACATCTTCTAGGTAGATTGGGAATGCTTTGCACTTCACTTCATCAGGGGCAGCAGCAGCATTCATGAGCCACGAATACCGCATCAAATGCTGTCCCGGATCAATCCTTCCGTTGTACTTGTCCATCTGTGGCAAGTTAAAGCGTCGGGGAAATTGGAAGTCGAGGATATCGTCGGTGAAGGGAGTATGGCTTCGCTCAATGCCATAATCTTCATTTGTATAATTCCGGCTCTCTGACATGATCTGGCGAACCATTGCCTGTACATCAGCATTAGTTAGGGGCCGCTCAGGTTTCTTGGCCCTAGTATCCGAGTTCCTTCTGGGCTCTTGTTCAGGAGATGCCCTTCTTCTTCGAGCTGCCTCTGCTCGATTCCGTTCCCTGCGTTCCCGGTCGATCTCGGGAGGAGGGGACTGGAGTCTTTGCCCCCGAGTGGGGTCATTGTTTCCTAATGCTCGTGCGATATCCTCACGAGATCCCAAAGATCCAAATGTCAGCTGCTCCACGTTCTGAGGTCGTTCGAGTGGCCTTCGTTCACGGGGCCTCTCTTCCTCGGAAGATGAAGATTGATCTACTGGTGTGTGACGAACCGGTGATGGAGTTCTCTGTCGACGGAGCTCACTAATCTCCCGACTCATGAGCCTCATATTTTCCTGCATCATGAGATTAGTGCACTCGTGAACTTTCATGGCCTCCCTCGTGCTCTCAAGCATGTCAAGCAGGCGCGAGAAATCTCCTTGAGTGATGGGCGCAGATGGATTGACCTGATCACCAACCCTGGTAGCTGGAATTGGTGCATTCGTAGGGACTCGAGTAGAGATTCCAGCTTCACCAAGCATCGGGTCGGGTCGGAGGTAAGAGGTCGGATCGGATCGGAGCTGGGGAGCCTGGTCGGATCGGTACGTGGCGAGCAGCTCGGGTCGGTTCAGATTGGGGGAATGCACTGCTTCAGAATCTCCTACCCGGATCGGATCGGAGCTCTCCCCCTGCTGTCGGTTCGGATTTCCTGCATTGGTTCTTCCTACTGCTGAACTCTGTCCCCGAGACCTTGTTACAACAGCATTTTGCTGATCTTCGCCAGCTCCATTTCCTCGAACAGACTGAACTTCCTTGCCTTTTCCTTTGGCCATGAGTCTTTGACAATCACTTCAACGAATGTAAAAAAGCAGAGAAACTTAAGGATTCACTTCTTTGAACTCAACGGTCCAAAAAGTAGAAAGAGATCCCGGAAAATAGAGAATTTAGATGAGAATTCTCAGTGAAAGCACCAAAATGTTAGACCCAAAAGTGGTTCTAACACCCAAATTGATTAAAAGCAAGATGAAATAAGATAAAAATAAAAATGAACACGCAGGATTTATAGTGGTTCGGCGAAGAAATGCCTACGTCCACTTATCTTTCACTATATTCAATAATTCAGTTGCAAATACAATGTAAGATTCACTCAATTCCACTCACAACTCACTTATATTCACTAAATAGATTAGAACAAATAATGAAAAAAAAAAAGATTTGGATTTTCTGGGAGCAATGGAGTTCGGATTATGGAGGTGGTTGAATTCTCAAAGTGCTGAAAAAAGATCCTTCTCTTTGTCTCCAGACGGGGTATTTATAGGTGTGAATTTGCTTGAAACTTGATCCGGGTCGGGGCCACATGTCGTCCATCCCACCATCTTCGGGTTCGGATGAAATATTATGTTGACAACGCATCAAAGGAACAGACGTTATGGGTAGGAACTGGTCATAGTCGGTCCGGATATCCAGGCGCTTTTGCAGGAGAATAACAGGGAGCATGGGTTCGGGTCGGAGACGTGCAGATAAGGGGTTCGGATCGGGATACCCGATCCGAACCGGATTGGCTTGGATGCAATTCTTTCTTCTTCTCTAATCTGCTCCGCTCCGATCCATTTTCGTGGCAAACAGGTGGCTTTCCGATCCAATCGAGATTTAGTTGCCCTCCGATCCGATTAGATACGCCTTACCAATTTACTCAATAGGAGTTCACCGATCCGAACAGAAAGCTCTATCCGTCCCGAACCGATATGTTGCTCTGACCCGACCTGAACAACTGCAGCTATCCAATCTAGATTGTAGTGTCTTCTCCAATCCGAACCGAAGTCTTCTAATTAAAAATGCCCTTCAATGTCTGGTTTCTTGACTTTGTGTTGCCTAGTTCACAAAGTAGGCTAACAGTGGGTATGGGCGCGTTACGGCGGAACAATGAGCATGCATTGTTCCGATTGGGGAAGATAAGACACTGTAACGCCTATGATTAATGTTGTGTCCTTTTAGTTGATAGGCTCATGAATTGATAACTCGAAACCCATAGTTGGCACAAGTTATTCACATTTTGGTAAAGAAGCCTATCGATATGTATTATAAGTAAATTATTTCCTAATTATTTATTTCGGTTTGAAGTTGTAAAAGTAAAAAATAGTCAGTCAACATTTATATGATCATTATTATCATCATTGTCTTTTGGAAAAGAACAGCCAATACTTTATGTCAATTCATATCAGTAATTGTCCACTTTCAGGTGTGCACAGACACTAACCCTTTTTGTGACACTAGAACTACTATTTATCTATTTTTTTCCTTAATTTAGCAGTCGTTCTAGTAATCATGGCAGCTCACCAGACTTTACGTTTGACCCATTTCCTTTCTTCATTTCTCTTTTCTCTCCCCCCCCCCCCCCAAAGGCTTATAGGAGGAAGTGTATATATTGGATTTCTTTATTGATTCTATCGTGAAGGATGTCTACAAAAGACGGATTATTTCTTGTTTTCTTTCCAAAGTTAGGTTGTATCTTTTTGACTAATTGGGGGAAAGTATAATTTTTTGCTCTGATGTTGTTTTGACTAATCAACCAGTAGATACAATATCCTACTCGTCTAATCTTATCAAGAAGTGAAAAATCATCAACAAAATATCTCAACATCGTGAAATCATCATAATGAGCTTTCCTCATTAAATCCTAGAATTTGCTAAAACATAAAGCATGAAAGTTGTAAATAATTTCCTTAGCATAAATTCAAAAAGGAAACCACCAAGTTTGAAGTTATAGATCAAAATATGCCAAAAACAATCCTCATATCTAAATTCCTTGCCACTGTCGTTTTCCCCTCAAAACAACGACAAATAAGTGCAAATTCAACCATTCTTATATCATAATTTCATAAAATCAAAACTTAAAAGTTTTAGCTTTATGTCCAAGATTTTCAGATCATCAAAAATTAATGAATTTGGATAAGAAACGAGTAGTTTATGGCCAAAATAATTATCAGGCATGTGACTGTTGTTGCTATTGATTCGCTCTGGGACGACAACAAACAAGCACGATTTTGAACAAGTAAACTTCAAAATTTTGAAAAACACAAAATGTGACAGTTGTAGCTCTATATCTGTGATTTCCAAATCAATTAAAATTATATAATTTGGATAAGAAACGAGTAACTTTTGGACAAAATATTTCTTAGACCTATGTTTGTTGTTGCTGTCCATTTGCTCTCGGGACAGCAACAAACAAGCATGATTTTGAGCAAGTAAACTTCAAAATTTTGGAATCTAAACATGAAAGTTGTAGCTTTATATTTGATATTTCTAGAACATCAAAAATTATAGAATTTGGATAAGAAACATAAGAGTTATATCTAATTTTGTTTTAGCTTCAAAGATGGGAAAAATTCAGTTTTTGTATTAAGCACAAACTATGATCAAAACTTGGTTTTTATAACTGCAAATATCCAGTCTGACACCAAATATGAACAATCAAGATTGTTCACAGCTAGAGTAAGTGATAAAACTCACCTTAGGGTATGAATGCAGCGAGTTAAATGATTTTTCTTGCAAAGGAAGGAGCTTTGGCCTTGAATTAGCAATTAGAAGCTATAGAAACCACATTTACATAAAATCAGAGATGATTTCCCAGTTTAAAACTAAAAGGATGGATTTTAGGTGAAATAAAATTCCTAAATGTTAATTACCGGTTGTAGATTGAGATGGGGATGAAAATTTCCTTTTTAGAATATGACTTGGAGCTAGGGATTTATGTTTTAGGAGGAAAAACCATGGATGCTTGCTACATTCTCTTGAGAAGAAGTGTTCTTTTCTGAAAGAGAAGTATGATCCTTTTCTCCAAAAAATTCCACATCTTTCCTCCTACTAATTAATCCCATTAAGGCTATAATCATGTAATTAGCCCACTAACCCATTAGATTAGGTTTAAGGCAATATATAGAGCTTAGTGGCCAATTTACATAAGTTAGTATGCACTTTCTACACCAGTTCTCATATGTATACAATTCAAAACTTATAAAATTTATACAAGGCTAATGAAAGATATGAAACATACATTTTTAACATATTTTTAACCACTGATTACATTATTTTTGTATAGTTTACACAAAATATACATTTTCACATAAAAGCGAACATTATTAGGACTTTAATTGTTTCAACACACAATCTTAACCCAATTAAAATTTTTAAACTCGAAATTATCATTATTAACACTCTTTTCAATATTTTACAACCGTTTTAACATCTTTTTAATATATTTTTACATAAACTTTATTTAGGTCACACATAGTTTTACATAATCTTTTACTTATAAAAGATTTAGTAAAAGTTTCCAAACAAAAGCGCCTAAAAGTTCCACGGATTTCTATTTATTACTATCTTTACATTTTTATTGTTTCAAAACAATATTTTCTATATAATCGTTATTTTCCAAATAATAAGTGCATAAAATTAGTTATTTACCAAAGAATATTAAATTTCAATTTAACCCAAATTCCACATGTTTAATCCCAATTACCCTAACATAGGATTAAACTTATTTTATCATAAGCTTAAATCCCGTTTGACACAATTTCACACATTCACATATTATTCACTTTAAATTAATAATATCCCTCTTTATTAAATTTCTACCCAATTATGTCTTAATTCATTCTACAAACTTAATATTAAATTATAATTTAATACTAACGGTAATCTCCAAAACTTGGGTTGTTACAGGTTTACTCCCCAATGACAAAGTGAGATCCTTGTCAACTCAAAATATATAGAAATAGGAACATGAAAAGTAATAAAACTAATTTCATTATTTAACACCATTCATTACATATTCCCATGCGCAAAGCCACGTTTACAGAAATATAATTATTACAAAATACTCTAAAAACAACATATGAAGATGTCTTCATGGTTAATCAAATCATAAAGATCAAACAATAATACAACTTTGCCTTTACGTCCTGAATCAAAAGGCACAACAAAAGAATTTTTAATTAGGTAAAATTTCCTCATGCACGTCTCTAGAAAATTATTCTTTAATTGGATACTTAAGAAATCCACACTCTCGATCTACTTATTCGAGTACCCAAGAGTCCAAGGGGAAAATTTTTTTTTTTTTTTGAATCAGATAACAGTTTAATGTTAATAGTAACCTATCCTACCAAACCAAGTAAATATCTAGTGAGACCACACTTCTTAGCAGAATGGGTTTTCCCCTCACTTGTACCTTAATAACATATTAACCAATTTCTTGTACGCTTACAATGGTTGAAACTATAATGAATCATATGAATGTGTGCAACACATATTAGATTTCTCATTCTTGTTTCTATAACTACTCGTCTTAACATATTTATGATTATTATCATAGACAAGTGACTATCCGTCTTTAGAACATTTGACTACCCATTATATTTTTTACTAATTATCTATCATGAAGTTACAAAGATTACCCTTTACCTACCATTTGAATTACCCATACACTTGGTTTCTCATTTTAGTTTGCGGACTATCTATCTAATGAGTTTCACAATTTAAACAAATGTGAACTATCCATCTGTAACATCTATGATTAAAAATTAATTAATTTATATGGGTCTACTTAACATATTTTGAAAACGAAAAAAAGCATTTTTTTAATGTGGGAATTTGTCCATTAAACTCGTATCATTGTGTTCTAGCGATTTGATGATGGATTTTCATATATGATGTTTTTTGTTATGACCACTTGAAGTTTTAACATTGAAAATTATTATATATATATAAGCCTAAATAAGTTATATACATTGCAAATTCATATTTGAAATGTGATTGAAGTGTAGTAGACGTGTGAAGAGAGAAATTAAAGAAGGGAATGAAAAAATGATACAAAAATTAATCACCAGAGTGGATGAATATGAGGGTGTGTGTATGCATATATATATATATATATATATATATATATATATATATATATATATATATATATATATATAGCACATACAAAGCGATTGGGGTCGACCACTCTTACATGGGGTCGACCATCACACATTTTCAAGGTGAGTCGAATCTTAGGCTTATGTGGCCCAATCCAACTAATTCTTCAAAGGTCAATACTAGGGAGTGTCTACTGTGCATACCCCAAGAAATACCCTCCTCTCAACATCGAAGATGGCTCATCATATTACTAACCTGTTTAAACACCAAACCAATCCACACAAAGTAATGTTATAAGCATGACTCCATATCTAGAAAATATTTGTTGGAATATGGGTTAAAGTCCCAGCTAAAGAAAAGGACAAATGCATGATAGTTGAGGACTCCACTTTCGATCAAAAGGAATTTTCCTCAATGGATTGTTGCATGCCGAGTGTCATAATGTCATTCTACATAATGAAACTTGTTCATAGCAGCTAAGTACATTTTTATTCATAAATTGAAACATATATGAAAATATTTGAAATTCAGATGAAACCGATATGTGTTAGCCAATTTAATTCATAAGATCGAGTTTGATATGATTACTTGGCTAATTATTTGCACATCTACACATCAAGGGGTCTAGAAAAAATAGATTCCTCATTCCACCTTGGGAAATGTATTGGTTGTAGATTTTTCAATCAATAAAGGAATGCCCTAAAAAGAGATAAAGAGATGGTATGTGTCATTATCCTTTTATTCTTGCAATTCTGTTCATTACTTCAATCTAAGCTATTGAAATGTATCCCTTTTTCATAATCACCAATTTAGGCTATTCCTAACTTCCTATTTTTAATAGGTATATTTTAATTCCTACTCTTAATTTATTTCCTAAATTTGAATATGGTTAGGATCATGCCTCTTTTTTTCATTTCATAATAAATTCCGGTACTTACCGAATTCTAAATTTGAACCATAGCTTCAACAATTAAATATGTGGATTCTCAAATTTTTTGGCAAGGTCGACTGAATTTTATAGTGATCCATAACACTTATTATTATAACAAATAATAATTACAGTATATACAGGAGTTTAGCCGATTGTCAACCTACAATTTGGTTTTTAAAGTGGATAGTCCACTACAATCAATTTTTAAAGTGGACCGTCCACTATATCCTATCTAGGTTACAGAACTGGAGCTAGACACTATTTCTAAAATACAAATTGACATCATCTCCACATATGGAGTTAATACCATTACATTGCAAAAATAATTACATAACTTCAACTTGAAGTAAAATTACATCACATCAAGAAATGTACAAAAGTACATCATAACGAGAATTGTACAAAGCACCCAGAAGCAATTCACTATAAACTATGTAGTTGCAAGATACTGTATACTACACTGTGCAAGAGAACCAAACTAATTGACATGACTTAGCAAAGGCACATAATACCAATAGCAAACTCACCTATATCGGTGTTCAAATTGCCGACGGTGATCTGTTCGGCATCAGCGGCCAACCCCCGGTTGATGAGCTCCAGGTTTTTCTTCCTAATCAATTCTGAGAGTTGGCAGGAGTATCTCAGAAGTTGGTTGGCCTGATGGTATTCAGCCCTCATGCACATTCAAACATCCACGGACTCCCAGACAGAGGACGGGTGGAGATCAAGGAGGAACTTTATCTCTTCAAAATAATGTTGAGGAAAATTCGGTTCAGTAACTCTTTTTTTCGTCCATGGAGAGCTCTCACCTCTCGGGCTCTGCAAGTTCTTGCCTCCCCACTGCGGTCGTCCTCTTCGGTCTTGGTTGGCCAAGTGGCGGCTCTCTCCCTTTAATAGTTGGAGCGGGAACCAAGAGCGCTGTATGTAAAGGAGCAGTCAAAGACGGGTGCCGGGAACCCCCTAAGTTAAGTCGAGAGTCTCCCTCGGACACCCGAATTGGAGGGGGAGGTGTAGGAGTAGGAGATCGTCGAGATCTATCCCCACCTTGGTGTTCACTGCCGCGATCCGTCGGGGGTGGAGTATCGTACAAGCTGACCCCTCTTCTAAAGCCCTCAAAGAAAGGATTCCTAGGGTGTTGGCGGACTCCATGTCCGTAACCTCGTCCTCCGTGCCCTCTGGCTATATCACATACCAAAGGAATAAATAAAAGTCAGATGAGTCACACACTCAGATGAGCCTACCTAAAGGCTACACAGCGTGTATGAGTGTATGCCCTAAGTGTTCTCTCAACAAACCAGAATGTGATCCGCTCGAAGGAATTATCTCCTTTGCAACAATAGCTAGTTCTTTCATACTTGTCATATCCGGCCATGAAGAGAAGTTTATAGCAACTTTATTTAGACCAACAAACTGGTCCACTGCCTCAAGTGGGGCGGCAACATCCAAAGAAGTCACAGGGGACTGTGGACCGACCGACGCTTCTTCCCTCGCCCTTCCATCAGAGGCGGGACGGAAGCGTCCAACGAACCCTCGTCCTAGGTAACTATCTACACGCCACCAGCCTCGTCTCCGCGTACATCTCCTTGGAACTTGACAGCCTTTTTGGGCTTAGACCCAGCAGAAGGCAGCTTTCTTTGCAAACCAGGAGCCGCAGGACCATCCGTCACCTTCCCTTTTGGAACACTGCTCGCAACGGCAAGCCTGATTATAGCTCGATCATCCGAAAGCAAACCAGCACGGCAAAGGCACTCTTGGCTTGTCACAGTATCAGTTTTGCGTGACTCTTCGGGGATAGCTCGCAAAGAATTAAGGCGTTGCTGGTACTCCTTACCGGTGGGTGCCTCTGCATTTCCTACCGTGATCAAAAAATAATGAAACATGGGATCCAAGAACCTTATAGTAGGGAACGAAGTTTGAAAGTACTTACTCCTTTCTATCTACCTTCTTACAAATCCAGGAGGGCAGCACACAAAGAACCAGTCTTGTTTGAACATTGACGACCTGGCCCACTTCCCGACGAGAAATTTGGTTGCAGGAGATGCTTCTAGGAACCATTGGGAGGGCGATCCGCTAGCCGATCTCCTAAGATGGAAAAAAATACCGAATGTCCTCTCCGGTAGGTTCCAAGTGCAAATATTCTCGGCAGAGAACGTAAGTGCCTAAGAGCGAAGAACAAGCATTAGGATGCAATTGTGAAGGTGCAAGGCCGAAATAGAATAGCATGTTCCGAATAAAGTCATTGGCCAGGGGCACACATCCCGCAAAATAAGCTTGCCTGTTCCAGGCAATCAAACCCTCGGGCGGCACATGAGCCCTGCCACCCTCCCTTGGTGCATGGACATCACGCATTGGTATATTGAACTGCAACGCCATTTTCCAAAATGTTGTAGCATCCATGCGTGATGGGACCGAATCCGTCTGGTTTTCTAGAATGACTGTATCGGGCAGCATATCGGGGGCCACCGGAGCCGCCGGTGTCCCCACTCATAATATCCACATTCTTGACCTCCTCTTCCATGACAGGGGAATGTTTTCTCTCTGTTTGTTCTCCGTGTTCGGACACTCTAGGTGAACTGGCCATTTAAGAAGGAATGGACCCTTTGGTGGTCTCAATCTCGCTGCCAGTCGAGCTACCAGTGTTGGTAGAATCAGATGTATGTGACGTTGGTGGGGAAGTCTCGACTTCCAGGGTTTTTCAAGTCTTCGATCTTGTCTGTATCGCTAGCTATACTTTAATGCAGTAGTGTTAGACATCAAAGTAGAATAACCTGTACCCCTCGTGCTGATAAAAACTAAGTGCACGTGTAGTGTTATGCAAAATCAGGATACACAGGATAAGCTCAAGGCTGTCCAACAGTTCAGTAATAGTTCGAATATATGCTCTATCCTATATATAAAGCCATAATTTATGCAATAATATAGTTACTTAGGCGATGCGAAGGAGCAAAATACCGAAGGCTCGGAACCCCATTTTTAGGTTCAAATGCTCGATCGCCCCTCTAGGGTTAGGATGCTCGAACCACGGCAAGGTTCGAAAGCTCGAACCCCCCAGGGGTTCGAACGCTCAAACCCCTAGGGGTTCGGATGCTCAAACCCCGTCAGCTTTCGAAACTTCGAACCCTCTAGGGGTTCGAAAACTCGAATCTCATCAGGGTTCGAAAGCTCGAATCCCATCAGGGTTCGAAAGCTCGAACTGTAACACCCCGAATTTTCTGAGAATATTAAAATTAACAAATTCAAGAACACTTAATTTTTAAAGGAAGAATTAAGTGAAATGGGTTGCGCTATTACGTTTGTCTCAAAATTTTGGTCAAGATAGACATTTGGTTTGCATAAAACGGATACCTTATGAAGAAGTTATTAAGCCTTGATGTTTGTATGCATATGAGAAAAACATATATATATATATAGTTATATAGATATATATAAAAATTAAATAAATAAATATGCAAAAAAGTTCAAAACAGCGAATCGAGAGGGGGAATAACCGAACTGGCCCATTTTTGAAGTCGACCCGAGCCTCGCTGGGTCGACTAAAGGTTGATTCAGGGTGTTTGGCTGTCAACCCGTGGGCCGATTCGCTCTAAGGTAGATGTGGCATCTGATTGGCTCTGATGGCTCCTTGTTGAGTCATTAGGGATGATGTGGCTATTCTATCTTGTCTGAATCGCTTTGATTTTCTCTAGGTTAATCTGACGGTTCCTATTAAATCAAACTTCTATATAAGCAACCTAAAACTAAACCCTAAGCCACACAAAAATATTCCTAGAGTCGTCATGTCATCAATGGTGAACCTAGAATTTCCATCATCTCTTTCAACTCAAAGGCAAGATAGAAGCTACATCAAAATCAAATCAAAACTAATCTAATTCAACTAAGAGAATTCAACGATCTACATCAAAGGCGAGCAATTCAGTTTCAGAATACAGATCCCTGAAATCAATTTTTTCCTTTTGATTGTAAGTGTAGTTATCTTTCAGATGTGAATAAATTAAAGACATGATTTATAATGATTTGTAAAATAGAATTGTATCAAGTTGTATGTGATGTTGATTCATGTTTGTTCATGTCTATTCTATCATATATGTCTATGAACTATTGTGGTCTGTCGAACCAATCATGTTATGTGGAAATTGGTGAGTAAACCAATGATGTTGTATAGGAATTTGGGAATGAAATTATCATATGTAAGTTTAGCGATATTATGATACATACAAGTTTTAGGCTAAGTCATGTCGTTTATGCCTAATTGTTTAGAGCCATTATGCATACATGTTTAAATCTACGACCTTATATGTTTAGATCTACAACTTTATATGTTAGATCCATATGCCATTATGATAGATCTAATTTGCAAGTTCACCACTACATGCGAAGTTTAACTTGTATAGTTTTATGTAAATTCATATGCTTGCGGTTCATGTTGCATAGATCAAATTTGCAAGTTCATAGTTAAAAGTATACTGTTCTATGACAAATCCATGTGACATATGTGTAGTTAGATCCATAATTTTGTATGATGTTGGAATGTTGAAAAGTTCCTCTTTTCCCCTTTCTGTTTTATAAGTTAGGCTAAAATATCGAACCTAACATTCTATGTAATTTTGCGAACATACAACATGGGTAACGTTGGGGAAAACATGAAATAACATGTAATTGGCATGTTTGACACATAAGCATGATAAGTGGCATGAAAATGGTATAATCTATATACCTAAAATTTTGAACGTGATTTAGAAGGAAAGTGGGCCATGACAATAATTGATTTATAATTTACATATAAATATGTAGGATAAACATGAAAAATTACATGGCATAGATTGGTTCATGAAATGGTATATTTAGTATACCATTAATTGTGAGCATAATTAAAAGGATAATTATGGCATAATTAAATTGGGAATAATTTACATATGGAATTTTTCATAAATAAGAAATATGTAAATTTAGAAAAGACGAATATGCCTAACCCGAGGTTAGACTGAGTTGTGGCGTAAAACTGTCTGGAACCGACCGACACATCCAGTGACCACAACAATACCTATCTAATGTGGGTGGTTAGTACATTAAGCCCAAAAAGGACCCGAGGTTAAACTGAGTTGTGGTGTAAAACTAGCCGGAACTAACCGGCACATCCAGTGACCACAACAATACCTGTCTAATGTGAGTGGTTAGTGCTTTAATAAAGCTAAGTCAAGATTGGTAGGGTTAAGTCAATTAAGGAAACACTTAACCAATTCAACATGTTAACTAGACTGATGGGTGAGGTTAAGTAAATTTACAACACTTAACCATTATAACATGTTGATTAGACAAGTGGGTGAGGTTAAGTACCGTTATAACTTGTTAATTAGACAAGTGGGTGAGGTTAAGTAAATTTAGAACACTTAACCGTTATAACATGTTAATTAGACAAGTGGGTGAGGTTAAGTAAATTTAGAAACACTTAACTAATATAACTTGATTTATGGAAAGGTTAAGATAAAATAAGAGGGAAACACTTAACCAATATATCTTGATTTGTAGTAGGGTTAAGTTAACACAAGAAGGCAACACCTAACCAAAGTAACATGACACGTAGCTGGGTTAAGTTAACTTGAATTGATTGATGACACTTAACTAATACAATAAAATGAATACGTGGGGTTAAGTTAACAAGAAACACTTGACCAATATAACTTGATGAACGAACGAGGTTAAGTTAATAGGAAACACTTAACCGATCCAACATGATAAGTAAGGGGGGTCAAGTTAATAAGAAATGCTTAACCAACATGGCATGATGAATGAGTAGGTTAAGTTAACATGAGTGGACAACACTTAACTAATATGGCGTAATGTGCGGGAGGGCTAAGTACATATCGGGTTGGTGGGTAATATTAGTAAATATAGGCCCATAAAATTTAACCATTAAATAAACATGCTTGAATCAGTGGAAGGGTTAAGTACATATCGGGTTGGTGGGTAATATTAGTAAATATAGGCCCACAAAACTTAACCATTAAATAAACATGCTTGAATCAGTGGAAGGGTTAAGTACATATCGGGTTGGTAGGTAATATTAGTAAATATAGGCCCTCAAAACTTAACTATTAAATAAACATGCTTGAATCGATGGGAGGGTTAAGTACATCTCGTGGAAATGGGTAATATTAGTACATATAGGCCCACAAAACTTAACCGTTTATTAAAAATGCTTGAATCAATGGGAGGGTTAAGTACATATCAGGTTAGTGGGTAATATTAGTAAATATAGGCCCACAAACTTAACCAATAGGAAACCCTAGTAATGGGGACCCATTTAAGCAGTAACCTACATGGATGTATCTCGGTACCCTGAACTAGGCAGGGTGGGGCACTATTACTGGGCTGATTATAAGCAGTCAAAGTAGCGGCAGGGGGTACGTCAGTGTAGGTTCCGACGGTTTACGGGCGTGCACGTACTCCGGAGTGGGGAAAAGCAGGCACTGGGTACTAGTAATTATACATTGTGCATCTTGAATCGTGTCGGGTTGCTATCATAAGGATTGATACAACTTATGGTGGGACCAGCACAGGGTATCTACACGCAAGAGAGGGCCGATTGACACAGACGCATGGAACATGAATACAAGTAGGGAGCCGATCGATAGGGTAGTAAGGGTACATCTAACATGCTCATGGCAATTAGGGTTATTGAGGTGGAATCCTCACGACAGATGTACACCTGAAGGCTACCACAATTACGAGGCTTGGGATCATGATTATCGTTTTATACAGATTACTAGTTGGGACACTAGTTAGGTGGTGCAGAGATAAATATAGAAATCAGATTAACATAGTAGTAGCGAAGCAGAGAAAAAGTAGAAGTGCATTCAGTTCACCTTGCACTTATCTTGCCTTTAGTTACCTTGTTTTTATGGTATTGTCCTATTTTCGGTTTATTCATGTCATGATCCTTTATCTTGTTTGCATGCTGGAAGATTAATGGACTTACTAGACTTATGTCTGACCTAGTTTGTTTTTCGCCTCTTTTCTTCCGTTTCCCCCCAGATAGTCAGGGAGGGAATAGCTCAGCCTAACTTGAACCTCTTCTCTTTCCAAGCTTGAAGATTAATTGGTGTATCGCTTTGGACTGTCTCTCTTCCACTGCTATGACTGGTTCATGCTTTATCGGGGAATATCATTGTTTTTATGCTTTTTTTATTCTTGACAGTTTTTAAATCAAGACAGAAGTTCTATGTATTACATTTAAGTATGATTTAGGAAATTGTTGTAAAAGCTTGACTGAATTAAGTTGTTTATAAAATGACTTTATTTTCTGCTGCTTTATTTGTCTATCATGTAATTTATCTGCATATTTTACCTATAATGCTCCACCGAAGTTAAGGCATTCCCTCTATGAGTGACCTTAACGGAGGTGGGGTGTTTCACTTGGTATCAAAGCTGAAGGTTACCGGATCAGATAAAAGATTTGAAAAAATATTTTCAAAGCGGTTTTAAAAGAAGCATTTTCAAAAGAAAAGTTTTGTTTTAAAGGCGAATTCCCCAAAGCCATATGCACTATCTTTTGATCCTCTGTTTGAATCCTTGTTTCCTTCTTTCTTGAGTCTCCGGGGCTCCTGGCTTTCTGGGAGGTAACCTCTTCGCGGCATGGTTCCTTAGGCTCGACGAGACTACGACACTTGTCAAAGGGCAAACAAGTGCCCAACTTCCATCTATAGCCGTAGTAGTTTCACCTGCGGCTAATTTTCTTTCGAGCTTTGTAGGATTCTCCGTGCGATGGAGGTAGCTTTCAAGAGACATGTCAACAAGTTACACAAGGATGGCAAAGATGAGAATGAGGGAGTTTGGCTAAGGAGCACAACACAAGGATGAAGAACTCATGGATATGGACTTGGTTCGCAAAGGAGCGGAGGAAAGAATAGTAAAACCTAAAACAAGAGGAAGTATCTTTATTTTGGTATAATGGGTCGTATAATTAAGGGCAAGGGCAAGAACAAAAGACAGGATTTTCCAGAAGGCAAGTGCATGCTCTCACCACCTGCATACCTGAGAGAGAGGTAGTAAGGTTTCTGTTGAAAAGTTTAGTTTTTCTTCTTGATCATTCTGCTAGTACTCTTTTTTATTTTTGTGCTTCGCATTCGATTATATCTGCTTCCATAGTTGAGTCTCTACACCCTAGAGCTTGTATAGTAAAGGATCCCATTATTGTCTCAAGTCCAATTTGTGGTTCGGCTCATTTATCTTTGGTTTGTAAGGATTTGAGATACTTATGTTTTTGGTTTCATGGGCTATGGGTTGATTCTAGGCATGGATTAGTTAGCTAGTAATTGTGAAAGGAGGATAGTCAGACTTTCGACTTGCCTTGGGACTACCCTTGAAATTTCGTGCGATCCTAAGGGATCAGTTTGTCTTAGCCACCTAGAATCAATTTATGTATTTATCGATGATTTTCTATCTGTTAGAGTAGTCCATGAGTATGCAGATTTTTTTATATTAAGGTTAGGAGTTTTCCCCCTAAAAAATCGAGATAGACTTCCGCATATATCTAGTTGATGCAAAGCCAGTTATGCGATCAACGATAGTTTTGAAGCAGGATTGGCGAGGATAGCCAGAGTCGGTTAAGTGCTCAATTGTTTGGTTGTTTTACTAGTATCATCTCACATAAATCATCCAAATTCGGAGGAGGTATTCCTTGGGTGCTTATCTGATATTGGTTTAGGCCTTTGGGGCTTGTACTTGAGGGATGCCAAATTCGACTAGGATGGTTTGTGTGAGAGACATCGACCCTCAGATTTGTGACATGAGGGATAAGCTAAGTAGAAGAGAGACCTTTAATCATCTTAGTATATACACTTGGTATCATGGTTAACTTCTGTTTATCTTGGAAAGATAGTTCGACAACATTGGATACCCTCTAGCATAGTAAATGACTGAGGTCCTATCTTTACTAGTGGGTTTCGGAAATGGAGGTCAATAAGCTTCACAATCGTGAAGTTAAATTAGTTAAGGTATAGTGGAGTGAAGCTCAAAGAAGATGCGACTTAGAAGACTGAAGACTAGATACGTGCATCATACCCTTTTTGAGGGTATATCCTTGATTCCTCCTTTTTCTGTAATATTTATTTGCATGCTAGTCTTTATCTTTTAAGTATATCCTCTCAGTCCTATCCTCGATCCTTAGGTAGAAGCCAATGGATGAAAACATGTGTTTGAGACATGTTATGATTGATGGTTGCAAGTGGTTGCAAGTGTTTGCTAGTGGTTGCTTGTGGATGCATAGACACCCATTAGGCACTAGATCGGCTCAGTCACTCTCATATTGCATATGCATATGAATGTATTTGTATATGGAATAAAACTTGATGTGTTATAATATGGATGTTGCATATGGATGAGTGAATATGCACACATATAGTACTTACATGATTAGGGACATTTGCATACATATTGGACGCATGACACTCTCATGATTCACATTAAGGAGGTCAACTGGATCAGTAGACCGCCTGATTTTGCACTAGATAAGAGACATATACACACACTCTATATATGTTCATATGGCCTTGGAAGCCTTTTAAGGACAATGGATGCTTGTGGATGATGGATGAGTGAATGGATGATTGGATGTTAGGATGCATTCTTCTTAACTTGAAGATTTCGGGGACGAAATCCTTTAAGGAGGGGAGAATGTAACACCCCGAATTTTCTGAGAATATTAAAATTAACAAATTCAAGAACACTTAATTTTTAGAAGAAGAATTAAGTTAAATGGGTTGCGCTATTACGTTCGTATCAAAATTTTGGTCAAGATAGACATTTGGTTGGCATAAAACGGATACCTTATGAAGAAGTTTTTAAGCCTTGAAGTTTGTATGCATATGAGAAAAATATATATATAGATATATATAAAAATTATATAAATAAATATGCAAAAAGGTTCAAAACAGTGAATCTAGAGGGGGAATAACCGAACCGGCCCATTTTTGAGGTCGACCCAAGCCCCACTGGGTCGACTAGGGATTGATTCAGTGTGTTTGGCTGTCAATCCGTGGGCCGATTCGCACTAAGGCAAATGTGGCATCTGATTGGTTCTTATGGACTCCTTGCTGAGTCATTAGGGCTGATGTGGCTATTCTATCTTGTATGAATGGCTTTGACTTGCTCTAGGTTAATCTGACGGTTCCTGTTAAATCAAACTTCTATATAAGCAACCTAAATCTAAACCCTAAGCCACACAAATATATTCCTAGAGTCGTCATGTCGTCAATGGTGAACCTAGAATTGTCGTCATCTCTTTCAACTCAAAGGCAAGATAGAAGCTACATCAAAATCAAATCTAATATAATTCAACTAAGAGAATTCAACGATCTACATCAAAGGCGAGCAATTCAGTTTCAGAATACAGATCCCTGAAATCAAGTTTTTCCTTTTGATTGTAAGTGTAGTTATCTTTCAGATGTGAATAAATTAAAGACATGATTTGTAATGAATTGTAAAATAGAATTGTATTAAGTTGTATGTGATGCTGATTCATGTTTATTCATGTCTATTCAATCATATTTGCCAATGAACTATTGTGGTCTATCAAACCTACCATATTATGTGGAAATTGGTGAGTAAACCTATGATGTTGTATAGGAAATCGGGAATGAAATTATCATATGTAAGTTTGTGATATTATGATACATACAAGTTTTAGGCTAAGTCATGTCGTTTATGCCTAATTGTTTAGAGCCATTATGCATACATGTTTAGATCTACGACCTTATATGTTTAGATCTACAACTTTGTATGTTAGATCCATATGACTTTATGATAGATCTAATTTGCAATTTCACCACTACATGCGAAGTTTAACTTGTATAGTTTTATGTAAATTCATATGCTTGTGGTTCATGTTGCATAGATCAAATTCGCAAGTTCATAGTTAAAAGTATATTGTTCTATGCCAAATCCATGTGACATATGTGTAGTTAGATCCATACTTTTGTATGATGTTGGAATGTTGCACAGTTCCTCTTTTCCCCATTTTGTTTTATAAGTTAGGCTAAAATATCAAGCCTAACATTCTATGTAATTTTGCAAGCGTAAAACGGGGGTAACGTTAGGGAAAACATGAAATTACATGTAATTGGCATGTTTGACACATAAGCATGATAAGTGGCATGAAAATGGTATAATCTATATACCTAAAATTTTGAACGTGATTTAGAAGGAAAGTGGGCCATGACAATAATTGATTTATAATTTACATATAAATATGTAGGATAAACATGAAAAATTAAATGGCATAGATTGGTTCATGAAATGGTATATTTAGTATACCATTAATTGTGAGCATAATTAAAAGGATAATTATGGCATAATTAAATGGGGAATAATTTACATATGGAATTTGTCATAAATAAGAAATATGTAAATTTAGAAAAGACGAATATGCCTAACCCGAGGTTAGACTGAATTGTAGTGTAAAACTGCCCAGAACCGACCGACACATCCAGTGACCACAACAATACCTGTCTAATGTGGGTGGTTAGTGCATTGAGCCCAAAAAGGACCTGAATTTAGACTGAGTTGTGGTGTAAAACTGCCCAGAACCGACCGACACATCCAGTGACCAAAACAATACCTGTCTAATGTGAGTGGTTGGTGCTTTGATAAAGCTACGTCAAGATTGGTAGGGTCAAGTCAATTAAGGAAACACTTAACCAATTCAACATGTTAACTAAACTGATGGGTGAGGTTAAGTAAATTTAGAACACTTAACCGTTATAACATGTTAATTAGACAAGTGGGTGAGGTTAAGTAAATTTATAACACTTAACCATTATAACATGTTAATTAGACAAGTGAGTGAGGTTAAGTAAATTTAGAAAACTTAACCGTTATAACATGTTAATTAGACAAGTGGGTGAGGTTAAGTAAATTTAGAAACACTTAACCAGTATAACTTGAATAAGAGGGTAACACTTGACCAATATAACTTGATTTGTAGTAGAATTAAGTTAACATAAGAAGGCAACACTTAACCAAAGTAACATGACACGTAGGAGGGTTAAGTTAACTTGAATTGATTGATGACACTTAACCAATACAACAAGATGAATACGGGGGGTTAAGTTAACAAGAAACACTTGACCAATATAACTTGATGAACGAACGAGGTTAAGTTAATAGGAAACACTTAACCGATCCAACATGATAAGTAAGGAGGGTCAAGTTAATAAGAAATGCTTAACCAACATGACATGATGAATGAGTGGGTTAAGTTAACATGAGCAGACAACACTTAACTAATATGGCGTAATGTGCGGGAATGGTAAGTACATATCGGGTTGGTGGGTAATATTAGTAAATATAGGCCCACAAAACTTAACCATTAAATAAACATGCTTGAATCAGTGGAAGGGTTATGTACATATCGGGTTGGTGGGTAATATTAGTAAATATATACCCACAATACTTAACCATTAAATAAACATGCTTGAATCAGTGGAACGGTTAAGTACATATATGGTTGGTGGTTAATATTAGTAAATATAGGCCCACAAAACTTAACTATTAAATAAACATGCTTGAATCGATGGGAGGGTTAAGTACATCTTGTGTAGGTGGGTAATATTAGTACATATAGGCCCACAAAACTTAACCGTTTATTAAAAATGCTTGAATCAATGGGAGGGATAAGTACATATCGGGTTGGTGGGTAATGTTAGTAAATATAGGCCCACAAACTTAACCAATAGGAAACCCTAGTAACAGGGAACCATTTCAGCAGTAACCCACATGGATGTACCACAGAACCCTGAACTAGGCAGGGTGGGGCACGATTAGTGGCCTGATTATAAGCGGACAAAGCAGCGGCAGGGGGTATCTCAGTGTAGGTTCCGACGGTTTATGGGCATGCACGTACTCCGGAGTGGGAAAAAGTAGTAGTTATACATTGTGCATCTTGAATCGTGCTGGGTTGCTATCATAAGGATTGATACACCTTATGGTGGGACCAGCACAGGGTATCTACACGCAAGAGAGGACCAATTGACCCAGACACATGGAACATGAATACAAATAGGGAGTCGATCGATAGGGTAGTAAGGGTACATCTAACATGTTCATGGCAATTAGGCTGATTGAGGTGGAATAGTCACGACAGATGTACACCTGAAGGCTACCACAATTACGGGGGTTGGGATCACGATTACCATTTTATATAGATTACTAGTTGGGACACTAGTTAGGTGGTGCAGAGATAAATATGGAAATCAGATTAACAAAATAGTAGCTAAGCAGAGAAAAAGTAGAAGCGCATTCAGTTCACCTTGCACTTATCTTGTCTTTAGTTATCTTGTTTTTATGGTAGTCCTATTTTCGGTTTATTCATGTCATGATCCTTTATCTTGTTTGCATGTTGAAAGATCACTGGACTTACCAGACTTATATCTGACCTAGTTTGTTTTTCGCCTCTTTTCTTCCGTCCCCCCCCCCCAGGCTGGTCAGGGAGGGAATAGCTCAGCCTAACTTGGACCTCTTCTCTTTCCAAGCTTGAAGATTAGTTAGTGTATCACTTTGGACTCTTCCTCTTCCACTGCTATGGCTGGTTCATGCTTTATTGGGGAATATCATTGTTTTTATGCTTCTTTTATTCTTGGAAGTTTTTAAATCAAGACAGAAGTTCTATGTATTACATTTAAGTATGATTGAGGAAATTGTTGTAAAAGCTTGACTGAATTAAGTTGTTTATAAAATGACTTTATTTTCCGCTGCTTTATTTGTCTGTCTTGTAGTTTATCTGCATCTTTTAACTATAATGCTCCACCGAAGTTAAGGCATTCCCTCTGTGAGTGACCTTAACGGAGGTGGGGTGTTTCACGAACCCTCCAAGGGTTCGAAAGTTCGAACCCTCCAGGGGTTTGGAAGCTCGAACCTCCGAGGGGTTCGAAAGCTCGAACCCCCCCCCCCCCCTCCGAGGGTTCGAATGCACGAACCCCGCCAGGGTTCGAAAGCTCGAACTCCCTAAAGTTTCGAATACCCAAACCACGGCAGGGTTCGAAAACTCGAACCCCTAGGGGTTTGAATGCTCGAACACAGCAGGGTTCGAAGGCTCGAACTCCAGGGAGGCTTGAATACTCGAACCCCAATGAGGTTCGAATTTTCGAGCCACCACAAGTTCGAGCGCCCGAACCACCTCAGAGTTCGAGGCTCCCCTTGGCGCTAGCTTCCCAGCGCCTTCTTCCCCTCCGCGCATGCCTCCAAGACCCTCGAGACCACCAAATTGTCGCGTTCGAATTTCGAAGTACTAGGGAATCCCAGCGCCTTCCTCCCTCCTTTGGCATTCCCGATGTTTCGAACCCAGTGAGTTCAAAATTTCGAACCTCCAGGTTTGAAATTTCGAACCTCAAGCGTTCGAAATTTTGAATCCCTAAGGTTCGAAATTTCGAACCCACAGGGTCCGAAATTTTGGAAATTCAGGGTTCGAAATTTTGCACCCTGAGGGTCCGAAATTCCTTACACCTGGGGTGCGAAATTGCGTATCCCTCGGGGTTCGAAATGTTATGCTCAAAAAAACAACAAGATTGCATAGCATGCGCGTAAACATACTCCACACCCATGCATACCAAACACCACAAGCACGCGAAAGTAATGTGCCGCGAGTATTGAGCAACGTGCACACATCGTCACATTGACGACATCTCATTCGCAGTACCACAGTGAATAAGCCAAACAACTAACACTTGTATTTCTTTAGTTTGCAGGAGCAGTTATCAACTCGACTACTAACTCATCCAATGCAAAGCACATCATGTCAACACAAGATGAGCTTTGGGGGGCGAAGGTTAACTGGCTTTTTGGTCCAGTTCCCAAAAGTACATGCGACACGCTCGACTCAACGCATCGCATGGAACTAAAGCCGAGAGGGACACCTAGGAGCGAAGGAAATAGGTTGAAGAGGGATCGCACCAACAGAGACTTCACAGCGCCCCAAACATATTTCTGAACCAAGGCTTCTAACCCCTCGGAGTCACGAATCTTGGGCCACCAAAGCACCCACGCACGTAATCTTCGCACCCCTCGAGGCATGAACTTTGCGCCCCTCGGGGTGCGAATTTCGTACCCCTAAGGAGTACGAAACCCGCGCCCAGTAGGGTGCGAAATTCGTACTCTCAAGGAGTACAAAATTCGTACCCTACGGGTATGTGATTTGAACCCCTGGGTATGTTGGAGAATGCAGTTTTGATGACAACAACCTTATTTCAGTTATCATTGATTATAAAATATATATACTAACATCTTTATCTAGAATACATATATATATACATACATATGCAGGATTTGTATACAGGAATTAGCACTGAAGACTGTACACTTTAAGAGCTTTTAAAGATTCAGAATTCAGGGTAGATTCAAGACTCATGAGTAATCAAGATTACAAGAGTTCAAGATTAGTATAATTATAGAGTCTAGATCTTGTAAGACTCTAAATAGTACTCCAGGTTCAAATCCAAATTCAAATTCAAATTTTGATTTTTCAATTCTTTTCTCAATCCCTTCTATTTTGTTTTTCTGTCTTCTCTATTTTGTTTTTCTATTTTATTTTCAATCCCTCTCTATTTTGTTTTTATGCTTGTTTCTATTTTTATTCTTCTTTATTTCTCAAACTTAAGTTTTTATATATACTTTATTTATATTTTATATAGTTTAAAACCTTATAATAGATTTATATAGTTTAAAAATATGTTTTCACATGTTTTTCTATCATATAATTTTGATTTACAACATTAGAATTTTACTTAAGAATTTCCAGAATTAATTTTATATCAAAACTCTTGAAAAATGCTTTGAAAATGAATTTTATACATGAGTATGTCAACATAGTAAAATTTATATGTCGACATATAACAGCTAGTTTTTTAAATTTGAAGGGAAGTGTCTTTTCACTATTTGAAATGCTTCAGAACTGTTTGTGACGACAAGGAATTTCGCTCGGTCCGAACCAGTCGTTAAACCGATCTAGACCGTTCGAAACGCCCTATCGTTTGAGAACACGACAAATCAGAACGCATACAGAACAACATTTCATTGTTAATTAAAACAATGCATCAGATTACAAGAATATACAGAGTATAAATGAATATTACACAGAAATACCAGAGATTTAAATTACATTTAAATACATAGCAGCGGAAAATAATACAATACACAACTAGAAGGGATATACGGATACAAAGCTTTCCGGATATCGTTCCAGCTGTAAACCAGGATCCTGTTAATATAAATCTGCAAAACCGAAACTACTAGCTGCCCGTGACAAAATAGGGGCACCCAGAGTTTAGGTTAAAACAATAAACTCCAGGTCAGTCATGTGACTGGTGTGAGAACTAAAACAGTTAATCTTTATTTTTAAAGCTAGGTAAATCAAGGGACCACGCCGTATAACACGGAACGGGTTTCCTCCCAAGAATACCGGTGCATAAAACAAACAGCGCAATGCTAAATAAAGAAAAATGAAGCTGTTATAAGACCCAGGTCCTATCACACAATGCAACGCAAGCCGGGGGATAGGGTTTTTACCTTATAACAGCCAAAGAATGCTTGATACGTTTAAAACAAATCATTTGATACTATTATAAGTGCATAATGTATAAAACAACTTCAAATCATAAGTATCAATCATAGGCGGCATGAGCGCCCCATCCCACTATGTCGCCATACTAGGCTCTACAAATAAAACCGCAAAGTCACGTATTTGGAAATTGGATTTCCATCTATGAACCGAGGCAAAAGATAGTCCTCAACCGATTCGAGACTGTCTAGCCCGAGTCTCAGGATCAGAGCTCGAGTGACCCTTGGATCGTCAGGGCCGGTCCACCGATGTGGATTAAAATGCCTGAACACTACGTTTCCCCGCCCTTTGGGGCGTAAATGAGCCAACGAATGACTCCATCGGACCCGGATCGTCCGATCAAACCGAGGCGCCTCGCAACAGCAACAACCACATAAGTCAAACTCGTCAGGGCGTGTAAAACCACTGACGCCACTTTTTAGCTAGAAGGAAACGCATGCCCTCCCTGAGGTCCGTCTCCCGTTTTTGGTTCATACCGGGTGTGAAACTCGCGAAGCAAACGTTACACAAAGCTACGCCACAAAGGCCTTGCTTTGATCATCACCACAAGACTTTTCTTCTCAACAGAAGCCTCGATCAATTGCCACTTAGGCATGCCACACAGGCAATTCACTCCATGCGTTTGATATCCATCAATATATAACCCCTGAGCTCGTACGTCTCAGAGAAGGGCGTTAAGCAAGAGAATAAATTCTCCGCCGCCAAACAGATATATATTTAATAGAGATCAATCACACGGACTAAAATCCAATGTCAGACACACAGTCCATTTACAAGTCCGTTCTGGGTCTGAACGAAACCGGAGGCATCTAGTACCCCGCATATCCATCGATCTCCAAGTACGTCTGGACGATCGCTAACTGTTTCCATCTTCTTGGGTGTACAGTCCAATCAAGATCATCAGTAATCACCCAAACGACGTGAAGACTTCCGGTCTTCGACCACCGTCTTCATCTTCGACACCACGTCGAATCAGTTATTCGGAATGGGATAAACCCGGTCTTTCTGAATAACTCGCGTATATATTATAAAAGTGTTACACCAACACAACATACGCCTCATTCCAATTCAGAATATTCTTTTATTCAAATATTCCTATACTGTGGGAAAAGTTCCCATTAATTTTATCCAAGATAAATTCTTTGAATTTATTCTTTAATCTCCTTTGAATATCAATTCAAGCTAGTCGGGATTAGCGAACCACACCGAAGTAATCATTTATTTTATTTCCCAATCCCAACCTATTCATCCCATGAAGTAAAACTGGTAATACTTCATATCTAACACCACAGTGTTATCGGTAAATTCAATTTCCATTTCACGTTCAAATCTAATTAAAGATTTAACCATCGCCTGGAGCAAAACTGGTGATACTCCATTTTCGATCATTTCAATCTAATTAAAGATTCATTAAAACTCCACTTAGTTTTAATCTTTAACTGGGTTAAAGAATCAGTGTCATTTAAAACACGGTTCACGATAAACCCAAAATCACATTCCATTAATTATCGGGTTAAAGAACAAGTGTTATTTAAAACACTGTTCACGATAAACCCAAAAATCAGTACCAATTCAATTCCAATTAAATATCGTTTAATTGGTTCACTTCATTAAATCTAAATAAAAAGATTTAATCCTTTCTCAACTGGGTTCAAGAACAGTGTTAGTGAAGACACCATCCACGACAAACCCAAATCACATTCGATATTCAATACAAGGCTCTGAATAGAAAATATATCGGCTTATATTCAATATCAAATTCTACGACTAACAAATGTCGTATTGGAAATAACGATATATATATCTATATCTTTCAAATTTCCATAACAACAACTGCATAATCACGAAATCCAACATCGAAATATTCCAAAGACAATTTCGATTCAAATCCACTCCAATGCAATCATTGGATACTCTGGTTATTTTTAAAACCCTTTTCAAATTCAATTTATTTATTTAAAAATAAACAGAATTATATTCCTAGTTCAAAACTAGTTCATTTCGATAAAAATCTATTTTTATCTTTTCAAATATGGAGTTTTTCATCCCAATTTTTCCCAAATCATTTCTTATGATTTTACACAAATTATTACTATTTTTAATAATTTTATCAAGGCCCGTACAGTCGATTTCCATCAATGGCCATCGAACTGCACTTACAACGACCTTTTTCAAATTTGATTTGGACGTAACTCCAAATCCAACCGTTAGATTTCAAATTTCTAATATTCCTTAGAAAGCTCTTTTCGATACGAACCCAACGGTTCCGGTTTTAGGAGAATCCGACGGTCGGATCTCCCGTAATGTCCGTTTGAAATAAATGGTCGAAATTCGCGAACTGCCGCGGCGCGGCGCGTTCTATTCAGGCCATTATATTATATATATAATATATATAATATATATTTCATCGATTTCTATTTAAAACGAATTATATAAATAGTTTTAAAGTTCGTTTCAAAAGCAATCTCAACTTCCATTTCAATTCAAATCAAAATTGAATTCTTCTTTATAAATTCGTTTTAAAATTCATTTCTATTCAATTCAAATTTCAATTCAATTTGAATTCATTTCAATTCGCTTTCAATTCAATTTGAATTCGTTTTCAATTCAATTCATTTCGAAATCGTTTTCAATTCAATTCATTTCGAAATCGTTTTCAATTCAATTCATTTCGAAATCGTTTTCAATTCAATTCATTTCGAAATCGTTTTCAATTCAATTCGTTTCGAAATCGTTTTCAATTCAATTCATTTCGAAATCGTTTTCAATTCAATTCATTTCGAAATCGTTTTCAATTCAATTCATTTCGAAATCGTTTTCAATTCAATTCATTTCGAAATCGTTTTCAATTCACTTCATTTCGAAATCGTTTTCAATTCAATTCATTTCGAAATCGTTTTCAATTCAATTCATTTCGAAATCGTTTTCAATTCAATTCATTTTGAAATCGTTTTCAATTCAATTCATTTCGAAATCGTTTTCAATTCAATTCATTTCAAATGAATAAAATCGATATAAATATCGTTCTCGTCAAAATGGCGTCAATCTAATCAACACGGCTTCATAAATTTCTATTTTCAAATATTCTATTTCAAATATTTCTTCTTCAAAATAGTCGTTATTATCAAATTATTTCGTTCAACACATGACCAATCTCAATGGATGAGTACTGTCAACACATGAACCTTTATTTTATATTATTCTTTATTTTCTAAATTGGAATGAGACCCAATCAATTACCATATAAGTTAATTATATGGATTTCCATACAACACATGTATATAATAGCATTGAAAAATAATCAACCATCAACCAAAGTGCACTACACTGTATAAGCATCAAATATAGATATTCAACGCTTATAACAGCCTGTCAATCAATCGATCGACATATTTAATCAATAAGGATGAGTGAACTTCAAATTTCATCCCAACACCCGTGTGGGGTTTCAAACAATCAAACACAGATTTTTGTTGTGCAGTTGGGCGATGTGTAAAATTTACCGTCCCAATCAAGGTCAGTCAAATCGGTGTACATAAACAAACCGTCCGGTTTGTAAATGAATATTTATTTATTCACATTCACTATATTCATATTCACGTTAAAAATTATATTTTTAACGATAAAACATTTTATTTTAACATATGAATTTCTATTCAGTTCATTCTTTAAATAAAATGGTATTTTTATTTTCTAACTTATTTTAGAAAATTTCGGCGGCATAACGGCACGATACTAGAAACGGGACGAGGCCTAGCCTTATCCCCGGTCTAGTGAAGGCCCACGCCATTCACACATCAATCAAATTCACCAAACAACCAAATTCAAATCAAATCATATAACTAAGCTATGCAACCAAACAAACAAGTCCATGGTCTGTGGACGATTGTGTCGGGTGCTACTAAGCACCGTCTGCATCCTAGTGTATATATATATAAATAGAAATGAAATTGAAAGGTGAGAAATTCTCACTTTTAGCTATCCAACTTCACGGCACTTCCTTTATAGAAATCTTCATCTTTCACGCCTTTTTGTCATCTTCGTCGCCCGCTTTCACTACCTATGTAAAAATCGAATTTTTACTTCGCTATTCCATATATAAAAATCATATTTTTATTTCGAAGTTCAATATATAAAAATCATATTTTTATTTAGAAGTTCAATATATAAAAATCATATTTTTACTTCGAAGTTCAACATATAAAAATCATATTTTTCCTACATGAAAAATCTCTTCTTTTCTATTCTAAAAATCTTTTATTCTACAAAAAAAATCAAATCTTTATAAAGATAAATATCACGTCTTTATCCCGCAACTTCTATAATCACAATTATATTTTTACTATTGTTCTTTCATATGTGAAAATCTAATTTTTCTAATTGAAAAATCATACTTTCCTACTAACAAAAATGTTGTTTTCTACTAATAAAAATCTCATTTTTCTATCTTCAAAAATAATTCTATTTTCTACTTTTAAAACCAATTCTATATTTTTATATTTCTAAAAACAATTCTATATTTTTATACTTCTAAAAACAATTCTATATTTTTATATTTCTAAAAACAATTCTATATTTTTATATTTCTAAAAACAATTCTATATTTTTATATTTCTAAAAACAATTCTATATTTTTATATTTCTAAAAACAATTCTATATTTTTATATTTTCTAAACTCATGTTTTTATTCAGTTCTTTTCAAAACAAAGATTATAAAACATCGTCATATATATTTCAAAACTGATTTCCTAAGCACCATTAATAAGTAATTAAAACTACATTAACCTCACCTTAACTACCTACCCTTCATTCACCTCTTCTGGAACGAAGAAAGCTATGGCTCGACTTCATCCCATGATTACACGCGCCAAACGAGAGGGCCAGAACTCGATCAGAGGGGCTCACGATGTGCACCCTCGCGACACCTCTCAACGGTGGTGGTGGCTCTCAGCTCGAGGCGGCGAGGCGGCCAGAAGAAGGCTTCGACGGCGGCGCTTTCCAGCTGAGAAATCGAGCGAATCACGAAATGATAATTCATCAAACTTCCCTCAAATTTAAGATCTCCTAACTCTGAATGATTTCGTGTTGATGGTTGGTTGAATCGAAGTGGGGATTTGCGGATTGAACGAGGGATTGATTGGAGAAAAAAAACAGCCGTTCATTTCTTTGTGGAGGGGCGCAATGAACGGGTTTGACCGAGAAAATTAGTTTGACCTTATTATTAGGGTTACACCATATATATATATATTTATATTTAACTCATTTATTAATTCTTTTCACATCCGAACCTCAATTCAAACCCAACGACTGTCGCGCCTAGTTAAATACCCCCATTACGAACACCATGGAATATGTTTCGTAGGCCCATTCGACTGTTTCAGCCAGTTTTCATTGAAATTAACATTTAAATCACTATATTGAATTTTAAACGTACATTTTAATTTACTGGGGTTTCATATTAACTCGAAAAATTCCGCAAAAATATTTTCTAGCTTCGTATTGACGATACGGTCCTAACAAAACTAGTTTCGTCGAATTCTGAGACCGTTTGAAAAATGGCCAATTTCCAGTCGATTAAAATCAACTGAAACTGGTCAAACGCGTTTTCCTTCGCCACGCTCACATACTGATTCAGAAAATTATGAAATTTGGAATCTAGCAATAACTTCACATCCCGGACCCAACAAAACTGGTTTCGTCGAAATCCGAGGTCGTTTGCAAAATGTCCATTTTTAAGGGCCTGAATTCCATAGCGACTATTCAGAATTTTCAACTGGACATATCCTTTGATTCCCGCTATGAAATTTCGATTGGTCGGATTCGTTGGAAAGATATTCACAAATAGATACTAATGTTTTTGGTTTCACTAAAATCCGGATTGTTTTTCACCCGGTACACTCATTTGAAATTTGAAATCGAATTATCGAACTACCGCGCCATTTTCAATTCTATTTATAATTATATATAAATATTTATATTCTAACGACGACGTATATAATATATACGTTCGAATTATATTCAAAATAAATTTCTCGTTGATTTTATTTAAAATAATTCATTTTAAATAATCAAAATTCGCTAAAATTGCCAAAATAAAAATTTCAAACTGGCTCGCATTTTCCGGGTTATTACACTGTTGCAACCCTTCATTCTCTATAAAAAGAGGTTAAAACCGAATTTTCTAACATCACTTCTTCTCCATCTTCATCTCCTTTCATCCTATCATTATTCTTCTTCATTTTTATGGTTTCTGCACTTATAATCTACTGAATTCACTTCTGATTTGATAAAACTTCTTCTCTCTACACTCTCTACTCTCTGAATCAAGTGCTATTGAAGAGTTATAGGGCTGTTCTTTAATTGCTTGGGTTAAAAGACCATGTTTGTAAGTCAAAGAGTAAACGATTGATCCTTGTAGTCGTGAAATCAAGGAATAGGAGACGGTGTGCCCTTGTTAATCCGTGAACTCAAGGGATAGGAGTCGGTGTCTCCTTGTTGAGCCGTGAAATCAAGGAGGTTGTATTTAGCTATTTGAAAATAGTAATAAAACTCTGAACAATCCAGCGTTGTGCGGGACTGGACATAGGAGTGATCCGAACCAGTATAAAATCCGGTATGTTCTTTCCTTTTCTGCACTTTTATCTTTGTTTATTTTGCATCTGTGTTTAAATACGTGTCTGTGATTGTGTTTGTGGTGTTTGATTCATCCCATAGTTCTCTCTAGTTTTTAGTATTTTTTAAATTCTTACAAACACTATTCACCCCCTCTAGTGTTTGCTTTGCCTGAATGATATATTCCGTAGTCCCTAACAATTGGTATCAGAGCAAGGTCTTTCAAAAAGTTCATAATCTAATTTTTGAAAATTTGGTAAAATGGCAAATTTTGGAATCTTTGATAATACTAGTGTCAATTCATGTATTTCATCAATGTTAAAAGAGTCTGCATATATTAATGTTAAAGAAGCATATGATCTACTGAAATATTGTTCAATACAGAAAAGGACAAGTCCTATGACTTTTGAAAACTCAAAAGTTGGAAAGATGGGTGAAGTGGCTATTGGCAATTCAAATTTTGAAAAGGTGGTTATTGGAAATTCAAAACTTGGACTGGTGTGTTACATGGCTATTGAAAATTCAAATTCTGAAAAGCAACTGGTGGAAATGAAAAACAACAAATGGATACTGGATAGTGGTTGTTCGAGATATATGACTCGAAATCTAGAACTACTCAATAACTTGAGGTATGAAGATGGTGGATTGGTAAATTTCGGAGATAATTCTAAAGGATACATATTGGAATTGACAATGTCGGAATTCTGAAACTCCTACTATTTCTGATGTTTTATTAGTTAGGAATTTTCAACTTTGCGATAAAGGATATAAAATAAAATTTGAAAAGAATAAATGTTTCATAGAAGATAGGAATTCAAATGTTATATTCGAAGGAGATAGAAAGAAAAATATTTATATATTACGTATGAACATTTCCAACGATAATTTATGTCTTATAGCCAATACAAGTGATCCCTGGATTTGGCATAAGAGATTCGGTCATACAAATTTCAAACATTTATCTAGAATTTCTAAATTAGATTCGGTTAGAGGATTACCCAAAATGAAATTCGAAGTTAATAACTAATGTGATGCTTGTCAACTCGGAAAATTAAAGAAGAGTTCATTTAAATCAAAAGAAGAAATCACTACTTCAAAACCATTAGAGTTAATACACATGGATTTATTTGGTTCATCTCAAACTCAATCAATAAATCATAATAGATATGTATTTGTTATAGTTGACGATTTTTTTAGATAAAATTAGATCTTGTTCCTTAAAAATAAAAGTGATGCTTTCGATCAATTCAAAATCTTTTCTAAAATGATTCAAAATTTATTATCACTAAAAATTAAAATAATACGTAGTGACCATGGTGGAGAGTTCAAAAATGAAAACTTTGAAAAATATTGTAATAAAAAGGGAATAACCCATAAATTTTCAATTCCAAGAACTCCTCAACAAAACGGAGTAGTTGAACGTAAAAATAGAACGATACAAGAATGTGCAAGAACTATGTTATCCGATAGTAATTTACCAAGGAATTTTTGGGCTGAGGCAGTAGCAACAGCTTGTTATATTTTTAATAGAATTTCAATTAGAACTTTGACTCATAAAACTCCTTATGAACTTTTATATAATAAGAAACCAAGACTATCTTATTTTTAAATATTTGGAAGTAAATGTTTTATACTTAATACAAAGGATAATTTAGGCAAATTTGATTCAAAATCAGATAAAGGAATTTTTATTGGATATTTAGAAAGAAGCAAGGCTTATAGAGTTTTTAATACTCGAACCAACACTATAGAAGAAACATTAAATGTATCTTTCGATGAAAACTATAAAAGTATAACTCAAAACGATAAAGGCGATTGTGAGGATGAAATTAATGAAATAAATAATGAAGATAACCAACCAAATAAAAGAATTAGATTGCTTATAGATCATCCTGTAGAAAATATATCAGGAGATATTGAATTCGTTGTTAGAACTCGTAATCAATTAAATAATATGAGTAATACTACATTTATATCAACTATAGAACCCAAAAATCCAAAGGAAGCTTCTTCCGATGATTCATAGGTACTTGCTATGCAAGAAGAATTGAACCAATTTACTAGGAATGAAGTATGGGAACTTGTTCCTAGACCAGAGTATAAAACAATTATTGGAACCAAATGGGTTTATAAAAATAAAATGAATGAACATGGTGAGGTAGTAAGAAATAAGGCATGACTAGTAGCACAAGGATATACTCAAGAAGAAGGAATAGATTATGATGAAACTTTTGCTCCTGTAGCAAGACTAGAAGCTATAAGAATTTTATTAGCTTTTGAAAATTATAATAATTTTAAATTACATCAAATGGAGGTCAAAAGTGCATTTCTAAATGGATTTGTCAAAGAAAACGTATATGTAGAGCAACCACCTCTATGTGAAGATGAAGAATTACCAGTTCAAGTATATAAACTAAAGAAAGTATTATATGGATTAAAACAGGCTCCTAGAGCTTGGTCTGATAGATTATGAAATTATTTATTACAATCAAACTTTGAAATAGGAAAACTTGATAATACGTTTTTTATTAAGAAAAATAATAAAGACATACAATTAGTACAAATATATGTTGATGACATAATCTTTGGGTCAACAAATGAAAAAATGAATAAAGAATTTTCATATATTATGACCAAAGAGCTTGAAATGAGCCATATGGGAGAATTATCATTCTTTTTTAGGTTTAAAAATTCAACAACTAAAGAATGGAATATTTATTAATCAAGAAAAATATGCGAGAGATTTAATTAATAAATACAATCTAACAACAACAAATGGTAGACCAACACCTATGGAAATTAATATTGCTTTAAGTAAAGATGATACATCAAAAGATGCTGATCAAAAACTATATAGAGGAATGATAGGATCATTATTATATATAACAGCCAATAGATCCAGATATAATGCATAGTGTATGTCTTGTGCAAGATATCAATCACAATCTAAGGAAACTCATCTAACAGCAGTAAAACGTATTTTAAGATATGTAAAGCATACATCAGATTTTGGATTATTTTATCCTAAAAATGATTCATTCGATCTAGTTTCGTATTGTGACGCTGACTATGTTGGATGTAAATCTGATAGGAAAAGTACTAGTGGAACATGTCATTTTCTAGGACATGCCCTTGTATCTTGATTTAGTAGGAAACAAATATCATATCTTTGTCAACAACTGAAGCAGAATATATATCTACTGCTTTGGTGAGTTCACAAGTAATTTGTGTGCAACAAACTTTAAACGATTTTGGTTTAAACATAAGTAAATCACCTATGTACTGCGATAATACAAGTGCTATAAATATTTCTAAAAATCCTAGTCATCATTCGAGAACTAAACAAATTGATGTTCGGCATCATTTTCTAAGAGATAATGTAAGTAAAGAAAAGATTTCACTTAAACTTATAGAAACTGATAAACAAATAGCTGATATATTAACCAAACCATTAAATGAAGCAACATTCACTAAATTTAGGAGAGAATTAGGTACATGTTCATTAAGTGAATTACAATAATTAAAGTAATAATATATATATATATATATACATACATAAAAAATATAATGAGGAATTAAAATAATAAAATTTAAAACAACACTATGTCGACATGAATATTCTGCTATGCCGACATATAACTGAAATTTTTTAAAATTAATTCCCACCAAAATTTAGTTATTTCAACTATATAAATCCTTTAATTCAAATTTTTTACTTCATTCTCATACTTCTTCTCTGTAAAAACTCTAAATTAAAAATTACAATGGTTTCCATTAATCCAAATATTCAAAACAACTCCGGTTCATACGTTGGACCATCCGAAGGTCCATTTCAACGATCTACGCTCTCTAAAGTGATCAAAATTAAAGAGAAAATGGAGTATTTACTGCAAATGGTAGTTGAGATGCAAGTGCTTCAAATTAGACTAAGTCAAGAGCAAAACAAACAAGAAAAAGTGATGAGAAGTCTCTTAAAGTTTGTAATGGATAACGAGACTAATCTGATTATCATCAATGATGATAATCAACAATGGAAGAAGAGGAAGAACCGGAAGAGGAAGAAATAATGGAGGAGGAAGAACAACAAGAGACTCAACCAACGATTGCAGATGAAGACGATAACGTTGAGTGCATAGGAGAAGTCCTATTTGACGAAAATGGGAATGTGATTAAAAAGAATGGAGAATTCAGTCTCCATTATCCAAATTGTCCAATTCACAAATCTCCCATTGTCAAATAATTTAATGTTTAAAGGTTATCTAAATTTCACTTTATTACATTCTTATGGCGTGTCGTATATGTATAAATTCATGTATATGTACACGTGTTTGTTTAAATAAAATTGTTGTTTATAATTAAAATTGTTCTAACCCTCTATAACATAAATATATGATTATTAGATTAAGGGGGAGTATTCTAAATATTAATAGTTAGTAAATTTAGGCGAAGTATTTATTGGAATATTACTTAGATTCTACAGTTGTTTGACTTAGGGGGAGTATGTTTAATCTTTCTTTTTGATAGTGTCAAAGGGGGTAAATTATGAAATATAGGCATAGGTTTATAGAATTCTTATAGATAGGGGGAGTATAAGAGGATCATCATCAAACAGGTATTTACAGATATGATATTTTATAAACTAAGGTTGCCATCATCAAAAAGAGGGAGATTGTTGGAGAATGGAGTTTTGATGACAATAACCTTATTTATTATAGTGTACATATATACTAACATCTTTATCTAGAATATATATATATGCACACATATGCAGGATTTGTATACAAGAATTAATACTGAAGACTGTAAAATTTAAGAGCTTTTAGAGATTCAGAATTTAGGGTAGATTCAAGACTCATGAGTAATCAAGATTTCAAGAGCTCAAGATCAAAATAATTATAGAGTCTAGATTTTTAAGACTCTAAATAGAAATCCAGGATCAAATTCAAATTTTGATTTTTCAATTCTTTTCTCAATCCCTTCTATTTGGTTTTTCTATCTTCTCTATTTTATTTTCAATCCCTCTCTATTTTGTTTTTATACCTGTTTCTATTTTTATTTTTCTTTGTTTTTCAAACTTAAATTTTTGTATATACTTTATTTATATTTTATAACCTTATAATTTTATAATTATATTTATATAGTTTAAAAATATGTTTCCATATGTTTTTCTATCATATAATATTGATTTACAACATTAGAATTTTACTCAAGAATTTCCAGAATTAATTTTATATCAAAACTCTTGAAAAATGCTTTGAAAATGAAATTTGTACATGAGTTTGTCGACATAGTAAAATATGTACGTCAACATATAACAACTAGTTTTCTAATTTTGAAGGGAAGTGTCTTTTCTCTATTGAAATGCTTAAGAACCGTTGCAACCCTTCATTCTCTATAAAAAGAGGTTGAAACTGAATTTTCTAACATCTCTTCTTCTCCGTCTTCATCTCCTTTCATCCTATCATTATTTTTCTTCATTTTATTGTTTTTACACTTATACTCTACCGAATTCACTTCTGATTTGATAAAACTTCTTCTCTCTACACTCTCTACTCTCTGAATCAAGTGCTATTGAAGAGTTATAGGGCTGTTTGGTAATTATTTAGGGTGAAAGACCCTGTTTGTAAGTCAAAGAGTAAACGGTTTATCCTTGTTGCCGTGAAATCAAGGAATAGGAGTCAGTGTGCCCTTGTTGATCCATGAAATCAAGGGATAGGAGTCGGTGTCTCCTTGTTGACCCGTGAAATCAAGGAGTTTGTATTTGGCTATTTGAAAATAGTAATAAAACTCTGCACAATCCATCATTGTGCGGGACTAGACGTAGGGGTGAACCAAACCAGCATAAAATCCGGTATGTTCTTTCCTTTTCTGCACTTTTATCTTTGTTTATTTTGCATTTCTGTTTGAATTTATTGCTGTGATTGTGTTTGTGGTGTTCGATTCATTCCAAAGTTCTCTCTAGTTTTTAGTTTTGTTTAAATTCTTACAAACACTATTCACCCCCTCTAGTGTTTGCTTTGCCTGAACGATCCATTCCGCAGTCCCTAACAGAGTACGAAATTTGTACCCACAAGTGGTACGGATTTCATACCCAGCAAGGGACGAAATCCGAACCCCTCGGGTGCAAGTCTCGTACCCCAAAGGTGTACGAAATTCGCACCTAACGGGATACAAAATTCGCGCCCCTATAGGGTATGAAATTCACACCCCGGGGGGAGGGGGTCGAAATATGTGCAGGCAGGCCGGGTGCGAAATTCTGGGTATGGTCCCCTATTTCTACCTACCCCTACCTAGCCACTCTCCTGTAAATTCCCATTGGCCTCACACTTCAAGGGGGTTGGAATTTGTGAACTTGAGACCTCTTGAGAGCTCCTTTAATGGCATCTCCACTTTGAGGAAGAAGAAGGGAAAAAGTGTCCTTTCCCTAATATATGCAATATATGATAATTATGACATCATATAGCTTTAGAGACAAATGTAATGAGATGTCATGAGATAGTCTCAACCTTGTAACCTTGGGTATCAATAATATTCGAACAACTCTTAATGTAGGCCCCACTCGAGGCCGAGCCATTATTAATCTCTCGTGTGATTTACTGCTTTGCACTCTTGTCTACACGACCAAATTAATAATTCCTAGTAATTGGAATCTTGGGTATTTACGACATCTTTTGCGGTCAACACTGGTCATGACGATGGAGTACCAATAAAAACCAGATTTAACAAGAAACAATACTCTAAGCCCTAAAGTAAGAAGATGCAAATCTCAGGCAAAGGACTCACAGAGGAAACCCCTCAAATGTGACACCAGATCCGACCTGTACCTCGCCAACTGTTAGATAGTCACAAATGAGGCACTATGGTAGTCGATAGGCCGAACTCAAAGGGATCTGTGATACCGCGCAACATCCAAAGAAAG
The DNA here is from genome assembly GCA_030737875.1 of Allium sativum. NCBI lineage: Eukaryota > Viridiplantae > Streptophyta > Magnoliopsida > Asparagales > Amaryllidaceae > Allium > Allium sativum. The sequence goes on from CM060912.1 coordinate 437,274,627, forward strand.
AGGATCATCAGAATCCTATAACGGGACGAAAATTTGAATCTCGCGCAGTTCTGAGTGATTTGAGGATGAGATTATGTGAAGTACCCAGAATCAATATCCTAGGCAAGACAAAAACTACAGCTGCTAGAGAAGGAGAAAGTTATAAGGAGAGCAGTGAGATGGGTAAGAAGTGAGGAAGAATGAAGAGGCGGAATAGGGGAAGTTGTAATCGCCATTTCCAGGCAATTGCAAGTGATGAAAAAACCGTTTTTTTGTATTTTAGATGTAGGTTGGGCTATAAAGCCTTATAATAATAAAAAAAGAAAATATTTAGGAATGTACATACATTTGGTGCAAATGAAACACTTGACTTGGAATTCATTTTAGAAATAGTTATGGTGTAACTAATGTTAAAGTGAATTTGGGTAAAGGGAAAAATAATTTTGTGTAAGAGATTTAGAAACTAAAGTTAAGATACCACTTTGTACTTAGCCCATGATTAAACATTTAAAAAGAGTTTGAAAATATGTAAATGTAAAGATAAAGATTTATATAAGAGTTTTCAAGTTTCAAATTCAAAAGTTTACATTTTTCAGAAATTTATTAGTTTTGCATTAAAATAACTTTTGAGAGAGAATACATATTTGTTTTCGAAAAGAACAAAGTGCATAAGCAAGTTGTGGGTTAAGCTATATAAGTGGAATGACTATTTGGAAATGGAAGTTTAGAAATCGTTTTGAGTCTAGCCCCTTTGATTAAAAGTTTTAAGAACCTAAGAAAGAAAAAGAAAATTTCTTTTGAAAAGAAAATATAAGAGTTTTTCATAAAGAACAGGTTGAGACACACTCTAACTTATTGGAACAAGAAGAATTATAAGATAAGTTTTTGTGAATCAATAAGTTTGTAAGTAAATGCGTATTAAGGTGACAAAGAAATGCACAGAGGAAGAGCTATACAAAAAATAGGTGAAAAAACATATCTTTTGCTACCTATTTCAACAAAGAAATAAAAAATATTAAAATGACGTTTTCTTGTTACTTTACATAGAACAAAAAAGTACTCTTTAGAAAAGGCTCGTAGAAACTTAATCTTTTTAATTTCTCTTGGAAAAAGAAACATGTATTAAAATAGATAGGCAGCTCTAACTGAGTCAAAGTGCATAATATTTTTTAAAAGAAGAAGAAAACCATAATGAATGAAAAGAGAAATCAATTACGTCTTCCTTGGTTTTTAAATTCTTAAAAAGATTTTAAAAAGATACAATTTTAGAATTAAAAATGGTTTAGTAGAATGATTCCAGTAGTATGTTCAAACACTAGCTAAAGATTTGAGGAATTATTTTGGTATGTGGATAAACCATAAACTCGAGTTAATTATAAAGTTTTACAGAAGACATTGAGGAATAAAACTATGACAATATATGAGAATTAAGTTCCCGTGCAAATTTTTAATATAACGGGAGAGGATTGAATTTTCAAGGAAAGACCTAGAACTTATATAATTGAAATGAGGAGGAGTTAAAATATAAGAGAAAGTTTGAAATTTTTGTAAGGAAAATTATGGTATGGTTTGTAATTTATGGTAAAAAATTCTTTAGCACTTCTTGAGGAAATAGAAGGGATAACTGTTGTCATACTTTATGGTAGGATAAGAACTAGGCCTAAGGATACAGAATTACTTCATACTGAAGTAAGGAATGTCTCATTTGTATTTATTAAGGTACTGGGAATAGTTAGCCTATGGATATCAGTATATAATCAATGGGAAATTTAGAATGGCTCATAGAATTAGCGTGTACGTGGCATGAGTTTGGGGAAGGTGGGAGATGGCAAGGAGGAACACCATGGTTGTTTAGATTCAATGATGAGTACCTATTTATGTCAAAGGGTAAGAGTCCCAAGCCTCTTTGTCCTAGTAGATAACCGCATTTAGTCGTTGTACCTTTTGCCTAGTGGTGATTCGAGTAGAGCATGTTTTCTTTTTGTACGGATTTGCACTCCTATGTAGTATTCTATTTTATTATTGAAAATAGAATAGTTTGTATGAAACTCTCTTTCTAGGTGTTTGTAATGATCACTAGATAGAGGATATTGTAAATAAGATAACAATGGAAGAAAAGGATGAATAACCAACAAAAAAACAAACAAAATTTACAGAATGCAACAAAGACGATAACCGTAATAAATGAGAACCTCAAGATAAGACAAAATTTTCCAAAATATATTCTGGAAATTTGGAACATTTTTTTTTTTTTTTTTGAAAATAGGTACTTGGAACATAATTTTTTAACGTAATTAATGCTTGGAAAAAAGTAGGAATTTCTGTAGAGTAGCAATAAAGGCTTACAAGTATAGGGAAAAAAGTGCATGAGAGTAAAGTGAAAATATAGAATTTTCCATCTCCTGCCTTTTTCCTAACATATAGGATCGAATTCGAATTTTTTTTTTCTAAAATTCTAAAATTTGAAGTTGTTTGGTAGGGTTTGTATGTAAAAATTGGTTGAACTACGCCCTTATTCAATAAGGGCATAGGAAAATTGGATGAAATGATATTTTTGTTTGTAAAATTATTGCATTCACGTAGAAATTGACAGTATATTTAGGTTGTGTGCTTCATGTTTCCAAAAGATTTTTGAAAGAAAAAACATTCAAATGGGAGATACCGCTTAAAAATTCATTGCATTCATGAAATTTTATGATGTATTGCACCTTGCACAAGTATATGTATGGTTGAAAAATTAAATGTACACATGATGGTTGTAAATTGTGCGAGGAATTATGTAACGGACAGGAAAATTCGACGCTCGAATTTTCAATAGTAACACGAAATCCCGTATTACTTGTCAAAAACCCAAATATCGAACTCTGACGGTTAATAGAAAGAATTTAGAGGATGAGAAAGATAAGATAGAACTATTAGAATAGAAGAATAAGATGGACATCAGAATCTCACAACGGAATTTCACAAAATACATAATATATTACATAACAGGGTTTGATACATCGTAGTACAACATCATAGTACATTACCATCATGATACATCATCATACTAGTTGAATACAGATATTCAAACTGGATACTTGAAGATAGATATAACTACCTAGAACCAATGCTTTGAACATGAAACAAAACAATGCTTACTCCCCTTGTTCTAAACTGTTTCTGTTCGAGTTTTCATATTGTTATATCATGATTTTTTTTCTGTTCAAACTTTAGCACTAACACAAAATATTTCCTAAACCATCTGCTAAGGTTTTACGGTTCAGTTACTTACTTTTGAACTAAGCATATGCTGCATACCATGACAGAAATTCCTAAGAGTAGGCACAGCTATCAAGAAGAAACCATACTCACGTAATTTTCTTAAACCACACTGGATTACTATGTTAACTAAATCAAGGAGCTTCAGGATCTATCTCACAGCAGCCCCTGTTACTTAGCATAACACCATCCACCTAACTCGTTAAACTTTAACACTAGTATGATCCTAATGAATATCTGGAACTAGTAACTGTCTCTAAAGGCATCACAAAAGTTAATCTAAATTGTACTGACAAGATGTGAATGTCATCATACTTAAATCAAATTGATTGACAACAAAAAATATCCTAAGCAATAAGATATGAAATACAAGATACTAATCATGATTTATGTGATTGTATCTTCTCGCATTAAGTAATGGATTGTTCGAGCAACCTTTAACTGTCTCAAATTTCTTTTTTTTTTCTTTTTCCCTTTAACGCAAGCTCTAACTCTTGCATAATGAATATTTGCAAACCAATATACCTGCTTCGATCGAAATTTGCACAAGATAGCTATCCCACCCATCTTTTATTTCGGCCATTCATCTTCTTTAAACTGATTCCGTCCATACTCGCTGCTCCGACCATCTTTCTTCTTCTCAGAGGCGAACTAGATCGGTTTTCAGAAATAATGTTTTATGATTTTAGAGAGAATTGAAATATTTGCAAAGGAATGAATTGTATTCAACTTGATGAAATGCTTACAGAGTACATGCATTTATACATGTTGCATAGAGTACAAAGCGGCAATAGGTAAAATGATTTTACATGTAATAAATGGGCTAAGCCCAATACAGTCCAATGAGAAAATAAACATCCTTTATCTTATCTTCTATTGAGTAGTAACAGCACTGATTCATTCATAAGTCTTATTTTCCTCCATCAAATCTAGGGTTAGCAGAAACCCTTAATTTTATTTCTCTAATGAATCGATGCCTTCATCTACGTCCCTTTTTGGGATTATCTTTTAGATAAGTTGAGTGACGAGATTCCTGCGTTTGTCTCCTGCTTTGTTGAGCGATTGGTCTTCAGGTCTAAAGCTGGAGAGTTCTGCTTGTCTCTGATTGAAGGTCGCGAGCTTCCAGAGTTTGCCTTTTCCTTCATTGTTGATTCCAGTGAGGCGCATCATCTTACTTTTAGTTCTTCATGAAGTCTGGTGAAATTTTTGGCCGAGAGGGCTTTGGTAAGTATGTCAGCTTTCTGATGGAAGGAAGGTATGTAATTAATCTGCAATTTCCCATCTTTAACTTGTTCTCGAACAAAATAAATATCAATTTCTATATGCATTGTTTGAGCATGCTGAATAGGATTAGCTGACATGTAAATTGAATTCTGATTGTCATACCAAATTGTAGCTTTTAATGAATTGCTTAGTTGTAGTTCTTTTAGTATGGATTGTATCCACATGATTTCGGCTGTAGAACATGCAATACTCTTGTATTCCGCCTCGCTTGACTTTGATATGGTAGATTGCTTTTTAAAGCTCCATGGTATTAGATTGTCTCCCATGTAGATGCAGTAGCCAGTGATGGATCGTCTGACATCTGGATCTGCAGCTCAATCTAGTCTGTAAATAAAGTGATATTTAGGTCCTTGCTGCCCTTCAGTGTTAGTCCATAGTCCAGAGTACCTTTTAGATATCTTAGGATTACAGCTCTCCAGTGCTCGTCTTTAGGTTCCTGTAGAAATTGAGATACCTTGTTAACACTGAAGGATATATCAGGTCTTGTTATGGTGGCATATTGTAGTGCCCCCACAACACTCCTATATTGCTTGATATTGTTTACAGTTTCTCCCCTGTTTTTAGAGTAGCGTTGGCTAGAAATCATAGGGGTTGTTTGGGATTTGGCTTCAAGCATGTCTGTTTTGACTAGTAGTTCAGTAATGTACTTTCTTTGATTTAGTAGCAGCTCTGAATTTGAAATCCCTTTGGCTTCTATGCCTAAAAAGTAGTTGATTTCTCCCATATTTTTGATGGAGAACTCTTTGTTTAGGTACTTGACAAGTTTTGTTATTTCAATATCACTACTACCTGTAACAATTATATCATCAATATAAATTAGTATATACACAGTGAATGATTGAGTAATTTTAGTGAACAAAGATGTGACAGATTTAGTGGGCCTGTATCCCAGAGTGTTTAGAGTTGACTTGAGTTTATCAAACCATACTCTAGTTGCCTGTTTCAATCCATAAATTGCTTTGCTAAGTTTGCATACAAGTTTTGAGTCTTGAACATATCCTTCAGGTTGTTCCATGTATATTTCGTCTTCCAGATTACCATTAAGGAAGGCATTATTGACATCTAAGTGTTGAATATTCCATTGGTTTTTGAGTGCTATAGTGAAAATTAATCTGATAGTGGTGGGCTTGACTGCAGGTGAGAATGTCTCTCTGTAGTCAAATCCATACTCTTGAGTAAAGCCCTTCACAACCAACCTGGCTTTATGTCTGTTAATGGTGCCATTTGGATAGGTGTTAAACTATCAATTTTAAATAGCATGATCAAGTATATTGGCAGCTTAGTCTTATTACCCAAAATGTTTCATTAAAACATCTTATTGATCTTAAAATTAGTTTATCAATTTAACTTTGGCTCTTCGGATTAATCGTATTTACCCAACTTCCCTTTAATCGTCACATTTGATAAAATTTCCTTTTTTCCTTAAATGGAAAATATCGATATATATTTTATAAGCTCGATTCTAAATGGCCAAAATAATGCGTGAAGACACATATATTTGTATACCTTCCAAAACGACTTTGTCAAACTTTGAACACCGAAGATTTTGCTTTAATACTTGTATAAAATATAATTGGATTTCAAATATTATTCTTTCCCAATTTTCGCAACAAATGTGGTATAATAAATTTCAAATTCAAAATCTTGCAATTAATGTTGCGATAATATTCAACTCAAATTCTTATACAGGTCAAACGATGTCAACTATACATTATTTTCTTTAAGGTCAAATAATATTATTTATTTGTCAATACTTCGCAGCTAGTGTTGCAGTGTCATTTATATTTCGAATTTTCGAAACTACCGTTTTAATATATTTTTTTAGGTAAAATACTAAATTAATTCCAATAACCTTACCATTACAAGTCAATATCATTCCTCGACAACAGTGAAGTCGTTCAAGTTGGGGTATTTTAGTTACCTCTTAGACCTTGATCGACAACATTCTTATCTTAGAATAGATAGAAGATTGTAACTCAAAATCCCATCTTATTCATAATATTAATCAAATATTATTTCTTTAATTAAATTATGGTTAAACCATATCGTTACTTTTGAGAATCTTAATCGACTGTGCCTATTTAAAATGTAAACATTTCACTTTAACTTCATTATTCACATTCCATTTATAATCAGAATTTTCTACGACAATTCATTTACATAATTTACCCAAAACCGTTTAATACCATATTATAATTAAATTCTAGATTTTATAAATAAAAATCCATTTAATGATTTAAAAATCATTAATGTCATCCTTTATTGTCTTTATGACCCTTTCTTTTACTTCAAATCACTTACTTAATATTAACCCTCTGTTCAAACTTCTTCAATTCCATTTGGAACTATAATGTGACAATCCACTTATCAAATATTTCTTCCCAAAACCCTTTTTATATAATAAAACTAAATCTTGGATGTTTATAAGCCAATCCATTTCAAATTTTTACCAACCTGGTAAATAACTTTCCTTATATTTTGGAAAACCTCCCATTTACTTCAATTTATGTTTTAAATAAAAATATTTAACTTAATACTTATCGTATTAACTCATTCCTTTTTTTATAACTTTGTTTATTTTATTCAATCCCTTCATAAATCTCTTTATGTATTGGAAACTTCCCTTTTAATTCAAAACTCAATTTAAATAAAATATCTGGTTTAAACAATCATGTTAACTTAAACCATCTTCGTTTATGAAATTCGAATTTAAAACCCTTCATACATCCTTTAAAATTCACTTACTCGATTACCTTTTAAAATAATTCTGTTTAAGAAGAATTCGCTTTCCCCGGTTATTTAAGTGATATAATTTACTTCTTTATTTACTGAATAGGTAGTTAATCGCTTTTAGTATTATAAACACTAATTAATTACATTAATTATTTCAGTAATATTTTAACATCATTAATAAAAGTAAATTATAACTTAAGAAATTTCATTAAATTAATCAATTATTCATTAATAAACCATTTCGGTCAAAATAGTTGACTTTAATCCATCAATTAATTTTGTTAACTGATTTTCACTATCCCTTCCCATTAGAATAATAGAATGAATCTAATAATGTCGCTCAATTATTTATTTAAAAATACTTATTCCAAATATATTAACTCGTAGGTTAATTGTAGCTTTGTTCACTTACAAACTTATTTAACGTCAAAACAAATCATTTTATATTATTATAAACTAATTTATAAATATCAATTTATTTTTAAAACATATAAAATATAATTAAAAACTCTGCTTTAGTTATAAAATAAATTTTATAACCAAACTCCATTCATTCGACTGACGGCAAAACAATGTTTAATAAAAATGTGGATTCAAGGCCTTTTGCTGCCAATTTCTCAGTCAATACCATCTATTGATTTAAATTACAACAGCATTGAATTACCATTCAACGTCAATATTCAAACAGGTTTCCAATGTCAGTGGAGTCCAATCAGTTCATATTAACAATATACAAATAAACAACATACATAATGTTTGAGGAATCCGGTTGGATTCCTCCAACCTGTAGTGGCCCGAAAATCCATACCAATTTGAGCTGACTAATATCCTACACATTCAACTCAAAGTGCACGAAAATTCAGATCATTAACAGAAAGAAATTAGAGGATGAGATAGAAATGATAGAACTAATAGAACAGAAGAAGAAGAACACCGCTGAACATAACCAGAGTAAACACGAATCTCACAGCGGAATGAATAAATTGTATTATAACATAACTTTGAAATACAAAATATGAATTTGTACTTACATATCATATCAGAGTATAACTAATATACATCACAGCGAAAATAATCTGTATATAACTAATGTTGAAGCCTTCTGCTTTGAGCTCCTCCAAGCGTATCTGTAAAAGCCTGAAACACTTGACTGCCCGTACAAATTTGGGCACCCAAGAGTTTAAGGAAACAAACAAAATAAACTCTGGGTCAGTCATGGGACAGGTGTGAGTAAATTCCAAGCATACTGTTTAACTTTGAAAATAATTTTCAAACAAGAGGATAATAGTAAGTCCTACCCATACATAACATGGACGGTTTTTACCTTACTATAATAAAAAATACTTTGATATCAAATCCAGTGATATTATAATAATGTATAATCAAATAAATATTCAAATAGCAGAACGCTTGCATCTCACGCTCCACATATATAATATAAAATCTAAAACCGCAGAGTTCTTAGTAGAGATTGGATTCCAACAGACAAGGTATAGGAGCACCTACCGATCAGTGTACTCTAGAGGGTATACACTAGGGTTCAACAAGAACATCTTGCAACCCAGCCACACATGACCAACCACTCATTTAGCTTGAGTGTATCGAATATATTGTCACCCATGGTTGTTGGCCATCCAACCATAATCCAAAGATACAGAATCGAACAAGAAGAACAAATATGAATTTTCTCTAGATCGGTGACAATACACCCTGCTTGGGGATGACCCAACTAGTCGTGCTGCCTAGCCCAACTTTTGTTACTTCCTGGTTGTGAGGCTAGAGGCTACGTCTATCTTCAGAACATCTGATCACCATTCACTTTGAATGCCACATCGTCAAACCCGTCAATTCACTAATTAATTTCCAAAAATATCACGGGTATAAAAAGCTAAGAGGAACGAATTCCTCTGCCACCAGACGTAATACCTTTAAGAGATCAACTATACGTGATTGTTAGGTATACTCTGTCAGACACTCCTCTATACAAGTTGTGCTGGGACTGAACAAATAGAAAGCACCATTCTGGAACAGAATGACCTTTGCATTTCACTCCGTCTTCAATTGTCTTCGGCATAATCTAATTCGCAGCGCTTGTGACTATACGGAGTGGTTTCAGATAATATATCCAACCAGTCTCTCCGTATTGACAACGTTGGTCAAAACACTTCAATAGTCGGTTATTTAACTATCGAAGTAAAAACAAACATCCATTCTAATGTATAACTAAACATCACACAATCGCTGGCCCTTTTTATTTTAACATTAATTTTCCAGTTTCCTATATCTTCCTAGATATTTCCCCAAAACCGTTTAAGCCTTACACTTCTTGGAAAACATTTCCAGTTTCATTATTTAATTTGCAACATTCGCTTTTTAACACTATTCACTTTAAAATGTGAATTCAATCCACTTATAGAAATCTGAACACCTTTATCAAATAAATCTTCATTTTAGTAATGAATGTCCTTACGAGCTCAATCTTATTTACCAAGTTATTCTGTACCTTTATCTTCCCATTTCACTTCATCACCTCTGTTTCTAAGTCACTTCTTGTTAAATAGATATCACATTTATAACTCTAATCTTAATTACATATTCTATTATAATTTGTTGGTTTGAAACCAAGTGTTTACTATCCTATCAATTTATAATTTCTAAAAATAACTTATTTTCCTAATATTCGACATTGTCGAATTATAATTCCAAATCATAATGGTTTAAATCTAATCACATTTCGAACATCGAAATGATGTCATCGTTTTTCTAAAATGATTCTCCAATTTCCCTTTCTAAATCATTCTTATATTTCTTTGGACAAACATCGCTACTTATTACTTAGAATAAGTGGATTTTAAATCAAATTGTTTTCATTCCCTAGGGAGTGGTGCTATATATAAAAATCACGCTTAAGCTTGGTCAACAACGCTAATTTATCGTTATAGTTCAAAAACTTGTCATATGCTGTAATATTCCCCTTTATACTAATTTTGACATAACAGTCACGCTTAAGCCTAGTCAACAACGTTATTTTATCATTATAGTTCAACAGTGCATATGTAAAACAAACAGTATATATAAATATTGAGGAATCCGGTTTGATTCCTCCAACCGATTTCCTGCATCCATCGAGGTTAGTCAACACAATTTACACTAATTTCATACTAGGGAATATTTTAATCGATGGAATCAGTATCCAACCAATGATGTGTATATATACGACGAAATTTGACCAATATAATTGTAATTTACCTAATCAATCATCACACATCATTCAACCATTTTTTTAAAATATAATTTTAATATTTTAAAATAGATCAGAGTTAGTGATTCTACTCACCTTGGCGCATTAACCGTTCAATAACGATTTGCGTCAGCTGATTATACCCGTCGCTTTAGTGGCCTAAAGTTGTACCATGCTCCAAAACACGCCAGACTGGTTCTTAGCTTGTGACTCAATTGAAACGGTATGCCATCCTATTTCACCGCCACCGTCGTATTGTTTCCATGAATCTCGACATCGCTCGGTGAAATGCGTTCTCCCTCTTGTCATCGCTCACCACAAAAGACAGTGCATCACCTTCTCATGTGCATGCCCATTAAATTTCCTTTTATATGTATATATTTCTGTAATTTATATTGGGCTTATTTCGTCCCAAAAGAATCTCCATCGCTCCATCTATCAAAACCAGACCCGCTTCTGCCTAAATCCTCTTCTCCAAATTCCCACTTCACACATACCCCAACGCCATTTCCACTCTTCAGAAAAACACACGCAAGTCTATATGGGATTTTATTTTATTTTAATTTTAAACCCCTGGGCCCTTCCATTAATTTAATCTTCGGCCCGCTATGAACCCCACCCGCTTGGAATAGCTTTCTTCTTCCACAAACATTTCTGCGTGAGCTCCTGGATACTTCACGCACACCAAAACTTTAAACTCAACGTTCCACTCCCTTTCTGTGTTCATGTTAGCACGATATTTTCTTCCTTTAACTACTGCATATCGTAACCTTTTATTTATCACATTAATACCCTGTTTCCTCTCATGAAACCAATGCGCCACGTTAGCAACTGAAGTGGGCTTTATCCTTTGCAGTTCAACTCAAGTTTGATGAAAAAACTAGAGCCTCACTTGTTAATGATTTTCCCGTTGCAGCACTCTCTTCTTATGCTTTCGTGTAGTTCCATAAACAACACCATGTATCTTGCGTGCTTTCTTCCATGTTAAAAACCGCAACATTCCTCTGTGAATACCCATTTGAAACCGCACATCTTTGATGATCCCCACAAACTCCTATCTCCAAATAAACCCGTTCCACTTACGTCCAAGCATCCCAGGGTCACGCAACTACTTCGCCAACCTGTTTCCACTGTTGTATTCATGCTTCCGGACTATTCTTCCCTATGCGTACACTCCCACATTCTTGCCTTGTTCATGCAACCAATTCCCTTTCACCACGCCTACTATTATTCTTTTTGTTAATTAATTCGGAGTGCTTCTACTCATGCAGTCATCACCGACTTCCCATGACCAGCTCTGCACAGTTGGATGCCATCATCATTGCCTCGCCTGAAATCTGGCGACCCTAGGTCCACCACCTCCTTCAACCTGGCGTGCCGCAGTACCACTACTCAAACTTGGCCGAAGCCTGACACCATCGATCCGCCTCTCAGTTCATTGCTAAGGCTAATACATCACCATTTTGTTTTTAGAAGAACTGGCTTTGTTAGAGGTAAGAAGGTAATGAGGAGATGAAAACAAATTGGAACCGGCTGTATATATATTCTTCCAATTCCTTACTAACTAAGAAATAGTGTACGATGTCTACCAGAGGTAATAGGGTATGAATTATATTTATGTAAGGGTATGGGTTCGTATAGGGTAGGTGCCCTCACTCGTTGCTTAGAAATTAAGGCATATTATTTTATAATGTTACGGCATGGTGATTTTTAGTTTTAGGAGGTAAGCCATGGTCCGCAAAAAGAGGACAGGTATGGTCTTCGTTTTTTTTTATTCCTGTGTATTGTTTACATCGTTTCACTTTAGTATGTGCAATGCTTCACTCTTAAATCTCTCATTAGTAGGGTGTATTTATTTTCTTGTGTAGTCCTTTGAAGTGAAGTTTCATGGTTTAAGGTAGGCTTTCTTTCATACTTGATTGCTAAGTAGCAAAACGTACAGGATATTAATTGAAGACAAGAGTGGTACACAGTATATTATTTGTTAAAGTGTATGTGGTGACAACAGTATAAAATTTCGTTCATTTACCGACTGCTACGGACAAAGATAAAAATACCGTCTTGTCCAGCATGGAGCCACGATCCCAAAAATATAATAATATTGGTAGGTTAACTTATTCTGTGAAACCCCGAAATATTGATATAGGGTGCAAAATAATCCAAATAAAAAATTGTGTATTTAATTAATTAAATATTACAGTAAAATTCTAAAAATTAAATTATCACTCTGTCTCAAAAGAATCTTGTCTAAATTCAAAACCGATATTTAAATATATTTAAATAACTGTTATGGTCCATATATGATTTCATAGCAACTTTCTGAATATTTGATTTGGGCATATCTTACAAGCTATAAGACGAACTCTCCATTTTCCGCTTTCGTTAGAAAGATATAGTTCAACAGATTCGAAAATTTCTTGTTTCGAGGAAATCTGACTTGTAACGGATCCTGTACGCTCAGTTGAAGTTAAAAACATTAAATTACAAATTGCAGCGTCGTTATGAGCTCGATTATATTTAATATATATTTTTATATGTTCAACTTCGTTTTAATTAATATATAAATCCACTTATATTACAAATTCAATATTTAAACTGATTTAAATATTCAAATACAAACCGATAAAAATGCGGGACGTTACACAACCTGTCCATCCCTGCATCACAGTTCATTATATTAGTTTGTAATAATATGGAAATTTCAATCAATACACTTTGAATGATGTGATTATATTTAACATCAAGCAATAGCAGGCAAATACCATCCAAGGCAACCAATCAGCCATTTTATACTATCAACAAGTAAATTATATAGATTTATCACATCATAGAAATCCAGAAATGTGTGAGAGTTAACTCACCTTTATTTTTAATTCACAGTTCGCGTTTTTTCATATAATTATAAACGGATGTTTAAAATTACACGAAATTTCAATTGTTTTTGTTTCTGACCAAACCAGCTTGTACATGTAGCCTCTGTCGCCACGATCCCATGGATCTTGTTTCACGTAATTCCGATATCGTATGAATAACTTATGGCCAATACAAGTTTTAACGTATTTTATAAATTATATTATAATTAATTAATAATTAGTTAAGCTAATATACCTTTAAAAAACTGCCATGTCAGCACTTAGACTAACGTATTTACTTCCCCCGAACCATCTAAAACTCGTTATCTTTTCTTTCCCCTTCGTTGTTATCTGGAACCCAAACCTGACCACATCAGACACCAACCACGCCACCTCTAGACCCCTTGACGTCGAACAGACCTGACCAAAACCTTCTCCACTCCTCCATCTCTCAGGGCTTGGAACACCGTCACCCAAAGGTTCGCCAATATGCCTGAAAACAAGTTCAAACGGAAACCAGTCGAGCTGTGATTTCTCTGTCGTCACACCACTATAACCCACCGGACTACCGCCAGATGAACGACGTCGCCACCCCCTATGTATTCCCTTCAGATGGTCGGCCACCGCATCAAACATTTCGACCAGAAAACCCCAAAAACCGATTAGCACTTAATTTAAAAACTTAAAACAAACAGCTTTGGTGATCTCATGATTCACGCCACCACACCAATTTCAGATGACCGACCCTGAAGAGAAAACATCCCCAACCTCTCCTCTACTAATTTGCTTCAGACCCCATCATCAATCGACAACCCAAACTCCTCCAAATCCATGAAAAATGAAACTCATATCTCGCTATAATCTGCGATTTTCGACTGCCACAGTTGACAAAACCTTCCTAATTTTTAAGTGTGGCTAGCACTCACCTAGGTCTTCAATTTTCGTGTATAAACTTTGGATTGATTCGATATCGAATTTGAGATATAAATTATTTCGTGGATGGGGCTTTTCTGCGAAATTCCTGAATGGTGAAATGTTTTTGGACGGATTTTGTGATGTTGGCTAAAAGGGTAGGTATATATAGATATAAATATTAATATTTTAAGTTGACGTGACGAGCGATGATGACTAATGATTTTTATTCATGCCTATCGCAATTTCTAAACATTGTATATTCGCTCCTGTGGTTATATACAAATCCTGTTCGCGGTGAAAATGGACGTCATGGTATAATTTGACGTTACGATCCTAATGAAACTTGTTTCGTTGAATTCCGAGTCTGTTTGCTCAAATGGCGCTCGTTTACGTCCAAATGGTCATTTTATTTGCGTTTAATTTTGTCATGCTCACAAAATAACTCCAATTGACGTGAAACTTGAAATCGAGCAATAATTTACCGTTACAGTCTTAATAAAATTTGTTTCGTTGAAAACGGAGGTCATTTGGATAAAGTCCCTTTTTAAGGGTTCATTTTACATTATAATAAATCAAGTTTAAAATACCTTAATATAATAATAATAAAATATTATTATCGGCCATACTCGACTAGAATTTCATATAGTTTCATAATAAAATATCCCAGTTTGATTTCCAAGCCAATTCGATATAAAATCAAATAAAAACCCTTTTATTTTAAATAAATAAACGTTATAATTTATAAAGGAATTCCATGGCGACTATTTGAAAATTTGATTTGGGCATAAAATAAAATCTACAACCTGAAAACTCGATTTTTCTCTTCCATTAGAAAAATGTTATTCAATAGATTCGGACTTTTCTTTTTTCGAAGAAATCCGACTTATATTGAACCTTGTACAGCCAATTAAAGTTCAAAATGTTATATTATGAACTACCGCGCCGCTTCAGCTCGATTTATAATTAAATTATAAAATAAACGTTCAAACATTGTTTTATAAACGAAATCATTAATATAATTCAGTATAAGCAATATTACCTGTTGCCAATTCACATTATACTGCAAATTCAACATTTTCCAACTACTCCGAAATTTAAATTATTATTTATATTAATATAATATTTAAAATTATTAAATTCAAGTTATTAAATTGCCAAAACAAAACTTAAAACCATTTTTAAATCTTAAATAAAATGGTTAAAGTCTGGGTCGTTCCTTCCCCTTTAAAAGAATTTCATCCCCGAAATTACTAAGGCAGAAATATCACTACAACCCACTATCTTTACAAAAATATTTAGTTAAAGCTCAGTTTTATTTCCAAAGCTAATCTAATTGGTTTTAAAACCAATTTATTTTAAATAACAAAATTTTCCATAAATCTTTGAAAATTTCTAACACCTTAAATTTTGGAAATTTTTTGATAGAGTCTCCCCTGTACGGAGAGACATCTGCAATATTGCAGGTTCAAGAAATATATATATATATATATACATCGACCAACACGGTCAGAAAAATTCAAAATCCAATCTCAAAACCCAAATAAAAACCAAAATTTTATATTTTGCGTAAGCGTATCTTTTTGTGACCGTTATTACGGGATTAGCGATAAACTATAGTCGAGCTTGCTCAATTATTATGCAATTCTAACCAAATTGGATCTTATCGGCTCCAGAACTTAACCAAAATGAGCTGTTGCACCTGTTCTTAATTCATATGGAATTCATTAGTTTTCAAAACAATTCCAGTTAGGTCCAAATATCCATATCATCCATTCCAACCAATTTTACACACAATTCAATTCACATGAGATTTATTATTTCTTAACCATACATTTATTTTTATATATGTTTCACATGAATTCATTACGTTTGAATTCATTTCAATAAGCTCGACTTATTCATACTTGATGGGTTTCAATCAAGTTTTAAATCTATATCCACGCAACCCATCATCCAATCTATACAATTCATTCAAATCAACACTGGTAAATCTAATTGCCCATATTATAATAATTTAAGAATTTTTTACTATTTTATAAAATATATTAGGCAAAAATAATTTTATATCAAATTACAAATACGTGCACTCATATACATACAGTCAAACTCAATCTAAGGTATTACTAACCCCATCTCTATTGAGTTACGCCACAGAGCCAAGGTTACTACTCAACCTTCAGTTCTGATACCAACTGTAACAACCCGAAAAATTCGACGCTCGAATTTTCGATAATAACACATAACCTTGTATTACTTGTCAAAAATTCAAGTATCAAATCATAGATTGTTAATAGAAAGAAGTTAGAGGATGAGAAGTCGAAAGAAAGAAATGTTAGAATAGAAGAAAAAGAAGAACATATTAGAATCTCACAGCGGAACGAATAAAATATAATATATCAAATCTCTTTATACAAAAGAAAACTGTATATACATACCAATCATAAGAGTACAAAATATATCTGTCACGGTGGAAACTAACTTTACATAACTAACGGTGAAGCCTCCTACTTCCAGCTCCTGAACTCTGGGCGAAAACCTAACCTGTAAATATGTGTTTGAAGCAAAGCAAAATTCACTTAGATTAGTCTGGAATACTTTCAGTGATAAATTCACAGCACAAACAACTTGTTAAACTTTGAAAAATCCTTTTGAAAGAAAAGGATAATAGTAAGACCAGCCCATATATAAACACAGGCAGTTTTTGCCTTACTATAACCCAAAACATTTTTGAAAAATAATACTTTTTCTAATATTATATTATTGTCTAAATACAAATAAATATCAATCTAGCAGAACGCTTGCATCTTATGCTCTACATACATAGTATACAATCAAAACCGCAAGCTCTTATTGGAGAATAGATTTCCTGGCAAGGTATGGGACCAACTCTCCGACAATGTACCTCTGGAGGTGAATACATTGGGGGTTCAACAAGAACGTCTTTCAATCCGGCTACACATGACCGACCCCTCATTTCACTTGAGAATACCGAATATATCATTACCATGGTTGGAGGCCATCCAACCAAAACGATGGCATACGTGTAAAATAAATAAAAAGGGACAACTGAAGGCATTTA
The DNA here is from genome assembly GCA_030737875.1 of Allium sativum. Taxonomy (NCBI): domain Eukaryota; kingdom Viridiplantae; phylum Streptophyta; class Magnoliopsida; order Asparagales; family Amaryllidaceae; genus Allium; species Allium sativum. The sequence goes on from CM060912.1 coordinate 437,291,971, forward strand.
ATTTCTCGAGATAAGGTAATGATACACCCTTTTAATGGGTGTGACCCACATAGCCATGCTACCTACCCGATTTTATGCCATTCCCAGTTGATGAGGCTTGAGGTCATGTTTATCTTTTTACAATAGCACATATCCATTCACTTTGAATGCCACATCGTCAGATCCGCCAGATCACTAATTGACGTCCATAAATATAATCTGGGTGTTAAGCAAGAGAATTTCTCCATTACAAAACTTGGAATATTTGTAAAAATCAACGTACATGATTCTTAAGGAAATACCTGCCATACATTCGTCCATACAAGTCATCCAGTAACAGGATGAACCGAAGGCACTCTCCTACCGCATCCTATGAATCACCCTATAGATCAGTAGAGAGTAGTCCTTACAATCTGTAGATTTCAATCACGACAGAATCACTGCCGAAATATCTCTAGGGATCAGCTAGAGAAATTCAACAAGTAGTTCTTCCGATCATGAATATTTACGGTCTTCAATGCTCCATCTTTATCCCTGCAGATTAGTTTCATACACAACGTTGATTCGAAGTGGTTTTGGGTTTTGTTCCCATCTCGGTCTCTTCGAAACAACACGTCAAAAAGGTCCAATAATATTTCCTTGATAGTCGGTGTTTTATCTATCAATTATAAACAGTGTGATCAAGTATATTGGCAGCACAGGTCTTATTATCCCAAGATTTTTCTTTAAAACTCTTATCGATCCTAAAATCATTTGATCGATTTAACTTTAGCTCTTCGGATTAATCGTATTTACCCAACTTCCCATTTATCGCCACATTTTATATAATACCCTTTTTTCCTTAAATGGAAAATATCGATATATATATTATTAGCTCGATTCTAAATGGCCAAAATAATGCCAGAAGACACATCATTTGTATACCTTCCAAAATGAATTTGTCAAACTTCAAACATCGGAGATTTTGCTTTAATACTTGTATAAAATATAATTGGATTTCAAATATTATTCTTTCCCAAATCTCGTAACAAATGTGGCAAATTAAATTTCCATTTCAAAATCTCACAACTAATTTTGCAATAATATTCAACTCAAATTCTTATATAGGTTGAACAATGTCAATCATATATTATTTGCTTTAAGATCAAATATATTATTTATTTGTCAATACTTCACAGCTAGTGTTGTATTGTCATTTGTATTTCGAGTTTTCGAAACTACCATTTCAATATTTTTTTAAGGGAAAATATTAAATTAATTCCAACAACCTTACCGTTACAAACCAATATCATTCCTCGACAATAGCGACGTCGTTCAAGTTGGGGCACTTTAGTCACCTCTCAGACCTTGATCGACAACATTCTTATTTTTGAATAGATAGAAGAGTGTAACTCAAAATCTCATCTTATTCATAATATTAATCAAATCTTATTTCTTTAATTAAATTATGGTTTTATAAACCATATCGTTACTTCTGAGAATCTCAATCGACTATGCCCATTTAAAATATCAACATTTCAATTTAACTTCATTATTCACATTCCATATATAATCGGAATTTTCTACAACAATTCATTTACATAATTTACCCAAAACCATTTGATATCATATTATAACTAAATTCTGGATTTTACAATTAAAAATCCATTTAATGATTTAAAAACCATTAATGTCATCCTTTGTTGTCTTAACGACCCTTTCTTTTACTTCAAATCATTTACTAAATATTAACCCTCTATTTAAACTTCTTCAATTCCATTTGGAACTATAATAGGACAATCCACTTATCAAATATTTCTTCCCAAACCCCTTTTTATATAATAAAACTAAATCTTGGATGTTTATAAGCAAGTCCATTTCAACTTTTTACCAAACTGATAAATAGCATCCCTTATATTTTGGAAAACCTCCCTTTTACTTCAATTTAAGTTTTATAAAATATTTAACTCAATACTTATCGCATGAACTCAATCCTTTTTTTTGTAACTTTGTTTATTTTATTCAATCCCTTTATAAATCTCTTTTTGTATTGGAAACTTCCCTTTTAATTCAAAACTCAATTTAAATAAAATATTTGGTTTAAACAATCAGGTTAACTGTAACACCCCGAAAATTCTATAACTGTGAAATTAACAAATTAAAGTATAATTAATTTGAAATCAAAGAACCAAGGGAAATGGGATACGCCATTGCGTTCGTCTCGGAAAAATACGCGAAATAGAGTCCGAGTTTTCGAAAAACGGAGTCCGTATGAAGAAGATATGGCCTTCGGAAGTTTTGAATTAAATTTAAAATTCAAACAGAATAAAATAATTAAAAATCGGGCCCAGTGGGCCAGGGCGAATAAACACCCGCCTAGGCCACCCAGGTCGACTGGGCTGTCGACCTGGGCTACCCATGTCGACAGGGCTGTCGACAGCCCTGTCGACAGGGGTGTCGACCTGGTCGAGCCCAGTCAACCTGGCTGGCCAGGTCTGTGTTTGGTCGAATTTCTGTGGTCTGCTTTGTCATTAGGGCTAGGTGGCGGGTTCTAACTGGTCTCTCTATCTAATGAATGGCTATGATCAATCCAAGCAACATCAAGGGTCCTAATCAATTCCTAACCTCTATATAAACAACCCTAGACTAAACCCTAATCTATTCATTCAAATTAAGAACATAGCCGCCATGTTGCTGAGGAACGACTAAGAGTAGCCGCCGACTAGAGAGAGAATTAGAAAGAAAGTTCTAAAGCCTAAAGCAATTCAAGCAACCTAAAGCCAATCAATTCAACAAAGGAATCATATCTCTTAATTAGAGAATTCGCCGCAACCATTGTAAGTAGAGTATTACTTTGGTATGAATAAACAACTGTATTGATTTGTATGCTTGAATTGGGATAATAAAGTAATTCATATTTGTGCAAAATTATGTTATTCATTATAAAGAACTACATGCGGTAGTTCTATGCAAGTATACGTTTGGAATATTGCGCAAATTATGTAATCTATGTTGAAGCTACATGTATGTAGTTGATTGAAATTCATGCGAGTTTGGGGCTTTGTTATTATGCCATCATGATGTATATTTTTGTGCATAAATCATTTTGCAAGTAATTGAAACAAGTTTGGTTGTTATAGTTCATATGAAACTATGTTGGAATTTTGACACCATAATCCATGTATTAGGTCATGCTTTTGCAAAACTTATGAATATGGCTAGGCTATTTGGCATAATTGAAATCTATGATTAAGACTATCTTGTTTAAAAGAATTATATGATGACATATGTGAGACATGGCTAGGTTAGACTCAAAAATCCCTTTTTGCAAGTTTAAAGTAAACACCATGTTTAGAAATATTTATGCATAAGTATATTTATACTATCGTTATGTGATTAGACTTAAACCAAAATTTAGTTGATCTATGCTTCTGTGTTAGTAACAAAGTATCCCCTTTGTAAACATGTAGAAACCTTATGAACATGACTTGTTTATGTTTATGCCATGAACAAATTTAACTTTACTTATGCCATGCTTATGTTTGACATTATGCCGTGTTTATGCTAAAAGTATTTATGCCATGCTTATGTTTGACATTATGCTATGCTTATGCTAGGAATATTTATGACATGCTTATGTTTGACATTATGCCTAAATAAGAATATAGGTTCATGTTGTAGTTAAACCTATGCAAGTTCACATGCTTTGATTCATGTCACCTATGTTACCACTATGCAAGTACACCAATTTCTATTTTGTATTTCCAACGTCGTATTGCAAGTTCATGCGCTCACCTTCCCCTCTTTGTGTATACGCCATAAGCCTCCCCTTTCCGCATGGCTAAATTGGGCTTTAAAAGGCTAAGCCCAATATATATATAAACGGATGTGTAAAACGGGGGAAAATAACGTTGGGTTAAAAATTAATTAATGAATGAAAATATAAAATAGAAGGGCCCAAATTCAGTATGGGTTGGGCCCGTGATTGGTGTAACCTTTACACCATTAACTTAATAATGGGCCGCAAATATTTACATATAAGAAATAAAGAAGAATGACAAGATATGTAAATGTAGAACATACGATGTGTTTAACCCGAGGTTGGATTGAGTTGTGATGTAAACCTGCCCGGAACCGCCCGGCTGTCCAGTAGTCACAACAATACCTATCCAATGTGGGAGGTTAAACATGGAGCCCAGCAAGGACCCGAGGTTAGACTGAGTTGTGGCGTAAGACTGCCCGGAACCAATCGGCAACAGGCAGCCACAACAATACCTGTCTAATGTGAGAGGTCAGGGCCTTAATAAGACAATTAAGGCTGAGTCAGGATTGATAGGATTAAGTGAACTAAAGACTTAATCAAAATGGAACATGCTAAACTAAACGGACTGGTGGGGTTAGGTTAGGAAACACTTAACCAACTTAGCATGTTGGCTAGAGATAGAAAACCTAGTAACGGGGGACCCTTTTCAGCAGTAACCCTAGAAGGTGTATCAGGATACCCTGAAACTAGGCAGGGTGGGGCACGATTACTGGGCTGATTGTAAGAGGTCAAAGCGACGGCGGTGGTGTAGCAGTGTAGGTTCTAACGGAGTGCGGGCGTGCACACACTCCGGCGCAGAAAAATAAGGCACTAGACACCAGTAGCATACCTGTGCACTCTAAGGTTGTGTCGGGTTGCCACTATGGGACTTGATACACCCCATGGTGGGACCAGCATAGGTAACTACAGACATCGGGGGCCGTAAGACACATGTAACTATGCGAGTAGGAGCCGATCATCATAGAATGGATCACATCACCCTGATTATGGGGTGCAATTTGGAAACTAGTATATGGGTTCAGAGATTAACATGGGGTACGATAGTATATTCGACCCTAGATAACTTAACCAAGTTTATTGTGCTTGCCCACTTCTTGTTTATACTTATCATACCCAGTTCTTTATTCATAGACAAAATAGTACTAGACTTACTCAGGCTTTATGTCTGACTCTACTTTTCTTTCGTCTTCTTTCTTCCGTTTCCCCCCCCCCCCCCCAGATCCTCAGGGAGGGAACACAGCAGCTTGACCTACCTCAACATCCAGCTTGAAGAAGAGAAATGTATTGCTTGGACTTTCCTGTTTTGAACTATGGCTTTGGACAATCCACTATGGGGCTTTTGCAGTTTATCTATGTTTTATTTATGCTTCTTTAAATCATGTACTCAAGACAGATTATGGAAATGTTATGCTATGTTTTTGGAAAGGATGTTGTTGTAACACGTATTTGACTTTATGAAATAAAAGTTTGTTGTTCTTCCGCTGTTTACAAATATGTGTTCTTATATCTGTCTTGTATATCTGTGACTTGTACTTATAAACCTCCACCAAAATTAGGGCATTCCCTTTGAGAGTGACCCTAACGGAGGTGGGGTGTTTCACTTGGTATCAGAGCATATGTTTACCAGATAAGATAAAAAGTTTTGAAAAATTATTTTCAAAAAGGAAATTTAAAGAAGCATTTTTAAAAAGAAAGATATTATTTTATTTTTAAAAGGCAAAGTCCACTCCCCAAAGCCGTAGGTACTATCTCTTATCCTTCGTTTTGAATCTATCCTTTTTGTTTCAGCATGTCCCAAGATCTTAACTTGCCAGAAGGGGTGCCAATACCTGGTTGGTTTAGACGGTTCTTAGAAGCAAGGGCCACTCAGCCAGGTCCTACCGTTCCTCCTCCCCCAGCTGAAGGAAATCATCCAGCTGCAGCAGCACCTTTTCCTCCACCTCCTCCTCGGGGAAACACTTTTGCTAAGATATGTAAAGATTTTAAAGCTATGGGAGGAAGGGATTTCCATGGAACTGAGTCCTTCGTAGCAGCTAGGAATTGGCTGAAAGAAATGGAGGACCTATTCATCATCTTTGAGGTAGAGGATAGACAAAAAGTACAACTGGCGGTGTGGCTATTGAAGGGCGAGGCTTCCTACTGGTGGGAAGTCACTAATGCTGAAAGACCAGTGGAGACATGGGAGGACTTTTGGGCAAGGTTTGAGACCAAATTTCTCTCAGATGCGGAAAGAAGTTTGCAGTTGGAAAATTTCTTATTTCTTAAGCAAGGGGACAAGACTGTCAGAGAGTATGTGAATCAGTTCGATGAGCTGGCTAGGTTTGGACTTGACCTAGTCAACACCCCGCACAAGAAGGCTCTCCGTTTCGTCAAAGGGTTAAATGAGCCATTACACAGTTTGGCCATGACCCATATACCCATGGGGGCCACGTATGAAAGATTGGTGCAAATGGCATTGCTGAATGAGGAGGATAAGGGCAAGAAGGAGACAAAGGCAGAAAGCTCTCAAGGGAAGAAAGAGGGTTTGCAGCCTAAGAAGGCGGACTTTAAGAAAGGCGGAAAAGGAAACAAAGAGAAGAGGAAGTGCAATTTCTATGGCAAAGTGGGGCACTTAGTAAAGGACTGCCGGAAAAAGAAGGCCAAGGAGAATGGTGGGTGCTTTTCATGCGGTCAGACAGGCCACAGGGCTAAGGACTGCCCAAAGAAACGAGGACAGGGGCAGGGCGCTGGATCCACCCCAGGGGCACAGGTTCATGTGCTGGAAGCGCCACCTCTGCAACAGCGAGGTATAAATACTTCTGTAGAAAGTGTAGTTTATCTTTATGATCACCCCGTTCGCACTTTATTTGATTCCGGCGCATCACACTCCTTTATCTCGTCTGCTTTAGTAGAATCTCTGCACCTAAAAACTAGTATGGTAGAGGACCCCTTAATTGTTTCAAACCCAATTGGGGGCCCAGCTCATTTGTCTATGATCTGTGTGGGATTGAAAATTTCTATCCTAAGTGTAGAATTTCTATGTAGTGCCTTTGTTTTGGGCTTTTCGGGTTATGGTTTGATTTTGGGTATGGATTGGCTATCCAGTAATGGGGCCATCCTTGATTTTGAGAAAAGGGTTATTAGGCTCCTAACCCAGCTCGGTAATACTTTGGAAATTTCTTGTAATCCCTCGTATGCGGTTATGCTTAGTTATCTTGAATCGCTAGATGCCTCTGTTGAAAATTTGCAATCAGTTAGAGTGGTCCGGGAATATCCGGATGTCTTCGAAGAGGTGAAGGGCTTGCCTCCGAAGCGGGAAATAGACTTCCGCATATATCTTGTAGACAATGCAAAGCCCGTTGCGTTGCCCGTTAGACATATGGCTCCACGAGAAAGGAAAGAGCTCAGTAAACAGATTAAAGAGCTTCTAGAAAAGGGGTTCATTAGGAGGAGCATTTCAGAATGGGGCGCTCCGGTGGTGTTCGCTACAAAGGCGGATGGTTCACTCCGTCTATGTGTTGACTATAGGGAGCTCAACAAGTTAACGAAAAAGAATAGGCACCCTCTCCCTAGAATTGACGATTTGTTTGACCAGCTTGTAGGAGCGTCTGTTTTCTCCCAACTCGATTTAGCAACCGGTTTTCATCAGCTAAGGGTGGCTGAAGATAGCATCGATAAAACGGCGTTCAGAACCCCAGACGGCTTCTTTGAATGGCTTGTCATGCCTTTCGGCTTGACAAATGCACCTGCTTACTTCGTGGACCTGATGAGTAGGGTATTTAGAGACTTCCTCAACAAATTCGTAGTGGTCTTCGTAGATGATATCCTTATCTTCTCAAAGAGTGAAGAGGAACATGCTCAGCACCTAAGGGCAATCATGGAAACTTTGCGAGTCCATCAACTAAAAGCCAAATTCTCCAAATGCCACTTTTGGAGAGAAGAGGTGAGGTTCCTTGGGCACATAGTATCCAAACAAGGGTTAGCGGTGGACCCTGCGAAGGTAGTGGCGGTACAGGATTGGAAGACACCAAGGAATGCAACTGAGGTCCGAAGTTTTCTAGGACTAGCAGGTTTCTATCGAAAATTTATAAGGGATTTTGCGAAAATCTCAGCTCCGCTCACGAAATTGACTAAGAAGAATCTAGTGTTTAATTGGGATTTGGATTGCGAGTTTGCTTTCCAACGACTAAAAAGGGCTCTTACAACAGCCCCAGTTTTGACGCTGCCAGATGGGAGCAAGATGTTCACTGTTTATACGGATGCATGTGGGACAGGGCTAGGCGCCGTCTTAATGCAAGAAGGAAGGGTAGTAGCTTATGGCGGGAGGCAGTTGAAAGTGCACGAAAAGAACTACCCAACCCACGATCTCGAGTTAGCCGCCATCGTCTTTGCACTCAAGTCTTGGCGACACTATCTCCTAGGTGAGAAGTTCGAACTTTACACTGACCATAAATCGTTGAAATATCTTTTCTCGCAGAAAGATCTTAACTTGAGGCAACAAAGATGGATGGAGTTTCTTGCCTCGTACGATTTCGAAATCTCCTACACTCCGGGCAAAGGCAACGTAGTGGCAGACGCGTTGAGCCGAAAGAAATTGACCCTAAGCCCGTTGTTTGTTGAAAGACAAAGCCTAGAGTTTATAGCCAGCTTCGACTTTAGGCCCTCCTCCGATTTCGTACCAGGCTTGCTAGCATCTCTCGAAGTACGGCCAACTTTAGTGGATTCAGTAGGGACAGCACAACGCGAAGACCCTCAGCTTGTGGAAACAATTGATAGGCTAATTAGGGGTGAGACTTCAAGTCACCTCAACAGACACTCCATCGACGATAAGGGTTTGCTAAGGCGAGACGGAAGACTATGCGTCCCACAGACAAACGATTTAATAAAGAAGGTTCTCGAGGAAGCACATCACTCCAAGATGACGATACACCCAAGCGGGGATAAAATGTACAAAGACATAAAAAGGACTTTCTTTTGGAATGGCATGAAAAAGGACGTGGCAGAATTCGTTTCTAAATGTATGGTGTGCCAACAGGTTAAGGCGGAACAGAAAAAGCCTGGCGGGCTACTACATCCTCTGGAGGTCCCGCAGTGGAAGTGGGATAGCATCTCAATGGACTTCATCGATGGGCTGCCTAGGTCTAGGAGAGGCAACACTAGCATTTGGGTAATAGTGGATAGGCTTACTAAAAGCGCCCACTTTTTACCCGTCAAAAGTAAAAGAACTGCCTCATCCCTAGCATCACTTTACCTCAAGGAAATAGTTCGACTCCATGGAATACCATCTAGCATTGTTAGTGACCGAGACCCCATCTTCACCAGCGAGTTTTGGCGGAGTCTGCAAGAAGCAGTAGGAGCGCAGTTATGCTTAAGCACAGCCTATCATCCCCAAACCGACGGCCAAACAGAGAGAGTGAACAGAGTTTTGGAGGACCTTTTAAGGCTATGCGTCCTCAACTTCAGAGGGACATGGGAAGACCACCTTCCTTTGGTGGAATTTGCCTAAAACAACAGCTATCAAGCAACCATCGGAATGGCGCCCTTCGAAGCTTTATATGGAAGACCGTGCCGATCGCCCACTTGTTGGTGGGAGTCTACGGATAAGCTCATACTTGGACCAGATATGATCCGAGAGACTTCAGAGAGAGTGGACTTAATACGAAGAAGGATGAAGACGACCCAAGACAGACAAAAGTCCTATGCCGACAAGAGGAGGACCGACCTTGAATTTGAGGTTGGAGACAGAGTTTTTCTCAAGGTATCACCGCTAAGAAACGTTGTTCGTTTTGGAACCACAGGAAAGCTAGCGCCAAGATTCGTAGGGCCATTCCCTATTATCGAGAAGATTGGGAAAATGGCCTATAGATTAGAGCTACCCGAGAAGTTGGCTGGAGTCCACAACATTTTTCACGTTTCACATCTCCGAAAATGTCTACATGAGTCAGCTGAAGTGGTAGAGCCAAATATCCTCGAAGAGGCCGAAGTGGAACGCGAAGCAACCATAAGAAAAGTTCCAACCCGCATATTAGGAACGGAAGTGAAGAAGCTACGCAACCGCGAAGTCAAGCTCGTCAAAGTCCAGTGGAGCGACGCCGAGGGAGACGCAACTTGGGAAACTGAAGCTAGATTACGTACTGCCTACCCTTTTCTGTTCGAGGGTATATCCTTGATCTTTCCTTTTTCCTTAAGTTGCGCTTTTATCTATCTTTTTAGGTATATTTCCTCGACCGTATCTTTTAGATAGAATCTTTTTGGATGGAAACATGTAGTTGAAACATGTTATGTATGAATGGTTGCAAGTGGTTGCAAGTGATTGCTAGTGGTTGCTCGTGGTTGCATATACACACACAATCTAGGTTTTAGATCGGCTCAGTCACTTCATATTGCATATGCATATATGTTTGTATTCGTATATGGTTGAACTTTAATGTGTTGTCATGTGGATGTTGCATTTGTATTGAATGATTGTGCACTCATGTAGAATCATGAATAGGAAAATTTTCATACATAATGGATTCATGGCACTTACATAATTCGCATTAAGGAGGTCAACTGAATCAGTAGACCGCCTGATTTTGCATTAGATAAGTACATGCACACACACACTTCGCATATGATCATGAAGCATTAGAAATCTTTTAAGGACAATGGATGCTCGTGTTTGATGGATGAGTAGATGGATGATTGGATGTTAGGATATACATTCCTCCTAACTTGAAGATTTCGGGGACGAAATCCTTTTAAGTGGGGGAGAATGTAACACCCCGAAAATTCTATAACTGTGAAATTAACAAATAAAAGTATAATTAATTTGAAATCAAAGAACCAAGGGAAACGGGATACGCCATTGCGTTCGTCTCGGAAAAATACGCGAAATAGAGTCCGAGTTTTCGAAAAACGGAGTCCGTATGAAGAAGATATGGCCTTCGAAAGTTTTGAATTAAATTTAAAATTCAAACAGAATAAAATAATTAAAAATCGGGCCCAGTGGGCCAGGGCGAATAAACACCCGCCTAGGCCACCCAGGTCGACAGGGCTGTCGACCTGGGCTACCCATGTCGACAGGGCTGTCGACAGCCCTGTCGACAGGGGTGTCGACCTGGTCGAGCCCAGTCAACCTGGCTGGCCAGGTCTGTGTTTGGTCGAATTTCTGTGGTCTGCTTTGTCATTAGGGCTAGGTGGCGGGTTCTAACTGGTCTCTCTATCTAATGAATGGCTATGATCAATCCAAGCAACATCAAGGGTCCTAATCAATTCCTAACCTCTATATAAACAACCCTAGACTAAACCCTAATCTATTCATTCAAATTAAGAACATAGCCGCCATGTTGCTGAGGAACGACTAAGAGTAGCCGCCGACTAGAGAGAGAATTAGAAAGAAAGTTCTAAAGCCTAAAGCAATTCAAGCAACCTAAAGCCAATCAATTCAACAAAGGAATCATATCTCTTAATTAGAGAATTCGCCGCAACCATTGTAAGTAGAGTATTACTTTGGTATGAATAAACAACTGTATTGATTTGTATGCTTGAATTGGGATAATAAAGTAATTCATATTTGTGCAAAATTATGTTATTCATTATAAAGAACTACATGCGGTAGTTCTATGCAAGTATACGTTTGGAATATTGCGCAAATTATGTAATCTATGTTGAAGCTACATGTATGTAGTTGATTGAAATTCATGCGAGTTTGGGGCTTTGTTATTATGCCATCATGATGTATATTTTTGTGCATAAATCATTTTGCAAGTAATTGAAACAAGTTTGGTTGTTATAGTTCATATGAAACTATGTTGGAATTTTGACACCATAATCCATGTATTAGGTCATGCTTTTGCAAAACTTATGAATATGGCTAGGCTATTTGGCATAATTGAAATCTATGATTAAGACTATCTTGTTTAAAAGAATTATATGATGACATATGTGAGACATGGCTAGGTTAGACTCAAAAATCCCTTTTTGCAAGTTTAAAGTAAACACCATGTTTAGAAATATTTATGCATAAGTATATTTATACTATCGTTATGTGATTAGACTTAAACCAAAATTTAGTTGATCTATGCTTCTGTGTTAGTAACAAAGTATCCCCTTTGTAAACATGTAGAAACCTTATGAACATGACTTGTTTATGTTTATGCCATGAACAAATTTAACTTTACTTATGCCATGCTTATGTTTGACATTATGCCGTGTTTATGCTAAAAGTATTTATGCCATGCTTATGTTTGACATTATGCTATGCTTATGCTAGGAATATTTATGACATGCTTATGTTTGACATTATGCCTAAATAAGAATATAGGTTCATGTTGTAGTTAAACCTATGCAAGTTCACATGCTTTGATTCATGTCACCTATGTTACCACTATGCAAGTACACCAATTTCTATTTTGTATTTCCAACGTCGTATTGCAAGTTCATGCGCTCACCTTCCCCTCTTTGTGTATACGCCATAAGCCTCCCCTTTCCGCATGGCTAAATTGGGCTTTAAAAGGCTAAGCCCAATATATATATAAACGGATGTGTAAAACGGGGGAAAATAACGTTGGGTTAAAAATTAATTAATGAATGAAAATATAAAATAGAAGGGCCCAAATTCAGTATGGGTTGGGCCCGTGATTGGTGTAACCTTTACACCATTAACTTAATAATGGGCCGCAAATATTTACATATAAGAAATAAAGAAGAATGACAAGATATGTAAATGTAGAACATACGATGTGTTTAACCCGAGGTTGGATTGAGTTGTGATGTAAACCTGCCCGGAACCGCCCGGCTGTCCAGTAGTCACAACAATACCTATCCAATGTGGGAGGTTAAACATGGAGCCCAGCAAGGACCCGAGGTTAGACTGAGTTGTGGCGTAAGACTGCCCGGAACCAACCGGCAACAGGCAGCCACAACAATACCTGTCTAATGTGAGAGGTCAGGGCCTTAATAAGACAATTAAGGCTGAGTCAGGATTGATAGGATTAAGTGAACTAAAGACTTAATCAAAATGGAACATGCTAAACTAAACGGACTGGTGGGGTTAGGTTAGGAAACACTTAACCAACTTAGCATGTTGGCTAGAGATAGAAAACCTAGTAACGGGGGACCCTTTTCAGCAGTAACCCTAGAAGGTGTATCAGGATACCCTGAAACTAGGCAGGGTGGGGCACGATTACTGGGCTGATTGTAAGAGGTCAAAGCGACGGCGGTGGTGTAGCAGTGTAGGTTCTAACGGAGTGCGGGCGTGCACACACTCCGGCGCAAAAAAATAAGGCACTGGACACCAGTAGCATACCTGTGCACTCTAAGGTTGTGTCGGGTTGCCACTATGGGACTTGATACACCCCATGGTGGGACCAGCATAGGTAACTACAGACATCGGGGGCCGTAAGACACATGTAACTATGCGAGTAGGAGCCGATCATCATAGAATGGATCGCATCACCCTGATTATGGGGTGCAATTTGGAAACTAGTATATGGGTTCAGAGATTAACATGGGGTACGATAGTATATTCGACCCTAGATAACTTAACCAAGTTTATTGTGCTTGCCCACTTCTTGTTTATACTTATCATACCCAGTTCTTTATTCATAGACAAAATAGTACTAGACTTACTCAGGCTTTATGTCTGACTCTACTTTTCTTTCGTCTTCTTTCTTCCGTTTCCCCCCCCCCCCCCCCCAGGTCCTCAGGGAGGGAACACAGCAGCTTGACCTACCTCAACATCCAGCTTGAAGAAGAGAAATGTATTGCTTGGACTTTCCTGTTTTGAACTATGGCTTTGGACAATCCACTATGGGGCTTTTGCAGTTTATCTATGTTTTATTTATGCTTCTTTAAATCATGTACTCAAGACAGATTATGGAAATGTTATGCTATGTTTTTGGAAAGGATGTTGTTGTAACACGTATTTGACTTTATGAAATAAAAGTTTGTTGTTCTTCCGCTGTTTACAAATATGTGTTCTTATATCTGTCTTGTATATCTGTGACTTGTACTTATAAACCTCCACCAAAATTAGGGCATTCCCTTTGAGAGTGACCCTAACGGAGGTGGGGTGTTTCATTAACTAAAACCTTCTTCGTTTATGAAATTCATATTCAAAACCCTTTATACATCCTTTCAAAATTCACTTACTCAATTACTTCTTAAAATAATCTTGTTTAAGAAGAACTCTCTTTCCCCAGTTATTTAAGTGATAGTAATTTACTTCTTTATTCAATGAATATATAGTTAATGGCTTTTAGTGTTATTAACACTAATTAATTACATTAATTATTTCAATAATAGTTTAACATAATTAATAAAAGTAAATTATAACTTAAGAAATCTTATTAAATTAATCAATTATTTATTAATAACCCATTTTGGTCAAAATAGTTGACTTAGTCAACTTTAATCCATTAGTTAATTTTGTTTACTGATTTTCACTACCCCTTCCCATTAGAATAATAGAATTAATCTAATAATGTTGCTCAATTGTTTATTTAAAAACTACTTATTCCAAATATATTAACCCGTAGGTTAATTTTAGCTTTGTTCACTTACAAACTTATTTAACGTCAAAACAAATAATTTTATAATATTATAAACTAATTTATAAATATCAATTTATTTTTAAAACATATGAAAAATAATTAAAAACTCTGCTTCAGTTATAAAATAAATTTTATAACCAAACTCCATTAATTCACCTAATGGCGAAACAATGTTTAACAAAAATGTGGATTCAAGGCCATTTGCTGCCAATTCCTCAATCAATACCATTTATTGATTTAAATTACAACAACAATGAATTACCATTCAACATTAATATTCAAACAGGTTTTCAATGTCAATGGAATCCATCATATTAACAATATACAAATAAACAACATACATAATATTTGAGGAATCCGATTGAATTCCTCTAATCTGTCCTTTCCTACATCACAGTTCATTATATTATTTTATTGTAATATGGAAATATCAACCAATACACTTTAAATGATGTGAATATATTTAACGTCAACCAATAGCAAACAAACACCATCCAAGGCAACCAATCAACCATTTTACACTATCAACAATTAAATTATATGGATTTATCACATCATAGAATTCCAGAAATGTGTGAGAGTTAACTCACCTTCATTTTTGATTCACAGTTCGCGTTGTTTCATATAATTTTAAATGGATGTTTAAAATTACATGAAATTCCAATTATTTCCATTTCTGACCAAACCAGCTTGTACACGTAGCCTCTGTCGCCGCGGTTCCAACGGATCCTATTTTACGTAATTCCGATATCGTATGAATAACTTATGGCCAATACAAGTTTTAACGTATTTCATAAATTATATTATAATTAATTAGTAATTAGCTAAGCTAATATACCTTTAAAAAAACTGCCATGTCAGCACTTAAAGTAACGCGTTTTCTTCCCCCAAACCATGTGAAACTCGTAATCTCGTTCTTCCCCCTTTGTTGTTATCTGGAACCCAAACCCGATCACATAAGTCACCAACCGCGCCAACACCAGACGCCCCGATGTCGACCAGACCTGACCAAAACCTTCGCTACTCCCCCACCTCTAAATGCCTAGAACACCACCCAGAGGTTCGCCAGTATGCCTGAAAATACGTTCGAACGAAAACAAGCCAAGCAGTAATTTCTCCATCGTCACACCACTATAACCCATCGGACCACTACCAGATTAACGGCGCCGCCACCCCCTACGACTTCCCTTCAGACAATAGACCACCTCATCAAACACCTCGACCAAAAAACCCCAAAAATCGATCAGCACTTAATTTCAAAACTCTAAAACAAACAGCTCCGATGATCTCGTGATTCATGCTGCCACACTTAACTTCAAGCGACCGACCATGAAGAGAAAACATCCCCCAGCCACTCCTCTACAAGTTTGCTTCAGACCCTATCATCAATCGACAACCCAAACTCCTCTAAATCCATGTAAAACGAAACTCGGATATCACAGTAATTTGCAATTTCCGACCGCCACAATTGATGAAACCTTGCTAAATTTTAAACGTAACTAGCACTCACCTAGATCTTTAATTTTAATGTTGAAACTTTGGATTGATTCAATCTTGAACATGAGATATAAATTATTTGGTGGATGGGGCTTTTCTGTGAAATTCATAAATAGTGAAATGTTTTTTGACGGATTTTGTGATGTTGGCTGAAAGGGTAGGTATATATAAATATCAATATTAATATTTTAAGTTGACGTGATGAGCGACGATGACTAACTATTTTTATTCGTGCCTATCGCAATTTTTGAACACTGTTTATTCGTTCCTGTGGTAACATACAAATCCCATTCGCGGTGAAAATTGACGTCATAGAATAATTTGACGTTACGATCCTAATGAAACTTGTTTCGCCGAATCCCGAGTCTGTTTGCTCAAATAGCACTCGCTCACATCCGAATGGTCGTTTTATTTGCATTTAATTTTGCCACACTCACAAAATAACTCCAATTGACGTGGAACTTGAAATCGAGCAATAATTTACTGTTACTGTAACACCCCGCGTCCATTAATGTCACTCACTAAGGGAATGCATTAACTTTCATAGAGTATTATAAGAGTATAGAACAGAACGTCACAAGACAGAT
This sequence comes from Allium sativum, assembly GCA_030737875.1. Lineage (NCBI taxonomy): Eukaryota > Viridiplantae > Streptophyta > Magnoliopsida > Asparagales > Amaryllidaceae > Allium > Allium sativum. The sequence continues at coordinate 437,308,350 of CM060912.1, forward strand.
ATATAAAATGGTACTTAAGAAAATTCAAATTTTATCCATTGCAGCGGAAAAGAAAAACATGTCTGGTAACAACATCAAAACCACATACTAAAGCCAAGTACATGAATATCCATCTTGAACAAGATTATTATCAGAGTACATAAAATCAAAACCACAATACCTGTCCAAATAGCCATAATGAAAAAGAGATAAAGCTGAGCATTATTTTGAACACTTCCAAGCACTTCAGGAAGAAAGAGTTCCAAGTCAAGCTTCATTAATCCCACCCTGAGGACCTGGGGGTAAAAGAAAGAAAAGAGGCGAAACAAAAAGGGTCAGACATAAGTCTGGCGAGTCTACTGACTTTAACAATATAATCAGTAAGGTAACAGGATAGGAATATAAACTGGATACAAGAGATGACTGTAACATAAGCAGATATGACAAGGTAAACAAGGTAAGCAAGATAGAACACCGGCAGCACTCCTAACCACTATAAGATATGCTCTGCACCGTACCAACATACTAGTTATATACTAAAAGATGATCCCTCCCTACTAATCATAATAATGGTAGCTTCGTGTACTCCTAGCTGCTCTCGTAGGTGCCCCACTTGCTCCTACCACCACTAGTTGTACCCACTACACTTCCTATTCGATTGGCTTCCTAACCTCGTAGATATCTGTGTTGGTCCCACAATAGGGTGTATCACTCCCTAAGGTGGCAACCCCGGTACTACTGAAATGCACAGCTTATACCTACACGATGCAACAGCGTCTTACCTACCAGCCCGGACCCACGCACGCACATGACTCCGTTGGACTTGCACTTCCATCGCTAACTCTTTATTGACCTCTTACATTAAACCCCAGTAAGAGTGTCCCTGTCCTCGACCTAGTTCGAGCTCATGTAGATACTGAAATGGGTTACTGTTTGAAAAGGGTCGACACACTTGACACAAGCTTCCCTCCTAAGCTTGGTGCCCACTAGGAATTCCCACTTAACCCCTTTTTATTCCCATGTCTTATCACATGTCTCATCTTGGTTAAGTGCTTTTATTATGTTTCACATGCTACCCATGTTACGTACTTAACCCTTTATTATTCCCATGTCTTACCACATGTCGTATCTTGGTTATGTGTTTTCAATTATGTTTCACATGCTACCCATGTCATCCACTTAACCCTTTTACCATTCTCATGTCTTACTACATGTCTTATCTTGGTTAAGTGTTGTTAATTATGTTTCACATGCTATCCATGTCACCCACTTAACCCTTTTACTATTCCCATGTCTTACTACATGTCTTATCTTGGTTAAGTGTTCATTGATTTAGTATACCCGTAATCGTGCAAGACCTCCCACATTAGATTACCATTTGCGATTACTGGATATGCCGGGCGGTTCCAGTAGACTTCTACTGCAATTCGAATCTAAACTCGTGTCTTAGCATTATTACGCATCTAATTTCTTTCTTTGACCACTCACATTAGACTACCAAATTACGGTTGCCGGATATGCCGGGCGGTTCCGGGCAGGCTTATACCGCAATCTGAATCTAACCTCATGTCTTAGGCGTTCATTATCACTTTCTTGATTCAAGTCCCAATTTCAAATCTTGGATTATAATATATTCCAATTACCCATAAATTCCAACCAAATTTATGCTTATTATTCTAATCCAATTTGTGCCTATAATCCCATGTATACAAGTTATACCAAATTATGCCCAAATCAATTTGTGTTCGTTATATCTTTCTTAATTCATGCCCAATTTCAAATCTTGGATTATAGTGATTTCTAGTTACCCATAAATTCCAATCCAATTTATGCTTATAATTCTAATCAGATTTATACCTTTAATCCCATGCATACAAGTTATACCAAATTCTGCCCAAATCAATTTTCATAGTTATTTTCAATTTATACCAGATCTCATGTATACAAGTTATACTCAATTATGCCCAAACGAATTTCCATAGTCACCAACAATTTATGCCAAATCTCATTTTATTAGAAATTCCCCAACTTTATTCCACCATCCCAACATTATTCGTATGCAAATCTCAGCGCAATATGCTTAGGCCTAAAGTTAGCCTAGTCTCAAAAAGGAAAAATGAAAAGAAGAAGGGAAGAGAATCAAAACATCAAAATTGGCATAAACATACAAATAGGCATGCGAACTGAATAACGACAAAACAGATCAGATAGGCATATGATAATAGCAATCGGGTATGAATCTGAAGGATAACAAAACTAGATATAATTCTTCTTATTTACAGGCATATACATTAGATCCAATTTACAGTCCTATCACAATTACTTTTTAATTTAATTATATGTGAAAGTAACATAGAATCATAGTGATAGGACTCTTAGATAAGAGAAATAGCTGTTGTTGTAGCAATTCTGATGTTGAATAATCTCTACTTTGATTGTTTGTAGATCTGATCCTCTAATTGGGATACACCTATTCTGATTTGTTTTGGAGGAGAAGAAAGGCTAGTTTAGATTAGAGCAGCATGGAGGCGACATGGATGAAAACAATGAGATTAGGGTTAGGTTTAGGTGTTTATTTATAGGTGTATTAGGTGAATTTGTACCCTTAGATTTGATTAGGGACCATTCGAACCATCCAGACCAGAAAAAACGTCATCTAGCCAATCCCAGAAAAACACGTCTCAGATATAGATCTGGCCGATGGGGGTCAACACCCTAAGGGGGGCTCGACTCCCCAGTCAACACCCCTATAGGGGGGTCGACTCCCCAGTCGACTCCCCTTGGGGGGGCAACACTACAAGCGCGAAATTTCCCGCTAAGCTATTTTGGGTTGGATTTCGAATTTTGAACTGCTCTTGTTATTTACTGATTCTTTAATTAAATTTTGCTTTAAACTGAAATCTTCTAAGCTTCATAACTTCTTCATACTGTATCCGATTTACGCAAACTCGAACTCTATTCCAAGAAGAATTCCGAGACGAACGCAATGGCATAGCCCGTTTCCCTTAATTCTTCTTCTAAAAATTAAGTATTCTTTAATTTGCTAATTTTGATATTTTAAAATTACAGGGTATTACATTCTCCCCTCCTTAAAGGATTTCATCCCCGAAATCTCCAAGTTAAGAAGAATGTATATCCTACCATCCAATCATCCATCTACTCATCCATCATCGACAAGCATCCATTGTCCTTAATAGATTTCTAATGCTATATGAACATATGCAAAAGTGTGTGCATATGTTCCTTATCTAATGCAAAAATCAGGCGGTCTACTGATTCAGTTGACGTCCTTAATGCGAATTATGTTAGTGCCATGAGTCAAACATGTATGCAATTATTCCTAATGCACTTTATAACTTCTATATGAGTGCATAATCATTTACTCAAATGCAACATCTGCGTGATAACACATCAAATTTCAATCAATATACAAACATATGTATTCTTATGCAATATGAAGTATGAAAGTGACTAAGCCGATCTTAGTGCCTAAGGTGTGTGTAAATGCATCCACGAGTAATCACTAGCAAACACTTGCATCCACCAAACATAACATGTCTCAAACACATGTTTACAACCATAGGATTTTCTACCTAAAGATCAAAGATATAATCGAGAGGATACACTAAACGATAGAATAAGTATAAACAAAGCGGTAGAAAAAGGAGAAGTTAAAAACATACGCACAAAAAGAAAAGGGTACGACGCACGTATCTTGTCTTCTGTCTCCCAAGTCGCGTCTCCTTGATCATCTCCCCATTGGACTTTAACCAACTTGACCTCTCGATTGCGTAACTTCTTGACCTCTGATCCAAGGATGCATGTAGGAACTCGTCTAGCCATGGCATCTCGCTCTACTTCCACTTCTCTAAGCATGCTCGACTCCACCACTTCCGCGGTATCATGTAAACACTTCCTCAAATGCGACACGTTAAATACGTCATGAACTCCACTAAGCTTCTCAGGCAACCTCACTCTGTAGGCCATCTGTCCAATTATTTCTGTAATGGGGAATGGCCTTACGAATCTTGGTGCCAATTTCCTTACAGATCCAAAGCGAACTACGTTCCTTAATGGTGATACTTTAATAAAAATCGTGTCTCCAACATCAAACTCAAGATCGGTTCGTCTCTTACCAGCATATGACTTTTGCCGGTCTTGTGCTGTCTTCATGCGTCTTCGAATTAAGTCTACCTTCTCCATGGTTTCCCTAACCATCTCGAGCCCAAGCAAAATCTTATATGTAGATTCCCACCAACAAGTCGGTGATTGACAAGGTCGTCCTTATAGAGCTTCAAAAGGTGACATGCCAATACTTGTCTGATAGCTGTTGTTGTAGGCGAACTCTACTAATGGAAGATGTTCCTCCCATGTCCCTCCAAAGTCCAAGATGCATGATCTCAAAAGATCTTCTAGAATCTGATTTACTCTTTTTGTTTGGCCGTCCGTATAAGGGCAATAAGGGGTGCTCAAACACAATTACGTTCCTACTGCCTCTTGCAAGCTCTTCCAAAACTCACTAGTGAAAATGAGATCTTGATCTCTCACAATACTAGAAGGTATGCCATGTAGACAAACTATCTCTCGGAGATAAATAGATGCTAACCATGCCGCTGTTCTTTTACTCTTAATGGGAATAAAATGGGCGCTCTTGGTAAGTTTATTTACTACTACCCATATTACCCTTCCTTGACCTTGGCAACCCGTCGAAGAAATCCATGGAAACACTTTCCCATTTCCATTGTGGAACCTCTAAACGGTGAAGCAAACCACCAGGCTTCTTTTGCTCAGCCTTGACTTCCTAGCACACTAAGCACCTAGAAACGAACTCAGCCACGTCCTTCTTCATTCCAGCCCAAAAGAAAACTCGCTTCATGTCTCTATACATCTTGTCACCACCAGGATGTATGGTCATCTTAGAACGATGTGCTTCTTCAAGGATTCTATTCACCCGTTCCTCTTGCATCGAAAAATGCTTCAAGCCCTGGCCCACAAGCATCAGTATATATAGTGAATGGTTTGCTCCCATCTGGCAAAGTCAAAACTAGGGCTGATATCTTTGCAAAGTCCTTAATGAACTTCCTATAATAGTCCGTCCAACCAAGAAAGCTTCCTTTGTATTCTTTGGATTTCTCCAATCCTAGATTGCCACTACCTTCGCGGGATTCTACTGCTATCCCTTATTTAGAGACCCCATGTCCTAAGAACCTTACTCCCTTTCCAAAATGACGTTTGGAAAACTTTGCCTTAAGCTGATGTAGTCGAAGTGTCTCTAAGACTACCTTAAGATGTAAGGTATGCCCTTCCTCGCTTCTAGAGAATATCAAGATATCATCCACAAAGACTACCACGATCTTGTTTAGATAATTTCCCTAAACACCCTATTCATCAAGTCTACAAAATAGGCGGGTGCATTCGTCAAACCAAAAGGCATGACGAGCCACTCGAAGAAACCGTCTGGAGTTCTAAATGCAGTCTTATCTATACTATTCTCAGCTACCCTCAACTGATGAAAACCTGTAACTAAGTCCAACTGCGAGAAAACTGAAGCGCTAACCAACTGGTCGAACAAATCACCTATTCTTGGAAATGGATGCATATCCTTCTTCGTGAGCTTATTCAACTCCCTATAGCCCACGCACAATCTAAACGAACCATCAGCCTTTGTAGCGAAAGCAACCGAAGCACCCCATTCTGAAATACTTCTTCTTATGAACCCTTTACTAAGTTCCTTCCTCTCTCTTGAAGCCATGTGGCGCACTGGCAATGCAACTGGGTTTGCATTATCTACTAAGTAGGTATGGAAGTCTATCTCATGCCTCAAGGGTAAACCCTGAACCTCATCAAAGACGTCATCATACTCACGGACTACTCGAGAAGATTGCAAATCATCGATGAATGCGTCAAATTATTCTAGGTAGCTAAGCATCATTGAACCCCTAGGGTCATAAGAGGTATCAAGGGTCCTTCCACAACAAGTCAACAATCTAACTACCCTCCTTTCACAGTCTAGGATGGCACCATACCTGGCTAGCCAATCTATCCCTAGAATCAGACCATAGCCCATGAAACCAAATACGTTGCATTCAAACCCAACACCCAAGATATACACTCTCAAATCCCGACAAATCATAGATAAATGAGTTGAGCCACCAAAAGGATTTGAGACTACAACGGGATCCATGACTAGTATTTAGGTGTAAAGTTTCAACTAAATAAGTAGATATAAACGAATGTGAAGCACCAGAATCAAACAAGGTTCTAACAGGATAATCAAAAAGGAAAATCGAACTTTCAACAGAAAATTTTCTACCTCTATCAGGTATGCCAGCCGTGAGAGCACGCATCTGCTCTCCCTGGCTAGCCAATCTATCCCTAGAATCAGACCATAGCCCATGAAACCAAATACGTTGCATTCAAACCCAACACCCAAGATAGACACTCTCAAATCCCGACAAATCATAGATGAATGAGTTGAACCACCAAAAGGATTTGAGACTACAATGGGATCCATGACTAGTATTTAGGTGTAAAGTTTTAACTAAAGAAGTAGGTATAAACGAATGTGAAGCACCAGAATCAAACAAGGTTCTAACAGGATAATCAAAAAGGAAAATCAAACTTTCAACAGAAACTTTTCTACCTCTATTAGGTATGCCAGCCGTGTGAGCACGCATCTGCCCTCCGGAAAATCCTGTACTTTGTCCATGCCCTTGCCTCTTTGGACAATCCCTGATAAGATGCCACGTCTCTCCGCAATGATAACAACCAGTCTTCTTCTTCTTCTTCCTACGGTCTTTAGCTATATATGACCTACCATACCTCAGTAATGACACTTCCTCTTTTCTCGGGGTCTATAGTTCTTTCCACCCTTCTTAGGTTCCACTCCCTTATTTTGTGATTCTTCAACCTTGACCTCCTTCTTTTCTCCTTTATCTTCTTTGTGCGTCAAGGCTATATCCATGAATTTCTCATCCTTGTGAACACATGTTAACAAGTCCCTCTCTAAAGCTGCTTCCATCGCATGGAAAAACCCTACAAAGCTTAAAAGGAAATTAGCCGTAGGTGAAACAACTGCGACTATAGATGGAAGTTAGGCACTTCTATGTCCATCGACAGGCGTCGTAGTCTCATCATGCCTACGGAACCATGTTGCGATGAGGTTGCCTCCCAGAAAGCCAACATCTTAGAAGATTCAAAAAAAAAGGAAACAAGGATTCAAACAGAAAAATCAAAAGATAGAGCATATGGATTTGGGGAATATGTCTTTCAAAGAAAACTTTTCTTTTGAAAATACTTCTTTTAAAACCATTTTGAAAACAGCTTTCAAAATCTTTTATCTGACCCGGTAAACTTCAACTCTGATACCATGTGTAACACCCCACGTCCATTAATGTCACTCACTAAGGGAATGCATTCACTTTCATGGAGTATTATAAGAGTACAGAACAGAATATCACAAGACAAATATGTAAAATGGTACTTAAGAAAATTCAAAATTTATTCATTGCAGCGGAAAAGCAAAACATGTTTGGTTACAACATCAAAACCAAATACTAAAGCCAAATACACAAAAAACCATCTTGAAAAAGATTATTATCAGAGTACATAAAAGAAAAACCATAAACCCTCTCCAAATAGCCATAGTGAAAAAAGAAAAAGAGCATTACTTTCAACACTTCCAAGCACTTCAAGAAGAAAGATATCCAAGTCAAGCTTCACTAATCCCACCTTGAGGACCTTGGAGGTGAGGGAAGAAAGAAAAGAGGCAAAACAAAAAAAGGGTCAGACATAAGTCTGGCGAATCTAGTGACTTTAACAATATAATCAGTAAGGTAACATGATAGGAACATAAATTGGATATAAGAGATGACTGTAGCATAAGCAGAGATGAAAAGGTAAACAAGGTAAGCAAGATAGAACATCGACTGTGCTCCTAACCACTATAAGATATGCAGTGCACCGTACCAACATACTAGTTATATACTAAAAGATGATCCCTCCCTACTAATCATAATAATGGTAGCTTCGTGTACTCCTAGCTGCTCTCGTAGGTGCCCCACTTGCTCCTACCACAACTAGTTGTACCCACCACCCTTCCTATTCGATCGGCTCCCTAACCTCATTGATACCTGTGCTGGTCCCATAATATGGTGTATCACTCCCTAAGGTGGCAACCCCGATACTACTGAAATGCACAGCTTATACCTACACAATGCAATAGCATCTTACCTACCAGCCCGGACCCACGCACGCACATGACTCCGTTGGACTTGCACTGCCATCACTAGCTCTTATTGACCTCTTACAATCAACCCCAGTAAGCGTGTCCCTGTCCTCGACCTAGTTCGAGATCATATAGATACTGAAATGGTTTATTGGTTGAAAAGGGTCCATATACTTGACACAAGCTTCCCTCCTAAGCTTGGTCCCCACTAGGAATTCCCACTTATCCCCATGTCTTATCACATGTCTCATCTTGGTTAAGTGCTTTTATTATGTTTCACATGCTACCCATGTTATCCAATTAACCCTTTATTATTCCGTTGTCTTACAACATGTCTTATCTTGGTTAAGTGTTTTCAATTATGTTTCACATGCTACCCATGTCACCCACTTAACCCTTTCACCATTCCCATGTCTTACTACATGTCTTATTTTACTTAAATGTTTTTAGTCATGTTTCACATGCTACCCATGTCACCCACTTAACCCTTTTACTATTCCCATGTCTTACTACATGTCTTATCTTGGTTAAGTTTTCATTGATTTAGTATACCCGTAATCGTGCAAGACCTCCCACGTTAGATAACCATTTGCAGTTGCTGGATATGCCAGGCGGTTCTAGGCAGACTTCTACTACAATCCGAATCTAAACTCGTGTCTTAGAATTATTATGCATTTAATTTCTGCCTTTGACCTCTCACATTACATTACCAAATTGCGATTGCTGGATATGTCGGGCGGTTCCGGGCAGGCTTATACCGCAATCCGAATCTAACCTCGGGTCTTTGGCTTTCATTATCACTTTCTAAATTCAAGTCCCAATTTCAAATCTTTGATTATAATATATTCCAATTACCCATAAATTCCAACCCAATTTATGCTTATAATTCTAATCCAATTTGTGCCTATAATCCCTTATATATACAAGTTATACCAAATTATGCCCAAATCAATTTGCGTTCATTATCTCTTCCTTAATTCATGCCTAATTTCAAATCTTGGATTATAGTGATTTCCAGTTACCCATAAATTCCAATCTAATTTATGATTATAATTCTAATCCAATTTATGCCTATAATCCCATGCATACAAGTTATACCAAATTATGCCCTAATCAATTTTCATATTTATTATCAATTTATGCCAAATCTCATGTATACAAGTTATACTCAATTATGCCCAAACCAATTTATGCCAAATCTCATGTATATAAGTTATACTCAATTATGCCCAAACCAATTTCCATAATCATTAACAATTTATCCCAAATCCCATTTTATTACAAATTTCCCAACTTTTCCCAACCATCCCAATGTTATTCGTACGTAAATCTCAACGCAATATGCTTAGGCTCGAAGTTAGCCTAATCTCAAAAAGGAAAAAGGAAAAGAAGAAGGGAAGAGAATCAAAACATCAAAATTGGCATAAACATATAAATAGGCATGTGAACTGAATAACGACAAAATAGATCAGACATGCATATGATAATAGCAAGCGGGTATGAATCTGAAGGATAACAAAACTAGATATGATTCTTCTTATTTACAGGCATATACATTAGATCCAATTTAAAATCTAATCACAATTACTTTTTAATTTAATTATATGTGAATGTAACATATACTCACAGCGATAGGATTCTTAGAAAAGATAATTAGTCGTTGTTGTAGCAATTTTGATCTTGAATAATCTCTACTTTGATTGTCTGTAGATCTAATCTTCTAATTGGAATACTCATATTCAGATTTGTTTTGGTGGAGAAGAAAGGCTAGTTTAGATTAGAGCAGTATGGAGGCGCCATGGATGAAAACAATGAGATTAGGGTTGGGTTTAGGTGTTTATTTATAGGTGTATTAGGTGAATTAGGACCCTTATATTTGACTAGGGACCATCCGTACCATCCAGACCAGAAAAACATGTCATCCAGCCAATCCCAGAAAAACACATCGTCAGATATAGATCTGGCCGATTGGGGTTCACACCCTATCGAGGGGTCGACTCCCTAGTCGACAATCCTATAGGGGGGTCGACTCCCCTTGGGAGAGGGGACCCCTACGAGGGGGAAATTTCCCGCTTAGCTATTATGGGTTGGATTTCGAATTTTGAACTGCTCTCGTTATTTAATTATTATTTAATTAAATTCTACTTTAAACTGAAATCTTCTAAGCTTCATAACTTCTTCATACTATGTCCGATTTACGCAAACTCGGATTCTATCTTAAGGAGAATTTCGAGATGAACGCAATGGCGCAAGGGGTGTAACAATTACTGTCTTAATAATTTTGTTTCATTGAAAACAGAGGTCTTTTGAATAAGTCCCTTTTTGAGGGTCCATTTTACATTGTAATTAATCGATTTTAAAACATCTCGATATAATAATAATAAAATATTATTATTGGCCTTACTCGATCAGAATTTCATATAGTTTCGTAATAAAATATCCCTATTTGATTTCCAAGCCAATTCGATATAAAATAAAATAAAAACCCTTTTATTTTATATAAATAAATATTATAATTTATAAAGGATTTCCATAGCGACTATTTTGAAAATTTGATTTGGACATAAAACAAAATCTACGACATGAAAATCTCGATTTTTCTCTTCCATTAAAAAAATATTATCCAATAGATTCGCACGTTCCTTGTTTCAAAGAAATCCGACTTATATTGAATCTTGTACAGCCAATTAAAGTTCAAAACATTATATTACGAACTACAGTGCCGCTACAGCTCGATTTGTAATTAAATTATAAAATAAACGTTCAAGCATTTTTTTATAAATGAATTCGTTAATATAATTCAATATAAACAATATTAAACTCTATTATGTTGCCAATTCACATTATACTGCAAATTCAACATTTTCTGACTACTCCAGAATTTAAATTATTATTTTATTATTTATATTAATATAATATTTAAAATTATAAAATTCAAGTTATTAAATTGCCAAAACAACATTTAAAACCATTTTTAAATATTAAATAAAAGAGTTAAAATATGGGTCGTTACAGTAATTTACTAATACTACCCATGATCGGCTTCTTTACCCAAATGTGAATAATTTGTGCCAACTATGGAATTCAAGTTATCAATTCCTGAGCCCATTAATTAAAAGGACACAGCATTAATCATAGGCATTACCGCGTCTTATCTTTCCCAATTGGAACAATGCACGCTCATTGCTCCGCCGTAACGTGCCTATACCCACCTCGTTTGAATCATTTACTATGTAGTTTGGTATAGCATGCCCTAGCCTTTACTTAGTGCGAGACTTTGTGATAACAAGGGATACAGACTGATATGGGTTTCCAAACAAAAATGCACTTGATACAAGTCACCCCTAGACTTGATCCTAAATTTATAAATAGGATTTATACGAGCCTCTTATATCCTACTGGAACGGACTCCCTATTTGTACGAGCCCATTACATCCTACTGGAATGGACTCCCCATATCTTAGCTTATTAATCTCACAGTTTTAACTTAAAACATTTAAGTTCATTAATAAGCCCAATATAACCACGTGTTATATTTCTAGGTTGTGTTAACATTTCTAATTAATGTTACCTTTTTATACAATCCTTTTCTCATGTCACTTAATGTTTAATTAAGTTCATTCTATTTTTAGGCCATTAGATTGGAAGAAGGATCTGGAAGCAAAACCCAAAACATACCCCGAACGGTCAAAATTGTGCTTGGCAAACAACATTGCCAGACCACGACCTGGGTCGACCCACCCACTTAGGTGGGTCGACACAGGGGTCGACCCACTTGGATTCTAGGTTGACCTGAGGGTTAGACCCACCTTTATGATGATTATTTTTTTAAAATAGCTATAACTTCTTCGTTTAAAGTCCGATTTCAGCAAACCAAATGTCTATCTTAACTAGAATTTCGTAACAGACCCAATGGTTTACTCCTGTCGCCTAATGCTCAATATTTTTTCTGATTAATTTTTATTTTTTTAACTTATTTCTTAATTATTTATTATATTATTTGTTTAAAATTCGGGTTGTTATAGTATATGCGTATGCGTCTTGTCTTAGTTATCTCTCCTACTTAGCAAAAAGAAATATCATTTTTTCATAGGAGGTAGAAACCCGTCATGACATGGCATCCTTTGAGTAAAAGAATATCATATCTTTCGTTTACTTAACCTTATCGGGTGCTCTGTTTTACTGATGAGTTTAGCCACCCCGACCCATGTGTTTTCACTCGAGTCAGAATGAGTTAGTTTCAGGTTTTAGCTTCTCTTTGGGCATAGCAGTTTCTTGATGCTTCCTTGTGGGATCGAGTCATTCTCTTGGGATTGTTTATCATTTCTTTGAGATGTAGTTGAGTTGTTATTTCTTGTCTTTCGTATATTGAGTGGTCATCATACCATTTTGTTGTAGTATTTGTATTATATTGAGATGTATCATTGTACATGTAAGTATGTATATATGTATATGTACTGTTCCATGAAGAGATAGTCATTAGTTATGGTATTTTGTTCTGATAGATCCATAGTCATTTATAACTTTGAATTAACAATTTATTGAGTATGTCGATCAACTCGAGTTAAAAAAATTAAACCTCACTTGTCGGCATATTTAGTAGATTGTTAAGACAAGATTATAGTTAGTCACCCTTAACAAGCCTTTCTGTGCATTAGCATATGGAATTACTACGTAGTTCACTTTGTTAATGTGGGTCCCTAGGTGGGGTGTTACATTTTGGTATTAGAGTTGGATTTTAGAACAAAATACATTAAACACATAACAGAGACATGTACAACGATACATCCAAATATAATACAAGTGTTTGTAACCCTTGTCTTTGAGATCTTATCTTTCTTTGATTCGTTGAGTTGATATTTTGGGTTATGTCTAGGAATATATGTATTCTATAATTTTCCAAATTAATTTAAGGATGTCTTATCATAAGAGTTATTCTTTGTAAATGTCTATTTTAGTTGAGTGTTCTGAGAATATCTCGATGATTTCTTTTGTGGCTATCGTTTTTGAGTTTATTATGAATTGCGCTTTTGAAATCTTATAAAGTAAAGATTTGTTAAAGAAGGAAATTAAAATTTTATTTATGGCATGAATTTGAAATCATATGAAAGAGTTTCTTTTATAGAAAATGATTTTCTTTCGTGTTGGGTCGTCCATCGAGTGTTTAAAAAATTCTAGTTGATATGCCTAAGCAATGATATCGATAGGTATTTCCAAAACACTAGGATGAGACAATCGTACATGGTAATAAAGTTTAAATTCACTTCATTAAGAAGCTTTGTTAACAAGTTTAAGAGGTTTCTCATAAAGATGAATTGAGACTTAGTTTTTTAAGTAAGAAAATTTTGGAACTATGAGAATTTTAAGTCTATATCCATCTTCGTAGGGTATCTTAATTCCTTGTATTCCTATTTCCTTAGTGCAATAGTCTATTGATTTGCATAATTGCATTCATTGAGGTTTGTGGGATCTTAAAGAAACTGCATTCTTTTGAATTTTCCTATCTATTTTGATGTTTATTCTCTTATCGATGTGGTTTTTCGTTGTGAAATATAGAAAAGTACGTTGATTATTTCTTTGATGTATGATTGTGGGATAAAGTTGAGTTAAATCTCAACTTAATTTAAAGAGTTTTGATAATTTTTCTCTTTTGATTGATTTTGCAAGGTATTTTTACCTTAGCATTCTTGTACGAAGATGAGGTACCTTCGAAATTTTGCGTTGATGCTTGGAAAATTTCTAAAATCCGCTTATCCCTATGTAGATGTTCAGGAAAGTTTATAGAATTACAAAGAAATTTCCTTCTTCCTTGCCTTTGTCTTGAGTAAAAGATATGGAAATTTTGGTTCTGTGCTTGTCTAGCTTCCATTAGATTGATGAGATTAAGATGTTGTATACAGTCTTTCATCTAAAAATTGCAAGGACACAGCTTTATTAAGGGGGAAGTCTATAACAACACGGGTTTTGGAGATTACCATTAGTATTAAAGTATAATTTAATATTTATTTTATAGTATTCTAGGAAATGTGCCTAGCTCTTGATCTATAACCTAGATAGGATGATGGTGGATGGTTTACCATAAAAATTGAATTAACTGACTGCTAACTGAAGTCACCTGTACGATATTGTAATTTTATTATTAGTCATGATAAAAAAGTGTTATGGATCACTATAAAAACCAGTCAGCTTTGCTAAAAAAATTCAATATAGAGGGATATTATTCACTTAAATTGAATAATATGTGCATGTTTGAAATTATGCCAAATAGAATTTAAGCTTATGATAAAACAAGCTTAATCTTGTGTTAGAGGAATTGGGATTGAACGTGTGGAATTTGGGTTAAGATGAAATTTAATATTTTGTTCAGTAAATAACTAATTTTGTGTTCTTAGGATTTGCAGAATAATGATTATAGAGAAAATATTGTTTTGAAACAATAAAATGTAAATATAATAATAAATAAAAATTTGAGGAATTTTTAGGCTTTTTTGTTTGGAATTTTTTATTAAATCTTTTATAAGTAAAAGATAAATTATGTAAAACTATGTGTGACCAAAATAAAGTTTATGTAAATATATGTTAAAAGATTTTAAATGGTTGCAAAATGTTTAAAAGAGTGTTAATAAAGATAATTTTGAGTTTAAAAAAATTAATTGGGTTAGGATTTTGTGTTGGAACAATTAAATTCTTAATAATGTTCATTTTTATGTGAAATGTAAATTCTGTGTAAATTATGTAAAAATAATGTAATAAGTGATTAAAAATTTGTTAAAAATGCATGTTTCATATTTTTCATTAGCTTTATATAAATTTTATAAGTCTTGAATTTAATACGTAAGAGATTGGTGCAGAAAATGCGTACTAACTTGTGTAAGTTGGCCACAAAGCTCTAATTATGTGCCTTAAGCCTAATCTAAATGGCTAATTGGCTAATTACCTGATTATAACCTTAGTGGGTTTGATTAGTAGAAGGAAAGTGGTGAATTTTTTTGGAGAAATGGATTGCACTTCTCTTTCGGAAAAGAACACTTCTTTTTCTCAACAGAATACAGTAAGCATTCATAGGTTTTCCTCCTAAAACATAAATCCCTAGCTCCAAGTCATAATATAGAGAGGAAATTTTCATCCCTAACTCAATCTATGATAGGTGATCAACATTTAGGAATTTTATTTCACGTAAAATCCATCCTTTAGTTTTAAATTGAGAAATCATCTTTGAGTTTATTTGCATGTTGTTTATATATCTTCTAATTGCTAATTCAAGGCCAAAGCTCCTTCCTTTGCAAGTAAAATCATTTAATTCACTGCAGACAAGCCCTAAGTTGAGTATTCTCACTCATGCTAGTTGTAAACAGTCTTGATTGTTCATATTTGGTGTCAAATTGGATGTTTGCAGCTGTAAAAATCAGATTTTGATCATAGTTTGTGCTTAATACAAAAACTAAATTCTATCCATCTTTGAAGCTGAAACGAAATTAAGTATAACTCATACATTTATTTTTCAAATTCTATAATTTTTGATGTTCTTGAAAGACCAGATACAAGGCTACAACTTTCATGCTTCGAGTTTTCCAAAATTTTAAACTTTACTTGCTCAAAATCATGCTTGTTTGTTGCTATCCCGAGAGAAAATCGAAAGCAACAACAAACAGAGGTCTAAGAATTATTTTGGCCATAAATTACTCATTTCTTATCCAAATTATATTATTTTTGATGTTCTGGAAAACTTATACATAGAGCTATAATTTTTACGTTTTAATTTTTATGAAATTGTGATGTCAGAATGGTTGAATTTGCACTTATTTGTCGTTGTTCCAAGAGAAAAATGACAAGGTAAAGAATTTAGATCTGAGGATTTTTTTAGGCATAACTTTTGACCTATAAGTTCAAATCTGGTGATTTCCCTTTTAAATTTATGCTAAGGAAATTTTACAACTTTCATGTTTTACGTTTTGGCAAAGTCTGGGATTTATTGAGGCAAGCTTCTCTATGATGATTTTACGATGTTGAGATAATTTGTTGATGATTTACCACTTGTTGATATGATGAGACAAGTAATATATTTTATTTACTTGCTGGAAATATGGAGTAATATATATTTCATGATGTTATGATGTTTTATGATATTTTCTGATGTGGCATCGACTAACTATTAGTAAATCGTTAAGTGTAAACGTATGGTATGGAACATACATTTATGCCTTATGGGTTCCTATCCGAGAAGTTGAGGCACATTCACGATGTTACTAGTACTATAGACCAAGTACCCGATTGGAGAATCACATTGTTATTATTCAGCTCAAATCATCATAATGTTATTACTCGGGATTTTGTGACTGGGCATCATCACGATATTTTCGACTATAGTCAATCGCGATGGTCACATGTTATGATGTTATGTGACCCCATGTCATCATGATGTATGGTTCCAAGATATATCATTGGTCAAGATGTAAGCATGTGCTATTTTCCATGAAGTTTTAGATGTTTCAATTTCACCGTTTTGATGATGATGCTTTATTATAGTCATATGTAAGAAGAAAAAAAGCTTATTTATATACATGGTTTTATGGTGATTTTGAATATGATGTTTTGAATTTTTCCAAGTTCTATCAAGATGGATTTGAGATATACTTATATTTATGCTGATAAGATAAGGTATAAATTAAAATAATTCTTTTATGTTGAGTTTAATGATGGATTTGAGGTATTTCTATATTTACACCGATGAGATGAGGTACAAATTAAGGTAATTCTTTTACGATGATTTCAAGATGGATTTCAGATATTTTTATATTTATACTAATGTGATGAGGTATAAATGATTATGGAGATTCTTTTATGATGAGTTTTAATGGTTGATTGTAGATGTATTTATATTTATACCGATGAGATAAGGTATAAATGAGTATAAATTTTTTTTTAGATAAGTTTTATGATGCATAAATTAGTATTTCGAGATTTTAACATATGACTATGAGATTAGGTTTATCTATATGCATCTTATCTTAGTTATCTCTTTTATTTATCATAAAGAAATATCATTTTTTGTCTTAGGAGGTAGTAACTCTGTTATGGCATGGCAAACTTTGAGTAAAGGAATATCATATCTTTCATTTACTTAACCTTATCAAGTGCTCTATTTTAATGATGAGTTTAGCCAGCCCGACCCATGTATTTTCACTCGAATCAGATTGAGTTTGTTTCAGTTTTTAGGTTCTCTTTGGACAAAACAGTTTCTTGATGCTTCCTTGCGGGATCGAGTCATTCTCTTGGGACTGTTTAGCATTTCTTTGAGATGTAAATGAGCTAAGTGATGTAAATTTTTTACGAATGTCCAATGTCCGTTCATGTCCGTGACCAAAATTCATCCATTTGATTTTCGTTTAGGACACGAGTTAGGACAACAAAATTTGTATGAGAAAAAATCACGTTTGATCATTCGAGTTCATCCGAATTCCTTGTAACTCGGTATATAATTGGAGAAAATCTAATAAAAAGCATAAAATTTGACATTAATAGCCATGTCTGACCATGTCCGTTCGTGTCCGTTTCCGAAAAACATATGTCCATGTCCGACTGATTTTATTTAAGACATGAGTTAGGACAACAAAATTTGTACGAGAAAAAATTTTGTTTGGCCTGTGTCTAGTCCGATTTTATTTAGGACAGAAACCGAACACACATCTGTCAGGTCCGGTCTGACCGATTTACATACCTAATTAAGTTATTATTCCATATTTTTTTGTATATTAAGAGGTCGTCATATCACTTTGTTGTAGTGTTTGTATTATATTGAGATGTATCATTATACATGCTAGTATGTTTTTATGTATATGTATTGTTCTATGATGAGATAGTCATTAATTATGATGTTTTGTTCTGATAGATCCATAGCCATTTGTAAATTTTCATTAACGATTTATTGAGTATGTCGATCTACTCAAGCTAAAAAAATTGACATCACTATGTCGACGTATTTAATAGATTGCTAAGACAAGGTTATAGTTTCTGCCCTTAATAAGCCCTATTCTTTGCAATAGCATATGGAATTAATGTAATTCTCTTTTTTAATGTGGGTCTCGGGGTATGGCGCTACAAAAACTATTCACGACTGTAGTATTAATATGATAAACCTATAAATTACACACTGATTAATCATGATAATTAAGGTAGTGAAATGCTTTACTAATGATTGTGGTTGATATTTAAGTGTGCATGTGCACACTGCGCATGCCCTTAAAAATATCTTAAACCCTAGAAATAAAAATATGTATAAGCAAGAAAAAAAATATACAAGTGCCCAAATTTATAAGTATGCAAATATGTTTGAGATAGTATGAGATTATTATGTTATTTAAGTGGGTACATGAATACTTAGTGGAAGATAAATAACCTGGTATGTATATACTTATAAATAAATTAAATAAAGATAAAAATTGTTATACTGCAAGGTCAAATAATGGGAAGGGCTGTAGCAATAAGTAAGATGGTTGAAAGCATAACTATATAAATTCTTTGGCATGAAATAGAGATCAACTCAGTATGTGTGTGACCAGAGATAATAAAAGGGAAATGCTTAAAGCAACGTTGCCAAACTAAAAATAACCAACTTTGGTTTATGAATGATTTCTTTCTTAACATATTTAGAAAGAAGCAAGGGTTAGTGACTGGTGTAATGTAAGCATTTTGAGAACATTATCATTTAGGGTAATATTGACAATGTTTAGTTACAAACCTTAGCCGGTGATTAAATAAATAGATAGTATCTAGGTTTTCTAGGCTGGTACATTTCTCCAGAAATAAATAAAAAAGAATAGGAAACAACAGCAACCATTATAGGAGTCTGAGCCAAATTAAATCTGATTTAGAAGCCTAGAAAGGAAAGAAATATTGATGAGCATTTTTACTTAAAATATAGCATTAAGATCTATTGAAGGTAGCCTTAATATCTTAAGAATAATATGCAAGTTTATATGATGTTTTGCTGAGATGAATGGTATAAGTGTTCAAACGACTTTATCATGGTTTAGTTGAGAATATTGAGTTGTAATGGCTTTGATAATATTGATGATGATACTTAAAAATATTAATACAGAAGAACACCACTATAAAATTCTATTGATTTTGTTCCCTGTTGAATCAAAAACAATGGGTAGAAGGAAATACCAATGTGTTAGTCTTGAATGATTAAACTAGGGCAAACTACCTTATATCATTACTATTAAAATATGGTCTATGCTATGAAAATATAGGGGTGCAGGGTAGATGACCTTGCTTATGTCCTACATTCAAACAAAATAAGAAATAGGGGTGCAATGAAACTATCATGTATTGAGCTCCTAATTTCTTTAGAAATTTCCTTATAAGTATTATATGATGTGATTTAGTTGGATTCACAAAATGCATGAAGTTCAATTAAAGCACAGATAAATTGGAAATAGGGTTTTAGGGCATGCCTTAAAAATGAAATACTCTTTATAAAAAAATAGTATATGTGAGAAAATTGCTTCAAATTGTTACAACACAATTTATATATGAATGATAAGTATCGACTGTTGCATTATTAATGAATGATGAATATGCTTGGTTGGATTTCATGCTGTATTGCTGAAAAATATTGATAGTCAAAGTGGTAGTGTAATCTGGATAAGGAAATAAGAATAACCTTGTAAGTAACAAATGACTCAGGTATATTGAGCTCCTTGATTAGCATGGCATGTAACATTACAATTTATGCATGGCCTATTTAGGTCGAAGGATCCGAGTGTGCTGGGAAAACTGATGACCCAGACAATGCACACATTAATTCAAGTGTTGGCTTTGGACTTAATGAGTCTAAAAAAATGCAATATTGATGGACGTAGGCCTACTGAATAGCAAGAGGATGTGCTAGGGTAGGTTGAGATAAGTTGTAATGATCTGGTTTATAAAGTGATATCCAAAGTGTTTGTGCATGATTGATGGTTGAGTTGATTTAACTCTTTTATCTGATATGCTTGAGGGGATAATCATGTATGCACTGATATATGCACATAACAGTATCATTATTTGATACTTGGACATGCACACTAGTAAATCCTGTATAATGAAGTGAGTATTTTGGCTAACTTGCTTAGTTTAATGTCATGTGTTAAGTGATTAGCTCACACTAGGCTTAAGTCTAACCTCATTTTCTTTTATGAATCACTGGGGTGCCTCATATTATGGTGAGGTAGTCTCCACTGTTAATGCAGGGATTCAATTTGGAAAGTGAAAGTAAGGAGAAGAATTACTTTGGAAGGAAATAAAACTTTCTTAGTAGTTGCTAGCTAAAGTTTGTTTAATGTTTAATTGAATTAAGTATGTCTTGATGTGTTACTTTGCTTTGTACTAGTTTGAAAGACTTGTTTATTTGCTATTTGATCTAAAATGTAATGCTAAAAGAAGAATATCTATTAGTTATGCTGAAATTTGGAATTTTATGAGTATATGATTTAGTAGAAAATCCTAATTTTGAATAAAAGCTTACATGATACCTAAAATGATATATGTTTATGTAACTGGGTAATTTATAAAGAGGTTTGTCGAAGCTATTTGCCAAATTATACATAGATTTATAAAAGGAAATAAGCATGGTTTGATACTTACTATTTTCATACTTTACTAATAAAAGGTACCAGTGTGACAGCTATATACATACATATAGTATATACGCTATCAAATAGGGTACAAGCTACTCAAAGTAGCTAGGCATTATGGGTTTAGGACCCAATTATATCTAAATATAAAGAAGTAACGTATTAAGTGTAGCATCTCTTATTTATAAAAATATGAGGTACATTAAATGGGCGCAAATGCACGCCAGTTTTGCCAAGCAAATTGCCCAGATATAAAGTAGCTTTTGTAAAAGAAATTTTGGCAATATCAATTATGCATATTGTAAAGTTGTATCACCTAGCATATAGAAAATGTAGTGACACATAGTTTTGTATAACTTGAGTATTAAATGTGTTTGCATTTTAACTATAAGATTTGTGGAAAATAGACCTTGTAAAAGTAACTAGTTTATATAAAGTAAAACTTCGAACACTTTCGTAACAATTTTGTAACCTAGGAAAGGTATAGCTATATTATATCTTTTATACCCAAATAATTTAAAGAAATCTGAATATGGTTAAATATTTGAAAAACAAGTAGTTAAATTAGAAAAATATCCTTTATACACTGTTTTGCTATGAGTTTATTGGTTATACTAAAATTTAACCAATTTCCTTTTGCTCTTTAAAATTTAAACTCTAATGTGGGAAAAAGAGACTTGTATATCTTCTTTTATATGAGTTAGATTAAATCTAAAGTAAGCTAATATTTTTATGTTGGTAAGAAGAGATCCTGAAAATGTTTTAGACAAGGGGATAACCCCCTTGAGAAGATGATCCAGGGTTACTAAACAATTTAGCAAAAATTTAATTAAAAGTTAATTTTTTTTTGGGGTTATCTCAATCACCAGCCGTAATTTTTAGACCTCGGAATGGGGGATGTCACAATAAAAAAAATCTGCAAAATGGCAGATGAAAGGTTGTGATAAAATTCCCACCATTTCTCATCATTCTATCAAAATTGAGGATATATCTTGCGGTTAGCCTATCTTTTAGAATATCCATAATTTGAATGTCATTATTCCAATCAACTTATTGATCTCTAATTGTTTGTGGGCTTCATTAGCTCCTATAACATTCCAAAAGGCAATGGATTGCATCATTGGGATAAATTTTGGGTTTACGAAGAGGAAGCAGATTGTTTCTTAATGGAAGGAGAAAGATTGAGAGCACTTGATTTCTTAGCTTTAAATTTAAGGGTAGCTTTAGGCTAAAAAGATCCAATGGAGAAGGATGTAACATGGTTAAGACTAACATTAGACGCATGTGTTTGGTTTTGGATCAAAAAAGAATGTGAGAGTCAACAATGCAATCTAAGGTTTTGAAAGTAACTAAAATAGGAATTCAAACGTGGAGAAGAGATAAGGTAAATAACTTGGGCATAGATGACCCTAGAAGTACTGGAAAGAGATGTATTAAGTATTGTTATTACTTGAGGAAGGTAGGGTGATCGAATTAAATAAGAAAGGAAATTCATCAAAGTTGGTTGAACAAACTTAAATTTTAACATTGGAAATGTACTCATTATCTGATGAAGCAGAAGGATTACTGTAGGATGGGACGATCTAAAGCCAGAGAGATTTAATTTAGAGTCGGAGCAAGAAGATCCAACTGATGATCTTTATTACATCAAGGATTATCTTGTTGTTTTGGGATAGCACTAAGTTTTGATGGTGTAACTGTATATTACTTAGGATATTCATTTGTGGAATTAGAAGATAGTTAAGGCTTCTTGATGTAGGCAATGTCACTTCCCTTACGTGGAAACATGTTTCATTATTTAGGACATTTGCATGGATGAAATAGTTAGTGAGGTGGTGGGATCTAATATGATGGATGAAGGAGGGTCATAGTGTAAAAACCAAAGACATACAGGATTGTTTGGTTATCATTCTATATAGTACAAATAGTGTCATTATGAGTTGATTATTGGTTGCTTAAAGGTATTGAGTGGAATTTTTTTTGTTAGGGAATAAAATTAGCCAGAGAAACATTATACTGGTTGGGAGTCAATAGCTTAGTTGGGGTTCTTAATGGTTCTCGCATTATTTTTGGAAATATTTCTTCCAGATATTCTTATTTATCCATATTGAATTTTTTAACTTGAACCATTTCCCATTTCTTTTGGTAATATCTTCCCTTTTATTAATCTTACTCCTTACATCATCATTTAACTTCATGTTGCTACGAATGCATTCCTGAAGTTTGTACCTAAATAATTTATAATATAAGAATGTTCGTGGAACATAAGCATAAACTACTTCAACTTCTGATATTTCAGAATTTGAAATATGAACATGAATCTATGGGCAGGTTGTATGAAGGGGAAATCTTAACAAGCAACTTATCGAATTCAAATAGTCTTTCAGTCGACTCATAAAAGTATAACACCTTGACTAAGTGGTTATCTATTAACTAATGCCTATATATGTTTAATGAATAAATAAAATTTTGTTGAAGTACACATCCAAGTAAGAATAACCCTAATTTATCATTAGTTTTATCAAAATTGGGTTTACCAAAATTAGGAACATTTTCTCTCTAATTATAATTGAACAGTCCTCAAATATTTTCCTTTTCCCCACGTTAACAATATCAATGAATATCAGAGACCCATAAGATTTTATAGCAATACCTTCCATGTTTTCCTAAACCAGGTTAAGGTGTCGAATGACTGAAGAGTAAGATAGTTTCTTAACTTAGAAGCAGCCCATGGTTTTTTCAGTAATTCATACCAGCAACAAATACCTCTATGATGTAATAAGAGAATTCTAGTTTAAGTATTCAAGATTAAAGCTTTTAGGGATGTATTTACCTGCACTAAGAGAGATAGATTTTTAGGGGAAAAAATGACCAGTATGTTCTAGTAGTGGGAGGACATCCTGGCTATTATTTGGAGGAGGCTGAAGGAGGAGTGGGATGGAGCAAGGATTTCCGGTGGAATCAAAAGAATGGTCAAGTGGAAAGGACGTAGAAAGTAAAGGAGGAGGGTTTTATTAGTGGAAAAGAGAGGCTATTGGAGGAGGGGACAAAGGAGAATGAAAGGTTGGGCTTTGGCTAAATAGGTTGTGCAATTGGAGAAGAGGCTACGATAAGGTTGCAGGAGCAATATTTTTCTCTTTGAAGCAAACCTGTAATAAATCATAATATTTTTTTTATTTTTTTTGAGATCTTTAACTTTAGCCATAAGTAACTTCAAATTAGGACAAATATTTAGAGTTACCATATGGCGCTTTTGGTTTCATGGGCTTATCTCGTTATTTTACCTCGTATGCATTGTCTGTTTAGAAGTTTTAATCTATTATATATACTTATTGGGAACCAACAAATCAAGAAAGAAGATTGTTATACCATAGTGATGGAGAATAAAATTCTAAATAAAAGAAGCCACATAACTTTTTTACTTTTTCTGCTTTTAGTAGGTTGGGTTACCTTAAATCTCTCTAAAGCTATATACTTGATTCTGTAATCATCCTCGCAGTCGACCAAAGTTCCTGGATTCGCATCGAGTCACAACTACATTATGATTAGAATTGATAAAGCATGTTCAAAAGTGCAACAGTTCAATCATAGTCCAAATGTATGCTCTAATCCTACGTGCAAGGCTGAATTATCAACTAAGCGACAGTTAAAATAAGCTTCGGCTTAATCGTACAATGTTGTGAGTACAACGCAGATCCCAAAGTGGAGATCCGGAGACCCAAAGTCTCAGAAGAGGAGTATCATGAATCACCGAAACGAGGCTCGGAGTCCCTAGGCTCCTAAGATGGTTTCGTGTCCTAATACAGGATATGAAATTTCGTATCCCATTAAGGTATATGAATTTTCGTGTCCCTAACGAGGGATATGAATCCCATCTTTTTAGTTCTCCAACTTTGACCTCCTTTTCTTTTTCACCGTTTCGACTCCCCTAACTGCGACGAGATCTCGACTTTTTCCTCTCCTTCTCTCATAGATCTCCCTCCTCGTTAGCTTTCGAGCCTGAAACCATCCAATCACCTCGGACCACCACGACAAAGATCGGCCTCAAGCTCAACCCGAAGGTCGGCTCCGAATCCCTCGAACTCTGATACAGAGTTCAAGAGAAAATCCGCCTTCAGCTTGCCTTAAGGTCCGCAATGTGGTCATATCGTGAGACAATGTTGGGACCATCTCTAGAGCCGCCTCCATGTTACCAAGCCGACCGGCGTCGGGGATCACCTACGTTCTCAAAGATTTAAAGGGCTTAATTTTTTTGGGTTCGATTATTCTTAGTCATAGAGTCCGGCGAGAAAGAAGAAGAAGAATGAGGGGGCGTGCTCCAATATATAAGGAGGGGGGGATTCGGGCCTTGGCCCAATTGACTGTTCATATCCCAATGGGATACGAAAATTTCGTATCCCACTAGGATACGAAAATCTCGTGCCCCGAACGAGGGGTACAAAATCTTATATATATATATATATATATATATATATACATACTAATAAATGAAAATACATATATGCAATGACAATAAATATATGTGCATGTGTGTATATATATATGTGTGTGTGTGTGTGTGTGTGTATGTATATATATACACATAGTTGTAGCGGACATGCGTATGAATACTAACGTGTACACGTATGTTCAAATGCATATGTATATACGCTTATCCGTAAATGTGCCTGCTTTCTGTTGTATTTCCATGCCTTAAGTCACCTTGCGCAAAACCACGTGAAAACGTGTGAGCGTGAACCGGACATTACATTGACAACAACTCGTTTATGTCGCAACGTAAACGAGAGTCAACAACTAACATTTACGTTCATGAGTTAATAGGAATTCAATGGTTTAACAAAAAAATTCTCCTAAATCAAAGCACATCATGTCAAGACAAGACATACTTTGGGGGGCAATTGTTAACTGGCATTTTGGTCTGATTGCCAAAAGTATATCATACACGCTCGACTTAACACCTTGTGTGATGTTAAAGCTAGAAGTGTCACCAAAGAGCCAGGGACACGAGTTTAGAAGAAGCCAAGCGAGCGAGAGCCTCATCACTCCTTAAAATTATGCTTGAGCCACCTTTCGTACCCCTCCATCTCGTAGCCGACCTCTCGGATACTCGTGGCTCAAGTCCCCTCTTTTTGTTTCCCTCACTCCATGAAACTCGGGTCCCTTGTTTCGTATCCAAGGAGCTCGAATCCCTCAATTTATATGGCGACCTCGAATCCCTCAACGCACGTAGTAATTTCGGATCCCCTCATTTTGTATCCCTATGTTTCACCATCAAAACTTCACCTCACTTGTCTTCATTGAGTTTCGTGTCCCTTTACATACAACACTTCGATTTCCTCACAATTAACATATCCCATGGGTTACGAATTTTGTATCCCTAAAGTGGGATACGAGTTTCTCGGGACGTTGTGAGGGGGATCCGAAATTTCAGAGGCCTGCACTCAAGGATACGAAATGTACTGTTGTAGTCCCCAAATCCTACTTACTCCCACCTAACCTCTTCACTATAAATATCCCCAAACTTACACTTCAAAGGGGTTGGAAATTGACTGATTTGACACCTTTTGGGAGCTCCAAGTGACCTCTTTAATGGCATCCTTTCTTTGAGGAGGAAGAAGTAGAAAAGATACGTTTTCTTAATATTCAAATATGACAACTATGACAACAAGATACTTGGAAATGTTTCTAAAAGGATGTCTTGAGATAGTCATAAGCTTGTAACTTATTATTGTCAATAAAATATCAGCAACTCTTCCAAAGTAGACGTAGGCCCCTCATGGCACCGAACCTCTATAAATATACTGTGTTATTTACGGCTTTCTGCATTTACTTTTCCTACATGAAACTTAATTCTCTAAGTAACAGAGAATCTTTGGGTGTTATGACATTTTTTCCCATCAAAATTTTGGTGCTTTAACTGAGAACTTAGACTCGCATCTTTGTCACACATTTCCATCTCGACTTCGATGCGCTTTAGGTTTCTTTCATAACCTATCACCGAGTCCGCTTACGATGGTTAAGTGAACAAAGAATCAAATGCTTGGGTCCTCTACCGTAGCTAACGCCAGTACTTCCTGACAACCTTAATCGGCAGACGATCTGGTTGAAATAGAACTTCTTCCTACCATGGACCCCGAAGCCCCTGCGGATCATGCGCAGATCCATGCACTTAATAAGAAGTATGAAAGTACGGCTCTTGAA
Source organism: Allium sativum (assembly GCA_030737875.1). Classification (NCBI taxonomy): domain Eukaryota; kingdom Viridiplantae; phylum Streptophyta; class Magnoliopsida; order Asparagales; family Amaryllidaceae; genus Allium; species Allium sativum. The sequence goes on from CM060912.1 coordinate 437,335,377, forward strand.
CTCAACCAAGCGTTGAAGAACAACATCGACCTTATGCGTTAACTCCAAGATAGTCAGCGCATCTTCGCTCGACTTCAGCTTGCTCAGAACAATGCCCGATCGCGTCGTACCGTATCGGAAACCTCTTCTTCCGAATCAAGGGGCACACATCAAAGAAGGAGGTTCAGCCTCCATAATAACGTCACCATTCGTTCTAAGTTACGCTCATACTAATGGAAACGGAAATGACAAGGAAAATGGAAACGGTGATCGAACCACACCCACTTATAACGGTGGAAAGCAGTACCGTGACCTCTCCGGCTGGTTATCAACAACGAACCGGGTCCGAGTAACTGACTCCCTCCTTGACAGAACCCAACTATCTCCACTCAGAACTTGAGGCCTATGCTCTTGGCAATGCAGCAGGCCCAAGTCTCTCCGAATCAGGATGCACACCAGCCAGCTCAACCTCACTAGCCATACCAAAACCAAGCCATCAATGTCGACGATACGGAGGAGGATGAGCCCGACGTGCATCAAAAAAGGCGCCCATGGAACAGAACTCCCAAAGTTTGCCAAAACTAATGGATTCCACCAGAAGATCCCTACTAGGCATATCTCCATGACATGGTCCGAAGGATCATAGGAGATATGCGAGGGAATGCCAACGACTCGTGGGAAACCCACTTGAGGCGTAATCACTTCACTAAGATCGTTCATGAAGCCGAGTGGCCCTAACGCTTCAAAATGTCGCAGATGACATTCTATGATAGCACAACTGACCCATGTGCTTTCATAAACCACTATAAATGGAAAATGGATTCTAGTCGGGCAACCGACGCAATCAAATGAAATTGTTTTCCAATCTTCTTATCGGGAACAACTCTGCTTTGGTTCTCCCGCCTTCCACTCTGATCTGTCAACAATTTCGGCCAGCTGGCAATGGAATTGGTTAAATAGTTCAGGATGCACGTTCCGAGTCTGAAAAATGTCCTCACCCTATCCAATCTCCACCAAGGGCCTGCAGAATATCTCAAAAGTTGTCTTGCGCGATTTAATACCGCCCTGACCGAGTTCGAAAATCCGGAGCTTTGCATAGTACTCTTTCAGCTTGAAAAAGGTGTCATTCCAACCTCCAAATTCGAAGCTTGGACAGAAAGCAGCCTAAGAACCTAAAGACTTGTTGGATAGTTCTTGTGCCAAGAAGAAGCAAGGCATAATCGAGCTTCTCAGGGAAACCACTCCAATCACCCACAAGCTGGCACTGTCGATGACAGTATCAAAGGAAAGAAGGTCAAGGAATCCCCCAATAAGGGCAAAGGAGCAACTCCTACAAGCCGAAGCCGAACATCGACAAACAAAGCGGTTGCAACAACAGCCAGGCTCTTGCAGATCCTAAGAAGCATGACCTACACCATAATTACAGGGCTTACACTCCACTGAATCAGGATATGGAGACAATCTACTTAGAGACCTATAATACTCTCCGGTATAAGAACCCCAACACTAGGGAATCCACCAACCGCGAGAAAAACTCTAACAAATACTGTAGATTCCACGACCTGTATGGGCATAACACTAATGATTGTTGTCATCTCAAGGATGCGATTGAAAAAATCATCCGCGAGAAATGCCTGGAATAGTACATTCAAGATCTCGCTCCTCCAGAAGTAGCTACGGGACCTCCAATGCCCGCATTTTGAGCACCTGCAAATGCAGGCCCAGGGCCGTCTAACCAAAGGCCACGTGGCATCGTGATCAATACTGTCTATGCGGACCTCACCCCACAGACGACATCTTTCGCAAGATGGAGGAGTACGCCAACTCTATAAAGCGTGCCACCGACCTACTTTGGATGAGTCTATCCCCGCCAAGCTCCAGAAGACAATGCGGGACGAGATCGTCTTCCGCGAGTGAGATTTCATGGGAATCGATATTCCAACCATTGACCCTCTCGTCATTCCTACCCAGATCGGATCAGCTTTCGTCCAAAGAATCCTCATCGACTTGGGAAGCTCAGTCAACATCACCTTTAAGGCAGCCTATGACCAAATGGAACTTGAGGCCAAAGACTTGAAGCCTTGTCATGACCGATCCACTATTTCAACGGATCTTCCAATCACTCAGTAGGAATTGTCGACCTACCTGTAGAACTCGAAGAAGGGGATCGGAGCCGGGTCTAAATCCTTACCTTCGTGGTTATCGACGTCTTTTCTCCATACAACGTCTTCTTTGAATGCCTCTTCCTTGCATAGTTCTGAGTCTACATGTCATCGTGGTCATTCTAATAAAGTTCCCGATAGAAAATGGGATCAGCACCGTAATAGGCGACCATGAAATCGCTAGGAATTGCTACCTCATAGAGTGGAGGAACGCATGCAATAAGAACAAAGAAAAAACCGTGCCTCTGCCTTCTTACGCCAAGACCGTCTCCGCATGGCATCAAAGGCATCTGAGCCTTGGCTCAGGTGCCACTGTCGTCTCTCTGACGATCTCGATCCTAGGGAAGACGAAGAGCCCAATTCCGAATGGGCTACCCCAGTAGAACCTCAGTGGATGTTTCAAGTAGCCCGGATGACCCGACAAAGGTCTTGAAAGTTAGATTGCAACTCCACCCCGCAATAAAGGAAGACCTTATGGAATTTTAAGAGCCAACCTTAACGTGTTTTCTTGGACCCACTCCGATATGTGTGGCATTGACCCTGTAGTCGCTTGTCACAGACTAATTATTAACCCTTTGCAATCTCCGGTCAAACAGAAACGCTGGTTCTTAGGAATTGAAAGATCGATCGCACTAAAGGAAGAGGTGTGTAGATTACTCAATAACGGTTTCATTTGGGAAGCCTACTAGCCCGAACTGATCTCCAATCCAGTTCTGGTCAAGAAAACAAATGACAAGTGGCGAATGTATGTTGACTTCTCCGACCTGAACAATGCATGTCCTAAGGACAACTTCCCACTTCCGAAGATCGACCAGCTTGTTGATTCAACCGCCGAATACGAGCATTTATCCTTCATGGATGCCTACTCAGGCTATAATCATATTCCGATATACCTCCCGGACCAGGATCATACTTATTTCATAACCGATCTCGAGGTCTACTACTATCGCATCATGCCCTTTGATCTCAAGAACGCGGAAGCCGCCTACCAAGGATTGGTCAACTTAATTTTTGAGGACCATATTGGAAGATCCATGGAGGTATATGTGGATGATATGCTTGTAAAATCAAAGATGCCAAATGACCATGTCCATGACCTCTCAGGAATGTTCGATGTCCTCCGCCGATATGACATGAAACTCAATCCCTTGAAATGCTCTTTTGGCACTGCATCGGGAAAATTCTTGTGCTTCATTGTCAATTCACGAGGCATCGAATCCAATCCAGGTAAGATCAAAGATATATGGGATATTCAGGCCCCTTAGAGCATCAAAGATGTTCAAAGTTTGAACAGGAAGGTCACCGCTTTAAGTCGATTCATCTCTAAAACCACTAAAAAGTGCATTCCCTTTTTCGACTTACTCAGAAAAGGGAAGTGCAACGTCGCATGGACACCGGAGTGCATTGCCGCATTCATGGACCTTCTGAATCACTTAGAGCGACCACCTGTCTTATCTAAACCCATGGATCATGAGGACTTATACATTTGTTTGGCCATTTCCATGTAGGAAATCTGCTCAGTGCTCATGTGCATCAAAGACCATGTCCAGTGACCCGTTTATTACATCAACAAGAGGTTAACAGGAGCAGAAAAGAACTATCTGAGGCACGAAAAACTATCCTTCTGTCTATCGATCACCTTCCGGAAGCTAAAACCATACTTTCAGTCTCACCCCATTAAAGTCTACACTGACCAGCCGCTACGATAGGTCCTACAGTGACTTGAGGCGTCTGGACGGCTACTGAACTGGAATATAGAGCTGACTCAGTTCGAGATCACATTCATCCCCCGTTGAGCCATCCTTGGACAAGCCCTCGCGGATTTCATAGTGTAATTCACCGTCCTAGAAGAGTCTACTCCAGAAGACCTCGAAATTCCAACCATTCAATGGAAACTGTTCGTATATAGATCCTCCAACAATAATTCTTTCGGCGCCAAAGTCGTGCTTATTACCCCAGAGGAGTGCCCAATATGCTATGCTTTAAATCTCAACTTTCCTGCTAACAACAACGACGTGGAATATGAAGCCTTGATCGCTGGACTTAGAATTGGAATCGAACTTAACATCAAGGCCATCCAAAATTACTCTGACTCATAACTCATCGTGCGTCTGGTATAGGGAGAGTAACAAGCCAAGGGGGCATGGCTTGCTCCCTACCTCGCTCAGGTTCACGAACTGCTCACCAACTTCCACCACTACATCATCACGCATATCCCCCAAGAAAAAAATGAAAAAGATGACTCATTAGCCAAACTGGCAAGCTCTGAGGATGCGTAGCTCATGGGACTTGCCCCGGTCGAACTACTCGACTCTCTAAGCATCGATCAGATGCAGACCGATTCGGTGGTGGGAACGGAGACCGAAACCGAGTCTTGGATGACACCAACTAAAAAATACTCACAACATAGAACCCTCCCTGGACGCTACAACGAAAGACGGGAACTCACTCGCCAATCGTCTCGCTATATCATCTTGGAAGGAGTGCTTTACTGAAGAGGTTTCTCTATCCCATTACTTCAGTGTGTAGCCCACAACGACGCTGACCGGGTGTTGCTGGATGTGCACGAAGGTGAGTGTGGCGACCAAACTGGGGGCAAACTCTAGGAATTTTTGTTATCAGATATGGTTATTTCTGGCCCACACTTGATCAAGACGCCGTAAACTATGCCCTTAGGTGTGATAAATGCCAGCGGTTCTTAAAGATCCCAAGAGTCGCGCCATCCGAGCTAACGCGAATGGCCAGCCAATGGCCATTCTCCGTGTGGGGGATGGATATCATTGGGACTCTTCTAATGGCCAGACGTGGGGCATGTTATGCCCTCGTTGCAGTTGATTACTTCACCATATGGGTGGAAGCCAAAGCTCTCGCTACAATCACCACCAAGAAAGTAATCAACTTCATTGTCTGCAATATCATTACCCGCTATGGAGTCCCCCGAGCCATCATCTCTGACAATAAGATGCAGTTTGAGAACGTAGAGTTCAAGACTTTCTACCGACTGCACAATATCGAAAAGAGATTCTCGGCAGTGGCTCATTCTTAGGCCAATGGGAAAGTCGAGGCTGTTAATAAAGCGATCAAATCATTATCAAGAAGCATCTGGAAAAGGCAGGAGGCTTATGGGAAGATGAGCTCCCTCTGGCCCTATGGGAATACTGGACCACCCATAAGTTAGTGACCGGCTACACTCCATTCGCCCTTGCCTATGAATCCGAGGCCATTATTCCCATTGAGCTAAAGCCTGAATCTCACAGAGTTACATATTATGGTCCTAAGACCAACCAAGACTTACTTTTGGAGTCACTTGACTTCCTCGAAGAGAAAAGGAACAAAGCTGAGCTCAGATTTGCTGCTCAGCACCAATGAGTATCCCAATATTTTGATTCCAAAGTTCGCCACAAGGATCTCAATGTCGGCAGCCTCGTCCTAAAACAGATCTTTCCCACACTAACTGGTTTCAGTCCTTACTGGGTCGTACGTCATACAACGAAGGCTCAGATATGAAACCTTCAAGCAAGCAACCGTAGATGGCGCTGAACTCCCAAGGGCATGGAATAGCGAATATGTTCGCAGCTACTTCACATAACTTGTGTACAGATTTTACGCTTTCCAACAATGTTTTATTTTACTTTAATTCAAGGCATTATAAAAGTTGTTACTGCCAAAGTTATTAGTAAAGATAGTGTTCAGTTCTCTGTGCCCGTGATGTGTTTACCTTCCGCATGATATGTTTGATCAGTCATCACAACTAGATTGCACACACAAACACACAAAAGCCAGATCGACTCCCCGAGCATGGGAGCCAGTACCGTCACTCGAGTCCTGAATCAACGAAAAGATCGAGTATAAATAACACCACTCGAGTCTTGAATCAATGGCGAGACCAAGTGTAAATAACAACGGATCGACACCTCGAGCACAGGAGTCGGTACCGTCACTCGAGTCTCGAACCAATGACAAGACTAAGTATAAACAACACCACCCGAATCTTGAACGAACGACGAGACTTAGTATAAAATCGTTCCGTTCCTAAGATTCCGGACTTGGGGCCAACCCATCTGCCAAGCTAGTGTGAAACCGACAACTCCCGCAGCTCCATCCGACCCATCGGATCCAGATCCGGGTACCCCTCAATTCTCGAGCCAATGATGAGACCGAGTATATATTGTTTTGTTCCTAAGTCTCCGGTTTGGGGCATCCCTTCAGCTAAGCTAGTGTGATACCAACCACTCCCGTGGCTCCATCTGACCCACCGGGTAAGAATATGGGTACCATTTGGCAAATAAATGACGCCCTCGAGATCTAGACCCGAACGAACGATGTGAGAGCTAAAAAAGGACGAATTCACGACGTCCATACCATCTCACGACTTAGGACCAATGACCTTCGGGAGGTCCAAGAGTGAAGGCACTTGACCTGGACTCCTCGGGGTTTCTGAATAAAGGAAAACCCAAGTGTGGAACCAAAGCACAACCTCTGAACGACTGGGTCACTCGCAGGATGGAGTCTCCAATCACGTTTGTTTAAGTGTAACAACAAGTATGCTTGTGCAAGTACTGGACGCTGGTAAGAAAGAGACGAACATTCGAACACTTAACATAAAATGCAATTTAAGAAAAGTTAACTAATACTTTCATTCACATAACAAAAAAATACTACATATTTAAATATCTTTCTTTCTAACGACATGGTGTACAAGAGAATCACACCATGTCTCCCAAAAACCAAAAACGAGGGTCGTACTCATGTATAGTGTCGACCTACATAACCAAAATGTCTATAATATCTATGACAACCACTGATACTACTCATCCTTCTTCTTTTTTCTTTTCTTTTTCTGAACAGATGGGCACTAGGTGGGTCACCACTAGTAATGGACCTCTTTCTTCTAGAGCCGCTTCCAACTTTTCCTCCTCTGCTCTTCACAAGAGTGATGGACCCGCGAGACACCGATATGTGCTTTCCGTTGTCATCCTTGCCACTTGTAATTACCGTGGCCTCCCTAGGTGGAATACATTGTAACGATTTAGGATTGACATCATAGTCAAGAGCCGGCACAACCTCAGTTTCTCCTTGGGTCTTCTTAACCTCCAACTTCGCTTTCTTCCTGGCTTCTTTGGTAGCTTTCTGATCGGCCAATTTATTGGCCTTGATTTTTGCAGCATCATCCGCCTTAAGCATCTCATAATTTTCTGCAGCTCTCTGTTTAGCATCGTCTGCAGCCTTCTTCTTCCTAGCCTCCTCAGCGGTCGTCTCTATCTCTGCTTCAGCGTCAGCTTTCTTCTTAGCCACCACAGTGGCACCTTTCTCCTAGGCATCCTATCTAGCCTTGGCATGTGCCTCTTGTATGGAGGCTTCGTCATGTTTCCTCTTTTCCTCCTGCTCCTCAGACTTCTCCACAATATGGGCTTTCTAGTCTTCCACCATATCATGTATTGTGCGCACACTCACATCGGTTGCACTTGTCACTCGGGCACTTTGGCTATCCACAGCCTCTCCTTCCTCTAGAAGATCCTTATAAAGGTTGGACCCTAACTCAACATCCGAGAACGTGTCCATATGACTGCTTTTCCTCCCTCAAATTGTATTTCCTTTAACCTTAATTGAGACTCAGATGTTTTAGGAAGCACGGGGGAAAAGCCTGGTGTAACTTCTGCTCCAATAGGGCCTGCACAACAAAAAATGCAACTATTAAGTTTCAGAGGATTCAGTGCTCTCATCCTCTTCGAGTATTCGCGGTAATGTTAGTTTACTTCCGGGAAGGTAGGGTGTATGCATACAGGAAGGGTGCTCGTTGTCATGATAAAAGTGGATCGCGTTAGTTCCAACTTTGGATGTGCGGGGTCATAGTCAGCCGAAACATGAGCTAGGGCGGTGGGACTGCTAGTCGTAACTAATAATGGAACTGGCGATCTGTAAGAGCTTCCCTCAACAAATTCATGAGCGACTGTCATACTCTCTATCGGCACTAACTTTCACATTTCGGCAGCATGCTTCGCCAACCTCTCCCGCTCGACATCCTCCTGCAACAATCTCCTCCCTTCCTCCAACTACGTACGCTCATCCTCGGTCAAGAGCTCCACCATGAGTTTATTCTCATCCATTGTCGCCACCTGTCGCAACCGAGCCTCAAACAACACCAACCTCTCCCATGTACGAGCCATCTCTTAGGGAAAATCATTAACCCATGAAATTCCGTGGAACCTTATACATTCCCTGGATAGGCTCCTTTAGTGATTCCTCCACCCTAGCCTCGGTGTCTTCAATTTTCTCCCTAAGCCTATCCACCTCTCCTTGGTGCTCAGCCTTTAGCCCTTCCAACGAGCTTAGAACGTCTCTGTTACTGGCCTCATCTTTCTCCTCGTTAGTCACTTCAAGATGCCTCCTCAACTCATCATTTTCCCTCTACAACTACTGAACCCCCTCGTTCTCAGTTTTCAGCCTCTCATTCTCCAGTACCAAGGCCTTGCTGTCCTTTTTGAGTTAGTGTAATTTTTCGTTCTCTTTGGACAAGCGGATATTCACCTCTGATAAATCAGAATTTTCTTTCTGTAGTCAAACATTCTCGGTCATCACTGAAGCCACGGTGTTCTTGAATATCACAGCAGCATGTGTCCTTTCCCTCGCCAGCTTCACGTATTTCTCTGCCAGCTCTGTTGTTTCAAAGACAGGTGATTAACATTTAAGTAAGTTACTATGAGCAAAGAAATAGTCACACCACATGAACCGGCCTTACCTATCTCTTTCTCTTGATTACGGACGGTGGTCCGCTCAGCATCAATGGTCAACCCCTGACTGGATCTCCACGTTCTTCTTCCTGATCAAGTCCAAAAGATTCACGGAGTACTTTTTAAACTCTCTAACATGGAAATATGCCGCACTCACCTCCATCCACCCCTCTTCGTTGTCTTCACGGGGGATCAGATTGATATCAAGAAGGAAGATTATTTTGCCAAAGTAGTGACCAACGAATTTTTTGCTTTAAAAGGGATTTTCTCTCCTCTATAGTAAGCTCTCGGGTCTCAGAAACAGCCAGATCCCACTTTTTCTTCTTCGCCGCCTCCTTCTTTCTCTGATGACTAGTCTCCACCCCCGTTCCTCGGGAAGCATGGGCAGGATCCAAAGGAACAATATAAGGGGGAACTGTAGATGAGGAATGTCCGGTGCTCGTTACATCAAACCTGGAGTCTACCCCAGATGTCCGAATGGGAGGTGGAAGACTCAAAAAAAGCCGTGATTGCTCTCTATGACGGTATTTGCTGCTGCGATTATGGGGAGACAGGGGTTCATCTACCAAACTGTCACTCCTCCTAAAGTCCGAAATGAAAACACCCCTAGACGGTCAATGACTACCATAGCCTCGACCTCCTCTTCCTCGAGTCATGTCACTTGTAAAAGAAACGGGTCCATGTTCAAACTCAATCACCCTGTTTACATAAACAAATGTTGTGTCATGCAATGTTTATGAATGTGTATCCTAAGTGTTCTCTCAATAGACCAGATAGTGGTCCGCACGAAGGAGTGATCTCCCCCACAGCTAAAGCTAGTTCTTCCATACATGTAGCGCTAGGCAAGGGAAACATTTCGAGTGGGAGTTCATTAAGCTCGTCAAATTGGCAGTCTTTCTCGTGCGAGACGGCGGTTTAGAGGGAGTCACAGGAGAATGCATCCTAGTCGACGTTTCTATCCTCGCCTCACCTACCGTAGGTAGAACAGGAGCGACCGACGGGCCCTTGTCCCTAGGAATTGCCTCCTCATCGCCAGTCTCGCCTCCACTGGCTTCTTCTTGAATCTTCTCTGTCTTACGCGGATTAGATCCTACAAGGGATGCCTTCCTTTTTTGGTTCGGAGATCCTAGCCCTTTCCCTGTCTCCACTTTCTTTCCACCTCCGGAGACGGCTGGTCTAATTATCGATCATCAGGAAGTAATTCGTATGACGAAGTCGGTCCTGATCTAGAACACTCTCAGTGGAATGAGCCTTGGCTGGGATGGCCAACAGTTACTTGGGACGTTGTTGGTACATGAAGTCGATAGGCGCATTCATACAAGAACGAAGTTAAACTTAATCTACCAAACCTACAAGTTTCAAGCAAAAAGTGAAGTGGAATGCTTACTTCCTTCCAACCATCTCCTCGCAAACCCAAAAGGACAACGCATGAAGAACCAATCGTGCTTATACACAGTCAACTTGGGCCATTTCCCATCAAAGAACTTGGTGCTGGGCGAAACTTCCAAGAAATATCGAGATGGCGAAATATTGGCTCTCCTCTTTAACTGAAACAAGTACCAGATATCCTCTTCGTTGGGTTCTAACTGAAGGTACTCTCTGTAGAGAATGTAGGTACCTAAAAGGGAAGCATACACATTCAGATGGAGCTACGATGGTGCAAGGCAAAAGTAGTGCAGCATATCCTAAAAAAAGTTGTTAGTCGGGGGCACGCACCCAAAAATGCATGCCTGCCTGTTCCAAGCAGTGTACCTTTCCGGCGATGCGTGAGCCCTATCATCCTTCCTAGGCGCACGAACATCATTTGAGGGAATGTTGAACCGCAACACCATGCGCTTCACCACCATTTCATCCATATGTGATGGCACCGAATCCGGGTTCTCAAGTATAACCGCGTCTGCCAACATATCCGGTGCCACCAACGTACTACCCTCAGCGATATCTATGTGCTCTGCCTCTTTATGCTTGACCAGCGGTTGTTGTCCTTTCGGCTGCACCCCGCGGTTAGATGACTTCGACGAGTCTTCCATATAAGAAGGAGTGGTTCTCCGGAGGTCTCAAGCTCGCTGCCCTTCATGCTAGCATAGCTAGTTGAATCAGACGGAGATAATGAGTGTTGTGAAGCTTCGGCTTCTGAAATCTGCTGTGTTTTCAATCTTGTATCCATTGTTAGCTACACTTTCAATATACTTGTGTTAGACATCGCATTGTATAAATTGTACCGCTCATGTTGGTGTGAACTAACATGAACGTGCAATGTTGTGCAGTGCCATGCTAATGTTGTTTAAATTCAAAAGCTTGGGACACAACGACGATTACGAGTCCCAGAGAATGTAATCGTCATCGCAGTCGACCAACATTCCTGGATTCGCATCGAGTCACGACTACATTACGATTGAATCGATAAAACATGTTCGATAGTGCGATGGTTCAGTCACAGTCCAAATGTAATCCTATGTGCAAGGTTGAATTGTCAACTAACCGACAGTTAAAATAATCTTCGGCTTAATCGTACAATGTCATGAGTACAATGCGAATCCCAGAGTGGGGAGTTGAAAACTCAAAGACCCGTAAGAGAAGTATCACGAATCACCGAAACGTGGCTCGGAGTCCTTAGGCCCCTAAGATGATTCTGTGTCCCAATATAGGATATGAAATTTCATATCCCATTAAGGGATACGAAGTTTCGTATCCACCAAGGGATACGAAATCTCATATTCCTCAGGGGGTACGAGATGACGTATCCCTAATGGGGGATACGAATCCCATCTTTTCGGTCCTCTAACTTCAACCCCCTTTTCTTTTTCACCATTTCGACTCCCCTAACTACGACGAGATCACCCTCTCCTCTCCTTCTCTCCCATATCTCCCTCCTCGTTAGCTTTCAAGCCGGAAACCATCCAATCACCTTGGACCACCATGACGAAGATCATCCTCAAGCTCAATACGAAGTTCAGCTCTGAATCCCTCGAACTCCGATATAGAGTTAAAGAGAAAAAGCAACCTTCAGCTCGCCTTGAGGTTCGTTGTTTGGTCATATCGTAAGACAATGTTGGGCCATTTCGAGAGCCACCTCCATGTTACCAAGCCGACCGGCGTCGAGGCTCACCTACTTTCTCAAAGATTCAAAGGGATTGAGTTTTTTAGGTTCGATTATTCTAAGTCACAGAGTTAGACGAGAAAGAAGAAGAATGAGTGGGGAGGAGGCGTTCTCCAATTTATAAGGAGGGGAAGATTCGGACCTTAGCCCAATTGACTGTTCATATCCCACCTAGGTATACAAATTTTTGTATCCCACTGCGGTACGTAAATCTCGTACCCCGAACGAGGGGTACAAAGTCTTATATAAAAAAATATACATTATAATAAATGACAATACATATCATATACATATATGTAATGACAATAAATATATGTACATGTATATATATGTATATATAGTTGTAGTGGACATGCATATGAATAATAACGTGTACATGTATGTTCATACGCATATGTATATACGCTTATCCATAAATGTGCCCACTTTCTGTTGTATTTCAATGCCCCAAGTCGCCTCGCGTGAAACCATTGAAAACTTGTGAGCGTGAGCGCGACATTACATCGACAAGAACACGTTTACGTCGCAACGTAAACTAGAGTCGACAACTAACATTTATATTCATGAGTTAACAGGAATTCAACGGTTCAACAACATTTTTCTCCCAACTCAAAGCCCATCATGTCAAGACAATACTTACTTTGGAGAGAAAATGTTAACCAGCCTTTTGGTCCAGTTCCCAAAATTACACTAGACACACTCGGCTCAACACATAGCGTGCCGTTAAAGCCTGAAGTTTCGCCAAAGAGCTAGGGACACGAGTTCAGAAGAATTCAGGCAAGCGAGAGCCTTACAACTCCTCAAAATTATGCTCAAGCCACCTTTCGTACCCCTCCATCTCGTACCTGACCTCTCGGACCCTCGTGGCTCAAGTCCCCTCTCTACGTATCCCTAACTCTATGAAACTCGAGTTCTTCGTTTCGTATCCAAGGAGCTTGGATCCCTCAATGCATATGGCGGCCTCATATTCTTCTATGCACGTAGTAATTTCGGATCCCCTCGTTTTGTATCCCTATGATTTGCCATCAAAACTTCGCCTCACCTGCCTTCACCTAGTTCTGTGTCTGTCCACATACAACACTTCGACTCCCTCATAATTAACGTATCCTACGGGATACGAATTTCGTATCCCGTGGGTTATAAAATTCGTATCTCACGAGTTAAGAATTTCGTATCTAGTGTGTTACGAAGTTTGTATCCCTAAAGTGGGATACGGGTTTTTCAGGGAGTTGTGAGTGGGATCCGAAATTCTAGAGGCCTGCACTCAGGGATACGAAATGCATTGTTGTGGTCTCCAAATCCTATCTACTCCCACCTAACCTACCCACTATAAATACCCCCAAACTCACACTACAAAGAGGTTTGAAATTGGATGATTTGACACCTTTTTAGAGTTCCAAGTGACATATTTAATGGCATCCTTTCTTTAAGGAAGAAGAAGTAGAAAAGTTATTTTTTCTTAATATTCATATACGACAATTATGACATCAAAATACTTGGAAGTGTTTGTAAAAGGATGTCATGAGATAGTCCTAAGCTTGTAACTTATTATTCTCAATAAAGTATCAACAACTCTTCCAAAATGGACATAGGACCCTCACGGGACCGAACCACCATAAATCTACTGTGTTATTTACTGCTTCTGCACTTACTTTTCTTACGTGAAACGTAATTATCTAAGTAACGGAGAATCTTTGGGTGTTACGACATTTTTTGTCATCAACAGGTTAAGACTAACATTAGACTGTCTATGTTTGGTATTGGATCAAATAAGAATGTGGTAGTCAATGATGCAATCTAAGGTTTTGAAAGCAGCTAAAGTAGGAATTCAAACATAAAGAATAAATGAGGTAAATAACTTGGATATAGATGACACTTGAAGTACTAGAAAGAGATGTGTTAAGCATTGTTATTACTTGAGGAAGGTAAGGTGATCGGATTAAATAAGAAAGGAAATTCATCGAAGTTGGTTGAACAAACTTAAAGCTTAACATTGGATATCTACTCATTAGCAGGTGAAGTAGAAGGATTACTACTTATAATATGTGACGATATGAAGCAAGAGGGAATTGATTTAGAGACGGAGCAAGAAGATCCAACTGATGATCTTTACTACATAAAGGATTATCTTGTTGATTTGGGATAGCGCTAAGTTTTGATGGTGTAACTGTATATTACTTAGGATATCCATTTGTGGAATTAGAAAATAGTTAAGGCTTCTTGATATTGTCAATGTCACTTCCCTTGCGTGGAAACATGTTTCATTATTTAGAACATTTGCATGAATGAAATAGTTAGTGGGGTGGTGGGATCTAATATGATAGATGAAGGAGGGTTTTTGTGTAAAAACCAAAGACATACAGGATTATTTGGTTATCATTCTGTATGGTACAAACAGTGTCATTATGAGTTGATTATTGGTTGCTCAAAGGTATTGAGCGGAATTTTTTCGTTAGGGAATAAAATTAGCTATAGAAACATTATATTGGTTGGGAGTCGATAACTTAGGTGGGGTTCTTATGGTTCTCACATTGTTTTTGGAAATATTTCTTCTAGATATTCTTATTTATCTATATTGAATTTTTAACTTGAACCTTTTCCCCTTTCTTTTGGTAATCTCTTCCCTTTTATTATTCTTACTCTTTACATCATCATTTAACTTCATGTTGCTACGAATGCATTTCTCAAGTTTGTATATAAATCTATATAATAATTCCCACTAATCTTACCTCTGGTTCGACCTTGAAATACCAAAATTGCCCCTCATTTTTTAAACCTATTCTATCTATATGAATAATTCCAACTAATCTTAATTCTCTTGGAGTCATGGCCCGACCATGAAATACCAAAAGTGCCCTTGAAATTCAAGTATTATATTAAAAAACTCATAATGTTTAGTCTACTGCCATCAAGAATGGAAACTCATATTAATCACTTCATATATGTTTATTGATGAGTAATCGATATTTCGATATATAGTCATTTATAATGTAATGAAAAGGCATGTATGGTATATTGACAATGACAAATTTGCATGCTTGAAAAATAGTCTTTGATGAGCTAATTCCCGATTAGCAGTTGTTCCATTATTGAATATTTTTGGATGTAAATATGCCAATTCAACCTTAATTCTTAATTAAATTATTGTTATGTCAATCTCTTTATGCTAAAAAGGAATTTATGTGCTGCTAGTTAATAAGGCATGTCTTATATGTCAATCTCATTATGCTAAAAAGAAATTTATGTGCTGCTAATTAAAAAGGGAATGGTAACACTTGAAGTTTATAAGGAAGAATGTTTTTTTTCCTTTTAGTAAATGGTTGAATTTTGCAAATTCTCTAATTTTCCATGTTAACTGGTCTCTAGAATTGATATAAAATAGGTAATCCTTAGCACATAAATTTTTCATTTGCAAAATTTTGATTCTGCTATTCATATTCTAATTTGTTGACTGTTTATGTTTCAGTTTCAAAATGCTTTTAGATTTTGATGAACAATGACATCTCCACACTCCAAAATGACATGTTTCTTTACATACTCCTTCATGTAGTCAATAGTTTAACATAATTATGACAATAACAGTATTCAAATATTTATTACTTTACATAATATGTAATCTTTTATTTTTAGTATCAACTCTTTTGGTTACAAAATATACTTTTATGCACCCATTTTCTATGAACTATGAAACATAAATAGTGTAAGAAAATAGAAGTGAATGCAAGCACATGAATATTATATATATATCCATTTCCCATTAGATGGAAAATTACAAGCATCCCACTCATCACCAACCCCTAAAATAAAAAAAATGACCATATAATTAAAATTTTAGATTTAATTAAAAAAGATCTTTTCTAATTTTACCTTTGCTCCAACCTTGAAATACCGAAATTGCCCTTCATTTTTTAAATCTATTCTATCTATATGAATAATTCCAACTAATCTTAATTCTCTTGGAGTCATGATCCAACCATGAAATACCAAAATGACCTTGAAATTCAATTATTATATTAAAAAAACTCATAATGTTTGGTCTATTGCCATCAAGAATGGAAAGTCGTATTAATCACTTCATATATGATTATTGATGAGTGATCGATATTTCGATATATAGTCATTTATAATGTAATGAAAAGGCATTTATGGTATATTGACAACAACAAATTTGCATGCTTGAGAAATATTCTTTGATGCGCTAATTCCTGATTAGCAGTTGTTCCATTATTGGATATTTTTGGATGTAAATATGACAATTCAACTTTGATTCCTAATTAAATTATTGTTATGTCAATCTCTTTATGCTAAAAAGGAATTTATGTGCTGCTAGTTAAAAAGGCATGTCATATATGTCAATCTCTTTATGCTAAAAAGGAATTTATGTGCTGCTAATTAAAAAGGGAATGTTAATGCTTGAAATTTATAAGGAAGAATAATTTTTTCCTTTTCGTAAATAGTTAAATTTTGCAAATTCTCTAATTTTCCATGTTAACTGGTCTCTGGAATTGAT
Organism: Allium sativum; assembly: GCA_030737875.1. NCBI lineage: Eukaryota > Viridiplantae > Streptophyta > Magnoliopsida > Asparagales > Amaryllidaceae > Allium > Allium sativum. The sequence goes on from CM060912.1 coordinate 437,351,859, forward strand.
ATAAAATAGGTAATCCTTAGCACATAAATTTTTCATTTGCAAAATTTTGATTCTGCTATTCATATTCTAATTTGCTGATTGTTCATGTTTCAATTTCGAAATGCTTTTAGATTTTGATGAACAATGACATCTCTACACTCCGAAATGACATGTTTCTTTCCATACTCCTGCATGTAGTCCATAGTTTAACATAATTATGACAATAACAATATTCAAATATTTATTACTTTACATAATATGTAATCTTTTATTTTTAGTATCAATTCTTTTGGTTACAACATATACTTTTATGCACCCATTTTCTATGAACTACAAAACATAAATAGTGTAAGAAAAATAGAAGTCAATGCAAGCACATAAATATTGTATATATATCCATTTCCCATTAGATGGAAAATTACAAGCATCCCACCCATCTCCACCCCTAAAACAACAAAAAATGACCATATAATTAAAATTTTAGATTTAATTAAAAGGGATCTTTTCCTAATAGTACATATAAATATACAAGGAATATAGATAGGAATATAAATTTATAATGACAAAAATGAATATTCATTCATGTGTACATATACTATGAACTATTACTCGTGCAGTAAACATCGACCATTCTATGCACTAAAATACTTAACGCAGTAAATGAACATATTGTGTACATTATTTAATAAATAAAATGTTCCTAAAAATGAAGGAACTGTGTAACACCCCACCTCCGCTAGGGTCACTCACAAAGGGAATGCACTAGCTTTGGTGGAGCATTATCTAGGTAAACATACACAGAAATATTACAAGACAGAACATATTAAACAGCGGAAGAAGAACCAAATTTCATTGCTTTAAAATCTAGAAAGGTCTAAAGCCTTTTACATTAAAATGCTATTAAATCCATTACATCAAAATCTTCCTTGCAATAGTAAAGAAGCATAAAACCATAATCATAAATCATTCTCCAATAAAGCAGCAAAGCAAGCCATAGCCAAGAGAAATCCAAGCAGTACATGAAAGAGCCTTGGAGCTTGGTAAGATCCGAACTAAGTTGTATTCCCACCCTGCGAACCTGGGGGGGAAACGAAAGAAAAAGAGGCGAAACAAACTGGGTCAGTAATAAAGACTGAGTAAGTCCTAGTGGCTTTCAGCATAAAAACAGGTAAAGATAATATGGCATGAATAAACTGGAAGTAAACATAAGCATGATGACAAGGTAAGCTACAGGCACGATGAATCAAGTATAACATCCCATGCTTCCTATCAAGAGTATCAAGGTTCCTACCAAGTATCACATTGCAAGGTTTCTACTAAGTTTAACATCGCAAGATTTCTAAGCTTCAACATTCCACTATTTTCTTTGATTTCCTATATTCTCTGCACCAACTGTACTAGTATCCCAACCTGTATCATCCTTTCCATGTATATGTACATTCCCTTGCTGTATATCGTACGGGTTTCATCACGTACTACTTCAACGTAGTGCCACCATTCTTGAAATCATTTGGATCGCCACCCTTGTTCTGGCAAGGTTTCCTTATCATGAACTATCGCGTGTTCAACTAGGATTTATGCCACCTAGGACCACTAGGGATTATGCTACCTATTGAACGTTTTCTGGATTCGATTAGGGTATATGCCACCTAGGACCACTAGGGATTATGCTACCTAACGAATTCCACGTAACGATCTATTAATCGATCGGCTCCCTACAAGTCCTAGCTCGTTCATGTGTCTGTGTTATACGGCCCAATCACGAAATGTAGTCACCTGTGCTAGGTCCACCATAGGGTGTATCAAGCCCTAGGGTGCCAACCACCGACACGAATCAAGCACGCACAATGTAAACCTACTGGTGCCCAATGCCTGCTTTTTCAACTCCGGACTACGTGCACGACCATAGCCCGCCTGAACCTACAATAGCGCACCAACTCAGCCGTCGTTCTGGTCGCTTACAATCAGCCGAGTAATCGTGCCCCACCCTGCCTAGTTCCAGGGTACCATGATACATCTAGTGGGTTACTGCTGAAAAGGACCGCGTAATTAGGGTTTCCATCCAGTAGGTTAAGTGTTGTCATTTAAATTCGAGACTTAACCCCATCAGTCTAGCATGTCAAGTTGGTTAAGTGTTGTCATTCAAGTTCGTGACTTAACCCGCCTACGTGTCATGTCAAATTGGCTAAGTGTTGTCGTTCAAGTTCATGACTTAGCCCTTCGAATCATGTGTCAAGTTGGTTAAGTATATTTATGCGGTTCATGACTTAACCCTATCAAATCATCGTGTCAAATTGGTTAAGTATATTCAAGCGGTTCATGACTTAACCCTATCAAGTCATCGTGTCAAATTGGTTAAGTATAGTCAAGCGGTTCATGACTTAACCCTATCGTGTCAAATTGGTTAAGTATATTCAAGTGGTTCATGACTTAACCCTATCAAATCATCGTGTCAAATTGGTTAAGTATATTCAAGCGGTTCATGACTTAACCCTATCGTGTCAAATTGGTTAAGTATATTCAAGTGGTTCATGACTTAACCCTATCGTGTAGCATTAATACATTAATGCACCCCAACCTCTCACATCAGACCTGTTGTTGTGGTCACTGGATATGCCGGGCAGTTCCGGGTAGATTTACACCACAACTCAGTCTGACCTCGGGTTTCAAGCGCGATATGACCAACTACCCACATTGGATCCGATTGTTTGCAGTAACTGGATTTGCTGGGCGGTTCCGGGCAGATTTACACTGCAAACTCAACCCAACCTCGAGTTGGCCATTTTCATGTTTATTCTAAGTGTCATGACCATGTTCAAGTTTCATGTCAAGTTCGTGTCAAGTTTTCAAAGCAAGTTTCATGTCAGGTCGATGTCAAGTTCGTGTCCATATCCAGGTTCAAGTTATAACAACGTTCATCTTTCAAGTTTTGCCTTTTTATCAGGTTCATAATTCATGTTTTTCCTATTCTACCCAAATCGTATTCCCATCGCATGTAAACGTGAATCGATCCATATACGAATAAATCCAAACCTCAGAATAAAGGGAATAGCATCAAAACTATGATAGGCAAAAGGGACGAGCCTGAAGCGATAAAAGCGGTTACAAGACTAGCATGACATAACTTAAGATAATTGGTTACAACATCACTGGCATAAAGGATTTCAAATCTAGCAAGATAAGGCGATAGTCATGGTAAACGCTGACATAAAAGAATAGGCATGCACAAGCAAGCCAAATACAAGGATAATGGATCCAGTGGTCTTGGTGTACATAATAGCGAATAAACTAAGCAAGTCACACCCTCGGTATACGATCTAACAAAATGCCAATTCGGTGCACAACATGGTTTTCAACTATAGTGTTATGGGCTTGAACAATCAATTATAATAGTCTTAGGCAATTAACCCCAATAGTCATAAGTAGAAATCTCATAGTTATGAATCATAAGCGACTCATCACAATAATCATGGATAATTATCAAAATAGTTCTAGGCAAATAGTCATAGGCAATTAACAGTAGTAGTTTCAAAGTCATGGTCATAGATAATGGCCTTATGTCCATAATCATAGGTAATAATTCCCATAGTCAAGAATCATAGGTGATTAGCCACAATTGTCCTTGTCATAGTCATAGGCAACAGTCTTACGTTCACCGTCGTAGGCATAGGCATAGTCTTATTAGTCATAGGCAGTCTTATGTTCACCGTCATAGTCATAGGCATAGTTATATTAGTCATAGGCAGTCTTATGTTCTCAGTCATAGTCCTTGTCCATTAACAATAGTTTCAACGTCATAGGTATGTTAAGGTTATAGACACGAGAGAGTTTGATTTACAACATGAATAGGTCCAAAGCAATATTCTCGATCCAAGACGAACAAGAATAGATACGAATCAATCACCATACATAGATCCAATTCCAATTTACAATATGGATATTAAGTTTACAGCTTTTATCTAAAAGTAACTTGAACTTACAGTGCGTGGATCGAGAATTAGAAAGCAGAATTTGATTGTTGAATCTCTATTTGATCGATCGTGTTCTAATTGAAATCCCCCAATTTGCAAATCCCTAAGCGTAGTCTTGATGGAGAAGGAGCAGTCCTTTTTCTTCCTTTTTATCTTATTATTTTGATTATCTTAGAAGCAGCATAAGGACAGAAAGAAATGGTGTGGAGAGAATGAGGCTAGGGGCTGTTTATATAGGGTTAGGCAGACGAATCTGGTCAGAAAACGAGTCTAAATACGTCAGGATGCATCTGGTTCAAGAAGTGGGTTCGTGAGACAGGTCGACCCCCAGGTCGACACTATGGTCGACCTGGTCCCTAGGAGGTCGACACTATGGTCGACCTGGTCCCTAGGCTGGAATTTTCCTGCCCGGCCTGTTCCAGGGTTTGAATTCGAATTTCGAATTTGAATTTCGAGCTGTTTTTTATTCTGAAAATTTCTGAAACTTCGAAGGGTCATATCTCCCTCATACAGACTCCGATTCTTGCAAACTCGGATCGTTTCCAAGCAGAATTTCAAGATGAACGCAATGGCGCAACCCGTTTCCCTTAATTCTGATTTTAAGATTTAATTCTGCCTTGATTTCTTGTTTTAACAGGTTATTAAAATACGTGTTGTTTCATTCTCCCCTCCTTAAAGGATTTCGTCCCCGAAATCTTCAAGTTAAGAAGAATGTGTCCTACCATCCAATCATCCATCTACTCAATCATCAGTCACAGGCATCCATTGTCCTTAAGAGATTCTAATGCTGTATGAACATATGCAGAAAGTGTGTGTATATGTTCCTTATCTAATGCAAATGATCAGGCTTGATTAATCTTTTTAAATGCAAAATATGTTTCGTGCCATGAATCTAATATGTATGCAAATAGTCCTAGTCATATAAACACTATATGTGTGCACAAACATCCATCCATATGCAACATCCACATGATAACACATTCAATTCCATCCATAAACAAGTATAAACATTCATGCATATGCAATATGAGATGTGACTGAGCCGATCTAGTGCCTAATGTGTGTTCATGCATCCACGAGCAACAACTAGCAACCACTTGCAACCATCAACCATAACATGTCTCAAACACATGTTTACATACAATTGTTCCTACCTAAAGATATAGTCGAACGATAGTAGCAAGTAAAAACTTTGTGCCCATTAGGCAATGTCAAAGCTGGAAATCTACGTCACATATATACTGAATAGGAGAAGAACTCCCTAAGCACCAGCTCATATCCTATAAAACCCAAAAAGTTTAGTCAACGTAACGGACATCCTCAAACCCCAACATATATCACAACCAGATGAGTCATACTCCTTATGGGGTTTGCAACAGAAACAAGATCGAGCATAAGACCAAGAGGATATACATAAAAGATAGCATGCAAGTAAGCTCTACAGGAAAAGAGGGATCAAGGATATACTCTTAAAAAGAGATATGATGCGCGTATCTAGTATTAAATCTTCTATTTCATATTTCCTTGAGCTTAACTCCATTGTACTTTGATCGTCTTTAACTTCACAATTTCGTAGTTCCTAAATTCTTGTTCCCAGAATATGAGTTGGAACTCATTCCACTGTCGCCTCTCGTTCCACTTTCGCTTATTCTCTTTCTAGTATACCCGATTCAAACATAACTGCGTACTCATGGTTTCGTGCATGCCCTCCAAAATTCACTATTGAATTTCGGATCTCGTTCACTTACTAGAAGGTATTCCACATAAATGAATTATCTCTTGAAAATAAACAAATGCCAACCATGTTGCCAAGTGTACTTACTAAGGTGATTTTCTATAACTCATGCATAAGCGAAATGAACCATCCGCCTTAGTGGCGAACACTACTCGAGCAGATCGATAAATGTATCAAGAGATTCTAGGTAACTAAACATGGCAGAACCCTAAGGGTTACACTAGACTTCGAGGGCATTACCAAGGCAAGTCAAGCGTCTAACTACCCTCTTTTCATACTCGAGAATGGTACCATTTCTGGACAACCACTCCATCCCTAGAATCAACCCATCGCCCAAAAACATAAGCTTTACTTCTAAACTCAACACTTAGCATAGACATTCTCAAATCCAAACAAGTCATGAATAAATGAGTCGATTCCCCAACAGGATTTGAGACAAAAATGGGATCCTCTACTAAGCTAGTACTAAGGTGCAGAGACTCAACTATCGAGGCAGAATTAAAAGGATGCGATGTATAAAAAAAAAGTTCCCACGTTATGATAGAAAAGAAAAGCTAAACTTTTAACAGAAACGTTACCGCCTCTCTTAGGTATGCTAGTAGTGAGAGCATACAATTGCCCTCTCGATGATCTTGTTCTTTGCCCTTGTCCTTGTCCTATGATACTTAACTACATGTCCCTTTTTACCATACTAAAGATATTCTCTCTTGTCATGGGTTTTTATTATTCTTCCACTTGGCTTCTTTCCTTTCACCTTTTCCTCGTTCGTGGATTAAGCCATATCAACAAGTTTCTCATCCTTAAGCTTGTGTTCTTTATCCTCGTTCTTACTATCCTTGCATAGTTTGTTGACAAGTTTCTCAAAAGCTACCTCCATCGCACGACAACTCAACAAAGCTTGAAATAAGATTAGACGCACCTGGAACTACTGCGGCTACAGATGGAAGTTGGATACTACTTTGCCTTCTGACATGTGTCGCATGCCTACAAACTATGGTGAAAAAGAAAGAGAGAAGAGACTCAAGGACAGAATCAAAAGATAGTGCATATGGCTTTGGGGATTATGCCTTTCGTAAAACAAAACTTTTCTTTAGAAAAATGCTTCTTTGTAAACGGTTTTGGAAATAATTTCAGAAGGTTTTAAGAAAATTTTGCCCAGTCTGGTAACCTTCTACTCTGATACCAAATGTAACACCCCACCTCCGCTAGGGTCACTCACAAAGGGAATGCACAAGCTTTGGTTGTGCATTATCTAGGTAAACATACACAGAAATATTACAAGACAGAACATATTAAACAACGAAAGAAGAACCAAATTTCATTGCTTTAAAATCTAGAAAGGTCTAAAGCCTTTTACATTAAAATGCTATTAAATCCATTACATCAAAATCTGCCTTGCAATAGTAAAGAAGCATAAAACCATAATCATAAATCATTCCCCCAATAAAGCAGCAAAGCAAGCCATAGCCAAGAGAAATCCAAGCAGTACATGAAAGAGCCTTGGAGCTTGGTAAGATCTGCACTAAGTTGTATTCCCACCCTGCGAACCGGGGGGGGGGAGGGGGAAACGAAAGAAAAAGAGGCGAAACAAACTGGGTCAGTAATAAAGACTGAGTAAGTCCTAGTGGCTTTCAGCATAAAAACAGGTAAAGATAATATGGCATGAATAAACTGAAAGTAAACATAAGCATGATGACAAGGTAAGCTACAGGCACGTTGAATCAAGTATAACATCCCATGCTTCCTATCAAGAGTATCAAGGTTCATACCAAGTATCACATTGCAAGGTTTCTACTAAGTATAACATCGCAAGATTTCTAAGCTTCACCATTCCACTATTTTCTTGGATTTCCTATATTCTCTGCACCAACTGTACTAGTATCCCAACCCGTATCATCCTTTCCATGTATATGTACAGTCCCTTGCTGCATATCGTACGGGTTTCATCACGTACTACTTCAACGTAGCGCCACCATTCTTGAAATCGTTTGGATCGCCACCCTTGTTCTGGCTAGGTTTCCTTATCATGAACTATCGTGTGTTCAACAAGAATTTATGCCACCAAGGAGCACTAGGGATTATGCACCTATTGAACGTTTTCTGGATTCGATTAGGGTTTATGCCACCTAGGACCACTAGGGATTATGCTACCTAACGAATTCCACGTAATGATCTATTAATCGATCGACTCCCTACAAGTCCTAGCTCGTTCATGTGTCTGTGTTATACGGCCCAATCACGAAATGTATTCACCTGTGCTAGGTCCACCATAGGGTGTATCAAGCCCTAGGGTTCCAACCACCGACACGAATCAAGCATGCACAGTGTAAACCTACTAGTGCCCAATGCCTGCTTTTTCAACTCCGGACTACGTGCACGACCATAGCCCGCCTGAACCTACAATGGCGCACCAACTCAGCCGTCGTTCTGGTCGCTTACAATCAGCCTAGTAAATGTGCCCCACCCTGCCTAGTTCCAGGGTATCATGATACATCTAGTGGGTTACTGCTGAAAAGGACCGCGTAATTAGGGTTTCCGTCCAGTAGGTTAAGTGTTGTCATTTAAATTCAAGACTTAACCCCATCAGTCTAGCATGTCAAGTTGGTTAAGTATGGTCATTCAAGTTCGTGACTTAACCCGCCTACGTGTCATGTCAAATTGGCTAAGTGTTGTCGTTCAAGTTCATGACTTAGCCCCTCGAATCATGTGTCAAGTTGGTTAAGTATATTTAAGCGGTTAATGACTTAACCCTATCAAATCATCATGCCAAATTGGTTAAGTATATTCAAGCGGTTCATGACTTAACCCTATCAAGTCATCGTGTCAAATTGGTTAAGTATATTCAAGCGGTTCATGACTTAACCCTATCGTGTCAAATTGGTTAAGTATATTCAAGCGGTTCATGACTTAACCCTATCAAATCATCGTGTCAAATTGGTTAAGTATATTCAAGCGGTTCATGACTTAACCCTATCGTGTAGCATTAATTCATTAATGCACCCCAACCTCTCACATCAGACCTGTTGTTGTGGTCACTGGATATGCCCGGAAGTTCCGGGCAGATTTACACCACAACTCAGTCTGACCTTGGGTTTCAACCGCGATATGACCAACTACCCACATTGGATCCTATTGTTTGCAGTAACTGAATTTGCCGGGCGGTTCTGGGCAGATTTACACTGCAAACTCAACACAACCTCGAGTTGGCCATTTTCATGTTTATTCTAAGTGTCATGACCATGTTCAAGTTTCATGTCAAGTTCGCGTCAAGTTTTCAAAGCAAGTTTCATGTCAGGTCGATGTCAAGTTCGTGTCCATATCCAGGTTCAAGTTATAACAGTGTTCATGTTTCAAGTTTTGCCTTTTTATCAGGTTCATAATTCATGTTCATAACCAATTCATGTTTTGCCTATTCTACCCAAATCGTATTCCCATCGCATGTAAACGTGAATCGATCCATACTACGAATAAATCCAAACCTCAGAATAAAGGGAATAACATCAAAACTATGATAGGCAAAAGGGACGAGCCTAAAGCGATAAAAGGGGTTACAAGACTAGCATGACATAACTTAAGATAATTGGTTACAACATCACTGGCATAAAGGATTTCAAATATAGCAAGGTAAGGCGATAGTCATGGTAAACGCTGACATAAAAGAATAGGCATGCACAAGCAAGCCAAATACAAGGATAATGGATCCAGTGGTTTTGGTGTACATAATAGCGAATAAACTAAGCAAGTCACACCCTCAGTATACGATCTAACAAAATGCCAATTCGGTGCACAACATGGTTTTCAACTATAGTGTTATGGGCATGAACAATCAATTATAATAGTCTTAGGCAATTAACCCCAGTAGTCATAGGTAGAAATCTCATAGTTATGAATCATAAGCGACTCATCACAATAATCATGGATAATTATCAAAAATAGTTCCAGGAAAATAGTCATAGGCAATTAACAGTAGTAGTTTCAAAGTCATGGTCATAGATAATGGCCTTATATCCATAATCATAGGTAATAATTCCCATAGTCAAGAGTCATAGGTAATTAGCCACAATTGTCCTTGTCATAGTCATAGGCAACAGTCTTACGTTCACCGTCATAGGTATAGGCATAGTCTTATTAGTCATAGGTAGTCTTATGTTCACCGTCATAGGCATAGTCATATTAGTCATAGGCATAGTCATATTAGTCATAGGCAGTCTTATGTTCTCAGTCATAGTCCTTGTCCATTAAAATTAGTTTCAACGTCATAGGCATGTTAAGGTTATAGACACAAGAGAGTTTGATTTACAACATGAATAGGTCCAAAGCAATATTCGCGAAAGTCAAGATCCAAGACGAACAAGAATAGATACGAATCAATCACCATACATAGATCCAATTCCAATTTACAACATGGATATTAAGTTTACAGTTTTTATCTAAAAGTAACTTGAACTTACAGTGCGTGGATCGAGAATTAGGAAGCAGAATTTGATTGTTGAATCTCTATTTGATCGATCGTGTTCTAATTGAAATCCCCCAATTTGCAAATCCCTAAGCGTAATCTTGATGGAGAAGGAGCAGTCCTTTTTCTTCCTTTTTATCTTATTATTTTGATTATCTTTGAAGCAGTATAAGGACAGAAAGAAATGGTGTGGAGAGAATGAGGCTAGGGGGCTGTTTATGTAGGGTTAGGCAGAAGAATCTGGTCAGAAAACGAGTCTAAATACGTCAGGATGCATCTGGTTCAAGAAGTGGGTTTGGGAGGCAGGTCGACCCCCAGGTCGACACTATGGTCGACCTGGTCCCTAGGAGGTCGACACTATGGTCGACTTGGTCCCTGGGCGGGAATTTTCCCTCCCAGCCTGTTCCGGGGTTTGAATTCGAATTTCGAATTCGAATTTCGAGCTGTTTTTGATTCTGAAAATTCCTGAAACTTCGGAGGGTCATATCTCCCTCATACGGACTCCGATTCTCGCAAACTCGGACCCGTTTCCGAGCAGAATTTCGAGACGAACATAATGGTGCAACCCGTTTCCCTTAATTCTGATTTTAAAATTTAATTCTGCCTTGATTTCTTGTTTTAACAGGTTATTAAAATACGGGTTGTTACAAACTGTGCTTTATGTGTATTCCTCAAGATATAGACATCAGACTTGCAAGAAATGTGCAGACAAGAAGAATTTGAGCAAGAAAACATGTTCATAAAACGACTTCACAAAATGAGAGCGTATTGGACAGCATCTTTGCAAGTAGGTATGATATGGCTGCAAAGAGCAATTAGGGTGGGGTGGTTGCAAAGTGGGATTAGGGTGGGAGGGATAGATACTCCTTAGGTAGGTATAAACAACGATTATACAAGTGAATCTTGGGTTCTGTAGGTAGCTTCAGGTATGTATCTGTCTTTAACCAAGTTGAGTGAGTGTAAATTAATTTCGGAACTAAGCACGCAGTACCGACAACTGTTGAATGAGTTTTCTAATTTCTTTCAAACTGAATATAGATCGTTGGCATTTTACAATAGAGGTTCTCTGCCTTTTTTGTATATTGCAGTATAAATTTTGATTTTTTGTGATATTTTTCTTCTGTTTTATTTGGTCACTTGATACATTAATGCATCTCTAATAATTTTGAATTGATTATCCAATATATGGAATCTGTTATAATAGACCTTAAAGAAGATATTTTCATAGCAGTGTCATGTAGAAATAGCTCTGTTCTATCAATGCATTTAGCCATTTTATCATATTAAAGGTCGAGAAGGATTATTAAATTCTATACAAAAAAACTTGAAATATATTTAAGCATAATCAATGATTGCCATTGTCTGAAGGGGTTCATTTGTTTTACATGAAAAAAGTATTGGGTATTTGGTTTTCTTTTCCTTGCTTTTTATAAATCGACCCATCTTACATCTTTGTGTCGATTTGTGCTGTAAAGTTGTACATTTATTGTGAACTTAAAGTTGTATATTATTATTACTATTTGATTCTGTACTTCAAGTGATTTTTTTTCTTTTTCGTTTTACAAAAACTGTGTACATACATATAGATCTAGGTAATTTGCAACATGCTATATATTAATATATATATATATATATATATATATATATATATATATATATATTTGAATCACATTACATAAGTTTCGAGTTACGTCCAAGTCGAAGAGCTTATCCATTTAGATAAGGATGTTCCTCGATAAATGAATGTTACATACTTAATCTTAAGTACGCTATCTATTTATTCCTCTATTGTTTACAGTTTAAATAGATGAATGCTTATAACAAGGTCTTCATTTTATGGAAAATATATTTATTTAATGGAATAAAATTGATTTAAGAACTTGAATTTTTAAATTTTGCCTTCAAATGCCAACATAACGTGGTAGGCCGGTGATGTTTCTTTCTAAATATTATGATTTTAGCACAAAAGAAGCAAAAGAATATACAAAGTCGTAAATTTAGAACATCTAAATTAGACCATATTATGTTATGTGAGTCGGAAAATATAGTGTTTTTCGACTGAAACTATATAATTTTTTTTCTTTCTAATTTAGGTAATATTGACTGTGTAAAAATAAGTGAATGCAGCAATGTCCTATCGCCTATGTATCAAATTAAAGAAAAAATATATAGCTATGCAATTGTAGGAAAACCATTTTTGGGCCAAATTTGAAACATGTCACTTAAGCACATTAGCTATATTTTAGACTTAGGACATTATTGCTATAGAAGGTGCGCAAACTGAATTTGATATATTAACCACAGAAACGATATCATTGTTTAATTTTGTTCAAGTTGATACATCGATATTTAGTCCAAAACGTGAGGTATTGTTTAATTTTGTGCATACCTTTTAGTTTTATCAACTATCTTACACTCAACAAAAACATGTCCTGAAAATTAAATTGTAAACATTGTATATTCTATCTTAGGTGCTATTGTCTTTTGAAATTTGAATATTTTTATGATTTATGGGTTGAATAATTAAAAAAACATGTGACATCGACAAAGGGTTTCCTGTTCAAATAAATAAATAAAAATGCAGAATGACTTATCATCAACTATTAAAATAAATTCTATATTGCAATTACATATTTAAAGATTTCATTGCTCAACTCTCTTTTGGTTATTTCATATTTCAATTTCACTTTTGCTCCACTGGTATTACCTACCTAAATGACTGGACGGTTATCATTTTTTTTCTAATCGGTTTTTTATAAACATTCGGTCCTCGCATTTCATGAACATTAATGTAATAAGATCTTCGCCACCCATTTATTATTCAATGCTACAACCTCAACAGATATCCATGTATTAAATGACATGATACTTCATCCTATCTCTTAGTTTAAATAACTTAATAATCTCAATACACTCAATCCATGGCAAAATTATTGTTGCGTGAACAACATGACAATTAATTATTGTTACTACATAAAATATTAGATGGATAACAGAACAACTAATCGAAATAATCATTCATGATAAAATTATTTTTGGATGAACAATAGAAAATTTATTATTGTTGCCGCATAAATTATAATATTTAAAAATATATATAACTATTTAATATTAATTACAATACTTTATTTTTCTTTTATTTTTAATATTTAATCATTACAATTTTTTTTCTTAATAACATAAATTTTAATGCCTAGCAAAGCGGGCAAAAAATACTAGTGATTTATAATATAAGCATGTTCTTGGAACATGAGCACAAATTACTTCAACTTCTAACATTTCATAACTTGAAATATGAACTTGAATCTATTGGCAGGTTGTATGTAGGGGAAATCTTAACAGGCCGTTTATCGAATTCAAATAGTCTTTCAGTCAACTCATCAAAGTATAACACCTTGACTAAGTGGTTAGCTATCAACTAATGCCTATATATGTCTAATGAATAAAAGAAATTTTACTGAAGTACACATTCAAGTAAGAATAACCCTAATTTAATCATTAGTTTTATCAAAATCGGATTTATCAAAATTAGGAACATTTTATCTTTAATTATAGTTGAACAGTCCTCAAATATTTTCCTTCTCTCTACATTAACAATATCAATGAGGAATAGAGACCTAGAAGATTTCATAGCAATACCTTCCATGTTTTCCCAAACCAGACTAAGGTGTCGAATGACTAACGAGTAAGATAGTTTCTTACCTTACAAGCAGCCCGTGGTTTTTTTTATTAATTCATACGAGCAACAACTACCTCTAAGATGGAATAAGAGCATTCTAGTTTAAGTATTCAATTCAAGATTAAAGCTTTTAGGGATGTATTTACCTACACTAGGAGAGATAGATTTTTGGAAGAAAAAAAATGACTATTATTTTTTAATAGTGGATACTATTTGGAGGAGGTTGAAGGAGGTATGGGATGGTGTGAGGTTTACAGGTGGAATCAAAAGAAGGGTCAAGTTGAAAGGAAGGGGAAAGTAAAGGAGGAGGGTTTTATTAGTGGAAAAGAGAGGCTATTGAGGAGGAGACAAAGGAGAATGAAAGGTTAGACTTTGGTTAAATAGGTGGTGCAATTGGAGAAGAGGCTACGACAAGGTTGCAAGAGCAATCTTTTTTCTTTGAAGTACACCTACTATAAATCATAATATTTATTTGTTATTTATTTTTATTTTTATTTTTTGAGATATCTTACTTTAGCCATAAATAACTTCAAATTAGGCCAAATTTTTAGGGTTATCTTATGGCGCTTTTGGCCTTTAGTGTTTCTTAATATTGTTTTTTCACATGGGCTTATCTCGTTATATTTACTCATATGCATTGTCTATTTAGAAGTTTTAATATATTATATATATTTTATTGGGAACCAACTAATCAAGAAAGAGGATTGTCATACATAGTGATGGAAAATGAAATTATATATCAAAGAAGCCATATGACTTTTTTTCTTCTTCATCTTTTAGTAGGTTGAGTCACCTTAAATATCTCCAAAGCTATGTACTTGATTCTCACCACGAATAACTTAATCATTCAATATTAATAAAATTAATATATCTATACTTTAATAGATGTTTTGAAAAGAACACAACTATTTCATAAAAGAGACATATTTTCAGATCAAAATTATTTTTTTAAAGAAAGTTTTATTTTTTCTAGGAAAGTCGAGTTTCCTTAGGAATTAATTTTTTCCTTAAGTAAATTTTTTGTTAAAGGTTTATTTTTTAAAATAAATTTTATTCAAAGCACACTTTTTGCCTAAAAAAATTAAAACAAAAGTTACTCATTTTTTTTTTGAAATCTACCATTTAAGTTTGTTTATTAAAATCAATAAACATTCATAAAAAATATGCAAGATCATTCATTTGTAGAAAGTTACACGGAAATTAATGATTGTTTATGATTCTTTACCAAAAAAATACTCCTAGTAAACTTAGTTTACTTAGTCAATCTTCAAATAAAAAGTCTATCGATCAGAATCCACTGTTTTAAGGTAGTACCAATCATCTATGTAGCTAGCATATTTAAATATGGTGTGGTCAGAGTCAAAGAAGAAGCATAATGGTTTAGAAGCACAATGATTTGAAATAATTGTCAACAGAATACCAATTTTTTTAATTTTCATTCAGAATTTAAATTTAGTTTGCTTCTTGCATAATTCCATTTTATTTTTTTCTTTATAAATTACAATTTAGTTTAACTTTGATCTATTTTTAATTAAAATGAATTCATTATCATTTGAATACTACATTTCAATCTTACAACACTTGATCATAAAAGCAAGATTCTTCGTTTAACAAAATTTCAAGCATGGTTAGTAATATAACAATGAATACTAAGCATTGTATTCACATACTAAGTAACTTGCAAGTTTATCAACAGGTATCAAACAACTTAAAACAATGTTCAAAATTCAAGCAACGTTCAACAACATTTTAACATTGTTCAACATTTCATTGTAGTAGTGCCAAATCAGAAAGAAAACAACAATTAAAATCGATTTAATCAAGAAGCAAGAACGCAAGTAAAATTATGAGAAAGTAATTAAGGAGCAAGTAGAAAACAAAATCATTCCAATTAAATTTAATATCGAATTTGAAGCAAAAACATAGTAACAACATTCCCAACAAAAATGTAAGTTGATACTCTTGAAAGAAATAAGACAAGGTTTCCATATTAAACTAAAAACATTAATATAATTTTATCTAATCTTGGTTGGTGGAATGACAATACTAATCAATACATGGCTTTGCATTTAGTATCAACCAATTTATTTACTTTTTACTAATTTTTATTTAATAGCGATAAATGGATCAATAATAATAAATAATCAATCCATATAAATCTTCACTAATAGTTGGAAGTAAAATTAACTTTTTTCCAACTGTTCAATTTAAAAAATATCCTTTGATTTTAAGAGTAAAAATCCCACTAAGAATAAAAATTAGGCGAATTGTATTCCAATCCCCGTTTTTAATTAGTGGCCCCCCTAAAATTAATTAATTTTTAAAGACAAAAGTATCCTTATGGTACCTTCTTCTCACTTTTCCTCATCTAATACAAACATTATGTAATTTTTTCACTGTTTGAAAACATCAAGCTTCAAAACCCTAGTTCTGAAACAAGCGAAGGAAAAACTCAATTGACAACAAATATTTGATCAATTTTAAAGGAGAAGATGATTTCTAATCACAATCACAAGAGGTAATTCAAAATTTAATTAAAAATAATTAATTTTTCGAAAATTAGTAGAAACAACGGTTGAATACGAAATTGTGGGGATCGAAGTAAAACCACGTTATAGAGCTACGTGGTAAGGACACTACAACAAAATGACCCTATTACAACGGTGGAACACCGTTGTAATATACATTTTACAACGGTGGACAAACCGTCGTGTATTAAGAAGTTGTAATAGACTAATATCTTTTACAACTTTTTTGCACTGTTGCACCACCGTTGTAATATGTATATTTTACAACTTTTTTCCACCGTTGTAGTAATAAATATTACAACATTTTTGCACTATTGTAGTAATTCCTACTACAATTAATTATAACAATATGATTTTTGTTTTGTTATACATTACGTTTCATATAAAAATAAATATTCATATTGAATAAAATGATACAACACTGAACTGAAATAATCAATTAAATATTTTATTTCAATATTTGAATTTGTACAACTTTCTGATCCACTATCGTACAACTCACTTTTACATAATAAGTCATAACAATACATACATTCCTCACTACAAACTGATCACTCAATACACTCGGCTACATACACTCTTTCGTATAAATATACACACACACTGACACACACCGAGTCTTTATGCTCCAGCATCCAATCCAGTTACCTGTCACAAAATTTTACGCACGTTAATATAGGACGGTTGATCTTTATAAATTCTCTTCTTAACATCGCAATACTCAGGTAAGAAGAGGGAGAACATATCATTATACCCCTAAATTCCACTCAAAATCATTTGTAATCTAAAATAGATTTGAAATTCAAAACAACATTAAAAATGCATCACTAAATGCAGCCTATTCTACCATATACAGAATGCTTCAAATGTCTTATTGGAAAGAAGAAATTAAAAACATTGAAAATGCATCACTAAATGCAGCCATAACCTACCACAATCAAAGGATAAAACTCCAACCAAACCCAAAACATGGCACGACACAGCGAAGACCAATACTACACAAACACTCAAGTCGAAACCGCTCATCTCAGACCACTTTTTATTGTTATGGCTGTGTCATATGTTAAAAATGAGCAACTAGCTGGAAACAACATACTCTCGTCTTCTCTTTGAAGACAACAAAGCAACCTAATATTCTTAAATATTTTATTTTTTCAGCGGCTCATATTTACCTTGCACGGAAATCACATATATAGGCAAAACATAATTATCCAAATCAAACTGCAAATCTTGACAAAGACTGTACCTTCTTCTCACCCAAAAAGTTCATGATCTCAATGTTTTTACCATCGCCTCCAATACTCGCATTAATAGGAAAATGGGCATACACGAACCTCATTCTATAATGATAGCCCTTCGTGACACCAGTAATCAAATTCTGCACGTGACTAATCACAGTTCTGATAGACGCCATTGTCTTCCTGGTTCCGAATCAAGCGTCGACCTTTAGTTAGGTGCCGCCCTCAATGATCTGGAAGTCGAGTTTGAGATGCTTAAAGTTGCGGGTAAGCTTGCTGCGGAAAATGAAATCTAGGGTTCTGGTGGGATGCGAGGAAGGAGAAGGCGGCGATAGTCAGAGACGATAGAATTGTCTTCATTTTTTACGAGAAAATGAAATCTAGGGTTCCAGGTGGAATGCGAGAAAGGAGAAGACGGCGAGGTATTTCACCGAATATATTATATAGCGCTAGGGTTTTGTAGTTCATAAAGGGCTGCAGCAGATAATATGGGCCATTGTGTTCTCGATATTCTGGATCTACTCGAGCCCAAAGTATGGAAACCGTACAACATACGTGTGTATGAACTGGATCATCAGTAGGCATTGGGTTTGCTTTGATTATTTGTATCTAAGGAAACACTGTAGTTATTAGCAAAGAAAAAATATTTTTGAATCTAAGGAAAGCTTCTAAGCACTTTCTATTAACTAATTTTATATAACAGATGTTATTAATGATTATTTGTTAACCATCAATCGTTAGTTAAACAACTAATACTCATTTATTGATTACAAATTATTAATTTTCTAATTATTAATTAGTAATAGAAATAATTTCATATTTTGAATTAATTATCAATTTTTATTTTATTTCATATTTTGATCACGTTGGTTAAGTCATCCAAATATTCATTACGATTTTAAGGTTCAATTATCATAAGAAAAAAAAGAAAAAACTCACTAGTTTTTCAAAATTTTGAATATTTTATAAAAGTTCCAGTTCATTGATTATTATTTTTTAATTAATTTGTAAAAATTTCAATATTTTATAAGTTTTGTCTAGAAAAATTTAATCTTTTTTTGAAATACTAGATGTTATATATAATTATTACCCATAACTATTAAATATTAAATACTAATAATAAGTACCACTTTTTAATTATTAAAGATTGATTTCTTATTAATCATTCGTTATTATAAATTAATGTATTAAATGTTAATTATTAGTTGTTAATTATATTAAAATATAGTCATATATTACAACGGTCAAAAAATAAAAGTTGTGATAGGCTTTTATTACAACTGTCAAAATGGCACAGTTGTTAAAAATAAGTTTATAACAACTTTTCTGGAAAAAAGTTGTAAAAAACATTTATTACAACGGTGCTTTTACCACCGTTGTAGAATTAAAGTTGTAATATGGTGTTTCTGTTGTAGTGGGAACAAAACCACACATGATTTAAGCGTGGTTGACATGGTAACCATGTCAAACCAATATGTGGAAAACAGATCAGCCACATCTACATTATAAATTCTTTTATGATTTTGGTTTTGACGTAGATCGTACCATCCCGAACTGATGAAGAATTGCAAGTTGATATAGTTTTGGATTATTCATACGAATTCACGATGTATGATTTAAGTGGTAAAAGGTTACTGTTTGAACTAGTTATTTAATTTTTGGATGATTTAATTCTTGTAAGTGGTAAAAGGTTACTGTTTGAAAGTACATGGTTGACTTTTCTTCCACGTAAGTTGTAATCGTGGTCACAACTCTTTCCACATAAGATTTAAACGTGTTTAGAGTTGTTTCCACATTTGTGTACTACGTGGTTGAGTGCTTTACCTCGTTTATATAGAGCGTTATTTTGACACAAAGTAAAAAATTATATATATTTTTTCATCATTTGTTTATTATTTCAACTAACATAGTATTATCTATTTTTAATGCAGATATTTTCATCTTGAAAAAGATTGATTGGGTTCGTGATACGAGAAAACGTCTTGGCTTTGTTATCATAATATTGAAATCAGATACCGATCGGTCAAGAAAGCAAGAATTACGTTTGGTTGTAACAAAGTGGTTCATACAAGAAGCGAAATGATAAAAGCCCGAAGAACATTAGAATGACGGGTACAAAAAAGTGCAACTGCCCCCTTCAAATTTAAAAGTGAAAAACATCCGACTTTAGATGATTGGCGATTACGTGTTGTTAGAGGAGTTCATAATCATTCAAAATTGCAAAATACAGAAGGTCATTCTTATATTGGTCGATTAACGGAAGATGAGACGAAGATAGTTATTGAGATGCATAGAAACCTGGTAAAGCCAAAAGAAATTTTAGCGACCATTAAAAGAAATAATACGTCAAATTCTACCACAATCTCAACGATTTACAATCTAATCAAAGCAAAAAATGCTATAGAGCAGGCGGGGCATTCTCAAGTTCAATATTTGTTTAGTAAATTGAAGGAATTTAGTTATTTTGAATGACACCATAGAACATTAGACGAAACAGATATTATTAAAGATATTTTCTGGGCACATCTCGTTAGCTTGGATTTTCTACGTACATTTCCTAGGGTTATTATGTTAAATTGCACATATAAAACGAATAGGTACAGAATGCCTTTACTTGAAATTGTTAGGGTTATTTGCGCAGATCTTACTTTCTGTATTGCAATTGCGTATTTAGTTGCTGAAGACGAGGAAAATTATATATGAGTTTTAGAGCGTTTAAAATCAATTATGGTTGATTGTGAAGTAGAATTACCATCAGTGTTCATTTCCGATAGAGAGATTGCATTAGTAAATGCTATTGGATTTGTGTTTCTGAAGTCCGCACGTATGTTATGCACATGGCACATTAAAAATAATGTTCTAACGCATATGCAAAAGAAAGTGAAAGGGCTGGAGCTTGAGGAGAAAAAGTCATTTTTATTTGATTGGAATGAGCTAGTATGTTTAGAAAATGTTGTTGCTTATAATGAGAATCTGCAAGTGTTGCATGAAAAGTATGCAAATCATACTTCACTTTTGAGATATATTCATGAGATTTGGTTGGATATATATATATATATATATATATATATATATATATATATATATATATATATATATATATATATATATAAAGATCGATTTGTTCAAGCATGAACGGATGAATACATGCATTTTGGAAATTATACTTCTAATTGGTATTGTTACCTTTTACTTTGTTTATATTTATTCAACATAATAATTAGCATTATCATACTCATTTGTGCATGTCATGTGCAGGGATGGGATGATAGCAATCTTGATAAATGTTATTGAATGGAAATATTTTATTATTGAATCTTTTGTTATTGAATTGGGATCAATCTTTTGTTATTGAATTGGGAGCACATATCCTGGAACCATGTTAATGAATGGAAATCTTTTGTTAACTTATGACTTAACTTCGGTTGATATTCTTTTTTTAACTTTCTACGGTCACATCGGTCTGACAAAACATGGAAACATAAACAACCACGAGGAATCCATACGTGGTAATCTTGAAAACCATGTTAGTATTATACGTGGATTAACATACAACCACGATAATCTGCTATGTGGATCCACAATTTTACAAAGCAAGTTGGATTCCTGAAACCATATAACTTTGTATTTAATTTTTTTTTGGCGTGGTTCGGAGACAAACCACGATTCAGCCATGCTTAGTTCGTAAACTAACCTCGTATGTATGCTTTCTTAACCTCTTTTCTTTTATACGTGGTTTTGACCCTGACCACGTTTTTACAGAGTTGGGTAGAAACAGAAAAGTAAAAAAAAAAATACAGCAACCTAGAAAAATAGCAATACCATCCAAAACACAACATATAACTGAAACAACATAATTTTTTTCCATATAACTGAAACAACAATCAAGTTACAACATTGAATCAACACCCAAATTAAAGCATACCAGCAATAAAATCAATAATAAAATTGCATACAATAAACTTGTTCCAAAATACATTGAAATTGCGTACCAGCAATGAATCTAAGTATAACATTAAAACAACATACAAATTACAACATACCATCCAAAAACAACATTAGCAACCGATATCCAAAATACATTATACCATCAAAAATTTGTCCACCAAAATACAAATTACAGCATTCCATCATAAACAAACTAAAACTAGTAAACAAACTAAACTTGAGGCCTGAAGTATCGTCCAACAGCAACTCTAGCATTAGCAACTTGAGGATTATGATCATTCAACAAGAATTTGAACTAAATATAAGCAAAGTATGGTATGATAATATAATCTGATTCAAAATGAAACATACCAAGTACAATTGATTATAAGTGGGCTGAAAATGGGAGGCTTCAAACACGACATTATCCGGTAGGTGTAGTGGATTATGAACCCACAAGATACAGTGCTCAACATACAACTCCATATAATCATCTGTGTAGCTCAAAAAAGAATGATGGAAGGGTACTGATCTACTTCTTCTGCTATCACGTGATTGTACCAATTCTCCCATATACTCTCCAATAATTGATAACTCACCAGAGTGTATGTAGTAGAAGTTGTACCTCGACATGCATTTACTGCTACAAGAGGTATAAGAGCCGAGGGAATGTTTCGAACTCTACCAAACTATCTAAGCACTCTATCAGGATAATACGGCTCTAAAACATTCAAGTTGAGAATGCAACCACTATACCAAGATATAGGATGGAATGCATGATAGTCTCGTGCAAAAATATAAGGATCGAAGATAACCTATACAAAGATGTAGAGAATTATTAATTCTACATGTAATAAATCATTAATTCTAATTTAATGATGGTGTCATTACTACTATTAGTTATATAATAAATGAAAATATTTACCTGTTCAATTTGAATGTTATCGAGGAATAAGCGTATATCGACTATTGAAGCACCACAATCAATAGACGGATTCCATCGAGAAACACTGGGTAAATTCTCATAGTACATATTTGTTGATGGATGAAAGCTGGGAAAGCGCTCAAATATCCGCGGCTCAAGTAAACAAAGAAACCCGACAATTTGTTTCACACCCATGTAAGTTGCTAATCCAAGCTGCCTATAGAGAAAAGCTGGCGCTGCTGAACCCTATGAGTATGTATTGACAGCGTTCAAGTATTTAAGTGGATCCAGAATGGAAATGTGCACATGAGTCTTGCTTTTATTGACAAACAACGTGTTGCCAAGCAAATATAATAAATATACACAGGCTGCACGCCTAATTGCCCGATCCGTCCAAGCATCACTCATATCTTCAAATACATCATATAATGTAGGCAAACTTAGTTTATAAACAACCCGGTCATTCATTTCCATCCTAGCTACTTGTTTAGAAATTCCAAGATACTTTGAAACAATGCTAACAGCCTGCTCCATGTCATATGACCTACTTTGTATAGGTTTGCATTCAACTGGAATGTGTAATAAAGATGCTACATCATCAAAAGTAATGGTCATCTCACCGAATGAAAAATGGAAAGTATTAGTCTTTGGATACCATCTTTCTACGAACAACGATATCAAATACTAGTTAACACTCTTGTAGCAAGTGCTAACAATAGGATGTAATCCTGACAACTCAATGATAGCTTTGAATCTTTTAGCATTGTCCATAATCTTCCAGTCCGATACCTTTTGTGC
This sequence comes from Allium sativum, assembly GCA_030737875.1. Classification (NCBI taxonomy): domain Eukaryota; kingdom Viridiplantae; phylum Streptophyta; class Magnoliopsida; order Asparagales; family Amaryllidaceae; genus Allium; species Allium sativum. The sequence continues at coordinate 437,375,095 of CM060912.1, forward strand.
ATGGTTGACACATATAAGTGATGCTCGTTCCTACACAAATAAATATGTAATTTAGAACATGAAATAGTTAAAATTCATTTACTTAAAATTATTAGCCATACCTGGTCAAGCCATACCATAGAAGCCACATGAGTATCAAACTCCCTAACCACATCATTGGTTCTTGGTCCTCCTTTCTCATTTACAGCTTCTTCACCACCACCCTCTGAACTTTCGCCCATATCCTCTTCTTCTTTCCCCGCATCACTCCGTGATCCATTATGCTGCTCTTCTTCTTGCTAATCTTTACTTTGTCTTACTCCAACTGTAAACTGTTCCTTGGCTTCATCATGTTGCTCATCATCCCTATCCTTATTCATGTCTGCACTTGTGCCTTGTGCTTCTTTCTCCATTCTCCTTTTCCTTTCGAAAGTCGTCGTACATTTACGAGGAGGCATCTGGAAATAAACATCATAAGCGAGTTACTTTACTTACCTTGTCGCATTTTTTTTAAAAAAAAAATTACAGGTCACCATGTAAATAACAAACATGGAACATAACTAAACCACGAAAGAAGAGTGTGTGGATAAAAAAGTTTTCTCGCATTGATTTATCGTGGTTGATATATTTTCCACGCACAGCCTCAACGTGGTAAACACCATTTTGCAGTTTCCCATGAATTTCCACTACGTGCTTTGTTATATTACCATGGACAAGGTTAATGTAGATGGTAATGAAACGACCCAAACTTCCCCGTAAAGGAAAGCTCGGACTGCTTTGAGAACAACACTCATCAGAACACAAACAGAAGAATATTTTCACTGCTATTACAAAAATTACATCAAAGTACAAGAATATAACAGAGTATGAATAAATATTTTATATTTGATAAATACAATATCAGATATTCAAATTACATTTATAAAACAGCGGAAAAATAATACAAAATACAACTGAGAGAAATACACGAATACAGAGCCTTCCGAATATCGCTTCAGCTGTAAACCAGGATCTTGTGATTATAATATCTGCAAAACCAAAACTACCAGCTACCCGTGTGGAAAATATGGGCACCCAGAGTTTAGGTTAAAACAATAAACTCCAAGTCAGTCATGGGACTGGTATGAGAACTAAAACGATTATTAGCTTGATTTTAAAGTTCGGTAAATCAAGGGACCATGCCGTATAACACGAACGGGTTTACTCCACATGACCCCTAGTTTAAAAGAAAACAACATAATGCTTTTAGGAAAAAATGAAGCTATTATAAGACTCAGGTCCCATCACACAATGTAAGGCAAGCTGGAGGATAGAGTTTTCTGTTATAATAGCCAAAAAAGGTTAATACACGAAATTTCTCTTTTATTATTACTATAAGTGCATAGTGTAGAAATTAATTTCGAAAGTAAATGTATCAATCATAGACGACATGGGTACCACATATCATGTCACCATACTAGTTCTACAATCAAAACCGTACGATGTCGTATTGGAAGTTGGATTTCCATCATGAACCAAGGCAAGAGATAGTCCTTACCGAATTCGAGACACTCTAGTCCGTGCCTCAGGACTCAGCTGCAACTGCACCTAGGAGCGCCAGGGTCGGTCATCCATCGATGATTAGTTATACCATAAACTATATGTTAGCCTGCCCTATGGGGATTAAATAATCTGGTCAGTAATGTCGACCAGATTACTATCAATATATATATATGAGGCGCCTCTCTATCCATCAAGTAATAAGCAACATCCACATGAGTAAAATGTCAGGGCTTGCAAAACGCTGACATCCCTCCTAGCTAGAAACTAACATATGTACATTTCCCTGGGGTCCTTCTCCCGTTTCTGGTTCATACTGGAGTGTGAGGCTCGCGAAGTAACGTTATACACAAAGTTATGCCTAAATAAGATGTGCTTTGATCATCAACCACAAAGCTCTGCTTTTTAACAAAAGCCTTGATCATTTGCATCTTAGCATGCCACATTGTCAGTCTATATGATACCATACCATTGATTTCTGCTAATATATAACCTTTGAGCTCGTACGTCTCAGAGAAGGGTGTTAAGCAAGAGAATAAATTCTCCGCCACCAAACAGATATATATTTAGCAGATATCAACGAATACAACATAAAGGAATACAACATTAGACATACCATCCATTTACAAGTCCGTTCTGGGTCTGAACGAAACCGAAGGCACCTTATTCCTCGTCCCATATGTCCAATACAGGAGAGAGGTCCTCGCATATCCGTCGATCTCTAAGTACGTTTGGATGATCACCACTTATTACCTTGTCTTGGGTGTACGACCCAATCAAGACATCAGTAATCACCCAAACGATGTGAAGAACTCCGATCTTCAACCACCGTCTTCATCTTCGATTCTTAATCGTCATAGAAATTATTCAGAATGGTTTAAACCCAGTCTTTCCGAATAATTCGCGTATTTTATAAACAAGTGCTATAAAAACACATCAAACGCCTTATTCCAATTCAGAATATTCTTTTAATAAAATATTCACATTATTAATCTAGTTTAAGATCCATTAGAACTCTAATTCAGTTTTAATCTCAAAAATCATTATTTAATGATTATTCAAATTTAAGACATTAATCTTATCTTTAACCGGGTTAAAGAACAAATGTTATTTAAAACATATTTAACGATAAACCCAAAATCATCTTCCACAAAAATGGAATCAACATGGAATACAGATCAATATATAATCGATATAAATTTCCGTATCAAACTAATAATATAAATGGAATAACGGCAAAGCCTTTTAAATTCCATATATAGTAACGATCTTCATTCACAGAAGCTTATCTCAATTATCATTAAATTGAATTCCATTTAATTCCAATTTAACATATTAAATTAAATTGGAAAACTTTACTTTGGAAAATTTCCATTTAAATCTTAAATAAAAGATTTATAAATTCCATTTAAATCTTAAATAAAAGATTTATAAATTACAAATTATATTTCATTGTTAATCGGGTGAAAGAACGAATGTCGTTAAAAACACAGTTCACAAGAAACCCAATTCACATTTCATTTTATTCCAATTACAAAATATAATTGGAAAATCTAATAATCTTAATTAAAAGATTTATAACTTCCAAAATTATATTTCTATTTAATTCCAATTGAATATTAATTGGAAACAACTTCATTAAATCTTATTTAAAAGATTTATTTTTTTCTAATCAGGGTTTAAGAACAATGTTATTAAAGACACCGTTCACGACAACCCAAAATCCAATTTGACCTTAAATATAAGGTTCTGAAAAGAAATTATATCAGCTTATATTCAATATCAAATTCTGAAACCAACAACTATTGTATTGGGAATAACGATATATATATATATATATCATCCAAATTCCTCACAATATTCGTATAATAATGGAATCCAATATTTTGATATTCCAAAGATAATTCCCATTCAAATCCATTCCAATATATATATATATATATATATATATATATATATATTGGAAAATTCTGGTTATTTTAAACCCATTTTCAAATCTACTTTATTTATTTCTAAAAATAATTAAATTATTATTCTAGTTAAAAACTAGTTCATTTCGATAAAAATATATTTTATCGCACAAAATTGGAATTTTTCATCTAGATTCTTTCCAAATCATTTATTATGATTTTACATAATTTTTCCATATTTTTAAAATTTTTATTATCGCCCATACAGCCGGTTTCCAATAACGATCACCGAACTGCATCCATAGCGACCTTTTTCAAATTTGATTTGGACATAATTCAAAATCCAGCCATTAGATTTCAATTCTTATATTCATTGGAAAGCTCTTTTCGAAGAATCCAACGGTTCCGGTTTTAGGAGAATCCGGCGATCGGATCTCCCGTAATGTCAATTTAAAGTCAATGGTCGAAATTCACGAACGGTCGCTGCGCGTCGCGTTCTATTCAGGCCATTAAAAAATATATATTATATATATCGTCGTTTTCCATTTAAATCATATTTATAAATTCATTTAAAACGATTTTTAACTTCATTTTCAATTTTAAATCAAAATTGAATATTCTATATCTTTGTCATATTAAAATGATAATATTTCCAAAATATTATAATTTTGAAATCATTTCTTTTCGATGTTCATTATAAAATGAATCAAATCGATCGATAAACCCGTTTGGGTTAAAATGGCGTTTGCTTCATATTTATATTTATGTGTCCATTCAAAGATGGACATCAAAATCATAATCTTATTCTTCACCGTATATCATTTTAAAATATTGTTTATTTTAAAATGTTATTTACTTTGAAATATTATTTATTTTAAAATAATCTTTTACATTAACATGTTCTTTATATAAAAATGTTCTTTTACATTCTTTTACATTAAAATGTTCTTTACCATTGAAAATGTTCCTTTACAATTAAAAGTGATTCTTTTATGTAAAATGTTTCTTTAATCACTAAAAATGATTCTTTACATTGTTTACATTAAAATGTTTGATTTCATTAAAATGATTCTTATATTTTGTTGACAATTCTATTTCAACAAAATGACTAAAAAGAGAAAACTTCATTTTGTTAACAATTCTATTTTAACAAAATGAATTAAAATGATAACTTCATTTTATTTACAATAGTCTAATTCAACAAAATTGACACTTTTGTTTTAACACACATCTGTTTAATTGATACAAATCTATTTAACAAAAATGTTACTTTTGTTTTGACTATTCCATTTCAACAAAAATGATATTTTGGTTTCAACTATTTTATTTCAACAAAATGTAAATTTTAGTTTCACTATTTTATTTCAATAAAAATGTAAATTTTAGTTTCAACTATTTCATTTCAACAAAAATGTAAATTTTAGTTTCAAATATTTTATTTCCATAGAAATATTATTTTAATTCTAAAATGCCCTTTTTAATTCTAAAATGTCTTTTACATTATAATGTTATTTTCATTCTAAAATGTACTTTTTACATTATAATATTATTTTATTCTAAAATATTGTTTATTATAAAAACATTGTTTATTTCTGAATCGGAATGCGACTCAATCAATTACCATATAATTTCAGTTATATGGGTTTCATACACCGCACTATACAACAATAATGATAAACACTCATTAAATAGTCCGTTCACATCCATAGTGAAATTTACAACTGTGTGAGCATTAAAATAAATAAATAACGCTCATCATAGATTGTCAATCCATCGATTGACATATAATTAAATATTGGGATTAGTGTATGTGTAACACTCCACCTCCACCAGGGTCACTCTTGCAAGTACATTAGCTTTGGAGGGGTGTTGGACAAGGTAAACATGCATGCAGATATCACAAGACAGAACATATAAGTAAAACAGAGTAGTAAAGCAGCGGATAAAACTAGCATTTCAAAACCATAGTCAAGTTATATCAAAGTACTTGGTCATTATTTTTCCATAAAACAAAGTCTAGAACATAAACTGAAAAATGAAAAAAAAACATAAAGTAACTATCCCCAAAGTAGAAATAAGGCCATAGCATGCTCAAACCATACATGAGCTATCCAGAAAAGCAGCTAAAGATCCAGCTAGGTGCCAGTGTTCCCACCCTGCAAACCGGAGGGGGGGGGGGACGGAAGAAAAGAGGCGAAAGAAACCGGGTCAGTCAAAAAGAATGGTAAGTCCTATCTACTATTAGTATAAAAACTAATAAAGTTAACTGGACATGTAAAGCAGAGATGAAACATAGGGGGATAACTGGCATGGTGAAAAGTTAACAAGATAGATCAAGTGTGGCATCGCATATACAAGGTTAAGTTGCACCAGGTGTGTACTAGTATTCCAATCCATGTCAAGTATAAACAAGAAATGATCCCTTGGCCCAAAGCTGGCCCACATCATGAGATGACCTAAATCGAGGTCCAACTACTCGGTCTAGTCGATCGGCTCCCTAAAAGCCTAACTCGTCCAGTGTCGGTGTCATACGGCCCAATCACGAAGTGTAGTCAAACTGTGCTAGGTCCACCCCAGGGTATATCAAGCCCTAGGGTGCCAACCACGGACACAAATCAAGCACGCACAGTCTAAACCTACGGGTGCCCGTGTCTGCTTTTTCAACTCCGGACCATGTGCACGACCATGGTCCGCCTGAACCTACACCGGCGCACCTACTCAGCCGTCGTTTTGGTCGCTTACATGTCAGCCCAGTAATCGTGCCCCACCCTAGCCTAGTCCCTAGGGTATCATGATACAATCAAGAGGGTTACTGGTGAAAAGGACCACCTAACTAGGGTTTCTAGCGGGTTAAATGTGGTTAACCCTACCCAATCAAGTATCAAGTTGGTTAAGTGTACCCAAGGTTCATGACTTAACTGCGTCAACCCATCATGTTTAATTGGTTAAGTATTCAAGTGGTCCATGACTTAACCCTACCATGTGGCATTAATTAATTTAATGCACCCAACCTCTCACATTAGACCTTGTTGTGGTTACTAGTTAAGCCGGGCGGGTCCGGGTAGCTTTACACCACAACTTGGTCTACCCTCGGGTTCCAAGTGCGACATGACCAACTACTCACATTGGGTCCTATTGCTTGTAGCCACTAGTTAAGCCGGTCGGTTCCGGGTAGATTTATGCTACAAACTCAACCCAACCTCGAGTTGGCCACACTCATATTTTCTAAGTGTCATGTCCATTATTATGTTTACAACATAATCACAAGTCAATGTTCATGTCATATTTCAAAATCATGTTTCATGTCATTGATATTACCCAAACCCAACGCATTCCCATCGCATGTACGTTTCGCATAACATAACATAGATCAAAAGGGGGAACTTGGCAAAACATGACAAAAAGGGCATAAGGTAATAAGGTTGGCCACAAGTTAAACATGGTGGCATATGAGGCATAAATGTGTTCATTTAAACTTGCATGTTACATTATGAGCCTCAAAACATGCATACCATTCAAACTTAGCAAATAGGTGAAACATGATCATAAATGACATAGGATGGTGGCTAGTGATTCGCATATAACATCATATGCAAGATAACACAAGGTTTATGAGAGTTTCTAGGTTGCTTTATGCAACATTTTCAATCAAAGCTCATAGCTTTCTATGCATAAGGCAAAGGTGATAGCTTTACAAACATGCATAGAATATATTTATGCATAACATGATAGGATCAAAGCACATATCATACTTAGGCCCAAACTCAACTTGCAACATATCATATTTAACTTCATAGTTAGAATCTAAGAGTAGTATAGGGCTTACAATGCTATGAAGACTAGAATAAATATAAAATAAGATTGAGACGAAGCCACACTAGCAAATCCGCAACCAAAGACGATAAACTCCACTTCAAGACTTGAGAACAAGAAGGAATAACCCCAAAGACAAAGAAAGATGGCTCTTTTACTTAAGAAAGATGGCTCCTTTATGACATAGATTGATTTGAGACACTCATGCTCTCATGAAGAAGGTGGAGGCCATGATTAGTGAACATTTGGGCAGCATTTAGTTGTAGGAATGATTAATGAAGGTTTAGGCTAGGTCTAGGGGTCTTTTTATAGAGATTAGGGGTAGTTTAGACCATAGGATTAACCCTAAAACGAATCTGAACCATTAACTCCCGTCAGAAACCAACAAAAGAGGACCCAACATGCCAAAACGGTGCACCAGAAAAATTGGTCCGACTGGGGGGGTCGACCCCTGGGTCGACATGGGTGTCGACCCATTGGGGGGGTCGACACAGGTGTTGACCCCTGTGTCGAGCCTGCCTGGGGCGGGAAAATTCCAGCCTATCCTGTTTTGGCTGAAATTCAAACCTGAATTCGAATTTGAACTGTTTCCGGGCTTGGAATTTTCTGAAAACTTCATTGGGCCATAACTTGGTCATACGGACTCCGTTTTTCGAAAACTCGGACTCTATTTCGCGTATTTTTCCGAGATGAACGCAATGGCACAGCCCGTTTCCCTTGATTCAGATTTTAAAATTTAATTCTGCCTTGATTTACATTATAACATGTTATCAAAAATACGGGTTGTTACAGTATGTCAAATATCATCCCAATACCCGTGTGGGGTTTCAAACAGCAACAGTTTATTTAAATAAATTATTGGTTAAGAGATTTAACCAATTTTCACTGTTCAAATTATAAATGAATATTTACAATCTAATTTCACTATCACATTAATATTAACATTTTTACAGGGCCGGCCCTGACCTGCGTGGGGCCCTAGGCCAGAGTGGGTAGCAGCTATAGGGAAGAGGCAAGAGAGGGGCCCCCAAATGATGGTGGTGGAAGGAAAAAAAATTCGCTTCTACCAATATGAGTTTGCCCAGCTTCGAACCTAGCACCGCCTGCGTGGAAATTCTGTAACACGACCACTCGGCCACACTTCTCTTTAGAATAACTATTCTCACTTAACTTATATATACCGGAAAAAAATTCTGAGGCCCTCCACCACCTCGAGGCCCTAGGCAGCCGCCTAGTGGGCCTATGCCCAGGGCCGGTACTGCATTTTTAATGTGTTAGCATTTCAACAACACAAAAAACACACAATACAGTCAATTTAAATTGTCCATGGTTTGTGGACGAGAAAAGTGATCTAACAGGCACAGTATACAGTTTATAATGATTAAACTGATAAAAATCTACTTTGGTAATTATATATATATTTTTCAGTTATGAAAAATAAATAAATAACAGTGCAAAAATTTTAGTGAGGAGTTCTCACCTTCGTTTCCACTCCGTCAGTCTCTAATTGATGATTTTGGTTCCGATTGGATTTGAAATTGCCCCAAAATCCAGCTTGCTCCAAATTGGACCTAATTAGTGTCTCTCAACTCCACGATCGCAACGGATCTGAAATCATCAGATTTCGACCTCGTATGTGAAAGATATTGCGTTACGAACATTGATTATAAAATTAAAATAATTAATTAAATTATTAAAAACCCTAATTAGCATATAACGTCGTTCACCTATGACCATCATCTGTATAGCTGCTGTGGGGCCACCTAACACCGACCAGACCCCACCGCCGCAACCGCCCGTCCATGCCGCGCCTCCAGCCACTGTCGCTCGCCCCTGAATGTCGCCGTCCGCTTGAAATCGCGAGGACCGCCAATTCCGCTTCTCGACGGAAATTGGCCACCACCGGCGACGTGGCGGTCGCGGACCACCATGAATCGACGCGCCACGTTATGGCACACCACCCCCCTCGATCACTTCAGCCTCTCTCCGCCTGTGGCGCTGCCAATTCGCCAAGATCTGTTCGTTGCTGACCAGAATTCTTGCTCCACGTTGAACTCCAATTTCCGATCACCACGACTGCTTTCAGACCAAACATCCAAAGACAAAATCGTAGCCTGAACTTCCTCTACAATTTCTTCAAGTGGGCCATCACCTAATTCTCGACGGTTTGCGTGTAATTCGCCAAAATCCGAAAGTCATTTTCTGGCTTTGACCATCGATTCTGGTGAATCCGTGCGACGATAGACTATGGAATTTTTGTGGTAGGTAGGGATCATCATGGTCTACAATACCCAGAAACGGTTTGGGTTGATTGTGCACAGATTGGGAGATATAAATTATTTTGTTTCCAGGGGCTTATTTGCAAAATTTTGAGAGAGAAAGAGAGAGATGGTTGTTGTCAATTTTTGAGGAAGAAAAATAATGAGGCTTTGGGAAGGTGGAAAAGATATTATATAGCAGTGGGTTAAGATTTATTATTTTATTATCAATTTTCTAGCTTTATTATTAATCCTATAGTTCGCGCTCTCTTTATTCGACAGTTATTGATGTCACAATCACATACGAACTCCATTGGCGATGAAAATTGACATGCTACTATATCTTGACGATATGGTTCTAATAAAACTAGTTTCGTCGAATTCCGAGTCCGTTTGCTCAATAAGTATGTTTTTGTCCTTATACGGCTGATCGATTCACAAATAATTTCTCACGGCCACATGCTAGCACTAAAAATTATAGAAAAATTATTTCTACCTATGTTTTGACGATACGATCCTAACAAAACTAATTTTGATGAATTTGGAGACCGTTTGAAAAATGGCCATTTTCTGGTCGATCCAATTTGACTCAAATTAACAAAACACGTTTTCTTTTGTCACGCCCACACATTAATTCCAAAAATTATGAAAATTGTAATCTAACAATAATTTGACATTCCGGATCCAAAAAAAGTGGTTTCGTCGAAAACGGAGGTCGTGGGTAAAATGGCTATTTTTAATATTAATATATATATATATATATATATATATATATATATATATATATTCCATAGCGACTATTCTGAATTTTAAACTGGGCATAACTTTTGATTTCGGTTATGAAATTTTATTTTTTCAGATTCATTAGAAAGATATTTTTAAAAAGATTTAAATATTTCTTGTTTCACTAAAATTCGCTTTATTTTGAATCCTGTACATTCAATTGAAATTTGAAATCGAATTTTCAAACTGCCGCGCCATTTCGGGCTCGTTTTATAGTTTTAAATAAATTTATATATTCTAACTTCGATTTAAATGATTTTTTTCGTCGTTATTCTTTAAAATAAATTATTTTAAATATATTAAATCCATTAAAACAGTTAAAATAAAATTTTTAAATTGGTTCAGAATTTCCGGGTTGTTACAGTAAAACATCCCCGTAAACATCATTCGTGGATAACATATTTTCCGTGTAGTTTTAGCCCGTGGTAACCTGGATCGAACCCAAAAAAAAAAAAAAAAAAAAAAAGAGAAGGAAAAAAAAAAGAACCAAATTTCTACCTAACAGTAACAATCCGTGGTAATCTGGAACCACGTTATCCCCCAAACAACAACAATCTAAATGCACACAATTCAAAATCAATACCAAAACCTAAAATCGAAAAATTTGAGAAGAACCCTGAATTAGAATTGACATTACCTTGTTCATAGATTACTTGAGTGCGAAATCGAAATCTTTGAGAGCGATGAATATTGAGAGTGAAATCGCTTGAGAACCGCGAGAGAAGTATACGTGAGTGAGCGAAAACCTAGAAATTTAGAATGAAAGTTACGTATGAGGTGGAAAGAAGGGGGCTGCTAACTAATTACAAGGTTATACTTGTTTTGTTTATTTAAGAGGGGGTGGGGGGAGGCTACTAATTAAAAATGGGGGTTGGAATACAATTTGCACGTATGTATTTAGATAAAAATATTCGAATGTGAATAAGTTTACAAGTTCAAAACTCTATCTATCAAAAAAATGTATATATTTTTTACTTTACAGGAAAATACTCTAAAGGACAAAATGAACAAAAGAATGTTCCATAAGAACAAGAGGGAGAGTAATTATAGTGGGCCCCTGAATTTCTCCATTTACACTAAATTTTGTCCTTGATGATGAAATTTTACATCCATGTCCTCATCGAACAAATTTTTGTTCCTTTTGTCCTTCAGGGCAAAACCCCTATTTTCTATACTCGTAACAAAAAATTAAATTCAATAATTTTATTGGGTTTTTTGTATGCAATGTGTTACATGTATGATAAAAATTCACTGTTTAACTATGAATCCTTTTCTTTTCCAAGAAAAAGTAAAAAAAGCATATTTCAGAAAAGAATAAAAGGAAAAGAAAAAGTGTGAAAAGGACACACAACTAGTCAATTCAATTTTAAATCCATTCAGAAAAAAAAAAAAAAAAAAAATTAGGACCCTTCGGTTTGTCACTTTTCCGGTATCGTTTGATTTTATTCTCAACTCCTAAACCCCTTGGGTACACGGCAAATGCCGCTAAAATAAGATTATCACCCAGATCCAACGGCTGAAAGTCGAGATGCCAATACGAACCAGTACGCCTAATCCCTTTTTTTTTTTTAACATCGACAAAAACGGTAGTTCAACGTTACTAGTCAGGGGACGAAGAACAAAGAAAGAGGGAGAAGAGAGAAAATGGGTCTTCTCTCGAATAGGGTGGAGAGAACAGAAATTAAAGCGGGAGATCACATCTACACTTGGAGAGCTGTATACACTTATTCTCACCACGGTATCTTGTTTTCTTTTTCCTTTTTGTCTTTGAATATATCTTTTTCATCAATTTTATGTACAAATTGTTGTTAATGCAATGCATGTTGATTTTATTATGGTTTGGCAACTGGAATTATTTGGTATAGTCACTGTAGTAGTGAGTTGGTCTCGGAATACTAGATTCGGGTTAATAATTGTGATTTCTTCAGTAGAAATACCGATGTAATCTGAATTGCGCGCACTTTGAGCCGCTTGCATTACTAAAACTTGATTACGTGATTTTCTAACTGCGGGCTTTTTAAAAGTTCTGGATTCATGTGACCAAACTTGATTTTATTGTCAAGCTTGCTAAAACGGTAAAACTGGCTGAGCAAAGTTGCTTATCGCAAATGCACAGCTCTGCTTTTAGTTCGATCTTTGGAGAGTTCCTGGATAAAAAATTCATGGATATGTTGTCATATCGGCTATGTAGGCTATAAGGGCAAGTAAATTCTCAGAATAGAAATGAATTGGTTCTGTTTGTTTAGCTAGTGTTAGTTCAACAAGTTTACAAACAAATAACATTTGTTGTACTGTTATATCTTTTATTAGATGCATAATTCATCATAGGTATCCATTTGTTTACTTCTTTGTTATGTGCTTTTATGATCTTAAGAAAGAATAACCTGAAATGAAAGATTGCCTCTTTACGCTTGATTCTTTACATTCTTGTATCAACTTCCATTTAGTTATTTGTAACATACAGCCAAGCCTTTTTGCACTTTAACCTATTCTTAGATTTAGTAGCTTTGACCTTAAGCCTTCATAACTGCTTGCTTTGAAGAATCGGATACTTTAGCAAGCAGTCAAACCATACCTGTTAATTCACTAGTATTATCGACAAACACTTGAATAGCTTGACTGTTAGCTGGATGGCTGTTTGGTTAAGTTGATGTAAAATGTTCAATTTTGTTAAACACTATTACATAACTGGCTTGCTGATGCATCAAGTCCTTAGAAGCTGATAGCTGAACTGAATGATCAAGCGTGAGCAGGGCTGCAGGGGAATTCTAGGCTTCTCAACAGCTCGGAGTATTTAAATTAATAGCAGATGTCTATGAAGTTACAGTAATTTAATGTTGGCTGCTGCTCAAAATCAAATGTACATGCCACTGTCCCACTTACGAGAAATTTTATAATGCTTTAAATCACCACGATCAGTAGGCAATGTGTACATGATTAAGCCATCTTCCAGTACATTATTTTCTGCTAAGTTCCACTAATGTATAACCCAGGTTCATATGCTTATTCTTGATTTATCAGTGCATGTCTAATTTCTGCTTACACATTTTCTTGAACTTCAAGTATAATTTTATTTTTCTTGCTCCTCGTGACTTAATACCTCCTATAACCACACTTAATTCTGCGACCTGAATCCTGAAATATCAAGTTTACTTATGCGTGGGTTTTGTGGAATTCATGCAAGGCAATATCTAATATCAGCATATAGATCTGAGTGTCAATTCAGCAGTTGATTTTTTTTTTTTTTTTTTTTTTTTTTATAGAGTTGCATTCAGTGACCATCCGTAGTTAAATTTGTTATGCTAACTTTTACCACTGTAGGCCATTGCTACTCTGCCTATTGTCTCACGGTTGATTTCACTATAAATCACCTGCTTAAAATTTTCCTCTTTCCCCCTTTATTTGGAAGGATACCACTCCTGGAATTTGTTCAACTTTTCACTAAAAACTGGTACGTGATGGCATATTGCTTTTGCTTTTGCGTTGTTGATAGTTATCCCAGTGTTGTGGACATAATAATTCATCTGAATGAGGTTCATGCTGTCACGGTTACTTCTCCGTATGTATAATTAAAGGTTACTGGCATCTTTTGAATCTACCTGTCAATAGGTAATATGAGCAAATAGCTTTTAACATGTGTTATGTTTTGGAAAACAGCGCATCTTTTCTGAACATACCCAATAATAGGAACACTATAATCCAACTATGGGTGGTGACCACTGTGTATGTTTTTATTCTCTGATACAAGTAGAGGTTCTTCCTTTATGTAGAACTTTGGAATATGAAGTCCGATAGTCCAGATCAAAACGATATATTTTATTGTAGTCCTATTTTATGTGAGTTACAAACTACAATTATATGATTTAGATTATCTTATCTTACAGTCTGGATTGATATGGATCACCAGATGAATTTTTCTCTGGCTATCGGTTACCAAAGTGGATATGATTATATGCGATGATGGTACTTTAGTCTTACAGTCGTGATTGCTGATAAAGTGAAAATCGTTATATCAGTTTTTTTACATGTCCTAAAACCAAACGCTAAGATCGACTGATTACAAAAACATCCATAATCATTAAGTATACCCAAATTGGAAATTTTGAAACTTAGTTTGTGTTTATTCTTTATTGACATGTGCAAATGCGAACATTTTATTTAACATATGTTCTATTTCCTTATTATATTTGAATAGCTCTCTTCTTCCAAGGCTAATGAGATGTATTATAGTTTTGTAGCATCTGGGGTAGATTAATTTTACTCCGGCTATTGTCACATGGCGAATGGACCGCAAGGTTAGGGCCGTCAATTTCGTACACGACCCAAAACACGACTCGTAACCCGCACGAAAAAAACCCGACTCGACCCGACCCATTTATAAACGGGTTATTTTCGGGTCAACCCCCTCTGACCCGTTTAATAAACGGGTGGGTTACGGGTTGACCCGCGAACCCGTGGATTGACACGTCCTAACCCGTTTAACATAAAACATACCAAGCCCAAGCCGTATAAAACCATTTTTATGGAATTCATACGCCCAACAGAGAGGTATTTTTAAGTGTAAAACCATGTATGTGCCTTTTTAAGTGTTGTGTTTTTTAGCAATGTATTATTCTATTTCGGTATGCTTTTATTTTGCAAAATGTAGGTGATAAAGGGATATCTGCAAAATTAAACGGGTCAAAACGGGTTGATCCGACCCGACCCGTTTATAAACGGGTTGGGTTCGGGTTGACATAATATGACCCGTTTATTAAACGGGTTGACCCGACCCGTTTAAAAATTGACCCGAACCCAACTTGATCCGACCCGAACCCGACCTGACCCATTGACAGCCCTAGGTCCATGGGACTATTGAGTCCTATGCACACATTTTAAATATAGCTAGGTTTTTTGTCTACATTGGATTAATCAGAGTTAACTAGTTGTACTATTTTATATCTTATTTTAATAAATTGGACTAAGACAGCGCATAAATTAATACAATCATTGTGAATTACTGAATGACTTCCACTTTCATTTGCTAAAGATTCTTCCAAAACTCACAAGCATGTTTATATGGATCTTAATTAGTGATATTTAGTTGACAACATATGCATGTAAACCAGCTCAAGTCTCCCTGCTTCCATTGACTTAATGTACCCAATTGAATCTTAACCACACATCATATGAATTAATTGTTGAATGAGTCACATTACGCAGTTGAAGAAATGAGATGATATAAAAAATAGTGATTGAGACGAAGATGGTAGAAATGGGACATAAGAATTGAACCAGTTGTAAATTTATCTTTCAGCATTCTATTGATGCTAAATATTGAGATTAGAGTTTTGTTGTACATGCTTCTAGCTATGTTTAAATTGTACTCGTTTTGTTATCAGGTTAACCTGATTAAGAAAAAATGAAAGCAAATCAAATTGAGAATAAAAAAAAAAAAAAAAAAGTGATTGGAATGAAATAAATACAAATCTATGTTTAAATTATACATGATTTAAACTTCATGTACTTAAGGATTTCATAAATGCAGGAATTTACGTGGGAGGAGAGAAGGTAGTGCACTTCACACGCAAAAAGGAAACACCATCCACCCCAGCCCCACCAAACCTAACAATATCATCATCATCTTCATCTAATCCGACCACCCCCTGCCCGACCTTCCCGGACTGCGGCTTCCAGACCCCAAACAGCCATGTGATCCTGTCCTGCCTAACGTGCTTCCTAGGCTCTGGCTCCCTGTACCGGTTTGAGTACGGCGTGCCCCTTTCCCTCTTCCTGTCCAAGCTCAGAGGTGGCACCTGCACCATAGCCCATTCTGACCCACCCGACCAGGTCATCCACCGCGCCATGTACCTTCTCAGAAACGGGTTCGGACGGTACGATCTCTTCGAGAACAACTGCGAGGACTTTGCCATATATTGTAAGACGGGACTGCTGTGCAAGGATGAGCAAGGGATAGGGAGGAGTGGGCAGGCCTCCTCGGTCGTGGGCCTGCCTCTGGCTGCCATGGTGTCCAGTTCTTTGAAGATCCTGGCCGCCGGGCCTGTTGGCATGGGGGTGGTTGGCGCTGGCATGTACTGTGCTGGTAGGTATGTTACTGATGTTGGGGTTAGGCAGGATGTCATCAAGGTCCCTGTTGAGGATTTGGGTTCTGCGCTCGAAGATGATGATGCAGTAGAACATTGAGAATTCCCAAGCTGCAAGATCATTTATATAAAGTTGGAAATACGAGAAGGAAAGAATTTATGCAATTTTATTACATGAAAAGGAGGGTATATCAATACTGTCTTTTAGTTGAATATCATGTATCGTTGATGAACTGCTGCTGTCAAATGTAAATATGAAGCAATGCCGGACTTTTTAGAATAACTTATTCCTGATCTGTATAATCTTCAATTGACTGTCATTGTTTGGGAAGCTTTTTTATTGAGTATCGATGTATGATGCATAACATAGTTGATAGTATTACAGTTAGTTGTATAACATTGATTATTTTTTTGAAAAGAAATATATAGTATAACAAAAGGAAGAGTCTAGCCACTCTCCAACGCCTCACTAAAACGGTTTCCACTAGGGTTGTATATCGGACAGGACAGTCCGTTGTCCGGCTCGGTCCGAAGCTATAAGGTGTCCGGTCCGTGTCCGTCCGATTCTCTTATAGGACAGAGCTTGGACACACTAATTTTCTGTCCGATGATGTTTTTCTATTATATCGGACAGGACAATCCGTTGTCCGACTTGGTCCGAGGCTATATGATGTCCGGTCCGTGTCCGTCCGAATTCTTATAGGACAGAGCTTGAACACACCTCCGTCCGGTCCGGTCCGACCCGTTTACACCCCTAGTTTCCACGGAATGCAGAAACCGTGCACGCCCATAAACAAAAGAAACAGAACAAAAAACATGAAAACCAAAAATGCGGACAACGGCCTAGCGCAAGCAAAGCAACAGGCACGGTAGAGGAAGCCCCAGCAGATGGACACCAACTTGATGATAGGCGATGAAAACCCCTAGCAGGACACCAACTTGATGATAGGCGATGAAAACCCCTAGCACTACAAGAAACGTGCATAGAGTTGTAGCACGGACAAGCCGTGTAAGAGGTGCAACTGACAAATGCTGGAAAAACTGAACTGATGGCCCTGAACCTTCGAAACGTCCTGCTCTTCAAGCTCCCTCAAATCTGATGAGGCTAGCGAAGCCTGTGAAAGCATCAAAACTTCTGATTCAGCAAGAGCTCCAGCTGTACCTGCTCCAGAAATCTCACATTTGATGAAGAAATGAATGCACCAAGCTCCAAGCAGACCCTATCCGACAACCTAAAAACTAGGCCATGCATAAGTAGCAACCGAGATAAGATCGGGTTGGGGGGGGGGGGGTGAGGGGGGTGAGATAGAGAAAAAAGCAGCAGTATACATAAAACCTGCAAGCCAGAAATCAACCAATACATGCTCTGTGAGTGGCTGCTACCGATGAGACATCAAAGATAAGAGCCAACCTCCTTGAGCGGGATTCAAAGACGCCCCTGAAAGAACTACCACGAAACGCTAGGAACACATCGTTCCTAACTTTTCGGATAATGGTAGGAGGGTCCATAGTCACTTCGTCAAAAATTGCCTTATTCCGCGAGCACCGGATGTGCTAGCAGACCAGACAAGGAATAAGACAAAGAAGGATTGATCGAAAAGATTTTCCTGAAATGCCGGACCACCAGAATCTCAGTGAATCTTCAATCGAGGTGGCATTTCCTCGGCAACCCATAAGATTTTCGAAGTAATTCCAAACAGCCCTGGCACAGGTTCCAAAGAACAACAAATGAAAAGAGGATTCAGAGCATCTAGAATTGCAGCACCTGCATCTGGACACGAAAGGGATGCCATCATGCCGATTCTCTGAAGGTTCTCATCTATTAGTAAACGTATAACATTGATTACTATGTGAACTTGTGTAGGTGGTCGTAGAATAGGGACTGATGGTTCAACGAAATCATTTTTATTGAAACAATCTTGAATCTACCCACCAATGGAACTAGTGTGTAATCCGTGCATTGTACATGATAATATTGTTAAAAATGTTATTTATCATTTTAATGTTAAAAAGAGAATCTTGTTATGTAATATATGATAAAGTTTAATGTGAAATACACACCCTATTTATTAAAATTATTATGATTGTTTATGCGTTTATGTTGTATAGCTTGCATAAACAATATGTATGTATGTGTATTTGAGATTTTTTATTTTTTATTAATATAGATATAAATGTTGAAATTGATGTATGTTACTAATCTACTCGATGAATTAGCAAATGTTATTTAATAGAATTTGTTTAAATAAGTTAAATGTAAAATTATGAAGTTAGTTTCACTGTATAGCATAGGTAGAAGAATTGAGTTTTTTTTTTCTTTTTTGCAAAAGATGTATAGATTTATTGTGGAGTTATTGATGTTCAAAAAGAATTTTATGATATAATATGTAGTAAATTCTTAATATGAATGAATCATAACTAATTTACAAATTAACTTTGTCATTATTATAGATATAAATAGTTCATGTTATGTGATTTATAAATCTTTATAGTTGCACGGAAAACTATCTTTTCTAATGAATAAACATAATAAAATTGGTGTATATTTTAAGAACAATTATAAAAATGGACTATATACTCTCTAAAGATTATTAAATAAATATAATTTAAGATTTCTTAAGTAGTTTAAACATACAGAATGAAATATAAAATATCACGAAAGAATTAAGGAAGCTCGGCAAATAATTGTAGAAATGTTAAAATGAAGGTATATAAAGTTGAAATAACTTTTTCAATTTATGATAAATCTTTTGAGATAAGTGTGTAAAATATTAAATCTTTTACTATTGTTTACATGTTATAAAATAAAATAGAACATATCATAAAAGAGAAGACATTAGAGAGAACATAAGAGATAAAGGAGGAAACTTTTTATTTCTCTTGATTCAGTGTACATAATTCTATTACATTGGCTCCCTTATATATTGGCTTTGGAGCTGATGTTAGCCTTACACCCAAAATGTGGGACTAAAAATAATATGACAAATGCATATTCACTTATATGTATTACAACACTCCCCCTTGAATATGCGTATGTAAAGATGATAAGATTAATTGCCTCATTAAAAACCTTTTTATGAAAAACCCCGTGGGAAAAATCATAAACAAGGAAAAAAGTACAATTTTTATTTCATCTTCAGGTAACATATTGACAATGTTCCAATGAGGGTTGATGCTTCTGGATCAAAATAATGTCTCATCAAAAACCTTACTAATAAAAACCCAGTGGGAAAAACATTAGTGAAGGAAAAGAGTGCATTACAACATAATATATGCTCCCCCTGATTCGTAATGCATTATTCAAATAGTTTGGTGATGCAAGCGGCGCATACCAATTTTATATACCATCTTCTGCAATGTTGATTTTGGAAGTGCCTTTGTAAATAGATCTGCTGGATTTTCTTGAGATTGGATTTGCTTCACTTCTATCTTATTGTCCTTTTCAAGCTCATGTGTGAAAAAGAATTTAGGAGAAATATGTTTTGTCCTATCACCCTTGATATATCCTGCTTGAATCTGAGCTACGCATGCTACATTGTCTTCATAAATAATAGTTGATCTTTCTGTAGTTGAGGGAAGTTGACATGTGCTTCGAATATATTCAATTAATGACCTTAACCAAACACATTCTCGACTCGCTTCATGTAGTGCTAAATTTTCAGAATGATTGGATGATGTTGCTACCAATGTTTGTTTTGTAGATCTTCATGAAATAGCTGCATTGTTGTTTGTAAACATATATCCAGTTTGTGATTTTGCTTTATGTGGATCAGAAAGGTAACTTTAACACTTCTCATTGAATATGTGTCTTCAAATTCTTGAATGCTCTTATAGTAATTTGAAATTATCTCCCTTGAAAATTATTGCTCCCCCTCATAGATATTGTCATATTAAAATGATATTTCTTCTAAGAATTCGATACTTCAGGATCGATGTAATGCCTCATTAAAACCTTACTAAGAAAAACCCTATGGGAAAAATCTTAGTGAAGGAAAAAGAGTACAAAAACATATTTTCAATAATTTACTACATTAAATGTAGAATGATACTTCTGGATCAATATAATTCTTTAGTAAAAACCTTACAAAGGAAAACCCAGTGGGAAAGACCTTAGTTAAGGATTAAAATACAGATTAACTTAAATAACATATTTGAGATGTTATTCCTTGATGTGGTGCTTGATTCTTCTAGATCAAGATAATGCCTCGTTATAACTTTCAAATATTACTTTGAGGATGACAATTCTGGATCAATATAATACCTCATTAGAACTTTACTAAGAAAAACCCGGTGGGAAAAATCTTAGTTAAAAAAAAAATGCATACTTTTTGATATCTCAATTTCGTTATAGATACTTCTGGATCCATAAATATGTATCTCATTGACTATATTACTTAAACAAATCTTGTATAGAAAATAAACTCAAGAGATAATAATCTTTACTCTTCATACTTTCGATGTTCATCATTTATTAACATTTGCCTCATTAAAACCTTCACAATGGAAAACCCTATGGGAAAAAACCAAAGTGAAGGAAAAAGAGTACAACATCACAAGAAAATTCTTAATGAACTTTTCTTTAAAGACTTTTGTGTGCAATTTCATGCTTCAGGCATGTTTTCTTATTTAAAACACCTTTTGTTTGCGCTTGCTTGCTATACACTTCGAGTATTTACAATTTTGTGCTTCAATCAGGTTTGCACATTGCGAACAATAATAGTTTCATTACAGCAATACTTATAAGCAGGAAGTAATCTACTCATCTTGAATTATATCAAGATTTTCATTACAACAATACTTAGAAGCATGTTGTAATCTATATTCTATGTTCTTTGCATTCTTTTTAATCACTAAAGTTATTTATGTTCTTCAGGAACCTTTACATTTCAATGAATTTTACATATCGCAACTATACTCAAAAGTATATTAAATGGTTCATTACAACAATACTTAGAAGCAGTAAATAGTCTACTCGTCATGAATTATATCATGATTTTCATTATAACAATACTTAAAAGAATGTTGTAGTCAACTTTCTTTGTTCCTTATATTCTATATAACCAACAAAGTAGTTTATGTTCTTCAGGAACTAATATTCTTTCACCATTTCGTGTGATTTAACAAATATTCATACCTTCGAGGTTTATTCAGTACTTTGCGGACTACAGGTCTACGTTTCTCAATTAGAGAAGGATTCATGATGGCCAATCATGATTTAACATAAGAGCTTTACTTTTTATAAATTTATCATTGATGATTATATATTGTCAGTTCTAGATATAATTTACTGAGATCTCTTTATTTATCTATTTTAGGTACCTAAACCACTTCTGGGGTTATTTGACAATTATGTCATGGATCTCTTCAAGAGACTCCTTAGGTGTTTCTTTAAGAACACTCACCTCCTTCATCTTACATCTTTATTACTTACTTCAAAAGTGTCTCGAACTGACTTTTAAACCAATCTTTTGGTTTATGCATTTTGATCCTTCAGGGATTCAAATATATATTGAAGCAAGTCTACAAGGGATATTATTTATAATTTATTCGTGTGTCAATTATACTGATACTCAAAATGAAATTGTATCCCTTTATCCTCCCCCTCAATGTTGACAAACATTGTCACACTAAATAATAATCATCATGAGGTTCTCATTTGATCCATTATCGCATTGCTGCTGGCAAGTATATTATATGTATATCAGTTGTTGGAGGATAACCCTTTAATTAGTCGATAAGATGCATTCATCATTTTTTTAAATACTTATTCTCTTTCATTGATCTAGCAATATTGGAGGAATTTTCTTATTATATAGGTTATTTGAATACACATATGACTTCAGGTCATTCAACATTCATGTTGACTGCAATTTAAATCACTAAATAATATTTATGCATAATCTATAAAATATGCTTATAACAAACTTCAGGTTGTTAGTTAAATATTTACAGATATGAATATATAAATACGTGCATCCAAATATTATAAATTTCCATAGTCTTTCTCATTTGAGTTAATGATTTTAGAATAAATTATTATAAAGATCAAACTATTGATTTCAATGTATTGATCAGTGTCATTACAAATTCTTCAGGATCGTATGATAATGTTCAAAACTTCTGGTTTTATCAAACTTCTGGTCCAAATAAATATATGAACAACTTCAAGTTGTTAAGTTGATGGAGTTTTAATATTGCTTCTGCTATATTCCATAAACACCATTTGTGGAGTTTTAATACATATTTTCTCCTTTAGGAGAAATTTATGAACTTTTCTACAAATATTTATTACTTTTAATGCAGAAATCTCTTCTGGAGATATTTTATTAGTTTCATATAAACAGATCTCTTCTAGAGATATCTTATCATTTCCAAATATACAAATATCCTCTAAAGATATTTTGTTATCACCGCTTCTGGGATGAACTTATCTCCTCCATGCAAACTATTGAAATATCATATCAATATACAAAAATACATATCAAACTTGAAATGCAGTAACAAAATTAGATGCATTAAATAAAAAAAAGATTCAAGAAAAGAAATCACTACTTCTGGAGTGTATGATATTCCTTCAGGGAACATACTTTTTTTTCTT
Organism: Allium sativum; assembly: GCA_030737875.1. Lineage (NCBI taxonomy): Eukaryota > Viridiplantae > Streptophyta > Magnoliopsida > Asparagales > Amaryllidaceae > Allium > Allium sativum. Next base: position 437,398,058 of record CM060912.1, read on the forward strand.
ATTTATGTAAACGATCATAGTTGATCTGGGATGACCTAAACGATCATGCCTAACAATCAATTTCTTTGTATCTGTGAGCTTCTAGCTCACGTTTATAAAATGAGATTCAACTATACCAATTTTGGTAAAGTATAATCTAGTTGAAATTGTTCCAAATTTTTCTAAAATAAGCTTCTGGCTTTCAATTTTAGAAATAACACAAAGATATTCTTTGTTGTTTTCATTTATGACATCCATTCATTCTTATATCTTTGAAGCCAAGCAGATTTCTTTTAGAATTGCTTGAATTTACTGCATTTTGAATGAATATATCTGTACCATTTGGTAACACTATATGGGCTCTTCTGGACCCTTCAATTATATTGGCTAAACCAACTATAGTTGAAACTTTATATGAAACATTTTTAGATAATTCAGAGAAAAACTTTGAGGTTTTCAATATCGTATAAGTAGCTCCACAATCAACCAGACATATATCATCACTTAAACATTGTCGATCCATACCTTAAGAATTAAAAGCAATACAGCTAGTTGATAATTGAAATAACTTATAAATATAGATAAATGTCCATGGGAATAAACTACTTATCATGTCCAACACTACATATTATTTCTGCAATTCCATAAGCACAAGCTAAAAAGAAAGGCAAATAAACAAAAGTTTCAAACTAATACATGCTGAAAGGGAAATGAAACAAAATAAAAATCACATAGTGAGCTTCAGGCTACTTGTTACCATCATAGAAACCGCAGGTTCTAACTTTTCCATTTTATAACAAAAATTACTTTTGCATTCACTTCCGGTGTGCAAAAATTAAGATCAATATTTAGATCTTAACTCAATATGATCTTCAGGATGCATATTTTCTTTATAAAGGTTTTCCTAAGAAACAATAAATTATTTCTTCTAGAAATATAATATGACTATAATAAAACTTTAAGTTTTATCATAATTCATAAGAAGCAACTTTTCTAGAAAGTGCCCCTCCTTTTTTTTCACATATGAGAGTCATTTTAATACTTTTCTTCAAGAAAATAGTATTGATTATAAATGTAATGATCTCTTCCAATAATAAGTTTCTTCAAGAAATTATTTGTAGCATAAAGTTGGAATATAATGCTTTTTCCTCTTGTTAAAACTTTTCCTTTCATTGATTTTTCAAATCCTTTCCTATTATTGGTTATTTGCTATAAGCAAATATTAAATGCAATTATATGCTTTTATGTTTTATTTCATGTTTCTCAATTGAATATGAACTTCAGGTTCCTCGTGAACTTCAGGTCCCTCATTTGAAAGGATTTGTATATGAACTTTAGGTCATATGAACTTCAGGTCATTTGCAAGTGAACTTCAGGTTCAACCACTCTTGCCTTGTGTTTGGAAGTATGACCGTCTTCTGGTGGTCATAACGCTCCTTCAGGGAGTACCATAAGTGGATAGGATCTTTTTCAGGTAAATATTTAGATCATCGTGGATGTGGCATCTTAAAAAAATATCGGAGCCTTTGCTTTGTCCTGCTGGGACATAGTATTACCATTTTTAATGGTATCCTCTAAGCATTGAGATTGTAAATGAATCTCAGTGTTCGACATTTTTGTGAACTACACAAAAAAAAATTGCAGATGCTTAATTAAACAAAATTGACATATAAGTATACATGTTCTATAATTAAATTGAATATATTACGGCACAGAATCATAAAAAAAAAATCCAAATCTGCAAGTCATTCTCTATACATTTACAATAAACTAATTGCAATAATGAAAAAATACAAATCGTCAAGGAGCCATACACCATATAACAAAAATAATGGCCACAATAGTACATATGTTGGCTAACAAGCAGCTTGCTTATATTGAAAGATGAAAAAGCATATAAAAGTAAGCCATACATGGAAATGTAATCCTAAATATTTAAAGCATCTCATCTTGCAAGATGAAGCATTAAAAAAATGAGAATAGGTAGCCTATTATTACAATTCTTGCTAATTCTTGCTCGTTCTCTAAAAACAATTCGACTGCTGCTAATTCTTGCTCTTTCTTTAACAACAATTTTCGATCAAGCGTGAGTTCTCATCAATTTTGGGATAATCCTATTTCGTATCTGGATGGAAACAATTCGAGTGCATTCACTAGTACAGGAAGGGCTTCGTGGTACCCTCAGTCTCGATCAGAAATTTGTTATCGCTGCGGTAAAAGAAAGTATTTCTGCAATTGTTTGAGATCTCCAGGTGATGTGTATTCTTGGTATAGTTTGGATACGATTAATGTTCCGCAGTGTCAGATTCTTAATCCGGGTATGATTTTATTAAAAAATTATATAAGTCTGGAGAATCAGATTCACATCATCAACAAATGTCAAGAATTAGGGTTTAAAGAGGGTGGCTTTTATAGACCGGGGTATGAAAACGGTGCAAAGCTAAATCTTTTAATGATGTGTTTGGGGAGGATTTGGAATCCTCAGTCAAGATCATATGAAGGCAAGCGGTTCTTTGATGGTGCCATCCCCGCTGAAATTCCTCTACATTTCAAAAAACTGGTTGATGATTCTTTGTTGACAGCGCATAGGGAAATAAGGAAAAATGGTGGAAATGATGTGGATTTACCGCCTATGTATCCTGACGTGTGTATTGTTAACTATTACAATCTTGAGGGTAAATTGGGACTGCATCAAGACAAGGATGAATGTGAAGAAAGTCTAATGTGTGGTCTTCCTGTCGTTTCTTTCTCAATTGGGGATTCTGCGGCATTTGTATATAAGGATGAGAGCTTTAAAGGGGTGGAAAGGCGAATCAAACTTGATTCAGGGGATGTTCTCATCTTCGGGGGAAAATCGAGAGGTCTATTCCATGGCATCAAGCATATTTACAAAGACTCTGCGCCAAAGTTGCTTAGCATGAGGACTAATTTGAAGGAAGGGAGATTAAATTTAACATTTAGGCAGAGTATGATTTCAAGTGAAGTTCGATATCACTTGCCTAGCAAGGTTAGCTCTTCTACACGGAATTTTTTCATTCGTTCCTTCGCTGAAGTAGTGAAACAACCAAAGTATACCTTGCCAAATTGGAATGCATTCAGAAAAGTTAGCTCCCGGAATTTGTATGTTCGTAGATGTTTCCGTTGTGGGGATGCTAATCATATCGCAAAGGTTTGTAGAAATGGATTGAGATGTTTCAATTGTGGGGGTTTGGGCCACCGTAAGGGCAGTTGTACAGGGGTTTTCACTGGTAAAACAGTTAACGAACTGCTGCACTTCAACTGTTTGATGATTTGTCATAGAATATTGGATTTGTTGGATATGTATGCTTGTGATTTACCTTCTTGTATGAATGAAGGGGCTTACTTGTTACTGTCTTTAGGATGGAATTTGGAAGGTTTGGTCGATGGAATTTTGTGGAACAAGAAAATTGACACTGCAAAGATTTACCCTCCATTACCACAACCACTGTCTAGAAGAGAACATGCCTTTGCATTCAGCCTGAATCTTATTAAATTGCGAAGATTTTATTCTGATTTGAATGTTAGAAATTTGAGCGCAATATTGCAGTTGTTGGACAAAATTTTATATCACTTCGACGTATTAAATACTGCTATTAATTGCGATGAGGAAGTTACTATAATTCCAGGTTTCAGTGAGATATCGAATGACGTCTCGAACGTAAATTCTGACATAGTGAATGAGGGGGAGGCTTCCATAGTAGATGAGTTGAGGGTTGACGAGGATTGGTGCTGGTCATTCTTGTGCGATCCAATGTTAGTTGATCCATCAGTGTTGAAATGCATCAGTTTTCAATGTGAGAATTCGGCCATTGATGAGTTTATGGAGGACAGGCTAGTTAATAAAAAGGAAGATAACGAAATGTTGACTGGTGTGGATGCTGTAGATATGGGGGTTTATGCTTTTAATCATGATGCTGTGTTAGAACAGTCTTGTGTAGTTGAGGAGGAGGAGGTAAATGATTGGTATGTATCAAATGATATTGAACTGTCTAACAGTTTCGACTTGTTAAAGGAGAACAATGAGGGGATGGACTCGAGGATGGGGGGGACGGAGGTAACTAATGCAACGGCTGTCTCGAGGAAGGGGGGGGGACAGAGATAGCTAATATAATGGCTGTCTCGAAACAAGGGTCGAGGAAAGTGTTTAGACTGAGGAGGTCAAAACATATTAGATGTTCTTGGTTGAAGAAAATGAGATGCTTGAGAAATGGGCGAGGCAAGGCAATTTTTGTCACGGCTATAAATAAGGATACAGCGAGTGTTATTAATGCTATCAGTTTGGACAGGGAATATTCGAAGAGTTGTGACTTATCTGTAAATGTTATGGGAAAGAAAATGCTGGAACTGGACAGGAATGTAAGAAATCTAAACAGTATGGGGGACACAGATATTTGTTGGTCTTCTAGTGATGTAATTCAGGCGGCTAACATTTCTGATGAGGGTCAGCGAGTTTTCTCAGTTTCTTTTGACTTGAATTCTTGTTCTGTTTTTGTGGGTAAGAGGTTTGAGAAACTCGTAGGTTTGTTTCCGAGACCTGATCATGGAATATTTAGTTGGGTGGAAGAATTCATGCCCTCTTTACTTGTTTCTGCGATGGTATCTAATACATTTAGAAGTGATAGTATGTTGGACTCTGGTGGGGATTCATCTTGGAGATGTGTATCTATCACTACTGTGCCTATTGAGAGTTGCCTCCTTGATAGTGATGCTCCTTCATCTTCGACCAGGAAGAGGAGGCGCAAGAGGGTTGTTCCCAGTTCAGGCTTTGTTCGTCGCAGTGCTAGACTTAGATCTAGCTCTTCTCCTTCTCCAGGTAGGTCCCAGAGTCCGAATGCTAGTGTTAGCAATTCGGTAATGGGCTCAGGTATGATTTCTGTGTACGGTAGTGATTACTCTCCTTATGCATTAGGTAGTTTATCGCCTACTCAGTTATTTCAGCTTGCTAATGATACAGCATTTATTTTTTCGGACTTTGAGTTAGATACTGAGTTTATTAGGAGTAAGGAGCTAGAGCGAGTATCATCTATGAGTCGATGAGGTTGGTCAGTTGGAACATAAGGGGTCTAAATGAACCTAAAAAATGTGCTAAAGTTAGATCCTTCTTTATTGATCAACATATTGATATTGTTTTGTTACAAGAGACAAAAATCGAGAGACCAGATAGTAATTTTTATGCTAGGTTAGGTGGTTCCCATTTCCGCAACTGGTCATGTCTACCGGCAATTGGTACAGCCGGAGGACTCATGATCGGTTGGAAAGACAATCAGTATAAACTTGTGCATGAATTCTCTAAAATTCACTCATTACACATTATATTAGCGTCACTTATAGATAACTCATTGTTGGGCATATCTAATGTGTATGGTCCTCATACGAAGCTTGTGAGAAGATGTTTATGGGACGAATGTGCAGAATTCATGATTCTTGCCCCTGATCTCTGGATTGTAGGGGGAGATTTTAACGTTACTAGGTTTTTAGGAGAGAGATCTCCTCGTGAAGGAGATTTCTCCGATATGGAAGAATTCAATAATTTCATTCTTGTCAATAATTTGATTGAGATTCCGCTTAGTAACAGATCTTTTACTTGGTCTAGGTCTAATATTAGTGAAGTGCCGTCTTTCGCTTTATTGGACAGATTTTTAATAAGTTCGGAGATTGAAGATAGATTTCCAATCTGTAAAGTTAAAGGGCTGCCTTTTTTGTATTCGGACCATTGCCCTTTAATTCTTACATGTGACTCTAACATTTTAATTAGTAATAATTTTAAATTTGAAAGAATGTGGTTATTAGATGCTAGTTTTATTAAACTCGTTACTGTTAAGTGGAATTCGTTATTCTATTTTAATAATTTATATAGAGGAAATTCAGCAAAGATTTTTGTGGCAAAGCTCGGTAAATTAAGATTTTTTCTTAAGAGGTGGAATAAATTTGTTTTCGGTAGTGTTAGAATTCAGAAGGATAAGATTTTAAGTGAGATGTTAGACTTAGATAAGTTAAGTGAATCTAGGACTCTCAATCTAGGTGAAAGAGATAGGCTTTCTAATCTCAGGAATGATTTTAAATTGATTCTGGAAAAAGAAGAAATAATGTGGAAACAAAGATCACGTATACAATGGATTAAGGAAGGGGATAATAACACGAAATTTTTTCATAATATGGCTAATAAGAGGAGACGTGATAACTTTATTCATTCTATTTTCTTGAATAATGAAGAATTAACAGTCCAACGTGATTTAAATGAAGCCTTTACCAATTACTACAAACAAATTTTTGGAACTAGGATTAAGAGAAGGATAAACGTTAACTGGAAGGAAATCTACCCTAATGAAGACAATGGACAGTTATTAGACTTAGATGAACCTTTTTCTGAACAGGAGATTTGGAAGGCAATTTGTGATATGCCTAGTGACAAAGCTCCGGGGCCTGACGGTTTTTCTGTGCTTTTTTACAGACAATTTTGGGAGGTTTTGAAATCTGATTTAGTGAATTTATTTAATGATTTTTATAGCGGAGATTTATGTCTAGGCAGTTTTAATTTTGCTAATGTTATACTAATTAAGAAGAGAGAAGGTGCTAAACTTTTAAAGGATTTTCGTCCTATCTCTCTGATAAATGTGTCTGTTAAGATCATTTCAAAAGTTTTAGCGAATAGGCTCAGCAGGAAAATGAATAATCTTATAGATCACTCACAAACAGCTTTTATTAACGGTAGACAAATAGTGGATGGTGTTGCAGCGGTACAAGAATATATTAATGTATGTATTAAGAATAATTTACCGTGTGCTATCTTGAAACTCGATTTCGAGAAAGCTTTCGATTCTATCGACTGGGATTATATATGTGAAGTATGTCTTGCTAGAGGTTTTAGTGTCCGTTGGATAAACTGGATTCTGTTATTACTTAGGTCTGGTAGTTCTAACATCGTCGTAAATGGGGTTATGGGTAAAAGGATCCAATCTAAGAGGGGTCTTAGACAGGGAGACCCCCTATCACCTTTATTATTTAATCTTGCGGCAGACGTTTTTGCTAGAATCATTAAGAGAGCAGGGAGATTAGGGGTATTGGGTCGTGTTGGTAATGATGTATTTAACAATGAATTATCTGTGCTCCAGTTTGCGGATGATACTTTATTATTTTCTTCACATCTACCTAAACACATTATTGCTCTTAAGTTCATTCTATACTGTTTTGAGATGTTATCAGGTCTTAGAATTAATTTTGATAAGAGTTCTGTTATGGTTATTAATGATTTTGATAATGTGGAGATTATGGTTGCTAACACCTTAAACTGTTCGGTCATGAAATTTCCTTTTGATTATTTAGGATTTAAGATTAGGCCGTCAAAATTAAAAAAGGAGGATTGGTTAGTCTTAATTGATAAAATTAGTTGTAGACTATCAAGTTGGAACAGTAGATTTTTGTCTAGAGCTGGGAGATTAGTTTTGGTAAACTCAGTGCTATCGGCCATCCCTATGTACTGGATGTCATTACATAGACTGCCTCGTTGGGTTATCGACAAGATAGATAGTATAAGATGTAATTATCTTTGGGGTGGGGGTAGAGATCCCATTTGTAGAGGTTTTAAATGTTTAGTAAATTGGGAGGTGTGTTGTAAGGCTAAGGAAGATGGGGGATTGGGGGTTATTAACCTTTTTAATTTTAATTCTTCTTTATTAGCCAAATGGTTGTGGAAATTCAGGTCTCCTGAAGTTTCCACAGCATGGAAAGTCATTATATCTAAATTTTATTATTCAGAAGGGGAGTTCATTGTAGGATCGAGTGGTAGTTGGTATAATAAATTAACTTGTTTTTGGAAATCAGTTTTGGAGTGTTTTGACTTTTTTAACTTAGGTTATAAGGTAATTGTACATTCTGGTGATTCGACTTATTTTTGGCATGATAGGTGGATCTCACGCTCACCACTTAAAGTTGTTTTTAAGGAGCTTTATAATATTTGTAGTTTTAAAAATGCTTTGATAAAAGATATATTCAGAAGAGATGTAGATCCCCCATGGGTATTTTCTTTTGATACCATATTAGATGGAGAATTATTAAGACATTTAGCCTTACTTTATGCCAAATTATCATTATATCATATTGATGAGGGTAAGGATTTTATTAGTTGGGGTATGGATAAAAGTCAAGCTTATTCGGTCAGTTCCATGTACAACTTTTTGAATTTTTCGGGTATTTCATCTAGTTCTTTTAAGTATATGTGGAAAACTAATTCTCCACCTAAAGCTAAATTTTTAATGTGGTTAATCATTCATAAGAAACTTAATACAATTGAATTTCTCAAGAGGAAGAATATAATTTTTGACGCTAAATGTTATTTTTGTAATATTATGTATGAGGATGTTGATCATCTATTCTTTTCCTGTAACATCACGAACTATATATTTAGTATGGTTCTACGGATATTCGTTTTTGATTATCATAATTCTTTAAATTGTTGTGTAAATTACTGGGTCTCTCATAGATTTGTTTATAATGATGGTAGAAGATATGTTTTAGATTCTTTAATCACTATAGTTAGTTGGTACATTTGGTCAGAAAGAAATCAAAGATCTTTTCACTCTATGTCTAATACTACGGATAATTTAGTTATTAAAATAGTCTATTTTTGTTTGAATTGGATGTCCAATCCGCATTACAAATTATTTGGGAAGTTGGGTTTTGAGACTTTTTTGATTAAGGTTAGAATGAATTTGCATCTATATATTAGAATTAATAGTTTTTTTCGTAATAGATATCGAATCGGTTGTTGATCATTCATTGTTTTCTAATGCAATTATATATATGTTTCAGGTTGTTGATTTTAAGGGAGTGCTTAGCGGATAGCAGGATGGATCGCTAGCAGTTTGTGCATTTGAGGGTTGCTGTTTAGTTTATTGTTTTGTATGTCATTTGGTTGTCAGTTGAGAGTTTTTGATGTTGTATCTCTTTTATTACGATAGTTTCTTTGAGAGTAGGGGTTATTGTATAGGAGTAGATATACTTCAATATCGGGTGGTGGCATTGCCGGAATTCGATATTGGAGTAGATGGGCGGTGGTTTATCCGGAGCTCATCTATCTACGTTCCTTACATCCCTAGTGTTTGGGTCTTTGTATTGCCATGTGCCATAGTCAGACTTTGTACCTTTGTTTTTATTATATATATATATATATGTGTGCTCTCTTCCATTCGGAAGATCACACATTTTTGTTTCAAAAAAAAAAAAAAAAAAAAAAAGTTGAAGTTGTACAGCAACCATTAGATTAAATAAGAAGCAGCCTGCAGTTTACATATATGCATACCTATTATCAACGGCTTCTCTATTATTGAAGAGATATAGTAGCAAATGAAGATTATTTATGTATAGCGTATGGGGTAAAAGATCCATATATAATATTATAAAAAGAAAATGAATGGATCTTCTTAAAAATATATTTGGTATACAATAATACCAGATCAAATATGAATAGGTGGATATCTAAAAACCACTAAGCGAAAAATAATTAGATCTAAAAGTTAGATCCACTGGAACATAATCTAGATCTACAAAAAAATAATATGGATCCATAGATCAAATATTCTCAAATAAAAATTACTTACATGAAAAATTCATAGATGTAGATCTAGAAGATCTCAACAAAGATCTCAACAAATAACAATAAAAGAATCTCATGTGATAATGTGTTATAAAATAAAATAGAATATATCACAAAAGAGAAGACATTAGAGAGAACATAAGAGATAAAGGAGGAAGCTTTTTATTTCTCTTGATTCAGTGTACATAATTCTATTACATTGGCTCCCTTATATATTGGCTTTTGAGCTGATGTTAGCCTTACACCCAAAATGTGGGACTAAAAATAATATGACAAATGCATATTCACTTATATGTATTACAACATTACATGTATTATTCAAAATATGGAAAATAGAAGAAGGACAAACTCAATAAAAAAATTGGTGAAAAGTATGGGATGTTTAGAATTTAGGGAGAAGGCCAAATGATAGTGTAAATGGGAAAAGGTTAGTGGACTCCCTGAATTCTACCGTTAGTGTAAATGCGTCCTTCTCCCTAATTTTGAAACTTCCAATATTTTTAACCAATTTTTTCCCAACGTTTGTCCTTTAAAAGAAAAATTAATTTTTCCATTTTTTTTAATATGAAAATGGTGTACATTTTAAAACATCACACTTGGTGTTAATTAAATGAATTAAGAACAATTTATTGATTGAATTCATTTATTAAATTCAAAATTCCATATTTGATTTAAACATATTGACTTAGACGTACAATGTTAAGTGCTATCGTGAAGCGTTTAGTAAATGACTAAACAAATTTTAAAACGTATGCGTTTGACATTAATATTACAATGCAATACACGATAAATATATAATTTATGTTATGTGATTGATATGTTTATATATTTGATTTTTTATCATTTTTGTTAATATGAATATGATTAAACTTGATGTGATTTATTAGGCAAATCAATGAATAGTTGTTTGCTCATGTTATCTAAATAGTTTTGATATTATGTAATTAATTGTAAAATACGATACTAAAAGTAAATGTCATAAAAGAATTGATAAACACTTAAATGATTAAAGGAAGTTTGAAGTAACGGTATTTAGAGCCAAAAAACATATTTTTATCAATTCTAGTATTTAAAAGAAACATTACTAAATAAATTTATTTAAATTACTTAAATTTTGAATTTTGTAATTAATTTAAATACGTAGGCTTAAATGTAAAATGTTAGGAGCTAACTATTAGCAAATAATCATGTAAACTTTGAAATGTCCACATTAAAATGTAAAATGACATAAAAAGTAATATAATGTGCTGTAGAGAATAAAGGAGAAGAGTGAACACTCCTATAATTAATGAGAGAGCTTCAAAAGGTTCTACTTTACTATTATTTAATAGATAAGGCTATATATTAGTTATTTTAAAACTTTGCTCGAACAGAAGTCTTATGCGTTAGGTAATGGATGGTTGTTCCCTTTTTTTGGAAGATTTGTTTTTTCAAAAGGAAGAGAAAAAAAAAATCCCAGCATCGGTTTTGTATGATGATCTATTTTAGAAAAATGGATTAAATACTCTATTAGATTATTAAATAATTAGAATTTAAGATTTCACGAGTAGTTTAAATATATTGATTGAAATATATAATATCACGAAAGAACTAAGGAGGTTCAACAAATAATTGTAGAAATATTAAAATACAGGTATTTAAAGCAGAAATTATTTTCTTTAATTTTCGATAAATTTATAATATATTAGATTTCAAATTATTATTTACATATATTATTTAAGTTATATGACTTATTTAACTTCGTATTTGAAAGAAAAACTTATTTTGTCATTTTTGTTGATATGAACAGGTTACACATTTTAAAGCATCACACTTAGCGTTAATTAGATAAATTACACCAATTTATTGATAGAATTCATTTGTTAAATTGAAAATCACATAATTAATTTAAATATATTGACTTAAATGTACAGTTTTAATTGATATTGTGTAGTGTTTTGTAAATAACTAAACAAGTTTTAAAATGTAGGCGTTTGACATTAATAATCTAATTCATTACAAGGTAAATATATTGATGTAAATTAGTTGAACTTTTGATTATTACTTAGGTGTATAATTTATGTTATGAGATTGACATGTTTAATTTTTTTTTTTTAATTAATATAATATAGTTAATCTTGATGTGATTTGTCAAGAGAATCAATTAATAATAGTTTGATAAAATTATTTAAATAGTTTTGATATTATGTAATTAATTGTAAAATATGGTACTAAATGTAAATTAGAAAAGAATCGAGAGAGAATTAAATGATTAAAAAATTCAAAGTGTAGGTATTTGTAGCCAAAACCATAATTTTGTCATTTTTTAATAAGTTAATTAAGCTTATTTAAATTACTTAAGTTTTAGGTTTTGTAATTAATTTAAATATGTGGACTTACATATAAAATACTAGGAGCTAACTGTTAATAAATAATTGTGTAAACTTTAAAATATCTATATCACAATATAAAAAAACATAAGAAGTAAAATAACGTGAGAGAAATAGTAAATAAGTGTAAAGTAATAAACTAATTTAAAAAAATAAAATATCTAGAGAGAATGAAGAAGAAAAGAGAAAACTCAAATAACTAGAAGCTTTAAAAGGTTATACTTTACTAATATTTAATAGATAAATAAATTTATACTAGTAAATAGGGATAAGTAGATGAAACTAATAACAACATATAGGAATGAAATTTTAAAGAAAGAAAGTTTGAACTTTTCATTTAAGGATTGGAACAATGTTTAGAAATACATCAATTTCTACTACTCTTAAGGATCCATTCTACTACACCATATATGCAAATTAGGCTGTGTTTTAGACCGTATCTAATGCACTTAGGCACGACTATAAGCTATATCAAAAAATGACGTGTTTAAATACTAGATACACCCATAAGCCATATCAAAATCAAAATTCGATATGGCTCTCAGCCGTATCTAAAATTGAAATAGACACGGCTTTAAACCACATCTCAATGCAAATAACATACAGCTTTAAGCTGTATCTAAATTATTACTAGATACGAATATAAATCATATCTAAATTATATATAGATACGAATATTTACAAAAGGCTAGTAAATATCATACAAACTCTGTTTGATAAATTATAACAGTAAACGAAACAATTGTACGAAATATCTCATTACATTACAATATATAATGATACATGTTGTTTCATTACATTACAATAAAGAAGATCCATGTTGTTTCATTACATTACAATAAAGAAGATACATACTGTTTCATTACATTACAATAAAGAAGATACATATTGTTTTATATATAATGTGTTTCATAATTACATTACAATAAATAAGGTACACTCAGTATTTTAGCAACTTCGGAGATCACTCTCCGCCTTTCAACTTCGACGATCGACCACTTCGATCTGCAACTAATTCATTCACCAAGATGAAGGTTTAACTTTGTAACGACACGGATTTCGCCCGGACCTAATCGATCGCTAAACCGACCAAGACCGTTCGAATCCCGCATACGCTAACTCTGGGTATACAACACATCAAAACAAATAACAAAAGACTTCTATAAACATCATAATAATGTTACATCAGAGTACAGAATATCAGAGTATATCGAAATATAATCAATACAGCGGAAGATGATTTTACAATAAATGTAATACAATGCACAGCGGAAATATAAACTACACAGCAGAAGACTGTAAATGCCTGGACATAGCTTAAAGCTTCAATCCAGAATCCTGCTCAATACATCTGCAAAATAAAACTACTCGACTGCCCGTGTGGAAAATAGGGGCACCCGAGTTCGCAATGGAAAAGCAAACTACAGGTCAGTCATGGGACTGGTGTGAGAAACTTTAAACAGTTATAATTAACTTATTTAATAATATGGCATATCACGGGACCACGCCGCTAACGCAGAACGGGTTTACCCCCATGAATGCCAGTGTATAAACAACAATCAATATAGATATATGGATCTACTATGCATCAATCAACATGTAATATCCCAATCTACCCACTTAGATTAATCACTACACTTAGATTTTCCAAATCCAATTCAATTTACAGAAATTATTCCTTTGGATTTTATTCCCGATTTCTTATTTCAAATCATTTGAAATACCTATCTAACTTTCTATATCAAAGTAGATTTCACTTCGGGATCTCAAAACAAATCGTTTGGAAATATGAATTCCAAAACATAACAATGCATACAAACAAGTATGCAACCAAATATCGTGCTCCCCATCGACAAGGCAAAGGGTACGCACCTCGCAACTTGATATATAAATGTGCACCTACCCCACATAGGAGCAGGCTACACCGACGATGCACCTACCCCACATAGGAGCAGGCTACACCGACCTTTCACCCATACTTTTGGTCTCAGGGTCACCCGACTCTTTAGCCACATACTAAATCATTTCATATCCCGAAGTAGGGAAAATCATTTCACAACATAATAATCACAAGTACTTTCAAAATATAGTACTTCACATCAGTAATTCACACATATGATCAGTCACTATTAATCACATAACCTTTGAGCTCGTACGTCTCAAAGAAGGGTGTTAAGCAAGAGAATAAATTCTCCGCTACCAAACAGATACATCATTAATAGCAACTAATTAGTACGCGATGAAATACAATGTAAAACCATAATACATTTCGAAATCATTTTAGAAATTATCGGGTTTTGGGCCTCGAAATCCTTTCTGTTTTATAAAACATTCCATGTCCAAAATCGGGAATACATTTCTTTTCACTTAAGAAAAATATCATTTCACAATCAATCATTAAATTTGAAATGAACACAACATCGCTAAACACCTTATCGTCAAATCGTGAAGTGTTTCACAAGGCATTAGCACACAGATATTTTCAACCCAACCCAATGCTAAATGTAAAAGCATATTTTGCTCATAAACTGGTCGAGCACAATCCAAACAATCAATCAATCAAATTTGACATTAAATATAAGGTTTTGAATAGAGATAGTATCGACTTATATTCAACATCAAATCCTGAAACCAACAGATATCATATCGGGAATAACGATATCGATATCTTCCAAATTCCCATCACAATATCTGTATAATCACGGAATTCAATATCGAAAATATCCAAAGATAATTTCAATTCAAATCCAATCCAATTTATTTATTTATAACCATTGGATTATTTTTCTAGTTAATAACTAGTTGTTTCGATAAAAATATATTTTTATCTTTTCAAATATGGAATTTTTCATCCCAATTCTTCCCAATTCATTTCTTATGATTTTACACAAATTATTACTTTAATAATATTATCAAGGCCCGTACAGTCGATTTCCACCAACGGCCAGTCGTACAGTCGATTTCCACCAACGGCCATCGAACTGCACTTACAACGACCTTTTCCAAATTTGATTTGGACATAATTCCAAATCCAACCGTTAGATTTCTAATTTCTCAAATTTATTGGAAAGCTCTTTTCGATACGAACCCAACGGTTCTGGTTTCAGGAGAATCCGACGGTCGGATCTCTCGTAATATCCGTTCGAAGTCAATGGTCGAAATTCGCAAACTACCGCTGCGCGGCGCGTTCTATTCAGGCCATTATATTATATATCTAATATATATAATAAATATTTCATCGATTTCTATTTAAAAAGAATTTTATAAATCGTTTTAAATTCGCTTCCAAAACAATTTCAACTTCCATTTCAAATTCAAATCAAAATTGAATTTTTCCTTATAAATTCGTTTTACATTCATTTCTATTTGATTTCAATTCAAATCGATTTCAATTCAATTCAATTCGAATTCATTTTCTATTCAATTCAATTCGAATTCATTTTCTATTCAATTCAATTCGAATTCATTTTCTATTCAATTCAATTCGAATTCATTTTCTATTTAATATCAAAATCGAATATTTCATACACATGACAATTTTATACAGTGTATATATATATATGTTAAAAATTATATTTTTAACAATTAAATCATTTACACATTTCATATATATATATATCGTTTTCATTTCATATATACATCGTTTTCACATTTCATATATATATCGTTTTCATTTCATATATATATATATATATATATATATATATCGTTTTCATTTTCAATATATACGATATTTTCACTTTCAATATATACGATATTTTCACTTTCAATATATACGATATTTTCACTCTCAATATATACGATATTTTCACTTTCAATATATACGATATTTTCACTTTCAATATATACGATATTTTCACTTTCAATATATACAATATTTTCACATTCAATATATATTATATTTTCACTTTATATATATAATTTTCATTTCATATATATTTATTTTTATCTCATATATATATATATATATAATTTATTTCATTTCTCATCCCGATCATTTTTTTTCAACAACATACAATCAAACAAGTCGTCCATGGTCTGTGGACGACGGGGAGCAGTTCAGATATGCAGATATAATATAAATAACAGTACAAGAAAATTTAAAGTGAGAGAATTCTCACGGTGGGATCCACTCCATCAGTTTTATCTGAATTTCTGAACAGTCTAGATTTTAATTTGCCCGAAATTCCAACGTGCTCGGAATTGGACCTAGTCAGTTTTGTTGCGAAGCTCTCGCCCCCACGATCACAACGGATCCAGTTTCATTGAATTTGGCCCTCGTATGAAAAAGTTACGCAGTTTTAAACATCGAACAATTTTAAAACAATTAAATTAGGTTAATTAATTCCCTTAATTAATTACCCCTTTATTTAATCACTCTCCCCTTTCGTCCTCTCTGGAAAACCATTGAACCCACGTCGCCAAATTCAACCCGTCACCGAACCTCCACCGTAGCACCAGACCCCCATCAGCTTGCACCCCCGCGAGCGCCTCCCCGAGCTACCTCAACGCCGGCCACGCCATAGAGCTCGGCCCCCCTCTTGCGTGAAATCGCCAGCGAAGTCGATGACTTCGAGCTGCTCCATCGATCAAAACACCTGATGAAACGCCTTGAAACCGACATGGGTTGAAAGAGCATGGAGTGACCGAGACCCGTTGTTCACTAGTGGGTTTTGGAAGAGCTTACAAGAGGCTCTAGGGTCAAGATTACATCTCAGTACCGCATATCATCCTCAAACCGACGGTCAGACGGAGAGGGTGAATCGTATATTGGAAGATCTCTTGAGAGCTTGTATATTGGATTTTGGTGGATCATGGGATGACTATTTGCATCTAGTAGAGTTTGCATATAATAATAGCTACCAATCCAGTATCGGTATGGCTCCATATGAAGCTTTGTACGGAAGACCATGCAACTCACCATCATGTTGGATAGAGACTGGCGAGAAGTTTGTGCTTGGACCAGATGTGGTGAGAGAAACATAGAATAAGATTAAGGTCATTCAGCAACGAATGAAAGCTGCTCAAGGTAGGCAGAAAAGCTATGCCGATAAGAGGAGAAGAGACTTGAAATTCTCCGTTGGTGACTTGGTGTTTGTCAAGATCTCTCCGTTGAAGAGCGTGATACGATTTGGCAGGAGAGGAAAATTGGCACCAAGATTTGTTGGGCCATTCCCTGTTCTTGAACTAGTCGGGAATTTGGCGTATAGGGTTGGCTTACCAGAGAAGATGGCAGGAGTTCACAATGTATTTCATGTTTCCCAACTAAGGAAGTTCGTTCACGACTCAGATGCGACTATTTCACCTGATCAGTTAGAGGACTTCGAAGTAGAACCCGAGGCGGTTGGGAACCGCAAGCCGATTCGTATTGTGGGGCATGATACGAAGCAACTTCGAAGGAAGGCGGTGAAGCTAGTCAAGGTTCAGTGGGGCGAGAACGAGAATGATTGTACTTGGGAGACAGAGGAGGGCATTAGGAAGGCTTATCCAGAACTCTTTGCCTGGTAAGATTTACTTTGCAATTTAGTTTTCCGCATGCTAGGATAGACTTGCTTTGCTTGTTTGCATGTTTGATTGTTGTTTTATGATTGATAGACATGCGGGAACCTTTGTGTATGTTTGGATTAGGGAATTTCGGGGGCAAAATTTCTTAAGGGGGGGAGAGTGTAATGACCCGTATTCTACACATCATAGGATCGTAGAACATTTATTTCTTTCCCATATGAAGTCGTATGGTCATGTAACTTTGGGAAACATCTATTAGAGTCATTTCCCATGTTCATGATTTTTGTCGATTTTTAAATGACCATTTTGCCCTAGTCGGTACTGTTTTGGCCATAACTTTTGATTGGAAAGGAATTTTGACCTGAAACCACTTCCATTTGATTCGTTTGATGGTTTCTCTTTCCGTAGAGTGGTCACATTAGCCAAAGGGACTTACCGTTTGGGAGATATGGCAGAAACAAGATTTGGAGGGTGAAAAACTGCTTAACCGGGCCAAATCGGGTGATTAGTGAGTAGGCCCATAACCCATTTCGGGATTAGGGTTATGGGAGGGCTGAAATGAGATGGAGAATCATTCCATTTCAGTTTTCTAGCCTCCACTTATCACCAAGGATCCCTAAAAATGGCTTCCAACCTCTAAATCACCTCCAAATCATCTTTTGGTTAAGGATTTGGCTTAGCAACCCCTAATCGAGGAAGATCTTCACCAAATCAACAAGGGAGCTGCTGTTTGGTGTTGAAATTCGCATCAAATCAGAGAGTTATTTCAGATCTTAGTTATTTTGTGGCTAAGGTGAGTGATTTGCTTAGTTTTGCACTAATTATGGCTAATTAGGGGTGATTAGTGTTAATTAGCGAATTTATGCATGTTAAAAATCTGGAAAAATGTTTATAAAATTCGGAATGATGTTTTAGGCCTCTGATATGAATTTGGGTTAATTTGGTTAAGATTTGCTAATCCTATCATTAGTTTCACCTAAATATGCTTAGGGGAAAATATGGAGTTTTGGGTATGTTTGATCCATTTTTACCTATCATATTGATGTTTTGATGTTTGTGGTTGATTATGCATGTTGCTATGACTGTAAGAAATGCTTTGTGACTGTTTAGAATAGTTAGAATGGTCGAAAACGCCGTCGAGGGGCGTAAACAGCTCGCTGGACAAGGTGCAGGGGTTCGGATCGCATAGGGGGTTGAGGGACGATCGGATCGCCCTATGGGATCGTGGGGGCATCCCCACGAGTCGAGTCACCTCCTCCGACCCGAACCGTCTGTGCAAGGCCCACGAAGCGAATCGATGCCGCGCCGTGCCAAACTGAAGTACTCCGATCCGGATCGCGAATAAGCATTACGACCCGATCCGTCCATGAAGGGTGAGCACGATCCGTCGACCTGGAGAAGAGCATCCGATCCGAACCGTTTGAAGGACCACGATCCGATCCGTATGGGGTGTTCCGATCCGAACTGAGAAGGGGAGCACGATCCGAAGCAAAGGAAAGGAGGACCACGACTCGATCCGAACTGAGAAGGGGAGCACGATCCGAAGCAAAGGAAAGGAGGACCACGACTCGATCCGACGTAGGAGGCGCGACACGATCCGATGAAGAATGTGAAGATAGATCCGATCCGATTCGATTGTGATGACCAATAACCCGAGATGCAAAGGTAGTCCAAATGGAAGTTAGAGCTCAGGATCCCGGAACCAGTTAGGAACCAATGAGTGCACTTCATGGTTGGACTTTGCTGCGGGACGTGTGCTAAGGAGTTGTCGACGTTCATAACTTCGATTCACCACTAAAAAGGAATGATGGGCTACTTATCAGTGCAGTAGGGTCATTATGACCTGAGGGGCAAAGTGATGGTAGCAAGACTACGTTATCAGTGCAGTAGGGTCATTATGACCTGAGGGGCAAGATGATGCGTAGTAAGACTATGAGCCAACGCAGATGGGGTGAATAACTCCATGGGGCAAGTGGACATAGTAAGGATTAGTAAGGCTATGAGCCAGCGCAGATGGGGTGAATAACTCCATGGGGCAAGTGGACATAGCGAGGAATTAGTGGCTACGTTATCAGTGCAGTGAAGCCATTTATGACTTCATGGGGCAAAGTGATCGTAGCAAGGAATGTTGGGTGATCGAAGTGGTGAATATCGTATGCTTTACGCACTGAGTGAGAGACGTGAGGATGGATGCTATGCTTGATTGTTTGCCATCATTATGACATGCACACCTCCCCCACCTCCGTATCTTTATACCGTTTGATATGATACCTTAGAGTGTTGTACAGTATGTAGTGCTAACTCTTTGGTTGCAGGTCCAGGTTCAGGTATGTTTTAGTCTACCTGTTATTGTTCACTTTAGATGCTTATCGCTCATACCAGGCTTTATGTCTGACCCAGAGTTTTATGTCTCCTCTTATTACTCTGGGTGCTCACACGAGCAGACTAGAGATAGGTTAGCTGGTGATGCGCGAGTAGCTGATTCGGAGGCGGGCGGGAGGCTTCCACGTATTATATATATATATATATTCACATTCTCCCTGTATCGTTGGTGGTCGCTACTTGGGCATTAGTAGTGTACCTCATTTACCTTAGTTTTGCTTTGAGACAGTTTGAAAGTTGTAATAAGCTGTATTTTGGATTTCCGCTGCTATGATGTTTAGTCCTGATTTTCAGCTTATGCATTGTCTCTCCTGTTTTATGTCAGATATGTTATTATTATATTTTGTTCTATGCGCTGTGAGACATTCTACAGGTTCTTTGTATGTTCATTTCCTTCTTCCTTTTCCTTCTGGCGACCCGTTCCGTGCTAACTGGACATGTGTACAGCGCACCTTTGGAGTAAATGTCGGTTGGTGCGGGGCGGGCCGTCACACTTGGCATCAGAGCTCTAGGTTGCGTAGTTAACCTAGGGAAAGACACTAGGGAGAGTTAGTACGTATATGAGAGCGCGTATTTGTGATTACTTTGGTTTTCAAAAGCTATGTATATGTATACTATTAGTAGTATAAGATGAAGTCGCACTGCACTAGCACCACTATGGGGTCGTTAATCGTTTCCCTTTTTACAGATTAACGATGAGCCGAGAGACGAGGGGTGCTGGTAGAGGGACCAACCACGGGAATGCCGCTGACATGAGGGCTATGTTTACTAACCTCATGAGAGACATGCTTAGAGAAGTGCAAGGGGCAATTCCCAATCCCGGAGTTGGTGTTGGCCCAGTAGTGCAGGCGCCTAGGGTCGATTTCGCCAAGTTGTGCAAGGATTACACTAATCTTGGTGGGAAGCCGTTCCACGGAACGGAGTCGGCCACGGATGTTCAAGACTGGATGGATAGCTGTGACCGTATCTTTGATGACTTGGGTCTCGAGGATGCGATGAAGAGAAGGCTAGCGTCTCGTCAGCTGCAAGGGCGAGCGATGAATTGGTGGAATGCCATTAGAACAACTACTCCAGAGGACCAAGTTACTTGGGTTCAGTTCAAGGCTCGCTTTAGCGAGAAGTTTATTCCAGCTGCCCAGAAGTCGGTGTTGTTCAAGAGGTTCCTGGAACTCAAGCAGGGTGGCAGGGCAGTTTCTGATTATATTGCCGAGTTCGACACTTTGTCGAAGTATGGACTGTCTCTCATTGATACTCCTGAAAAGAAGAATGAGAAGTTCATTACTGGCCTGGATGGGTACTTGGGGGAGAGGCTCATTAACCACATCGATGAGACTTTTGAATCGATTGTGGGGAAAGCTTTGAGGTCAGAGAGTCTTTACCCTAAGTCAAAGACTGAGGCTGCATCTGCGGAAGGGCCAAAGCCGCAAGCAGGCGGTGGAGGCAAGAATAGCTCTCAGAATAAGAGGAAGCAGGACCAATCAAAGGGTGGCCAGAAAAAGAGCAAGAAGGATGTTGAGTGCTTCAGCTGTGGAAAGAAAGGCCATTATGCTAAGGAATGTCGGGCCAAGCCAGCGGAAAGGAAGTGCTACAACTGTGGCCAAGTGGGACATCAGAAGGATAAGTGTCTGCAACCTCTTAAGGAGAAGCAGATTGTGAAAGCATATGCTCTTGATGCTGTTCCTTCTTCGTCGAATTCCCCAACTGCGGCGGAGAAAGGAAAGAATGTTGTTATTCAAGGTATGCTTTCTATTTATGATATACCAGTTCGAGTTTTGTTTGATACTGGGGCTTCCCGTTCTTTCATATCTAGTGACCTGGTAGATAGGTTGGGACTGGAACCCGAGATAGTCGATAGACCATTGATAGTGACGAACCCGATTGGTGGTTCGACTAGCCTTAGTATGATTTGCAGCAATTTGGTCTTATCGAGTCATGGATGTATGTTTGTGTGTTATTGCTTTGTTTTGGGCTTTACTGGGTATGGCATTATATTGGGAGTCGATTGGCTCCAAAGATACGGGGTGGTGGTAGACTGTGAGGGCTTTTTGGTGACAGTGAGGGCGGATGATGGGCGGAGGGTAGTGTTTGGTAGCCTACCTAGTGATGGGGTTATGGCTAGTTTTGTAAATTCCCTCGACATCCCACAGGATGAGTTGTCAGATGTGCCTGTGGTTGGCCAGTATCCGGACGTCTTCGAGGAGGTGACCGGGCTTCCACCACACCGAGAGATTGAGTTCCGTATTGATTTAGTGAAAGATGCCAGACCTATAGTAATGCCACTTCGTCGTATGGCACCAAGGGAGCAGCGAGAGCTCGGGGTGCAAGTCAGCAATCTTTTGAAGAAGGGATTTATTAGAAGGAGTGTCTCCGAGTGGGGAGCACCAGTTGTGTTTGCAACTAAGGCAGATGGTTCCCTTCGTTTGTGTGTGGACTATCGCGAGTTGAATAAGGTGACGAGGAAGAATAAGTATCCTCTACCGCGGATAGATGATTTGTTTGATCAGCTGGAAGGAGCTAGAGTGTTCTCCCAGTTGGACCTCGCGACAGGATTTCATCAGCTTCAAGTAGCAGATGAGAGTGTTCCGAAAACGGCATTTAGGACGCCGTCTGGATTTTATGAGTAGTTGGTTATGCCATTTGGGTTGACCAATGCACCAGCCTATTTTGTGGATCTTATGAATCGAGTATTCAGAGATCAGTTGAATAAGTTTGTTCTTGTGTTCGTGGATGATATCCTTGTTTACTCAAGGACAGAGGAGGAACACAAGGGGCACTTGAGGATAGTGATGGAGGTGTTGAGAAAACACCAATTGAAAGCGAAATTCTCTAAGTGTCATTTTTGGAGAAGGGAAGTAAGATTCTTGGGTCATGTTGTTTCCGAGAGTGGTATTGCCGTGGACCCTGCGAAGGTGGCTACGGTACAGGATTGGCCTACGCCCAAGAATGCTACAGATGTAAGAAGTTTCTTGGGATTAGCTGGATATTATCGTAAGTTTATCCAGGACTTCTCCAAGATAGCAGCACCGTTGACTCAGTTGACTAAGAAGAATCAGTCCTTCGTCTGGGACGGAGTGTGTGAGGATGCCTTCAAAAGTCTAAAAGAGAGGTTGACGCGTGCGCCAGTGTTAGTCATTCCTAAAGGGAATGAAGAGATGACGGTATACACGGATGCTTGTGATACCGGACTAGGTGCAGTATTGATGCAAGGAGGTAGGGTTGTAGCTTATGCTAGTCGACAGCTAAAGCCGCATGAGAAGAAGTATCCTACCCATGATTTGGAATTGGCAGCGATCGTGTTTGCGCTGAAGATGTGGAGACACTATCTCTTGGGAGAAAGATTTGAGTTGTTTACCGATCATAAATCGTTAAAGTATCTCTTCTCCCAGAAAGATATGAATCTCCGTCAGCAGAGATGGTTAGAGTTCTTGGCTTCGTATGATTTTGATATCGCGTATACACCTGGGAAAGGTAATGCGGTAGCCGATGCCTTGAGTAGGAGACATGCCAGCTTAGGGGCAATGTTTCTTGAATGGAAGCAACTGGAGTATATCGCGGGGTTTGATTTCAGACCAAGGTGCGAATTGGATCCGGTTATGCTAGCTAGTTTGACGATCAGACCCACTTTGATAGAGCGGATTAGTTCTAGCCAGAGGGACGATCCTAATCTATTAGAAATCATCTCCACGTTAGAGATGGGTATTGATGAGGAGATGAATGTGTATGGGATTGATCAAGATGGATGGCTTCGAAAGAATGGAAGACTAGTTGTGCCCAACGTGAATGGTTTGAGAGATGAAGTGCTTAGAGAATGTCATCACTCAAAACTGACTATACATCTAGGCGGTAATAAGATGTATCGGGACATGAGACAGACTTACTACTGGGAAGGGATGAAAAGAGACGCTGGGAAGTTTATATCCAAATGCATGAATTGCCAGCTAGTTAAAGCCGAGCAAAAGAAACCTAGTGGGTTGTTGCAACCATTAGAAATTCCCGAATGGAAGTGGGAGCAAGTCTCGATGGATTTCATCGATGGCCTACCAAGGACTAGATCGGGATATGATAGCATTTGGGTAATTGTGGATCGATTGACTAAGAGCGCAAGATTTATACCAGTCAAATCGACCAAAACGGCAGCCAAGTTGGCAGAATTGTATATGAAGTGGGTAGTGAGATTTCATGGAGTACCCAAAAGCATTGTGAGTGACCGAGACCCGTTGTTCACTAGTGGGTTTTGGAAGAGCTTACAAGAGGCTCTAGGGTCAAGATTACATCTCAGTACCGCATATCATCCTCAAACCGACGGTTAGACGGAGAGGGTGAATCGTATATTGGAAGATCTCTTGAGAGCTTGTATATTGGATTTTGGTGGATCATGGGATGACTATTTGCATCTAGTAGAGTTTGCATATAATAATAGCTACCAGTCCAGTATCGGTATGGCTCCATATGAAGCTTTGTACGGAAGACCATGCAACTCACCATCATGTTGGATAGAGACTGGCGAGAAGTTTGTGCTTGGACCAGATGTGGTGAGAGAAACATCAGATAAGATTAAGGTCATTCAGCAACGAATGAAAGCTGCTCAAGATAGGCAGAAAAGCTATGCCGATAAGAGGAGAAGAGACTTGAAATTCTCCGTTGGTGACTTGGTGTTTGTCAAGATCTCTCCGTTGAAGAGCGTGATACGATTTGGCAGGAGAGGAAAATTGGCACCAAGATTTGTTGGGCCATTCCCTGTTCTTGAACTAGTCGGGAATTTGGCGTATAGGGTTGGCTTACCAGAGAAGATGGCAGGAGTTCACAATGTATTTCATGTTTCCCAACTAAGGAAGTTCGTTCACGACTCAGATGCGACTATTTCACCTGATCAGTTAGAGGACTTCGAAGTAGAACCCGAGGCGGTTGGGAACCGCAAGCCGATTCGTATTGTGGGGCATGATACGAAGCAACTTCGAAGGAAGGCGGTGAAGCTAGTCAAGGTTCAGTGGGGCGAGAACGAGAATGATTGTACTTGGGAGACAGAGGAGGGCATTAGGAAGGCTTATCCAGAACTCTTTGCCTGGTAAGATTTACTTTGCAATTTAGTTTTCCGCATGCTAGGATAGACTTGCTTTGCTTGTTTGCATGTTTGATTGTTGTTTTATGATTGATAGACATGCGGGAACCTTTGTGTATGTTTGGATTAGGGAATTTCGGGGGCGAAATTTCTTAAGGGGGGGAGAGTGTAATGACCCGTATTCTACACATCATAGGATCGTAGAACATTTATTTCTTTCCCATATGAAGTCGTATGGTCATGTAACTTTGGGAAACATCTATTAGAGTCATTTCCCATGTTCATGATTTTTGTCGATTTTTAAATGACCATTTTGCCCTAGTCGGTACTGTTTTGGCCATAACTTTTGATTGGAAGGAATTTTGACCTGAAACCACTTCCATTTGATTCGTTTGATGGTTTCTCTTTCCGTAGAGTGGTCACATTAGCCAAAGGGACTTACCGTTTGGGAGATATGGCTGAAACAAGATTTGGAGGGTGGAAAACTGCTTAACCGGGCCAAATCGGGTGATTAGTGAGTAGGCCCATAACCCATTTCGGGATTAGGGTTATGGGAGGGCTGAAATGAGATGGAGAATCATTCCATTTCAGTTTTCTAGCCTCCACTTATCACCAAGGATCCCTAAAAATGGCTTCCAACCTCTAAATCACCTCCAAATCATCTTTTGGTTAAGGATTTGGCTTAGCAACCCCTAATCGAGGAAGATCTTCACCAAATCAACAAGGGAGCTGCTGTTTGGCGTTGAAATTCGCATCAAATCAGAGAGTTATTTCAGATCTTAGTTATTTTGTGGCTAAGGTGAGTGATTTGCTTAGTTTTGCACTAATTATGGCTAATTAGGGGTGATTAGTGTTAATTAGCGAATTTATGCATGTTAAAAATCTGGAAAAATGTTTATAAAATTCGGAATGATGTTTTAGGCCTCTGATATGAATTTGGGTTAATTTGGTTAAGATTTGCTAATCCTATCATTAGTTTCACCTAAATATGCTTAGGGGAAAATATGGGGTTTTGGGTATGTTTGATCCATTTTTACCTATCATATTGATGTTTTGATGTTTGTGGTTGATTATGCATGTTGCTATGACTATATGAAATGCTTTGTGACTGTTTAGAATAGTTAGAATGGTCGAAAACGCCGTCGAGGGCCGTAAACAGCTCGCTGGACAAGGTGCAGGGGTTCGGATCGCATAGGGGGTTGAGGGACGATCGGATCGCCCTATGTGATCGTGGGGGCATCCCCACGAGTCGAGTCACCTCCTCCGACCCGAACCGTCTGTGCAAGGCCCACGAAGCGAATCGATGCCGCGCCTTGCCAAACTGAAGTACTCCGATCCGGATCGCGAATAAGCATTACGACCCGATCCGTCCATGAAGGGTGAGCACGATCCGTCGACCTGGAGAAGAGCATCTGATCCGAACCGTTTGAAGGACCACGATCCGATCCGTATGGGGTGTTCCGATCCGAACCGAGAAGGGGAGCACGATCCGAAGCAAAGGAAAGGAGGACCACGACCCGATCCGACGTAGGAGGCGCGACACGATCCGATGAAGAATGTGAAGACAGATCTGATCCGATTCGATTGTGATGACCAATAACCCGAGATGCAAAGGTAGTCCAAATGGAAGTTAGAGCTCAGGATCCCGGAACCAGTTGGGAACCAATGAGTGCACTTCATGGTTGGACTTTGCTGCGGGACGTGTGCTAAGGAGTTGTCGACGTTCATAACTTCGATTCACCACTAAAAAGGAATGATGGGCTACTTATCAGTGCAGTAGGGTCATTATGACCTGAGGGGCAAAGTGATGGTAGCAAGACTACGTTATCAGTGCAGTAGGGTCATTATGACCTGAGGGGCAACGTGATGCATAGTAAGACTATGAGCCAGCGTAGATGGGGTGAATAACTCCATGGGGCAAGTGGACATAGTAAGGATTAGTAAGGCTATGAGCCAGCGCAGATGGGGTGAATAACTCCATGGGGCAAGTGGACATAGCGAGGAACTAGTGGCTACGTTATCAGTGCAATGAAGCCATTTATGACTTCATGGGGCAAAGTGATCGTAGCAAGGAATGTTGGGTGATCGAAGTGGTGAATATCGTATGCTTTACGCACTGAGTGAGAGACGTGAGGATGGATGCTATGCTTGATTGTTTGCCATCATTATGACATGCACACCTCCCCCACCTCCGTATCTTTATACCGTTTGATATGATACCTTAGAGTGTTGTACAGTATGTAGTGCTAACTCTTTGGTTGCAGGTCCAGGTTCAGGTATGTTTTAGTCTACCTGTTATTGTTCACTTTAGATGCTTATCGCTCATACCAGGCTTTATGTCTGACCCAGAGTTTTATGTCTCCTCTTATTACTCTGGGTGCTCACACGAGCAGACTAGAGACAGGTTAGCTGGTGATGCGCGAGTAGCTGATTCGGAGGCGGGCGGGAGGCTTCCACGTATTATATATATATATATATATATATATATATATATATATATATATATATATATATATATATATATATATATATTCACATTCTCCCTGTGTCGTTGGTGGTCGCTACTTGGGCATTAGTAGTGTACCTCATTTACCTTAGTTTTGCTTTGAGACAGTTTGAAAGTTGTAATAAGCTGTATTTTGGATTTCCGCTGCTATGATGTTTAGTCCTGATTTTCAGCTTATGCATTGTCTCTCCTGTTTTATGTCAGATATGTTATTATTATATTTTGTTCTATGCGCTGTGAGACATTCTACAGGTTCTTTGTATGTTCATTTCCTTCTTCCTTTTCCTTCTGGTGACCCGTTCCGTGCTAACTGGACATGTGTACAGCGCACCTTTGGAGTAAATGTCGGTTGGTGCGGGGCGGGCCGTCACACCAGCGAAGTCGATGACTTCGAGCTGCTCCATCGATCAAAACACCTCATGAAACCCCTTGAAAACGACATGGATTGAAAGAGCATGGAACCCCCTTCGATTTTCTCCAAAGGACCCTGGTGTAATTCTGCGTGTTGGAGGAGCGATTTAGGCTCGAATTCCGGAGCATCTCGTTCGTTTAAAGGGGGTTAATGGCGGCTTGGGAAACTAGGGTTAAAGGGGGGTTATTTATAGATATTTTATTTTATTATTATTTTAAATCCAAATATACCCTTATTTTGATACGAACACCAAATCGAGCCTAACGACTGTCGCCCCTGGCTGAATACCCCCATTCCGAACACAATGGGATATGCCTGGTAAGCCAATTCGGCTGTTACAAATAGTTTTTCTTCAAATTAAAATATAAAACATTCAATTTTAGATTTGAACGTACATTTTAATTTGCCGGGGTCACAAACTGATTCAAAAAATTCCAGAAAGATAAATCTAGCTATGTTTTGATGATACGGTCCCAACAAAACTAGTTTCATCGAATTCTGAGACCGTTTGAAAAATGGCCCTTTTCTAGTCGATCCAATTTAATAGAAATCGACCAAACACATTTTCCTTTGCCACGCTCACATACTAGCTTCAAAAATTATGAAATTTGAAACCTAGAAATAATTTGACATCCCGGATCCAACAAAAGCGGTTTCGTCGAATTCCGAGGTCGTTTGGAAAATGGCCATTTTCACGGGCTATATAAACTCTATAGCGACCTTTCTGAAAATTCATATGGCCATAACTTTTGATTGCCGCTATGAAACTTCGATTTTTCAGATTCATTGGAAAGGTATTCTCAAATAGATTCTAATATTTTTGGTTTCGCTAGAATCCGGTTTATTTTGAATCCTGTACATTCAATTGAAGTTTGAAATCGAATTATCGAACTACCGCGCCATTTTCAATTCCTTTTATAATTTAAAATAAATATTTATATTCTAATGACGATCTATATAAATATATACGTTCTATTCTATTCAAAATAAATTTCTCGTCGTTATTATTTAAAATATTTATTTTAAATATTCAAAATTCATTAAATTCGCCGAAATAAAAAATTTAAATTGGCTTGCATTTCCGGGTTGTTACATTCTCCCCCGCTTAAAACTTTTCGTCCTCGAAAAGGAACGAAACCGAAAGTTGTTTAACTAATCAACTCAACTTCCAGTATTTTCATTATGGCTTAAGTTCTTCAACTTTTCAGTTTCTAAGAACTTTTCAAATTTTTCAAAAATCTGGCTAACACCTGAAATTTTCGAAAAATTTCGCCATAACCTCCTTTGTACGGGGAGGGGCTTGGAAATTTATTGGGCATTATTAGGTACCCAATAAATCCTATAAAGCATACACATATTTATAGTGATATATTCTTGTTTACAGGGGAGCGTGTATAGATAATAACTCCAGAGAATAAATTCTCGTCACCCTGTCAAAGCCTGAGGGAGTGTGTATTTTTAATTGCTCCAGAGAATAAATTCTCATCACCTCGTCCCATGTAGGAAGTAAATAATCCATGTGTCATATCTAATGACTAGAGAGACGTGATTATTGTCAACTCCAGACCCGTGTGGTTTTTTTATTAATCTAGCAATTTATCTTTATAATTTTATATGGTCCATATCAGTCATCAGTTCAACCTGTAATATATAGTCATCTCCATACAAGCCTTTCGCTCGTATGGTAAATCTTCCACCTCGTCACACAAGCTCCAAACGCTTATGTGGTATATGATGAAGTATGCCTATCTTCAAGAAGTATGCCATGTAGTGTAGTTCAAAATTAATTGTTACTATCCTATGGCAACGTTTATTATTACACACAGAACAACTAGCACTCCGCATCCAATGGCATGCACAGGAGTTGATATAATAATATTTCGCATCCAACTCATTAAGGTTTACCTATTTGTCGGGCACGCAAATACTCAACAGCTAATCCAATTACCTGTTTAAACATATATAATGCACATGTATATATATTTCTATCTATTTTTAAATCAGTTCAATGTGTGATTTCAATCGAATAAATTCTACCATTCATTCCCTTATTGATTATATTAACAATCGTTTTAATAATTTAATTAATCAAATCTACTACCACACAACACAAAAAACAATCAAATTGTTTTTAACTTTTCAAAATATACTAATTAATTCATACACTCTTTTACTTTTCAAATATATATCTTTTATATATTCAAAAACAATTATGTTTCTAAACCCAGACTATATATATAATCACAAATACGTTATTTATAAACATATAACTCTCAACTCGTTCTGGGGCACTTCTGACCCCATCTCTAACGAGTCACTCATTCTAGAATGCTACTGATTCTATCTCTAATGAGGATTCTTCTATAGGATATTACTAATCCTACCTCTGATGAGTCTTTTGTTCGGTTCTAACGAGTTGTACCCCAAATATTTGAGTTAACCAAAGCTCTGATACAAGCTGTAACGACACGGATTTCTCCCGGACCTAATTGATCGCTAAACCGACCAAGATCGTTCGAATCCCGCATACGCTAACTCTGGGTATACAACACATCAGAACAAATAACAGAAGACTTCTATAAACATCATAATAATGTTACATCAGAGTACAGAATATCAGAGTATATCGAAATATAATCAATACAGCGGAAGATGATTTTACAATAAATGTAATACAATGCACAGCAGAAATATAAACTACACAGCGGAAGACTGTAAATGCCTGGACACAGCTTAAAGCTTCAATCCAGAATCCTGCTCAATACATCTGCAAAATAAAACTACTCGACTGCCCGTGTGGAAAATAGGGGCACTCGAGTTCGCAATGGAAAAGCAAACTACAGGTCAGTCATGGGACTGGTGTGAGAAACTCTAAACAGTTATAATTAACTTGTTTAATAATATGGCATATCACGGGACCACGCCGCTAACGCGGAACGGGTTTACCCCATGAATGCCAGTGTATAAACAACAATCAATATAGATATATGGATCTACTATGCATCAATCAACATGCAATATCCCAATCTACCCACTTAGATTAATCACTACACTTAGATTTTCCAAATCCAATTCAATTTACAGAAATTATTCCTTTGGATTTTATTCCCGATTTCTTATTTCAAATCATTTGAAATACCTATCTAACTTTCTATATCAAAGTAGATTTCACTTCGGGATCTCAAAACAAATCGTTTGGAAATATGAATTCCAAAACATAACAATGCATACAAACAAGTATGCAACCAAATATCGTGCTCCCCATCGACAAGGCAAAGGGTACGCACCTCGCAACTCGATATATAAATGTGCACCTACCCCACATAGGAGCAGGCTACATCGACGATGCACCTACCCCACATAGGAGCAGGCTACACCGACCTCTCACCCATACTCAGGGTCACCCGACTCTTTAGCCACATACTAAATCATTTCATATCCCGAAGTAGGGAAAATCATTTCACAACATAATAATCACAAGTACTTTCAAAATACAGTACTTCACATCAGTAATTCACACATATGATCAGTCACTATTAATCCCATAACCTTTGAGCTCGTACGTCTCAAATAAGGGTGTTAAGCAAGAGAATAAATTCTCCGCCACCAAACAGATACATCATTAATAGCAACTAATCAGTGCGCGATGAAATACAATGTAAAACCATAATACATTTCTAAATCATTTTAGAAATCATCGGGTTTTGGGCCTCGAAATCCTTTCTGTTTTGTAAAACATTTTTATAAAACATTCCCTGTCCAAAATCGGGAATACATTTCTTTTCACTTAAGAAAAATATCATTTCACAATCATTCATTAAATTTGAAATGAACACAACATCGCTAAACACCTTATTGTCAAATCGTGAAGTGTTTCACAAGGCGTTAGCACACAAATATTTTCAACCCAACCCAATGCTAAATGTAAAAGCAAATTCTGCTCATAAACTGGTCGAGCACAATCCAAACAATCAATCAATCAAATTTGACATTAAATATAAGGTTTTGAATAGAGATAGTAACGACTTATATTCAACATCAAATCCTGAAACCAACAGATATCATATCGGAAATAACGATATCGATATCTTCCAAATTCCCATCAAAATATCTGTATAATCACGGAATTCAATATCGAAAATATCCAAAGATAATTTCAATTCAAATCCAATCCAATTTATTTATTTATAACCATTGGATTATTTTTCTGGTTAATAACTAGTTTGTTTCGATAAAAATATATTTTTATCTCTTCAAATATGGAATTTTTCATCCCAATTCTTCCTAATTCATTTCTTATGATTTTACACAAATTATTACTTTAATAATTTTGTCAAGGCCCGTACAGTCGATTTCCACCAACGGCCATCGAACTGCACTTACAGCGACCTTTTCCAAATTTGATTTGGACATAATTCCAAATCCAACCGTTAGATTTCTAATTTCTCATATTCATTGGAAAGCTCTTTTTGATACGAACCCAACGGTTCTGGTTTCAGGAGAATCCGACGGTCGGATCTCCCGTAATATCCGTTCGAAGTCAATGGTCGAAATTCGCGAACTGTCGCAGCGCGGCGCGTTCTATTCAGGCCATTATATTATATATATAATATATATATTTCATCGATTTCTATTTAAAACGAATTTTATAAATCGTTTTAAATTCGCTTCCAAAACAATTTCAACTTCCATTTCAAATTCAAATCAAAATTGAATTTTTCCTTATAAATTCGTTTTACATTCATTTCTATTTGATTTCAATTCAAATCGATTTCAATTCAAATCGATTTCAATTCAATTCAATTTGAATTCATTTTCTATTCAATTCAATTCGAATTCATTTTCTATTCAATTCAATTCGAATTCATTTTCTATTCAATTCAATTCGAATTCATTTTCTATTTAATATCAAAATCGAATATTTCATATACATGACAATTTTATACAGTGAATATATATATATATGTTAAAAATTATATTTTTTAACAATTAAATCATTCCCACATTTCATATATATATATATATATCGTTTTCATTTCATATATACATCGTTTTCACATTTCATATATATATCGTTTTCATTTCATATATATATCGTTTTCATTTCATATATATATCGTTTTCGTTTTCAATATATACGATATTTTCACTTTCAATATATACGATATTTTCACTTTCAATATATACGATATTTTCACTTTTAATATATACGATATTTTCACTTTCAATATATACGATATTTTCACTTTCAATATATACAATATTTTCACATTCAATATATATTATATTTTCACTTTATATATATAATTTTCATTTCATTTATATTTATTTTTATCTCAAATATATAGATATATATATATAATTTATTTCATTTCTCATCCCGATCATTTTTTTTACAACAACATACAATTAAACAAGTCGTCCATGGTCTGTGGACGACGGGGAGCAGTTCAGATATGCAGATATAATATAAATAACTGTACAAGAAAATTTAAAGTGAGAGAATTCTCACGGTGGGATCCACTCCATCAGTTTTATCTGAATTTCTGAACAGTCTAGATTTTAATTTGCCCGAAATTCCAACGTGCTCGGAATTGGACCTAGTCAGTTTTGTTGCGAAGCTCTCGCCCCCACGATCGCAACGGATCCAGTTTCATTGAATTTGGCCCTCGTATGAAAAAGTTACGCAGTTTTAAACATCGAACAATTTTAAAACAATTAAATTAGGTTAATTAATTCCCTTAATTAATTACCCCTTTAGTTAATCACTCTCCCCTTTCGTTCTCTCTGGAAAACCATTGAACCCACGTCGCCAAATTCAACCCGTCACCGAACCTCCACCGTAGCACCAGACCCCCATCAGCTTGCACCCCCGCGAGCGCCTCCCCGAGCTACCTCAACGCCGGCCACGCCATAGAACTCTGCCCCCCCTCTTGCGTGAAATCGCCATCGAAGTCGATGACTTCGAGCTGCTCCATCGATCAAAACACCTCATGAAACGCCTTGAAACCGACATGGATTGAAAGAGCATGGAACCCCCTTCGATTTTCTCCAAAGGACCCTGGTGTAATTCTGCGTGTTGGAGGAGCGATTTAGGCTCGAATTCCGGAGCATCTCGTTCATTCAAAGGGGGTTAATGGCGGCTTGGGAAACTAGGGTTAAAGGGGGGTTATTTATAGATATTTTATTTTTTTTATTATTTTAAATCCAAATATACCCTTATTTTGATACTAACACCAAATTGAGCCTAACGACTGTCGCCCCTGGCTGAATACCCCCGTTCCGAACACAATGGGATATGCCTGGTAAGCCAATTCGGCTGTTACAAACAGTTTTTCTTCAAATTAAAATATAAAACATTCAATTTTAGATTTGAGCATACATTTTAATTTACCGGGTTCACAAACTGATTCGAAAAATTCCAGAAAGATAAATCTAGCTATGTTTTGACGATACGATCCCAACAAAACTAGTTTCGTCGAATTCTGAGACCGTTTGAAAAATGGCCCTTTTCTAGTCGATCCAATTTAATAGGAATCGACCAAACACATTTTTCTTTGCCACACTCACATACTAGCTTCAAAAATTATGAAATTTGAAACCTAGAAATAATTTGACATCCCGGATCCAACAAAAGTGGTTTCGTCGAATTCCGAGGTCGTTTGCAAAATGGCCATTTTCACGGGCTATATAAACTCTATAGCGACCTTTCTGAAAATTCATATGGCCATAACTTTTGCTTCCCGCTACGGAACTTCGATTTTTCGAATTCGTTGGAAAGGTATTCTCAAATAGATTCTAATATTTTTGGTTTCGCTAGAATCCGGTTTATTTTGAATCCTGTACATTCAATTGAAGTTTGAAATCGAATTATCGAACTACCGCGCCATTTTCAATTCCTTCTATAATTTAAAATAAATATTTATATTCTAACGACGATTTATATAAATATATACGTTCTATTCTATTCAAAATAAATTTCTCGTCGTTATTATTTAAAATATTTATTTTAAATATTCAAAATTCATTAAATTCGCCAAAATAAAAATTTTAAATTGGCTCGCATTTTCGGGTTGTTACAAACTTTCTGGTTAAGAATTTACTGGGTGATCAACCATGTGGATGCATTTTAGCTTACGCACCTAGTTCAAGTAGGGCTTTCAATTTTCTACACGACCCGAAACCCGCACGGAAATTAGCAGGTTAACCCGACCCGTTTAGTTAGCAGGTCATTTTCGGGTTGACCCAAATTTGACCTGTTTATAAACGGGTGGGTTCAGGGTTGACCTGCTAACCCGATTTTGACCCGTCTAACCCGATTATATGTTGTATTTCTTCCATATTGTTAGTCTTTTATGTATACTGTTAGTGTTAATCTTTTATGTATACAATAATCAGTATGCTCGTATATGTAAGCTGTTATATTTTACTAATTTATTCTTGTATCTTGTTGGTTACATTTTACTTATAACAACTGTATCTCTTCCATACTGGGAGTCTTTACTTTATGCAGTATGGGAATATATACTTATTTTAGAAAATGATTTATGGATATGGTGATTTCATGCTTTGTATATGTGTTGTCTGTTGGTGACTTTGCAACTTGTTGCATGTTGGTGATTATACAATAGTGTGCATGTTGGTGATTTGGCTCTTTTGTTGCTTATATTAGTAGGCAATATCTATCAATGGGTTAAACGGGTAAACCCGACCCAACACGACCCGACATGACCCATTTAGTTAAACGCCTTACGCGGGTCGGGTCGGGTCAACCCATTTATAAACGGGTCGGGTTAGGGTTGGAAAAATATGACCCGTTTAATAAACGGGTTGACCCGACCCGTTTACAAATCAACCCGAACCCGACATGACCCGACCCGAACCTGACACGACCCATTGACATCCCTAGGTTCAAGTATTCATGTTAACTTATGCATTTAACTAAGCGTTAGGACTAGCAAAGAGGATAATATCAAGTGTCATATGTTGCTTCACTAAACCTTAGGAAAAAGCATTTGACACTTGATATTATCCCTTTCGCTAGTCCTGACGCTTAGTTAAATATGCATAAGTTAGAATAAACACCTGAACCGACGGCGTGAGCTAAAGTGCATCCACTTAGTGAATCACCCAGTAATTCTTAATCAGAGAGTTCAAGCCTTCAACTTGGTGAGGCTTCGCTGGTGGATCACCCTGTAAATTCTTAACCAGAATAGACATGCATCATCTTCATCTATACTTGCAACCTAATTTGCATTAGGACAATAATGAGTCAGAATATACATATACAACACACACATACATTGCACACATATACCACACACACACAAACGTATACAACACAGACACACTCACACACACACACACACACACACACACACACACATATATATATATATATATATATATACACACACCACACACATGATCAAGTGATCAAGTCAAAATCAGAGAGAACCAAAACAACACATGGAAGTTGCCACAAAATTGGCATAACAAGAGCAGCACACAAATGGACCAGAGGTGCATCAAATTACATGCACATATAAATGAAGCATGGAAGATAGATGAAGCAATATAGTGCACATATATAAGGTTGTGCATAGCAGCAGACACAACATGCCACAATGCCACAACACAACAGAAAATGGTGCGACAATGCCAAGTACAATGGGCAAAAGGTGATTCGAGACCGAGGACAATGTACAAGCATGCACATGGCTACAATGTTGACACATTCACAAGCCATCAAATAGTCAACTACTAGTTGTTCAGGTTCAAGATCATCAAGCATGTACAGAAACAGTATTGGACACTTTCAAAACAAAATGACCAACACGGCCATTCAACACAAGTGCACAAGGCCATAAAAACATCGAATAATAATGGTTCATAGCCAGTTAGGAGAAGGCTCATATGCAATTAGAATGGTCATGATAGCACGACATGGTAAAAGCGAGGAGCGAGTACAATACAATACAAACCACAGATAAGCAAGTACAAGCTTAACAACTCAAGTGCAAAATTCCATAGTAGTATACAAGTGTACAAGTAAACAGAGAGAATGGAGATATATCATTGATCATCGCAGGTTACTCTTGGTCAAGGACAAAATGTACAAAACCATGAACAAAGCACATAGCTTAAGGAACAACAAAATAGTAGCCCGTCAACATGCATGTACAAGATAATAGGTCAAACCAGCCATCGCATACAAATTAGGTGCCAATGACGTTGAACACAAGCTTGCTAGGTTCAAATGCTAGCATAGACACATGAATAACTCAAGTGACAGTGCACAATCACAATCTTAATCAAGCTAGTATCAAATTTCCAACATCATGACAAATAGTGAAAATGGCATAGTACAAGTAAAAGTGCACAACACAGTGGCATACATAACACAATAACGTACAGTGGAGATGTGTACACAAGCATGTACAAAATTGCATACCCAACAGCAAGCCTACCACAAGGCAGTTTTCAAGACCAAATAACACAAGTTCAAGAATGGGAGAAGGACTCAAAACAAAGTAGCAGCATGATTCATGATGGTGTGAACCAGAATACAAGATGAAATGCCTTGAAACCAAGTTTATAGGCACAAATGATAGCAAATACACTGCATCATTACGAAACTATCGGAAAATTCCCAGTTTAAACCAATAACACAATAGCAACATGAATTCAAGGTAGACAAGCACATGCACATACCTATCATTCATATTTTTGAACCAAGGCATGGAAATTCAAATTAAACCCAATTCAAATTAAACTGTGAGCTAATATCACCTTTAGTGGCGACGAGAAAGATGGACAATGCTGGACTGAAGGTTCGCCGTTCAGCTGAAGGTAGTGTGAGATGACAAGAAAGATGGACAGCGGTGGATGGTTTATTGACAAAGGAAGATAGTGCGCCGATTACCAAAATCCTAATTTGGGTTTTCGGTCACCATTGAAATTAAAAAGAGGGAAGCCGATCGAAAGTTTCGAAGTGTCAAAACAAGATGGTGCGAGAAAAAAATAGTGAAGGAAAATTTTTGATATGGATTTCATATGGCCCAAAGCCGTATCAAATGAACTAATTCATAGCAAATGTTGATGAACGGTTAAATCTTACATGTTTGGGGAGGTGCCGACCGCCAAGAGGAAAGTTGATATGGTTATGAATAGTATCAAATTTGATACGGCTAAAATCATTATCAAATTTCCGCATCCTCATGTGCCAAATTTGCTGTTTTGGTGTAGTGTTCTCGATTTGTAATAAGATTAGGAGGCGCTTGAGCATCGTGTACTATGCATTTAACAATTGCAAATAATGAAAACAAATTTCTCAATATCATTAAGGCAAAGTAATGCACTTTTTAATTCAAGTACGTTCAAAATACAAAAACTACTAACCACAGTCACACAACAATTCCAACTCGTATATCATAATCCTGCTACTTTATCGTCAGTTAAAATTTCCACAATATCCAAATTCGTAGATTCAATATGAAAAATTAACATAAGCTCTCATCGATGAAAGTTGAAATAAGAGAAAGTACAACATAACAGCACTGTACAACATTATTGAAACGATTCATATAACGATCGACCTTCTAGCATTATCCTTGCTTGGGTTATTCTACTCTGTAACAGCCCGTAAAATTCATATTATGTAACAAAATAATTTACAAGGATCAAAACAGAATTTGAGAAAATTTGTAGTTTGATTACGATACTTATATAACTGGTTTCATAGCTATTATCAAAGCAACTTTGATATTTGCATTTTCACAACTGGAGCTCAATAGAGGAAGTTATTAGCATTCGTAGTTTTCGAAGAAAAAATAATTAAATAATGAAAAGGAAATAAATAATAATAAGTACGAAACTCCAAAGTTGACCTCCCGATTAACCAGTTGGGGATGGCGGTTAGGATTTGAATCTTGTCCAATGGTTCGAATTCAATTATTTTAATCTAACGATTATGGTTGATTCGATGCCCTATAAATAAGGTTTAATTCCACACTTCTCTTCTCTTGCTTTTTGACTCAAGCAATGAAGCTTTACTTCTTTCTTTTCCTCATAACTTTATATATTTTTAAAAAAAACTGGTACGTATGCTTTTATTAGCTTCTAGAAAAGTGCATTGCAATGTTAGCATACTAACCTGAATAAAACTAAAACTCATAAAAATAGTTTGCTCTATGTTTCTGCATAGTAACATTAAGTTCTCTTTTGCGGCATGATTTCCGATCATGGACATTTCTCTCAACTCCAATTGAGTAAATCACGAATGCAAATAACTCCACAACCTATGCATTATTCCATCATACCACTAGGTTACGAAATCAAATAACTCCAGATTTTAAGCATTGTTTCAACATATCACTTGGTGCATGTGTTGTAGCGGTATCCTAATTAATCCACATCTTGTAAACAAAGTGGAAGTGTTACTTTAGTAGGAAAACTACCATTAAGGTCCTCTTCTCAACGGTTAATGTATCAAACATTTGCACAAAACCCCATATAAGCAGCACCTTCTTTCCACCTTAACAGAACATATTGAATTGCCTAAGCACCGCACTGCACATTTACCAAAAAACTCATGATCTTGTAAGTAGTGGAATCATTGAACAATTTAGTTATAATACATAACATTTATCACCATGTTATGGAAGAAATATTTAGTAGTAACAACTGATTCAATGTTGAAGAAATTTTGCGAATCAGGTGAAGCAGAGAGTTGGAGGATGCTTTCGTTTGAGGCACGTAGAATACGTTTTCCTTAAGTAATTATTCGCCCCTACTAGTTTGCAGATAGAAAGGCAGCGAGATTCCTCCAGGATACAATAAACAATGATTGTTTACAGAAGCAGAAAGAAGGGAAGAAGAGGATTTCGGAATAATCCTGGACTTGAAGAAGTAGCAGTATAAATAGGGGATGAACAGATGCGACCGTTGGAGATAGTTGTGTGCGAGGAGACGCATCCATTCAAAAAGCTACGACCGTTTGCAACAGACGAACCGGTTCCGTACGGTCACGCATGCGTCCCCGTGCCCCCAAATGCCCAAGTGCCCATCTTTGACCCATAACAATATTATATAGGCCCCCAAATCCTTTTGATCCCAAGCCATTGTGTCCATTTCAAGCCCATATTGTTTTGTTTCACAATATCTTATTCCAAACATTAATATATAGGAAGAGATACTTCATAGTATTTGCTGATGTGGGACAAATACTTATTGCAATCTTCCCATTAATCCCCCACAAGATTGTAATAATTATTTATTTATGCATATGAGAAAGTACCTATTGGTTTAAACTTTTCTCTTTAGTCCATACATTTAAATTTCAACAGAATGTTTGGTAGTAAATACTTTAAACCAAAATCCTATATGATGAAGCGAAATATATGAACACATAAATATTATCATGCTTCTGTAAAATGTCATAACCGTAGATTGGTTATTATCTTCCTCCTGGTTTGCATGAACATGTATAAAGTTATATCCAAACTTTATTGAAACCTTGTTTCTTATGTTCATATAGGTGTCCATTCTTCCCGTCCTTATTACTATGGACAAATGATCACCACAAAACATAACAGTACAAACAATGAATCTCTCATGTTTGTCAATCACCTAACTGCAACTTGTTGTTACCCATTAAACTTAAGACTATAGAGCGTAAGGTTGGGTTTCTATTGCAGGTGATTAAAAAGGTTTTAGACCCATTTCACAACTAGTTGTTTTAACCATTTCTCTTGGTAATCCCTTGGTTAATGGGTCTGCCAAATTTTTCTTTGATCTTACATATGTAATTGTGATGATACCATTCATAGTTCCCTTACATATGCATGTCTCAAACTTATATGTCTAGACTTTCCGTTATAAATCTTATTATATGCCCTAGACATTGTAGCTTCACTATCACAGTAAACAGAAATGGTTGATGATGGTTGTGGCCACAACTCTATTTCTGTTAAAAAAATTCTTAGCCATTCTGCTTCCTTTGCTAATGCATCCAAAGCAACAAATTCTGCTTCCATTGTGGAGTGTGTAATAATTGTTTGTTTCTTAGAGGCCCATGATATAGCTCCCCCTCCAAGAGTAAAAATCCATCCAGTAGTTCCTCTATTTTCGTTTTTAGGTGTCGAACCACTTGCATCTGAATATCCTTCTAGAACTGCTGGGAAGTTTCCATAGTAGAGTCCTAATTTGCTTGTTCTTTTAAGATAACGTAAGACTCTACCAATTGTCTTCCAGTGTGAAACAATAGGATTATTTGTATACCTTGACAGTTTGCATACTGCATAAGAAATATCAGGACGAGTGCAATGCATGGCATACATGAGACTGCCAATCATACTTGCATATTCTAGTTGAACAATTGCTCTTTTAGAGTTTGCAAATATTTTGATAGAAGAATCATAAGGGCTGCTTGCTTCTTTAAAATTTAAATGCTTGTATTTAAGAAGTATCTTTTCAATGTAGTGAGATTGACATAAAGCATATCCCTCACGATGTTTCCTTACTTTAATTCCTAGAATAGTATCAACTTCGTTTAGGTCTTTCATTTTGAAACACGAAGTTAAATAGTTCTTTATCTCATTTATACCTTCCATATTAGTACCAAATATGAGCATATCGTCCATATATAGGCATATTATAACACCATATTTATCTGTGAATTTCGAGTATATGCACTTGTCAGCATTATTATACTTGAAGCCATTAGACAAAATTGCAGAATCAAATTTCTCATGCCACTGTTTTGGTGCTTGTTTTAATCCATATAAGGATTTAACCAGTTTGCAAACCTTATTTTCATTTCCGTTCATAACGAATCCTTCTGGTTGTTCCATATACACCTCTTCGTCTAATTCTCCATTAAGAAAAGCAGTCTTAACATCCATTTGATGCACATATAATCCATAAATAGACGCAAGAGCAAAAAGAATCCTTATTGATGTTAGTCTAGCAACTAAAGCATATGTATCAAAGTAATCGATGCCTTCCTTTTGCCTAAATCCTTTGGCTACTAGCCTTGCTTTGAAAGTTTGAACAGATCCATTTGTATTATGTTTCTTTCGAAAGACCCATTTACATCCAATTGGCTTGGATCCAATAGGTAAATCTGTTAGAACCCAAGTATTGTTAGATAGAATTGAATCCATCTCATCCTGTATTGCTTCTTTCCAGAAAGCAGCATCCCTTGAAGTAATAGCTTCTTTAAAAGTTTTAGGATCTTCTTCGTTATTCAAAATAAAAATTGTCTCATCGAGTAATTTATCACTATCACCAACAACAAGGTGAATGATATCATCTGGTGAGACAAAACCAGGATCTAAGATTTTGGCTTTCCTTGGCCTTTGGCTTCTTCTAGGTTTATCAGGAACATTTTGAAGCCTCCTTTTATTTGGAGAATAACATTCAATGTTTTCATCATTCCTTTTGTGGATGATTTGTGTAGGATCCGAAACTGTCATGGAATCACATAAAAAATTATTTTCGATGAATTCTACATCTCTTAATTCCACAATTACATTAGATTATATATCTAATAATCTGTATGCTTTAGAATTTTCAGCATATCCTACGAATATACTTTTCAATGCTCTTGGTCCAAGTTTTATCCTTTTCGGATCTGTGACCCTATAAAAGGCTAAACATCCCCAAACTCTTAGATATTGCAAGTCTGGTTTTCTTCCTTTCCATAATTCGTAAGGAGAAATCTGAGTCTTCTTTGATGGAATTCTGTTATGCAAATGACATGCCATTAAGAGTGCTTCTCCCCGCAAATTGACATGTTGTTTTGCATTTAAAATCATAGCATTGATCATTTCAACCAATGTTCTATTTTTGCGTTCAGCCAATCCATTTTGCTGTGGGGTATAAGGTGCGCTTGATTGATGAATAATTCCACATTCTTCACAAAATGATGAAAATTCCAAGGAGAAATATTCCCCACCTCTATCACGTCGCAACACCTTAATCCTCTTTTCCTTTTGATTCTCAACATTAGTTTGAAAACGCTTAAACATTTGAAAAGCTTGATCTTTTGTTTTCATTAAATAGACATGTGTGTATCTAGAATAATCGTCTATAAACGTGATAAAGTACCTATTGCCACCTCTAGTCAATATACCATTTAATTCACAAATATCTAAACGTATTAATTCAAGTAGTTTAGTATTCCTTTTAGATTTTGGAAACGACTTTTTGCACATCTTTGCTTCAATACAAATTTCACATTTAGATTGGTGTACATTATCATATGAAATCATTCCTTCTTTAGACATAAATTGTAAATTCTTATAATTTAGATGTTCTAATCTATTATGCCATAAATGAAATGAATCAACAACATAGGTAGATTCGTTCATTTTATTAATACTTAATTTAAACATACCATTACAAGCATATCCTTTCCCAAAGAACATACCAC
Source organism: Allium sativum (assembly GCA_030737875.1). Taxonomy (NCBI): domain Eukaryota; kingdom Viridiplantae; phylum Streptophyta; class Magnoliopsida; order Asparagales; family Amaryllidaceae; genus Allium; species Allium sativum. The sequence continues at coordinate 437,441,319 of CM060912.1, forward strand.
CCTTGGACAGAATAAGACTATTACCATCTAATACTCCCTTAACACCCTTACTACATTGGAGACTTGCAGAAACCAGATTATTTTCTGATTTCTGGAACATGTAAAACATTAACAAGAACAATCCTTTGCCAGAAGTGAACTCCAATTCTATGGTTCCTTTTCCAACGACAGTAGAAGCATTATGGTTTCCCATAAGTACCTTGCTATCATCAGAAACCTTCTCATATGATTTGAACAGCGACTGGTTGTTGCATACATGAATAGTAGCACCAGAGTCATACCACCAATCATTATCTTTGGTAGTATTTGCTATGTTTAGTTCTGTGATCATATCAATGTTTAGTTTTGAAACCATGGCAACGATTTCCGATTCTTGTTCAACCATGTTTGCCTTGTTGGAAGTGCCTTGATTGTTCTTTTTGCCCTGGTTATTGTTTTGTCCTTGTTCCTTTTTCTGTCTTTTGAAAAACCTGCAGTCGCGTTTGTAATGTCCGGGTTTGCCGCAGAAGTAGCAGTCACCCTTTCCTTTGCTGTTGTTTTCTCTTTTGCGTTTTCCAGAGAGTTTATTGTCATTTCCAACATTGTTAATATTGGAAGCAGCAGCAGAGTCAAAAACTTTCTTCTCACGATTTCTGGTTTCTTCCTCAATTCGAAGATGTTTTTGAATCTGTTCCATTGTGAAATCCTCTGAAAAATGCATAAGTTTCTTTCGATAATCACTCCAATTTTTCGGGAGTTTGGCCATTACAGCCCCAACTTGCAAAGCTTCAGGGATGTCGATCTTGACATCCCTCAACTTATTGAATATCACTTATAGTTCATGTACTTGATCCATAATAGATACGTTATCAAGCATTTTAAATTCAAAGAACTCGAAAATTAAAAACTTATCTGCGCCTTGTTTTTCGTTGCTGTATTTGGCCTCTAAACTTTTCCATATTTCTCGCGTTGACTTGACAGAAGTGAATAAATCATACAAACAATCAGACAGAGTATTAAGTATGTGACCTCTGCAGACGATTTCATCTTCTTTACGCTTCTTTCTTTTGGTAATAACATCTGCAGTGTCTTTTTCAGTCGGCGGTGGCAGTGGCTCCAGTTTTTCATCAAGCATGTATGCAATTTTGAGTGTAGTCAGAAGGAACATGATCTTATCTTGCCAACGGGTGTAGTTTGTGCCATCAAAATGATCTAGTTTGGTGAATTTCTGATTCATTATCTTGTATGTTGATTCAGACGACGCCATTTGAATAATTCCTTAAGATTGTTGAAGAATTTTTGCGAATCAGGTGAAGCAGAGAGTCAGAGGATGCTTTCGTTTGAGGCACGTAGAATACGTTTTCCTTAAGGAATTATTCGCCCCACTAGTTTGCAGATAGAAAGGCAGCGAGATTCCTCCAAGATACAACAAACAATGATTATTTACAGAAGCAGAAAGAAGGGAAGAAGAGGATTTCGGAATAATCCTGGAGTTGAAGAAGTAGCAGTATAAATAGGGGATGAACAGATGCGACCGTTGGAGACAGTTGTGTGCGAGGAGACGAATCCATTCAAAAAGCTACGACCGTTTGCAACAGGCGAACCGGTTCCGTACGGTCACGCATGCGCCCCCGTTCCCCAAGTGCCCAAGTGCCCATCTTTGACCCATAATAATATTATATAGGCCCCCAAATCCTTTTGAGCCCAAGCTATTGTGTCCATTTCAATCCCATATTGTTTTGTTTCACAACATCTTATTCCAAACATTAATATATAGGAAGAGATACTTCATAGTATTTGCCGATGTGGGACAAATACTTATTGCAATCTTCCCAATATTCAAGGCATCAATAACTGCTACCAAACAATAACTTAATCCTAAAGAACCCAATCTATCTTATGTAAACTTTTCCTATCCTTCTTCACAGACTCATAAATCGCTATGCATGCCTTTGTTCAACAGTTAAGAAAATGGTGTATGTTGGGTTTAGCTAGAGTTCTTCTTCAAACAGATAACATGTGGCTTTACAGTGAACCAATTTTCAGTTAAAATTAGCAAGCCTCAAAATTCGATTCTCGAAACTTTAATTAAATGGCATATAACCGATCAATACAATTTAGAAATGAATCCAAATTTGCAACTACAATTAATGATCCCCAAAGAACCGAATAGTTGAATTGTGCATGGTATGTAACAAATTATGTAATCCCCAAAAATGTAATTTAAAATCAGGTAAAGGCGTACCCATTAAATCGAAAAGAAGCCATTAATTTTGCAGATAATTTTCATAGGATCAGTTTGAGAAATTGGTAATTTTTTAGCTTTGGGATGCTTGAAATTGAGTATGATTAAGAAAAATACCAAAAATCCCTGATATCTTGATCCTTGATAGATAGGAGAAAACCTTCATTCGAAACGCGATTAAATAAAGGACAATATAGGGATCAAATGGAGAAACCATCGAAGATATGATTTACTGTAGCAGTGATTTGAGGAGATAGAATGAAACCAATTATAGTCTGACCTTTTGTAGTCGGTAAACTGAAAAATCATCGAAGAAGCTCTACGGTATGATTAAATTTGATATTTTAATTGAGGCCTATCAAAGATTAAAGGGAGAGGAGAATCCCAGTAATCGATGAAATTTAGATCACCTAGTAGTTTCTCTCCACCATGGAGGAGAGCTCCAGACTCTTTTATATACAAATTTTTGTATGTGTGTGTGTATGTCTCTTTGTATGTATGTGTGTGTGTGTATATATATATATATTTGTGTGTGCATGTGCATATATAATCGGAAAAGGGAAGAAAATAGACAAGAAGAAGCAAATTCATGCTAGGAAAAAAGATTCAATATTATAAATCTATATTTCCCTTAATCCCAAATCTTTTCTCAACTATGTAACTCTATTAATATGTATATTATATATGTTATATATGTTCTTTTGGTACAAAGGGAGATGAAGTTGAATTAAATGATCAAATTCAAATTTAGCAGATTTGAAAAGTTTGATATGTGAATGGGAAATTATGTAAATTATTTAAACATTGGAATTTATACATTGAATTTTATTTAATTATTATGCTTAAATAAGATCTGATGAGTTATAGACTTAAAAATGAACACAGAATATTTCCAACCTATTTTGTAATTAATGAAATTAGAAAATGAATGTTACACCTAAATCTGGGAATTACGCCATATTAACCGGCTTTTTGACCCGGTTCCTAAAAGTACATGAGACAAGCTCGACTCGACACATCACATGACAGTAAAGTCCATAGCATCACAAAAAAGCCAAGAGAACAAGCTTTGAATAGTGGATACAAACGAGAGCATCGCAATTCCTCGAAACAATGCCCTAACCTCCATTTCGTACCCATCAACTTGAGTATTTAAGATCCATCAAAACACATACTTCGACCCCCTCAAAGCCTGCACAGTTCGTACCCTATGAACCATGAACTCGTGTCCCTTTGTGGGGCACGACCTATTTGTATCCCCCCAAAGATACGATCTTCTCATATCTCTACAGGGAATATGAACAGTCCGTATCTCTTTGGGAGATACAAGACACTCATACCCCTTTCCTCGGGTATGAGTGGCTCGTACCCCCTTACGGTATAAACTTCGTACCTTACGAGGTACGAAATTCATACCCTCCAATAGAGGTATGAGAAACTCGTACCTCTTCCTTGGGATACGAGTCACTCGTACCCCCTTTGGGGCACGAATCTCGTACCCTAGGGGTACGAAATTCGTACCCCATGATGGGGGTATGAGTTTCCTACAAAAGCATTACAGAGGGGGGATCCGAGCTTCGGGAGTGCACCTCTAAGGGGTACGAAAACGTGGTATGTGGTCCTCTATTCCTACCTGCTCTAACCTAAACACTTCACTATAAATACCCCCAAGTACACGCTTCCAAATGATTGGAATTTAGTTGATTGAACATCTCCTGGGAGCTCCAAGTGACCTCTTTAATGGCATCCTTGCATTGAGGGAGAAGAAGGACGAAAGTGACTTTTTCCAAATATTAAAATATGATGACTATAACTCCAAATTACATGGAAATATTTGTAATTAAATGCCTAAAAGAAGATGATAGCTTGTAACTCATTGTTGTGAATAAAATCCAAGCAATTATTCCAAAGAGGACGTCGGCCCCTCACTGGACCGAACCACTATAAATCTCCTATGTCAATTACTGCTTTTCTTCACTCATTTTTTGTACGTGAAATTGCATTTCTTAAGTAATTAAGAAACTTGGGTGTTGTCGCCATATTTTAGCATCAACATTTTGGTGCTTTCACTGAGAACTGAACTCATGTCTTTGTTGTACATCACCATCTCGACTCCGATGCTCTTTAGATTCCTTCTTTAACCAACCGCTAAGTCCGCTTATGATGGTTGAGCAAACAAAGAAGACACAAATTGGCTCCTCTACTGCAGCCGATCTTGAAACATCTCGGCAATCCCACCCGGCGGATATCCCTGCCGAAATGGACGTACTTCCTCCTACGGTCCCCGAAGCCTTTGTAACCCAAGCACAGATTTACGCGATCACTAAGAGGCATGAAAATACGGCTCTCAAACTCAACCAAGCGTTGAAAGCCAACATCAACCTTATGCGTCAACTTCAAGAGAGTCAACGTATAGTCGCTCAACTCCAACTAGCTCCCCCGAGTGAGGCGTGCTGTCTTGGAAACTTCTTCCTTCGAGTCTCGGGGCCCGCATCAACGAAGGAAGTTTAGCCTTAACAACATTGTTGTTGTCCGCTCTAATGCTCACACTAATGGTCACAATAACGGCAATGACAATGGAAACGGTGACAGAACCAACGTCACCAATAGTGGGGGGCGCATTACCGCGATCGACCCCAACTGGTCATCAATGATGATCCAAGTCCAAGTAATCACCCCCCTCCTTGGCAGAACCAAACTATCGCCGCTCAAAATTTGGTGCCCACACTCCCAATAGCTTAGCAGGCCCAAGTCCCTCAAGGTTAGAATAAACGTCAGCCCGCTCAGCCTCACCAACCATATCGGAACCAGACAATTGATGTCGACGATATAGAAGAGGAAGATCCCGACGTTCACCATGAAAGACGTCCATGAAACAGAATTCCCGAAGTTTGCCAAAACTGGATTCCATTAGAGGACTTCCATCTAGCATATCTCCCCGACATGGTCCAGAGGATTATGAGAGCTATGTGGGGAAATGCCAACAACTCGTGGGAAACCCACCTGAGGCGTAACCCCTTTACCAGAGTTATCCACGAAGCCGAGTGGCCTCGATGCTTCAACATGCCACAGATGACGCTATATGACGATACGACCGATCCTGCACTTTCCTGAACTACTACGAATGATAGATAGACTCTAGCTGAGCCACCAACATCGTCAAGTGCAAGTGCTTCCTTGTTGCCTTGGTAGGTACGGCTTTTCTTTAATTCTCTTGCCTTCTGCTCCACTCTGTAAACACCTTCGGCCAGCTAGCCACATAATTTATCAAATAGTTCAGAATTCACGTTCCGACTCCGAAAAACGCTCTTACCCTTTTAAATTTGTATCAGGGTCCTGCAGAGTCTCTCAAAAGCTACCTCGAGCGATTCAATACCGCCCTAGTCGAGGTCAATTATCATGAACCCCGTACCATACTCTTCCAGCTAGCCAAGGGCGTCCTCCCAACCTCCGAATTCGAAGCCTAGATAGATAGAAAACAACCCAAGAATTTGGAGGCTTTTTATGAAAAGGCAGGGCAGTTCTTGCCAAGAGGAAGCAAGGCGAAGTAAAGCTTCGCAGGCTAACCACTCTAACAACCTGCACGCCAGCACTATCGACGATAGCGTCAAAGGAAAACACGCCGAAGAGTCCTCCTACAAGGGAAAAGGACCAATTCCCCAAAAGTCGAAGTCGAACCCTAGCAAGCAAGGCGGCCGTAACAACATTCGGACTCCGCCGGACCCCAAGAAGCATGACTGTTATCAAAATTACAAGAACTACGCTCCGTTGAATCGTGACTTGGAGACCATCTACCTAGAAACCTGTAATATGCTCCAGTACAAAAAGCCCAACTTAAGGGGAACCGCCAACTATGAGAAAAACTCCGGCAAATACTGTCGGTTTCATGACATGTATGGGCACAACACGAATGACTGTGCCGCCTCAAAGATGCAATTGAAAAGCTCATTCGCGATAAATGACTGGAACAGTATATTCAGGCCCCCTCTAATCCCATAGCAGCTATAGGCTCGTCAACGCCCGCTCCCCAACTCCTACTAATATGACCCCAGGATCGTCCAACCAAAGGTCATGTGGTATTGTGATCAACACTATCTGTTGTGGACCTCACCCCTCTCTTGACAGCTTTCGCGAGATGGAGGAGTATGCCAACTCTATCAAGCATGCCACGTACGAAGCCTATTCAACCCTAGATGAGTCATTTCCCGCAAAACTTCAGAAGACAATGCGGGATGATATCGCCTTCCACGAAAGGGAATCTATGGGAATTGAGATCCCGACTATCGATCCTCTCGTTATCACTGCTCTAATTGGCCATCCTTCGTCCGAAGAATTCTCATTGATTCAGGAAGTTCGGACAATATCATCTTCAAAGAGGCCTACGACCAGATGAAACTTGAGACCAAAGACTTGAAGCCTTGGCACGCCATGATTCATGGTTTCAACGGGTCCTCCAATCACCTGGTTGGCATGGTAGACCTCCCCGTAGAACTTATAGAAGGGGAACGGACCCAGGTTCGAATCCTCACTTTTGTGATCATTGACATCACGCCCCCATACAATGTTTTCTTTGGGCGACCTTTTCTCGCAGGATTCTGAGTTTGCATGTCACCATGGTCTCTACTGATGAAGTTCCAACAGAGAACAAAATCGGCACAGTTAAAGGCGACCAGGCCATCGCTAGTGATTGCTACCTCATAAAGTGGAGGAATGCGCACAATAAGGACAAAGGCAGGACGGTGTCCCCACCTTCTTGCGCTAAGACCGTCTCCTCATATCAATCAAAGGCATCTGAGTCATGGCTCAGGCGCCATTGCCATCTTTCCGATGATCTCGATCCAAGGGGGATGAAGAGCCCGATCTTGAAAGGGATACCCCGGTAGAACCAACGGTGGATGTTCCAGTCAACCCCGACAAAGGTCTTGAAAGTTGGATCGCAACTTCATCCCGCAATAAAGGAAGAGCTCATTGAATTCCTAAGGGGAAACCTCGATGTGTTTGCTTGGACACACTCCGACATGTGCGGCACCAATCTAGGAGTCGCTTGCCACATGCTCGCCATCGACCCCTGGCAACTTCCAATCAAATAGAAACGTTGAATCTTGGGAATCGGAAGATCGACAACGCTAAAAGAAGAGGCGGATAGGCTAATCAACAATGGCTTTATCAGAGAAGCCTTCTACCCCGAATAGTTGTCCAACCCCGTCCTGGTCAAAAAAGCAAACGACAATTGGAAAACGTGTGTCGGCTTCTCTGATTTAAACAAGGCCTGTCCAAAGGACAGTTTCCCACTTCCAAAGATTGACCGGCTTGTTGATTCAACCGCTGGATACTAGCTCTAGTCTTTCATGGATACCTACTCAGGCTACAACCAGATCTCGATGTATCTCCCGGACTAAGACCAAACCTCTTTTATAACAAACCTTAGGCTCTACTGCTATCTCGTCATGCCCTTTGGTCTTAAGAACGTAGGAGCCACCTATCAACGACTAGTCAAGCTAATTTTTAGGGACCAAATTGGGAAATCCATAGAGGTATACATGGACGATATGCTCGTAAAATCGAGAATATCGAATGGCCATGTCCGGGACCTTGCCGAAATGTTCGACGTCCTCCGCAAATATGGCATGAAGATCAATCCCTTGACATGCTCGTTTGGTATTGCATCGGGAAAATTCCTGGGTATTATCGTCAACTCGTAGGGCGTCGAAGCCAATTCTGATAATATCAAAGCTATCTGGGGTATCGAAACTCGCCGGAGCATCAAAGTTATTCCAAATTTAAACGGAAAGGTCGCCGCTCTAAGGCGGTTCATCTCAAAGGCCACCGACAAATGCATCCCCTCTTTTGACATGCTCAGAAAGGGGAAGCGCAACTTCTCATGGACACTGGAACGCTTTGCCGCACTCCAATACCTCCTGAGTCACTTAGAGTGACCACCAATCCTTTCCAAACCCGTGGATCATGAAGACTTATATGTTTATTTGCCTGTTTCTGCGTAGGCAGTCAGTTCAGCACTCGTGCGTATCGAAGACCGTGTCCAATGATCCGTTTACTACATCATCAAGAGGCTATCAGGGACAGAGAAGAACTATCTTAAAATCGAAAAGTTGGCCTACTGTTTGGTAATCTCTTCCAGGAAGCAACGACCTTACTTCCAATCTCATCCTATAAATGTCTACATGGATCAGCCCCTGCGACAGGTCCTTCAGTGGCCTGAAGCATCCGAACGACTCCTTAAGTGTGGAATATAGAGCTGAGCCAATTCGGGATCACTTTCATTCCTCGGTGAGCCATCCTCGAACAAGCCCTCATAGACTTTATAGTATAAAACACCGCCCTGGAAGAGCTTCCTCCCGAGGATACCGAAATTCCTGAAATTCCATGCAAACTTTTCGTAGATGGATCATCTAACGTTCAGGGTTCCGGCGCCGGAGTTGTGCTTATCACTTCTGAAGAATAACTAATATGTTATGCTCTAAAGCTCGACTTCCCTGCTACCAACAATGACACCGAGTACGAAGCCTTGATAACAGAACTCATAATTGCAATTGAGCTTAACATCAAGGCAATCAAATCTACTCGGACTCGTTTCTCATCGTACGATAGGTACTAGGAGAAAATAAAGCCAAGGGGGCACGGCTCGCTCCCTACCTCACTCGGTTCGTGAGCTCCTCACCAACTTCGAGCATTACCTCATCACACACATCCCTCGAGGACAAAATGAAAAGGCTGACTCCATATCCAAACTCGCAAGCTCCGGGGATCCGCACCTTATGGGGATTTCCCCCGTCGAAATACTCGACTCTCCGAGCATCGATCAGATGCAAACTGATTCAGTAGCAATGAAGGAGACCGACTCCGAGCCTGAGTCATGGATGATGCCGATCAAGAACTATTTTCAGCATGGAAACCTCCTTGACCGCCGCAAGCTCAAAAGAGCTCTCACTCAGAAGTCATCCCGCTACGTCATTCTGGATGGGTTGCTCTACTGAAGGGGCTTCTCTATGTCGTTACTCCGATGTGTAGGCCACCATGACACTAAGCACGTATTGCTAGAGATACACGAAGTAGAGTGTGGTGATCACACCGGGGGAAAACTCTAGCAAATAAAGTCCTCAAACATGGTTATTTTTGGCCGATACTCGATCAGGATGCAGCGGACTATGCCGTAAGTGCGATAAACGCCAGTGATTTTCCAAGATTCCAATAGCCCCACCTAATGAGCTAGTGCAAATAGTTATTCCCTGTCCATTTCCATGTGGGGAATCGATGTCATCAGGACTCTCCTAATGGACAGAGGGGGGCACGTTACGCTATCGTCACAATGGATTATTTTACCAAATGGGATGAGGCCGAGGCCCTCGCCACGATCACCACCAAAAAGGTAATCAACTTCGTCATCCACAATATTATCACTCAGTATGGAGTCCCTTAAGCCATTGTCTCAGACAATGACACCCAGTTCAAGAGCGTAGAGTTCAAGAAGTTCTGCCGACTGCACAAGATCGAGAAGAGATTCTCAGCGGTGGCCAATCCTCAATCCAACGGGTAAGTCGAGACTGTCAACAAAGTGATCAAGTCCTTCATCCAGAAGCGTCTGGAAAAGGCCGGAGGCTTGTGGGCTGAAGAACTCCCTTTGGCCCTATGAGCCTACCGGACCACCCACAAGTCAGCGACCGGTCACACTCCTTTCGCCCTAGCCTACGGATCTGAAGCCATCATTCCTATTGAGCTGAAGCTCCAGTCTCACCGAGTCACGTACAACAATCCGAAGACCAATCAAGACCTCCTCTTGGAGTCGCTTGACTTACTCGAAGAAAAAGGAACGAAGCCGAGTTCAGAGTTGCCGCTCAGCATCAACGATTTTCCCGATACTTCTACTCTAGAGTCTATCCCAAAGATCTCAATGTCGGCGACCTCGTCCTGAAGCGAATCGTTCCCCCACCGACTGGCCTCAGTCCTCGATGGGAGGGTCCGTACGTCATACAACAAAGGCTCGGAGATGCAACCTTTAATCTAGCTACCGTCGATGACGCCGAGCTTCCAAGGGCATGGAATAGCGAACACCTTCACCACCACTTTACCTAACTAATTATATAGACTTATTATTTTCCACCAATGTTTTGTTTTCTTTCAATTCAAGGCATTGTAAAGGTTGTCACGGCCAAAGTTATTTGTAAATATGATGATTAGTTATCTCAGTATCTTTAACCTGTTTAATTTTTGCATAGTATGTTGGAACAACTATGAAAACTTACTTGCTCGGCCGGGCACTCAACATCGGGTCGACACCCCGAAGACGGGAACCAACACTGCCACGTAGGCCTCGAATCAACGACGAGACCAAGTACGAACAACTATGGATCGACACTCTAAGCATGGGAGATGGTACCACCAGTCGAGTCTCGAATCAACGACGAGACTGAGTATAAATAACACCACTCGAATCTCGAATCTCGAATCAACGATAAGACCGAGTATAAATCGTTCCGCCACCCAGTCTCCGGAGTTGGGGGAAACCCATCAGCCGAGTTAGTGTGAAATTGACCACTCCCACGGCTCCATCTGACCCTTCGAGTCCGGATCCGAGTACCACTCGGACCTCGAACCAACGACGAGGCTGAGTATAAATCGTTCCGCCACCAAGTCTTCGGACTTGGGGGTAGCCCATCAGCCAAGCTAGTGCGAAACCGACCACTCCCGCGGCTACATCTGACCCTCCGGGACCGGATCTGGGTACCATTTGGCGAACTAACGATGCCCTCGCGCTCTAAACCCAAAAGAACGACGGGAGGGCCAAAAGTCGGACGAATCGCAACGTCCGTACTTTCCCGCGGCTTAGGACCAACGACCCCTAGGGGTCCAAGAGGGAAGGCAACTAACTCGGAACCCGCTGGACACTAGGATCCTGAACGAGGAGAGCCCAAGGGAGAAACCGACGCACAACCTCCGCATAACCAGGGGCACTCCTAGAGCGGAACCTCTATTCACGTTTGGTTAAGTGTAGCAACAAGTACGCTTGTGTGAGTACAGGACGCTGGAAAGCATAAGACGAACATTCGAACACTTAACACAAATGCGATATAAGAGAGGATAACTAATGCTTTCATTCATATGATTAAAAAACTACACTTCTAAATGTACTTTCCTTTCTAACGACGCGATGTACATGAAAACCATACCACGCCCCTAAAACACCAAAAGTGAGGGTCATACTCGCGTATACTATCGAATTACATAACCATAATACTCATAATATCTATGACAACCATTATGACTAGTCATATTTCTTCTTCTTTCCCCCTTTCTTCTTAACACATTCGGCGCTAGTTGGGTCACTGCCACTGGTTATGGACCTCTTCCTTCCCGAGCTACTCCCACCTCTTCCTCTTCTTCCCTTCGCCGGAGTTACAGACCTGTGCGATACTGAGTAGGTTTCCCAACATCATCTTCATTGCTGGTTATCTCTGTAATCTCCATGGGAGAAATGATCTATAGCAGCTTGGAAGCGATATCCGAAGCGAGAGCCACCACAGCCTCACTCTCACCTTGGGATTTCTTGGCCTCCAGTACTGCCTTCTTCTTAGCTTCTTCGGCGGCCTTTTGATCTGCTACCTTCTTGTCTTTGAGCTCCGCGGCGTCCTCTGGCTTAAGCTTCTCAAAGGTCTTTGCGGCCCTTAGCTTGGCTTCATCAACAATCCTCTACTTCTCCGCCTCATCGGCGACCTTCTTCTCCGCCACCGCAGTCGCAGCTTTCTCTTCAGTCCCATACCTGGCCTTCTCCTGGGCCTCATGAAGAGACATCTCATCTTGTTTCCTCTTCTCCTCTACCTCCTCGGACTTGGCTATCATTTGGGCTTGCCGAGTCAGTACCAATTCATGCATCGTCTGCACATTGGCCTCTACCGCACCCGTAACCTGAACACTCTAGCCATCCGACACTTCTCCTTCCTCTAAAATATCCTTATAATCCACATCTGAGAATGTATCCATGTGACCGGTTTCCTCTCCAAAGTGTTTTCCCTGTAGTCCTAGCACAGATTCAGACCGTTGAGGTATCACGGGGGTAAAACCTGCTATTGCTTTCATTCTAAGGGGGGATGCATAGCAAAAATGCAACTATTTAGTTTTTGATTACTTAGCACTCTCGCCCCCTTCACGTAGCTGTAGCAATGACAGTTTACCTCCGGTAGCATGCGGTGCAAGTATGATAGGAAGAGTGCTCGCCATCGTAACAGAAGTCGATCCCACCGGCCCATAGTCAGGAAGCTCAGTATGATATTCCAACGAGACATAAGCTGGGACCGTAGGAACGCTTGTTGTAGCGGACACCGAGGCTCGTAGGTGATAAGTATTTCCTTCACCGAACTATTGAGCAACTATCACGCTCTCGGTCACTATAGACTTTCCCATCTCAGCGGTACGCTTCACCAGTCTTTCCTTCTCAGCGTCCTCCTCTAGCTGTCTCCTCCCTTCCTCTAGTTTCTTACACTGTTCCTCAGTCAAGAGCTCCCCCATGAGTTTGGTCTCATTTAGTGACTCCACTCCTACTTGTCGTAACTGAGCCTCGTATGGTACCAGCTTCTCCCATGTGCTAGCCAGCTCCCGGGAGCAATCATCAAGCCATGAGATTCCGCGGAACTTCAACGTCTTGACAAACATGCCCCGAATGGGATCCTCCAGTGATTCTTCAACCCTGGCCTTGGTGTGTGCAATCTCATGTTTCAGCTCATCCACCTCTTTTTGGTGCTCGGCCTTTAACCCATCGACCAAACCCAATACTTCCCTATTGGAGGCCTCAACTTTCTTGTTTTCATTTCTCGCCACCTTCAGCTATCTCCTCAGCTCCTCATTCTCTTTCTGCAGCCTCTGGACCCCCTCATTTTTAGTCTTTAACCTATCATTTTCCAAAATCAAGTTTTCATTATCTTTCTCAACCTGGAATACTTTCTCGTTCTCCGTCATCAAACGAGCATTCTCCTTAGCTAGGTCTTCGTAATCCTTCTTAAGCTTAGCATTTCAGTTGACATCGGGACCACCATGCCCTTATAAGTCGAAGTAGTGTGCTATGCGTCCTTCTTCAGCTTCTCATACTCCCTCTTTAGCTCACCTATTACAAAAACAAATGGATAGCGCATAAATGTGTTGCTTGGACACATAAATAATGATGTTCCAGAAACAAAAACAAGTATATATATATATAGCTTACTCAGGGCTTCCTGCACGTTCCGGACGGCCAGCTGCTCATCCTTAACCTCTTGCCTCAAGTTAGCAATCTCCACATTCTTGTTCCTACCGAGGTCCGAGAGATGCCCTGAGTGGTTATAGTTTTCAATGCATTGGTAATAAGCGCAGTACACCTGTTGCCACACCATTTCTCTGTTCTCCCGAGGGATCGAGCTGAGGTCTGAAAGTCACATAAGTTCATCGAAGTAATGTCTCGGCATTTTCTCTTTCAGCATGGCTTTCCTCTCCTCTACGCTGAGTTCTAGAGCTTGGGGTGGCACAGGCATTAGGCCTTTCTGCTTCGAGCTTGTTTTCTTTATTTTTTGCTAACTTGAATCAATTATCTCTCATTGGGCAGAGCAACAAGCGGAGCAGGCAGAATATATTGGGATATCGTCGAAGAAGGATGCCCAGCACCAGTAGAAACATTCCCTGTGCCCGCCCCGGATGACCGGTTAGGTGGAGGGGGAGATTCGGGACGTTGAGGTCGCTCCCTATGATGGAGCTCACTGCTGTGGTCACGAGGAGAAGGAGGATCAGGAATCAAACTAGAGCGCCTCCTGAAATTCAATATAAAGCCGCACCTAGATGGTTGGTGACTACCATAACCATAACTACGACCTCCTCTCCCACGGTTCATGTCACCTGAAAAAGAAACAAATTCAAGATTAGACATTAAAGCCTGATATACCCAATTAAAAGCTATGTAGTGTAGTTCTTGTGAATGTGTGTGTCCTAAGTGTTCTCTCAACAGACCAAACAACGACCCACTCGAAGGAACGACTTCCCCCGTAGTCAGAGCTAACTCCTCCATATATGTGACACTGGGCAAGGGAATTGTAACAAGCGGGAGCTTGTTCAAGCCATCAAATTAACCCTCTCTCTCGAGCAAAATGGAGGTCTCAGAGGGAGATACTAAAGACTGCGGTCTGGCCTGACCCTCGTCCCCAGCAGCTACCTCCTCACCCCCGGTCTTCGCCCCTACTATTTTCCTCCTGAATCCTCGCACCTTGCTCGGCTTGGACCCGATAGTAGACGCTTTCCTCTTTTGGCTCGCGGACCCTTTTCCTGCTAAGTGTCTTTTTCCTTCCACCTCCGGCGATGGCCGGTCCGAATATCGAACGATTGTCAGGGAACAGTCCCATGCCGCGGAGCTTGTCCTGATCTAGGATGCTATTCGTGGAGCGAGCCTCAACCAGAATGGCCAGCAAAGACTCAAGTTGTTGTTGATATCTGATATGCGTAGGCGCCTCAGGATTTCTTGCCACACAAAAATGAAGTTAGAGTTTAGCTATCAAACCAACAAGCGTCAACGTGAAAGTAAAGGGAAACACTCGCTTCCTTCCAACCATCTCCTCGCAAATCCAGGAGGGCAACACACAAAGAACCAGTCATACTTGTACACCGTCAGTTTAGGCCATTTCCCGACGAAGAACTAGGTGTTGGATGACGCCTCCATGAAGTATTAAGATGGTGAAGCGACGACTCTCCTTTTTAGCTGGAACAAATATCGGATATCCTCCATGGTGGGCTCTAAGTGCAGGTATTCCATGTAGTACCCAAGAGGGAATCGTACACATTCAGATGGAGCTGCGACGACGCAATGTTGAAATAGTCCAGTATATCCCAAATAAAATTCTTGCTCAGGGAACACATCCTGTAGCACACACCTTCCTGTTCCAAGCAGTGTACCCTTCCGACGGTGCGTGAGCGCTATCACCCATCCTGAGGGCGCGAACATCATTTTGGGGAATACTGAACCTAATCGCCATGCACCTCACCATCGTATCATCCATATGTGAGGGCAAGGAATCAGGTGGGTTCTCGAGAATAATCGTGCCAGCCGCCATGTCTGGTGCCACCAACGTGCTTCCCTCAACGATATCCACGTGCTCTACGTCCTCATGTTCGACCAACAACTATTGTTCTCCTGGCTGCGCCCCACGATCAAACAATTTCGGCGAACCTATTACCTGAGAGGGTGCGGATTCCCCAAAAGTCTCAAGCTTGCTGCCCTTCGAGCTATCATTGTTAGTTGAGTCGGATGTGGATAATGAGTGTTGCGAAGCTTCGGCTTCCGAGATTTGTCGTGCCTTAGATCTCTTATCCATTTGCTAGCGAAACTTTCAATACACTGGCATTAGACATTGTACTGGATAAACTGTTCCCCTCGTGCTAGTGTAAACTAACATGTATGTGCAGTGTTGTGCGGTGACACGCTAATCCTATTATAACTTAGATATTTGGGACACAGCGACGATAACAATACGTTGCAACTGTTACCATTTTCGTCATCGACCAACTTCGATGGGTTCTCATTGAATCATGACAACTGTGTGATTGGAACCAATAAAACATATCCAACAGTTTGCCGGTTCAGTCAAAGTCACATAGTTCAAATGTATATGCTTTAACCCTATGTGCAAGGCGGGATCACCAAAGTAACCGTTAACACAAGTCTAGTTTCAATAATTCAATGTCATGAAAATGATGCGAATCCCTAGGTCGGAAGTCGAAAGATTAAAGTTTAACACAAGGGATAAAGCACTACACGAAGACGTGGCACGCAGTGTGCGGATCGAAGACAAATCTTGTATCCCCTCTCGGATATGAAATCGTACCCCGTTAGAGTTCGATATTTCATACCCACACGGATGTGAAATCTCGTACTCCTCTAGTGGTTCGAGATTTAATACCCGTAGGGATGCAAAATTCTATACCCCTCTAGGGGTTCGAGATTTCTTACCCTTAGGGATACAAAATCCTGTACCCCTCTAGGGGTTCGAGATTTCATACCCGAAACTGAGGGGTACGAGTTCAATCATCCCGAATCCTAAACTCCGCCTCTCCCCGGCTCGTGCTATACTAACTTTTCAATGCCCTGAACTTTTCTTCTCCAAGCCCTCATTCCCAAGACTCAATCTCCCAGAGCCTTCTCCTTCATCAATCACGAAGCCGAGCGCCAGCATCGCATTTCAACCCCGAGCTCTGGCATGTACCTGATCCAAGATCCTTCCACGATTCTCTCAAGCTTTGGATTACAAGCTTGAAAGGACATGAACAGATTCAAACCGCGCGAAGGACCACGTCGAGATCGATCCAACGACAGGCACCGAGCTCGTGCTAAAGCTCGATGGTCGGTAATTCCACTCGAACCTATCTGTTTTCAATAATTGGGTTTTTCCTGTCTCTCTCGAGCTTTGGGTTTTGAGTTCGGTTCGTAGGAAAAAGAAGAAGAAAAGGAGGAGAGGAGATGTGCGGGAATTTATAGGAAAAGTAAGAAGGGTCTTTTCCCGATGATGCTTCATATCCCCGTGGGGATACGAAGTCACGTATCCCTATGGGATATGAAGCCTCGTATTCCACTGGGATACGAAAATTTCGTACCCCAAATGTAACACCCCGTAATTTTAAAATATTAAAATTAACAAATTTAAGAAAAAATAATTTTTAGAAGAAGAATTAAGGGAAGCGGGTTATGCCATAGCGTTCGTCTTGGAATTCTGCTTGGGATAGAGTCTGAGTTTGCGTAAATCGGACACCGTATGAAGAAGTTATTAAGGTTTGAAGTCAAAAATGGGTTCGAAATTCAAAATCAGCCAAAACAAGCTGGGCGGGAAAATTCCCGCCAGACGGATTGACCCCCCATATGGGTGTCGACCTTGGTGTCGACCCCCCCAGATCTGGGCGAAATATTTTGTTTTGCACCTGGATGACGTGGCAGTGATGATTTTCCGGGTCTTAGGGCTACGTGGCGACTTATGATTGGCTGATGACTCATTCTGTTGGATTGGATGGTTTGGATGGATCCTATGTTGATATAATGGCTCTAACTAATCCTATACTTTTATATAATCACCTCAAACCTTAACCCTAAACCCCATAATCCTATTCTGTGAAGCCGTCATGCTGTCCATCTCTAAGCTAGCCTAGCCTCCATCTTCACCAAGTAAGAAATCAAATTAGAAGAGCTTCAAATCAAATTCAAGATTAAAGATAAAGATAATCCAACATCTTCTCTTCTTTCTTAATCTCTACGAGTTCATGTAGTTTTCACAAGATAATTAAACTAAAGTAATTATGATAAGTTGTAAATTGTGATCATATGATTATGTCTGTAATGGATCTTATCAAATTCGCAAGTTGTCATCTTTTTGATTCATAACCTATGCTCTTCTGATCAATTTTATCAGTTCATGCCTGTTTATGCTCGTATGTTTATACCTATTCTGATACCATGATTCTTTTCCCTCTTCCTTTTTCCTTTTTATTTTTATGAGTTAGGCTAACTGCGAGCCTAACACATTATGCAAAATTCACGCACGTATAAAGCTTGAACGATGTGGAAAAAGTTTGGGAAATGTTGAATAACATGTGTTTTGTAGATAGGCATAAATTAATGATGGTTATGGTATGGGAAAAAGTGGTATATATTAAGAAAACATGAGACTTGACGTAAATGGGTTTGGGTGTAAACTTGTGATAATTTGGTAAGTTCAGTTATTACTCAGATTTGGAACATGTAATAGGAATCATGACTTGTAATAAATCGAATCTAGAACTATGCCTAATGGTGAGATAATCAATTTTGATTCATGCTTATCCTTCTGTCAAATCTGAAATTACCAATGCCTATGAGACTGTGGTGGTTAGTACAATTGAACCTATCATGTTGTACACCAAATGGGTAATTCTATTATGTTCAATTCTATCGAATCTTTATGCCTATGGTGTAACTTTCTTAGTTTGGCCATACTTATTGTTAATGTACAACATGTCTATTGGAAACATGAATCTTGAATTGGGTACACCTTTACATGCCTATTTTTCCTTATGTCAATTCTTGTGATTCCCCTCTATCCCTCTCCGTTTTATTTTATGAATACTAGGAATTTGGACCTTGTTGTACGTGCAATTTAAACGCAGGGAATTGGGTATAACTTAATTAAGTAATTTTGGGCATAACAAGTAAATATGGCATAACTTGTATTGTGGGTAATTGTCATATAAAATCTAGATTTGGGTACGTATGGTTAATATGTAATTTGGCTAAAAGATGAACATGCCTAACACGAGGTTAGATTGAGTTGCGGTGTAAGACTTCCCGGAACCGCCCGGCACATCTAGCAACCGCAACAACAGATCTAATGTAAGAGGTTAGCGCATTAAGCCCAAAACCCGAGATTAGAAAGAGTTCATGGTAGAAGTCTACCCGGAACCGCCCGGCACATCCAACGATCGCAAACAACAGTTCTAATGTGAGAGGTTGGTGCATTAATAAATTGATTAACGCCAGTAAACAGACATGTTAAGAATGGCAGGGTTAAGTTAACATGGGTAAGAAGACAACTTAACCAATATTACATGAACAAAATGGATAGGGTTAAGGCAAGCTTAACCAATAATACATATGGACTTGATAAGTGGAAGGGTTAAGTAAATCTTGGGTAGGTGGGTAATATTAGTATATATATAGGCCCAAAATTTAATCGTTAAATAAACATGCGTGAATCAGTGGGAAGGTTAAGTGACATATGGATATGCGACACTTAACCAATACAACATTTTAATTAAAACAGATGGATGGGGTTAGGTTAAATTGAGAACACTTAACTGTTATAACATGTTGATTAGGAAACCCTAGTAACGGGGACCCATTTCAGCAGTAACCCACATAGATGTATCACGGTACCCTAAACTAGGCAGGTTGTGGCACGATTACTGGGCTGATTATAAGCGGTCAAAATAGCGGCGGGTGGTGCGTTAGTGTAGATTCCGACGGAGTACGGGCGTGCACGTGCTCCGGAGTGGAAAAAGCAGGCACTGGGCATCAGTAGTTATACACTGTGCATCTTGAATTATGTTGGGTTGCCATCACAGCGATTGATACACCCCATGGTGGGACCAGCACAGGTTTCTACAAACAAGCGGGGCCGAATGACACAAGTAATGAATACATATGAGTTAAGGAGACGATCGATTAAGTGATAAGGGGGTAGTGTTGGACATCTAGCACTTAGTATGGGCAAGTAGGCTGTCAAGATTGTATGGGGTGGATACATCTTACTAGATGTTACGCCTGAGGACTACTAACTACAAGATGAGGATCAACTTTCAGTATGGAACTAGTAACGGTGCGGTATAATTAGCATTGGTGCAGTGTAGTAATTACCCTATCGTGATTGGAAGCCCAATCAACGTTTATCTTATTCATCTTGCCTACCTTGTCATGCATGCTTATGTACAGTCATTTCTTGTTTCCAGTTTATGTTCTTATCCTGTTACTTTAATGATTATACTGTTAAAGTTACTGGACTCACCAGACTTATGTCTGACCTAGTTTGTTTTGCCTCTTTTCTTCCTTTCCCCCCAGGTTCTCAGTGAGCAAATACTCAAACTTAGTTCATATGTCTCTTTCTTCCAGCTTGAAGTGGAAAGATGTATTGCTTGGCATTGATTCTTCTTATGGCATTTTCTGTTGGGGATTATGGCTTTAAAAATTATGTACTCTAAAGGCTTGTGTACAAGACTGATATTATGTACTTGGTTTTGTTGTTTTGAAGATGTAACCAAACTATGTTTTTCTTTTTTGCTGCAATAAAGTTATAAATTTTCCAAGTTCTACTTTATTTGTCTTGTAATATTCGGTTCTTTTTACTTATAACGCTCCACGAAACTTAATGCATTCCCTTTGTGAGTGACATTAACAGACGTGGGGTGTTACACTTGCTATCAGAGTTGAAGGTTACCAGAACAGATAAAAGATTTTGAAAACTGTTTTCAAAAGCATTTTTATAAAGAAGTATTTTCAGAAAAAAGACATGTTTTAAAGAAGGAGTTTTCAAGAGAAAGGTTTATTATGAAAAACATAATTCCCAAAAGCCATATGTCTTTCTTTCGATTCTTTGTTTCGAATGTCTTCCTTTTTACTTTTTGAGTCTCTTTCCCCGCATGTAGATGCTTTTTCTAAGATATGTAAGGACTTTCGTGCGTTGGGCGGAAAACCATTTCATAAGACTGAGACGTTTGTCGAAGCTATAATTGGCTCAGGGAAGTGGAGGACTCGTTTGGTATCTTTGAGATGGACAATGGAAGGAAGGTTTAGCTAGCTGCTTGGTCAATGAGGGAGTTTAGGCTAAGGAGCACAACCCAAGGATGAGGAATTTTTTGATATAGCTTTAATCCACGAAGAAGGTAAAGGAGAAAGTGGAAATAATAATTAACCTCGTGAAAAAAGAAGGTGTCTTTATTGTGGTATAATGGGTCATGTAATTAAGGGTTGTAGGAAGAAGAAGAAGCCTGGTATTTTTCATTATGATGAGGCAGGACATCTGATTAAAGATTGCCCGAGGAGGCAAGGACAAGGGCAGAGGACAAGACCTACTTCCGGAGGACAGGTTCATGCTCTCATGGCACCAGGACAGGAGAGAGATAGAAACGTTTTTGTTAGAAGTTTGATTTTCCTTTTTGATCATCCTGTTCGAACTTTGTTTGACTCTTGCGCTTCGCACTCGTTTGTATCTGCTTCGTTAGTTGAAACATTGCACTTAAATGCTAGTCTAGTTATGGATCCCATTGTAGTCTCAAATCCTATTGGTGGTTAGGATCACTCATCTATATTTTGATGGGATTTGAGAATGTCTATCTTGGGTGTTGTGTTTGAATGCAACGCCTTCATTCTTAGTTTCACAGGCTATAGCTTAATTCTAGGGATGGATTGGCTAGCCAGGCATGGTGCCATCCTAGACTATGGAAAAAGGGTAGCTAGACTATTGACTCGTTGTGGAAAGACCCTTGATATTTCTGGTGACCCTAGGAGTTTAGTGATGTTTAGCTACCTAGAATCTCTTAACGCATCTATCGACGATTTGAAATCTGTTCGTGAAGTCCGTGAGTGTGGTGACATCTTTGATGAGGTTCGGGGTTTAACCCTAAGGCGTGAGATAGACCTCTGTATATACTTAGTAGATAATGTAAAGCCAGTTGCATTACCAGTGTGCTACATGGCTCCGAGAGAGAGGAGGTAACTCAGTAAGCAAGTAAGGGAGCTACTTGAGGAAGTGTTCATAAGAAGAAGTATTTCGGAATGGAGTGCTCCAGTTGTTTTTGTCTACGAAGATTGATGGTTAGCTTAGATTGTGCGTGGACTGTAGGGAGCTGAACAAGGTCACGAAGTAGAACAGACACCCATTGCTGAGGATAGATGACTTGTTTGATCAGTTGGTTGGCGCTTCGGTTTTCTCGCATTTGGATTTAGCTACAGGATTTCATCAGCTAAGGGTGGCTGAGGATAGCAAAGATAAGACTGCATTTAGGACTCCTGACGGTTTCTTCGAGTGGCTTGTCATGCCTTTTTCGTTTAACAAATGCACCCGCATATTTCGTAGACTTGATGAGTAGGGTGTTTAGGGAGTTTCTAACAAGTTTGTGGTAGCCTTTGTATATGGTATTTTGACTTTCTCTAGAAGCGAGGAAGAGCATGCCCTACATCTAGGGAAGTCTTAGAGACCATATGAGCGCATCAACTCAAAGCTAAGTTCTCCAAATGTCATTTTTGGGGGAAAGAAGTGAGGTTCTTAGGACACGTTGTCTCTAAGGAAGGGGCAGCAGTGGATCCTGCAAAGGTGGTGGCAATACAAGATTGGAAAGTTCCTAGAAAAGCAACAAAAGTAAGAAGTTTTCTATGGTTGGCGGGCTACTATAGGAAGCTCGTTAAGGACTTCGCAAAGATATTAGCCCAGTTTTGACTTTGCTAGATGGGAGCGAACCGTTCACAGTATATACCGGTGCTTGCATAACAAGGCTTGGAGCAGTTTTCGATGCAAGAGGAAAAGGTGACATGCAAAAGGCGGTAGGTACGTAGTTATGTTTGAGCATCACGTATTGTCCACAGACGGATGGATGGACAGAAAGGGTGAATAGAATCCTTGAAGATCCTTTTGAGGTTATGTATCCTAGGTTATGGAGGGACATGAGAAGAGCACCTTCCATTTGTGGAGTTCACTTATAACAACAGTTATTAAGCTAGTATTAGGGTTTTTATGGACGACCGTGTCAATCACCAACTTGTTAGTGGGAGTCTACGGATAAGATTTGCTTGGACCCGAGCTGATTAGAGAGAAACTTCGGAACGATGGACTTGATTCGAAGATGAATGAAGACGGCACAGGACCGGCAAAAGTCGCTGACAAGAGATGGACCGATCTTGAGTTTGATGTTGGGGACATGGTTTTTTGTCAAAGTGTCGCCATTAAGGAACGTATTTTCTTTGGAGCTGCAAGGAAATTAGCACCAAGGTTTGTAGGACCCTTTCCAATTACAGAGAGGATTGGACAGATGACATACAGAGTGAAGTTGCCGGAGAAGCTTAGTGGTGTTCATGACGTATTTCACGTGTCTCATTTGTGGAAGTGTTTACATGATACCACGGAAGTAGTGGAGCCGAGCGTGCTTAGGGAAGTGGAAGTGGAGCGAGATGTCACAATTAGATAAGCTCCTACATGCATCCTTGGACCGGAGGTCAACAAGTTACGCAACCGAGAGGTCAAGTTGGTTGAACTCCAATGGGGAGATGATCAAGGAGACGCGACTTGGGAAACGGAAGACAAGATACGTGTGTTATACCCTTTTTGAGGGTATGATCTTAACTTCTCCTTTTTCTACCGCTTTGTTTCTGCTTGTTCTATCGTTTAGTATATCCTCTCGATTACATCTTCGATCTTTAGGTAGGAAAATCATGTGGTTGTAAACATGTATTTGAGACATGTTGTGTTTGGTGGATGCAAATGTTTGCTAGTGGTTGCTCGTGGATGCATTTACACACACATTAGGCACTAGATCGGCTCAATCACTTTCATATTGCATATGAATACGTGTTTATATTTAATTAAATGGATGAACATTGAATGTGTTATCATATGGATGTTGCATTTGAATAAATAGTTGTGCACTCATGTAGAAATAATATGTATCATTAGGATTCTTTTGCATACATAATGGACACATGGCACTATCATGATTTGCATTAAGGAGGTCAATTGAATCAGTAGACCGCCTGATTTTTCATTTGGGTAAGGACATATACACACACTATGCATGTGTTCATGAAAAGCATTAGAAACCTTTTTAAGGACAATGGATACCTGTGATTGAATGGTTGAGTAGATGGATATTGGATGGTAGGATATACATTCTTCTTGACTTGGAGATTTCAGGGACGAAATCCTTTAAGGAGGAGAGAATGTAACACCCCGTAATTTTAAAATATTAAAATTAACAAATTTGAGAACAATTAATTTTTAGAAGAAGAATTAAGGGAAGAGGGTTACGCCATTGCGTTCGTCTGGGAATTATGCTTTGGATAGAGTCTCGAACACCGTATGAAGAAGTTATTAAGGTTTGAAGTTTGTATATGCGAGGAAAGAATATATATGTATATATATATATATTGGGTTCAGTACTTTAGAGATAGGTCCAGAAAGTCAAAAATGGGTTCGAAATTCAAAATCAGCCAAAACAGGCTGGACGGGAAAATTCCTGCCAGAGGGTGTCGACCCCCCCCCCCCCCCCCAGATCTGGGCGAAATATTCCGTTTTGTACCTAGCTGACATGGCAGTGACGATTTTCTAGGTCTTAGGGATACGTGGCGACTTCTGATTGTCCTGATGACTCGTTCTCTTGGACTGGATGGTTTGGATGGATCCTATGTTGATCTAATGGCTTTAACTAATCCTATACTTCTATATAATCACCTCAAACCTTAACCCTAAACCCCATAATCCTATTCTATAAAGCCGTCATGCTGTCCATCTCTAAGCTAGCCTAGCCTCCATCTTCTCCAGGCTAGAAATCAAATTATAAGAGCTTCAAATCAAATTCAAGATTAAAGATAAAGATAAGCCTACATCAACGGATTAGCTTATCAACTTCAGAAATCAAATTCCAGATCTTCTCTTCTTTCTTAATCTCTGTGAGTTCATGTAGTTTCCACAAGATGATTAAACTAAAGCAATTATGATAAGTTGTAAATTGTGATCATTGATTATTTCTGTAATGGATCGTATCAAATTTGCAAGTTGTCATCTTTTTGATTCATAACCTATGTTCTTCTGATCAATTTTATCAGTTCATGCATGCTTATGCTCGTATGTTTATACCTATTCTGATACCATGATTCTTTTCGCTCTTCCTTTTTCCTTTTTCTTTTTATGAGTTAGGCTAACTGCGAGCCTAACACATTATGCGAAATTCATGCACGTATAACGCTTGAATGATGGGGAAAAAGTTTGGGAAATGTTGAATAACATGTGACTTGTAAATAGGCATAAATTAATGATGGTTATGGTTTGGGAAAAAGTGGTATATATTAAGCAAACATGAGACTACAAATGGGTTTGGGTGTAAACTTGTGATAATTTAGTAAGTTCAGTTATTACTCAGATTTGGAACATGCAATAGGAATCATAACTTGTAATAAATCCAATCTAGAACTATGCCTAATGGTGAGATAATCAATTCTGATTCATGCTTATCCTTTTGTCAAATCTGAAATTACCAATGCCTATGAGACTGTGATGGTTAATACAATTGAACCTATCATGTTATACACCAAATGGTTAATTCTTTTATGTTCAATTCTATTGAATCTTTATGCCTATGGTGTAATTTTCTTAGTTTGGCCATACTTATTGTTAATGTACAACATGTCTATTGGAAACATGATTCTTGAATTGGGTACACCTTTACATGCCTATTTTTCCTTATGTCAATTCTTGTGATTCCCCTATATCTCTCTCCATTTTATTTTATGAGTACTTGGAATTTGGACCACGTTGTATGTGCGATTGAAACGCAGGGAATTGGGTATAACTTAATTAAGTAATTTTGGGCATAACAAGTACATGTGGCATAACTAGAATTATGGGTAACTGGCATATATAATGTAGATTTGGGCATGTATGGTAAATATGTAATTTGGCTAAAAGATGAACATGCCTAACACGAGGTTAGATTGAGTTGCGGTGTAAGACAGCCCGGAACCGCCCGACACATCCAACGACCGCAACAATAGATCTAATGTGAGAGCTTAGCGCATTAAGCCCAAAACCCAATGTTAGAATGAGTTTGCGGTAGAAGTCTGCCCGGAACCGCCCGGCACATCCAACGACCGCAAACAACAGTTCTAATGTGAGAGGTTAGTGCATTAATAAATTAATTAATGCCAATAAGCAGACATGCTAAGAATGGTAGGGTTAAGTTAACATGGGTAAGAAGACAACTCAACCAATATTACATGAACAAAGTGGATAAGGTTAAGGCAAGCTTAACCAATAATATATATGGACTTGATAAGTGGAAGGGTTAAGTAAATCTTGGGTAGGTGCGTAATATTAGTATATATAGGCCCACAAAATTAACCGTTAAATAAACCTGCGTGAATCAGTGGGAAGGATAAGTGACATATGGATAGGCGACACTTAATAATTACAACATGTTAATTAAAATAGATGGATGGGGTTAGGTTAAATTGAGAATACTTAACTGTTGTAACATGTTGATTTGGAAACCCTAGTAATGGGGATCCATTTCAGAAGTAACCCACATAGATGTATCACGGTACCCTGAACTAGGCAGGGTGGGGCATGATTACTGGGTTGATTATAAGCGGTCAAAATAGCGGTGGGTGGTGCGTCAGTGTAAGTTCCGACGGAGTACGGCGTCCATATGCTCCGGAGTGGAAAAAGCAGGCACTGAGCATCAGTAGTTATACACTATGCATCTTGAATTGTGTCGAGTTGCCATCACAGGGATTGATACACCCCATGGTGGGACCAGCATAGGTATCTACAAACAAGCGTGGCCGAATAACACAAGTAATGAATACATACGAGTTAAGGAGCGATCGATTAAGCGATAAGTGGGTAGTGTGGGGACATCTAGTACTTAGTATGGGAAAGTAGGCTGTCAAGGATTGTATGGGGTGGATACCTCTTACTAGATGTTATGCTCGAGGATACCAATTACAAGATGGGGATCAACTTTCAGTATGGAACTAATAACGGTGCGATATAATTAGCATTGGTGCAATGTAGTAATTACCCTATAGTGATTGGAAGCGCAATCAACGTTTATCTTATTCATCTTACCTACCTTGTCATGCATGCTTATGTACAGTTATTTCTTACTTTCCAATTTATGTTCTTATCCTGTTACTCTAATGATTATATTGTTAAAGTTACTGGACTCACCAGACTTATGTCTAACCTAGTTTTTTTTTGCCTCTTTTCTTCCATTCCCCCAGGTTCTCAGGGAGGAAATACTCAAGCTTAGTTCAGATGTCCCTTTCTTCCAGCTTGAAGTTGAATGATGTATTGCTTGGCTTTGATTCTGCTTATGGCATTTTCTGTTGGGGATTATGGCTTTAAAAATTATGTACTCTAAAGGCTTTTGTACAAGACTAATATTATGTACTTGGTTTTGTTGTTTTGAAGATGTAACCAAACTATGTTTTGCTTTTCCGCTGCAATAAAGTTATAAATTTTCCAAGTTCCACTTTATCCGTCTTGTAATATTCCGTTCTGTTTACTTATAACGCTCCACGAAACTTAATGCATTCCCTTTGTGAGTGGCATTAATGGACGTGGGGTGTTACATCACATGAGTACTCAATTTTCGTACCTCCAAAAGAGGGATAGCAGATAAAAATATATATAATAATGTATATATATACTTATATATGTGTGTATATATATGTGTGTATACACACACACACACAAATATATATATATATATGTGTGTGTGTGTGTGTGTATGTGTGTGTGTGTGCAGCATGTTAATGTATGTGATGCATACATACATTTACGATGCGCCATCATATACGTATATTAAAAGTGAGCAGCGTATACCTAGAAGCGTGAACATGTGTTTGCATGCGTCCTCACTTACATACTAGCATGCTACTTTTCTTTTTTTGTTTCCATCCGGTCATAAAGCACAAAACCACGTAAAAACGTGCGAGCGTGTTCGCGACCTAATCTCGACAATAACTCGTTTACGCCACGACGTAAACGAGAGTCGATAACTAACTTTTACACTCATAAGTTTATAGGGATTCAACAAAATATTTCTACCAACTCAAAGCATGCCATGTCAAAACAAGACATATTTTAGGAGGAAAATGTTAACCGACTTTTTGACCTGGTTCCCAAAAGTATACAAGGCACGCTCGACTCAACATAACGCATGACAGTAAAGTCCATAGAATCGCTAAAGAGCCAAGAGAACAAGCTTCGAATAGAGTATACAAACGAGAGCCTCGCAATTCCTCGAAACCATGCCCTAACCTCTATTTCGTACCCCATAACTCGAGTATTTCATATCCCTCAAAACACGTACTTCGATCCCTCAAAGCCTGCACAGTTAGTACCCTACGAACCACGAACTCGTGCCCCTTCGTAGGCCACAACCTATCCGTATCCTACTAGGGATACGATATGCTCATATCCCTACACGTAATACAAACAGTTCGTATCTCCTAGGGAGGTACAAACCACTTATACCCCTTCCCTCGGGTATGAGTGGCTCGTACCCTATTAGGGTTCGAACTTCGTACCTTAAGAGGTATGAAATTCGTAACCCCAATGGAGGTACAAGAAACTCATACCTCTTCCCTGGGATACGAGTCACTCGTACCCCTTTTGGGGCATGAATCTTGTACCTTAAGGGGTACAAAATTCGTACCCCATGATGGAGGAATGAGTTTCCTTCAAAAACATTACAGAGGGGGGGTCTGATCTTCGGGAGTGCACCACTAAGGGGTACAAAAATGTGGTATGTGGTCCTCTATTCCTACCTGCTCCCACCTAACCACTCCACTATAAATACCCCCAGGTCTACGCTCCCAAAGGATTAGAATTTAGTTGATTGAATATCTCTTGGGAGCTCCAAGTGACCTCTTTAATGGCATCCTTGCTTTGAGGGAAAAGAAGGACAAAAGTGAAAATTTTCCAATATTCCAAAGTGGACGTATGCCCCTCAAGGGACCGAACCACTACAAATCTCCTGTGTCAATTACTGCTTTTCAGCACTCATTTTCCGTACGTGAAATTGCATTTCTTAAGTAAGTAATAAACTTGGGTGTTGTCGCCATATTTTAGCGTCAACACTCCCCAATGTTATTTGAAGTTGAATGTAACACCTCGTAATTTTAAAATGGGGCATAAGATATAATTAAAGAATAATTAATCTTTAAAAGAAGAATTGGGTGAAGTGGGTTACGCCATTGCGTTCGTCTCCGAATTCTGCTTGAGATAGAGTCTGAATTTGCGTGAATCGGACTCTATATGAAGAAGTTATGGAGGTTAGAATTTTTCAAGTTTAAGTAGAAATTAAATCAAAATAATAATTAAATAATTAAAGTAGATTCGAATTTTCAAACTTCAGAAAACAGCTGAGCGGGAAATTTCTCGCTCAGGGTGTCGACACCCCCAGGGGGTGTCGACATAGGTGTCGACCCCCCTAGAGGTGTCGACATGGGTGTCGACCCCACCTGCAGGGTCGACACCTGCGAACTGATCTGGACAGTGATGATTTTCTAAGGTGTTAGGGCATATATGTCATGTTCTGCCCTGTAGGGTCGACACCTGTGAACTGACCGGGACAGTGATGATTTTCTGAGGTGTTAGGGCATATTTGTCATGTTCTGGTTGGCTCTCTTGGGTTTGGATGGCTTTGATGACTCCTAGGTTGATCTAAAGGCCCATATTAATCCTAAACTTCTATATAATCACCCCAAACCTCAACCCTAGACCTCACAACCATAAACTATGATGCCGTCATGCTGTTCATCTACAAACAAATCTAGCCGCCACCATAACAAATCAAATTCTAGATTAAAGATAAAAAGATAAGAGATAAAGATTCCAAGTCGAGGAATTGCGAAAAGGAATTCTAGAACAACAGTGAACGAATCAACGCCTACATCAACGGATTAGCTTAGCAACTTCAGAAATCAGATCCCAGAATTCAAGATCCATTTTCTGTGAGTGCAGTTACTTTCACAAGATAATTGTTTAAACGTAATTGTGATGAGTTATGAATTGGACTGTATGAAAAAGTTTGTAAATCATATAAAGTTTATGTCTTTGCAAACTATGTTTTGATTTATGCTTGATTTGATTCATTATATGCAAGTTATGTTCTATGTTAATTCATATGCCTAATTACGTATTCAATTTATGTATGCAAGTTTGCTCGATCTATGCAAGTTATGAAAGATTATATACAAGTCATGTTCATACATGTTAGATCATATTTTATATATTCATATGTTTAGATCTACATATTTATATGATTAGATCCATATCAGTCCATATGTTTAGAACTATATGTTCATATGCTTAGATCTACATGTTTATATGATTAGATCCATATCAATCCATATGTTTAGAAATATATGTTCATATGTTTAGATCTACATTTTTATATGATTAGATCCATATCAGTCCATACGTTTAGAACAATATGTTCATATGTTTAGATCTACATGTTTATATGATTAGATCCATATCAGTCCATATGTTTAGAACTATATGTTCATATGTTTAAATCCATGCAAGTTTGTGTTTAGATCCAGACCAGTTCATATGTTCAAATCCGTGCAAGTTTATGTTTAGATCCATGCTAGTTCGCACTCAATATGTTGATTGGATCTATTTTTATATGTTTACTAGATTTATGTCGTCTTAGATCTATATTGTTTATGCCAGTTATGATGTCATATGTTTCTTTCCTTTTTCCTTTTTTTTATGAGTTGGGCTAATTGCGAGCCTAACGTATCACATGACCTATACGTATGAACGACGTGGGAACGTTGGGGAAAAGTTTAGGTAAAGGTTGAATATTATGTAATTGGCACAAAAAGGGTTGTGATCATATAATTAATTTCGGGCATAACTAGAAAAATGTGGTATAACTTGAATTGACCACATTATGGATAATTTACATATAAACTTGGACATGAATGATAAATATGTAAATTGGCTAAATGTTGAACGTGCCTAACCCGAGGTTAGATTGAGTTGCGGTGTAAGACTGCCCGGAACCACCCGGCACATACAACGATCGCAACAACATAGATCTAATGTGAGAGGTTAGCGCATTAAGCCCAAAATCCTGAGGTTAGAATGAGTTTGCGGTAGAAGTCTGCCCGGAACCGCCCGACACATCCAGCAACCGCAAACAACAGTTCTAATGTGAGAGGTTGGTGCTTTAATGAATAAATTAAAGCTAAGGAACATACATGCTAAGAATGGAAAGGTTAAGTAACGTATGAACAGGCGACACTTAACCAATACAACATGTGAGATGGGTGGTTAAGTTAACATGGACACGAGGACAACTTGACCAAAATTACATGAACAAAGTGGATAGGGTTAAGGCAAGCTTAACCAATAATACATATGGACTTGATAAGGGGAAGGGTTAAGTAAATCTTGGGTAAGTGGGTAATATTAGTATATATAGGCCCACAAACTTAACCGTTAAATAAACACACGTGAACTAGTGAGAAGGTTAAGTAACATATGAATAGGCAACACTTAACCAGTACAACATGTTAATTAAGCAAATGGCTGGGGTTAAGTTAAATTTAGAACACTTAACCATTACAACATGTTGATTAGGAAACCCTAGTAACGGGGACCCATTTCAGCAGTGTCCCACATAGATGTATCATGGTACCCTGAGCTAGGTTGGGTGGGGCACGATAACTGGCTGATATAAGCGGTCAAAATTGCAGCGGGTGGTGCAGCAGTGTAGGTACCGACGGAGTGTGGGCGTGCACGTGCTCCGGAGTGGTAAAAGCAGGCACTGGGCATCAGTAGTATACACTGTGCATCTTGAATCGTGTCGGGTTGCCATCATGTGAATTGATGCACCCCATGATGGGGCCAGCACAGGTATCTACATAAAGCGGAGCCGAATGACACAAGTAATGAATACATACATGCGAGGTTGAATGACACAAGTAATAAATACATGCGAGTTAGGGAGCTGATCGAACGAGGAAGGTAATGGGTACAACTCATGGGGGTAGGAGCAAAAAGGGGCACCTACGAAAGCAGCTAGGAGTACACGAAACTACCATTATCACGATTAGTAAGAGGGATCAACTTTTAGTATGGGACTAGTAAGAGTGCGGTGTAACTAGTAATGATACGGTGTTACTAGCATTGGTGCAGTATAGTAATTATCCTGTAGTGATTAGAAGCGCAATCAACGTTATATCTTGTTCGTCTTGTCTACTTTGTCATGCCTGTTTATTCTACTGTCATTTCTTGCTTTCCAGTTTATGTTCTTATCCTGTTACTTTAATGATTATATTGTTAAAGTCACTGGACTCACTGACTTATGTCTGACCTAGTTTGTTTTGCCTCTTTTCTTCTGTTCCCCCTCCCCCTAGGTTCTTAGGGAGGAAATACTCAAGCTTAGTTCAGATATCTCTTTCTTCCAGCTTGAAGTTGAAAGGTGTATTGCTTGGCTTTGATTTTGCGTATGGCATTTTTCTATTGGGGATTATGGCTTTAAAATTATGTACTCTGAAGGTTTTGTACAGGACTGATATTATGTACTTGATTTTGGTATATGTAAATGTAATCAAACTTATTTCTGTTTCCGTTGCAATAAATATTACAAAATTTTCAAGTACTACTTTTTCTGTCTTGTAATATTCCGTTCTATTTACTTATAATGCTCCAGGGAAACTTAATGCATTCCTTTTGTGAGTGACATTAACGGACGTGGGGTGCTACACGTGGTATTAGAGCTGAAGGTTACCAGAACAGATAAAAGATTTTGAAAACCGTTTTCAAAAGTATTATTTTCCAAAATATGTTTCAAAGAAGGAATTTTCAAGAGAAAGATTTACTATGAAAAACATAATCCCCAAAAGCCATATATTTATCTTTCGATTCTTTGTTTCGAATCTCTTCCTTTTTCCTTCTTGAGTCTCTTTCTCCGCGTTTAGATGCCTTTCCTAAGATATGGAAGGACTTCGGTGCGATGGGCGGAAAACCTTTTCATTGGACTAAGACGTTTGTCGAGGCATAAATTGGCTCAAGGAAGTGAAGGACTCGTTTGGTATCTTGGAGATAGACAATGGAAGGAAAGTTCAGCTAGCTGCTTGGTCGATGAGGAAGTTTAGGCTGAGGAACACAACCCAAGGATGATGAATTTGTTGATATGTCTTTAATCCACGAAGAAGGTAAAGGAGAAAGTGGAAAGAATAATTAACCCCCGTAACAAAAGAAGGTGTCTTTATTGTGGTTTAATGGGCCATATAATTAAGGACTGTAGGAAGAAGAAGAAGCATGGTTGTTACCATTGCGGCAAGGCAGGACATATGATTTAAGATTACCTAAGGAGGTAAGGACAAGGGCATGGATAAAGGACATGACCTACTTCTGGAGGACAGGTTCATGCTCTCATGGAACCAGGACAGGTGAGAGATAGAAGCATTTCTGTTGAAAGTTTGATTTTCCTTTTTTAGTCATCCTGTTCAAACTTTGTTTGACTCTTGCACTTCACAATCGTTTGTATCTGCTTCGTTAGTTGGAACACTGCACCTAAATACTAGTCTAGTTATGGATCCCGTTGTAGTCTCAAATCCTATTGATGGTTCGGCTCACTTATCTGTGGTTTGTCGGGTTTAGAGAGTGTCTATCTTGGGCATTGGGTTTGGATGCAACGCCTTCATTCCTGATTTCATGGGCTATGGCTTGATTCTAGGGATGGATTGGCTAGCCAGACATGGTGCCATCTAAGACTATAAAAAGTGGGTAGTTAGACTGTTGACTCGTTGTGGAAAGACCCTTGATATTTCTTGTGACCCTAGGGGTTCAGTGATGCTTAGCTACCTAGAATCTCTTGACGCATTCATCGATGATTTGAAATTTGTTCGTGTAGTCCGTGAGTATGATGACATCTTTAATGAGGTTTGGGGTATACGCCCGAGGCGCGAGATAGACCTCCGAATATACTTTGTAGATAATGAAAAGCCAGTTGCATTGCCAGTGCGCCACATGGCTACGAGAGAGAGAGAGGAGGGAACTTAGTAAACAAGTAGGGGAGCTACTTGAGAAAGGGTTCATAAGAAGAAGCATTTTGGAATGGGGTGCTCCAGTTATTTTTTCTACAAAGACTGATGGTTCGCTTAGATTGTGCGTTGACTATAGGGAGCCGAACAAGCTCACGAAGAAGAATAGACACCCATTTCCGAGGATAGATGATTTGTTCTATCAGTTAGCTGGTGCTTCAGTTTTCTCACAGTCGGACTTAGCTACAGTATTTCACCAGTTGAGGGCAGCTGAGGATAGCATAGAAAAGACTGCTTTTAGGACTCCTAACGGTTTCTTCGATGGGTTCGTTATACTTTTTTTTGGGTTTGACGAATGCACCCACATATTTCGTAGACTTGATGAGTAGGGTGTTTATGGAGTTCCTAAACAAGTTTGCGGTAGTCTTTGTGGATAGTATTTTTATTTTCTCTAAAAGCGAGGGAGAGTATGCCCTACATCTTAGGGAAGTCTTAGAGACCCTAGAGTGCATCAACTAAAAGCTAAGTTCTCCAAATGTCATTTTTGGAGGAAAGAAGTGAGGTTCTTAGGACATGTGGCCTCTAAGGAAGGGATAGTATTGGATCCTACAAAGGTGGTGGCAATCCAAGATTGGAAGGTTCCTAGAAAAGCAACGAAAGTAAGAAGTTTTCTAGGGTTGGCGGGCTACTATAGGAAGCTCGTTAAGGGCTTTGCGAAGGTATCATCCCCAGTTTTGACTTTACTAGATGGGAGCAAACCATTCACAGTATATACCAGTACTTGCGAGGCAGGGCTTGGAGCAGTTTTCGATGCAAGAGGAAAAGGTGATATGCAAAAGGCAGTAGGTACGCAGTAATGTTTGAGCATCGCGTATCGTCCACAGATGGATGGACGGACAGAAAGGGTGAATAGAATCCTTGAAGATCTTTTGAAGTTATGCATCCTAGATTTTGGAGGACATGAGAAGAGCACTTTCCATTTGTGGAGTTCGCTTATAACAACAGTTATTAAGCTAGTATTAGGGTTTTTATGGACGACCGTGTCGATCACCAACTTGTTTGTGGAAATTTAGGGATAAGATTTTACTTGGGCCAGATATGGTTAGGGAAACTTCTAAGGAGATAGATTTGATTTGAAGATGAATGAAGACGGCACAGGGCCAACAAAAGTCAAATGCTGACAAGAGACGAACCGACCTTGAGTTCGATGTTGGAGACAGGATTTTTATTAAAGTTTCACTATGGAGGAACGTAGTTCGCTTTGGGGAGTGTTGGGAAATTAGCACAAAGGTTCGTAGGGCAATCCCCCATTATAGAAAGAATTGGACAGACAACAAAGTGAAGTTGCCGAAAAAGCTTAGTGGTGTTCATGACATGTTTCACGTGTCGCATGTGAGGAAGTGTTTATATGATACAGCGGAAATAGTGGAGCCGAGCATGCTTACAGAAGTGGAAGTGGAGTAAGATGCCATGATTAGACGAGCTCCTACAAGCATCCTTGGATCGGAGATCAAGAAATTACGCAACAGAGAGGTCAAGTTGGTTAAAATCCAATAAGGAGACGACCAAGGAGACGCGACTTGGGAGACGGGAGACAAGATGCATACCCTTTCATTTTTAAGGGTATACTCTTAATTTCTCCTTTTTCGATCACTCTGTTTAGACTTGTCCTATCGTTTAGCGCATTCTCTCGATTACATTCTTGATCTTTAGGTAGGAAGATCCTATGGTTGTAAACATGTGTTTGAGACTTGTTATGTTTGGTGGATGCAAGTGGATGCAAGTGTTTGCTAGGGGTTGCTCGTGGATGCATCTACACACACATTAGACACTAGATCGGCTCAGTCACTTTCATATTGCATATGCATATATGTATTTGTACATGTATTGAAACTTGATCTGTTTTCATATAGATGTTGCATTTGTATGAATGATTGTGCACTCATGTAGAGGTCATAAAGTACGATTAGGAGTAATTGCATACATGATGGACTCATGACACTGACATAATTCGCATTAATTAGGTCAACTGAATCAGTAGACCACCTAATTTTGCATTAGATAAGAACATATACACACACTATGCATATGATCATGAAAGCATTAGAAAGCTCTTTAAGGACAATGGATGCCTGTGATTGAATGGTTGAGTAGATGGCTGTTGGATGGTAGGATGCACATTCTTCTTGATTTAAAGATTTCAGGGACGAAATCCTTTAAGTAGGGTGGAATGTAACACCCCGTACTTTTAAAATGAGACATAAGATATAATTAAAGAATAATTAATCTTTAAACGAAGAATTGGGTGAAACGGGTTACGCCATTGCGTTCGTCTCGGAATTCTTCTTGAGATAGATCCGAGTTTGTGTGAATCGTACTTCGTATGAAAAAGTTATGGAGGTTAGAAATTTTCAAGTTTAAGCATAAATTAAATTAAAATAATAATTAAATAATTAAAGCATATTCAAGTTTCAAAACTTCAGAAAACAGCTGAGCGGGAAATTTCCCGCTCAGGGGTGTCGACCCCCTAGGGGTGTCGACATGGGTGTCAACGCCCCTGTAGGGTCGACATCTGCGAACTATCGAGACAGTGACGATTTTCTGAGGTGTTAGGGCATATATGTTATGTTCTGATTGGCTCTCTTGGGTTTGGATGGCTTTGATGACTCCTAGGTTGATCTAAAGTCCCATATTAATCCTAAACTTCTATATAATCACCCCAAACCTCAACCCTAGACCTCACAACCCTAAACTATGATGTCGTCATGTTGTTAATCTACAAACTAACATAGCCGCCACCATAACAAATCAAATTCTAGATTAAAGATAAAAAGATAAGAGATAAAGATTCAAAGCCTAGGAATTGCGTAAAGGAATTCTAGAACAACAATGAACGAATCAACGCCTACATCAATAGATTAGCTTAGCTACTTCAGAAATCAGATTCCGGAATTCAAAATCCGTTTTTTGTGAGTGCAATTATTTTCACAAGATAATTGTTTAAATTTAATTTTGATGAGTTATGAATTGGAATGTATAAAAATGTTTGTAAATCACATAAAGTTTATGTCTTTGCAAACTATGTTTTGATTTATGATTGATTTGATTCATTATATGCAAGTTATGTTCTATGTTAATTCATATGCCTAATTATGTATGCAAGTTTGCTCGATCTTTGCAAGTTATGAAAGATTATATGCAAGTCATGTTCATACATGTAAGATCATATTTTATATATTCATATGTTTAGTTCTACATGTTTATATGATTAGATCCATATCAGTCCATATGTTTATAACTATATGTTCATATGTTTAGATCGACATGTTTATATGATTAGATCCATATCAGTCCATATGTTTAGAACTATATGTTCATATGTTTAGATCAACATGTTTATATGATTAGATCTGCATCAGTCCATATGTTTAGAACTATATGTTCATTTGTTTAAATCCGTGCAAGTTTATGTTTAGATCCAGACCAGTTCATATGTTTAAATCCGAGCTAGTTTGTGTTTAAATCCATGCTAGTTTGCACTTAATATGTTGATTGGATCTATTTTTATATGTTTACTAGATTTACACCGTCTTAGATCTATATTGTTTATGCCAGTTTTGATGTCATGTGTTTCTTCCCTTTTTCCATTTTTTATGAGTAGGGCTAATTGCGAGCCTAACGTATCACATGAACTATACGTATGAACGACGTGGGAACGTTGGAGAAAAGTTTAGGTAAAGGTTGAATATTATGTAATTGGCTTAAAAAGGGGTTGTAATCATATAATTAATTTTGGGCATAACTAGAAAATGTGGCATAACTTGAATTGACCACACTTATGGATAATTTACATATAAACTTGGACATGAATGGTAAATATGTAAATTGGCTAAAAGATGAACGTGCCTAACCCGATGTTAGATTGAGTTGCGGTGTAAGACTGCCCGGAACCGCCCGGCACATCCAGTGACCGCAACAACATAGATCTACTGTGAGAGGTTAGCGTATTAAGCCCGAAAACCTGAGGTTAGAACGAGTTTGCGGTAGAAGTCTGCCAGGAACTGCCCGACACATCCAGCAACTGCAAACAATAGTTCTAATGTGAGAGGTTGATGCTTTAATGAATAAATTAAAGCTAAGGAACATACATGCTAAGAATGGAAAGGTTAAGTAACATATGAACAGGCGACACTTAACCAATACAACATGTTAGGTGGATGGGTTAAGTTAACATGGACAAGAAGACAACTTAACCAATATTATATGAACAAAGTGGATAGGGTTAAGGCAAGCTTAACCAATAATACATATGGACTTGATAAGGGGAAGGGTTAAGTAAATCTTGGGCAAGTGCATAATATTAGTATATATAGGCCCACAAACTTAACCGTTAAATAAACATGCGTGAATCAGTGAGAAGGTTAAGTAACATATGAATAGGCAACACTTAACTAGTACAACATGTTAATTAAGCAAATGGGTGGGGTTAAGTTAAATTGAGAACACTTAACCAATATAACATGTTGATTAGGAAACCCTAGTAACGGGGACCCATTTCAGCAGTAACCCACATAGATGTATCACGGTACCCTGAGCTTAGCAGGGTGGGGAACGATTACTGGGCTGATTATAAGCGGTCAAAATAGCGGCGGGTGGTGCAGCAGTGTTGGTTCAAACGGAGTATAGGCGTGCACGTGCTCCGGAGTGGAAAAAGAAAGCACTGGGCATATGTAGTATACACTGTGCATCTTGAATCGTGTTGGGTTGCCATCATGGGAATTGATACACCCCATGATGGGGTCGGCACAGGTATCTACATACAAGCAGGGTCGAATGACACAAGTAATGAATACATACAAGCGAGGTCGAATGACACACGTATTAAATACATGCGAGTTAGGGAGATGATCGAACGAGGAAGGTAGTGGGTATAACTCGTGGGGGTAGGTGCAAAAAGGGGCACCTACGATAGCAGCTAGGAGTACACAAAACTATCGTTATCATGATTAGCGAGAGGGATCAACTTTTAGTATGGGACTAGTAAGGGTGCGGTGTAACTAGTAATGATATGGTGTTACTAGCATTGGTGCAGTGTAGTAATTATCCTATAGTGATTAGAAGCGCAGCCAACGTTATATCTTGTTCATCTTGTCTGCTTTGTCATGCCTGTTTATTCTACAGTCATTTCTTGCTTTCCAGTTTTTGTTCTTATCCTGTTACTTTAATGATTATATTGTTAAAGTCACTGGACTCACCAGACTTATGTCTGACCTAGTTTGTTTTGCCTCTTTTCTTCCGCCCCTCCCCCCCTTAGGTTCTTAGGGAGGAAATACTCAAGCTTAGTTTAGATATCTCTTTCTTCCAGCTTGAAGTTGAAAGGTGTATTGCTTGGCTTTGATTCTACGTATGGCATTTTTCTGTTGGGGATTATGGCTTTAAAATTATGTACTCTGAAGGTTTTATGCAAGACTGATATTATGTACTTGATTTTGGTATTTGGAAATGTAATCAAACTTATTTCTGTTTCAGCTGCAATAAAAATTACAAAATTTCAAGTACTACTTTTTCTGTCTTGTAATATTCCGTTCTGTTTACTTATAATGCTCCATGAAACTTAATGCATTCCCTTTGTGAGTGACATTAATGGACGTGGGGTGTTACATTGAATGTTGATAAAGATGTAGAACTTATTCCAGATTTATTGTTTGCTTTAAAAATATATGTATAATTTATGTTGCCTTTTTTGAAAGGATTGTAAATTTTTGTTTATTAATTTGTTTGGAGTAATATCTTTGTAACCTCCATAAATTATTTATTTTATTAGGGGTATAAAAGCATGGTGTTTGAATTAACAAAATATATACACAAAAGGAAAAAGATGTGCAAAGTATGAATATATTCTCCATAGTTCGCACCATCTATTTAAAACAAAGAAAAGAAATAATTATGTGTAATTTCAAGCCAAGCAAAGTCGTCTCTCTTGTGTAATTTATGGAAGGTTAGAACTAGACCATTTTTGAAAGGGAAACTCTAAGGGATTAAAACGTGGAATATAACCTGATCTAATTTTGATTTAGACAGAATCGAGTTAGAATCTTATATATATATATATATATAGTTTTAGATTATATATAAAAATAATAATAGAGAAGATAAATAGGTTAGAGAAGAAGAAGAATCTAACCTGACCTAATTTTGAAATTAAAACAGAATGGACGAGAAGCAGAATGAAGGTGGGGTTTGGAAGAGAATGTAGGGTTTAGAGAGCAGGCTAGGGCCTTATTTATACTTGCTGGAGTGTATGTGGACCGTCAAATTAGTTTTATAAAATCTCAACGGTTCATTCCAACATAATTATATAAAAGTCAATATAAAATTGGCCCCTACCCACCCTTCTTCGTTAAGGGCGTTCGAACCCCCTTAAGGAAAGGTCGTGGAGAATTTATTTCTCCTGGTCGTTACTTTTTATATTAATTCATAATTGAAGTTGATTGATTATTTTCGTTTTCTTCTGATTCTTGTCCCCTCTTATATATATATATATATATATATATGTATATATATATATATATATATATATATATGTATGTGTGTGTGTGTGTATAACTTTGAAATCCAAAGGGAATATTCCATTATGCCATGGGTATTTGTTTTTATTTCAGATTTATATAACAATTTGAATTTCAAATGTTGTGTGTGTATTATTTTCGTCTTTTATTCGTAACTTTTCCATATGAACTCCATTTTGGATAAATAAAATACGAAAATGGCTTAGAATCTTGCAACGAATACAATGATAATATTTTCATGGCCTAATTCTCAATTATTGAAAATTCCTATTTTCAGCCAATTACTAATTTATGTCTATTTAAGGTATACTTTTACATAATGTTACAAATTTATTATTTAAACTTAAATTCTAATAATGAATTAAATTAAAATAATAATATAAATCAAATTAACTCAACAATTAAGTTCGGCATTGACAACCATTTAATTCTCATTGTCAAATTGCTCATATTGATTTTTGTATGCAAGAATCTAATTCATTTATTTCATATAGTTCAATAATAAATTAAATTTTATATTTTTGAAAGCTTAAATTTTAATCACTTCATCATCTAAAAATTTCAGAACTTCAGGTTGTTACACATTAGCAGTTTTATCACTATAAAGTGCTTCTGAAACTCAAAGAACCCATTGTTGCTAAAGAATATCTGGGCATTTGCAAGAAGCCTTAGCCACATTAAGTATATTTGTAAGGATATTAAAGAAAAACCCAATTTGAATATGGTTTTCACTACCCAAATTAAAGTTAATTGAAGTTGGTGTGCAAAACAATGGATGAAATATGTTGAAGGGTTGTTTTACAAGATATGGATTTTGACTCCATTTAATTTATCACTCTTATTAGTTGCTCCATCATAACCTTGTCAACGAACCCTTGATAATGATAATCCCCGCTTAGTTAATAAATGTTCAACTGCAAGCTTTAATCCAAAGCTCTTGTATCAACGACATGAACAATGCCTAAAACCCACTTCGTTACACACCCATAAGAGTTAACGTACCGAACCACTAATGCTAGTTATTATTTGATTGATTTAGCTTTGGACTTATGAACCAAAATAAGTATCATATAGGCTGCACAATTTGTGATTTCTTTTCGAATGTTTGGTTATGTCATTTTACTACTAGCTAAAGAATTTTCAGGCACAACTTTTTATTTTTTATTATTACATAAATTGTAAAGACTCTAAGAAATTACAATGTTGGATCATAAAACTCATGTCCTCGAAATGCTAGTCCTTGTTGTTGTAGGAATTTAACATTGTGGAGATATGCTTTAATCGTACACTACAAGAGAATACAGCTATTCCAATGTCTCGGAGCTGTTGGCGGCAGTTAGAAGTTGTTGGAATATAGTTAACAGATAGAAACGACCAACGCATCCAACAGTCTTTACAATGGCTTTTCCAGCGGCCTCCATCGAGTTACAACCACTGGAAACTGTTTGAAATATAGGACTATAAGACATTGAAAATCGTTGCTAGCCGTTCAAAATTTGGGTAATTTTTTTTATAACAGCAAATCTGTTACCTTCCAACCACACCAGTTCAAGTTTCTTTTTATTTCCACTCCATTTCCAATCCATCCTCACATATATAATACACATATATATATATGTATGTATGTATGTATGTATGTATGTATCAATAACGATATAAAAAACCAGCATAATTCAAATAAACACTAATATAAACAAAAATAAACCGTCCAATCATCAAAAACCAACTCATCAACAAATCAAGCACATATCATCACAATATATCCAAAATATCATCCTCACCCACTCCAAACCAACATATACAACATCAAAACACAATCCTCACAATCTCCAAGTCAATATACACATCGTGCAAACACAAACACAAAAAACATACCATAAGCGTCTTCATCGTTTCCGGAAGCACCAGACGACGAACGAAATGATCCATACTTCTGCACATACTCCGCTAGTTTTAGATTCGACTGCTCCATCTGTGTAGCTTGAAGATGATTCTTCTCCTGCAGCTACTAAATCATTGTTTTAAGCTCTTTTATTTCATCTTTTTCCTGGGCTTTTTAAGCTGCTCGAGATTCTCGAGGCTGTAAATAAAACAAACAGCAAAAGGGTTGTTAATGCATGAAAAGTAGAACGTGCAAAATAGTACCAAAATTTGAATCTCCAATCATGTATATATCTTATCACTTTATTTCTAATTGGGTTGTTAGCGTACAAAATATTATAATACTA
The DNA here is from genome assembly GCA_030737875.1 of Allium sativum. Taxonomy (NCBI): domain Eukaryota; kingdom Viridiplantae; phylum Streptophyta; class Magnoliopsida; order Asparagales; family Amaryllidaceae; genus Allium; species Allium sativum. The sequence goes on from CM060912.1 coordinate 437,483,661, forward strand.
TATATCTACATGCTAATTGTTGTACATATGCAAAAGAATTAATTACCGTTTGGTTCCCTTAGCCATAATGTTTATTCCGCTGCATCGGATCCATAACAACATTGAATAAGTTATCATTCTCTTCTCCTGTCAACTCATCGCGATCGGATTTCTCAAGCACATGAGCCTGTGCCTCTTGAAACTTTGCCTATAATGCAAAAAACAATTACAGTTGAAATATAGTAGAATGTTATTTTTATTTTACATAGCTAGTAATTAATAAACTTATTGATGTAAGTAATAGAATTTAAATTACGCATACATATGCACTTGTCGCCCTATCCTGATCACCCTACTGATATGTGATGTTGGCATCCTCGTCTTCTTGCCTTGATGCGTGGGTGTGAGCAAATATGTCCATGTAGGACATGGGATGTCCGTGAGCTCATTCCTACAATTGGTAATTTAGATAATTCAATTCCACATAGCTAATTACTGAACTGATCAATATACAAATATAATAACTAATAAATTTATCAATTTCTCACGGTGATGCTGGAAAGACTTGGATCATCCAGGATTAGTTACCGGATTCCCGCTTCTGTTTGCTGAATTCTATGCTGACTCTGCCTGTAAATTTACATTGAATAATTATTTAATAATTACAAAATAATTAACGAGATTTTTAGTAGATATACCTTGAATTCTTCAAGTGTTCCACCAGTCAACCCGCTTTTCCTATACTACCGTGCTCATCCATTTTGGTTTCTTTCCTTTTTTTAATCTCTAACATTTTCTCCATGTAGTTCTTAGCGACCTTTTAGTTCCAGTGACGATGAAATAGGTTGACGTCAGCTTCCTGCAGATCTACTTCGCCCTGTACAATGAGAAATTATTACTAATTATTTATTTTTACTTAATCATATTGTAAAAGGGTATAAACTTACAAGAAAATATTGCCAAATGGCCTCTCTAACGGTGTCAAGGATCTTGCTCCACTTTGGTCAGAAACCACTCATCCTATCCACTACGCATTCTTGGAAATGTTCAGAACAACTCCCGAGGAACCAACTCGAATCCCCTGTGTTAAATATAAAACAAAACTTTAGTCAATTATAGATATATAATGTACAAAAAATTATATTGGTATGCTGCTAATTACGATACTTACGCTTGATCAGCCTTAAGCTTCAAGCAAACGACTGAACTAGCTGGTGGCTTGCCACTATATTCACCAATCTGCTGGGAAGAGCTACAATGCCGAGAGCTAGACATAATACTTGTCGCATACATATATATACAATTCATAATAATTACGATATGATGAACCATTAAAAAATGTAATACATGTGTCATTCTATGTGTGTTGTGTGCATGAGTATGCACTTGTTGTCATTAAAATTGTATAAATTGGATAAATGCAACATTAATGAGAGAAAAATGTAATGTGAATAATTATAAAAATTACCGGATATTACTCAATCCTCTTCATTTTCTGGTTTATACTCGGTTTCTTGCTTTATGTCGTTTCCATTTGCACTCTCAAATGCTTCGACTTAAACATTTGTCTCATCATTTAAAGATCCGAAATCAGTTTGATCGCCTGTAATTGCCATTTCAACATCTTCCTCGACATCTTCTTGATAGGCTTGCTCATCTGGAATATGCTTTCCATCGAATGCAAATCTTGCCTTAGTTTTAAAAATCGCATACCATTCTGCTTTATCTCTTCTTAGAGATGGATAAGGGGTGTAATAAGCTTGTAGGGCTTATTTGGCCAGTACAAAAGGGTCGTATTTTTGATAACGCGAGGTATGTTTAATTTCTATAACTATATAATTTGGATGTCGTTAATACCAGAATTTGGAACATTGCTGAACCAGTTGCATTGTAGAAAGTAAATTTTGTTATATCTTACAAAATTTCAAAAGAATTTTGATTTAATTCAATTTATCCTTCTCAAGGATTAATTTAAATTATTGGAGTTATTTGTTATTTAACATCTACAGTAGATAATAAATAATAACTGATTCTGCAATATTTATTTAATATAAATTCGATTTTTTTGTCAATAAAAAATTTATATTAACATAAATGTATAATTTAAAATAAAATACGCTCCCATTCAAATTAACATCCCTTTGTTTATATATATAACAAAAAAACATCCTCCGCGGGTCTTGTAAAATATGTTAATTGCAAAATCTGAGTTAACACGCTAAACCATTTATATGATTATTAAGATCATCACTACCTTTAACAAATGCACTAATATTTTTTGTTAATTTTTCAGCACCGTATTTTTTGGTGTTGAATTTATATCCGTTAACGAAAAATATTAGATACGTTTTAATTTTTCTTTTCGGTCCAACAACAAATGTTTCAGTCATTCATCGAGCACATGATTTATGGGATCAGAAACGTTGTTCGAAAACCAAGTACCAAAATCTTTGCTTGAATCGCCACTTGGATTATGTGATTCATAAATATTGCAAACACAAACATAATAGATTGAAAGTCTATGTGGATTGTATATGTAACTAATTATAGCAAGTAATGAAGTAATAACTAATAAAAAGTAAAGTAAATAAAGAAGAAGCAATCACACCATGTTTTATCCTAGTTCGAACCTCCGTCCTACGTCTAATCCCTAAGTTCCCCTTTGGCTTTCTTATTATCACAAACTTCCCTCACTTAGCCCGGAGGAATAGGCTTACAGATAAGAAAACTACTTAGACAATAGTGTGTTCTCTACAACATGGATTTTGACTCAATAGTACAAAGTTCTCCTATAATCTCCTTGTATTAATATGAGAATTGAATAACTTGAGAATATAGAAGAGAATGAGTGCTCAACTGAAACCTTTAGAGAAAGATAACGAGTATAGAAAGATTAAAAAGTATATAATAGATTCAGAGATATTAGTAATCAAAACCTTCAATCTAAGATATTTATTTATTGTAAATGAATAGCTTTCATGAAGGATTTAAACTTTGAAAGTAAAACTCTTCGTTTGAGATAATATATCCATTGAAAAACTAGTTTAGGGTTTAGAAGAAAAGTTACGACCTTTAAAAATAAAGAAACAACCTTTTGGAATATAATAGCCGTTGCCAGGATAAACATATGTCCATATGGTCAGACGTCTGTCCTTGTATACTAGATATGTTCTAGATACAAAGACATACGTCAGTCCATATGGTGACAGACGTCTGTGGTTCCAACAAATAAATTCTCGAGACCATGAACAGATGTCTATCAATATATGACAGACATCTACGCTGAGTCCAAGAATATTTCCTGAACCTAGTACCAGACGTCTGTCATATATAGGCAAACGTCTGTACATGCACAGACTGTTCTATATATATATTTGAAAAATGCTCATATAAACCCAAGGAGATTTTACATAAACATAATACTCAATACCTAATATATTCTTCTAATGAAACCTTTGAGTATGTCTTGTGATCTTATTCATGCTTTCATCTCCTTCTTGAATAAGTCTTGCAAGATTGTACGATATGCTATATATACTTTCTATGGTCGTATAGTTGTTGTCATTAAAAGCTCTAACAGAGGATCTAACATACATTGCATATTATTAATTTACTCGTGTAGTATTAAATTTAACAAAACTTGTAGTGCGATAATTACCAAACAAATGGTGCAACTTCAGGAAAATTAAGAAGAATATATGTGTGTGTTATATGGTAATCTCTATCATCTAGTCATACTTCCATACATTTTTTTAATATGTTGGTCAAGCTGTTTAAAAATAGATAACATTGCTTCACAAGAAGATTCTTGTTCAACGGCCTTATCCTTACGCCTAACACTTTCAAATGATAGGTTCACATTATTAATGAAATAATGAAAGAAAAATAAAGAACCTTATTCTACGATATATGATTTGCAAATGGAACCTTCAACACGAGCTTTTTGACACAGTTTTTTCTTTAAATGATTTAAGTATCTAATAAAAAATATTTTCGTTCAATATTAATTTTTATTTATAATTAAATTAACATTTTCATACTCAGTATAGTAACATACCTTTCGAATGGATACATGCCTCCATATTGCACATGACCTCAAAGTGTGCTTCATATGGAAAATGAACAGGTAAATGCCCCATTACATTAAATAAAGTGGAAATTTGTGGTAAGGGTCTACCATTATTGCCCAATTTTTTTCCAGGACAAGGCTTCGTCGGAATATATTTTAAGGACAAAAAGTAGTGCGCTCCTTATTTCACAAACTCGTTTGCCTTTTTCTCAATCTTGAAATAGCGATCTTCATCAAATTTATGTACTTCAATCCGTGTCTTCTTCAAATTTCGATTTGATATCTGCAGATGGATTTGTATTAGCGTCAACTAATCAACAAAAATTAGCAAAAATTAGCACAAATCAGTAGAAACCGCATGTAATCAGCACAAATCACAGATAATCGCTTGTAATTATCATCTTCAAAGTCCATCTGCAGCAAACTAGCACAAATCGGAGGTAAAAACGTTAAACGACCCTTTTTTTACCGTATTAAGTCACAAATCACTTGAAAATTAAATTTGGATTTGCTCCTGATCTACCAAATATATGTTATCTGAGTTTTGTCTAATTTAATACAATCAATTTGGCACTTTATCTCTTTGGTTTCGTGTAGTAAATCTGAATTCAGTTTGGCAATTACTATGTCAAAAATTGGAGCCATAATCTGTCTGTTCGTTGTCATGTGTTTTATAGTGAGACAGTAATTGTTATCAATGCGTTTAACCCAATAAGCTGCATACAGTAGCTAACTATCCCAATTGTGTAATTTCTAACTAATTCCCCAAAGTAAAGGCAAACGATTTGCTACGCATTAACGAAGAAATGTTTAAACACAATTACATTTTAATTTTTTAAATATTTTTGAAGTTAGAATTGAATTTGTTTAAAAAGATAAATAGGTTTATCTTTTTAAAGTCATATTGTATTTTATACAAACATATAAATATTAGCTTTTTCGTTGAAATTTTACTAAGCAATCATTTTTTAATACGTTTATCATTTGCATTATTTGTGTTTTTTAGTACGAAAAAAGTAGTACAGATTTTTTTTAATCTTTTTAAATAAACAGTGCTTTTTCAAGTAGAAGATTTACAATCTTGTTAAATGTATAACGAGATAGATTTCAATCAGTGATATGGTTTGAGGCATTTTATCCAGTTTGTTGAGGGTGTATTCGTTTTTTTTTCAGTTTGTTAGGGAGAAAACAAATTCAAAGTCTGAAAATTTAGACTGGACGTAGAGCTGTTAGAGGTGCACTTGTCATTTTTCCAGCGAATACGCTTTTTGTGTCTAATCTTAGTATAATTTTAAATCAACTTTCGGACCTAATAATTAAGTGTGCATTTCAATTTCCATGGTTGGCCAAAATAAATATTTGACTACAGTTCAATGTAAATAGTTAACAACAATTTCAGTTACAAAAATTTATGCATGTAATAGGTAATTTATGCATGTGTTTTATATTTCAAGTTTATTGTTTTTTTGCATCTAATAGATAATTTCTAGTCCTAATGTAGATTGTTTATATAAAATTTTTGGTACTAAAAAGATAAATATGTTTATCTTTTTTATAAAATGAGATGCTCTTATAAAGAAGATACAAAATATTATATTTTTAATTAAAACTATATTTATCTATTATTTTTTAGCTTAAAAATAGTGTTAAGATATAATGCTATACATGTTTTTAAAATAATTATTTTAACACAATAGAAAAAAAAGATAAATAGATTTATCATTTTAAACCATTGATGTTATTTTCTATACAACGGATATAATTATTAGTCTTCCTCTAAAAATAATGTAATTTTTTATGCATTAGATGTTTTAACACAAAAGTGTTTTAAAATAAGCAACGCATTTTTATTATACAAAAACAAATAGGAAAAAGATAGTATGAATTATCTTTTTAGATGAGAAACGTGTTTACACAAAATCATACATACAACTTAGTTTTTAACATAAAAGTATTGTTAAATTATTAAGGGAGAAATGTTTTAACACGATTATCTTTCTAAATTGGTAATATTATTTAATCTACAATTAGAGTTGTCAGCAAAGATAAATAACTTTATCTTTTTAAACAAATATCGTATTTTTATTCAAAAACATACAAACATTAGATTTTATTACAAGATCTACAATCTTGATCAAAAATATTTTCACAAACTATCCCAATAGTGTAATTTCTAAGTGATTCCCCAAAGTAAAGGCAAACGATTTGCTGCGCATTAATGGAGAAATGTTTAAACACAATCACATTTTAAAAGTTTTAATATTTTTGAAGTTAGAATTGAATTTCTTTAAAAAGATAAACATGTTTATCTTTTTAAAGTCATATTGTATTTTATACAAACATATAAATATTAGCTTTTTCGTTGAAATTTTTATTAAGCAATCATTTTTTAATTTGTTTATCATTTGTATTATTTTTGTTTTTTAGTACTAGAAAAGTAGTACAATTTTTTTATCTTTTTAAATAAACAGTGTTTTTTCAAGTAGAAGATTTACAATCTTGTTAAATGTATAACGAGATAGATTGTCAATCGGTGATATGGTTTGGGTCATTGTATCCAGTTTGTTGAGGGTGTATTCGTTTCATTTTCAGTTTGTTGGGGAGAAAACAAATTCAAAGTCTGAAAATTTAGACTGGACGTAGAGCTGTTGGAGGTGCACTTGTCATTTTTCCAGCGAATACGCTTTTTGTGTCTAATCTTAGTATAATTTTGAATCAACTTTCGGACCTGATAATTAAGTGTGCATTTCAATTTCCATGGTTGGCCAAAATAAATATTTGACTAGAGTTCAACGTGTAGTGATTTATACGGAATTTTGATGAGGATCTAGTATTGTCTATCTAGATACCAATGGAGTATAACAAAACAATTATGAAATCTCATGAAAAACAAAGAACAGAAAAAAAGACACAGAAGATTTAACATTGTTCGGATATGAATATCCTACGTGCACGGAGACCCAACAGCTTTTATTTCTCAATGAAGACATGGTACATAAGAGAGGAAGAAGATTACAATAGAGAGAAGATTAATAGTGGATTGTTTTTTTTTTATATACAATAACATGACCCCTATTTATATAGAGGAATTTCTTGGAGATAAAGAAGAGAGTTTCTAGATTACTTGGTCATGAAGAAAAATAATATCTTCCTTGATTTGATTGGAGCATAAATGGTTGGCGCAATCATGGTCTCATCTTTTTTCCTGAGTAAATTGATTCTTCATTAATTGATTGATTGGCCTATTAATTATTTTTCTTCCCAAAAGAAAACTTCCTCTTATATCTTTCCATATACGAGCCAATTAATTGATTGACAATCAATCAATTTCTTTCCTTCTCTACAGATATTTGAATCATCAATTTCAACACAATGTAAATAGTTAACAACAATTTTAGTTATAGAAATTTATGCACGTAATAGGTAATTTATGCATGTGTTTTATATTTCAAGTTTTTTTTTTTTTTTTTTTGCATCTAATAGATAATTTCTAGTCCTAATGCAGATTGTTCATATAAAAAGTTTTGGTACTAAAAAGATAAAATGTTTACCTTTTTTGTAAAATGAGACGCTCTTATAAAGAAGATACAAAATATTATATTTTTAATTAAAACTATATTTATATATTATTTTTTAACTTGAAAATAGTGTTAAGATATAATGCTCTACATGTTTTTAAAATAATTATTTTAAACACAATAGATAAAAAAGATTAATAGATTTATCATTTTAAACCATTGATGTTATTTTCTATACAACAGATATAATTATTAGTCTTCCTCTAAAAATAATGTAATCTTTTATGAATTAGATGTTTTAACACAAAAGTGTTTTAAAATAAGTAACCTTTTTTATTATACAAAAAAAATAAGAAAAAAATAGTATGAATTATATTTTTTAGATGAGAAATGTATTTACACAAAATCACACATACAACTTAGTTTTTAATATAAAAGTATTGTTAAATTATTAAGGGAGAAATGTTTTAACACAATTATCTTTCTAAATTGGTAATATTATTTAAGCTACAATTAGAGTTGTCAAAAAAGATAAATAATTATATCTTTTTAAACAAATATCGTATTTTTATGCAAAAACATGCAAACATTAGATTTTATTAAAAGATCTACAATCTTTCATGCAAAAAGTTAGTCGTTTATCCATATAATAAGTAATTTACATGTATAATAAGTATAGTGATAAATAGATGTATCATTTCAAATAATTTAAAATGATAACGAAGAAAAAAATAAATATATTTTTCTTTTTAAATGACTGTTGTCTTTACACAAAATCATACATACAATGTAGCTTTTTTTAATATAAAAAAGCATCCTTAAATTATTAACGAAGAAATGTTTAAACACAGCTATGTTTTAAAACTGTTAATATTTTTCAAACTAGAATTTAAGTAGTTTAAAAAGATAAACAAGTTTATCTTTTTGAAAATATGTTGTATTTTTAAATAAAAACAATAAAACATTAGCTTTTTACTTAAAATTTCGGTAGAGTACTAAGCAATAAATTTTTTAATATGTTTATCATTTGTATTATTGTGTTCTCTTAGTAATATAAAAGGTAGTACACAAAAATGATAAATAAATTTATCTTTTTAAACAAACAGTGTTTTTTTAACTTTAAGATTTTGTCAGATCCTTTCTTTTTTGATCTAGCTCTTTTGTCATATAACGATGTACATGAACATTGCAAATGGGTTTAGAACCCAAAAGGTGGAATACATGTGCCATATCTCAATAGAATATTTTATTTCAAATTTACAAATGATTGGGACAAGCTTAGGGATCTTGGCTCTTCTCCACTTATTGCCATGGAGAAATTTTTCCCATGGGTTGACAATATGAGAGAGCAAGCAATTTCTATTCCATTTTGGGATGCCTACACACATATTCCTTCTATACTTCAATTTTTCCTCAATTTTAATTGGCTAGAAAGCTTGATTGGTGAATTCATATAGTTGTATGCAGTACTGAAGTTTGAGCTGTATGCATTTCACTAGAGAATCGATAGAAATCACGGCTGCAATGTTGTTGCCAAATAAACTCAAAATTAGAATAGAAGCAGGAAAGGATATGGAATTCAGTAAGCAATACAAATGGAAACCGACATTAGTGTCTCATGTCACTCTTTTAGTCACACGTCAAATTCATAATCAATTCGAGTTGTTCGCACTTCAGATCATTCTTCCAAGCTTTCTCTTTCTAGGCCAGTTTTGAAATGGGTTCTTATCAGTCTTCTGCTTTTGCCTCAAACAGTTATATTAAGAAGGTTACTTCTATCCCTGTTATTCTAGTTGATCATGGTATTTCTGATTCCTTTGTCATTCTACAGGTTGCCACTATGGCTACTTGTGGACTCAGATTTTTTTCCAGTGGGTCATGTCCTTCCTTTACTTTGTTAGCTGAATCCTTTATTTTGTTAGTTGAATATTGAATGCTAGCTTGTTTGTATATTCAAATTCCTGATAATCTTCGCATTATACAATTTGTTCCACCTTTGCTAAGTTTTACCTCCAGTTGTCTTTGTATGGTTATTTTCAAAGAATATGTGCAAGCGTCAGCACGATTCATATTTTTCATTGGGGTCATGTCCCCCCAATCAAATGGGTTTGCATCCGCCCTTGACTATTGCATCTGTAGTTGAGTACAACATTATCTACCGGGGTCTTGGGGAACTTATATGGGTTCATGCTATCACTGAAAGTAGGTAAATGATCCAATGGATGACTCTTATTGCATGTTTTTTGGCGAGGAAGGTGAAACCAGATAACTTACATATGATTATAAGGAGGAGCACTGATATTTGAACGAGAGGCTGCAAAGGCTAATGCAATTGGCAACTTTTACTTGGCCCAACTTGGGACATGAAATACATTTAAACTAGGATTTATGGTCGGTTTTGATTTCTGGAATTTTGTAACTGTATTTTGTTGATTTTTTAAACTACATACTTTTGTTTTATTTTCAGTAAACTATGTACCCCATCTCTCAAGTTGCAAAATGTCACGTTGATCTTGAGGCCAGGAAGAGCTCAGGCCGTGTTCTTTTGATTCCAGATGAAGAACTGCACTTATAATTGTATTGTCTTAAACAGTGGTATTTGGCAGCATTATTCTTATGTATTGCATAAAACTAAAATGTATCAAGATGGTGATATATGTAAAACAAGCTGGTGAGTGGTTTACTGAAATGTTGCCCTTGTCCTAGAATGTGGTGTAAATTGTGTTCAAATTGTGCTCGAAAGGCTATACGGGTTGGTCTATGTATGGAGCTTTATTTTTTTATGACGTAATTCACATTTGGAGCTGAAGAATGCAATGTCAGATACTGAAACAAATGGAACATTGCCTTCATGTCTGTTCTACTGAAACCATAAATTTTAGAATCTTTTCTTGCTTGTTTTTAAACCGTTTGTTAATGCTACATGTGTATGGAATGGTTTTCCATTATATAAATTTTAATGATATGGTCATGGCTGTGGATTATAGTTGAGATTGTTGTAGCATTTTCTTCCAACCAGGAATCAAATGTTATTTTTTCTTATTGTAGTTGTCTGTATGAAGCTTGAAGGTCTTTAATTAATCAATGTTATGCAGGAAATTGTTCAGATAGTGACGAACATTTTGTAAACTTCCAAATCCAAACCGAGGCAGCTTAATTTCATGCTTAATGTTCAGTAAAAAAAATCAGCCTCCTACATCCATCTCTTTCGTAAAGTCACATTATTCAGATTGTTTTAAACAACCGTCCATCCTTGTGTAAAAATCATTAAAAATCTACATTGCAATATATTGTTTCCTATTCATATTTATATTATATCTTTTCATATAATATAAAGATATAATACGTATGTTATCTTGTGTCAAAACATATAAATTGTTTAAAAAGATAAATGTTTTTATCATTTTAAAATAATATAAATATTAAAATCATATGATTATCGAAACTTCTTTGTTTCAACATACAATAAAATTCTCTTACTCATGATAATATGAAAACATATGATAAAGATATTATATGTATATTATCTTGTGTGAAAACATATAAATTGTTTAAAAAGATAAATGTGTTTATCTTTTTAAAATAATATAAATATTAAAATCATATGATCATCTAAGCTTCTTTGTTTCGATATACGATAAATTATCTTACTCGTGATAATATGAAAACATATGATAAAGATATAATATGTATATTATATAGCATGAAACCATATAACTTGTTTAAAAAGATACATGTATTTTTTTTTTTTAAAATAATAAACATATCCAAATCATATGATTGCCAGAGTTTCTTAGTTGTAGCATTTGGTAAATTTACTTCTGATCTTCATGATAAACTATAACAACCCGATCAGATGAAAGCAAATTTGTGCTTAAGAGAAAAAAGAGTGAAAATCAACAAATGCAAAACAAACTTTTTTTACTAATGAAGAAAAATGCAAATAAAAGAAAATTAATTTAAAGTGTAAATCACATTAAAATACTTTTTATAAAAACATATATGCTTTTATCTTTTCAAAGTAGGGTTTAATTTAGTTGTATATTTAATGTAATAAACCTAAAATAGGAGTAAAGGAAAAAATATATTTAATTTGTATTGCTAAATATCAAATATAAGTACATTATAATTTGTTATTAAATCATCACAAATCAATAAACACCTTACATGCATTATAAAAACTATCATATACATCAATAACTAAGTATGTTTTATCATGAACCTGAAACGACATTTTCATGAAAGTAGGGTTTCAGATAAGAATAAAACTTACCTGTTGAGTAATTGATTAATCGAAACCAAGGTTTTTGTTAGGACGATGAAGATCGTTCAACAACCAGCAAATAGAAATCCTTTCTTTGATTAGAAATCCGTGCTTAAGATCGATTAAGGTTTACCTAGTTTTGTTTTTCGTGGCCGATTCATATTAGTGAGAAGTAGCGGGTTTATTTCGACCCGTGTCCTAGAAAATAATATTTTTGAATAAGTGTCCTAGAAAATAATTAGTGGATGGAAATAAGCCCTTACAATAAAATTCCCCTTAAATAAATCTAGAGGAAATATTTTCTCCAGTTTGTAGAGCGGTGTAGGGATTTCTTCTTCAAGTTTAAATAGACGATCAGCTTTTAACGTAGTTGAACAAAGCTCCTTGTAAAATAAAAAAAGTTCTATTATTACCTTCCATACTTTTATCGGCAACAGTTCTTTGAAAGCGACAAGTAACAAATTTCTCATCATTACATGGCATTTCATTCCACTCATTCTTCCGTTTTTATAGTTGACACATCTGAAGCATAGAGGAAATTCTATCGGGAAATCGTAATTCTTCCACCCATTTTAACATTATTTTAACTTGGTTGTTGTCTAGTTCATAGCGTGCTTTGGGTTTTTTTATTGTCATTTGACTCCATATGAAGCTTAGGACGATTACATATTTCTTCTATATCACGTCTTAATTTCAGATCGTTTTTAGCCTTGCCCTTAACATTCAAACTGTATTAAACACATTATCAAATACGTTTTTGTCATTATACAACACGTCAATGTTATGACGGATTAAGAGATTTTTCCAATAAGGCAATTCCCAAAATATACTCTGTTTGTACCAATAATGAACCGTCGATTTACCTTTAATTTCAATTTGTTGTCTAGTTTCATGTGTCTTTGGATAATCTTTTACAAGTTCATATATATATATATATATATATATATATATATATATATATATACTTGCTTGACCAAATCGTTTGTGTTTGTAGAGTCCCATGTCATTTAGCCGTGAAGTTTTTTTTGTCTCATCTAAAATGATGATTAATATGAAGAAAACATTGATGACAATCAAATCATGAAAATTTCTTCGCATGCGGTATGGAAAATGCTCGTGTTTTTTCCATGTAATAAGGACAAGCAAAACAATCGGTCGTACTTCAATCCGAAAGCCTTGCATATGCAGGAAAATCGTTAATAGTCCATAATAAAGAAGCGAATATCCGAAAAAAATTCTTTTTTGATACGTTGATTGTTTGAACAACTTCTTACCATAATTTTTTCAACTCTTCGATTAACAATTATAAGTAAATATTGATGCCATGTGTCAGATCATCCAAGCAAGGGAGTGAGAAACATATATAATCCCCATGATTATTTGCATTTACATGTTCAGTCTTCTTTGTTTGAGTTAGCCATCACAAATATATTATTTCGTGTGCTTAGTTATGTTATGTTGATCCTAGGATAGCCACAGGAGATGAATTGGAGCAACTCAAAAATTATCGACGGCGCTTATGTGAAATTATAAAGTATCACTTGTACATTCCAAAATGCATAAGGTTGTTTTTATCCATATTGCAATTTCTAGTGTTTCTACAATTTGTTTTCCGTTCTTTTTCTTTGTTTCCTAGACTTAATATTAGTTCCTTTTTTTCCAATGTTCGGATCATTTGTAATCATTTGGAAAGTATACTTTCTCTTACTTGTGCTTTGTCAATAGTTTCAGAATTATTTATTTTCATGTTAATGCACTCCTTCAGTTCAACTAACCGGGTATCGTTTGTAATCATGATTCTACATCAATTGGCATGTTGTTCCTGAACAATTAAAGTGGCACCACAATAAGTGATGAAGATTGACACTATTATTCCTACAACCGAAGAATGAATATTTTGGATGGTATGTGTTGGCACTTGTATTATGCAGAATATTTAAATTGTACTTTTAAATTATGTACTTGATCGTATGCCTTGGCACTTGTGATATATTGTTTTGGATGAGTTTATTCTATGTACAAAACTGGTATTGCATAATTTTCAATTAAAATGTTGTATTTGCTTTCTTCTAATGTAGCATTTGTCGTCTTCTGTTTTTGCATTTACTTTTTATTTCTTTTGATGTTATATTTTCTTTTTCGATCTAGGGCCGCATAAAACTAGTGTCGAATATGCCCACTTTGTAGTTGTGGGTTTAGTTCTCATGTCATTCACTATTGCAGATGGGATCCATCACTCAATACTTTTTGCTGTAGCGGTATATTTCTGTACATTCTCACTGTAGAATTGTAGTGCATGATATATACCAAAATCCAAGGGAGGAGACTACTAACCTTGTCTAACATGAAGACTGATGGTATGTAGGAGTTGTACAAAATAAACGGCTAGATATATTGATTGGTTTTGTACACAAATATCAAATTTAAATGATTTGAGGGGAAAAAAAATGAAATCCAAGTTTTAGTTGAGGCACACATGCATGCCTTTGTTCAATTTTTGTAATCATGATGCAACAAATTTTGTGCCTCATGCAAGTGTAGTTTTTGGCTATTATGTGTAGTTTTCAGCTTGCATATAATTATATGCAGTTTTTGTGCAGTTTCACACTGTTGATATGGATCTCAGTGTTCGTTGATATGAATGTATTTTGAAAATATATTTTTTCCTTTTCTTTATCTTTTGTTCTTATTGTTCTTCTTGACGAAAGTTGTCTTATACAAATTTGATGTAGGCATGGGCACAAGTGGAGATGCAACAAGAAAATAATAATGTTGCTCGGAAATTATCTGAGGTGACAATTTTATCTTCAAGTCACTTTCATACCTTATATGCATTCATATAAGTTTTCTGAGTTAATAGCTCATCTGTTCGTTTATGTTCTACAATCCAGTAGTAAATATTTATGTATGGTCTTTGCTTCACCACATAAGGAGGTCATGTATACTATTTATAATAAAAAAGCTTGAATAGTGAGCTTGTTATTTGTCTTGCGATGTCATTTCTATCTTGGGTTTATTTTATGTACTTGATCGTATGTGTTGGCACTTGTGGTATATTGTTTTGGATACGTTTATACTATGTACAAAACCGGTATTGCATAATTTTTAATTAAAATGTTGTATTTGCTTTCTTCTAATGTAGCATTTGTCGTCTTCTGCTGTTGCTTTCTTCTAATGTACAAAACTGGTATCTATTTTTTGTAATCCACTTTCAAACTTTTATATAGGGCATTTGCCTAGTTAGACCCTTCCTACATCCACGCCTATCTAATTAAAATAAGATCCACTCAGATACAACGGCTGAAAATCGATATGCCAATACGAGCCACTACACCTAATCCCCACTACGAGTTTGACAAAACTACCTCCCTTGATTGGTGGAAATCGGGAGCGTAGGTGGTTTTTTGCTGTCTACAAACTCGAGCTTCCTAATCCATATCCTTTAACATTGACCAAAAAAGTAGTTATATGTTTAGTAGTCAGGGGAAGAAGAACAGAGAAAGAGGGAGGAGAGAATGGGTCTTCTCTCCAATAGAGTGGAGAGATCATAAGTTAAAGCAGGAGATCACATTGTTGAATGGTGCTTCAAAGTTGTCCCACATCGGGAAATACTGAACTAAGATCCTGGATATAAACTAAGATGTTTCTCATCACATTGCCAATTGATTTTGTGATAATAAGAGTTTTAATAAACTTTAACACACATCTACTCTTGGAGAGCTGTACACGCTTATTCTCACCACGGTATCTTATTTTCTTTTTCTCTTAATTTGAATGTATTTATTCATCAAGTTTATGTAAAGATTGCTGTCAATGCAAACAACTGGAATTGTTTAGTATAGTCACTGTAGTGGTGTGTAGGGGTGAGCATTATTTGGTTAAACCAAATAAACCGACCGAACCAATTTATTTTGGTCGGTTTGGTTTGGTTTTAAAACTAGATCGGTTTGTAATCGGATTGGAAAATTATTTAATTTGGTTATCGGTTTAACCAAATTAACCGAACTTTTATTATATTTTCAAAATTTTAATAAATATTTTAGGTTAGATTAGTTATCCAAGTAAATTTTAATCATCACATATGTGTCAAAATTACTTCTATAAAGCATAAGAATCATAAACAATAGTACTCTAATCATATATTTATGATATATTTCAAATTATAGTTAATACTACAAATGTAAGGTCTAAAATATTTTTAATTCGGTTGAATCGGATAACCAACCGAACCAACCAAACTTAATTTGGTTGGTTTGGTTTGGTTTTCATTTTTATCGGTTTTAGTTTGGTTTGACAATTTCCATCATCGGATAAACCGAACCAACCAAACGCTCACCCCTAGTGGTGTTTAGGTCTCGGAATACTAGGTTCGGGAGAATAATTGTGATTTTTTTGAGTAGAGATACAGATGCAATCTGAATTGTGCGCCCTTTGAACCGCTTGCATTAATAATACTTGATTACGTGATTTTCTCATTGCGGGCTTTTCTCAAGATCTGGATTCATGTTACCAAACTTATTTTATTGTTAAGCTTACTAAAACGATAAACTGGCTGAGGAAAGTTGCTACCTGAAATGCACACCACTACTTTTAGTTCTATTTTCCAAGGGTTCGTGGATAATAAAAAAAAAAATCCATGGATGTGTTGCTATATCAGGTATATAGGCTATAAACAAGGGCAAGTAAATCCCCGGAATATAATGAATTGGTTCCGTTTGTCCAGTTAGTTTTAATCCCACAAGTTTATAGACAAATAATATTTGTTATGCCTTTTATTAGATGTGTATCATTCATCATAGGTATCCTTTTGTTTACTTCCTTGTAATGTACTTTTATGATCTTAAGAAAGAATAACCCAAAATGAAAAATTGACCCTTTACACTTGATTCTTTACATTTTCGCATCAACTTCCATTTAGTTATTTGTAGCAAGCAGTCAAGCCTTTTTGCACTTTAGCCTCATCTTAGATTTAGTAGCTTTCACCTTAAGCCTTCATAACTGCTCGTATTGAAGAGTTTGACTCTTTAGCAGTCAATCAAATTATAGCAAGAGCCATGAGTATAAAGCATGACCTGTCAATGCAACTAGTATTATCGATAAACATCTGAATAGTTCGATTGTAAGCCGAATTGCTCGTTGGTTAAGTTGATGTGAAACATTCATTTTTTACACACTGTCATGTAACTGGCTTGCTGATGCATCAAGTCCTTAAAAGTTGATAGCTGAACCGAACGATCAAGTGTCAGTAGGGCTGCAGGGGCATTCTAGGCTTCTCTACAGCTCGAAACCAAATGTACATGCCACTCTCCTGGTTATGAGCAGGAATTTTTGTTATAACGGTATAATGCTTTAAATCACCACTATCGGTAGACAATGTGTGCACAATTGAGTCATCTTTCAGCATATGTTTTTTTGTGAAATTCCCAAATCTATAAGCCAGGTCCAAATGCACATTCTTGAGTTATTATCATCTAGTTTCATTTTGCACATTATATTGTACTTAGATTGTAATTTTACTTGTCTTGTTCCTCGTGGAATAATACATCCTATAACAACACTTAATTAGAGCTGCATGCAGTAACCCTCTGTAGTTAAATTTGTTATGCTATTTTTTTACTACTGTTGGCCATTGCTACTTTGGTTATTGTCTCAAGATTGATGTCACCGTAATCCACCTGCTTAAAATTTTCCCATTCCCCCTATCTTTGCAAGGATGCCACTTCTGGAATGTTGTTCAGCTGTTCACTATAAGCTGGCACGTGGTGGCATGCATATTGTTTTTGCATAGCATCCCAATATTGTGGACATAATAATATATCTGAATGAAGTTCATGCTATCACAATTTTTTTTCCATGTGTATAATTAAAGGTTGGTGGTATCTTTTGAATCTACCTACTAATAGGTAATATGAGCCAATAGCTTTTAGCATGTGTCATCTTCTGGATGACACTATAATCCGATTTGTCTGGCATGACCACTGTGTAGGTTTTTATTCTGCGATAGAAGTAGAGGTTCTTCCGTTATTTAGAACGTTGGAATATGAAATCTGATAGTCCAGATCAGAACATTATATTTTGTTGCAGTCCTATTTTATGTGAGTTACGAGCTACAATTCTTCGATTTAGATTATCTTATCTTACAATCTGGGTTGATATGGATCACCAGATGAACTTTTCTCTTGACTATCGGTTAGTGAAGGGGATATGACCATCTGTGATGATTGTAGTCTTACCGTCGTAATTGCTGTTAATCGTGATATGAGTTTTTTTAACAGATGTCGTAAAACAAAATGCTAAGATTGATTGATTACAAAAGCATCCATTATCATTGACTATACCCAAATTTTCTTAATAAACCAAAAGTGGGAATTTCTGTAATTTTGAAATTTAGTCTATGTGTTTATTCTTTATTGACATGTGCGAATGCCAACATTTTTTTTAAGCATATGTTTATTTCCTTATTACATTTGCATAGACAGTGGCGGATCTAGCCTCAAGAGTCAGGTAGGGCCAAACTGAAGTTTTTTCTCCTACATCACCAAATTAATTGCAAAGCACTTGTATATATAGGAAAAGTATCACTGCATACTGAAATAAAGCATTGTTTAGGCCATATACTTGGCAGCAAGTCCCAGCTAGGGCCAATTAACAAATTCCAGGTAGGGCAGAAACTTGTCCCTACTTAATTTTAGCTTGGTCTTCAATTTTCCACCTATGGCTTTGGCCCTTGCTGGCCAAAGCGTGGATCCGCCCCTGTGCATAGATCTCTTCGTTCCAAGGCTAATAATGAGATGTATTATGGTTTGGTAGCATCTGGGGTAGATTAATTTTGCTCTGGCTATTGCGTCACAGGTGGGTTCAAGGGTGGAGTATCAGTTGCACAGAATATTTAAAAAATGCGTGAAATTCAGAACTTTATTTCACAACGTTGCAAGCAGTATTGCTATAAAGAAAGATTTCATCATTTGAATCTTGATTCATACTCAATAGAAATTACGGTTGACTTTTCTAAAGTTAGTTTCCAAGCAAATCGAAAGTAGAACCAGAGCTGACTTTGATATTTAGTTCTGCACATCGAAACTCAAACATCAACCTCAATATCAAAAAATACAAATTATTAGCATGAAAAGAAAAATAGTATTTTGACATAGTTAAATGATATTTGAACGTGTGATTCACGATTTCGATTTAAACTTCATATTCTTTAGGATTTTATGAATGCAGGAATTTATGTAGGAAGAGGGAGGGTACTGCACTTCACGCACACAAAGGAAACACCATCAACTCCAGCCCCACTGAACTTAACAATATCATCATCTTCATCGAATCCGACCGCTCCCTGCCCAAACTTCCGAAAATGCGGCTTGCAGACCCCAAACAGCCAGATGACCCTGTCCTGTCTGACTGCTTCCTGGGTTCCGGCTCACTGTACCGGTTTGAATACGGCATGCCCCTTACCCTCTTCCTGTCCAAGCTCAGAGGTGGCACCTGCACCACAGCCCATTCCGACCCACCGACGAGGTCGTCGGCCGTGCTGCGTGCCTCTTCCGAAAAGGGTTCGGACGGTACGATCTATCTGAGAACAACTGCAAGGACTTTGCCATATATTGTAAGACGGGACTGCTATCCATGGATGAGAAACGGACAGGAAGGAGCGGGCAGATCTTCTCAGCCATGGGCCTGTATCTGGCGGCCGCGTTGTCCAGTTCTTTGAAGATCCTGGCCATGGGGCATGTTGGCATCTGGGTGGTTGGGGCTAGTATGTACTGTGCTGGCAGGTATGCTACTGATGTTGGGGTTAGGGAGGATGTCATCAAGGTCTGCGTTAGGAAATTGTGTTCCCGCCGCTTTATGTCTGTGCATGATCATGATGATGATGATGATACAGTAGAAGATGAGAATTCCCAAGCTACTGTTAGGATTCAAAATTGCTTGGCCAATAAGTTAGCTTGACTTAGTACATTTACAGTACGTGCTTTCTGTTAATAATGTCCAGGTTTATAGGACAAAATATCAGTTTGATTCTGTATTTGTTCCCCTTTATTTGCATGTGTAAACATGCACGTTTTCCTTGTTTTCAGTTTTGTAAGGCTGTACAAAGCCGCAAGTTGTCATATCTTTTTATTCGGTGTTCATATTTTTAACAGCTACAAGATCATTTAATAGAACATCATGTACTGTTGATGACACATGAATTGCTGATGCAAATTGTAAAATATGAATCATTGCTGGACTTCTTAGAAATACTTATTCCTGATCTGTGTAACTTTCAATTGACTGTCGTTGTTTTGGAAGTTTTATTATTGAGTATCAATGTATATATGATGCATCACATGATTGATTGTATTACAATTAATCGTATAATATTGATTACTATGTGAACATGTGTAGGTGGTCGTAGAATAGAATAGGGACCGATGGTTCCGCGAAATCAACTTTTGTGAAACAATCTTGAATCTCCTCATTAATGGAATAAGCAATGTTATAATGACCTGACCGTCAATTGAACCGTAATGTCCCATGATTCAAGATTTTCAAGGTTCGATTGGTCGGACCATCAGAACCGTCTGTGCTATTTTTTGGTAAAATTTGAAAATTAAAAGACATATGTTTCGTAAAGAAATAATAATCAAGAGTTATCAAAAACCAACATTGGATTATGATTATATGCAAATAACATATACAATAACTTGCTTCCTTATATTTGGACATCGCTCCATTAATAGAAAAGAAGAAAAAAACTTAATCATACTAACTTGTTTCCTGTCTCCCACCATGCAGTAATTTAAATAATTATTTTACTTTGAAGCATGTTCAGAATTTAGCCTTTTTTTACTTTATCTAATACATCTTATTAAAACCCTTGACTTGGTACTGCGCTACGATCAGGTATTGTACTCATGCATTAGTACTGAATTTCATTTATTGTCTTTCAAGTTACACCAACTTAAAGTTGGCAATTAGCTACTATGTGTTCCAATTCTGAAGTTCCCTCTTCCACACATTTGATCTTATTATGTTATTTATAGGCTTGCTTATGCTTTATTTGTAGTCAGATTTAAACTATGTATTAGTATATACAACTTTGTTTTTGAAACCTATGAAAACTGAGCAGATTTGAATTTGCTGCTTTTTCTAAGTCCCACATCGTTGAAACTTTGCAGCATCATTCCACTATACAATTATAAATAAGCGGGCATAGCTTAACTAACCACTGGTCCAATTGAAGAGGCTGGTGCTTTTGATAGCATGGCCCGGTTATTTAAAGCGGTGATTTAACCGTGTTGGGCCAAGGCTCAAAGGCTTTTGGTTGTTCAATGCTCAAAGGCTTTTGGTAGTTCAATGCATATGGCGATCTATTAGGCCTCCGGGTTGGATTACTCTTCGGTCCACCGTTATCTTAGTTGGACCGCCAGTTCGGTCCGGTCTTGATAACTATGGGAATAAGACTACATGCTAGTTTTCAAACTTTGTTCGATCATAAGTCTTATGCATACGGTAATGAATTTCCTTTTTTTGAGAAGATTGGTTATTTCGAAGGAAAGGAAAAAAATAAAGAATATCCCAGCATCGGTTTTGTATGATGATATCTTTTAGAAAAATGAACTAATTACTCTTAAAAATTATTTGAATAACTAAAATTTAAGATTTCATAAGAAGTTTAAATATATTGATTGAAATATAAAATATCACGAAAGAATTGAGTAGGTTCATAAGAAGTTTAAATATAAAATATTTGAATAACTAAAATTTAAGATTTCATAAGAAGTTTAAATATAAAAATTATTTGAACAACTAAAATTTAAGATTTCATAAGAAGTTTAAATATATTGATTGAAATATAAAATATCACGAAAGAATTGAGTAGGTTCAATAAATAATTTTAGAAATACTAAGATATAGGTATTTAAAGCGGAATTTGTTTTCTTCAATTTTCGATAAGTTTATTGAGATATGTTTATAATATATTAGATTTCATATTATTGTTTACATATATTATTTAAGTTATGTGACTTATTTAACTTCATATTTGGATGGAAAACTAATTTTGCCTTTTTTTTTATATGAATAAGGTACACATTTTAAAGCATCACACTTTGCGTTAATGTAACAATCCGGATTTTTGGAACCAATTTAAAAGTTGATTCTTAATTGATTTTAATGGATTTTATATATTTAAAATGATTTATTTTGAAAATTGACGACTTAGAATTTATTTAAAACGAGTTTGAACGTAAAATTTATAATGTAATTATAAATCGAACGCGTAACGTTGTGGTAGCTTGAAAATTTATTTTTAAACTTCAATTGAATATACAGAATGCAATATAAATCAGATTTCAGTAAAATAAGAAATGTTAGAATCTATTTAATTATATCTTTCTAATGAATGTGAAAATTTTAGATTTCATATTATAAATTCTAAGTTATGTCCAGATTAAAATTTAAAATAGTCGCTATGAAATTTATTAATATTATTTAAGCCCTTAAAAATAGTCATTTTGCAAATAACCTCCGTTTTTTACGAAATAAATTTCGTTGGATCTGGAACGTTAAATTATTGTCAGGTTTAAAATTTCAAGTCAATTAGAATTCATATGCAAGCGTGTAAATTTAAAAGCGCGTTCAATTTCAGTTGAATTTAATAAAAGCTTGTTAAAAGGGCATTTTTCAAATGGTCTCCAAATTCGATAAAATTAGTTTTGTTAGAACCGTATTTGCAAAACATAGCTAGATATCAAATTTCATAATTTTTGGAGTCTGTATGTGGTCGTAGCAAATTAAAACGTACGTTGAAAATCAATTTTAAACGTTATATTGATTTATATTTTATTTTCGAAAAAAAGATTAAAACGATCAAATCGGCTTATGAAGCATATCCATTGTGTCCGAAGTAGGGGTATTTGGCTAGGAACGTCAGTCGTTGGGATTCATTTGGAGTTTGAACGCAAAAACTTCACTATGAAACAACATTAGAATAAAATATTATTAATATATATATATAAACCCTTTATTTTCTCTAACCCTAACATCATAGAGCCGCTGCTGCCGGAACAGATTAATGGTCACCAAAACTCGATTCTTTTCCCCTTTCTTTCTCAAAATCCACCAAGAATTATTAGATTTTCTCAAGTACAAAAAAATTCAGGGCTTCGAGATCTTTAGATCGTGTGGTGGTGATCTTTTTTTTATCGTGATTTGTGGGAAATCGCGCCTCAATGGCCGCGAGTTCGAACCCATTTTTAGGCTGATAGGGATGATCGAGTTTGTCCCTATGCCGTGCGAAGGGAGGTTGACTTTGTGGCGTTCAAATGGAGGGTAGCGATAATGAGTTTCAGCTGGAACGTTAAAGAGGAAGATAACAGGAGGAGTTAAAGTGGTTAATTAAAGTGATTAATTTAATTAATTATTATTAGTTAATTATATTTAAACCATCATAACTTTCCCGAAAGAACATAAAATCAGACGAAATCAGTTTTGTTGGAATCACGACAAGGAGCACTACGCTGTAGAACTGACTGGGAGGAATTTAGAGCTAGTTGAGATTTTTGGTCAAATTAAATGCCTTGTTTAATTTGATTAAAATAATCGTTATCTAACGATTCCAGAACCGATCAAAGTGAGAGCTCTCTCACTCAAAAAAATTGTACATTTATTTATTTTTATAACTGAAAACATATTAATCGCCTATGTGGATTTTTATCTATTACATGCGATATCCCTTGAGTTCAACACATGAACTATTCACCAAGTTTATTTGTTATTGGAAGCGTTGTTTGAATATACAACATTCGTATTACAAACAATGTGGATGGACACTTTGTGGCGCCTTAAATGGCGATGGATGATTATTTATGTTATGATTTGAATGAGAATTTGAAATAATTAACATGTTAAAACTATGTCAAATTATTTGTAGTTGTTAAACTTGGATTAAATATTGATTTACAAGTCGAACGGCTTGTTTATGTTAACCCATTTTAAGTAATATTGATTGGAATAAATAAATAATTTATTAATTGATTATTTATCGGTTGAAAACCCTACAAGGGTCTTGGGATGATAATTAATTCACACATCACCCTAGTGTTTAAATTGATTTTAAATCGATTGATTGAAAAATAGTTGTAAGTGTTATTTAATTATTTAATGCTTACACAGTTGTAGATGCACTCTGGATGTGAATTGGATGTTTAATGGTTGTTTTTAACTATTGTTGAATACACGCGATGTATGAAATCCATATTGTTAATGCTAAAATTGGCACTAACACCCCAGAAGTGTAAGCACATTTCAACAATGTAGATCTAAAGTATGGGAATACAAAAACACAAAAAGCAAGTACAAAGACAGAGATTTATAGTGGTTCGACCTAGATCTGGCCTAGTCCACTTTGAAGAGAGCTTTCATTATCACTTTCAATGTTACAAGGTACATGATTTCTATAACTTCGCTCATTTTATATCTTAATAACGATTCATTCTATTTTCTTCTCTTTAATATCTTGATTCTCTCGATTTCGCTATGGAAACGGCTAGATCTCTATGATTGCGATGATTGTTGGAGTAGATCTTCAACAATTTGAGCACTTAGATGATCTTTGACGAATCCGTGGTGACTGAGATGTTGAATCGAAGCTTGAAGGAGGTTTATTGGAGGTTTGAATGATTTGGAGTTGTGGAGAAATGAGTTTGGCAGCACTTCGCGGCTCTAGAAATTGGTCCCTTTCATAGTGGAAATCAGGAGGTATTTATAGGATTGGAAATGAGGTGGTGAGGCTTATAAATGGTGTATACAAGTTTTTAGGTCGTTCAGGTGAATTGTCACTTCAGATCGTAACCGACTTAGCATTTTAGGTCGTAACTGACCTGGTTGTCTTGAGCTCCATTCAATGATCCAGTGTAGATCGACTTGACCTAGCTTTGCAAGTGGACGACCTAAGGGCTTTTGCGACTTACTGATGTACAATGCTAACACGACCCACTTTTATGCTTTGGGAATGACCTGATTGAGCTCATACGAGTGAGCTAATACCTGTTGACCCAAGTAACCTGTCGATCTGGTTGCTAATGCATGCGACCTGAAGCTGCAATGGTCAGAATGCCCTGATGGGGAACATGCCTGAACGACCTAAAGAAATGACGACCTGGGGGTTGATGTGTCTCGAATGACCTGGGTGCTTCAACAACGACTTGACTCTCAAGTGCTTCAACGACCCATGTTTTAAACCATATTTTTTGTAGGTTAACATTTGCCCCTCGAAGCTTGCATCTTTGAAAATGATGTGAGCTTCGAATTGACTTTATCACGTTGAACCCTGCATATATTTCTATGTCGTTGGCATATACTTTAATTGGCTCAAAATGAGATGATATTCAGGTCGTTTGAATTCTCCCAACACTGGGTCATTTGGGCTTACAACTGGACCGGGCATGGCCCGTTCATTTCCACCTTCTTTATATTTCTGTTCAGGCCGTCACTTTACTCTTTATCCCTTAAAAACGAAGAAACCCCTTTTGAAGATGGATAGGCTCTGATTAAAGAAAGAAAAATCAACATCCAATCGTTGCTTAAGTTTCAGCGTTGCCGATCAGATCCACTTCGCCACTGATAACCACTAGAGTTTCAGGTTTCCTTGAATCCGATTGCAAATTCTATCAAAGCCGATTCGATTGACATCATTTCCTTCAGATTCAAACTACCCGTCGTTGTCGAGCTTCTCAAGAGCCATTATATCTGATTCCGATCGCCTCTGATCACTGATAACTAGTGTAGATGTTGAAATTCTTTTTACTGCTTTCTTGCTGAATCGATTTTGAGCTTTTAGGGTTTGCCACTTGATTTGGGAACTTTTGTTGTGAATCCGATGTAGCTGAAATTGGGATTGTTTACTTCGATTTTTTCGGGTAACTCTGAACTCATGATGTCAGATCTAGATTTGTTTTTGGATAACAACAGAGAGTTGAGGTATCGATTAATTTCGAGTTTGATGATACTATCAATCTTTAGTGTCAATAAAATTGAACTTCAACAACTGTTGTATCTAAGTCGAATTGTGCTCCGATTTTGATTGTTCATTGGCCATGTACTAATATGATTCCATCTGTATTGGATGTTTCTTCCGAATCTTGTGCTAGTCTATGTTTTTTCTTAATTTCAGTAATGTTGTTTACTATTTCAACAATTTACATGCATTTTTGACATTCAATGTTCAAGTTCGAATCCGACATTTGTGTGCTTGTATTGTTGACACAGAAATTCTTTGTTGATAAAGATTACAATTGATAATGTGCAAAAAAATTGTTGTAATTGTTTGTTGCCAATATATGAAATCATGTTGTTTGAATCAGCTGAGTGTAGCTTGAACATTGTTGATGCTTGAACTTGTGTGAATCAACGAGATGTATTCTGTGGATTTTTTGACGATCAGATCAATAATTCAACACTTTTAGGATTTAGGTCATAAAACATAGCAGGTTTTAATGTCGTGTGAACGATCCATGCTTCTTGATCGTAGGTGATCAAATTTTCAGTTCATTGAGTAACCCAAGTTTCTAGGTCGTTGAACGACCCAAGATTCTCGGTCGTTGAGCGACCTAAGACTCTTAGACTGTCTAGTGTCCTAAGCTCTTTTGAACAATCATGATCTTGATGCCAATAGGTCGTTCGACCGACGTATGCCTTCCTGCTGATGCATGACCTTCAGTCCTGATCAGACTGGCGACCTAGTTCCTTCGAGTCAAACAAAACTTTGAAACTTAGGTCGTTGAGTGACCTTGCCTCTTAGATCGTTGGAGGACCTTGGACCTTAGGTCGATGAGCGACCCAAACTTTTGATATGCCTGGACGATCCATAAACCCCCAGGTCGTTGAGCGACCTGGTCGCTAGGTCGTTGAGCAACCTGGTCCCCAGGTCGTTGAGCGACCTGATCCTTAATGCTCGACATTTATTTTTTAAAGATTGTTGCATTTGAGGATTCTAGGGCTTGAACCATTCACATTTATGTTTTGAGAATTGAACATCTTCATGCCCTGTTTCCCGCCTTACGACAACAACAAGCATTTGCATATTTTGGTCTTATACGTCGTCATCGATCGTCTACTTCGATAATGGATTAGTCAACAAAGCATATCACAATGGATTTCCAAGACTTTAAACCAGATGGAAGATATATTCAAGATTATCTCGTACAACAATTTATGACTTGTTGAACTTTACTTGCATGCGCATGACATTTTAGTCTAAGTTAGTGGCGATACTTGAGTTCAACTAATCGACATACGCCGGAATGTGATTTCAAGTCTTGCTTTTATGTAACTTGTATAATTCTGCATGACACTTCACTTTTTGGAAATGCGTACCCGTGACATGTTTATAAACAAGAGTGTTTGTGTAGAATGACTACTAGAAGCAATCTCGCCTTCATACTAAAGGGACATCCACTTCCGCACAATTGACATCTCTACATCTGCTTCTGGGGCTACAACAACTACAACTACACCAGAAAAGCTATTTGGCCACGGCTTTGGGCCATGGAAAAACGATTTTTCCACGGCTCTGAGCCATGGCTAAATGACCTATGGCAAAATTTCTACCACGGCCATGAGCCGAAAAAATAAAAATGAGTCGTGGGAAAATAAAAATTTGCCATGGCAAAATGAGAATTAGCCGTGGCTAATTAATTGTGCATTTTTAAAAAAAATGCATGGCACAATAATCATGTTAGCAATTCAAATTTCAAATGAAAACAATAGAAAGTTTGAAAATGCATAGACCAAGGCTGAATCATGTTCCCTTGTCAAAACCATTCTTATCTAGAATGATGATCACAATATTTGGATATTTTCTACAGTACAATGAGCTTTTATTCAAAAACACTATTTAATATTACATTGTGTTTCCTAAATTTGAGTTCAACCTGAGGAAAACTGATTTGCTAAACCTGAACTTTCTTACATTTAACAAGGAATAATTGCATGTGTCAGAAATATCCCTTATATCTTCTTCTCATACTTTTTGCATTTAATTTTAGAAAATGTTTACCATGTCAAATTCATAAATCACTCAACTTTTTTACATAAAGAAATAAAATATTTAAAGAGACATTGGTGAACCATAAACAAAAGGAAATATATTTATTATGATGGCAACAGTATAATGGCACACATTTTTTATCAGGTTTCAATTTGAACAAAGTGATTTTCAGTTTGTATCATATCATACCTTGTAATCTTCATATCCTGCTTGCATTGCATCTTCCATTGCAGAAAGACCTACTTGAACCTGCAATGAAAGGAAGAAAAAAATGAAAAAATATATAAAACGGATATATTTTGATTTCAGCATAATTCACTAAATATATCTCTGAATTTCATTTAATGGTTTGAACATAATAGACTCCTGGTTAAGCTTAGAATAGCAGCACGCGACATTGTAGCTAGCAATTGAAGCCTCATGTACTCTGGATTTTATCCCTGTACGGATTCGAATTTCTCTAGTGCCTCTTCATATTTTCCACTCCCTGAGTATTCCAAATAAAACATCAACATATTAAGCTACTACGATTTCTTTTGAAAAAAGTTATGATGAAACAAAATGTTTGTATGCTACTTATATCGCTTCAGTCCTTCACAAAGGTCGTTCTCTCTTTGCTACTTCCGCCACAGTTTTCCTAGATAGTTTCGCACCTGAAATTCAATCAAGAACAATTTCAGAGCTAATTGTTAACAAAGACATCTGCATAACTGACCATCTTTGCTCTAAAAGTATTTTATTTTATAGTTATAAGTTATAACTTATAAGCATTCATTTAAATATATGCAAGACAATCTGATAGAAACTCAATTACAATCGTAACATAACTTTTTATGAAAAAGCTAAAACTTATATGATACCTGAATTTCTCGCAAAGTACAGCTGATTACACCAGAATTTCTTTCAGCCCTTATAATCTCCTTTTCAGTAAGCTCGCCTTCATCAATCGGCTTTCCTGCAATTTGATGACAATGAATGATAACATTTGGAATAACAAGAAATGTGGTTGTAAACAATGTTCTATATAATGAACCAGTGGACATGTAGGATAATCTCACCAAATCTCCTCTGCATTTTCGTAAGCAGAGGTCTAATTCTTTGTTCAATAGTATACATTGTTCTTCCATATTCTGTTGCTGGCCAAATCTCAGTTCCAAACACAGCACTACATACTAACAGTCAAAGAAAAATGTTGGATTTAAATTTAAATTTATGACAAATTAAAATAATGCGATTAAAGAAGCTGAAGTTAAACAATGTGCATGTAACGACCTGTATTTTTCTGCCTATTTATTTGGAATATTTTAATTATTTTAATTATTTAAAATATTGGTTTGAATTTAAATAATCGAAATTAACAATTTTATTTGGAATATATTATTTAAATAAATAATAAAATAATATTTTAATTTCCAGAATATTTGGGAAAATATAGAATTTTCCATATATTGTGATCGGGTAGTTTAAATTGGTCAAAGATTGGTTATATTAAATTTACAACGACGATTTCGTTTATTTAACGACGGTCGAGCGATATGGTTTATAATTTAATTAAATAACGAGCTGCAGCGGCGCGGCAGTTCGCGATTTGGCGTTTTGAACTTCAATTGGTCGTACCGGGTTCAAAATAAGTCGGATTTCCTCGAAACAAGAAACGTCGGGACCAGTTTGACGATATCTTTCCAATGGCAGAGAAAAATCCAGTTTTCATCGTGTAGATTTTACTTTATGTCCAAATCAAATTTTGAAAAGGTCGTTATGGAATATATATATATATATATTATATCGATTATTTATATAGAATAAAAGGGTTTTTAAATATTTTAAATATCGATTTGGCTTGGAATTCAACCTGGAATATTTTATTGTGGTAATATACGATATTCTGCTCGTGTATGGCCAATGGTAATATTTTATATATATTATATCGAAGTATTTTAAAATTAATTTATTTTATTTTAAATTGGCAGTTATAAAAGGGACATTTTTCAAACGATCTCTGTTTTCGACGAAACAAATTTTATTGAGACCGCAACAGTAAATTATTGTTAGATTTTCAAGTTACCCGCAAAATGGTGTTGTTCTGTGAGCGTGGCAAAATAAAATGCAAAATAAATCGATCAATTTGGACGTGTACGAATGCTATTTGAGCAAACGGACTCAGAATTCGATGAAACAAGTTTCGTTAGGACCGTATCGTCAAAATATACTATGCCGTCCACCGGCGTCTCGAACGAGGTTTGTATGTGAGCGCAGAAGCGAATAAACCGCGTTTAAAATGGCGGTAGGCACGGGAGAAATATCGTTAGTCACATCACCGGAATAAAAAAAATTCCACTTTTCCCCTCTATATAAACAGCCTACCCCAGAAACCCTAAATCTCAAATCAATTTCGTTCATAACTTTTTGTAGAAAAGTCCTCAAATCTTAAATAATTTATATCTTGATTTTTGGCGAGAATTTGTGGTAGCGGCCAAATCGAAAGTCGTAGAAGGTGTCGAGGGGAAGGTGCTATCAAAAATTGGTGTCCAACGGAGGTCCGAGGTGGCCGGAATTTCATGAAAACCGAAACCAACCATTTTCGTTCTTGGTCAAAATTGAGGAGCTGTGGTCGATTACAGGAGCTCAGACCATAGGGGAAATGGAGAGGAGGAGCAGGGCTTTCGATTGGTACCGGCCGGAGGTTCTCTGGTGGTCGGAGGTGACCGTGGTGGTGAGATGAAAGGAGGAAGTATTTTGGGGTTTGTTTTCAAAAACTAAAATCGAAAAATCACTTTTTCCGGCAACTCTGGCGGATATGGGTGGGTGGTAGCTGAAGGACGGAGATAGAGGGATGTCAGGCGGTGGCAACGGAGGAGGTCCGGTTGTCGATTGTGATCGGAGGTGGGAGTAACTGGTCTGCGTTCAACTTTGGGTTGAGGGGTTTTTCTGGGCAATCGGGATCGGGTCGGAGCCTATGGCTACTGGCGAAGGACCGCCAGGGATGGGGGATGTCGGTGAAGGCATCAGGTCTGTCTCAGACCCACGGTGGCGGCGGTGGTGATGCTCCAATTTTGAGGAGCGAAGTTTGGTTTTTGTTTGAAGGATGGACCAACGGGTTTGAGCAAACGATGAAGAAGAAAACGCGTGTTGAGGTGATGACGTGGCCTGACAATTATAAAGGGGGATTAACGGTAATCAAGGTAATGGTTTCTTAATTATTTAATTAATTTATAAATTAGTAGCTTAATTAAATATCGTATAAATATATAAAACTTTAAATCAACGTATCGAATTCATACGTTAACGGATTTCAGCGAAACTGGATCCATTGGGATCGCAGGGACGAGACCTAGACGATGGCACTGACTAGGCTCTGATCTGACGCAGTTAAAATTTCAGCAAATTTTGAACATTTGTTACGAATTAAATGCAACAAACGTGTCAACCCTCAACCAGAACAAAATCTGGTGAGTTAATTCACACACCTTCTGGAATTCTGTGATGTGGTAAATTCATATTAAAATACAATTTACCTTTAAAAATATAAATTGGTTGATTGGTTGCTGTTGACTGTTATGGTTGATTGGATGCTGTTATTTAGATTTAATCGATCACATGAAATTTATTTCATAGAATGTTATAACGAGCTGTGATGTAGGGAAGGACAGGTTGGAAGGATCCGACCGAATTTCTCAAATAAACTGTATTTTTGTTTGTTGTGCATATATATGAATTGTTCAACCTGACTGACACCAAAACCTGTTTAAATGTGATGGTTGAATAGATCTTCATCATTGTTGTGATTGAAGTCAATTGACAGTGTTGATCGGGTCATTGGCAGGAAATGGCCTGGAATATGTTGTTGTAAGTGTCGTCTACCGTCAGGTGGACCGACGTTGTTTCAAAGTTATAAATTTATTTATAACCGAATTAAAGTTTTTTTAAATTATTTTGTATGAGGTTTTAAATTGGAAATTTACAATTAAATATATTAAACCAAGTTACAAAGGAAATTAGTTAACTGGTTTAGATTAGTTTGAAAAGCAGAAACCAAGAATTTCCTATGGTTTGGTAAAAGGAAATAATTGTTTTTTTTAAAAAATTAAATATGGTTTTTAAATTTATGAAGTTATTTAATAAATTTTACAAGAGGAAATGACAATTAATGCAGTTAAAGGTTAACTGAGATGTACGATCAGTAAATTCAACTGTTTTTAATTGAAGGTGGTAATTGGATTAAATTGGTTTGAAATTTCTGAAGTATTTGTTAAATGTCACAACCAAAAGGTTAAATGTTAGCTAAGTGTCGATCAACTATATTTGATAAGTGATTA
Organism: Allium sativum; assembly: GCA_030737875.1. Taxonomy (NCBI): domain Eukaryota; kingdom Viridiplantae; phylum Streptophyta; class Magnoliopsida; order Asparagales; family Amaryllidaceae; genus Allium; species Allium sativum. The sequence continues at coordinate 437,515,843 of CM060912.1, forward strand.
TCGAGTTGGTTGGTGTTAATGTAGTTATTTAATAAGTTTTTAAAAATGATAATTATACTATTCTAAATTAATAGACAAGTTAACTGTTTTTATAGTTAATATTCAAAGTTAATTATTGTTTTAATTAATAAGGATTAAAATGATGGGTTTTAATTAGAGTTCATTGAAGTGATTAGATGGCGTTAAGGTTGGGTCAAAAGGTGGTAGGCAGATTTTAGTTATAAATCCAAGGTAAGGTTTTGTTTTAAGGATACTCGAGTAAATGGAAGCGAATTATTAAATGTGGGTTTTTATTTAAATCCAAAGGTTATAAGAGGAAAAGGGTTTTAAAGTTAAAAGGTGTATTGTTAATAAAGACTTACTTAATTAAAGGAATTAAGTAAAAGGATTTTGAGCGAAGATTTCAAATATAAGGAACAGTTTTATAAAAACCCGATTTGAAATCAGAGGAAAAATGAGATTTTGATGTTAGTGGTTAAACTAATATTATTCTAAGGTAAGAACGGGTCGATCAAGGTCTGAGAGGTAACTAAAATACCCCAACTTGATTGGATTCACTATTATCGAGGAATGGTATTACTTTGGAATGAGTGAAGGTGTTGAAATTGATTTTATCTTATACGAGGAATATCAAACTCTAATGCAGGGTCTTGGGAAATTAAATAACATGGCAATATTAGTTTCAAAAGAAGTAAGAATATTGATTTCAAATTTTATTGAACATTTGTTATTCAATTAGAGTTGATCAAATATAATATTTGAGATAGAGTTAGTCAAACATAGTTATTCAGGAAGAGTTGCCATTGTGTACGATTGCTAGCGTAATTCGCAGGGCTGCAGATAGCCTATGGCGGTCGGATGTTTCCTGAGGGAATCAGGCGTAACCATTGTGATCGTTGCGATCTAGAGTCAAGAGAATGGAGTAAGTCGAATATAAGTTAATCGATAGGAGTAATCAAGTCTAGTTAGTCCAGTTAAGTTAAATAAGTCGAGTTAGTCAAGTTAGAGTTAATCGATCAAAGTAAATCAGTCAGAGTTAATCAGAGGAAATTTGGTTTATATCATTAAGTATATACATATATGGATATCGTGAGTTGCTCGAATATAAGAAAAAGGGTTTTAAAGAAATATATCGATATTCCCGACGGAAATGGAAAGCTGGGTAGGGATATATATATATATATATATATATACGTACTCAAAATCATATACACAGTTCTGTTATAATAGAATAAGGTTAAATCAAATGTTTTGAATGTATTAGAAGATTTAAAGGTTTATTAACTATTGGGTTCAATATATTTTAAAGAAACCAAGTTAGGTCAAGTGCTGAATCAGCAAACTCATGTTATTTACACAATTGTTATTTGATAGTTAAAACACCGACCATCAAAACCAGACCAATACGATTGTTGGTACGGAAAGACCGGGATCGAATTTATATTCGAAAACCATTCTGGCCAGCAAATACGTGGAGACGTCGATTGAGGACAGAGCAAGTGAAGGTCATTGATCTTCATAAACAGAAGGATTACTTGGCAAATATTCTCTGTGTTGCAACCAGAGTTATTCTAACGTGATTCGGTCGTGATTGAGATTTTACGGATTGCAAGGACTTCTCGCTACTGATCCTTGGGGTGATTCCTATATAAGGTTGCAGTAGGAGGGTGCCTTCGGTTCGCCTGTTCCTGGATGACTTGTATGGACGAATGTTCGACAGAGTATTTCCTTAGAACCACGTACGTTGATTTTTACAAATATACTAAGATGGTGGCGAAGAGGGGCACTTCTTCTATACCCAGAGTATATTTGTGGACGTCAATTAGTGATTTGACGGATCTGACAATGTGGCATTCAAAGTGAATGATGACCAGATGTTTTCAAAGTAGAATTCTAGCCTCAAGCCTCATCAACCGGGAAATGACAAAAATCGGGCAGGCAGCGTGGCTATGTGGGTCGCTCCCATTAGGGTGTATGATCACCTATCTAGAGAAATTCCATTTGCTTATTTAAATCTATATTCAATGCTGTCCCTATTCGGGAGGCGGTTGCTGATCCCAACCGTCGGTGATATACATTCGATACACTCAAGCGAAATGAGTGGTCGGTCATGTGAGGGCCGGGTTGCAAGACGTTCTTGTTGAACCCAGTATATTCGCCTCTAGAGATACACGTTCGGAAGGTGGTCCCATACCTTGTCAAGTTGAAATCCAATATCCAATAAGCGCCTGCAGTTTTGGTTTGTATACTATATATGGGGAGCGTGAGATGCAAGCGTTCTTCTAGATTGTTATTTATTTATATTTAGACACTATGATAATATCAGAATAAGTTATGATTCAAAAACGGTTTGGGTTATAGTAAGGTAAAAACCGTCCGTGTTTATGTGTGGGCTGGTCTTACTATTATCCTTTGATTTCAGAAAGAATTTTCCAAAGTTAAACAAGTGTGTGTTCTGTGAATTTATCACTGATAGTATTCCAGACTAACCCGGTGTATTTTTCTTTTCCTCAAATGTGCTCGGGTCAGACCCAGTGTATTTCCAGGTTAGGTTCGCTTGGAGTTTCAGGAGCTGGAAGCAGGAGGCTTCACCGCTAGTTATATAAGGACATTTCCACTGTATGTTGAACTCTGATGATTGGTATGTATATACAGTTCTTTGTATAAAAAGATTTGTTATATTATATTTTATTCGTTCCGCTGTGAGATTCTGATATGTGTTCTTCTTCTTTCTTCTATTCTAATACTTCTTTCTTTCTTATCTCACCCTCTAACTTCTTTCTATTGACAATCCAGTGTTTTCGATGCTTGAATAGTCGACATGGTGATTTTATGTCGATTTTCGGGGTCGAAAATAAATTGGGTCGTTACAGTGCATGAGTGACAAATGAATGGTAAATAACAGAAAAATAAACCTGGAAGATGCAATGCAAGCAGTATAATGCAATTTAGGCTTTTTTTTATCAGGTTTCATTTTGAACAACATAATTTTATCTTATTTCACATTTTTGTGCAGCCTAAAAATTTAGTCTGATGAATTAAAGGTTTAAACCCTTTTGGCTTGTATTATTGAAGTTGTTCCACTCAGCTTAATTATTTTCAGTTCACCAGAAATAAATATATCGCACTATTACAATAACTCTCTTAGTTTTTTACAATGCATGTACTTGCTACAAAGTGATTAGGAACTGCATTAAGCATAATAAAGCATCACAAAAAGCATTAAAAAAAAGCACTAACAATTCAAATAGGTAAGAGTGAAGGCATTTCTCGGTTTTTTTGGAAAATAACATGCAAACATTAGCATGTTTTCCCCTCCATTTCCTAGTCTAGTTTCTGATATACACATTCATTATGAACTCAACCGAAACCTTTTCTATTAATTTTTATATTAATTTCATCCGTTCGTAAAATCATAACTATGTGTGCTGTCCTCATGATAATTTGCATATTATTTAGAAGGCTGCAAAAGCACTTGAAATTCATATTAAGTGTGACAAAAATAGGAAAGGAAAAAAAATGAGGTGGTGCTAGGATTGGAAAAAAATTGCATATTGTAGCAATAGCCTGCTCTCCTTGTTAGCAACATCATGGTAAGTGATGGCTGTAAAATAGGATGGGATGGTTGATTAAACTGAATTTTGTAATAATTCATAGGGTGTTGATCAATCTCTTCAAAATTAAAGCATACTATACCGTATGAATTATTATAAACTAGGAGCTTGCTTCTATTTTGTAATAATTTCATTCCATAAAATTTGTGCCTATGCCAATACTTCTATTTTCTAGTCAATTGTTGTGTGTTTCATTACTGTATGAACCTTCATCCGGTCCAAGCTAAAACACAGTAAACATATGATTGCTTCACCATCATTTTAAAGTTTCAACAATGACATGTATTTTCACAACATAATAATTAACAAGAAATTATGTGCAATAGTATTCAATAGTTAAAAAGATATTATACTTTAATGGGTTATACATTATAAAACTTGCATGTTCACTATTCAAAGGAAATCCATTTTGTTATCCCAACATCCCAGCCTTAATCACTTCTGCCTTCTTAAATTTAAGTCAGTCTATCACATTTGGTCAAGTAAGAAGAAGTATATCTTTAAAGCATCTGTTGCGTTATTGGTAATATTCATCATGTTTTCTACCATTGCCATATGTTACAAAAGTAAAAATAGAAGAAGACATCCAAAGTTTGGTTACTTAAACGCAAATCGTTCAACTCTTTCATGCTTATCGCCTGATATGCTGGCGGTTATGGCTAAATACTCTCTAAATAGTTATACTACGAAAGAAGTAAACGCTGCTACGAATAACATTACACTACACCATATATGCTAATTAAGTTGTGTTTTTAGTCGTATCTAAAGCAGTTAGACACAACAAAAAGCCATAACAAAAAATTGCATGTTCAATATTTAGATACGGCTATAAACCTTATCTCACTAGAAATAACATACGGCTCGTAGTCGTATCTAAAGCGTACTCAGACACGGCCTTTGACCATGTCTAATTATCTGTGTGTGTATACATATGTTCGTCACTTTTCTATCGATTAGAAAAGCGCAATTTTATAGTAAATACTACAAGCGCACAGATCGTGCAGCATGCAGGTCGAATCACAGGGAGGCAAATTAAAAATTATTATTTATAGAATTTCGTGGGCGAGTTAGACAAATCTTCGATGTTGGTTTTGAAAGCAAACGAAATTGAAACTGCAGTTAAACTATTATTGAATTGAATCAGATCTGAATCTAATCAAATCTGTATTCAATCCAATATGACTTAGGGAAGCAGTAAAAAGAACGAAAATTAAAGTTGCAGAAATTAAAATAACAAACATGGAATAAAATTAGGATTACCGCTGAATCTAATCAGACGGTCAATCGCTAATGAAAATAAGTGAAAAATACAAATAGTGTTCTACCAAACCTAATTGTGTAGACAACACTAATTGCTAAGAAAATAAAAAACTGCATAAAAGAGAAAAAAATGGAGAACTTTATTAATTCTAGGATGATCCTTTACAATGAGATTACATGGATATTTATAGGAGATAGATAGCCAACCTAAAACCCTAATCCAGTCTATGTATATATGGGCCAATTAACTAGCAATTATTCCTCCCATCTTAATTAGCAATTTATTCCTCCCATCTCTTCCTTGTTTGGCATGTGACTAATTGAAGGGAGGTAAGATTTCAGGAGATTTCTTCTACCAAAGATGAGCATATATTAAATTCCAAAAGAAACACAATGCGAAGTCTTCATCTGCAGACCTTCATATGTATATACACAGCATTTTGATCTTTATTTTCTATTTTTATGGCTGCATGTGGCTTAGTTGGCATATCTGTAAAAGTGACAAAGTAACACCCAAGTAATATTTATTTATATACAAAAAAATAAGAAATACGAGCATAAAATAAACACATTTCTATGCTAATCAAATACCCCCACACTTATCTTTTACTCATCCTCGAGTAAAAATAATGAAAAAACTAAACTAGATAAGTCCCACTTTCATAGGAAACACGATTGCATTGAGCGTATGCAACAAGCCGTTAAACCTCTAGGTGTCACTAGTAGGACGAGTGGTGTCTTGTGAGGGTTTTTAGCGGATGCTATCCATAAAACCCAAATGCGGTATGTTATGATTCTAATGCAAATACACGAATCCAATAGACATATGCAAATAAAAACGAAAAACAAGATTTATTTCAGGAAAGTGGTACAACAAATTAAGTTAACAATTTCTAATCAGTTGATTTTATTTTAGATACCTCAACTTATCACAAATTTTCAACATAAATCAAGTTTTCAATGTTAAACTCTAGTTTGGCCAGTAGGTTCGGTCGATAACATAGTGCAGCCATGAAATAAATTCTTAGTTTGCTTGTCACATTCCGTGAAGTGGTATTCTAATTTCCTTGTGTATGGCTAGTCAAATCAATAAAGTCAAGAAATGTTTGGGCATCATCGCTTATTCTCTATCTCTATAAATGTTAAATTTTATGATTAATTACATACACCTAACTTAAAAAACCAAGGTATACCACCCATACACTGCCTTACGGACTGACGGAGAGTTGGGACAGAGCTTGGCGGATTATGCAGACCGACGTTGACTTTGTCAATAACATGTCGGTAATCCTTAGGCGTCCGACTCATAAAATGAGACCAAGATATTCCGACGCTGACTTTGTCAACAACATGTCAGATAGAGCTTGGCGGGTTTGCACACCAACGATAGATATACAAGCAATGTTGGATACCCTTGGATTACTATTATTATTATTGAAAATATAAGAATAAGAGAGTTATGAGAATTTAACTTAACACAACTTAGTTTTAAAGATTCGAAAAACCAATATAAGTATTTTAAGTCCTCCACTCATTAAACAAAGACTACAATTTAGAATAAACTTCATGGCCATCACCTAAGAATCTCCTTATGTACCAGTTACACTATTATCACTCAAAATTCAACTTTTCACTATATTTCTTATTCGATCTTAGTTGAAAGAAAAAATACTATCAATCGATTAACAATCGTTAACTTATTTTGTTGTATCAATCTAAAATGAGTCGTATTTCAAAAAAAAAATTGGTATCTTATTATGACCTAAAATGCATGATGGTCCTATCTAAATGCATGAAATTGGAATAGAAAAAGAGAAAAAAATAAAATAAAAAGGATGCAATGCAGACTTCCCCCACACTTGGACAAAACAGTGTCCATACTGTAAACGTTTCCTAAATGTGAAAGAAAGAACCCAACGATGGATTAAATGCAAAATGATTTGTAAAATAAAATGCAATTTAGCAACTATATGCGTGTAAAAATCAAATGAAAGATGAAATGTACAAAGATGATGAATGATTTGTGAAGAATGAAATTTCCTTTTCCCCCCACACTTGCCTTTATCAAAAATGATGTATGATGATTTTGTATCTGATTTTTGAGGTACAAAAGGCATGTCAATAAAGTCTGAAATCAAAATCGTCCCTATGAAAAGTTTATTGTGATAATGATTTGTGTCATTCAGTAGAAGATTATCAAAATCCTGTATTTTTGAGTGTTTAACCACAATTTCTTTTGATGATATGGAATTACGATTATCTTTGAGACGTTCTATATATTCATTCTTATCATTTAAAAGTTTAAGCTCATCTTCGAATAATTCTTCAAAAGACATACTGGACAAGTCTACTGAGGAAAGTGAAATTTTCTGAGGAGATAATTTAGACGTGCCATCTAAAAATGTTTCTATTATGTCGACTTCTCCTATTTCGATCTCTTTGGGTTGATGAAAAATATTAAATTCAATGGTTAAGTGCCCAAACGATAGTCGAAGGTGGCCGCTCCTACAAGTAATGATAGCATTTGAGGTTGCTAAGAGGGGACGACCCAAAATCAATGGAATTTGACTATCAGGATTCGAAACAGACTTGGTTTCAAGAACTATTAAGTCCACAGGGAAATAGAATTGTTCAATTTGTATCAAGATATCTTCAACAATGCCCAAGGGATTTTTGATAGATCAATCGGCTAGTTGGATTGTTATGTTTGTGGGTTTCAATTCCCCTAGTCCTAATTGATGAAAAATAGTGTAAGGAAGAAGATTGACACTTGCACCAAGATCAAGTAAGGCATGATTGATATGGGTATTTCCAATTTTACAACCGATTGTGGGGCAACTGGGGTCCTTATACTTGATGGGTGATGGATTCGAGAAAACTGAGCTAGTGGTCGCAGTTAAGAAGGCAGTTTTAGGAATATTAGTGGCTCGTTTTCGGGTGCATAGCTCTTTCAAACACTTGGCATATTGAGGAATTTGTTCGATGGTGTCTAAGAGTGGAATATTGACACGAACTTGTTTGAAGATTTCAACAATTTTTTCGAAATTCGCATCCTTCTTCTTATTGTTAAGTCTATAAGGATATGGAGCTACTAGTTCATAGACTTTTTTAGAATTTTGATCACTCGAAGAAGAAGGTTTCGATATAGGAAGTGACGGAGGCAAGGGTGTAGAAGAGGGGATGTTGGGATTGCCAACATTAGAAGACGATATATTATCGGGGTTGCTGACATTAGATGAAGGGATGTTGGGATTACCAACATTCGAAGAAGATGAAGATTTGGAAGGTTCAGAAGAAGTGTCCTTGGTTGCCATTGAAAGAGTGTCAAGCTTTTTGTTTGTGCTTGAATTTGAATGATTATCGGGATTTCCAACATTATTGTCCATCATTTTTCCACACCTAAGGGAGGTGACCGAGTCGATCGAATTATGATTTTCCTCCTCACAAGAGTTCATAATATGAGAATTATATTTTGGATTCACCTCGGGTTGACTAGGCAAGTTCTCATCACTTTTCATTAATTCCTTCATCATATTCATCATTTGTTCGATTTTTGCATCTTGATTGTTTATTTGTTCCTCCAATCGGACAATTTCATGAGGAGATTGAGAAGATGAAAGAGAATGAGAGTTAGAATGCCTGTATGGTTGATTCGAAACATGGATTGAAATGGAATTTGAGAAGTTTGATGATTGAAAATTGGGTCTTGGTAATTCAAAGATGTATTCGTGACATTATTGGGATTAGACCACGAGAAATTTGGATGATTTCTCCAACTAGAGTTATGCGTGGATGAGTAAGGATTAATTTGAGCTATGACATTGACTTGGTCTTGGGGGTAATAACGGGGTTGTCCTTCGAATTGAGGAGTTTGAATTTCTAAGGAAATTGATTTGGATCCACGACATGCACCTCTCTAGTAGAAGCACGGATGGGAACACAAATTGAATCCCATTGCATGTCCTTTTCAAAATAATTTTCTAAGAATTCCCAAGCTTCATCAACCGTTTTAGACATAAATTCTCCTCCATACATTGATTCTAGTTGTGTTTGAGTCTGATAGATTAGCCCTTTATATGCAATTTGACATAGATAATATTTTGGAATTGCATGATGAGGACAACTATACAGAAGTTGTTTGAATCTCTCAAAATATTTTGAAGAAGTTCCCCCCTTATTTTGAGAAAATTGATTTATTTCAGTTCTGATTTTTAGAGTTTTATGGAAAGGGAAAAACTTCTTCAAGAATACACTGACAAATTCATCCCAACTTCTTATGGATTGTCTTGGAAGAGAATTTAGCCATCTTTTAGCGCTTTCGAGTAATGCAAATGGAATTAGCCTTAGCTTGATTGATTCATTAGACAATTGTTGCATTTTAGTTGTGGATGAATACAATTCAAATTCACTTAGAAATTCATAGGCATTTTCAGAACCAGTAAATTTTGGAACTCCTTGAATAAAAGAATGTTTAAGCTCAAAATTTCCTTCAATTGGTGGATATACGATGACAAAAGTTTGGACAATCCTAGTGGGGTAGCATTGTTCTCGAAGAGACAAGGGTCTATCTAGTTCGACATTGAGATTTTGAAAATTTTGATTTATTCGATTGTAATCCATCCCGTAATAAAAAAATTGATTTATATGACACAATAGCTGTTTATTACAAAATAAATAATGTACTCAAGTATATCTTATTAGTTGATAATCTCGATTTGAAGGGGGAAGAGGGTCTTATGGCCGTTCACGTGTAGTATAAATACTAAGGGATACGACCAATGTTTTACGGGTAGTATGCAACCTCTTTTGCTAGAAGTTTAATAAATTGAACTAATATATATCCGCGATCAAACCCTTGAGACAGTAAATTTCATAAAATACACTCTAGTCGTTAAATATTTTGAAAATCAGACTTTATTGTTGAAAAATCATGAGAATGATGACTTCAATTATGAAAATTTCAACCAATCACAACAATCAGAGAATAATAACTGCAGAAATTAAAAGAAAATTGTACAAGCAAGCCGCCGCCCCTACAGAAAATTTTTTACAAGCAATTTCTATTTTTTTCTTTGCAGCAGAGCACCTGTAGAGTTCAGAAAATTTTACAGTGGTGTATGGCAGTCCGTCCAGAATAATTTGAGTAGTGTCAATGATTAAAATCCCACTATTTGCAATTTGCTTGACTTTGATTCCTTATTTGATTGAACGTATCCTTTCTTTGTTCCTTTGTCCTTTAGCCTTAACTTGACCTTCTTCTTTTTTCTTTCTTCTTTTTTTTTTGGAAAGAAAACAAGTAAACGAAAAAAAATAAAAATAAAAACAAACGAAAAGAAAATTAAACTAACTCGGAATTAAAGAAAAAAACGACTAGTCTAATTAAAGTAAAAAAAAACAACTAAACTCAACTAAAAAAAAAACCAAGCTAAACAAAAACAATTGTAACTTTGAAAGAAAATAAGTCACTCACTCGAACAATTAAAACAAGCAAAACTTACACTCCACCATGTTAGATTCACTTCACCAGAACATAAATTTAGTTAAACCACACATGGTATTTAAAGAAAATCATAAAATAGATTTCTCAATTCAATTCACGCAAACCAAAATACCCTTAAGAGTCCAGGCGCATCAGTCCACTTAAACATATCTGTTGATGCTAAAGCGTACTCTTTTTCCTAAATACAAAAGGAATTTCTTCTCCCAACTACGGTTCCTCAGCTATGAATTTGCGATCCTCTCTTTTCTATTTCAGGAAACGAATATCGCTGGATTCTTTTTTTCTTTTCAAATTGGTCTATGAGGCCGAGATGATTGGGGTTTCAGGAAACAGATCGTTTGATGCTTTTAAAGGGTGCAGTTGTGAAGATCAGGAAGTTTTTTTTTGCGTGAGCAGTTGGATATGTGATGTGGGATGGTGTAAATTGCGATCTGATTTGTGGAGTACAAATTGGCTTAGTGAACGATGGATTTTTGTTTGGAAGGAATGTGGAGTGGTTTCGTGAAGCAGGGTTTGTGAGAAGCGAATGGTTATGGGAGTTGGTTGTGGCGTGAGGAAGGTTCTGTGGTGATGATCAGATGTGAACTTATTGTTTGGCTGGAGGAATGATGTGGGTGTTGTTTGTCTGTGATCAAGGTGAGGAACGTGAATATTGCGTGAGGCAGGTAGAAAATGTGGTAGAGATTGTGTAAGTGATGGGTGGTGAATGATGGCAGTGAAGAAGATAACAAAGGAAGTTTGCTTTTTTTTTCTTTTTGAATTTTTGTGAAATTGTAAAAGGGGTAGATCGTAGAAGATTTGGGAAGAAAGTTGAAAGAGGGAAAGAAATAAAGTAAAATTGAAAGTTTTTTTTATGAATGAGAGAGTTGGAAAGAAATAAATGAAAAAAATGGAAAGAGAGATTGTAGGAGGTGAATGAGAAATGCAATTGGAAAGAAATAAATAAAAAAAAGAATGCAAGTTTTTTTTATGAAAATTTGAACAAGAAGAAAGGGAAAGAAATGAATGGGAAAAAGAAAAACAAAAAAGAAAAAAAATGAAAAGATGAAGGAAATAAGAAAAAAAAGCAAGGTTTTTTTTAGTAGAGAGGAAGGGTAGAAGGAATTGAGGAAAGAAATAAAAGCATACAAAAACAAGAAAGAAATCAAAGTAGACAGAGAAAAAATTTGTAGACAAAAGATGGAAACAAATAAAAAGAAAAGGAGAGGGAAAAGAAAAATGTGAAAATCAGCGAGGTGGCAGAAAGATGGAAAGAAATTGAAGAAAAATTGGCAAGTTTCTTTTTTTTGTATATTTTTTTTCTTTTTGAAGAAGGAATTAGATTGGAATAAATGCAAACAAAAAAAAGGAAAGAAATAAATGAAAAAAAGGGAAATTAAAAGAAAAAGTGGCAAGATTTTTTTTCTTGTCTTAGAGATTATAATATCAATATGTGATACACAATCAACTAATCAAGATTTTTATCTATATATATGTACAAGAAAACAATAGGAAAATAAAACGAAATAAAAGAAAATTTGGCAATTTTTTTTAACAAAATCAAACAAAAAGAAAAAAAATTTAAAAAAATAACACGAATTAGAAATTAAATAAATAATAAAATTCAAATTATTGCGTCCTCGGCAACGACGCCAAAAACTTATTCGTCACTTTTCTATCGATTAGAAAAGCGTGATTTTATAGTAAATACTACAAGCGCACAGATCGTGCAGCATGCAGGTCGAATCACCAGGAGGCAAATTAAAAATTATTATTTATAGAATTTCGTGGGCGAGTTAGACAAATCTTCGAGGTTGGTTTTGAAAGCAAACGAAATTGAAACTGCAGTTAAATTATTATTGAATTGAATCAAATCAGAATCTAATCAAATCTGTATTCAATCCAATATGACTTAGGGAAGCAGTAAAAAGAACAAAAATTAAAGTTACAGAAATTAAAATAACAAACACGAAATAAAATTAGGATTACCGCTGAATCTAATCAGACGGTCTATCGCTAATGAAAATAAGTGAAAAATACTAATAGTGTTCTACCAAATCTAATTGTGTAGACAACACTAATTGTTAAGAAAATAAATAATTGCATAGAAGAGAAAAAAATAGGAGAACTTTATTAATTCTAGGATGATCCTTTACAATGAGATTACATGGATATTTATAGGAGATAGATAGCCAATCTAAAACCCTAATCCAGTCTATGCATATATGAGCCAATTAATTAGCAATTATTCCTCCCATCTTAATTAACAATTTATTCCTCCCATCTCTTCCTTGTTTGGCATGTTACTAATTGAATGGAGGTAAGATTTCAGGAGATTTCTTCTACCAAAGATGAGCATATATTAAATTCCAAAAGAAACACAATGCGAAGTCTTCATCTGCAGACCTTCATATGTATATACACAACATTTTGATCTTTATTTTCTATTTTTATGGCTGCATGTGGCTTAGTTGGCATATTTGTAAAAGTGACAAAATAACACCCAAGTAATATTTATTTATATACAAAAAAATAAGATATAGGAGCATAAAATAAACACATTTCTATATTAATCAACATACATACATACATACATACATATATACATACATATATATATATATATATATATATATATATATAAACAGAAACCGTAGCACATATTTTTCATAACACAACATATATATACCATAATTTATACACAAGAATAACACAATAACTATATATATATATATATATATATATATATATATAGACACACTCAAAGCATTACAAGATTTTTCATAACACGAACACAATGTACATAAACACATATACAAGGAAATTGTCAAAGATTTTCATCACATTTCAAATTAACAAAAAAAGGTAAAAACATAGCAGCTTGATATAACTCCAGTCGAGGCCGGAAAGATTGAGCGTACGCGCTGATCATGCCGATGAAATCCATGTGTTTGCTGTAAATCAAAGTAGTATGAGAATAAGCTAGCTGATGTTGATAAAGTTTTTAAACAACATAAATATATATATATATATATATATATATACACAGTTTAAAACAAAAGCTCAAAAGGCCAACCTGATGATTGGCAGCAAAATTGAATCGTGATAGCCAGCCTGAGTTCCAGCAGCACAAAAGCACCAAAATCTACAAGAAAAATGAAGTAATTTTATACATGATTGCACACAAAACTAGTCGACTAATTTCTACCCATGCGCCCTGAAACACCCCACCTCCGTTAGGGTCACTCTCAAAGGGAATGCCGTAATTTTGGTGGAGGTTTATAAGTATAAGTCACAGATATACAAGACAGATATAATAACACATATTATTGAACAGCGGAAAACAACAACTTTTATTTCTTCAAAATACGTATTACACAAACCATGCCATAATACTTCCCAAAATCATAACTGTCTTGATTACATTATTTAAAGAAGCATGAAGAAAACATAAATAAACTGCAAAAGTCCCCTAATTGCTGTCCAAAGCCATAGTCCAAAATGGAAAAGATCCAAGTAATACATTCTTTCTCTTCAAGTTGGATGTGAAAACTGATCAAGCTGCGGTATTCCCTCCCTGAGAACCTGGGGGGGGGGGGGGGAACGAAAGAAAAAGAGGCGAAAGGAAAGGGGTCGTGTCTAGGGTTTCGCCTAATAGATTAGGTCATGTAATTCGTGACCTAACCCGCCTAACAGATTAAGTCATGTAATTCATGACTTAATCCTTTTCTAGTCTAGTCATGTCAAGATGGTTAAGTATGTCATTTCAGTTCGCGACTTAACCCGCCTACGTGTCATGTCAAGTTGGCTAAGTGTTGTCGTTTTCAAGTTCATGACTTAGCCCTACAAACCGTGTTCAAGTTGTTTAAGTTGTCTTTTCATGTTCATGACTTAACCCTAATTGGCATTAATTGATTCGTTAATGCACCGAACCACTCACATTGGGTCCTGTTGTTCGTAGCCACTGGATTTGCCGGGCGGTTCCGGGCAGATTTACGCTACGAACTCAACCCAACCTCGGGTTTCAAGCGCGATGTGACCAACTACCCACATTGGATCCTATTGTTTGTAGCAACTGGATTTGCCGGGCGGTTCCGGGCAGATTTACACTACAAACTCAACCCAACCTCGAGTTGGCCACCTTCTTGTTTTCTAAAGTCATGCCCATGTTCTTATCAGATTTTGCTATTTCGACATCATGTTCATATGTCAACTTCGTGCCCAACTAAGGCATGTTTAAAGTTAAGTTATGGCATGTTCAAGTCAAGTTTTCGTGCCATATTTCATATTCTACTTATGCCAAATTTCACAGTTTATGCTTATAATTAATTCAAGTTTTGCCTATTCTACCCAATCGTATCCCCAACGTATATAAACGCACTTCGTTCACAAGCATAAACAATTCAAGAGATAAAGGGGAATAACACCAAACATGTGATAGGCATATGTGACAATTCCAACATCACTTGCATAATAAACAGGCTATAACATATCACATGGTTGCAATACTAGTATGATGATAACTTGGCATAGTAATGATTCCAACTTAATTTAACATGATGATTTCAACTTCACATCATAGGCATAATAATCATTGCGGGCATAATAATAATTTTATTATAAACATGAAACATTAAAGGCATAGTAATCCTAATAGGCATAGTGGATTCCAATTTAGCATTTTTAACATAATAATTCTCATAGACATAATGATTCCAATTTATCATAATGATCCTCATCTAACATTATAAACATAATGGTTCCAACTTAGCATTTTTTTAACATAATGATTCTCAACTAACATTATAGACATAATGATTCCAATTTAGCGTTTTTAACATAATGATTCTCAACTAACATTATAGACATAATGGTTCCAATTTAGCATTTTTAACATAATGATTCTCAACTAACATTATAGACATAATGATTCCAATTTAGCGTTTTTAACATATCTAACATTATAAACATAATAATTCCAACTTTTCATCATAACCTAACAATACCCAATTTTTCATTAATCATGATGGGTATATTAACATCACAGGCATGATTCCATCAATAGTCATAGCCATGGTTTAATTAGTACCATAGGCATGGTTTAATCAACATAAAGATTTCAATAAACATAGCGATTCCATGGACATGTATTAGTCCAACTTGCCAAACAATTAAGCCCAAGTGATTCATAACAACATCAAAATCATGACAAGTTTAACTTGCAACGTTGCCATAGCAATATCCCCAAATTATAATTCAAAGATAAACAATATAAACAATGGATTAACAATAGTTCCTAAATCCGGTTTCAATTCATGGCATGTCCATATTGTTTTAGCGTTTTAGCCTAAAAAGTAACATAGATCTTACAATATGAAGCAAATAACCCAAATAAAAATCCCAAATCAAATAGTCCAAAATTCGTTGTCTAAGGCGTCGTAGTTGTTGTAGCTTCTAGTTGTAGCCTTCAAGAATCATCATCTATCTTCTATAATTTTATTCTTTGTATTTTTAATTCAGAGCTCTAGGTTTAATGGCGGCGGCCTGAGGCTAAAATGAGATAGTATGTTTTAGGCTAGGTCTTACGTCCTTTTTATAATGTTTGTGAGTTGTTTTAGACCGTCGATGGAGCTTGATTCAATAATAGCCGTTCGTTTGAAGGAGAGACAAACCAGGAGCTGACACCTAGCCCTAGTGACAAGGCAAGGCTCAGAAAATCGACCAAACACAGACCAGGCCAGCCAGGGTGGGCTGGGTTCGACCTGGCTCTGGGGCCAGGTCGACAACCCAGTCGACACCGTGTCGACTTGGCAGTCGACACGGGTGTCGACAGCCCTGTCGACCTCTAGCCCAGGTCGACTGCCAAGTCGACCTGGGTGCCTTAGGCGGGAATTTTCCCGCCCTGGCCAATTGGGCCCGATTTTGAATTTTAAACTTGTTTTTCTAAGCTGCTTTCGTCTGTTTGAATTTTAAACTGAATTCTGAAACTTCCGGGGGCCATATCTTCTTCATACGGACTCCGTTTTTCGAAAACTCGGACTCTATTTCGCGTATTTTTCCGAGACGAACACAATGGCGTATCCCGTTTCCCTTAATTCTTTGATTTGAAATTAATTATACTTTAATTTGTGAATTTCACTGTTATAGAATACACGGGGTGTTACATTCTCCCCCACTTAAAAGGATTTCGTCCCCGAAATCTTCAAGTTTAGGAAAAATATATATCCTAACATCCATCTACTCATCCATCAAACACGAGTATCCATTGTCCTTAAAAGACTTCTAATGCTTTATGATCATATGCGAAGTGTGTATATGTTCCTTAGCTAATGCTAATAATCAGGCCTGATTGATCTTCTAAATGCAAAATATGTTTAGTGAAATGAATCCAATATGTATGCAATTTTTTTTCCTATTATAATTCATAATTTCTACATGAGTGCTCGAACATTCAATCATATGCAACAACCAAATGATGGCGCAACCAAGTTTCCAAAATAAACACTCATGCATATGCAACATGAAAATGTGTCTGAGCCGATCTAGTGCCTAATGTGTATTCATGCATCCACGAGCAACCACTTGCGACCACTTGCAACCATTTCGCAATCATAACATGTTTCAATTACATGTTTACATCCAAAAAGATTCTAACTATGGTTCTCAAGATAGGATCGAGGAGAGAAATAAGATAAAACAAAGCATCTGGAATAGGTTAACGATGTACCGCCAGAAGGTCCGGTCTGCTTCTCAGGGCAGTCTTTGCTGATGTGTCCAGTCTTCCCACAATGAAAACATTCACCTTGCTTTCTCTTCCTCTTTCTACAATCCTTGGCTATGTGCCCTTCCGTACCACAGTAATTGCATTTCCTTTTATCGCGTGAGTTATTGTTCTTGCCTCCCTTCTCGGAGTCTACCTTCTTATTCTTAGAATCGTTAGGCTTGACCTCTTTCTTCCCTTGAGAGTTTTCTGCCTCTGTCTCCTTCTTGCCCTTATCTTCCTCGTTCAGCAATGCCATCTGCACCAACCTTTCGTACGTAGCTCCCATGGGTATATGGGTCATGGCCAAACTGTGTAATGGCTCATTCAACCCTTTGACAAAGCGGAGAGCCTTTTTGTGCGGGGTGTTGACTAGGTCTAGTCCGAACCTAGCCAGCTCGTCGAACTGATTAACGTACTCTTTGACTGTCATATTTCCTTGCTTAAGAAATAAAAATTTCTCCAACTGCAAACTCCTTTCGGCTTTTGAGAGAAATTTAGCCTCAAACCTTACCCTAAAGTCCTCCCATGTTTCCACTGGTCTTTCTGCATTAGTGACTTCCCACCAGTAGGAAGCCTCGCCCTTTAGTAGCCACACTGCCAGTTGTATTTCTGCCTATCTTCTACCTCAAAGATGGCGAATAAGTCCTCGGTTTCTTTCATCCAATTTCTAGCTGCCACGAAGGACTCCGTTCCATGAAAGTCCTTTCCTCCCATAGCCTTAAAATCTTTACATATCTTAGCAAAAGTGTTTCCCCGCGGAGGAGGTGGAGGAAGAGGTGCTGCTGCAGCTGGATGATTTCCTGCAGCTGGGGGAGGAGGAACGGTAGGACCTGGCTGGGTGGCCCTTGCTTCTAAGAATCGTCTAAACCAACCAGGTATTGGTACACCCTCTGGCAAGTTAAGTTCTTCGGACATGCTGAAACAAGAAGGATAGATTCAAAACGAAGGATAAGAGATAGTACCTATGGCTTTGGGGGACTTTGCCTTTTTAAAATAAAATAATATTTTATCTTTTAAAAATGATTCTTTAAATTTTCTTTTGAAAATAAAATTTCAAAACTTTTTATCTTATCTGGTAAACCTATGCTCTGATATCAAGTGAAACACCCCACCTCCGTTAGGGTCACTCTCAAAGGGAATGCCCTAATTTTGGTGGAGGTTTATAAGTATAAGTCACAGATATACAAGACAGATATAATAACACATATTATTGAACAGCGGAAAACAACAACTTTTATTTCTTCAGAATACGTGTTACACAAACCATGCCATAATACTTCCCAAAATCATAACTGTCTTGATTACATTATTTAAAGAAGCATGAAGAAAACATAAATAAACTGCAAAAGTCCCCTAATTGCTGTCCAAAGCCATAGTCCAAAACGGAAAAGATCCAAGTAATACATTCTTTCTCTTCAAGCTGGATGTGAAAACTGATCAAGCTGCGGTATTCCCTCCCTGAGAACCTGGGGGGGGGGGGAACGAAAGAAAAAGAGGCGAAAGGAAAAGGGTCAGTCATAAAGACTGAGTAAGTTCTAGTGACTTTCAGTGTAGAAACGGTTAAAACAACCTGTCATGTATGAACTGGAACTAAACTTAAGAATGGTGTCAAGGTGAACAAGATAGACTGAGGTGATCAGGATAAGTCAAGACAAGTCAAGTAAAGCATCACATGTTCGAAATCCATTGCATTGACTTCACTAGTATACTAAGCCCATATAACGAGTTAATCACGAAATAAATCCCACGGCCCAATGTCATGAAATGACCCTGAAACGGGGTCTGACCCAAGTACGGGTCCTACGGAGCGATTATCTAGTCGATCGGCTCCCTACAAGTTCTAGCTCGTCAAGTGTCAGTGTCATACGGCTAATCACGAATGTAGTCACCTATGCTGGGTCCACCTTCGGGTGTATCAGCCCTAGGGTGCCAACCCCTGACACGATTCAAGATGCACAGATAAATCTACGGATACCCAGTGTCTGCCCCGGATACGTGCACGATCGTAGTCCGTCGAACCTACACTGGCGTACCCTACTGCCGTCGTTCACCTCTTACAATCAGCCCAGTAATCGTGCCCCACCCGGCCTAGCCCCAGGGTACCTTGATACTTCTAGAGGGTTACTGCTGAAAGGGGTCGTGTCTAGGGTTTCGCCTAATAGATTAGGTCATGTAATTCGTGACCTGACCCGCCTAACAGATTAAGTCATGTAATTCGTGACTTAATCCTTTTCTAGTCCAGTCATGTCAAGATGGTTAAGTATGTCATTTCAGTTCGCGACTTAACCCGCCTACGTGTCATGTCAAGTTGGCTAAGTGTTGTCGTTTTCAAGTTCATGACTTAGCCCTACAAACCGTGTTCAAGTTGGTTAAGTTGTCTTTTCATGTTCATGACTTAACCCTAATTGGCATTAATTGATTCGTTAATGCACCGAACCACTCACATTGGGTCCTGTTGTTCGTAGCCACTGGATTTGCCGGGCGGTTCCGGGCAGATTTACGCTACGAACTCAACCCAACCTCGGGTTTCAAGCGCGATGTGACCAACTACCCACATTGGATCCTATTGTTTGTAGCAACTGGATTTGCCGGGCGGTTCCGGGCAGATTTACACTACAAACTCAACCCAACCTCGAGTTGGCCACCTTCTTGTTTTCTAAAGTCATGCCCATGTTCTTATCAGATTTTGCTATTTCCACATCATGTTCATATCTCAACTTCGTGCCCAACTAAGGCATGTTTAAAGTCAAGTTATGGCATGTTCAAGTCAAGTTTCCTGCCATATTTCATGTTCTACTTATGCCAAATTTCACAGTTTATGCTTATAATTAATTCAAGTTTTGCCTATTCTACCCAATCGTATCCCCAACGTATATAAACGCACTTCGTTCACAAGCATAAACAATTCAAGAGATAAAGGGGAATAACACCAAACATGTGATAGGCATATGTGACAATTCCAACATCACTTGCATAATAAACAGGCTATAACATATCACATGGTTGCAATACTAGTATGATGATAACTTGGCATAGTAATGATTCCAACTTAATTTAACATGATGATTTCAACTTTACATCATAGGCATAATAATCATTGCGGGCATAATAATAATTTTATTATAAACATGAAACATTAAAGGCATAGTAATCCTAATAGGCATAGTGGATTCCAATTTAGCATTTTTAACATAATAATTCTCATAGACATAATGATTCCAATTTATCATAATGATCCTCATCTAACATTATAAACATAATGGTTCCAACTTAGCATTTTTTTAACATAATGATTCTCAACTAACATTATAGACATAATGATTCCAATTTAGCGTTTTTAACATAATGATTCTCAACTAACATTATAGACATAATGGTTCCAATTTAGCATTTTTAACATAATGATTCTAAACTAACATTATAGACATAATGATTCCAATTTAGCGTTTTTAACATATCTAACATTATAAACATAATAATTCCAACTTTTCATCATAACCTAACAATACCCAATTTTTCATTAATCATGATGGGTATATTAACATCACAGGCATAATTCCATCAATAGTCATAGCCATGGTTTAATTAGTACCATAGGCATGGTTTAATCAACATAAAGATTTTAATAAACATAGCGATTCCATGGACATGTATTAGTCCAACTTGCCAAACAATTAAGCCCAAGTGATTCATAACAACATCAAAATCATGACAAGTTTAACTTGCAACGTTGCCATAGCAATATCCCCAAATTATAATTCAAAGATAAACAATATAAACAATGGATTAACAATAGTTCCTAAATCCGGTTTCAATTCATGGCATGTCCATATTGTTTTAGCGTTTTTGCCTAAAAAGTAACATAGAACTTACAATATGAAGCAAATAACCCAAATAAAAATCCCAAATCAAATAGTCCCAAATTCGTTGTCTAAGGCGTCGTAGTTGTTGTAGCTTCTAATTGTAGCCTTCAAGAATCGTCTTCTATCTTCTATAATTTTATTCTTTGTATTTTTAATTCAGAGCTCTAGGTTTAATGGCGGCGGCCTGAGGCTAAAATGAGATAGTATGTTTTAGGGTAGGTCTTAGGTCCTTTTTATAATGTTTGTGAGTTGTTTTAGACCGTCGATGGAGCTTGATTCAATAATAGCCGTTCGTTTGAAGGAGAGACCAACCAGAAGCTGACACCTAGCCCTAGTGACAAGGCAAGGCTCAGAAAATCGACCAAACACAGACCAGGCCAGCCAGGGTGGGCTGGGTTTGACCTGGCTCTGGGGCAAGGTCGACAACCCAGTCGACACCGTGTCGACTTGGCAGTCGACACGGGTGTCGACAGCCCTGTCGACCTCTAGCCCAGGTCGACTGCCAAGTCGACCTGGGTGCCTTAGGCGGGAATTTTCCCGCCCTGGCCAATTGGGCCCGATTTTGAATTTTAAACTTGTTTTTCTGAGCTGCTTTCGTCTGTTTGAATTTTAAACTGAATTCTGAAACTTCCGGGGGCCATATCTTCTTCATACGGACTCCGTTTTTCGAAAACTCGGACTCTATTTCGTGTATTTTTCCGAGACGAACACAATGGCGTATCCCGTTTCCCTTAATTCTTTGATTTGAAATTAATTATACTTTAATTTGTGAATTTCACTGTTATAGAATACACGGGGTGTTACACGCCCAAAATTCAAAAAAAAGGCAAGTCGAGACTTCCTGTCGATGGTTCGATCTAGATAACTCGACTAGTCGAGCGTCGTACTGATAACAGTGAAGGGCTTATCGTGTCTTTGTGTTCGTGTGTGCATATTAGTCAATTGTATCTACAACATGTTTATGATGCTATTGACATGATTTCATGAACTTGTAACCTAGAAACATACCAGCATCTCACATGCTTTGTGTTTTAACATGACCTCCAACATCGTATATAGCCGATACACCTCCCCTCTTTTTTCTGTTTTCTCTAACAGGACTGCATATAAATTCATTAAACAAGTTACAAATACTTCACTGGACAGGAGATCGACATTGTAACTCACTAGCATACAAAAATGAGCTAAAATGGAACTTATTTAATGACATATAGAATTGATATGTGGACTGAAATGTCTTCTGTTATTATGTACTGACTGAGTTTAACTCAAATTACACTAAAGCAAGTCAAAAATAGCACTTTAATTACTGACTGAGATGAACATCAATTACAGTTTATGCCTTCTATGTTTGTGTGACATCAGTCCTATAAAAATTGTACATAACATATCACACTCAAAAATTGTTCTCAAACGACCTATAAAAAATAACACAAATAGTACATAACATCAGTCCTCAAATTTTTGTAAAAAATATCTTCTATGTTTAACTCAGTTTGTACATTGTAACAAGTCAAAAATAGCACTTTAAGGTCCATCCATGTGTTTGCGTAGTCAGTATATGTCTTAAAGATGAATGAAATGTCAGTCGTTAAAAATGCAAGGCATTGTCCATGTAAGATACTATGTAGAGATAAGTGTAAAATAATATATACCTGCTCCAATGTCTAAAGATATCGAATCATCATCTTCGGATGACACACATACTAGACTTTTTGATTAAGAATTTACTGGGCGATCCACCAGGTGGATGCATATTAGCTCATGCGCAGGGTCAGTAATCCATGCTTATTAGCTTTATCCAAATGTCGAATGCCCCTTCACTTAACCTTTGGAAAGAGCTGCTTTCACTTGCAACTTTCAGTTTCTTTGAAGCAGACTATGTAGTGAAAGTTAACTTACACTATAGCCTGCTACAATGTAGGGCAAAGTTGCTAGTGAAAGCAACTTTTTACTAAGGTTAAGTGCAGCAGCAACTGACATTTGGATAAACCTAATAAACATGGATACCTGACCCTAGCGTGAGCTAAAATGCGTCCACCTGGTGGATCCCTATTAAAATATTAACCAGAAAGTCTAGTAATTATCCATCTACCAAAATTTTCAATAAACCTGTTACAATATTTTCAGAATGCTTGTTGTCTCTCAAAACAGAGTAAACTTGTTATAAGACAACCCAATTTAAATTTCAAGCATAAGGCAAACAAACAGTCAAATGACGATGAAATCATGGCAAACTAACTCACAGTTATTTCTTTGTTTCATGGATATACCGCAATCTAAAATTATACCATACGTGTTTCCAATAACAATTCAGATGTTTTTTACATTTGCACAAAACACTATTCAAATTTGATTCTCTGATTTTAGGGTATAACCACAGATCCATCCCTAACACAAAGTAGCAATCAACTAACACACTTACACAAACCAATTCAATTAAACAGCTAACACACTAACTAGTAGAGGAGCTGAGAATTTTCTCAAGATAGGGCAGAAATGAAAAAAAAACCGCTTATAAAGATTTTGAGCTAGGGCTTGTGCCCTAGCTGGGGACACAATGACTCCGCCACTGACACTAACACAAAGTAGCAATCAACTATCACACAAAGATTTCAGTTTTTCCCTACTATCAGTCATGCATGCCAAAATTCAATTGAAACACATACCTGCACTGTCGAAGGAGGGCTAGGGAGACCAACGGTTGTTGCGTTTCTGTAACAACCCGTATTTTCAATAACCTGTTATAACATAAATTGAGGCAGAATTTAATTCTAAAATCTGAATCAAGGGAAACGGGCTATGCCATTGCGTTCGTCTCGGAAAAATACGCGAAATAGAGTCCGAGTTTTCGAAAATCGGAGTCCGTATGACCCAATTAAGGCCCATTGAAGTTTTCAGAAATTTCCATATTAAAAACAGATTTGAATTTCAAGTTCAAAGTTGGAAATAGGGCAAACTGGCGCAGGCGGGAAAATTCCCGCCAGGACCCCCATGTCGACAGGCATGTCGACAGGGTCCCCAGGGTGTCGACAGCCCTGTCGACACAGGGTGGCCGGGCAGTTTTGCCTGGCGCACCATTTTGGATCTTGGTCTGGTCTTGTGGCTTGGTTCTAGAGAATTCCGAAATCCGATGGACCTAATTCAACCTAGGGTTAATCCTATGGTCTAAATCACTAGCCTAATCTATAAATAAGACCCTAACCTACCCTAAATCATTCATTATTCATTCTAGCAACTAAACTATGTCAAAATCCATCCTCTCATGGCCTCCACCCTCTTCATACAATTCCTAAACAAATTCATAAGAGATTTCCATGCATACAAGGGTATTTAGGCTTGTATGATCCTCTTTAGCTTGCATTAAAGTCTTGTTTCTCTATTGTCATCATAAAGGAGGAGTCTTGATCAAGTTTGCTTGCATTTTGGGGTTTTATTTTGTTGCATAAGGGGTTTCTTACATTTGCTATACTCATTTGAGTCCGCATAAGCATTGTAAGCCCTCTTACCTTCATTTTAGAAACTCTAAAGTTAATATGTGATGAAAGTTGGGATTTATGCATGTTTAGTAAGTTATGCATGCTTATGCGAGTTCACTATGCTATGTTATGCATGTTTAATAAGTTATGCATGTTTATGCAAGTTCACTATGCCATGATTTGCAAGTTTATTGAGTTATGCATGTTTATGCAAGTTCACTATGCCATGATTTGCAAGTTTATTGAGTTATGCATGTTTATGCAAGTCCACTATGCCATGGTTTGCAAGTTTATTGAGTTATGCATGTTTATGCAAGTTCACTATGCCATGATTTGCAAGTTTATTGAGTTATGCATGTTTATGCAAGTCCACTATGCCATGGTTTGCAAGTTTATTGGGTTATGCATGTTTATGCAAGTTCACTATGCTATGTTATGCATGTTTAATAAGTTATGCATACTTATGCAAGTTCACTATGTTATGTTATGCATGTTTGATAAGTTATGCATGTTTATGCAAGTTCACTATGCTATGTTATGCATGTTTAATAAGTTATGCATACTTATGCAAGTTCACTATGTCATGTTATGCATGTTTGATAAGTTATGCATGCTTATGCAAGTTCACAATGACACGTTATGCATGTTTGACAAGTTATGCATGTTTATGCAAGTTCCATATGCTATGTTAGGCAAGTTTAACATGTTATGCATGTTTAAGGTAATATGCAAGTTCACTATGCTAAGTTATGCAAGTCTAACATGATATGCATGTTTGTTGTGGTATGCAAGTTCATCATGTATGTTATGCAAAGTTCCCTCTTCCTATCCTTTATGCGTTATTACAAATATGTAAGCGATAGAATGACGTTGGGGGGTTTGGGTAAACTTAAAATACATGAAAATATAAGATTGGGAATTTACCTATTAAGTTAGGTGTACCCCTTGGGAATTTACCTATTAAGTTAGGTCTACCCAAGTATTTGTTGACTTGTGATTATGTTTTGAAATAAAGTGGACATGACACTTAGGAAACATAAGTGTGGCCAACTCGAGGTTGGGTTGAGTTTGTAGCTTAATTCTACCCGGAACCTACCGGCTTAACTAGTGGCTACAAACAATAGGACCCAATGTGAGAAGTTGGTCATGTGTACCTTGGACCCGAGGTTAGACCAAGTTGTGGTGTAAAACTACCCGGACCCGCCCGGCTTAACTAGTAACCGCAACAAAGTCTAATGTGAGAGGTTAAGGCACAATTAAATTAATTAATGCCTCATGATTAGGGTTAAGTCAGGGTCCACTAATTCTTAACCAATTTGGGGATTCGAGGGATTGAAATGGGGTTAAGTTGTGACCTGTCGGTTACACTTAACCAATTTAATCCATTTTGGGGTTTGAGGGATTGAAATGGGGTTAAGTTGTGAACTGTCGGTTACACTTAACCAATTTAATCCATGATCAGTGAAGGGTTAGATCACACTTAACCCTCTTAGGAAACCCTAGCAACGTGGTCTGTTCCAGCAGTAATCCCAGTTTGGTATCATCACAACCCTAGAGGCTGGGCTAGGGCGGGGCACGATTACTGGACTGATGTAAGCGACCAAAGCGACGGCTGAGTGGTACAGCGGTGCGGGTCCAGGCGGGCTACGGACGTGCACGTAATCCGGTATTGGACAAACTCGAGGCACGGGTACCAGTAGGTTTAGACTGTGCATTATTGCTTCAGTGTCTGGGGTTGACACCCGAGGGCTTGATACACCCGAAGGTGGACCCAGCACAGTCTGACTACATCCATATGTGGGCCGTATGGACACCAACACTTGACGTGTTAGGCTTATAGGGAGCCGATCGACTAGACCGTTTGGTTGGACCTTATATTAAGGTCACTTCATGTTATTGGGTCAAAGCTTGGGCCAAGGGATCAATACCTGTTATGTTGGTTTGCTAGTACACCGTGGTGCAGAACTTAACCTTGTTTATGCGATGACACCTCTATCTATTTTGTAGTTAATTTATCATGCCAGTATGTTGTTATCTATGATCATCTCAGTTTCCATCATGCTGTTAACTTTATTAGTTTATAGACTGGTCGTAGCATGGCTTACTCAGTCTTTTTGACTGACCCGTTTTCTTTCGCCTCTTTTCTTCCGTTTCCCCCCCCCCCCAGGTTCTCAGGGAGGGAATACAGGAGCCTAGCTTGGATCTTAGCTGCTTTCTTGGATAGCTTATGTATGCTTTGGACTTGAGCTCGCTATGGTTTTTTTCCACTTTGGGGATAGCTACTTTTATGTTTTCCTTTTCAGTTTCACATGATGTTATTTTATGTACTAGACTTGTTTATTTGGGAAATTGACATTATGATGTAGCAGACTTGTTTTTGAAATGGTTTAAAATTCTTCCGCTGTTTTATCTATCTACTTACTCTGTTTATTTACATATATATATGTCATGTCCTGCCTTGTTATATCATTATGCATGTTTACCTTGTTTTAAAAAAAAAAACGCCCCACCAAAGTCAGAGTTGCTTGCAAGAGCCACCCTGGCGGAGGTGGGGTGTTACATTTGGTATCCGAGCATATGGTTTACGAGAAGGGATAAAAAGGTTTTTAAAACTTTTGAAAAACTATTTTCAAAACCAAGTATTAAGTATTTTCCAAAGAAAAGTCTAGTTATTTTTAAAAGGCTATTCCCCAAAAGCCATTAGCACTATCCTTTGACCCCTCGTTTTAACTCTTTTCTTTTCGTTTCCAGCATGTCTGATAATCTCATCTTGCCCGAAGGAGTAACAATACCCGATTGGTTTCGTTGGTACTTGGAAGTCACGGCACCGATCCCGGGTGTCTCTAATGTTGTCTTTCCAGTCAAGGCCACTGTTCCTCCTCCTCCTTCCGTATCTGACGTTCCTCTTCTCCCTCAGCCTCCACAAGCGGATTTTGCGGAAACTTGTAAGAACTTTAAGATGATGGGTGGCAAGAATTTTAGTGGAACAGAGACTTTTGTAGAGGCAAGGAATTGGTTGGAAGAGACCAAAGATCTTTTAGCCACCTTTGATATAGGTGACCGCAGGAAGGTTTTATTAGCAGTATGGTTGCTAAAGGAAGAAGCTGCACGTTGGTGGGTAGTCACCACCGCTACTAGGCCAATTGAGACTTGGGATGATTTTAGAGGAAGATTTGGACTGAGGTTCTTATCATTGAAGCAAGGGGACATGACTATTAGGGAATACATAGATAAGTTCAATCAACTGGCTCGGGTCGATTTAGACTCGGTTAATACAGCTCAGAAGAAGGCCCTACACTTTGCTCTAGGATTAAACGAGCCATTACATGGTTTGGCCATGTCTCATATACCCTTGGGGGCGACTTTCGAGAGTTTGGTGAATATGGCCCTACTTCAAAAAGAAGATAACAATGACAAGAAAGAGGTCAAGGCGAATGAGTCTCAAGGCAAGGGGGTAAATTCCGGGAAACGAGGCAAGAATAACAATAACCGCAAGGACAAGCCAAGAGAGAATAGGAAATGCAACTTCTGTGGTAAAGTTGGACATATATCCAGGGAATGTAGAAAGAAGAAGAGAAAGCGGGGCGAATGCTTTCATTGTGGTGAGTTTGGACATCTCAACAAGGATTGCCCGAGGAAACGAGGGCAAGGTCAGACTCAGTGTGCGGGACTATCTGGAGGGCGAGTTCATCCCCTCAACACCGTTCTTCCAGCTCATGATAGAGGTAGTGTTTCTGTTGAAAGACTTGTTCACATTTTCTGATTTTCCCTGTTCGTACTTTGTTTGATTCTGGCACATCACATAGTTTTATTTCATCTGATCTAGTTGAAAGTTTGCACCTAAGTACTAGCCTAGTTGATGATCCCGTATGTGTTTCAAATCCAATTGGGGGTTCCGCCCAATTGTCTGTGGTCTGGGTGGATTTGAAAATTTCTATCTTGAGTATAGAATTCTCGTGGGATGTTTATATTCTCGGTTTCAGGGGATATGGGTTGGTTTTGGGCATGGAATGGTTGTCCTGTTTTGGAGCCATTCTTGGTTTTTGTGCATAGGGTTGTGAGGCTCATGATCCGCCTCGGTAATACCCTAGAAATTTCTAGTAACCCTATGGATCCCGTCATGTTACGTTATCTTGAAATCCCTCGACTCGTCTATCGATAGTTTGCAATCTGTGAGGGTGGTCCGAGAATATCCTGATATCTTGGGGGAAGGAAAGGGATTACCCTGGACGTGGGATAGATTTCTGCATTATCTGGTTGGTAATACCAAGCCAGTTTCGTGGCCGGTTAGGCGCATGACCTCGCGAGATGAGAGTTGAGAAAGCAAGTCAAGGAGTTGCTTGAGAAGAACTTCCTGAGACGAAGCATTTTTGAGTAGGGTGCTCCAGTAGTATTCGTTACTAATATGGACAGTTTGCTTCGTTTATCGCGAGAAGAATAGACAACCGTTACCAAGGATCAATGATTTGTTTGATCACCTTGTAGGAGCATCTGTTTTCTTTTGATCTAGCTACCGGATTCCATCAGCTTAGGATGGCTGAGGATGGAATTGACAAGACTGCGTTTAGGACTCTAGATGGATTTTTAGAATGGCTAGTCATGCTACTTGGTTTGACTAATGCACCCGCATATTACGTGAACTTGATGGGTAGGGTGTTTAGGGAGTCCTTGAACAAGTTTGTCATGGTCGTCATAGACGATATTTTGATCTCCTTAAAAGAACGAGGAAGAGCATGCTAGACATCTCAAGGAGATGATGGATACGCTTAGAGCCACCGGTTGAAGGTCAAGTTCTCCAAATGTCACTTTGGAGGAAAGAAGTTGGATTTCTTGGGCACATAGTTCCTAAGTAAGGTTTAGCGGTGGATTCCGCTAAAGTGGTTGCGGTTTAAGACCGGAAAACCCTGAGGAGGGCAATTGAAGTAAGAAGCTTTCTCCGTTTGGCTAGTTAGTTAGCATTCCCTGAGCTTAGACTTACTCTTCTGGATCAAGAAGGGGGTTTCACAGGAAGAAGACCCGCAGTTAGTCAAGAACATGGACCAGTTGATTCGAGGCGAGATGTTAAGTCACCTCGCAAGATATATTATAGATGACAAGGGATGACTAAGGTGCGATGAGAGATTATGTGTTCCTCGAGTGGAAGACTTGGTAAAGAAGGTTCTTGAAGATGCGCTTCACTCGAGGAGGTGGCCGAGTCGGTCTCAAGATGCATGTTGTGCCACCAGGTTAAGGCCAAGTCATATAAGCCCGGCGGGCCATTACCTCCATTGGAGGTTCCGCAAGGGAAGTGTGAAAACATCTCGATAGATTATGAGGAAAGATTACCTAGATCAAAGAAAGGGAATACGGGTAGGTGGGTCATAATAGGTAGACTCACGAAGAGTGCTCACTTCAGTCCGGTGAAGAGCGAGAGGACTGCATCATGGTTAGCAACGGTTTACCCTCAAGAAGTTGGCCAGTTTTGAAATAGCCTACAGGAAGCCATGGGTAGGCAACTGAATCTAGGTACGGCCTATCACTCATAGGCGGATGGTTCATTTCGATTAAGCATGAGTTATGGGAAATCACGTTTGTAAGGGCAATTGGCAACGTGGATTGG
Organism: Allium sativum; assembly: GCA_030737875.1. Taxonomy (NCBI): domain Eukaryota; kingdom Viridiplantae; phylum Streptophyta; class Magnoliopsida; order Asparagales; family Amaryllidaceae; genus Allium; species Allium sativum. The sequence continues at coordinate 437,545,900 of CM060912.1, forward strand.
TATTTTCAAGAAAGATTCTGCTGCGTGGAATACTTTATAGACGAGATCCAGGATTCACCAGTGAATTTTGGAGAGCTCGCATGAAATCATGAGGTTACGGTTATGTTTAGGCCGATTATGATAAAAGAAGATTAAGAAGAAGGCGAAAGGCGATGATGAAATGAGTTCCAACTCGAATTTGGGAAATAGGAGTTAGGAAGCCAAGAAATCATGAAGTGAAAGACGGTCAAAGCACAGTGGAGTTAAGCTCAAGGAAACGTGACTAAGAGGAGTGAAGACTAGATACGCGCATCATATCTCTTCTTAAGAGTGCATCCTTGATCCTTATTTTCCTGTGGAGCTTGCTTGCAAGTTATCTTTTGTATATATCCTCTCGGTCCCATTCTCGATCTTATTTCTGTTGTAAACTCCATAAGGGGGTTATGACTCATCGGTTAGTACTATATGTCAGAGTTTGAATGGATTTCTTGTAATCCAAAAAGGAGTTTATCTTGCTAGCATATCTCTCTGTCCATGTTTATCTGGTTTATCTAGTTTATCGTGTTTATCTTGTCATGAGAACCTTAGGTAGAAACCCTTTGGATGAAACATGTATTTGAAACATGTTATGCTTGATGTTTGCAAGTGGTTGCAAGTGTTTGCAAGTGGTTACTCGTGGATGCATTATACACATTAGGCACTAGATCGGCTCACACACTCTTCATGTTGCATATGCATGAGTGCTTACACTTATTCATGGTTGAAACTTGTTGTGCTACCACATGGATGTTGCATATGGATGAATGTTATGTGCACTCATATAGATACTATGAATTATGTTAGGAATTTGCATACATATGGATTCATTTCACTGACATACATATGCATTAAGGAGGTTTACTGTATCAGTAACCGCCTGATCTTTGCATTAGATAAGTACATATACACACACTTTTGCATATGATCATACCACATTTAGAATCTTGTAAGGACAATGATTGCTCGTGGATGATGCTTTGAGTAGATGGATGATTGGATGGTAGGATACGTTCTTCCTAACTTGAAGATTTCGGGGACAAAATCCTTTAAGGAGGGGAGAATGTAACAACCCGTATTTTCAATAACCTATCATAACATAAATCGAGGCAGAATTTAATTCTAAAATCTGAATCAAGGGAAACGGGCTATGCCATTGCGTTCGTCTCGGAAAAATACGCGAAATAGAGTCCGAGTTTTCGAAAATCGGAGTCCGTATGACCCAGTTAAGGCCCATTGAAGTTTTCAGAAATTTCCATATTAAAAACAGATTTGAATTTCAAGTTCAAAGTTGGAAATAGGGCAAACTGGCGCAGGCGGGAAAATTCCCGCCAGGACCCCCATGTCGACAGGCATGTCGACAGGGTCCCCAGGGTGTCGACAGCCCTGTCGACAGCCCTGTCGACACAGGGTGGCCGGGCAGTTTTGCCTGGCGCACCATTTTGGATCTTGGTCTGGTCTTGTGGCTTGGTTCTAGAGAATTCCGAAATCTGATGGACCTAATTCAACCTAGGGTTAATCCTATGGTCTAAATCACTAGCCTAATCTATAAATAAGACCCTAACCTACTCTAAATCATTCATTATTCATTCTAGCAACTAAACTATGTCAAAATCCATCCTCTCATGGCCCCCACCCTCTTCATACAATTCCTAAACAAATTCCTAAGAGATTTCCATGCATACAAGGGTATTTAGGCTTGTATGATCCTCTTTAGCTTGCATTAAAGTCTTGTTTCTCTATTGTCATCATAAAGGAGGAGTCTTGATCAAGTTTGCTTGCATTTTGGGGTTTTATTTTGTTGCATAAGGGGTTTCTTACATTTACTATACTCATTTGAGTCCGCATAAGCATTGTAAGCCCTCTTACCTTCATTTTAGAAACTCTAAAGCTAATATGTGATGAAAGTTGGGATTTATGCATGTTTAGTAAGTTATGCATGCTTATGCGAGTTCACTATGCTATGTTATGCATGGTTAATAAGTTATGCATGTTTATGCAAGTTCACTATGCCATGATTTGCAAGTTTATTGAGTTATGCATGTTTATGCAAGTTCACTATGCCATGATTTGCAAGTTTATTGAGTTATGCATGTTTATGCAAGTCCACTATGCCATGGTTTGCAAGTTTATTGAGTTATGCATGTTTATGCAAGTTCACTATGCCATGATTTGCAAGTTTATTGAGTTATGCATGTTTATGCAAGTCCACTATGCCATGGTTTGCAAGTTTATTGGGTTATGCATGTTTATGCAAGTTCACTATGCTATGTTATGCATGTTTAATAAGTTATGCATACTTATGCAAGTTCACTATGCCATGTTATGCATGTTTGATAAGTTATGCATGTTTATGCAAGTTCACTATGCTATGTTATGCATGTTTAATAAGTTATGCATACTTATGCAAGTTCACTATGCCATGTTATGCATGTTTGATAAGTTATGCATGCTTATGCAAGTTCACAATGACACGTTATGCATGTTTGACAAGTTATGCATGTTTATGCAAGTTCCATATGCTATGTTAGGCAAGTTTAACATGTTATGCATGTTTAAGGTAATATGCAAGTTCACTATGCTAAGTTATGCAAGTCTAACATGTTATGCATGTTTGTTGTGGTATGCAAGTTCATCATGTATGTTATGCAAAGTTCCCTCTTCCTATCCTTTATGCGTTATTACGAATATGTAAGCGATAGAATGACGTTGGGGGGTTTGGGTAAACTTAAAATACATGAAAATATAAGATTGGGAATTTACCTATTAAGTTAGGTCTACCCCTTGGGAATTTACCTATTAAGTTAGGTCTACCCAAGTATTTGTTGACTTGTGATTATGTTTTGAAATAAAGTGGACATGACACTTAGGAAACATAAGTGTGGCCAACACGAGGTTGGGTTGAGTTTGTAGCGTAATTCTACCCGGAACCTACCGGCTTAACTAGTGGCTACAAACAATATGACCCAATGTGAGAAGTTGGTCATGTGTACCTTGGACCCGAGGTTAGACCAAGTTGTGGTGTAAAGCTACCCGGACCCGCCCGGCTTAACTAGTAACCGCAACAAAGTCTAATGTGAGAGGTTAAGGCACAATTAAATTAATTAATGCCTCATGATTAGGGTTAAGTCAGGGTCCACTAATACTTAACCAATTTGGGGATTCGAGGGATTGAAATGGGGTTAAGTTGTGACCTGTCGGTTACACTTAACCAATTTAATCCATTTTGGGGTTTGAGGGATTGAAATGGGGTTAAGTTGTGAACTGTCGGTTACACTTAACCAATTTAATCCATGATCAGTGAAGGGTTAGATCACACTTAACCCTCTTAGGAAACCCTAGCAACGTGGTCTGTTCCAGCAGTAATCCCAGTTTGGTATCATCACAACCCTAGAGGCTGGGCTAGGGCGGGGCACGATTACTGGACTGATGTAAGCGACCAAAGCGACGGCTGAGTGGTACAGCGGTGCGGGTCCAGACGGGCTACGGACGTGCACGTAATCCGGTATTGGACAAACTCGAGGCACGGGTACCAGTAGGTTTAGACTATGCATTATTGCTTCAGTGTCTGGGGTTGACACCCGAGGGCTTGATACACCCGAAGGTGGACCCAGCACAGTCTGACTACATCCATATGTGGGCCGTATGGACACCAACACTTGACGTGTTAGGCTTATAGGGAGCCGATCGACTAGACCGTTTGGTTGGACCTTATATTAAGGTCACTTCATGTTATTGGGTCAAAGCTTGGGCCAAGGGATCAATACCTGTTATGTTGGTTTGCTAGTACACCGTGGTGCAGAACTTAACCTTGTTTATGCGATGACACCTCTATCTATTTTGTAGTTAATTTATCATGCCAGTATGTTGTTATCTATGATCATCTCAGTTTCCATCATGCTGTTAACTTTATTAGTTTATAGACTGATCGTAGCAGGGCTTACTCAGTCTTTTTGACTGACCCGTTTTCTTTCGCCTCTTTTCTTCCGTTCCCCCCCCCCCAGGTTCTCAGGGAGGGAATACAGGAGCCTAGCTTGGATCTTAGCTGCTTTCTTGGATAGCTCATGTATGCTTTGGACTTGAGCTCGCTATGGTTTTTTTCCACTTTGGGGATAGCTACTTTTATGTTTTCCTTTTCAGTTTCACATGATGTTATTTTATGTACTAGACTTGTTTATTTGGGAAATTGACATTATGATGTAGCAGACTTGTTTTTGAAATGGTTTAAAATTCTTCCGCTGTTTTATCTATCTACTTACTCTGTTTATTTACATATATATATGTCATGTCCTGCCTTGTTATATCATTATGCATGTTTACCTTGTTTTAAAAAAAACGCCCCACCAAAATCAGAGTTGCTTGCAAGAGCCACCCTGGCGGAGGTGGGGTGTTACAGTTTCTCCCGAAGGAGAGGGTTGTCCGTCTCTGTCGAAGGTGGAGGCACGATTTGGTGACCGAAAACATTAATTTGGGTTTACGGTCACCATTAAAGTAAAACAAATGGAGAAGGGAGCAACCAAAATTTTTATTCCCAGTGCCTAATGTGATGCACAATATGATACGAATTAGATTTGGCCCAAAACCGTATCAAATTAACTAATCTGAGGCTTCATTGATAGACTGTCAGATTAGGGCATTTGGGGCGGTGCGGATCACAAAATGTAGTTTGATACGGATCTGAGCACTATCAAATATGATATATCTTTAACCCGTATTATATCTCCACATTCATCTGTGCCAAATTGGTTGTTATGGTGTAGTGTTAACAAGGAAATGAAGCTGGGTGCATCAGTTCATAAAGGAAGAATTAGTGAAAGTGACTTAGTGATCAAGAAAATGGGATTTGGAGATGCAAGAAAAACATTGAGTATACGCTCAAAAAATCAACCATCAAAATGAAATTAGATGTGTTTGCCATGGAGATGTTGAATTTTCTTCCTCGTATTTGATATTTGAGTAAGCACAAAATGGGTCCTTGGGAAATTGCTTACAAACAAAATGGAAGTTCTAACATGGCAAAAGAGGGCACGGATTGCTTTAGATGTTGCAATGGGTCTGCAGTACATACATCATTGCACAACCCCATCTTACATGCATATGAATATCAGCAGCAATATTATATTGCTCACAGAGGAATACAGGGAAAAAATAAGTACCCTTAATCACTTTTGTCTTCATAATTTTGTTATAGTTGTTGTACATAAATAAATGAAATTGTTAAAATCATGTCAAAATTTGTTAATAATGGAAAATTCAAACCATATGCCTTGGTAATTTGGATTTGCATTTATGTTTTCTAATATGATTCATGCATGAGAAATAATCAAAGGTAGTGATTGCCAACAAAAATGAGATTAATGGCAGGTCATGTGCTACACATTGATTTATCCCATTGGTATCAATATATATTGTATTTATATTATAGAAAATAAATAAATATTAACTAACTGATCCCATTAAAAGTGTAATATCTGTGAGCAATCAAAGAAATTTTAAGAAGGTTGTGATAAAAAAGGAAATGATTAAATAGTGTTGACAGAATGAATTTTAGGCGAACAAGAAAATGGTTTTTCAAATTTTATACGGAGAAAATAATGCAATCAATTAACATACAATTTTGTAAATTGGAAATGATTTTACGTTTCAAAATGAATGGCAGGCCAAAATCCATGTGCATACATAGTTTGCATCGTTTTTATAAAGCAGATCTCTCACGTAAACCATAAGAGTTTGTTGGATGGGTTATTCGGTAATGAAGGAAAAGGAGGCAATAAAGTTGAAGACCGTTAAAGTCCACCATAATTAGACAGTAAATTAAAGACTGTTACATTTTCAATCTGTTATTTTGAGTATAATATGTAACTAAAAACAATGAAAAACTTCAAAATTTTAAGAAGTCCATGTTATGTAACGACGGTCGGAACAAAGCCCTGCTACTTGCACGCATATGAGCTGGCACACAACTCCCATATAACAAAAGGAATCCCTGATGTTACGTGCCTACTAGCTCATATTTGTACATAACTCCTTCAATTTATTCCATGATGTGGGACTATTAATTCCAAACCATCATTCCTCCTTAAGGACATGCGAGACAATCCTAACAGTCTCCCCCTTGACTCGCATCCTACGAGTATCTTTTGAGAGCACTGCCTTGCCCGCATGGCCCAGTCCGTAACCTTCGGCTCTGATACCACTGCTATGTAACGACGGTCGGAACAAAGCCCTGCTCCTTGCACGCATATGAGCTGGCACACAACTCCCATATAATAAAAGGAATCCCTGATGTTACGTGCCTACCAGCTCATATTTGTACATAACTCCTTCAATTTATTCCATGATGTGGGACTATTAATTCCAAACCATCATTCCTCCTTAAGGACATGCGAGACAATCCTAACAGTCCATAATACTGCAGCATTAAAAACTTTAATTTTGATACCTTTGCCTAGTTTAATATCAAATCACAACATTATATTTGGACACCGTTACCTAATATAAGCTATTGTATTCTTCATTTCTTGTCCCTCGATTGTTGTTGCCACTCTCTAAATGTATGACCTAAAAAAAAATTCTCTAACTTTAAATATATAACCTGAAATTTAAAAACTGTTACCTAATATATTAGAAGCTGCTAAATTTAGCATAATCCCTGTTCATATTAATTTAATATTACTATTATTAGATGCTAAATTCAGCCTAGAAATATTCCAAGCCTCTTATTAGATGCATGGCATTTCAGAATAATTTATGTTTAGCATGGACCCATCTCATGTTTCATAACTAATTAGTCTCAAATATAAAATAAAAATTGTAGCCCCAACTTTAGTATAATATACTTGTCGTGCTGCTTCCTTAATTTTTTGACGTGGCAACACGTCTGATTAACTTGTACGGGCTACCATGTAGGTATAACGTATATGCTAAATGTGAAAGCAAAAGATAGCCGATATTAGGTCACACCCTTTTTATGGTTAAACCATTAATATAACATCACAGTATAGCTTTCTTCCCTTAAACATACGCAGGTTCAATGTGAAAGAAGTAGCAGCATACGCTGAAGAATAATACACACACTTCAATTCATAAAAACCGACATTGTTACCAGCTTCAGCGTTACATGCTATCAAAGATTTACGTGACAAAAGCTTCCTTACATTATAAAGGCGTATGCATATAAGCATACGTCGTTGACTGCATATATTAATATCCTTTTTTTGGAGGTAACAGACCATCATATAAGACTTCTACATCTACATACATACAAGGACAAGGAATTGTAGTCTTTGTATATTTTAGCTAATCATTAATACACAGTAAAAAAACTGTATATTTTGGTGACACGTTTTTTTTTGGATCGATGGTGTGAATAAGACAACCAACAGATCGCTATTCCTATGCTCGAATCGTGGATTAAGAAAAAACCCTATTCCTATGAATTTAGGAAACTTAATTCAGCGTATAAAATTAAGTAACAGCTAATTATCTGTTGCTTAAACATTAAAAACATGATGCCTTGCTAATTCACCATATACCAAGGTCAACTGCAGCAAAATTTCCAAACCCAACAATACAAAGCATGGTTTAAGTACAGTTCAAAGTTTTTTTGTTTAAACTAAGAGGTATAAGAGAAGTTCACCTTTATGACAAACCCAAAGGCTCGACCAGGGGAAGATATAGCCCACGCCAGCTCAGACAGTATTTCTTCCAATATTTCCATTGGAAGTGAACTTCTAACTTCCTCCCCCTTGTTTCTTCTGACAATACTCTGCAAATGATGATCATTGTTTAAATTATAAATACCGACTTCAACTTTATTTAAATCACACCATCCCAGCTATTCAGAGGTTAAATAAGATATTATCTATCAATTATTAAATAACCAAATAAATCTGCATGTATTGTCGAGAGTACCTCGACCTTTCTTCATATGTAAACTAATCTGTATTGTTCAGTCAATGTATAATCCATATCTAATACGCATGTTATCAACTATAAATCAAAAATTCATAATACATCCTTCTTGTTACTTTTATAGTTATTACTGCATACCCTTCTTATACCCTTGGTTTTCAAACAATAATTCAAAGTTAGAAATCACAATAAACATCCTCAGCAATGTTTTTCCCCCAAAATATAAAAATAATAATAACAATTCCAAATTAAAGTAAGGGAAATCATTCACCGTTCGTTACTCACTGATCATCCAATAGATAATTCAGCTGAAATAGATCTAATAGTTTTAGTACAAAAAAATTAGTTTTTTCCCCACTTCAAATACGCAAAGGAGCTTGCTTAATCAATTAAAGAGCTTACTTAATATAGAACTTGAAAATAAAATGGAAACGGTATGATAACAATTATTAAAACCCTAAATAACTTTAAACGATTAAACATATAACTAGGGTTTCGATTGAATACCTAAAAAAGCACTTGAATCGGAATCTTCGAATGAGAGGAAGATGCTGGTTTCGATTTAAATTGAAGCAGTGGTGAGTTTTTTAGAACGATTTGCAAAAGATAGATCTGAGTATTCATTTTGGGGATAGGAGTTTTCAATAGGAGGAAGGCACTGCTTTTGTTTTGGTAGCATGAAATATTTTGAACACGTGGTGTACGTATACGGGGAAATATTTTCCTTAGCATTAGAACGGAACAACCCATTCCAAAACTACCATGGTGGAAGGCCATGATAATTAAATTTCCATGGCCTAAAACCGTTCCAAACTTGCCACAGTCCAAAGCCATGGCAATTGTTTCGCATTTGGGTGTGGCAAAACTAACAATATGGTGTAGTAGCTCTTAATACCCTGTCGTCAGAAAGACACTCAACCACACTTACCCAGCCAGCTTATAAGCAATTGTGTAGTCACTGTGGTATTCCTGAGACAGATGCAATATTGTCGGGGGAGAACGTATTCGCTAATGAACCACCGAGCGGATATGTGGTCGTTAATCGGCAGATATTGATGGGCGGTGTTGTTCCTCCTTTCAATCCTTTTCTAGAGAGGATCCTGAATCATATGGCTATTGCTCCTTTTCAACTTCATCCAAATGGTTACATCATTATATTAGGTCTATACGTGCTTTATATGGAAAATAAGGGATATGCTCCTACATTTAAGGATATCTACTATCTTTTTCATTTAAAAGGAGGAAAGATACTCCGTTTATCATACATGTGGAAGGTGCACGAAACCGGAAACTTTTACTTGACTTGTTAGAGAGTGTTTTGGGATTTCTGACTCAGTTTTTCTTTGTTCGCTTCCCCGGTACCTTTCACGGAAACTGGACAGAAGGAGATGAGTATATTTGCACAAAACTCTTCCTATCTGAACTGTTTTTGAGTCCCGGTTACTGAAAATTTCTTTCTTGATTATAGTTGTTCCAGCTCAAGTCAAGGATAACAAAGATTTTTCTCCTTATAAGGATATTCTTGAAGCTTTAAAAGTTGTTGGTATCGTAGATAGAGGCAAAAAGTACTTAATACGAGAAGATTTTCTTTATAAATACAGATTGTTCCATCCTTCCAGGAAATACCCTTCTAAAGGACCATCATCCATGCCTCAGTCTGCGGCTATAGCATCGGATGCTACGGTTATAGCATCGGTTGTTGTGGCATCCAGATCCGGAGAGGGTAGTTCATCAAAGAGTAAGGTCGACAAACCTCATTAAAGAAATGCCCAGATCCTACGAGCAATACCAAAACACCTTCTCAAACCCCATTGTCTTCGATTAAAGAGGAAGAGTTTGTGAACCGTGAAGGTGGAGGTCTTATGAAGGTTACCGAACAAGTTGAGGAGGGTGAGAACACTCCTGGAGGTGATTTAAATGTTGAGAAAATTAGTCAGGAGCCTACTATTCCACATAGCCATGAAAAAAGTTCTACAGATATCTTTGAGCGATCTTAGTACTACGAAAGATCTTGCCCCAAGCGATATCGTGACTTCATAACTTGCAGCCACAATTACAAAAGCCGCAACTGAGATGGCTTTGGCTTGAATCCCTCCATTACAAAGAACATTTTCTGAGATAGTGCCCGCGTTAGCTTCACCCCAGAAGAGCGGCTCGTTATTAGATACTTGCTAAGACCATATATCACATGCACTCTAATTTTTGTTGCTTTGCACATAACCTGTACTTTGCCCCAATACTTTATGTAAGTACTGAAATCTTGTTTTTCCTTGTTTCAGGTTCAGCTGTGAGTCAGAAATATATAAAAATCTTTAAACACCAGATCGGCTCTTATAACCTGAGATACCAGATGCAATCCCAACATTCTCAGTGGTCTTACGGTTCTCAACAGTCTCATCATCCTCATGGCTACGTGGATACTGAGGAACAAAGGAGGTGGAGATGGAGGTGGAGGCACGAGGCCTTGGACCAACTGGAAAGAGAAGACCGGAATAGAGGATCTTATGGTGATCGTGACCGATATGATAATCGCCATGAGCAGAGTAGACGGGAAGAGGAGGAAAGCTGAAGAAGGAAGAGAGAGAGGGATGACTAGGGAAGGGATTATAGCAAGGATGACCCTCACAACCGCCCAAGATCGGATAAAAATCCAGTCCCTACTATTCAAACCACCTCCAGCTACTTTCCATTTGCTGCTCCATCTGTTACCCCTCCTCTGGCTAATATTCAAATGATTATTAACAGGCCACGCTATGCCCCTGAACCTGCACCCAATAGGCACGCTCAGCGATTCAAAGACCGGTGTTTGAAGATAGTTTTCTTCGATCTCGACATACATCAATCTGATAAGAAGGAAATGCTTAAAAAATTTGATTTAGTGAAGAGCAACATTGAAAAGCAGCTGGGTGCGGTGGAATAACAGGCTGATAAGCAATTGGATGAAGTTAAGGATATAGTTGAGAAGCTACATTTATGGTATAAACTAGATAACGATCTCCAGCGAGTCAATAGGGGTGATTTCGTGCAAATAGCTACTTTGGAAAATGACAAGGCAGAGTAGGCCAGAGTTCTTAAGTCTCGAGATGCTAATATTGCATCTCTTACTCGGAGGGATACAAAATTGGAAGCTGAGAACCAAAGGCTTAAGGAAGAACTCATTGTTGCTAAGTTAAGGGAAATAGTGTTGAAGACGCAAGTTAAAGATGCTCAGACCGCCCAAAAGACTGCCGAAACCCAACTAGCCATGGAGGAGCAAGCTTTTGCAACTTATCGACTGGATAATGCTAGTCTTCATGAGAAGAATACTGCTCAAGCATTGGCGATTTATGTGTTGAAAGCTAAAGTAGAAAGCCATGAACATAAGAGGGATCAATCTTTGGAAGGCAAAGCAGTTGCTGAAAAAGCGTTCATTGATGCTGAGGCTGATGCCAATGCTACTCTATTCAGATTCTATGTTTTCAGTGTTATGAGTCGAGGCAGTTTGCGCTAATTAGGAGATGAATTTCCCGTTACTCTGGTCGAGGTCTGGGAATAAGTGCTCGTTCAGGTTGGAGATACTTATACTGAAGGGTGTCTCTTTCAGAATCTTTTAGATGAGGAGTCCTGCAAAGCTTTAGCTAAGGGGAAGAAACAACTCATGACCGAGCTCGGTTTATTGGGTAAAGCTGGATCCTCCGGGCAACAAGCCCTGGACGCAACTTCCATTGCTACCCGCATTGATCCTGTTAATAGTGAGACTTCCAATCCTCAGACTTTTACCGTGCCTCCCACTGGTCCTTCAGCCATTCATGAAGAAAGAAAAGAAACTGCTGAGAAGCATGCTATTGAGGAGCATGAAGGAGATCGCGAAGGTGACGTTGACAACCTAGATAATTATTAAGTTAAGCACAGAAATCTTCTAGCCACAGGTAAAAACGAGATCGACCGAGTCATGTCGGACTTGGACTATCTTTGTATTTCTCCAAGGTATACTGCATTCCATGCTCACTGTTCATTTGTATTAGGCCTGATCTCACCGATGACTTCTCCCGCTGGAGCTGACACAACGGCAAGCGAAGTCATCGTCACTGATTCAACATTGGTGTCAGTCAATGCTGCTCTGCGCAGGACTCTTCCTCCGGGTGACATATCTTTAATTGCTGCTTACACTCCTGCTTCACAGCCTGGGTCACAAGATGAGAAGATTGTCGCCATTGCTGATTTGGATGACGTAGATTATAATCCCAGTGACGAAGCAGAAGATCTTGACGATATTGATGAAAGCCTGGGGAAGAATACCAAAAAAAAAAGCGAAAGAAAAATACTAAGTCTCCATCTTTGAAGCGTAAGGAAAGCGTCTTGCCCCCAAGAAAGGAGGACTTGTCATTTTATCTTCTCCTGAGAGTCCCTTTGGTGGTACAGAAGCCAAGGACGAAAGTCAACTTGTCGATACACCTCCTCCCTCTTCCACCCAAGTTAATAAACCATCTCTGAGGTTTAGTGACACCAGGAGCGAGGAAAATAAGAATTAGTGCTTATGGCTGTTTTACTCCTCTTGTTGTAGGTTCTATTCGTGTATTTCGTTTAGACCGGGTGCTTATGCAAGTACCGACCCTTGCATATGACTTTATTCCACTTTGTATTGATTTTGTGAAGTTATTTCTGCATTTTCTGTACCTTAGCTGTTAGTTGTTAGCCGTAAGTTTAGCTGTGTTATACTTTTGCATGCATTTTGCTTCTTTATAGATTACAAGTCTTAGGCTTGACGAGACATTGTGATGAGCTTGTGGTATGCCTTATGAGCATTGTCCTATCTTAATGTGATTGTGTTGCCTCCATATCATGAGCTTGTCAAAAATCGCTGAAGTTGAATGCGATCAACTTTGCTAAGCTCCTTTATACTGGATCGGTGTACTAGAAGTTTATTGTTTGCTAACGAGGTTTTCTACCAGTGCACTTTAAGCTTCTGAGCTTGCCGACTCTCTAAGAGTCTTACCTTCGTTGATTGGCATCGAGCATCTTCTTGGACATGTTGTCGATATCTGTGCCCCTTCCTGGGAGGTCTTTAGCCTTCATTGTGGGAAGGTTGCTTTCACTTACGCGAAAGGCTTCGATAACCCAACATTGGTCTGCTCCCGGCGACTGGTGTGGATATTGGAGACTTCATTGATTGCCTGCAAAGAGGTCATTTATAACTCAACTAGTCTACTCCTGTCCACCGAATTGAGCATCGGAGACTCCATTGAGCTCACCTCTACTGTAGAGAGGCGACCTTCATGGGCGTCGTGAAGGGTCTTGGTAACTTAACGTTGGTCTACTTCCGCTGATTGGTGTTTCACATCGCAGACTTCAATGAGTGCCTGCAAAGAGGTCGTTTATATCTCAACTATTCTTCTTTCGTCAACCAAATCAAGCATCAGAGACTCCATTGAGCTCACATCTACTGTGGAAAGGCAACCTTCATGATTGACCTAAAGGTCAATGCGAAGGATTTCTTCCTTTACTACGCAAAGGACTTTCCGAGCCTCTACTGTGGAGAGGTTGACCTTCACGATCAACGCAAAGGTCAATGCGAAGGATTTCTTCCTTTACTACGCAAAGGACTTTTCAAGTCTATATTGTGGAGAGGTGGACCTTCTTGATCAATGCAATGGTCAATGCGATGGATTTCTGCCTTTGCTATGCAAAGGACTTTCCGAGCCTCTACTATAGAGAGATGGACCTTCACGATCGACGCAAAGTTCAAAGCGAAGGATTTTAGTTGTTGCACCATTCCGCAAGGAGAATATTATTCTTCGTGTTAGATGTGCTTAACTATGGTAAGCGATCGCAGCTAGACCGAGAGGTTTCCTTGGCAGAACTTTTTAAGGTTTGCGTCATTCCGCAGGATGAACATCGGTTTCCGTGTCGGATTCACTTAATTAGGGTAAGCGATCAAAGATGGACTGAAAGGTTATGGCTCCTTGGGCGGAACTTGCAATGTCTGATTTTGTCTCCTTAGCTGCTTGTTGTGCTTTCGCCGTTTGACTCTTGGCAACTCCTTTGATTCACTCTTCAAAGCGGTGCTCTTCATCGTTACATTTATGCGTATTGATGTTTATAGCACTCAACGCTTGAGTTGGTGTTATTGGGGTCGTCACGCAGTATCGGACCTTGAGGAAGCAAGCGCTCGTCGAATAGCCTGTAATAAAAATCATCTTTTAGCAAATTTTGAAGTAACGAAAATTTGGCAAATAAGAGATTTACTCATGCAGGTGTTCTTTTATTTATGAAGCTAGTGTTCAGTACAATGCTTGTAAAAATATCTACAGACTTTTTACAAGAAATTAGAACATAGTTTTCAAATAAAATATCGACAAAGATGAATGGTGTTCCAGGCCCGTGGAATTGGAATGCCATCAACAGTGGTCAACTTGAAAGTGTCGTCCAGCGGCTTTTGACTGATGATGCATGGCCCTTCCCGATTTGGCCTGAAGACTTCAGTTGATGTCATGACTTTTTTGAGCAAAAGATCCCCGATTTCAAAGGTTGTTTGTCTGACTTTAGAGTTGAAGTGTCTGGCAATCCTTCGTTGATGGGATGTAACTCTGAGTTTTTCCTCATCTTGCCTTTCTTCAAGTTGATCAAGAGCTTCAAGTTGTAGCTTTTCATTCTCAGCTTGGTTGAAATGGATTCTGCGGTGTGTAGGGACTTCTAGCTCCACCGGGATCAATGCCTATGAACCAAATGCTAAGGAGAAAGGTGTGTGCCTAGTAGTTGATTTATGAGTCATCCTGTAAACCCATAGTGCGAGTGGTAATTCGTCGACCCAACCACCTTGATCTTTCTCGAGTCGGTACTTGATGGTTGATTTGATGATTTTGTTTATAGCTTCCACTTGCCTGTTTTCCTGTGAATGGGCAACTGCAACAAAGCTTTTCCTGATCTTGTATTTGGCACAGAAGTCTTTAAACTCTTCACTTTCAAATTATGTTCCATTATCCGTGATTATCTTTTGTGGGACACCAAAACTGTTAATAATGTTCTTCAAGACAAAGTTGATAACTTTCTTTGAGGTGATTGTGGCCAGTGGCTCTGCTTCAACCCACTTGGTGAAGTAATCAACAGGTACAATGGCATATTTGAAACTAGATTTCGTTGTAGGTAATTCCCTGATTAGATCAATGCCCCCAAACAGTAAATGGCGATGAACTGACCATTTGAGTCAACTCAGTACATGGCACTCTTGGGATCTTCGCGAATCTCTGGCATATGTCACATTTCCTAGTATAAGTTGCGGAATCTTGATTTACATCAGGCCTGAAATAGCCGTATCACAGTATTTTCTTGGTTAGTGCCTGACCACCAATATGACCTCCACACTCTCCGTCATGCAGTTCTGCTAGGATTGCTTTAGATTCCTCCTTAGTAGCACAATGGAGCAAAGGCATAGAAAAGCCTTTCCTATATAATCGACCATTCTGAATGATATACATGGGAGTCTTTCTGAGTAGTTTCCTTCACTTCTTCTGATCATCTGGGAGCACAACTTTGAGGAGATAGTCTTTGGTTGGAGTCATCCACGAATTTGACTTTGCAGAAGTTTCCATGATCCAATCTATATCGTTGTCAATAGTGTTGGGATTTGAGAGGACTTCAACTGGCACTAGTCCCAACAGTTGTGCATTTCCTGTACTGGTGAGTTTTGCGAGTGAATCAGCTTTTAAGTTTTATTCTCGAGGAATGTGCGAGATAGTGTAATAGCCGAAGTAATTGAGTAGCTCCCAAGGCTTGGACAAGTAAGCAGGAAAATTTCCTCACTTAGCTTGAAATTCTCTTTTAACTTGACATACTACTAACTGTGAGTCACTGAAAATGTGCAAGGATTTCAATAGTAACTCCTTCGCAATCCTCAAACCAGTAATCAGAGATTTATATTTGACTTTGTTATCCGTTGATGGGAATTCTAGTCTCAAGGCATAACATAGAGAACGTCCTTTAGGAGTCTTTAGCACTACTCCTACCCCTGAGGAATACTCGTTTATGGCGCCATCAACAAATAATTTCCATCGAGTGATCACCTCAATGACTTCTTCCTTCTCGTCACCCCTATCCATAAATTCAACGATGAAGTCTCCTAAAACTTATTCGTTGATTCCCCTTCACGGATGGTAAGTGATATCATATTGGCTGAGCTTGATGTTCCACTTCATTAACCTTTCCGAAGTCTCCGAACGAAACATGACTTGCTTAGAGGCTGATCTGTGAGAACCTTGATTGGGTGAGATTGAATGTGACGGCCCGCCCTGCACCAACCGACGTTTACTCCAAAAGTGCGCTGTACACATGTCCAGTTAGCACGGAACGGGTCGTGAGAAGAAAAGGGGAGAAGGAAATGAACATACAAATAACCTGTAGAATGTCTCACAGCGCATAGAACAAAATATAATAATAACATACTTGACATAAAACAGGAGAGACAGTGCATAAGCTGAAAATCAGAACTAAACATCATAGCAGCGAAAATCCAAAATACAACTTATTACAACTTTCAAACTATCTCAAAGCAAAAGTAAGATAAAGGAGGTACACTACTAATGCCCAAGTAGCGACCACCAACGACACAGGGAGAATGTGTGTATATATATATATATCATACGTGGAAGCCTCCTGCCCGCCTCCGAATCAGCTACTCGCGCATCACCAGCTAACATGTCTCTAGTCTGCTCGTGTGAGCACCCAGAGTAATAAGAGGAGACATAAAACTCTGGGTCAGACATAAAGCCTGGTATGAGCGATAAGCATCTAGAGTGAACAATAACAGGTAGACTAAAACATACCTGAACCTGTAACCAAAGAGTTAGCACTACATACTGTACAACACTCTAAGGTACCATATCAAACAGTGTAAAGATACGGAGGTGGGGGAGGTGTGCATGTCATAGGGATGGCAAACAATCAAACATAGCATCCATCCTCACATCTCTCACTCAGTGCGTAAAGCATACGATATTCACCACTTCGATCACCCAACATACCTTGCTACGATCACTCTGCCCCATGAAGTCATAAACGGCTTCACTGCACTGATAATGTAGCCACTAATCCTTTGCTATGTCCACTTTGCCTCATGGAGTCACAAGAACCCCACTGCACTGGCTCATAGCCTTACCAATCCTTACTATGTCCACTTGCCCCATGGAGTTATTCACCCCATCTGCGCTGGCTCATAGTCTTACTACGCATCACCTTGCCCCTCAGGTCATAATGACCCTACTGCACTGATAACGTAGTCTTGCTACCATCACCTTGCCCCTCAGGTCATAATGACCCTACTGCACTGATAAGTAGCCCATCATTCATTCTTAGTGGTGAATCGAAGTTATGAACGTCGACAACTCCTTAGCACACGTCCCGCAGCAAAGTCCAACCATGAAGTGAACTCATCGGTTCCCAACTGGATCCTGAGCTCTAACTTCCCATATTGGACTACCTTTGCATCTCGGGTTATTGGTCAATACTGGGTCGGGTCGGGTTCCTTCTCAAGCCATCGGTTCGGGTATCCTCCGTCTGTTCGGGTCGGGTCTTCTTCTGGTGCGGTTCGGGTCGGGTGCCACTCCATCGGTTCGGGTCGGGTGTCACTCCCCCTCCAGTTCATGCTTCTGCTCCGATCCGCCTCCTCATCCTTTACGTGCTTCGATCCGATCCATCCTCCTCTATCCGCTTCGATCCCTACTCCCTAATCCGATCTGATCCCAGTTCAGCTAGCGTGGCCTTCCTTTTTGCCATTTTTCCCAAGTGTTGGGTTCCGATCCGATCCCAGTTCAGCTAGCGTGGCCTTCCTTTTTGCCATTTTCCCAAGTGTTGGGTTCCGATCCGATCGAATTCCTTGCTCAGTTCAACATATCCGATCCGAGCCCCATATCCGATCCGATCCGAACCCTGCACTGTTTTCTGAAACTGTTCCAGCAAGTGTTTACGCCATTCGACGACGTTTTCGACCATTCTAACTATTGAAATCAATCACAAAGCATTTCATACAGTCATAGCAACATGCATAATCAACCACAAACATCAAAACATCAACATGATAGGTTAAAATGGATCAAACATACTCAAAACCCCATATTTCCCCTTAAGCATGTTTAGGTGAAACTAATGATAGGATTAGCAAAACTTAACCAAATTAACCCAAATTCATATCAGAGGTCTAAAACATCATTTAGGAATTTATGAACATTTTTCCCGAATTTTATCGTGCTTAAATTCGCTAATTAACACTAATTACCCTTAACTAGCCATAATTAGTGTAAAACTATGCAAATCACTCACCTTAGCCACAAATAAACTAAGATCTGAAATAATTCTCTGATTTGATGTGAATCTCAATGCCAAACAGCAGCTCCTATGTTGCTTTGGTGAAGATCTTCCTTGATTAGGGGTTGCTAAGCCAAATCCTTGACCAAAAGGTGATTTGGAGGTGATTTAGAGGTTAAAGGCCATTTTTAGGGTTCCTTGGTGATAAGTGGAGGCTAGAAAACTGAAATGGAATGATGCTCTATCTCATTTCAGCCTCCCCATAACCCTAATCCCGAAATGGGTTATGGGCCTACTTACTAATCACCCGATTTGGCCCGGTTAAGCAGTTTTTCACCCTCCAAACCTTATTTCAGCCATATCTCCCAAACGGTAAGTCCGTTTGGCTATTATGACCACTCTACGGAAAGGTAAACCATCAAACGAATCCAATGGAAGTGGTTTCAGGTCAAAATTCCTTTCCAATCAAAAGTTATGGCCAAAACAGTACTAACTAAGGGCAAAATGGTCATTTAAAAATCGACAAAAATCATGAACATGGGAAATGACTCTAATGGATGTTTCCCAAAGTTACATGACCATACGACTTCACATGGGAAAGAAATAAATATTCTACAGTCCTATGATGTGTAGAATATGGGTCGTTACACTCTCCCCCCCTTAAGAAATTTCGCCCCCGAAATTCCCTAATCCAAACACACACAAAGGTCCCGCATGCCTATCAATCATAAAACAACAATCAAACATGCAAAACAAGCTAAGCAAATCTACCCTAGCATGCGGAAAAACTAAATTACGAAGTAAATCTTACCAGGCAAAGAGTTCTAGATATGCCTTCCTAATGCTCTCCTCTGTCTCCCAAGTACAATCATTCTCGTCCTCGCCCCACTGAACCTTGACTAGCTTCACCGCCTTCCTTCAAAGTTGCTTCGTATCGTGCCCCACAATACGAATCGGCTTGCGGTTCCCAACCGCATCGGGTTCTACTTCGAAGTCCTCTAATTGATCAGGTGAAATAGTCATATCTGAGTCGTGAACGAACTTCCTTAGTTGGGAAACATGAAATACATTGTGAACTCCCGCCATTTTCTCTGGTAAGCCAACTCTATATGCCAAATTCCCGACTAATTCAAGAACAGGGAATGGGCCAACAAATCTTGGTGCCAACTTGCCTCTCCTACCAAATTGTATCACGCTCTTCAACGGAGAGATCTTGACAAACACCAAGTCACCAACGGAGAATTTCAAGTCTCTTCTCCTCGTATCAGCATAACTCTTCTGCCTATCTTGGGCAGCTTTCATTCGTTGTTGAATGATCTTAATCTTATCTGAAGTTTCCCTCACCATATCTGGTCCAAGCACAAACTTCTCGCCAATCTTTATCCAACATGATGGTGAGTTGCACGGTCTTCCGTACAAAGCTTCATATGGAGCCATACCGATACTGGATTGGTAGCTATTATTATATGCAAACTCTACTAGATGCAAATGGTCATCCCATGATCCACCAAAATCTAATATACAAGCTCTCAAGAGATCTTCCAATATACGATTCACCCTCTCCGTCTGCCCGTCGGTCTGAGGATGATATGCGGTACTGAGATGTAATCCTGACCCTAGAGCCTCTTGTAAGCTCTTCCAAAACCCACTAGTGAACAACGGGTCTCGGTCACTCACAATGCTTTTGGGTACTCCATGAAATCTCACTACCCACTTCATATACAATTCTACCAACTTGGCTGCCGTTCTGGTCGATTTGACTGGTATAAATCTTGCACTTTTACTCAATCGATCCACAATTACCCAAATGCTATCATATCCCGATCTAGTCCTTGGTAGGCCATCGATTAAATCCATCGAGACTTGCTCCCATTTCCATTCGGGAATTTCTAATGGTTGCAACAACCCACTAGGCTTCTTTTGCTCGGCTTTAACTAGCTGGCAATTCATGCATTTGGATATAAACTTCCCAACGTCTCTTTTCATCCCTTCCCAATAGTAAGTCTGTCTCATGTCTCGATACATCTTATTACCACCGGGATGTATAGTTAGTTTTGAGTGATGACATTCTCTAAGCACTTCATCTCTCAAACCATTCACGTTGGGCACAACTAGTCTTCCATCCTTTCGAAGCCACCCATCCCGATCAAGCCCATATACATTCATCTCCTCACCGTCGATGTTCATCTCTAACTTGGAGATGATTTCTAATAGATTAGGATCGTCCCTCTGGCTAGAACCAATCCGCTCTATCAAAGTGGGTCTGATCGTCAAACTAGCTAGCATGACTGGATCCAATTCGCACTTTGGTCTGAAATCAAACCCCGCGATATACTCCAGTTGCTTCCACTCAAGAAACATTACCCCTAAGCTGGCATGTCTCCTACTCAAGGCATCGGCTACCGCATTACCCTTCCCACGTGTGTATGCGATACCAAAATCATACGAAGCCAAGAACTCTAACCATCTCTGCTGACGGAGATTCAGATCTTTCTGAGAGAAGAGATATTTCAATGATTTATGATCGGTAAACAACTCAAATCTTTCTCCCAAGAGATAGTGTCTCCACATCTTCAGCGCAAATACTATCGCTGCTAATTCCAAATCATGGGTAGGATACTTCTTCTCATGCAGCTTTAGCTGTCGACTAGCATAAGCTATAACCTTACCTCCTTGCATCAATACAGCACCCGGTCCGGTACCACAAGCGTCCGTGTATACCGTCATCTCTTCATTCCCTTTAGGAATGACTAACACTGGCGCACGCGTCAACTTCTCCTTTAGATTTTTGAAGGCATCCTCACACACTCCGTCCCAGACGAAGAACTAATTCTTCTTAGTCAACTGAGTCAACAGTGCTGCTATCTTGGAGAAGTCCTGGATAAACTTACGATAATATCCAGCTAATCCCAAGAAACTTCTCACATCTGTTACATTCTTGGGCATAGGCCAATCCTGTACCGTAGCCACCTTCGCAGGGTCCACGGCAATACCACTCTCTGAAACAACATGACCCAAGAATCTCACTTCCCTTCTCCAAAAATGACACTTAGAGAATTTCGCTTTCAATTGGTGTTTCCTCAACACCTCCATCACTATCCTCAAGTGCCCCTTGTGTTCCTCCTCTATCCTTGAATAAACAAGGATATCATCCACGAACACAAGAACAAACTTATTCAACTGATCTCTGAATACTCGATTCATAAGATCCACAAAGTAGGCTGGTGCATTGGTCAACCCAAACGGCATGACCAACCACTCATAAAATCCAAACGGCGTCCTAAATGCCGTTTTTGGAACACTCTCATCCACTACTCGAAGCTGATTAAATCATGTCGCGAGGTCCAACTGGGAGAACACTCTTGCTCCTTCCAGTTGATCAAACAAATCATCTATCCGCGGTAGAGGATACTTATTCTTCCTCGTCACCTTATTCAACTCGCGATAGTCCACACACAAACGAAGGGAACCATCTGCCTTAGTGGCAAACACAACTGGTGCTCCCCACTCGGAGACACTCCTTCTAATAAATCCCTTCTTCAAAAGATTGCTGACTTGCACCCCGAGCTCTCGCTGCTCCCTTGGTGCCATACGACGAAGTGGCATCACTATAGGTCTGGCATCTTTCACTAAATCAATACGGAACTCAATCTCTCGGTGTGGTGGAAGCCCGGTCACCTCCTCGAAGACGTCCGGATACTGGCCAACCACGGGCACGTCTGACAACTCATCCTGCGGGATGTCGAGGGAATTTACAAAACTAGCCATAACCCCATCACTGGGTAGACTACCAAACACTACCCTCCACCCATCATCTGCCCTCACTGTCACCAAAAAGCCCTCACAGTCTACCACCACCCCGTATCTTTGGAGCCAATCGACTCCCAATATAATGCCATACCCAGTAAAGCCCAAAACAAAGCAATCACAAACAAACATACATCCATGACTCGATAAGACCAAATTCCTGCAAATCGTACTAAGGCTAGTCGAACCACCAATCGGGTTCGTCACAACCAATGGTCTATCGACTATCTCGGGTTCCAGTCCCAACCTATCTACCAGGTCACTAGATATGAAGGAACGGGAAGCCCCAGTATCAAACAAAACTCGAACTGGTACATCATAAATAGAAAGCATACCTTGAATAACAACATTCTTTCCTTTCTCTGCCGCAGTTGGGACATTCGACGAAGAAGGAATAGCATCAATAGCATATGCTTTCACAATCTGCTTCTCCTTAAGAGGTTACGGACACTTATCCTTCTGATGTCCCACTTGACCACTGTTGTAGCACTTCCTTTCCGCTGGCTTGGCCCGACATTCTTTAGCATAATGGCCCTTCTTACCACAGCTGAAGCACTCAACATCCTTCTTGCTCTTTTTCTGGCCACCCTTAGATTGGTCCTGCTTCCTCTTATTCTGAGAGTTATTCTTGGCTCCACCGCCTGCTTGCGGCTTTGGCCCTTCTGCAGATGCAGCCTCAGTCTTTGACTTAGGGTAAAGGCTCTCTGATCTCAAAGCTTTCCCCACAATCGATTCAAAAGTCTCATCGATGTGGTTGATAAGCCTTTTCCCCAAGTATCCATCCAAACCAGTAATGAACTTCTCATTCTTCTTTTCAGGGGTATCAATGAGAGACAGTCCATACTTCGACAAAGTGTCGAACTCAGCAATATAGTCAGAAACTGCCCTGCCACCCTGCTTGAGTTCCAAGAACCTCTTGAACAATACTGACTTCTGGGCAGCTGGAATGAACTTCTCGCTAAAGCGAGCCTTGAACTGATCCCAAGTAACCTGATCCTCTGGAGTAGCGGTTCTAATGGCATTCCACCAATTCATCGCTCGCCCTTGCAGCTGACGTGACGCTAGCCTTCTCTTCATCGCATCCTCAAGACCCAAGTCATCAAAGATACGATCACAGTTATCCATCCAATCTTGAACATCTGTGGCCGACTCCGTTCCGTGGAACGGCTTTCCACCAAGATTAGTGTAATCTTTGCACAACTTGGCAAAATCGACCCTAGGCGCCTGCACTACTGGGCCAACACCAACTCCGGGATTGGGAACTGCCCCTTGCACTTCTCTAAGCATGTCTCTCATGAGGTTAGTAAACATTGCCCTCATGTCAGCGACATTCCCTTGGTTGGTCCCTCTACCAGCACCCCTCGTATCTCGGCTCATCGTCAATCTGAAAAAGGGAAACGATTAACGACCCCATAGTGGTGCTAGTGCAGTGCGACTTCATTCTTAAACTACTAATAGTATATATATACATAGCTTTTGAAAACCAAAGTAATCACAAATACGCGCTCTCATATACGTACTAACTCTCCCTAGTGTCTTTCCCTAGGTTAACTACGCAACCTAGAGCTCTGATACCAAGTGTGACGGCCCGCCCCGCACCAACCGACGTTTACTCCAAAAGTGCGCTGTACACATGTCCAGTTAGCACGGAACGGGTCATGAGAAGAAAAGGGAAGAAGGAAATGAACATACAAAGAACCTGTAGAATGTCTCACAGCGCATAGAACAAAATATAATAATAACATACTTGACATAAAACAGGAGAGACAATGCATAAGCTGAAAATCAAAACTAAACATCATAGCAGCGGAAATCCAAAATACAACTTATTACAACTTTCAAACTGTCTCAAAGCAAAAGTAAGATAAAGGAGGTACACTACTAATGCCCAAGTAGCGACCACCAACGACACAGGGAGAATGTGTATATATATATATCATACGTGGAAGCCTCCTGCCCGCCTCCGAATCAGCTACTCGCGCATCACCAGCTAACCTGTCTCTAGTCTGCTCGTGTGAGCACCCAGAGTAATAAGAGGAGACATAAAACTCTGGGTCAGACATAAAGCCTGGTATGAGCGATAAGCATCTAGAGTGAACAATAACAGGTAGACTAAAACATACCTGAACCTGCAACCAAAGAGTTAGCACTACATACTGTACAACACTCTAAGGTACCATATCAAACAGTGTAAAGATACGGAGGTGGGGGAGGTGTGCATGTCATAGGGATGGCAAACAATCAAACATAGCATCCATCCTCACATCTCTCACTCAGTGCGTAAAGCATACGATATTCACTACTTCGATCACCCAACATACCTTGCTACGATCACTCTGCCCCATGAAGTCATAAACGGCTTCACTGCACTGATAACGTAGCCACTAATCCTTTTCTATGTCCACTTTGCCTCATGGAGTCACAAGAACCCCACTGCACTGGCTCATAGCCTTACCAATCCTTACTATGTCCACTTGCCCCATGGAGTTATTCACCCCATCTGCGCTGGCTCATAGTCTTACTACGCATCACCTTGCCCCTCAGGTCATAATGACCCTACTGCACTGATAACATAGTCTTGCTACCATCACCTTGCCCCTCAGGTCATAATGACCCTACTGCACTGATAAGTAGCCCATCATTCATTCTTAGTGGTGAATCGAAGTTATGAACGTCGAAACTCCTTAGCACACGTCCCGCAGCAAAGTCCAACCATGAAGTGAACTCATCGGTTCCCAACTGGATCCTGAGCTCTAACTTCCCATATTGGACTACCTTTGCATCTCGGGTTATTGGTCAATACTGGGTCGGGTCGGGTTCCTTCTCAAGCCATCGGTTCGGGTCGGGTATCCTCCGTTTGTTCGGGTCGGGTCTTCTTCTGGTGCGGTTCGGGTCGGGTGCCACTCCATCGGTTCGGGTCGGGTGTCACTCCCCCTCCAGTTCATGCTTCCGCTCCAATCCGCCTCCTCATCCTTTACGTGCTTCGATCCGATCCATCCTCCTCTATCTGCTCCGATCCCTACTCCCTAATCCGATCCGATCCCAGTTCAGCTAGCGTGGCCTTCCTTTTTGCCATTTTTCCCAAGTGTTGGGTTCCGATCCGATCCCAGTTCAGCTAGCGTGGCCTTCCTTTTTGCCATTTTTCCCAAGTGTTGGGTTCCGATCCGATCGAATTCCTTGCTCAGTTCAACATATCCGATCCGAGCCCCATATCCGATCCGATCCGAACCCTGCACTGTTTTCTGAAACTGTTCCAGCAGGTGTTTACGCCATTCGACGACGTTTTCGACCATTCTAACTATTGAAATCAATCACAAAGCATTTCATACAGTCATAACAACATGCATAATCAACCACAAACATCAAAACATCAACATGATAGGTTAAAATGGATCAAACATACTCAAAACCCCATATTTCCCCTTAAGCATGTTTAGGTGAAACTAATGATAGGATTAGCAAAACTTAACCAAATTAACCCAAATTCATATCAGAGGTCTAAAACATCATTTAGGAATTTATGAACATTTTTCCCGAATTTTATCGTGCTTAAATTCGCTAATTAACACTAATTACCCTTAACTAGCCATAATTAGTGTAAAACTATGCAAATCACTCACTTTAGCCACAAATAAACTAAGATATGAAATAATTCTCTGATTTGATGTGAATCTCAATGCCAAACAGCAGCTCCTATGTTGCTTTGGTGAAGATCTTCCTTGATTAGGGGTTGCTAAGCCAAATCCTTGACCAAAAGGTGATTTGGAGGTGATTTAGAGGTTAAAAGCCATTTTTAGGGTTCCTTGGTGATAAGTGGAGGCTAGAAAACTGAAATGGAATGATGCTCTATCTCATTTCAGCCTCCCCGTAACCCTAATCCCGAAATGGGTTATGGGCCTACTTACTAATCACCCGATTTGGCCCGCTTAAGAAGTTTTTCACCCTCCAAACCTTATTTCAGCCATATCTCCCAAACGGTAAGTCCGTTTGGCTATTATGACCACTCTACGGAAAGGTAAACCATCAAACGAATCCAATGGAAGTGGTTTTAGGTCAAAATTCCTTTCCAATCAAAATTTATGGCCAAAACAGTACTAACTAAGGGCAAAATGGTCATTTAAAAATCGACAAAAATCATGAACATGGGAAATGATTCTAATGGATGTTTCCCAAAGTTACATGACCATACGACTTCACATGGGAAAGAAATAAATATTCTACAATCCTATGATGTGTAGAATACGAGTCGTTACATTGAAAATATGGCTTAACTTTTTTGAGGCGAAGAGTAGATGGTATGCAAGATTCTCCAACTTGGGATAGTTTAACTCTGCGCCAGAAAGCCTCTTGCTGATGTAGTATACCGACCTTTGAACTTTCGAATCCTCTTTGACCAATGCAGCGCTCAATGCATGGGCAGAAACTGCTTGATATAAAATAGATCTTCTCTGTCTCTAGGCATTGATAACATTAGTGGCGATTGCATACACTTGATTAACTCTTCAAAAGTAGTTTGACATTCTGGAGTCCACCGAAAGTCTTTCGTTCCTTTTCTCAGAGCATCGAAAAGCAGAATGCACCTATCTGTAGCTTTAGAAATGAAGCGACTTAAGGTAACAACTTTCCCATTTAAACTTTGTAGTTCTTTCTTCGTTCTAGGAGCTCGCATTTATCTCAAAGCAGAAATCTGTGTAGGTTTGGCTTCGATGCCTCGGGCATTAACCTTAAACCCAAGAAATTTCCTTAATGCGACCCAAACGAACATTTGAGAAGATTGAGTTTCATGCCATACTTTCTCAGAATATTGAACATCTTGGCCAAATTCTATAAATAATCATTCACTCCTTTGGAATTCTCCAGCATGTCGTCTACGCAAACCTCTATAGTCTTGCCTATTTGAGATTTGAACATTGAATTGACAAGGCGCTGGTAAGCCGCTCTGGCGTTCTTCAACTCGAACGACATTACTTTATAATAGTATATGACAACATCTATAATAAAGCTTGTGTTTTCTTGATCAAGCTCATGCACCATGTTCTGATTATAGCCCAAGTATGCATCCATGAAATATAAGAGTTCATGCCCCGCTGTCGCGTCATGAAGCTGATCTATTCTAGGCAGCGGGAAACTGTCTTTGGGACGCGCTTTATTAAGATCAGAATAATCGATGCATACTCGTCACTTGCCGTTGGGCTTTTTCACAAGTACATGATTCAACACCCCGGTAGGATATGTGGACTCTCATATAAAGTGATTTTCCATAAGTCTGACCACTTCTTCTTTGAGAGCCGTTGACCTTTAGGGGCCCTGAATCCTACTCTTCTGCTTTACTGGTGTGATGCTCAGGTCAATATTTAGTGCATGAACTACCATTTCAGGGGATATGCCACACATGTCAGAATGACTCCAAGAAAACACGTCAACATAAGCTTTAAGTAACATAATCAACTCTTTCTGCAATCCCTGGTACAACTGAGAGCCTATCTTCAGTACTGTATCTGGATCTTTATTATGAACGAATATTGGAATGGTGATCTCATCTGGTGCCACTCGTTCATCCCTTGCACTGGTCTTATGAGGGTCTATTTCTTTGTATGCTCCGCTATGTTCTCCAGTGCAGCGGCTGCACCCTAATTGCTATAATGCAGGCTCTCGAATGCGGAGGGGAGCCTCCATATTCATCTTTCCCATGTCCTTCTTTTTAGCCTCGCGCAGTTCTATAAGGTAGCATTCTCTTGCGGTCTCTTGGTCTCCCCTGACTACTCCGACACCATTTTCAGTTGGGAACTTCATGGTTAGGTAGCATGGTGCCAAAGCAATTATGAATTCCTTAAGAGCAGGCCTTCCTAAAAATGTGTTATAAGCAGATAATTCGTTAACTATCACAAAAGTATGCTTCGAGATGGACACTCTTTCTCGCTCTCCCAGCTCGACTAGCAAGTTAATGGTTACAATAGGTTGTTTGGGTTTCCTTGTGAACCCGTGGATTTTTGTTTCACATGGTTGGACGTCAATCATCGAGAGCTTCATTTGGTTGAACTTGTTACGGAATAGAACATTGCATGAGGCGCTGCCATCCACAAGCACCCTCTTGGCTATCGTTGGACCTATTCCAATGGTTAGAACCATGGGATCTAGAGTAGGCGTTATCACGCCGTCAGCATCCTTTTCCTTGAAGACAATATCCTCAAAAGCAACCTTTTTATGTTTAGTTGGAACTGTGTTACTTAGAATCAAGCACCTCTCCTCTTTCGGAACGTACTTTAAGGCTTCAACATATCGTTCGATGTCTCCCTAACTTCTTCTGGTTGGATGAGGCCCTCTTGATATAGTGTTAATCACATGACATGGATTGCTCTGTGTCGGATCTCTATTACTCTGACTTGGCTGATCTGCAGATGCACCCTGCCCCTGAGAAGTTGGAGAAGATTTTTGAGCTTGAGTCTTATTTACATATTGCTGAAGTCTATTCTTCCTAATCAGCTCCTCGATCAGTGTCTTCAAGTGCTTACACTTGTTAGTATTATGACGGAGCTGATTGTGAAATCTATAGAATTTTCCCGACTAGCTCCTTGATCGCCTATCCTCATATGCTTTGATTCTGCATACTCTTCAGAATACTTTATTGCGAAGTAGATGTTTTCAGGGGTGTCATTCAAAGGTGTCAGCTCTGATGCATTGAAAAGGCGAACCTTCTTATTGCCCTTGCAGCCTTTTCTGTCATTGGCATGCTTTTGCCCCTGGTTATCCTCCTAATTGAACTGAGTATCAACAATTTTTGGAGCTTCAACAATGTTACTTATACCAAAATTTTGACAAGAAGAAAGATCACCATCTACCTTCATGTACTCCTTGGCTTTCTTATAAAATTTCTCGAATTTGTTCGGTTCTTTCATCTTTATCCATCTACCAAACTCGCTCTTCTTATCTGTAGCGCCGATTAAAGACATTAGGATCATGCAGGGCTCGGGATTTCCTACTTCGGATAAAGCAACATCGAATCGATTGAGAAAAAATTTAATAGATTCGCCTGGATTCTTCTCCATCGATGTCAGTGATATAACATCTTTTTCTTTTGTAGCTTGCAGCCTGATCTTTGAACTTCCTTGTTAAGTCATCAAACTGGTCTACGGACTTTGGCGGCAACTTCGTGAACCATAATGATGTCACACCTTCTAGATAAAGAGGAAAATATAAGCATTTGATCTCGTCCGTCGCCTTAGCCGTGTTCATGTGCCATTCATACTTATACAGAAAGAAGTAAGGATCATAGTTCCACTAGAAGGCAACGTCGGATGAGTGAACTTTTTTTGAAATTCGGCTTTGCGGATCCTTTCGGTGAATGGATTTTTGCTGGGAGAAAAATCCCATTCCCTTTCACTATCATTGCGGACCATGTTATCCTTCATGATTTGTTTGATCATGTCTGAAATATACTCCTCTGTGCTGTGTTGTTCTGCAGGGCAGATCTCAATCTCTTTGCCGCA
Source organism: Allium sativum (assembly GCA_030737875.1). Lineage (NCBI taxonomy): Eukaryota > Viridiplantae > Streptophyta > Magnoliopsida > Asparagales > Amaryllidaceae > Allium > Allium sativum. The sequence continues at coordinate 437,575,398 of CM060912.1, forward strand.
TGCTTGTCTTGGTGAGCGATCGCGGTTCGAGGATCAAGTTTTTTTACCTCCACCATAGGGAGGTGCCCCCTTGGTGGGACTAGCAACGTTTCGGGTATTTCGATCGGAATAATTTTTGGCCTTGGAATCTTCAACATAAGCTTTATCCTTATCACTTGCCCAACCAACAAGATCTTCCATATCATCATTATGATTACGATCAGAGGCCGATGAATCCACCTTCTCCTTAAGGTCCACATGGACTCTTTGAGTAGGTGCAAAATTGGCTTGGGCGGTAATCAAAGCAGATATCCTATCCATCAGAGCTTGATTGGAAGCTTCCATTTATCGATTCAAGCTAGTGACAACAACATCCTACTCGTCTTTGGTTACACCAGCTCTGCCTGTTGAACTTTGACCAACTTCGAGGAGGTTATTTTGTGGCGTACCTTCATTACCAACATTTTCATAGCCTCCTCTAACAGACTTACTTACAGCCTTTTTTGGTGGAGCCATTATCTTAAAAAATCTTTTGAACTTAGAAGAAAATCTTTCAATTGGTCTGGATTTTAAACTTTGAGAATCTATCGTAAAAGCAGGCTTCAAATTTCAACGTCTTTCACAAAGCACTTGACCTTAGGATGTGGATGTGTCCCCATGGTGGGCGCCAAAAATGTTAATGCTAAAAATGGCACTAACACCCCGAAATTTGTAAGCACACCTTCAACAATGTAGATCTAAAGTATGGGAAACCACAAACACAAAAAGCAAGTAAGAAGACAGAGATTTATAGTGGTTCAGCCTAGATCTGTCCTACGTCCACTTTGAGGAGAGATTTCATTATCACTTTCAATGTTACGAGGTACATGATTTCTATAACTTCGCTCATTTTCCCTCTTAACAATGATTCTTTCTATTTTATTCTCTTCAATATCTTGATTCTCTCGATTTCGTTATGGAAATGGCTAGATCTCTATGATTGCGATGATTGTTGGAGTAGATCTTCAAAAATTTGAGCACTTAGACGATCTCTAACAAATCCTGGTGATTAAGATGTTGAATTGAAGCTTGAAAGAGGTTTAATGGAGGTTTGAATGATTTGGAGTAATGGAGAAATGAGTTTAGCAACACTTCGTGGCTCTCGAAATCGGTCCCTTTCATGGTGGAAATGAGGAGGTATTTATAGGAGTGGAAATAAGGTAGTGAGGATTATAAATGGTGCATATAGATTTTAAGGTCGTTCGGGTGACTTGTCACTTCAGTTCGTAACCGACTTAGCATTTTAGGTCGTAACCGACCTGGTTGTCTTGAGCTCCAAGCAATGATCCAATGTTGAACGATTTGACCTAGCTTTGCAAGTGGACGACCTAAGGGCTTTAGCAACTTACTAACGTCCAATGCTAAAATGACCCGCTTTTATGCTTTGGGAATGACCTTATGAGCTCATACGAGCGTCTAAGACCTTGTCGACCCAAGGAACCTGACGACGTGGTTGCTAATGCATGTGACTTGAAGTTGCAATGGTTAGACTCCCCTGATGAGGAATATGCATGAATGACCTGAAGAAATGACGAATTGGTGACTGATGTGGCTCGAACGACCTGGGTGCTCAATAACGACTTGACTCTCAAATGCTTCAACGACCCATGTTTCAAATCATATTTTTATAGGTTAACGCATATAAATAAAATTATATGGTATTTGATTGAGTCACATTCTAATTCGGAAATAACGAATATTTTAATATAATATTTAGTGAAGAATCAAAATATGATTTTGATGTCCGATTTTGGATGGACACAAAGAGTATAAAATTATAATGAATATCGAGAAGATATGATTTAAAAATATGATATTTTGAAAATATTATTATTTTAACATTATAATAATATGGGATGTTCAATTTTGATTTAAAATTGAAATGGAAGTTGAAATCGTTTTTAATGAGATTATAAACGTTTTATAAAATATGTTTCGAATAGAAATCGAATGAATCTATTATATATATAATATAATGGCTTATTACGAAGATATTTGATTGTGAAAGAAAAAGATTGAAATAAGATATCAAATGGTAATTGAATAATTTATAATATTTATAAAAAAAATTAAAAACGTTTTTGATTTCATTTTAATTATAAATCAAATTCGGGCTTGAATAGAATGTGTCGCACAGCGAAAGTTCGCGAACGTCAACCCTTAACTTCGAATTGATGTAATGGGAGATCCGACTGTCAGATTCTCCTGAAAGCAGAACCGTTGGGTTTGTATTGAAAAGATCTTTCAAATGATAAAAGGAGATTTGAAATATAATGGTTAGATTTTAAAATATGTCCAAATCATATTTGGAAAAGGACGCTATGGATGCAATTCGGTGGTCGATATTGGAAACCTACTACAAGGGCCTAATAAAATTATTAAAAATATGAATAAATTATGTAAAATCATAATAAATGGTTTGGAAATATTTTGGATGAAATACTCCAAGTTTGAAAAGATAATTTTATTTGAATGAACTAGTTAAAAACTAGAGTAAGGAACTGAAATGGTTTTGATATAACCAGAATTTTTCCAACATATGAATTAGATTGGATTTGAATGGAAATTATCTTTGGATATTTCGATATTGGATTCCGTGATTATACGGATATCGTTGAGGAATTTGGAAGATATAAATATCATTATTCCCAATACGATATCTGTTGGTTTCTGAATTTGATGTTGAATATAAGACGATATGATTTGTATTCAGAGCCTTGTATTTAATATCAAATTGGATTTTAGTTTGTCGCAAATAATGTTATTTGTCATGAATAGTGCCTTCAATAACACTATTCTTAAACCCAGTTGATAATAGAATAGATTAGTGAAGCTTTTCAATTTATAAATATAAATTGGAATTAAATGGAAGTTGATTTTGGGTTCATTGTGAATGATGTTTTCACTAACATTCGTTTTTTTTAACTCAATTAACAGTGAAGTTAATTTGGAATTTGTAAATCTTTTAATTAAGATTTAATGGAATTTTTTCAAAGTAATTTTTTCCAATTTAATATATTGAATTGGAATTGAATGGAATTCAATTTAGTGATAATCGAGATGAGCTTCTGTGAAGGAAGACTGTTACATTTATGACATTTAAAAGGTTTTTCCGTTATTCCATTTATAGTATTAGTCTGATATGTAAATTCATATTGGTTATGATAGATCTGATTTCCATGAAGGTTCCATTTGAATGGAAGATGATTTTGGGTTTATCTTGAACTGTGTTTTATATGACATTGGTTCTTAAACCCAGTTAAATTCAAGATTAATTTCCTAAGATTTAATCATTAAATATTGATTTTCAAAGACTGAAGCTATGTTGGAGTTTTAATGAATCTTTAATTAGATTGAAATGCGAACGAGGTAACTAAGTTTACCAAGTTCACGAAATGTTCGAGATGGAGTACCACTAGTTTTACTCCATGCGATTGTTAAATCGTTAATTAGATTCGGGCGTTAAATGGTAATTAAATTTACCGATAACACAATGGGTGTTAGATATGGAGTACTACCAGTTTTGCTCCACGGGATGAATAGGTTGGGATTGGGATAATAAAATGAATGATTACTTAGGTAAGGCTCATTAACCCTACTAGTTGATATACCTTAATTTGTTTTAAGTTGTAAAAAGATAATACAAAACCTTTTGTGATGGATTTCAAAGAAATATTTAAAAACGAGGTTTAAATGAATTAAATCTTTGATAATATTTATGGGAACCATTACCAATAATAAGAATATTTGTTTTAAAGAATATTATGGACTGAAATGAGATCGTTGATATGTTTATAAATTACATGATTTTAAAGATACGTGAGTTATTCGGAAAGATCGGGTTTAACCCATTATGAATAACTGAAAGGATGATTAAAAGTCGAAGATATTAAAGACAGTGGTTGAGGACCGGAGTCTTCACATCGTTTGGATTATTGATGATGTCTCGATTGGGGTGTACAATCCAAGACAAGGTTATAAGTGGTGATCGTCCAGACGTACTTGGAGATCGACCGGATATGCAAGGGCCACCATCCTGTATTGGACATATGGGACGAGGAATAAGGTGCCTTCGTATTCGTTCAAACCCAGAAAGGACTTGCAAAGCCATCTTGTATGTCTGACATCGTATTTTGTGTTGTATTCGTTGATCTCTGCTAAATATATATATGTTTGGTGGTGGAGAATTTATTCTCTTGCTTAACATCCTTCTCTGAGATGTATGAGCTTAGAGGTTATATATTAGTGGAAATCAATGGTATGGTATGGATTAATAATGTGGCATGCTGAGATGCACAGATCCAAGCTTTTGTTGAAAAGCAGAACTTGGTGGATGACGATCAAGGCATAACTTTAATATAGCATAGCTTTGTGTGGCTTTAATTCGCAAGCCTCACACACTAGTATAATGGTGAACTGATAGTTAGATCAGTATACTTTCGATATGAGGATGAGCAACCTATGGGTTGAGATTAGACAACTTTTAGGGTTGTTATGGACTCGGTCGTCCGAGATAAGCTCGACGTGGTCGCTCCACATCCAGAAGGGATAAGGCTTATACCAGATTCCCAGAAGGATAGAGTAAGCGGTGCTTTCCAAAAGCCCTGGACGTAAGCCGCGGTGATACTCGAAATCTTGGATATAGTGTGGACGTGTATTACAGTGTTTCCCAAAAGCCCTGGACATAAGCTGTGGAATATACACTACGTGATCGATCTTTCGGATCGGTAGCTATCACGATGGAATTCAACTTCCAAATACGAGCTTTATAGTTTTAATTGTAAACCTATATGGCGACATAGTAGGATGGGGTACTAGTCATCTAAGATTGATACATTTATATTTGAAATTGATTTCTACACTAAGCACTTATAGTAATAAAAGATAAATTTCACGTATCAAGCATATTTGGCTATTATAAGGTAAAACTCTATCCTTCGGCTTGTGTTGCAATGTGTGATGGGACCTGAGTCTTATAATAGCTTCATGTTCTTTTATTTAGCATTACGAGTTTTGTTTTATGGTATTCATGGAAGGAAACCCGTTCCGTGTTATATGGCGTGGTCCTATGGTTTACCCAACTTTAAAATAAAGTTTAATAACTGTATTTAGTTCTCACACCAGTCCTATGACTGACTTGGAGTTTATTGATTTCACCTAAACTCTGGGTTCCGATATTTTAACATGGGCCGCTAGTAGTTCTGGTTTTGCAGATATTCTATTTAAACAGGATCCTGGATTATGGCTGGAGCTATGCTGTGGATTATACGGAGTCTTCCACTATATATATATTTACATTTCTTCTGCATTATAATTTAAATTCTCTGATATTATTTTTCCATTGTGTATCAATTATTGTACTCTGATATATTCTGTACTCTGATATAATATTAGTGTAATAGCAATGAAATGTTCTTTTGTGTTCTGTTCTGATTCATCGTATTCACATAACGATGCGGGGATTTTTGTCTTTTGGATTGAGCCTGTGCGGTTTACGGTCAATTTAAAAGGCGGGGATTTTCGGGTTGCTACAGGTGGTATCTGAGCTTTGGTTTCCAAAACTTTGGGATTACAACGTATAAGAACAAGATGAAAGAATTCATCAGATATATGATCAGTAATATCCTATTAGAATAACTCGTTAGAAATGGGATCAGTAGTATCCTAGGATGAGTGGCTCAAACGAGATGGGGTTAGCAATGCCCTAGAATGAGTTAGAAGAGTATTATTTATATAGAAGAAGATGAATTTTTGTATTCATGAAAATGAACATGAAAGATTTTATTTCAAATACAAAAAGGAATATATTTTGAAAATATATGGATAACCCACCTGATTATTTTATAATATGATTTTGAGTGTTTATTTTGAAGTCGAAGTTGGACTATCGAGTATAAGAAGATTTTTCATATACGTTTTGCAAATGATTATTTGTAGTCTTGAATATACTAGATTGATATAGAATCACATTCTAGTCGCTTGAGGATGATTCTGGTGATTGTCGCCACATCATTAGTTTTTATTTTTGAGTTTCGAAAGTGGGATGACTATATAATTCCAATTGAAACATCAAAATATACTTAAACTAATTTAAGTAAGTATTTTGAAATGATTTGAGCTATTATATTTAAATAATATTGGTTAAATAGTTTGAAGAGTGAATGAAACAAATTAAAATTTAACTTAAGTAAAGTCAAATAAAAATTGGGATAATAAAACCAACGTAAAAATGAAAGAATTGAACTAAGTTAAGTCAAATTAAATGTTGAATTGATATGAAATTAGTTTGTTTTGGATACATATATACATACATGTTGGGCAGGTTATTAGTTTGAAGCTGAAAAGAGAAATAAAACTGTATGCCCGACAAACAGGTACATATTTACTGTATTGATCGATTGGGTTTGATGATTTTATGGGCCGATTGGCTAGCCGCTTGGCTTTTAGTTTTTCTTTTTGATTGATGAGGGCCCAGAGTGGTAAGTTGTAGCTGTACCGATCAACCCGTACAAAGGAGGTTATGGCGAAAATTTTCGAAAATTTAAGGCATTAGCTAAATATCGAAAATTTGTTAAGTTCTTAGAAACTGTAAGGTTGAAGAACTTGAGCTAGAAAAAGGTTCAGTTGGTTAAGAAAACGATCTTCGGTTCAACCTTCCTTTTCGAAGATGAAAATATTTTAAGTGGGGGAGATTGTAACAACCCTGATTTTTGGAACCAATCTAAAATTTGATTTTTAATTGATTTTAATGGATTTTATATATTTAAAATGATTTATTTTGAAGATTAACGACTTAGAATTTATTTAAAACGAGTTTGAACGTAAAATTTATAATATAATTATAAATCGAATGCGTAACGTTGCGGTAGTTTGAAATTTTAGTTTTAAACTTTAATTGAATATACAGAATACAATATAAATCAAATTTCAGTAAAACAAGAAACGTTAGAATCTATTCAATTATATCTTTCTAATGAATACGAAAATTTTAGATTTCATATTCTAAATTGTAAGTTATGTCTAGACTAAAATTTAAAATATCGCTATGGAATTTATTAATATTTTGATATTATTTAAGCCATTAAAAATAGCCATTTTGCAAATGACCTCCGTTATCGACAAAACAAATTTTATTGGATCTAAAATGTTAAATTATTGTCAAGTTTAAAATTTTAAGTCAATTGGAATTCATATGTAAGCATGGTAAATTTAAACGCGTATTCAATTTCATTTGAATTTAATAAAAGCTAGTTAAAATGCAATGTTTCAAATGGTCTCCAAATTCAATGAAATTAGTTTGTTAAAACCGTATTTGCAAAACATAGATAGATTTCAAATTTAGTAATTTTTGGAGTTAGTATGTGGTCGTAGCAAATTATAACGTACGTTGAAAATCAATTTTAAACGTTATATTGATTTATATTTTATTTTTGAGAAAATCTGATTAAACGATTGAATTGACTTACGAAACATATCCCATTGTGTCAGGAATAAGGGTATTTAGCTAGGACCGTTAGTTGTTTGGATGAATTTGGAGTTTGAACGCAAAAACTTCACTATGAAACAACGTTGGAATGAAATATTATATATATATATATATAAATCCTTTATTTTTTCTAAACCCTAACATCATAGAGCTTCCGTCAGAACAGATTAATGGCCACCAACGCTCGATTCTTTTCCCCTTTCTTTCCCAAAATCCACAATAATTATCAGATGTTCTCAACTACAAAAACATTCAGGGCTTCGAGATCTTTAGATCGTGTAGTGGTGATCGTTTTTTTAATCGTGAGTTGTGGGAAATCGCTCCTCAATAGCCACGAGTTCGAAGACGTTTTTAGGCTGATGGGGATGATCGAGTTCGTCCCTGTGCCACACGAAGTGAGGTTGACTTTTGTGGCATTCAAATGGAGGGTGGCAATCAGACTCCAGCCTCCCCTGGTGACGAGCGATGTGGCGTTTGGATGTCAAGAATGGGTTTCAGCTGGAACAATAAAGAGGAAGATAACGGGAGGAGTTAAAGTGATTAACTTAATTAATTATTACTAGTTAATTATATTGTGTAATTTATTTTTAAACCATCATAACTTTCCCGAACGAACACAGAATCAGACGAAATCAATTTTTTTTGGAATCACGAAAACGAGCACTGCGCTGTAGAACCAACTGGGAGGAATTTGGAGCTAGTTGAGATTTTTGCTCAAATTAAATGTCCTTTTTAATTTGATTAAAATAATCGTTATCTAATGATTCCAGAACTGATCAAAGTGAGACTCTCTCACTCGAAAATTTTGTACAGTTATTTATTTTTATAACTGGAAACATATTAATTTCCTATGTGGATTTGTATCTGTTACATGTGATATCCCTCGAGTTCAACACATGAACTATTCACCAAGTTTATTTGTTATTAGAAGCGTTTTTTGAATATACGACACTCGTATTTCAAACAATGTGGATGGACACTTTGTGGCGCCTTAAATGGCAATGGATGATTATTTATGTTATGATTTGAATGAGAATTTAAAATAATTAACATGTTAAAACTATGTCAAATTATTTGTAGTAGCTGAAATTAGATTAAATTTTACAAGTCGAACGACTTGTTTAAGTTTACCCATTTTAAGTAATATTGATTGGAATAAATAAATAACTTATTAATTGATTATTTATTGGTTGAAAACCTCACATGGGTCATGGGATGATAATTAATTCACACATCTCCCTAGTGTTCAGACTAACTGTTAATCGATTGATTGACAGACCGTTGTAAGAGTTATTTAATTATTTAATGCTTACACAGTTGTAAATGCCATTATTCCATTTATGGAATTTATTAGGTGAAGACCATTTTTTAATTATTTATTGGTTAAAGACCGTGATTATTTATGGAACCTAGAATATTTTGACGTTATTCCATTTATAATATAAGTCTGATATGGATATTTATATTGGTTATGATTGTTCTGATTTGCGTGAAGGTTCCATTTGAGTGGATGATGATTTTGGGTTTATCGTGAACTGTGTTGTAAAGGACATTGGTTCTTTAACCTAGTTAAAGACATGATTAATTTTCTAATATTGAATCATCATTAAATAGTGATTTTCGAAGATTAAAACTAAGTTGGAGTTTTAATGAATCTTTAATAATATTGAGATGTGAATGATGTAATTAAAATTACCAAGCTCACGGAATGTTCGAGATGGAGTACCACCAGTTTTACTCCATGCGATTGTTAAATACTTAATTAGATTTGGAGCGTTAAATGGTAATTAAATTTACCGATAACACAATGGATGTTAGATATGGATTACTACCAGTTTTTCTCCATGGGATGAATAGGTTAGGATTGGGATAATAAAATGATTGATTACTTCGGTAACGCTCGTTAATCCCGACTAGATAATAAACCTTAATTTGGTTTAAGTTTTGAAAAGATAAAACAAAATCTTTTGTAATGGATTTCAAAGAAAGATTTGAAAAAGAGGTTTATATGAAATAAATCTTTGATATAATTTATGGGAACCATTCCCAGTAATAAGAATATTTTAACAAAAGAATATTCTAGATTGAAATGGGATCGTTGATATGTTTATATATCACATGATTTTAAAGATACACGAGTTATTTGGAAAGACCGGGTTTCACCCATTCTGAATAACTGATACGACGATTAAAAGTCGAAGATATTGAAGATGGTGATTGAGTACTGGAGATCTTCACATCGTTTGGATTATTGTTGATCTCGATTGGGGTGTACAAACCAAGACGAGGTTATAAGTAGTGATCGTTTAGACGTACTTGGAGATCGACCGGATATGCGAGGGCCTCTCTCTTGTATTGGACATATAGGACGAGGAATAAGGTGCCTTCGGTTTCGTTTAAACCCAGAACGGACTGGCAAATGGATTGTATGACTGACAATGTAATTTGTGTTGTATTTATTGATCTCTGCAAGATATATATCTGTTTGGTGGAGGAGAAATTATTCTCTTGCTTGACACCCTTCTCTAAGACGTATGAACTTAGAGGTTATATGTTGGTGGAAATCAATGGTATGGTATGGATTGGAAATGTGGCATGCTAAGATGCATAGATCCAAGCTTTTGTTGAAAAGCAGAGCTTGGTGGATGATGATCAAAGAATAGCTTTAATATATCACAATTTTGTGTAGCATTAATTCGCGAGCCTCACATACGGGTATGATGGTGAACTGATGGTTAAATCAGTATACTTTTCGAGATGAGGATGAGCAACCTACGGGTTGAGATTGGACAACTTTTAGGGTTGTCACGGATTCGGTCGACCGAGATGAGCTAGGTGTGGTCGCTCCATACCAAGTAGGGATAGGGCTTATACCTGATTCCCAGAAGGATAGAGTAAGCGGTGTTTTCCAAAAGCCCTGGACATAAGCCGCGGTGATACTCGGAATCCTGGATATTGTACGAACGTGTATTCGGTGTTTTCCAAAAGCCCTGGTTGTAAGCCATGGAATATACACTACGTGGTCGATCTTTCAAATAAGTAGTGATCATGATGGAAATCCAACTTCCAAATACGAGCTTTACAATTTTAATTGTAAACCTATGTGGAGACATAGTAGGATGGGGTACTATGTCGTCTAAGATTGATACATTTATATTTGAGATTGATTTCTACACTAAGCACTTATAGTAATAAAAGATAAATTTCACGTATCAAGCATATTTGGCTAATAAAAGGTAAAACTCTATCTTCCGACTTGTGATGCATTGTGTGATGGGACCTGAGTCTTATAATAGCTTCATTTTCTTTTATTTAGCATTGCAAGTTTTGACTTATGGTATTCATGGGAGGAAACCCGTTTCGTGTTATATGGCGTGGTCTTGTGGTTTACCTAACTTTAAAATAAATTTTAATAACCGTTTTTAGTTCTCACACTAGTCCCATAAGTGACCCAGAGTTTATTGTTTTCACCTAAACTCTGGGTGCCCATATTTTCACATGGGTAGCTTGTAGTTTTGATTTTGCAGATATTCTATTTAAACAGGATCCTGGATTATGGTTGGAGCTATGCTCTGGATTATTCGGAGTCTTCCATTATATATATTTATATTTTCTGTGACGACATGGAATTTCGCTCGATCCGAATCAGTCATTAAACCGATCTAGACCGTTCGAAACCCCTGATCGTTTTGAGAACAAGACAAATCAGAACACAAACAGAAGAACATTCCATTGCTATTACAACAATTCCATCAGATACAAGAATATACAGAGTATAATTGAATAAATTACATTCGATAAATATCAGAGATTACAATAAATTACATAGCAGCGGAAAATAATACAAAGCACAACTGAAGGTGATATACGGATACAGAGCTTTCCGGATATCATTCCAGCTGTAAACCAGGATCCTATGAATATAAATCTGCAAAACCAAAACTACTAGCTGCCCGTGTGGAAAATAGGGGCACCCAGAGTTTAGGTTAAAATAATAAACTCCAGGTCAGTCATGTGACTGGTGTGAGAACTAAAACAGTTATTGATATTGGTTTTAAAGTTAGGTAAATCAAGGGACCACGCCGTATAACACGGAACGGGTTTCCTCCCAAGAATACCAGTGCATAGAACAAACAGCGCAATGCTAAATAAAGAAAAATGAAGCTGTTATAAGACCCAGGTCCCATCACACAATGAAACGCAAGCCGGAGGATAGGGTTTTCCCTTATAACAGCCAAAGCATGCTTGATACGTTTAAAACACATTATTTGATACTATTATAGGTGTATAGTGTCAAAACAATTTCAATCATAAATATCAATCATAGGCGGCATAGCTACCATCTACTATGTCGCCATACTAGTTCTACAATTAAAACCGCAATATCACGTATTGGAAATTGGATTCCGTCATGAGCCAAGGCAATGGGCAAGATCCTCTCCGCTTTCGAGACACTCTAGCAAATGCCTCAGGACTACACACTCTGGGGCAATCCTGGATGCTTCAGGGCCAGTCCTCTCTTACATTTGAGGATTATTTATTCCTGAACACACGTTTCCCGGTCCTTACAGACCTAAAATCGAGGCGCCTCATCCAACAACCACATAGGTGAAAAGTATATAAATGTCAGGGCTGGTAAGTCACTGACACCACCAAAGCTAGAAAGAAACGTCGTGCTCTCCCTGCAGTCCTTATCCCGTTTTTGACTCATACCGAGGTGTGAGGCTCGCGAATTCACGTTATACACAAAGCTGCCACATAGGCCGTGCTTTGATCATCAACCACAAGACTTTGCTTTTCAACAGAAGCCTTGATCCATGCAACTCAGCGTGCCACACAGGCAATTCATGCCATGCGATTGATATCTATCGATATATAACCTCTAAGCTCGTACGTCTCAGAAAAGGGCGTTAAGCAAGAGAATAAATTCTCCACCGCCAAACAGATATATATTTAACAGAAATCAATTAACACAGAATAAAATCCAATGTCAGACACACAATCCATTTACAAGTTCGTTCTGGGTCTGAACGAAACCGGAGGCACTTTCCTCGCATATCCATCGATCTCCAAGTACGTCTGGACGATCACTAACTGATTCCCTCATCTCGGGTGTACAGCCCAATCAAGATCATCAGTAATCACCCAAATGATGTGAAGACTTCCGGTCTTCAACCACCGTCTTCATCTTCGACTTATCGTCGAATCGGTTATTCAGAATGGGTATAAACCCGGACTTTCCGAACAACCCGCGTACATTAAAAACAAATGTTACACAAACACAACATACGCCACATTCCAATTCATCAGTCACTAACCATGAATTAGCAAGAGAACAATTTCCCAAATATTAACCCCGAAGGCCGAAACCAACATCAGATCAATATCCAGGAAACCATTCTTCTTAACTAACCTACAGCTAGTTTCTAAATTCTACATTCTTAGGGAAAGGTTCCCATTAATTTTATCCAAGATAAATTCTTTAAAATTTATTCTTTAATCTTCCTTTGGATGTCATTTCAAACCAAATTATGGTTTTCTAAACTAGTCGAGATTAGCGAACCACACCGAAGTAATTATTTATTTATTTTTCCCAATCCCAACCTATTCATCCCATGAAGCAAAACTGGTAATACTCCATATCTAACACCGTGGTGTTATCGGTAAAATGAATTACCATTTCACGTTCAAATCTAAATAAAGATTTAACTATCGCTTTGGAGCAAAACTGGTGATACTCCATTCTCGCTCATTTGCCAAATTTGATAATTTAAATTATCAATTCACATTTCAATCTTGTTGCCGATTCGTTAAAACTCCTTTTACTGGGTTAAAGAACTAACGTCATTTAAAACACAGTTCACGACAAACCCAAATCACCCTCTGTTTATTATCGGGTTAAAGAACAAGTGTTATTTAAAACACCCTTCACGATAAATCCACAAATCAATTCTAATTCAATTCCAATTTATTTATTTAAAAATAAATGGGTTTTAATTTTAGTTCAAAACTAGTTCATTTCGATAAAAATCTATTTTTATCTTTTCAAATATGGAGTTTTTCATCCCAGTTTTTCCCAAATCATTTCTTATGATTTTACACAAATTATTACTATTTTTAATAATTTTATCAAGGCCTATACAGTCGATTTCCATCAACGACCATCGAACTGCACTTACATCGACCTTTTCCAAATTTGATTTGGACGTATCTCCAAATCCAACCGTTAGATTTTAAATTTCTAATATTCGTTAGAAAGCTCTTTTCGATACAAACCCAACGGTTCCGGTTTTAGGAGAATCCAACGGTCGGATCTCCCGTAATGTCCGTTTGAAATAAATGGTCGAAATCCACGAACTACCGCGGCGCGGCGTGTTCTATTCAGGCCATTATATTATATATATAATATATATTTCGTCGATTCTATTTTAAACGAATTTTATAAATAGTTTTGAATTCGTTTCAAAAACAATTTCAACCTTTATTTCAAATTCAATTCAAAATTGAATTTTCTATTATAAATCCTTTTTACTTTCATTTCTATTTGATTTCAATTCATATCGATTTTAATTCGATTCGAATTCATTTTCTTTTCAATTCAATTCGATTCGAATTCGTTTTCTTTTTAATTCAATTCAAATTCGTTTTCTATTCAATTCAAATCAAAATCGTTTTCTATTCAATTCAAATCAAATTCAATTCGTTTTCTAATTAAATCAAATTCAATTCGTTTTCTATTCAAATCAAATCAAATTCGTTATATATTCAATTCAAATTCGTTATATATTCAATTCAAATCAAATTCAATATATATTTTCAATTGAAATCAAATTCGTTATATATTTTCAATTGAAATCAAATTCGTTATCTATTCAATTGAAATCAAATTCGTTATATATTTTCAATTGAAATCAAATTCGTTATCTATTCAATTGAAATCAAATTCGTTATATATTTTCCATTGAAAACAAATTCGTTTTCTATTCAATTCGAATTCAATTTATAAAAACGAATATAATCGATATAAATATCGATTCGCGTCAAAATAGCGCATCTCTAATTAATACGGCTTTATATATCTCAATAATTCCGTTATTCTATTCAACAAATGAATATTTATCTTTTTTTCTCAACACACGACTAATCTCAACGAATGAGTACTGTCCACGTGTGACTATTTTTGTTATTTAAAATATTTTATAAAATTTGGGTATCTATCGTTTGATTTTCAATTAGACTCCACCGTGAAGTAGTTCTAATTTTAAATATGATAAAGATGTATATTTTATTATTAAAATATTTCGTTCAACACATGACTAATCTCAACGGATGAGTACTGTCAACACATGAACCTTTATTTTATAATGATAAAGACGTAAGTTTTATTGTTAAAATATTTCATTCAACACATGACTAATCTCAACGGATGAGTACACTCAACACATGAACCTTTATTTTATAATATTCTTTATTTTCTAAATTGGAATGAGGCCCAATCAATTACCATATAAAGTTAATTATATGGATTCCGTACAACACATGTATATAATAGCAACGATAAATAGTCAACCATCATCCAAAGTGCACTACACTGTATAAGCATTAAATATAGATATCTAACGCTTATAACAGCCTGTCGATCCATCGATCGACATACGACTAATTATTGGGATTAGTGTATGTCATATATTATCCCAATACCCGTGCGGGGTTTCAAACAATCAAACACTGATTTTATTTGTGCAGTTGGGCGATGTGTAAAATTTATCGTCCCAATCAATGTCCTTCAAATAGATGTACATAAACAAACCGTCCGGTTTGTAAATGAATATTTATTTATTCACATTCACGTTAAAAATTATATTTTTAACGATAAAACATTTTATTTCAACACATGAATTTTTATTCAGTTCATTTATCAAATAAAATGATATCTTTATTTTTCTAACTTGATTTAGAAAATTTCGACGGCATAACAGCACGATACTAGAAATGGGACAAGGCCTAGCCTTATCCCCGGTCTAGTGATGGCCCACGCCATACACATATCAATCAAATCAGTTTCAATTCACCAAACAATTCAATTCAAACCAAATAATCTAACCAACTACACAACCAAACAAACAAGTCCATGGTCTGTGGACGATTGTGGTGGGTGCTACTAAACACCGTCTGCATCCTAGTATATATATATAACTAGAAAAAGGAATTGAAGAGTGAGAAGTTCTCACCAATAGCTAAACAAAACGCCACGACTCTTCTTAGGTAGAAATCTTCGTCGTTCTCGTCTCTTATCACTTTCGTTTCCCGTATTCTCTACATATGTAAAAACCGAATTTTTACTTTGCTATTCAATATATAAAAATCGAATTTTTACTTTGCTATTCAATATATAAAAATCAAATTTTTACTTCGTTATTCAATATATAAAATTCGAATTTTTACTTCGCTACTATATAGATAAAAAATATATTTTTATAATGCTATTCTCTATATAAAGATTTCGCCTTTCTATTTCTAAAGATTTCGCCTTTCTATTTCTAAAGATTTCATCTTTTTATTTCTAAAGATTTCGCCTTTTCAAAAATAAAGATTTCTAACTTCTACAATACAAAAGATTTTATTTTTATATTTCACATATGATAAAAATCGAATTTTTTATCTTTCTATAATATAAAAATCAAACCTTTCTAATGAATAAAAATTATACCTTTTATCCCATAAAAATCAGATTTTTATCACTCTAAAAATTGAATCTTTATAAATTAAAAATCGGATTTTTATAATTAAAAATCAAATCTCTTTAACTCTTTTCATATAATAAAAATAAACTAATTTTACCTATGCTATAAAATAGAAAAAATTATTAGAAATCATTTCATTTCTAAGACATGTTAATTTCAGTTTGTAAATTCAATACTAACCATACAAATATCAGAAAAGAGAAAATCAATGCTGATTTATTCACCTTTAAATCGTTGTCTCTTTTCCCGTTCGAACACCGTAACGCAGCAGCTCCAAATCGATGATGGCAAGGGACAGGGCTGCTCTCGAGTGGGCGCGGCAGGCTGTAGATGAAGGCGAAAGCTTGGTCGAGGTGGTGTGGCCCGTTCAGTCGATCGCAGGCGAGGGGGAGGGGGGTCGGTTGCGTCGGAATCAGGGGGGAAGCTGTGGGCCACGGCGGCGGCGCGTTGTGGGGCTAGGGTTTGGCTCGGGCGTCTTCTGGTGGCGCTAGGGTTTTAAAGGAGGGGGGCTGCAGGGTCTGAACGGAGGAAGGGGGCGCGGAGGATCGGAAACGCCAAGGGGGGGAGCATCGTCGGTGAGAGGTGGCGGAGGCCCGTAGCGGCATCGCAAGGATTGATTTCGTTTTTTCTTTTTTTTTCTCTCTCTAAATGAATATCCAACGGGGGGGGGGGGGCTGAAAGGGAAGAGATTTTATTTTATTTTTTTAATTATTTAATCCCAAAAAGTTGACTTTTACATATGACCTCTAAACGAGGCCCACCGCCTGTCGTCCATAGCTAATTACCCCCATTCCGAACACAATGGGATATGTATCGTAGGCTGATTCGATCGTTTCGATTAGTTTCCGTTAAAATCAACATATAACTCTATATATTGAATTTAAACGCGCATTTCAATTTACCGGGGTCACATACTAACTCTAAAAATTCCCAAAAAATATTTTCTAGCTTCGTATTGACGATACGGTCCTAACAAAACTAGTTTCGTCGAATTCTGAGACCGTTGGAAAAATGGCCATTTTCCAGTCGATTAAAATCAACTGAAACAGGTCAAACACGTTTTCTTTTGCCACGCTCACATATTGATTCGAAAAATTATGAAATTTAGAATCTACCAATAACTTGACGCTGCGGATGCAACAAAAGTGGTTTCGTTGAAATCCGAGGTCGTTTGCAAAATGTCTATTTTTAAGGGCCTGAATTCCATAGCGACTATTCAGAATTTTCAACTGGACATATCTTTTGATTCCCGCTATGAAATTTCGATTTTTCTTATTCGTTGGAAAGATATTCTCAATTAGATCCTAATGTTTTTGGTTTCACTAAAATCCAGATTGTTTTGCACCCGGTACATTCAATTGAAGTTTGAAATCGAATTATCGAACTACCGCGCCATTTTCAATTCCTTTTATAATCATAAATAATTATTTATATTCTAACGACGACGTATATAAAATATACGTTCGAATTATATTCAAAATAAATTTTCCATCGATATTATTTAAAATAATTCATTTTAAATATTCAAAATTCGCTAAAATTGCCAAAATAAAAATTTTAAACTGGCCTGGATTTTCGGGTTGTTACAATCTCCCCCACTTAAAACTTTTCGTCCCCGAAAAGGAACAAAGTCGAAAGTGGTTTGATTAATCAACTCTACGTTCGATCTGGCTTCCATTTTCCAACTTTCCAGTTTCTGAGAATTTTCAAATTCTTCAAAAATTTGGCTAACACCCTAAATTTTCGAAAAATTTCGCCATAACCTCCCCTGCACCGGGAGCCACGGGAAAATCCCGAAATTGCCATATAGGCCTTCTGATCTCAAAAAGAAAAAGAAAAAGCCAAGCGGCTAGCCAATAGGCTCATAAAATCATCATCACCCAAACAAAACAGTAAATTGTAGTAAACATGTACCTATTTGTCGGGCAAACAAATTTTATTCTTCGGTTCTAACCTCCTTGCTATGACCAGTTCAATGTAAGTACATGTATATGCAAGCAAATGCGACTAATTTTCAATACAGTTCAATATTTGATTCAATTAGGCATAATGGTTCAAAATTGTCAAACAACTAAACAAACAACACAAACATCAATCAATTAGTGGATTGACGTTTCAAATTCATAAATTTGGTACATAGTCAAAAATCATGTTTTTGATGCCAAATCACAACAATAAATCTATCTATATAAGTTTTGGTTCTCACACCAGTCTAATGGAAATATATAGAAAGTCACACCTTCGAAACTCGAACACACACTACTGATGCTATATAGTCATCAGTAGAATCATATTCGGGCGACTAGAGTGTGATTCTATATCTATCTAATATATTAAAACTTCGAATATACGTTCATGACGCGTATATGCAAAATCTTTATATATTGGATTGTCCAAATTCAAAATAAATAAATATTTAAATACGTATACAATGGTTTAAATTTTCAAAACAAAATGGTTTTCATTTGAAAAAATATACTCTTCACACTCGTTCTAGGATAATACTGATTCTATCTCTAACGAGTCCTTCTAATTGGATATTACTAATCCAATATCTGATGAATTCTTTCGTATGGTTCTAATGTGTCTTGTTCTCGAGCTCTGTAAACCAAAGCTCTGATACCAAATGTGACGACATGGAATTTCGCTCGATCCGAATTAGTCGATAAACCGATCTAGACCGTTCGAAACCCCTGATCATTTTGAGAACAGGTCCAATCAGAACACAAACAGAAGAACATTTCATTGCTATTACAACAATTCCATCAGATATAAGAATATACAGAGTATAATTCAATAAACTACATTTGATAAATATCAGAGATTACAATAAATTACATAGCAGCGGAAAATAATACAAAGCACAACTGAAGGTGATATACGGATACAGAGCTTTCCGGATATCATTCCAGCTGTAAACCAGGATCCTATGAATATAAATCTGCAAAACCAAAACTACTAGCTGCCCGTGTGGAAAATAGGGGCACCCAGAGTTTAGGTTAAAACAATAAACTCCAGGTCAGTCATGTGACTGGTGTGAGAACTAAAACAGTTATTAATATTGGTTTTAAAGTTAGGTAAATCAAGGGACCACGCCGTATAACACGGAACGGGTTTCCTCCCAAGAATACCAGTGCATAGAACAAACAGCGCAATGCTAAATAAAGAAAAATGAAGCTGTTATAAGACCCAGGTCCTATCACACAATGCAACGCAAGCCGGAGGATAGGGTTTTCCCTTATAACAGCCAAAGCATGCTTGATACGTTTAAAACACATTATTTGATACAATTATAGGTGTATAGTGTCAAAACAATTTCAATCATAAATATCAATCATAGGCGGCATAGCTACCATCTACTATGTCGCCATACTAGTTCTACAATTAAAACCGCAATATCACGTATTGGAAATTGGATTCCGTCATGAGCCAAGGCAATGGGCAAGACCCTCTCCGCTTTCGAGACACTCTAGCAAATGTCTCAGGACTACACACTCTGGGCAATCCTAGATGCTTCAGGGCCGGTCCTCTCTTACATTTGAGGATTATTTATTCCTGAACACACGTTTCCCGGTCCTTACAGACCTAAAATCGAGGTGCCTCATCCAACAACCACATAGGTGAAAAGTATATAAATGTCAGGGCATGTAAGTCACTGACACCACCAAAGCTAGAACGTAACGTCGTGCTCTCCCTGCAGTCCTTATCCCGTTTTTGACTCATACCGAGGTGTGAGGCTCGCGAATTCACGTTATACACAAAGCTGCCACGTAGGTCGTGCTTTGATCATCAACCACAAGACTTTGCTTTTCAACAGAAGCCTTGATCCATGCAACTCAGCGTGCCACACAGGCAATTCATGCCATGCGATTGATATCTATCGATATATAACCTCTAAGCTCGTACGTCTCAAAGAAGGGCGTTAAGCAAGAGAATAAATTCTCCGCCGCCAAACAGATATATATATTTAACAGAAATCAATCAACACAGAATAAAATCCAATGTCAGACACACAATCCATTTACAAGTTCGTTCTGGGTCTGAACGAAACCGGAGGCACTTTCCTCGCATATCCATCGATCTCCAAGTACGTCTGGACGATCACTAACTGATTCCCTCATCTCGGGTGTACAACCCAATCAAGATCATCAGTAATCACCCAAACGATGTGAAGACTTCCGGTCTTCAACCACCGTCTTCATCTTCGACTTATCGTCGAATCGGTTATTCAGAATGGGTATAAACCCGGACTTTCCGAACAACCCGCGTATATTAAAAACAAATGTTACACAAACACAACATACGCCTCATTCCAATTCATCAGTCACTAACCGTGAATTAGCAAGAGAACAATTTCCCAAATATTAACCCTGAAGGCCGAAACCAACATCAGATCAATATCCAGGAAACCATTCTTCTTAACTAACCTACAGCTAGTTTCTAAATTCTACATTCTTAGGGAAAGGTTCCCATTAATTTTATCCAAGATAAATTCTTTAAAATTTATTCTTTAATCTTCCTTTGGATGTCATTTCAAACCAAATTATGGTTTTCTAAACTAGTCGAGATTAGCGAACCACACCGAAGTAATTATTTATTTATTTTTCCCAATCCCAACCTATTCATCCCATGAAGCAAAACTGGTAATACTCCATATCTAACACCGTGGTGTTATCGGTAAAATGAATTACCATTTCACGTTCAAATCTAATTAAAGATTTAACTATCGCTTTGGAGCAAAACTGGTGATACTCCATTCTCGCTCATTTGCCAAATTTGATAATTTAAATTATCAATTCACCTTTCAATCTAATTGCCGATTCATTAAAACTCCTTTTACTGGGTTAAAGAACTAATGTCATTTAAAACACAGTTCACGACAAACCTAAGTAACCCTCTGTTTATTATCGGGTTAAAGAACAAGTGTTATTTAAAATACCCTTCACGATAAATCCACAAATCAATTCTAATTCAATTCCAATTTATTTATTTAAAAATAAATGGGTTTTAATTTTAGTTCAAAACTAGTTCATTTCGATAAATATCTATTTTTATCTTTTCAACTATGGAGTTTTTCATCCTAGTTTTTCATAAATCATTTCTTATGATTTTACACAAATTATTACTACTTTTAATAATTTTATCAAGGCCCATACAGTCGATTTCCATCAACGGCCATCGAACTGCACTTACAGCGACCTTTTCCAAATTTGATTTGGACGTATCTCCAAATCCAATAGTTAGATTTTAAATTTCTAATATTCGTTAGAAAGCTCTTTTCGATACGAACCCAACGGTTCCGGTTTTAGGAGAATCCGACGGTCGGATCTCCCGTAATGTCCGTTTGAAATAAATGGTCGAAATCCATGAACTCCCGCGGCGCGGCGCGTTCTATTCAGGCCATTATATTATATATATAATATATATAATATATATTTCGTCGATTCTATTTTAAACGAATTTTATAAATAGTTTTGAATTCGTTTCAAAAACAATTTCAACCTTTATTTCAAATTCAAATCAAAATTGAATTTTCTATTATAAATCCTTTTTACTTTCATTTCTATTTGATTTCAATTCAAATCGATTTTAATTCGATTCGAATTCATTTTCTTTTCAATTCAATTCGATTCGAATTCGTTTTCTTTTTAATTCAATTCAAATTCGTTTTTTTATTCAATTCAAATCAAATTCGTTTTCTATTCAATTCAAATCAAATTCAATTCGTTTTCTAATTAAATCAAATTCAATTCGTTTTCTATTCAAATCAAATCAAATTCGTTATATATTCAATTCAAATCAAATTCGTTATATATTCAATTCAAATCAAATTCAATATATATTTTCAATTGATATCAAATTCGTTATATATTTTCAATTGAAATCAAATTCGTTATCTATTCAATTGAAATCAAATTCGTTATATATTTTCAATTGAAATCAAATTCGTTTTCTATTCAATTCGAATTCAATTTATAAAAACGAATATAATCGATATAAATATCGATTCGTGTCAAAATAGCGCATCTCTAATTAATACGGCTTTATATATCTCAATAATTCCGTTATTCTATTCAACAAATGAATATTTATCTTTTTTCTCAACACACGACTAATCTCAACGAATGAGTACTGTCCACGTGTGACTATTTTTGTTATTTAAAATATTTTATAAAATTTGGGTATCTATCGTTTGATTTTCAATTAGACTCCACCGTGAAGTAGTTCTAATTTTAAATATGATAAAGATGTATATTTTATTATTAAAATATTTCGTTCAACACATGACTAATCTCAACGGATGAGTACTGTCAACACATGAACCTTTATTTTATAATGATAAAGACGTAAGTTTTATTGTTAAAATATTTCGTTCAACACATGACTAATCTCAACGGATGAGTACAGTCAACACATGAACCTTTATTTTATAATATTCTTTATTTTCTAAATTGGAATGAGGCCCAATCAATTACCATATAAAGTTAATTATATAGATTCCATACAACACATGTATATAATAGCAACGATAAATAGTCAACCTTAATCCAAAGTGCACTACACTGTATAAGCATTAAATATAGATATCTAACGCTTATAACAGCCTGTCGATCCATCGATCGACATACGACTAATTATTGGGATTAGTGTATGTCATATATTATCCCAATACCCGTGTGGCGTTTCAAACAATCAAACACTGATTTTATTTGTGCAGTTGGGCGATGTGTAAAATTTATCGTCCCAATCAATGTCCTTCAAATAGGTGTACATAAACAAACCGTCCGGTTTGTAAATGAATATTTATTTATTCACATTCACGTTAAAAATTATATTTTTAACGATAAAACATTTTATTTCAACACATGAATTTTTATTCAGTTCATTTATCAAATAAAATGATATCTTTATTTTTCTAACTTGTTTTAGAAAATTTCGGCGGCATAACGGCACGATACTAGAAACGGGACAAGGCCTAGCCTTATCCCCGGTCTAGTGATGGCCCACGCCATACACATATCAATCAAATCAGTTTCATTTCACCAAACAATTCAATTCAAACCAAATAATCTAACCAACTACACAACCAAACAAACAAGTCCATGGTCTGTGGACGATTGTGTCGGGTGCTACTAAACACCGTCTGCATCCTAGTATATATATATAACTAGAAAAAGGAATTGAAGAGTGAGAAGTTCTCACCAATAGCTAAACCAAACACCACGACTCTTCTTAGGTAGAAATCTTCGTCGTTCTCGTCTCTTATCACTTTCGTCGCCTGTATTCTCTACATATGTAAAAATCGAATTTTTACTTTGCTATTCAATATATAAAAATCGAATTTTTTACTTTGCTATTCAATATATAAAAATCGAATTTTTACTTCGTTATTCAATATATAAAAATCGAATTTTTACTTCGCTACTATATAGATAAAAATATATTTTTATCATGCTATTCTCTATATAAAGATTTCGCCTTTCTATTTCTAAAGATTTCGCCTTTCTATTTCTAAAGATTTCATCTTTTTATTTCTATAGATTTCAACTTTTTATTTCTAAAGATTTCGCCTTTTCAAAAATAAAGATTTCTAACTTCTACAATACAAAAGATTATATTTTTATATTTCACATATGATAAAAATCGAATTTTTTATCTTTCTATAATATAAAAATCAAACCTTTCAATGAATAAAAATTATACCTTTTATCCCATAAAAATCAGATTTTTATCACACTAAAAATTGAATCTTTATAAATTAAAAATCGGATTTTTATAATTAAAAATCAAATCTCTTTAACTCTTTTCATATAATAAAAATAAACTAATTTTACCTATGATATAAATGTGAAAACCCGTAACTTCCCCGTAAAGGAAAATGCCGGATAGTTCGAGAACAAGCCACAACAGAACGCATACAAAAGAACATTTCATTGTATATCACAACAATGCATCAGATTACAAGAATATACAGAGTATAAATGAATATTACACAGAAATATCAGAGATTTAAATTACATTTAAATACATAGCAGCGGAAAATAATACAATACACAACTGTGAAAGAGATATACGGATACAAAGCTTTCCGGATATCGTTCCAGCTGTAAACCAGGATCCTGTGAATATAAATCTGTAAAACCAAAACTACTAGCTGCCCGTGTCAAAATAAGGGCACCCAGAGTTTAGGTCAAAACAATAAACTCCAGGTCAGTCGTGTGACTGGTGTGAGAACTAAAACAGTTATTAATATTTATTTTAAAAGTTAGGTAAATCAAGGGACCACGCCGTATAACACGGAACGAGTTTCCTCCCAAGAATACCAGTGCATAAAACAAACAGCGCAATGCTAAATAAAGAAAAATGAAGCTGTTATAAGACCCAGGTCCCATCACACAATGCAACGCAGCCGAGGATAGGGTTTTCCCTTATAACAGCCAAAGAATGCTTAGTACGTTTAAAACAAATCATTTGATACTACTATAAGTGCATAGTGTATAAAACAACTTCAAATCATAAGTATCAATCATAGGCGGCATGGGTACCATATATCATGTCACCATACTAGTTCTACAATTAAAACCGCAAAATCACGTATTTGGAAATTGGATTTCCATCTATGAACCGAGGCAAAAGATAGTCCTCAACCGATTCGTGACTCTCTAGCCCGAGCCACAGGTCAGAGCTCGAGTGACCTTGGAGCGACAGGGCCGGTCCACCGATGTGGATTAAACTTAAACCCTGAACATGCGTTCCCCCGCCCTATGGGGCGTAAATGAGCCAACGAATGACTCCATCGGTTCGAGAACGACCGATCAATCCGAGGCGCCTCGCAACAGCAACAACCACATAAGTCAAACTCGTCAGGGCGTGTAAAACCACTGACGCCACTTCTAACTAGAAAGAAACGCATGCCCTCCCTGAGGTCCGTCTCCCTTTTTGGTTCATACCGGGTGTGAAACTCGCGAAGTAAACGTTACACAAAGCTACGCCACAAAGGCCGTGCTTTGATCATCACCACAAGACTTTGCTTTTCAACAGAAGCCTCGATCAATTGCCACTTAGGCATGCCACACAGGCAATTCACTCCATGCGTTTGATATCCATCAATATATAACCCCTGAGCTCGTACGTCTCAGAGAAGGGCGTTAAGCAAGAGAATAAATTCTCCGCCGCCAAACAGATATATATTTAATAGAGATCAATCACACGGACTAAAATCCAATGTCAGGCACACAGTCCATTTACAAGTCCGTTCTGGGTCTGAACGAAACCGGGGGCACCTAGTACCCCGCATATCCATCGATCTCCAAGTACGTCTGGACGATCACTAACTGTTTCCATCTTCTTGGGTGTACAGCCCAATCAAGATCATCAGTAATTACCCAAACGACGTGAAGACCTCCGGTCTTCGACCATCGTCTTCATCTTCGACTTATCGTCGTATCAGTTATTCAGAATGGGATAAACCCGGTCTTTCCGAATAACTCGCGTATATTTTAAATAAGTGTTACGCAAACACAACATACGCCTCATTCCAATTCGTCAGTCACTAACCGTAAATTAATCAAGAGGATAATTCCCCAAATATTAACCCCGAAGGCCGAAACCAACATCAGATCAATATCCAGAAAACCATTCTGCTTAGCTAACCGACAGTTAGTTTCTGATTTCACATTCATAGGGAAAGGTTCCCATTAATTTTATCCAAGATAAATTCCTTGAATTTATTCTTTATTCTATTTTTGAATCTCAATTCAAACTAGTCGGGATTAGCGAACCTTACCGAAGTAATTATTTATTTTAATTTCCCCATCCCAACCTATTCATCCCATGAAGTAAAACTGGTAATACTTCATATCTAACACCACAGTGTTATCGGTAAATTCAATTACCATTTCACGTTCAAATCTAATTAAAGATTTAACTATCGCCTGGAGCAAAACTAGTGATACTCCATTTTCGATCATTTCAATCTAATTAAAGATTCATTAAAACTCCACTTAGTTTTAATCTTCGACTGGGTTAAAGAATCAGTGTCATTTAAAACACGGTTCACGATAAACCCAAAATCACATTCATTAATTATCGGGTTAAAGAACGAGTGTTATTTAAAACATTGTTTACGATAAACCCAAAAATCAATATCGATTCAATTCCAATTAAATATTATTTAATTGGTACACTTCGTTAAATCTAAACAAAAAGATTTAATCTTTTCTCAACTGGGTTCAAGAACAGTGTTAGTGAAGACACCATTCACGACAAACCCAAATCACATTTGATATTCAATACAAGGCTCTGAATAGAAAATATACTGGCTTATATTCAATATCAAATTCTACGACTAACAAATATCGCATTGGAAATAACGATATATATATATCTTTCAAATTCCCATAACAATATCTGTATCATCACGAAATCCAACATCGAAATATTCCGAAGGCAATTTCGATTCAAATCCATTCCAATGCAATCATTGGAAATTCTGGTTATTTTCAAAACCATTTCAAATTCAATTTATTTATTTAAAAATAAATAGAATTGTAATTCTAGTTCAAAACTAGTTCATTTCGATAAAAATCTATTTTTATCTTTTCAAATATGGAGTTTTTCATCCCAATTCTTTCTAAATCATTTCTTATGATTTTACACAAATTATTACTATTTTGAATAATTTTATCAAGGCCCGTACAGTCGATTTCCATCAACGGCCATCGAACTGCACTTACAGCGACCTTTTTCAAATTTGATTTGGACGTAACTCCAAATCCAACCGTTAGATTTCAAATTTCTAATATTCGTTAGAAAGCTCTTTTCGATACGAACCCAACGGTTCCAGTTTTAGGAGAATCCGACGGTCGGATCTCCCGTAATGTCCGTTTGAAATAAATGGTCGAAATTCACGAACTGCCGCGGCGCGGCGCGTTCTATTTAGGCCATTATATTATATATATAATATATATAATATATATTTCGTCGATTTCTATTTAAAACGAATTATATGAATAGTTTTAAATTCGTTTCAAAAGCAATTTCAACTTCCTTTTCAATTCAAATCAAAATTGAATTCTTCTTTATAAATTCGTTTTAAAATTCATTTCTATTCAATTCAAATTTCAATTCAATTTGAATTCATTTCAATTCGCTTTCAATTCAATTTGAAATCGTTTTTAATTCAATTCATTTCGAAATCGTTATCAATTCAATTCATTTCGAAATCGTTTTTAATTCAATTCATTTCGAAATCGTTTTTAATTCAATTCATTTCGAAATCGTTTTCAATTCAATTCATTTCGAAATCGTTTTTAATTCAATTCATTTCGAAATCGTTTTCAATTCATTTCGAAATCGTTTTTAATTCAATTCATTTCGAAATCGTTTTTAATTCAATTCATTTCGAAATCGTTTTTAATTCAATTCATTTCGAAATCGTTTTTAATTCAATTCATTTCGAAATCATTTTTAATTCAATTCATTTCAAAATGAATAAAATCGATATAAATATCGTTCACGTCAAAATAGCGTCAATCTAATCAACACGGCTTCATAAATTTCTATTTTCAAATATCCTATTTCAAATATTTCTTTTTCAAAATAGTTGTTATTATCAAAAATTTTCGTTCAACACATGACCAGTCTCAATGGATGAGTACTGTCAACACATGAACCTTTATTTTTATATTGATAAAGATGTAAATTTTATTACTAAAATATTTCGTTCAACCCATGACCAATCTCAATGGATGAGTACTGTCAACACATGAACTTTTATTTTATAATGATAAAAATGTAAATTTTATTACTAAAATATTTCGTTCAACACATGACCAATCTCAACGGATGAGTACAGTCAACACATGAACCTTTATTTTATATTGATAAAAATGTAAATTTTATTACTAAAATATTTCGTTCAACACATGACCAATCTCAACGGATGAGTACAGTCAACACATGAACCTTTATTTTATAATATTCTTTATTTTTCAAATTGGAATGAGGCCCAATCAATTACCATATAAAGTTAATTATATGGATTTTCATACAACACATGTATAATAGCATTGAAAAATAATCAACCATCAACCAAAGTGCACTACACTGTGTAAGCATCAAATATAGATATCTAACGCTTATAACAGTCTGTCAATCAATCGATTGACATATTTAATCAATCAGGATGAGTGAACTTTAAATTTCATCCCAACACCCGTGTGGGGTTTCAAATCAACAAACATTTATTTTTATTTGTGCAGTTGGGCGATGTGTAAAATTTATCGTCCCAATCACTGTCCTTC
The DNA here is from genome assembly GCA_030737875.1 of Allium sativum. Taxonomy (NCBI): domain Eukaryota; kingdom Viridiplantae; phylum Streptophyta; class Magnoliopsida; order Asparagales; family Amaryllidaceae; genus Allium; species Allium sativum. The sequence continues at coordinate 437,603,951 of CM060912.1, forward strand.
AAATAGGTGTACATAAACAAACCGTCCGGTTTGTAAATGAATATTTTATTTTATTCACTTCACGTTAAAAATTATATTTTTAACGATAAAATATTTTATTTTAACATATGAATTTCTATTCGGTTCATTTATTCAATAAAATTGATAGTTTTATTTTTCTAACATATTTTAGAAAATTTCGGCGGCATAACGGCACGATACTAGAAACGGGACAAGGCCTAGCCTTATCCCCGGTCTAGTGAAGGCCCACGCCATTCACACATCAATCAAATTCACCAAACAACCAAATTCAAATCAAATCATCTTACTAATTTATGCAACCAAACAAACAAGTCCATGGTCTGTGGACGATTGTGTCGGGTGCTACTAAGCACCGTCTGCATCCTAGTATATATATATAACTAGAAAATGAAATTGAAAGGTGAGAAATTCTCACCGAAAGCTATCCAATCACGACACTTCATTGATATAAATCTTCTTCGTTCTCGCCCTTTTGTCACCTTTGTTGTCCGCTTTCACTACATATGTAAAAATCGAATTTTTACTTCGCTATCCAATATATAAAAATCATATTTTTATTTCGAAGTTCAATATATAAAAATCGAATTTTTACTTTGTTATTCAATATAAAAAAAAATCGAATTTTTACTTCGTTATTCAATATAAAAAAAATCGAATTTTTACTTCGTTATTCAAAATAGAAAAATCGAATTTTTACTTCGAAGCATATGTATATTTTCCCTTTCTTTTTTCTTTTCTTTCTTCTTTTTTTTTCCTAAAAAAAACATATTTCTATATTCAAAACAATTCTTTTTACATTTTAAAAGTAATTCTAATTTATTATTTAAAACATCGCCATTTTTATTTCTAAAAATCAAAGCTATTTTTATTTTATATAAATCAAAGCTATTTTTATTTTATATAAATCAAAGCTATTTTTATTTTATATAAATCAAAGCTATTTTTATTTTATATAAATCAAAGCTATTTTTATTTTATATAAAACTGATTTTAAATTATTTTCTTTTTCTAAATTTTCAGATTTTAAAACCATGCACTTACTAAATAAAAATAAAATAAAATAAAAATCACCTCAATTTCCTTCTCGTTTTAGAACCCCTGCCACCATCGATTGAAAAAAACTGGCCGCCGCACCTCCAAAGATGATCGGAACCGAATCCGACCCTGCCCCCCTGACCGCCTTCGAATTCCGCGCCTCCTGCCAGAGTTCAGGCGAACTCGGTCGCCTCCAGCGTCGGAAAGTGGGCCACGAACTCAGCGACATTAAGGAGGTGTCGAGCTGGGGTGGAGCGATGTTAGTGGAGCGGAGCGACTGGGTGGAGGTGAACGCCGGTGGAGCGATGGGGCTAGGCGACGAGGCTCGTGGGTTTTTTCTTTTCTTTTTTTTTATTTTATTTTTCAGATCTGAACGATATGAAGGAAGGGGGGGGGAGTACATGAGAATTTATATATTTTAATATTATTTTAATTTTTTTATTCAAAAAGTTGACTTTTACTTTTGACCTCAAAACGAGGCCCACCGCCTGCCGACCATAGCGTTTTACCCTCATTCCGAACACAATGGGATATGTATCGTAGGCTGATTCGGCTGTTGCAATCAGTTTCCATTGAAATCAACATATAACTCTATATATTGAATTTGAACGCGATTTCAATTTATCGGGGTCACATACGAGCTTTAAAAATTCCAGAAAAATATTTTCTAGCTTCGTATTGACGATACGGTCCTAACAAAACTAGTTTCGCCGAATTTTGAGACCGTTTGAAAAATGGCCAAATTCCAGTCGATTAAAATCAACTGAAACTGGTAAAACGCGTTTTCCTTTGCCACGCTCACATATTGATTCGAAAAATTATGAAATTTGAAACCTAGAAATAATTTGACAACACGGATCCAACAAAACTGGTTTCGTCGAAATCTGAGGTCATTTGCAAAATTCCCATTTTTAAGGGCCTGAATTCCATAGCGACTATTCAGAATTTTCAACTGGACATATCCATTGATTCCCGCTATGAAATTTCGATTTTTCGGATTCGTTGGAAAGATATCATCAATTAGATCCTATGATTTTTGGTTTCACTAAAATCCGGATTGTTTTGCACCCGGTACATTCAATTGAAGTTTGAAATCGAATTATCGAACTACCGCGCCATTTTCAATTCCTTTTATAAATATAAATAAATATTTATATTCTAACGACGACGCGTATATAATATATACGTTCTAATTCCATTCAAAATAAATTTCTCGTCGTTTTTATTTAAAATAATTCATTTTAAATAATCAAAATTCGCTAAAATTGCCAAAATAAAAATTTTAAACTGGCCCAGATTTTCGGGTTGTTACAATCTCCCCCACTTAAAACTTTTCGTCCCCGAAAAGGAACAAAGTCGAAAGTGGTTTGATTAATCAACTCTACGTTCGATCTGGCTTCCATTCTCCAACTTTTCAGTTTCTGAGAATTTTCAAAAATTTCAAAAATTTGGCTAACACCCTAAATTTTCGAAAAATTTCGCCAGAACCTCCCCTGCAATGGGAGCATCGGGAAATTTCAAATAGCTTCCCCGGTCCTTCAGATCTCAAAAAGAAAAAGAAAAAGCCAAGCGGCTAGCCAATAGGCTCATAAAATCATCATCACCCAAACAAAACAGTAAATTATGTACTAAACATGTACCTATTTGTCGGGCAAACAAATTTTATTCTCTGCTCTAGCCTCCTTGCTATGACCTGTTCAATGTAAATACATGTATATGCAAGCAAATGCGACCCATTTTCAATATAATTCAATATTTGGTTCAATTAGGCTAAATGGTTCAAAATTATCAACCAAATAAACAATCAACACAAACATCAATCAATTAGTGAATTATCATTTCAAATTCATAATTTTGATATATAGTCAAATCAGATTTTTGATACCAAATCACAACAATAGGCCCTATCTAATTTTGGTTCTCACACCAGTCAATAGGAAATATATAGAAATCTCACTTTCGTCACTCGAAAATAAATACTGGCGACAGTGCCCCATCACCAGAATTATCCCCGGGCAACTAGAGTATGATTCTATAACCATCCAGTATATTAAAACTTCGAATACACGTTTGCAAGACGCATATGCAAAATCTTTATATATCGGATTGTCCAAATCAATTTAAACTAAATAATCAAATACGAATAATTGATTTTAAATTTTCAAAACAAAATTGGTTTTCATTTTTCAAATATACTCTTCACACTCGTTCTAGGATACTACTGATCCCATCTCTAACGAGTCATTCCCATTGGATATTACTAATCCAATATCTGATGAATTCTTTCGTATGGTTCTAATGTGCCTTGTTCCCTGAGCTTTGTAAACCAAAGCTCTGATACCAACTGTAAAAACCCGTAACTTCCCCGTAAAGGAAAGTGCCGGATAGTTCGAGAACAAGCCACAACAGAACGCATACAAAAGAACATTTCATTGTATATCACAACAATGCATCAGATTATAAGAATATACAGAGTATAAATGAATATTACACAGAAATATCAGAGATTTAAATTACATTTAAATACATAGCAGCGGAAAATAATACAATACACAACTGTGAAAGAGATATACGGATACAAAGCTTTCCGGATATCGTTCCAGCTGTAAACCAGGATCCTGTGAATATAAATCTGTAAAACCAAAACTACTAGCTGCCCGTGTCAAAATAAGGGCACCCAGAGTTTAGGTCAAAACAATAAACTCCAGGTCAGTCATGTGACTGGTGTGAGAACTAAAACAGTTATTAATATTTATTTTAAAAGTTAGGTAAATCAAGGGACCACGCCGTATAACACGGAACGGGTTTCCTCCCAAGAATACCAGTGCATAAAACAAACAGCGCAATGCTAAATAAAGAAAAATGAAGCTGTTATAAGACCCAGGTCCCATCACACAATGCAACACAGCCGAGGATAGGGTTTTCCCTTATAACAGCCAAAGAATGCTTAGTACGTTTAAAACAAATCATTTGATACTACTATAAGTGCATAGTGTATAAAACAACTTCAAATCATAAGTATCAATCATAGGCGGCATGGGTACCATATATCATGTCACCATACTAGTTCTACAATTAAAACCGCAAAATCACGTGTTTGGAAATTGGATTTCCGTCTATGAATCGAGGCAAAAGATAGTCCTCAACCGATTCGTGACTCTCTAGCCCGAGCCACAGGTCAGAGCTCGAGTGACCTTGGAGCGACAGGGCCGGTCCACCGATGTGGATTAAACTTAAACCCTGAACATGCGTTCCCCCGCCCTATGGGGCGTAAATGAGCCAACGAATGACTCCATCGGTTCGAGAACGACCGATCAATCCGAGGCGCCTCGCAACAGCAACAACCACATAAGTCAAACTCGTCAGGGCGTGTAAAACCACTGACACCACTTCTAACTAGAAAGAAACGCATGCCCTCCCTGAGGTCCGTCTCCCGTTTTTGGTTCATACCGGGTGTGAAACTCGCGAAGTAAACGTTACACAAAGCTACGCCACAAAGGCCGTGCTTTGATCATCACCACAAGACTTTGCTTTTCAACAGAAGCCTCGATCAATTGCCACTTAGGCATGCCACACAGGCAATTCACTCCATGCGTTTGATATCCATCAATATATAACCCCTGAGCTCGTACGTCTCAGAGAAGGGCGTTAAGCAAGAGAATAAATTCTCCGCCGCCAAACAGATATATATTTAATAGAGATCAATCACACGGACTAAAATCCAATGTCAGGCACACACTCCATTTACAAGTCCGTTCTGGGTCTGAACGAAACCGGGGGCACCTAGTACCCCGCATATCCATCGATCTCCAAGTACGTCTGGACGATCACTAACTGTTTCCATCTTTTTGGGTGTACAGCCCAATCAAGATCATCAGTAATTACCCAAACGACGTGAAGACCTCCGGTCTTCAATCATCGTCTTCATCTTCGACTTATCGTCGTATCAGTTATTCAGAATGGGGTAAACCCGGTCTTTCCGAATAACTCGCGTATATTTTAAATAAGTGTTACGCAAACACAACATACGCCTCATTCCAATTCGTCAGTCACTAACCGTAAATTAATCAAGAGGATAATTCCCCAAATATTAACCCCGAAGGCCGAAACCAACATCAGATCAATATCCAGAAAACCATTCTGCTTAGCTAACCGACAGTTAGTTTCTGATTTCACATTCATAGGGAAAGGTTCCCATTAATTTTATCCAAGATAAATTCCTTGAATTTATTCTTTATTCTATTTTTGAATCTCAATTCAAACTAGTCGGGATTAGCGAACCTTACCGAAGTAATTATTTATTTTAATTTCCCCATCCCAACCTATTCATCCCATGAAGTAAAACTGGTAATACTTCATATCTAACACCACAGTGTTATCGGTAAATTCAATTACCATTTCACGTTCAAATCTAATTAAAGATTTAACTATCGCCTGGAGCAAAACTGGTGATACTCCATTTTCGATCATTTCAATCTAATTAAAGATTCATTAAAACTCCACTTAGTTTTAATCTTCGACTGGGTTAAAGAATCAGTGTCATTTAAAACACGATTCACGATAAACCCAAAATCACATTCATTAATTATCGGGTTAAAAAACGAGTGTTATTTAAAACACTGTTCACGATAAACCCAAAAATCAATATCGATTCAATTCCAATTAAATATTATTTAATTGGTACACTTCGTTAAATCTAAACAAAAAGATTTAATCTTTTCTCAACTGGGTTCAAGAACAGTGTTAGTGAAGACACCATTCACGACAAACCCAAATCACATTTGATATTCAATACAAGGCTCTGAATAGAAAATATACCAGCTTATATTCAATATCAAATTCTACGACTAACAAATATCGCATTGGAAATAACGATATATATATATATATCTTTCAAATTCCCATAACAATATCTGTATCATCACGAAATCCAACATCGAAATATTCCGAAGGCAATTTCGATTCAAATCCATTCCAATGCAATCATTGGAAATTCTGGTTATTTTCAAAACCATTTCAAATTCAATTTATTTATTTAAAAATAAATAGAATTGTAATTCTAGTTCAAAACTAGTTCATTTCGATAAAAATCTATTTTTATCTTTTCAAATATGGAGTTTTTCATCCCAATTCTTTCTAAATCATTTCTTATGATTTTACACAAATTATTACTATTTTGAATAATTTTATCAAGGCCCGTACAGTCGATTTCCATCAACGGCCATCGAACTGCACTTACAGCGACCTTTTTCAAATTTGATTTGGACGTAACTCCAAATCCAACCGTTAGATTTCAAATTTCTAATATTCGTTAGAAAGCTCTTTTCGATACGAACCCAACGGTTCCGGTTTTAGGAGAATCCGACGGTCGGATCTCCCGTAATGTCCGTTTGAAATAAATGGTCGAAATTCACGAACTGCCGCGGCGCGGCGCGTTCTATTCAGGCCATTATATTATATATATAATATATATAATATATATTTCGTCGATTTCTATTTAAAACGAATTATATGAATAGTTTTAAATTCGTTTCAAAAGCAATTTCAACTTCCTTTTCAATTCAAATCAAAATTGAATTCTTCTTTATAAATTCGTTTTAAAATTCATTTCTATTCAATTCAAATTTCAATTCAATTTGAATTCATTTCAATTCGCTTTCAATTCAATTTGAATTCGTTTTCAATTTAATTCATTTCGAAATCGTTTTTAATTCAATTCATTTCGAAATCGTTTTTAATTCAATTCATTTCGAAATCGTTTTCAATTCAATTCATTTCGAAATCGTTTTTAATTCAATTCATTTCGAAATCGTTTTTAATTCAATTCATTTCGAAATCGTTTTCAATTCAATTCATTTCGAAATCGTTTTTAATTCAATTCATTTCGAAATCGTTTTCAATTCAATTCATTTCGAAATCGTTTTTAATTCAATTCATTTCGAAATCGTTTTTAATTCAATTCATTTCGAAATCGTTTTTAATTCAATTCATTTCGAAATCGTTTTTAATTCAATTCATTTCGAAATCATTTTTAATTATATTCATTTCAAAATGAATAAAATCGATATAAATATCGTTCACGTCAAAATGGCGTCAATCTAATCAACACGGCTTCATAAATTTCTATTTTCAAATATCCTATTTCAAATATTTCTTTTTCAAAATAGTTGTTATTATCAAAATATTTCGTTCAACACATGACCAATCTCAAAGGATGAGTACTGTCAACACATGAACCTTTATTTTTATATTGATAAAGATGTAAATTTTATTACTAAAATATTTCGTTCAACACATGACCAATCTCAATGGATGAGTACTGTCAACACATGAACCTTTATTTTATATTGATAAAAATGTAAATTTTATTACTAAAATATTTCGTTCAACACATGACCAATCTCAACGGATGAGTACAGTCAACACATGAACCTTTATTTTATATTGATAAAAATGTAAATTTTATTACTAAAATATTTCGTTCAACACATGACCAATCTCAACGGATGAGTACAGTCAACACATGAACCTTTATTTTATAATATTCTTTATTTTTCAAATTGGAATGAGGCCCAATCAATTACCATATAAAGTTAATTATATGGATTTTCATACAATACATGTATAATAGCATTGAAAAATAATCAACCATCAACCAAAGTGCACTACACTGTGTAAGCATCAAATATAGATATCTAACGCTTATAACAGTCTGTCAATCAATCGATTGACATATTTAATCAATCAGGATGAGTGAACTTTAAATTTCATCCCAACACCCGTGTGGGGTTTCAAATCAACAAACATTTATTTTTATTTGTGCAGTTGGGCGATGTGTAAAATTTATCGTCCCAATCACTGTCCTTCAAATAGGTGTACATAAACAAACCGTCCGGTTTGTAAATGAATATTTTATTTTATTCACTTCACGTTAAAAATTATATTTTTAACGATAAAATATTTTATTTTAACATATGAATTTCTATTCGGTTCATTTATTCAATAAAATTGATAGTTTTATTTTTCTAACATATTTTAGAAAATTTCGGCGGCATAACGGCACGATACTAGAAACGGGACAAGGCCTAGCCTTATCCCCGGTCTAGTGAAGGCCCACGCCATTCACACATCAATCAAATTCACCAAACAACCAAATTCAAATCAAATCATCTTACTAATTTATGCAACCAAACAAACAAGTCCATGGTCTGTGGACGATTGTGTCGGGTGCTACTAAGCACCGTCTGCATCCTAGTATATATATATAACTAGAAAATGAAATTGAAAGGTGAGAAATTCTCACCGAAAGCTATCCAATCACGACACTTCATTGATATAAATCTTCTTCGTTCTCGCCCTTTTGTCACCTTTGTTGTCCGCTTTCACTACATATGTAAAAATCGAATTTTTACTTCGCTATCCAATATATAAAAATCATATTTTTATTTCGAAGTTCAATATATAAAAATCGAATTTTTACTTTGTTATTCAATATAAAAAAAAAATCGAATTTTTACTTCGTTATTCAATATAAAAAAAATCGAATTTTTACTTCGTTATTCAAAATAGAAAAATCGAATTTTTACTTCGAAGCATATGTATATTTTCCCTTTCTTTTTTCTTTTCTTTCTTCTTTTTTTTTCCTAAAAAAAACATATTTCTATATTCAAAACAATTCTTTTTACATTTTAAAAGTAATTCTAATTTATTATTTAAAACATCGCCATTTTTATTTCTAAAAATCAAATCTATTTTTATTTTATATAAATCAAAGCTATTTTTATTTTATATAAATCAAAGCTATTTTTATTTTATATAAATCAAAGCTATTTTTATTTTATATAAATCAAAGCTATTTTTATTTTATATAAAACTGATTTTAAATTATTTTCTTTTTCTAAATTTTCAGATTTTAAAACCATGCACTTACTAAATAAAAATAAAATAAAATAAAAATCACCTCAATTTCCTTCTCGTTTTAGAACCCCTGCCACCATCGATTGAAAAAAACTGGCCGCCGCACCTCCAAAGATGATCGGAACCGAATCCGACCCTGCCCCCCTGACCGCCTTCGAATTCCGCGCCTCCTGCCAGAGTTCAGGCGAACTCGGTCGCCTCCAGCGTCGGAAAGTGGGCCACGAACTCGGCGACATTGAGGAGGTGTCGAGCTGGGGTGGAGCGATGTTAGTGGAGCGGAGCGACTGGGTGGAGGTGAACGCCGGTGGAGCGATGGGGCTAGGCGACGAGGCTCGTGGGTTTTTTTCTTTTTCTTTTTTTTTATTTTATTTTTCAGATCTGAACGATATGAAGGAAGGGGGGGAGTACATGAGAATTTATATATTTTATTATTATTTTAATTTTTTTATTCAAAAAGTTGACTTTTACTTTTGACCTCAAAACGAGGCCCACCGCCTGCCGACCATAGCGTTTTACCCCCATTCCGAACACAATGGGATATGTATCGTAGGCTGATTCGGCTGTTGCAATCAGTTTCCGTTGAAATCAACATATAACTCTATATATTGAATTTGAACGCGATTTCAATTTACCGGGGTCACATACGAGCTTTAAAAATTCCAGAAAAATATTTTCTAGCTTCGTATTGACGATACGGTCCTAACAAAACTAGTTTCGCCGAATTCTGAGACCGTTTGAAAAATGGCCAATTTCCAGTCGATTAAAATCAACTGAAACTGGTAAAACGCATTTTCCTTTTCCACGCTCACATATTGATTCGAAAAATTATGAAATTTGAAACCTAGCAATAATTTGACATCACGGATCCAACAAAACTGGTTTCGTCGAAATCTGAGGTCATTTGCAAAATTCCCATTTTTAAGGGCCTGAATTCCATAGCGACTATTCAGAATTTTCAACTGGACATATCCATTGATTCCCGCTATGAAATTTCGATTTTTCGGATTCGTTGGAAAGATATCATCAATTAGATCCTATGATTTTTGGTTTCACTAAAATCCGGATTGTTTTGCACCCGGTACATTCAATTGAAGTTTGAAATCGAATTATCGAACTACCGCGCCATTTTCAATTCGTTTTATAAATATAAATAAATATTTATATTCTAACGACGACGCGTATATAATATATACGTTCTAATTCCATTCAAAATAAATTTCTCGTCATTTTTATTTAAAATAATTCATTTTAAATAATCAAAATTCGCTAAAATTGCCAAAATAAAAATTTTAAACTGGCCCAGATTTTCGGGTTGTTACAATAAAATAGAAAAACTTATTAGAAATCATTTCATTTCTGAGACATGTTAATTTCAGTTTGTAAAATCAATACTAACCATACAAAGATCAGAAAAGAGAAAATCAATGCTGATTTATTCACCTTTAAATCGTTGTCTCTTTTCCCGTTCGAACACTGTAACGCAGCAGCTCCAAATCGATGATGGCAGGGGACAGGGCTTCTCTCGAGTGGGCGCGGCAGGCTGTAGATGAAGGCGGAAGCTTGGCCGAGGTGGTGTGGCCCGTTCAGTCGATCGCAGGCGAGGGGGGTCGGTTGCGTCGGAATCAGGGGGGAAGCTATGGGCCACGGCGGCGGCGCGTTGTGGGGCTAGGGTTTGGCTCGGGCATCTTCTGGTGGCGCTAGGGTTTTAAAGGGGGGGCTGCAGGGTCTGAACGGAGGAAGGGGGCGCGGAGGATCGGAAACGCCAAGGGGGGAGCATCGTCGGTGAGAGGTGGCGGAGGCCCGGAGCGGCATCGCGAGGATCGATTTCGTTTTTTTCTTTTTTTTATCTCTGAATGAATATCCAACGGGGGGGGGGGGGGGGGGGGCTGAAAGGGATTAAGGGGAAGAGATTTTATTTTATTTTTTTAATTATTTAATCCCAAAAATTTGACTTTTACATATGACCTCTAAACGAGGCCCACCGCCTGTCGTCCATAGCTAATTACCCTCATTCCGAACACAATGGGATATGTATCGTAGGCTGATTCGATCGTTTCGATCAGTTTCTGTTAAAATCAACATATAACTCTATATATTGAATTTAAACGCGCATTTCAATTTACCGGGGTCACATACTAACTCTAAAAATTCTCGAAAAATATTTTCTAGCTTCGTATTGACGATACGGTCCTAACAAAACTAGTTTCGTCGAATTCTGTGACCGTTGGAAAAATGGCCATTTTCCAGTCGATTAAAATCAACTGAAACTGGTCAAACACGTTTTCTTTTGCCACGCTCACATATTGATTCGAAAAATTATGAAATTCGGAATCTAGCAATAACTTGACGCTGTGGATGCAACAAAAGTGGTTTCGTCGAAATCTGAGGTCGTTTGCAAAATGTCTATTTTTAAGGGCCTGAATTCCATAGCGACTATTCAGAATTTTCAACTGGACATATCTTTTGATTCCCGCTATGAAATTTCGATTTTTCGGATTCGTTGGAAAGATATTCTCAATTAGATCCTAATTTTTTTGGTTTCACTAAAATCCGGATTGTTTTGCACCCGGTACATTCAATTTAATTTTGAAATCGAATTATCGAACTACCGCGCCATTTTCAATTCCTTTTATAATTATAAATAATTATTTATATTTTAACGACGACGTATATAAAATATACGTTCGAATTATATTCAAAATAAATTTTCCATCGATATTATTTAAAATAATTCATTTTAAATATTCAAAATTCGCTAAAATTGCCAAAATAAAAATTTTAAACTGGCCCGGATTTTCGTGTTGTTACATTTTCGCTGCATTTTAATTTAAATTCTCTGATATTATTTTTCCATTATGTATCAATTATTGTACTCTGATATATTCTGTACTCTGGTATAAAATTGTTGTAATAGCAATGAAATGTTCTTTTGTGTTATGTTCTGATTCCCATAACGATGCGAGGATTTCTGTCTTTTGGATCAGAACTGTGGGGTTTATGATCAATTCGAAGGGCGGCGATTTTCAAGTTGCTACAGTTAATTAGATGAATTAACAACAATTTATTGATAGAATTCATTTTCTAAATTGAAAATCATATAATTAATTTAAATATATTGACTTAAATGTACAATTTTAATTGATGTTGTGTCGTGTTTTGTAAATAACCAAATAAGTTTTAAAATATAGGCATTTGACATTAATAATACAATGCATCACACGGTAAATATATTGATGTTAATGAGTTAAACTTTGAGCTTTTGATTGTTACTTATGTGTATAATTTATGTTATGAGATTGACGTGTTTATATATTTGATTTTTTTTAATTTTTATAACATGGTTAATCTTGATGTGATTTTTCAAGAGAATAAATGAATAATAGTTTAATAAAATTATTAAATTTGTTTTGATATTATGTAATTAATTGTAAAATATGTTACTAAGTGTAAATTAGAAAAGAACCAAGAGAGATTTAAACGATTATAAAAAAATTCAAAGTGTAGGTATTTGTAGCCAAAAACCATAATTTTGCCATTTTTTAATAAGTTGATTTAGTTTATTGAAATTACGTAAGTTTTTAGGTTTTGTAGTTAATTTAAATATGTGGACTTACATATAAAATATTAGGAGCTAACTGTTAATAAATAATTGCGTAAACTTTAAAATGTCTATATCACAATGTAAAATAACATAAGAAGTAAAATAATGTTAGAGAAATAGTAAATAAGTGTGAAGTAATAAACTAATTTAAAAATAAATATCTAGAGAGAATGAAGGAGAAGAGAGAAAACTCATATAACTTATAAAAGCTTTAAAAGGTTCTGCTTTACTGTTATTGATAAATAAATTTATACTAGTAAATAGGGATAAGTAGATGAAACTAATTACAACATATAGGAATGAAGTATTTGAAGACAAAAAAACTAAACTTTTCATTTAGGATTGGGTCAATGTTTAGAAATATATTGGTTTTTACTACTTTTAAGGATCCATTCTCGATTTATAATAAGATTAGGAGACGCTTGAGTAGAATATCTAAAATATAATTTTTAATTTAATTGATCTATAATATAACTATTTTTTTATCATGTACTATGCATTTAATAATTGCAAATAATGATAACAAATTTCTTGATAGCATTAAGGAAAAGCGAAGCACTTTTAAATTCAAGTACATTCAAAATACAAAAACTACTAACCACGGTCACACAACAATACCAACTTGTATATCATAATACTGCTACTTTTTCATCGGTTGAAAGTTCCATAATATCCAAGTTCGTAGATTCATTGTGAAAAATTAACATAAGCTCTCATCGTTGAAAGTCATAATAAGAGAAAGTACAATGTAACACTGTACAACATTATTGAAACGATTCATATAACGATCGACCTTCCAACATTATCCCTACTCGGGTTGTTCTACTCTGTAACAGCCCGTAAAATTGATTATATGTAACAAAATAATTTACAAGGCTCAAAAAATAATTTGAGAAGATTGGTAGTTCGATTACCAAATTTATAGAATTGGGTTCATAGCTATTTTCAAAGAAACTTTGATATTTGCATTTTCGCAATTGGATCTCAAAAGAATAAGTTATTAGCATTCACAGTTTTTGAAGCAAAATAATTAAATAATAAAAAAGAAGTAAATAATAATAAGTACAAAAGTCCATAGTTGACTTCCCGATTAACCAGTTGGGGATGGCTGTTAGGAATTGAATATTGTCCAATGGTCTGAATTCAATTATTTTAATCTAACAGTTATGGTTGATTCGACGCCCTGTAAACAAATGTTTAATCCTGCACTTCTCTTCTCTTACTTTTTGATTCAAGAAATAAAGCTTTACTTCTTTCTTTTCCCCATAACTTTATGTACTTTTTAAAAAACTGGTATGTACGCTTTTATTATCTTTCAGAAAAATGCATTACAATGTTAGGATGCTAACCTGAATAAAACTAAAACTCATAAAAATAGTTTGCTCAATGTTTTTGCACAATAACATCAAGTTCTCTTGTGCAGTATGAATATTATACTCAATAGTTTGCACCATCTATTTAAAATGAAGAAAAGAAATAATTATGTCAAATTTCAAACAAAGAAATGTCGGCACTCTTGTGTAATTTATGAAAGGTTATAACTAGACCATTTTTGAAAGGGTAACTTTAAGGGATTAAAACGTGGAATCTAACATGATCTAATTTTGAAATTTAGATAGAATCAATTTAGAACCTTATATACATATAAATATAATTCCAGATTATATAGAAAAATAATTATAGAGAAAGAATCTAATCTGACCTAATTTTGAAATTTAAACAGAATGGAGGAGAAGCATAATGAAGGCGGGGATCGGAAGAGAATGTAGGGTCTAGAGAGGAGGCTAGAGCCTTATTTCTACTTGCTGGAGTGTGTGAACCATCAAATTAGTTTTATAAAATCTCAATGGTTCATTCCAACATAATTATATAAAACCCAATATAAAATCGACCTCTACCCACCCTTCTTCGTTAAGGGCGGTCGATCTCCCTTAAGGAAACATCGTGGAGAATTTATTTCTTTAGGTCATTACTTTTTACATTAATTCATAGTTAGAGTAGATTGATTATTTTCGTTTTCTTCTAATTCTTGTCCCGTGTTATATATATATATACACACACACACACACATACATACATACATAATTGTACATGTGTGTGTACAACATTGAAATCCAAAGGGAATATTCCATTATGCCATGAGTATTTATTTTTATTTCAGATTAATATTTACTATTTGAATTTCAAATGCTGTGTGTGTATTATTTTCGTGTTTTATTCGTAACTTTTCCATACGAATTCCATTTTAGACAAATAAAATATGAAAACGACTTAGAATCTTGCCACAGATACAATGATAATATTTTCATGGCTTAATTCTCAATTATTAAACATTCCTATTTTCAGCCTATTATTTATTTATTTATGTCTATTTAGGGTATTTTTACATAATGTTACAAGTTTATTATTTAAATTTAAATTCTAATAATGAACTTAAATTCAAATAATATTATAAATCAAGTTAACTTAACAAGTAAGGTCTGCATTGACAACCATTTAATTGTCATTGTCAAATTGCCCATACTTATTTTTGTATGCAAGAATCTAATTTATTTATTTCATATAGTTCGGTATTAAATTAAATCTTATATTCTAAAAGCTTAAATTTTAATTAACCCATCATATAAAAATTTCAAAACTTTAGGTTGTTATACTGTAACGACCGGGGATTTTCGACCCCGAAAATCGACACAAAAATACCATGTTGACATTCAAGCACTGAAATTACCGGAACGTTGTAAGAAAGAAATTAGAGGGTGAGAAAAGAAACGAAAGAAATATTAAAATAGAAGAATAAGAACACATCAGAATCTCACAGCGGAACGAAAAAAATATAATAGATTAAATCTCTTTATACAAAAGAACTGTATATACATACCAATCATCAGAGTACATCATATATCAGACACAGCGGATATAAACTCTAGATAACTAACGGTGAAGCCTTCTGCTTCCAGCTCCTGAACTCCAAGCGGAAACTTGACCTATAAATATACTCGGTCTGACCCGAGCACATTTGATTTAAAACGAAATTCAACCGGATCAGTATGGAATACTATCAGTGGTAAATTCACAACAAACAACTTGCTTAACTTTAGAAATCCTTTCGAAAGAAAGGATAATAATAAGACTAGCCCACACATAAATACAGACGGTTTTTACCTTACTATAACCCAAAATTTTTTGAAATCATATCTTATCTGATATTATGATAATGTCTAAATACAAGTAAATAGAATTTAGCAGAACGCTTGCATCTCATGCTCCACATATATAGTATACAATCAAAACCGCGGCGCTTATTGGAGATTGGAATCCAACTATGTCAAGGTATGGAACCACCTGCCGATAGTGTATCTCTAGAGAGGAATACACTGGGTTCAACAAGAACGTCTTGCAACCCGGCCCACACATGACCGACCACTCATTTCTCTTGAGTGTATCAAATATATTGCCACCTACGGTTGGGCCCACATAACCGTTATCCGAAGATACAGAAACGAAAGAAGAATAAATACGAATTTTCTATAGATGGTGACAATACACCCTAATGGGAATGACCCACATAGCCATGCTGCCTGTCCGATTTTTGTCATTTTCCGATTGTGAAGCTTGAGGTTATAATCTCTTTCAGAACATCTGGCCACCATTCTCTTTGAATGCCACATCGTCCATACGCGTTGTCCTAGGACTAGACAACCGAAGGCTCCCTCCTACCACATCATAGGAATCACCCTAGAGATCAGTAGCGAGTAGTCCTTGCAATCCATAGACTCCAACCACGACAGAATCACAGTTTATCTCTGGGCGAGAACCAGAGATTATAAGTAATACTTCCGCTTTATGAAGATCTATAGTCTTCAAATGCTCCATCTCGATCATCGTCAGATCTCTTCCACGATTACGTATTTGTTTATCGGAATGGTTTTCGAATATAAATTTGATCCCGGTCTTTCCAAACCAACCATCGATAATTGGTCAGATTTGATAGTCGGTTATTTAACTATCAAGTAACATTCATTCATCCATAAAATAAAAATCCTTTACTGGTTCAGTATTCAGCATCACTTGGCCTCTTTAATAATTAACGCATGGTTAATTTTAAAACTCAATGTCTTTAGTTACTTGGAAAACATTTCCTTTCTTATCTAGTATAAGAATATTCAGTTATTGTCACACTTCTACTTCATTAGCTCCTCGTTGTAAACAAGAAAGTGAATAAATATCTAAGTACCAACCCCGAAGGCCGAAACCAACATCATATTGACACCTCGAAAGTTACTCAACTCAACCATCGTATAATGGGTTCTAATTTCTTTAAAACAATATCCAATTCATCCTCGTATTTTATATATCTTTTTAAACCATTATAAATAAGCCTCGATTCAAATATGAATCCAATACAATATAAAAACTTTATTAAAACTTATTTTAAACCTTTTACGATTATATCTTAATCCAACTCCATTTCTTGTTTTAAAATACGCGATGTTAATTTGACTCCTTGTCTTAATTCGTCAACCAATTTTAGTTCAATTTGATTCTATTTCCAATTCATATCCTATACTTCTAGTATTTATTTATTTAATAAATCATTTCAAAGTTTATAACTTATTTCTTATTTCCATAACTGAATCAAATCCATTAATCAATCTCTTTGAAATTCTCATGTCATTCATTCTTCTTAACCAAGAAAAATCTTATTAAAATCTTCATATTAGCTTACAATCCTTCTTACAAACTTTCATTTATAAATTGGAACTTATTATACAATTCATTTACCGAATTATTACGCAAATCCATATCTACTAACTTATTTTAACTTAATCTTGTTTTAAATCCCAAAAGCCATTTACCATCTTCCCTTGTTTTTAATGGTCTTACTTAATCTAATTAATAAGTATCGTTCATTTGAAAAGCATTCTATTTGATTCCAATCCTTTCTATCGACATAGTTACAAAACTTGGGATTATTATAATTCCCTTTTACTTGATGCAATCTAAAATCTCATTACTCCTGCTTATTTTCTTAAATGAATTCACTTAGCAAGTAAATCACTTAAATAAATAACTTTATCATCCCATTTGAAGTAAATGTAGTTTACTTCATTATTAACTAAACATAGAATAATAATTCATTATTGAAAAGGTTATTAAATAATAATACTCTATTAAAATAGATAATTAAATAAAAAAAACTTTAAAACGTAATTAATTAAAGACGAGCTAACTATTTAGAACAATCATCAATATTAATGACTGTTCGTAAGACTATTAGATTAATCTAATACCTAATATTCATTAACCAATTGATTTCGTCAACTTATAAATATTAGTAACCAAATTATACTAATCCACCTTCTTAAGTTAATTATCAACTTAATTAACTTAATAATACTATTAAATTGTTTAAATAAACAACTATTCTAATTTTCTAACCCATAGGTTAATTTATACTTCTATTTACAGAATCTTATTAACGACTTAACAATCTGTTATATATAACATTTAATAATTTTCTTTGTAAAACATTATTATAAATAATGATATATTTATAAACCATTTATTTTAAATAACTCTTATAAACTAAATTTGAAACTTCGATTAGGTTATAAAAATATATATATTTCATAACATAAAATTCCACCAATTCGCCTAACGACGAAATGACATTTTTAAAAACGATGTATATTAGACCATCTGCTACCAATAAGATAGTCAATACTGTTTATTGATTAAAACATAACAATCGTTGATGATCAGTTCAATGATTTACATCCATTCAACAATTACTATCTGAATAGGTTATAATGCCAATTGGGGGTAACCAATTCATATGCGAATGATATGAACAATAAATAATATACAATTTATTTGAGGAATCCGGTCGGATCCCTCCAACCTGTTCTTCCCTGCATATTAGTTCATAATATCATTTATAACAATGAGTAATAATTTAAGCTAAAACATTAAGTACGACATAAATTTAATGTCGACAATCATTAAGCAAACAATAAGCAAGCATGGCATCCAAACACGCAGATTATATTATTAACGGTGAGTTATAGTTATGTGGATTTAGCGCATCATAACATTCTAGAAAAGTGTGAGAGTTAACTCATTTTTTTTTCGTCGATTCGTGTTGTTCGTAATACAAAATTCCGTTTGCTTCCGAATTTCTCCGAACCAGCTCGGCAGTGTAGTACTACTCCTCATTGCTATTCCAACGAATCCAATTTCACGTCATTCCGTCAACAGGTGACGAATTACTGGTATTATTAGATCGCAAGAAAATGCGTTCCATGCTTCAAAAATGGGAAATGTTCTCCTGCAGTATGCATTTCCTTCCCAATGCACTACTTTATCTCTAGCAAATAACTTAGTACTGACAAGCAAGCTTCCCTTCTTTGTTTGAAATAACTTGCTACTCCATATACACTTTAGGAAAAACGTGTACGCCCCTCACCTCACTCTCGACCACTCCGTCAGTAATAAACGAAGCCATTACTACGGTTTGAATTCTTAGAAGCCATTACTATCGGCTAAACTGGTTTCATGAAGCAGAAATAAACGAAGCTCTTGCGTTTTATAATGTAAATTCCTTGGTGAGCACATAGTAGAGTAATGGGGCAGATGTTTCCATGACTTCTCCTATCGGTGATTTGATGATGCACAGCAGGCTATTTATTTAGCTTTGGCATGAAGCAACTTGTCTTAAGGGTAGCCTTGTTGTGCCTTGAAAAAGAATTAATGGGCTGTACAGCTTGACTCTTCTTTTCGAATTAACTGCTTGAACAGGCTTGGGTATGGTCTTGTTACTGGCTACGAATATAGGGTAGCATCTATGTATGTTTAGTTTCGGTTTTTATAAGAGAAGGGGTTGAAGATAAGAATGATTTCATTTGTCAATGGTACAACATAGGGGCAGTAAATTTCAACTTAAGCTGAATGGTGGATTTAATGCATAGGACATGGTGTTGAAATGGAAGAGCATGACTTGATTATAACGTAGGGTTATGGAGCTCATATTAGGTAGATTTAGGTTGGATTTATTGTTTTGTTTTATTTGCGGTACGGTAGTTTATATTAAATTTAACGTTAGATTTTCAGGCTACCGTACTATACAAAAATTTATAGTTTAAGAACCGCTATCGACAAAAATATAAATACCGTTGTATCGAGCAATGCCCCACGATTCCAAAAATATAATAATATAGACCGGCTAACTTATATCGTGAAACCCCGAAATGTTGGTATAGAGTGCAAAACACTCCTCCAAATAAGAAATAGCTTAATTTTCAAAATAAAAATTACAGTAAAACCGTAAAAATTAAATTATAACTACGCCTCAAAGATCTTGTCCAAATTCGAAACCAATATTTAATTATATTAAATTATCATTATGGCTTATAAACGATTCCATAACGATTTTTCTGAAAATTTGAATTGGATATATCTTAATATCTATACGATGGAATCTCGATTTTTCTCTTACATTAGAAAGATATAATCATACGGACTCAAGGGTTCTTGTTTCACTGGAATCCAATTTACATCGGATCTCGTATATTCAATTGAAGTTCAAAATTCAATATTACGAGCTATAGCGTCGTTTCGAGCTCGTTTTAATTATATTATAAATTATATATATTCAAATTCCACATAGATAATTACTGAACTGAATGTAGGACACAGGATGTCCATTAGCTCGTTGCCACAATTGGTAATTTAGATAATTCAATTCCACATAGATAATTACTGAACTGATCAATATACAAATATAATAATTGATAAATTTACCAAGTCCTCATGGTGATGCTCGAAAGGATTGGATACTCCACGATGAGTTACCGGATTCCTGCTTCTGTTTGTTGAGTTCTTTGCTGACTCCGCCTGTAAATTTAGATTGAATAATTATTTAATAATTACAAAATAATTAATGAGATTTCCAGTAGATATACCTTGAATTCTTCAGTGTTCCACCAGTCAACCTGCTTTTCCATACAGTCATGCTCATTCATTTTGGTTTCTTCACTTTTTTATCTCTGACATTTTCTCCCTGTAGTTCTTAGCGACCTTTGAGTTCCGGTGACGATGAACTAGGCCGACGTCAGCCTTATGCAATCTACTTCTCCCTGTACAATGAGAAAACATTACTAATTATTTATTTGTACTTAATCATATTGTAAAGGGTTATAAACTTTCAAGAAAATACTGCCAAATAGCCTCTTTAATAGTGTCATGGATCTTGCTCCACTTAGGCCAGAAATTGCTCATCCTAGCCATATATGCATTCTTGGAAATGTTCAGAACAACTCCTGATGGCTCCAACTCGAATCGCCAGTGTTAAATATAAAACCGAACTTTAGACAATTATAGATATATCATGTACAAAAAATTATATTGTTATCCTGCTAATTTTGATATTTACGCCTGCTAAGACTTAGGATACAAGTAAACGATTGGACGAGCTGGTGGCTCACCACTACTCTCATCAATCTACTGGGAAGAGCAACATCGCCGAGAGCTAGACATAATACTATCTCGTACATATATATACAGTTCATAATAATTATGATATGATGAATCATTAAAAATGTAATACATTATATACATATGTCATGCTTTGTGTGTGTTTGTGTGCATGAGCATACACTTGTTGTCATTAAAATTGTATAATTTGGATAAATAAAATATTAATGAGAGAAAAATGTAATGTGAATAATTGTAAAAATTACTGGATATTACTCGTTCATGTTCTATGTCGTTTTCATCTACATTCTCAAATGCTTCAACTTAAAAATCTGTTCGTCATTTAAGGGTTTGAAATCAGTTTTATCGTCTGTAATTGTTATTTCAACATTTTCCTTGAGATCTGCTTGATAGGCTTGTTCGTCTAGAATATTATTTCCATCGAATGTAAATCTTGCATTGATTTTAAAAACCGCAGACCAATTTGCTTTATCTCATTTTTAGAGATGGATAAGGGGTATAATAAGTTTATAGGGCTTGTTTGGCTAGTACAAACGGGTTGTATTTTTGATAACGTGAGATATGTTTAATTTCTATAACTTTATAATTTGGATGCACATTAATACCAGAACACGAAACATTGTTGAACCACTTGCATCTAAACAAAAAAACATCCTCCGTGGGTTTTGTAAAATATGTCAATTGCAAAATCTGAGTTAACACACATAAAAATTATTTATATGATTATTAAGAACATCACTGCCTTTAACAAATGCACCACTCTTTTTTGTTAATTTTTCAGCACTGTATTCTTTGGTGTTGAATTTATACCCATTAACGAAAAACATTAGATACGTTTTAATTTTTCTTTTCAGTCCCAATACCAAATGTTTCAATCCTTCATCGAGCACATGATTGGATCAGAAACGTAGTTCGAAAATCTAGTATGGAAATCTTTGCTTAAATCGCTGCTTAGATTTTGTGATTCATAAATATTGCAAACATAATATATTACAGTATTATTAATTTGCACCTGCATATTAAATTTAACAAAACTTGTAGTGTGATAATTACCTAACAAATGGTGCAACTTCAAGACAATTAAGAAGAATATATATGTGTGCTATATGCTAATCTCTATCATCTAGCGATACTTCCACACATTTTCCAACATGTCGGGCATGTTGTTTAAAAATAGATAACATTGCTTAGGAAGAAGAATCTTGTTCGATGGCCTTATCATTATGTGTAACTCTTTCAAATGATAAGTTTACATTATCAATTAAATAATGAGAGAAAAAGGAATAAGCTTCTTCATCGGTATATGATTTACAAATGGAACCTTCAACTCGAGCTTTTTGTCTCACTTTTTTCTTTAAATGATTTAAGTATCTAATAAAAAATATTTCGGTTCAATATTAACTTTTATTTATAATTAAATTAACATTTGCAAACTTAGTATAGTAACATACCTTTCGAATGGATACATGCCTCCATATTGAACAGACCTCTAAGACGTGCTTCATATGGAAGATGAATAGGTAAAATGCTCCATTACATTAAATAAATCTGGAGGAAATATTATCTCCAGTTTGCAGAGTGGTATAGGGATTTTTCTTCAAGTTTAAGTAGATGACTGACTTTTAACGTAATTGAACAAAGCTCATTTTAAAATAAACTAAGTTTTATTATTACCTACCAAACTTTTATAGGAAACAGTTCTTTAAAAGCGACAAGTAACAAATTTTTCATCATTACATGGCAATCATGGCTTTTCATTTCACTCGGTCTTCCATTTTTATGGTTGACACGACTATGAAGAATAAAGGAAATTCCATCGGGAAATCGTAACTCTTCCACCCATTTTAACAGTACTTTAACTTGGTTGTTGCCTAGTTGATAGTGTGCTTTGGGTTTTTACTGTCATTTAAGTCTACATGACGCTCAAGACGATTACATATATCTTCTATATCACGTCTTAATTTCAGATCGTCCTTAGCCTTGCCCTTAACACTCAAAACGGTATTAAACACATTATAAAATTCGATTTTGTCATTATGCATCACGTCAATGTTATGACAGATTAAGAGATTTTTCCAATAAGGCAATTCCCAAAATATACTCTGTTTGCACCAATTATGAACTATCTATTTACCTTGATTTTCAAGTTGTTGTCCGGTTTTTGGATAATCTTTTACAAGTTCATATATACCCTCGCTTGACCAAATCGTTAATGTTTGTAGAGTCTCATGTCTATTAGCCATAAAGTTTATTTTGCCTCTTCTAAAAGGATGATTAATATAAAGAAAAAAATCAATGACAATCAAATCACAAAATTTTCCTTCCATGCGATATGGAAAATGCTCGTGTTTCTACCATGTAATAAGTACAAGCAAAATGACCGGTCGTACTGCAACCCAAAAACATTGCATATGCAGGAAAATCGCTAATAGTCCATAATAAAGAAGCGAACTTCCGATTTTTTTTTGAAATGTCGAATGTTTCAACTTCTTCATACCATATTTTTTTCAACTCTTCGATTAATAGTTTTGAGTAAACATTGACGCTTTGTGTCGGATCATCAGAGCCAAGGAGTGAGAAACATATACAGAGTCTTCAAACACATCTATGAGGATAAATTTTAAGGTGTAACTATTATAGGCCAAGATTAATATTTAGAATCAAACTGAGAGATCAGTGAGAATTCATCCGTTCATAAATCTAGTCTAACATTGCAGCTCTGCACTGTAAAATCAGGATGTTTCTTATTAAAATATCTTTATGCTTATCCATCGGATGGGTGTGCTAACGTATCTTCTTCAGGTGTTCTCACATTGTGCAATCCCACATGATGCGCTGTTATAGATGATGCGTATAACCTTTGAAGTCTAACAGTGATAGGTAAATAATGCATATGCTTGTACAGACTTCTTTTCCCTTTTTTCCTTAGTTTGCATCTTTCTTGATTACATATTTTACAATTCTTAAGATTAATGTCATCTTTCTAAAACAACATGCAACCTTTTAAACATATATTTATTTTTCGATTCCGCAAACCGAAAGATGACATAAGTTTTTTCACTTCATAAAAAAATTCGCACATTAAATTATCGGATGGCACATGGCGTTTATCAGTTTGAAAAAACAGTTGTAAATCCAGATTCGGTAAAGGTGTGCTTTGGCTTAACTGTGATGTACTCTGCAGTTACCGATAAATGAGTGCCGCTTTTACATCCATTCTAAAGGGTTTTTTAGAAACATCCAATAAATCATATATATTATTAGCTCAAACATTTGGTTCCTCTTCGATGTTAACATCATCATTATCACTACTGTAAATCATGTAAAATAGCTACGAAAATTTCCGATGCCATTCCGACGTACAAAAGGCAGGGCGTCAGAATGACGTTGGAAAGTCATAAAATAGAACTTAGGCGTCGGAATGACGTCAATAAATACCGATGTGTTTCAGATGCCAAGGATTTAGCTGTCCATATCAACTTTGAAAATAAATCTGTATCGTTGATTAATTCCATCAAACACTTTGCTCTTTTTCTTCCGCACCATTGCCTCAATCGTCTCCACTGTTTACTTATACACAAAAAAAAACCTAACACAGAAAATTGGATCCACAATGAAAAAAACTCTAAAACCAAAATCGATTTCGTATTAAACTCTCTTACCTATGATTTATGTTGCCTTCCTCTTCACTTTCTTTGTCATAACTACAATAAAAGCATTAGGCGTGATGAATAAGAGCAAATCTGAAGTGCGATTTGATGAATTAGCGTACAATCAAAAATAGACATACAATTGAAGTATTAGGAAAATCTAAAGAGGCGTACAATTGTGTATTAGGCACGACGAATAGGCGATATCGCGTGATGAATAGGTGTTTGGTGGTATACAGATGGCTCCGACGATAGAAGTAAGTGAGGAAGGTTGGATAATTAATGCTACTTTCGTGATGAGGTCGAGAACAACAACGTCCTATTAGGATTGAACATGATTGGGTCTAAAGTTATTGTTGAGGATACTATAGCTTGAGTAAGGTGAATAAAACAGGTAGTTTCTATTATGATTTCTTATAACTCAATGAGTATATTTGATCCATAATAATTTGATCAAGAATTGGTTGAAATTAGGGCAACTGGTTACAACTGAAATTGAGGTTTCCCGAGCTTGAATTAGATTAAACTTTTTTTTTCTAATCAAGAGTGGAGCGAATTGTTCAAAGTAGACAAGTTTTACTGTATATGGATGCATTCCTAAAGTCAAAACATAAATAGGCTTATATCACCTTTTTTTCTTAGGGGTTATTCATATCTTTTAAACTACTTTTATGTTACATTGTTCACAATTTTGGTTTGGAAATTGTAACGCATTTCCTCGATATCATTAATTGCCTTTGTTTGATGGATTGAATAAAACAAGTGTTGGTTAGTTGCCCAAGTATTTTACATACACATAAGGGAATTTCATACTGTATAATAGGATTAAATTTTTATTTAAAGCTGTGACATACGCATAAAGGAAGTTCATACTATATAATAGGATTAAAGTTGTTGAATGCACCACAGAATTTTTTGGACATCAGCACGATTGTAGTAGATGTCATTGACTTACTGGTATGCCCACATTAGGAACACGAATATTATAAATCTAATCCAGACATACGTATTTAGATTTTAGACCCTCATTTACAAGGTTGTTGAACAATCTTAAAAAATAATTGATCCTCGTTCCCATGTGACCATGTACCTAACTGGTTGTCTACAAACATATTTTGAATGTCTTGTTGAAGGACCTTTGAATAATCTTAAGAAAAGTATAGTACAGTTTCAAAAGCCCAAGAAAGTAAGATGATAGTAATGTTCTATTTCCATTTTCTATTAGTTTACTATTTCTTTCTAGCAAGTAGGCATATCAGTTATTTGGGTGTTAAGTTTTGTTTGGTCTTTCTACATTTGTAACAGATATACAATGATCGTAGATTTCCATATAATATTCCTTGTGCTATTTGTACCATCCTATATTTTCTGTATATTTAAATTTCAATTTTAAAATAAATAAGATGGAATAAAATTAGAAAAATCAAGTTTTTTGTTAATTTTTAATGATGGTGATTGTTGAATTGAGTATAAATAGATTTTTACAATTTAGTTTTATTTCAAAAGGCTGTAATTTGAAATTTAAATAATTAAATTAATTTGAGTGGGTTAATATAAAAGTGGAATTCAAATTTAAATTGGAAATGGGGGAATTTTAAGTCGTTAAATTTTAACTGAAATTCAAATCAAATTTCAAATAATCAAATTAAGATTTAAAAATGTGTGAAATTTAAGTATAGAATTTATTTCAGTTATAATTTGATTTAAATTTGAATTTAATGAATATTTAATTTGAATTAAAACAGTTAATCGAATAATTGAATATTTTATTTATTTAGTTAACTGTGAAATTTAACTGTTTTGGCGACTATCTCAGAATTCAACGAAAGTGGCGCCATTAGTTGCAGAACGGCGAATTATTGTAGGATTCCAATTTTCCATTAAAAACGCACGTGTAATTTGAACATACGGGAGAAAACCTGAATGGAATCAATGTAACAAGGAAATTATTGTTTCTCATTTCGGGCCTTATATATATATACACACAACATAATTCTCTCCACCACATTAGCTCATTTCTCACCTACGTATATCTCCTTTGCCAAATCCTTCTCTAATGGCCGAAATGAAAATTTCAAAACCCTAGAAAAATAAAATACAACTCCAAAAATAAATTCTTTTCAAACCCTAGCGTATTATATATCAAACTGAAGCTCTCAACGATTGGTATGTTTTATTTCGACATAGAGTACATAGAGTGGCCTGAAATCGAAGGTCAAACTTTCAGTTTTCGAAACCCTAGACATCAATTTGGGGCCTTTTGATTTAGACGTTAATTGAAGATTCGGAGATATGGGTATTGGAGAGGAGATCCATTCGAATGCAACGGTGGTGTTGTGGACATCTGGAAGCGGTCACGGAGGTCGATTTGGGTGTTTATACATCAGATTTAGCTTCCGTTGGGTTCGACATTGGGGGTCCCACGTGTCACCGAAGGCAGTACAAAATGGTGAGGAGGTGCGGCCGGAGTTGCCGGAGCCAACGGTGGTGGTCTCGCTCCTTCTGGCGCTCGGAGCTCGTGGAAATTATTGGTCAAAGTAGCGGCTGAGAATGGGTTCCGCGCTATATATTGTAGCGGTGGGTTAGAGGAGCGGCAAGGAGAGGTTGAGCTGCTGACGTGTCAACTAAGTATAGGTTATTTGTTTAATTAAATTAATTTTTATATATATATCAATCATTCTAACGTTAATAACTTGAACATACAAAGTTGGATTTGAGTGCCGTCTGTTGCGTTGCGATCGTGGAAGAATTGCGGATAATCTGAGACTGGTTTGGCAGCGTTTGGAGACTGCGAAATTTTGGGCCTTGGTTGGACGTTCGACCGATTTGAGGACCAAAGGTGAGTGATTTTCTCACTTACGAAATACTGAATTATTCCCATATTTATTAAATTAATTTATGAAATAGGTTTGGTTGCATGGTTGTGATTGATTGTTGTTGTTGCTCAAAACTGACATGAAATGTGTTAATGTGCTAATTAAGTTGATAACTAGTTATTTAGTTCAAATCAAATTTCTAGTTAGAAACCCGACATTTTTGCTAACCAATGAAAAGTTTTAATATTTACCATTGAACGAATGGTTGTGATGGATGCTTCGATAGTTGGGTGCTGAATTGATATTGATATTGAGATGTTCTGTTATTCGGTATATGAATGTTGTGTGTTTATTGTGATGGTTAATCCCATTTCCACCTTAGATGTTACGGGCATCCAATAAAACCCGGGATTAATCGATGAAAATAAATTAAGAATACAGATTGAAATGATAAATATCTGTGACCCTGATTTGGATTGAAATGATAAATCCATCCCTGAAATATCGAGAAATATGATTTAAAATCACTTGGCAATAGGATAGAAAATTGTATACGGACATCGGTTGGTTAAATGATTTTAGATATTTGAAATTCTACTTGATGGAATGTTTATTTGAAGGAAATATGTTGAGTTCGATGAATTTTTATTTCTTTTCCTTTAAACCTGAATCTTGAACGATTAAGAATTTGTAAGGGAGCGATCCAAACAAAATTTGGAACTTCAAAAAGGATTTTAAAATATCTTGGAGTTTTCAAAAGTTAATGGTAAGATTTGGAATTGAAAATTTTCCATAAATTAAGTTTGGAATGAATGTTATTTGAGTACACCTGAAAATTCTTCGAATTTGGCATGAATATGAATTTGAATCCTTTAAATCGAACGATCTGTTTGATCGAGGTTGAAATGAGATATGGAATTTAATGAACTCCATTGAGACTGGAGTATGGGTTCAAGTATTTGAAGTTCGGAAGAAAGGAACAATTTTGATTAAAGAATTTTATTATATATATATTTACAATGTTTGATTTCAAATAAGTTATTCTCTCCATAAAATTTATTTTTTAATTTTTACTCGTAGACTATTTATTATAGCTTGATTTTTTTTCTTATATTTTATTATTTAAACTAATTAGTAAATTTTTATTTTTTATATATATATTCATAATGATCTAAATTTTCTTATTTTGTTTTAACCATTATTTCTATATATATATATATATGTTGTATAAAGATTTTATCTAAAAGCATCTATTTTCAAGTTATATTAAATGATCGTAAATTTCTTCCAAATGGAAAGTGCTGGATTTAAACTCTAGTTCGAGATGGAGTCGAGATATAGTATTCGAATATGAATTGACTTTAACCAATTTTATATGGAAAAGTAATTGATATTCTATTTGAATATAAATGGATCTCCTAAATAATATGAACGGGTTGTTATGGAATTATATACTCTATTGGAATATGAATGAATTTCGAACTCAAATCGATTTGAAATAATTAAAATCTTTGATTGAAGCATATTCTACTTGAATATATAAATTGATTTTTGAAATATTATATGATTATAATATATGGATTTGGAAATAGATTCTAGTTGGAATATAATCGGTTTTAGGAATGATTAGGATATCTTGATATGAAATTTATATTCTATCTGAATGTAAATTGAGGTTGAACAAAATATGATATTTTGATATGAAAGCGAATCTTTGTGAAAAGTAAAAGAACCGACCAATGTGGGAAAAATGTAAACGTTGCTTGCTAAAGTGACCAGACTCGACAAGTGGCATACTCTCTGTCAGTGTCGATACCACTTTAACAACTGTGAATGTTATGACGTATCCAGAATGAATATAATGACTTGGAGGCAATTACTGGATTTAAGAAGATGAACGATGACGAAATAGTCCTGACATGCAGGTCAGAATTGAAATGACTAAAACAGGAGCTATACCGTGACTAATTGAGGTAGCACCTTTGATCGGACACACTACTTCGATACTATTTCTATGACTATGATGATGATGATGATTTGGGCCCATCTGAATTAGGAGTGTGATCTGAGGTGGGCGGTAGTGGTTGCTATGCGTTACCACCAGTCCGGGAGTGCAATTGGTAGAATCCTACCTTGGGCATTGCCTCGAGTGCCTTGTCATATTTATCCATATCAATCCCCATACAATTTTGGTTTAGCATTGCCTTCTATGGAGTGCCCTCTGATGATACCAGTACAGTGAATTTACGGTACTATATAGACTGGTAATGCGTGTAAACAGCGTAAGGGTAATATGGTAATCCCGCTTACGCTATTTTTATGATATTTACTTTACTGGATAGACACTATCATAATAGCGTATTATACTATGTATGTATTAGTTTAACGGATCCTCGAGAGATGGAAAAATCCCGTAACATCTCTTGAGTTATTGCACCCATGACACTAAAGTTGTTTCGTATTTTAATTTTGACTAATATGAGAATGATTTAGTGTTGATCTGAGCGTTTGTTGTGCTTTCCTTTTTATGCAATACGCTCGGGTCAGCAGAAGTTTGCAGTTAGCGAAGTTTACCTTGCTTTGGAGATCGAAGACAAAGATTTGGTATATGTATATTATGAGTATGTATTTCCGCTGTCTATTATGTACATCTGTATGTATATGTAACTCCGATAATCATTGGATGTTATGACCAATATATACATTTCTATTATTTAAACTGCTATTTGTCAATTTTATGTTGTCCTTCCGCTGTGAGGTTCTATGATTGTTTTTCTCTGCTTTCTTCTTTACCTTCTTTTCCCAATAACTACCTGCATTTGCGATTTATTTGGGTCGACATGTGTGGTTTATTGTCGGTTCGAACGGTAAAAAATCGGGGTCGTTACAATTGGTATCAGAGCGATGGTTAGCGATAACCTTGGCTTTGTTTGGGAATTAACTCATTAGAGATAGGGTTAGTAGTGCCTTAGAATGAGTTTGAGCGATATATGAGAGAGCATACTTGTATTTTGATATAAAAACGGTTTTATATTGTGTTGTCTTGTTCTGTTGATTATTTATGGATTCTGGTCTATATACGGGACGCTATACAATCGATAGGAATTTCTAAATAATCAAATAGGATAGATTTACATAATATGGGTTTTCGATTATATATATATATATATATATATATATATATGTATCATATATGCTATTAGTGGTTTTTAGTGTATAAGCACTGGTCGTTGGTAGGTAATAATATTAGGTTATTACCTATTACGGTAGATTCGATAATAAATTTAATAAGGAAAAATTTAAATGGTCTAAGAAAATATTTGAAAATGAAATGATATCTTTAAGTGTAACTGGGCGAGAAAGGTTGTGATTAAAATTGAAATGAACTTGGAAACTCGATCCTGGGGTGCTTTTGAACATAATTTGCCAAAGTTTGAAATAATATCGAATTATAAGAAATATTTTGAAATAGTTCCAAATAAGGGTGTACTCCTTCCTCATATCTCACAAAAATAGCCTCGGTAATGAGTGCACGCATTATCGATGTTTATTCCGAAGAGTCTGAGTGGGGAAGAGACCACTCAATGATTATAGTAATTGGTTTAGACAGAGGATTTTGAATTTAATTCCACATGGTATAAAATTATATATATAATAGTATTGATATATGTTATTTAGAGTCGAGTTTAAAACTTATTCAGGTATTGGAATTCCTAGGTTCCTTGACAATTCAGGGTTGGATTTAGATTTATATATGGTATAAGGCATATGTATATATTATTCTAGACTTCGTATATAAACCCAGAATCTAAGTTTGGAGTTCAATTTAACTAATAATATCAACTTAGGTACTAAAGTAACTCGATTCATTGAAATTTTAGATTTTAAATCATGAAATGGACTTAAGTACTAAAAGGAGAGATATGGTCAATGGAACGATTAAGCATGAGTGAAAATTTAGTTTAAACCAATTTCAATTTGTGATTGATAGAAGTGTTAGCCAAAGTTGAAATTTACCATGAAACAAAGTTAATTGAAGTCAGCTAAAATAAACTTGGAAAGTTTATTATATAAATTAATTGGCAATAGTTTTGGGTTTGGAATAATTAATGAGTAGATTTAAAGAAATAAAAGAATTTAGGTTAGTTGATAAATTTAAAATGGTCGATAAATTAAAAATGATGGAATTAAGTGGGGAATTAGAGTACAAGTAGAGTGAAGGTATAAAGATCTAAATGGGGTAGACCCCATTTGGATAATATATCGGATATCAATCTAAGTATAAACCATGAAGGAATAGAGTGTAAACCTTTTGTCAAATGAAATATGATTTCGTTTGAGAAGAGGAATCTAGTAAAATAAAGTTGACTTAGAAAATCGAATAATAATAAAGGCTGGGAATTAAATATAAAATTCGAGTTATGAACCGACCTTAATTCAATTTGGAACTTGAATGTCAAATAAATAAATGGAGTTAATGGAATAAGATTTGATTTAAAATGGAAATGAAAATAAATGAATAAGAAAATGGTTAGGCGAATGAATAGAAATGCCAAAACGAGTGAAATGTGATGCAAATCTAAAATTTATCTTATTTGGAATAAGATAATGGAGTTAACCAAATTTTTATTTGGAAAATGGAAATAATGGAATGAGAAAAAAATATAAAAAAAAAATCTTAACCTGAGTTGAATGGACTGATAAAACGAACCGACTTAGGGAAATTAACTAAGTCGATATAGAATTTATGTAGATAGTTGGATTGAGTAAGTATAAATTGATTCATACAAACAACTAACGGGTAAACCATTGCATTAATAAATGATAACCAATCTAGTGGTCGAGGTTTGCTAAGATTGGAAATTCGAAGGTTTGAAACCCCAACTCAAATGAATTCAAGTTTTAATCGGAATTTAACACTTGAAATGAAACCGGAAATTGAATAGAAAGAATATCGAAATAAGTAAACAATCGAATATGAATCCATTTCTCGAACGATGAAGTGATAACAAATTGAAGTGTTAAAGATTTGCCAAGTTTTGGAAGCGAAAAGTTTGAAAACTCCAAATAAGATAATCGATGTTTACGAGAAATCGGAAATATTCAATAAGCTGAAGTAAAACAGCCATAACTTTTGATTGGATGACCGGAATTCGAGGATTTTGAACTTTTCGGAAACCTTAGAAACTGGGCTAAAACTTTCGTTAATAGCGGCTTGTCAAATTTTCAGGTTTATTAGGTTGAAATCCGAGAATTAATCGTAGTTGTAACGCGCAGAAAATAAAAATCTGAAGCGTATACCTATATTGTTTTGACCATAACTTGCTAACGGAGTGTCGGATTTCGATGTGCGAGTACAATTCGGAAAGCCCATGATCTGAACTAAATTTTTTCCATGACATGCTAGGTAAAATTTTGCTGTTTAAAGGGTTAAAAATTGGGTTGAACAACTCAGATCTGCATTTTTCAGTGTATGGGCTGAGGTGTTCGCCCTCACTAAAGTAGTCATAACTTTTGAACGAATTATCCGAATTCGACGATTCCAGACAATTCGAAAAGCCTGAAAGAAATGCAACAACTTCTGCCTAGTGTGTTTTAGTCCAATTCTATCATTTATAGGTTGATAATCCATGATTTGATCGCTGGCCTGTCACGAGTATTATGGTTTTGTAGTTGAATTTTTAATATATGTTGCGTAAGTGGTATACCTTTGCTATGCATTGCATATCTATTTAATCCTTATGCCTGTTGAGTATGTAGCAGGTGTAAGGAAGTCGTGCTACGCTTTGGAACCCGCTTGCACTAAACGCTTTATTGCTAAGCTAAATAAATTCGCAAATAAACGCTAAAGAAGGTACGTATTTGTGTTATATGGTTTTGGGTATATATATATATGTGTGTGTGTGTGCGTGTGTGTGTGTGTGTGTGTGTGCGCGCGTGTGTTTTCCCCATTCTTGGGATGCCTCATCTTATGATGAGATGAATATTGAGTTTATATATATGTTGGGATTTTTCCTGGACCTCTCCGTACAAAGGGATGCTGCCAAAATTTTCCGTGATTTCGAGAGTTAGAAAATTTGTGAGATTTTTTTTCAATCATATAACTTGTTTTATAAATACTATTTTTTAAATATAGATTTGGAAGTATGAATATGGTCAATATCATATTTCATTCTCTTTTCGAGGATGAAATGATTTTAAGTGGGGGAGAATGTAACATCCCATATTTTCTGTATATTTAAATTTCGATTTTAAAATAAATAAAATGGAATAAAATTAGAAAAATCAAGTTTTCGTTAATTTTTAATGATGGTGATTGTTGAATTGAGTATAAATAGATTTTTCAGATTTAGTTTTATTTAGAAAGGCTGTAATTTGAAATTTAATATTTAAATAATTAAATTAATTTGAGTAGGTTAATTTAAAAGTGGAATTCAAATTTAAATTGGAAATGGTGGAATTTTAAGTCGTTAAATTTTAACTGAAATTCAAATCAAAAATCAAATAATCAAATTAAGATTTAAAAATGTGTGAAATTTATTTATAGAATTTATTTCAGTTATAATTTGATTTAAATTTGAATTTAATGAATATTTAATTTGAATTAAAACAGTTAATCAAATAATTGAATATTTTATTTATTTATTTAACTGTTAAATTTAACTGTTTTGGCGATTATCTCAGAATTCGACGAAACTGGCGTCATTGGATGCAGAACGGTGAATTATTGTAGGGTTCCAATTTTCCATTAAAAACGCACGTGTAATTTGAACATACGTGAGAAAATATGAATGGAATCAATGTAACAAGGATATTGTTGTTTCTCATTTTGGATCTTATATATATATATATATATATATATATATATATATATACACCTAAACATAATTCTCTCCACCACATCAGCTCATTTCTGACCTACTTATATCTCCTTTGCCAAATCCTTCTCTAATGGCTGAAATGAAAATTTCAAAACCACAAAAAAAATAAAATTCAACACCAAAAATCAAATCTTTTCAAACCCTAGCGTATTATATATCAAATTGAAGCTCTCAACGATACGAAGCTGCTAGTATGTTTTATTTCGACATGCAATACCTAGAGTGGCCTGAAATCGGTGGTCAAACTTTCAGTTTTCGAAACCCTAGACATCAATTTGTGGCTTTTTGATTTAGATGTTAATTGAAGATTCGGAAATATGGGTATTGGAGAGGAGATCCATACGAATGCAATGGTGGTGTTGTGGACGTCTGGAAGTGGTCGTGGAGGTCGATTTGGGTGTTTATACATCGAATTTAGCTTCCGTTGGGTTCGACGTTGGGGGTCCCACGTGTCACCGGAGGTGGTAGAAAATGGTGCGGAGGTGCAGCCGGAGTTGGCGGAGCCAACGGTGGTGGTCTCGCGCCTTCTGGTGGTCGGAGCTCGCGGAAATTATTGGTCAAAGTAGCGGCTGAGAATGGGTTCCGCGCTATATACTGTAGCAGCGGGTTAGAGGAGCGAGAAGGAGTGGTTTAGCTGCTGATGTGTCAACTAGGTATAGGTTATTTGTTTATTTAAATTAATATATATATATATATATGGATCAATCATTCTAACGTTAATAACTTGAACATACGAAGTCGGATTTGAATGTCGTCTGTTGCGTTGCGATCGTGGCAGAATTGTGGACGATTTGAGACTGGTTTGGCTGCGTTTGGAGACTGATAAATTTTGGGCCTTGGTGGATGTTCGACCGATTTAAAGACCAAAGGTGAGTGATTTTCTCACTTATGAAATACTGAATTATTCCCATATTTATTAAATTAAATTATGAAATAGGTTTGATTGCATGGTTGTGATTGATTGTTGTTGTTGCTTAAAACTGACATGAAATGTGTTAATATGCTAATTAAGTTGATAATTAGATATTTAATTCAAATCAAATTTCTAGTTAGAAACCCGACATTTTTGCGAACCAATGAAAAGTTTTAATATTTACCGTTGAACGAATGGTTGTGATGGATGCTTTGATGGTTGGGTGCTGAATTGATATTGATACTGAGATGTTCTGTTATTCAGTGTATGGATGTTGTGTGTTTATTGTGACGGTTAATCCCATTTCCACTTAGATGTTACGGGCATCAAATAAAACCCGGGATTAATCGATGAAAATAAATTAAGAACACAGATTGAAATGATAAATATCCGTGACCCTGATTCGGATTGAAATGATAAATCCACCCCTGAAATATCGAGAAATTTGATTTAAAATCACTTGGCCATAGGATAGAAAATTATATATGAACATCAGTTGGTTAAATGATTTTAAATATTTGAAATTCTAGTTGATGGAATGTTTTCAAAAGTTCATGGTAAGATTTGGAATTGAAATTTTTCCATAAATTAAGTTTGAAATGAAGTTATTTGAGTATACTTGAAAATTCTT
Organism: Allium sativum; assembly: GCA_030737875.1. Classification (NCBI taxonomy): domain Eukaryota; kingdom Viridiplantae; phylum Streptophyta; class Magnoliopsida; order Asparagales; family Amaryllidaceae; genus Allium; species Allium sativum. Next base: position 437,639,909 of record CM060912.1, read on the forward strand.
CGAATTTGGCATGAATATGAATTTGAATCCTTTAAATCGAACGATCTGTTTGATGGGGGTTGAAATGAGATATGGAATTTAATGAACTCCATTGAGACTAGAGTATGGGTTCAAGTATTTGAAGTTCGGAAGAAAGGAACAATTTTGATTAAAGAATTTTATTATATATATATTTACAATGTTTGATTTCAAATAAGTTATTCTCTCCTTAAAATTTATTATTTAACTTTTACCTATAGACTATTTATTATAGCTTAATTTTTTTCTTATATTTTATTATTTAAACTAATTAGTAAACTTTTATTTTATATATATACATATATTCACAATGATCTAAATTTTCTTATTTTGTTTTAACTATTATTTTTATACATATATGTTATACGAAGATTTTATCTAAAAGCATCTATTTTCAAGTTATATTAAATGATCGTAAATTTCTTCCGAATGGAAAGTGCTGGATTTAAACCCTAGTTCAAGATGGAGTCGAGATATATTATTCGAATATGAATTGACTTTAACCAATTTTATATGGAAAGGTAATTGATATTCTATTTGAATATAAATGGATCTCCTAAATAATATGAACGAGTTGTTATGGAATTATATACTCTATTGGGATATGAATGGATTTCGAACTCAAATCGATTTGAAATAATTGAAATCTTTGATTGAAACATATTCTACTTGAATATATAAATCGATTTTTGAAATATTATATGACTATAATATATGGATTTGGAAATATATTCTAGTTGGAATATAATCGGTTTTAGGAATCATTAGGATATCTTGATATGAAATTGATATTCTATCTGAATGTAAATTGGGCTTGAACGAAATATGATATTTTGATATGAAAGCGAACCTTTGTGAAAAGTAAAAGAACCAACCAATGTGGGAAAAATGTAAACGTTGGTTGCTAAAGAGACCGGACTCGACAAGTGGCATACTCTCTGTCAGTGTCGATACCACTTTAACAACTGTGAACGTTATGACGTATCCAGAATGAATGTGATGACTTGGAAGCAATTAATGGATTGAAGAAGATGAATGATGACGAAATAGCCCGGACCTGCGTGTCATAATTGAAATGACTAAAACAGGAGCTATACCGTGACTAATTGAGGTAGCACCTTTGATCGGACACACTTCTTCGATACTATTTCTATGACTATGATGATAATGATGATGATTTGGGCCCATTTGAATTGGGAGTGTGATCCGAGGTGGGCGGTAGTGGCTGCTATGCGTTACCACCGGTCCGGGAGTGCAATTGGTAGAATCCTACCGGTCCGGGAGTGCAATTGGTAGAATCCTACCCTGGGCATTGCCTCGATTGCCTTGTCATATTTATCTATATCGATCCCCATACAATTTTGATTTAGCATTGCCTTCTATGGAGTGCCCTCTAATAACACTAGTACGGTGAATTTATGGTACTGTATAGACTGTTGATGCCTGTAAACGGCATAAGGGTAATATAGTAGTCCTGCTTACGCTATTTTTATGATATTTACTTTACTGGATAGACACTATCATAATAGCGTATTATACTATGTATTTATTAGTTTAACGGATCCTCGAGAAATGGAAAAATCCTGTAACATCTCTTGAGTTACTGCACCCATGACACTGAAGTTGTTTCGTATTTTAATTTTGACTAATATGAGAATGATTTAGTGATGATCCGAGTGTTTGTTGTGTTTTCCTTTCTATGCAATACGCTCGGATCAGCAGAAGTTTGCAGTTAGCGAAGTTTACCTTGCTTTGGAGATCGAAGACAAAGATTTGGTATATGTATATTATAAGTATGTATTTCCGCTGCATTTATTTCCATTGTCTATTATGTACATCTGTATGTATATGTAACTCTGATAATCATTGGATGTTATAACCAATGCATACATTTCAATTATTTAAACTGCTATTTGTCTATTATATGTTGTCCTTCCGCTGTGAGGTTCTATGATTGTTTTTCTCTGCTTTCTTCTTTACCTTTTTTTCCCAGTAACCGCCTGCATTTGCGATTTTTTTGGGTCGACATGTGTGGTTTATTGTTGGTTTGAACGGTCAAAAATCGGGGTCATTACACTATTTCCAATGACAATTCCAGTTCCAGTTCTGATCAAAGAGGAAACCGCAATAAAGGCATTCCTTTTTTCATGTAGTTTAGGTATAACGATTTTCTATAGGTTTTGTGTAATTATTATTTCTACTTGATTGGCCAGCAAATGCATATATGCAATTTGGGCCACAATATGGTGCTCCGAGCCCAGGCATGCACCCATCAGGATATCCACCATCTCAGATTCCTCTACCTTCATACCCCCGCAGACCCCATTCTCAACCCTATGCAATTCCGTCACGTGGAGTCGTACATGGGACTATTGGAGGCATTCCTCATGCACCTCAATTAGGTAATAAGGGTTTTGGATCAGGTCATGGTGTGGTCCAATTGGTGGTCATTTTTCTCACTAGTAAAATAATCAACACTTTAATTCTGCGTTTGGACTATCTACTCTGGATAGTCCTAACAGTCAACCGACTGTTGGAGGTCCTCTTTTACAAACTAGGTTAATGTCACAGGTATGCTTTCTGGTTTATTATTACATTGATTCATCTCACGGTTGATCATAGACTCATTAAAGGGGGAAAAGTAACGTCTATTTAATATTTCTCTGCCAGTTATTTTTTAACCATCCTTTCTTGTCCCTGTATGCTGCCATAATTTTTTAACTGCCAAAAAGAATTCATTTTGTAAATTTTGCTAAAAGGAAAAGCGAAAAAGAAAGACTTTGGAACAAAATAAATTGATTTGATGCATAAATGATGAAAAATTTTATAAGGATCAAAAGTGAGTTATCCATGCGCAAAAGTGAAAATTTTAAGTAGTATATTGTTTTAAGTTGCTATGGCTGCTAGCTTATGATCAATTAACTATAAAGTATCAACTGTTAAAAACTTTAAAAATGACACAGGTTCTACAACTAATTTCTTTGTACTATCTTCAATAATGGTGGCACTGTTTCTATAGCATCTTTTATAATATCACTTCCGTTAGAATCATAAACAGTAGTTGTACAGGATAGAAAGTTGGTATTATGTAAAGTATGTAGAGTATGTAGATAGGGTTAGTGCCTAATGATATCAACTTACATACAACAATACCAACCTTCTTCATTTGATTGTGAAAAACAAGTCAATGTTGTTCTATGCATATGGAAAAAAGAAAAGGAAGACATGTAATTTGGAAAGAACAGTAATGGTTGATAGCTTTTATTCATGGAGATTGAAGTTTTTGATTTGTATAAGTAGTTTTGAAAATGAGATTTATGTTAAGGCATATTAGAGTTTGGATGGACAACAATGGAAAAGTGAGTTTTTTGCATAATAGAAAATGAAGGACGAATAATGTAGTTTCCAACCGGAAAATAAAAGAGTGAGGAAAGGACACATCATTCGCAAAAAATGAGAATAGCTTAGATTTACTGATCAAAGCTAAACTACAAATACAAAGCCATCATGTGTTTTACAACCATCCATTTTTTATCTCTATATTTGTAATTGTATATGACTAAGCATAATTTAGTTACATGCCACTATGTTTGTAAACTAAAATTCTTTATATCGATGTTTAGGATTTGGAAATGGCTTTGAAAGAGTCTGCTACAAAATGGAAGTTGTTAGATCTTATGAGAGCTGGAAAGGAACTGTTGTGGCCCATATGGTTTGTTCTAACTTGTTTTAGATAAGTTATGTGTAAACATATATAAATTAATGGAAAGATAGGCTTTATGTACAAGAGATAACAGTTTGTCCTTAATGTGGGCATGGTTTTCGCAGAGATATATCAGCATGCATGTGACATTAATTTACATTGTATCAGATAATACCGTGAATGCTTCGTATTGTATGAACGTCTCATTGAATATATCATTGTTTTTTTTCTACTGTTGCTAGCAATATTATTTTGTTTAATTGAGATATTTACATTTGGGTGCATGTTATATATTGCTACAATGTTGATGCAGAGTTTGAGAGATAAAAATAAAGTAAAAATATTGAAAAATTGCTTCAGAAATAATGTTGAAATGGCTTGATATAGTGGGGGGTAACTAAGAATTGTATTCATAATTTGGTGCAATCATGGTGTCGATATAACGTCGAAAAAACGGCGTCGGAAAGGCATCGGAATACACCTAATGCATGCCAGTTGAAATACGTCGGAAAACACCTAACGCTTGATGTCGAAAAGTTATCGGAACATTTTTCCGTGCAACTTTTAACTATGCCAACAATGGCGCCGGAAAGCCGTCGAAAACAGGTTTTTTGATGCCATACTGATGCCATTTTGGCGTCGAAAAATCTGTTTTTCCTGTAGTTTATCAATTTCAATAGTATGAAACATTGATCATGCTGCATCGTCGACCATATGTTCTATGAGACTGGCCGTACTAACTTCTTCGTCAATGACATCCACTGACTATTCTTGATTAATGCAATAATTTCACCGTGACGATCCCACACCAAATAATTGGGTACAAAACCGTATTGGTGCAAATGAACCCAAACCATATCCAACATTAAACAGTTCAACAATTTGCACCTACTACATGCCGAACGAATTTCTACATCGTTTCCAATATTACGTAAAGCAATTTGATGAACACATGTACCCCATTAAGAAAATGTTCACTTATCGAGCCACCAATTATCTTCTTTGATATATCCAGCTTCGATGAATAAAATAATTGACCATTTTTCCTACTTTAAACCTATGATGGAAAATGAAAAAATATTAATCATTCATTTTATATATTTTAATTACTACTTTAATAAACGTATACTGAATTATATAAGATTTTTATAAAACTTATTTTAAATAACCAACTAATGGTTCGTTGACATTTATGTGATTTTTGTGATGGTCGGTCATCCTACTTTCTGTTACAAATACAATAGCAATTACATTCCATAAATCATATCATTTTAAACAATTTCCCAAAATTCGGCAGCACTTCCCTCTTGTTCCTTATATCGTACACAAATGCGTGTACACAAAGAACAAAAAGGAAATTCCATTAAAGTTTTGTGAATCGTTTAAAATGAAATGATTTACGAAACGTAATTACTTAATAGTGTTTGTAACTTGTCCGAAAAATCCGTCAGATGTTGTATCAAATGAATAGGGATATTTGTTTTGTAGAAAAAACAAATATCCATATAACAATCATACACAACACTTGTCAAACGTGGGCAAATAACATCTAAGGGTTTAGAAGTTTGTTTATATTAAAATTAAATATATAATTTGTTTATATTTTACCGTTTTGAACATGTGTACTGAATTATATATTTTTACTATTCTACATAATATATAACTCACTTTTGCTTATGTACTGCATTATATACTAACTTAAATATATAATTTCTTTAAGGTTTTCTGGGTAAAAATTGTTAGTGGCGACATAGCCGTCTCTTCACCAATCTTCATTTATGCGACTTCTCTCGAAATCACATCTTTCCTTTCGCTCCTCCCAAACCATTGACTTTCAAACCTCCTATGCTTTGGCTATGCTTTTTTCACTGTGATTTCTTTAACGAGTTATAATCTTCAGATCTATTTTTTAGATCTGGCCCCTTTTCCTCCAAACAACATATTCCCATTTTCTACAGCCACACCTACTTCCACCGCCATTATCTATCTCTACCCCTTCGCTGACTCAAGCGGTGTCCTTATTGTTCTTTTTTCCTCAGATTTTAGCATTTATCTCTTGACTTTTGCGACTTACCTTTAGCCTGCACCTATAATGTGCTTTGTCAGGTCTCCAGGCGAATATGAGCACACATTGCCTAGTGAATTTATGTTCGTCGAATGTGACAACTGCCCACAGCTCCTACACTAAACAAGGGAAATAATGCACTGAAAGACGTGCCAAGCAGTTGTGGATGATCATCGAAATACGATTACACAAGTGGAACCTGACGTATAACTCACAATGCAAGGATAAAATATAATAGAACATAGACAACTGGTTATAACTGTGAAGCATATCTGAGCAGAAACTTGAACTTTCATAACAATTAGGAAGAATATCCATTCACCCTTGGATTACAACATAATTGTCTGTACAAATTTTTCTCACTACAACACTCAAAGAAGACACCAATCATAACAGTGGAAACATACAATATTAGATAGTAGAAAATAATACGCCAGCCTCCAGCACGTCATTGCACGACAGCATCGTCTTTACCAAGGTCAACTACCTGTTACCTGCTACTCAGTCTACCCATTCACAACCGGACGAACAACCCAAGGTAATAAGAGGGAAATATAATAACTTGATTCAGACAGCAGTCTTAATGAATGATAAAACAACTATCTAACGTCATCAATAAAATATATAAGAATAGGTAGACTAACCAACCAATCTACCAAAATACCGAAGAAGAACCCAAACCCGTCTTCCCCACATCTGACAATGATAACCTTTACAACAAGCATTCGGAACAACAATGAAAGAACAAACAGTTAATTCATGGCAATCAGAAGTAATCAGAAAATAGAAATTATAGCATCTAGTTATATCTCACGTAACCATCCTAATCAAGATCAACATCCCTCAAGCACAAGCCCCGAAGGCCTAAACCAACATCAGACAAGCACCCAAGAAACCTCTCCTTCGACGTCAGACAACTCACGTGAGACGGTACAAGCAAAACTACCAACATTCATGACTCGTGCTATCACCGCCTATCCTTCTTCAAAATCATCATTAATTGTATAACGACCAAACTTGCGATATGTCAAGGGCTAATGGTAACCCAGGTTCTAGCATAAACTCCATACGCCTTTCAAGGATACATATCTAGGTCCTTCAACGAAATCCAGGTTACTCGACCAACAACCTTCTAGTCTTTTAGGTGCCTATATTATAACCTTGCTTGGAGCCATCTAGAACCTACGACAACGATAATCTCTCAGCCTTCGGTATCTCCTAGCCATCCAAACTGATGACTATTTATAGCTCAAGCAACCTTTTCGAGCAACCATTATCCATCAACTCACTACTTTGAGTCGTCTTCACATTCGTTGCATTGCCCTGATCAATGAACACTTCACACTGCTCGGAACATTCCACCTTGAATACACTTCGAAGTCATAACCATCATCGATCTAAAAACATACACCACTTGGTCGATACTTTGTTTCCTAGCATATCATTCATTTGCTATGTATAACCTTCTATTGTGTTTAAACTCCCAATCATAACGCTTATAAATGCTATCATTTCCATTAGGTCATTCACCGACCTAATCCCACTAGGTCATTCCACGACGTAACCTCATTAACCCGCTTCAACGTTCTAGCCTCCTTAGGTCGTTCTGATGAACACCTCCTTAGGTCGGGCAGTGACCTAATACCAAAAGCTCTCCAACAGCCTAACATCAAAATGTTACAATGGTCCAGCTCCTTAGGTCGTTTTGCGACCTAACACTCTAGGTCGTTCCGCCTTTCTTATCCATCCATCTGGAGCTAGCAACCAAGACTCCTACGATCTAACCACTTTGACCATCCAACGATTTAATCTTCACTCCTTGGAGAACAAGCCACGTGACCTAGTCTTGAGTGACCTAACCATGCCACATCATCACCGACTTAGTGTCCAATAACCTAAGGCAACCGATCTAAGCTTCATACGATCCATCTCTTCACAATCGATAACAACAATGCGTGCAAATAATTTAAATCGATCAATCCAATCGACCCATCATCAAAAGATCAATGCAACAACTAATCATTATTCAAATATGAGAAATTCATTAAATCATGATAAATCAACTATTAAACAAAATAATGGATCTAAACTTGCATATGCATATGAATTAACATGAAAATTACCAGTTTTAAGTTGCTAGATTAGATCCTATGGTGTTTCATATGAGACTATACTTACCGTGACATGGATATATGTGAAATTAATTTGAAATGATGAAAATGAGATCAAACAACCCATATACGTGATTGAATCCATGTGAGAATTACTTATCACCCACTAATTCTTTGATCTAGCTTAAAACCGATGAATCAAGAATCCGAGCAGCAAAGAACAACCTTCATACCTCTCGATTTGATGTGATCCCTCTTCACTTGACGTTGATTTAGCTTCGATTGATGTAGATCTTCAATCTACTTCCTTAGGTTTAGATTTTAATGGCGGAAAGGTGTATTTGATTGATCAAGGAGGATCATGAGTTCAACCAAATGAGATAATGAAGAAAGTAAACTATTCTCCATACCTCTAACCACCTATTTATAGCCTCCCACCAGCCCACTAATGGGTCTTCTCAAATCAGCCCATCAATGGCTCATAAAACCTAAATAGAAAATTGTGAAACCTTAAAACAACGATTCCTCCCAAACTGCTGAACCAAATCTTTAATGTGACCACTCTACGAAATTAGCAACACCATTTTCTTTCCAATGAAATCGACCTCAACACCTGATTCGATCCCAGTCAAAAGTTATGCCCTATAAAAACCTAACAGGGGGAAAATGGTCACAAATAAATTGGCAAAAATTATGGACATTCCTCACATCCCCCTGACCAACATATCAAAATATAAGAATGATCCAACCCACAGCGAATTAAATAAAAATATTTTACGATCCTCTGATATGTAAAATGTGGGTTGTTACTGATTTACATAGAAATGTGTTTATTATATGCTCTTATATCTTATCTTTTGTATATAAATAAATATTACTTGTGTATTATTTTGTCACTTTTATAGATATTCCAACCAAGCTGCATGCAGTCAGAAAAGTAGAGAAATTGAGATCAAACTGTTGTATATTTACATTTGAAGATTTGCATATGAAGATCTCACACCTAGTTGCTGTTGGACAAGAAAATAATTAGTAGAAAGGCCATGCACATTACAAATCAAAGGAGGCTTGCAAGAGGAAAGGAGGAAATGCCTAAAACTCACTTGATTTAACGAAGGCCTAGAACTTACTTGAAATAACTAAGGCACATTTGTAATTAGGGTTTAGGCTGGCTATCTCCTATAAATACCCATGTAATCTCATTGTAGCGACCATCCCATTTTCTATCTTCTACTCCATTAACAAAGTTCTTCTCCTTTCTATTTTCTGCATTTTTTTTCTATTTCTTAGCAACTAGTGCCATCTACACAATTAGATTTGGTGGAGTACTAGTTTTATTTTACATTTATTTCCATTAGTGATTAACCGTTTGATTAGTTTCAACGATAATCCTAATTTTATGTCTGTTGATATTTCTATTCTGCACGGTAATAACCCGCAAAATCTGGGCAAATTTAAAATTTTATTTTTAATAATTTAATGAATTTTAAGGTTTGGAATAATTTATTTCAAATAATAACGACGAAAATTTTATTTAAAAACGAAGTTTAAATTAATAAATTTATATTAATTATATTCGAGCCTGAAACGGTGCGGTAATTTCAAATTTCGATTTCTAACTTTGAAAAATTATATAAAATTAATTAAAAGTCGAAATTGAACGAAACAAGAAACGTTAGGACCGTATAGAAAATATCTTTCTAATGAATTTTAGAAATTTATATTTCAGTTTATAATTTGTAAGTTATGGCAAAATCAAAATTTAGAAAGGTCGCTATGAAATTTATATATATAATATATATGGCCTAAACTGCTACTTTTTGCAGACGAAGGAATTTGGACTCGAAGCCACTTCCATTGAGTCCGGAATGTCGTTTCTGCATTGAAAAACAGTAAATACTTATATATTTCGAGTTTCGGAAATTTTCGGTATAAAAATTTATTTTTAATATTAAATATATAGCCTTGAAAAATGAGATTTTGCAAACGGACTCCAAATTGAACGAAATTAATTTTGTTGGATTCGTATCGTCAAAACAAAGCTAAAAATGATTTTTCTGTAATTTTTAGAATTAATATGTAACCATTATTGATTTTACAGTGAAAAATGAATTTAAAAATTCATTAAAAATACATACCGACTCGAAAAATTACGAAACCAGTTTCTATAGGTTTGTATTGATTAGAATTAGTTGTTTTCCGAATTTCATCGAATTTGGAATCAGTATGTGATCGTACGGTCTTAAAAACTGTGAAATGTACGTTAATAATAGCATGAAGGTTATAATTAAAAATGGGTTTAAACACATAAAGGCCCAATTAAAATTGAACACATCTATATATTATCTCATAGCAGCCATAACCTTGACCTAATTCATTTTTCTAAACCTAATGTTAGCCTCCACCTTCATCTCTCTAATGGCGGCTCCTCTCTTCACAAAATACAAGCTGAAAATCAAATCTCTCCAAACCCTAACAAATTATATATCAAAACGAAGGCCTTGATGATACGAAGCAATGGATGCCATCAGTTTTGTCATACAGCGCTCGGATTCGCCGGAATTTCGGATCAAACTTTCTGATTTTCGAAATTAAAAAGCAGCAGATGTAAATGATTTTTTTCCCGCTAATCTAGGAAGAACTGGAAAAAGTGGTCAACGTGAAAGTTCTTCGTCTTCGCGAGATACAGGTGCTGGAATTTTTTCAGAATTTTTGGAGCATCGAGGCGGCCTGTGGGGCCCGCAAAGCGAATTTCGCTTTCTGGCCAGATTCCGGCGGCCGGAGCATCATCAGCGGCGGCACTTTCTGGTGGTGGTGCGTCTTGAAAAGACGAAGAGATGGGCAGTGGTTTCAGGTCAATCGGAGGTCGGAGGAGAAAGTTATGGGCAGTCAAAGTTGGCAAGAGGAGGGTTGACCAGATTTTGGGTATTCCTATTTTTAATTATTTAATCAATGTATTCAAATTTCAAACTTGTATAACTCTCTCATACGAAGTCGAAATTTAATGATTTCATATGCGTTGTGATCGTGGCATCGAGACCTTCGCGGGGACACTAATTTTGTCCAATTTGGAGACTGTCAAAAATTTTATGTATTTTCACGAATTTTAAATAATTATTTAAATTGTCCAAACTTCAGTAAAGCATAACGTTTTGTAACGAACTCGAAATGACTCGAAACAAGGTTTGCCATGATCAGTGTATTTTTAGCGACGCATAGACACCAATTTCGCTCAATTCCGAGGATGTTGAATTTTGGGCCAAAATTGGGCCCGAAACCGCCAATTTGGACCCGATAAAGTCAAATCTCGGTGAGAACTCTTTTCTCACTCAATCTTTGTTTTCAATAATTATTTATTTTCATAAATAAATATATTTAAATGCCTATGATGATTTGTTTGTAAGTTAATTCTATGTTATGCATGATTTGTGGTGTATTAATGTTTGGTTGAAATGCAATGTTTGAAGTCTGAAAATTTGTAACATGTTAGTTAATGTGAATTTATGATTATGCATGATAATTCAAAATTGTTATACTGCCATATACAAGTTGACTGACTTGCATATGTTGATTGGGCAGATATTTTCACACATCGCCCAAGTGCACATATAATCTATTGTTATTTGGATTTTATTGTAAAAACTATTGTATGTTGTTGGAATGTCAATTTGATGTATTTTGTTTGAATGTCTATTACGTGAATGAATGAATGTCATTTCATGTTGTGATTGGAAGGTAATTTGGGTAATGAAAAGATGTTAGTCATCATTTTGCAAATGAGTCATTTTGAAATCCATTAATTAATGGTTTTGATGTGGGTCTCATTCCAATGAAGGATTTTCACAATATTTCAAAATAATTTTCCGTTAGAGAATTAATTGTGAATTTAATGTTATTAAATATTATTTAATGTGCATGAAGCCGATTAAGTAGTCTTGCGCTATTTACACGGGAATAAATATTTCCATGAATTCTACTTATTATACAATAATTGATAAAGGTTTGAAATTTGAAAATTAACATTTCGAATTCATTTTTAATGGTATTAAAATAAAATAAACATGCTTAACCCGAGGTTAGATTGAGTTGTGGTATAAGACTGCCCGGACCCGCCCGGCATATCCAGCAACCGCAACAATAAATCTAATGTGAGAAGTTAATGCTGTAATTAATAATTAGTTAATTCAAAATTTTACATTTTTGCAAATATAATATTTTAAGAATAAGCGTAGTATTAAATGATTAATTAATACTGAGAGTTTGAATTTCAAAAGTTGACTTTTTGAAACATTATTATTATTATAATATTAATGTAATATTTAAGGAATATGGAAAGACAAAGTTTTATTTAATATTCAAATTTAAGATTAAGGTATGAATTTACACCGCATATAAATTACATTTATTTTTAATGTAATTAAGATATGATTTTGTACGGTAATATAAACTACATTTTTAAGTGTAATTAAAGATGAGATTTTGTACATGAAATAAAAAATTACATTTTTTATTAAGTTAAGATTTTACCATGTTATGAAATTACATTTTTAAATGTAATTATAATATAAGATTTTACACCGTAATGTAAATTACATTTTAATGTAATTAAAAAAAAAAGAGATTTTGTCATTTTGATAAAATTACCTTTTTTAATGTAATTAAGAATATAAGATTTGATTTAATAATTTACATTTTTTTTATGTAATTATGTAAGACATGAAAATAATTTACATTTTCAATGTAATTAAGAAGGAATTGAAATAATTTACATTTTTCAAGTGTAAAAAGAATGGATTGAAAAATTTACATATTTTTTATGTAATATGAAATGAATGCTTACTTTTAATTGAGTTATACAATGAAATAATACATTTTAATGTAATAATGAAATGATATCTTTTAATGTATGAAAGTATTGCATTTTCTTATGTAATAGAAAAGAATGAAAGTATTACATTTTCTCACGTAATAGAAATGAATGGATGTATTTTACATTTCTAATGTAAATAAATTAAAGTATGGAATTTTACGTTTTTAATTTAATTAGGAAATTATACATTTCTAATGTAATTAAGTAGGATTTGAATAACTTACATTTTCTAATGTAATTAAAGTATAATTTGAATTTATTACAATTACAATGTATAAGATATGAAATAAATTATATACATTTTACAATGCAATTGAAGGATAGGATTTTACAGTATAATGTCAATTACATTTTTCTTAATGTAATCAAAAGAAGAAATATTACATTTTTTTTCTTGTAACAAAAGAAGTTAGAAGAATTACATTCTTTATAATGTAATAAAAGAGAATATAGAGTAAAGAGGAAAAAAAGAATAAAAAAATTCACATTTTTCTATAGTGTAAAGAATAAAAAGGAAATACTACATTTCCAATAAAATGAGAGAAAGAGTGTAAATAAAATATGAAACAGAAATTTACATTTTCTCATGTAAATAAAATAGAACTATTTTAAATGACACTTTCATTTACATTCTCATGTAAATAGGACATGTAGAAGAAAAGGAAAACATTTATTTACTTGTTGTGTAAATAAATTAGAAAAAGAGATGTTTTAATGACATTTTCTATGCAGTAAAAGACTAAATTGAAAGTTACATTTTAGTTGTTATTCATTAATAAATAAATGTGGGAATGGAATTGAAATGTTCATTGAACATGATACCTTGATATGATACATGAACATGATTATGCGCTGTTTGTTTGGTTGATTCGTTGTCCTTATATGTTAATGACTACATGGAATGATTTATATCTACTTTTATCAAAATAAAAATAGTGATGATTAATAACGTTATGAAATAATTAATGATAATTATGCGAAGATTATTTGAAAAGACCAAGTTATACTCATTTCAAATAATCATACGACGTTTTAAATGGAAGAATTGAAGACGGCGATTGAAGACCGACGATCTTCACATCGAATGGGTAACTAGTGTTGAGGCCTTTGATTGATTTGCTCCCAAGACGGGGCTAAGATGGTAGTTATCCGGACGTAGTGCTGATTTGTACGGATTTGGCTTTCGCTCAGACCCAGAGCATAAGCTTATAAATGGATGTGTGTCTGATGTTGAATTTTGTTCTATTTAAATTGATTTCTATTAATATAAGACCGTTGGTGGTGGAGAATTTATTCTCTTGCTCAACACCCTAGAGGTTGTGTATTAAAAGTTATCAATCGCATCGCGTGAATTGTCAACGTGGCACGTTAAGATGAAGATGATTAAGGCTTTTGTTGAAAAGCAGGGCCTTGTGGTATGACATGACTTCGCGAACCTCACAACCCGGTATGAACCTAAAACTGGAGAAAGGAAACCAGGGAAATGGACATATGTTAGTTTCTAGATAAAAGTTGTGTCAGGTTTTTACACGGTCTGACATTTTACTTATGTGGATGATGGATGATGAGGCCTCGGATATGACATGGAGTCCTTAGTGGCTCATATTAATGCCCCAAAGGGCAGCCTAACATATAGTTTACGGTATTGCCAATCATTGACGGATGACCGGCCATGCTGATCCAAGGTGCAGTTGCGACTATATCCTGAGGCTAGGGATAGACAGTCTCGAACTCGGTAAGGACTATCTTTTGCCTTGGTTCATGATGGAAACCCAACTTCCAATACGAAACTTTACGGTTTTAGTTGTAGAACCTAGTATGGCGACATGATATTATGGTACCCATGCCGTCTAGGATTGATACATTTATATTCGAAATTTATTTCTACACTATGCACTTATATAGTATGAAAGAGAACTTTCGCGTATCAAGCATGTTTAATCATCATAAGGTAAAACTCTATCCTCTGGTTTGTGTTGCATTGTGTGATGGGACCTGAGTCTTATGATGATTTCATTTTTCGAAAAAGCATTGCGTTGTTTTATGCACTGAGATATCCAACTTTAAAATAAAAGTTTATAACTGTTTTGAGTTCTCATACCAGTCCCATGACTGACCTGGAGTTTATTGTTTTAACCTAAACTCTGGGTGCCCATATTTTTCCGCACGTGCAGCTAGTAGTTTCGGTTTTGCAGATATATATTCACAGGATCCTGGTTTACAGTTGAAGCAATATTCGGAAAGCTTTGTATTCGAGTATTTATTTCAGTTGTATTTTGTATTATTTTTTCCGCTGCTATTGTAAAATGTAAATATGTAATCTCTGATACTATATTTCCAATGTATATTTTTTTATCTGTACTCTGATATATTCTTGTACTCTGATGAAATTTTCGTAAAAAGCAATAAAATGTTCTTCAGTTTGTGTTCTGATGCGTCGTGTTCTCAAAACAATCCGGGCTTTCTTTTATTGGGAATTTCGGGTCGTCGCATTTGGTATCATAGCTTTGGTTTACAAAGTTCGAGAACAAGAAACATTAGAACCAAGCGTAAGAATTCATCAGAGATTGGATTAGTAATATCCAATGAGAATAATTCGTTAGAGATAGGATCAGCAGGATCCTAGAACGAGTGTGAAGAGTATTATTTTCTTTAAAATTAAATAAAAACAAAGTTAGTTTTGAAAATCTTATCTTAAAACACGTAATTGAGATATTATTATATTTTGATTTGGGCAATCAAGTATATGAAATTTTGAATATACGTCTGATCCACGTGTATATGAAGTCTCATATACTAGATAGATATTTGCTGGTGTGAGAACCAAAACTTAGGAACTTTTGTGACTTGGCATCAAAAATATGATTTTTGTAGTATATATATGTAAAAGTTATTCGTTTATAATTTAATCAACGAATTGATTGATGGATGTGTTGCTTGATTATTAGTTTAACTAATATATATATTGGATAAATTAAATTGAAAACTTGGTTGGAATTTCATACTTGTGCTTGCATATATAAGTAATGAACAGGTCAAGCAAGGAGGCTATAGCAGAGGAATAAAATTGTATGCCCGACAAATAGAAACACGTTTACTATATTTCTTGGGTTTTGATTTTATGAGCCGATTGGCTAACCGCTTGGCTTTCTCTTTCTTCTTCCCTCTTTCTTCTTTTTTCTTTTTTGGTTGATGAGAGCCCATGTGGCCAGTTGAGTTTTTCGATGTTCTCCGTACAAAGGAGGTAATGGCGAAATTTTTCGAAAATTTAAAGGGTTAACCAAATTTTTAGAAAAATATTATTAATTTAGAAGTTGAAAACTTAAGCCATAATCTAAAATAATAAAAATTGGATTGATTATTAAAACAACTTTTAGCTTCGTTCCTTTTCGAGGACAAAAAGTTTTAAGTGGGGGAGACTGTAATAACCTGCAAAATCTGGGCAAATTTAAAAATTTTATTTTTAATAATTTAATGAATTTTAAGGTTTGGAATAATTTATTTTAAATAATAACGATGAAAATTTTATTTTAAAACGAAGTTTAAATTAATAAATTTATATAAATTATATTCGAGCCTGAAACGGCGTGGTAATTTCAAATTTCGATTTCCAACTTTGAAAAATTATATAAAATTAATTATAAGTCGAAATTGAACGAAACAAGAAACGTTAGGACCGTATTGTAACACCCCGCCTCCGTTAGGGTCACTCGCAAAGGAATGCACTAGCTTCAGAGGGGCATTATTGGTAAACATGCACAGAAATATCACAAGACAGAACATATAAAATAATGGAAGTAAAATTGAACTTTCATAAACATTAATAATTAAGGTCTAAAGCCTTTTACATCAAAGTACATCAAAACCTGTCTTACAATAGTAAAGAAGCATAAAAACTTTTTCATAAATTATTCCCCAAGTAAAACAATAAAGTAGCCATAGCCAAGAAGTGTCCAAGCCATACACGATGACCTTCAAGCAGAAGAAGTCCGAACTAAACAACAGTATTTCCTCCCTGTAACCTGGGGGGGGGGGGGGGAAACGGAAGAAAAGAAGCGAAACAAAACGGGTCAGTCAAAAAGACTGAGTAAGCCCTATCTACTATCAGCATAAAAACTAGTAAAGTTAACTGTCATGAGAAACTGAGATGAACATAAGCATGATGACAAGATAGATAATCTAAATCAAAATAACAGGATGATCTACTGAACTTAGATAAACTAAGGTGTCATGATAAATTACGATGTCAAGATAAAACAAGGTATCCCATCGTCAGGTTCCTATCAAAAATAATATTCCCAAGATATCTATCACGTATAACATCCCATGGTATCTATCCTGTATTTCTGCTATGCACCTACCGTACTAGTATCCCCACCGTATCATGTGTTAACCCTGAATGACCCTTACTCAAAAGTCGTGTAATGGTCCATGTCAACCTTAATATATCGCATATATAGGTTACTCAACTCGTATGTTTCTTTCCATGTAAATGTTCAGTTCCTTGCCGTAGACCGTACAGGCTTTCCCATGAGGTTCTATACTACTCCAATGTAATTCCATGATCCTTAAGCTCGTTTGGACTGTTACCCTAGACCTAGCTAGGCTTTCCCAACATGAATCATCGTTTGTGCAACTAGGACTTATGCCACCTAGGACCACTAGTGATTATGCTTACCTATTGCACGTTTTCGTATTTCGGTTTTGGTTCAACCACCCAGGGCCACTAGGAATTACGCTAACCGTCAACCGCGCCCTTTTTCCCACGCATTCATCGTGAATCGTTTTTCCATGACTGTATGCACATGTATCACATCGTGCCATCCGAGTCCTATCACAGGGCAGTTCAAGAAATACAGGACTCGGTCGGGAGCTTTCGATTTATCTGCCGATGCAGATGCTAAGGTCTATTTTTCCTATACGTGGCTATGGTCCCACGAGACCACTCCCTCAACTAGTGAAAGACAAGACAGGATAAATCCTGTATGAGAACACACTATTGGCCAACCCACAATCCTAGCTTTACCGCAACCATAATTAGATAGCAATTATGGTCTTTTGGGTGTTCTCTGCCTTTCCGTACGTACACGCTTGACCAAAGATGGTAGGTAGCCTGACGAAATGCTATCTAGGGCACTACCGTGTATCGTCGACTATCCCCTATCCATCCCCGTCTTTAGGTCGCTCGTATAGCAACCAAGGCATACTCTTGGTTCTTCTAACGCAGACCTTAACCTCTCATGAGCCTAGTATGATCACCTGGCAGCTCACAGAGGGATACCAAGAATATCCTCACATTCCCCGAAGCCGCTGCTTCGTTACCCAGTTCGCTGGAGCCTTTATCTAAATCAGATAACTTGCTCCTACTCGTGTGCTTAAACGATAACCTACCGTATCGGGTTACTCGTCCAATCTATGAACTGGTCCAAAATTCCTTGACTAAGAATTATTACTTAGCTATTCTCCAACTAAGGTTTACCACTTAGCTTATTCCCGTTATTCTTGTTAATTACGGTTATCCACCTAATTCTCTGAACTAGGGTTTATATAATGGATTAAGTGTCACTTAAGTTCATGACTTAATCCGTCTACAAATCATGTCAAATTGGCTAAGTATCCAAGTTCAAGACTTAACCCTACAAACCATGTGTCAAGTTGGTTAAGTATATTAAGCAATTCACGACTTAACCTCGTCCAATTATCATTCTAGATTGGTTAAGTATATATTAACTTGACCCTATCAATTTACTTAGTCAAATCGGTCAAGTGTATTCAAGCGATTCGTGACTTAGCCTTATCATGTTTTCACGTTATATTGGTTAAGTATTGGTTAACTTAACCACATCAAATTAACGAGTTAGATTGGTTAAGTATAGGTCACTTAACCACACCAAATCATCGTGTTAGATTAGTTAAGTGTTTAACTTAACCCCATCCATTAACTGTATTATACGGTTAAGTGTCATTAAGGAAACTTACTTAACCTTATCATGTGGCATTAATTACTTAATTCACCTCAACCTCTCACATTAGACTTTGTTGTGGTTACTAGTTAAGCCGGTCGGTTCCGGGTAGCTTTACACCACAACTTGGTCTAACCTCGGGTTCAAGCACAACATGACCAACTTCTCACATTGGGTCCTATTGTTTGCAACTACTAGTTAGGCCGGTCGGTTCCGGGTAGCTTTATGTTGCAAACTCAACCCAACCTCGAGTTGGTCACTTTCATGTTTAGTCTAGTGTCATGTTCATATTCAAGTTTTCTTAAGAATATGGGTAGACCTAACTCAATAGGTAAATTCCCAATTCCATAGTATGGGTAGACCTAACTTAATAGGTAAATTCCCAATTTCATATTTTCAAGCATACTTACATGTCAACTTCCATGTTATATTTCAAGTCATGTTTTTAAGTTATATTTTCATGTCATTAGAAATTACCCATAACATAACCCAACGCTTTTAAACTCGCATATACGTTCGCAACAACGTAATGGATTAAAAGAAGAGACTTGGCAAAGGCATGACAAAAATGGATATTAAGCCACAAGTTAATCATGGTGGCAAATGAGGCACAAATGTGTTCATTAACTTGCATGTTACATTCTTAAGCCTCAAAAACATGCATAAACCCAAACTTGGCAAATAAGCAAATCATGGTGATAAATGACTTAGAAAGATGGCTTGAAGTTCGCATATGACATTACATGCAAGCTATCATAAGGGGTATGATAGTTCTCATGTTGCCAAAATGCAACATTCAACACAAAGCCCAAAGCTTTATGACCACAAGATCAAGATGAAGACTTCGTAAACTTGCATGACATGATATCATGTATTATACTCAATGATCAAACCCAAACTTGCAACATGAACATTTAACTTCATAGTTAATATCTAAGAGTAGGAAAAGGGCTTACATTGCTATGAAGGCACAAGTCGAAATGCAAAACAAAGATTGAGACGAAGCTCTTATGCAATCAAATAAACCCAATATGAAAGCTCCAAATCAATAAAAACCCTAGCTTTGAAATAGAAATGTTGCAACTTGACTTGAATGCAAGCTAACAACATCCATTCATGCTTGAAAACACTTGAATGAACATGAATCTCTCATAGGAATTTACTTAGGAATTTTAGAATGAGAGTGGAGGCCATGAGAGTAATAATTTTGCCATAGTTTAGTTGCATGAATGAATAATGAGGATTTAGGGGTAGGTTAGGGGCTTATTTATAGAGATTAGGAGTGATTAGGACCTTAGGATTAACCCTAGGACCAATCTGAACCTTTAAAACCCGTCTCAGGCCACCAGACTAGACCAAAACAGATGACCAGGTGCACCAGGCCGTAACACACAGAAGTGTGTTTTTGGGCCCAGTCGACGCCCAAGTCGATAGCCCTGTCGACTTGGGTCCTGGGGTGTCGACAACCCTGTCGACTCCCCAGTCGACATGGGCTTTGGCGGGAAAATTCCCGCCTACCCCGCCTAGACCAAACTTCTGAATTTTCGAGCTGTTTCATACTTGAAATTTCCTGAAAATCGATATGGGCCTTAACTGGGTCATACGGGCTCCGATTCTCGAAAACTCGGACTCTATTTCGCGTATTTTTCCGAGACGAACGCAATTGTAAATTCCGTTTAACTTAATTCTAAAAGTATAAACAGAATATCTTTTATTTTCATAGTTCATTAGTTTATACGCTTGCGTATCATCACATACGTGCGTAAATTTCTTATTTTTAAAGCGTAAAAATACGGGGTGTCACATTCTCCCACCCTTAAGGAATTTCGTCCCCGAAATTCAATAATAGTAGGATTTATGTCCCCACATTATCATCCATAAGTGTTCAGCCAATTGTTGCAACCATGTGCACATGTGCAAAAGTGAATCACAATATAGAAAAATATGTATGCCTAACTTGTGGTACCACCTATATGAATGCTATTTCTTGAAAATTTCTTTTCTGAAAACATGATGCTCTCATCCTAAAATATACTTGCAGTTCTAAATGAATGCAAAAATTTGAGAAAGCAATTTCATCCAAATTTTCCCACACTCTTACAAGAGAAGAGTGAAGTTCATCCAATTGGCGCATCCAAGACCTTACCATCCATTTTTAATTTAGAAAAAAAATCTAATTTTCTAAACTTTATATAACGGAAAGATTTCCCGTTTTATTACTTTCTTGCTTTACTTTGTTTATAAGGCATTATCGTGCAATATTTCATAATTACATTAAGCACAACAGATTTCATAAACAAACAACGTGCAAATATTAAGATAGCTTTCAGTACATCGTTACTACCAGATAACAAAGAAAACAGTACTGAAAAAAAATACTATCCTACGGATACACTGATAGAAGTCAACCCTGATGGAAGTAGCCACGGATGAGCTCCTCTAAGCTATCTAACCTCTCTTCATGTCGTCGGTTCCCCTGCCTAACTTCTAACTGAATGTCCTGTATCCCCGCTCCTAACTGATCATAGGAGCTACCCATGTCTTGAAGCATCTGCTGCTGAGTCCGAGCTAGGCCTACCTGTGCCTGCAGCATCTCCTGCTGTGACTTCATTATGTCCCGGTGGCTCCTCATTATGCGAGCCTGCTGCTCTGAAACATACCTCAGCTCAGTCCTCCAATCTGGATCCCTAGCAACCCATGGATCCCAGGCACCTGTATCTGAAGCCCCCTGCGCCGGGGCCTGATGAGCCCAGGCTCCTTCCCAAGCATGCCCTGTCTGTGCCTGCTCGTCCTCATGCTGTGGTGCCTGATAGGGTTCCTCAAACTGTCCGAACCAACCATCATGTGGTTCTTCCTCCTCGTCACCTTCACTCTCTCCCTCATCTAATCCCTCATGCTCCATAGGATGTGGCTCATCTTGCAGATCTTGCATGTTTATACCCATCCTTCCTAGTGCAGCCTTAGTGATGATAACAGAGGGATGGTTAGAAAGTGTCAGATAATCCTCATCATGCAAATCAACCCCATATCGGTGAAAAACCGTGGTCCATAAGTTCCCAAAACAAATATTGGCGTGCCTTGCTTCCCTATAAATTTGGTATTGCTGTAAGATGGTCCTTGCCCAGTTCATTTGTATGCCCCAAAAAATAGCATAAGTGGCGGCCTTAACAACGACTGGGACTCTATCAAACCCAGCATTTTGCCCCGCAAGATTATATTGCAATATTCTGACCACAAACCTAGCTAGCGGGCGCAAATGTGTACTATCCCAATGTCTCATCAGTCCATTAAAAAAAATCCTACCCCACATATTCAAATCATTCATCTCAAGATCGTTCGTATCTAGTCCCGTACCACGGATATTCAACATGTCCCCAAACTGGATCTCATTCATAAATATATGGGTACCCTTAACCCTTGAACTATAGGTTATTAACCCATCATTATCCACACCGATTTTCAAATGAGCATCAAAAAGTCTTACCATACGTTTGTAGCCTCTCCTCTCGGCCGTGCGCGTATCCAGAATATGAATCAAACCCGCATTAGCAAACAAATTTTCCATGGCGGTTCCCGCAAAATCCGCAAACCTCACCGGTCGGCCTAAAAGCAAATTCCTATTTGCGATCCGCGCGTAGTGCTCGATTATCTCTTGTTGCTCGTCACACCACTCGACCTCTTGCGCGGTTAATTGAGGGTAAAGCTCGTAGAGATTGGGTGGATTAGCCATGGTGATTCGAGCACGAATCGAAAGAGGTAAACTATAGATCCGGGTAGAGAGGGTCTTTAGGTTCGATTTAAGATCAAATTTATGAAGAATAGTGGAGGTACGAGGTGATGGGAGGTGGGGGAAGTGGTGAATTTTCGGGTTTTGGTGGCTGGAAGGGAAGAGGCAAGAGAAATGGGGGTTTGGGGAAGAAAGCCGTCGGCTGCGGCTTTATATATTTTTTTTCTCTACAGGCGCCTTGTGTCGACAGCCCTGTCGACGGGGGGGGGGGGGGGGGGGGGGTAAGTCGACTGCCCTGTCGACAGGCCTGTCGACTTGCCCCTTTATATATATATATATTTTTCCCCTTTGCCCAGCTATCCTTCCATTACCATCCTTTCTCCTAACTCAGTTCTATTTCTCTCGAAAACTATCTCCATCGTATAGAAAACACTTTCCTAACTCGGAAACTAATCGTAACCAAAACCATCGTGACTACCGATGGAAGAGAGAAAGGAAAAGGGGATTCAACCGATAAAACAAGGACAGTACTAATGGCCTTTGGGGAATAGCCTTTAAAAACAAAGTTTTTCTTGTAAAATGCTTCTTTGTAAACGGTTTTCAAGTAGTTTTCAGAAGGTCTTTAAAAACTTTTGCCCAGCCTGGTAACCTTCTGCTCTGATACCAAATGTAACACCCCGCCTCCGTTAGGGTCACTCACAAAGGAATGCACTAGCTTCAGAGGGGCATTATTGGTAAACATGCACAGAAATATCACAAGACAGAACATATAAAATAGCGGAAGTAAAATTGAACTTTCATAAACATTAATAATTAAGGTCTAAAGCCTTTTACATCAGAGTACATCAAAACCTGTCTTACAATAGTAAAGAAGCATAAAAACTTTTTCATAAATTATTCCCCAAGTAAAACAATAAAGTAGCCATAGCCAAGAAGTGTCCAAGCCATACACGATGACCTTCAAGCAGAAGAAGTCCAAACTAAACAACCGTATTTCCTCCCTGTAACCTGGGGGGGGGGGGAACGGAAGAAAAGAAGCGAAACAAAACGGGTCAGTCAAAAAGACTGAGTAAGCCCTATTTACTATCAGCATAAAAACTAGTAAAGTTAACTGTCATGAGAAACTGAGATGAACATAAGCATGATGACAAGATAGATAAGCTAAATCAAAATAACAGGATGAACTACTGAACTTAGATAAACTAAGGTGTCATGATAAATTACAATGTCAAGATAAAACAAGGTATCCCATCGTCAGGTTCCTATCAAAAATAATATTCCCAAGATATCTATCACGTATAACATCCCATGGTATCTATCCTGTATTTCTGCTCTGCACCTACCGTACTAGTATCCCCACCGTATCATGTGTTAACCCTGAATGACCCTTACTCAAAAGTCGTGTAATGGTCCATGTCAACCTTAATATATCGCATATATAGGTTACTCAACTCGTATGTTTATTTCCATGTAAATGTTCAGTTCCTTGCCGTAGACCGTACGGGCTTTCCCATGAGGTTCTATACTACTCCAATGTAATTCCATGATCCTTAAGCTCGTTTGGACTGTTACCCTAGACCTAGCTAGGCTTTCCCAACATGAATCATCGTTTGTGCAACTAGGACTTATGCCACCTAGGACCACTAGTGATTATGCTTACCTATTGCATGTTTTCGTATTTCGGTTTGGGTTCAACCACCCAGGGCCACTAGGAATTACGCTAACCGTCAACCGCGCCCTTTTTCCCACGCATTCATCGTGAATCGTTTTTCCATGACTGTATGCACATGTATCACATCGTGCCATCTGAGTCCTGTCACAGGGCAGTTCAAGAAATACAGGACTCGGTCGGGAGCTTTCGATTTATCTGCCGATGCAGATGCTAAGGTCTGTTTTTCCTATACGTGGCTATGGTCCCACGAGACCACTCCCTCAACTAGTGAAAGACAAGACAGGATAAATCCTGTATGAGAACACACTACTGGCCAACCCACAATCCTAGCCTTACCGCAACCATAATTAGATAGCAATTATGGTCTTTTGGGTGTTCTCTGCCTTTCCGTACGTACACGCTTGACCAAAGATGGTAGGTAGCCTGACAAAATGCTATCTAGGGCACTACCGTGTATCGTCGACTATCCCCTATCCATCCCCGTCTTTAGGTCGCTCGTATAGCAACCAAGGCATACTCTTGGTTCTTCTAACGCAGACCTTAACCTCTCATGAGCCTAGTATGATCACCTGGCAGCTCACGGAGGGATACCAAGAATATCCTCACGTTCCCCGAAGCCGCTGCTTCGTTACCCAGTTCGCTGGAGCCTTTATCTAAATCAGATAACTTGCTCCTACTCGTGTCCTTAAACGATGACCTACCGTATCGGGTTACTCATCCAATCTATGAACTGGTCCAAAATTCCTTGACTAAGAATTATTACTTAGCTATTCTCCAACTAAGGTTTACCACTTAGCTTATTCCCGTTATTCTTGTTAATTACGGTTATCCACCTAATTCTCTGAACTAGGGTTTATATAATGGATTAAGTGTCACTTAAGTTCATGACTTAATCCGTCTACAAATCATGTCAAAATTGGCTAAGTATCCAAGTTCAAGACTTAACCCTACAAACCATGTGTCAAGTTGGTTAACTATATTAAGCAATTCACGACTTAACCTCGTCCAATTATCATTCTAGATTGGTTAAGTATATATTAACTTGACCCTATCAATTTACTTAGTCAAATCGGTCAAGTGTATTCAAGCGATTCGTGACTTAGCCTTATCATGTTTTCATGTTATATTGGTTAAGTATTGGTTAACTTAACCACATCAAATTAACGAGTTAGATTGGTTAAGTATAGGTCACTTAACCACACCAAATCATCGTGTTAGATTAGTTAAGTGTTTAACTTAACCCCATCCATTAACTGTATTATACGGTTAAGTGTCATTAAGGAAACCTACTTAACCTTATCATGTGGCATTAATTACTTAATGCACCTCAACCTCTCACATTAGACTTTGTTGTGGTTACTAGTTAAGCCGGTCGGTTCCGGGTAGCTTTACACCACAACTTGGTCTAACCTCGGGTTCAAGCACAACATGACCAACTTCTCACATTGGGTCCTATTGTTTGCAACTACTAGTTAGGCCGGTCGGTTCCGGGTAGCTTTATGTTGCAAACTCAACCCAACCTCGAGTTGGTCACTTTCATGTTTAGTCTAGTGTCATGTTCATATTCAAGTTTTCTTAAGAATATGGGTAGACCTAACTCAATAGGTAAATTCCCAATTCCATAGTATGGGTAGACCTAACTTAATAGGTAAATTCCCAATTTCATATTTTCAAGCATACTTACATGTCAACTTCCATGTTATATTTCAAGTCATGTTTTTAAGTTATATTTTCATGTCATTAGAAATTACCCATAACATAACCCAACGCTTTTAAACTCGCATATACGTTCGCAACAACGTAATGGATTAAAAGAAGAGACTTGGCAAAGGCATGACAAAAATGGATATTAAGCCACAAGTTAATCATGGTGGCAAATGAGGCACAAATGTGTTCATTAACTTGCATGTTACATTCTTAAGCCTCAAAAACATGCATAAACCCAAACTTGGCAAATAAGCGAATCATGGTGATAAATGACTTAGAAAGATGGCTAGAAGTTCGCATATGACATTACATGCAAGCTATCATAAGGGGTATGATAGTTCTCATGTTGCCAAAATGCAACATTCAACATAAAGCCCAAAGCTTTATGACCACAAGATCAAGATGAAGACTTCATAAACTTGCATGACATGATAGCATGTATTATACTCAATGATCAAACCCAAATTTGCAACATGAACATTTAACTTCATAGTTAATATCTAAGAGTAGGAAAAGGGCTTACATTGCTATGAAGGCACAAATCGAAATGCAAAACAAAGATTGAGACGAAGCTCTTATGCAATCAAATAAACCCAATATGAAAGCTCCAAATCAATAAAAACCCTAGCTTTGAAATAGAAATGTTGCAACTTGACTTGAATGCAAGCTAACAACATCCATTCATGCTTGAAAACACTTGAATGAACATGAATCTCTCATAGGAATTTACTTAGGAATTTTAGAATGAGAGTGGAGGCCATGAGAGTAATAATTTTGCCATAGTTTAGTTGCATGAATGAATAATGAGGATTTAGGGGTAGGTTAGGGGCTTATTTATAGAGATTAGGAGTGATTAGGACCTTAGGATTAACCCTAGGACCAATCTGAACCTTTAAAACCCGTCTCAGGCCACCAGACTAGACCAAAACAGATGACCAGGTGCACCAGGCCGTAACACACAGAAGTGTGTTTTTGGGCCCAGTCGACGCCCAAGTCGACAGCCCTGTCGACTTGGGTCCTGGGGTGTCGACAGCCCTATCGACTCCCCAGTCGACATGGGCTTTGGCGGGAAAATTCCCGCCTACCCCGCCTGGACCAAACTTCTGAATTTTCGAGCTGTTTCATACTTGAAATTTCCTGAAAATCGATATGGGCCTTAACTGGGTCATACGGGCTCCGATTCTCGAAAACTCGGACTCTATTTCGCGTATTTTTCCGAGACGAATGCAATGGTAAATTCCGTTTAACTTAATTCTAAAAGTATAAACAGAATATCTTTTATTTTCATAGTTCATTAGTTTATACGCTTGCGTATCATCACATACGTACGTAAATTTCTTATTTTTAAAGCGTAAAAATACGGGGTGTCACACGTATAGAAAATATATTTCTAATGAATTTTAGAAATTTAGATTTCAGTTTATAATTTGTAAGTTATGGCAAAATAAAAATTTAGAAAGTCGCTATGAAATTTATATATATAATATATATGGCCCAAACCGCTGCTTTTTGCAGACGAAGGAATTTGGACTCGAAACCACTTCCATTGAGTCCGGAATGTCGTTTCTGCATTGAGAAACAGTAAACACTTGTATATTTCGAGTATCGGAAATTTTCGGTATAAAAATTTATTTTTAATATTAAATATATAGCCTTGAAAAATGAGATTTTGCAAATTGACTCCAAATTGAACGAAATTAATTTTGTTGGATTCGTATCGTCAAAACATAGCTAAAAATGATTTTTCTGTAATTTTTAGGATTAATATGTAACCATTATTGATTTTACAGTGAAAAATGACTTTAAAAATTCATTAAAAATATATACGGACTTGAAAAATTACGAAACCAGTTTCTATAGGTTCGTATTGATTAGAATTAGTTGTGTTCCGAATTTCATCGAATTTGGAATCAGTATGTGAATGTACGGTCTTAAAAACTGTGAAATGTACGTTAATAATAGCATGATGGTTATAATTAAAAATGGGTTTAAACACATAAAAGCCCAATTAAAATTGAACACATCTATATATTATCTCATAGCAGCCATAACCTAGACCTAATTCATTTTTCTAAATCTAATGCTAGCCTCCACCTTCATCTCTCTAATGGCGGCTCCTCTCTTCACAAAATACAAGCTGAAAATCAAATCTCTCCAAACCCTAACAAATTATATATCAAAACGAAGGCCTCGACGATACGAAGCTATGGATGCCATCAGTTTTGTCATACATCACTCGGATTCGCCGGAATTTCGGATCAAACTTTCTGATTTTCGAAATTAAAAAGCAGCAGATGTAAATGATTTTTTTCCCGCTAATATAGGAAGAAATGGAAAAAGTGGTCAACCTGAAAGTTATTCGTCTTCGTGAGATACAGGTGGTGGAATATTTTCAGAATTTTTGGAGCATCAAGGCGGCCTGTGGGGCCCGCAAAGCGAATTTCGCTTTCTGGCCAGATTCCGGCGGCTAGAGCATCATCGGCGGCGATGCTTTCTGATGGTGGTGCGTCTTGCCAAGAAGAAGAGATGGGCGGTGGTTTCAGGTCAATCGGAGGTCGGAGGAGAAAGTTATGGGCAGTCAAAGTTGGCAAGAGGAGGGTTGACCAGATTTTGGGTATTCCTATTTTTAATTATTTAATCAATGTATTCAAACTTCAAACTTGTATAACTCTCTCATACGAAGTCGAAATTTAATGATTTCAGATGCGTTGTGATCGTGGCATCGAGACCTTCGCGGGGACACTAATTTTGTCCAATTTGAAGACTGTCAAAAATTTTAGGTATTTTCATGAATTTTAAATAATTATTTAAATTGTCCAAACTTCAGTAAAGCATAACTTTTTGTAACGAACTCGAAATGACTCGAAACAGGGTTTGCCATGATCACTGTATTTTTAGCGACGCATAGACACCAATTTCGCTCAATTCTAAGGACGTTGAATTTTGGGCCAAAATTGGGCCCGAAACCGCCCATTTGGATCCGATAAAGTCAAATCTCGGTGAGAACTCTTTTCTCACTCAATCTTTGTTTTCAATAATTATTTATTTTCATAAATAAATATATTTAAATGCCTGTGACGATTTGTTTGTAAGTTAATTCTATATTATGCATGATTTGTGGTGTATTAATGTTTGGTTGAAATGCAATGCTTGAAGTCTGAAAATTTGTAACATGTTAATTAATGTGAATTTATGATTATGCATGATAATTCAAAATTGTTACGCTGCCATATACAAGTTGATTGACTTGCATATGTTGTTTGGGCAGATATTTTCACACATCACCCAAGTGCACATATAATCTATTATTTTTGATGCAACACATATAATCTATTATTATTTGGATTTTGTTGTAAAAACTATTGTAGGTTGTTTGAATGTCAATTTGATGTATTTTGTTTGAATGTCTATTACATGAATGTATGAATGTCATTTGATGTTGTGATTGGAAGGTAATTTGGGTAATGAAAAGATGTTAGTCATCATTTTGCAAATGAGTCATTTTGAAATCCATTAATTAATGGTTTTGATGTGGGTCTCATTCCAATGAAGGATTTTCACAAGATCTCAAAATAATTTTCCGTTAGAGAATTAATTGTGAATTTAATGTTATTAAATATTATTTAATGTGCATGAAGCCGATTAAGTAGTCTTGCGCTATTTACACGGGAATAAATATTTCCATGAATTCTATTTATTATATAATAATTGATAAAGGTTTGAAATTTGAAAATTAACATTTCAAATTCATTTCTAATGGTATTAAAATAAAATAAACATGCTTAACCCGAGGTTAGATTGAGTTGTGGTATAAGACTGCCCGGAACCGCCTGACATATCCAGCAACCGCAACAATAAATTTAATGTGAGAGGTTAATGTTGTAATTAATAATTAGTTAATTCAAAATTTTACATTTTTGAAAATATAATATTGTAAGAATAAGCATAGTATTAAATGATTAATTAATACTGAGATTTTGAATTTCAAAAGTTGACTTTTTGAAACATTTTTATTATTATAATATTAATGTAATATTTAAGGAATATGGAAAGACAATGTTTTATTTAATATTCAAATTTAAGATTAAGGTATGAATTTACACCGCATATAAATTACATTTATTTTTAATGCAATTAAGATATGATTTTTTACGGTAATATAAATTACATTTTTAAGTGTAATTAAAGATGAGATTTTGTACGTGAAATAAAAAATTACATTTTTTATTAAGTTAAGATTTTACCATGTTATGAAATTACATTTTTAAATGTAATTATAATAGAAGATTTTACACCGTAATGTAAATTACATTTTAATGTAATTAAAAAAAGAAGAGATTTTGTCATTATGATAAAATTACCTTTTTTAATGTAATTAAGAATATAAGATTTGATTTAATAATTTACATTTTTTTATGTAATTATGTAAGACATGAAAATAATTTACATTTTCGATGTAATTAAGAAGGAATTGAAATAATTTACATTTTTCAAGTGTAAAAAGAATGGATTGAAAAATTTACATTTTTTTATGTAATATGAAATGAATGCTTACTTTTAATTGAGTTATACAATGAAATAATACATTTTAATGTAATAATGAAATGATATCTTTTAATGTATGAAAGTATTGCATTTTCTTATGTAATAGAAAAGAATGGAAGTATTACATTTTCTCATGTAATAGAAATGAATGGATGTATTTTACATTTATAATGTAAATAAGTTAAAGTATGGAATTTTACATTTTTAATTTAATTAGGAAATGATACATTTCTAATGTAATTAAGTAGGATTTGAATAACTTTCATTTTCTAATGTAATTAAAGTATAATTTGAATTTATTACAATTACAATGTATAAGATATGAAATAAATTATATACATTTTACAATGCAATTGAAGGATAGGATTTTACAGTATAATGTCAATTACATTTTTCTTAATGTAATCAAAAGAAGAAATATTACATTTTTTTTCTTGTAACAAAAGAAGTTAGAAGAATTACATTCTTTATAATGTAATAAAAGAGAATATAGCGTAAAGAGAAAAAAAAAGAATAAAAAAAAAATCACATTTTTCTATAGTGTAAAGAATAAAAAGTAAATACTACATTTCCAATAAAATGAGAGAAAGAGTGTAAATAAAATATGAAACAGAAATTTACATTTTCTCATGTAAATAAAATAGAACTATTTTCAATGACACTTTCATTTACATTCTCATGTAAATAGGACATGTAGAAGAAAAGGAAAACATTTATTTACTTGTAGTATAAATAAATTAGAAAAAGAGATGTTTTAGTGACATTTTCTATGCAGTAAAAGAATAAATTGAAAGTTACATTTTAGTTGTTATTCATTAATAAATAAATGTGGGAATGGAATTGAAATGTTCATTGAACATGATACCTTGATATGATACATGAACATGATTGTGCGTTGTTTGTTTGGTTGATTCGTTGTCCTTATATGTTAATGACTACATGGAATGATTTATATCTACTTTTATCAAAATAAAAATAGTGATAAGTAATAACGTTATGAAATAATTTAAATGATAATTATGCAAAGATTATTTGAAAAGACCGAGTTATACTCATTTCAAATAATCATACGACGTTTTAAATGGAAGAATTGAAGACAACGATTGAAGACCGACGATCTTCACATCGAATGGGTAACTAGTGTTGAGGCCCTTGATTGATTTGCTCCCAAGACGGGGCTAAGATGGTAGTTATCCGGACGTAGTGTTGATTTGTACGGATTTGGCTTTCGCTCAGACCCAGAGCATAAGCTTATAAATGGATGTGTGTCTGACGTTGAATTTTGTTCTATGTAAATTGATTTCTATTAATATACGACCGTTGGTGGCGGAGAATTTATTCTCTTGTTCAACACCCTTAGAGGTTGTGTATTAATAGTTATCAATCGCATCACGTGAATTGTCAATGTGGCACGCTAAGATGAAGAAGATCAAGGCTTTTGTTGAAAAGCAGGGCCTTGTGGTATGACGTGACTTCGCGAACCTCACAACCCGGTATGAACCTAAAACTGGAGAAAGGAAACCAGGGAAATGGACATATGTTAGTTTCTAGCTAAAAGTTGTGTTAGGTTTTTACACAGTCTGGCATTTTACTTATGTGGATGATGGATGACGAGGACTCGGATATGACATGGAGTCCTTAGTGGCTCATATTTATGCCCCAAAGGGCAGCCTAACATATAGTTTACGGTATTGCCAATCATCGACGGATGAGCGGCCCTGCTGATCCAAGGTGCAGTTGCGACTGTATCCTGAGGCTGGGGCTAGACAGTCTCGAACTCGGTAAGGACTATCTTTTGCCTTGGTTCATGATGGAAACCCAACTTCCAATACGAAACTTTATGGTTTTAGTTGTATAACCTAGTATGGCGACATGATATTATGGTACCCATGCCGTCTAGGATTGATACATTTATATTTGAAATTTATTTCTACACTATGCACTTATATAGTATGAAAGAGAACTTTCGCGTATCAAGCATGTTTAATCATCATAAGGTAAAACTCTATCCTCTTGTTTGTGTTGCATTTTGTGATGGGACCTGAGTCTTATGATGATTTCATTTTTCTAAAAAGCATTGCGTTGTTTTATGCACTGAGATATCCAACTTTAAAATAAAAGTTTATAACTGTTTTTGAGTTCTCATACCAGTCCCATGACTAACCTAGAGTTTATTGTTTTAACCTAAACTCTGGGTGCCCATATTTTTCCGTACGGGCAGCTAGTAGTTTCGGTTTTGCATATATATATTCACAGGATCCTGGTTTACAGCTGAAGCAATATTCGGAAAGCTTTGTATTCGAGTATTTATTTCAGTTGTATTTTGTATTATTTTTTCCGCTGCTATTGTAAAATGTAAATATGTAATCTCTGATACTGTATTTCCAATGTATATTTTTTTATCTGTACTCTGATATATTCTTGTACTCTGATGAAATTGTTGTAAAAAGCAATAAAATGTTCTTCAGTTTGTGTTCTGATGCGTCGTGTTCTCAAAACAATCCGGGCTTTCCTTTATTGGGAATTTCGGGTCATCACATGCACTGTTATTTTCTGCATTTTTATTATCGTTTTTGCAATTTACTTTCATTAGTGATTAATCGTTTGATTAGTTTCAACGATAATCCTAATTGTTGCAATTTCAGTTGTTCTATTTTCAACCAAATCTCAAAAGTCGTCTAACTCGCCCATGAAATTCTATAAATAATAATTTTTACTTTTCCTCCCTGTGATTCGACCTGCATATTACACGATCTGTGCGCTTGCAATATTTATTTCAAAATTTGCACTTTTCTATTCTATAGGAAAGCGACGACCAGTTACATTCTCCCCCCTTTAGAAATTTTGCCCCCGAAATCCCAAACAAACACAAGCAACCAAACAATTCTGCATGCCTATCATTCATGAGCAACCAATTCTATCATCCAACTAGCCGCCGCTATTAAACCATGCACCCATAGCCTTATCCTAGCACATAGAATTCTAACTGCCATAAACAATAACACAACAATAGTACAAGTTACAACATGTAAGAATGGCACAACACTTATGGGTCATACCGACGAAGAGTTCTGGATGAGTCATCTTCATACCCTCTTCCATCTCCCACATACAATCGTCATCATCCTCACTCCATTGTACCTTGACTAACTTAACTGCCTTTCTTCTAAGATGTTTTATGTCATTCCCCACAACACGAAGCGCCTTATAAGGTTTTGTAACTACGGTCTCGACTTCTAGGTCTTCCGGAGATACCACTACATTTGAATCATGCACACATTTTCGTAGAAACGACACATGAAAAACATTGTGCGCACTCGACATCTTCTTAGGTAAATCCAATCTATACGCGAGCTTTCCAATTCGCTCGACTATCGGGAATAGTCCAACGAATCTTGGACCGAACAACAATCTTCAACAACGAAATCTTCACGAAAACCATATCGCCAACGTCAAATTCCAAATCTTTTCGATGCTTATCGGCATAGCTCTTCTGACGATCTTGGGCTGCCTTCATTCTTTGTTGATCGATCTCGATACATTCCGATGTTTCTCTAATCATCTCTGGCCGAAATATCGACTTATGTCCAGTTTCTAACCAACATGCCGGAAAATTACACGATCTACCATACAACGCTTCGTATGGTGTCATCCCAATGCTTGACCGGTAAATGTTATTATACACAAACTCAACTAGATGTAGATGGTTTTAACATGATCCCCCGAAGTCCAATAATAATCTCTTAGGAGATCTTCCAAAACTCGGTTAACCGTCTCGATTTGACCATCAGTCTGGGGATGATAAGCTGTACTTAAACACAATTCGGTTTCCAAACTCTCTTGCAAACTCTTCCAAAATCCACTCGTGAACAATGAATCTCATCACTCATTATTCTCTTCAGGATACCATGGAAATGAACTATCCACTTAATATAAAGCTCAGCAAACTTCGATGTTGTCCTTGTCGATTTGACAGAAATAAACCGTGCACTTTTGGTCAAGTGATTCACAATGACCCAAATCCCTTCGTTTCCTGCCCTGGTTCAAGGTGGTCCTTCGATAAAGTCTATCGATATCTTCTGCCATTTCCACTTAGGATCTTCCAATGGCTGAAGAAACCCACTTGGCTTCTTCTCTTCAGCTTTCACCAATGGATAGTTCGTGCATTTGGAAATAAATTTTCCATCATCCCTTTTCATATCTTCCCAGTGGTAGGCTCGCATCACGTCCTGATACGTCTTATTACCACCAGGATGAATCGTCAACTTCGAGTGATGACATTCCCTCAGAACCTAATCTCTCAATATGTCGATATCAGGAACAACCAGTCGTCCTTTCTTTCGAAGCCAACCTTCTCGATCGACCTCGAACTCTTTATCCTTCGGTTCTAACTTCTAGATAAACTCAACAAGCTTTGCATCCCGCTTTTGGCTCTTGCCAATCCTTTCGATGAGAGTAGGTCTTAACGATATGCTTGCTAATATCTCAGGTTCCTAATCACACCGTGGTCTGAAATCAAATCCTGCCAAATACTCGAGGTATTTCCATTCTAAAAACATCACTCCCAAACTTGTGTGCCTTCGACTCAATGCATCCGCCACTGCATTACCTTTACCAGGAGTATAGGCTAAATCATATGATGCCAGAAACTCAAACCTTTTTTGTTGCCGAAGATTCAAATCCTTTTGGGAGAAAAGACACTCCAACGACTTGTGATCTGTAAACAACTCGAATCGAACTCCCAGTAGGTAATGTCTCCACATTTTCAGAGAAAACACGATCACTGCCAACTCCAAATCATGAGTTAGGTAATTCCTTTCGTGCAGATTCAAATGTTGATTTACGTAGGCCACAACCTTATCCTTCTGCATCAGCATTGCTCCAAGCCCTGTACCACATGCATCGATGTATACCACTATCTCTTCATTCCCACTCAGAATGATCAAAACAGAAGCACTCGTCAGTCCCTCTTTCAGGATTCCAAAATCTTGCTCACACTTTGCATCCCATGTGAACACTTGGTTCTTCTTCATTAATCCTGTTAGTGGTGCAACTATCTTGGAGAAATCCTTTATAAAACGACGATAATATCCTGCTAACCCGATGAAACTTCTCATGTCTGTCACATTCTTTGGTCTATCGCAGTCCTGAATTACTGCCACTTTAGCGGGGTCAACTAGTATCCTATTTCTATAAACAACATGGCCCAAGAACCTTACGTTGCTCTTCCAGAAGTGACACTTCGAAAACGTAGCCTTCAGCAGATACTTTCGCCAGATTTCCAAAACAACTCGCAACCTTATGTTCTTCCTTGTTCCCGGAGTAAGCCAGAAAATCATCCACGAAAACAAGAATGAACTTGTTCGACTGATCTATGAAAACTCTATTAATAAGATCCATAAAATAAGCTGGCATGTTAGTCAACCCAAATGACATCACCAACCATTCGAAGAAACCGGATAGGCCCAAAAAGTTGTCTTCGGCTCATTATCCTTTTCCACCCTTAATTGGTGGAATCCCATTTCCAAATCCATCAGAGAAAACACCTTGGCTTCGTGAAGTTGATCGAATAAGTCATCTATTGGCACGAATACTTGTTATTCTTGGTCATCTTGTTAAGCTCACGATAATCCACACACAATCTCAACAATCCATCAGCCTTGGTTGCAAACACAAGTGGTGCACCCCATTCTGATACACTTCTCCAAGTGAATCCTTTTCCCATAAGGTCATGTACTTGCACCTCTAACTCCCGTTGTTCCTTAAGCGCCATCCACCTAAGAGGCATAAGATAGGTCTAGCACTTTCGACCAAACCGATTCTAAACTCAATCTCACGATGTAATGACAACCCTTTGACCTCGTCAAAGACATCCTCAAACTCATTAACGATAAGCACTGATGACAAGTCTTTATGTAGAATCACAAGCGAATATAAAAATCTCCCAAAGACACCATCTTCGGGCTTACATCGAATCAAAACCCTTCTCCCTTCCACATCCCCGACTCTCACCTCAAGCTTCTCACAATTCACTCTTGCTACATACCTCTTGAGACAATCCATGCCTAAGATGACCCCAAACCCAGCGAAGTTCAAATCAAAGCAATTACACACAAAAGAGCAACCATGACTCGATAACACTAGACCAAAGCAAAGCATACAAGGGCTAGATGAACCCCCAACTAGATTAGTCACAACCAAAGGTCTATCACAAATCTTGGGTTCCAAATCCAAGCGACACACAAGCTCATTACAAACGAATGAATGCGATGCTCCAGTATCAAACAACACATGAACTGAAACACCTTTAACGGAAAGAGTACATTACACAACGACACCATTCCCTTTCTCCTATGCGGTAGATTCCTTTGAAGAAGATGGCATGACTTCCAAAGAATAAGCCTTCACTATTTTCTTCCCATTCGCTAACAACAGGCAATCCTTCTTATCGTATCTAGGTTTTCCACACTTGAAGCACTTCTTCTCAGCTTTAGGATTCTTACATTCATTGGAGTAATGGCCCTTCTATTGGAAGTTGAAGCAAATCACCTCACTTTAGATTTCTTCTTATCATCCTTTCTTTTCTGTTGTTGCTGCTTCCTGTTTTTATTATTATTACCACCCTGTTGTGGTTGCGGAGCTTCTTTGGTTGCAATAACAACAACTTCCATGTCTCATGGCTTTTTCCACTATTTCTCATACGGATCATCCAGATGATCAACTAATGGCCTCCCAATATAGGTATCCAAACCCGTTACAAATTTCTCGTTCTTCTAGTAAAGAGAGTCAATATACGAACGAGCATACTTAGACAAGGCCTCAAGATCAAAAACATACTCTAGCACCGATCAACCATTCTGCTTCATCTCAACAAACTTTTTGAAAAAAGCAGACTTCTGATAAGTAGAGATAAAATTTGTCTCAAACTTTACTTGGAATTGCTCCCATGTGATCTCATCTTCCGGAGTTTCCAAAGTAACAAAATTCCACCAATCCATGGATTTGTCGTCCAATTGTCTTGATGCAAGCTTCCCCTTCATTGCACCATCTATACCCAAGCACCAAAAAATTCGTACACAAGCATTTAACCACCTCTGGACCTCTTCGTTGGTTCTATCCCCTTAAACGGCTTTCCTCCCAGAGAGATGAAGTCCTCGCACAGCTTTGCGAAGTCCACTACTCTAGGAATCTGCACTCGAACTCCTACATCTACCGCGGCTATCTCTTGAGCGGGTACCCTCCTCATGATCGTTGCCATCACGGCCTCGAACATAGCTGGGTAGTCTGGTATTCCGCCATTAACCCTTACAGAAATAGTTTCCTCCCTAGCAGGGTGTCTCGATGGTTGATGACTCATTCTAAATCTGTAATATAGAATGATTGACCCATATACGAGAAAAACTGCAAATGGAGTCCAAACGCTATTATACTATGCACTCATATATATAGTATACATCCATAAGTAATCTACAAATACGTCTCTCTTATGTAATTACGTCCTCGAACTTTGGCTAAAATCGATAACCAGAGCTCTAATACCAAATGTGACGATGGCCCACATCTCCTGCACTAAACAAAGGAAATAATGTGTTAAAAGACATGCCCGAAAGCTGCGGACGATCATCAGAATAAGATAACTGTAATGCCCTACCTCGGTACTCGCGTTAGCCAAGGCCATTGCAAGCAATGGTGTCAACTAACTCGAAGGATTAGGCTGTTGAGGAGCGACCATATGTATATTAGCTTTGAACGAGTGTTAAATATGTCGGATAATGTGGTCTAACTTTTTAAATCTAATAAGGAAATCTAACACAGCTAAATCAAGTCCAAATTTACTACATGGTGGCTATATATAATTCAGAAAGCAATATAAAATACATAACAATACAATCAGAGTCAGACACAAATATTCATATCACTAAGGCAGAAATAGATATGAATGAGACACATAAGAGTAAATACATAAGTAGTGGTCATAGTCGATCCACTATATGACATAGAAATAGATACAAGTGCATGCCCAAAAGAATATTATACATAAGGAGTCGCTATCTCAAATACATAAAAGGTAAAACTACTAAATAAGTTCAGTTATCCAAAAGGAGAAACAAACCCATGCTATAGTTAAGGAGGAGAACCTGTAATACCTTGGTCTGACCCGAGTATTAATTATAAGAAAATAAACAATAAACGGATCAGTCTAGCTGTACTCATCATAATAAACAAAGATAGAAATAGAGATATAAACAAATAATGACATAGGAGCAATAACAACAATGATCTCTAATAAATGTGAAGTAGTGGAAATTGTCCATAAAATATGTCAAGGAAAACTCGGCACTATATAAGGATATCTTAATAACAAGGAAACTAAGATTGATAAATTAATATCAATACGAGAAAATGACAGCACAAATGTCAACGAAACTAAGATTTATAAATGAGATGGGAGTCCGAAGACTCAACCAAGATGAACCGACGTTCCTAAGGATGATCCAAAAATCATCGCGAATCCGAAGATCGCATGAGCCGAAGCTCCTTAGAATGATCTGAAGATCATCGATGTGACCCGAAGGTCGGATTGATCAAAATTGACTAAGTTTAATGTAAACTACGCCAAGTTAGTAAGTATAAGAGTCAAGCTACATATCCTATAACCACTTGCTCTACTCGAATATTTATGAGCAAGTTGTTTATTCCACTAGAAATATGAAATGATCATTACCATGGTGTTCAATCGAACGAGTCCAAGAATTAACTGTCAATGAAAACACAAGGGGTCATAGTCCTTGTTTTTACTAAGGCATTTAATTAGATTTCTCATACGAATGAGAAAAAGGTTTATGAAATCATATACTAGTGGATAGTAAAACAATTTGGAAAATAACTTCATATAATGAAGTAGAATTAGCAACCGATTAGTAAAAGATTTGGTATCTACTAATAATTTTAAAACCCTTTTATACAATTTGGAAGCGGAAAATCTTGCGTAATAGCGATCGAAATGACGATGGAACTATGAATTCATGTTTTAATAATGTAAAAATGATCTCACGACCATCAATTATAATTTCATTCACCATGAATAAATCGAAAGTCAAAGAAATTGAAATGCAGAAATCTACGAACCAGAGAAACTAAAAAGTCACAAATGAATGCGAAATGGGCAGAAAATTGGTCGGGAATGAGCTAAAATGGACCTAATATATTAACCGTGGTATCCATCGGTCAATTGCAGAAAAACAGATTCAGATGTCTGAATATTTTAGGTCAGATGTCTGAAATAGGTTTTCCAGAGACATAAGTCTCTGCCTGAGATTCAGGCATCTGAATTAGAAAATTTAGACATTTGAATTGCAATTCAGACGTCTGAAATAAAAATTCAAACTTCTGAATTGCTCTCTGTTCGTTTTTATAATTATTTGCAGTAGGTCAGATGTCTGACATATAATATTCAGACGTCTGAACCTGAGCCTGAGCATAAAATTGCCTTCAAAACATGCTCAAAGTGATATCGACAAATGCCATAAAGCCTATAATGTTATATACATGAAAATGAGGCTTCTAAGACTTGCCGAAGCAACTCACAACACCATATTCACATGCACAAACATATATACATGAGATTGCAATGATTTTTGATTATAAATTCCAAAACGGACTAATTTTCTAACTAAAGCAATCAATTACGATTCAAGAAACTTGTGAAGACTTAGAACTTTGCGAAGGGGGAGGGGGGACAACGGAGCTTGACAATATCACCAAATCAACTCATAGCATATGCATTCAATTGTGTGTACGATCTAAACGAGAAATTCCAATTTAATGAAACTAAAACTAATGAACCGGAAATTGTATACTTATCTAAACAATTTATATGCATATACACAAATTAAAATGAACCTAAGTTACACTTTACAAGCCTCTAGGCTTGTGGCATAGATGTGAGTTCATTAAAGAACTCACCTTTGATCTTGGTAAGGAAGGAAAGGCTCCAAAACAAAACAAGATCAACCTCTCTTCAACAAGAAATCAATAATCTTCAACCTAAACACACATTCACGAATTTCCTAAGAGTTAGGTTTAGGAAAATTTCATAAACTGAAGAGAGAATAGGTTGGAGAAGATGGAGAAGCTTACCTAGGTTACCTCTTCAATTTTCCCTTTAATTTGAGCTTCTAATTGCAAAACCTAGCTTAAGAATTTTAATTTCCCTTTCCACTCTCCATTTCTATTTCTCTTGAAGTGTTTTGGAAGAGGAGAGGGTTGTTAAAAGCTCTAAGTAGGGCTGAAATGGGTTAGTTTGGCTAACCCAAACCCCACTCGAAGGCCTGATTTCACAAACTCTAAATACATCGATGATTACACTTTTTATTGTTTTAAACGACATTTTGGACTCAATGAAAGTGGTTTCGAGTCCAAATTCGTCCATATGCAAAATATGATATTTTGGTCATACACCCAAGGAAAAAGACTGAATTTAGCCAACTCCAAAGGTATCGATTTTTGTAGTTCTAAAAGTCACAAACGACATTTTGAACCAAACAGAAGTGGTTTAAAGTCCAAATTCTTCCGTATGCAAAATGTGACTTTTTGGATCTATACTCGATTAATGATTTACGATGTTATATTTAAATAAAATATTTAAATATATTATCTTTAAATATGCGGGTTGTTACAATAACGCAAGCGGAACCTATCGTATAACACATAGCGTAAAGAATAAAATATAATAGAACATATACAACGGGTTATAACAGTGAAGCATACCTGAGTAGAAACTTAAACTTTCATAACAACTAGAAAGAATATCCATACACCCTTGGATTACAACATAAGTGTTTGTACAAATTTACCTCACTATAACACTCAGAGAAAACACCAATCATAATAGCGGAAACATCCAATACTAGATAGTAGAAAATAATACGCTAGACTCCAGCTCGTCATTTCACAGTAGCATCGTCTTCACCAAGGTTAATTACCTATTACCTGCTACTCAGTTTGCCCATCCGCAACCGGATGAATAGCCCAAGGTAATAAGAGGGAAAACATAAAACCTTGAGTAAGACAACAGTCTTAGTGAACGATAAAACAACTATCTAACATCATCGGTAAAGTATATGAGAATAGGTAGATTAACCAACCAATCTACCAAAACACCAAAGAAGAACCCAAACCTGTTTTCCCCACATCTGACAGTGATAACCTTTACAACAAGCATTCAGAACAACAAGGAAAGAACAAACAGTTCATTCATGGCAATCACAAGTAACCAGACAATAGCAATCATAACAACTAGTTATATCTCACGTAAACTATCCTAATCGAGATCAACATCCATTAAGCATAAGCCCCATAGGCCTAAACCAACATCAGACAAGAACCCAAGAAACATCTCCTTCGATGTCAGACATCTTACATGAGACGGTACAAGCAAAACAACCCACATTCATAACTTTGGCTATTACCGCCTATCCTGCTTCGAAACCATCGTTAATCGTATGATGGCCAACCTTGCCATACATCAAGGGATAAAGGTAACCCCAGTTCTAGCATAAAATCCATATGCCTTTCAATAATACGTATCTAGGCCTTTCAGCGATACCCAGGGTACTCGACCAACAACCTTCAAGTCTTTTAGGTTCCCCTATTATACCCTTTCTTGGATCTAGCTAGAATCTATGGTAATGATAATCTCTCAGCCTTTGATATCTCTTAGGCATCTAGTTTGTTAACTATTTGTAGCTCAAGCAACTTTCTCGAGCAACCATTATCCATTAACCTACTACTTTGAGTCATCTTCACATTCGTTGCATCGCCCTGATCAACAAACACTTCACATTGCTTCGAACATTCCACCTTGAATATACTTCGAAGTCACAACCATCATCGATCCAAAAACATACACCATTTGGTCGATACTTCATTTCCTAGCATATCATCCATTTGCTATGTATAACCTTCTACAACGTTTAAAACCTCATTCATATAATTTATAAACATTGTCATTTCCACTAGGTCGTTCACTGACCTAACCCCACTAGGTCATTCCACGACCTAACATCTAAAACCTTTAGGTCGTTCCATGACCTAACCTCATCAAGTCGCTTCAACGATCTAGCCTCCTTAGGTCGTTTTGATGAACCCC
Source organism: Allium sativum (assembly GCA_030737875.1). NCBI lineage: Eukaryota > Viridiplantae > Streptophyta > Magnoliopsida > Asparagales > Amaryllidaceae > Allium > Allium sativum. The sequence continues at coordinate 437,682,441 of CM060912.1, forward strand.
TCCTTAGGTCGTCCGGCGACCTAATACCAAAAGCTATCAAACGACCTAACATCAAAACATTACAATGCTCCAGCTCCTTAGGTCGTTTTACGACCTAACACTCTAGGTCGTTCCTCCTTTCGTATCCATCCATCTAGAGCTAGTGACCTAGACACCCACGATCTAACCACTTAGACCGTCCAACGATCTAATCTTCACTTCTTGGAGAACAAGCCATGCGACCTACTCTTGAGTGACCAAACCACGCCATGTCATGACCTAGCCTCCATTGACCTAAGGCAACCGATCTGAGCTTCATATGATCCATCTCTCCACAATCGATAACAACAATGCACGCAAATCATCCAAGTTGATCAATCCAACCATCTGTAATGAACTGGGATTTTCGACCTAGAAAATCGACATACAAACTATGTCAACTATTCCATAATCGAACATTCTAGATCATTAATAGAAAGAAGTTAGAGGTGAGAATAGATAAGAAACAAAATTATAATAGAAGAAGAAGAACATAACAACAAAATCAAAGTAACACGAATCTCACAGCTAAACGAAAAAATATAGTATACAACATAACTTGGAAATACAATTCTGTCATTTGTGTATATATATACATATATACACAAATCATCATTTTAGTATAACACTTACACCACAACGGAAATAAATGATAGCTAGAAAATGTTGCTGAAGCCTTCTGCTCCAAGCTCCATCTAGTGTATCTGTAAATCCTGACTACTTGACTGCCCATACAAATCTAGGCACCCAAGAGTTTAGGGTAAAACAAAACAAAATAAACATTGGGTCAGTCATGGGACTGGTGTGAGTAAACATTTTAAAACTGTTTGAGAAAATAAACGATATCTCATAAGACAAGGCCGTATAACACGGAAAGAATTTTTCCCTTATGAGAATTCAAAACACTTGATTTATCATTCAAAATCTTTTTGAAAGAAACGATAATCTTTATATCAAAACTCTTTGGATATTATAATAGTCTAACAACCACAATATGATAATCATCTAGCAAAACGCTTTCATCTCACGTTCCACATACATAATATATAATCAAAAACCGCGGGCGCTTATTGGGTAATGGATTCCAACTGGCAAGGTATGAGACTACCTTCCGACAGTGTATCTCTAGAGAGGAATACACCAGGTTCAACAAGAACATCTTGCAACCCAGGCTAAACATGACCGGTCACTCATTTCGCTTGAGTGTACCGAATGTATTATCACCAGCGGTTGGGATCAGCAACCATTTCCCGAAAGGGACAACATCGAAATAGATTATAGAATTAAATGGAATTTCTCTAGATTAGGTGACAATACACCCTAATTGGCAGCTAACCACTTAGCCATGCGACCTACCCGATTTTATACTATTTCCTAGTTGTGAGGCTAGAGGCCATAACGTATAGACCACACCTTTATTTACTTTGAATGTCACATCGTCATACCCATCAAATCACAAATTGATTTCCTCAAAAGTACAACGGGTATACAGCTAAGAGAAACGAATTCCTCTGCCACCAAACATAAATACGTTCGAAGAGATCAACTTACGCGATATATTAAATATACTCTGTCAGACATTCTTCCGTACAGGTTGTCCTGGGACTGGACAAACCGAAGGCACTATTCTGTAAACCCATCTTAGGCAATTTCTACCTAAGATTTGCCAGAACAGACCTTGCATAAACTCCGTCTTTAATTATCTTCATCAGATTTGATTCGCAACACTAATGCTGATACAGAGTGGTTTTCAGATAATAAATCTGATCCCGGTCTCTCTGTATTGACAACGGAAAAATGGTCAAAACTTTGATAGTCGGTTATTTAACTATCAAAGGAAAACATCCATACACAAAACGATCTTATTTCCAAATGGAAATTTTATCGATCAATCATCAATCAACATTTTTTCCTTTTAAATTAATTTATCATTAACTTATTCATTTCCCCATTTCCATATATTCGTAAATTCTTATTTTCTGAATGTAGAAAATATACGTTATTAACATTGGAAAACATTTCCACTTCTTATTCACGTATTACTATTTCCCCATATCCATCCGTCTCTAACTGTAAACTAGTAAGAGAACGATTCCCTGAATATCAACTCCGAAGGTCGAAACCAACATCAGATCGATATCCGGAAAATCATTCAACTTAACTAATCTCTAGTTAGTTTCTAATTTCCTTAACTATGTTTCTTAACTTCTTATCAAATCATTGCTTACGCAACTCTCGGATTTGGTTTACGATTCCACTTCTTTTATATAAAAATGATTGGTTATAATGATAACGTTATAATCCCTACTTTCGAAATATCTAACTTCAAATATAACTTTTATTCATTAATTTGAAAAAATAATAATTAATAAATTTGTTAAATAAATTCTTTGTTTAAGAACCGGAAAGTAAATAGTACTTTCCTACATTCGATACAGTTGAAATCTAATGCACAATTCTCTCTCGAATAATCTCTATTCGATAACTCTCCTTCGAATAATCGTTATTCGATTAACTCCCTCTCGAATAACCTATATTCGATTAACTCCCTCTCGAATAACCTATATTCGATTAACTCTCTTCGAATAACTTATATTCGATTAACTCTCTTCAAATAACTTATATTCGATAACTCTCCTTCAAATTAACTATATTCGATGTATGTTCCGAACCCCAGAATAGTTTACCATTCAGGTCAACTCAATTTCTAAATTCATTTTCGAATTCAGTACTTCCCAGCATTTATCTGTTTCCTTTTATAACTATTTTAAATCTGCAAAACGTTTTCTTTAAAAACCATTAATCAATTTAAAACGTGAATAATATTCCTCTACAGAAATCTGGAATTTATTTAATCAAATCAAAACTTGATTTTAATTTATATATATTATTAAAGGTTCAATTTCTGTTAATCAAATCATTTTATAAATTCCCAACCAATCTATTTCTCCCAAAATAGAATCCACTGTTTTATTTTATCACCATTTCCTATTTTATTCAAATTCCTATTTCAAAATCCAATTTCATTTAATGTTTTTATTTGCAAAATATCTACTTCAATTCATTTTTCACATCGAATGTGAATAATATTTCTTTTATATAATCAATCAATTTGATTTTGTATTTTAAAATAATATTCCATTTCCAAATTCTGTTTATAGAATTAATTATACAAAATCTCCTTTGTACTTCTAAGACTTAAAGTCTCATTTATGATTGCCTTTGTAAATGCTAAGTTCAATTTCTATGTAAATATCGGTGTTTAAACCGATTTCAACTCCTCTATATAAATTCAGACTTATATATTCAATTTATCCCATGATAAATTATTTTACTTAATTTATAAAACATTATTTATAAATTAATCTTCTCCATTTATCTGTTAAAACAGATTTCTATTAAATATTTACTTTAAATCCATATCATGTTACACCCGTGTGCGAAGCACGGATCTAAACCTTCCTAATGTAAAATTCTCTTTTTATAAAACCCTTTTCATTTTATAATTATTTCCTTTTATAAAACCCTTTTCATTTTATAGTTTTTTCCTTTTATAAAATCCTTTGATTTTATAATTATTTCCTTTTTCATTCCAGTATTTCTTATGGTATTTAAAATACCAAATAACAAGACCAGTGTCACCATAATTAATCACAGATTATATATCACATCATATATCACAATATATGAAAACAATATTATAAATATTGAGGAATCTAGTTGGATCCCTCCAACCTGTTTCCCTGCATCACAGATGTTAAACAATATAAATAACATCAATTTCAGATCAATATGAAATATTCTGATAAACAGAATTCAATATTGGATTAACGATATATATATTGTTATCTATATTCTCAACCTATTAATTAACAGTTTATCCAAACAGTCAACAAACAACAATCAACCAATATTTATCAATTCTAGAATACGTTATAAAATATAAACTGGGCAGAGTTAGTGAGATTTACTCACCTTCGTTTTACCTGTCGATTAAAACGGTTTGTTTCAATAAAATTAAACGATTGTTTAATTTTATCAAAAATTCTGACAGCTTCCCATCTGAACCAGATCAACCCCATCTTGTAGCATGCATCCGTACGGTTCGAACGGAACCAATCACATGAAATTCTGTTAATGCATGATCAAGATACCGCTTTAATAAAATTGTATAAATATTTTGTTAAATTAGGCTTATATTAACCAGAACTAGAATATTAGGCCTTATGTATTTAGTTTCGGCCCCATATCCTCCCACCTGTATAGTTATCATCTTTTGTGGAGGGAAACAGTTCCCTGTATGCAATTAAATCATTTGGTGTTATTTTTTATTATTAAGTGGGCTTTACCCATTTTTTTATGCTGGCCAAAATCCCAATTTGCTACTCAGACCCGATATGAAACTGTATGCTTTCTTCCCCACGAACAATAACCTCGCTGTAGTATTTACTTTGCCATTTCTGAAATCTTTAAACTCCCATAACCCTTCCATTACGCAACTCAAATTCAAGTAAACATCACCATCTCTCTCACCCATCCCCATACGCATTAACTCGCACCCCATAATTCCACTCGCGTTCATCACACCCTTCTTGCTCTTTCACTCCACGTTCCACCCACTAGACCCGCATCTTACACCACTACGAACAGTAACCTTCCTAAAAAAACGACCCAGTAACTAATATCTTCTTCCTTATTTGATACCTACGAGCTCCTACAATGTTCACCATTTTGAAACTCTCTCTCCTACATTCATACTACACTATTCTCTTCATAAGCCCTTCACGTTTTCAACTCCCATACCTGCCATATACATGCGAACGCAGTACATCCGTTGGTCCCTTTACTGCACGTGTTGATGTCCCCCAATGCTCCTCCTCTCTACAGCTAAAGCCAAACAACCCTTTTTAAACATGCATGTCTCCATTTTACGGATACATTTCTCCCATCAACAAATGCTAAGCTCGCACCCAAGCTCTAGGCTACCTGCTTTTTATATTTGGATCATCTCCCCGAACGCAGTGAGCTGTCGTCACTTCTAAATTCCGTCCTCTTCCAAGTTTTGGTACAAGTTGACAATGGAAGTCACGAACTTAAATCACCAAAAAAAATGGAAGCTTCGGTAGCCGACAAACTTCAAACCGAATGTGTTGAGTACAGTCGCTGCACCCCACAGACTTAACAGAATGGAAGTATGTGCTTCCAGTAATACAGAACTACCTTTAAGATTTTAGATTTTATATTATTATTTTCTGAGGCCATTAAACTTTGTTTTGATTTTTTTTTGAATCATTTATGGAAGAAATAAATACTTAGAGGTTTGAGTTTTAGCTTTCGAAAGGAAAAGAAAACATACATTTTGATTCAACTTGCGTATATATATTTGTTAGTCTTCCTTAGCCGCTAAGGAAACACCTTTTCTTACCAACTAAGCAAAAGGTGAGTAGACAAGACAAGTCAGAGATATGTTAAGTTGGGTGCTTCTATGTTAAGCATACTTCAATGTTAAGGCACTCCGTACGATCATGAATATGAACTGAGTTGCATTGAATGAAGCATACGAGCTGTTTTATGTATAGGTGACTTGACCGAAAAATATAAATAAAATCAAACACTATTTCTTTATTAAGAAATAGCGTACTCTGCTATGAAAAACTTCGTTCATCTAGGAATGACGATCGACGAATATAAATATGCCGTAGTGGCAAGCAATGTGCCACGATCACAGAAATATAATAATATAGGCTAGTTAACTAATTTTGTAAAACCCCAAAATGCTGATTTAGGGTGCAAAATACTTCGAAATAAAAAGTGTTTATTTTCCAAAATAAAAATTACAGAAAATTCTAAAAATTAAATTATAGCTACGTCTCAAAGATCTTGTCCAAATTTGAAACCAATATTTAATTATAATTAAGTATATCGTTATGGTTTATAAACGATTCCATAACGACTATTTGAAAGTTTGATTTGGATATAACTTACAATTTATAAAGTGAAATCTCCAATTTTCTCTTTCATTATAAAAATATAGTTCACCAGATCCGAACGTTTCTTGTTTCACAGAAATTCGACTTAAAATGGATTATGTATATTCAATTGTGTTCAAAATCGCCAAATTACGAACTGCCATGCCATTTTAAGCTCGATTATAATTATAATATAATTTTTACGTTCAAACGACATTTATAAATAAATTTGTTATTATAATTAAATTTTAAACTGAATTAAATATTATAAATAATCCAATTCACACAATATTGTGAATTCTACTATTTCCGACTATTTCGAAATTAAATATTTTTTTTAATTATTTATATTAATTAAATATTCAATATTATTTAATTAAACAACCATATAAATCTCTAAACCATTATTTAAATAACTAAATACATTAATTATAATACCGTAAAAATATGGGATATTACACCATCAATCCAATTGACCATCATCAAAACTTCAATGCAACAAGTAATCATCATTTAAACATGAGAAATTCACTAAATCATGATAAATCAACGATTAAACAAAATAATGAATCTAAACTTGCATATACATATGAATTAACATGAAAATTACCGGTTTTAAGTTGCTAGATTAGATCCTATGGTGTTGAAACTATACGTGTTATGAAATAGAACTGTGTGAAACTAACTTGACATGATGAAAATGAGACCAAACAACCCATATACTTGATTGAATCCGTGTGAGAGATGCTTATCACTCAGTAATTCCTCAAGCGATGAATCACGAATCCGAACATGAAGAACAACCTTCAAACCTCTCGATTTGATGCGATCCCTCTTCACTTGAAGTAGATCTAGTTTTGATTGATGTAGATCTTCAATCGTCTACCTTAGATCTAGATTTTAATGGTGGAAACATGTATTTGACTGAGAAAGAAGGATCACAAGCTCAACAAAATGAGAGAATGAAGTAAGTAAACTATTCTCCATGCCTCTAACCCCCTGTTTATAGCCTCCCACCAGCCCACTAATGAGCCTTCTCAAATCAACCCATCAATGGCTCACAAAACCTAAGCAGAAATTTATGAAACCTTAAATAAGCGATTTCTTCCAAACCGCTGATCTTTAATGTACCGCTCTACAGAATTAGCAACATCATTTCCTTTCCAATGAAGTCGACCTCAACACCTGATTCGATCCCAATCAAAAGTTATGCCCTGTACAAAACTGACAGAGGCAAAATGGTTACAAATAAAATTTCTACGAAATGCGTTGTGCCAATGTCCAACTAGCACGGGACAGTCGTCAAAAGAAAGGGATTTGAAATAATGAATCGTCAAGAACCTATAGTATATCTCACAACGCATGGAATAAAATATAATAATAACATAACTTGATATAAAACAGGCGAGACAGTGTATAAGCTGAAAACTAAACCATCATAGCAGTAGAAATCAAAATACAGCTTATGATCCAAACCATTGTTACAACTTCAAAATACTGTCTCTAAAGCAAAATAGAAAAGGTACACTACTGATGCCCAAAGTAGTGACCAACAACAACACAGGGAGAATATATGTAAACAGTACGTGGAAGCCTCCTGCTCGTCTCCGGACAACTACTCGTGCATAACCACCTAACTTGTCTCTAGTCTGCTTGTTTAGGAGCACCCAAAGTAATAAGAAGAGACATAAAACTATAGGTCGGACAAAAGTCTGGTATGAGCGATTGTAGCAAAACAAAATAATAACAGGTATAAATGATCATACCTGAACCTAGGCCTGCAACCAAAGAGTTAGCACAACAAGATGTACAGTACTCTAAGGTAACACTAACATATAGGGTAAAAATGGTAGTGTGCATGTCATGATGATAGCAAACATCAAACATAGAAATCATCCTCACGTCTCTCACTTCATGTGTAAAGCATACAATATCCACCACTATGATTACCAAAACTATTGGGGCCATGACGGAGTCCCACCTCGTCCAACTTTACTACGACTACTTTTCCCTTGGAGGCCCTTATGGAGTTCGACTCCATACAACCTCTGACCCCACCGCACTGGTCCATAGTCAATGCCCCCCTCTCAATAGTGAACCAAAGCTATAGATGTCGATAACCCGTTGCACACGTCCCGCAGCAAATCCCAACTCTTGAAGTTAACTCGTTGGTTCCCATCTGGATCCTAAGTAACAACTTCCCACTTGGACTTCCTTCGGATCTCGGGTTTTGGTCAAATTGGAGTTGGTCTTCAGAAGAGTGGTCACGTAGTTGTAGTGGAAGCTCAATTCGGTTTGGTTCGATCTGTTTCAGTCAGTTCGGTTCAAATACATCATCCCCACTTCGTTGCTCCACTTCAAGTCTGTTTGCTTCGGTCGTCTCCATCCGGTTCGGTTCGGATGGTGCTCCAACCCCGGTTCGGTTCATATGGTACCTCATCTCCAGGTTTTGATCTGGTTCTCTCCTCTGTCTCCAATCTGATTCCCTGTTCCAATTCAATCCATATGACCTTCCATGTTGCCATGTTGCTGAAGATTCCACTACCCTGGTTCGGTTCGTTCCATCCGATCCGATCCCCTATACCCGATCTGATCCCCAACCATCTAGATTTTGCAGAATTTCCAACAAGCTTGTATCGTCTAATCTCGATATACGACGACTTTTTCAACCATTCTAACTTTACTAAAGAATCATGAAACATCCCAAACAACAGTAACAACATATAGGTTCAATCAAAAAGATCAAAGCATCAAGTATATAGGTTATTTTAGATCAAACATACCCAAATTCATGGTTTTTCCCTTAATCATGTTTAACTATATCTAGCAATAGGATTAGCAAACTTAATCCAAATTAACCCAAATTTACCAGTGACATAAAATAATATTTCAAAATTTATTCATATTTTTCCATATTTTCCTAAGTCATAATTTCGCTAATTATCACTAATCACCCCCAATTAGCTGTAATTAGTGTAAAAACATGCAAATCACTCACCTTAGCCACAAATAAATTTCAGATATGAAACTCTAACTGATTTGGCATGGATCCCAATGTATTCCAGTAGCTCTATCTCAATTTCTATGCTAATCCACCTTAATTTGATGTAGATTTGGCTAATACGTAATTAGAAAGTGAATTAAGATGAATTTAGAAGGTGGAGGCCATTGCTAGGGTTTAGGAAATGTTTGTGGCGGCTGAGAAAATGAAAAGGAATCATTTTCTAACTCCTTTCAGCCCTCCCGTAACCCTAATCCCAAAATGGGCTATGGGCCTAGCTGCTAATCACCCAGTTAAGCCCAATCGTGCTATTTTTCACCTTCCAAACCTTATTTCAGCCATATCCCCCAAACGGTAAGTCCATTTGATTAATGTAACCACTTTACGGAAAATTAAACCATCATCCAAAACTAATGGAAGTGGTCTCAGGTCAAAACTCTTTACCAATCAAAAGTTATTGGCGAAACAAGATTCGCCAGGGGAGTAACGGTCATTTAAAAGTCGGTGAAAATCATGAATGTGGGAAATGACCCCAATAGTCGTCTCCCAAAGTTGCACGACCATATAACTTCGTATGAAAATAAAATAAATATTCTATGATCCTCCGATACGTAGAATGCGGGTCGTTACACTCTCACCCCCTTAAGAAATTTCGCCCCTGAAATTCCTTAACCAAAACATACAATGGTGTTCCACATGCCTATCAGCCATTTACAAACAATCAAACATACATAATAACACAACAAGCCTATCCTAGCATGTGGTTTACTAACAAGGGAATAACTATATTGCAATTAAAACCTTACCAGGCAAATAGTTATGGATGCAACTTCCTTATTCTTTCCTCTGTTTCCTAAGTACAGTCATTCCCATTATTGCCCCACTGGACCTTGACTAGTTCCACCGTCTTCCTTCGAAGTTGTTTCGTATTGTGTCTAACAATACTAATCGTCCTGCGGCTCCCAACTGACTCGGATTCTATCTTGATATCATCCAACTGATCTAGTGAAATAGTCACATTAGAATCGTGAACGAACTTCCTTAACTAGGAAACATGAAATACGTCGTGAACTCCCGCCATCTTGTTAGGCAATCCAACTTTATACTCTAAATTCCTAACTTTTTCGAGAACTGGAAATGGGCCAACAAATCTTGGAGCCAATTTGCCTCTGCTACCAAATCGAATCGCACTCTTCAACGGAGAAATCTTGACAAATACCAAGTCGCCAACGGAGAATTTCAAGTATCTTCGTCTTTTATCAGCATAACTCTTCTGCCTATCTTAGGTGGCTTTCATTCACCATTGAATAACCTTGATCTTATCTGAAGTTTCTTTTATTATATCTGGCCCAAGCGCTATCTTCTCACTGGTTTCCAACCAACATGATGGTGAGTTGCACGGTCTTCCGTACAAAGCTTCAAATAGAGCCATACCAATACTCGACGGATAACCATTATTATATGCGAATTCAACCAGATGCAAATGGTCATCCCATGCCCCTCTAAAATCCAATATACAAGCTCTCAAGAGATCCTCTAATACACGATTCACACTCTCTTTTAACCGTCGGTTTGAGGATGGTATGCGGTACTGTGATGTAATTCTGACCCTAAAGCTTCTTGTAAACTTTTCCAAAACCCACTAGTAAATAATGGATCTTGGTCACTCACAATACCTTTAGGTACTCCATGAAATCTCACTACCCACTTCATATACAGTTCTTCTAACTTAGCTTCCATTCGATTCGACTTGACGGTATAAACCTTGCGCTCTTTGTCAATCGATCCACAACCACCCAAATGCTATCATGACCTGATCTAGTCCTTGGTAAACCATTTATAAAATCCATTGAGACCTGTTCCCATTTCCTTTTGGGAATTTCTAACGATTGCAACAAACCACTAGGCTTCTTTTGCTTGGCTTTAACTAGCTGGCAGTTCATGCACTTGGATATAAACTTCCCAACATCTCTCTTCTTCCCTTCCCAGTAGTAGGTCGGCTTCATGTCTCGATACATTTTGTTACCACCGGGATGTATATTCAGTCTCGAGTGATGGCACTCTCTAAGTACTTCATCTCTCAATCCATTAACGTTGGGTATAACTAGTCTCCCATTCTTTCAAAGACATCCTTCTCGATCAAGTCCATGCTTGTTCATTTCCTCACCATCGGTACCCATCTCCACCTTGGAGATGATTTCCAGTAGGTTAGGATCGTCCCTCTGATTGAAACCGATCCGCTCAATCAGAGTCGGTCTGATTGTCAAACTTGCTAGCATCTCTGGATCCGATTCACACTTAGGTCTGAAATCATACCCCGCGATATACTCCAGTTGCTTCCATTCTAGAAACATAGCCCCCAAATTGCCATGTCTCCTACTCAATGCATCAGCTACTGCATTTCCCTTGCCGGGTGTGTATGCGATATTAAAATCATATGAAGCTAAGAATTCTAACCATCTCTGCTGACGAAGATTTAAATCCTTTTGAGAGAAAAATACTTTAATGACTTATGATCGGTAAACAACTCGAATCTTTGTCCTAAGAGATAATGTCCCCACATCTTTAATGCGAACACAATCGCTGCCAATTATAAATCATGGGTAGAATATCTTTTCTAATGCGGTTTCAGTTGCCGACTAGCATAGGCTACAACCTTACCTCCTTGCATCAGTACAACACCTAGTCCGGTACCACAAGCATCCGTGTATACCATCATCTCTTTGTTCCCCTTAGGAATAAATAACACTGGTGTGCACGTTAACTTTTCTTTTAGGTTCTTAAATGTGTTCTCACACCTTCCGTCCCAAGCAAAAGCTTGATTCTTCTTGGTCAACTGAGTTAACGGTGCCACTATCTTGGAGAAGTCTTGGATAAACTTATGATAATATCCAGCTAACCCAAAGAAACTTCTCACATCCGTTACATTCTTGGGTGTAGACCAATCTTGTACCGTAGCCATCTTCGCAGGGTCCACGACAATACTGTTCTCTAAAACAACATGGCCCAAGAACCTCACTTCCCTCCTCCAGAAGTGACACTTAGAAAATTTTGCTTTCAATTGGTGTCTCCTCAATACCTCCATCACTATCCTTAAATGTTCCATGTGTTCTTCCTCTGTCCTCGAGTAAACCAAAATATCATCCATGAACACAAGAACAAACTTATTCAATTGATCCCTGAATACCCTATTCATAAGATCCACAAAATATGCTGCTTCATTGGTTAACCCGAATGACATGAGCAACCACTCATAGAGTCCAGACGGCATCCGAAATGTCGTTTTAGGTATACTCTCAGCTGCTACTCGAAGCTGATGAAAACCTGTCACGAGATCTAACTGGGAGAACACTCTCGCTCCATTCAACTGATCAAACAAATCGTCTATCCGTGGAAGAGGATACTTATTCTTCCTCGTCATCTTATTCAACTCACGGTAGTCCACACACAATTGAAGGGAACCATCGGCCTTGGTAGCAAACACAACTGGTGCTCCCCACTCGGAAACACTTCTTTGGATAAATCCCTTCTTCAAAAGATCGCTTACTTGCACCCCCCGACCTGTCGTTGCTCCCTTGGCACCATACGACGAAGAGGCATCACTATAGGTCTGACATCTTTCACTAAATCAATACGAAACTTGATCTCTCAGTGTGGTGGAAGTCCGTTCACTTCCCCGAAGATGTCCGGATACTCGCCAGCAATAGGCACATCTAACAGCTCATCATGCGGGATGTCGAGGGAATTTAGAAAACTAGCCATCACCCCATCACTAGGTAGGCAACCAAATAGTACCCTCCACCCATAATCCACTCTAATGGTCGCCAAAGACCCCTCACAGTCTACCACCACCCCCATACCTTTGGAGCCAATCGACTCCCAAAATAATGCCAAACCCAGTAAATCCCAAAACAAAGCAATCACAAACAAACATGCATCCATGAATCGATAAGACCAAATTACGACAAATCATACTAAGGCTAGTCGAACCACCGATCGGGTTCGTCACGACTAAAGGTCTATCGATAATCTCGGGTTCCAATTCCAACCTTTCTACCAGGCCACTAAATACGAAGGAATGGGAAACCCCGTATCAAACAATACTCGAACAGAAACATCATAAATGGAAAGCATACCTTGAATGACGACCCTTTCTCTACCGCAATTAGGGCATTCGACGAAGAAGGAACAGCGTTGATAGCATATGCTTTCACAATCTGCTTCTCTTTAAGAGGTTATGGACATTTATCCTTGTGATGTCCCACTTGGTCGCAATTGAAGCACTTCCTGTCCGCTGGCTTTGCTCGACAATCTCGGGCATAGTGGCCCTTCTTGCCATAGCTAAAGCACTCGACATCTTTCTTATTCTTCTTTTTCTGACCATCCTTGATTTGGTTATGTTTCCTCCTATTTTGGGAATTATTCTTGCCTCCACCGCTTGCCTGCGACTTTGGCTCCTCTGCAGCTGTAATAGCAACCTCGGTCTTCGACATAGGGTAAAGGCTCTTTGATCTCAATGCCTTTCCCACAATAGATTCGAATGTCTCATCGATGTGGTTTATAAGTCTTTCCCCCAAGTATTCATCAAAGCCAGTTATGAACTTCTCGTTCTTCTTTTCGGCAGTATCGATAAGAGATTATCCATACTTCGATAAAGTATCAAACTCAGCAATATATTCTGAGACTGCCCTACCATTCTGCTCAAGCTCCAGAAATTTCCTGAACAATTCTGATTTCTGAGAAGCTGGAATAAACTTATCACTGAAAAGAGTCTTAAACTGATTCCAAGTAACTTGATCCTCAGGAGTAGCTGCTTTAATAGCATTCCACCAATTCATTACTCGTCCTTGAAGTTGAAGCGATGTTAGCTTTCTCTTCATCGCATCATCGATCCCTAAATCCTCGAAGATACGCTTACAACTATCAAGCCAATCTTGAACATCCATAGCCGATTCCATTCCATGGAATGGCTTTCCACCAAAACTAGTATAATCCTTGCTAAGCTTGACGAAATCAGCTCTAGGCGCTTACACTATTGCACCACCACCAATAGCAGCATTAGAACTGCTCCTTAAGCATCCCTAAGCATCTCTCGCATGAAGGCAGTAAACATCGTCCTTATATCAGGGAGATCCCCATTGTTGTCCCCTGAACCCGTACTCCTTGTATTTCGGCTCATCGTCCAAACTGTAAAGACAAAACGATTAACCATCTCTTTAGTGGTGCCTGTGCAGTGCGACTTCATCCTTAGATATACTAATAGTATATATATATATATATATCATTTGAAAACCGAAATATCACAAATGTGTGTCCTCATATACGCATGCTATCTCTCCCTGATGTCTTTCCCTAGGTTAAACTACGCAACCTAGGCTCTGATACCAAGTATGATGACCTGCCCTACACCAGCCAACATTTCCACGAAATGCGTTGTGCCATTGTCTAACTAGCACGAGACGGTCGTCAAAAGAAAAGGATTTGAAACAATGAATCGTCAAGAACCTGTAGTATATCTCACAGCGCATGGAATAAAATATAATAATAACATAACTTGATATAAAACAAGCGAGACAGTGCATAAGCTGAAAACTAAACCATCATAGCTGCAAAAACCAAAATACAGCTTATGATCCAAACCATTATTACAACTTCAAAATACTATCTTTAAAGAAAAATAGAAAAGGTACACTACTAATGCCCAAAGTAGTGACCAACAACAACACAGGGAGAATATATGTAAATAGTACGTGGAAGCCTCCGGCTCGTCTCCGGACAGTTACTCATGCATAACCACCTAACCTGTCTCTGGTCTGCTCGTTTAGGAGCACCCAGAGTAATAAGAAGAGACATAAAACTCAGGGTTAGACAAAAGTATGTATGAGCGATAGCAGCAAAACAAAACAATAACAGGTATAAATGATCATACTTAAACCTGGACCTGCAACCAAAGTGGTAGCACAACAAGATGTACAGTACTATAAGGTAACACTAACATATAGTGTAAAAATGGGAGTGTGTGTGTCATGGTGATAGCAAATATCAAACGTAGCAATCATCCTCACGTCTCTCACTTATTGCGTAAAGCATACGATATCCACCACTTTGATCACCAGAACTGTTGGGGCCATGACGGAGTCCCACCCGTCCAACTTTACTACGACCACTTTGCCCTTGGAGGCCCTGATGGAGTTCGACTCCATACAACCTCTGACCCCACCGCACTGGTCCATAGTCAATGCCCCCTCTCAATAGTGAACCAAAGCTATAGATATTGATAACCCCTTTGCACACGTCCCGCAGCAAAGCCCAACTCTCGAAGTTAACTCGTTGGTTCCCATCTGGATCCTGAGTAATAACTTCCCACTTGGACTTCCTTTGCATCTCGGGTTTTGGTCGAATTGGAGTTGGTCTTCAGAAGAGTCGTCGCGTAGAAGTAGTGGAAGCTCAGTTCGGTTCGATTCGGTTCGAATACATCGTCCCTAGGCTTCCCGTTCAGTTCGGTGCTCCACTTCAGGTTGGTTCGATTCAGTTGTCTCCATCCGGTTCGGTTCGGATGGTGCTCCAACCTCAGTTCGGTTCATATGGTAGCTCATCTCCATGTTTCGATCCAGTTCTCTCCTCCGTCTCTGATCCGATCCCCTGCTCCAATTCAATCCAGATGACCTTCCTTGTTGCCGTGTTGCTGAAGATTCCACTACTCCAATTCGGTTCGTTCCATCCGATCCGATCCCCTATACCCAATCTGATCCCCAACCGATCCGATCCGGATCCTGTAGAATTTCTAGCAAGCTTGTATCGTCCAATCTCGCCATGTGACGGCGTTTTCAACCATACTAACTTTACTAAACAATCATAAAAATCCCAAGCAACAGTAACAACTTATAGGTTCAATCAAAAAGATCAAAGCATCAAATGTATAGGTTATTTTAGATCAAACATACTCAAATTCATGGTTTTTACCTTAATCATGTTTAACTATATCTAGCAATAAGATTAGCAAACTTAATCCAAATCAACCAAAATTTTTACTAGTGATATAAAATAATATTTTTAGAATTTATGTATATTTTTCCATATTTTTTTTAGTCATAATTTCGCTATTTATCACTAATCACCTCTAATTAGCCGTAATTAGTGTAAAAACATGCAAATCACTCACCTCAGCCACGAATAGTTTTAGATCTGAAACTCTAACTGACTTGTCATGGATCTCAATGTATTACAGCAGCTCTATCTCAATCTCTACGCTAATCCGCCTTAATTTGATCCAGATTTGGCTAATATGTGATTAGAAAGTGATTAAAGATGAATTTACATGGTAAAGGCCATTGCTAGGATTTAGGAAATGTTTGTGGCGGCCGAGAAAATGAAAAGGAATCATTCTCTAACTCCTTCAGCCCTTCCATAACCCTAATCTCAAAATGGGTTATGGGCCTAGCTGCTAATCACCCGGTTAAGCCCAATCATGCTGTTTTTCACCTTCCAAACCTTATTTCAGCTATATCTCCCAAACGTTAAGTCCGTTTGATTAATGTGACCACTCTACGGAAAGGTAAACCATCGTTCGAATCCAATGGAAGTGGCTTTAGGTCAAAATTCCTTACCAATCAAAATTTATAGGCGAAACAAGATTCGCCAGGGGTGAAACGGTCATTTAAAAATCGGTAAAAATCATGATTGTGGGAAATGACCCCAATAGTCGTCTCCCAAAGCTACACGACCATATGATTTCGTATGAAAATAAAATAAACATTCTATGATCCTCGATACGTAGATTGTGGGTCGTTACAAAATTGGTAAAAATTATGGATATGTCTCACATCCCTTTAACCAACATATCAAAATATTAGAATGATCCAACCCTCAGGGAATTAAATAAAATATTTTACAATCCTTCGATACGTAATGTTAGTCCCAAAAGTGGTTCTAACACCCAAATTGATTTGAAACAAGATAAAATGAGATAAAAATAAAAATGAACACGCAGGATTTATAGTGGTTCGGCGAACAAATGCCTACGTCCACTTATTTTTCACTATATTCAATAATTCAGTTGCAAATACAATGTAAGATTCACTCACAACTCACTTTTGTTCACTCAATTGACTAAAACAAGAAATAAAAGATGATTTGGATTCTCCGGGAGTAATGGAGTTCGGATGATGGAGGTGATTGAATTCTCTAAGTGCTCAAAAAAGATCCTTCTCTTTGTCTCCAGATGGGGTATTTATAGGTGTGAATTTGCTTGAGACTTGATCCGGGTCGGGCCACGTGTCATCCATCGCACTCTCTTCGGGTTCGGATGAACTATCAGGTTGACAACGCATCAAAAGGGAGGACGTTAGGGGTAGGAATTAGTCATAGCCGGTCCGGTTCTCCAGGCGATTTTACAGGAGATTAACATGGATCATGGGTGCGGGTCGGAGACGTGCAGGTAAGGGGTTCGGATCGGGATACCCGATCCGAACCGGACTGATTTGGGCGCCTCTCCTTCTCTAACCTATTCCGCTCCGCTCCAGTGTTGTGGCAAGCAGATGGCTTTCCGATCCATTCGAGATTTAGTTGCCTTCCGATCCGATTGGATATGCCTTACCAATCTATCCAGTAAGAGATCACCGATCCGAACAGAGAACTCTATCCGATCCGAACCAATATGCTGCTCTAACCCGATCCGAACAGAGGACCCTATCCGATCCGAACAACTGCAGCTATCAACCTGAATTGTAGTGTTTTCCTCCAATCCGAACCGAAGTCTTATAATTAAAAATACCATTCAATGTTTGGTTTCTTGACTTTGTGTTGCCTAGTTCACAAAGTAGGCTAACATTTTTCCCCCTCAAAGGATGCTTCTGTTGTACGAAGCGTGCTTTGATGTCGTTTAAATGCTAGTCCTTGAATCAGAACAGTCAGGAGGAATGCACAGATTTCTATTCGGTTCGGTGTCCGATTCGAGCACACATTTTTTATTTTTTTTATTTCTGAGCAAATTTGGGAATTTTTCTCGACATACAATGCTTCGTGCAGGTATGCTCTTCCTTTATTCATCTTCTTTTGAACTCAATTCGAGTCGGATGCTACATTGATGCGTGGAATTTGTTCGGTTCGGATTCCGATCCGAAGCGCTTTCGTGGATTTGGTTCTTGGACATTGGGCCTTCAGGGAGAGTTGCGCTACTGGGCCTTCACTCCGGTTCGAGCGGGTGAGAAAGAATAGGAATACGAGGAGTCAACACTACCCCTTATATAAATTCACCACCGTCTTCTTTCTTTTCTTCTTCTTGTCCGCCGCCGCTTCCAAACCTAGTATTGAAAACTTCAAAAACTCCAATATCCTGAAACCATTCCTTGTAGATTTCTCAAATCGAACACATAGGTAGCTTTTTTAATCTCGAATAACTTCGTTGTAACTGTTCTTGATTTCAATTCGTGGTTGATTGGGATGGTTTAGCCATGGGGCTTTGCTTGAACTCCACGTCGTTACTGGTGGATCCGCCATCACTTCGAGGCGTTGCGAGGCTGGAGAGGGCAAATATTTGTCCTTAACGGTAGCTTTGGTGATAGAACGGATTTGCTTGTGAGTAGGGGGGAAAGAGGAAGAAGATGAGGAGCGTGATGACAAATTGGAGTTGGTTCGGGTAGAAGACGAAGGAGCAAAAAGGAAGGAGAAGGAAAGGGGATCGGTTCGGGTTGCATACTTTAGAAAGACGGGAAGGAAGGAAAAAGTCGGTTCGGGTCGGAGAAGAGAATGGGATAAGAGGTTTAAATAAATGGACTGGTTAAGTGATGCTGGTTCGGTTCGGATCTGGTCACCCGATCCGATCAGATCAGTCCTGCTTCCGAACCCATTGTTTCCCTTGTCTTGAACTGACCTTGCTTTAATGAAGCATCCGAACCGACCCTATATCTGTATTCGTATTGAGCCAATTATCATATGCATATCCGAACCGAACCGAACGTATCAAGCTTGGCACATAAAGACTACCCAACTAATTCAACTAACATTCACTCTAGACAATAACTTCGTGGACAGTTAGGATAGTGCCTTGTTAACAGAAACGAGAATTAAGAACAACTCTGACTATCACTTTCTCTTCAAAGCTTCGTCTTACATTGCTGTACTTTTATTTTGCATTTCCCACACTTGCTGCACACACTTTAGTTCACACACATACACAAAGGGGGGCACGGGATAATTCACTCTAATCCGTGCTATTGCTTCTTCAATAGTTCCATGACAATGAGGCCCAGACGCTCTTCCCGTCTAGCTGAGAGGAAAGAAGCCCCGGAAACTTCCAACAAAACCACTCTTGAGGATATATCTTCTTCGTCTGATCCAGAATGGGACAGTGAGGGTCCGGATTACGGAGTTGGTCATCGGGAAAGCGACGAAGTGTCTTCAGAGAATGAAGTTTCCCTGGGCTTTGAGGAGGAAGGAGGGATTGGTGACAATCGAGCACCCGATGAATTTGACTCAGCCATTATATTGGAGTCACCTCCAGATTCCGTAGAATCGACAATCGACAACGACCGACTTGTTCGAATTTGCTTGAAGTATGGAATAATGAAAAGGGACACCCTAGTGCCCTCACGCTCCGACCGTCCCCACAGCCCTCCAGAAGGATACATGACGGTTACTCGATTGATGTGCATGGTCGGCGCCATTCCTCCATTCTCGCCTTTCATCGTTGATTTCTTGAGACAAATGCGGATTGCCCCCATGCAGTTGCATCCCAATTCATACGCCTACTTGCATACCTTGTTCATAGCATATCGTGAAATTCTAGGCGTAGAGCTCACGTTCGATGATGTTCATTTCTTCTATAATTTCAAACATCGGACTAGAGAAACTCCATCTTTCTGTTACTTTGAATCAGTCCCAAAAAGGAAGATAATCTCTACACCATTTAGCAGTAAAGCTGGAGATTCCAGACTAGAGTGGTTCTATATAAAGCAATAGTCCGGATGCGCCAGGAGATGGACAAAATCAAGTAAAGCATTGATTTTCTGAACCCAGACTCTATACATTTGAATCATCACCCTGACCTGTTTTCCTTTTTGTTTGCAGTCGACAATCCCAAACAGATATCAGATCAGGTGTTCTTTGATCGGATGCACCGTCTTCTTAATGGCGATCAAAAATTCCTGACTATCGACGAGGTCCTTAAAGATGAATACCTTCATTTTCACGGGCTGCTATCCGTTTTCCGTAGCATCGGTCATGGGACGGTCCCTTATGCATACATTCCTCCAGTGGAAACAGTTCCAGAAATAGGAGAGGGCTCGGGAATTCCTACAGCTCCTCTTCAAACTTCTCCTTCTCCCTCTTCCACACAAGATGATGAACTGGCTAATCTGGCCGAAAAACATAGTGAAGGGTATATTGCCCCCGAGGAAACTACTTCTCCAGACAAGTCAAAATCTTCTCAAGAGTCGCCACTTCACGCTTCCGAAGGGGATGTTCCTAGCACTGACGAGCACATATTTCAGGGTTTGGGGGATCTCCCCTTACCTGAGACTATATATACTTCAGAGGATTTCAGGAAGGACCCTTTAGTCTTCACCTCTTCTGAAGAAACTACTCCCGCTAAGGCCAAAGAGCCTGCCCGCACCAGTCTAGCTTCAGACTCGGGTTGGTTGGGGGGACACACACCACTTAGGATGCACTTTACACCACAGCATTAGCATTCATTGCACTTCTTTCTCCATGAATCCATTGATTCTAAACTTCGTTTATTTTATCGTGCAGGTACAATGTCTCGATCCTATTATGATATAAGAAAGCTTCGTCGCAGCATGTCCAATCCTCCTCAGGATGCCGAGTATGATCGCCGGGATGACCGTGGTAGGGAGGAGAGAAGACCTTATGATCCCTATCGATCTCGGCCCTCACGCTCCCGCTCACCAGTTCGACCGGAACAAGAGAAATACAAGAGCTATCAAGGTCGTAGGGAGGAGGATAGACCACCATCTAAGGATTCCACTTCCTCTCATGAAAAGCGGAGTAGAGAGAAAACTCCTCCAAAGAAAACCGGGTCTCGAAGTAAGCAAAAAGTCCCTGCTACTAAACGGCCTAGGACAGACAAGGGTTCTACAGAATCTTCTTCAGGAAGGGACACCGAATTAACAATCCTCGCTCCTCCTCCACCAGATGCGGGAACCGCAGTAAAGCTGGCATATTTAAAGGAGCAATTTCCCGAGCACTACTTCGAGACTCTGACCTTTCTACCTACCCTTGAACCTATTTCTTCTAATTGGGCAGATGAGGCCAAGGCAAAAATTGTTTTGGTAGAAAAACAATATTCCGAGATGTTCAAGTACTCACGCAATCTTTCTAGAATCATCCGCACTCTAATGACAAATGCTAACTCAATGCAAAAGACCGCGGAGGAGGATGCTAAGGCCTTAAAAACCTTAGGAAAAGACTTAGAAGACACTCAAGCTCAACTAGCTGTCGCTCAAAAGAACGCTTCTAACTTCAAACAACAGTTTGAGGACATGCAAAAGCGCTATCATGACTTGCTTGAATCCCACACTCAGGAGCGTTCTGAGTTGAAGAAGCAAGCTGACGAGGCCAAATCAGAGGCTGCTAAGACACGCCTTGCTTATGCTGAGCTTGAGCAGAAAAATGCCGAGTTAGCGAAGAGGAGTGCTGAATTAGAAAAGAAGAATGCTGACTTGGCTTCAAAATTGTTGGAGGCAGAGAACAGGGCTGCTCTGGCCGAGGGCAATGTGGAATGCGCTATTAAATCTGCGGAGGAAACCCGCAAACAATTATCAGAGGCGGAGGCTGTTATTCAGGGCTTCGGCGAGCTAATGATTGAATTCTTCGCGCACATTATTCGTCGTCGAAACATTTCTTGGATCGAGGACTATCCATCCACTCTGGTTCAAGTGTGGAATCAAATCGTTGAGTGGGAAAAAGAAGAACTTAAGGTCGATTCCCTTGATGAAGATAAGCTGATGGAGAAATACTTGAGAGACGATGAACCGGAGCGCCTAGCTGAAGGGCGCCGCCTAATTGCTGAGGCCATGGAAGAAGAGAGGCGGAAGTCTAAACAGAAAACCATTCCTGAAGCTGGCTCCTCTTCTTCTGCTCCTACAACTCCCGAAGTAGAAGGGTATGATCCCGAAAACCCGGGAATTCCCCGGACAACTTTGCTATCTCCCATTCCTGAAATAACTCCAGAGGTAGTAGTCACCCCCGCTGAAAAGTCTTCAGAAGGTATTCCTATCTTTTCTCCTCAATTTGCCAAGGCTACTACTACCTTTGGCTACGTGATCGAACATTCGATGAGAAACCCTTTGCTTTCGCCTGAGTTGATAACCGATGTTTCTCATTCTGTAGGTGTTGAATCATCCGCAAAGACAGATGTAGCTCAAGGAGCTGTCGCTGGGACGAAGCCCACTGATAGGGTCAAAGAAGGGGAAGACAAGGCTGCTTCCATAGACTTGGGGGAAGGAAGTGAGCCAACTAAGGTCACCACTCCCCATGATGAAGAAATAATTGCAGCTTTAAAAGACGACGGAGGAGACGAGGGGCATGATGAGGAACCAGAGGTTGCAATAACTGGGGAATCGAAAAGTGTTGATGACGTCACCTTGGCTGCCATGAAGGCTGATCAAGACAAGCGCTTGCAATTAAAGGCCGAAGAACTAGACCCTGAGGTCCTCAAGCCCCTCGCAGTTGTGGATGCAGGTTCAAGGTTAGTTGTTAAGCTCTCAACTAGATCTATTACCGAAGAACTTGCTAAAAAATCTTCTCTTGATTCCAGTGCCCCGCCCTCCGGGAAGAAGTCTGCTGGCTCCAGTACCACATCTTCAGGGAAAAAGAAATCAAAACGAATCTTGACTGAAGCCGAGAAGGAAGCACAGGATGTAGAGAAAGCTGCCAAAAAATCTAAGGCTCATTCCAAGCCTAAATAGTGGGTTCCCCTGTATCTTTTTAGCATCTTTGTGAACCAATAAGTGCTGCTACAAAAGCAGCTTCCGCACTTTCTTTTTTAGCTATTTCCCTGTACAAATTCATTCATTTGTAAATAAAAATAATTCACTTTTTGCAATGTTTATTTGTTAGTAGTTCTGCACTTATGTAAAAATGCATGTCTATAGCTATTAAACGAAGTTGTGGAGGGGGGAAATATGTGTATGCATATGTGTCCCCAGTCAATTTCCATAAGTTATTCAATGCTTAACCATGCAATCTGAATACTCCCAATTCTCTAACAGGATAGCATTTTCTGTGTCGTCAATACCTGTTGTTTTTCCTGGCATTTCTTTTATACTCTCTCTCTTTCTCTTGAGAGTTAGAGTTCAAGCTTAGTCATCTATTCATTCCCCGGTCTCTCAACGGGAAAAGATTTCTTTCTCGGCGCTCGGTCGGAGACGCCTTTATACTCTCTTTCTCTCTGGAAAGTTAGAGTTCGGAATAGAATCTCTTTTTCAGCGCTCAGTCGGAGACGCTTTTATACTCTCTCTCTTTCTCTGGAGAGTTAGAGTTAAGAATAGAATTTCTTTTTCAGCGCTCAGTCTGAGACGCTTTTATACTCTCTCTCTTTCTCTGGAGAGTTAGAGTTAAGAATGTCGTTTTCTCATTCTTTTACATCCTATTGCACAAATAATCATTGTGCTTCTTTTTATGTCCAAACTGTTTTCAACCTTTTTTAGGCTCTGAGTTATCCTGTATTTTATAATCACAACAGAACAACTAATGAATGTAAATGCATAAAATTAAATAACACACAATATTTTTATAGTGGTTCAGCTAAGTCGTAGCCTACATCCACTTTATAGTCCTTTATTCATATCATCAGATTTTCCCAAGGCAAGGCATGTCTTGTTACAGAATTCACAGAAAAAATAACAAAAAGTATAGCATTTCTAATCCAAATATCGCATTAAGTGTTGGGCATTCCATGCTCGAGGAACTTCTTCGCCATCTACGGTCGTTAACTTGAAGGTTCCTTTTTCATGTTTCCGTTGGATGACAAAGGGTCCTTCCCATTTTGGGCCGAGGTGAGGAAGGGATGGAAAAACTCTCTTTAGCACCAAATCTCCTGGTTCAAAAGTTCTGAGGCGAACTTTTTTGTCATAATAGCGTGCCATCTGACGCCGATGTCTTGCTGCACGCAAGTCTGCTTCGTCCCTTTTCTCTTCGACTTCATCAAGAGATTCAAGTAAAAGTGCCCGATTCGTCATCGGGTCATAATATGTCACCCTGTGGGAAGGAACTTCCAGTTCGACTGGAATTACTGCTTCTGAGCCAAAGGAGAGAGAGAAAGGGGTATGACCGGTAGCCGTTTTAAACGTTGTTCGATATGCCCACAAAGCTAGGGGCAATTCATCAACCCATTTTGCCTTTGCACGCTCTAATCGCTTCTTGAGGATGGATTTTATTACCTTGTTTATTGCCTCTACTTGCCCATTCGATTGTGGATAGGCAACTGCAGTATATCGTTTGTCTATCTTATATTTCTGGCAAAAATTTCTGAATTCAGTGCTATCAAATTGGGTCCCGTTGTCAGTAATAATCGTCCTTGGGATCCCGAATCGGCATATAATATTTCTTACCACAAAACTTATCACCTTTCTTGTTGTGATCTTAGTCAAGGGCTCAGCTTCCACCCACTTCGTGAAATAATCCACGGCTACTATTGCATACTTAGCTCCTCCTTTAGCAATCGGTAAAACTCCAATGATATCAATCCCCCATGTGGCAAATGGCCAAGGACTCACCATCGATTTAAGCTGGGTCGACGGTGCCCTGGGGATTTTGGCGAATCTCTGGCACTTATCGCAGCGTCATTAATAATCAGCTGCATCTTTGTTGATCGTTGGCCAGAAGTATCCGTACCGCAATATTTTCTTTGCTAAAGTTTGACCTCCTGTATGATCTCCACACTCACCCTCGTGCACTTCTCTTAGTACACGCTTGATGTCGTCGTGTGCGATACATCGTAACAGGGGCATAGAAAATCCTTGTCTATAGAGAGTATCGTCTTGTATAACATATCTGGTAGCTTTGCGCACTACAGCTCTTTTTTCACTCTTCTTTGATGGGAGTGTCCCATTCTTAAGAAAATTCTTAATTGGAGTCATCCATGACTCTTTCTCTGGTTCCGCTTCAAAAGCGAATTCAATTTCCATTGACTCAAAGCTTGGCGACTCCAACGTTTCAATTGGAATTACCTCAGTCCCTTCTGGATTGTCAGAACTAGCCAGTTTTGCCAGTCTATCCGCTTTCTGGTTTTCAACTCTGGGAATATGTGTTATGTTGTACCGCTCTAAGCTATTCAATAGCTCTTTCACTTTCTTGAGGTAGGCGATAAGTCGAGGTCCTCGAGCCGCGAATTCCTCTCGCACTTGACAAACAACAATCTTAGAGTCACAAAATATGTCCATCATTTTTACTCCGAGGTCTTTAGCAAGTTTCAGCCCGGCAATCAGGGCTTCATACTCAGAGTCATTGTTAGTTGCTGAAAATTCTAATCGCAGGGCGTAATATAACGACCGTCCCTCGGGAGTGACTAAGACAATTCCAGCTCCGGACCTTCGGTCATTTTTAGCTCCATCTGTATATAATTTCCACGGATTCATCTCTAGCTTATCCTCAGATTTGACCACTCGGTCATTGATTATTTCCTCCTCTGGAACGGTGAACTCCGCAATAAAGTCTGCCAGAGCTTGCCCCCTGATTGACTTTCGTGGTTGAAAATTCAAATCAAACTGGCTTAGTTCTATGTTCCATTTGATCAACCTTCCCGATGCTTCGGGTCTCTGCAATACCTGCCTTAAGGGTTGGTCGGTGTATATGGTTATCGGATGGGCTTGGAAATAGTGACGAAGTTTTCGGGATGCGATCAGGAGGCTGTAAGCGAGCTTCTCAATTTTCGGATAGTTGCGCTCTGCCGCTGCTAATTTCTTACTCACGTAGTACACTGGCCTTTGTACTTTGTTTTCTTCTCGAACCAGGGCTGTGCTGACAGCGTGAGCCGAGACTGCCAAATAAACAAATAATTCTTCGTGATCTACGGGCTTTGATAAAATTGGCGATTTCTCCAGCAGCTCTAACAGATTTTGAAAGGCCTCAACACAATCGGGAGTCCACTGGAAGTTCTTCTTTCCCCTTTTTATCAAATCAAAAAACGGAACACACTTATCTGTGGCTTTGGAGATGAATCTACTCAACGCCGCTACCTTCCCTGCCAGACTTTGGACGTCTTTAATTCTCCTCGGTTCTTCGATGTTTCTAATCGCTGCTATCTGGCTAGGGTTGATTTCAATTCCTCGGGAACTCACAATGAAGCCAAGGAACTTTCCCGACGCCACTCCAAATGAACATTTTAAAGGATTCAATTTCATACGGTATTTTCGCAAGATACCAAACATTTCCGCTAAGTCTTGCGTATGACTGGAAGACCGCTTTGATTTGACAAGCATATCATCCACATAAACTTCCATAGTTTTTCCTATTTGATCATAAAACATTCTATTTACCA
The DNA here is from genome assembly GCA_030737875.1 of Allium sativum. Taxonomy (NCBI): domain Eukaryota; kingdom Viridiplantae; phylum Streptophyta; class Magnoliopsida; order Asparagales; family Amaryllidaceae; genus Allium; species Allium sativum. The sequence goes on from CM060912.1 coordinate 437,708,926, forward strand.
AGCGCTGATAAGTAGCTCCAGCGTTTTTTAACCCGAATGGCATTACAACATAACAATATAGCCCCAAATTCGTAATGAAACTCGTATGCTCTTGGTCTGGTATGTGCATAGGAATTTGGTTGTATCCAGAGTATGCGTCCATGAAAGAAAGAAGTTCATGACCTGCTGTCGAGTCTACAAGCTGGTCAATCCTGGGAAGTGGGAAACTATCTTTCGGGCAAGCTTTATTTAAATCTGAAAAGTCAATACAAGTTCGCCACTTTCCGTTTGGCTTCTTCACCAAGACGGGATTCGATATCCAGTCGGGATAAGTCGAATCTCGAATAAATCCATTTTGCTTCAATTTCTCTACTTCCTCTTTGAGAGCAGCCGACCTCTCTGGGCCCAGCATGCGTCTCTTTTGCTTCACAGGCGGATGCTTCGGATTTACATTCAATTTGTGACTTATAATAGAAGGTGATATCCCACACATGTCAGCATGGGTCCAGGCGAACACATCTAGGTTTGCCTTTAAGAAGTCCGTCAGTTCTTCAGCACGACGTGGATCCAATTGAGAACCAATCTTCAAAACTTTCGTTGGATCAGCTTTATCAATGGGAATATCCACTGTCGCTTCGTTAGGAGTTGCATTCCTTGCCTCTGGTTCCTCGTCTTTTCTGGGATCCAGGTCTTCAGGCGTTCCTTTGGGCAACTCCCTCGGGTTCAATCTCTCTAATTGCTATGCCGAGTCCTCCTTTGAGGGAGACGAGGCATTCTTACTCTCAGCATTAACTCCTTTCATCAACATCTTCAGTTCGGCCACATAGCAGGCCCGTCCAGAAACCTGATCCCCTCTCATTACTCCAGTCCCGGCTTCGGTTGGGAACTTTAGTAACAAGCACCAAGGGGCGATACAAACTCTAAATTCGGCTAGGGCAGGTCTCCCTAAAAAAGCGTTATATGGCGAATCTACGTCCAATACTACGAACTGCAGCATTCGCACTCTTCTACGTTCTCCTTGCCCTAGGGTCACGGGCAACTCTATATATCCCATGGGAGCTGTCGTCGCTCCGTTGAAGCCTCTAATCCATCCTTCACAAGGTTTCAGATCTTCGGGCTCAAGCTTCATTTGATCAAATGACTTCTTGAACAAGATATTAACGGAACTTCCGTTGTCTACTAATACCTTATGGACCAAGGCCGGCCCAATGGTGGTAGTAATAACCAACGGATCATTGGTGGGAGATTGTATCCCAGTGTTGTCTCGGCTGCGAAATACCACGTCGTCGAACATGGTTTTCTGTTGTTTTATGGGGGCGACATCTTCCAAATCGTCACCTTCATTCACATCTAGATGCTTGGCAGCATTCACATATTGGTCCATTGACCTAAAACTTCGGATTGCCGGGTGAGGTCCGCTTACAATGGAGTTGATGACAATTCCTTTACCTTTCTGTTGTGCTGTAGGCTTGGGAGCAGGTAGGATTTGTTTTGGAGCCTGCTCCCCTTGCCCCCTGTCCCTCGGGGCAAGCTTGTACTCATCCAACTTCCCTTCACGCAACAGTTTCTCAATCACGTCCCTCAAATGCCGACATTCATTGGTCGAATGCCCATGAGTCCCGTGAAACAAGCAAAATTTCCCTGTCGCCATTTCTTTCTCGGTCGAATCACGAGGTGGCGGTCTTTTGTACTGTATCACGTTGTACGTATCCAGATAAATATTTTCCAGGGTGTCATTCAATGGTGTATAATTCTCGTAGTTCTGGAATCGGGGTCTTTTGTTAGGGTCGCTTCCCCTATTTCTGTTTCTTCTATTACCGCTCGAATTACTGTTATTGTTGTTGTTTCCCCCACTTCCAGTATTGCTGTTTCCACCCTTGTTTCCTACATTTACTTCAACCTTGCCAGAATTCTCCCCCGACTGTTTCACGGCGATATTACTCTGCACATTCTCCTTTGAAGCCGTCTCAGACTTTCTTTTTCGGTTGGCCCTGGCCTCCTCTCGTCGTAAATAAATATCGGCTTTTTCGTAGAATATCTCCCTTATGGGGGGTGTCTTCCCAGAAAGGTAGTCTCCAAATTCAGATTCAGGATCGACTCCTTCCTTCAATGCTATCAGAATAGTGGGCTCATGCGGGTCACTGACCTCAGTTACAGCCTGGTTAAAACGATCAAGATATGCCCTTAGAGATTCTCCTGGTGCCTGTTTGATTCTCGATAATTCAATAACACTCTTGGACTTTCGGGCATGTAGTCGGAACTGGTTCATGAAACGCTCGCTTAGTTCCTTGTAATTAGAAATCGAACGAGGAGGAAGTCGGGTAAACCAGAACAATGCCACATCTTCTAGGTAGATTGGGAATGCTTTGCACTTCACTTCATCAGGGGCAGCAGCGGCATTCATGAGCCACGAATACCGCATCAAATGCTGTCCCGGATCAGTCCTTCCGTTATACTTATCCATCTGTGGCAAGTTAAAGCGTCGGGGAAACTGGAAGTCGAGGATATCGTCGGTGAACGGAGTATGGCTTCGTTCAATGCCATAGTCTTCATTTGTATAATTCCGGCTCTCGGACATAATTCGGCGAACCATTGCCTGTACATCAGCACTAGTTAGGGGCTGCTCAGGTTCCCTGGTCCTAGTATCCGAGTTCCTTCTGGGCTCTTGCTCAGGAGATGCCCTTCTTCTTCGAGCTGTCTCTGCTCGATTCCGTTCCCTGCGTTCCCGGTCGATCTCGGGAAGAGGGGACTGGAGTCTTTGCCCCCGAGTGGGGTCATCGTTTCCTAACGCTCGTGCGATATCCTCGCGAGATCCCAAAGATCCAAATGTCAGCTGCTCCACATTCTGAGGTCGTTCGAGTGGCCTCCGCTCACGGGGCCTCTCTTCCTCGGAAGATGAAGATTGATCTACTGGTGTGTGACGAACCGGTGATGGAGTTCTCTGTCGACGGAGCTCACTGATCTCCCGACTCATGAGCCTCATATTTTCCTGCATCATGAGATTAGTGCGCTCGTGAACTCTCATAGCTTCCCTTGTGCTCTCAAGCATGTCAAGCAAGCGCGAAAAATCTCCTTGATTGATGGGCGCAGATGGATTGACCTGATCTCCAACCCTGGCAGCTGGAATTGGAGCATTCGTAGGGACTCGAGTAGAGGTTCCAGCTTCACCAAGCATCGGGTCGGGTCGGAGGTAAGAGGTCGGGTCGGATCGGAGCTGGGGTGCCTGGTCGGATCGGAGCGCAGCGGGCAGTTCAGGTCGGTTCAAATTGGGGGAATGCACTGCTTCAGAGTCTCCTACCCGGATCGGATCGGAGCTCTCCCCCTGCTGGCGGCTCGGATTTCCTGCATTGATTCTTCCTGCTGCTGAACTCTGCCCCCGAGACCTTGTTACAACAGCATTTTGCTGATCTTCGCCAGCTCCATTTCCTCGAAAAGACTGAACTTCCTTGCCTTTTCCTTTGGCCATGAGTCTTTGACAATTACTTCAACGAATGTAAGAAAGCGGAGAAACTTAAGGATTCACTTCTTTGAACTCAACGGTCCAAAAAGTAGAAAGAGATCCCGGAAAATAAAGAATTTAGATGAGGATTCTCAGTGAAAGCACCAAAATGTTAGTCCCAAAAGTGGTTCTAACACGCAAATTGATTTGAAACAAGATAAAATGAGATAAAAATAAAAATGAACACGCAGGATTTATAGTGGTTCGGCGAACAAATGCCTACGTCCACTTATTTTTCACTATATTCAATAATTCAGTTGCAAATACAATGTAAGATTCACTCACAACTCACTTTTGTTCACTCAATTGACTAAAACAAGAAATAAAAGATGATTTGGATTCTCCGGGAGTAATGGAGTTCGGATGATGGAGGTGATTGAATTCTCTAAGTGCTCAAAAAAGATCCTTCTCTTTGTCTCCAGATGGGGTATTTATAGGTGTGAATTTGCTTGAGACTTGATCCGGGTCGGGCCACGTGTCATCCATCGCACTCTCTTCGGGTTCGGATGAACTATCAGGTTGACAACGCATCAAAAGGGAGGACGTTAGGGGTAGGAATTAGTCATAGCCGGTCCGGTTCTCCAGGCGATTTTACAGGAGATTAACATGGATCATGGGTGCGGGTCGGAGACGTGCAGGTAAGGGGTTCGGATCGGGATACCCGATCCGAACCGGACTGATTTGGGCGCCTCTCCTTCTCTAACCTATTCCGCTCCGCTCCAGTGTTGTGGCAAGCAGATGGCTTTCCGATCCATTCGAGATTTAGTTGCCTTCCGATCCGATTGGATATGCCTTACCAATCTATCCAGTAAGAGATCACCGATCCGAACAGAGAACTCTATCCGATCCGAACCAATATGCTGCTCTAACCCGATCCGAACAGAGGACCCTATCCGATCCGAACAACTGCAGCTATCAACCTGAATTGTAGTGTTTTCCTCCAATCCGAACCGAAGTCTTATAATTAAAAATACCATTCAATGTTTGGTTTCTTGACTTTGTGTTGCCTAGTTCACAAAGTAGGCTAACACGTAAATTGCGGGTTGTTACAGTCAAAGTCTGACTGTCGTCAGGTGGTGCGGTTTGAAGGTTTAGTTGGGCTTCTTTGATTTTGATGAGCGTGGTTGACGGTATTGATAACTTGGGTCGAACTTGTGGTTTACTATAGTCTCCACTCCACCTTGGAGTCACCTTCTAGCTGTATGGTTTTACTATGATGGAGAATCTCGCGTCTCTACCTATTTGCTCTGGAAGCTATGTGTAAACACGATACAACAGCTCTGTCGTTGGAGCAGTTATTTCTCTAGCATGTTGAGCTAACGCCGTTTCAACAACTAATGGTTTCTTTTTATTAGCACAATTATATGGTGATTAGGATGTTCGTCTTGGTGAGTGTGAGTTAGTGCCGAATTCTATAGTGTTGTTTGGAAGTTGTATGTGCACGTCTATCACCTTCTGTTTGGAGTTTAGGATGCAAACAGGTTGCACATTTCAGTATGACTCTGTTATGCACCTTGGTTGCTCGTATTATTTCATTTTGTGAGATTTTACATGTCTGGTTGGAGATGGTGTACTGGATTGTTGCTTGGCCGATTATACAGTACATGGAAGCTTTTGCTCACATTTTTGCGGTACCACAAAGCCTCCTCTCCATTGTCTTTTCATGTATGTTTCACTAGATAACTCGAGGCGTATTATATGCTTGCTAATTGGGTTTGTCTACGGTACAGTCTTGAGCCTTGTGCTTGCTTCCTTTGGCTGATCTTGCTTACTATTAGGGTCATGACTACTACAAAAGTGGGCATATTCAACACTAATGCGTGTACGTTGCATGAAAGTGTTATGAAAGCTATGCTTTCTTTGCTTTTCTGCAACAATATTCATATGTTGTTGCATTAGACGTGAATGCACTGTTGCGGTGGGAATTCTAGTGTTGTGACGTGCAACACCAGTTCAAAGCATAACTTTACATAAATACAATTCAGGTCAACGATCCATGTTATCAGAATAAATAAATAAATAACCGTAGATGCATAATTAATCCAACAGTTCAAACTGACCTATGCTTCCTATTTAAAACATTACCCTATCATCCAATCAGTGACAGCTACCTCATTGCATTATTATGCTATGTGAAATTTTGGCGCGATGTTTCCCAGTTCACGAAATACTAATCGTTCTTCTCCTCTTCAGTTTCCCCTTTATTGAATAAAATTTAAACCCAAATTCACCAAAATTTAGACCTAAGTTCTCTGCCCTTTAAGTTTCCCAATTCAATTTCATCTCCTAATCGACACTTCCACAAATTTGATTTCGTCTCCTATTCGATGTTAAAACTAGGGAAAGTTTGATTCGTCTAGTGCTTGAAATTGAATGGGGAAACTATAATCAAATGAGAGCGATCATAGAAAAGTATTCAACTAGGTTCAGTCTCATCCTCGATGTTGATATCTTCTTTCAACTATCGAGCAAGCCCATTGCTAAGATCGTAAACATGCAACGTGACTTTATAACCCTCCTCTGCCATTTCGCCTGAATTCAGAAAATCTTCCAACTCAAAAATTACAAGTAGATAATGGAAATAAATAGATGTAGAGATTTATTAGTGTTCCTGGAGAGGTCTCAAATCATACCGTTAATTTGTTAATTTTTCCATAGTACATAACCTACTGCTATTGGAGTTTTATCATACTGTTAAGTTGTGTTAAAGATATTATCATGTTGTTAATTTGTGAGTTTGTTAAGTTTTCCGTGTTACTGGATAGGTATCAAATCATACTGATGGTTTGTGTTGAAGATATTATCATGCAAAGATAATCGTTATGTTTTATTTCCATGCACTTGCACCAATCATTATACCAGTAAGTGCATATAATGTTTAGCTGTTCTGCAAATTCAGTTGCCTTGATAATAATTCCTTAAATCTTCATAATTCTTTCATTCTTTGTGATGAATTAACTTTTAAGTTCATAAAATCTAGTAGTATGTTTTGGTAAAGAAAAGATCATCATATAAGTACTGAGTTATAACTTTTACTCTTTCTTCATCCAAAAATCCACTGATTGTGACAATCCGTTCCTTCGTTCAGAGGCTCTTGATTTTCTCTTCCAATTGAATTTCAAATTTTGACATGTATTTAAGTGACATGATATGTAAACATGGTTTAATAAAATGCTTTCCTTTGTATCTGTTTGGGTATACAATGAAAACAACAAAAATTCTCGTTAAAAGATAGTTGTTTCACTCGAGTTTTGAGAATGAGAGGTTCAAATATCCAAATTTAACTAGTAGTAATTTGGTTTTTATTTCTCTGAGAACATCATCACACTCTTATAAGGTGTTTATGCATAATGTCCAGTTTACATTTTACTACTGTACAACATCTATTCATTCAAATTTCTTAGCAAATTAAGTTTGAGAGCACGTTGCCTTTTTGATATTCTCATTTATATGTTATTAAGCGAGAACCATATTGATTATGTTTGACGCTCACAAGGCCGATGTACGATTAATAGAATAATCTGCTTAGCATCCATCATTTTATAATTTATAGAGTTGTCTCTTGCATGGTACATCATCGCATGAGAATTATTCATTTTACGAGCTTATCATATCTCACTATAGAATTGTATTGCATGATATACTCCAAAATCCAAGGGAGGAGACTACAAACCTTGTCTAACATGAAGACTGATGGTATGTAGGGGTTGTACAAAATAAACGGCTAGATATTTTGATTGGTTTTGTACACAAATATGAAATTTAAATGATCTGAGGGGGAAAAAAAAATGAAATCCAAGTTTTAGTTGAGGCACACATGCTGATTCTGTTAAATTTTTGTAATCATGATGCAACAAATTTTATGATTCACGAAAGTGTAGTTTTTGGCTATTATGTGTAGTTTTCCGCCTACATATAATTATGTGTAGTTTTTGTGCAGTTTCACACTGCTGAAATGAATCTCAGAGTTCTTTGATATGAATGTAGTTTGGAAATATATTTTTCCCTTTCTTTGTCTTCTGTTCTTATTGTTCTTCTTAACAAAAGTTGTCTTATACAAATTTGATGTAGGCATGGGCACAAGTGGAGATGCAGCAAGAAAATAATAATGTTGCTTGTAAATTATTTGAGATGACAATTTTATCTTCATGTCACTTTCATACCTTATATACATTCATCTTAGTTTTCTGAGTTTAATAGCTCATCTGTTCGTTTATGTTCTACAATCTTGCAGTAAATATTAAGTGTGGTCTTTGCTTCACCACATAAGGAGGTCATGTATACTGTTTATAATAAAAAGCTCAATTGGTGAGCTTGTTTTTTGTCTTGCGATGTCATTATTATCTTGGGTTGGAAATTGGTTGATGTTCCTTAGTTGCTGTGAGCTCTTTCTATCAATTAGTACATTTTGCATTTCATATGTTTGTATATTGTCCGTGGTTAAGTCTTTAACTATTGAACTAAGTTTCATATATGCTTATGTTTCATGTTGTATGAATAAGACTGCCTAGTACATCTCATTGTTGTTATGAATTATAGGCAAATGAAAGCACTTTACTGGATTGGGTCATCAAGTATGACGGGATAAGTGTGCTTCAATTCCTTCTACCACATAATTTATAAATATTAGTATGAGTTCTGGTTACCAAGGTTTACACACATTTTGTTATGCTTATGAATATTTTGACCACCATCCCTTGCTACTTAATGGCAAGAACAATGCTTTCTGTAAAGTATTGCATTTGGATATGTACTTGATTTTAAATTTGATTGGAGCTATTGAAGTAAACAATCGCACTTTGTGACCCTATCCTGTAGTTTCAACTATTAACACCATAGTGCAAATTTCTTCTTATCCTTCTCTCTTTCCCTGAACTCAACTTTTTTGGCCTTTTGTAACTCTGAAATGTAATTTTGGTCATTCATTGTGGTAAAAAGGAAGTACACAAAAGTTTATATCTATCTACCTTTTATATGCTTAATTTTTATTACTTTCCGTGCTAAAATGGGATGCAGGTTTCATTATCCCAAATTATTGATCACTTCAAAGGGTCTAAACGTGAGTCCATTGTGGATCTATTGAGCCAACTTGAAGGAGATTATAATTTTTTGGAAGAATGATTTATGCAGGGCTCTAGCTATAAATTGTATATGCTAAAGTCTAGGTAAATTGGTTCACAACTTTTACTTATTTGAGAAATTGGTTCCTTAGTATTCATTTCTTGATGAACTCAATTCACTGGTGCATGCAGAGAATGGCAGATTTGGAGAATTGTCTAAAAACTAAAAGAGGATGACAAAAACTAATTAAACCCGGAGTGCGTGCTTACAGAAAACTGCAATATCAGGTTAATATCATCCCCTTGATTATTCACATTTACATGTTCAGTCTTCTTTCTTTGAGTTAGCCATCACAAATATATTATTTCGTGTGCTTAGTTATGTAATGTTGATCCTAGGATAGCCACAGGAGATGAATTGGAGCGACTCAAAATTATCGATGATACTTATGTGAAATTATAAAGTATCATTTAAACATTCTAAAATGCATAAGGTAGTTTTTATCCATACTGCAATTTTCAGTGTTTCTACAATTTGTGTTCCGTTCTTTCCTTAGTTTCCTAGACTTAATATTACTTCCTTTTTGTCTTGTGTTTGGATCATTTGTAATCATTTGGAAAGTATACTTCCTCTTACCTATGCTTTGTCAGCAGTTTCAGAATTCTTTATTTTCATGTTAATGCACTCCTTCATGTAACAGCCCGCATTTTATGTATCGGAAGATCGTAAAATATTTTTATTTTATTCCCTGAGAACAGGATCATTTTCATCTTTTAATATGTTGCTTATGCGTGTAATACATCTCCATAATTTTTATCGATTTTATTTGTGACCATTTTGCCCCTATTAGTCTTGTACAGGGCATAACTTTTGACTCAGGTCGAATTATAGGGTGAGAACTGTGCCATTGGAAAGGAATTGACGATTCTCTTCCCGTAGAGTAGTTACATTAAGGATTTGGCTTAGCAGTTTTGGAGAAATCGCTGTTTTAAGGTTTTTCAGTTGACTGTCTAGGTTTTGGAAGGCTAATGGACTGATTTGGGGAAGGCCCGTTAGTGGGCTAGTGGAATCTATGAATAGAGGGTGAGGGGTATGGAGAATATGTTACTTCTCCCATTCTCTCATTTGGAGGCCTTGCTCTCCTTCTTCCTCTAAACACTTTTCCACCATTAGAAATCCAAATCCAAGGAGGGAAATCGAAGATCTACACCATTCGAGGCTAGATCTACATCGTTTCAAGGGAAAATTCATCGGATCAAGGAGTTTGGTTCGAAGTATTCGCTATTCAGATTCTTATTTCTACCATTTTAGCTTGTTTTGGAGAATCGGTGAGTGATATGCATCTCTCACATGGATCCAATGAAGTATATGGGTGTTTCTGCATGTTTTTCATCATATGAAAGTGTTTTTCCATAGATCTATCCATTGGTAAGTCCATTTTCATATGAATCACCCTATGACTTAAGTTAGCATGTTTAAACCAGTAATTCTTATGCCATTTTACATATATATGCAAGTTAGATTCGCAATTTATATCATGCGTTCATTTATCATGATTTTTGGTAAATTTTCATAATTTGATGATAATTGTCATTTTCATGCTGTTGGTGGTTCCATAACATGTTTATATTGTATAAGATGTATTGGATGAGTTGGTTTCGTTGAATTCATTGTTTGGCGAAGTTTTAGTCGAAATTGGAGTTGGATTGGGGTTGTACATTGGACCGATCAGTCAGAAATCATGTCTTGGGGAACAAGTCAGGACCAGTGTTCAGGGAGGATCAACTGGTAGGTAGTGTTCAGGGAGGACCAATGTTCAGGGAAGACCGACCTGTAGGTAGTGCTTCGGGGAGGACCGACTGGTAGGTAGTGCTTCAGGGTGGACCAGTATTCAGGGAGGACCGACCGATCGGTAGTGTTCAGGGAGGACCGACCGGTAGGTAGTGTTCAGAGAGGACCGACCGGTAGGTAGTGCTTCAGGGAGGACCGGTGTTTATGGAGGACCGGTGTTCAGGGAGGACCAGTTAGTCAGGGAGGACCGGTATTCAGGGAGGACCGGTGGTCAGGGAGGACCGGTGGTCAGGGAGGACCGGTTGTTCAGGGAGGACCGGTCGAAGGGGATTCAAAGAAAATTCAAGTGGGAATATTCGAAGTGATGTGATTTGTTCGTTGTTCGTCGTATGCAACGAATGTGAGAATGACTCAATGATGTATTGAGTTCATGTGAAAGGACGACTCAAGGATGTATTGAGCTTGTGTGAAGTAATGGTTGCTCTAAAGTGTTCTCAGCCTATGGATAGTTGCAAATAAAGATGACTAGAGATACTGAAGGCTGAAGAATTGTCGTAGGTTCTACCGGGCTCAAAGCAGGGGTATAATAGGGGCACCTAAAAGTACAGATGTAGGTCGTGCATCTAAAAGACCGGATTTAGGTCGAGTACCCTGGGTATCGTTGAAAGGCCTAGGTATGTATCATTGACAGGCGTATGGGGTTTTCGCTAGAACCGAGGTTACCATTAAGCCTTGACGAATGGTAGTATGGTCCAGTCATACGATTATGATGGTTTCAAAGCAGGATTGTCAGTGATAGCTAGAGTATGTCATGGATGATTGGTTTCTTTGTTTGTATCGTCTCATGTAGATGTCTAATGTCGAAGGAGATATTTCTTAGGTGCTTGTCTGTTGGTTTCGGCCTTTGGGGCTTGTGCTTAAGGGATGTTGAATTCGATTAAGATGATTTACGTGAGATCTATAATCTAGATGCTATGAGTGTTACCGATTGGTTGCTTCTGTTTACCATGATTTAATGGTCGTTCTGGTTACTATGGATTATTGTTCCTTTGGTTGTATGGATGGTAAAGGCTATCACTGTTCGATGTGGGGGAAGATGGGGGTTGAGTTTTTCTCGGATGTTTGGTAGATTGGTTCATTAATCTACCTGTTCTCATATACTTTATTGTTGAAGTTTGTTAGTTGTTTTATCGCTCACGAAGACTGTTGTCTAACTCAAGGTTTTTATGTCTCCTCTTATTACTTGGGCTGTTTATCCGATTGTTGGATGGGCATACTAAGTAGCAGGTGACAGGTAGCTTAAGTGAGGATGCTGTTGCTATTCGAAGCGAGCAGGAGGCTGGCGTACTATCTTTACTACTATCTAGTATTTGTTTATGCTGTTGCTATTTCTGAGAGTGTTGTAGTGAGGCAAATTGTGCAAACACCACTATTGTTATCCACGTGTATGGGAAATACTTTCTAGTTGTCATGAAAGTTTAGTGTTTTCTGCTTCACTATCACTACCTGTTGTATATATTCTATTATATTTTACCCTTGCGCTGTGAATTCTACGACAGGTTTCGATGTGTTTTACCTACTTTGATGATCGTCCATAGCAGCCTAGCACACATTTCAACGCATTATTCCTCTTGTATAGTGCAGGGGGCTGTGGGCGGTCGTCACATTTGGTATCAGAGCTCTTGTCAGCGAATTTTGGTCAAAGTTCTAATATGTAATCATGTATAAGAGACGTATTTGTACATTTTAGTTGGATGCTTACTATATATTTATTAGTATATATAGTAGAAGCGGTTGTTTACCTTTTGCAGCTTATCTTGTAAGTAGATTAATCATTCTAGTTTTCAGATTTAGAATGAGCCGTCAAACTTTAGGAACCACTACTAAGGATGAGTCTAAGACTGAAGGAGTAGGAGAGGAAAACCAATTGGGAGCTTTAGCAGTTGCACCGGAATACCTGGTCATGTTTGGGGCAACCATGATGGCAGCGGCTATGTTAAGGATACCCATTCCAGAAGCGGCAATGGAGCGTGGTGTCCCTGTGCAAGTGCCAAAAAGGGATTCTGCTAAGCGACAGAGAGATCATTCTCCTATAGATGAAGAAGATGGTTTAAGAAGAAGTAGGGCTTTGGAGCCACTTCGATGTCGAGTTAAGGAGCAAGAAGAAAGAATTAGCGCTGCTTAGGATGAGGCTTTTGGAGCCAAACATAGACATGAGCCTCAGAAAGAAACTTTTTCTAGCACTAGGGCTGGAAAGAAACTGGATAAGAGGGAGAAGATTAAGAAGAACGATCTCTGCTTCAACTGTCAGTTAGAGGGCCATTATGCCAAGGATGGTAAGAATCCCAGAGCTGAAAGGAAGTGTTTTAAATGTGGCAAGCTCGGGCATGAGAAGAAAGATTACCCAGATTCTTTGAAGGATAAGCAATCAGAGGAAGTATGTGTTCTGGAGGCTATCCCAGTTTCCTATTGCATTCCTGATAAGGATTAAGCGAAGTCATGGTTGGTTTAGATGTGCTCTCTATCGATGAAGCTTGTTTGAGGTCTATTCGGTACTAGGGAATTGCTTTCTATGACTTATAATAAGATTGTATGCCGAATAGGGTTGGAACTTGAAGTTGTAGTAGACCTTTAATTGTAACTTTCGCTGAGTTTGAAATCATCTTGGGTATGGATTGGCCCAAGAGATGTGCAGCAAAAGTGAGTTGCGAAAAGCTAGAGATAACAGTTGGGGATGTGGAAGGGCGGAAGGTGTTGATTCGGGGGTAACCCGAAGACGGTGTTCTTATAAGTTGTTATATTCGCTTGTGATTCCACAAGAAGACTTGTCATCTGTGCTGATCGCTAATGAGTATGAGGATGTCTTTGACAAAGTCAAAGGGTTGCCGCCGCATCGTGAGATCGAGTTTAGGATTGCTTTGGTCGAGTGAGTTAGACCAATCATGACGCCTCTTAGGCAGATGGCGCCTAAGGAACAACGAGAGATTGAGGTGCAAGTTCGAAACCTTTTGGGAAAAGGATTCATTCAGAGAAGTGTATCTGAATGGGGTGCACCAGTTGTGTTTGGAGCCAAGGCAGATGGATCGTCAAGGTTGTGTGTAGACTATCGTGAGCTAAACAAGGTGACTAAAAAGAACAAGTATCTGTTTCCAAGGATTGATGACTTGTTTGATCAGCCTCATGAAGCCAAAGTGTTTTCTACTATGGATTTGGAAACAAAATTTCACTAGTTAAGCATGGTGAAGGATAAAGGTTGTGGCCTACGCGAGTCGATAGCTGAAGATGCATAAGAAGAATTACCCACTCATGATTTAGAGTTGGCAGCAGTTGTGTTTGTTCTGAAGATGTGGAGACATTACCTGTTGGGAGTTCAATTGGAGTTGTTCACGGATCACAAGTCGTTAAAGTATCTTTTCTCCCAAAAGGATTTGAATCTTCGACAGCAACGATGGTTAGGGTTTTTGGCATCGTATGATTTTGATATAGCCTATACTCCTGATAAAGGCAACATAGTTGCAGATGCGTTAAATTGAAGACACCCGAGTTTAGGAGCGATGTTTTCAGAATGGAAGAGTCTCGAGTATTTGGAAAGGTTTGATTTCAGGCTAAGGTGTGAGCTGGAACCTAAAATGTTAGCAAGCTTGTCGTTAAGGCCTACTCTTATCAAAAGGATTGGCGAGAGTCAAAAGAAGGATGTAAAGCTAGTCGAGTTCGTTTAGAAACTGGAACCAGAAGATAAAGAGTTCAAGGTCGATCGAGAAGGTTGGCTTTGAAAGCAAGGGCGATTAGTGGTTTCTGATATCGACGGATTGAGGGATGAAGCGAGATATTGGAAAGTTCATTTTCGAGATATTGAAAACTGTCAGTTGGTGAAAGATGAACAAAAGAAGCCGAGTGGTTTGCTTCAGCCATTAGAGGTTCCTACAGGGAAGTGGGAGCAAGTATCGATGGATTTCATCGATGGGCTACCTAGAACCAGGGTAGGAAATGAAGGGATTTGGGTCATTATGGATCATTTAACCAAAAGTGCGAGATTCATTTCTGCCAAGATGACTAGGACGGTGTTGAAATTGGCTGAACTTTATGTGAAATGGATAGTTCGATTCCATGGTGTCCCAAAGAGTATAGTGAGTGACCGAGATCCATTATCCATGAGTGGATTTTGGAAAAGTTTGCAAGAAGCTTTGGGAACCGAGTTATGCTTAAGTACGGCATATCATCCCCAAGCTGATGGTCAGCACGAGAGAGTCAATCAAGTTTCAGAGGATCTCCTGAGGGCTTGTGTGTTAGACTTCGGAGGATCATGGGAAGACCATCTACATCTAGTTGAGTTTGCATATAACAATAGCTACCAGTCGAGTATTGGGATGGAACCATACGAAGCATTGCATGTGAGGCTGTGCAATTCTCCATCTTGTTGGTTAGAAATTGGAGATAAGTTGATACTTGGTCCTGAGATAATTAGAGAGGCCTCGGATTGTATCAAGATACTTCGGCAACAAATGAAGGCAGTCCAAGATTGTTAGAAGGGTTATGTTGATAAACGTCTTAAGGGTTTAGAATTCGGCGTTGGTGATATTGCTTTCGTGATGATTTCTCCATTTAAGCATGTGGATCGATTCCGGAGAAAATGGAAAGTTAACTCCTAGGTTGTTGGACCATTTCCGATAAACAAGCAAATCGGAAAGCTCGCGTATAGATTGATTTTACGCGAGAAATGTAGAGTGCGCATAATGTTTTCGTAAGATGCTTCTACGAAAATATGCGCATAGTCCGGATGTAGTAGTACCTTCGGAGCAATACGTCGACCATATAGTTGAATAGTTATGAAATCTCGTAAGTCGCTTCGTGTTATGGAGAATGACACGAAATAGCTTAGGGAAACGAAGTTTAATTTAGTTGAGGGCGACGAAGATACGTGGGAGACGGGGAAGAGTATAAAGACAACCCATCCAAAACTCTTCATCCGTATGACCCATTAATATCGCGCCATCATTATTACTTGTTGATTTTGTTGATATTTTTGTTGATTGTTTGATAGAGTTCTGCGTGCTTGGATAAGGCTGTGGATGAATGGCTTGATGTTGCTAGTTTGGATGATAAAATTGGCTTCTCATGGATGATAGGCATGCAGAATTGTTGTGGTTACTTGTGTTTTCTTGGAATTTTAGGGGCGAAATTCTTAAGAGGGGAGAATGTAACAGCCCGCATTTTACGTATTGGAAGATCGTAAAATATTTTTATTTTATTCCCCGAGGGTGTGATCATTTTCATCTTTTAATATGTTGCTTATGGGGATGTAAGACATGTCCATAATTTTTACCGATTTTGTTTGTGACCATTTTGCCCCTATCAGTCTTGTACAGGGCATAACTTTTGACTCAGGTCGAATAAGAGTTGTGCTATTGGAAAGGAATTGATGATTCACTTTCCGTAGAGTGGTTACGTTAAGGATTTGGCTCAGTAGTTTGGGAGAAATCGTTGTTTTAAGGTTTTTCAGTTGGCTTTCCAGGTTTTGGAAGGCTAATGGGCTGATTTGGGGAAGGCCCATTAGTGGGTTGGTGGAATCTATAAATAGAGGGTGAGGGGTATGGAGAATATGTTACTTCTCCCATTCTCTCATTTGGAGGCCTTGTGCTCCTTCTTCCTCTAAACACTTTTCCATCATTAGAAATCCAAATCCAAGGAGGGGAATCGAAGATCTACACCATTCGAAGCAAGATCTACATCGTTTCAAGGGAAAATTCATTGGATCAAGGAGTTTGGTTCGAAGTATTCGCTGTTCGGATTCTTATTTACCATTATAACTTGTTTTGGAGAGTCAATGAGTGATATGCATCTCTCACATGGATCCAATGAAGTATATGAGTGTTTGTGCATGTTTTTCAACATATGCAAGTGTTTTTCCATAGATCTATCCATTGGTTAGTCCATTTTCATATGAATCACCCTATGATTTAAGTTAGAATGTTTAAACCAGTAACTTTATGCCATTCTACATATATATATATATATATATATATATATATGTGTGCAAGTTAGATTCACAATTTAGATCATATGTTCATTTATCATGATTTTTGGTGAATTTGCATAATTTGATGATAATTGTCATTTTCATGATGTTGGTGGTTCCATAACATGTTTATGATTGTGTTAGATGTATTGGATGAGTTGGTTTCATTGAATTCATCATTTGGCGAAGTTTTGGTCGAAATTAAAGTTGGATTGGGGTGTACATTGGACCGATTGGTCAGAAATCATGTCTTGGGGAACAAGTCCGGACCAATGTTCAGGGAGGACCGACCGGTAGGTAGCGTTCAGGGAGGACCAGTGTTCAGAGAGGACCGACTAGAAGGTAGTACTTCAGGGAGGACCGACCGATAGGTAGTGCTTCAGGGAGGACCAGTGTTCAGGGAGGACCGATCGGTAGGTAGTGCTTCAGGAAGGACAAGTGTTCAGGGAGGACCGACCCGTGGGTAGTGCTTCAGGGAGGACCAGTGTTTAGGGAGGACCGACCGGTAGGTAGTGTTCAGGAAGGACTAGTGTTCAAGGAGGACCGACCGGTAGGTAGTGCTTCAGGGAGGACCAGTGTTCAGGTAGGACTGGTTAGTCAGGGAGGATCAGTGTTCAGGGAGGACCAGTTAGTCCGGGAGGACCAGTGTTCATGGAGGACCGGTCGAAGGGGATTCGAAGAAAATTCAAGTGTGAATATTCGAAGTGATGCGATTTGTTCATTGTTCGTCGTATGCAACGAATGTGAGAATGACTCAAGGATGCATTAAGTTCATGTGAAAGGACAACTCAAGGATGTACTGAGCTCGTGTGAAGTAATGGTTGCTCTAAAGTGTTCTGAGCCTATGGATAGTCGCAAGTAAAGATGACTAGAGATACTGCAGGCCGAGGAATTATCCTGTTGTAGGTTCTAGCGGGCTCAAAGCAGGGGTATAATAGAGGCACATAAAAGACCGGATGTAGGTCGTGCATCTAAAAGATTGGATGTAGGTCGTGTACCCTGGGTATCGTTGAAAGGCCGAGGTACGTATCGTTGAAAGGCATATGGGTTTTTTGCTAGAACCAAGGTTACCATTAAACCTTGACGGATGGCAGTATGGGCCAGTCATACGATTATGATGGTTTCAAAGCAGGACTGGCAGTGATAGCCAGAGTCTGTCATAGATGATTGGTTTCTTTGTTTGTATTATCTCATGTAGATTGTCTAACATTGAAGGTGATATTTCTTGGGTACTTGTCTGATATTGGTTTCGGTCTTTGGGGCTTGTGCTTGAGGGATGTTGAATTCGATTAAGATGATTTACATGAGATCTATAATCTGGATGCTATGAGTGTTATCGATTGGTTGCTTATGTTTAATGGTCGTTCTGATTACTATGGATGAATTATTGTTCCTTTGGTTGAATGGATTGTAAAGGTTATCACTGTCCGATGTGGGGGAAGATGGGAGTTGAGTTATTCTCTGATGTTTTGTGGGTTGGTTCATTAATCTACCTATTCTCATATACTTTATTGTTGAAGTGTGTTAGCTATTTTATCGCTCACTAAGACTGTTGTCTGACTCAAGGTTTTATGTCTCCTCTTATTACCTTGGGCTATTTATCCGATTGTTGGATGGGCAGACTAAGTAGCAGGTGACAGGTAGCTTAAGTGAGGACGGTGTTGCTGTTCGGAGGCGAGCAGGAGGCTGGCGTACTATCTTTACTACTATCTACTATTTGTTTCCGCTGTTGCTATTTCTGAGAGTGTTGTAGTGAGGTAAATTGTACAAACACTACTATTGTTATCCACGTTTATGGGAAATTCTTTCTAGTTGTCATGAAAATTTAGTGTTTTCTACTTCACTATCACTACCTGTTGTATATATTCTATTATACTTTATCCTTGCGCAGTGAGTTCTACGAAAGGTTTCGATGTGTTTACCTACTCTGATGATCGTCCATAACAGCCTGTCATACCTTTCAGCGCATTATTCCTTTTGCATAGTGCAGGGGCTGAAGGCGGTCGTCACACTTCAGTTCAACTAACCAGGTATCATTTGTAATCATGATTCTACATCACTTGGCATGTTGTTCCTGAACAATTAAAGTGGAACCACAATAAGTGATGAAGATTGACACTGTTACTTCTGCAACCGAAGAATGAATATTTTGGATGGTATGTGTTGGCACTCGTAGTATGTAGAATATTTGAATTGTACTTTTAAATTATGTACTTGATCGTATGTGTTGGAACTTGTGGTATATTATTTTGGATGAGTTTATTATATGTAAAAAACTGGTATTACAGAATTTTTAATTAAAATGTTGTATTTGCTTTCTTCTAATGTAGTATTTGTTGTCTTATTTTGTTGCATTTACTTTTTTATCTAATGTTGTATTTCAAGATAATGGTGTTGCATTACATAATACAGTGGTATTGCATTAAAATATTTTTGTACATTCTTATCTACTTGTAATTGGTACACTTAATGCATTATATTGGCCTAGTGTTAATTTAGTGTATAGGTGTATGTTGTATATGTAATTCACTACCTTGTGTAGTATGTTATGTATCATGTCACATCCTGCGTGGAGAGATAGTTTGTATTCTAGTGAATAAGCTAGCTTATGTGCTGTAAACCTGTTTAGGTAGAGTGGACGGAACACTTTAAATTCCAAAGGCGGTAGGCGGTCCAACTTAAAAACCAAACTAGTTGATTGTCAACTACACTCATATGTACTATATTGTATTTTTTATTATTAGTCATAATCAAAAAGTATCCGCGGATATCGGATATGGATACAGATTTTCATTTTCAGATAGGGATTCGGATACAACACTATAAGTATCCGTCTGCATCCGTTTATAGACCAACACCTATCTAATTAGTGATCTTCAGGGTTGGTGTACCAAACTTTTTCTCTCCTTTTTATCCTTTCTAAAGAAAAAGTGAAGAAGAAAAAAGCGCAGAACTGACACACAGCTATGGCCAAATTTTTTTCAAACCAATTCTAAAACAAAAAATCACGACTTTTTGGTTTCCAGTCACTTTCAAACCTCACACTAGTGTCATTTGATTTTATTCTCGACTCATAAACCCCGTGGGATCGCCGCAAGTGCAGCTAAAACAAGATCATCACCTCCCCTGCTTTAAAATAAGATCGTCTCTCGAATAGAGTTGAGAGGTTAGAAGTTAAAGCAGAAGATCACATCTATTCTTGGAGAGTTGTATACACTTATTCTCACCACATTATCTTTTTTCTTTTTCTCTTTGAATGTATTTATTCATCAATTTTATGTAAAGATTGTTGCCAATGCAAACAAATGGAATTGTTTGGTATAGTCACTGTAGTGGTGTGGAGGTCTCGGAATACGAGGCTCGTGAGAATAATTGTGATTTTTTTGAGTAGAAATACAGATGCAATCTAAATTGTGTACACTTTGAACCGCCTGCATTACTAAAACTTGATTACGTGATTTTCTGATTGCGGGCTTTTTTTAAGTTCTGGATTCATGTTACCGAACTTATTTTATTGTTAAGCTTTCTAAAACGATAAACCAGTTGAGAAAAGTTGCTAATTGAAATGCACACCACTGCTTTTAGTTCTACTTTTCAAGAGTTCGCCGATTAAAAAAAATGCGTGAAATTCAAGGGTGGAGTATCTGTTGCTTTGGCTGAGGAAAGTTACTCTGGCTACCGTCATAGGCGGTTCAAGGGTGGAGTATCAATTGCACGAAATATTTAAAAAATGTGTGAAATTCAGAACTTTATTTCACAACATTGCAAGCAATATTACTATAAAGAAAAATGTCATCATTTGAGTCTTGATTCAAACTTAATAGGAACTACAGTTGATTTTTTTAACATTATTTTCCAAGCAAATTGAAAGTAGAATCAGAGCTAACTTTGATATTTTGTTCTGCGCATCAAAACTCAGACATCATAAAATACAAATAATAACCATTAAAAGAAAAATAGTAATTGTACATAGTTAAATGATATTTGAACATGTGATTCACGATTTTGATTTAAACTTCATGTTCTTTAGGATTTTATGAATGCAGGAATTTATATAGGAGGAGAGACGGTAGTACACTTCACATGCATAAAGGAAACACCATCAACTCCACCCCCACCGTACTTAACAATATCTTCATCTTCATCGAATCCGACCACTCCCTGCCCTACCTTCCCAGATTGCGGCTTCCAAATCCCAAACAGCCAGGTGATCCTAACCTGCTTCCTGGGCTCCGACTCCCGGTACCAGTTTCAGTATGGCATTCCCCTTTCCCTCTTCCTGTCCAAGCTCAGAGGTGGCACCTACACCATAGCCCATTTCAACCCGCCCAACCAGGTCATTTGCTGCGCCATGTACCTCCTCCAAAATGGGTTCGGATGGTACGATCTATTTGAGAACAACTGCGAGGACTTTTCAAAATATTATAAGACGAGACTGCTATGCACGGATGAGCAATGGACAGGACAGAGCGGGCAGACCTTCTTAGCCGTGGGCCTGCCTCTGTCGGCCATGGTGTCCAGTTCTTTGAAGATCCTGGTCGCGAGGTGTGTTGGCATCTGGGTGGTGTGGGCTGGTATGTAATGTGCTAGCAATTATGTTTTTGATGTTGGGGTTAGGCAAGATGTCATCAAGGTCCCTGTTGAGGATTTGGCTTTCGGCTTTGTGTCTGTGCATGATCATGATAGGAGCATCTCCAACGGTTTTTGGATCAATAATTACAATTCAGTTGATTACAAAATGCAATCTCTCGTTTTCCCCAACAGTTTTCTAGATTGGATGCATGTTCAATAGGCGCCCAAAAATAAAATAAAATTGGGCGCCTATTCAACAGGTGTAATGACCCGCATTAGCAGAGGTATTTTAATTAATTTATTTAATTATATAAGTGGTGAATTAAAGGATTTAATGGTCGTGAAATTTAATAACTGGGAATATTTAATTAAAATAATAAATTAAATAATAAATTAAATAATATATTTAATTCAGAAATAATCAGAATTTCTGGAAATCACAATATTCTGTGAACGAGGTCGTCCCTAAGATTTTTTTCCAGCTTAGAGTTGAATTATATTGACGAATATATTCAATCGACGTCAGTTTGAACGTATAATTTTATTATAATTAAAATCGAGCTCGAAATGGCGCTGTAGTTCGTAAATTGGCGATTCGAAGTTCAACTGAATGTACATGATTCGTTTTAAGCCGGATTTCTATGAAACAAGAAACGTGTGGAGCCGGTGGAGTATATCTTTCTAGTGGAAGAGAAAAATCGGGATTTCATCGTGTAGATTTTGATTCACGTCCAAATCAAATTTCAGAAAAGTCGCTGTAGAATTCCTTTATATTTTGCAACGCTTTATTTACGTTATAAAAGGATTTTCGATATAAATTGAATATCGAGATAATCTGGAATCTGAAATATCAAACTGTAAATTCTGATAGGATATTCTGGAGCTGTACGATATCATATGTGAAGATATACGATAATATAAATTTATTTGTATTTAATTTAATTATATTTATATATTTAAAAGGGTCATCCAGAGCTTTAAAAATAGCCACTTTTGCAAAAGAAGTCGGAATTTGACTAAACTAATTTTGTTGGATCCGCAATGTCAAATAGTTGTTAGATGTCAGTTTCCGTGATTTTTAGAGTCACTGTGTGGCCGTACGGATTTTTAGAGTGTAAAACAGTTAGTATTTTGACGGTTAAAAATACGCTGTGTGAGCATACGAAGTCGGAATTCGACGAAACCAGTTTCGTTGGGATCGGAATGTCGAACTCTAGCTACATGTCTAGTTTCGTGATTTTTGGGCATCGTGTGTGATCACATGGATTTTTTTAGAAGTCAAAAACGAATTAAAAATGGAGAATATACCGAGAATATTCCTTTTATAAAAATATCTAGATATTTTCCTTACCCTATAAATACACCACACTACTTTCTAAACCTAAACCAAATTCCTCAGAAGTCAACAGCAAATGAAAATGCGCCGCTTCCATCTTTTGTTTCTCCAGTAAACTTATTCGATCAAAATAAATTCAAAAGAAACCAAATAAAATCCTATAAATCTCCTAACTCAAATATGTGAGCTACTGATGTGTTTCCTTCATTTCCATTCAAGTTCGGAGAGGTATGATTCGAATTTGCCTGATGCTCGAAAACCGTCAGTGAGCTAGGGTTGCGAAAACGAGGAGTTGAAGCGTTGATTTGCAAAAGCTGAGTTCGGATTTGTGTTCAGGGAAGCAAGGCGCAGGGTTTGGTGTGATTTCGGTGGAAATCGATCACCAACAGGTGACGAGGAGCTTTGGGACGCGAGTGGGAGGACAGGCGCGAGTGGGGGAAAATGGGGTTGAGCGGGTTCGGATTTCGATGGAGAATCGGATGGGGGAGGCGGCGCTCGGAATAGATGGCCGGAGCGATGGTGGTTGTGGGTCAAAGATGGGGTCAACGTTCGAAATTGGGTGGTTTGTTTTCTGGAATGGGATCGGGTTTGGGAAGAAGGACGTTGCGGGTTTAGTTTTAAGGGGTTCGTGGGCTTGGTAGTGGGCCGAGTCAAGAAGGGTAAAGGCCCAAATCGATTTAATTAAGTTTTAATTTAAATTAAAAGTGTATTAACTTTACAATCGTATAACTTGGTCATAAGAGGTCAAAATCAAGAACCGTGAGTTGCGTTGGGATCGTATGGACGAGCACTCCCCGATGGAACTGACCGTGAGTCGATTGGAGCACGTTACAATTTATGGAGAAATAAATTGTCCGACTGAGTCGAATAACGCAAACCGTTATTCAGCGGTTAACGCGCAACTGTGAGTAAATCTCACTAACTCTGAACAGTTTATATTTTCATGTTGTATCTTTTTTTAACTGTTAATTATTGACTGATTGACTGTGTGTTGACTGTTTGATTGAACTGCTAGTCAGTTAGTTGAATTTCTATATTGATTCTGTTTAACAGAATATATCATATGGAACTGAAAGTGATGTTGATTTTATTGTGTAACATATGTGGATGCAGGGAAATAGGTTGGAGGAATCCGACTGGATTCCTCAACAGTTATTTTATTATTTTCATATATTGGGATATATGACGTGATTTATAATCTGTTGTTGAATATATGTGGATGGACGATATTGGACACCGTAACTTGATATGTTAAACACCATGACATATCGGAATATTGAAAAGAGAATATTTATAAAATCAAGAGGATTTTATAAAAGAGAATATTTATAAAATCAAGAGGATTTTATAAAAGAGAATATTTATAAATAGAATATTTATAAATAGAAATATTTATAAATGGAATATTTATAAATAGAAAATACGTTTAAGTGGAATTATATGTGAAGGGAAAACTTTATAAATGAAATATTTATAAAGTGAATTATTTATTTAGAATAAATAGATAAGATATTATAACATGGATTATTTATTTGTTAAATAAATAAAATATTAAATAGGGATTATTTACTTAGAAATAAATAGGAGATATTCAAAAAGGAAATAACTGCAAATCATTTTATTTTTGAATGGAAAGGCTTGTGTAGCAGTTTGGGGATTTTCCCGATGCTTCTGTTACAAAGGAGGTTATGGCGATTTTTTCCGGGAATTTAAGGAGTTAGAATATTTTTAAGAATAAATTTGAAAAGGAAATATTTAGAAAATAAATAGAGTTATAAAAAAAGAAATTTGTTTATAACTGAATAGGATGTTATCAAAAGGAAAACGTTATAAAAAGGAAATCATTTGTAAAGTAAAGAACCGTTACTAAAAGTAAATCCTTATACATGAATAGTCTATTCGATTAGAGTTTATCGAATAGAGTTAAACAGTTAGTGTTAACCAGTTAGAGTTAAACAGTTAGAGTTAAACAGTTAGAGTTAAAACAAACATAGTTATTCAGGATGAGTTGCCATTTAGTACGACTGCTGGCGTAATTCGCAGGGCTGTAAATAGCCTACGGCGGTCGGATGTTTCCTGAGGGAATCAGGCGTAACCATTGTGATCGCTGCTATCTAGAGTTGAGCGAATGGAGTTAAAGAATATAGAGTTAAGCAAAATTAGAAACTGACTAGAGATTAATAAGTTGAATGGTTTCCTGAGTATCGATCTGATGTTGGTTTCGGCCTTCGGGGTTTATACTTAGGAAGTTGTTCTCTTGTTAGTTTATAGTTAAAGTCTGATAGTTGTGGAAGGATAGTGATACGTAAATAAACAATGGAAATGTTTTCCAACGTTGACAACAAATATTTTCTAAATGTAGAAAATAAGGAAATATGTATAGATATACATGATGATTGATCGATTTGACATTTCGTTTGGAAATAAGATCGTTGTTTGCACACGGACATTTTTCATTTGATAGTTAAATCACAGACTATCAATGTTTTGACCATTTTACGTTGTAAATATGGAGAGACCGGTTGGATTATTATCCGAAGAACCACTCCGTATTTGACATAAGCGTTGTGATCAAATACGATGAAGAAAATTGAAGACGAAGTAAAGTGCAAGGGCTATTGTATAAGTCTTAGATAACAGTGCCTAAGATGGATGTACTGAATAGTGCCTTCGGTTTGTCCAGTCCCAGGACAACTTGTATGGACGAATGTCTGACAGAGTATTCCCAACGAATCATATATGTTGATCTCTTCAACGTATTACGTTTGGTGGCGGAGGAATTCGTTTCTCTTAGCTTCATACCCGTGATACCGTTAGAAGAAATCGATAATGATTTGGCGGGTATGACGATGTGGTATTCCAAGTAAATGAAGATATGATATGAAAAGATATGCGTAGCTTCTAGCCTCACATCCGGTAAATGACAGAAATCGGGCAGGCAGCATGGCTAAGTCGGTCGCACTGAAGTAGGGTGTATAATCACCTATCTAGAGAATATTCATTTGCTTCTTTAATCTATCAATGCTGTCCCATATATATATACGGGAACGGTTGCTGATCCCAACCGTTGGTGATGTACATTCGATACACTCAAGCGAAATGAGTGGTCGGTCATGTGTGGCTGAGTTGCAAGATGTTCTTGTTGAACTCCAGTGTATCGTTCCTAGAGTACACTGATCGGAAGGTGGTTCCATACCTTGTCATAGTTGGAAATCCATTATCCAATACGTGCTTGTGATTTTGATTGTATACTATATATATAGAACGTGAGATGAAAGCGTTTCTGCTAGTTGATATCTATTTGTACATAGACATTATTATAATATCAAAAGGTTTTTGATATAAAGATATTTTGGATTCTCATAAGGGAAAAACCCGTTCCGTTCTGCGGCGTGGTCTTATGAGATATCGTTTACTTGTACATATACCTGTTTAAACTGTTTTACTCACACCAGTCCCATGACTGACCCGGAGTTTAATTTGTTGTTTTCCCTAAACTCTTGGGTGTCCAATTTTGTGCGGGCAGTCAAGTAGTCAGGATTTTACAGATATACTTGGAGAGCTTGGAGCAGGAGGCTTTAAGATCATATAGCTATAGTTATTTCCGCTGTGTTGTAAGTGCTATACTCTGATAAGTGCTATTGTATACATAACTGTTATATTTCAAAGTTATGTTATCTATTATATGTTATTCGTTCCGCTGTGAGGTTCGTGTTACTCTGATGTTGTGTTCTTCTTCTTCTTCTATTCTAAGTTTCTATCTTATCTATCCTCACCCTCTGATTTCTTTCATTAATTACCAGGATTTTTTGATGTTTTGGTTATCGACATCGAGCTTATGTCGATAACCAAAGTCGCCGAAAATCCGGGTCGTTACAACAGGCGCCCTACGTCCGGGTGCCTGTTGAATAGGCATCCCATGTTGGACGCCAATATCAGGCGCTGCCTCATTTTTATTCCATTCCTAAACTTTTCACCTCTTCCTTTCTCTTCTTCTTTAAATAGAAACAACCTCGAAATGCCGCCAAAACGAGCTGTAAAAGTTGGTCGACGTGTTGTACGCTACATAGATAACGACGATGCTGGACCGACACATCATCCTCCCAATCCAGACACAACTGCGAATGATCTACGAGTGCTTCATGAACTACCACCTACGTTATCACATCGTCTAACTACAGTCTTAGCGACGCCACAGGTAAAATTTTATTTCGTAACAAACTTATTACTACTTATGTTAGATGTTGTTAAGTGTAAATAATAGTATGTTACTGTTAACGCTAAATAATTGTTTATTTAGTTTGGTCGCTTATTGTGCGAGATAGTTGGTATAAGTGTATTACACAATATTTTATCACATTGCCAAATCCCATTAGAGCGAGACTACTAGCATCACCATTTGGTGGCTTTCTACAGTTACGTCCATTTCCACACGTAGACCGTTGTATTGTATTGGCACTCATCAAGAGATAGTGGCCTATTACCCATACATTTCATTTTCCCGATTTTGAGTTAGGAGTCACACCGTTAAACTTTTATGTTCTTACTGGTATAGAGGTTGGCCGATCATACCTTATGCCGATGCCATTTGATAGCTCATATGAGGGTTTTGAGTCTTTTTCGGTTTGGCCACCCCAGTTACCTATAGAGGACATTAGATGAGGATCTGTCGCACTTCCTTGCTTATAGAGTTATATCAAAAAACATACGGAAGATGAGGAAATGCATATTCCAGTTATTCGTGCATTCATATTATATTTGTATGGGTCCACATTTTTTTAAACAACAAGGGCGTGATTAGATTCAGATATTTGGCTGGGTTAGAGGTTGTAGATGAACTTCATAGATATGACTTTGGTAGTGCCATCCTGGGTTATTTATATTTAGCCTTGGACACATTCACATTGCAGCAGTCTAAGGCGTTGTATGGCTTTTTGGTACGTTCTTACGTTCTGGTACTATGAATATTCAACTAACATGCATCCACGACTAATCCATGAGGCACATACCACATCGTATATTTATTTTCCTATATTTCGGCATTGGGGGAATGTCATGCATTTGCGCCGTGCTACGCAGGGAGTGCACAATGAGTTGATGGAGGCTAGGCAGCAGATGGATATTCGTCGACGCGGTAATATTATCACCTATCCATGGCACAAATATATTCAGTTTATGATTCCTGACGACGAGCACCCCTACTTCCCATTTTCGACTCTCAAGACATAGGGTTTGTTTTCAGGTCCCTATATCTGGAAGAGTGGTGTTGGCTACAGTTATATGGTACAGTACGTATTGGATGACATTTGTGGAGCTAATACGACTTATTTATCTAAATTGGGAACGGCGGGGTGGGTAGATGGTGAGCCTTTTGCTGTATCTGGACATTTTGATTCATATTGGCCTCGAGTTGCCCCACGAGCGTTCACTTTACTAGATTATATATAGGGTTTGAAATATGATCATATTGGTCCATGTACCGCTATTGGTAGAGTTCCATTGCCACCATCATCCTTCGAGCCATCATCTTCTTAGTATACACAGTCTTCCACATCTGAGCCCCCCTCAACATCCATTTAGAGTTTATGGTTTCCGGGTGAAATGCTAGAGTATGCATTTTAGTTTCCTCCAAACATATATGCAGCAGCAGCAGACGCAACATGAGGCCCAGGTGCATGAGTACCAGACTCAGATACAACAGCTTCAGCAGCAGTAGCAGCCTCATGAGCCACAAGATTTCGATGACATGAATGATGATAGCGATGACGATGATGGTGGAGATGACGAGGAGATGATCGATGATGGATCTCCTCATATTGACTGATGTTATTTTATATTATTATACTTATTACTATATTCTTATGTATCATGTTTTTTCATAACATGACTGATGCTATTTTATGTTACTAGACTTATCAGTGTATGCTTATGTATCATGTTTTGTCAGCACATGATTGATGTTATTTTATGTTATTTGACTTATCAGTGTATGCTTATGTATCATGTTTGTCAGTACATGTGGTAATGGATGTTCAGTGGACGGTTATGTATCATGAACTCTCATCACATCGTTTTGTTGTTTGTACGTCTATTTGAAGTTTTTTATTTCATTACAAGTACCGTACATATAATGCAGTAACATAATATTTAAAAATTTGAATACAAAGACAAATGCAACTAAGAATCCTCTTCACGTCTGCGCATAAAAATTTCTCTCCTCCAGGCTTACGTATATTCTCTCTGTTCCTCAAACATGTTCGAGGAATCAACGAACATTACTGCATCTTCATCTCTTTGCATGTTTGCTACCAGTAGCCGATCCATTTTAGACATTCTTTCCTGATGCTGAGAAACTCGAAGTTTAATAGCACAATGTAACGCTCTTCATATTCTAAACGTAGTCTCTTTATTTCAAGTTGATCACTACCACATGCCTGTTTCTTTTTAGCTGCTTTGGCCCCCATTGGTCTTTCATATATTTCTTCTACAGGAGTTAGACCTTCATCTGACGCCATCCCCTCGTTCCCGAACGAAGCTTTAGGACTTGAGATTTCCCCGGTTCTATCAGCCTTGCCACGAGCACGACTACTAGTTCAAACGTCTTGAATGGTTTTCTGCATTGATGATTTCCATTTAACATGCCCCACCAAAAGGTCGTAAACGTGCATGAACAGGTAAAAATGTGGTGCTTGCTTATTTTCCGGTTTGTTAATAGTCTTAAAAAGTTTATTCGCTGCCATTCTCTACAAATAAAAATTGAATAAGCTTTAAATAAACGTATGTTCAACAGTTAAGTTAAATTTTAAATAAACTTACCAAATGTGTTTCACTTCCAAATTCACTTGAATTTGTTGGCTTTAGCTTAAAAATCTGTGAATCAAATGTTTGCGTCTGACGATTGATTTTTCCGAAACGCCCTTTTATCGACGAAAGCGATCTTTTACGATCCACATTTTTCCGGTTGAGTTAGTTTGTAACCATGCCCCAATACGTATCAACACTTCGATCGCATTCTCGAATTGAATCAGAAGATAAGGTGCACCAAATGTAGCATAAATCATAGTACTCAGACGCCGTCCAAGCACTCGAAGAGAATGCTCCACCAATCAAAACTGCTTCATCTTCAAAATTGAAATTCTCAAGCTGCAACTTGCGGAGTCGATATCGAATTCAGAATACATTATGTAGTTAGTAAGTGGAGAGTAAGAAGATAATGAGTGTGGTAGAGTGTTTGTAAGTGGATAGTGTATTTGTAGACATTGCAAATGCAAATGATCGTTGGAAATGTTGTCGTTTTGGTGCAATGGCTATATCATACTGGGCAGCTGTTCAACATGCCCCCTGGGAGGCGCCCCATATGATTACATTTTTGTAACTAGAATTGCTGAATTTTGAACCTATTCACATTTTCACACTCCGTCGGAAGACAAGTTGGGTACAATTATTTTGTATCCGTAATAATTAATCCTTGTTGGAGATGCTCTAAGTAAGATATCAGAAAAATCAAATAAGAGTATATTAGGCTCATTACACCGAAGTAGGCCAAAGCCCAATGACAAATACAAAGCTATATGAATTGCCAAGCATATCAAGCCTAAGCAGGAAAGCATTTCTGTTTTGTAATATATAAATACAGCTATGTGCATTACTTTTTGTACTTTGAATAATATTCATTCTCTCATATTTTTTTGCATTTTCTATATCAAAATTTATCATCAAATATCTACATTGATCAAGACTTTTGATAAAATCAAATATATTTCTATCATCAAAATCTTTAATGGTATCAGAGCCTGTCGGTTTAACAACAAAATCAAAACTAAATCTCAATGAGACTGTATTCACATACCCATCAAAGAGTTTTCATTATTTGGGTATCCCTCTCATTAAAGTTTTCACGTACCATTTGAGAGTTGTTGTGATCATTAAGATCAGTCCTCGTCAAGCAAATCACTGGTTGCATCAGATCTCAATAATCACAGATCATTAGGACTAGTGCCTCGCCAAGCAAAACTACTGGCTGCATCAGATCTCAATAACCAGTTTTAAAAAAGATCAGAAAAACCAGTCAAGAAAATCAAGTTCAAACCACAAGAAAATCAAAAATTCAATTCAAGAAGCTGCCATACCAGAGAAGTTCATCAGAGTTTCATCATCATATGAAGATCTACTGATTCCAAAACATACCTAAATAGGAGACCCATTTTAGCATTCTGAATTTGATTCAAGTAAGTTTTTCTCGCTGCAATTCATCCTTTTCTGAATTACTTCTGTCATCATAGGTGATAGATCATCATCAACTACTTTTGCTGCATCCCAATTCCACCCAACCAATGCAACCATCTCCGTTGATCAACTGGTAAAAAAATTAATAAGTCCTCAGAGTCAGTTAATCACAATAAAACTTGATGAAAGCAACTATTTATTATGGAAATTCCAAACAGAAACAACAATGCAAGGTTATGGTCTAAAGTGATACATTTATGGTACTTTATCAATTCCATCAGCATATATAACAAATCAATAAAATATGGTTGTATCAGATGAGGAACATGTAAAGTATCATAGGAAAGATAGACTGATCAATGCATAGCTACTGTCATCAATCAACAATAACCTGATTTCTCAAGTTATTGGCTGTAAGACTTCAAATGATATTTGGACATGTGTTGAAAAAAATTTAATGCTCGATCTTCTGCGAAGATAATGCACTACATAAGACAAATACAGAATGCAAGGAAGGACAATAGTTCCATTAGAGAATACCTATCAAAGATGATGACCCTAAGTGATCAACTTGAGGCTGCAGGTCACAAGTTGACCGAATTTGAACAAGTATTAAATATCTTGAATGGTCTAAGTAATGAGTACAAAGCTGTAGAAGAAATCATCTCATCCCAAAGGGTTACTCCACCTCTAAAAGAGGTACACTCAATACTTCTATCTCATGCATCAAGGATGGAAAGCATGAAACCATAAGAAACAGAGCTTTCTATCAATGTGCTAATAGTTATGGAAATAAGGATCAAAGATCCAATTAAAACCCTTAAAGAGGAGGTTTCAGTGATAGAAGTAGAGGCAGAAACAAAAATAGCAATAGACCCAAATGTCAAATTTGTGAAAAGATTGGACATACAGCTCTCAAATGTTATTTCAGATACAACCAAAACTATACATCGAATCAAACTGGAAACAATCATAGAAATAACAATGCTAATGCAAATGTAGCCCAGATACAACATGGACAAGTTAGTCGAAATAATGCAAAAACTACCAGTCATGAAGAAACAGCTAGAGCTGATCACATCAATGATGAATGTCAGTACCTAGACTCAGGAGCAACAAATCATTGAACAAACAACCTAGACAACTTGAATCTTGGTAGCAAGGAGTACGGAGGTAATCATTCAGTTTACATGGGAAATGGTAAGTCAATTTGCATTACTCATTCTAGTTATGGTATTTTAAATGGAAATAAACATTTACTTCTGAAAAATTTATTAAGGGTACCTGATATAAGGAAAAATCTTCTAAGTGTGTCACAGTTTGCTCAGGGTAATCAAGTATATTTTGAATTTTATCCTGAGTATTGCTTAATTAGGCACATACTGACTAGAAAAATATTGTTGTAGGGAATCAAAGACAAGGGACTATACAAGTTCAACCAAAACATCTGCAACAGTAATGGAAAAAGAACAATGAGTTGTGATTTCAGTGAAAATAACTCTGAAAAAGAGATAAATGTCTTTGATATATGGCATAATAAACTAGGTCATCCTAGTGAAAGTATTACTAAGCAAGTTCTTGTAGAGAAAAATATCAAATGTAATGATGTGTCTTTACCCTACTTTTCCACTTATTGTCAAATGGGTAAAAGCCACAAACTGCCATTTACTAGTTCTACTACTGAGTATACAAAACCACTGAACTTAATTGCTACCGATCTCTGGGGACCAGCACCAATTTGTCCAGACTATGGATATAAATATTATATATCATTTGTGGATGCTTACGATAGATTTACATGGATATATTTCTTAAAATCTAAGTCTGACACATATAATATCGTGATACTCTTTATAACTCAAGATGAAAAGCAAATGAATTAACAAGTCAAAAAAATTTCAGTCAGATGGTGGTGCAGAGTACAAGCCACTAGAAGACTACCCCTTTAAGAGGGAATAATCCGTAGGACTACATGTCCACATACATCTGAATAGAATGGGTTTGTGTAGAGGAAGCATAGACATATAGTTGAAACATGTTCAACTTTATTGGCTCATGCAAAAATTCCATTGAAATCCTGGCTTGATTCTTTTAAAACTGCAGTGTATTTAATAAACAGGTTACCAACCGAGGTTCTTAAAGGAATCAGTCCATTTCAAAGATTATTTGAGATAAAACCTGATTATAATTTTCTGAAAACTTTTGTATGTCTATGCTACCCATACTTAAGGCCATATAATAAACATAAGTTTGACCATAGATCAAAACCCTATACATTTTCAGGTTATGCTAAATTAGAAAGGGTATAAATGTTTAGACGATAGTGGTCATATTTTAATAAGCAGGCATGTCATGTTCAATAAGAAAATTTTCCCATATCATGATGTCAACTTTAAAACCACAAAGAAATTATATGTATTCAGACTTCTTGAGTGTAGGTGAATCTGAGAAGACACATGAAGGGACAACATAACATAGCAATGACATTGTTCGATCATCAAGCCAACATGAAATGCCACCTATTCCATATGATAATGAAGACAACATTATCAATGAACAGAATGACGATTAACATAACAGTAGAGAACATTCTAATAAAGAAGAAGAACAACCTGACACTCCAAATCAAGCAAGACCCGCTCACCCAAAGATTTCAAGAGCCAAAAGTGGAATTTTTAAGCCCAAATTGTATATTGCACTTATGGCTCATGAAGAACCATGCAATTATGATCAAGCCAAAGCTGATATCAAATGGGTTAAGGCAGTGAATGCTGAATACCAGGCATTCACACAAAATCAGACATGGAAACTCGTTAAACCACCGCAAGATAAAATATCATAGAGTGAAAGTAGACATATAAAATCAAGAGAAATAAGATGGATCTATTGATAGATATAAGGCTAGATTGGTAGCAAAAGGATTCACATAACAATAAGACTTTGACTATAAGGAATTTTTTTTCTCTT
Source organism: Allium sativum (assembly GCA_030737875.1). Lineage (NCBI taxonomy): Eukaryota > Viridiplantae > Streptophyta > Magnoliopsida > Asparagales > Amaryllidaceae > Allium > Allium sativum. Next base: position 437,742,373 of record CM060912.1, read on the forward strand.
GTTGTCAAGCCTACAACAATCACTTTTGTACTTACAGTTGCTGTCAGTAAAGGATGGCAACTCAGACAACTTGATGTTAATAATGCATTCCTCAATGGCATACATAAAAAGGATGTGTACATGGAACAACCTCAAGGCACATTCAAAAACCTGATCTAGTGTGCAAGTTACATAAAGTAATTTATAGGCTGAAACAAGCACCTAGAGTATGGCTTGATATATTGAAATCCACATTAGGAGACAGGGGGTTTCAATCTACCAAATCAGACAAAATCACTTTTTATAAAGTCAAATAAATGTTGCACTACATACATTCTGATATATGTTGATGATTTGATAATTATAGGAAACAACAACACAGATATCAAGAACTTAGTGCAATACCTGACCAGAAATTCTCTGTTAAAGACCTAGGAAAGCTAATTTTTTTTTTTTGGAAAAGAGGTAAACTCAAGGTCCTCAACAGAAATCACCTTGTCTTAGAAGAAATATATATCAGAACTTCTAGCAAAGACACAAATGAGTGAGGCAAAGGGACAACCAACACCAATGGTCAGCAATCAGACTCTTTCTAAACACAAGGGAGAACCCATATACAACTCAAAACAATACTGAAGTATACTTGGTGCATTACAATATGCAACAATTACTAGACAAGGTATATCATATAGTGTTAACAAAGTGTGTCAATTTATGCCAGATCCACTGGATATACATTGGAAAGTTGTAAAAAGGATACCGAGATACCTGAATGCAACAATAAACTATGGATTCACAATCAAAACATGTAACAACTACAATATCACTGGATATGCAGATGCAGATTTGGCATCAGACCCAGATGATAGAAAGTCGACTACGTGGTACTGTATTTACATTTAAGACAACATAATACCTTGATGCTCAAAGAAACAGTCAACTGTATCATGATCTCGTACTAAAGCAGAGTATCGAAGTATTGCAAAAGCAACTGCTGAAATAATGTGACTACGATCTCTACTTATTGAGTTAAGCATTAATACAGACAAATCAATACTATGATGTGATAATCAAAGTGCAGTTTATATGTCAGCAAACCCAACTCTACATTCCGGAACAATGCATGTAGAAATCGATCTTTACTTTGCAAGAGAACAGACAATGAAGGGAAGTTTAGAGGTCAGACATACACCTACCACTTACAAAAGAGCTAACACTCTTACCAAACCACCATCATCTCCAAACTTTGTTAAGTTCAAAGATACCATGAGAGTTGAGAAGATCGAGGACCAGGATGCCAAGCTCTTCAAAAAGACGATAGATTTCAAGTTTGTCAAAAGATCTGAACAAACAGATGTTGATTTCAAAGTCAACAAGCAGGTTTTAAGACAAGCAAAGCTCAGATCTGTCTACAACAAACAGAGCTAAACAAATTAGAGTCTCGAAAGTGAAGAAATGTGAGAAATTTGTAAAAGGGAAAAATAACTTAAAGAAGAAAGAGCTGGAGAATTACTCAAGAAGCTATCATGGAAACTCTCGTATTGATTTGAGGACGGGGGGAATAAGATATTAGAAAAATCAGATAAGACCATATTAGGCTTATTACACCGAAGTAAGCCCAAGCCCGATGAAAAACACAAAGCTATATGGACTGTCAAATATATCAAGACCAAGCCAAAAAGCATTTTTGTTTTGTAATCTATAAATACAGCTGTGTATAATACTTTCAGCACTTCGAATAATATCCATTCTCTCATTTTTTTTCCATTTTCTATATCAAATTTTATCATCAAATCTCTGTACTGATCAAGATAGAAATAAAATCAAATATATTTCTATCATCAAAATGTTTTAGTGGTGATTATGATACAGTAGAACATGAGAATTCCCAAGCTACAAGATCATTTATACAAGTTGGCAATATGAGGGGGAAAATAATTATGCAATTTTACTACATAAAATGGGGGTATGTTAGTACTCTTTTAGTAGTACATCATGTACCGTTGATGACACAAGAATTGCTGATGCCAATTGTAAATATGAATCAATGCTGGACTTCTTAGAAATACTTATTCTTGATCTGTGTTACCATCAATTGACAGTCGTTGTTTTGGAAGTTTTATTATTGAGTATCACTGTATGTATAATGCATCACATAGTTGATTGTAGTACAGTTAATCATATAATATTGATTACTATATGAACATGTGTAGATGGTCTGTTTTGAAACAGCTCGACCCTAAAGTAGGGATTAATGGTTGTGTGAAATCAATTTTTAGTTAACAATCTCCCCATCAATCTTTAAAGCCGAAAATGGAAATGGTCAATGCCTGGTTCTTCTATCTGTGCTACATAGATATTAACTTTTATGTTTTGTAATAAGTTGAACCTCTTGTACCATATTTTTTTTTCACGATTAAGCTTTTGACTCTACATGTTAATAAGCTCATGATAAAATAGTTAGAATGTAACGAATCAGAAAATTTAACCCTTGAACTTTGACATTAATACATCATCTGTATTGATAAGTCTAAACTCAAGTACCAAAAATTCAGAAAACTAAAATAAAGTCACAGGGTGAGAAAGAAAAAAAAAGAAATGTTAAAATAGAAGAAAAGGAAGAATACAACAATAACGGAATTAGAGTAGATCAGAATCTCATAGCAGAATGAATAAAATATAGTATATCAATACTCTTTACACAAGAGAAAAATTATATATGTATATATATATATTTTTATATTGTAATGAACCATTGTTTTTCGGCCCCGAAAATCGACATAAATACATTTACCGTATCTCATGTCGACCTTTCAAACACCGAAAAACACTGGAAAGTTTATAGAAAGAAATTAGAGGGTGAGGTAAGAAAGAAAGACATATAAGAATAGAAGAAGAAGAACAGACACAACACAGAATCAGAGTCTCACATCGCAGTGGAACAAAATATTATATAGAAATAAATTTTTATTGAGAGCTTTAAATAAAACTTACAGTCATCAGAGTACATTATCACATCTGGACATTTATAGTAACCTGTCCTCATATACAACACACAACGGATAAATATTATATAATATCATACATCTGAATTCATCCAGCTCGTCTCTGGACTTTGCAACATCCGATAACCTGGACCTGTACAACCCGGTCTAACCCGAGCATCACAAACACCGGGGTCAGTTTGGTGAACCAGAGTAAGAGAAACACACTAAGTTTAAGGGGAATCATCCAACTTGATTTTAAAGTTCAAAATATTTTGATATAAAAGGATAATCGTAAGACCAAATCCACACTTAAATACAGACGGTTTTTACCTTACGATAACCCAAAACATTTTGAAAATCATATTTTTCTTCTGATATTATAATAGTGTCTAAATACAAATAAATATCAGTCTAGCAGAATGCTTGCATCTCACGCTCCACATATATAGTATACTATCAAAACCACGGGCGCTTTTTGGAGATTGGATTCCGACCATGACAAGGTATGGAACCACCTGCCGATAGTGTATCTCTAGAGGCGAATACACTGGGTTCAACAAGAACGTCTTGCAACCCGGCCTACGCATGACCGACCACTCATTTTTCTTGAATGTATCGAATGTATATCACCAACGGTTGGGATCAGCAACCATTTTGCCGAAAAAGGGACAGCATCGATAAATTAAAGAAGCAAAAGGAATTTCTCTATATAGGTGATTATACAACCTAATTGGAGCGACCCACATAGCCATGCTGCCCGCCCGATTTTTGTCATTTCCCAGTTGTGATGTTTGAGGTTTGAATTCACCTTTAGAACATCTGGCCATCATTTACTTTGAATGTCACATCGTCAAATCCACCAAATCACTAATTGACATCCACAAAAATACTCTGCAGCTGACAGAAGTACGTTTGTTAAAATCAGTGTACGTGATTATTAAGAAATACTCTGTCAGACATTCATCCATACAAGGTGTCCTGGGACTGGACAAACCGAAGGCACCCTCCTACCACATTCTAGGTATCACCCTATACATCAGTAGCGAGTAGTCCTTGCAAATCCGTAGACCCCATTCACGACAGAATCACCACCGAAATATCTCTGGCCGCTAAACCAGAGAAATTCAACAAGTAGTTCTTCCGCTTAGGAAGATCAATGTTCTTCAATTTCACCATCTTCAAATAGCATCTTCCATGTTTTCGTATTTTCTGGCTCGAAATGGTTTTTGAATATAAATTCGATCCCAGTCTTTCCGTACCAACAATCGTATGGGTCAGATTTGATAGTCGGTGATTTAACTGTCAAATAAATAATCATGTGTATGAAATGATTTTACTGATTCAGTATTCGACATTACTTGGCCTCTTTTAATTAAAAACGATTAACAATAGTACATTTAAACTTTTGAATATCTTAACCTTCCAAATATAGCTTTCATTTTCTTATTTAACAAAAGGTTATTTTCCAAACTATTTATTTTTATACTTAGGAAAATATTCTATAATCATGCTCAATTTTACTCTATTATCATTTACAAACCTTTACTACCTCATTACTCATTATCTAGTAAAACAACGTTACACAATCTCCCTTATTTTATTACTTGAATGTAGTAATGAACTCTTATTCTTTTAGAGTAAACCATTTCCAAAACTCCACTTTTCAATTTCCTTTTATCTCGAAAATACCGTTATAATTTCTTACAATCTCCTTTTATTTCCTTTACTTCAGAAATATTATTACATAAATATATTCCCAAATCTTCTCATTTCCGTTGCTTTGGAGATCCCATTATATTCTCAATGCCCTCAATTAACGTTACGTTATTATTTTTCATATGGAAATAATAAATTATTCTTACCCTCCTTCCCATTACAAACTAACATCATCTTCAGATAATCCCGAAGTCGTTCAAATTGGGGTATTTATTTATCTCTCAGACCTTGGCCAACAACGTTCTAAACTTTAGATAGACCTCAGTTGTAATTTAAAATCGATATTTATTCTAATATTAAACACACCTCATTTAACTACTTTACTTAAAATATGTCTTATAAACTTCTTACTTTTTGGAAATCTCTTGTTGAGTATAACTATTTTCCTTCATCCATTGACTAAGAAAAACATCAACATCCCTTTATTTTAATGTAAACAATACATTTTATTACTCGGGTTTTGTTAAAAATCCTATTATTCACTTTTCTACCAAATTCACTTTCAACCCTCCAGCTTGGAACCTTATTTTACCGATTTTACTTAATTCCATTAAGTAACGTTAATTAACGCTTTACACCTCATCTCTTTTTTATAAACTCCGTTTATACATCATGGTTTAATATAAACCCCTTTTATTATCAATTTCCGTCTTACTTAATTCAAGCATTAAGTTAACATTTATTTAAGCTCCCGCATTTGCTTAAATTTCCTTTTCAACTATGTTATAAAAACTCGAGTTCTAAAAACTCGTTCATAACTTCCTTTCAAACTTGACTATATTTCATTCCAAATTGGTTACTTACTTAAATGTATTTCATTTAAGAAGTAATTAAAACAAATGATTTCCTTTAACATTAACTATTGTAAAATCAGTTAGCTGCTTTATTTACTAAAATAAATAATCAATTCCCTTATTTAAAATCTTATTAAAATTAATCAAATATTCATTAAAATAGTTTTATTAGATTTGTTTAACAATAAACTAATTTAATAATCGATCCCAGTTGGAACGGTCAATTGATTCAATCCCAAGTAAGATTATCTCGTTAATCAGTTCCAATTTAATCCTCCTTTACATCAATTAATAATATAGTTAATAACTTCGATTAATTGTTTCTTATAACAATTAATCAAATTCTTAGCCGTTTGGTTATTTCCTGCTTCTCTGCTTACAATTCTTATTAACAAATGAATTTACTTTATAAAATAATTTAATAATTATCTATTAACCTTATAACTAATAAATAAAAAGTATTTGTTTTCTTTTAAAAATTTCTCTACCCAAAATAATAAATTTAAAACCTATTTCAGTTATAAATAAATTTATAACTTCATTACGGTCGATTTACTTGTCGATAAACCCCATATTTGTATAATGATTGATTTATAGACCATGTGATGCCAACTACCCAACCAATACCATCCATTGGTTAATATCAAAACAAATGGTGAAATACGATTCAACAACCAACAATAATCAATCATTCAACCATACTGGGTAAACAGTACATATAATGGTAACATGAAAATAAACAAAAAATTTGAGGAATCCGGTTGGATTCCTCCAACCTGTTCTTCCCTGCATTCAAATATGTTATCTAAAATAAGATCATTCAATTAAACAATGTTAAATAACGTCTATTTAGCATCACGAATTTAATTAACCTAACAAACAATTCAAACAATTCACTACATTAAATATGTTTATTTTATAAAACTTGACCAATAAGGTAAGTTACCTTCATTGGGTCCAATCGTTAGAATAACGGTTTGGTATTTCACTGAAATCAAACAAAAGTTTAATTTCAACAGTTAAATTATTATATGAAGATATTTTTAACTAAATAGTCAAACATTAACAATCATTAGCAACCATAACACACATCGATAAAACCCAACTTATAAAAATATAAGTGGGGAGAACTGAGTGAGTTTAACTCACCTTGATTTGTTGTCGCTGAAACAGTTCATCTTAATTAAGTTAAACTATCGTTTAATTTAATTAAAAACTCCAATAGCTGTCAACCCTGATTAGACCAGTTTCATCTGTCGTGTTCATCGATACAGATCTAACACTACTTGTTTCGTCCGATGCCGTTGCTGTATGGCACAGTTAAAATTTAAATATGCTATTTACTAGGTTATCGATTTAACATTACTTCCTACCTTAAATAATATTATAAATAATAAAAAAATATTTATTTACTTAACTTTTTTGTTTACTCTACATAAACCAAATTAGGCGTTCTAAACATGGAATAAACACGCTGTTAACTTCGACAGTCCATGTGAAAGCCTGTGTAGGCATTCATCTAGTCTTACTCGCATTTACATACTTGGACTTTAAACTGGGGTTGGGCATATTAAATAACGTTTTTCCTAGGCACGTTAATCTTTGTTAAAATAGGCTAGCCACATTTTAAATTGTGCATGCATATTTTAAACGGATCGGGTACCTTAAAATATTCTAATCTAAATAACAACTAACGTTAGTTAAACCCAATTAAGCACCTCCTTAAACGTAGTTAGGCATATATCAAAACGAAATTTGGCAGTTTCAAATATTACCCGGTTTCCACTGTACGTACATCTTCTTCACTGCTACTTCGCATCCATTCCACTGGTTCATTACTGCGCTGTCTCCCACACCGTGATTTAAATCAAAGGCTCCCCACTGTTTCTTCTCTACATGGCGTGCACGTATGCATCAGACAACACACCTTCACACCACTTCATTACCACCGTTCTCACGCTTTCCTCAACCACTTCTCCGTCTGCCACGGACCCACCACACTCCACATTACGTCGAAGTCTCCACGACTCCGATATCATGCAGGCCATTTGACGCCACCTTGCTGTGAACACCTACCACGTCGCACCACTCCTTTCCCACTTCATCATTTCGAACCCCATTCCTATAGAAATGCCGCGACCGCACTTCATCCAATTCCCTTGAACTTTGCACTCAACCCACTTCAACCCATATATATTTATTTCATTTCCACGCCATGGAATGACAGCACACAAATATTGTGCTCCCTCTCTCATCATTTTGAATAAGAGGAAATCACTACAGATTGTTTGTTCCATCACCGCACTTATATGTTTCTCCCACTTTCACTTCACCGGACCACGCATGAGTCTCCCCTCACAGCGCCCTAACACCGCAGCTCCGTCCACCTACCCACCTGAGACCCGCTCTGCCAGTGTCTCCACCCATTTCCGCTCGTACCCTCCTGACATTGACTATGTCCGAGACTCCGACTACTTAGCTCTGACGTATCTCACCTCCTTATCCCTACACATGCTGGCCGATTACCCCCATTTTCCCATAACCTACTGCGCCTCCTTCCCATAATATATGCGTTCGAAGCCTGCTTGCTTCCCTGTTATTTATGAGGCTTGCGGTATTTTTATGTTTTCAGATTAGTATGTATATATTTGCTACAGAAATGAATATTTGTTTTGATGAAGAAAAGATTTGTGTTGGGAAGGTTTTGCGAAGCTCAATAAAGGAAATTCCTTGATCGCCAAGGTTTTTAGATTGATAGGCCTGTATACCATAGGATAGGTTGTTGATGAGTTTTCATTTGTGATGGGTTTGATTGATTTAAAAGCAAGTAAAGGAAGAAGAAATATCCTACGTTGCCTACGTGAACTTAGTTAGCATAGTGTAGGCTTATGGTTAGCAGTCATAATTTTAGCTACCGGGAGCATAAGGTAGCTAGGAAAAGGGAAGTAGCTGCATTTCGGTATACACAGCATGCGTATATACTTTGTTTTATTGGGACTTACAGTAACATAGAATTCGATGGGCATGGTCTGTACAAGGACAAGTTTCTTCGTACATTTGTATGTGCATTAGCACGAGGTAGGTCTGAGCAAATGTGAGAGTCTGAAATGAATTTTCAATTCATGTCTATTTGAGTTGAATGGTCTGAGATAGTATAGGTGGGGTAGATTAGTAGCTGAAATCATAATATCTGTGTATATGGGTACTAATCCTTAGACATGAAGTCACATACGTCCTGGGGATATATATGTACCATATGCAAAATTTACACATCGGTTGAATTGATTCGAAACCATGGGGATTAGTTTTAGGGTAGGCAAGTCTATAAGTTTGATTAGAAAATATTTTTACTTCATTTTACTTAGTTGCTAAGTATATATATTTTAGATGTTTATTTTCATACCATATTAAATTCTATCATTTTATGTTGCTTACCTCTAACCGTTAAATTCGTATCGTCCCACAAAAATTCCAAAAATGGATATACTACTATGTCTCAACATTATGGTCCCCATGAAACAAATTTCGTTTAAAACGGACTCTATTTGCACAACTTTGTTATTTTAAATAATCGATTCACCCTTAAATCGTACGCACCGATAAAACAACTCTGATTGACTCCAAACTGGAAATCTAGCAATAACTAGTGATACGCATTCCAAAAAAAAATTGTTTCGTCAAAAATGGAGATCGTTTGAGAAGAAAAAGAATTTAAGCCTAAAGTATATCGATAAAATTCATCAATATTGCCAAAACGATATTTAAACCGATATATATATGTATATATATATATATGTATGTATATATATATGTATATATATATATATATATATATATATATATATATATATATATATATATATATAGAGACACAAACACCTGAATAAATATTCAAGGTACACAGCTAGGTCAGGCTCTACAGTCATAACATTATGTATGTACAATGGCTGATGTACATACACAACAGAAGTAAAATAATACATGGAATACGAGAATACGTCTCAACCCCAGCTCCTCTCCAAGCAAATCTGGAGGATATACTTGGTCTGATTCGAACACATTTTGAGGGAAAGAAAAAACATATGAATCAGTCTGGAATACTTACTATAAGAAAAACTCACACTACAACCAGTTTGCTTAACTTTTAAAAACCATTTGTAAGAATGAAGCTCTTGTAAGACACGACCACACATGAACATAGCACGTGTTTTTCCTTTATGATAACCAAATTTTTTTAATTATAAATCCAATGATATTATAATATTATCTAAAATCCACAAATAAAATAAAATTAAAGTTGAAAAGCTCGCATATTATGTTTCGGCATAGTTGGTTTACATCAAAAACCGTACGGGCTCGTATTGGAGTTTGGATTTTCAAATAATGACAAGGCACTAAGGTATCACCTATCTCGATACCTCTCTAGATAAAGCGAACCAAGAATGTAACACCCCACATCCGTTAGTGTCACTCACAAAGGGAATGCACTAAGTTCTGTGAAGTATTATAGGTAAAAGATGCAGATAAATTACAAGATAGATAAATAAAACAGCGGAAAAGTGAATAAAACTTTATTTCATTTATAAACAGCTTGTACAAAGATTGTTTTCCTACAACAAAGTATCCATCTTGTTTAACAAAATAAAGAAGCATAAATATACAATGATATTCCCCAATGAAACATTAGCCAGCCATAGCGGTGGAAAAGAGAGTCCAAAGCAGCACATCAAAGAGTCTTCAAGCTTGGAAAGAGTAACAGGACCATACAAATCTGAGCTATTCCCTTCCTGACTACATGGGGGGAACGAAAGAAAAGAAGACGAAAGAAAACATAGAGTCAGACATAAAGCCTGGTAAGTCTAGTGGTACTTTGGTATATGAATAAGAAAAAGGACATGACAGGCATATACTGAAAATGGAAAAATACCATAAACTAAGGCAAAGCGGTTTAGAACTGAAATTACTATCACACCCCATACTAATCTCTGCACCACCTAACTAGTATCCCCAAACTTGTGGTTGCTTTCAGGTGTACGTCTATTATTCATTACCTAGATCTAATCTAGGGTTTTCTGTCGAGCGCTTCCTAGATTCAACTAGGGTTTATACGATCTAGTCCAACTCGTGATTTTACTACCTGTCGAACGATGCCCCCTAGTCTAGGACACACTACCTAGAGTCGTATATGTTCCTAGACTTTCCCCACGTATGTGTCGCGAATCGTTATCGCTGTCTAGATGCACATGTCCTCTATATGTGCGACCCGAGTCCTGTGGTAGGGCAAATCAAGAAACAAAGTAACTTGGTCGGGAGCTTTCAGATATCTGCCGATGCATATGCTAAGGTCTGTTTTTATTCCAGTGGCTATGGTCCCACTTGACCCCTCCCTCAACTAATGAAAGTCACACCTTGAAAAATGAGAACTATACGCAGGCCCCTCATGCCCCACTAACCTATGGCCATCCGCAACCACAACTAGATAGCAAGTATATGCTCTCTTGGAGTTCTCCGCCTTTCCGCTTCACGTATCTCGATTGACACAAGATGGTAAGTAGACGACGAGTTGCTATCACAGGGCTACTGGTCTCGTCGAATCACGTTGGTCCATCCTAGTCTTTAGTCTGCCTTATATTGCAACCAAGGCATACCCTTGGTTCTTCTGACGCAGACCTTAACCTCTGTGAGCCCAGGCGGATCATCTGCAGGCTCACAGAGGGATACCAAGAGTACCCTCACGTCCCATTGAAGCCGCGTTGTAATACCCCACATCTGTTAGTGTCACTAACGAAGGGAATGCACTAAGTTCTGTGGAGCATTATAGGTAAAAGATGCAGATAAATTACAAGACAGACGAATTTAAAACAGCGGAAAATAAAACTTTAATTTATTGATAAAATAGTTTGTACAACAATTGTTTTCCAATACCAGAGTATCTGTCTTACATAAAATAAAGAAGCATAAAATAACATTTATATTCCCCGATGTAGCATAAGCCAGCCATAACAGCGGAAAAGAGAGTCTGAAGCGATATATCCAAGAGTCTTCAAGCTTGGAAAGAGTTACAGTCCATACTAAGCAGAGCTATTCCCTCCCTGACTACCGGGGGGAACGGAAGAAAAGAAAACGAAAGAAAAACAGAGTCAGACATAAAGCCTGAGTAAGTCTAGTGGCCTTTAGCATGCGAACAGGATAAAGTTCATGACAGGAATAAACTGGAAAATGGGATAGTACCAGAATAACAGACTAATATAAATCAAGGCAAGATAGTTTAAACCGAATATACTATCACACCCCATTCTATATCTTTGCACCACCTAACTAGTATCCCAACTAGTAATCTGTATAAAGATGATAACGTGATCCCAATCCCTGTAATTGCGGTTGCTTTTAGGTGTACATCTATTATTTATTACCTAGATCTAATCTAGGAATTTCTTATCGAGCGCTTTCTAGACTTAACCAGGGTTTACACGACCTAGATCCAACTAGGGTTTATGTTACCTATTGAACGCTTCTCGGATTCAGGGTTTATGCCACCTAGGTCCAACTAGGGCTTATGCTACCTGTCGAACGATGCCCCTTAGTCTAGGACACACTACCCAGAGTGATAAGTGTTCCTAGACTTGATGTCCCAATCGTATTGTAAACGTGCTATATATCTAGTTGCACATGTCCTCTATATGTGCGACCCGAGTCTAGTGGCAGGGAAAATTTAAGAAACACGAATCTCGGTCGGGGGCTTTCAGATATCTACCGATGCAGATGCTAAGGTCTGTTTTTCCAGTGGCTATGGTCCCACCTGACCCCTCCCTCAACTAATGAAAGGCACACCTTGAAAAATGAGAACTATATGCAGGCCCTCCTATGCCCTACTAACCTATGGCCATCCGCAACCATAACTAGATAGCGAGTATATGGTCTATTGGAGTTCTCCGCCTTTCCGCTTCACGTATCTCGATTGACTCAAGATGGTAGGTAGACGACGAGTTGCTATCACAGGGCTACTGGTCTCGCCGAATCATGCTGGTCCACCCTAGTCTTTAGGTTGCCTTATATTGCAACAAGGCATACCCTTGGTTCTCCTAACGCAGACCTTAACCTCTGTGAGCCCAGGAGGATCATCTGCAGCCTCACAGAGGGATACCAAGAGTACCCTCACGTCCCCTCGAAGCCTCGGGCTTCGTAACCCAATTCGTTGGAGCCTTCTTTAAGATCAGATGGACGTTCGCTCCACCTCGTGTTATACTAAGAATTACTACTTAGTTTTCCTAACTAAGGTTTACCACTTAGTTTCCTGAATCATCGTTTTCTTAACTAAGGTATACTACTTAGCCCTCTTTCTCGTCAAGTTGGATTGGTTAAGTGTCATTAGTCAATTCAAGTTAGCTTAACCCATTCCTTTGTCATATTAAACTGGCTAAGTGTTATCAGTAGTTCATGTTGACTTAACCCTATCACAAACCAAGTTATATTGGTTAAATATTTCTTATTACTTAACCCTACCCATTCATCTTTTATTGGTTAAGTGTCCCTTTTTACCTAACCTTGCCCACCTGTTTTAACTAACATGTTATAACGGTTAAGTGTTCCCTTAGTTAACTTAACCCTAACATCTGTTTAATTAATATGTTCTAATGGTTAAGTATTGTCCCTTCATGTTTCAACTTAACCCTGTTCAATTTATCACACTATGATGTTAAAGTGTTCTAAGTTTACTTAACCCTACCCTCTAGTCCAGCTAACATATTAAATTGGCTAAGTGTATTTACTTAACCTTACCCACTTATCTAGCTAACGTGTTATAATGGTTAAATATTCTAAACTTACTTAACCTCACCCACTTATCTAATTATCAGGTTATAACAGTTAAGTGTCCTGAATTTACTTAACCTCAACCCCTAGCCTAGTTAATATGTTAAATTGGTTAAGTGTATTTACTTTACTTAACCTCACCCTCTAGTCTAGTTAACATGATGAGTTGGTTAAATGTTTTATTTAACTTAACCCTACCAATCCTAACTTAGCTTTAATTGTCTTATTAAAGCACCAACCACTCACATTAGACAGGTATTGTTGTGGCTGCCTGTATGCCGGTCGGTTCCGGGCAGTCTTACGCCACAATTCAGTCTAACCTTGGGTTTTTATTGGGCCCAATGCCTTAACCTCTCACATTGGATAGGTATTGTTGTGATTATTGGACAGCCGGGCGGGTCCGGGCAGGTTTACATCACAACTCAATCCAACCTCGGGTTAAGCATATTCGTATTGTCTAAATTTACATTTTATTTATGTAAATTATCTAGAATTCATGTCATTGCTCAAATTTATTCCTAATCAAGTTCATTAATTTAGGTATATAATTTATACCGTTTCATGCCATAAATCACCTATGTGATTTTTGACCAATTTATGTCAAGTTTCCTATAATTACCAATTTTACCCAACGTTACCCCATCTCCATATTAGGCTAACAATCTTAGCCTAATTTTCCGTCCACAAGATTTCGACATATAATATTAAGCTAAAAACTTAGCCTAATTTAGCATACACAAAATTGGCATAAAAATAATTCATTAACATAAACATATCATAGGTGTAAACTTGGCATTCTCGACATAGTCAATATGAACATCATAGGTGTGAACTTGCAAAATAATCAACATGAATATCATAACATTGCATAACATGCCACAAACTTGCATATAAATATTGGGCCTAGTTAAATAGGTGTCACATGGATCATATAGTTTTAGCCTAACATAAAGGTATAACATAGTATAACCTAATAGGTGTCATATGAATCCACTACAACATGGTATAACATGTTAATGCATAGGTCTAGGCATAACCTCAAACATAAAACTGGCGTAAGACAAAACTATATGTATAACTTTGACAATCACTTAAGGGTGTGAACTTGCAACACATATGTATAAGCATAGATCTAACAATGAACTTTCATATGAATCCTAAACGGATTGTAACACCCCACCTCCATTAAGATCACACACAAAGGGAATGCCTTAACTTTGGTGGAGCATTTTAGTAGACAGAACAGAAATTTACAAGACAGATAAACAATATTATAACTTTATTACAGCGGAAAACAGAAATCAGTTTGGTTACATCTTTACCAAAAACTCAAGTACATAAATATCAGTCTTGTTCAGAAAATCATCAGAGTACAAAACTTTGAAATCATAATCCCCACAGAACAGAAGCTATAAAGAGCCAAGCCATACTTTAAGCACTTCAAGCAGAAGGAATCCGGATCAAACTAAAGTATTCCCTCCTTGGAAAACCTGAGGGGGGGGGGGGGGACGGAAGAAAAAGGGGCGAAAACAAGCAAGGTCCGACATAAAGTCTGGCAAGTCCGGTGACTTTTAGCATATGAACATATAATAATAATAATGACATGAAAATAAAACTGGATGCGAGATAATAGTAACAGCAATAGTAGATATACTTAGGTTAAACAGAAAAAGAACAGAATGATGTAAGCTTTTGCTTTTCACTTCTCTGCACTAATACTAGTGTAACAGGATTAGGTGTCACCCTAATATCTAAACTAAAGCAGAAACGGGAACAAAATAATTTCCACAGAAACAGAAAGCTAATAATGGGCCTTTACCACCCGAACAGAAACAGACAGAAGCAGAATGCTGATAATGGGCCTTTACCACCCGAACAGAAACAGATAGAAACAGAATATTAATAATGGGTCTTTACAACCCGAACAGAAACAGTCAGATTAATCCCTACGGAAACAGAATGTAGAATTAGGTGTACACTAGTAATTGGGCATTTACCACACGAACAGACGGTACTACGCAGAAACAGACGGGTGTTGCCACCCAACAGAAACAGACGGTACCAACAGAAACAGACAGAACAAAGTGTACTCTAAAACCCTACCCCAAGCAATCGGCTCCCTAATACATAAATACCCTGTGTCTGCTCCACAATAGGGTGTATCACTCCCTAAAGTGACAACCAATTGGCACAGGCCTATTTACAGATGTCATGACGTCTTACATCCTCAGAGGCAGACCAGGATCCATGCACGCACATGACCCGGTTGGAACGCACCATCAACACCCCTCGCCATTATCAGAATGAACCACTTATAATTAGTTTAGTAAGCGTTCCCGGACCCTACCTACTGTTGGGTCAAAGTTTTGATACCAGAAAGGGTTACTGACTAATATGGGTCCCAAACAACAGATGACACAAGTAATTTCCCTCCTAACCTTGTGTCCCCAGACTAACAGATTTCAGATTAACTTGTTACAAGTTCAGACATACAGAATTCAGATCAACCAGTTCACAGATTAGACAAGTTTTCAGATCAACGGATCAGATATATGGATTTAACAGACTTACAGATTAACCGATTACAGATTAACACTTACAGATTAACCGGTTACAGATTAACAGACTTACAGATTAACCGATTACAGATTAATAGAATTACAGATTGTCTAACTTTGTATTGGGCTTATAGATTCATGAAACGGGTTTATTAATTTCATCAGTCTAGTTGGTTTAACCCTATCCACCCAACACGTTTTAGACATCATATTTAATAGTTATCAAATCTTAATATAAACCTTCACACCTAAGTCATATTCTCTTTTTATCCCAAATCATGAATTGTTATATAAACAATATGCCCAACAATCTAGAACTTTAAATTATAACAGATCTTAATTCAAAATATGCGTTATGTCAAAGTCTCTAGTCATATGTTAACATACAATGATTCTTCTTCTTCTAATTCATAGAATATGCATAGATCTAAATCTAGTTTACAACTTATGTCCTTTTTCTTAAATCAGTCACAGATTAGCCATATCCCATTTATGCCATCATTCATTATTTGTCCCAAAGTTTAACGTTCGTGCGTTAATCTCTTATGAGATTTGGCGCAGGCTCGTGGTAGCCTGGCTATAGAACAGAAAGAAGAAAGAGATGCAGAATAAAATAGATCATAACAGAACATAACAGACATAACCTCAAATTCAGATTTATAGTTCATGTCACAATCATAATTTAACGTTTATAGCGGAAAATAACTGTACTTGCCTTGATTGTATTAAAGAAGAAGAAGAGTTGCAGTTTTTCTCTTTTAATTTTAATCAGTTTGGAAGAAGATGCTTTAGTCCTAGTTCCAGTTCATATTTCAGCCGAGTAGCGACACCATTTTTATTTTAATTAGAACAGAGGCAGAGCATAGGTAGAATGAAATGGTGTGGAGAGAAAGTGAGGTCTGGGGGTGTTTAAATAGGATTAGGCGGACGAATCTAGACAGAAAATGAGTCTAAATACATCAGAATGCATCAGGTTCAGAAAGTGGGTTTCGGGAGGCAGGTCGACCCCCAGGTCGACACTATGGTCGACCTGGTCTGGGGGAGGTCGACTACCCAGTTGACTTGGTTAGGGGTAGGTCGACCACCCAGTCGACCTGGGTCCTGGGAGGGAAATTTCCCGCCCAGCCTGCTTCTGGGTTTGAATTCGAATTTGAATTTTCGAGCTGTTTTCGATTCTGAAATTTTCCCGAGAATTTGGAGGGCCATATCTCCCTCATACGGACTCCGTTTCTCGAAAACTCAGACTCGTTTCCAAGCAGAATTTCGATACGAATGCAATGGCGCAACCCGTTTCCCTTGATTCTTATTTTAAAAATTAATTATTCTCTGATTTTTTACTTATACGGTCACAGAAAATTCGGGGTGTTACATTCTCCCCTCCTTAAAGGATTTCGTCCCCGAAATCTTCAAGTTGAGAAGAATGTGTCCTACCATCCAGTCATCCATCTACTCAACCATTCAATCACAAGCATCCATTGTCCTTAGAAAAACTTCTAATGTCGTATGAACATATGCAAAAGTGTGTGTATATGTTCCTTATCTAATGCAAAGATCAGGCGGTCTACTGATTCAGTTGACCTCCTTAATGTGAACTATGTCAGTGTCATGAGTCCAACATGTATGCAATATTCCTATCTGATACATATTATTTCTAAATGTGTGTGCAATCATTCATCCAAATGCAACATCCATGTGATGAGTCAACCATTTTGCATCCACAAAAATTGAAAATGCTCACACATCCATATGCAATATGAGAGTGTTTTCGAGACGATCTAGTGTCTAGTGTGTGTATATGCATCAACGAGCAACCACTTGCATCCACTTGCAACCATCAAACATAACATGTCTCAAACACATGTTTACATCCATAGGATTCCTATCTATAGGTCGAAGACTCGATCGATAGGATACAGTCGAATGATGGAAGCGAGTACAGATAAAACAGAAACTTGGTCTCCATTAGACCTTGGTTGAGAGACAAATTCCCTAAGTATCCGCCCTGAGGACCAAGATCAACATCAGATTGATTCCCAGAGGATTACCCTCTTTAGACAATGTCAAAACTGGAAATCTTAACCTTTTCAGAAATATCCAGATGCTTACATACTACTAGTACAAATCAGATTATCGAATGATTCTTAGAAACTAAGCATGATAAAACCCAGAATGTATGCGTACTTCATGACGCCTAACACAGATATCTCTCAAACCCCAATCTATCACAAGCAGATGAGTCATAACCCTTATGGGTTTGAGCCTACAGTGGAATCAGAAACAATACTAGTATTAAAGTGCAGAGTATCGGTTACAGAATCAAAATGCTAGAATCAGAAAGAGTTTCAACTCAACAATCAGATAAAGAAATAAAACCTCCTACGTAAAGTTTTCCTATTTCTATCCTATCCACTAGCCTCGAGAGTGTTTGCCTGCCTTATAGAAGTTGGTCCTGCCCTTTTCCCTTGCCCTCGTTTCTTTGGACAGTCCCTAGTGAAGTGTCCCATCTCACCACAGTTGAAGCAAGTGCCCTTTCTTTTTCTGCAATCCTTGTTCATATGAGTCGAGCTTCCACAAGTAAAGCACTTTTTCTCCTTCTTATCTTCAGACTTTTCACCCTTCTTTTGTGTTTCCTTTTTGGGCCATGCTTTCTTGTTCTGTGGGTCTTCCTTCTTTGCCTCTTCTTTCTTTTCGTTGTCTTCCTCGTGCAGTAGTGTCGTATCCACCAATCTCTCGTAAGTCGCTCCCATGGGTACATGAGTCATGGCTAGGCTGTGCAGTGGCTCGTTCAATCCTTTAACAAAGCGGAGAGCCTTTTTATGCTGGGTGTTGACTAAATCTAGTCCGAATCTAGCCAGTTGGTTGAACTGATTGACGTATTACCTGACCGTCATACTTCCTTGCTTAAGAGATAAGAACTTTTCCAGTTGTAGACTTTATTCAGCTTGCGAGAGGAATTTCGTCTCAAACCTTGTTCTGAAATCCATCCATGTTTCAACCAGCCTCTCGGCATTAGTGATTTCCCACCAGTAGGAAGCTTCGTCTTGAGCAACCATACCGCCAATTGTACCTTCTGCCTATCGTCCACCTCGAAGATAACGAACAGATCCTCAGTTTCCTTGAGCCAGTTCCTCGCTTCTACGAATGATTCAGTTCCCTTGAAATCCTTTCCACCCATGGCCCTAAAATCTTTACAGATCTTTGAGAAAGCAAGCGGAGGGGGCGGAGGAGGGGGATCATTTACTGGACCTGCGGCGGCAGTCCTAGCCTCAAGATATTGACGAAACCAACCGGGTACATGAACACCCTCTGGTATCTCAGATGCTTCAGACATGCTGAAACGAAAAAGGAAAGATTCAATACAAAAAGGACCGAAGGAAAGATATATGGCTCTTTGGGGATTATGTTTTTCAAAACAAACTTTATTTTTGAAAATACTTCCTTTTAAAACCTTTTTGAAAATAATTTTCAAAAACTTTACCCAGTCTGGTAACCTTCAGCTCTGATACCAAGTGTAACACCCCACCTCCATTAAGATCACTCACAAAGGGAATGCCTTAACTTTGGTGGAGCGTTTTTGTAGACAGAACAGAAATTTACAAGATAGATAAACAATAATATAACTTTATTGCAGCGGAAAACAGAAATCAGTTTGGTTACATCTTTACCAAAAACTCAAGTACATAAATATCAATCTTGTTCAGAAAATCATCAGAGTACAAAACTTTAAAATCATAATCCCCACAGAACAGAAGCTATAAAGAGCCAAGCCATACTTTAAGCACTTCAAGCAGAAGGAATCCGGATCAAGCTAAAGTATTCCCTCCTTGGAAAACCTGAGGGGGGGAGGGACGGAAGAAAAAGGGGCAAAAACAAGCAAGGTCAGACATAAAGTCTGGCAAGTCCAGTGACTTTCAGTATATGAACATATAATAATAATAATGACATGAAAATAAAACTGGATGCGAGATAACAGTAACAGGAGTTGTAGATATACTTAGGTTAAAAAGAAAAAGAACAGAATGATGTAAGCTTTTGCTTTTCACTTCTCTGCACTAATACTAGTATAACAGGATTAGGTGTCACCCTAATGTCTAAACTGAAGCAGAAACAGGAACAAAATAATTTCCACAGAAATAGAAAGCTAATAATGGGCCTTTACCACCCGAACAGAAACAGATAGAAGCATAATGCTGATAATGGGCCTTTACCACCCGAACAGAAACAAACAGAAACAGAATATTAATAATGGGCCTTTACCACCCGAACAGAAACAGTCAGATTAATCCCTACAGAAACAGAATGTAGAATTAGGTGTACACTAGTAATTTGGCTTTTACCACCCGAACAAACGGTACCACGCAGAAACAGACGGGTGTTTCCACCCAACAGAAACAGACGGTACCAACTGAAACAGATAGAACTAAGTGTACCCTAAAACCCTACTCCAAGTGATCGGCTCCCTTATACATAAATACCCTGTGTCAGCTCCTCAATAGGATGTATCACTCCCTAAAGTGACAACCAATTGGCACAAGCTTATTTACAGATGTCACGGCGTCTTACATCCTCAGAGGCAGACCAGGATCCATGCACGCACATGACCCGGTTGGAACGCACCATCAACACCCCTCGCCATTATCAGAATGAACCACTTATAATTAGTTCAGTAAGCGTGCCCGGACCCTACCTACTGTTGGGTCAAAGTTTTGATACCAGAAAGGGTTACTGACTAATATGGGTCCCAAACAATAGATGACACAAGTAATTTCCCTTCTAACCTTGTGTCCCCAGACTACCAGATTTCAGATTAACTTGTTTCCAAGTTCAGACATACAGAATTCATATCAACCAGTTCACATATTAGACAAGTTTTCAGATCAATGGATCAGATATACGGATTTAACAGACTTACAGATTAACCGATAACAGATTAACAGACTTACAGATTAACAGACTTACAGATTAACCGATTACAGATTAATAGAATTACAGATTGTCTAACTTTGTATTGGTCCTACAGATTCATGAAACGGGTTTATTAATTTCATCATTCTAGTTGGTTTAACCCTATCCACCCAACACGTTTTAGACATCATATTTAATAGTTATCAAATCTTAATATAAACCTTCACACCTAAGTCATATTCTCTTTTTATCCCAAATCATGAATTGTTATATAAACAACATGCCCAACAATCTAGAACTTTAAATTATAACAGATCTTAATTCAAAATATGCGTTATGTCAAAGTCTCAAGTCATATGTTAACATACAATGATTCCTCTTCTTCCAATTCACAGAATATGCATAGATCTAAATCTAGTTTACAACCTATGTCCTTTTTCTTAAATCAGTCACAGATTAGCCATATCCCATTTATGCCCTCATTCATTATTTGTCCCAAAGTTTAACGTTTGTGCGTTAATCTCTTATGAGATTTGGCACAGGCTTGTTGTAGCCTGGCTATAGGACAGAAAGAAGAAGAGATGCAGAATAAAATAGATCAGAACAAAATAGACATAACCTCAAATTCAGATTTACAGTTCATGTCACAATCATAATTTAACGTTTATAGCGGAAAATAACTGTACTTGCCTTGATTGGATTAAAGAAGAAGAAGAGTTGCAGTTGTTCTCTTTTAATTTTAATCAGTTTGGAAGAAGATGCTTTAGTCCTAGTTCCAGTTCATATTTCAACAGAGTAGCGACGCCATTTTTATTTTAATTAGAATAGAGGCAGAGCATAGGTAGAATGAAATGGTGTGGAGAGAAAGTGAGGTCTGGGGGTGTTTAAATAGGATTAGGCGGACGAATCTAGACAGAAAATGAGTCTAAATACATCAGAATGCATCAGGTTCAGAAAGTGGGTTTCGGGAGGCAGGTCGACCCCCAGGTCGACACTATGGTCGACCTGGTCTTGGGGAGGTCGACTACCCAGTCGACCTGGTCAGGGGTAGGTCGACTACCCAATCGACCTGGGTCCTGGGCGGGAAATTTCCCGCCCAGCCCGCTTCTGGGTTTGAATTCGAATTTGGATTCGAATTTTCAAGCTGTTTTCGATTCTGAAATTTTCCCGAAACTTCGGAGGGCCATATCTCCCTCATACGGACTCCGTTTCTCAAAAAATCGGACTCGTTTCCAAGTAGAATTTCGAGACGAATGCATGGCGCAACCCGTTTCCCTTGATTCTTATTTTAAAAATTAATTATTCTCTGATTTGTTACTTATACGGTCATAGAAAATTCGGGGTGTTATATTAATCTTGTCATGGATCCGATTACAAGTCCTCACTTGCATAAAAAGATGTGAATATAGATCTATTCTAGTCATATAGGCACAGTTGGTTTAAACATATATACATAGAGCCTACATGAATGATATAAATATTTGTGTAAATTTAACTTGCAACCTATAACTTGCATAAGCATATGTTTATATCTAACTGTACACATACAATTCGCATAAGGTGTTGATTGTTTGATTCACAATACATAAAAGATTCAATCACCACAATCATCCAAATTATCACAAATAAAAAATATAAAACAACATTGTTAATATTGATATAATTCCATATTACAATTTACAACAAATCATGTCTTAATCGCATTCCCATCTAAAGAGCCACTATACTTACAACACAAGACGGTCTTGTTTTTCTGAGATCTGAGATTCTGAAATTGAGATGCGTTCCTTTGGGTAGACGTTGTTGTTTTGATTTTATTAGTAGCTTTAATCTCAAATTTGAATTAGCTTGAGTTGATTCTTGTTCGTCTCTTTTCAAGCGGAGGCTTTCCTTAGTTTTCTTCCGACAGCATGGTGGCTCAAGTTCTTATTTTTGTGTGAATTTTAGTTGGAGACCTAGGGTGTTTTTATAGAGTTGCAAGTTAATTAGAGCCGTCAATGAAGCCAGGGTTAATCAAAGCCATCCGTTCTAAAGAGAAGCCAATCAAAAGAAGACAACTCAGCCCCAGTGACAAGACCAGGCCCAGAAATTTGAGCCAGGACCCAACCTGACAAACCAGGCCGAATAGGCAGGTCGACCTACAGGTCGACACCATGGTCGACTCCCAGGTCGACCTGGTCCCTAGGCGGGAATTTTCCCGCCCAGCCCAGTTTGGGTCTGTTTTTTGAATTTCGAACTTTGTTTTGAACTGTTTCGAATTTTAAACTAAATTCTGAAAATTCGGAAGGCCGTAACTCCTTCATACGGAGTCCGATTTACGCAAACTCGGACTCTATCTCAAGCAGAATTCCGAGACGAACGCAATGGCGTAACCCGTTTCCCTTAATTACCACATTTAGAATTAACTATACTTTAATCTGTGAAACTTAGTGTTATCGAATTACGGGGTGTTACATTCTTCCCTTTTTAAAAGGATTTCGTCCCCGAAATCTTCAAGTTAGGAAGAATATGTCCTACCATCCAATCACCCATCTACTCAACCATTCAATCACAGGCATTGATTGTCCTTAAAAAGATTTCTAAATGCTTTCATATTCATATGCATATTGTGTGTATATGTCTTTATCTAATGCAAAATCAGGCGGTCTGCTGATTTAGTTAACCTCCTTAATGTGAATTATGTCAGTGCCATGCGTCCAATCATGTATGCAAGCATCCCTAGTTATGTAAATACTGCATGTGTGCATTGTCATTCTTTTATATGCAACATCCATATGATAACATATCAAGTTAAATACGGTAAGAAAATACATATATGCGAATGCAATATGAAAGTGACTAAGTCGTTCTAGCGCATATGGTGTGTATATGCATCCACGAGCAACCACTTGCAACCATCAATCATAACATGTTTCAAATACACGTTTACATCCATTGGCTTCTACCTAATCATCGATGATACGTCCTAGAGGATATACCTTAAAAGTTAGAAACAAGTAGGCATAAAACTCCTAGAGAAAGGATATACCCTTAAGAAAAAGGGTATGATGCACGTATCTAGTCTTCTAAGTCGCATCTTCTTGAGCTTCTCTGTACCGTATCTTATCCAGTTAATCTTCACGATTGTGAAGCTTCTTGACCTCCATTTCCAAAACTGTCATTGATCGGATAGTTGGCTTTTCATTGTCAACTGGATATATGCGGAAGTCTATCCCGCGTTTTAGGGGTAAACCCCTAACCTAATCAAAACATCTGCGTACTCATGGACTATTCTAACGGATTGCAAAACGTCGATAAATGTATTAAGCGATTCTAGATAGCTAAGCCTAACTGATCCTTTTAGGATCACGAAATCTCGAGGGTATTTCCAAGGCAAGTCAAAAAATCTAACTTTCAGAATTACTAGCCAACCAACTCATGCCTAGGATCAACTCATAGCCTATGGAACCAAAACATTACGCTTAAACTCAACACTTAATGTGGCCGTTTTCAAATCCCTACAAACCAAAGGTAAACGGGCCGAACCACCAATTTGGATCTGAGATTAATTGGGATCTTCTACTATACAAGTACCTAGGTGCAGAGACTCAACTATGGAAGCAGGTATAAACGAATGCGAAGCGCTAAGATCAAAAGAGTACTAACAGGTTAATCAAATGAAAAGCTAAACTTTTCCAATGGTGACTTTTACTATCTCTCTTCCAGGTATTCTGGTGGTGAAAGCACACACTCGTCCTCTTGAAAATCCTTTCCCTCGTCCTTGCTCTTGTCCTTAATTATATGCCCTATTATACCATAGAAAAGCTATTTCCTCTTGTCTTAGGTTTTATAATTCCTTCCTCCTTCGTGAGCCAAGTCCATATCCATGAATTCCTCATCCTTGGGTTGTGCCCCTTAGCCAAACTCCTCATCGTCTTCCTAGTGTAATCATGTTGACAAATCTCTCGAAAGCTGCCTCCATCGTACAGAAAACACTACAAAGCTTGAAAGAAAACTAGCCGCAAGTGAAATTATTACGGCTATAGATGGAAGTCGGGCACTACTTCACCCTTCGATGAGGTTACATCCCAGAAAGCCAGGAGCCCTAGAGACTCAAGAAAAAAGGAAACAAGGACGCAAGCAGAGAATCAAAAGATAGTGCATATGACTTTGGGGAATATGCCTTTAAAACAAAACCATTCTTTTGAAAATGCTTCTTTTAAACCCGTTTTGAAAATAATTTTTCAAATCTTTTATCTGATACGGTAACCTTCAGCTACGATACCACGTGTAACACCCCACATCCATTAGTGTCACTCACAAAGGGAATGCACTAAGTTCTGTGGAGCATTATAGGTAAAAGATGCAGATAAATTACAAGACAGACAAATTTAAAACAGCGGGAAATAAAACTTTACTTTATTGATAAAATAGTTTGTACAACAATTGTTTTCCAATACCAGAGTATCTGTCTTACATAAAATAAAGAAGCATAAAATAACATTTATATTCCTCAATGTAGCATAAGCCAGCCATAGCAGCGGAAAAGAGAGTCTAAAGCGATATATCCAAGAGTCTTCAAGCTTGGAAAGAGTAACAGTCCATACTAAGCAGAGCTATTCCCTCCCTGACTACCTGAGGGGGGGGGGGGACGGAAGAAAAGAAGACGAAAGAAAAACAGAGTCAGACATAAAGCCTGAGTAAGTCTAGTGGCTTTTAGCATGCGAACACGATAAAGTTCATGACAGGAGTAAACTGGAAAATGGGACAGTACCAGAATAACAGACTAATATAAACCAAGGCAAGACAGTTTAAACCGAATATACTATCACACCCCATTATATATCTCTACACCACCTAACTAGTATCCCAACTAGTAATCTGTATAATGATGATAACGTGATCCCAATTCCTGTAATTGCGGTTGCCTTTAGGTGTACATCTATTATTTATTACCTAGATCTAATCTAGGGTTTTCTTAACGAGCGCTTTCTAGACTTAACCAGGGTTTACACGACCTAGATCCAACTAGGGTTTATATTACCTATTGAACGCTTCTCGGATTCAGGGTTTATGCCATCTAGGTCCAACTAGGGATTATGCTACCTGTCGAATGAAGCCCCTTAGTCTAGGACACACTACCCAGAGTGATAAGTGTTCCTAGACTTGACGTCCCAATCGTATTGTAAACATGCTATATATCTAGTTGCACATGTCCTCTATATGTGCCACCCGAGTCTCGTGGCAGGGAAAATTTAAGAAACACGAAACTCAGTCGGGAGCTTTCAGATATTTGCCGATGCAGATGCTAATGTCTGTTTTCCAGTGGCTATGGTCCCACCTGACCCCTCCCTCAACGGATGAAAGGCACACCTTGAAAAATGAGAACTATACGCAGGCCCCCCTATGCCCTACTAACCTATGGCCATCCGCTACCACAACTAGATAGCGAGTATATGGTCTGTTGGAGTTCTCCTCCTTTCCGCTTCACGTATCTCGATTGAATCAAGATGGTAGTTAGACGACGAGTTGCTATCACAGGGCTACTGGTCTCGCCGAATCACGCTGGTCCACCCTAGTCTTTAGGTTGCCTTATATTGCAACCAAGGCATACCCTTGGTTCTCCTAACGCAGACCTTAACCACTGTGAGCCCAGGAGGATCATCTGCAGCCTCACAAGGGATACCAAGAGTACCTTCACGTCCCCTCGAAGCCTCGGGCTTCGTAACCCAATTCGTTGGAGCCTTCTTTAAGATCAGATGGACGTTTGCTCCTCCTCGTGTTATACTCAGAATTACTACTTAGTTTTCCTAACTAAGGTTTACCACTTAGTTTCCTGAATCATCGTTTTCTTAACTAAGGCATATTACTTAGCCCTCTTTCTCGTCAAGTTGGATTGGTTAAGTGTCATTAGTCAATTCAAGTTAGCTTAACCCATTCCTTTGTCATATTAAATTGGCTAAGTGTTATCAGTAGTTCATGTTGACTTAACCCTATCACAAACCAAGTTATATTGGTTAAATATTTCTTATTTCTTAACCCTACCCATTCATCTTATGTTGGTTAAGGGTCCCTTTTTACCTAACCTTCCCCACCTGTTTTAACTAACATGCTATAACGGTTAAGTGTTCCCTTATTTAACTTAACCCTAACATCTGTTTAATTAACATGTTCTAATGGTTAAGTATTGTCCCTTCATGTTTCAACTTAACCCTGTTCAATTTATCACACTATGATGGTTAATTGTTCTAAGTTTACTTAACCCTACCCTCTAGTCCAGCTAACATATTAAATTGGCTAAGTGTATTTACTTAACCTCACCCACTTATCTAGCTAACGTGTTATAATGGTTAAGTATTCTAAACTTACTTAACCTCACCCACCTATCTAATTATCAGGTTATAACGGTTAAGTGTCCTGAATTTACTTAACCTCATCCCCTAGTCTAGTTAATATGTTAAACTGGTTAAGTGTATTAACTTTACTTAACCTCACCCTCTAGTTTAGTTAACATGTTGAGTTAGTTAAGTGTTTTAGTTAACTTAACCCTACCAGTCCTAGCTTAGCTTTAATTGTCTTATTAAAGCACCAACCACTCACATTAGAAAGGTATTGTTGTGGCTGCCTGTATGCCGGTCGGTTCCGGGCAGTCTTACGCCACAACTCAGTCTAACCTCGGGTCTTTATTGGGCCCAATGCCTTAACCTCTCACATTGGATAGGTATTGTTGTGATTACTAGACAGCCGGGCGGGTCCGGGCAGGTTTACATGACAACTCAATCCAACCTCGGGTTAAGCATATTCGTATTGTCTAAATTTACATTTTATTTATGTAAATTATCCAGAATTCATGTCATTGCGCAAATTTATTTCTAATCAAGTTCATTAATTTAGGTATATAATTTATACCGTTTCATTCCATAAATCACCTATGTGATTTTTGACCAATTTACGTCAAATTTCCTATAATTACCAATTTTACCCAACGTTACCCCGTCTCAATATTATGCTAACAATCTTAGCCTAATTTTCCATCCACGGGATTTTGACATATAATATTAAGCTAAAAACTTAGCCTAATTTAGCATACACAAAATTGGCATAAAGATAATTCATTAACATAAACATGTCATAGGTGTAAACTTGGCATTCTCGACATAGTCAATATGAACATCATAGGTGTGAACTTGCAAAATAATCAACATGAATATCATAACATTGCATAACATGCCACAAACTTGCATATAAATATTGGGCCTAGTTAAATAGGTGTCACATGGATCATATAGTTTTAGCCTAACATAAAGGTATAACATAGTATAACCTAATAGGTGTCATATGAATCCACTACAACATGGTATAACATGTTAATGCATAGGTCTAGGCATAACCTCAAACATAAAACTGGCGTAAGACAAAACTATATGTATAACTTTGACAACCACTTAAGGGTGTGAACTTGCAACACATATGTATAAGCATAGATCTAACAATAAACTTTCATATGAATCCTAAACGGATCTTGACATGGATCCGATTATAAGTTCTCACTTGCATAAAAACATGTGAATATAGATCTATTCTAGTCAAGTAGGCACAATTGGTTTAAACATATATACATAGAGCCTACATGAATGATATAAATATTTGTGTAAATCTAACTTGCAACCTATAACTTGCATAAGCATATGTTTAGATCTAACTGTATACATACAATTCGCATAAGGTGTTGATTGTTTGATTCACAATACATAAAAGATTCAATCACCACAATCATCCAAATTATCACAAATAACAAATATAAAACAACGTCGTTAATACTGATATAATTCCATATTACAATTTACAACAAATCATGTCTTAATCGCATTCCCATCTAAAGAGCCACTATACTTACAACACAAGACGGTCTTGTTTTTCTGAGATCTGAGGTTCTGAAATTGAGATGCGTTCCTTTGGGTAGACGTTGTTGTTTTGATTTTATTAGTAGCTTTAATCTCAAATTTGAATTATCTTGAGTTGATTCGTTGTTCGTCTCTTTACAAGCGGAGGCTTTCCTTAGTTTTCTTCTGACAGCATGGCGGCTCAAGTTCTTATTTTTGTGTGAATTTTAGTTAGAGACCTAGGGTGTTTTTATAGAGTTGCAAGTTAATTAGAGCCGTCGATGAAGCCAGGGTTATTCAAAGCCATCCGTTCTAAAGAGAAGCCAATCAAAAGAAGACAACTCAGCCCCAGTGACAAGACCAGGCCCAGAAATTTAAGCCAGGACCCAACCAGACAAACCAGGCCGACCAGGCAGGTCGACCTACAGGTCGACCTCAGGTCGACACCATGGTCGACCTGGGTACCCAGATCGACCCCCAGGTCGACCTGGTCCCTGGGCGGGAATTTTCCTGCCCAGCCCAGTTTGGGTCTGTTTTTGAATTTCGAACTTCGTTTTGAATTGATTTGAATTTTAAACTGAATTCTGAAACTTCGGAAGGCCATAACTCCTTCATACATAGCCCGATTTACGCAAACTCGGAATCTATCTCAAGTAGAATTCCGAGACGAACGCAAAGGCGTAACCCGTTTCCCTTAATTCCCACATTTAGAATTAACTATACTTTAATCTGTGAAACTTAGCGTTACAGAATTACGGGGTGTTACACGCGTGCTTCGTCACACAGCTCGTTGGAGCCTTCTTTAAGATCAGATGGACGTTTGCTTTTTTTTTTGCGTTCCACTAAGGATTACTACTTAGTTCTCCTAACTAAGGTTTACCACTTAGTTCTTCTTCTCGTCAACTTGGATTGGTTAAGTGTCATTAGTCAATTCAAGTTAACTTAACCCATTCACTTGTCATGTTAATTTGGTTAAGCGTTATCGGTAATTCGCGTTGACTTAACCCGCCTATATATCAAATCAAATTGGTTAAGTGTTGTCTTGTGGTTCATGTTGACTTAACCCACCGCTATATCATGTCAAATTGGTTAAGTATTCCTTAACCTTACTCGTTTTTCAAGTTACAGTGGTTAGGTGTTTCCTTAGTTACTTAACCCTCACAAATCTCATCTTGTTAACGTGTTAAGTTGGTTAAGTGTCCAAATTAACTTAACCCCACCCATCAGTTTTGTTAACACGTTGCATTGGTTAAGTGTTACCTTAATTAACTTAATCCTACCGCACGCCATGTTATATATATACATATATATTGGTTAAGTGTTACCTCTGTTAACTTAACCCTAACAATCCTGACTTAGCTTTAATTTATTTATTAAAGCACCAACCACTCACATTAGACATGTATTGTTGTGGTTACTGGATATGCCTGTCGGTTCTGGGCAGGTTTACACCGCAACTCAGTCTAACCTCGGATCCTTATTGGGCTCAATGCCTTAACCACCCACATTGGATAGGTATTGTTGTGATTACTGGACAGCCGGGCGGGTTCGAGCAGGTTTACATCACAACTCAATCCAACCTCGGGTTAAGCATACTCGTATTTTCTAAGTTTACATATTTGTCTCTTTTCATTTTTATATGTAAATGTCATGGCCCATTATCCAAATTCGCAAATTTTGGGTGTAACAATTTATACCGCTTACATGTCCCAAGTCATTGGCATGTGCCAAACATGCCAACACATATATTTTATTTTAAACCCAACGTTATTTCCGCCGTCGGTACGTTTGCAACGTTATAACAAATGTTGGGCTCGACATTTCATCCCAACTTATAAACATAAAAAGGGGAAGCACAGAATCATGAAATATTCCAGGGTACATAAAAGGTGTGTGGCGCATGAACTTGCAACATAGCGTTTTTACTAACATAGATTATGGGTCATGTGAACTTGCATTCAATAAGGATATAACTAAATTGGTGTCACATGGAATGGCATACTTTTTAGGCTTGCTTAAACATGGTTTTATACATATATAACTAGGCATAATGTCAAGCATGTTAAATGTTCATAGAAATATCCACTTTTTGACATAACCCAAAGATGTAAACTAAATTCAAATCAAGTAGCCTATTTTAACATGAAACTAGCATAGTTTGGGTAACCAACTGTACTTTTATAAACCAAATTATAACTTGCAAATAAACACAAGAATGTATACATAGGTTTTTGAGTCATGTAGGCATAAAAATGTCTCAAACTAGAACATATTTATATAAGCCTTAATTTAGACTTAGAAAATGTACATAGTCCATACTATCGTCATAAACATAAAGGTATCACTTCTAGTTTTTTTTTGCCACAAATTTGCAAGTGATATCATTTTCATATACAAATGTCCAATAGGCTCGCATCAATCAATTTATGCCACAAACACCCAATACAAAATATGACATAATCATCGCAATATACTGAATTAACATAAACATTGTACAATAGTATGATTCCATTTCATTTACATCGAGTCAAATCTTAGTTTTATTCATATTCAGAAAACCACTATACTTACAACGGGCGCTAAAATCTTGTTTTTGGGTTTCTGTATTCTGAATTTGCAAAGCTTTCCTTTGGGGTAGAAAACGTTGCATTGAAATTTGATCAGACATTTGTTTCTCTTTAAGTTGGCTCGTCTCTAAGCTTTTTCTCTCTTGACGGCTATTCTCCATTCCCTCCCGGCAGCATGACGACTCTATTTTTTTTTTGTGAATTAGGTTGAGTCTTAGGCTGCTTTTATAGAGTTTCAAGTTGATTTGAGCAGTTAGATGAAGACAGAAGGAATTTAGGCCATACACATCAAGAGGAACCAATCCGGTGTCGACACGTCAGCCCTAGTGACACACCAAGGCTCAGGAATTCGACCAGAACACAGACCAGACCAGCCAGACCTGACCAGGTAGACAGGGCAGGTCGACCCTATGGTCGACCCTATGGTCGACCTGGGTCAACCAGGTCGACCCCCAGGTTGACCCTTTGGTCGACCTGGGCCCCGGGCATGAACTTTCCTGCCCAGCCCGGGTCTGGTCCTATTTTTGAATTTTGAATCCGATTTTCGAGCTGTTTGAATTTTAAATAAATTCTGAAACTTCCGGAGGTCATATCTCCTTCGTACGAAGTCCAATTTATGCAAAC
This sequence comes from Allium sativum, assembly GCA_030737875.1. NCBI lineage: Eukaryota > Viridiplantae > Streptophyta > Magnoliopsida > Asparagales > Amaryllidaceae > Allium > Allium sativum. The sequence goes on from CM060912.1 coordinate 437,774,177, forward strand.
TCGGACTCTATCTCAAGTAGAATTTCGAGACGAACGCAATGGCATAACCCGTTTCCCTTAATTCTTATGTTTTGAATTAAGTATACTTTAGTTTATCAATTTGCAGTTAACCGAAAACTCGGGGTGTTACATTCTCCCCTCCTTAAAGGATTTCGTCCCCGAAATCTTCAAGTCTGGAAGAACATATATCCTACCATCCAATCGCCCATCTACTCAACCATCAAACACAGGAAACCATTGTCCTTAAAAGTATTCTAATGCTTCATGATCATATGCATAGTGTGTGTATATGTCCGTATCTAATGCAAAATCAGGCAGTCTACTGATTCAGTTGACCTCCTTAATGCGATTTATGTTTGTGCCATGAATCCATTATGTATGCAAATTTTTTCTTACTCAAGATTTTCTACATGAGTGCACAATCATTCATACAAATGAAACATCCATATGATAACACATCAAGTTTAATTCATAAACAAATACATATTTGTAAATGCAATACGAAAGTGTCTGAGCTGATCTAGTGCCTAATATATGCATCCAAAAGCAGCCACTTGCAACCATCAATCACAACATGTTTCAAATACATGTTTACATCCACTGGCTTATACCGAAGGATCGATGATACGTCCTAGAGGATATACCTTAGAAAGAGAGAAACAAATATGCGTAAAATTCCTACAAAAAGGTCAAGGATATATCCTTAAGAAAAAGAGTATGGCGCATGTGTCTTATCTTCAATCCCCCATATCGCATCTTCTTGAGCTTTACTCCACTGTACCTTAACTAATTTAACTTCACGATTGCGAAGTTTCTTGACCTCCATTTCCAAAATAAACAAATGTTAACCATGATACCAAGTGTGTATACTAAGATGATTAGAGGTCTCTCCTCTTAGCTTATCCATCTTGCCATAACTATGAGGGTCAAAAGCTAAAGGTCACTACGTACTTTTTACCTCTCTTAAGGTTAGTCTTTTTCTATTTAGAGCGCCTGCCACAACTATTTATCTCTTACGCAAACCATCCTAGTCGAACTCGACATCCCTCAAGTACAATCCCCAAAGGCCTAAACCAATATCAGACAAACACCCAAGGAATATCTCCTCCAAATTTGGACGATCTACGTGAGATGATATAAGCAAAACAACCAAGCAATTGAGCACTTAACCGACTCTGGCTATCCTCGCCAGTCTTGCTCCAAAACTATCATTGGTCGCATAACTGACTTTGCATTGTCAACTAGATATATGCGGAAATCTATCTCGAGTTTTAGGGGGAAAACCCCTAACCTAACCAAAACATCTGCGTGCTCATGGACTATCCTAACGGATCGCAAACCGTTGATAAATGTATCAAGTGATTCTAGGTAGCCAGGCCTAACTGATCTTTTAGGATCGCACAGAATCTCGAGGGTATTCCCGAGGCGAATCAAAAGCCTAACTACCCTCCCTTCACCATTATTAGCTAACCAACCCATGCCTAAAATCAACCCATAGCCCATGAAACCCAAAAACATAAGCATTACGCTTAAACCCAATACTTAACTATAGCTACTCTCAAATCCCTACAAACCAAAGATAAAGTGGTCGAACCACCAATTGGATTTGAGACACTAGTGGGATCTTTCTACTATACAAGTACTACGGTGCAGAGACTCAACTATGGAAGTAGATATGGACAAATGCGAAGCGCTAAGATCAAAAGAATACTAATCGAAACGAAAAGCTAAACTTTTCCAATAGAGACTTTTACTATCTCTCTCTCAGGTATTCTGGAGGTGAAAGCATGCACTCGCCCTTCTGCAAATCCTGTCCCTCGTCCTTGCCCTTGTCCTTAATTATACCATGGAAATACCTCCTCTCCTCTTAGGTTTTATAATCCTTTCTTCGTGAGTCGAGTTTTATGTCCATGAATTTCTTATCCTTACGTTGAGCTCCCTAGCCAAACTCCCTTATCCTCATTTATACCATCCCTGTGAAATCATGTTGACAAATTTCCAAAAACTGCCTCCATCGCACGGAAAACCGTTCAAAGTTTGAAAGAACACTAGTCGCATGTGAAACTATGGCTACAGATGGAAGTCGGGCACTACTTTTTCCCTTCGATAGGTATCGTAGTCTTATCAAGCCTACGGAACCATGCAGCGATGATGTTACGTCCTAGAAAGCCAAGAGCCCCAGAGACTCAGGTAAGAAGGAAACAAGGATTCAAACAGAGGATCAAAAGATAGTGCATATGGCTTTGGGGAACATGCCTTTTAAAACAAAACTTTTCTTTTGAAAATGCTTCTTTTTAAAACCGTTTTGAAAGTAATTTTTCAAATCTTTTATCTGATCTAGTAACCTTCAGCTCTGATACCACATGTAACACCCCACATCCGTTAGTATCACTCACAAAGGGAATGCACTAAGTTCTGTGAAGTATAATAGGTAAAAGATGCAGATAAATTACAAGACAGATAAATAAAACAGCGGAAAAGTGAATAAAACTTTATTTCATTTATAAACAGCTTGTACAAAGAATGTTTTCCTACAACAAAGTATCTATCTTGTTTAACAAATAAAGAAGCATAAATATACAATGATATTCCCCAATGAAACATTAGCCAGCCATAGCGGTGGAAAAGAGAGTCCAAAGTAGCACATCAAAAAGTCTTCAAGCTTGGAAAGAGTAACAGGACCATACAAATCTGAGTTATTCCCTTCCTGACTACATGGGGGGGGGGGGGGGAGGGAACGGAAGAAAAGAAGACGAAAGAAAACATAGAGTCAGACATAAAGCCTGGTAAGTCTATGGTACTTCGGTATATGAATAAGAAAAAGGACATGACATGCATAAACTGAAAATGGGAAAATACCATAAAATAAGGCAAAGCGGTTTAGAACCGAAATTACTATCTCACCCCATACTAATCTCTGCACCACTTAACTAGTATCCCCAAACTTGTGGTTGCTTTCAGGTGTACGTCTATTATTCATTACCTAGATCTAATCTAGGGTTTTCTGTCGAGCGCTTCCTAGATTCAACTAGGGTTTATATGACCTAGTCCAACTCGGGATTGTACTACCTGTCGAACGATGCCCCCTAGTCTAGGACACACTACCTAGAGTAGTATATGTTCCTAGACTTTCCCCACGTATGTGTCGTGAATCGTTATCGCTGTCTAGATGCACATGTCCTCTTTATGTGCGACCCGAGTCTTGTGGCATGGAAAATCAAGAAACATGGAACTCGGTCGGGAGCTTTCAGATATCTGCCGATGCAGATGCTAAGGTCTGTTTTTATTCCAGTGGCTATGGTCCTACTTGACCCCTCCCTCAACTAATGAAAGGCACACCTTGAAAAATGAGAACTATACGCAGGCCCCTCATGCCCCCACTAAACTATGGCCATCCGCAACCACAACTAGATAGCAAGTATACGGCCTCTTGGAGTTCTCCGCCTTTTCGCTTCACGTATCTCGATTGACTCAAGATGGTAGGTAGACGACGAGTTGCTATCACAGGGCTACTGTTCTCGTCGAATCATATTGGTCCATCCTAGTCTTTAGGTTGCCTTATATTGCAACCAAGGCATACCCTTGGTTATTTTTAACGCAGACCTTAACCTCTGTGAGCCCAGGCAGATCATCTGCAGCCTCACAGAGGGATACCAAGAGTACCCTCACGTCCCCTTGATGCCGCGTGTTTCGTCACCCAGCTCGTTAGAGCCTTCTTTAAGATCAGATGGACGTTCGCTCTTTTTTTGTGTTCCACTAAGGATTGCTACTTAGTTCTCCTAACTAAGGTTTACCACTTAGTTCTTCTTCTCATCAACTTGGATTGGTTAAGTGTCATTAGTCAATTCAAGTTAACTTAACCCATTCACTTGTCATGTTAATTTGGTTAAGGGTTATCGGTAGTTCACGTTGACTTAACCCACCTATATATCAAATCAAATTGGTTAAGTGTTGTCTAGCGGTTCATGTTGACTTAATCCACCCCTATATCATGTCAAATTGGTTAAGTATTCCTTAACCTTATTCGTTTGTCAGGTTACAGTGGTTAGTTGTTTCCTTAGTTACTTAACCACCACAAATCTCATCTTGTTAACGTGTTAAGTTGGTTAAGTGTCCAAATTAACTTAACCCCACCCATCAGTTTAGTTAACACGTTGCATTGGTTAAGTGTTACCTTAATTAACTTAATCCTACCACACGCCATGTTATATATATACATATATATTGGTTAAGTGTTACCTCGGTTAACTTAGCCCTAACAATCCGGACTTAGCTTTAATTTATTTATTAAAGCACCAACCAATAACATTAGACATGTATTGTTGCGGTTACTGGATATGCCGGTCGGTTCCGGGCAGGTTTACACCGCAACTCAGTCTAACCTCGGGTCCTTATTGGGCTCAATGCCTTAACCACCCACTTTGGATAGGTATTGTTGTGATTACTGGACAGCCGGGCGGGTCCGGGCAGGTTTACATCTCAACTCAATCCAACCTCGGGTTAAGCATACTTGTTTTTTCTAAGTTTACATATTTGTCTCTTTTCATTTTTATATGTAAATGTCATGGCCCATTATCTAAATTCACAAATTTTGGGTGTAACAATTTATACCGCTTACATGTCACAAGTCATTGGCATGTGCCAAACATGCCAACACATATATTACTTTAAACCCAACGTTATTTCCCCCGTCCGTACGTTTGCAACGTTATAACAAATGTTGGGCTCGACATTTCAGCCCAACTTATAAACATAAAAAGGGGAAGCACAGAATCATGAAATATTCTAGGATACATAAAAGGTGTGTGGCGCATGAACTTGCAACATAGCGTAAACTAACATAGATTATGGGTCAGGTGAACTTGCATTCAATAAGGATATAACTAAATTGGTGTCACATGGAATGGCATACTTTTTAGGCTTGCCTAAACATGGTTTTATACATATATAACTAGGCATAGTGTCAAGCATGTTACATGTTCATAGAAATATCCACTTTTTGACATAACCCAAAGATGTAAACTAACTTCAAATCAAGTAGCCTATTTTAACATGAAACTAGCATAGTTTGGGTAACCAACTATACTTTTATAAACCCAATTATAACTTGCAAATAAACACAAGAATGTATACATAGGTTTTTGAGTCATGTAGGCATAAAAAGGTCTCAAACTAGAACATATTTATATAAGCCTTAATTTAGACTTAGAAAATGTACATAGTCCATACTGTCGACATAAACACAAAGGTGTCACTTCTAGGTTTTTTTTGCCACAAATTTGCAAGTGATAACATTTTCATATACAAATGACCAATAGGTTCGCATCAATCAATTTATGCCACAAACACCCAATACAAAATATGACATAATCATCGCAATATACAGAATTAACATAAACATTGTACAATAGTAAGATTCCATTTCATTTACATCGAGCCAAATATTAGTTTTATTCATATTCAGAAAACCACTCTACTTACAACGGGCGCTGAAATCTTGTTTTCGGGTTTCTATATTCCTAATTTGCAAAGCTTTCCTTTGGGGTAGAAAACGTTGCATTGAAATTTGATTAGACATTTGTTTCTCTTTAAGTTGGCTCGTCTCTAAGCTTTTTCTCTCTTGACGGCTATTTTCCATTCCCTCCCGGCAGCATGACGGCTCTAGCTTTTTTTGTGAATTAGGTTGAGTCTTAGGCTTCTTTTATAGAGTTTCAAGTTGATTTGAGCCGTCAGATGAAGACAGAAGGAATCTAGGCCATACACGTCAAGAGGAACCAATCCGGTGTCGACACATCAGCCCTAGTGACACACCAAGGCTCAGGAATTCGACTAGAACACAGACCAGGCCAGCCAGACCTGACCATGTCGACAGGGCAGGTCAATCCTATGATCGACCCCTAGGTCGACCTGGGTCAACCAGGTCGACCCCCAGGTCGACCTTATGGTCGACCTGGGCTCTGGGCATGAACTTTCCTGCCCAGCCCGGGTCTAGTCCTATTTTTGAATTTTGAATCCGATTTTCGAGCTGTTTGAATTTTAAATAAATTTTGAAACTTCCGGAGGTCATATCTCCTTCGTACGGAGTCCGATTTACTCAAACTCGGACTCTATCTCAAGTAGAATTTCGAGACGAACGTAATGGCATAACCCGTTTCCCTTAATTCTTACATTCTGAATTATGTATACTTTAGTTTATCAATTTTCTGTTAACCGAAAACTCGGGGTGTTACAAAGAACCCCGCATGGACTCCTGCGAACCAGGACCGACCAACCCCTCTCTAGATTGTACCGAATATTTCAACCCTTTGGTTGTGACCAGCAACCAAACCTCAGCATACAATAATCAAAGGGACATTTGTACCCTAATAGTTGCTACCTACTTAGCCCTGAAGCATATCCTTTGTTTTAGTCACTACCGATTGTTTAGGCTAAAGGCTACGTTTTTACCTTTCATACATAACATAAACCCATCTTTGGATATCACATCATCATTCCATTGATCACTAATTGATGTCAAAAAAAATACAACCTTCGAGCTCACAGCCTCAAAGAAGGGTGTTAAATTAAGAGAAGTTGTCTTCTCCACCACCAAACATATGTGTTGATGTGTGGAATTTTTGCTTATTCGTGCACGCCAACCCTCGAGTGTATGTTTTGTAGAAAAACAATAATCCAAATCCAAAGTAGTGAAATGCAAGCACTACAAGAAAACTTCACATAGACATCGGCTAAAAAACGATGTCTTCATTTTTCTAGTGTGATGTCTTTATCGGTGATGTCTAAAGTACCCCTTTTTTACATCAGTTAAAAGAAGATGTCAGAGCAGCTTTAAGGCATAATAAATTAATTAATTAACTGTTCTAATAAGTATTTTACTATATCAGCTTTTGACCAATGTCTATGATGGCTTTGTACGAATGTCTATGATGGCTTGTTTATGTTGTTTTCCCATCTCATATACAGAAATAAATATCTATTAAATGAAATAATATTGCACAGAATTTAATATTCAAACAATATTTTTATTTAATTAAATATTTTAATTCAACATATGAAATAGATCAAATTTCTGACTCCAACTATTTTACATTTGCATTTCTCATACACAATTCAATACATTACACAATCATTTTTACATTGCCAGCTCGCTACAACACTCATCACTCTAGCTGACTTGATCTTGATTTTCATTGTCTAGCTTGTGCTCCAGTTGTCCATTCTTCTGTACCTGTCAATCTCTTATAGAAATTGGATTGTATATCCCACCGAAAGAAAATTGATTATAAAACAGGTGCTTCTCAATCTCTTATAGAAATACAAATGATAAATAACATATCTTACATTATCTCCCACAAAATTTCATTATATATCACATTTTTTCAAAGACAGTCCATGTTATCCCCCACCAAAAAAATTGAGCAGCGCCTTGGAGTTTGGTTCAACAAATGGCCAAACAAATTATGGATTCTCAAACTATCCTCTTTAATTTTTATTACAAATTATAAACATTTTAGAGGTTACGTTTTACAATTTATAATTTGCAATTTTTGGATGGTCCTTTGTTCAACCTTGTTCATAGGAGCTTACAGTGGAGACTGAACAGTATACTTGTTCTTTTAGCCAAAGCAAGGAGAAAATTAGACTGTATTAACTACAATGCATTCGAACTTAGAAGAGAAATGAAATGATGAATGCACATGATGAATGCACAGTTTGCACTGGAAAGTATCATTCAGAAAGTAGATTTTTTTTAAAAGAAAAACCCGATGGAACAAATTTTTCTCTCATTATTTCTTGATTATATGCAAAAAACAAACAAAGTAGTTACAAATACATTTGAGTTTAATAGGATAACAAATAGTATAATCCAGTTGTACATAAGTAAGCACCTTGTAAAAACAATATTGGACATAACTGTTAAATCCCAAATAACTATATGTCGTTGCAGGAGCAAGCACTAACAATTTCATGTAGAAGCACCCCACACGACTCTTTGCTGCTTAACCCACATGGTTGTATTCAAAACTAAGTTGCTTTATTCTACATAGTTTTTGCACATCCAAACTAAGTTTAATAGCTTTAATTTTTTTGTATTATATCAATATAATTACCTTAATTCTGCAACATGACCATTATATGTATGTGGCAGGAACATAGTTTTTAGCATCAATCCACTATTTTGTTCTGATTTGATCCCTTATTATTAAACACGTCTCATTTATCAGCAAAATATTACATATATTTTAAATAGAAGTAACTGTTAATAAAGGACTTACTACATTTATTTTTTAATATGGAATTTTTAGATAAAGTAATATCTACAATTAAACATTTATTAGTTCATTCCAGTAAAATATGAGGTCAAACCTGACCCAAGTTCTGCAATAAAGATTGTATTTACAGTAATGAAAATTAAATTATAATGACAATTTGATGAAACAACTTATTATTTTACATCTTATAAGTAGTGGAGGATTTCATACTTGGGCTTGCTAGAAAATAATAAATGAACAAACTATAGGACACTTTTGTCGTAAAATTAGACACAAAATGGACATTAACTCATAAACGCAGTGCTGATCAGAATAGCATAATCCATATTGTTTGGGATTTAACTCAATGGAAAAATAGTATAATCCACTCTAATGACAACTACATTTCTTACATCCTACACAATTCCCATGGACTTGACCTGCTTTGCACTGTTATGTAGGCTTCTAATTCACTGGATCAAAGATTAGATTTATAGCAGGTTACTTCCTTATCCATCGATAATCCTAAGTGATAATAAGTCTGTATTGTTCAATCAAGACAAAATGAAGCAGGACAATTACATCTAAAATTTTGGTTACAGCAATTTCACACATAAGCATTCCTAATAATCTATGATATCCTACAACTTTATTTCTATTGACACTGATAAATTGCTTGCTCACAATGTAGTTTGTATCATAAGTAAATGGATGTACCATAAATCACAATGCTATAAACCAGCTAAATGATGAGATCCCAAACAAGTGAACACTTTAAATCATTCTTTAATGCAAACAAATGGTCATCGAAAGAAGCAAGAAGTTGCAACCTTAGGCACTAGGCCTTTTATATCTAATTCTACAAAGTTGACATCCAATTTTGTGTTGAATTTAATTTGAATAAGATGTCCAGTGGAAACCTAACAGTGTATCGAACTTGAAAAGATACAATAATATTAAATAATCCCCTTTTATTTACCCCTTTCGATTCTAAAAAAAATTCACCTAAAGCAATAGAATCTAGACGTAAAACAATGTGGAAAGGGGCGAGAATAGGAAGGAAGTACCTGAAGAAGTCGAGGGCGTTTCAAGACTGACATGACAAGCATGGGCAGAGGATCGCGGAGAACATCGTGGAAGGGGGCAAGAACGCCAAGGATTTGGTGGCAGAGAGGAAGTTTGTGGTAGATTCTTTGAAGACAAGGCTGGATGCCGAGGTCGAAGAGCATTAGAAGCTATGGAGCCCAATTTCCAATCTGTGGCCATGGATTTAAAAATACTTGGGGAAGACCTGAATTTTGATTTGAAAAAAAAAAACAATGGGCAATACATGAAGGGGTGAAAAGTGAAGCGGGAGTGTTGAAACGTGAAGAGGGAAATTGCTAATGATGTGGAAGCGGCTTATTAGAGGGTTTTGATGGTTGCGGTATTAGGAGAAGTGATCAACGGGTAGATATAGGAAATTACGGGTGGTGCGGATTGCCAAGGAAATCAAATTATGAGACCTTTAACATCAGGCATGAAGCTGATGTAAATGATGCATAGGAAGTGAAGTTAAAGCACATTTCAATTTATTTATTAATGTAAGATATAATTTTACTATAAAATATAATTAATAAATATTAACTATAATTAATAAATATTAACTATAATTTACTAATTATAATATAATTAATAAATATTAACTATAATTACTAAAAAATATTAACTATGATTTACTAATTCTAATATAATTAATAAATATTAACTGTAATTAATAAATATTAACTATAATTAATAAAGATTAACTATAATTTACAAATTATTAATCATTAACAATAAAACATTTAACACATAATGTAATAGACAACAACTATTTTAATAAGTGATGTAACAACGAAGATTTTTGGTATAGCCTAAGTTCATTTTTTTGAAAGTGTACTTAAGACATCAATCGTTCAATAAATCGATTTCTGAGAAACTAACAACATCACTTTAAAAATTATCGATGTTAAAAAACATTTTAACATCGGCTGAATTTACGATCGATGTTAAAACTGTGATGTCTATTCTATTTTTTTTTGTAGTGAAGGAGAACACAACTTTGAAGGAGAACACAACTTTTTATAATGGTTCGGAACTACCGCCTACGTCCACTTTATAGTAATTATTCATCAAATATTTGCTAATTACAATTGTTGTATAAATTCATACGACATTTGTGTACAAAGTGTTACAGTAGAACAACAAAATCCTTGTTATTTCTAAACTTTGACTAAAATGCCATTCTTCTTCGTTGGGTGAAAAATATGTTGACTTGACCAACAATGTCCAAAAAGTAGCTACAATTTCTAAGATATAGCTCTAATGTCCAAAAGTATGAAAATATATCCAAAAGCATGCCAAATGTCCAATTGAATGTCCAAAAGTTGAAGCAAAATGTATATGCAACGTTTTGGAGGTCCAAGCTATGTCTAATGGTCGTGGGGAAGAAGATGGCTACCATTAATGATGCTTGGGAGCTCCAAGAAGTCCAAAATATCAAATGAGAACCAAAGAATGCCAAGCAAGGGGCTATTTATAAGTGAGTTTTGGGGGTAGTTGCAGAAATTTCGTATCCTGGAGGGATGCGATATTCGCATCCCAAAAATCAATGCAAAAAACCACGCCAATATGAAAAAAATCATATCCTGGGCCATAAAAATTCGTATCCCTAAAAATATTGCCATGACCGAGTCGATCAGACCAGAAATGATGATCCGCCTGTGTGTGCTGCTTCGTGCCAAGATATTTGGCATTTGCCAAATTACCATTTTTCCGTATCCCATTTTCTCATATCCAGTCTGAGGAAAATCTTGTATCCCTTGATGCAATCTCGTGGAAATCGTATTACCAAAATCTGAATTCCCTCCCTTGCCAAAAAGCTGAATCGCAGAAGTGATGGCATAGAGTCGTGGGAAACCCGCATCGCATCATGCCGATCAAGCGAAAATCCATATCCTAAATCTCGTACCCCATGATCTGGCAAAATTCGCATCCCTCAAGCTGTGATGCAGATATGATAGAAATGTTGTCGGGGCAACGTTGCAATATGATATTTTGTATCTCGGTTGGGATACGAAATATAGGATGCGGAAATCCCATAAAACCGTGCCAATTTGCCAAATCTAATTTGTCGGGGCCACACATGCGAAAACGGGATGATCGCATGTGTCGGTCACTATTTTTGAGCGTGCTAAAATTTGAGTTTTTCCAAATACCAAATCCAAACAAAACGAGTTGCGCAAGTGATTTTAAGCTGATCCACTGTGTCGACCAGGCTATTTTGACGTGCCAAATTAAACTTCTGCCGACTTGCCAAATTTGAGTGTCGTGAGTCGTGCAAGTCATTTTTCGTGATCATACCATGCCGATCAGCCATTTTTGAACACGTGTTAATGTCAAAAATTGATCACCACCACCCCAAAAAGTGTGTAAACACCTTCAAACAATTTAGATCTATATTATAGGCAACCACAAACACAAAAGTAGTAAAAAGACAAAGATTTATAGTGGTTCGACCTTAGATCTTGCCTATGTCCACTTTGACAAGGGATTTCACTATCATTCTCAATATTACAAGGTACACATTTTCTATAACTTTGCTTATCTTTTCTCTTTTCAGCAATTCTCTCTATTTCTTCCTCTTGATTCTTTTGATTTCACCATGGAAATGATTAGATCTCTTTTATTGTGAACATTGCTGAACTGGATCTTCAATAGTCGAGCACTTAGACGATCTTTGACGACTTTATGATGATTGTTATGTTGAATAGGAGTTCGAAAGAACTTTAATGGAGGTTTATATGGTTTAGAATGATTGAGAAATTAAAATGGCAGCTTCGTGGTTGGAGAAATCAATCCCTTTTGTGTGGAAATTTGGGGTTATTTATAGGTATGGAAGTGAAGAGGCTATGCAGGTCCTTAGGTTGTTCGAACGACCCGACACCATAGGTCATGACTGACCTAACTCGTGACTTGGAGCACACGACACGACCTTGCATGTAGGCGACCTGCTCCTAGGGACCTGTCTCCAACATGTCATAATGACCGTACCCGCATCTTGTGAAATCAGAACGACCTGAGATCAGAAAGACCAGTCATGGCTACACAAAGACGACCTGTCTGCTTGTCTTGGCTATGAGTTCCAGCATCCTTAGAGGTAACAACCTGCTTTGATAAGGCACGTGCGATCTAATGCCAGGCGACCTGACTGTGATGCGATCTGACCCGAAAGCTTCTAGAACGACCCAAGAGGCTACGACCAATCTTTAATTGCACTCAACTCTTCACTTTTATATGACATTTATGAATCACTTTTTTATGGGATAAACAACACGTCACTTTTTTCTTTACGAAAATCCGTATATTTTTCCATGATAGTTTTGCCACGTGATCGAACCGACACCCTCAAGCATTTCAAGCTAGTCTGACCGAGTCAATCCCGTATTTTCACTCGCCAGTTTTTCCAAGTTCATCAACGATGATTTTACAAATCAATGTTATTTCCATCCTTTTTCAAACATGTCGCGACTTCAATTAAATCGCTTAGTGTTTTCTGATGATGTTCTCGACACTTGAGCACATTGCTAATCAAAATCTTGACAAGTGACAACTTGGACCAAAAAGCGTGCTAACACTTTACCCTGCAAAACATGTCTTGCTTGATTGAAGGAAGATGTGTTATACGAGGAAAATAGAAATCCAGAAGCCAAATCCTGGATAAGTACGTAGTAAACTCCTATAACTAGAATACCGAAGAGTTGCGTTCACGTCGGATCGTATTAACCAGAAATCCAAAATCAGTAAATTAGAAGTCCACGATCGCTTCGAATTGTATATAACCAAAGAAAATAGAAAACCAGAAAACTTGAAATCTAATGAAACCAAAGATCAATCCGGATCGTTTTAAGGATAACTAGAATACCAGAATAACCAGAGGATTGCAGAAGTCCAATAACCTGAATAACCAGAAAATCTATAGCCAGGAAACCAGAAAAAACCGAAATCCGTAAATCCAGATTAACTAATAACCATGTCGCCATATATCCATATGAGTTCAAGGAGGTGTTGTTGAGGCAAGACGACCAGGAACAAGCAAATGAGATCCAAGGCAGCCTTGTGGAAAATACGACCAAGGATGAGCTAGTGAGGTCCAAGACAACCATGTGAAGCAAGATGATCGAGGACAATCCAGCGAGGTCGAAAACGGTCTTGCAAAGCAAGACGACCAAGGACAAGCAAGTGAGATCCAAGACAGCCTTGTAAAGCAAGACAACTAAGGACAAGCCATGGACTGGATTCCTTAGATTTTGTCATACAATTTCAGATTTCATACCCCGTAAGGAAGCGTCCTTACTTTGCAATTTTTTTAATTAAATTCACACAACTTTGGAGTTTTTAGTATGGTTCGTCATCCGTAAAGAGCATGCCTAGGGATGCTTGTTCCCATACATGGGTATGTGGGTTTGGCCGTTTTTGATTTCAAATTCATTTGTGAAGAGGACCGAATAGTTCATCGCTTGCCAAGAGCATGCCTAGGGATGCTTGTTTCCATACATAGGTTAACCGAGTTTCAAAACCAGAGTTATCTCGAGGCGTGCCCACCGGAGTAAGACGAGCAAGAAGCCAGGAAAGATCAAGGCGGCCTTATCGGGGTAAGATGACCAAGAACAAGTCAAAATGTCCAAGGCGGCCTTACTAGGGTAACACGACCAAGGAATGCTAGAAAAGTTCCAAGAAGGCCTTACCGGAGTAAGATGACCAAAAAAAGCCAAAGTGTCCAAGGCGGCCTTACCTAAGTAAGACGACCAAGGAATGACTAAAAAGTTCAAGGCGGCCTTACCGAAGTAAGATGACCAAGAAAAGCCTGCAAATTTATTTTATTTATAACCACGGGGTGATGGTATGTTGTCGAGAAAAGGGCATGCCTTAGGATTATAACAGTTGCTGTGCATGGGTAGGTCGGCTCAACCATCTCAATTTAGAAAGCCAAAAGAGACAAATTTAGAGGGCTAGAGCCTACAAAGCAAAAACCATCGGCCGAAGCCCAAATATTCAAAATCCAGAGAAAGCCAATACCATGGGCTCAATAAATCCAAAAGCCTGAGAACCAGAGATGAGAAAGCTATGAGTGGGAAGCTCATTATCTGAGAGCCATAAATTCCAGAGGCCAAGAAGTCAAAGAAAGCCAAGCCCAAAGCCTAATCTAAGAATCCAAAACCAAGAATCTACAAGAAACAAATCCAAAATCCAGAATATCCATAAAGCTAGAAGAATAAAATCCACAACTCATAAGATACTGATGCCCAGGAGACTTTCCTCCGAGAAATTAGAGCCAGTGTAACACCCCAAAATTTGATACACTATAACCACCCTTTAAGATAATAAATTGGGAATAACTTAATTAAATATTACAAATTAAGTAAAACCGACATTACTGTCGCGTTCTTCTCGGGATTCTAGTTTAGATAGACCCCAAGTTTGTGTAAAACGGATAACATATGAAGAAGTTATGGGCATTAAAAGTTTGTGCATATATAAGGGTCATATATATAAATATAATTCAAAAAAATTCTAAATGAGATGAGACGGAAAAGAAGCGGGAAACCAGAATGTTGTGGGATGACCCAAATACAACCTGTGTCAATCCTAGGGCCGAATCCATGGGTTGGTGGGTCGACCCACTGCCAATATGGGAAGATTCATTCTACGAATTTGGACTGTTTTCGGACTATATTCATTGCTGACTCAGCGCTACATGTACGGTTGAGATTAAAACCATAGAATCTAAAGGTTGAGGTTGACTCTGTGAATCTATAAATAAGTGGCTTCTCCCATTCCAATTTACACAATTTATTCATATCTTCTGCCTCTATGAAATTATTCTAAAAATATTAACATATAATGGAAGAATGCTGCTGAGACCCAGATCTACAAAGACAACATTCAAGAGTTGCGTACATATAAAAACTAAAAGCATTGGATTGGAATTTTCTATGGCATATTGTTATATATACATAGAGATTTATTATCTTCTTCACCAAGACTCACTGTGAGTTCCCTGTCACTTTCAGATCTGATTTCTTAGACTATAACATGACAGTTAAATAAAATTGGGTTAGGATATACAGTGTTAGTAAGTTAAATGTTATACATGTTTTCACTATTAATCCCCTATGCCGTTATGATAAGTAAAACATACGCCTTTGCTGTTGGATAATTAATAAATTATATGTACCTATCTTCCTTTTCCCACTTTCTATGTTTTATGTTTATTTCAAGTCTTGCCTATATGGCTATGTGATTTGATTCTATTCTCCTCCCTCTATTTTCCTTTTTTATTTACGCTGACCCTAGGCCTTTGGAAGCCTAGGCTATATCCAATTTGAGTGTGTGTATAATTGGGGAAATAATGAATGACATAAAAGGAGGAATTTAGGCATTTGTTAAATTGGGACCGTTTAACTATGATTTGGGAAAATGGATAATATGCACATGCTTAGACTTGCTATAAGCGGATAAAGAAGGGATAATGTATATATACTTGTTGTAAATTGGTAGAAATGGATAATATGCATAAACCTATATATGTTGTAATTTGGGAACATAGTTGATGAATAATATGCATATGAATTAGACATGTTAATTTAACTTAATATAAACATTAAGTAAATCACTTGTTAGAATATGGTATGTACCAGATGTAGGTTAATAAACTAAAACTCTTTGGGAACTATATACATCCGGGCATGTGTTTTGGGGAGGGGTTGTACACACATAATGACATGTAATATTACAAACATGCTTATTAGTAAACCTAAACCTGCTAGGTTAAACATGAGTATTAATAAGCTGAGTGGTCCCTCATTCTGCTATTGTATCGGGTTTTGTTGACTTTTAAATTCTAGTTTTTGGAGCATAAGCTTAGGGGGTTTGGCTTCTGTCAATCTGCTGTTTGTATACCAAATCAATCAATATCCATGTTGGTATTTTGTTAGAGGGGGCCTCACGCTAGTTAGGGGCCATGACACGCTTTACTGAAATGGATAGTAAGAGGTTCACATGAGGGTGGATATGGGTGTATTCCGGCAGAGTTATGAGCGTGCATGGGTTCGAATAGGGCGGTAACACCAGTAAATAGGTCTGTGTTATATAGTTTCTCAGTAAGGGAGTGAAACACCTTACTATCTGGGCTGACACATGGTATTTACGTGGTAGGCAGCCGATCACAAGGATATTTATTAGGGTACACCTAATCCTGCTGTTGTGTACACCTAATTTGGTTATGTAATTAGGGTGTGCCTAATCCTTCTGTTTAATTCTGCCGTTAATCCTACTGATATATAATTAGGTTGAGAACCTAATCTTGTTGAACTTGTTATACTAGTATTGTAACAACCCAAATTTTAATAACATGTTGAAACAAGAAATCAAGGCATAATTAATTTTTAAATTGTGAATCAAGGGAAACGGGTAGCGCCAATGCGTTCGACTCAGAATTCTACATGGAATCGAGCCCAAGTTTTCGAAAATCGGAGTCCGGATGAAGAAGTTATGGCCTGTAGAAGATTCAGCAAACTTTAGGCAGCACAGAACCAGGAAGTTCAACCTGGGGGTCGACTTGGGGGTCAGGTCGACCAGGTGGTCGACCTACCCCCTATAGGTCGACCATGTGGTCGACCTCCCCCCTTACAGGTCGACCTGGTCAGTTTGTTTTGGCCCAGAACCTATTTTTGAAACCCGGGACGTGTTTGGTGGTCCGGATTGTTTCTAGGGTTGATGTAAAGGCCCTAAATAGTTCCTACACCTATAAATACACCCTAGGACCTAACCTAATTGATAAAAAATCATTCTTTCACCATTATGCTGCCAAAATATCTCTTGAACCATGGCCGCCGTCTCTAAATCAAAGTACAAGCATTCAAACTCAAATCAATTCAAAGAACAAGGCTTCTACAATGATTCAAGACAATAAATCAACAACGCCGCAACATTTTTACAACAAATTCAGTTCTTAATTCCTTGTCCACGATCTATAAGTTCTAGTTTTTTCAGATTAAAATAATTAAATTTAATATGGACATGTGATAAAGAGAAATTGGACTTTTGATTCAAGCCTATTCTTGTTTCATCTTGGATCTTGATTTTGGGAACTTTTCTATCTTTATTCTCATGACAAGTTTATGGTCTATTCAGCTTGTTGTAAATCAATTTTCTGGGTTCATGTTGATAATATTATCAAGATCTATTCTTTATGCCTGAGATGATGTTTTTATGTCGTTTTTTCTCTGATCTTGTTTCTATTGCAACTTCTACCTTCCCTTATTGATTTTCTTTTAATGAACCTAGGTCAATTTCAGACCTAGGCCTAAACTACGATATGCGTGCGATGGTATACGGGGGAAATACTGGAATATTGCCTAGTGGAATATATGTGTTTGGTGGAATCGAAGGCATAATATGAAAATTGGATGTTTAGGGATAATTTACCATTAACATGAAACGGGGTAATTTTGGGTATTGTCACTATAATGGTTATTGCGCGATTGGGATTGATATATGTAATTTGATATGGATCTTGATATATGTAATTTGGCTAGAACTTGTTATGGGTAAATTGGTGTAAACGTGGTATACATGTAATTTTGGGTATAAAAATTGATCTATGTAAATATGAGCATAGCTTTGTAAACATGTAAATCATGAATCTTGACATACGTAAAACGACATGAAACTTGGTATATGTGTAAATTGGCATACATGTGAAACGACATGAATTGAACATATGTAAATTTGGTATGAATTGGGCATATGTAAAACTGACATGTAATCTAGAACTTGGGCATATGTTGATTATGTAAAATTTGGAGTTGAAACGTATATGATAATTTATGACTTGGTAGAGGTTTAATATGAACGCGCCTAAGTTGGGTTTTGGGTAGTTGGCATGTATTGTAAATAAAAGGCTATAACTTGGCATAACTTCATAGCGAATTATGATAATGCTTTGGGAATATGTTTTGGGGGCAAAAACGTGAATTATGAACTTAGTAATTGGCATATAACTGAAAATATGAACGTGGTTGAAAAATGAACATGAATATGAATATGAACACGAACGTGAACATAGCTAACTCAAGGTTGGGTTGAGTTTGCAGTGTAATTCTGCCTGGAACCACCCGGCACATTCAATGACTGGAAATAATAAGATCCAATGTGAGAAGTTAGTCATATCATGCTTAAACCCGAGGTTAGACTGAGTTGTGGTGTAATTCTACCGGGAACCGTCCGGCATATCCAGTGACCGCAACAACAGGTCTAATGTGAGTGGTTGGTGCATTAACAATTAATTAATGCCGATAAACAGACATGCTAAGAGTGGAAAGGTTAAGTAATATGACATGAATGGATGGGTTAAGTAAACCTGAACTTGATTGCTTGAGGACACTTAACCAATATAACATGTTAATTAGACAAGTGGGTAGGATTAAGTTAAGAACACTTAACCGTTATAACATGACTAGTGGATGGGTTGAGTCAACTTGAATGGGTTGATAACACTCAACCAATATAACATGATGTGTGGCAGGGTTAAGTCAACTTGAACATATAGATAACACTTAACCAACTTGACATGATACATGGGCGGGTTAAGTCATGAATTACTTGAAAACACTTAACCAATTTGATATGCTAGAATAGCGGGGTTAAGTTATGAATCGCTAGACAACACTTAACCAACTTGACATGATACGTGGGCGGGTTAAGTCAAGAATTACTTGGCAACACTTAACCAATGCAATCTGACGAATGGGTGGGTTAAGTTAACTTGGATGGGTTGGCGATGCCTAACCAATATGACATGGTGTGTGGTAGGGTTAAGTAAACGCACGAAGGCAACACTTAACCGATATAACAAGACATGTGGTAGGGTTAACTAAAACAAGAGAAAACACTTAGCCAACTTAACGTGATGGACGGAGAGGGTTAAGTACATATCAGGTTGGTGGGTAATATTAGTATATATAGGCCCACGAACTTAACCGTTAAATAAACATACTTGAATCAATGAGAGGGTTAAGTACATATCGGGTTGGTGGATAATATTAGTAAATATAGGCCCACAAAATTAACCATTAATAAACATGCTTGAATCAGTGGGTTAAGTACATCGCGGGTGGGTGGGTAATATCTGTATATATAGGCCCACATACTTATCCAACAGGAAACCATAGTAACGGGGACCCATTTCAGCAGTAACCCACAAAGATGTATCATGGTACCCTGAAACTAGGCAGGGTGGGCACCAGTAGTATACAATATGCATTCTAGAATTGTGTCGGGCCGCCACCATGGGACTTGATACACCCCAGGGTGGGACCAACATAGGTATCTACAATAATTGGGGGTCGTATGACACACGCAGGTAGCATAATCCCTAGCTGGACCTAGGTCGCATAAACCCTGAATCCAAGAAGCGTTCAATAGGTAGCATAAACCCTAGTTGGACCTATGTCGCGTAAACCCTGGTTGAATCTTGGAAGCGCCCGATAGAAAATCCTAGATTAGATCTAGGTGATAAATAATAGATGTACACCTGAAAGCAACCACAATTTCGGGGATTGGGATCACGTTATCATATGATCATTTTATATTGATCACTAATTGGGACACTAGTCAGGTGGTGCAGAGCAAATAGATATCACTGAAATATTTTTATGATGAAGCTTAGAAATCTTGCGATGTTATACTTGATAGAAACCTTGCGATGTGATACTTGGTAGGAACTTTGTGATGCTACTCTTGATAGGAATTATGGGGTGCTATACTTGATTCACTGTGCCTGTAGCTTATCTTGTCATCGTGCTTATGTTTATTTTTAGTTTATTCATGCCATGTTATCTTTACCTGTTTTTATGCTGAAAGTCACTAGGACTTACTCAGTCTTTTTGACTGACTCGTTTTGTTTCGCCTCTTTTTCTTCCGTTCCCCCCCCCCCCCCCCAGGTTTGCAGGGTGGGAATACAGCTTAGTTTGGATCTTACCAAGCTCCAAGGCTCTTTCGTGTATGGCTTGAATTTCTCTTGGCTAGGGCTTGCTTTGCTTTATTGGGGAATATCACAATTTATTTTTATGCTTCTTTGTTTTTTAGCAAGACATATATTTTAGCTATATAATTGGGTATTGGAAGTTGATGTGCTTTTATTGTAAACAATTATATTTAATAAATGATTTGAAGTACTTTTACTTTACTTTCCGCTACTTTATATATGTCTGTCTTGTAATATTTCTGTCCCAGTACCCATAATGATCCATGGAAGGTAAGGCATTCCCTTTGTGGGTGACCTTAACGGATGTGGGGTATTACATTTGGTATCAGAGCAGAAGGTTACCAGAGTGGGAAAAGTTTTTAAAAGACCTTCTAAAACTAGTTTTCAAAACGTTTACAAAGAAGCAAATTTTCAAGTAAAGTTTTGTTTTATGAAAGGCATATTCCCCAAAGTCATATGCACTAGCTTTTGATTCTCTCTTTGAATCTCTTCTTTCTCTCTTTTCACCATAGTTTTGTAGGAGTAGATGCATGTCAGAGGGAAAAGGAGTGCCCAACCTCCATCTGTAGCCACAGTAGTTTTATTTGCGACTAATCTTATTTCAAGCTTTGTAGGGTTGCCATGCGATGGAGGTAGCTTTCGAGAAACTTGTCAACAAGCCTAAGGATGAGGAACTTGTTGATATGGCTTAATCCACGAAGGAGGAAAAGGTGAAAGGGAAGAGGCCAAAGTGAAGGAATAATAAAACCCATGACAAGAGGGAGTATATTCAGTATGGTAAAAAGGGACATGTAGTTAAGTTTTATAGGACAAGGACAAGGGCAAAGAACAAGATCGTCGAGAGGGCAATTGTATGCTCTCACTACTAGTGTACCCTATAGAGGTGGTAACATTTTTGTTAAAGGTTTGGCTTTTCTTTTCTATCATCCCGTTAGAACTTTGTTTTTGTACATCACACCTTTTAATTCTGCTTCAATAGTTGAGTCTCTGCACCTTAATACTAGCATAGCAGAGGATCCAATTTTTGTCTCAAATCCTGTTAGGGAATCATCTCATTTATTCATGACTTGTTTGGATTTGAGAATGTCTATGCTAAGTGTTGAGTTTAGAAGTAATTCTTATGTTTTTTTTGGGCTATGGGTTGATCCTAGGGACGGAGTGGTTATCCAATAATGGTGTCATTCTTAAGTATGAAAAGAGGGTAGTTAGACTCTTGACTTGCCTTGGTAATGCCATCGAAGTCTAGTGTAAACCTTAGGGTTCTGCCATGCTTAGTTACCTAGAATCTCTTGATACATTTATTGATCCGCTCGAGTGGTGTTCGCCACTAACGTGGATGGTTCATTTCGCTTATGCATGAGTTATAGAAAATCACCTTAGTAAGTACATTTGGCAGCATGGTTGGCATTTATTTGTTTTCAAGAGATAGTTCTTCGACGTGGAATACCGTATAATAAGTAAACAAGATCTAGGATTCACTAATGAATTTTGGAAAGCTTGCATGAAACCATGAGTACATAGTTATGTTTGAGCCGAGTATACTAGAAAAAGAATAAGTGAAAGTGGAACGAGAGGCGACAATGAAATGAGTTCCAACTCATATTTTGGAAATAGGAATTAACAAGCTACGAAATTGTGAAGTTAAAGACGGCCAAAGCACAATGGAGATAAGCTCAAGGAAATGCGACTTAGAAGATTGAAGACTAGATACGCGCATCGTATCTCCTTTTTTTAAGAGTAGATCCTTGATCCCTCTTTTCCTGTAGAGCTTACTTGCATGCTATCTTTTAAGTATATCCTTTCGGTCCTAACCTCAATCCTATTTCTGTTGCAAACGCCATAGGGATCATCTGTTAGTAATACATGTTAGGGCTTGAGGGTGTTCGTTGGGTTGAGTAATTCTTTGGGTGTCAGCCTGATGTTGATTTCGGTCTTCGGGGCTGGTGCTTAGGGAGTTCTTCTCCTAATCAGTATACATGTGATGTAGATTGCTAGTTTTGACATTGCCTAATGGGCACAAAGTTTTTACTTGCTTCTATCATTCGACTGTATCTTTAGGTAGGAACAATTGGGTGTAAACATGTGTTTGAGACATGTTATGATTGATGTTTGCAAGTGGTTGCAAGCGGTTGCTAGTGGTTGCTCGTGGATGCATATACACGCACATTAGACACTAGATCGGCTCAATCACTTTTCATATTGCATATGCATGAGTGTTTATACTTGTTTATGGACGAATTTGAATGTGTTATCATGTGGGTGTTGCATATGGATGGATGTTTGTGCACACATATAGTGTTTATGTGACTAGGACTATCTGCACACATGTTGGACTCATGGCACTAAACATATTTTGCATTAAGAAGATCAATCAGGCCTGATCATTTGCATTAGACAAGGAACATATACACACACTTCTTGCATATGTTCATACAACATTAGAAATCTCTTAAGGACAATGAATGCTTGTGATTAATGATTGAGTAGATGGATGATTGGATGGTAGGACACATTCTTCTTAACCTGAAGATTTCGGGGACGAAATCCTTTAAGGAGGGGAGAATGTAACAACCCGAATTTTAGTAACATGTTGAAAAAAGAAATTAAGGTATAATTAGTTTTTAAAATGAGAATAAAGGGAAACGGGTTGCGCCAATGCGTTCGTCTCGGAATTCTGCATGGAATCGACCCCCAAGTTTTCGAAAATCGGAGTCTTGATGAAGAAGTTATGGCCTGTAGAAGATTCAGCAAACTTTAGGCAGCGTAGAACCAGGCAGGTCGACCTGGGGGTCGACCTGGGGGTGAGGTCAACCAGGTGGTCGACCTGGGGGTCGACCTACCCCTTACAGGTCGACCACGTGGTCGACCTCCCCCCTTACAGGTCGACCTGGTCGGCCTGTTTTGGCCCAGAACCTATTTTTGAAGCCCGAGACGTGTTTTGATGGTCCAGATTGATTCTAGGGTTGCTATAAAGGCCCTAAATAGTTCCTACACCTATAAATACACCCTAAGACCTAACCTAATTGATAATAAATCATTCTTACACCATTATGCTACCAAAATATCTCTTGAACCATGGCCATCGTCTCCAAACCAAAGTACAAGCATTCAAACACAAATCAATTCGAAGAACAAGGCTTCTACAATGATTCAAGACAATAAATCAACAACCCTGCAACATTTTTACAACAAATTCAGTTCTTAATTCCTTATCCACGATCTATAAGTTCTAGTTATTTTCATATTAAAGTAATTAAATTTAATATGGACATGTTATGAAGTGAAATTGGACTTTTGATTCAAGCCTATTCTTGTTTCTTCTTGGATCTTGATTTTGGGAACTTTTCTATCTTTATTCTCATGACAAATTTATGGTCTATTTAGCTTGTTGTAAATCAATTTTCTGGGTTCATGTTGGTGTTATTATCAAGATCTATTCTTTATGCCTGAGATGATGTTTTTATGCCGTTTTCTCTTTGATCTTGTTTTTATTGCAACTTCTACCTTCCCCTATTTATTTTCTTTTGATGAACCTAGGTCAATTTCGGACCTAGGCCTAAACTACGATATACGTGTGATGGTATACGGGGGAAATATTGGAATATTGCCTAGTGGAATATATGTGTTTGGTGGAATCGAAGGCATAATATGAAAATTGGATGTTTGGGGATAATTTACCATTAACATGAAACGGGGTAATTTTGGGTATTGTCATTATAATGGTTATTGCACGATTGGGATTGATATATGTAATTTGATATGGATCTTGATATATGTAATTTGGCTAGAACTTGTTATGGGTAAATTAGTGTAAACGTGGTATACATGTAATTTTGGGTATAAAACTTGATCTATGTAAATTGAGCATAGCTTTGTAAACATGTAAATCATGAATCTTGACATATGTAAAACGGCATGAAACTTGGTATATGTGTAAATTGGCATAAAATTGGCATACATGTGAAATGGCATGAATTGAACATATGTAAATTGGTATGAATTGGGCATATGTAAAACTGACATGTAATCTAGAACTTGGGCATATTTTAATTATGTAAAATTTGGAGTTGAAACGTATATGACAATTTATGACTTGGTAGAGGTTTAATATGAACGCGCCTAAGTTGGGTATTGGGTAGTTGGCATGTATTGTAAGTAAAAGGCTATAACTTGGCATAATTTATAGTGAATTATGATAATGCTTTGGGAATACGTTTTGGGGCAAAAACGTGAATTATGAACTTAGTAATTGGCATATAACTGGAAATATGAACGTGGTTGAAAACATGAACATGAATATGAATATGAACACAAACGTGAATATGGCTAACTCAAGGTTGGGTTGAGTTTGCAGTGTAATTCTGCCCGGAACCGCCCGCCATATCCAGTGACTGCAAACAATAAGATCCAATGTGAGAAGTTAGTCACATCATGCTTAAACCCGAGGTTAGACTGAGTTGTGGTGTAATTCTGCCGGGAACCGCCCGGCATATCCAGTGACTGCAACAACAAGTCTAATGTGAGTGGTTAGTGCATTAACAATTAATTAATGCCAATAACCAGACATGCTAAGAATGGAAAGGTTAAGTAGTATGACATGAATGGATGGGTTAAGTAAACCTAAACTTGATTGCTTGAGGACACTTAACCAATATAACATGTTAATTAGACAAGTGGGTAGGATTAAGTTAAGAACACTTAACTATTATAACATGACTAGTGGATGGGTTGAGTCAACTTGAATGGGTTGATAACACTCAACCAATATAACATGATGCGTGGCAGGGTTAAGTCAACTTGAACATATAGATAACACTTAACCAACTTGACATGTTACGTGGGCGAGTTAAGTCACGAATTGCTTGAAAACACTTAACCAAATTGATATGCTAGAATAACGGGGTTAAGTTATGAATCGATAGACAACACTTAACTAACTTGACATGATACGTGGGCGGGTTAAGTCATGCATTACTTGAAAACACTTAACTAATGCAATCTGACGAATGGGTGGGTTAAGTTAACTTGGATGGATTGGCGATGCCTAACCAATATGACATGGTGTGTGGTAGGGTTAAGTAAGCACGCAAAGGCAACACTTAACCGATATAACAAGACATATGGTAGAGTTAAGTAAAACAAGAGAAAACACTTAGCCAACTTAACGTGATGGACGGCGTGGAATAAGTACATATCAGGTTGGTGGGTAATATTAGTATATATAGGCCCACGAACTTAACCGTTAAATAAACATACTTGAATCAGCGAGAGGGTTAAGTACATATCGGGTTGGTGGGTAATATTAGTAAATATAGGCCCACAAACTTAACCATTAATAAACATGCTTGAATCAGTGGGTTAAATACATCATGGGTAGGTGGGTAATATCTGTATATATAGGCCCACAAACTTAACCAGTAGGAAACCCTTGTAACGGGGACCCATTTCAGCAGTAACCCACATAGGTGTATCATGGTACCCTGAAACTAGGCAGGGTAGGGCACGATTACTGGGCTGATTGTAAGCGATCAAAGCGACGGCGAGTGGTGCAGCAGTGTAGGTTCTAATGGAGTACGGGCGTGCATGCACTTCGAAGCAAAAAAAGCAGGCACTGGGCACCAGTAGTATACACTATGCATTCTAGAATTGTGTCGGGCCGCCACCATGGGACTTGATACACCCCAGGGTGGGACCAGCATAGGTATCTACAATCAGTGGGGGCCATATGACACACGCAGGTAGCATATTCCCTAGTTGGACCTAGGTCGCATAAACCCTGAATCCGAGAAGCGTTCAGTAGGTAGCATAAACCCGAGTTGGACCTAGGTCGCGTAAACCCTGGTTGAATCTAGGAAGCGCCCGATAGAAAACCCTAGATTAGATCTAGGCGACAAATAATAGATGTACACCTGAAAGCAACCACAATTTCGGGGATTGGGATTATGTTATCATATGATCATTTTATATAGATCATCTGTTGGGACACTAGTCAGGTGGTGCAGAGCAAATAGATATCACTGAAATATTTTTATGATGAAGCATAGAAATCTTGCGATGTTATACTTGATAGAAACCTTGCGATGTGATACGTGGTAGGAACCTTGTGATGCTACTCTTGATAGGAATTATGTGGTGCTATACTTGATTCATCGTTCCTGTAGCTTATCTTGTCATCATGCTTATGTTTATTTTCAGTTTATTCATGCCATGTTATCTTTACCTGTTTTTATGCTGAAAGTCACTAGGACTTAGTCTTTATGACTGAACCGTTTTGTTTCGCCTCTTTTTCTTCCGTTCCCCCCCCCCCCCCCAGGTTCGCAGGGTGGGAATACAGCTTAGTTCGGATCTTACCAAGCTCCAAGGCTCTTTCATGTACGGCTTGGATTTCTCTTGGCTATGGCTTGCTTTGCTTTATTGGGGAATATCATAATTTATTTTTTTGCTTCTTTGTTTTTGAGCAAGACAGTTATTTTAGCTATATAATTGGGTATTGGAAGTTGATGGGCTTTTATTGTAAACAATTATATTTAATAAATGATTTGAAGTACTTCTACTTTACTTTCCGCTGTTTTATATATGTATGTCTTGTAATATTTCTGTCCCAGTACCCATAATGCTCCATTGAAGTTAAGGCATTCCCTTTGTGGGTGACCTTAACGGATGTATGGTGTTACAAGTATTGGTGTGGAGATACCTGTTTTAGGATATAAATGTGAAACATTACTCAATCATAGTTTATTCCTGTTATACTTGTCTATCCTTTTGTTATGTTTAAGTTTTGTTAACCTTATACGACACATTATCTTTCTCATCCAGTCTTATTTACCTGTCTTGGCATTTCTATTTTATGCACATTTAAAAATAACTAGAACTCGCCAGACTTTATGTTTGACCCTTTTTCTTTCGCTTCTTTCTTCCTTTTCGCCCAGGTCCTCGGTGTGGGAGCACTCAACAGTGACTAAGACTTTCTCTTATAGCCTGGACTTGGATTTCTTAAGTTGTACCATTCGTTACTTGCTCTCTATTCTACTATAGCTTATGGCAAGGGATACGATTTTATGTACTCTGATGTTTGTTTTAAGAGATGTTTTTATAAGACTGATTTAATGTAACTTGCTTGAGACTAAGATATTTTTAATATTGAAGTTGAAAATTTTCTCTGTTTATTTTATATCTGCCTTGTAAATTTTCTGTACTGTTTATCTATTGCGCTTCACAAAACTTATTGCATTCTCTCATGAGTGACATTAACAAATGTAAGGTGTCACATTTGATATCAGAGCTGAAGGTTACAAGAACAGAGAGAGTTTTTAGAAAATTGTTTTCAAAAGCAAAGTATTTTCAAATAAAAGTCTGTCTTTGAAAAACATATCCCCTCAAGCCATATCCAATATTCACTCGATCTCTTGTTGTATCCTTTTTCTTTTCTTTTCATCATGTCTGGGACACCCAATCTTCCGGAGGGCATTCCATTGCCGACGTGGTTCCGTTGGTATCTTGAGGCTACGACACCTGCCAGAGGTCAAGGAGATGCCCTACCCTCAGCTGTAGCAGGTGGTGCTTTACCTCCATGAGTACATAACTTTTCTAAGTTATGCAAAGAATTCTGCGCCATGGGATGAAATACAGAGAGCTTTGTTAAAGCATGGAACTGGCTCCAAGAGACAGAGAACTTGTTTGGGCTTTTTGAGGTCGATGACCAAAGGAAGATACAGTTGGCCACATGGCAGTTAACGGACGAAGCTTCTTACTAGTGGGAAGTAACGCAAGCAGGACAACCAGTAGCTACTTGGGATGATTTTAGGTAGAGATTCGAGATGAAATTTTTATCTTATCTACAAAAGAGATTACAAATGGAGAGATTCTTGGCTTTGAAACAAGGGGACATATATCTAATAAATATTATGTGAATCAATTCAATCAGCTGGCGAGATTTGGACTGGACTTGGTGAATACACCCCACAAGATGGCGCTTAGATTTGCGAGAGGGTTGAATCAACCACTCAAAGGAATTTCTTTATCTCATATACCGATGGGGGCGACGTTTGAAAGGCTGGTTGACATGGCTCTTATGCACGAAGATGGCAAGGATGAGAAGAAAGACAGTTAGGCTGAAGAGACACAGGAAAAGGGCGAGAAATAGAAATGGCAGCTCGGGAAAGGAAAGCAAAAGAAAAGAGAGGTTGAAAACCTGATAAGGCTCAGATTAAGAAGGATATCAAATGTCATGGTTGCGGAGCTATGGGTCATTTTGTGAAGGATTGCAAAAAGATGAAGGAAGCCTGCTTTAAGTGTGGACAAGTGGGACAATTCAGTAAGAAATGCCCTAGTAAGCAAGGACAAGTGGCTGTAACTTCTGGACAAGTGCATGCTTTAGAGGCTAGTGGACCTAATCGAGGTAGGAAAGTCATAGTCGAAGGTCTGATTTCCTTTTTTGACTATCTATAAGAACGCTGTTTGATTATGGCGCTTCACATTCATTTATATCCAGTTCTTTAGTAAATAGTTTTCACCTTAATACCAGTTTAGTCTATGAACCTGTAGTGGTCTCAAACCCCACAGGAGGATCAGCTCATTTACCCATGATGTATAGGGGTTTGAGAATTTTTATCTTGGGCGTCGAGTTTGAATGTGACGCATACATGCTGGTCTTTATGGGATTCGGTTTGATTCTAGACATGTATTGGCTAGCCATGTATGGTGCCATCCTGGATTGCGAAAAGAGAGTGGTTAAACTTCTTACTTGTCATGGTAGGACTCTCGAAATTTTCTATGAAACATGGGGGTCAGTGAAGCTCAGTTTTCTAGAATCATTTGGCACTTCTATTGACAATTTGCGATCTATACCCATAGTCAGAGATTATCCGGACGTGTTTGAAGAGGTTAATAGGTTACCTCCAAGGCGTGAGATAGATTTCCGGATTTACTTGGTAGAGAATGCGAAGCCAGTTTCTCTACCAGTGCGCCACATGGCTTCTAGAGAGAGGAGGGAGCTTAACAAGCTAGTAAGGGAGCTATTCGAGAAAGGTTTTATTAGGCGAAATATCTCAGAATGGGGAGCTTCAGTCGTCTTTGCAACTAAGACAGATGGCTCTATTCGTCTATGTGTGTATTATAGGGAGCTGAATAAGCTCACCAAGAAGAATAGGCACATGCTACCAGGAATTGACGACCTATTTAATCAACTAGTAGGCACATCAGTTTTCTTGTAGATGGATTTGGTCACCGGGTTTCATCGGCTAAGGGTGGCAGAGGACAACATCGATATGACTGCGTTTAGAACTCCAAATGGTTTCATTGAATGGTTGGTTATGCCTTTTGGGCTAACTAATGCACCTGCCTATTTTATAGACTTAATGAGTAGGGTGTTTAGGGAGTTTCTGAACAAGTTTGTGGTGGTTTTTTTGGACGACATTCTGATCTTCTCAAAGAATGAGGAGAAGCATGCCCAACGCTTAGGAGAGGTTGTAAGCACTCTAAGATCACACCAACTCAAGGAAAATTTTTCTAAGTGACACTTTTGGAGAAAGGAAGTGAGGTTCTTATGGCTTGTAGTCTCCAAGGATGGGATGGTAGTGGACCCCGCTAAAGTCTTCACAGTTCAAGATTGGAGGGCTCCAAAGAATACGACGGAGATGAAAAGTTTTCTTGGGTTGGCGGCTACTATAGAAAGTTTATCAAGGATTTTGCAAGGGTATCGGCCCCACTTACCCGATTGACGAAGAAGAAGTTGACTTTTTCATGGAGCATTGATTGTAAGGATGCCTTTCAGAGATTGAAAAGGGCTCTGACAGAGCCTTAGTTCCGACTTTCCCAGATGGAAGAAAAATGTTTATAGTCTACACAGATGCTTGTGGCATATGGCTTTGTTCCATTCTGATGTAAGAGGGAAGGGTCATATGCTATGGAAGCAGATAGTTAAGGGTTCATGAGAAGAACTTTCATACCCATGATCTAGAGTTGGCTGCAATAGTGTTCGCATTGAAGTCTTGGTGACACTATATACTCGGAGAGAGATTTGAGCTATATACAGATCATAAGTCGCTCAAATACCTATTCTCACAGAAGGATCTCAACCTAAGGCAGCAACAGTGGATGGAGTTCCTAGCGTCCTACGACTTCGAGATAACTTATATCCCGGGCAAGGGTAATGTAGTGGCGGATGCATTGAGTATGCAAAGGATGACTTTATGTCCTCTATATATAGAAAAGAGGAGCATGGAGTACATCTTGACCTTTTATTTTTAATCCATCTACGGATTTCACTATGGGATTGTTAGCATCATTGGAGGTGCGACCTACTATATTAGAGCATATTGGATCTATGCAGCGGGAGGACCTATAAATTTCAGACATCTTGGACAGGCTTGGTAAAGGGGAGACTTCTAGTCACCTAGCTAGATACACAGTGGACGAAAAAGAGTGGTTAAGACGAGATAAAAGGCTATGTGTCCCTAAAATTAGGGAATTTCTTAAGGAAGTACTTAAGGAAGCCCATCATTATCGGATGACAACCATTTGGGCGACGACAAAATGTATCGAGACATGAAGAGGTTTTTTTTGTACTGGCATAAAGAATGATGCGGCGGAATTTGTAGCTCGATGCTTGACTCGCCAAAGAGTAAAGGCCGAACAAAAGAAACTGGGCGGATTGCTTCATCCCTTAGATGTCCCACCATGGAAGTGGTAGAGCGTCTCTATGGATTTCATCGATGGATTGCCCTGATCAAGGAAGGGCAATATGACCATTTGAGTGATAGTGGATAGACTTATGAAGAGTGCTCATTTTGTTCCTGTTAAGAGTAAGAAGACGATAGCTTGGCTAGTATCAGTATATCTTCGAGAGATAGTTCTATTTCATGGGGTAACTTCCAGTATAGTAAGCGACCATGACCCTATCTTTTCTATTGAATTTTGGAAAGAGCTTACAAGAGGCATTAGGCACACAACTACACCATACCACCCTCAGACAGATGGATAGACTGAAAGGGTTAATAGAGTTCTTGAGGATCTTCTAAGACTGTGTACTCTATACCTTCGAGGGACTTGGGAGGAGCATCTCCCTTTGGTGGAATTTTCCTACAATAACAGTTACCAGTCGAGCATAGGCATGGCTCCCTTCGAAGCACTATATGGACGACCTTGTAGATCACCAACTTATTGGTAGGATTCTACGGACAGACTTCTGCTTGGACCACAGATGATTCAAGATACTTCCAAGAAGATTGATCTTACCTGCGGAATAAAGAAAACCGCTCAAGATAGATAAAAATCATATGCCGACAAAAGGAGAACCGATTTATAATTCGAAGTGAGAGATATGGTCATTGTTAAAGTATCACCGCTAAGGAATGTGGTTCGCTTTGGTTTAATAGGGAAGTTGGCATCAAGATTTGAAGGGCCATTCCTCGTAGTGGAAAGGATATGTCAGATGGCTTATAGGATTAAGCTACCGAATATATTACGGGAGTACACGACGTGTTTCATGTTTCCCATTTGAAGAAATGTCTCCATGATTTAGTAGTGATAGTGGAGTCGAGCACACTTAAAGATGTGGAAGTTAAGAAGGAAGCATCAGTGAGAAGCATTCGTACTCAAATCCTTGGATCAGAAATCAAGAAGCTACATAACAAGGAAATTAGATTGGTTAAAGTGCAACGAGGAGAAGACCGCAAAGATGCAACATGGGAACCCAGAGATAGGATTCGCACTTCTTATCCTTTTCTTTTCGAATGTATGTTCTTGACTTCTTTTCCAAGCTTTTTTACTTTTCATTTGCTTCTATCATTCATGTTTAATTATCCTATCATTCAAACCTTTCGATCCTTAGGTAGAACCCAATTGATGGAAACATGTGTTTGAGACATGTTATGACTGATGGTTGCAAGTGGATGCAAGTGTTTGTTCGTGGTTGCTCGTGGATGCTTATACACACACTAGGTACTAGATCAGCTCAATCACTTACATATTACATGTGGATATATGTGCAATTTTTAGTTTTTCTATGGATGGAAGTGGATGAATCATCATATGGATATTGCATTTTGATGAATGATTGTGCACAATATAGAGTTTATATGTTATACTAGGATTATTTGCATACATTTTGGACTCATGGCACAAACATATATCGCATTAAGGAGGTCAACTGAATTATTCGACCACTTGATTTTCGTATTAGTGTAAGGACACATACACAAAACACCTTTGCATATGTTCATACAAACATTAGAAATTTCTTAAGGACAATGGATGCTCAGGATAATGGATGAGGAGATGGTTGTAGGTGATTGTTAGGATAATAACATTCTTCTTAACTTGTAGATTTTGAGGACGAAATCCTTTAAGTAAGGGGGAATGTAACACCCCAAAATTTGATACACTATAACCACCTTTTAAGATAATAATTTGGAAATAACTTAATTAAATATTCAGAATTAAGTAAAATGACATTACCGTTGCGTTCGTCTCGGAATTCTGGTTCAGATAGACCCCAAGTTTGTGTAAAACGGATAACATATGAAAAAGTTATGGGCATTAGAAGTTTGCATACATATAAGGGTCATATATATAAATATAATTCAGAAAAAATCAAAACAAGGCGAGCGGGAAACCAGAACGTTGTGGGATGACCCACTATGGTTTGGGTCAACCCCATGGGTTGGTGGGTAGACCCAGTACCGATTTGGGCAAATTCATTCAACAAATCTGGACTGTTTTTTGGACAATATTCATTGCTGACTCAGCACTACATTCCAATTTACACCCTAGAATCTAAAGGCTGAGGTTGACTCTATGAATCTATAAATAGGTGGCTTCTCCCTTTCCAATTTACACCATTTCTTCATATCTTCTTCCTCTATGAAATTATTCTAAAAATATAAACATATAATTGGAGAATGCTGATGAGATCCAGATTTACAGAGACAACATTCATGACTTGCATACATACAACAACTAAAAGGATTGGATTGGACTTTTCTACGACACATTGTTATATATACAAAAGAGATTTATTCTCTTCTTCACCAAGACCCACTGTGAGTTCCTTGTCATTTTTAGATCTGATTTCTTAGACCATAAACAGTTAAATAAAATTGCGTTAGGACATACAGTGTTAGTAAGATAAATGTTATACATGTTTTCACTATTAATCACCTACGTCGTTATGATAAGTAAAACATACGCCTTTGTTGTTGGATAATCAATAAGTTATATATATCTATCTTCCATTTCCCATTTTCTATGTTTTATATTTATTTCCAGTCTTGCCTATATGCCTATGTGATTCGGTTCTGTTCTCCTTCCACTCTTCTCTCTTTTTATTTACGCTAAGCCTAGGCCTTTGGAAGCCTAGGTTATATCTGATTAGAGTGTGCGTATAATTGGGGCAATAATGAATGACATAAAAAGAAGAATTTAGGCATGTTGTCAAATTGGGGCTGTTTAACTAAATTTTGGGAAAGGGATAACATACACATGTTTAGACTTGCTGTAAGCTAATAAAAAAGGATAATGTGTATATACTTGTTGTAAATTGGTAGAAATGGATAATATACATAAACCTGCATATGTTGTAATTTGGTAACATAGTTGATGAATATTATGCATATGAATTGGACATGTTAGACTTGACTTGATGCAGACATTAAGTAAATAACATGTTATAATATGGTAAGTACCAGTTGTAGGTTAATAAACTAAAACCCTGTGGGAATTGTATACATCTGGGCAGGTGTTTTGGGGAGGGGTTGCACACACATAATGACATGTAATATTACAACCACGCTTATTAGTAAATCTAAACCGGCTAGGTTAAACATGATTATTAATAAGCTAAGAGGTCCCTCGTTGTTCTATTGTATCGGGTTTTGGGGACTCTTAAATCTTAGTTTTGGGGGCATACGCTTAGGTGGTTTGGCTTGTGTCAGTCTTCTATTTGGAACTCATATCAGTTAGTATCCCTGTTAGTATTTTGTTAGAGGGGACCTCGCACTAGGTAGGGGTCATGGCATACTTTACTGAACTGGATAGAAAGAGCTTCATACGGGGACGGGTACGCGCGTTCCGGCAGAATCATGAGCATGCATGAGTCCGAATAGGGAAGATAAGATGTTGTAACACCAGTAAATAGGTCTACGTTATATAGTTGCTGGGTTAGGGAGTGATACAGCCTACTACCGGCGCTGACACATGGTAGTTACGTAGTAGGGAGCCGATCGCATGGGTAGTAATTTGGGTACACCTAATCATGCTGTAGTTTAATTAGGTTAACACCTAATCCGGTTATGTAAGTAGGGTACGACTAATCATTATGTTTATTCCTGTTGTTTAATCTTGCTCTTTAATTCTGTTGTTAAACCTACTGATATGTAATTAGGCTGAGAACCTAATCCTGATGAATTTGTTATACTAGTATTGGTGCAAACATACTGTTTTAGGATAGAAATGTGAAGCATTACTTGATCATGGTTTATTCTTGTTATTCCTATCTATCCCACTGTTCTGTTTAAGTTTAGTTTACCTTATACAATACTTGTGATGACCGGCCACAGCTCCCGCACTATACAAGAGGAGTAATGTGTTGAGAGGTGTATCAGGCAGCTATGGACGGTCATCAAAGTAGGTAATCACAAGCGGAACATGTCGTAGAACTCACAACGCAAGGATAAAATATAATAGAACATATACAACAGATAATAGTAATGAGGCATCATATAACAAAGTTTTGAAAAAAAAATCAACATCTTGAAAGATTATCCAACTAACACCAAAGTTTGTACACCAGTCCTCACTACAACACTCACAGAGCACTCAACAGAGGAAATAGAAATGCTAGATGGTAAGAAAACTTGTATGCCAGCCTCCTGCTTGCCTCCGCACAACAGCATCGTCCTCACTAATCACCAGTAACCTGCTACTTAGTCTGTCCATCCATAACCGGATGAATAGCCCAAGGTAATAAGAGGAGACATAAAACCTTGAGTCAGACAACAGTCTTAGTGAGCGATAAAACAGCTAACCAACTTTATCAATAAAGTATATGAGGATAGGTAGATTAACAAGCCAATCTACCAAACAACAGAGAAGAACTCAACTCCCATCTTCCACCACATCAAACAGTGATAGTCTTTACAATTCATTCAACCAAAGGAATAACAATTCATCCAGGGGAACAAGAACAACCATTGATAACATTCATAGCATCCAGATTACATAGATCTCACGTAGATAATCCTAATCGAGTTTAGCATCCCTCAAGCACTCTCCCCAGAGGCCTAAACCAATATCAGTCAAGCACTCAAGGAACATCTCCCTTGACTTTGGATAATCCACGTGAGATGGTACAAACAGAACAACCAATCATCCATGACTGACTCTAGCTATCACCGCCAATCCTTCTTCGAATCCATCATAATCGTATGACTGGCCCATACTGCCATCTGTCAAGGCTAATGGTAACCCCGGTTCTAGCAAAAAACCCATACGCCTTTCAACGATACGTACCTAGGCCTTTCAACGATACTCAGGGTACTCGACCTACATCCCGTCATTTAGGTGCCCCTATTATACCCATGCTTTGAGCCCGATAGAACCTATGACAACGATAATTCCTCGGCCTTCACATCTCTAGTCGTCTTCACTTGTGACTATCCATAGGCTCAGAACACTTTAGAGCGACAATTACTTCACACAAGCTCAATACAACCTAGAGTCGTCCTTTCACATGAACTCTGTGACGGCCCGCCTCGCACCAGCCTGCATTTCCTCCGAAAGTGCGCTAAACACATGCCCGACTAGCACGGGACGGTTGTCAGGAGAAAGGAAAGAAGGGAACGAACTGATCAAGAACCTGTAAAATGTCTCACAGCGCATGGAGTAAAATATAATAATAATAACATACTTGACATAAAACAGGTGAGACGGTGCATAAGCTGATAACTAAAATCAACATCAACATCAGAGCAGCGGAAATCCAAATACAGCTTATTACAACTTTCCAAATTTACTGTCTCTAAACAAAAGAAAGCTAAAGTAGAAGATGCACCACCAATGCCCAAGAAGTGATCTTCAACAACACAGGGAGAATACTATATATATATATATATATATATATATATATATATATATATATTACGTGGAAGCCTCCTGCTCGTCTTCGGATCATCTACCCGTGCATCACCAGCTAACCTGTCTCTAGTCTGCTCGTGTGAGCACCCAGAGTAATAAGAAGAGACATAAAATTCTGGGTCAGACATAAAGCCTGGTATGAGCGATAAGCATCTAAACATAACAATAATAGGTATACTAAACCATACCTGAACCTGGACCTGCAACCAGAGAGTTAGTACCACATACCGTACAGTACTCTAAGGTGCCATAATAAATAGTGTAAAGAATACGGGGGTGGTGTGTGCATGTCATAATGATAGCAAACAAATCATCCATAGCAACCATCCTCACATCTCTCACTCAGTGCGTAAAACATACGATGTCTACCACTGTCAATCACTAGATCCATCGAAGTAGTGACGGAGTTCAACTTGTACAACTACTGCTACTACCAAGCTTACCACATGGAGTCATGACCAAATCTTTACAAATGACCCCACTTCATTGGTTTATAGCCCTTTAGTCGTACCTAGGCCGTTTCAGCCCTGAATCCGTTCACGTACTTCCCATACATAGTGATCCAAAGTCATAAACATCGACTGCCCCTTGGCACACGTCCCGCAACAAAGCCCAATCATGAAGTAAACTCATCGGTTCCCAACTGGATCCTGAGCTCTAACTTCCCATATTGGACTACCTTTGCATCTAGGGGTCAATACTGGGTCGGGTCGGGTTCCTTTCAAGCC
Organism: Allium sativum; assembly: GCA_030737875.1. Classification (NCBI taxonomy): domain Eukaryota; kingdom Viridiplantae; phylum Streptophyta; class Magnoliopsida; order Asparagales; family Amaryllidaceae; genus Allium; species Allium sativum. The sequence goes on from CM060912.1 coordinate 437,811,358, forward strand.
ATCGGTTCAGGTCGGGTCCACTGCGTTGCGTTGGTGCATGGTCTTCCTCTGACAGCGGTTCGGTTCGGGTCCACTCCATCGCATCGGTTCGGGTCGGGTGTCCCACCTCGGGTCGGGTGCAATCTCCCTTCTAGTTCGTGCTTCCGCTCCGATCCGCTCCCTCCTTCTTTATCCGATCCGATCCTAGTTCAATTAGCGTGGCCTTCCTTCTTGCCAGTTCTCCCAAGTGTCAAGTTCCGATCTGAGCCCTTCGTCCTTAAGTTGATCCGATCCCCAGCTTAACCAACATGGCCTTCCTTTTTGCCAAGCCCCTTTGTACCAGACTTTAGTTCGGGTCGGGTTCCTTGCCCAGGTCTCCAGTCCGATCCGAGCCCATGTCTGATCCGATCTGAAACCTTGCACAACTTTCTGCAACTTTTTCCAGCAACTTGTTTACGCCATTCGACGACGTTTTCGACAAATCTAACTATACTAATCAATCACAAATCATCCCGAACAGTCATAGTAACATAACAAACTAACCACAAACACCAAAACAATGAATTTACATGTCCAAGTGGATCAAATATACCCAAAACCCCATAATTTCCCTTAAGCATGTTTAAGCAAAACTAATCATAGGGTTAACAAAACTTAATCAAATTAAACCAAATTTCTACCAGAGGCATAAAATATTATTTTCTAATTTATAGACATTTTTCCAGAATTTATTAGTGTGTAAATTCGCTAATCTTCACTAATTACCCTTAATTAACTGTAATTAGTGTCAAAATGATGCTAATCACTCACCTTGGCCACAAACGAAATTCTCAGAACTGAAACCTTGCTGATTTGGACGAATACTGATGTCTAACAACAGCTCTAGCTTTGCTTTCGTGTTTCCTCTCCTTAATTTGGTGTAGATTAAGCCAAAACTTGATTAGAAGGTGATTTGGGTGTTGGAGGCCATTGCTAAGGTTGCAAGAAAGAAAGTGGCGGCTGAAAGAAATGTTTCCTAACCCTAATCAGCCCCTATACATCTCCAATCCGGAAATCCCCTTTGGGCCTAGCTGCTAATTACCCGGTTAAGCCCATTTAAGCTGTTTTTCACCATCTGAAACTTGTTTCAGCCATATCTCCCAAACGGTTAGTCCGTTTGGCTAATGTGACCACTCTACGGAATTGTAAACCATCATCCGGAGCTAATGGAAGTGGTTTCAGGTCAAAATTCCTTTCCAGTCAAAAGTTATGGCCAAAACAGTACCAATTAGGGGTAAAATGGTCATTTAATAATCGAAAAAAATCATGAACATGGGAAATGACCCCAATAGTCGTCTCCCAAGGTTACATGACCATATGACTTCGTATTTGAAAGAAATAAATATCCTACGATCCTATGATGCGTAGAATACGGGTCGTTACACTCTCCCCCCCCCCCCCCCTTAAGAAATTTCGTCCTCGAAATTCCTTAACCCAAAATATACAAAAGATCCCGCATGCCTAACAACCACATACAACAATCAAACATGCAAAGTAAGCAAACAAGCCTACCCTAGCATGCGGAAAACTAAATCGAAGTGAAAATCTTACCAGGCATAGAGTTATGGGTATGTCTTCCTAATGCTCTCATCTGTTTCCCAAGTGCAATCATTCTCGTCCTCGCCCCACTGAATCTTGACTAGCTTCACCGCCTTCCTTCGAAGTTGCTTCATGTCGTGCTCGACAATACGGGCCGACTTGCGGTTCTCAACCGCCTCGGGTTCTACTTCGAAGTCCTCTAACTGATCAGGTGAAATAGTCGTACCTGAGTCGTGCACGAACTTCCTTAGTTGGGAAACATGAAATACATTGTGAACTCCCGCCATCTTCTCTGGTAAGTCAACTCTATATGCCAAATTCCCGACTGGTTCAAGAACAGGGAATGGGCCAACAAATCTTGGTGCTAACTTGCCTCTCCTGCCAAATCGTATCACGCTCTTCAACGGAGAAATCTTGACAAACACCAAGTCACCAACGGAGAATTTTAAGTCTCTTCTCCTCTTATCAGCATAACTCTTCTTCCTATCTTGGGCAGCTTTCATTCGTTGTTGAATGATCCTGATTTTATCTGAAGTTTCCCTCACCACATCTGGTCCAAGCATAAACTTCTCGCTAGTCTCTATCCAACATGATGGTGAATTGCACGGTCTTCCGTACAAAGCTTCATATGGAGCCATACCGATACTGGATTGGTAGCTATTATTATATGCAAACTCTACTAGATGCAAATGGTCATCCCATGATCCACCAAAATCCAATATACATGCCCTCAAGAGATCTTCCAAAATACGATTCACCCTCTCCGTCTGACCGTCGGTCTGAGGATGATATGCGGTACTGAGATGTAACTCTGACCCTAGAGCCTCTTGTAAGCTCTTCCAAAACCCACTAGTGAACAACGGGTCTCGGTCACTCACAATGCTTTTAGGTACTCCATAAAATCTCACTACCCACTTCATATACAATTCTGCTAACTTAGCTGTCGTTCTGGTCGATTTGACTGGTATGAATCTTGCACTTTTAGTCAATCGATCCACAATTACCCAAATGCTATCATATCCCGACCTAGTCCTTAGTAAACCATCGATGAAATACATCGAGACTTGCTCCCATTTCCATTTGGGAACTTCTAATGGCCGCAACAACCCACTAGGCTTTTTTTGCTCGGCTTTAACTAGCTGGCAATTCATGCATTTGGATATAAACTTCCCAATGTCTCTTTTCATCCCTTCCCAGTAGTAAGTCTGCTTCATATCTCGATACATCTTATTACCACCGGGGTGTATAGTCAGTTTTGAGTGATGACACTCTCTAAGCACTTCATCCCTCAATCCATCGACATTGGGTACAACAAGCTTTCCATTCTTTCTAAGCCATCCATCTCGATCAAGCCCATACTTGTTCATCTCCTCATCGATACCCAGCTCTAACTTGGAGATGATTTCCAATAGGTTAGGATCGTCCCTTTGACTAGAGCCGATCCGCTCAATCAAAGTGGGTCAGATCGTTAAGCTTGCTAACATTTCTGGATCCAATTCACACTTTGGTCTGAAATCATACCCAGCGATGTACACCAGTTGCTTCCATTCCAGAAACATAGCTCCTAAACTGGCATGTCTCCTACTCAATGCATCAGTCACCGCATTGCCCTTTCCCGGTGTATATGCGATGCAAAAATCATAGGAAGCCAAGAATTCTAACCACCTTTGTTGCCGGAGATTTAGATCCTTCTGAGAGAAAAGATATTTCAACGACTTATGATCCGTAAACAACTCAAATCTTTCTCCCAAGAGATAGTGTCTCCACATCTTCAACGCGAACACGATCGCTGCCAATTCCAAATCATGGGTAGGGTATCTTCTCTCGTGCGGTTTCAATTGCCGACTTGCATAAGCTACAACCCTACCGCCTTGCATCAATACAACACCCAGTCCGGTACCACAGGCATCCGTGTATACCGTCATCTCTTCATTCCCCTTAGGAATGACTAACACTGGTGCGCATGTCAACTTGTCCTTTAGACTCTTGAATGCATTCTCGCACCTTTCATCCCAGACAAAAGCTTGATTCTTCTTGGTCAACTGGGTCAATGGTGCTGCTATCTTGGAGAAACCTTGGATAAACTTACGATAATATCCAGCTAACCCCAAGAAACTTCTTACATCTGTTGCATTCTTGGGCATAGGCCAATCCTGTACCGTAGCCACCTTTGCCGGGTCCACGACAATACCATTCTCTGATACAACATGGCCCAAGAACCTCACTTCCCTCCTCCAGAAGTGACACTTAGAAAACTTTGCTTTCAATTGGTGTTTTCTCAACACCTCCATCACTATTCTTAAATGTTCCTTGTGTTCTTCCTCTGTCCTCGAATAGACCAAAATATTATCAACGAACACAAGGACAAGCTTATTCAACTGATCTCTGAATACCCTATTCATAAGATCCACAAAATATGCTGGGGCATTGGTCAGCTCGAATGGCATGACCAACCACTCATAAAATCCAGACGGCGTCCGAAATGACGTTTTAGCTATACTATCAGCTTCCACTCTGAGCTGATGAAAACCTGTCGCGAGATCCAACTGAGAAAATACTCTCGCGCCACTCAACTGATCGAACAAATCATCTATCCACGGTAGAGGATACTTGTTCTTCCTCGTCACTTTATTCAACTCGCGGTAGTCTACACACAAACGAAGGGAACCATCCGCCTTGGTAGCAAACACAACTGGTGCTCCCCATTAAGAAACACTCCTTCTAATAAATCCCTTCTTCAAAAGATCGCTGATTTGCACCTCGAGCTCTCGCTGCTCCCTTGGTGCCATACGACGAAGTGGCATCACTATAGGTCTGGCATCTTTCACCAAATCAATACGGAACTCAATCTCTCGATGTGGTGGAAGCCCGGTCACTTCTTCGAAAACGTCCGGATACTGGCCAACCACGGGCAAACCTGACAACTCAGTATGCGGAATGTCGAGGGAGTTTAAAAAACTAGCCAATACCCCCTCACTGGGTAGACCACCAAACACTATCCTCCGCCCATCATCCGCTCTAGCTGTCACCAAAAAGCCCTCACAGTCTACCACCACCCCGTATCTTCAGAGCCAATCTACCCCCAAAATAATGCCAAACCCGGTAAAGCCCAAAACAAAGCAATCACAAACAAACATGCATCCATGACTCGATAATACCACATTACGACAAACCATGCTAAGGCTAGTCGAACCACCAATCGGGTTCATCACCACTAAAGGTCTATCGACAATCTCGGGCTCCAATCCTAACCTATCTACCAGGTCACTAGATATGAAAGAACTAGAAGCTCCAGTATCAAACAAAACTCTAACAGGAACATCATAAATAGAAAGCATACCTTGAATGACGACATTCTTTCCCTTCTCCGCTGCGGTTGGGGCATTCAACGAAGAAGGAATAGCATTAAGGGCATATGCTTTCACCATTTGCTTTTCTTTGGGGGGTTGCGGACACTTGTCCTTGTGATGTCCCATCTGGCCACAGTTGAAGCACTTCCTATCCGCTGGCTTGGTCCGACAATTACTAGCATAATGGCCCTTCTTACCACAGCTGAAGCACTCAACATCTTGCTTATTCTTTTTCTTCTGGCCATCCGTAGTCTGATTCTGCTTCCTCTTATTCTGGGAACCACCCTTGCCTCCACCACTTGCTTGTGGCTTTGGCTCATCTGCGGATGCAACCTCAGTCTTCAGCTTAGGGTAGAGGCTTTCTGATCTTAATGCTTTCCCCACAATCGATTCAAACATCACATCGATGTGGTTAATAAGCCTTTCCCCCAAGTACTGATCCAAACCAGTTATGAATTTCTCATTCTTCTTCTCGGCAGTATCAATAAGAGATAACCCATATTTTGACAAAGTGTCGAATTCAGCAATATACTCCGAGACAGCTCTGCCATTCTGCTTGAGCTCCAAGAATTTCTTAAACAGCACTGACTTCTGAGCAGCTGGAATGAACTTCTCGCTAAAGCGGACCTTAAACTGCTCCCAAGTAATCTGATCTTCGGGAGTAGCTGCCTTTATAGCATTCCACCAATTCATTGCCCGCCCTTGCAGCTGACGGGACGCTAGATTTCTCTTCATCGCATCCTCGATGCCCAAATCCTCGAAGATACGTTCGCAACTATCCAACCAATCCTGAACATCCGTAGCCGACTCCGTTCCGTGGAACGGCTTCCCACCAAGGCTAGTATAATCCTTATTCAGCTTGGCGAAGTCGACTCTCGGCGCCTGCACTATTGGACAACCACCATTTCCACCATTGGGAGCTACCCTCTGCACATCCCTAAGCATCTCTCTCATGAGGTCAGTAAACATCGTCCTCATGTCAGCAGCATTCCCATTATTGGCTCCCCTACCAGCACCTCTAGCATATCGGCTCATCGTCAATCTGATAAAGGGAAACGATTAACGACCCCATAGTGGTGCTAGTGCAGTACGACTTCATTCTTATACTACTAATAGTATATATATAACTTTAAAAACCAAAATAATCACAAATACGCTCTCTCATATACGTATATTATCTCTCCCTGATAACTTCCCTAGGTTAACTACGCAACCTAGAGCTCTGATACCAAGTGTGACGGCCCGCCCCGCACCAGCCAGCATTTCCTCCGAAAGTGCGCTGTGCACATGCCCGACTAGCACGGGACGGTCGTCAGGAGAAAGGAAAGAAGGGAACGAACTGATCAAGAACCTATAAAATGTCTTACAGCGCATGGAGTAAAATATAATAATAATAACATACTTGACATAAAACAGGTGAGACAGTGCATAAGCTGATAACTAAAATCAACATCAGAGCAGCGGAAATCCAAATACAGCTTATTAAAACTGTCCAAATTTACTGTCTCTAAACAAAAGAAAGCTAAAGTAGAAGATGCACCACCAATGCCCAAGCAGTGATCTTCAACAACACAGGGAGAATACAATATATATATATTACGTGGAAGCCTCCTGCTCGTCTCCGGATCATCTACTCGTGCATCACCAGCTAACCTGTCTCTAGTCTGCTCGTGTGAGCACCCAGAGTAATAAGAAGAGACATAAAACTCTGGGTCAGACATAAAGCCTGGTATGAGCGATAAACATCTAAACAGAACAATAACAGGTATACTAAACCATACCTGAACCTGGACCTGCAACCAGAGAGTTAGTACCACATACCGTACAGTACTCTAAGGTGCCATAATAAATAGTGTAAAGAATACGGGGGTGGGGTGTGCATGTCATAATGATAGCAAACAAATCATCCATAGCAACCATCCTCACATCTCTCACTCAGTGCGTAAAGCATACGATGTCTACCACTGTCAATCACTAGACCCATCGAAGTAGTGACGGAGTTCAACTTGTACAACTACTGCTACTACCAAGCTTACCACATGGAGTCATGACCAAATCTTTACAAATGACCCCACTTCATTGGTTTATAGCCCTTTAGTCGTACCTAGGCCATTTCAGCCCTGAATCTGTTCACGTACTTCCCATACATAGTGATCCAAAGTCATAGACATCGACTGCCCCTTGGCACACGTCCCGCAGCAAAGCCCAATCATGAAGTGAACTCATCGGTTCCCAACTGGATCCTGAGCTCTAACTTCCCATATTGGACTACCTTTGCATCTCGGGTTATTGGTCAATACTGGGTCGGGTCAGATTCCTTTCAAGCCATCGGTTCGGGTCGGGTCCACTGCGTTGCGTTGGTGCATGGTCTTCCTCTGACAGCGGTTCGGTTCGGGTCCACTCCGTCGCATCGGTTTGGGTCAGGTGTCCCACCTCGGGTCGGGTCGGGTGCCATCTCCCTTCCAGTTCGTGCTTCCGCTCCGATCCGCTCCCTCCTTCTTTATCCGATCCGATCCTAGTTCAATTAGCGTGGCCTTCCTTCTTGCCAGTTCTCCCAAGTGTCAAGTTCTGATCCGAGCCCTTCGTCCTTAAGTTGATCCGATCCCCAAGTTAACCAACATGGCCTTCCTTTTTGCCAAGCCCCTTTGTACCAGACTTCAGTTCGGGTCGGGTTCCTTGCCCAGGTCTCCAATCCGATCCGAGCCCATATCCGATCCGATCCGAAATCCTGCACAACTTTCTGCATCTTTTTCCAGCAACTTGTTTACGCCATTCGACGACGTTTTTGACAAATCTAACTATACTAATCATTCACAACTCATCCCAAACAGTCATAGTAACATAGCAAACTAACCACAAACACCAAAACAATGAATTTACATGTCCAAGTGGATCAAATATACCCAAAACCCCATAATTTCCCTTAAGCATGTTTAAGCAAAACTAATCATAGGGTTAACAAAACTTAATCAAATTAAACCAAATTTCTACCAAAGGCATAAAATATTATTTTCTAATTTATAGACATTTTTCCAGAATTTATTAGTGTGTAAATTCGCTAATCTTCACTAATTACCCTTAATTAACTGTAATTAGTGTCAAAATGATGCTAATCACTCACCTTGGCCACAAACGAAATTCTTAGAACTGAAACCTTACTGATTTGGACGAATACTGATGTCTAACAGCAGCTCTAGCCTTGCTTTCGTGTTTCCTCTCCTTAATTTGGTGTAGATTAAGCCAAAACTTGATTAGAAAGTGGTTAGGAGGTGATTTGGGTGTTGGAGGCCATTGCTAGGGTTGCAAGAAAGAAAGTGGCGGCTGAAAGAAATGTTTCCTAACCCTAATCAGCCCCTATACATCTCCAATCCCGAAATCCCCTTTGGGCCTAGCTGCTAACCCGGTTAAGCCCAATTAAGCTGTTTTTCACCATCTGAAACTTGTTTCAGCCATATCTCCCAAACGGTGAGTCCGTTTGGCTAATGTGACCACTCTACGGAATTGTAAACCATCATCCGGAGCCAATGGAAGTGGTTTCATGTCAAAATTCCTTTCCAGTCAAAAGTTATGGCCAAAACAGTACCAATTAGGGGTAAAATGGTCATTTAATAATCGACAAAAATCATGAACATGGGAAATGACCCCAATAGTCGTCTCCCAAGGTTACATGACCATATGACTTCGTATTTGAAAGAAATAAATATCCTACGATCCTATGATGCATAGAATACAGGTCGTTACAAACTCAATACAACTTGAGTCATTCTCACATTCGTTGCGTACGACGAACAAATCACATCACTTTGAGCATCCTCATCTGGACTCTCATCGAAGTTACCATCTCAACAGCCTTGAGTTATTATACCCTTCGTTGTTCTACACCAATCAACGAACACTTTTCAACACTTCGAACCTTCCAACTTGAATATACTTCGAAGACCCAACATCATCGGGCCATACAGCATTAACGTACTTAGGTCGTTCACGACCTAAGCCTCATAACTACCCAAACTTCGTAACTACCCAAAGCATTACAACGACTCAAAGCTTTAGATCTAATTCCTTAGATCTAAAAATGACCCAAGACCTTAGATCTAACTCCTTAGATCTAAAAATGACCCAAGACATTAGATCTAACTCCTTAGGTCTAAAAATGACCAAGAGCTAAGAAAAAACGACCCAGAGCTAAGGAAAACGACCCAGAGTTAAGGAAAAACGACCAGAGCTAAGAAAAACGACCCAAAGCTAAGGAAAACGACCCAGTGCTAAGGAAAACAACCCAGTGCTAAGGAAAAACAAGAACAAACCCTTATATGCTTTATTGAATCCATGTGAGAGATGCATATCACTCATCGATTCTCAGAACAAGTCAAAATTGATGAAATAAGAACTCGAACAACAAGCACCTCGCACCAAACACTTTGATCCGATGAATTCTTGCTTCAATTGACATAGATCTAGCCTCCAATGGTGTAGATCTTCAATTTCTCTCCTCGGATTATGATTTTTAATGGTGGAAAGGTGTTAGAGGAAGGAGGAACTCAAGACCTCCCATGAGAGAATGGAAAATCCAACACTTTCTTATATCCCTTACCCCCTATTTATAGTTTCCACCAACCCCCAAATGGGCCTTCCTAATTCAGGCCATTTTGGCTTACCAAACCTGGACAGCCAACAGAAAAAGATTAAAATAGTGATTTCTCCCAAACCGCTGAGCCAAATCTTTAATGTAACCACTCTATGGAAAGGCAATCATCAATTCCTTTCCAGTAGCATAGGTCTCACCCTCTGATTCGACCCGAGTAAAAAGTTATGCTTTGTACAAGATTGACAAAGGCAAAATGGTCACAAAAAAAATTGGTAAATATTATGGATATGTCTCACATCACCATAAGCAACATACCAAAAGATGAGAATGATCCAGCCCTTAGGGAATAAAATAAAAATATTTTACAATCTTCCGATACGTAAAATGCGGGCTTTTACATTCTTCCCCCCTTAAGAATTTCGCCCCCAAATTCCAAACAATCATAGGAACCACAACAATTCTGCATGCCTATCATCCATGGGAAGCCAATTCTATCACCAAAACTAGCAACCATCAAGCCATGCATCCATAGCCTTATCATAGCACACGGAATTCTATCAAACAACAACAAAGATAATGACAAAATCAACAAGTAATAATGATGGCGCTATATCAATGGGTCATACAGATGAAGAGTTTTGGATGGGTCATCTTTATACTTTCTCTCTCGTCTCCCACGTAACATCGTCGACATCCCCACTCCATTGTACCTTAACTAAATTAAACGTCTTTTCCCTAAGTTGTGTCGTGTCATTCGCCATAACACGAAGCGGTTTACGAGATTTCATAACTACAAACTCAACTATAAGGTCGACATACTACTCTGGAGGTACTACCACATCCATACCATGCGAATATGTTCACAAAAATGACTCACAAAAACATTGTGCACACTCTACATCTCTAGCATAAAATCAATCTGTACGCGAGCTTTCCAATTTGCTCCTTTATTGGAAACGGTCCAACAACCTAGGAGCTAAGTTTCCTTTACTTCCGAACCAAACCACATGCTTCAATGGAGAAATATTCACGAAAACCATATTGCCATCATCGAATTCCAAATCTTTTCGACGTTTATCAGCATAACTTCTTTTGATGATCTTAGTCCGCCTTCATTCGTTGCCCAACGATCTCGATACAATCCGAGGTCTCTCTAATCATTTCGGGCCCAAGTACCAACTTTTCTCTAGTTTCTAACCAACAGGCTGGAGAATTGTACAGCCTCCAATACAATGCCTCGTATGGTGTCATCCCAATGCTAGATCGGTTGCTATTATTATACGAAAACTCAACTAAATGTACACGGTCCTCCCATGATCCATCGAAATCTAACACACAAGCCCTCAGGAGATCTTCCAAAATTTGATTGACTCTCGGTCTGACCATCAGTTTGGGGATGATATGCCGTACTCTAGAACAAATCGGTTCCCAAAGCTTCTTGCAAACTTTTCCAAAATCCACTCATGAATAATGGATCTCGGTCACTCACTATACTCTTTGGGACACCATGGAATCGAACTATCTATTTTACATAAAGTTCATCCAGTTTCGACGCCGTCCTCATCGAATTTGCAGGAATGAATCTCGCACTTTTGGTCAAACGATCCACAATAACCCAAATCCCTTCACTTCCTGCCCTTGTCCTAGCTAGTCCATCGATAAAATCCATCGACGCTTTCTCCCACTTCCATGTAGGAACTTCCAATGGCTGAAGCAAACCACTCAACTTTCTCTATTCAGCTTTCACTAACTAACAAATCATACACTTGGAAATGAATTTTCAACCATCTCGCTTCATACCTTCCCAGTAGTAAACTCGCTTCAGGTCTAGGTACATCTTATTACCACCGGAATGAATCGTCGACTTCGAGTTACATTCTCTCAAAACCTCATCTCTCAATCCATCAATATCAGGAACAACTAATCGTCCTTTCTTTCGAAGCCAACTTCTCGATCGACTTCGAACTCTTTATCTTCCAGTTCCAATTTCTGGATAACCTCGACAAGCTTTACATCTTGCTTTTGGCCCTCGCCAATTCTTTCGATAAGAGTAGGTCTTATCGTTAAGCTTGCCAATATTTCAGGTTCCAATTCGCATTCTGGCCTAAAATCAAACCTTGCCAAATACTTGAGGCTCTTCCATTATGAAAACATCGCTCCCAAACTTGTGTGTCTTCTACTTAACGCATCTGCAACTACGTTACCTTTGCCAGGAGTATAGGCTATGCCAAAATCATGCTAGAAACTCTAGTCATCGTTGCTGCTGAAGGTTCAAGTCCTTTTGGGAGAAAAGATACTTCAACGACTTATGATCCGTAAACAACTCGAATCGAACTCCCAATAGGTAATGTCTCCATGTCTTCAGAGCAAACACAATTGCCGCCAGCTCCAAATCATGAGTTGGGCAATTCTTCTCATGCGGCTCCAGCTATCGACTTGCGTAGGCCATAACTTTATCCTTCACCACTCTCAACTAGTGGAATCTCGTTGCCAAATCCATCTAAGAAAACACTTTGGATTCATGAAGCTGATCGAATAAGTTATCAATCCTTGGCAATGGACAATTGTTCTTCTTAGTCACCTTGTTCAGCTCACGATAGTCCACACGCAACCTTAACGATCTGTTTGCCTTGGTTGCAAACACGACTGGTGCACCCCATTTGGATACACTCCTCCGAATGAATCATTCCCCCAAAAGGTTTCAAACTTGCACCTCAATCTCTCGCTATTCCTAAGGCGCCATCCGCCTAAGAGGCATAACGATTGGTCTAGCACCCTCGACCAAATCGATCTTAAACTCAATCTCACGATGCGGCGACAACCCTTTGACTTTGTCAAAGACATACTTATACTCCTTAGCGATTAGCATAGATGCCAAGTCTTCTTGTGAAATCACAAGCGAATATAACAACTCACAAAGACACCATCCTCGGGTTCACCCCAAGCCAACACCTATCGCCCTTCCACATTCCCGACTTTCACCTCTAGCTTTTCGCAATTCACACTTGCTGCATTCCTCTTGGGCCAATCCATGCCCATGATGATCCTAAACCTAGCGAAATTCACATTAAGAATCCATTCATAAATAAGCATCCTTGATCAAACGATACTAGATCCACAAAGTATGCAAAGAGCAGATGAACCCATACTACACTAGTTACAACTAAAGTTATATTACAACTCCAAGTTCTGAACCCATTCAAACACAATCTTATTATAGGTAAAAGAAGACAATTTCTAGTACCGAATAGAAGTCAAACAGACTCCATAGGAAGAAAGCATCTTTGAGCTAACAACAACTTCTTCTAATTCTCATCAGGAATGTTATAAGAGATTGGAGTAACTTCCAAAACACAAGCTTCCTCCGATTGCTTATTCTTTAGAAAATCCGGGTAGTCTTTCTTCTTATGTCCAGGCTTGCCGCATGTAAAGCAATTAATCTTGGCTCTTGGCTTCTTACAATCCTTTGCATAATGGCCCTTTAGTTTACAGTTAAAGCAAATGTCATTCTTCTTGGGTTTCTTCCTTTCTTTATTTTTCTTCTTTGTAGCACTGTGGCCAACAAAGGTTTCTTCATCTATAGGAGAACAGTCCCTCTGCCACTTAGCAGACTCCCTTCTGGGTACTTGCATAGGAACACCACACTCTACTGCCGATTCCAAGATAGGTATCCTTAACATAGTCAATGCCATCATGGCCGCCCCAAACATGACCAGGTATTCCAGTGCAACTACTAAATCTCCTAATTGGACTCCATCTCCTACTTCTCCAGTCTCAGACTCATCCTTAGTAGTGTTTCCTAAAGTTTAACGGCTTGTTCTAAATCTAAAAACTAGAATGATTAGTCCACATAGAAAATAACTGCTAAAGATATACAACTGCTACTACTATATATAATATATATAGTAAGCATCCAAATGGAATCTACAAGTACGTCTCTCATACGTGATTACGTCCTCGAACTTTGGCCAAAATCATTGACTAGAGCTATGATACCAAATGTGACAACCGCCTACAGCCCCCGCATTATACAAGTGGAGTAATGCGCTGAGAGGTGTATCAGGCAGCTATGTACGGTCATCAAAGTAGGTAAACACAAGCGGAACCTGTCGTAGAACTCACAGCACAAGGATAAAATATAATAGAACATATACAATATGTAATAGTAATGAGGCATCATATAGAAAACTTTTGAAAAAAAGTTCAACATCTTGAAAGATTATCCAACTGATACCAAGTTTGTACACTAGTCCTCACTACAACACTCACAAGCACTCAACAACGGAAATAGAAATACTAGATAGTAATAAAACTGGTACACCAGCCTCCTGCTCGCCTCCGCACAACAACATCGTCCTCACTAATCACCTGTAACGTGCTACTTAGTCTGCCCATCCACAATGAACAGTCCAAGGTAATAAGAGGAGATATAAAACCTTAAGTCTGACAATAGTCTTAGTGAGAAATAAAAAAGCTACCGACTTTATCAATAAAGTATATGAGGATAGGTAGATTAACAAGCCAATCTACCAAACACCAGAGAAGAGCTCAACTCCCATCTTCCCCCACATCGGACAGTGATAGCCTTTACAATTCATTCAACCAAAGGAATAACAATTCATCCAGGGGAACCAGTTGAACCATTGATAACAATCATAGCATCCAGATTAAATAGATCTCACGCAGACAATCCTAATCGAGTTTAGCATTCCTCAAGCACTCTACCCAGAGTCCTAAACCAATATCAGTCAATCACTCAAGGAACATCTCCCTCGACTTTGGATAATCCACGTGAGATGGTACAAACTGAACAACCAATTATCCACGTCTGACTCTGGCAATCGCCGATAATCCTGCTTTGAAACCATCGTAATCGTATGACTGGCCCGTACTGCCATCTGTCAAGGCTAATGGTAACCCCGGTTCTAGCAAAATCCCCAGACGCTTTTCAATGATACGTACCTAGGCCTTTCAACGATACCCAGGGTACTCAACCTACATCGAGTCTTTTAGGTGCCCTATTATACCCCTTCTTTGTGCCCGCTAGAACCTATGACAACGTCAATTCCTCGGCCGTCACAACTCTACCATCTTCACTTGAGACTATCCATAGGCTCAGAACATTTTAGAGCAACCATTACTTCACATGAGCTCAATATACCCTTGAGTCGTCCTTTCACATGAACTCAATACAACCTTGAGTCGTTCTCACATTCATTCCATATAACGAACAATGAACAACGAACAAATCACATCACTTCGAACATCCTCATCCGGACTCTCGTCGAAGTTATCATCTCAACACCCTTGAGTTGTTATACCCTTCATTGTTCTACACCGATCAACAAACACTTATCAACCCTTCGAACCTTCCAACTTGAATATACTTCGAAGTCCCACCATCATCGGGCCATATGGCATTAACATACTTAGGTTGTTTCCCACTATGTCGTTCACGACCTAAGCCTCATAACGACCCAAACTTTATAACGACCCAAAGCATTACAAAGACTCAAAGCTTTAGATTAATTCCTTAGATCTAAAAATGACCCAAGACCTTAGATCTAACTCCTTAGATCTAAAAATGACCCAAGACAT
Source organism: Allium sativum (assembly GCA_030737875.1). Lineage (NCBI taxonomy): Eukaryota > Viridiplantae > Streptophyta > Magnoliopsida > Asparagales > Amaryllidaceae > Allium > Allium sativum. The sequence goes on from CM060912.1 coordinate 437,826,451, forward strand.
TAGATCTAACTCCTTAGGTCTAAAAACGATCCAGAGCTAAGAAAAAAACGACCCAGTGCTAAGGAAAACGTTCCAGAGCTAAGGAAAACGACTCAGAGCTAAGGAAAAACGACCCAGAGCTAAGGAAAACGACCCAAAGCTAAGGAAAATGACCCAGAGCTAAGGAAAACGATCCAGAGCTAAGGAAAATCATGAACAAATACTCATATGCTTTATTGTATCCATGTGAGAGATGGATATCACTCACCGATTCTCCGAAACAAGTCAAAATTGATGAAATAAGAATCCGGACAGCAAGCGCCTCGCACCAAACACCTTGATCCGATGAATCCTTACTTCAGTTGACGTAGATCTAGCCTCCAATGGTGTAGATCTTCAATTTCCCTCCTCGGATTATGATTTTTAATGGTGGAAATGTGTTAGAGGAAGAAGGAACTCAAGACCTCCAATGAGAGAATGGAAAATTCCAACCCTTTCTCATATCCCTTACCCTCTATTTATAGTTTCCACCAACGCCCTAATGGGCCTTCCCAATTCAGCCCATTTTGCCTTAACAAACCTGGATAGCCAACGGAAAGACCTTAAATCGGTGATTTCTCCCAAACTGCTGAGCCAAATTTTTAATGTAACCACTCAACGGAAAGGCAATCATCAATTCCTTTACAATGGAACAGGTCTCACCCTCTGATTCAACTCGAGTCAAAAGTTATGCCCTGTACAAGACTGACAGAGGCAAAATGGTCACAAACAAAATTGGCAAAAATTATGGACAGGTCCCACATCCCCATAAGCAGCATACCAAAAGATGAGAATGATCCAGCCATCAGGAAATAAAATAAAAATATTTTACGATCTTCCGATACGTAAAATGCGGGCTGTTAAAATACTGTACCTTTCTCATCCAATCTTATTTACCTGTTTCGACATTTCTATTTTATGCACATTTGAAAATAACTTGAACTCGCCATACTTTATGCCTGACCCTTTTTCTTTCCCACTACACCAAATAAGCAAATTTGAAACGTATAATACTTTTTGTTTGAAACACTCGTTTTTTGTTTCTCCGCTTGAAATAGTAATTTGGTGTTTCTATATATACCAGAGTGTTTCCATTATTTTTATTATATTTAAAAAATTAATTTTACATGTAACATCTTAACTATTGGTCAGCCCATATACTCGCTCCTCGTAGGATGGAAATTTCATTCTCCTCTTCGGCCCGTGTTCGCAGGAAATAGAAATTAGGTCGCGTTTATTTTATTTTATTTTCTACATACCCTTTTCGTGCGATTTTTTCAGATCTTCCATTCCAGCCCTCGTACGTTTTTAAGTCAATCTCTGAAGGTATGTCCTTGTATATTGATGTGTATTTAGTTTTGATATGTTGATTATTGATCTTGTTTGATACGTTCACAAGTCTGCAGATTCCATAGAGCCGAGATTAATTGTATCCTTCATCGTTTCGATGACTTGTCTCCATAACTCATGACTATTTCTATATCCCACTAGCTATATAATTATCCACATTATTGCTTGAATTATTTGGTTAAATAAATTGAAGAAGATAATTGATTGAATAAATTGATTTAGGTAAGTTCTGGTTCTTGTTTGGATTATTGTGTAGATTAGTTCTGAAATTGGTTGGATGTATCAATTTCCTAATGGAACTCTGTCTGGTTGTGAGCTAAACTAAACATTTACTGCATGTCGATGTGTTTATTTTATTAATGACCAGAGCTTGGTAAACTCGAATCGGATCAAACATGTATGTATGTACGTATGTATAGTGATATTTAATTACTATTTTCGTCGAGTAAGTTTATTTATATATTTTAAATTTTGGCAAGTTCTTGTTTGCTTATTTTAAAAGATGTTCGAAATATTTTGAAATTTTGTTTAACAGTTTCAAAATTTTATTACAAGTATCTTATAAATAATTTATCAAATTCTATTCACTTTACCTATTTTTATCTTATATAAAAGTTGGCATATATATTATTTAGTTTTATGAGAGTTGCAGTATGCATATGATACACCAACAGCTAGTATAATACCATAAGTGCAGTAACTATGTGGATTAGTTCTTCTCTACCAGCCATATATAATGTTACATCCCATTCTTAAATCTGGTCCACATGCCCGATTCCCTTGAAAGATGGAGTATATATTTGTAGTACACAGTAGGTTAAAAATGGAAATGTTGGAGCTGATTATGTAGGAATGAATGAGGTTAATGTTTTGGGTTGAAAAAAATCATTCTTGCAAACATATAACATATATAAAGTCCCTGCTAATCATATCGTATGCCTTTTATTAGTATAGCTTGATGTAAAATGAAAATGTATGATCTGAGCCTTCTAGTATTTTAGCAGTTTCATAGACGTATTTAATTAGCATTGAGTAGCTCATGTAGGTAGTAAAATTTATTAAATTTCGAAGAGAACCTATCAGTCACTGGAGATTTTTCTTCCTTTGGCGGAGAAAACTGCATATTGAATTTCTTTTTCTAGCTGGTTATTGGAGTAGATAAACCTCGCTTTATTACGTTACACACAGGTTGTATCCTTGGTGAGCTAGTTTCTAGACTTTGTAATGTCTTTTTTTCTTGAGTTTTTCATTCCTAGAATATTTGTCAGAGAAAATATTTTTAGGATTGAATGATGGCAGTCGAGAAGCAACTACACCAAGTGCTACCTCAATAAATGAGGTGACATTTGTAACAGTAAAGATACTGAATTCAGGCTTACATGCTGCTTCGTTTGATCACACTAAACAGTGCAATCAGAATAATTGTTGCATAAATCAAGCTTGCCTTCTTGAGTTTTAGCACTGCCTATTGTGCCATGTTGCTTAGTCGCATCATTAACAATAACCCTGTTAACTTTATTGCAAGCCCCTTCTACATTTTGTTCACTATGCTTTCCAGTACAATCGTGCAATATACCAACATTCATGCTAACTTTCCCTTCTATAAATTGCTGATTATCCAACAAACCAGTAGTCCCCACCACATCCCTTTCTCCCTTGTCATTTTTCTTTTCTCCTATCACTCCATGTGCCGCCTTCACCACTTGACTATTTTGGACAATTGACCCCACTGCAATATTCATATCCTCCTTGTCTTTGGTACCATTTTCAACATAAAAAGTTTTGTTTTGGTATCACTTCATTTTTAGACAAATTAGAGTTGCCAACTTTATGCACTTGTAAAATATTGTCCTCTTTATCCTTTGGTAATGAACATAAAAAATACGTTTTGCCTTCGTTAATTCGCTTGGAATACTTATCACTTAGCTAAATTACTTTTTCTTTCTTTAATTTTTTGTTAATACAAAACTGTCTATATAAATATAGTGGCATTGTGAATCGCTAGAGTATTTTACGCTAACTTACAAAAGTTTCCATGTGGAAGTTGCCCTTACGTTTATTGTAATTGAAACCAAAGAGTGTTTTAGGTTTTTACAAATTGGGAGTTCATGCTACAATAATTTACTTTTGTTTATTTGCTTCTTTGAAGCATATTATTACTTTTTTAGTCGGCATAATGTAAAATTTAATCTTTTTGATGCCAGTGTCTGAGTTCACAAACCGGGATAACTTCTCGAATGAGCTACGAATACAAGTTTGCAATTTGGTTAAACAGGAGTGTGCAATATGTTGGAAACAAAAGCTCACGCGACTTGTTACTTTACGCTATAAATGTACGTTAAGTCACTTAGGTGTACATGCGGTGGATAAACACTATTTAGCTAAACTTGATTTCCAAATTCATTGCATGTCAAAAGCTATATGTGCATGTATCATGCATGTATGTATGTCTGCTGTATTTACATGTATATATATGCAAATATACATGCGTGCCTGGGTTTCCAAACCACTCATTCTCTGTCAGCCTAACTTTGTTTAAACTGTAACACAAGTGTTATTTGCTAGTCTTTGTCCTATATTAGATATATGACAATTTATTTATACTGGTGCAAGGCGTGCACACTTTTGCAGGCCTAGATTAGTATTACTAATACATAATATTAGTGCAAGGTCTGTATACTTGACCCAACTTATGTTGTTAAATATTAAACTTATCTTATTTGAGCTGAACTTATGTTCAACACATAGTTCGGATCTTAGAAACGAAAAGACAAAAACCCAATTGTTCAATATATGTGGATTCAAATTTGTAGTTGATTCTGATAGAAGTTTCTACGGCGATGGCATGAGAATAACGAGAGCATGTTGATCCTTTTCCCCTTTTTATCACAACTGAAGCAGTTTCCTCAACGAACAAACTTAAGAAGATGGCTCTTTGGGTAAGATTTTAAAATAACATGGATTTTCTTTGTGAATTCAAGTGTATTTTAGTAGAAACTAGAAGCGATGCCTACATTCCAAATGCTGTGGGAATGCTAAAATAATGGTCGTCCAAATTTGTTGTTTATTACGTTAAAAGCCAAACTTCTAGAGGGAACAGTGAAATCACTTGATAAAGCTTTAAAGATTTAGATTTCAGCTATAGATAATGTTGACACTACTAGGTAGAAAGTAAAGCTCATTTTCAATGAGGTCATCCATTATATCATCGAGTTTTCTCCTAAAGCACAACGAATAAGGCAAGCAACTAAGGATTTAAAATTTAAAAAGCATTTAACGTAAGTTGAATGGTTTTAATTTATTATAATGAATTGATTCGAAAAGTTATACATGAGATAAAGGACTATACATAAAAATATTTGTTATTGCCAGTGTTAATTGTAAATATGTTGTAATATATATCTGTTAAGGGTGAATACGCTTAATGCAAGGGACATTATTGTAATTGCAAGGACATGTGAAGTCTATAAATAGAGAGCTCATGTATGTTGTAAAGTGATCCGAATAAATTAAAAAAAAATGTCTACTCTCTCTCATTAGAAATGTTCTCATTTTAGTTTACAACACGTTATCAACAAGATTTATCATTTTTATTTTTTTTAACAACATCAGTTTAATAATTTAATTATTTTTCTATCCTTCGTTGATGGAATGTGCAGATCAAGTTCGATATATATATATATATATATATATATATATATATATATATATATATATATATATATATATATGTATATATGAAATTTAGGATACATGTTTTCTACCTATTCTTCAGCATTCTACCTTTTCTTTGGAGTTTGTGGTTTAATTATATGTTGAAAGATTCAAATATTTAACTGAATCTTCAGAGCCAAATATTATTTTGTCATACTACCCATTCTCTTTTAATACCTACTTTGTAGCCGCATCTACATATTATATTATATATTTATGTACCACATCTGGATAGTTGTGACCTTTTACCAATAACTCTATTAACAATACTCACTTCCTACCATTTCTCTATTTTCGAAAACAAGGTATGTTTTTTCTGTAAACTTCTCTATCAAGAAGAGACTGCTTGTATTATATTCATCTCAGGCGTTCTATTTTAATACACTTGAATTTTTTATGTAAAGGCTGCCAACTTTATTTTCATCAACTACTTGAAATTATGAGCCTATGTATCAAAAATGTTGGAATTAATGGCTTAACCCTTTTTCATGGGAACTTACCAGATTGATAACTATAATGGTTAACATTTAGACTTGTTTTCTTCTATGCATATATTTGTGTTATTTTCTTATATTTAGTGTTCACTTCTACCTTTATTTGCATGTATATTCTACTACATGTCTCTCTATGGTATTGAGCTTAAATGAAGACCTTTCCTATGCACTGTACACAGTACACTATGGCTTTATACTTTTTCTATTTTGTATTGCTTTGCATCATTTATCTACTGCATGCTATCATGTTGGTATGTGAGTGTTGTATATAACAGTGTTGTATACACAATTATATGATTTTTGTTTGATGATATATATTTTATTATTGAATCTGTTTGTAAATGTACTGATATACTACACAAAAAACAGAAATATAGTATTTCTGCTTAAATAAAATATAACTGTACAGAAATTTAAAACAATCACACATTATTTTATTTAAATAAAAATATTTTGTTTCAATTTCAAAAATACATCTCTTATAACTCCACTATTTGACATACTACATTTCATTCATTACAACTTGTCACTCACTCTATACAACTACATTTACATTCACATATACAGACACTCTCATACATCGACACTGTTTTCTTTTTTTCACTGTCTTCTGTCTTCACAACCTTCAATCTAGTCCAGTCACCTTCATACCCATCACATACAGAAGAACACACACAGTAGATTGCAACAAAATAAAAATTAAATAAAAACAAATAAATAAAAAATTATTTTTAAAAAAAGTTTATTTGCCTCAGAATTACAGTGTGTTTCTCATCATTTTTCTAGACTTTGTCTGATATGCAGGAACAGGAAAATCTCATCTGATGGCTGCATGTACACACGTGCATATACATACACATGTGCACTACCTCGCCGATCAGTGTACGACTGAGAAGTAGCGTCATGAACCATCTCGACCCAGTGCACAATCAACAATAGGACAATCAAATACAAGTTCAAGAAATAAAGTCAACACAGCAAACATGGCAAAGTTGAAATACAAAAGGCAGGTCATCATTGGGATACATGGTAAATAAGTAAAGAAGCATGTACAAGGATGGTTAAGCAAGTGCAATAGCAAACAAAGTGGGTGAAATCAACACTCAAACAAGTTTTTCAGACGTGCAAGATAAAACATAATGGAGCAACATGTATAATAGTTATACATGCAAATAATGTTCATGGAAGATTCAAATGTTCAAGATATGGAGTGGCTGCATATACACAAAGTCAGGAAACTTCATGATGAAGCAGGTCAACATGTAGCAAAACATGTTTGACACAGATTACAAGAAACAAGAAGTTTCAGCTACACAGATTCAAACATGCGCAGCAGAAGCTATAGGTGCATAAACATGGATGCCTATAATAATCAAGACAGGTGGCTACACCAACAAAACATATCAAATAACATGTGTGCACTAAACAAGGCAGGAGCAACATACGAAAGTGTTATGGAAGTGAAAACTTACATGCACTAGGAATCACGAGTATCACGTTCGAGCATGAAGCAAACAAAAATGTTTCAGTAAATACTAAGGTGACCAAGACAGAATAGGTGCATGGTATATCAAAGACAAGCATCAAGTAATGTTCAACCTATATACCAAATGCCAAGACTCCAGATTTCAAAGTTCAGATCAATTCAAGTTTATAGTATCTGCCCTTAGCAGTAAAAAAAACAAGCTACAAGGTAGAAGGAAGCCAGAAAAAGGCCAATAAGTTTAACATCGAAATGAGACAATTGTTCTTAACATATGATTAGTACTAGTATGCACAAAGCCAAGAGAAATACCAGTTCTTAACCAAGAGCAATGTAACACCCCGTATTTTCTGTAAACGTTAATGTAACAAATCAAAGTATACTTAATTTTTAAGAGAAGAATTGAAGGAAATGGGTTATGCCATTGCGTTCGTCTCCGAATTCTGCTTGAGATAGAGTCCGAGTTTGCATGAATCAGACTTTGTATGAAGAAGTTATGGCCTTCGGAAGTTTCAGCTCAAATTTAAAAACAGCTCGAAACTGAATTCAAAATTCAAAACAGAACCCAGAAGCGGGCTGGGCGGGAAATTTCCTGCTCAGGACCCAGGTCGATCAGGGGGTCGACCTCCCCCCTATAGGTCGACCTGGGGGTCGACCTGCCCTGGTTTTCCAGATCCGAGGCAGAATTCATTTTTATGTATCCGGGCTGATTTCTGGACCAAATTCATGAGTTCTACGCTATTTAAACGCCCCCAAACTTCACTTTCTCCGCACAACTTCAGTACTCCTATACTCTGCTTCAATCCTAATTAAAATAAATCTTATTCTCCATTAAAACAAGTAATAGTTCTTCTTCAAATTGGAGATTCAAATCAAGATAAAGCTTCAAGTTGGACCATAGGCATTCTTCTTTAAGCAACGTCACTCAAATCATAGCAAATTACCTTTTCTAAACCGATCACTATAAGTTCAGTTATTCCTTAGATTTGAACGTGTAATTGGAATTGTGAATGTATTGAATCAAAATATAGAACTATACCAATTTGCAAGTTAATTATCTTTGATTCGTGCTTATGTCAAATCTAACGTTATCTATGCCTTTGGATCTGATTCTCGATTGTGGCCTAGAACTTATTGTGGCTAATTGCCAATGACTATGATTATGGACTTTTGCCTCAGACTATGACTATGAAACTATCACCTATAACTATGATTCATGACAAAGAGACCATTACATATGACTATGACTATAAGATTGTTGCCTATGACTATGACTATGATTCATAATTTTGAGACTATTGCATATGATTCATGACTATGAGACTATTACCAAGATTCATGACTATGAGACTATTGCCTATGACATTGATTAAGAAACTATTGTGATTAGTCTCCCATGACTATTGTGGTTAATTGCCTATAACTATTGTAGTCAGTGACTTATGCCTATTCCCATTAACCTTTAGGTTGTACTTCGAACTGGCATTATGTTGGACCAAATCACCTATGCATATTCCCTTAATTATGTTGGATCCCATTTTTTTTGGGGTGTAACTTGCCTAGTTTATTCCTATTCACTATTATGTACATCAAACCCATTGGAACCATTATTTTTGTATTTGGTTCATTCTTGCATGGCTATTCTTTTATGTCAATTCTCGTGCTTATCCCCTGTTCCTTGCTTTGATACTATTAGTAACATTTCATGAGTACTTAGAAACTTGTGAAATCATGTTATACGTACGATTACAGCGCGGGAATTTGGGCATAGCTTAATTAAGTTAGTTTGGCATAATAAATATATTGGCATAGTCTAAATTTGCTATAATAGTGAATGATTTACATGCATATTAGACTTGGGCATAAGTTGATAAATTTAATTGGCCGCAAAGGGTGTAATTAGCGTGTAAACCAAGTTTTGGACATAAACGGTAAACTAGAATATTAAATCTAGTTTTGACATGAACCGTAAATTGGAATATTAATCTAGATTGGCATGAATTGTAAAGGGGGAATATTAAATCTAAAATTGGTATAAACTGCAAGTTGGGCTGATTGATAGGTAAATCATGTTTTGGGCATAGAATATAAATATGCTAATTTGCATGACAAATAAATATGATCTAGGCTAAATTGATTTACGGAAAATTTACATAAATAGTAAATATGTAAATTTAGTAAAATACGAATATGCCTAACCCGAGGTTAGACTGAGTTGTTGTGTAAAACTGCCCGGAATCGGCCGACACATCCAGTGACCACAACAATAACTGTCTAATGTGGGTGGTTAGTGCATCAAGCCCAGAAAGACCCGAGGTTAGACTGAGTTGTGGTGTAAACCTTCCCAGAACCGACCGGCACATCCAGTAACCACAACAATATCTGTCTAATGTGAGTGGTTGGTGCTTTAATTAATTAAGCTCATGAATAAATCAAGCTAGAAATGGTGAGGTTAAATAATTAGGGAAACACTTAACCGTAGCAACATGTTAACTAGGCAAGTGGGCGAGGTTAAGAAAAATTAGAATGCTTAACCGTTACAACATGTCAATTAGACAAGTGGGAGAGGTTGAGTAAATTTAGAACACTTAACCGTTGTAACATGTTAATTAAGCAAATGATAGGGTTAAGTTAACTAAGGTAACACGTAACCAAAATATATAATGACATGTGGTGGGGTTAAGTAATACAAGAGGAAAACACTTAACCAATTATATAACATGATGTATGGGAAGGGTTAAGTTAACATGAGAACAACGCTTAACCAATATAACATGATTTGAGGTAGGGTCAAGTCAACACTAGAAGGAAACACTTAACCAACATGACGTGACGGGTGGATGGTTTAAGTCAACTTGAATTGATTAATGACACTTGACCAATATAACTGGATGAGCGAATGGGGTTAAATGGGAAATACTTAACCAATATAACCTGATGAATAAATAGGGTTAAGTTAATAAATCACATTTAACCAATCTAACATGATAAGCAAGAAAGGTTAAGTTAATAAGAACCACTTAACCAACATGACTTGACGAGTAGGAGGTTAAGTACACGTCGGGTAGGTGGGTAATATTAGTAAATATAGGCCCACAAAACTTAACCATTAAATAAACATGCTTGAATCCGTGGGAAGGTTAAGTGCACGTCGGGTTGGTGGGTAATATTAGTAAATTTAGGCCCACAAAACTTAACCATTAAGAAAACATGCTAGAGTCGGTGGGAGGGTTAAGCATCTTGTATAGGTGGGTAATATTTGTATATATAGGCCCGCAAACTTAACCAGCAGGAAACCCTAGTAACGGGGACCCATTTCAGCAGTAACCCACATAGATGTAACATGATACCCTGAAACTAGGCAGGGTGGGGCACGATTACTGAGCTGATTATAAGCGGTCAAAAATAGCGGCAGGGGGTACGTCAGTGTAGGTTCCAACGGTTTACGGGCGTGCACGTACTCCGGAGTGGAAAAATTAGGCACTGCGTACCAGTAGTTATACACTGTGCATCTTGAATTGTGTTAGGTCGCTATCATAAGGCTCGATACACCTTATGGTGGGGCAAGCACAGAGTATCTACACGCAAGAGTGGGCCGACTGACACAGACACATAGAAAATTAATACAAAGTAGGTAGCATAATCCCTAGTTGAACCTCGGTCGCGTAAACCCTGAATTCGAGAAGCATTCAATAGGTAGCATAAACCCCAGTGGCCCTAGGTAGCGTAAACCCTGGTTGAATCTAGTAAGCACTCGATAGTAAACCCTAGACTAGATATAGGTAATAAACGGAATCCCCATAATAGAAGCACACCTGAAAGCAACCGCAAATACGGGGATTGGGATCACGTTATCATATGATCATAGATTACTAGTTTGGACACCAGTTAGGTAGTGCATAGATATAGAAATCAATATAAACAGGGTAGTTGCGAAGCAGAGAAGGAGTAGAAGCGCATTCAGTTTATCAGTACATTCAATTTATCAGTACATTCAGTTTATCGGTACATTCAGTTTATCTTGCCATATCCCATGCTTATCCCATACTATCTTGTTACTATGGTTTAGTCTTATATTTAGTTTATTTATGTCATGACATTTTCCTCGTTTAAATACTAAGAATCACTGGACTTACCTAACTTTATGTCTGACCTAGTTTTGTTTCACCTCTTTTCTTCCATTTCCCCCTCCCCCCAGGTAGTCAGGGAGGGAATAGCTCAGGTTTGTTTGGACCGTTACTCTTTCCAAGCTTGAAGACTCTTTGACGTGTTGCCTTGGACTCTCTCTTCTACTGCTCTGGCTGGCTCATACATTATTTGGGGAAATCATTTTATGCTTCTTTATTTTTGTAAGCAAGACATGATACTTTGGTATTGTAAAACAATCTTTGTACAAGCTGTTTATCAATGAAATAAAGTTTTATTTATTTGTCGCTGCTCTAATTGTCTGTCTTGTAAACTATTTGCATCTTTTACCTATAATTCTCCACCGAAATTAAGGCATTCCCTTTGTGAGTGACCTTAGCGGAGATGGGGTGTTTCAAGCAGTATCATGATCGAGCTAGAACCACAAATATACAATAAAACAGTTCAATACTAATCATTTCAAGACTCCAAATTTCAAGTTTTAAGCCAGAGAAAAGTTCGAAGTCAAGTATACAAGGCACTGTCAAGTTCAAGGTCCCAAGTGTAGTATCAGTTCACAATAGATTTTTATGAAGTAGTTGATTCAAGTTAAATATCAACATAGAAATTCTAGAAGTTAAAGACTAGTTCAGGTCCAGAATTAAACACGCAAGTTACACCGTCAGTTTAAACATGTTCATAGTTAGAAGCTTCAAGGCAATGATGTGTTCAAGTCTGAAAGGATAGATTGAAAATTTCAAAGATACAGAAGAATTTTTTAAATACCGCAGTCAAGTCTTGATGAGAAAAGTTCACAGGAATTTTTCAAAAGGACCAAATCGAAGTTTTTAAAAGCTACCGAGAATTTTCTCCAATCATATAATATATGCGGCCAATTTTAAAATCAAAGAAATTTCAGAAGATAAATTCAAATCAGATACCCAAGTCATAAGAATAATTCAAGGCCCATGAGTCATCTAGAATTAGAGATTCCAGGGTTTAATAGACCCTATAAGTACAAAATAATCATCGGCATCGAGGGATAAGACAATCGAAATCAACCAAAAACTATTCAGAGAAATCATCTTTAAATTCAGAGAACTCACAGAGGATATCATTCGCTACCTCAAGAGGAATCAATCGAAGAAGAGGTGCTTCAAAGGAGTCGAGTTTATAGAAGAATTCGAGAGAAAATCCATCGATCACGAACTGATTTGGAGGATAGCAGAAACGCTAGCGCCGCCATTTTCAATTCTCAAAGGACAAAGAGAACTGGTCAAACCCAATTGAAAAGAAGCCGACCATGTTTTAAAAGGGGATAACCCTTAACTTTAACTCATAGGGATTTTATTTCTTTATGTTTTATGTTGTTTAAAATTCAAGTTTTATTTCTAGTTTCTAGAGTCAATAACTACTAGTGTTTATAGTTTGAAAAATCACAACTTAACGGATCTAGTTGTGTCAAGGTCTTGAGCATAGGATTCAAACAGTCGGGAGCGAAGGTCGCAAGTTTACAAGAGTCTGCAAGTGAAGAGATTGTTTATAATTCCTAGTAGAAACCTTGAATGCAGCAGTAGGCACAGTTTTGGCGAAGCTGGGTATCTTCTGTGTGTGATTTTCTTTTTGCAATTTTTTTCTATGATATTTTGTTTTATTTAAAATTCATTTAATTTGCAATAAACCCTATTCACCCCCCTATAAGGTTAATTTAGATCCTACAAGTGGTATCAGAGCGGGTACTTTTAACTCTAGAGTCATGAATTTGTCTAACGACACTTTTTCTGAGGGTCAATCCATAGCTAGGCCACCAATGTTTAATGGAACCGATTATGCCTATTGGAAAACTAGGATGAAAATTTACCTAAGTTCAGTCGATTATGATGTATGCGATATTGTTGAAACAGGCTACAAAACTCCTGTTACGATTATTAATGATATCGAAATTCCTAAGCCAAAAGATAAGTGGGATGCTAATGATAAAAAATTATTCTCAACTGATGCCAAAGCAATGAACGCTTTAATTTGTGCTCTTGATAAAATTGAGTTTAATCGTATATCTCACTGTTCAACTGCGCAAGAAATTTGGCATACTTTGGAAGTTACACATAAAGGAACATCTCAAGTCAAGGAATCCCGTCTCGCCCTACTCTGCAACAAATATGAAAATTTCACGATGCATAAAGTCGAAGATATAAAAGAGATGTATGGGCGATTCTCAACACTGATTTATAATGCAAGGGCTCTTAGTAAAGTCTACACTGAAGTGGAATTAATATGCAAAATACTGAGAGTACTACCAATGAACTTTGAAGCCAAAGTAACAACCATTCAAGAATCAAAAGATTTAAGCAAGATAAGAATAGGAGAATTGATTGGAAATTTGATCGCTTATGAAATGGAGTTAAATGACAAAGAAGGACGCGATGATTCAGAATCAAAGAAAAAGACAATTGCTCTAAATAGCACTGTTGAAAGTAATGATGAAGCCGAGAATCCCATTGAAGAATTGGCCATGGTTCTTAAAAGGTGGTCCAACAAGAAATATAAGTTACGAAAGAAGAATTCAGAATCCAACAAATCCAAGAATTCAGACAACTCGGACGATGAAGTGATATGCTACGACTGCAATAAACCAGGCCATATCAATCCAAATTGTTCACTATTTCAGAAAGACGGATAGAAGAAAAAGAAAAAGAAAGCTTTTGCAGCTACATGGGACGATGAAGAAGGAGAGGAAGAAGACTCTGACAGTGATAAAGAGGAAGCCAATTTGTGTCTTATGGCACAGTCAGACTCGGAAAGTAGCGAAGAAGATTCCACTGAGGTACCATACTACTCTTACAAAAATTTAATTTTATTGTGTTATGATCTTACCAAAACCGTGGATTCTCTTGAACTAAAAGTTAAGAAATTAAAATCTGATAGGTTAAAACCGGTTCACGAAAACAATAGGTTAGAAACTGAGCTTGAAAAAGTGACAAATCTTGGTTGTGAAAACTGCAAGTTTTTAAAATAAGAGCAAATAGAATTTAAAGCAAATTTTGAAAAATTGAAACAAGAACACTTGGATTTAAAAGAAAGTTATGACACAAAAAGAAAGAATTTCGTCAATAGATGCACCTCTCTTGTAAATGAAAATGCAACACTTAAAACCAAAGTAAAAAATATAGAAATAACATTGAGCAAGTTTTCAAAAGGAGAAAAGTCATTTAGGATGCTGCTTGGAAATCAATTATATGCTAACAATAGAAAAGGATTAGGATTCAGGAAAAGACACATTAATATGAATGATAATTCGAAGGGTGGAAGTGTTTTTCCTAAATGTATAAAATGTTGAAAAATTGGACGTAGCGATGAAAAATGTGAAAGTAAGAACAATAATAAAAAATTCATACAAATTTGGGTTCCAAAAGGGTCGACAAGCAATTGTTATAGATTTGGACTTGATAAGAATAAACAAATTTGATTCCAAAAGGATCTGTTGTTTAAAATCAAAATGTTTCAGTTTCTAATTTTGTTAGACCTATGAGTTTCTCAAGGTCATCCTATTCTTCTCGTGTGTAGGTATGTCGGCGGGCTAAGGAGCAACAAGAATGGTACTTGGATTCAGGATGTTCTAAACATATGACAGGAGATAAATCAAAGTTCCTTAGCCTTGAAAAACATAAAGGTGGAAGTGTGATAATGGGCGATAACAGAAAATGTAAAATTATCAATAAAGATAAAATAAGTAATAGTACTTTCTCTTTAACTGATGTTTTATATGTTGAAAACTTGCATCACAATCTCATTTCCATAAGCCAACTATGTGAAAAAGGAATGAGTGTGATTTTTGATAGCGGATCTTGCAGAATTATTGAAAAATCCACTAACAATATTGTGTTCACGGGAAAAAGAAAAGAAAATGTTTATATGCTTTCATTTGATGATTTGACTCTCTCACAATGTTTAGTAGCTACGGATGAAGAAGTTTTCTTATGACATAGGAGATTGGGTCACGCTAGTATGAGTCTCTTAGAAAAACTTGAATCAAAAGAATTGGTAAGGGGATTCCCATATCAGAAATATAAAAGTAACAAAGTGTGCAAATCTTGTACTATGGAAAAATTCAGTCGATCATCATTTTGCCCCAAAAATGTTGTTAGTACTAATAGGGTACTTGAATTGATTCACATGTATTTATTTGGACCAAATGAAATTGCTAGCTTGAATGGAAAACGTTATTGTTATGTGTTGATTGATGATTATTCTAGATTTCCATGGGTTTATTTTCTAGACAAAAAATCCGAAACGTTTGATTACTTTTCAAAATTTGCAAAACTCCTTCAAAATGAAAAAGGTGTTTTAGTAAAAAAATTTAAGAAGTGATCATGGTGGTGAATTTGAAAATTTGGATTCTGAATTTTTTTGTGAAGAAAATGGTTTTAAAACGAATTTTTTGCTCCTCGAACACCCCAACAAAATGGGGTAGTCGAAAGGAAAAATCGTACATTATAGGAATTGGCTAGATCTATGTTAAATGAATATAATTTACCTTTGACTTTTTGGGTAGAGGCAGTTAATACATCTTGCCATGTAATGAACAGAGTAATGATTAAACCAATACTTAACAAAACATCCTATGAATCGTGGTTTGATAGAAAGCCTAACATTTCATATTTTAGAGTTTTTGGATGCCCTTGTTATCTTCTTAATACAGGTGATCGTCTTGGTAAGTTTGAATCAAAGGCCGTTGAGGGAATTTTCATGGGTTACTCTTCAAGAAGCAAGGCTTATCGAATCTTCAACAAACGATCAAAAACTATTGTTGAAACCATAAACGTGAAAATTGATGAATCAGATCTGGATACGGTGGACAAAGAGAAAAATGATGAGGGAATTACATATGAGGGTGGAAAAGAAAATAGCAAAGAAAAGACTGGCAGTGACGATCCAACAAAACAAACATTTGAAGTCGAGAAGTTGAAATTCAAAGCCAACCATCCTCCAGAATTGGTAATAGGAAATCCAAAGGCAGGTATATGAACTCGTTCATCATTTAATAAAGATATATGTGCCTTTTGTAGTCACAGTTGTTTTTTCTCTGAAACTGAACCTAAGACTGTTGAAATTGCACTTAGTGATGAAAGTTGGATTTTAGCAATGCAAGAAGAACTTAATCAATTTGAACATAATAAAGTTTTGAAATTAGTTCCTAGACCAAACGACTATCCAGTAGTAGGAACTAAATGGTGTTCAAAAATAAACTTGATGAATCCGGAAATGTAATTAGAAACAAAGCTAGGTTGGTTGCAAAAGGATATAATCAAATTGAAGGCATTGATTTTGATGAGACATTTGCACCAGTAGCTAGGTTAGAAGCCATTAGAATTTTGCTCAATTTTGCATGTTATAAAGGTTTCAAACTTAAACAAATGGACGTAAAAAGTGCGTTTTTGAACGGAGAATTAAAAGAAGTTTTTGTGGAACAACCCCCCGGTTTTGAAAATCATGAATTCCCAAATCATGTATTTAAACTTGAAAAAACATTATATGGTCTTAAACAAGCTCCTAGAGCATGGTATGATTGTTTAAGTGCATATCTTTTGGAAAACAGTTTTAAAAAGGGCAGTGCTGACACGACATTGTTTCTATTACATGAAGGTGAAGACTTTTTAATAGTCCAAATTTATGTTGATGATATTATATATGGTGCTACTAATGATCGTCTGTGTGAGAAATTTGAAAAAGTCATGCAGGATAAATTCAAAATGAGCTTAGTAGGTGAATTAAAGTACTTCCTTGGATTTCAAATCAAACAAAGCACCAAGGGTATTTTTATATCACAAACAAAATACATCGCTGAATTGCTGAAAAGATTTGGACTAGAAAACGCAAAACCACTCAGAACACCGATGAGTCCTTCAACCAAGCTTGACAAAGACGAGAAAGGAGTCGCAGTTGATCAGAAAAAATATCATGGAATAATTGGTTCACTTCTTTATCTCACTGCATCTAGGCCTGATATTATGTTTGTTGTTTGTTTATGTGCACACTTTCAGTCTAATCCAAAAGAATCTCACTTAAAAGCCACAAAAAGAATATTGAGATATCTTTTGCACACACACAAATTTGGTTTATGGTACCCCGCATGCAATAATTTTGAATTAATTGGATATTCTGATGTCGATTATGCTGGATCCCTTGTGGATAGAAAAAGCACCAGTGGAACTTGTTTTATGCTAGGACATTCATTAGTTTCATGGTCAAGCCAAAAACAAAATTGTGTTGCTTTATCCACAACTGAGGCTGAATACATTGCTTTAGGAAGTTGTTATGCACAAATATTATGGATGATGCAAACTCTTTCATATTTTGGTCTAATCTATAAAAAAAGTACCACTAAAATGTGACAGTAAAAGTGCTATAGACTTGTCTAATAATCCTGTTCACCATTCACGCACTAAACACATAGATGTAAGGCACCATTTTTTTAGAGATCACATTTCACGAGAAGATATTTGTATTGAGTTCATTTCAACTGATTGTCAACTTGTTGATATTTTAACAAAACCTCTTCCCGAAGATAGATTTTCACGATTACGTTTAGATTTGGGAATCACAGAAATTGATTGGTCATTATCCATTTTTTAAAATATTCTTAAATGGTTATTTCAAAAGTTAAGTAATTGACCATTCAAACTATTTTGGAATTCTTTGAAATTATGTCAGATCTTGAGGATGTGATGAATATTGACTATAATATTTTTCATATCATGAGGAAATATTATTAAATTCTCATGACAACTGAACAAATATTATAATATCTTTAAAATTAGTGCATTTTTCATGATCATCTTCTACTACTTTCATCCTTCTGACATTCATTATGATTTTATATAATGTGGAGAGTTTAATTTTTAAGAATAAAGGAAATCCTGATATATATATATATATATATATATAATAATAAATAATAAAAATTTATCCTTGGTATTCACTCCCATTTAAAAGTCCTCGCAGTTATGCATGGGTGAATTACCTTAATCTCTATGTGCTTCTATTCTCACTTAAAAGACCTTTGGGTTGTGCATGGATAGAACTCATTGAGAGGATAAAGTTAAGTCATTGGGCTATGCGTGGTTAGCAAGTGCTTAACAATTTTCTCTTTGAACTTATTTAAAATCTTATGAAATTACTATTCAGTTTTTTATTGAACTCTCCTCATTTTTATAAAGTCAATCGTAAATCCATCATTCTAAAAAGTGAATTTTGCTTCTAGTTTGAAGAATATTATGATTAAATGAGATTTACGATCTATTTTCCCCTTGATTTGAATTTATATTTCTAGTTTATATTCATCACTGTTTTAATTTTTGATATTCTTTTGATGATAACAAAAGGGGGAGAATGGTCAAGATTTTGATGGATGAGTAAACATTTATTGAATATTTTGAAATTTGGTGTTTTGATTAATTTATTTCAAAATTTTCAAATCTATCCATCAATAAGGGAAGCTTAGTTGTAGTGGGAGCATACAAATAGGGGAGTAATATACTTCACACTTTAAACACATTCAAAATCTTTTATATGTTTATCATCATCAAAAGGGGGAGATTGTTGTATATAACAGTGTTGTATACACAATTATATGTTTTTGTTTGATGATAACAACCAAATATATTTTATTATTGATTGTGTTTGTAAATGTACCGATATACTACACAACAAACAGAAATATAGTATTTCTATTTAAATAAAACATAACTGTACAGAAATTTAAAACAATCACACAATATTTTATTTAAATAAAAATATTTTATTTTAATTTCAAAAATTACATCTCTTATAACTCCACTATTTGACATACTATATTTCATTCATTACAACTTGTCACTCACTCTATACAACTACATTTACATTCACATATACAGACAGTCTCATACATCGACAATGTTTTCTTTTTTTCGCTGTCTTCACAGCCTTCAATCCACTCCAGTCATCTTCATACCTGTCACATACAGAAGAACACACAAAGTAGATTGCAACAAAAATAAAAATTAAATAAAAGCAAATAAATAAAAAATTATTTTAAAAAAAAAGTTTATTTGCCTCAGAATTACAGTGTGTTTCTCATCATTTTTCTCGGCTTTGTCTGATATTCAGGAACAGGAAAATCCCGTCTAATGGCTGCATGTACACACGTGCATATACATACACATGTGCACTACCTCGCCGATAAGTGTACGACTGAGGAGTAGCCTCATGAACCTTCTCGACCCAGTGCACAATCAACAATAGGACAATCAAATACAAGTTCAAGAAATAAAGTCAACACAGCAAACATGGCAAAGTTGAAATACAAAAGGCAAGTACATCATTAGGATACATGGTAAATAAGTAAAGAAGCATGTACAAGGATGGTTAAGCAAGTGCAGCAGCAAACAGAGTGGGTGAAATCAACACTCAAGCAAGTTTTTCAGACATGCAAGGTAAAACATAATGGAGCAACATGTATAATGGTTATACATGCAAATAATGTTCATGGAAGATAAAAATGGTCAAGATATGGAGTTTCTGCATATACACAAAGTCAGGAAACTTCATCATGAAGTAGGTCAACATGTAGCAAAACATGTTTGATACAGATTACAAGAAACAAGAAGTTTCTGCTACACAGATTCAAACATGCGCAACAGAAGCTATTGGTGCATAAACATGGATGACTATAATAATCAAAACAGGTGGCTATACCAACAAAACATATCAAATAACATGTGTGCACTAAACAAGGCAGGAGCAGCATACAAAAGTGCTATGGAAGTGAAATCTTACATGCAACAGGATTCACGAGTATCAGGTTCGAGCATGAAGCAAACACAAATGTTTTAGTTAATACTAATGTGACCGGGACAGAAAAGGTGCATGGTACATCAAAACAAGCATCAAGTAATGTTCAACCTATATACCAAATGCCAAGACTCCAGATTTCAAAGTTCAGACCAATTCAAGTTTATAGTATCTGCCCTTAGTAGTAAAAAAACCAAGCTACAAGGTAGAAGGAAGCCAGAAAAAGGTCAATAAGTTTAACATAGAAAGGAGACAATTGTTCTTAACATATGATCAGTACTAGTATGCACAAACCCAACAGAAATATCTGTTCTTAACCAAGAGCAGTATCATGATCGAGCTAAAACCACAAATATACAATAAAACAGTTAAATACTAATCATGTCAAGTCTCCAAATTTCAAGTTTAATGCTAGAGAAAAGTTCAAAGTCAAGTATATAAGGCACTGTCAAGTTCAAGGTCCCAAGTGTAGTATCAGTTCACAATAGATTTTTATGAAGCAGTTGATTCAAGTTAAATATCAACATAGAAATTCTAGAAGTTAAAGACTAGTTCAAGTCCAGAATTAAACACGAAAGTTACACCATCAGTTTAAACATGTTCATAGTTAGGAGCTTCAAGACAATGATGTGTTCAAGTCTGAAAGGATAGATTGAAAATTTCAAAGATACAGAAGAATTATTTAAATACAACAATAAAGTCTTGATGAGTAAAATTCACAGGAATTTTTCAAAAGGACCAAATCAAAGTTTTTAAAAGCTACCGAGAATTTTCTCTAATCATATAATATATACGGCCAGTTTTAAAATCAAAGAAATTTCAGAAGAAAAATTCAAATCAGATACCCAAGTCATAAGAACAATTCAAGGCCTATGAATCATCTAGAATTAGAGATTCTAGGGTTTAATAAACCCTACAAGTACCCAATCATCATCAGCATCGACGTATAAGACAATCGAAATCAACCAACAACTATTCAGAGAAATCATCTTTAAATTCAGAGAATTCACAGAGGATATCATTCGCTATCCCAAGAGGAATCAATCGAAGAAGAGGTGCTTCAAAGGAGTCGAGTCTATTGAAGAATTCCAGAGCAAATCCATCGATCACGAACTGATTTGGAGGATATCAGAAACCCTAGCGCCACCATTTTCAATTCTCAGAGGAAAAAGAGAACTGGTCAAACCCAATTGAAAAGAAGCCGGCCTTGTTTTAAAAGGTGATAACCCTTAACTTTAATTCCTAGGGATTTTTTTTATGTTTTATGTTGTTTAAAATTCAAATTTTATTTCTAGTTTCTAGAGTCAATAACTACTAGTGTTTGTAGCTAGAAAAATCATAACTTAACGGATCTAGTTGTGTCAAGGTCTTGAGCGTAAGGTTTAAACAGTCGGGAGCGAAGGTCGCAAGTTTACAAAAGTCTGTAAGCAAAGAGATTGTTTATAATTCCTAGTAGAAACCTTGAATGCAACAGTAGGCACAGTTTTGCCAAAGCTGGGTATCTTCTGTATGTGATTTTCTTTCTGCAATTTTTTTTGTGATATTTTATTTAAAGTTCGTTTACTTTGCAATAAACCCTATTCACCCCCCTCTAGGGTTAATTTAGATCCTACAGTAAGAACATATAAATGGCTTTTATGTTTTCTTTGATCCTTTGTAATAATAATTAATACATGTTGTGCCACTATATTATTATGTTGCTACAGTGCTTACAAAATGTATCCTATTTTTCAACATGGGTACAACCATGCAGTACATTAATGTTATTCATGAAATTGCATGCTATCAGTTTTCTTTTTGTAGCCTGATGTGCGTTTTGTTATTGATTTGATAGTAGTACTCTATTTTAATTGTTTTGTCTGCTTATTAGTTTGTTGATTCATATTGATAGTAAAACATGTATTTTCATTTGTAAATGCTTGTTGATCTGTGTATATAAAAGAGTTATCTATTTTATGTTGGTTGGTTGCGAATTATCTTATTTTATTTTATTTGTTTTTGGTTTCTTCTTAATTTTGTTTAATTGAGTGTCTGCAATTTGTTTTATGTATACTTTGCAAAATGTCGCATATAGCTAAACTTTAATTTAAGGCGTTGGACATTTCTGGAGATAATTATTTGTCATGGATACTGGATGTCGAGATCCATTTACAATCTCAATGTTTAGGAAACGCCATTAAAAATGGCAATAATATGTCCCAGCAGGACAAGGTAAACGCTCTGATATTCTTAAAATGCCACATCCACGATGATCTAAAATCAGAATATTTAACTGAAAAAATTCCTCTCCACTTATGGAACTCCCTGAAGGAGCGTTATGACCACCAGAAGACGACCATACTTCCAAATGCTAGGCAAGAGTGGTTGAACCTGAGGTTTCAAGAATTTAAAACTGTAAGGGAATACAATTCCACTATGTTTAGAATTACTTTTAAACTAAAATTATGTGGAGAAAAGGTAGATGATGCACAAATGTTGGAAAAGACCTTCTCAACATTTCATGCCTCGAATGTGCTCCTGCAGCAGCAATATCGAGAGAGTCATTATACAAAATATTTTTGAACTCATTGAATGTCTGTTGATTGCTGAACAAAACAATGAATTGCTTCTTAAAAACCACTCCTCAAGACCAACTGGTTCAGCTGCATTACTTGAAGTTAATGCTAACTTTACCCACTCCGAAAGAGGTATTGGCAGAGACAAAGGAAGAGGTAGAGTATATAGTCATGGACATGGATACAACCCCAGCAGAGGTGGTTATAGTGGTTTTGGATGCAACAAAAATATTGATTTTAAAAACAACCTGAAAATAGCAATAATTCATTTGTAGAAAATAAAAAGCATTTTGAGAAAGTTTGCTATAAATGCGGGCGCACTGGTCATTGGTTACCCACTTGTAGATCATCAAAGAAAACAATCGATGAATATCATAGATCGAAGAATATCGAGACAAATAATACTGTGGGATTGTCCGATAATGCTGACTTGAAGTTAGATGATTTCTTTGAAGACTATGATAGAAATTTATTCAGCGATGAAAATTTAAATGCTATATTTTAAGACATGACCGAACCAACCAATAAGTAGCCTAAAGCTTATTATGTGATTTTTATTTTATTTCATTTCCTTTCAGCATGTATTAGTTTGAAACTTTTGTTTATTCATTTCTCTTTTAGTTTATTCTCATGGAATTGCGGAAATAATATGTAATGTTGGACATGATACTTAGTTTATTCTCGTGAACATTTATTTATATTTATAGGTTTTTTCCAGTCATTGACTTGCTGCATTGTTTTTAATTCTTAAGGTATGGATCAACAATATTTAAACAATGATATATGTCTATTTGATAGTGGAACTACTCATACGATATTGAAAACCCCGAAGTTTTTTACTGAATTATCTAAAAATATTTTATATAAAGTTTCAACTATAGTTGGTTCAGCCAATATAATTGAAGGGTTCGGAAGAGCCCATATAGTGTTACCAAATGGTACACATATATTCATTCAAAATGCACTATATTCTAGCAATTCTAAAAGAAATCTGCTTAGTTTTAAAGATATAAAATGAATGGATATCATATTGAAACTATAGATGAAAACAACAAAGAATATCTTTGTGTTATTTCTAAAATTGAAAGCCAGAAACTTATTTTAAAAATTTTTGGCATAATTTCAACTGGATTATACTTTACCAGAATTCGCATAGTTGAATCTCATTTTGTAAACATGAGCCAGAAGCTCACGGATACAAAGAAATTGATTCCTTGGCATGATCGTTTAGGTCATCCTGGATCAACTATGATGCGTAAAATTGCTAAAAACTCAAATGGGCATGATTTATCAAATCAGTTGAATTTACCAAGTGATTACATGTGTACCTCATATGCACAAGGAAAATTAATTACTCGACCTTCATACAGTAAAATCACTTCTGAACCTCCACCATTTTTACAAAGAATTCAAGGTGATATATGTGGTCCAATTCATCCCGCTTGCGGACCATTTAGATAATTTCTGGTATTAATTGATGCATCAACCCGTTGGTCACATGTATGTTTGCTTTCTACAAGAAACATGGCATTTGCCAAATTGCTTGCTCAAGTAATTAAATTAAGAGCACACTTCCCAGATCATCAAATTAAATCTATCACACTAGATAATGCAGGAGAATTTACTTCTCAAGTATTTGATGATTATTGTTTATCACTGGGAATTGAAGTTGAACATCTAGTATCTCATGTTCACACTCAAAATGGTCTGGCATAACCATTAATTATGCGTTTGCAACCTATTGCAAGACCATTGCTTATGCAATCAAAGTTGCATGTTACAGCTTGGAGACATGCAATTTTGCATGCATCCAAATTGATTAAAATTAGAACAACGGCTTATCACCAGTTTTCAACATCACACCTTTTAACTAGATCCAAACCAAATATTTCACATCTACGAAAATTTGGTTGCACTGTGCATGTACCCATTAGTCCCCTCTTCGTACTAAAATGGGTCCTCAAAGAAGGTTGGGAATTTATGTGGGATTTAACTCACCTTCGATAATTCATTATCTTGAACCTCTAACGAGTGATGTATTTACCACAAGATTTGCAGATTGCAAATTTAATGAGTCAAATTTCCTGCCGTTAGGGGGAGAAAAGACCGTTCCA
This sequence comes from Allium sativum, assembly GCA_030737875.1. Classification (NCBI taxonomy): domain Eukaryota; kingdom Viridiplantae; phylum Streptophyta; class Magnoliopsida; order Asparagales; family Amaryllidaceae; genus Allium; species Allium sativum. Next base: position 437,851,133 of record CM060912.1, read on the forward strand.
GTAGAACCGCGTGAAATTTCATGGAATGATCCCTCTATGTTTCATTTGGATCCACATACAAAACAATGTTAATACGAGGTACAAAGAATTTTGCATATTCAAAATATTGCAAATCAAATGCTAGATGCATTTAATGATGCTGCAAAAATAACTAAATCTCATATTCCAGTAGCAAATACACTAGCTAGAATTGAAATCCCTAAAGGACCAATAGCAACAAATGAATTTAAAGCTAGAAAAAAAATGTGGAAGACCGATAGGTTCAAAAGACTTGGCGCCTAGAAAAAGAGAGTCTAATGAAAAATCAACAATTAGCGAGCCTCTCGAAGAGGTTATAAATGATCCGAAGGGTAACTCAAAAGAAAATCTCAATTCTCCTAAAATCAGTAAAGGAACTATTATCCCAAAAGAAATAATAGAAGCTTCTGAAAATAAAATGGTACCTAATAATAATGAGATCTCAATGTTTTATACAAATTATGGAGAAATATAGGATCGAAGTAAAATAACAATTGATGATGTATTCTCATTCGCAATAGCTGCTGAAATAACTAAAAGTCATGATTATAATGAGATAATGATAATGAACCAACTAGCATAAATGAACGTGAAAAAAGACATGGTTGGCCAAAATGGTAAGATGCTATTCAAGTTGAGCTAGATTCACTCCAAAAACATGGTGTATTTGAACCAATAGAGAAAACACTAGAAGGTTTTAAACTGGTTGGTTACAAATGGGTATTCGTTAGAAAACGAAATGATAAAAATAAAGTTGTAAGATACAAGGCAAGGCTTGTTGCACAAGGTTTCCTGCAGAGACCGGGTTTTGACTTCAAAGAAACGTACTCTCCCGTTATGGATGTTATAACATTTCGATATTTAATAAGTCTTTTAATTTTTGAGAAGCTTGATATAAGATAGACTGATGTTGCGACAGCCTATCTATACGGTTAATTAGATACCGATATTTACATGAAAATCCCGGATGGATATAAAATGCCTGAAGCAAAATCAAAGTCAATGTATTCATTAAAATTAAGACGATCAGTATACGGTTTGAAACAATCTGGAAGAATGTGGTATAACCGTCTTAGTGAATATTAAATAAAAGCTGGGTATAAAAATAATTTGATCTATCCATGTGTCTTTATAAAGAAATCGATAAAGTGATTTATTATTTTAGCAGTATATGTTGATGATATAAATTTGACTGGAACTCCAGAAGAGGTCAATGAAACAATAGATTACCTAAAATAGGAATTTGAAATGAAAGATCTTGGCAAAACCAAATACTGTCTTGGTCTGCAGATTGAGTACAGTAAAAATGGCATACTAATTCATCAGTCAAATTACATTTAGAAAATCCTGAAGCTTTTTCAAATGGATAAAGCATATCCACTTAGTAAGCCTATGGTTGTCAGATCACTAGATATTAAAAAGGACCCTGACTGACCAAAAGAAGATGATGAAAACATACTTGGTCTAGAAGTACCATATCTCAGTGCAATTGGTGCATTGTTATATTTAGCCTAATGCACGAGACCAGATATTGCATTTTCAGTCAATCTTCTAGCAAGATATAGTTATGCACCAACTAAAAGACAGTGGAATGGCATAAAACATATCATGAGATATCTGCGAGGAACCACTGATTTAGGCTTATTTTATTCTGACACAGGCAATTATATGATTCTAGTTGGTTATGCTGATGCAGGTTATCTTTATGATCAACATAAAGTAAGATCACAACAGGATATGTGTTTACTAAAAGCAATGCAGTTATTTCATGGCGATCTACAAAGCAAACATTGGTAGCAACATCATCCAATCATTCTGAAATATTAGCACTACATGAAGCAAGTCGAGAATGTATTTGGTTGAGATCATTAATCAAACATATTTGAAACACATGTCAACTTCCTCAACAACATAAAAATCAACTATCATTTATTAAGACAATTCCACATGCATAGCTCAGATTCAAGCAGGACACATCAAGGGTGACAGGACGAAATACATTTCACCCAAATTCTTCTTTACACATGAACTTCAAGAAGACAATAAGATAGAAGTGAAGCAAATCCAGTCTCAGGAAAAATCCAGTAGATCTATTCATGAAGGCACTTCCAAAATCAACATTTCAGTAGATGATATATAAAATTTGTATGCGCCGCTTGCATCACCAACCTATTTGAATAATGCTTTATGAATCAGGGGGAGCATATATTATGCTGTAATGTACTCTTTTCTTTCACTAATATTTTTGCCACTGGGTTTTTGTCAGTAAGTTTTGTAATGAGGCATTATTTTGATCCGGAAGTGTCAACCCTCATTGGAACATTGTCAATATGTTACCTAGAGATGAAATAAAAATTGTACTCTTTTCTTTGTTTATGATTTTTCCCACAGGGATTTTCATAAAAAAGTTTTCAATGAGGCAATTAATCTTATCATCTTTGCATACGCATATTCAAGGGGGAGTGTTGTAATATATATTTGTGAAGGGTGAATACGCTTAATGCAAGGGACATTATTGTAATTGCAAGGACATGTGAAGTCTATAAATAGAGAGCTCATGTATGTTGTAAAGCGATCTGAATGAACAAAAAAATGTCTGCTCACTCTCATTAGAAATGTTCTTCTTTTAGTTTACAACAAAATATGAATTTTGATTTTCCTTGATTCTCTTTTTACCCCTTGCTTTTTGTCTAGTATGACCAGAATAATATATTGAAAATTCACTTTATGTTTGTGTAGTAGATCAAGAATCAAGTTCTGGTGTAGTGTAACTGTAAGGTCTTGAACCCTTATTCGATGATGATGATAGCCGGCAGTTACTTTACAAGCAGTGGTAACTAGGTACGACCGTTAAAGGTAGATGTTAGGGTAGATGAGGTAATTCAGATAGGAGTCGTATACCTCAACTTTTCTATGGATTAGTGGGTGATAGGTATCAAAGAGAAATCTTTCCCAATATTCCAATGGTCAAAGCGACACAGCATGCTTCCAATCTAAAGTGACATGGCAAAAGGTGGTATGTATATTACCTTTGTATCATCAATGGCGATAAACACAGAGTAAAGTGAGGAAACACATTTAAAAGTGAGATCTAAGTCGTGATTATGAGAGTTTACTCCCAAGATTTCTCGTATTCCTAATTTAAACTTTTCAAACGAAATTGAAATGAACTCGAAAATTGGAAATAATTCTTCCTACCCTTTTCCCCTGATTACTTCGTAAACTTCCTGTGCAGTCAAGGCACCCTGTAATTTCTGACCTTGTAATAATTCTGTTTCTATTTCATCAAAAGACCTTTCACCACCATATCTAACATAACTTCATCTACTGACCTCCAATGCGTATTGTGATTAAATGGCCTACTCCATAGCTCTCAAAGAAAGTGTTGTCTTTGACTGAAGAGAACATCATTTTCGAAAAAGATACAATTTGCTTCAATTCGATTCTCATTATTGTTGCCTTGGTATTATTCCCCATGTTTAAGCCATCCACGAATCCCGCAGCTAAGGCAACTACATTCTTTAATGTACTACACAGTTCTACTCCTTCCACATCTTACACGGTGGATATGAAGAAATATGAAGTGGTGAAGAGTCTAGCCCATACCTTTGCCACTTCATTAATCTGTGTACTATATCCAATAGTTGCCTCGATGAACTGTTAGGATTTTAATATCTAAGAGAGGAGAAAAAGATAACACGTTAGAGCTAAACGATTACATTGTTATTCCGTTCAATTTTTAAAATGAAAGAGATACAAACACTTAAATAGGCCTATGACACAAACCACGAACTAATTACTTGACCTAGAAACTAGGAAACATGTTAGATTATAGCACCCACTACTTGGAGTTATTCTTAAACATGTGTTACTTCTAACACAATCCCTTAAACTAGATGTGCTGACATCCAGTTTATAGAGCAACGAACTATAGATTCTGGTCTTCTTTCTGATTGGGCATGCTCAACTATTCAACTTTCTCTCATAGTCTCTCTCCGGGACATACTAGGCCTCTCCACTCGGGTCATCCCATGATTTTCATCTCCTTCAACAAGTGAGAACCGCAGCTCTTCTTCCATACCTGTTGGACAACATGAAACCACATCTGCTTCACTGCAGACTACCTACCGCACTCATAGGGCATACCTATTTTACTAATAGGTACTGAACAGTTTCCATACACTTCATATCGCCAAGGTCCTCTCTGCCATATTTACACATCGTTGTCTTCTGGTATCACCATCACATTTTGGTGCACGACGTATTCTTCGCAATAGCCAAATTTCACCATTAACCAGTACACCCTCTAAACAACAATTGCAACTCGTTCTCCCTTTAAATCTAAGATTAAGGTGATGCTAAACAATTTACTTCCAACTAAAGCAATGCTAAACACTCCACTTCCACCTACTAGAACCATCATTGAGACGACCCGAATTTCCCTATTTTCCGAAGAGAAGAGAAAGAAAGAATTGTTGAGAACACGACAAATCAGAACACAAACAGAAGAACATTTCATTGCTTATTTACAACAATTACATCAGAGTACAAGAACATAACAGAGTATGAATAAATATTACACATTTGATAAATATCAGAGATTTAAATTACATTTAAATACATAGCAGCGAAAAAATAATGCAAAACACAACTGAAAGAAATACACGGATATAGAGCTTTCCGAATATCCCTTCAGCTATAAACCAGGATCCTGTGAATATAACATCTGCAAAACCCAGCTACTAGCTGCTCATGTGGAAAATATGGGCACCTAGAGTTTAGGTTAAAATAATAAACTCCAGGTCAGTCATGTGACTGGTGTGAGAACTAAAACAGTTATTAATTTGGCTTTAAAGTTAGGTAAATCAAGGGACCTCGTCTTATAACACGGAACTGGTTTAACCCCAAGAATACTTATGCATAAACAAACAGCGCAATGCTAAATAAAGAAAAATGAAGCTATTATAAGACTTAGGTCTCATCACACAATGCAACGCAAGCTAGAGGATAGAGTTTTTACCTTATAATAGCCAAATATGCTTGATATGCGAAATTTAATATTTTATTATTACTATAAATGAAGAAATCCACTTCAAATATAAATGTAACAATCATAGACGACATGAGAGTCCCATGCCACTATGCGGCCCATATATCGGTTTACAATCAAAACCGCAATGCCGTATTGGAAGTTGGATTTCCATCGTGAACCAAGGCATGGGATTGTCCTTACCGAATTCGAGACATTCTAGCCCATGTCTTAGGCTACAACCGCAACTGCACCTTGGATCTTTAGGGCTGGTCCTCCCTTACGTTTGAGGATTATAACTCCTGAACAATGCGTTTCCCCGCCCTGTAGGGCGTAAAATCCATCCATCGGCCCCGTAGTGACCGATAGATCCAAGGTACCTCGCTTTCCATTATCCACATAAGTAAAATGTCAGAGCTTGAAAAACCCTAACACCACTTCTAGCTATAATGAAACGCATGTCCTCCCTGCTGTCCTTCTCCCGTTTCTGGTTCACACCGGGTGTGAGGCTCGCGAATTAACGCTATAAACAAAGCGGCGCTATACTGAAGCAATGCTTTGATCATCAACCACAAGACTCTGCTTTTCAACAGAAGCCTTGATCGTTTGCCACACAGGCAATTCACGCTATGCAAGTGATGTCTATCGATATATAACCTCTGAGCTCGTACGTCTCAGAGAAGGGTGTTAAGAAAAAGAATAAATTCTCCGCCACCAAACAGATATGTATTTAATAGAGATCAATCAACACAGAATAAAATCCAATGTCAGACACACAATCCATTTACAAGTTCGTTCTGTGTCTGAACGAAACCGGAGGCACCTTATTTCTCGTCCCATATGTCCAATACAGGAGAGAGGCCCTCGCATATCCAGTCGATCTCCAAGTACGTCTGGACGATCACCACTTATTACCTCGTCTTGTGTGTATAACCCAATCAAGACATCAGTAATCATCCAAACGATGTGAAGACATCCGGTCTTCAACCACCGTCTTCATCGTCGACTTATCATCAAATCAGTTATTCAGAATGGGTATAAAACTGGCCTTTTCGAAAAATTCGCGTATATCATAAACAAGTGTTATACAAACACAACCTACTCCTCATTCCAATCTAGAATATTATTTTATTTAAATATTTACATTTTAGGGATAGGCTCCTATTAATTTTATCAAAGATAAATTCTTTTAAATTTATTCTTTAATCTTCCTTTGGATATCAAACCATATTAAGGTTTATCCAAACTAGTTGGGATTAGCACACCTTACCGAAGTAATGATTTGTTTTATTTCCCAATCCCAACCTATTCATCCCATAGAGAAAAACTGGTAATACTCCATATCTAACATCACGGTGTTATCGGTAAATATGAATTACCCATTTCACATTCAAATCTAATTAAAGATTTAACTATCGCTTGGAGCAAAACTGGTGATACTCCATTCTCGAACATTTCCTGAATTTGATAATTTAAATTATCACATTCATATTTCAATCTAATTAAAGATTCATCGAAACTCTAATTCAGTCTTAATCTTCCCAAAAATCAATATTAATGATTATTCAACTTAGGAAATAAATCCTATCTTTAACTGGGTTAAAGAACTAATGTCATTTAAAACACAGTTCACGATAAACCCAAAATTACATTCCACTAATTATGGAATCTTCACGGAAAAACAGATCAATATATAATCGAAAATCAATTTCCGTATCCGACTAATAATGTAAATGGAATAACGACAAATCCTTTTAAATTTCATATACATTAACAGTCTTCCTCCAAAGAAGCCCACTTCGATTATTATCAAATCAAATTCCATTCCATTCCAATTAAATATTATTTAATTGGAAAACTTTACTTTAGAAAATTTCCGTTAAATCTTAGTAAAAGTTTTATAAATTCCAAATCACATTTCACTGTTAATTGGGTTAAATAACAAATGTCATTAAAAACACAGTTCACAATAAACCCAATTCACATTTCACTTAAATTCCAATTAAATGTAAATTAATTGGTAAATCTTCTTAAAATCTTAATTAAAAGATTTATTCTTTTCGCACGGGGTTTAAGAACAGTGTTATTAAAGACACCATTCACGACAAAACCCAAAATCCAATTCTTTTATTCAATTCCAATTAAATATTAATTAATTGGAAAACATCACTAAATCTTAATTAAAAGATTTATTCTTTTCTCAATTGGGTTTAAAAACAGTATTAATGAAGACATCGTTCATGACAAACCCGAAATCCCATTTGATATTAAATACAAGGCTCTGAATAGAAAATATATCGGCTTATATTCAATATCAAATTCTGAATTCAACAAATATTATATTGGAAATAACGATATAAATATATCTTCCAAATTTCCATAACAATATCCGTATAATCACGAAATCCAATATCGAAATATTCCAAAGATGATTTCCAATAAAATCCATTCCAATTCATATACTGGAAATTTTGGTTATTCTCAAAACCATTTCAAATCCAATTTATTTATTTATTTTTTTAAAATAATTGGATTATAATTCTAGTTCATAACTAGTTCGTTTTGATAAGAATATATTTTATCTTCACAAATGTGGGATTTTTCATCCAAATTCTTTCTAAATCATTTATTATGATTTTACACCAATTATTAATATGTTTAATAATTTTATCAAGGCCCGTACAGTCGATTTCCATAAACGGTCATCGAACTGCACTTACAGCGACCTTTTCCGAATATGATTTGGACATAATTCCAAATCCAACCATTAGATTTCAAATCTCTTATATTCGCTAGAAAGCTCTTTTTGATACGAACCCAACGGTTCTGGTATTAGGAGAATCCGACGGTCGGATCTCCCGTAACGTCAATTTGAAGTCAATGGTCGAAATTTGCGAACGGTCGCTGCACGGTGCATTCTATTCGGCCATTTAATATATATAATATATTCATATATGTATTATATATATTTCGTCGATTTCCATTCCAAACGTATTTTATAAATCGTTTATAAATTCGTTTTAAAACAATTCCAACTTCATTTTCAATTTTAAAACAAAATTGAATATTCCATATCATTAATATATAAATGATAATATTTTCAAAATATTAGATTTTGAAATCATTATCTTTTTTATATTCATTATAAAAATGAATAAAATCGATATAAATATCGCTCGCGTCAAAATGGCGCAAATCTATTCAACACGGCTTTAAAAATTTTAATATTTCCAAGTCCATCCAAAAACGGCATCAAAATCACATTTTGATTTTTTTTTGAATATTATTTTAAAATATTCATTATTTTAAAATATTCGTTATTTTAAAATATTCTTTATTTCTGAATTGGAATCAGACCCAATCAATTACCACATAATTTTCTTTATATGGATTCTGTACAACACACGTGTACAACAACAATGATAAACAATCAACCATCATCCATTGTGCATTCTACACTGCATAAGCATCAAATATAAATATTTAACGCTTACAACAGTCTGTCAACTAATCGATTGACATACCACTAAAAAATTGGGATTAGGGTACGTCAAATATCAACCTAATACCTGTGTGGGGTTTCAATCAACAAACACTGGTTTTATTTGTGCTGTTGGGAGATGTGTTAAATTTATCGTCCCAATCAATATAAATCAAATGGGTGTACATAAACAAATCATCCTATTTGTAAATGAATATTTATTTTCATTTATATACTCATTTAAAATTATATTTTTAACGATAAAACATTTATTTCAACACTTGAATATTTTCCATTACACATCACAATCACCATCAATTTACACAACATAATAAAATCAAACAAGTCGCCCATGGTCTTTGGACGACCAGTGTCAGGTACTGCTAAGCACCGTTTGCATCCTAGTATATATTACTAAAAAAAATTAAAGTGAGAAGTTCTCACCTTTGGGATCCACTCTGTCCTTCCTTATTTCTGAACGGTTTGGACTTGGATTCGTTTGCAGTTGGTTCCATCGCAATATGTTTCACACGATTTTTATATTAAAAATCATATTTTTATTTCAACGCTATCTATACTAATAAAAATCTCATTTTTATTTAGTTACTTTATAAAAAAGAACCATATTTTTATTCTAAAATCATTACTATAAAAATCATATTTTTATTACAATGTTATACATATAAAAATCACATCTTTATGCGATGGAAAGTCATGTCTTTATGCGATTAAAAACCATAACATTATATTCATAAAAATCATATTTTTATATTCATACCATTTGTATAAAATCACATTTTTATAATATCACAATTATATTTTTATAATATCTCTTCATGTATAAAAATTATATTTTTATAATATCTCTTCATGTATTTTCTAATCGCTATTCAAACAAATAAAAATTCTGTTTTTATTATCGCATTATATAGATAAAAATCCAGTCTTTATCTTTTTAAAAATTGAATCTTTACATTTTTAGAAATCAACATGAAAAAAAATCATTACATCCTAATAAATAAATAAAGGAGAAAACTCACATTTTTCTTGTGAAAAATCCAAGTTTTGGATTGAGGAGGGGTTTTTTGCGTGCGGTGGCTGGGCTCGAGGTGGCGCTGGAGTTGGCAGGTGACGGAGGATGCTCCAGATGGTCGACGGCATGCCCTTCTTTGCTGGCGGCGGCGGTTCTATTCGGGTTTGGAGAGGATTGGGTGGTTAGGGTTTTCAGGAGGGAGAGGGAGGAGGAAGAGGGTGGCGCGATGGGGTGGGGGCCAGCCTAGGCGGCGGCGCGTAAGGGGGGTGCGGCAATGGGAGGCGGCGACTGGAGGTATCCATCGCTTTCTTCTTTTCTGTTTTGAATCAGGGAGAGAGAAATAGAGTTGGGGCGTAAGGGTTGTTATATAATGTATTTTATTTTATTACCTAAAAAGTAATTTTTTATTTCGGCCTCCAAACGAAACCCACCGACAGTCGTCCAAAACTAATTACCCTCATTCCGAACATAATGGGATATGCCCCGCAAGCTAGTTCGTTAGTTGTGATTATTTTTCGTTAAAATTACAATATAATTTAATATTTCAGTCATTATTGAATTTAACGTACATTTTAATTTACTGGGACCACTTACTGACTCCAAAAATTCTAGAAAAATAAATCTGGCTATGTTTTAACGATACGGTCCTAACAAATCTAATTTCGTCCAATTTGGAGAACGTTTGAAAAATGACCATTTTCTGGTCGATCCAAATTGTCTAAAATTGACAAAACACGTTTTCTTTTGCCACGCTCACATATTAATTCCAAAAATTATGAAAACTGGAATCAAGCAATAATTTGACATTCCAGATCCAACAAAAGTGATTTCGTCAAAAACAGAAATTGTTTGCAAATTGGCTATTTTTAAGGGCTTTATATATATTAAAATATATGTATATATTCCACAGCGACTTTTCTGAATTTTAAACTAGACGTATCTTTCAATTTATAAAACGAAATTTCAATTTCTTACATCTGATAGAAAGATATAGTTAATCAGATTCAAATATTTCTTGTTTCGTCCAATTCTGACTTATATTGAATTCTGTATATTCATTTGAAATTAGAAATCGAATTTTCAAACTGCCGCACCATTTCAGGCTCGTTAATAATTAAAATAAATTTAAACATTCTGACTTGATCAAAAATAAATTTGTCATTGTTATTATTTAAAATAAATCATTTTAAATATTCCAAGTTCATTAAAATTGAAAAATAAAAATTTTAAATTGGTTCTGATTTTCCGGGTTGTTACAATCTCCCCCACTTAAAATCTTTTCGTTCTCGAAAAGGAACGGAGCTAAAAGTTGTTTTACTAATCAACTCAACTTTCATTCTGGATTTCATTCTTCAACTTTTCAGTTTCTAAGAATTTCTTATTTTCTAAAAATTTGGATAACACCCTAAATTTTCAAATTTTTTTGCCATAACCTCCTTTGTACGGGGAGTACTTTAAAACTGCAACTTGCCACGCAGGGCCCTCACCAATCCAAAAGAAAAAGAAAAAGCCAAGCGGCTAGCCAATCAGCTCATAAAATCATCAACAACCAAGAAATACAGTAAACATGTACCTATATGTTGGGCATACAATTTTATTCCTCTTCTCTAGCCTTCTTGCTATGACCTGCTCACAAATATATATGTACATGTATGTAATTCCAAACAATTTTCAGTTCAGTTCAGTATTGAATTCAAACTGGCTAAATTTATCATATATTATCATATGGGTTTTATTAGTTAAACTAATAATAAAGCAACTCAACCATCAATCAATTTGAGAATTAGCTTTTCAAATGCATAACTGTAATATATATTCAAAAATCATGTTTTTGATGCCAAATCACAACAATAAATCTTATCTAGTTTTGATTCTCACACCAGTCAAATGGAAATATATAAATATCCCACTTTCGAGACTCGAACATAAACTCTGATGATGATATATCAATCATCAGAATCATCTCCGGGCAACTAGAGTGTGATTCTATATCTATCCAGTATATTTTGAGGCTTTGAATATACGTTCGCGAGACGTATATGCAAAATCTCCATATACTCGATTGTCCAAATAAATATCAAATAAAATATTCAAATACATATGATAAGGTTGAAATTTTCAAAACAAAATTTGTTTTTATTTTTATTTTGAAAATTACACTCTTCGGACTCATTCTAGGATGCTACTGATCCCATCTCTAACGAGTCATTCTTATTGGATATTTGTAACACCCCTTAATTTTAAAACATGACATAAGGGATAATTAAAGAATACTTAATTTTTATAGGAAGATTTAAGGGAAATGGGTTGCGCCATTGCGTTCGTCTCAGAATTCTGCTTGGGATAGAGTCCGAGTTTGCGTAAAACGAATACAGTATGAAGAAGTTACGAAGCTTAGAAGAATTCAAGAATTAACAGAATTTAATAATAATTAAATTATAAATTAAAATGAATTCAAAAATCAGAATCACATAAATCTGGGTGAGTGGGAAATCTCCCGCTCTAGGGTGTCGACCCCCCATAGGGGAGTCGACATAGGTGTCGACCCCTTATAAGGGTGTCGACAGGGGTGTCGACCCCTTATAAGGGTGTCGACAGGGGTGTCGACCCCCATCTGCCCAGATCTGGCTAACGAAGTTTTGTGGTCTAGGGCTGATGTGTCCTTCTGGGATTGGCTGGATGACGTGTTTTTCTGGTCTGGATGGTTCAGATGGATCCTAATCTAATCTAAAGGTCATAATACACCTAGTGATCCTATAAATAAACACCTAGACCTAACCCTAATTTCATTACATTAACCCATGGCACCTCCATGCTGCTCAAATCTAAATTAGCTTAGCCTTTCTTCTCTACCAAAGCAAATCAGATTAGGAGTATTCAAATTGGAAGACAAGAATCAAATTCTACAACAACGGTTTAGCTAATCAAATTCAGAATACAAAATTCAGATCTATTCTCTCTTCTTATTCCTATCGCTGTGAGTCTATGTTACTTTCACATATAATTAATTAAAAAGTGATTGTGATAGGATTGTAAGTTGGATTTTATGAACATGCCTGTAAGATGAATCATATCAAGTTGTGTAAATTCCTATCTTTCAGATTTATATCCAAATTTCTGTTATTATATGCCAGTTCATATTCCATATGCCTATTGGATCCGTTTTATTGTTCTATGCCAGTTCATGTTTCAGATGCCTATTTTATGCTAGTTTTGATGTCATGATTCTCTTCCCTTCTTCTTTTCCTTTTTCTTTATGAGATCAGGCTAACTTCGAGCCTAACATATTGCGTTTGCATACGAATAACGTTGGGATGATTGGGAAAAGTTTGGAAAAATATTGAATAATATGTAATTGGGCATAAATTGATTTGTAATCTTGTAATTGATTTGGGGCATAAATTGGCACAATTTATATACATGGAATTATAGGCATAACTTGGTTTAGAATTATAAACGTAACTTGAATTGGAAATTGTGGGCAATTGGAATATATGTTATAATTCAGAACTTGAAATTGTGTTTAAATAAAAGAAGAGATAATGAATGCCTAGGACACGAGGTTAGACTGGTTTGCGGTTGAAGTCTGCCCGGAACCACCCGGCATATCCAGCAACTGCAAACGACAGTCTAGTGTGAGAGGTCAAAGGCAGAATTAGATGCGTAATAATGCAAAGACACGATGTTAGATTCAGATTGCGGTATAAGCCTGCTAGAAACCACCCGGCAAATCCAGCAACCGCAAAATGGTAATCTAATGTGGGAGGTCTTGCAAGATTACGGTTATAATGAATTAATGAACACTTAACCAAGATAAGACACGTGGTAAGACATGAGAATGATAAAAGGGTTAAGTGGGTAACATGGGTAGCATGTGAAACATAATTAAAGCACTTAATCAAGATGAGACATGAGATTAGAGACGGGAATAAAGAGGGGTTAAGTGAGAATTCCTAGTGGGGACCAAGCTTAGGAAGGAAGCTTGTGTCAAGTGGGTGGACCTTTTACAACCAGTAACCCATTTTAGTATCTATACGAGCTCGAACTAGGTCGAAGATGGGACACGCTTACTAGTTTGATTGTAAGAGGTCAATAAAGAGTTAGCGGTGGCAACACAATTCCAATGGAGTCATGTGCATGCGTGGGTCTGGGCTGGTAGGTAAGACATTGTTGCATCGTGTAGGTATAAGCAGTGCATTTTAGTAGTATCGGGTTGCCACTTTAGGGAGTGATACACCCTACCATAGGACCAGCACGGGTATCTACGAGTTAGGGAGCCGATCGAATGGGGAGGTTAGTGGGTACAACTAGTGGAGATAGGAGCAGGCGGCACCTATGACAACAACTAGGAGTACACGAAACTACCATCATTATTATTATTATTATTATTAGTAAGAGGGATCAACTTTCTGTATGGAACTAGTATTGGTGCAGTGTATGAACTATCTTATAGTGATTAGAAGCGCAATCAACGTTATATCTTGTTCATCTTGTCTACCTTGTCATATCTGCTTATGTTACAATCATCTCTTATTTCCAGTTTATGTTCATATCCTGTTACTTTGCTGATTATATTGTTAAAGTCACTAGACTCGCCAGACTTATGTTTGACCCTTTTTGTTTCACCTCTTTTCTTTCTTTTCCCCCTCAGGTCCTAAGGGTGGGACTAGTAGAGCTTGACTTGGATTTCTTTTTTCTTGAAGTGCTTAGAAGTGTTGAGAGTAATGCTCAGTTTTATCTCTTTCCCATTATGGCTATTTGGAGTGGGATTATGGTTTTACATTTATGTACTATGATAATAATTTTGTTTAAGATGGAAATTTGTGTACTTGACTCTAGTATGTGGTTTTGATGTTGTAACCAAACATGTTTTGCTTTTCCGCTGCAATGAAATTTTTTGAATTTTCTTAAGTACCATTTTATATATCTGTCTTGTCATATTCTATTCTATACTCTTATAATACTCCATAAAAGTTAATGCATTCCCTTAGTGAGTGACATTAATGGACGTGGGGTGTTACAATATTACTAATCCAATCTTTGATGAATTCTTTCGTTTGGTTCTAATGTACCTTGTTCTCGAGCTCTATAAACCAAAGCTCTGATACCAAATAAGACAACCCGAACTTCCCCGGTCTCCGAAGAGAAGAGAAAGAACGAATTGTTGAGAACACGACAAATCAGAACACAAACAGAAGAACATTTCATTGCTTATTATAACAATTACATCAGAGTACAAGAATATAACAGAGAATGAATAAATATTACACATTTTATAAATATCAGAGATTTAAATTGCATTTAAATACATAGCAACGGAAAAACAATACAAAACACAACTGAAAGAAATACATGGATACAAAGCTTTTTGAATATCTCTTCTGCTACAAACCAGGATCCTATGAATAAAATATCTGCAAAACCCAGCTACTAGTTGCCCGTGTGGAAAATATGGGCACTCAGAGTTTAGGTTAAAACAATAAACTCTAGGTCAGTCATGTGACTGGTATGAGAAATAAAACAGTTATTAATTTGGTTTTAAAGTCAGGTAAATCAAGGGACCACACCGTATAACACGGAACGAGTTTAACTCTAAGAATACCAGTGCATAAACAAACAAAGCAATGCTAAATAAAGAAAAATGAAGCTATTATAAGACTCAGGTCCCATCACACAATGCAACGCAAGCTGGAGGATAGAGTTTTTACCTTATAATAGCCAAATATGCTTGATACGCGAAATTTAATCTTTTATTATTACTACAAGTGAAGAAATCCACTTCAAATATAAATGTATCAATCATACATGATATGAGCGACCCATGCCACTATGTCGCCCATATATAGGTTTACAATCAAAACCACAATGTCATATTGAAAGTTGGATTTCCATCGTGAACCAAGGCAAGGGATTGTCCTTACCGAATTCGAGACAATCTTGCTCATGTCTCAAGCTACATCCGCAACTGCACCTTGGATCTTCAGGGCTGGCCCTCCTTTATGTTTGAGGATTATAACTCCCTAAAATCCATCCATCGGCCCTGTAGTGACCGATATATCCAAGGTACCTCGCTTTCCATCATCCACATAAGTAAAAATGTCAGAGGTTGCAAAACCCTTACACACTTCTACCTAGAAAGAAACGCATGTCCTCCCTGCTGTCCTTCTCCCGTTTCTGGTTCACACCGGTATGTGAGGATCGCGAATTAATGCTATACACAAAGCGGCTCTATACTAAAGCTATGGTTTGATCATCAACCACAAGACTCTGCTTTTCAACGGAAGCCTTGATCATTTGCCACTCAGGCATGCCATAAAGGCAATTCACGCCATGCGAGTGATGTCCATCGATATATAACCTCTGAGCTCGTATGTCTCAGAGAAGGGTGTTAAGTAAGATAATATATTCTCCGTCACCAAACAAATATATATTTAATAGATATCAATCAACATAGAATAAAATCCAATGTCAGACACACAGTCCATTTACAAGTTTGTGCTGGGTCTGAACGAAACCGGAGGCACATTATTCCTCGTCCCATATGTCCAATACAGGAGAGAGGCCCTCGCATATCCAGTCGATATCCAAGTACGTCTGGACAATCACCACTTATTACCTCATCTTGGGTATACATCCCAATCAAGACATCAGTAATCATCCAAACGATGTGAAGACCTCCAGTCTTCAACAACCGTCTTCATCGTCGACTTATCGTTGAATCAGTTACTCAGAATGGGTATAAACCCCGCCTTTCCGAATAACTAACGTATATCATAAACAAGTGTTACACAAAGACAACATGCGCCTCATTCCAATCCAGAATATTATTTTATTTAAATATTCACATCTTTAGGGATAGGTTTCCATTAATTTTATCAAAGATAAATTCTTTTAAATTTATTCTTTAATCTTCCTTTGGATTTCAAACCATATTAAGGTTTATCCAAATTAGTCGGGATTAGCGCACCTTACCGAAGTAATCATTTGTTTTATTTCCCAATCCTAACCTGTTCATCCCAAGGAGCAAAACTGGTAATACTCCATATTTATCACCACGACATTGTCGGTAAATATGAATTACCATTTCATGTTCAATTTATTTATGAAGACACCATTCAAAACAAACCCAAAATCCCATTTTATATTAAATACAAGGCTCCGAATAGAAAATATATTGGCTTATATTCAATATCAAATTCTGAAACCAACAAATATCATATTAGAAATAACGATATAAATATATCTTCCAAATTTCCATAACAATATCTGTATAATCATGAAATCCAATATTGAAATATTCCAAAGATGATTTCCATTCAAGCCCATTCCAATTCATATACTTGAAATTCTGGTTATTCTCAAAACCAATTCAAATCCAATTTATTTATTTTTTTTAAAAAATAATTGGATTATAATTCTAGTTCATAACTAGTTCGTTTTGATAAAAATATATTTTTGTCTTCACAAATATGGGGTTTTTCATCCAAATTCTTTCCAAATCATTTATTATGATTTTACACCAATTATTAATATTTTTAATAATTTTATCAAGGCCCGTACAGTCGATTTCCATAAACGGTCATCGAACTGCTCTTACATCGACCCTTTCCAAATTTGATTTGGACATAATTCCAAATCCGACCATTAGATTTCAAATCTCTTATATTAATTGGAAATCTCTTTCCTATACGAACCCAACGGTTTCGGTTTTACCAGAATCCGACGGTCGGATCTCCCGTAACGTCCGTTCGAAGTCAATGGTCGAAATCTGCAACTGGTCGCGGCGAGGCGCGTTCTATTCAGGCCATTTAATATATATAATATATATTTTATCGATTTCCATTCCAAACGTATTTTATAAATCGTTTATAAATTCATTTAAAAATAATTCCAACTTCATTTTCAATTTTAAAACAAAATTGAATATTCCATATCATTAATATATAATTGATAATATTTTCCAAAATATCAGATTTTGAAATCATTTATCTTTTCGATATTCATTATAAAAATGAATAAAATCGATATAAATATCGCTCGCGTCAAAATGGCGCAAATCTAATCAACACGGCTTTAAATATTTTAATATTTCCGTGTCCATCCAAAATCGGACATCAAGTTCACATTTTGATTTTTGATTTTTTTCTGAATATTATTTTAAAATATTCATTATTTTAAAATATTCGTTATTTTAAAATATTCTTTATTTCTTAACTAGAATCAGACCCAATCAATTACCACATAAATTTCTTTATATGGATTCCATACAACACACGTGTACAACTACAATGGTAAACAATCAACCATCATCCAGAGTGCATTCTACACTGCATAAGCATCAAAAAAAAATATTTAACGCTTACAACAGTCTGTCAACCCATCGATTGTCATACCACTAAACAATTGGGATTAGTGTATGTCAAATATCATTCCAATACCCGTGTGGGGTTTCAATCAACAAACACTAGTTTTATTTGTGTTGTTGGGCGATGTGTAAATTTTATCGTCCCAATCAATATCACTCAAATGGGTGTACATAAACAAATCGTTAGATTTGTAAATGAATATTTGTTTTCATTTATATACTTGTTAAAAATTATATTTTTAACGATAAAACATTTATTTCAACACCTGAATATTTTCTGTTATACATCACAATCACCATCAATTTCCACAACATAATAAAATCAAATAAGTCGTCCATGGTCTGTGGACGACGGGTTCCAGGTGCTGCTAAGCACCATCTGCATCCTAGTATATATTTTAACTAGAAAATAAAATTAAAGTGAGAAATTCTCACCTTTGAGATCCACTCCGTCCTTCCTTATTTCTGAACGGTTTGGATTTGGATTTGTTTCCAGTCGGTTCCATCGCAATCTATTTTACACGATTTTTATATTAAAAATCATATTTTTATTTCAACACTATTTATACTAATAAAAATCTCATTTGTATTTGGATACTTTATAAATAAAAACCATATTTTCTATTCTAAAATCGTTACTATAAAAATCATACTTTTACTATGATGTTATACATATAAAAATCACATCTTTATGCGATGGAAAATCGTGTCTTTATGCGATTAAAAACCATAACATTATATTCATCAAAATCATATTTTTATTCATAAAAATCATATTTTTATTCATAAAAATCATGTTTTTATATTCATACCATTTGTATAAAAATCACATTTTTATATTACCACTTCATGTATAAAAATTATATTTTTATAATATCTCTTCATGTATAAAAATTATATTTTTATAATATCTCTAAAAATTTCATCTTTATATTATAAAAAATCTCATCTTTATATGATAATTTTTTTTAATCCTTTCATTATCAAAAATCTAATCTTTTGCAATCGCTATTCAAACAAATAAAAATTCTATTTTTATTATCGTATTATATAGATAAAAATCCAATCTTTATCTTTTTAAAAATTGAATCTTTACATTTTTAGAAATCAACATGAAAAAAATCATTACATCCTAATAAATAAATAAAGGAGAAAACTCACATTTTTCTTGTGAAAAATCCATGTTTGGGATGAAGGAGGGGGTTTTCTCGCACGGTGGCAGGGCTCGAGGTGGCGCCGGAGTTGGCAGGTGACGGGGGATGCTCCAAATGGTCGGCGACAGGCCCCTCTTTTATAGTGGCGGCGGTTCTATTCAAGTTTGGGGAGGATTGGGCGATTAGGGTTTTCAGGAGGGAGAGAGAGGAGGAAGAGGGTGGCGCGATGGGGTGGGGGACAGCCTAGGAGGTGGCGCGGTGGCGGGCAGGAGGGGAAGCGACGATTGGAGGCGGCGGCTAGAGGGCTCGGTAGCTTTTTTCTTTTCTTTTCTTTTTATTTTCTGTTTTGAATCGAGGAGAGAAAAATAGAGTTGGGGGTAAGGTTATTATATAATTATTTTATTTTATTACTCAAAAATCAACTTTTTATTTCGGCAACCAACCGAAACCCACCGACTGTCGTCTACAACTAGTTACCCCCATTCAAACACAATGGGATATGCCCTGTAAGCCAATTCGTTAGTTATGATCAGTTTTCATTAAAATTACAATATAAATTAATATATTAGTCAATATTGAATTTAACGTACATTTTAATTTACCGGAGCTACATACTGACTCCAAAAATTCCAAAAAAATAAATCTGGCTATGTTTAGATGATACGGTCCTAACAAAATTAGTTTTGTCCAATTTGGAGACCTTTTAAAAATGGTTATTTTCTGGTCGATCCAAATTGATAAAACACAATTTGTTTTGCCACGCTTACATATTAATTCCAAAAATTATGAAAATTGGAATCATGCAATAATTTGACATTTCTGATCCGAAAAAGTGGTTTCGTTGAAAACAGAGGTCGTTTGCAAATTGGTTATTTTTAAGCGTTGTATATATATTAATATATATATATAAATTCCACAACGACTTTTCTGAATTTTAAACTAGACGTATCTTTCAATTTATAAAATGAAATTTCAGTTTCTTACATCCGTTAGAAAGATAGTTAATCAGATTCAAATATTTCTTGTTTCATCCAATTCTGAATTATATTAAATTCTGTATGTTCATTTGAAATTAGAAATCGAATTTTCAAACTACCTCGCCATTTTAGGCTCGTTTAATAATTAAAATAAATTTATACATTCTAACTTCATCGAAAATAAATTTTTTGTCGTTATATATATAATAAATCATTTTAAATATTCCAAATTCATTAAAATTGACAAAATAAATTTTTTAAATTGGTTCTGATTTTCTGGGTTGTTACAATCATTATCCATTCTTTGCCACTGCAACCACATCCTTCTTCAATTCAATCACTGTTTCACTCTAACTTGCACATAACAATGCATCAATGAAATACTGCTGCATGCAAACCCAACCACACTTTCATCACTTCCTCGATAAACTTCCTCACTTCAACACAAACTATCCACTTTCCTACCTACACCATACTTCTTCAAATTTGCCCATCATCCATCTTGTCCACTAACCAACACAACAACCAATAGTTGAACACCTGAAGCACAACAACAAAACTATCCATCACCATACTACCAAGCACTGTAACATTCCACAACCTTCATTCCCCTTTTCTATCAACAAATTGCTTGTATACAAACACACCTGGCCCTTCCACAATTCATCACTGTCACCTTTCCCTCTACAACCACCAATACACTACAAACAGCTTGTCAACGTTTATTTACAACAACAGCTGACACAGCCTATAGCCAAGCGCTCCGTGTGTCTTCTTCCTGCTGCTACTTCTATCTTCCTTTTTTTTCATTTTTTTATGGAAACCTTCTTTTAAAAGAACTGAAAAGCTCCAAACCTAAACCACTTGCCGCCTCCTCCCCTTATCGCGCCACCATACCAAAACTTCTATTTGCACTGCATTTCTCCTCGACCAGAAACACCTCCGCACCTATAACCCGACCTGCCACTTTCCTTTGTAGCTACGACCTTCTCCCTAGAAACGTCCTAACAGCCTATCCGATCTCAACCACTCACCATTTATGCTTTTTCCTGTAGTTGATGTCCGCTCCGCACTGATCACCACTGCATCTCTATGGAAATAGAAAAATTAGAAGGCAGAGGATAAACATCGGGTTTGGATCATGTGAAAGATCGATGTGGGCAACGTATCAGATCTAAAATGAGTAGAGGCTTGGCGGCGGACATGAATTGGATCGTGGAACAAGGAAAGGAAAGGTGGAGGCGTATGAAGATCAAGGAAGGAGAATCTATTATGAATTATGGTTTATTTAGGATAGTTTTGCGAGCCCTCTGATCACTCTCCTCTCTTTTCTAACATTTAACCAGGCTCTAATACCATGTTAGGATTTTAATAGCTAAGAGAGGAGAAAAAGATAACACGTTAGAGCTAAACGATTACATTGACACTTAAATAGACCAAAGACACAAACCACTAACTAATTACTTGACCTACAAACTAGGAAACATACTAATTTATAACACCCACTACTTGGACTTATTCTTAAACATGTGTTACTTCTAACATGAACTTCTCCATTGCTATCTCGTCGGCTATATTAGCACCCATCAAAACAGAACAATTGATACGAAGTATATCTGTTATGACTTTGGAAATCATGCGTAGCCCTTCTGTTCTGACCTCCATACTTTTAATTAGTGATATATCTTTTGAATTAAGGTTTATATTCCAAACCAGAGGTTTACATATTCCCTCTACATATTGATGTGGAGTTGTGAATACAGTCATTCCAAGCACTGCCATTGCTTATTAATTACTTGCAGAATTCAATTTTTTTGTGATGTTGCATCTGTACTAGATACTTGGAACCTAATAATTATTTAATTCACTGCTTGAGTTCTTTTACAGAGCGAAGAGGCATTTTAGTGTTCATTTTGTCTTAGGTACCTTCTGTTTTTTTCATACCAGGTAGGAAACTATACAAAAATATTTTCTACATCTAATCGCTAAATTTTATATAACAAATTTAACAAAGCTTTAGCCATGGATTGAGTATCAAACAACCATGCAGTACCCCCAATCAGCTCGTGTGTGAAGCACCAGCCCTGTACTGCTCATTCCATATGGTATGTTCTCTTGATTTACTACTATCTACCAACTTCCCCATAACTGTGAGTTAATTTGCAATTCAAATTTCATGTAATTTTTGCTTTTACTAATACTTCCTTTTATAATTAGGTAAAAATGTTGTGTAGTTGACTGGGTAACCTCATTTCCAAATTTACATGCTCAATTCTTATTGTTTGCATACTACAACCAACCTTTAGCTCATGCATATTATATTGTTAAAGCCAATACACTTTAATTTCACTCTGCATTTACAAACCAGTGAAGTCAAGTTGGGACAACATCGCTAGACATGTGTAAATGCAAGCTTTAGGTAAGAAAATTTCCCTAATTCGATTTCCGCATCGCTGCTCAGTAACAATACTTAATTGATTGGATATGCATATGTATTTTTCAAATTAGTATACAAAAATTTGTTGATTATATGGCTTAAAATTTAGAAGTTCTATCAATGATACATTGATGATTGTTTTAGTTTCTATAAGAGATGAGAAATGGATTTCCAAATGATTGATAACTTTAAAATTTGCTCTACCCTCTCTTTTTAAACTATAAATGCCATGTACTATTATACTTAAACTTTTAGAGCCATAGTGGATTAAGAAGTTTTTAAATGCTCTAATGTGATGGAATGGAATATAGGTAGTCTCCCTGTAATGTCCCGCATTTTTATCGGTTTATATTTGAATATTTAAATCAGTTTAAATATTGAAATCGTAATATAAGTGGATTTATATATTAATTAAAATGAAGTTGAGCCTATAAAAATATATATTGAGCCCATAACGACGCTGCAGTTCGTAATTTAACGTTTTGAACTTCAATTGAGCGTACATGACTCGTTTTAAATCAGATTTCTGCGGAACAAAAAACGTTGGAATCTGTTGAACTGTATCTTTCTAATAGAAGTGAAAAACCAAGATTTCGCGGTATAGATTGCAAGTTATATCCAAATCAAATATTCAGAAAGTCGCTGTAGAATCGTTTATCAACCGTAACGGTTTATTCGATATAACTAGATATCAGTTTTGAATTTAGAGAAGGTTCTTTTGAGACGTAGTGATAATTTAATTTTTAGAATTTTACTGTAAACTTTAATTAATTAAATATGCAACTTTTTATTCGGAGTATTTTGCAACCTATATCAATATTTTGAGGTTTCAAAATATGAGTTAACCTACCGATATTATTATATTTTTGGGATCGTGGCACCTCGCTGGACACAACCGTAATCTTACTTCTGTCCATAGCAGCCCGGACAGGAACAAAGATTTATGTAATATAAGTCACTGTGCTTTGTGAATAGAAAAATAAGATGACATAAATTTTAAAACAAACAAACTTATGCACTTCTTTAACTGCGTATTCCCCCTGTCCCTTTCCTTCTTTTCCTTTGTCGATGCCTTACAACCTTTACTGCATATTTCCTACCACTCACCTACCATACCCCATGCGTTCCATACGTAACATGAAATGGTCTAAACCTATGCACCAGCAAACATTAGCATGCGAAAAACTTTACATAGCTAGGCACACCCACCTTCCCTCCTTCATTTGTTCATACATGACCAATATACATTCATAGCAAAACTGAGGCAATGGAACTGGACTAGGGAAGTTGTTTTCTTTTTCTTGGTTAGTGGAATATTTCCAGTTTCTAGAACATGCAGGCATCCTTATAATAATTCAAGCAAACATGATCCTAGGTATATTTAATTGTATACACTCAGTAGTGACTAGATTTACATACAAATTTGAATTCAACACATAAATTCCTGAAATCGGTTTAAAAGAAGAAAACGGAAATGGGCTAATTAATGGTTTGCCGTATGTACAGCTAGCATACAAATATAATATATATATAATAATAATAATAATAATAAGTAATATATTTCTTCCGCCTTGGCAACCAAGTAAATTTCCAAGGGTACAACCCCTGTATTGTCAACACAGTCCCTATTGCTATGAATATACACTGCTAACCTAGCTTGATTTTGCAACAAGCTATGCTTTCAAATCCACAATGACCAATGAAAGATCAAACGCGGACCTATACATTTAATATCAACACATGCCTAGTTGGATGAATTCACATGCTACCCTATTAAATCATGAAGCCGCGTTCACAGCTTGCACATGCAAGTACTGGCAATGAAGCACTGACAAATACAACCTACCCAATGCAAACCTACCCAACGCTGCAATGAGTCTTCACATCAAAGACTACCCATGAGTTATCACCATTTATGCAAACCTAAAGCTGTCCCTAAACCATGCCTACAACCAGACTATACGTACCATACTCCTTGGCAAGCACGGTACTCAAATTCTATAAATACGAGTAGTCGTTCGCAGAAAAAAAGAAGCAAACAAATCCTCCTTTTCCTTTTCTTTGAAGGAACCAAACCGAAAATATAATGAGGTCTGCGAGCATTGTTCGAAGGGGGGTCTGCGAGCGGTGTTGGGGTGAAGCTCACAAAGAGATAGACGAGTTGTGGTGGGTAGGCGCTGCTGATGAGGTGGTAGGTCGGAGATCTGAACTTCGATGATGGCTGTGATGGTCTCGGGAAGGAGAAACTCATGGTTGATGTTGCATTTTAAGGTAATGCTACTGTTTTGAAAGAGAATTTACTGTTATGACGAGGTTTAAAATGCAAGTATTAGTGATAGGAGGCTTCGGTTGCCTGTAGATGGTCTTGCATGAGTGAAAATGACATAAGGAAAAAGCAAGAAGGGGGGAGAGGTTCGGCTATGGGATAAAAGAGTATAGGCGTTAGTTCATAAAAGGTTACGGGTTCCAGATGGCAAGCTATAAAACGCATGAAGGTGCAGGAGTGTTCGGTTGGGGCCATTTTATTGTTGACGTCTTATGAAGTGGCAGATTGGAGTTAAACAAGGTGAAATGGAAATGTTAAAGTGTAGTGGGCGGTGTGGGATATAGGCTGACGTTGGCCAATAGGTGTGCTTGGTGTAATATTGGAGCGGAGCAAAATGAAGTGGAAACTGACATATTGTCGTTCATTGCATGTATTATGTAACGACCTGAAATTTCGAACCAATTTGAAAATGTCAATTTGGTTAATTTATAGAATTTTGAATATTTAAATTGATTTATTTTAAATAATAACGACGGGAATTTTTTTTAATCGAAGTAAAAACGAATAAATTTATTTTTATTTATATAACGAGCCTGAAATGGTGCGGCAATTTGAAAATTTAAATTCAAAATTCAACTGACTGCACAGGATTCAAAATAAATCGGATTTTAGCGAAACAAGAAATATTTAAATCTGTTTGATAATATCTTTCCAACGAATCCGAAAATCGAATTTCCGTAATGAAAATCAAAAGTTATGATCAAATGAATATTCAGAATAGTCGCTGCAGAAAATATAAGGGCCTGTAAAATAGCCATTTTTCAAAAGACCTCTGTTTTCGACGAAACTGACGCCATCAGAACCGGAACGTCGAATTATTGCTAGGTTTCAGTTTTCAGAATTTTTCGAATTAATATGTGAGCGTGGCAAGTGAAAACGCGTTTTACCAGTTGACAGTTAATTTAGATCGACCCGAAAAAGGCCATTTTTCAAACGGTCTCGAAATTCAACGAAATTAGTTTCGTTGGAATCGTATCGTCGAAACATAACCAAAAATAATTTTTCCGGATTTTTCGGGGTCAGTTTGTGAGCCCGGTAATGTTAAATGTACGTTCGAATTGATATGCGGTAAACGTGTGTGTGTTTATCTGTTTGGCCTCATAACTTGATATAAATTGAGCCCACCTAACACACATCAGCCCATTCTCTTTCTCCACCTCCAATCCTCCCTCTAATGGCTGAAAATCAAGGTTAAACCCTAAATCCAAAAATCAAAATAGCTCAAAAATAAAAAGTCTCC
Source organism: Allium sativum (assembly GCA_030737875.1). Classification (NCBI taxonomy): domain Eukaryota; kingdom Viridiplantae; phylum Streptophyta; class Magnoliopsida; order Asparagales; family Amaryllidaceae; genus Allium; species Allium sativum. The sequence goes on from CM060912.1 coordinate 437,877,193, forward strand.
AAACCCTAGCTTATTATATGTCATTTCGAAGCTCTCGATGAGTAGATCGCAGATCTGCAATTTATTTCTACATGCATCGCTCCGGGTGGTCGGAAATCGTGGTCAAACCCTCTGAAATTCGAAATACACGAAATCAATTTAGGGGTTTTCCATCCGGCGACCAATCGCTGAAATTGAGAGATGGGTTTGGTTCGGTTTTGCGTGGGGAGTGCGATGGTGTTATTGGTTGGATTTATCGACGAGTGGATGGCCGGGATTTCTCGTTTTTAATCAAAAAAAGGGGGTTCGGATTTGTCCCCGCTGGCGCCGGAATTGTTGACCGGAGGCGCGGGCTCAGGCATGGATGGAAGCGGCTCGAAGCGAGCTTCAGTTTGGTGGTGGTTACTCGATCTCAGGTGGTCCGAATCTCGAGCAATCGACGGTCAAAGTTGCGCCTGGAATGGGTTGCGTGCGGTGCGATTACTGTAGCACGAAGAGAGACGAGCGGGAAGAGGACATCCAGGGTGCTGACGTGGCATCAATTGGTTGGTGAGGAAAATTAATTTATTAATTTATATATTTAAATCTTCAATCTAGTAAAACACTGATAACTCTTGCATATGAACTCGAAATTGGACGCGGTTTGTTGCGTTGGGATTGTGGCGGAGTTGCGGACGTTTTGGCACTGGTTTGGTTGCGATCTGAGACTGTCAAATTTTGGGCCTTTTCTGGACGTCCGTTCGAATTGTAACCCGAAGGTGAGTGTTTCTTCACTCACGTAAGACTAAATTTATCCCATATTTATCGAATTAATGTATGGAATAAATTGTTTACATGGTTGTGTTTGATTTGGTGAATGATTGCTTGAAATTGATATGCCAGTGTGTTACATGCAATAATAATCGATAATTGGTTATTTAAATTTAATTTAAATTTCAAATTTGAAAACTCCGACACCTGTCAACCAGTATGTGATTAGATTTACTGTTCGAATGAATGTTTGTGATGGATGTGTCTGTTTACTTGATTACTGAAGGTGTATTGTTTGAGTTGTTCTGTCATTCAGTATATGATGTGGTGTGCCCATGTGACGATAAATCCCAATTACCCTTGATGTTGCGGGCATCGAATAAACCCGGGATTTATCGATAAAATGAATTAAGAACACAGAGTGAAATGATAAACCTCTGTGACCCCGATTTGGATGGAAATGATAGATCCATCCCGAATATCGAGAAATTAAAATAAAAATCACTTGGCCATAGGATAGAAAAGGATATACGGACACCGGTCGGTTAAATGAAATTTTGAATTTTGAAATTTTTTGTTTAACAACAATAAGCGATGTTTATAATTTCTTTTCCGTTGAATTCGAAGTCGAAATACAAATGAAAAGGGAAATAAAATTGTATTGTAGTTATAGTTAAATATCGAGTGAAATTTGTTTTTAAATTCGAATTTATTGAAATTGACTTGTTTTGGCGGCTTTTGAGATGTACAGTAAATAAATCTTAATTTGGATTAAATATTGATTGTAAACTCAATATTCGTTATGAGGAAGAACTTTGAAACGAAGAAATGAATTTGAAATTTCGATGCGTGATATGAATTGAATCTGGAATGAGAATATGGATTGGAATCGAATTCGATTTATTTGTAATAAATTGAAATTGTTGGAATGGGAACACGGGTTAGGGTTAACCATCTGAATTGAATTGGCGAATTTGAAACGAATGTAATTTGAAATGAAATCGATTGAAATTGTGAATTTGAATTTATATACTTGAAGTTGAATGGAATTTCAAGTGTAATCGAAATTGATCGAACGATTTTTTAAATTCCAACAATAGTATTTCAAACTTTTTCAAACTATTTTAATAACAAATTTTTTCTTTGTAACTATTTATTTTATAAATTATTCTAAATAAATTATTTATTTTTATAATTAATTATTTATTTTACGAATTATTTTAGTGTTGTAATTATATATTTTAATAAATTTGACTAACTCTATTGTATTTCTAACTATTATTTCAAAACTATTTTAATCATACATTTAAACTATTTGAAAATATTGTGACTATTTTGATAAAAAAAATATTATTTAAGTTGGAATTAGATCAAGATGTTATGAATAAATGGAAAATTCCGTTTGAGTAATATTCTATTTAGAATATGAAAAATGATTTCGAAACATGATATTTTGATATGAAACACGAACTCCTTTGAAAGGTAAAAGCACTGACCGGTGTGAAAAATGTAAACGTTTGGTTGGCAAGGAGACCGGAGTCGACATAAGGCATACTCTCTGTCAGTGTCGATACCACTTTGACAACTGTGTACGCGGTGGAAGTTCCAGAACCGGAGTAGGATGGTATGGAGGCGATTACCGGATTTGAAGAAAGAGAACGATGATGGATTAGCCTTGTCCTTCGGGTCATAATTGAAATGACTAAAACAGGAGCCATACCCGGGTTAATGAGATCGCATCTCTGATCGAACGCGCTCCTTCGATACCATCTCTATTACTGTTGTGATTGATTTGGGTGCACCCTTTGAATATGGGAATGTCGTTCGAGGTGGGCGGTAGTTGCGGCTATGCGTTACCACCGGCCTGGGTCCGCAAATTCGGTAGAATCCTGCCGGGGTATTCCTCAGTGCCTTGTCATATTATCCTGATCGAGCCCCATACGATTTTGATTTAACGTTGTCGTATCACGGCGCATCCCTATCCACCGACGTACTGGTGTGTTATATGCAAACTGTACGGCAATGCTATAAACGGTGTAAGGGTAACATGGTAATCCCGCTTACACTATTTTCGATATTATACTTTACTGAATAAACACTATTGTAATAGCGTATTATACTATGTATGTATTAGTTTAACGGATCCTCGAGAGATGGAAAAATCCCGTAACATCTCTTGAGTTACTGTACCCATGACACCAATGTTATTTCATATTTTTAAATTTGACTAATATGAGATGATTTAGTGCTGATCCGAGTGTTTGTTGTGTTTTCTTTTTATGCAATACGCTCGGGTCAGCAGATGTTGCAGTTAATGAAGATTATTTGCCTTGGAGATCGAAGACGGAGTTTGGCATATGTATCCACTACATTTTATTTCCGCTGCATTACTGTATGTAAGTGTATAACTCTGATGATTTAAATGTCGTAACGCAAATGTATATGTTTAAATGCTTTTGAATATTTATTTGTCTATTATATGTGATCCTTCCGCTGTGAGATTCTGCGATTGTTTTCTTTTCTGTCTTCTTTTTCTTCTTTTTCCCAATAACTATCCGGATTAGTGATTTATTTGGGTCGACAGGTGTGGTTTATTGTCGATTTAAACGGTCAAAAATCTGGGTCGTTACAGTTGGTATCAGAGCGATGGTTAGCGATAACCTTGGCTCTGTTTGGGAATTTACTCATTAGAGATGGGGTTAGTAATGCCCTAGAATGAGTTTGAGTGATATATGAGAGAGCGTACTTGTATTTTGATATAAAATGATTTTTATATTGTGTTGATTATTCTGTTGAATATTTATGGATTCTGGTCGATATATGGGACGCCATACGATCGATAGGAATTTCTAAATAATCGGACAGAATGACTTGACATAATATGGTTTTCGATTATATTTTATATATAGTATATATACTATTAGTGGTTTTTAGTGTATAATATTCATCGTTGGTAGGTAATAACATTAAGTTAATATCTATTGTTGTTGATTCGATAATAAATAAATTTAATAAGGAACTTAAATGGTCTAAGAAATATTCAAAAATGAAATGATACCATTAAGTTTAATTGGGAGAGTAAGGTTTGAGATTGAAATAGAAATAACTTGAAATTTGATCCTGAGTTACTCTTGAAATCGTTTTGTCGAATTTTGAAACAATATCGTATTATAAGTATTTCCAAAAGAAATAGTTTAAAGGATCTTTAAGAAATAAGTGTGTAATTCCCCCTTGGATGTCGGAAATGACTTCGGTAATGAGTGCACACATTATCGATGTTTATTCTGAAGAGTCTAAGTGGGGGAGAGACCACTCTGTATTTTATAACTGGTTGGTAAAGATTTTTGATTTAAATTCCATATGGTATAAAATTTATATAAAGGTATTAGCATATATACTATTTAATGGTTGAATTTAAATTAAACTAGAATCGAAATGCTATGTTTGGCTAATTAAGGTTTGGATTTAAAAATTTTATGACATGATTTTTCTATAAATAGTACAAGTATATACATTAATTTTAAAACCTAGTTTATAAACCTGGAATCAAGCACCTTGAGTTGTTTTAACTAGTGATAATGATTTGAGAGTAGAATAAATGAATTAAGTTATGGGAATAAAATTTGATTTAAGATGGAAATAAAAACAAATGAATGTTAGAATGGTTAAGGAATGAATAGAATGAACAAAGCAAGGGAACGAAGATTTCCCGGGAAAGAATATATAAAAATATAAATGATTTAAATGGAACGCGCCGCGCAGCGACAGTTCACGGATTTCGATCATTGACTTTGAATGGACGTAGCAGGAGATCCGACCATCGGATTCTCCTAAAACCGGAACCGTTGGGTTCGTACCGAAAAGAGCTTTCTTACGAATATGAAAGATTTGAAATCTAACGGTTAGATTTGGAAATATGTCCAAAACAAATTTGGAAAAGGTCGCTATGGCCGCAGTTCGGTGGCCGTTATTGGAAACCGACTGAAATATCTATAATAATTTTTTTTTTTTAATTATTAATAATTTGTGTAAAATCATAATAAGTGATGTGGGAAGAATTGGGATGAAAGTGTAAAACTCTAGATGGGTTAAAACTCATTTGGACGGTACATCGAATATGAACCTAAGTATGAACAGTGAAATGGAATGTAAATCGTATTGTCGAATGGTGTATAACCTAAATTTAGTAGAGGAATCGAGTCAAATGGAGTTCAACTCAGGAAATTGAATAAAATGATTTGAGAACTAATTTTGAAAAATTTCGAGGGTAAACATTACCTTAATCCCAATCATGAGAGGGTGAGTCGAGTAAATAAGCAAGTTAATGGAATGATATTTCATGTAACTTGAATAGGAAAAATATAGAAAATGTATCGGAAATTGAGTAAACGAATTTAATTCGAATCCATTTTCCGAGTAAAGAGATAGCAACAACTGAAATGAATAAGTTGAATTGAACTTGAACGAGATAGACGATGGCATGATATGAATGGATAAAATAAAAGTTGCTTAATACAAGTGAAATGAACGGGAATATACTTAAGCGATAAAGAATAAACTTCATTTGGTCTGCTGGCCTGACTTAGATATATTGGTTTTGGGGTTAAATGATTAATGTATGTTGGGTAAGTTGCCTTATATTGTATATATGCTTGAATCTCATGTGTATGCAAGTTGTAACAGGTATAAGGAGTGTGCGCAACGTTTTGGAGCTCGCTTGAGCTAAAATGTTAAATGCTAAGGTAAATAAAAATGCAATATAAACGCTAAACGAGGTACATACTTGTGGTATATGGTTTTGTGGTTTTATATTTTGTTTTTCCCCACTTTTGGGATGCCTCATTGTTGGATGAGATGTATGTTGAGTTGTATATGTATTGGGATTTTTCCCCGGACCTCTCCGTATAAAGGAGATGCTGCCGAAATTTTCCGTGATTTCGGGAGTTAGAAAATTTACGAGTTTTACAACCATACTTGTTTTGGAAATATTATTTTAAATATGGTTTTGAAATTAATATGCACTTAATATCGGTTCGTTCTCTTTTCGAGGACGAAAAGACTTTAAGTGGGGGAGAATGTAACGACCTGAAATTTCGAACCAATTTGAAAATGTCAATTTGGTTAATTTATAGAATTTTGAATATTTAAATTGATTTATTTTAAATAATAACGACGGGAATTTTTTTTTAATCGAAGTAAAAACGAATAAATTTATTTTTATTTATATAACGAGCCTGAAATGGCGCGGCAGTTTGAAAATTTAAATTCAAAATTCAACTGACTGCACAGGATTCAAAATAAATCGGATTTTAGCGAAACAAGAAATATTTAAATCTGTTTGATAATATCTTTCCAACGAATCCGAAAATCGAATTTTCGTAATGAAAATCAAAAGTTATGATCAAATGAATATTCAGAATAGTCGCTGTAGAAAATATAAGGGCCTGTAAAATAGCCATTTTTCAAAAGACCTCTGTTTTCGACGAAACTGGCGCCATCAGAACCGGAACGTCGAATTATTGCTAGGTTTCAATTTTCATAATTTTTCGAATTAATATGTGAGCGTGGCAATTGAAAACGCGTTTTACCAGTTGACAGTTAATTTAGATCGACCCGAAAAAGGCCATTTTTCAAACGGTCTCGAAATTCAACGAAATTAGTTTCGTTGGAATCGTATCGTCGAAACATAACCAAAAATAATTTTTCCAGATTTTTCGGGGTCAGTTTGTGAGCCCGGTAATGTAAAATGTACGTTCGAATTGATATGCGGTAAACGTGTATGTGTTTATCTGTTTGGCCTCATAACTTGATATAAATTGAGCCCACCTAACACACATCAGCCCATTCTCTTTCTCCACCTCCAATCCTCCCTCTAATGGCTGAAAATCAAGGTTAAACCCTAAATCCAAAAATCAAAATAGCTCAAAAATAAAAAGTCTCCAAACCCTAGCTTATTATATGTCATTTCGAAGCTCTCGATGAGTAGATCGCAGATCTACAATTTATTTCTACATGCATCGCTCCGGGTGGTCGGAATTCATGGTCAAACCCTCTGAAATTCGAAATACACGAAATCAATTTAGGGGTTTTCCATCCGGCGACCAATCGCTGAAATTGAGAGATGGGTTTGGTTCGGTTTTGCGTTGGGAGTGCGATGGTGTTATTGGTTGGATTTATCGACGAGTGGATGGCCGGGATTTCTCGTTTTTAATCAAAAAAAGGGGGTTCGGATTTGTCCCCGCCGGCGCCGGAATAGTTGACCGGAGGCGCGGGCTCAGGAATGGATGGAAGCGGCTCGAAGCGAGCTTCAGTTTGGTGGTGGTTACTCGATCTCAGGTGGTCCGAATCTCGAGCAATCGACGGTCAAAGTTGCGCCTGGAATGGGTTGCGTGCGGTGCGATTACTGTAGCACGAAGAGAGACGAGCGGGAAGAGGACATCCAGGGTGCTGACGTGGCATCAATTGGTTGGTGAGGAAAATTAATTTATTAATTTATATATTTAAATCTTCAATCTAGTAAAACACTGATAACTCTTGCATATGAACTCGAAATTGGACGCGGTTTGTTGCGTTGGGATCGTGGCGGAGTTGCAGACGTTTTGGCACTGGTTTGGTTGCGATCTGAGACTGTCAAATTTTGGGCCTTTTCTGGACGTCCGTTCGAATTGTAACCCGAAGGTGAGTGTTTCTTCACTCACGTAAGACTAAATTTATCCCATATTTATCGAATTAATGTATGGAATAAATTGTTTACATGGTTGTGTTTGATTTGGTGAATGATTGCTTGAAATTGATATGCCAGTGTGTTACATGCAATAATAATCGATAATTGGTTATTTAAATTTAATTTAAATTTCAAATTTGAAAACTCCGACACCTGTCAACCAGTATGTGATTAGATTTACTGTTCGAATGAATTTTTGTGATGGATACGTCTGTTTACTTGATTACTGAAGGTGTATTGTTTGAATTGTTCTGTCATTCAGTATATGATGTGGTGTGCCCATGTGACGATAAATCCCAATTACCCTTGATGTTGCGGGCATCGAATAAACCCGGGATTTATCGATAAAATGAATTAAGAACACAGAGTGAAATGATAAACCTCTGTGACCCCGATTTGGATGGAAATGATAGATCCATCCCGAATATCGAGAAATTAAAATAAAAATCACTTGGCCATAGGATAGAAAAGGATATACGGACACCGGTCGGTTAAATGAAATTTTGAATTTTGAAATTTTTTGTTTAACAACAATAAGCGATGTTTATAATTTCTTTTCCGTTGAATTCGAAGTCGAAATACAAATGAAAAGGGAAATAAAATTGTATTGTAGTTATAGTTAAATATCGAGTGAAATTTGTTTTTAAATTCGAATTTATTGAAATTGACTTGTTTTGGCGGCTTTTGAGATGTACGGTAAATAAATCTTAATTTGGATTAAATATTGATTGTAAACTCAATATTCGTTATGAGGAAGAACTTTGAAACGAAGAAATGAATTTGAAATTTCGATGCGTGATATGAATTGAATCTGGAATGAGAATATGGATTGGAATCGAATTCGATTTATTTGTAATAAATTGAAATTGTTGGAATGGGAACACGGGTTAGGGTTAACCATCTGAATTGAATTGGCGAATTTGAAACGAATGTAATTTGAAATGAAATCGATTGAAATTGTGAATTTGAATTTATATACTTGAAGTTGAATGGAATTTCAAGTGTAATCGAAATTGATCGAACGATTTTTTAAATTCCAACAATAGTATTTCAAACTTTTTCAAACTATTTTAATAACAAAATTTTTCTTTGTAACTATTTATTTTATAAATTATTCTAAATAAATTATTTATTTTTATAATTAATTATTTATTTTACGAATTATTTTAGTGTTGTAATTATATATTTTAATAAATTTGACTAACTCTATTGTATTTCTAACTATTATTTCAAAACTATTTTAATCATACATTTAAACTATTTGAAAATATTGTGACTATTTTGATAAATTTTTTTTTTATTTAAGTTGGAATTAGATCAAGATGTTATGAATAAATGGAAAATTCCGTTTGAGTGATATTCTATTTAGAATATGAAAAATGATTTCGAAACATGATATTTTGATATGAAACACGAACTCCTTTGAAAGGTAAAAGCACTGACCGGTGTGAAAAATGTAAACGTTTGGTTGGCAAGGAGACCGGAGTCGACATAAGGCATACTCTCTGTCAGTGTCGATACCACTTTGACAACTGTGTACGCGGTGGAAGTTCCAGAACCGGAGTAGGATGGTATGGAGGCGATTACTGGATTTGAAGAAAGAGAACGATGATGGATTAGCCTTGTCCTTCGGGTCATAATTGAAATGACTAAAACAGGAGCCATACCCGGGTTAATGAGATCGCATCTCTGATCGAACGCGCTCCTTCGATACCATCTCTATTACTGTTGTGATTGATTTGGGTGCACCCTTTGAATATGGGAATGTCGTTCGAGGTGGGCGGTAGTTGCGGCTATGCGTTACCACCGGCCTGGGTCCGCAAATTCGGTAGAATCCTACCGGGGTATTCCTCAGTGCCTTGTCATATTATCCTGATCGAGCCCCATACGATTTTGATTTAACGTTGTCGTATCACGGCGCATCCCTATCCACCGACGTACTGGTGTGTTATATGCAAACTGTACGGCAATGCTATAAACGGTGTAAGGGTAACATGGTAATCCCGCTTACACTATTTTCGATATTATACTTTACTGAATAAACACTATTGTAATAGCGTATTATACTATGTATGTATTAGTTTAACGGATCCTCGAAAGATGGAAAAATCCCGTAACATCTCTTGAGTTACTGTACCCATGACACCAATGTTATTTCATATTTTTAAATTTGACTAATATGAGATGATTTAGTGCTGATCCGAGTGTTTGTTGTGTTTTCTTTTTATGCAATACGCTCAGGTCAGCAGATGTTGCAGTTAATGAAGATTATTTGCCTTGGAGATCGAAGACGGAGTTTGGCATATGTATCCACTACATTTTATTTCCGCTGCATTACTGTATGTAAGTGTATAACTCTGATGATTTAAATGTCGTAACGCAAATGTATATGTTTAAATGCTTTTGAATATTTATTTGTCTATTATATGTGATCCTTCCGCTGTGAGATTCTGCGATTGTTTTCTTTTCTGTCTTCTTTTTCTTCTTTTTCCCAATAACTATCCGGATTAGTGATTTATTTGGGTCGACAGGTGTGGTTTATTGTCGATTTAAACGGTGAAAAATCTGGGTTGTTACATATTAAAAGGTGGGTTCATTTATATTTTTGGTATGGGACAACGTTGGGTCACGGTGTGGATTTTTACTAGGGTGACAGTGAAGCGTCGCTCTGCAAAGAAGAGGAGTTTAAAGTGCTACGGTAGGTATGGGTGCGTGGTACGAACACAGGAGAACGATGGGGCGGAATTGGAAGGAGCGTGAGTTCGAATATGGTCAAGAGAAGTTTATTATGGGGGATTCAACGAGTATGGATGTTGATAGCTACACCGTGCGTGCTCGAAAACTGATGCTTGCGCGTTTGCCGTAGAGGGAAGAAAATAGGAGCAGCGTTTTAGATTTGACATGAAAATGAAATGAAGAGTAGAGTTTTTAAAATGGTGGAGGGTTGATAGATTTTCTCATTAAAATCATTCGCGACTTTACTGTAGCACTCGAGAGAACATCAGAATTCGTAACATGAGAGAGCATCGAGTTTGTCCAAATGATGACCGGGTGGTGGAGCTCGAAAAGTGACGAACATGGGTTGGTGATTTGAGGCCCGTTTGAATTATGACAGAATAAAACGTATGATCGGATTAATCGACTGACTCAAATCGTTATTTAACGGTTAACGCGCCAAGGTGAGTGAATTCACTAACTCTGTTCTATTTTAAAATATTATAATTATATTTTAAATATTGGTTGAACGTTGTGTGATGGTTGCTTCGGTAGATTACAATTAAATTGGTTGAATTATATATCGTTGCATATATATACACATCATTGGTTGGACTGATTCCATCATTTATAATATTTGCTGGTATGGAATCAGTGTTAATTGGTGACTAACATCGGTGGATGCAGAAAACCGGTTGGAGGAATCCAACCGGATTCCTCAATATTTATATGTACTGTTTGTTTTATATAGATGCACTGTTTGAACCCAAATGACTTTTGAAACCTTGTGTTGATATTAGCGTTGAATGGAAATTCAAACATTATTTTGATTTAATCAATAGATGATATCGATTAAGAAAGTGGCAACAACCAACCATAAATGTATCATTTGTTTTAACCGTTATTGTTTTACCAAAATCCCACCGTGTGCGAAGCACGTGTTTCACCATACTTACTAAATGATTTGGTAAAGTGGATTCTTATATTAATAAGATTAATAAGTAAGTAGGCGGAGATTAACTTGATGATTAATAACAAGAATTTATTGTTTTAAGAACAATTAAATGAGATATTTACAAATAGATTATGGTTGATTTCATATTAAGTAAGATTAGTTAGAATCGATTATTGTTTATTTAATAGCAAATGAGATTATTTAGAAATAAATTATTATTTTTATAGTAATCGATACAAGTGAAATTATTTGGATTAATAAATGTTATTTATTCAAAATGAAAAGATTTGTTAGAATTGTTTGTGGGTTAATCATGGCTAAATATTTACCAAGCAAACTGTTTTGATCAATAATTGGTTATTTAATTAAATTAGATTGGGCTGATTAGTCAATTGTAATAAATTAACGAATAGTTGATTTAGTTTAAATAAGATTTTAAAGTATAAAGGATTTGTCTAAAGAAGACAAAGCGAAGAGGAATGTTTAATAAGGGATTTGTCTAAGAAAGACGAAGCGGAGAGAAATGTTTAAAAATGGATTTGTATAAGCTAATGTAAATAACCGAGTTTTCAAAATAAGGATATGGCGTCATAAAACCCTATTTAAAATATAGCAAGAAGCATGTTTACGGATTTTAAAGTATAAGGGGTTAGAGTTACGAATTTATATCTATTCTAAGATAAGAATGTTGTTGATCAAGGTCTGAGAGGTAATTAAAATACCCGAACTTGAACGACTTCACTATTAACTAAGGATGGTATTTGTTTGTAACGGAAAGAGATGTCAAGATTTTTGTAACGGAAAGAGATGTCAAGATTTTTGTAACGGAAAGATATGTCAAGATTTTTGTAACGGAAAGAGATGTCAAGATTTTTGTAATGGAAAGAGGTGTTGAGATTAATTATAAAGTGGAATATAGTAGCATATTGCAAGTCTGTGAACTATAGCGATAAAATAACGCTGTTGAGGTTTAGGCGTGACTGTTGTGTCGAGATTAGTTAAAAATGGGAATATTACAGCGTATGATAAGTTTTGAACTATAACAATAAATTAGCGTTGTTAACCAAGCTTAAGCGTGATTTTAGATACATAGCACTACTCCCTGGGGAATGGAAACAATTTGGTTTGAAATCCACTTATTCTAAAGTAATAAGTAACGACGTGTGTCCAAAGAAATATAAGAACGAATGTTAAATAAAAGTGCTCGTGATTGTGTGATGTTAGTTATGAATGTTTGTTTTTACTTCAATAGTTAAATAACCGACTATCGAATTGTTTTGACCATCGTTGTCAATACGGAGAGACCGGTTGGATATATTCTCCGGAAACCACTCCGTATAGGACAAGCGCTGCGAATTTGATTATGCTGAAGAAAATTGAAGACGGAGTGAAATGCAAGGGTCCTCCTGTTTCAGAATGGTGTTTTCTGTTTGTCCAGTCCCAGGACAACTTGTATGGACGAGTGTCTGACAAAGTATTCCTAACGGTCACATAAGACGATCTTTTCAAGGTATTACATCTGGTGGCGGAGAAATTCGTTTCTCTTAGCTTCTATACCCGTAGTATTTTGGGAAGATCAACTAGTGATTTGATGGGTTTGATGATGTGGCATTCAAAGTGTATGGTGGCCAGATGTTCTAAAAGATAGACGTAACCTCAAGCTTCACCACCGGGAAATGACAAAAATCGGGCAGGCAGCATGTCTATGTGGGTCGCACCCATTAGGGTGTATAATCACCTATCTAGAGAAATTCCTTTTACTTCTTTGATCTATTTCGATGCTGTCCCTTTTCGGGAAATGCTAGTTTGAGTCCAACCGTTGGTGGTATACATTCGATACACTCAAGCAAAATGAGTGGTCGGTCATGTGTGGGTTGGGTTGCAAGATGTTCATGTTGAACCCAGTGTATTCGCCTCTAGAGATACACTATCGGCAGGTGGTCCCATACCTTGTCATAATTGGAATCCAATCTCCAATAAGCGCCCTGCGGTTTTTATTTTATACTATGTATGTAGAGCGTGAGATGCAAGCGTTCTGCTATTTGGTTATTTACTTGATTAGACATTACTATAATATCACTAGATTTTGATATCAAAATATTTTGGGTTATAGTAAGGTAAAAACCGTCCATGTTTATGTGTGGGTTGGTCTTACTATTATCCTTTTGTTTCAGAAAGGATTTTCAAAGTTAAACCATATGGTTGGAATTTACTCACACCAGTCCCATGACTGACCCAGAGTTTATTTTGTTTGTTTTCCCTAAACTCTTGGGTGCCCAAATTAGTACAGGCAGACAAGTGTTTCAGGCTTTTACAGATTCACTTGGAGGAGCTTAAAGCAGAAGGCTTCACCGTTAGTATTTAGAGATTATTTCCGCTGTGATATGATGTATTGTACTCTGATAATGGTATGTATATGCAATACAGTTTTGTATTTCAAAGTTATATTACATAATATATTTTATTCGTTCCGCTGTGAGATTCGCGTTTACTCTGATTATGTTCAGCTGTGTTCTTCTTCTTCTATTCTAATTTTCTTTCTTTCTATTCTCACCCTCTAACTTCTTTCTCTAAATGATCCGGCGTTTTCGATGTCTGATTAGTCGACGTTGGGTTTTGTGTCGATTTTCGGAGTTGAAAATCCCGTTGTCGTTACACTCCCTTTTATGTTTTGGTGACAACGAGTTATTGGAATCGCTTGAGTAACCATCCAGTTTCATTGATTTTTATTGACATTAACTTTTATTTAGACCATTGTCACATATTTTGGAATGCAACTTAACATCGAAAACAATTCTTAACGAGTTAAGCTACAGAAAATATTATGTTTTGGAAAGAAGCACTGTTTCATCCGGATTGATTAATAAATCATTGGGGATTTTATTTAGACAAGCGTTTCCTTGCTTACTCGTTTATATATTTACATGGATTAATTTGTTAATTCGAGTTAAGTTATTCACCAGCATTTGTAGGTGAAAGGCAATGCTAAATTATTGGTGCGTAATGGAAAACTGAAATGAAGCTGAACATATCAAATCGAGCCAATGGTCATATACTGTGAGTTTTAGAGCACATTTGAAATACAGGTTTAAAAATAGGAAGTTGAAAATAAAATTAGCAACATTAAATTTTGAGTAGCACAAAGGAGATTGTTAATATTGTTTACAAGAATTTGGAGCAATATTTTTATATTTGTGTATAAATGATATGAAATTTTATTGAGATATGAAAAACATTCCAATAGCATCATTAGATTTGATACTCAAATCGTTTTTTGTGCAGATATGGAATTCAAAAGACACTACGATGAAAAGGGTATGTAAAAGTGCTTACGAGCAAGTTTGGTTATCTTTATCTATTATTTTATTATATTGACAGCCTTATATTTTTGTAACTTAAATTTATTGCGTTGTATTTGTATTTTTTTGCTTCTTTCATAAATATGGTTTATCTTTTGTAATGAGAGTGTTAAAATTTATTCTTTTTATATGATTCGGCTATATTCATTTGTAATGGGCCAAATGCTTAGTCCCATGCGTAAGCCTAATAAGGTGGTCAAGCCACAATAGTATTTATATGTATTCCCTCCTCTCTTTACAACCCTAATGAAAATATTAGAAAATCAAAAAATGGCGTCTGATGTATTTTCAGTTTCATAATTTCCAAGTTCTCAAATTACGTGGCATCAGAGCTACGATCTAATTTTTTTGGTGATTAATGAGTCTTAATTACAATGATCTATCTACGAGGAGTTCTAATTGTCAGTGGTATTCGTGAAGAATGGTGGATCAGAAAGGGGTCGATGTGATGTCGTTGATGCCGAAAATTACAAATAGAAAGTTAAATGGCACAAACTATTATGATAGGAGTAAAACGATCGGTTTATACATCAGAAGTGTTGATAAAGCCGATTATCTAATTAGTGAGCCGCCGGCATCAGATTCGAAAGTAAAGGATGATCAAAATTGGCTTCCAGAGGATGCTAGGTTATTTTTACAAATTCGAAACTCAATTGAAAACGAAGTAATTGGTTTGATAAATCATTGCAAGGCGTTAAGGAACTGATGGAGTACTTAGGGTTTCTGTATTCAGGAAAGGGAAATTTGACTCGTATGTATGATGTATGTCAAGAGTTTTATCGAGCTGAAAAGAAGGATTTGAGTCTTATGAATTACTTCTTGAAATTCAAGCAGACTTATGAAGAGTTTCACATGTTATTACTAATGAGTAATGACATAAAAATTCAACAGAGGCAGCGAGAATAGATGGCTATAATGAGTTTTTCGGCTGGATTGTCACATGAATTTGATGGAGTAAAATCTCAGATCCTTGCAAATCAAAATATCACTAACTTGCAAAAAGTTTATTATCACTTGCTCAGGTCAGAAGGATCGAACATTGGAAATGTTAATATTAATACATTGTGTGGTGCATTTATTGGAAATAGGGGAAGTTCTCAGGTAGGATATCAATCAGAGATAGCGAGAGCAAACTTAAACCAACCACATCATCCATGGAGACCATCAAGGCCAACGAACAATCAAGGATGGAGACCATCACCACGAAAACAAGGTAGAAATCCGAGACCATTTTGTAGATCACCACTGAATCAGAACAAATTCTGCATGTACTGCAAGTGCACTGGTCATATGATTTCTAAGTGCAGAAACCTCCAATGGAATCAAAGAAACTCTGGAAACTCGGACTTATCCAATGTTAAAACCGTTTTAATGACTGTAGAAGAATATGATAAATATGCTAAATACCAGAACTTTGTGCATTCCACATCTTCCACTAATAGTCCATATAAAATTGCCACATCTGCCGCAAATATAAGTATTGGTGCAACTTCATCAAAGTGGATCATCGGTTTTGGCGCTTCTGACCTCATGACAGGTAACAAATCTTTGTTTACAAATTTGACAGCCGGTAGTTAATATCATATTGTTACTGTAGCCAATGGATGACAAGCTAGGGTTATGAGTATTGGTGAAATAAGCCCACAATCTTCACTACACTTGAAATCTGTTTTATACATACTATCACTTGCATTCAATCTCCTGTGAGTCAGCCAAATAACTCAACAGTCGAACTGCAATGTTACCTTCTATCCTCATAATTGTATGATTCAGGATCTTGTGATGAGGTAGAATATTGGTAGAAAAAGTGAAGTTGGTGGACTTTATATACTCTACATACATTATTTACCAATAACATGTACATCAATGGAGTCGGCATTTAAAATTCACTATCAATTAGGCCATCCATCTCTTACATTGTTCAAGCTATTGTGTCCGCAATTTAAAGGTCTATCTACTCTCAATTGTGAAGCCTGCCAGTATGCTAAACATCATAGGAGCATTTCATTACCAAGAACAAATAAATGTGTAAGTGAACCTTTTGCTTTAATTCATTCTGACATTTGGGGACCATTTTCTATTGTATCAAAATCTAGGTACAGGTATTTTGTGACTTTTGTTGATGATCGTACTCGACTGACATGGTTATTTTTGATGAAATCTCGAGCTGAACTGTTTCCTATTTTCTGTAAATTCAACACAAAAATTAGAACACAGTTTAATACATGTATCAAAACTCTGCGTAGTGATAACGTTGGGGAATATGTGTCTACTATTTTTATTGATTATTTGGCATAATATGGCATTGTACATGAAACATCATGTGCAGATACTCCATCACAAAATGGTGTAGCAGAGAGGAAAATTTGACATTTGTTGGAGACAGCTAGAGCGCTACTCTTTCAAATGAATGTACCGAAGTCATTCTGGGCTGATGTAGTGGCTACTACATGTTTTCTCACTAACCGGATGCCATCCATGGTGCTTAACAATGCAATCCCACATCAAGTTCTACTGCCAAGTAAGGCACTGTTTCCCACCAAGCCAAAAGCATTTGGGTGCACCTGCTTTGTAAGAGACGTTAACCAACAGTTGAGCAAACTCGATCACAAGGCTTTTAAGTGTATATTTGTTGGATACTCAAGAGTGCAGAAAGGATATAGATATTATTGTCCTAGTCTACAAAAGTATATTGTCTCGATTGATGTAACGTTTGTGGAAGACTCGCCTTTTTATCAAACATACGCACCATAAGTTCATGAAGAAAATGAAGAGTTTTTGATATACTCAACTATACCAAATGAATCGGTGAACGAAGAAACAAGAGAAACTGTGCCTGCAGAAGAGAAATCCGAGAGTGATGATGATTTAAATTTGCCCATTGCAGTGAGGAAAGGGAAGAGGCAATGCACATACCCCATCTCCTCAGTTGTATCTTATGATAAAATGTCACATGCTTCTCTCACACTTATTTCAGCCTTGGATTCTGTCATCATTCCAAAAACAGTGGGTGAAGCAATCTGTTCATAGAATTGGAGAGAAGCCATGATAGAAGAAATGGAGGCATTAGAACAGAATAAGACATGGGATCTGGTCAATTTGCCACCAAACAATAAAACCATAGGATGTAAGTGGATTTTCTCAACTAAAATGAATGCAGATCGGAGTATATCTCGATACAAGGCTTGTTTAGTCACCAAAGGGTATGCTCAGACATACGGAATTGATTATTCGGAAACGTTCTCGCAAGTAGCCAAAATGTTGTAAATCAAATTATTTATCTCCATGGCAGCCAAGTATGATTGGAAACTTCATCAGTTAGACATAAAAATGCGTTTTTACTTGGTGATTAAAATAAAGAGGTGCACATGGAGAAACTGCTGGGGTTTGTTGCTCAGGGGGAGAAAAAATCAGTGTGTAAATTAAGAAAATCATTGTATGCACTTAAGCAAAGTCAGAGAGCCTGGTTCGGCAAGTTCAATGTGGCCTTAGACAAGTTTGGTGTAATGAGAAGTAGAATTGACTATTCAGTATTTTTTAAAAGAATTGTTGTTGGGATCATACTGCTAGTTGTATACGTAGAAGATATTGTAATCACTGGAAGTGATGAAGATGGCATTCGAAAGTTAAAAGATTTCACACACTCCTAGTTTCAGACGAAAGATATGAAAGAGCTCAAGTATTTTCTGGGCATTGAGATCTTAAGTAACAAGAATGGTATATATTTATCGCAACGAAAGTATACATTGGATTTGGTGAGTACCACTGGGAAACTGGCGGTAAAACCAAGTAGTACTTCAATGATCCCAAATCAGATTCTATGTAGAGTAGGTGAGCATTTGGAAAATCCAGACTGTTTTAGGCGGATTGTAGGTAAGTTGAATTATTTGTGTGTGACGAGACCAGACATTACATATCCAGTTAGCGTGATAAGCCAGTTTATGACAAACCCAACCACTTAACACTGGGATGCTCTTAATCACATTTTATGCTACCTAAAGGGAACTATGGGGAAAGGACTCATGTTGAAAATAATGGGAATTTTGATATTGTATGCATTAGCAACACTGACTATGCTAGATCAAAGGATGATAGAAGGTCAATGTATGGGTTTTGAGTGTTTGTAGGGGTAACCTTGTGTCATGGAAAAGCAAGAAGCAACCAGTGATATCTCGTTCAAGTGTTGAATCAGAGTATCACACGATGGCCAACACAGTATGTGAAGTCATGTGGATTACCAATTTGATGAGTGAATTTGGTATGCATTTAAAGAAATCAGCAAAGTTATATTGTGATAATTAAGCCACAATATATATTGCATCGAATCCTGTATTTCATATAGAGGTGGATTGTCATTTCATTAGGGAAAAAATTCAAGAAGGTATGGTTGAGACACGGTTTGTACGGACAGGTGAAAAAGTTGCAGACTTATTTACGAAGGCATTGAATGGGACACAGGTGAAATATTCATGTAACAAGTTGGGAATGAAAAATATATATTCTCCAACTTGAGGGGGAGTGTTATGAGAGTGTTATAATTTATTCTTTGTATATGATTCGGCTATAGGTGTCATTGGGTTATCAATATTCATTTGTAATGGTCCAAACACTTAGTCTCGTGCGCAAGCCCAATAAGGTGGTTCAAGCCACGATAATATTTATATGTATTCCCTCCTCTCTTTACAACCCTAACGAAAATATTAGAAAATTAAAAAATGGCGTCTGATGTATTTTCAATTTCATAATTTCCAAGTTCCCAAATTACATATTTATTGTATACCAATTTGTTTATGGTAAACTATCTTGTGGAATTTTGTTTTTCATAGTTTTCTAGCTTTAAATTTGAAGAATGGTTAAATCTATTTATGTTACGTAAAGTTTCAATTGTATATTTTAAAATATTTTTCATATTTCGAACCTGCAATACATTAGTGGTGTCATAAATTATTAGTTTGAAACAAGCATTTCAGAGTGTTGTAGGTTATCAATTTGAAACCCTCATTGAGTGTTGCAGATTATGAACTTGAATCACTCATTGAGTGTTGCAGACTATCAATTAGAAACACTCATCGTATATTGCAGATTATGAACTTGAAACACTCATTGAGTGTTGCAAATTATCAACTTGAAACACTCAACGAGTGTTGCAGATTATCAAACTGAAACACTTGCCAAGTGTTTCAGTTCGTCAATCTGAAACATAGTACACGTGTTTCAAAAATCTACAAGATACTAATCTGGAACACCAAAAATGTGTTTTTACAAATTTTAGCAACATTTTATTATCGTTTCTAATTGACAATTTTGGTGTTGTGTCGCTTCTTTCTTACTTTACCCCCTGGTCCTCGGAGTGGGAGCACTCGACAATGACTAAGACTTTCTTTCATTTCCTCTGCAGCTAATCCAGCGTTCCTAAAATGAATCTACGAAGGTAGTCAATGCTTTCATTTCCTCTGAAGCTAATCCAGCATTTCCAAAATGAATTTCCGAAGGTAATCAATTGTCAAGATCTAATTGGATTTGGTGATGTTTTTGTAAGATTCAATGTTTATGTATGTTTATGAATGATAATTGAGTCCGTATAAATCATATTAGATGACTAACACTTTCCATACATGATTTGTAACAAGTTATATAATGAGCACTTAATGTATTTGATGAAATGCCACCTTGAAATGCCACTTTAAAGTTACGGATTTAAATGAAAGAAACATTTAATTATATTATTCATTTGAAAGTATTGTGTAGACTTGTACTTTTTATCGTGTAGACTTGTACTTTTTAGTATTTTTTTTACAATATTCTACAGCATCTTGGTTCTTCAGAGAAGGAATTCTGTTGCCTCATCAAAACCTTCAGTATGTTCTTATCTGACATTAATAGGATGTTACTTTCTGGTTATTCTCAACTTCTTTGTTTGTTACTCTAACTGGCGTATGATGTTTTCTTTTATTTCTTACATACTAAGTAAGTTGTGCCTTCTCTATGTCTGGTGGTGAAGGATCACGATGCTGCAGTAGATACACAATTTATGAGGTCTTTTCTATATCTAATACTAATTTGTTGATCACGAATACAAAACCCATATTTAATGAAAAGAAAAGTGCGGCTGTTGCACCAACCTATGATAGAGTATCCTTGTTATGAAATTCAATCACTACTTGAAGTCAACATGGGCCAAAACTTATCTTTTTATGTTTTTGTTACATTTTAATCACATTCTCAACAATTGTATTTGTTTATTAAATATGTTATATTCGCTGCTTGAAGTTGAACATTTAATGAAATATCTCGAAAAATTGATGTATAAATAGGTCGCATGCTTCTCTGTGTACGAGAAAGGCCACATGGAAACATCCACATCCATTCTTCGTTACAAAGGCTGTTCAGCCATGGACAAGGTATCCTTAGTAGCCCACGAACCGAAGACCGCTGGTCATCAGCAGATAAGTCTCTTGGTGGAAATCGTGTCCCACGTTTCTTGCCAACATCTTGTCGTATTGTATAGTTTTCTAATGGGAAGGTAGCTTTAGTCATCTTATATTTAGCATTATTATTTACAACTGGTGGTTTACACCAATTTTGAGAACTTAGATAATATGGTGTTTTAAACCATTAGTCTTCTTTCATGAAGCCTAAATGGTAATTAATTAAAAAAAATGAATGATCGTTTTGTTGGGTTTGATGATTTAAGTTCCTAAAGCCTAAAAAATAAATTGAAGACATGAGATAAATAATTTTTTTATGTTAGGTTGTTGTATGTTCTTTTCATTTCAATTTACAGCAAAGTCAAATAAAGTAAACTAAAATAAATAAATTAGCTATGGTCTTATGTCTACTTGAATCAAAAGTTAACAATCTTCTACGCAAAAACAAATTATTGAAATTAAGTAAGACAAAAACATATGTTTGATTGCATGTTTTCTTTGATGAATTCCATTTGAAGTTTCTTTTCATGAACTTGTGCTCACTGAAACTGCAGTGCTTCCTATTGGAACTTATGAACTAGTCTTGCATAATCGAAACTGTGGTTAGAATCTTTTGGTTAATATTTCATTGTATGATACTTGAGCTTGCGTGCTTCTATATTTCTTCAAGAATAAACCATAGGCCTTGTATCAACATTTAAAGCCACCTAAAGTCGGCTGGTGATAAACAATAAATCATCTAACAATTGTATGATACTATTTATTATTTCAAGCTAGAGATTCCTGTGCAACAGAGTTACATTAGAGGTACAAAGATGAAAGTTAGTCATTGTAATGTCACACATGGAGTATAATGTGCTATGATTATTATTGCATTCTGATATGATGCTGCAAATGAGCACTAAGCACAAGTAGAAAATCTTGCATACAATTACAACATTGAATTTACCTAATAATCCTTTGGATAATATAATCGACCAGATATCCGTTTTTTTTCCAAATACTTACTTCAATATATATATATATATATATATATATATATATATACACACATACATTTTTCTCTATATATATATATATATATATATATATATATATATATATATATATATATATATATATATATATATATATTATATATACACACACACACACACACACATATATATATATATACATATACCTGTAACCATGTTCGTAGAATCTATTGTCTGCAAGTTGTGTCATTTGATCACTTATGAGTACAAGGGCCTTTTTTTATACATAGCGAGAAAATACTTGTACCAGATTTCCATGCCATTCATGACGCTATAAAAAGTTTAAAAATACAAATCTTCCAGTTGCCATGCCATTATTTGTATGAAACCAACGGTTTGTATTAAGGTGTAAAGAGATGCCACTCAACTAATTTCATCTTTATTTTGGTTTCAGCATAATAACTATTGCATTAAATTTCTGATTTACATGAAGAATCCAGGTCTTGGTGCTAGCATCATTTACGTAGATGGTGCATTCAATCTATTTCATGTTGGTCATGTAGAGGTAATTTTTTTTTGTTATTCCTTTTTATTTTTTATTTTTTAATGTAAGTTTCCCTATCATTGTCATTAGCACATCACTCGGTGTTGAACATCATGTACACATTTACCCGAAAACACTTCATGTTCTCTTAACTACTATATTAGTCGTACACGAACAAAGTAATTAATATTACATTACAATCTGAGTTAGTTGCGTAGGCCTAGGCGACTGTAATTAACTATTGCAGGAGGAGGCTGCTTGCCTATGCAGATATCATGAACTTTCCTGAAAATTGGAAATAGTTCTTCCCACCCCTTTCCCCTGATTGCTTCGTAAACTTCCTGTACTGTCAAGACACCCTATAGTTTCTAACCTTGTAATAGTTCATAAACTACCTATTACTGCCACCTTACACTGCACCAAATGGTCAAATTCGAAGCACTTGCTTTTTTTGATTTGTTACTCTATTATAGTGTTGACAAAATTGGACTATTAGTATTTTTAATCCCTAAGTTTGGAAACTTCGATGAAGTTAAGAGTAAATATTATGGATGTTGTCATGAAACCCATTTGTGTTTGTTTCTCAGTAAACTTGTTATGAACTAAAGATAAGGGGTGTCAGTTAATTATGGTTTTCTTACATATTTGGTTTTAAATCAGTTCATTCCAACTTCATTTTCTCCGCTTGGATAATAGGTAGGAAATGAGGAACTGCATCTTGATGAGATTTCTTAATATGAAAACTATGTCCCAGATCCATCAGCTTATGAGATGAAATAACTATGTTTTGTCTTTCTTGTTTGTACTTTATTAGAAGTGCTTGCAATGGGACAACATGCATTCTGACTATTTTGCTTTAATAAGCCTGATTATTTAGAATAGTTCAGATATCTAGAATTAATGTCGTAGGTGGGTGATCAGTTTGATTGGATTTGCTGGTCAGGGATTGAGATCGGATTAATAACGTTATGAAAATGCCACGATGACTGGTATTCGTCAAGGTGAGTGATCTGCAACCACCAACTATGTTATAATAAAACCAGTATGCTTAGTACACCTGGGCTCTAGTAAACCCAAGCCATTTAACCAATATCACAGTGAGTTACTCTGCCCGGCTATCTTTAATTTTACATATTCATACAAACTGTTAAGTGTTAACTTCGTTTTGTCTTCGTTGTTTTGATTTAGAATTTTATTTCACATAATATTGTTCATTTGACTAACGAGCATGTGTGCACAGGCTATGCATTATTCAGAAAAATATATAGAAGAGGATTGTTAACGATACACCAGTTTTGGTTAAGGAGAGAACACATGTGAAATTCAGTAAGGGTGTACCATATTTATTCATGGAGTTCGGCAGGGGTGCAACTAAGTTTCACTCTTAAATTCAACAGAGGCTGCCGAAAATTGAAAATATAAAAAAAAACGGCTGAGGTATGTTGAATTTTGTTTTCGGACGTGTCCCCTCTTTATTCGTTTTTGGTGTATCAATAACAACTCATATAGAACTAATGAGTTATCATGTCATAATTCTGGATGATATTTAATCATTCAACTATTGTAATAACCCGGAAAATCTGGGCCAGTTTAAAATTTTTATTTTGGCAGTTTTAGCGAATTTAGAATATTTAAAATAGATTATTTTAAATAATATCGACGAGAAATTTATTTTGAATATATTTAGAATGTATATATTTATACGCGTCGTCGTTAGAATATAAAAATTTATATATAATTATAAATAGAATTGAAATTGGCGCGGTAGTTCGATAATTCGATTTCAAACTTCAATTGAACGTACCGAGTGCAAAACAATCCAGATTTTGGTGAAACCAAAAACATTAGGATCTAATTGATAATATCTTTCCAACGAATCCGACAAATCAAAATTTCATAGCGGGAATCAAAAGATATGTCCAGTTGAAAATTCTGAATAGTCGCTATGGAATTCAGGCCCTTAAAAATAGACATTTTGCAAGCGACCTCGGATTTCGACGAAACCAGTTTGGTTGGATCCGCAATGTCAAATGATTGCTAGATTCCAAATTTCATAATTTTTCGAATCAATATGTGAGCGTGGCAAAGGAAAACGCGTTTGACCAGTTTTAGTTGATTTTAATCGACTGGAAATTGGCCATTTTTCCAACGGTCTCAGAATTCGACGAAACTAGTTTTGTTAGGACCGTATCGTCAATACGAAGCTAGAATTTTTTTTTTTTGCAATTTATAGAGTTAGTATGTGACCCCAGTAAATTGAAATGCGCGTTCAAATTCAATATATAGAGTTATATGTTGATTTTAACGAAAACTGATTGTAACGATCGAATCAGCTTGCGAAACATATCCCATTGTGTTCGGAATGGGGGTGAAACGCTATGGACGACAGGCAGTGGGCCTCGTTTAGAGGTCATATGAAAAAGTGGCTTTTTGAAATTAAATAATAAAATAAAAGGAGAAAGTCAAACCCTCCCTCTCTCTTCCTTTTATCAGCCGACCCCCCCCCCCCCCCCGGTTTATTCTCAGAAATCGATTTATATATAAAAAAAAAAAAGAGAACGTGGATCGGAGGAGCGCCCCCCCTCCGATCGATCGCCGCCGCCTCCTCAGAGGTGGGGCGCGACCTCGAACCCCCCCCCCCAGGCGCCGCGAAAACCCCATCCCCTTGCCCTCGCGAACGCAGCAGCCGCCCCCCCTCCTGTGCTGCCGCCGCCACTGCTTCGTCTTCTCACCCTCTGCCTCCCAGACCGACCTCCCACCGCTGGAGGAGCCTCCGACCAATCAGGTGCGCGCAAAAACAATGAGCGTTCTTCTTATTTTTAGTAATTATTTTGTTTAATCCTATTTTATGGTTTTGTATGAATTGACATTTTATGAAATAGGTTTAATTGAATGAATGATTTTTATAAAGCAAAAATGAATGATTTTTATAAAGCAAAAATGAATGATTTTTATAAAGCAAAAGGAATGATTTTTGTATTAGTAACGAGTTAAAAATATGATTTTTATATTTTTAAAGTATTAAAAATATAATCTTTACTATATAGAGGATGTAAAAATATGATTTTTGTTTATGTAGAGGAGTAAAAATATAATTTTTACATGATAGGAATATTAGAAATACCATTTTTATATGTGTAGAAGAATAAAGATGTGATTTTTATAATGATATTTTTATAAAGGCGAACTCTTTATTTTTATAAAGGCGAAATCTATATTTTTATAAAGGCGAAATCTTTATTTTTATAAAGGCGAAATCTATATTTTTGAAATGGAATTTTTATCTATATGACATCATAGTAAAAATTCGATTTTTATATTTTGAATTGCATAGTAAAAATTCAATTTTTATATATTGAATAACAAGGTAAAAATTCGATTTTTATATTTTGAATAGCAAAGTAAAAATTCGATTTTTATATATTGAATAACAAGGTAAAAATTCGATTTTTACATATGTAGTGGCTACAGCAACGAAGATGACAAAAAATGAGATAACGACGAAGATTTCTATCAAAGAAGAGTCAAGATGATTGGATAGCTATTGGTGAGAATTTCTCACTCTTCAATTTCTTTCTAGTTATATATATATATACTAGGATGCAGACGGTGCTTAGTAGCACCCGACACAATCGTCCACAGACCATGGACTTGTTTGTTTGGTTGCATAAATTAGTTAGATGATTTGATTTGAATTTGGTTGTTTGTTGAATTTGATTGATGTGTTAATGGCGTGGGCCTTCACTAGACCGGGGATAAGGCTAGACCTCGTCCCGTTTCTAGTATCGTGCCGTTATGCCGCCGAAATTTTCTAAAATAAGTTAGAAAAATAAAAATATCATTTTATTTAAAGAATGAACTGAATAGAAATTCATATGTTAAAATAAAATGTTTTATCGTTAAAATATAATTTTTAACGTGAAATGAACAAAATAAAATATTCATTTACAAACCGGACGGTTTGTTTATGTACACCTATTTGAAGGACATTATTGGGTCGATAAATTTTACACATCGCCCAACTGCACGACTAAAATCTGTGTTTGATTGTTTGAAACCCCACACGGGTGTTGGGATGAAATTTGAAGTTCACTCATCCTGATTGATTAAATATGTCGATCGATTGATTGGCAGGCTGTTATAAGCGTTAGATATCTATATTTGATGCTTATACAGTGTAGTGCACTTTGGTTGATGGTTGATTATTTTTCAATGCTATTATATACGTGTGATGTATGAAAATCCATATAATTAACATTATATGGTGATTGATTGGGCCTCATTCCAATTTAGAAAATAAAGAATATTATAAAATAAAGGTTCATGTGTTGACAATACTCATCCGTTGAGATTATTCATGTGTTGAACGAAATATTTTAATAATAAAATTTACATCTTTATCAATATAAAATAAAGGTTCATGTGTTTGCAGTACTCATCCGTTGAGATTAGTCATGTGTTGAACGAAATATTTTAATAATAAAATTTACATCTTTGTCAATATAAAATAAGTTTCATGTGTTGACAGTACTCATCCGTTGAGATTAGTCATGTGTTGAACGAAATATTTTAATAATAAAATTTACATCTTTATCAATATAAAATAAAGGTTCATGTGTTGACAGCACTCATCCGTTGAGATTAGTCATGTGTTGAACGATATATTTTGAAATAGAAATATTTGAAATAGAAATATTTGAAATAGAAATATTTGAAAAAGAAATATTTGAAATAGAGTATTAGAAAATAGAAATACATCAAGCCGTGTTGATTAGATTGACGCCATTTTGACGTGAACGATATTTATATCGATTTTACTCATTTTGAAATAAATATTGAAAGGTGATTTCGTAAACGATTTCGAAATGAATTGAATATGAAACGATTTCGAAATGAATTGAATATGAAACGATTTCGAAATGAATTGAATATGAAACGATTTCGAAATGAATTGAATATGAAACGATTTCGAAATGAATTGAATATGAAACGATTTCGAAATGAATTGAATATGAAACGATTTCGAAATGAATTGAATATAAAACGATTTCGAAATGAATTGAATATGAAACGATTTCGAAATGAATAGAATATGAAATGATTTCGAAATGAATAGAATATGAAACGATTTCGAAATGAATTGAATATAAAACGATTTCGAAATGAATTGAATATAAAACGATTTCGAAATGAATTGAATATATAATGGATTTGATTCAAATAGAAAACGAAATGAATTTGATTCAAATAGAAAATGAAATGAATTTGATTCAAATAGAAAACGAAATGGATTTGATTCAAATAGAAAACGAAATGAATTTGAATCGAATAGAAAACGAAATGAATTTGAATCGAATAGAAAACGAATTTGAATCGAATAGAAAACGAATTTGAATTGAATCGAATAGAAAACCAATTTGAATTGAATCGAATAGAAAACCACTTTGAATTGAATCGAATTAAAAACGAATTCGAATTGAATTTAAAACGAATTAAAATGAATTCAAATTGAATTGAAATTTGAATTGAATAAAAATGAATTTTAAAACGAATTTATAAGGAAAAATTCAATTTTGATTTGAATTGAAATGGAAGTTGAAGTTGTTTTTGAAACGAATTTAAAACTATTTATATAATTCGTTTTAAATAGAAATCGACGAAATATATATTATATATATATAATATAATGGCCTGAATAGAACGCGCCGCGACAGTTCGTGAATTTCGACCATTTTTTTCAAACGGACATTACGGGAGATCCGACCGTCAGATTCTCCTAAAACCGGAACCGTTGGGTTCGTATCGAAAAGAGCTTTCTAACGAACATTAGAAATTTGAAATCTAACGGTTGGATTTGGAGATACGTCCAAATCAAATTTGAAAAAGGTCGCTGTAAATGCAGTTCGATGGCCATTGGCGGAAATCGACTGTACGGGCCTTGATAACATTATTAAAAATATCAATAATTTGTGTAAAATCATAAGAAATGATTTGAGAAAAATTGGGATGAAAATCTCCACATTTGAAAAGATAAAAATAGATTTTTATCAAAATGAACTAGTTTTGAACTAAAATTTAAAACCCAATTATTTTTAAATAAATAAATTAGATTTAAAAAAAGGGGTTTTAAATAATCGGAATTTCTAATATATTTAATTGGATTTGAAATGGGTTTATCGTGAACGGTGTTTTAAATAACACTAGTTCTTTAACTCGATAATAAATAGAATGTGATATGGGTTTGTCGTGAACTGTGTTTTAAATAACACCTAGTTCTTTAACCCAGTAAAAGGAGTTTTAACGAATCTACAATTAGGTTGAAACGTGAATCTATAATCTAAATTATCAAATTTAGGAATGAGCGAGAATGGAGTATCGCTAGTTTTGTTCCAATGCGATAGTTAAATCTTTAATTAGATTTGAACGTGAAATGGTAATTAATTTTACCGATAACACCATAGTATTAGATATGGAGTATTACCAGTTTTGCTTCATGGAATGAATAGGTTGGGATTGGGAAATAAAATAAATAATTACTTCGTTGTGGTTCGCTAATCTCGACTAGTTTGGAAAACCATAATTTGGTTTGAAATGACAACCAAAGGAAGATTAAAGGATAAATTTTAAAGAATTTATCTTGGATAAAATTAATGGGAACTTTTCCCTGAGAATATGAATTGGAATGAGGCGTATGTTGTGTTTGTGTAACATTCGTTTTAATATACGCAGGTTGTTCGGAAAGGCCGGGTTTACACCCATTCTGAATAACCGATTCGACGATATGTCGAAGATGAAGACGGTGGTTGAAGACCGAAAGTCTTCACATTGTATGGATAATTACTGACGATCCTGATTGGGCTGTACATCCAAGAGGATGGAAATAGTTGGTGGTCGTCCAGACGTACTTGGAGATGGATGGATATGCGAGGAAAGTGCCTCCGGTTTCGTTCAGACCCAGGACGAACTTGTAAATGGATTGTTTGTCTGACATTGGATTTTATTCTGTGTTGATTGATTTCTATTAAATATATATCTGCTTGGCGGCGGAGAATTTATTCTCTTGCTTAACGCCCTTCTCTGAGACGTACGAGCTTAGAGGTTATATATCGATAGATATCAATCGCATGGCATGAATTGCCTGTGTGGCATGCTGAGTTGCATGGATCAAGGCTTCTGTTGAAAAGCAAAGTCTTGTGGTTGATGATCAAAGCACGGCCTTTGTGGCGTAGCTTTGTGTATAACGTGAATTCGCAAGCCTCACACCTCGGTATGAGTTAAAAACGGGATACGGGCCGTTGGGAGAACACGACGTTTCTTTCTAGCTTTGGTGGTGTCAGTGACTTACCAGCCCTGACATTTATATACTTTTCACCTTTGTTGTTGTTGGAATGAGGCGCCTCGATTATAGGTCTGTAAGGACCGGGAAACGTGTGTTCAGGCATAACTAATCCTCTAACGTAAGTGAGGACCGGCCCAACCGATCCAAGTGGCTGCCCAGAGTGTGTAGTCCTGAGCATTTGCTAGAGTGTCTCGAAGCGGAGAGGAGCTTGCCCCTCGCGTCGACTCATGATGGAAATCCAATTTCCAATACGTGTATTGCGGTTTTAATTGTAGAACTAGTATGGCGACATGATAGATGGTACCCATGCCGCCTATGATTGATATTTATGATTGAAATGTTTTGACACTATACACTTATTATAGTATCAAATGATTTGTTTTAAACGTACCAAGCATGTTTGGCTATTATAAGGGAAAACCCTATCCTCCGGCTTGCGTTGCATTGTGTGATGGGACCTGGGTCTTATAATAGCTTCATTTTTCGAAAAAGCATTGCGTTGTTTATTCTATGCACTGGTATTCTTGGGAGGAAACCCGTTCCGTGTTATACGGCGTGATCCCTTGAATTACTCTCTTTTGAAATAAAGTTTAAATAACTGTTTTAGTTCTCACACCAGTCACATGACTGACCTGGAGTTTATTGTTTTAACCTAAACTCTGGGTGCCCCTATTTTCCGCATGGGCAGCTAGTAGTTTTGGTTTTGCAGATTTATATTCACAGGATCCTGGTTTACAGCTGGAATGATATCCGTAAAGCTCTGTATCCGTATATCACCTTCAGTTGTGCTTTGTATTATTTTCTGCTGCTATGTAATTTATTGTAATCTCTGATATTTATCGAATGTAATTTATTCATTTATACTCTGTATATTCTTGTATCTGATGAAATTGTTGTAATAGCAATGAAATGTTCTTCTGTTTGTGTTCTGATTTGTCTTGTCCTCACAGTAATTCGTTCTTTCTCATCTCTTCGGAGACCGGGGAAGTTCGGGTTGCTCACATTTGGTATCAGATCTTTGGTTTACAGAGCACGAGAACAAGACACATTAGAACCATACGAAAGAGTTCATCAGATATTGGATTAGTAATATCCAATTAGAATGACTCGTTAGAGATAGGATCAGTAGTATCCTAGAACGAGTGTGAAGGGTATATTTTTAAAATGAAAACAATTTTGTTTTGAAAATTTAAACCATTTTATACGTATTTTATTATTTATTTATTTTGAATATGGACAATCCTCTATATAAAGATTTTGCATATACGCGTCATGAACGTATATTCGAAGTTTTAATATACCGGATAGATATAGAACCACACCCTAGTCGCCCGGACATGATTCTGATGATGGCGCGCCATCACCAGTATTTATTTTCGTGTTTTGAAGGTGTGATTTCAATATATTTCCATTGGACTGGTGTGAGAACCAAAACTAATATAGTTAGAACACATTGTTGTGAATTGGCATCAAAAACATGATTTTTGTTATATATCAAAATTATGAATTTGAAACTCTAATTCACTAATTGAATGATGTTTGTGTTGATTGTTTAGTTGTTTGATAATTTTGAATCATTTAGCCTAATTGAACCAAATATTGAATTATATTGAAAATTGGTCGCATTTGCTTGCATATACATATACTTATATTGAACAGGTCATATCAAGGAGGCTAGAGCCGAAGAATTAAATTTGTTTGCCCGACAAATAGGTACATGTTTACTATAATTTACTGTTTTGTTTGGGTGATGATCATTTTATGAGCCTATTGGCTAACCACTTGGCTTTTTCTTTTTCTTTTTGAGATCAGAAGGCCTATATGGCAATTTCGGGATTTTCCCGTGGCTCCCGGTGCAGGGGAGGTTATGGCGAAATTTTTCGAAAATTTAGGGTGTTAGCCAAATTTTTGAAAATTTGAAAATTCTCAGAAACTGAAAAGTTGGAGAATGGAAGCCAGACCAAACGTAGAGCTGAATAATCAAACCACTTTCGACTTTGTTCCTTTTTGGGGACGAAAAGTTTTAAGTGGGGGAGATTGTAATAACCCGGAAAATCTGGGCCAGTTTAAAAATTTTATTTTGGCAGTTTTAGCGAATTTCGAATATTTAAAATAGATTATTTTAAATAATATCGACGAGAAATTTATTTTGAACATATTTAGAACGTATATATTTATACGCGTCGTCGTTAGAATATAAATATTTATATATAATTATAAATAGAATTGAAATTGGCGTGGTAGTTCGATAATTCGATTTCAAACTTCAATTGAACGTACCGAGTGCAAAACAATCCGGATTTTGGTGAAACCAAAAACATTAGGATATAATTGATAATATCTTTCCAACGAATCCGACAAATCAAAATTTCATAGCGGGAATCAAAAGATATGTCCAGTTGAAAATTCTGAATAGTCGCTATGGAATTCAGGCCCTTAAAAATAGACATTTTGCAAGCGACCTCGGATTTCGACGAAACCAATTTTGTTGGATCCGCAGTGTCAAATGATTGCTAGATTCCAAATTTCATAATTTTTTGAATCAATATGTGAGCGTGGCAAAGGAAAACGCGTTTGACCAGTTTCAGTTGATTTTAATCGACTGGAAATTGACCATTTTTCCAACGGTCTCAGAATTCGACGAAACTAGTTTTGTTAGGACCGTATCGTCAATACGAAGCTAGAAAATATTTTTTCTGCAATTTATAGAGTTAGTATGTGACCCCAGTAAATTGAAATGCACGTTCAAAATCAATATATAGAGTTATATGTTGATTTTAACGAAAACTGATTATAACGATCGAATCAGCTTGCGAAACATATCCCATTGTGTTCGGAATGGGGGTGAAACGCTATGGACGACAGGCAGTGGGCCTCGTTTAGAGGTCATATGAAATAGTGGCTTTTTGAAATTAAATAATAAAATAAAAGGAGAAAGTCAAACCCTCCCTCTCTCTTCCTTTTATCAGCCGACCCCCCCCGTTTATTCTCAGAAATCAATTTATAAAAAAAAACAAAGAGAGAACGTGGATCAGAGTAGCGCCCCCCCTCCCCTCCGATAGATCGCCGCCGCCTCCTCAGAGGTGGGGCGCCACCTCGAACCCCCCCAGGCACCGCGAAAACCCCATCCCCCTGCCCTCGCGAACGCAACAGCCCCCCCCCTCCTGTGCTGCCGCCGCCACTGCTTCGTCTTCTCCCCCTCTGCCTCCCAGACCGACCACCCACCGCTTGAGGAGCCTCCGACCACTCAGGAGCCCGCAAAAACAGTGAGCGTTCTTCTTATTTTTAGTAATTATTTTGTTTAATCCTATTTTATGGTTTTGTATGAATTGACATTTTATGAAATAGGTTTAATTGAATGAATGATTTTTATAAAGCAAAAATGAATGATTTTTATAAAGCAAAAATGAATGATTTTTATAAAGCAAAAGGAATGATTTTTGTATAAGTAACGAGTTAAAAATATGATTTTTATATTTTTAAAGTATTAAAAATATAATCTTTACTATATAGAGGATGTAAAAATATGATTTTTGTTTATGTAGAGAAGTAAAAATATAATTTTTACATGATAGGAATATTAGAAATACCATTTTTATATGTGTAGAAGAATAAAGATGTGATTTTTATAATGATATTTTTATAAAGGCGAACTCTTTATTTTTATAAAGGCGAAATCTATATTTTTATAAAGGCGAAATTATATTTTTGAAATGGAATTTTTATCTATATGACATCATAGTAAAAATTCAATTTTTATATTTTGAATTGCATAGTAAAAATTCAATTTTTATACATTGAATAACAAGGTAAAAATTCGATTTTTATATTTTGAATAGCAAAGTAAAAATTCGATTTTTATATATTGAATAACAAGGTAAAAATTCGATTTTTACATATGTAGTGGCTACAGCAACGAAGATGACAAAAAATGAGATAACGACGAAGATTTCTATCAAAGAAGAGTCAAGATGATTGGATAGCTATTGGTGAGAATTTCTCACTCTTCAATTTCTTTCTAGTTATATATATATACTAGGATGCAGACGGTGCTTAGTAGCACCCGACACAATCGTCCACAAACCATGGACTTGTTTGTTTGGTTGCACAAATTAGTTAGATGATTTGATTTGAATTTGGTTGTTTGTTGAATTTGATTGATGTGTGAATGGTGTGGGCCTTCACTAGACCGGGGATAAGGCTAGACCTCGTCCCGTTTCTAGTATCGTGCCGTTATGCCGCCGAAGTTTTCTAAAATAAGTTAGAAAAATAAAAATATCATTTTAATTAAAGAATGAACTGAATAGAAATTCATATGTTAAAATAAAATGTTTTATCGTTAAAATATAATTTTTAACGTGAAATGAATAAAATAAAATATTCATTTACAAACCGGACGGTTTGTTTATGTACATCTATTTGAAGGACATTATTGGGTCGATAAATTTTACACATCGCCCAACTGCACGACTAAAATCTATGTTTGATTGTTTGAAACCCCACACGGGTGTTGGGATGAAATTTGAAGTTCACTCATCCTGATTGATTAAATATGTCGATCGATTGATTGACAGGCTGTTATAAGCGTTAGATATCTATATTTGATGCTTATACAGTGTAGTGCACTTTGGTTGATGGCTGATTATTTTTCAATGCTATTATATACGTGTGATGTATGAAAATCCATATAATTCACATTATATGGTGATTGATTGGGCCTCATTCCAATTTAGAAAATAAAGAATATTATAAAATAAAGGTTCATGTGTTGACAGTACTCATCCATTGAGATTAGTCATGTGTTGAACGAAATATTTTAATAATAAAATTTATATCTTTATCAATACAAAATAAAGGTTCATGTGTTGACAGTACTCATCCGTTGAGATTAGTCATGTGTTGAATGAAATATTTTAATAATAAAATTTACATCTTTATCAATATAAAATAAAGGTTTATGTGTTGACAGTACTCATCCGTTGAGATTAGTCATGTGTTGAACGAAATATTTTAATAATAAAATTTACATCTTTATCAATATAAAATAAAGGTTCATGTGTTGACAGTACTCATCCGTTGAGATTAGTCATGTGTTGAACGATATATTTTGAAATAGAAATATTTTAAATAGAAATATTTGAAATAGGAATATTTGAAAAAGAAATATTTGAAATAGAGTATTAGAAAATAGAAATACATCAAGCCGTGTTGATTAGATTGACGCCATTTTGACGTGAACGATATTTATATCGATTTTACTCATTTTGAAATAAATATTGAAAGGTGATTTCGTAAACGATTTCGAAATGAATTGAATATGAAACGATTTCGAAATGAATTGAATATGAAACGATTTCGAAATGAATTGAATATGAAACGATTTCGAAATGAATTGAATATGAAACGATTTCGAAATGAATTGAATATGAAACGATTTCGAAATGAATTGAATATGAAACGATTTCGAAATGAATTGAATATAAAATGATTTCGAAATGAATTGAATATATAATGGATTTGATTCAAATAGAAAACGAAATGAATTTGATTCAAATAGAAAACGAAATGAATTTGATTCAAATAGAAAACGAAATGGATTTGATTCAAATAGAAAACGAAATGAATTTGAATCGAATGGAAAACGAAATGAATTTGAATCGAATAGAAAACGAATTTGAATCGAATAGAAAACGAATTTGAATTGAATCGAATAGAAAACCAATTTGAATTGAATCGAATAGGAAACCACTTTGAATTGAATCGAATTGAAAACGAATTCGAATTGAATTTAAAACGAATTAAAATGAATTCAAATTGAATTGAAATTTGAATTGAATAAAAATGAATTTTAAAACGAATTTATAAGGAAAAATTCAATTTTGATTTGAATTGAAATGGAAGTTGAAGTTGTTTTTGAAACGAATTTAAAACTATTTATATAATTCGTTTTAAATAGAAATCGACGAAATATATATTTTATATATTATATAATATAATATAATGGCCTGAATAGAACGCGCCGCGCCGCGGCAGTTCGTGAATTTCGACCATTTATTTCAAACGGACATTACGGGAGATCCGACCGTTAGATTCTCCTAAAACCAGAACCGTTGGGTTCGTATCGAAAAGAGCTTTCTAACAAACATTAGAAATTTGAAATCTAACGGTTGGATTTGGAGATACGTCCAAATCAAATTTGAAAAAGGTCGATGTAAATACAGTTCGATGGCCATTGGCGGAAATCGACTGTACTGGCCTTGATAAAATTATTAAAAATATCAATAATTTGTGTAAAATCATAAGAAATGATTTGAGAAAAATTGGGATGAAAATCTCCACATTTGAAAAGATAAAAATAGATTTTTATCGAAATGAACTAGTTTTGAACTAAAATTTAAAATCCAATTATTTTTAAATAAATAAATTAGATTTAAAAAAAGGGGTTTTAAATAATTGGAATTTCTAATATATTTGATTGGATTTGAAATGGGTTTATCGTGAACGGTGTTTTAAATAACACTAGTTCTTTAACCCGATAATAAATAGAATGTGATATGGGTTTGTCGTGAACTGTGTTTTAAATAACACCTAGTTCTTTAACCCAGTAAAAGGAGTTTTAACGAATCTGCAATTAGGTTGAAATGTGAATCTATAATCTAAATTATCAAATTTAGGAATGAGCGAGAATGGAGTATCGCCAGTTTTGCTCCAAAGCGATAGTTAAATCTTTAAATAGATTTGAACGTGAAATGGTAATTAATTTTACCGATAACACCATAGTATTAGATATGGAGTATTACCAGTTTTGCTTCATGGAATGAATAGGTTGGGATTGGGAAATAGAATAAATAATTACTTCGTTGTGGTTCGCTAATCTCGACTAGTTTGGAAAACCATAATTTGGTTTGAAATGACATCCAAAGGAAGATTAAAGGATAAATTTTAAAGAATTTATCTTGGATAAAATTAATTGGAACTTTTCCCTGAGAATATGAATTGGAATGAGGCGTATGTTGTGTTTGTGTAACATTCGTTTTAATATACGCGGGTTGTTCGGAAAGGCCGGGTTTACACCCATTCTGAATAACTGATTCGACGATATGTCGAAGATGAAGACGGTGGTTGAAGACCGGAAGTCTTCACATTGTTTGGATAATTACTGACGATCCTGATTGGGATGTACACCCAAGAGGATGGAAATAGTTGGTGGTCGTCCAGACGTACTTGGAGATGGATGGATATGCGAGGAAAGTGCCTCCGGTTTCATTCAGACCCAGGACGAACTTGTAAATGGATTGTGTGTCTGACATTGGATTTTATTCTGTGTTGATTGATTTCTGTTAAATATATATCTGCTTGGCGGCGGAGAATTTATTCTCTTGCTTAACGCCCTTCTCTGAGACGTACGAGCTTAGAGGTTATATATCGATAGATATCAATCGCATGGCATGAATTGCCTATGTGGAATGCTGAGTTGCATGGATCAAGGCTTCTGTTGAAAAGCAAAGTCTTGTGGTTGATGATCAAAGCACGGACTTTGTGGCGTAGCTTTGTGTATAACGTGAATTCGCAAGCCTCACACCTCGGTATGAGTTAAAAACGGGATACGGGCCGTTGGGAGAACACGACGTTTCTTTCTAGCTTTGGTGGTGTCAGTGACTTACCAGCCCTGACATTTATATACTTTTCACCTTTGTGGTTGTTGGAATGAGGCGCCTCGATTACAGGTCTGTAAGGACCGGGAAACGTGTGTTCAGGCAAAACTAATCCTCTAACGTAAGTGAGGACCGGCCCAACCGATCCAAGTGGCTGCCCAGAGTGTGTAGTCCTGAGCATTTGCTAGAGTGTCTCGAAGCGGAGAGGAGCTTGCCCCTCGCGTCGACTCATGATGGAAATCCAATTTCCAATACGTGTATTGCGGTTTTAATTGTAGAACTAGTATGGCGACATGATAGATGGTACCCATGCCGCCTATGATTGATATTTATGATTGAAATGTTTTGACACTATACACTTATTATAGTATCAAATGATTTGTTTTAAACGTACCAAGCATGTTTGGCTATTATAAGGGAAAACCCTATCCTCCGGCTTGCGTTGCATTGTGTGATGGGACCTGGGTCTTATAATAGCTTCATTTTTCGAAAAAGCATTGCGCTGTTTATTCTATGCACTGGTATTCTTGGCAGGAAACCCGTTCCGTGTTATACGGCGTGGTCCCTTGAATTACTCTCTTTTGAAATAAAGTTTAAATAACTGTTTTAGTTCTCACACCAGTCACATGACTGACCTGGAGTTTATTGTTTTAACCTAAATTCTGGGTGCCCCTATTTTCCGCACGGGCAGCTAGTAGTTTTGGTTTTGCAGATTTATATTCACAGGATCCTGGTTTACAGCTGGAATGATATCCGGAAAGCTCTGTATCCGTATATCACCTTCAGTTGTGCTTTGTATTATTTTCCGATACTATGTAATTTATTGTAATCTCTGATATTTATCGAAAGTAATTTATTCATTTAT
This sequence comes from Allium sativum, assembly GCA_030737875.1. NCBI lineage: Eukaryota > Viridiplantae > Streptophyta > Magnoliopsida > Asparagales > Amaryllidaceae > Allium > Allium sativum. Next base: position 437,915,483 of record CM060912.1, read on the forward strand.
ACTCTATATATTCTTGTATCTGATGAAATTGTTGTAATAGCAATGAAATGTTCTTCTGTTTGTGTTCTGATTTGTCTTGTCCTCACAGTAATTCGTTCTTTCTCATCTCTTCGGAGACCGGGGAAGTTCGGGTCGCTCACAACTAAGTACATGAAATTAGGTGGCATTAGTTGGATAGTTGAGTGTTATAATTCTAGTGTTAGTCTCGCAAAGGCCTTTTGTAACGAATAATGATTTTGATTGATCAACGGCAATGCCAGTAGTCCTAGAAAAGTCTTCAAAGTCAAGTTTATTATAAAGATGAGTGAACTTATATATTTCAAGCTGTAAAATTTCTTTCCAGATGTTTGCTTATATATTTCAAGTTGTAAAATTGCTTATATATTAAGCTATAAAATTTTGGGTATATATGGTCAGATAGTTATGCTTCAGTTGGGGACGTGGCAAGCAGAGGGACTCGAATCTGGTGGATGGGCAGGTCAGGTTTATATAGTCTTGGAAAAGGTAATTCTAACTTGTAGCTTAAAAAAGATGTTCAAGTTTATTTATGATTATTTTTATGCTGAATTTCCTACTAAAATTTAGGGAGCATTGGCAGGTTATGCTTCAGCTTTTCTGAGACATGCCTCCAGTCAAAAACCATATAAAATATGTGTAACGAACCGGGATTTTCGACTCCGAAAATCAACATCAAACTACCATGTTGACCATTCAGACATCGAACATTCCAGATCATTAATAGAAAGAAGTTAGAGGGTGAGAATAGATAAGATAGAAATATTAGAATAGAAGAAGAAGAAGAACACCACAACACAGAGTCTCACATCGCAGCGGAACAAATATAATACAGAAATAAATCTTTACTGAAAGCTTTTAAAATACTTACAGTATCAGAGTACATCATACCATGGGACAGTTATAATAGCCTGTTCCCATATACAACACACAGCGGAATAGTAGTAATATCATACGTCTGGACTCTTCCAGCTCGTCTCTTCATAGCAGTCGATAACCTGAACCTGTACAACCCGGTCTAACCCGAGCATTTACAAAACACCGGGTCAGTCTGGTGAACCAGAGTGAGATAAACTCGCACAGTAATAAGGGTGAACCATCCAATCATGATTTTAAAGTTCAAAATCTTTTCAGAAGAAAGGATAATCGTAAGACCAAATCCACACATAAACACGGACGGTTTTTACCTTACGATAACCCAAAACAGTTTGAAACCAATATCTTGTTCTGATATTATAATAATGTCTAAATACAAGTAAATAGAATCTAGTAGAACGCTTGCATCTCACGCTCTACATATATAGTATACAATCAAAATCCGCGGGCGCTTATTGGAGATTGGATTCCAACTTGACAAGGTATGGGTCCACCTTCCGATAGTGTATCTCTAGAGACGAATACACTGGGTTCAACAAGAACTTCTTGCAACCCGGCCCTCACATGACCGACCACTCATTTCGCTTGAGTGTATCGAATGTATATCACCGACGGTTGGGATCAGCAACCGTCTCCCGAAAAGGGACAGCATCGAAACATAGATTTAAGAAACAAATAGGACTTCCTCTAGATAGGTGATTATACACCCTAATGGGAGCGACCCACATAGCCATGCTGCCTGCCCGATTTTTGTCATTTCCCGGTTGATGAGGCTTGAGGTTTAGATTTACCTTTGAACACCTGGTCATCATTCACTTTGAATGCCACATCGTCAAATCCATCAGATATCACTAATTGATATCCACAAAAATACTCTAGCTGGAAGCTAAGAGAGCGGCAATTCTCCGCCAACAACCAAAGCACGTTTGAAGAAATCAATGTACGTGATCCTTTGGAAATACTCTGTCAGACATTCGTCCATATACGTCATCCAGGAACAGGATGAACCGAAGGCACTCCCCTACTGCATCCAATATAGGAATCACCCCATGGATCAATAGCGAGAAGTCCTTGCAACCCGTTGATTCCAACCACGATAGAATCACAGCTTTCCTCTGCTTGCCAGGCAGAGAATATTAGTGGTTCTTCCGTTTATGAAAACCCACGGTCTTCAATGCTCCATCTCGATCATCTTCTGAGATCTTCACGTATTTGTTGGACGGAATGGTTTTCGAATATAAATTCGATCCCGGTCTTTCCATACCAACAATCGTATTGGGACAGGTTTGATAGTCGGTGTTTTAACTATCAAAATAAACAGTGTTTCAAACATGACACTCCAATGAGTTCACTGGTTCAGTATTCAGCATCACTTGGCCTTTAATTAAACTGATTTACTTTTGTTAAATTAAAACTTCTAACTCCTTCAAATATTCAAAAATACGATATTTGAATACTTCTAATTCGATTTAACTCTAATCGATTAACTCTGATTGATTAACTAATACTCGACTTAAATCCATTCGCTTGACCCTAGATCGCAGCGATCACAATGGTTCCGCCTGATTCCCTCAAGAAACATCCGACCGCCGTAGGCTATCTGCAGCCCTGCGAATTACGCTAGCAGTCGTACGAAATGGCAACTTAGCCGAATAATTATGTTTGGCTAATTCTATCTCGAATAACTATATTCAATTTCCCATTTAAATCTTCCTTCAAATCATCCTTTAAATTCGGAAATCCATTAGTTTTAACAAAGAAATTTATAGCACATATGTTATAACAATAGCGTTATAATTACTATTTAGATTTACAAAACAACAGCGCTATAATCGCTGTTTAGGTTTACAACCCATTTACTATAGCAAAAGCGCTACAATCGCTATATTTGATTTACAAAACATATATTATAACAACAACGCTAAAATCGCTGTTTAGATTTTCAAAACATATCCACTAACGTCTCTTACGATTACCAACTAATACTATCTTCAGATAATCCCGACGTCGTTCAAGTTGGGGTATTTTAATTACCTCTCAGACCTTGATCAACAACGTTCTTATCCTCCGATAAACATAAGTTGTAATCAAAATCAATATTTCATTCTAGTCTCAAACAAATTCCCTTTTACTATTGGATTTGGTTAAACAACCCTATAACTCAGTTCTTTACCCAGATTCGCTTATTTCCAATCTCCTTTCAAAATTTATTCGACCATTTTCCCATTTTGAAATCTCATTTAAAATTCTCCTTTTTACTTGATCTTGTTTTCAAGTAACGTTAAATAAAATTAACGCCTTAACACATTAAACCTCATTTACACGACCCTGGTTTATATAAACCCTTTACCTTAATTCACATAATTAAACAACACTTAAATTTAAGTTATCATCTTCGCTTGAAATCCTCTTTTTTTACATCGTTATAAACATTTTAGCCTTAAATATAAAACCCGCTCATAGATTCCTTTCACAATCCAATTTGGATTACACTTCTCTTCGATTACTTTTCAAAAGTAGTCTTCTAAATTCTTATTAAAACAATAATTTTCTTTACTCATTAACTACTTCAGTAGTTAATTTCTTTATTTACTAAAATAAATAGAAAATCCTTTTTAAAGATCTTATTTAAAGTTAAAACAATATTCTTCAACTATTTCATTTCGCAATTTCGAAACAAACTAATTTGATATTCGATTCCAGTTTAAATGGTCAATTTTGTCAAGTCAAAATTCGATTATCTCGTAAACTAATTCCAATTAACCTTCACTTTAAATTAATTAAAAATATAATTAATTTAAATTATTTCCATTAATTGTTTTCTTTTCAAAACAATTATCAAAGTTTAACCATTCGATTCATTCTCTATTCTCATTCTTTGTAAACCTGATTAACATCAGAATTTACTTTATAAAATAAATTACTAACAAATACAATCTTTAATAAATAAAACATTTATTTAATTCTCTTTAATAACTTTTGTTCAGAATAATACATTTTTCCCAAAACCTAACTCCAGTTATAAAGTAAATTTTATAACTTCAACTCTATCGATTCACCTGACGGTGAATCACTGTCTATAACCCGATTGATTTTAAAGGCCATACTCTGCCAAACACTTAACCAATATCACCTATTGGTTCAAACCAAACAGATGTTGAATATTCAATTAATAATCAACCATCAAATCAATCACACAAACAGATCAGTTCATATATGATAATATGAAAATAAATAATACATTTGAGGGATCCGGTTGGGTCCCTCCAACCTGTTCTTCCCTGTATTCAAATGGTTATCTCAAATCAAACCATTCAGTTTTGTTTAACTGATAACACTAAATAGCAACCATTCAACATCAACCACAAGCAATTCAAACGATTCAACCATTTAAAACACGTTTATAAAATAAACGTGACCAATAAGGTAAGTTACCTTTATTGGAACCAATCGTTAAAAATAACGATTTGGTATTTCACTGAAATTAAACACGGTTTAATTTCATCAGTTAAATCAACCAATAAATTATAACTAGCAAACAGTCAATCATTGGCAAGCAGAGCACACAAAATAAAAACCCAATTTATATAAAATATAAATGGGAAAACTGAGTGAGTTTAACTCACCTTGAGTTGCATTGTTACAATAACAACTGATTTGATTAAATTAAACTCGCGTTTAATTTAACTGGGATTTCCAGCTGCGTTCTACTGCGTTCGTTTCTGTTCCAGATGGTAGTACTCGTCACCGTGGTTCCCATGGTACCAGCTTTGCCCAATTCTGATGATAATAACTGTGTTATTAACAATTCAATATATATGATTTAATTAAAATATATTTTTCCTAATCCCCTAATTATTTTAAATAAACTAAATATGTTTAGTTAAACAAATTGCCTAACTCTATTCTAATAAATTTCGGTCAGTAGATGTTAAACTAAGTAAATTACAGTTTTAACCACTAATTATGTTTTAAAGTATAAGTTAACAACTTAACTCCCCTTTTTAAATAATCATTAACTACTAATTAGTGCTTAGTTTAATTACTTTTTTTTTCTTTTTCTTTTCTCTTCGGCCAAAAGAAAAATCAGTTCAGATCCTTGTTTTCCTCACTTCGTTACTCCCTGCTCGTCCGTGTTACTGCTCCTGTCCAAAGCAAAAATGAAACGAGTGACTACGGTATAGGTTACTAATTCCAAATCTACTTTCTAATTGATCCCAAAAGTTTAATTACTTTCACTTAAAACAGGGATCAAAGGGATGGATGCTCCTCTTTGTTGAGCTGTTCTACCAAATACGCACTCCACTTTGTCCACACAGCAAATACAAACTTCTTGAGCACAGTACCACGTCCTCAACTTCTCGATTTCCCTTAACAATCCAAACTGATCCCATTAAAAGAACTTCCGTTCCATTCTCCTCCAATCCCTGTACGTTCAAACCAACGCTAAATTAAGGTTCTTAAATAAAAACTAACTATTTAACTAATCACTTAAATAACAATTGACGGTTAGCATAACCCTTTTCGTTTGCTTCTTGGTTTGTAATCACATTACCTCATTTCGCACCGTACACACTGGAAGTAAATTCGCACCTTTCTATTACATTCAATCCCTCCAATCCCTTCAACGCCATCAGCTAATCCACCCTTCCCCACTCCATTCTTCACCGCGTTCACTTTGGTGTCCATGCTTCCAGACCTCACGGCTTCTTCTGGAATTAATCGCTTTGGTTTTCTTTTCTTTTCTTTGAGGGTACGGTTTGAGTTGAATACTGTAAGTGGAGGCACAGTTTTGACTAAAGCGAAAATAGAATTGGGTTTTTGACGAAAATAAAACTGCTTATATATGGTTCAATGCCTTGGTCATTACGGTATCGGTTGTTTGTGGCGTAAGGTATTGCTGGTAGGTCTGCGTGTTACTTAGCTAGCTGTGGCACATCACAGCTGTTTGAAAAGAAATTCACATGACTTGTCGGCTGAAATTTTAAAAAGGCTATGAATGAACAGTTGAGGGTAGGCATTAGTATATGGTTAAAATTTAGTACGTAGACGTATTTGATGTCAAAAAAACATAGGCCAGCTAGTTGAGTTCTCTTCTGAGTCTGCATGTACTTCAGTGTACAGAGTGGACAATAAAATAAAATATTATTCATGAAACTTCAACACGAAGTAACACGCGGAAACTACCACTAACGATTAAAAAGGTTAATCTTGATGTAAAAATGTATTCCGGACCCAATGAGACAGGTTTCGTCAAAATCCGAGGTCGTATGAAAATTTTTCCTTTATAAAACCAGAAATGAACACACGTTTAATTTTTTTCACGATCACCAGATAAATCAAATCAACTTGAAACTTTCAAATCCTACAATAACTTGTTGATACGAACCCAACGACACTAGTTTCGTCGCATTCTGAGACTGTTTCCCCGGTAGGCTGTTTTTACCCCGAACCGCCCTACCCTTTTTAACGCTAATTTCTCGATCTCTAAAAATAACAAACTATATACCTATCCTGACTCTAATCGACGATACGAATTCAGCGGAACTGGTTTCGCGGTCTAATTCGATCGTCTGCTTAAATTACACTCAAATATCTCTTTATAAATTTTATTACGCGTTATAGAAAATGAACGGGCGTTTATGGCTACCGTGGTCACATACGACATCGGTTTTCCACGCCATTCACCACCGTTCAATAATTTAACGTTACGGTCCCAATGAAACTGATTTCGTCGAAATCTGAGTCCGTTTGCAAAACGGCTATTTTAATGGCCTATATTTTAATAACGATTTTCCATAGCGACTATTTCAAAATTTGAGTTAGCCATAACTATCAAACTATAACACGAAAATCTGGATTTTTCTCTTTCATATGAAAATTATCGTCAATACGGTTCCAACGTGTCTTGTTTCACAGAAATCCGACTTATATCGGACTCTGTATGTCCAGTTGAAGTTCAAACTCGAATTTTCAAACTGCAGCGCTATATTTCAAGCTCTATTTATAATTATATAAATATATAACGTCGAACTTTGTTTAAATAGCGAATTAGATATTAATTCCATCGATAATCCAAATATAATATTTAAATTAAATAAATTAAATTACATATTCGAGTGCCAAAAACACGGGTCGTTACATTCTTCCCCCCTTAAAATAATTTCGTCCTCGAAATTGCTAAGGTAAGAAAGAACGTTATAAACTCATTAATTTCAAATCTAATTTTATATTAAATTAGAAACCAATTCCATACTGTGAATAAATATTTTCAAAAATATCGAAAATTTTCTAACACTTTAAATTTTCGAAAAATTTCGCCAGCACCTCCTCTGTACGTCTCAATCGGTACAACTCCAACTCGCCTTTCTAGGCCTTCTCCAATCCAAAAGAAAATAAACAGCCAAGCGGCTTGCCAAATAGGCTCATAAATCTCCAAACCCATATAAAAATAAACATGTACCTTTTTGTCGGGCACATCATTATATCCTTTCTGTCTGCTACCCTGTCAGCCTATACAAATGCATTCCCAAACAAAATTCCAATTTTATCCTCAAAACCAAATCCTTCACGTGTCCAATCCAAATCCCACTCTCAATTCAATTTCCATCCATTAACAATTCCAACTCTTAACTTACCAGACCAGCACCATTTCAGATTCCTGCCTCCACAATTCAAAATCTGATTCCACTCGATATATTATATCGCGATCCAATTTCCAGTTAATTGGTTTCAATTCAATTCATATTTGCTTCCCAATTTCTATTTAATATTGCCTTTGTTCAAACAATTTTCCTGGGAGTTTTCAAACAGTTCAGTTCTTTCAAAAATCAAACATTTCTTTCCAGGATTCAAGCAACTCGTTTTTCTCAAAGCAATTCAAAACAAGATTTTTGGTAGTAATCCGTCACTTACCACTCAAAAATGAATACCGATGATGTCCGGATCATCATCGGAATCTATTTTCCAGCTATTGAAGTGAGTTCAATACTATATCATTTCAAAACTCCAATTTTAAACACTTTCATTTTGAAATCGATTTCAAAATAAAATTCCCGATGCTTGTAAACAATTTAAAATCTCCCAGGATTTTAGAATTGTCTTATATTCAATTCAAGTTGATTTGCAGCACCTTTCCCATTTATGGGAATTTTAATTCCAATTCTGATTTTAATTTCAGATTTAATATATCTTCCTTTAAATTATACGAATTCTAATTGGTTACTTATATAACCATTTCACTTTTCTTATAATCTCATTCGATTATAATAACAAACAACACATCCAATATATTATAGTACTTAAAATATTAATCATTCTTTTATATTAAAATATAATTTGGGTAAAATTATTTCATTTACCCTCTTCCAAAACATACTGCGTTGGTTTATCGTACTTGAGTGTTTAGAAACCCCTATCGATACAGTGGATCAAACTGATCGACCAGAACTCATAAACAACTCAAACAGATAAATCTCCACAATATAAAACAATTTTTATATACAATTTACAATTACGTTCACTCGTATATATACACTCAACTCAATCTAGGGTATTGCTAACCCCATCTCTACTGAGTCACGCCACAGAGCCAAGGTAATCACTTAACCTTCAGCTCCGATACCACTGTAACGAACCGGGATTTTCGACTCCGAAAATCAACATCAAACTACCATGTTGACCATTCAGACATCGAACATTCCAGATCATTAATAGAAAAAAGTTAGAGGGTGAGAATAGATAAGATAGAAATATTAGAATAGAAGAAGAAGAAGAACACCACAACACAGAGTCTCACATCGCAGCGGAACAAATATAATACAGAAATAAATCTTTACTGAAAGCTTTTAAAATACTTACAGTATCAGAGTACATCATACCATGGGACAGTTATAATAGCCTGTTCCCATATACAACACACAGCGGAATAGTAGTAATATCATACGTCTGGACTCTTCCAGCTCGTCTCTTCATAGCAGTCGATAACCTGAACCTGTACAACCCGGTCTAACCCGAGCATTTACAAAACACCGGGTCAGTCTGGTGAACCAGAGTGAGATAAACTCGCACAGTAATAAGGGCGAACCATCCAATCATGATTTTAAAGTTCAAAATCTTTTCAGAAGAAAGGATAATCGTAAGACCAAATCCACACATAAACACGGACGGTTTTTACCTTACGATAACCCAAAACAGTTTGAAACCAATATCTTGTTCTGATATTATAATAATGTCTAAATACAAGTAAATAGAATCTAGTAGAACGCTTGCATCTCACGCTCTACATATATAGTATACAATCAAAAACCGCGGGCGCTTATTGGAGATTGGATTCCAACTTGACAAGGTATGGGTCCACCTTCCGATAGTGTATCTCTAGAGACGAATACACTGGGTTCAACAAGAACTACTTGCAACCCGGCCCTCACATGACCGACCACTCATTTCGCTTGAGTGTATCGAATGTATATCACCGACGGTTGGGATCAGCAACCGTCTCCCGAAAAGGGACAGCATCGAAACATAGATTTAAGAAACAAATAGGACTTCCTCTAGATAGGTGATTATACACCCTAATGGGAGCGACCCACATAGCCATGCTGCCTGCCCGATTTTTGTCATTTCCCGGTTGATGAGGCTTGAGGTTTAGATTTACCTTTGAACACCTGGTCATCATTCACTTTGAATGCCACATCGTCAAATCCATCAGATATCACTAATTGATATCCACAAAAATACTCTAGCTGGAAGCTAAGAGAGCGGCAATTCTCCGCCAACAACCATAGCACGTTTGAAGAAATCAACGTACGTGATCCTTTGGAAATACTCTGTCAGACATTCGTCCATATACGTCATCCAGGAACAGGATGAACCGAAGGCACTCCCCTACTGCATCCAATATAGGAATCACCCCATGGATCAATAGCGAGAAGTCCTTGCAACCCGTTGATTCCAACCGACAGAATCACAGCTTTCCTCTGCTTGCCAGGCAGAGAATATTAGTGGTTCTTCCGTTTATGAAAACCCACGGTCTTCAATGCTCCATCTCGATCATCTTCTGAGATCTTCACGTATTTGTTGGACGGAATGGTTTTCGAATATAAATTCGATCCCGGTCTTTCCATACCAACAATCGTATTGGGACAGGTTTGATAGTCAGTGTTTTAACTATCAAAATAAACAGTGTTTCAAACATGACACTCCAATGAGTTCACTGGTTCAGTATTCAGCATCACTTGGCCTTTAATTAAACTGATTTACTTTTGTTAAATTAAAACTTCTAACTCCTTCAAATATTCAAAAATACGATATTTGAATACTTCTAATTCGATTTAACTCTAATCGATTAACTCTAATTGATTAACTAATACTCGACTTAAATCCATTCGCTTGACCCTAGATCGCAGCGATCACAATGGTTCCGCCTGATTCCCTCAGGAAACATCCGACCGCCGTAGGCTATCTGCAGCCCTGCGAATTACGCTAGCAGTCGTACGAAATGGCAACTTAGCCGAATAATTATGTTTGGCTAATTCTATCTCGAATAACTATATTCAATTTCCCATTTAAATCTTCCTTCAAATCATCCTTTAAATTCGGAAATCCATTAGTTTTAACAAAGAAATTTATAGCACATATGTTATAACAATAGCGTTATAATTACTATTTAGATTTACAAAACAACAGCGCTATAATCGCTGTTTAGGTTTACAACCCATTTACTATAGCAAAAGCGCTACAATCGCTATATTTGATTTACAAAACATATATTATAACAACAGCGCTAAAATCGCTGTTTAGATTTTCAAAACATATCCACTAACGTCTCTTACGATTACCAACTAGTACTATCTTCAGATAATCCCGACGTCGTTCAAGTTGGGGTATTTTAATTACCTCTCAGACCTTGATCAACAACGTTCTTATCCTCCGATAAACATAAGTTGTAATCAAAATCAATATTTCATTCTAGTCTCAAACAAATTCCCTTTTACTATTGGATTTGGTTAAACAACCCTATAACTCAGTTCTTTACCCAGATTCGCTTATTTCCAATCTCCTTTCAAAATTTATTCGACCATTTTCCCATTTTGAAATCTCATTTAAAATTCTCCTTTTTACTTGATCTTGTTTTCAAGTAACGTTAAATAAAATTAACGCCTTAACACATTAAACCTCATTTACACGACCCTGGTTTATATAAACCCTTTACCTTAATTCACATAATTAAACAACACTTAAATTTAAGTTATCATCTTCGCTTGAAATCCTCTTTTTTTACATCGTTATAAACATTTTAGCCTTAAATATAAAACCCGCTCATAGATTCCTTTCACAATCCAATTTGGATTACACTTCTCTTCGATTACTTTTCAAAAGTAGTCTTCTAAATTCTTATTAAAACAATAATATTCTTTACTCATTAACTACTTCAGTAGTTAATTTCTTTATTTACTAAAATAAATAGAAAATCCTTTTTAAAGATCTTATTTAAAGTTAAAACAATATTCTTCAACTATTTCATTTCGCAATTTCGAAACAAACTAATTTGATATTCGATTCCAGTTTAAATGGTCAATTTTGTCAAGTCAAAATTCGATTATCTCGTAAACTAATTCCAATTAACCTTCACTTTAAATTAATTAAAAATATAATTAATTTAAATTATTTCCATTAATTGTTTTCTTTTCAAAACAATTATCAAAGTTTAACCATTCGATTCATTCTCTATTCTCATTCTTTGTAAACCTGATTAACATCAGAATTTACTTTATAAAATAAATTACTAACAAATACAATCTTAAATAAATAAAACATTTATTTAATTCTCTTTAATAACTTTTGTTCAGAATAATACATTTTTCCCAAAACCTAACTCCAGTTATAAAGTAAATTTTATAACTTCAACTCTATCGATTCACCTGACGGTGAATCACTGTCTATAACCCGATTGATTTTAAAGGCCATACTCTGCCAAACACTTAACCAATATCACCTATTGGTTCAAACCAAACAGATGTTGAATATTCAATTAATAATCAACCATCAAATCAATCACACAAACAAATCAGTTCATATATGATAATATGAAAATAAATAATACATTTGAGGGATCCGGTTGGGTCCCTCCAACCTGTTCTTCCCTGTATTCAAATGGTTATCTCAAATCAAACCATTCAGTTTTGTTTAACTGATAACACTAAATAGCAACCATTCAACATCAACCACAAGCAATTCAAACGATTCAACCATTTAAAACACGTTTATAAAATAAACGTGACCAATAAGGTAAGTTACCTTTATTGGAACCAATCGTTAAAAATAACGATTTGGTATTTCACTGAAATTAAACACGGTTTAATTTCATCAGTTAAATCAACCAATAAATTATAACTAGCAAACAGTCAATCATTGGCAAGCAGAGCACACAAAATAAAAACCCAATTTATATAAAATATAAATGGGAAAACTGAGTGAGTTTAACTCACCTTGAGTTGCGTTGTTACAATAACAACTGATTTGATTAAATTAAACTCGCGTTTAATTTAACTGGGATTTCCAGCTGCGTTCTACTGCGTTCGTTTCTGTTCCAGATGGTAGTACTCGTCACCGTGGTTCCCATGGTACCAGCTTTGCCCAATTCTGATGATAATAACTGTGTTATTAACAATTCAATATATATGATTTAATTAAAATATATTTTTCCTAATCCCCTAATTATTTTAAATAAACTAAATATGTTTAGTTAAACAAATTGCCTAACTCTATTCTAATAAATTTCGGTCAGTAGATGTTAAACTAAGTTAATTACAGTTTTAACCACTAATTATGTTTTAAAGTATAAGTTAACAACCTAACTCCCCTTTTTAAATAATCATTAACTACTAATTAGTTCTTAGTTTAATTACTTTTTTTTTCTTTTTCTTTTCTCTTCGGCCAAAAGAAAAATCAGTTCAGATCCTTGTTTTCCTCACTTCGTTACTCCCTGCTCGTCCGTGTTACTGCTCCTGTCCAAAGCAAAAATGAAACGAGTGACTGCGGTATAGGTTACTAATTCCAAATCTACTTTCTAATTGATCCCAAAAGTTTAATTACTTTCACTTAAAACAGGGATCAAAGGGATGGATGCTCCTCTTTGTTGAGCTGTTCTACCAAATACGCACTCCACTTTGTCCACACAGCAAATACAAACTGCTTGAGCACAGTACCACGTCCTCAACTTCTCGATTTCCCTTAACAATCCAAACTCATCCCATTAAAAGAACTTCCGTTCCATTCTCCTCCAATCCCTGTACGTTCAAACCAACGCTAAATTAAGGTTCTTAAATAAAAACTAACTATTTAACTAATCACTTAAATAACAATTGACGGTTAGCATAACCCTTTTCGTTTGCTTCTTGGTTTGTAATCACATTACCTCATTTCGCACCGTACACACTAGAAGTAAATTCGCACCTTTCTATTACATTCAATCCCTCCAATCCCTTCAACGCCATCAGCTAATCCACCCTTCCCCACTCCATTCTTCACCGCGTTCACTTTGGTGTTCATGCTTCCAGACCTCACGGCTTCTTCTGGAATTAATCGCTTTGGTTTTCTTTTCTTTTCTTTGAGGGTACGGTTTGAGTTGAATACTGTAAGTGGAGGCGCAGTTTTGACTAAAGCAAAAATAGAATTGGGTTTTTGACGAAAATAAAACTGCTTATATATGGTTCAACGCCTTGGTCATTACGGTATCAGTTGTTTGTGGCGCAAGGTATTGCTGGTAGGTCTGCGTGTTACTTAGCTAGCTGAGGCACATCACAGCTGTTTGAAAAGAAATTCACATGACTTGTCGGCTGAAATTTTAAAAAGGCTATGAATGAACAGTTGAGGGTAGGCATTAGTATATGGTTAAAATTTAGTACGTAGATGTATTTGATGTCAAAAAAACATAGGCCAACTAGCTGAGTTCTCTTCTGAGTCTGCATGTACTTCAGTGTACAGAGTGGACAATAAAATAAAATAATATTCATGAAACTTCAACACAAAGTAACACGCGGAAACTACCACTAACGATTAAAAAGGTTAATCTTGATGTAAAAATGTATTCCGGACCCAATGAGACTGGTTTCGTCAAAATCCGAGGTCGTATGAAAATTTTTCCTTTATAAAACCAGAAATGAACACGCGTTTAATTTTTTTCACGATCACCAGATAAATCAAATCAACTTGAAACTTTCAAATCCTACAATAACTTGTTGATACGAACCCAACGACACTAGTTTCGTCGCATTCTGAGACTGTTTCCCCGGTAGGCTGTTTTTACCCCAAACCGCCCTACCCTTTTTAACGCTAATTTCTCGATCTCTAAAAATAACAAACTATATACCTATCCTGACTCTAATCGACGATACGAATTCAACGGAACTGGTTTCGTGGTCTAATTCGATCGTCTGCTCAAATTACACTCAAATATCTCTTTATAAATTTTATTACGCGTTATAGAAAATGAACGGGCGTTTATGGCTACCGTGGTCACATACGACATCGGTTTTCCACGCCATTCACCATCGTTCAATAATTTAACGTTACGGTCCCAATGAAACTGATTTCGTCGAAATGTGAGTCCGTTTGCAAAACGGCTATTTTAATGGCCTATATTTTAATAACGATTTTCCATAGCGACTATTTCAAAATTTGAGTTAGCCATAACTATCAAACTATAACACGAAAATCTAGATTTTTCTCTTTCATATGAAAATTATCGTCAATACGGTTCCAACGTGTCTTGTTTCACAGAAATCCGACTTATATCGGACTCTGTATGTCAGTTGAAGTTCAAACTCGAATTTTCAAACTGCAGCGCTATATTTCAAGCTCTATTTATAATTATATAAATATATAACGTCGAACTTTGTTTAAATAGCGAATTAGATATTAATTCCATCGATATTCCAAATATAATATTTAAATTAAATAAATTAAATTACATATTCGAGTGCCAAAAACACGGGTCGTTACAATATGACATTGGGTAACAAATGAAGATAAAGGTATTGTTTTTTCCCGATAAAAGAATGATTATTCATAGCTTTTACCTGGAAAGATTGAAGAATCATATGCAGTCTGGTCTTATTGCTCTGCATTTTTGTTTTTTCAAAACCCTTAAATACTATTTTGATGCACTTTAAATTAAATTTAATTCATTCAGTTACTGGACGGTAACCCATCAAACACCACTATAATTCACTCTAAATTCAACCGTTTATTGGTAGGCAGATAATGCTAGTTACTTGCCTCAGCTTATTCCATTAGTGATTGCAAGCCAAGTAAGATAGTTTTGGCATAGAGAAAGTTTATGATTGTATTTTTTGGGCATTTTTGTTGCTCACCTGAGATGACTAATTGGTACTCGAAATTATGGAATTTTGTTATTGTTGCATGTTAATGAGTAAATTGTGTGTTAATGTTTGTGTCATGAATGTGTAAGTAGTGAACTTTGTGGAAATGAGAACTCGAACAAAAACATAAGGAAATGGCTAAAGTTGTCAACTCTTAACGCATTTACAAATAATGAAAATTTGTTTTTGTTGGTTCTGATGGAGAAGGTGGAAGGGTCGATGTGCTTAGAGATCGTTGTGCTTAGAGATCGCAGTAATATATTAGTAGGTCATATTCTACTTCTTCACTTATTACTAGCTCACAAAAATGAAAATATTCTTTTTTTCACAATGATGCACTGGCTGTGATATATCATTGCAAATGTGAGAGTGACTTCTTGTTTTGAACTTATATCAAATAATAATTCACTTTAGTCAAATGTAAGCGTTAAATTTAGAGTTTTGTTACATCTTAGCTTTTATTAATATAAATATCATCGTATTATGGTTGTAAATGTAAAATGTTCTCTTTTGACGTTCCATTTGCATTGATTGTGTAAACAAGTTACAAAATTTCTACATTCTGTAATATTCCAAAATGCATGATTTTTTTCTCCTTTTTGCAGATATGGTTGTCAAAACAACAATATGAAAAATCAGGGTACGCAGAAAGTGTTTACAAGCAAAGCTTGGTTATCTTTATGTGTTATTTTATTATATTGTTAACCTTATACTTGTTGCGTAACTTGGATTTGTTACAATATATGTGTACTTTTTTTGTTCATTTGAAGATATGGTTTATCTTTGTTCTATAGTAATTTTTTTATTATAAATTTGCTTATGGATTTTTTTAAAGAAATTTTCCGGCTTTTAATTTTGAGAATGATTGATTATTTATGTTACCAAAGGCATCAATTATATATTTAAAATAATTTCCATATCTTGAATTCGCATCATATTAGTGGTTTGATGAACTATCAGTTTGAAACTTATAAGGGGGATTTTCACTTAAAGAGCTTATTTGTTCAGGGTAATAAGTTTTAAGGACAACACTTTTGAAAAATTAGTTTTGAGGAAAATTCTGCACGAAAAAGATAAAAGCGGTTGTCTTTTTAAGTTATACAGAAATAAAGATAACCACTTTTATCTTTTTCTTGTATAACTTAAAAGGATAACCGCGTTTATCTTTTTCATGCAGAATTGTCCTTAAAACTAATTTTTCAAAAGTGTTGTCCTTAAAACTTATTACCCTGAACAAATAAGCCCTTTAACTTAATTTCCACTATAACAAGTTTTTCTGATTGCCAATTTGAAATGCTTAGTAAGTGATGTTAGTTGTCATTTTGAAACACCTAATAAGTGTTGCTGATTATCATCTTGAAACACTTATTAAGTGTTGCAAATTAAAAATTTGAAAAACTCAATAAGGGTTGCTTATTATCAACCTGAAACACTCAAAAAGTGTTGTAGTTTATCAATTTGAAACACTTGCTAAGTGTTTCAATCCATTGATCTGAAACACCTGTTAGCTGTTTCAATTTATCGATCTGAAACATAATGTAAGTGTTTCAAAAATCTGCAACATACTAATCGGCAACACCAAAAAAGTGTTTCTAAAATTTTAGCAATATTTTATAACCGTTTCAAATTAGCCATTTTGGTGTTGTGATACATGCATTCACAAATCTCTACTAATTATAAACATCTTTACTTAATTCATTTATTAAGCAATCCTTTATTTAAAACAATCTTATTAGCTTTACATCTCCTTTATAACTTTATTTACAAAGCTGGATTTTATTGTAAAATCCTTTGCAAAATTTCCTTTAAAAATATTATTAAATTCTTGATTTCCATTTCTTTATAAAATTTCTGATCTTAACAAGACTCGTTTTATCATAAATCAAATCCTTTATTCTTGAAATCAAATTAATTCATTTATAAGTTCTTTTATAAATATCTAACTTTTCACAAATTTGAATTCAAAAACCAAGATCATTTCTATGCCGTTTTGCATGTTAGCTAAACTATTTATTAAACTCATCCAAAATAGCTTGATATCACTTAAAACTACATTCATTTTAAAACGAGTTTTTAGAACTACATCATCTTATTTATAAAACTTGATTATAATTTATCACTTGACATCTTCAATTATACAACTTATCATAGGCGTTCGCTATACAAATCATTTCATATCTTCTTCATAAATCCATTTATAAATATTAGTTTATTTCTAGAACTTAATTTTATAAAACTTATATGAAAACTAATTGAAAATCTTGCTTTCATTATAAAATAAACTTTATAACATCAAACTTAGTCAATTCACCTGACGACGAATTAATGTTTAAAAGTATGGATTTTTAGGCCACCTGCTACCAATCACTTAACCAATATTAATATTGTTTATTGATTAACAACACATTAGTGTTCAACTTAATTTAACAATCATCATTAAAATCATATTTTAATGTCACTTAGGTTAAACAGTTAATATGTATAAAATATGAACGCAAGTAACATCCAAAACATTGAGAAATCCTACTGGATCCTTCTAACATGTCCCCCTGCATCACAACTCATATATCAATATATATATATATATATATATATATATAAATTAGATAATATAAGTTAATCCATTTAAGATGAATTTTCCCCTTAAAATCAGGTAATGTCAAAGGTCATCCGTTCACAGACGAGAACAGATATTGACAACCACCAACAGAGCAATAAATCATCCAAAACATTCATACACACAATTATATTACTAATAATAATAAATATTATTATATGAAATAACAACATGCACAATATTTCAGAAAGTGCGAGAGTCAACTCATCATCCAGCCTAAATCTAAATCAATGGTTTATGTCGTTTTATATTATTTCAAATGGGCATTTAAAATTACATAAAAATCCAGAAAGCCCCAAGTTAGACTAATCTAACTCGTACACCTAGTGTTCACAAAAACGAGCCCAACGCAACTTGTTTCATCCGAATCTGACCTTGTATGAAAGAGATATACAAGTTATAACGTTTATATGAATTAAAATTGTTTAATAATTAGTCAATGACATCATTAACTACCTTAATCCTGTAGTTAGCGTTAATAAATCATGACCCTAATCTTGTCTTCCCCAGGTTTTTTTCACAAACCAGACTTCTGACTTTTCTCTGACCATCGCGCTTCCCTAGAGCCACCAGATGTTGCCACATCACCCTCTCTGAGAGCAATCATCTCCAGCAACCCCGACACCCCAAGCCGACCATGTTCGCCAAAATTTCAAGATGATCGAAAATTTGTCAATTCCAATTTCCACCACCTACACAACGTCGTACCCCATCGGACCATCACCATTGGTTAGCCCCCCTTTCGCACTTCATTTTCCTTCAGAGACTTAACCTAAAAGTTGACAAACGGTGAACTATCGGCCAAAATACAAACTACACTTCTCTTGGTTTTCGTGAAATTTTGGGCACCTACGACCTTTACTGGTCTAGCTCCAATCATGAATCAACTCCAAATGACGATGTGAACAAATCTCCCGTTGGGAGTTTTAGCTAGTTGTGGACAGATTAGAAGATCTAATTTTAAACCATTAATTTGCAAAATGGAGGCTAAGGTTAAAAGTGAAGAGTTGAGGTGCTTATATACCTTTCTAGAAAACACCATTCATCAAGTTCGAAACTTTTCGAATTTCTGTTGAGACGTGATCACTGTCGTCTATAACTAATTATCCACATTTCGAACACAACGGGACTTGTTTCAGAAGCTAATTTGATCATATTTAACATTTATTATTAAATTTCAAATCGATTATCAATACACATTTATATTGTCCTGCTCACACAACAACCATGATTAATACGAGAATTGGTATCTTATAATAGTTTAACATTCCGAAATCGATGAAATTGGTTTCACCGAAATCCGAGATCCTTTGAAAAATGACTATTTTCATGTGTTAAATCAAATAGACAAAATATAAATTGATTTCCAAACCCTTAAATTCATTGATAATAAATTGTTTCTATCGTTCAAAATCAAATAGAATTTTACACTGCTTCAAATTAAACTTAACTAAATTTTAACTCAAGATTTTAATTTTCTGTTAATTTGACATTCAGATTCTCATTTTAAATTTGACTCATGTCATTAGATCTTAAAATTTAATCATTTTAAATATTTGAATTAGTTAAATAATCCTATTTTAAAAATCCCGGTTGTTACATAGAAATAGTTTTTTGAAAAGGAAATCTAGATAAATGAGCCGAAGAGTGTAATGACTTTTCCTAGTAAACAACTTTAAGCTTAAGAATATCGTAGCCTTGATGACCCTCAAATTACTATCACTACTACAAAATAGGCCAGTTGCATCGGTTGTTTACGCCCCTGTTGCATCAGTTCAGCAACCGATGCATATGCAGTCGATGCAACAAGTCAAAAAAAATTGCATCCGTTTCAGAACCGATGCAACAAATGTATTTTTGCATCGGTTTTTAGTAATAACCGATGCAAAAAGAAAGGTTTTAGGCTCAAAACTAACTACTATTTTGCATTGGTTACTGGTAACAACCAGTGCAAAAAATATATTTTTGCACTGCTTATTACTGAAAACCAATGCAAATTCACCTAAAGCAAAAAAAGAATGCGATTTCAAGTTCTAAAACCTGAAATGTCATCAAATTGCACTTGGCATATATTATGCAATAAAGATAAAATAAAATTATAGTATAATGAATAAACAGAAGTCAAATATTGTACAAGAATGGTAAATAAATGCTACTGACAAATAGAAGGAAAATGCATCAATATTACATTGAAATTGATTCAAATACTACATCAATATCAAATACTACATGAGTATCTCAAATATGATACAAAAAGTTGAAACTGAACCACACTAATTCTATAGTTATTCAGCTATGTAATAAAACATAACACTTGATTCAGAAATGTAATGAAAACCGAAGGCGTAGGCTAAAGGAGTACAACCTATGAAGCTACAGCTGAGATCTAAATGTACTATTAGCTTTTTCATGATAACCATAACTGAAACCTTCACGTACAAATTAAAGGGTACATTACAGATATATAAATTTGAATCAATAACGTTATTATGCATCTTTTGAAACATTAAACTAAAACAAAGAAATTCCAGTGACAAGGTTACAATTTTGATTTTGTCACCAGTGCAATTGAATGGTCTATAACAAATACATGACTTATGAAATGTTGTTACATTACAGATCTTAATCTATTGAAATAGAGAATCAGTTCCTACACTTAAAGAAACTTATATTGATAGGTTATGAACATAGATCTTTCAAACATGTTTAGTTCAAGAGAAAAGATTAGAAGCAGCCATTATTTTACATGTAGTTCACTTATTAGCCAATCAGACATTCATGGACAGTAAATAGAACATTATATTTTGATTGAATTATGAAATCAACAGCAAACTGAAAGCTGGGACTGACATGAATGAGTTCAATCCACAAAACGTATGTCGGTTATAATTTCTCTACTATCACCTTATCCATGAATTATACATACATATCTATATAACTACAAACGCCTCTGAAGATCTGAAGTAAAAAAAATGCTCAATATTTTACTCGTCGACCACATGCAGCATGCAAAGCATTTGGCTATCACTTGAATAAAAAACATGATACAAGACAGAGGGATAGACAAATATGCAGATATACATATCTTGAATACAAAACCATGATACAAATCCAGTTCTATGTACTCTGCATGTTACAGTAACAATTTCCCTCCATTGATGATTAGCAATAATAATGGTAAATCAGTTTCATTCTTGGTTTACCGACATAATTATTACTGTAACAATTTCTCTCCATTGGCTACTGTAACCATTACTATGAATACCTATAAGAAATTAGGAATGAAACTTTAGATTTTGGTAGTTTGATTATGTTTTTTGTGGTGCATTGTGATCGTGAAATACCTGAACGTCATACAAATTTACTTTTGTGCATTTCAGACTAAAATAACGTCCGTACGTATGTCTCCAAACATCATTAGGCATCAAATTTCTTACTATGTCACCATCATATTATATTTTATAGCAAAGATACCAAAATACAAAATATCCATCGTTAAACTACTCTCTTTTATCTAGAGTTATCCTCCTTTTTAAGAGTTTCTTTGTGTATTAGAATTTTCGTAATTCCAGTTGAAGAGGACAGCTAAATTAGACACGAAATGAATATTCTTCATGCAAATTGCTAAAATGAAATAAAAATCAAAATGAAATACGACCATACCTGCTCATCTCCTTCACTCCATCATCAATCGGAAAACCGTACTCTTACAACATACCCTGACGCTTCATCAAACCCTTCAAGATTCACAACTTCTAACCATTACAAACAGCAACTCCAACATCGCCTACAAGACCGCCACCGTAAGCATCAAACACTATCAACCAACAACCTCCCTCCACAAACCCTGCGAGTGCGAACAACCTTCACACATCCTTCAAATACAAAACCCAAAAATAAACCATTAATCTTCAAAATAAGTACGCGCTATTCAATGATCCTCAAACGAAATTAAAACTGGTTTAACTGTAGTGGAAATTTCGATGAATGAGCGAAATATCGATTGCCATTGCCGTTACTCCGGATCGAGATTTATAGAAAAATGGCGAAAAGAAACTGGGAAAGAGGATTTTCATGGAGGCGGCAGAAAATCTAAGAATTGGTAATTTTATATATGACGGAGAGTTAGGGCTTGAGAACCAGGTAACAGATACCTTATTCGTTTAGGGTCTGACCCGATTGCGTATTTATAACGCGTGAATAGGTAACGCGAGAGCAGTTTAGGGATACCTTATTCGTTTTGGGACCACTTATTAATCAATTATTAGCTTTTTACTACTTAATTATTCATCAGTATTTATTGAAAATTAATAACCAGTACTAATATTAATCATAATGTTTAGTATGTAAATATTGTATAAAAAATTAATTATTAAACGTTAATAACAAAATTATAATTATTAAAAGTTAGTTATTTAATAATATTTATTTATAATTAAGTAAACATATTAAATAGTAATTATAATTTGTTTAAAGAAATTACTCAAAATAATCAATAATCAATAATAATTATTAAATAACCGATAATAGGCACTAAATAATTATTATTAAGTATTTGTAGTAAATAATAGTTATAGTATAATTGTCAATAGCTAAAAATTCAATAGTAATTATTAACTAATAGCTATTTAATATTACTTATTAATTATTAACTATATTTATTAATTATTAATTATAAATAATGATAATTAGTAATTATTAATTGTTAACTATATTTATTAATTATTAATTATAGATAATGATAATTAGTAATTTTATATTATTTATTCATATTCCTTATTCGTTAATTACAAGTAGTTACATAAATCTAATTATTCGATCATAAATTATTAATCACTAGTAAGTAAATTGTTTATTAGTAATTATTAATTGATGATTATTGAAAATTAAACATTTAATACTAAATACTACCTATTAATTATTAAATATAAATTATTTTTCAAACATAAATGTTGCATACTTAATAATTAATATTTATTATTGACTATTCGATATTAACTATTAAATATTAATTATTTAATGTAATTGATAAAGTTTAACTATAATAACATTAGTTATTAATATTAAGCTTATTAGATTAAAAAAATATTGATAATTTATAATAGTCAGTAATTACACATTATTTATTAATTAATAATACTTGTTTAAATACTACATAATTACATAATAGTATTTATTAAACATTAATAATCAATTATTAACTAATTAATGGCTATGTTGAATAACAATTTTTAATTATTAAATATTACTCATTCCATAATAATTATTAATATTACTTACTCATCATTATTATTAATCAAATTTTATTATAAATAATAATCATGAATTATTAAACATGACTTATTACTTCATAAATACTACTCATTAATTAGATATGAATTGTTACATACTTATTATTAATTATTGATTGTTGGTTAGTTAAATATTTAATTTAATCAATAAACATTAACAACAATTACTAATTATAATAACTAACTATAATAAATTACCAAAAATATATTACTCATCCTATAATATATATTTTATCGATGATCGTTAATTATAATAAATTATAAATAAAGGCATATATGAATAAGTATTTATGATTATTGGATTCGATTAAAATAATCAGCAATCATTTCGATTTTAACGAATTGCTGTAAACAAACTATTCACTTTGATGCATTTGCATCGGTCTCTGATGCAATCCAATGCAAATAACAATACTTTCATCGGTTGTAAGGACAACCGGTGCAAATAATACTATTTGCTTCATTGCATTTGCATCGGTTCCTCAAGAGCCGATGTAAATAATATTATTTGCTTTGTGCACTTGCATCACTTCCTAAGGAACCGATGCAAATAATGCTATTTGCATTGGTTATGACGAAACCCGATGCAAATACTAGCATTTGCTTCGTGTATTTGCATCGGTCCCACAAAAATCGATGCAAATAACATTATTTGCATTGGTTGTAATGACAACCGAAGCAAATGAGGCGAAGCAACAAGCACATTTTGTACTAGTGTATGAGAAAGGTTTTGTTTGGAGAAAATCTCCTTCGAAGTAGCTAGACTCCAAGAAAGAGTTAGGAGTCAACGATATACTTTTCTAGAAAAACAAGAATTTTTCCGAGAGCTCACTCATTTCTTATTTGAATTTTACTTGAAAATTGAAATATAGCATAAATGATTTGGTTTTGAAATGTATAAGCCTTTACTTTTGCACCAATTATATCAAGACTTTGTAATTATCACAATCCTTTTTAATAAGACAACTTTGTTGCTTTGTTCTTTCACTATCGAAATTGGTTTACCATGTTAGTATAGAGAAACAATATTTTGAGCAGTCCTACCACTCAAAACTTCTTATTAAAATTTGCTAAGTTAAGGACAAATTATCAAGAAAAATCTTCTTTACTTAACGTCATAATCAATATGACACCGGTTTTTCAAGGAATAAAATGGACTTCAAATGTTATTCCCAGGTTTTGCTTTGACTTTCTAGGCGAAGAGAAGGATGAACTTCTTATAGAATATAGGACGTCTCATGTTAAATTGATTATTGATGGTACCTCTTTCATCGAAGAGTATAATCACAGAGCCAAAAATGTTACCTTTAAACTATGGAATTATTTTAGAATTGATGTATTTGTTTCTATACATGAAATAAAGAATCTATTTTTAAATATTGAATGATGTCTTTTATTTATTAATTAGGAACTCCAACTAATGTCAAAAACATTATCGGAAAGGTCTAGTTCTCAACTTTCTAAACATATGCCTTAGATCGAGCGATGGAGTGATTTTGGCGAGGTCATACATTCGAAGTATTAAGACTACTCTCCTTCTTTTGAGTGGTTCAAAAAAACATCAACTGTAAAAAAATGTTGGCCCATGGGTGAAAAGAATAGCAGAAAGGCTCAGGACTAAAGCTTGCCCTAAAGGATAAGCTCTTGCGGAAGCAAATCATTACATCAGGGAGAATCCTGTAACAACCCGTATTTTCATTAACCTGTTATAACATAAACGGAGGCAGAATTAAACTGTAAAATCTGAATCAAGGGAAACGGCTATGCCATTGCGTTCGTCTCGGAAAATTACGCGAAATAGAGTCCGAGTTTTCGAAAATCGGAGTCCGTATGACCAAGATATGGCCTCGCGAAGTTTCACGAAAAAATCCCAAATTAAAGTATACTTAATTAAGTGAAATGGGTTGCGCAGAGAAATATATATATATTGATATATATATATATATAATTGAAAATTAAATAAATAAATATGCAAAAATGTTCAAAACAGCGAATTGGGAGAGGGGAATAACCGAACCGGCCGATTTTTGAGGTCGACCCAAGCCCGCTGGGTCGACTAGGGGTTAATCCAGGGTGTTTGGCTGTCAACCCGTGGGTCGATTCGCTCAAATGCAGATTTTGCATTTGGATGGTTCTCATGGTTCATCTTTAATCTAAAGGCCCTAGATGGTTCCTACACTTGACTTCTTCCCCAAGACATGCTTTGATGGCTTGGATTGAATCTAGGTTTAATCCTATGGCCTAAAACACTTGCCTAATCTATAAATAAGACCCTAACCTATCCTAAATCCTCATTATTCATTCATGCAACTAAACTATGGCAAAATTTTACCTCTCATGGCCTCCACTCTCTTCATAAAATTTCTAAATGGTTTCTATGAGAGATTTTCCATGCATACAAGTGTTTTCAAGCTTGTATGAGTGTCATTAGCTTGCATTCAAGTCAAGTTTCTATCTTTGCATCATAAAGCAAGGGTTTTGATCATTTTGGCTCAAGGGTTTTTATGTTAGAGCTTGCATTTTGGGTCTATTTGATTGCATAAGGGCTTTGTCATATCTTTTGTGCCTTCATAGCAATGTAAGCCCTTTCCCTACTCTTAGATATTAACTATGAAGTTAAATGTTCATGTTGCAAGTTTGGGTTTGATCATTGAGTATGATACATGCTATAATGTCATGCAAGTTTATGAAGTCATTATCTTGATCTTGTGAGCTAAAAGCTACAACCTTTATGTTGAAATGTTGCATTAGGCAACATGAGAACCCTCATAACCTTTATGTCAACTTGCATATGAAGTCATAACCCTTATATGATGATATATGCGAGTTACTAGTCATCATTCCATATCTTTTGTCACCATGATTCGCTTATGTGCTAAGTTTGGGTTTATGCATGTTTTGAGGCTTAAGAATGTAACATGCAAGTTAATGAACACATTTGTGCCTCATTTGCCACCATGATTAACTTGTGGCTTAATATCCATTTTTGTCATGCCTTTGCCAAGTCTCTTCTTTTAATCCATTACGTTGTCGCGAACGTATATGCGAGTTTAAAAGCGTTGGGTTATGTTATGGGTAATTTCTAATGACATGAAAATACAACTTGAAAACATGACTTGAAATATAACATGGAAGTTGACATGTAAGTATGCATAAAAACATAAGCTTGGGAATTTACCTATTAAGTTAGGTCTACCCTTTGGGAATTTCATATTAAGTTAGGTCTACCCAAATGCTTGAAAACTTGTAACATGTTTTGGGAAACATGATGGACATGACACTTAGATAATATAAGTGTGGCCAACTCGAGGTTGGGTTGAGTTTGCAACGTAAAACTACCCAGAACCGACCGGCCTAACTAGTAGTTGCAAACAATAGGACCCAATGTGAGAAGTTGGTCATGTTGTGCTTGAACCCGAGGTTAGACCAAGTTGTGGTGTAAAGCTACCCGGAACCGACCGGCTTAACTAGTAACCACAACAAAGTCTAATGTGAGAGGTGAAGGTGCATTAAGTAATTAATGCCACATGATAGGGTTAAGTTAATTTGATTAATGACTCTTAACCAAATATGACATGGACAAATGGGTTAAGTAATTTGATTAGGCTAATGATACTTAACAAAACATGACAAGGTTGGGTAGGTTAAGTAACTTGATTTGCCTAATGACACTTAACCATTTTTATATGACTAGTGGATGGGGTTAAGTTAACCAACACTTAATCAATCCAACGCGATAACCTGGTAAGGTTAAGTAAGTTTTCTTAATGACGCTTAACCGAAAAATACGGTTAACGAATGGGGTTAAGATTAGACTCAACTAGTCTAAACATGGAAATCGGATGGGGTTAAGTTAGCCTAGACTTAATTAATCCCACTTGGTAGTTTAATGGGGTTAAGTTAAACACTTAACTAATCTAAACATGATGAATTGATATGGTTAAGTGACCTATACTTATCCAATCTAACTCGTTAATTTATTGTGGTTAAGTTAACCAATACTTAACCAATATAACGTGAAAACATGATAAGGCTAAGTCACGAATCGCTTGAATACACTTGACCGATTTGACTAAGTAAATTGATAGGGTCAAGTTAATATATACTTAACCAATCTAGAATGATAATTGGACGAGGTTAAGTCGTGAATTGCTTAATATACTTAACCAACTTGAGCATGGTTTGTAGGGTTAAGCCTTGAACTTGGATACTTAGCCAATTTTGACAGGATTTGTAGACGGGTTAAGTCATGAACTTAAGTGACACTTAATCCATTATGTAAACCCTATTTCTGAGGAATAGGTGGATAACCGTAGTTAACAAGGATAACGGGAACAATGCTAAGTGGTAAACCTTAGTTGAAGAATAACTAAGTAATGATTCTTAGTCAAGGAAATTTAGACCAGTTCATAGATAGATGAGTAACCTGATACGGTAGGTCATCGTTTAAGTATACGAGTAGGAGCAAGTATCTGATTTAGATAAAGGCTCCAGCGAACTGGGTAACGAAGCAGCGGCTTCGGGGAACGTGAGGATATTCTTGGTATCCCTCTATGAGCTGCCAGGTGATTATACTAGGCTCATGAGAGGTTAAGGTCTGCGTTAGAAGAACCAAGAGTATGCCTTGGTTGCTATACGAGCGACCTAAAGACGGGGATGGATAGGGGATAGTCGACGATACACGGTCGTACCCTAGATAGCATTTCGTCAGGCTACCTACCATCTTTGGTAAAGCGTGTACGTACGGAAAGGCAGAGAACACCCAAAAGACCATAATTGCTATCTAATTATGGTTGCGGTAAGGCTTGGATGTGGGTTGGCCAGTGTTGTGTTCTCAGATAGGATTTATCCTATCTTGTCTTTCACTAGTTGAGGGAGTGGTCTCATGGGACCATAGCCACGTATAAGAAAAACAGACCTTAGCATCTGCATCGGCAGATAAATCGAAAGCTCCCGACCGAGTCCTGTATTTCTTGATTTGCCCTGTGACAGGACTCGGATGGCACGATGTGATACATGTGCATACAGTCATGGAAAAGCGATTCACGATGAATGCGTGGGAAAAAGGGCGCGGTTGGCGGTTAGCGTAATCCCTAGTGGCCCTAGGTGGTTGAACCCAAACCGAGATACGAAAACGTGCAATAGGTAAGCATAATCCCTAGCAGCCCTAGGTAGCATAAGTCCTAATTGTACAAACAATAATTCATGTTGGAAGACCCTAGCTAGGTTTAGGGTAACAGTCCAAACCGATCTTAAGGATCATGGAACTATGTTAAAGTAATATAGAATCTCATGGGAAAGCCCGTATGGTCTACGGCAAGGGACTGAACATTTACATGGAATAAAACATACAAGTTGAGTAACCTATATATGCGATATATTAGGTTGACATGGACCATTACACGACTTTTGAGTGAGGGTCATTCTTGGTTAACACATGACACAGCGGGGATACTAGTACGGTAGGTGCAGAGCTAAAATACAGGATAGATATCACGGGGCGTTATACGTGACAGATATCTTGGGGATATTATACTTGATAGAAACCTGACGATGTGATACCTTGTTTTATCTTGACATCGTAATTTATCATGACACCTTAGTTTATCTGAGTTCAGTAGTTCATCCTGTTATTTTGATTTAGCTTATCTATCTTGTTATCATGCTTATGTTCATCTCAGTTTCTCATGTCAGTTAACTTTACTAGTTTTTATGCTAATAGTAGATAGGGCTTACTCAGTCTTTTTGACTGACCCGTTTTGTTTCGCCTCTTTTCTTCCGTTTCCCCCCCAGGTTACAGGGAGGAAATACTGTTGTTTAGTTCGGACTTCTTCTGCTTGAAGGTCATCATGGATGGCTTGGACTTTTCTTGGCTAATGGCTACTTTACTGTTTTTACTTGGGGAATAATTTATGAAAATGTCTTTATGCTTCTTTACTATTGCAAGACAGGTTTTGATGTACTCTGATGTAAAAGGCTTTAGACCTTATTTATTCATGTTATGAAAGTTTGATTTTACTTCCGCTATTTTATATGTTCTGTCTTGTGATATTTCTGTGCATGTTTACCAATAATGCCCCTCTAAAGCTAGTGCATTCCTTTGCGAGTGACCCTAGCGGAGGCGGGGTGTTACACGTGGTATCAGAGCCAGGTTACCAGACTGGGCAAAAGTTTTTAAAGGCCTTCTGAAAACTATTTGAAAAAAAAAACGTTTACAAAGAAGCATTTTTCAAGAAAATTTTCTTTTAAAAGAAAAAGGCTATTCCCCAAAGGCCATTAGCACTATCCTTGTTTCCTTAATTGAGTCTCTCTTCCTTTCTTTCCTCCATCTGTAGTTACAGTAGTTTTAATTGCGACTAGTCTTTTCTACCTACGAAAGTGCTTTCCATACGATGGAGGTGGTTCTCGAGAGACCAGTGGCCGCGTTATAAGAAAGGATCGTGAGAAAGAAGGATAAAGGATACGAGCTTAAGGATGAGCAACTTGTTGGTATGACTTAGTCCTCAAAGGAGGGAGAAAGATGAACAATGAAACCCATGACGAGAGAGTACATTTGGCATGGTAAAACGGGGCGGATAGTTAAGTATTATGGGACAAGGACAAGATCATCGGGAGGGCAGTAGTATGCTCTCATTTCTAGAGTACCTCGGAAGGAGGGTAACGATCTTGTTAAAGGTTTAGCTTTTCTTCTCTATCATCCCGTTAGGACTTCGTTGTTCGTATCATTTAAGTCTGCTTCGATAGTTGAGTCTCTGCACCTTAAGTACTAGCGTAATAGAGAATCCCATTTTTGTCTCAAAATCCTATTGGAGAATCAATCCATTTATACATGACTTGTTTGGATTTGGGAATGTCTATGCCAAGTGTTAAGTTTGGAAATAATGCTTATGTTTATAAGCTATGGATGGATTCTAGGGATGAAGTGGTTATCCAGTAGGGGGTGCCACTCTCGGTTTTGATAGGAGGGTAGTTAGACCTTTTGACTAGCCTTGGTAATGCCCTCGAAGTATCGGGTAACCTTTTTGAGGTTCTATCATGACTAGTTACTTAGAATCCCTTGATGCCTTTATTGGAAATTTGAAGCCCGATCGAGTGGTGTTCGCCAATAAGACGGATGGTTTACTTCATTTATGCATGGGTTATAGAGATCACCCTAGTAAGTGCGCATGATAACCTGATTGACATCTGTTTACTTTCAAGAGAAAGTTCTTCTACATGGAATGCCTTATAGTATATAAACGAGATCCAAGATTCACTAGTGAATTTTGGAAAGCTTGCATGAGATCATGAGTACGCAGTCATGTTTGCGTCAAGTATTCTAGGAAAAGGATAAGTGCAAGTGGAACGAGAGGCGACGAAGAAATGAGTTCCAGCTCATGTTATGGAAACAGGAATAAGAAGCTACAAAATCGCGAAGTTAAAAGACGACTTTGATGGTCAAAGACTAGATACGCGCATGATATCTCTTTTTGGGAGTATATCCTTGATCCCTGTTTTCTGTAGAGCTTACTTATAGGCTATCTTTTGTGGACATCCTCTCGGTCCTATTCTCCGTTACAAACCCTGTAAGGAGTTTGTCCTGTTTATCTTCTCGACCCTGTTTTAGGGAATTCTAGGTAGAACCCTATGGATGTAAACATGTATTTGAAACATGTTATGATTGATATGGTTTCAAGTGGTTGCAAGTGGTTGCTCGTGGATGCGCGAATACACATTAGATACTAGCTCGACTCGGTCACATTTCATATTGCATATGCACGAGTATTTATACTTGTTTATGGATGAAATCGAATGTATTATCATGCGGTTGTTGCATATGAATGAATGATTGTGCACGCATATAGTATCTATATGACTAGGACTATTTGCATACATGTTGGATTCATGGCACTATACATATTTTGCATTAGAAAGATTATTCAGGCCTGATCATTAGCATTAGCTAAGGAACATGTACACACACGTTTTGCATATATTCATACAACATTAGAAATCATCTAAGGACAATGGTTGCTTGTGGATGATGTTTTGAGTAGATGGATGATGGATGGTAGGATATGTTCTTCCTAACTTGGAGATTTCGGGGACGAAATCCTAAAAGGTGGGGAGAATGTAACAACCCGTATTTTCAATAACCTGTTATACCATAAATGGAGGCAGAATTAAACTGTAAAATCTGAATCAAGGGAAACGGGCTATGCCATTGCGTTCGTCTCGGAAAAATACGCGAAATAGAGTCCGAGTTTTCGAAAATCGGAGTCCGTATGACCAAGATATGGCCTCGCGAAGTTTCACGAAAAATTCCCAAATTAAAGTATACTTAATTAAGTGAAATGGGTTGCGCAGAGAAATATATATATATATTGATATATATATATATAATTGAAAATTAAATAAATAAATATGCAAAAATGTTTAAAACAGCGAATTGGGAGAGGGGAATAACCGAACCGGCCGATTTTTGGGGTCGACCCAAGCCCGCTGGGTCGACTAGGGGTTAATCCAGGGTGTTTGGCTGTCAACCCGTGGGCCGATTCGCTCAAATGCAGATTTTGCATTTGGATGGTTCTCATGGTTCATCTTTAATCTAAAGGCCCTAGATGGTTCCTACACTTGACTTCTTCCCCAAGACATGCTTTGATGGCTTGGATTGAATCTAGGTTTAATCCTATGGCCTAAAACACTTGCCTAATCTATAAATAAGACCCTAACCTATCCTAAATCCTCATTATTCATTCATGCAACTAAACTATGGCAAAATTTTACCTCTCATGGCCTCCACTCTCTTCATAAAATTTCTAAATGGTTTCTATGAGAGATTTTCCATGCATACAAGTGTTTTCAAGCTTGTATGAGTGTCATTAGCTTGCATTCAAGTCAAGTTTCTATCTTTGCATCATAAAGCAAGGGTTTTGATCATTTTGGCTCAAGGGTTTTTATGTTAGAGCTTGCATTTTGGGTCTATTTGATTGCATAAGGGCTTTGTCATATCTTTTGTGCCTTCATAGCAATGTAAGCCCTTTCCCTACTCTTAGATATTAACTATGAAGTTAAATGTTCATGTTGCACGTTTGGGTTTGATCATTGAGTATGATACATGCTATCATGTCATGCAAGTTTATGAAGTCATTATCTTGATCTTGTGAGCTAAAAGCTACAACCTTTATGTTGAAATGTTGCATTAGGCAACATGAGAACCCTCATAACCTTTATGTCAACTTGCATATGAAGTCATAACCCTTATATGATGATATATGCGAGTTACTAGTCATCATTCCATATCTTTTGTCACCATGATTCGCTTATGTGCCAAGTTTGGGTTTATGCATGTTTTGAGGCTTAAGAATGTAACATGCAAGTTAATGAACACATTTGTGCCTCATTTGCCACCATGATTAACTTGTGGCTTAATATCCATTTTTGTCATGCCTTTGCCAAGCCTCTTCTTTTAATCCATTACGTTGTCGCGAACGTATATGCGAGTTTAAAAGCGTTGGGTTATGTTATGGGTAATTTCTAATGACATGAAAATACAACTTGAAAACATGACTTGAAATATAACATGGAAGTTGACATGTAAGTATGCATAAAAACATAAGCTTGGGAATTTACCTATTAAGTTAGGTCTACCCTTTGGGAATTTACCTATTAAGTTAGGTCTACCCAAATGCTTGAAAACTTGTAACATGTTTTGGGAAACATGATGGACATGACACTTAGATAATATAAGTGTGGCCAACTCGAGGTTGGGTTGAGTTTGCAACGTAAAACTACCCGGAACCGACCGGCCTAACTAGTAGTTGCAAACAATAGGACCCAATGTGAGAAGTTGGTCATGTTGTGCTTGAACCCGAGGTTAGACCAAGTTGTGGTGTAAAGCTACCCGGAACCGACCGGCTTAACTAGTAACCACAACAAAGTCTAATGTGAGAGGTGAAGGTGCATTAAGTAATTAATGCCACATGATAGGGTTAAGTTAATTTGATTAATGACTCTTAACCAAATATGACATGGACAAATGGGTTAAGTAATTTGATTAGGCTAATGATACTTAACAAAACATGACAAGGTTCGGTAGGTTAAGTAACTTGATTTTCCTAATGACACTTAACCATTTTTATATGACTAGTGGATGGGGTTAAGTTAACCAACACTTAATCAATCCAACGCGATAACCTGGTAAGGTTAAGTAAGTTTTCTTAATGACGCTTAACCGAAAAATACGGTTAACGAATGGGGTTAAGATTAGACTCAACTAGTCTAAACATGGAAATCGGATGGGGTTAAGTTAGCCTAGACTTAATTAATCCCACTTGGTAGTTTAATGGGGTTAAGTTAAACACTTAACTAATCTAAACATGATGAATTGATGTGGTTAAGTGACCTATACTTATCCAATCTAACTCGTTAATTTATTGTGGTTAAGTTAACCAATACTTAACCAATATAACGTGAAAACATGATAAGGCTAAGTCACGAATCGCTTGAATACACTTGACCGATTTGACTAAGTAAATTGATAGGGTCAAGTTAATATATACTTAACCAATCTAGAATGATAATTGGACGAGGTTAAGTCGTGAATTGCTTAATATACTTAACCAACTTGAGCATGGTTTGTAGGGTTAAGCCTTGAACTTGGATACTTAGCCAATTTTGACAGGATTTGTAGACGGGTTAAGTCATGAACTTAAGTGACACTTAATCCATTATGTAAACCCTAGTTCTGAGGATTAGGTGGATAACCGTAGTTAACAAGGATAACGGGAACAATGCTAAGTGGTAAACCTTAGTTGAAGAATAACTAAGTAATGATTCTTAGTCAAGGAAATTTAGACCAGTTCATAGATAGATGAGTAACCTGATACGGTAGGTCATCGTTTAAGTATACGAGTAGGAGCAAGTATCTGATTTAGATAAAGGCTCCAGCAAACTGGGTTACGAAGCAGCGGCTTCGGGGAACGTGAGGATATTCTTGGTATCCCTCTATGAGCTGCCAGGTGATTATACTAGGCTCATGAGAGGTTAAGGTCTGCGTTAGAAAAACCAAGAGTATGCCTTGGTTGCTATACGAGCGACCTAAAGACGGGGATGGATAGGGGATAGTCGACGATACACGGTCGTACCCTAGATAGCATTTCGTCAGGCTACCTACCATCTTTGGTCAAGCGTGTACGTACGGAAAGGCAGAGAACACCCAAAAGACCATAATTGCTATCTAATTATGGTTGCGGTAAGGCTTGGATT
This sequence comes from Allium sativum, assembly GCA_030737875.1. Taxonomy (NCBI): domain Eukaryota; kingdom Viridiplantae; phylum Streptophyta; class Magnoliopsida; order Asparagales; family Amaryllidaceae; genus Allium; species Allium sativum. The sequence goes on from CM060912.1 coordinate 437,949,913, forward strand.
TGGGTTGGCCAGTGTTGTGTTCTCAGACAGGATTTATCCTGTCTTGTCTTTCACTAGTTGAGGGAGTGGTCTCGTGGGACCATAGCCACGTATAAGAAAAACAGACCTTAGCATCTGCATCGGCAGATAAATCGAAAGCTCCCGACCGAGTCCTGTATTTCTTGATTTGCCCTGTGACAGGACTCGGATGGCACGATGTGATACATGTGCATACAGTCATGGAAAAGCGATTCACGATGAATGCGTGGGAAAAAGGGCGCGGTTGGCGGTTAGCGTAATCCCTAGTGGCCCTAGGTGGTTGAACCCAAACCGAGATACGAAAACGTGCAATAGGTAAGCATAATCCCTAGCAGCCCTAGGTAGCATAAGTCCTAGTTGTACAAACAATAATTCATGTTGGAAGACCCTAGCTAGGTTTAGGGTAATAGTCCAAACCGATCTTAAGGATCATGGAACTATGTTAAAGTAATATAGAATCTCATGGGAAAGCCCGTATGGTCTACGGCAAGGGACTGAACATTTACATGGAATAAAACATACAAGTTGAGTAACCTATATATGCGATATATTAGGTTGACATGGACCATTACACGACTTTTGAGTGAGGGTCATTCTTGGTTAACACATGACACGGTGGGGATACTAGTACGGTAGGTGCAGAGCTAAAATACAGGATAGATATCACGGGGCGTTATACGTGACAGATATCTTGGGGATATTATACTTGATAGAAACCTGACGATGTGATACCTTGTTTTATCTTGACATCGTAATTTATCATGACACCTTAGTTTATCTGAGTTCAGTAGTTCATCCTGTTATTTTGATTTAGCTTATCTATCTTGTTATCATGCTTATGTTCATCTCAGTTTCTCATGTCAGTTAACTTTACTAGTTTTTATGCTAATAGTAGATAGGGCTTACTCAGTCTTTTTGACTGACCCGTTTTGTTTCGCCTCTTTTCTTCCGTTTCCCCCCCAGGTTACAGGGAGGAAATACTGTTGTTTAGTTCGGACTTCTTCTGCTTGAAGGTCATCATGGATGGCTTGGACTTTTCTTGGCTAATGGCTACTTTACTATTTTTACTTGGGGAATAATTTATGAAACTGTCTTTATGCTTCTTTACTATTGCAAGACAGGTTTTGATGTACTCTGATGTAAAAGGCTTTAGACCTTAATTATTCATGTTATGAAAGTTTGATTTTACTTCCGCTATTTTATATGTTCTGTCTTGTGATATTTCTGTGCATGTTTACCAATAATGCCCCTCTAAAGCTAGTGCATTCCTTTGCGAGTGACCCTAGAGGAGGCGGGGTGTTACAAATCCAATAGCTGCTTTTATAATGAGATGGTAAAACTCCACAATAAGATTAGTGGATTAGAGTATTGATTAGAAAATATTTAGGACTCATGCAAGTCCTTGGAGTTTATCTTAAGCAGAGGCATTTCTGACGTGATTACTTTGCCTCTCGATTCTTCATCAAATTTAGATGCATTTACGAGTTCTCAAAGAAAATTTCCATATTTAATAAACCTTCCGAAGGGCTTAAACGAAAGCATGATAAAAGACTGTGTCAACAAAGTAAAATTTTAATTACTAAACTACTTTATGAATAAGAGAAAGGGCGACGTCTATCATCGACTTAATGATTATGTTGTTTAAGCTAAAAAAAACTTCAAAATGAAATAATTCATTCAAGAAGCTTGAAGCCAAATATAAAAGGGTTAACCAGCTCCTTTTGGAAATAAATAGAGTTTTTTATCATGTGCTTAAGTCTCGGATTGTATCTGTTGATAGGGCAGACGTAGCTAAGCATAAGGAGAAGAAAGTTAAAGAGATGCTTTGCACTATTCCCAAACTTCTTTCAGATCCTATCCTGTTTAACAAGTTAATAAAGAGGCCAAAGGACCTTAGAATGTGTTATTGTCACGATATTTTGAGTATATCTGTAAATATTTTGTAAATTATACGAATAAAATCTAATTGGATCTTATCTCCTTATAATTTGCATGGATGAATTTACACTACCCTCATCCTTTTGTTGGATTGTTTTCCTATATGCCTTCATTTTGGAAACGACTAGAAGACCCAAAACCTAGATACGGGTATTTAAATAATAGAAGTCTAAAAATTTAGTTTTGGAAATGATATAAGACCAAAACCTTTTTCGAAATTAATTAAAAGACCCAAAACAAAAATTCGGGTTTTTAAATAATAGAAGCCTAGAAATTCACTTCTCAAAATGACAAAAGAGCGAAACCTCTTAGGCATTAATCGAAAGACCCAAAACCCACATTCGGGTATGTAAATAATAGAAATCCAGAAGTCCGTTTCTGAAAACGATAGAAGATGAGAACCTTTTTTGACATTAATTAAAAGACCCGAAATCCAAAATGTTTAATAATATATATTTAGTAATCCACTTTTGAAAAAGATAGAAGATTGAAACCTCCTTTAGTATTAATTAAAAGGCTCAAAACCCAGACTCTGGTGTTTAAATAGAAAAAAACCTTAAAATCTACTTTAGGAGTTTAAAATTCGGAGACCATTTCACATCGTGCCCATTTCAAGAGGTGCACATTTCAGGCTTTTCTTAAATAAAAGGTAGGGGATGTTCTTCTTTCGAACAGAGGCAGGACATGTTTTAAGTGCTCGCTTTGAGTTTACGTTCCCTTTACACGGCGGAATAAATAAAATCACAGATAAACCACAAATATAGAATAAAAGAATATCTTGTAGTGAAATAAATAAAATACATTAGTAGTTCACAAGTTAATAAATACAAAATTTCAAACTTATATATAATATCCGATTTTAGATACAAATACCGTGGAAACCTACATACAATGGATATCTAATACCTAATTAAATGATTGAAATAAATATATAGAGATGAGGTCTTCAATAAGTCTCCACATCCAAAAGGTGCAATCTCAATACTTTGATACTCGGTCTGAACCATGCACAAAGTTAAAGAAACACTCAAGTCAAGACCAACATTCTCATATAAGTGAATCAACTCAAGTGAAATGTTCAAAAAAATGCATCAGTAGCATAAAGGATCCTATCCTTTAAGGATCCCTGGAACTATATACATATAATATAATCACTATTATAATATTGTCTATAATAATGAATTTTATTTCTACCATGGTGAATAGAGCTCGCATTTCCCACCTCCTACCTCAAATCGTAGTCATCTTCATCGTATCTTCCTTTCTCTTCTTCTTTCTATCTCCTATTCAATGCCCTAACCCAAGCTTTCACTATAGTGGTTTAAAATCTTTATCTCTTGATCCAATGTTCGATACTTGAGATCATCTTCCCAAATTATGCTTCCTCCCATTCCATAGCTCTGTCTTTTTCCTTTTCACCACCTGTTTGGCTGCCAACCCAGCGAGTTCTCCTTGATCCTTCCACCTTACTGTTCACGGCCCTTGTACTTTTCTATATTGACTTCACTAGAAAATCTTATACTAGATTAAATCCTTTTGGAAGCTTGGGCCCCTTCTATAGGCTAGACTTACATTCTCTGAAGTCTGGCTTTGGATCCTTTACGATGAGCTGATAAGCTTAATTTCTTCTTCTTGAATCTAGTATTGGTTCGGACGTGACGAAATGGATTTTTTTCCGAATCTCCTCACAATTTGTTCTTTTAGGATTTATTTTCTTGGTTCTTGGTGCTTGTTGGTTATGATTGAAACTGACTTACTTGCTGATTATGGTTGTTTTGAGGGCATATCGCCTTGGTGTGTGCTATACAAGTGTGGTTAACAATATGGAGGGACGTTGCAACATCACTGGGGTAGCAACTTTTTGGTCGTAGTTTCTTTGCAGTATTTGACTATTTTTGGCAAGCTGAACTAGCTGAGCTGTGACAAGTTTGAGCTGTTACTAGTGTATGTGGTAGCTAACCATGGAGGTAGTACGTCTCCTCTGTAAGTTAGTGTTTAAATAAAATCTCCCTATGAAGAGTTGAAAGTTTTTTGTATAATTTAGTTACCAGGACTACCTACAGCATTTATTAGGCAATCTTGTTATGTATTGCTATGTGATGCACGAATGTGATGTTTATTCTTTGTCATCTAGCTAACTGTTATTGATTCTTACCCTGCGTGGTGATCTATATTGGTTTATTTTATAGGTAGGGCTAGGAAATGTATGTAGCAGATAGAAAATCTTCCTATCTCCCATATTGTTTTGTATTCATTGTTTGTTTTAGTGAGAAAATTGTTACTTTGCACTTTAAAAACCAGTTGGCCTCGGAAAAAAATGTCCACAATAAATGGACTATTGAAAATAGCACTAAGATGAATTACATTTTCACCCTAAACATAATTTATTAGCATTGTAGTCTATACAGTACTATAGATCCACTATAAACTAACATCATCAGAGAGCATTCCATAGATACAATGCTAAATAAAACTCATAGAGGATGATCAGGATAATATGACATGGTACGCTAATCAATACATTGGGTAGGAATCTACCAGCCGCACTCTTGGAGTGGTGGTATTGTGTAGCAGCTACTACCGTTTATTTTAAAACAACACTCCCATAATCATGGATGATTACCAATCAAATCAAAATTAATAGATATGGTACCAAAGAACTGTCTTCAATAGGGGAGCGACCCCACTTGGTCGTGGTATGGCTCCTGATTTAATCATTTTAATTATGACCTGAAGGTCAAGGCTATCTATCATCATTCTCTTATTTTATTCCAGTAGTTTTCGCCTTTCCATCCTACTTCATTTTGAATTATCCACCATATATGTTATTGTTAAAGTGGTATCGGTATTTACAAACAGTATATTAATACTGACTTCGGTCTTTTTAACAACCAATTGCTTATTTACACCGCGATCATCAAATTTAAAATCAAATTAAATTGTCATAAATCAATTTAACTTCAAGTATTGATTTCTTTATAATCATCTATCTAACTATTAAATATTGGATTCTGTTTTGAATTTAAAATTTTATATTATCAAACAGTTCATTATCAAATTCAAATTCTGATTTTCTATTTCACAAATATCATTAGTAATCGGAATCCTTGTCTAAAATCTATTCGAACTAAAAATAGATTTTATTCAAAGTAGTAAAATAAATTTAAAATTAGTTTAATTTAGAATACTTAATATATATGTATTAAATTTAATATAAAGTGGTTTGATTAAAATTGTTCAATTAAAAATAATTATAAATTTAAATAGATACAATAGTTTAAATTAGATAGTTATGAAAATATTTAGCAAAGAAAAATTAGTTTAAGTAAAATAGTTTGATATAAATAATAATAGTTTAAAATAATTTAAATATAATAATCCAGTCTAAACCAAATAGCTATATTTCAAAATTCAACTTATCATGTATTCATATTTCAAATTTCCATTTAACTAAACATAAATTCAACTAATACAAATTCCTAGTATAATTGTTACAAATAGAATTGCAATTCTAAGCCATTACTTTAATTTGGTTTAAAACTTACATCCAAACTCCATTTCATTATATTATTCAAAACAACATTTAGGTTTAATTATCAAGTAAGTTTCTTAACTCAAATTCTCCACCTTTAAAATTAATAAATTTAACAAATAAAATATCAATTGAACCTTAAATTATAATCAATTTTTTTCGTCCACTTAGTTTAAAAAAAATTCTAAATTAATTTTATTAAGTTAAAAATTTATATTATATTAAATTAAATTAAATTTTAAAATAGATCTCTAAAACTAAGTAAATCTTTCATATTAGATTAAAACATTCTAAATTAAATTATTATATTAAATTGAGTTATATTAGATTAGTTTATTTTATATTAAATTAGTTTAAATTAAATCTTAACTTTAAATTCTAGATCTTAATTAAATTTATAAATTAGTTTTAAATAATAAGTTTAATTTAAAAATTATATAAATCCTTCCATTAAATCAATTCTAACTTAAACTCATGAATTCAAGTAAATATTTCAAACATTGATTTAAAAAAAAACATTTAAATTAGATTTCAAAATCAATGCATACTTATAAATTTTCAAAAAATAGTTTTATTGACTAATTGTGTCCGTATATAATTTTCGATTATATGGTTAAGTGAATCGAGTACGTATCACTTCGACCCATTTAATTAAATTTATGGGTATATATTATTTTAACGCATATCCTAATTCATTATCAAAAAAGTATATTAATTTAGGTATGTGAGACGACCCAAACTTCCCCGATCCCGGAAGAGACGGAGGATCCCGGATTACATTGAGAACACGACACATGAGGACACAAACAATAGAACATTCCATTGCAATTACAACAATTATATCAGCGTACAAGAATATATCAGAGTTCAAATAATTTACAATAGAAAAATATCAGAGATTTAAAATACATAGCAGCGGAAATAAAATGTATAAATACAATGTGTAGTGGAAATACGTCAACTGACACAATTGAAAGAAATACATGGATACAAAGCTTTCCGATTATAGCTCCAGCTGTAAACCCAGGATCCTTTGAATAAAAATATCTACAAAACAGAAACTACTGACTGCCCGCGTGGAAAATTTGAGCACCCAGAGTTTAGGTAGAAATAATAAACTCCAAGTAGGTCATGGGACTAGTGTGAGAACTAAAACAGTTATTAGCTTTTTATTTTAAAGTTAGGTAAATCACGGAAACACGTCGTATAACACAAAACAGGTTTATCCCCTATGAATACCAATGCATAAGAATAAACAGCACAATGCTAAAGAAGAAGAAAAATGAAGTTATTATAAGACTCAGGTCCCATCACACAATTAATGCAGTCGAGGATAGAGTTTTCCCTTATAATAGCCCAATATGCTTGATACGCAAAATTTCATCTTTTATTATTACTATAAGCGTAGAAATCACTTCTAATATAAATGTATCAATCATAGACAGCATGGGTACCATTATATTACGTCGCCATATAGGTTTACAACTAAAACCATAAAATTGAGTATTGGAAATTGGGTTTCCATCTATGAATCAAGGCAAGCGATCCTCGTTACTGATTCCAGATACACTAGCAATGCCTCAGGATCCCCCGCAGTGAACCCAAAGTTAGCGACAGGGTTGGCCATCCGTCGATGATTGGCAATACAATAAACTATATGTTAGCCGGTTCTATCGAACCTCCAAAATGGTCAGTACATCGACACTACTCTCAGCTTTCGACCATATGAGCCTCTAAGGACTCAAATCATATCCGAGGTACCTCGCTTTCCATTAATAAAGTTTTCCAACATCCATATAAGTAAGCAGTCTGGGCTTCATACCATAACGTTACTCGTAGCTAGAAACTAACATATGTCCATTTCCCTAAAGTCGTCATCCCGTTTCTGGTTCCTACCAGGGTGTGAAGCTCGCGAATTAACGCTACACAAAGCTATGCTAATTAAAGTTGTTCTTTGATCATCAACCACAAAGCCTTGCTTTTCAACAAAAGCTTGAATCCATGCAACTCAGCATGCCATACTGTCAATCCATACAGTACCACTGATTTCCACCAATATATAACCTCTAAGCTCGTACGTCTCAGAGAAGGGTGTTAAACAAGAGAATAAATTCTCTGCCACCAAACAGATATATATTTAGCAGAGATCAACGAATACAGTATAAAGGAATACAATGTCAGACTACCATCCATTTGCAAGTCCATTCTGGGTCTGAACAAAACCGGAGGCACCTTATTCCTCGTCCCACATGTCCAATACAGGAGAGAGACCCTCGCATATCCGATCGATCTCCAAGTACGTCTGGACGATCACCACTTATTACCTTGCCTTGGGTGTGCATGCCAATCAAGACATCAGTAATCATCCAAACGATGTGAAGATCTCCGGTCTTCAACCACCGACTTCATCATCGACTTTTAATCATCGTAACAGTTATTCAGAATGGATTTAACAAGGTCTTTCCGAATAACTCGCATATTTTATAATCAAGTGTTATAAAAACACATCATACGCCTCATTCCAATCCAGAATATTCTTTTATTAAAATTTTATTTTCACAATTTTAAAAAATTAAGGTTTATCAAACTAGTCGGGATTATCGAGCCTTACCGAAGTAATCATTTATTTTATTTTTCCAATCCCGGCATGTTCATCCCATGAAGCAAAACTGGTAGTACTCCATATCTAACACCCACTGTGTTATTGGTAAAATTAAATACCATTTCTCATTTCAATCTAATTAAAGATTTAACTATCGTGTGGACTAAAACAGGTGGTACTCCATTCTCGATCATTTCTCGAATTCAATAAATTTAATTATCCCATTCTCATTTCAGTCTAATTAAAGATTTAATAAACTCTAATTGGTTTTAATCTTCCTAAAAATCATTATTCAATGATTATTCAACTTTAGGAAATGAATCCTGTCTTTAGTTGGGCTAAAGAACTAATGTCACTTAAACACAGTTCACGATAAACCCCAAAATCCTATTCCATCAAAATGGAATCTTCACGGAAATCAGATCAGTCAAAATCAATATGAATTTCCATATCAGACAAATAATGTAAATGGAATAACAGCAAAACCTTTTAAAGTCCATATATATAGTAACGGTCTTCATTCAAAGAAGATCATCTCGATTATTACCAAATCGAATTTCATTCAATTCCGATTTAATCTATTAAATTGGAAAACTTTACTTTGGAAAATTTCCATTAAATCTTAATAAAAAGATTTATAAATTCCAAATCATAACTTCACCGTTAATTGGATTAAAGAACGAATTTTATTTAAAACATTGCTCATGATAAACCCAAAATCATCTTTCATTTCAATTCCAATTTAAATAATTGGTAAACTTCTCTAAATCTTAATTAAAAGATTTATTCTTTTCTCGCCCCGGTTTAAGAACATTGTTATTGAAGACACCATTCATGACAAACCCAAAATCCAATTTGATATTAAATATAAGGCTCGGAATAGAAATAATATCAGCTTATATTCAATATCATATTCTGAAACCAACAAATATCGTATTGGGAATAATGATATCTGTATCTTCCAAAATTCCTCCACAATATCTGTATAATCACAGAATCCAATATCGAAATATTCTGAAGATAATTCCTATTCCAAATCTATTGCAATTTATTCGTTGGAAAATTTTGGTTATACCTAAACCCATTTACAAATCCAATTTATTTATTTGAAAACATTGGAGTTAATAACTAGTCCATTTTGATAAAAATATCTTTTATCTTTTCAAATATGGAATTTTTCATCCAAACTCTTTCCAAATCGTTTATTATGATTTTACACAATTTTTCCATATTTTTAATAATTTTATTAAGGCCCTTCAAGTCGATTTCCAATATCGACTACTGAACTGCATTCATAGCGACCTTTTCTGAAATTGATTTGGACATAATTCCAAATCCAACAGTTAGATTTCAAATCTCTTATAATCATTGGAAAGAACTTTTCGATATGAACCCAACGGTTCCGGTTATAAGAGAATCCGACGATCAGATCTCCCATTACGTCAATTCGAAGTCAATGGTCGAAATTCGCGAACGGTCGCTGCACGCTGCGTTCTATTCAAACCATATACATATATAATATATATTTCGTCCATTTCCAATTAAAACGTATTTTTATAAATCATTTATAAATTCATTTTAAAATGATTCCAACTTCATTTTCAATTTTTAATCAAAATTGAATATTCCATATCATTATAATATTAAAATGATAATATTTTCAAAATATCAGATTTTGAAATCAAACCTTTTCGATATTCATTATAAAACGAATAAAATCGATTCATAAACCCATTCGAGTAAAAATTGCGGTTAACTACTTAACTCGACTTGACATTTGAATATTTTTGTGTCCATCCAAAATCGGACATCAACATCACATTTTTATTATCTCCTGAATACAATATAAAAATATTCGTTTATATTCTGAATTGGAATGCGAGTCAATCAATTACCATATAATTTGGGTTATATGGATTTCATGCATCGCATGTATTCAACAATGATGATAAACAATCATTAAAAATTCAAACAACACCCAAAGTGCATTTTACAACTGTATAAGCATTAAAATAAATAAATAACGCTTACTACAGTCTATCAACCAATCGATTAACATACAACTAAATACTGTGATTAGTGTATGTCAAATATCATCCTAATACCCGTGTGGGGTTTCACCCAACAAATACTGATTATTATTTGTGCCGTTGGGCGATGTGTAAAATTTATCGTCCCAATCAATTCCCTTATGCGATGTCGCTGACATCCCACAATCGTGGCCACCTCGGTGGGTCCAGGGCTCGCGAATTTCATCTCGAACCCTCCATGTTTCCACCAGAAATTCTCCCAATTTGGGACCTTAAACTCGATCTCGTCCGTTGGTTAGGTCGGTCTTGCCTAGCTCTTCAAGTTCTCCGTTGGGGTTCTCATGGATCGATGATCGAAATTCGTAGAAAATGAGGAAAGGGTTTGGAAGCTTTCAGCCTTTCGTAGCCATTAGTGGCAGCTCCATAACGTTTGACCCGGCTGTAATAAATGATAAGGGTTTGACCCCTTTTGCCCTTATATATTTTTTTTATTCACAAATTTCATGTTCAACATTCTGAACTCCAAATCTAACCTAACGAATGTCGTTCCGAGCTAAATACCCCCATTCCGAACACAAAGGAATATGTTTCATAATCCAATTCTACTGTTTTAATCAGTTTTTCTTTAAATTACAAATATAAATCAATATATTGAATTTTAAACGTACATTTCAATTTACCGGGGCCACATACTCACTCCAAAAATTACAGAAAAATAAATCTAGCTATGTTTTGACGATACAGTCCTAACAAAGCTATTTTCATCGAATTTTGAGACCGTTTGAAAAATGGCCTTTTTCAGGTCGATTAATTTCAAACTGAATTGACAAAACACGTTTAAATTCACCACGCCCACATATTAATTCCAAAAATCATAAAATTTGAAACCTAACAATAATTTGACTTTCCGGATAAATTGGTTTTGTCGAAAACAGAGGTCGTTTGCAAAATGGCTATTTTTAAGGACTATATATATTTAAAATTTAATTAAATTCCATAGCGACTATCTTAAATTTTAAACTGGACATAACTTTTAATTTATATTATGAAATCTCAATTTTTCACATTCGTCAGAAAGATATAATTAAATAGATTCCAATGTTTCTTATTTTATTGAAATCCGATTTATATAGAATTCTGTACATTCATTTAAAATTTAAAATCGAATTTACAAACTACCGCGCTATTTCGAACTCGTTTTATAATTAAAATAAATTTATACGTTCTAATTTCGATTTAAATAAATTTTTATTCATTATTATTTAAAATAAATCATTTTAAATATTCAAAATCCATTAAAATAGTTAAAATAAATTTTTTTAATTGGTTCAGAAATTCCAGGTTGTTACAATATGTATAATTTCAACCCATAGTGGTCTTCCTAAATCTATAAGGAACTTGCAGCATGAGAATAATTAAACAAAACATAAAACTAACATATCACATAGAAAATTTACATCATACGACGCATGTCAATATCATACATAACATATCATATGTGTTACAAGTGAACAAGTATGTCATAACATAAACTCATATAATAAGTGAACAATCGATATAACATAATATCATGTGTTCTCTAAACAATCCTAATATTTAAAATGAATTTTCACATGCGATTTATTCAACTAACAAACAACATTGGTCCTAAGCTAGAAATTCTCACCTTTTGTAGTAAAGAGAAGATAGTAATTCCAATACAAAATACGCAACATCATATCAAGCAGTTAGGAGAAGAGAGCAATAGATTTTGTTTAGGAAAGACGAGTTTATATTTTCATATGATTAACAAAAACAGAACAAAATTTAGTCATTTTAAATCTATTGTTTGGACTTATTAACCATCGAGTCTGAAAAAGTGATCAACAGCAAAAAAAATTGAAAATTATTTTCTCTACCATTTATAAAATAGAAAAATTGGATTTTTACTATTTTTGAAAGAGAAAGGAATGAAAAAGTGAAGGTTATTTTCGAATCAGAAAATCTAGGTCTGAAAATTGGTTTGAGAGTTTACGATTTTGATACAGTAAAACATAAAATTTGTAGAAGTTGTAAACATGAAAATTGTAGCTAACTCGATTTCACTAAGTGTAAAAAAAACGAATTTGTGGTCTCTATGCGGAAGTTATGGCTATGAGAAGAAGGGATAAAAATTTGGAAAAACTCAATAATAGGAAATGAAAACTAAGTATTTATCTGTTTAATTTTTCTGTAAAGTTACTGTAATTTATTTACTTTCCATGCTTGTTCCTTTTCAGTTATTTACTGTTTATAAATAATTCTCGTTCTTTTATCCCCTTCATTATTGTAGTTTTATTTACAGTTATGCTTATGCCCTATTTTAATTGTTTATTTATTTTTGAGATTAGGATTTTCGAGTGGCCTGGACTGTTCCCCTTTTTCTTTTAGCACTAAGCCTAGGCCAAAAGAGAGCCTAAGCCTTTATCGTTATTTTTGCGTTAAATTGGAATAACGATGGAATTGAATAAAAAGGAAATTTTGGGCATATTGGACTGATTAAAATGATATAATCAGAATTGGACTGTAAATTGGGGATAAAACCTTAAAATGTAGTCAGAGAACATGCAAACATATGAACTAGAATAGATTGAACTTAATTAAACGTTAAGTAACGGGGAATGGATTATACTAAAAGATATCATTAATTAGGAATGTTAATACAACCTGGGGATATAACATGAGGTTATATTGGGCTTATTAATAAACTTAAATTGTGTTAAGTTAAATTGAGGATAAAATTAATAAGCTAAGATAGAGGGAGTTCGTTTCTACAGCGTGGGGATGATTGGGTAAAATAAGTGGCTCATAGATTAGGTTCGTTCCGACAACATGGGACTGATTGGGGAAGATAAGAGGCCTAATAACATAATGAAATATTAGTTTAGGTTTGTTCCGACAACGCCGGGTTGACTAGGGAAACTAAGTGGCCGAATAGAATAAATGAGACCAAGTCTAAGGGTGACTTATGTTAGTTTAATTTTTGGTTGAGGACCCATATCAAGTAGTATCCCTTTTTATCATCTATGGGAAGTCGCACACTGGGTAGAGGCGAGGGCACACTTTACTGTGCTGGATAGTAAGAGGTCCAAATGAGGTGGGTAAAGGCACATTTCGACAAGACAATGAGTGTGCATTGTGCCGATTGGGGAAGATAAGCTGTTGTAACACTTGCAATTAATGGTTATGTCCTTTTAGTTGATTGATTCGGGATATATAACCCTAGGTACCATACCTGGCATAGGTTATCACATTATGGGCATAAGATTCGATTAATCGAAATTAGGTAAAGCCTAATTGTAATATCTTGGGTAGTTGGTGCAGCAATCTCAGATATGAGTGAGAAGCTTATCTTTATTTGTGTTTATCTTTCCTGCTATTTCATTTATTATTTTATGTCTAATTCTCTTAGAACTATTCACCTGCTTAAATGCTCCCTTAACTTATGCTTATGCTAGAATTACTAGAACTCACCAGACATATGTCTGACCTAGTTTGTTTTCTCCTTCTCTCTTCCTTTCCCCTAGGTTCACAGGGTGGAGAGTCTCAGCAGTGATTCTTGATTATTTGGTTCAGCATGGATTCAGACTTATTTCAGACTCATGTATTGGTTCGCTTCTTGTTTTCTAATCAATGTATTGACATATGAAATGGATGTTTTTTATGATCTTTTTGGTTTTACTTATGTACTATGATATTACGGTTTTCCACCAGACAGTATTTTTGGTTTATGATGATGATTATATGGTATTTTGAAATTTAATAAGTACTTTGATTTGACTTTCTTTGTTAATAACGTTTTAAAGTTTTTGTTGTGTTTTATGTTTTTGTCTTGTGAATTTTAGTCCTTATATTATCACACCTAAAAATTTTATAAACCTTAACACATCATCATATAGGTGACGTTAAGTGGTATAGGGTGTTTCACCTAGAGTTTATTGTTCTTCCACCTAAACTCTGGAAGTCCTTATTTTCCACACGAGTAGCCTGGTAGCTATGGTTTCCAGATTATTCTTGGAGTCAGTTTTAGAGTAGATGCTTGATTTAGGATTGGAGCTATTATTTGGATCATTTTGTTCTTCCGCTGAGCTTTAGTGTTTTCCGTTGTGTATATTATTGTACTTTGATATATCTTGAAACTCTAATGTAAAAATGTCATTATAGCAAGTTCTATTTTTCTGCTTTAATGTGGTACTACCCCCAATAACAATCCGTCTTTGTGAACGTTTTGAGTCTGCTTAATTACTGATTTGAAGCGGGCAAAAGAGGGGTTGTTATGTATGTATTAAAATTTGATTAATAAGAAGTTGTAACTAAAAGTTATTTAACTAGAATTTGAGAATTAAATTCCAAAATTCTAAAATCGTTTCTAACATTTTAAAAATTGATACTTGCGTTATTTGAGACCATTCTCAAAAATAAATGCCTCAATATAATTTTTCTTGGACTCTTTTCAAAAGAATTGAGAGTGGATAACTCACTTTTGATATTATAAAATAATTTTGGTGATGATAGACACATCATCGATGTTCATTTTCGAGAGTCTGAGTGGGGGAGACCACTAAAGTAGCCTTTATGCTTGTTTATTTTAAGGAAATGAATTTGATTTCTATCTCTGAAATGTGATTTGATACATAAAGATGTGTGTGTGCGTGTGTATATTTCAAATGATTGAAAAATATTCAGAAATTAATTCTCGTATTTTGGTTGAAATGTTATTCTATATATTGGTATAATTTACTTTTTCATCTCAAAGTGATGTTTGTTTATTGATCGCAAATTTTTAAATAGAAAATTGATTTTTCCGACTATGTTTAATAACTTGACACATTCAAATAACAGTTAAAATTCTAAGATAGGTGCAGTTTAAACAAGTTTAAAGTTAAATATCTGAAATGTTAAATGAATAAAATTTGGCATCATATATATATATAATATTTTGATTTTTTTAATTTTAAGAGATATTTCAAACACAATAACGATTTAGAAGAAATATCGATCTTATATAAATATGTCTTTAATATAAAATTCATACACTATTGAAACAACCCAAACTCGCCCTTACGGGAAAGCCCGGATTGCTTTGAGAACACAACACATTGGAACACAAACAACAGAACATTTCATTGCTTATTACAACAATTTACATCAGAGTACAAGAATATTCTAGAGTATGAATAATTATACAACAAAAAAATAATATCAGAGATTTAAATTACATAGCAACGAAAAAATAATACATGAGACAACTGAAAGAAATACACGAATGCAGAGCGTTCCGAATATAGCTCCAGCTGTAAACCATGATCCCGTGAAGATAATAACTGCAAAACTAAGCTACTCGACCGCCCATGTGGAAAATATGGGCACCCGAGTTTGCAAGTGAAACAAACTATAGGTCAATCATGGGAGTGATATGAAAAATATTGCTTAACTCATCTAATAATAAGGCTAATAACTAAACCACGCCGCTAAAGCGGAACGGGTTTACTCCATTGGATTGCCAGTGCATAAACATCAACCATAAATAAATATATGGATCTACAATGCATCAATCAACATGCAATTCCTTAATCTACCCATTTAGGCTTAATCCCTAAACTTAAATTTTAAAACCCAATTCACTTTACAGAAATTATTCCTTTGGACTTTATTTCCCAATTTCATTTATCTCAAATCTTTTGAAATACATATCTAGCTTTTATAATAAAGTAGATTTCACTTCGGGATTTCAATACAAAACTTCCGGAAATATGAATTCCAAAACAAATGCACAAAATTAAATATGCAACCAAATATCGGGCTTCCCTTAGACAAGGCTACCCATCTAGGGGTAGGCTACACTAACAATGCACCATCGCACCGATTGGGGAAGACATGCACGCCTCTTCCACCACCAACCCTCGTGTTTTTGTCGTCCGGGTCACCCGCATCTTCAGCCACATACTAAATCATTTCATATCCCGAAGTAGGGAAAATCATTTCACAACATAATCATAGGTATAATCAAATCTATATCGATTTCTACTTTCAATTCATTTCGAAATCATTGGTGTAGTCCTCGAAATCCTTTCTATTTTATAAATCATAATATAAAACATTCCCTGTCCAAAATCGAGAATACTATTCTTTTACTTAAGAAATCACTTTCCGAAATCATTCATTAATTTTGAAATAAACAACATTGCTGAACACCTTATAGTCAAATCGTGGAGTATTTCACAAGGTATTAGCACATAGATATTTTTACCCAACCTAATGCTAAATGTAAAAGCATATATTGCTCATAAACTGGTCAAGCACAATACATTCAATCAATCAACCATAACATGTCAATTTTATATGTTGCATGTAACACCCCACCTCCGCTAGGGTCACTCGCAAAGGAATGCACTAGCTTTAGAGGGGCATTATTGGTAAACATGCACAGAAATATCACAAGACAGAACATATAAAATAGCGGAAGTAAAATCAAACTTTCATAACATGAATAAATAAGGTCTAAAGCCTTTTACATCAGAGTACATCAAAACCTGTCTTGCAATGATAAAGAAGCATAAAGACCTTTTTCATAAATTATTTCCCAAGTAAAAACAGTAAAATAGCCATAGCCAAGAAAAAGTCCAAGCCATCCATGAAGACCTTCAAGCAGAAGAAGTCCGAATTAAACAGCATTGTTTCCTCCCTGTAACCTGGGGGGGAAACGGAAGAAAAGAGGCGAAACAAAACGGGGTCAGTCATAAAGACTGGTAAGTCCTATCTACTTCCAGTATAAAAACAGGTAAAGGTAACATGACATGCATAAACTGAAAGTAAACATAAGGATGACTACAAGATAGATAAACTAAACCAGGGTAACAGGCTGAACTACTGTAGCAAGCTAAACTAAGGTATCGTGATAAACCACGGTGTCATGATAAATCAAGGTATCACATCGTCAGGTTTCTATCAAGTATACTATCCCAAGGTATCTACCCCGTCTAATATCCCACGGTATCTATTATGTATATTTTCCCTGGTTCTAACATGTATATCTGCTCTGCACCTCTCGTACTAGTATCCCAACCCGCGTCACGTGTTAACCATGAATGTCCCTTGCCCAATGTCATGTAATGGTCCATGCCAACCTAATATATAGCATATGTAGGTTTTCCCACTCATATGTTTCTTTCCATGTATAAGATCAGTCCTTTGCCGTAGGCCGTACGGGCTTTCCCATGTAAACGTTTTATCCTTGAAGTTGTTTTGGACTGCAACCCTTGATCTGGTTGTGTTTCCCTACCATGAACTATCGCGCATCCACTTAGGATTTATGCCACCTAGGGCCGCTAGGGATTATGCTACCTAATGAACATTTCCGTGTCTCGGTTTGGGTTTTGGCCACCTAGGACCACTAGGGATTACGCCACCCGTCAACCGCGCCCTTGATCCCACATATGTATCGTGAATCGTTTTCCATGTCTAGATGCACATGTTCCCCAATGTGCCATCCGAGTTCCGTGCCAGGGCAAATCAAGAAATACGGAACTCGGTCGGGAGCTTTAAATCATCTGCCGATGCAGATATCAAGGTCTGTTTTTGTACCCGTGGCTATGGTCCCACGTGACCCCTCCCTCAACTACTGAAAGGCAATCCAAGAAAAATCATGTATAAGAACCACTCCACGGCCCCACTATAGCCCCACTTTCCTACGGGCCAACCTCACCCATGACTCGATAGCAAGCACATGGTCTGTTGGGGGTTCCCTGCCTTTCCGCACGTACACGATTGACTAAAGATGGTAGGTAGTCGGCGATGTGCTATCCAGGGCAAAAACCAAGAATCGTCGACTCCACGCTAATCCATCCCAGTCTTTAGGTCGCTCGCATAGCAACCAAGGCATACTCTTGGCTCTTCTACCGCAGACCTTAACCTCTTGTGAGCCCAGGCGGATCATCTGCAACCTCACAGAGGGATACCAAGAGTATCCTCACATCCCCCGAAGCTTCGGCTTCGACACCCAGTGCGCTGGAGCTTTTATCCAAGTCAGATAACTTGCTCCTCCTCGTATACTAAGCGATGACCTACCGTATCAGGTTACTCATCGCTTTGCGAACTAGTCCAATGTCCTTAGCTAAGAATTATTACTTAGTTACCCTTAACTAAGGTTTACCACTTAGCTTCCCTTCCCGTTATCCTTGATTAACCATGGTTTTCTACCTAGTTCTTCTAACTAGGGTTTGTCTTATTGGGTTAAGTGTTATCATTCAAGTCCATGCCTTAACCCGCCCACGAATCACGTCAAGATTGGCTAAGTATTTAAGTTCAAGACTTAGCCCTACAAGTTGGTTAAGTATATATTAACTTGACCCTATCAAATTACTTAGTCAAACCGGTCAAGTGTATTCAAGCGATTCATGACTTAGCCTTGTCATGTTTTCACGTTATATTGGTTAAGTATGGGTTAACTTAACCCCCATAAATTCACGAGTTAGATTGGCTAAGTATAGGTCACTTAACCACATCCAATTAACGAGTTAGATTGGTTAAGTTTAGTTCACTTAACCACATCAAATTAACGAGTTAGATTGGTTAAGTTTAGGTCACTTAACCACATCAAATTAACGAGTTAGATTGGTTAAGTTTAGGTCACTTAACCACATCAAATCTTCATGTATAATTGGTTAAGTATAAGTTGCTTAACCCCATTAAATTATCACGTTAAGTTGGTTAAGTATTGGTTACTTAACCTCATTGAATTACCAAGTTTAAATTGGTTAAGTGTTTAACTTAACCCCATCGAATTACCGTGTTTAGATTAGTTAAGTGTGGATTACTTAACCCCATCTAATTACCGTGGTTAGGTTAGTTAAGTCTTAATTACTTAACCTCATCTAATTACCGTGGTTAGGTTAGTTAAGTCTTAATTACTTAACCTCATCTAATTACCCAGTCGGATTAGTTAAGTGTAAATTACTTAACCCCATCCCCTGATCATCTTGCATGGTTAAGTGTCATTAAGGAAATCAAGCCCGGTGCCACTTAACCTACCCATTCGTGTCATATCGGTTAAGTGTCATTAGTCAAATTTACTTAACCTTATCATGTGGCATTAATTTAATTAATGCACTCTTAACCTCTCACATTAGACCTTGTTGTGGTTACTAGTTAAGCCGGGCGGGTCCGGGTAGATTTACACCACAACCTAGTCTAACCTCGGGTCTTAAGCGCGACATGACCAACTTCTCACATTGGGTCCTATTGTTTGCAACTACTAGTTAGGCCGGTCGGTTCCGGGTAGTTTTACGTTGCAAACTCAACCCAACCTCGAGTTGGCCACACTTATATTATCTAAGTTCATCATGTTTCCAAAACCTGTTACAAGTTTTTCAAGCATTTGGGTAGACCTAACTTAATAGGTAAATTCCCAAAGGGTAGACCTAACTTAATAGGTAAATTCCCAAGCTCATGCTTTTATGCATACTTACATGTCAACTTCCATGTTATCTTTCAAGTCATATTTTCAAGTATAAACACATGTCATATTCAAGTTAAGATTTCGCGACATGTTCATGTTTATCTAACTACCCAAAATCGTGTTTTCCCAACGCAAGCAAAGCGAGTCAACATAGTAGGTATACTATGGCTACATGTAGACCCCAAAACATGCACGATGCCACAAAAGGGATTGGCTCCAAACATGCATGGCGTCATAAGGGGGTTTGGCCTTAAAACATGCATGATAGAGTCATATGGATTGACCATAAGCATGCATACTATCATATAGGATTTGGCCACAAACTTGCATAATATCATAAGGAGGTTTTGCCACAAACATGCATGAAACATAAGGGGTTTGTGTTCATATGCATGCATAAGCCCCAAGGTCAAGTATTTGCCTATGTTTCACAAGTCAAATGGTTCCCAAAGGTTCATGCAAATCTTCCATAGACAAAGATCCAAACTTGCAAGATAAACTAGGCTAAACATAACATGAGTGACATGATTAAGTTGCTACATCTTAGTCTAAGGTCATAGATCATAGAAAAGGGACAAAGTTAGGTTCACATACATGCATACTTATGCTTTATCTCATTTTATCCCATGTCAACATTAAAAATACCGTTTTGATCCAAAAGTAGCTAGAACTTACATAGGCAAGGCTTAGAAAAGGGGTCATGCATCATCTTGACGAAGAAAGGTGGCTCCTTTGAAGAAGAACCTTCATGAAACTCGCATAGAAATGTTGATTTGGCCTCTATTTGGTGTAGCAAGCTTGCACCTTTTGATTTGAACCCGATTTGAATGCATAAGCTCTAGGGATTTGAGATGGAGGCCATGAGAGTAGAAATTTGGCCATAGTTTAGTTACATGAGTGAATAATGAGGGTTTAGGGGTAGGTTTAGGGTCTTTTTATAGAGATTAGGATAGTTTTAGGCCCTTAGATTAACCCTAGGACCAACCTGAACCGTCAGATTTCAAACCAGGCCCAAAAACCTAGCCAAGATAGAAAATAGGTGCACCAGGCCAGAATCAGCCGACAGGGCAAGTCGACAGCCCTGTCGACATGCCTGTCGACTTGCAAGTCGACAGCCCTGTCGACAGCCCAGTCGACTTGTCTGGGCGGGAATTTTCCCGCCTGGCCCCATTTCTGCATGTTTCGAAATTCAAATTTCCCGAAAACTTCTTTGGGCCTTAACCGGGTCATACGGACTCCGATTTACAAAATTTCGGACTCTATTTCGCGTATTTTTCCGAGACGAACGCAATGGCATAGCCCGTTTAACTTGATTCAGAATTTAAAATTAAATTCTGCCTTGATTCTCGTTTTAACATGTTATCGAAATACGGGTTGTTACATTCTCCCCACCTTTTAGGATTTCGTCCCCGAAATCTCTAAGTTAGGAAGAACATATCCTGCCATCCATCATCCATCTACTCAAAACATCATCCACAAGCAACCATTGTCCTTAGATGATTTCTAATGCTGCATGAATATATGCAAAACGTGTGTGTACATGTTCCTTAGCTAATGCTAATGATCAGGCCTGAATAATCTTTCTAATGCAAAAATATGTATAGTGCCATGAATCCAACATGTATGCAAATAGTCCTAGTCATATAGATACTATATGCGTGCACAATCATTCATTCATATGCAACAACCGCATGATAACACATTCGATTTCATCCATAAACAAGTATAAATACTTGTGCATATGCAACATGAAACGTGATCGCGTCAATCTAGTATCTAACGTGTATTCGCGCATCCACGAGCAACCACTTGCAACCATATCAATCATAACATGTCTCAAATACATGTTTACATCCATAGCGTTCTTCCTAAGGTTCCCAAGATAAGATCGAGAAGATAAACAAGACAAACTCCTTACGGGGTTTGTAACAGAAACAGGACCGAGAGGATATCCACCAAGCGATAGCATGCAAGTAAGCTTTACAGGTGAACCAAGGATCAAAGATATACTCTTAAAAAGAGACGTGATGCGCTCGTCTAAGCCGCATTTCCATGGGCTTAATTCCATCATGCCTTGACCGCCTTTGACTTCATGATTTCGTAGCTTCTTGATTCCTACTTCCAAGGGGTGAGTGGAACTCATTTCACTGTCGCCTCTCGTTTCACTTAGTCTTTCCCTCGTATGCTTGGCTCAAACATATCTGCGTACTCATGCAAGCTCTCCAAAATTCACTAGTGAATCCTGGATCTCGTTTTCCGATGCCAATCCAAGTTGCCAAGAGTTCTTACTAGGGTGATTCCCATAACTTATGCATAATCGAAACGAACCATCCGCCTTAGCGGCGAATTCTATTCAAACGGATTACCAACAACTGCATCATGGGAATCTAGGTAACTAGCCATGACAGAACCCAAAAGGTTACACGAGACTTCAAGGGTATCACCAAGATGAGTCGAGAGTCTAACTACCCTCTTTCCAAAACCGAGAATGGCACCCCTTATTGGGTGACCACTTTATCCTCAGAATCCATCCGTAGTTGAGACATGTCATTCCCAAATCCAACAAGTCATGAAGAAATGGACCAACTCTAACAAGATTTGGGACAAAATAGAATCCTCTTCTATGCTAGTACTAAGGTGTAGAGACTCACTATCCAAGCAGACTGAAATGATACGGTGATCAAGACAAAGTCTGGACGGGATGATAGAAAAGAAAAGCTAAACCTTTAATAAGATCGTTACCCTCCTTCCGAGGTACCCTAGACATGAGAGCATACTACTGCCCTCTCGATGATCTTGTCCTTGTCCCATGATACTTAACTATCCGTCTCGTTCCACCATGCCAAAGGTACTCTCTCGTCATGGGTTTCATTGTTCATCTTTCTTTCTCATTCCGGGTTGAGCCATACCAATAAGTTAAACTCGTATCCTTTATCCTCTTTCTCATTATCCTTTCTTATAAGGCGGCTACTGGTCTCCCGAGAACAACCTCCATCGCATGGAAAGCGCTTTCTTAGATAGAAAAGACTAGTCGCAGTTAAAACCACTGTGACTACAGATGGAGGAAAGAAAGGAAAAGAGATTCAATCAAGGAAACAAGGATAGTGTTAATGGCCTTTGGGGAATAGCCTTTTTCTTTTTAAAAGAAAATTTTCTTGAAAAATGCTTCTTTATAAACGGTTTTCCAAATAGTTTTCAGAAGGTTTTAAAAACTTTTGCCCAGTCTGGTAACCTTCTGCTCTGATACCAAATGTAACACCCCACCTCCGCTAGGGTCACTCGCAAAGGAATGCACTAGCTTTAGAGGGGAATTATTGGTAAACATGCACAGAAATATCACAAGACAGAACATATAAAATAGCGGAAGTAAAATCAAACTTTCATAACATGAATAAATAAGGTGTAAAGCCTTTTACATCAGAGTACATCAAAACCTGTCTTGCAATGATAAAGAAGCATAAAGACCTTTTTCATAAATTATTTCCCAAGTAAAAACAGTAAAATAGCCATAGCCAAGAAAAAGTCCAAGCCATCCATGATGACCTTCAAGCAGAAGAAGTCCGAATTAAACAACATTGTTTCCTCCCTGTAACCTTGGGGGGGGGGGGAACGGAAGAAAAGAGGCGAAACAAAACGGGGTCAGTCATAAAGACTGGTAAGTCCTATCTACTTCCAGTATAAAAACAGGTAAAGGTAACATGACATGCATAAACTGAAAGTAAACATAAGGATGACTACAACATAGATAAACTAAACCAGGGTAACAGGCTGAACTACTGTAGCAAGCTAAACTAAGGTATCGTGATAAACCACGGTGTCATGATAAATCAAGGTATCACATCGTCAGGTTTCTATCAAGTATACTATCCCAAGGTATCTACCCCGTCTAATATCCCACGGTATCTATTATGTATATTTTCCCTGGTTCTAAC
Source organism: Allium sativum (assembly GCA_030737875.1). NCBI lineage: Eukaryota > Viridiplantae > Streptophyta > Magnoliopsida > Asparagales > Amaryllidaceae > Allium > Allium sativum. Next base: position 437,973,440 of record CM060912.1, read on the forward strand.
ATGTATATCTGCTCCGCGCCTCTCGTACTAGTATCCCAACCCGCGTCACGTGTTAACCATGAATGTCCCTTGCCCAATGTCATGTAATAGTCCATGTCAACCTAATATATAGCATATGTAGGTTTTCCCACTCATATGTTTCTTTCCATGTATAAGATCAGTCCTTTGCCGTAGGCCGTACGGGCTTTCCCATGTAAACGTTTTATCCTTGAAGTTGTTTTGGACTGCAACCTTTGATCTGGTTGTGTTTCCCTACCATGAACTATCGCGCATCCACTTAGGATTTATGCCACCTAGGGCCGCTAGGGATTATGCTACCTAATGAACATTTCCGTGTCTCGGTTTGGGTTTTGGCCACCTAGGACCACTAGGGATTACGCCACCCGTCAACCGCGCCCTTGATCCCACGTATGTATCGTGAATCGTTTTCCATGTCTAGATGCACATGTTCCCCAATGTGCCATCCGAGTTCCGTGCCAGGGAAAATCAAGAAATACGGAACTCGGTCGGGAGCTTTAAATCATATGCCGATGCAGATATCAAGGTCTGTTTTTGTACCCGTGGCTATGGTCCCACGTGACCCCTCCCTCAACTACTGAAAGGCAATCCAAGAAAAATCATGTATAAGAACCACTCCACGGCCCCACTATAGCCCCACTTTCCTACGGGCCAACCTCACCCATGACTCGATAGCAAGCACATGGTCTGTTGGGGGTTCCCTGCCTTTCCGGACGTACATCATTGACTAAAGATGGTAGGTAGTCGGCGATGTGCTATCCAGGGCAAAAACCAAGAATCGTCGACTCCACGCTAATCCATCCCAGTCTTTAGGTCGCTCGCATAGCAACCAAGGCATACTCTTGGCTCTTCTACCGCAGACCTTAACCTCTTGTGAGCCCAGGCGGATCATCTGCAACCTCACAGAGGGATACCAAGAGTATCCTCACGTCCCCCGAAGCTTCGGCTTCGACACCCAGTGCGCTGGAGCTTTTATCCAAGTCAGATAACTTGCTCCTCCTCGTATACTAAGCGATGACCTACCGTATCAGGTTACTCATCGCTTTGCGAACTAGTCCTATGTCCTTAGCTAAGAATTATTACTTAGTTACCCTTAACTAAGGTTTACCACTTAGCTTCCCTTCCCGTTATCCTTGATTAACCATGGTTTTCTACCTAGTTCTTCTAACTAGGGTTTGTCTTATTGGGTTAAGTGTTATCATTCAAGTCCATGCCTTAACCCGCCCACGAATCACGTCAAGATTGGCTAAGTATTTAAGTTCAAGACTTAGCCCTACAAGTTGGTTAAGTATATATTAACTTGACCCTATCAAATTACTTAGTCAAACCGGTCAAGTGTATTCAAGCGATTCATGACTTAGCCTTGTCATGTTTTCACGTTATATTGGTTAAGTATGGGTTAACTTAACCCCTATAAATTCACGAGTTAGATTGGCTAAGTATAGGTCACTTAACCACATCCAATTATCGAGTTAGATTGGTTAAGTTTAGTTCACTTAACCACCTCAAATTAACGAGTTAGATTGGTTAAGTTTAGGTCACTTAACCACATCAAATTAACGAGTTAGATTGGTTAAGTTTAGGTCACTTAACCACATCAAATCTTCATGTATAATTGGTTAAGTATAAGTTGCTTAACCCCATTAAATTATCACGTTAAGTTGGTTAAGTATTGGTTACTTAACCTCATTGAATTACCAAGTTTAAATTGGTTAAGTGTTTAACTTAACCCCATCGAATTACCGTGTTTAGATTAGTTAAGTGTGGATTACTTAACCCCATCTAATTAGCGTGGTTAGGTTAGTTAAGTCTTAATTACTTAACCTCATCTAATTACCGTGGTTAGGTTAGTTAAGTCTTAATTACTTAACCTCATCTAATTACCCAGTCGGATTAGTTAAGTGTAAATTACTTAACCCCATCCCCTGATCATCTTGCATGGTTAAGTGTCATTAAGGAAATCAAGCCCGGTGCCACTTAACCTACCCATTCGTGTCATATCGGTTAAGTGTCATTAGTCAAATTTACTTAACCTTATCATGTGGCATTAATTTAATTAATGCACTCTTAACCTCTCACATTAGACCTTGTTGTGGTTACTAGTTAAGCCGGGCGGGTCCGGGTAGATTTACACCACAACCTAGTCTAACCTCGGGTCTTAAGCGCGACATGACCAACTTCTCACATTGGGTCCTATTGTTTGCAACTACTAGTTAGGCCGGTCGGTTCCGGGTAGTTTTACGTTGCAAACTCAACCCAACCTCGAGTTGGCCACACTTATATTATCTAAGTTCATCATGTTTCCAAAACCTGTTACAAGTTTTTCAAGCATTTGGGTAGACCTAACTTAATAGGTAAATTCCCAAAGGGTAGACCTAACTTAATAGGTAAATTCCCAAGCTCATGCTTTTATGCATACTTACATGTCAACTTCCATGTTATCTTTCAAGTCATATTTTCAAGTATAAACACATGTCATATTCAAGTTAAGATTTCGCGACATGTTCATGTTTATCTAACTACCCAAAATCGTGTTTTCCCAACGCAAGCAAAGCGAGTCAACATAGTAGGTATACTATGGCTACATGTAGACCCCAAAACATGCACGATGCCACAAAAGGGATTGGCTCCAAACATGCATGGCGTCATAAGGGGGTTTGGCCTTAAAACATGCATGATAGAGTCATATAGATTGACCATAAGCATGCATACTATCATATAGGATTTGGCCACAAACTTGCATAATATCATAAGGAGGTTTTGCCACAAACATGCATGAAACATAAGGGGTTTGTGTTCATATGCATGCATAAGCCCCAAGGTCAAGTATTTGCCTATGTTTCACAAGTCAAATGGTTCCCAAAGGTTCATGCAAATCTTCCATAGACAAAGATCCAAACTTGCAAGATAAACTAGGCTAAACATAACATGAGTGACATGATTAAGTTGCTACATCTTAGTCTAAGGTCATAGATCATAGAAAAGGGACAAAGTTAGGTTCACATACATGCATACTTATGCTTTATCTCATTTTATCCCATGTCAACATTAAAAATACCGTTTTGATCCAAAAGTAGCTAGAACTTACATAGGCAAGGCTTAGAAAAGGGGTCATGCATCATCTTGACGAAGAAAGGTGGCTCCTTTGAAGAAGAACCTTCATGAAACTCGCATAGAAATGTTGATTTGGCCTCTATTTGGTGTAGCAAGCTTGCACCTTTTGATTTGAACCCGATTTGAATGCATAGGCTCTAGGGATTTGAGATGGAGGCCATGAGAGTAGAAATTTGGCCATAGTTTAGTTACATGAGTGAATAATGAGGGTTTAGGGGTAGGTTTAGGGTCTTTTTATAGAGATTAGGATAGTTTTAGGCCCTTAGATTAACCCTAGGACCAACCTGAACCGTCAGATTTCAAACCAGGCCCAAAAACCTAGCCAAGATAGAAAATAGGTGCACCAGGCCAGAATCAGCCGACAGGGCAAGTCGACAGCCCTGTCGACTTGCCTGTCGACATGCCTGTCGACTTGCAAGTCGACAGCCCTGTCGACAGCCCAGTCGACTTGTCTGGGCGGGAATTTTCCCGCCTGGCCCCATTTCTGCATGTTTCAAAATTCAAATTTCCCGAAAACTTCTTTGGGCCTTAACCGGGTCATACGGACTCCGATTTACAAAATTTCGGACTCTATTTCGCGTATTTTTCCGAGACGAACGCAATGGCATAGCCCGTTTAACTTGATTCAGAATTTAAAATTAAATTCTGCCTTGATTCTCGTTTTAACATGTTATCGAAATACGGGTTGTTACATTCTCCCCACCTTTTAGGATTTCGTCCCCGAAATCTCTAAGTTAGGAAGAACATATCCTGCCATCCATCATCCATCTACTCAAAACATCATCCACAAGCAACCATTGTCCTTAGATGATTTCTAATGCTGTATGAATATATGCAAAACGTGTGTGTACATGTTCCTTAGCTAATGCTAATGATCAGGCCTGAATAATCTTTCTAATGCAAAAATATGCAACATGAAACGTGATCGCGTCAATCTAGTATCTAACGTGTATTCGCGCATCCACGAGCAACCACTTGCAACCATATCAATCATAACATGTCTCAAATACATGTTTACATCCATAGCGTTCTTCCTAAGGTTCCCAAGATAAGATCGAGAAGATAAACAAGACAAACTCCTTACGGGGTTTGTAACAGAAACAGGACCGAGAGGATATCCACCAAGCGATAGCATGCAAGTAAGCTTTACAGGTGAACCAAGGATCAAAGATATACTCTTAAAAAGAGATGTGATGCGCTCGTCTAAGCCGCATTTCCATGGGCTTAATTCCATCATGCCTTGACCGTCTTTGACTTCATGATTTCGTAGCTTCTTGATTCCTACTTCCAAGGGGTGAGTGGAACTCATTTCACTGTCGCCTCTCGTTTCACTTATTCTTTCCCTCGTATGCTTGGCTCAAACATATCTGCGTACTCATGCAAGCTCTCCAAAATTCACTAGTGAATCCTGGATCTCGTTTTCCGATGCCAATCCAAGTTGCCAAGAGTTCTTACTAGGGTGATTCCCATAACTTATGCATAATCGAAACGAACCATCCGCCTTAGCGGCGAATTCTATTCAAACGGATTACCAACAACTGCATCATGGGATTCTAGGTAACTAGCCATGACAGAACCCAAAAGGTTACACGAGACTTCAAGGGTATCACCAAGATGAGTCGAGAGTCTAACTACCCTCTTTCCAAAACCGAGAATGGCACCCCTTATTGGGTGACCACTTTATCCTCAGAATCCATCCGTAGTTGAGACATGTCATTCCCAAATCCAACAAGTCATGAAGAAATGGACCAACTCTAACAAGATTTGGGACAAAATAGAATCCTCTTCTATGCTAGTACTAAGGTGTAGAGACTCACTATCCAAGCAGACTTAAATGATACGGTGATCAAGACAAAGTCTGGACGGGATGATAGAAAAGAAAAGCTAAACCTTTAATAAGATCGTTACCCTCCTTCCGAGGTACCCTAGACATGAGAGCATACTACTGCCCTCTCGATGATCTTGTCCTTGTCCCATGATACTTAACTATCCGTCTTGTTCCACCATGCCAAAGGTACTCTCTCGTCATGGGTTTCATTGTTCATCTTTCTTTCTCATTCCGGGTTGAGCCATACCAATAAGTTAAACTCCTATCCTTTATCCTCTTTCTGATTATCCTTTCTTATAAGGCGGCTACTGGTCTCCCGAGAACAACCTCCATCGCATGGAAAGTGCTTTCGTAGATAGAAAAGACTAGTCGCAGTTAAAACCACTGTGACTACAGATGGAGGAAAGAAAGGAAAAGAGATTCAATCAAGGAAACAAGGATAGTGCTAATGGCCTTTGGGGAATAGCCTTTTTCTTTTTAAAAGAAAATTTTCTTGAAAAATGCTTCTTTATAAACGGTTTTCCAAATAGTTTTCAGAAGGTTTTAAAAACTTTTGCCTAGTCTGGTAACCTTCTGCTCTGATACCAAATGTAACACCCCACCTCCGCTAGGGTCACTCGCAAAGGAATGCACTAGCTTTAGAGGGGAATTATTGGTAAACATGCACAGAAATATCACAAGACAGAACATATAAAATAGCGGAAGTAAAATCAAACTTTCATAACATGAATAAATAAGGTGTAAAGCCTTTTACATCAGAGTACATCAAAACCTGTCTTGCAATGATAAAGAAGCATAAAGACCTTTTTCATAAATTATTTCCCAAGTAAAAACAGTAAAATAGCCATAGCCAAGAAAAAGTCCAAGCCATCCATGATGACCTTCAAGCAGAAGAAGTCCGAATTAAACAGCATTGTTTCCTCCCTGTAACCTGGGGGGGGGGACGGAAGAAAAGAGGCGAAACAAAACGGGGTCAGTCATAAAGACTGGTAAGTCCTATCTACTTCCAGTATAAAAACAGGTAAAGGTAACATGACATGCATAAACTGAAAGTAAACATAAGGATGACTACAAGATAGATAAACGAAACTAGGGTAACAGGCTGAACTACTGTAGCAAGCTAAACTAAGGTATCGTGATAAACCACGGTGTCATGATAAATCAAGGTATCACATCGTCAGGTTTCTATCAAGTATACTATCCCAAGGTATCTACCCCGTCTAATATCCCACGGTATCTATTATGTATATTTTCCCTGGTTCTAACATGTATATCTGCTCTGCGCCTCTCGTACTAGTATCCCAACCCGCGTCACGTGTTAACCATGAATGTCCCTTGCCCAATGTCATGTAATGGTCCATGTCAACCTAATATATAGCATATGTAGGTTTTCCCACTCATATGTTTCTTTCCATGTATAAGATCAGTCCTTTGCCGTAGGCCGTACGGGCTTTCCCATGTAAACGTTTTATCCTTGAAGTTGTTTTGGACTGCAACCCTTGATCTGGTTGTGTTTCCCTACCATGAACTATCGCGCATCCACTTAGGATTTATGCCACCTAGGGCCGCTAGGGATTATGCTACCTAATGAACATTTCCGTGTCTCGGTTTGGGTTTTGGCCACCTAGGACCACTAGGGATTACGCCACCCGTCAACCGCGCCCTTGATCCCACGTATGTATCGTGAATCGTTTTCCATGTCTAGATGCACATGATCCCCAATGTGCCATCCGAGTTCCGTGCCAGGGCAAATCAAGAAATACGGAACTCGGTCGGGAGCTTTAAATCATCTGCCGATGCAGATATCAAGGTCTGTTTTTGTACCCGTGGCTATGGTCCTACGTGACCCCTCCCTCAACTACTGAAAGGCAATCCAAGAAAAATCATGTATAAGAACCACTCCACGGCCCCACTATAGCCCCACTTTCCTACGGGCCAACCTCACCCATGACTCGATAGCAAGCACATGGTCTGTTGGGGGTTCCCTACCTTTTCGCACGTACACGATTGACTAAAGATGGTAGGTAGTCGGCGATGTGCTATCCAGGGCAAAAACCAAGAATCGTCGACTCCACGCTAATCCATCCCAGTCTTTAGGTCGCTCGCATAGCAACCAAGGCATACTCTTGGCTCTTCTACCGCAGACCTTAACCTCTTGTGAGCCCAGGCGGATCATCTGCAACCTCACAGAGGGATACCAAGAGTATCCTCACGTCCCCTGAAGCTTCGGCTTCGACACCCAGTGCGCTGGAGCTTTTATCCAAGTCAGATAACTTGCTCCTCCTCGTATACTAAGCGATGACCTACCGTATCAGGTTACTCATCGCTTTGCGAACTAGTCCTATGTCCTTAGCTAAGAATTATTACTTAGTTACCCTTAACTAAGGTTTACCACTTAGCTTCCCTTCCCGTTATCCCTGATTAACCATGGTTTTCTACCTAGTTCTTCTAACTAGGGTTTGTCTTATTGGGTTAAGTGTTATCATTCAAGTCCATGCCTTAACCCGCCCACGAATCACGTCAAGATTGGCTAAGTATTTAAGTTCAAGACTTAGCGCTACAAGTTGGTTAAGTATATATTAACTTGACCCTATCAAATTACTTAGTCAAACCGGTCAAGTGTATTCAAGCGATTCATGACTTAGCCTTGTCATGTTTTCACGTTATATTAGTTAAGTATGGGTTAACTTAACCCCCATAAATTCACGAGTTAGATTGGCTAAGTATAGGTCACTTAACCACATCCAATTAACGAGTTAGATTGGTTAAGTTTAGTTCACTTAACCACATCAAATTAACGAGTTAGATTGGTTAAGTTTAGGTCACTTAACCACATCAAATTAACGAGTTAGATTGGTTAAGTTTAGGTCACTTAACCACATCAAATCTTCATGTATAATTGGTTAAGTATAAGTTGCTTAACCCCATTAAATTATCACGTTAAGTTGGTTAAGTATTGGTTACTTAACCCCATTGAATTACCAAGTTTAAATTGGTTAAGTGTTTAACTTAACCCCATCGAATTACCGTGTTTAGATTAGTTAAGTGTGGATTACTTAACCCCATCTAATTACCGTGGTTAGGTTAGTTAAGTCTTAATTACTTAACCTCATCTAATTACCGTGGTTAGGTTAGTTAAGTCTTAATTACTTAACCTCATCTAATTACCCAGTCGGATTAGTTAAGTGTAAATTACTTAACCCCATCCCCTGATCATCTTGCATGGTTAAGTGTCATTAAGGAAATCAAGCCCGGTGCCACTTAACCTACCCATTCGTGTCATATCGGTTAAGTGTCATTAGTCAAATTTACTTAACCTTATCATGTGGCATTAATTTAATTAATGCACTCTTAACCTCTCACATTAGACCTTGTTGTGGTTACTAGTTAAGCCGGGCGGGTCCGGGTAGATTTACACCACAACCTAGTCTAACCTCGGGTCTTAAGCGCGACATGACCAACTTCTCACATTGGGTCCTATTGTTTGCAACTACTAGTTAGGCCGGTCGGTTCCGGGTAGTTTTACGTTGCAAACTCAACCCAACCTCGAGTTGGCCACACTTATATTATCTAAGTTCATCATGTTTCCAAAACCTGTTACAAGTTTTTCAAGCATTTGGGTAGACCTAACTTAATAGGTAAATTCCCAAAGGGTAGACCTAACTTAATAGGTAAATTCCCAAGCTCATGCTTTTATGCATACTTACATGTCAACTTCCATGTTATCTTTCAAGTCATATTTTCAAGTATAAACACATGTCATATTCAAGTTAAGATTTCGCGACATGTTCATGTTTATCTAACTACCCAAAATCGTGTTTTCCCAATGCAAGCAAAGCGAGTCAACATAGTAGGTATACTATGGCTACATGTAGACCCCAAAACATGCACGATGCCACAAAAGGGATTGGCTCCAAACATGCATGGCGTCATAAGGGGGTTTGGCCTTAAAACATGCATGATAGAGTCATATGGATTGACCATAAGCATGCATACTATCATATAGGATTTGGCCACAAACTTGCATAATATCATAAGGAGGTTTTGCCACAAACATGCATGAAACATAAGGGGTTTGTGTTCATATGCATGCATAAGCCCCAAGGTCAAGTATTTGCCTATGTTTCATAAGTCAAATGGTTCCCAAAGGTTCATGCAAATCTTCCATAGACAAAGATCCAAACTTGCAAGATAAACTAGGCTAAACATAACATGAGTGACATGATTAAGTTGCTACATCTTAGTCTAAGGTCATAGATCATAGAAAAGGGACAAAGTTAGGTTCACATACATGCATACTTAGGCTTTATCTCATTTTATCCCATGTCAACATTAAAAATACCGTTTTGATCCAAAAGTAGCTAGAACTTACATAGGCAAGGCTTAGAAAAGGGGTCATGCATCATCTTGACGAAGAAAGGTGGCTCCTTTGAAGAAGAACCTTCATGAAACTCACATAGAAATGTTGATTTGGCCTCTATTTGGTGTAGCAAGCTTGCACCTTTTGATTTGAACCCGATTTGAATGCATAGGCTCTAGGGATTTGAGATGGAGGCCATGAGAGTAGAAATTTGGCCATAGTTTAGTTACATGAGTGAATAATGAGGGTTTAGGGGTAGGTTTAGGGTCTTTTTATAGAGATTAGGATAGTTTTAGGCCCTTAGATTAACCCTAGGACCAACCTGAACCGTCAGATTTCAAACCAGGCCCAAAAACCTAGCCAAGATAGAAAATAGGTGCACCAGGCCAGAATCAGCCGACAGGGCAAGTCGACAGCCCTGTCGACTTGCCTGTCGACATGCCTGTCGACTTGCAAGTCGACAGCCCTGTCGACAGCACAGTCGACTTGTCTGGGCGGGAATTTTCCCGCCTGGCCCCATTTCTGCATGTTTCGAAATTCAAATTTCCCGAAAACTTCTTTGGGCCTTAACCGGGTCATACGGACTCCGATTTACAAAATTTCGGACTCTATTTCGCGTATTTTTCCGAGACGAACGCAATGGCATAGCCCGTTTTACTTGATTCAGAATTTAAAATTAAATTCTGCCTTGATTCTCGTTTTAACATGTTATCGAAATACGGGTTGTTACATTGCATACATATGTTAAAAATTGTATTTTTAACAAACTAATAAGTACTTAATAAACCAGGGGAGATTGGTTTATTTCCATTTCATATCGTTAATAATATCTTATAACGATTTATTGCTATTTTTATGTACATAAAAATAGCCATTTTAATTTAACGATGCTTCAGGTTGCTATGCGGCCCTGGCGCTGTTTTAACCCAAATTTGATTTACACATTTCTCAAAATATAAACGTTGGAGTTTAACAAATTTTATATCGTTGGAAAGATCTTCCCAATGCGGTCCTAACGGTTCCAGTTTTAGGAAAATCCAACGGTCGGATCTTTCAGTATAATCGTTTAAAGTTACGATTCTGAAATGCAAACTACCGCGCGCGATACGTTTAATTTTAATTTATATTTGTGTATATATATATACATATATAAATTTAATTCACTCGGCGATTTCGAAGCCATTTATTTTATTACATGTAAAAGAGTATACGCTCCGTATTTACCTTAAAAAGAACATTTTTAATGTGCTAACATATTTTAATATATGTTTTCTTTTCCTCTTTTCTGGCATGTTAAAAATTATGTTTTAACATTTTTATTCTTTTCCTAACATATTTTCTTTCCTTTCTTTTCTAGCATGTTGAAAATAGTGATTTCAACATATAACACATTTTCTAACATGTTTTTTTTTTCTTTTTTTTCCTATCGTATCCATCTTTACATTAAAATGTGATTTTTAATGTTTTCAACATTCTTATTCAAACATGAATGTTTTTATATTAACATAAACATTTTCAATCATTACATTAAAAAAAATGAGATTTTTAATGTTAACATGTTTTTATATTAAACATGAACAATTTTCTATTTTCTAACATTACATTAAAAATGTGAAATTTTAATGTAAACATGTTTTTATTTAAAACATGAATTTTCTTCTAGTTTCTAACATTACATTAAAAATGTAAATTTTATGTAATCATGTTTTTATTTTAAAACATGAATATTTTTCTAATTTCTAACATTACATTAAAAATGTAAATTTTAATGTAATCATGTTATTATAAAACATGAACCTTTTTTATTTTGATTCTAATTCAACAAAATGTTAGAAATTGATATTTCATCTTTGTTGAAAATTATAATTCAACAAAGTGACAAAAATTTGATATTACATTTTTGTTGAAAACTCTAGTTCAACAAAATGACCAAAAAATTCTAGTTCAACAAAATAACCAAAATGTATATTTCATTTTTGTTGAAAACTCTAGTTCGACAAAATGACCAAAAATGTATGTTTCATTTTTGTTGAAAACTCTAGTTTAACAAAATGATAAAAATTGATATTTTTGAGTTGTTGACAATTCTAATTAAACACGGATGACATTTATATTTTTCCAATTCTAATTAAACACAAACGACATTTATATTTTGTCAATTCTAATTTAACACAAATGACAACTTATATTTTGTCAATTCTAATTTAACAAAAATGACAATTATATTTTGTCAATTCCAGTTTAACGCAAATGACAATTATATTTTGTTAATTCCAATTTAACACAAATGACAATTATATTTTGTCAATTCCAATTTAACGAAATCGACATTTTATTTTGTCGAGTCTAATTCAACAAAATTATTCCATCAAATCAACAGATCAATAAGCAACACCAAACAATTTAAATCAAATCACGTACATGCAAAAATTTCTAAAGCACGATAATAATTAATTTGTTTTTAATTATTTAAATAAGAAATATCACTATCGGTTTTGTCTGAATTTTCAACATGCTCTGTTTAAGCTTTGGTCAGTTTCATCGTGTAGATCTCGGAAAGATAATTCCAACGCACCAAATTTCATCAAATTCTGTGTTAATTTGGATAAGATACGCATATTTAAATTTTGAACAATTTAAAAATATAATTAACATGATTTAATAATTGATTATCCTCCTTAATTACGTTGATTAGTGAAGGGAACACAGGCCGCCATCGTTCTTCTCCCTGGAGCGTTCGAAATGAACCTATCCTTCGCGATCCAATCCTTCCACATCGCATGCGCTCCAAGAACTTTGACATCGATCTAACCACCCCTCGTCGAGCGCCGAAACACCACCACCAACCACGCCGAACTCCACGAAACTCGCACCCTCCGGTGGCTTTAAAGCCCTTGTCGAAACTGCTGCCATTGAGGCAGAAATTGGAGCAGCATACTTCACTAAATTCGATCATCGGCATGCCGATTTAAAGATCGCGTGTTGATATTTGATTTTGTCTTTAGATTCATGTTTTAATTTGTGATGGATTGAAATTAATTGAGGATCGAATTTGGGAGAATGGTGGCCATTGAAAACATAGAACGACGGCTGTTAGAATGAAATTAGGGTTTGTTTAGGCTAAGTAATTATAATATTTTAATATTAAATTCTCTAGTTTTTTAGAAAAGCCCGTTAACCCTTGGTAGCTCCAAATACAGCCCAACTAATGTTTCCCCAAGCCAAATATACCCGTTCCAGACACAATGGACTAGGTCCCGTCAGCCCGTTTGTTCGTCTGAGCCCACTTTTCTTTATTTTAAAATATAAATCATTTAATTATTTAATTTGATCGTACATTTAAATTCACCGGGGCCACATACGGACTCCAAAAATTCCCGAAAAATAAATCTAGCTATGTTTTGATGATAGTCCTAATAAAATTAATTTCATTGGATTTGGAAACTGTTTGAAAAATGGCCATTTTCTGGTCGATCCAAATTGACTGAATTTGACAAAACACGTTTTCTTTCACCAAAAATTACGAAAATTGGAACCTAGCAATAATTTGACATTCCGGTTCCAACAAAAGTGGTTTCGCCGGAAACGGAGGTCGTTTGTAAAATGACTATTTTTAAGGTTTATATATCATATTAAATTATTTATAAATTATATAGCGACTTTTCTAAATTTTAAATTGGACATAGCTTATAATTTATAATGTGAAATCTCAGTTTCTTACATTTGTTAGAAAGATATAATTAATCAGATTCAAATATTTCTTGTTTCTTCCAGTTCTTATTTAAAATGAATTATGTATATTAAATTAAAATTAGAAATCGAATTTTCAAACTGTCGCGCCATTTCAGGCTCGTTTTATATTTAAAATAAATTTATATATTCTAACTTCGATTACATAAATTTTTAGTCGTTATTATTTAAAATAAGTCATTTTAAATATTCAAAATACAATAAAATTGTTAAAATAAAAATTTTAAATTGGTTCTGAATATTCGGGTTGTTACAACTATTGATTCGACACTTCGAAAGAGTTGAATTTAAATAATATCCAATTTAAGTAAATGATTTTCGGAGTCATATATGAACTTAAAACTGAACTGGTATTGGAGTGGAAAATATTGAGAACCTTTGATTCGATGAATATTTTGACAACAAGTTTGAAAACATATATGTAAATGATTTGTATAAGAATTAAGTTGATTCAAAATATATTGACTTAAAAGGTAAATCAGTATGAAATGATAATCTTATATATAATTGTATTTGTACAAGAATGACATGTTGAAATAAGATTTGAGAAATCTTATTTAAATGAAGTTTAATATAAGTATGATATATGCAGAGTGAAGTGAATACTATATATAGTGTCAATTGATTTCAAGTCAAAGATATAGAAAGTACCTTCCATTGAAAATTGAGGTACTGCTCGGTAGGAACTCCTGTCAATATTGCTATGATGGTGATGTAATACTCATGACTTTCCTTTGAATTTGGCTGCATAGAAAAATTCGCAAGGCTCTGAGGGCATATGCGATGGATGTTTCTTAGGGAAAACAGGCGTAACTATTGTGGTTGCTGTGATATATAGTGTTTTAGGAGGGCATAATCCATCAGGCTGCGAAGGCCTACAGGTACATATGCTTCCTAAGGGATCCAGGCGCAACCATTGTGTATCTACGGTCCATAGGCATGATTCGTAGGGCAGTGATTGCCTAAGTCCAATGCAAACAGCGTCATACATGAAAAAAATGAGCACCAGAGAACCAGTAAAAAATCCAAACACCCAAACTAACGTCTACAACCAAATTAAAAAAAACCAACAACAATAGAACTACCAATTAGACAAACTGAGGTAAACATTAAAGACCCGAACAATTTGAAAAATTCTATCACAGAATAATCGAGATGCGAAAAATAAACAAACCAAGGGCAGTTGCTGTTAACAATGGAGTTCTACATTGATGCCTCTACGATCTTCATTGGACTTACAAGAAAACTAAACAAACTAGCTACCACTACGATCTTCGTCCTCATCCTCAGTAAACTATGCTCCTGATTAATGCCTCTGACAACGTCCTTTATGCAGTCGGAGGCATCTTCAAGCAACTACAAGCCTTATGCTTGTTATTCAACTGGGTGACATTAAAATAAAATAATACTAAATAAGGGTATAAATATATTTTTCTAACCCTAAACCATAATCCCTTATCAGCTCCGCCACCACCATTAAAATTGATGGCCACCATCGTCTCGAATTCAACCGTTAATCACTTCTAATCCGCTTCAAATTAGACCATGCTTCCAAAAATAAAGTTGTAGTACTTCTCGTGCTCTTTCAATCTATATGGTGAAGATCGGATTTGGGTTTGTGAGGTGCTCGAATTTGTGCCTCAAAAAGCACCGTTCATGCACTGTTTTAGGCACATCGAAGGGGTCGAGTTCATCAACGTGGGGGCAAAAGGGGCGTTGAGGATGGACAACGTTGTAGCTTATGCTGTTCAGTCTCACGTGGAGTGTGGTGAGTGCATGGTGAAGCCATAATTTTCATGAATGGGTTTGGCATTTTCTGGAAGTGTCGAACGAAGAAGACAGGGTAACGAAGGATTAAGAAATTATATATTAATTAGTTAATTTATGTAATTAAGGGTTAAACGCTCATATCTTTTTCATATGAAATCAAAATTCTACGATTTCAGATGCATTGGAACCATGACGATGAAGGCTTCGCAATGAAACTAACTTGTGCAAAAACGACACTAGCTACAATTTTTGGTTAAATTAAACGCACAGTCTAATTTAATTAAAACAATCGTTTTATAAGGATTTCGAACCAATCAAGGTGAGAACTTCTAGTCTGAATATTTATTGTGAGAACTCTCTCACTCAACTATTTTTTTGTTATTATATTCATATCTTAATATGTATTGATAGCCAGTGATTGCAATGTTTGTACTGTGGTTGATGGATGATGTTTACAGTTTTACTGTTGTTTTTATTAAAGAGTGAATATAAGCGCTAACAACGGAAATGCTTATATTATAATTATTGATTGATGGAGGTAGTTGATATGGATGTATTTATTTTGTTGACATAAACATTTACACCATGTATATGAGATTTGAAAATATTATGTTCGACGGTGGATATTCTATGAATTTGAAAACCGCCGCGAAGTGTAATAAATCGCAAGGGCATGGCGTATGCTTGCAGTACGTTAGCGAGTACAAGTCAATGCACGGGGACAAAAGTAATTTCAGTTATTTTATTCAATCAAATTAACCAACATTGAAATTGTGATTAAGTACTAAAAACAAAAGGTAAACTAAAATAGACTAAAATTATGAGATTAAAACCAATTTAGAGGCAACTTCACTTTTCTCTCATTTAACATGGTTCAACATAAAATAATACGAAGATCTTTCAATAATCTAAATAAGATTAATTATGTAATTATCATAAGCATGACTTATTTGCGCTATTAATTAACAAAAAATAAGTCGTCAAACTATAATACACAACGGATTTTTAGTTGGTTAATTTTAAATATTTAGTATTGATTTAAATATTGAGTTGATAGTATAAATCAATTTTTATATTGAGTTATCAATTTAATAATCTATTTAATATGATTTATTTCGAATACATTTAATTATCGTAATACGAGAATCTGTAATAAGTCAACTCGAATTAAAACGAAAACAAAATGATTCAAATGATTCATAGAAATTCTATTGGAATAGAAACGAAAATAATAATTTCATTATTAAGGAATTAATTGTTTTGAATTTAATTTATATAAATTTAAATTAATATCTTCCCCAGATGATCAAATGAGGCTTCGAAACTTGTCCAAGTGTGTCCAGAATAATGGTATAACCTTAGAAATGCCAGTTGTTGCGTTTAAATAGGAGTTAGAAAACACATGATATTTTAAAAGGGTTAAAATCACCCCGGTTCAATTCAAAATAAAATAAATAAAAATAAGGATAATCTACGTCCTTCCAATGCACTTACCTACCCTAACTAGCTGTTTTATTCTTTCGTTATCACGTATGATCTGTTCCTTTACTTCACTCCAAAGAATTCAGAGGATTAATGGCACTTGTACGTGTGTTCCCTTTGTACCATTATATACATGCGACTAATCTCCTCTTCAAGACTTCATTTGTTTCCTCCCAAATTCCTTCCATCAGCTCTTAAACAAATCGAAATTCCCCTTCTTTAT
Organism: Allium sativum; assembly: GCA_030737875.1. Classification (NCBI taxonomy): domain Eukaryota; kingdom Viridiplantae; phylum Streptophyta; class Magnoliopsida; order Asparagales; family Amaryllidaceae; genus Allium; species Allium sativum. The sequence continues at coordinate 437,989,985 of CM060912.1, forward strand.
TTATTTTTGATTTCTTCTCCAAATTTTATAAAATCAAATTCGTTACCAAGTCATTCAATTTAGGATTCTCTGAACTCGTTGAAGCATGAGCTTCATGCTGGAAAGCTCCAAGTTTGTAACAACCCAGAATTTCAGTGCCAATTTAAAAATTTTATTTCAGCTATTTTAATGTATTTTGGATATTCAAAATGATTTATTTTAATTAATAACGACTAAAAATTTACTTAAATGAAGTTAGAACGTATAAATTTATTTTAATTATATAACGATCCTGAAATGGCGCGGTAGTTTGAAAATTTAATTTTAAATTTCAATTGAATATATAGAATTCAATATAAATCGGATTTCAGTAAAACCAAACATATTTGAATCTGTTTAATTATCTTTCTAACGAATGTAAGAAACAGAGATTTCATAATATAAATTGAAAGTTATGTCTAGTTTAAAATTTGAAATAGTCGCTATGGAATTTATATATATATTTAGTAATATATACCCCTTAAAAATAGCCATTTTGCAAATGATCTCCATTTTCGAAGAAACCACTTTTGTCGGACCCAGAATGTCAAATTATTGTTATATTCCAATTTTAATAATTCTTGGAACTAATATGTGAGTGTGGTGAATTTAAATGTGTTTGGTACTTTAATTTTGAATTTAATTGACTGGAGAATGACCATTTTTCAAACGGTCTCCAAATTCGACGAATATAGTTTTGTTAGGACCGTATTATCAAAATATAGCTAGATTTATTTTTTGAGAATTTTTGGGGTCAGTATGTGGTACCAGTAAATTAAAATGTACGTTGAAATCAATTTTAAACAGTATATTAATTTATATTTTAATTTTGATGAAAACTGATCGAAACAGTTGAATTGGCTTGTCGGACATATCCCATTGTGTCCGGAATGGGGGTATTTAGCAATTGGCGACAATCGTTGGGTTTGATTTGGAGTTCAAATTTATAAACAAGTATTTAATGAATTAAATAATATAAAATATAGTGTATATATGTCCCCCATAAGTCAAAACCCTTGGAAATTTTTGACTGTGGTCAACGCCCAAACCAAGCCGCTATTTAAACCAATTCAAAGGCAGAAGTTGCTCAGTTTTTAAATTCCTAAATCTCCCAAACGGATTCAAATTAAAACATGGTTTCAAATTAAAATCGGTAGAGATTTCTCTGCTCTATCATTTCATATGGAGGAGATCAGTTTTTATGGTGTTAATCGTGGAAAATTGAAGCCAAAACAGGCTGCCGTAGCACCACTTTTTCCGGCGCTGGAAGGCACCGAGTAAGTGGCGGTTGTAGGAAGGGGACGATGCCTTGAAGCTCTTCAGCGTGGTGAACTCCGATTGGAGACTAGCGGCTTATGGGTGGCGCGGCAGTTGACATGTCAAAGGGAGCAGATGGACTCTTCGTGAACCAGAAATGAACAGAGAAGATGCAATGTAATTTTTTAACCATGTAATTAATAAAGTGATTACGAAAATTTATTATATAAATTAGCATCGATTTTATTTTCAGTTTCTTTTATGAATATATATATATATAAATAAATAGCAGATTTATATATTTATATATATATATAATTAGTTTAAAAATCAGATTGTTATATATACTAATATTAGTTTAAAAATGTATATTTAAAAGCATTAAATTAAAAACGTAAATTTTTATGTAATAAAGCATTAATAAAATGTGATTTTTATTATATAGATAACAATATGAAAATGTTATTTTTATAAAATAGCATTGTAAATAAAAATGTGATTTGTATAAAATAGCATTGTAAATAAAAATATGATTTTTACAAAATTGCATTGTAATATGATTTTTATAAAATAGCATTAGTTTAAAAATATTCTTTTTATATAAACAACTTTGAAATAAAAAAAATGGTTTTTATATATATAGCTTTAAAATAAAAATATGATTTTTAATTTATATAACAGTCAAAATAAAATGTGATTTTTATATAGAAAACATAGTTTAAAACTGTAATTTTTATTATATATAACACTGGGATAAAAATATGATTTTTAATATATATATAGCATTATAAAAATGATTTTTAATATATATAATAGCGTTGTTAAAAATATGATTTTTAATATATATAATAGCGTTGTTAAAAATATGATTTTTAATATATATAATAGCGTTGCCAAAAATATGATTTTTAATATATATATATAGTGTTATAAAAATATGATTTTTAATATATATAGCGTTATAAAACAATGATTTTTAATATATAATAGCGTTATTAGCAATATGATTTTTAATATAAATCGCGTGAAACAGATTGCGATGGAATCAAGGTGAAGAACACTACGCACTGGAACAAATCCAAATCTAAACCGTCCAATAAAGAATGACGGAGTGGAAACCAAAGGTGAGAATTCCTTCTCACTCTAATTATTTTACTGTTAAATATAAACTAGGATGCAGACGGGGCTTAAAAGCCCCCAACACTATTTATTGTACAAACCATGATTGTTTGTTTGGATTGTGACTGAAATTGTTATTGATTGATATTGTTGTATATATATAATTATTTATATAAAAATTATCATGAAAAGAAAATAAAATAATTATTCATTTACAAATCGGACGGTTTGTTTATGTACATCCATTTAACTGATATTTATTGGGACGATAAATTTTACACATTACCCAACTCCATAAATAATAATTAGTATTTGTTATTTGGAAACCCCACATTGGTATTGGGATGATATTGGACATACACTAATGCCAACATTTAGTTGTATGTCAATCGATGGGTTGACAGGCTGTGATGAGCGTTAATTATTTATTTTTAACACTTATACAGTTGTAAATTGCACTATGAATGATGGTTGATTGTGTATCATTATTGTTATGTACATGTGTTGTATGAAATCCATATAAATACATTATATGGTAATTGATTTTTTCTAATTCCAATTCAGGAATAACGAATAATTTAAAATAACGAATATTTTAAAATAATATTCAGTAAAGGATTGAAATGTGAATTTGATGTCCGATTTTGGATGGACACGAAAATATTGAAATATGTGAAACCGTGTTGATTAGGTTTGTGCCATTTTAGCGCAAACGATATTTATATCGATTTTATTCATTTTTATAATGAATATCGAAAAGGAAATGATTTCAAAATCTGATATTTTGAAAATATTATCATTTTAATATTATAATGATATGGAATATTCTGTTTTGATTTAAAATTGAAATGAAAGTGGGAACCATTTTAAAACGAATTATAAAAAAACGTTTTAAATGGAAATCGATGAAATATATATATTATATATATTTAATGGCCTGGATAGAACACGCCGCGCCGCGACCGTTCGCGAATTTCGATCATTCACTTCGAGTTGACATTACGGGAGATCCGGCTGTCGGACTCTCCTAAAACCGGAACCGTTGGGTTCGTATCGAAAAGAAATTTCCAACGAATATAAGAGATTTGAAATCTAATGGTTATATTTGGAATTATGTCCAAATCAAATTTGGAAAAGGTCGTTGTAAGTGCATTTCGATGACCGTTTATGGAAATCGACTGCAAGTGCATTAATAAAATTATTTAAAATATTAATAATTTATGTAAAATCATAATAAATGATTTGAAAAGAATTTGGATGAAAAATTCCACATTTGTAAAGATAAAAATATATTTTTATCAGAATGAACTAGTTATTAACTAGAATAATAATCCAATATTTTTAAAGGAATAAATTGGATTTGAATTGGTTTTAAAAATAACCAGAATTTTCCAATAAATTAATTGGAATGGATTGGAAATAATCTTTGGAATATTTCGGTATTGGATTCCGTGGTTATACGGATATTGTTATGGGAATTTGGAAGATACAGATATCGTTATTCCCAATACAATATGCGTTAGTTTCAGAATTTGATATTGAATATAAGCCGATATAATTTCTATTCAGAACCTTGTATTTAATATTAAATTGGATTTTGGGCTTGTCGTAAACAGTGTCTCAAATAACACTGTTCTTAAACCCAGTTGAGAAAAGAGTAAATCTTTTAATTAAGATTTGGTAAAGTTTTCCAATTAATTAATATTAAATTGGAATTGAATAAAAGAATATTCTGGATTGGAATGAGGCGTATGTTGTGTTTTTATAGCACTTGTTTATAAGATATGCAAGTTATTCAGAAAGACCTGGTTTATCCCATTTTGAATAATTGATATGACGATAAGTCGACGATGAAGACCGGAGATCTTCACATCGTTTGGATGATTATTGATGTCTTGACTTGGCTGTACATCCAAGACAAGGTAATAAGTGGTGATCGTCTAGACGTACTTGGAGATCGACCGGATATTTGAGGACCTCTCTCCTGTTTTGGACTTATGGGACGAGGAATAAGGTGCCTCCTGTTTCGTTTAGACCCAGAATGGACTTTTAAATGCATGTGTGTCTGACATTGGATTTTATTCTGTATTGATTGATTTCTATTAAATATATATATATATATCTATTTGGTGGCAGAGAATTTATTCTCTTGCTTAACACCCTTCTCTAAGACATACGAGCTTAGAGGTTATATATCGATAGATATCAGTCGCATGGCGTGAATTGTCAGTGTGGCACGCTGAGATGCAAATGATCAAGGCTTATGTTGAAAAGCAGAGTCTTGTGGTTGATGATCAAAACACGGCTTTAAACAGCATAGCTTTGTGTATAGCGTTAATTCGTGATCCTCACACCCTAGTGTGAACCAAACACGGGAGAGGGACTTGGGGAGGACATGCGTTTCTTTTTAGCTAGGAGTGGTGTCATGGTATGGAGCTCAGACATTTCACTTATGTGGATGATGGAAAGCGAGGCGCCTCGGATATATCGGTCATTATGGGGCCGATGGATGGATATTCTCGACATACTGACCAGACTTACGCCCCATATGGCAGGAAAACGTATTGTTCAGGAATTACTAATCCACTAACGTAAGTGTGGACCGGACCTAACGCTCCAAGGGCTCACCAGAGTCTGGGTCATAAGGCACGGGCTAGAGTGTCTCGAATTCAGTAAGGACGATCCCTGGCCTTGGTTCACAGATGGAATCCAATTTCCAATACGTGACATTTCAGTTTTGATTATAGAGCCTGGTATGGAGCCATGATATATGGTACCCATGCCATTTATGATTGATACATTTATATTTGAAGTTGATTTTGACACTATATACTTATAGTAATATCAGAATGATTTGTTTTAAACATACCAAGCATGTTTGGCTATTATAAGGGAAAACTTTATTCTTCTGCTTGCGTTGCATTGTGTGATGGGACTTGAGTCTTATAATAGCTTCATTTTTTGAAAAGCATTGCGCTGATTATAAACTGTTTTATGTACTAGTATTCTTGGGAGAAAACTCATTCCGTGTTATACATCGTGGTCCCTTGATTTACTTTAGTTTCAAAGTAAAGTTTTAAATAACTGTTTTAGTTTTCACACCAGTCCCATAACTGACCGGAGTTTATTGTTTTTACCTAAACTCTGGGTGCCCCTATTTTCCACATGGACAGCTAGTAGTTTTAGTTTTGCAGATATCATTTTCACAAGATCTTGGATTTGCAGCTGGAACTATATTTGGAAAGCTCTATATCCGTGTATTTCTTTCAGTTGTGTTATGTATTATTTTTCCGTTGCATTATAATTTAAATCTCTAATATTTATCAAATGTGTATTATTTATCCATACTCTGTTATATTCTTGTACTCTGATGTAATTGTAGTAATAAGCAATGAAATGTTCTTCTGTTTTGTTCTGATTTGTCGTGTTCTCAACTCAATCCAAGCTTTCCCGAAAGGGCGAGTTTGGGTCATGTCAAAATCTGTTGCGATGCCATTTCTGACAATCGAAATTTACTATCGTGAACAACAATACAGTGGTGAATGCGATTAGAGAAGTCCGATGGAATGGTTTGAAGTTTGGTTTGAAAACAGAAGAGGTGTAACAATCCGGAATTTCGAAACCAATTTAAAATATTTATTTTAGAAATTTTAAAGGATTTTGAGAATTTAAAATGATTTATTTTAAATAAGACAAAAAAAATTATTTTAATCGAAGTTAGAATGAAAAATTTAATTTAATTATAAAAGTAGTTTGAAATGGCGCGGCAGTTCGAAAATTCAATTTTCAATTTCAAATGAATATACATAATTCATTTTAAATCAGAATCGGACGAAACAAGAAATATTTAAATCTGTTTAATTATATCTTTTTAACGAATGTAAGAAACTGATATTTCACTTTATAAATTATATGTTATGTCCAATTTGAAATTCAGAAAAGTAGCTGTAGAATTTATATATATTTTAATATAATATATAGCCCTTAAAAATAGCCAGTTTGCAAACGACCTCTGTTTTCGATGAAACCACTTTTGTTGTTGGATTCAGAATGTCAAATTATTGCTAGGTTTCAATTTTCATAATTTTTCGAATTAATATGTGAGCGTGGCAAAGAAAAGGTGTTTTGTCAATTTCAGTTGAATTGGATCGACCAGAAAATGGCCATTTTTCAAATAGTCTTCAAATTCGATGAAATTAATTTTGTTAAGACTGTATCGTCAAAACATAACTAGATATAATTTTTCTGTAATTTTTAGAGTTAGTATGTGGCCTCAGTAATTTAAAATATACGACTAAATTAAATAATTAAATGTTTTATATTTTAAAATAAAGAAAACTGGGCTAAGACGATCAAGCGGGCTAATGGGACCTAGTCCATTATGTCCCGAAGGGGGGTATTTGGCTAGGGACAACAGTAGTTGGGCTAAATTTGGAGCTGGTAGGAATTAACAGGCTATTTTGGTAAATTAATGAATTAAATTAATATTATATTATAAATAGGACAAAACCTAAAACCCTAGTTCTAAAATGGTAGTCGCCAGGTCTAATTTCATTGGCCACTTTCCTCCCTATTTCATTCCTTAATAATTTCTAAACCCATTCGAATTAAATCATGAATTCAAAACCGAAATGAAAGAGCAATCTCCAATCTTCAAAATGGTACGGTTGTGATCGGTTTTCGATCATCATGGCGGCGGATTTTGTCCTTCGAATGGCCAGCGCTCGCACCCAAATTTTGGGCTGAGGAGGACTTCCAACTGGAAGTAGCTTGGGGCATTGGAGGAGCATGTCAAGAGGTACGGCGTGGCGGTGTCAGATCGTGTGTCGGTGGCTTCTTGGTGCATGCGCAAGTGGATGTAAAGAGCGACGGTTTAGGTTTCCAGAATTGACGATAGAAGAAGGAGAAACAAAAGGAAGCCAGCCTAATTCTCTTAGATTAAGGTTAATTAAGTCCTTAATTAATTTATTTAATAATACAATTAAATTATTCAAAGGTTTAAAATTGTGTAACTTTGTCAAACAGAAACAAAATTACATGAAATCAGTTGCGTCGGAATCACAATGATGAGATCTACAACATGGCACAGATAAGATCTGAATCAAAGCATGATGAAAATTCAGACAAAACTCAATGTGAGATTTCTCAATTTAAAATTTAAAATTAATATATATATACAGAAATATATATTTATATTTATATTGATTATGGTGATGATGATTTGCTGAATTAAATGGTTGTATGATAGAAATATGATCTCTACATGTTAATATAGAAATATCCTTTTGTTAGATCAGTTATGTTAACATAGAAATATCATTTTGTTGGATCAGTTATGTTAATATAGAAATATCATTTTGGTTAGAAATGTTACATTAGAAATAAAAAAAAAAATTGTTATAAAATATATATTAGAATAAAAATAACATTTTGATATAAAATGTTACATTGGAAATAAAAATAACATTTCGATATAAAATGTTACATTGGAAATAAAAATAACATTTCGATTGAAATAAAAATAACATTTTGATATATAATGTAACATTGGAAATAAAAATAACATTTTGATATAAAATGTAACATTGGAAAATAAAAATAATATTTTGATATAAAATGTAACATTGGAAATAAAAATAACATTTTGATATAAAATGTTACATTGGAAATAAAAATAACATTTTGATATAAAATGTTACATTAGAAACAAAAATAGTATTTTTTCATAAAATGTTGCATTAGATTAAAATGCCATTTAGTTATAAAATGTTACATTAGATTAAAATAACATTTTAGTTAGAAATGTTTATTTAGATTATAAAAAAAGTCATTTTTCTTATTTTAGATTAAAAAATATCATTTTATATAGAAATGTCAAATTAGATTAGAAATGTCATTTTATATAGAAATGTCAAATTAGATTAAAAATGTCATTTTATATAGAAATGTCAAATTATATTAAAAATGTCATTTTATATAAAAATGTCAAATTAGATTAAAAATATCATTTTATATAGAAATGTCACATTAGATTAGAAATGTCATTTTATATAGGAATGTTGCATTAGATTAGAAATGTCATTTTATATAGAAATGCTACATTAGATTAGAAATGACATCTTTGTTAAAAATATTACATTAGAATAATCATGTCATTTTTGTTAGGAAATGTCATGTTAAAATAATGATGTCGTTTTATTAGAAAATATCATGCTAAATGATCATGTCGTTTTATTAGAAAATATCATGCTAAAGGATCATGTCGTTTTATTAGAAAATATCATGCTAAACAATCATGTCATTTTATTATAAAACGTTATGTAAATTAGAAATGTCATTTTACATAGAAAATGTTATGTTATTTAAAAATGTCATTTTACATAGGAAATGTTATGTTACTTAAAAATATCGTTTTATTAGAAATATCATGTTAAAGTAGAAATGTCATTTATTTAGATTATGTTAATTAGAAAGGTCATTTTACTAGAAAATCGATCATAAGTTAAAAAATGATTTGAGCTAGACTAAGACATTATCATTATAATGTTAGTAAGGTTGTTGAAATTAAATTATATATATTTATTTATAATTTAAACAGTGAAAATTGGTTAAATTTATTAACTATTGATTTAATTAAATAACTGTTGTTGTTTGAAAATGTAACGAACAGGGATTTTCGACCCCAAAAATCGACACAAAAACACCGTGTCGAACATTCAAGCATCGAAAACACCAGAACTTTACTAGAAAGAAATTAGAGGGTGAGATAAGGAAGAAAGAAATAGTAGAATAGAAGAAGAAGATTACCAACACAACACCATCAGTCTCACGTCGCAGCGGAACAAAGTATAATATATAAATAACTTTATTTAGAGCTTTGAAATAAAACTTACAACCATCAGAGTACATCATCACATCTGGACAGTTATAATAATCTGTCCTCATATACATCACACAACGGAAATAATACTAGATAATGTCATACATCTGAACACCCTCAGCTCGTCAATGGACTTCACAGCATCCGATAACCTTGACCTGTACAACCCGGTCTAACCCGAGCATAACAACACCGGGTCAGTCTGGTGAACCAGAGTGAGAAAACTCGCTAAGTTTATAATATCATACATCTTGATTTTAACGTTAAAAAATCCTTTCGAAATAAAAGGATAATCGTAAGACCGAATCCACATATAAACATGGACGGTTTTTACCTTACGATAACCCAAAATATTTTTGAAATCAATACTCGTCTGATATAATAATAATATCTAAATACAAGTAAATACAATCTAGCGAAATGCTTGTATCTCACGCTCCACATACATATTATACAAACAAAACCGTGGGTGCTTATTGGAGATTGGATTCCAACTATGACAAGGTATGGAACCACCTACAAATAGTTTATCTCTAGAGGCGAATACATTGGTGTAACACCCCACCTCCATTAAGGACACTCACAAAGGGAATGCCTTTACTTTGGTGGAGCGTTTTAGTTGACAGAACAGAAATTTACAAGACAGATAAACAATACTTGAGAAATTATAACTTTATTACAGCGGAAAATAGAAATCAGTATGGTTACATCTTTACCAAAAACTCAAGTACATAAATATCAGTCTTGTTCAGAAAGTCATCAGAGTACAAAACTTTAAAATCATAATCCCCATAAAAGGTGCCATAAGAAGTTAAGCCATGCTTTACGCACATCTAGTACTTCAAGCAGAAGAAATCCGGATCAAGCTAAAGTATTCCCTCCTTGGAAAACCTAGGGGGGAAACGGAAGAAAAGGGGCGAAAACAAGCAAGGTCAGACATAAAGTCTGGCAAGTCCAGTGACTTTCAGCATATGAACAGATAATAATAATCATGGCATGCAAATAAAACTAGATGAGAGATAACAGTAACGGGAGCAGCAGATGTACTTAGGTTAAATAGAAGAAACAGAATAATATTACTTTTCATCTCTCTGCACTAATACTAGTATAACAGGATTAGGTGTCACCCTAATGTCTAAACTGAAACTGAAACAGGAACAGAATAATTTCCACAGAAGAGAATACTAGTAATGGGCCTTTACCACCCCAACAGAAACAGACAGAAACAGAATGCTAATAATGAGCCTTTACCACCCGAGCAGAAACAGACAGAAACAGAATGCTAATAATGGGCCTTTACCACCCGAACAGAAACAGACAGAAACAAAATGCTAATAATGGGCCTTTACCACCCGAACAGAAACAGAATGCTAATAATGGGCCTTTACCACCCGAACAGAAACAAACAGAAATAAAATGCTAATAATGGGCCTTTACCACCCGAACAGAAGGTACAAAAACAGAAACAGATTAATCCCTAGGGAATCAAAATATAGAATTAGGTGTGCACTAGTAAATGGGCCTTTACCACCCGAACAGACAGTACCACACAGACAGGTGTTGCCACCCAACAGAAACAGACGATACCAACTGAAACAGACAGAACTAAGTGTACCCTAAAACCCTACCCCAAGCGATCGGCTCCCTAATACATAAATACCCTGTGTCGGCTCCACAATAGGGTGTATCACTCCCTAAAGTGACAACCAATTGGCACATACCTATTTACAGATGTCACGGCGTCTTACATCCTCAGACGCAGACCGGGATCCATGCACGCACATGAACCGGTTGGAACGCACCATCAACACCCCTCGCCATTATTAGAATGAACCACTTATAATTAGTTCAGTAAGCGTGCCCGGACCCTACCTACTGTTGGGTCAAAGTTTTGATACCAGAAAGGGTTACTGACTAATATGGGTCCCAAACAACATATGACACAAGTAATTTCCCTCCTAACCTTTTGTCCCCAGACTAACAGATTTCAGATTAACTTGTTTACAAGTTCAGACATACAGAGTTCAGATCAACTAGTTCACAGATTAGACAAGTTTTCACACTAATGGATCAGATATACGCATTTAACAGATTTACAGATTTGTCTAACTTCGTAATTGGGCCTACAGATTCACGAAACGGGTTTGTTTAGTTCATTATCCAATTGGTTTAACCCTATCCACCCAACACGGTTTAGACATCATATTTATCCCAGATTTGCATTAATATTAATGCACAGACCTCTCACATTAGGTCGGTAGCTTTTGGCCGCTGGATATGCCGGGCGGTTCAGGGAAGACTTGTAGTGACCCGCATTTTCAGCTGTTGAATAATTAATTTATTTAATTATTAAATATCGATTTATCGATATCGAGAACGTGAATTAAATAATATTGAATATTTAATTAATAATTATAATATAATAATATATTATAATGTCGAAATAGTCGGAAATAGTGAAATTCACAATATCGTGTGAATTGAATAGCATACGAGATTTGGTGGGGTTTCGAGTCGAAATATAATAACGAATATATTCAATCGACGACAGTTTGAATGTATAATTATATTTTAATTAAAATCGAGCGCGTAACGACGCGGCAGTTCGCTATTTGGCAATTTGAACTTCAAATGAGTATACAGGGTTCGTTTTGAATCGGATCTCTGTGAAACAAGAAACGCACGGAGCTGGTGGAGTATATCTTTCTAGTGGAAGAGAAGAATCAGGATTTCGTCGTGTAGATTTTGAGATATGTCCAAATCAAATTTTAAAATAGTCGCTATAGATTCGTTTATCGACCGTAATGGGTTATTCGATATAACTAGAGATAGGGTTTGAATCTAGACAAGGTCCTTTTGGGAAATAGTGATAGTTTAATTTTTAGAATTTTACTGTAATTTTTAATTAATTTAATAAGCAACTTTTTATTTGAAGTATTTGGCACTCTGTATCGACATTTCGGGGTTTCACAGTATGAGTCCATCTACCGGTATTATTACATTTTTGGGACCAGAGCACGTCACTCATTTCAATGGTATTTTTGTTTCTGTCCATAACAGTCCCTATGTGAACAGAATATTTCATAGTGGGGTACGCTATGTTTTTAACTTAAAACAAACTAAACTGAATGGTTAACTGGTCAAACGAACTCGAAATTCAACGAAACAAGTTTCATACGAAACCTTAGGAAGAGGTCTAGTGAAACGTCAAGGCCTCATATTTTTAGGATTTTTTCTGTAATTTTAATGAATTAATACTCAGTGTTTTTCATCAATATTTTTTAGGGGATTTTTACAAACGGTGTCAGAATTCGATGAAACCTGTCCCATTGGATCCGGAATATTTTTCTATGCTAGGAATAGCTTAGTTTGCCAAAAACAGTGATCGTACGAACTTGTTTCAAAAGGATACTTGGTGTATAAAAAATACAAAACTAAATATTCATTTAAAGGATCCAACTTTCAAATCTGTATAAATACCCCTTCTGCAAGTCCTTAAAACCTAATCTCTACTTTTTCTCTGGTAAATTTCTTAGCCGCCACTCTTTCTTATAAGAAAACGAAGAACCCTATGTTTAAAAATCCTCAGAAAATCAAACAAAAACTGATAAATCTCAAAGCTTATGTAATCGAATTCACGGAGGCTCCTCAAACCAAAAAGGGCGTACATTTCTGGAGCTGGCGATTTGTTGTAGATGCTGGAGCGTTCGAACACAGCGAAGACAACGTGAAGGAGAAGCGAGGAGGCGTGGGGTTTAAATGAACACGGCAGTAAAGGGGGGGCTCGTTTGTTGCTGTTGCGTTTTTGGAGCTGTGGGTTTTTGAACTGTGCGACAAGCGGTTGGCAGGTGGAGTTCGCAGGTGAGTTGGTGATTATCAAATGGAGGAGGAGTCTTAAATGAGTGGTACGGTTTCGGTTTTTTTCTTCTGAAGCTGGAGAGGATGGATTCAAGGGACTGACGAACGTGAAGGGAAGAGGGTCGTTGGATTTCTCTTGCACTGTGTGTTGTACCCGTGACCAGTTGGATGGAATATCTCGAGACAGTAGAAGGTATAGTGATGGTTTACTGAAGTTTATATTGGGAGTGTGTGAGTCTGTTTACGGACGGGAAAGGGTACGAGAACGATGGGGAGAATGAGGCAGTTCGTTTTGTTGTGTACGGGAGATTGGGGAAGAGGATGTCGCTGGTTAAGGATGGTCCAGCGAGGCGGGGACTCAGGTGAGGTGTAGGAGTGGAAGTCAGGTTCCATTTGAGTTGATCGAAGTGGGTGTGTGTGTAGGATGGTGAAGAGGAGTGCTGGTGGGTTACAAAATGTTGGGTCAGCCCAATGATATATCATAAAGAAAATGTCAAATGGATTGTGCTGAGCATCTGAGTGATGGGGGATCAAAGTGTATATAACTGGTTATCAAAGAGTTTCTACAGGCAGTTGTTTAGATGGGCGGATATTTACGAGAGGTGAGGCCCAACTAAATAATGAAGTAAAGTTTTAATTTAAATAAGGTATTTAACATTGTAAAATGTATAACCTTGTGGTACGATGTCAGAATTGAGCGCAGTCTGGAGCTTGGAAATCATATCAGAGAATGCTACACGATGGAACCGGTTGAAAATGATCTAGAGCTTAGCTGGATTTATGACAAGATAAAAAGACTGAACTGAATCAAATCAAAGACAGTTAATCGTTTTTAACGATAACAGCCCAATGTGAGTAAATCTCACTAACTCTGAACAGTTTATAATTTCATGTTGTATTGTTAGAACTGTTAAAATTGTCTGTTTGACTGTGTGTTGATTGTTTGATTGAACTGCTAGTCAGTTAGTTAAATTTCTATATTGATTCTGTTTAATAGAATATATCAGATGGAACTGAAAGTGATGTTATCTATATTGTCTAACATCTGTGATGCAGGGAAACAGGTTGGAGGAATCCGACTGGATTCCTCAACAGTTATTTTATTGTTTTTAATATATTTTGATATATGATGTGAATTATAACCTGTTGTTGATTGTGTGTGTATGGACGATATTGAACATCGTGATTTGATATGATTGAATACCATAACATACGGGATGTTGATAAGGAGATTTTCAAAGTGATATTGAAAACAGAGATATTTATAAATTGAAATATTTATAAATAAGGAATATTTATAAATTGGGATATTTATAAATAGGAGATATTTCAAAAAAGAAAATAAATTCAAAACATTTTTCTTTTTGAATGGAAAGGCCTGTGTGGCGAGTTTGGGGATTTTCCCGATGCTCCCGATACAAAGGAGGTTATGGCGAATTTTCCCGGGAATTTAAGGAGTTAGAATATTTCAAGAATAAATTTGAAAAGGTAATATTTGTAAACCATTTACAAATAGAATTGGAAAGGAAACATTATAAAAAGGAAAATCATTTTTAAATGGTAGAACCGTTATTTAAAAATAAATCTTTTCCAATGAATAAAACATTGTTAAAAAGGAAATCTTTATAAAGTGAATAAAGTAATCGAATATGGTATTCGAAGTTAGTAATCGAATATGGTATTCGAAGTTAGTTAATCGAATATGGTATTCGAAGTTAGTTAATCGAATATGTTATTCGAAAGGGGTTAGTCAAGTCGAGTTAGTCAATTAGAATTAATCAGTTAGAGTTAACCAATTAGAATTAATCAATTCGAGTTAATCAGTTAGAGTTAACCAATTAGAGCTAATCAGTTAGAGTTAATCGAATATAGTTTATTCGAATAGAGTAAATGAGTTAATCGAATATAGTTTATTCGACAGGAGTTAAGTGAATTAGTTAAGTTAAACTAAGTGAATTAGTTAAGTGAATTGGTTAAGTTAACCAAAGTGAATTAGTCGAGTTAATCAAAGTGATTAGTTCAGTTAATCGAGATAAGTAAATCAAGTTAGGTTAATCGAGTTGAATTAGTCAGTCGAGTTAATAAATTGAGTTAGTCAAACCAAGTAAAACCAGTTAAAGTTAAAAAGGTTGAGTTGATCGGGTGGTTCGACCAAGTTAGTCGAGCCTAGTTAATCGAATCGAATTGGTCGAACCAAGTAAGTCGAGTCAAGTTAAGTTAGTCGAGTTAAGTTCGTCGAGTTAAAGTTATCGATGTTCGTTTCATCGACAGGAGTTACGATGTTCGTTTCATCGAAAGGAGTTATCGATGTTCGTTTCATCGAAAGGAGTTATCGATGTTCGTTTTATCGAAGGGAGTTATCAATTATAGTTTAATCGAAGTGAGATTTTCAAATAAGAGATATTTGAAAAGGAAGAGTTATCGAATATTAGTTATTCGAAGAGAGGTTATCGAATATCGTTTATTCGAGAAGGAGTTAATCGAATATAGGGTATTCGAAGAAGAGTTAATCAAATAGAGATTTCTCGAAGAGAGTTAATCGGCAAATTTGATTATATCGAATTCGGGAAAGTACTTATACTTTCCAGTGTTTAAATAGAATTTTATTTATATTTAAACAAATAAGTGTTAGGTTAACTATTCACTAATAAGAATAGAAGTTATAATTTAAGTTAGATAATTCGAAAGGAAGGATTATAACGTTATCGTTATAACCAATGTTTTAAATATAGAAGTGGATTAGTAAAATTGAATCCGAGAAAAAGCGTAGAGAAGTTGTTAAAGATTAGAAGATAAACTTTGACCATTTCGAAGTTATAACGTTGTTCAGTTAAGGTCTGAGAGGTAATTATACCCCAACTTGAGTGACTTCCTTCTTAACTAAGAAATGGTAAGGTTTGATCGTAAAGGAGTTTTGGAAATGTTTTCCAAACGAGAATCAGAAATGTTTTTTGATAAAAGAAAATAAAAATTTAGAATATAGGGAAACAGGAGATAAGTAAATAAATGAACTAAAGAGATTTATGTCAAATGATGTTTGTTCGATATAATTTCCATCTGGAAATAATATCGTTGTTTGCACACTTGTTTTTCTTTAATAGTTAACTCACCGACTATTGAAGTTTTGACCATTTTAACGTTGTTAATATGGAGAGACCGGTTGGATTATTATCCATAGAACCACTCTGTATTGGCATAAGCGTCACGAATCATATATGCCAAAGATAATTGAAGACGGAGTAAAATGCAAGGGCTATCCGGTTTACAGAATAGTGCCTTCGGTTTGTCCAGTCCCAGGACAACTAGTATGGACGAAGGTCTGACAAAGTATATCCAATGGATCGCGTAAGTTGATCTGTTCAAACGTATTCACGTTTGGTGGCGGAGGAATTCGTTTCTCTTAGCTGTATACCCGTGTTATTTTTGGATAAGTCAATTTGTGATTTGGCGGGTATGACGATGTGACATTTCTAAGTGAATGAAGATGGATGTCTGACATAGTATTTCCAGACGGTCACGTACATTGATTTCTTCAACTATACCAAGAGTGGAAGCGGAGAAGGAAACTTCTTTTAGCTGACACATAATGTATGGTTGTAGACATCAATTAGTGATTTTCGATGGATTAGACAATGTAGCATTCGAAGTGAATCTGATGTAATGATAAAGCGTAGCTTCTAGCCTCATCAACCGGTAAATGACAGAAATCGGGCAGGCAGCATGGCTAAGTCGGTCGCACCGAAGTAGGGTGTATAATCACCTATCTAGAGAATATTCATTTGTTTCTTAAATCTATCAATGCTGTCCCATATATATACGGGAACGGTTGCTGATCCCAACCGTTGGTGATGTACATTCGATACACTCAAGCGAAATGAGTGGTCGGTCATGTGTGGCTGAGTTGCAAGATGTTCTTGTTGAACTCCAGTGTATCGTTCCTAGAGTACACTGATCGGAAGGTGATTCCATACCTTGTCATAGTTAGAAATCCATTACCCAATACGTGCTTGCGATTTTGATTGTATACTATATATGTAGAACGTGAGATGAAAGCGTTTCTGCTAGTTGATATCTATTTGTACATAGACATTATTATAATATCAAAAGGTTTTTGATATAAAGATATTTTGGATTCTCATAAGGGGAAAAACCCGTTCCGTTCTGCGGCGTGGTCTTATAAGATATCGTTTACTTGTTCATATGCCTGTTTAAACTGTTTTACTCATACCAGTCCCATGACTGACCCGGAGTTTACTTTGTTGTTTTCCCTAAACTCTTGGGTGCCTAATTTTGTACGGGCAGTCAAGTAGTCAGGAATTTACAGATATACTGGAAGAGCGTGGAGCAGGAGGCTTCAAGATCATATAGCTATAGTTATTTCCGCTGTGTTGTAAGTGCTGTACTCTGATAAGTGCTATTGTATACATAACTGTTATATTTTGAAGTTATGTTATCTATTATATGTTATTCGTTCCGCTGTGAGGTTCGTGTTACTCTGATTTTGTGTTCTTCTTCTTCTTCTATTCTAAGTTTCTATCTTATCTATTCTCACCCTCTAATTTCTTTCACTAACAACCGGGATTTTTCGATGTTTTGGTTATCGACGTCGGGCTTACGTCGATAACCAAAGCCGCTCAAAATCCGGGTCGTTACAGTTGGTATCAGAGCTTAAGTTAAGAATTACTTGGCTCTGTGGCATGACTCGGTAGAGATAGGGTTAGTAATACCCTAGATTGAGTTTGAGTGTATATATACGAGTGCGTATTTGTATTTGATATAAAAATGGTTTTATATTGTGGAGATTCATTGGCTGAGTTGTTTATGAGTTCTGGTCGATCAGTTTGATCCACTGTATCGGTAGGAGTAAATAAACACTCGAATACGATGGGTCGACACAGTATGTTTGGAAAAGAGGGTAAATGAAATAATTCTACCCAAAGTATGTATATTGGAAATATTATAATGTGTTGGTTGTTATTATAATCGAGTAAGATTATAAAAGTGAAACGGTTATGAAAATAACCAATCAAATTTCGTATAAGTATTTCGAAGAGAATTAAATCTGAAATTAAAGTCAGAATTGAAATAAAAAACTGGAAATTCAGATAAGTGGTTGAAATTGAATCTGGATTAGAAATATGTGAATTTTATAATCCTGAGAGGTTTTAAATTTGTTTTAATAAGGACATTTTGAACTAATTCAAGATGGAAGTGTCAAATTGGAGTTTTGAAAAGAAATATAGTATTGAACTCACTTTGATCACTGGAAAATAATTCTGATGATGGTGTACACATCATCAGTGTGATTTTCGAGTTGTAAGTGACGGATTACTACCCAAGATTTTATTTTAAAATCTGTTTTGCGAAAACAAGTTTTTGAGAATTCAAATGTTTTGAATTGGTATTATGATTTCAAATTGACTTGAAATAAAAGCCCAGGAATTTAAATTCTAGAATTTATCTTTAACTTGTTAAGTTAAGTGAAAACCGGGGTGATAAGAGAATAATCTGAAATAGGATTAAGTTGATGAGTTAAGAATTTGAAATTTAGCTGGACTTAGAATTTGAAAATCAAGAATGAAACTTGAGATTGATAATGGGATTCGACTTGAGTATAAGCGAATGATTTGGTTTGACGACATAAAAGTGATTGAGTTTGATTGGGATGGCATTTGTATATGCCGAGTTGATAACAGATGGTAGGGATATAATGATATGCCCAACAAAAAAGGTACCAGTTTATATTTGATATGAGTTTGAGATTTTGATGAGCCGAATTGGCAAGCCGCTTGGCTGTTTGATTTTCTTTTGGGTTGAAGAAGGCCCAGAGAGGCGAGTTGGAGTTTGAGATATTGACCAGTACAAAGGAGGTGCTGGCAAAATTTTTCGAAAAGTTAAGGCGTTAGAAAATTTTCAGAATTTTTGAAAATTTGGTTAGTAGGAATAAATTAATATTTTAGTCAATATTAATTGGTTCAGTTGAAACCGGAGATAAGAGGTAAACAGATAAATTTTTACCCAGTAGATAGGGTCGTCCCCTAGCTTAGCAATTTCGAGGACGAAATTATTTTAAGTGGGGAAGAATGTAGTGACCCGCATTTTCAGCTGTTGAATAATTAATTTATTTAATTATTAAATATCGATTTATCGATATCGAGAACGTGAATTAAATAATATTGAATATTTAATTAATAATTATAATATAATAATATATTATAATGTCGAAATAGTCGGAAATAGTGAAATTCACAATATCGTGTGAATTGAATAGCATACGAGATTTGGTGGGGTTTCGAGTCGAAATATAATAACGAATATATTCAATCGACGACAGTTTGAATGTATAATTATATTTTAGTTAAAATCGAGCGCGTAACGACGCGGCAGTTCGCTATTTGGCAATTTGAACTTCAAATGAGTATACAGGGTTCGTTTTGAATCGGATCTCTGTGAAACAAGAAACGCACGGAGCTGGTGGAGTATATCTTTCTAGTGGAAGAGAAGAATCAGGATTTCGTCGTGTAGATTTTGAGATATGTCCAAATCAAATTTTAAAATAGTCGCTATAGATTCGTTTATCGACCGTAATGGGTTATTCGATATAACTAGAGATAGGGTTTGAATCTAGACAAGGTCCTTTTGGGAAATAGTGATAGTTTAATTTTTAGAATTTTACTGTAATTTTTAATTAATTTAATAAGCAACTTTTTATTTGAAGTATTTGGCACTCTGTATCGACATTTCGGGGTTTCACAGTATGAGTCCATCTACCGGTATTATTACATTTTTGGGACCAGAGCACGTCACTCATTTCAATGGTATTTTTGTTTCTGTCCATAACAGTCCCTATGTGAACAGAATATTTCATAGTGGGGTACGCTATGTTTTTAACTTAAAACAAACTAAACTGAATGGTTAACTGGTCAAACGAACTCGAAATTCAACGAAACAAGTTTCATACGAAACCTTAGGAAGAGGTCTAGTGAAACGTCAAGGCCTCATATTTTTAGGATTTTTTCTGTAATTTTAATGAATTAATACTCAGTGTTTTTCATCGATATTTTTTAAGGGATTTTTACAAACGGTGTCAGAATTCGATGAAACATGTCCCATTGGATCCGGAATATTTTTCTATGCTAGGAATAGCTTAGTTTGCCAAAAACAGTGATCGTACGAACTTGTTTCAAAAGGATACTTGGTGTATAAAAAATACAAAACTAAATATTCATTTAAAGGATCCAACTTTCAAATCTGTATAAATACCCCTTCTGCAAGTCCTTAAAACCTAATCTCTACTTTTTCTCTGGTAAATTTCTTAGCCGCCACTCTTTCTTATAAGAAAACGAAGAACCCTATGTTTAAAAATCCTCAGAAAATCAAACAAAAACTGATAAATCTCAAAGCTTATGTAATCGAATTCACGGAGGCTCCTCAAACCAAAAAGGGCGTACATTTCTGGAGCTGGCGATTTGTTGTAGATGCTGGAGCGTTCGAACACAGCGAAGACAACGTGAAGGAGAAGCGAGGAGGCGTGGGGTTTAAATGAACACGGCAGTAAAGGGGGGGCTCGTTTGTTGCTGTTGCGTTTTTGGAGCTGTGGGTTTTTGAACTGTGCGACAAGCGGTTGGCAGGTGGAGTTCGCAGGTGAGTTGGTGATTATCAAATGGAGGAGGAGTCTTAAATGAGTGGTACGGTTTCGTTTTTTTTCTTCTGAAGCTGGAGAGGATGGATTCAAGGGACTGACGAACGTGAAGGGAAGAGGGTCGTTGGATTTCTCTTGCACTGTGTGTTGTACCCGTGACCAGTTGGATGGAATATCTCGAGACAGTAGAAGGTATAGTGATGGTTTACTGAAGTTTATATTGGGAGTGTGTGAGTCTGTTTACGGACGGGAAAGGGTACGAGAACGATGGGGAGAATGAGGCAGTTCGTTTTGTTGTGTACGGGAGATTGGGGAAGAGGATGTCGCTGGTTAAGGATGGTCCAGCGAGGCGGGGACTCAGGTGAGGTGTAGGAGTGGAAGTCAGGTTCCATTTGAGTTGATCGAAGTGGGTGTGTGTGTAGGATGGTAAAGAGGAGTGCTGGTGGGTTACAAAATGTTGGGTCAGCCCAATGATATATCATAAAGAAAATGTCAAATGGATTGTGCTGAGCATCTGAGTGATGGGGGATCAAAGTGTATATAACTGGTTATCAAAGAGTTTCTACAGGCAGTTGTTTAGATGGGCGGATATTTACGAGAGGTGAGGCCCAACTAAATAATGAAGTAAAGTTTTAATTTAAATAAGGTATTTAACATTGTAAAATGTATAACCTTGTGGTACGATGTCAGAATTGAGCGCAGTCTGGAGCTTGGAAATCATATCAGAGAATGCTACACGATGGAACCGGTTGAAAATGATCTAGAGCTAAGATGGATTTATGACAAGATAAAAAGACTGAACTGAATCAAATCAAAGACAGTTAATCGTTTTTAACGATAACAGCCCAATGTGAGTAAATCTCACTAACTCTGAACAGTTTATAATTTCATGTTGTATTGTTAGAACTGTTAAAATTGTCTGTTTGACTGTGTGTTGATTGTTTGATTGAACTGCTAGTCAGTTAGTTAAATTTCTATATTGATTCTGTTTAATAGAATATATCAGATGGAACTGAAAGTGATGTTATCTATATTGTCTAACATCTGTGATGCAGGGAAACAGGTTGGAGGAATCCGACTGGATTCCTCAACAGTTATTTTATTGTTTTTAATATATTTTGATATATGATGTGAATTATAACCTGTTGTTGATTGTGTGTGTATGGACGATATTGAACATCGTGATTTGATATGATTGAATACCATAACATACGGGATGTTGATAAGGAGATTTTCAAAGTGATATTGAAAATAGAGATATTTATAAATTGAAATATTTATAAATAAGGAATATTTATAAATTGGGATATTTATAAATAGGAGATATTTCAAAAAAGAAAATAAATTCAAAACATTTTTCTTTTTGAATGGAAAGGCCTGTGTGGCGAGTTTGGGGATTTTCCCGATGCTCCCGATACAAAGGAGGTTATGGCGAATTTTCCCGGGAATTTAAGGAGTTAGAATATTTCAAGAATAAATTTGAAAAGGTAATATTTGTAAACCATTTACAAATAGAATTGGAAAGGAAACATTATAAAAAGGAAAATCATTTTTAAAGGGTAGAACCGTTATTTAAAAATAAATCTTTTCCAATGAATAAAACGTTGTTAAAAAGGAAATCTTTATAAAGTGAATAAAGTAATCGAATATGGTATTCGAAGTTAGTAATCGAATATGGTATTCGAAGTTAGTTAATCGAATATGGTATTCGAAGTTAGTTAATCGAATATGTTATTCGAAAGGGGTTAGTCAAGTCGAGTTACTCAATTAGAATTAATCAGTTAGAGTTAACCAATTAGAATTAATCAATTAGAGTTAATCAGTTAGAGTTAACCAATTAGAGCTAATCAGTTAGAGTTAATCGAATATAGTTTATTCGAATAGAGTAAATGAGTTAATCGAATATAGTTTATTCGACAGGAGTTAAGTGAATTAGTTAAGTTAAACTAAGTGAATTAGTTAAGTGAATTGGTTAAGTTAACCAAAGTGAATTAGTCGAGTTAATCAAAGTGATTAGTTCAGTTAATCGAGATAAGTAAATCAAGTTAGGTTAATCGAGTTGAATTAGTCAGTCGAGTTAATAAATTGAGTTAGTCAAACCAAGTAAAACCAGTTAAAGTTAAAAAGGTTGAGTTGATCGGGTGGTTCGACCAAGTTAGTCGAGCCTAGTTAATCGAATCGAATTGGTCGAACCAAGTAAGTCGAGTCAAGTTAAGTTAGTCGAGTTAAGTTCGTCGAGTTAAAGTTATCGATGTTCGTTTCATCGACAGGAGTTATCGATGTTCGTTTCATCGAAAGGAGTTATCGATGTTCGTTTCATCGAAAGGAGTTATCGATGTTCGTTTTATCGAAGGGAGTTATCAATTATAGTTTAATCGAAGTGAGATTTTCAAATAAGAGATATTTGAAAAGGAAGAGTTATCGAATATTAGTTATTCGAAGAGAGGTTATCGAATATCGTTTATTCGAGAAGGAGTTAATCGAATATAGGGTATTCGAAGAAGAGTTAATCAAATAGAGATTTCTCGAAGAGAGTTAATCGGCAAATTTGATTATATCGAATTCGGGAAAGTACTTATACTTTCCAGTGTTTAAATAGAATTTTATTTATATTTAAATAAATAAGTGTTAGGTTAACTATTCACTAATAAGAATAGAAGTTATAATTTAAGTTAGATAATTCGAAAGGAAGGATTATAACGTTATCGTTATAACCAATGTTTTAAATATAGAAGTGGATTAGTAAAATTGAATCCGAGAAAAAGCGTAGAGAAGTTGTTAAAGATTAGAAGATAAACTTTGACCATTTCGAAGTTATAACGTTGTTCAGTTAAGGTCTGAGAGGTAATTATACCCCAACTTGAGTGACTTCCTTCTTAACTAAGAAATGGTAAGGTTTGATCGTAAAGGAGTTTTGGAAATGTTTTCCAAACGAGAATCAGAAATGTTTTTTGATAAAAGAAAATAAAAATTTAGAATATAGGGAAACAGGAGATAAGTAAATAAATGAACTAAAGAGATTTATGTCAAATGATGTTTGTTCGATATAATTTCCATCTGGAAATAATATCGTTGTTTGCACACTTGTTTTTCTTTAATAGTTAACTCACCGACTATTGAATTTTGACCATTTTAACGTTGTTAATATGGAGAGACCGGTTGGATTATTATCCATAGAACCACTCTGTATTGGCATAAGCGTCACGAATCATATATGCCAAAGATAATTGAAGACGGAGTAAAATGCAAGGGCTATCCGGTTTACAGAATAGTGCCTTCGGTTTGTCCAGTCCCAGGACAACTAGTATGGACGAAGGTCTGACAAAGTATATCCAATGGATCGCGTAAGTTGATCTGTTCAAACGTATTCACGTTTGGTGGCGGAGGAATTCGTTTCTCTTAGCTGTATACCCGTGTTATTTTTGGATAAGTCAATTTGTGATTTGGCGGGTATGACGATGTGACATTTCTAAGTGAATGAAGATGGATGTCTGACATAGTATTTCCAGACGGTCACGTACATTGATTTCTTCAACTATACCAAGAGTGGAAGCGGAGAAGGAAACTTCTTTTAGCTGACACATAATGTATGGTTGTAGACATCAATTAGTGATTTTCGATGGATTAGACAATGTAGCATTCGAAGTGAATCTGATGTAATGATAAAGCGTAGCTTCTAGCCTCATCAACCGGTAAATGACAGAAATCGGGCAGGCAGCATGGCTAAGTCGGTCGCACCGAAGTAGGGTGTATAATCACCTATCTAGAGAATATTCATTTGTTTCTTAAATCTATCAATGCTGTCCCATATATATACGGGAACGGTTGCTGATCCCAACCGTTGGTGATGTACATTCGATACACTCAAGCGAAATGAGTGGTCGGTCATGTGTGGCTGAGTTGCAAGATGTTCTTGTTGAACTCCAGTGTATCGTTCCTAGAGTACACTGATCGGAAGGTGATTCCATACCTTGTCATAGTTAGAAATCCATTACCCAATACGTGCTTGCGATTTTGATTGTATACTATATATGTAGAACGTGAGATGAAAGCGTTTCTGCTAGTTGATATCTATTTGTACATAGACATTATTATAATATCAAAAGGTTTTTGATATAAAGATATTTTGGATTCTCATAAGGGGAAAAACCCGTTCCGTTCTGCGGCGTGGTCTTATAAGATATCGTTTACTTGTTCATATGCCTGTTTAAACTGTTTTACTCATACCAGTCCCATGACTGACCCGGAGTTTACTTTGTTGTTTTCCCTAAACTCTTGGGTGCCTAATTTTGTACGGGCAGTCAAGTAGTCAGGAATTTACAGATATACTGGAAGAGCGTGGAGCAGGAGGCTTCAAGATCATATAGCTATAGTTATTTCCGCTGTGTTGTAAGTGCTGTACTCTGATAAGTGCTATTGTATACATAACTGTTATATTTTGAAGTTATGTTATCTATTATATGTTATTCGTTCCGCTGTGAGGTTCGTGTTACTCTGATTTTGTGTTCTTCTTCTTCTTCTATTCTAAGTTTCTATCTTATCTATTCTCACCCTCTAATTTCTTTCACTAACAACCGGGATTTTTCGATGTTTTGGTTATCGACGTCGGGCTTACGTCGATAACCAAAGCCGCTCAAAATCCGGGTCGTTACAAGACTTCTGCCACAAGCCAGACCTAACCTCGTGTCTAAGCATATTTTAGTTATGCCTACGACCTCTCACATTAGACTGACAGTTTGCGGTCGCTGGTTAAGCCGGTTGGTTCCGGGCAGGCTTATACCACAAACAGAGTCTAACCTCGTGTCATAGCCAATTCATTCCAATATAGATTTTTCAGATATCAGACTAATTCTGTTTATTTAATAGATTAAACTTCTGTACAAGTTACAGTAGATTATTCGAGGTTCTATTAACAAGTTTTTCTCAATTTTAAATTGAGCCTACAGATTCACATACTTCAAATTTCAGCATTTCTGTTCCAACAGATTACGTCATTCAACAGATTAAACAGATAACAGATCTTGCAGATTAGGCTATTTAGCAGATTTGGCAGATAAGGCAATTTAACATAATTAACAGATTAGGCACTTCAATCTAATTAGCAGTTTAGGCACTATAATAGAACTAGCAGATTGGGCAATATAACAGATTTAGCAGGTAACAGATTTAGAAGATTATATATATATATATATATATATATCTAAAACTCTATTTACATATCTTTCCCAATCATAAATTTAGCCTATACATGCCTAAATTAAGGTCATAATTCGTAATACAATATATGCCCCTAATTTTAGCCTTAATATTCCCATTTACAGTTCATGTCAAACTAGATTTAATATTCTAGTTCACCATTTAGGTCCAAGACTAATACATATGTAAATCATTATCTATTATAGCCAACTCAAATTATGCCAACATATTTGCTATGCCAGATTTACTTAATTAAGCTACGCTCAATGCCCGTATAACATGTTTCCACAAGTTCTCTAAATACTCATGAAATGGCCCTATAGGTTCGATGTACATAACAGTGAATGGGAATAAACTAGAAAAATTATATAATAAATATGAGATCTAACATCATTAAAGAAATAGGCATAAGAAACTAACTACAATGGTTATAGGCAACTAACCACAATAGTCATGGGCGACTAATTACAATAGTTTCTTATTCAATGTCATACGCAATAGTCTCATGGTCATGAATCATAGTCATAGGAAATAGTCTCATGGTCATGAATCATAGTCATAAGCAATAGTCTCATAGTCAATGGATCATAGTCGTAGGCAATAGTCTCATAGGCAACATTTTCATGTCCAATTATGCATTATTATTTGTCCCAAATTTTAGCGTTCGTGCGTTAATCTCTTATGAGATTCGGCGCAGGCTCATAGTAGCCTGGATATAGAACAAAAAGAAGAAAGAGGTACATAATAGTCACAAAAAAACAGATCTGACAGATGAAAATATACATAACCTCAGATTCAGATTTATAATCATGTCACAATTATAATAACAGTTTATAGCGGAAAATAATTGTACTTGCCTTTTGTGGTTTTAAGAAAGGATAATAAACGGTCATTGATGCAGAAATATTGAATTACTCCTCTTTAATTGTTGTTGTAGCTCTAAATTTTGATTTGAGATTTGATTTAGCTTTTAATTCTATTCAGGTTGGAAGAAGATGCATCAGTCCAAGTTTTGATTCCAGCAGGGTAGCGACGCCATTTTTATTTTTAATTAGAACAGAGGCAGAATATAAACAAAATGAAATTTTGTAGAGAAAATGAGGCTAGGGGGCTGTTTATATAGGATTAGGTGGACAAATCTAGACAGAAACGAGACCGGATCCATCAGAATGAACCAGGTTAAAAAAATTGAGTTTCGGGAGCAGGTCGACCCCCAGGTCGACACTATGGTCGACCTGGTCTAGCCAGGTCGACCCCCAGGTCGACACTATGGCCGACCTGGCCCCTGGGAGGTCGACACTATGGTCGACCCCCAGGTCGACCTGGTCCATGGGCGGGAATTTTCCCGCCCAGCCTGTTCTGGGATTTTGAATTCGGATTTGAATTCGGATTTTCGAGCTGTTTTCGATTCTGAAATTATCTGAAACTTCGGAGGGCCATATCTCCCTCATACGGACTCCATTTCTCGAAAACTCGGACTCCTTTCCAAGCAAAATTTCGAGATGAATGCAATGGCGTAACCCGTTTCCCTTGATTCTTATTTTAAAAATTAATTATTCTCTGATTTGTTACTTATATGTTCACAGAAAATACGGGGTGTTACATTCTCCCCTCCTTAAAGGATTTCATCCCCGAAATCTTCAAGTTAAGAAGAATGTGTCCTACCATCCAGTCATCCATCTACTCAACCATCATCCACAAGCATCCATTGTCCTTAAAAAACTTCTAATGTTGTATGAACATATGCAAAAGTGTGTGTATATGTTCCTTATCTAATGCAAAGATCGGGCGGTCCACTGATTCAGTTGACCTCCTTAATGCGAACTATGTCAGTGTCATGAGTCCAACATGTATGTAATCTTCCTATTTGATACATATCATTCTTATATGAGTGACAACCATTCATTCATATGCAACACCCATGTGATGAGTCAATCATTTTGCATCCACAAAAATTGAAAATGCTCACACATCCATATGCAGTATGAGAGTGTTTTGGAGCCGATCTAGTGTCTAGTGTGTGTATATGCATCCACGAGCAACCACTAGCAACCACTTGCATCCACTTGCAACCATCAAACATAAAATGTCTCAAACACATGTTTACATCCATTAATTTCTACCTAAAGTTCGAAGATTCGATCGATAGGGTACAGTCGAGTGATTGGAGCGAGTGCAGATAAACAAAAACTTGGTTTCCATTAGACCTTGGTTGAGAGACAAATTCCCCTAAGTATCAACCGCAAAGACTGAAATTAACATCAAATTGACACCCAGAGGATTACCCTCCTTAGACAATTTCAAAACTGGAAATCTCAACCTTATCAGAAATATTCTGATATTTACAAATTACCGGTACAGATCAGATTACTAAATGATTCTTAGGAATCTAAGCATGATAAAACCCAGAATGTATGCGTCCTACCTGATGCCTAACACGGATATCTGTCAAACCCCAATCTATCACAAGAAGATGAGTCATAACCTCTATGGGGTTTGAGACTATAACCAGATCAGAAGCAAGACTAGTATTAAAGTGCAGAGACTCGACTACGAAACCAGAATACCATAATCGGAAAGAGTTCTAACTCAATAATCAGATAAGGAAACTAAACTCTCTACGGAAATTTTCCTACTTCTATCCTATCCACCAACTATGAGAGCATTCGCCTGCCTTCTCGAAGTAGGTTATGTCCTCTGTCCTTGCCCCCGTTTCTTCGGGCAATCTCTAGTGAAGTGTCCCATCTTACCACAATTGAAGTGAGTGTCCTTCCTCTTTCAGCAATCCTTGTTCCGATGAGTCAAGCTTGCATAAGTAAAGCACTTTTCTCTTCCTTTATCTTTAGACTTTTCTTCCTTCTTCTGTGTTTCCTTTTTGCCTCATTTGTGAACCAAGTCCATATCCATGAGTTTCTCATCCTTGGGTTGTGCTCCTTAGCCAAACTCCTTCATTCTCATCTTTACTATCCGTGTGTAACATATTGACAAGTCCCTCGAAAGCGGCCTCCATCGCACGGAAAATCCTACAAAGCTCGAAAGAAAATTAGCCGTATGTGAGACTACTGCGGCTACAGATGGAAGTCGGGCGCTTATTTGCCTTTTGACCGGTGTCGTAGTCTTATCAAGCCTACAGAATCATGCCGCGATGAGGATACCTCCCAGAAAGCTGGGAGCCCCAGAAAAAGAAGGAAACAAAGATTCAAACAGAGGGTCAAAAGATAGAGCTCTGGCTTTTGGGGATTATGTTTTTCAAAAATAAGCTTTACTTTTGAAAATACTTCCTTTTAAAACCTTTTTGAAAATAGTTTTCAAAAACTTTACCCAATCTGGTAACCTTCAGCTCTGATACCAAGTGTAACACCCCACCTCCGTTAAGGACACTCACAAAGGAAATGCCTTAACTTTGGTGGAGCGTTTTAGTAGACAGAACAGAAATTTACAAGACTGATAAACAATACTTGAGAAATTATAACTTTATTACAGTGGAAAACAGAAATCAGTATGGTTACATTTTTACCAAAAACTCAAGTACATAAATATCAGTCTTGTTCAGAAAGTCATCAGAGTACAAAACTTTAAAATCATAATCCCCACAGAAGGTGCCATAAGAAGTTAAGCCATGCTTAACGCATTTCTAGTACTTCAAGCAGAAGAAATCCGGATCAAGCTAAAGTATTCCCTCCTTGGAAAACCTGGGGGGAAACAGAAGAAAAGGAGCGAAAACAAGCAAGGTCAGACATAAAGTCTGGAAAATCCAGTGACTTTCATCATATAAACAAATAATAATAATCATGTCATGCAAATAAAACTGGATGAGAGATAACAGTAACTGGAGCAGCAGATGTACTTAGGTTAAACAGAAGAAACAGAATAATATTACTTTTCATCTCTCTGCACTAATACTAGTATAACAGTATTAGGTGTCACCCTAATGTCTAAACTGAAACAGAAACAGGAACAGAATAATTTCCACAAAAGAGAATACTAGTAATGGGCCTTTACCACCCCAACAGAAACAGACAGAAACAGAATGCTAATAATGGGCCTTTACCACCCGAACAGAAACAGACAGAATGCTAATAATGGGCCTTTACCACCCGAATGGAAACAGACAGAAACAGAATATTAATAATGGGCCTTTACCACCCGAACAGAAACAGACAGAAATAGAATGCTAATAATGGGCCTTTACCACCCGAACAGAAACAGACAGAAACAAAATGCTAATAATGGGCCTTTACCACCCGAACAGAAGGTACAGAAACGGAAACAGATTAATCCCTACGGAATCAGAATGTAGAATTAGGTTTACACTAGTAAATGGGCCTTTACCACCCGAACAGACAGTACCACGCAGACAGGTGTTGCCACCCAACAGAAACAGACGGTACCAACAGAAACAGACAGAACTAAGTGTACCCTAAAACCCTACCCCAAGCGATCGATTCCCTAATACATAAACACCCTGTGTCGGCTCCACAATAGAGTGTATCACTCCCTAAACTGACAAACAATTGGCACAGACCTATTTACAGATGTCACGACGTTTTACATCCTCAGAGGCAGACCGGGATCCATGCACGCACATGACCCGGTTGGTACGCACCATCAACACCCCTCGCCATTATCAGAATGAACCACATAATTAGTTAGTAAGCGTGCCCGGACCCTACCTACTGTTGGGTCAAAATTTTGATACCAGAAAGGGTTACTGACTAATATGGGTCCCAAACAACAGATGACACAAGTAATTTCCCTCCTAACCTTGTGTCCCCAGACTAACAGATTTCAGATTAACTTGTTTACAAGTTCAGACATACAGAGTTTAGATCAACTAGTTCACAGAACAGACAAGTTTTCAGACTAACGGATCAGATATACGGATTTAACAGATTTACAGATTTGTCTAACTTTGTAATTGGGCCAACAGATTCACGAAACAGGTTTGTTTAATTCATTAGTCCAATTGGTTTAACCCTATCCACAAAACACGGTTTAGACATCATATTTATCCCAGATTTGCATTTATATTAATGCACAAACCTCTCACATCAGGTCGGTAGCTTGTGGCCGCTGGATATGCCGGGCGGTTCCGGGCAGACTTCTGCCACAAGCCAGACCTAACCTCGTGTCTAAGCATATTTTAGTTATGCCTATGACCTCTCACATTAGACTAACAGTTTGCGGTCGCTGGTTAAGCCGGTTGGTTCCGGGCAGGCTTCTACCGCAAACAGAGTCTAACCTCGTGTCATAGCCAATTCATTCCAATACATATTTTCCAGATATTAGACTAATTCTGTTTATTTAATAGATTAAACTTCTGTACAAGTTACAGCAGATTATTCGTGGTTCTATTAACAAGTTTTGCTCAATTTTAAATCGAGCCTACAGATTCACATACTTCAAATTTCAGCATTTCAGAAAATACGGGGTGTTACAACTGGGTTCAACAAGAACGTCTTGCAACCCGGCCCACACATGACTGACCACTCATTTCGCTTGAGTGTATCGAATGTATATCACTAATGGTTGGGTGCGACCAACCGTCTCCTGAAAAGGGACAGCATCAAAATAGAATAAAGAAACAAATGGATTTTCTCTAGATAGGTGATATACACCCTAATGGGAGCGACCCACATAGCCATGCTTCCTGCCCAATTATTGTCACTTCGCGGTTGTGAGGCTTGTGGTTATAATCTTTTGGAACATCTGGCTGTAACGACCCGCATTCTACGCATCAGAGGATCATAGGATATTTATTTCTTTTTTATATGAAGTCGTATGGTCATGTACTTTTGGGAACGTCTATTGGGATCATTTCCCATGTTCATGATTTTTGTCATTTTTTAATGACCGTTTTGCACCTAGCTGATCTTGTTTCGGCTATAACTTTTGATTGGAAAGGAGTTTTGACCTAAAACCACTTCCATTGACTTCAGATGATGGTTTACAATTCCGTAGAGTAAGTCACATTAGCCAAACAGACTCATCGTTTGGGAGATATGGATGAAACAAGGTTTAGAAGGTGAAAAACAGTTTAACGGGGCCTAATTAGGGTGGTTAGCGAGAGGGCCCATAACCCATTTCGGGATTATGGTTATAGGGAGGCTGTATACAGTAGTGAAATGAATTTCATTTCTTTTTTTAGCCGTCTAAAACTATTCCTTAACCCTAGCCATGGCCTCTACCTTCTAAAATCGCTCTCTAATCAAGGATTAAGCTTAGCAACGCCAAATCAAGGAAGATCTTCACCAAATTAATGTTAAAGCTGCTGTTAGACATCAGTATTTGCCCAAGTCAGCGAAGTTTCAGTTATGAAAATTTTAATTGTGGCAAAGGTGAGTGATTTGCATTGTTTTTCATAATTACGGCTAATTAGGGGTGATTAGCGATAATTAGCGAAATTATGGCTCAAAAAATTCTGGAAAAATTTGTAAAATTCTTAAATATTATTATAGGGCTCTGATAAAAATTTGGGTTAATTTGGACATGTTTTACTAATTGATTGGTTAAGTCATGATTAAGGGGATTTAGGGGAAAATCATGCTTTTTGGATATATTTGATCGAAAATATTTCATGTGAATGATGTTTTAATGTTTTTGATTGATTCTATAAATTGTTACCACTATTTGGAATGTTATGTGATGTCACAGAAAGGTTAGAATGGTTGAAAACGCCATCGTTTGGCGAAAATAGCTTGCTGGAAAAAGTTCTAGATTTTCAGAACCTGTTAGTAGGAACACCCGATCCGTTCCGGATAGGAGCAAGACACCCGATCCGATCCGGATAGGAGAAAGACACCCGAACCGATCCGGATAGGAGAAAGACACCCGAACCGATTCGGATAGGAGAAAGACAACCGAACCGATCCGAATAGGAAGAAGACACCAGAATCGAACCGGATAGGAGAAGGAGACCTGAACCAATCCGGATAGGAGAAGGAGAAAAGGAGACCCGAACCGAACCGGATAGGAGGACGAGACCCGAACCGAACCGGATAAAAGGAGGAGACCCGAACCGAACCATATAGGAGGAAGACCCAAACCTTACCGGATAGGAGGAGGAGACCCGAACCAAACCGGATAGGAGGAGGAGATCTGAACCGATCCGGAGGGGACCAAAACCCGAGATGCAAAGGTAGTCCAAATAGGAAGTAGAATTCAGGATCCAGATGGGAACCAACAAGTTGAATTCATGATTGGACTTTGCTGCGGGACGTGTGCAAAGGGATTATGGACGTCTATAACTTTGACTCACCACGGAAAGACGGATATTGGCTATGGATCAGTGCAGTGAAGTTGTCATGACTTCATGGGGCAAAGTGATCGTAGCAAGGCTATGAGCCAGTGCAGTGGAGCCATCAGGACTCCATGGGGGCAGAGTGGACATAGCAAAGGATTAGTGGCTATGGATCAGTGCAGTGGTGTCATTACGAATCCATGGGACAGAGTGATCATAGCAAGACATGGGGTGGTCAAAGTGGTAGATATTGTATGCTTTATGCACTGAGTGAGAAATCTGAGGATGATTGCTATGCTTGATTGTTTGCCATCACTATGACATGCACACCCCCATCCCCATATCTTTACACCTTATGTTAGTGGTACCTTAGAGTATTGAGCGGTATGTTGTGCTAACTCTTTAATTGCAGGTCCAGGTTTAGGTATGGTTAGTATACCTGTTATTGTTCTGTTTTGCTGCTTATCACTCATACCAGACTTTTGTCTGACCCAGAGTTTAATGTCTCTTCTAATTACTCTAGGTGCTCTTAAACGGGCAGACTATAGATAGGTTAGCTAGTTGTGCACGAGTAGCTGTCGGGAGACGATTAGGAGGCTTCCAAGTATGATATATATAGATATTCTCCCTGTGTTGTTGATGGTCACTTCTTTGGGCATTAGTAGCTTACCTTTCCTTTTCTTTGCTTCAGAGATAGTTTTAAAAGTTGTAATAATGATGATGTGGAACATAAGCTGTAATTTTGGATTTTCTGCTGCAAATGATGGTTTAGTTTTCAGCTTATGCACTGTCTCACCAGTTTGATGTCAAGTATGTTATTATTATATTTTGTTTCATGCGCTATGAGACATTTTATAGGTTTCTTGTTAGTTCTTTCATCTTCTTTCCTTTCTTTGGCGACCGTCCCGTGCTAGTTAGGCATTGGCACAGCGCATTTCGGAGGAAATGTCGGCTGGTCTGGGGCAGGCCGTCACACTTGGTATCAGAGTTTTAGGTTGCATAGTTAACCTAGGGAAAGACACCAGGGAGAGAAGTATACATATATGAGAGCACGTATTTGTGATTATTTTTGTTTTCAAAAGCTATATATATATTATTAGTATAGCTAAGGATGAAGTC
Organism: Allium sativum; assembly: GCA_030737875.1. NCBI lineage: Eukaryota > Viridiplantae > Streptophyta > Magnoliopsida > Asparagales > Amaryllidaceae > Allium > Allium sativum. The sequence continues at coordinate 438,024,314 of CM060912.1, forward strand.
GCACTGCACTGACACCACAAAGAAGATGGTTAAACGTTTCTCTTTACATATTGAACGATGAGCCGATATACGAGGGGTACTGGTAGAGGAGCTAATAATGGGAATGCTCCTGATATGAGGACAATGTTCACTGACTTCATGAGAGAAATGCTTAGAGATGTGCAAGGAGCAGTTCCTAATGCTGCTAATGGTGGTGGTGCAGCGGTGCGGGCGCCTGGGGCTGATTTCACCATGCTTTGTAAGGATTACACTAACCTTGGTGGGAAGCCGTTCCATGGAACGGAGTCGGCTACAGATGTCCAGGATTGGTTGGATAACTGTGAATGTATCTTCGAAGACTTGGGTATCGATGATGCGATGAAGAGAAGGCTAGCATCCCGCCAGCTGCAAGGACAGGCTATGAATTGGTGGAACGCTATTAAGGCAGCAACCCCAGAGGATCAAGTTACTTGGGATCAGTTTAAGACCCAATTCAATGATAAGTTTATCCCAGCTGACTAGAAATCAGAATTGTTTAGGAAGTTCTTGGAGCTTAAACAGAATGGAAGGGCAGTTTCAGAGTATATTGCAGAGTTCGATATTTTATCGAAATATGGGTTATCTCCTATTGATACTGCCGAGAAGAAGAACGAGAAGTTCATAAACTGGCTTGGATCCGTACTTGGGGGAAAGGCTTATTAACCACATCGATGAGACGTTTGAATCGATTGTAGGGAAAGCATTGAGATCGGAGAGTCTTTACCCGAAGTCAAAGACTAAAGTTGCTGTTGTATCTGCAGGAGAGCCAAAACCACAAGCAGGCGGTGGAGGCAAAAATAATTCTCAGAATAAGAGGAAGCAAAATCAAGCTAAGGATGAACAGAAAAAGAGTAAGAAAGATGTTGAGTGCTTCAACTGTGGTAAGAAGGGCCAGAATGCCAAAGAATGTCAGGCCAAGCCAACGGAGAGGAAGTGCTTTAATTGCGGCTAAGTGGGACATAACAAGGATAAGTGTCCGCAAACCCCTAAAGAGAAGCAGATTGTGAAAGCATATGCTATCAATGCTGTTCCTTCTTCGTCGAATGCCCCAACTTCGGCGGAGAAAGGGAAGAATGTTGTTATTCAAGGTATGCTTTCTGTTTATAATGTTCCAGTTAGAGTGTTGTTTGTTACCAGAGCTTCCTGTTCCTTCATATCTAGTGACCTGGTAGATAGGTTGGGATTGGAACCCGAGATAGTCGATATGCCATTAGCAGTAATGAACCGATTGGTGATTCGACAAGCCTTAGTATGATTTTTCGTAATGTGGTCTTATCGAGTCATGGATGTGTGTTTGCTTATGATTGCTTTGTTTTGGGCTTTACTGGGTGTGGCATTGTTTTGGGAATCGATTGGCTCCAAAGGTACGGGGTGGTGGTAGATTGTGAGGGCTTTTTGATGACAGTTAGAGCGGATGATGGGCAGAGGGTAGTGTTTGGTGGTCTACCTAGTGATGGGGTAATGGCTAGTTTTCTAAGTTCCCTCAACATCCCATATGATGAGTTGTCAGATGTGCCCGTGGCTGGCCAATATCCGGACGTCTTCAAGGAAGTGACCGGACTTCCACCACACCGAGAGATTGAGCTCCGTATTGATTTGGTGAAAGATGCCAGACCTATAGTGATGCCACTTCATCGTATGGAACCAAGGGAGAAGCGATAGCTCATGGTGCAAGTGAGCGATCTTTTGAAGAAGGTGTTTATCAGAAGAAGTGTTTCTGAGTGGGGAGCACCAGTTTTGTTTGCTACAAAGGATGATGGTTCCCTTCGATTGTGTGTGGACTACTGCGAGCTGAATAAGGTGACGAGGAAGAATAAGTATCCTCTACCGTGGATAGATGATTTGTTTGATCAGTTGAGTGGCGCGAGAGTGTTCTCCTAGTTGGATCTCGCGACAAGTTTTCATCAGCTTAGAGTGGAAGCTGAGAGTATAGCTAAAACGGCATTTCGGATGCCGTCTGGATTTTATGAGTGGTTGGTCATGCCATTCGGGTTGACCAATGCACCAGCATATTTTGTGGATCTTATGAATAGAGTATTCAGAGATTAGTTGAATAAGTTTTTTCTTGTGTTCATGGACGATATCTTGGTTTATTCAAGAACAGAGGAAGAACACAAGGAACATTTGAGGGTAGTGATGGAGGTGTTGAGAAAACACCAATTGAAAGCGAAGTTTTCTAAGTGTCACTTCTGGAGGAGGGAAGTGAGATTCTTGAGCCATGTCATTTCAGAGAATGGTATTGCCTCGGACCCTGCGAAGGTGGCTACGGTACAAGATTGGTCTACACCCAAGAATGCAACAGGCATAAGAAGTTTCTTGGGGTTAGCCGGATATTATCGTAAGTTTATCCAATATTTCACCAAGATAGCAGCACCATTGACTTAATTGACCAAGAACAATCATGCTTTCGTCTATGACGAAAGGTATGAGAATGCATTCAAGAGTCTAAAGGAAAAGTTAACGTGCGCACCAGTGTTAGTCATTCCTAAGGGGAATGAAGAGATGACGGTATACACAGATGCATGTGGTACCGGACTGGGTGTTGTATTGATACAAGGATGTAGCTTATGCAAGTCGGTAACTGAAACCGCATGAGAAGAGATATCCTACCCACGATTTGGAATTGGTTGCGATCGTGTTCACGTTGAAGATGTGGAGACATTATCTCTTGGGAGAAAGATTCAAGTTGTTTACTGACCAAAAGTCATTAAAGTATCTTTTCTCTCAGAAGAATCTAAATCTCCATCAGCAAAGATGGTTAGAGTTCTTTGCTTCCTATGATTTCGATATCGCATATACACCAGGAAAGGGCAATGCGTTAGCTGATGCGTTGAGTATGAGACATGCCAGTTTAGGGGCTATGTTTCTTGAGTGGAAGCAACTGGAGTACATCGCTGGGTATGATTTCAGACCAAAGTGCGAATTGGATCCAGAAATGTTAGCAATTTTGACGATCAGACCCACTTTGATTGAGTGGATTGGTTCCAGTCAGAGGGACGATCCTAGCTTATTGAAAATCATCTCCAAGTTAAAGATGGGCATCGATGAAGAGATGAACGAGTATGGGCTTGATCGAGATGGATCGCTTAGAAAGAGTGGAAGATTGGTTGTACCCAACGTGAATGGATTGAGAGATGAAGTGCTTAGGGAATGTCACCACTCAAAACTGACCATACATCCCGGTGGTAACAAAATGTATCGAGACATGAAGCAGATCTACTACTGGGATGGGATGAAAAGAGACGTTAGGAAGTTTATATCCAAGTGTATGAATTGCTAGTTAGTTAAAGCTGAGCAAAAGAAGCCTAGTGGTTTTTTACAACCATTAGAAATCCCAGAATGGAAATGGGAACAAGTCTCAATGGATTTCATTGATGGTTTACCAAGAAATAGATCATGTCAAGATAGCATTTGGGTAATTGTGGATCGATTGACCAAAAGTGCTAGGTTTGTACTTGTCAAGTCGAGTAGAACGGCAGCTAAGTTAGCTGAACTATATATGAAGTGGGTAGTGAGATTTCATGGAGTACCAAAGGGCATTGTGAGTGACCGAGATCCATTATTTACTAGTGGGTTTTGGAAGAGCTTACAAGAGGCGGTAGGATCAGAATTACATCTCAGTACCGCGTATCATCCTCAAACCGACGGACAAACAGAGAGGGTGAATCAAGTGTTAGAAGATCTTTTGCGGGCTTATGTATTGGATTTTGGTGGATCATGGGATGACCATTTGCATCTAGTAGAGTTTGCGTATAATAATAGCTATCAATCCAGTATTGGTATGGCTCCATTTGAAGCTTTGTACGGAAGACCGTGCAACTCACCATCATGTTGGTTAGAAATTAGTGAGAAATTTGTGCTTGGGCCAGACGTGGTAAGAGAGACCTCGGATAAGATCAAGATCATTCAACAGCGAATGAAGACTGCCCAAGATAGGCATAAGAGTTATGCTGATAGAAGGAGGAGAGAATTGAAATTCGCCGTTGGTGACTTTGTATTTGTCAAGATCTCTCCATTAAAGAATGTTATTCGATTTGGTAGGAGAGGAAAGTTGGCACCAAGATTTGTTGGTCCACTCCCAGTTCTCGAGAAAGTTGGGAATTTGGCATTTAGAGTCGAGTTGCCTGACAAGATGGCGGGAGTTCACAACGTATTTCATGTTTCCTAGTTGAGGAAGTTCATGCATGTCCCCGACATGACTATTTCACCTGATCAGTTGGATGACATTGAAGTAGAACCCGAGGCGGTTGGGAACCGCAAGCCGATTCGTATTGTCGAGCACGATATGAAGCAACTTCGAAGGAATGCGGTGAAACTAGTAAAGATTCCGTGGGGCGAGGATGAAAATAACTGTACTTGGGAGACAGAGGAGAGCATTAGGAAGGCATATCCAGAACTCTTTACCTGGTAAGATTCTAATTGTGATTTAGTTTTCTACATGCTAGGATAGACTTGTTTGTTTGTTATGTATTTTTGGTTGTTTGTAAATAATTGATAGGCATGCAGGATCCTTGTATGCTTTGGTTAAGGAATTTCAGGGACGAAATTTCTTAAGGGGGGATAATGTAACGACCTGCATTCTATGCATCGGAGGATCGTAGGATATTTATTTCTTTTTCTTATTAAGTCGTATGGTCATGTACTTTTAGGAAACGACTATTGGGGTCATTACCCATGTTCGTGATTTTTGCCGATTTTTAAATGACCGTTTTGCCCCTAGCTGATCTTATTTGGCCATAACTTTTGATTGGAAAGGAGTTTGGACATGAAACCACTTCCATTGGCTTCAGATGATGGTTTACAATTACGTAGAGTGGTCACATTAGCCAAAAGGACTCACTATTCAGGAGATATGGCTGAAACAAGGTTTAGAAGGTAAAAACGGCTTAACCGGGCCTAATTAGGGTGGCTAGCGAGAGGGGCCATAACCCATTTCGGTACTAGAGTTATGGGGAGGCTGAGAACGGTAGGGAAACGAATTTTATTTCATTTTTCAGCTGTCTAAAACTATTCCTTAACCCTAGCCATGACCTCTACCTTCTAAAATCGCTTTCTAATCAAGGATTAAGCTTAGCAACTCCAAATCAAGGAAGATTTTCACGAAATCAGTGTTAGAGCCGCTGTTAGACATCAGTATTCTCCCAAATCAGCAAAGTTTCAGTTTTAAAAATTTTAATTGTGGCAAAGTTGAGTGATTTGCATTGTTTTTCACTAATTACGGCTAATTAGGGGTGACTAGTGATAATTAGCGAAATTATGGCTCAGAAAAATCTAGAAAAATTTGTAAAATTCTTAAATATTATTTTAGGGCTCTGATAAAAATTTGGGTTAATTTGGACATGTTTTATAATTGATTGGTTAAGCCATGATTAAGGGGAAAATCATGCTTTTTGTGTATATTTGATCGAAAATATTTCATGTGAATGATGTTTTAATGTATTTGATTGATTCTATATGTTGTTACCGCTGTTTGTAATGTTTTGTGATGTCATAGAAAGGTTAGAATGGTTGAAAACGCCGTCGTTTGGCGAAAATAGCTTGTTGGAAAAAGTTGCGGATTTTCAGAACCGGTTTGGAGGAACATCCGATCCGATCCGGATAGGAGAAAGACACCCGCTACGATCCGGATAGGAGCAAGACAACCGATCCGATCCGGATAGAAGAAAGACACCCGAACCGATTTAGATAGGAGAAAGACACTCGAACCGATCCGGATAGGAGAAAGACACCCGAACCGATCCAGATAGGAGGAAGACACCCGAACCGAACGGGATAGGAGCAGGAGACCCGTACCGAACCAGATTGGAGAAGGAGAGAAGGAGACCCGAACTGAACCGGATAGGAGGAGGAGACCCAAACCGAACCGGATAGGAGGAAGAGACCCGAATCGAACCGGACAGGAGGAAGACCCGAACCGAACCGGGAAGGAGGAGGAGACCCGAACCAAACTGTATAGGAGGAGGAGACCCGAACCGATCCGGAGAAGACCAAAAACCGAGATGCAAAGTTAGTCCAAATGGGAAGTAGAACTCAGGATCCAGATGGGAACCAACAAGTTGACTTCATGATTGGACTTTGCTGCGGGACGTGTGCAAAGGGGTTATCGACATCTATAACTTTGACACACCACGAAAAGACGGATATTGGCTACGGATTAGTGCAATGAAGTTGTCATGACTTCATGGGGCAGAGTGATTGTAGCAAGGCTATGAGCCAGTGCAGTGGAGCCATCAGGACTCCATGGGGGCAGAGTGGACATAGCAAAGGATTAGTGGCTATGGATCAGTGCAGTGGTGTCATTACGACTCCTTGGGGCAGAGTGATCATAGCAAGACATGTGGTGGTCAAAGTGGTAGATATCGTATGCTTTACGCACTTGGTGAGAAATGTGAGGATGGTTGCTATGCTTGATTGTTTGCCATCACTATGACAAGCACACCCCCATCCCCGTATCTTTACACCTTATGTTAGTGGCACCTTAGAGTATTGAGCGGTATGTTGTGATAACTCTTTGGTTGCAGGTTCAGGTTCAGGTATGGTTTAATATACCTATTATTGTTCTATTTTGCTGCTAATCGCTCATACCAGACTTTTGTCTCACCTAGAGTTTTATGTCTCTTCTTATTACTCTGGGTGCTTTTAAATGGGAAGACTAGAGACAGGTTAGCTGGTTGTGCACGAGTAGCTGTCCGGAGACAAGCAGGAGGCTTCCACATATGATATATATAGATATTCTCCCTGTTTTGTTGATGGTCGCTGCTTTGGGAATTAGTAGCGTACCTTTCCTTTTCTTTGCTTCAGAGACAGTTTTAAAAGTTGTAATATTGATGATGTGGAACATAAGCTGTAATTTTGGATTTTCCGCTACAAATGATGGTTTAGTTTTCAGCTTATGCACTGTCTCGCCTATTTGATGTCAAGTATGTTATTATTATATTTTGTTCCATGCGCTGTGAGACATTCTACAGGTTCTTCATTAGTTCTTTCGTCTTCTTTCCTTTTTTTGGCGACCGTCCCGTGCTAGTTGGGCATTGGCACAACGCGTTTCAGAGGAAATGCCGGCTGGTCCGGGGCGGGCCGTCATACTGGCCACCATTCACATCGTCCATATAAGTCATCGAGGAACAGGATGAACCGAAGGCACCCTCCAACACATCCTAGGAATCACCCTATAGATCAGTAGCGAGTAGTCCTTGCAATCCGTATTTTTCAATCACGACAGAATCATTATCAAATATATATCTCTAGGGATCAGCTAGAGAAATTCAATAATATTTTCCCCGCTCATGAGGATTTACGGTCTTCAATTGCTCCATCGTGATCAGAATCAGATATCTTCTTCGTTTACATATTTGTTGATCGGAATGGTTTTCGAATATAAATCCAATCCCAATTTTTCCATACCAAAAACGTATTGGGTATGATTTTGATAGTCGGTTATTTAACTATCAAAATAAACAATCATAAAAATAAAATGAATCCATTGGTTTAGTATACAGTGTCATTTGGCCATTAAAAACAATGTATCAAGTGCAATACCAAAAATAATATCATTTTCAATATATTAATATTCTCACAGCATTTTATATATATACCTAGAAAATATATCATAAAATCTTATCTAATTTCCCCGTTAACTTTTATTCCAAAACATTTTCTATAACATTACTTATTATTTATAATTGGGAAACCAATTCAACTTGTCCTTTTAAAACAATTGTTATGATATCTCCTTTGTTTTGTTATTTGAACACCATCATTGTCACTTATCATTTAGAATAAATCATTCTAAATCTCATTCCATTACTTTTTGAAAATATCGTTACAATTTCCACAAATCTCTTTTCATTTATTTCTTTACCACAGAAATAGCATTTTATATTCTCCATCCCTTTTATATTTCCATTTATTTCGAAATTCCATTACCTATATTCCAAAGTTCTTCAAATAACGCCGCGTCATCATTTCTCAAAATAATTTACCTCTAACATCTTTATCATTACAACTAATATCATCTTTCGATAATCCTGAAGTCATTCAAGTTGGGGTATTTTAATTACCTCTCAGACCTTGATCAACAACGTTCTTACCTTAAGATAAATATCAATTGTAATACCAAAACTAATATTCATTTCCAATATTAAAACAAAATCCCATTTTAGTTGTCCCTTGGTGAAGCATCCTCCCTTATTTAATATAACAAATCCAGGTCGTATCTTTATAACTTAACTTGCCTCACTGCTTTATTTCAAATTTGAATTTCCATTTTGAAACTTCCATTTGTTCCTAACCGTAAATCAACCAGAAAATAATCCCCTAAATATCAACCCCGAAGGCCGAAACCAACATCAGATCAATACTCAGAGAATCATTTATCTCAATTAATCTCCAGATAGGTTCTATATTCTTAATTTCATATCTTGGATTTTTATTACATTTATAAACCATTTCTAATAACTCATCCCAATAATACATTCAATAAATCTTGGGTTTTATAAATCCATCCAATTTGGATTTTATAAAATAAACTTCAATAAGGATTTAATATAAATTTCGAATTAAACTTAACTTGCATTATTATATATAAACTTTCTTGAATACATCACTTTACTATAAACAGTGGTTTAAAACTTCATAACCCTTCATTTATACATTTTAAATCCAAGATACCACTTTGATCATCATTTTACAAATATCAACATCTAAAAATGGTTTAATTATCCATTAACTATCTTCATTAAATTAATAACTAATTACGTAATTGAATTTCGAGTAACACAGTTGACTTAGTCAACATGATTAACTCATTACTCAAATTTCAGTTCGTCTTTCCATTTAAAGTTAGTTTCAAATTAAATTAATTTAAATAATTCCATTTGATTGTTTTCAAATAAATAGTAATCAAATCAATATAATCTCATTTAAATTGCTTCTTAAAAACAATTAACCTTGGTTATTAACATCTCATTAATATTCGCTCACTTGCTAATCAGTCTTGTAAATATAAGAATCATCTTTATAAGATCATTTAATAATTGATACGAGACATGTGCTTCTCACACGGATAGATTTTAGTACCAAAAATGGTGATTGATGGTAAAAATAATCGATGTATATATGGATGGTTTATTTTCTTTTTATAAACCCAATTAAAATTATATATTTAAAAATCTATATTTTGTTATAAATAATTTTCATAACTTTATTTCTATCGATTCACTTGACGGTAATCAACCTTTATCAAACAGTTTTGTATTTTGGCCATCAACTATATATTTCTTAACCAATATCACCCATTGGTTAATAATCAAACAAATGTTGAATTTGGATTTAACAGTCAATAACCAATTCAACAATCCAATCATATGGGTTCAAAAGTTCATATAATGATCATATGAAAATAAAAAATAAATTTAACTAATAACGGTCAACTAATAACAACCATTCAAGCATCCAATTTGATTCGTTTATATTGTCATAAACGTAACCAACAAGGTAAGTTACTTTATTTGGAAATCATCGTTAAAAATAACGATGTCATTTCATTTAAATTAAACAATCATTTAATTTGAATAAAAAATAAAAAAATTTAGGAACATGCATGCAACTATCAGATCAACCAATAACTAGCGACCATAGCATAAAAATAATAAACCCGACTTATAATAATTATAATTGGGAGAACTGAGTGAGTTTAACTAACCTTGATTTACGTCGTCAAAATGATTTGTTGTTATTAAATTAATACTCCGGCAGCTGTCAAACCCAACCAAAATAGCTCTATAATCTCATGCTAGCTGGTATGATTCCAAGCCACTTGTTTTGGTTCGATTCTATTAACGAATTAATAAATTATTAACAATGTAATTTTACATGATTTTAAATTAATATAATTAACTCTAAAATAATATTTAAATTTATCTAACTTCATTGTTAGTGCACTGTATACATACGTTAACACAATATGTAGATATTAACAATTTATATACATTTATCTTTGCCTATGATCATGTAAACCAGTTGAAACTTATGGTATGTATATAATTTCACTGGTATGTGTATAACAACTAATTTAAGAAAACTAATTAAATTTTATTATATAAAATATATAGGTCTTACTCTATAAATTTCAGTCCAGCTCCACGCTCCCCTCCTGCTTCTAACGCATGCAAAGTTATCGTGTGTATAACCCAATTCCACTTTTTTTTTACTTTCCTCCCGCCTGCAACAACTATTATTCGTAAAATGTTTATCCTTCCTTCCAACTGCTTTAGAAACCAGCTTCACGACATTTCCCCATCAGCCCTCCAGTTCCATCATTTCTTTTTGTATATATATTATATATTTTTTAAAATGAAAACCCAAGACTGCCCAAACACAGTTCCGCCCATGTTCACAATTCCGCTTCTAGGTCCTCCTTCCGTGGCTTCCCTGAAACTTTACTTCCCCATATACACAGTCTCGTTCCCACTTTCCAGTCTCGTTCTATATTTGCGTCTCTTTTTTTTCTCTTCTATTTCCCAAAGCCCAACCCAACTACCCTACCATTTAACGAAGCCCACGCCTCCCCAAAACTTTCCCACTTGTAACAGCACCTCGTCTTCTATAAGAAGAAAAACTCCATGAAACTATTTTCGAACCCAAAACACGGCAAGCACACGTACACCATTATCACGCAATCCTCTCTTAAACTCCATTCGAAATAGCCATTCCACTGCTCTTTCTGAGCCAAACTCACCTGCACCATCACCCTTCACCTCGGCTTCCTCTATCAAAAACCTGTGCATTGATCAGGCCTTCCCCTGTACAAACTTGCAACCATTTTTTTCCGCATTTCCATCAAACTTTCAGAACGGCTTCCTATACTTTCGCAGAACCTTCCAGTACATACCGCTCCATCCTTTCATTTCAAAGGAACCCATCTCCTCTTCAAGTGACGCTCCGCCCAGCCCCTTTTTCTTTTATTCTTTTTCAATATGTGCTTCTCGTTAAAACTTCCCTTCATGCATAGTTTCCCACTCCACATGCTTCCACCATCACGCAGCAAGCCTTCCCCATACCTCCATACCTTGCCTCATTCAATGCTACTCTCCCCTCCAGCGACGTTCGCACGCAACACCACCTTGCAGACAGACCTCCCTATGTGCCTTTCCAGTCTCACTTGTTTCCCTTTACTAGTCATCGTTCCATCGTGCGGCGGTTTTCAACATACCCAAACCGCAACTTCTTTTATTAATTTTTATGTATATGTATGCAACGAGATCACTTTCACTGAAGAATGGGTTGCATTTTTATTTGGTTTGCAGAAAGTGTGGAGTTGTTACCTGCTGAAACGAACGAAATGGCGGTGAGACTGTGTATTTATAAACAGAGATGGTATGTGCATCACGCATTTTGTTTGGGGGGCACGACATTATAGCTGATTGTAGGATGTAGGATAGGGTTGCATGGTTTGTTCTTTTCGTGGCTGGTACATGGGGTTGCAGTGTATTTCTTATCTTAGGCATGTGCTGCACGTTTAGGTAGGGGTAGTAGTATGTAGTGTTATTTCACCCCTCACATGTCATAGGTGTATACACGATTTTCTTAGCTCTATGATGTTGATATCTAGGGTAGGCTGGGGAGAAAAACTGGGTGTACAACGTTGGCCTGTGCGTGAGTTTTGATTGGGTATTTGTACATCTGCTGTACATAAATTTGACTTTGCACCTCTTCCTTATCAAGTCTATGCGTTGCGTGTGTTTTATAGGAGGGTGGGTTGCTTCATATAGAAGGAATTCGATATATATTATTTTAGTTTTAACTAGAAAAAAGCTTGTCCATATTTTCTTAGACATTAAGTTATATATTTATTTATACGTTATTTAATTATACTGCTTACATTGTTTTAAACGGTTATCGATGTTTACCGTGGTCCAAAAAATTTCGCACCGATAATCTCAACCTTCAAAAATTACGAAAATGGCGTCATGGTATAATTTGACGTTACGGTTCTAATGGAACTAATTTTGTTGAAAACGGTCTCTATATGCAAAAACAGCATTATTCAGATCCCAATTCATCCGTCGGTTCACCTTTAAATTACGTCTACCGACAAAATAACTCTGTTTGGCTTCAAACTGGAAATCTAGTAATAATTAATTATACGTATTCCAATAAAATTTGTTTCATCAAAAACTGAGGTCGTTTGAAAAATAACTATTACTATGACTTATATGATACCGTAAAAATATAAATAAATTAAAAAATAATTAAATTAAATAATAATAAATAATTATCACCACACATATCCAAATAAAATAACATATATAAACTAGTATGGACATATAACTCGATATTAACGTATTTAATGTCCAAATCCTATTGAGAATCCTTTAGATAAATAAATAAACATTACTGTTTTATAAATAGTTTCCACAGCGATTATTTTAAAATTTGAATTGGACATATTTTACAATATATAAGCAAAAATCTCGATTTTCTTCTTTCATTAGAAAACTATAATCAATCTGATTCCAATGTTACTTGTTTCGCAGAATTCCGACTTAAAACGGGTTTGGTATAATCAATTGAAGTTCAAAACTCAATATTACGAACTACCCTATCGTTTCGAGTTCGTTTTATATTAAATATAATTTAAGTGTTCAATCGTCAGTTTATAAACGAATTCAATATTAATAATCCATTAATATTTCTAATATAATATTAAAAATCAATTTAAATATTCAAATTCAAATAGCCGAAAAATCCGGTTCGTTACAGAAAACCCCACACGGGTATTGGGATGATTTTGTCATACAATAGTCCCAATATTTAGTTGTATGTCAATCATGTATTGACAACCTGTGATGAACATTATTTATTTATTTTAATGCTCACATAGTTATAAATTTTACTCTGGATGTGAATGGATTGTTTATTGACCCTTTCTCATTATTGTTATATACATGTGATGTATGAAATCCATATAACGGAAAATATATGGTAACTGATTAAGTCGCATTCCGATTCAGAATATCTTTTAAATAATCAATATTTGAAAATAAAGAGAATTTTTTATATAAAGAATATTTTAAAGTAATAGATCTTTTAAATAAAGAATAAATCTTTAAATTAAGATTTAATGAAGTTTTCCAAGGAATTAATATTTATTTAGAATCAAATATAAAAGAATTGAGTTTTGGGTTGTCGTGAATGGTGTCTTCAATAACACTGTTCTTAAACCCCATAAGAAAAGAAATAAATCTTTAATTAAGATTATTAGAGTTTCTAATTATATTTAGTAATTGGAATAAAATGAAATGTGGATTGGGTTTATTGTGAACTGTGTTTTAAACGACATTTGTTCTTAAACTCGATTTCCAGTGAAAATATGATTTGGAATTTATAAATCACTTACTAAGATTTAAATGGAAATTTTCCAAAGTAAAGTTTTCCAATTTTATATATTAAATTGGAATTGAATGGTATTCGATTTAATAGTAATCGAGATGAGCTTCTATAAAAGAAGACCGTTACTATATATGGAATTTAAAAGGCTTTGCCGTTATTCCATTTATATTATTGGTCTGATACAAAAATTTATATCGATTATATATCGATTTGATTTCTATGAAAATTCCATATTTAATGTAAAATGATTTTGGGTTTATAGTGAACTATGTTTTTAAACGACATTGGTTCTTTAACCCAGTTAAAGATAAGATTTATTTCTTAAATTTGAATAATCATTAAGTAATGATTTTTGATATAAAAATCAAATTGGACTTTTAATGAATATTTAAAAAGAAGATTAAAGAATAAAATTTAAAGGATTTATCTTTGATAAAATTAATGGGAACCTTTCCCTAAAAATGTGAATATTTTATTAAAAGAATATTCCGAGTTGGAATGTGGCATGTGATGTGTTTTTATAGCACTTGATTTTTGATTATAAAATACGCAAGTTATTCGGAAAGACCATGTTTAACCCATTCTGAGTAATTACTACGACATTAAAAGTCAAAGATGAAGACGGTGGTTGAAGACTGGCAATCTTCACATCGAATGGACGGCTACTGATGCCTTTGATTGGAGTTGCTGCCTTGAAAGGGTTAAAGTGGTAGTTGTTCGAACGTATTTGTTGATTGTTCGGATATGCAAGAGCCTCTCTTCTGTATTGGACATATGGGACAAGGAATAAGGTGTCTCCGGTTTCGTTCAGACCCAGAACGGACTTGTAAAGTATGTTTGACGTTATATTCCTTTATGCTGTATTCGTTGATCTCTGCTAAATATATATTTGTTTGGTGGCGGAGAATTTATTCTCTTGCATAACACCCTTCTCTTAGACGTACGAGCTTAAAGGTCATATATTGGCAGAAATCAATGGTATGACATGGACTAACAATGTGGCATGCTAAGATGCAAATGATCAGGGCTTATTGTTGAAAAGCAGAGCCTTGTGGTTGATGATCAAAGCATAGCTTATTTCGGCATAGCTTTGTGTATATCGTTGCTTTGCGAGCCTCACACCTCGGTATGAACTAGAAACGGGAGAAGGACCCCAGGGAGGACATGCGTTTCTTTCTAGCTAGAAGTGGTGTCAGGGTTTTAACAAGGCCTGACATTTTTACTATGTGGACGATGGATTGCGAGGCGCCTCGGCTATTGAGTCCCTAGTGGCTCTATTTTACGCCCCATAGGGTAGGGAAACGTATTGTTCAGGCATAACCAATCCACTAACATTTGGTGGACCGTCCCTGGTGATTCCTAGGTGCCGTTGCGGCTGTATCCTGAGACACGGGCTAGAGTGTCTTGAATTCGGTAAGGACTATTTTTTGCCTTGGTGCATGATGGAAATCCAACTTCCAATATGACGTCATGCGGTCTTGATTATAGAACTAGTATAGCGACATAGTAGGATGGGGTAATATGCCGTCTATGATTGGTACATTATGATTGAAATTATTTCTGAAAACATGTAGACACTAATAATAATATCAAATCCGTTTTATACGTATCAAGCATTTTTGACCATTATAAGGTAAAACTCTATCCTCCGATTTGCGTTGCATTGTGTGGTGGGACGTAGGTCTTATAATGGTTTCATTTTTTGAAAAAGCATTGTGTTGTTTAACGATTTACTTTATTTTATGCAATGGAAATCCAATGGAGTAAACCCGTTCCACGTTAGCGGCATAGTCTTGTGATTAGCCTTATTATTAGATAAGTTAAGTAAGATTTTTCATACCAGTCCCATGACTAACCTATAGTTTGTTTCACTTGCAAACTCGGGTGCCAATATTTTCCACACGGGCAGTCGAGTGGCTTGTTTTGCAGATATATTAAGCAGGATTCTGGATCGAAGCTTAAATCTGTGTCCAGAGTATTTATAGTCTTCCGCTGTATCAGTTTATTGTTTCCGTTGCATTGTATTTAATTTAATGTAAATTATCTTCAGCTATATTGTTATTATTTCGATGTACTCTGATATTCAGTACTCTGATGTAACATTATTATAATGTTTATAAAAGTCTTCTGTTATTTGTTCTAATGTGTTGTATGCCCAGAGTTAGCGTATTCGGGTTTTGAACGGTCCGAGTCGATTTAGCGATCGATTAGGTCTGGGCGAAATCCGAATCATTACAAGAGGGTAGCGATGTCTATGGGGGTTCGAATCGAGATTCAACGGAGATGCTAAGGCTCACAAAGTTGAAGATTGCTGAAATGGGTGTTCGAATGTGTCGCGACCTGGTGGTATTTGGTGGCGTTGAGGGGTCAGAATCACAATCGCCGTTAGATGTAAGGGGAGGAGGCATGCCTGTAGTTCGATTATTGCGATTCTTGGCTCTTGCGTGAGGGTCTTGAAGAAGTTCGAAACAGGGAAGGGTTCGTGATTGTTGAAAGGGGGAAGTACCGGTTCCAGTGTTCATTTTAGTAAGGATTAGGTAAATACTCTATTTTTATTTTTGCTTAAATTCATTTAAGTAAACGTGTATACATATACACAGTCTATTTAACTAAGGAAAAGTTAGATTTTTATTTTTAACTTCATCAGTAAAATAAATAGTTAATGAAGTAATTTTTGTTTTCTGAAATTCAAAAAATTATAAGGAGATTAATTAATTGGTAATTTATTTAAATAGAAATTAGTTTATATATAAAGGAAATTAGTAAGTAAAGAAATAAAATTTATAGATTAATAGTTTAAGCATGCAAATTAATTTGGAATTGGTTTACACATGGAAAACTAGTTAAATTAAATTCAATAACTGAAATTTTATTTATATTATTTACATTGGAAAGCAGACGAATGAAGGAATCGCTGTAAAATCTACATAATAGGCTTCATTGGCTATTCAGTACAAATAAAATCACGATGAGTAAACTCACTCTCTAAATTATTTAATATAATATTATATACTGTTTGTTGATTAATTGGATGAGTTTAAATATTTTTGTGTGGCTATTATATATATTAGTTATTTAGGATTGGTGTTTGTGGTTATTATATATATATATATATATATATATATATATATATATATATATATATATATATGTGTGTGTGTATGTATATATGTATATATTGGTGATTGGATAGTTCCTGCACCCCAAACCCTGTACTGACGGAGGCAAGGGTTATCTTTGGAATATAAAACAGAAACAGATAACAACAGAACAGAATTAAATAAATACACCAGATAATGAACAATAGAATATACTGGATAAATGTAATCATCAGAGTTACACAGTATATAGGATCTTACTTAGTACAAATACAGTTCAGCTATACATATATGTCTACAGCGGAAATAAACAAAATATGTACAATAGGAGCTGAACAGCATAAAAAGAGATAAATAATAGAATCCATCTTTAGCTCCAGCTATCCAGAAAGAACCAGCTAAACCTGAATACAAGGCTGCCCGTGTAGAAAAAGGGGGCACCCGAGTTTGAAAGTGAAACAAACTACGAGTCAGTCATGGGACTGGTACGAGAAATCTACTCAACACATTTAATATATGGCTAATCACAGGACCACGCCACTTTCGTGGAACGGGTTTACTTCATTGGATTGCCAGTGCTTTAAAAACAAATCTTTCTTTTAAATATCGCAATGCTTTTTATAAAAATGAAGCCATTATAAGACTCAGTTCCCATCACACAATGCAACGCAAACCGGAGGATAGAGTTTTACCTTATAATGGCCAAAATATGCTTAAAACGAATAAAACAAAGGCATTTGATATTATTGCTAGTGTTTATATGTTTAGAAAACAATTTCAAATCATAACTATCAATCATAGACGGCATTAATGCCCCCATACCACTATGTCGCCATATATAGGTACACAATCAAAATCGCACGATGTCGTATTTGGAAATTGGATTTCCGTCCTGAACCAAGGCAAAAGATAGTCCTTACCGAATTCGAGACTGCCTAGCCCGAGTCTCAGGATCAGAGCTCGAGTGACCCTAGGAGCGACAGGGCCGGTCCACCGATGTGGATTAAAATTCCTGAACAATACGTTTCCCCGCCCTTTGGGGCGTAAACGAGCCAACGAATGACTCCATCGGACCCGGATCGTTCGATCAAACCGAGGCGCCTCGCAACAGCAACAACCACACAGGTGAAAAGTATATAAATGTCAGGGCTGGTAGGTCACTGACACCATCCTAGCTAGGAAGAAACGCATGTCCTCCCTGAGGTCCTTCCTCCCGTTTCTGGTTCATACCGGGGTGTGAGGCTCGCGATTTCACGTTATACACAAAGCTACACCACACAGGCGGTGCTTTGATCATCACCACAAGACTTTGCTTTTCAACAGAAGCCCTGATCATTTGCCACTTAGGCATGCCACACTAGCAATTCAGGCTATGCGACTGATGTCCATCGATATACAACCTCTAAGCTCATGCGTTTCAGAGAGGGGCGTTAAGCAAAAGAATAAATTCTCCGCCGCCAAACAGATGTATATTTAATAGAGATCAATCAACACAAAATAAAATCCAATGTCAGACACACAGTCCATTTACAAGTCCGTTCTGGGTCTGAACGAAACCGGAGGCACTATATACCTTGCAAACCCATCGATCACCACGTACGTCTGGATGATCACCACTCATTATCCATATTTCGGGATGCCTCCCAATCAGGACCTCGCTTACCATCCAAACGAGGTGAAGATCTCCGGTCTTCGACCACCGTCTTCATCTTCGACTTTCAATCGTCGGTCAATTATTTGAAATGAGAATTAACTCGGCCTTTTCAAATAATTCACGTATATTTAGAATTTCAAATCAATTTATTTCAATGGTTAAATCATTCGACAACACCAATTTTGTTCTTTAATGTAATTTTCACACCAAACACGTTCAACCATCAAATACCACATAAATCGAGCAAATTCAGTTTATTTCCATCCCATATTGTTTATGATATTTTATAGCGATTTATCGCTATTTTTATTTATTTTAAAATAGCCAATTTATTCAAAATGACGCTTCGGGCCATAACGCGGCCGTGGCGCTGTTTTTCTTCAGATTTGATTTACACATATCTGAAAATCTAACCGTTGGATCTTCACACAATTTACATCATTAGAAAGATCTTTTCAAAACGAATCCAACGGTTCCAGTTTCGGGAAAATCCGACGGTCGGATCTCCCGGTACAATCGTTTAAAGTTTCGATTTCAAAATACGAACCGCAGCGTCGTTATTCGATTAAATATAATTATATTTATATATATAATCGATTTTGGTGCTGTTTTTCTTCAGATTTGAATTAAACATTCCAGACAATCCAACCGTTGGATTTTTACAAAGTTGGTGCCGTTGGAAAGATTATTCCAAAGCGAACCCAACGGTTGCGGTTTCGGGAAAATCCAATGGTCGGATTTCCCGCACTAGTTGTTTGAAATCACGGTTTCAAAACACGAACTGCACGGCCACGTTTCGTTTTAATTTTATTTATATTTATATATTTATATAAATATAGTTCATTCAACAATTTCAATATCGTTTTCACTTCAAATATTTCACTAAAGCCTTTAAATTGCGGAAAAATTCGCCATAACCTCCTTTGTACGGGAGGGGCTGGGAAAATTCCCAAATAGCCACACGGGCGTCTCATGTCAAAAAGAAAAAGGAAAAGCCAAGCGGCTAGCCAACAGGCTCATAAAATCATCACCCAAACCAAACAGTAAATGTGTACCTATTTGTCGGGCACAAAATTTTATTCCTCTTCTCTAGCCCCTTTTGCTATAACCTGTTCAATAAATATGCATGTACAGATATACAGTTCTTATCACTTATCATTTTCTTTTCAACTTCATATTGGATTCCATTTGGTTTAAAAACACCATTCATTCTAATGTTGCATGCATAGTCAAAAATCATATCATTAGCTAATTAATGAATATTTCAACTCATGCATATTTATTTGAACGAGTTGCTATTTTTAACACTTCACATTTCAACAATTCATGTATATAATAAAAATGTGATTTTTATTGTAAAACAATTCATTTCAAAACACTATTATTTTATATAGTTTATATAGGTGATAAAAATAGGATTTTTATTATAAAACAATTTATTTTAAAACAAGGTCATTTTACATAGTTCATATAGATGATAAAAAGGTGATTTTTATTATAAAACAATTTATTTCAAAAGGTGAATACCATTCAACACATGAATTTCAATTCAACGAATGAATATCGATTCAACACACGAAGGTTTTCTATAGTTTCTATATATAGATAAAAATGTGAGTTTTATATTTAAAACACGAATACCATTCAACACATGAATTTCTAATCAACGAATGAATATCGATTCAACACATGAAGGTTTTCTATAGTTTCTATATATAGATAAAAATGTGAGTTTTATATTTAAAACACGAATACCATTCAACACATGAATTTCTAATCAACGAATGAATATCGATTCAACACATGAAGGTTTTCTATAGTTTCTATATATTGATAAAAATGTGATTTTTATATTTAAAACACGAACACCATTCAACACATGAATTTCTAATCAACGAATGAATATCGATTCAACACATGAAGGTTTTCTATTCAACGAATAATTATAGTTTCAGCAAATGAAAATAATTCAAACACATGGATATTATTCAAAATTTCGCCAACATAACGGCAGGGTAGTTAAAACCGGGACCGTCCTTAGTACGGCTCCTCGCTCTACCTTAAAACCTCGCGGTTTTTGACAATGGGGATCATGCATCTAGTTCGCACGTAGGCGGCATGTATATATTTATTTCATTTCCACAAACTAATCCTATGTGGTTTCAACCAAATATTTCTCAACCACAATTGGGTATTTTTCAACCACAATCAATCAATATCAACCACAAACAATCCCAATCAACCATTTGTGATCAATCAATTTTCACACCAATCATAATCAATAAATATCGTCCATGGTTTGTGGACGAGGGGCGTGTATATATATATATATATATATATATATATATATATATATAGAAATTCACTTCTATTTCAACACATATATAATTTTTACAACGCATATATAACTTATACATCGAACGTACAACTTATACAACGCTTATACAAGAGGTGTACAACGCTTATATAACTCATACATCGACTATATAATTTATACATCGTCGTTTCCATATCGTTTATAAATTAGAAATCTCACATTGGGTTCCACTCCACCAAAAATAGCAGAAGGCTCAGAAAAATATGCGGTCTCTTCTAAAATGTAGAAGACGTCCACACGGTCACGATATTTCCTGTTTCATCGAATTTCTTTAACATAGCAAAAAGATATGATTTTTCAAAGTTTGCAACGGTTTAAAGGTGTTAAAACTGTTGAAAATATATATAAGTCGTACCTCAGCTGAAAGGTTCAAAGCTAGGTTTGCGATTTTCGATCAAACCGTGAATCGATAGGAGGATCGGTCGATGCAGCGACGAAGAGGGAGGAGACGCGCGTCTGCGCGCGGTGGTGGGGGCCCACTCGGTGGCGCCAGGTGACGGCGGTGGCGGCTGGAAGTTCGAAACTTCCTGATGTCGATTCGAGCGATTTAGGCGACGAAAAAAATCCAAACCTGCTATGGATTTGAAGATCTTGACGAGCTCTACAAAATCCCCAATAGGATGGAGGCCTAATTTTGAGTGGATTGAGTGGAATCGAGGAGGGAAGGTGGCGAGCGGTTTCCGTCGTTCGTCGGGGAGAGAGAAAAAGGGGATTTTCTATTTTTTTTATTTGAATTCTGATTGGTCGATAGATTTTATAAGGGTTTTTCTGACGCGACCACCAATCCAAACCCAACGACTGTCGTCCCTAGCGTTTTACCCCCATTCCGAACACAATGGGATATGTTTCAAAGGCCCATTCGAATGTTTCAGTCAGTTTTCCTTCAATTTAAAATATATAACATTCAATATTTGATTTGAACGTACATTTCAATTTGCCAGGACCACAAACTGATTCGAAAAATTCCAAAAAAATAAATCTAGCTATGTTTTGACGATACGGTCCCAACAAAACTAGTTTCGTCGAATTCTGAGACTGTTTGCAAAAAGGCCCATTTCTGGTCGATCCAATTTAACTATAATTGACCAAAACACATTTTCTTTTGCCACGCTCACATACTAGCTTCAAAAATTATGAAATTTGTAACCTAGCAATAACTTCACATCCCGGATGCAACAAAAGTGGTTTCGTCGAATTCCGAGGTCGTATGCAAAATGGCCAATTTCACAGGCTATATAAATTCCATAGCGACCTTTCTGAAAATTCATTCGGCCATAACTTTTGCTTTCCGCTATGAAAATTCGATTTTTCAGATTCGTTAGAAAGGTATTCACTAACAGATTTAAATATTTTTGGTTTCACTAAAATCCATTTTGTTTTGCACCCGGTACAGTCCGACAAAGTTTGAACCCAATTTTTGAAACTGCAGCGCCTTTTCAGGCCTTGTTTATAATTATAATTAATTATATTCATTTTAAATGGTCGATTCAAACTCACTTTTCATTGCCATTATTTAAAATATTTATTTTAAATATTTAAAATCCATTATTTTAGCCAATTTAAATTTTTTAAATTGGTTCAGATTTTCTGGGTCGTTACAATCTCCCCCACTTAAAACTTTTCGTCCCCGAAAAGGAACAAAGTCGAAAGTGGTTTGATAAATCTACATTCACACAACACAACAACCTATCCAATTGTTTTCAACCTTTCAAAAATATACTAATCAATTTCTATACTCTTTTTAAAATCATTCAGACTATAGAATTCAAAAGTGCACATCCATGGAAAGAAAATAACAATAGAGTAGAGGATTAAATGGTAATGCAAAGTAGGGTAAATGTACCTTGCACCAGAGTCAATCAGAGATATCCACTCGGCATCTAGGATAAGCTTTCTGAATGCTCTCCTCAGTTTCCCAAGTACAATCCCGCGGATCTCCACTCCATTGCACTTTGACTAAGTGAACCTTCTTGTTCCTCATCTCTTTGGTTTCTTTGCCGATAATCTTTAGCGGCTCTCGTCTCACAGCTAATTCTGGAGTAATTTCAATATCCTGTTGAGCTGCTTCTTCCACGATCAAGTCTGTATCATGAACGTGCTTTCGGAGTTGAGATATGTGAAATACATCATGAACTCCAGGCAACCAGTCAGGCAATTTAACCCTATAAGCGAGAGTCCCGATCCGTTCCAGAATAGGAAACGGACCTATGAATTTGGGCGCCAACTTTCCAGTTTTACCGAACCGGATAACTCCTCTCATTGGCGATACTTTCAAATACACATAATCGCCAGCAGCAAAGGATATATCTCTTCTTCTATCGGCATAGCTCTTTTGTCGGCTTTGAGCGGCCAGTAATCGTTTCTTAATAAAATCGACTTTGTCGGCAGCTTCTCGAATCATATCAGGACCCAACACATGTCTATTTCGAGGTTCGACCCAACAAGCAGGAGATCGGCACGGTCTACCATACAATGCTTCGAATGGCGACATTGTCAGACTCGCCTGGTAGCTGTTGTTATAAGAGAATTCAGCCAAATGCAGATGGTCTTCCCATGATCCACCAAAATCTATAACACAAGCCCGCAATAGATCTTCTAAAATTCGATTCATCCTCTCAGTCTGACCGTCTGTCTGAGGATGATAAGCGGTGCTTAAGTTCAACTTCGTTCCCAGCTCAACTTGAAACGCCTCCCAAAATTTGATAGTGAATATTGTATCTCTATCACTGACTATACTGAGCGGCACTCCATGTAGTCTAACTATTTCCTTGAAGTATATCTGCGCCAGACTCGGAGCAGTTCTGTTTGATCTGACAGGTATGAAATGGGTGGTCTTCGTGAAGCTATCTACGATCACCCAAATATTGTCATTCCCTTTTCTGGTTCTGGGCAGACCATCAATGAAGTCCATGGAAATATGTTCCCACTTCTAGCCAGGAATTTCTAGTGGTTGTAACAATCCAGCAAGCTTCTGTTGGTCCCTCTTTACTAGTTGGCAAGTAGGGCACGGCTAACATATATAGAAACGTCTCTTTTCATAGCCTTCCACCAGAACGTTTGTTTGAGATCGTTATACATTTTGGCCACACCAGGGTGGATACTCAGCTTGGACTTGTGACACTCGTCTAACACTTCCCTTTTTAACTCGGGGATGTCAGGAACACAAATCCTTCCTTTCAACCTCAAGGTCTCGTCGTTATCTATTTGAAAGCACGAGGGTTCGCCTTTCTGAATCCTTTTAATCATATCCTTAATAAAGTTATCCTCCTTCTAAAGAATAGATATTTTTTCAATCTAGGAAGTCGAAATAATAAAGCTGGCTATCATTACATTCTTTCGGCTCAGCGCATCGGCCACAACATTGGCTTTCCCTGGAGTGTATATAATCTCAAAATCGTATGCTGCCAGGAACTCTAGCCAACGTTGTTGCCTCAGATTCAAGTCCTTCTGTGTGAACAGATACTTTAACGACTGGAGATCTGTAAACAGTTCAAATCTCTCACCCAGAAGATAGTGCCTCCAGATTTTCAAAGCGAATACTATCGCCAATAACTCAAGATCGTGAGTTACGTAGTTCTTCTCGTGCGGCTTCAGTTGACGGCTAGCATAAGCAATCACTTGACCCCTTTGCATTAACACTGCGCCAAGGCCTTCTCTAGAAGTATCAGTCCAGACTTTCAAATCCTGGTTGCCATCGATGATGGTTAACACTGGAGCAGTCGTTCGTCTTAACTTTAGCTCTTCGAAAGCCTCTTCACTTTCTGGAGTCCATTTGAACTTAGAGTGCTTCTTCGTAAGCTTCGTTAAATGACCAGATATCTTCGAAAAGTTTTTAACAAACTTGCGGTAATAGCTAGCCAATCCGAGAAAACTGCGGACTTCAGTGGGAGTACTGGGCTGTTTCCAATTCTGAATAGCTGTGATTTTGCTTGGATCCACAGCAATTCCTTCTTTCGATACGACGTGGCCTAGAAATTTTACTTCATCTTGCCAGAAGATACATTTGGAAAATTTGGCTTTTAATACATTTCGTCTCAGAATTTCTAGAACCTGTTCCAGATGCTTTTCATGTTCGGCCTTTGATTTAGAGAAGATTAGAATATCGTCAATAAAAACCAGAACAAATTTATTCAAAACTCCTCTGAACACTCTATTCATCAGATCGACGAAGTAAGCTGGAGCGTTACATAAGCCGAACGGCATTACTAACCACTCGTAGAATAAGTCGGGACCTCTTAATGTTGTCATTGGAACACACTCTTCGGCAATTCGAAGTTGATGGAAACCTGTAGCTAGGTCCATTCGTGAAAATACTTGTGCGCCATTTAATCGATCCAACAAATCATCAATCCGCGGGAATGGATATTTGTTCTTTATTGTCTGTTTGTTCAGATCACGATAATCCACACATAGACGTAGAGTACCGTCAGATTTTGGGACAAACACCACTGCTGCTCCCCAATCAGAGAAACTAGGCTTGATCAGACCCTTCCATACCAGCTGTCGTGTTTGATTGTCTAATTCCTCTTTCTCTTTCGATACGAGGATGCAGGTACTTCTACCACTTCATTTAACCTCTGCCTCATATCTGGTTAACCAATCCAATCCCAAAATAAGATCGAATTCATCAAAATTCATGACGATGGAGATAGTAGGGAATTTATAGCAAGAAAAAGAGACAAGTACTGCACAAATCCAACTGAGATTGATGGAACCCCCAACTGGATTTTGGACAGTCATTGGCTCTTTGAGCTTCTTCAAATTCAAATCCAACTTCTGGACTGCACTCTTTGCAATAAAGCTTCGTGACGCGCTTGTGTCAAACAGTACTTTAACTGGAATGTTCTTGACATTGAGCGTGCCTTCTAAAACATCAGACCTTTCCTGAGCAGACGAGGATGCAGGTACTTCTACCACTTCATTTACATGTACTGCTTTAGGTTTTCTGAATAGCGGGCAGGCCTTTGAAAGATGACCGGACTGATGGCATTGACTGCACTTTCTATTCTCTTGGAACTTCTTACCGGATTTAGTTTCATCTTTCCTTAGCTTCTTCGAGGGTTTACAATTCCTAGTCAAATGCCCATGTTTATGGCGGTTACTGCATACAGCTGTCGTTACTGGTTCTTTCTCAGGTCTGGCCCTTTTCCGATTTACTTTGGGCTTCTTACTGACCTCAGACAACGTACTGCCCTCAGGACGATCAGTTTCAGACTCATTTTTATTGCTGGAACTGGCTTCCTCTTCGTACTGTAACATATCTTTCTTATCTAGATCTTCGTATTGATAAGCCATATATATCATTTTAGAGAAGGGGAGCTTCACGTTCCTCATTACACTGTTCTGATATTTTCTTTGAAGCCCGTTGATAAATCTCATATTCTTCCTCTTCGGATTTTCAATTAGATGAGGGGCAAAGTGAGAAAGTTCGTTGAATTTCTTATGATATTCTGGGATGGTGATATCACCTTGTATCAAATAAGAAAATTCATCACATAGTCGCTCTACTACTTCTGGAGGAGTAAATCTTTCCAGGAAAATCACTTTGAATCTATCCCAGGTGATATCACCTTCTGGAGTATCCTTAATAACTGAATCCCACCAGAACATAGCTTCGTCTTTGAGTGCCCAGGAGGCCAGTAATCTTTTCTGGTCATCCCTAAGCTTTAATCCTTCGAAATTTTTCTCAGCCGAACGAATCCAAGCTTGTGTTCTCATAATCGATTCTTCACCTGAGAACGGTATTCCACCCATATTTCGATATTTGATTAATAGGGCCTCAATATCCGGTTCTGCATTCCTTCTGTTTCTAACACTCATTTCTAGTACTTCTGCAAATGGCAGATCAAGTGTCAGGTCACAGAAAAGGTATTTTAAAATTTAGAAACACATACTTCAAATGTGAATGTGTCTATCGAGGTGTAATTTCATTCTGCTTTACTCATACTAGGATATTATTGATCCTATCTGTATAAAGTTACCCGTCCTATAACACTACTGGTTCTTTTTCTGATGAGTTCGTTAGTATGTTATATTCCAGCACTAAGCTTAACCAAAGCTCTGATACCAAATGAGATGACCCCAAACCCTGTACTGACGGAGGCAAGGGTTATCTTTGGAATATAACACAGAAACAGATAACAGCATAACAGAATTAAATAAATACACCAGATAATGAACAATAGAATATACTGGATAAAAGTAATCATCAGAGTTACACAGTATATAGGATCTTACTTAGTACAAATACAGTTCAGCTATAGATATATGTCTACAGCGGAAATATACAAAATATGTACAATAGGAGCTGAACAGCATAAAAAGAGATAAATAATAGAATCCATCTTCAGCTCCAGCTATCCAGAAAGAACCAGCTAAACCTGAATACAAGGCTGCCCGTGTAGAAAAAGGGGGCACTCGAGTTTGAAAGTGAAACAAACTAGTCATGGGACTGGTACGAGAAATCTACTCAACACGTTTAGTATATGGCTAATCACAGAACCATGCCACTTTCGTGGAACTCGTTTACTCCATTGGATTGCCAGTGCTTTAAAAACAAATCTTTCTTTTAAATATCGCAACGCTTTTTTATAAAAATGAAGCCATTATAAGACTCAGTTCCCATCACACAATGCAACGCAAACCGGAGGATAGAGTTTTACCTTATAATGGCCAAAATATGCTTGATACGAATAAAACAAAGGCATTTGATATTATTGCTAGTGTTTATATGTTTAGAAAACAATTTCAAATCATAACTATCAATCATAGATGGCATTAATGCCCCATACCACTATGTCGCCATATATAGGTATACAATCAAAATCACACGATGTCGTATTTGGAAATTGGATTTCCGTCCGAAACCAAGGCAAAAGATAGTCCTTACCGAATTCGAGACTGCCTAGCCCGAGTCTCAGGATCAGAGCTCGAGTGACCCTAGGAGCGACAGGGCCGGTCCACCGATGTGGATTAAAATTCCTGAACAATACGTTTCCCCACCCTTTGGGGTGTAAACGAGCCAATGAATGACTCCATCGGACCTGGATCGTCCGATCAAACCGAGGCGCCTCGCAACAGCAACAACCACACAGGTGAAAAGTATATAAATGTCAGGGCTGGTAGGTCACTGACACCACCCTAGCTAGGAAGTAACGCATGTCCTCCCTGAGGTCCTTCCTCCCGTATCTGGTTCATACCGGGGTGTGAGGCTCGCGATTTCACGTTATACACAAAGCTACACCACACAGGCGGTGCTTTGATCATCACCACAAGACTTTGCTTTTCAACAGAAGCCCTGATCATTTGCCACTTAGGCATGCCACACTAGCAATTCATGCTATACGACTGATGTCCATCGATATAAAACCTCTGAGCTCATGCGTTTCAGAGAGGGGCGTTAAGCAAAAGAATAAATTCTCCGCCGCCAAACAGATGTATATTTAATAGAGATCAATCAACACAGAATAAAATCCAACGTCAGACACACAGTCCATTTACAAGTCCGTTCTGGGTCTGAACGAAACCGGAGGCACTATATACCTCTCAAACCCATCGATCACCACGTACGTCTGGACGATCACCACTCATTATCCATATTTCGGGATGCCTCCCAATCAGGACCTCGGTTACCATCCAAACGAGGTGAAGATCTCCGGTCTTCGACCACCGTCTTCATCTTCGACTTTCAATCGTCGGTCAATTATTTGAAATGAGAATCAACTCGGCCTTTTCAAATAATTCACGTATATTTAGAATTTCAAATCAATTTATTTCAATGGTTAAATCATTCGACAACACCAATTTTGTTCTTTAATGTAATTTTCACACCAAACACAGTCAACCATCAAATACCACATAAATCGAGCAAATTCAGTTTATTTCCATCCCATATTGTTTATGATATTTTATAGCGATTTATCGCTATTTTTATTTATTTTAAAATAGCCAATTTATTCAAAACGACGCTTCAGGCCATAACGCGGCCGTGGCGTTGTTTTTCTTCAGATTTGATTTACACATATCTGAAAATCTAACCGTTGGATCTTCACACAATTTACATCATTAGAAAGATCTTTTCAAAACGAATCCAATGGTTCTAGTTTCGGGAAAATCCGACGGTCGGATCTCCCGGTACAATCGTTTGAAGTTTCGATTTCAAAATACGAACCGCAGCGTCGTTATTCGATTAAATATAATTATATTTTTATATATCTATATATAAATATAATCGATTCTGGCGCTGTTTTTCTTCAGATTTGAATTAAACATTCCAGACAATCCCACCGTTGGATTTTTACAAAGTTGGTGCCGTTGGAAAGATTATTCCAAGGCGAACCCAACGGCTGCGGTTTCGGGAAAATCCAATGGTCGGATTTCCCGCACTAGTTGTTTGAAATCACGGTTTCAAAACACGAACTGCACGGCCACGTTTCGTTTTAATTTTATTTATATTTATATAAATATAGTTCATTCAACAATTTCAATATCGTTTTCACTTCAAATATTTCACTAACGCCTTTAAATTTCGGAAAAATTCGCCATAACCTCCTTTGTACGGGAGGGGCAGGGAAAGTTCCCAAATAGCCACACGGGCGTCTCATGTCAAAAAGAAAAAGGAAAAGCCAAGCGGCTAGCCAACAGGCTCATAAAATCATCACCCAAACCAAATAGTAAATGTGTACCTATTTGTCGGGCACAAAATTTTATTCCTCTTCTCTAGCCCCTTTTGCTATAACCTGTTCAATAAATATGCATGTACAGATATACAGTTCTTATCACTTATCATGTTCTTTTCAACTTCTTATTGGATTCCATTTGGTTTAAAAACACCATTCATTCTAATGTTGCATGCATAGTCAAAAATCATATCATTAGCTAATTAATGAATATTTCAACTCATGCATATTTATTTGAACGAGTTGCTATTTTTAACACTTCACATTTCAACAATTCATGTATATAATAAAAATGTGATTTTTATTGTAAAACAATTCATTTCAAAACACTATTATTTTATATAGTTTATATAGGTGATAAAAATAGGATTTTTATTATAAAACAATTTATTTTAAAACTAGGTCATTTTACATAGTTCATATAGATGATAAAAAGGTGATTTTTATTATAAAACAATTTATTTCAAAAGGTGAATACCATTCAACACATGAATTTCAATTCAACGAATGAATATCGATTCAACACATGAAGGTTTTCTATAGTTTCTATATATAGATAAAAATGTGAGTTTTATATTTAAAACACGAATACCATTCAACACATGAATTTCTAATCAACGAATGAATATCGATTCAACACATGAAGGTTTTCTATAGTTTCTATATATAGATAAAAATGTGATTTTTATATTTAAAACACGAATACCATTCAACACATGAATTTCTAATCAACGAATGAATATCGATTCAACACATGAAGGTTTTCTATAGTTTCTATATATAGATAAAAATGTGATTTTTATATTTAAAACACGAACACCATTCAACACATGAATTTCTAATCAACGAATGAATATCGATTCAACACATGAAGGTTTTCTATTCAACGAATAATTATAGTTTCAGCAAATGAAAATAATTCAAACACATGGATATTATTCAAAATTTCGGCAGCATAACGACAGGGTAGTTAAAACCGGGAGCGTCCCTAGTACAGCTCCTCGCTCTACCTTAAAACCTCGCGGTTTTTGACAATGGGGATCATGCATCTAGTTCGCACGCAGGCGGCATGTATATATTTATTTCATTTCCACAAACTAATCCTATGTGGTTTCAACCAAATATTTCTCAACCACATGTGGTACTTTTCAACCACAATCAATCAATATCAACCACAAACAATCCCAATCAACCATTTGTTATCAATCAATTTTCACACCAATCATAATCAATAAATATCGTCCATGGTTTGTGGACGAGAGGCGTATATATATATATATATATATATTTATATATAGCAATTCACTTCTGTTTCAACACATATATAATTTTTACAACGCATATATAACTTATACATCGAACGTACAACTTATACAACGCTTATTTAACTCATACATCGACTATATAATTTATACATCATCGTTTCCATATCGTTTATAAATTAGAAATCTCACATTGGGTTCCACTCCACCAAAAATAGCAGAAGGCTCATAAAAATATGCGGTCTCTTCTAAAATGTAGAAGACGTCCACACGGTCACGATATTTCCTGTTTCATCGAATTTCGTTAACACAGCAAAAAGATATGATTTTTCAAAGTTTGCAACGGTTTAAAGGTGTTAAAACGGTTGAAAATATATATAAGCCGTACCTCAGCTGAAAGGTTCAAAACTAGGTTTGCGATTTTCAATCAAACCATGAATCGATAGGAGGATCGGCCGATGCAGCGACGAAGAGGGAGGATACGCGCGTCTGCACGCGGTGGTGGGGGCCCACTCGGTGGCGCCAGGCGACGGCGGCGGCGGCTGGAAGTTCGAAACTTCCTGACGTCGATTCGAGCGATTTAGGCGACGATAAAATCCAAACCTGCTATGGATTTGAAGATCTTGACGAGCTCTACAAAATCCCCAACAGGATGGAGGCCTAATTTTGAGTGGATTGAGTGGAATCGAGGAGAGAACGTGGCGAGCGGTTTCCGTCGTTCGTCAAGGAAAGAGAAAAAGGGGATTTTCTATTTTTTTTTTATTTGAATTCTGATTGGTCGATAGAATTTATATGGGGTTTTCTGACGCGACCACCAATCCAAACCCAACGAATGTCGTCCCCAGCGTTTTACCCCCATTCTGAACACAATGGGATATGTTTCGAAGGCCCATTCGAATGTTTCAGTCAGTTTTCCTTCAATTTAAAATATATAACATTCAATATTTGATTTGAACATACATTTCAATTTGCCAGGACCACAAACTGATTCGAAAAATTCCAGAAAAATAAATCTAGCTATGTTTTGACGATATGGTCCCAACAAAACTAGTTTCGTCGAATTCTGAGACTGTTTGCAAGAAGGCCCATTTCTGGTCGATCCAATTTAACTATAATTGACCAAAACACATTTCTTTTGCCACGCTCACATACTAGCTTCAAAAATTATGAAATTTGAAACCTAGCAATAACTTCACATCCCAGATCCAACAAAAGTGGTTTCGTCGAATTCCGAGGTCGTATGCAAAATGGCCAATTTCACAGGCTATATAAATTCCATAGCGACCTTTCTGAAAATTCATTCGGCCATAACTTTTGCTTTCCGCTATGAAAATTTGATTTTTTAGATTCATTGGAAAGGTATTCACTAACAGATTTAAACATTTTTGGTTTCACTAAAATCCGTTTTGTTTTGCACCCAGTACAGTCCGACAAAGTTTGAATCCAATTTTTGAAACTGCAGCGCCTTTTCAGGCCTTGTTTATAATTATAATTAATTATATTCGTTTTCAATGGTCGATTCAAACTCACTTTTCATTGCCATTATTTAAAATATTTATTTTAAATATTTAAAATCCATTATTTTAGCCAATTTAAATTTTTTAATTTGGTTCAGATTTTCTGGGTCGTTACACTACAGTACCATTAGCGGATGCCCGCAGTATCATTAGTGGATGACCCTATAGGCCCCATGCTATGATAGTGGATGACTTTCTATA
This sequence comes from Allium sativum, assembly GCA_030737875.1. NCBI lineage: Eukaryota > Viridiplantae > Streptophyta > Magnoliopsida > Asparagales > Amaryllidaceae > Allium > Allium sativum. The sequence goes on from CM060912.1 coordinate 438,056,511, forward strand.
CCACGATATCCTACCTCGAAGAAGGATGGGTATTATTTATGTTGGCTAACGTCTGTGGATGCAGGAAAACAGGTCGGAGGGATCCAACTAGATTCCTCAAAAATATTATTATTTGTTTGTTTGCATATATCATCATATGACGTGTTAGAAAATCTATGATTGATAATTCGGTGTTTTTGAATGTTTAAGTATCATTGGGCTCTGATATTTGTTTATAAAAATATTGTGAAAAGGGGATTTTGATATTTAGGCGAGAAAATATATTTTTCTAAAATAGAATCTAAATATAGAATGGCTAGAAATATTAACTTGTTTTGAATAATAAAAACAAGTACTGAATTTATGAACGATGTTTATAAAATTATTAATATGGAAAGTTGAAATGAATGTATAAACGATGTTTATAAATGAAATGAATAATTATCATTGGATAATTGGGATTTAAATTAAATGTGAATTTAAAAATAAGAATTGGAAATCATTTTAAATAGAAAACGATGAAGTCTATTCTTATGTTCAGAATGTAAATTTAATTGGATAAATTAATTAGATTATGCCGAAATTATAAAATAAATTATATCCAGAAAGGATACTGGAATTGTATTAATAAGAAACTAAGATTTAAAATTAAAATATTAAAATAAATTCTATGTTATAAAGATAAGTTATAATAAATATAATATTCCAAAATAAGATTTTGAAATGGAACTTGTTTGGATATATGAAACAAGTAAATTTATAAACGATGTTATAAAGGTAGCGAATTAATTATCGTGAGATAATTTGGAATTTTAAATTCAAGTATGAATTTAAAAAATAGAATTTGAAATCATTTTGAAAAGGGAAAGACGGTTTTTATTTCGGAATTAGAAATATAAAAGAATTGAGATTCAAAACAGATTTTATAAATTGAAGTATAAAACAAGGAAGTTGGATTTATAAACGATGGTTATAAATCTAGTAAAATAAATTATCATTAGATAATTTAGGCGTTTAAATTCAAGTATGAATTTAAAAAGTGAACTTGAATTTAAAAAATAGAATTTGAAATCATTTTGTAAAGGGAAAGACGGTTTTTATTTCGGAATTAGAAATATAAAAGAATTGAGATTCAAAACAGATTTTATAAACTGAAGTATAAAACAAGGAAGTTGGATTTATAAACGATGGTTATAAATCTAGTAAAATAAATTATCATTAGATAATTTAGGCGTTTAAATTCAAGTATGAATTTAAAAAGTGAATTGGGAAACAATTTGAAATAGAATGATAAATTTTATTCTAGAATTTGGAATATAAATTGAAGTGAGAAAATCCAACGGATATATAACTAGAATCTGATTATATCGAATTTTATAGATAAATTTATTTATAAATGGAATTGGAATTTAATATAGCAAATTGAGTATGAATAAATTTATAACCGAGTAAATGAAAAATCGACGATTATAAATAATCGGAATATTAAGTTGAATTGGGAAAATTGGTTTAATATATGTTAAAATATATTAGAACGGAGTTGAAATTTATTATAACAGAAGTTTAAATGTTTATATATAAAAATATAATTAAAACGAACTCGCCGCAGCGTGGTAGTTCATAATTTGGAGTTTCGAACTTCAATTGCGTATACAGAACTCAATTTAAGTCGTAATTCTTTGAAACAAGAATTGTCAGGACCGATTTGATAATAGTTTTCTAGTGGAAGAGAAAATTCTGGATTTCGTCGTATAATTTTTGAGTTATGTCATAATCAAATTTTCAAAAAAACAGCGTCGTAACTATTATTAAACCATAATGATTTATCTAAATAAATATAAGGATTTTAAGTAAATAAATTCCGAATTTCCATTAGAAAAATCCAGATTTGAGATATAAAATAAATATGAACTCAAGTGGAGTAAGTGAACTGATTTTTGAAACAAAAATCATATTTTTAATTATTTAATAAAGTCAACTAATGTGATAAATAATTAGTTAATAGAATTTTTGAATCAAAATCGAGTTTTGGATAATTGAATTGGATTTGTAAATTTATATTTGAAATCGAATATGAAATTTGAATTGAAAATGGAATTGGATTGGTTATAAGCAAGTTATAATTATAATTGAACATGATATGTTCAAATAAAAATTGAAATAGGCATAAGAGCTAATCAACGAATAAATCAGCGAATTGAGTTAAAATGACCAGATTGAGTTGAAATAAATTAGGACTGGATGCATATGTGTTAAAAAGGCATGGAATGAAGAGAATGAAGATTAGAATTTAAGTGTCCAACAAAAAGGTTCATGTTTAATTTCCATATGGATTTTTATGCGCCGAATCGGCAAGTCGCTTGGTTTTTTATATTCTTTTTGAACGGAAAGGGACCAGAGAGTCGTTTTGTAGTTGTACTGAGTGACCCGTACAAAGGAGGTTACAACGAAATTTTTCAGAAATTTAAGGAGTTAGAATATTTTTAAGAAAATTGAATAACTAGAAAATCAATATATCAATATATATTGAATTCGATAAGGAAACTAATTTAAAATAGAATATTATAAACAAAAAAGAAATCTATAATTAAATCTGGTAAGAATAGAAAGAGAAACTTATATAAGTTTTAAAAATGAATAAGTAGTTTTTATGGTGTTGATTATTCAAGGTAAGTGGTCTTATCTGTTTTGAAGTTAAGGATGTTTTCAGTCATGGTCTGAGAGGTAATTATATCCCAACTTGATTGATTTCGTTATTAATAGATAAATAGGAAGATTCAGTCTCGAAGATCAATGTTTAAATAGATTTAGTTGAATGCAGTATTTTGGGGTTGTTGTAATGATGTTTTATACAATATTCGTTTTAACCCAAGTAAGGGGAATTTTGGAAATATAATAACGAATATTTCCTAACTATAGAAATAAATGATTTCGAAAGAGAGATAAGTAACTGGAATGTTTTCCAATTATAAATAGAAAATATTTTCTAGGTATAGAAAATAAAAGAATGTAATATTTGGAAATATTTTCCAAATAGCGTTATGGGCCAAGATGATTTTTGAAATATCGTGTTAACAAATATTTATAAGGAAATGGAGAAGTGATTTAATTAATGAAATATTAATTAAGGGTACTAGTGATTGTTTGATGTTATGGATGGATGTTTGTTTATTTTTCTTCGATAGTAAAATTACCGATTATCGAAGTATTTGCCAATATCCTTGTTAATATGGAGAGACCGGTTGGATTATTATCTGAGAACTACTCTGTATTGGCAATAGCGTTGCGAATCATATTATATGAAGACAATCGAAGACGTAGTGAAGTGCAAGGGCTTTTTTTTGCTAATTCTAGGTAGAAATCGCCTAAGATGGATTAATAGAAATTGTGCCTTCAGTTTTGTTCAGTCCCAGAACAAACGTGTATGGACAAGTGTCTGATAGAGTATTTCAAATGATCGCATATGTTGGTCTGTAAAAATATACATATGGTGGCGGAGAATTTATTCTCTTAGCATAATATCCAAAATATCTTTGGGAAAATCAATTAGTGATTCAATGAATCTGACAATGTGGCATTCAATGTGATTGTGCTATCAATGAAAGATAATTAATCATAACCTCTGGCCTCGCAACCGGGAAATGGTATAAAATCAGTAGGTCGCATGGCTAAGTGGGTCGCACGCAAGTAGGGTGTAATGTCACCTGATCTAGAGAAAATCCTTTTGCTTCTTTTATTTTATCGTTGCTTTTTCTTCGGAACGGTTGCTGATCCCAACCGCTGGTGACAATACATTATGTACTCTCAAGTGAAGTGAGGGACCGGTCATGTTTAGCCTGGGTTGCAAGATGTTCTTGCTGAACCCGTTGTATTCCTCTCTAGGGATACACTGTTGGAAGGTGGTCCCATACCTTGCCAGTTGGAATCCATTTTCTAATAAGAGCCCACAGTTTTTGATTGTATACTATATATGTAGAGCTGTGAGATGCAAGCATTCTGCTAGATTGTTATTTACTTGTTTTAGACACTATTATAATATCAAAAAAGTAATGATTTTAAAAGAATGTTTTGGGTTATCGTAAGGTAAAAACCATCCATTTTATGTGTGGATCGATCTTACGATTATCCTTCCTTTTAAAAGGGATTTTTAAAAGTTAAACCAAGTGTTTGGAGTTTACTCACACTAGTCTCATGACTAACCCAGAGTTTTTTTTGTTTTGTTTTACCGTAAACTCTTGGGTGCCCAAATTCGTACGGGCAGTCAAAAAGTTCGGGTATTTACAGATACTTGGCGGAGCTTGGAGCAGGAGGCTTCAGCATTAGTTATCTTGTATTATTTTCCACTGTGTTGTATTATACTCTGAAAATGGTATGTATATGTATGTACAGTAAAAATTTTGTATTCCAATGTTATATGTACTACATTTTATTCCGTTGCGATGTGAGATTCTATGTTGTTATTCCTAATTTTCTTCTATTCTAGTATTTCTTTCTTTCTATTTCTCATCCTCTAACTTCTTTCTATTAATGATCCGATAATTTCTGGTGTTTGGTTAGTCAATATGGTATTTATATCGATAATCAGGATCGGGAAAATCCCCGGCCATTACAATGAAACATGATAATGAAATGAAACTAAAATCTAATTTAAGTACGATCTATTTACTATTGGTTAGTAAGATATATCATCAAATTTCAACTTAAACCCCATTTCATTGCCATAATCATATTTTTAGATGAAGAGGCAATTTGTTGTTTATGTCATAAACATAGCCTCAATATTACGAAATGAACAAAAGAGGCTATTAAACGAAACACACAAATACACAAAAACATCCATTCTCATTAAACCCAAAAGAGATCACTCATAAAAATTGATGTTGAATCAACATTAATGAGAGGAAAAGCTTCATCACACCTAAATTGTAGGGGTTTAGCTCCTCATTTGTGTTATTATTTCAACACAAATAGATTTCAACATTGAAGAACAACAAAATAGAGAGTAAATAATGAAGAAAAGATATTAACTACCCACTAATTGCATAAAAAAAGCTACACTACTTGCGTGAAAATAAATCTAAACTACTAACAATAAAAAGAGAGAGTATGAATAGACACGAACATTAAATATAACATATATAAAAGAAAGAGGCTCAGAAGCCATTTTTGTTTATTTGATCACTTATACTTTCGTTTGCTAAAAAGGAGATCCCTAAATACATGAAACAAAGGGGTATATATACATGATCAAAAACCCTAAAACCCTAATCACTTTCCTTGGGAAATCCCTAAAATGCCCATTCATGAAGTTTCTAATTGCCATTAGCCACTAATAAGTCATGTAGAACGCATGAACCCTTTTATTCTCATTCAGTTAGTCTTTAATATAACGCTTAAGAGCAAGTGGACTAGTTTAAAGGTGTAGGCCTCCACTATCCATAAAATGAATTAATTATTTGCCTCCTTTTGCGTAAATGCATGCTTACCTTCATCTCTTCATGTGTATATATATCCTTTTAGCTCCAAAATTCCTACAATAGATAATCACAAGGAATAAGTAAAAGATTTCACAAATTAAAACATGCACGAGTGACCACTTTTTCCCAAAATAAGTGATAATTTGGAAAATATTTAAAACATGGTTTGATCATATAAAATACCCAAAAACATTCATTTATTCAACTAAACAAGAATAAATATGTGAATATAAATGTGCATTTTTATGTGCACATCAAATACTCCCACACTTATCTTTTTATTCGTCCTCGAATAAAGTAAAAACTATGCTAAATCCGTTTTCATAGGGAGGACGATTGCATTGAGCATATGCAACAAGCCATTAAACTTCCGGGTGTCCCTAGTAGGACGAGTGTTGTCTCGTGAGGGTTTTCAGCGGATACTCCCACAAAATCCAAAATTTAAACGTAAAAAATATTTACAAAATGCAAGAATAGAAAATATTTACAAGATAAGCTTTCAAAAAATAATATATTTATAAATGGGTAATTTACTTTTAAATTTTACATGAATGAGTTAACACAAATTTGGGTCGTTACTTTGAAATTTGAGTCTGTTACCAATCAAAACTTCAAACAAAAGGCATGTTATCATCACAAACTCCTCCAGCTTGGCCAGTGTTTTGGTAGAAACATAGTTCAAATATGAAATGGATTTTAAGTGCTAACTCTCTCTTTATTACAAAATATTCACATTACTATTATTTACAAATACCTTGATATACAACCCCTACATTGCTTTATGACTTACGTGAGGGTCGGTAATCCTAAGGTGTCCAACTCATAAAATGAGACCAAGGTATACTAACGCTGACTTTGTCAACAAGATGTCGAAAAGAGCTTGGCGGGTTTGCACACCAACGCTAGATGTACTAGCAATATTGGATACCCTTATATTATTATATATATACTTCTTTTTTTCTCTTTTTTCTTTTTTTTTAACATAATAGAGAGAGAGAGTTAAGCGAGAATATCTTAGCACGACTTCACTCAAATGATCTAAAATGTTATCACAAGTAGTCTAAATCAACCATTCATTTAATCGGAGTACAATTTAGAAAACATTTCAAACTCATCACCTATGGATCTCTCCATATACCAGTTGCACCTAATTCTCTCATAATTCAAACTTTCCTTTCATTATCCGCTAAGTGAAGTAGATTTCCAAACATTTTAATCGAACAACCAACATTATATCTTGACTCCATCATGTCTAATTTAAAAGTTAATAGAAGTGTGAAAATCTTTTTTTTAATAAAAAGGGAGAAAATGTAGACCTAAACAATGAAAAATAGAATAAAAATGAGACTCCCCCTACACTTTATTTCGACTATGTCCCTACAGTCAATGCATGAACAATGAGTGAGTGGAAGATAAATATTTACAAATTTACAAAAGAGGGTTAGTGCGTCTTCCCGAATGTGCATGCGGAAAATATGCAGTCATTAAATGGATGAATCGGTCAACAATGAACCAATGGATCAACCTCATAAAGATTATGAGACACAGATTAAGCACAGAAAACCAAATCATAAAGGATTTTATATTACGTTTCAAATTTGGAAAAATAAATTTTGTTTTTTCAAAAGTTTGAGTTGCTTTGAAAATTTTGAGCTTACAATTGATCCTAAAATCGAATTGAATTTTAGTAGCAACTATAGAGAGATCATTAATCCGAGGTTCAGTAGAAGTTTCAAAAACAAAGTTTGATTTGTTCAGATGACATTCAAATTGAGAGACATGTGCATGATTCTCAACTCCATGCTTGTTTTTAGAAATATTGTTCAATTTTGCTTTGATATTTGAAATTTTGTTGACTAAAGGTTCATTTGTAAAACTAAAGTTAAAACCAAACAAATGCATTTTTGGTAAATTTCGAAATTGTTTTTTTCGAAAACTTTGTTATTCCAGAATGAGTTCATATACTGTAGAAATTTATCATTGAAAAACAAGTGATCACAGTGAGGTTCAGCTGAAACAATCAAGTTGCAAGGAGTTTAAAAAAATATAGAAAAATCGTCATTGTGTTTAAGATCACATTCAGTAGTTTCATTGTTTTCAACCTCAAGAATTTCAAAGTTTTCAAATACTTCAGTTTCATACCCAACAACATCATTGTCAATCAGTTTAAGAAGTTTTCGCTCATCAAAGTCATCCTCACTTAAACATATTTTTACAATTTCATCATTTTTGTCAGGTTGACGATCTAAATTTGCTAATTTTTCAAAATTTTCAGAATTTGAGAGAGGAAGATCAAATTAAAGATTGACGTCTTTGTTTTCAAGAGAATTTAAATTCAAATCAATCACAGAGCTTTCAACAATTTCAATAAGATTTTCATCAATTTCAAAAGTTGTTAATTGAAGATCATCGATTTTGGTAAAACATGGATTATCATTCGAATCGTCACACATTCGGTTTTGATTATTTTGTTTTTCATGAAAATTCAAGTAGTCTTGAAATAACAAATTCGTGTGATTATTGTTAATTCCATTCAGTTGCTCAACAAAATCAAATTTATGATTATTTACATAAAAAATTTCAATTTGAAATTGCTGAGAACAAAAAAATTTAGTTGCACTACAATTAAAATTATTTCCATTGCCAAAATCAATTGAAAAGTTATTCCTATTTCTATTTTGAATTTGAAATTCATTTTGGAGTTGTAAATTGATTTAGCTGGGGTTATAATTAAAATCGTTTGAATTTGGAAGTGAATTCGAATTTTGACTATTTTGAAAATTTTGACTCGAATTGTTGCACAAGTATGAATTACACCATTCATATATTCTTTGATTTAGTTATGTGCTCATTTCAAGTAAAGATTCAATATTTGTATCAAGATTTGAGGGTTGGTCGTAACTTTGAAAATTTTGTGGCGCAAAATTAGGATTATCTTGAAAATTTTGAAAAGTTGGTGGTGTAAAATCCAAATTGTTTGTACAATAGTTGTTGTTAAAATATCCATATGAATTTTGTGTAAAATTATATGGATTATGTTGACTTTCACAACTATCGTAGAATTCATGAGGATAAGGAAACTGAGGCATTTTCAATAAGCTCTTAAAAAATTGTTAAAATTAACAACTTTGGATTATGTGAATACAAGTCTAGGTCAGGTTCGGACATGGCTTATCAGTGTGTCACGAATTACCGTAGAAACATGACTGAAGGTTTAAGAACCTGTTTGAGTTCTTAACTCTACCGTTTCTTAGACACCTAAGAGAGTATCAATCCAAAATGTCAATTTAACGAATATCTTGTCCTATGAGCTTTGGGGGCATCCTCGATTCGATTTCAAAAATAATTTATTTCAAAAACAAACTTTCCAATTCATCCCACGTTCGTTTTAAAAAATTCCATCCACACATCAACATAAAAAATAATCAATCACATAATAGTCACAGAATAAGAAACTGCAGAAATAAAGGTTTTACAAGCAAGCCATGGCACCTGCACGAAATCTTTACAAACAATTTTTATATATTTTTCAAGCAGCAGCAGACCCTGTAGAGTTTAGAAAACACTCACTTAGATCGATAGTCTATCCAGTGTAACCGAGTAGTGCTAGCACGTTCACACCCCACTTGTGTGCAACTGCTCCAACAACTCAAATTCTAATAATTGCAAATTGCTTGACCTCTGAAATTCATGTTTGTTGATTGAATTCTACCTCTTTCTTTGGTCTTCGAATTTTTGAAATTTCTCTTATTTCTCTCCATTTTTTAATGAAAAAGAAATAAAAAAAATCTAACTAGGAATAAAAAATAAAAACAACTAAACTAAAGTCCAAGAACTAGGATAAACCAAGACTCTAAACTAAGACGCACAAAAAACAAAAAAAAAACAAAACAATTGGATGCCATAGAAAACAAAGACTCAAATAAACCCAAATTAAAGCAAAGACTCAAATAGACAATAAAAAAAAAACAAATACACCCAAATTAAAGCAATTGTGGTTTTGTGTGCGATGTTGGTATGAGTTGTAGAATTTCTACGTGGATATGGCAGAGTTGGATTTGTTTGATAGGAATTGTATGAACAGCTTTGAGATTGTGAGATGATCGTAGGGAAGATGTACGTGGAGATATTAGAGTTGTGTGGAGAGATGGACAGGGATGTCTGTGTAGTGGTTGATGAGATTTGCAAAATTTATTTGCAGGTTGTAGGAGAGGATGATGCTGGTTTGTCTGGATTTTTTTTTTGTGCTATGACGATGTGGAGAGGCTTGTATGGAAGAAGTTGAATTTGGTTTTGAAAGGAGTCGGTTGTGGCTTGAAACAGAGATGGCGTCTGTATGGGTTGAAGTGGAGGTTGAGAAGTGTTGTACGGTGGAGTGTGCTGATGAAGTAGAAAGAAAGAAAAAATAAAATACAGGAGGGAATCTTTGTTTTTTTCAGAAAAAAATTATAAAAGGGAAAGAAATCAATTGTAAAGAGGGAAAGAGATTGTAGTGAAAACGGGAAAGGAGGTTGAAAGGAAAGAATAATAAAAAAGAAAAGAAATAATTTTTTCACTAAAAGAGAAATAGGAAAAAAAATAAAAGGAAAACAAAATTGGTGATCGGCAGTGAAAGGAAGAAGAAACACAAAAGAAATAGGAAAGAATAAAAGGAAAACAAGATTTTTCTTTATTGTTGTGAAAGTAGAAAAGAATTGTAAGAGGGAAAGACTTTGTAGAAAGGAAAGAAATAAATAGAAGAAAAAAAGGAAAGTAATTTATTTAATTTTTTATGATTTTTTTTATTTTGTAAAAGTGAAGAAATGAAAAGAAAATAGTAGATGTGAAATCTAGAAAGGTGGTTGAAAGGTGGAAAGAAATTTGTAGTGATCAAGTTATGGCATTAAGATGGTTGTAATGTGGTGTAGAAATAAAGCAGAGAAGCGAAAGAGAACTAAAAAGGAAGTAAAAGGAAAGCAATAACTTTTGGTTTTTTTGTAAGATTTGTAAAAAGAAAAGAAATTTGGAGAAAATTTGGAAAGAAATAAATGAATGAAAAGGAGCAAATTGTAGTGAAAACAAGAAAGAAATTGAAAACAAAAGGCAAATGTATTTTTGTATTTTTTTAAAGAAAAAAACACAAATGCAAATACCAAAAACAAACAATGCACAATTCAATACACACACAAACACAAGAAAATAAAAAAAAGTTTTTTTTATGAATATTAATGCAAAATAAACACAACTAAACTAAGACAAAACAAGCACACAAAATGCACACAATTTTTTTTAAGAACAAAATTAAATCAAATTTCTTCCCCGGCAATGGCACCAAAAACTTGTTCGACGACGGATATTCTATGAATTAGAAAACCATCGCGAAGTGTAATAAACGGCAAGCACACGGTGTACACTTGTAGTACGTTAACGGGTACAAGTCGATCCACGGGGAAAGAAGTAATTTCAATTATTTTTACTCAATCAAATTAACCCAACTTTAAATTGTGATTAAGTACTAGAGACAAAACGTAAACTAAAATAGACTAAAATTATGAGATTAAAACCAATTCAGAGGAAGCTTCACTTTTCTCTCATTCAACATGGCTCAACATAAAATAATACGAAAATCTCTCAATAACCTAAGTAAGATTAATTATGTAATTATTATAAGCATGACTTATTTGCGCTATTAATTAACATAAAATAAGTCAACAAACTATAATACACAATTAATCTAACTTTTTAACTTTTATGAAACATGACATTGAAATGAAACTAAAATCTAATTTAAGTATGATCTATTTACTATTGGTTAGTAACATAGATCATCAAATTTCAACTTAAACTCCATTTCATTGTCATAATCGCATTTTTAGATGAAGAGGCAATTTGTTGTTTATGTCATAAACATGGCCTCAATGTAATGAAATGAACAAAAGAGGCTATTAAACACAACATGAAACATAAATACACAAAAACATCCATTCTCATTAAACCCAAAAGAGATCATTCATACAAATTGATGTTGAATCTACATTAATGAGAGGAAAAGTTTCATCACCCCTAAATTGTAGGGTTTTAGCTCCTCTTTTGTGTTATTATTTCAATACAAATAGATTTCAACAGTGAATGACAACAAAAATAGAGAGTAAATAATGAAGAAAATATATTAACTACTAACTAATTGCATAAAATAAAGCTACACTATTTGCGTGAAAATAAATCTAAACTACTAACAATAAAAATAGAGAGTATGAGTATACACAAACATTAAATAGAACATATATAAAAGAAAGAGGCTTGGAAGCCATTTTTGTTTATTTGATCGCTTATACTTCCATTTGCTAAAAAGAATATCCCCAAATACACGAAACAAAGGGGTATATATACATGATCAAAAACCCTAAAACCCTAATCACTTTTTTGAGAAATCCTCAAAATGCCCATTCATGAAGTTTCTTATTGCCATTAGCCACTAATAAGTCATGTAGAATGCATGAGGCCTTTTTTCTCATTCAATTAGTCTTTAATATAAAGCTTAAGAGAAAGTGGGCTAGTTGAAAGGTGTAGGCCTCCACTATCCATAAAATGAATTAATTCGTTGCCTCCTTTTGTGTAAATGCATGCTTTCCCTCATCTCTTCATGTGCATATATCCTTTTAGCTCCAAAATTCCTACAATAGATAATCACAAGGAACAAGTAAAAGATTTCACAAATTAAAACATGCACGAGTGACCACTTTTTCCCAAAATAAGTGATGATTTTGAAAATATTTAAAACATGGTTTGATTATATAAAATACCCAAAAATGTTCATTTATTCAACTAAATAAGAATAAATATGTGAATATAAATGTGCATTTTTACGTGCACATCATATTATTATTTTAATATTACAATAATATTGAATACTCAATTTTGATAAATGATGATTGAATGTTGTGTGATGTTTGTTTGGATGAATTGCTAATAAATTGGTTGAAATTATAGATATAGTTATATATATTAATCATTAGTTAAAATTTGATTGTATTTATTATGATATCTCATATTGAAATGAAATTTATGTTATTTAGGTTGATTAAAATCTAGGAATGCAGAAAAATAGGTTGGAGGGATCCAATTGGATTCATCAAAATTTATTATTATTTGTTTTCATATATATTGTGACATATGATGTGTTAAATTTTCTGTGATAGATTTCATTGCTCCGGATGTTTGAATGGCACCGATCCTAGAATAATTGGTACTTAAATACCATAAAAATACATTTTAAGTAAAAAGAAAATGAATTTGCATCTTAAAAAGGAAAAATCTATTTTTCCAAAATTAGAAATTTAATTTCGAATGGGCTAGAATATAATAACTTGTTTTTAATATTAAAAATAGTCAGGCATCCTTAAAAAGTTTGAAAACATAATTGGCATCGTCCCCAAGTTTCTTATCTAAAGAGGGTCCCTAAAATGGAAGTTACGTGTTTTTCAAAGGATTTTATGCGCTGGTCAGTAAAAAACAAAATTCAAAAATCTGCAAATACTCCCAAAAGATCTCCAAAATTTTTTTGCATACATGTATGCAAATATTCAGAATAGTTGCATACATGTATGAAACAATTCATGAAGCAGTTTACACTGAAAATCTGCATGAATTTTTGCATATATATATATATATATATATATATATATATATATATATATATATATATATATATATGCAACTATTTTAAATATATGCATGCAACAATTCACGCCGATTTTACATTAAAAAATCTGCATGAATATTAGTATACAAGTATGCAAGTATTTTGTTTTATAGCATACATGTATGCAAATAAAGATGAACTAATATTTATGTCTATGGATCTTTGCATACACGTATGCGTTTATTCTGAATACATGCATATATTTACGCAAATAAATATGAATTGATATGCATGCTTATGTATTATTGCATACATGTATGCGCTTATTTTGTATTACATGCATACAAGTATGCAAAAAAGGTAACATAGGTGCATCACTGAAATAGTTGCATACATATATGCAAGAAAATCAAACTTATGCATTTTTTGATGCAGCTAACTGCAGTTTCGCTGTTTTTTTTTTTTTTGGTTTTTGGTGTGGCTTTTGATGGTTTTAACGTCTGAATTTTATTATATTTACTGTTTAATTTAAATTTGAATTTACGTGTTTTTTTTTTTGATGAATTTTCAAAAAATAGGAACCTAATTTATAATAATTTTAAGATCGGACCTAAGTCTAATTTCCAAACCTATTAGGGACCTAAGACAAACACACCCATAAAAATAAGTGGTTTAATTTATATATGATGTTTATAAATGAAGAGAAATAATTATCATTGCATAAGTTGGGAATGTAAATTCAGGAGTGAATTTAAAAAGGGAAATTGGAAAACATTTTAAAAAGAAAGCAATGAAATTTATTTTGATGTTCGATATGTGAATAGAATTAAAATAAATTCATAAGGATTTATAATTTGAACTCAACTATGTCGGATTGTATATAAGTAATCTATTTTCAAGAAATTATATATTGGCAAGATAATTAATAATCGGTTTGAAACCGATAATTTATAATTGAATGTAAAATTGATATAGAATTATAAACTTATTAAATAAAGTAGATTAGAAGGTTGATATGTAACTGAGATTTTATAATAAAGTAAAAATATGAAATGAGAAGTTATAAAAAGACCAGATAAATGGAAAATTTACTTGTAATTGTATTTACAAATAAACTCAAGATTTATTTGAATAAATCGAGTTCAGATTTTTATAAATAAATAATATTCACATTTTAAAGTCAATATTGGGTTAAAAGAAAATGTTTTGTAGGTTTGAATGGTTTTAAAAGAAATTGTTAAAGATTTGGAAGTGATAAATTCAAAAGTGAATTTAGAATGAAATTGGAAATTAAGTTAACCTGAAATGGTAATTTATTCCAAAGTTCGGAACGTTATTCGTATAAATATTACTCGAAAGTGAGTTATCGAATAGAGATTATTCGAGAGTTATTGAATAGAGATTATTCAAAGAGAGTTATCAGATAGAGATTATTCGAAAGAGAGTTACACGTTGGAATTCAACTATATCGAATTCAGAAAAGTACAATTTACTTTCCGTTTTAATCAAGGTTTATTTATTTCTTAATTAATTAGTTATTTTTTTGAGGAAGACGGGTGTGTAGCAGGTCACTACACAGCCGGTTTAATTAATTAGTTATTATTTTATTTATTCAAATTAATGAATAAAAGTTATATTTTAAGATTTAATATCTCGTAGCATGGATAATATTACTATTGTATAATCAATGATTTCCGTAAAATAAGTGGATACTTAAATTGAATCCGAGAGTTGTTTAAGCAATGTTTGTTAATATTGAATTTGTTAACTTTGTTTGCTTCGAAGTTGAGAATGATGTACAATTAAGTTATGAGAGGTAATTATACCCCAACTCGATTGACTTCATTATTGATTAAGGAACGGTTAAGGTTCGTTAGTGAGGATTGATTAGAGATACGATAATTTAGTGAGTGATTAATGGTTTGAATTATTGTATGATGTTTTTCTACAACATTCATTTAAATCCAGCTAAATGTGTTTTGAAAACGTTTTCCAAATATAACCAGAGATGTTTTCTAAGCATAGGAAATGGAATGTTGTAGCTGATTGGAAATATGGAAATATGAATACATAGAAATGTATGAAAATACAAATATAGGAAAATATAGAAATATGAATATATGGAAATATATGAAAATAGAATATATGAAAATAAGAAATATGAATATATGGAAATAAAAAATATGAATATATGGAAATATGAAATACGAATGTATGGAAATACGAAAAGTAAATAAATGGAAATGTTTTCCAGTAATTAATAACATATATTTTCTAAATACAGAAAATAAGAATTTGAAAATGTATGGAAATGCTTTTCGATGTTAATAAGAAATATCCTCTTGAATATAGAAAATAAATAGTTAAGATAGATGGAAATGTTTTCCAAAAATGGTGAGAGGCTAAACAAGTTTTGAAGAATATTTAGGTAAAAGACATTGAAAGGAATTTGGGAAACGAATAAATTAATGATAAATTAATTTAAAGGGCTAGGGGTTAATTAATGCTGGATCAATAGAATTTCCATTCAGAAATAGGATCATTGGTTGTTTGGATGTTCCTTTGATTGTTAAATAACCGACTATCAAAGTTTTGGTCCATTTTATATTTTCGTTGTCAAAACAGAGAGACCGAGATCGAGGATATTATTTGAAAACCACTCTGTATAGGCATAAGCATTGCGAAATAAATTATGCTAAAGATAATTAAAGTTGGAGAAATTAGAAGGGTTATTCTTCTAATCCTTGGTAGAAATTGCCTAAGATCGACTGATGGAATAGTGCCTTTGTTTTTTTTTTAGTCCCAGGACAACTTGTATGGACGAATGTCTGACAAAGTATGCCTACCAGGTCATATGCGTTGATCTCATCAAACGTATTTATGTTGGTGGTAAAGGAATTCGTTTCTCTTAGGTTTATGCCCGTGATATTTTTAGGGAAATCAATAAATAATTTTGGGGGTTTGACGATGTGGCATTCAAAGCGAATGAAGATGTAATATGTCAAAAAGGTAAATATGGCCTCGAGCCTCACAACCGGGAAATGACAAAAATCGGGAAGGCATCATGTCTGAGTGGGTCGCCCCATTAGGTTGTATTTTTCACCTGATCTAGAGAAAAATTCAATTGCTTCTTTATTTTATCACTGTTATATGATTCAGAACTGTTGTTGATCCTAACCATTTATGATAATACATTCGGTACACTCAAAGGAAATGAGTGGCCGATCGTGTATGGCCTGGGTTACTAGATGTTCTTGTTGAAACCTTTGTATTCCTCTCTAGAGATATACTATCGGAAGGTGGTTCATGCCTTTTCATAGTTGGAAATTCATTCTCCAATAAGAGCTTGCGGGTTTGATTATAAACTATGTATGTGGAGCGTGAGATGCAAGCATTCCGCTAGATTGTTATTAATTTGATTGGACATTATTTTGATATTAGAATAATGTTGGTACAAAGAATAATTTGGGTTATTGTAAGGTAAAAGCCATTCATGTTTATGTGTAGATTAGTCTTACGATTATCCTTTCTTTTAAAACGATTTCTAAAAGTTAAACCAAATGGTTGGAGTTTACTTACACTAGTCCCTTGACTGACCCATAGTTTATTTTTGCTTTGTTTTACCCTAAACTCTTGGGTGCCCAAATTTGTACGAGCAATCATTTAACAACTCGGAATTTTGACAATAGATTATTTATTTAATTAGAAGCTCAAAAATAGTAATCTCTACAAACGATGGAATTTGACCATGAAACTTTAACCGATGCATTCGTCTCAGAATTCTGGTCAACTTTCACATTTGGAGTTTCGCGAATGAAGTCTGTATGAAAAAGTTACGGACAAAATATGATAACAGACAGAAAATAAATAAAACAGAATATTATACATATAAAATTTAATAATCCCCTAGCTACTGTACTACCAGGTTGACTGCTTGATCAAGCCAGGCAGTGACGGCTAAGGTTTTTTGCTATAATATATATATATATGTATGTATGTATATATATATATATATATATATATATGTGAAACACCCCACCTCCGTTAAGGTCAATCACAAAGGGAATGCATTAACTTTGGTGAAGAATTTTAGGTAAAAGGCACCGATAATTTACAAGACAGACATATACACAGCGGAAAACTGAAATCATTTTATAAATAGTGTGGTTCAGTCAAAACATTACAAGCATTGTCTCAAAACCCAACTTGTAAATTATTACAATAAAACATCTGTCTTGATTTAAAACTCCATGTACATAAAGAAGCATAAAAAAGTAGTAAAGCAGCATAAATCCCCAACAAAAAGTGTAACCATAGCCATAGCCCAAGAAAAGAGAATCCAAGCAATACATCTGCTCTCTTCAAGATGGAAAAGGTCTGCACTAAGATGAAGTATTCCCTCCCTGCGGACCGGGGGGGGGGGGACCGGGGGGGGGGGGGGGAACGGAAGAAAAGAAGGCGAAAGAAAATGAGTCAGACATAAGCCTGGTAAGTCCAGTGATTATTCATCTTGTAAATAGGTAAAAGGATCATGACATGAATAAACTGAACATAGGATAGTACCATAGCAATAAGATAACATAAGATAAGGCCAGATAAACTGAATATACTATCGCACTCATTTCCATTTCTCTACACCTACTAACGAATGTTTCAACTACCATCATGTGTTCATAACAAAGTGAGCCCATTTTCGATCAGCTTCTACTTGCATGCATTTATTGCTTATGTCATTCGGCATCGCTTGATTGTAGATACTTGTGCTGGTCCCGCCATGGGGTGTATCAATTCCTGTAGTGGCAACCCGATACAAATTCAAGATGCACAGTGTATACTACTGATGCCCAGTGCCTGCTTTTTCCAATTCGGAGTATGTGCACGCCCATACTCCGCCGGAACCTACAATGTTGCGCCACTCGCCACTATTTTGACCACTTATAATCAGCCCATTAATCGTGCTCCACCCTGCCTAGTTCAGGGTGTCGTGGTACATCTATGTGGGTTACTGCTGAAATGGGTCCCGGTTACTAGGGTTTCCTAATCAATATGTTATAACAGTTAAGTGTTCTCAAATTAACCTAAACCCACCCATCTGTTTAATTAACATGTTGTATTGGTTAAGTGTTACCTTAATTAACTTAACCCTACCATTCTTAGCCTGTCCGTCCCTTAGCCTTAATTCATTCATCAAAGCACCAACCTCTGACGTTAGATCTATACTGTTGTGGTTGCTGGATGTGTCGTGCAGTTCCGGGCAGTCTTACACCACAACTCAATCTAACCTCCGATTTTTGGGCTTAATGCGCTAATCACCCACATTAGATCTATATTGTTGCTGTCGTTGGATGTGTCGGGCGGTTCCGGGCAGTCTCACACCGCAACTCAATCCAACCTCGGGTTAGGAATGTTCATCTTTAGCCAATTTACATATTTGTCGTATGTGTCCAAGTTTAGGTCTTTTTATGTCAATATTCCCGAAGTGTAGTCAGTACAAGTTTTATGCCACATTCACTTGTTATGCTTACTCAATTAAATTATACCCAATTTTCCCGCGTTATAATCGCACGTACAACGAGATTCAGTCTATGTTCCGAATGAACCTAGTATTCATAAAAGAAAATAAAAAAGGGGAAAATAGAGAAGAAGCATAAGAATTTACATAAGGAAAAATAGGCATGTAAAGGTATACCCAATTCAAGAATCGTGTTTCAATAGGCATGTTATACATTAACAATAAGCGTGGACAAGCTAAGCAATTTACACCATAGGAATAAAGATTAGATAGAATTGGAGTTAAGAGAATCACTAATTTTGATGTACAACATGATAAGTTCCATTATATCAATCACAATAGTCTCGTAGGCATAGGATGTATAACGTGATAGGTTCCATCATATCAATCACAACAGTCTTACATGCATCATAGGTTCCGTTATGTCAATCACAACAATCTCGTAGGCATGATAGGTTTCATTATATTGATCATAATAGTCTCATAGGCATAAGCAATTCAGATTTGACAAAAGGATAGGCATGAATATGAATTAGTCATAGTTCTAGATCCGATTATTATAGTCATGATTTCTATTAGGTGTTCAAATCTGAATAATAACTGAACTTCCAAAAAAGAACGGATCTTGTATTCTGGGATCTGATTTCTGAATTTGTTAAGCTTAACCCTCGATGTAGACGTTTGATTCTCTAGTTTGGATTTGGTTTGGAGCTTTCTAACTTGATTTCTAGTTTGGATAAGATGGAGGACTTAGACATGGACAACATGACGGCTTCATAGAAGTGGGTTATGAGGTCTAGGGTTGTGTTTTGGGGTGATTATATAGAAGTTTAGGATTAATATGGACCTTTAGATCAACCTAGGAGTCATCAAAGCTGTCCAGTCCAAGAAAATGCGTCATCAGGCCAATCAGAAGTCGCCACGTAGCCCTATGACTCATAAAATCGTCATTGTCCAGCACAGTTGGCAGGGGTCGACCCCTATAGGGGGGTCGACACCTATGTCGACACCCCTACAGGAGGGTCGACTCCTATGTCGACACCCCTTGGGAGGTCGACACCCCTGAGCGGGAGATTTCCCGCTCAGCCGATTTCTGATTTTTGAATTTCGAACTGAATTGATTATTTAATTATTATTTTTAATTTAATTTTTGCTTACACTAGAAATCTTCTAACCTCCATAACTTCTTCATACGGAGTCCAATTCACGCAAACTCAGACTCTATCTCAAGTAGAATTCCGAGAAGAACGCAATGGCGTAACCCATTTCACCCAATTCTTCTTTTAAAAATTAAGTGTTCTTAGATTTTTTAAATTTAATATTCACAGAAAATACGGGGTGTTACATTCTCCCCTCCTTAAAGGATTTCGTCCCCGAAATCTCTAAGTTAAGAAGAATGTATCCTAACATCCAACATCCATCTACTCAACCATCAATCACAGGCATCCATCGTCCTTAAAAATATTTCTAATGATTTAATAATCATATGCATAGTGTGTGTATATGTCCTTATCTAATGCAACATTAGGCGGTCTACTGATTCAGTTGATCTCCTTAATGATAATCATGTCAGTGCTATGAGTCTATCATGTATGCATTTATTCCTAATCGTATTTTATAACTTCTACATAAGTGCATAATCATTCATACAAATGCAATGTCCACATGATAACACATCAAATTTCAATCCATATACAAATACATATATGCATATGCAATATGAAAGTGACTGAGCCGATCTAGTACCTATTGTGTGTGTGTGTATATGTATCCACAAGCAACCACTTGCAACCATCAATCATAACATGTTTCAAATACATGTTTACATTCTTTGGTTTCCACCTAAGGATCAAGGATAGGACCGAGGAGATATACTTAAGAGATAGACACAAGCATGCATAAATTTATGGGAAAAGAGATCAAGGATGTACCTTCAAAAAGAAAACGGTAGGATGCGCGTATCTTGTCTTCAGTCTCCTAAGTCGTGTCTCCTTCAGCATCACGCCATTGTACTTTAACTAGCTTGACCTCACGATTGCGTAGCTTTTTAACTTCTGTATCCAAGATACGAGTTGGAACTCTTCTCACCGTCGCTTCTCGCTCCAATTCTACTTCCTCTAGTATGCTCGGCTTCACAACTTCCGTTGACTCATGTAGACATGAAAAACATTATGAACTCCAGCCAATCTTTCGGGCAGCTCTACTTTATAAGCCATCTTCCCAATCCTCTCAATGATAGGTAACGGCCTCATAAATCTTGATGCAAATTTTCCTACGGACCCAAAGCAAACGACATTCTTCAAAGGAGATACTTCAAGAAAAACTCTGTCTCCAGCCTCAAACTCAGGGTTGGTCCTTCTTTTATCAACGTAGGACTTCTGTCTATCTTGTGCGGTCTTCATTCGTCTTCATATCAAGTCCACCTTTTATGAAGTTTCTCTGATCATGTCAAGCCTAAGTACAAGCTTGTCTGTAGACTCCCACCAACAAGTTGGTGATCGGCATGGTCTTCCATATAAAGCCTTAAAGGGTGCCATGCCTATGGTGGCTTGGTAGCTATTGTTGTAGGCGAACTCCCCTAAAGGAAGATGATCCTCCCATGTTCCTCCAAAATCAAGAATGCACAATCTCAAAAGATCTTCTAATACTCTGTTCACCCTTTCCGTCTGACCATCAGTTTGAGGGTGATAGGCAGTGCTTAAGCATAGCTGTGTACCTACAGCCTCTTGCAAACTTTTCCAAAACTCGCTCATAAAGATAGGATATCGATCACTTACTATGCTAGAGGGTATCCCATGAAGCCGAACTACCTCTTTAAGATAAATGGATGCTAACGATGAGGCAGTCCTCCTACTCTTAAAAGGTATAAAGTGAGCAATATTAGTGAGCCTGTCCACTATTACTCAAATAATGGTATTTCCCCTTCTTGACCTAGGCAACCCATCAATAAAGTCCATAGAAATGCTATCTCATTTCCACTGTGGGACCTCTAGAGGATGAAGCAGAGTACCAGGCTTCTTCTGATATGCCTTGACTTGCTGGCATATCAAGCATTTAGAGATAAACTCAGCTACATTCTTCTTCATGCCATTTCAGAAGAAAACCCTTTTTATGTCTTTATACATCTTGCCCCCACCTGGGTGTATGGTCAACTTAGAATGGTGTGCTTCTTTGAGAATGGTTTTCACCAACTCCCTTGCTTATGGGACGCATAGTCTTCCGTTCCGTCTCAACCAACCCTTGTCATTGATGGAGTTTGTATTGAGGTGACTAGAAGTTTCACCTCTAATTAGCTTATCCCTCACATCAACAAGCTGAGGGTCCTCACGTTGCGCCGTTCCTATTGAGTCCAAAATAGTAGGTCGCACCTCTAGTGATGCTAACAAACCAGGTACAAATTCAAAGGAGGGTCTAAAGTCAATGTTTGCTATATACTTCAAGCTTTTCCTTTCCACATAGAGAGGAGTTAAGGTCAGCTTTTTCCAACTCAAGGCATCTGCTACCACATTGCCCTTGCTAGGGGTATATGAAATCTCAAAATCGTATGATGCAAGAAATTCCATCCACCTTTGTTGTCTTAAGTTAAGATCTTTCTATGAGAAAAGGTACTTTAATGATTTATGGTTAGTAAACAATTCAAACCTTTCTCCTAATAGGTAATGATGCCATGACTTAAGAGCGAAAACAATGGCAGCTAGTTCTAAATCATGAGTTGGGTAGTTCTTCTCATGTACCTTCAACTGCCTTCCCCCATAACAAACTACTTTGCCTTCTTGCATCAAGACAACACCCAATCATGTACCGCATGCGTCTGTGTATACTGTAAACGTCTTAATCCCATCAGGCAATGTTAGAACTGGGGCTGTTGTCAGAGCCCTTTTCAGTCGTTGGAAAGCAACATCACAATCCAAATCCCAGGAAAAAGTTAGGTTCTTCTTCATCAACCTAGTAAATGGGGATGAGATCTTTGCAAAGTCCTTAACGAACTTTCTGTAATAGCCCGCTAGCCCGAGAAAATTTCGTACTTCGGTTGCATTCCATAGAATCTTCCAATCTTGCACCACAACTACTTTTGCGGGATCCACAGCTATCATCTCTTTGGAGACCACATGTCCAAGAAATCTTACTTCATTTCTCCAAAAATGGCATTTAGAGAATTTTTCTTTTAGCTGATGTGCACGAAGAGTACCCATAACTTCCTTTAAATGCAAAGCATGTTCTTCCTCACTTTTTGAAAAAATCAAAATGTTGTCCATGAGGACTACTACAAATTTATTAAGGAACTCTCTGAACACCCTACTCATCAAGTCTACGAAATAGGAGGGTGTGTTAGTCAAGCTGAAAGGCATGACAAGCCATTCGAAGAAACCATCCGGGGTCCTGAACGCGGTCTTATCTATACTGTCTTCAGCCACTCTTAGCTGATGAAATCCGATGGTCGGATCTAGTTGGGAGAAAACCGAGGCACCTACGAGCTGGTCGAACAAGTCATCCATTCTAGGAAGTGGGTGCCTATTCTTCTTGGTCAGCTTGTTTATCTTCCTATAATTCACGCACAGGCGAAGTGAACCATCCGCTTTGGTTGCAAACACCACTGGAGCATCCCACTCAGAAATACTCTGCCTTATGAACCCCTTTTCAAGCAACTCTTTGACTTGCTTACTGAGCTCTTTCCTTTCCCTTGGAGCCATGTTTCTAACGCGTAAAGAAACAGGTTTTTCATTATCAACAAGGTATATGCAGAAGTCTATCTCTCGCTTCGGAGGTAAACCCTTCACTTCTTCAAAGACATCCGAGTATTCACGGACTACTCTTACAGATTGCAAGTTTTCAACAGACTCATCAAGAGATTCTAGGTAGCTAAGCATAACAGAACTCATAGGATTACAAGAGATTTCGAGAGTACTACCAAGGCAAGTCATAAGTCTAACCACTCTCTTTTCATAATCGAGGATGGCACCATTACTAGATAACCAATCCATGCCTAGAATCAACCCATAGCCCGTGAAACCCAAAACATAAGCATTACATCTAAATCCAACGCTTAGTATAGAAATTTCCAAATCCAAACAAATCATTGACAAATAAGTCGAACCCCCAATTAGATTTGAAACAACCATGGGATCCTCTATTATACTGGTATCTAGGTGCATAGATTTAACTAAAGCAGTAGATATAAAAGTGTGCGATGCGCCAGAATCAAAAAGTGTACGAACTAGATGATCAGAAATTTAAACTGAACACTCAATAGAAATATTTCTACCTCTTTCCTGCAGAGGTGCAATGAGAGCGTGAATCTACCCTCTAGAAGTAGATCCAGTCCTCTGCCCTTGCCCTTGCCTTCTTGGGCAATCCTTAGCCATATATCCTGTCTCGCCGCATTGAAAAAAACCATCCATCTTCCTCTTCTTCTTCCTGCAGTCTTTAATTAGATGTCCAGGTATGCCACAAAATTACAATTCCTCTTGTCCCGGGGTTTGTTATTCTTCCCTCCTTTCTTGGAATCCGTCTTCTTATTCTGTGATCCCTCCACTTTCTTGTGTAGAGGTTCTTCCACCTTTGCCTCTTTCTTGCCATCCTTGTCTTCCTCCTGTAACAGTGCCATGTCCACCAGTCTCTCAAAAGTCGCACCCATTGGTATATGGAACATAGCTAGGCTGTGCAATGGCTCATTTAACCCTTTAACGAAACGGAGAGCCTTATTATGTGGAGTGTTTACTAACTCCAGTCTGAATCTGGCCAGCTGGTTGAATTGGTTGACGTATTCCTTAACCGATAGGCTTCACTATTTGAGTGCTAAGAACTTCTTCATTTGTAGGCTTCGTTCAGCTTGCAAGAGGAACATCATTTCAAATCTCATTCTGAAATCCTCCCAAGTTTCAACTGGTCTCTCAGAATTAGTAACTTCCCACCAGTAAGAGGCTTCGTCCTTAAGTAACCATACAGCCAATTGTATCTTCTGCCTATCGTCCACTTCGAAGATAACAAACAAATCTTCTATTTCCTTGGGCCAGTTTCTTGCTTCCACAAATGACTCAGTCCCTTTAAAGTTCTTTCCACCCATAGCTCGAAAGTCTCTACATATCTTCGAGAAAGCATTCACACACGGAGGAGGATGAGGAACGGCTGCAGCTAGGGGAGGAGGAACGTCTACTGGGCCTGCATCATTAGCCCTAACCTCCAGATAACTTCTAAACCAGACAGGTATCGGTATGCCCTCGGGAAGATTAAGATCCCCAGACATGCTGAAATGAAAAGAAAAGGTTCAAAACAAAGGATAGAAAGATAATGTATATGGGTTTGGGGATTATGCCTTTAAAATAAAACAACACTTTTCTTGAAAATGCTTCTTTAAACTTCTTTTTGAAAAATAGTTTTCAAAAACTTTTATCTACTGGTAAACCATCGCTCTGATACCAAGTGAAACACCCCACCTCTGTTAAGGTCACTCACAAAGGGAATGCATTAACTTTGGTGAAGCCTTTTAGGTAAAAAGCACAGACAATTTACAAGACAAACATATAAAGAGCGGAAAACTGAAATCATTTTATAAATAGCATGGTTCAGTCAAAAAATTACTAGAATTATCTCAAAACCCAACTTCTAAATTATTACAATAAAACATTTGTCCTGATTTAAAACAGCAAGTACATAAAGAAGCATAAAACAGTAGTAAAGCAGCAGAAATCCCCAATAAAAGTGTAACCACAGCCATAACCCAAGAAAAGAGAATCCAAGCAATGCATCTACTCTCTTCAAGCTAGAAAAGGTCTGCACAATGCTGAAGTATTCCCTCCCTACGGACCTGGGGAGGGAGGGGTGAGGGGAATGGAAGAAAAGAAGGCGAAAGAAAATGGGTCAGACATAAGCCTAGTAAGTCCAGTGATTACTCAGCATGTAAACAGGTAAAAGGATCATGACATGGATAAACTGAACATAGGATAGTAACATAGCAATAAGATAACATAAGATAAGGCAAGATAAACTGAATATATTATCGCACTCATTTCCATTTCTCTGCACTTACTAACGAATGCTTCAACTACCATCATGTGTTCATAACAATGTGATCCCTTTTTCGATCGGCTTCTACTCGCACGCATTTATTAATTATGTCATTCGGCCTCGCTTGATTGTAGATACATGTGCTGGTCCCGCCATAGGGTGTATCAATTCCTATGGTGACAACCCGACACAAATTCAAGAAGCACAGTGTATACTATTGATGCCCAGTGCCTTCTTTTTCCACTCCGGAGTACATGCACGCCCATACTCCGTCGGAACCTACAATGCTGCACCACCCGCCGCTATTTTGACCGCTTATAATCAGCCCAGTAATTGTGCCCCACCCTGCCAAGTTCAGGGTAACGTGATACATCTATGTGGGTTACCGCTGAAATGAGTCCCTGTTACTAGGGTTTCCTAATCAACATGTTATAACAGTTAAGTGTTCTCAAATTAACCTAACCCCATCCATCTGTTTAATTAACATGCTGTATTGGTTAAGTGTTACCTTAATTAACTTAACCCTACCATTCTTAGCCTGTCCGTCCCATAGCCTTAATTCGTTCATTAAAGCACCAAACTCTCACATTAGATCTATATTGTTGCGATTGCTGGATGTGCCATGAGGTTTTGGGCAGTCTTACATCGCAACTCAATCTAACCTCGGGTTTTTGGGCTTAATGCGCTAACCTCCCACATTAGATCTATATTGTTGTGGTTGCTGGATGTGTCGGGCGGTTCCGGGCAGTATTACACCGCAACTCAATCTAACCTCAGGTTAGGCATGTTCATCTTTAGCCAATTTAAATAATTTTCATATGTATCCAAGTTCAGGTCTTTTTATGTCAATATTCCCTAAGTGTAGTCAGTACAAGTTTTATGCCACATTCACTTGTTATGCCCAAAATTTACTCAATTAAATTATACCCAATTTTCCCGCGTTATAATCGCACGTACAACGAGATTCAATCTAAGTTCCGAATGAACCTAGTATTCATAAAAGAAAATAAAAAGGGGGAAAATAGAGAAGAAGCATATGAATTGACATAAGGAAAAATAGGCCTGTAAAGGTGTACCCAATTCAAGAATCATGTTTTAATAGGCATGTTATACATTAACAATAAGTGTGGACAAGCTAAGCAATTTACATCGTAGGTATAAAGATTAGAGAGGATTGGACTTAAGAGAATCAGAAATTTTGATGATAAGTTCCATTATATCAATCACAATAGTCTCATAGGCATAGGATGTACAACATGATAGGTTCCATCATATCAATCACAACAGTCTCACAGGGATGATATGTTCTATTGTGTCAATCACAACAGCCTCATAGGCATGATATGTTCCATTATATCGATCATAATAGTCTCATAGGCATAGGCAATTCAGATTTGAAAAACGGATAGGCATAAATCAGAATTAGGCATAGTTCTAGATCCGATTATTACAGTCATGGTTTCTATTAGGTGTTCAAATCTGAATAATAACTGAACTTATAGGAAAAAAACGGATCTTGTATTCTGGGATCTGATTTCTGAATTTGTTAAGCTTAACCCTTGATGTAGACGTTTGATTCTTTAGTTTGGATTTGGTTTGGAGCTTTCTAACTTGATTTCTAGTTTGGAGAAGATGGAGGCCAGGCTAGCTTAGACATGGACAGCATGACGGCTTCATATAATAGGGTTATGAGGTCTAGGGTTGAGGTTTGGGGTGATTATATAGAAGTTTAGGATTAATATGGGCCTTTAAATCAACCTAGGAGTCATCAAAGCCGTCCCGTCCAAGAAAATGCTTCATCAGGCCAATTAGAAGTCGCCACGTAGCCCTATGACTCAGAAAATCGTCACTGTCCAGCACAGTCGGCATGGTTCGACACCCCTATAGGGGGGTCGACTCCTATGTCGACACCCTTCCGGGGGGATGGGTCAACACCCCTGAGTGGGATATTTCCCGCTCAGCCGATTTCTGAGTTTTTGAATTCGAACTGAATTGATTATTTAATTATTATTTTTAATTTAATTTCTGCTTACACTAGAAATCTTCTAACCTCCATAATTTCTTCATACGGAGTCTGATTCACGCAAACTCGGACTCTATCTTAAGCATAATTCCGAGATGAACGCAATGGCATAAACCATTTCACCCAATTCTTCTTTTAAAAATTAAGTGTTCTTAGATTTGTTAAATTTAATATACATAGAAAATACAGGGTGTTACAATATGGATGGATGATTAATAAATCAAATCTAACGGTTCATGCCCAATCCACTCCCATAAATAAAGCGGTAAGAATTTATTCTTTTCCACACAAATATGTAGGCAGCAGCAAAGCTCTACCATTTTCCTCCCTCTTCAAACCTAATTTCTTAATTAAAAACATATGCATATACAATAAATCAAATACAAATCATATAGAATTGAGAGGATTATCAGATTCAATGCAAAAGAACATTGATTGACGCTCCAAATCAGATTCTCCCCTCTCTTCCTATTTTCTTACATATCTACATATCTAAAAGTATCCCCTTTTCAAATAAATTATAGATTTATAAGAATTTGGGAATTGTAAGCCTAAAAGATAAATCAAACTTCAGATTTGAATGCTTTCAGGTGAGTGGGAAATTTGTAAATATAGTTATATTAGCCTATTTATCTCTTTTGAATAAGATCTCAAAACATATGCCTATTTTCATCAGATCTGTTCATAATATGGTTATATTTGAATTGACACCTATCATATCTGCTTGTAAATATTGTTAAAACTTGTAAATTGTGAATTGTGGTTAGGAATAAAATTAATTGTAGGATTCTTAAATTTATTTATACATATTTCCTACAATTATGTTGTAAAATGTAATGTAGCTTGTTGTAAAACACTGAGGATTTGGAAATCAGCCCCAATAACACTGTTTAGATGTAATTTTCTTCCAAATGCTTAGTTTCAACGTAAGTTGGTGAATTATGTGATTTTAATTTAAAAGAATTATACCTAATTACGTTCGATGTTATTGGGGTTTCGGCTTAATTGTTGTAAATATGTCGTTTTCCTTATTTTGAATAAAAAGATA
The DNA here is from genome assembly GCA_030737875.1 of Allium sativum. NCBI lineage: Eukaryota > Viridiplantae > Streptophyta > Magnoliopsida > Asparagales > Amaryllidaceae > Allium > Allium sativum. The sequence continues at coordinate 438,085,176 of CM060912.1, forward strand.
TTATTTTGAATTCATAAGAGGTATGACAAAAAGGTTTAAAAAGGGAAAAGTGGTGCAAATGCACGTATAAATATTAATATACGTATTTGTGCACAGTTTGCATCAACTATTCCAAATATATATATATATGTATGTATATATATACATGCACATATATTTCTTGTGAATTTAAAATATGTTTATTCCACTAATCAGGCATAATTTTACAACAAATACACCTAAAATTCTTTTTGTAAGATTTGGAACCTTATAGCAGGATTGAATGCAAAAAGGAATGTTTGGATATTGATTAAACCAAATCATTAATTTTGTTAATAATAATAATAATAATAAAGAAAGATAACTACGTTGATCGCACGAAAACGTAAATATAAATATATCCATATTATCCGTCCAAATCTGCATAAAACGGTAAAATATACATTGTATTGAATGTTTGAATGATTGAATGATATTCAATTATGGAATTATATATGAAAATGTAATCCATATTGAATTAATATATTTGTGGTGACCATTGTAGAAGTTTATACAATTAATTGCTATAAATAGGGATGCAAATCAGTAAATAACAATTGTAACCAATGCTAATGGGGGAAAGTGAATATAATAGGATAATGGTTACAATTCTTAAATTAATTATGTAATAACCAGAAAATCCGAACCAATTTAAAAATTTTATTTTGGAAATTTTAGTGAATTTTGAATATTTAAAATGATTTATTTAAAATAATAACAACGAAAAATTTATTTTGAATAGAATTAGAACATATATATCTATTTAAATCGGCGTTAGAATATAAATATTAATTTTAATTATAAAAGGAATTGGAAATGGCATGGTAGTTTGAAAATTCAATTTCAAATTTCAATTAAATGTACAGAATTCAAATAAACTGGATTCTAGTGAAACCAAAAATATTAGAATCTATTTAAAGATATCTTTCCAACGAATCCGAAAAATTGAAATTTCATAGCGGGAATAAAAAGTTAAGCCAAGTTGAAGATTCAGAATAGTTGCTATGGAATTTTTGGCCCTTAAAAATGGAAATTTTGCAAACGACCTCCGTTTTCGACGAAACCACTTTTGTTGGATCCGGGATGTCAAGTTTTTGCAAGATATTTTGTAATCAATATGTGAGCGTGGCACAAGAAAATGTGTTTTGACAGTTTTAGTCAATTTGGATCGACCAGAAAATGGCCATTTTTCAAACGGTCTCCAAATTTGACGAAATTAGTTTTGTTAGGACCGTATCGTCAAAACATGGCCAGATTTATTTTTCTGGAATTTTTGGGGTTCGTATATGGCCCCGGTAAATTGAAATGTGCGTTCAAATTCAATATATAGATTTATATTTTGGATTTCAACGAAAACTGATCGAAATAATAGAATTGGCTTGTGAAACATATCCCATTGTGTTCGAAATAGGGGTAATTAGCTAGGGGTGATAGTCGTTGGGTCTCGATTGGAAATCGAATTTGAAAGTTGCTTTTTAGAATTAATTAAATAATTAAATATATATATAATTATATAACCCTCCCTCTTACACTCTCTCCCTCACAATAAAAAAAACCATTGACCTCGATTTCCCCAAACCCGCTTCAGCCGTTGCCTCTCCCCCACGTCGACCACCGCGCCCCACCGCCCACGCCTCCACTGCGCCATCGCGACCCCCCCAGCCTCCTCCTTCGCCGTCAAGCTACCCCCCTAATCCATCCTCCTCAGTTCAAACATCTCGCCGGAGACCCCAAATCGATCACCATTGGAAATGGACAGCCGCCGTCAGCTTCAGGAACCCGCGCCGCCGTTGCGGTCTTCCCCCCTCCTATTCGATCAGCAACTCTTCCCCTCCACTGTGAGTTTATCTTCCCTTATTTTCAAATTTCTTTGTTTAAAAATAAATATTTATAATTTCTGAGTTTATATAAAATATAAAAGATTTGATTTTAAAAAAATTGAAAAGGTTTGATTTTTTAAAAAAAAATGTAAAGACATGATTTTTAAACATGTAAAGATATGATTTTTAGCTTTATAAAGGTATGATTTTTATGATGCTAAAGGTTTGAATTTTATTTATTTAAAAGGGACGATTTTTATTTATTTAAAAGGTAAGATTTTTACGAATATAAAGATACGATCTTTGAAAAAGTAAAGATGAGATTTTTATCTTATGAAAGACGAGATTTTTATCGTATGAAAGACGAGATTTTTATTGTATGAAAGATGAGATTTTTATATATATGAAGTAGCGATAAAAATTCCATTTTTATTATATATGAAGCGAAATAAATATTCGATCTTTATATAAGATGTGGAGATACAAAAATATAATTTTTATATAGAAAGCAACGTTATAAAAATATGATTTTTTATATTATAGAGATAATAAAAATATGATTTTTATATTATTAAGATAATAAAAATATGATTTTCATATAATAGAGAAAATAAAGATGTGATTTTTATATATTCATTAGCGATAGAAAAATGTGATTTTTAACTCGGTAACGTTATTATAAGAATACGAAATTATTTTTAGAAAGAAAAAAATATAATTTTTAGCCTATGTATGTTATTTATAAAATAATCGTACAAAGAAATAATTATTGATTGGTTAAAAATATAATTTTTAACGTTGGTATACTACATAGAGCGACAATCAAAGCACGAAGGAGTGGAACCCAAAGGTGAGAACTCCTCACTTTAAATTTATTTTCTAGTTAAAATATATACTTGGATGCAGACGGTGCTTAGCAGCACCCGACACCCGTCGTCCACAGACCATGGACTACTTGTTTGTTTGTTTATGTTGTGAAAATTGATTGTGTGTTGTGGAATGGAATAAATATTTTATAGTTAAAAATATAATTTTTAACGTGTATATGAATAAAATAAATATTCATAAACAAATCGGACGATTTGTTTATGTACACTGATTTGACTGATATTGATTGGGACGATAAATTTTACACATCGCCCAACTACATAAATAAAATTCATTATTTGTTGATTGAAACCCCACACGGGCATTGGGATGATATATGACATTCACTAATTCCAATATTTAGTTGTATGTCAATAGATTGCTTGACAGACTGTTACAAGCGTTAAATATTTATATTTGATGCTTATGCAGTGTAGAATGCACTTTGGATGATGGTTGACTATGTTTGATTGTTGTTGTGTACATGTGTATATGAAATCCATATAAATCAAATTATATGGTAATTGGATGTGTTTGATTCCAGTTCAGAAAGAATGAATATTTTAAAATAACGAATATTTTAAAATAATGAAAATTTTAAAATAATATTCAAAAAAAGATCAAAATTTGATTGTGATGTCCGATTTGGGATGGACATGAATATATTTAAATATATAAAGCTGTGTTGATTAGATTAACGCCATTTTGACGTGAACGATATTTATATCGATTTTATAATGAATATAAAAAAGGAATTGATTTCAAAATCTAATGTTTTGAAAATACTATCATTTATATATCGATGATATGGAATACTCAATTTTGATTTGAAATTGATATGAAGTTGAAATCATTTTGAAAACGAATTTAAAACGATTTATAAAGTACGTTATAAATGGAAATCGACAAAATATATATTATATATATAATATAATGGCCTGAATAAAATGCACCGCGCAGCGGTTGTTCGCGAATTTCGACCATTGACTTCGAATGGACAATACGGAAGATCCAACTGTCTGATTCTCCTGAAATTGGAACTGTTGGGTTCATATCGAAAATAGCTTTCTAACAAATATTAGAGATTTGAAATCTAAACGTTAGATTTGGAATTATTTCCAAATCAAATTTGGAAAAGGTCGTTGTAAGTGCAGTTCGATGGCCGTTTATGGAAATCGATTGTACAGACCTTGTTAAAATTATTAAAAATATCAATAATTAGTGTAAAATCGTAAGAAATGATTTGGAAAGAATTGGGATGAAAAATTCCACATTTGAAAAGATAAAAATACATTTTTATCGAAAAAACTAGTTTTGAACTGGAATTATAGTCTAATTATTTATAAAATAAATAAATTGGATTCGAAATGGTTTTAAAAATAACTAGAGTTTCGAATATATAAATTGGAAATGGATTTGAATCGAAATTGTCTTCGGAATATTTCGATGTTGGATTTCGTGATTATACCGATATTGTTATGGAAATTTGAAAAATATATTTATATCGTTGTCTCCAATACTAAATTTGTTTGTTTTAGTATTTGATATTGAATATAAGCCGATATATTTTCTATTCAGAGCCTTGTATTTAATATCAAATGGGATTTTGGGTTTGTCGTGAATGGTGTCTTCAGTAACACTGTTCTTGAACCTCATGTGAAGAGAATAAATCTTTTAATTAAGATTGTTAGAGTTTCCAATTATATTTAATAATTGGAATAAAATGGAATGTGAATTAGGTTTATCATGAACTGTGTTTTTAACGACATTCGTTCTTCAACCCGATTTATAGTGAAATGTGATTTGGAATTTATAAATCTTTTGTTAAGATTTAAAGGAGATTTTCCAAAATAAATTTTTTCAATTTAATAAAATAAATTGGGATGGAATGGAGTTCGATTTGGTAATAATCGAAGTGAATTTCTGTGGAGGAAGACTGCTAATATATATGGAATTTAAAAGGCTTTGCCATTATTCCATTTATATTATTAGTCGGATATGGAAGTTTATATTGATTATATATATTGATCCGTTTTCCGTGAAGATTCCATAATTAATGGAATGTGATTTTTGGTTTATCATGAGTTGTGTTTTAAATGACATTAGTTCTTTAACCTAGTTAAAGATAAGATTAATTTCAATAATCATTAAGTAATATTTTTGGAAATTAAAACTGAATTAGAGTTTTAATGAATCTTTAAATAGATTTAAAGGTGAATTTGATAACTAAAATTATCAAATTCAAGAAATGATCCAGAATGGAGTTTCACCAGTTTTGCTCCAGGCGATACTTAAATCTTTAATTAGATTTGAACGTGAAATGGTAATTAAATTTACCTATAACACTGTGGTGTTAGATATGAAGTATTACCAGTTTTGCTTCATGGGATGAATAGGTTAGGTTTGAGAAATTAAACAAATGATTACTTCGGTAAGGTGCGGTAATCCCGGCTAGTTTGGATAAACCATAATTTGTTATGGATTGAATCCAAAAGAAGATTAAAGAATAAATTTAAAGAATTTATCTTCGACAAAATTATTGGGAACCTTTCCCGAAGTATAAGAATTTTTGAATAAAGAAATATTCTGGATTGGAATGAGGCGTATGTTGTGTTTTTATAGCACTTGTTTATTATATACACAAGTTATTCAGAAAGATTGGGTTTACCCCATTCTGAATAACTGATTCGACGACATGTTGAGGATAAAGACGGTGGTTGAAGACCGGAGGTCTTCACATCATTTGGATGATTATTGATGTCTTGATTGGGTTGTACACCCAAGACAAGGTAATAAGTCATGATCGTCCAGACGTACTTGGAGATCGACCGGATATGTGAGGGCCTCTCTCCTATATTGGACATATGGGATGAGGAATAAGGTGCCTCCAGTTTCGTTCAGACCCAGAACAAACTTGTAAATGGATGTGTGTCTGACATTGGATTTCATTCTGTGTGATCGATATACATCGGTTGCATAGCGTGAATTGCCTATGTGGCATGCTGAGATGCAAATGATCAAGGCTTCTACTGAAAGGCAGAGTCTTGTGGTTAATGATCAAAGCACGCCTTTAATATAGCGTAGCTTTATGTAGCGTTAATTCGTGAGCCTCACACCCCGGTGTGAACCAGAAACGGGGGAGCACATCAGGGAGGGCATGCGTTTCCTTCTAGCTAGGAGTGGTGTCAGCTTTTTACAAGCCCTGACATTTTACTTATGTGGATGATGTATTGCGAGGCGCCTCGGTTATATCGGTCGTTCCGGGGCCGATAGTTTGGTCGGGATATGATCAGTTTACGCCCCATAGGGCGGGGAATCGTAATGTCTAGGCATTTTAATCCACATCAAATGGACCAGCCCTGACGATCCAAGGGTTGATGCATTCTGATCCTGAGACATAGGTTAGATTTCCTCGAAGAGGTAAGGACGATCCCTTGTCGTGGTTCATATTTGGAAATCCAACTTCCAATATGACATTTTGCGGTTTTGATTGTAGAGCTAGTATGGCAACATAGTGGTATGGGGTCACTTATGCCATTCTATGATTGATACTTATGATTGAAATTGTTTTGACACTATAAACTTATAGTAATAATAAAAGATGAAATTTCACGTACCAAGCATTTTTGGCTATTATAAGGTAAAAACTCTATCCTACATCTTGCGTTTCATTGTGTGATGGGACCCGAGTCTTATAATAGCTTCATTGTTCTTTATTTAGCATTGTGCTATTTATTTTATGCAATGGTATTCATGGGAGTAAACCCGTTCTATGTTCTACGGCGTGGTCCCTTGATTTACCTAACTTTAAAATCAGATTAATAACTGTTTTAGTTCTTACACCAGTTACATGGCTGACCTGGAGTTTATTGTTTTAACCTTAACTCTGGGTGCCCCTATTTTCCACATGGGCAGCTAGTAGTTTTGGTTTTGCAGATTTATATTCATAGGATCCTGGTATACAGCTGGAATGATATTTGGAAAGCTCTGTATCCGTATATTCCTTTCAGTTGTGTTTTGTATTATTTTCCGCTGCTAAGTAATGTATTGTAATCTCTGATATTTATCAAATGTATATTATTGTTAATACTCTGTATATTTTTGTATTCTGGTGGTATTATTGTAATAAACAATGAAATGTTCCTCTATTTGTGTTCTGATTCGTCTTGTCCTCAATACAATTAGTGATTTCCCGTAAGTGGGATTTCGGGTCGTTATATTTGGTATCAGAGCTTTGGTTTACAGAGCTCGGAGAACAAGACACGTTATAACCAAACGAAAGAATTCATCATAGATTGGATTAGTAATATCCAATAGGAATGACTCGTTAGGGATAGGATCAGTAGTATCCTAGAACGAGTAGGAAGAGTGTTGTTTTTAAAAATAAAAATGAAAATGAATTTTGTTTTGAAAATTAAATCCAATATACGTATGTGAATATTTATTTTGTATTGAATTTGGACAATTGGGTATATAGAGATTTTGAATATACGTCTGATCCATGTGTATTCGAAGTTTTAATATGCTGGATAGATATAGGATCACACTCTAGTCGCTTGGAGATGATTCTGATGATGTCGCGGCGTCATCAGTATTTTTATTCGAGTTTCGAAAGGGAGATATCTATACATTTCCATTTGACTGGTGTGAGAACCAAAACTAGATAAGGTATTGTTGTAAATAGGAATCAAAAACATGATTTTCTGTATATATGTCAAAATTATGAATTTGAAACATTAATTCACTAATTGATTGATGGTTGTGTTGTATGATTATATGTTATCGAGCAAAACCATTATGTGAAAGAATGGATCATATAACCAAATTGTATCAGATATGGAACTGAATTAGAATTTGTTTGAAAATGCATACATATACATGTATATACATTGAATAGGTCATAGCAGGGAAGCTAAGTAGAGGAATAAAATTGTATGCCCGACAAATAAGTACATGTTTATTGTATTTCTTGCGGTTTTGATGATTTTATGAGCCTATTGGCTAGTTGCTTGGCTGTTTCTTTTTCTTTTTGATTGGAGAGGCTTGTGTGGCGGTTTGGGGATTTTCCCCGTGCTCCCATACAAACGAGGTTATGGCGAAATTTTTCGAAAATTTAGGGTGTTAGCCAAATTTTTGAAGAATTGGAAATTTTTTAGAAACTGAGAAGTTGAAGAATGGAAGCCAGAATGAAAGTTGTGTTGATTAGTTATACAACTTTCAACTCCGTTCCTTTTCGAGGACGAAAAGATTTTAAGTGGGGCAGATTGTAATAACCCGAAAAATCCGAACCAATTTAACATTTTTTTTTTAGCAATTTTAGTGAATTTTGAATATTTAAAATGATTTCTTTTAAATAATAACGACGAAAAATTTATTTTGAATAGAATTAGAACGTATATATTTATTTGAACTGACATTAGAACATAAATATTTATTTTAGTTGGAAATGGCGCGGTAGTTTGAAAATTCGATTTTAAATTTTAATTGAATGTACAGGATTCAAATTAAATCGGATTTTAGTGAAAACAAAAATATTAGAATCTATTTTAAGATATCTTCCCAACGAATCCGAAAAATTGAAATTTCATAGCGGGAATAAAAAGTTAAGCCCAGTTGAAGATTCAGAATAGTCGCTAGGGAATTTTGGGCCCTTAAGAATGGAAATTTTGCAAACGACCTCCATTTTCAACGAAACCACTTTCGTTGGATCCGGGATGTCAAGTTATTGCTAGATTCCAAAATTCATATTTTTTGAAATCAATATGTGAGTGTGGCACAAGAAAACGTGTTTTGACAGTTTTAGTCAAGTTGGATCGACCAGAAAATGGCCATTTTTCAAACGGTCTCCAAATTTGACGAAATTAGTTTTGTTAGGACTGTATCGTCAAAACATGGCCAAATTTATTTTTTTGGAATTTTTAGGGTCCGATGTTTCCCTGTTAAATTGAAATGTGCGTTCAAATTAAATATACAGATTTATATTTTGGATTTCAACAAAAACTGATCGAAACAATTGAATTGGCTTGCGAAACATATCCCATTGCGTTCGGAATGGGGGTAGTTAGCTAGGGGCGATAGTCGTTGGGTCTCGATTGGAGATCAAATTTAAAAGTTGCGTTTTAGAATTAATTAAATAATTAAATATATATAATTATATAACAACTCCCTCTTACACTCTCTCTCCCTTACAATAAAAAAAACCCCGTTGACCTCGATTTCCCCAAACTTGCTTCAGTCGTTGCCTCTCCCCCACATCGACCACTGCGCCCCACCGCCCATACCTCCCCTACGCCATCGCGACCCCAATAGCCTCCTCCTTCGCCATCGAGCTACCCCCTTATCCATCCTCCTCAGTTCAAACACCTCGCCGGAGACCCCAAATCGATTACCACTTGAGATGGACAGCCGCCGTCAGCTTCAGGAGCTCGCGCTGCCACTGCGGTCTTCCCCCCTCTCCTATTCAATCAGCAACTCTTCTTACCCCCTCCGTAGTGAGTTTATCTTCCCTTATTTTCAAATTTCTTAGTATAAAAATAAATATTTATAATTTCTGAGTTTATATAAAATATAAAAGATTTGATTTTTTTTAAAGTGTAAAAGGTTTGATTTTTAAAAAAAAATGTAAAGACATGATTTTTAAACATGTAAAGATATGATTTTTAGCTTTATAAAGGTATGATTATTATGATGTTAATGGTTTGATTTTTATTTATTTAAAAGGGTCAATTTTTATTTATTTAAAAGGTAAGATTTTTATAAATATAAAGATACAATCTTTGAAAAAGTAAAGATGATATTTTTATCATATGAAAGACGAGATTTTTATTGTATGAAAGATGAGATTTTTTTTATATATGAAGTAGTGATAAAAATCTAATTTTTATTATATATGAAGTGAAATAAAAATTCTTTCTTTATATAAGAAGTAGAGATATAAATATATAATTTTTATATAGAAAGCAGCGTTATAAAAATATGATTTTTATATTATAGAGATAATAAAAACATGATTTTTATATTATAGAGATAATAAAAATTTGATTTTAATATTGTAAAGATAATAAAAATATGATTTTCATATAATAGAGAAAATAAAAATGTGATTTTTATATATTCGTTAGCGATAGAAAAATGTGATTTTTAACTATGTAGCGTTGTTATAAAAATATGAAATTATTTTTAGAAAGATAAAAATATAATTTTTATCATATGTATGTTATATATAAAATAATCATACAAAGAAATAATTATTGATTGGTTAAAAATATAATTTTTAACTTAGGTATTCTACATAGAGCGACAATCAAAGCACGACAGAGTGGAACCCAAAGGTGAGAACTCCTCACTTTAAATTCATTTTCTAGTTAAAAAATATACTAGGATACAAACGGTTCTTAGCAGCACCGGACTCCCATCGTCCACAGACCATGGACGACTTGTTTGTTTGTTTGATTGTGTTGTGAAAATTGATTGTGTGTTGTGGAATTGAATAAATATTTTATAGTTAAAAATATAATTTTTAACGTGTATATGAATAAAATAAATATTCATAAACAAATCGGACGATTTGTTTATGTACACGGATTTGACTGATATTGATTGGGATGATAAATTTTACACATCGCCCAACTACACAAATAAAATTCATTATTTGTTGATTGAAACCCCACACGGGCATTAGGGTTATATATGACATTGACTAATCACAATATTTAGTTGTATGTCAATCAGTTGGTTGACAGACTGTTATAAGCATTAAAAATTTATATTTGATGCTTATGCAGTGTAGAATGCACTTTGGATGATGGTTGACTGTGTTTAATTGGTGTTGTGTATATGTGTATATGAATTCCATATAAATCAAATTATATGGTAATTGGCTGTGTCTGATTCCAGTTCAGAAACAATGAATATTTTAAAATAACGAATATTTTAAAATAATATTTAGAAAAAGATCAAAATTTGATTTTGATGCCCGATTGGGAATGGACACGAATATATTTAAATATATAAAGCTGTGTTGATTAGATTAACGCCATTTTGACGTGAACGATATTTATATCCATTTTATTTGTTTTTATAATGAATATCAAAAAGGAATTGATTTCAAAATCTAATGTTTTGAAAATACTATCATTTATATATCGATGATATGGAATATTCAATTTTGATTTCAAATTGAATATGAAGTTGAAATCATTTTGAAAACGAATTTAAAACGATTTATTAAATACGTTTCAAATGGAAATCGATAAATATTATATATATATATATATATACATATATATAATGGCCTGAATAGAACGCGCCACGCAGCGGCAGTTCGCGAATTTCGACCATTGACTTCAAATGGACATTAGGGGAGATTCGACCGTCGGATTCTCCTGAAACCGGAATCGTTGGGTTCGTATTGAAAAGAGATTTCTAACAAATATTAGAGATTTGAAATCTAACAGTTGAATTTGGAATTATGTCCAAATCAAATTTGGAAAAGGTCGTTATAAGTGCAGTTCAATGGCCGTTTATGGAATCAACTGTACGGGCCTTGATAAAATTATTAAAAATATCAATAATTAGTGTAAAATCATAAGAAATGATTTGGAAAGAATTGGGATGAAAAATTCCATATTTGAAAAGATAAAAATACGTTTTTATCGAAATAAACTAGTTTTGAACTAGAATTATAATCCAATTGTTTTTAAAATAAATAAATTGGATTTGAAATGGTTATAAAAATAACCAGAATTTCCAATATATAAATTGGAAATGGATTTGAATCGAAATTGTCTTCGGAATATTTCAATGTTGGATTTCGTGATTATACCGATATTGTTATGGAAATTTGAAAGATATATTTATATCGTTATTTCTAGTACGATATTTGTTGGTTGTAGTATTTGATATTGAATATAAGTCGATATATTTTCTATTTAGAGCCTTGTATTTAATATCAACTGGGATTTTGGGTTTGTCGTGAACGGTGCCTTTAGTAACACTGTTCTTGAACCCCATGTGAAGAGAATAAATCTGTTAATTAAGATTGTTAGAGTTTCCAACTATATTTAATAATAGGAATAAAATGGAATGTGAATTGGGTTTATCGTGATTTATGTTTTTAACATCATTCGTTCTTTAACCCAATTTATAGTGAAATGTGATTTGGAATTTATATATCTTTTGTTAATATTTAAAGGAGATTTTCCAAAATAAAGTTTTCCAATTTAATACAATAAATTGGAATGGAATTGAATGCGATTCGATAATAATCGAAGTGAATTTTTGCGGAGGAAGACTGCTAATATATATGGAATTTAAAAGGCTTTTCCGTTATTCCATTTATATTATTAGCCAGATATGGAAGTTTATATCGATTGTATATATTGATCTGTTTTCCGTGAAGATTCAATAATTAATGGAATGTGATTTTGGGTTTATCGTGAGTTGTGTTTTAAATGACATTAGTTCTTTAACCTAGTTAAAGATAAGATTAATTTCTTAACTTTGAATAATAATTAAATAATGATTTTTGGAAATTAAAACTGAATTAGAGTTTTAATGAATCTTTAAATCGATTGAAAGGTGAATTTGATAACTAAAATTATCAAATTCAAGAAATGATCGAGAATGGAGTATAACCAGTTTTGCTCCAGGTGATAGTTAAATCTTTAATTAGATTTGAACGTGAAATGGTAATTGAATTTACCGATAACACCGTGGTGCTAGATATGAAGTATTACTTGTTTTGCTTCATGGGATGAATAGGTTGGGATTGATAAATTAAACAAATGATTACTTCGGTAAGGTGCGCTAATCCCGACTAGTTTGGATAAACATAATTTGGTATGGAAAAGAAGATTAAAGAATAAATTTATAGAATTTATCTTTAATAAAATTAATGGGAACATTTCCCAAAGTATAAGAATATTTGAATAAAGGAATATTCTGGATTGGAATGTGGCATATGTTGTGTTTTTATAGCACTTGTTTATTATACACGCGAGTTATTCAGAAAGACCGGGTTTACCCCTGAATAACCGATTCGATGATATGTCAAGAATGAAGACGGTGGTTGAAGACCGGAGGTCTTCACATCGTTTGGATGATTACTGATGTCTTGATTGGGCTATACCCCAAAGACAAGGTAATAAGTGGTGACCGTCCAGACATACTTGGAGATCGACCGGATATGCGAGGGCCTCTCTCCTGTATTGGACATATGGGATGAGGAATAAGGTGCCTCCGGTTTCGTTCAGACCCAGAACGAACTTGTAAATGGATGTGTGTCTAGCATTGGATTTCATTCTGTATGATTGATATACATCGGCGGCATAGCATGAATTGCCTATGTGGTATGCTGAGATGCAAATGATCAAGGCTTATGTTGAAAAGCAGAGTCTTGTGGTTGATGATCAAAGCACGGCTTTAATATAGCGTAGCTTTATATACCGTTAATTCACGAGCCTCACACCCCGGTGTGAACATGAAACGGGAGAGGACATCAGGGAGGGCATGTGTTTCCTTCTAGCTAGGAGTGGTGTCAGTGTTTTACTAGCCCTGACATTTTACTTATGTGGATGATGGATTGCGAGGCGCCTCGGTTATATCGGTCGTTCCGGGGCCGATAGTTTGGTCAGGATATGACCAGTTTACGCCCTATAGGGTGGGGAAACGTAGTGTTCAGGCATATTAGTCTACATCGAGTGGACCGGCCCTGAAGATCCAAGGGTCGATGCGTTCTAAACCTGAAACACGGGCTAGATTGTCTCAAAGCGGTAAGGACGATCCCTTTCCTTAGTTCACAGATGGAAATCCAACTTCCAATACGACATTTTGCGGTTTTGATTGTAAAGCCTAATATGGCGACATAGTGGTATGGGGCACTTATGTCGTCGATGATTGATACTTATGATTGAAATTGTTTTGACACTATATACCTATACTAATAATAAAAGATGAAATTTCACATACCAAGCATTTTTGGCTATTATAAGGTAAAAACTCTATCCTCCGACTTGCGTTGCATTATGTGATGGGACCTGAGTCTTATAATAGCTTCATTGTTCTTTATTTAGCATTACGCTGTTTATTTTATGCACTGGTATTCTTGGGAGTAAACCCATTCCGTGTTATACGGCATGGTCCCTTGATTTACCTAACTTTAAAATCAGATTAATAACTGTTTTAGTTCTCACACCAGTCACATGACTGACATGGAGTTTATTGTTTTAACCTAAACTCTGAGTGCCCCTATTTTCCACATAGGCAGCTAGTAGTTTTGGCTTTGTAGATTTATATTCATAGGGTCTTGGTTTACAGCTGGAATGATATTCAGAAAGCTCTGCATCTGTATATTCCTTTTAGTTGTGTTTTGTATTATTTTCCGCTTCTATGTAATGTATTGTAATCTCTGATATTTATCAAATGTATATTATTTGTTAATACTCTGTACATTCCTGTATTCTGATGGAATTGTTGTAATAAACAATGAAACGTTCTTCTATTTGTGTTCTGATTTGTCTTGTCCTCAATACAATCCATGATTTCCCATAGGGGGATTTCAGATCGTTATAAATTAGGATTAACGTTGTAAACCCCAATAAGGGAATTTGATTTATAACAGCATTTAGACACGAGGTTAAGCTCAACTTGTGGTAGAAGTCTGTGCGGAAACGCCCAACAAATCTAGTATCCACAGGTGGCTAGCTTAATGTGAGGGATCTAATGCGTAAATATTAATGTACGAAGGCATGAGATTAAGTTCAATTTGCGGTATAAGTCTAACCGGAACCAATCGACAAATCCAGTATCCACAAGGGGTCAACTTAATGTGAGAGGTCCGGTGCACAAACATATATATGACAAGCAACAAATAAATAAGAATAGTGATTTACTATTGGGATACAACAAATTGATACTTCGAGACTGATAAATGGTTGCTTTAAGAAAATATGACCGTAAGGATCATGTATGGCAATAAACTAAAGGACAGAAGCAAATGGGTGTAGAAAGGGGATTAATGGATATTGATTATTGTTTAAATACTAAGTCCAATTAAGGAAATAATCAAATAAATATCCTTAAGTAAGGAGGATATAACTTTCCTTATTTATATTAATGAATATAGAGCATATAATTAAAAGTTAGAGTTGGACTTAGTAGGTAATGATGTAAAATAATTATCAACCATAAGAATTCGTGACAATAATGAATCGTGTGCATATAGTATTTCTTGAAGAGAAACTAAATGGAAAAGACTTAATGATGTAGCACACTTTATCCCAATAGGGAAAGATATTAAAGGCAAATAGGGTACAAACTTAATAACTTTCGCGTATAGTCCGCTTCCTGTGTCTTAAGCGGTTGGGTTTGAAGAGTCCACCTAGGAGTAGGTCTTTCAGTTTAAGGGCCTTAAATGGCATGAGTGTATGGGGCCTATCCAAACTTGGAAACTAAAAATGTTAGATAGGGCTGCCTACGCTGCGGGAAGTAGTAAGCGACTAAGGAGGTTATCCAATAGGTTCAACTAGATGGTATAGCGAAAGATAAAATACCACCTCTTGCCTTACATAGGGCAGGGGTATGGGCGTGAATGACAGAAGCCTTAACTCGTAGGGCTCATAGCTAGTACCCTCTAGTTTATGTTAACGTTGAATATATTATCGAGGAATAATAAGTGACCAATAGGTCTGCCTATGGTCTTAAGTGATCAGGGAGAATCCTCCCTATCTATCATTAATACTATGGCATTAAATAATAGATAATGAATGAGGATATGTATACAATATAAATTCTATAACTAGGGGTCTAACATCGATTAAATAAACAGCCATGTTCTAGTATAAAGGCTTCACCAATATATGCGTAAACATTCTATCTCAGTATTACACTTTGGGAATACTACTTTGGGAAGAGTAGCAGAGTCGTACATAAACATTTACAAGATTAGGTTAGAATCACTAACCTTGGTAGGCATACATCTTGGGTTGAACCAAACGGGATACATCTGTGTATTATAATATCTGTTGTATATTTCTTGTTCACCATAATCTTGTTGTATGGCACCCTCCTTATTACAACCACCCAGGTTTTATAGAGAAGGTCGGTTTCTCACAGATGTTCAAGTTTAACTTTCGATTCTCGTTCTCTCTCATGCTCGGTATTGTCTAAGTGACTTACTTTAGAAATGGTAGTTACTTGAGTTAACACTAGTCCATCCTATTTTGTTTCCGCTGTGAGTTATCTTGTCGTACTCTGATTATTCTCTTGCTCATTTATTTGCAAGTACCAGATTTACACGCTCCATGCTTGGATGTGTTTGAGTTTTGATATTTGTTGAAATTTGGCCATAGAAAAGTGTGGGGTGTTACATTTGGTATCAGAGCTTAGGTTAAATGATCGGAGGAATTAGTTAAATTATGACTCGTGAGAGAACGTAATTCGGTTTTCTTTTCTATTTTTCTTCGTCTTTCTTACTCAACTTCAACTTATTTCGACGATAAATTAGTTGTGGGACTAATTATCATAAAAAGTGGCTTTAAGAGACTAAGAGTTGAAATGTGTTGAGTTCCGGTTTCTAGCCAATTTTATCTTACCCTACAGTACGTTATTGATCTCGCTGTGGAAAGCATGAGGACACATATGGTGGACCCCGTTAATTCGAGTTTGGAGACTTGACAAAAATTTAGCTATAAGCGAGATAGTCGCGATTTCTGGTTTTTGATTTCATTGGTAGTTCTAGTTAATACCATTGCTCGATCCAAAACGGGAAAGGTTCACGTTATTATGTCTTATCCGTCGAAAATATAATTATAAGGTATATCCATTCCTTACTTCATTGAATTTCTGAATCTACATTTATTGAAACATTCATTTGAGTTTTTGTCCTTGTATTCGAGGAAGTTTTATTTTTAAAACTATTTGGAAAAATAAAAATGCGGTTTGAAAGTTTTGAAATAGGGTTTCGGAAAATAGGCCTAGTTTTATAAAGATATGATTTTTAAATTTTTATCTATTCGTGTTTCAAAATTTTTAGGGCTTTGTGTAATTTTAATAAATATAATCTTATTGGTAGGAAGGCAGGAATTAGAAATGACAAGAAATATGCCACTAAACTTAAGGATACAAAATATGCCTTTCATGTGATTTTTAGTATCCCTCTCCCAATATATATTGGGTAATTTATTGAAATTATCAGAATTAATCTTTAAGATTTTAAAGCTCCAACATTTTCAAACACGGGAAGGTTTTTCAATTCATAATATAAACTGGAATATAAATAATAATAATAATAAATTGGCTTTATAAATACGAAACCGTTAGTTTATAATAAAATTCCATTTTTGGAGAAGTTTTAAATTTTTCTTCGAAAAGGCTAAGGGAAAATCCTTCGTCCAGATTTTTGGCGTATTTGATATCATGCATCGTTTTTTTTTTGTTAGCTAGTTAAGGGGAAAATCCATTTTAGTTTATATTACGGATTTCTGGCTGAATTATTTTTGGAATTCATTTGTTCGTCGTGTGGTCGCAGCCTTTTGTTGAGACTACTTGGAATCCTTGGAGTTGGTTCGGAGTTTGACTATGGTCTTTGATACCGTCATGATGAGGATAAGTATTTTTTGGATCATTTCAAATCCTAAAAGATGACGTGCGACGATTAATATTTTAATCCGACCTAATAAGGTCAAGGTTCAATCTTTGTCTCAAGCCAATCTAATAGTTGACCGTTTGACGTTATGCAATAAAGGTCAACTAGTTGATGAGTTTTGTTGCAACTTGAACCTAGGACTTGACTGTAAAGTTGCATCCAAATTACCCCCCTTAAATTCCTTCTTTCGTCCTTCCTTCCACATCTACCCGAACCATATTCCTATCCTTACTCTCTTTCTTTGTTTCTACCTCGCCTCCAACTTTTCCGTGCTAGTTTACGCGTTAGATCTTGCCTCACTTGTACTCCAAGATCTATTTTTTTCCTCTCCGATCAATTCTTAGTTCATAATACCTAATTGCGCTATCCGATCTTACTCGTACCATTTATGTCTTATCCTTAGGGAAAAATTATTTGGTTAGATTGGAATGAGCAAAAAGGTCCCACTGTTTTAGGGGTAAGAAAATTTACCGTGGTAGTTGGACTTGCACCGATTCATTGCTTCGAGATCTTAGAATAGGATTGTTGTTGTGCTGCATCCGGCTTTGTTATATCTTGTTGGAATATATTTTATAAAAGCGATCGTCATTTCAAAGATAAATATTAAGCTATCTTTGGATGGTTTTTTTGAGGATAATCTCGATGAGATTTTAGAGGAATCCGTATCTTACGCGGACTTGAATGGTCTTTTATTGACCGGCTTGGAAGTTTTGCAACAAATTTCTTTTTCTTGATGTCAGTTTATGTGTTCGGGAATCTATGTTTGTTTAAACTGTCCATGTAGAAGTGTGACCCATTTAGCACCTCGTTTTATAGATGAGAAGTTATGACTAGATTTTTCTCATGATGCGGAAATTAATCCTTTGTTTGATCGATGGCGTGACCATCATTTAGTACCGCATCATATTCGATTTAGCTCGTTGTTCTTGCATTGTCTCATGGAATTACTTTCTGTAGTTTCGCCTATCCATTTTTGTCCTTAGACAATATTAGGTAGATCTCTATGAGGAGCAGTTTTGTAGTAGGTTTCCTTTCTCATCAAATCTCTCTTAAGAAATGGTGATGTGGAACCCTCCAGCAACACCAGCAATGTTTGTAACACGAGACTGAGTACTTTATTACAATGATATGGTTAATTAAATATCATAAAAATTTGTTTGAGCTCCAGCAGCGGAGCAAAACATCTCGTTGTGTATAGCCGTTGTTTTGAGAGTTCTGGTGTTGTTGTTTTGTCGTCGTCTTTGTTATTTTCCCTTTCGAGCATCAGATTCTTGGCATGGTGGTGATTCGTGCTTATAACTGGTAGTGTTGTTTAAATCGCATGACTTTAGTTAATGGGATTTCTATGTTTGGAAATTTTTGTGTCATTCATGCATATTTATTCGAATGAAATCTCATTTCTTATCTAAACTAACAGTTGTCCTAGAGCTAGAAAGAATAGAAATTTATGTAGGATAAATTTTAGTAAAGGACAGGTTCCACGTCATAGTATATAAATAAATAAATAATCACTCCTTATTAAAGATAAAATTTAATTTGGTCTTTTGTGTGATTTCAGTTTTCGCATTTTTGCGCGACTGACTTCCTTTTTTGCCAACATGTGACTTGAATCGTTTAAGTTTCCGCAAAATACATTTTTGAAACATTTGGAAATCGTTGTTTGATTTTTTTTTATCATTTTTAATAGGAAAGCGAAACAGTTTTGAAAAGAAAATTTTAAAATAAACATAAGAAGTTTTCAAGAGGAAATTTATTTTTATGAAAAAAATCGGGTTTTGGTCACATGAACAGCGCAGGGAAAATGTTCGGATTGTTTGTGTGCACATTTTAGAAGTGCAGTAGCACCGACGATATGATAAAAACATTAATGACAGCAGATTGTTTCAGCCTTGGGAACGTTGTTTCCATACATTGTCAACGATGCATGTGAGTTATTAATTAACTCGTTTTACATTTTGGAGCTTGTTTTAAGCCGTCTTTACAGTATATAGATGGGAATTTTTGGAGCATTTTGGGTAATTAAGGTGAAAATTCCACTATAGAGCGGAAAATGGAATATTTGCAGGCGGGGAAAATGTTAAAATTCATCTCTATGGTTTCCTTTTTTCGGTTTAGGTGAAATTAAATAGGAAATGATTAGATTGCGTGACGTTTTGGATGGTAGGGTTTGGACGCAAAATTGGTTGCTTCACACTTTTATTCGCAATTGGGTGCAAGTAATGGATGAAAAAGAGTTTTTAAAAAATTGCATTCATATAGAACTAACAGTGTATTTAGGATGTTTTGCATCATGTTTTCAAAAGTGCTTTAAAAATCTCAATGCAAACATATAGAGGGGCCGATTTATGTAACAACCAGTATTTTTATAACATATTAAAACAAGAAATCAAGGCAGAATTAAATTTTAAAATCAGAATCAGGGGAAATGGGTTACGCCATTGCGTTCGTCTCGAAATTTTACATGAAATAGAGTCCGAGTTTTCGAAAATCGAAGTCCGGATGAAGAAGTTATGGCCTGTACAAGTTTCAGCAGTTTTCAGGCAAGACTGGACCAAGGGGTCGACCTACCCCCCCCCCCCCCCCCGCCCTAGGTCGACCATAGGGTCGACCTACCCCCAGGTCTACCTGCCCCCTACAGGTCGACCTGGTCGGCCTGTTTTGACCCAGAACTGATTTTTGAAGCCTAAGACGTGTTTTGACGGTCCGGATTGATTCTAGGGTTAATCTAAGGGCCTAAACTAGTTGCTACACCTATAAAAACACCCTTAGACCTAACCTAATTCATGTCAAATCATTCTTACACCATTATGCTGCTGAACTCCCTCTTGAACCATGGCCGCCGCCCCCAAATTGAAGTACAAACATTCAAACTCAAATCAATTCGAAGAACAAAGCTTCAACAATGGTTCAAACAATAAATCAACACTACTACAATGTTCTATGACAATTTCAGTTCCTAATTCACTAGCCATGCTCTGTAAGTTCTAATTGTTTTTAGATTTAAAATTTTAAATTATAATATGGCCATGGAGTAAAGTGGAATTAGATTTAAGTATGTTTATTTATTCAGATCTATTTCTGTTGCTTCTTGGATCTTGAGTTTTGGGACTTTTCTATTCTCATTTTTCATGTCAAGCCTATGATCTATTCAGCTTGTTGTAAATCAGTTTTTCTTGATTCATGTTGATATTATTATTAAGATCTATCTTTTATGCCTGAAACGATGTTCTTATGCCAGTTTTCTCTCTGTACTTATTGTTATACAAATTCTACCTTCCCCTATTTATTTTCTTTTGATGATCCTTGGTCAATTTCGGACCTAGGCCTAAACTACGATATACGTGCGATTTGTATACGGGGAAATATTGGGATAGTACCTATTTGGATAAATGTTTGTGGTGGAATTGATGGCATAACATGAAATTTGAAATTTGGGTATTGTCAATATAATTGAAATTGCAAGTTTGGGCATACATGAATTGGCATGTAAATTAAATCACGAGTTTGGGACTATGTAATTTAAATCAAAAGATTGGGTTTATGTTAATTAGGCATATGTTGAATTGGAAATTTGAACATGAAAGCAATTGTAAACTTGATAATTGGCATAAACATGTATTATGAACTTGGGCAACTGACATTTATTGTAATAAAAAGATTATAGTTTGGGATAACTACATCATGAATCATGATTTGGGCTTATAGGGTATAAAACTTGATACATGTAATTTTGGCTAGAACTTGATATGGTAAAATGGCATAAAATTGGCATACATGTAAAACGGCATAAATTGAACATATATAAATTTGGTACGAATTGGGCATATGTAAAATTTACATGTAATCTAGATCTTGGGCATATGTTAATTATGTAAAATTCGGAGTTGAAACATATATGATAATTTATGACTTAGTAGAGGTTTAATATGAACGCGCCTAAGTTGGTTTTTGGGTAATTGGCATGTATTGTAAATAAAAGGCTATAACTTGGCATAACCTTATAGTGAATTATGATAATAATTTGGGAATACGTTTTGGGGCAAAAACGTGAATCATGAACACTTCTGTATGTTAAACACATGAACTGATATTGGGGTTTTGGGTGGAATACGACCATTAATGAACCTTTGACACGAGGTTAGACTCGGTTTGTGGTGTAAATATGCCCGGAACCGCCCAGCAAATCCAGTAGCCACAAAGTGTCGGTCTAATGTGAGAGGTCGAAGGTCGAATTGTAGGCGTAACGATTTATGACACGAGGTTAAACCCAGTTTGTGGTGTAAATCTGCCTGGAACCGCCCGACAAATCCAGTGGCCATAAAATGCACGGTCTAATGTGAGAGGTCATGATTCGTTCGTCATAATGAATGAATTAAGGAATACTAACCATAATAAGACGTGGGTATGGTTAGAGGGTTAGGTGGGATGACATGGAAATTTGACATGTGAATATGGACCTAACCGGTATGAGTTAAGAACATGTAAAACTTATAAATATGGGCTTAACCAACATAACTGTTAATCAGACCAATGAGTGGGTTAAGTAACATAGTTAGGCTAATGACACTTGTCCGTTATAACATGACTAACGGATGGGTTGGGCTAACTTGAATAGGTTGATAACACCCAATCGGTATAACCTGATGCGTGGTAGGGTTAAGTAAACACACGAGGGTAACACTTAACCATTATAATATGACTGGTGGAGGGGGTTAAGTTAACATGCACTTAACCAATATAACGTGATGTGTGGTAAGATTAAGTAACAACAGAGGGTAACACTTAACCGTCACAACATGATAAGTAGGTGGGCTAAGTCAATGTACACTTAACCAATATGACATGATATGCGGTCGGGTTAAGTTAACACAAGCGAGAATACTTAGCCAGTATAACAAGGCTTGTAGTAGGGTTAAGTAACACAAGGAACAACGCTTAACCGATATAACATGATGTGTGGTAGGGTTAAGTAAAACAAGAGAAAACACTTAACCAACTTAACGTAATGGATGGAGAGGGTTAAGTACATATCGGGTTGGTGGTTAATATTAGTAAATATAGGCCCACAAACTTAACCATTAATAAGCACGCTTGAATCGGTGGGTTAAGTACATCACGGGAAGGTGGGTAATATCTGTATATATAGGCCCACACACTTAACCAGTAGGAAACCCTAGTAACGGGGACCCATTTCAGCAGTAACCCAAATCAGGTATCAACGGTACCCTGAAACTAGGCAGGCTGGGGCACGATTACTGGGCTGATTGTGAGCGGTCAAAGCGATGGCGGTGGGTGCAACAGTGTAGGTTCTAACGGAGTGCGGGCGTGCACACACTTCGGAGCAGACAAACAGGGCAATGGGGGCACCAGTAGTATAACCTATTCCTTCTAGAATTGCGTTGGGCCACCACCATGGGTCTTGATATACCCATGGTGGGACCAACATAGGTATCTACAATCATTGGGGGCCATATGACACACATAGGTAGCATAATCCCTAGGTTGGACCTAGGTGGCATAAACCCTAAATCCGAGAAGTGTTCAATAGGTAGCATAATCCCTAGGTTGGACCTAGGTGGCATAAATCCTGGTTGAATCTAGGAAGCGCTCGATAGAAAACCCTAGATTAGATCTAGGTAATAAATAATAAATGTACACATGAAAGCAACCTTAATTCCGGGGATTGGGATCACGTTATGATTTTATTATTTTATATAGATTACTAGTTGGGACACTAGTTAGGTGGTGCAGAGCAAATAGATATCATTTTAATGGTGAAGTAGAGAAATCTTGCGAAGCTTGATAGAAATCTTGCGAAACTATACTTAGTTCATCTTGAATGGGAACCTTGCAATGTTATACTTGATTCATCGTGCCTGTAGCTTACCTTGTCATCATGCTTATGTTTACTTTCAGTTTATTCATGCCATATTATCTTCACCTGTTTTTATGTTGAAAGCCACTAGGACTTACTCAGTCTTTATGAGTGACCCGGTTTGTTGCACCTCTTTTTCTTCCGTTTCCCCCCTCCCCCCCCCCCCCAGGTTTGCAGGGTGGAAATACAGCTTAGTTCGGATCTTACCAAGCTCCAAGGCTCTTTCATGTGCTGCTTGGATCTCTCTTGGCTATGGCTTGCTTTGCTTTATTGGGGAATACTACAATTTATTTTCATACTTCTTTGTTTTTGAGCAAGACAGATATTTTAGCTATGTATTTGGGTATTGGAAGTTGATGGGCTTTTATTGTAAACAATTCTATTTAATAAATGATTTGAAGTATTTCTACTTTACTTTCCGCTGTTTTATATATGTCTGTCTTGTAATATTTCTATTCCAGTACCCATAATTCTCCATTGAAATTAAGGCATTCCCTTTGTGAGTGACCTTAACGGATGTGGGGTGTTACATTTGGTATCAGAGAAGAAGGTTACCTGACTGGGCAAAAAGCTTTTAAAAACCTTCTGAAATTATTTTCAAAACGTTTACAAAGAAGCATTTTTCTAAAGAAAAGTTTTGTTTTATGAAAGGCATATTCTCCAAAGCCATATGCACTATCTTTTGATTCTCTCTTTGAATCTCCACTTTCTTTCTTTTCGCCATAATTTTGTAGGCGTATGACACAAGTCGGAGGGCAAAGAAGTGCCCAACCTCCATCTGTAGCCGCAGTAGTTCCATCTGCGACTAATCTTATTTCAAGCTTTGTAGGAATGTAGTGTGATGGAGATAGCTTTCGAGAAACCGGCCAACAAACTATACAAGGATAGTAAGAACGAGGATATAGAACACAATCCTATGTACAAGATCGTCGAGAGGGCAATTGTATGCTCTCACTACTAGCTTACCTAAGAGAGGTGGTAACGTTTCTGTTAAAAGTTTAGCTTTTCTTTTATATCATACCGTGGGAACTTTGTTTTTGGTACATCGCATCCTTTTAATTCTGCTTCGATAGTTGAGTCTCTGCACCTTAGTACTAGCGTAGTAGAGGATCCCATTTTTTGTCTCAAATCCTATTGGGGAATCGGCTCATTTATTCATGACTTGTTTGGATTTGAGAATGTTTATGCTAAGTGTTGAGTTTAGAAGTAAAGCTTATGTTTTGGGGCTATGGGTTGTTTCTAGGTATGGAGTGGTTATCCAGAAATGATACCATTCTCGAGTATGAAAAGAGGGTAGTTAGACTCTTGACTTGCCTCGGTAATACCCTCGAAGTCTAGTGTAACCCTTAGGGTTCTGCCATGCTTAGTTACCTATAATCTCTTGATACATCTATTGATCCTGAGTAGTGTTCGCCACTATGGTGGATGGTTCATTTTGCTTATGCATGAGTTATAGGAAATCACCTTAGTAAGTACATTTGGCAACATGGTTGACATCTGTTTATTTTTCTGCATGGAATACCCTATAAACGAGATCCAGGATTCACTAGTGAATTTTGGAGAGCTTGCATGAAACCATGAGTACGCAGTTATGTTTGAGACGAGTATACTAAAAGGAGGATAAGGGAAAATGGGACGAGAGACAACAGTGAAATGAGTTCTAA
Organism: Allium sativum; assembly: GCA_030737875.1. Taxonomy (NCBI): domain Eukaryota; kingdom Viridiplantae; phylum Streptophyta; class Magnoliopsida; order Asparagales; family Amaryllidaceae; genus Allium; species Allium sativum. The sequence continues at coordinate 438,110,064 of CM060912.1, forward strand.
CTCATATTTTGGAAACAAGAATTAAGAAATTATGAAGTTAAAGACGGACAAAGCACAATGGAGTTAAGCTCAAGGAAATGCGACTTAGAAGATTGAAGACTAGATACGCACATCATATCCCTTTTTAAGAGTATATCCTTGATCCCTCTTTTCCTGTAGAGCTTATTTGCATGCTATCTTTCAAGTATATCCTCTCGGTCCTATTCTCAATCCCATTTCTGTTAGAAACCCCATAGGGAGCATGACTCGTCTGTTAGTAATACATTTTGGGGCTTGAGGGTGTCCATTGGGTTGACTAAACTCTTTGGGTTTTATAGGATACGGGTTGGTTTTAGGAAGGGATTTCTTGTGATCTAAAAGGAGTTTATCATTCTTGGTTTCCTAGAATCATATATATTGGTTTTGGGCTGGTGTTTAGGGTACAAAGCATTTCTTTTCTTGCTTCTATCATTCGGTTATACCTTTAGGTAGGAACTAATGGATGTAAACATGTGTTTGAGACATGTTATGGTTGATGGTTGCAAGTGGTTGCTAGTTGTTGCTCGTGGATGCATGAACACACATTAGGCACTAGATCAGCTCAGATACATTTCCATATTGCATATGCATGAGTGTTTATACTTATTTATGGATGAAATTGGATGTGTTATCATATGGATGATGCATATGGATGGATGTTTGTGCACACATATAGTGTTTATGTGACTAGGAATATTTGCATACATGTTGGACTCATGGCACTAAACATATTTTGCATTAAGAAGATCAATCAGGCCTGATCATTTGCATTAGATAAGGAAATTATACACACACTTTCTGCATATGTTCATACAGCATTATAAATCTCTTAAGGACAATGGATGCGTGTGATTGATGATTGAGTAGATGGATGATTGGATGGTAGGACACATTCTTCTTAACTTGAAGATTTCGGGGACGAAATCCTTTAAGAAGGGGAGAATGTAACAACCAGTATTTTTATAACATATTAAAACAAGAAATCAAGGCCGAATTAAATTTTAAAATCAGAATCAGGGGAAATGGGTTACTCCATTGCGTTCGTCTCGAAATTTTAAATGAAATAGAGTCTGAGTTTTCGAAAATCGGAGTCTGGATGAAGAAGTTATGGCCTGTACAAGTTTCAGCAGTTTTCAGGCAGGACCGGACCAGTGGGTCGACCATAAGGTCGACCTACCCCCCCCCCCCCCAGGTCGACCACAGGGTCGACCTAGCCCCCAGGTCGACCATAGTGTCGACCTCCCCCCTACAGGTCGACCTGGTCGGCCTGTTTTGACCCAGAACTCATTTTTGAAGCCTAAGACGTGTTTTGACGGTCCGGATTGATTCTAGGGTTAATCTAAGGGCCTAAACTAGTTGCTACAGCTATGAAAACACCCTTAGACCTAACCTAATTCATATCAAATCATTCTTACACCATTATGCTGCTGAACTCCCTCTGGAACCATGGCCACCCCGAAATTGAAGTACAAACATTCAAACTCAAATCAATTCGAAGAACAAAGCTTCAATAATGGTTCAAATAATAAATCAACACTACTATAACGTTCTATGACAATTTCAGTTCCTAATTCACTAGCCATGCTCTGTAAGTTCTAGTTGTTTTTAGATTTAAACATTTAAATTATAATATGGCCATGGAGTAAAGTGGAATTAGATTTAAGTATGCTTATTTATTTAGATCTATTTCTGTTGCTTCTTGGATCTTGAGTTTTGGGACTTTTCTATTCTCATTTTTCATGTCAAGCCTATGATCTATTCAGCTTGTTATAAATCAGTTTTTCTTGATTCATGTTGATATTATTATCAAGATCTATCTTTTATGCCTGAAACGATGTTCTTATGCCAATTTTTTCGCTGTACTTATTGTTATACAAATTCTACCTTCCCATATTTATTTTCTTTTGATGAACCTTGGTCAATTTCGGACCTAGGCCACAACTACGATATACATGCGATTTGTATACGGGGAAATATTGGGATAATACCTATTTGGATATATGTGTGTGGTGGAATTGATGGCATAACATGAAATTTGAAATTTGGGTATTGCCAATATAATTGAAATTACAAGTTTGGGCATACATGAATTGGCATGTAAATTAAATCACGAGTTTAGGACTATGTAATTTAAATCAAAAGATTGGGTTTATGTTAATTAGGCATATGTAGAATTGGGAATTTGAACATGAAAGCGATTGTAAACTTGATAATTGGCATAAACATGTATTATGAACTTGGGCAACTGACATGTATTGTAATAAAAAGATTATAGTTTGGGATAACTGAATCATGAATCATGATTTGGGTTTATTGGGTATAAAACTTGATACATGTAATTTTGGCTAGAACTTGATATGGTAAAATGGCATAAAATTGGCATACATGTAAAACGGCATAAATTGAACATATGTAAATTTGGTACGAATTGGGCATATGTAAAATTTACATGTAATCTAGATCTTGGGCATATGTTAATTATGTAAAATTCTGAGTTGAAACATATATTATAATTTATGACTTAGTAGAGGTTTAATATGAACGCGCCTAAGTTGGGTTTTGGGTAATTGGCATGTATTATAAATAAATGGCTATAACTTGGCATCACCTTATAGTGAATTATGATAATAATTTGGGAATACGTTTTGGGGGAAAAACGTGAATCATGAACATTTCTATATGTTAAACACATGAACTGATATTGGGGTTTCAGGTGGAATACAACCATTAATGAACCTTTGACACGAGGTTAGACTCTGTTTGTGGTGTAAATCTGCCCGGAACCGCCCGGTAAATCCAGTAGCCACAAAGTGTCCGTCTAATGTGAGAGGTGGAAGGTCGAATTGTAGGCGTAACGATTTATGACACGAGGTTAGACCCAGTTTGTGGTGTAAATCTGCCCGAAACCGCCCGGCAAATCCAGTGGCCACAAAATGCAAGGTCTAATATGAGAGGTCATGATTCGTTCGTCATAATGAATGAATTAAGGAATACTAACCGTAATAAGAAGTGGGTATGGTTAGAGGGTTAGGTGGGATGACATGGAAATTTGACATGTGAAAATGGACCTAACCGGTTCGAGTTAAGAACATGTAAAACTTACAAATATGGGCTTAACCAACATAGCTGTTAATAATACCAATGGGTGGGTTAAGTAACATAGCTAGGCTAATGACACTTGTCCGTTATAACATGACTAGCGGATGGGTTGGGCTAACTTGAATAGGTTGATAACACCCAATCGGTATAACCCGATGCGTGGTAGGGTTAAGTAAACACGCGAGGGTAACACTTAACCATTATAATATGACTGGTGGAGGGGGTTAAGTTAACATGCACTTAACCAATATAACGTGATGCGTGGTAAGGTTAAGTAACAACAGAGGGTAACACTTAACCGTCACAACATGATAAGTAGGTGGGCTAAGTCAATGTACACTTAACCAATATGACATGACATGCGGTGGGGTTAAGTTAACACAAGGGAGAACACTTAGCCAGTATAACATGGCTTGCGGTAGGGTTAAGTAACACAAGGAACAACACTTAACCAATATAACATGTTGTGTGGTAGGGTTAAGTAAAACAAAAGAAAATACTTAACCAACTTAACGTAATGGACAGAGAGGGTTAAGTACATATCAGGTTGGTGGGTAATATTAGTAAATTTAGGCCCACAAACTTAACCATTAATAAGCACGCTTGAATCGGTGGGTTAAGTACATCACGGGAAGGTGGGTAATATCTGTATATATAGGCCCACACACTTAACCAGTAGGAAAACCTAGTAACGGGACCCATTTCAGAAGTAACCAAAATCAGATATCAACGGTACCCTGAAACTAACAGGGTGGGGCACGATTACTGGGCTGATTGTAAGCGGTCAAAGCGACGGCGGTGGGTGCAACAGTGTAGGTTCTAACGGAGTGCGGGCGTGCACACACTTTGGAGCAGACAAACAGGGCACTAGGGGCACCAGTGGTATAACCGATGCCTTCTAGAATTGCGTCGGGCCGCCACCATGGGTCATGATATACCCCAATGTGGGACCAGCATAGGTATCTACAATCATTGGGGGCCGTATGACACACATAGGTAGCATAATCCCTAGGTTGGACCTAGGTGGCATAAACCCTAAATCCGAGAAGTGTTCAATAGGTAGCATAATCCCTAGGTTGGACCTAGGTGGCATAAATCCTGGTTGAATCTAGGAAGCGCTCGATAGAAAACCCTAAATTATATCTAGGTAATAAATAATAATTGTACACGTGAAAGCAACCTTAATTTCGGGGATGGGGATCACGTTATGATTTTATCATTTTATATATATTACAAGTTGGGACACTAGTTAGGCGGTGCAGAGAAAATAGATATCATTTTAATGGTGAAGTAGAGAAATCTTGCGATGCTTGATAGAAATCTTGTGAAACTATACTTAGTTCATCTTGAATGGGAACCTTGCAATGTTATACTTGATTCATCGTGCATGTAGCTTACCTTATCATCATGCTTATGTTTACTTTCAGTTTATTCATGCCATATTATCTTCACTTGTTTTTATGCTGAAAGCCACTTGGACTTACTCAGTCTTTATGAGTGACCCGGTTTGTTTCGCCTCTTTTTCTTCCGTTTCATCCCTCCCCCCCCCCCCCAGGTTCACAGGGTGGAAATACAGCTTAGTTCGGATCATACCAAGCTCCAAGGCTCTTTCATGTGCTGCATAGATATCTCTTGGCTATGGCTTGCTTTGCTTTATTGGGGAATACTACAATTTATTTTCATGCTTCTTTGTTTTTGAGCAAGACAGATATTTTAGCTATGTAGTTGGGTATTGGAAGTTGATGGGATTTTATTGTAAACAATTCTATTTAATAAATGATTTGAAGTACTTCTACTTTACTTTCCGCTGTTTTATATATGTCTGTCTTGTAATATTTCTGTTCCAGTACTCATAATGGTCCATTGAAATCAAAGCATTCCCTTTGTGAGTGACCTTAACGGATGTGGGGTGTTACAATTTAGAATCATCTTGCATACATGTTTTATGGTTGAAATGCATTATGTACACCGTGCACATATACACATGGTTGTAAAGTGGGGGTATACAAATTGATTGTATATGATAGGATAACTAGGTGTCAGAATTTCGGGATAAAATTCCTTTTATGAGGTGAAGAATGTAACAACCCTGAATTTTGACAATATATTAGTTATTTAATTAAAAGCTCAAAAATAGAAATTTCTGCAAATGGTGGAATTTGACCGCGAAACTTTAACTGATGCGTTTTCCTCGGAATTCTAGTCAACTTTCATGTTTAGAGTTTCGCGAATGTAGTCCGTATGAAAAAGTGATGGATGAAAAACAATAATGGATGGAAAATAAATAAAATAGAATATTATATATATAGAAATTAATAATCCCCTAGCCACCTCACTACAAGGTCGCCATAGTGTTTGAACAGCGATTGACCGCTGGCTGCGACCGTTTGGTCGAGGTAGGCAGTGACAGCTAGGGTTTTGGCTATATAATGTAATATATATACGGACAGATGTTTAATAAATAAAATCTAATGGTTCATGGCCAATTCCACTCCTATAAATAAAGAGGTAAGGTTTTATTCTTTTACATACAAATCTGCAGAAGCAACGACGCTCTGCCAGTTTCCTCCCTCTTTAAACTTAATTTCTTAATTAAAACATATTCATATACAACAAATCAAATACAAATCATATATAATTGAGAGGATTATCAGATTCAATGGAAAAGAACGTGGATTGGCGCTACAAATCAGATTCTCCCCTCTCTTCCTATTTTCTTACATATCTACAGATCTGAAAGTATCTCCTTTTCAAATAAATTTATAAGAAATTTAGAATTGTAGGTCTAAAAGATTATTCAAACTTCATATTTGGATGCTTTCAAGTGAGTGAAAAATTTACATATATAATTATAATAGCCCATTTATCTCGTTTAAATTAGATCTCAAAATATATGCCTATTTTCATTAATCTGTTCACAATATGGTTGTAACTGAATTGACACCTATCGGATTTGCTTGTAAATATTGTTAAAACTTGTAAATTGTGAATTTTGGTTAGGAATAATATAATTGTAGGATTCTTAAATTTGTTTATACATATTTCCAACAATTATGTTGTAAAATGTATTGTAACTTGTTGTAAAACACTGAGGATTTGGAAATTATTCCTAATAACACTGTTTAGATGTAATTTTCTTCCAAATCCTTAGTTTCGGTGTAAGTTCGTGAAATATGTGAATTGAATTTATAAGAATTATACCTAATTGCGTTCGATATTGTTGGGGTTTTGGCTTAATTATTGTAAATATGTTGTTTGTCTCTTTTTGAATAAAAAGACATTATTTTGAATTCACAAGAGGTATGACAAAAAGGTTTAAAAAGGGAAAAGTGGTGCAAATGTATGTATAAATATACATATTTGTGGGTAGTTTTCATCAACTATTCCAAATATATATATATATACACATATATATTTCTTGTGATTTTGAAATATGTTTATTCAACTAATCAGGCATAAATTACAATAATTATAGCTAACGGTCTTTTTGTAAGATTTGGAACCTTATCGCAAGATTTAATGCAAAAAGGAATGTTTGGATATTGATCATTAAATTTAATAATAATAATAATAAAGAAAGATAATTATGTTAACTGCGCAAAAACATAAATATGTATATATTATCCGTCCAAATCTGCGTAAAACAGTAAAATATACATTGTATTGAATGTTTGAACGATATTCGATTATGGAATTATTTATATGAAAATGTAATCTATATTGAATTGATATATTTGTGGCAACCATTGTAGCAATTAATATAATTAATTGCTATCAACAGGGCCGCAAATTAATAAATAACAGTTGTAACCAATGTTGACTGGGGAAAGTGAATATAATAGGATAATGTTTCAATTCCTAAATTAATTAAGAATAATTTTGTAAACCCCAATTAGGAAATTTGAATTATAACCGCATTTAGACACGAGGTTAAGCTAAACTTATGGTAGATGTCTACCCAGAACTGCCAAACAAATATAGCATCCACAGGTGGCCAACTTAATATGAGGGTTCTAATGCGTAAATATAAATGTACCAAGGCACGAGGTTAAGTTCAACTTGTTGTAGTAGTCTGCTTGGAACCAACCGGCAAATCCAGCATCCACAAGTGGTCAACTTAATGTGAGAGGACTGGTGCATATATGTATGTATGTATGTATGTATGTATGTATGTATGTATGTATGTAAAAGATAAAACACGCAACAAATAAATAAGAATAGCAATTGTTTGTTGGGGTACAACAAATAGATACTTCGTGACAGATAAATGATTGCCTTAGGAAAATATGATCGTGAGGGTCATAAATGGAAATAAACTAAAGGATAGAAGCAAATAGATGTAAAAAGGGGGTTAATGGATATTGATTGCTGTTTAAATACTAAGTTTAATTAGGGAATAATCAAAAAATATCCTAGGATAAGGAGGATATAACTTTCATTATTTATATTAATGAATATAGAACTTATAATTGAAAAGGACTTAGTAGGTTAATGATGTAAAATAATTATTAACCATAAAAACCCATGACGATAATGAATCGTGTGCGTATAGTATTTTCATGAAGAGAAACTAAACGGAAATGACTTAATGACATAACCCACTTTATCCCAACTGGGAAAGATATTAAAGGCTAATGGGGTATGAACTTATTAACCTTCGCGTATAGTTTGCTTCCTAGGTTTTAAGCGGTTGTGTCTGAAGAGCCTATCTGGTAGTAGGTCTTTTAGTTTAAGGGTTTGAAATGGCATGAGTGTGTCGGGCCTATCCAAAACTGGAAACTAAAAACATCAGATATGGCTACCTATCCTAGGGGAAGTAGTAAGTGACTATGGAGGTTATCCAATAGGATCAGCTACATGATATAGCGAACGATAAAATACCACCTCTTTGCTTACATGGGGCAAGGGTATATGCATGAATGACGGAAGCCTTAACTAGTAGGGCTCATAACTAGTGCCCTCTAGTTTATGTTAACATGAACATATTATCGAGGAATAATAAGTGATCAGTAGTTCTGCCTAAGGTCTAAGTGATCAAGGAGAATCCACCCTATCTATCATTGATAGTGAGGCATTAAATAATAAATGATAATGAATGAGGATATGTATATAATATAAATTCTATAACTAGGGATCTAACCTCGATTAAATAACCAGCCATGTTTTGGTAAAAAGGCTTCACCAATATATGCGTAAACGTTCTATCTCAGTATTATACTTTGGGAATACTACTTTGGGAAGAGTAGTAGAGTCATGCATAAACATTTACAAGGTTAGGCTAGAATCACTAACCTTGGTAGGCATACATCTTTGGATGAACCAAACGGATACATCTGTGTATTATAATATCTGTTGTACATTTCTTGTTCACCATAATCTTGTTGTATGACAGTCTCCTCACTACAACCACCCAGGTTTTCTAGAGAAGGTCGGGTTCTCACAGGTGTTTGGCCATACAATCGCTATTCATAATGGATAGGAACATTTAACTATTTATATAACAGATCATATGGTAGGTCACAAATTGGGAGAATTCGCGCCGACTCTGACTTTCGCGAGACATGCGAGAAACGATAATAAATCTCGTCGTTAATTTGGAAAAAAATAGATTCTTATCATTCATTGGCAGGAGATAACCTTATGATAAAGAAAAAGAACTCAAATTCGAGTGGAGAAGTAAAAGTTATGGCTTTCTATTCTCGTTCTCTCTCATGCTCGGCATTGACTAAGTGAATTACTTTAAAAGGTAGTTACTTGAGTTAATACTAGTCTGTCCTATTTTTTTCGATGTAAGTTATCGTATCGTACTCTGATTATGCTCATGCTAATTTATTTGCAGGTACCAGATTTACGCGCTCCATGCTTGGATGTGTTTTAGTTTTGGTTTTTGTTGAAATTCGGGCATAGAAAAGTGTGGGGTGTTACAAGTCAAGTAGTTGGGTTTTTACAGATATACTTGGAAGAGCTTAGAGCAGGAGGCTTCAACATTTTATAGTTTTTGTTTATTTCCACTATGTTGTAAGTGTTATACTCTAATAATGGTATGTATAAATAGTTTCAATTTGTAATTCAAAAGTTATGTTATTTATTGTATTTTATTTGTTCCACTATGATATTTGTGTCTGCTTTGGTTTTGTGATAATGTGGTCTTCTCTTCTTCTTTCTAACTTTTCTTTCTTTCTATTTATCACCATCTAACTTCTTTCTATTAATGATCTAGTAATTTCCGGTGCTTGGTTAGTAGACATGGTATTTGTGTCGATAATCAGGATCGGGAATTGGCCTGTTAGTTATAGTGGTATCAGGGTTTAAGGCTGAGTGTTAACCTTGGCTCTATGGTATAAATCAATAGAGATGGGGTTAGTAATATCCTAGATTGAGTTAAGTGTACATATACGAGACAACGTATTTGTAGATTGTATAAAAATTGTTTTATATTGTGGAGATTTATTGGTTTAGTGATGTATGATTCTGATCGATAAGTATGATCCACTGTATCGATAAGGGTTCTAAACACTCGAATACGATGAACGGACACAGTATGTTTTAAAAGAGGGTAAATGAAATAATATTACCCAAAGTATATTTTGGTATAAAGGAAATGTATATTTGAATTATTATAATATATTGGATGTGTTGGTTGTTATTATAATCGAATAAGACTATAATTAAGATTGTTATAAATAACCAAACAGAATTCGTATAAGAGTAATATATAAAATCTAATGAACTAAATCAGGATTTAAACCAGAATTTGGAATTAAAAATCCCGGAAACATGGAAAATGTTTGTAAATGGATTTGGATCAAATATACCGGAATTTTAAAATCCTAGGAGATTTGGTAATGTTTCCAAAGCATTGTGAAAGATAATTTTGAAATAACTTCTTAGAATAAGTGTTTAAAATGGTTTTGGTATGTGATATAGTATTGAACTCACTTCAGTCGCTAGAAAATAATTCCGATGACGATCCGGACATCAACAATGTTCATTTTCGAGTTTCTCAGTGATGGATTACTGTCAAATATTTTCTTTTTGAATTGTTTTGAGGAAACAAGTTGTTCAAAAATTCAAATGTTTTGAATTACTATTATTATGTATAAATATATATGATTTCAAACTGATTTGAAGTAAAACCCAAGAATTTGAATTCTGAAATTTAAATTTAACTTATGAAGTTAAATAGATTGAAATGGTAAAAGAATAAATAAATTGAAATTTAACTTAAACAAAGTTAAATAAAATTGGATTGGTTTAAGGATAATCCAGAATGAAATTTTATATAAAGAAAAAGAGAAATGTTTGATATTTGAATTATTAAAATGCATTGATTTTTTGAAAATCAAAATCAAAATTTTGAATTATGAGATGAAGATAACTGATAACAGAAATTAATTAATCAATGGAATATGGGAATGAAACTTAACTGGGTTAATTATATTGGGTTGGTAAGTTAAGGATTTGAAATTGAGAATGGAATTCGAGTTTGAAATGGTATTTGGCTTGGGTATAAGCGAATAATTTGATTTAAGGATAAATTGGTCGCAGATCATTTGGGAATGCATTGATATATGCTAAATTGGTAGCAAAAGGAAGAGACAGAGTTGAATGCCCAACAAAAACGTGTGAGTTTATATTTTATATGAGTATGAGATTTTTACGAGCCTATTTGGCAACCCATTTGGCCTTTTGGTTTTCTTTTTGATTTGGAAGGGTCTAGAGAAGCGAGTTGTAATTGTACTGATTGGGCCATTCAAAGGAGACACTGGCGAAGTTTTTCGGAGATTTAAGGTGTTAGGAAATTTTCAGAGTTTTTAGAAATTTTCATTAGTAAGAATGAATTGATATTTTAATTACAATTAATTGGTTCAGTTGAAACCGAAGTTAAGAAGTAAAACAATTTTTTTAAACCTAGTAATAGGGTTTGTAGCATTTTTCCTACTTTCGTAATTTCGGGAACGAAATTCTTTTAAGAGAGAAGGAATGCAACGTCCTAGATTTATCGATTGGACAATTAATTAGTTAAATTATTTAAATAGAGATTTGGTAATTTAAATGGCTTAAATTAAACAAATTTGATTTAATTAATATAAATAGTGGACAATAAATTGAAATTTTCGAAATAGTCGAAAATAAATGAATTCACAATATTGTGGGAATTGGATAATGTAAGAAAATTTAATTGAGTTTAGATTCGTGTTAGAATAAGGAATTTATTTATTAAATGACATTTGAAAGTAAAATTGACAATGAAATTATAAACGAGCTCGTAACATCGTGGTAGTTCGTGATTTTACGTTTAAACTTTAAATGAATATATAGGGTTCATTATAAGTTAGATTTCTTTGAAACAAGAAACATTCAAATCTGTTGAACTATATTTTTCTAATAGAAGTGAAAAATGGAGATTCCGTCTTACAGATTGTGTGTTATGTCCAAATCAAATTTTCAGAAAGTCACTATGGAATCATTTATAAATTATAACGATTTGTTATTATAATAAAAGGATTTTTATACAAATTGAATATCAATTTAACTTGGATTTTGAAATATCAAGTTATAGATCCAAGTATGTTTATTTTGGAGCTATATGATAATCTATTTGGATATATATATATACGATAATATTAATTTACTATCACTAAATTGAATTGTTTTTTAACATATTAATATTTTATTTGTTATATATAAACCTAAAAAATAGCCATTTTGCGAACGACATCCGTTTTCAACGAAATGAATTTTATTAAATATGTAGTGATTAATTATTGTAAAATTTCTAGTTTGGAGTTAATTAGATTTATTTTATGGATATGAGCCATTTAGACGCGTATTATTTAACCTGTTGAGATTATAAAGGAAGTTTTACAAACAGACTCAGAATTCGACGAAACAAGTTCCATCATGTCTGAAATATTAAACTATTGCAAGACTACAATTTTCTTCGCAAATAGAGCTCGTATGTGGTAATTTTGTATGTTAATTCAAATGTAAGTTTTACTTAAATTAAATAATAATAATATTTACCTTAAACTCTAATCAAATAAATTGGAAACTACCCGAAACCAATTGAACACATACCATACAATTATAAGCAGACCTAGTGATGAGAAAACACAACCTACTACACATGAAGTACTACCTAAGAACATGCCTAACTCTGCCTTACAATTACTTAATCCTTAAGTTTGATCAAGCTTCAGGTGGAAGCCTTGTTTCAGCTACACATACATGAGCATGGTCGAATAAAAATAGCTTCAGCTTCATGCAAGGGGAAACGTAGAGCTTTCACTTTAATATAAATCTTTTTTTTTAAATCATACAAGCCTCCTAAGATACTGATATATATATTTTTGAAATCATGAGGAGTTCTTCTTCAAGTTGATCTAAGATTTGATGGGATCCAACAACTTTTTGTTTGCACAATCACATGAATGTGCGCCTAGGTTTGGTATTATATGGATTTTGAAGCATCATTTTGCAAAACAAATAGTGTAGTTGAATTCAAGGAGGATTTTAGCATGTATTGGTAAGGTTCGGGGATTTTTGAAGCAAAATACGGTCGCACTTGTTACCATGCGTGCGTGGAGTAGCCTGTAGAACGGCATTTAAAAGCTTCATGCGAGTTTTATAATTGTGAGTTGAGGTGATAGAGGATTAAAAGAGATGAATGACAGTGAAGACGGTTTGTATTTTTGTCCAGAAATTAGGAAGAAGAGATCGAACAAAGATCGGCCATGGGAAGAGAAATGTCGGGTTCCTGGAGTTAGTTTGCGAATAGAAGAAAATAATGAGGGAGAGGATTAAGGTTATAAAAGGGTAATTATATATATTAATTATATTGCTAATTTCATTTAAATTGATTCAAACTTGTAAAATATGTTACTTTTCCATACGTAATCAAAATCTGACGAAAGAGGATCCATTGGGATCGTATGGACGAAGGCTACACAATGAAACTGGTTTGGAGCAATTTGGTGCTCGTCTCAATTTATGGTGAAATTAAACGCCTGATCGGATCTATTGACCATATACCATTATTAACGATAAACAACCAATGTGAGTAAAGTCACTAACCCTGTTATACCGACTCGAACTCCCCTGATCTCTGAAGAGATGGAAAACAGTGGATTGTTTTGAGAACATGACGCATCAGAACACAAACAGTAGAACATTTCATTGCTATTACAACAATTTACATTATAGTACAAGAATATATCAGAGTATGAATAAATATTACACAACGGAAAATATCAGAGATTAAAATACATAGCAACGGAAATAAAATGTATAAATACAATGCATAGTGGAAATACATCAACTGACACAACTGAAAGGGATACACGGATACAAAGCTTTCCGAATATAGCTCCAGCTGTAAATCCAGGATCCTGTTAAATAGAAATCTGCAAAACAAAACAACTAGCTGCCCATGTGGAAAATATGGGCACCCAGAGTTTAGGTAGAAAAAATAAACTCCGAGTCAGTCATGGGACTGATGTGAGAATTAAATCAGTTATTAAATCTTTAATGTAAAAGTTGGGAAATCATGGGACCACGCCGTATAACACGGAACAGGTTTACTCCACATGAATCTCAGTTTAAAATAAAACAACGCAATGCTTTTTGAAAAATGAAGCTATTATAAGACTCAGGTCCCATCACACAATGCAACGCAAGCCGGAGGATAGAGTTTTACCTTATAATAGCCAAACATGCTCGGTACATTTAAACAAATCATTTTGATATTACTATAAGTGTATGTGTCAAAACAACTTCAAATATAAATGTATCAATCATAGACGGCATGGGTGCCACATATCATGTCGCAATACTAGTTTTATAACTAAAATCGAAAGTCATGTATTGGAAATTTGATTCCATCTATGAACCGAGGCAAGGGATCTTCCTCATCCGATTCGAGACAATCTAGCCTATGTCTTAGGAACAGAACACATCGTCCTTGGGATATGGCAGGGCCGGTCCATGCTTACTTTAGTGGATTGACAATTCTTGGACAATACGTGTCCCTACCCTATAGGGCATAAAATCTGGTCAGTATGTCGACCATCAGTAGCCACTAGGGACTCAAATCCGAGGTACCTCGCTTTCCAACAACCACATGAGTAAAATTTCTGATCTCCATACCATGGCGCCACTCCTAGTTAGAAAGAAACACATGCAGTCCCTGCAGTCCCTCATCCCATTTCTGGTTCATACTGGGGTGTAAAGCTCGCGAATTAATTCTATACACAAAGCTATGCTAATTAATGCTACGCTTTGATCATCATCCACAAGACTCTTCTTTTCAACAAAAGCCTTGTTCAATTGCATCTCAGCATGCCACACTGACAATTCATGCCATGCAACTAATGTCTATCAATATATAACCTCTAAGCTCGTACGTCTCAGAGAAGGGTGTTAAGCAAGAGAATAAATTATCGGCCACCAAACAGATATATATTTAATAGAAATCAATTAACATAGAATGAACTCCAATGTCAGACACACATCCATTTACAAGTCCGTTCCGGGTCTAAATGAAACTGGAGGCACCTTATTCCACATCCAATATGTCCAATACAGGAGAGAGGTCCTCGCATATCCGATCGACCTCTAAGTACGTTTGGACGATCATCGCTTTTTACCTTGTCTTGGGGGATCAGCCCAATCTGGACATCTGTAATCATCCATACGATGTGAAGATCTCCAGTCTTCAACCACCATCTTCATCGTCAACTTTTAATCGTTGTATCGTATATTCAGAACAGGATAAACCCGGTCTTTCCGAATAAGTCGCGTATTTTATAATCAATAATCAAGTGCTATTAAAACACATCAAACACCTCATTCTAATTCAGAATATTATTTTATTTGAATATTCACATTTTTAGGGAAAGGTTCCCATTTATTTTATCAAAGATAAATTCTTTTAAACTTATTCTTAAATCTTCCTTGGATATCATTTTCAAAATATTTTATGATATCTTTTCAACATCTAAACCAATACAAGGTTTATTAACCAGTCGGATTATCGAGCCTTACCGAAGTAATCATTTATTTATTTTCCAATCTCAACCTATTCATCCCCTGAAGCAAAACTGGTAATACTCCATATCTAACGCCCATGGGGTTATCAGTAAATTTAATTACCTTTTCACATTTCAAATCTAATTAAAGATTTAACTATCGCTTGGAGTAAAACTGGTGGTACTCCGTTCTCGATCATTTCTCTTGTTTGATAAATTTAATTATCTCATTCACTATCCAATCTAATTAAAGATTCATTAAAACTCCATCTTGGTTTTAATCTCTGAAATCATTACTTTATGATCATTCAACTTTAGGAAAATTAATCATGTCTTTAACTAGGTCAAAGAATCAATCTCGTTCAAAACATAGTTCACGATAAACCCAAATTGCCTTCCATTAACTATGGAATCATTACGGGAAACAGATCAATATATAATCGGTATAAATTCCCGTATCATACTAATAATATAAATGTAATAATGGCATAGCCTTTTAAATTCCATGTATAGTATTGGTCTTCCTTAACAAAAGCTCATCTCGATTATTACCAAATCGAATTCCATTCAATTCCAATTTAATATATTAAATTGGAAAATTTTACTTTGGAAAATTTCCTTCAAATCTTAATAAAAAGATTTATAAATTCCAAATTATATCTTTACTGTTAATTGGATTATAGAACAAGTGTTATTTAAAACACCGTTCATGATAAACCCAAAAATCCAATTTTAATTCAATTCTAATTAAATATTAATTAATCTGGAAAAGTCCTCTAAATCTTAATTAAAAGATTTATTCTTTTCTCAACTGGATTTAAGGACAGTGTTAATAAAGACACCATTCACGACAAACCCAAAATCTACTTTCATATCAAATACAAGGCTCTAAATAGAAATTATATCATCTTATATTCAATATCAAATTCTGAAACCAAAAATATCGTTTTTGGGAATAATGATATATATATATATATATATTCCAAATTCCTCAACAATATCTGTATAATTACGGAATCCAATATTGAAATATTCCAAAAATTATTTCCATTCAAATATGTTCCAATTTATTAATTGGAAAATTTTGATTATTTTAAAACCCCTTTTTAAATCCAATTTATTAATTTAAAAACCATTAGATTATTATTCTAGTTAATAACTAGTTCATTTCAATAAAAATTTATTTTTATCTTTTCAAACTTGGAATTTTTCATCCAAATCATTTATTATGATTCTACACAATTTTTCCATATTTTTAATAATTTTATTATCGCCGTTTCGATTGGTTTCCAGTAACGGCCACCGAACTTCATCCATAACGACCTTTTCTGAAATTGATTTGGACATAATTTGAAATCCAACTGTTTAAATCTAAATATGTTATATTCGTTGGAAAGCTCATTTTGATATGAATCCAAAGGTCCCGGTTTTAAGAGAATCCGATGGTCGGATCTCCCGTTACGTAAATTTGAAGTAAATGGTCGAAATTCGCGAACGGTCACCGCGCGTTCTATTCAAGCCATTAAATATATATAACATATATATCATCAATTTCCATTTAAAATGTATTTTATAAAATATTTATAAATTCATTTTAAAACAATTTTAACTTCCTTTTCAATTTTAAATCAAAATTGAATAATCCATGTCATTATAATTTTTAAAATGATAATATTTTCAAAATACCAGATTTTGAAATCCATTTCCTTTCGATATTTATTATAAAATAAATAAAATCGATCGATAAACCCGTTTAGGTTAAAAATAGCGTATATACATAACTCGGCTTCCATATTTCAATATTTTCGTGTCCATCCAAAATCGGACATCAAAATCATATTTTGATTCTTTTACGAATATTATTTTAAAATATTCTTTATTTTAATATATTCGGTAATTCTGAATTGGAATGCGACTCAACCAATTGCCATATAATTTCAGTTATATGGATTCATACATTGCATGTATTCAACAATAATGATAAATAATCATTAACCATTCCAGCAACATCCAAAGTGCATTCCCCAACTGTATAAGCATTAACATAAGTAAACAACACTTACAACAATCTATCAATCAATCGATTGACATACCACTAATTATTAGGATTAATGTATGTCAAATATCATCTAATACCCGTGTGGGGTTTTCAAACAACAACAGTCCATTCACATAAATCATTAGTTTAACCAATTTTAATTCAATTCGAATTATTTTTCTAATTAATCAATTTTCACTGTTTAAATTATAAATAGATATGTGTAATTTACTTTCAACTATCATAAATTTATTAACATTGTTTTAAATATGTTAAGCATTTCAATAGCACAATCAACACACAATACAGTTAGTTAAATTGTCCATGGTCTGTGGACAAGGGAGGTGGGCTAACAGGCACCGTATACATTTTATAATGATTAAAACTAATAAAAAATCTACACTGGAAATTCTATATATTTTTATACATGAATACAATAACATGATAAAATATAATTTAGTGAGAAGGAGTTCACACAATTGTATCCACTTCATCAATCTTTAATTCTGAATCTTATTACTATTCGGATTTGAATTTGCTTCAAATTCTAATTTGCTCAATTTTTGTTCTAGTCTGTTCCATCGTGTAGGTCTTGTCGCCACGATTCCATCGCACTTGAGTTTTCAATTTTTGGAGCTTATATGAAAAAATTACAATGGCTTAATCTTTCAATTACAATAATTAATCAACCAATATGATTAATAAATTCATTAACCTTAATTATCTCTTCTCCCTCGTTTATACTTTCTGGAAACCTTCGAAACCCACGTCGACCACTCAAATCCACCTGCGCACCGCTCTTAAGAGGACCAGAGTTCAATCAGAAATGCCCATGCGAACCACCTTGAGTTACTCCACCATCCGCCTCCTCGCTGGCGATCACGATGGCCCAGGTGCACTGGAAAAACTATTCGAATGGCGCGTGTTTCGGTGCCAAATTTGAGCAAACCACAATGTTTTATCCAATCACAGCCGTTGAGAACCTAGATCATCCTTCCCTCTTCAAATTTCATTTTATAAATTTCGTGAATCAAGCTGCGGATTGGAAGAAAAAAGGGGTTTTAATTTGGAAGAAATCGGCCGTGAATTTCAATAGGCGACAGCTCTGAAACAGTGGGCTAGGGTTTGGTAAAAGGGGGTATTTATAATAATACTTATTATTATTTAATTCCAAAAATTAGGGTTTTTCTTTCGAACTCCTAACGAGACCTAATAACTATCGCCCCTAGCTAGATACCCCCATTCCGGACACAATGGGATATGTTTCGTAAGCCAATTCTACTATTTCGATCAATTTTTGTCAAAAATAAAATATAAATCAATATGTATTGAATTTGAACGTATATTTTAATTTACTGGGGCTACATACTGACTCCAAAAACTACAGAAAATTAAATCTAACTATGTTTTGATGATACGGTCCTAACAAAACTAATTTCGTCGAATTTGGAGACTATTTGAAAAATGACCATTTTCAAGTCAATTAAATTTAAGTGAAAATTAGGCACACATTCCTAAAATTAAGTTAATTAACATGTAATCCACCCGCTCTAAATTATACTTTTCGCATCCCTATTTTTCTGCGGGTATTATTTTTCCACGAATACTCTTGTTCAAATTAATGCATTTGTCTTTTCCTGGCGGCTTCAGGGTTTTCTTCATGGATTTGATTCATACAGCTATTATTTAGATAGAATTTCTTCGTTGATTTAATTCAGCTTTCGTCAGTAATTTCTTCTAAAATCCAATATTCAATCTAATTGGGATTTGTTAAAGAACATAATATTCGATCTAATTGAGATTTCTTCATCAATTTAATTCAGTTTTATCATCAAGAGATATAATGAATGTTTCATCTTCAAGGTAATTTATACTTCTTTTTTTTCATACGCGTGTCATTATCATTTTCGATTTGTTTTGATGTATTTATTATTATTTATACGGCTTTTTTGTGAGATTATATTTCAATACATTTGTGCAATTATTCTAAATGCGTTCATGCAAGTATGCAAATATTTTTAATATGTGCTCGCAAGTATGAAACTATTCTGTATTTTGGATAAGAAATGTATGCAATTGTTTTGAATATGTGCATACAAGAATGCAACTATTTTGTATATGTGCATATAATATGCAATTTTCTGAAATAGTGGATAAAATTGTAGGCTTCTATTCTAAATATGCGCATATAAGTATGCAACTACTCTCTATATGTTCATACAGATACACAACTATTCTGAATATATGTAATACAACTATTATTAACAGTTGCATAAAAGTATGCTGATATTCTTGATATATGTGTACATGTATGAATGTAATTATAATACGCTGCAGATGTGTATGTAGTTTTATTAGATTAATGCTGATAAGTTCTATTAATAATTCATTTCTTTGTATAACAGTGTTCCTGCTAATGTTGGTGTATTGGTCTTGTTGAAGTTTGGGAATGATAGCTTTTCTATATGTCTTTATTTTGATAGTATTGTTGCTATCATGAGAGAAGCTATTTGTGGTAAATGGATTGATTTAAGTCCATTGTCATTTGAATTGAATCGCATTAGAGATGGCTTGACAAGGAATATTGAAAGTAATTCTAATCTTCAATCTGTTTTGTTATTAGCTGCACATAATCGTGAGGATTATTTGGTTATTTTTGTTGAGATCAATTGTAGTAGTTCTTTAGTTAACAATGCAAGGTCAGATTATGTTTCTTGTGGTAATGATTCTTCTTTAGCTAGTACAGGTGATTCAAACAATCGATTGAGAAGTGATTTGAATCAACCTGTTTTTTCTGGTGTTGGTCAGCAATTTCCAAGAGGAGTTACTGAATTTAGGTTGTATGTGATGATGTATAGTATGAAGACCGGATACAAGCTTAATTTGGTTAAGAATGACAAGGAAAGAATTATGGCTGTTTGTTCTAAGCAAAATTGTAGTTTCAAGATTCATGCTTCTGTTAAGTTCAATCTTCCAGACTATTTTGTTTTAAAGAGATTTCAACCTGAACCTACTTGTGGTGCTGGAATTCATGACATAAAACAATCCTACTATATCCAGCAAATTCATTAAGTTGTTATTTATGATCATACTCATTCTAATCCATTAATGAAGACCAAGGACATTATTAACTTGTTTCAACCCGAGGATAATGTTGTTTTGAAGTATTATTATGCTTATAGTGGGAAGAAGTTGGCATTTGAAGAGTTACATGGAAGCGATATAATGTCTTATCATCATTTGCAGTCGTTTTGTGATGCTGTTGCAACTACTTATCCTGGGAGTAAAGTTGTGTTGGAGTGTAATGATGCTACACATCAATTTGACAGGGTTTTTATTGGATTTGAAGTTGTGCACATGGTTTTCAATATTGTCGTCCTTTAATTTGTGTGGATGCTACTTTTATGAATGGAAGAGCTCAAGGTTTTTTGATGGCTGCTACTGGTAAAAATGGAAATGAAGGTATGGTGTTTTCTCAGTTTACAACTGTATGTGTATGCGTACAAGTATGCAGTCATTTATAATGTATGCATACATGTATGCTACTATTCTGAATGAATGCATAGAGATACAAAAGTCTTCTGCATGTATGCATAAAATTATGCAACTATTCTTAATACGTTCATAAAAGTATGTAAATATTAGAATACATGCATTCACATGCATGCATCTATTTTGAATAAGTGCATACAAGCATGCATCTATTCTGAATAATTGGATATATGCATGCATCTATTCTGAATTTGGGTACACATATATGCAACTATTTTGTATATTTGCATACAAGTATGCTATTATTTGGAATACACATTTATGCAACTGATCTAAAAATTTGCAAAAATTATTTTTGATTGTTGATGTTTAATTTATTTTTTATTTGATTACATGTTTGTCTCTTTTAACAGGTTTTTTCCCTATAGCAATTGCTATTGTATCTGGGGAAGATGAAGACAATTGGATTTGGTATTATGAACAACTTAAATAGTTTCTTAAAGATGACAATAGAAGCTTTGTTTTCATTTCTGATCATGATCTTAGTATTCTTGTTGCTATTCCAAAAGTATTTCCAAATTCAGTTCATAGTTCTTGTTTTTATCATTTGACCAACAATTTAAAGGTTTCTCTGAAATCTGAATTTTCCAAATCATATAAGAAGTTGTTGTTAGATATATTTGCGCGAGTTGCTTATGCTTCGAATTTGATTGATTTTAATGCTGCAATGAAGAATTTTAGAGACGTTGGTGAATCCACAGTGGTAAATTTTTGAGCGGGATTCCTTTTGAGAAGTTTGCAAATGTTTTTTTTCCTGATTGCCGTTATGGTGAAATGTCATCTAATTGTTCGGAGAGTTTTAACAAATGGATTTTGGAGGAAAGACATTTACCAATTACTGCTTGTTTGGATAAAATTAGAATGAAGTTAATGAAACTTATATCTGATCGTCGTGCAGTTGCTTCTACTTGGAATTGTGTTTTTATGTCCTATGAATGAAACTCGATTAACAAACCTTCATTTGGAAGTAGCTTCATGGTTTGTTATCAAATCAAGTGAATATGTGTTTGAAGTTCATTCTCTGATTCATTGATTTGTTGATTTATATAGTCGAGTCTGTTCTTGTAACATGTGGCAAATTAATGGTTTTCCTTGCTCTCATGCTGTTAGATGTATTTTAAATTGTGAGAAGTTGAATGTGTATGACTACATTGAAGATTATTTCAAAGTTTCTTATTTTCGATTAAGTTATTCTCATCCAATCAATCCTATCATAGACTTTATGGGTGAAGATGTTTCAATTGAAGATGCAATTATAGCTCCTCCAAAAGGTAGAAGAATGCATGGTCGTCCACTGTCTTCTAAAAGGTTAAATTCTGCTAGTGAATTTACAAAGACTATTACATGTGGGTTATGCAAAAAGTTGGGGCATAACAAAAGGACTTGTTCTTCAAAAGAAAACTAACTGCAATTTGGTTTAGTATTTTAATATGTTTGAAACTAGTTTGAATATTTCTATTTATTGTTTACTGTTTGTAACCAATTTGAATATTTTTGTTATGTTTGCAACTTTGGTTTAGTACTTTACTGTTTCTGTGATGAAGTTTGGTTTATTATTTTGAATATTACTGTGAATATGTGTTCACTATTTTGCATACATGTATATATGCATACTATGAATGAATGTATATATACTGTGAATATGTGTTTAATGTTTCTGTAATGAAGTTTGGTTTAATGTTTCTGTGAATAATGTGAATGAATGTAAGTATCCAGTTTTTTTCCTGTATATATGCATACATGTATGCTGGTATTACGAATATTTGCATATAAGTATGCAACTATTATGTATAGATGCATACATTCTGGCTACAAATTTGTATACAGTACACATACATTCGAGGAATAAATTGGTATAAAGAACATAATAAATTCACATTTTATTAATGTACGCATACAAGTATGCAACTATTTTGTATATATGCATAAAAGTATGCGGTTTTTTAACAATTAATTGTATCAGTAACAGTATTGTAAAAAATATTAGTAAAACCGTATAATTTTGTGTACACTAATTCAAGTATAATCAAATGAACTAGATAATCACACATTGATTCAGCTTACAAAAAATCAAACAAACTAGATAATCAAGTAAAATCAAACGAACTTAACTCAGTACAAAAAATTACACATTGATTCAGCTTCAAAACTAGATAATCACTTGCCAATAATTCATACATTGTACTTTAGTCAGAATATTTACAATAATTTGATCATTGTATTTCAATCAAAATATTTATAAGAAGTGTAAAGACCATTTTCCCCAAATTTAAGCAGAAGGTTTGTTTGCATCTGAAAATAGAAAGTTATGTGTCAGATCTTCATCTGGAGTCCAACTATGAGGTTTGCATTTGAGAATTTGGTGAGCAAGCATGGCTTGTTGTAGATTAATAGCCGTAGGACTGTAAATTTCATCCTTTTTATCAATTTCTTTATACTCATTTCTCTGTTTCATTATGTTAATAACGAACATTCCACAATCGACCATGCAGAAATTGTAAAACATGACCAATTTGTATGAATAACTCTAAAACATGAGTAATATTATGCTAGTATTTAAGAAAGCTGCATACAAGTATGCACATATTCATATTATATCAGTAAATAATTGTAAATACAAGTATGCATACAAATATAAAAATAATTGTAAATACAAGTATGCAAGTATTTTTATTTACTTACGTATAGCCTTATTGTGGGCAATTAGCAATTTCAAGTTGTCCATGTTTCTGGAAATTCTTTTTCTCTAGCTGTTTCAGAAATCCACTAATGTAAATTCTCTGTATAAAAAATATATATATTACATACATATAACTATTTGTAATAGTTTAAATACCAGTTTGTAAGTCAATTATCTTCAATTTACATACAATATCTCTTGCTAATCTTTCGTGATTTCCTCCTTCACATCGTGGTTTTCTGGAGTTGTAATGTATCTGTCTTCTAATGTCTTCTACAAATTCTAATAATGAAAAATGGTTTCCCTCATGGATAGGAATCAATATTTTTGAGCTTGTATTGTAGAATGTTTGCACTTTTTTATCTATCAAATATCGTATGTGTTTCATTGAATCTTTCTTTAGTAATGCCTGTAATTGCAATCATTTTAGTGACCAAAATTTTTGATGTTATAAGAAAATTTTGCTGGGAAATTAATAAAAACTTACGGAAGCAGTAGTTTTGATGTACATAATTTCTGGATGGTCTTTGTTGAGCTCATGTGCATAACAGTCAATTATCTATTTAAATTAGTAGATTGTAAATGTTAAAGAAAACTTCCAGCTATTAAATCACGCAATGAAACTATATTTGAATTTGACTATGGCTATACATGTCCGTCAAGGAATCTTCTAGCTAATAATTACCCAGTGAAACTCCAGCAATGTATATGTCAGCTTCGCCATTAAGGTATGTGCTTCTACTGCTAATTTATGTAATATATTTAGAAAATTTCTAGGAATATATTAGCATTGATCTATACGTCTAATTTGAATAATTACATATATTTATGCAACTATTATTTTTAATTGCATAAAAACATTTAAAAAGTTTATTTAAATTTTTCAGTAATTTTACACCACGTCTGAATTTGAAAAATATGCTTCTAGCTTCTGGATTTGTTCCACTTGTAGTTGCTGAACATTTTTAAATTTCCCGACTTTCAGTTTTGTTTGTACATGCATTTCTCCTTATGTTGGTCCCATCTCATAATCCTCAACAATCACGGTTCCTATTTGTTCCTGTTTGTTTGTGTTTTTTTGGGCTGCAGCTGAGAATAATATCAGATATCAACAATGTATTGATGGAAACTTGATATTTGGAACATTATCACCATTAGAAATTTTTTTTATATTTTTTTTTACCTTTATGCTTTCTAATATTTTGATGCTCCAGCTTCTTTTGCTGCCCCTTGTCATGATTCTTCTCCAGCTCCTTTATGTCTTTTGATTTTTTATCATCAATTTGATGATCATTATTCTTCTCCATGTTATCTATTACATATTATTAGTCTCATCAATAATTGAATAGATGCACACAAGCATGCAACTATTCAGAATAACTGCACACAAGCATGCAACTATTCTAAACAAATGCACACAAGCATGCAATAATTAGTAATAGATGAACATAAGCATGCAACAATTTCGGTATAATATATTGCTTGAAACTAGATAACGTGTACATTATTTATTACCATCAGAAAAATATAATTATTTTTTACCTTTTTCCTTCTCTAATTTTTTTACCTTTTTTCTGCTTGTGTTCCACCTCCTTCTGTTCCTTCTCCACCTCCTTCTCTGCATTCTTCTGCTCATTTTCCTTCCATCCATCCTCATCATTGTTCTCCTCTGTATCTATTTCCATGTTATCAATCAAATCAATATCTCTTGTATCACCTTTTTTATCTTTATCCTGCATGTCAACATCTAAGTTTTTCTGCTGTTCATCATTTCCTTCATCTTCTGCAGTGTGTTCTTTTTCCATATTATCTCTATTAACATTTTCATTCTTGTCAACTTCGGCACTTTTATTCTCATCATGATCAGCATTATTATTCTCATCTTCATTTTCATCGCTCATATTATCCTTTTCCTACTTTTCATCCTCACTCTCATCCTCACTCTCAGCCTCACTTTCATCCTCACTCTCATCCTCAATCTTATCCTCATTATCCTTTTCCTCTTTGTTTTCATTAGCATATTCATCACTTTCATCATCATCCTCATTTTCACTTGCGTTCACATCTTTTATTTGAAGTTGTAATTTTCTTCCTTTTTTGGCTTTACTCTCAGTGTTTTCTTCACTCTCATTATTTTTCTCATTATCAGTGTTTTCTTTACTCTCATTATTTTCCTCACTCTCATCTTCTACAGATTAATCACTGTCAGCAAGTTCTTGTATTCTATTTTTAACCTTAAATTTTCCTCTTTAAGTTGTATATTTTCTTGTTGTAGCTTTACTATCAAGTTCATGTAATTTTCCTCCCTTTTTTGTAAACTGCTTCATACTCTTTGTCTTTGTCAACGACTTATTCCAACAGTTTTAATTCCTTTCCTTGGAAATCTTGAAAACAAATGCAGCAAATGTTCAATTAGTACTGTAAATAATTGTAGGTATGTATGCATCTGTAGAAAATAAGTGAATACATCGATGCATTTTTTGTACACAAATGAATACATACATGCATCTGTTCAAAATACATGCACATATGTATGGAACTTAATGTGACTATTGTGAATAGATGCATACATGCGTGCAATTGTTATGATTATAATCATACATGTATTCAACTTTTTATAATAGATGCATACAAGTATGTAACTATTGCTATATATCTGTATGCTTGTATGCATCTATTTTTAATATGACACTTAAAAATTATTCAAAATTAAATATCACTTATAGATGTGTATTTGATGTTCATTAACATGCTTGGCGTCAACATTTTTATATCCCATTTTCCAGCCAGGGGATGTACAAGACTGTATTCGTTCTTTGAAATTTTTTTATAACATAGGTTTTTTTGCAAACCCACCACTGCAAAAAAAATACTTATTATTAGAATGAACAATAATTAAATAAGAAACATACTAAAAAGTTTTAAAATAGTACCAGCAATAGTGTCACGCAAGCATTAATCTTGCGTGTTGTTTCATAGTATTTTTCCACCTGGCTTATGAGATGGTTGTGTATGGTTTTTGACCAAGATATTTTCATTAATTTCTGGCTGCATACACAATATGGAATCAAGGTCCATGGTAAGCTGTATTTAAGGTTTATTAGAAGAAATGTTGCTGCCAAATAAAGAAGTAGAAGCTTCACTGTATCAAAACTTGCTTCGGTTGGGTCTTCTCTTATTTTCAAAAAAATCTGTCTCTCTATATTTTTCTTGTTGACCGAGGCTTCTTCTTTCAAATGTCTTTCCACGAATGATTTATATTCTTCATCGTTCTTCTCATTCTTTTTCAAGTGCCCCGTTGTTTTTATTAACTCTCCTTGTATTGGAGCAGCTAGTAATTTTGCAACATTTTCTTGTGTAAAAGTAAGTATCAAATCACCAAACTGAAAATATTTTAAGTTCTTCTTGTAGTTCTGTTATGTCCCATATTTTATCGATATAATAATTTAATTTATTAAGTTATTTAAATATTGATTTAGATATTTAAATGGTTGTTTAATTAAATAATATTGAATATTTAATTAATATAAATAATATAATAATATATTTATTTCCGAAATAGTCAGAGAATAGTAGAATTCACAATATTGTGTGAATTGGATTATTTATAATATTTAATTCAGTTTAGAATTGAATTATAATAATGAATATATTATTCGAACGAAGTTTGAACGTATAATTATAATATAATTTAAATCAAACTCGAAATGGCGCGGCAGTTTGTAATTTGGCGATTCGAACTTTAAACGAATATACATAATCCGTTTTAAGCCGGATTTCTGTGAAACAAGAAACTTTCGGAGCTAGTGAAGTATATATTTCTAATGGTAGAGAAAAATCAAGATTTCTTCGTGTAGATTGTGAGTTATGTCCAAATCAAATTTTCGAAAAGTCGCCAAGGTATTCCTTTATAATTTATAACGATTTATTTATGTTATAAATGGATTTTTCAATATAAATTGAATAATGATTTAATCTGGATTTGAAATGTCGAGTACTAAATTCAGATAGGAATATTTTGGTGATGTATTATATTATATGTGAATATATGTATGATAATATTAATTTATTAATATAAATTAAATTGTTTTTAAATATATTAATATTTAATTGGTCTATTTAGAGATTTAGAAAATAGCCATTTTTGAAACTGAACTCCGTTTTCGACGAAACTAGTTTTGTTGGATCTGTAATATTCAAATATTGTTAAATTTCAATTTTTGTGATTTTTGAAGTCAGTATGTGACCGTACAGAATTTAAAAGTGAAAAACAGTTAATAATTTGACTTTAAAAATATGCTGTGTGAGCAAATGGATACGAAATTCAGCGAAACAAGTTTTGTTGGGTCCATAATGTCGAAATGTAGTTGTATGTCCATTTTCATCGAATTTGGATATTGTATGTGATAATAGGGATTTTTAGTGATAAATACAATTAGCGATTCATTGAAATAAAATAAAATAATCAACCAAAAAATACATAAAAACTACATATAAATAATCCTAACACTTTTCTAACCCTAAACACTTTCATTTCCATGGTCAAAGAGTGAGCCGCCACCTGCTGGAGGTTGTGAGCTTGAGTGGAACGAAATTGATACTGGAAGGAAGCGAATTTGGATGAGAGTATTCCTGTTATTTTTGCCGGGTTTTTAGAGGAATGGAAACGGGTGTTTAAAAGCTTCAAGTCACGACAATGGAGGAGGAATTCTGGTGATGAGTTTGATCGGTGAAGAACTAATGATTTTGGGCGGGTTTGGGCTTTTTCTAAATGGGCCAAGAAACAAAAAAAAGGGTGAGAGCCCAATATTTAAATACATATAGTTTTAATTCAATTAATATATTAACTATGAATTTCAATATCTTTTACATACATGATCATTAACGAAACAAGATCCGACAGGATCGTATGGACGAGGGCTACACAATGGAACTAAGTGGAAGTGAATTGGAGCTCGTCTCAATTTAAGGTGAATTAAAACGTCTGTCTGAATCGACGATAATTTATCGTTATTTAACGATAAATTACCAATGTGAGTAAAAACTCACTAACTCTTGCAATTTATAATTTTATAAATATAAACTAGTAATGATAAATGATGATTGATTTCTATGTGATGATTGTTTGGTTGAATTGTTGAATTATTGGTTAAAATATAAATAACGATATATATATATATATATATATATATATAAATCGTTAATCAAATATTGATTTTGTTTATCAGAATATTTCATATGGAAATGAAATCGATGTTATATTATATTGTTTAACATCTATGAATGTAGGGAAACAGGTTGGAGGGATCCAACTGGATTCCTCAACATTTATTTTACTTTTTTTTTCATATATTGTGATATATGATGTGATGTATAATTTATTATTGATTTTGTTTGTTTGGATGATATGGATCCTTGTTATTTGGTATTTTAAATACCATAAGAAATACTGGAATGTAAAAAGGGAATTTTCAGTGTGTATATTGAAAATAAAATACTTATATAAAATCAATGGATTATATATAAAGGGAAATATTTATAAAATGAAATTAAGTTTTTTAAAAGGAAATATTTTAGAAATAAAGAGAGTTATAAAAGGAAATATTCCATAAATAAATAGGATATTATAAAAGGAAATATTTTCGGAGATAAATAGAATTATAAAAGGAAATTGGCGAGATATAAAAGAACTACGAGAAGATGGATTCAAAGTAGATTTTAAATAGAAATCTGTTTTAACATATAATTGAGAAGATTAATTTATAAATAATGTTTTATAAATTAAATAAAATATTTATCATTTAATAAATGGAATATATATGTCAAAACTTATGTAAAGAAATAGAAATTAGATTTAACACTGATATTTTAAATAGAATGTGAACTCAACATTTATAAAGGGAATTATATATGAGATTATAGTGTTAGGAATAAAAAGGAGATTTCATATGAATCATTTTATAAATAGAAGTATAAATAGAACTCGGAAATGGGATAATATTTTAAATACGAAATCAAACTTAATGGATCATATAAAAGGAAGTATTATTCACATTCGATGTGAGTAACGGATTTAAATAAATATTTTATAAATAAAAACATTTATAAAGGAAACTGGATTTTTGAAATAGGAATGTAAACAGAAATGGAATTTCGAAAGGTAGAAAATAAATAACTTGTTTTAATAATAAAAACAAGTAACAGGATCTATAAATGGTGTAACGACCCGAACTTCCCCGGTCTTCGAAGAGAAGAGAAAGAATGGATTGTCTGAGAACACGACAAATCAGAACTCAAACAGAAGAATGTTTCATTGCTAATTACAACAATTTACATCAGAGTACAAGAATATACAGAGTATGAACAAATAATATACATTTGATAAATATCAGAGATATAAAAATTAGAATGCAGCGGAAACTAACACAAAACACAACTGAAAGAGATACACGGGTACAGAGCATTCCGAATATCATTCCAGCTGTAAACCAGGATCCTGTGAATATAAATCTGCAAAACCAAAACTACTAGCTGCTCGTGTCGAAAATAGGGGCACCCAGAGTTTAGGTTAAAACAATAAACTCCAGGTTAGTCATGTGACTGGTGTGAGAAATACAACAGTTATTTAATACTTTACTTTAAAATAAAGTAAATCAAGGGACCATGCCGTATAAAACGGAACGGGTTTCCTCCCAAGAATACTAGTGCATAAAACAAACAGCGCAATTCTTTTTGGAAAATGAAGCTATTATAAGACCCTGGTCTCATCTTACAATGTAACGCAAGCCGGAGGATAGGGTTCTCCCTTATAATAGCCAAACATGCTTGGTACGTTTAAACAAATCATTTGATACTATTATAAGTCCATAGTGTATAAAATAACTTCACATATAAATGTATCAATCATAAACGACATGGGTACCATATATCATGTCATCATACTAGGCTTTACAATCAAAACCGAAATGTCATGTACTGGAAATTGGATTTCCGTCATAAACCAAGGCAAGGGGCCATCCCTACCGCTTCGAGACACTCTAGCCAATGTCTCAGGGCTACATACTCTGGGTGGCCTAGGTAACATGCAGGGCCGGTCCACTCTAAGTGCATGGTGGATTCATAATCCCTGAACATGTGTTTCCCCGCCCTATGGGGCGTCTATGAGCCAGATGGCTCAACATCCATCGGCTCCGTAGAGACCGATATATCGGAGGCACCTTGCATTCCAACAACCACATAGGAGAAAATATAAAATGTCAGGGCGTGCTAAACCCCGACACCACCTCTAGCTAGAAAGAAACACATTGCCCTCCCTGCTGTCCTCTCCCATTTCTGGTTCATACCGGGATGTGAGGCTCGTGAATTAGCGCAACACAAAGCTATGCTATATTAAAGTCGTGGTTTGATTATCAAACACAAGACTCTGCTTTTCAACAGAAGTCTTGATCATTTTCATCTCAGCATGCAACACAGGCAATTCACGCCGTGCAATTGATGTCTATCGATATATAACCTCTGAGCTCGTACGTCTTAGAGAAGGGCATTAAGTAAGAGAATAAATTCTCCATCGAAAAACGGATATATATTTAATAGAGATCAGTCAACACATAATAAAATCCAATGTCAGACACACAGTCCATTCACAAGTTCGTTCTGGGTTTGAACGAAACCGGAGGTACCTTATTCCTCGTCACGTGTCCAATACAGGAGAGAGGTCCCAGCATATCCGGTCGATCTCCAAGTACGCCTGGACGATCACCACTTATTACCTTGTCTTCGGTGTACCGCCCAATTAAGACATCAGTAATCATCCACACGATGTGAAGACCTCCAGTCTTCAACTAGCATCTTCATCGTTGACATATCGTCGAATCAGTTATTCAGAATGGGTAAAAACCTGGCCTTTCCGAATAACTCGCGTATATAATAAACAAGTGCTATAAAAACACAACATATGCCTCATTCCAGTTCTGAATATTCTTTTATTTAAATATTCATATTATTTGGGAAAGGTTCCCATTAATTTTATCAAAGATAAATTCTTTAAAATTTATTCTTTAATCTTCCTTTAGATATCATTCAAACCATATTAAGGTTTTCCAAACTAGTCGGGATTAGCGATCCTTACCCAAGTAACCATTTATTTTATTTCTCAATCCCAACCTATTCATCCCATGGAGCAAAACTGGTCGTACTCCATATCTAACACCATGGTGTTATCGGTAAATTTAATTACCATTTCACGTTCAAATATAATTAGAGATTTAACAATCACTAGGAGTAGAACTGGTGATACTCCATTCTCGATCATTTCCCAAGTTTGATAATTTAAATTATCAATTCCATTTCAATCTGATTAAAGATTCATTAAAACTCTAATTTAGTTTTAATCTCCAAAAATCATTACTTAACGATTTTTTCAAAGTTAAGAAGTTAATATTACCTTTAATTGGTTTAAAGAACTAATGTCATTTAAAACAATCTCAAGATAAACCCAAAATCACATTCCATTAACACTGGAATCTTTACGGAAAAACAAAGCAATGTATAATTGATACCAATTTCCGTATCCGACTAATAATATAAATGGAATAGTGGCAAAGCCTTTTAAATTCCATATAAAGTAACAGTCTTCCTCCACACTGTGATAACCCCAAACTTCCACGGAATGAAAGTAAGGAGTAATCATTTGGAATACAACATAAATACAACAATACAGATCACAGATACAACATATCACAGGAAAACTATATAATAATAACATCATAGCAGTGGAAAATATGAATGTCATCAAATACAGAATTCCACAATCACAGAGTCCTAAATTATTACATCAAGTTTCAGCAAAAGGAAATAATTTTCAAACTTTAAGATAGAATAACTGGAAATAGAATAAGTTTGGATGTCTCAAAGTCTAAAGATAAAATGCAACAAAAGATAAATGATAGATAGTCTTCATAGCTCCAAATCATCACCTCAACTAAGCAACACCAAGAAAGCTCCAAAGACAGCAACTCCAAAGAAAGTGAAACCTGCTACTTAGCTGCCCGTGTAGAAAAGAGTGCTGTGAAAACAAACTACGAGTCAGTCATGGGACTGGTGTGAGAATTCTTAACTAATTTAAATAATAGTAATAAGGAAAATCCAAAGACCACGCCGCTAATTCGTGAACGGGTTTTATTTCAATGAATTATCGTGCATAATTTAAAGTGACAGAACAGATAAATAAGTAAATCGTAAACAACGCAATGCTTTTGGAAAAATGGAATCATCATAAGACTCAAGTCCCATCACACAATGCAACGCAAACCAGAGGATAGAGTTTTACCTTATGATGATTAAACATGCTTAGTACGATAAAAACGAATTTGATATTATTATTAGTGTATATATGTTACAAAAACATTTCAGAGTAAATGTATCAATCCTAGGAAACATAGCTACCATATAATATGCCTCCATACTAGTAATACAATCAAGTCCGTAGGGTCGTATTGGGAATTTGGTTTTCCATCATGAGTCAAGGCTAGGGACGATCTCCTTACCGATTCGAGACACTCTAGCTAATGTCTCAGGATTCCCCACAGTGAACCCTTGGAAAGCTGTAGGGCCGGTAAGCACATACGATTTTGCGGATTAGTTATTCCTGAACACACGTTTCCCGGTCCTATAGGACCTAATATCCGAGGCGCCACATTCCATCATCCACATAAGTAAAATGTCGGGCCGTGTAAAACCCAAACACCGCTTCTAGCTAGAAAGAAACGTGCTGCTCTCCCTGCATTCCCTTGCTCCGTTTTAGACTCAACCGGGTTGTGAGGCTCGTGAAGCTACGTAATACACAAAGCTATGCTTATTCAAGCTGTGCTTTGATCATCACCACAAGGTTCTGCTTTTCAACAAGAAACCTTGATCATTGCATCTTGGTATGCCATGCTGACACTCCATATCACACTATCAATCCTTTGCCAAAATATACAAAAAGGGTGTTAAGCAAGAGAATAAATTCTCCGCCACCAAACATTCATACATTCGGTAAAAAATCAATAAATACAATATAAAGAAGTACAATGTCGGACACACATTCCACTTATAAGCCCGTTCTGGGTCTGAACGAAACTGGAGATACTCTCGTCCCGTATGTCTAGTACGGAAAGGAGGTACCCGCATATCCGTGAAATCAACATGTACGTTTGGGCAATTACCCCAACCCTTGAATTTGGAGCAAGTCAATTTAGGGTCTTGATCGTTGTCCATTCGAGGGAAGATTTACGGTCTTCATTCGCCGTCTTCACACTTCGATTTTTAACGTCGTTTGATTATTTCGAATGAGATTAACTCGGACTTTCCAAATGATTCTCATATATATAATTTGAGAAAACACATTTCATGTCGTTATATTATTTTATAACGATTAATTCTTACCTTAATTATTTAAAATAATTAAATCTTTATTTAACGACGCTTCGAGTCAAAGGAGCGACCCTGGAGCTGTTTTCAACCAATTTTGATTTACACATTTCTCAAAAATCTAACCGTTGGATTTTAACGTAGTTTATATCGTTGGAAAGATCATCCCAAAACGGTCCTAACCGTTTTCGTTTTGGGAAAATCTGACGGTCGGATCTTTTGATATAGTAGTGTAAAGGTGCGATTCCAAAACGCGAACTACCCCGCTCGATTCGTTTAAATTTAATTATATTTATATATAAAAATATATAAATATAAACAGTTCAACCATAATAACGTTGTTCGATTTAACCTAGAGCTAAACAACTAACGATCTCCATTCAATTTTAATTCATTTAAAAATGAAGATAATATTTCAACATTTAAATACATTCTTTTATTCCTTTATTTACATTAAAAATGTAAATCATAATTCAATTTTGAATTCCATTCCTTTATTCTTTCATTCTTTTATTTACATTAAAAATGTAAATTATAATTCAATGTTGAATTTTATTCTTTTATTCTTTTATTTACATTAAAAATGTAAAATATAATTCAATGTTGAATTCCATTCTTTTATTCTTTCATTCTTTTATTTACATTAAAAATGTAAATTATAATTCAATGTTGAATTCTATTCTTTTATCACAATGTAAAATCACCTTTTTTAATTACAATGTAAATTGTAACTAACATTATAATGTAGAATTTCTATCCTTTAATTACAATGTAAAATTCTTATCTTTTTAATTACATTAAAAATGTAATTAACATAATGGTGAAAAATTCCATCTTTCTAAATTACATTAAAAATGCAATTCTGATTACATGGCAAAATCATATCTTTTTAATTACATAAACATATAATTAACATTACGGTGAAAATTTCCATCTTTCTAAATTACATTAAAAATGTAATTTTGATTACATTGCAAAATCTTATATTTTTATTTAAATAAACATATAATTAACATTACGGTGAAAAATTCCATCTTTCTAAATTACATTAAAAATGTAATTTTAATTACACCGTCAAATTCGACTTTTTAATTACATAAACATATAATTAACATTACGGTGAAAAATTCCATCTTTCTAAATTACATTAAAAATGTAATTTTAATTACACCGTCAAATTCTACTTTTTAATTACATTGAAAATGTAATTAATATTACATGTCAAATCATGTTTTTCAATTTACAATGTAAAATCCTATTCTTTAATTAGATATAGAAATGTAATTTTATTTTCAATGCAAATTCTCATTCTAAATTTACATATAAAAATGTAATTTTATTTTACATGCAAATTCTCATTCTTAATTTACATATAAAAGTGTAATTTTATTTTACATGCAAATTCTCATTTTTAATTTACATATAAAAATGAAATTTGATTTTACATGCAAATTCTCATTCTTAATTTACATATAAAAGTGTAATTTTATTTTACATGCAAATTCTCATTTTTAATTTACATATAAAAATATAATTTTATTTTACATGCAAATTCTCATTCTTAATTTACATATAAAAAATGAAATTTTATTTTGCATGCAAATTCTCATTCTTAATTTACATATAAAAAAATGAAATTTTATTTTACATGCAAATTCTCATTCTTAATTTACATATAAAAGTGTAATTTTATTTTACATGCAAATTCTCATTTTAATTTACATATAAAAAAATGAAATTTTCTATGCGGTATAAATTTCATGTATAATGTAAAAACCTAATCTTTTAATTTACAATGTAAAAATATAATCTTTTTATTTACAATGTAAAAATCTAATCTTTTTATTAACAACGTAAAAATCTAATCTTTTTATTTACAATGTAAAAATCTAATCTTTTTATTAACAATGTAAAAAATCTAATCTTTTTATTTACAATGTAAAAATCTGATCTTTTTATTAACAATGTAAAAATCTACTCTTTTTATTTACAATGTAAAAATCTAATCTTTTTATTTACAATGTAAAAATCTATTCTTTTTATTAACAATGTAAAAATCTACTCTTTTTATTTACAATGTAAAAATCTAATCTTTTTATTTACAATGTAAAAATGTAATCTTTAATTACATATAGAAATATAATTTATATTTCATCGCAAAATCATACTTTTGTTTATCACCTACAAATGTAATTTTTATTACGGTGAAAAATTCATGTCGTAATTATATTAAATATAATTGTAATTTCTTTCACATTGTCATAGTTTAATCCTACAAACATCATATCAATATTATGTTTGAACTAAAAAGGTCTAGTCAAATCAAATAATAACAAGGTGGTATTGAATTGAAATTTTCTAGTTCAATTTAAAAACATGAACAAGGTGATATTTTTATATATACGTGATTCATAGAATATCAACAAAACATGATTCGACAAAATTAAACAAAATGATTATTCAAATTTTCCATCACATACAGATCTAAAATTTTTAATTAGCAGATCTGGAATTATACACACAGATAAACCAAACAATCATCCAGAATATTATCACATCTCATATCTACTTCATTCACCATTCAATTATTTAAATGACAAAGGAAAATTAATAATTTAATTAATTTAATTAATTTAATTAATTTAATTATTTAAAATAGAATCTCACCTTGATTGGATAAGAATTTGTCCCGATCGCTTTTTAAAAACTCGTATTTGAAGTCAAGGTTCTCTCGAATCTGAAAATTTTCAGTTTGGAGTTCGTATGAACAAATTATCAATTACTTTTTACAACTGCAATTGCAACAGATAAAAACGTGGCAAAATCTGAAATGTTCATACCTTTATTTTTAGTTTTGTTCAAATCTTTGATTTGAATTTTCGGGAGATGTATGCAGTAATTCTCGGAGGGGTTTGCGCGACGTCGGAGAGCTTGGAGAGGGTGATGTGCGCCTGGAAGGGGGAGGTCGCAGCGGCGTGTGGTGGGGCTGGGGGGTGCGACGGACGCCGGCTTGGGAGGTTGGGGCGGTGGCTACAGGCCACGAGAGGCTTTGATTCTGGTCTAGAATCGAAGGACACGAAAATCTCTTCGAAAAGTTGTACTGCGGCGAAGAATTTCGTTGAGAAACGAAGGAGAAATCGAAGGAAGAAGATTTGATGGGAATGGGTTAGGCGGCGGTGAACGAACGGGAAGAAGAAGTGAACAGTAGCGTACGGGTATTTATACTAGTATTCTGAGCGTATTTTCTTTTTTTTATTTAATTAAATCCAAAATTAGGTTTTTCCGTCCGATCTCCAAATAGAGCCCAACGACTGTCGAACACTATGTTTTGACGCCTTCAGAACGCAATGGCGCTATTGCCGAAGTCCAACTCTGAAGTTTACAGCATGTTTCTTTTATTTTTAAAATAAATCTTTTTAATATTATTTCGAACGTACTGTTTAATTTACCGGGGTCACATACGAACTCAGAAAAATCCAGAAAAATTATTTCTGGCTTTGTTTTGACGATACAGTCCTAACAAAATTAATTTCGTCGAAATCTGAGACTGTTTGAAAAATGGCTATTTTCCAGTCGATCGAAATTGACTGAAATTTACAAAACATATATCTGTTTACCATGGTCATAAATTTATTTCAAAAATTATGGGAATTGAAAACCAGAAATAATTTGACCTCCTGGATCCAACAAAAGTGGTTTCGTCGAAAACCGAGGTCGTTTGCAAAATGGCTATTTTTAATATTAAAAATATATATCGAAATTCTACAACGACTATTCTGAAATTTCAACTGGCCATAACTTTTAATTCCCGCCATGAAATTTCAATTTTTCAGATTCGTTGGAAAGATATTTTTAAATAGATTCTAATATTTTTGGTTTCACCAAAATCCGATTTATTCTGCATCCTGTACAGTCAGTCAAAGTTCGGATTTGACTTTTCAAACTACCGCGCTATTTCTAATTCCTTTTATAATTAAATAAAATATATTCGTATTAACTTCGATTAAAATAAATTTTTAGTCATTATTATTTAAAATAATTTATTTCAAATATTCAAAATCCCTCAAAATTTCTAAAATAAATTTTTTAAATCGGCCCCAAATTCCGGGTTGTTACACACACAAGCTCACTTCGATTATTACCAAATCGAATTCCATTCAATTCCAATATATTAAATTGGAAAACTTTACTTTGGAAAATTTCCATTAAATCTTAATAAAAAGATTTATAAATTCCAAATCACATTTCATTGTAAGTTGGGTTAAAGAACAAACGTCGTTAAAAACACAATTTACAATAAACCCAATTCACATCCCATTTTATTCCAATTAAATGTTAATTAACTGGAAACACTAATAATCTTAATTAAAAGATTTATTCATTTCACACAGGGTTGAAGAAAAGTGTTAATGAAGACACCATTCACGACAAACCCAAAATCCAATTCTTTTATTCAATTCCAATTAAATATTAATTATTGGAAAATTTCAGTAAATCTTAATTAAAAGAATTAATCTTTTCTCAACTTGGTTTAAGAACGATATTATTTAAGACGCCATTCACGACAAACCCAAAATCCAATTTGATATTAAATACAAGGCTCTGAATAGAAAATATATCGGCTTATATTCATTACCAAATTCTAAAACCAACGGATATCGTATTGGAAATAACAATATATATATATATATATATATATCATCCAAGTTCCCATAACAACATCTGTATAATAACGAAATTCAATACCGAAATATTCCGAAGATTATTTCCATTCCAAACCATTCCAATTTATATATTGGAAATTCTGGTTATTTTAAAACCATTTCAAATCCAATTTATTTATTTAAAAATGTTGGATTATTATTTCTAGTTAATAACAAGTTCATTTCGATAAAAATATATTTTTATCTTTGCAAATATGGAATTTTTCATCCAAATTCTTTCCAAATCATTTATTATGATTTTACACAAATTATTAATATTTTTAATAATTTTATTAAGGCCCATACAGTCGATTTCCATAAACAATCATCGAACTGCACTTACAACGACCTTTTCCAATTTTGATTTGGACATAATTTCAAATCCAACCGTTAGATTTCAAATCTCTTATATTCGTTTGAAAGCTCTTTTCGATACGAACCCAAAGGTTCCAGTTTTAGGAGAATCCGACCGTTGGATCTCCCGTAATATCAATTCGAAGTCAATGTTCGAAATTCACGAGCAGTCGCTCCCTGACACGTACTATTCAGGCCATTTAGTATATATAACATACATATTATATATATCATTGATTTCCACTTAAAACGTATTTTATAAAGCGTTTTAAATTTGTTTCCAAAATGATTTCAACTTCATATTCAATTTCAAATCAAAATTGAATATTTTGTATCATCCATATAAAAATGATAATATTTTCAAAACATTAGATTTTGAAATCACTTCCTTTTCGATATAAATTTCGTTTACGTCAAAATGGCGTTAATTTGATCAACACGGCTTTATATATTTAAATATATTCGTGTCCACCCCAAATCAGACATCAAAATCATATTTTGATCCATTACTGAATATTATTTTAAAATATTCATTCTTTTAAAATATTTGTTCTTTCTAAATTGGAATCAGACACATTCAATTACCATATAATTTTATTTATATGGATTTCGTACACACGTATACACAACAATAATCAAACACAGTCAACCATCAACTAGAGTGCATTACACAACTGCATAAGCGTTAAATATAAATAATCAACGCTTACAACAGTCCGTCAACCCATCGATTGACATACAACTAAATATTAGGATTGGTGTATGTCTAATATCATCCCAATACCCATGTGGGATTTTCAAACAACAAACACTGATTCTTATTTGTGCAGTTGGGCAATGTGTAGAATATATCGTCCCATTCAATATCAGTCAAACGTGTATAAATACACAAATCATCAGATTTGTAAGTGAATATTTATTTTATTCATATACTCATTAAAAAATGTATTTTTAACTATAAAATATTTATTTCAACTCATGAATATTTTATACATTTCATTCATACAATAAAAATGATATTTTTATTGTTCTAATATTTTAAAAAAAATCGGCAGCATAACGGTGCGATACTAGAACCAGAATAAGGTCTCCCATTATCTCTCGCCTAATAATGGCTCGCGCCATGTACAAACCAAATTCTAATCAATTCATTCAACCAAAAAACAAATTCAAACAAATAATCCAATTAACCAAACAACCAAACAAGGTTTCAAACAAAGGTGTCAGGTGCTACTAAGCACCGTCTGCATCCTAGTATATATTTACAACTAGAAAATAAATTAAAATGAGAAGTTCTCACCTTTGGGATCCAATCCTCCATTGTTTTCTGGACGGCTTGGGTTTGGATTTGTTCATGTGCGTTGTGTTCTTCACCGTGATTCCAACGTAATCTGTTTCACACGATTTTTATGTTAAAAATCATATTTTTATTTCGCTACTACATAAATAAAAATCATATTTTGGTTATGCCTCTATATAAATAAAAGTCACTTTTTTTATTATTCATATAATAAAAATCTTATTTTTATTTGCCATTTCATGTTAAAAATCATATCTTTTTATTTATAAAAATCAAAAAATTTATTTATAAAAATTAAATATTTTTTTCATTATAAAAATCTAACCTTGTTCATTATAAAAACCTAATCTTTATATGATAAAAACTGTATTTTTATGCGGCAAAAGATCACATTTTTATAATCATATTTTTATTTCGCTACTACATAAATAAAAATCATATTTTGGTTATGCTTCTATATAAATAAAAGTCACTTTTTTTTATTATTCATATGATAAAAATCTTATTTTTATTTGCCATTTCATGTTAAAAATCATATCTTTTTATTTATAAAAATCAAAAATTTTATTTATAAAAATTAAATATTTTTTCATTATAAAAATCTAACCTTGTTCATTATAAAAACCTAATCTTTATATGATAAAAACTGTATTTTTATGCGGTAAAAGATCAAATTTTCATAATAAACTATTTTAAATAAAAACAGATTTAAATAAAACTAAATTAAACAATGTTTATATCAAAATAAAGGAAAAGAAAAATCAGATTTTAAAACGATAAAACTCACTTTGATTATAGTAGAAGAGGGAGGAAGAGCTCGCGGTTAGGTTAGTGACCATTGGAGGCGCCGGAGTTCGTCGCTGGAGGTGGGGTGCGGTGGGCCACTGGGTGGGATTTCATGGTTTTAAGGAGGGAAGAGGGGAAGAAGGAGGAGGCCAGTGGAAGAGAGAAGGGGCCGGCAGGTTGCTCTTGTGGTGGAGAGGCACTCCGACGCGTTGGTGCCGCCTGTGGGGGCTGTGCGGCGTCGCGTTCCCCCTTTTGATTTTCTTTTTCTTTCTTCGGTTCGATTTTAACTGAAGAGAGAGAGAGGAGGGAAAGAGAAATAAAAAGGGGGCCTTATATTTTTTTTTAATCCACAAAAAAGTTTACTTTTATTACGAACTCTAAAAGAGACCCAACGACTATCGCCCTTAACTAATTACCCCCATTCTGAACATAATGGGATATGTTTCGTTACCCGATTCAGCAGTTATGATCAGTTTCCGCTAAATTTAAAATATAAATCAATATATTTTAAATTCAAACGCACATTTTAATTTACCGGGGCCACATACTGACTCCAAAAATTCCCAAAAAATAAATCTAACTATGTTTTGACGATACAGTCCTAACAAAACTAATTTCGTTGAATTTGGAGACCGTTTGAAAAACGTTTTTTTCTGGTCAATTAAATTCAAACTGAAATTGCCAAACACGTTTAAATTCACCACGCTCACATATTAATTCCAAAAATTATAAATTTTGGAATCTAGCAATAATTTGACATTTCGGATTCAACAAAAGTG
Source organism: Allium sativum (assembly GCA_030737875.1). Classification (NCBI taxonomy): domain Eukaryota; kingdom Viridiplantae; phylum Streptophyta; class Magnoliopsida; order Asparagales; family Amaryllidaceae; genus Allium; species Allium sativum. Next base: position 438,151,812 of record CM060912.1, read on the forward strand.
GTCTCATCAAAAACGGACGTCGTTCACAAAATCACTATTTTTAAGGGCTATATTTCCACAGCGACTATTTTGAATTTTCAACTGGGCATAATTGTTTATTCCCGCTATGAAATTTCAATTTTTCAGATTCGTTGGAAAGATATTTTCAAACAGATTCAAATATTTTTGGTTTCAACAAAAACCGGTTTATTTTGAATCTTGTACATTCATTTGAAATCTGAAATCGAATTTTCAAACTACCGCGCCATTTCCAATTCTTTATATAATTAAAATAAATATTTATATTCTAACTTCGATTTAAATAAATTTATGCATTCTAATTCTATTCAAAATAAATTTCTAGTCATTATTATTTAAAATAAATTATTTTAAATATTTAAAATTCATTTAATTGCCAAAATAAATTTTTTAAATTGGTTCTGATTTTCTGGATTGTTATAAACAATGTTTATAAATGAAGTAAAATATATTTATCAGTGGATAATTTGGATTTTTAAATTCAACAATGAATTTAAAATGGGAAATTAGGAATTTGTTTTAAAAAGGAAAAAACGATGGAATTCATTTCGATATTGGGAATATGAATAGGATAAAAATAAAATACATAAAGATTTGTAATTAGAATTCGACTAGGCTAAATATTATTAAATAATTTATTTTAATAAATCAGAAAAAAAATCGAATATTAGTTATTCGAAAAGAGTTAATCGAATATTAGTTATTCAAGGAGAGTAAATCGAATATTAGTTATTCGAAGTAAGTTAATCGAATATTAGTTATTCGAAGAGAGTAAATCGAATATTAGTTATTCGAAGTGAGTTAATCGAATATTAGTTATTCGAAGTGAGTTAATCGAATATTAGTTATTCAAAGTGAGTTAATCGACTATTAGTTATTCGAAGAGAATTAATCGAATACAATTATTCAAAAGAGAATTAATCGAACATAGTTTTTCGAAATAGAGATTATCGAATATAGTTTATTCAAAATGGAGTTATCTAATATAGTTTATTCGAAAGAGAATTTTACATTGGGATTCGATTATATAGAATGTAGGAAAGTACTAATTACTTTCCTTTTTAAAGCAAGACTTAATTATTTATTTAATTAATAAATTATTATTTATTTAATTTTAGAAATAACAGTATAATGTGGATTTAGATTATATCAAAAGTAGGTATTATAACGTTATCGTTATAAACAATGTTTTTATAAAAGAATAGGATTCGTAAACTGAATTTGAGAGTTGTGTGAGCAATGATTTGTTAAGAAGTTAAGAAAAACGGAGTTAAAGGAAATTAGAAACTGGCTAGAGATTAGTTAAGTTGAATGGTTTTCTGGGTATCGATCTGATGTTGGTTTCGGCATTCGGGATTAATACTAAGGGAGTTATTCTCTTACTAATTTATGGTTAGAGAATGATGGACGTGAAATGATAGTTGAGCGTGAATAAGAAATGGAAATGTTTTCCAATGTTAATAAGGTATATTTTCTAAATTTAGAAAATAAGAATTTATGGAGATATGGAAATGGGTAACTAAATAAATTAATGATAAATTAATTTACAAAGAGAAAAAGTTGATTGATGATTGATCGGTAAGATTTCCATTTGGAAATAAGACCGTTGCTGTACACATGTTTTTCTTTGATAGTTAAATCACCGACTATCAAAGTTTTTGACCATTTTTCCGTCGTCAATACGGAGAGACCGGGATTAGATTCATTATCTGAAAACCACTCTGTATGGGCGTTAGCGTTGCAAATCAAATATGATGAAGATAATTGAAGACTGAGTTATGCAAGGGTTGTTTAGTTAATCCTAGGTAGAAATTGCCTAAGATGGATTTATAAAATAGTACCTTCGGTTTGTCCGGCCCCAGGACAAATGTGTATTGACGAGTGTCTGACAGAATATTCCTAACAAATCATGTATATTGATCTCTTCAAACTTATTACGTTTGGTGGAGGAGGAATTCGTTTCTCTTAGACTTATACCCGTGATATTGTTGGGAAATCGATGAATGGTAATGGCGGGTTTGATGATGTGACATTCAAAGTGAATGAAGATATGATACGGTAAAAAGGTAAGTTATGGCCTCTAGCCTCACAACCGGGAAATGACAAAAATCGGGCAGGCAGCATGGCTAAGTGGGTTTCTACCAATTAGGGTGTATTATCACCTATCTAGAGAATATTCATTTCCTTCTTTAATCTATTCGATGCTGTCCCTTTTGGGAAACGGTTGTTGATCCCAACTGTTGGCGATATACATTCGATACACTCAAGCGAAATGAGTGGTCGGTCATGTGTGGCTAGGTTGCAAGATGTTCTTGTTGAACCCAGTGTATTCCTCTCTAGAGGTACACTGTCAGAAGGTGTTTCCATACCTTGTCATAGTCGGAAATCCATTCTCCAATAAGTGCTCGTGGTTTTAATTGTATACTATGTGTGTAGAGCGTGAGATGAAAGCGCCTCTGCTAGATGATTATTATATAGTGATTGATAGACATTGTTATATTATCAAAAGGATTTTGATATAAAGATTATTTGGTTTATCATAAGGTAAAATCCACATGTGTTTATGTGTCGATCGGTCTTACGATTATCCTTTCTTTTAAAATAATTTGAAAGTTAAATCAAATTGATTTGGATTCTCATAAGGGAAAAACCCATTCCGTTATACTGCGTGGTCTTATGAGATATCGTTTAATTGCTCAAACTATTTTAAATTGTTTTACTCACACCAGTCCCATTACGTACCCGAAGTTTGTTTTGTTTTGCTTTACCCTAAACCATTGGGTGCCCAATTTTGTATGGGCAGTCAAGTAGACAGGGTTTTACAGATATACTTGGAGAACTTGGAGCAGGAGGTTTCAAGATTATATAGCTATTGTCATTTCAGCTGTGTTGTAAGTGTTGACTCTGAAAATGTTACTATATACATATACTAGTTTTAATTCAAAGTTATGTATCTATTATATATTGTTCGTTCCACTGTGAGATTCGTGTTACTCTGATGATGTTGTATGTTCTTCTTCTTCTTCTATTCTAACTTTCTATCTTATCTATTCTCACCCTTTATTTTGTTTCATTAACTATCCGGTATTTCTGATGCTTGAATTGTCGACATTGAGTTTATGTCAATTACCAAAGATCGCAACTCCCCCGGGTCATTATTGTAACGACCCGCATTCTACGCATCATAGGATCGTAGAATATTTATTTCTTTCACATACGGAGTCGTACGGTCATTTAACTTTGGGAGACGACTACTGGGGTCATTTCCCATGTTCGTGATATTTGCCGATTTTTAAATGACCAGTTTGCCTCTAGCTGATATTGTTTTGGCCATAACTTTTGATTGGAAAGTAGTTTTGACCTGAAACCACTTCCATTAGCTCTGGATAATGGTTTACCTTTTCGTAGAGTGGTCACATTAGCCAAACGAACTCACCTTTGGGAGATATGGCTAAAACAAGTTTCAGATGGTGAAAAACTGCTTAACCGGGCCAAATGAGGTGATTAGTAAATGGGCCCATAATCCATTTCGGGACTAGGGTTATGAGGAGGCTGAAATGAGTTAGGGTTCCATTTAATTTCAGTTTTCCAGCCGCCATTTACCTCCTAAGAACCCTAATAATGGCCTCCAACCTCTAAAACATCTCCAAATCACTTTCTAATCAAGAATTAAGCTTAGCAACATCAAATCAAAGAGGATAAGCACAAGAATCGAGGTAGAACTGTTGTGTTGCATTGGGAACAGTGCCAAACAGAGATTCATTTCAGATTTGGTATTTTATTTGTGTCCAAGGTGAGTGATTTGCATAGTTTTGCACTAATTACGGTTAATTAAGGGTAATTAGTGAAGATTAACGAAATTAGACATGATAAAATTTTGGAAAAATATTTACAAATTCAAAAATAATGTTTTAGACCTCTGTTAGAAATTTGGTTTGATTTGGTTAAGTTTTACTAATCATATCATTAGATTTTTCCTAAACATGCTTAAGGGAAAATATTGGGTTTTGGGTATGTTTGATCCATTTTACATGTTATGATTGTTGTTTTGTTGTTTTTGGATGATTATACAAGTTTCTATGACTGTATGATATGATTTGTGATTGTCTAGAAGTGTTAGATTGGTTGAAAACGCCGTCGAATGGCGTAAACAGCTTGCTGGACAAAGTGCAGGAAAATACCCAAACCGGATCGTATTGTCTTACCCGATCGCAACACCTTCTCCGGCCCGATCCGCTTGTGGTGATGGAATCCGACCCGACCCGAGTGGTCACTCCCGAACCGATCCGCCAGAGGTTCCTCGATCCGACCCAGAGCAGAGAGGAGGGCTTGAGCTTCTTGTACCTCGAAGGGAGACCACTTCCGAACCGAACCGATTGCTTAGGGAGGAGTATGCGATCCAAGCCGCTTAGTGGACTCCGAACCGATGGCATTGCATCACGAGTAGGACCTGACGATGTGTCATGAGCTAGAGGAGCACGACCAGACCCGTATGGGGTATTCCGATCCGAACCGAGGAGCTGGTGACCACGACTTGAAGCAAAGTGAAGAAATGAAGACTGATCCGGAGAAGAAGGTGAGGACCAAAAACCCGAGATGCAAAGGTAGTCCAAGTGGGAAGTTTGTACTCAGGATCCACTTGGGAACCAACAAGTTAACTTCATGAGTTGGGCTTTGCTGCGGGACGCATGCTAAGGGGTTGTCGATGTATATAACTTTGGATCACTATGTGTAGGGAGTACGTGAACGGATTCAGAGCCACAGTGGCCTAGGTACGACTAAAGAGTTATAGACCAATGAAGTGGGGTCATTTGTAAAGATTTGGTCATGACTCGATGGGGTGAGCTTGGTAGTAGCAGTAGTTGTACAAGTCGAACTCCGTCACTACTTCGATGGGTCTAGTGATTAACAGTGGTGGACATCGTATGCTTTACGCACTGAGTGAGAGATGTGAGGATGGTTGCTATGTTTGATTTGTTTGCCATCATTATGACAAGCACACCCCCACCCCCATTATCTTTACACCATATGTTCAGTGGCACCTTAGAATATTGTACGGTATGTAGTCCTAACTTTTTGGTTGTAGGTCCAGGTTCAGGTATGGTTTAGTATACCTGTTATTGTTCTGTTTAGCTGCTTATCGCTCATACCAGACTTTTTGTCTGACCCAGAGTTTTATGTCTCTTCTTATTATTTTGGGTGCTCACACGAGCAGACTAGAGACAGGTTAGGTGGTATGCACGAGTAGCCGTACCGGAGACGAGCAGGAGGCTTCCACGTATGATATATATAGATATTCTCCCTATGTCGTTGCTGGTCACTACTTTGGGCATTAGTAGTGCACCCTTCCTTTCTTTTACTTTAGAGACAGTTTTAAAGTTGTAATAATAATGATGTGGAACATAAGCAGTATTTGGATTTTCTGCTGCTATGATGTTTAGTTTTCAGCTTATGCACTGTCTCGGCTGTTTCTTTCAAGTATGTTGTTATTATATTTTATCCCATGCGTTCTGAGACATTCTACAGGTTCTTTGATAGTTCACCAGTAAGTTCTCTTCTTTTCCCTTTCTTTGGCGACTGTCTCGTGCCATTTGGACACCAGTACAGCGCACTTTCATTGGAAATGTCGGCTGGTGCGGGGCGGGCCATCACACTTGGTATCAGAGCTCTAGGTTGCGTAGTTAACCTAGGGAAAGACACCGGGAGAGATAATACGTATATGAGAGCACATATTTGTGATTATTTTGGTTTTCAAAAGCTATATATACTATTAGTATAGTTAAGGATGAAGTCGCACTGCACTGGCACCACTATGGAGATGGTTAATCGTTTCTCTTTACAGATTGAACGATGAGCCGATGTGCAAGGGGTACCAGTAGAGGAGCCAAAAATGGGAATGCTGCAGACATGAGGATGATGTTTACTGACCTCATGAGGGAGATGCTTAGGGATGTGCAGAGGGCAGCTCCCAATGCTGGTAATGGTGGTGGTCCAATAGTGCAGGCGCCTAGGGCCGATTTCGCTAAGCTGAATAAGGACTATACTAGCCTTGGTGGGAAGCCGTTCCATGGAATGGAGTCGGCTACAGATGTTTAGGATTGGTTGGATAACTGCGAGCGTATCTTTGAAGATTTCGGTATCGAGGATGCGATGAAGAGAAGGCTAGCATCCCGTCAGCTGCAAGGACGGGCAAAGAATTGGTGGAATGCTATAACGGAAGCTACTCCCAAGGATCAGATTACTTGGGATCAGTTTAAGGTTCGCTTTAGCGATAAGTTCATTCCAGCTGCTCATAAGTCAGTGCTATTTAAGAAATTCTTGGAACTCAAGCAAATTGGAAGAGCTATCTCGGAGTATATTGCCGAATTCGACACTTTGTCAAAATATGGGTTAGATCTAATAGATACTGCCGAGAAGAAGAACGAGAAGTTTATAACTGGCATGGATCAGTACTTGGGGGAAAGGCTTATTAACCACATTGATGAAACGTTTGAATCAATTGTGGGGAAAGCATTGAGGTCAGAGAGTCTTTACCCTAAGTCGAAGACTGAGGTTGCATCTGCAGAGGAGCCAAAGCCGCAAGCAAGCGGTGGAGGCATGAGTGGTTCTCGGAATAAGAGGAAGTAGAACCAGAATAAGGATGGCCAGAAAAAGAATAAGAAAGATGTTGAGTGCTTCAGCTGTGGTAAAAAGGGCCATTATGCTAGTAATTGTCGGGCCAAGCCAGCGGATAGGAAGTGCTTTAACTGTGGCCAAGTGGGACATCACAAGGACAAGTGTCCGCAACCCCCTAAAGAAAAGCAGATGGTGAAAGCATATGCCCTTAATGCTATTCCTTCTTCATCGAATGCCCCGACTACGGCGGAGAAGGGAAAGAATGTCGTTATTCAAGGTATGCTTTCTGTTTATGATGTTCCTGTTAGAGTTTTGTTTGATACCGGAGCTTCCAGTTCTTTCATATCTAGTGACCTAGTAGAAAGGTTGGGATTGGAGCCCGAAATTGTCGATAGACCTTTAGTAGTGACGAACCCGATTGGTGGTTCGACTAATCTTAGCATGATTTGTCGTAATTTGGTCTTATCGAGTCATGGATGCATGTTTGTTTGTGATTGCTTTGTTTTGGGCTTTACTGGGTTTGGCATTATTTTGGGAGTCGATTGGCTCCAAAGATACGGGGTGGTGGTAGACTGTGAGGGCTTTTTGGTGACAGCCAGAGCGGATGATGGGCGAAGGATAGTGTTTGGTGATCTACCTAGTGATGGGGTAATGGCTAGTTTTCTAAATTCCCTCGACGTCCCGCATAGTGAGTTGTCAGGTTTTCCCGTGGTTGGCCAGTATCCGGACGTCTTCGAAGAAGTGACTGGACTTCCACCACACCGAGAGATCGAGTTCCGTATTGATTTAATGAAAGATGCCAGACCTATAGTGATGCCACTTCGTCGCATGGCACCAAGGGAGCAGCGAGAGCTCGGGGTGCAAGTCAGTGATCTTTTAAAGAAGGGATTTATCAGAAGGAGTGTTTCTGAATGGGGAGCACCAGTTGTGTTTGCTACTAAGGCAGATGGTTCCCTTCAGTTGTGTGTGGACTACCGCGAATTGAATGAAGTGACAAGGAAGAATAAGTATCCTTTATCGTGGATAGATGATTTGTTTGATCAGTTGAGTGGCACGAGAGTATTCTCCCAGTTGGATCTCGCGACAGGTTTTCATCAGCTTAGGGTGGAAGTAGAGAGTATAGCTAAAACGGCATTTCGGACGCCGTTTGGATTTTATGAATGGTTGGTCATGCCATTTGGGATGACCAATGCACCAACATATTTTGTGGATCTTATGAATGGAGTATTCAGAGATCAGTTGAATAAGTTTGTTCTTGTGTTCGTGGACGATATACTTGTTTATTCGAGGACAGAGGAAGAACACAAGGAACATTTAAGAATAGTGATGGAGGTGTTGAGATAACACCCATTAAAAGCGAAGTTTTCTAAGTGTCACTTCTAGAGAAGGGAAGTGAGATTCTTGGGCCATGTTGTTTCCGAGAATGGTATTGTCGTGGATCCTGCGAAGGTGGCTACGGTACAAGATTGGTCTACGCCCAAGAATGCAACAGACATATGAAGTTTCTTGGGATTAGCTGGATATTATCGTAAGTTTATTCAATACTTTTCCAAGATAGCAGCATCGTTGACTCAGTTGACCAAGAAGAATCAAGCTTTCGTCTGGGACGAAAAGTACGAGAATGCATTCAAGAGTCTAAAGGAGAAGTTGACATGTGCACTAGTGTTAGTCATTCCTAAGCAGAATGAAGAGATGACGGTATATATGGATGCATGTGGTACTAGACTAGGTGCTGTATTGATGCAAGGAGGTATGGTTGTAGCTTATGCAAGTCGGCAACTGAAACTGCATGAGAAAAGATACCCTACCCATGATTTGGAATTGGCAACGATCGTGTTTGCACTGAAGATGTGGAGACATTATCTCTTGGTAGAAATATTCGAGTAGTTTACCAATCATAAATCGTTAAAGTATCTCTACTCTCAGAAAGATCTAAATCTCCGGCAGCAAAGATGGTTCGAATTCTTAGCTTCCTATGATTTCGACATCACATATACAATAGGAAAGGGCAATGCGGTGGCTGATGCATTAAGTAGAAGACATGCCAGTTTAGGGGCTACGTTTCTTGAATGGAAGCAACTTGGGTACATCGCTGGGTATGATTTCAGACCAAAGTGCGAGTTGGATCCAGAAATGTTAGCAAGTTTGACGATCAGACCCACTTTGATTGAACAGATTGGTTCCAGTCAGAGGGACGATCCTAACCTATTGAAAATCATCTCAAAGTTAGAAATGGGGATCAACGAAGAGATGAATAAGTATGGGCTTGATCGAGATGGATGGCTTAGGAAGAATGGAAGACTAGTTGTACCCAATGTCAATGGATTGAGAAACGAAGTGCTTAGAGAATATCATCACTCAAAGCTGACTATACACTCCGGTAGTAACAACATGTATCGAGACATGAAGCGGACCTACTACTGGGAAGGGATGAAAAGAGACGTTAGGAAATTTATATCCAAATGCATGAATTACCAGCTATTTAAAGCTGAGCAAAAGAAGCCTAGTGGTTTATCACAACCATTAGAGATTCCAGAATGGAAATGGGAACAAGTGTCAATGGATTTCATTGACGGGTTACCAAGGACTAGATCAGGCCATGATAGCATTTGGGTGATTGTGGACCGATTGACTAAGAGTGCAAGGTTTATACCCATCAAGTCAAACAGGATGGCAGCTAAGTTAGCGGAACTATATATAAAGTGGGTAGTGAGATTTCATGGAATACCCAAAGGCATTGTGAGTGACCGAGATCCGATGTTCACTAGTGGACTTTCGAAGAACTTACAAGAGGCGTTAGGATCAGAATTACATCTCAGTACTGCGTATCATCCTCAAACCGATGGTCAAACAGAGGGGGTGAATCGTATATTAGAAGACCTCTTGAGAGCCTTTGTATTGGATTTTGGTGGATCATGGGATGACCATTTGCATCATGTAGAGTTTGCATATAATAATAGTTATCAATCCAGTATTAGTATGGCTCCAATTGAAGCTTTGTACGGAAGACCGTGTAACTCACTGTCCTGTTGGTTAGAGACCGTTGAAAAATATTTGCTTGGACCAGAAGTAATAAGAGAAACAATAGACAAGATCAAGGTTATCCAACAGCGAATGAAGGCTGCCCAAGATAGGCAGAAAAGTTATGCTGAAAATTGGAGAAGAGAATTAAAGTTCTCTATTAGTGACTTGGTGTTTGTTAAGATTTCTCCGTTGAAGAGCGTGATATGATTTGGTAGGAGAGGCAAGTTAGCACCAAGATTTGTTGGTCCATTCCCAGTTCTTGAGCAAATTGGGAATTTGGCATACAAAATTGAATTACCAGAGAAGATGACAGTATTTCACAACGTATTTCATGTTTACCAGTTAAGGAAGTTCGTACATGACGCAGATGTGACTATTTCACCTGATCAGTTGGATGATATCGAAGTTGAACCCGAGGCGGTTGGGAACCGCAAGCCTATGCATATTATTGGGAACGATACGAAGCAACTTTGAAGGAAGGCGGTGAAATTAGTCAAAGTTCAGTGGCGCGAGGATGAAAATGACTGTAGTTGGGAGACAGAGGAGAGCATTAGGAAGACGTATCTAGAACTCTTCGCCTGGTAAGATTTCAGATTCGATTTAGTCTTTCCGCATGCTAGGGATAGTTTTTTTATTTGTTTTGCATGATTGATTGTTGTATGTGGCTGGTAGGCATGCGGGATCCTTTGTATGTTTTGGGTTAAGGGATTTCGGGGACGAAATTTCTTAAGGGGAGGGGGGAGTGTAATGACCCGCATTCTACGCATCACAGGATCATAGAATATTTATTTCTTCCACATACGGAGTCGTACGGTCATGTAACTTTGGGAGACGACTACTGGGGTCATTTCCCATGTTCATGATTTTTGCCGATTTTTGAATGACCATTTTACCCCTAGCTGATACTGTTTTGGCCATTACTTTTGATTGAAAAGGAGTATTATCCTGAAACCACTTCCATTGGCTCCAGATGATGGTTTACCTTTCCATAGAGTGGTCACATTAGCCAAAGGACTCACCGTTTGGGAGATATGGCTGAAACAAGTTTTAGATGGTGAAAAACTGCTTAACCGGGCCAAATGAGGTGATTAGTAAATGGGCCCATAACCCATTTCGGGATTAGGGTTATGGGGAGGCCGAAATGAGTTAGGTTTCCATTTCATTTCAGTTTTCCAGCCGCCATTAACCTCCTAAGAACCCTAATAATGGCCTCCAACCTCTAAAACATCTCCAAATCACTTTCTAATCAAGAATTAAGCTTAGCAACATCAAATCAAAGAGGATAAGCACAAGAATCGAGGTAGAACTGGTGTGTTGCATTGGGAACAGTGCCAAACAGAGATTCATTTCAGATTTGGTATTTTATTTGTGTCCAAGGTGAGTGATTTGCATAGTTTTGCACTAATTACGGTTAATTAAGGGTAATTAGTGAAGATTAACGAAATTAGACATGATAAAATTTTGGAAAAATATTTACAAATTCGAAAATAATGTTTTAGACCTCTGTTAGAAATTTGGTTTGATTTGGTTAAGTTTTACTAATCATATCATTAGATTTTTCCTAAACATGCTTAAGGGAAAATATTGGGTTTTGGGTATGTTTGATCCATTTTACATGTTATGATTGTTGTTTTGTTGTTTTTGGATGATTATACAAGTTTCTATGACTGATGGTATGGTTTGTGATTATATAGAAGTGTTAGATAGGTCGAAAACACCGTCGAATGGCGTAAACAGCTTGCTGGACAAAGTGCAGGAAAATACCCGGACCGGATCGGATTGTCTTACCTGATCGCAACACCTTCTCCGACCCGATCCGCTTATGGTGATGGAACCCGACCCGACCCGAGTGGTCACTCCCAAACCGATCCACTTGTGGTGATGGAACCCAACCCGACCCGAGTGGTCACTCCCGAACCGATCCGCCAGAGGTTCCTCGATTTGACCCGGAGTAGAGAGGAGGGCTTGAGCTTCTTGTACCTCGAAGGGAGACCACTTCCGAACCGATCTGATTGCTTAGGGAGGAGTATGCGATCCGAGACGCTTAGTGGACTCCGAACTGATGGCGTTGCATCACGAGTAGGACCTGACGATGAGTCATGAGCTGGAGGAGCACGACCCGACCCGTTTGGGGTATCCCGATCCGAACCGAGGAGCTGGTGACCCCGACTTGAAGCAAAGTGAAGTGAAGAAATGAAGACCGATCCAGAGAAGAAGGTAAAGACCAAAAAACCGAGATGCAAAGGTAGTCCAAGTGGGAAATTTGTACTCAGGATCCAGTTAGGAACCAACGAGTTAACTTCATTAGTTGGGCTTTGCAGCGGGATGCGTGCTAAGCGATTGTCGATGTCTATAACTTTGGATCACTATGTGTAGGGAGTACGTGAACGAATTCAGGGCCACAGTGGCCTAGGTACAACTAAAGAGCAATAGACCAATGAAGTGGGGTCATTTGTAAAGATTTGGTCATCATTCCATGGGGTGAGCTTGGTAGTAGCAGTAGTTGTACAAGTCGAACTCCGTCACTACTTCGATGGGTCTAGTGATTGACAGTGGTGGACATCGTATGCTTTACGCACTGAGTGAGAGATGTGAGGATGGTTGCTATGTTTGATTTATTTGCCATCATTATGACATGCACACCCCCACCCCCTTTATCTTTACACCATCTGTTCAGTGGCACCTTAGAGTATTGTATGGTATGTAGTGCTAACTCTCTGGTTGCAGGTTTAGGTATGATTTAGTATACCTGTTATTGTTCTGTTTAGCTGCTTATCCCTTATACCAGACTTTTTGTCTGACCCAGAGTTTTATGTCTCTTCTTATTACTCTAGGTGCTCTCACGAGCAGACTAGAGACAGGTTAGGTGGTATGCACAAGTAGTTGTACCGGAGACGAGCAGGAGGCTTCCACGTATGATATATATAGATACTCTCCCTGTGTCGCTGCTGGTCACTACTTTGGGCATTAGTAGTGAACCCTTCCTTTCTTTTACTTTAGAGACAGTTTTAAAGTTGTAATAATAATGATGTGGAACATAAGCTGTATTTGGATTTCCCGCTGCTATGATGTTTAGTTTTCAGCTTATGCACTGTCTTGCCTGTTTATGTCAAGTATATTGTTATTATATTTTATCCCATGCGCTGTGAGACATTCTATAGGTTCTTTGATAGTTCACCAGTATTCCCTTTCTTTTGTGATCGTCCCGTGCCAGTTGGACACCAGTTCAGCGCACTTTCATTGGAAATGTCGGCTGGTGCGGGGCGGGTCATCATAGTTATAGTGGTATCAGAGTGAGGTTAAGTAATTGCCTTGGCTTTGTCGTGTGACTCAATAGAGATGGGGTTAGTAATACCCTAGATTGAGTTTGAGTGTATATATATGAGAGAACGTATTTGTAGATTTTATAAAAATTGTTTTATATTGTGGAGATTTATTGGTTGAGTTGTTTATGAGTTTTGGTTGATCAGTTTGATCCACTGTATCGGTAGGAGTTTCTAAACACCCGAGTGCGATGAACTAACACAGTATGTTTTGAAAAAGGGTAAATGAAATAATTTTACCCTGAATTATATTTTGTTATAAAAGAATGTTTGATATTAGAAATATTATAGTATTGGACGTGTTAGTTGTTGTTATAATCGAGAAAGATTATAATTAAGTTGATTATATGTATAACCAAATAAAATTCGTATAAGTGTTACGAAATGAATTAAATCTGAATTTAAATCAGAAATGAAATTAAAACCTTGGGAATTTGGAAAGGTTTGTGTAAATGGACTTGGATTTAATATATGAGAATTCTAAAATCCCGGGAGATTTTAAATTGTTTTACAAGGGTTGTGAATGGTATTTTGAAATAGATTTCAAAATGGAAGTGTTTAAATATGAGTTTGAAAATGTTATAGTACTGAAATCACTTCGATCGCTGGGAAATAACTCTGATGATGTTGGCCACATCATCAGTGTTCATTTTCGAGTTCTAAGTGACGGATTACTACCAAAGATATTGATTTCGAATTGTTTTGACAAAACAAGTTGTTTTGAAATACCGAAAAGGAATAATTGTTTTTAGAAAAAGTTAAGCCGTTTAAAACTCCCAGGAGAGATGGTTCGATTTAAAAACAAATTAATAGAAACTTATGGAAACAAATTGGAATTGAATTGAAACCAGTTAAGTGGAAACTGTATTGAAATGGATTAATATCGAGTAAAATTGGAATTTGGTATATAATTGGATGAGTAAATGGATTGATTTTTGGAATAAAAATCATATTTTGGATTTTATAATAAAGATAACTAATTTGGGAAATTAATTGTAATGTCGTAATGGAACTTAACAAGGTTAAGTAAATTGGATTGGTGATTTAAGAGTTTGGAATCGAGAACAGAACTCGAGTTTGAAATGAAATTCAACTTAGACATAAGTGAATGATTGGGTTTGAGGATAAAAACTGATTGGAGTTTGATTTAGATAACATTGGTATATGCTGAATTGGTAGCAGATGAAAATGATATAATGATATGCCCAACAAAAAGGTACAAGTTTATTTATATATGAGTTTGTTGATTTATGAGCCGATTTGGAAAGCCGCTTGGCTGTTTGATTTTCTTTTGGATTGGAGAAGGCCTAGAGAGGCGAGTTGTAATTGTACTGATTGACCAGTACAAAGTAGGTGCTAGCGAAATTTTTCAGAAATTTAGGGTGTTAGAAATTTTTTAGGATTTCTGAAAAATTTCATTAATAAGAATGAATTAATAATTAATTGGTTCAGTTAAAACCGAAATTAAGAAGTTAAAAAAATATTTTCAACCCAATTAATTGGCTTTGTTTTCTACCTTAGCAATTTCGAGGACGAAATTATTTTAAGGGGGGAGAATGTAACGTCCCGTATTTAATCAATATAATAATTAACTAATTTAATTATTTAAATAGTGATTTATAGATTTAAATGGTTATTTAATTAAATAATATTGAATATTTAATTAATATAAATAATAGAATAATATATTTATTTTCGAAATAGTCGGAGAATAGTAGAATTTACAATATTGTGTGAATTGGATTATTTATAACATTTAATTTAGTTTAGAATTGAATTATAATAACGAATATATTATTTAAACGAAGTTTGAACATATAATTATAATTTAATTTAAATCGAGCTCGAAATGGCATGGTAGTTGGTGATTTGGTGATTCGAACTTTAAACGAATATACAAAATCCGTTTTAAGCCGGATTTCTGTGAAACAAGAAACGTTCGGAGCTGGTGAAGTATATTTTTCTAATAGAAGAGAAAAATCATGATTTCGTCGTGTAGACTGTGAGTCGTGTTCAAATCAAATTTTTGAAAAGTCACTGTGGAGTTCCTTTATAATTTATGACGATTTATTTATATTATAAATGGATTTTTCAATATAAATTGAATACTGATTTAATCTTGATTTGAAATGTCGAGTATTAAATTGAGATAGGAATATTTTGGAGCTGTATTATATTATATGTGAATATATATACGATAATATAATTTAAATATATTAATATTTAACTAGTCTATTTAGAGCTTTAGAAATTAGCCATTTTTGCAAACGAACCCCGTTTTCGACGAAACTAGTTTTGTTGGATCCGGAATATTAAATTATTGTTGAATTTTAATTTTTGTGATTTTTGGAGTTAGTATGTGATCGTATGGAATTTTAAAGTGAAAAACAGTCAATAATTTGACTTTAAAAATACATTGTGTGAGCAAATGGACACGGAATTCGGCGAAACAAGTTTTGTTGGGTCCGTAATGTCAAAATGTAGTTGTATGTCCATTTTCATCGAATTTGGAAATTGTATGTGATAATAGGGATTTTGAACGATAAATACAATTAGCGATTGATTAAAATAAAATAAAATAATCAATAAAAAAATATCAAAACTACCTATAAATAATTCTAACAAATATCTAACCCTAAACACTTTCATTTCCACGGTCAAAGAGTGAGCCGCCACTTGCTGAAACGAAAATGGGGAAACCGTGAGTTTGGAAAATAAAAATCAATTCCCATAAAATCTCTGGATTCATGAAATCAGTATTTTTGAGTTCCTTGGATCATTCTCTTCATATTGTATGAGTGTCAAGGCATTCCAACAACAATATTTTCGCTGTCTTTTTACAGCGTTATTTTAGGGTTGGCTGTCTCGGCAAATTTAGACATCGATTCAAGGAGTGGTGATTACGGTTGGATTTCTGGGTTCGAATAACACCTTGTTGTTAAATTTTGAGGGATTGCATGATTAAAAGTGTCAATGTCGACACTGGGGTTACGGTATCCTCTGAAAGCCACGATTGAGGTTGTAAGCTCGAGTGGAACCAAATTAATACTGGAAGGAAGCGATTTTGTATGGGAGTATTCCTGTTATTTTTGTCGGATTTTTAGTGGAATGGAAAAGGGTGTCTGAAAGCTTCAAGTCGCGACAATGGAGAAGGAATTCTGGTGCTGTGTTTGATCGGTGAAGAAGTAGTGATTTTGGGCGGGTTTGGGCTTTTTCTAAACGGGCCAAGAAACAAAAAAGGGTGAGAGCCCAAAATTTAAATATATATAGTTTTAATTCAATTCACATAATGTATTAACTATGAATTTCAATATCTTTAACATACATGATAAGAATTTAACGAAACAAGATCTGACAGGATCGTATGGACGAGGGCTACACAATGGAACTGAATGGAAGTGAATTGGAGCTCATTTCAATTTAAGGCGAATTAAAACGTCTGTCTGAATCGACGATAATTTATCACTATTTAACAATAAATTATCAATGTGAGTAAAAACTCACTAACTCTTTCAATTTATATTTTTATAAATATAATCTAGTAATGATAAATGATGACTGATTTCTGTGTGACGATTGTTTGGTTGAATTGCTGAATTATTGGTTAAATTATAAATAACGATATATATATATATATATATATATATATATATATATAAATTGTTAATCAAATATTGATTCTGTTTATTAGGATATTTCATATGGAAATGAAATCGATGTTATATTATATTGTTTAACATCTGTGGATGCAGGAAAATTGGTTGGTGGGATCCAGCTGGATTCCTCAACATTTATTTTACGGTTTTTTTTCAAATATTGTGATATATGATGTGATATATAATCTATTATTGATTATGTGTGTTTAGATGATATGGATCCTTGTTATTTGTTATTTTAAATACCATAAGAAATACTGGAATGTAATAAGGGAATTTTCAATGTGTATATTGAAAATAAAATACTTATATAAAATCAATGGATTATATATAAAAGGAAATCTTCATAAAATGAAATCGAATTTTATAGAAGGAAATATTTTAGAAATAAAGAGAATTATAAAGGGAAATATTTCGGAAATAAATAGGGTATTATCAAAGGAAATATTTTCAGAGATAAATAGAATTATAAAAGGAAATTGGCGAGATATAAAAGAACTACGAGAATATGGATTCAAAGTAGATTTCAAAAAGAAATCCGTTTTAACAGATAAATTAAGAAGATTAATTTATAAATAATGTTTTACAAATTAAATAAAATACTTATCATTTATTAAATGGAATATATAAGTCAGAACTATATAGAGAAATATAAATCAGTTTTAACACCGATATTTTAAATAGAATGTGAACTCAACATTTATAAAGAGAATTATAAATGAGATTTTAGTGTTAGAAATAAAAAGGAGATTTCGTATGAATCATTTTATAAATAGAAGTATAAATAGAATTTGGAATTGGGATATTACTTTAAATACGAAATAAAACGTAATGGATCATATAAAAGGAAGTATTATTCACATTCGATGTGAATAATGGATTTAAATAAATATTTTATAAATGAAAACATTTATAAAGGAAACTGGATTTTTGAAATAGGAATGTAAACAAAAATGGAATTTCGAATGGCTAGAAAATAAATAAGTTGTTTTAATAATAAAAACAAGTAACAAGATCTATAATGTAACGAACAGGGATTTTCGACCCCGAAAATCGACACACAACGCCTTGTCGACATTCAAGCATCGGAAAACACCTGAACGTTATGAGAAAGAAATTAGAGGATGAGGAAAGAAAGAAAGAAATGTTAGAATAGAAGAAAAGAAGAAGAGCATCAGAATCGCACAGCGGAACGAATAAAGTATAATATCAAATCTCTTTATACAAAAAGAAACTGTATATATATATACATACCAATCATCAGAGTACATCATATATCAGACACAGCGGCAATAAACATTGAATAACTAATGGTGAAGCCTCCTGCTTCCAGCTCTCGAATCTCCAGCGATACCTAACCTGTTAATAATTTGATTTAAAACAAAATTCACCGGGTCAATCTGGAATACTTTCAGTGGTAAGTTCATAGCACAACAACTTGTTTAACTTTGAAAATCTTTTCTAAAAGAAAAGGATAATAGTAAGACCAGTCCACATATAAACATAGACGGTTTTTACCTTACTATGACCCAAAACATCTTTGAAATCAATATCTTTTCTGATATTATGATAGTGTCTATCAAATCACAAATAAATATCAATCTAGTAGAACGCTTGCATCTCACGTTATACATATATAGTATACAATGAAACCCGCAGGCGCTTACTGGAGATTGGATTCCGACTATAACAAGGTATGGGACCACCTGCCGATAGTGTATCTCTAGAGACGAATACACTGGGTTCAACAAGAACGTCTTGTAACCCGGCCCACACATGACCGACCACTCATTTCTCTTGAGTGCATCGAAAATATTGTCACCTCACAGTTGCGCAACTACCGTTTTTCCTGGGAGATACAGAAACAAAAAGAAGTAACAAATATGAATATCCTTTAGATGGTGACAATACATCCTAATGGGCGCGACCCACATAGCCATGCTGCCTGCCCGATTTTTGTCATTTCCCGGTTGATGAGGCTCGAGATTATAATTGACTTTTGAACCATCTGACTACCATTCGCTTTGGATTCCACCTCGTCACGTCATCCAGGAACAGGATGAACCGAAGGCAATCTCCTACTGCATCCTTATATAGGAATCACCCCAAAGGATCAGTAGCGAGAAGTCCTTGCAACCCATAGATTCCAACCATGACAAAACCACAGTGTATCTCTGGGAGCTAACCAAAGATTATAAGTAGTTCTTCCACTTCATGAAGATCTACGGTCTTCAATGCTCCATCTTCATTTGCTGCCAGTTAGTTTCGTACTTAACGTTGGATTGAAGTGGTTTTGGGTTGTCCCCATCTCGATTTCTTCGAAACAACACGTTAAAAGGTCCAATAATATATTTATTGATAGTTTGGTGTTTTAACTATCAATGTTAAACAATACGATCAAGTATATTGGCAGCTCTGATTCATTTATTAAACAATCTTATCGATCTTTAGAAATTGATTTCGTTTTCACCTGTTTCAAATCTCATTATTCGTTATATTGAAAACGATAACATATCTTATTTACAAACCCCATTTCAATTTTGTATTTAAGAACCATCACTATATATTTGCCAAATCCCTTATAATACCTTTAGCCTTGCGGAAATCATCCTATATTATTAACTTAAAGTTAACGATAAATTTCACCAATTCAAACACGAGTTGAATAATGTTAATTATACATTGTTTTATTAAAATTAACCAGTCTAATTAACATTTCAAAATCTTGTTAACGATGTCGCGATATTTCTCTTATAGAAATAATAACCAAATTTCAACACTCCTATCATTTCAAACTAATATCATTCCTCGATAATAGTGAAGTCATTCAAGTTGGGGTATTTTAGTTATCTCTCAGACCTTGATCGTCAACGTTCTTATCTCAGAATTGATAAGGGTTTGAAACACCAAATTTATCACTCCATAATTCCATTTGCCATTTTTCAAACCATGGTTTTGAATAACCATTTCCTTATTTGGCATATTTAATCTTAAATAAATCTCTTTTACCTTTATTAAAAATAAACTTATTAAACGTAAACTCCCTTCTCTTTTAACCCTTTTTAACGTAACACGTTATCACTTGGTTTTGTTAAAAATTTGTTTTACCAAGTCCTTTCGCCAATTCTCTTATTCTTGCAAGTTAAAGTGATTTACTAAATATAATCCCTTAAGTAAGGTCTTATCAAAGATCATTTCCAAGTTTAAACTTCTTTATGAACTCGGTTTCAAATCTTGTATTCAATTTTTCCTTTCATATAATTAATCCGTAAATCTTCTTTCTTTGCACATCACTTTCCAATTACCCTTGTTTACTAATTTTAATAATGTAGTGTACAAAATTTTATTTAAATCCTTTACGACTTTCCTTTACAACTTGAAAACTTCTTTCCATCTCTTTTGGTCGTACTTAATTTACTTATTAAGTACACTTACTTAAATGCCATATTAGCTTTACCACTTATTCCATAACTTTGGTATAACATCACCTTTACACGATTTATTCTTAAACTCGATCACTTCTTAATCCCCATCCATTTAAGAAGTGAATTTCTTAAATCATTATTTAAAATAATTAATCCCTTTATTTACCTCATTAAAATAGATTAAATAATTGCTTATTGATATGATAAATATTTCACTAAATTGACTTATCAATCGATAACAAATTTAAATATACTTAAATAAGATGATAAATAATAATTAAGACGTATTATTGAAATGAAATTAATTATCCATTAAACCATTTCATTAGCATAATCGAAGAACAATTAATATACTTATCAACCATAATTAAACAGTTGACTTCGTCATCCAAACCTCAGTTATTTGCTAAACTGATTATGATTCTTCTCTCATTAGATTAATATGAATTAATCTAATTATATTGCTTAACTGTTTTATTTAAACAGTTATTTTCAAAACCCGTAGGTTAAATTCTACTTCTACACTAATTTAAATTGCTGCAAAATATTATGTAACTATTTTCATAAAACTATTAATATCGTCTTATTTTAAATCTTTTATTTTAAAAAGAGAATCACCTTTAAAACTTTACTTCAATTATAAAAATAAATTTTTACAATTACAATTATGTCAATTCACCTAACGATGAACTAATGCCTTAAAACAATGTTCAGGTCATTTGCTGCCAATATCTTAATCAATACCGGTTATTGATTAAAAACATCACACAACGTTGATTTTCAATTCAACGTTCAATATCATATCAATAATCAACATTTAAACAAAATGTAATATTGTTTGTGGTAAACAGTTCATACTTGGGTGATATAAACAACATATAAAAATATTTGAGGAATCCGGTCGGATCCCTCCAACTGGTTCTTCCCTACATCACCGATAATATTTGATAATAATTTTTGAAATAATCATTTAAATCAAAATCATCCAATGCGACAAATATAATTGTCGACAACCATTTAATAAGCAACCAAGGCATTCAATCAACCCATTTTATGATTAACGATGAATTATATTTTTAATATGAATTTAACACATCATAGAATTCCAGAAAAGTGTGAGAATTAACTCACCTTGTTTCTGATTGACAGTTCGCGCGTTGTTTCGTTTAATTTTAAATGGCCGTTTAAAATTAAACAAAACACTGATCGCATCTGCCTCCAATTAAACTGGCTCAACAGTGTACACATCTGATATGATCCCAACGGCTTTCATTTCATCGACTTCTGGTATCATATAAAAAGGTATGATTGTTTTAAGTCTAAACTATATTTCAAATAAATTAAATTAAATATTAACTACTAATTACCTTACTAAATAAATTATCCACGTCATCCCTGTATTATTTCCTTCACGCGGTTTCTCGATGAAACAACCTTGTCCTCCTCCTTACAAGCAGTTCGTTCCACCTCTGATTCATCGTTCAAGTAAAAACAACAGGACCTCTTCACCTTATTTCTTCTCATGCATGGAGGAAGCACGCACCATATTACTTTGTGCGAATGCTCCCACCATCTCCCTTTTTCACAAAACTGGACTATTCCTTCTCTCTCCTGTCACCTTGGCTCACGTCCCCTCCCCCCCCCCAGCAAAGTTAAACCCATCTGTAAACTCGCGTCATCTCCCCTTGCCATCTACAGAAAGAAACGCGATGTCAATTTTCCACGCCAACTTATCTTCGAACTCCCTTACCCATGATGTTGCCGTTTCCACACACCTGTCCTCCACTTTATAGCTTTTAAGCAACTGACCCTTACTGTTCAATGAGGAACCATGACCAAAACTGGTTGAACCGCCCCCTCCAGACTAGCACGCGGTTTCAGAGAACCCCAAATGATCCTCAGTACAAAATGTTTTGATTTATAACTTGGTGCGTGAGTGGTTTTACTTTTATATGGCTCATGTTTTACTTTATTGGTGGTTTCTGCTTTGGTTTCCTTGAACAAAAAGGGAAAACTGATGCTCTATTTATATATGTGGCAAAATGAAGATAACCATCATGTTAAATCCTATATTTCATAGCCTTGCAGTGTAGATGATGGTTCAGGAATTACAATCTTATAGTTGTACAGGGTCTAGGAGCTGAAGCATCTATGTGCATTGCAACTTAGATGGAAAGGATGTTTCAGGGGGTAAAAATATCACCGTAGGCTCGGATCTAGGAAGAAGACAGGGTAGGATAGCTGAGATCTATGACTTGTGTTTTCATTTTGATGGAGACGTTGATGTTTTGGTGGGTAGGCTGAAGAAAAATAGTGTACAGGGTACCGTTTGAAAAGAAATAACAACGTGTGGGTGATGGAAGACGCTGGTACTATGGAAGCTAGGCCAGAGGAACTATAGTCTGAAAATCAGGATAGGTGTATGTACCTTCGTTTTCAATACATCGAGGTACGGCTGGTACGGCTTCATACATAGCCAGAGCAGGAGACATCAGAGAATAGGTTAGGAACAGTATCTACAAGCATGGGTGGTCACGTATTTCATATAGGGCGGAAGAAAATATGGTGTTATGTATTATCTAGGGCAGGTAGTACATGCATGCAACATTTTTTAGATTTAGATAAATAGGATAGGGGAGGTTGTTATTGGATATGAAAGTTGATAGCTGGAGAAATAGGGAAGTAGCGGTTGACACAAGAAATATCAGGTGGCTTCCAAATGAAGGAAAAGGCATGGACGAAGTGTAAAAGAATGTGTATATTAAGGAGGTAGGGGGGCATATGCTGAACGTGTACATTAAGTATGGGGAACGTGCACTTAAGGTGTGGTTTATCTTAGGGGAATGGCGCATGTAATTCTGCGTTAAATGATCATTGAGACATTTCAATATTATAGGATATGCGCATCTACTGGTAGGGAAGTGGGTTTGTATAATTTGATTTAACGTTTTGTTTTGTATTTTGTTATGATTAGATTTTATACGGTGTAACACCCCGTAATTCTGTAACACTAGGATTCACAAATCAAGGCAGAATTAAATTTTAAAATCAAAATCAAGGGAAACAGGTTGCGCCATTACGTTCGTCTCGAAATTCTGCTTGGAAACGAGTCCGAATTTGCGAGAATTGGAGTCCATATGAGGGAGATATGACCCTCCGAAGTTTCAGGAATTTTCAGAATCGAAAACAGCTCGAAATTCGAATTCGAAATTCGAATTCAAACCCAGAAGCGGGCTGGGCGGGAAAATTCCCGCGCAGGACCCAAGTCGACTGGGTAGTCGACCCCCCTGACCAGGTCAACTGCCCAGTCGACATGGGTGTCGACCTGGGTGCAAAACCCACTTTTGGGCTTGGGTGCATTCTGATGTACCTGGTCTCGTTTTCTGCCTAGATTCATCCGCCTAATCCTATATAAGCAGCCCCTAGTCTCCTTCACTATTCACAAATCTTCTCTAACCTTATGCTGCAAAGATTCTTGGTGAACATGGCTTCTTCTCCTCCTCTTAATTAAATAATAAATAAAATAATATGTAAAATAAATCAAGACGAGGAAATGCTGCTCAAGACTTTCAAGAGGAGATTCAAAACAAGCTAGGATTCAAGTGAAGATTCAAATGACTTCAACGAATGTTTTTCTACGAATCTAATCTAATCTCTGTAAGTCGGTTACTTTTTTAGATTTGAACGTTTTTCGCTATTCGTGACATGAAATTAAAGGAATAAAAGAATATGCCAAATCTTTCGGTTTGAATCAATGCTTATATCCTTGGACCTAATTAAGAACTGTTATGATTCGATGACCAATAAGACTGTGACTATGAAACTATGGACCTTAAAACCATATGCCTCTTTGACTATGAACATTGCCTATGACTATGAACATTGCCTATGACCGTGACTCATGACTATGAGAATTATTTCCTTTGACTATGAACACAAGCCTATGCCTTTGATTAGGAAACATAAACTAGTGCCTATGACATAACAAGGACAACTGTGACTAAAACACCTATGATTCATGACTAGGAAAGTGTTGCTTAAGTTTTGTGACTGTGAAATTGGGTCTAAACCTGATTATCTATTCTGTCTATTCTTGATTTTCTTTGGTTTTTGATCTTGGGAATTTACCTATTAAGTTAGGTCTACCCATGTTCTTGAACCTACATCGTTATTCAACCCTTTTTATGTCATAACATTTTCAGATCTATAGGCCTTCGATGTTTTAGATCAATTTATTTCAGTGTAATTCGCTAGGTCTGTAATTAGTAAATTGTCATTTTATGCCAGTTATTATGTCTATCTTTTTCATAGCATCTTTGGTTCATTCCCTATTTTCTACAAATCTAGATTTATCTATAATCTAGATTGAATCACGATTATACGAACGATGGGAATACTATTTGGGCAAAATATGAAATATACTAAAACATAGTTATAAACTTGGAAATTGGCATAAATTGGGAACATGTATTATGGCATGTTTATAAAAATGCAAATTGGATAAATTTGACATGAATTATAGGATGTGTAATTTGAATCTAGTATTGACTTGTAAATCTAGCATTTACATGAATTGTGAACTAGAATAATAAGTCTAGTTTGACATGAACTTTAATTAGAATGTTAAATCAGAATTGGATTAGCTAATTTGGCATAATAATTATATTGGTATAAATTTGAAATTGGCCATAATTGTGGGTAATTGTTATGTTTAGCAAAATCATGGTTAGTGACACTTAATTTGGTATAGTTTACATACCAAAAAGCATAAATATGATATAGAGGGGAAAATGGGCCATAATAATAAATGTTGACAATTTACATTAAGAGAGTAATTATGAAATAAGAAAATTAGGAATAATTTACTTATAGAATTTGTCCTAAATGAGAAAATGTAAATTTAGACAAATTAAAGGTTTATTAACGACATCTCTTAATAACACACCAGAAAGTTCTAGGGTGACAGAGAGGATAGTGTCTAGGCTTGGGTTTGGAAAATACAAGTTTCCTGCTCTCCCTGGCTATCCCTAACTGATCCGATGGACGGGGTGGTTACTTTCAAAACCTGATTTGAAAATTAGTCAAAACCCTTTGAACTTAGAAAACACGAATATGCCTAACCCGAGGTTAGACTGAGTTGCGATGTAAACCTGCCCGGAACCGACCGGCACATCCAGTAATCGCAACAATATCTGTCTAGTGTGAGTGGTCGCGGCTTTAATTTATTTAGTTAAAGCTAGAACAAGAATGGTAGGGTTAAGTTAAATAAGACACTTAACCAATTCAACATGATAACCAAACCGATGGGTGGGGTTAGGTTCATACAGACACTTAACACAGTTAAGCTAGAATGAGAGGGTTAAGTCCATAGGAACACTTAACCAACTTAATACAGTTAAGCTAGAATGGGAGGGTTAAGTCCATAGGAACACTTAACCAAACTTAACATCGTAACAAGACAAGATTTGTAGGGGTTAAGTAACTAAGAAAACACTTATCCAAATTAACATGTTAACTTGACTAGAAGGTGGGGTTAAGTAAAGTTAATACCCTTAGCCAAATTAACTTGTTAACTAGGCTAGAGGTTGGGGTTAAGTAAAATTTAATACACTTAGCCAATTTGATATGTTAGCTGGACTAGACCGTAGGGTTAAGTAAACTTGAACACTTAACCATCAGATTGTGATAAATGAATAGGGTTAAGTCTAAAACATGAAGGGATAGTACTTAACCATTAATAAAGTGTTAGTTAAAACAGATGGGCAAGGTTAAGTTAAAAAGGAACACTTAACCAATACAGGATGAATGAACAGGGTTAAGTAATTAGAAATACTTAACCAATATAACTTGGTTTGTGGTAGGGTTAAGTCAACATGAATTATTGATAACACATAACCAGTTTATCAGGATAAATGAAGAGGGTTAAGTTAGCTTGAATTGACTAAGGACACTTAACCAATCCAAATTGACGAGAAAGAGAACTAAATAGTAAACCTTAGTTAAGAAAACAACGATTCTGGAAACTAAGTGGTAAACCTTAGTTAGCGAAACTAAGTAGTAATTCTTAGTATAACACGGGAAGGAGCGAACGTCCGTCTGATTAAAACGAAGGCTCCAACGAATTGAGTTACGAAGCCCGAGGCTTCGAGGGGACGTGAGGCTACTCTTGGTATCCCTCTGTGAGGCTGCAGATGATCCTCCTGGGCTCACAGAGGTTAAGGTCTGCGGTAAAAGAACCAAGGGTATGCCTTGGTTGCAAAATATGGCAACCTAAAGACTAGGGTGGACCAGCGTGATTCGGCGAGAAACCGGTAGCCCTGTGATAGCAACTCGTCGTCTACCATCCATCTTGAGTCAATCGAGATACGTGAAGCGGAAAGACGGAGAACTCCAAAAGACCATATACTTGCTATCTAGTTTTGGGTGAGGATGGCCATAGGTTAGTGGGGCATAAGGGGCCTGCGTATAGTTCTCATTTTTCAAGGTGTGCCTTTCATTAGTTGAGGGAGGGGTCGAGTGGGACCATAGCCACTGGAATAAAAACAGACCTTAGCATCTGCATCGGCAGATATCTGAAAGCTCCCGACCGAGTCCTGTGTTTCTTGGTTTGCCCTGCCACAGGACTCGGGCCGCACATTACAGGACATGTGCATCTAGACAAGCGATAACGATTCGCGATACATGCGTGGGGATGTATAGGAACGTATACCACTCTAGGTAGTGTGTCCTAGACTTGGGGGCATCGTTCGACAGGTAGCATAATCCCTAGTTGGACTAGGTGGCATAAACCCTGAATCCGAGAAGCGTTCAGCAGATAGCGTAAACTCTAGTCGAATCTAGAAAGCACTTGATAGAAAACCCTAGATTAGATCTAGGTAATAAATAATAAATGTATGCCTGAAGGCAATGGAAAAATACAGGGATTGGGATCACGTTATCGTTACTAGTTGGGACACTAGTTAGGTGGTGCAGAGATATAGAAACCAGTATAACAAGGAAATAGCGAAGCGGAGAAAGTATTAGAGCATATCCAGTTTATCTTGTCTTAGCATATCTTGTGTTAATCTTGTCTAATCTTGCTGATCCTCTCATCGTGGTGTTATCTTGTGTTCAGTTAATTCATGTCGTTTTGTTTTTCCATGTTCACATGCTAGAAGTAACAGAACTTACTCAGGCTTTATGTCTGACTCTGTTCTTCTTTCGTCTTCTTTTCTTCCGTTTCCCCCCTCCCCCCAGGTAGTAAAGGAGGGAATATGAGACGACCCGAACTTCCCCGTGAAGGAAAGAGCGGATAGAATTGAGGACAAGACAAAACAGAACGCAGACGGAAGAACATTTCATTGTTATTACTACAATTCCATCAGATACAAGAATATACAGAGTATAAATGAATAAATTACCTTCACCAAATATCAGAGATTTAAATTACATTTAAATACATCACAGCGGAAAATAATACAAAAGCACAACTGAAAGTGATACACGGATACAGAGCTTTCCGGGCATCGTTCCAGCTGTAAATCAGGATCCTGTGAATATAAATCTGCAAAACCAAAACTACTAGCTGCCCGTGTGGAAAATAGGGGCACCCAGAGTTTAGGTTAAAACAATAAACTCCAGGTCAGTCATGTGACTGGTGTGAGAACTAAAACAGTTATTAATCTTTATTTTAGAAGAAAGTAATTCAAGGGACCACGCCGTATGACACGGAACGGGTTTCCTCCCGAGAATACTAGTGCATAGAACAAACAGCGCAATGCTAAATAAAGAAAAATGAAGCTGTTATAAGACCCAGGTCCCATCACACAATGCAACGCAAGCCGGAGGATAGGGTTTTCCCTTATAACAGCCAAAGCATGCTTGATACGTTTAAAACACATTATTTGATACTATTATAGGTGTATAGTGTCAAAACAATTTCAATCATAAATATCAATCATAGACGGCATTAATGTCCCATACCACTATGTCGCCATACTAGGTTCTACAAATAAAACCGAAACACACGTATTGGAAATTGGATTCCATAATGAGCCGAGGCAAGGGGCAAGCTCCTCTCCGCGTTCGAGACACTCTAGCAAATGTCTCAGGACCCCACTCTGATCCTTTGGAACCTCCAAGGCCGGTCCTCTCTTGCTTTTGAGGATTGGCAATTCCTGAACACATGTTTCCCGGTCCTTACAGACCTATATCCGAGGCGCCTCGTATCCAACAACCACACAGGTGAAAAGTGTATAAATGTCAGGGCTGGTAGGTCACTGACACCACCCTAGCTAGAAAGAAACGTCATGCACTCCTTGGGTCCGTATCCCGTTTTTTACTCATACCGAGGTGTGAGGCTCGCGAATTCACGTTATACACAAAGCTATGCCACACAGGCCATGCTTTGATCATCAACCACAAGACTTTGCTTTTCAACAGAAGTCTTGATCAATTGCCAATTACGCATGCCACACTGGCAATTCACTCCATGCGACTGATGTCTATCGATATACAACATCTGAGCTCGTACGTCTCAGAGAAGGGCGTTAAGCAAGAGAATAAATTCTCCGCCGCCAAACAGATGTATATTTAATAGGGATCAATCAACACAGAATAAAATCCAATGTCAGACACACAATCCATTTACAAGTTCGTTCTGGGTCTGAACGAAACCGGAGGCACTTTCCTCGCATATCCATCGATCTCCAAGTACGTCTGGACGATCACCAACTGTTTCCCTCATCTTCGGTGTACAGCCCAATCAAGATCATCAGTAATCACCCAAACGATGTGAAGACTTCCGGTCTTCAACCACCGTCTTCATCTTCGACATCTCGTCGAATCGGTTATTCAGAATGGGTATAATCCGGCCTTTCTGAATAACCCACGTATATGATAAACAAATTGTTACACAAACACAACAAACTCCTCATTTCAATTCAGAATATTCTTTTATTCACGAAATCACATTCTTAGGGAAATGTTCCCATTAATTTCATCCAAGATAAATTCTTCTAAATTTATCCTATAATCTCCCTTTGGATATCATTTCAAACCATTTTATGGTTTTCCAAACTAGTCGGGATTAACGAACCACACCGAAGTAATTATTTATTTTATTTCCCAATCCCAACCTATATATCCCATGGAGCAAAACTGGTGATACTCCATTCCTAACACCACGGTGTTATCGGTAAAATTAATTACCATTTCACGTTCAAATCTAATTAAAGATTTAACTATCGCTTTGGAGCAAAACTGGTGGTACTCCATTCTCGATCACCTTTCAGATTTGATAATTTAAATTATCAATTCACATTTTAATCTAATTAAAGATTCATTAAAACTCCACTTAGTTTTAATCTTTTCAAAAATCAACATCTTGCCTTTAACTGGGTTAAAGAACCAATGTCCTCTAAAACACGATTCACGATAAACCCAAATCACATTTGATATTAAATACAAGGCTCTGAATAGAAAATATATCGGCTTATATTCAATATCAAATTCTGAAACCAACATATATCGTATTGGAAATAGCGATATAAAATATATCTTTCAAATTCCCATAACAATATATGTATAGTCACGAAATCCAACATCAAAATATTCCGAGGATAATTTTGATTCAGCTCCAGTCCAATCCACGAATTGGGAATATTGATTATTTTTAAAATCACTTTCAAATTCAATTTATTTATTTCAAAAATAAATTGATTTTAATTCTAGTTCAAAACTAGTTTATTTCGATAAAAATCTATTTTTATCTTTTCAAATGCGGGATTCTTCAGCCCAATTCTTTCTAGTTCACATATTATGATTTTGCACAAATTAAAGATATTTTTAATAATTTTATCAAGGCCCGTACAGTCGATTTCCAACAACGGCCATCGAACTACACTTACAGCGACCTTTTTCAAATTTGATTTGGACATAATTCCAAATCCAACCGTTAGATTTCAAATTTCTAATATTCATTGGGAAGCTCTTCTCCATACGAACCCAACGGTTCCGATTTTAGGAGAATCCGACGGTCGGATCTCCCGCAACGTCAATTCGAAGTCAATGGTCGAAATTCACGAACTGCCGCGGCGCGGCGCGTTCTATTCAGGCCATTATATATATAATATATATATATTATATATATATATTTCGTCGATTTCCTTTTTAAAACGTATTTTATAAATCGTTTTAAATTCGTTTTCAAAACCAATTCAACTTCATCTTCAATTTCAAATCGATTTGATTTCCATTCAATTCGAATTCATTTCAATTCAATTTCAGTTCGTTTTAAATTTCATTCAAAACGATTTCAATTCGTTTTTAACTCAATTTCAATTTAATTCAATTTCAATTCATTTCTAATTGATTTGAATTCAAATTCACTTTCTATTCAATTCGAATCGAATTCATTTTCTATTCGATTCGAATTCATTTCAAATTGATTCAATAAAATTTCAATTTGAATTTTAATCTAATTTAATTTGAATTTCATTTCAAAATATTAAATTTTGAAATCACTTTTCAATATTCATTATTAAACGAATAAAATCGATATAAATATCTGAAACGACCCGCAAATCCGTGCTATCTGAGTTGACTAAATACACCACACGTCCAACTCAAATTGCACAGAAATACGACTCATTATTAGAAAGAAGTTAGAGGATGAGAAATAGAAAGAAAGAAATATTAGAATAAAAGAAAAAACAAAGATCACAAACTCACAGCGGAACGAATAAAATATATTATATAACATAAGCTTTGAAATACAAATTTGTTTTGTACATATATACATACCATCATCAGAGTACACATAACATTTGATCCAGCGGAAGTAACTCTAAATAACTAACGTTGAAGCCTCCTGCTTCCAGCTCCTCCAAGTGTATCTGTAAAAGCCTGAAACACTTGACTGCCCGTACAAATTTGGGCACCCAAGAGTTTAGGGAAAACAAAACAAAATAAACTCTGGGTCAGTCATGGGACTGGTGTGAGTAAACTCCAACCACTTGTTTAACTTTCAACTTTTTTCGAAAGAAAAGATAATAGTAAGACCAGCCCACACATAAACATGGACGGTTTTTACCTTACTATAACCCAAAACACTTTGATACGAAAATCCAGTGATATTATAATAATGTCTACATCAAGTAAATAACCAAATAGTAGAACGCTTGCATCTCACGCTCCACATATATATTATAAAAATCAAAAACCGCATGGCGCTTATTGGAGATTGGATTTCCAACATGACAAGGTATGGGACCACCTTCCGATGATGTATCTCTAGAGGCGAATACACCTGGGTTCAACAAGAACATCTTGCAACCCGGCCCTCACATGACCGACCACTCATTTCGCTTGAGTGTATCGAATGTATATCACCAACGATTGGACTCAAACCACCGTTTCCCGAATGGGCAGAATCGATAGATTTAGAAACAAAAGGAATTTCTCTAGATAGGTGATTATACACCCTAATGGGTGCGACCCACATAGCCATGCTGCCTGCCCGATTTTTGTCCTTTCCCGGTTGTTGAGGCCTGAGGCTACGAATACTTACCATTCATTGATAGCACAATCACTTTGAATGCCACATTGTCAGATCCGTTAATCACTAGTTGAATTTGCACAAATATTCTGGATATTATGCTAAGGGATAAATCCGTTGCAACCATATATATTCATACAGACCAACCCATTTGATCATTGGAAATACTCTGTCAGACATTCGTCCATTTACGTTCGTTCTGGGATTGAACGAAACCGAAGGCACTATTTCTATAAATAGAAAAGCCCTTGCACTTTGCTCCGTCTTCAATATATTCAGCATACTTGGTTCGCAACGCTTATGCCGATACGGAGTGGTTCTTCGGATAAAAATCCAACCGGTCTCTCCATATTGACAACGATGGTCAAAAACTTCGATAGTCTGTGATTTAACTATCGAATAATAAAAACAAGTGTTCAATCAACATATCAACCAAATTACTGGGCCCTTTAATTAATATTTCATTAATTAAATCTCTTCTATATTCTCTTATCAATATTTGTTAACCAAATATTTCAATAATCATCTCGGCCTCTTATGTCATTTGGAAAACGTTTCCAAACATTAACTTCTTTTATTTTCTATATATTAGAAAATATCTCTATTTGCAATTGGAAACAATTCCAATCACTTATCTCTATCCCTTTTTGCTTACAACATTCGATTTTTATATTCACTTTCCTATCGAATTCAATACGTCGATACAATGATTTCTAATTATCAAAATATCTTAAAAATATTCTAACTCCTTAAATTTCCGGAAAATTTCGCCATAACCTCCCCTGTATCGGGAGCATCGGGAACTTTCAAATAGCTTCCCGGTATCTTCCTCAATCAAAAAGAAAAAGGAAAAGCCAAGCGGCTTGTCGATACGGCGCATAAAATCTCATATATGAATTAAACATGTACCTTTCTGTCGATCACATTATTTATATACCTGCATTATCCTTGTCCCATACCTGTCTCCTGTATGTCTATACCTGTCCAATTTATTTCAACTTCATACACTCGTTTGACTCAATTCGTTAAAGTAATTCTTTAACTAACTCTCTGCCTATCTCGCTTGTATATTTGAATATAACACGCTTCCAAATATATTTCCACTTACTTATCAATCAATTGAATTCAAATTTCCATTTTAGTTCTATATTCGATTTCGAATATATATTTACAATCCCAAATTTCACTTTTCAAAGTTCGATTTTAGTTCCAACTCGATTAACTAATTCTTCTTTAGTTAATTCTATTCAATAATCAAAAATATGATTATTGTTTCAAAAATCACCTTCTTTACTTTACTTGAGTCCATATTTATTTCTAACTCAAGTCTAGATTTTTAAATGAAAATCCGGATTTTTATTTGCTTAAAAATCCCAATATTTATATATAAAATCCATTATGGTTTATAATGGTTTCTGGCGCTGCATTTTTGAAATTTTGATTTTTTCATAACTCAAAATCTATAAGACGAAATTCAGATTTTTCTCCTTTATTAGAAATCTATTATCGAATCGGTCCTGACGTTTCTTGTTTCAAAGAATTCCGACTTCAATTGTGTTCTGTATACTCAATTGAAGTTCGAACCGCTATTTTACGAACTGTAGCGCTGCGGCGAGTTCGTTTTAATTATATTTATATATATAACCCTTTTAAACTTCGTTTAAAATAAATTTAACTCGATTTAACTCTATTTGAATTTCTTGATTCAAATCCCAATCTCACTTTTATTTGAATTCTATATTCAAATTCCTTTTTTATTTGATATTCGAATTCAATACTTGAATTTCTATTTCAATTCCATATTCAAATTCAATGTTTGAATTCATTTGAATTCTCTTATTCAAACTCTATATTTAAATTCCATTTGAAATTCTAGATTCCAATTTCTATATTTGAATTCTATTGAAATTCAAATATTCAAACTCCTTTTTAAATTCTATATTCAAAATTCCATAGTTTAAAACCCATTTGAATTTCATATTCAAATCCCATTGATAAAATCCTATTTGAATTCAATTTGAATCTCTTATATTCAAATTTCATTTTTTTCATTTCCATTTGAATTCTAATATTCAAATTCATTTCCAACCCCATTTGAATTTCTTCGCTCAAATCCATTTGAATTCCCTTGCATTCAAATTCCATTTCAAACCATTTGGATTTCCTATTTTGAAATCCTATTTTCAAAGTTTATTTCAAATTCTATTTTGAAATTCTACATTCAAATCTCTATTTGAATTTCTTTATTCGAATTCCTTTGAATTCAAATTTTATTTCAATTCCTTGAATTCAAATTCTATTTTTCATTCTAATTTCGTCTATTCAAATTCTATTTGAACTTCGATTTGAATTTCTAATATTCAATCTCCTCTTAAAATTCAAATATTTAAACTCCTTTTCTAATTCTACTATTCAAATGTTATACTCAAATTTCATTTGAGTTATACATTTAAAAATTTCATTTCACATCCTATTTTGAAATTTCATTTCAAATTCCAATTTCACACTTGTATTTCTATTTCTGAATTATCAAATGATAATTCTTTTCACTTTATTTATAACTTCGTTATAAAAGAACTATTTATAAACTTCGTTTATAAAGAAACTACTTGTTTTATTTTTCAAAACAAGTTTATATTTTATTCCATTTAAAAATTCAAATTCTATTTAAAAATAGAATTTTCCCTTTTTAAATCTCAAATATCCTTCCACGATATTTTTAAATATCATTACTTAAGCCCAATGATATTTAAACACACAAAGCAACGAATTATTTGTTTTTCTAACACATCATATATAAAAATATATATGCAAACAAATAAACAAACAGATAATATATTTTTGAGGAATCCAGTTGGATTCCTCCAACCTGTTTTCCTGCACCCACAGATGTTAGCACATAAATAATACCCATTCTGCTTCGTGGCAGAATATCGCGGTATAGAAGGTCATCCACTAATCATAGCGTGGGGCGTATAGGGTAATCATCCGCTATGAAACTGCGGGCATCCGCTAATGAGACTGCGGGAATCCAACCAATCAATCAACCCAATATATATATAATAGCCTAAATAACTAATATATATAAAGCAAGCAGAAAAATCCAAACGAGCAACAACAATTATTTTTAACGAAATAAAATAATTAAAATAAAAGGTGAGTGAGATTTACTCACTTGGTTTTATTATAGTGATCAATCCCAATTCATTTCCATTTTTCAAGTGATGACAACACGAATCCAACCATCCGTTCCAATTTGGCTCTATTTAAAATTCGAGATTTTATTTTATAAATAACCGAACAAATTCAAATATGATTAAAGATTTAATTAAGATAAATTAGCTTTTTAGATTACCTTACAATCCACCCTTAACAATGCATTAGCTTTACAGCAAAACCCTATTCGGATTTCACCACTTGCCAAACCGAAGTCTGCTACCTTCCCCATTTCACCAAAACTGCCATTGCACTATCCAGTTCACAACCTGATAACAACATCAGCTCCTTTTTCCAAAAATCAAAGCCCGAAACTGCCTTTGTCTGACCCAATTCGCCATTAACACCTCAGCGTCGACCACTACAGACTGAACCCTAAAACTCTACTGTCGAGCCCTTCCCCTTCCATGCGCATCGCTCAACCGCAACCCAGACGAACCCCCTTGGCACCCAAAACTCCTACGACAGGAAAGAAATTGGCTCCCTAGGTCATCGCGACCCTCACTGAATCATCTGGACATTCGAACTCCGTTCCTTCCCCAAACTCGAGTGCGAGCCACCTAGTCGCACTGATTTGCGAACGCCCGATCGAGACAGGCTTCCACCTTCGCTTTCGATTTCAAGGGTGACTGAAAAATGAGATAGAGGAAGAAGGGATGAAATGCTTTTAGTTGGCTTGTGAGAATGGAAATAACGAAGGGGATATTGCTCATTTTATAGACGCGACGGTGGGAGACAAGGAGTACAAGGCCATTAAATCTTTGCCTCCCTTGATATCGTAAGTGGAAGACAGTATTGTTGGCTCGAGGAGAGTATAGGATGCGCGATTTTTATTTAGGTCTGCGTTTGGTTCAAAATTTAGGTCGGCCCTGGTATAGTCTTAGGGTGGCTCGAACTGATGCGAATTAATTTTTGATTTGATTTTGATTTTAAATAAATAAAATATCTTGCGGTCCTTTAATTTAAAACCACGAACCACTATTTTAGCAAAACAACTGATATTTCCAACATTATTCACTATTCTGAATTCAACGAAACTGATTATACAATTTAATTTGAATGTAATATAAAATAACCATTTTAAATCAAAATAAATTTTAAATTCAAACAAATGAGTTTTTCAATAATAAATCCTTATCTGTTATCGTTTCAATTCAGATAAGACTTCATATAAATCAATTTGACTCCATTTCAATTTTAATTACCTAAGATCCTCATATTACGATGGTTATATCGATAATTCAATAAAAATTGATTATATTATCAGCTCAATATATAAAATAATATTAAATATTCAAAATAAATTTACCAGAAAAATTTGGGTCGTTACAATATCGTTCACGTCAAAATAGCGCAACTCTAATCAACACGGCTTTATATATTTCAAAAACTTATTTATTTTATTCAACAAATGAATATTTATTCCATTCAACACATGAATCTATATTTCTTTCAACACACGACTAATCTCCACACATGAGTACTGTCAACACATCACTATTTTTGTTATGTAAAATATTTTATAAAATTATGGTATCTATCGTTTGATTTTCAATTAGACTTCAACCGTAAAGTAGTCCTAATTTTAAATATGATAAAGATGCAAATTTCATTGTATAAAATATTTCACTCAACACATGAACATCGTCAACACATGACTATTTTTATATTCAACGCATGAATTTTCTTTTATAATATTCATTGTTGTCCCGATTGGAATGAGGCCCAATCAATCACCATATAACGTTAATTATATGGATTCCATACAACACATGTATATAATAGCATTGATAAACAATCAACCATCATCAAAGTGCACTACACTGTATAAGCATCAAATATAGATATCTAACGCTTATAACAGCATGTCAGTCGATCGATCGACATATTTAATCAATCAGGATGAGTGAACTTCAAATTTCATCCCAACACCCGTGTGGGGTTTCAAACAATCAAACACAGATTTTAGTTGTGCAGTTGGGCGATGTGTAAAATTTATCGACCCAATCAATATCAGTCAAATCAGTGTATATAAACAAATCGGCCGATTTGTTTATAAATATTTATTTATTCACTTTCACGTTAAAAATTATATTTTTAACGATAATATATTTTATTTTAACACATGAATTTCTATTCATTTCATTTATCAAATAAAATGATATTTTTATTTTTCTAATTTATTTTAGGAAATTTCGGCGGCATAACGGCACGATACTAGAAACGGGACGAGGCCTAGCCTTATCCCCGGTCTAGTGAAGGCCCACGCCATTCACTTATCAATCAAATCCATTCCATTTCACCAAACAATTCAATTCCAACCAAATAAACTAACCAACTACACAACCAAACAATTTAACAAACAAGCCATCCATGGTCTGTGGATGACGGGTGTCGGGTGCTACTAAACACCGTCTGCATCCTAGTATATATATATAACTAGAAAAAGAAATTGAAAGGTGAAAAGTTCTCACCAATAGCTATCCAATACCACGACTCTTCATTTATAGAAATCTTCGTCGTTCTCTCCTTTTTGTCACTTTCTTTGTCCGTAGCCACTACATATGTAAAAATCGAATTTTTACTTCGCTATTCAGCATATAAAAATCGAATTTTTACTTTTCTATTCAATATATAAAAATCGAATTTTTACTTTGCTATTCAATGTATAAAAATCGAATTTTTACTTTGCTATTCAATATATAAAAAATCGAATTTTTACTTCGCTATTCAATATATAAAAATCGAATTTTTACTTTGCTATTCAATATATAAAAAATCGAATTTTTACTTCGCTATTCAATATATAAAAATCGAATTTTTACTTTGCTATTCAATATATAAAAAATCGAATTTTTACTTCGCTATTCAATATATAAAAATCGAATTTTTACTTTGCTATTCAATATATAAAAATCAAATTTTTACTTTGCTATTCAATATATAAAAAATCGAATTTTTACTTCGCTATTCAATATATAAAAATCGAATTTTTACTTTGCTATTCAATATATAAAAATCGAATTTTTACTTCGCTTTTCAATATATAAAAATCGAATTTTTATTCCACTTTTCAAACAAATATAAAATCAAAATTTTATATTGTTAATACCTAAACAAAAATCACATTTTTACGTTGTTCACTTACAATATAAAAATCTATTTTTACCTCGCTTTCACGATGCTAAAAATCTCATCTTCATCTTATAAAAATCTAATTTTTATTACCTTAAAACTAACTACATTTAAATAAATAAAACCAGTAACTAAATCAGGTAATAAAACTTACCGTTCGCTGTTGGAGGAGGAGATGGGTTTTCAGTCGAAGAAGAAGAGAGACCGGGGGGAGGAGCTGCTCGCCGGCGCTCAGGCGAAGGGGGCACTGGCCGGTGGTTCGGTGATGGCAGGGTCGGGATTTGGCGCGGTGGTCGCGCGATGGGAAGGAGGACTCACGGCAGCCTGTTGTCGAGGTCTTCGAGGGGTGGCTCAGGCGTGGGGTGGCCGGAGGAGCGATGGGGCGGTGGGCGACGGTGGAGGTGGAAGAAGAAACAACAGAGGAGGGGGCGCGTTCTTTTCAGAGGAAGAAGAAGAAGGAGAGGAGGGAGAAGGAAGCGGCGGAGCAGAAGGGGGCGGGCGCCGAGGTGATCGGCGGCGCGGTGGTCATCGGGGAGGGGCGGCGGCTCCTCCCCCGTCGCCCTCTTTCTCTCTTTTTTTTTTCTCTGATAAATGATTTTGAACGGGGGGTGCCAGAGAAAGATAAAGGAGAGAGAGAAAGTTTATTTTTAATTTATTTAATTATTTTATTTAACAAAAAGTTGACTTTTTATTTCGACCTCGAAACGAGGCCCACCGCCTGTCGTCTATAGCGTTTTACCATCATTCCGAACACAATGGGATATGTATCGCAGGTTGATTTGATCGTCTCGATCAGTTTTCGTCAAAATCAAAATATAACTCTATATATTGATTTTGAACGCGCATTTCAATTTACTGGGGTCACATACAAAGCGTTGTGTTAGTTTATTTGTTTTCCGCTGTGCGCTGTATTAAATTTGTTGTAAAATTAGCTTCCGCTGTATTATTATAATCGATGTACTCTGATATTTTGTACTCTGATGTAACATTATTTTGATGTTTATAAAAGTCTTCTGTTATTTGTTCTAATGTGTTGTATGCCCAAAGTTAGCGCATCCGGGTTTTGAACGGTCTTGGTCGGTTTAGCGATCGATTAGGTCCGTGCGAAATCCGTATCGTTACAGCTGGTGAAGGGAAGCACGAATACTTTGAGAACAACACACAAAAGGACGCAGACGGAAGAACATTTCATTGTTATTACAACAATTCCATCAGATACAAGAATATACAGAGTATAAATGAATAAATTACATACGACAAATATCAGAGATTACAATAAATTATATAGCAGCGGAAACATACGCTCTAATTTAGGGCTCCCAAAAACAATCACCTCCCTGCGTCGGAACCTCATCAGAATACACCACGATGCCGCCCTAGGTGGCGCCTCTCTACGCCCCTAACCTGGAGCCGTTCGATCCCCCCGACGCCGTGCAAAAGCGATGTGAACTCCAGCCATTTCAAGGTAAATCCTGGCCATAACGAAACCCTAATGATAATCTTAACCGTACTAAGGTGAAGAGCTCACGTTGCTATTAAATTTCCCCTTTGAAAGCTTGGAAAATTGATGAACGAATTAAGTGAAAAATGAGGACAAAAATCTGAGTTTTATCGGCCCTTGAATTCATCAACTGGCGGCTGACAATTGGGTTTGACCACAGGTAGAGAAAGGCTAGGGTTTTGACTAGGTGGTATATATATATAATATTATTATTTAATTCAAATTTAACTTGTTTATCACCACGAACTTCAAACGAACCCCAACGACTGTCGCCTCTAGCTAAATACCCCCATCCCGAACACAATGGGATATGTTTCGTAAGCCAATTCGACTGTTACAGTTAGTTATTCTTCAAATTAAAATATAAAACATTTAAATTTTGATTTGAACGTACATTTTAATTTGCCGGGCCCACATACTGACTCGAAAAATTCCAGAAAAATTATTTCTAGCATCGTATCGACGATACGGTCCTAACAAAACTAGTTTCGTCGAATTCTGAGACCGTTTGAAAAATGGTCATTTTCTGGTCGATCGAAATTGACAAAACACGTTTTCCTTTGCCACGCTCACATATTGATTCGAAAAATTATGAAATTTGAAACCTAGCAATAACTTGACATCGCGGATCCAACAAAAGTGGTTTCGTCGAAATCCGAGGTCGTTTGCAAAATTTCCATTTTTAAGGGCCTGAATTCTATAGCGACTATTCAGAATTTTCAACTGGACATATCTTTTTATCCCCGCTATGAAATTTTGATTTTTCGGATTCGTTGGAAAGATATCATCAATTAGATTCTAATGTTTTTGGTTTCACTAAAATCCGGATTGTTTTGCACCCGGTACGTTCATTTGAAGTTTGAAATCGAATTATCGAACTACCGCGCCATTTTCAATTCTATTTATAATTATATATAAATATTTATATTCTAACGACGACGCGAATAATATATACGTTCGATTTATATTCAAAATAAATTTCTCGTCGATATTATTTAAAATAGTCTATTTTAAATCTTCAAAATTCGCTAAAATTGCCAAAATAAAAAATTTAAACTGGCCCAGATTTTACGGATTATTACAATCTCCCCCACTTAAAACTTTTCGTCCCCGAAAAAGAACAAAGTCGAAAGTGGTTTGATTAATCAACACTACGTTCGATCTGGCTTGCATTCTCCATCTTTTCAGTTTCTGAGAATTTTCAAATTCTTCAAAAATTTGGCTAACACCCTAAATTTTCGAAAAATTTCGCCATAACCTCCCCTGCACCGGGAGCCACGGGAAAATCCCAAAATTGCCATATAGGCCTTCTGATCTCAAAAAGAAAAAGAAAAAGCCAAGCGGCTAGCCAATAGGCTCATAAAATCATCATCACCCAAACAAAACAGTAAATTATAGTAAATATGTACCTATTTGTCGGGCAAACAAATTTTATTCTCTGCTCTAGCCTCCTTGCTATGACCAGTTCAATGTAAGTACAAGTATATGCAAGCAAATGCGACCAATTTTCATGTAGTTCAATATTTGATTCAATTAGGCATAAATGGTTAAAAATTATCAAACAACACAAACATCAATCAATTAGTGAATTTAACGTTTCAAATTCATAATTTTGATACATATGCAAAAATCATGTTTTGATGCCAATTCACAACAATAAATCTATCTATATAAGTTTTGGTTCTCACACCAGCGTAATTGAAATATATAGATATCACACCTTCGAAACACGAATATAAATACTGATGATGTGGCCACATCACCAGAATTATCCCCGGGTGTCTAGAATGTGACTCTATATCTATCCAGTATATTAAAACTTCGACTATACGTTCATGACGCGTATACGCGAAATCTTTATATATTGGATTGTCCATATTCAATACAAATAAATATTCAAATACGTATAAAGCGATTTAAATCTTAAAAACAAAATTGTTTTCATTTGAAAAATATACTCTTCACACTCGTTCTAGGATACTACTGATCCTATCTCTAACGAGTCATTCTAATTGGATATTACTAATCCAATATTTGATGAATTCTTTCGTATGGTTCTAACGTGTCTTGTTCTCGAGCTCTGTAAACCAAAGCTCTGATACCAGCTGTAACGACACGGATTTCTCCCGGACCTAATCGATCGCTAAATCGACCAAGACCGTTCGATTCCCGCATACGCTAACTCTGGGTATACAACACATCAGAACAAATAACAGAAGACTTCTATAAACATCATAATAATGTTACATCAGAGTATAGAATATCAGAGTATATAGAAAATAATACACAGCGAAAGATGATTTTACAATAAATGTAATACAATGCACAACGGAAATATAAACTACACAGCGGAAGACTGTAAATGCCTGGACACAGCTTAAAGCTTCAATCCAGAATCCTGCTCAATACATCTGCAAAATAAAACTACTCGACTGCCCGTGTGGAAAATAGGGGCACCCGAGTTCGCAAGGGAAAAGCAAACTACAGGTCAGTCATGGGACTGGTGTGAGAAACTCTAACAGTTATAATTAACTTATTTACTAATATGGCATATCACGGGACCACGCTGCTAACGCGGAACGGGTTTACCCCCATGAATACCAGTGTATAAACAACAATCAATATATATATATATATGGATCTACTATGCATCAATCAACATGCAATATCCCAATCTACCCACTTAGATTAATCACTACACTTAGATTTTCTAAATCCAATTTAATTTACAGAAATCATTCCTTTGGATTTTATTCCCGATTTCTTATTTCAAATCATTTGAAATACATATCTAACTTTCTATATCAAAGTAGATTTCACTTCGGGATCTCAAATCAAATCGTTTAGAAATGTGAATTCCAAAACATAACAATGCATACAAACAAGTATGCAACCAAATATCGTGCTCCCCATCGACAAGGCAAAGGGTACGCACCTCATAACTCGATATATAAATGTGCACCTACCCCACATAGGAGTAGGCTACACCGACGATGCACCTCCCACACATGGAGAGCATACACCTCCCTCTCACCCATACTTTTAGTCTCAGGGTTACCCGAATCTTTAGCCACACACTAAATCATTTCATATCCCGAAGTAGGGAAAATCATTTCACAACGTAATAATCACAAGTACTTTCAAAATATAGTACTTCACATCAGTAATTCACGCATATGATCAGTCACTATTAATCACATAACCTTTGAGCTCGTACGTCTCAAAGAAGGGTGTTAAGCAAGAGAATAAATTCCCCGCCACCAAACAGATACATCATCAATAGCAACTAATCGAATATGCGATGAACCACAATGTAACATATAATACATTTCTAAATCATTTTAGAAATCATCGGGTTTTGGGCCTCGAAATCCTTTCTGTTTTATAAAACATTTTTATAAAACATTCCCTGTCCAAAATCGGGAATACATTCCTTTTCACTTAAGAAAAATATCATTTCACAATCATTCATTAAATTTGAAATGGACACAACATCGCTAAACACCTTATCGTCAAATCGTGAAGTGTTTCACAAGGCGTTAGCACATAGATATTTTCAACCCAACCCAATGCTAAATGTAAAAGCATATTCTGCTCATAAACTGGTCGAGCACAATCCAAACAATCAATCAATCCAATTTGACATTAAATAGAAGGGTTTGAATAAAGATAGTATCGACTTATATTCAACATCAAATCCTGAAACCAATAGATATCATATCGGGAATAACGATATCGATATCTTCCAAATTCCCATCACAATATCTATATAATCACGGAATCCAATATCGAAAATATCCAAAGATAATTTCAATTCAAATCTAATCCAATTTATTTATTTATAACCATTGGATTATTTTTCTAGTTAATAACAAGTTCATTTCGATAAAAATATATTTTTATCTTTTCAAATATGGAGTTTTTCATCCCAATTCTTCACAAATCATTTCTTATGATTTTACACAAATTATCGATATTTTTAATAATTTTATCAAGGCCCATACAGTCGATTTCCATCAACGGTCATCGAACTGCACTTACAGCGACCTTTTCCAAATTTGATTTGGACATAATTCCAAATCCAACCATTAGATTTCAAATCTCTAATATTCGTTAGAAAGCACTTTCCGATACGAACCCAACGGTTCTGTTTTCAGGAGAATCCGACGGTCGGATCTCCCGTAATGTCCGTTTGAAATAAATGGTCGAAATTCACGAAGTGCTGCAGCGCGGCGCGTTCTATTCAGGCCATTATATTATATATATATAAAATATATATAATACATATTTCGTCGATTTCCTTTTTAAACGAATTTTATAAATCATTTCAAATTTGTTTCAAAAACAATTTCAACCTTTATTTCAAATTCAAATCAAAATTGAATTTTCCTTTATTAATTCTTTTTACATTCACTTCGATTTGATTCCAATTCATATCGATTTCAATTCTATTTCAATTCGTTTTCAATTGAATTCAATTCAATTCAGATTTGTTTTCAATTCAATTCAATTCAAATTCGTTTCAATTCAATTCAATTCGAATTTGTAACACCCCACCTCCGCCAGGGTGGCTCTTGCAAGCACTCTGACTTTGGAGGGGCGTTTGTACCGGGTAAACATGCATAATGATATATCAAGGCAGAACAAGAACATATGTATATATGTAAACAGAGTAAATAAGATAAGTAAAACAGCGGAAGATTTCAAACTATTTCAAAACAAGTCTGGTACAACATAATGTCAACTTTCCAAATACACAAGTCTAGATAAAAACAACATCACTGAAAAACTGAAATACATAAGTACTATCCCCAAAATAAGTGATAACCATAGCTAGCTTCATGTCAAGACCGTACATGAGCTAAAATCCCACAAGCAAGCGATCAGAAATCCAAGCTAAGCTCCAATATTCCCACCCTGAGAACCTGGGGGGGGGGGACGGAAGAAAAGGGGCGAAAGAAGAACAAGTCAGTCAAAAAGACTGAGTAAGCCCTACTATAATCAATGTAAACTGATAAAGTTAACTGACATGAGAAGCAGGGATGAACATAAGGATAACAACATACTACCATGATGATTAACTAACAAGGTAGATAAAGGTGTCATCGCATAATCAGGTTTAAGGTTTTTGCACCACATGTGTACTAGCAAGCTAACCTGACTTGAATAAACAAGTATTGATCCCTTGGCCCAAGCTTTGGCCCAATAACATGAAATGAACCTAATACGAGGTCCAACCAAACGGTCTAATCGATCGGCTCCCTAAGCCTAACTCGTCACGTGTTGGTGTCAATACGGCCCAAACATAATTGTAGTCGGACTGTGCCGGGTCTCCCGTCGGGTGTATCAAGCCCTAGGGTGTCAACCCCTGGACACCATAAACATAAGTGCACAGTCTTAGATCTACTGGTACCCATGCTTGACTTCTCCAAATACGGA
Organism: Allium sativum; assembly: GCA_030737875.1. Lineage (NCBI taxonomy): Eukaryota > Viridiplantae > Streptophyta > Magnoliopsida > Asparagales > Amaryllidaceae > Allium > Allium sativum. The sequence continues at coordinate 438,196,700 of CM060912.1, forward strand.
CTACGTGCACGACGCTAGACCGTCCGGAACAACATCGGCGTACCACTCTGCCGTCGATTTTGGTCACTTACCTCAAGTCCAGTAATCGTGCCCCCACCCTAGCCTAGTCCCTAGGGTCTTAATGATACGAACTTGGGATTACTGCTGGAGTGGACCCCCATTGCTAGGATTTTCTAGTGGGTTAAGTACGGTTTAACCCTTTTACTAATCATGGATTAACTTGGTTAAGTGTAACGATGAGTTCACGACTTAACCCTGATTAATCTACCAAGCCCAAATTGGTTAAGTATTAAGTGGACCATGACTTAACCCTAATCATGAGGCATTAATTAATTTAATGTGCCTTAACCTCTCACATTAGACCTTGTTGTGGTTACTAGTTAAGCCGGGCGGGTCCGGGTAGCTTTACACCACAACTTGGTCTAACCTCGGGTTCAAGGTACAACATGACCAACTTCTCACATTGGGTCCTATTGTTTGTAGCAACTAGTTAAGCCGGTCGGTTCCGGGTAGGTTTACGCTACAAACTCAACCCAACCTCGAGTTGGTCACACTTATATTTTCTAAGTGTCATGTCCATCATGTTTCCAAAACATATTACAAGTTTTCAAGAATTTGGGTAGACCTAACTTAATAGGTAAATTCCCAATGGGTAGACCTAACTTAATAGGTAAATTCCCAATCTTATGTTTTCATGTCTTTTAATTTTACCCAACCCCAAACGCAATCCCATCGCTTACATAATCGCAATAGCGCATAAAGGATAGAAAGAGGGAACTTGGCATAAAGATGACAAAAGGTGTTGAAGCCACAAGTTTAACATGGTGGCATATGAAATGTACATATGTTCATATACTTGCATATTACATTTTTAGGCCTCAAAAGTATGCATAAAACCAAACTTAGCATATTGGTGATACATGGTGCTAAATGACATGTAGAAATGGCCATAAGTTCGCATTTAGCCTCACATGCAAGTTATCATAAGAGATATGATAACTTACATGTTGCCAAAATGCAACCTTTAACATAAAGCTTGAAGCTTTACGTTCATAAACCCAAAATAAGCTTGCATAACATGATAACATGAGAAAAATGATCAACCATAATATAACTTGCATATCATATGGAAAACTTGCATATCATAACATAGCAAACTTGCATAACATAACATGATAAACTTGCGTATCATAACATGGCAAACTTGCATAACATAACATGATAAACTTGCATATCATAACATGGCAAACTTGCATAGCATAACATGGTAAACTTGCATATCATAAATGGCAAACTTGCATAGCATAACATGGTAAACTTGCATATCATAACATGGCATACTTGCATAGCATAACATGGTAAACTTGCATATCATAACATGGCATACTTGCATAACATAACATGATAAACTTGCATATCATAATGATCAAACACAACTTGCATCATTCGTTAACTTTAGAGTTTAAATATGAAAGTAGAAAAGGGCTTACAAATTCTTATGAAGACACAAATATATTAATAGATTGAGACAAGCCCTTATGAATTCAAATAAACCCAATATGAAAGCTCCAAATCAATAAAAACCCTTGCTTTATGATGTAAATATGGAAACTTGACTTGAATGCAAGCTAATGATGCTCATACAAGCTTGAAAACACTTGTATGCATTGAAAATCTCTCATAGAAATAACTTAGGAATTTTATGAAGAGAGTGGAGGCCATGAGAGGAATGATTTTGCCATAGTTTAGTTACTTGAATGAATAATGATGATTTAGGGTTAGGTTAGGGGCTTATTTATAGAGATTAGGATTAGTTTCAACCTTAGGATTAAACCCTAATTCCAATCTCAGCCCTTAAAACCGAATCTGGCCCTAAAACCTAACCAAAACCCCAAAATGGTGCACCAGGCAAAACTGCCCGGCTGAACCAAGTCGACAGCCAAGTCGACAGGGCTGTCGACTTGGGTCCAACCAAGTCGACTCCCAAGTCGACAGGGCTGTCGACTTGGGTGCTCTGGCGGGAATTTTCCCGCCTAGCCCAATCTGACCTAATTTCCAAATTCAAACTTGAATTTGAAATCTGTTTTTACTTTCAAATTTTCTGAAAACTTCGTTGGGCCTTAATCGGGTCATACGGACTCCGATTTTCGAAAACTCGGACTCTATTTTGGGAATTTTTCCGAGACGAACGCAATGGCATAGCCCGTTTCCCTTGATTCGGAATTATAAATTAAATTCTGCCTCGATTTATGTTATAACAGGTTATTGAAAATACGGGTTGTTACATTCTCCCCTCCTTAAAGGATTTCGTCCCCGAAATCTTCAAGTTAGGAAGAACGTATCCTACCATCCAACATCCATCTACTCAAAACATCATCCACGAGCAATCATTGTCCTTACAAGATTCTAAATGTTGTATGAACATATGCAAAGGTGTGTGTATATGTACTTATCTAATGCAAATATCATCAATGCAAATTATGTTAGTGAAATGAATCCATATGTATGCAATTCCTAACATAATGTATAACATCTATATGTGTGCACATAACATACATCCATATGCAACATCCATGTGATAACACAAAAATTTTCATCCATGAATAAGCATAAACACTCATGCATATGCAATATGAGGAGTGTGTGAGCCGATCTAGTGCCTAATGTGTATAATGCATCCACGAGTAACCACTTGCAAACACTTGCAACCACTTGCAACCATCAAGCATAACATGTTTCAAACACATGTTTCATCCAAAGGGTTTCTACCTAAAGTTCTCATGACAAGATTAACACGATATAGATAGCAAAAGAAAGATATGCTACAAAGAGATCGGGAAGATAAGCAAGATATAATCCTTTTGGATTACAAGAAATCCCTTCCTAACCCAACCCATATTCTATGAAAGCCCAAAAGGTTTAGTCAACTTAACGGACCCCTTCAAACCTTGACATGTATTACTAACCGATGAGTCACACCCCCTTATGGAGTTTACAACAGAAATGGGATCGAGAACGGGACCGAGAGGATATATGTAAAAGATAACATGCAAGTAAGTTCCACCGGAAAACAAGGATCAAGGATATGCTCTTAAAAAGAGATATGATGCACGTGTCTAGCCTTCAGTCTTCTAAGTCACGTTTCCTTGAGCTTAACTCCACTGTGCTTTGACCGTCTTTTACCTCATGATTTCTTAGCTTCTTAACTCTTATTTCCAAATATGAGTTGGAACCCATTTCATTGTCGCCTCTCGTCTTCCTCTTTCACTTACTCTTCTATCATTCTTGGCTTAAACATAACTATGACCTCATGGTTTCATGCAAGCTCTCCAAAAATTCACTAGTGAATCCTGGATCTCGTTTACTTACTATAAAGTATTCCACGCAGTAGAACTTTTTTTGAAAATACCAACCCTCGTTTACCAATTGCTCTTACTAACGAAATTTTCTATAACTCATGCTTGAACGAAATGAACCATCTGCCTGCGAATGGTAGGCCGTACTTAGATTCAGTTGCTTGCCCATGACTTCCCGTAGACTATCCCAAAACTGGCTAGTGAAGATTGAGTCATGGTTACTAACTATACTTTAGGGAACCTCATGCAACCGCTTTATTTCTTGAAAGTAATCCGTTGCTAGCTATAATGCAGTCCTTTCTCTCTTTACCAGAGTGAAATGAGCACTCTTCGTGAGTCTACCTACTATGACCCACATGCTCGTATTCTCTTTCCTTGACCTTGGTAATCCATCGATAAAATCCATGGGAATACACTTCCACTTCCATAGTGGAACGTCTAGAGGATGCAATAGCCCACCGGGCTTCTTCGACTCGGCCTTAACTTGCTGGCAAATGATACATCTAGAGACAAACTCCGCCACATCCTTCTTTATCCTAGGCCAAAAGAAAATGCGCTTCCTATCTTTATACATCTTATCTCTGCCCGGATGTATAGTCAACTTAGAGCGATGCGCTTCCTCAAGAACTTTCTTTCTCTCGTCGCGTCTTAGCCATCCCTTGTCATCTATAGCGAGGTGACTTAACATCTCGCCTCGAATCAACTTGTCCATGATCTCGGCTAACTGCGGGACTTCCTTCTGTGAAGTCCCTACTTGATCCAGAAGGGTAGGTCTAAACTCAAGGGACGATAACTGACTAATTAAACTGAGAAAGCTTCTTACTTCAATTGTCCTCGTCGGAGCTTTCCGGTCTTGAACCGCGACCACTTTAGCGGGATCCACCGCTAAGCCTTACTTAGTAACTATGTGCCCAAGAAATCTAAATTATTTTCTCTAAAATGACATTTGGAGGTCTTGGCTTCCAACTGATGAGCTCTAAGCGTATCCATCACCTCCTTGAGATGTCTAGCATGTTCTTCCTCGTTCTTTAAGAAAGTCAGGATATCTTCTACAAAGATTACCACAAACTTGTTCAGGAACTCCCTAGACACCCAACTCATCAAGTCCACGAAGTAGGCGGGTGCATTAGTCAAACCGAATGGCATGACCAGCCATTCTAAGAATCCATCTGGAGTTTTGAACGCAGTTTTGTCTATACTATCCTCAGCTACTCCGAGCTGATGGAATCCAGTAGCAAGATCAAGAGAAAACAGATGTTCCTACAAGCTGATCAAACAAATCATCGATCCTTGGTAATGGTTATCTATTCTTCTTGTTCTACTCACGATAATCAACATACGGGCGAAGCGAACTGTCCACATTACTAGCGAATACTACTAGAGCACCCTCCTCGGAAATGCTTCATTGTATGAAGTTCTTCTCAAGCAACTCCTTGACTTGCTTTCTTAACTCTCATCTTGCGGGACCATGTGCCTAACCGGCCACGTAACTGGCTTGGCATTATCAACCAGATAAATGCGAAAATCTATCTCGCGTTTAGGTGTAACCCCTTTCACTTCACCCAAGATATCAGGATATTCTCGGACCACCCTCATAGATTGCAAACTATCGATAGACGAGTTGAGGGATTCAAGATAACACAACGTGACGGGACCCATAGGGTTACAAGAAATTTTTAGGGTATTACCGAGGCGAGTCATGAGCCTCACAACCCTATGCTCAAAAATCAAGGATGGCTCCAAAACTGGACAATTAATCCATGCCCAAAATCAACCCATACCCCATGAAACCGAGAATATAAGCATCACACGAGAACTCTACACTAAAGATAGAGATTTTCAAATCCACGTGGAAACCCCAATTGGATTTGGAACACACACGGGATCATTAACTAGACTAGTACTTAGGTGCAAACTTTCAACTAAACCAGATGAAATAAACTATGCGATGCGCCAGAATCAACCAAAGTACAAACAGGAAAATCAGAAATGTAAACAGGACTTTTAACAGAAACACTACCTCGATCATGAGCTGGAAGAACGATGTTGAGGGGATGAACTCGCCCTCCAGATGGTCTTGCACACTGAGTCTGACCTTGCCCTTGCTTCTTCGGGCAATCTTTGCTGAAATGTCCAAACTCACCACAATGAAAGCATTCACCACTCTTCCTTTTTCTCTTCCTACAATCCTTAATAAGATGCCTAACTGAACCGCAATAATGGCACTTCCTCTTGTCGTTATTGCCCTTGCTATTGTTCCCCTTGTTGCCTTGACTCTTGTTCTTGTTCTGATTGCCTTGACTGCTCTGACCACTTGGATTACCCTGATTTCCTTTCCACTGGGAATCAGTCTTCTTGGCTTGAGTATCATTCATCTTGATCTCTTTCTTGCCACTCCTATTCTCTTCATTGAGTAGGGCCATATTCACCAAACTCTCGAAAGTTGCCCCCAAGGGTATATGAGTCATGGCTAAACCATGTAATGGCTCGTTTAATCCTAGAGCAAAGTATAGGGCCTTCTTCTGAGCTGTGTTAACCAAGTCTAAACCGACCCGAGCCAGTTGATTAAACTTATCTATGTATTCCCTAATAGTCATGTCCCCTTGCTTCAGTGATAGGAACCTTAGTCCAAACATTCCCCGAAAGTCATCCTAAGTCTCAATTGGCCTAGTAGCGGTGGTGACCACCCACCAACGTGCAGCTTCTTCCTTTAGCAACCACACTGCCAATAAAACCCTCCTACGGTCATCTATATCAAAGAAGGCAAAAAGATCTTCGGTTTCTTTCAACCAATTCCTTGCCTCTACATAAGTCTCGGTTCCAATGAAATTCTTGCAACCCATCGCCTTAAAGTTCTTACAAGTTTCCGCAAAATCCGCTTGTGGAGGCTGAGGGGGAAGAGAAACATTAGCTATGGGAGGAGGAGGAGAAACATTAACCACCGGAGGAGGAGGAGGAACATCTGCGGGGCCGGCTTCGGTCGCCCTAGCCTCCAAAAGTCTCCAATACCAAACAGGTACGTGTACTCCCTCCGGAATGGCAAAGTTATTGGCCATACTGAAAATGAAGAAAAAGATAGATTCAGAATGGAGAAAAACGAAGGAATTTTGCTAATGGCTTTTTGGGGAATAGCCTTTAAAATAAACTAGACTTTTCTTTGGAAAATACTTTATACTTGGTTTTGAAAATAGTTTTCAAAAAGTTTTCTAAAAACTTTTTTTTTTCCTTCTCGTAAACCATATGCTCTGATACCAAATGTAACACCCCACCTCCGCCAGGGTGGCTCTTGCAAGCACTCTGACTTTGGAGGGGCGTTTGTACCGGGTAAACATGCATAATGATATATCAAGGCAGAACAAGAACATATGTATATATGTAAACAAAGTAAATAATATAGTAAAACAGCGGAAGATTTCAAACTATTTCAAAACAAGTCTGGTACAACATAATGTCAACTTTCCAAATACACAAGTCTAGATAAAAACAACATCACTGAAAACCTGAAATACATAAGTACTATCCCCAAAATAAGTGATAACCATAGCTAGCTTCATGTCAAGACCGTACATGAGCTAAAATCCCACAAGCAAGCGATCAGAAATCCAAGCTAAGCTCCAATATTCCCACTCTGAGAACCTGGGGGAGAAACGGAAGAAAAGAGGCGAAAGAAGAACATGTCAGTCAAAAAGACTGAGTAAGCCCTACTACAATCAATGTAAACTGATAAAGTTAACTGACATGAGAAGAAGGGATGAACATAAGGATAACAACATACTACCATGATGATTAACTAACAAGGTAGATAAAGGTGTCATCGCATAATCAGGTTTAAGGTTTTTGCACCACAGGTGTACTAGCAAGCTAACCTGACTTGAATAAACAAGTATTGATCCCTTGGCCCAAGCTTTGGCCCAATATCATGAAATGACCCTAATACGAGGTCCAACCAAACGGTCTAATCGATCGGCTCCCTAAGCCTAACTCGTCACGTGTTGGTGTCAATACTGCCCAAACATAATTGTAGTCGGACTGTGCCGGGTCTCCCGTCGGGTGTATCAAGCCCTAGGGTGTCAACCCCTGGACACCATAAACATAAGTGCACAGTCTTAGATCTACTGGTACCTATGCTTGACTTCTCCAAATACGGACTACGTGCACGACCCTAGTCCGTCCGGAACTACATCGGCGTACCACTCTGCCGTCGTTTTTGGTCACTTACCTCAAGTCCAGTAATCGTGCCCCCACCCTAGCCTAGTCCCTAGGGTCTTAATGATACAAACTTAGGATTACTGCTGGAGTGGACCCCCATTGCTAAGATTTTCTAGTGGGTTAAGTACGGTTTAACCCTTTTATTAATCATGGATTAACTTGGTTAAGTGTAACGATGAGTTCACGACTTAACCCTGATTAATCTACCAAGCCCAAATTGGTTAAGTATTAAGTGGACCATGACTTAACCCTAATCATGAGGCATTATTTAATTTAATGTGCCTTAACCTCTCACATTAGACCTTGTTGTGGTTACTAGTTAAGCCGGGCGGGTCCGGGTATCTTTACACCACAACTTGGTCTAACCTCGGGTTCAAGGTACAACATGACCAACTTCTCACATTGGGTCCTATTGTTTGTAGCAACTAGTTAAGCCGGTCGGTTCCGGGTAGGTTTACGCTACAAACTCAACCCAAACTCGAGTTGGTCACACTTATATTTTCTAAGTGTCATGTCCATCATGTTTCCAAAACATATTACAAGTTTTCAAGAATTTGGGTAGACCTAACTTAATAGGTAAATTCCCAATGGGTAGACCTAAATTAATAGGTAAATTCCCAATCTTATGTTTTCATGTCTTTTAAGTTTACCCAACCCCAAACGCAATCCCATCGCTTACATAATCGCAATAGCGCATAAAGGATAGAAAGAGGGAACTTGGCATAAAGATAACAAAAGGTGTTGTAGCCACAAGTTTAACATAGTGGCATATGAAATGTACATATGTTCATATACTTGCATATTACATTTTTAGGCCTCAAAAGTATGCATAAAACCAAACTTAGCATATTGGTGATACATGGTGCTAAATGACATGTAGAAATGGCCATAAGTTCGCATTTAGCCTCACATGTAAGTTATCATAAGAGATATGATAACTTACATGTTGCCAAAATGCAACCTTTAGCATAAAGCTTGAAGCTTTACGTTCATAAACCCAAGATAAGCTTGCATAACATGATAACATGAGCAAAATGATCAACCATAACATAACTTGCATATCATATGGCAAACTTGCATATCATAACATAGCAAACTTGCATAACATAACATGATAAACTTGCATATCATAACATGGCAAACTTGCATAACATAACATGATAAACTTGCATATCATAACATGGCAAACTTGCATAGCATAACATGGTAAACTTGCATATCATAACATGGCAAACTTGCATAGCATAACATGGTAAACTTGCATATCATAACATGGCATACTTGCATAGCATAACATGGTAAACTTGCATATCATAACATGGCATACTTGCATAACATAACATGATAAACTTGCATATCATAATGATCAAACACAACTTTCATCATTCATTAACTTTAGAGTTTAAATATGAAAGTAGAAAAGGGCTAACAAATTCTTATGCAGACACAAATATATTAATAGATTGAGACAAGCCCTTATGAAATCAAATAAACCCAATATGAAAGCTCCAAATCAATAAAAACCCTTGCTTTATGATGTAAATATGGAAACTTGACTTGAATGCAAGCTAATGATGCTCATACAAGCTTGAAAACACTTGTATGCATTGAAAATCTCTCATAGAAATAACTTAGGAATTTTATGAAGAGAGTGGAGGCCATGGGAGGAATGATTTTGCCATAGTTTAGTTACTTGAATGAATAATGATGATTTAGGGTTAGGTTAGGGGCTTATTTATAGAGATTAGGATTAGTTTCAACCTTAGGATTAAACCCTAATTCCAATCTCAGCCCTTAAAACCGAATCTGGCCCCAAAACCTAACCAAAACCCCAAAATGGTGCAGCAGGCAAAACTGCCCGGCTGAACCAAGTCGACAGCCAAGTCGACATGGCTGTCGACTTAGGTCCAACCAAGTCGACTCCCAAGTCGACAGGGCTGTCGACTTGGGTGCTCTGGCGGGAATTTTCCCGCCTAGCCTAATCTGACCTAATTTCCAAATTCAAACTTGAATTTGAAATCTGTTTTTACTTTGAAATTTTCTGAAAACTTCGTTGGGCCTTAATCGGGTCATACGGACTCCGATTTTCGAAAACTCGGACTCTATTTCGCGTATTTTTCCGAGACCAACGCAATGGCATAGCCCGTTTCCCTTGATTCAGATTTATAAATTAAATTCTGCCTCGATTTATGTTATAACAGGTTATTGAAAATACGGGTTGTTACAGAATTCGTTTTCTATTCAATTCAATTTGAATTCGTTTTTTTTTATTCAATTCAATTCGAATTCGTTTTCTATTCAATTCGATTCGAATTCATTTTCTATTTTATATCAAAATCGAATATTTCATTTACATGACAATTTTGTATAGTGTATATATATATATGTTAAAAATTATATTTTTAACAATCAAATCATTTTCACGTTTCATATATATATATATATATATATCGTTTTCATTTCATATATACATCATTTTCACATTTCATATATATATATATATATATATATATATATATATATATATCGTTTTCACATTTCATATATACAATATTTTCACTTTCAATATATTAGATATTTTCACTTTCAATATATTCGATATTTTCACTTTCAATATATACGATATTTTCACTTTCAATATATTATATATTTTCACTTTCAATATATTCGATATTTTCACTTTCAATATATACGATATTTTCACTTTCAATAAATTCGATATTTTCACTTTCAATATATTATATATTTTCACTTTCAATATATTCGATATTTTCACTTTCAATATATACGATATTTTCACTTTCAATATATTCGATATTTTCACTTTCAATATGTTCGATATTTTCACTTTCAATATATTCGATATTTTCACTTTCAATATATTCGATATTTTCACTTTCAATATATATATTATTTTCAATATATATAATTCATTTCACATCATGATCAATTTTCACACAGAATACAATCAAACAAGTCGTCCATGGTTTGTGGACGACGGGGAACAGTTCATATATGCAGTTATGAAATAAATAACTGAACAGAAAATTTAAAGTGAGAGAATTCTCACTTTCGGTGTCCACTCCGTCAGCTTCAATTTCTGAATTTCAGTTCTGTTCAGATTTGAATTTTCCCCAGATTCTGATTTGCTCTGTTTTAGTTCTAGACAGTTCTGAATGGTAGTGTCCGTCGATGCGAATCCCACGCAACTTGAATCGTCCGATTTGGTCCTCATACGAAGGAGTTATTGCATTATATACATTGGATAATTTAAACAAGGATTAATTAAAATAATTATTTCCATATTTACCCCTAATCTCCTTCACTAACCCTTTGGCCCCATCTTCTTCTTCGTGAAAATTGTACCTAACAAAACCCATACGCTCTAATTTAGGGCTCCCAAAAACAATCACCTCCCTGCGTCGGAACCTCATCAGAATACACCACGATGCCGCCCTAGGTGGCGCCTCTCTACGCCCCTAACCCGGAGCCGTTCGATCCCCCCGACGTCGTGCAAAACCGATGTGAACTCCATCCATTTCAAGGTAAATCCTGGCCATAACGAAACCCTAATGATGATCTTAACCGTACTAAGGTGAAGAGCTCACGTTGCTATTAAATTTCCCCTTTGAAAGCTCGGAAAATTGATGAACGAATTAAGTGAAAAATGAGGACAAAAATCTGAGTTTTATCGGCCCTTGAATTCATCAACTGGCGGCTGACAATTGGGTTTGACCACGGGTAGAGAAAGGCTAGGGTTTTGACTAGGTGGTATATATATATATATATATATAATAATAATATTTAATTCAAATTTAACTTGTTTATCACCACGAACTTCAAACGAACCCCAACGACTGTCGTCTCTAGCTAAATACCCCCATCCCGGACACAATGGGATATGTTTCGTAAGCCAATTCGACTGTTACAGTTAGTTATTCTTCAAATTAAAATATAAAACATTTAAATTTTGATTTGAACGTACATTTTAATTTGTCGGGCCCACACTGACTCGAAAAATTCCAGAAATATATTTCTAGCATCGTATCGACGATACGGTCCTAACAAAACTAGTTTCGTCGAATTCTGAGACCGTTTGAAAAATGGTCATTTTCTGGTCGATCGAAATTGACAAAACACGTTTTCCTTTGCCACGCTCACATATTGATTCGAAAAATTATGAAATTTGAAACCTAGCAATAACTTGACATCGCGGATCCAACAAAAGTGGTTTCGTCGAAATCCGAGGTCGTTTGCAAAATTTCCATTTTTAAGGGCCTGAATTCTATAGCGACTATTCAGAATTTTCAACTGGACATATCTTTTTATCCCCGCTATGAAATTTTGATTTTTCGGATTCGTTGGAAAGATATCATCAATTAGATTCTAATGTTTTTGGTTTCACTAAAATCCGGATTGTTTTGCACCCGGTACGTTCATTTGAAGTTTGAAATCGAATTATCGAACTACCGCGCCATTTTCAATTCTATTTATAATTATATATAAATATTTATATTCTAACGACGATGCGTATAATATATACGTTCGATTTATATTCAAAATAAATTTCTCGTCGATATTATTTAAAATAGTCTATTTTGAATCTTCAAAATTTGCTAAAATTGCCAAAATAAAAATTTTAAACTGGCCCAGATTTTACGGGTTATTACAGAATAGTATAGCTCAAGTTAAGTTGGATTGTCACTCTTTCCCAGCTTGAAGATTTGTCGAAGTTTTGCTTGGATTCTCTTTTCAGATGCTATGGCTGGCTCTTGCTACAATTAGGAATATAAATGTTGTTTTATGCTTCTTTATTTTGTAGGACAGATGATACTCTGATATTGTAAAGAAATCGCTGTACAAACTATTTTATCAATAAAGCAAAGTTTTATTTTCCGCTGTTTTAATTTTTGTCTGTCTTGTAATTCATCTGCATCTTTTACCTTAAAATGCTCCACAGAACTTAGTGCATTCCCTTTGTGAGTGACACAAACGGATGTGGGGTGTTACACGTGGTATCAGAGCTGAAGGTTACCAGATCATATAAAGGATTTGAAAAATTATTTTCAAAACGGTTTTAAAAGAAGCATTTTCAAGAGAAAAGATTTGTTTAAAAGGCATATTCCCCAAAGCCATACGCACTATCTTCTCTTTCTCTGTTTGAATTCTTGTCTCCTTCTTTCTTGAGTCTCTGGGGCTCCTGGCTTTCTGGGAGGAAACCTCATCGATGGGCGAAGTCGTACCTGGCTTCCATCCATACCCGTAGTTGTTTCACCTGCGGCCAGTTTTTTTTCAAGCTTATAGGGTTTTCTGTACGATGGAAGCAGCTTTCGAGAGATTTGTCAACATGACTACACACGGAAGAGGATGAGGAATTCATGGATGTAGATTTAGCTCACAAAGAAGGAAGGAATTATAAAACCTAAGACAAGAAGAAGTATCTTTACTATGGTGTAATAAGGCATGTAATTAAGGGCAAAGGACAAGATTTTCAGAAGGGCAAGTACTTACCTTAGCCACCAAGCGTACCTAGGAGAAATGTAGTAAAGTTCTGTTGGAAGAGCCTAGTTTTGTTGTTCGTACTCTTTCCTTTGGTTTTAGCGCTTCGCATTTGTTCATATCCACTTCCATAGTTGAGTCTCTGCACCATAGTACTTGTATAGTAGAAAGATCCCACTAGAGTCTCAAATCCGATTGGTGGTCTGACCAGTTTATTTTTGGTTAGTAGGGATTTGAGAATAGGTATCAAGTTTGCTTATATCATCTCACGTAGATCATCTAAATTCGGAGGAGATATTCCTTGGGTGCTTGTCCGATATTGGTTTAGGCCTTTGGGGCTTGTACTTGAGGAATGTCGAGTTCGACTAGGATGGTTTGCGTGAGAGATGAATAGTTGTGGCAGGCACTCTAAAAAGTACGTAGTGACCTTTCGACCCTTATAGTTATGGCATGGTGGATAAGAGGGAGACCTCTAATCATCTTAGTACATACACTTGGTACCGTGATTGACATCTGTTTATTTTGAAAATGGAGGTCAGAAACTTCACAACCGTGAAGTTAAATTAGTTAAGATACAGTGAAGTAAAGCTCAAGAAGGCTAGATACTAGCATCATACCCTTTTCCTTAAGGGTGCATCCTTGATTTCTTTTGTTTGTAGGAGCTTTACACATAATTTTTTCTCTCTTTCCAAAGTATATCCTCTAGGTTGTATCTTCGATCCTTAGGTAAAAACTCTTTTGGATGTAAACATGTATTTGAAACATATTATGGTTGATGGTTGCGAGTGGTTGCTAATGGTTGCTCGTGAATGCATATACATACGTATTAGGCCCTAGATCATTTCGGACGCTTCCATATTGCATTTACAGATATGTATTTGTTTGTAAGTTGTACTTGATATGTTATCATATGGATGTTGCATATGGATGAATGGCTATGCACACATGTAGTATTTACATAACAAGGGTTGCTTGCATACATGATTGGACGCATGGCACTGACATGATTCCCATTAAGGAGGTCGACTGAATCAGTAGACCGCCTGATTTTGCACTAGATAAAGACATATACACGCACTATGCATATAAACATGAAAGCATTAGAAATCTTTTAAGGACAATAAATGCCTGTGATTGAATGGTTGAGTAGATGGGTGATTGGATGGTAGGACACATTCTTCCTAACTTGAAGATTTCGGGGACGAAATCCTTTTAAGTGGGGGAGATGTAACACCCCGTAATTCTGTAACACTAGGATTCAAAAATCAAGGCAGAATTAAATTTTAAAGTCAAAATCAAGGGAAACAGGTTGCGCCATTGCGTTCGTCTCGAAATTATGCTTGGAAACGAGTCCGAGTTTGCGAGAATCGGAGTCCGTATGAGGGAGATATGACCCTCCGAATTTTCAAGAATTTTCAGAATCGAAAACAGATCGAAATTCGAATTCGAAATTCGAATTCAAACCCAGAAGCGGGCTGGGCGGGAAAATTCCCGCCCAGGACCCAGGTCGACTGGGGAGTCGACTGGGTAGTCGACCCCCCTTGACCAGGTCGACTGCCCTGTCGACATGGGTGTCGACCTGGGTGCAAAACCCACTTTTGGGCCTGGGTGCATTCTGATGTACCTGGTCTCGTTTTCTGCCTAGATTCATCCACCTAATCCTATATAAGCAGCCCCTAGTCTCCTTCACTATTCACAAATCTTCTCTAACCTTATGCTGCAAAGATTCTTGGTGAACATGGCTTCTTCTCCTCCTCTTAATTAAATAATAAATAAAATAATATGTAAAATAAATCAAGACGAGGAAATGTTGCTCAAGACTTTCAAGAGGAGATTCAAAACAAGCTGGGATTCAAGTGAAGATTCAAATGACTTCAACGACTGTTTTTCTACGAATCTAATCTAATCTCTGTAAGTCAGTTACTTTTTAGATTTGAATGTTTTTTGTTATTCGTGACATGAAATTAAAGGAATAAAAGAATATGCCAAATCTTTCGGTTCGAATCAATGCTTATATCCTTGGACCTAATTAAGAACTGTTATGATTCGATGACCAATAAGACTGTGACTATGAAACTATGGACCTTAAAACCATATGCCTCTTTGACTATGAACATTGCCTATGACTATGAACATTGCCTATGACTGTGACTCATGACTATGAGAATTATTTCCTTTGACTATGAACACAAGCCTATGCCTTTGATTAGGAAACATAAACTATTGCCTATGACATAACAAGGACAACTGTGACTAAAACACCTATGATTCATGACTAGGAAAGTGTTGCTTAAGTTTTGTGACTGTGAAATTGGGTCTAAACCTGATTATCTATTATGTCTATTCTTGATTTTCTTTGGTTTTTGATCTTGGGAATTTACCTATTAAGTTAGGTCTACCCATGTTCTTGAACCTACATCGTTATTTAACCCTTTTTATGTCATAACATTTTCAGATCTATAGGCCTTCGATGTTTTAGATCAATTTATTTCAGTGTAATTCGCTAGGTCTGTAATTAGTAAATTGTCATTTTATGCCAGTTATCATGTCTATCTTTTTCATAGCATCTTTGGTTCATTCCCTATTTTCTATGAATCTAGATTTAACTATAATCTAGATTGAATCACGATTATACGAACGATGGGAATACGATTTGGGCAAAATATGAAATTTACTAAAACATAGTTATAAACTTGGAAATTGGCATAAATTGGGAACATGTATTATGGCATGATTATAAAAATGCAAATTGGATAAATTTGACATGAATTATAGGATGTGCAATTTGAATCTTGTATTGACTTGTAAATCTAGCATTCACATGAATTGTGAACTAGAATAATAAGTCTAGTTTGACATGAACTGTAATTAGAATGTTAAATCAGAATTGGATTAGCTAATTTGGCATAATAAGTATATTGGTATAAATTTGAAATCGGCCATAATTGTGAGTAATTGTCATGTTTAGCAAAATCATGGTTAGTGACACTTAATTTGGTATAGTTTACATACCAAAAAGCATAAATTTGGTATAGAGGGGGAAATGGGCCATAATAATAAATGTTGACAATTTACATTAAGAGAGTAATTATGAAATAAGTAAATTAGGAATAATTTACTTATAGAATTTTCTAAATGAGAAAATGTATATTTAGACAAATTAAAGGTTTATTAACGATATCTCTTAATAACACACCAGAAAGTTCTAGGGTGACAGAGAGGATAGTGTCTAGGCTTGGGTTTGGAAAATACAAGTTTCCTGCTCTCCCTGGCTATCCCTAACTGATCCGACGGAGGGGATGGTTACTTTCAAAACCTGATTTGAAAATTAATCAAAACCCTTTGAACTTAGAAAACACGAATATGCCTAACCCGAGGTTTGACTGAGTTGCGATGTAAACCTGCCCGGAACCGACCGGCACATCCAGTAATCGCAACAATATCTGTCTAATGTGAGTGGTCGCGGCTTTAATTTATTTAGTTAAAGCTAGAACAAGAATGGTAGGGTTAAGTTAACTAAGTCACTTAACCAATTCAACATGATAACCAAACCGATGGGTGGGGTTAGGTTCATACAGACACTTAACACAGTTAAGCTAAAATGCGAGGGTTAAGTCCATAGGAACACTTAACCAACTTAATACAGTTAAGCTAGAATGGGAGGGTTAAGTCCATAGGAACCCTTAACCAAACTTAACATTGTAACAAGACAAGATTTGTAGGGGTTAAGTAACTAAGAAAACACTTATCCAAATTAACATGTTAACTAGACTAGAAGGTGGGGTTAAGTAAAGTTAATACACTTAGCCAAATTAACATGTTAACTAGGCTAGAGGTTGGGGTTAAGTAAAATTTAATACACTTAGCCAATTTGATATGTTAGCTGGACTAGACCGTAGGGTTAAGTAAACTTGAACACTTAACCATCAGATTGTGATAAATGAATAGGGTTAAGTCTAAATCATGAAGGGATAGTACTTAACCTTTAATAAAGTGTTAGTTAAAACAGATGGGCAAGGTTAAGTTAAAAAGGAACACTTAACCAATACAGGATGAATGAACAGGGTTAAGTAATAAGAAATACTTAACCAATATAACTTGGTTTGTGGTAGGGTTAAGTCAACATGAATTATTGATAACACATAACCAGTTTATCAGGATAAATGAAGAGGGTTAAGTTAGCTTGAATTGACTAAGGACACTTAACCAATCCAAATTGACGAGAAAGAGAACTAAGTAGTAAACCTTAGTTAAGAAAACAACGATTCTGGAAACTAAGTGGTAAACCTTAGTTAGCAAAATTAAGTAGTAATTCTTAATATAACACGGGAAGGAGCGAACGTCCGTCTGATTAAAACGAAGGCTCCAACGAATTGGGTTACGAAGCCTGAGGCTTCGAGGGGACGTGAGGGTACTCTTGGTATCCCTCTGTGAGGCTGCAGATGATCCGCCTGGGCTCACATAGGTTAACGTCTGCGGTAGAAGAACCAAGGGTATGCCTTGGTTGCAAAATATGGCAACCTAAAGACTAGGGTGGACCAGCGTGATTCGGCGAGAAACCGGTAGCCCTGTGATAGCAACTCGTCGTCTAACATCCATCTTGAGTCAATCGAGATACGTGAAGCGGAAAGGCGGAGAACTCGAAAATACCATATACTTGCTATCTAGTTATGGGTGAGGATGGCCATAGGTTAGTGGGGCATAAGGGGCCTGCGTATAGTTCTCATTTTTCAAGGTGTGCCTTTCATTAGTTGAGGGAGGGGTCGAGTGGGACCATAGCCACTGGAATAAAAACAGACCTTAGCATCTGCATCGGCAGATATCTAAAAGCTCCCGACCGAGTCCTGTGTTTCTTGATTTGCCCTGCCACAGGACTCGGGCCGCACATTACAGGACAAGTGCATCTAGACAAGCGATAACGATTCGCGATACATGCGTGGGGAAGTCTAGGAACGTATACCACTCAAGGTAGTGTGTCCTAGACTTGGGGGCATCGTTCGATAGGTAGCATAATCCCTAGTTGGACTAGGTGGCATAAACCCTGAATCCGAGAAGCGTTCAGCAGATAGCGTAAACTCTAGTCGAATCTAGAAAGCACTTGATAGAAAACCCTAGATTAGATCTAGGTAATAAATAATAAACGTATGCCAGAAGGCAATGGAAAAATACAGGGATTGAGATCACGTTATCGTTACTAGTTGGGACACTAGTTAGGTGGTGCAGAGATATAGAAACCAGTATAACAAGGAAATAGCGAAGTGGCGAAAGTATTAGAGCATATCCAGTTTATCTTGTCTTAGCATATCTTGTGTTAATCTTGTCTAATCTTGCTGATCCTCTCATCATGGTGTTATCTTGTGTTCAGTTAATTCATGTCGTTTTGTTTTTCCATGTTCACATGCTAGAAGTAACTGAACTTACTCAGGCTTTATGTCTGACTCTATTTTTCTTTCGTCTTCTTTTCTTCCGTTTTCCCCCTCCCCCCAAGTAGTAAAGGAGGGAATAGTATAGCTCAAGTTAAGTTGGACTGTCACTCTTTCCCAGCTTGAAGATTTGTCGAAGTTTTGCTTGGATTCTCTTTTCAGATGCTATGGCTGCACTAGTACAAAACAGTCTTATTGCTTCGCCTGATTTGCATCGGTTGTGGTAACAAGCGATGCAAACAGTGTTATTTGCATCGCTTTTAATTAAACAGACGATGCAATAGTGACAAAGAAAGCAATAGATCAGACAAAAAGTTATTTTCTTCAGTTTTTTTAAAAAACCGATGCAATTTATGACAGCAAATGTTTGCATTTACTTGATTAGCATCGGCTTTTTCTTAATTGGTTTGCAACCGATGCAATTTATATATAGTGAGTCAAATAAAATTTGGTGAATCGGGTTAAATTTCACTTGAACCGTTATTTCCCACTTAAGTCTAATTTTTTCCGTTCATTCGCGCCCTATGTCTAATTTTTCCATTCATTCGCGCCCTATTTTCGCTTTGCCACTTCAGACACTAACAAGAAGAAAAAATTGTAAATCAGCAGTAGAAGAAAACACGCAGATAAATTTTTCTTTGATTTCGATCTGTTTAGGAGGATTTGGATTCGCCTCATCTTCTTCCATCGAAGGTACTAGATTTCTACTATCTGTAACCCTAGTTTTGTGTAAATTTTGATTTGGGGTTTTTTGTTTCGCTGTTATCTTTAATCGTTCCATTTATTTGGGGTTATTTCGTTCTCTGTTAAATTGAATTCGCTGTATTTATTAGGGGTTATTTCGTTCTCTGTTAAATGATTGTAAAATGGTTTCATATAGCAGATACAGTCAATTGTTGGGCCTTTCTTCCAGCTTTTCCCTCGCATCCACGTCGACATTAGGTAATGATTAATCCCTAAATTTACCCTTTTTCTTTGATTGATTTTGTCTCTATCAAGCTGAATTGCCTTAACACGTATTTCTCTCTTCGTTGTTTTGTTCCCATAATCAAGTTTGGACAAATAATTTTTGCCTCATTCGTGTTTGGGGTTCACGTATGTTATTCACCTGTTTGATTACTGTTTATTTTTAATTCGTTTTGTTTCTCTACTGCTTGCTCTTATTGCATTTATCATGGTGTTACCCATTCATCATTTTAATAGCATTTATATTGCTGATGCTTGTTTTGTTTGCATATGTTCATATGTTCTAATGATCTTGCATATTGTATTGGTTTTTCTGTTGTGGCCAATTCAGCATACATCGTTCAGTAAATGTACTTACCGTCTGTTTAATATAAATGTGGTAAATGACTAAGAATTGAACGCTTAAAAATGTAAAAACAAACTGATTAATTTGAATGGTTTAAAAATGTAAAAACAAACTGATTAATTTGAATGGTTTAATATAAATGTTAACTTGCTCGGTTATGCATTTAAAAATAAATTATGTATTGCCTTTGTTAAATCAAAGAGGAGAGAAAAAGTGGGAAAAAAATAACTTTAACTGGAACACATGTAGCGTGCAAGTTGTTGCGCTATTTTCTCCTTTTTTTTCTAGGAAAAAGAAGACCATTTCTGGCAAAAGTACTGTAGGGTGTAATCTGGTAATTCATAATCCGCAGCGTTTACCCTGTTTCCTTTTCAGGTAACATACCAAAATATAATTCAATAGAAAGGAATAGAGAATTTATTACTCCTATATAAGAGAGTAATGTGTTACATTTTAATTTTATTATGTTTTATATTTTAGGCAAGCTTTGTATTTGCAGCAAACCATTTATAATTTGCTTGGTCCACGTCTTTGAGTAGAAAGCTGCTATAAATACATGCATTTAATTAGGTGGCCAAAATAGGATCATACACACTTTGATGTTGCGTATAATTAGCAGAATCAAGGGCGGAACTAGCCCTATGATCAGCTGGGCTGTAGCCTAGGGTAGCTGATTTTTCTAGAAAATGCGTAAGGCTACAAAGCCTAACCTAAACTTAAAGAAACCCTAGCTGTGCATACCGTCGTTCCCAGCTTTTTTGCTCATTCTCATTTGTCTAGAAACTGGGGAAATGAAGCAGTAGCATTGTCTGCATGGCTTGATTAATTGTGTGATGGTAAGTCCGTGCCTTCGCAAGTCTGTGCTTCATTTTTGGTTCTTTTTTGTTTTGTTTACGCACCCCGTCAATATTTCGTAAGCCCGGATGCTGATATCTCTCATTCTCATAGTTTTCTTTTACTTCCATCATGATTCAGACAATAGAGAAATCTACTTCTTCATTCTATCAAGCATAATTTGGGCAATTCCATATTTTTTAATTTTAAGCAATTTAGTTTGCAGATTAGCAATAAATGGTAATTTCAATGTAAAAACTCTATTGATTAGGCTTTTCAATTTTGATTTCAATTACAAGACTGTAGCCTAATTTGTTTTGATTATATTGCTTATTTGATTCATAAATTATAATTCAATTTGCAGATATTTTATTTGTTTGATTTTTTTCTCTAAATGACAGTTAAGAACTATTGAACTCAGCTTGAAAACTGAAATGATAACCTAAATGACAATCACTCTTTGATATTTTATTTGTTTGCAGATTAGCAATAAATGGTAATTTCAATGTAAAAACTCTATTGATTAGGCTTTTCAATTTTGATTTCAATTACAAGACTGTAGCCTAATTTGTTTTGATTATATTGCTTATTTAATTCATAAATTATAATTCAATTTGCAGATATTTTATTTGTTTGATTTTTTTTCTCTAAATGACAGTTAAGAACTATTGATCTCAACTTGAAAACTGAAATGATAACCTAAATGACAATCAGCTTGAAAATTATTGATTAGGTTTTTTCTCTAAATGCAAATATTTTATTTGTTTGCAGATATTCAATTTTTTTTCTCTAAATGACAATCACTCTTTGATTCTAAAATATAACTACATTGGATAGCTTATGTTAAAGTTTGAGATTTATTATTTCTCTAATAAATAGATTTCACTAGTATTAACTCTTTATATCACTACAGCAACTTCTAAAAGATCACTTTTAGGTAGGAAATATGTCAAAACGATGAAATGTAAAGCTCGTTGCATAATTAAACTAAATATCACGCATTTAAAGTAAAATATGAACCTAGTCGTTATGATTATGAAGTATTTTCTTAGTTTCGTAAGTGTTATGTATTATTAACTAGAAAAGCTAACTTTAAAAAAAAATCACCCTTTAAAGTTAGCCCACCCTTATGTCAATTCCTAGTTCCGCCCTTCAACAGAATCATTGACTAAACTGAAGGAAATTTAATGCCTAGGCATTATCCGCAGCAAGCAAACAAACTGACTTGTCCATATTTCTGTTGTTTTGTGTATTATTCATCTCATGTCTTATGTCGATTTTTAGTTCGTTTTTATCCATATATAAAAGCTCCAAACTCAAATACTAGTTTGCTGTTCATTTTGTTTTTTCCTTCAAATAGTCGTTGTTCACGTTGTTCACATCATGCCAGTCCAATTGGTTGCCTTCACTCGATAAAAAAAGAGAAACGTCACAGCGACCCGTGAATTAGCATCACAAATATTACAATGATCAAGGGGTGGACGGTAGGATATTGAAGGGCAAAAATAATTGGATGACTATGATTGATCCTGGATTTACCGGTACTGCTCCTCGTCGGTTGAAACAGAATGGTAAAAAAAATAGAACATATTTTTAAGATATTATTTGAGTGTATCTTAAATCTTGATTTTGGACTTTGTTGTTATTTTTGTTTTGCAATATAATTTTTATTTTAAAGAGAGATGATTGTTTTATAACCTTACTAGTATAAAAAGGAAAACACTAGTTTAAAATTAGTCTTTTTTTTCCTTTTTCAAAAGTTCAAATGTTTAGTGAAAACATATTCTCTAATATAAAGTGTTACATTTAAAATTTTATACTATACTTTTTTTCTTTGGTTGTGTTAAAACTCATGGGAAACGATGTTGTCAACGGTTATTTGTTATGTAAAATGATTTTATATGATAGTTGATTACTTTATGAAATAACTTTGATACCAGAAGGGAACATCACGCCCTGTTATTTTAGAAATCCATAACCTGGATTTTTAGGAAGAATATGATCCGAACATTATATAAATAGTGCTTATACATCTCTATAGTGTATACTTGCAACTCATATAATAGTCTATATATACAGGATAACATATATACAATAAGAGCCTCTTAAATCTCGAAAATCCAAATATCAAAATAGAGTGATCCAGGCATGCGAATGTATTAGTATGATAAAGTCGTGAAATTTAAAAAGGAAAATCATAAAAAATTTAAGGTTATCAAGAAATTCTAAGATCATCAGAAAATGGGGGCTTGGTCAAATTCCGGTGGTGGAGCTGATCAGAGGGGGTTGCTGTTTGGCGTAGCGCTACTGGGCGGGGTAGAAGGTCGGGGAAAATATAAATGAATTTTCCCATCAACTAATTTGAGCAAACGAGATGGATTTAAGGTTTGCAACTGTTTATTTTTACCGCTGTTCGCCATGGAACTGCTCTGTCGTGAGGTCACTGGAGAGTGTCGCACTTGGACGAGGACATCGGGCGTCGAGTCGGCAACATGTCGATGGGTTTTAAGGGATCCTTGTGTGTTGTGATGATAGAAGTAGGGGGAGGAAGGTGGACGAGTGTTTAGATATTTCAGCTTGAACATCCAGATTTCAATACAGTGGATCGAAGAGGGATTTAGGCTTGGTAATGGGTTCAAGGAGAGGTGATACATTTGCTGGCACAGTCGCAGGAGATGTGCGGTGGTCCGAGGATCGGTGCATGTGCACACAAATGCTATGCACGAGAACCACTGGAACAAGAAACAAAAGAAAGGAGAGGAAAATTAAAAGGAAGTTACCAGTAGTAGATTGTAGAAAGGAACAAGTAAATTAATTCTTCAGAAGTTTAATGAAAATACAGTCACCGTTTCTATTTTGCACCTTTGAGTATTCAATCTATAGTGAATAGAGTTACATTCATAGCTACAATAGTGTTAACAACGAACACATTTGACAGTTAATTCAAACAAAGAAGAAAGGCTAAAACAAGATACCCCATTTAATTGAACTAAATCTGCAAAATTGCACCAAATTGGGTTGTGTACTGGAAAGAAAAGAGTTGGGCGAAATGTTTTAAGGTTTGTGATGATACCTGAATGAAGAATTGGTTTAAGACCAGGTTAGTAAGTGTTTATTTTTGTTTATCTGGAAAGCAACAGTAGAACGAATTAAAACTGGAACAAAGAAGTAGAAGGCGTGAGTTGCATAACGTGAAAAGAATACTGGTATACATATTAATATATTATATACGTGAGTAGCAAAACAGAAGCCATGAACTGGCAGGCAAGAAGGGAAGGAACGGCACGCACCGGTAAAGTAAATATGAAAGGAAATGGAAGAGAGAGGCTGAGGGTGTTTGCATGGCTTGGACGTGGAACGTATGACATGGGGAAAGGGGTTGTGAATGGGATCGGTGGCATGGAACGAGGTGGGAGAGGTAACCGCCATAACTGTAGAAAAGAAAGAAGGGAGGGGATGTGGGTCGGTGATAGACGCTGGGCCAAATGGGTTTGATCATAGTGGAAAGGAAAAGTAAGATAAAACAAGGAAAAATGGGCTTTACAAGCATGGTTGAAAACCATTTTTCTTTGTTTTGACAATTTTCGGGCTACGGCAGAAGCCCTGTAAACCCAAAACTCATCGCGATTACTTACGCACTTCAAACCCTACTTCTGTTTTTCAGCAGTGGATTCTGAATTAGGTAATTTCAGTTTTATCCCTTTGTTTTAAAGGTTGCTTCAACCTTTTGTCCGATGCAAATATTTGATTGTTTGAATTTCCATTGTCTCTAGCTTATTTTCTAACGAACTTACACAAGTATATGTCTATGCATCATTAAAAGTCATTTTATGTCAAGAATTATTGAAGAATTTTTTTGGCACCCCCACTCTATAATTCCTGGCTACGCCCCTGATTTGCGCCAATCACATCGGATTATATACTGAAAGTGGATATCTTAGAAAATGCCATGTGGAACAACTCATTTTGTGTTACAACTATAAATACCTTATTACCTTAGAATAAATAATTATTTAAATAATTTTTTGAAGTTCCGTTTCAACACTAGTACGCCAAAACTACTAGTCATATTATGCATTAATTTGTAAATAGAATCTGAATGGACATAACAAGTTTGAATGGACATAACAAATTTGTTGAATCAATACTAAACATTATTTGAATGGTTTAAAAAATAAAGAGCAACCAGTAAACTTTACCATTTTATAAATGAAAATAACCAAATTATTTTGAATAAATGACCCAGATTAAAAAAAATTATGATTACAATTCAAAGTAAAATCAGTAAAACTTGAGAAAAATTAGAGGGTCACTTTAGTTGGATCGTACTTGTTGGTATTCAAATTATAAACATTAAATTAGATATTGGTTGTTGTTGGTATTCATTTTTTTTCTTTTCATTATGTAGTGTCTCTAGCATTTGCAAATGGATCGTAACTGGATGTACAACATAAAACGTAGTGATGCTGAGTTTCTAAATAGAATTGAAGACTTCATCAATTGTGCACTGCATGATCAATCAAGAACAGTGGAAGAAACTATTTTTTGTCCGTGTAGATTCTGCAAAAATAAGAGGAGATTTCGTAACATAGATCAGATTAGAGATCACATAATTCGATATGGGTTTAAACAAAACTATACGCGGTGGATATGGCATGGTGAAAGTATACTTAGTGGAGCTAGTTCTAGTAGTCATGTGAATGACGAGAATGACGAGGAAGATAACGTGAATAATGAGACAAATAATGAATATGATGAGAATGCTTGTGTGCAGGAGATGTTTCATGATGTTGAAGATCATTTGATGGAAGAGCCAAAGTTGTTCGAAAAATTATTAATTGATGCCGAGAAGCCTTTATTTCCTAATTGCGCCAAGTTTACAAAATTGTCTGCTGTGCTCAAACTTTTCCATTTAAAAGCGAAGCATGGGTGGAGTGATAAAAGTTTTACATCATTGTTAGAACTTCTAAATGACATGCTTCCAAAAGATAACGAGCTTCCTACTTCTACCTATGAAGCGAAGAAAATTATGTGTCCAATTGGCATAGGGTATAAAAAGATACATGCATGTCCAAACGATTGTATATTGTATCGAAATGAATATGCAAAGCTGCATGAGTGCCCCAAGTGTGGATTATCTCGTTACAAGTCTTCAGGGATTCATAACGAGTTGAATAAAAGAGGATCTCCAGCAAAGATTTTATGGAATTTGCCAATTATACCAAGATTTAAACGCTTATTTGCAAATGAAGAAAATGCAAAAAACTTAAGATGGCATGCAGATGTAAGGAAAGATGATGGATTACTAAGACATCCAGCCGATTCTCCACAGTGGAGAAACATTGATGCAATGCATCCTGATTTCGGTAAAGAAAGCAGAAATCTTAGACTTGGTCTTTGCATAGATGGCATAAATCCGTTTGGCAACCTAAGTAGTCAACATAGCACTTGGCCTGTTCTTTTGGTGATTTACAATCTTCCACCTCACTTGAGTATGAAGCGCAAATATATCATGTTGTCTCTTTTAATCTCGGGACCACGACAACCAGGAAACGACATCGATGTCTACCTAGCTCCTCTTATCGATGATCTAAAACTTTTATGGGACAAAGGTGTGCGTGTGTTTGATGCATATAGTAGAAGTGATTTTACATTGCGTGCCATGATTTTTTGTACCATAAATGATTTCCCCGCGTATGGTAACTTGTCTGGCTATAGTACAAAAGGTGCCAAAGCATGCCCGATATGTCAAGATGATATGATTGTTGAGCGTTTGCATCATTGCAAGAAAAATGTGTATATGCATCATCGTAGATTTCTCCCTTCTAATCACCATTATCGTAAAAAGAAGAAACCTTTTATTGGGGAGATAGAGACTAGAGTTGCTCGTTTGCCATTAAAAGGAAATGATGTTTATGAACAGGTCAAGGACATTGAAAATGTATTCGGCAAAGTTTTTCCTCTTCTAGAAGGCTCGTGGAAAAAGAAATCTATATTTTGGGAACTTCCATATTGGAGAGATTTACAGGTTAGACATTGTATAGATGTTATGCACATAGAAAAAAATGTTTGTGACAGTATCATTGGGACACTTTTGAATATACCTGGTAAGACAAAAGATAGCGAGTAAGCTAGACAAGATATGGTGAATATAGGTATTCGGAAGGATTTAGCACCAATGCAGAAAGGGAAACGCACCTATTTGCCTCCTGCATGTTATACATTGTCCAAAAAAGAAAAAACAAGTCTATGTGAGTGTCTTCGTGGTGTCAAGGTTCCAACAGGTTATTCATCGAACATTAGCAGTCGTGTATCAATGAAGGATTTAAAATTAACTGGCATGAAGTCTCATGACTGCCACGTGTTAATGCAACATTTGTTACCTGTTGCAATTCGAGGTATATTGCCTAAACACGTTAGACATGTTATTACAAAGCTTTGTATCTTTTTTAATGTAATATGTAACAAGGTAATTGATCCTGATACGTTGGATGCTCAACAAGCTGATGTTATCGTTACCTTATGCCGGCTTGAAATGTATTCCCCCCCCCCCCTCATTTTTTGATGTTATGGTGCATTTGATTGTTCATCTAGTAAGAGAAATCAAAGTTTGTGGTCCTGTGTTTATGAGATATATGTATCCATTTGAAATGCACATGGGAACTTTAAAAAGAAAAACAAAAAATAGATATAGACCTGAAGCTAGTATCGTAGAAGCTACTGTAGCTGAGGAGGTTATTGAATTTGTTACTCAATACTTAAAAGATGTTGAGCCTATTGGACTTCGTAGATCTCGACATGTAGGACGACTTGATGGTCAGGGCACACTTGGGTTAAAATTGATTTCAATCGGTGACGAAATGTTTCATAAAGCAGAACTACTTATTTTACAACATCTTAGTGAGGCGCATCCTTACCTGGAGGAGCATATGGCAATGCTAAAGTCTAAAAATCCTTCAAAGAACGAAAGGTGGTTGACAAACGAGCATAACCGCACCTTCGTCGAATGGTTTAAAAAAACGGTAATGGATCGATTATCAGAAACAGACCATAATATTTCCGATACAATTAAATGGTTGGCGTATACACCTCGATTTAAAGTTAACTCTTATGAAGGATATGATATCAATGGGTATGTTTTTTATACGAAACGCCAAGATGAGAAGAGCAAAATGCAAAATAGCGGAGTTAGTGTCGTGGCATCTTCAAGAGAATTTGCTAGTGCTAAAGATAATAAGCCAATAAATGCGACAATGTCATATTATGGAATAATTGAGGATATTTGGGAGCTTGTGTATAAGGAGTTCACGATTCCACTATTTCGATGTAGGTGGGCTGACAACCATCGTGCTGTACAAGTAGATGAACACGGATTCACACTTGTTGACTTTGGTCGAGTTAGTAATGATAACGAGCCACTCATCTTGGCGTCTCAAGCAAAACAAGTTTTCTATGTGACCGATCCAGTCGATAGTAAGTGGTTTGTTGTTCTTCCCGGCAAAAGACGCATTGTTGGGATTGATGATGTGGTAGATGAAGAAGAATATGATCAATTTGATGAGAACCCACCTTTCTCCGTTGGCGTAAGTGTATCGGAAGAAGAAGTTGATTTAAATGCTAATTATGCACGTTTAGATCACGAGGAAGGGTTTTGGATAATGGGGTAATATTTTTTATTGCTCATCATGCTTTGCGATACTTCTAGTATTTTGGGAATAACTACTATATTACCTTTTTTTAGGGATACTTGATTTATCCTAAGTTTGAGAAAGCGGCTGCTACTTGAATCATTTTCAGGTGTGTGTTATTGGTATTGATTTTCCATATTAGGAGTGTTCATTATTCAAATTGATAAAGGTTCTCTTATGTTTTCTATTAGGAGTGTTCATTATTCAAATATAAATCAGTCTTAATTTACATAAACTTCTGAAATATTTGTCAGTTTTAATTTACATAAACTTCTATGCATTTTTGTCAGTTTTAGTTTACATAAACTTCTGTCTCTGATTTTTATTAGATTTTTATGCGACTTGCCAGACATACTTGAAATATATTAATTGCTCTCGACACTTCATTGCCTCACCTGTGAAATTCATATGATGCAACAATATAATCCAACACCTATTGGGGAGCTCAGCCTCATATGGCTTGAAAAATGTCCATGAGAAAATAACTTATTCTGATATATAACTTAAATTATAGTTACCTGTTCTAATAAATTCTCATGTGTTAGAAGTAACCTGTTCTAGTAAAATTGTAGAAACTTATCATATAGTATATACATATTGTATTAATGCGGGTTCAAATCCATTGCATTTCCTAACTTTGCTATCCTCGGACATGTCTGTTTGTGTGCAAACATATAAGCCTGTAAGTACGTATGTCCAAGAAAAAATATATTTTATACTAAACTATATTCTCTGCACATCAAATTATTTTCTAATTATTTGCACGGTCTATTTGGTTTCAGTTCCAACTATTCATTTTAATTTCCTACTTTATATAAATTTTCAGGCCTAAATAGGTGTGCAGTAGTTGGATTGATTGGTTGATTTTTTCACACTAAGTTCAAACATGAACCACTTTCTGACTTTTTGAACCAAATCATCATTTTACACCAAACACGTGTGTAGTAGTTGATTTGATCGGTTGATTTTTTCGCAATAAAATTTAAACATGAACAGCTGTTAGAAACAAAATATTTGTTTTCTGCATTTCATGTATATGTAAGAGAAAATGCCTAATGAAAGATTACAATGAGTGCATGAAAATAATCATGAGAGCGATCAATCTCATTTTATTACCTTCACAATGTACACATTATTTCATTCTTCATATGCTTAATGATCATTTTTTTCCGACTTGTTTTAATTGTTTAATCTTTTTTGTACTCTACTTCTTATTGTCCGTTCCATTTTACCTAACAATAACTTTAGTAGTACAAAATTAATTGTATCCATTTTTGTAGTTTAAACTCAATGGCTTTGTCTCACGTGCTGAATTTGTGCAATGCATACCATGTCAGGAACTTTTCAAGTAAATTAGTTCACAATTTTCTCTCATATTACAGACTTTTTATTGTCAGATTTTTTTTTATTGTTTCACACCAGTACTGTAAAAAAGCGGTAGCCGAATGTATCCGTGAATGACGTGATTACAAATATGTTTACATTGTATGCATCAGCAGCAGCTTGTAAAGGAACAATTTTTCATAGCTCTGTTCACGTATTTTTCCTTTTTATAACTTATCTTTATTTATTTTCATAGGCAGCAGCAAAGATCAGAACCGAAACTTTGAACGTTGGTTTTAGCAGCATCAGACAAAAATTATTGCAACAACATCAGAAAGTGACAGGTAATTATAACTTAACAATCAGTGTACATACATGACTGAAGTAATATAATGAACATAATTTCATTCTTTTTACATGTCCATAAGCAGGAGCAATGGAAATTCAACAATATGGACTTGATGAAGAGCACGACTCTTCTACTTCACAGATGCAAAATAAGAAGAGGCGAAAAGGTCCAACCCCCGGAAAGAAATATAGAACACAAGAACCAAAATACATTGAGTGGAGTGAAAATGGTAAACCCATTGGAAAGTGGGCGAAGTCTTTTAAGGCGGATTTAGGCGATGCAGCTAGATCCAAAATAGATATTACTATTAAAAATTGGGACAGCGTTAGTCAAGGACTCAAGAACACTATTTGGGAGGATGTTAAGGTATTATAAATTCATCAGTTCATTGAACTTGTTAGGTTTCATATTTTGAAATACAGGTATTTCAAATAAAACTGCACTTGTTATCTCAGACCATAGACATAGCAGTGAACTTGTTATGTTTCATATTTTGTTATCTCAGACCGAGTACCATATGGAGGACAAAATGAAGGACATTGTGCTAAGGTACGTTTGTGGAAGATGGAAGGACTTTAAAACAAAATTGATTAGTGGTTGGATTACGAAGACACGAAAACTTCCGGATGATCATAAAGAGCCGTACGAGTTATACGATGGTATTTCACAAGGACAATGGGAAGAGTTTAAGAAGATTTGCGAAACTGAGAAATTTAAGGTATATATATATTCAATATTATATTACTGTTTTATAGGAAATTATATTACTACAAATACCTGCTTGTTAATGTTTTATAGGAAATCATATACTGTTTTATAGGTGATATTGCAGTCGTCTATAGTATTAACTCTCAGGGACCAGGCATGGATATATTAATGATATCAATACTAGTAGCACATAAATATGAAATAAATGTAAACACAATTTCAAAAGGACATTTCTTATTTCATATTCCTTATATAATCTCAAACACTTCCTCAGGTTCTCTGATAAATTTTATAACATAAATACTTTAAATACGACATATATATGTAGATGCTCCAGGATTAATAATAATGACTATTGAGATGGCGGGTCGGGTTTGAGTATTGAGATGGCGGGTCGGGTTTGGGTTTAGGTTCGAATTCAAAACTATATTTTTAAATAGAATTATTACAGTTAAAATGGCCCAATTTTGAATCCACTATCAAGCTTATAAATTGAACTTGAATAAGCAGAAATAACGAGGAATTTGACTACTAAAAACGGTGGAAAACAAATGTTCGAGTTTAGTCTGTGTAAGACGTATTAAAGTTATAACTTTGTAGGGTTTGTGACAATGCTAAGTGCTTGGCATATGAGCCTTCGCCATTATTATTCATTTTAAATAATTTTTAAACAACAAGTGAGAACGCAAAATTGATTCCTTATCTTACCTGATGCAAATTTGATGTTTAATGAAAGAAAACTAATGTTTTAAAATGATTTTTATAGCTGATTGAGTGGCTATTCTTTAAGAAATTTGTATTGTTTGCTTATTAATTGATCATTTGGGTTAGAACATATTTATACGTGAGAAATCAGTCGGATAACTAAAAGTAATATAAAAGTGAGCAAATGAGTATTTTGATGTTTTGGATTTGAATTGCTCCAATAGACCAACCAACGTTTCATCAGACGTGAAGTACCGACTGTTTTGGACCAATCAAAGCCGTCAAAACTCCATTATGAATGTGATGTTGGTCCAGAAAACAAATATAACTAAAAAGAATAGAAAATATCGTGAATGTGATACATATCCCTTGTCTAAACATGTACTCGTTTGACAGTTGATACATCCGACAAGTTATCGGAGATCGTAAATGATGCTTCAGTCAATAGTAATGCTATCATTTATATTAAATATAACACATATATATGCACCCTAATATTCAGATATTTACCTTTCACTAATTAAATAAAACGAGAGAATTGTTTGATTGACATTTCAAAATTGGATGGCAATAAAAATTGTAAATGAAAGGTGAGATTTTGTTAATTGATGCAGGTATTTGCAGTATTTGCAGTAGTCAAATACTGCAAAACTGTTTAAGAAACAAATGTTGAACATGCCACTTTTCTTTTTAATTTTATACGTCTGTGCTTAATATTATTGCAACTTTTTTCTGCTCTTTATTTTTTCGAATATATAACTCCATTGGCATGTAATATCAGGCTAATGTGAGA
The DNA here is from genome assembly GCA_030737875.1 of Allium sativum. Taxonomy (NCBI): domain Eukaryota; kingdom Viridiplantae; phylum Streptophyta; class Magnoliopsida; order Asparagales; family Amaryllidaceae; genus Allium; species Allium sativum. The sequence goes on from CM060912.1 coordinate 438,228,899, forward strand.
GCTCTTTTTTTAAAAAAAAAACTAATTCAGGACAATAACATGAATAATCATAATAAGTGCATCATCGGCATTAGAGGGGCGCAAAGGCTAAAAAAACCAGGAAATATGTAGGTTTATATTATGCTTAGAATTTGAATAGCAGCATTATTATAATTAAAAAAATGTTACAGAACAGCGGTAATTTTTGAACAGCGGTAATTTTTGAGCAATCAATCATGTTTTGATAATTGATTGATTTGTTTGTGTATGCACATCGAAAATGCAATATTACATACATAAAAGTCTCTGCATGTGGGTTTGCATTTATTGTTAGACAAGGCCAACAATCTTTGTTAATATGACAGTAAGTGCATTTAAATTGTACTTACTCTTTATTACTTTGAATATTAAGATTTATGTTTTATATTCTGTTTGATTCAAAGGTGGAGCAATACTTTATCTTTTTTACATCAAAATGTATTTCTGATGCAATGTTACCGTTATCTTTTTTACATCAAAATATTCCATATGATGTTATCATGATATTCTTACCTTTATCAATTACGTACTAGACTACCACAAAATTTGCTTGCTTGGTCTTGCAAACTTTCATGATGCTGAAAACTATTTATTTCACTCTTAATGATTGAATTTAGTTTATTGTCATACGCAACCGAGTAGTTGCAGTTAATCAATGTTTATTGTCTTTGTTTCCTTAAATTATAGTTTTATTTTTCATTGTCACAATTATTCGATGTTTTCATTTGTTTCTATTCATGAAGGCTGACATCTTAGTTATAAAACAGGAAATCAGTGAGAAGGCTAGGCAGAGTCAGGCACACAACGAGCATCCTCACTATCTGGGGCAAGCTGGATATGCGGGGAAGAAGGTGCAATGGATAATCGAAGGACATACTTCCTCGACCACATTACCAAGCGGAGAATGCTTTAGAGATCGATGTATTAATTGGGTCTTAGCAAGATCAAAAAAAGGAGACGATGGAAATTACACAATCCCTAATGAGAAGACTAAGATAATTGCAGATAAAGTGGTATGATTAGTTGTTACGGATTTTATCTCTTCTGATTAATCTCTTGCAAAACATAGCAGTGAATTGTTGAATTTTTTTTTTTTTTTTTTTTTTTGATGACAGAATGATTGGAGAGAAAAAGTTATCCAAGGAACATGGGTTCCAGATAGACATGATGATGTCTTAAGTCGTGCTCTTGAAAAGAGGGAGCATCCGGGACGAGTTAGAGGGATTGGTGGCACAGCCGGTATTAAAGACGTATTTGGGAAGGCAGGGAAAAGAAATAAAGGTCCACTTGGTTTAGTGTCAGCAGATGATCTATATCGTATCACCGAAGAAATAGAGGCAAAAATAAGCCAAGAAATAGAGGCAAAAGTAAGCCAAAGATTCGAGTCCATGATTGAAACTATGGTTGAGAATAGGATTGCAAACATTTTGAGCACGATTGGTATGCGGATGCCCAACAATTTGGAGATCAACAACACACCATCGATTGGCCGTCGTAGTAGCTGTCATTCGGTACAAATGGATAAATTTCAAGCTGCAAGCCAAAGTCAAAAGACGGATCCCTATGTAAACTTGGAGGTAAACTATTTAAAGGTTTTTTTTATTGTGAAAGTATATGGTTTATGCATTTGACACATACGTGATAAATGTTGGTTTTGTATTTGTTATTCTAGAAACCAACAAAATGCCGCTTAGCCGTGAATTGCGACTCAAAAATTATCGTAGTGGCTCGTGGTATGGCACATCCTGCTTCTAAGCTCTCAGACCAGTGTCACAATCAACCAATGTTGGTTGATCATGTAAAAGTTGGAGTTGATTTAGTGGAGCCTAATTATGAAGAAACCCCATTGCCGACTCCAAGTAAATATCACACCACGATAGGATAAGCACTTGGAAGTTTTGTTCAATGGCCCAAAAATCTTGTGCTTTTAGGGGACAATGAAACGGTAATTAAAACAGTTTATTGTTTAAACCTTCCACTTGTTGAATTTGTTCATTCTGTTTGGTTCTGCAACATGGTTGGTTAGGCAGGAATGATCATCCAATGGTTCTTAACAATATATACATCCCCATGGCCAACATAAGTCCTACTTCAGTCTCTAGCATTTCGTTCTTTTTGTACCTGTCTTTCCTGCATGGGTGCAGTCATGTCCAAGACGGAACTCTATTCACATACGTCCGTCAATTAACTTTCTAGTAATAATTATATATTTTGCACAAGAATTAAATAAACTCGGATGTAAAATATTTTTGCAGAATTAGAAGTCACAGTTAGTAAAATATTTTGCGTAAGAAATAAATTTGATTTTTGTATATTTGGCCTCTACAAAACTGAAGGAGCATGATAAACATGTTCTAAGTTTTTCTGCATACATACCTTTCTTTTAGAGGTTATGAACCGACACACATAGTGCCTTTTTTATTTGAGGCAAACAAGGCAAAATAAATGAGCTGCTGATTATTATTGCATATATATCAAGAATATTAACGTATATGAAAAAAAACAGAAATAATTGATGACACAATGAACGTGGATTGTTGGATGATCCTTTTAATTTTCCCTGTACATATGAATACAAAATTATCAAAATGTATGATTTCTAAGTACTATTTGTTGCCAAAAGTTATGTATCTTTTATTAGAAGTTTAGAACCACTGCATCAATGATTGTGTCATCAAACAATGTTCAAATAAACTTTACTACACATGCATGTATGTACGCACATATAATATTATGCATATACACAGATACATATATATAGTATCACTCATAGAAGTATTTTTTTTCAGAGGTTTTCATACCTTTTTTTTAAAACATTTTTTTTTTTGGAAAGACAACCCCTTGTCATTTTTCCTGCTAATGGCATATTTAATATTCTAGTTGTCTGATGAGTCAGGGACAGTTTGTAGTAGGGATAAATGATTCAACCCTTGAAATCATATTTAATATAAGTTATTCAATAAATTGAAAATTATGGCATTGATTACTGATTCCACCCTTGAAATCATATTTAATATAAGTTAATTATGTCAATCATTATGTATGCAGGCTACATCTATTGTGAGCAAAAACAAAGTGAAAGAGCATGTCTCTAAGGTCGTGGAAAATAATGAAAAGGTCATGAATACGATGAGAAAAGAGCCTACAAAACGGAAATAAATCGTGGATGAAGAGATACTTAGAAATTTAACGAATGAGTGTAGATATTTACATGACCTGATAGTTCAAGCACCATCCGATGATACTGCCATCAATACAATTCATGTGAGCAAGGATTTACTTATGCACGACGACGACTTTGAAATTCGTATCACAGTGGACGACGTCATCCAATTTCTTAGCATGTCATCATTGAATGGATCATGGTTGCAGGTTTATATCATGTAAGTATTTTTTTCCATATTTATATTCATCAAATCCACTACATGTGGGATGCCGACTATTTGATTTTCCAGATGAAAAGAGAAACTGTTTAGTGAACATATCTTTTAAACGTAAGAAAGATCTTTGAAAGTTGTCTCAAAATAACTCACGCAAATAAAATTTATCTATAAAACCCTTTCTGCATATGGAGTACAACAATACAAAAGACCTACAAAGGTAATAAATAAAGAAATAACAATATACCACTGTATGGAATAAGTGCGGAAAAGGCAATTAACTTCTACTGATTGCAAATATTAAATAACCTATAAAGATTTTCAGATAAAGATGTTATTCCTTTAAGTTATATTCCTGTTACTTATTTCAAGATTTTTTGAACGAAACCGAACCTTGCATATGAAAATTAATTATTGGACATATGCTTTTTGTAAACGAATGAAAATTAATATTTGAACATGTATGTGGAAAGCAAAAAAGTGAAATGTTCGCTTCAGCCACTGGAAGTTGCAACTTCACTTTAAACAATATGCATGCCGAAAAATTAATTAGATTTTAAGTTTTTGTTGGATATATTTTTGTAGGGCACAATCATGCAACTAATTTCATTTTCACAATCTTATAACCTTTTTTCATCTATGGGGTTATACAAAAGAATACCGAGATTTAATAAAATCTGCCTGTAATATCAACATTTCATCTATGATCTCCTATCTGTCGCTAAAGCTTAAGAATCACGCATATGGAACAGAAAATTCATGACTAACAATCACTGTTCTTCAAAATATCATAAGATAATTAGAAACACTCCAATAAAATCATTTAAGGCAATGGTATCTCAATAACAATGATACTTCAAATCATACTCCTAAACATAAGATGACGAAAAGGAAAGATTATTTGAAATTTTTAAGAAAACCATTTTTTTTCAAGAATTTTTTTTCCATGAAACACAGTTCTAAACTTTGTTCGCATATAATCCAAATCTGGAAAAAGCAAAAATTATGGATATTATAGACATGTTATAATTAGAGATACAGTTATAATTATGGATATTATTGCTCAACTTTGTTCAATTGCATATAATACATATAATACTGCATAATTATAACATGTTATAATTAGACATGTCCATAATTATGGATATTATAAGATGTTCTAAACTTTGTTCAACTCAAAATAACAATTGAGCAATAATGATAATTATATGTTTAAATAATGTGTAGGTGCTTAGATCAATTGTGCAATGATCTTGGAGTGGAGACCATCGGATTTATGTGTCCTTGTAAGCTTTCCCAAGTGAGGAAATTTCCGGATGCGACAAATACATATATCTCGAATACATGGCATGCGTTGCAATCTAAGACCTTATTCTTAGCACCATACTACGATGAGTATGAACGTTACACTTTTACAAACTATTTTACAATTTTTATGTTGATTTTAACTTTCTATAAATCTTTCAATGTAGGAAAAAATGTCTATTGCTTGTTTTCCGTATAGAAAAGAGTGAGGTTTATGTTTTGGATCCCAAACCCGAATGCAAACCTACACTGGAAATTAAGCCGCAAGCGAACATGTATGTTATATTTATTTGTTCATTGATATCTTTTTTGCTAGATGCATATATGATAATATCAATTAAAGTATAAGTTATATTTAACATTTTCTTTCATGCATGTGTAGGGCCTATAAAACATACAAGCAATTGGGCGGCAAGGGTCGATGGGCTGCCTTGAAATGGAGTACCATTAAGGTGATTTGTTTTGTTAAAAAAAAATTGTATGCAGTTTGTGATATAAATACATTTTAAACTATTAAATCTCGTATGCTATAGTGTCCAAAACAATCTACAGTGACGGATTGTGTATATTATGTGATGAGGTATATGTATGATATCGTAAAAGACCACCATCAAACAATTGATTTATCCAAGGTACCATTTAAGTTTTTTTTTCCTTTATACTTTATGTTAAGTATTTGTACGATTAACGTTTTGAAATTAATTGCAGTACTTTGGACAAAAAGATTCTTATAGCCAACAAGACGTGGACGAGGTTCGTGATAATTTAGCTAGATATATCATGCACAATTGGATGTAGTCTTCCTATATGCTACAATATGGTGAGTTTATTCAAGTCTCTTTCTTCCTTGATGTAGTCTGTAGTGTTTGTTTGCTGTGCATCAAAATATAATAGTGAAGAACAAAGATTATACTGATAAGAGGTCTAATAAACCTACTATACATACTAGCATTCATCAAATTGGTATGTGCATGAATTAATAAACTAGGAAAGACAGCATATCCCATGCTCATACATGTATAATTCTGGTTGCCAAACTCTTACTACTGGACTCACGTTTAAGATTTGTAATTTGTATCCCTCTAGCTACAGTTCAATTTTCTTGTAGCTATTGTTGTTACGTTACAGAATGTCCCTGATGTTACAGTGAGAACTTATGAGTGTTGAAATTTAGTGTTTTTGGGTACATGTTTGGGGAACCAAAATACAATAAAATAAAAAGGTGAAGTACCATTTAATATTTAATTTTGAACTGTGCTAGTATGCCCGACCTAAATTTATGTCAAAATCCACGAAACGGTATAATCTGTGAAATTCAAGAGGGTAAAAATGTAATTTGCCTATAGTCCTCACATCCCTTAGTTGTATTTTATTTTGTTTTTAAATTTTGTAAACTCTAGCTTATGGAGGTTACGAACAACGGGGCATAACTCTAAAATTCACTACTTAGTAGCTGAATTGTGGTAGGGTCTTGTGTGTTAAGCAGGAACAATCAAGTTATTGAGAATTGCGTGTTTACAAACGGCTTTAAAATATTAAAGTCTAATGTGTCAGCCTCAAGCACGTACATGGTTTCTAATAGTCTGAGGATGATGTATATACATACACGGATCGAACGTCTTATTATGCCCAAGCTTATCAGATTTTATGCCCAAGCTTCATGAGTTCCTTTCATATATTTTTTAAAGTGTTTTGGCCCAGTTTCAAACCTTTCTGACTTTGTTTATATGTTTAACTCTTTGACTTTTTTTGGATAAACATGAGGTTAACATTTTAGTAGAATCGTTATATGTTGTTTGTTATGGTTCAATGGGATGGGACATTTTGTTCTTCATTAGAGTGTTGCTTACGATTTGATGACAATAAGTTGAGGCATATAATTTATCAGTAGGTAATGATTTGTGACATTAGGTTAAAATTGTATTGCAACTGGTCTTCGAAGTTCGATTGAATCTTAGGGCTCAAACCTGTGCTTATTATTAGACATAAGGAGGATTTTAGTGAGACCTTCGCATACGACTATAATATTATATTATGTCCAGTTTGTTTGTTGGATATAGTTGACATAGGTTAAAGTATAATAATACTACACCCTATTGATGTATATCACTCACCAGACATATTTCTTGGTTCCCTTTATTCCTTTCTCGTTTTGTTTACTTTGATGGATGTGTAATGTGGGCCTGCAGCTATTGGGAAGACGCGATGCGTCTATTTAAACACATAAAATAAACACAATTGATGATACGATAGATCTCCATCATTGGATTACCTTTTGATTTCCACATCTTCATACAAAAACAAGAGTTTAGATCTTGTGTTTAATTTTGTGTCTTAATAGGATGAATTGCATTTGTCTATTAGCTATCTGCTATTTATTATATTCCCAAACATTAGGCTGTTTTTAACTGACGGTGTATCATATGCTGTAGTTAAGAGTTTACTGGATATACACTCAATTCTCTTGATCCAGTATGATTTTTAAGCAGCATTGATTGTTTTGTAAATGTCTTTATGATCCATTCTTACGTAAAAATTATCCACCGTCAATGGCTTCTGTTATTTCAATGCCACTTTTAGCCATGAACCAGGACATTACCAATTGCAGCGAAGCAATTTCAACGACTCTAGCAGTAGACCAAGTGGTTGTGTTCTATGTGATATTGTGGAGTAGACCAATTGATGGTTTTATATCATCGATGCATGGTGTAGCAAAGCGAATGAATAACTTTAAGATTAAGATAAATACTTGTTTGGGTAGCATGCGTGAACCCAGGGTGTTTCTAGTGCACTCGTATTTTCGACATCGTCTTTTGCGATAAAATTTTACATTTTCGACATTGTACAATAGTATACACGGCGTAATCAAGATGGATACATATCCCTCCTGATTTATATGAAAGAAAACGTTAAGAGGCAGGATGGTTTTAAATGCGCGTATGGACATTAGATAATGAAGGTCTTCAGTACTGTAGGAAGGCAATCATACAAGTGGAAGGCTCCGTGTAGCTTCAACTCTCTCTGATAGTTCAGTTTGACAACTTTCTAATGCTGCACGTTTATATTATTATTTTCTGTGTGCGCTTCATAAACTAGGAAGCCAGTCTATTGAATACCAAATATTTTAATAAGACGTTCGATCCGTGTATATACATACACGTGTTAACCTTTGTGATTTCCCTTGATCTTTTAATGATGCGCTTAAAGTAATATCTGTGATTTTCTGAACTCGCATCCAAAGTGTAGGACTGTACACTCGAAAAGTCTCCTGCGATTATTTTTCACAAGTTTTATTAACTAGTATAATGGATGAAATTTAGTGCATAGCCTCCCTCATCATAAACATTTAGTATTTGATTTCAATACATCTTGTCCAGGACTGAACCATGAAAACAAAAATTCCAAGAGCAATGGTTTGTCTTACAAATTTGCCTGTAATTAAACCTCTCAAACCTGAACCTGTCATTAAAGGTCTAAATCACCATTACAAAAATCTCTCATTTATTTTGATCAGTGCGTTGGTTACATCTTTGGTGTGTGAAAATGCGTATAGGTTGACATGATCGTACAATTAATAAAAGATGCAAAACGGACATGAAATCTCTGAACATGAGATTTCCCTACCATTATTGATTATTCTGCAGCTGCATGTAACTGGTCCGTACACACGGCCCAGTGTAATTTATTTGCATCTTATGATACAACATAAAAAACTTTTATATGACTCCTTTGGTCGTCCTATATGATTTTATTGGTGTTTCCAATACAAAGGCAATACAATTAATTCTTTATTGGTGTTTTCAATCTGGTCTCGACTGATAAGTTTTGCTAATCCACACTAACTTTAGGTTATTTCCGAAAATGGTAGAAATAGGAAATGAATGAGGCAGTAATTTACGGAAAATTTGAGAAAAAATTTGAACAACGTTTTATAGCTGGGGTAAAAGTGGATGGATTATATATTCCACATTAACTTCACACTGAAGGCATTGCACTGTAAACTGAAAAACCTGGTAAATCAGACAAGTTGCATTCTCATTCCTCGCTCCTCAGCCCTGGCGAACTGAAAAACCTGACATCCGATCACGAGGCATTCTCAATCGTAAGAGTATATAGCAAGTCACTTGTCAGGCCCATAGTAAGATAGCATTGAATTGGTCAATCTATGTGCACTATTATTAATCAATGTCCAGTTGCATTTTTCATAAAATTCATACTCGACTGTGGCTTGCTGCATGCCTCGTAATTACTCAAGTATCCCAACCTTGTCTCTTTTATTGAATTGGTCTGTTGAATCTGAACATATCGCATCAGATACGAATTGGTAATAATTGATCGTTGTTTAAGTGCATACATGTAGATCATTCTTTTATCCTCATAAGCTTTTGATCATGGAAGTATAGGTCTGTTACTTCATTTCAGGTTCATCACTGATTATATATCTCTGTTCCATTCTCCAACTTTTCAGTTTCTGAGAATTTTCAAAAATTTCAAAAATTTGGCTAACACCCAAAATTTTCGAAAAATTTCGCCATAACCTCCCCTGCACTGGGAGCCACGGGAAAATCCCGAAATTGCCATACAGGCCTTCTGATCTCAAAAAGAAAAAGAAAAAGCCAAGCGGCTAGCCAATAGGCTCATAAAATCTTCATCACCCAAACAAAACAGTAGATTATGTAGTAAACATGTACCTATTTGTCAGGCAAACAAATTTTATTCTCTGCTCTAGCCTCCTTGCTATGACCTGTTCAATGTAAGTACATGTATATGCAAGCAAATGCGACCAAATCTCAATATAATTCAATATTTGATTCAAATGAACTAAATGGTTCGAATTTTAATTATTCAAACAATAATCAAACAATACAACCATCAATCAGTTAGTTGATTAGCTTTTCAAATTCATAACTTTGATACATAGTCAAAAAATCAGATTTTTGATGCCAAATCACAACCATAAGTGCTATCTAGTTTTGGTTCTCACACCAGTCTAATGGAAATATATAGAAAACCCACCTTCGAAACTCGAAAATAAATGTTGATGATGCGATCGCTATCATCAATATCATCTCCGGGCGACTAGAGTGTGATGCTATATCTATCCAATATATTAAAACTTTGAATATACGTTTGCAAGGCGTATATGCAAATTCTTTATATACTGAATTGTCAAAAATTAATATAAATAAATTATTCGAATACGTGTAAAACGATTTAAATTTCAAAACAAACTTTGTTTTCATTTGAAAAATATACTCTTCACACTCGTTCTAGGATACTACTGATCCTATCTCTAACGAGTCATTCCGTTGGATATTGCTAATCCAATATCTGATGAATTCTTTCGTATGGTTCTAATGTGTCTTGTTCTCTAAGCTTTGTAAACCAAAGCTCTGATACCACGTGTGACGAAAAGGAATCTCGCTCGGTCCGAACCAGTCGCTAAACCGACCTAGACCGTTCGAAACGCCCTATCGTTTGAGAACACGACAAATCAGAACGCAGACGGAAGAACATTTCATTGTATATTACAACAATGCATCAGAATACAAGAATATACAGAGTATAAATGAATATTACACATAAATATCAGAGATTTAAATTACATTTAAATACATAGCAGCGGAAAATAGTACAATACACAACTGAAGGGGATATACGGATACAAAGCTTTTCGGATATCATTCCAGCTGTAAACCAGGATCCTGTGAATATAAATTTGCAAGACCAAAACTACTAGCTGCCCGTGTCAAAATAAGGGCACCTAGAGTTTAGGTTAAAACAATAAACTACAGGTCAGTCATGTGACTGGTGTGAGAACTAAAACAGTTATTATCTTTATTTTAAATCGTTAGGTAAATCAAGGGACCACGCCGTATAACACGGAACGGGTTTCCTCCCAAGAATACCAGTGCATAAAACAAACAACGCAATGCTAAATAAAGAAAAATGAAGCTGTTATAAGACCCAGGTCCTATCACACAATGCAACGCAAGCCGGGGGATAGGGTTTTCCCTTATAACAGCCAAAGAATGCTTGATACGTTTAAAACAAATCATTTGATACTATTATAAGTGCATAGTGTATAAAACAACTTCAAATCATAAGTATCAATCATAGACGGCATGAATGACCCATACCACTATGTCGCCATATATAAGTTTACAATCAAAACCGCAATGTCGTATTGGAAGTTGGGTTATCATTTATGGTATGAACCGAGGCTAGGGGCAAGATCCTCACCGATTCGAGACGCTCTAGCCCGTGTCTCAGGAACAGCCGCAACTGCCCCATGGATCGTCAGGGCCAGTCCACCGATGTGGATTATTATGCCTGAACACTGCGTTTCCCCGCCCTTTGGGGCGTAAGCCTGCCCCGTCAGCCGACCAGAAGCATCGGCCGAAACCGATATCACGAGGCGCCTCGCTTTTCAGCAAGTAATAATAAGCAACATCCACATGAGTCAAACTCGTCAGCCAGTTCAAGCACTGACGCCACTCCTAACTAGAAAGAAACGCATGTCCTCCTTGATGTCCGTCTCCCGTTTTTGGTTCATACCGGGTGTGATACTCGCGAATCAACGTTACACAAAGCTACGCCACACAAGGCCGTGCTTTGATCATCAACCACAAGACTTTGCTTTTCAACAAAAGTCATGATCCTTGCAACTCAGCCTGCCACATTGTCAGTCCATACTGTACCACTGATTTCTGCCAATATATAACCTCTAGGCTCGTACTTTTCAGAGAAGGGTGTATAGCAAGAGAATAAATTCTCTGCCACCAAACAGATATATATTTAGCAGAGATCACCAAATACAGTATAAAGGAATACAACGTCAGACACGCTATCCATTTACAAGTCCGTTCTGGGTCTGAACGAAACCGGGGGCACCTAGTACCCCGCATATCCATCGATCTCCAAGTACGTCTGGACGATCACCAACTGCTTCCATCTTCTTGGGTGTACAGCCCAATCAAGATCATCAGTAATCACCCAAACGACGTGAAGACCTCCGGTCTTCGACCATCGTCTTCATCTTCGACTTATCGTCGTATCAGTTATTCAGAATGGGATAAACCCGATCTTCCCGAATAACTCGCGTATATTTTAAATAAGTGTTACACAAACACAACATACGCCTCATTCCAATTCATCAGTCACTAACCGTAAATTAATCAAGAGAATAATTCCCCAAATATTAACCCCGAAGGCCGAAACCAACATCAGATCAATATCCAGGAAACCATTCTGCTTAGCTAATCGACAGTTAGTTTCTGAATTTCACATTCATAGGGAAAGGTTCCCATTAATTTTATCAAAGATAAATTCTTTATATTTATTCTTTAATCTTCTTTTGAATTTGATTCAACTAGTCGGGATTAACGAACCTTACCGAAGTAATCATTTGTTTTAATTTCCCAATCCCAACCTATCCATCCCATGAAGTAAAACTGGTAGTACTTCATATCTAACACCACGGTGTTATCGGTAAATTCAATTACCATTTCACGTTCAAATCTAATTAAAGATTTAACCATCGCCTGGAGCAAAACTGGTGATACTCCATTTTCGATCATTTCAATCTAATTAAAGATTCATTAAAACTCCACTTAGTTTTAATCGTTAATTGGGTTAAAGAATCCGTGTCATTTAAAACACGGTTCGCGATAAACCCAAAGTCACATTCCATTAATTATCGGGTTAAAGAACGAGTGTTATTTAAAACACTGTTCACGATAAACTCAAAAATCAATATCAATTCAATTTCAATTAAATATTATTTAATTGGTACACTTCATTAAATCTAAATAAAAAGATTTAATCTTTTCTCAACTGGGTTCAAGAACAGTGTTAGTGAAGACACCATTCACGACAAACCCAAATCACATTTGATATTCAATACAAGGCTCTGAATAGAAAATATATCGGGTTATATTCAATATCAAATTCTACGATTAACAAATGCCGTATTGGAAATAACGATATAAATATATATCTTTCAAATTTCCATAACAACATCTGTATAATCACGAATTCCAACATCGAAATATTCCGAAGACAATTTCGATTCAAATCCACTCCAACGCAATCATTGGAAATTCTGGTTATTTTTAAAACCCTTTTTCAAATTCAATTTATTTATTTAAAAATAATAGAATTATAATTCTAGTTCAAAACTAGTTCATTTCGATAAAAATCTATTTTTATCTTTTCAAATATGGAGTTTTTTATCCCAATTCTTTCTAAATCATTTCTTATGATTTTACACAAATTATTGATATTTTTAATGATTTTATCAAGGCCCGTACAGTCGATTTCCATCAATGGCCATCGAACTGCACTTACAGCGACCTTTTTCAAACTTGATTTTGACATAATTCCAAATCCAACCGTTAGATTTCTAATTTCTAATTTCTAATTCCAAATCGAACTGCTCTTTTCGATACGAACCCAATGGTTCCGGTTTTAGGAGAATCCGACGGTCGGATCTCCCGTAATGTCCGTTTGAAACAAATGGTCGAAATTCACGAACTGCCGCGGCGCGGCGCGTTCTATTCAGGCCATTATATTATATATATAATATATATATCGTCGATTTATATTTAAAACGAATTTTATAAATAGTTTTGAATTCGTTTCAAAAACATTTTCAACTTCCGTTTCAAATTCAAATCATAGTTGAATCTTTCCTTATAAATTTGGTTTAAAATTCATTTCTATTCAACTCAAGTTTCAATTCAATTTGAATTCATTTCACTTTGTTTTAAATTCAATTCGAATTCGTTTTCAATTCGATTCAATTCAAAGTGGTTTTCTATTTGATTCAAATTCGTTATATATTTCAATTGAAATCAAATTCGTTTTCTATTCAAATCAAATTCGTTATATATGCAATTGAAATCAAATTCGTTTTCTATTCAAATCAAATTTCAATTCAATTTGATTTCACTTCAATTCGTTTTCAATTCGAATTCGTTTTCAATTCAATTCGAATTGGTTTTATATTCAATTCATTTCGAAATCGTTTTATATTCTATTCATTTCGAAATCGTTTTATATTCTATTCATTTCGAAATCGTTTTATATTCAATTCATTTCAAAATGAATAAAATCGATATAAATATCGTTCACGTCAAAATGGCGTCAATCTAATCAACACGGCTTCATATATTCCTTTATTCTATTCAAAAAATGAATATTTATTTTTGTCAACACACGACTAGTCTCAACGAATGAGTATTGTCCACGTGTGACTATTTTTGTTAAATTATTTCGTTCAACACATGACTAATCTCAACGGATGAGTACAGTCAACACATGAACCTTTATTTTATATTGTTCTTTATTCTCTAAATTGGAATGAGGCCCAATCAATCACCATATAAAATTAATTATATGGATTTTTGTAGTGACCCACATTTTTAGCTGTTGAACAATTAATTTATTTAATTTTTAAATATCGATTTATCGATATCGAGAACGTGAATTAAATAATATTGAATATTTAATTAATAATTATAATATAATAATATATTATAATGTCGAAATAGTCGGAAATAGTGAAATTCACAATATCATGTGAATTGAATAGCATACGAGATTTGGTGGAGTTTCAATTCGAAATATAATAACGATTATATTGAATCGACGACAGTTTGAACGTATAATTATATTATAATTAAAATCGAGCTTGAAATGGCGCTGCAGTTCGTAAATTGGCGATTCGAACTTCAACTGAATGTACAGGATCCGTTTTAAGCCGGATTTCTATGAAACAAGAAACGTGTGGAGCTGGTGGATTATATCTTTCTAGTGGAAGAGAAAAATCGGGATTCCGTCGTGTAGATTTTGATGTACGTCCAAATCAAATTTCAGAAAAGTCGCTGTGGAATTCCTTTATAATTTGCGACGCTTTATATACGTTATAAAAGGATTTTCGATATAAATTGAATATCGATAAAATCTTAAATCTGAAATATCAAGCTGTAAATTCTGATATGATATTCTGAAGCTGTATGATATCATATGTGAAGATATACGATAATATAAATTTATTTATATTTAATTTAATTATATTTAAATATATTTATATATTTAAATGGGTCATCCAGAGCGTTAAAAATAGCCACTTTTGCAAACGAAGTCAGAATTCGACGAAACCAGTTTTGTTGGATCCACAATGTCAAATAGTTGCTAGATTACAAGTTTGGTGATTTTTAGAGTCACTTTGTGGCCGTACGGATTTTTAGAGTGAGAAATAGTCAATATTTTGACGGTTAAAAATACGTTGTGTGAGCAAACGGAGTCGGAATTCGACAAAACCAGTTTCGTTGGGACCGTAATGTCGAACTCTAGCTACATGTCCAGTTTCGTGATTTTTAAGTATCGTGTGTAAACACACGGATTTTTAGAAGGTAAAAACAAATATAAAATGAATATAAACCCAAAATATCTCAAATATATCTAACCCCAAATCCTTATAAATACCCCCCCTTAACAGCTTCTAACCTAGAAAATTCATTCGATGGTCAACGTTTTCTTCCGCCTCCATTTCTTCATGAAAACGTTGGAAGACATTTTCTTTAGAAAATCCAAACACTCGAAATATAATCCAATAAATTATGAAATATATATTCCCGAGTTCCTGCAGCAATTCTCTTCTATGCTATATAAGTTTTGTTGGGTTCGAATGGTGTTGTGTATGCTGGAAAATCGGTACAGTAAGCTTCAGAAAACTAGGGTTGAACGATTCGCATTTTGGGAGCTTCGATTCATGTATTCAGTGTTGATTTTGGATTCAGCGGATTGAATGGAGGTTGCGCTCGAAGTTTGTGAAGACCCGCAACTTCCCCGTAAAGGAAAGCGTCGGATAGTTCGAGAACAAACCACAACAGAACGCATACAGAAGAACATTTCATTGTATATTACAACAATGCATCAGATTACAAGAATATACAGAGTATAAATGAATATTACACAGAAATATCAGAGATTTAAATTACATTTAAATACATAGCAGCGGAAAAATAATACAATACACAACTAGAATGAGATATACGGATACAAAGCTTTCCGGATATCGTTCCAGCTGTAAACCAGGATCCTGTGAATATAAATCTGCAAAACCTAAACTACTAGCTGCCCGTGTCGAAAATAAGGGCACCCAGAGTTTAGGTTAAAACAATAAACTCCAGGTCAGTCATGTGACTGGTGTGAGAACTAAAACAGTTATTAATCTTTATTTTAAATCATTAGGTAAATCAAGGGACCACGCCGTATAACACGGAACGGGTTTCCTCCCAAGAATACCAGTGCATAAAACAAACAGCGCAATGCTAAATAAAGAAAAATGAAGCTGTTATAAGACCCAGGTCCTATCACACAATGCAAACGCAAGCCGGGGGATAGGGTTTTCCCTTATAACAGCCAAAGAATGCTTGATACGGTTAAAACAAATCATTTGATACTATAATAAGTGCATAGTGTATAAAACAACTTCAAATCATAAGTATCAATCATAGGCGGCATAAGCGCCCCATCCCACTATGTCGCCATATATAGGATTACAATTAAAACCACAAATGTCACGTATTTGGAAATTGGATTTCCATCTATGAACCGAGGCAAAAGATAGTCCTCAACCGATTCGAGACAATCTAGCCCATGTCTCAGGTCCCAGACTCAGGTGGGCCTTGGATCGTCAGGGCCGGTCCACACGGAGTGGATTATTATGCCTGAGCAATACGTCTCTCCGCCCTTTGGGGCGTAAACGAGCCAACTAAATGACTCCATCGGTTCGAGAACGACCGATCAATCCGAGGCGCCTCGCAACAGCAACAACCACATAAATCAAACTCGTCAGGGCGTGTAAAACCACTGACGCCACTTCTAACTAGAAAGAAACGCAAGTCCTCCCTGATGTCCTCTCCCGTTTTTGGTTCATACCGGGTGTGAAACACGCGAGGTAAACGTTACACAAAGCTTCGCCACAAAGGCCGTGCTTTGATCATCACCACAAGGCTTTGCTTTTCAACAGAAGCCTTGATCATTTGCATCTTAGCATGCCACACAGGCAAACCATCCTATGCAACCGATATCAGTCACACAGAATGAAATCCGATGTCAGACACACAGTCCATTTACAAGTCCGTTCTGGGGCTGAACGAAACCGGAGGCACCTAGTACCCCGCATATCCATCGATCTCCAAGTACGTCTGGACGATCACCAACTGTTTCCATCTTCTTGGGTGTACAGCCCAATCAAGATCATCAGTTATCACCCAAACGACGTGAAGACCTTCGGTCTTCGACCATCGTCTTCATCTTCGACTTATCGTCGCATCAGTTATTCAGAATGGGATAAACCCGGTCTTCCCAAATAACTCGCGTATATTTTAAATAAGTGTTACACAAACACAACATACGCCTCATTCCAATTCATCAGTCACTAACCGTAAATTAATCAAGAGAATAATTCCCCAAATATTAACCCCGAAGGCCGAAACCAACATCAGATCAATATCCAGAAAACCCTTCTGCTTGGCTAACCGACAGTTAGTTTCTAAATTTCACGTTCAAATCTAATTAAAGATTTAACTATCGCCTGGAGCAAAACTGGTGATACTCCATTCTCGATCTTTTCAATCTAATTAAAGATTCATTAAAACTCCACTTAGTTTTAATCTTCGACTGGGTTAAAGAATCCGTGTCATTTAAGAACACAGTTCACGATAAACCCAGAATCACATTCATTAATTATCAGGTTAAAGAACGAGTGTTGTTTAAAACACTGTTCACGATAAACCCAAAAATCAATATCAATTCAATTCCAATTAAATATTATTTAATTGGTACACTTCATTAAATCTAAATAAAAAGATTTAATCTTTTCTCAACTGGGTTCAAGAACAGTGTTAGTGAAGACACCATTCACGACAAACCCAAATCACATTTGATATTCAATATAAGGCTCTGAATAGAAAATATATCGGCTTATATTCAATATCAAATTCTACGATTAACAAATGTCGTATTGGAAATAACGATATAAATATATATCTTTCAAATTTCCGTAACAACATCCGTATAATCACAAATTCCAACATCGAAATATTCCGAAGACAATTTCGATTCAAATCCACTCCAATGCAATCATTGGAAATTTTGGTTATTTTCAAAACCCTTTTCAAATTCAATTTATTTATTTAAAAATAAATAGAATTATAATTCTAGTTCAAAACTAGTTCATTTCGATAAAAATCTATTTTTATCTTTTCAAATAGGGAGTTTTTCATCCCAATTCTTTCTAAATCATTTCTTATGATTTTACACAAATTATTACTATTTTTAATAATTTTATCAAGGCCCGTACAGTCGATTTCCAACAATGGCCATCGAACTGCACTTACAGCGACCTTTTTCGAATTTGATTTGGACGTATCTCCAAATCCAACCGTTAGATTTCAAATTTCTAACCTTCGTTAGAAAGCTCTTTTCGATACGAACCCAACGGTTCCGGTTTTAGGAGAATCCGACGGTCGGATCTCCCGTAATGTCCGTTTGAAATAAATGGTCGAAATTCGCGAACGGCCGCGGCGCGGCGCGTTCTATTCAGGCCATTATATTATATATATAATATATATAATATATATTTCGTCGATTTCTATTTAAAACGAATTATATAAATAGTTTTAAATTCGTTTCAAATTCTATTTCAACTTCTATTTCAATTCGAAGCAAAATTGAATTCTTCTTTATAAATTCGTTTAAAATTCATTTCTATTCAATTCGAATTTCAATTCAATTTGAATTCATTTCAATTCGCTTTCAATTCCATTTGAATTCGTTTTCAATTCAATTCATTTCGAAATCGTTTTCAATTCAATTCATTTCGAAATCGTTTTCAATTCATTTTGAATTCGTTTTCAATTCAATTCATTTCGAAATCGTTTTCAATTCATTTTGAATTCGTTTTCAATTCAATTCATTTCGAAATCGTTTTCAATTCATTTCATTTTGAAATCGTTTTCAATTCATTTTGAATTCGTTTTCAATTCAATTCATTTCGAAATCGTTTTCAATTCATTTTGAATTCGTTTTCAATTCATTTCATTTCGAAATCGTTTTCAATTCATTTTGAATTCGTTTTCAATTCAATTCATTTCGAAATCGTTTTCAATTCGATATAAATATCGTTCACGTCAAAATGGCGTCAATCTAATCAACACGACTTCATATATTGATATTTCCAAATATTCCATTTCGAATATTTCTATTTTAAAACTGGAATGAGGCCCAATCAATTATCATATAAAGTTAATTATATGGATTTTCATACAACACATGTATATAATAGCATGGAAAAATAATCAACCATCAACCAAAGTGCACTACACTGTATAAGCCTCAAATTTAGATATCCAACGCTTAAAACAGCCTGTCAATCAACCGATCGACATATTCAATCAATTGGGATGAGTGAACTTCAAATTTCATCCCAACACCCGTGTGGGGTTTCAAACAATCAAACACATATTTTATTTGTGCTGTTGGGCGATGTGTAAAATTTATCGACCCAATCAATGTCCTTCAAATAAGTGTACATAAACAAACCGTCTGGTTTGTAAATGAATATTTATTTTATTCACTTTCACTATATTCATATTCACGTTTAAAAATTATATTTTCAACGATAAAACATTTTATTTCAACATATGAATTTCTATTATTCATTTACACAAATAAAATGATATTTTTATTTTCTAACATATTTTAGAAAATTTCGGCGGCATAACGGCACGATACTAGAAACGGGACAAGGCCTAGCCTTATCCCCGGTCTAGTGAAGGCCCACGCCATTCACACATCAATCAAATCAATTTCATCTCACCAAACAATTCAATTCAAACAAATAATTCAACTAATCTATGCAACCAAACAAACAAGTCCATGGTCTGTGGACGATTGTGTCGGGTGCTACTAAGCACCGTCTGCATCCTAGTATATATATATAATTAGAAAAGAAATTGAAAGGTGAGAAATTCTCACATATAGCTATCCTAGCTCCACGGCTCTTCCTTTGCAGAAGTCTTCGTCGTTTCGCCTCCTTTCACTTTCTTTGCCCGTATCCTCTACATATGTAAAAATCACATTTTTACTTTGCTATTCAATATATAAAAATCGAATTTTTACTTCGAAGTTCAATATATAAAAATCGAATTTTTATTTCAAAGTTCAATATATAAAAATCGAATTTTTATTTCAAAGTTCAATATATAAAAATCGAATTTTTTAGTTCAAAGTTCAATATATAAAAATCGAATTTTTAGTTCAAAGTTCAATATATAAAAATCGAATTTTTATTTCAAAGTTCAATATATAAAAATCGAATTTTTATTTCAAAGTTCAATATATAAAAATCGAATTTTTAGTTCAAAGTTCAATATATAAAAATCGAATTTTTATTTCAAAAGATCAAATCTTTTCTCTTACTTTTTAAAGTTTAACTCTTTTACCTTTCAAGTTTAAACCCCTTTCTTTTTATAATTTAAACCATTTTCTTTTTAAAATAAAATCAGTTTAAAATACTTTTAAAAATCAGTTTTGAATTTCCTTTAAACCAATCAGTTTTAAACTAAATAAAAATCAGTTTTTCTCATATTATCAAAAATCAGTTTTCTTTAAATATAACCAAAAATCAGTTTTTTCCTCTTTTATAAAAATGCAGTTTTTAGATCCTTTTTCAAAATGCAGTTTTTATTATTCTTTTACATCAGTTCTGATTTTATATCATAAAAAGAAAATCCAGTTTTTAGTTTCTTCTTTTAAAACAGTTTTTTTTTATTTTTCTTTTTAAATTCAGTTTTATGTAAAAATAAAATTCAAATAAAAATAAAATAAAATAAATACTTACAGTATTTTGAAGGGGGGGGAGGTCGTCTTGCGTCGCTGAACAGCAGGGGGGGTTTCGACGCATTGAAGAAGCGGGGAAGAGGGAGCGGGAGGAGGGAGTCGAGGAGGAGGAGAAGCTGGAGGGGGGGTTTTCCGCCATCGCGAGGTTGGGGGGGGGGGTTTCCGTCATCGCGAGGTGGGGGGGGGGTTTCCGTCATCGGTGGCGGCGCTGGAAGGGGCCCGCGTCGGAGGCCAGGCGACGGCTTCCGCCTTCCTCGATCTTCCTCTTTTTTTTTTTTTTTTCTTCTATTTGTGAAAAATGAAATTAATCGGGGGGGGGGGGGGGGTTTCTGATAAAGGAAAGGGGGATTTTATTATTTTATTTTATTTTATTTTATTTAATTCAACCCTAAGTTGACTTTTTCATACTACCTCGAAACGAGGCCCACCGCCTGTCGTCCATAGCGTTTTACCCCCATTCCGAACACAATGGGCTATGTATCGTCAGCTGATTCGGCTGTTACAATCAGTTTCCGTTAAATTTACATTTAAATCACTATATTGAATTTTAAACGTACATTTCGAATTACCGGGGTCACATACTAACTAGAAAAATTCCAGAAAAATATTTTCTAGCTTCGTATTGACGATACGGTCCTAACAAAACTAGTTTCGTCGAATTCTGAGACCGTTTGAAAGATGGCCAATTTCCAGTCGATTAAAATCAACTGAAACTGGTCAAACGCGTTTTCCTTTGCCACGCTCACATATTGATTCGAAAAATTATGAAATTTGGAATCTAGCAATAACTTAACATCACGGACCCAACAAAACTGGTTTCGTCGAAATCCGAGGTCGTTTGCAAAATGTCCATTTTTAAGGGCCTTATATATATAAAAATATATATAAATTCCACAGCGACTATTTCTAATTTTAAACTGGACATATCTTATCATTTCTAAGATGAAATCTCGATTCTTCGGATTCGTTGGAAAGATACTATCAAATAGATCCTATGATTTTTGGTTTCACTAAAATCCGGATTGTTTTGCACCCGGTACATTCAATTGAAGTTTGAAATCGAATTATCGAACTACCGCGCCATTTTCAATTCTATTTATAATTATATATAAATATTTATATTCTAACGACGACGTATATAATATATACGTCGAATTTCAATTCAAAATAAATTTCTCGTCGATATTATTTAAAATATTTCATTTTAAATAATCAAAATTCGCTAAAATGGCCAAAATAAAAATTTTAAACTGGCCCAGATTTTACGGGTTGTTACAATCTCCCCCACTTAAAACTTTTCGTCCCCGAAAAGGAACAAAGTCGAAAGTGGTTTGATTAATCAACTCTACGCTCGACCTGGCTTCCATTCTCCAACTTTTCAGTTTCTGAGAATTTCTAAAATTTCAAAAATTTGGCTAACACCCTAAATTTTTGAAAAATTTCGCCATAACCTCCCCTGCACCGGGAGCATCGGGGAATTTCAAATAGCTTCCTCGGTCCTTCAGATCTCAAAAAGAAAAAGAAAAAGCCAAGCGGCTAGCCAATAGGCTCACAAAATCATCATCACCCAAACAAAACAGGAAATTATGTAGTAAACATGTACCTATTTGTCGGGCAAACAAATTTTATTCTCTGCTCTAGCCTCCTTGCTATAACCTGTTCAAAGATATATATGCATATGCAAGCAAATGCGACCAATTTTCAATACAATTCAATATTCGATCAAATTAGGCATACTAGTTCAAAATTATCAAACAACTAAACAAACAACACAAACATCAATCAATTAGTGGATTAACGTTTCAAATTCATAATTTTGATATATATACTGAAAATCTTGTTTTTGATGCCAATTCACAACAATAGGCCCTATCTAAATTTGGTTCTCACACCAGTCAATAGGAAATATATAGATATCACACCTTTGAAACACGAATACCAATTCTGATGATGTTCGAACTATCATCAGAATCATCTTCGGGCGACTAGAGTGCGATCCTATATCTATCCAGTATATTAAAACTTCAAATACACGTTTGCAAGGCGTATATGCAAAATCTTTTATATACTGGACTGTCCTAATCAATATTAATAAATAATCAAATACGAATAATTGATTTAAATTTTCAAAACAAAATTTGTTTTCATTTGAAAAATATACTCATCACACTCGTTCTAGGATACTACTGATCCCATCTCTAACGAGTCATTCCCATTGGGTTTTACTAACCCAATATCTGATGAATTCTTTCGTATGGTCCTAATGTGCCCTGTTCTCTGCTTTGTAAACCAAAGCTCTGATACCAACTGTGAAGACCCGCAACTTCCCCGTAAAGGAAAGCGTCGGATAGTTCGAGAACAAACCACAACAGAACGCATACAGAAGAACATTTCATTGTATATTACAACAATGCATCAGATTACAAGAATATACAGAGTATAAATGAATATTACACAGAAATATCAGAGATTTAAATTACATTTAAATACATAGCAGCGGAAAAATAATACAATACACAACTAGAATGAGATATACGGATACAAAGCTTTCCGGATATCGTTCCAGCTGTAAACCAGGATCCTGTGAATATAAATCTGCAAAACCTAAACTACTAGCTGCCCGTGTCGAAAATAAGGGCACCCAGAGTTTAGGTTAAAACAATAAACTCCAGGTCAGTCATGTGACTGGTGTGAGAACTAAAACAGTTATTAATCTTTATTTTAAATCATTAGGTAAATCAAGGGACCACGCCGTATAACACGGAACGGGTTTCCTCCCAAGAATACCAGTGCATAAAACAAACAGCGCAATGCTAAATAAAGAAAAATGAAGCTGTTATAAGACCCAGGTCCTATCACACAATGCAAACGCAAGCCGGGGGATAGGGTTTTCCCTTATAACAGCCAAAGAATGCTTGATACGGTTAAAACAAATCATTTGATACTATAATAAGTGCATAGTGTATAAAACAACTTCAAATCATAAGTATCAATCATAGGCGGCATAAGCGCCCCATCCCACTATGTCGCCATATATAGGATTACAATTAAAACCGCAAATGTCACGTATTTGGAAATTGGATTTCCATCTATGAACCGAGGCAAAAGATAGTCCTCAACCGATTCGAGACAATCTAGCCCATGTCTCAGGTCCCAGACTCAGGTGGGCCTTGGATCGTCAGGGCCGGTCCACACGGAGTGGATTATTATGCCTGAACAATACGTCTCTCCGCCCTTTGGGGCGTAAACGAGCCAACTAAATGACTCCATCGGTTCGAGAACGACCGATCAATCCGAGGCGCCTCGCAACAGCAACAACCACATAAGTCAAACTCGTCAGGGCGTGTAAAACCACTGACGCCACTTCTAACTAGAAAGAAACGCAAGTCCTCCCTGATGTCCTCTCCCGTTTTTGGTTCATACCGGGTGTGAAACACGCGAGGTAAACGTTACACAAAGCTTCGCCACAAAGGCCGTGCTTTGATCATCACCACAAGGCTTTGCTTTTCAACAGAAGCCTTGATCATTTGCATCTTAGCATGCCACACAGGCAAACCATCCTATGCAACCGATATCAGTCACACAGAATGAAATCCGATGTCAGACACACAGTCCATTTACAAGTCCGTTCTGGGGCTGAACGAAACCGGAGGCACCTAGTACCCCGCATATCCATCGATCTCCAAGTACGTCTGGACGATCACCAACTGTTTCCATCTTCTTGGGTGTACAGCCCAATCAAGATCATCAGTTATCACCCAAACGACGTGAAGACCTTCGGTCTTCGACCATCGTCTTCATCTTCGACTTATCGTCGCATCAGTTATTCAGAATGGGATAAACCCGGTCTTCCCGAATAACTCGCGTATATTTTAAATAAGTGTTACACAAACACAACATACGCCTCATTCCAATTCATCAGTCACTAACCGTAAATTAATCAAGAGAATAATTCCCCAAATATTAACCCCGAAGGCCGAAACCAACATCAGATCAATATCCAGAAAACCCTTCTGCTTGGCTAACCGACAGTTAGTTTCTAAATTTCACGTTCAAATCTAATTAAAGATTTAACTATCGCCTGGAGCAAAACTGGTGATACTCCATTCTCGATCTTTTCAATCTAATTAAAGATTCGTTAAAACTCCACTTAGTTTTAATCTTCGACTGGGTTAAAGAATCCGTGTCATTTAAGAACACAGTTCACGATAAACCCAGAATCACATTCATTAATTATCAGGTTAAAGAACGAGTGTTGTTTAAAACACTGTTCACGATAAACCCAAAAATCAATATCAATTCAATTCCAATTAAATATTATTTAATTGGTACACTTCATTAAATCTAAATAAAAAGATTTAATCTTTTCTCAACTGGGTTCAAGAACAGTGTTAGTGAAGACACCATTCACGACAAACCCAAATCACATTTGATATTCAATATAAGGCTCTGAATAGAAAATATATCGGCTTATATTCAATATCAAATTCTACGATTAACAAATGTCGTATTGGAAATAACGATATAAATATATATCTTTCAAATTTCCGTAACAACATCCGTATAATCACAAATTCCAACATCGAAATATTCCGAAGACAATTTCGATTCAAATCCACTCCAATGCAATCATTGGAAATTTTGGTTATTTTCAAAACCCTTTTCAAATTCAATTTATTTATTTAAAAATAAATAGAATTATAATTCTAGTTCAAAACTAGTTCATTTCGATAAAAATCTATTTTTATCTTTTCAAATAGGGAGTTTTTCATCCCAATTCTTTCTAAATCATTTCTTATGATTTTACACAAATTATTACTATTTTTAATAATTTTATCAAGGCCCGTACAGTCGATTTCCAACAATGGCCATCGAACTGCACTTACAGCGACCTTTTTCGAATTTGATTTGGACGTATCTCCAAATCCAACCGTTAGATTTCAAATTTCTAACCTTCGTTAGAAAGCTCTTTTCGATACGAACCCAACGGTTCCGGTTTTAGGAGAATCCGACGGTCGGATCTCCCGTAATGTCCGTTTGAAATAAATGGTCGAAATTCGCGAACGGCCGCGGCGCGGCGCGTTCTATTCAGGCCATTATATTATATATATTATATATATAATATATATTTCGTCGATTTCTATTTAAAACGAATTATATAAATAGTTTTAAATTCGTTTCAAATTCTATTTCAACTTCTATTTCAATTCAAAGCAAAATTGAATTCTTCTTTATAAATTCGTTTAAAATTCATTTCTATTCAATTCGAATTTCAATTCAATTTGAATTCATTTCAATTCGCTTTCAATTCCATTTGAATTCGTTTTCAATTCAATTCATTTCGAAATCGTTTTCAATTCAATTCATTTCGAAATCGTTTTCAATTCATTTTGAATTCGTTTTCAATTCAATTCATTTCGAAATCGTTTTCAATTCATTTTGAATTCGTTTTCAATTCAATTCATTTCGAAATCGTTTTCAATTCATTTCATTTTGAAATCGTTTTCAATTCATTTTGAATTCGTTTTCAATTCAATTCATTTCGAAATCGTTTTCAATTCAATTCATTTTGAAATCGTTTCCAATTCATTTTGAATTCGTTTTCAATTCAATTCATTTCGAAATCGTTTTCAATTCATTTTGAATTCGTTTTCAATTCAATTCATTTCGAAATCGTTTTCAATTCGATATAAATATCGTTCACGTCAAAATGGCGTCAATCTAATCAACACGGCTTCATATATTGATATTTCCAAATATTCCATTTCGAATATTTCTATTTTAAAACTGGAATGAGGCCCAATCAATTATCATATAAAGTTAATTATATGGATTTTCATACAACACATGTATATAATAGCATGGAAAAATAATCAACCATCAACCAAAGTGCACTACACTGTATAAGCCTCAAATTTAGATATCCAACGCTTAAAACAGCCTGTCAATCAACCGATCGACATATTCAATCAATTGGGATGAGTGAACTTCAAATTTCATCCCAACACCCGTGTGGGGTTTCAAACAATCAAACACATATTTTATTTGTGCTGTTGGGCGATGTGTAAAATTTATCGACCCAATCAATGTCCTTCAAATAAGTGTACATAAACAAACCGTCTGGTTTGTAAATGAATATTTATTTTATTCACTTTCACTATATTCATATTCACGTTTAAAAATTATATTTTCAACGATAAAACATTTTATTTCAACATATGAATTTCTATTATTCATTTACACAAATAAAATGATATTTTTATTTTCTAACATATTTTAGAAAATTTCGGCGACATAACGGCACGATACTAGAAACGGGACAAGGCCTAGCCTTATCCCCGGTCTAGTGAAGGCCCACGCCATTCACACATCAATCAAATCAATTTCATCTCACCAAACAATTCAATTCAAACAAATAATTCAACTAATCTATGCAACCAAACAAACAAGTCCATGGTCTGTGGACGATTGTGTCGGGTGCTACTAAGCACCGTCTGCATCCTAGTATATATATATAATTAGAAAAGAAATTGAAAGGTGAGAAATTCTCACATATAGCTATCCTAGCTCCACGGCTCTTCCTTTGCAGAAGTCTTCGTCGTTTCGCCTCCTTTCACTTTCTTTGCCCGTATCCTCTACATATGTAAAAATCACATTTTTACTTTGCTATTCAATATATAAAAATCGAATTTTTACTTCGAAGTTCAATATATAAAAATCGAATTTTTATTTCAAAGTTCAATATATAAAAATCGAATTTTTATTTCAAAGTTCAATATATAAAAATCGAATTTTTTAGTTCAAAGTTCAATATATAAAAATCGAATTTTTAGTTCAAAGTTCAATATATAAAAATCGAATTTTTATTTCAAAGTTCAATATATAAAAATCGAATTTTTATTTCAAAGTTCAATATATAAAAATCGAATTTTTAGTTCAAAGTTCAATATATAAAAATCGAATTTTTATTTCAAAAGATCAAATCTTTTCTCTTACTTTTTAAAGTTTAACTCTTTTACCTTTCAAGTTTAAACCCCTTTCTTTTTAAAATTTAAACCATTTTCTTTTTAAAATAAAATCAGTTTAAAATACTTTTAAAAATCAGTTTTGAATTTCCTTTAAACCAATCAGTTTTAAACTAAATAAAAATCAGTTTTTCTCATATTATCAAAAATCAGTTTTCTTTAAATATAACCAAAAATCAGTTTTTTCCTCTTTTATAAAAATGCAGTTTTTAGATCCTTTTTCAAAATGCAGTTTTTATTATTCTTTTACATCAGTTCTGATTTTATATCATAAAAAGAAAATCCAGTTTTTAGTTTCTTCTTTTAAAACAGTTTTTTTTATTTTTCTTTTTAAATTCAGTTTTATGTAAAAAAAAAATTCAAATAAAAATAAAATAAAATAAATACTTACAGTATTTTGAAGGGGGGGGGGGAGGTCGTCTTGCGTCGCCGAACAGCAGGGGGGGGGTTTCGACGCATTGAAGAAGCGGGGAAGAGGGAGCGGGAGGAGGGAGTCGAGGAGGAGGAGAAGCTGGAGGGGGGGTTTTCCGCCATCGCGAGGTTGGGGGGGGGGGGGGGGGGTTTCCGTCATCGCGAGGTGGGGGGGGGGGTTTCCGTCATCGGTGGCGGCGCTGGAAGGGGCCCGCGTCGGAGGCCTGGCGACGGCTTCCGCCTTCCTCGATCTTCCTCTTTTTTTTTTTTCTTCTA
This sequence comes from Allium sativum, assembly GCA_030737875.1. NCBI lineage: Eukaryota > Viridiplantae > Streptophyta > Magnoliopsida > Asparagales > Amaryllidaceae > Allium > Allium sativum. The sequence continues at coordinate 438,257,229 of CM060912.1, forward strand.
TTTGTGAAAAATGAAATTAATCGGGGGGGGGGGGGGTTTCTGATAAAGGAAAGGGGGATTTTATTATTTTATTTTATTTTATTTAATTCAACCCTAAGTTGACTTTTTCATACTACCTCGAAACGAGGCCCACCGCCTGTCGTCCATAGCGTTTTACCCCCATTCCGAACACAATGGGCTATGTATCGTCAGCTGATTCGGCTGTTACAATCAGTTTCCGTTAAATTTACATTTAAATCACTATATTGAATTTTAAACGTACATTTCGAATTACCGGGGTCACATACTAACTAGAAAAATTCCAGAAAAATATTTTCTAGCTTCGTATTGACGATACGGTCCTAACAAAACTAGTTTCGTCGAATTCTGAGACCGTTTGAAAGATGGCCAATTTCCAGTCGATTAAAATCAACTGAAACTGGTCAAACGCGTTTTCCTTTGCCACGCTCACATATTGATTCGAAAAATTATGAAATTTGGAATCTAGCAATAACTTAACATCACGGACCCAACAAAACTGGTTTCGTCGAAATCCGAGGTCGTTTGCAAAATGTCCATTTTTAAGGGCCTTATATATATAAAAATATATATAAATTCCACAGCGACTATTTCTAATTTTAAACTGGACATATCTTATCATTTCTAAGATGAAATCTCGATTCTTCGGATTCGTTGGAAAGATACTATCAAATAGATCCTATGATTTTTGGTTTCACTAAAATCCGGATTGTTTTGCACCCGGTACATTCAATTGAAGTTTGAAATCGAATTATCGAACTACCGCGCCATTTTCAATTCTATTTATAATTATATATAAATATTTATATTCTAACGACGACGTATATAATATATACGTCGAATTTCAATTCAAAATAAATTTCTCGTCGATATTATTTAAAATATTTCATTTTAAATAATCAAAATTCGCTAAAATGGCCAAAATAAAAATTTTAAACTGGCCCAGATTTTACGGGTTGTTACAAAGTTTGGGTGGTTTTGGTGTTGATCGATGTCGCTACTTTTACTGGCATCGTGAGGAAGAGCTGTGAGTCGCGATAGGCAAGGAGGTTTCGGGTTTTATCATATTGGTGTGAAGATCCAGTTTTTCGAATGAGAAAGGAAATGGTGATAACTGTTTTGGATATAGTGGAGTATAGAGGGAGAGTTTGTAGAAGAAGGATCAGCTATGGTAGAAGCAGCGTGTCTCAGCGTTTGGGGGAAGAAGGAGGGAAGTGGGCTTCGTGGAAATAAAAGGGGTATGGGCCGGATTTTTTGTTGAGGCCCAATGTAAGAAAATTCAAATAAAGTTTTAGTTAATTTTATTTTAAATACTATAGTAACTAGTGAACTGAATATCTTTCACATACGGAATCAGAAATTCGAACGGTCAGTCACGTTGGGACCGTATGGACGGACACTACGCATTGGAACTGACCGGGAGTGGAATGGAGCTCGTCTGAATTTATGGAAAAATAAATTGTTTGATTGAAATCAAATAACAGTTTATCGTTCTTTAACGATGAACTGCAAATGTGAGTAAATCTCACTAACTCTGAACAGTTTATATTTTTATGTTGTATTTTTAGAACTGTTAAATATTGACTGTTTGATTATGTGTTGACTGTTTGATTGAACTGCTGGTCAGTTAGTTGAATTTCTATATTGATTCTGTTTAACAGAATATATCATATAAAACTAAAAGTGATGTTGATTTTATTGTGTAACATCTGTGGATGCAGGGAAACAAGTTGGAGGAATCCGACTGGATTCCTCAACAGTTATTTTATTATATTTCATATATTTTGATATATGATGTGAATCATGACCCGTTGTTGATTGTGTGTGTATGGACCATATTGAACATCGTGATTTGATATGATTGAACACCGTGACATACCAGAATATTGAAAAGAGAATATTTATAAATAGAATATTTATAAATAGAAATATTTGTAAATGGAATATGTATAAATAGAAAATACGTCTAAGTGGAATTTTAAATGAAGGAAGGCCTTTATAAATGGAACATTTATAAAGTGAATTATTTATTTAGAATAAATAGATAAGATACTATAAAATGGATTTATTTATTTGTTAAATAAATAAAATATTAAATACGGATTATTTATTTAGAAATAAATAGGAGATATTTTAAAAAAGGGAAATAAATTCAAAACATTTCTTTTTGAATGGAAAGGCCTGTGTGGCAGGTTTGGGGATTTTACCGATGCTCCCGATACAAAGGAGGTTATGGCGAATTTTCCCGGGAATTTAAGGAGTTAGAATATTTCAAGAATAAATTTAAAAAGGGAATATTTGTAAACCATTTACAAATAGAATTGGAAAGGGAACATTATAAAAAGGAAATCATTTTTAAAGTGTAGAACCGTTATTTAAAAGTAAATCTTTTCAAATGAATAAAACGTTGTTAAAAAAAGGAAATCTTTATGAAGTGAATAAAGTAAATCGAATATGGTATTCAAAATTAGTTAATCGAATATGGTATTCGAAGTTAGTTAATCGAATATGGTATTCGAAGTTAGTTAATCGAATATGGTATTCGAAGTTAGTTAATCGAATATGGTATTCGAAGTTAGTTAATCGAATATGGTATTCGAAGTTAGTTAATCGAATATGGTATTCGAAGTTAGTTAATCGAATATAGACATTCGAAAGGAGTTAATCGAATATGGTATTCGAAGTTAGTTAATCGAATATAGTATTCGAAAGTTAGTTAATCGAATATGTTATTCGAAAGGGGTTAGTCAAGTCGAGTTAGTCAAATAGAGTTAACCAGTTAGAGTTAACCAGTTAGAGTTAATCAGTTAGAGTTAACCAGTTAGAGTTAATTAGTTAGAGTTAATCGATTAGAGTTAAAATGAACTAGAGTTAATCAAATATAGTTATTTGAGACAGAGTTAGTCGAGCCTAGTTAATCGAATCGAATTGGTCGAGCTAAGTAAGTCGAGTTAAGTTAGTTAAGTTAGTCGAGCCTAGTTAATCGAATCGAATTGGTCGAACCAAGTAAGTCGAGTTGGTCGAGTCAAGTTAAGTTCGTCGAGTTAAATAAATCGATGTTAGTTTCATCGAAAGGAGTTATCGATGTTCGTTTCATCGAAAGGAGTTATCGATGTTAGTTTCATCGAAGGGAGTTATCAATTATAGTTTAATCGAAGTGAGATTTTCAAATAGGAGATATTTGAAAAGGAAGAGTCATCGAATATTAGTTATTCGAAGAGAGATTATCGAATATCGTTTATTCGAGAAGGAGTTAATCGAATATAGGTTATTCGAAGAAGAGTTAATCAAATAGAGATTTCTCGAAGTGAGTTCATCGGCGAATTCGATTATATCTAATTCGGGAAAGTGCTTATACTTTCCAGTGTTTAATTAGAGATTTATTTATTTATAAATAAATAAGTGTTAGATTAATTATTCACTATTAAGAATAGAAGTTATAATTAAAGTTAGAAAATTCGAAGTAGGGATTATAACGTTATCGTTATAACCAATGTTTTAAATATAAAAGTGGATTAGAAAAATTGAATCCGAGAAAGGCGTAAAGAAGTCGTTAAAGATTAAAAGATGAACTTTGACCATTTCGAAGTTATAACGTTGTTCAGTTAAGGTTTGAGAGGTAATTATACCCCAACTTGAGTGACTTCCTTCTTAACTAAGAAATGGTAAGGTTTGATCGTAAAGGAGTTTTGGAAATGTTTTCCAAACGAGAATCGGAAATGTTTTCTGATAAAAGAAAAATAAGAATTTAGAATAAAGGGAAACATGAGATAAGCAAATAAATGAACTGAAGAGATTAATGTAAAATGATGTTTGTTCGATATAATTTCCACTTGGAAATAATATCGTTGTTTGTACACTTGTTTTTCTTCGATAGTTAACTCACAGACTATCGAAGTTTTTGACCATTTTAACGTTGTTAATATGGAGAGACCGGTTGGATTATTATCCAAAGAACCACTCTGTATTGGCATAAGCGTCGCGAATCATATATGCCAAAGATAATTGAAGACGGAGTAAAATGCAAGGACTATCCTGTTTACAGAATAGTGCCTTCGGTTTGTCCAGTCCCAGGACAACTTGTATGGACGAAGGTCTGACAGAGTATATCCAATGGGTCGCGTAAGTTGATCTATTCAAACGTATTCACGTTTGGTGGCGGAGGAATTCGTTTCTCTTAGCTGTATACCCGTGTTATTTTTAGATAAGTCAATTTGTGATTTGGCGGGTATGACAATGTGACATTCTAAGTGAATGAAGATGGATGTCTGACAGAGTATTTCCAGATGATCACGTACATTGATTTCTCCAACCGTACCAAGAGTGGAAGCGAAGAAGGAAACTTCTTTTAGCTGACACGTAATGTACTGTTGTAAAACGTCAATTAGTGATTTCGATGGATTTGACAATGTAGCATTCAAAGTGAATCTGATGTGATGATAAAGCGTAGCTTCTAGCCTCATCAACCGGTAAATGACAGAAATCGGGCAGGCAGCATGGCTAAGTCGGTCGCACCGAAGTAGGGTGTATAATCACCTATCTAGTGAATATTCATTTGTTTCTTAAATCTATCAATGCTGTCCCATATATATATATATATATATATATATATATATATATATATATATATATATATATATATATACGGGAACGGTTGCTGATCCCAACCATTGGTGATGTACATTCGATACACTCAAGCGAAATGAGTGGTCGGTCATGTGTGGCCGAGTTGCAAGATGTTCTTGTTGAACTCCAGTGTATCGTTCCTAGAGTACACTGATCGGAAGGTGGTTCCATACCTTGTCATAGTTGGAAATCCAATCATCCAATACGTGCTTGCAATTTTGATTGTATACTATATATGTAGTAACGTGAGATGCAAGCGTTTCTGCTAGATTGATATTTATTTGTACTTAGACATTATTTTAATATCAGAATGATATTGCTTTGAAAAGTTGTTTGGATTCTCATAAGGGGAAAAACCGTTCCGTATTCACGGCGTGGTCTTATGAGATATCATATACCTGTTTAAATGATTTGAGTTTATTCACACCAGTCCCATGACTGACCCGGAGTTTATTTTGTTGTTTTCCCTAAACTCTTGGGTGCCTAAATTTGTACGGGCAGTCAAGTAGTCGGGATTTTACAGATACACTTGGAGAGCTTGGAGCAGGAGGCTTCAGGATTCTATAGCTATTATTATTTCCGCTGTTGTTGTAAGTGTTGTACTCTGATAAGTGTTATTGTATACATATACTGGTGTTATTTCAAAGATATGTTATGTTATATTTTATTCGTTCCGCTGTGAGATTCGTGTTTACTCTGATGATGATGTTCTTCTTCTTCTTCTATTCTATAAGTTCTATCTTATCTATTCTCACCTTCTAATTTCTTTCATTAATTACCGGGATTTTTCGATGGTTTGGTTATCGACGTCGAGCTTACGTCGATAACCAAAGCCGCTCAAAAATCCGGGTCACTACAGTTGGTATCAGAGCATTGGTTTAGTTATTACCTTGGCTCTGTGGCGTGATTCAGTAGAGATGGGATTAGTAATATCCTAGACTGAGTTTGAGTGTATATATACGAGTGAACGTATTTGTTAGTTAATATAAAATGATTTTATATTGTGGAGTTTTATTGGTTGAGTTGTTTGTGAATTCTGGTCGATCAGTTTGATCCACTGTATCGGTAGGGGTTACTAAACACTCGAATACGATGAACCGTCATGGTATGTTTTGAAAGAGGGTAAATGGAATAATTTTACCCGAATATATTTGATATAGTATATTGGTGGTGTTGGTTGTTATTATAATCGAGTAAGATTATAAAGAGGTAAAATGATTATAAATGACTAATCAGAATTCATATAAGTAAAGTATATGAAATAAAATGAAGAAAAATCTGAATTTAAATCAGATTGGAATTAAAATAAGGAAAATTTAAGTTCCTGGGAGATTTTGAAAACATTTTTCAAACTGAAGGTGATATAGTATTGAACTCACTTCGATAGCTGGAAAATAGATTCTAATGATGAATCGCGACATCATCAGTGTTCATTTTCGAGTTCTAAGTGACGGACTACTACCAAAGGTTTTGTTTTGGAATTGTTTTGTGAAAACAAGGTGTTTAAAAATTCAAAGGTTTTGAATTGGCATTGTAATTTCAAATTGATTTGAAATAGACCCAGGAAATTAAGTTTCGGAATTTAATTTTAACTTATGAAGTTAAATAGAATAAGATAGTAGAAATAAATTGAAATATTAGCTTGAACTGAGTTAAATAGAATTGAATTGGATTAGAGAATAATCTATTATGGAATTGGGTAGATGAGTTAAGAATTTGAAATTTGATATTCGGGTTCGAATGAAATTCGATTTGGTTTTGAGGATATGAACTGATTGGAATTTGATGGAAATAACACTGGTATGTGCTGAGTTGATAGCATATGGAAGTGATAGAGTTGATATTCCCGACAAAAAGGTACCAGTTTATATTATATATGGATATGAGATTTATGAGCCAAATTGGCAAGCTGCTTGGCTGTTTGATTTTCTTTTGGGATAAAGAAGGCCCAGAAAGGCGAGTTGGAGTTTGAGATATTGACCAGTACAAAGGAGGTGCTGGCAAAAAAATTCGAAAAGTTAAGGTGTTAGAAAATTTTCAGAATTTTTGAAAATTTAGTTAGTCGGAATAAATTAATATTTTAGTCGATATTAATTGGTTCAGTTGAAACCGGAGACAAGAGGTAAACAGATAAATTTTTACCCAGTAGATAGGGTCGTCCCCTAGCTTAGCAATTTCGAGGACGAAATTATTTTAAGTGGGGAAGAATGTAGTGACCCGCATTTTTAGCTGTTGAACAATTAATTTATTTAATTTTTAAATATCGATTTATCGATATCGAGAACGTGAATTAAATAATATTGAATATTTAATTAATAATTATAATATAATAATATATTATAATGTCGAAATAGTCGGAAATAGTGAAATTCACAATATCATGTGAATTGAATAGCATACGAGATTTGGTGGAGTTTCAATTCGAAATATAATAACGATTATATTGAATCGACGACAGTTTGAACGTATAATTATATTATAATTAAAATCGAGCTTGAAATGGCGCTGCAGTTCGTAAATTGGCGATTCGAACTTCAACTGAATGTACAGGATCCGTTTTAAGCCGGATTTCTATGAAACAAGAAACGTGTGGAGCTGGTGGAGTATATCTTTCTAGTGGAAGAGAAAAATCGGGATTCCGTCGTGTAGATTTTGATGTACGTCCAAATCAAATTTCAGAAAAGTCGCTGTGGAATTCCTTTATAATTTGCGACGCTTTATATACGTTATAAAAGGATTTTCGATATAAATTGAATATCGATAAATCTGAAATCTAAAATATCAAGCTGTAAATTCTGATATGATATTCTGAAGCTGTATGATATCATATGTGAAGATATACGATAATATAAATTTATTTATATTTAATTTAATTATATTTAAATATATTTATATATTTAAATGGGTCATCCAGAGCGTTAAAAATAGCCACTTTTGCAAACGAAGTCGGAATTCGACGAAACCAGTTTTGTTGGATCCACAATGTCAAATATTTGCTAGATTACAAGTTTGGTGATTTTTAGAGTCACTGTGTGGCCGTACGGATTTTTAGAGTGAGAAACATTCAATATTTTGATGGTTAAAAATACGCTGTGTGAGCAAACGGAGTCGGAATTCGACAAAACCAGTTTCGTTGGGACCGTAATGTCGAACTCTAGCTACATGTCCAGTTTCGTGATTTTTAAGTATCGTGTGTGAACACACGGATTTTTAGAAGGTAAAAACAAATATAAAATGAATATAAACCCAAAATATCTCAAAAATATCTAACCCCAAATCCTTATAAATACCCCCCCTTAACAGCTTCTAACCTTGAAAATTCATTCGATGGTCAACGTTTTCTTCCGCCTCCATTTCTTCATGAAAACGTTGGAAGACATTTTCTTTAGAAAATCCAAACACTCGAAATATAATCCAATAAATTATGAAATATATATTCCCGAGTTCCTGCAGCAATTCTCTTCTATGCTATATAAGTTTTGTTGGGTTCGAATGGTGTTGTGTATGCTGGAAAATCGGTACAGTAAGCTTCAGAAAACTAGGGTTGAACGATTCGCATTTTGGGAGCTTCGATTCATGTATTCAGTGTTGATTTTGGATTCAGCGGATTGAATGGAGGTTGCGCTCGAAGTTTGGGTGGTTTTGGTGTTGATCGATGTCGCTACTTTTACTGGCATCGTGAGGAAGAGCTGTGAGTCGCGATAGGCAAGGAGGTTTCGGGTTTTATCATATTGGTGTGAAGATCCAGTTTTTCGAATGAGAAAGGAAATGGTGATAACTGTTTTGGATATAGTGGAGTATAGAGGGAGAGTTTGTAGAAGAAGGATCGGCTATGGTAGAAGCAGCGTGTCTCAGCGTTTGGGGGAAGAAGGAGGGAAGTGGGCTTCGTGGAAATAAAAGGGGTATGGGCCGGATTTTTTGTTGAGGCCCAATGTAAGAAAATTCAAATAAAGTTTTAGTTAATTTTATTTTAAATACTATAGTAAATAGTGAACTGAATATCTTTCACATACGGAATCAGAAATTCGAACGGTCAGTCACGTTGGGACCGTATGGACGGACACTACGCACTGGAACTGACCGGGAGTGGAATGGAGCTCGTCTGAATTTATGGCAAAATAAATTGTTTGATTCAAATCAAATAACAGTTTATCGTTCTTTAACGATGAACTGCAAATGTGAGTATATCTCACTAACTCTGAACAGTTTATATTTTTATGTTGTATTTTTAGAACTGTTAAATATTGACTGTTTGATTATGTGTTGACTGTTTGATTGAACTGCTAGTCAGTTAGTTGAATTTCTATATTGATTCTGTTTAACAGAATATATCATATAGAACTGAAAGTGATGTTGATTTTATTGTGTAACATCTGTGGATGCAGGGAAATAGGTTGGAGGAATCCGACTGGATTCCTCAACAGTTATTTTATTATTTTTCATATATTTTGATATATGATGTGAATCATGACCCGTTGTTGATTGTGTGTGTATGGACCATATTGAACATCGTGATTTGATATGATTGAACACCGTGACATACCAGAATATTGAAAAGAGAATATTTATAAATTGAATTTTTATAAATAGAAATATTTGTAAATGGAATATGTATAAATAGAAAATACGTCTAAGCGGAATTTTAAATGAAGGAAGGCCTTTATAAATGGAACATTTATAAAGTGAATTATTTATTTAGAATAAATAGATAAGATACTATAAAATGGATTTATTTATTTGTTAAATAAATAAAATATTAAATAGGGATTATTTATTTAGAAATAAATAGGAGATATTTTAATAAAGGGAAATAAATTCAAAACATTTCTTTTTGAATGGAAAGGCCTGTGTGGCGGGTTTGGGGATTTTCCCGATGCTCCCGATACAAAGGAGGTTATGGCGAATTTTCCCGGGAATTTAAGGAGTTAGAATATTTCAAGAATAAATTTAAAAAGGGAATATTTGTAAACCATTTACAAATAGAATTGGAAAGGGAACATTATAAAAAGGAAATCATTTTTAAAGTGTAGAACCGTTATTTAAAAGTAAATCTTTTCAAATGAATAAAACGTTGTTAAAAAAAGGAAATCTTTATGAAGTGAATAAAGTAAATCGAATATGGTATTCGAAGTTAGTTAATCGAATATGGTATTCGAAGTTAGTTAATCGAATATGGTATTCGAAGTTAGTTAATCGAATATGGTATTCGAAGTTAGTTAATCGAATATGGTATTCGAAGTTAGTTAATCGAATATGGTATTCGAAGTTAGTTAATCGAATATAGACATTCGAAAGGAGTTAATCGAATATGGTATTCGAAGTTAGTTAATCGAATATGGTATTCGAAAGTTAGTTAATCGAATATGTTATTCGAAAGGGGTTAGTCAAGTCGAGTTAGTCAAATAGAGTTAACCAGTTAGAGTTAACCAGTTGGAGTTAATTAGTTAGAGTTAATCGATTAGAGTTAAAACGAACTAGAGTTAATCAAATATAGTTATTTGAGGCAGAGTTAGTCGAGCCTAGTTAATCGAATCGAACTGGTCGAGCTAAGTAAGTCGAGTTAAGTTAGTTAAGTTAGTCGAGCCTAGTTAATCGAATCGAATTGGTCGAACCAAGTAAGTCGAGTTGGTCGAGTCAAGTTAAGTTCGTCGAGTTAAATAAATCGATGTTAGTTTCATCGAAAGGAGTTATCGATGTTAGTTTCATCGAAAGGAGTTATCGATGTTAGTTTCATCGAAGGGAGTTATCAATTATAGTTTAATCGAAGTGAGATTTTCAAATAGGAGATATTTGAAAAGGAAGAGTCATCGAATATTAGTTATTCGAAGAGAGATTATCGAATATCGTTTATTCGAGAAGGAGTTAATCGAATATAGGTTATTCGAAGAAGAGTTAATCAAATAGAGATTTCTCGAAGAGACTTCATCGGCGAATTCGATTATATCGAATTCGGGAAAGTGCTTATACTTTCCAGTGTTTAAATAGAGATTTATTTATTTATAAATAAATAAGGGTTAGTTTAATTATTCACTAATAAGAATAGAAGTTATAATTAAAGTTAGAAAATTCGAAGTAGGGATTATAACGTTATCGTTATAACCAAAGTTTTAAATATAAAAGTGGATTAGAAAAATTGAATCCGAGAAAGGCGTAAAGAAGTCGTTAAAGATTAAAAGATGAACTTTGACCATTTCGAAGTTATAACGTTGTTCAGTTAAGGTCTGAGAGGTAATTATACCCCAACTTGAGTGACTTCCTTCTTAACTAAGAAATGGTAAGGTTTGATCGTAAAGGAGTTTTGGAAATGTTTTCCAAATGAGAATCAGAAATGTTTTCTGATAAAAGAAAAATAAGAATTTAGAATATAGGAAAACAGGAGATAAGCAAATAAATGAACTGAAGAGATTAATGTAAAATGATGTTTGTTCGATATAATTTCCACTTGGAAATAATATCGTTGTTTGTACACTTGTTTTTCTTCGATAGTTAACTCACAGACTATCGAAGTTTTTGACCATTTTAACGTTGTTAATATGGAGAGACCGGTTGGATTATTATCCAAAGAACCACTCTGTATTGGCATAAGCGTCGCGAATCATATATGCCAAAGATAATTGAAGACGGAGTAAAATGCAAGGACTGTCCTGTTTACAGAATAGTGCCTTCGGTTTGTCCAGTCCCAGGACAACTTGTATGGACGAAGGTCTGACAGAGTATATCCAATGGGTCGCGTAAGTTGATCTGTTCAAACGTATTCACGTTTGGTGGCGGAGGAATTCGTTTCTCTTAGCTGTATACCCGTGTTATTTTTGGATAAGTCAATTTGTGATTTGGCGGGTATGACGATGTGACATTCTAAGTGAATGAAGATGGATGTCTGACAGAGTATTTCCAGACGATCACGTACATTGATTTCTCCAACCGTACCAAGAGTGGAAGCGAAGAAGGAAACTTCTTTTAGCTGACACGTAATGTACTGCTGTAAAACGTCAATTAGTGATTTCGATGGATTTGACAATGTAGCATTCGAAGTGAATCTGATGTGATGATAAAGTGTAGCTTCTAGCCTCATCAACCGGTAAATGACAGAAATCGGGCAGGCAGCATGGCTAAGTCGGTCGCACCGAAGTAGGGTGTATAATCACCTATCTAGTGAATATTCATTTGTTTCTTAAATCTATCAATGTTGTCCCATATATATATACGGGAACGGTTGCTGATCCCAACCGTTGGTGATGTACATTCGATACACTCAAGCGAAATGAGTGGTCGGTCATGTGTGGCCGAGTTGCAAGATGTTCTTGTTGAACTCCAGTGTATCGTTCCTAGAGTACACTGATCGGAAGGTGGTTCCATACCTTGTCATAGTTGGAAATCCAATCATCCAATACGTGCTTGCGATTTTGATTGTATACTATATATGTAGTAACGTGAGATGCAAGCGTTTTTGCTAGATTGATATTTATTTGTACTTAGACATTATTTTAATATCAGAATGATATTGCTTTGAAAAGTTATTTGGATTCTCATAAGGGAAAAACCCGTTCCATATTCACGGCGTGGTTTTATGAGATATCATATACCTGTTTAAATGATTTGAGTTTATTCACACTAGTCCCATGACTGACCCGGAGTTTATTTTGTTGTTTTCCCTAAACTCTTGGTTGCCTAAATTTGTACGGGCAGTCAAGTAGTCGGGATTTTACAGATACACTTGGAGAGCTTGGAGCAGGAGGCTTCAGGATTCTATAGCTATTATTATTTCCGTTGTTGTTGTAAGTGTTGTACTCTGATAAGTGTTATTGTATACATATACTGATGTTATTTCAAAGATATGTTATGTTATATTTTATTCGTTCCGCTGTGAGATTCGTGTTTACTCTGATGATGATGTTCTTCTTCTTCTTCTATTCTATAAGTTCTATCTTATCTATTCTCACCTTCTAATTTCTTTCATTAATTACCGGCATTTTTCGATGGTTTGGTTATCGACGTCGAGCTTACGTCGATAACCAAAGCCGCTCAAAAATCCGGGTCACTACAATTTTCATACAACACATGTATATAATAGCTTTGAAAAATAATCAACCATCAACCAAAGTGCACTACACTGTATAAGCATCAAATATAGATATCTAACGCTTATAACAGCCTGTCAATCAATCGATCGACATATTTAATCAGTCAGGATGAGTGAACTTCAAATTTCATCCCAACACCCGTGTGGGGTTTCAAACAATCAAACACAGATTTTATTTGTGCAGTTGGGCGATGTGTAAAACTTATCGACCCAATCAATGTCCTTCAGATAGGTGTACATTAACAAACCGTCCGGTTTGTAAATGAATATTTATTTATTTACATTCACGTTAAAAATTATATTTTTAACGACAAAACATTTTATTTCAACATATGAATTTCTATTCAATTCATTTATTCTATAAAATGATATTGCTATTTTTCTAACTTATTTTAGAAAATTTCGGCGGCATAACGGCACGATACTAGAAACGGGACGAGGCCTAGCCTTATCCCCGGTCTAGTGAAGGCCCACGCCATTCACACATCAAGCAAATCAATTTCATTTCACCAACCAATTCAAATTTCAATCAAATCATCTAACTAATTTATGCAACCAAACAACTAAACAAACAAGCCATCCATGGTCTGTGGATGACGGGTGTCGGGTGCTACTAAACACCGTCTGCATCCTAGTATACATGTATAACTAGAATAATTAAATTGAAAGGTGAGAAGTTCTCACCGATAGCTATCCAACTTCACGACACTTCTTTTATAGAAATCTTCGTCGTTCTCGTCTCTTTATCACCTTCGTTGCCCGTATTCTCTACATATGTAAAAATCGAATTTTTACTTTGCTATTAAATATATAAAAATCCTATTTTTATTATGCTGCTATATAAAAAGATTTCGCCTTTTTCAGTTTAAAAATCTCGCCTTTTTCAATTTAAAGATTCTCGCCCTTTTCAATTTAAAAATCTCGCCTTTTTCAATTTAAAAATCTCGCCTTTTTCAATTTAAAAATCTCGCCTTTTTCAATTTAAAAATCTAGTCTTTTAGCGAATAAAAATCAAGTCTTTTATTAACTAAGGAAATCAGTTTTTATAACCTAAGGAAATCGAAATAAACTAAATAAACAAAAATAAAAAGGAAGACTCACTGTTTAGCGCGTTCAAGGGGGTGATCGGTGCGTTCAAGAAAGGGGGAGGAAGGGATCGTCGACCTGAGGGAAAGGGGGGCTCGGAGTTGCTACTTTGCGCGGAGGTGGGCTCCGGCGGCCTGAGGTTGGCACGGACGGTGGGACCTGTGCTGGACTTCGGTGGTGAGGGCGGAATAGGGTCTCGCGACAAGGTGTTGGGGGTCTGGAGGGTTTCGCGTGGGGTTCTAAGAGGAGGGAGAAGCGGCGGAGAGAGAGTGAGGCAGTGGTGAGGGCGGAGAGAGGAGCGACAGCGTCTGGAGTGGGACATCGACGAGGGCCGGAGGGCTTCGGCCATTTTTTTATTTATTTATTTTTTTCCTCGTTGACCATCTGAGAGAGAAAGAAGAGGGGTGAGGGAGTTATATAATATAATTTATTTTATTTTTATATCCAAAAAGCAACTTTTTCTTTCGAACTCCGAATCGAACCTAACGACTGTCGTCCCTAGCGTAATACCCCCATTCCGAACACAATGGGATATGTATCGTAGGCCGATTCGATCGTTACGATCAGTTTCCGTTGAATTTTAAAACATAAATCAGTATACATTCAATTTGAACGCACATTTCAATTTACCGGGGCCACATACAGTCTCTAAAAATTCCCGAAAATTTATTTCTAGCTTCGTATTGACGATACGGTCCTAATAAAAATAATTTCGTCAAATTCTGAGACCATTTGAAAAATGGCCATTTTCCAGTCGATTAAAATCAACTGAAACTGGTCAAACGCGTTTTCCTTTACCACGCTCACATATTGAATCGAAAAATTATGAAATTTGAAACCTAGCAATAACTTGACATCACGGACCCAACAAAAGTGGTTTCGTCGAAATCCGAGGTCGTTTGCAAAATTTCCATTTTTAAGGGCCTGAATTTCATAGCGACTATTCAGAATTTTCAACTGGACATATCTTTTGATTCCCGCTATGAAATTTTGATTTTCTGGATTCGCTGGAAAGATATTATCAAATAGATCCTAATGTTTTTGGTTTCGTTAAAATCCGGGTTGTTTTGCACCCGGTACGTTCAATTGAAGTTTGAAATCGAATTATCGAACTACCCGCCATTTTCAATTCCTTTTATAATTATATATAATTATTTATATTCTAACGTCGATCTATATAAATATATTCGATTGAATTTTATTCAAAAGAAATTTTCTCGTCGATATTATTTAAAATAATTCATTTTAAATAATCAAAATTCGCTAAAATTGCCAAAACAAAAATTTTAAACTGGCCCAGATTTTCGGGTTGTTACATGTAAAGTGGGCCTGCAGCTATTGGGAAGACGCGATGCGTCTATTTAAAAACATAAAATAAACACAATTGATGATACGATAGATCTCCATCATTGGATTACCTTTTGATTTCCACATCTTCATACAAAAACAAGAGTTTAGATCTTGTGTTTTATTTTGTGTCTTAATAGGATGACTTGCATTTGTCTATTAGCTATCTGCTATTTATTATATTCCCAAACATTAGGCTGTTTTTAACTGACGGTGTATCATATGCTGTAGTTAAGAGTTTACTGGATATACACTCAATTCTCTTGATCCAGTATGATTTTTAAGCAGCATAGATTGTTTTGTAAATGTCTTTATGATCCATTCTTACGTAAAAATTATCCACAGTCAATGGCTTCTGTTATTTCAATGCCACTTTTAGCCATGAACCAGGACATTACCAATTGCAGCGAAGCAATTTCAACGACTCTAGCAGTAGACCAAGTGGTCGTGTTCTATGTGATATTGTGGAGTAGACCAATTGATGGTTTTATATCATCGATGCATGGTGTAGCAAAGCGAATGAATAACTTTAAGATTAAGATAAATACTTGTTTGGGTAGCATGCGTGAACCCAGGGTGTTTCTAGTGCACTCGTATTTTCGACATCGTCTTTTGCGATAAAATTTTACATTTTCGACATTGTACAATAGTATACATGGCGTAATCAAGATGGATACATATCCCTCCTGATTTATATGAAAGAAAACGTTAAGAGGCAGGATGGTTTTAAATGCGCGTATGGACATTAGATAATGAAGGTCTTCAGTACTGTAGGAAGGCAATCATACAAGTGGAAGGCTCCGTGTAGCTTCAACTCTCTCTGATAGTTCAGTTTGACAACTTTCTAATGCTGCACGTTTATATTATTATTTTCTATGTGCGCTTCATAAACTAGGAAGCCAGTCTATTGAATACCAAATCTTTTAATAAGACGTTCGATCCGTGTATATACATACACGTGTTAACCTTTGTGATTTCCCTTGATCTTTTAATGATGCGCTTAAAGTAATATCTGTGATTTTCTGAACTCACATCCAAAGTGTAGGACCGTACACTCGAAAAGTCTCCTGCGATTATTTTTCACAAGTTTTATTAACTAGTATAATGGATGAAATTTAGTGCATAGCCTCCCTCATCATAAACATTTAGTATTTGATTTCTATACATCTTGTCCAGTACTAAACCATGAAAACAAAAATTCCAAGAGCAATGGTTTGTCTTACAAATTTGCCTGTAATTAAACCTCTCAAACCTGAACCTGTCATTAAAGGTCTAAATCACCATTACAAAAATCTCTCATTTATTTTGATCAGTGCTTTGGTTACATCTTTGGTGTGTGAAAATGCGTATAGGTTGACATGATCGTACAATTAATAAAAGACGCAAAATGGACATGAAATCTCTGAACATGAGATTTCCCTACCATTATTGATTATTCTGCAGCTGCATGTTACTGGTCCGTGCACACGGCCCAGTGTAATTTATTTGCATCTTATGCTACAACATAAAAAGCTTTTATATGACTCCTTTGGTCGTCCTATATGATTTAATTGGTGTTTCCAATACAAAGGCAATACAATTAATTCTTTATTGGTGTTTTCAATCTGGTCTCGACTGATAAGTTTTACTAATCCACACTAACTTCAGGTTATTTCCGAAAATGGTAGAAATAGGAAATGAATGAGGCGGTAATTTACGGAAAATTTGAGAAAAAATTTGAACAATGTTTTATAGCTGGGGTAAAAGTGGATGGATTATATATTCCACATTAACTTCACACTGAAGGCATTGCACTGTAAACTGAAAAACCTGGTAAATCAGACAAGCTGCGTTCTCATTCCTCGCTCCTCAGCCCTGGCAAACTGAAAAACCTGACATCCGATCACGAGGCATTCTCAATCGTAAGAGTATATAGCAAGTCACTTGTCAGGCCCATAGTAAGATAGCATTGAATTGGTCAATCTATTTGCACTATTATTAATCAATGTCCAGTTGCATTTTTCATAAAATTCATACTCGACTGTGGCTTGCTGCATGCCTCGTAATTACTCAAGTATCCCAACCTTGTCTCTTTTATTGAATTGGTCTGTTGAATCTGAACATATCGCATCAGATACGAATTGGTAATAATTGATCTTTGTTTAAGTGCATACATGTAGATCATTCTTTTATCCTCATAAGCTTTTGATCATGGAAGTATAGGTCTGTTACTTCATTTCAGGTTCATCACTGATTATATATCTTTGTTGCTTTTGATCCATAAAATTTTATGTTAAATATTTGTGCAATAATTCAGTTTTATCATGCTGTAAATATACATCACTGATTATATATCTCTGTTACTTCATTTCAGTTTCTTGTTTTGGATTGAAGTTGTTGCTTAGAAGGAAGGACGACGACATCTATGGATTACATTGATTACTACGTAATTATATTGGTTTAGCTAACAATGTGAACTATATTACATCTTAGTGATTGTACTTGAAAACATTCTATTTCAGGTTCTTGTTTTGAAACATATTACTATTTTGTACGGAATACGAAAACATTAATTACTTGAAATTAATATATATGTTCAATTTGTATGTCATTTAGTTGTATTTTAAATGTTTATGCAATTACCAGTAGCTTGTCAACTATATATATATATATATATATGTGTGTGTGTGTGTGTGTGTGTGTGTGTGTATATATATAGCTGTATTATTTGAGAATTTTGGTGATTCAGGCAGTGAATGTGGTTACAGCAGAAAAAGAACATTTTGCATCGGTTGTCAGACTAGGCGATGCAAAAAAAAAAATTTCGAAAATGATGGTTTTTTTACATCGGCTAAAATAAAGTTCGATGCAAAATGGTACCTTTTTTGCATCGGATTTTTTAAACCAGTGCAAAATTTCAGATTTTACTATGCAAAAAAGACATTTTTGCATCGACTCTTTTTGAAATGCGATGCAAAAAAATTGTATCTTGCATCGGCTTATTTTAAACATTCGATGCAAATTAATGGTTTTGCATCGGTTTCATAACCGATGCAACATGCAGATGTTTTTTGCATCGTCTGCAATTGCATCGGCTGTTGAACCGATGCAATATGGGGGTAAATAACCGATGCAATTGGCCTGTTTTGTACTAGTGCTGGCTCTTGCTACAATTGGGGAATATAAATGTTGTTTTATGCTTCTTTATTTTGTAGGACAGATGATACTTTGATATTGTAAAGAAATCGTTGTACAAACTATTTTATCAATAAAGAAAAGTTTTATTTTCCGCTGTTTTAATTTTTGTCTGTCTTGTAATTCATCTGCATCTTTTACCTTAAAATGCTCCACAGAACTTAGTGCAATCCCTTTGTGAGTGACACAAACGGGTGTGGGGTGTTACACGTGGTATCAGAGCTGAAGGTTACCAAATCAGATAAAGGATTTGAAAATTTATTTTCAAAACAGTTTTAATAGAAGCATTTTCAAGAGAAAAGATTTGTTTAAAAGGCATATTCCCCAAAGCCATACGCACTATCTTCTCTTCCTCTGTTTGAATTCTTGTCTCCTTCTTTCTTGAGTCTTTGGGGCTCCTGGCTTTCTGGGAGGTGACCTCGTCGATGGGCGAAGTCGTGCCTGGCTTCCATCCATAGCCGTAGTTGTTTCACCAACGGCCAGTTTTCTTTCAAGCTTATAGGGTTTTCTGTACGATGGAAGCAGCTTTCGAGAGATTTGTCAACATGACTACACACGGAAGAGGATGAGGAATTCATGGATGTAGATTTAGCTCACAAAGAAGGAAGGAATTATAAAACCTAAGACAAGAAGAAGTATCTTTACTATGGTGTAATATGGCATGTAATTAAGGGCAAAGGACAAGATTTTCAGAAGGGCAAGTACTTACCTTCGCCACCAAGCGTACCTAGGAGAAAGGTAGTAACGTTCTGTTGGAAGAGCCTAGTTTTGCTGTTCGTACTCTTTCCTTTGGTTTTAGCGCTTCGCATTTGTTCATATCCACTTCCATAGTTGAGTCTCTGCACCATAGTACTTGTATAGTAGAAAGATCCCACTAGAGTCTCAAATCCGATTGGTGGTCCGACCAGTTTATTTTTGGTTAGTAGGGATTTGAGAATAGCTGTCAAGTTTGCTTATATCATCTCACGTAGATCGTCTAAATTCGGAGGAGATATTCCTTGGGTGCTTGTCTGATATTGGTTTAGGCCTTTGGGCCTTGTACTTGAGAAATGTCGAGTTCGACTAGGATGGTTTGCGTGAGAGATGAATAGTTGTGGCAGGCACTCTAAAAAGTACGTAGTGACCTTTCGACCCTTATAGTTATGGCATGGTGGATAAGAGGGAGGCCTCTAATCATCTTAGTACATACACTTGGTACCGTGATTGACATCTGTTTATTTTGGAAATGGAGGTCAGAAACTTCACAATCGTGAAGTTAAATTAGTTAAGATACAGTGAAGTAAAGATCAAGAAGGCTAGATACTAGCATCATACCCTTTTCCTTAAGGGTGCATCCTTGATTTCTTTTATTTGTAGGAGCTTTGCGCATAATTGTTTCTCTCTTTCCAAAGTATATCCTCTAGGTCGTATCTTCGATCCTTAGGTAAAAACTCTTTTGGATGTAAACATGTATTTGAAACATGTTATGGTTGATGGTTGCGAGTGGTTGCTAATGGTTGCTCGTGAATGCATATACATACGTATTAGGCCCTAGATCAGTTCAGACGCTTTCATATTGGATTTACAGATATGTATTTGTTTGTAAGTTGAACTTGATATGTTATCATATGGATGTTGCATATGGATGAATAGCTATGCACACATGTAGTATTTACATAACTAGGGATGCTTGCATGCATGATTGGACGCATGACATTGACATGATTCGCATTAAGGAGGTCGACTGAATCAGCAGACCGCTAGATTTTGCACTAGATAAAGACATATACACGCACTATGCATATAAACATGAAAGCATTAGAAATCTTTTAAGGACAATGAATTCCTGTGATTGAATGGTTGAGTAGATGGGTGATTGGATGGTAGGACACATTCTTCCTAACTTGAAGATTTCGGGGACGAAATCCTTTTAAGTGGGGGAGAATGTAACACCCCGTAATTCTGTAACACTAGGATTCACAAATCAAGGCAGAATTAAATTTTAAAATCAAAATCAAGGGAAACGGGTTACGCCATTGCATTCGTCTCGAAATTCTGCTTGGAAACGAGTCCGAGTTTGCGAGAATCGGAGTCCGTATGAGGGAGATATGACCTTCCGAAGTTTTAGGAATTTTCAGAATCGAAAACAGCTCGAAATTCGAATTCAAACCCAGAAGCGGGCTGGGCGGGAAAATTCCCGCCCAGGACCCAGGTCGACTGGGGAGTCGACTGGGTAGTCAACCCCCCCTGACCAGGTCGACTGCCCAGTCGACATGGGTGTCGACCTGGGTGCAAAACCCACTTTTGGGCCTGGGTGCATTCTGATGTACCTGGTCTTGTTTCTTCCTAGATTCATCCGCCTAATCCTATATAAGCAGCACCTAGTCTCCTTCACTATTCACAAATCTTCTCTAACCTTATGCTGCAAAGATTCTTGGTGAACATGGCTTCTTCTCCTCCTCTTAATTAAATAATAAATAAAATAATATGTAAAATAAATCAAGATGAGGAAATGCTGCTCAAGACTTTCAAGAGGAGATTCGAAACAAGCTAGGATTCAAGTGAAGATTCAAATGACTTCAATGACTGTTTTTCTACGAATCTAATCTAATCTCTGTAAGTCGGTTACTTTTTAGATTTGAAAGTTTTTCGCTATTCGTGACATGAAATTAAAGGAATAAAAGAATATGCCAAATCTTTCGGTTCGAATCAGTGCTTATATCCTTGGACCTAATTAAGAACTATTATGATTCGATGACCAATAAGACTGTGACTATGAAACTATGGACCTTAAAACCATATGCCTCTTTGACTATGACATTGCCTATGACTATGAACATTGCCTATGACTGTGACTCATGACTATGAGAATTATTTCCTTTGACTATGAACACAAGCCTATGCCTTTGATTAGGAAACATAAACTATTGCCTATGACATAACAAGGACCACTGTGACTAAAACACCTATGATTCATGACTAGGAAAGTGTTGCTTAAGTTTTGTGACTGTGAAATTAGGTCTAAACCTGATTATCTATTCTGTCTATTCTTGATTTTCTTTGGTTTTTGATCTTGGGAATTTACCTATTAAGTTAGGTCTACCCATGTTCTTGAACCTACATCGTTATTCAGCCCTTTTTATGTCATAACATTTTCAGATCTATAGGCCTTCGATGTTTTAGATCAATTTATTTCAGTGTAATTCGCTAGGTCTGTAATTTGTAAATTGTCATTTTATGCCAGTTATTATGTCTATCTTTTTCATAGCATCTTTGGTTCATTCCCTATTTTCTACGAATCTAGATTTATCTATAATCTAGATTGAATCACGATTATACAAACGATGGGAATACGATTTGGGCAAAATATGAAATTTACTAAAACATAGTTATAAACTTGGAAATTGGCATAAATTGGGAACATGTATTATGGCATGTTTATAAAAATGCAAATTGGATAAATTTGACATGAATTATAGGATGTGTAATTTGAATCTAGTATTGACTTGTAAATCTAGCATTTACATGAATTGTGAACTAGAATAATAAGTCTAGTTTGACATGAACTGTAATTAGAATGTTAAATCAGAATTGGATTAGCTAATTTGGCATAATAAGTATAGTAGTATAAATTTGAAATTGGCCATAATTGTGAGTAATTGTCATGTTTAGCAAAATCATGGTTAGTGACACTTAATTTGGTATAGTTTACATACCAAAAAGCATAAATATGAAATAGAGGGGAAAATGGGCCATAATAATAAATGTTGACAATTTACATTAAGAGAGTAATTATGAAATAAGTAAATTAGGAATAATTTACTTATAGAATTTGTCCTAAATAAGAAAATGTAAATTTAGACAAATTAAAGGTTTATTAACGACATCTCTTAATAACACATCAGAAAGTTCTTGGGTGACAGAGAGGATAGTGTCTAGGCTTGGGTTTGGAAAATACAAGTTTCCTTCTCTCCCTGGCTATCCCTAACTGATCCGACGGACAGGATGGTTACTTTCAAAACCTGATTTGAAAATTAATCAAAACCCTTTGAACTTAGAAAACACGAATATGCCTAACCCGAGGTTAGACTGAGTTGCGATGTAAACCTGCCCGGAACCGACCGACACATCCAGTAATCGCAACAATATCTGTCTAATGTGAGTGGTCGCGGCTTTAATTTATTTAGTTAAAGCTAGAACAAGAATGGTAGGGTTAAGTTAACTAAGACACTTAACCAATTCAACATGATAACCAAACCGATGGGTGGGGTTAGGTTCATACAGACACTTAACACAGTTAAACTAGAATGGGAGGGTTAAGTCCATAGGAACACTTAACCAACTTAACACAGTTAAGCTAGAATGGGAAGGTTAAGTCCATAGCAACACTTAACCAAACTTAACATCGTAACAAGACAAGATTTGTAGGGGTTAAGTAACTAAGAAAACACTTATCCAAATCAACATGTTAATTAGACTAGAAGGTGGGGTTAAGTAAAGTTAATACACTTAGCCAAATTAACATGTTAACTAGACTAGAGGTTGGGGTTAAGTAAAATTTAATACACTTAGCCAATTTGATATGTTAGCTGGACTAGACCGTAGGGTTAAGTAAACTTGAACACTTAACCATCAGATTGTGATAAATGAATAGGGTTAAGTCTAAAACATGAAGGGATAGTACTTAACCATTAATAAAGTGTTAGTTAAAAAAGATGGGCAAGGTTAAGTTAAAAAGGAACACTTAACCAATACAGGATAAATGAACAGGGTTAAGTAATAAGAAGTACTTAACCAATATAACTTGGTTTGTGGTAGGGTTAAGTCAACATGAATTATTGATAACACATAACCAGTTTATCAGGATAAATGAAGAGGGTTAAGTTAGCTTGAATTGACTAAGGACACTTAACCAATTCAAATTGACGAGAAAGAGAACTAAGTATTAAACCTTATTTAAGAAAACAACGATTCTGGAAACTAAGTGGTAAACCTTAGTTAGCAAAACTAAGTAGTAATTCTTAGTATAACACGGGAAGGAGCGAACGTCCATCTGATTAAAACGAAGGCTCCAACGAATTGGGTTACGAAGCCCGAGGCTTCGACTGGACGTGAGGGTACTCTTGGTATCCCTCTATGAGGCTGCAGATGATCTGCCTGGGCTCACAGAGGTTAAGGTCTGCGGTAGAAGAACCAAGGGTATGCCTTGGTTGCAAAATATGGCAACCTAAAGACTAGGGTGGACCAGCGTGATTCGGCGAGAAACCGATAGCCCTGTGATAGCAACTCATCATCTACCATCCATCTTGAGTCAATCGAGATATGTGAAGCGGAAAGGTGGAGAACTCCAAAAGACCATATACTAGCTATCTAGTTATGGGTGAGGATGGCCATAGGTTAGTGGGGCATAAGGGGCCTGCGTATAGTTCTCATTTTTCAAGGTGTACCTTTCATTAGTTGAGGGAGGGGTCAAGTGGGACCATAGCCACTGGAATAAAAACAGACCTTAGCATCTGCATCGGCAGATATCTGAAAGCTCTCGACCGAGTCCTGTGTTTCTTGATTTACCCTGCCACAGGACTCGGGCCGCACATTACAGGACATGTGCATCTAGACAAGCGATAACGATTCGCGATACATGCATGGGGAAGTCTAGGAACGTATACCACTCTAGGTAGTGTGTCCTAGACTTGGGGGCATCGTTCGACGGGTAGCATAATCCCTAGTTGGATTAGGTGGCATAAACCCTGAATCCGAGAAGCGTTCAGCAGATAGCGTAAACTCTAGTCGAATCTAGAAAGCACTTGATAGAAAACCCTAGATTAGATCTAGGTAATAAATAATAAATGTATGCCTGAAGGCAATGGAAAAATACAGGGATTGGGATCACGTTATCGTTACTAGTTGGGACACTAGTTAGGTGGTGCAGAGATATAGAAACCAGTATAACAAGGAAATAGCGAAGTGGCGAAAGTATTAGAGCATATCCAGTTTATCTTGTCTTAGCATATCTTGTGTTAATCTTGTCTAATCTTGCTGATCCTCTCATCATGGTGTTATCTTGTGTTCAGTTAATTCATGTCGTTTTGTTTTTCCATGTTCACATGCTAGAAGTAACTGAACTTACTCAGGCTTTATGTCTGACTCTGTTTTTCTTTCGTCTTCTTTTCTTCCGTTCCCCCCCCCCAAGGTAGTAAAGGAGGGAATAGTATAGCTCAGGTTAAGTTGGACTGTCACTCTTTCCCAGCTTGAAGATTTGTCGAAGTTTTGCTTGGATTCTCTTTTCAGATGCTATGGCTGGCTCTTGCTACAATTGGGGAATATAAATGTTGTTTTATGCTTCTTTATTTTGTAGGACAGATGATACTCTGATATTGTAGAGAAACCGCTGTACAAACTATTTTATCAATAAAGCAAAGTTTTATTTTCCGCTGTTTTAATTTTTGTCTGTCTTGTAATTCATCTGCATCTTTTACCTTAAAATGCTCCACAGAACTTAGTGCATTCCCTTTGTGAGTGACACAAACGGATGTGGGGTGTTACATACGGTGTCCGTTACATAAAATTCTGTTCATTTATAAAAGACTGGATAGAAATTAAAATATCGTTGTGACCAGCAACGCCCCACGATCCCAAAAATATAATAATATCAGTAGATTAACGTATATTGGGAAACCTCGAACTGCTGATATAGGGTGCAAAATACTCCAAATAAAAAGTGGTATATTTAATTAATTAAAAATTACAGAAAATTTTTAAAAATTAAATTAACACTACGTCTCAAAAGAACCTTGTCTAAATTCGAATCCAATATGCAGTTATTTCAAATAAACTGTTATGGTCGATGAACGATTCTATAGCGACTATATGAAAATTTAAATTGGACATAATTTACAATCTATACAATGAGATCCGGACTTTTCACTTCCATCAGAAAAAAAAAATCAGATAGATTCAAACGGTTCTTGTTTCACTGAAATCCGATTTCTATCGGACCCTGTATATTCAATTGAAGTTCGAAATTAAATATTTCGAACTGCAGCGTCGTTTCGAGCTTGTTTTAATTATATTATAAATAATATATATTTAAACTCCCTTTTATAAAATAAATTCGATATAAAAATCTATTATATATCCAATATAATAAATAAACAGATTCAAATATTCTAATTCAAATGGCCAAAAATCTGGGATGTTACATATAAATGAAGCAAAATATATTTACCAGTGGATAATTTAGATTTTTAAATTGAACAGTGAATTTAAAATGGGAAACTGGGAATTCATTTTAATAAGGAAAAACGATGGAATTCATTTCGATATTTGGAATGTGAATAGGATAAAGATTTGTAATTAGAATTCGACTAGGCTAAATATTATTAAATAATTTATTTTAATAAATCAGAAAAATAATTAATCGAATATTAGTTATTCGAAAAGAGTTAATCGAATATTAGTTATTCGAAGAGAGTAAATCGAATATTAGTTATTTGAAGTGAGTTAATCGAATATTAGTTATTCGAAGAGAGTAAATCGAATATTAGTTATTCGAAGTGAGTTAGTCGAATATCAGTTATTCGAAGTGAGTTAATCGAATATTAGTTATTCGAAGAGAGTTAATCGAATATAATTATTTGAAAGAGAATTAATCGAACATTGTTTATTCAAAAGAGAGATTATCGAATATAGTTTATTCGAAATAGAGTCATCGAATATAGTTTATTTGAAAGAGAATTTTACATTGGGATTCGATTATATCGAATGTAGGAAATTACTATTTACTTTCCGTTTTTAAAGCAAGACTTAATTATTTATTTAATTAATAAATTATTATTTATTTAATTAATAAATTATTATTTATTTAATTTATGAAATAACAGTATAATTTGGAGTTAGATTATATCAAAAGTAGGTATTATAACGTTATCATTATAACCAATGTTTTTATAAAAGAATAGGATTCGTAAACTGAATTTGAGAGTTGCGTGAGCAATGATTTGTTAAGAAGTAAGAAAAACGGAGTTAAAGAAAATTGGAAACTGACTAGAGATTAGTTAAGTTGAATGGTTTTCTGAGTATCAATCTGATGTTGGTTTCGGCCTTCGGGATTAATACTTAGGGAATTGTTCTCTTACTAATTTACGGTTAGAAACTAATGGACGTGAAATGATAGTTGAGTGTGAATAAGAAATGGAAACATTTTCCAATGTTAATAAGGTATACTTTCTAAATTTAGAAAATAAGAATTTATGGAGATATAGAAATGGGTAACTGAATAAATTAATGATAAATTAATATAAAAAGAGAAAAAGTTAATTGATGATTGATTGGTAAGATTTCCATTTGGAAATACGACCGTTGTTGTACACATGTTTTTCTTTAAATCACCGATTATCAAAGTTTTTGACCATTTTTCCATCGTCAATATGGAGAGACCGGGATTAGATTCATTATCTGAAAACCACTTTGTATGGGCGTTAGCGTTGCGAATCAAATATGATGAAGATAATTGAAGATGAAGTTATGCAAGGGCTATTGTGATAATCCTAGGTAGAAATTGCCTAAGATGGATTTACATAATAGTGCCTTCGGTTGGTCCAGTCCCAGGATAAATGTGTATGGACGAGTGTTTGACAGAATATTCCTAACAATCATATATATTGATCTCTTCAAACGTATTACGTTTGATGGCAGAGGAATTCGTTTCTCTTAGCCTTATACCCGTGATATTGTTAGGAAATCAATGAATGGTAATGGCGGGTTTGATAATGTGACATTCAAAGCGAATGAAGATATGATACTGTAAAAAGGTAAGTTATGGCCTCTAGCCTCGCAACTGGGAAATGACAAAAATCGGGCAGATAGCATGGCTAAGTGGGTTGCTTCCAATTAGGGTGTATTATAACCTATCTAGAGAATATTCATTTCCTTCTTTAATCTATTCGATGTGGTCCCTTTTGGGAAACGGTTGCTGATCCCAACCGTTGGTGATATACATTTGATACACTCAAGCGAAATGAGTGGGCGGTCATGTGTGGCCGGGTTGCATGATGTTCTTGTTGAACCCAACGTATTCCCACTACAAAAAAATGACCCTATTACAATGGTGGAACACAGTTGTAATATACATTATACAACGGTGGAAAAACCGTCGTGTATTAAGAAGTTGTAACAGACTAATATCTTTTACAACTTTTTTGCACTGTTGCACCACCGTTGTAATATGTATATTTTACAACTTTTTTCCACCGTTGTAATTAACTTTATTACAACAGTTTTGCACCGTTGTAATAAAATCTACTACAACTGTTATGCACCGTTGTGATTGACATTTGGGTTTTAAAAAAATAAACATCTTTTGCAACTGAAAAGAACAATACATTAAATATAGCAATACTCCATAAACAAATCCGATACTACAGATAAACAAATCCGATATTACAGTTATTTGCAAACTAATTAAAATACTCAAATATTTAGTATTACAAACAATAATTTTTAGACAACACCGTTGTATTACAAACAATAATTCAAAATCTTCAACAAGCGCTACGATTTTTATAAGAACCGGAAATTTACATGATCCTTTGGCTTGTGAGACCTTCATACTCAACTTGTAATGCTTGTGGAAGATTAAAGTGATACAATGTAACATAAGGCTCAATACCTGCAAGTATTGAAATCTCTTATTCTAATTTACAAATTTCAAAGAGACTAGATTACTTGAAAATTTCAACCGTTAATACCATAGCTAACAAGTGCATCAATTAGATCGTTGTAGTATCGTAAACCTTTGGGATTTACAGGCACTCTTCCTTGGCAAAAAGCATTTTTATTACTATTGATTTTTTATGTTAATGTTTACTATTTTTGTCCAGATAAAAATGAAAGCATGCTTTTTACTGTCTAGACGCACATCCATACTTTTTACTGTACTCACACTGTGAGGCAAAGCGAACACATACATGCATTAATTTGTACGCTATGCCCATTTTGGCAACACAGGAATAAACAAATTATACACTATTATGCGACAGTCGAAACAGTCTAAATACATCAGTTTTAGTCCTCACCAATTTGACAAAACACAAAATTGATTATTTACTTTTACACAACTGAATATATGCAAACATTTAAATCAATTTACAACTTAGAAATATACAAGCTTTTCCACCCACTTAGTTACTTTGTAACTTACAAAACAGTCTACAACAATACATATAATACTCAGAAAACACATAAAAATACAACATAACAATCTTAACGACTACCAGTATTTTTGCTATACACATTTTAGTTCCTAACTGAATTCATACAAAACTTCAAGTGCATATAGTACTGCATCTATAGTCCGATGTTAGTCCATTTTACAGCAGAAATGAGCATACCTACCTGTAAATAATACCCCGGACTGTCTCGTTTGAATGAGACACCCCAGAGATTGCATGGGAAATCAACGGGGTCAGACATAACACTTTTGGTATGAGTGTATTTCACAGGGTATGATGTTCAGAGTGTACTGTTAATATTTTAAAGTTTAATTCGAACCATTCTAAATAAACATGTTAAGACTGCCTACACAGTGTTATAGCAGGTTAAGTGTTCACTTATAATATGCATGTACATGAAATTAACTAAACAAATGCATACCAGGACATATTCATTTACAAAATATGCATATGCATTGAAATTGCCTAAACAATGTGTATCAGGTTATCAACACAGGAAAGGTAGATTGTGATTAACCAACATATATGCAATCACCAACAGTGTTTACTTCATATCAGTCATATTATGAATGTATCCGAGTCATTTTATATATCATATCATTTAAACAACTTCATACTTAAATCTGAAGTCGGTCCAAGCTGCACAACAAAACATTCATGTTGAAGCCAAGCATCCAAAGCCAAACATACATTAACGACCAATCATTTTCAGTTTATCCTATATTTATACTGGTTTCATATCAATTTATAGGTACTCTGCCCATGTATCTATATGTACCAAATCAATAGGTCATAATTTCACCAGCCGTAACATGAATACTGTCAAACACTTATATCAGTTTCTAATGATCAATCAACCTATTTCTTATATGTGATATTTTGTCATACAAATATATACATTTCAATGCACATATATACGTCCACTTGGTTACAAAGTCATCTTGCAGATCATTTCTAAAATATACATTATCATGCATATATACATATAGGTTTTCGTTCAGTCTACATCTGGTCTTTCTAATGTATATATGTATATGCACTTTCCTGCATATATTCGTACGTATTTGATTCCAGAACCCCATGTGTATTAACATTAGCTGACATAAGTATACCCCAGATGAGCCACCAAAACCAGGCATCCAATATGAACACACATCACCAATATTTGCACATTATTCAATGGATCCCATAAACCATGAATAAAAATATAATTCATACATATACCAAATTATATCTCACTAGTAAGCATGCAAATCAAAATTATAACACAACAGTAGCCAATCCTTTTAATTTAATCCGTCCTATCATAATGTTCAGCTAAATATGGGATTTCATGACATAATCCACAGTAGCCCCATTTTGGAAATCTTGTTGGACTTATGGTATCGTTTTTATTGAATATTTACTTCACTAATATTCATCAGATTCGTAAGTGGTGTATGTTCTAATCAGGGTTATTATGGGACATGTAAACCCTATGCCGCAGCAGTATTATTATGCAGATCAATAAACATGTTATTCAAACCAAAATAGCATTCATCCACAGAAATCACCCAAAACCAACACATAAATCACATAACCAATATATATTTACTCAAGATAATCGTGCAGTGAAACGAACAGGTGAAAATAGCTGCCTATAAAAAGGACCTATTGCCGAAAAAGAGAAAATACACTCACCGACGATTTTATTCATGATTTCATACTTCTAGATCTCGATCTTGGCCTTTGAATCCCTCAGATCCGTTGCTACCTCCCTACTAGAACCCGTCTCCTTCACGTATCCACCATCGCTTTGGTGCGAGATGATCAATTGCTGATTTTCCCCAATTTTGTTTCTAGGGCTTTCGCCATTTTTTTAAAGTTTCCTTTTTTTTAGAATGAGAGAATGAAATGGAAACCGACGGCCAATTTTCATTTATTTACTTTGATTCATAGGACTAGGGTTTCACCATTGCCAATACCCATTTTTCCCTTAGATTTAATGTTAACCCTTATAACACTTAAGCCCCAAATCATGACACTAAAACAAATTTTCCATGTCACATACACAATATACAAACAAATGTGTGTGTTTATTCACCATTTTAATCATGCACAATTTCCCATATTCATCATGTACATATCACAAATGATTTATTTATTTATTAATCATCAATTAAGCGGTTTTTATCTAATCTAACAGTAATTGGTATTAATTTGTAAATTTATTATTGAATATGAATTATTCTTAAATGTTAATATTACTAATTATTAAATATAAGTTGTTATTAATATTTAATACGTCTTTAATACAAGAAATAGAAAAAAGAGTTACTAAAAATAAGTTTAAACAACTTTCTAAATTAACTATTAATTATCAGAAATTAATTAGTATATATTAGTTATCACAAAAGACAAAAAAGAAAAGTTGTGATATATATGTTTATTACAACAGTGATTTTTTCACAGTTGTAAAAAACATTTATTAAAAAGTGGGTTTTGCACAGTTGTAAAAAAGCATTTATTATAATTGTGTTTTTCGCACAGTTGTAAAATTAAAGTTGAAATATGGTATTTTTGTTGTAGTGTCCTCTCTAGAGGTACACTATCGGAAGGTGTTCCCATACCTTGTCATAGTTGGAAATCCATTCTCCAATAAGTGCTCGCGGTTTTGATTGTATATTATGTATGTAGAGCGTGAGATGAAAGCGTTTCTGCTAGATGATTATTATATTGTGATTGATAGACATTGTTATATTATCAAAAGGATTTTGATATAAAGATTATTTGGGTTATCGCAAGGTAAAAACCATTTGTGTTTATGTGTGGATCGGTCTTACGATTATCCTTTCTTTCAAAATAATTTGAAAGTTAAATCAAATTGATTTGGGTTCTCATAAGGGAAAAACCCGTTCTGTTATACGGCATGGTCTTATGAGTTATCGTTTATTTTCTCAAACTCTCTTAAATTGTTTTACTCACACCAGTCCCATTACTGACCCAGAGTTTGTTTTGTTTTTCTTTACCCTAAACTCTTGGGTGCCCAACTTTGTACGGGCAGTCAAATAGTTACGTTTTTATAGATATACTTAGAGAGCTTGAAGCAGGAGGCTTCAGGATTATATAGCTATTGTTATTTCCGCCGTGTTGTAAGTGTTGTACTTTGAAAATATTACTGTATACATATGCTAGTTTTATTTCAAAGTTACGTATCTATTTTATATTGTTCGTTCCGCTGTGAGATTCGTGTTACTCTGATGATGTTGTATGTTCTTCTTCTTCTATTCTAACTTTCTATCTTATCTATTATCACCCTCTGTTTTCTTTCATTAACTATCTGATATTTCCGATGCTTGAATAGTCGATATTGAGTTTATGTCGATTACCAAAGATCGCAAATCCCCCAGGTCGTTATAAGTTTTTGATGATGAGATCTAAAGTTGTAGAATTTTTAATGATTTCTGCAGGTGAAATGTTCCCATCAAAAATCATGTTAATAAACCCGTAGAGCGGAAGTTTTTTCAAATATTCTGAATGTTGTGTCATAAATAGTTCATCTTTCTTTATCATTTCCACCAATTCAATGAACGCCTTAAGATTATTTCTGTATATATTCTCCTTCCTGGGAAGCATTGGTTCATCTTCGGTTTTCCTTCTTTTCATTATTGGTGTAGGTTTTGAAAGTTGTTCTGTGATAATTAATGCTGGTTTTTTTTTTACTGTCTTCATCATCACCTTCTTCCACATTTGGTCTCTGTAATAAGGGTTAAAATAATAATTAAATAAGGTTGAATATATGCAAATATTTGCACGCTTGCATGCAACTATCCTTAATAAAATCACAGAAGCGTGCAAGTATCATGAATAATAGCACACAAGTATGAAACTATCCTGAATAACAGCACACAAGTGTGCAACTATCCTGAATAAAATCACATAGTAATGCAACTATCATGAATAAAACCACACAAGAATTTAACTATCATAAATAAAATCACACAAGCATGCAACTATCCTAAGTAAAATCATACAAGCATACTACTGTCTTGAATAAAAGCACACAATATGCAACTATCATGAATAATAGCAAACAAACATGCCACTATCGTGAATAAAATCACGCAAGCGGACGACTATCATGAATAAAATCATGCACGCGTACAACTATCGTGAATAAAATCATGCAAGCGTGTGACTATTATGAATAAAATCACGCAGGCGTGCAACTATCTTGAATGAAAGCATGCAAGCGTGCGACTATCATATAAAATCATGCAAGCATGCACCTAACCAGAATAAAAGCACGCAAGCGTGCAACTATCATCTATAAAAGCACGCATGCATGCAACTATCATGAATAAATCAAGCAAGCATGCAACTATCCTGAATAAAAGCATGCAAACGTGCGTCTATCCGGAATATTGCAAGTATGTGACTATTCTGAATAAAAGCATGCAAGCGTGCAACTATCATGAATAAAAGCACACAAGCATGCGACTATTCTGAATAAAAGCACACAAGCATGCGACTATCTTTAATTAAAGCACGCAAGCATGCAATTATCTTAAATAAAAGCATGCAAATATGAAACTATTATGAATAAAATCATGTAAGCGTGCAACTATCCTGAATAATAGCATGCAAGCGTGCAACAATCGTGAATAAAATCACGCAAGCATGCAACTATCGTGAATAAAATCACGCAAACATGCGATATCATGAATAAAATCAGGCAAACATGTGACTATCCAGAATGAAATCAGGCAATCATGCAACATTCCTGAATAAATGCATGCAAGCATGCGCCATTCCTGAATAAAAACATGCAAGCATGTGATTATCCTGAATAAAAGCATGCAAGCATGCGACTATTAGGAATAAAAGCATGCAAGCGTGCAAGCGTGCAACTATCATGAATAAGAGCATGCAAGCAACTATCATGAATAAAAGCATGCAACTATCATAAATAAAAACATGCAAGCATGAAATTGTCATGAATAAATCATACAAACGTGCGACTATTCTGAATAAAAGAACGCAAACATGCGACTATCCTGAATAAAAGCACACAAGCGTGCGACTATCCTGAATAAAAGCACGCAATCGTGCGACTATCATGAATAAAAGCACGCAAGCGTGCAACTATCCTAAATAAAAACACGCAAGCGTGCAACTATCCTAAATAAAAGCATGTAAGCGTGCAACTATCGTGAATAAAATCATGCAAGCGTGCAACTATCGTGAATAAAATCACGCAAGCGTGCAATAATCTTGAATAAAATCATGCAAGCATGCGACTTTCATGAATAAAATCAGGTAAGCATGTGACTACCATGAATAAAACTAGGCAAGCATGCGGCTATCCTGAATAAAATCATGCAAGCATGCGACATTTCTGAATAAAAGCATGCAAGCATGCAACTACTTGAATAAAAGAATGCAAACATATAACTTTCCTGAATAAAAGCATGCAAGCGTGCGACTATCCTGAATAAAAACATACAAGCATGCAACTATCATGAATAAAAGCATGCAAGCATGCAGCTATCTTGAATAAATCATGCAAGCGTGCGACTATCCTGAATAAAATCATGCAAGCGTGTGACTATCCTGAATAAAAGCACACTAACATGCGACTATGCTGAATAAAAGCACACAAGTATGCGACTATTCTAAATAAAAGCTCACAAACATTCAACTATCTTAAGTAAAAGCACGCAAACATGCAACTATCTTGAGTAAAAGCACGCAGACATGCAACTATCTTGAATAAAAGCACGCAAACGTGCAACTATCATGAATAAAATCATGCAAACGTGATACTATCCTGAATAAAATCAAGCAAGCATGTAACTATCCTGAATAAAATCATGCAAGCATACGACTATCTTGTATAAAGCATGCATGCATGCGACTATCATGAATAAAAGCATGCAACTATCATGAATAAATCATGCAAGCGTACGACTATCCTTAATAAAATCATGCAAGCATGCAACTATCTTGAATAAAAGCATGCAACCGTGCGACTATCCTGAATAAAAGCACATAAGCATGCGACTATGCTGAATAAAAGCACATAAGCATGCAATATCCTGAATAAAAGCACACAAGTATGCGACTTTCTTGAATAAAAGCTCGCAAGCATGCAACTATCTTAAGTAAAAGCACGCAAGCTGCAACTATCTTGAATAAAAGCACGCAAGCTGCAACTATCATGAATAAAATCATGCAAGCATGCGACTATCCTGAATAAAATCAGGCAAGCATCCAACTATCATGAATAAAATCAGGCAAGCATGCGACTATCCTAAATAAAATCATGCAAGCATGTGACTATCATGAATAAAAGCATACAAGCGTGCAAGTATCATGAATAAATCATGCAAGCGTTTGACTATCCTGAATAAATCACAAGCATGCAACTATCATGAATAAAAGCACGCAAGCATGCAACTATCTTGAATAAAAGCACGCAAGCATGCTACAATCATGAATAAAATCACACAAGCGTGCAACTATCCCGAATAAAATCATGCAAACGTGCAACTATCTTGAATAAAATCATGCACGCGTGTGATTATCCTCAATAAAAGCATGCAAGCGTGCAACTATCATAAATAAAAGCAACTATCATGAATAAATCATGCAAGTGTGCGACTATCCTGAACAAAATCATGCAAGCATGCGACTAACCTGAATAAAAGCATGCAAACGTGCGACTATCCTGAATTAAAACACAAAAGCATGAGATATACTGAATAAAAACACATAAGCATGCGACTATCCTGAATAAAAAAACACAAACATGCAACTATCCTGAATATAAGCACACAAGCATGTAACTATCTTGAATAAAAGCATGCAACTATCTTGAATAAAAGCACGCAAGCATGCAACTGTCATGAATAAAATCACGACTATCATGAATAAAATCAAGCAAGCATGCGACTATCATGAATAAAATCAGGCAAGCATGCGACTATCCTAAGTAAAATCATGTAAGCATGCGAATATCCTGAATAAAAGCATACAAGCGTGCAAGTATCATGAATAATAGCACACAAGTGTGCAACTGACTTGCATAAAAACATACACGCATACGACTATCCTTAATAAAACCAACCAAGAATGCAACTATCATGAATAAAATCATATAATTGTGCAACTATCATGAATAAAATCACCTAAGCATGCAACTATCATGCATAAAATCACATAGGCGTGGAATTACCCTGAATAAAAGCACATAAGCATGCAACTATCATTAATAAAAGAAACAAGTGTGCAACTGTAACGACCCGGATTTTGAGAGGACTTTGGTTATCGACGTAAGCTCGACGTCGATAACCAAAACATCGAAAAATCCCGGTAATTAATGAAAGAAATTAGAAGGTGAGAATAGATAAGATAGAAACTTAGAATAGAAGAAGAAGAACACAACATAAGAGTAACACGAATCTCACAGCGGAACGAATAACATATAATAGATAACATAACTTTGAAATATAACAGTTATGTATACAATAGCACTTATCAGAGTACATCACTTACAACATAGCGGAAATAAACTATAACTATATGGTTCTGAAGCCTCCTGCTCCAGCTCTTCAATGTATCTGCAAATCCCGACTACTTGACTGCCCGTACAAATTTAGGCACCCAAGAGTTTAGGGAAAACAACAAAGTAAACTCCGGGTCAGTCATGGGACTGGTGTGAATAAACTCAAATCATTTAAACAGGTATATGATATCTCATAAGACCACGCCGTGAATACGGAACGGGTTTTTCCCTTATGAGAATCCAAACATCTTTGCAAAGCAATATCATTCTGATATTATAATAATGTCTAAGTACAAATAAATATCAGTCTAGTAGAAACGCTTGCATCTCACGTTCTACATATATAGTATACAATCAAAATCGCAAGCACGTATTGGATGATTGGGTTTCCAACTATGACAAGGTATGGAATCACCTTCCGATCAGTGTACTCTAGGAACGATACACTGGAGTTCAACAAGAACATCTTGTAACTCAGCCACACATGACCGACCACTCATTTCGCTTGAGTGT
The DNA here is from genome assembly GCA_030737875.1 of Allium sativum. Lineage (NCBI taxonomy): Eukaryota > Viridiplantae > Streptophyta > Magnoliopsida > Asparagales > Amaryllidaceae > Allium > Allium sativum. The sequence goes on from CM060912.1 coordinate 438,293,827, forward strand.
ATCGAATGTACATCACCAACGGTTGGGATCAGCAACCGTTCCCGTATATATATGGGACAGCATTGATAGATTTAAGAAACAAATGAATATTCACTAGATAGGTGATTTTACACCCTACTTCGGTGCGACCGACTTAGCCATGCTGCCTGCCCGATTTCTGTCATTTACCGGTTGATGAGGCTAGAAGCTACGCTTTATCATCACATCAGATTCACTTCGAATGCCATATTGTCAGATCCATCGAAAATCACTAATTGATGTCTACAACCATACATTACGTGTCAGCTAAAAGAAGTTTCCTTCTCCGCTTCCACTCTTGGTATAGTGGAAGAAATCAATGTACGTGACCGTCTGGAAATACTATGTCAGACATCCATCTTCATTCACTTAGAAATGTCACATCGTCATACCCGCCAAATCACAAATTGACTTATCCAAAAATAACACGGGTATACAGCTAAGAGAAACGAATTCCTCCGCCACCAAACGTGAATACGTTTGAACAGATCAACTTACGCGATCCATTGGATATACTCTGTCAGACCTTCGTCCATACAAGTTGTCCTGGGACTGGACAAACCGAAGGCACTATTCTGTAAACAGGATAGCCCTTGCATTTTACTCCGTCTTCAATTATCTTTGGCATATATGATTCGCGACGCTTATGCCAATACAGAGTGGTTCTTTGGATAATAATCCAACCGGTCTCTCCATATTAACAACGTTAAAATGGTCAAAACTTCGATAGTCTGTGATTTAACCATCAAAGAAAAACAAGTGTGCAAACAACGATATTATTTCCAGATGGGAATTTTATCGAACAAACATCATTTAACATTAATCTCTTTAATTCATTTATTTACTTATCTCCTGTTTCCCTATATTCTAAATTCTTATTTTCTTTTATCAGAAAACATTTCCGATTCTCGTTTGGAAAACATTTCCAAAACTCCTTTACGATCAAACCTTACCATTTCTTAGTTAAGAAGGAAGTCACTCAAGTTGGGGTATAATTACCTCTCAGACCTTAACTGAACAACGTTATAACTTCGAAATGGTCAAAGTTTATCTTTTAATTCTTTAACAACTTCTTTACGCCTTTCTCGGATCCAACTTTACTAATCCACTTCTATATTTAAAACATTGGTTATAACGATAACGTTATAATCCCTACTTTCGAATTATCTAACTTTAATTATAACTTCTATTCTTATTAGTGAATAATTAACCTAACACTTATTTATTTATAAATAAGTAAATCTCTATTTTAGACACTGGAAAGTATAAGTACTTTCCCGAATTCGATATAATCGAATTTGCCGATTAACTCTCTTCGAGAAATCTCTATTTGATTAACTCTTCTTCGAATAACCTATATTCGATTACTCCTTCTCGAATAAACGATATTCGATAATCTCTCTTCGAATAACTAATATTCGATAACTCTGCCTTTTCAAATATCTCATATTTGAAAATCTCACTTCGATTAACTATAATCGATAACTCCTCCCGATGAAACTAACATTGATAACTCCTTTCGATGAAACTAACATCGATAACTCCTTTCGATGAAACTAACATCGATAACTCCTTTCGATGAAACTAACATCGATTTATTTATCTCGACGAACTTAACTCGACTAACTTAACTTGACTCGACTAACTCGACTTACTTGGTTCGACAAATTCGATTCGATTAAATAGGCTCGACTAACTCGACTATCTTAACTTGACTCGACTAACTTAACTTACTTGGTTCGACCAATTCGATTCGATTAACTAGGCTCGACTAACTTGACTAACTTAACTCGACTTACTTGGTTCGACCGACCAGGTTTGACTAACCTGACCCATTTGGTTTGACTGACCAGGTTTGGCTAACCTGACTCATTTGGTTTGACCACTGGGCTTGACTACTTGGTTCGACCACTTGGTTTGACCATTTGGTTCGAATACCATATTCGACTAACTCCTCTCGATTCATTAAAACCGATTAACTCATCTCGATTGACTAAATCAATTAAATCCTATTGATTAACTAAATCGATAAACCCCTTTCGATTAACTAAGTTTGATTTACTCGACTCGACTGACCAGGTTTGACTAACTTGACCAGCTTGACTCGATTGGTTCGACTCGACCAGCTCGACTCGATTGGTTTGACTCGTCCATCTTGACTCGATTGGTTCGACTCGACCATTTGGCTCGATTTGGTTCGACTCGACCATTTGGGCTTGATTGGTTCGACTAGCTTGACTAGTTTGGTTCGACTAGCTTGGTTTGACCACTTAACTAACTTGATTCGAATATTTATATCCGACTAACTAACTTTTCTTTTATTTCTATTTATTTTAACTTCTATTTATTTCCTAAATAGATTTCCTTTTGTATAATCTATTTATTTTCCTAAATAGATTTTCCTTTTGTATAATCTATTTATTTTCCTGAATAGATTTTCCTTTTGTATAATCTATTTATTTTCCTAAATAGATTTTCCTTTATAACTCTAATTATTTAATCCCTAATTAAATATCCTTTATTCTATTTATTTAATCTAAATAAACATTCCTTTATTTTATTTATTTATTTCTAAATAAATATCCTTTTATAAAATCCTTCGATTTTATAAATAGATTCATTTTCAATATAAATATTGAAAATCCCCTTTTCTACATTTTCAGTGTTTTCTATTGTTTTTAAACAACCAACTGTCAATGATCAATATCATCCAAACATATACAATCAACAACAGATTATATATCACAGTATATATCACAATATACAAATAACAGTAATATAAATGTTGAGGAATCCAGTCGGATTCCTCCAACCTGTTTCCCTGCATCCACCGATGTTAAACAACGTATATAACATCACTTGCATTCCTAATGAAATACACTGATAACAAAATCACCGTTTAATAACGATATATATATATATGTAGATATATATATATCCATACTGTTTTCAATCAATTATTTAACAGTCCCATCTACAGTCCAATTTAACAATACAACTTAACAGTCCAAATTAACAGTACATAACTAGCAGTCAAATACAGAAATAAAAATACAATTTATATTAAAATATAAATTGAGGAGAGTTAGTGAGTTTTTACTCACTGTTGCGCGTTAACCGAAAAATATCGGTTTGCGTTCATTGGTTCAGTCGAACAATTTATTTCGCCATAAATTGTAACGAGCTCGGATTCACTCCCGGTCAATCTCATTGTGTTGCTCCCGTCCATACGATCCTAATGGATCTTGTTTCGCCCAGTTCTGACATCGTATGACGAAGTTATTCAACTTCGAAGTTCACACACAATAAAATAAATAAAAACTTGGGTTTTAAAACAAATGGGCCTTCACCTCTTGAACCCCATCCGGCCCATAAACCCCTCAGCCCAGACCCGCTTCTACAGCTTCTCCCCCGATGTTTAAACACCTCGCCTGCTGCCATTTCCATACTTCAACCACCGATGGCTCCCTCGTCCTTCACCGAATTCGAAAACCAAACCCACCGTTCATCACCTCATCCAAGCCTCTTCCTCCTCAGCACCACGAAATCCAATCCGATGCCCAAAATGAAATCGCGAACGTCGAGCTCAGCTACAGGACATCGACAGAAATAGTCGTCGATCCCTCCAAATTTCCGCAAGTAGGTGCGGTATACTTTGCTAAACCCGAAACAAGTAACGAGAGCATGAAATCGAAGCCCCAACAACACCATCGATCAACCCTAGCCGACGCTGTACGAAATCTCAGCGTGAAAAGAAGAACGTCGATCTCCATGATTCATATACCAGAATAAAGAGAGACTAAGCATGAATCCAATCATATATAATTTAGGATTTATAGAATTTAACTTGAATTTCTTTTGATTTGTTCTTGAACGATGGTTTTTCTGTGAGGAAAACAACGGCGGTATTTTTTTGTGTTGACTTAGAAATGAGAAAATTAGGTTTAGAGGGAGTTGAAGTTATTATATAGGATTTTTTTTTTTATAATTTATTATTCGATTATTAAATTCCTATTTAAGCAAACGTTATAGATACCCGTCCTCTAAAATTCCTGTGACCACATACTATACCCAAAAATCACGAAACTGGACATGCAGCTACAGTTCAACATTACGGTCCCAACGAAACTGGTTTCGTCGAATTCCGACTTTGTATGCTCACAAAGCGTATTTTTAAACGTCAAAATACTGACTGTTTTACACTCTAAAAATCCGTACGGCCACACAGTGACTCTAAAAATCACGGAACTTGGAATCTAACAATAATTTGACATTGCGGATCCAACAAAATTAGTTTCGTCGAATTCCGACTTCGTTTGCAAAAGTGGCTATTTTTAACGCTCTAAATGGCCTATTTAAATATATAAATATATTTAAATATAATTAAATTAAATATAAATAAATTTATATTCTTGTATATCTTCACATATGATATCATACAGCTTCAGAATATCATATCAGAATTTACAGCTTGATATTTCAGATTTCAGATTTATTGATATTCAATTTATATCGAAAATCCTTTTATAACGTATATAAAGTGTTGCGAATTATAAAGGAATTCCACAGCGACTTTTATGAAATTTGATTTGGACGTACATCAAAATCTACATGACGAAATCCCGATCTTTCTCTTCCACTAGAAAGATATACTCCACCAGCTCCACACGTTTCTTGTTTCACAGAAATCCGGCTTAAAACGAATCCTGTACATTCAGTTGAAGTTCGAATCGCCAATTTACGAACTGCAGCGCCATTTCAAGCTCTATTATAATTATATTATAATTATATTATAATTATACGTTCAAACTGTCGTCGATTGAATATATTCGTTATTCAAATTCATTTCTAAACTGAATAAAATCTTCGGGATGACCCAGTTCACAGAATATTGTGATTTCCAATATTTTTGATTATTTCTGAATTAAATATATTATTTAATTATTTATTTTAATTAAATATTTCTTATTATTTAATTAACGACCATTTAATTCCTTAAATCACCATTTATATAATTAAATAAATTAATTATATACCCCGGGAAATGCGGGTCATTACATTCTTCCCCACTTAAAATAATTTCGTCCTCGAAATTGCTAAGTTAGAGGACGACCCTAAATATTGGAACTCCTAAGATTTATTTACCCCTTATTTCTGATTCCAACTGAACCAACTAATATCGATTTCAATATTAATTTATTCCGGCTAACTAAAATTTTCAAAAATTCTGAAAATTTTCTAACACTTTAAATCTTCGGAAAATTTCGCCATAACCTCCTTTGTACAGCCCTATCGGTAAAACCACAACTCGCCTCTCTAGGCCATCTCCAACCCAAAATAAAATCAAACAGCCAAGCGGCTTGCCAATTCGGCTCATAAATCTCATGCTTATATCAAATATAAACTTGTACCTTTTTGTCGGGTATATCAACTCTATCACTTCTATATGCTATCAACTCAGCACATACCAATGTTATCTCAATCAAATTCCAATCAGTTCATATCCTCAAATCCAAATCGAATTCCATTCGAACCCCAATATCAAATTCCAAATTTTTGACTTATCAATTTGGTTCCATTCTAGATTATCTCTAATCCAATTAAATTTTTTATTTAACTTAGTTCCCGTTAAATTTCAATTTATTTTTACCATCTCATTTTATTTAACTTTATTAGTTAAATTTTAATTCCATAACTTAAATTCCTGGGTTTCTTTCAAATCAATTTGAAATCATAATACCAATTCAAAACCTTTGAATTTCCAAACAACTTGTTTTCTCAAAACAATTCAAAACCAAAATCTTTTGTAGTAATCTGTCACTTAGAACTCGAAAATGAACACTGATGATGTCTAGATTCATCATCAGAATCTATTTTCCAGCTATCAAAGTGAGTTCAATACTATATCACTTTTAGTTTGAAAAACGTTTTCAAAATCTCCCAGGAACTTAAAATTTCCTTATTTTAATTCCAAATTTGATTTAAATTCATATTTAATTCATCTTATTTCACGTATTTCACTTGTATGAATTCTGATTGGTTATATATAACCATTTCACATGTTATAATCTTACTCGATTATAATCAAAACCTATATATGATAATATATCACATATCCATACTGTGTCGGTCCATCGTATTCAAGTGTTTATAAACCCCTACCGATACAGTGGATCAAACTGATCGACCAGAATTCATAAACTACTCAACCAATGAATCTCCACAATATAAAACAATTTTTATATCAAATACAAATACGTTCACTCGTATATATACATTCAAACTCAATCTAGGGTATTACTAACCCTATCTCTACCGAGTCACGCCACAGAGCCAAGTAATTCTTAACCTCGCTCTGATACCAACTGTAACGACCCGGATTTTGAGAGGACTTTGGTTATCGACGTAAGCTCGACGTCGATAACCAAAACATCGAAAAATCCCGGTAATTAATGAAAGAAATTAGAAGGTGAGAATAGATAAGATAGAAACTTAGAATAGAAGAAGAAGAACACAACATAAGAGTAACACGAATCTCACAGCGGAACGAATAACATATAATAGATAACATAACTTTGAAATATAACAGTTATGTATACAATAGCACTTATCAGAGTACATCACTTACAACATAGCGGAAATAAACTATAACTATATGGTTCTGAAGCCTCCTGCTCCAGCTCTTCAATGTATCTGCAAATCCCGACTACTTGACTGCCCGTACAAATTTAGGCACCCAAGAGTTTAGGGAAAACAACAAAGTAAACTCCGGGTCAGTCATGGGACTGGTGTGAATAAACTCAAATCATTTAAACAGGTATATGATATCTCATAAGACCACGCCGTGAATACGGAACGGGTTTTTCCCTTATGAGAATCCAAACATCTTTGCAAAGCAATATCATTCTGATATTATAATAATGTCTAAGTACAAATAAATATCAGTCTAGTAGAAACGCTTGCATCTCACGTTCTACATATATAGTATACAATCAAAATCGCAAGCACGTATTGGATGATTGGGTTTCCAACTATGACAAGGTATGGAATCACCTTCCGATCAGTGTACTCTAGGAACGATACACTGGAGTTCAACAAGAACATCTTGTAACTCAGCCACACATGACCGACCACTCATTTCGCTTGAGTGTATCGAATGTACATCACCAACGGTTGGGATCAGCAACCGTTCCCGTATATATATGGGACAGCATTGATAGATTTAAGAAACAAATGAATATTCACTAGATAGGTGATTTTACACCCTACTTCGGTGCGACCGACTTAGCCATGCTGCCTGCCCGATTTCTGTCATTTACCGGTTGATGAGGCTAGAAGCTACGCTTTATCATCACATCAGATTCACTTCGAATGCCATATTGTCAGATCCATCGAAAATCACTAATTGATGTCTACAACCATACATTACGTGTCAGCTAAAAGAAGTTTCCTTCTCCGCTTCCACTCTTGGTATAGTGGAAGAAATCAATGTACGTGACCGTCTGGAAATACTATGTCAGACATCCATCTTCATTCACTTAGAAATGTCACATCGTCATACCCGCCAAATCACAAATTGACTTATCCAAAAATAACACGGGTATACAGCTAAGAGAAACGAATTCCTCCGCCACCAAACGTGAATACGTTTGAACAGATCAACTTACGCGATCCATTGGATATACTCTGTCAGACCTTCGTCCATACAAGTTGTCCTGGGACTGGACAAACCGAAGGCACTATTCTGTAAACAGGATAGCCCTTGCATTTTACTCCGTCTTCAATTATCTTTGGCATATATGATTCGCGACGCTTATGCCAATACAGAGTGGTTCTTTGGATAATAATCCAACCGGTCTCTCCATATTAACAACGTTAAAATGGTCAAAACTTCGATAGTCTGTGATTTAACCATCAAAGAAAAACAAGTGTGCAAACAACGATATTATTTCCAGATGGGAATTTTATCGAACAAACATCATTTAACATTAATCTCTTTAATTCATTTATTTACTTATCTCCTGTTTCCCTATATTCTAAATTCTTATTTTCTTTTATCAGAAAACATTTCCGATTCTCGTTTGGAAAACATTTCCAAAACTCCTTTACGATCAAACCTTACCATTTCTTAGTTAAGAAGGAAGTCACTCAAGTTGGGGTATAATTACCTCTCAGACCTTAACTGAACAACGTTATAACTTCGAAATGGTCAAAGTTTATCTTTTAATTCTTTAACAACTTCTTTACGCCTTTCTCGGATCCAACTTTACTAATCCACTTCTGTATTTAAAACATTGGTTATAACGATAACATTATAATCCCTACTTTCGAATTATCTAACTTTAATTATAACTTCTATTCTTATTAGTGAATAATTAACCTAACACTTATTTATTTATAAATAAGTAAATCTCTATTTTAGACACTGGAAAGTATAAGTACTTTCCCGAATTCGATATAATCGAATTTGCCGATTAACTCTCTTCGAGAAATCTCTATTTGATTAACTCTTCTTCGAATAACCTATATTCGATTACTCCTTCTCGAATAAACGATATTCGATAATCTCTCTTCGAATAACTAATATTCGATAACTCTGCCTTTTCAAATATCTCATATTTGAAAATCTCACTTCGATTAACTATAATCGATAACTCCTCCCGATGAAACTAACATTGATAACTCCTTTCGATGAAACTAACATCGATAACTCCTTTCGATGAAACTAACATCGATAACTCCTTTCGATGAAACTAACATCGATTTATTTATCTCGACGAACTTAACTCGACTAACTTAACTTGACTCGACTAACTCGACTTACTTGGTTCGACAAATTCGATTCGATTAAATAGGCTCGACTAACTCGACTATCTTAACTTGACTCGACTAACTTAACTTACTTGGTTCGACCAATTCGATTCGATTAACTAGGCTCGACTAACTTGACTAACTTAACTCGACTTACTTGGTTCGACCGACCAGGTTTGACTAACCTGACCCATTTGGTTTGACTGACCAGGTTTGGCTAACCTGACTCATTTGGTTTGACCACTGGGCTTGACTACTTGGTTCGACCACTTGGTTTGACCATTTGGTTCGAATACCATATTCGGCTAACTCCTCTCGATTCATTAAAACCGATTAACTCATCTCGATTGACTAAATCAATTAAATCCTATTGATTAACTAAATCGATAAACCCCTTTCGATTAACTAAGTTTGATTTACTCGACTCGACTGACCAGGTTTGACTAACTTGACCAGCTTGACTCGATTGGTTCGACTCGACCAGCTCGACTCGATTGGTTTGACTCGTCCATCTTGACTCGATTGGTTCGACTCGACCATTTGGCTCGATTTGGTTTGACTCGACCATTTGGGCTTGATTGGGTCGACTAGCTTGACTAGTTTGGTTCGACTAGCTTGGTTTGACCACTTAACTAACTTGATTCGAATATTTATATCCGACTAACTAACTTTTCTTTTATTTCTATTTATTTTAACTTCTATTTATTTCCTAAATAGATTTCCTTTTGTATAATCTATTTATTTTCCTAAATAGATTTTCCTTTTGTATAATCTATTTATTTTCCTGAATAGATTTTCCTTTTGTATAATCTATTTATTTTCCTAAATAGATTTTCCTTTATAACTCTAATTATTTAATCCCTAATTAAATATCCTTTATTCTATTTATTTAATCTAAATAAACATTCCTTTATTTTATTTATTTATTTCTAAATAAATATCCTTTTATAAAATCCTTCGATTTTATAAATAGATTCATTTTCAATATAAATATTGAAAATCCCCTTTTCTACATTTTCAGTGTTTTCTATTGTTTTTAAACAACCAACTGTCAATGATCAATATCATCCAAACATATACAATCAACAACAGATTATATATCACAGTATATATCACAATATACAAATAACAGTAATATAAATGTTGAGGAATCCAGTCGGATTCCTCCAACCTGTTTCCCTGCATCCACCGATGTTAAACAACGTATATAACATCACTTGCATTCCTAATGAAATACACTGATAACAAAATCACCGTTTAATAACGATATATATATATATATGTAGATATATATATATCCATACTGTTTTCAATCAATTATTTAACAGTCCCATCTACAGTCCAATTTAACAATACAACTTAACAGTCCAAATTAACAGTACATAACTAGCAGTCAAATACAGAAATAAAAATACAATTTATATTAAAATATAAATTGAGGAGAGTTAGTGAGTTTTTACTCACTGTTGCGCGTTAACCGAAAAATATCGGTTTGCGTTCATTGGTTCAGTCGAACAATTTATTTCGCCATAAATTGTAACGAGCTCGGATTCACTCCCGGTCAATCTCATTGTGTTGCTCCCGTCCATACGATCCTAATGGATCTTGTTTCGCCCAGTTCTGACATCGTATGACGAAGTTATTCAACTTCGAAGTTCACACACAATAAAATAAATAAAAACTTGGGTTTTAAAACAAATGGGCCTTCACCTCTTGAACCCCATCCGGCCCATAAACCCCTCAGCCCAGACCCGCTTCTACAGCTTCTCCCCCGATGTTTAAACACCTCGCCTGCTGCCATTTCCATACTTCAACCACCGATGGCTCCCTCGTCCTTCACCGAATTCGAAAACCAAACCCACCGTTCATCACCTCATCCAAGCCTCTTCCTCCTCAGCACCACGAAATCCAATCCGATGCCCAAAATGAAATCGCGAACGTCGAGCTCAGCTACAGGACATCGACAGAAATAGTCGTCGATCCCTCCAAATTTCCGCAAGTAGGTGCGGTATACTTTGCTAAACCCGAAACAAGTAACGAGAGCATGAAATCGAAGCCCCAACAACACCATCGATCAACCCTAGCCGACGCTGTACGAAATCTCAGCGTGAAAAGAAGAACGTCGATCTCCATGATTCATATAACAGAATAAAGAGAGACTAAGCATGAATCCAATCATATATAATTTAGGATTTATAGAATTTAACTTGAATTTCTTTTGATTTGTTCTTGAACGATGGTTTTTCTGTGAGGAAAACAACGGCGGTATTTTTTTGTGTTGACTTAGAAATGAGAAAATTAGGTTTAGAGGGAGTTGAAGTTATTATATAGGATTTTTTTTTATAATTTATTATTCGATTATTAAATTCCTATTTAAGCAAACGTTATAGATACCCGTCCTCTAAAATTCCTGTGACCACATACTATACCCAAAAATCACGAAACTGGACATGCAGCTACAGTTCAACATTACGGTCCCAACGAAACTGGTTTCGTCGAATTCCGACTTTGTATGCTCACAAAGCGTATTTTTAAACGTCAAAATACTGACTGTTTTACACTCTAAAAATCCGTACGGCCACACAGTGACTCTAAAAATCACGGAACTTGGAATCTAACAATAATTTGACATTGCGGATCCAACAAAATTAGTTTCGTCGAATTCCGACTTCGTTTGCAAAAGTGGCTATTTTTAACGCTCTAAATGGCCTATTTAAATATATAAATATATTTAAATATAATTAAATTAAATATAAATAAATTTATATTCTTGTATATCTTCACATATGATATCATACAGCTTCAGAATATCATATCAGAATTTACAGCTTGATATTTCAGATTTCAGATTTATTGATATTCAATTTATATCGAAAATCCTTTTATAACGTATATAAAGCGTTGCGAATTATAAAGGAATTCCACAGCGACTTATATGAAATTTGATTTGGACGTACATCAAAATCTACATGACGAAATCCCGATCTTTCTCTTCCACTAGAAAGATATACTCCACCAGCTCCACGCGTTTCTTGTTTCACAGAAATCCGGCTTAAAACGAATCCTGTACATTCAGTTGAAGTTCGAATCGCCAATTTACGAACTGCAGCGCCATTTCAAGCTCTATTATAATTATATTATAATTATATTATAATTATACGTTCAAACTGTCGTCGATTGAATATATTCGTTATTCAAATTCATTTCTAAACTGAATAAAATCTTCGGGATGACCCAGTTCACAGAATATTGTGATTTCCAATATTTTTGGTTATTTCTGAATTAAATATATTATTTAATTATTTATTTTAATTAAATATTTCTTATTATTTAATTAACGACCATTTAATTCCTTAAATCACCATTTATATAATTAAATAAATTAATTATATACCCCGGGAAATGCGGGTCATTACAGCAACTATCCGTAATAAAACCATCCAAGAATGCAACTATCATGAAAAAATCATACAAGTGTGCAACTATCATGAATAATAGCACATAAGTGTGCAACTATCCTTAATAAAATCATGTGAGCAAGCAATAAGCATGAATAATAGCACATAAGCATTCGACTATCATTAATAAAACCACACAAACGTGCAATAATTTACAATAACAGTATTCAAGGATGCAACAATTTTTAATAACAACAAATATTGATAATAACTCATGAAATCAGTAAATACTGAAGTTTTTTAGTAACTTTGAATAATATTTGCCACACTCACTTTCAATTACTTTGTTACAATCTATAATATATATTTTATTAATAGTGGAATTTGAAATAAAGATTACAAAAATATACCTTCGCTCGCACCATTGTTGATAAAAACGATAATGATTTTCCAGTTTTCTGAAGGTCGAGATTAAATGAGGATAGGCGATCAGGGTTAGATTTATTTCGTTGATCGAGTGATTTAGAACAATGATTTGATGTAAGTAGTCACGAAATTTAGAGCGGTTAGGTTTATGAGGCGTCGGAAGAGTAAAACTGGAAACAATATAGCTGCATTCAAATATAGGGACCTAATTTTTAATATTAGAGCGGCTGGACTTTTTTTAATTTTGAAACTTAATAGGGATGTTAGCCTAACGTACCCTAAATTTAAACTGAAATTGACAAAACACGTTTAAATTCACTGCGCTCACATATTAATTCCAAAAATTACGAAAATTGGAATCTAGCAATAATTTAACATTCTGAATCCAACAAAAATGGTTTCGTCAAAAATGGAAGTCGTTTCCAAAACGGCTATTTTTAAGGGCTATATATTATATTAAAATATATATAAATTTCATAGCGATTATTCTGAATTTTAAACTGGACATAACTTTCAATTTATATTATGAAATCAGAATTATTCACATTCTTTAGAAAGATATAATTAAATAGATTCAGATATTTCTTGTTTTATTGAAACCCGTTTTATATTGAATTCTGTACATTCATTTAAAATTAAAAATCTAATTTTCAAACTACCGTGCCATTTCAGGCTCGGTTTCTAATTAAAATAAATTTATACGTTCTAACTTCGATTTAAATAATCTTTTAGTCGTTATTATTTAAAATAAATCATTTTAGATATTCAAAACCCATTAAAATAGCTAAAATAAAATTTTAAAATTGGTTCAGAAATTCTAGATTGTTACAATCTCTCCTACTTAAAACCTTTTCGTCCTCGAAAAGGAATGGAGCTGAAAGTTATTTAAAAAACCCACTCAACTTTCATTCTGGCTTTCATTCTTTAACTTTTCAGTTTCTAAGAATTTTCTAATTTCTCAAAAATTTGGCTAACACACTAAATTTTCGAAAATTTTCCCCATAATCTCCTTTGTACAACCCTATCGGTAAAACCACAACCTGGCTCACAGGGCCCTCATTAGTCAAAAAGAAAAGGAGAAAGCCAAGCGGCTCACAAAATCATCAAAACCCAAGAAATACAGTAAATATATACCTATTTGTCGGGTATACAATTTTATTCCTTTTCTTAGCTTACATGCTATGATCTATTCATTATATACACATGTACATATATGTAATTTCAATAAATTTCAACTCAGTTCAAATTTGATTCTATTGGGCTAAATTTTACCTTTTGTTCTCTTATTGGTTTTATTGTTCCAATATTTTAATTAATCAAACTATTAATCACACAACACAACCAGCAATCAGTTAGTTGATTAGCTTTTCAATAATATAACTTTTATATAATCAAAATTCATATTTTCAGTGTCAAATCACAAACAGTAAATTCTGTCTATGTTTTGGTTCTCACACCAGTCAATTGGAAATATATAGATATCCTACTTTCGAAACTCGAACATAAATACTGATGATGACGCGTCAATCATCAGAATTATCCCCGGGCGACTAGAGTGTAATTCTATATCTATCCAGTATATTTGAGACTTCTATACACGTTTGCCAGGCGTATATGCAAAATCTTCTTATACTCGATAGTCCAAATTCAATTTAAAATAAAATACTCAAATACGTATAATAGATATAATTTTCAAAACTAAATTCGTTTTTAATAAAGAAACACTCATCTAACTCATTTTAGGGTATTACTAACCCTATCTATAACGAGTTATTCCTATAGGATGTTACTAATCTTATCTCTGATGAATTCTTTCATTTGGTCCTAATGTGTCTTGTTCTCTAGCTTTGTAAACCAAAGCTCTAATACCAACTATACCGAACCGAAATCCCACGATCTTCGAAGAGATGGAAAACATCAGATTGTTTTGAGAACACGAAGCATAAGAACACAAACAGTAGAACATTTCATTGCTATTACAACAATTTTTACATCAGAGTATAAGAATATATCGGAGTATGAATAAATATTACACAACGAAAAATATCAGAGATTTAAAATACATAACAGTGGAAATAAAATGTATAAATACAATGCATAGTGGAAATACATCAACTGACACAACTGAAAATACACGGATACAAATCTTTCTGAATATAGCTCCAGCTATAAATCCAGGATCCTGTTAAATAGAACTCTGCAAAAACTAAACTACCAGCTGCCCATGTGGAAAATATGGGCACCCAGAGTTTAGGTAGAAACAATAAACTCCGAGTCAGTCATGGGACTGGTGTGAGAACTAAAATAGTTATTAAATCTTTAATGTAAAAGTTGGGAAATCATGGGACCACGTCGTATAACACGAAACGGGTTACTCCACATGAATCTCAATTTAAAATAAAACAACCCAATGCTTTTTGAAAAATGAAGCTATTATAAAAAACAGGTCCCATCACACAATGCAACGCAAGCCAGAGGATAGAATTTACCTTATAATAGCCAAACATGCTTGGTACGTTTAAACAAATCATTTTGATATTACTGTAAGTGTATAGTGTCAAAACAACTTCAAATATAAACGTATCAATCATTGATGGCATGAGTACCATGTATCATGTCGTCGTACTAGTTTTACAACTAAACTCGAAAGTCACTATTGGAAATTGGATTCCCTTTATGAACGATGCAAGAGATCTTCCTCATCTGATTCGAGATAATCTAGCCCATGTCTCAGGAATAGAATGCATCGTCCCCGGGATCTGGCAGGGCGAGTCCACACTTACTTTAGTGGATTGGCAATTCCTGAACAATACATTTCCCTGCCCTTTGGGGTATAAAATCTGATCAGTGTGTCGACCATCAAGAGCCACTAGGGACTCAAATCCGAGGTACCTCGCTTTCCAACAACCACATAAGTAAAATGTCTGGGCACCATACCATGACACCACTCCTAGCTAGAAATAAACGCATGCACTCCCTACGGTCCCTCATCCCGTTTATGGTTCATACCGAGGTGTGAAGCTCGCGAATTAACTCTATACACAAAGCTATGCTAATTAAAGTTGTGCTTTGATCATCATCCGTAAGACTCTGCTTTTCAACAAAAGTCTTGTTCAATTTCATCTCAGCACGCCACAATGACAATTCACGCCATGCAATTGATGTCTATCGATATATAACCTCTAAGCTCGTACGTCTCAGAGAAGGGTGCTAAGCAAGAGAATAAATTCTCCGCCACCAAACAGATATATATTTAATAGAAATTAATTAACACAGAATGAAATCCAATGTCAGATATACATCCATTTACAAGTCCGTTCTGGGTCTGAGTGAAACCAGAGGCACCTTATTCCTCGTCCCATATGTCCAATACAGGAGAGAGATCCTCGCATATCTGGTCGATCTCCAAGTACGTTTGGACGATTACCACTAATTACCTTGTCTCGAGGGATTAACCCAATCAAGACATCAGTAATCATCCATACGATGTGAAGATCTCCGGTCTTCAACCACCGTCTTCATTGTCGACTTTTAGTCATCGTATCAGTTATTCAGAATGGGATAAACCGGTCTTTCCGAATAACTTGCGTATTTTATAATCAATAATCAAATGCTATAAAAACACATCATACACTTCATTCCAATTCAGAATATTCTTTTATTCGAATATTCACATTTTTTGGGGAAATGTTCCCATTAATTTTATCAAAGATAAATTCTTTTAAACTTAATCTTAAATCTTCCTTTGGATATCATTTTCAAAAGATTTTATTATATCTTTTCAACATCTAAACCAAAACAAGGTTAACTAACTAGTCGGGATTATCGGTCCTTACCGAAGTAATCATTTATTTATTTTCCAATCCCAACCTATTCATCCCCTAGAGCAAAACAGGTAATACTCCATATCTAACACCCACGGTGTTTTCGGTAAATTTAATTACCTTTTAACGTTTCAAATCTAATTAAACATTTAACTATCGCCTAGAGTAAAACTGGTGGTACTCCATTCTCGATCATTTCTCTTGTTCGATAAATTTAATTATCTCATTCACTATCAATCTAATTAAAGATTCATTAAATCCATCTTAGTTTTAATCTCTAAAATCATTACTTTGTGGTCATTCAACTTTAGGAAAATTAATCTTGTCTTTAACTGGGTTAAAGAACCAATGTCGTTTAAAACACAGTTCATGATAAACCCAAATCACCTTCCATTAACTATGGAATCTTTACGGAAAACAGATCAATATATAATCAGTATAAATTCCCGTATCGTACTAATAATGTAAATGGAATAACAGCATAGCTTTTAAATTCCATATATAGTACCGGTCTTGCTTTACAGAAGCTCATCTCGAGTATTATCTAATCGAATTCCATTCAATTTCAATTTAATATATTAAATTGGAAAACTTTATTTTGGAAATTTACCTTTAAATCTTAATAAAAAGATTTATAAATTCCAGAATATATCTTTACTGTTAATTGGTTTAAAGAACAAGTGTTATTTAAAACACCATTAACAATAAACCCAAAAATCTAATCTTAATTCAATTCCGATTAAATATTAATTAGTCTGGAAAACTTCTCTAAATCTTAGTTAAAAGATTTATTCTTTTCTCAACTGGGTTTAAGAACAATGTTAATATTGACACCATTCACCACGAACCCAAAATCTACTTTGATATCAAATACAAGGCTCTGAATAGAAATTATATCGGCTTATACTCAATATCAAATTCTGAAATCAACAAATATCGTTTTGGGAATAACGATACATATATATATCTTCCAAATTCCTCAACAATATCTGTATAATTACGAAATCCAATATCGAAATATTCCGAATATTATTTCCATTAAAATCTATTCCAATTTATTCATTGGAAAATTTTGGTTATTTTAAAATCCATTTTTTTCAATCCAATTTATTAATTTAAAAACCATTGGATTATTATTCTAGTTAATAACTAGTTCATTTCGGTAAAAATATATTTTCAATTTCTCAAACTTGGAATTTTTCATCCAAATTCTTTCCAAATCATTTATTATGATTTTACACAATTTTCCATATTTTTAATAATTTTATTATCGCCGTTTTGGTCGGTTTCCAATAACGGCCACTGAACTGCATATATAGCGACCATTTCTAAATTGATTTGGACATAATTTGAAATCCAACTGCTCAAATTTAAATCTCTTATATTCGTTGGAAAGATCTTTTCTATACGAACCCAATGGTCCCGCTTTTAGGATAATCCGATGGTCGGATCTCCTGTTACGTCCTTTTGAAGTTAATGGTTGAAATTTGCGAACGTCGCTGCGCGGCGCGTTCTATTCAAGCCATTATATATGTATAATATATATATATATCCTCGATTTCCATTTAAAATGTATTATATAAAATATTTATAAATTCGTTTTAATACGATTTTAACTTCCTTTTCAATTTTGAATCAAAATTGATTATTCTATATCATTATAATTTTTAGAATGATAATATTATCAAAATATCAGATTTTAAAATCCATTTCCTTTCAATATTTATTATAAAATAAATAAAATCGATCGATAAACCCATTCGGATTAAAAATAACATATATACTTAACTCGACTTCCATATTTCAATATTTTCGTGGCCATCCCAAATCGGACATCAAAATCATATTTTGATTCTTTTCTGAATATTATTTTAAAATATTCATTATTGTAAAATATTCTTTATTTTAAAATATTCGTTAATTCTGAACCGGAATGCGACTCAATCAATTACGATTTAATTCCAGTTATATGGATTCCATGCATTGCATGTATTCAACAATAATGATAAATAATCATTATCCATTTCAGCAACATCCAAGTGCATTCCACAACTATATAAGCATTAAAATAAATAACGCTCACAACAGTATGTCGATCAATCGATTGACATACCACTAATTATTGGGATCAGTGTATGTAATATATCATCCCAATACCCGTGTGGGGTTTTCAAACAACAACAGTCCATTCACATAAATCATTGGTTAATAAATTTAACCAATTTTAATTCAATTCGAATTATTTTTCTAATTAATCAATTTTCACTATATAAATTGTAAATAGATATTTATAATTTGATTTCAACTATCACAAATTTATTAATAATATTTTTAATACGTTAAGTATTTCAACAACCCAATCAACACACAATACAGTCAATTAAATCGTCCATGGTCTGTGGATGAGGGAGGTGAGCTAATAGGCACCGTATACAATTTATAATGATTAAAACAAATAAAATAAATCTACACTGGAAATTCTATATATTTTATAAATGAATTGAATAACATGATAAAATATAATTTAGTGAGAAGGAGTTCTCACATTGGTTTTCACTCCATCAACCTTTAATTCTGAATTTTATTACTGTTCAGATTTGAATTTGCTTCAAATTCTAGTTTGCTCCATTTTTGTTCTAGTCTGTTCTATCATGTAGGTCTTGCTGCCACGATTCCAACGCACTTCAGGTTGCAATTTTCAGAGCTCGTATGAAAAAATTACAATGGTTTAATCTTTTAATTACAATAATTAACTAACCAATATAATTAATAAGTTCATTAACCTTAATTATCTCTTCTCCCTCATTTATACTTTATGGAAACCTTCGAAATCCACGTCGACCTCTCAAATCCACCTGCGCACCGCTCTTCAGAGGATCGGAGTTCGATCAGAAATGCCCATGCGAACCACCTTGAGTTGCTCCACCTTCCGCCTCCTCGCTAGCAATCACAATGGCCCAGGCGCGCCGGAAAAACTGTTCGAGTGGCGCGCGTTCCTGTGCCAAATTCGAGCAAACCACAACATTTTATCCAATCATAGTTGTTCAGAAGCTAGATCATCCTTCCCTCTTCAATTTTCATTTTATAAATTTCGTGAATCAATCCATGGATTGGAAGAAAAGAGGGGTTTTAATTTGGAAGAAATCAGCCGTGAATTTCGAAAGGAGGCGGCTCTAAAAATTAGGGTTTTTCTTTCGAACTACTAACGAGACCCAACAACTGTTACTCCTAACTAAATAACCCCATTCCAGAAACAATGGGATATGTTTCATAAGCCAATTCTATTGTATCGATCAGATTTTGTCAAAAATAAAATATAAATAAATATATATTGAATTTGAACGTACATTTTAATTTACTAGGACCACATACTGACTTTAAACATTACAAAAAAATAAATCTAGCTATGTTTTGATGATACGGTCCTAATAAAATTAATTTCGTCGAATTTGGGGACCATTTGAAAAATGGCCATTTTCAAGCCGATTAAATTTAAACTGAAATTGACAAAACACGTTTGAATTCACTGCGCTCACATATTAATTCTAAAAATTACAAAAATTGGAATCTAGCAATAATTTAACATTCCGGACCCAAAAAAGTGGTTTCGTCGAAAATGGAGGTCGTTTTCAAAATGACTATTTTAAGGGTTATATATTATATTAAAATATATATTAATACCATAGCGACTATTCTGAATTTTAAACTGAACATGAATTTCAAATTATATTATGAAATCTGAAATTTTCACATCCGTTAGAAATATATAATTAAACAGATTCAAATATTTCTTGTTTTACTGAAATTCGATTTACATTGAATTATGTACATTCATTTGAAATTTAAAATCGAATTTTCAAACTACCACGCCATTTCAGGCTCGTTTTCTAATTACAATAAATTTATACGTTCTAATTTCGATTTAAACAAATTTTTAGTGATTATTATTTAAAATAAATCATTTTAAATATTCAAAATCCATTAAAATAGCTAAAATAAAAATTTTAAATTGGTTCAGAAGTTCCAGGTTGTTACACCTATCCAGTTTTATAATATTATAAAGATATTTTAATATTGATAAATGATGATGGAATGTTGTATGCAAGTTATTTTGATGAATTGCTAATAAATTGGTTGAAATTATAGATATAATTATATATATTAATCATTAGTTAAATATTGATTCTATTTTTTTTTATGATATCTCATATTGAAATGAAATTTTTGTTATTTACGTTCATTAACATCTGTGAATGAAGGAAAACAAGTTGGAGGGATCCAACTGGTTTTCTAAAAAAATCATATATATTGCGATATATGGTGTGTTAAAAGTTCTGTGATATATTTTACTCTGTTGGATGTTTGTATGGCACTGGTCCTAGAATAATTAGTATTCAAATACCATGAAAATATATTTCAAACAAAAAGAAAATGAATTTGAGTTTTAAAAGGAAAAATACATTTTTCCAAAATTAGAAATTTAATTTCGAATAGGCTAGAATATAATAACTTGTTTTTAATAATAAAAAAAAGTGGTTTAATTTTTAAATGATGTTTATAAATGAAGCGTAATAATTATCACTAGATAATTTGGAAATGTAAATTCAAGAGTGAATTTAAAAAGAGAAATTAGAAATCGTTTTAAAAAGAAAATGATGAAATTTATTTTGATGTTCGAAATGTAAAGAGAATTAAAATAAATTCAAAAGGATTTATAATTTGAATTCAACTATGTCGGATTGTATATAAGCAATCTATTTTCAAGAAATTATATATTATATAATGCATAATTTGACAAGATAATTAATAATCGGTTTGAAATCGATATTTTATAATCGAATGTAAAATCGATATTGGATAATAAGCTTATAAAATAAAATAGACTCGAAGGTTGATATGTAAACGAGATTTGATAATAAAATAAACATCAGAAATAAGAAGTTATAAAACAACTTGATAGATGGAAATTTTATCTATAATTGTATTTACATATAAACTCAAGATTATTTGAATAAAATAAGTTCATATTTCTATAAATAAATAATATTCACATTTTAAAGTGAGTAATAGGTCAAAAGCAAACGTTTTGTAGATTTGAATGTTTTAAGACAAATTGTTAAAGATTTGGAAGTGATAAATTCAAAAGTGAATTTAGAATGAAATTGGTAATTGAGTTAACCTGGAACGGTAATTTATTTCGAAGTTCGGAGTGTTATTCGAATAAATATTATTCGAAAGTGGATTATCGAATAGAGATTATTCGAGAGTTATCAAATAGAGATTATTCAAAGAGAGTTATTAAATAGAGATTATTCAAAGAGAGTTATACGTTGGAATTTTGCTATATCGAATTCAAAAAAGTACTATTTACTTTCCGTTTTAATCAGGATTTATTTATTTACTTAATTAATTAGTTATTATTTTATTTATTTAAATTGATGAATTAAAGTTAATTTTAAGCTTTAATATCTGAAGCATGGGTTATAACATTATTGTTATAATCAATGACTTCCGTAAAATAAGTGGATTCGTAAATTGAATCCGAGATTTGCGTAAGCAATGTTTGTTAAGATCGAAGTTGTGAACTTTGTCTATTTCGAAGTTAAGAATGATGTTTAGTTCAGGTCCGAGATATAATTATACTCCATCTTGATTGACTTCATTACTGACTAAGGAATGGTTAAGGTTCGTAAGTGAGGATTGATTAGAGATACGATTAGTTAATGAGTGATTAATGGTATGAATTGTTGTACGATGTTTTATACAACATTCATTTAAATCCAGTTAAATGAGTTTTGGAAATGTTTTCCAAATATAGTCAAAGATGTTTTCTAAGCATATAAAATGGAATGTTGTAGTTGATTAGAAAATATAGAAATATTAATACATGGAAACATACGAAAATACGAATATATGAGAATATAGAAATACGAATATATAAAAATACAGAAATACGAATATATGGAAATATATGAAAGTACGAATATACGAAAATAAGAAATATGAATATATGAAAATATAGAAATATGACTATGTGAAAATATAGAAATATGAATATATGGAAATATATGAAAGTATGAATATATGAAAATAAGAAAAATGAATATATGGAAATAAGAAATATGAATATATGGAAATAAGAAATAGAATATATAGAAATATGAAATACGAATGTATGGAAATTAGTAAAGTAAATATATGGAAATGTTTTCCAGTAATTAATAACGTATATTTTCTAAATGTAGAAAAAAAATTGTGAATATATGGAAATGTTTTTCGATGTTAATAAGAAATATTCTCTGGAATATAGAAAATAAATAGTTATGATAGATGGAAATGTTTTTCAAGAATCGTGAGAGGCTAAACAAGTTTTAAAGAATATTTGGTTAAAAGATATTGAAAGGAAATTGGGAAACGAATAAATTAAAGATAAATTAATTTAAAGGGCTGAGTGTTGATTGTTGCTTGATCAATAGAATTTCCATTTGGAAATAGGATCATTGGTTGTTTGGATGTTCCTTTAATTATTAAATAACCTACTATCAAAATTTTGGCTCATTTTATATTTTCGTTGTCAATACGGAGAGACCAGAATCAGGTTTATTATCTGAAAACCAATCCAAATAGGCATAAGCATTGTGAATCAACTTATGCTGAAGATAATTAAAGACAGAGTAAAGTGCAAGGGCTGTTCTGTTAATCCTAGATAGAAATTGCCTAAGATGGATTGATGGAATAGCGCCTTCGGTTTTTCCAGTCCTAGGAAAATTTTTGTGTACGAATGTCTAACATAGTATGCCTAATAAATCATGTTTGTTGATCCCTTCAAAGTATTTATGTTGGTGGCGGAGGAATTCATTTCTCTTAGCTTTATGCCCGTGATATTTTGGGGGAAATCAATAAATAATTTTGCAGGTTTGATGATGTGGCATTGAAGTTAATGAAGTTGTGATATGTGAAAAAGGTAAATATTTCCTTAAGCCTCACAACCGGGAAATAACAAAAATCGGGAAGGCAACATGGCTAAGTAGTTCACTCCCATTAGGATGTATTGTCACCTGATCTAGAGAAAAAAATCAATTTCTTCTTTATTCTATTGCTATTGTATGCTTCAAAATTGTTGTTGATCCCAACCGTTGGTGATAATACATTCGGTACACTCAAAGGAAATGAGTGGTTGGTCATGTGTGGCCTGGGTTACAAGATATTCTTGTAGAACCCTGTGTATTCCTATCTAGAGATATACTATCATAAGGCGGTTCCATACCTTTTCATAGTTGAAAATCCATTCTCCGATAAGAGCCCACAGTTTTGATTGTATACTATGTATGTGGAGCGTGAAATGCAAGCGCTCTGCTAGATTGTTATTGATTTGATTAGACATTATCATAATATCAGAATAACGTTGATACAAAGAATAATTTGGGTTATCATAAGGTAAAAACCATCTGTGTTTATGTGTGGATTTGTCTTATGATTATTCTTCCTTTTAAAAGTTAAACCAAGTGGTTGGCGTTTACTCATACCAGTCCCACGACTGACCCAGGGTTTATTTTTATTTTCTGTAACCTTAAACTCATTGGTGCCCAAATTTGTACGGGTAGTCAAGTAGTTGAAATTTTACAGATATATTTGGAAGAGCTTAGAGAAGGAGGCTTCATCATTTCACAGCTATTGTTTATTTCCGTTGTGTTGTAAGTGATGTACTCTGATAATGGTATGTATATACCGTTTCAAATTATAATTCAAAAGTTATGTTATATTATATATATTTTTTGTTCCCCTGTGAGATTTGTGTATGTTCTGGTTTTGTCATATTGTGGTCTTCTCTTCTTCTCTAACTTTTCTTTCTATTTCTCACTCTCTACCTTCTTTTTATTAATGATCTCGTAATTTCTGGTGCTTGGTTAGTTGAAACTGTATTTTTGTTGATAATCAGGATCGAGAATTGGTCAGCTCATTACAAATATCCTACTAAAAATGAATTTCGAAAAAGGGAAGAAACGAGTATTAGAAGAACCAACATTCCAGTCAAATAGTTTTTTTTTTGATTCAAGAAATGAGTATACAAGAACAAATATCCTACTAATTTTTTTTCTTAAAGAACTGAAATGATTATAATAATAGAAAATACCATAATGAAATAGATTTCGTAAATATTTCAGAAATAAATATAATAAGAACAAATATTCTAATAAATTGATTTTCTAAGAAGTTTAAAAATAGATATGCAAGATCAAATATTCTTGTAAAATCAATTTTCTAAAAGCAATGATTATCGTAATAACAAATATTCTATAAATAAATATTTTTGAAAAATTTAGAAATGATTATTAGAAGAACAAATATTCTAGTCAAATAGTTGTTTAAAAAAAATCAAGAAATGAGTATACAAGAACAAATATTCTTTTTAAACCGATTAGGCAGAATGTGGTGTGAAGAAGAGAATTGTAGCAAAGCGATATCGAAATTTGACAAAAGAGTGGTATGTAAAACCTTTAGTCCTAAAAGGCTTTACTAATGTGTATATATATGTGTGTGTGTGTGTATGTGTGTGTGTGTGTGTTATCAAAATCACTAAAATATATTTTTAAATTATGTACAATATTCGATTATTATGTCAACCGTAGTTGGATGTATTAAGTTAGAATAGGAATGATAGATTCAATGAACGCACATTTCTACAATGGTGTAAACAAATTTATTGGATTCACATTATCTAATAATTAAATTATAAGGAAATTCGTTGCTCTTGTAGTAAGTCTAAATTGATGAAGTTTTGGAAACCAGAAACAGTTAAAGTATATTGATATAAATCTGGTTTTGTGCAAATTATTATTTATGAGATCGTTATGGAGAACTTATTGCATTTACAGTAAATCATGTAGTGTAAAAGATCAAATTAGCTACGACAAATCCAATAGAAGACATGGTAGAGATGCGACATGGTCAATGTTCCTTACCATTCAAGTTGAGATAATAGTGTCAATATCGAAGAAGAACCGAATATGGAAGCGATTTTTTTTAAAGATTTATTGAACTCTGTTAAGAGGGCATTGTGCGATGGCTGTAAAAGTCGAACCAAATTATCAGTAACCATTTGATACATCACTATGAAATCAAGATTCAACCTTACAAAAATTATGTCATGTGCGTTAGCCATCATAAGGTGAAAATTCTAATGCTGGCATTCGATTGCCTGTACCAAAAGATAGACACTTTTACAAAAAGTTTCATATTGTATAGGAAAAATGATATAATCTTAAGAACTGCAAACTTTGTGGATACAAACTTAGAAAAAAAATAAAGAAAATGAAGTTCCATACAAAAGAATGCATTATTTATCCATTAACCCAACTACCATGGTTATATGTGCCTTTAGTCGTGGTATGTCATATGCGATGACACAGTGTGAGAGCACAACAAAATGGAACTTTGACACATCCATCCGATGGAGAAGCATGAAAACATTTTGATAGGACGTATCCTACTTTTGCTGCAGGGAGCCATAACATCAGACTTGGTTCATATACAGTTGGATTTTCACTATTCCCTCGGTTTGGTAGTAAATATTCATCTTGGTCTATTATCATTACTCCTTATAATCTACCTCCATGGATGTGTACGAAAAATCAATATATGTTTCTCACTATTGTTCTTTCTGCCCCCCGTGATCCGACATAGCATCGATGCTTATCTACAACCATTAAACGAAGAGTAAAAAAGCACTATGAGTTGAAGGAGTTAAAACATATAACATTTCAAAAAAAGAATTTTCGTATACTCGCTTCTTTATTATGGACTATTAGTGATTTTCCTGCATATTGGATGATTTCAAGTCGAAGTACGACCGATCGTCTAACTTATTCTCATTGTATGGAAGAAACATGAGCATTTTCCTTATGATATAGGAGAAAAAATTCTTAGGTTGATTACCATCGGTGTTTTCTCCAAACCAATAATACTTTTAGAAGAGGTAAAGAAACTTCAAAGCCAACAGAGAAGAGAATATGCAAGCATCGAAGAATGGATCAAGCGAAGTAATATATGAAATTGTAAAGGACTATCCTATGATACATGAAGTTGGAGTACAGACTGAAATTCCCCATAAATCTGACATTCATAATCGATGCAAACAAAGTTCGTTTTGGAAGCTACCTTATTATACAGATCTCCTACTTCAATAGAATATTACGTGATTCACAACGAAAAAAACGAGTTTCATAACATGTTTAATATAATTTTGAGTGTTAAGGGAAAATCAAAGATGATTTGAATTTGAGATGTGACATAGAACAGTTCTATAACCGTCCTGAACTTCGTATGAAGCACAATGAAAACAAAAAACCCAAAGCATGCTACGACCTAGAACACAAGCAAATAAAGCTTGGTGCTAAAATGAGATGAAGGACCAAAATATCCTGATATGATTTTTTCTGATCTCCGTAGACGTGTTGACTTTAAAAACAATAAATTAAGTGGGAAGAAAGTTCATGATTGTCATCGGGATGGTATATATATTAATAGTGGTGTTCAAAAACCGTTGCCTATAAAAGTGTGGAGTGTTATAACAGAGTTAAGACTGTTTATAAATAGTTTATTTAGCAACGTTAAAATTCGAATGTCTACGTAAACTTAAAGTAGAAATACCAATATTTCTTTGTAAACTGGAGAAAATATTTCCTTCAAGTTTCTTTAATGTAATAGAGCATTCACTTGTTCATTTTCCATCAAAGCAGTTCTTCGAGATCCAATGCAATATAGATGAATGTATCCTTTTGAGAGATAATATGAAATACCGGTAAAATTTATGTTAGATCAAAATTCAGATTTACGTCAATAAACTTAATCTAAATTAATTTTGTAATAAGTATTTGAATCATTTGAAGAAAAAAGTTTTAAAAAAAGCATGATTCGCAGGTTGGATTTACAAATCTTATCATGAAGAAGAAACTTTGTTATTTTTTCTCATTATTTAATTGGTTGTGTAAACTTATCATTTGTAAGTGATCCTCATAATGATGAAGCCATTAAATAAGAATTTTTTCCACCACTATTGTTTATTTTTAAACAACATGGACAACCAATTAAAAATGTATGGAAATATGGTTTGGCTATAGATGTCACCATGTAGCACACACATATGTTCTTCTAATTATGTTGAAGTTGCATCATTTATTGGGTAATAATAAATTCATATTTGTTTCAGTTATACTTACATCAGCCGTAGGTAATAATAAACTAATATGCATTTGCAGTATTTACGAATCACAACATCTATTTGGCGATCTCAGTAAAGATTTTTCTAAATGACTTTCAAACTACGTTTAGGATCCAATAAATTGCGTCGATGATGAAGGATTACAACAACTTTTGCTTCGACAAAAAGGAAATGCCAAAAATGTATCCAATATTCTTCGTCAATAGATTTAAAATCAATACCAAAGACCATGGTACTGAAAAAAATAACATATAGCAATGATGTATTTGTCAAAGGTAGTGACGATCCAAACGAGCATATAAAGACTTTTACAACATCTTAACATAGGTTTTAGAGTTGACATATTATGTACAGACCACTGATTTTTTTTTTCGAGTGCAACTGGTTTGATAATGTTCTTGATTCTGGAATCAATGTGCACATAGATTATAAGCTTATAGAAATAAAACAGACATCACATTACTATAAGTATTATCCTTCTGTATTAACCAAGTAAGCATTACAAGTTTATTTGCTCTCTATCCATCCTTAAAAAAAGAAAGTAAATTGGTCTGCTATATTTAGAACACAGATAAGGGTTATATTTCATGGAATTCCTATTCCAGAAGATGCAGCGTATCAAACGGATCTAGAGCAAAATGATGAAATAAAAATAACTGATGATTCGTTGAATGATGAATCATATGTTTTAATATTAGTATTTGAAAGTACAAAAGAAAACGATATAAAGCACGAGATCGGGACTTGATTAGAAAACGATGAACACTAATAAGATTTGTATCATTTGTTATATAAATAAATTTTGAATTTTAATTGTTGTTAGCTATGTTGTATATATAATGGTGTATTTTCTAATAATGAATTGATACTACGTATTGAGTTTATGAATTGATATAATGAACCAATATAATGTATTTTCTAAGTTTGTGGACTAATATAATGTACGATATTAGTTTTTTGTGATAATGAACATGTTTATGAGTATGTTCTGAGTTTATCAACCAATATATATATATATATATATATATATATATATATATATATATGTGTGTGTGTGTGTGTGTGTGTGTGTGTGTGTGTGTGTTATCATTATATGAAATGGTATGTTTGTGACACATATGTTTTCTAGGTGATAGCCCATCCACTTTCCCTCTACAAGTGCAAGCGACACAACACCGAATTTACGTCTGGTCGTAGAGCTTGTGCCTAGAGTGCATGGTTTCTAATTTATTAAATGATCATTATTTAAAATATTTTAAATGCTTACATTGTATTTTCTGCAGAGACTTTGAGATCT
The DNA here is from genome assembly GCA_030737875.1 of Allium sativum. Taxonomy (NCBI): domain Eukaryota; kingdom Viridiplantae; phylum Streptophyta; class Magnoliopsida; order Asparagales; family Amaryllidaceae; genus Allium; species Allium sativum. Next base: position 438,322,822 of record CM060912.1, read on the forward strand.
AGCCTGTAGACTTTATTTTATCTACTTCCGGGTGTGCCTATATCAGCAAACTGACAAGTCGTTAGGCTCACTGGGACGAGATTCCTGCCCGTGCTTGGAATGCCATCCTCGTCGAAGTGTTAGTAAGTATAAATTTATAATTTTTTTCAGTTTTGTTCCTGTTTCATATATTAATTTAATCGTATATTTAAATTTATAGGAGGTTTTAGGGTGGAACTGGGAAAATGAGAATAAAAATTTTGTTTTGCACTTTGGTGGCTCTATGTCCTTCCAGCAACATCAAAGGGAACCGGTTCGTCTCATAAATTGAATGTACAAGCAGCTGTAACATTTCTCAATCATATTTAATCATATTTGTAACACTGTTCATTTGCATAACTTCAGATATCGACTCTACGGTGGGAGCCTACACTTACTAAGGTTTTTACTCAGACTCACACTGTCGAGCAGATCGACAAGGAATGTAATGCCTCTTACACCTGGAAGGATGCTAAGTCCCGGCGTGTGATGGTAAACATTCTTAATTTCTTTTATTTCACAATCAATAAATTTAAAATGAATGTTTAATGTGTGAATTTGTCATTCGTTGTCGTAGAGAGATACCAGGTGAAGGTCACTTGAATGGCGCAGTCCTTGGGTCGTCAGCTGACTCCAGAGGAGTGCAACCGTGCTTGGGAATCATCGTTGACTCGCCTACGTACTCATAATAGGCGGTATGGCTTCGGCAGTATAGAGGTTAAACGTTTTATTAACTAAATTATATATTATATTTAATCATGAATTCTAAATTAAAACTTGTAATAAAAAAAATTATAGGTAGCGATGACCTAGACCGCCTGTAGGAGATCCCAACATGAGGAGGAGATCGCTATACTCCATCAGTCAGCAGGTGGCCGAGCTTCAGGACTAGTGGAAGAGTGGACTGACCACCATACTTGATGATCAAATCGTCGAAAATTTATCCGACCAACAGAAGATGCTTGGGGTTCAGGATGGGTCAACGGATGATGATGTCGAAGAGTAGGTACTAGTCGTTTATGTTGTTTTGTAAATATAAATATATGTTTTTGGATGTTGGATGTTTTTTTTGGTAGATATGAGTTGATGTGGATGTTTTGATTTGGTACGTGAGTTTGTTATATTGATATTTTTGATATATATGTTATATATATATATATATATATATATATATATATATATTATGTATATGTTATCTTATGGTATATTTGTTTGGTTTTTGAGATTTATATGAATATATGTTGGGAAATTGATAATATATAATATGCGGGATTATTGAATATGAAAATATGTTGTGATATTGAGTATATATGAGTTGTGTAATGATTGAATATGAGTATTACGAGAATCGTGTGACTGGAAGACAATATGAAGCTGAATTGTAGAGAATCAGTTTCAGATTAGTGATTGCTAGCGATGGTTGAGGAGTGCTTATCGGTTGGCCACGACTAGCATTAGCTTATGTTTCTAAGCTTTCTACGGTTAGCACAACAAAAACTACAAACCCTACAAATTGCCACATGCCACTCTTAGTTGTCACTAGTCGTGCTATGAAAGCCGACGCTAAAGACGTTGTTATCTTATTAGCGTTAAGGTAAATAGTGACAACATTTTGTGTTGGATGGTGACGGTTAACTATAGATTTTCGTATCGGGTGACGACGGCTAGTGACGGCCGTCGACGGTTTTTAGTCGTCGATAACAACCACTGTTCATCTAGTATTATTTGGAGTTGATTTGAATTATATAGTTAAGAAAGTTGACTCTTTGAAGATCTCTGAAGATTTGCCGTATGCAATTAAGACAATGTTATGCCTTGCAAGTAAAGCATGAATCTACCTATAATTCTTATGAAATTTTCTTTGAATTATTGTTTTGCTATAGTAATTGGATTAGCATTATAACCGTAAAAAAAGTCAGCTTCAAAATCAGCACATTCTTGTTTTAATTTCTAGGTCCGCCTTTGGATGAACAGTTGAAATGATAGGTTATTTTCAGTGCTTGGTTAGTAACAAAGGGGAATCTATATTCATGTCTCATGCATGAACGTACAGTGCTTAATAAGCCCTTTGTCTGTAAGGCGTATTAAAGGGGGAAAAAACGAAATTACAAAGGAACATCAAGCTGTGATCTTGATTCTCGTGCACTCCATTAATTATTCTTCAAAACCTAAGTATCCACACATGAATGAGTCAATGACATAGATGAACACCGCAAAACGTAAATGCTTGCCATTCTAGTTAGTCTCATAAATACAAACAAAAGCTTAAACCGTCAATTATCACTGATACAGATATTCATATTCATTTTAATTGAGTTTCTTTTTTCTTTACACCGTCAACTTGAGGTAACAAACTGTGAATATGTACTTAAGGTTCATAAAAAACTCACCATGATCCACCATTCCATAACATAGATTCATCTCTTCCTTGTGACCCCTTATTTTGTAGTTCATTAATATCAATATCAGACTTAAGTCGTTCCACATCACCAAAAGAAAATAACTGCATCCCTTGATCACCATTAACGCTATTAAATGGAAATTTGATATTACTAGAACTTATACGGGAAATGGTGCTAATTCCTCCACTACCATCACCATACATTGCGCCACTGGTGCTATTTCCAATATTAGGATAACTGGCACCAAATGCAAATCCTAGATTCAGTTCTTGCCCTTGATAAGGTGGCCTTGTCAGAAATGAAGAAGAGGTAGTCATCGGGGTTGTAGGTTCAAAGTAGTCGATTTTAGTAGAAGATGGCATGGTTGAACAAGGATGTTTCTTGTTCTTTCTAGAACCTCCACCAACGGGTACACTCCTTAGAGACCCGCCTTGGGTCCAATACCGTTTACAAGCCTTGCAAATGTACCGTGGTTGAGTTAGACTGTAGTTGTTGTAATAGCAAAACTTTGTGTTGGTTGAGTTGCATCTTGGACATTTGAGTAGCACTTGTTCTTTTGCTGGTTTTGTTCTCTTTTCTACCGATTGGTGCGAGTGTTGTGGTGGTTGTATCGTGACATTACTGTTATTGTTTGTAACTGAAGAAACCTGCAAATTTAAATTACTTACCACTTGGAGAACCATGCAATGAAAACACTTACAGTTTATCGAACTACATGGTTTTATATGTACAGTTTTACATATAATTTTATCTTGAATAGAAAAGGGATTGAACATATTGTTTTGCAAACGGATGAACTGAGGGAAATTCCAAAAAGCACATCTACTTATTATTATCATATAACAAAGAGAAAAAAAAAAAAAAAAAAAAAATCATGAATATGAAGATAACCAAGATTGGAGTCATAAAGAAAAATTTATAACAAAAAATTTTGTGAATAGCAAGCAATTAACTAATGAACTAAAGTTTTAAAAATCATATTAAAAAAAAAAAAAGGTGACTGCCTAGTGCACATCAATAGAACCTATCATGACACTTCTTTTAATCACAGCAAGCTTTTAAAGGTAGAAATTGATGAAATCGAAAATAAGCAAAGTGATAGATCTTAACACTTTTGCTTCTTTTGAGAAACTAAAGAAGATTTGGTTGCAAATTGCTAAAGAGGTCCAAATCAACCATAGCAAAAAAGAAAGAAATTGTACAATACAACAGAAATTTACAACAATATATCAGTACGCAGATATAAGAAGGTCATGAGATTAATTTAGTTTGCACCTGTGCCCATTGAGTAGTATCCATGTGAGCTTTAATTTGATTTTCTTTCCTCCTTTAGCAGAATCAACTACAAAATTAGATAAATGACAGTGTGTTATATAAGACAGTTTGAGAAGGATGGTTCTTAGTTGTTTCTGCCAGGACTAGAATATATAAGTATTATATTAAATCTGAATAGTGTATACATATTGACAATTTATCAAAAGGTAAGTTCTAAAAACCAGATAAACCAGTCTAAATATATTAACTTATGAGAAAATATGCGTTTTGCCCTTGTACAAACCAGCTTATAATTAAGCACTAGAAATCGTTGGTGCGCAAGGACCAGGTAAATTTAATTTAAGGCTACCACACGCACAGATATTATCCTATATATCTTTGGTAACTATCAAAGAATTGTCAAAAACTGAGATAGCCGAGAATATAATGCAACTAGCTGCTGCTTTTGTCAATATAGATCCATGTTTATGCGCACATGCACACAAGAATACATACATGCACTAAAAAATAAGAAGTAAAATATGGAATCATAAATAAACATGCACATTATGAGGTTGGAAGAAACTTTTGTACGTTTTACATTGTAGAGAATATACGCAATCATAGATTTCATTTGACTACCAAATTGCAGTCCTTGATGAAAATTAAAACGGAGGACTTCGACATGGTGATATCGTTGTTGACTCTACTCAACCTAGATACGACCGTGACTAATCTTGAACGCTAAAGTGTTATAGTTCCCAAAATGAAATAAACTTAGGCAATCTTGCATGGTTTAACCCATAACATTAGAAAAAACTTTAAATCCACTATTTAAAAACTGCGATTTCAATAAATGGAATAACACTTATCAAGTTTCCATTTTTCTTATCACATAATTTTATTGTGCAGTTATAATTGTCACTAACTAGTAATTATATAGTTAATACTGTTATGGTTACTGTTCTACCTGTGACAGTAATAATGCTCTTTAGTGGTGTTCATCATGATTAATATCATGTTACAGTTACCCTTTTTTGGTGATCCTTCGTAGCAACAATACACTACTACTATATATTTATAATCTAAATGTGGTATTTTGACATTGCTTCATGTATCATTATAATATGATTTAGTAATGTACATACTATATGATTTGATGTCATTCAAATTTATATGATTTAGTGTATTTAAACCCAATTTTTCATTAAAATGATCAAACCGACCGTTAGGGAGGTTTCCCTACTGTAAGAAAGGCTAAATCAATTTGTCCGTCCCAATGAATATAGCATCAAATACAGTAGCATTGTCCGACACATAAACATTGCCTTATTTTTCGGAATTGTTTTCTCTAATGTCTTTAACAGTTCAAAATCTAATTTTCCTAAAATTTCTCTAAAATATCCATTATATTTCAAATGTACTTCAGATCCACTTTTTACTACAATATCTTTTGATACATCTAAATCTAAACAAAAATTTTAAAAACAATTTTTTTTAAATTATTCATGTTTTTGTAGATTAATCTAGAAATACAACATATTTTTTTTAAAATTATATAATCAAACAGTCGGTTTTTCCATCGTTATACTAGTTTATTTAATGGGAAAAAAGAACGTTACGAGTTTTCACTTTTCACGATTTGACTGATTCGACCTTCGAAACCTTAAACCCTAAGTGGTTATGGTTCGACTTGTGGTTCGGTATAGAAAACTATGAGTGATACACATTTTTCTACATTATCCCAATGACAGACATGAAAACAAATAGGTTCTTCAGCAAGCCTGTACCTATTTGCTAATTATCTACTGGCTAATTATATATAAGTCCTTCTCAGCTAAAGCTGCAGTTACAATAATTTATTCATGTAATTAGTTTTTTGATCCGAACTTACCGACAAGAAAATTTTACATGATCATTTTAACTACAACCACTAATTTTTGGAGCAATATATAACAGGTTATTACCTGGACTCATGCGTGGATTCGGATTTATCGAACCGTATAGTATGGAAACTGGTAATTATGCAACACAGTATTTGAAGGAATGCTTATATGAACAGTAAACCAAATAAATACAGTGTGGAATTAAGGAGTTGTTAATTAAAAGCTTAACATGTTATGTAACAATGAATTATTTATAACTGGCACACATAAAAATTTTTTAATAAAAAATAAAAATAAAATCAGACTCGCTGTTTTTATTAAAGAAAGGCTGATATATATATACATCATGTTGTCATTATATGTTCATAGTAATACACAAATATACTGTGAACGGATGATGATATGAATTTTTTTATGGTAGGGACTGCTTATTGACCTATAGACTAAATGCTGTTGACAATAATATTCATCACAACCCATGGGTCATTGAGTAGAATATTATTATTCCCATAATCATATATTGTGTCGATTACTTTGACTATATGTGCCAATCTCGGATGCATTAGGTGTTTATTTTTATTTTATTTTTGTTTGTTTTGCCCCTCAATATTACTGGAAAAAGGTATTAATAAAAAGACAGACAAAATGAATTAAATATTCGATTTATTCTCATCAGAGTCATCACATCAAAACTTGCATAAATTCTGGCTATCCAACTAACATTTTCTGCTTACCAGCTTTGTAATTTTGTGTTTGTTATTATTAGAAGACAGCATTTACAACGTATTATAAGTTATGTAATTGAATATACATTAATATCAGTTAAAATTCCTAATTTGGTTGTCAACTTGGAATGTGTAAAGAGCAAGTCATTTTTTTTTTTTTTCCTATATGGCTATATATGTTGTTCCAGTAAAGCTTTGCTCCCTTCTGACTGGATATATATGGCCTCGATAAATTTTATTTCAATTCACTGACTATACAGTTGTAGGATCCCAAATTAGTGGCTCTGTTACATGCATGGCTTTTAAATACCTTCCTTTTTTTGAAGAAAAATGAATTAAGAAAAAAACATTTTTATTGGGAAAAAGGTAATAAGATGAATTAATGTGGTTTGATCAATTTGTTCACGTGCATAGCTTAGTTGGTCAGGACTGTCTAATCATCATGGAACAAAGTTCCTCCAGGTTGCAGGTAGCAATCATGGAACAAAAAATAGATTGATAAAAAAGTAGGGAGACCACAGATAGTTGAAAATTGTATTAATCAATTTCATTAAAGACTTATTAAAAGAAAAACCTAATTTAACCCATACACTAGAAAATGCCCAATCTAAAACGAATTATGAACTGCAAATTAAGTCTTACCAATATCCACTAATCAAATTCTCGTTCTCATTATACTCCCTAATTTATTATTTAATTAGATTATCTTTGTCTCAAACACTAAACCCTAATGCATAATCATCTTTTAATCACAAAAGTAAAAGAAATCTATGTTTGCTAGAGAAGACGATAATGGTAGATGCTCATCTGTGTAGTTAAAAACGCTCGGTGAAATCAAGGCGGCCAAGATCCAAAAAGTCATAGCGGAGATAAAGCAAAAAAATAACATAATATAGCGACGACCTTAAAAAAGCACATATAACTCATTCTCAATGTTTTTATGGGTATGTAAACGAGAATTAAATGAAAAACTAACATTTTATTTAACTATAATTTGTACACTCTTAATTTTAAATAAAAACATTTGCAAATATCTATAATTAAACGTAAATTACTATTTAACTTAATTAAATTTAATAGAATATTAAAATATTTTTAATTCTAAAAATATTTATTAAAAAATTAAATTATTTAAATACCTAATTTCATAATTTTTATAATGTATAAATGTCATCATTCAATTCATTTCTTCCATGAAAGATGTAGCGGGAATAGCATAATATAGTTGAATTTATAGAGAATAGCGCAATATAGTGGAGCTTAAAGGAGAAAAACTATATTATAGACTATTTGAGAGTAGCGTAAAAGTAGTAATGTGCTACGCGATATAGCGAAGTAATAGTGGGATATTGATTGCACAGATGCTCATAAACCAATGTGAAAACTAACCACCTACATTTATGAACCTAAGCAGGAATATATTACTTGAAAACTACATAAATGAATTGCTCATTTGCCTTGAAATTTTTTCAAATTTTAAATTTTGATTACAATACAAATAACTGACAATAATTTTGCTTTTCGTTAATTTTTCTTAATAGAGTCTCAATGATTTTTTTTTCCCGTCATGCTAAAATGTCAATTAATTCGTAGTATCGTTTACTCAACATTTGAATATTCAATTTTTAACCAAGTAATTTCTTCTTGATAATTTTTTTCCCCTTTTCTTTTCTTTAACATATGACCTAAACGATTGATTGATTTAATTGACTAATTTCTTTTTTTCATTGACAGGTATTTGAATTATGGAAAGACTAATTCTATTCATTCATCCATAATTTCTTTACACACACCGTGAAATGAAATGAAATAACATACACCAAAAATTTCTTTTCATACACCCTGTCATTTACAAAATTACCCTTTTATATTTTTCATCATCTTCCCTCTTTAACCTTAAAACTAAATTACATAAATTGGGAATTCATTGCAATAAATTTACTTAAATTCAAAAAAAAAACTTTAATTTTTTACACTAATATTGTAAATTATGTGATTGCTTTTATTTTAAAAATCAGCTCTAGTTTTAGATGATTGAACGATTTGAATTAGAGTATTTAGTTGCAAAGGTTGCCTTAATTGATATTTTATGTTTTATTAACTTCATGAAATTCTATAGATTTAATCATATATCGTTGATTTTAAAGTTTTAATTAGTTGCACTATGAGAAAAGGAATGAAAATGCAATTAAGTATAAGGGTAACATAGTCATGGTTTTTCTTATTAAAATGTTGGTGTATGTTCAGAAATTATGGGTGCATGAATAGAATTTGCCTTACAGAAATCTAATTTTTTTTAATATGCCTAGATAGAGACACTATCTCTTGTCTCTATTTTAGCTCTACCATTTCTCGACGATTGATTTCAGCATCATAACCGTCCATTTTCTATGTACTTCACACAAATCAATTAATTAAATGATTATGATATACAACTATGATTTAATGGAAACATGAAGACACATGACATGGAAGAAGAGGAATCCGTTTGCTTAATTAGAGGTAAGTTATGTTTTGAAGGGCATATATGAATTTCTCCTTATCCTTGTTCACCGTGTCTTAAAATCATCCAATAATGTTTGACTACTCCAATTCTAAATAGTTGTTTAAATTTGCAGCATTTCGTGACAACTCTAAAAGCTTAAGCTTTTCAGGCTATAAGTTACATGCTAATTAAAATATTTATATCTTTTGATGCTTAACCCAATAAGTTTCACATTCGGCATATATTGTGATATATAGTTGATATTCATATGTGAAATGCCGTCATAAAAATTTGACAAACTTAAGAAGCATGCATATAGCCACAACACGGATATATGGCTTGCATGTGAAGCTGTGAACAATATACAATATAATACAAAGAAGAAATCTCAGCGAATATATGTTAGATTTGACTGATCTATTAAACAATGAACTGGGAGAATGATATTGGTGAGTTACACATATCTTTTCTCATTCACATATGCATCAACCCACTAAAGTAAAATATTGATTCGCAAGAAAACTGTATGATTTGTCAATAGCGGTTGGTATGCACATTTTTATATGAAAAAGTGAATCCACTACTTGTTAGCTTTATGATCATCCACATGATCACGCCGATGACTCTTGTTGCTTACTGAATTGATTATGTTTGGTTCAGTTGAGAATTCAGATTAGATAGTTGATATCACATGAATCGTTTGCTCAAATTCAGCGTAGGCTCATCATGATCAATACAGAAAAGAACCTAATCTTGAGAGTGATTAGAGAATTTTGATGATGAGATCCAGCGAAACACACGTTGGAAGAAATCACAGAAAGTGAAGGGAATGTTTTTGAAGGTTGATTAACTGTAGTCGTAATACAAGGACTAATCATTAGCTGGTTAATTAATTTAGAAATGATAAGGGCTGTCATATTACACCGCACCAATTGTTATTTCCTCGTTTTCAGTGTCCCGTCCAATCAGAACCCCTAATTTTCATCTTTTGCACTTAAACCGCTGAATCATTGGAAGATTTAAATGCAAAACAACGAAAATCTGAGGACTTGATTGGAAGGAGACGGAGGGACAGTGGGAATGGGGACAAAAGAATTGGCCTCATATTACACTGGTTGTCCCAAATCACTAAATGTGGTGTTGGAAAATTTATGTAGAGCTCAAACCTCCCATGCATAGTTGTAAACACCAAACCATTAAATCAAACCGTGGTAGTGCAAAATCCAAGGTTTTCATGGTTAAACCGGCCAGACCGTGAGAACCGCGTTTATTGTTTATTTCTATTTTTTCGATTCAAACATAAAATTATTTTAAATATAGATAAAATTTAACCAATTATGACTAACACCCTTTTCCAAATTGGTTATGATGCTTTGACATAATGCAAAAAGTCTTAGGTTCAATTTTCATCTTCAAACCACTTATTATGTACGTAGTATGTTATATACTACCTAATTGGAATAATTATATGATAATTTATCTTAATAAATTTAAATTTGTTAATTTTTTGTAATGAAAGAGGATTAGTTCAACAATTAGTTCAGCAGTAGTGTCTTCTGGATCGGTCACTCGAACTTTACCAATTTCGCGGGACTATCAATCTGATGACAGTCCGGCAATGGTAGAGTTCACACAGCGACTTGTGATGTGCCTCTTGGCGTATCCTACATTTTCGCCCGGATTATCATCTCCGGTATTCACTTTGTGTACCCCTCTAGTTTCTGTTTTGCGACCAGTTTCTTTGTCTCCCCCCATGCTTAGTGCGGACGAGATAGCGATCATTAATGATCGTCTATCTCGTCTTACTAAGAACTCTCGTCCACTTTGTTCAGACCGCTACGGTCCTTCCTCATCATATCACGTTTTGGATTTCGGAGTTTCTACTGGAACCTCCGAATCTAGTGTGACGTCTCTTCGTCCGTGTGTAGGTCCTTCTCGTTCTTCGCGCAGAAGAACTCGTGCTGGGCCTCGCACTCCTTGCACCATTCACACACGCTCTATAGCGGCGTCCGAGCAGATTGTTCGATCTACTCGACACACGTATTTTTCCTGAGCTGATAGGGGTTAGCTCTACTTTCGGGCTCGGTTTTCTCTGTTTTCTTCCCTCGTTCTTCGGATTCTCTTCTTTTCTAGGGTTGATGGCGAACTTCCTCTTCTGGAACATCCGTGGTGTTGGCAATGATGCGTCTGTGGCGAGGCTCAGCCGCATTGTTCGGAAACACTCTGTCCTCTTGGTGGCGCTTCTGGAACCTATGCTAGGTCCGGAAGTGATCACCAAGTCGGTTCTTTCTCTTGGCTTTGGTGGTGGCTTAGCCAATGCATCGGGTAAGATCTGGATCCTGTGGTCCAAAGACATTATTGCTCATCCTATCTTCGATTCCGACCAGTTACTTTCGATAGCCTGCTCGCTTTCTTCTTTTTCTTCCTCTTTTCTATTTCCTGTTGTCTATGCTAAGTGCGATAGGTTAGAACGTTTAACTCTCTGGTCTGACGTCCTCGGCCTGTCGGCTTTTGGCTTTCCTGCTTCGGTGTTGGGTGGCGAATTTAATGTGGTCGCCAGTCAGGCACAAAAGCTTGGAGGAAATGTGGTTAGTCGTGCTTCTATGGCTGATTTCAACGCCTTCATCGTTGAGTCAGGCCTGACAGAAGTCTCTTTCGTCGGCTCGACCTTCATTTAGTGTAACGACCAAGATGGACGAATCAGATTATATCTAGGCTCGACAGAGTCTTTGGCTCGGAGAGCTGGTTCAACCTTTCTTTCATTTTCTCTGTTTTCCATCTGCACCGGACTTTCTCGGATTATGCCCCAATGGTTCTTAGTTGCTCTCCCCGTACGCTTTCTGGCCCTATTTCTTTTAGGTTCCAAAGTATGTGGAGGTCTCATCACTCGTTCCATCGGGTTATGGAAGAATCCTGGAACGCTCCGATCGAAGGCTCGCCATCTGTTGCTTTCTCCCATAAGCTTAAGCGCCTTAAGGCCTGCCTTAAGTCTTGGAATGTTCTTGTGTTCAAGAACATTTTCGACTGCATCAGAGAGGCCGAAGATTCTCTTACTCTTGCAGAGGCTTCTTTCGATGAGGATCCCTCTGTTTCTAACAAGGAAGCGTGGGCCCTCGCCCAGCTCGCCTTCTCTTCGGAGCTTCGTATCGAGAACGACTATCTTCGCCAGAAGGCGAGGATCAAGTGGGTAGTCGAGGGTGATTCGAACTCTAAGTTCTTCCACTCTTCCATTCGTAAGAAGAATAGACTTCTTACGATTCTTCAGATTCAGCGTCCTGATCTTTCGATGGCTTCGACTCCTGTTGAAGTCAAGGAAACTGTTCTCTCTCACTTTCAATCCTTTCTTGGAGCTCCTTCGGTTTCGGTTATTGATCCTGCTCTTCTTTCTTACATTCCAATGTTGTTTTTACCATCTGAGTGCATCAACCTTGCTGCCCCACCAACTACGGAAGAGATTCGCGCCTGTATATTTTCACTTAGTAAGGATAGTGCTTGTGGGCCTGATGGCTACAATGGGGTTTTCTACAGTAGCGTCTGGCCGTTAATCTAGTCAGACTTTTGCCAGGCAGTCCAGTATTTCTTCTCTGATGGAGGTTTGCCTCAGGGCTGGACCTCCACTAACTTGGTCCTTATTCCAAAGTGTGAAAACCCCAATTCGTGTGCTGATTATCGGCCTATCATTTTGTGTAACTTTTCCAACAAGGTTATCTCCAAGATTGTGGCCACTAGGATGTCTCCTTTTCTCCAGCGTCTTATATCAGTGTCTCAGGCGGGGTTCTTAAAGGACGTTTGATTGCGGATAACGTTCTTTTAGCCCAAGAATGGTTTCTCGGATCAATAGAAAAGTTAAGGGTTCAAATGTGATCGTTAAGCTGGACATGGTGAAAGCTTACGACCGTATGTCCTGGTTTTTCATCATCAAGGTTTATCGAGCTTTTGGGTTTCCGGAGGCCCTTATCGATGTTATTTGGAGGCTCATATCCAACTGTTGTTTCTCTGTTCTCATCAACAGAGCGACCAACGGGTACTTCAAGGATGGTAGAGGTCTCCGTCAGGGATATTCTCTCTCATCTTCGCTTTTCGTTATCGCTGCTGAGGCTTTTGTACGTGGATTGTATTCACTGACGATAACTAATCAGATCCACCGATTTGGCATCCCTTCCGGTTGCCCGATCATTTCTTCCTTGTCTTTTGCTAACGACATTATCATTTTCACAAATGGTAACCGCCGCACTATTCATCGCCTTGTCGGCATCATTCAGCAGTACGAGAGGAGCTCTGGTCAGCTCGTTAATACTGCTAAAAGTTGTTTCATCCCGTCTAAAGACTTGTCCTTAGTCATATCTTCCTAGATCGAAACCTTCACTGGTTATAAGAAGGCGTCTCTTCCTTTGTCGTACTTGGGTATCGTTCTTTACAGAGGCCGTAAGCTCAATACCATTTTCGACCCCATCGCCGATAAAGCCAGGGGGAAGATCATAAGGTGGAATGCTACGCTTCTTTCTCTGGCAGGAAGACTGGTTCTAATAAAGTCAGTGTTGGACTCTATAGGATTGCACGTCTTTGCTGCTATGACTCCTACCTCTTCTTTTTTCAGATTTTACCATTCGTTGCCCTTATCTTTTTTCTAGGGAAAAAAAGACAATGCCAATCATCACCATTGGGTTTAGCGGGATGTTATCTGCCGCCCCCAAAAGTGAGGGGGGCTTAGGTCTTAGAAACCCAAAGGATACCTGCACAACTTTTACTTGCAAACTCTGGGCTAGGTTTGAAGAAGATGATTCCTTATGGTCGTCGTTTCTCCACGCTAAGTACCGCAGGCTACAGGCTTATAGCTATACTGGGATTCCAATCTTTACTAGTGAGACGTGGAAACTGATGCAAGCCATGAAGGCCTTTTCGGATTCGCATTGAGGTGGGTTACGATGGGATGGTAGCCCCTTCTCGATTCATACTGCTTGGAATTCGGCTAGGACGCGAACTCCTCTTCTTCCATCCATTTCTTTCATCTGAGATTCCCGTATTCCTCCGAAGGTTTCCCTATTTATGTGGCGGACCCTACACGAGGGGTTACAATTAGACGAGAACCTCCAGAGAATCAGAATTCCTTTAGAATACAAAATCCATTTCTCATCTGTTTTTCCTGGGTTTCGCCGTCGGCTTTGTTTGGAATTACTTCGGGAACCTAGTAGGTTTTAGAGGTAATGCGTCTTTCCTCGCTGATACACTGAGAATCTGGTGGACCGGAATCTTAGGAAAATCGCTAAGGTCTATCCTTTTCCATCTTGTCCCTTATCTTATCTGCTGGCACATTTGGTGTGCGCGGAATAAGGCGATGTATGATGAGGTGTCTATGGACCCCCCATCTATCATCCGGAAGGTACGGAATGATGTTTTCCTTCCCTTCTATGCCAGACCATTTAGAGGTTCTTCTGGTTCCCGCTCGTGGTGGCTTGCTATAACCTTTGAGTTCTCATCGGTTACAGCAACCTCCAGAGCGGGAATTGGTTGAACTACGGTTATCTTAGGGTACTGGGATCCATCCCATTATCCTTTCCACACCTTCCCCCACCCCTCTTTTTTTGTTGGCTTATATTGTTTGCTACTGCAGGGGCTGGTTTTACAGGTTTACAGGTTTTGGCTATGTTGGCTTTCAGAGTTATGATCAGGTTTTTTGGCCCTGGTTGGTAGCTTGGTATATATTCCCTTCCTGATTAGCGGATAAAGCTTCCAGAATTCTTTCCTGGTGATCAGATATGGCCTCTGCCTTCAGAGCGTCTGTTGTGGCCTCTCCCTTCAGAGCGTGTTTCCGTCTATCCGACGCTTTCCGTCCGTAGCGACGCCTCTCTCTTTAGCGCCCCTCACCATTCTCCAGCCTATTACTATCTCGTTGAAGATGCTTGGTCTCTATCTGCTGTGGATGTTTTTTTTATTTCCATGTATTTTAGTTTTTGTGTATGTACAATTTATGTAGTTTTTCTACATAATCTATTTTTGTGAGCCTTTGAAGAATGGCTAGATTCTCCCTTTTGAGATTAATAAGAATAAGCTTCTTTCAAAAAAAAAAAAAAAGATTATGTCTTCCAAAATTTAATGACAATTGCTATAAAATTATTTTTTAAATTAACCATGTCAAAAAATAAAGAGTGAAACGATTTTTTTTTAAATTTGAAGAACCCTGAGGTTCAAAGTGGTCGGTTTAGAGGTTTTTAAAGGGTTTTGAGGTTAAATCGCGGGTTTGTGCATGCACAAAGTTATTTCATTTTCAAAACCGTGGCGCTCCAAGGTCTGAGGTTAACCATGGTCGAACCGAGACTGGGTTGGGTCTTTAAAACACTGCTCTCATGCTATTCATATTTTAATTTTATAAAATCAACGATAGGATACAATTGTCATCATGAAATGAGCTTTACAAAAGAAAATCTATAACTAATGTGGTTTCCAAACGGTAGTCCATTTTTTCTAACACTTTTTTTTTCCATGAGTGATAGAGATGAGGATCATGCAAAGATAATCGTTGTTGAAATCTACTTACAGATATCAACGTTTATTTTGAAAGCATTGAATATATATATATATATATGTATATATGTATATATATATATATATATATATATATATATATATATATATCCTAATGGTTTTCTACTTTAATGGTAGACATTGCTCACGCCACAAACACCAATTTCTCTCTCCCATGTTCACAACCTTCTTCTTCATCGATCATTCTGCAACCTCCTTTATCCTCAACATCCGCCAATCCTCATCCAAATGCATCATCAAATGCGATTATCAATCAAAATCATGTATCATTTGAAACGAGTAAAAGAAGGTTGTATTTTATAAAACCGACTTTGGAATATGTTTTTATCGCAGAAAAATTTATAACTAATCTGAAAATGCTTTGGTTAATACCGTGGCTCTCATTTCGATCCATTTTCGACTCTCAATGATTAAACTAAAGGAGTACATCACAAGAGTTTGGAAACCTTTGGGTACATTTAATGTTCATATTTTACCTAGCTACTACTTTGTAGTTCAGTTTGAAAACTCAGATGATTATTCTCGTATAATAGAATGTTCTACATACTCATATTTTTGTAGACTCTTGTTAACAGAAGCTTGACATCCTGCTTATGATTTTAACAAAGTGATATGGTTTAGATCTGGATCAAGCTTCTAGATCTACCCATGTAACTGTGGACTAAAGATGCGATTCAAATGATGGCAAGTTTTATATCTAAACCGCTTCTGATTGATGTAAATATTGCTGAAAGGAAATTTACAAAATATATGAGAGTACTTCTTTCTATAGACACTCAAACTGAACTTAAAACAGAAATACCTATCTTAATACACAATGGACAAAGGATTATTATTTCAGTCGAATATGAGTTTGTTCCTATAAAATGCTTGCAGTGTAGATTATTTGGACAAGAAGATAATTATCATGAAGTCACAAATGATCATCGGTGGATTCCCCTGATTCACAGGATGATGTTAGTAATTCTGAAGAGCAAGCAAATGAGAATATTTCTTCTGATCATAATCTTGTAGGGAAAGATACATAGAACATTTCTTCAGTAGCACCAAATCAAACTACTTCAAAAAATGTGGATGACCTTGATTTTTTAAACTCCAAATTACTTGAAAATGTACTTACATACACGTTAAACCATGTTGCTGATGCTATTAAAGAAAGTGATAAGGTGAAAGAAATTGCAAAGGGTAAACATGTTGATGTTTCTTCTTTTATTGATAAGAATACCAGCTACATGCAAGGTACAAAATCCAAGGTTGAGAATGTTTCTACCCGTGCTCCTTCTAAAAGAAATTCGAGGAGCTCAACTACTATTAAATGAAACTATTATCATAGAATGTCAGGGGTATGAACACAACTTCTCGCATGAAGTATGTGATCACACTCCCGAAACAAACTAATTCAACTATCGTTGGTTTAGTTGAAAAAAAGCGTTCTAAGTCTAATTTAGTTTTGTTTGCTTCTTTACTTCCCTGTTCTTGGAAACATCTAACTAATAACTCTGTAGTTTCAAGTGGACAGATATTGCTTATTTGGGACTCTAATGTATGAGACATGTGTGTTGAATCTCTCTATGTCCAGCATTTAACAATGAGTGCTACAAACAAGGGTGACTTTGGTATGACCTTTTCATTGATTTATGGTAGTAATACATTTGTTGATAGGCTAAATCTATGGCAACTTTTGATGAATGAATCAAGGTGTATTAATAATGCATGGAGTATAGGCGGACAAATATTAAGGACACACCATTTTTTTAAATTGTTAAGGGAGGGGGGGGGGTCAATGTAGGTGACTATTTTTTTTTCTTACTCTTTTACCCTTACTTCTAAAAATTACTCATCGTAAAATCATCAGTCACATAAATCTTAAAAATTCTTAATCGTTTCAACTACAAACTTATGTCAGGGCAAAATAAAAAAAAATGGTGAGAACAAAGAAAACATCACTATCCTCTTTGTGAATTTATAATATATCTCAGATGGCTGTAATTCGGTTTTGGTTGAATTAGTCTAACAAGGGAACGAACGTTGCTATAATATCTTTGGGCTAAGGTAAAAAGAAAATTGTCATGACTCCCAGTTTAACATGTGGTTTGGGGATTAAACTGTAGCCCTCATTTTTAATTTTATCACTATTTTTATGGAATTTTGGTAAGAATGATTTGACTAGAAAATGTAGAACAAGAAAAATTTCATTTACATCTAGCAACTGCATAGATGCAAATCGTTGTACCTAGAAATTGTTTCCATAATAAGCATAAACAATGAAAACGCATTCGGTGTTAAAACCATACACGCCCAAAGATTATACTCGATACTCTATGGAATATATATATATATATATATATATATATATAGTCATGGTTGGAAATTATAACTTAACTGTGACAATATATCTAATTAAATTTAAGGTGTACATATAATTTTGTATGTATTTTTATTGCAATTTGAAATTATATTGAAATAATGATAAAACAATTAAACTTTGTGTATGTACATGTAATAAACATACGTATTAATAATATGTATGTGTGTGTTTATGTTTTTATGTGTGTGTGTATATATACAAAGAAAGTCTACTTAGACACAAAAATTTGACATAAAATCATAATCTTTGGATTTCCCTCTGATTTCCACTCATCATACAAGGACAAATGATCCAATTACTGATGATTGGTGATAAACCCCACAATAACGCTCACTTTCCTATGTAGATATCATATTGTCCATTTCCTTCATTTTTTTATTAGGGTTTGATTTCTCCATGGCTAATGGTGTTGATTAACCATTAAAAAATAGATTAATGAACATAAGATTGAAATTAAGCATAAATGGGTAATAAGGTAAAATTACATTTATTTGTTAAAGGGTCACTTTCCTCATTGGTACTCCCCTTAACAAATTTTTTAAAAATAAAAAATTGGCCTCCCCTTAACAATATTTTGAGTGTCAATAACAAGACCTTTTTTATTGTTTTTCCAGCAACAACCGTAACGATGATTCATGATAATTGAAATTCCGTATGATGTTTTTGCGAAATTTTGGTTGAATAAAATTAAACTTGCTCTTTTAATGTATTTGTGTGTCTTCTTATCATTGAAATAAATGTTGATGGCACTAATTAACATTATTATTTGATCCACTAACGGCCAATTGCATTTATTTCTAAAACAATTGCGTAAAATGTGGTTGTTATCAAATAATTAATTGTTATAAGTGCATTATTTGTTTCGGTTATACTAAATTAATAGTGGAGCAAGCTGGTATTCAGTAAATGGAAAGGCATATATTTTATTACTTGATGCATTTTATTATCATATAAATATTTGTGACTTTACTTATTGGAAATACGTTTCTTTTTATGCGTAGGTTAGCATAAACTAAATAGAAATAATAATTGGTTTGTGTTATTTGGTATGATATTTACTATGTCATTTAGATATAAGTTTATGTGACATTGAATTTTAGCATTTAAATGTGATTTTCTTTATGTAATTATTTATGTAGTCCGTTATTGTACTTATTTAGGGAATGTCATGAACATAACCACATATTCAAAGCAAAATTTGTTATAACTATGATTAAAATATATGAGGCTATAATTATAATTTTGTCACTATGAAATTTCGTGATTTTTTTTGGTGACATGTATAACCTAATGAAGTCAATATTCATATTATATTGCTTTGATTATTACCACAGTAATAACAATTCAGTACATGTATATTTTATTTTCTCAGGGTCAATACATTCAGCAATACAATATTCATATTATATTGTTTTGATTATCAACACAGTGATAACAATTCAATACATATACATAGTATTTCAATATCGTATGCCATTCATATTATTTTTTGTAATCCGCCACAGCAGATTCGAAATATTTCTTGAATATTGACTAAGTAATCTTAGTGTTGGTCAAATTCTTAGCGTAATGTTTTACCCACAGATAATATAAGCATCATAAGTAAAAATAGCCATTAAGTATATGACTTAATTATGTCATTAAGCATGTATAGGATATCCACAAATATCATACTTGTTTAATTATAAGTCGTAAGTCACTTATTTATGTTTAGATCTTAGTCATGAATGTTAGATATACATTTATCCAAAATTTAATTGTTGTGTGATCGTTCCAATATTGCAGTTCCTCAAACTACCTAACTTAATTCCTTTGTCAGCTCAGTTCCTGAACTAAATGGAAATAATTATAATGAGTGGAAAGAACATGTTGAGTTCTACTTGGGTGTACTAGAGATAGACTTGGGTTTGACTATGGATAAACCAGCTGATCTTAGGGCTGCGTCCAAAGAGGATGAGAAACTTGCCATCATACATGGACTAAAGCCAATAAACTCGTCTGAAGTTCCTACGTCTAACCACTGCATCCAACATTAAGTCTTCCATTCTTGAAAATGAGACCTTGGCTGCTAAGGAATACTTAAAGATACTCACTAAACGCTTTATGCCTAACGACAAAGTTGTTGCTGGGAAACACAACCCAAACCTCTGATCCACGGTGGCAAAGTCTGTCTTTGGAATATAATACATTAATCACATCAGTAGATCATAGAATATTGCATAATACATAAAATAAGAAAATAATATACATTATATAATATCAGTGGGACCATAAACATCATCATCAGAGTTACACAAATACAGGATCCTGCTTAGTATACAATATAGTTTCACCAATAGATAATAAGTCTACAGCGGAACCAAATATAATTATACACGAGACAGTGTTTTAAAGTTCAAAAGATGGATAAAAAGATCAATCTTCAACTTCATCCAAAATAGCACCCAATGCTCAGGTGCATATCCAAAAGAAACAAATCACCTTTTACTTGGTTGCTCGTGTAAAAATATGGACACCCGAGTTTGCAAGGGAAAAACAAACTACGAGTCAGTCATGGGACTGGTATGAGAAATCCTACACTTAATTTATTTAAAATAAGGCATATCATAAAACCACGCCGTATGACACGGAACGGGTTTCCTCCGCTTAATTGTCAATGCATAAAATAACGTAAATAAAATAAACAACACTAGAAAAATGAAGCTGTTATAAGACTCAAGGCCCATCACACATTGCAACGCAAGCCGAAGGATAGAGTTTTACCTTATAATGGCCAAATATGTTTGGCACACAGAAAATAAAAATTATTTGATATTTTTATTAGTTTCTAGATGTTTTAAAACAATTTCAATATAAATGTATCAACCTTAGACGGCATAGTACCTCATATAGGTTTACAACTAAAATTGTGAAGTCGCGTACTGAAAATTGGATTCCAACTATGAGTCGAGGCATGGGATCTTGCTCACCGGTTTTGAGACACTCTAGCACATGCCTCGAGATCACACCATAGGTAATTTGGGAGCTCCAGGGCTGGTCCACACTTAATTTTTGTGGATTGGTTATTCTTGAATGATACGTTTCCCGGTTCCACCGAACCTATCACTTGGTCAATATGTCGACCATATGAGATTTTTGCAGTCCTATATCCGAGGCGCCTCATGTAATGACCCACCATTTTGACCATGCCGAATCGGCGAAACATGTCAACTTGAACCATCCAAAACGACAGATTGTTATTAGCTTCTGGGGGTAAATAGAATAAATAAAAGAATCACGGATCATAGACACATAGCAATATGATATCTCATAGCTGAAAATAAATAATACAATAGTAGTTCATGAAGCTACTAAATAAATTTGACATCAGAGTTTACATAAATACTACAGTGGAAGTCTAATACAATAAATTTCGGATACACAGATAAATAATAACAGTTTGGAACAAAAACGACAAGAAACAGCTGAACTAGAACAACTAAATAGGTAAACACAGGTGAATGAAACCCAATATAAACTCTAATTCCAAGGATGAATCTCGAAAACAGTAATACTCGATCCGACCTGAGCAATAATGCAAAACAAAACAACGCGGATCAGGACTAACATTCTCATGGAAGTAAATCAACTCAAATGAAATGTTTGATGAAACACAATCAATAACTTAAAGGATGTTTGGTGTAACAACCCGCATTTTCAGAACCAATTTAAAATTTTAATCTAAGCTATTTTAAGGAATTTATGAATATAAATTGGTTATTTTTGCTAAAAAAGTTGAGAATAATTTTGAAATTGATTTATAAGCTTTGTTTTGAAAATTTTAAAAATTCGATTTTTAAAATCATCGCATAGCCCTTAAAAAGTGAAATTTTGCTAGGAAGCTCAGAATTCGACGAGATAATTTTTTTTGGATTCATAATGACGAATCATTGTTGAGTTCCAAAATGCACGTCGAACGGAGTCAGTATGTGGTCGTGAGAGGCAAAACCATTTGTTCAAAAATAGACGATTAGTTTACAAAGGAACATTGTTGAGACGATCTCGGAATTTGATTCCACTTTTTTCTGGATTCGTATCATCAAATAATGGTTAAGTCCAAAAGGGCATATTTTTTTGAGTTAGCGTTTGGGCGTACAAGAAGAAAAGGTACACTAAAATCGCATTTTTGAAGCTAATTTGAGCAGTTTTACAAAGAAACATTATTGAGACGATATCGGAATTCGGCATATTTTTTTGTTGAATCCGCAGCGTCGAATAATGGTAAGATTCCAAATTTTATGATTTTTAAAATCAGTATGTGATCAGGCGTGACTTTTAATGTGAAAAACAGACAATATTTTGACTTTAAAAATTCGTTGTTTATGCATACAGACTCGGAATTCAACGAAACTAGTTTCATTGGGTCCGTAATGTCAGAGAGTAGCTGCATGTCAATTTTCAGCGAAAACGGGATCCGTAGGTAGTCACATGAATTTTTAAACAATGACAATAGGCATAATTTGAGTATAAAAAAAGAATAAAGTTAATATAAAAATAATTTACACCTACTATATAACATCATAAACACTACTAAAACCTAATACTAATCATTCAGTCACTGTAGCCCCTTTTCTCCACATTTCCTTAACCTAAATGCAAATTCTAAAATCCATAACAAATCAAAGAAAATTCTACAAATTGCAAAGCTTAGATCTTTGAACTTGTATGAGTGTAAGCTTCCACATATATCAATTTGGTTGAGTTTGGTGAAGATTTTGTACGCTAAAAGTTTTTGCAGCGTGCGTTTTTTGGATGTATGCGAGCTAGAGTTGGATAGTTCTTCACATAGAAGCGACGATGCATGAATTCGAGTTTGTTTTGGTGTTTAAAAGGTAGAATAGCACATTGTGGCCAATTTTGAGGCGATTCGGCAACAAAAAGTGTCGGGACCTGGAGCATGCATTCGTGGAATGACAGTAAACGCATTTTTGGAAGCAAGCTTGTGTTTGAGATGCATGGTGTTGAGATTGTAAAGGAGAAGAAGAGAAGGAGAATGGTGTTTATGGTTTGTGATTTCATGGAGAAACGAAGGAGAAAGAGGTGAAGGAAGATTGCATGAAGAGGGACATGGGGCTGCTGTGTATACATTAGTTTTTGGGAGGAAGAAAGAGATTAGAGGATGCAATTAGTAAGGATTAAGGTAATTAATTAATTATGTTAATAACATATATGTACATGAAAATTGAAAAAAACATAACTTTTTCATACGAACTTGGAATTCAGCGAAACAAGATGCGTTGGAACCGTATCGACGAGAGCATCGCAATAAAACTGATTTGGAGTGATTTGTATGTCGTAAGTGGGCTGTGGAGCCGAAAAGGTCACATTCCTTTGCAAATAAAAAATAAATAAAAAATGACGGAGTGGAAACCCAAGGTGAGAACTCCTTCTCACTCAAAATTATTTTATCATGTTATTATATTCATGTATAAAAAATTATATAAATTTTCCAGTGTAGATTTCTGTATGTTTTAATCACTATAAATTGTATACGGTGCCTGTTAGTTCACCTCTCTCATCCACAAACCATGGCCGATTTAATTAGCTGATTTGTGTGTTGATTTGACTGTTGAAACGTTTAACATATTAAAAATAATGTTAATATTAATGTGGTAGTTGAAATTAAATTATAAATATCCATTTATAATTTAAACAGTAAAATTGGCTAAATAGAAAAATAATTCAAACCGAATTAGAATAGGTTAAATTTATTTAAACAGACTGTTGTTGTTTGAAAACCCCACACGGGTATTGGGATGATATTTGGCATACACTAATCCCAATATTTAATTATATGTCAATCGATGGGTTAATAGGCTGTGATGAGCGTTATTTATTTATTTTAATGCTCACGCAGTTGTGAATTTCACTCTGGATGTGAATGGACTGTCTAGTGATTATTTATCATTATTGTTGAACACATGCGATGTATGAAATCCATATAACTGAAATTATATGGTAATTGATTGAGTCGCATTCCGATTCAGAAATAAAGAATATTTTAAAATAAAGTGTATTTAAAAATTAAGAATATTTAAAAAAAATTGAAATAATGAATATGCCATATATAATATTCATGTGTCGCATAAAATGTTTGAACAATAAAAATATCATTTTTATTGAATGTATTAACCCAGTTGAGAAAAGAAATCGTTTATACAATAAAAATCATATTTTTATTGTATATGTGAATCAATAAAATGTTCATGTTTTGAAAAGAAATTGTTTATACAATAAAAATCATATTTTTATTGTACATATGAATCAATAAAATGTTCATGTTGGATAAAAATGTTTATACAATAAAAATCATATTTTTATTGTATATATGAAAAGAAAATGTTTTTACGACAATAAAAATTACATTTTTATTACATGTTTGATTCATAAAAAGAATCATGTTTTAAGTAAAAAGATTAGACAATAAAATTATATTTTTATTGTATGTTTGATTCATTAAAAAGAATCATGTTTTAAATAAAAAAAATTAGACAATAAAAATTATATTTTTATTGTATGTTTGATTCATTAAAGAGATTTTGCTAAATTAAAATGTTCATTTGTTAAATATGTATTGATTCATTAGAATAATGTCATTTACATATTAGCGGAGTAGAAAATTAATTACATGTTAATATATGTTTTGTCATTAAAAATGACAATTTTAATATGTTAAGTTAGAATAAAAAGGAATTTATGTTAAACATGTTTTATCATTAAAAATGACATTTTTATCATGTTAGATTAGAAAAAAAAGATATATGCAAGAAATAAAAATATATATGTGATGAATAAAAAAAAAAATGTGATGAATAAAAAATATATATGCGAGGAATAAAAATATATATGCGATGAATAAAATATATATACATAAGATGTGAAGAATATATATATGAAATGAGAATAAACCATATATATGTGATATATAAAATGGTCATGATATGGAATAAATAATTGTTCGTTAAAAATATTGTTTTTAATATATATGTATGTATATATATGTATATGAGATATATAAAATTGGCATGTAGTGAAATAAATATTGGATTGTTAAAAATATAATTTTTTAACATATATATATATATATGCGATATATAAAACAGTTGTGTATAGAAATGATTATTGGATCGTTAAAAATATAATTTTTAACATGAATAAGTGATGAATAAAATTGTCATCTATTGAAATAAATATTGGAACGTTAAAAATATAATTTTTAACATGAATATACGATGAATAAAATTGTCATATATTGAAATAAATATTGGATCGTTAAAAATATAATCTTTAACATGAATATGCGATGAATAAAATTGTCATGTATTGAAATAAATATTGGTTGGTTAAAAATATTATTTTTAACGTATATATGGAATGTATAAAGTTGTTATGTAATGGAATATTCAGTTTTGATTAAAAATTGAAAATGAAGTTGAAACGTTTTGAAATGAATTAATAAACGATTTATAAAATACGATTTACATGGAAATCGACGAAATATATATAACATATACATTATATATAATTAATGGCCTGAATATAACGCGCCGCGCAGCGACCGTTTGCGAATTTCGACCATTGACTTCGAATTGACATTATAAGAGATCCGACCGTCGGATTCTCCTAAAGTCGAAACCGTTGAGTTCGTACCGAAAAGAGCTTTGCAATGAATATAAGAGATTTGAAATCTAACGGTTGGATTTGGAATTATGTCCAAATCAAATTTGAAAAAGGTCGTTATGGATGCAGTTTGATGACCGTTATTGGAACCAACTGTACGGGCCTTGATAAAATTATTAAAAATATGGAAAATTTATATAAAATTATAATTAATAATTTGGAAAGATTTTGTATGAAAAATTCCATATTTGAAAAGATAAAAATATATTTTTATCGAAATAAATTAATCATTAACTAGAATAATAATCCAATGTTTTTAAATAAATAAATTGGATTTTGAGTTGTCGTGAACGATGTCTTTAATAACATTGTTCATAAACCCCGATTAGAAAAGAATAAATCTTTTAAATAAGAATTAGAGAAGTTACCAATTAATTAATATTTAATTGGAATTGAATTGAAATTGAATTGAAATTGGATTTTTGGGTTTATCGTGAACAATGTTTTAAATAACATTTGTTCTTTAACCCAATCAACAGCGAGGATATGATTTGGAATTTATAAATCTTTTTATTTTGATTTAACAGAAATTTTCCAAAGTAAGTTTTCCAATTTAATATATTAAATGGAATTCGATTTGGTAATAATCGAGAGAGCTTCTGTGAATGAAGGCCATTACTATATATGGAATTTAAAAGGCTTTGCCGCTATTCCATTTATATTATTAGTATGACACGAGAATTTATATTGATTATGTACTATTATGATTTTCGTGTAGATTCCATTTTGATGGAAGATGATTTAGGGTTTATAGTGAACTGTGTTTAAATGACATTGGTCCTTTAACCCAGTTAAAGAAAAGATTAATTTCTTAAATTTGAATATTCATAAAGTAATGATTTTTGAATATTTAAACCAAATTGGAGTTTTAATGAATTTTTAATTAGGTTGAAATGGGAATGAGATAATTAAATTTACCGAATTCTTGAAAGGGGGCGGCTATTTGAACACAAAACTTGACACAAAGAGAGAGATACAGAGCCTCAACCGTTGGATCTTTTTGTCTTTATATGAAGAGGTGTAATTCATGGGGTGATCCAACGGTGCAAATCAATTGTGTCACCATCTGTGTCAAAATTTTGTGTCCCTATAGAATTTTCCTTCTTGAAAGATCAAGAATGGAGTACCACCAGTTTTACTGCAGGAAATAATTAAATCTTTAATTAGATTTGAACGTAAAAAGGTAATTAATTTTACCCAGAGCACAGTGGGTGTTAGGTATGGAGTGCTACCAGTTTTGCTCCATGGGATGAATAGATTGGGACTGAAAAATAATAAATGATTATTGCGGTAAGGTTCGATAATCCCGACTAGTTAATAAAATCTGTTGAAATTGATATCCAAAAGAAGATTAAAGAATAAATTTAAAAGAATTTATCTTTGATAAAATTCATGGGAACCTTTCCCTAATAATGCAAATATTTTATTGAAAGAATATTCTGAATTGGAATGAGGCGTATGATGTGTTTTTATAGCACTTGATTATTGATTATAAAATAGGCGAGTTATTCGAAAGACCGGGTCTAACTCATTCTGAATAATTACTACGACGATTTAAAGTCGACGATGAAGACAGTGGTTGAAGATCGGAGATCTTCACATCGTTTGGATGATTACTGATGTCGTGATTGGGCCGTACACCCAAGACAAGGTAATAAGTGGTGATCGTCCAAACGTACTTGGAGATCGACCGGATATGCGAGGACCTCTCTCTTGTATTGGACATATGGGATGAGGAATAAGGTGCCTCCGGTTTTGTTCAGACCCAGAACGGACTTGTAAAGGGATGGTATGTTTGACGTTGTACTCCTTTATGTTGTATTCGTTGATCTCGGCTAAATATATATCTATTTGGTGGCAGAGAATTTATTCTCTTGCTTAACACCCTTCTCTGAGACGTATGAGCACAGAGGTTATATATTGGCAGAAATCAATGGTATGGTGAAACACCCCACCTCCGTTAAGGTCACTCACAAAGTGAATGCCTTAACTTCGGTGTAGCATTTTTAGTACAAGATGCAGAAAAATTACAAGACAGACAAATAAAGCAGCGAAAAATAAACAACCTTTATTGATTAAAACAGCTAGTACAAAATTTTTTTTACAACACCAATACTTATTACAAGAAAGCATCTACCTTGTTTAATATATAAGAAGCACAAACTGACAATGATATTCTCCAATAAAGCATGAGCCAGCCATAGTAGTAGAAAATGGAGTTCAAAGCAATGCGTCAAAGAATCTTCAAGCTCGGAAAGAGTAACATCCACAAAATGAGCTGAGCTTTTCCCTCCTTGACTACCTAGGGGGGGAACGGAAGAAAAGAGGCGAAAGCAAACTAGGTCATACATAAAGTCTGGGAAGTCCAGTGATTCTTAGTATTTAAACGAGCAAAAGGGTCATGACATGAATAAACTAAATATAAGACTAAAACATAGTAACAAGATAACATGGGGTAAGCATGGGATATGGTAAGATAAACTGAATGTATCGATAAACTGAATGCACTGATAAACTGAGTGTACTGATAAACTGAATGTACTGATAAACTGAATGCGCTTCTACTCCTTCTCTGCTTCGCAACTACCCTGTTATACCGATTTATATATCTTTGCACTACCTACTAATGTCCAAACTAGTAATCTATGATCATATGATAACGTGATCCCAATCCCCGTATTTGCCGTTGCCTTCAGGTGTACATCTATTATGGGGATTCCATTTATTACCTAGATCTAATCTAGGGTTTACTATCGAGCACTTCCTAGATTCAACCAGGGTTTACGCTACCCTGGGCCACTGGGGTTTATGCTAGCTATTGAAGGCTTCTCGGATTCAGGGTTTACGCGACCTAGGTCCAACTAGGGATTATGCTACCTACTTTGTATTATTTTTCCATGTGTCTGTGTCAGTCGACCCTCTCTTGCGTGTAGATACTCTGTGCTGGCCCTACCATAAGGTGTATCAAGCCTTATGATAGCGACCCGACACGATTCAAGATGCACAGTGTATAACTACTGGTACCCAGTGCCTACTTTTTCCACTCCGGAACACGTGCATGCCCGTAAACCGTAGGAACCTACACTGACGTACCCCCTACCACTATTTTTGACTACTTAAAATCAACCCAGTAATCGTGCCCCACCCTGCCTAGTTTCAGGGTACCATGATACATCTATGTGGGTTACTGCTGAAATGGGTCCTCGTTACTAGGGCTTCCTGCTGGTTAAGTTTGTGGGCCTATATATATATATATATATATATATATTACCCACCTATACGAGATGTACTTAACCCTCCCACCGATTCTAGCATGTTTTCTTAACGGTTAAGTTTGTGGGCCTATATGTACTAATATTACCCACCTACACGAGATGTACTTAACCCTCCCATCGATCCAAGCATGTTTATATAATGGTTAAGTTTTGTTGGCCTATATTTACAAATATTACCCACCAACCCGACGTGCACTTAACCTTCCCACGGGTTCAAGCATGTTTATTTAATGGTTAATTTTTTGTGGGCCTATATTTACTAATATTACCCACCTACCCGACGTGTACTTAACCTCCTACTCGTTAAGTCGTGTTGGTTAAGTGGTTCTTATTAACTTAACCTTTCTTGCTTATCATGTTGGATTGGTTAAGTGTGATTTATTAACTTAACCCTGTTCATTCATCAGGTTATATTGGTTAAGTATTTCCCATTTAACTTAACCCCATTCACTTATCAAGCTATATTGGTCAAGTGTCATTAATTAATTCAAGTTAACCTAACCCATCCACCCATCACGTCATGTAGGTTAAGTGTTTCCTTCTGGTGTTGACTTGACCCTACCTCAAATCATGTTATATTGGTTAAGTGTTGTTCTCATGTTAACTTAACCCTTCCCATACATCATGTTATATAATTGGTTAAGTGTTTTCCTCTTGTATTACTTAACCCCACCACATGTCATTATATATTTTGGTTAAGTGTTACCTTAGTTAACTTAACCCTATCATCTTCTTAATTAATATGTTACAACGGTAAGTTTTCGAAATTTACTTAACCTCACCCACTTGTCTAATTAACATGTTATTACGGTTAAGTGTTCTAATTTTACTTAACCTCACCCACTTGCCTAGTTATCATGTTATTACGGTTAAGTGTTTCCCTAATTACTTAACCTCACCATTTCTAGCTTGATTTATTCATGAGCCTTAATTAATTAATTAATTAAAGCACCAACCACTCACATTAGACAGATATTGTTGTGGTTACTGGATGTGCCGGTCGGTTCCGGGTAGGTTTACCCCACAACTCAGTCTAACCTCGGGTCTCTCTGGGTTTGATGCATTAACCACCCACATTAGACAGGTATTGTTGTGGTCACTAGATGTGCCGGTCGGTTCCGGGTAGTTTTACACCACAACTCAGTCTAACCTCGGGTTAGGCATATTTATCTTTTACTAAATTTACATATTTATTATTTATGTAAATTTTCCGTAAATCAATTTTGCCTAGATCATACTCATTTGTCATGCAAATTAGCATACTTATATTCTATGTCAAAACTTGAGTTACCAATCAATTAACCCAACTTGCAGTTTATACCAATTTAGATTTAATATTCCCCTTTTTCAATTCATGCCCAATCTAGATTAATATTCTAATTTACGGTTCATGTCAAAACTAGATTAATATTCTAGTTTACCGTTTATGTCCAAAACTTGGTTTACACGCCAATTACACACTTTGCGGTCAATTAAATTTATCAATTTATGCCCAAGTCTAATATGCATGTAAATCATTCACTATTATAGCAAATTTAGATTATGCCAACATATTTATTATGCCAAACTAACTTAATTAAGCTATACCCAATCCCCGCATCATAATCGTAAGTATAACATGATTTCACAAGTTTTCTATGTACTCATGAAATGGCATTAATCAAAAGGAATAGTGGATAAGCACAAGAATTGATATAAAAGATTAGGAAGTACAAAAATAATGGCTCCAACAGGTTCGATGTACATAATAGTGAATAGGAATAAACAAGCAAAGTTACACACTAAATATGAGATCCACATGATCAAGGGAATAGGCATAGGTGATTTGGTCCAACATAATGCAGTTCAAGGTACAACATGATCGATTATTTGTAACAATGGGAATAGACATAAGCAACTAACTACAATAGTCATAGGCAATTAAACACAATAGTCATGGGCGACTAATCACAATAATTTCTTAACCAATGTCATAGGAAATAGTCTCATAGTTATGATTCATAGTCGTAGGCAATAATTTCATAGGTGACAGTTCATGGCCATAGTCTTAGACAAAGATCTCATAGTCATAGTCATAGTCATAGGCAATAGCTTCATAGGCAACAGTTTCATAGTCATAGTCTTAGGCAAAAGCCTCATAGTCATAGTCTTAGGCAAAAGTCTCATAGTCATAGTCTTAGGCAAAAGTCTCATAGTCATAGTCGTAAATCAGATCCAAAGGCATAGATAACTTTCGATTTGACATAAGCACGAATCAAAGATAATTAACCTGCAAATTGGTATAGTTCTATATTCTGATTCATTACATTCACAATTCCAATTACACGTTCAAATCTAAGGAATAACCGAACTTACAGTGATCGGTTTAGAAAAGGCGATTTGCTATTATTCGAGTGACGTTGCTTGAAGCGGAATGCCTTTGGTCCAACTTGAAGCTTTATCTTGATTTGAATCTCCAATTTGAAGAAGAACTATAACTTGTTTTAATGGAGAATAAGATTTATTTTAATTAGGATTGAGGCAGAGTATTGGCGTAATGAAGTTGTGTGGAGAAAGTGAAGTTTGGGGGCGTTTATATAGCGTAGAACTCATGAATTTGGTCCAGAAATCAGCCCGGATAGATAAAAATGAATTCTGCCTCGGATCTAGAAAAACAGGGCAGGTCGACCCCCTGGTCGACCGGGTCCTGGGCGGGAAATTTCCCGCCCAGCCCGCTTCTGGGTTCTGTTTTGAATTTTGAATTCAGTTTCGAGTTGTTTTCTTTATTTTGAATTTCTGAAACTTCTGAAGGCCATAACTTCTTCATACGAAGTCCGATTTACGCAAACTCGGACTCTATCTCAAGCAGAATTCCGAGACGAACGCAATGGCATAACCCGTTTCCCTTAATTCTTCTCTTAAAAATTAAGTATACCTTGATTTTTTACATTAACGTTTACAGAAAATACGGGGTGTTACATTCTCCCCTCCTTAAAGGATTTCGTCCCCGAAATCTTCAAGTTAAGAAGAATGTATTCCTAACATTCAGCATCCATCTACTCAACCATTCAACCACAGGCATCCATTGTCCCTAAAAGGATTTCTAATGCTTTCATGATTCTATGAATAGTGTGTGTACATGTCCTTATCTAATGTAAAATCAGGCGGTCTACTGATTCAGTTGACCTCCTTAATGCGAATTATGTCAGTGCCCTGAGTCCATCATGTATGCAATTATCCCTAGGCATGTAAGTACTACATGTGTGCATATTCATTCATCCATATGCAACATCCATATGATAACACATCAAGTTTTAATCCATATACAAATACATATATGCATATGCAAACATGAAAGTGACTGAGCCGATCTAGTGCCTAATGTGTGTATATGCATCCACAAGCAACCACTAGAAAACACTTGTAACCACTTGCATCCACCAAACATAACATGTCTCAAACACATGTTTACATCCATTGGCTTCTACCTAAGGATTAAGGATAGGATCGAGAGGATATACTTAAAAGCTAAAGACTAGCATACAAATAGATTTTTCAGAAAAAGAGGAATCAAGGATATACCCTCAAAAAGGGTAAGATGCGCGTATCTAGTCTTCAATCTTCTAAGTAGCATCTTCTTGAGCTTTACTCCACTGTACCTTATCTGACTTAACTTCATGGTTGCGAAGCTTCTTGACCTCCATTTCCAAAACCCACTAGTAAAGATAGGCCTTCGATCACTTACTATGCTAGAGGGTATCCAACGTAGTCGAACTATCTTTCCAAGATAAAACATATGTTAATCATGATACCAAGTGTATATACCTAAGATGATTAGAGGTCTCTCCTCTACTTAGCTTATCCATCATGCTGCAAATCTGAGGGTCTAAAGATAATGGTTACTATGTGCTTATTACCTCTCTTACGGTCAGTCTAACTTAGGGTGCCAGCCCCCAACCATTTATTTCTCATGCAAGCCATCCTAGTCGAACTCGACATCCCTCAAGTACAAGCCCCAAAGGCCTAAACCAATATCAGACAAGCACCTAAGGGATACCTCCTCCGAATTTGGACGATCTATGTGAGATGATACTAAAAAAACAACCAAACAATTGAGCACTTTACCGACTCTGGCTATCCTTGCCAATCTTGCTCCAGAATTATCGTTGATCGCATAACTGGCTTTGCAGTGTCATCTAGATACATGCGGAAGTCTGTCTCGAATTTTAGGGGGAAAACCCCTACCCTAATCAAAATATCTTGCGTACTCATGGACTACCCCAACGGATCGAAAATCTTCGATAGATAAGTAAAGTGATTCTAGGTAGCTAAGACAAACTGATCCCTTAGGATTGTACGAAATCTCAAGGGTATTCTCGAGGCAAGTCGAAATTCTAACTACCCTTGTTTCATAATTACTAGCTAACCAATCAATGCCTAGAATCAACCCATATCCCAAAAAACATAAGCATAAATATAGCTATTCTCAAATCCTCACAAGTCAAAGATAGATGGGCCGAACCAGCAATTGGATCCGAGACTATAATGGGATCCTCTACTACACAATATCTAGGGTGCAGAGACTCAACTATGGAAGCAGATATATACGGATGTGAAGCGCTAAAATTGGAAGGAGTACTAACAGGATAATAAAAAAGGAAAAACTCTTTCAACCGAAATCTTACTGCCTCTCTCTCAGGTATGCTGGCGGTGAGAGCATGCCCTCGCCTTACGGAAAATCCTGTCCCTTGTTCTTGCCCTTGTCCTCAATTATATAACCCGTTATACCCTAATAAAGATACTTCCTCTTGTCTTAGGTTTTACTATTTTTTTCCTCCCCTCCTTATGAGCCAAGTCCATATCCATGGGTTCTTCATCCTTGTGTTTTGCTCCGTAGCCAGACCCCCTCATTCTCAACTTTGCCATCCTTGTGTAACTTGTTGACATGTCTCTCAAAAACTGCTTCCATCGCACGGAGAATCCTACAAAGCTCAAAAGAAAATTAGCTGCAGGTGAAACTGCTATGGCTACTGATGGAAGTTGGGCACTTGCTTGCCCTTCGACAAGTGTTGTAGTCTTGTCGAGCCTACGAAACCATGCTGCGATGAGGTTACCTCCCAGAAAGCCAGGAGCCCCGGAGACTCAGGAAAGAAGGAAACAAGGACTCAAATAGAGGATCAAAAGATAGTGCATATGGCTTTGGGGAATATGGCTTTAAAACAAAACTTTTCTTTTGGAAAATGCTTCTTTTAAAATCATTTTGAAAATAAATTTTCAAATCTTTTATCTGATCCGGTAACCTTCAGCTCTGATACCAAGTGAAACACCCCACCTCCATTAAGGTCACTCACAAAGGGAATGCCTTAACTTCGATGGAGCATTTTTAGTAAAAGATGCAGAAAAATTACAAGACAGACAAATAAAGAAGCGAAAAATAAACAACCTTTATTGATTAAGATAGCTTGTACAAAAATTGTTTTACAACACCAATACTTATTACAAGAAAGCATCTATCTTGTTTAATATATAAGAAGCACAAATTGACAATCATATTCCCCAATAAAACATGAGCCAGCCATAGTAGTAGAAAATGGAGTTCAAAGCAATTCGTCAAAGAATCTTCAAGCTCGGAAAGAGTAACAGCCCCAAAATGAGCTGAGCTTTTCCCTCCCTGACTACCTGGGGGGAAACGGAAGAAAAGAGGCGAAAGCAAACTAGGTCAGACTTAAAGTCTGGTAAGTCCAGTGATTCTTAGTATTTAAACGAGGAAAAGGGTCATGACATGAATAAACTAAATATAAGACTAAAACATAGTAACACGATAACATGGGGTAAGCATGGGATATGGCAAGATAAACTGAATGTATCGATAAACTGAATGTACTGATAAACTGAATGTACTGATAAACTGAATGCGCTTCTACTCCTTCTATGCTTCGCAACTACCTTGTTATACCGATTTCTATATCTCTACACTACCTACTAGTGTCCAAACTAGTAATCTATGATCATATGATAACGTGATCCTAATCCCCATAGTTGCGGTTGCCTTCAGGTGTACATCTATTATGGGGATTCCATTTATTACCTAGATCTAATCTAGGGTTTACTATCGAGCGCTTCCTAGATTCAACTAGGGTTTACGCTACCTAGGGCCAGTGGGTTTATGCTACCTATTGAACGCTTCTTGGATTCAGGGTTTACGCGACCTAGGTCTAACTAGGGATTATGCTACCTACTTTGTATTAATTTTCCATGTGTCTGTATCAGTCGGCCCTCTCTTGCGTGTAGATACTCTGTTCTGGTCCCACCATAAGGTGTATCAAGCCTTATGATAGCGACCCGACACGATTCAAGATGCACAGTGTATAACTACTGGTACCCAGTGCCTGCTTTTTCCACTCCGGAGTATGTGCACGCCCGTAAACCGTTGGAACCTACACTGACGTACCCCCTGCCGCTATATTTGACTGCTTAAAATCAGCCCATTAATTGTGCCCCACCCTGCCTAGTTTCAGGGTACCATGGTACATCTATGTGGGTTACTACTGAAATGGGTCCCCGTTACTAGGGTTTCCTGCTGGTTAAGTTTGTGGGCCTATATATATAAATATTACCCACCTAAACGAGATGTACTTAACCCTCCCATCGATTCTAGCATGTTTTCTTAACAGTTAAGTTTGTGGGCCTATATGTACTAATATTACCCACCTACGCGAGATGTACTTAACCCTCCCATCGATCCAAGAATGTTTATATAATGGTTAAGTTTTGTGGGCCTATATTTACTAATATTACCCACCAACCCGACGTGCGCTTAACCTTCCCATGAATTCAAGCATGTTTATTTAATGGTTAAGTTTTTGTGGGCCTATATTTACTAATATTACCCACCTACCCGACGTGTACTTAACCTCCTACTCGTTAAGTCGTGTTGGTTAAGTGGTTCTTATTAACTTAACCTTTCTTGCTTATCATGTTGGATTGGTTAAGTGTGATTTATTAACTTAACCCTGTTCATTCATCAGGTTATATTGGTTAAGTATTTCCCATTTAACTTAACCCCATTCACTTATCAAGCTATATTGGTCAAGTGTCATTAATTAATTCAAGTTAACCTAACCCATCCACCCATCACGTCATGTAGGTTAAGTGTTTCCTTCTGGTGTTGACTTGACCCTACCTCAAATCATGTTATATTGGTTAAGTGTTGTTCTCATGTTAACTTAACCCTTCCCATACATCATGTTATATAATTGGTTAAGTGTTTTCCTCTTGTATTACTTAACCCCACCACATGTCATTATATATTTTGGTTAAGTGTTACCTTAGTTAACTTAACCCTATCATCTTCTTAATTAATATGTTACAACGGTAAGTTTTCGAAATTTACTTAACCTCACCCACTTGTCTAATTAACATGTTATTACGGTTAAGTGTTCTAATTTTACTTAAGCTCACCCACTTTCCTAGTTAACATGTTATTATGGTTAAGTGTTTCCCTAATTACTTAACCTCACCATTTCTAGCTTGATTTATTCATGAGCCTTAATTAATTAATTAAAGCACCAACCAATCACATTAGATAGATATTGTTGTAGTTACTGGATGTGCCGGTCGGCTCCGGGAAGGTTTACACCACAACTCAGTCTAACCTCGGGTCTCTCTGGGCTTGATGCACTAACCACCAACATTAGACAGGTATTGTTGTGGTCACTGGATGTGCCGGTCGGCTCCGGGCAGTTTTATACCACAACTCAGTCTAACCTCGGGTTAGGCATATTCGTCTTTTACTAAATTTACATATTTATTATTTATGTAAAATTTTCGTAAATCAATTTAGCCTAGATCATACTCATTTGTCATGCAAATTAGTATACTTATATTCTATGTCAAAACTTGATTTACTAATCAATTAACCCAACTTGCAGTTTATACCAATTTAGATTTAATATTCCCCCTTTTCAATTCATGCCCAATCTAGATTAATATTCTAATTTACTGTTCATGTCAAAACTAGATTTAATATTCTAGTTTACCGTTTATGTCCAAAACTTGGTTTACACGCCAATTACACACTTTGCGGCCAATTAAATTTATCAATTTATGCCCAAGTCTAATATGCATGTAAATCATTCACTATTATAGCAAATTTGGATTATGCCAACATGTTTATTATGCCAAACTAACTTAATTAAGCTACGCCTAATCCCCGCATCACAATCGTACGTATAACATGATTTCACAAGTTTTCTATGTACTCATGAAATGGCACTAATAAAAAGGAATAGGGGATAAGCACAAGAATTGATATAAAAGATTAGGCAGTACAAAAATAACGGCTCCAACAGGTTCGATGTACATAATAGTGAATAGGAATAAACTAGCGAACTTACACACTAAATATGAGATCCACATGATCAAGGGAATAGGCATAGGTGATTTGGTCCAACATAATGCCAGTTCAAGGTACAACATGAAAGGTTATTTGTAACAATGGGAATAGTCAAAAGCAACTAACTACAATAGTCATAGGAAATTAAACACAATAGTCATGGCCGACTAATCACAATAATTTTTTAACCAATGTCATAGGCAATAGTCGCATAGTTATGATTCATAGTCGTAGGCAATAATTTCGTAGGCGACAGTTCATGGCCATAGTCTTAGACAAAGGTCTCATAGTCATAGTCATAGTCATAGGCAATAGCTTCATAGGCAACAGTTTCATAGTCATAGTCTTAGGCAAAAGCCTCATAGTCATAGTCTTAGGCAAAAGTCTCATAGTCATAGTCTTAGGCAAAAGTATCATAGTCATAGTCGTAAATCAGATCCAAAGGCATAGATAACTTTTGATTTGACATAAGCATGAATCAAAGATAATTAACTTGCTAATTGGTATAGTTCTATATTTTGATTCATTACATTCACAATTCCAATTACACGATCAAATCTAAGGAATAACCGAACTTACAGTGATCGGTTTAGAAAAGGCGATTTGCTATGATTCGAGTGACGTTGCTTGAAGCGGAATGCCTATGGTCCAACTTGAAGCTTTATCTTGATTTGAATCTCCAATTTGAAGAAGAACTATAATTTGTTTTAATGGAGAATCAGATTTATTTTAATTAGGATTGAGGAAGAGTATAGGCGTAATGAAGTTGTGTGGAGAAAGTGAAGTTTGGGGGCGTTTATATAGGGTAGAACTCATGAATTTGGTCCAGAAATCATCCCGGATACATAAAAATGAATTCTGCCTCGGATCTGGAAAAACAGGGATGGTCGACCCCCAGGTCGACCCACAAGTCGACCTATAGGGGGGAGGTCGACCCCCTAGTCGACCTAGGTCCTGGGCAGGAAATTTCCCGCCCAGCCCGCTTCTGGGTTCTGTTTTGAATTTTGAATTCAGTTTCGAGTTGTTTTCTTTATTTTGAATTCCTGAAACTTCTGAAGGCCATAACTTCTTCATACGAAGTCCGATTTACGCAAACTTGGACTCTATCTCAAGCAGAATTCCGAGATGAACGCAACGGCATAACCCGTTTCCCTTAATTATTCTCTTAATAATTAAGCATACTTTGATTTGTTACATTAACGTTTACAGAAAATACGGGGTGTTACATATGGTCTGGATTGATAATGTGACATGCTGATATGCATGGATAAAGGCTTTTGTTGAAAAGCAGAGCCTTATGGATGATGATCAAAG
Source organism: Allium sativum (assembly GCA_030737875.1). Classification (NCBI taxonomy): domain Eukaryota; kingdom Viridiplantae; phylum Streptophyta; class Magnoliopsida; order Asparagales; family Amaryllidaceae; genus Allium; species Allium sativum. The sequence continues at coordinate 438,361,185 of CM060912.1, forward strand.
CATAGATTTAATTAGCATAGCTTTGTGTAGCGTTACTTCGCGAGCCTCACTCCCCGGTATGATGGTGAACTGATGGTCAGGTCAGTATGCTTTCGATATGTGGATGGATTCAGTTGACCGAGATGAGCTGAGTGTGATCACTTCACGCTCAGAGGGATAGGCCACTACTCCAATTCCCAGAGGGATAGAGCAAGCGGTGTTTTCTCTTGTTGGGACGTAAGTCGCCGTAATACTTGATTTCCCAAAACGGTGGATGTGCATTACGGTGTTTTCTCTAGTTGGGACGTAAGCAGTTGTGTATTGTACTACGCGATAGATCTTTCGAATCAGCAGCCATCATGATGGAAATCCAAACTTCCAATACGACATTTTGCGGTTTTAATTGTAAACTATATACGGCGACATAATATATAGTACCTATGCCGCCTATGATTGATACATTTACTTTCGAAATTGATTTCTACACTATACACTTATAGTAATAATAAAAGATAGATTTCGCGTATCAAGCATATTTGGCTGTTATAAGGTAAAACTCTATCCTCCAGGTTGCGTTGCATTGTGTGATGGGACCTGAGTCTTATAATAGCTTCATTTTTCTTAAATTAGCATTGTGTTGTTTGTTTTAGGCACTGGTTCTTAGAGGTAAACCTATTCCGTGTTATGCGGCGTGGTCCCTTGATTTACCTAACTTTAAAATAAAATTAATAACTGTTATAGTTGTCACACCAGTCCCATGACTGACCTGGAGTTTATTGTTTTAACCTAAACTTTGGGTGCCCATATTTTCCACACGGGCAGCTAGTAGTTGTGGTTTTCGTAGATATTTATTTTCACAGGATCCTGAATTACAGCTGGAGCTATATTTGGAAATCTTTTTATCCGTATACCTCTTTCAGTTGTGTCTGTTGCTATTTTCCACTGCGCATTATACTTATGTATTATTTTTCGCTGCTATGTAATTTTAAATCTATGATATTGTATTTCCAATGTGTAATATTTATTCATACTCTGGAATATTCTTGTACTCTGATGTAAATTGTTGTAATAATAATGAAATGTTCTATTGTTTGTGTTCTAATTTGTCGTGTTCTCAACTCAATCCGAGCTTTCCCGAAAGGGGGAGTTTGGGTCATTTCAGCGTGGTATCAGAACTTTGGTTTGTAGAGCTCGAGAACAAGATACATTAGAACCAAACGAAAGAATTCATCAGAGATTGGATTAGTAATATCCAATGAGAATGACTCGTTAGAGATGGGATCAGTAGTATACTAGAATAAGTTGGAAGAGTGTTATTTTAAAATAAAAATGAAAACAAATTTAGTTTTGAAAACTATATCATATTATACATATTTGAATATTTTATTTTGTTTAAATTTGGACAATCAAGTATATAAAGATTTTGCATATACGTTTGATCCACGTGTATATGAAGTCTCAAATATACTGGATAAATATAGAATCACACTCTAGTCGCCCGGAGATGATCCTGATGATAGCTCGAGCATCATCAGAATTTATGTTCGAGTTTCGAAAGTGGGATTTCTATATATTTGCAATTGACTGGTGTGAGAACCAAAACTTAGTTAGAATTTATTGCTGTGATTTGCACTAAAAAAAATGTTTTTTGACTATATGTAAAAGATACATGTTTTAAAAGTTAATCAACTAATTAATTGTTGGTTGTGATGTTTAGTTTAACTAACAAAATTATTGGATTGATAATTAATTTAACCAATAAGAGTATGAAAGGTAAAATTTAGCCAAATCGAATCAAATACTGAATTGAATTGAAAATCGATTTGAATTGCATATATGTACATATATATGTGTGAACAGGTCATAGCATGGAAGCTAAGAAGAGGAATAAAATTATATGCCCGACAAATAGGTACATATTTACTGTATTTCTTCGGTTTGATGATTTTATGAGCCGCTTGGCTTTTTATTTCTCTTTTGGATTGATGAGGGCCCTGTGAGAAAATTGCGGTTTTAAATATCAACCCATACAAAGGAGATTATGGCGATTTTTTATTTTGAAAATTTAGGGTGTTAGCCAAATTTTTGAGAAATTAGAAAATTTTTAGAAACTAAAAAGGTAAAGAATGAAAGCTAGAATGAAAGAGTTTGTTAGTTAAAGAAGTTTCAGCTCTGTTCCTTTTCGAGGACGAAAAGATTTTAAGTGGCGGAGATTGTAACAACCCACATTTCCATAACCAATTTAAAATTTTAATCTAAGCTATTTTAAGGAATTTATGAATATAAATTGGTTACTTTTGCTAAAAATAATTTTGAAATTAGTTTTTATATTTTATTTGACTTAAAACAAACTCAGTAAAATTATTAAATTGATTTATAAGCTTTGTTTTGAAAGTTTTAAAATTTCGATTTTTAAAATCATCGCATAGCCCTTAAAAAGTAAAATTTTGCTAGGAAGCTCAGAATTCGACGAGATAATTTTTTTTGGATTCATAATGATGAATCATATTTGAGTTCATAAGTACACATCGAATGGAGTCAATATGTGGCTATGAGAGGCAAAACCATTTGTTCAAAAACAGGCGATCAGTTACAAAGGAACATTGTTGAGACGATCTCGGAATTCGATTCCACTTTTTTTTTTGGATTCGTATCGTCAAATATTGGATAAATCCAGCAGGGCATAATTTTTGGAGTTAGCTTTGGGCATACAAGAAGAAAAGGTACGCTAAAATCGCATTTTTGAAGCAAATTTGAGCAGTTTTACAAAGGAACATTATTGAGACGATCTCAGAATTTGACGAAACTTTTTTTTATTGAATCCGTAGCGTCGAATAATGGTAAAATTATAAATTTCATGATTTTTAAAATCAGTATGTGACCGGGCGTGATTTTTAAAGTGAAAAACAGACAATATTTTGAATTTAAAAATTCGCTGTTTGTGCATACGGACTCGGAATTCGACGAAACCAGTTTCGTTGTGTCCGTAATGTCAGAGAGTAACTCCATGTCAATTTCAGTGAAAACAGAATCCGTAGTTAGTCACGCAGATTTTTTAAACAATGAAAATAGGCATAAATTGAGTATAAAAAAAGAATAAAGTTAATATAAAAATAATTTGCACCTACTATATAACATCCTAAACACTTTTAAAACCTAATCCTAATCATTCACTCACTGTAGCCCCTTTTCTCCACATTTCCTAAACCTAAATGCAACTTCTAAAATCTGTAACAAATCAAAGAAAATTCTACAAATTGCAGAGCTTAGATCTTTGAACTCGTATGAGTGTAAGCTTCTGCAACAACCCAGAAAATCTGAACCAGTTTAAAAATTTTAATTTGGCTATTTTAGTGGATTTTAAATATTTAAAATAAATATTTTAAATAATAATGACAAAAAGTAAGTTTGAATCGACGTTTGAAAATAAATATAATTAATTCTAATTATAAACAAGGCCTGAAATGGCGCTGTAGTTTCAAAACTTGAATTCAAAATTTGACTGACTGTACCGGGTGCAAAACAAAACGGATTTTAGTGGAACCAAAAATATTTAAATCTGTTAGCGAATATCTTTCTAATGAATATGAAAAATCGAAGTTTCGTAGCGGGAAGCAAAAGTTATGGCCAAATGAATTTTCTGAAAGGTCGCTATAGAATATATATAGCCCGTGAAAATGGTCATTTTGCAAACGACTTCAGAATTCGACGAAACCACTTTTGTTGGATCCGGGATGTTAAATTACTGCTAGGTTTCAAATTTCATAATTTTTGAAGCTAGTATGTGAGCGTGGCAAAGGAAAATGTGTTTGCTCGATTTCTATTAAATTGGATCGACCAGAAAGGGTCCATTTTTCAAACGGTATCAGAATTCAACGAAACTAGTTTTGTTAGGACCGTATCATCAAAACATAGCTAGATTTATTTTTCGGGAATTTTTAGAATCAGTATGTGGCCCCGACAAATTGAAATGTACGTTCAAATTAAATATTGAATGTTTTATATTTTAATTTGAAGAAAAACTAACTCAAATAGTCGAATGGGCCTACGAAACATATCCCATTGTGTTCGGAATGGGGGTATTTAGCTAGGGACGACAGTCGTTGGGTCTGGATTGGGGTTCGTGAGTGAAAGAGGGTATTTTTGGATTTTTAAAATTTATAAATATGAAAAAATCTCACTCGTCCACATCAGACTTTCTCTCTCCCCGCTCCCCCGATCGACGACGAAATCCCTTCAATCTTTCTCGACCACTTTCCGACCAAACCACGAAGAATCAGTCCCTCCTCCAGTTGAGGATTTTGAAGAGCTCGGCGAGAGCTTCAAATCCATACCCGATTCATCCATCCTCGTGGCCCCAATCTCGAGATTCGCGCCCAGGAACGTCGGCCGTTCATCGCGCCGCCACGCATGCCTTAGGCGATCGGACCTGACAGCACCGCCACCTCTAGGCGTGCCTCTCTTCCCTCTTTCACGTGGCGAAGGCCGATCGACGTATCGTTGCACGGATTTCAAGAAAAACTGAAACCTATTTTTGAAGGTTTCGTGGAGGTAACTGCTGATTTAATTTTAAACTATATTATAGCACTTTAAAGCGCTACGGTTTTTGATTTCACTGTAAAAATCATATCTTTTTCGTTTCTTAACGAAATTCAGTGAAATAAGAGACAGTGGACTCGTGTGGACGTCTTCTACATTCTAGAAGAGACCGCATATTTTTCTCAGCCTTCTGCTATTTTTAGTGGAGTGGAACCCAATGTGAGATTACTGAATTATAAACGATATGGAAAACGACGATGTATAAATTATATAGTCGATGTATGAGTTATATAAGCGTTGTACACCTCATGTATAAGCGTTGTATAAGTTGTACGTTCGATGTATAAGTTATATATGTGTTGTAAAAATTATATATGTGTTGAAATAGAAGAGAAATATACTTATATATATATATGTATATATATATATATATATATATATATATATATATATATATATATACGCCCCTCGTCCACAAACCATGGACGATATTTATTGGTTGTGATTGGTGTGAAAATTGGTTGATAGCGAATGGTTAATTTGAATTGTTTGTGGTTGAAATTGATTGATTGTGGTTGAAAAATACCCATTTGTGGTTGAGAATTATTTGGTTGAAACCACATAGGATTAGTTTGTGGAAAAGAAAAAAAAAATATACATGCCGCCTGCGTGTGAACTAGATGCATGGAATCCCCATTGTCAAAAGCTGCGAGGCTTTAAGGTAGAGCGAGGAGCCGTACTAGGGACGACCCCGGTTTTAACTACCCTGCCGTTATGCTGCCGAAATTTTGAATAATATTCATGTGTTAGAATTATTTTCATGTGTTGAAACTATATTCGTGTGTTAAATAGAAAACATTCATGTATTGAACAGAAATTCATTCGTTGAATAATATTCATGTGTTGAATGGTATTCGTGTTTTAAATAAATTGTTTTAACAATAAAAATCACATTTTTATTTTATATATACGAACTATAGAAAACATTCATGTGTTGAATAGAAATTCATTCGTTGAATAGAAATTCATGTGTTGAATGATATTCGTGTTTGAAATAAATTGTTTTATAATAAAAATCATATTTTTATCATCTATATGGACTATATAAAATAGTCGTGTTTTGAAAGAAATTGTTTTATAATAAAATCATATTTTTATCATCTATATGAACTATATAAAATAGTCGTGTTTTGATAGAAATTGTTTTATAATAAAAATCATATTTTTATCATCTATATGAACTATATAAAATAGTCGTGTTTTGAAATAAATTGTTTTATAATAAAAATCATATTTTGATCATCTATATGAACTATATAAAATAGTCGTGTTTTGAAATAAATTGTTTAACATTAAAAATCACATTTTTATTATATACATGAATTGTTAAAATAGTGAAGTGTTGAAATAAATATCTGTTGGATAAAAATATCATTTTTATCAAATGTATGAAAAGAAATTGGTTTTGAAATCGAAGAATAGATTATATATATATAAATATAATTAAAATAAATCGAATAACGAAGCTGCAGTTCGTGTTTTGAAACCGTGATTTCAAACGATTAGTGCGGGAGATCCAACCATCGGATTTTCCCGAAACCGAAACCGTTGGGTTCGCTTTGGAAATATCTTTCTAATGACACCAACTTTGTAAAGATCCAACGGTTGGATTGTCTGGAATGTTTAATTCAAATCAGAAGAAAAACAGCGCCAGAATCGATTATATATATATATATATAACTATAATTAAATTAAATCGAATAACGACGCTGTAGTTCGTATTTTGAAATCGAAACTTCAAACGAGTGTACCGGGAGATCCGACCGCCGGATTTCCCCAAAACTGAAACCGTTGGTTTCATTTTAAAAAGATCTTTCTAATGATATTAAATTTGTGAGGATCCAACGGTTATATTTTCAGATATGTGTAAATCAAATCTGAAGAAAAATAGCGCCACGGCCGCGTTATGGCCTGAAGCGTCATTTGAATAAATTGGCTATTTTAAAATAAATAAAAATTGCGCTAAATCATTATAAAATATTATAAACGACATGGAATGTGAAATTTAGAAACTAACTGAAGGTTAGCTAAGTCGAATGGTTTCCTGGATTTTGATCTGATGTTGGTTTCGGCCTTCGGGGTTAATATTTGGAAAATCGTTCTCTTGCTAATTCACGGTTACTGACTGATGAATTGGAATAAGGCGTATGTTGTGTTTGTGTAGCACTTGTTTATTATATACGCGAGTTTCTCAGAAAGACCGGGTTTATCCCATTCTGAATAACTGAATCGACGATAAGAAATCGATGATGAAGACGGTGGTTGAAGACCGGAGATCTTCACCTCATTTGGATGGTAACTGATGTCTTGATTGGGAGGCATCCCGAAATATGGATAATGAGTGGTGATCGTCCAGACGTACGTGGAGATCGATGGGTATGCGAGGTATATAGTGCCTCCGGTTTCGTTCAGACCCAGAATGGACTTGTAAATGGACTGTGTGTATGACATTGGAATCCATTCTGTGTGATTGATAGCCATCAGTTGCATGGTGTGAATTGCCTGTGTGGCATGCTAAGATGCTGTGATCAAGGCTTCTGTTGAAAAGCAAAGTCTTGTGGTTGATGATCAAAGCACCGCCTGTGTGGCGTAGCTTTGTGTATAACGTGAATTCGTGAGCCTCACACCCCGGTATGAGCCAGAAACGGGAGAGGACATCAGGGAGGGCATGCGTTTCCTTCTAGTTAGAGGTGGTGTCGGTGCTTAAACTGGCTGACATATATATTATTTTCACCTGTGTGGTTGTTGTTGTTGCGAGGTGCCTCGGTTATATCGGTGACTATGTGAAGCCGATGGAGTCATTTGTTGGCTCATTTACGCCCCAAAGGGTGGGGAAACGCAGTGTTTAGGCATTTTAATCCACATAGGTGGACCGGCTCTGACGATCCAAGGGTCACTCGAGCTATGATCCTGAGGCTCGGGCTAGAGAGTCTCGAAGTAGGTAAGCACTGTCTTTTGCCTTGGTTCATGACGGAAAACCAATTTCCAAATACGACACCGTGCGGTTTTGATTGTATATATATATATATATATATGGCGACATGATATATGGTACCCATGCCGTATATGATTGATACTTATGATTCGAAGTTGTTTTTGAAACATATAAACACTAGTAATAATATCAAATTCTTTTGTTTTATTCGTATCAAGCATATTTTTGCCATTATAAGGTAAAACTCTATCCTCCGGTTTGCGTTGCATTGTGTGATGGGAACTGAGTCTTATAATGGCTTCATTTTTATAAAAAGCATTGCGATGTTTAAAAGATTTACTTATTTTAAAGCACTGGCAATCCAATGGAGTAAACCCGTTCCGCGAAAGTGGCGTGGTCCTGTGATTAGCCATATTATAAAATGTGTTAAGTAGATTTCTCATACCAGTCCCATGACTGACTCGTAGTTTGTTTCACTTGCAAACTCGGGTGCCCCTTTTTCTACACGGGCAGCCTTGTGTTCAGGTTTTTAGCAGGCTCTTTCTGGACAGCTGGAGCTGAAGATGGATTCTATCATTTACCTCTTTTTATGCTGTTCAGCTCCTATTGTACATATTATGTTTGTTTTCCGCTGTAGACATTTATGTATAGCTGAACTGTATTTGTACTAAGTATGATCCTGTATACTGTGTAACTCTGATGATTACGTTTATCCAGTGTATTATCTGTTCATTATCTGGTGTATTTATTTAATTCTGTTCTGCTATTATCTGTTTATGTATTATATTCCAAAGATTACCCTTGCTACCGTCAGTACGGGGGATGGGGTCATCACAGCGTGGTATCAGAGCTTTGGTTAAGCTTAGTGCTTGAATATAACATATTAAAGAACTCGTGGGAAATAGAACCAGTAGTGTTATAGGACGAATAACTCATTACAGATAGGATCAGTAATATCTAGTATGAGTATGGCAGAATGAAATACACCCCAATAGGCACATTTACATTTGAAGTATGTGTCTCTATGTTTTGAAATATCTTTTCTGTGACCTGATACTTGATCTGCTATTTGCAGAAGTACTAGAAAATGAGTGTCAGAAACAGAAGAAATGCAGAACCAGATCTAGAGGCTCTATTTAAGAGGTATCGAAATCTGGGTGGAGCACAATTCTCGGGCAATGAATCCATTATTCAAACTCAGGCATGGATGAGTTCTGCTGAAATAATTTTTGAGCGTTTCCAGCTGAGAGATGATCAGAGAAAATTAGTGTCATCTTGGGCGCTAAAAGAAGAAGCTTTAATCTGGTGGGAAACAATCATCAAGGATAATCCAGAAGGTGATATCACCTGGGATATATTCAAAGAGGTTTTCAGTGAAAGATTTAATCCTCCCGAAGCTACTGAGCAGCTATGTGATGAATTTACAAGGAGATATGAATATCCCAGAATATCATAAGAAATTCAACGAACTTTCTCATTTTGCTCCTCATCTAATTCGAAATCCGAAGAGGAAGAATCTGAGATTTATTAACGGGCTTTAAAGAAAATACCAGAATAAAGTAATGGGGGCATGTGAAGCTTCCTTTTTCCGAAATGATATACATGGCTTATCAGTATGAAGATCTCGATAAGAAAGGTATGTTACGCTACGAAGAGGAAGTCAGTTCTAGTAATAAAGGTGAGTCTGAAACTGATCGTCCTGAGGTCAGTACGCTGCCTGAGGTCAGTAAGAAGCCCAGTGCCAAGAGGAAAAGGGCTAAATCTGAGAAGAAACCAATAACGACTGCTGTATGCTCTAACTGTAATAAGCAAGGACATTTCTCGATAAGATGCAAAGCCTTAGTGAAACAGGAGAAGTTTCAAGAGAACAGAAAGTGTAATCGATGTCATCAGTCTGATCAACTTTCAAACGCCTGCTTGCTATTCAAGAAGTCTAAAGCAGCACATGTAAATGAAGTGGCAGAAACTCCATCACCCTCAGCTAGTCAGGGAAGGTCTAATGTTTTAGAAGGCACGCTTAATGTCAAAAATATTCCAGTTAAAGTACTATTTAATACAGGCGCGTCATGAAGCTTTATTGCAAAGAATGCGGTGAAGAAGTTGGATTTGAATTTGAAAAACTCAAAGAACCCATCACTGTCCATAATCCGGTTGGGGGTTCTCTCGATCTTAGCTGGATTTGTGCGGTGCCTGTCTCTTTTTCCTGTTATAAGTTCCCTACCATCTCTATCGTCATGAATTTTACTGAATTCGATCTTATTTTGGGATTGGATTGGTTAACCAAATATGAAGCTGAGGTTAGATGCGCCGAGAGAGTTGTTAGGGCAAAGATTAAATCAAGGAATTATATAACCATACCCTGCGAAGGCCCGGATTCAAATAAAAAAAACTTTTGGTCAGCTCTAGATGTTTCTCCTGCTCAAATAGAAAATATCCCTGTAGTCACAGAGAATATTCCCGACCTCATTAAAGATATTCCTGTCGTAAAGAATTATGCAGATGTGTTCGAAGAAGTTGTCAGCTTACCTCCGCAGAGAGAAATTGATTTCAAGATCGCTTTTATTCCGTACGCAAGGCCAGTAGTGCACGCTATTCGGAGAATGACTCTAAAGGAGAAAGAAGAACTAGACAATCAAACTCGACAGCTTGTGTGGAAGGCTCTGATCAGGCCTAGTTTCTCTGATTGGGGAGCAGCAATGGTGTTTGTCCCAAAGTCTGACGGTATTTTGCGACTATGTGTGGATTATCGTGACTCTAATAAGCAGACAATAAAGAATAAATATCCGTTGCCACAAATCGATGATTTATTGGATCGTCTGAATGGGGCACAAGTATTTTCAAGGATGGACCTAGCTACAGGTTTCCATCAACTTCGTATTGCCGAAGAGTGTGTTCCTATGACAACATTCAGAGGTCCAGACTTATTCTACGAGTGGTTAGTAATGCCGTACGGCTTATATAACGCTCCAGCATACTTTGTCGATTTAATGAGTAGAGTGTTCAGAGGAGTCCTAAATAAGTTTGTTCTGGTTTTTATTGACGATATTCTAATCTTCTCTAAGTCAAAGGTCGAACATGAAAAACATTTGGAACAAGTTCTGGAAATTCTGAGAAGGAATGTATTGAAAGCTAAACCGTCCAAATGTATATTCTGGCAAGATGAAGTAAATTTTCTTGGCCACGTCATATCAAAACAGGGAATTGCTGTGGATCCAAGTAAAATCACAGCTATTCAAAATTGGAAATAGCCTAGTACTCCCACAGAAGTCCGAAGTTTTCTTGGATTGGCTAGTTATTACCAGAAGTTCGTTAAAGATTTTTCGAAGATATCTAGTCACTTAACGAAGCTTACAAAGAAACCACTACAACAAATTGGACATTTCATGGCGTGTAATAAATGCTGTTAAAACGTTTCATAGCGTTTTGCTAGACGCTATTTAACGACATGCCATCATAGAGTAGAGACGTACAACAGCTCAAAAGAAACGCCGTAGTATATCATTTTTAACAGCGTTTAGTTGGTGATATTAAAACGTTTTATAGCGTTTTATGAATCCTTTCTCTTAGCGTTTTGGTGTTGCTAAGAGTATTATCTACGGCGGTTTACCACATTGCTATGAAAGGACTTGCTAAACCATCAGTGGACATTTCATGGCGTTTTACAAACCCTGTTAAAAGTAACAACAGCTTTTTTACCGTGTCATTGAATTTATTCCACAACAGCTTATAAACGCTATTGTATATTGCCTGTGTATTTTCCAATTTATTTCCAATTTATTAAGCAGCAGAGTAATACACAAACATATTTCCTTATCAACATATTATTACACATCTCATAGCCAACACCATATTATATTAAACATCGCCGTCAACATTAACGATACATAAATCTACAATATCATTATACCAAAAAATATATATTGTAAAACCAGTAGTAAGAAGTGACCAAAGTTGGTAATACATATAAAGCATACAAGCCAAAATATGTAGCACTAAAATCAAAAGAGCGATACATCATACTAATTTTTTTTTTAAAACAAAAGGAATTAAAGTTGTGGCCATGATCTGTAGAAATATGCTTCTTGCAAATCTGTAGAAATTAAAGTTGTGGCCATGATCTACCAGAATTGTTGCCTTTTTGTAGAGTAGCACGTACATCTCTTGCGTCAAGTAAAAAAAAAAACATCAGATTAGGAACTCTGGCTAGGTACTTAATTCAAGCCACCATCAGTTGATGTCATATCTTTATCTCATCTATATTCAAATTTTCAAGTGTGGTAATTCATATCTGTACGTCCTGCTATTTTACCATGCTGGAATACCTTTCCTTGCACATGTTGCTGAACTGACAAAGGCGAACTCTTCATGGTTATTGCATATAGATAAGTAAGAGATCGTACAGTCAGCCTACAAAACCTGAGTTGAAACCATTTTGTAAAAAGGGAATATTTACAGTTACATTTTGTTAGGCACGTCTATTTGCTTGATCATTTCTGGTAACAAATTCGGTGACTTAACTATTCATTAATTACATGTCTGGTTTTGGAATACTCGTTGACAGACATAGCTACACAAATTTACAAAATTTTCGCAACCAACGGCAATTATGTTGCACATCTGCATATGCTTTGCTAAAAAACTATGTATTATTTTACATAATATATTTGGTTTTGCTGTCAGCTTCGTATGTCATTTTGCCTATTACATGAATTTGATATTACATCAACCGCTCTCTTACGTATGGCTAACACGATCGTACCGGAAATATTTAGTTGGTTATTTATTCAAAAATGGTTCATAATAGTTTGCATTCAAGGTTATCTTTATTTTTTTCAACTATTTAAAGCATCTGTTATTTATTTTTTTCAACTATTTAAAGCAATAATATAAAAAACAATGGCAGCAACACAATTCTGAAGTTAGCATGCATACCGATGTCTAATTTTTGATATATAAAACTGAAAAGATATATAAAACTCCATACACAATTAGCTTCTACATAGATTTTCACTCTGTGAAGACTTATGGTTTGGAGTGAAATTTTGCAATGAAGTATTTTATGCTTTGCGCTAAATGCACTATGCCACTTTACAGACTTTCCTCATACATGCCGTTAAAACATCCAAACATTCGAAATCAAATAGTCATCCTCACCAAAATTTACACCATGATACCAAAAATGGAGCTAATAACAAATTTTCTGAATTTTGTGACACCGCTTGCGATGTTTATGGCTCTGATACTCTACGTTTTCAAGTCTGTTCAGTAGCAACTTAAAAATTAAAATAACTAAATATTATTTATGTAAAGCTTTCACCGAACTAAATTATCATTTATAGCTCTGATGCTATGTTGTCAAGTCTAGGTTGCTCTAGACATCACGGAAATGCGGAAACTGTGAAAAAACAAGTTGCTGCCGCTAACCGAACTACTAACCTGACAGTCACATTCAAATACACAACTAACCGAACAATAAATCCTTTCAGTCATGCTTCATATATCAGTATGTTCATTTCAGAACTACTATCTTTTAAATTAACCTCACTGATTCAAACAATTCAAACACTCATCCGAGGGAGGAATAAATAACTAGTCCAGTCAATTATAGGAACCAAATCCGAAACATTTTATCCATTATCAGTCAAAATACCTTCTCCAAAATAAATAACTAAATTGTTACCATAAAAAGTATGAATTTGGTTGTCTTGCGCAAAACGGGTAGCATGGAAAATCTCCACAGCATCTAGCAGAGAGGCTATAAAAATGCTGATATTCTAGCTACCAGCGACAGCGCACCAGAACAGATCGAAAAAAAAACACCAGCACCATAAAATACTTAGCAAATAAACTAGCCACATTGGAAATAACCCAGGCAAAATACCAATGCTTGCAAACTTGAGTCAACCCCAAATCTGAAGTTAAATATACTGAAGATGTTTAATTAAAGAGCATGCTCTTTCATTAAATTTTCTCATTTGACTGAGCTATCTTCTACCAATTCAATATTTCAGCTAATGAGGCATCTAGAAAATAGTTTTGTTGAATAGTGATACAAATTATTTGCTAGAATATTTCACCTAAATTATTCCTTCTAAAATTATCATTCTACATTATTCTATTAGCTTATCTCTTGCAAAAACAAAATGTGTAAATATTGGCTCTTATGCATATTGTAACACAAATACTGGACAGAAATTAAATATCTACGTTTCTTAAAAAAAAAACTAACAAACATTTTTTCATCAAAACTCTCAAAATATTTCACAACTAAAACTATTACAGTATCAGTGATACCAAAGCAACATTCAGTCATGCTTGCTAACTTGAAAATAAATTATTAGTTGGCTCCATCCCTATGCAGGACAACTCTTTTTCTCACACATTACTGCTTAGTTAAAGTTGACCGTATTCTTATCCATGCATTTATTTTTTCTGCTTGTATAAATAAAATCAAAATAAAAAGTTGATGGTTTACCAATCATTCATATTGTTGGCTATGTTGGAGCCACTAACACCTGCAGTTGTATTGCATTTTGGAGGAAAAATTTTAAGCTAACCACATAAAAGCTTACACTTTCACATATGTCCTTTTAAAGATGTGTTTTATGAAACACTCCTTGAATTATTACCAAAAAAAGTTACAGTGTTCTTCATAAATGTTTGATCTAAGTACGAACCCCCCCCACCCCCCTCTCATGGTTTTCCTGCCGCCGTTCCTGACCAAGATTAAACTATTAACACATAAATTAACAACAGTTTAGATTAATTCTTTAAAAAGACATCAAGTGGCTGTGAATGCTCCACATCAACAAAGAAACAGCATCTCACGTTGCTCAGATGACACAAAAAATTTGGAATACATTGTTCAGATGGCATAACAAAATTACAACCGAAATCACTGTTAAGTGGATAGAGAAACTTACAGTAGCTAATAATTTGTTCAGATGACAGCGAAGATAAAATCGTCCAACCCCAATCTAGGACGAAACTGCGGTGAAGATCCCTCGGTGGCGAATTAAGTTGGGAAATTTGATTTTAGATTGTCGAATTATTTGGGGAATTTGATTTAGGATGAATTTGACGTGTTTTGGGAACTGTTTCTGAGTTGTGGGATTATTTGGGGATATGTTTTGGGAACTGGTATGGAGGGAAATGAAATAACTTCGCGCCCTAACTACTGATAGCGTGTGAGAGGCGGAATTTTATTATTTTGCACCAACACTAAACATACTACAGCACGTTAATAAAAAATGCCGTAAGGTCATGCTAAGAAATCAACCTTTTCTTGTAGTGAACACTCAAAATTCAAGTGGACTCCATAATGTGAGGAGGCTTTTCAGAAGCTAAAAGTCAGAATAACAATGGCTCTAGTGTTAACGATAATGGACGGCAATCAAGACTTGAAAGTCTGGACAGATGCCTCTAGAGAAGGCATTAGTGCAGTATTAATGCAAAGAGGTCAAGTGGTTGCTTATGCTAGGCGTCAGCTGAAGCCGCACGAGAAAAAGTACGTCACTCATGATCTTGAGTTGTTGGCTATCGTATTTGCTTTGAAAATCCGGAGACATTATCTTTTGGGCGAGAAATTCGAACTGTTTACAGATCATCAATCGCTAAAGTATGTGTTCACCCAGAAAGACTTGAATCTGAGGCAGCAATATTGGCTAGAGTTCCTTGCAGCATACGATTTTGAGATTCTGTACACTCCAGGGAAAGCCAATGTCGTGGCCGATGCGCTGAGTAGAAAGAATGTAATGATCGCCAGTTTTATTATTACAACTTCATTGATTGATAAAATATCTTCTCTTCAGAAGGATGATCACTTCATTCAGAATATCAGAGAGATAATTCAGAAAGGCGAGCCCTCGAGTTTCCAGACTGATGACCAAGGGATTCTAAGGCTAATGGGTCGAATTTATGTTCCTAACATTTCTGAGCTTCGAAAGAAAGTGCTGGATGAATGCCACAAGTCAAAACTTAGTATCCATCTAGGAGTAAGCAAAATGTATAATGACATCAAACTCACTTTCTGGTGGAGGTCGATGAAGAGAGACATTTATTTATATGTTAGCCAATGCCCTACTTGCCAACTAGTCAAAAGCGACCAACAGAAACTTGCAGGATTGTTGCAACTGCTGGACGTTCCAGGTTGGAAGTGGGAACACATTTCCATGGACTTCATACATGGTTTACCCAGAACCAGGAAAGGAAATGACAGTATTTGGGTGATCGTAGATCGCTTCACGAAGACCGCCCATTTCATACCTGTCAGATCAAACAGAACTACTCAGAGTCTGGTGCATATATATATCAAGGAAATTGTTAGGCTACACGGAGTGCCGATCAGTATAGTTAGTGATAGAGATCCAATATTTACTAGCAAATTCTTGGAGGCATTTCAAGTAGAACTGGGAACGAAGTTGAATCTAAGCATTGCTTATCATCCTCAGACAGATGGTTAGACTGAGAGGGTGAATCGTATACTAGAAGATTTATTGCGGGCTTGTGTTCTTGAATTTGGTGGATCATGGGAAGACCATTTACATTTGGTTGAGTTCTCATACAACAACAGCTACCAAGAGAGCCTGACAATGTCACCATTCGAAGCATTGTATGGTAGACCGTGCCGATCTCCTGCTTGTTGGGTCGAACCTGGCAATAGGCTTGTATTGGGACCTGATATGATCCGTGATGCTGCGAACAAAGTCGATTTCGTTAAGAAACAATTACTCGCCGCTCAAAGCCGACAGAAGAGCTATGCCGATAAGAGAAGAAGAGATATACCATTTGCTGTTGGCGACTATGTATATTTGAAAGTATCGCCGATGAGAGGAGTTATCCGGTTCGGTAAAATAGGGGAATTGGTGCCCAAATTCACTGGTCCGTTCCCTATACTAGAACGGATTGGAACTCTCGCTTATAGAATTCAATTGCCTGATTGGTTGCCTAGAGTACATGATGTGTTTCACGTATCTCAACTTCGAAAGCATGTTCATGACCCAGACTTGGTTGTGGAAGAGGCTGCATAACAGGATATTGAAATTACTCCAGAATTGGCTATGAGAAGAGAGCCGCTAAAGATCATTGGCAAAGAAACCAAAGAGCTGAGGAACAAGAAGGTTCACTTAGTCAAAGTGCAATGGAGTGGAGATCCGCGAGATTGTACTTGGGAAACTGAGGAGAGCATTAAGAAAGCCTATCCTAAGTGCAGGGTGGATATCTCTGATTGACTCTAGTGCAAGGTACATTTACCATATTTTGAAATTTCCCTTATGTTCTCTACTTCGTTGTTATTTTCTTTCATGAATGTAAACTTTTAATTCTATAGCCTGAACGATTTTAAAAGAGTATATGAATCAATTAGCATATTTTTGAAAAGTTAAAAACAAATTGATTGTTGTTTGTGTTGTGTGATAGTAGATTTGATTAATTAAATTATTGGAATGATAGTTAATTGAATCAATTATTGAATTGATTTAAAAATAGATAGAAATATATACATGTGCGTTATATATGTTTGAACAGGTAATTGGATTAGCTGTTGAGTAAAGAATTTATTTGCATGCCCGACAAATAGGTAAACCTTAATGAGTTGGATGCGAAATATTATTATATCAACTCCTGTGAATGTCATTGGATGCGGAGTGCTGTTTGTTCTGTGTGTAATAATAAACGTCGCCATAGGATAGTAACAATTAATTTTGAACTACACTACATGTGTAACGACCCGGGTTTTTGGCGATCTTGGTTATCCGATATACAACACATATCAAACATCCAAGGATCGAAAATACCGGTCATTAATGAAAGAAATTAGAGGGTGAGGAAAGATAAGATAGAAACTTAGAATAGAAGAAGAAGAAGAACACAACATCAGAGTAATACGAACCTCACAACAGAATGAATAACATATAATATATATAACATAACTTGAAATATACATTTGTACTTGAATATACCTCATTATCAAAGTACAACACTTACAACACAGCGGAAATAACTATATCTATATAATCCTGAAGCCTCCTGCTCCAAGCTCTTCCAGTATATCTGTAAATCCTGACTACTTGACTGCCCGTACAAATTTAGGCACCCAAGAGTTTAGGGAAAACAAACAAATAAACTCCGGGTCAGTCATGGGAATGGTACGAGTAAAACAGTTTAAAATAGTTCGAACAGTAAATGACATCTCATAAGACCACGCCGTAGAACGGAACGGGTTTTTCCCTTATGAGAATCCAAATTATCTTTATATCAAAAACCTTTTGATATTATAATAATGTCTATTTACCACAATATAATAATCATCTAGCAGAAACGCTTTCATCTCACGTTCTACATATAGAGTATACAATCAAAACTGCAAGCACGTATTGGGTAATTGATTTCCAACTATGACAAGGTATGGAACCACCTTTCGCTAGTGTACCTCTAGAGAGAAATACACTGGGTTCAACGAGAACATCTTGCAACCCGGCCACACATGACCACCACTCATTTCGCTTGAGTGTATCGAATGTATATCACCAACGGTTGGGATCAGCAACCGTTTCCCAAATGGGACAACATCAACAATAGATTTTTTGAAATAAATGAAACTCTAGATCAGGTGATTATACACCCTACTTCGGAGCGACCGACTTAGCCATGCTGCCTGCCCGATTTCTGTCATTTACCGGTTGATGAGGCTTGAGGTTACGCTTCATCATCACATCAGATTCACTTCGAATGCCACATTGTCAGATCCATCAAAAATCACTAATTGACGTCTACAACAGCACATTACGTGTTAGCTAAAGAAGTTTCCTTCTCCGCTTCCACTCCTGGTACGGTTGAAGAAATCAATGTACGTGACCTTTCTGGAAATACTCTGTCAGGCATTCATTCATACAAGTCATCCAGGAACAGGATGAACCGAAGGCACTATTCAGTACATCCATCTGAGGCACTGTTATCTAAGACTTATACAATAGCCCTTGCACCTTACTCCGTCTTCAATTATCTTCGTCATATATGATTCGCAACGCTTATGCCAATACAGAGTGGTTCTTTGGATAATAATCCAACCGGTCTCTCCATATTAACATCGTTAAAATGGTCAAAAACTTTGATAGTCGATGAGTTAACTATCGAAGAAAAACACGTGTGCAAACAACGATATTATTTCCAGATGGAAATTCTATCAATCAATCATCAATCATATATATATATATATATTCATATTTCCTTATTTTCTAGGTTTAGAAAATATATGTTATTAACACTGGAAAATATTTCCATAACTTATTCCTTATTTCCAATTTCAATATTTGATTACGTTTCCGATTCTATTTGGAAAAACATTTCCAAATCCTCTTTACTTGGATTTAAACAGATGTTTGAATCAACATCGCGACGACAACTCGAACCACTATACTTATTTACTAAATTTACTTAACCACTTTCACTCTCGAACCTTAACCATTTCTAAATTAAAACGAAGTCAATCAAGTTGGGGTATAACTACCTCTCAGACCTTAACTGAACAACGTTTCAAATCTCGAAAATAGGGTAAGTTCATCTTTTAACTCTTAAACACTTCGTTGCGTAACTTTCGTTCGAATAAATCTCTATTCGATAACTCCTCCCTTCGAATAACTATATTTGATAATCTCTCTTATGCATAACTAGATCCGATTAACCTTTCTTCAAATAAACTAAATTCGATTTACTCTATTTATCTAACCCTAAACGATTAACTCTTTTTACTTAACTCCTTTCGAATAACTAATTCGATAACTCCATTCGATTAAACTATAATCTATAACTCCTTTCGATTAAACTATAATCGATAACTCCTTTCAAATAACTAATTCAATAACTCTTATGTGTTTAACTCTATTCGAATAACTAATTCGAATAACTCTTATTTGTTTAACTCTATTCGAATAACTAATTCGCATAACTAATTCGATTTTCTTACTTTCGAATACTATATTCGATCAACTCCCTTCGAATAAACTATTCATTTATAAAGATTTACTTTTAGTAACGGTTCTTCACTTTACAAATGATTTCCTTTTTAGTAACATTTTCCTTTTTATAATGGTTTCCTTTGTATAACATCCTATTAAGTTATAAACAAATTTCCTTTTTATAACTCTGTTTATTTTCTAAATATTTCCTTTTTAATTCTATTTGCAAATGGTTTTACAAATACCTCCTTTCTGATTTCATTTGTAAAGGTTTTACAAATATTCCTCTTTCGATTCCATTTGTAAATGGTTTACAAACCTTTCTCGTTCTAATCTATTTGCAAATGGTTTGCAAATAATTCGTTTAGGGTTTCATTTCTAAGTATTTTCTATTTATAAATAATCCATTTATAAATAAATTTCTATTTATAAATAATCCATTTATTAATAAATTTCTATTTATAAATATTCCATTTATAAATAATTCCTTTTATAAAATTTTCTTTGATTTTGTACATAAATCTATTTCAATATTCATTTTGAAAATTTTCTTTTCACCATTCCGGTATGTTATGGTATTTAACACATCAAATCACGATGATCAATATTGTTCAAACACATATAAACGACAACAGATTATATATCACATCATATATTACAATATATGAAAAACAATAAAATAACCGTTGAGGAATCCAGTCGGATTCCTCCAACCTGTTTCCCTGCATCCACAAATGTTACATAATTAAATCAACATCACTTTCAGTTCCATATGGTATATTATGTTAAACAGAATCAATATAGAAATTCAACTAACTGACTAGCAGTTCAATCAAACAATCAACACACAGTCAATCAGCCAACATTTAACTGTTCTAAAAATACAACATGAAATTATAAACTGTTTAGAGTTAGTGAGATTTACTCACATTGGCAGTTCATCGTTAAAGAACGATAAACTGTTTGTTTGATTTGAATCAAACAATTTATTTCGCTGTAAATTCAAACGAGTCCCAATCCACTTCCAGTCAGCTCCATTGTGAAGCTCTCGTCGGTACGATCCCGACGGATCCAACCGTTTGAAATCCTAATATCCTATGTTCAAGATATCACATTTTACAAGATTATATAATTTATTTGTTTAAAAATTTAAATTCTACTTCAATACTTGGGCCTTATCTTTGTTCAAACGACCCATGCCAATCAAACATTCATGCAAAATGTGTACCCAACATTTGCTACCATTTCTTTTTCATTTACAAAATACTTGGGCTTTTCTGACCAGGCCCATCAGCTTATCCACTTACCCGATTTACACAGAGCCTTTCTCCTTCCTCTCAACCAAACGCAAGCCCCTGTAAACCCATATCTCCATCATTACTTCCACTTCAGATCTTTAAATCATGTCCACTTTTTCTCCAATTAAACAATGCTCCTTCCCCAGCGTGGCACTACTCAGCTCGCACTACATATTCTTTCTCCCACTTCATGTTTTTACTTGCCTCACGCAAGTGCCCTTCCACTTGTTTTGACGCAAAAGCTAACTTCTCATACAATTCCTCACTCAACCTCACTATTCTCCTTCACTTCTAGAAAACATTTTCACCAACTTCTGAGGTGAGAGAAAATGCAACATCTCTCCTTGCCATTCCTCCTTTCACCGTATATACACAAACTCCACCGATTTGTTTTAATAGTACCCTTCTCCTCCAAAAGCAAGCGCAAGTCCTATATTTAAAATGGCCATTTTTCGTGTTCATCTCCTGCTGCTTCACGCCCTCTTCTTCCGAACATTTATATACCAACTCCTCTGTATATTACTGTCCCCACTTCTCGTCAAAATCCACAACTACTGTGCAGCTCTCTCCCATAACTGCATGTAAGAAACAGCTCCCATACCACCCCACTTCAATATGCTATTGACATCTCTTCTTCCTTGAACCAGTTCTACTCACAACTCCTAACCCAAAAAGAAACATGCTCACTCTCTCTTGAACAACACCATGTTAGCCTCGAATTCCATGTTGCAGTTCATATGCATGAGGTCATACAGGAGATCGACAGTTTTATATTTTTGTTTTGACTTAATTTAGTGGCCATGGTAGTTTGGTTTTGATTTCACTAACCTTTTAAAGCTTCAGCTTTCGAAATGAAAAACAAAACAAAATAGAAGTGAGTAGTGTATTTTTATATCAGTTTGTTCCTTCGTTGTTAAGAAAAGTGTACAGTGCAACGTGAGGTGGGGTCAAGAGGTGGAGCATATGTTTGTTTGTGATACTTTTCCCCTCCACGTTTCATTGTTTGGATTGTTCACGTGGACTCCCCCCTTTCTATACTTCCCAAATACGAAACATCTCCACGCAAGACTATTGCCTGGTGTAAACCTATCCTCATATTCATGTTACCCACTTCATTAGCAAACTACTCCTTCCAAACAAAGTTTTAAGCATATCCACCTTTTCTCCATCTCACCTTGTGCCAGTTTTTAATAGTATTCTAGCGTTTCAAAACTTGTTTAATTTACATTATTAAAATAGAATATATACGTATTTAAAAAGTTATGAACTTCGATTTACTCCATTCCGCTTACGTACAAGCAGCTACGGACAGAAATGAAAACACCATTGTGATGAGTAAGGTACCACGATTTTAAAAATATAAAAATACCGGTAGATTAACTCATATTGTGAAACCCCAAAATCGCTGATTAAGGGTGCAAAATACTCCAAATGAAAAGTTGCTTATTTATTTAATTAAAAATTACAGTAAAATTCAAAAAATTAAATTATCGTTATGTCCCAAAAGAACCTTGTCTAAATTCGAAACCGGTCTCTAGTTATATCGAATAAATCGTTTCGGTCGATAAACGATTCTATAGCGACTAATTTGAAATTTAATTTGGACATAAATCAAAATCTACACGACGAAATCCCAATTTTTCTCTTCCACTAGAAAGATATATTTCACCAGCTCCTAACATTTCTTGTTTCATAGAAATCCGATTCAAAACGAACCCTGTACATTCGGTTGAAGTTCAATTCGCCAAATCACGAACTACCGCGCCATTTCAAGCTCGATTTTAATTATAATATAATTATACGTTCAAACCATCTTTTATATAATATATTCGTTATTCAAATTCAATTCCAAGCTGAATTAAACATCACAGATGATCCAGTTCACATTATATCGCCATTTCAGCCAATTCTGATTATTTCAGAATTAAATATATTATTTTAATTAAATATTCATCATTATTTAATTCCACGACCATTAAATTCACTATATCACTATTTATATAATTAAATAAATTAATTATAATACTCTGCAAATGCGGGTCATTACATTCTTCCTCACTTAAAATAATTTCGTCCTCGAAATTGCTAAGTTAGAGAACGACCCTATCGATTGGTTAGAACATATTTGTTAACTTCTTAACTTCAGTTTCAATTGAACCAATTTAATTTCAATTAAATTATTAATTAATTCTTATCAACGAAAATTTTCAAAAATCCTGAAAATTTTCTAACACCTTAACTTTTTGAAAAATTTCGCCAGGACCTCCTTTGTACCGGATAATAGCTCAAACTCCAACTTGCCTCTCTGGGCCATCTCCAACCCAAAAGAAAATCAAACAGCCAAGCGTATTTCCAATTCTGCTCATAAATCTTATATCCAATAGAAATATAAACGTGTACCTTTTGTCGGCATATCAACTCTATCACTTCCATATGCTATCAACTCAGCATATACCAATGTTATCCCAATCAAATTCCAATCTGCTTTTATCCACAACACCACCATTCGCTTGTATCCGAGCCAAATATCATTTTAATTCGAGTTTCTTCTCGATTCCCAACTCTTAACTTGATTATTCCATTACACTTCAAATTTGAATCTCACAATCCAATTTGTCTTGATATCATTCTAATTCAACCTCAGTTACCACTTTACTGGCTTTACTTTAATTCAAATTTTCTTTCACAAATTTCTGTTAAATTTGTTTTTAATTCAGACAGTCTTTCCCTGGGAGTTTTTAAATAGTTTACTCTTTTCAAAAATATATTTTTCCTTTTGAACATGTCACTGAGCCCTTAATTAATATTCCATTAGTTAAATCACTTCTCTATTTCTTTATCAATAATTGTTAAACAAATATTTTCAATAACCATATTGGCCTTTTATGTTATTTGGAAAACATTTCCGAATATCGCCTTCCTTTATTTTCTAAACTTTAGAAAATATATGCTATTTATAATTGGAAAATATTCCAATTACTTATCTCTTTCCGATCTTGTTTAATTTTATACTTAGGAAATATTCTTTATTATATTTCCAAGCTTACACTTATTTGGGTTAAAACGGATGTTGTGTAAAACATCGTTACGACAACCCAAATACTATATTCAACTAACTCTTATTCAACATTGATCTTCGAGCCTGAAATCTTACTATTTATTTGTTAATAATGAAATCAATCAAGTTGGGGTATAACTACCTCTCAGACCTTGACTGAATAACATTTATAACGTCAAAACAGATATGACTACTTACTCGAATAATCAATACCATACAACTACTTATTCACTTTTAAACACGTATACGCTTCCTCTTTCTATTCTTACTAGATTTTATTCTTAGTCTTCCTTTTTTATTTTACTATTCTATTTCTAAGTTCGTTTCCTTATCGACTTCTATATATATATATATATATATATATATATCGATACGTTGATTTCTAACTATCAAATTATCTTAAAAATATTCTAACTCCTTAAATTCCCGGAAAAATTCACCATAACCTCCTTTGTACCAGGAGCATCGGGATATTTCAAATAGCCTCCCATGGCCCTCACTAATACAAAAGAAGAAGAAAAAGCCAAGCAGCTAGCCGATACAGCGCATAATATCTCATATATGAATTAAATACATACCTTTTCGTCGAGCATTCTATTTATATACCTTCATACCTTATCCATACCTATCTCATGTGTATTTATACCTGCCCAATCTATTTTAACTATACCTGATCGTTTTAACTCAATTCGTTAATTAATTTGTTAATTAACTCTTTAGTCTATTTCACTTTTATATTTGAACATGACATGTTCAAATATATTTTTAACTTGCTTATTAACTAATTTGAATCCAAATTTCAAATTTAAGTTCTATATTCGATTTCAAATATCCATTTACAAATCCAATTCACCTTTCAAAGTTCAACTTCAAATTCAAAACTCGATTAACTAATTCCTCTTTGACTTAGTTAATTCTATTCAATTTCTATTCAAATTTTATATATCAAATTCTATTATTCAAACTCTATATATCAAATTCTATTATTCAAATTCTATATATCAAATTCTATATTATAAATCCCATTTTGAAATTCAACACAACTTGTCTTTCCCAAAACAAATTCAAAACAGTATCCCTGGTAGTAATTCGTCACTTACAACTCGAAAATGAATACTAATGATGCAGCTGTCATCATCGGAATCTATTTTCCAGCGATCGAAGTGAGTTCAATACTATTAAACCATTTCTAAACATTTCTACTTTGAAATTCATTTCAAAATATAATTCACACTGCTTGTAAAACAATTTAAAATCTCCCAGGATCTTAAATTTTCCTTATTTTTAATCCTAATCTATTTACAAACACTTATCCAATTTTCCAGAATTTTAATTCAATTCCTGGTTTAAATTTTAGATTTAACTCGTCTGATTCCACGTATTTCACTTATATGAATTCTAATTGGTTATTTACATAACCATTTAATTTATAATCTTACTTTATTATAATAACAACCAATATATCCAATAGATATCAAAATATACGTTGGGTAAAATTATTTTCATTTACCCTCTTTTCAAAACATATCGTGTCGACCCATCGTATTTGAGTGTTTATAAACTTCTACCGATAAAGTGGATCAAACTGATCGATCAGAACCCATAAACAACTCAACCAATAAATCTCCACAATATAAAACAATTTTTTTATATCAATAACAAATACGTTCACTCGTATATATACACTCAAACTCAATCTAGGGTATTACTAACCCTATCTCTACCGAGTCACGCCAAAGAGCCAAGGTAATTCACTCAACTTAAGCTCTGATACCAACTGTAACGACCCGGGTTTTTGGCGATCTTGGTTATCCGATATACAACACATATCGAACATCCAAGGATCGAAAATACCGGTCATTAATGAAAGAAATTAGAGGGTAAGGAAAGATAAGATAGAAACTTAGAATAGAAGAAGAAGAAGAAGAACACAACATCAGAGTAACACGAACCTCACAGCGGAACGAATAACATATAATATACATAACTTAACTTGAAATATACATCTGTACTTGAATATACCTCATTATCAAAGTACAACACTTACAACACAGCGGAAATAACTATAGCTATATAATCCTGAAGCCTCCTGCTCCAAGCTCTTCCAGTATATCTGTAAATCCTGACTACTTGACTACCCGTACAAATTTAGGCACCCAAGAGTTTAGGGAAAACAAACAAATAAACTCCGGGTCAGTCATGGGACTGGTACGAGTAAAATAGTTTAAAATAGTTCGAACAGTAAACGACATCTCATAAGACCACGCCGTATAACGGAACGAGTTTTTCCATTATGAGAATCCAAATTATCTTTATATCAAAAACCTTTTGATATTATAATAATGTCTATCAACCACAATATAATAATCATCTAGCAGAAACGCTTTCATCTCACGTTCTACATATATAGTATACAATCAAAACCCCAAGCACGTATTGGGTAATGGATTTCCAACTATGACAAGGTATGGAACTACCTTTCGCTAGTGTACCTCTAGAGAGGAATACACTGGGTTCAACAAGAACATCTTGCAACCTAGCCACACATGACGGACCACTCATTTCGTTTGAGTGTATCAAATGTATATCACCAACGGTTGGGATCGGCAACCGTTTCCCGAATGGGACAGCATCAACAATAGATTTTTAGAAATAAATGAAACTCTAGATCAAGTAATTATACACCCTACTTCGGAGCGACCGACTTAGCCATGCTGCCTGCCCGATTTCTGTCATTTACCGGTTGATGAGGCTTGAGGTTACGATTCAGCATCACATCAGATTCACTTCGAATGCCACATTGTCAGATCCATCGAAAATCACAAATTGACGTCTACAATAGTACATTACATGTTAGCTAAAGAAGTTTCCTTCTCCGCTTCCACTCCTGGTACGGTTGAAGAAATCAATGAACGTGACCTTTCTGGAAATACTCTGTCAGGCATTCATCCATACAAGTCATCCAGGAACAGGATGAACCGAAGGCACTATTCAGTATATCCATCTTAGGCACTGTTAT
The DNA here is from genome assembly GCA_030737875.1 of Allium sativum. Taxonomy (NCBI): domain Eukaryota; kingdom Viridiplantae; phylum Streptophyta; class Magnoliopsida; order Asparagales; family Amaryllidaceae; genus Allium; species Allium sativum. The sequence continues at coordinate 438,388,027 of CM060912.1, forward strand.
CTAAGACTTATACAATAGCCCTTGCACCTTACTCCGTCTTCAATTATCTTTGGCATATATGATTCGCAACGCTTATTCCAATACAAAGTGGTTCTTTGGATAATAATCCAACCGGTCTCTCCATATTAACATCATTAAAATGGTCAAAAACTTCGATAGTCGGTGAGTTAACTATCGAAGAAAAACACGAGTGCAAACAAAGATATTATTTCCAGATGGAAATTCTATCAATCAATCATCAATCATATATATATATATATATTCATATTTCCTTGTTTTCTATGTTAAGAAAATATATGTTTTTAACACTGGAAAATATTTCCATAACTTATTCCTTATTTCCAATTTCAATATTTGATTACGTTTCTGATTCTATTTGGAAAAACATTTCCAAATCTTATTTACTTGGATTTAAACACATGTTTAATTCAACATCGAGATGATAACTCGAACCACCATACTTATTTACTAAATTTACTTAACCACTTTCACTCTCGAACCTTAACCATTTCTAAATTAAAACGAAGTCAATCAAGTTGGGGTATAACTACCTCTCAGACCTTAACTGAACAACGTTTCAAATCTCGAAAATACGGTAAGTTCATCTTTTAACTCTTAAACACTTCCTTACGTAACTTTCGTTCGAATAAATCTCTATTCGATAACTCCTCCCTTCGAATAACTATATTTGATAATCCCTCTTACGCATAACTAGATCCGATTAACCTTTCTTCAAATAAACTAAATTCGATTTACTCTATTTATCTAACCCTAATCGATTAACTCTTTTTACTTAACTCCTTTCGAATAACTAATTCGATAACTCCTTTCGATTAAACTATAATCGATAACTCCTTTTGATTAAACTATAATCGATAACTCCTTTCGAATAACTAATTCAATAACTCTTATGTGTTTAACTCTATTTGAATAACTAATTCGAATAACTCTTATTTGTTTAACTCTATTAGAATAATTAGTTCGCATATGTAGTGACCCGCATTTTAGCTGTTAAACAATTTATTTATTTAATTATTTAATATCGATTTATCGATATCGAGAACGTGAATTAAATAATATTGAATATTTAATTAATAATTATAATATAATAAAATATATTATAATGTCGAAATAGTCAGAAATAGTGAAATTCACAATATCGTGTAAATTGAATAGCATACGAGATTTGGTGGAGTTTCGATTCGAAATATAATAACGATTTTATTGAATCGACGACAGTTGAACGTATAGTTTATAATATATTTATAAACGAGCTCAAAATGGCGCTGCAGTTCGCTATTTGGCGATTTGAACTTCAACTAAATGCACAGGATTCGTTTTAAGCCGGATTTCTGTGAAACAAGAAACGTATGGAGCTGGTGGAGTATATCTTTCTAGTGGAAGAGAAAAATCGGGATTTCGTCGTGTAGATTTTTAGTTACGTCCAAATAAAATTCTGGAAAAGTCGCTATGGATTTCCTTTATAATTTGCGACACTTTATATACGTTATAAATCGATTTTTCGATACGAACTGAATATCGGGATAATCTGGAGTCTGGAAATCAAGTCATAAAATCTGAGGTGATATTCTGGAGCCAGACGATATCGTATATGGATATATACGATAATATAAATTTATTTATATTTAATTTAATAATATTTAAATATATTTATATATTTAAATGGGTCATCCAAAGCTGTAAAAATAGCCACTTTTGCATACGAAGTCGGAATTCGACGAAATCAGTTTTGTTGGATCCGCAATATCAAATAGTTGTTAAATTCCAAGTTTGGTGATTTTTAGAGTCACTGTGTGGCCGCACGGATTTTTAGAGTGAAAAACAGTCAGTATTTCGATGGTTAAAAATACGCTGTGTAAGCATACAAAGTCGGAATTCGACGAAACTAGTTTCGTTGGGACCGTAATGTCAAACTCTAGCTACATGTCTAGTTTCGTGATTTTTGGGTATCGTATGTAATCACGAGGATTTTTAGAAAACTAAATGGATATATAAAAGAGAATATTCCGAGAATATTCTTTCTATAAAAATATCTACACTATAAAAGCACTCAACTAACTTCCTTAAGACCTAAACCAAAGATCAGAAAACCGACCGTCGTTTCCATTTCCTTTTTCCTCTATCTCAACGTGAAAACAATCCTTCAAAATTCAAGAAGAAATATAAATCAAATCATATAAATCCTTTACTATACATATTTGGATTCTATGTGTGCTTCTCGTCAGTCTGGTATGAGTATTGTCAAGCTCGAACGAGATATATGGGATCGACCTTTTCCAGCGTGTGTTCAATGATGCTAGGGTTGTGATTCTTGGGTAATTAAGGTTGAATTTCGAATAGTAGTTGTCGTAGTTGGGTTTGGGAGATCAATCCGCATGTGTATGTGGAGTTTGGTTTGATTCGGGGTCAAATTAGTTCGCTACCTTTACTGTAGGCGACGGGGAAGTTGTACGCTCGGATTTCCTTTGAGGACGGCGAGTTGGAGGTTATGGGTGTAGGATAGGAGAGGGTTGGATGAGGAAGAGAACGGTGGTAGTTTTGTGGTGATCGGTGGTGTGTGGGAGGAGCAGTTGGGGATGAATGGGGCGGAAATGGCTGTGTGATGGAGTGGAGGTCCATGGCTTTGATGGGGAAGAAAGGGATTAAACGGGTAGGCTTTGGTGGAGTGGGCCGACTTCGAAAAGGTTAAGGCCCGAGTTGGATTTACTTAAGTTATTTTCTATATAAATGTATTTAAACTTGTAAAAGCAATAACTCTCTCGTATGATATCAGATTGACGAACCGTAAGTTGCGTTAGGATCGTATGGACGGGAGCAACAAAATGGGACTGACCGCGAGTCAATCCGAGTCCGTTACAATTTATAGCAAAATAAATCGGCTGAATTAAGCGATGGTTATCGTCATTGACGATGATCGTCAAAATGTGAGTAAAAACTCACTAACTCTCCTCAATTTATATTTTAATATAAATTGTATTTTTATTTCTGTATTTGACTGCTAGTTATGTACTATTAATTTGGACTGTTAAGTTGTATTGTTAAATTGGACTGTAGATTGGACGGTTAAATAATTGATTGAAAACAGTATGGATATATATATATATATATATATATATATCGTTATTAAACGGTGATTTGGTTATCAGTGTATTTCATTAGAAATGCAAGTGATGTTATATACGTTGTTTAACGTCGGTGGATGCAGGGAAACAGGTTGGAGGAATCCGACTGGATTCCTCAACATTTATTTTACTGTTATTTGTATATTGTGATATATACTATGATATATAATCTGTTGTTGATTGTATATGTTTGGATGATATTGATCATTGACAGTTGGTTGTTTAAAAACAATATAAAACACTAAAAATGTAGAAAAGGGGATTTTCAATATTTATATTGAAAATGAATCTATTTATAAAATCAAAGTATTTTATAAAAGGATATTTATTTAGAAATAAATAAATAAAATAAAGGAATGTTTATTTAGATTAAATAAATAATACAAAGGATATTTAATTAGGGATTAAATAATTAGAGTTATAAAGGAAAATCTATTTAGGAAAATAAATAGATTATACAAAAGGAAATCTATTTAGGAAATAAATAGAAGTTAAAATAAATAGAAATAAAAGAAAAATTAGTTAGTCGGATATAAATATTCGAATCAAGTTAGTTAAGTGGACAAACCAAGCTAGTCGAACCAAATCGAGCCAAATGGTCGAGTCGAACCAACCGAGTCGAGCTGGTCGAGTCGAACCAATCGAGTCAAGATGGTCGAGTTAGTCGAACCTGGTCAGTACAGTCAAGCTAGTCAAGTTAGTCGAACCTGGTCAGTCGAGTCGAGTAAATCAAACTTAGTTAATCGAAAGGAGTTTATCGATTTAGTTAATCGATAGGAGTTAATTGATTTAGTCAATCGAGATGAGTTAATCGGTTTTAATGAATCAAGAGGAGTTAGTCGAATATAGTATTCAAACCAAATGGTCAAACCAAGTAGTCAAGCCCAGTGGTCAAACCAAATGGGTCAGGTTAGCCAAACCTGGTCAGTCAAACCAAATGGGTCAGGTTAGCCAAACCTGGTCAGTCAAACCAAATGGGTCAGGTTAGCCAAACCTGGTCAGTCAAACCAAATGGGTCAGATTAGTCAAACCTGGTCGGTCGAACCAAGTTAGTCGAGTTAGCCGAATAGGGTTAGTCAAATAGAATTAATCGATTAGGGTTAAACCATAGAACTAATCGATTAGAGTTAAACCAATAGAGTTAGTCGAGCCTAGTTAATCGAATCAAATTGGTCGAACCAAGTAAGTCGAGTTAGTCGAGTCAAGTTAAGTTATCGATGTTAGTTTCATCGAAAGGAGTTATCGATGTTAGTTTCATCGAAAGGAGTTATCGATGTTAGTTTCATCGAAGGGAGTTATCGATTATAATTTAATCGAAGTGAGATGTTCAAATATGGGATATTTGAAAGGAAGAGTTATCGAATATTAGTTATTCGAAGAGAGATTATCGAATATCGTTTATTCGAGAAGGAGTTAATCGAATATAGGTTATTCGAAGAAGAGTTAATCAAATAGAGATTTCTCGAAGAGAGTTAATCGGCAAATTCGATTATATCGAATTCAGGAAAGTACTTATACTTTCCAGTGTCTAAAATAGAGATTTATTTATTTATAAATAAATAAGTGTTAGGTTAATTATTCACTAATAAGAATAGAAGTTATAATTAAAGTTAGATAATTCGAAAGTAGGGATTATAACGTTATCGTTATAACCAATGTTTTAAATATAGAAGTGGACTAGTAAAATTGAATACGAGAAAGGCGTAAAGAAGTTGTTAAAGATTAAAAGATAAACTTTGACCATTTCGAAGTTATAACGTTGTTCAGTTAAGGTCTGAGAGGTAATTATACCCCAACTTGAGTGACTTCCTTCTTAACTAAGAAATGGTAAGGTTTGATCGTAAAAGAGTTTTGGAAATGTTTTCCAAACGAGAATCAGAAATGTTTTCTGATAAAAGAAAATAAGAATTTAGAATATAGGGAAACAGGAGATAAGTAAATAAATGAACTAAAGAGATTAATGTTAAATGATGTTTGTTCGATATAATTTCCATCTGGAAATAATATCGTTGTTTGCACACTTGTTTTTCTTTGATAGTTAACTCACAGACTATCGAAGTTTTTGACCATTTTAACGTTGTTAATATGGAGAGACCGGTTGGATTTTTATCCAAAGAACCACTCTGTATTGGCATAAGCATCGCGAATCATATATGCCAAAGATAATTGAAGACGGAGTAAGAATGCAAGGGCTATCCTGTTTACAGAATAGTGCCTTCGGTTTGTCCAGTCCCAGGACAACTTGTATGGACGAAGGTCTGACAGAGTATATCCAATGGATCGCGTAAGTTGATCTGTTCAAACGTATTCACGTTTGGTGGCGGAGGAATTCGTTTCTCTTAGCTGTATACCCGTGTTATTTTTGGATAAGTCAATTTGTGATTTGGCGGGTATGACGATGTGACATTTTAAGTGAATAAAGATGGATGTCTGACAGAGTATTTCCAGAAAGGTCACGTACATTGATTTCTTCAACCGTACCAAGAGTGGAAGAAGAGAAGGAAACTTCTTTTAGCTGACACGTAATGTACTGTTGTAGACGTCAAATTAGTGATTTTCGATGGATCTGACAATGTGGCATTCGAAGTAAATCTGATGTAATGATAAAGCGTAGCTTCTAGCCTCACATCCGGTAAATGACAGAAATCGTGCAGGCAGCATGGCTAAGTCGGCCGCACCGAAGTAGGGTGTATAATCACCTATCTAGTGAATATTCATTTGTTTTCTTAAATCTATCAATGCTGTCCCATATATATACGGGAACGGTTGCTGATCCCAACCGTTGGTGATGTACATTCGATACACTCAAGCGAAATGAGTGGTCGGTCATGTGTGGCTGAGTTACAAGATGTTCTTGTTGAACTCCAGTGTATCGTTCCTAGAGTACACTGATCGGAAGGTGGTTCCATACCTTGTCATAGTTGGAAATCCAATCATCCAATACGTGCTTGCGATTTTGATTGTATACTATATATGTAGTAACGTGAGATGCAAGCGTTTCTGCTAGATTGATATTTATTCGTACTTAGACATTATTATAATATCAGAATGATATTGCTTTGAAAAGTTATTTGGATTCTCATAAGGGTAAAACCCGTTCCGTTATGCGGCGTGGTCTTGTGAGATATCCTTTATTAAATCAAGTACTAAATTGTTTTACTCATACCAGTCCCATGACTGACCCGGAATTTATTTTGTTGTTTTCCCTAAACTCTTGGGTGCCTAAATTTGTACGGGCAGTCAAGTAGTCGGGATTTTACATATACACTTGGAGAGCTTGGAGCAGGAGGCTTCAGGATTCTATAGCTATTATTATTTCCGCTGTTGTTGTAAGTGTTGTACTCTGATAAGTGTTATTGTATACATATACTGACGTTATTTCAAAGATATGTTATGTTATATTTTATTCGTTCCGCTGTGAGATTCGTGTTTACTCTGATGATGATGTTCTTCTTCTTCTTCTATTCTATAAGTTCTATCTAATCTATTCTCACCTTCTAATTTCTTTCATTAATTACCGGGATTTTTTGATGTTTTGTTTATCGACGTCGAGCTTACGTCGATAACCAAAGCCGCCCCAAAATCCGGGTTACTACAGCATAACTAATTCGATTTGCTTACTGTCGAATACTGTATTCGATTAACTCCCTTCGAATAAACTATTCATTTATAAAGATTTACTTTTAGTAACGGTTCTTCACTTTACAAATGATTTCCTTTTTAGTAACATTTTCCTTTTTATAATGGTTTCCATTGTATAACATCCTATTCAGTTATAAACAAATTTCCTTTTTATAACTCTATTTATTTTCTAAATATTTCCTTTTTAATTCTATTTGCAAATGGTTTTACAAATACCTCCTTTCCGATTTCATTTATAAATAATCCATTTATAAATAAATTTCTATTTATAAATAATCCATTTATAAGTAAATTTCTATTTATAAATATTCCATTTATAAATAATTCCTTTTATAAAATCTTCTTTGATTTTGTACATAAATCTATTTCAATATTCGTTTTGAAAATTTCCTTTTCACCATTCCGGTATGTTATGGTATTTAACACATCAAATCACGATGACCAATATCGTTCAAACACATATAATCGACAATAGATTATATATCACATCATATATTACAATATATGAAAAACAATAAAATAACTGTTGAGGAATCCAGTCGGATTCCTCTAACCTGTTTCCCTGCATCCACAGATGTTACACAATAAAATCAACATCACTTTCAGTTCCATATGATATATTCTGTTAAACAGAATCAATATAGAAATTCAACTAACTGACTAGCAGTTCAATCAAACAATCAACACACAGTCAATCAGCCAACATTTAACTGTTCTAAAAATACAACATGAAATTATAAACTGTTTAGAGTTAGTGAGATTCACTCACATTGGCAGTTCATCGTTAAAGAACGATAAACTATTTGTTTGATTTGAATCAAACAATTTATTTCGCTGTAAATTCAAACGAGTCCCAATCCACTTCTAGTCAGCTCCATTGTGAAGCTCTCATCGGTACGATCCCGACGGATCCAACCGTTGGAAATCCTGATATCCTATGTTCAAGATATCACATTTTACAAGATTATGTAATTTATTTGTTTAAAAATTTAAATTCTACTTCAATACTTGGGCCTTACCTTTGTTCAAACGACCCATGCCAATCAAACATTCATGCAAAACGTGTACCCAACATTTGCTACCATTTCTTTTTCATTTACAAAATACTTGGGCTTTTCTAACCAGGCCCATCAGCTTATCCACTTACCTGATTTACACAGAGCCTTTCTCCTTCCTCTTAACAAAACGCAAGCCCCTGTAAACCCATATCTCCATCATTGCTTCCACTTCAGATCTTTAAATCACGTCCACTTTTTCTTCAATTAAACAATGCTCCTTCTCCAGCATGGCACTACTCAGCACGCACTACATATTCTTTCTCCCACTTCATGTTTTTACTTGCCTCACGCAAGTTCCCTTCCACTTGTTTTAACACAAAAGCTAACTTCTCATACAACTCCTCACTCAACCTTACTATTCTCCTTCACTTCTAGAAAACGTTTTCACCAACTTCTGAGCTGAGAGAAAATGCAACATCTCTCCTTGCCATTCCTCCTTTCACCATATATACACAAACTCCACCGATCTGTTTTAATAGTACCCTTCTCCTCCAAAAGCAAGCGCAAGTCCTATATTTAAAATGGCCATTTTTCGTGTTCATCTCCTGCTGCTTCACGCCCTCTTCTTCCGAACATTTATATACCAACTCCTCCATATATTACTATCCCCTCTTCTCGTCGCAACTACTGTGCAGCTCTCTCCCATAACTGCATGTAAGAAACCGCTCCCATACCACCCCCTTCAATATGCTACTGACATCTCTTCTTCCTTGAACCAGTTCTACTCACAACTCCTAACTCAAAAAGAAACAAGCCCGCTCTCTCTTGAACAACACCACGTTAGCCTCGAATTCCATGTTGCAGTTCATATGCATGAGGTCATACAGGAGATCAACAGTTTTATATTTTTGTTTTGACTTAATTTAGTGGCCATGGTAGTTTGGTTTTGATTTCAGTAGCCTTTTAAAGCTTCAACTTTCGAAATGAAAAACAAAACAAAATAGAAGTGAGTAGTGTATTTATATATCAGCTTGTTCCTTCGTTGTTCAGAAAAGTGTACAGTGCAACGTGAGGTGGTGTCAAGAGGTGGAGCATAAGTTTATTTGTGATACTTTTCCCCTCCACATTTCATTGTTTGGACTGTTCACGTGGACTCCCCCCTTCTATACTTCCCAAATACGAAACATCTCCATGTAAGCCTATTGCCTGGTGTAAACATATCCTCATATTCATGTTACCCACTTCATCAGCAAATTACTCCTTCCAAACAAAGTTTTAAGCATATCCGCCTTTTCTCCATCTCATCTCGTGCCGATTTCTAATAGTATTCTAGTGTTTCAAAACTTGTTTAATTTACATTATTAAAAGATAATATATACGTATTTAAAAAGTTATGAACTTCGATTTACACCATTCCGCTTACGTACAGGCAGCTACAGATAGAAATGAAAACACCATTGTGATGAGTAAGGTACCACGATTTCAAAAATATAAAAATACCGGTAGATTAACTCATATTGTGAAACCCCAAAATCGCTGATTAAGGTTGCAAAATACTCCAAATAAAAAGTTGCTTTTTTAATTAATTAAAAATTACAGTAAAATTCTAAAAATTATATTATCGTTATGTCCCAAAAGAACCTTGTCTAAATTCGAAACCGGTCTATAGTTATATCGAATAAACCGTTTCGGTCGATAAACGATTTTATAGCGACTAATTTGAAATTTGATTTGGACATAAATCAAAATCTACACGATGAAATCCCAATTTTTCTCTTCCACTAGAAAGATATACTTCACCAGCTCCTAACATTTCTTGTTTCACAGAAATCCGATTTAAAACGAACCCTGTACATTCGGTTGAAGTTCAAATCGCCAAATCGCGAACTACCGCGCCATTTCAAGCTCGATTTTAATTATAATATAATTATACGTTCAAACCGTCGTTTATATAATATATTCGTTATTCAAATTCAATTCCAAGCTGAATTAAATATCATAGATGATCCAGTTCACATTATATCGCCATTTCAGCCAATTCTGATTATTTCAGAACTAAATATATTATTTAATTTATTATTTTAATTAAATATTCATCATTATTTAATTCCATGACCATTAAATTCACTATATCACTATTTATATAATTAAATACATTAATTATAATACTCTACAAATGCGGTCATTACAACATGGCATACTTCTTGAAGATAGGCATACTTCATCATATACCACATAGGCATTTAGAGCTTGTGTGAGGAGGTTGAAGATTTACCATACGAGCGAGAGGTTTGTATGGCGATGACTATATTTTACAGGTTGAACTGTTGACTGATATGGACCATATAAAATGTAACGGTAAATAGCAAGATTAATAAAAACCCCACGTGGGTCTGGAGATGACAATAAACACGTCTCTCTAGTCATTAAGGCACAAAAACAATTTATAGGGTGACGAGGATTTAGTCTCTGGAGTTATGATCTATACACACTCCCCTGTGGACACCGGAATATATCACTATAAATATGTGCATGCTTATTAGGATTTATTGGGTACCTAATACGGCCCAATAAATTTCCAAACCCCTCCCCGTACAAAGGAGGTTATGGCGAAAGTTTTCGAAAATTTAGGGTGTTAGCCAATTTTTTTGAAGAATTTGGAAATTCTCAGAAACTAAAAAGTTGGAGAATGGAAGCCAGATTGAAAGTAGAGTTGGTTAATTTATCCACTTTCGACTTTGTTCCTTTTCGGGGACGAAAAGTTTTAAGTGGGGGAGATTGTAACAACCCGGAAAATCTAAACCAGTTTGAAAATTTTAATTTGGCTATTTTAGTGGATTTTAAAATTTTAAAATAAATATTTTAAATAATAATGACGAAAAGTAAGTTTGAATCGACGTTTGAAAATAAATATAATTAATTCTAATTATAAACAAGGCCTGGAATGGCGCGGTAGTTTCAAAATTTGAATTCAAACTTTGACTGACTGTACCGAGTGCAAAACAAAACGGATTTTAGTGGAACCAAAAATATTTAAATCTGTTAGCGAATATCTTTCTAACGAATCTGAAAAATCGATGTTTCGTAGTGGGAAGCAAAAGTTATTGCCAAATGAATTTTCTGAAAGGTCGCTATACAATCTATATAGTCCGTGAAAATGGCCATTTTGCAAACGACCTCAGAATTCGACGAAACCACTTTTGTTGGATCCGGGATGTTAAATTACTGCTAGGTTTCAAATTTCTTAATTTTTGAAGCTAGTATGTTAGCGTGGCAAAGGAAAATGTGTTTGGTCGATTTCTATTAAATTGGATCGACCAGAAAGGGGACATTTTTCAAACGGTCTCCGAATTCGACGAAACTAGTTTTGTTGGGACCGTATTGTCAAAACATAACTAGATTTATTTTTCGGGAATTTTTAGAATCAGTATGTGGCCCTAGCAAATTGAAATGTACGTTCAAATTAAATATTGAATGTTTTATATTTTAATTTGAAGAAAAACTGACTCAAACAGTTGAATGGACCTACGAAACATATCCCATTGTGTTCGGAATGGGGGTATTTAGCAAGGGACGATAGTCGTTGGGTCTGGATTGGGGTTCATGAGTTAAAGAGGGTATTTTTGGAGTTTTAAAATTTATAAATATAAAAAAAATCTCATTCGTCCACATCAGACTTTCTCTCTCCCTGCTCCCCCGATCGACGACGGAAGCCCTTCAATCTTTCCCGACCACTTTCCGATCAAACCACGAAGAATCAGTCCCTCCTCTAGTTGAGGATTTTGAAGAGCTCGGCGAGAGCTTCAAATCCATACCCGATTCATCCATCCTCGTGGCTCCAATCTCAAGATTCGCGCCCAGGAACGTCGGCCGTTCATCGCGCCGCCACGCACACCTCAGGCAATCGGACCTGACAGCGCCGCCACCCCTAGGCGCGCTCTCTCCTCTCTTTCATGTGGCGAAGGCCGATCGACGTATCGTTGCACGGATTTCAGGAAAACTGAAACTTAGTTTTGAAGGTTTCGTGGAGGTAATGGCTGATTTAATTTTGTACAATATTGTAGCACTTTAAAGCGCTACGGTTTTTGATTTCACTGTAAAAATCATATCCTTTTCGTTTCTTAACGAAATTCAGTGAAACAAGAGACAGTGGACTTGTGTGGACGTCTTCTACATTCTAGAAGAGACCGTATATTTTTCTGAGCCTTCTTTTATTTTTGGTGGAGTGGAACCCAATGTGAGATTTCTGAATTATAAACGATATGGAAAACGACGATGTACAAATTATATTGTCGATGTATGAGTTATATAAGCATTGTACACCTCATGTATAAGCATTGTATAAGTTGTACGTTCGATGTATAAGTTATATATGCGTTGTAAAAATTATATATGTGTTGAAATAGAAGTGAAATATACTTATATATATATATATATATATACGCCCCTCGTCCACAAACCATGGACGATATTTATTGGTTGTGATTGGTGTGAAAAGTGGTTGATAGCGAATGGTTGATTTGAATTGTTTGTGGTTGAAATTGATTGTTTGTGGTTGAAAAATACCCGTTTGTGGTTGAGAATTATTTGGTTGAAACCACATAGGATTAGTTTGTGGAAAAGAAAAAAAAATATACATGCCGCCTGCGTGCGAACTATATGCATGAAATCCCCATTGTCAAAAGCTGCGAGGCTTTAAGGTAGAGCGAGGAGCCGTACTAGGGACGGCTCCGGTTTTAACTACCCTGCCGTTATGCTGTCGAAATTTTGAATAATATTCATGTGTTAGAATTATTTTCATGTGTTGAATAGAAAACATTCATGTGTTGAATAGAAATTCATTCGTTGAATAATATTCATGTGTTGAATGGTATTCGTGTTTTAAATAAATTGTTTTAACAATAAAAATCACATTTTTATTTTATATATACGAACTATAGAAAACATCCATGTGTTGAATAGAAATTCATTCGTTGAATAGAAATTCATGTGTTGAATCATATTCGTGTTTGAAATAAATTGTTTTATAATAATAATCATATTTTTATCATCTATATGGACTATATAAAATAGTCGTGTTTTGAAAGAAATTGTTTTATAATAAAAATCATATTTTTATCATCTATATGAACTATATAAAATAGTCGTGTTTTGAAAGAAATTGTTTTATAATAAAAATCATATTTTTATCATCTATGTGAACTATATAAAATAGTCGTGTTTTGAAATAAATTGTTTTATAATAAAAATCATATTTTTATCATCTATATGAACTATGTAAAATAGTCGTGTTTTGAAATAAATTGTTTTACACTAAAAATCACATTTTTATTATATACATGAATTGTTAAAATAGTGAAGTGTTGAAATAAATGTTTGTTGGATAAAAATATCATTTTTATCAAATGTATGAAAAGAAAGTGGTTTTGAAATCGAAGAATAGATTATATATATATATATAAATTAAATCGAATAATGAAGCTGCAGTTCGTGTTTTGAAACCGTGATTTCAAACGATTAGTGTGGGAGATCCGACCATCGGATTTTCCCGAAACCGAAACCATTGGGTTCGCTTTGGAAATATCTTTCCAACGACGCCAACTTTGTAAAGATCCAACGGTTGGATTGTCTGGAATGTTTAATTCAAATCTGAAGAAAAACAACGCCAGAATCGATTATATATATATATATATATATATATAACTAAATTAAATCGAATAACGACGCTGCAGTTCGTATTTTGAAATCGAAACTTCGAACGATGTACCGGGAGATCCGACTGTCGGATTTCTCCAAAACTTTAACCGTTGGATTCATTTTGAAAAGATCTTTCTAATGATATAAAATTTGTGAGGATCCAACGGTTAGATTTTCAGATATGTGTAAATCAAATCTGAAGAAAAACAGCGCCACGGCCGCGTTATGGCCTGAAGCGTCGTTTGAATAAATTGGCTATTTTAAAATAAATAAAAATAGCGATAAATCGTTATAAAATATTATAAACGATATGGAATGTGAAATTTAGAAACTAACTGAAGGTAAGCTAAGTCTAATGGTTTCCTGGATTTTGATCTGATGTTGGTTTCGGCTTTCGGGGTTAATATTTGGAAAATCGTTCTCTTGCTAATTCATGGTTAGTGACTAATGAATTGGAATAAGGCGTATGTTGTGTTTGTGTAGCACTTGTTTATTATATACGCGAGTTGCTCAAAAAGACTGGGTTTATCCCATTCTGAATAACTGAATCGACGATAAGAAATCGATGATGAAGACGGTGGTTGAAGACCGGAGATCTTCACCTCGTTTGGATGGTAACTGATGTCCTAATTGGGAGGCATCCCGAAATATGGATAATGAGTGGTGATCGTCCAGACGTATGTGGAGATCGATGGGTATGCGAGGTATATAGTGCCTCCGGTTTCGTTCAGACCCAGAACGGACTTTTAAATGGACCGTGTGTCTGACATTGGAATTCATTCTGTGTGATTGATAGCCATCAGTTGCCTGGTGTGAATTGCCTGTGTGGCATGCTAAGATGCAGTGATCAAGGCTTCTATTGAAAAGCAAAGTCTTGTGGTTGATGATCAAAGCACCGCCTATGTGGCGTAGCTTTGTGTATAACGTGAATTCGCGAGCCACACACCCCGGTATAAGCCAGAAATTGGAGAGGACATCAGGGAGGGCATGCGTTTCCTTCTAGTTGAGGTAGTGTCGGTGGTTAAACTAGCTGACATATATATTATTTTCACCTGTGTGGTTGTTGCTGTTGAGAGGCGCCTCGGTTATATCGGTGACTATGTGAAGTCGATGGCGTCATTTGTTGGCTTATTTACGCCCCAAAGGGTGGGGAAACGCAGTGTTCAGGCATTTTAATCCACATCGGTGGACCGGCCCTGACGATCCAAGGGTCACTCGAGCTCTGATCCAAAGGCTCGGGCTAGAGAGACTCGTAGTCGGTAAGGACTATCTTTTGCCTTGGTTCATGACGGAAAACCAATTTCCAAATACGACACCATGCGGTTTTGATTGTATATATATATGGCAACATGATACATGGTACACATGTCGTCTATGATTGATACTTATGATTCGAAGTTGTTTTTGAAACATATAAACACTAGTAATAATATCAAATTCTTTTGTTTTATTCGTATCAAGCATATTTTGGCCATTATAAGGTAAAACTCTATCCTTCGGTTTGCGTTGCATTGTGTGATGGGAACTGAGTCTTATAATGGCTTCATTTTTATAAAATGCATTGCGATGTTTAAAAGATTTACTTGTTTTAAAGCATTGGCAATCCAATGGAGTAAACCCGTTCCACGAAAGTGGCGTGGTCCTGTGATTAGCCATATTATAAAATGTGTTAAGTAGATTTCTCATACCAGTCCCATGACTGACTCGTAGTTTGTTTCACTTGCAAACTCGGGTGCCCCTTTTTCTACACGGGCAGCCTTGTGTTCAGGTTTATAGCAGGCTCTTTCTAGATAGCTAGAGCTGAAAATGGATTCTATCATTTATCTCTTTTTATGTTGTTCAGCTCCTATTGTACATATTATGTTTGTTTTCCGTTGTAGACATTTATGTATAGCTGAACAGTATTTGTACTAAGTATGTTCCTGTATACTGTGTAACTCTGATGATTACATTTATCCAGTGTATAATTTGTTCATTATCTGGTGTATTTATTTAATTCTTTTCTGCTATTATCTGTTTATGTGTTATATTCCAAAGATTACCCTTGCCACCGTCAATACGGGGGATGGGGTCGTCACAGCTTCCACATATATCAATTTGGTTGAGTTTGGTGAAGATTTTGTATGCTCAAAAATTTACAGCGTCCGTTTTTTGGATGTATGTGAGTTAGGGTTGGATGTCTCTTCACGTTGAAGCGACGATGCATGAATTCGATTTTTTTTTGGTGTTTAGAAGGTAGAAAAGCACGTTGTGGCCAAATTTGAGGCGATTCGGCGACAAAAAGCGTCGAGACCTGGAGCATGCGTTCGTGGGATGACAATAAACGCATTTTGGAAGCAAGCTTGTGTTTGAGTTTCATGGTGTTGAGATTGTAGAGGAGAAGAAGAGAAGGAGAACAGTGTTTACGGTTTGTGATTTCGTGGAGAAACGAAGGAGAAAGAGGTGAAGGAAGATTGCGTGAAGAGGGATGTAACACCCAACCTCCGTTAAGGTCACTCACAAAGGGAACGCCTTAACTTTGGTGGAGCATTTTAGTAAACAGAACAGAAACTTACAAGACATATAAAAACAATACTTGAAAAATTTATAACTTTATTACAACAGAAACCGAGATAAGCTTGGCTTCATCTTTTCAAATCACAATATCAGAATTCAAGTACAAAATATCAGTCTTGTACAAAAGCCTTCAGAATGCATAGTTTAAAATCATAATCCCCACAGAAGAAGACAAGCCATACTTTAAGCACTTCAAGCGGAAGAAATCTGGATCAAGCTAGAGTACTCCCTTCTACAAAACCTGGAGGGAGAGGGGGGGAAACGGAAGAAAGGAGGCGAAACAACAAGGGTCAGACAAAAAGTCTGGCAAGTCCAGTGATTTTTAGTTATGAACAGATAATAATAACATGACATGAAAATAAAACTGGATGAGAGATAACGGTAACTGGTGTAGCGGATATAACAGCAGAACAGAATGATATAAGCTATTTCTTAACACTTCTCTGCACTAATACTAGTATAACAGAATTAGGTGTCACCCTAATGTATAAACTGAAACAGAAACGGGTACAGAATAATTTTCCACAGAAGAGAATGCTAGTAGTGGGCCTTTACCACCCCAACAGAAACAGACAGAAACAGAATGTTAATAATGGGCCTTTACCACCCGAACAGAAATGGATTAATCCCTACGGAAACAGAATGTAGAATTAGGTGTACACTAGTAAATGGGCCTTTACCACCCGAACAGACGGTACCACGCAGAAACAGACAGGTGTTACCACCTAACAGAAACAGACGGTACCAACAGAAACAGACAGAACTAAGTGTACCCTAAAACCCTACCCCAAGCGATCGACTCCCTAATACATAAATACCCTGTGTCGGCCCCACATTAGGGTGTATCACTCCCTAAAGTGACAACCAATTGGCACAGACCTATTTACAGATGTCACGGCGTCTTACTTCCTAAGAGGCAGACCGGGATCCATGCACGCACATGACCCGGTTGGAACGCACCATCAATACCCCTCGCCATTATCAGAATGAACCGTTATAATTAGTTCAGTAAGCATGCCCGGACCCTACCTACTGTTAGGTCAAAGTTTTGATACCAGAAAGGGTTACACACTAATATGGGTCCCAAACAACAGATGACACAAGTAATTTCCCTCCTAACCTTGTGTCCCTAGACTAGCAGATTTCAGATTAACTTGTTTATCAATTCAAACATACAGAGATCAGATTTACTAGTTCACAGATGAGAAAATCAAATCAACAAGTTTTCAGACTAACAGATCAGATGTACAGATTTAACAGAATTTCAGATTTGTCTAACTTTGTATTGGGCCTACAGATTCATGAAAGGGTTTATTATATATATCAGTCCAGTTGGTTTAACCCTATCCACCCAACACGTTTTAGACATCATTTTTATCTCAGATTTGCATTAATTAATTATTAATGCACATACCTCTCACATTAGGTCGCTAGCTTGTGGCCGCTGGATGGGCCGGGCGGTTCCGGGCAGACTTCTGCCACAAGCCAGACCTAACCTCGTGTCTAAGCATATTATGACTAACTTCTCACATTAGAACCTATTGTTTGCGGCCACTGGATTTGCCGGGAGGTTCCGGGCAGGATTACGCCGTAAACTCATTCTAACCTCGAGTTAGCCATGTTCATCTTTGCGGCCAATTAATTAATAATTTACCATTTATGCCCACGCCTAATATACATGTCAATTATTCATAACTATAGCCAATTCAGATTATGTCAATAACAGACTAAATATATCAATTCAAAAGATATAGTAGATAACAGATTTCGCAGATTAGGCAACTTAACGGATTCAACAGATTAAGCAATTTAGCAGATTTAGCATATAACAGATTAGGCATTTTTAGCAGACTTAGCAGATGACAAATTTGACAGATGAACTGATCTAGCAGATTAAGCAATATAACAGAACTAGCAGATTAGGCAATATGACAGAACTAGCAGATTAGGCAATATAACAGAACTAGCAGATTAGGCAATATAACAGAACTAACAGATTAGGCAATATAACAGATTGAATCAATCCTTAAAGTTTCATAAACATATTCTACCTAAGTAGTTGTCATGATTCACTATATGGTCATATACCCCACGTTTGCATTGAATTTACATGTCACAGATTACGGTCATAATTTACATGTCCCAATTTTAGTTCAAATTGCCTAGTACAAAAGATCCACATATAAATTATACCAAATATTGCCATCGATTTCAGTGCATGTCATATATTCAAAAATCTCCTACTTAGGTGTTATTCACATTCAATAGTTATCAAATCTTAATATAGACCTTCACACCTAAGTCATATTCTCTTTTTATCTCAAGTCATGAATTATAACATATCTTAATTCAAATATGCGTTGTGTCCCAAGTCTCAAGTCACATGTTAACATACAATGGTTCCTCTTCTTCCAATTCACAGAATATGCATAGATCTAAGTCTAGTTTACAACCTATGTCCTTTTTAAATCAGTCACAGATTAGCCATGTCCAATTATGCCACATTCATTATTTGTCCCAAACATCTTAGCGTTCGTGCGTTAATCTCTTATGAGATTTGGCGCAGGCTCGGGGTAGCCTGGCTATAGAATAGAAAGAAGAAGAGATACAGAATAAAATAGATCAGAACAGAACATACACAATCTCAAATTCAGATTTACAATCATGTCACAATTATGATTAAAGTTTATATCAGAAAATAACTGCACTTGCCTTGATTGGATTCTAAAAGAAAGATAGTTGGAGCGACGTTAGTTGATCTTCTTTAACCGTTGTTGTAGTTTCAAGCTTGAATTGAGTTGCTTAGGTTGATGTTGATTAGCTTCTAGTTTTGATTCCAGCAGAGTAGCGACGCCATTTTTATTTTTATTTAGAACAGAGGCAGAGTAGAAGAAGAATAGAATTGTGTGTAGAGAAGGCTAGGTTTGGGGCTGTTTAAATAGGTTCAGGCAGACGAATCTAGGCAGAAAACTAGACCAGAAACATAAGAATGCACCCAGGCCCAAAACCAGGTTCAGGGACCAGGTCGACACCCAAGTCGACTGCGCAGTCAACCTGGTCCTGGGGGTGTCGACTGCCCAGTCGACTCCCCAGTCGACCTGGGTGCTGGGCGGGAAATTTCCCGCCCAGTTTGTCTGGGTTTTGAAATTCGAATTTGAACTCGAATTCGAACTGTTTTGAACTATGCAAATACCTGAAACTTTGGAGGGTCATATCTCCCTCATACGGACTCCGATTCTCGAAAACTCGGACTCGTTTCCAAGCAGAATTTCAAGACAAACGCAATGGCGCAGCCCGTTTCCCTTAATTCTTATTTTAAAAATTAATTATTCTCTGATTTGTTACTAATACATTCACAGAAAATACGGGGTGTTACATTCTCCCCTCTTTAAAGGATTTCGTCCCCGAAATCTTCAAGTTAGGAAGAATGTGTCCTACCATCCAACATCCATCTACTCAATCACTAATAACTGGCGTCCATTGTCCTTAGAAACTTCTAATGTTGTATGAACATATGCAAAAGTGTGTGTATATGTTTCTTATCTAATGCAAAGATCAGGCGGTCCACTGATTCAGTTGACCTCCTTAATGCGAACAATGTCATGTCATGAGTCCAACATGTATGCAAATTTTCCTATTTGATACATATCATTTCTATATGAGAGCACAACCATTCAGTCATATGCAACATCCATGTGCTGAGTCGATCATTTTGCATCCACAAAAATTGAAAATGCTCACACATCCATATGTAGTATGAGAGTGTTTTCGAGCCGATCTAGTGCCTAGTGTGTGTATATGCATCCACGAGCAACCACTTGCATCCACTTGCAACCATCAAACATAACATGTCTCAACACATGTTTACACCCATTAGTTTCTACCTAAAGTTCGAAGATTCGATCGATAGGATACAGTCGAATGATGGAAGCGAGTACAGATAAAACAAAAACTTGGTTCCCATTAGACATGGGTCCTAAGTATCGGCCCCGAAGACCGAATCCATCATCAAATTGACACCCTGAGGATTACCCTCTTTAGATAATGTCAAAAGTATAAATCTTAACCTTATCGGAAATATTCAGATATTTACAGAATACTGGTACAGATCAGGTTACCGAACTAAGCATGATAAAACCCAGAATGTATGCGTCCTACTTGACGCCTAACACAGATATCTCTCAAACCCCAATCTATCACAAACAGATGAGTCATAACCCTTATGGGTTTAAGTCTACAGTGGAATCGGAAACAATACTAGTATTAAAGTGCAGAGTATCGATTACAGAATCAAAATGCCAGAATCAGAAAGAGTTTTAACTCAACAATCAGATAAGAAACTTAAACCTTCTACTCAAATTTTCTTATTTCTATCCTATCCATTCGCCTGTCCTCCAGAAGTGGGTTCTGCCCTCTGCCCTTGCCCTCGTTTCTTCGGGCAGTCCCTTGTGAAGTGTCCCATCTCACCACAGTTGAAGCAAGTGCCCTTCCTTTTTCTGCAATCCTTGTTCAGATGAGTCGAGCTTCCACAAGTAAAGCACTTTTTGCCCTTCTTATCTTCAGACTTCTCATCCTTCTTTTGTGTTTCCTTTTTGAGCCATGCTTTCTTATTCTATGGTTCTTCCTTCTTTGTCACTTTCTCGCCCTTGTCTTCCTCGTGCGGTAGTGCCATGTCCACCAATTTCTCGTAAGTCGCTCCCATGGGTACATGGGTCATGGCTAGGCTGTGCAGTGGCTCGTTCAATCCTTTAACAAAGCGGAGAGCCTTTTTATGCTGAGTATTGACTATATCCACTCCGAACCTAGCTAGTTGGTTGAACTGGTTGACGTACTCCTTGACCGTCATACTTCCTTGCTTAAGAGTTAAGAACTTTTCCAGTTGTAGACTTCGTTCAACTTGCGAGAGGAATTTTGTCTCAATCCTTGTTCTGAAATCCATCCATCTTTCAACTGGCCTCTCGGCATTAGTGACTTCCCACCAATAGGAAGCTTCATCTTTGAGCAGCCATATCGCCAACTGTACCTTCTGCCTATCGTCCACCTCGAAGATAACGAATAGATCCTCAGTTTCTTTGAGCCAGTTCCTCGCTTCTACGAATGATTCAGTTCCCTTGAAATCCTTTCCACCCATGGCCCTGAAATCTCTACAGATCTTTGAGAAAGAAATTGCACGTGGAGGGGGCGGAGGAGGGGGATCATTTGTTGGACCTGTGGCGGCGGTCCTAGCCTCAAGATATTGACGAAACCAACCGGGTACATGAACACCCTCTGATATCTCAGATGCTTCAGACATGCTGAAATTAAAAAGGAGAGATTCAATACAAAAAGGACTAAAGGAAAGATATAGGGCTCTTGCGGATTATGTTTTTCAAAATAAGCTTTATTTTTGAAAATACTTCCTTTCAAAACATTTTTGAAAATAGTTTTCAAAAACTTTACCCAATCTGGTAACCTTCGGCTCTGATACCAAGTGTAACACCCCACCTCCGTTAAGGTCACTCACAAAGGGAATGCCTTAACTTTGGTGGAGCATTTTAGTAAACAGAATAGAAACTTACAAGACAGATAAAAACAGTACTTGAAAAATTTATAACTTTATTACAACAGAAACCGAGATAAGCTTGGCTACATCTTTTCAAATCACAATATCAGAATTCAAGCACAAAATATCAGTCTTGTACAAAAGCCTTCAGAATGCATAGTTTAAAATCATAATCCCCACAGAAGAAGACAAGCCATACTTTAAGCACTTCAAGCGGAAGAAATCTGGATCAAGCTAGAGTACTCCCTTCTACAAAACCTGGGGGGGGGGGGGGGGAACGGAAGAAAGGAGGCGAAACAACAAGGGTCAGGCAAAAAGTCAGGCAAGTCCAGTGATTTTCAGTTATGAACAGATAATAATAACATGACATGAAAATAAAACTGGATAAGAGATAACAGTAACTGGTGTAGCGGATATAACAGCAGAACAGAATGATATAAGCTATTTCTTAACACTTCTCTGCACTAATACTAGTATAACAGAATTAGGTGTCACCCTAATGTATAAACTGAAACAGAACGGGTACAGAATAATTTTCCATAGAATAGAATGCTAGTAGTGGGCCTTTACCACCCCAACAGAAACAGACAGAAACAGAATGCTAATAATGGGCCTTTACCACCCGAACAGAAACAGACAGAAACAGATTAATCCCTATGGAAACAATGTAGAATTAGGTGTACACTAGTAAATGGGCCTTTACCACCCGAACAGACGGTACCACGCAGAAATAGACAGGTGTTACCACATAACAGAAACAGACGGTACCAACAGAAACAGACAGAACTAAGTGTACCCTAAAACCCTACCCTAAGCGATCGGCTCCCTAATACGTAAATACCCTGTGTCGGCCCCACAGTAGGGTGTATCACTCCCTAAAGTGACAACCAATTGGCACGGACCTATTTACAGATGTCACGGCGTCTTACTTCCTCAAAGGCAGACCGGGATCCATGCACGCACATGACCCGGTTGGAACGCACCATCAACACCCCTCGCCATTATCAGAATGAACCACTTATAATTAGTTCAGTAAGCATGCCCGGACCCTACCTACTGTTGGGTCAAAGTTTTGAAACCAGATAGGGTTACTGACTAATATGGGTCCCAAACAACAGATGACACAAGTAATTTCCCTCCTAACCTTGTGTCCCCAGACTAACAGATTTCAGATTAACTTGTTTATCAATTCAAACATACAGAGATCAGATTTACTAGTTCACAGATCAGAAAATCAAATCAACAAGTTTTCAGACTAATGGATCAGATGTACAGATTTAACAGAATTTTAGATTTGTCTAACTTTGTATTGGGCCTACAGATTCATGAACGGGTTTATTATATATATCAGTCCAGTTGGTTTAACCCTATCCACCCAACACGTTTTAGACATCATTTTTATCTCAGATTTGCATTAATTAATTATTAATGCACATACCTCTTACATTAGGTCGCTAGCTTGTGGCCGCTGGATGGGCCGGGCGGTTCCGGGCAGACTTCTGCCACAAGCCAGACCTAACCTCGTGTCTAAGCATATTATGACTAACTTCTCACATTAGAACCTATTATTTGCTGCCACTGGTTGTGCCGGGTGGTTCCGGGCAGGATTACGCCGCAAACTCATTCTAACCTCGAGTTAGCCATGTTCATCTTTGCGGCCAATTAATTAATAATTTACCATTTATGCCCACGCCTAATATACATGTCAATTATTCATAACTATAGCCAATTCAGATTATGTCAATAACAGACTAAATATATCAATTCAACAGATATAACAGATTTCGCAGATTAGGTGACTTAACGGATTCAGCAGATTAAGCAATTTAGCAGATTTAGCATATAACAGATTAGGCATTTTTAGCAGACTTAGCAGATGACAAATTTGACAGATGAACAGATCTAGTAGATTAAGCAATATAACAGAACTAGCAGATTAGGCAATATGACATAACTAGCAGATTAGGCAATATAACAGAACTAGCAGATTAGGCAATATAACAGAACTAGCAGATTAGGCAATATGACAGAACTAGCAGATTAGGCAATATGACAGAACTAGCAGATTAGGCAATATAACAGATTGAATCATTCCTTAAAGTTTCATAAACATATGCTACCTAAGTAGTTGTCATGATTCACAATATGGTCATATACCCCACGTTTGCATTGAATTTACATGTCACAGATTATGGTCATAATTTACATGTCCCAATTTTAGTTCAAATTGCCTAGTACAAAAGATCCACATATAAATTATACCAAATATAGCCATCGATTTCAATGCATGTCATATATTCAAAAATCTCCTACTTAGGTGTTATTCACATTCAATAGTTATCAAATCTTAATATAGACCTTCACATCTAAGTCATATTCTCTATTTATCTCAAGTCATGAATTATAACAGATCTTAATTCAAATATGCGTTATGTCCCAAGTCTCAAGTCACAAGTTAACATACAATGGTTCCTCTTCTTCCAATTCACAGAACATGCATAGATCTAAGTCTAGTTTACAACCTATGTCCTTTTTAAATCAGTCACAGATTAGCCATGTCCAATTATGCCACATTCATTATTTGTCCCAAACATCTTAGCGTTCGTGCGTTAATCTCTTATGAGATTTGGCGCAGGCTCGGGGTAGCCTGGCTATAGAATAGAAAGAAGAAGAGATACAGAATAAAATAGATCAGAACAGAACATACACAATCTCAAATTCAGATTTACAATCATGTCACAATTATGATTAAAGTTTATATCAGAAAATAACTGCACTTGCCTTGATTGGATTCTAAAAGAAAGATAGTTGCAGCGACGTTAGTTGATCTTCTTTAACCGTTGTTGAAATTTCAAGCTTGAATTGAGTTGCTTAGGTTGATGTTGATTAGCTTCTAGTTTTGATTCCAGCAGAGTAGCGACGCCATTTTTATTTTTATTTAGAACAGAGGCAGAGTTGAAGAAGAATAGAATTGTGTGTAGAGAAGGCTAGGTTTGGGGCTGTTTAAATAGGTTTAGGCAGACGAATCTAGGCAGAAAACTAGACCAGATACATAAGAATGCACCCAGGCCCAAAACCAGGTTCGGGGACCAGGTCGACACCCAAGTCGACTGCGCAGTCAACCTGGTCCTGGGGTTGTCGACTGCCCAGTCGACTCCCCAGTCGACCTGGGTGCTGGGCGGGAAATTTCCCGCCCAGTCTGTCTGGGTTTTGAAATTCGAATTTGAACTCGAATTCGAATTGTTTTGAACTCTGCAAATACTTGAAACTTCGGAGGGTCATATCTCCCTCATACAAACTCCGATTCTCGAAAACTCGGACTCGTTTCCAAGCAGAATTTCAAGACGAACGCAATGGCGCCGCCCGTTTCCCTTAATTCTTATTTTAAAAATTAATTATTCTCTGATTTGTTACTAATACATTCATAGAAAATACGGGGTGTTACAAGGGACATAAGGCTGCTGTGTATACGTTAGTTTTGGGGAGGAAGAAAGCGATTAGAGGATGTAATTAGTAAGGATTAAGGTAATTAATTAATTATGTTAATTACATATATGTACATGAAAATTGAAAAAAGCATAACTTTTTCATACAAACTCGGAATTCAGCGAAACAAGATGCCTTAGAACCGTATCGATGAGAGCTTCGCAATAAAACTAATTTGGAGTGATTTGGATGTCATATGTGGACCGTGGAGCCGAAAAGGTCACATTCCTTTGCATAAAAAAATGACGGAGTGGAAATCCAAGGTGAGAACTCCTTCTCACTCAAAATTATTTTATCATGTTATTATATTCATGTATAAAAAATATATATAAAATTGCCAGTGTAGATTTCTATTAGTTTTAATCACTATAAATTGTATACGGTGCCTGTTAGCTCACCTCTCTCGTCCACAAACCGTGGCCGATTTAATTAGCTGTATTGTGTGTTGATTTGAATGTTGAAATGTTTAACATATTAAAAATAATGTTAATATTAATGTGGTAGTTGAAATCAAATTATAAATATCCATTTATAATTTAAACAGTAAAATTGGCTAATTAGAAAAATAATTCAAACCGAATTAGAATTGGTTAAATTTATTAACCAATGATTTATGTAAACAGACTGTTGTTGTCTGAAAACTCCACACGGGTATTGGGATGATATTTGACATACACTAATCCCAATATTTAATTATATGTCAATCGATGGGTTGACACACTGTGATGAACATTATTTATTTATTTTAATGCTCACACAGTTGTGAATTTTACTCTGGATGTGAATGGACTGTTTAGTGATTATTTATCATTATTGTTGAACACATGCGATGTATGAAATTCAGATAACTGAAATTATCTGGTAATTGATTGAGTTGCATTCGATTCAGAAATAAAGAATATTTTAAAATAAAGAGTATTTAAAAATAAAGTTTTTTTTAAATAATGAATATATCATATATAATATTCATGTATCACATAAAATGTTTGAATAATAAAAATATCATTTTTATTGAATGTATAAACCATATAAAATATTCTTGTGTCACATAAAATGTTTGAACAATAAAAATATCATTTTTATTGAATGTAT
This sequence comes from Allium sativum, assembly GCA_030737875.1. Classification (NCBI taxonomy): domain Eukaryota; kingdom Viridiplantae; phylum Streptophyta; class Magnoliopsida; order Asparagales; family Amaryllidaceae; genus Allium; species Allium sativum. The sequence goes on from CM060912.1 coordinate 438,414,183, forward strand.
AAACCCAGTTGAGAAAAGAAATTGTTCATACAATAAAAATCATATTTTTATTATAGGTGAATTAATAAAATGTTCATGTTTCGAAAAGAAATTGTTTATACAATAAAAATCATATTTTTATTGTATATATGAAAAGAAAATGTTTTTACGACAATAAAAATTACAATTTTATTGCATGTTTGATTCATTAAAAAGAATCATAATTTAAATAAAAAGATTAGACAATAAAATTATATTTTTACTGTTTGTTTGATTCATTAAAAAGATTAATGTTTTAAATAAAAAAATTAGACAATAAAAATTATATTTTTATTGTATGTTTGATTCATTAAAGAGATTTTGCTAAATTAAAATGTTCATTTGTTAAGTATGTATTGATTCATTAGAATAATGTCATTTACACATTAGCGAAGTAGAAAAATCATTACATGTTAATTTATGTTTTGTCATTAAAATTGACATTTTTAATATGTTAAGTAAGAATAAAAAGGAATTTATGTTAAACATGTTTTGTCATTAAAAATGACATTTTCATCATGTTATATTAGAAAAAAACGATATATGCAAGAAATAAAAAAAAATATGTGACGAATGATATATATATATATATATATGATGAATAAAAAAAAAATATGCGAGGAATAAAAATATATATGCGATGAATAAAATATATATATGTATATATAATGTGAAGAATATATATATATGAAATGAGAATAAACCATATATATGCGATATATAAAGTGGTCATGATATGGAATAAATATTTGTTCGTTAAAAATATTGTTTTTAACACACACACACACACACATATATATATATATATATATATATATATATATGAGATATATAAAATTGGCATGTAGTGAAATATTGGATTGTGAAAAATATAATTTTTTAACATATATATATATATGCGATATATAAAACAGTCGTGTATAGAAATGATTATTGGATTGTTAAAAATATATTTTTTAACATGAATATGCGATGAATAAAATTGTCATGTATTGAAATAAATATTGGATCGTTAAAAATATATTATTTAACATGAATATGCGATGAATAAAATTGTCATGTATTGAAATAAATAATCGTTGGTTAAAAATATGATTTTTAACATATATATGGAATGTATAAAGCTGTAATGTAATGGAATATTCAATTTTGATTAAAAATTGAAAATGAATTTGAAATCGTTTTAAAATGAATTTATAAATGACTTATAAAATACGATTTAAATGGATATCGACGAAATATGTATAATATATATATATATTACATTAATTTAATGGCCTGAACAGAACGCGCCGTGCAGCAACCGTTCGCGAATTTCGACCATTGACTTCGAATTGACAATACGGGTGATTCGACCGCCGGATCATCCTAAAATCGGAATCGTTGGGTTCGTACCGAAAAGATATTTCCAATGAATATAAGAGATTTGAAATCTAACGGTTGGATATGGAATCATGTCTAAATCAAATTTGAAAAAGGTCGATATGGATGCAGTTCGGTGGCCGTTATTGGAAACCGACTGTACGGGCCTTGATAAAATTATTAAAAATATGGAAAATTATGTAAAACCATAATTAATAATTTGGAAAGATTTTGGATGAAAATTTTCATATTTGAAAAGATAAAAATATATTTTATCGAAATGAATTAGTTATTAACTAGAATAATAATCCAATGTTTAAAATAAATAAATTGGATTTTGGGTTGTCGTGAACGGTGTCTTTAATAACATTGTTCTTTAACCCTAATTAGAAAAGAATAAATCTTTTAAATAATAATTAGAGAAGTAACCAATTAATTAATATTTAATTGGAATTGAATTGAAATTGGATTTTTGTGTTTATCGTGAATAATGTTTTAAATAACATTTGTTCTTTAACCAAATTAACAGTGAAGATATGATTTGGAATTTATAAATCTTTTTATTTGGATTTAATGGAAATTTTCCAAACTAAAGTTTACCAATTTAATAAATTAAATTGGAATTAAATGGAATTCTATTTGGTAATAATCGAGATGAGCTTCTATGAATGAAGACCGTTACTATATATGGAATTTAAAAGGCTTTGCCGCTATTCCATTTATATTATTAGTCTGATACGGGAATTTATATCGATTATGTACTATTATGATTTCCGTTTAGATTACATTTTGATGGAAGATGATTTTGGGTTTATAGTGAACCATGTTTTAAATGACATTGGTTCTTTAACCTAGTTAAAGATAAGATTAATTTCTTAAATTTGAATAATCATAAAGTAATGATTTTTGGATATTAAAACCAAATTGGAGTTTTAATGAATTTTTAATTAGATTAAAATGGGAATGAGATAATTAAATTTATCGAATTCTTGAAAGGATCGAGAATGGAGTACCACCAGTTTTACTCTATGCGATAGTTAAATCTTTAATTAGATTTAAACGTAAAAGGGTAATTAATTTTACCCAAAGCACAGCGGGTGTTAGAATGGAGTGCTACCAGTTTTTCTCCATGGGATGAATAGATTGAGATTGGAAAATAATAAATGTGTGGTAAGGTTCGATAATCCCAACTAGTTCATAAAATCTTTAGAAATTAATATCCAAAGGAAGATTAAATAATAAATTTAAAAGGATTTATCTTTGATAATATTAATGGGACATTTCCCTAATAATGTGAATATTTTATTAAAAGAATATTCTGAATTGGAATGAGGCGTATGATGTGTTTTTATAGCACTTGATTATTGATTATAAAATATGCGAGTTATTCGGAAAGACCAGGTTTAACCCATTCTGAATAATTACTACAACGATTAAAAGTCAATGATGAAGACGATGGTTGAAGACCGGAGATCTTCACATCGTTTGGGTGATTACTGATGTCTTGATCGGGCCGTACACCCAAGACAAGGTAATAAGTGGTGATCGTCCAAACGTAGTTGGAGATCGACCGGATATGCAAGGATCTCTCTCTTTTGTTGGACATATGGGACGAGGAATAAGGTGCCTCCGGTTTCATTCAGACCCAAAACAGACTTGTAAATGGATGGTAAGCCTGACGTTGTTCTCCTTTATGTTGTATTCGTTGATCTCTGCTAAATATATATCTTTTTGGTGGCGGAGAATTCATTCTCTTGCTTAACACCCTTCTCTGAGACGTATGAGCTCAGAGGTTATATATTGGCAGAAATCAGTGACATAGTATGGATTGACATTATGACATGTTGAGATGCATGGATCAAGGCTTTTGTTGAAAAGCAGTGTAATAACCCGGAAATCTGAGCCAATTTAAATTTTTTATTTTGGCAATTTTATTGAATTTTGAATATTTAAAATGATTTATTTTAAATAATCACGACGAGAAATTTATTTTGAATAGAATTAGAACGTATATATTTATATAGATCGTCGTTAGAATATAAATATTTATTTTTAATTATAAAAGGAATTGAAAATGGCGCAGTAGTTTGATAATTCGATTTCAAATTTCAAATGAGTGTACAGGATTCAAAATAAATCGGATTTTGGCGAAACCAAAAATATTAGAATCTATTGAGAATATCTTTCCAACAAATCCGAAAAATCAAAATTTCATAGCGGGGATAAAAGTTATGCCCAGTGGAAAATTCAGAATAGTTGTTATGGAATTATGGCCCTTAAAAATAGCAATTTTGCAAACGACATCGGTTTTCGACGAAACCACTTTTTTTGGATCCGTGATGTCAAATTATTGCTAGATTCCAAAATTCGTAATTTTTTGAATCAATATGTGTGCGTGGCAAAGGAAAACGCGTTTGACCAGTTTCAGTTGATTTTAATCGACTGGAAAATGGCCATTTTTCAAACGGTCTCGTAATTTGATGAAATTAGTGTTGTTAGGACTGTATCGTCAATATGAAGCTAGAAATATTTTTCGGGAATTTTTAGAGTCCGTATGTGGCCCCGGTAAATTGAAATGTGTGTTCAAATTCAATATATAGAATTATATTTTGATTTTGACGGAAACTGATCGAAACAGTCGAATATGTTTGCGAAACATATCCCATTGTGTTCGGAATAGGTGTAATTAGCTAGGGACGAAAGTCGGTGGGCCTCGTTTGGGGTTTTATACAAAGTCAACTCTATATGGAAAAATAATAATAAAATAATATAATAAATATAAATTATCTCCCTCCCCCCTTAGTTTCTCTCACCCCGTTCAGTTAAAATAAAAAGAAGAAGAAAAACCCAAAGAGAAAAACGCGATTCCCCTTCGCAGCCGACCGCCGCTGCTCCGGCACCCCCCCTCGTCGGCGATACTCTCTCCTCCCTGTAACGAACTAGGATTTTCGACCCCGAAAATCAACACCAAACTACCATGTTAATTATTCAGGTATCGAACATTCCAGATCATTAATAGAAAGAAGTTAGAGGGTGAGAATAGATAAGATAGAAAATTAGGATAGAAGAAGAAGGACAACACAATCAGAGTAAACATGAAGCTCACAGCGGAACGAATAAAATATATTATGACATAACTTTGAAATAAAGCAGTATATGTATACAATAACATTATCAGAGTACACACTTACACACATTGGAAATAACAATAGCTATATAGTCCTGAAGCCTCCTGCTTCAAGCTCATCCAAGTATATCTGTAAAGACCTGAACTACTTGACTGCCCGTACAAATTTGGGCACCCAAGAATTTAGGGAAAAACAAAACAAAACAAAATAAAATCTGGGTCAGTCATGGGACTGGTGTGAGTAAACGCAAATCATTTAGTTTACTTTTCAAAAATCCTTGGTTTTTACCTTACGATAACCCAAAACTGTTTTTTTTTTAAATCAATACTTCTCTGATATTATAATAATGTCTAATCACAAGTAATATCAATCTAGCAGAACGCTTGCATCTCATGTTCCACATATATAGTATACAAACAAAACCCGCAGGCGCTTATTGGAGATTGGATTCCAACTATGACAAGGTATGGGACCACCCGCCGATAGTGTATCTCTAGAGACGAATACATTGGGTTCAACAAGAACGTCTTGCAACCCGACCCATACATGACCGACCACTCATTTCCCTTAAGTGTATCGAATGTATATCACCAACAGTTGGGAGCTACCCACCGTCTTCCCGAAAAGGGACAGCATCGATCATAGGTAAAAGAATGAAATGGATTTTCTCTAGATAGGTGATATACACCCTAATGGGAGCGACCCACTTAGCCAAGCTGCCTGCCCGATTTCTGTCATTTCCCGGTTGATGAGGCTTGAGGTCATAACGTATCTTTAACACATCATACATTCATCTACTTTGAATGCCACATCGTCATACCCGCCAAATCACAAATTGATTTCCTCAAAAATACCATGGGTATAAGTCTAAGAGAAACGAATTCCTCCACCACCAAACGTAAGTACGTTTGAAGAGATCAACTTACGCGATCCGTTAGATATACTTTGTCAGACATTCGTCCATTCACGTTTGTCCTGGGACTGGACAAACCAAAGGCACTATTCTGTAAACAGGGTAGCCCTTGCATAACTCCGTCTTCAATATTTGATCGCAATGCTAACGTCCATACAGAGTGGTTTTCAGATAATATATATGATCCCGCTCTCTCCGTACTGACGACGATAAAATGGTCAAAAACTTCGATAGTCGGTGATTTAACTATCAAAGAAAAACAAGTGTGTAAACAACGATTTCATTTCCAGATGGAAATTCTATCGATCAATCATCAATCATCAATCAACACTTATCTCTTTTGATTAAATTAATCATGTATTTATTCATTTCCCATTTCTATATACTCATTATTTCTATTTTTCTAAATTTAGGAAATATACGTCATCGATCATTGGAAAACATTTCCATCTCTGTTTCACGTATCACTGCCATTTCCAGTATTCTTTCTCATCAGCATTTCATTTTCTATGATTAGAAAATATCTCTGATTTTATTTGGAAAATGTTTCCAAAATAGATGTTTAAATAAAACATCACTAAGCCAATTTAAACCATTACACTCATTAACTAAATTCACTTAATTAATCCTCACTATCGAACCTTATCCATTTCTTGGTTAAAAACGAAGTCAATCAAGTTGGGATATAATTAATAACCTCTCAGACCTTAACTGAACAACATTTCTAAACTCGAAATAGACAAAGTTCACCTTTCAAACCTTTAACAACTTCCTTACGTAACCCGGATCCTATTTATGAACCCCTTCTTTATTTTAAGACATTGATTTTAACTATAGCGTTATAATTTCTTTCTTCTTAAATATCCAACTTTAAAATGAAACTTTTATTCCTTAATTTAACTAAATAACTAAACCACTAATCTATTAATAAATAAGTAAATCTTGATTAAACCGGAAAGTAAATATTTCTTTCCCGAACTCGATATAATTGATTCAGTGTATAATTCTCTTTTTCGAATAATCTCTATTCGATGGCTCCCTTTTGAATAAACTATATTCGATATCTTTTCCTTCGAATAACTATATTCGATAATCTCTCTTCGAATGATTTACATTTGATTACCCCTCATCGAATGATTAACATTCGATTAACTCTCTTCGAATGATTTACATTCGATTAACTCTCTTAATTCTGTTCGAATACTATTTCGAATAACTCCTTTAATTCTTTTCGAATAAACTATTTCGAATAACCCCTTTAATTCTATTCGAACAAACTATTTCGAATAACCCCTTTAATTCTATTCGAATAAACTATTTTGAATAACCCCTTTGGATTAACTCATTTGGATTAACTCGGATTGATTAACTCATCCTGACTAACTCAACTCGATTAACTCAACTTGATTAACTCAACTTATTTAACTACTATCGAATAACTAATATTCGATTAATTTATATTCAAATAACTATTTCTGTTTCAAATTTATTTCGAATGGCTAATATTCGATTTAACTCCATTCGCCTGACTCTAGATCGCAGCGATCACAATGGTTACGCCTGATTCCCTCAGGAAACATCCGACCGCCATAGACTATCTGCAGCCCTGCGAATTACGCTAGTAGTCGTACGAAATGGTAACACATCCTAAATAACTATGTTCGATCAATTCTAATTGAATAACTAATATTCAATTACTTTTGATTCAATTAACTCTATCTGATTTACTCTACTGATTAACTCTACTGATTATTCAGTTTCAAATATCGATGTTGAAATCGATTCTTATTCCTTTATATAAGTTCTGACTTATATATTCTATTTATACAATGATAAATATTTCATTTAATTTATAAAATATTATTTATAATTTATCTCTCCATCTATCTGTTAGAATAGATTCTATTTAAAACTTTTCTTTAAATCCATAACACGTTATACCCGTGTGCAAAGCACGGGTTTAAATCTTTCAAATGTAAAATTTCTCTTTTATACAATTCTAGTCACTTTTCAAGTAGTTTCTTTTAAAATCTATTTATTTACAAAATAAATCCCCTTTTTGATAATTCTATTTATTCTATAAAATATTTTAATTTATAAAATCTATTGATTTTATAAGTAACTCCTTCGATAATCGAACTATTCCCTTTCTATTTATCTTTCACATATTTCCTCTTTCCGTTCTAGTTATTTTCAAATAAATACCCCTTCAATTTTATCTATTTGATTAACAAATAAATATTCCTTTTTAATCTATTTATTTTATAAATAAATATTTTCTTTTTTTAAAATCTTTTGATTTTATAAATATTTTCTTTTTCAATATAACATTGAAAATTTCCCTTTTAACATTCCAGTATTCTTTCTGGTATTTAAAATACCATACAACAATGATCGGCATCATTCAACCATACAAAGTCAACAACAGATTTCATATCACATCATATAACACAATATATGAAAAACAGTAAAAATAAATGTTGAGGAACCCAGTTGGGTCCCTGCAACCTGTTTCCCTACATCCACAGATGTTAAACAATAAAATTAACATCAATTTCATTTTACTATGAAATATTATGCTAAACAGAATCAATATTTGATTAACGATTTATATCTATATCGTTATCTATATTTTCAATCAACTGACTAGCAGTTCAACCAAACAGGCAACACATAGCAAACAACCATTATTTATCAAATCTAAAAATATTTTATAAAAATATGATTTGAGCAGAGTTAGTGAGATTACTCACATTGGCGCGTTAACCGTTAAATAACGATTTGCGTCTGTTGATTCATATGGACAATTTATTTCGCCATAAATTGTAACAGGCGCCGATTCACTCCTGGTCAGTCTCATTGTGTTGCTCCTGTCCATACGATCCCAAGGAAACTGACGGTTCTCGATCTTTTCTCCGTATGAGCTAGATATCACGTAAACAAGTTAATACATTCTAATTTAAAATAAAATTTGAATTTCTATTCTCTTATTGGGCTTTCTAATTGAAACTAGGCCCACCTGCATATGACTAATCCCAATACCGATTTCATCCTTCTTCCTCCAGGAGTGTACAGCGCGTTGCTCCTTCCTGAACACAAACGATGGCCATTTCCCCATCTTTAAATAACACAATCCTCCTCTGTTTCTTAGCCAATTTACAAACTGTAAACACCATTTTCATCATCAAAGAAATCTCTATCTACCCAAACCTTCAAAGCACAGTTCGATGCACCGATCGTTTTCCATCCATCGGCCTCACCTTTGGCATACAGCAGAGACCACCGAACCTTTTTAATCCCAAATCAAACCAAAAATTTATAACTCAACCTACTCGACTCCATAAGCACAAAGATAACCTCGAATTCATGCTTAAAATACTTGGAATCCTAAACCCTAGACTGCGATTGAGAAAACCCAACACCCAAAATAGGCGTCGAACTCAGAAACAACCCCATAGGATTGAAGAGGAAACCGATGTGAACTCATATATATAAAATTCAGGATTTATAGAAATTTGTTTTGATTTCTTTTGATTTTTTCAAAGTCACGATTTTGGTATTGTGGAAAATGATGGCGGCGGTGACCCTTTTTGACCATCACAGAAAAATGTTTAGGGTTAGGAGAAGTTAGTGGTATTTATAAAGGGGTTTTATATTTTTTTATTCAAGTTTTTATATTCATTTTAAGCTATCGCTGTTTGTATTCACTGTTTAAAAATTCCTGTGATCACACACAATACCCAAAAATCACGGAAATGGACATGCACCTTCGGTTCGACATTTCAGTCCCAACGAAACTGGTTTCGTCGAATTCCGACTCCGTTTGCTCACATAGCGTATTTTTAACCATTAGATTATCGACTGTTTTTCGCATTAAAATCACCCCCGGCCACATACAGACTTCAAAAATCACGAAACTTGGAATCTAACAAAAATTTAATATTGCGGATCCAACAAAATTAGTTTCGTCGAATTCTGAGGTCGTTTGCAAAACTGGCTATTTTTAAAGCTCTAAATAACCCTTTTAAATATATAAATATATTTAAAAACATTTAAATTTAATATTTAAAAATAAATATTATCGTATATATTCATAACAGAACATCATACTGCTATACTGGGATTTATAACTCGATATTTCAAATCGAGTGTTACATCGATATTCGATTCATATTTAAAAAATCCATTTTAAAATATTAATAAATCGATATGTATTATAAAGGAATTCCATAGCGACTTTTCTAAAATTTGATTTGGACATAAATAAAAATCTATACGACGAAATCTCGATTTTTCTTTTCCACTAGAAAAATATACTTCACCAGCACCTAGCGTTTCTTGTTCCACAGAAATCCGATTTAAAACGAATCCTGTACATTCAGTTGAAGTTACAATCGCCAAATAGCGAACTGTAGCGCCATTTCGAGCTCGATTTTAATTATATTATAATTATACGTTCAAGCTGTCGTTAAATAATATATTCGTTATTCTAATTCAAATCTAAACTTAATTAAATATCACATATAATCCAATTCACACCATTTTGTGAATTTCACTATTTCTGACTATTTTCACACATTAAATATATTATAATATTATTTATTAAAATTAAATAATCCATATAATTTAATTCAACGATCATTTAATTCTCTATATCACTAATTAAATAAATTAATTATATCGCTGAAAAATGTGGGTCGTTACATTCTTCCCCCCTTAAAATAATTTCATCCTCGAAATTGCTAAGGTAGAAGACAGACCCTACCAACTGATTAAAAATTATTTGTTTAATTCTTAACTTCAGTTTCAACTAAATCAATTTATTTCAATATTAAAATATTAAATAATTTTGATTAACGAAAATTTTCAAAAATCCTGAAAATTTTTCTAACACCCGAAATTTTAGAAAAATTTCGCCAGCACCTCCTTTGTACCAGTCAATAGTTCAAACTTCAACTCGCCTCTCTAGGCCTTCTCCAATGCAAAAGAAAATCAAACAGCCAAATCGGCCCATAAATCACCAAATCCATAATAATAAACGTGTACCTTTTTGTCGGGCATATCATTAAATCCTTTTATTTTGCTGCCAATTCAGCATATACCAAAGTCATTCCAATCAATCTCTGATCAATTTATTCTCAACACAGCTATTCGCTTAAACAAGCCAATTACCATTTCAAACCAAATTTCCATCCTTGATTCCGAACTCCTAACTCATCAATCCAATACCATTTCAGATTTCTTATCTCATAACTCAAAATCTGATTTTACTTGATATATTATATTCCAATTAAATTTCCAGTTAATTGGTTTCAATTCAATGCATATTTGCTTTCACGAATTTTTTTAATTTTCTTTTAATTCATACTATCTGTCTTCTGGGAGTTTCCAAATAGCTTAGCTTTTTCTAAAGTCAATCATTTCCTTTTGGGTTTCAAAACAGATTCCTTTCTCAAAACAATTTCAAAAACAATTTTTTTGGTAGTAATCCGTCACTTACAACTCGAAAATGAACACTGATGATGTGGCCAGCATCATCAGAGTTATTTCCCAATTATCGAAGTGAGTTCATTACTATATCACTTTCAAAACCATATTAAACACTTTCATTTTGAAATCTTTTTCAAAATATCATTCACGATACTTCTAAACAATTTAAAATCTCCCAGGATTTTAAAATTTCTTATACTTAACTCAAATCCACTTACAAACACTTTTTTCCCAGTTTTACAATTTTAGTTCCAATTCTGATTTAATTGATCTGCTTTTATATATTACACTTATACGAATTCTGTTTGGTTATTTATATAACCATTTCAATTATAATCAACCAACACATCCAATATATGATAATAATTCCAAGATATACCTTTCTTTTATATCAAAATATATTTTGGGTAAAATTATTTCATTTACCATCTTTCAAAACATACTATGTTGGTTTATCGTACTTGAGTGTTTAGAAACTCCTATCGATACAGTGGATCAAACTGATCGACCAGAATTCACAAACTACTCAACCAATAAATCTCCATAATATAAAATCATTTTTATTCAATCTACAAATACGTTCACTCGTATATATACACTCAAACTCAATCTAGGGTATTACTAACCCCATCTCTACTGAGTCACAACTCAGAGCCAAGGTAATCACTCAACTTTCAGCTCTGATACCACTGTAACGAACTGAGATTTTCGACCCCGAAAATCAACACCAAATTACCATATTAATTATTCAGGTATTGAACATTCCAGATCATTGATAGAAAGAAGTTAGAGGGTGAGAATAGATAAGATATAAAATTAGGGTAGAAGAAGAAGGACAACACAATCAGAGCAAACATGAAGCTCACAGCGGAACAAATAAAATATATTATGACATAACTTTGAAATAAAGCAGTATATGTATACAATAACATTATCAGAGTACACACTTACACACAGTGGAAATAACAATAGCTATATAGTCCTGAAGCCTCCTGCTTCAAGCTCCTCCAAGTATATCTGTAAAGACCTGAACTACTTGACTGCCCGTACAAATTTGGGCACCCAAGAGCTTAGGGAAAAACAAAACAAAATAAACTTTGGGTCAGTCATGGGACTGGTGTGAGTAAACTCAAATCATTTGGTTTAACTTTTCAAAAATCCTTTTAAAAAAAGATAATCGTAAGACCGATCCACACATAAAAAAAGGACGGTTTTTACCTTATGATAACCCAAAACAGTTTTTTTTTAAATCAATACTTTCTGATATTATAATAATGTCTAATCACAAGTAATTATCAATCTAGCAGAACGCTTGCATCTCACGTTCCACATATATAGTATACAAACAAAATCCGCAGGCGCTTATTGGAGATTGGATTCCAACTATGACAAGGTATGGGACCACCCGCCGATAGTGCATCTCTAGAGACGAATACACTGGGTTCAACAAGAACGTCTAGCAACCCGGCCCACACATGACCGACCACTCATTTCCCTTGAGTGTATCGAATGTATATCACCAACAGTTGGGAGTTACCCAGCGTCTTCCCGAAAAGGGACAACATCGATCATAGGTAAAAGAATGAAATTGATTTTCTCTAGAAAGGTGATATACACCCTAATGGGAGCGACCCACTTAGCCATGCTGCCTGCCCGATTTCTGTCATTTCCCGGTTGATGAGGTTTGAGGTCATAACGTATCTTTGACAGATCATACATTCATTTACTTTGAATGCCACATCGTCATACCCGCCAAATCACAAATTGATTTCCTCAAAAATACTACGGGTATAAGGCTAAGAGAAACGAATTCCTCCGCCACCAAACGTAAGTACGTTTGAAGAGATCAACTTACGCGATCCATTAGATATACTTTATCAGACATTCGTCCATTCAAGTTTGTCCTGGGACTGGACAAACCGAAGGCACTATTATGTAAACAGGATAACCCTTGCATAACTCCATCTTCAATATTTGATCGCAACGCTAACGTCCATACAGAGTGCTTTTCAGATAATATATCTGATCCCGGTCTCTCCGTATTGACAACGATAAAATGGTCAAAAACTTCGATAGTCGGTGATTTAACTATCAAAGAAAAACAGGTGTGCAAACAACGATATCATTTCCAGATGGAAATTCTATCGATCAACCATTAATCAACACTTATCTCTTTTGATTAAATTAATCATGTATTTATTCATTTCCCATTTCTATATACTCATTATTTCTATTTTTCTAAATTTAGGAAATATAGTCATCGATCATTGGAAAACATTTCCATCTCTGTTTCACGTATCACTGTCATTTCCAGTATTCTTTCTCATCAGCATTTCATTTTCTATGATTAGAAAATATCTCTGATTTTATTTGGAAAATGATTCCAAAATTTATTCAATAGATGTTTAAATAAAGCATCACTAAGCCAATTTAAACCATTACACTCATTAATTAAATTCACTTAATTAATCCTCACTATCGAACCTTATCCATTTCTTGGTTAAAAACGAAGTCAATCAAGTTGGGGTATAATTACCTCTCAGACCTTAACTGAACAACATTTCTAACCTCGAAATAGACAAAGTTCACCTTTAAAACCTTTAACAAATTCCTTACATAACACGGATCCTATTTATGAACCCCCTTCTTTATTTTAAAACATTGATTTTAACTATAGCGTTATAATTTCTTTCTTCTTAAATATCCAACTTTAAAATGAAACTTTTATTCCTTAATTTAACGAAATAACTAAACCACTAATCTATTAACAAATAAGTAAATCTTGATTAAACCGGAAAGTAAATATTTCTTTCCCGAACTCGGTATAATCGAATTCAGTGTATAATTCTCTTTTTCGAATAATCTCTATTCGATGGCTCCCTTTCGAATAAACTATATTCGATAACTTTTCCTTCGAATAACTATATTCGATAATCTCTCTTAGAATGATTTACATTCGATTACCCCTCTTCGAATGATTTACATTCGATTAACTCTCTTCGAATGATTTACATTCGATTAACTCTCTTAATTCTGTTCGAATACTATTTCGAATAACTCCTTTAATTCTATTCGAATAAACTATTTTGAATATCCCCTTTAATTCTATTCGAACAAACTATTTCGAATAACCCCTTTAATTCTATTCGAATAAACTATTTCGAATAACCCCTTTGGATTAACTCATTCGGATTAACTCGGTTTGATTAACTCATCCTGACTAACTCAACTCGATTAACTCAACTTGATTAACTTACTTGATTAACTCAACTTATGTAACTCCTATCGAATAAATAATATTTGATTAATTTATATTTGAATAACTATGTCTGTTTCAACTTTATTTCGAATGGCTAATATTCGATTTAACTCCATTCGCCTGACTCTAGATTGCAGCGATCACAATGGTTACGCCTTATTCCCTCAGGAAACATCCGACTGCCATAGACTATCTGCAGCCCTACAAATTACGCTAGCAGTCGTACAAAATGGTAACACATCCTAAATAACTATGTTCGATCAATTCTAATTGAATAACTAATATTCAATTAATTCTGATTCGATTAACTCTATCTGATTTACTCTATTGATTAACTCTATTGATTATTTAGTTTCAAATATCGATGTTGAAATCGATTCTTATTCCTCTATATAATTTCTGACTTATATATTCTATTTATAAAATGATAAATATTTCATTTAATTTATAAAATATTATTTATAATTTATCTCTCCATCTATCTGTTAGAATAGATTCTATTTAAAACTTTTCTTTAAATCCATAACACGTTATACCCGTGTGCGAAGCACGGGTTTAAATCTTTCAAATGTAAAATTTCCCTTTTATACAATTCTAGTCACTTTTCAAGTAGTTTCTTTTAAAATCTATTTATTTACAAAATAAATCCCCTTTTTGATAATTCTTTTTATTCTATAAAATATTTTTATTTATAAAATCAATTGATTTTATAAGTAACTCCTTCGATAATCGAACTATTCCCTTTCTATTTATCTTTCACAAATTTCCTCTTTCCATTCTAGTTATTTTCAAATAAATATCCCTTCAATTTTATTTATTTGATTAACAAATAAATATTCCTTTTTAATCTATTTATTTTATAAATAAATATTTTCTTTTTATAAAATCTTTTGATTTTATAAATATTTTCTTTTACAATATAACATTGCAAATTTCCTTTTTAACATTCCAGTATTCTTTCTGGTATTTAACATACCATACAACAATGATCGATATCATTCATCCATACAAAATCAACAACGGATTTCATGTCAAATCATATAACACAATATATGAAAAACAGTAAAATAAATGTAGAGGAACCCAGTTGGGTCCCTCCAACCTGTTTCCTTGCATCCGCAGATGTTAAACAATAAAATTAATTTCAATTTCATTTTACTATGAAATATTCTGCTAAACAGAATCAATATTTGATTAACGATTTTTATCTATATCGTTATCTATATTTTCAATCAACTGACTAGCAGTTTAACCAAACAGGCAACACATAGCAAACAACCATTATTTATCAAATCTAAAAATATTTTATAAAAATATGATTTGAGCAGAGTTAGCGAGATTACTCACATTGGTGCGTTAACCGTTAAATAACGATTTGCGTCTGTTGATTCAGATGGACAATTTATTTCGCCATAAATTGTAACGGGCGCTGATTCACTCTCGGTCAGTCTCATTGTGTTGCTCCCGTCCATACGATTCCAACGCAACTGACGGTTCTCGATCTCGACTCCGTACGAGCTAGATATCGTGTAAACAAGTTAATACATTCTAATTTAGAATAAAATTTGAATTTCTATTCTCTTATTGGGCTTTCTAATTGAAACTAGGCCCACCTGCATATGACTAAACCCAATACCGATTTCATCCTTCTTCCTCCAGGAGTGTACAGCGCGTTGCTCCTTCCTGAACACAACGATGGCCATTTCCCCATCTTTAAACAACACAATCCTCCTTTGTTTCTTAGTCAATTTACAAACTGTAAACACCATTTTCATCATCAAAGAAATCTCTATCTTCCCAAACCTTCGAAGCACAGTTCGATGCACCGATCGTTTTCCGTCCATCGGCCTCACCTTCGACATACAGCAGAGACCACCGAACCTTTTTAATCCCAAATAAAACCGAAAATTTATAACTCAACCTACTCGACGCCACAAGCACAAAGATAACCTCGAATTCTCGAATCCATGCTTAAAATACTTGTAATCCTAAACCCTAGACTGCGATTGAGAAAACCCAACGCCAAAAACAGGCATCGAACTCAGAAACAACCCCATAGGATTGAAGAGGAAATCGATGTGAACTCATATATATATATATAATTCAGGATTTACAGATTTTTTTTTGATTTCTTTTGATTTTTTTAAAGTCACTATTTTGGTATTGTGGAAAATGATGGCGGCGGTGATCCTTTTTGACCATCACAGAAAAATGTTTAGGGTTAGGAGAAGTTAGTGGTATTTATAGAGGTGTTTTGTATTTTTTTATTCGAGTTTTTATATTTATTTTAAGCTATCACTGTTTGTATTCACTATTTAAAAATTCCTGTGATCACACATAATACCCAAAAATCACGGAAATGGACATGCACCTTCAGTTCGACATTACGGTCCCAACGAAACCGGTTTTGTCGAATTTCGACTTCGTTTGCTCACATAACGTATTTTTAACCTTTAGAATATCGACTGCTTTTCACATTAAAATCGCCCATGGCCACATACTGACTTCAAAAATCACGAAACTTGGAATCTAACAAAAATTTAATATTGCAGATCCAACAAAATTAGTTTCGTCGAATTCTGAGGTCATTTGCAAAACTGGCTATTTTTAAAGCTCTAAATAACCCTTTTAAATATATAAATATATTTAAAAACATTTAAATTTAATATTTAAAAATAAATATTATCGTATATATTTATAATAGAATATCATACTTCTACACTGGGATTTATAAATCGATTTTTCAAATCCAGTGTTACATCGATATTCGATTCATATTTAAAAATCCATTTTAAAATATAAATAAATCGATATATATTATAAAGGAATTCCATAGCGACTTTTATAAAATTTGATTTGGACATAAATAAAAATCTGTACGGCGAAATCTCGATTTTTCTCTTCCATTAGAAAAATATACTTCACCA
The DNA here is from genome assembly GCA_030737875.1 of Allium sativum. Lineage (NCBI taxonomy): Eukaryota > Viridiplantae > Streptophyta > Magnoliopsida > Asparagales > Amaryllidaceae > Allium > Allium sativum. The sequence goes on from CM060912.1 coordinate 438,431,280, forward strand.
GCTCCTAGCATTTCTTGTTTCACAGAAATCCGATTTAAAATGAATCCTGTACATTCAGTTGAAGTTCCAATCGCCAAATAGCGAACTGTAGCACCATTTCGAGCTCAATTTTAATTATACATTCAAATTGTCGTTAAATAATATATTTGTTATTCAAATTCGAATCTAAACTGAATTAAATATCACAGATAATCCAATTCACACCATTTTGTGAATTTCACTATTTCTGACTATTTTCAGACATTAAATATATTATTATATTATTTATTTAAATTAGATAATCCATATAATTTAATTCAACGACCATTTAATTCTCTAAATCACTAATAAATAATTAAATAAATTAATTATATCGCTGAAAAATGTGGGTCGTTTCACTCCCTCCCCTCTGAAAGTCGCGAAACCCACTACTCCTTCCTCCGTTGTTCTCCTCTTCTCTCTCTTCCCCGGATAAAAAACCCTAAACGAGTCAACCCAATCTGCCGCCCAGACCTCGCCTTCGACCTCGCTGACCCGCCACGCCATCCTCCGCCTTCTCCGATGCAAATCCGCCCCAACCCTCTCTCGCTAGAAACGCTGTAAGTTTTCTTCTTTGTTTATTTATATTTATATATTTATTTAAAGTAATTAGCTGATAAAAATATAATTTACATAAAAAAATCAGTTTTTGTTTGAATATAATTTACATAAAACATCAGTTTTTGTTTGAATATAATTTACATAGAAAAATCAGTTTTTGTTTGAATATAATTTACATAAAAAAATCAGTTTTTGTTTGAATATAATTTACATAGAAAAATCATTTTTTGTTTGAATATAATTTACATAAAAAATCAGTTTTTGTTTGAATATAATTTACATGGAAAAATCAGTTTTTGTTTGAATATAATTTACTTAAAAAAAACATTTTTGTTTGAATATAATTTACATAGTGAAAAATATAGTTTTGTCATATGAAAGGCGAGTGAAAACTATAGTTTTGTCATATGAATGGCGAATGAAAAATATAATTTTGTCATCTGAAAGGCGAGTAAAAATATAATTTTTGGCATATGAAAAGCAAGATAAAAATTTGATTTTTAGTATTGGAATAGCATAATAAAAATATAATTTATATAAGATAGAGAATATGAAAATACGAATTTTATATATGTAGCGTTGAAATAAAAATGTGATTTTTATTGTGAACAGCATGGAAAAATTGGAGTTAGAATATCAAGCGAATCCGAACCGTTCAGAAATGAAATGGCGGAGTGGAGCCCCAAGGTGAGAACTCCTCACTTTTATTTTAATTTCTAGTTGAAATATATACTAGGATGCAGACGGTGTTTAGTAGCACCCGACACCCGTCGTCCACAGACCATGGATGACTTGTTTGTTTGATTGTTGTGTTGTGAAATTTGATTGTGTGATGTGGAATGAAATAAAATATTTTATAGTGGAAAATATTTTATAGTTAAAAATATAATTTTTAACGTGTATATAAAATAAATAGTAATAAACAAATCGGACGATTTGTTTATATACACTGATTTGACTGATATTGATTGGGACGATAAATTTTACACATCGCCCAACTGCACAAATAAAAATATGTGTTTGTTGATTTGAAACCCCACACCGGTATTGGGATGATATTTGACGTACACTAATCCTGATTGTTTAGTTGTATGTCAATCGATGGGTTGACAGACCGTGTAAGCGTTAATTATTGATATTTAATGCTTATTTAGTTGTGTGGTGCACTATGGATGATGGTTGATTATTTATCGTTGCTATTATATACATGTGTTGTATGGAATCCATATAATTAACATTATATGGTAATAGATTGGGCCTCATTCTAATTTGGAAAAATAGAATAAATATTCATGTGTTGAATAAAAATATAAATATTCATGTGTTGAATAAAAATTAATATTCATGTGTTGAATAATATAAATATTCATGTGTTGAATAGAATACAAAAATTCATGTGTTGAATAAGATATAAATATTCATGTGTTGAATAAGAATATAAATTCATGTGTTGAATAAAATAAAAATATTCATGTGTTGAATAAAAATATAAATTCATGTGTTGAATAGAATATAAATATTCATATGTTGAGTAAAATAAATATTCATGTGTTGAATAGAATAAACATTCATGTGTTGAATAAAAGCCGTGTTGATTAGATTTACGCCATTTTGACGTTATAGATATTTATATCGATTTTATTCATTTTTATAATGAATATAGAAAAGGAAGTGATTTCAAAATATAACGTTTTGAAAATATTATCATTTACAGATTAATGATATGGAATATTCAATTTTGATTAGAAATTGAATATGAAGTTGAAATCGTTTTGAAAACGAATTTAAAATGATTTATAAAATACATTTTGAAAGGAAATCGATGAAATATAATATATTTTTATATATATATATATATATTATCTAATGGCCTGAATAGAACGCGCCGCGCTGCGGCAGTTCGCGAATTTCGACCATTGACTTCGAATGGACGTTACGGGAGATCCGACCGTCGGATTCTCCTAAAACTGGAACCGTTGGGTTCGTATCGAAAAGAGCTTTCTAAAGAATATTAGAAATTCGAAATCTAACAGTTGGATTTGGAATTATGTCCAAATCAAATTTGGAAAAGGTCGCTGTAAGTGCAGTTCGATGGCCGTTGATGGAAATCGACTGTACGGGCCTTGATAAAATTATTAAAAGTAGTAATAATTTGTGTAAAATCATAAGAAATGATTTGTGAAGAATTGGGATGAGAAATTCGAAATTTGAAAAGATAAAAATAATTTTTTATCGAAATGAACTAGTTTTGAACTAGAATTAGAATCCATTTATTTTTAAAATAAATAAAATGAATTTGAAATGGTTTTGAAAATAACCAGAATTTCCAATAATTGAATTGGAATGGATTTGAATTGAAATTGTCTTTGGAATATTTCGATGTTGGATTTCGTGATTGTACAGATATTGTTATGGAAATTTGAAAGATATATTTATATCGTTATTTCCAATACAATATTTGTTGGTCGTAGAATTTGATATTGAATATAAGCCGATATATTTTCTATTCAGAGCCTTGTATTTAATATCAAATGTGATTTGGGTTTGTCGTGAATGGTGTCTTCATTAACACTGTTCTTAAACCCAACTGAGAAAAAGATTAAATCTTTTTATTTAGATTTAATGAAGTATATCAATTAAATGGTATTTAATTGGAATTGAATTTGAATGTGATTTTGGGTTTATAATGAACCGTGTTTTAAATGACTTTGGTTCTTTAACCCAGTTAAAGACAGGATGTGATGTCCCAAGTTAAATAATCATTGATAGTGATTATTGGGAAGATTAAAACCAAGTGGAGTTTTAATAAATCTTTAATTAGACTGGAATAATCGAGAATGGAGTATCACCAGTTTTGCTCCAGGCGATAGTTAAATCTTTAATTAGATTTGAACGCGAAATGGTAATTGAATTTACCGATAACACCGTGGTGTTAGATATGAAGTATGACCAGTTTTACTTCATGGGATGAATAGGTTGTGACTGGGAAATTAAATAAATGATTACTTCGGTGTGGTTCGCTAATCCCGACTAATTTGAATTGATATTCAAAGGAAGATTAAAGAATAAATTTAAAGAATTTATCTTTGATAAAATTAATGGGAACCTTTCCCAAAGTGTAAGAATATTTGAGTAAAAGAATATTCTGAATTGGAATGAGGCGTATGTTGTGTTTGCGTAACACTTGTTTATTATATACACGAGTTATTCAGAAAGACCGGGTTTAACCCATTCTGAATAACTGATTCGACGTGGTGTCGAGGATGAAGACGGTGGTTGAAGACCGGAGGTCTTCACATCGTTTGGGTGATTACTGATGATCTTGATTGAGCTGTACACCCAAGAGGAGGGAATCAGTTGGTGATCGTCCAGACGTACTTGGAGATCGATGGATATGCGAGGTACAAGGTGCCTCCAGTTTCGTTTAGACCCAGGATGGACTTGTAAATGGACTGTGTGTCTGACATTGGATTTTATTTTATGTGATTGATTTCTATTAAATATATATCTGTTTGGCGGTGGAGAATTTATTCTCTTGCTTAACGCCCTTCTCTGAGACGTACGAGCTCAGGGGTTATATTGATGGATATCAATCGCATGGAGTGAATTGCCTGTGTGGCATGCCTAAGTGGCAAATGATCAAGGATTTTGTTGAAAAGCAGAGTCTTGTGGTTGATGATCAAAGAACGGCCTGTGTGGCATAGCTTTGAGTAACGTTGATTCGCGAGCCTCACACCTCGTTTGTGAACCGAAAACGGGAGAGGACCTCAGGGAGGACATGCGTTTCTTTCTAGCTAGGGTGGTGTCAGTGACCTACCAACCCTGACATTTATATTATTTTCACCTGTGTGGTTGTTGCTGTTGCGAGGCGCCTCGGATATATCGGTGACTATGTGGAGCCGATGGAGTCATTGGGCTCATTTACACCCCGAAGGGTGGGGAAACGCAGTGTTTAGGCATAATAATCCACATCGGTGGACCGGCCCTGACGATCCAAGGCTTGCCTGCGCGCTTGCCTGAGGGGCAGGCTAGAGCGTCTCGAATTCGGTAGAGGACGACCCCTTGCTTCGGTTCACAGATGGAAATCCAATTTCCAAATACGACACTGTGCGGTTTTTATTGTATACCTATATATGGCGACATAGTGGTATGTGGCACTTATGCCATCTTTGATTGATACTTATGATTGAAATTGTTTTGACACTATACACTTATAGTAATAATAAAACATGAAATTTAGCGTATCAGGCATTCGTTGGCTATTATAAGGTAAAAACCCTATCCTCCGGCTTGCATTGCATTGTGTGATGGGACCTAGGTCTTATAATAGCTTCATTGTTCTTTATTTAGCCTTACGCTGTTGTTTTATGCACTGGTATTCTTGGGAGGAAACCCGTTCCGTGTTATACGGCGTGGTCCCTTGATTTACCTAACTTTAAAATAAAGATTAATAACTATTTTAGTTCTTACACCTGTCACATGACTGACTTGGAGTTTATTATTTTAACCTAAACTCTGGGTGCCCTTATTTTGACACGGGCAGCTAGTAGTTTTGGTTTTGCAGATTTATATTCACAGGATTTTGATTTACATCTGGAATGATATCCGAAAAGCTCTGTATCCGTATATCTCCTTCAGTTGTGTGTCGTATTATTTTCCGCTGCTATGTAATGTATTGTAATCTCTGATATTTTCTGTGTAATATTTATTCTTACTCTGTATTTTCTTGTACTCTGATGGAATTGTTGTAATTAACAATGAAATGTTCTTCTGTTTTGCGTTCTTTTGTGTGTTGTTCTCGAAGTATCCGGGCTTTCCTTACCAGGGAAGTTACGGGTCTTCACAAGCAGAGCCTTGTGGATGATGATCAAAGCATAGCTTTAATTAGCATAGCTTTGTGTAGCATTACTTCGCGAGCCTCACACGCCGGTATGATGGTGAACTGATGGTCAGGTCAGTATGCTTTCAATATGAGGATGGATTCGATCGACCGAGATGAGCTAAGTGTGGTCGCTCTACACTCAGAGGGATAGGGCACACCCCCGATTCCCAAAGGGAAAGAGTAAGCGATGTTTTCTCTCGTTGGGACGTAAGCCGTAGTGATACTTGATTTCCTAAAATGGCGAATGTGCATTACGGTGTTTTCTCTAGCTGGGACGTAAGTCGTTGTGTAATTCCCTACGCGATAGATCTTTCGAATCAGCAGCCATCATGATGGAAATCCAAACTTCCAATACGACATTTTGCGGTTTTAATTGTAAACCTATATATGGCGACATAATATATGATACCTATGTCGCCTATGATTGATACATTTACTTTCGAAATTGATTTCTACACTATAAACTTATAGTAATAATAAAAGATAGATTTCGCGTGTCAAGCATATTTGGCTATTATAAGGTAAAACTCTATCCTTCGGCTTGCGTTACATTGTGTGATGGGACCTGATTCTTATAATAGCTTCATTTTTCTTAAATTAGCATTGCGCCGTTTGTTTTAGGCACTAGTATTCTTAGGGGTAAACCTGTTCCGTGTTATACGGCGTGGTCCCTTGATTTACCTAACTTTAAAATAAAATTAATAACTGTTTTAGTTGTCACACTAGTCCCATGACTGACCTGGAGTTTATTGTTTTAACCTAAACTCTGGGTGCCCATATTTTTCGCATGGGCAGCTAGTAGTTTTGGTTTTCGCTGATATTTCTTTTCACAGGATCCTGAATTAGAACTGGAGCTATATTCGGCAAGCTCTTTATCCGTATATCTCTTTCATTTGTGTCAGTTGTTATTTTCTGCTTCGCATTATACTTATGTATTATTTTCCGCTGCTATGTAATTTTAAATCTCTGATATTGTATTTCCGATGTGTAATATTTATTCATACTCTGGAATATTCTTGTACTCTGATGTAAATTGTCGTAATAACAATGAATTATTCTATTGTTTGGGTTCTAATTTTCGCGTTCTCAATTCAATCCGGGCTTTCCCGAAAGGGGGAGTTTTGGTCGTTTCATTTGGGATCACCACCCTCTAAGGATCCGTCAAACTAATACGATCTACAATAGTGTCTATCGGTATAATAAAGTATCAAAATAGCATAAGCGGGATTACCATATTACCCTTACACCATTTATATATTCCCATAGTATATACAGTACTGTAATTCCTCCGTAAACTATAGTGATATCAGAGGGTACTCTATATAAAACAGTACAAAACAAAATCGTAGTGGGCTCGTATAAGGCATGTGACAAGGCATACAAGGATTGCCAGGGTGGATTCACCATTTGCAGAGTCGGACTGGTGGTAACGCATAACAGCTACTACCGCCCACCTCGAGGCACACTCCCAAAATCAAAAGGGCCTAATCGAATCTCAACAGTAATAGAATAGTATCGAAAAAGTGCACTCGATAGGAGGTATGACCTCACTTGTCCCGATGTAGCTCCTGTTTTAGTCACATCAAGATGACACAAAGTAGTCAGTGTTTCGTAATTAATATGAAGTAGAAAATAGAGTCGATCGCCATCCATCCTACTTCATTCAGGATCTCCACCGCGTACACAGTTGTTAAAGTGGTTTTAGGTATTAGCAGAGAATATGACAATAGCCGATCCCAATCTCTTTAACAACCAATCGTTTACAATTTTCATAACGTAGCCATTATCTTATAAATCACTTTATAAAATAGATTATACGAAATCTCATATTCGAATTTGAAATCAAATTTAAATATCTAACAACGATTATATTTAAATTGAAAACAACTTAAATCATCTAAATCGAATCGGTTTAGAAACCATATCATAAAGTTCTCAATATATAGTATAAACGATACTATAATATTTAAGTTTGACTTTATATAATTTTTGAAAATATTCGCATAATGATTTTCAAACCAAATCGACTTAAAACATATTTCAAATACCATTTAAATCAATACCAAAATATTTAACTCCAAGGATATTTTAGTTTGATTTATACTCAAAAAATCCAAGTTTTCAAACTATTCAAGAATTCGCTTTAAGTCGATTCAAAATTTCAATATTTTGTTCGAGTTTAATATGTATAATTCTAATCAAGACTTATATTTCAAGTTAAACAAGTCATCAAATTCTAGTTTTGCCTTTTATAAGAACTCGTTTGAGTCAATTCAAAAATCCCAACCGCTTAGGTTCAAATTCATTTTTTATACAATTCAAATCGAAATCTTGGGTTTCAATTTAAACCAAATCATATCATATTTTATAACCCAAGTCAAACCATTACAATTCACTACTTATAAATTCAAATTAAATAAATATTTCAATTTGAACAAAACATATAATATCTTATAATTCAAGTCGTACAGTTCAAAGTCGTTACTTATAAATTCAAATCGTACGATTTAAAGACCATTCTTATATGTTCAACTTAACACATTTCTTGATTTATACCAATCACTTTAATCAATTCCATATATTAAACTTATATATTCTAATTCACGTTCAGTCACTTAAAATCGAGTTCATTTCATATCAATTATAATTCCAATTTAAACGTCAATTTACGCAAATTTCAAGTTTATTTTATTCAATATTTGAACCATCCAAATTCACATTCAATTGATTTAAAAACAAATTTATTCGTTAATTTGGAAATTTAGTTTCAAAAACAATTTCACAATTTAAGTTCATCTCTTATAAGTTCGAATTCAAATTCATATCTCGTATGAGTTCATTTGTTAAGTCAAGTATCGTCATATAAATTTAAATCTTTATATCTCAAATCCAAATCACGAGAAACTTAACATATTCACTTATAGTTTATTATTAAAGTTTATAAAATATATAAAAGAAAATTTTAACTTTGAAAATAGATATATGCATAAGTTTATAAATTCTAAAATAAATTAGAAAATAGATTTTAAACATATATAATTTTTAAAATAATAGAGTAATAGGTTTAAAAGAAATATTTATTATAATATAAAAGTTTAAAATACATATGTAATTAAATATATAGTTTAAAATAAATAAAATTATAAGTAAAATCTTAAATAAGAATTTAAATCTATATTTACTCATAAAATCATTTTAAACACATAATTTAAAATTTACAAAATAAAGTTTAAAAAAACCTTAAAATATAAATACAAAAATATAAATATAAATATAAAAATTTATTAATATTAAATTATTATTTTAAATTAAATTTTCCAAATAAATATACTTCGAAAAAATGACCAATGGTGTCCTATATAGTTTCCTACCCTACGGTCAAGTGATCGGATATTTATCATTTCAATCTACAATTTAAAACTTTCTACAGGTATATCATTTCTACCCACAATCCTAAATTCAGAAAAAAAAAATCAGGTCTATCATTTCAATTTATAACGATTTTCCCTATTCTAATGTCCGTTCGGGTATGTATCATTTCAACCGTTAGTGATTTTTCCTAGACTAGGTGTAACACCCTGTATTTTAACAACAGTAAAAGATAATACATTAAAGAATAATTAATTTAATATTCAGAATTAAGTGAAACGGACTGCGCCATTGCGTTCGTTCAGAATTTTGGTCAAAATAGACACCTGAATTACGTAAAACGGACACCGTATGAAGAAGTTATTAAGGTTTGAAGTTTATATACGCACAAGATAATTATATATACACATTATAATCAAAAATCAGTTCAAAACAGTTCAAATCGCATAATTTTGGGGAAGCAGGAAAAATCCCGCCCTGGGGTATCGACCCCATCAAAGGGCTGTCGACTTATGGGTCGACCCCCTTGCGGTAGATTTAGGCAAATTAGGGTTTGGTGAAGAGCTATATATATGGCCTCATTTTCTGGTTTCTCCACACCAAAAATAATGGAGAACTAGATGCTGCCTCTGCCCTGATCAAATCAAGTATTTTCTTCTACAATCAAGTCAATCAACTAGAGTTTAGAGATCTGTGATTCTGCAACCTTTCTTCTATTTTCTGAGATCCAAACACTGTGAGTTTATGTTACTTTTAGATCTAAATGTTTAAAAGTAAATCTCAACATGACTATTACTTGGATCTATGCCTGTGACTATTTGAATCATATCAGATCTGCTATAACCTGTTTATCTAAGTTATTCTAACATGACTATGACGTAGATCTAAACCTTTACATATTTATCATGTCAGTTCTTCCATTGTTTGTAGATCTAGTCCATTGTTTAGATCACATCAGGCTTGTTCCTATTATGTTTGTGGCTAAATCAGATCTATTATTAGTTGGATATCTAATTCATTGTTTAGATCTTACCATGCATATTATGATGCCCCTATTATGTTAGAATCAGTTCCATTGTCACATGTTCATCAGATCTGTTCCTATATACCTATCTTGTCATTATGCCACTATATGATTATGCCTATTTCTGCTATTATATGTTGAACTTGTTAGTATGGTCATTTCTGTCCTCTTCCCTTCATCTTTTTCCTTTTATAGCCAGGCTACTTTCAAGCCGAGGCATGCCGCTAAATTAAGAGAACGCGTTAAATTGGGAACAAGGGCAAAACGTTATGATTTGGGGCATAACTTGCAATTGGAACTTTCTCACAACTTGAATAAAATACATGAATATGAATTTGGGGCATAAATCAACTTGTGATTAAAGACCTTAATTTGGGGTATATGGTTCATTATGAACATAACTTGGGAAAGGGGCATGAAAACCTATAACGACATAGGAATAATTGGTAAATAATTGAAATGCCTAGAATTACAGTAATTAGAAACTATAACTGCATTTAGACACGAGGTTGATTACACTTGAGATGGAAGTCTGCCCGGAACCGCCCGACATATCCAGCGACCACAAGTTGTGATTCTAATGTGAGGGGTCTAAGTGCATAAACACGAGACGTGCTAAGGTACGAGGTTAAGTCCGACTTGTGGAAGAAGTCTGCCCGGAGCCAACCGACATTTCCAACATCCACAAGTGGTAGGCTTAATGTGGGAGGTCTAGCGCATTGTAACCACAAATGAATATGGTAATGAATTGGAATACTTAACCCAGTTGAATCCACAGGGATTGTATGAACATATAATTTGAGTAGGGGTTAAGTAAACTTGTTTGAAACAGTGGGTGGGTTAAGTAAATCTTGGGTAGGTGGGTAATATTTATATACATAGGCCCACAAAACTTAACATGTGGGAGTTATGCAATCTTTTGCTGTGGTATGGCATAACATGTGGAAAACCTAGTGGGGATGCAACGGTAGGGGAAGCTTGTATCATCTTGTGTGTGGGACTGGTTTCATTCATTAACCCATATATAGGTATCAAACGAGTACTCCGAACTAGGTCGGAGTCGGGGCATGCTTACTGGGCTGATTGTAAACGATCCAAAAGTGGGGGACGGTGTGGGCGGTGGATACCGACCGAGTCATGTGAGTGCATGGTCCTGACAGAGGAGGATAAGACGTCGTGACACCATTAGATATGGTTGTGCACATCTGGAAAACGAAGGGTTGCCGCTTTAGGAAGTGATACACCCTATTGTGGGTCTAGCACAGGGTATCTACGGAGTAAGAAGCCGATCGATTAGGGTAGTAATTGTAAGAACCCGTAACTTCCCCATGAAGGAAAGAGCGGATACTTTGAGGACAAGACATAACAGAACGTAGACGGAAGAACATTTCATTGCTTATTACAACAATCCCATCAGAATACAAGAATATACAGAGTATGAATAAATATACATTCGATAAATATCAGAGATTACAATAAATTACATAGCAGCGGAAAAACAATACAAAACACAACTAGAAGTAATACACGGATACAGAGCTTTCCGAGCATCGTTCCAGCTGTAAATCAGGATCCTGTGAAAATAAATCTGCAAAACCAAAACTACTAGCTGCCCGTGTCAAAAATAGGGGCACCCAGAGTTTAGGTTAAACCAATAAACTCCAGGTCAGTCAGGTGACTGGTGTGAGAACTAAAACAGTTACTAATTCAACTTTAAAAGAGAGTAATTCAAGGGACCACGCCGTATAACACGGAACGGGTTTCCTCCCAAGAACACTAGTGCATTTAACAAAACAGCGCAATGCTTTTTGGAAAAATGAAGCTATTATAAGACCCAGGTCCCATCACACAATGCAACGCAAGCCGGAGGATAGGGTTTTCCCTTATAATAGCCAAACATGCTTGGTACATTTAAAACAAATCATTTGATACTATTATAAGTGTATAGTGTCAAAACAATTTCAATCATAAATATCAATCATAGACGGCATGGGTACTATATATCATGTCGCCATACTAGTTCTACAATTAAAACCGCAATATCACATATTAGAAATTGGATTTCCGTCATGAGTCGAGGCAAGGGGCAAGCTCCTCTCCGTTCGAGACACTCTAGCAAATGTCCCAGGACCCCACTATGATCCTTGGAATCGTTTGTGCCGGTCCTCTCTTACTTTTGAGGATTGGCAATTCCTGAACACACGTTTCCCGGTCCTAACAGACCTAATATCGAGGCGCCTCATCCAACAACCACACAGGTGAAAAGTATATAAATGTCAGCCAGTTTAAGCACTGACACCACCCATAGCTAGAAAGAAACGTCGTGTTCTCCCAACGGTCCGTATCCCGTTTTTGACTCATACTGAGGTGTGAGGCTCGCGAATTCACATTATACAAAAAGCTGCGCCATACAGGCCGTGCTTTGATCATCAACCACAAGACTTTGCTTTTCAACAGAAGCCTTGATCAATTTCCACTTACGCGTGCCACACTGGCAATTCACTCCATGCGACTGATGTCCATCGATATACAACCTCTGAGCTTGTACGTCTCAGAGAAGGGCGTTAAGCAAGAGAATAAATTCTCCGCCGCCAAACAGATGTATATTTAATAGAGATCAATCAACACAGAATAAAATCCAATGTCAGACACACAATCCATTTACAAGTTCGTTCTGGGTCTGAACGAAACCGGAGGCACTTTCCTCGCATATCCATCGATCTCCAAGTACGTCTGGACAATCACCGAATGATTCCCTCCTGTTGGGTGTACAACCCAATCAAGATCATTAGTAATCACACAAACGATGTGAAGACTTCCGGTCTTCATCCACCGTCTTCATCTTCGATATTTCGTCGAATCGATTTTTCAGAATGGGTATAAACCCGGCCTTTCTGAATAACCCACGTATATAATAAACAAACGTTACACAAACACAACAAACGCCTCATTCCAATTCAGAATATTCTTTTATTCACAAAATCACATTCTTAGGGAAAGGTTCCCATTAATTTTATCAAAGACAAATTCTTCTAAATTTATTCTTTAATCCTCCTTTGGATATCATTTCAAACTAGTCGGGATTAGCGAACCACACCGAAGTAATTATTTATTTATTTCCCAATCCCAATCTACATATCCCATGGAGCAAAACTGGTAAGAGTCCATATCTAACACCACGGTGCTATCGGTAAAGTTAATTACCATTTCACGTTCAAATCTAATTAAAGATTTAACTATCGCTTTGGAGCAAAACTGGTGATACTCCATTCTCGATCACCTTTCAGATTTGATAATTTAAATTATCAGTTCACATTTCAATCTAATTAAAGATTCATTAAAACTCCACTTAGTTTTAATCTTTTCAAAAATCAATATCCTGTCTTTAACTGGGTTAAAGAACCAATGTCATCTAAAACACGGTTCACGACAAACCCAAAATCACATTCAAATTCAAATCCAATTAAACATTATTTAATTGGTACACTTCATTAAATCTAAATAGAAAGATTTAATCTTTTTCTCAACTGGGCTTAAGAACAATGTTAATGAAGACACCATTCACGACAAACCCAAATCACATTTGATATTAAATACAAGGCTCCGAATAGAAAATATATCGACTTATATTCAATATCAAATTCTGAAACCTACAAATATCGTATTGGAAATAACGATATAAAATATATCTTTCAAATTCCCATAACAATATCTGTATAATCACGAAATCCAACATCAAAATATTCCGAAGATAATTTCGATTCAAATCCACTTCCACTTTATATATATTGGAAATTCGGGTTATTTCCAAAACCAATTCAAATTCAATTTATTTATTTCAAAAATAAATTGATTTTAATTCTAGTTCAAAAATAGTTCATTTCGATAAAAATCTATTTTTATCTTTTCAAATGTGGAGTTTTTCATCCTAGTTTTTCCCAAATCATTTCTTATGATTTTACACAAATTATTGATATTTTTAATAATTTTATCAAGGCCCGTACAGTCGATTTCCATCAACGGCCATCGAACTGCACTTACAACGAACTTTTCCAAATTTGATTTGGACATAATTCCAAATCCAACCCATAGATTTCAAATATCTAATATTCATTGGAAAGATATTTTCGATACGAACCCAACGGTTCCGGTTTCAGGAGAATCCGACGGTCGGATCTCCCGCAACGTCAATTCGTAGTCAATGGTCAAATTTCGACGATTTCCTTTTAAAACGTATTTTATAAATCGTTTTAAATTCGTTTTCGAAACGATTTCAACTTCATATTAAATTTCAAATCAAAATTGAATATTCCTTTATAAATTCGTTTTAAATTCATTTCAAATTGATTTCAATTTAAATCGATTACAATTCAATTTCATTTCAATTCGAATTCACTTCAATATATTCGATTTGAAATCACTTTTCAATATTCATTATAAAAACGAATATAATCGATATAAGTATCGTTCACGTCAAAATGGCGCAACTCTAATCAACACGGCTTTATATATTTCAATCACTTCGTTATTCTATTCAACAAATGAATATTTATTCTATTCAACACATAAATCTATATTCCTTTCAACACTTGACTAATCTCAACGAATGAGTACTGTCAACACAACTATTTTTGTTATTTAAAATATTTTATAAAATTATGGTATCTTTCATTTGATTTTCAAATCAGACTCCAACTGTAAAGTAGTAAGAGAATGATTTTAAATATGATAAAGATGTAAATTTTATTATTTAAAATATTTCTTTCAACACATGATAATTCTTTATTTTCCCAATTGGAATGAGGCCCAATCAATCACCATATAATGTTAATTACATGGATTCCATACAACACATGTATATAATCACAACGGTAAATAATCAATCATCATCCAAAGTGCACCACACAACTGCATAAGCATTAAATATAAATGATTAATGCTTACACAGCCTGTCGACCAATCGATCGACATACAATTAGATAATTGGGATTAGTGTATACAAAATATCATCCCAATACCCGTGTGGGGTTTCACATCAACAAACACACATTTTATTCACACAAACGTTAAAAATAACATTTTTAACGATAAAATATTTTTAACTATATAAATATTTTATTTCACATCATGTAATCAATTTTCAAAACACATCAACAATCAAACATACAAGCCATCCATGGTCTGTGGATGACGGGTGTCGGGTGCTACTAAGCACCGTCTGCATCCTAGTATATATTTTAACTAGAAAAGAAGATTTAAAGTGAGAAGTTCTCACCAGCTAGCTAATCCAATACCATGACTCTTCTAATGTAGAAAATCTCCGTCGTTTCTTCTTTCATCACTTCCATTGCCCGTAGCCACTACATATATAAAAATCACATTTTTACACAGTTGTCTTTAAAATAAAAATCACATTTTTATTTGTTCACTTTCAATTTAAAAATCATATTTTTATAATCACTCTATATGGATAAAAATTCTAATTTTACACCGCTGTTCATATAGTAAAGATCAAATCTTTACTATCTATATAATATAAAAATCGTATTTTTATTATCTCTACTGTATAAAAATCATATTTTTATTCTTAACTAAAAATCACTTCTTTATCTATGACAAAAATCGCTACTTTCATCGAAGTAAAAATCATATTTTTAACACTAATCTACCTATATACAAATCTGGTTTTAAATTGATTAAACTAACCTAAACATTTAAAATAAATTAAAACAAAACAAAACAAAATAAATAAATAAAAGAAAGAAGAACTCATAGCGAATGGGGAGGGGGGTTTTGCTGCGAATTTGAAGTGGAGAGGGAGAGGGGACTGTTGTGCTCGCGGAGGCTGAAGGAGGGGGGTGTCGGGCTCTTCAAGTGGTCGGAGGATCGTCTGAGGGTGGAGGGAGAAGAGGGGCGGACGGAGGCTGGGTCCGTGGCTGAGGAGGTTGGTTTGGTGGGGGCTCCGGCGACTGGGTGGCCAGGCGAACAACGCGAGGTGGCGAAGGGGGAGGGGGGGTTTGCTCTGAGGCGTCGGTTTCACGAACGGAGAGGAAGGAGGGGGCGTAGCAGGTGGAAGATCGACGAGGGGGGGCGAGGGGAGCGGAGCGGGGAGGCGCTCGGCCAGCTTCGGCGGCGCGGTGGTGATCGAGACAAGGAAGAAGGCGTCAGGGTTTTTTCTGAAAAGGGGGCCAACTGATTTTATCGTGAGAATGAATTGGGGGGGGGGGGGGGTCTTAAGTGAAAAGGAAGGGTTATTTAATTATTAATTTAATTTAATTTTCTATATAAAGTTGACTTTTTATTCGGCATCGAAACGAGATCCACCGACTGTCGTCCCTAGCATTTTACCCCCATTCCGAACACAATGGGATATGTATCGTAAGCTGATTCGATCATTTTGATCAGTTTTCGTCAAAATCAAAATATAACTATATATATTGAATTTGAACGCGTATTTCAATTTTCTGGGGTCACATACTAACTCGAAAAATTCCAGAAAAATATTTTCTAACTTCGTATTGACGATACGGTCCTAACAAAACTAGTTTCATCGAATTCTGAGACCGTTTGAAAAATGGCCAATTTCCAGTTGATTAAAATCAACTGAAACTGGTCAAATGTGTTTTCCTTTGCCACACTCACATATTGATTCGAAACATTATGAAATTTGAAACCTAACAATAATTTGACATCCCGGATCCAACAAAAGTGGTTTCGTCGAAATCCGAGGTTGTTTGCAAAATTTCGATTTTTAAGGGCTAGAATACCATAGCGACTATTCTGAATTTTCAACTGGACATATCTTTTTATCCTCGCTAGGAAATTTTGATTTTTCGGATTCGTTGGAAAGATATTCTCAATTAGATTCCATTATTTTTGAGTTCGCTAAAATCCGGTTTATTTTGCACCCGGTATGTGCAATTGAAGTTTGAAATCGAATTATCGAACTACCGCGCCATTTTCAATTCTATTTATAATTTAAATAAATATTTATATTCTAACGACGACGTATATAAATATATACGTTCGAATTCTATTCAAAATAAATTTCTCGTCGATATTATTTAAAATAATTCATTTTAAATACTCAAAAATCGCTAAAATCGCCAAAATAAAAATTTTAAACTGGCTCAGATTTTCCAGGTTGTTGCTTTCTCCCCTACTTAAAACTTTTCGGCCCCGAAAAGGATCGAAGCCGAAGTTGTTTAACAAATCAACTCAACTTCCAGTATTCCCTATATGGCTTAAGTTCTTCGAATTTTCAGTTTCTAAGAACCTTTCAAATTCTTCAAAAATTTGGCTAACACCCCAAATTTTCGAAAAATTTCGCCATAACCTCCCCTGCACCGGGGACTTCGGGATATTTTGTATAGCCTCCCATGGCCTTCTTCAATCCAAAAGAAAAAGAAAAAGCCAAGAAGCTAGCCAATCGGCTCATAAAATCATCATCACCCAATCAAAACAGTAAATTATGGTAAACATGTACCTATTTGTCCGGCAAACAAATTTTATTCTTCTTCTCTAGCCTCCTTGCTATGACCTGTTCAATGTAAGTACATGTATATGCAAGCAAATGCGACCAATTTTCAATACAATTCAATATTTGATTCTATTAGGCTAAATGGTTCAAAATTTCAAACAAATAGACAAACAACACAGCCATCAATCAATTAGTGGGTTATCGTTTCGAATTCATAAATTGATATATATACAGAAAATCATGTTTTTGATGCCAAATCACAATAAATAATCTTATCTAGTTTTGGTTCTCACACCAGTCTAATGGAAATATATAGATATCACACCTTCGAAACACGAACATGAATATTGACGATGCCATGTGAAACACCCCACCTCCGTTAGGGTCACTCTCAAAGGGAATGCCCTAATTTTGGTGGAGGTTTATAAGTACAAGTCACAGATATAAGAACACATATTTGTAAACAGCGGAAGAACAACAAACTTTTATTTCATAAAGTCAAATACGTGTTACAACAACATCCTTTCCAGAAACATAGCATAACACTTTCATAATCTGTCTTGAGTACATGATTTAAAGAAGCATAAATAAAACATAGATAAACTGCAAAAGCCCCATAGTGGATTGTCCAAAGCCATAGTTCAAAACAGGAAAGTCCAAGCAATACATTTCTCTTCTTCAAGCTGGATGTTGAGATTGGTCAAGCTGCTGTGTTCCCTCCCTGAGGACCTGGGGGGGGGGGGGGGAACGGAAGAAAGAAGACGAAAGAAAATAGAGTCAGACATAAAGCCTGAGTAAGTCTAGTACTATTTTGTCTATGAATAAAGAACTGGGTGTGATAAGTAATAACAAGAAGTGGGCAAACACTATAACTTGGTTAAGTTGTCTAGGGTCGAATATACTATCGTACCCCATGTAAATCTCTGAACCCATATAAACTAGTTTCCAATTGGCACCCCATAATCAGGGTGATGTGATCCATTCAATGATGATCGGCTCCTACTCGCATAGTTACATGTGTCTTACGGCCCCCCGATGTCTGTAGTTACCTATGCTGGTCCCACCATGGGGTGCATCAAGTCCCATAGTGGCAACCCGACACAACCTTAGAGTGCACAGGTATGCTACTGGTGTCCAGTGCCTTATTTTTCTGCGCCGGAGTGTGTGCACGCCCGCACTCCGTTAGAACCTACACTGCTACACCACCGCCGTCGCTTTGACCTCTTACAATCAGCCCAGTAATCGTGCCCCACCCTGCCTAGTTTCAGGGTATCCTGATACACCTTCTAGGGTTACTGCTGAAAAGGGTCCCCCGTTACTAGGTTTTCTATCTCTAGCCAACATGCTAAGTTGGTTAAGTGTTTCTAACCTAACCCCCACCAGTCCGTTTAGTTTAGCATGTTCCATTTTGATTAAGTCTTTAGTCCACTTAATCCTAACAATCCTGACTCAGCCTTAATTGTCTTATTAAGGCCCTGACCTCTCACATTAGACAGGTATTGTTGTGGTTGCCTGTTGCCGGTTGGTTCCGGGCAGTCTTACGCCACAACTCAGTCTAACCTCGGGTCCTTGCTGGGCTCCATGTTTAACCTCCCACATTGGATAGGTATTGTTGTGACTACTGGACAGCCGGGCGGTTCCGGGCAGGTTAACATCACAACTCAATCCAACCTCGGGTTAAACACATCGTATTTTCTACATTTACATATCTTGTCATTCTTCTTTATTTCTTATATGTAAATATTTGCGGCCCATTATTAAGTTAATGGTGTAAAGGTTACACCAATCACGACCCAACCCATACTTGAATTTGGGCCCTTCTACTTTATATTTTCATTCATTAATTAATTTTTAACCCAACGTTATTTTCCCCCGTTTTACACGTCCGTTTATATATATATTGGGCTTAGCCTTTTAAAGCCAAATTTAGCCATGCGAAAAGGGGAGGCTTATGGCGTATACACAAAGAGGGGAAGGTGAGCGCATGAACTTGCAATACGACGTTGGAAATACAAAATAGAAATTGGTGTACTTGCATAGTGGTAACATAGGTGACATGAATCAAAGCATGTGAACTTGCATAGGTTTAACTACAACATGAACCTATATTCTTATTTAGGCATAATGTCAAACATAAGCATGGCATAAATACTTTTAGCATAAACACGGCATAATGTCAAACATAAGCATGGCATAAATACTTCTAGCATAAACATGGCATAAGTAAAGTTAAATTTATTCATGGCATAAACATAAACAAGTCATGTTCATAAGGTTTCTACATGTTTACAAAGGGGATACTTTGTTACTAACACAGAAGCATAGATCAACTTAATCATGGTTTAAGTCTAATCACATAACGATGGTATAAATATACTTATGCATAAATATTCCTAAACATGGTGTTTGCTTTAAACTTGCAAAAAGGGATTTTTGAGTCTAACCTAGCCATGTCTCACATATGTCATCATATAATTCTTTTAAACAAGATAGACTTAATCATAGATTTCAATTATGCCAAATATCATTCATAGCCTAGCCATATTCATAAGTTTTGCAAAAGCATGACTTAATACATGGATTATGGTGTCAAAATTCCAACATAGTTTCATATGAACTATAACAACCAAACTTGTTTCAATTACTTGCAAAATGATTTATGCACAAAATATACATCATGATGGCATAGTAACAAAGCCCCAACTTGCATGAATTTCAATCGACTACATACATGTAGCTTCAACATAGATTACATAATTTGCGCAATATTCCAAACGTATACTTGCATAGAACTACCGCATGTAGTTCTTTATAATGAATAACATAATTTTGCACAAATATGAATTACTTTATTATCCCAATTCAAGCATACAAATCAATACAGTTGTTTATTCATACCAAAGTAATACTCTACTTACAATGGTTGCGGCGAATTCTCTAATTAAGAGATATGATTCCTTTGTTGAATTGATTGGCTTTAGGTTGCTTGAATTGCTTTAGGCTTAGAACTTTCTTCCTAATTCTCTCTCTAGTTGGCGGCTACTCTTAGTCGTTCCTCAGCAACATGGCGGCTATGTTCTTAATTTGAATGAATAGATTAGGGTTTAGTCTAGGGTTGTTTATATAGAGGTTAGGAATTGATTAGGACCCTTGATGTTGCTAGGATTGATCATAGCCATTCATTAGATAGAGAGACCAATAAAAACCCGCCACCTAGCCCTAGTGACAAAGCAGACCACAGAAATTCGACCAAACACAGACCTGGCCAGCCAGGTTGACTGGGCTCGACCAGGTCGACACCCCTGTCGACAGGGCTGTCGACAGCCCTGTCGACATGGGTAGCCCAGGTCGACAGCCCAGTCGACCTGGGTGGCCTAGGCGGGCGTTTATCCGCCCTGGCCCACTGGGCCCGATTTTTAATTATTTTATTCTGTTTGAATTTTAAATTTAATTCAAAACTTCCGAAGGCCATATCTTCTTCATACGGACTCCGTTTTTCGAAAACTCGGACTCTATTTCGCGTATTTTTCCGAGACGAACGCAATGGCGTATCCCGTTTCCCTTAGTTCTTTGATTTCAGATTAATTATACTTTAATTTGTTAATTTCACAGTTATAGAATTTTCGGGGTGTTACATTCTCCCCCACTTAAAAGGATTTCGTCCCCGAAATCTTCAAGTTAGGAGGAATGTAAATCCTAACATCCAATCATCCATCTACTCATCCATCAAACACGAGCATCCATTGTCCTTAAAAGACTTCTAATGCTTCATGATCATATGCGAAGTGTGTGTGTACATGTACTTATCTAATGCAAAATCAGGCGGTCTACTAGTTCAGTTGACCTCCTTAATGCGAATTATGTAAGTGCCATGAATCCATTATGTATGCAAATTTCCCTATTCTTGATTCTACATGAGTGCACAATCATTCAATACAAATGCAGCATCCACATGACAATACATTAAAGTTCAACCATATACGAATACAAACATATATGCATATGCAATATGAAGTGACTGAGCCGATCTAAAACCTAGATTGTGTGTGTATATGCAACCACGAGCAACCACTAGCAATCACTTGCAACCACTTGCAACCATCATACATAACATGTTTCAACTACATGTTTCCATCCAAAAAGATTCTACCTAAAAGATACGGTCGAGGAAATATACCTAAAAAAAAAAAGATGGATAAAAGCGCAACTTAAGGAAAAAGAAAGATCAAGGATGTACCCTCGAACAGAAAAGGGTAGGCAGTACGTATTCTAGCTTCAGTTTCCCAAGTCCCGTCTCCCTCGGCGTCGCTCCACTGGACTTTGACGAGCTTGACTTCGCGGTTGCGTAGTTTCTTCACTTCCGTTCCTAAGATGCGGGTTGGAACTCTCCTTATGGTTGCTTCGCGTTCCACTTCGGCCTCTTCGAGGATATTTGGCTCTACCACTTCAGCAGACTCATGTAGACATTTTCGGAGATGTGAAACATGCAAGACGTTGTGGACTCCAGCCAACTACTCGGGTAGCTCTAATCTATAGGCCATTTTCCCAATCTTCTCGATAATAGGGAATGGCCCTACGAATCTTGGTGCTAGCTTTCCTGTGGTTCCAAAACGAACAACGTTTCTTAGCGGTGATACCTTGAGAAAAACTCTGTCTCCAACCTCAAATTCAAGGTCGGTCCTCCTCTTGTCGGCATAGGACTTTTGTCTGTCTTGGGCCGTCTTCATCCTTCTTCGTATTAAATCTACTTTCTCTGAGGTCTCTCGGATCATGTCTGGTCCAAGTATGAGCTTATCCGTGGATTCCCACCAACAAGTGGGCGATCGGCACGGTCTTCCGTATAAAGCTTCGAAGGGCGCCATTCCGATGGTTGCTAGATAGCTGTTGTTCTAGGCGAATTCTACCAAAGGAAGGTGGTCTTCCCATGTCCCTCCGAAGTCAAGGACGCATAGCCTTAGAAGGTCTTCCAAAACTCTGTTCACTCTCTCTGTTTGGCCGTCGGTTTGGGGATGATAGGCTGTGCTCAAGCATAACTGCGTTCCTACTGCTTTTTGCAGACTCCGCCAAAACTCGCTGGTGAAGATGGGGTCTCGGTCACTAACAATGCTAGATGGTATTCCATGGAGTCGAACGATTTCCTTGAGATAAAGTGATGCTAGGGATGAGGCAGTTCTTTTACTTTTGACAGGTAAAAAGTGGGCGCTTTTAGTAAGCCTATCCACTATTACCCAAATGCTAGTCTTGCCTCTCCTAGACCTAGGCAGCCCATCGATGAAGTCCATTGAGATGCTATCCCACTTCCACTGCGGGACCTCCAGAGGATGTAGTAGTCCGCCAGGCTTTTTCTGTTCCGCCTTAACCTGTTGGCACACCATACATTTAGAAACGAATTCTGCCACGTCCTTTTTCATGCCATTCCAAAAGAAAGTCCTTTTTATGTCTTTGTACATTTTATCCCCGCCTGGGTGTATCGTCATCTTGGAATGATGCGCCTCCTCGAGAACCTTCTTTATTAAATCGTTTGTCTGTGGGACGCATAGTCTTCCGTCTCGCCTTAGCAAACCCTTATCGTTGATGGAGTATCTGTTGAGGTGACTTGAAGTCTCACCCCTAATTAGCCTATCAATTATTTCCACAAGCTGAGGGTCTTCGCGTTGTGTTGTCCCTACTGAATCCACTAAAGTTGGGCGCACTTTGAGAGATGCTAGCAAGCCTGGTATGAAATCGGAGGAGGGCCTAAAGTCGAAGCTGGCTATAAACTCTAGGCTTTGTCTTTCAACAAACAATGGGCTTAGGGTCAATTTCTTTCGGCTCAACGCGTCTGCCACTACGTTGCCTTTGCCCGGAGTGTAGGAGATTTCAAAATCGTACGAGGCAAGAAACTCCATCCATCTTTGTTGCCTCAAGTTAAGATCCTTCTGCGAGAAAAGATATTTCAACGATTTATGGTCAGTGTAAAGTTCGAACTTCTCACCTAGGAGATAGTGTCGCCAAGACTTGAGCGCAAAGACGATGGCGGCTAACTCTAGATCGTGGGTTGGGTAGTTCTTTTCGTGCGCTTTCAACTGTCTTCCGCCATAAGCTACTACCCTTCCTTCTTGCATTAAGACGGCGCCTAGCCCTGTCCCACATGCATCCGTATAAACAGTGAACATCTTGCTCCCATCTGGCAGCGTCAAAACTGGGGCTGTTGTAAGAGCCCTTTTCAGTCGTTGGAAAGCAAATTCGCAATCCAAATCCCAATTGAACACTAGATTCTTCTTAGTCAATTTCGTGAGCGGAGCTGAGATTTTCGCAAAATCCCTTATAAACTTTCGATAGAAACCCGCTAGTCCTAGAAAGCTTCGGACCTCAGTTGCATTGCTTGGTGTCTTCCAATCCTGTACCGCCACTACCTTCGCAGGGTCCACCGCTAACCCTTGTTTGGATACTATGTGCCCAAGGAACCTCACCTCTTCTCTCCAAAAGTGGCATTTGGAGAATTTGGCTTTTAGTTGATGGACTCGCAAAGTTTCCATGATTGCCCTTAAGTGCTGAGCATGTTCCTCTTCACTCTTTGAGAAGATAAGGATATCATCTACGAAGACCACTACGAATTTGTTGAGGAAGTCTCTAAATACCCTACTCATCAGGTCCACGAAGTAAGTAGGTGCATTTGTCAAGCCGAAAGGCATGACAAGCCATTCAAAGAAGCCGTCTGGGGTTCTGAACGCCGTTTTATCGATGCTATCTTCAGCCACCCTTAGCTGATGAAAACCGGTTGCTAAATCGAGTTGGGAGAAAACAGACGCTCCTACAAGCTGGTCAAATAAATCGTCAATTCTAGGGAGAGGATGCCTATTCTTTTTCGTTAGCTTGTTGAGCTCCCTATAGTCAACACATAGACGGAGTGAACCATCCGCCTTTGTAGCGAACACCACCGGAGCGCCCCATTCTGAAATGCTCCTCCTAATGAACCCCTTTTCTAGAAGCTCTTTAATCTGTTTACTGAGCTCTTTCCTTTCTCGTGGAGCCATATGTCTAACGGGCAACGCAACGGGCTTTGCATTATCTACAAGATATACGCGGAAGTCTATTTCTCGCTTCGGAGGCAAGCCCTTCACCTCTTCGAAGACATCCGGATATTCCCGGACCACTCTAACTGATTGCAAGTTTTCAACAGAGGCATCTAGCGATTCAAGATAACTAAGCATAACCGCATACGAGGGATTACAAGAAATTTCCAAAGTATTACCGAGCTGGGTTAGGAGCCTAACAACCCTTTTCTCACAATCAAGGATGGCCCCATTACGGGATAGCCAATCCATACCCAAAATCAAACCATACCCCGAAAAGCCCAAAACAAAGGCACTACATTGAAATTCAACACTTAGGATAGAAATTTTCAAACCCAAACAGATCATAGACAAATGAGCTGGGCCCCCAACTGGGTTTGAAACAATTAAGGGGTCCTCTACCATACTAGTTTCTAGGTGCAGAGATTCTACTAAAGCAGACGAGATAAAGGAGTGTGATGCGCCAGAATCAAATAAAGTGCGAACGGGGTAATCATAAAGATAAACTACACTTTCTACAGAAGTATTTATACCTCGCTGTTGCAAAGGTGGCGCTTCTAGCACATGAACCTGTGCCCCTGGGGTGGATCCAGCCCTCTGCCCCTGTCCTCGTTTCTTTGGGCAGTCCTTAGCCCTATGGCCCGTCTCACCGCAAGAAAAGCACCCACCATTCTCCTTGGCCTTCTTTTTCCGGCAGTCCTTTACTAAGTGCCCCACTTTGCCACAGAAATTGCACTTCCTCTTCTCTTTGTTGCCTTTTCCGCCCTTCTTAAAGTCTGTCTTCTTGGGCTGCAAACCCTCTTTCTTCTTGCCCTTATCCTCTTCATTCAGCAATGCCATTTGCACCAATCTTTCATACGTGGCCCCCATGGGTATATGGGTCATGGCCAAACTGTGTAATGGCTCATTTAACCCTTTGACGAAACGGAGAGCCTTCTTGTGCGGGGTGTTGACTAGGTCAAGCCCAAACCTAGCCAGCTCATCGAACTGATTCACATACTCTCTGACAGTCTTGTCCCCTTGTTTAAGAAATAAGAATTTTTCCAACTGCAAACTTCTTTCTGCATCTGAGAGAAATTTAGTCTCAAACCTTGCCCTAAAGTCCTCCCATGTCTCCACTGGTCTTTCAGCATTAGTGACTTCCCACCAGTAGGAAGCCTCGCCCTTCAATAGCCACACCGCCAGTTGTACTTTTTGTCTATCCTCTACCTCAAAGATGATGAATAGGTCCTCCGTTTCTTTCAGCCAATTCCTAGCTGCTACGAAGGACTCAGTTCCATGGAAATCCCTTCCTCCCATAGCTTTAAAATCTTTACATATCTTAGCGAACGTGTTTCCCCGAGGAGGAGGTGGAGGAAAAGGTGCTGCTGCAGCTGGATGATTTCCTTCAGCTGGGGGAGGAGGAACGGTAGGACCTGGCTGAGTGGCCCTTGCTTCTAAGAACCGTCTAAACCAACCAGGTATTGGCACCCCTTCAGGCAAGTTAAGTTCTTGGGACATGCTGAAACAAAAAGGATAGATTCAAAACGAAGGATAAGAGATAGTTCCTATGGCTTTGGGGGGTGGACTTTGCCTTTTTAAAATAAAATAATATTTTTCTTTTTAAAAATGCTTCTTTAAATTTCCTTTTTGAAAATAATTTTTCAAAACTTTTTATCTTATCTGGTAAACCTGGCTCAGATACCAAGTGAAACACCCCACCTCCGTTAGGGTCACTCTCAAAGGGAATGCCCTAATTTTGGTGGAGGTTTATAAGTACAAGTCACAGATATACAAGACAGATATAAGAACACATATTTGTAAACAGCGGAAGAACAACAAACTTTTATTTCATAAAGTCAAATACGTGTTACAACAACATCCTTTCCAAAAACATAGCATAACACTTTCATAATCTGTCTTGAGTACATGATTTAAAGAAGAATAAATAAAACATAGATAAACTGCAAAAGCCCCATAGTGGATTGTCCAAAGCCATAGTTCAAAACAGGAAAGTCCAAGCAATACATTTCTCTTCTTCAAGCTGGATGTTGAGATTGGTCAAGCTGCTGTGTTCCCTCCCTGAGGACCTGGGGGGGGAAACGGAAGAAAGAAGACGAAAGAAAATAGAGTCAGACATAAAGCCTGAGTAAGTCTAGTACTATTTTGTCTATGAATAAAGAACTGGGTGTGATAAGTAATAACAAGAAGTGGGCAAACACTATAACTTGGTTAAGTTGTCTAGGGTCGAATATACTATCGTACCCCATGTAAATCTCTGAACCCATATAAACTAGTTTCCAAATGGCACCCCATAATCAGGGTGATGTGATCCATTCAATGATGATCGGCTCCTACTCGCATAGTTACATGTGTCTTACGGCCCCCCGATGTCTGTAGTTACCTATGCTGGTCCCACCATGGGGTGTATCAAGTCCCATAGTGGCAAACCGACACAACCTTAGAGTGCACAGGTATGCTACTAGTGTCCAGTGCCTTATTTTTCTGCGCCGGAGTGTGTGCACGCCCGCACTCCGTTAGAACCTACACTGCTACACCACCGCCGTCGCTTTGACCTCTTACAATCAGCCCAGTAATCGTGCCCCACCCTGCCTAGTTTCAGGGTATCCTGATACACCTTCTAGGGTTACTGCTGAAAAGGGTCCCCCGTTACTAGGTTTTCTATCTCTAGCCAACATGCTAAGTTGGTTAAGTGTTTCTAACCTAACCCCCACCAGTCCGTTTAGTTTAGCATGTTCCATTTTGATTAAGTCTTTAGTCCACTTAATCCTAACAATCCTGACTCAGCCTTAATTGTCTTATTAAGGCCCTGACCTCTCACATTAGACAGGTATTGTTGTGGCTGCCTGTTGCCGGTTGGTTCCGGGCAGTCTTACGCCACAACTCAGTCTAACCTCGGGTCCTTGCTGGGCTCCATGTTTAACCTCCCACATTGGATAGGTATTGTTGTGACTACTGGACAGCCGGGCGGTTCCGGGCAGGTTTACATCCCAACTCAATCCAACCTCGGGTTAAACACATCGTATTTTCTACATTTACATATCTTGTCATTCTTCTTTATTTCTTATATGTAAATATTTGCGGCCCATTATTAAGTTAATGGTGTAAAGGTTACACCAATCACGGGCCCAACCCATACTTGAATTTGGGCCCTTCTACTTTATATTTTCATTCATTAATTAATTTTTAACCCAACGTTATTTTCCCCCGTTTTACACGTCCGTTTATATATATATTGGGCTTAGCCTTCTAAAGCCCAATTTAGCCATGCGAAAAGGGGAGGCTTATGGCGTATACACAAAGAGGGGAAGGTGAGCGCATGAACTTGCAATACGACGTTGGAAATACAAAATAGAAATTGGTGTACTTGCATAGTGGTAACATAGGTGACATGAATCAAAGCATGTGAACTTGCATAGGTTTAACTACAACATGAACCTATATTCTTATTTAGGCATAATGTCAAACATAAGCATGGCATAAATACTTTTAGCATAAACACGGCATAATGTCAAACATAAGCATGGCATAAATACTTCTAGCATAAACATGGCATAAGTAAAGTTAAATTTATTCATGGCATAAACATAAACAAGTCATGTTCATAAGGTTTCTACATGTTTACAAAGGGGATACTTTGTTACTAACACAGAAGCATAGATCAACTTAATCATGGTTTAAGTCTAATCACATAACGATGGTATAAATATACTTATGCATAAATATTCCTAAACATGGTGTTTGCTTTAAACTTGCAAAAAGGGATTTTTGAGTCTAACCTAGCCATGTCTCACATATGTCATCATATAATTCTTTTAAACAAGATAGACTTAATCATAAATTTCAATTATGCCAAATATCATTCATAGCCTAGCCATATTCATAAGTTTTGCAAAAGCATGACTTAATACATGGATTATGGTGTCAAAATTCCAACATAGTTTCATATGAACTATAACAACCAAACTTGTTTCAATTACTTGCAAAATGATTTATGCACAAAATATACATCATGATGGCATAGTAACAAAGCCCCAACTTGCATGAATTTCAATCAACTACATACATGTAGCTTCAACATAGATTACATAATTTGCGCAATATTCCAAACGTATACTTGCATAGAACTACCGCATGTAGTTCTTTATAATGAATAACATAATTTTGCACAAATATGAATTACTTTATTATCCCAATTCAAGCATACAAATCAATACAGTTGTTTATTCATACCAAAGTAATACTCTACTTACAATGGTTGCGGCGAATTCTCTAATTAAGAGATATGATTCCTTTGTTGAATTGATTGGCTTTAGGTTGCTTGAATTGCTTTAGGCTTAGAACTTTCTTCCTAATTCTCTCTCTAGTTGGCGGCTACTCTTAGTCGTTCCTCAGCAACATGGCGGCTATGTTCTTAATTTGAATGAATAGATTAGGGTTTAGTCTAGGGTTGTTTATATAGAGGTTAGGAATTGATTAGGACCCTTGATGTTGCTAGGATTGATCATAGCCATTCATTAGATAGAGAGACCAATAAAAACCCGCCACCTAGCCCTAGTGACAAAGCAGACCACAGAAATTCGACCAAACACAGACCTGGCCAGCCAGGTTGACTGGGCTCGACCAGGTCGACACCCCTGTCGATAGGGCTGTCGACAGCCCTGTCGACATGGGTAGCCCAGGTCGACAGCCCAGTCGACCTGGGTGGCCTAGGCGGGCGTTTATCCGCCCTGGCCCACTGGGCCCGATTTTTAATTATTTTATTCTGTTTGAATTTTAAATTTAATTCAAAACTTCCGAAGGCCATATCTTCTTCATACGGACTCCGTTTTTCGAAAACTCGGACTCTATTTCGCGTATTTTTCCGAGACGAACGCAATGGCGTATCCCGTTTCCCTTAGTTCTTTGATTTCAGATTAATTATACTTTAATTTGTTAATTTCACAGTTATAGAATTTTCGGGGTGTTACACCATGGTCATTATCAACATCATCTCCGGGCGACTAGAGTGTGATTCTATATCTATCCAGTATATTAAAACTTTGAATATACGTTCATGACGCGTATATGCAAAACCTTTATATACTAGATTGTCCAAATTCAATATAAATAAATATTCAAATATGTATAAAACGATTTAAATTCAAAACAAAATTGTTTTCATTTGAAAAATATACTCTTCACACTCGTTCTAGGATACTGCTGATCCCATCTCTAACGAGTTATTCTAATTGGATATTACTAATCCAATATCTGATGAATTCTTTCGTATGGTTCTAATGTGTCTTGTTCTCGAGCTCTGTAAACCAAAGCTTTGATACCACTGTAAAACCCGGAACTTCCCCGTGAAGGAAAGAGCGGATAATTTGAGGACAAGACATAACAGAACGCAGACGGAAGAACATTTCATTGCTTATTACAACAATCCCATCAGAATACAAGAATATACAGAGTATGAATAAATATACATTCGATAAATATCATAGATTACAATAAATTACATAGCAGCGGAAAAACAATACAAAACACAACTAGAAGTAATACACGGATACAGAGCTTTCCGAGCTTCGTTCCAGCTGTAAATCAGGATCCTATGAAAATAAATCTGCAAGACCAAAACTACTAGCTGCCCGTGTCAAAAATAGGGGCACCCAGAGTTTAGGTTAAAACAATAAACTCCAGGTCAGTCATGTGACTGGTGTGAGAACTAAAACAGTTACTAATTTAACTTTAAAAGAGAGTAATTCAAGGGACCACGTTGTATAACATGGAACGGGTTTCCTCCCAAGAACACTAGTGCATATAACAAAACTGCGCAATGCTTCTTGGAAAAATGAAGCTATTATAAGACCCAGGTCCCATCACACAATGCAACGCAAGCCGGAGGATAGGGTTTTCCCTTGTAATAGCCAAACATGCTTGGTACGTTTAAAACAAATCATTTGATACGATTATAAGTGTATAGTGTCAAAGCAATTTCAATCATAAATATCAATCATAGACGGCATGGGTACCATATATCATGTCGCCATACTAGTTCTACAATTAAAACTGCAATATCATGTATTGGAAATTGGATTTCCATCATGAGTCGAGGCTAGGGGCAAGCTCCTCTCCGTTCGAGACACCCTTGCAAATGTCCCAGGACCCCACTATGATCCTTGGAATCGGTTGGGCCAGTCCTCTCTCACTTTTGAGGACTGGCAATTCCAGAACACACGTTTCCCGGTCCTAACAGACCTAATATCGAGGCGCCTCATCCAACAACCACACAGGTGAAAAGTATATAAATGTCAGCCTGTTTAAGCACTGACACCACCCATAGCTAGAAAGAAACGTCGTGTTCTCCCAACGGTCCGTATCCCATTTTTGACTCATACCGAGGTGTGAGGCTCGCGAATTCACGTTATACACAAAGCTGCGCCACACATTCCGTGCTTTGATCATCAACCATAAGACTTTGCTTTTCAACAGAAGCCTTAATCAATTGCCACTTACGCGTGCCACACTGGCAATTCACTCCATGCGACTGATGTCCATCGATATACAACCTCTGAGCTTATACGTCTCAGAGAAGGGCGTTAAGCAAGAGAATAAATTCTTCGCCGCCAAACAGATATATATTTAATAGAGATCAATCAACACAGAATAAAATCCAATGTCAGATACACAATCCATTTACAAGTTCGTTCTGGGTCTGAACGAAACCGGAGGCACTTTCCTCGCATATCCATCGATCTCCAAGTACGTCTGGACGATCACCGACTGATTCCCTCCTCTTGGGTGTACAACCCAATCAAGATCATCAGTAATCACCCAAACGATGTGAAGACTTCCGGTCTTCAACCACCATCTTCATCTTCGACATCTCGTCGAATCGATTATTCAGAATGGGTATAAACCCGACCTTTCTGAATAACCCACGTATATAATAAACAAACGTTACACAAACATAACAAACGCCTCATTCCAATTCAGAATATTCTTTTATTCACAAAATCACATTATTAGGGAAAGGTTCCCATTAATTTTATCAAAGACAAATTCTTCTAAATTTATTCTTTAATCCTCCTTTGGATATCATTTCAAACTAGTCGGGATTAACGAAACACACCGAAGTAATTATTTATTTTATTTCCCAATCCCAATCTATATATCCCATGGAGCAAAACTGGTTGACTCCATATCTAACACCACGGTGCTATCGGTAAAGTTAATTACCATTTCACGTTCAAATCTAATTAAAGATTTAACTATCGCTTTGGAGCAAAACTGGTGATACTCCATTCTCGATCACCTTTCAGATTTGATAATTTAAATTATCAGTTCACATTTCAATCTAATTAAAGATTCACTAAAACTCCACTTTGTTTTAATCTTTTCAAAAATCAATATCCTGTCTTTAACTGGGTTAAAGAACCAATGTCATCTAAAACACGGTTCACGACAAACCCAAAATCACATTCAAATTCAATTCCAATTAAACATTATTTAATTGGTACACTTCATTAAATCTAAATAGAAAGATTTAATCTTTTTCTCAACTGGGCTTAAGAACAGTGTTAATGAAGACACCAATCACGACAAACCCAAATCACGTTTGATATTAAATACAAGGCTCCGAATAGAAAATATATCGACTTATATTCAATATCAAATTCTGAAACCTACAAATATCGTATTGGAAATAACGATATAAAATATATGTTCCAAATTCCCATAACAATATCTGTATAATCACGGAATCCAACATCGAAATATTCCGAAGATAATTTCGATTCAAATCCACTTCCACTTTATATATATTGGAAATTCGGGTTATTTCCAAAACCAATTCAAATTCAATTTATTTATTTCAAAAATAAATTGATTTTAATTCTAGTTCAAAACCAATTCATTTCTATAAAAATCTATTTTTATCTTTTCAAATGTGGAGTTTTTCATCCTAGTTTTTCGCAAATCATTTCTTATGATTTCACACAAATTATTGATATTTTTAATAATTTTATCAAGGCCCGTACAGTCGATATCCATCAACGGCCATCGAACTGCACTTACAGCGACCTTTTCCAAATTTGATTTGGACATAATTCCAAATCCAACTGATAGATTTCAAATTTCTATTATTCATTGGAAAGATATTTTCGATACGAACCCAACGGTTCCAGTTTCAGGAGAATCCGACGGTCGGATCTCCCGCAACGTCAATTCGAAGTCAACGGTCAAATTTCACGAACTGCCGCAGCGCGGCGCGTTCTATTCAGGCCATTATATATAATATATATATATATTATATATATTTCGACGATTTCCTTTTAAAACGTATTTTATAAATCGTTTTAAATTCGTTTTCGAAACGATTTTAACTTCATATTCAATTTCAAATCAAAATTGAATATTCCTTTATAAATTCGTTTTAAATTCATTTCAAATTGATTTCAATTTAAATCGATTTCAATTCAATTTCATTTCAATTCAATTTCAATTCAATTTCAATTCGAATTCATTTCAATATATTCGATTTCAAATCACTTTTCAATATTCATTATAAAAACGAATATAATCGATATAAATATCGTTCACGTCAAAATGGCGCAACTCTAATCAACACGGCTTTATATATTTCAATCACTTCGTTATTCTATTCAACAAATGAATATTTATTCTATTCAACACATGAATCTATATTTCTTTCAACACTTGACTAATCTCAACGAATGAGTACTGTCAACACAACTATTTTTGTTATTTAAAATATTTTATAAAATTATGGTATCTTTCATTTGATTTTCAAATCAGACTCCAACTGTAAAGTAGTAAGAGGATGATTTTAAATATGATAAAGATGTAAATTTTATTATTTAAAATATTTCTTTCAACACATGATAATTCTTTATTTTCCCAATTGGAATGAGGCCCAATCAATCACCATATAATGTTAATTACATGGATTCCATACAACACATGTATATAATCACAACGGTAAATAATCAATCATCATCCAAAGTGCACCACACAACTGCATAAGCATTAAATATAAATGATTAATGCTTACACAACCTGTCGACCAATCGATCGACATACAATTAGATAATTGGGATTAGTGTATACCAAATATCATCCTAATACCTGTGTGGGGTTTCACATCAACAAACACACATTTTATTCACACACACGTTAAAAATAATATTTTTAACGATAAAATATTTTTAACTATATAAATATTTTATTTCACATCACGTAATCAATTTTCAAAACACATCAACAATCAAACATACAAGCCATCCATGGTCTGTGAATGATGGGTGTCGGGTGCTACTAAGCACCGTCTACATCCTAGTATATATTTTAATTAGAAAAGAAGATTTAAAGTGAGAAGTTCTCACCAGCTAGCTAATCCAATACCATGACTTTTCTAATGTAGAAAATCTCCGTCGTTTCTTCTTTCGTCACTTCCATTGCCCGTAGCCACTACATATATAAAAATCACATTTTTACACAGTTGTCTTTAAAATAAAAATCACATTTTTATTTGTTCACTTTCAATTTAAAAATCATATTTTTATAATCACTCTATATGGATATAAATTCTATTTTTACACCGTTGTTCATATAGTAAAGATCAAATCTTTACTATCTATATAATACAAAAATCGTATTTTTATTATATCTAATGTATAAAAATCATATTTTTATTCTTAAATAAAAATAACTTCTTTATCTATGACAAAAATCGCTACTTTCATCGAAGTAAAAATCATATTTTTAACACTAATCTACCTATATACAAATCTGGTTTTAAATTGATTAAACTAAGCTAAACATTTAAAATAAATTAAAACAAAACAAAATAAATAAATATATAAATAAATAAAAGAAAGAAGAACTCACAGCGAATAGGGAGGGGGGTTTTGCTGCGAATTTGAAGTGGAGAGGGAGAGGGGACTGCTGTGCTCGCGGAGGGTGAAGGAGGGGGGTGTCGGGCTCTTCAAGTGGTCGGAGGATCGTCTGAGGGTGGAGGGAGAAGAGGGGCGGACGGAGGCTGCGTCCGTGGCTGAGGAGGGTGGTTTGGTGGGGGCTCAGGCGACTGGGTGGCCGGGCAAACAGCGTGAGGTGGCGAAGGGGGGGGGTTGCTCTGAGGCGTCGGTTTCACAAACGGAGAGGAAGGAGGGGGCGTGGCAGGTGGAAGATCGACGAGGGGGGGGGGGGCGAGGGGAGCGGAGCGGGGAGGCGCGCGGCTTGCTTCGGCGGCGCGGTGGTGATCGAGACGAGGAAGAAGGCGTCGGGGGTTTTTCTGAAAAGGGGGCCAACTGATTTTATCGTGAGAATGAATTGGGGGTTCTTAAGTGAAAAGGAAGGGTTATTTAATTATTTATTTATTTTAATTTTCTATATAAAGTTGACTTTTTATTCGGCATCGAAACGAGACCCACCAACTGTCGTCCCAGTGTTTTACCCCCATTCCAAACACAATAGGATATGTATCGTAAGCTGATTCGGTTGTTTTGATCAGTTTTCGTCAAAATCAAAATATAACTCTATATATTGAATTTGAACGCGTATTTCAATTTACTGGGGTCACATACTAACTCGAAAAATTCCAGAAAAATATTTTCTAACTTCGTATTGACGATACGGTCCTAACAAAACTAGTTTCGTCGAATTCTGAGACCGTTTGAAAAATGAACAATTTCCAGTCGATTAAAATCAACTGAAACTAGTCAAACGCGTTTTCCTTTGCCACGCTCACATATTGATTCGAAGCATTTTGAAATTTGAAACCTAACAATAATTTGACATCGCAGATCCAATAAAAGTGGTTTCGTCGAAATCCGAGGTCGTTTGCAAAATTTCCATTTTTAAGGGCCAGAATTCCATAGCGACTATTCTGAATTTTCAACTGGACATATCTTTTTATCCCCACTATGAAATTTTGATTTTTCAGATTCGTTGGAAAGATATTCTCAATTAGATTCCATTATTTTTGGTTTCGCTAAAATCCGGTTTATTTTGCACCCGGTATGTTCAATTGAAGTTTGAAATCGAATTATCGAACTACCGCGCCATTTCCAATTCTATTTATAATTTAAATAAATATTTATATTCTAACGACGACGTATATAAATATATACGTTCGAATTCTATTCAAAATAAATTTCTCGTCGATATTATTTAAAATAATTCATTTTAAATACTCAAAATTTACTAAAATCGCCAAAATAAAATTTTTAAACTGGCTCAGATTTTCCGGGTTGTTACAGTAATTAGGGTAAATTTAGACTCTGGTATGTTGGGAGCCTATTAATACCCTTAAGGGTAACTCCGGTATGTTGTGCTGCCTGTTGATTGTATGGGGTGGAAACGTCTCACTAGAAGTACACCTAAGTCTACCATCTTATACTTTTTTGGGATTATTATGTTAATAAGACACTAGTATTGGTGTAGAGCAGAGGAATCATTAGAGAAGCGCAATATACTCTATCATGTTTATCTTGTTTACCTTGTCATACCTGTCTTTTATGATGTTATCTCTCTTATCCACTTTTTATGCCTATCATGATTCTTTTACTTATTTATATGCTAAAAGTAACTGGACTCACCAAACTTTATGTCTGACCCTTTTTGTTTCCTCTTCTTTCTCTTCCGTTTCCCCCCAGGTTCTCAGGGAGGGAATACTCGAGCCTGACCAAGATTCTGCCTTCATCTTGACTGGAGTTGCTTAGATGTATTGCTCAAGCTCTTATCCTTTCCTATTATGGCTATGTTTTTTTTTTGGAGAATTATGCTTCTATATTTATTGTACTCTAATGTTTTCAATACAAGACAGAATTTTTATGATGTACCGGGTTTTATATTTTTCAGATATATGATGTAACCATGTTTTGAACTACGATGCTTTTTGATTAATAAAAGTTTTTAATTCCACTGCTATTTTATATCTGTCTTGTAATGTTTCTTTTTCTGTTTACCTATAACGCTTCACGAAACTTAATGAGTGACATTAACAGACTGGGGTGTCACATTTGGTATCAGAGTTGAAGGTTACCAGATTGGATAAATTTTTTGAAAATTATTTTAAAAGAGGTTTTAAAAAGGAAGCATTTTCAAAGGGAAAGTCTGTTTTGAAAAACATATTCCCTAAAGCCATATGTAATATCTTTTGATCCTTTGTCTGAATCCCTTTCCTTTTCTTTTTAGCATGTTTGGGGAACCTAATATTCCTGAGGACATTACGATACTAGGCTTATTCCGTAGGTATCTAGAGGCCACAGCGCCTGCCGGTGGTCAAGTTGACGTTCCTCCCCCAGCTGCACCCATTGTTCCTCCTCCTCCTCCATGTGCAGATAATTTATCTAAGACCTGCACGGATTTCTATGCTATGGGAGGAAATTCATTCCGTGGAACCGAAACATTCATAGAGGCAAGGAATTGGCTCAAAGAAACGGAGGATATGTTTGGAATCTTCGAAGTGGACGATCATAGGAAGATTTAGTTAGCCGCTTGGCTACTGAAAGATGAAGCTTCGGCCTAGTGGGAAGTGATGCAAGCAGGGCGTCAAGTGGAGACTTGGGATGATTTTTGCCAAAGGTTTGAAATGAAGTTTCTTTCTCAAGATGATAAAAGTATGCAAATGGAAAGGTTCTTGGCGCTCAAGCAAGAAAGCATGTCTGTTAAAGAATATGTTAACATATTTAACCAACTGGCAAGCTTCGGGTTGGAGCTAGTGGATACTCCGCATAAGAAAGCTTTGTGGTTTGCTAAAGGACTGAATGAACCCCTTCACGGGTTAGCTGTGCCTCATATTCCAATGGGGGCAACTTTTGAGAGGCTTGTTGTCATGGCCTTGATGCATGAGGAAGATAAAGCTAACAAGAAGGAAGTTAAGGTTGAGGAAACACAAAATAAGAAAATATGGCCTAAGAAGGGACAACAGCAACAACAACAACAACAAAAGAAAGGTGGAAAGAATGACAAAGATATGGATAAGAGGAAGTGCCATAATTGCGGAAACGAGGGTCATTTGATCAAGGACTGCAAGAGAAGGAAGAATGCTTGCTTCATTTATGGAGAGGTCCGACACTTTTCTAAGGAGTACCCAAAGAAGCAAGGACAAGGACAAAGGGCAGGAGCCTCTGGAGGGCAAGAGCATGCTCTCACGATCAATACTCAAGATTGAGGTAGGAAAGTTTCCGTGGAAGGTTTGATTTCTCTTTCCAATCATCCTATTAGAACTCTTTATGATTCTGGCGCTTCGCATTCATTCATATCCGATTCTGTTGTTGAGTCTCTGTACCTTAATACTAGTATGGTAGTGGATCCCATTGTTGTCCCAAATCCTATTGGTGGTTCGGCTCATCTGTCCATGATTTTTTGGGGTTTGAGAATATCAGTGCTAGGCGTCGAGTTTGAGTGTGATGCATATGTGCTCGATTTTATGGGCTACAGTTTGATTCTAGGGATGGATTGGCTAGCCATGTATGATGCCATTCTGGATTGTGGGAGGAGGGTTGTTAGACTTTTGACTTGCCATGGGAGGACCCTCGAGATTTCTTGTGACCCTTAGGGGTCTATCATCTTTAGTTTCCTAGGGTCTCTTGACACATCTATTAATGATCTGCGATCTGTACCAGTAGTCCATGAATATTCTGATGTTTTTGAGGAGGCTCGGGGCTTACCTCCGAGGCGTGGGATCGATTTTTGTATATATTTGCTAGACAATGCAAAGCTAGTTGCAGTACCAGTGCACCATATGGCTCCAAGAGAAAGGCGGGAGCTTATAAGCAAGTAGAGGATCTACTTGAGAAAGGATTTATCAGGCCAAGCATATCTGAATGGGGTGCTCCGATGGTATTCGCAACTAAAGCGGATGGTTCACTTCGCTTATGTGTAGACTATAGGGAGTTGAACAAAATCACAAAGAAGAAAAGGCACCCACTTCCGGGGATAGATGATCTTTTTGACCAGCTTATTGGTCCATCGGTATTCTCTCAGTTAGACTTGGCCATGGGATTTTATCAGTTGAGGGTGGCCGAGGACGGTATAGACAAGACTGCTATTAGGACTCTAGATGGTTTCTTTGAATGGCTCGTTATGCCTTTTGGGTTGACGAATGCACCCGTCTATGTTGTTGATCTGATGTTTATGGTGTTCCGGGGGTTTCTAAATAAATTTGTAGTGGTCTTTGTTGATGACATCTTAATTTTCTCGAAGAGCAAGGAAGAACATGCCTTGCATATAAGGGATGTTTTGAAAACTCTGTGTACGTATCAGCTTAAGGCGAAATTCTCCAAATGCCATTTTTGGAGATAAGAGGTGAGATTTCCAGGGCATGTGGTCTCTAAAGAAGGGATAGCAGTAGATCCCACAAAGGTAGTTGCAGCTCAAGGTTGGGAAATCCCAAAGAATGCAACGGAGGTGAGAAGTTTTCTTAGATTGGCAGACTATTATAGGAAGTTCATTAAGGACTTCGTAATGATATCAGCCCCTCTCACCAGGTTAACGAAGAAGAATTTGACTTTTTCGTGGGATATAGATTGTGATGTTGCTTTCGAATGATTGAAGAGGGATCTGACAACAGCCCCAGTCTTGACCTTGCCCGATGGGAACAAAGTGTTTACAGATACACTGATGCATGTGGTGCGGGGATTGGTGCAGTTCTAACACAAGAAGGAAAGGTAGTATTTATGGAGGTAGACAGCTAAGAGTTCATGAGAATAACAACCATACCCATGACTTAGAGCTAGCTGCTATAGTATTCGCACTTAATACATGGTATCATTATTTGCTTGGAGAGAAGTTCGAGTTGTACACCGATCATAAATCTATCAAGTACTTGTTCTCAGAGAAGGATCTAAATTTAAGGAAACAAAGTTGGATGGAGTTCCTAGCATCATTTGACTTTGAGATTGCTTATACCCCTAGCAAGGGTAATGTGGTGGCAAACACACTGAGTAGGCAGAGGATGGCCTTAAGTCCTCTGTTTGTGGAGAGGAAAAGCTTGGAGTTTATATCAACTTTTGACTTTAGACCCTCCACCGAGTTTTTTCCTAGCTTATTTGCATCACTAGAGATGCGAACTACAATTATGGATTAGATAGGAGCTTCACAGCGAGAGGATCCACAGATTTCAGACATTTTGGATAGGCTCAGTAAAGAGGAGACTTCTAGTCATCTCAGTAGATATTCCATATATGATGAAGGGTGGTTGCGACGAGATGTGAGGCTTTGTGTTCCCCAAACCGAGAGTTTATTGAAGACAGTCCTAGAAGAAACCCATCATTCTAAGATGACTATTCATCCAAGAGGCGATAAGACGTATAGAGATATGAAGAGGGTTTTCTTTTGGGCTGGGATGAAGAAGTATGTGGCGAAGTTTGTTTCACAATGTTTGATTTGCCAGCAATTTAAAGCTAAGCAAAAGAAGCCCGGTGGTTTACTTCATCCTTTGGAGGTTCCACAGTGGAAATAGGAGAGCGTCTCTATGGATTTCATAGATGGTTTGCCAAGATCGAAGAAAGGCAACACTAGTATTTGGGTTGTAGTAGACATACTTACTAAGAGATCTCATTTCGTTCTGCTTATGAGTAAGAGGATGGTAGGATGGCTGGCAACAGTTTATGTTCATGAGATTGTCCATCTTCATGGAGTACCTTCCAGCATGGTAAGTGATCGTGAACCTATTTTCACTAGTGAACTTTGGAGGAGCTTGCATGAAGCATTAGGGGCACAGTTATGTTTTGACACCGCTTATCACCCACAGATCGATGGACAAAGAGAAAGGGTGAATAGAGTTCTTGAGGATCTTTTAAGGTTATGTATCCTAGACTTCGGAGGGACTTGGGAAGAGCATATTCCTTTAGTAGAGTTCACCTACAAGAACATTTATCAAGCTAGCATTGGCATGGCCCCCTTCAAAGCATTGTACGGACGACCCTGTAGATCACCCACTTGTTAGTGGGAATCTACAGAAAGACTACTACTTGGACCAGATATGGTTAAAGAAACGTCTAAAGATTGATCTTATTAGACGGAAAATGAAGGCAGCTCAGGATAGGTAGAAGTCCTAAATAGATAAGAGAAGGACTGATATTGAGTTTGAGATGGGAGATATGGTTTTCGTTAAAGTATCACCTTTGAGGAATGTGGTTCTCTTTGTATCTGTAGGGAAATTGGCACCAAGATTTGTAGGGCCATTTCCCATAACAGAAAGGGTTGGCCATATGGCCTATAGAGTAAAGCTACTAGAGAGACTATCTGGCGTTCATGAGGTTTTCCACGTTTCTCATTTGCGGAAGTGCTTGCATGATACTGCAGAAGTAGTTGAGCTGAGTATACTAGAGGAAGTAGAGGTGGAACAGGAGGCGACAGTTAGGCAAGTTCCTACCCGTATCTTTGGATCAAAAGTTAAGAAGCTACGCAATAGAGAAATCAAGTTGATGAAGGTTCGGTGGGGAGATAACCCAAAAGATGCAACTTGGGAAACCGAAGACAAGATTCGTGCTTCATACCCTTTTCTTTTCGAGGGTATGTTCTTAACTTCCTTTCCAAAGCTTTTATTCATGCTTGTTTCTTTCATTTAAGTATATCCTATCAATCGAATCTTTGACCTTTAGGTAGGAATCTCATGGATGTAAACATGTTATGTTTGATGGATGCAATTGTTTGGCAGTGGTTGCTCGTGGATGCATATATACGCACATTAGTCACTAGATCGGCTTAATCACTCTCTTACTGCATATAGACGTGTATGCATTTTTCTTCTTTTTATGAATGTAAATGGATGTATCATCGTATGGATGTTGCATTTGGATTGATAGCTGTGCACACATATTGAACTTACAAGTTATAATAGGATTATTTGCATACATGTAGGATTCATGGCACTAACATACATTGCATTAAGGAGGTAAACTGAATCAGTTGACTGCCTGATCTTTGCCTTAGTATTGGGACATATACACACACCTTTGCATATGTTCATATAAGTATTAGAAATCTTCTAAGGACAATGGATGCCTGTGATTGGTGGACGAGTAGATGGATGTGGATGGTAGGATATACATTCTTCTTAACTTAGAGATTTCGGGGACGAAATCCTTTAAGTAGGGGAGAATGTAACACCCCATATTTTAACAACACTAAAAGATGATAAACTAAAGAATAATTAATTTATTATTTAGAATTAAGTGAAACGGACTGTGCCATTGCGTTCATCTCGGAATTTTGGTCAAAGTAGACAACTGGCTTACGTAAAGCGGACACTATATGAACAAGTTATTAAGGTTTGAAGTTTATATATGCACAAGATAATTATATATACACATAATACTAAAAAATCAGTTCAAAATAGTTCAAATCGTATAACTTGGGGAAGCGGGATGTAACAACCCAGAAAATCAGAACCAATTAAATTTTTTTAATTTTGGCAATTTTAATGAATTTTGAATATTTAAAATGATTTATTTTAAATAATAACAACTAGAAATTTATTTTGAATAGAATTAGAACATATATATTTATTTAAATCGAAGTTAGAATATAAATATATATTTTAATTAAAAAAGGAATTGGAAATGCCGGGTAGTTTGAAAATTCGATTTCAAATTTCAAATGAATTTACAAGATTCAAAATAAACCGGATTTTAGTAAAACTAGAAATATTTGAATATGTTTGAAAATATCTTTCCAACGAATGTGAAAAATCCAATTTCATAGCGGGAATAAAAAGCTATGTCCAGTTGAAAATTCAGAATAGTCGCTATGGAATTTTATATAAAATATAGCCCTTAAAAGTGGAGATTTTGCAAACGACCTCCATTTTCGACGAGACCACTTTTTTTGGATCCGGAATGTCAAGTTATTGCTGGATTCCAATTTTCATAATTTTTGGAATCAATATGTGAGCGTGGCGGACTTAACGTGTTTGGTCAATTCAGTTTGAATTTAATCGACTAGAAAATGACCGTTTTTCAAACGGTATCAAAATTCGATGAAATTAGTTTTGTTAGGACCGTATCGTCAAAACATAGCTAGATTTATTTTTCTGGAATTTTTGGAGTACGTATGTGTCCCCGGTAAATTAAAATGTACGTTTGAATTCGAAATATTAGGATTTATATTTTAAATTCAACGAAAATTGAACGTAACAGTCGAATGGGCTTACGAAACATATCCCATTGTGTTCGGAATGAGGGATGTTTGCTAGGAGTGACAGTCATTGGGTTTGATTTGGAATTTGGATCGATAGACCACTAACTATTGAATTTAAATAATATAAAAAATATATATATACACACACACACCCTAGGTCAAAATAATTTAGTCAAACCCCTCATTTCTAGTCCCATTTGCAATCCCATTGCCTCCCCTATCAGACCGCCGCCGAGGTTCGGCCCTCTGCCACTGTCGCCCAGCCTCGCCGTACCACGCTCTTCCTCCCCTCTCTCTTCTCGTCCTCCGATTGGAAGACCGCGCCCAAACCCCTAACCCACCATAAACCCGCCACCGTCAGTCGCTCCACCACCTGTAGCCCACGCCTCCGCCACCTGGACTGACCCTCACCACCCACGAACCCCTGCGCCCTCCTCCAGTCCACTGAAGACCAGCGAGCCCCTCCCTCCACTCGATGAAGTCTGGATGCGACAGAAATTGTCCATGGTTGAGGCTCGTTCGACGTTCACTGGCATATCTGAAGCGTGTTAGAAGAAGAGAAAAATAGTGAGGCTATTTTTATTTTCTTTTTCAGTTTTTAAATATAAATGACGTTGCTATTTTCAGATTTTTTTTAAAGGGAAAAACATTTGTTAAAAATCAGTTTATTTATACATGAACAACATAAAATTGTGATTTTTATTTATACATGAACAACATAAAAAGGTGTTTTTTTATATGAACGGTATGAATATAAAAATATGATTTTTATTTAAATAACTTCGTTTTAAAAATGTGATTTTCATTATGAAGTTAGCAATATAAAAATATGATTCTTATATGAACATCATTGAAGTAAAATTATGATTTTTAGTATCATGAAAGCGAAGTAAAAATATGAATTTTATTATCATGAAATCAAAGTAAGAATACGATTTTATTTATATAGTAGCAGAATAAAAATATGGTTTTTATTTATATAGAAAGGTTTAAAAATGTGATTTTTACATATACAAATA
This sequence comes from Allium sativum, assembly GCA_030737875.1. NCBI lineage: Eukaryota > Viridiplantae > Streptophyta > Magnoliopsida > Asparagales > Amaryllidaceae > Allium > Allium sativum. The sequence continues at coordinate 438,474,838 of CM060912.1, forward strand.
TCATATTAAAAATCTGATTTTTAGTCTGAAAGTGTGAAAAGGATTGTGTAGGAATTTCGGGCAAATCCAAACTGCTCAGAAATTCTGAAATAAAACTAGCGGAGTGGAAACCAAAGGTGAGAACTTCTCACTAAAATTATTTATATACAGTTATTTATTTTATAACTGCATATATGAACCGCTCCCCGTCGTCCATAGACCATGGACGACTTGTTTGACTGTATTGTGTTGTGGAAATTGATTGTGATTGTGATGATAAATGAAAAAATAAAATATTCATGTGTTGAATATAAATATTTTTTCGTTAAAATATATTTTTTAACGTGCATATGAATAAAATGAATATTCATTTACAAATCGGACGATTTGTTCATGTACACACATTTGACTGATATTGATTGGGACGATAAATTTTACACATCGCCCAACTGCACAAATAATAATCAGTGCTTGTTGATTGAAACCCCACACGGGTATTGGGATGATATTTGACATACACTAATCCCAATTGTTTAGCTGTATGTCAATCGATTTGTTGACAGACTGTTGTAAGCGTTAATTATTTATATTTAATGCTTATGCAGTGTAGAATGCACTCTGGATGATGGATGATTGGTTATTATTGTTGTTAAATACATATGTTGTATGAAATCCATATAAACAACATTATATGATAATTGACTGTGTCTGATTCCAATTCAGAAATAAAGAATATTTTAAAATAACTAATATTTTAAAATAATGAATATTTTAAAATAATATTCAGTAAATAATCAAAATCTGATTTTGATGTCTGATTTTGGATGGACACGAAAATATTGAAATATATAAAGCCGTGTTGATTAGATATGCGCCATTTAGACGCAAACGATATTTATATCCATTATATTTATTTTTATAATGAATATCGAAAAGGAAAGGATTTCAAAATCGGATATTTTGAAAATATTATCATTTATATATTAATGACATGGAATATTCAGTTTCGAATTAAAACTGAAAAATGAAATCGTTTTTAGAATGAAGTTAAAGCAATTTATAAAATACGTTTTAAATGGAAATCGACGAAATATATATATATAATATATATATTATATGGCCTGAGTAGAACGCGCCGCGCAGCGACCATTCGCAAATTTCGACCATTGACTTCGAATTGATGTTACGGGAGATTCGATCGTCGGATTCTCCTAAAACCGGAACCCTTGGGTTCGTATCGAAAAGAGCTTTCCAATGATATAAGAGATTTGAAATCTAACGGTTGGACTTGGAGTTATGTCCAAATCAAATTTGGAAAAGGTCGCTGTAAGTGCAGTTCGATGACCATTTATGGAAATCGACTGTACGGATCTTGAATAAATTATTAAAATATCAATAATTTGTGTAAAATCGTTATAAATGATTTGGAAAGAATTAGGATGAAAAAATTCCATATTTGAAAAGATATAAATATATTTTGGTCGAAATGGACTAGTTATTAAATAGAATTATAATCCAATTATCTTTAAATAAATAAATTGGATTTGTGAATGGTTTTAATATAACCAGAAATTTCCAATATAAGAATTGGAATGGATTTGAATCGAAATCCTCTTCGGAATATTTCGATATTGGATTCCGTGATTGTACGGATATTGTGGAGGAATTTGGAAGATATATATATATATATATATATATATATATATATATATATATATATATATATATATATATATATATCGTTATTCCTAATACGATATTTGTTGATTTTAGAATTTGATATTGAATATAAGCTGATGTAATTTCTATTCAGAGCCATGTGTTTAATTTTAAATTGGATTTTGGGTTGTCGTGAATGGTGTCTTTGTTAACATTGTTCTTAAACCTAGTTGAGAAAATATTGAATCTTTTTATTAAGATTTAATGAAGTTTACCAATTAATTAATACTTAATTGGGATTGAATTGAAATTGGTGTTTGGGTTTGTTGTGAACGATGTTTTAAATAACACTTGTTCTTTAACCCGATTAACAATGGAATATGATTTTGGGTTTGTCGTGAACGGTGTCTTAAATAACACTGTTCTTAAACCCAGATGAGAAAAGAATAAATCTTTTAATTAAGATTTTGATAAGAATACCAAATAATTAACATTTAATTGGAATTAAAATGGAATGTGAATTGGGTTTATTGTGAATTGTGTTTTTAACGACATTCATTCTTCAACCTGATTTACAGTGAAATGTGATTTGGAATTTATAATCCTTTTAATTCAGATTTAAGGCAATTTTCCAAAGAAAGGCTTTCCAATTTAATAAAATAAATTAGAATGGAATGGAATTTGATTTGGTAATAATCAAAGTGAACTTCTGTGGAGGAAGACTGTTACTATATATGGAATGTAAAAGGCTTTGCCGTTATTCCATTTATATTATCGGTTGGATATGGAATTTTATATCGATTATATATATTGATCTGTTTTCCGTGAATATTCCATTGTTAATGGAATGTGATTTTGGGTTTATCGTGAGCTTTGTTTTAAATGACATTAGTTCTTTAACCCAGTTAAAGATAAGATTAATTTCTTAACTTTGAATAATCGATAAGTAATGATTTTTGGAGATTAAAACTGAATTAGAGTTTTAATGAATCTTTAATTAGATTGGAAGGTGAATGAGATAATTAAATTTATCGAATTCATGAAATGATCAAGAATGGAGTATCACCAGTTTTGCTCCTAGCGGTAGTTAAATCTTTAATTAGATTTGAACATGAAATGGTAATTAATTTTACCGATAACACCGTGGTGTTAGATATGGAGTATTACCAGTTTTGCTTCATGGGATGAATAGGTTGGGATTGGGAAATTAAACAAATGATTACTTCGGTAAGGTTCGCTAATCCCGACTAGTTTGGATAAACCTTAATTTGGTTTGAATTGATATCCAATGGACGATTAAAGAATAAATTTAAAGAATTTATCTTTGATAAAATTAATGGGAACCTTTCCCAAAGAATATGAATATTTAAATAAAAGAATATTCAGAATTGGAATGAGGCATATGTTGTGTTTTTATAGCAGTTGTTTATTATATACGCGAGTTATTCGAAAAGGCCGGGTTTATACCCATTCTGAATAACTAACTTGACAATAAGTCGACGATGAAGACGGTGGTTGAAGACCGAAGGTTTTCACATTGTTTGGATGATTACTGTTGTCTTGATTAGGTCATACACCCAAGACGAGGTAATAAGTGGTGATCGTCCAGACGTATTTGGAGATCGACCGGATATGCGAGGACCTCTCTCCTGTATTGGATATATGGGACGAAGAATAAGGTGCCTCCGATTTCGTTCAGACCTAGAACGAACTTGTAAATGGGTGTGTGTCTGACATTGGATTTTATTCTTTGTTGATTGATCTCTATTAAATATATATTTGTTTGGTGATGGAGAATTTATTCTCTTGTTTAACACCCTTCTATGAGACGTATGAGCTCAGAGGTTATATATCGATAGACATCAGTCGCACGGCGTGAATTGTCAGTGTGGCATGCTAAGATGCAAATGATCAAGACTTCTATTGAAAAACAGAGTCTTGTGGTTGATGATCAAAGCACGGCTTTAATATAGCGTAGCTTTGTGTATAGCATTAATTCGCGAGCCTCACACCCCGGTGTGAACCAGAAACGGGAGATGACCTCAGGGACGACATGCATTTCCTTCTAGCTAGGAGTGGTGTCAGGGTTTTGCAAGCCCAGACGTTTTACTTAGGTGGATGATGGATAGCGAGGAGGCTCGGATATATCGGTTACTACGGAGCCGATGGATATTGAGTCATCTGGCTCATTATGCCCCATAGGGTAAGGAAACGTACTGTTCAAGCATTTTAATCCACTTCGTATGGACCGGCCCTGACGATCCAAAGGTCACTCGATCTCTAACCCGAGACATGGGCTAGATTGTCTCGAAGCGGTAAGGATGATCCCTTGCCTTGGTTCACTGATGGAAATCCAACTTCCAATACGTGACTTTGCAGTTTTAATTGTAGAACTAGTATGACGACATGATAGATGGTACCCATGTCGTCTATGATTGATACATTTATATTTAAAGTTGTTTTATACACTATGCACTTATAATAGTATCAAATGATTTGTTTTAAACGTACCAATCATACTTGGCTATTATAAGGAAAAACTCTATCCTCCGGCTTGCGTTGCATTGTGTGATGGGACCCGAGTCTTATAATAGCTTCAGTTTTCAAAAAGCATTGCGTTGTTTATGATTGTTTATGCACTGGTATTCTTGGGAGGAAACCCGTTCTGTGTTATATGGCGTGGCCCCTTGATTTACCAAATTTAAAGTAAAGTTTAAATAACTGTTTTAGTTCTCATACCAGTCACATGACTGGCCTAGAGTTTTTTGTTTTAACCTAAACTCTAGGTGCCCCTATTTTCCACATGGGCAACTAGTATTTTTGGTTTTGCAGATTTATATTCACAGGATCCTAGTTTACAGCTGGAATGATATTCGGAAACCTCTGTATCCATGTATTTCTTTCAGTTGTGTTTGTATTATTTTCCACTTCTTTGTAATTTTAAATCTCTGATATTTTCCGATGTATATTATTTATTCATAGTTTGTATATTCTTGTACTATGATGTAAATTGTTGTAATAAGCAATGAAATGTTCTTATGTTTGTGTTCTGATTTGTCGTGTTCTCATTACAATTCATTCTCTCTCTCTCTCTTCTCTTCGGAGACCGGGGAAGTTCTGGTTGTTAGACGTGGTATCGGAGCTTTGGTTTTAATAGAGCTCGAGAACAAGACACATTAGAACCAAACGAAAGAATTCATCAGAGATTAGATAAGTAATATCCAATGGGAATGCTTCGTTAGAGATAAGATTAGTAGTATCCTAGAATAAGTCTGAAGGGTGTTATTTTTAAAAATTAAAACAATTTTTGTTTTTAAAATTTAAACCTTATAATACGTATTTGAATATTTATTTTAAATCGAATTTGGATAATCGAGTATATAGAGATTTTGAATATACGCGTAATTAATGTATATTCGAAGTTTTAATATGCTGGATAGATATAGAATCTCACTCTAGTCGCTCGGAAATGGTTCTGATGATCGCTATAGCATCATCAACATTTATGTTCGAGTTTCGAAAGTGGGATTTCTATATATTTCCGATTGACTGGTGTGAAAACCAAAACTAAGTAGGGTCTATTGTTGTGACTTGGCATCAAAAATGGATATATATATATATATATATGTTATGTGTTTGAAACGATAATCAACTAATTGATTGTTGATTGTGTTGTTTGAATATTGGTTTGATTAATTAAAATTTTGAACACATAAGCCAAATTGAATCGAATATTGAAATGACTTGAAAATTGATTGCAATTGCATATATGTACATGTATATAGAATGAACAGGTCATAGCAGGGAAGCTAAGAAGATGGATAAAATTGTATGCCCGACAAATAGGTACATGTTTGCTAATTTATTGGGTTTTGGTGATTTTATGAGCCGATTGGCTAGTCGCTTGGCGTTTTCTTTTTCTTTCTGGATGATGAGGGCCCTACATGGCTAATTGCGATTTTAAATGTCTCCCCGCACAAAGGAGGTTATAGCGAAATTTTTCAAAAATTTAGGGTGTTAGCGAAATTTTTGAAGAATTGGAAAATTCTTAGAAACTGAAAATTTGAAGAATGAAAGGCAAACTGAAAGTTGAGTTGGTTAGTTAAACAACTTTCAGCTCCGTTCCTTTTCGAGGAAGAAAAGATTTTAAGTGGGAGAGATTGTAACAACCCGGAAAATAGAAACCAATTTAAAACTTTTTATTTTGCAATTTTAACGAATTTTGAATATTTAAAATATATTTTTTAAATAATAATGACTAAATTTATTTAAATCAAAGTAAGAATATAAATATATTTTTTAATTATAAAAGGAATTGGAAATGCCGCGGTAGTTTGAAAATTCAATTTCAAATTTCAAATGAATGTACAGGATTCAAAATAAACCGTATTTTAGTAAAAGCAGAAATATTTGAATCTGTTTGAAAATATCTTTCCAACGAATGTGAAAAATCCAAATTTCATAGCGGGAATAAAAAGTTATATCCAGTTGAAAATTCAGAATAGTCGCTATGGAATTTTGTATAAAATATAATCCTTAAAAGTGGAGGTTTTGCAAACAACCTCCGTTTTCGACGAGACCACTTTTGTTGGATCCGGAATGTCAAGTTACCGCTGGATTCCAATTTTCATAATTTTTGGAATCAATATGTGAGCATGGCGGATTTAACGTGTTTGGTCAATTCACTTTGAATTTAATCGACTGGAAAATGACCGTTTTTCAAACGGTCTCCAAATTCAACGAAATTAGTTTTGTTAGGACCATATCGTCAAAATAGCTAGATTTATTTTTTTGGAATTTTTGGAGTCCGTATATGTCCCCGGTAAATTAAAATGTACGTTTGAATTCAAAATATAAGGATTTATATTTTAAATTCAACGAAAATTGATCATAACAGTCGAATTGGCTTACGAAACATATCCCATTGTGTTCAGAATGAGGGTAATTAGCTAGGGGCGACAGTCGTTGGGTTTGATTTGGAATTTGGATCGATAAACCACTAATTATTGAATTTAAATAATATAAAATATACATATACACCCTAGGTAAAAATAGTTTAGTCAAACCCCTCATTTCTAATCTCCACGGTCAAAATAGAAAAACCATGCCTCCCCCTTTTGCAATCCCGTCGCCTCCCCTATCAGACCACCGTCACCGACGTTCGGCCCTCCACCACTGTCGCCCAGCCTCGCTGCACCACCCTCTTCCTCCCCTCTCTCTTCTCCTCCTCCGATTGGAAGACCGCGCCCAAACCCCTAACCCACCATAAACCCACCACCGTTAGTCGCTCCACCGCCTGTAGCCTATGTCACCGCCACATTGACTGACCCGCGCCACCCACGAACCCCTGCGCCCTCCTCAAGTCCACTGATGACCAGCGAGCCCCTCCCTCCACTCGACGAAGTCTGGATGCGATGGAAATGGTTCATAGTTGAGGCTCGTTCAACGTTTACTGGCACACGCTGAAGCGTGTTAGAAGAAGAGAAAAACAGTGAGGCTATTTTTATTTTATTTTTTATTTTTTAAATATAAATAACATTGTTATTTTTAGATATTTTTTAAAAGAGAAAAACATATGTTAAAAATCAGTTTATTTATACATGAACAACATAAAAATGTGATTTTTATTTATACATGAACATCATAAAACAGTGATTTTTATATGAACGGTATGAATATAAAAATATGATTTTTATTTAAATAACTTCGTTTAAAAATGTGATTTTTATTATGAAGTTAGCAATATAAAATGTGATTCTTATATGAACATCATTGAAGTAAAAATATGATTTTTATTATCATTAAAGCGAAGTAAAATTTTGATTTTTATTATTATGAAAGGGAAGCAAGAATATGATTTTTTATTTATATAGTAGCAGAAAAAATACAGTTTTTATTTATATAGAAAGGTTTAAAAAAGCGATTTTTACATTTATTTATTTAAATTAACTATTCAAACGAATAAATAAATTTCCTATACTTTTTTCGTCTTCGGTTACTAAACTAAATTTAGCTTAACAAATAATTAAACTAATCTATACTGATATAGTAATTTAATCTATACCGAATACTAATTAAATCTATACAAAAAAACATTAACTAAGTATACTAAAAATTTAACACAGGCTTATACCTTAATCACACTTATAATCCTTCCACCACCGTAACCACTAATCAAGGCTGAGATAACTGCCAAACGACTCAGCTTCGCGAGATCCTCCCTCCTAACTGACTCCACAACTTATAGCTCAACTCCCGGCTATCTGAACCCCTCACAAGACCATAAGAATTTCAGCTCCAGTCCATAAACACCATTGCGATCTTTACCTTGGCCTTCACCTTCCAGCCACCATTTAGCCGAACTCGAACCCCTAGTTGCAGTCATGGCATGGCTGCCCTAAATCCACGCTCCCAGTTGCGCATGACTTCCAGTCCAACAATTCTAGCCTCATAAATTAAATCGCAACCTCTCCCAAATTTTCGCAGTTCAACGTCGAGCCCCAACGTTCGTTGTCCTAATCTCGAACATCCCCAACATGCATCGCGCCTAATTTCAAAGGCACCCCATTGAAGTTCGAGACTGTTCGAGTTCAATGAATCCATCGGTGGTTTGATTTTGAGTAGCATTTGATTTTATTTGAATTTCGAAAGCATTGAAGAACAACGCGACTTCGAATTGCTTCTTGAAGGATTAGGGTTTAGATTATTTTTTGAAGGATTCGAATGGAGGATATCGGCTTTGAAATGGTTTCAGAAAAATGGAAAAATTTCAAGAAGGTTGAGATTAATTTATAGAGCGATATAGGAGACAGAAGGTATTGTCCACAAATTCGTTGTTTTACTTAGCGATGACGATGAGAAACCAACGTACAACCGAATTTAAGGGATGTTGGCAAAAGTACAAGTAAATCCATTTTTATTTTATTTAAAAAGATTTTCCCATTAATTTGATTTGATTTCACATTTAATATGATTTGATATAAAGGGATTTTTATTCTTTTTAAAAAGATTCTGATTTGATTTCAAACTTATCCATAAAATAAAATATTTCGGGGTTCGCAACTTGAGATCGTGAACCGCTATTTTAGTGTAACCACTGTCATTTCAACATTGTAGTGTTATACTGAACTCAACAGAATATATTCTGAATTTTAAATTTGAACATATATATAAAATGACCATAATAAATCGATATAATATAATTTAAATTCAAAAAAATAAATGCCTCGAAAATAAATTATTATTATCATTGTATATTCAAATAGAATTTATACTGGTCATCCGGATTGTTTTGATTCAATTTCAACTATGAAATTTGATTCATATTATAAACTCAATATTTGAAACCATATTAAATATTTAAAATTAACTATTCGAAAATCCGGGTCGTTACATGTTCGATGAAATGCAATCAATAATTTAAAGGATGTTTGGGATCTCTATCCTTTAAGGATCCATCAAACTAATATTATATAGTATAATACGCTATCTACAATAATGTCTATTAGTAAAGTAAAGTACCGAAATAGCGTAAGAGCGATTACCATATTACCCTTACACCATTCATATATACCCATAGTATATACAACACCGTAATTCCTCTATAAATTGGAGGGGTATCAGAGGGCACTCCACATAAAACAGTACATAAAAAATCGTAGTGGGCTCGTATAAGGCATATGACAAGGCACGCAAGGAATGCCACGGTGGATTCACCATTTGCAGAGCTGGACTAGTGGTAACGCAAAACAGCTACTACCACCCACCTCGAGACACACTCCCAAAATCAAAAGGGCCCAATCGAATCTCAAAGTAATAGAATAGTATGGTAAAAGTGCGCTCGATAGGAGGTATGACCTCACTTGGTCTCGGCGTAGCTCCTGTTTTAGTCACATCAACCCGACTCAAGGTAGCTAGGATCTCATAAATAATATGAAATAGAAAATAGAATCGATCACCATCCATCCTACTTCAATCAGGATCTCCACCGCGTACACGGTTGTTAAAGTGGTTTTCTGTATTGGCAGAGAGTATGACAATAGCCGATCCCGGTCTCTTTAATAACCAATCGTTTACATTTTTCACGGCGGGGCCATTATCTTACAAATCACTTTATAAAATAGTTTATACGAAATCTCATACTCGAATTTGAAATCAAATTTAAACATATACCTTTGATTATATTTAAATTAAAAAGAACTCAGATCACTTAAATCGAATCGATTTAGAAATCATATCGTAAAGTTCTCAGTATATAATATAAATGATACTATAATATTTAACTTTGACTTTATATAATTTTCGAAAGTATTCGCATAACGATTTTCAAACTAAATCAACTTAAAACATATTTCAGATACAATTTAAATCAATACCAAAATATTTAACTCCAAGGATATTTTAGTTCGATTTATCCTCGGAAAATCCAAGTTTTCAAACTATTCAAGAATTCGCTTTAAGTCGATTCAAAATTTCAATATTTTGTTCAAGTTTAATATTTATAATTCAAATCAAGACTTATATTTCAAGTTAAACAAGTCATAAAATTCTAGTTTTACCTTTTATAAGAACTCGTTTGAGTCAATTCAAAAATCCCAATCACTTAGGTTCAAATTCAATTTTTATACAATTCAAATCAAAATCTTATGTTTCAATTTAAACCAAATCATATCATATATTATAACCCAAGTCAAACCATTCCAATTCATTACTTATAAATTCAAATTAAGAAAAACTATATTTCAACTTGAACAAAACATATCATATCTTATAATTCAATTCGTACAGTTCAAAGTCGTTACTTATAAATTCGAATCGTACGATTTAAAAACCATTCTTATATGTTCGACTTAACACATTTCTTAATTTATACGAATCATTTTACAAAATCAATTCAATATATGAAATTTATATATTCTAATTCATGTTCAGTCACTTAAAATTGAGTTCATTTCATACAATTATAATTCCAATTTAAACGTCAATTTACGCCAATTTCAAGTTTATTTCATTCAATATTTAAACCATTCAAATTCACATTCAGTTGATTTAAAATCAAATTTATTCCTTAATTTGGAAATTTAGTTTCAACATTAATTTCACAATTTAAGTTCTCATCTCTTAGAAGTTCGAATCAAATTCGAATTCAAATTCATATCTCATATGAGTTCATTTGTTAAGTCAAGTATCATCGTATATAAATTTAAATCTCTAAATCTCAAATCGAAATCGCGGGAGCCTTAACTTATTTACCTATAGTTTATTATTAAAGTTCATAAAATATATATAAGAAAAAATTAACTTTTTTTGACAAGGCAGACCGGTTTTTATAGTGATCCGTAACACTGTTTTGTTAAAAGAAATAGAGAAATACAATGGAGGACAGGAGATATACAAAAAGCGTATCAACTCTAAGCTTCCGCACATAAAAGACAAATACCTCTTGCACACGACAGTTTTTCAATGTTACATTTCGTTTCAAATTGCATATAATTTTTTCCTCCTAAAACTACATTCTAGAGACAGCTATCCATTTTCTTGGAGATTTCTCAACATCTCTTTCTTCATACTCTGAGTGATAGGAGTTTTAGGGCCTGTGACACGACCCGAACTTCCTCACGAAGGAAAGCATGGATGGCGTTGAGGACAAGACAAAATAGAACGCAGACGGAAGAAAATTTCATTGTTATTACAACAATTCCATCAGATACAAGAATATACAGAGTATAAATGAATAAATTACATTCAACAAATATCAGAGATTTAAATTACATTTAAATACATCGCAGCGGAAAATAATACAAAAGCACAACTAGAAGTAATGCACTGTAACATCCCAGAATTTTTACTAGGATTTATTTGGATTTTTATTTATATATTTTGATTTCTGAATATAAAGTGATTTTTATTAAGTTCAAATATGAATTTTTAACTTTGTATAAGTATGTTGTTATGATTTTTTATAAGAAAACTTATTTTGAAAATTTAATTTATAAGATTTCATAATTAAGTAATAATATTTTCTAATTTTGATAATATTGATTTGTAAAGAAATACGAATTTGGTAAAGGTTAATTTATTTTATGATTTTACAAGAATGATTATTATTTTTATGTTGGTAAATTATAATTATATTTATAAAATTTTATAAGAATTGATAAGTATTTGTTTTTAAACCATTTATTAGTATAAATTTAGATAAATTACATATGTTATATTTGATAAATTTTATAGATAAATATTTTTAAAATATTAATAAGTTATATTTAAACATTTTTGATAAACTTTAAGAAAGATGGTAGTTACACTTATAAGCATTTAACATTTGGCTACATTTATAAGTGTTATAATTTACATCACTAAATATATATATATATATATAAATTAATTAAAACGAGGTGTCCCCTTACATGTCATGATGCATGTTGTAGTTCATGCTTTGATGCCAAGTAGCCATACATGTGTAATTTTGCATGTAATTAGCATCATGAAGAGAGACATGTGTCCATGTAGCAATTGACCATTTTACCCTTGTAATTCCCTATATAAGGAGGACCTAAGCACCATCTTCATACACACTTCAGCCATGAACAAACTCATATGCAGTAGCTTCTTCAATTTCATTTTTGCAAGTTTCCTGTACATAGAAAATGTACATTTTTCTCTATTCAAAAATCAATATCTCCCAATCCGTTCAGTTTTAGCCAAAATGATATGCACGAATGTTGTTCGGATCATCGTTTCCGATTTAGAAAAAAAAACGGATCGAGTTTTCGTTGAGCGTGGAGAGAGTTATTAATCAAAAACAGAAAATGTGAAGAATGGGTTCAAAATCTTTGAAAAATAAAATCTCCCAATCCGCTTCAAATCGCTCGACGCCGTCAGCGCCGTTGCGATCAGCAGAGAGCGTAGTATTTTTCATGCGAAATTGAGGCGATTCCGTGTCGATGATTGCAAATGTTCAAAATTAGGTTTGGAGTTGATCGGAGAATCGTGCAACGATACGCAAATCCGAGGATGGCGTTGTGATCAGCATGGAAAGAGCTTCGATGTGGAGTTTTCCGGTGGATTTCAGTGCAAAAAAGTGTCGATGCTTTTGTTGCTTACGTACGTTTCCTGAAGCATCTCACGCTCGGCATCAAATGGTGCGGATTTTGAGTGGGGCACAATAGTTTGTGGCGGGTTGGTGCATTCAAAAGAGGACGCGATGAGAAGTTTGTCGGTGGTTTCAATTTGAAGAACGGTTGGAGATTGGAAGTGTGCATGTGCACATGACGCATGGCTGAAATGGGTTCAGGCGTGAGAATGGGAATAGGAGGGAGGAAGAAGAAGCAAGGAAGAGGATGGGCCGGTGTTTGGCAATTGGGCTTATGGGCTAAAGGATTTTGGGTATGATTATTTTTAATTTCTAAGTTATAATAATGTAAACTTTAAACGTCCATATCTCATTCGATTTTTATCCGATTCGCTCGCCGTCAGAGGCGTTAGAACCGTATCGGAAAGAAGAACACAATGATATATTATATTGATAATTTTAGTTAAGTAAAATTTAGTAAAAATTTATAATAAAAAGTCGTTGTTTATATACAAATATAACGAAATTCATTATTAATAAAATTTCAAAATAAATCAACAGAAAATTTCCAGCTGCTGATGAGAATGGATTTGAAAGAAATACGAGTGACGATGGCAGTGTTCGTTGGTCTGTTCGTCTTGGTAATGAAGGTGTTGGAGCTACTGGTGAGAACTTCTAATTTAAATTATTTATTTAAATTAGTTAATTAAGATTAGCTAAGTTAATTATGACTTGTTGATGATGATTGTGTGATGGATGTTATTATGTGAATGGATGTGCATGTAGTTAGATAATACACTGAACACTGGAAAGCGTTATCGACAGTAATGCTTGTGCACAACTGAATTGGTTGTTGTTGATGATAACGATAATTTATTATCATCGAATATATATGGTTGATTTACCCTGTTGTATGATGCACACACAATACAATTGTTATGGGATTATACAGATGATCGATTTTATTCCCCTTCCATATAAACGAAGTTGATTTTTCTATTATTAGATATTATCATGTTCAAATTATTTCAAAAATGAGATTTTGAAAAAAATTCGATTTTGGCTTTATATGTTTTGAAAACATAATATGATGATATATATAGACACCAGAACGTTCTAGGATGACAGAGAGGATAGTGTCTAGGCTTGGGTTTGGAAATTCAGTTTCCTGCTCTCCCTGGCTATCCCTAACTAGTCCGACAACGGGATGGTAAAATCTGAGATCTAATTTGAAATATATTTTGAAACTGTTCAAATGACTTGGAAGTATAAATTCAATTTAAAAAGGGGTTAAGCGATTTATATTTAAATCGTTATATGGCTTGAATAAGGCGTGCTCCGTTGCGACAACTCGTAAATATCGATTTCAAACTTCAAATGGTTATGACTTGATAAATAGTAAATTGACTTGAAATAAGACACGTTGGATTTCAAATAATAATAGTATTTGAATAGAAGGAAAATTTTGATTTTTAATATATGACTTCAAGTTATATGTAAACAAAGTTGAAATACGTGCAGTTGGCAATCATAACGAAAATCGAATAAAGCAAATTTATTTAAATTGGAGAATTTATGAAAATTTCTATTTCATAAACTTAAGGGTGGTTAGAATCGAAATATTTGAATTTCGAATAACTCTAAATCTGTTGATTTAAATGACCATTTTAACAGCAGTACCTTTGGGTAACATTTCCAAATGTTGTTTTGGCTTTGAAATTTATAAGCGTGAACTATTGTTTGGTTACAAGAATGATTTCGAAGATTATTAAAGTATTGGAATATTTATATGGTATAAAAATGAGTTTTCCAAATTTTTAAATTTGGATATGGTTGGAAATAAATCTTCGGATATTTGATATTAGTTCGGTAGATGAAAACTCTTATTATCTAAGGAATTTAAAAGTTAATTTACCGTTATTCTGCTTATAATATGAGTTGGATACGGTAATTAATATTGAAGATAAGTTGATGGTATTTCTATCCAAATCTAATGTCGCAGAATTGAATAAATCTTTTAATTAAGATATGGGTTTTCCACCTGATTGAAATGAGTTAGATAGAAATAATCTTCGATATTTGGTATAAAATTTCATGGTGTAAATGAATACTATCTGGGGAATTTGGAAGATATTATTATATATCGTTATTCCACTTATAGTATTCATTGATTATGAGGATTTATATCAAATATAAGTGGATAAAAAATTTCTGTGTAATTTATGATTCAATATCAATTGATTTGGGTTTGTCGTGAATCATATCTTCAATAATATCATTCTTGGAAACTGATGAGATTTAATGGTGGAAATTCATATCGTAAATTGGAGATTTAAATCAAACCTTGGATTTGAGGGAATTAAAGATAAGAAGTAAAGCGAGGTTATAAATCTTGGATTTCAAAGAAGAGTTTAAGATGATAATGAGATGTATGAAATTAAAATAATTCAAATCTTGTGTTATATATGAATAGATAATCATTTGGAAGGAGATTTGAATCGAAAAGTATGTGTAAACCATAGCTACTGTTTTAAAGTACGCTCGTTACTTGGAAAGACCGGGATCGAATATATGTTCGAAAACCATTCCAAGTAATAACACGACGTTATGAAACATTTCAAGGCTCGGTAAACGGCAAATGAAGGCCAGGAATATTTAAATTTGTTTAGATTGATTGTTGATTAATGTCTCGGTTAGGTAGGCCACCGATACGAGGTATGAGTTACATGAGACCTGAACATATTTAAGTATTTTCGGGTTGTTGTTCCGTTCAGACCCAGAACGGATTGGTATGGATGGTGTGTATGACGTTGAAATTGACCGCATAACACTGATTTTTCGTTAATGTATATCGGATTTGTGGCAATATATTATCCTTGTCTCTAAGTCATATGAACTTAGAGGGTATGCATTGATTGAAATCAGTGATATGTCGTGAATTGTCAATGTGGCATACCCAAGTTATGAAACGAGCTAGTGATGATCAAAGAATGGCTTATCGAAGCATCGCTTTGTGTATGACGTGACATCGACAAACCTCACACCCCGGATTGATGAGAAACTGGGGGTTAGGTTTTATACTTATATATGAATTGATGATGAAGCTGTGCAGTAGTGGGAAACCACTTATGAACCTGGGGAAGTTGGGTATGTTCGGGGGGCCGTGTCTGGTCGAAAACCGTTGATCTGCCCTGACGATGTGTAGTCGGTGTCCGCGTATGGTCGAAAAAGCTGTTGAGGCACTTCGTTTTGTATCCCTGATTGATCTTTCGTGCCAGGAATAATCATGTTGGACCCAAATTCCTAATGCGAGCCATACGATTTTGATTGTATATATATGGCAACATATATTATGGGGTATATGCTGTCTAGGATTAATACATTTACTTGCGAAATGGTTTCCGCACTATATATATATATATATATATATATATATTATGGTATTGAAGAGGATTTTACGTATGAAAGCATATTTGGTTATCATAAGATAAAACTCGCCCATCTGGTGTGCGCTTGCATTGTGTGATGTGGGACGAGCTTATGATAGCTTCACTTTCAAAAGACATTGCGTATTTATATGCACGGGTGTTCACATGGAGTAAACCCGTTCCGCATTAGCGGCGTGGTCCGGTGAATTTCCCAACTTTAAAATAAACCTTAAACAACTGTTTTATGTTCTCACACCAGTCCCATGACTGACCCGGAGTTTATTGTTCCTTCCTAAACTCTGGGTGCCCATTAATTTTCACACGGGCAGCCAGTAGTTTAGTTTTGCAGTTATAGATCGTTGGAGCAGGATCCAGAGTGCTTTTAGAGTTGGAGTCCACGATAGAGTTGAAGCTTCCGCTGTGTTTTGACCTTCCGCTGAGAGTAAAGTTATTTTCTTTTCTTCCGCTGTGTATATATTTGTAACTCTGATATTCTATGTAACTCTGACGTAACATTGTAATTTGCAATGAAAGTCATATTATTTTGTTTAATATATGTATGTACCCATAACAATTCGTCTTTATAAACGGTTTGAGTCGGTTTAATTACCGACAAGAACTGGGCAAAAAGGCTGGTCGTTACAGTTGGTATCAGAGCTTTGGTTATACAAAGCTATAGGGTACGTACATATTTGGACAAAAGAATAGGACTCCTCAGAGTTATATTATCTCATTAGAGATAGGGTTAGAAATACCCTAGAATGAGATTTTTTGAATATGACGATGAGAGAGCGTATTTTTTTTTTGAAATCTATTTGAGGTATTTTTGAACAAGTAAATCATTTCGAAAATGATAATTATTTGAAATACATTTTTGAATATAATTGGAAATAAGGATTCCAAGTGTTTTATTCGACGTCACGATCGGACTATCGAGTATGTGAGAGTTTTAAATATACGTCTGATCAACGTATATGCGAAGCCAATATATATACTAGATAGATATAGAGTCACACTCTAGTCGCCCGGGGATGATCTGATGATGATTGCAACACCATCAGTACTCATTTTCGAGTTTCGAAAGTGGGATGACTATATAACTCCATTTAAGACGTCGAGGGATACTTGAACTGTTTCGATATACTGAAACTATTAAGAGGGAATTTAATATGTTATAAGTACAAATCAAACTATTTTAATAATCAGAAGGATTTTGAGGTAAATCCACTTAAAGATTAGGAAGCGAATGTTGGGAAATAAGATAATATATTAAGAAATTTATCAAAAATAGCACCCATACTTCAAGTTAAACAAGTCGTAACAGAGGTTTGAATATGATCTAATAAGTTGTAATTAGAAAGGATATTATATTTCTTAAAGGATGATTAATATGTTAATGTTAGCAATAGATTTGGATAAATCCTTAACATGAATGGTAAATGAGAATATCCAAGAATATCTTAGCTATTAGAACCCCTTAAGAAATCTGAAGATGCTTTAGACTTAAATTAAGAATTTGTTTAAAATGATGAGTTTGACTTAAGTTAGAAATGAGTTTAAAAGGTTAATTTAAATCATAACAAACATCGAAATGGGAAATTTGGATCTTTGAAATATTAAATTTAAAGAAATGAGTTCCGAAATTGTTAAGATTAATATTTGAATCAATCCTAGCTTATACATGTATACTCGTAATCAGAGTGCGCAGAGGAAGCGTGATGGTATTTTAAATAAAACTATTTAAAGGATCTTCCGGCTAGTTGAATAAGAAAATTTTTCTAAACACGATTTGATATTTAAACAAGAATGAAAGAGATTATATATATTTTGAATGTTAAAGTGGATTTAGAAAAGTGTTATTTGATTAGGTGAATACGAAACAAAAATATGAATATTAAATGAGTATAAGTTATAAATGGTTTAAAGTGAGATTAGAAACGATTGGAATAAAAATTTGAAATAGAATGAGTGTTTCGAAAATATAATTCCATCTCTTCCCTTGTCGCTGGGTTTTGCTCGACCCATTGTCATCTTTTGAACATCACTCTGAATTGTCGTTTTACTGTTCAACATTATCTTTGAATTCTTCCTTTTGTCCATGACTCTATCATGGACAAGTGAATTAACTTGGATTGAAACCAGTATTTGAATTATCTCTAAATTGAACTTGATTTGTATTGAGTGCAATAGAATTTCAAATATTAAATTTAGCCAAGATGGTATTTTGCAGGATAATCGAATGATTAGGGAAAGGATTATTTGAGGATTTAGATTTAAATTTCTAATTTAATCACTTGGTCTTAGAATTGATGAGAAAATCATGGGTTCCGTAAGAGTAAGTTAGGATGAAAATTTCCAAGATATAAAAATTTCTTTGAGTCGTAGACCTTTAAGCACTAGACAGTATCTATCCTAGTTCCTCCTTAGTGGTAATGGTAGCGGCTCTGAGTCTAACTCAGAAATTTTGATTAAAAACAAGACTGGTGACGACCCTAGTAATCACAAGATCATAGAAGTTCCTTAGACTCTACCTTAGTGAGAGCTAGATAAAGTACCCTGAGAATGATATGAGTCGTGGTTCTGACCATTGCATTTCTGATATGTTGAGAGAGAAGTTGAAATTTAAATTTTTGTGAAGGAGTTTAAATTTACACGACTTCCTTTTCGAGGACGAAAAGTTTCTAAGGGGGGGTGAATGTAACATCCCAGAATTTTTACTAGGATTTATTTGGATTTTTATTTATATATTTTGATTTCTGAATATAAAGTGATTTTTATTAAGTTCAAATATGAATTTTTAACTTTGTATAAGTATGTTGTTATGATTTTTTATAAGAAAACTTATTTTGAAAATTTAATTTATAAGATTTCATAATTAAGTAATAATATTTTCTAATTTTGATAATATTGATTTGTAAAGAAATACGAATTTGGTAAAGGTTAATTTATTTTATGATTTTACAAGAATGATTATTATTTTTATGTTGGTAAATTATAATTATATTTATAAAATTTTATAAGAATTGATAAGTATTTGTTTTTAAACCATTTATTAGTATAAATTTAGATAAATTACATATGTTATATTTGATAAATTTTATAGATAAATATTTTTAAAATATTAATAAGTTATATTTAAACATTTTTGATAAACTTTAAGAAAGATGGTAGTTACACTTATAAGCATTTAACATTTGGCTACATTTATAAGTGTTATAATTTACATCACTAAATATATATATATATAAATAAATTAAAATGAGGTGTCCCCTTACATGTCATGATGCATGTTGTAGTTCATGCTTTGATGCCAAGTAGCCATACATGTGTAATTTTGCATGTAATTAGCATCATGAAGAGAGACATGTGTCCATGTAGCAATTGACCATTTTACCCTTGTAATTCCCTATATAAGGAGGACCTAAGCACCATCTTCATACACACTTCAGCCATGAACAAACTCATAGGCAGTAGCTTCTTCAATTTCATTTTTGCAAGTTTCCTGTACATAGAAAATGTACATTTTTCTCTATTCAAAAATCAATATCTCCCAATCCGTTCAGTTTTAGCCAAAATGATATGCACGAATGTTGTTCGGATCATCGTTTCCGATTTAGAAAAAAAAACGGATCGAGTTTTCGTTGAGCGTGGAGAGAGTTATTAATCAAAAACAGAAAATGTGAAGAATGGGTTCAAAATCTTTGAAAAATAAAATCTCCCAATCCGCTTCAAATCGCTCGACGCCGTCAGCGCCGTTGCGATCAGCAGAGAGCGTAGTATTTTTCGTGCGAAATTGAGGCGATTCCGTGTCGATGATTGCAAATGTTCAAAATTAGGTTTGGAGTTGATCGGAGAATCGTGCAACGATACGCAAATCCGAGGATGGCGTTGTGATCAGCATGGAAAGAGCTTCGATGTGGAGTTTTCCGGTGGATTTCAGTGCAAAAAAGTGTCGATGCTTTTGTTGCTTACGTACGTTTCCTGAAGCATCTCACGCTCGGCATCAAATGGTGCAGATTTTGAGTGGGGCACAATAGTTTGTGGTGGGTTGGTGCATTCAAAAGAGGACGCGATGAGAAGTTTGTCGGTGGTTTCAATTTGAAGAACGGTTGGAGATTGGAAGTGTGCATGTGCACATGACGCATGGCTGAAATGGGTTCAGGCGTGAGAATGGGAATAGGAGGGAGAAAGAAGAAGCAAGGAAGAGGATGGGCCGGTGTTTGGCAATTGGGCTTATGGGCTAAAGGATTTTGGGTATGATTATTTTTAATTTCTAAGTTATAATAATGTAAACTTTAAACGTCCATATCTCATTCGATTTTTATCCGATTCGCTCGCCGTCAGAGGCGTTAGAACCGTATCGGAAAGAAGAACACAATGACATATTATATTGATAATTTTAGTTAAGTAAAATTTAGTTAAAATTTATAATAAAAAGTCGTTGTTTATATACAAATATAACGAAATTCATTATTAATAAAATTTCAAAATAAATCAACAGAAAATTTCCAGCTGCTGATGAGAATGGATTTGAAAGAAATACGAGTGACGATGGCAGTGTTCGTTGGTCTGTTCGTCTTGGTAATGAAGGTGTTGGAGCTACTGGTGAGAACTTCTAATTTAAATTATTTATTTAAATTAGTTAATTAAGATTAGCTAAGTTAATTATGACTTGTTGATGATGATTGTGTGATGGATGTTATTATGTGAATGGATGTGCATGTAGTTAGATAATACACTGAACACTGGAAAGCGTTATCGACAGTAACGCTTGTGCACAACTGAATTGGTTGTTGTTGATGATAACGATAATTTATTATCATCGAATATATATGGTTGATTTACCCTGTTGTATGATGCACACACAATACAATTGTTATGGGATTATACAGATGATCGATTTTATTCCCCTTCCATATAAACGAAGTTGATTTTTCTATTATTAGATATTATCATGTTCAAATTATTTCAAAAATGAGATTTTGAAAAAAATTTGATTTTGGCTTTATATGTTTTGAAAACATAATATGATGATATATATAGACACCAGAACGTTCTAGGATGACAGAGAGGATAGTGTCTAGGCTTGGGTTTGGAAATTCAGTTTCCTGCTCTCCCTGGCTATCCCTAACTAGTCCGACAACGGGATGGTAAAATCTGAGATCTAATTTGAAATATATTTTGAAACTGTTCAAATGACTTGGAAGTATAAATTCAATTTAAAAAGGGGTTAAGCGATTTATATTTAAATCGTTATATGGCTTGAATAAGGCGTGCTCCGTTGCGACAACTCGTAAATATCGATTTCAAACTTCAAATGGTTATGACTTGATAAATAGTAAATCGACTTGAAATAAGACATGTTGGATTTCAAATAATAATAGTATTTGAATAGAAGGAAAATTTCGATTTTTAATATATGACTTCAAGTTATATGTAAACAAAGTTGAAATACGTGCAGTTGGCAATCATAACGAAAATCGAATAAAGCAAATTTATTTAAATTGGAGAATTTATGAAAATTTCTATTTCATAAACTTAAGGGTGGTTAGAATCGAAATATTTGAATTTCGAATAACTCTAAATCTGTTGATTTAAATGACCATTTTAACAGCAGTACCTTTGTGTAACATTTCCAAATGTTGTTTTGGCTTTGAAATTTATAAGCGTGAACTATTGTTTGGTTACAAGAATGATTTCGAAGATTATTAAAGTATTGGAATATTTATATGGTATAAAAATGAGTTTTCCAAATTTTTAAATTTGGATATGGTTGGAAATAATTCTTCGGATATTTGATATTAGTTCGGTAGATGAAAACTCTTATTATCTGAGGAATTTAAAAGGTAATTTACCGTTATTCTGCTTATAATATGAGTTGGATACGGTAATTAATATTGAAGATAAGTTGATGGTATTTCTATCCAAATCTAATGTCGCAGAATTGAATAAATCTTTTAATTAAGATATGGGTTTTCCACCTGATTGAAATGAGTTAGATAGAAATAATCTTCGATATTTGGTATAAAATTTCATGGTGTAAATGAATACTATCTGGGGAATTTGGAAGATATTATTATATATCGTTATTCCACTTATAGTATTCATTGATTATGAGGATTTATATCAAATATAAGTGGATAAAAAATTTCTGTGTAATTTATGATTCAATATCAATTGATTTGGGTTTGTCGTGAATCATATCTTCAATAATATCATTCTTGGAAACTGATGAGATTTAATGGTGGAAATTCATATCGTAAATTGGAGATTTAAATCAAACCTTGGATTTGAGGGAATTAAAGATAAGAAGTAAAGCGAGGTTATAAATCTTGGATTTCAAAGAAGAGTTTAAGATGATAATGAGATGTATGAAATTAAAATAATTCAAATCTTGAGTTATATATGAATAGATAATCATTTGGAAGGAGATTTGAATCGAAAAGCCTGTGTAAACCATAGCTACTGTTTTAAAGTACGCTCGTTACTTGGAAAGACCGGGATCGAATATATGTTCGAAAACCATTCCAAGTAATAACACGACGTTATGAAACATTTCAAGGCTCGGTAAACGGCAAATGAAGGCCGGGAATATTTAAATTTGTTTAGATTGATTGTTGATTAATGTCTCGGTTAGGTAGGCCACCGATACGAGGTATGAGTTACATGAGACCTGAACATATTTAAGTATTTTCGGGTTGTTGTTCCGTTCAGACCCAGAACGGATTGGTATGGATGGTGTGTATGACGTTGAAATTGACCGCATAACACTGATTTTTCGTTAATGTATATCGGATTTGTGGCAATATATTATCCTTGTCTCTAAGTCATATGAACTTAGAGGGTATGCATTGATTGAAATCAGTGATATGTCGTGAATTGTCAATGTGGCATACCCAAGTTATGAAACGAGCTAGTGATGATCAAAGAATGGCTTATCAAAGCATCGATTTGTGTATGACGTGACATCGACAAACCTCACACCCCGGATTGATGAGAAACTGGCGGTTAGGTTTTATACTTATATATGAATTGATGATGAAGCTGTGCAGTAGTGGGAAACCACTTATGAACCTGGGGAAGTTGGGTATGTTCGGGGGGCCGTGTCTGGTCGAAAACCGTTGATCTGCCCTGACGATGTGTAGTCGGTGTCCGCGTATGGTCGAAAAAGCCGTTGAGGCACTTCGTTTTGTATCCCTGATTGATCTTTCGTGCCAGGAATCATCAAGTTGGACCCAAATTCCTTATGCGAGCCATACGATTTTGATTGTATATATATGGCAACATATATTATGGGGTATATGCTGTCTAGGATTAATACATTTACTTGCGAAATGGTTTCCGCACTATATATATATATATATATTATGGTATTGAAGAGGATTTTACGTATGAAAGCATATTTGGTTATCATAAGATAAAACTCGCCCATCTGGTGTGCGCTTGCATTGTGTGATGTGGGACGAGCTTATGATAGCTTCACTTTCAAAAGACATTGCGTATTTATATGCACGGGTGTTCACATGGAGTAAACCCGTTCTGCATTAGCGGCGTGGTCCGGTGAATTTCCCAACTTTAAAATAAACCTTAAACAACTGTTTTATGTTCTCACACCAGTCCCATGACTGACCCGGAGTTTATTGTTCCTTCCTAAACTCTGGGTGCCCATTAATTTTCACACGGGCAGCCAGTAGTTTAGTTTTGCAGTTATAGATCGTTGGAGCAGGATCCAGAGTGCTTTTAGAGTTGGAGTCCACGATAGAGTTGAAGCTTCCGCTGTGTTTTGACCTTCCGCTGAGAGTAAAGTTATTTTCTTTTCTTCCGCTGTGTATATATTTGTAACTCTGATATTCTATGTAACTCTGACGTAACATTGTAATTTGTAATGAAAGTCATATTATTTTGTTTAATATATGTATGTACCCATAACAATTCGTCTTTATAAACGGTTTGAGTCGGTTTAATTACCGACAAGAACTGGGCAAAAAGGCTGGTCGTTACATGCACGGATACAGAGCTTTACGAGCATCGTTCCAGCTGTAAATTAGGATCCTGTGAATATAAATCTGCAAAACCAAAATTACTAACTGCCCGTGTGGAAAATAGGGGCACCCAGAGTTTAGGTAAAAACAATAAACTCCAGGTCAGTCATGTGACCACGCCGTATAACCCAGAGTTATTAATCTTTATTTTTAAAGTTAGGTAAATCAAGGGACCACGCCGTATAACACGGAACGGGTTTCCTCCTAAGAATACCAGTGCATAAAACAAACAGCGCAATGCTAAATAAAGAAAAATGAAGCTGTTATAAGACCCAGGTCCCATCACCCAATGCAACGCAAGCCAGATGATAGGGTTTTTACCTTATAACAGCCAAAGCATACTTGATAAGTTTAAAACACATTATTTGATACTATTATAGGTGTATAGTGTCAAAACAGTTTCAATCATAAGTATCAATCATAGGCGGCATAGCTACCATCTACTATGTCGCCATACTAGGCTCTACAAATAAAACCGAAACACACGTATTGGAAATTGGATTTCCGTCATGAGTCGAGGCAAGGGGCAAGCTCCTCTCCACGTTCGAGACACTCTAGCAAATGTCTCAGGACCCCACTATGATCCTTGGATCTTCAGGGCCGGTCCTCTCTTACTTTTGAGGATTGGCAATTCCTGAACACACGTTTCCCGGTCCTTACAGACCTATATCCGAGGTGCCTCGTATCCAACAACCACACAGGTGAAAAGTATATAAATGTCAGGGCTGGTAGGTCACTGACACCACCCTAGCTAGAAAGAAACGTCGTGCTCTCCCTGCAGTCACTATCCCGTTTTTGACTCATACCGAGGTGTGAGGCTCGCGAATTCACGTTATACACAAAGCTGCGCCACACAGGCCGTGCTTTGATCATCAACCACAAGACTTTGCTTTTCGACAGAAGCCTTGACTAATTGCCACTTACGCGTGCCACACTGGCAGTTCACTCCATGTGACTGATGTCCATCGATATACAACCTCTGAGCTCGTACGTCTCAGAGAAGGGCGTTAAGCAAGAGAATAAATTCTCCGCCGCCAAACAGATGTATATTTAATAGAGATCAATCAACACAGAATAAAATCCAATGTCAGACACACAATCCCTTTACAAGTTCGCTCTGGGTCTGAACGAAACCGGAGGTACTTTCCTCGCATATCCATCCATCCCCAAGTAAGTCTGGACGATCACCAACTGTTTCCCTCATCCTGGGTGTACATTAGTAATCACCCAAACGATGTGAAGACTTCTGGTCTTCAACCACCGTCTTCATCTTCAACATCTCGTCGAATCGATTATTCAGAATGGGTATAAACCCGGCCTTTCTGAATATCCCACGTATATAATAAACAAATGTTACACAAACACACAAACGCCTCATTCCAATTCAGAATATTCTTTTATTCACAAACTCACATTCTTAGGGAAATGTTCCCATTAATTTTATCCAAGATAAATTCTTCTAAATTTATTCTTTAATCTTCCTTTGGATATCATTTCCAACCATATTATGGTTTTCCAAACTAGTCGGGATTAGCGAACCACACCGAAGTAATTATTTATTTTATTTCCCAATCCCAACCTATTCATCCCCTGGAGCAAAACTGGTAATACTCCATATCTAACACCACAGTATTATCGGTAAAATTAATCACCATTTCACGTTCAAATCTAATTACAGATTTAACTATCGCTTTGGAGTAAAACTGGTGATACTCCACTCTCGATCACTTTTCAGATTTGATAATTTAAATTATCAATTCACATTTTAATTTAATTAAAGATTCATTAAAACTCCACTTAGTTTTAATCCTTTCAAAAATCAATATTCTGCCTTTAACTGGGTTAAAGAACCAATGTCATCTAAAATACGATTCACAACAAACCCAAATCACATTTGATATTAAATACAAGGCTCTGAATAGAAAATATCCCAGCTTATATTCAATATCAAATTCTGAAACCAACAAATATCGTATTGGAAATAACGATATAAAATATATCTTTCAAATTCCCATAACAATATCTGTATAGTCACGAAATCCAACATCGAAATATTCCGAAGATAATTTCGATTCAACTCCAGTCCAATCCACGTATTGAGAATATTGATTATTTTTAAAATCACTTTCAAATTCAATTTATTTATTTCAAAAATAAATTGATTTTAATTCTAGTTCAAAACTAGTTCATTTCGATAAAAATCTATTTTTATCTTTTCAAATGTGGAATTCTTCAGCCCAATTTTTCCCAAATCGTTTCTTATGATTTTACAGAAATTATTAATATTTTTAATAATTTTATCAAGGCCCGTACAGTCGATTTCCATCAACGGCCATCGAACTGCACTTACAACGACCTTTTCCAAATTTGATTTGGACATAATTCCAAATCCAACCGTTAGATTTCAAATTTCTAATATTCATTGGAAATCTCTTTTCGATACGAACCCAATGGTTCTGGTTTTAGGAGAATCCGATGGTCGGATCTCCCGCAACGTCAATTCGAAGTCAATGGTCGAAATTCACGAACTGCCGCGGCGCGGCGCGTTCTATTCAGGCCATTATATATATATGTATATATATATATATATATATTATATATTTCATCAATTTCCTTTTAAAACGAATTTTATAAATAGTTGTAAATTCATTTCAAAAACAATTTCAACTTCATCTTCAATTTCAAATCGATTTGATTTCAATTCAATTCGAATTCATTTCAATTTTATTTAATTCAAATTCAAATTCACTTTCTATTCAATTCGAATCGAATTCATTTTCTATTCGATTCGAATTCATTTCAAATTGATTCAATAAAATTTTAATTTTAATTTTAATCTAATTAAATTTGAATTTCATTTCAAAATATTAAATTTTGAAATCACTTTTCAGTATTCATTATAAAACGAATAAAATCGATATAAATATCGTTCGCGTCAAAATAACACATCTCTAATCCACATGGCATTATATTTTTCAAAAACTTCTTTATTCTATTCAAAAAATGAATATTTATTCTATTCAACACATGAATCTATATTTCTTTCAACACTTGACTAATCTCAACAAATGAGTACTGTCAACACCACTATTTTTGTTATATAATATATTTTATTTTCCCAATTGGAATGAGGCCCAATCAATTACCATATAATGTTAATTATATGGATTCCATATAACACGTGTATATCACAACAACGATAAATAATCAACCATCATCCAAAGTGCACAACACAACTGCATAAGCATCAAATATAAATAATCAACGCTTACACAGCCTGTCGACCAATCGATCGACATACAATTAAATAATTGGGATTAGTGTACGCCAAATTTCATCCCAACACCCGTGTGGGGTTTCAAATCAACAAACACAGATTTTTATTTGTGCAGTTGGGCGATGTGTAAAATTTATCGACCCAATCAATATCAGTCAAATCAGTGTATATAAATAAATCGGCCGATTTGTTTATAAATATTCATTTATTCACATTCACGTTAAAAATTATATTTTTAACGATAAAATATTTTTAACTATATAAAAATTTTATTTCTTTTCAACACAAGGATATTTTATTATTCAATCATTCCACAACACAATCAATTAAACAAACAAGCCATCCATGGTCTGTAGATGACGGGTGTCGGGTGCTACTAAGCACCGTCTGCATCCTAGTATATATATAACTAGAAAAAGAAATTTTGAGTGAGAAGTTCTCACCAATAGCTATTCCAATCATCTCGACTCTTCTTAAGTAGAAATCTTCGTCGTTCTCGTCTTTCGTCGCTTTCGTTGCCCGTAGCCACTACATATACAAAAATCGAATTTTTACTTCGCTATTCAATATATAAAAATCGAATTTTAACTTCGCTATTCAATATATAAAAATCGAATTTTTACTTCGCTATTCAATATATAAAAATCGGATTTTTACTTCGCTATTCAATATATAAAAATCGAATTTTTACTTCGCTATTCAATATATAAAAATCGAATTTTTACTTCGCTATTCAATATATAAAAATCGAATTTTTTACTTCGCTATTCAATATATAAAAATCATATTTTTATTATCCCACTATATAAAAATATCGTCTTTTGTTTATTTAAAAATTACAACTTTCCTTATATAAAATAAAATCAAATCTTTATACTCTTAAAAATCGAATCTTTATATTTTTAAAATCGAATAAAGATCAAACCTTTCTCTATATAAAAATGAGATCTTTATATGAATCGAAATTATATCTCTTCTTCATGGGTTTCAAAATCACCCCTATTTGCAACTAAAAGTCTTAACTTTATTAAGATAAAATCATACTCTTATACGGCTACTATATTTATAAAAATAACATTTTTATACCATGATATTATATAAAAAAAGCCAACCTTTATAGCGTTGAAAACCTGATTTTTACATTACCATCCATACTATAAAAATCATTACTCTTTTGTATAAATAAAAATTGGGTATTTATATGATTTAAAAATCATATTTTTACAGTTTCAAACACTGAAAATAAATAAATGCAAATAAAATAAACACTTACTGTTAAAGGTTGGAGAGGGTCGGAGGTGCGCTGAGGTGGCGTAGGCGGAGGGCGAGGCTGCGTTTGGGCGTTGCTGGGTTTAAATGGGGGGTCTCGTTCGTGATGGAGGTGGAGCTGAAGAAGGGGAGGCGGAAGGAGATGGGGGTCGGCGTCAGCAAGGAGGGGGGCGACTGAAGGAGGAGGTCGAGGTGAAGAGGAAGGTGACGGTTGGGTCAATTTGGGGAAGAAGAGGGCGTACGAAGGTAGAGAGACGTGGAGGAGATGGAGGAAGAAGAGGAGGCGGAGGAGCAGATCGAGAGAGGGGAGGGGGGTTTCACCTGCGGCGGCGTGAGGTGGACGGTCGGCGACAGGAGGAGCGGCGGCTAGGTCAGGGTGATGGCGTGATTTTTTTCTTTTTTTTTCCGCAAATGAAAAGGAATAGAGGGGGGCAGAGTATAAGGGGAGAGAAGGATATTTTTTTATTTATCTATTTAATTAATTAAATTTCAAAAAGGTGACTTTTTATTTCGACCTCATAACGAGACCCACCGCCTGTCGTTCATAGCTAATTACCCCCATTCCGAACACAATGGGATATGTATCGTAAGCTGATTCGATCGTTTCGTTCAGTTTTCGTCAAAATCAACATATAACTCTATATATTGAATTTGAACGTGCATTTCAATTTACCGGGGTCACATACGAACTCTAAAAATTCCAGAAAAATATTTTCTAGCTTCGTATTGACGATACGGTCCTAACAAAACTAGTTTCATCGAATTCTGAGACCGTTGGAAAAATGGCCACTTTCCAGTCGATTAAATTCAACTGAAACTGATCAAACGTGTTTTCCTTTGCCACGCACACATATTGATTCGAAAAATTGTGAAATTTGAAACCTAGCAATAATTTGACATCACGGACCCAACAAAAGTGGTTTCGTCGAAATCCGAAGTCGTTTGCAAAATTCCCATTTCTCAGGGCCTGAATTCCATAGCGACTATTCAGAATTTTCAACTGGACATATCTTTTGATTCCCGCTATGAAATTTCGATTTTTCGGATTCGTTGGAAAGGTATTCCCAATTAGATCCTAATGTTTTCAGTTTCGCTAAAATCCGGTTTGTTTTGCACCCGGTACATTCAATTGAAGTTTGAAATCGAATTATCGAACTACCACGCCATTTTCAATTCTATTTATAATTATTTATAATTATTTATATTCTAACGACGACGTATATAATATATACGTTCGAATTCCATTCAAAATAAATTTTTCGTCGTTATTATTTAAAATAATTCATTTTAAATGTTCAAAATTCGCTAAAATTGGCGAAATAAAAATTTTAAACTGCCCAGATTTTCGGGTTGTTACAGCCTGCCTTCTCATTAGAGCTTGAAGACACTTGAACAGAAATGATATCCAGAGGTCTTGCCTTATATGCAGGAGGTGGGGCTACGTGCGCATACGGGTTGCTCGGATTAACTGTGACAGTAAGAGATTTTCTCATTTTCTTCTTACCACTTGCTAACATACTTCGAAGTACCGTCGACACAGATTCCAATAGCGTCGTGTGCATTGGATTATAAACTATTCTAGAATAGAATGCGTTAAAGTTCTCCATTTTCTTCTTAGTATCATGAAACTCCAGTGAGTCAACTACTCTGCTTACTAACTCAGAATGAAGGGTCTTTTTGATTTGGAAAACATCACTATTGATCGTTCATATATGTTGTGACAACCCCAAACTTCCACGGAATGAAAGCAAGGAATAATCATTTGGAATACAGCATAAATATAACAATACATATCACAGATACAACATAGCACAGGAAAACTATAGAATAACAACATCATAGCAGCGGAATATGAATGTCATCAAACACAGAATTCCACAGTCATAGAGTTCTAAATTATTACATCAAGTTTCAGCAAAAGGAGATAAGTCCCAACTTCAAAATAGAACAACTGGAAATAAAATAAGTCTGGGAGTTCTAAATTATTACATCAAATTTCAACAAAAGGAGATAAGTCCCAATTTCAAAATAGAACAACTGGAAATAAAATAAGTCTGGGTGTCTCAAAGTCTAAAGATAAAATGCAACAAAAGATAAATGATATATAGTCTTCATTGCTCCAAATCATCACCTCAACTAAGCAACTCCAAGAAAACTTCAAAGACAGCAACTCCAAAGAAAGTGAAACCTGCTACTTGGCTGCCCATGTAGAAAAGAGGGCACCCGAGTTTGTAAAGGTGAAAACAAACTACGAGTCAGTCATCGGACTGGTGTGAGAATTCTTAACTAATTTAACTAATAATAATAAGGCAAATCCAAAGACCACGCCACTAACGCGGAACGGGTTTTATTCCAATGGATTGCCGTGCATAATTTAAGGTGACAGAACAGATAAATAAATAAATCGTAAAACAATGCAATACTTTTTGGAAAAATGGAATCACCAAAAGACTCAAGTCCCATCACACAATGCAACGCAAACCAGAGGATAGAGTTTTACCTTATGGTGATTAAACATGCTTGGTACGATAAAAACGAATTTGATATTATTATTAGTGTATTTAAAAACATTTCAAATTAAATGTATCAATCCTAGGAAGCATAGCTACCATATACTATGCCTCCATACTAGTAACACAATCAAATCCGTAGGGTCATATTGGGAATTTGGTTTTCCATCATGAGTCAAGGCTAGGGAGGAGCTCCTTACCGATTCGAGACACTCTAGCTAATGTCTCAGGATCCCCCGTAGTGAATCCTTGGAAAGCTGCAGGGCCGGTCCACACATACAACTTTGTGGATTGGCAATTCCTGAACACTCGTTTCCCGATCCTATAGGACCTATCATCTGAGGCGCCTCGTTCCATCATCCACATAAATAAAATGTCGGGCCGTGTAAAATCCCAAACATCATTTCTAGCTAGAAAGAAACGTGCTGCTCTCCCTGCGTTCCCTTCTCCCATTTTAGACTCAACCGGGTTGTCAAGCTC
The DNA here is from genome assembly GCA_030737875.1 of Allium sativum. Lineage (NCBI taxonomy): Eukaryota > Viridiplantae > Streptophyta > Magnoliopsida > Asparagales > Amaryllidaceae > Allium > Allium sativum. Next base: position 438,506,556 of record CM060912.1, read on the forward strand.
GTGAAGCTACGTAATACACAAAGCTATGCTTATTCAAGCTGTGCTTTGATCGTCACCACAAAGTTCTGCTTTTCAACAAGAAACCTTGATCATTGCATCTTAGTATGCCACACTGTCACTCCATATCCTACTATTAATCTTTTGCCAAAATATACAAAAGGGTGTTAAGCAAGAGAATAAATTCTCCGCCTCCAAACATTCATACATTCGACAGAAAATCAATAAATACAATATAAAGGAGTACGGTGTCGGACACACATTCCATTTGTAAGCCCATTCTGGGTCTGAACGAAACTGGAGATACTCTCGTCCTGTATGTCCAGTACGGAAAGGAGGTACCCGCATATCCGTGAAATCAACATGTAAGTTTTGCCAATTATCCCGACCCTTGAATTGGGAGCAAGTCAATTCAGGGTCTTGGTCGTTGTCCATTCGAGGGAAGATTTACGGTCTTCATTCGTCGTCTTCAAACTTTAATTCTTAACGTCGTCTGATTACTTGGAATGAGGTTAAACTCGGACTTCCCAAATAATCCTCGTATATATATAATGAAAATCCTTCCTTATCGTTAATATTATTTTTAACAATTAATTCCTATTTTAATTATTTAAAGTAATTAAATCCTTATTTAACGACGCTACGGGTCAGTGGGCGACCCTGGCGCTGCTTTCAACCAATTTTGATTTTTACATTTCTCGAAATCGAACCGTTGGATTTTAACGTAGTTCATATCGTTAGAAAGATCTTCCCAAGATGGTCCTAACGGTTCCAGTTTTGGGAAAATCCGACGGTCGGATCTTTTGGTATAGTCGTTTAAATGTACGATTTCAAAGTGTGAACTACCGCGCTCGATTCGTTTAATTTTTAATTATATTTATATCGTTTAACCATAATAACGTCGTTTGATTTAACCATGAGCTAAACAACTACCAATCTCCATTCAATTTTAATTTATTTAAAATGAAGACAATATTCCAACATTTTAAATACTTTCTTTTATTCCTTTATTTACCTTAAAAATGTAAATTATGATACAAAATCCAATTTCTCCCTTATTCCTTAGTTCTTATATTTACATAGGAATGTAAATTATATTACGATGTCGAATTCCATTCTTTATTCTTTTATTTACATTAAAAATGTAAATTCCATTCTTTCAATTACATTGTAAAATCCTCTCTGTAATTACATTAAAAGTGTAATTAACATTCCATGTAAAATTTTCTATCTTTTAATTTACCATACAAAAATGTAATTTACATTCTAATGCAAAATTATTCTTTTTAATTACATGTAAATTCTTACCCTTTTTTAATTACATAAAAATGTAATTTTGATTCCAATGCCCAATTCTTCTTTTTAATTACATAAGAATGTAATTTACATAGCGGTGAAAATTTTAACTTTACAAAATACATTAAAAATGTAATCTTATTTACAACGTCAAATTCTACTTTTTAATTTGCAATGTAAATTTTATACTTTAATTACACATTAAAAATGTAATTTTATCGACTATGCAAATTCTTATTCTTTCATTACATATAAAAATGTAAATTTTATTTCCAATGCAAATTCTTCTTCTAATTACATTAAAAATGTAGTTTCCTTTATAGAGTAAATTCTCATTCTTTGATTACATATAAAAATGTAATTTTTAATTTACAATGTAAACTCTACTCTTAAGTTACATAATAAAAATGTACCTTTAATTTACAGTGTAAATTTTCCTTTTTAATTTACAATATAAAATAATACTTTTTTTATTACATGAAAAATGTAATTACATTAATGGTGAAAAAGTCTATCCTTATGAATCACTTTGAAAATGTAATTTTGTCTACACTATCCAATTTCTCTTTTTAATTACATTAAAAATGTAATTTCATAAACAGTGAATTCTTATCCTTATGAATTGCATTGAAAATGTAATTTTTATTGCAATAGTAAAGTCTTATTCTTTAATTCCATCTAAAAAAAATGAAAAAATCTAATCTTTTATTTCCACTGCAAAATCTTATCTTTTAATCTACAATGTAAAAATATCATCTTTTTATTCACAATGTAAAAATATCGCCTTTTTATTTACAAAGTAAAGATATCGCCTTTTAATTTACAATGTAAAAATATCATCTTTTTATTTACAATGTAAAAATATCATCTTTTATATTTACAATGTAAAAATATCATCTTTTTATTTACAATGTAAAAATATCATCTTTTTATTTACAATGTAAAAATATCGCCTTTTTATTTACAATGTAAAGATATCATCTTTTTATTTACAATGTAAAAATATCATCTTTTTATTTCAAAACAAAAATGTGTTTTTAACTTACAATTAAATATCATATAATAAGCATGAGAACCTAATAATCTGTTTGGAAGGGACAAATTATTTTAATTCAACAACTATACCCAAATGATAATCTTTGACGACACCATGTCAAAAAGAATCACAAAACATTCAAATTCAGCTTAATCCAATTTTTATACAACATGATGATAATTATTAGATCTATACAGATCCATATACACAACCATAGATCTAAACCAAAACATGACAAATCAAACAAAACAACATCAATAATCTTATCACGTCGCAGATCTAATACCTTTGCAATTCAACTGATTTAAATAACCATAGAATAATAATTAACTAGATTTAATTATTTAAAATAGAATCTCACCTTGCTTTTCAGTCAGATCTAGAATTCAAAAATGTCCAGAAATTTGTTCCAATCAGTTCTAAGTTGAAGTATTTGCTGTCACGATTCACACGGATCTAAAATTTTTGGATTTGGAGATCGTATGAATTAATTATGAATTTTTAATTAGCAATTACTTTTCACAACTACTGCTGCAACAGAAATAAGCGTCGCAAAATCTGAAATGTTCATACCTTAATATTCAGTTTTGTTCAAAACTTTGGATCGATATAACTTTTGATTCGTTGCACGGATTCAAAAACAGGGAGTTGAGGTTGGAGGGCTTGGAGAGGAGAGTCGGCACCTAGAAAGGGGGGAGGTGCGGTGCGGTCTGGTGGGCCCGGCGGTGACCGAACGACGACGGCTTTGGGGCTTGGGTGCGGCGGTTTCAGGCGACGAGGGGTGGTGATTTCGGTGTAGAATCGAAGAGGAGGAAAAGATCTTGAAAAAGTTACACAGTGGGGTGATCTAAATTCTTAACAGATTGGGAGGAAAAGAAGAGAGAAGTTTCGTGTGTTATGGGTTTGGCGGCTGGAATGAACGGGAGAGGTAGACAACGTATACTTGTGGGCTCACGTGTATGCGTGCAATCTCCATACGGAGCCCAACGACTGTCGAACAATATGTTTTGACGTCTTCTGAACGCAATGGCGCTAGTGCCGAAGTCCAATTCTGATGTTTACAGCACATTTCTTTTATTTCTTAAAATAAATCTTTAATATTAAATACGAACGTAGTTTTTAATTTTACCGGGGCCACATACGAACTCAGAAAAATCCAGAAAAATTATTTCTGGCTTTGTTTTGATGATACGGTTCTAACAAGACTAATTTCGTCGAATTCTGAGACAATTAGAAAAATGGCTATTTTCCGATCGATTAAATTTGACTGAAACTGACAAAACACGTTTTCCTTTACCACGCTCACATATTAACTTTAAAAATTCTGGAAAATTAAACTAAGCAATAATTTGACATTCCGGTTCCAAAAAAAGTGGTTTCGTCGAAAACAGAGGTCGTTTGAAAAATGGCTGTTTTGAATATTAAAAATATATAGAAATTCTACAGCGACTATTCTGAAATTTCAACTGGCCATTACTTTTGATTCCCGCTATGAAATTTCGATTTTTCGGATTCGTTGGAAAGATATTTTTAAATAGATCCTAATATTTTTGGTTTCACCAAAATCCGATTTATTCTGCATCCTGTACAGTCAGTCAAAGTTCAGATTTGACTTTTCAAACTACCGCGCTCTTTCTAATTCCTTTTATAATTAAATTGAATATATTAGAATCAACTTCGATTAACATAAATTTCTAATCGCTGTTATTTGAAATGATTTATTTCAAAAATTCAAAATCTCTTAAATTTTCTAAAATAAAAATTTTAGATTGGCCCCAAATTCCAGGTTGTTACATATGCACTGATCTGGCAGTTTCAGTTGCACTTAATTCAATAGTATTGAGTTGTAGGCTATCATCTTTATTCTTGGCAGTCTGCTCAGCAGTAACCTTGCAGTTCAACATTACATTCGTTTCAGACATCACTCTTCCATCTGCATTTGCTTCTTCGTTCACCACCTCACTTAATGCAACCTACAAAGTTATACTTTCATTTCCAATATTGTTTGCTTGCCTTTGGAGATCAGAAGCGTTTCATGTAGGGGATCCAAAAGCTTTAGATAGGCTTTCTTCGACTGTAGCAATATGACTAGCTAGATTATCTTTCTCATTATTAGCATCCACCTTGGAGTTCTTCTATAAGCTCTCATCAAAACTTATTGGTTTTTTGCTCATTACTTCTAAGCTGCTCATTACATTTTTATTGCTTACTTTTACATCAGCTTTACCTACGATACGCTTATCATTCTTTCCAGACTACCGAAACTCTCCTTCTCCTAGATCATGGATTATAACATATGCATTGTTTTCCAATTCACTCACTAGAAGACGCCAGAAACGATTCAAGGTACCAACAACGGCTTCAACTTGGACAAGTGAAGAATCATCAACCACCACCTTCTTACCCTTTTCCTTTCCACTTATAATGATTCTAACTAGGCTCTTCTTCTTGACTACTCTTGTCCAAGTATTATCCTTGGTTGTTACTGCACTACGCAATGTTGAGTAACTCTGATGTCTCGTACTCCCTTATCTACATCTGTCCCGGTATCACTAATTACCTTTACCATACTTTTTTCTTTGATCTGCTTCAAAGATTTGTCACAAGTTCCCAATACTTTGTCATATTTTTCATTAGCCAGTTCTATTTGTTTTTGGCACTTATCAGTAGAGTGCCCAAAAACATTGCGTAGAAGGCAAAGCTCTGGTTTCCATAGGTAGAAGATTTTGATTATTTGAATTGAACCATCTAAGTTACAAAATGGAAAGGAGTCTGGCCGTGGAGAATTCGAAGACACTTCCACCGTGCACTTGGCATATTCGAGTCTGTTTAAGCTTTCAATATTGGTATCCATACACAAAAATTTACCAACTCTGATTGCCAACAAGCTAATACCATCTTTGACCAAGCAACCAGTGGAATGTTGTACATTTTGATCCACACTAGAACAACCATTACATTGTTCGCAACATTGCTCAAGCTAGGTTCCCAAGACTTTACTATGAATAATTTATTGTGTATGATTACAGGGTCCGCTTCAAGTACCCGAATTCAATCAGCCATCAAAGAAAATTGAAAGAAGAAGATACTCCTATTTGATTTAAAATCAACCGTACCTTCTAGTTTCCAGTGATTCCTTAAAAAGTTGGCAACCACATAGTATGGCAGCGGTGAGTCCAAGAAGAACCTGACAAGAAAATCATTTCACTGCTCCCTACTCGCCTGAATTATGACTTCGGTAGGAATTAGGTTTTCCCCATCGAATTTCAACTCAAGATCGTCAACAGAAAAGGTACCGACGTTCTTTGGCTCTAAAGCGAAAAGGGAAAACCACTTTTTCTTTGGAAGAGGATCCGGTATGGCGTTGGCTGGGGGAGGAGGTAGGATAGGGGAGGAGATGGGGTTATCAGAGGGACGAGGAGGATCAGGGGAGGGTGGGATAGGTTCCATGGCAGATCTAGGGTTTGTAAGGATGAGGGAGAAGCATCAGAAAGTGTGGTCTGGTTTTTGGGGAGGAGTGTGGTCTGGTTTATAATTTTAACTTTGAAAAAAAAATATAAGTTTATAAAATTCTAAAATAAATTAGAAAATAGATTATAAACATATATAAGTTTTAAAATAATATAGAAATAGGTTTAAAAGAAATATTTATTATCATATAAAATTTAAAATGCTTATGTAATTAAATTATATAGTTTAAAATAAAAAAATTATAAGTAAAATCTTATTCAAGTATTTAAATCTGTATTTACTCATAAAATCATTTTAAAGACATAATTTACAATTTACATAATATAAGTTTAAAAAATATTTTAAATATAAATATAAAAATTTATTAATCTTAAATTATTATTTTAAATTAAATTTTCCAAATCAATATACTTCGAAAACATGACCAATGGTGTCTGTACATAGTTTTCTACCCTAAGGTCAAGTGATACGAATATTTATCATTTAAATCCGCAATTTAAAAATTTATATGGGTATATCATTTCTACCCGTAATCCAAAATTTAGTATAAATCGTTCAGGGCTATCATTTTAATCCATAACGATTTCCCCCTATTCTAATGTCCGTTCGGGTATGTATCATTTCAACCCTTAGTGATTTTTCCTAAACTAGGGGTATCAACAACATAACAAATTATCATATAACATCAATTAGATCATAAGTCATATATCGTTAGTGTATCTACGTATCATATGAATATTGTTTCATATATGAAAGTTTACGTATTAAACAAACTGTTTCTATTAGCAATCCTATACATTTCATAATAGTTCATTTGCGCTGATCTAACAACCATGAAACAATGTAGGTCAAGTGTGAGATAAACTCACCTTTCGTAGCAAAGATTGGAGACAACGGATGGATTGACATGGACTGAAACAACGGCTTCCAGGCATGATTCAGAATGGATTCAACTCGATATCATCAATATGTATTTTTTTAGAGGAGGCTAGGGAATCTCTTGACGGATCGGTGCAGTTATCGGGGTTTGGAACGGGTTTCGCACTCAATACCAAAACCGACTCAAAAATAAACACCACAAATTATATATATATATATATAATCAACACAAAACTAGATGCACACACATCAAACCCATATACACATGTGTGTGAGTGTCTATATATATATATATATATATATATATATATATATATATATATATAATTTAAAATACCTACACCACAATACTCCAAAATTAACTTTATATATATAATATATAAATTATAAAAATATAAACACACCCAATATATATAATGTATAAATTATAAAAATATAAACACATCCAATATATATAAACTAAAGCGCGCACCTACAATTAGACACACAAAGAGATAACATATGAATATACACCATAACTCACACCCACATGCACATTATACATGTAGATCAAATACTCACACAAATGTACATATCAGCACACATACTGACCCACACACTAACATCATCTCACGCACACACTACAAACCACTCACACAACACATTTCAAAACACAAATACATACACATGCAACAACTCAACACAATACACATACAAAACTACACATCTAAAATAAAACAAAACTCATGCCAAAAGATACCCAAAACACTCATGCAAGGGAAGAGGTGGCTCGGCAGTTATATGATGGGGGTAGTGGACAGGCCAGCCATGGGTGCTCGGCTTCGGCGGTGTTTGGAAGAATTTCTTGGCACTGTGGGGAGTTTGTTCGTGATGGGTGGAGCTTGGTTGGAGACTCGGAATGGTCGCGGTTGGTAGGAGAGGGGAGACAGGGCGACGGTTTTCAGGTAGAGATCGACGTTGTCGCTTTGGTGGAGGCAAGCTGGGCGGGATGCAGGGGTGGGGTGGGTTTCAGTGTTGGTCGATGGGATGGTGTAACATCCCATATTTTCTGTATATTTAATTTTCAATTTAAAATAAATAAAATGGAATAATCAAGGGGAAAATAAATTTTTTGTTGACTATAATGATAATTATTGTTTGAATTAAGTATGAGTAGATTTTTCCAAATTTCATTTTTATTTAGAAATGTTGTAATCTGAGATATAATATTTAAAGATTAAATAAAAATTTAAATTGGTTAAGTGAAAAAGTTGAAATTCAAATTTAAATTCAAATAATCAAAATAGGGAACTTAAACTTGTGAAATCGATGTATAAAATTTATTTAAATTGAAATGTGAAATAGAATTTTATTAATATGTAAATTGAATTTAAACAGTTAATCAAATAATTGAATATTTTAATAAGTAATTAAATGTGGAATTTATCTATTTTGGCGACTGTCTCAGAATCCGATGGAACTAGTTTCATCGGATCCGGAACAGTGAATTATGGTAGGATTTCAATTTGTGTTATAATCGAACTTGTCGTTCGACCGTATGAGAGAAAATGTGAAGAGATTAATGTAAGAGGATAATTGTTAGTTTCTCTAATTTACCCTTTATATATATCTAAATAAAATTCTCATATCACCTTACCCGCCCATTATTCTTATATGTACATTTCCATCAGCTAAATTTTCTCTTTAATCACAGAAAAAATCTTCAAACCCTAGATCCAAAGGAAAAGACAACCTCAAAATAAAACTTCCCCAAAACCTAGCAAATTATATACCGAATCGAAACCCTCGATGATACGAAGCTACGGGTGTTCTTAGATTCGATATGCAGTGCACCGTTTAGCCGGAATTCTTGATCAAAGTTCGGTTTTTTGTAACCCTAAATCATCAGATTGGGGCTTTTTGATTTGAGACTTAATCGATGAAATCGGAATGTGAGTTTTGTCTATATCATCATTTGGAGTCGTTGGGAGGTGGTCCGGTTGATTTTCATCAACTATGGTGCTGGAATTTCATGATTTATGGGTGAAAATCCGGTTTGTTGGGCTTGTCGGCGGCCGGGAAAGGGAGCACCGGAGGTGCCGTGCTCAGGTGGGGAGGTGCGGCTCAGGCCGAACATTCGAACATCGGTGGTTTTGGCCGGTCTTGTGGCTGGAGTAGGTCAAGAACAGCAGTCAAAGGTCACGGGGTTTTTTGGTTTGCTCGATGGTCACTGTTCACGGGAGGAACGTGAATGATTTCTGAAGTGGGAGCTGACGTGTCGAAATATGGGTGGGTGAGAGAATTATTTAATTAATTTTTGTATATTTAAATTTCAAATGATAAAACGCGTATAACTTTACATATGAACTTGGATTTGGACGCGGTCGGGTGCGTTGGGATCGTGGCGAGATTGTAGACATTCTGGCATTGGTTTGGTTGTGTTTGGAGACTGTGAAATTTTATGCCTCTTTTGGACAACCGATCCACTAAAGACCTAAAGGTGAGTAATTTTTTTCACTCACGATGAACTAAATTGTTCCCATATTTATTAAATTGAATCATGAAATAAGTTTGGTTGCATGGTTGCGTTTGATTGTTGATGTGTTGTTTAAGATTTGACATGCAAGTGTGTTACCATGCAAATTTAGGTCAATAATTAGTTATTTAATTAAATTTAAATTTCTAGTTGGAAATTCAAACCTTTGCTAAATCCTGAAACAGTTTAATGCTGATCAGTTCAATGGAATGGTTGTGATGGATGTTTGGTTGAAATTTATTACTGAATTGATATCGACACTGCTAATGCTCCATATTTCAGTATATTGTATTGCATGTTGATTGTGACGATAAATCCCATTTACCCTTGATGTTACGGGCATCCAATAAACTCGGGTTTATCGATAAAATAAATTAAGAACACAGAGTGAAATGATAAATCTCTGTGACCCCTGATTTGGATTGAAATAATAAGATCCATCCCTGAAATATCGAGAATTAAATTTAATTCCACTTGGCTACAGGATAGAAAATTTTATACATACATCGGTTGGTTAAATGATTTTCAAATATGGGAGATTTTATTGGACCGAAATTTCATTTTAAATGAATGAGCCGATACTCAATAAACTTGTTTTCTGTAAAAGATCTGGATCGCGGATGTTAGTTGAAGTGGTTAAGAAATTTTTCCAAAGGAAGTGCAAATTCTTAAAGTGGTATTTGAATATAATCTGAAATTTTCAAATTAAGGGTTTGGATTTGAATGTAATAAATTCTTATTGGATTTAATTTGAAAAAAAGAGGATCGAGGATACTTGGGGCAGTTTTAAACTTAAATGAATATGGTTTGGATTTCCCTAAATTGAAAGATTGGTTTGAAATAAGGTTTGAAACAAGATAGTGGACTATGAACTCCATTGAGACTAGATTTTAGATTCAAGTATTTGAAGTTCGGAAGAAAGAAACGATTATAGTTAAAGAATTTTATTGTATATATATTTACACTGTTGATTTCAAATAACTATCCCTTTCTAAAAATTTATTTATTAAACTTTTACCTATAAAACTATTTTGTTATAACTAAATTTTCCTTATATTCTATTTTTTAAATTAATTAGTAAAACATTTAGTTATGTATATACATAGTGTTTTAAAATTATCTTATTTTATTCTAACTATTATATTCAATATATATATACAGTTTACATAAAGATTCCTTATAAGCACCTATTTTCTTAAGTATACTTTATAAATTTTAAATTTCTTCCGAATCGAAAATGTTTTGATTTAAACCATTGGTTCAAATGGAGTTGAGACAAGTTATATCCTCTTGAATATGAATCGATTTCTAAGCCGATTTAAATATGGAAAATGTGGGTTATATTCTATTCGTATATAAATTTATCTACTAAAGGATTTAAATGAGCTATGAATATATTCTATGTGAATATGAATGGATTTCGTACATAAATCGTTTTGAGGTAAGTATAATCGTTGACATGAAATATATTCTACTTGAATATAAATCGATTTTGAATTATTGTATGATCACGATATAATCGGTTTTGGAAATGATTGAAATATGTTGATATGGAATTATATTCTATTTTGAATATAAATTTGGGTTCGAAACAAAATATGATATTTTGATATGAAAACAAACCTTTGAGAAATGTAAAAGAACCAACCGATGTAGAAAAAATGTAAGCGTTGGTTGTTAAAGAGACCAGAGTCGACAAATGGCATATTCTCTATCAGTGTCGATACCACTTTAACAACTGTGAACATTATGACGTATCCATAATGGAATATGATGACTTGGGAGGCTATTATTGGATTTAAGAAGATGAACGATGACGAAATAGCCCTGACCTTTGGGTCATAATTGAAATGACTAAAACAGGAGCTATACCGTGACTAACTGAGGTAGCACCTTTGATCAGCCACACTTCTTTTATACTAATTCTATGACTATGATGACGATGATTTGGGCCCATTTGATTTGGGAGTGTGATCCGAGGTGGGCGGTAGTGGCTGCTATGCGTTACCATCGGTCTGGGAGTGCAATTGGTAGAATCCTATCCTGGGCATTGCCTCGAGTGCCTTGTCTTATTTATCCATATCGAGCCCCATACGATTTTGATTTAGCATTGCCTTCTATGGAGTGCCCTCTGATAACACCAGTACGGTGAATTTACGGTACTGTATAGACTATTGGTGCCTGTAAACGGCGTAAGGGTAACATGGTAATCCCACTTACGCTATTTTTATGATATTTACTTTACTGGATAGACACTATCATAATAGCGTAATTATACTATGTATGTATTAGTTTAACGGATCCTCGGGAGATGGAGAAATCCGTAACATCCCTTGAGTTACTGTACCCATGGCACTCAAGTTAGTTCATGTTTTAATTTGACTAATATGAGAATGATTTAGTGCTGATCCGAATGTTTGTTGTGTTTTTATTTTTTATTTTGCAATTTGCTCGGGTTAGCAGACGTTTGCAGTTAACGAAGATGATTATGCCTTGGATATCGAAGATGAAGATCTGGTATACATCTATAACGACCCACATTCCACACATCGAAGGATCGTAGAATATTTGTTTCTTTCACATACGAAGTCGTATGGTCATGTAACTTTGGGAGATTGGGGTCATTTCCCATGTTCATGATTTTTACTGATTTTTAAATGACCGTTTTACCCCTAGAAGATCTTGTTTTGGCCATAACTTTTGATTGGTAAGGAGTTTTGACCTGAAACCACATCCATTAGATTCGGATGATGGTTTACCTTTCCGTAGAGTGGTCACACTAGCCAAACGGACTCACCGTTTGGGAGAAATGGTGAAACAAGGTTTAGAAGGTGAAAAACAGCTTAACCGGGCCTAATTAGGGTGATTAGCAAGAGGGCCCATAAACTATTTGGGGATTAGGGTTATGAGAGGGTTGAAATGAGTTAGTAAATCAGTTTTTATTTCATTTCTTAGCCGCCACTTACAACCTTTGAACCCTAGCAATGCCTCCACTTGCTAAAACACCCCAAATCACCTTCTAATCGCTAATTAAGCCAAATCTACATCAAATCAAAGCGGATTAGCACAAAAATCGAGGTAGTGCTGCTGGAGTGTATTGGAATCCGAAACATTTTGTCCAAAAGTTTCAGATCTGAGTTCATTTGTGGCTAAGGTGAGTGATTAGCATTGTTTTTACACTAATTACAGTTAATTAGGGTGATTAGTGCTAATTAACGAAATTATACATGTTAAAAATCTGGAAAAATATTTAGAAATTCTTAAATATTATTTTAGGCCTTTGTTAGAAAATTTGGTTAATTCAGACATGTTTTGCTAATTATATAATTAGTTATACTTAAACATGATTAAGGGGAAAACATGGGTTTTGGGTATGTTTGATCCGTTTTGACATAACAAATTGTTGTTTTGTGGTTTGTGGATGATTATACATGTTGCTATGACTATATGGTATGCTTTTTGATTGATTAGAAAAGATAGAATGGTCGAAAATGCCGTCGTGTGGCGTAAAATAGCTGTTGAAAAAGTTGCAGGAATTGAGCAGAGATCGGATCGGATCGGACCCCCCTGACTCACTCGTGGAATATGTATCACGAACCGCATTTGAAGGCTCCCAACCGATCTGCTTGTGGGACACCCGAACCATTCATGTCTGAAGCTCTTCAACCCAATCTGCTCGCACTTCGAGACCATGACCCGGAGCTATCACGAACCACCTCCTCCGATCCGATGCACCACGAGCTGATGCCTGGAGGAACCACGAACCAATGGAAGGACACGACCCGGACCGTGGTACTATCTCCAACTCCGAACCTATACCACGAACCCGACCCGAACCGATGGGGTCATCCCGACCCGACCTATATGGAGCAACCCGATCCGAAGCAGGTGATCACGAACTGAACTAGGATGGCCGAACCGAACCGATGATGACTGAAGGTCCGAACCGATCCTAATGAGACCAAAACCCAAGACGCAAAGGTAGCCCAAATGAGAGGTTGTAACTCTGGATCCAGATGGGAACTAACGAGTTAACTTCATGATTGGGCTTTGCTGCGGGATGTGTGCTAAGGAGTTGTCGACGTCCATAGCTTTGATTCACCACCGAGGGACGATTGTTAGGCTACGGATCAGTGCAGTGGGTTAGTTATTGCTTCCTGGGGCAAAGTGATCGTAGTATGGCTATGAGCCAGTGCAGTGGAGTCGTCTTGACTTCATAGGGCAGAGAGGACATAGCAAGGACTAGTGGATGTGGATTAGTGCAATGGGGTCACCATGACTCCATGGGCAGAGCGATCATAGCAAGGATTTGGGTGATCAAAGTGGTGGATATCGTATGCTTTACGAATTGAGTGAAAGATGTGAGGATGGTTGCTATGCTTGATTGTTTGCCATCATTATGACATGCACACCCCCACCCCCGTACCTTTACACCATATGTTAGTGTTACCTTAGAGTATTGTACATCTTGTTGTGCTAACTCTTTGGTTGCAGGTCCAGGTTCAGGTATGGTTTAATACACCTGTTATTGTTCTTTTTACTGATTATCACTCATACCAGACTTTTTTCTGACCCAGAGTTTTATGTCTCTTCTTATTACTCTGGGTGCTCTTAAACGGGCAGACTAGAGATAGGTTAGCCGGTTATGCACGAGTAGCTGATCCGGAGACGAGCAGAAGGCTCCCACATAAGATATATATATATGTGTGTTCTCCCTGTGTCGCTGATGATCACTACTTTGGGCATTAGTGGTGTACTCATCATTTACTTTGCTCTAGAGACAGCTTGAAAGGTTGTAATAATGATGATGTGAAACATAAGCTGTATTTGAATTTTTCTGCTGCTATTGTGGTTTAGTTTTCAGCTTATGCACTATCTCTCCTGTTTTATGTTAAGTATGCTATTATTATATTTTATTCCATGCGCTGTGAGACATTCTATGGGTTCCTTGCAAGTTCAAATTCCCTTCTTTCCTTTCTTTGGCGACCGTCCCGTGCTGGTTGGACATCGGTACAGCGCACTTTCTTTGGATATGTCGGTCGGTGCGGGGCGGGCCATTACATTTGGTATTAGAGCTCTAGGTTGCTTAGTTAACCTAGGGAAAGAAACCAGGGAGAGGTAGTACGTACATGAGAGCACGCATTTGTTATATTTTTGTTTTCAAAAGTTTATATGTATATATACTATTAGTATATTTAAGGATGAAGTAGTGCTGCACTGGCACCACTGAAGAGATGGTTAATTGTTTTCTCCTTACAGATTGAACGATGAGCCGATATACTAGGGGTATTGGTAGAGGAGCTAATAATGGGAATTCTCCTGATATGAGGACGATGTTCATTGACTTCATGAGGGAGATGCTTAGAAATGTGCAAGGAGCGGTTCCTAATGTTGCAAATGGTGGTGGTGTGGTGGTGCAGCGGTGCGGGCGCCTAGGGCTGATTTCGCCAAGCTATGCAAGGATTACACTAGTCTTGGTGGAAAGCCGTTCCATGGAACGGAATCGGCTACAGGAGTTCAGGATTGGTTGGATAGCTGTGAGCGTATCTTCGAAGACTTGGGTATCGAGGATGCGACAAAGATAAAGCTAGCATCCCGTCAGCTGCAAGGACGGGCGATTAATTGGTGGAATGCTATTAAGGCAGCTACCCAAGAGGATCAAGTTACATGGGATCCGTTTAAGGCCCGATTCAGTGATAAGTTTATCCCAACTGCTCAGAAATTAGAATGGTTTAGGAAGTTCTTGGAACTTAAGTAGAACGGTAGAGCAGCCTCGGAGTATATTGCTGAGTTCGATACTTTATCGAAGTATGGATTATCTCTTATTGGCACTCCCGAGGAGAAGAATGAGAAGTTCATAACTGGCTTAGATTAGCACTTGGGGGAAAGGCTTATTAACCACATCGATTAGACGTTTGAATCGATTGTGGAAAAACTTTGAGATCAAAGAGTTTATACCCTAAGTTGAAGAATGAGGTTGCATCTGCAGAAGAGCCAAAGCCGCAAGCAAGCGGTGGAGGCAATAATAGTTCTCAGAATAAGAGAAACCAGAATCAGACCAAGGATGGTCAGAAGAAGAAGAATAAGAAAGATGTTGAGTGCTTTAGCTATGGCAAGAAGGGGCATTATGCTAAAGAATGTCGAGCAAAGCCAGCGGACAGGAAGTGCTTCAACTATGGCCAAGTGTGACATCATAAGGATAAGTGTCCGCAACCCCCTAAAGAGAAGCAGGTTGTGAAAGTATATGCTCTTAATGTTGTTCCTTCTTCGCCGAATGCCCCAACCGCGGCAGAGAAAGGAAAGAATGTCATCATTCAAGGTATGCTTTATGTTTATGATGTTCCTGTTCGAGTATTGTCTGATATCGGAGCTTCCCGTTACTTCATATCTAGTGACCTGGTAGATAGGTTGGGATTGGAACCCGAGATAGTCGATAGACCTTTAGCGGTGACGAACCCAATTGGTGGTTCAACTAGCCTTAGCATGATTTGTCGTAATATGGTCTTATCGAGTCATGGAAGCATGTTTGTTTGTGATTGCTTTGTTTTGGGCTTTACTGGGTTTGGCATTATTTTGGGAGTCGATTGGCTCCAAAGATACGGGGTGGTGGTAGACTGTGAGGGCTTTTTGGTGATAGTTAGAGCGGATGATGGGCGGAGGGTAGTGTTTGGTGGTCTACCTAGTGATGGGGTAATGGCTAGTTTTCTAAATTCCCTCGACATCCCGCATGATGAGTTGTCAGATGTGCCCATGGCTGGCCAACATCCGGACGTCTTCGAGGAAGTGACCGGACTTCCACCACACCAAGAGATTGAGTTTCGTATTGATTTAGTGAAAGATGCCAGACCTATAGTGATGCCACTTCGTCGTATGGCGCCAAGGGAGCAGCAAGAGCTCGGGGTGCACGTAAGCGATCTATTAAAGAAGGGATTTATTAGAAGAAGTGTTTCTGAGTAGGGAGCACCAATTGTGTTTGCTACCAAGGCAGATGGTTCCCTTCGATTATGTGTGGACTACCGCGAGTTGAATAAGGTGACGAGGAAGAATAAGTATCCTCTACCGTGGATAGATGATTTGTTTGATCAGTTGAGTGGCGCGAGAGCGTTCTACCAGTTGGATCTCGCGACAGGTTTCCATCATCTTAGGGTGGAAGCTGAGAGTATAGCTAAGACGGCCTTTCGAACACCGTCTGGATTCTATGAGTGGTTGGTCATGCCATTCGGGTTGACCAATGCACCAGCATATTTTGTGGATCTTATGAATAGGGTATTCAGGGATCAATTGAATAAGTTTGTTCTTGTGTTCGTGGATGATATCTTAGTTTATTCGAGGATAGAGGAAGAACACAAGGAATATTTAAGGATAGTGATGGAGGAGTTGAGAAAACACCAATTGAAAGCAAAGTTCTCTAAGTATCACTTCTGGAGGAGGGAAGTGAGATTCTTGGACCATGTTGTTTCAGAGAATGGTATTGCCATGGACCCTGCAAAGGTGGCTACGGTACAAGATTGGTCTACACCCAAGAATGAAATAGACGTAAGAAGTTTCTTGGGGTTGGCTGGATATTATCGTAAGTTTATCCAGGACTTCTCCAAGATAGCGACACCGTTGACTCAGTTGACCAAGAAAAATCAAGCTTTTTTCTAGGACGAAAAGTGCGAGAATGCATTCAAGAGTCTAAAGGAAAAGTTTAGTTTTTTTGTTTGATCATCCTGTTCGTACTTTGTTTGAATCTAGCACTTCACACTCATTTGTATCTGCTTCGTTAGTTGAAACACTGCACCTAAATACTTGTATAGTTACGGATCCCATAGTAGTCTCAAATCCAATTGGTGGTTCGGCTATCTTTCTATGATTTATCGGGATTTGAGAGTGTCTATCTTGGGTGTTGGGTTTGAATGCAATGCCTTTGTTCTTGGCTTCATGGGCTATGGCTTGATTCTAGGTATGGATTGGCTAACTAGATACGATGCCATCCTAGATTGTGAAAGAAGGGTAGTTAGATTGTTGACTCGTTGTGGAAAGACCCTTGATATTTCTTGTGACCCTAGAGGTCCGGTAATGCTTAGCTACCTAGAATCCCTAGATGCATCCAATGATGATTTGAAATCTGTTCGTGTGGTCCGTGAATATAGTGACGTCTTCGATGAAGTTCGAGGTTTACCCCCAAGGCTCAAGATAGACTTTCGAATATATCTAGTAGATAATGCAAAGCCAGTTGCATTACCAGTGCGCCACATGGCTCCGAGAAAGAGAAGAGAACTCAGAAAGTAAGTGAAAGAATTGCTTGAGAAGGGGTTCATAAGAAGAAGTATTTCGGAGTGGGGCGCTCCAGTCGTTTTTGCAACAAAAGCTGATGGTTCACTTAGATTGTGCGTGGACTATAGAGAGGTGAATAAGCTAACAAAGAAGAACATGCACCCATTGTCGAGGATAGACGATTTATTCGATCAGTTGGTGGGTGCTTCAGTTTTCTCACAACTAGATTTAGCTACAGGGTTTCATCAGCTAAGGGTGGCTGAAGATAGCATCGATAAGACTGCCTTTAGAACTCCTGACGAATGCACCCGCATACTTTGTTGACTTAATGATTAGGGTGTTTAGGGAGTTTCTAAACAAGTTTGTGGTAGTCTTTGTAGACGATATTCTGGTTTTCTCTAAAAATGAAGAAGAGCATGCCCTACATCGTAGGGAAGTCTTAGAGACCCTACGAGCGCATCAGCTAAAAGCTAAGTTCTCCAAGTGCCATTTTTGGAGAAAAGAAGTGAGGTTCTTAGGACACGTGGTCTCTAAGGAAGGGATAGCTGTGAATCCCGCCAAGGTGGTGGCAATCCAAGATTGGAAAACTCCTAAGAACGCAATAGAAGCAAGAAGCTTTTTAGGGCTGGATGGCTATTATAGGAAGTTCATTAAGGACTTCGCGAAGATATCAGCCCCTCTCACTCGATTAACGAAGACGAATTTGATTTTTACTTGGGACGTTGATTGCGACGATGCTTTCCAACGTCTGAAGAGGGCTTTGACGACAGCTCCAGTTTTTTGTTTTGCCAGACGGGAGTAAGACATTCACTGTATATACCGATGCTTGCGGGACAGGGCTTGGCGCAGTTTTAATGCAAGAGGGAAGGGTGATATGCTATGGTGGAAGACAGTTGAAAGCCCACGAGAAAAATTACCCTACCCACGACTTAGAGTTGGCGGCCATAGTTTTTGTGCTTAATTCATGGCGTCATTATTTGCTTGGCGAGAGGTTTGAGTTGTATACAACCATAAGTCGCTAAAGTACTTATTCTCTCAGAAGGACCTAAACTTGAGGCAACAAAGATGGATGGAGTTTTTGGCATCCTACGATTTTGAGATCGCATATACCCCTGGCAAGGGTAACGCTGTAGCCGGCGCCTTAAGTAGAAAGAAGTTAACTTTAAGTCTTTTGTTCGTAGAGCGGCATAGTTTGGAGTATAAATCTTCCTTTGACTTCAAACCCTCTGTCGATTATGTACCCGGATTACTGGCATCGTTAGAGGTGCAACCTACACTTTTGGATCAAGTTGGAGAGGCATAGTGAAATGACCCACAGTTGGTTGAGATAGTAGGCAAGCTTATCGGAGGGGAGTCCTCGAGTCATCTTGATAGATATGCTATAGATAAGAGAGGTTGGCTACGTAGAGATGGAAGACTTTGCATACCACAAGACAAGAGTTTGAAGAAGGCAATTCTTAAAGACTCACATCGCTCTAAGATGACCATACATCCCGGTGGTGTTAAGATGTGTAGGGATATGAAGCGAGTTTTCTTTTGGGCCGGAATGAAGAAGGACGTGGCCGAGTTCGTTGCCAGATGCTTAGTGTGCCAATAAGAGTAGAGCAAAATAAGCCTGGAGGTTTGCTCCATCCCTTAGAGATTCCTCTTTGGAAATGGGAAAGCGTTTCCATGGATTTTGTAGATGGGTTACCAAGATCAAGGGTAATACGGGGATTTGGGTAATTATAGACAGATGTACCAAAAGTGCCCATGTTATTCCCATTAAAAGTAGAAAGACCACCGCGTGGTTAGAATCTGTTTACCTTCGAGAGATAGTTCGTTTGCATGGCATACCCTCTAGCATTGTGAGCGATAGAGATGCCATTTTCATAAGCGAATTTTGGAAAAGCTTACAAGAGGCGGTTGGAACGCAATTATGCTTATGTACTACTTATCACCCTCAGATGGACGGCCAGACCGAGAGAGTAAATCGGGTTCTAGAAGACCTTCTGAGACTATGCATCCTTGGCTTTGGAGGAACATGGGAAGAACACCTTCCACTAGTGGAGTTCACCTATAATAATAGTTTTCAGGCTAGCATTGGCATGACACCTTTTGAGGCTCTTTATGGACGACCGTGCCAATCACCTACATGTTGGTGGGAATCCACTGATAAGGTTTTGCTTGGACCCGACATGATTAGGGAGACTTCGGAGAAGATAGACCTGATTCGACGGCGAATGAAGACAGCGTAGGACCGACAGAAGTCATATGCTGATAGGAGATGAATCGATCTTGAATTCAATATTGGGGACATAGTTTTTGTTAAGGTGTCACCGTTAAGAAACGTAGTCCATTTTAGATCAGTAGGGAAGTTGGCACCGAGGTTCGTAGGACCCTTTCCAATTACGGAGAGGATTGGATAGATGGCGTATAGAGTAAAGTTACCAGAGAAGCTTAGCGGAGTTCATGATGTGTTTCACGTTTCACATTTGCGTAAGTGTTTACACGATACGGCGGAAGTGGTAGAGCCGAGCACGCTCGAAGCAGTGGAAGTAGAGCGCAATTCCACGATCAGACGAGCTCTTACACTCATTCTCGATTGGAGGTCAAAAAGCTTCGCAACAAGGAGGTCAAGTTGGTCAAAGTGCATTGGGGAGATGATCAAAGAGACGCGACTTGGGAGACGGAAGACAAAATGCGTACGCTGTACCCTTTCCTTTTTTAAGGGTATGTTTTAATTTCTCCTTTTTCTATCGCTTTGTTGACACTTGTCCTAACTTTTAGTATTATCTTTGCGATGACATCTTCGATCTTTAGTTAGGAAGAACCCTATGGTTGCAAACATGTGTTTGAGACATGTTATGTTTGGTGGATGCAAATGGATGCAAGTGGTTGCTCATGGATGTGTAACAACCCGCAAATTCTAAACCAATTAAAAAAATTTATTTAAAATAATAACAATGAATTTTTTTATTTAAATCGAGGTTAGAACGAAAATATTTTATTTTAATTAAAAAAGGAGTTAGAAATAACACGGTAGTTTGAAAAGTCAAACTTGAACTTTGACCGAATGTACCAGATTCAAAATAAAACGGATTTTAGTGAAACCAAAAATATTAGAATCTATTTAAAAATATCTTTCCAACAAATCTTAAAAATCGAAATTTCATAGCGGGAATCAAAAGTTAAGCCCAATTTAAATTTCAGAATAGTCGTTGTAGAATATATTTTTTTTAATATTAAAAATAACCATTTTTCAAACAACCTCCGTTTTCAACGAAACCACTTTTGTTGGAACCGGAATGTCAAATTATTGCTAGGTTTCAATTTGCATAATTTTTCGAATTAATATGTGAGCATGACAAAGGAAAATGTGTTTTGTCAGTTTCAATCAAATTTAATCGACTTGAAAATGGCCATTTTTCAAACGGTCTCAGAATTCGACGAAATTAGTCTTGCTAGAACTATATCATCAAAACATAGCTAGACATAAATTTTCTGCAATTTTTAGAGGTCGTGTGTGGCCCCGGTGAATTTAAATGTAAGATTGAATTAATTAAATAAATTATTTAAATATTAAATTAAATAAAACACGTTGAAAACTTTCGTTTGGGCTGACAGGACCTAGCCCATCGCATCCGGAACGTGGGTATTTGCCTAGGAACAATTTTTTTTGGGCTGAGTTCGGACCTGAAATGAATTAAAGGGTTTATTGGTGAAAACTAGAATTAAATGAATAAAATATTATAAAAACCCCTAGCTAAATCAAACCCTAATCCCCTAAATACCTAGCCGCCGCCATGTCTAATTGGATGGACAGAAAGCTCCGAATTTCTTTCACCTTGTTCTTCTAATCCACATAACAAAATTCAAATTTATACATACCAAATTAAAGAACATTCAGAGAGCTTCAATCCGTGCGGTGGTGATCGATTTTCATTAAGCAAATTGTGAGATTCTTGCACC
This sequence comes from Allium sativum, assembly GCA_030737875.1. Taxonomy (NCBI): domain Eukaryota; kingdom Viridiplantae; phylum Streptophyta; class Magnoliopsida; order Asparagales; family Amaryllidaceae; genus Allium; species Allium sativum. Next base: position 438,527,960 of record CM060912.1, read on the forward strand.
CAAACGTGAGGGGTTCGGGGCTGCCGTATGGGGCCGATATTGGTGCGAGTTGCACCATACCAGGGGCGCAGGAGGGGATTGGCGAGGCGGTCGAGGTGGTGTAGTCTGATCGAGGTTCAGCGCCTCGGTTTGCATGCGATGGGAGGAGGAAAGTGACGATGTTGGGTTTTGTTTTGATCGGCTGTACAGTTAAAGGAAGAAGAAGAGTTTAACAAGGGGTTAAGAAATTAATTACTTTAACTAATTATTTATTTATTTAATTAATGGTCAAATGTTTGAGATGCGATAATTTTTTCATACAGAAACGAAATCAAATGATTTTAGTTGCATTGGAACCGTATTTCAGAGATCTACACAAGAGTACAGATCAGAACTGAAATGGAGCGTTCGAAGAATTTTGAAAAATTCAAAACCATCGTTGAGATTTCTATATTTAAAAATAATTAAAATATTAATTATTTCTCGCCATTTAAATTCCTTGTATGTATTGTTAATTTATTCAGATCTGCGATGTACGATATTTGAATTGTTGTTTGTTGATTATGATGAGTATGTTTGTTACATCTGAACCTACGATGAAAATTCTTTCCCTTAAATTTATAGTTTATTGTTAAGTGTGCGTTTGAAATAAAAATCTTATTTTATTTTAGATCTAGAAATGAAGATTCGTTTTACAATAAAAATTTCATCCTTTAGATCCATGGGCATTGCTTTGTGTTTGTAATAAAAATATCATCGTGGTTATATTATGTTATGTTTAACATTGAAAATAACAATTTTGTTAGAAGTTTGTTATGTAACTAAGATAACATTTTAGTTAGAAAAGTTCATTTAGATTAGTCATGCCACTTTAGTTAGAAAAGTTTATTTATATTAAAAATGTTAATTTTGTCAAACATGTTAAATTATAATTTTGTTAAACATGACATATTAGAATAAAAATGTTAATTTTGTCAAACATGTTTTAAATAGAATAAAAATGCTAATTTTGTAAAACATGAAATATTAATATATAAATGTTAATTTTGTCAAACATGTTAAATTAGAATTTTGTTAAACATGATATATTAGAATAAAAATGTTAATTTTGTCAAACATGTTTTAAATAGAATAAAAATGCTAATTTTGTTAAACATGACATATTAGAATAAAAGATTACATTTTTATGTAATATTGTTCTCATTAAAAAGAATGAAATTAAAATATTACATTTTTATGTAATATTATTTTCATAAAAAAAAAGGATAGAAATATAAATTGATCTTTCATTTTCATCCTTTTATGCAAATATACTTAGAAATATAAACTGATCTTTCATTTTCATCCTTTTATGCATATATACTTAGAAATATAAATTTATCTTTTATTTTCATCCTTTTACGCAAATATACATAGAAATACAAATTGATCTTTTATTTGCATCCTTTTATGCAAATATACATAGAACTATAAATTGTTCTTTTATTTGCATTCTTTTATGCAAATATAAATAGAAATGTAAAATGTTCTTTAATTTGCATTCTTTATGCAAATACACTTTGAAATATAAAATATTCTTTTATTTGCATTATCTAAAGCAAATATGCATTGAAATAGTTAAAATCATATTTTTGTTTGCAATTTTAGATGCAAACAAAACATTTGAATTAAAACCATATTTTTGTTTGCAATTTTAGATGCAAACAAAACATTAGAATTAAAATCATATTTTTGTTTGCAATTTTAGACGCAAACAAAACATTAGAATTAAAATTACATTTTCCTTGCATTTTAGATTTATACATAAACATTAGAATGAATATTACATTTTTATTTTGTATGTTGGATAGAAATAAAAATATGATTTAAAAGGTCACATTCTTGTTTGTAAATTAAGTTGCAAACAAAATATTAAAAAAAACAAACGAAAAAAATATTATATTTATTTACATATTTAGATGCAAATAAACAACATAGCTAAAAGATTATATTTTATTTGCATATTTAGATGCAAATAAACAACATAGTTAAAAGGTTATATTTTATTTGCATACTTAGATGCAAATAAACATTGTAGTTAAAAAATTATATTTTTATTTGCATTCTTTGATGCAAATAAACACCATATTTAAAAATCGAATTTTATTTGCATTTTTTTATGTAAATAAACCATCGTATTAAAAGTTGAATTTGTATTTGCACTCTTTGATGCAAGTAAAACAAGAAATTTAAAGTTGTATTTTTATTTGCATTCTTTGATGCAAATAAATCATAAATTATAATATTACATTTTTATTTGCATTTTAGATGCAAATAAAAACATAGTTTAAGAAGTTACACTTTTATTACATTTTAGATGTAAATAAAAGAATAGGATTAAAAATATCATTTTTACTTTTAAACTAGAGAAAATAAAATGATTCTGATAAAATGAATTCATCTTTGTTGTAATTTTGTTAAATTAAATAAAATGTTTTCATTTTCATCATAGGTTAAAATAAAAAGATTAGAATTAAAAAGATATATTTTTTAGTGTCATGTGAGCTAAAATAAAAAGAGTAAATAGATAGATAAGGTTTAATTGTCCTTGTGTTGCAATACAAAAAGATACTTTTTTATCATTTAAATAGAATGAGACAAAATTATTTAATTTTGTCATTTAAAAAGGTTGAAACAAATGAAATCACTTTTTTCAATTTACATTAGTTGAAACAAAGTAATCACTTTTGTCAATTTATATTAGTTGAATCAAACATTCATTTTGTCGAATTATATTGGTTGATACCAAAAAGGACATTTTGGTCAAATAAGAATTAAACACAAATAGCATTTTGATAAAATAGAATTGTCAGCAAATGAATGTATCACTCTTCTTTTACATTTTGTTGAGATAGAATTTATATGCCAATAAAATAATCATTTTTATTTGCATAACATACAATAGAATTTATATGTAAATATAAAAATCATTTTTATGTGCAAACTTACATTGGAGTTTATATTTAAATATAAGAACTATATTCTTGGTCAAACTATACATTAGAATGTATAAGTGAGTTAAAGTGACATTTCTATATGTTAATGCATACATTAGAATTTGTATGCACTTTAAAATAAACATTTTATGTGTTTAAATTAAGAGTAATTACTTACAGATAAAGTATAATAAAAATTACCTTTTATTTGTCATCCACAATAATGTCATATAAATAAATTACATTCTATTAAATATTAGAAATGTATAAAGAAATTATGTGAGTCAAATATATTTTATTTTGACATTAGGAATAAAATGTCATTTTTGTCCATCATTATCAACATGTTGGTAGTATCAAAATTGGTTAAATTCATTAACCAATTATTTATGTATATTTACTGTTGTTGGCTGAAAACCCCACAAGGGTATTGGGATGATAATTGATATACACTAGTCCCAATATTTATTCGTATGTCAATCGATAGATTGACAGGCTGCGATGAGCGTTATTATTTCATTTTAATGCTCACACAGTTGGGAACTTCACTTTGGATGTTCAATGGATGGTTTTATGATTATTTATTATTATTGTCATTTACACACGATGTATGAAGTCCATATGACCAAAGTTATATGGTAAATGATTGAGCCGCTTTCCGATTCAGAATATCTTTTATATAAAGAATATTTTTAACAAAGAATTTCTTTTAAATAAAGAATAAAACTTTCAACTAAGATTATTGGTATTTCAATTTATATTTATTAATTGGAAAAAGATTTTCGAGTTTATCATGAACAATGTTTTGAATGACATTGATTCTTTAACCCAGTTAAAAATAAGATTTATTTCTTAAATTGGAATAATTGTAAAGTAGTGATTTTGGATATTAAAACTGAATTGGAAGTTTAATAAATCTTGAAAATACGATTTAATAATAAATTTGAAAGATTTATCTTTGATAAAAATTAATGGGAACATTTCCCTAATAATATGAATATTTTATTTAAAGAATATTCTGAATTGGAAAGAGGCGTTGGATGTGTCCTTATAGCACTTGATTTTTAATTATTAAAAAAAACGTGAGTTATTCAGAAAAACCGGGTTTAACCCATTTTGAATAATTACCACGACGATTAAAAGTCGAAGACATTGAAGGCTATGGATGAAGACCAATGATCTTCACATCGAATGGACGACTACTGATGCATGGCATTGGGTCGCTCCCAGTAAAGGGTTAATAGTGGTAGTTTGTCCGGACGTACTTGTTGATCGTCCGGATATGCGAGCACCTAGGTGACTCTGGTTTCGTTCAAACCCAGAAAGGACTTGTAAATGGATGTGTGTCTGACTTTGAATTTCATGCCGTGTAATTAAATTGATATCTATTAATATATTTCTGTGGTGGCGGAGAATTTATTCTCTTGCTTAACACCCTTCTCTGAGACGCACGAGCTCAGAGGTTATATATTGGTAGTTATCGATCGCATGGTATGGACTTTCAATGTTGCATGTCAAGATGCAATTGATCAAGGCTTTTGTTGAAAAGCAGAGCCTTGTGGATGATGATCAAAGCATAGCCTATTTTGACATAGCTTTGTGTATTCAATTACCTCGCGAGTGTAACGACCCAGAAAATCTGAACCAATTTAAAAATTTTAAATTGGCTAAAATAATGGATTTAAAATATTTAAAATAAATATTTTAAATAATAGCGATGAAAAGTGAGTTTGATGCGACAATTGAAAACGAATATAATTAATTCTAATTATAAACAAGGCCGGAAATGGCATTGTAGTTTCAAAAATTGAATTCAAACTTTGTCGGACTGTACCAGGTGCAAAACAAAACGGATTTGAGTGAAACCAAAAATATTTAAATCTGTTAGTGAGTACTTTCTAACGAATCTGAAAAATCGAAGTTTCATAGCGGAAAGAAAAAGTTATGGCCAAATGAATTTTCTGAAAGGTCGCTATGGAATTTATATAGCCCATGAAAACGGCCATTTTGCATACGACCTCGGAATTCGACAAAACCACTTTTGTTGGATCCGGGATGTGAAGTTATTGCTAGGTTTCAAATTTCATAATTTTTGAAGCTAATATGTGAGCGTGGCAAAAGAAAACATGTTTTTGTCAATTACAGTTAAATTGGATCGACTAGAAATGGAACTCTTTGCAAACGGTCTTAGAATTCGATGAAACTAGTTTAGGTGGGACCGTATCGTCAAAACATAGCCAGATTTATTTTTCTGGAATTTTTCGAATCAGTTTGTGGCCCTGGCAAATTGAAATGTAATTTAAAATCGAATATTAAATGTTATATATTTTAAATTGAATGGAAACTGACTGAAACAGTCGAAGGGGCCTACGAAACATATCCCATTGTGTTCGGAATGGGGGTAAAACGCTAAGGACGATAGTCGTTGAGTTTGAATTGGTGTTCGTGTGGGAAAGAGGGTATTTTCAGATTTTTAAAATATATAAATAAACAAAAAAATTCATTGGTCATCGTTTACTCTCTCTCCCCGATACGAACGGCGGCTCCTCTTCAAAGCCTTCCCCTTCGTTTTCTCCTTCCACACTCAATAAAAACCTATGCCCCAGTTGAGGTTTTTGTAGATCGTCAGACGAGCTTCAAATCCATATATAGTTTGATTTTTTTCGTTGTGTATATCGCCAGAACCGACCTCGTGAAGCTCCGTCGTTCGAAGGCCGATCGCGCCGCCCAGGAGCATCCGAGTTCGACGGCGTCAGCACCTCAGGCGTGCCTCTCGAGGTTGGTCAACGCTGCGTGGTCCGATCGTGGTAATATTTCACGGTTTGGTCAAGAATTGAAGACCTAGTTTTGAACATCAAAACGAGGTATACGACTTTATTATTTTCAACTGTTTTAACACCTTTAAACCGTTGCAAACCTTGTAAAAATCATATATTTTTCGTTTTTTGACGAAATTCAGTGAAACAAGAGACAGTGGACTCGTGTGGACGTCTTCTACCTTCTAGAAGAGACCGCATATTTTTCTGAGCCTTCTGCTATTTTTGGTGGAGTGGAACCCAATGTGAGATTTCTAATTTATAAACGATATGGAAAACGACGATGTATAAATTATATAATCGATGTATGGGTTATATAAGTGTTATACACCTCATGTATAAGCGTTGTATAAGTTGTACGTTCGATGTATAAGTTATATATGCGTTGTAAAAATTATGTATGTGTTGAAATAGAAGTGAAATGCTATATATATATATATATATATATATATATATATATACACACGCTCCTCGTCCACAAACCATGGACGATATTTATTGAATGTGATTGGTGTGAAAATTAGTTGATAGCGAATGGTTGATTGGAATTGTTTGTGGTTGATATTGATTGATTTTGGTTTAAAAATACCCGTTTATGGTTGAAATATTTGGTTGAAACCACATAGGATTAGTTTGTGGAAATGAAAAATATATACATGCCGCCTGCGTGCGAACTAGATGCATGATTCCCCATTGTCAAAAGCTGCGAGGCTTTAAGGTAGAGCGAGAAGCCGTACTAGGGACGGCCCCGGTTTTAACTACCCTACCGTTATGCTGCCGAAATTTTGAATAATATTTATGTGTTAGAATTATTCTCCCGTGTTTAAACTATATTCGTGTGTTGTATAGAAAACCTTCAAGCGTTGAATTGAAATTCATTCGTTGAATAGAATTCATGTGTTGAAAGGTATTCGTGTTTCAAATAAATTGTTTTGAAATAAAAATCACCTTTTTATCTATATATACAAACTATAGAAAACCTTCATGTGTTGAATTGAAATTCATTCGTTGAATTGAAATTCATGTGTTGAGTGGTATTCATATTTTGAAAGAAATTGTTTTATAATAAAAATCCTATTTTTACCATCAATATGAACTATATAAAATACTCTTGTTTTTTTTAATAAATTGTTTTAGAATAAAAATCATATTTTTATTTCCTATAAGAACTATATAAAATAATCGCGTTTTGAAATGAATTGTTTTACAATAAAAATCACCTTTCTACTGTACACATGAATTGTTAAAAATAGTGAAGTGTTGAAATAGAAGGTTGTTAGATAAAAATATCATTTTTATCAAATGTATGAAAATCATATAGTTTTGAAATCGAAGAATCGATATATATATAAATAGAATTGAAATATATCGAATAACGAAGCTGTAGTTCGTAATTTGAAACCGTGATTTCAAACGATTAGTGCGGGAGATCCGACCATCGGATTTTCCCGAAACCGCAACCGTTGGGTTCGCTTTGGAAATATCTTGCCAACGGCACCAACTTTGTAAAAATCCAACGGTTGGATTGTCTGGAATGTTTAATTCAAATCTGAAGAAAAATAGCGCCAGAATCGATTATATTTATTTATATATATAAATATAATTATATTAAATCGAATAACGACGCTGCAGTTCGTATTTTGAAAACGAAACTTCAAACGATTATACCGGGAGATCCGACCGTCGGATTTTCCCGAAACTGGAACCATTGGATTCGTTTTGAAAAGATCTTTCTAATGGTGTAAATTTTGTGAAGATCCAACGGTTAGATTTTCAGATACGTGTAAATCAAATCTGTAGAAAAACAGCGCCACGGCCGTGTTATGGCCCGAAGCGTCGTTTGAATAAATAGGTCGTTTTAAAATAAATAAAAATAGTGATAAATCGTTATAAAATATTATAAACGATATGGATGAGAAATTAGGAAATTAACTGAAGGTAAGCTAAGTCGAATGGTTTCCTGGATTTTGATCTGACGTTGGTTTCGGCCTTCGGGGTTAATATTTGGGAAATCGTTCCCTTACTGATTTACGGTTAGCGACTAATGAATTGAAGTGATGCGTATGTGTGTTTGTGTTGCACTTGTTTATTATATACGCGAGTTCCTCAGAAAGACCGGGTTCATCCCATTCTGAATAACTGAATCGACGATAAGAAGTCGAAGACGAAGACGGTGGTTGAAGACCGATCTTCACCTCGTTTGGATGGTAACTGATATCCTAATTGGGAGGCATCCCGAAATATGGATAATGAGTGGCGATCGTCCAGACATACGTGGAGATCGATGGATATGCGAGGTATATAGTGCCTCCGGTTTCGTTCAGACCCAGAACGGACTTGCAAATGGATTGTGTGCCTGACATAGGAATTCATTCTGTGTGATTGATAGCCATCAGTTACATGGCGTGAATTGCCTGTGTGGCATGCTAAGATGCTGTGATCAGGGCTTCTGTTGAAAAGCAAAGTCTTGTGGTTGATGACCAAAGCACCGCCTGTGTGGTGTAGCTTTGTGTATAACGTGAATTCGCGAGCCTCACACCCCGGTATGAACCAGAAACAGGAGGAGGACCTCAGGGAGGACATGCGTTTCTTTCTAGTTAGAGGTGGTGTCGGTGCTTAAACTGGCTGACATTTATATTATTTTCACCTATGTGGTTGTTGCTGTTGCGAGGCGCCTTGGATATATCGGTCGATCCGGGATCGATGGAGCCATTTGTTGGCTCGTTTACGCCCCAAAGGGTGGGGAAACGCAGTGTTCAGGAATTTTAATCCACATCGGTGGACCGGCCCTGTCGCTCCAAGGGCCCACCTTAGTCTAGGTCCTGTGGCTCGGGCTAGAGAGTCGCAAAGTCGGTAAGGACTATCTTTTGCCTTGGTTCATGACGGAAATCCAATTTCCAAATACGTGACTGTGCGGTTTTGATTGTATAACTATATATGGGGACATAGTGGTATGGGGCATTAATGCCGTCTATGATTGATATTTATGATTTGAAATTGTTTTTGAAACATATAAATACTAGTAGTAATATCAAATGCTTTTCTTTTATTCGTATCAAGCATCTTTTGGCCATTATAAGGTAAACCTCTATCCTCTGGTTTGCGTTGCATTGTGTGATGGGAACTGAGTCTTATAATGGCTTCATTTTTATAAAAAGCATTGCGATGTTTAAAAGAAAGATTTGTTTTTAAAGAACTGGCAATCCAATGGAGTAAACCCATTCCACGAAAGTGGCGTGGTCTTGTGATTAGCCATATTATAAATGTGTTAAGTAGATTTCTCATACCAGTCTCATGACTGACTCGTAGTTTGTTTCACTTGCAAACTCGGGTGCCCCTTTTTCTACACGGGAAGCCTTGTATTTAGGTTTTAGCTGGCTCTTTCTGGATAGCTGGAGCTGAAGATGGATTCTATCATTTATCTCTTTTTATGTTGTTCAGCTCCTATTGTACATATTATGTTTGTATCCGCCGTAGACATTTATGTATAGCTGAACTGTATTTGTACTAAGTATGATCCTATATACTGTGTAACTCTGATGACTATTGTTTATCTAGTGATTATTTGCTCATTATCTGATGTATTTATTTATTTATGTTTTGCTATTATCTGTTTCTGTGTTATATTCCAATGATTACCCTTAACACCGTCAGTACGGGTTTCGGGGTCGTCACATCGTGGTATCAGAGTTTGGTTAAGCTTAGTGCTTGAATATAACATATTAACGAACTCGTCAGAAATAGAACCAGTAGTGTTCTAGGACAAATAACTCATTATAGATAGGATCAGTAATATCCTAGTATGAGTAAAGCAGAATGAAATACACCTCGATAGACACATTTACAATTGAAGTATTTGTCTCTATATTTTAAAATATCTTTTCTGTTGACCTGGCACTTGATCTACTATTTACAGAAGTACTAGAAAATGAGTGTCAGAATCAGAAGGAATGCAAACCAGATATTGAGGCCTTATTAATTAAGTATCGAAATATGGGTGGAATACCGTTCTCGGGCGAAGAATCTATTATGAAAACCCAAGCTTGGATTCGTTCTGCTGAGAAGATCTTTGACGGTTTAAAGCTGAGGGATGACCAGAAAAGATTACTGGCATCTTGGGCACTCAAAGACGAAGCCTTGTTCTAGTGGGATTCAGTTATTAAGGATAATCCAGAAGGTGATATCACCTGGGATAGATTCAAAGTGATTTTTCTGGAAAGATTTACTCCTCCCGAAGCAACTGAGCGGTTATGTGATGAATTCTCTTATTTGATACAAAGTGATATGACCATTCCCGAATATCATAAGAAGTTCAACGAACTCTCTCATTTTGCCCCTCATTTAATTCAAAATCCGAAGAGGAAGAATCTAAGATTTATCAAGGGCTTCAAAGAAAATATCCGAATAGTGTAATGAGGAGTGTGAAGCTTCCTTTTTCTGAAATGATATACATGGCTTACCAGTACGAGGATCTCGACAAGAAAGGTATGTTGCGCTACGAAGAGGAGGTCAGTTCTAGTAATGAAGTTGAGTCTGAAACTGATCGTCCTGAGGCCAGTACAAAGTATGAGGTCAGTGACAATCCCAGAGTCAATCGGAAAAGGGTCAGATTTGAAAAAGAATCAGCAACGACTGCCGTATGCTCTAACTGCAATAGACAAGGACATCTCTCGATAAGTTGCCGATCTCTAAAGAAACAAATAAAGGATGGATTTAAATCCGGTAAGAAGTTACAAGAGAAAAGAGGATGCCATAAGTGCCACCAGGCCGGTCATATTGCGAAGAATTGCCCGCTATTGAGAAAACCTGAAGCAGTACAAGTAAATGAAGTGGCAGAAGGGCCTGCATCATCGTCTGCTCAGGAAAGGGCTAATGTTTTGGAAGGCACACTCAATGTCAAACATATTCCAGTTAAAGTACTGTTTGATATGGGTGCGTCGCGAAGCTTTATTGCAAAGAATGCAGTTAAGAAGCTAGATTTGAATTTGAAGAAACTCAAAGAACCCATCACCGTACATAATCCGGTTGGGAGTTCCCTTGATCTTAGTTGGATTTGCGTAGTGCCTGTCTCCTTTTCCTATTATAAATTCCCTACCATCGCTATCATCATGAATTTTACTGAATTCGATTTTATTTTGGGATTGGATTGGTTAACCAAATACGAGGCGGAGGTTAAATGCGCCGAGAGAGTTGTTAAGGCAAAGGCCCAATCAGGGAACTATATAACCATACCATGTGAAGGAAAAGACTTCTGGTCAGCTTTAGATGTTTCTCCTGCTCAAATGGAAAATATCCCTGTAGTCACAGAGAATACTCCAGACCTCATCAAAGATATTCCTGTCATCAAAAATTACGCGGATGTGTTCGAGGAAGTTGTTAGCTTACCTCCGCAAAGGGAAATTGATTTCAAAATTGCTTTAATCCCGAATGCAAGGCCAGTAGTGCACGCCATTCGGAGGATGACCCTAAAGGAGAATGAAGAACTAGACAATCAAACACGACAGCTCGTATGGAAGGGTCTGATCAGGCCTAATTTCTCTGATTGGGGAGTAGCAGTGGTGTTTGTCCCAAAGTCTGATGGTACTCTACGACTATATGTGGATTATCGAGATTTGAACAAGCAAACAATAAAGAATAAATATCCATTGCCGCGAATCGATGATTTATTGGATCGTCTGAATGGAGCACAAGTATTTTCAAGGATGAACCTAGATACAGGCTTCCATCAGCTTCGTATTGCCGAAGAGTGTGTTCCAATGACAGCATTCAGAGGTCCAGACTTATTCTATGAGTGGTTAGTAATGTCATTCGGCTTATGTAACGCTCCAGCTTACTTCGTCGATTTGATGAATAGAGTGTTCAGAGGGGTCCTGAATAAGTTTGTTCTGGTTTTTATTGACGATATTCTAATCTTCTCTAAATCAAAGGCCGAACATGAAAAACATTTGAATCAAGTTTTGGAAATTCTAAGAAGGAATGTATTGAAAGCCAAACTCTCCAAATGTATATTCTGGCAAGACAAAGTGAAATTTCTCGGCCACGTCGTATCTAAAGAAGGAATTGCTGTGGATCCAAGTAAAATCACAGCTATTCAAAACTGGAAACAGCCTAATACTCCCACAGAAGTCCGCAGTTTTCTTGGATTCGCTTGTTATTACCGGAAGTTCGTTAAAGATTTTTCGAAGATATCTAGTCACTTAACGAAGCTTACAAAGAAGCACTGAAATTCAAGTGGACTCTAGAATGTGAGGAGGCTTTTGAAGAGCTAAAGTTAAGATTAACAACGGCTCTAGTGTTAACGATTATCGACGGCAATCAGGATTTAAAGGACTGGACGGATGCCTCTAGAGAAGGCCTTGGTGCAGTGTTAATGCAAAGAGGCCAAGTGGTAGCTTATGCTAGCTATCAGCTGAAGCCGCACGAGAAAAACTACGTCACTCATGATCTTGAGTTGTTGGCTATCGTATTCGCCTTGAAAATCTGGAGACACTATCTCCTGGGTGAGAAATTCGAACTGTTTACAGATCATCAGTTATTAAAGTATCTGTTCACCCAGAAAGACTTGAATCTGAGGCAACAACGTTGGCTAGAGTTCCTGGCAGCATACGATTTTGAGATTCTATACACTCCAGGGAAAGCCAATGTCGTGGCCGATGCGTTAAGTCAAAAGAATGTGATGATCGCCAGCTTTATTATTACGACTTCCTTGATTGACAAAATATCTATTCTTTAGAAGGAGGATAACTTTATTAAGGATATGATCAAAAGGATTCGTAAAGGCGAACCCTCGTGTTTTCAAATAGATAACTACGGAATCCTGAGATTGAAAGGAAGGATTTTGGTTCCTCACATCCCCGAGCTAAAAAGGGAAGTGTTAGACGAGTGTCACAAGTCCAAGCTGACTATCCATCCTGGTATGGCCAAAATGTATAACGATCTCAAGCGAACATTCTGGTGGAAGGCTATGAAAAGAGACGTTTCAATATATGTCCGCCGATGCCCTACTTGCCAACTAGTCAAAAGCGACCAACCGAAACTTGCTGGATTGTTGCAACCTCTGGACGTTCCAGGTTGGAAGTGGGAACATATTTCCATGGACTTCATAGATGGTTTGCCCAGAACCAGAAAAGGGAATGACAGTATTTGGGTGATCGTAGATCGCCTCACGAAGACCGCCCATTTCATACCTGTCAGATCAAACAGAACTGCTCAGAGTCTAGCGCAGATATACTTCAAGGAAATTGTTAGACAACACGGAGTGCCGATCAATATAGTTAGTGATAGAGATCCAATATTCACTAGCAAATTCTGGGAGGCATTTCAAGTAGAGCTGGGAACGAAGCTGAACTTGAGCACCACTTATCATCCTCAGACAGATGGTCAAACTGAGAGGGTGAATCGTATACTAGAAGATCTATTGCGGGCTTGTGTTCTAGATTTCGGTGGATCATGGGAAGACCATCTACATTTAGCTGAATTCTCCTATAACAACAGCTACCAGACGAGCCTGACATTGTCACCATTCGAAGCATTGTATGGTAGACCGTGCAGATCTCCTGCTTGTTGGGTCGAACACGGTAATAGACTTGTGTTAGGGCCTGATATGATCCAAGAAGCTGCCGACAAAGTAGATTTTATTAAGAAACGATTACTCGCTGCTCAAAGCCGCCAGAAAAGCTATGCCGATAAGAGAAGGAGAGATATATCGTTTGCAGTTGGCGACTATGTATATTTGAAAGTATCGCCGATGAGAGGAGTTATCCGGTTCGGTAAAACTGGGAAATTGGCGCCCAAATTCATTGGTCCGTTTCCTATTCTTGAACGGATCGGAACTCTCGCTTATAGGGTTAAATTGCCTGATTGGTTGCCTAGAGTGCATGATGTATTTCACATATCTCAACTTCGAAAACATGTTCATGACCCAGACTTGGTTGTGGAAGAAGCTGCTCAGCAGGATATTGAAATTACTCCAGAATTAGCTGTGAGAAGAGAGCCGCTAAAGATTATCGGCAAAGAAACCAAAGAGCTGAGGAACAAGAAGGTTCACTTAGTCAAAGTACAATGGAGTGGAGATCCGCGAGATTGTATTTGGGAAACTGAGGAGAGCATTCAGAAAGCCTATCCTAAGTGTCGAGTGGATATCTCTGATTGACTCCGGTGCAAGGTACATTTACCATATTCTGAAATTCCCGGTTGTTCTCTACTCTGTTGTTATTTTCTTTCCATGGATGTGCACTTTTAATTCTATAGTTTGAATGATTTTAAAAGAGTATAAAAATTGATTAGTATATTTTTGAAAAGTTAAAAACAATTTGATTGTTGTTTGCGTTGTGTGTTGTGTGATAGTAGGCTTGATTAATTAAATTATTAGAACGATAGTTAATTTAATCAATAATAGAATGAATGGTAGAATTTATTCGTTTAAATCACACATTGAACTGATTTAGAAAATAGATAGAAATATATACATGTGCATTATATATGTTTGAACAGGTAAATGGATAGATGTTGAGTAAAGATTTTATTTGCGTGCCCGACAAATAGGTAAAACTTAATGAGTTGGATGCGCAATTTTATTATTATATCAACTCCTGTGAATGCCATTGGATGCGGAGTGCTGGTTGTTCTATGTGTAAATAATAAACGTCGCCATAGGATAGTAACAATTAATTTTGAACTACATTGCATGGCATACTTCTGTAAGATAGGCATACTTCATCATATACCACATAAGCATTTGGAGCTTGTGTGACAAGGTGGAAGATTTACCATACGAGCGACAGGCTTGTATGGCGATGACTATATTTTACAGGTTGAACTGGTGACTCTTATGGACTATTTAAAAATTGTAACGATAAAATTGCCAGATTAATAAAAACCCCACACGAGTCTGGAGTTGACAATAACCACGTCTCTCTAGTCATTAGATACGGCACATGGACTATTTATTTCCCACACGGGACGAGGTGACGAGGATTTATCCTCTGGAGCATTTAAAATACACACTCCCTCAGGCTTTGACAGGGTGACGAGAATTTATTCTCTGGAGTTGTTATCAATACACACTCCCCTGTAAACACCAGATTATATCACTATAAATTTGTGTATGCTTATTAGGATTATTGGGTACCTAATACGGCCCAATAAATTTCCAAACCCCTCCCCGTACAAAGGAGGTTATGGCGAAATTTTTCGAAAATTCCGGGTGTTAGCCAAATTTTTGAAGAATTTGAAAATTCTCAAAAACTGAAAATTTGGAGAATGGAAGCCTGATCAAACATAAAGTTGATAAATCAAACCACTTTCGACTTTGTTTCTTTTCGGGGACGAAAAGTTTTAAGTGGGGGAGATGTAACGACCCAGAAAATCTGAACCAATTAAATTTTTTTAAATTGGCTAAAATAATGGATTTTAAATATTTAAAATAAATATTTTAAATAATAGCGATGAAAAGTGAGTTTGAACAGACAATTGAAAACGAATATAATTAAATCTAATTATAAACAAGGCCGGAAATGGCACTGCAGTTTCAAAATTTGAATTCAAACTTTATCGGACTGTACCGGGTGCAAAACAAAACGGATTTGAGTGAAACCAAAAATATTTAAATCTGTTAGTGAGTACCTTTCTAACGAATCTGAAAAATCGAAGTTTCATAGCGGAAAGCAAAAGTTATGGCGAAATGAATTTTCTGAAAGGTCGCTATGGAATTTATATAGCCCATGAAAACTGCCATTTTGCATACGACCTCGGAATTCGACGAAACCACTTTTGTTGGATCCGGGATGTGAAGTTATTGCTAGGTTTCAAATTTCATAATTTTTGAAGCTAATATGTGAGCGTGGCAAAAGAAAACGTGTTTTGGACAATTACAGTTAAATTGGATCGACCAGAAATGGGCCTTTTTGCAAACGGTCTCAGAATTCGACGAAACTAGTTTAGTTGGGACTGTATCGTCAAAACATAGCCAGATTTATTTTTCTGGAATTTTTCGAATTAGTTTATGGCCCTGGCAAATTGAAATGTACTTTCAAATCGAATATTGAATGTTATATATTTTAAATTGAATGGAAACTGACTGAAACAGTCGAAGGGGCCTACGAAACATATCCCATTGTGTTCGGAATGGGGGTAAAACACTAGGGGCGACAGTCGTTGAGTTTGAATTGGTGTTCGTGTGGGAAAGAGGGTATTTTCAGATTTTTAAAATATATAAATAAACAAAAAAAATTCATTGGTCATCGTTTACTCTCTCTCCCCGATACGAACGACGACTCCTCTTCAAAGCTTTCCCCTTCGTTTTCTCCTTCCACACTCAATAAAAACCTATGCCCCAGTTGAGGGTTTTGTAGATCGTCACACGAGATTCAACTCCATAAATAGTTTGATTTTTTTGTAATGTATATCGCCAGAACCGACCTCGTGAAGCTCCGTCGTTCGAAGGCCGATCGCGCCGCCTGGGAGCCTCCGAGTTCGACGCCGTCAGCACCTCAGGCATGCCTCTCGAGGCTGGTCAACGCTGCGTGGTCCGATCGTGGTAATACTTCACGGTTTGGTCAAGAATTGAAGACCTAGTTTTGAACATCAAAACGAGGTATACGGCTTTATTATTTTCAACTGTTTTAACACCTTTAAACCATTGCAAACCTTGTTAAAAATCATATCTTTTTCATTTCTTGACGAAATTCAGTGAAACAAGAGACAGTGGACTCGTGTGGACGTCTTCTACCTTCTAGAAGAGACTACATATTTTTCTGAGCCTTCTGCTATTTTTGGTGGAGTAAAACCCAATGTGAGATTTCTAATTTATAAACGATATGGAAAACGACGATGTATAAATTATATAATCGATGTATGGGTTATATAAGCGTTGTACACCTCATGTATAAGCGTTGTATAAGTTGTACGTTCGATGTATAAGTTATATATGCATTGTAAAAATTATATATGTGTTGAAATAGAAGTGAAATGCTATATATATATATATATATATACACACACGCCTCTCGTCCACAAACCATGGACAATATTTATTGATTGTGATTGGTGTGAAAATTGGTTGATAGCGAATGGTTGATTGGAATTGTTTGTGGTTGATATTGATTGAAAAATACCCGTTTGTGGTTGAAATATTTGGTTGAAACCACGTAGGATTAGTTTTTGGAAATGAAAAATATATACATGCCGCCTGCGTGCGAACTAGATGCATGATTCCCCATTATCATAAGCTGCGAGGCTTTAAGGTAGAGCGAGGAGCCGTACTAGGGACGGCCCCGGTTTTAACTACCCTGCCGTTATGCTGCCGAAATTTTGAATAATATTTATGTGTTAGAATTATTCTCCCGTGTTGAAACTATATTCGTGTGTTGTATAGAAAACCTTCATGCGGTGAATTGAAATTCATTCGTTGATTTGAAATTCATTCGTTGAATAGAATTCATGTGTTGAAAGGTATTCGTGTTTCAAATAAATCGTTTTGAAATAAAAATCACCTTTTTATCTATATATACAAACTATAGAAAACCTTCATGTGTTGAATTGAAATTCATTCGTTGAATTGAAATTCATGTGTTGAGTGGTATTCATATTTTGAAAGAAAGTGTTTTATAATAAAAATCCTATTTTTACCATCAATATGAACTATATAAAATACTCTTGTTTTTTTAATAAATTGTTTTAGAATAAAATCATATTTTTATTTCCTATAAGAACTATATAAAATAATCGCGTTTTGAAATGAATTGTTTTACAATAAAAATCACCTTTCTACTGTACACATGAATTGTTAAAAATAGTGAAGTGTTGAAATAGAAGGCTGTTAGATAAAAATATCATTTTTATCAAATGTATGAAAATCGTATAGTTTTGAAATCGAAGAATCGATATATATATATATATATAAATAGAATTGAAATATATCGAATAACGAAGCTGTAGTTCGTATTTTGAAACCGTGATTTCAAACGATTAGTGCGGGAGATCCGACCTTCGGATTTTCCCGAAACCGCAACTGTTGGGTTCGCTTTGGAAATATCTTTCCAACGGCACCAACTTTGTAAAAATCCAACGGTTGGATTGTCTGGAATGTTTAATTCAAATCTGGAGAAAAACAGCGCCAGAATCGATTATATTTATTTATATATATAAAAATATAATTATATTAAATCGAATAACGACGCTGCAGTTCGTATTTTGAAATCGAAACTTCAAACGATTATACCGGGAGATCCGACCGTCGGATTTTCCCGAAACTGGAACCGTTGGATTCGTTTTGAAAAGATCTTTCTAATGGTGTAAATTTTGCGAAGATCCAACGGTTAGATTTTCAGATACGTGTAAATCAAATCTGAAGAAAAACAGCGCCACGACCGCGTTATGGCCCGAAGCGTCGTTTGAATAAATAGGCCATTTTAAAATAAATAAAAATAGTGATAAATCAATATAAAATATTATAAACGATATGGATGAGAAATTTAGAAATTAACTGAAGGTTAGCTAAGTCGAATGGTTTCCTGGATTTTGATCTGATGTTGGTTTCGGCCTTCGGCGTTAATATTTGGGAAATCGTTCTCTTACTGATTTACGGTTAGCGACTAATGAATTGAAGTGATGCGTATGTGTGTTTGTGTTGCACTTGTTTATTATATACGCGAGTTCCTCAGAAAGACCGGGTTCATCCCATTCTGAATAACTGAATCGACGATAAGAAGTCGAAGACGAAGACGGTGGTTGAAGACCGATCTTCACCTCGTTTGGATGGTAACTGATGTACTGATTGGGAGGCATCCAGAAATATGGATAATGAGTGGCGATTGTCCATACGTACGTGGAGATCGATGGACATGCGAGGTATATAGTGCCTCCGGTTTCGTTCAGACCCAGAGCGGACTTGCAAATGGACTGTGTGCCTGACATTGGAATTCATTCTGTGTGATTGATAACATTCAGTTACATGGCGTGAATTGCCTGTGTGGCATGCTAAGATGCTGTGATCAGGGCTTCTGTTGAAAAGCAAAGTCTTGTGATTGATGACCAAAGCACCGCCTATGTGGTGTAGCTTTGTGTATAACGTGAATTCGCGAGCCTCACACCCCGGTATGAACCAGAAACAGGAGGAGGACCTCAGGGAGGACATGCGTTTCTTTCTAGTTAGAGGTGGTGTCGGTGCTTAAACTGGCTGACATTTATATTATTTTCACCTATGTGGTTATTGCTGTTGCGAGGCGCCTCGGATATATCGGTCGATCCGGGATCGATGGAGTCATTTGTTGGCTCGTTTACGCCCCAAAGGGCGGGGAAACGCAGTGTTCAGGAATTTTAATCCACATCGGTGGACCAGCCCTGTCACTCCAAGGGCCCACCTGAGTCTGGGTCCTGTGGCTCGGGCTAGAGAGTCGCGAAGTCGGTAAGGACTATCTTTTGCCTTGGTTCATGACGGAAATCCAATTTCCAAATACGTGACTGTGCGGTTTTGATTGTATACCTTTATATGGCGACATAGTGGTATGGGGAATTAATGCCGTCTATGATTGATATTTATGATTTGAAATTGTTTTTGAAACATATAAATACTAGTAGTAAACCAAAAGCTTTTGTTTTATTCGTATCAAGCATCTTTTGGCCATTATAAGGTAAAACTCTATCCTCCGGTTTGCGTTGCATTATGTGATGGGAACTGAGTCTTATAATGGCTTCATTTTTATAAAAAGCATTGCAATGTTTAAAAGAAAGATTTGTTTTTAAAGCACTGGCAATCCAATGGAGTAAACCCATTCCACGAAAGTGGCGTGGTCCTGTGATTAGCCATATTATAAATGTGTTAAGTAGATTTCTCATACCAGTCCCATGACTGACACGTAGTTTGTTTCACTTGCAAACTCGGGTGCCGCTTTTTCTCCACGGGCAACCTTGTATTCAGGTTTTAGCAGGCTCTTTCTAGATACCTGGAGCTGAAGATGGATTCTATCATTTAACTCTTTTTATGTTGTTCAGCTCCTATTGTACATATTATGTTTGTATCCGCTGTAGACATTTATGTATAGCTGAACTGTATTTGTACTAAGTATGATCCTATATACTGTGTAACTCTGATGATTATTGTTTATCCAGTGATTATTTGCTCATTATCTGGTGTATTTATTTATTTATGTTCTGCTATTATCTGTTTCTGTGTTATATTCCAATGATTACCCTTAACACCGTCAGTACTGGTTTCGGGGTCGTCGCATCGAGCCTCACACCCCGGTATGAGTCAGAAACGGAGCAAGGGAACGCAGGGAGTGCACACGTTTCTTTCTAGCTAGAAGTGGTGTTTGGGTTTAACACGGTCGACATTTTAATTATGTGGTTGATGGATTTTGAGGTGCCTCGGATTTTTATTGGCCGCAATGGCCAATTTATAGGTCTAATAGGATCGGGAAGCATGTGTTCAGGAATTGCCAATCCAACCCATTGCACTATTGGGGGATCGGCCCTGCAGGATACAAGGGTTTGCCAGCGTCTGAATCCTGAGACATTGCTAGAGTGTCTCAAATCGGTAAGGAGATCGTTCCTAGCCTTACTCTTTATGGAAACCCAATCTCCAATACAACATCATGCGGTTTTGATTGTATACCTATATATGGCGACATAGTAGGATGGGGTACTATGCCGTCTATGATTAATACATTATGATTTAAAGGTTTTTAAAACATATATACACTAATAATAATATCAAATCTGTTTTTATTGTATCAAGCATATTTGACCATTATAAGGTAAAACTCTATCCTCCGGCTTGCGTTGCATTGTGTGATGGGACCTGAGTCTTATAATGGTTTCATTTTTCTAAGAAGCATTGCATTGTTTAATGATTTACTTTATTTATGCACTGACACTCCAATGGAGTAAACCCATTCCGCGTTAGCGGCATGGTCCTGTGATTAGCCTCCTTATTAGATAAGTTAAGTAGAGATTTCTCACACCAGTCCCATGACTGACCCATAGTTTGTTTCACTTTGCAAACTTGGGTGCCCTCTTTTCCACACGGGCAGTCGAGTAGCTTATTTTGCAGATATATTGAGCAGGATTCTGGATCGAAGCTTAGAGCTATGTCCAGAGCATTGATGGTCTTCCGTTGTGGTTAATTTAATTATTCTGCTGCATTGTATTAGTTTTGTTGTAATTAAATCTTCCGCTGTATTATTTATCAATGTACTCTGATATATATATTATGTATTCTGATGTAACATTATTACAATGTTTATAAAATTTTGTTGTTATTTATCAATGTACTCTGATATATATATATTATGTACTCTGATTGATTGGTAGGATACATTCTTCTTAACTTAGAGATTTCGAGGACGAAATCCTTTAAGGAGGGGAGAATGTAACAACCCATAATTTTATAACATTAAAATTCACAAATTAAAGTATACTTAATTTTTAGAAGAAGAATTAAGTGAAATGGGTTGCGCTATTATGTTCGTCTCAAAATTTTGGGTCAACATAGACATTTGGTTTGCATAAAACAGATAACTTATGAAGAAGTTATTAAGCCTTGAAGTTTGTATGCATATGAGAGAAATATATATATATATAGATATGAAAAAAATATTCAAAAAAATGTTCAAAACAGCGAATCGGGAGGGGGAGTAGCCGAACCGCACCATTTTTGGAGTCGACCCGAGCCCACTGAGTCGACCCGAGCCCGCTGGGTCGACCAGGGGTCGAAACAGGGTGTTTGGCTGTCAACCCGTGGCCCGATTCGCCCTAAGGGCTGATGTGGCATCTAAGTGGTCCTGATGGTTCTGGTTATCCCTAGGTTAATCCGACGGCTCTTATTATGTAATAACCCGGAAATTCTGGGCCAGTTTAAAATTTTTATTTTTATTTTGGCAATTTTAGCGAATTTTGAATATTTAAAATAGATTATTTTAAATAATATCGATGAAGAATTTATTTTGAATATAATTCGAACGTATATACTATATACGCCGTCGTTAGAATATAAATATTTATATATAATTAAAATATAGAATTGAAAATGGCGCGGTAGTTCGATGATTCGATTTCAAACTTCAATTGAATGTACCGGGTGCAAAACAATCCGGATTTTAGTGAAACCAAAACATTTAGGATCTATTGATAATATCTTTCCAACGAATCCGACAAATCGAAATTTCATAGCGGGGATCAAAAGATATGTCCAGTTGAAAATTCTGAATAGTAGCTATGGAAATCAGGCCCTTAAAAATAGGAATTTTGCAAACGACCTCGGATTTCGACGAAACCACTTTTGTTGGGTCCGCAGTGTCAAATTATTGCTAGATTCCAAATTTCATAATTTTTCGAATCAATATGTGAGCGTGGCAAAGGAAAATGCGTTTGACCAGTTTTAGTTGATTTTAATCAACTGGAAATTGGCCATTTTTCAAACGGTCTCAAAATTCGATGAAACTAGTTTTGTTAGGACCGTATCGTCAATACGAAGCTAGAAAATATTTTTCTGGAATTTTTCTAGTTAATATGCGACCCCAGTAATTCGAAATGTACGTTTAAAATTCAATATAATGATTTAAATGAAAATTCAACGGAAACTGATCAAAACAATCGAATCAGCTTGCGATACATATCCCATTGTGTTCGGAACGGGGGTAAAACGCTATGGACGACAAGCGGTGGACCTCGTTCAGGGGTTGTATGTAAAAGTCAACTTTTTAGAAAATAAAATAATTAAATAATAAAAATAAAATAAAAAAACCCCTTTCTTCCCCTTAATCTCGTTCTGGCCCCCCCCGATTAAGTTCATTCAACAGAAATCAAAAAAAAAAGGGAGACGACGGAAAAGGGGGGGAACCCTGTCGCCGCCGCCAGGGGCTGGCGCACCCCCCTCCCCCAGTCGATCGCCGCCACCTCGCTCGAGACCCCCGCCAGTCGATCGCCGCCACCTCGCTCAAGACCCCCCCCCCAGTCGATCGCCGCCACCTCGCTCGAGACCCCCCAGCGGCGCCGCGAGCCACCCAGACCCCCCTATCGCGAAGCAGCCTCCCCCCCCCAGTTTCAAACCCACCGCAACCGACGTCCTCCTCCCCCCCCCCCAGACCCAATTCGAACCCCCCCTCCTCGAAGGAATCGCGACGAAAACAGCCCCCCCCCCCCCCGTTGTAAGTTCTTGACCCATTTTATTTTCATTTTGATTTCTACTTTATTTTGATTTTTAGTTTATTTAAATCACAAAAGTTTAGATTTTTAAAATGCAAAAGTTTAGATTTTTAAAATGCAAAAGTTTAGATTTTTTAAAATGCAAAAGTTTAGATTTTTTTTAAAATGCAAAAGTTTAGATTTTTAAAATAGAAAAGACGAGATTTTTCATATGGAAAAGATGTAGATTTCTATTATGAAACTATCGAAATAAAAATACGATTTTTATCGAGGTAAAAATATGATTTTTATCATATAAATAAAAATATAATCTTTACTATATAGAAGATATAAAAATATGATTTTTGGTTAGGTAGAGAGTTAAAAATATAATTTTTACATGATAGGAATATTAAAAATATCATCTTTATATGTGTAGAAAAATAAAAATGAGATTTTTATAAAGATGAAATCTTTAAATTTGAAAAGGCGAAGTCTATGTTTTTATAAAGGCGAAATCTTTATTTTAGAAAAGGCGAAATCTTTATATGGAAAATAGCGTGATAAAAATATAATTTTTATCTATATAACATAGTAGTAAAAATTTGATTTTTATATATTAAATAACGGAATAAAAATTCGATTTTTAAATGTATGAAGCGATTATAAAAATACGATTTTTATTTTAAAGACATCAGCAAATATAAAAATGTGTGATTTTTATATATGTAGTGGCTACGGGCAACGAAGATTGCAAAGATGCGATAGCGATGAAGATTTCTATCAAAGAAGAGTCAAGATGATTGGATAGCTATTTGTGAGAATTTCTCACCTTTCAATTTCATTTTCTAGTTATATATATATACTAGGATGCAGATGGTGTTTAGTAGCACCCGAAACGATCGTCCACAGACCATGGACTTGTTTGTTTGGTTGCATAAGTTAATTAGATGATTGGATTTGAATTTGGTTGTTTGTTAAATTTGATTGATATGTGAATGGCGTGGGCCTTCACTAGACCGGGGATAAGGCTAGGCATCGTCCCGTTTCTAGTATCGTGCCGTTATGCCGCCGAAATTTCCTAAAATAAGTTAGAAAAATAAAAATATCATTTTTATTTTGTAAATGAACTGAATAAAAATTCATGAGTTAAAATAAAATATTTTATCGTTAAAAATATAATTTTTAACGTGAAGTGAATAAAATAAAATATTCATTTACAAACCGGACGGTTTGTTTATGTACACCTATTTGAATGACATTGATTGGGACGATAAATTTTACACATCGCCCAACTACACGAATAAAATCTATGTTTGATTGCTTGAAACCCCACACGGGTGTTGGGATGAAATATGAAGTTCACTCATCCTGATTGATTAAATATGTCGATCGATTGATTGACAGGTTGTTATAAGCGTTAGATATCTATAGTTGTGCTTATACAGTGTAGTGCACTTTGGTTGATGGTTGATTATTTCTCAGTGCTATCTTATACGTGTGATGTATGAAAATCCATATAATTAAAATTATATGGTGATTGATTGGGCCTCATTCCAATTTAGAAAATAAAGAATAATATAAAATAAAGATTCATGTGTTGACTGTACTCATCCGTTGAGATTAGTCATGTGTTGAACGAAATATTTTAACAATAAAATTTATATCTTCACCTCTATAAAATAAAGGTTCATGTGTTGACTGTACTCATCCGTTGAGATTAGTCATGTGTTGAACGAAATAATTTAACAAAAATAGTCACACGTGGACAGTACTCATTCGTTGAGATTAGTCGTGTGTTGACAAAAATAAATATTCATTTGTTGAATAGAATGAAGGAATATATGAAGCCGTGTTGATTAGATTGACGCCATTTTGACGTGAACGATATTTATGTCGATTTTATTCATTTAAAAATGAATATTGAAAAATGATTTCGAAATCGAATATTTTGAAAATGATTTCGAAATCGAATATTTTGAAATGAAATTTGAATCGAATTGAAAAGAAAACGAATTTGATTTGAATTGAATATATAACGAATTTGATTCGAATTGAATATATAATGAATTTGATTTGATTAGAAAATGAATTGAATTTGATTTGATTAGAAAATGAATTGAATTTGAATTGAATAGGAAAACGATTTCGAAATGAAATTAATACAAAACGATTTAGAAATGAATTTGAATCGAATAGAAAACCAATTTGAATTGAATCAAATAGAAAACGAATTTAATTTGAATCGAATTGAAAACGAATTCGAATTGAATTGAAAGCGAATTGAAACGAATTCAAATTGAATTGAAAGCGAATTGAAATGAATTCAAATTGAATTGAAGTTTGAATTGAATAGAAACGAATTTTAAAACGAATTTATAAAGAAGAATTCAATTTTGATTTGAATTGAAATGGAAGTTGAAATTGCTTTTGAAACGAATTTAAAACTATTTATAAAATTTGTTTTAAATAGAAATCGACGAAATATATATTATATATATAATATAATGGCCTGAATAGAACGCGCCGCGCCGCGGCAGTTCGAAAATTTCGACCATTTATTTCAAACGGAGATTACGGGAGATCCGACCGTCGGATTCTCCTAAAACCGGAACCGTTGGGTTCGTATGGAAAAGAGCTTTCTAACGAATATTTGGAATTCAAAATCTAATGGTTGGATTTGGAGATACGTCCAAACCAAATTCGAAAAAGGTCGCTGTAAGTGCAGTTCGATGGCCATTGTTGGAAATCGACTGTACAGGCCTTGATAAAATTATTAAAAATATCAATAATTTGTGTAAAATCATAAGAAATGATTTGAGAAAAATTGGGGTGAAAAACTCCATATTAGAAAAGATAAAAATTGATTTTTATCGAAATGAACTAGTTTCGAACTAAATTTAAAACCTAATTATTTTTAAATAAATAAATTAGATTTAAAAAGGGGTTTTAAATAATCGGAGTTCCTAATATAATTGATTTGAATTGAACTAGAATTGATTTGTGGGTTTATCGTGAACTGTGTTTTAAATAACACTAGTTCTTTAACCCGATAATAAATAGAATGTGATTTGTGGGTTTATCGTGAACTGTGTTTTAAATAACACTAGTTCTTTAACCCGATAATAAATAGAATGTGATTTGGGTTTGTCGTGAACTGTGTTTTAAATAACACCTAGTTCTTTAACCCAGTATAAGGAGTTTTAACGAATCTGCAATTAGATTGAAATGTGAATCTAAAATCTAAGTTATCAAATTTAGAAATTAGCGAGAATGGAGTATCGCCAGTTTTGCTCCAAAGCGATAGTTAAATCTTTAATTAGATTTGAACGTGAAATGGTAATTAATCTTACCGATAACACCATAGTATTAGATATGGAGTATTACCAGTTTTGCTTCATGGGATGAATAGGTTGGGATTGGGAAATAAAATAAATAATTACTTCGGTGTGGTTCGCTAATCTCGACTAGTTTAGAAAACCATAATTTGGTTTGAAATGACATCCAAAGGAAGATCAAAGAATAAATTTTAAAGAATTTATCTTGGATAAAATTAATGGGAACCTTTCCCTGAGAATATGAATTGGAATGAGGCGTATGTTGTGTTCTTATAACATTTGTTTTAATATACGCGGGTTGTTCGGAAAGGCCGGGTTTATACCCATTCTGAATAACCGATTCGACGATAAGTCAAAGATGAAGACGGTGGTTGAAGACCGGAAGTCTTCACATCGTTTGGATAATTACTGACGATCCTGATTGGGATGTACACCCAAGAGGATGGAAATAGTTGGTGGTCGTCCAGACGTACTTGGGGATGGATGGATATGCGAGGAAAGTGCCTCCGGTTTCGTTCAGAACCAGAACGAACTTGTAATGGATTGTGTGTCTGACATTGGGTTTCATTCTGTGTTGATTGATCTCTATTAAATATACATCTGTTTGGCGGCAGAGAATTTATTCTTTTGCTTAACGCCCTTCTCTGAGACGTACGAGCTCAGAGGTTGTATATCGATGGACATCAGTCGCACGGCATGAATTGCCTGTGTGGCACGCTAAGATGCAATGATCAAGGCTTCTGTTGAAAAGCAAAGTCTTGTGGTTGATGATAAAAGCACAGCCTACGGGGCAGCTTTGTGTATAGCGTGGATTCGCGAGCCTCACACCTCGGTATGAGTTAAAAACGGGATACGGACTGCAGGGAAAGCACGACGTTTCTTTCTAGCTTTTGTGGTGTCAGTGACTTACCAGCCCTGACATTTATATACTTTTCACCTATGTGGTTGTTGGAATGCGAGGCGCCTCGATTATAGGTCTATAAGGACCGGGAAACGTGTGTTCAGGAATAAATAATCCTCTAACGTAAGTGAGGACCGGCCCTGAAGCATCCAGGGGTTGCCCAGAGTGCGTAGCCCTGGGACATTTGCTAGAGTGTCTCGAACGCGGAGAGGAGCTTGCCCCTTGCCTCGACTCATGACGGAAATCCAATTTCCAATACGTGTATTGCGGCTTTATTTGTAGAGCCTAGTATGGCGACATAGTAGCATGGGATACTATGCCGTCTATGATTTATATTTATGATTGAAATTGTTTTGACACTATACCCTTATTATAGTATCAAATGATTTGTTTTAAACGTATCAAGCATGTTTGGCTGTTATAAGGTAAAACCCTATCCTCCGGCTTGCGTTGCATTGTGTGATGGGACCTGGGTCTTATAATAGCTTCATTTTTCGAAAAAGCATTGCGTTATCTTTTCTATGCACTGGTATTCTTGGGAGGAAACCCGTTCCGTGTTATACGGCGTGGTCCCTTGAATTACTCTCTTTTAAAGTAAAGTTCTAAATAGCTGTTTTAGTTCTCACACCAGTCACATGACTGACCTGCAGTTTATTGTTTTAACCTAAACTCTGGGTGCCCTTATTTTCCGCACGGGCAGCTAGTAGTTTTGGTTTTGCAGATTTATATTCACAGGATCCTGGTTTACAGCTGGAATGATATCCGGAAAGCTCTGTATCCGTATATCACCTTCAGTTGTGCTTTGTATTATTTTCCGCTGCTATGTAATTTATTGTAATCTCTGATATATTTGTCGAATGTAATTTATTCATTTATACTCTGTATATTCTTGTGTTCTGATGGAATTGTTGTAATAACAATGAAATGTTCTTCCGTCTGCGTTCTGATTTGTCTTGTACTCAACGCTATCCGCGCTTTCCTTCACGGGGAAGTTCGGGTCGTGTCAGTTTGGTATCAGAGCTTTGGTTTACAGAGCTCGAGAACAAGACACATTAGAATCATACGAAAAATTCATTAGATATTGGATTAGTAATATCCAATTAGATTGACTCGTTAGACATAGGATCAGTAGTATCCTAGAACGAGTGTGAAGAGTATATTTTTCAAAAGAAAGCAGTTTTGTTTTGAAAATTTAAACCATTTTATACGTATTTGATTATTTATTTATTTTGAATATGGACAATCCAATATATAAAGGTTTTGCATATACGCGTCATGAACGTATATTCGAAGTTTTAATATATTAGATAGATATAGAATCACACTCTAGTCGCCCGGAGATGATATTGATGATAGCGATCGCGTCATCAATATTTATGTTCGTGTTTCGAATGTGTGATTTTCTATATATTTCCATTAGACTGGTGTGAGAACCAAAACTTATATAGCTAGAACACATTGTTGTGATTGGCATCAAAAACATGTTTTTTGTATATATATATAAAAATTATGAATTTGAAACTCTAATTCACTAATTGATTGATGTTTGTGTTGTTTGTTTACTTATTTGCTAATTTTGAACCATTAAGCCTAATTGAACCGAATATTGAACTGTATTGAAAATTGGTCGCATTTGCTTGCATATATATATACTTATATTGAACAGGTCATAGCAAGGAGGCTAGAGCAGAGAATAAAATTTGTTTGCCCGACAAATAGGTACATGTTTACTACATAATTTACTGTTTTGTTTGGGTGATGATGATTTTATGAGCCTATTGGCTAGCCGCTTGGCTTTTTCTTTTTCTTTTTGAGATTAGAAGGACCGGGGAAGCTATTTGAAATTCCCCGATGCTCCCGGTGCAGGGGAGGTTATGGCGAAATTTTTCGAAAATTTAGGGTGTTAGCCAAATTTTTGAAAATTTGAAAATCTCAAAATCTGAAAAGTTGGAGAATGGAAGCCAAATCGAGCGTAGAGTTGATTAATCAAACCACTTTCGACTTTGTTCCTTTTCGGGGACGAAAAGTTTTAAGTGGGGAGATTGTAATAACCCGGAAATTCTGGGCCAGTTTAAAATTTTTATTTTTATTTTGGCAATTTTAGCGAATTTTGAATATTTAAAATAGATTATTTTAAATAATATCGATGAAGAATTTATTTTGAATATAATTCGAACGTATATACTATATACGCCGTCGTTAGAATATAAATATTTATATATAATTAAAATATAGAATTGAAAATGGCGCGGTAGTTCGATGATTCGATTTCAAACTTCAATTGAATGTACCGGGTGCAAAACAATCCGGATTTTAGTGAAACCAAAACATTTAGGATCTATTGATAATATCTTTCCAACGAATCCGACAAATCGAAATTTCATAGCGGGGATCAAAAGATATGTCCAGTTGAAAATTCTGAATAGTCGCTATGGAAATCAGGCCCTTAAAAATAGTAATTTTGCAAACGACCTCGGATTTTGATGAAACCACTTTTGTTGGGTCCGCAGTGTCAAATTATTGCTAGATTCCAAATTTCATAATTTTTCGAATCAATATGTGAGTGTGGCAAAGGAAAATGCGTTTGACCAGTTTCAGTTGATTTTAATCGACTGGAAATTGGCCATTTTTCAAACGGTCTCAAAATTTGACGAAACTAGTTTCGTTAGGACCGTATCGTCAATACGAAGCTGAAAATATTTTTCTGGAATTTTTCTAGTTAGTATGTGACCCCAGTAATTCGAAATGTACGTTTAAAATTCAATATAATGATTTAAATGAAAATTCAACGGAAACTGATCAAAACAATCGAATCAGCTTGCGATACATATCCCATTGTGTTCGGAACGGGGGTAAAACGCTATGGACGACAGGCGGTGGACCTCGTTCAGGGGTTGTATGTAAAAGTCAACTTTTTAGAAAATAAAATAATTAAATAATAAAAATAAAATAAAATAAAATAAACCCCTTTCTTCCCCTTAATCTCGTTCTGTCCCCCCCCCCCATTTAAGTTCATTCAACAGAAATCAAAAAAAAAAAAAAGGGAGACGACGGAAAAGGGGGGAACCCTGTCGCCGCCGCCAGGGGCTGGCGCACCCCCCCCCCCAGTCGATCGCCGCCACCTCGCTCGAGACCCACCCAGTCGATCGCCGCCACCTCGCTCGAGACCCCCCCAGTCGATCGCCGCCACCTCGCTCGAGACCCCCCACCCCCCAGCGGCGCCGCGAGCCACCCAGACCCCCCTATCGCGAAGCAGCCTCCCCCCCCCAGTTTCGAACCCACCGCAACCGACGTCCTCCCCCCCCCCCCAGACCCGATTCGAACCCCCCCTCCTTGAAGGAATCGCGACGAAAACAGCCCCCCCCCCCCCCCCCCCCCGCTGTAAGTTCTTGACCCATTTTATTTTCATTTTGATTTCTACTTTATTTTGATTTTTAGTTTATTAGTTTATTTAAATCACAAAAGTTTAGATTTTTAAAATGCAAAAGTTTAGATTTTTAAAATGCAAAAGTTTAGATTTTTTTAAAATGCAAAAGTTTAGATTTTTAAAATAGAAAAGATGAGATTTTTCATATGGAAAAGATGTAGATTTGTATTATGAAACTATCGAAATAAAAATACGATTTTTATCGAGGTAAAAATATGATTTTTATCATATGAATAAAAATATAATCTTTACTATATAGAAGATATAAAAATATGATTTTTGGTTAGGTAGAGAGTTAAAAATATATTTTTTACATGATAGGAATATTAAAAATATCATCTTTATATGTGTAGAAAAATAAAAATGAGATTTTTATAAAGATGAAATCTTTAAATTTGAAAAGGCGAAGTCTATGTTTTTATAAAGGCGAAATCTTTATTTTAGAAAAGGCGAAATCTTTATATGGAAAATAGCGTGATAAAAATATAATTTTTATCTATATAACATAGTAGTGAAAATTCGATTTTTATATATTGAATAACGGAATAAAAATTCGATTTTTAAATGTAGGAAGCGATTATAAAAATATGATTTTTATTTTAAAGACATCAGCAAATATAAAAATGTGTGATTTTTATATATGTAGTGGCTACGGGCAACGAAGATGGCAAAGATGCGATAGCGATGAAGATTTCTATCAAAGAAGAGTCAAGATGATTGGATAGCTATTTGTGAGAATTTCTCACCTTTCAATTTCATTTTCTAGTTATATATATATACTAGGATGCAAACGGTGTTTAGTAGCACCCGACACGATCGTCCACAGACCATGGACTTGTTTGTTTGGTTGCATAAGTTAATTAGATGATTGGATTTGAATTTGGTTGTTTGGTAAATTTGATTGATATGTGAATGGCGTGGGCCTTCACTAGACCGGGGATAAGGCTAAGCCTCGTCCCGTTTCTAGTATCGTGCCGTTATGCCGCCGAAATTTCCTAAAATAAGTTAGAAAAATAAAAATATCATTTTTATTTTGTAAATGAACTGAATAAAAATTCATGAGTTAGAATAAAATATTTTATCGTTAAAAATATAATTTTTAACGTGAAGTGAATAAAATAAAATATTCATTTACAAACCGGACGGTTTGTATATGTACACCTATTTGAATGACATTGATTGGGACGATAAATTTTACACATCGCCCAACTACACGAATAAAATCTGTGATTGATTGCTTGAAACCCCACACGGGTGTTGGGATGAAATATGAAGTTCACTCATCCTTATTGATTAAATATGTCGATCGATTGATTGACAGGCTGTTATAAGCGTTAGATATCTATAGTTGTGCTTATACAGTGTAGTGCACTTTGGTTGATGGTTGATTATTTCTCAATGCTATCTTATACATATGATGTATGAAAATCCATATAATTAAAATTATATGGTGATTGATTGGGCCTCATTCCAATTTAGAAAACAAAAAAAATAATATAAAATAAAGGTTCATGTGTTGACTGTACTCATCCGTTGAGATTAGTCATGTGTTGAACGAAATATTTTAACAATAAAATTTATATCTTTACCTCTATAAAATAAAGGTTCATGTGTTGACTGTACTCATCCGTTGAGATTAGTCATGTGTTGAACGAAATAATTTAACAAAAATAGTCATACGTGGACAGTACTCATTCGTTGAGATTAGTCGTGTGTTGACAAAAATAAATATTCATTTGTTGAATAGAATGAAGGAATATATGAAGCCGTGTTGATTAGATTGACGCCATTTTGACGTGAACGATATTTATATCGATTTTATTCATTTAAAAATGAATATTGAAAAATGATTTCGAAATCGAATATTTTGAAAATGATTTCGAAATCGAATATTTTGAAATGAAATTTGAATCGAATATTTTGAAATGAAATTTGAATCGAATTGAAAAGAAAACGAATTTGATTCGAATTGAATATATAACGAATTTGATTCGAATTGAATATATAACGAATTTGATTCGAATTGAATATATAACGAATTTGATTTGATTAGAAAATGAATTGAATTTGATTTGATTAGAAAATGAATTGAATTTGAATTGAATAGGAAAACGATTTCGAAATGAATTGAATACAAAACGATTTAGAAATGAATTTGAATCGAATAGAAAACCAATTTGAATTGAATCGAATAGAAAACGAATTTAATTTGAATCGAATTGAAAATGAATTCGAATTGAATTGAAAGCGAATTGAAACGAATTCAAATTGAATTGAAAGCGAATTGAAATGAATTCAAATTGAATTGAAATTTGAATTGAATAGAAACGAATTTTAAAACGAATTTATAAAGAAGAATTCAATTTTGATTTGAATTGAAATGGAAGTTGAAATTGCTTTTGAAACAATTTAAAACTATTTATAAAATTCGTTTTAAATAGAAATCGACGAAATATATATTATATATATAATATAATGGCCTGAATAGAACGCGCCGCGCCGCGGTAGTTCGAAAATTTCGACCATTTATTTCAAACGGAGATTACGGGAGATACGACCGTCGGATTCTCCTAAAACCGGAACCGTTGGGTTCGTATCGAAAAGAGCTTTCTAACGAATATTTGGAATTCAAAATCTAATGGTTGGATTTGGAGATACGTCCAAACCAAATTCGAAAAAGGTCGCTGTAAGTGCAGTTCGATGGCCATTGTTGGAAATCGACTGTACGGGCCTTGATAAAATTATTAAAAATATCAATATTTTGTGTAAAATCATAAGAAATGATTTGAAAAAAATTGGGGTGAAAAACTCCATATTAGAAAAGATAAAAATGGATTTTTATCGAAATGAACTAGTTTTGAACTAAATTTAAAACCCAATTATTTTTAAATAAATAAATTAGATTTAAAAAGGGGTTTTAAATAATCGGAGTTCCTAATATAATTGATTTGAATTGAACTAGAATTGATTTGTGGGTTTATCGTGAACTGTGTTTTAAATAACACTAGTTCTTTAACCCGATAATAAATAGAATGTGATTTGTGGGTTTATCGTGAACTGTGTTTTAAATAACACTAGTTCTTTAACCCGATAATAAATAGAATGTGATTTGGGTTTGTCGTGAACTGTGTTTTAAATAACACCTAGTTCTTTAACCCAGTATAAGGAGGTTTAACGAATCTGCAATTAGATTGAAATGTGAATCTAAAATCTAAGTTATCAAATTTAGAAATGAGCGAGAATGGAGTATCGCCAGTTTTGCACCAAAGCGATAGTTAAATCTTTAATTAGATTTGAACGTGAAATGGTAATTAATCTTACCGATAACACCATAGTATTAGATATGGAGTATTACCAGTTTTGCTTCATGGGATGAATAGGTTGGGATTGGGAAATAAAATAAATAATTACTTCGGTGTGGTTCGCTAATCTCGACTAGTTTAGAAAACCATAATTTGGTTTGAAATGACATCCAAAGGAAGATCAAAGAGTAAATTTTAAAGAATTTATCTTGGATAAAATTAATGGGAACCTTTCCCTGAGAATATGAATTGGAATGAGGCGTATGTTGTGTTCTTATAACATTTGTTTTAATATACGCTGGTTGTTCGGAAAGGCCGGGTTTATACCCATTCTGAATAACCGATTCGACGATAAGTCAAAGATGAAGACGGTGGTTGAAGACCGGAAGTCTTCACATCATTTGGATAATTACTGACGATCCTGATTGGGCTATACACCCAAGAGGATGGAAATAGTTGGTGGTCGTCCAAACGTACTTGGGGATGGATGGATATGCGAGGAAAGTGCCTCCGGTTTCGTTCAGACCCAGAACGAACTTGTAATGGATTGTGTGTCTGACATTGGGTTTCATTCTGTGTTGATTGATCTCTATTAAATATACATTTGTTTGGCGGCGGAGAATTTATTCTTTTGCTTAACGTCCTTCTCTGAGACGTACGAGCTCAGAGGTTGTATATCGATGGACATCAGTCGCACGGCATGAATTGCCTGTGTGGCACGCTAAGATGCAATGATCAAGGCTTCTGTTGAAAAGCAAAGTCTTGTGGTTGATGATCAAAGCACAGCCTACGGGGCAGCTTTGTGTATAGCATGGATTCGCGAGCCTCACACCTCGGTATGAGTTAAAAACGGGATACGGACTGCAGGGAGAGCACAACGTTTCTTTCTAGCTTTGGTGGTGTCAGTGACTTACCAGCCCTGACATTTATATACTTTTCACCTATGTGGTTGTTGGAATGCGTGGCGCCTCGATTATAGGTCTGTAAGGACCGGGAAACGTGTGTTCAGGAATAAATAATCCTCTAACGTAAGTGAGGACCGGCCCTGAAGCATCCAGGGGTCGCCCAGAGTGCGTAGCCCTGGGACATTTGCTAGAGTGTCTCGAACGCGGAGAGGAGCTTGCCCCTTGCCTCGACTCATGACGGAAATCCAATTTCCAATACGTGTATTGCGGCTTTATTTGTAGAGCCTAGTATGGCGACATAGTAGCATGGGATACTATGCCGTCTATGATTTATATTTATGATTGAAATTGTTTTGACACTATACACTTATTATAGTATCAAATGATTTGTTTTAAACGTATCAAGCATGTTTGGCTGTTATAAGGTAAAACCCTATCCTCCGGCTTGCGTTGCATTGTGTGATGGGACCTGGGTCTTATAATAGCTTCATTTTTCGAAAAAGCATTGCGTTATCTTTTCTATGCACTGGTATTCTTGGGAGGAAACCCGTTCCGTGTTATACGGCGTGGTCCCTTGAATTACTCTCTTTTAAAGTAAAGTTCTAAATAGCTGTTTTAGTTCTCACACCAGTCACATGACTAACCTGGAGTTTATTGTTTTAACCTAAACTCTGGGTGCCCTTATTTTCCGCACGGGCAGCTAGTAGTTTTGGTTTTGCAGATTTATATTCACAGGATCCTGGTTTACAGCTGGAATGATATCCGGAAAGCTCTGTATCCGTATATCACCTTCAGTTGTGCTTTGTATTATTTTCCGTTGCTATGTAATTTATTGTAATCTCTGATATATTTGTCGAATGTTATTTATTCATTTATACTCTGTATATTCTTGTGTTCTGATGGAATTGTTGTAATAACAATGAAATGTTCTTCCGTCTGCGTTCTGATTTGTCTTGTACTCAACGCTATCCGCGCTTTCCTTCACGGGGACGTTCGGGTCGTGTCATATTAAATTAAACTTCTATAAAAACACTCCTAAACCCCTAACCATAATCGCATTAATTCATAACAAGAGCCGCCATGCCGTCAATGGAGAACCTGGAGTAGCCGCCATACACTTTCAACCCTAAAGCAAGATAGAAGCTTGAATCAAAATCAAATCAAATCTAAATAACGATTAGTCTACATCAAAGTCGAGCAATTCAGTTTCAGAATACAGATCCCAGAAAGACAAGACTATTCTTTTTAATTGTGAGTATGATAGCTTTCACAAAATAATTAATTAATTTAATTATGATAAGATATAATTGGGATTATGAGAATATGATTTTGAATCATGTGATGTAAATTATATGTATGTTTGTGGTGTTGAATCATATGTTAGTCTTATGCAAGTTGGAACATATGCTAGTTCTTATGTGAATCTTAAGCACGTTGAATCATATATCTTATGCAAGTTTGTGATGATTGGATCATATATTCATGTATGAATCTTATGCAAGTTTGGGTTGTTAAAATATATGTGAGACATGTATATGCATATGCTAGTTTATGTGACATTAACCTTTATGTTTAGGTCCATATGCAAGTTTACATCTTTATGTTTAGACCCATATGCAAGTTTACATCTTTATGTTTAGATCTATATGCAAGTTTACATCTTTATGTTTAGATCTTTATGCAAGTTTACATCTTTATGTTTAGATCCATATGCAAGTTCACACCTTTATGTTTGGATCTATAGCAGTACATAATTTATGCAAGTTTATGCCCATTACCTATGCTAGTTTTGTATCATATGCTAGTTTGAATGAAATTCATATGCAAGTTATTGGCTGTAATCTTATGTCATGATCCTTAGATCTATTTTATGTGTTATGTGATGTTGTTTTTCTTTTTATAAGTTAGACTATTTGCAAGTCTAACATATGTCATATGAAAACGTACGAATAGCGTGGGGATGATGGGATAATATTGAATATACATAAATTGTGAATTGGCATAAAATGGCCTTAAAAGGCACATAATTAATTTGAGACATTAATTGGCATAATTGGAATTTATGGACATAATTTTAAGAGACAATTATGGACATAAATAAATTTAGAATTTATTGACAAATTTGAATAGGGATATTAATCCAATTTGGGATTAAATAAAGATGTGTAATAATTAACCGCCTAAGACACGAGGTTAGACTCTTTTGTGGTGTAAGACTGCCTGGACCCGCCCGACAAATCCAGCAGCCACAAATGCTAGTCTAATGTGAGAGGTCAAAGGCATGAATTAAATGCGTAACAATTGTAAAGACACGAAGTTAGGCTCGTTTGTGGTATAAGACTGCCCGAACCCGCCCGGCAAATCCAGCAACCGCAAATGTCAGCCTAATGTGGGAGGTCTTTACATGGTTACGGTTCTAATGAATTACGTAACAATTAACCAGATAAACATGTGGTGGGACATGAGGGTTAAGTGGGTGCCTTGGGTGGCATGTGAAATTAAGTGGGTGCCTTGGGTGGCATGTGAAATACGATTAGATGCACTTAACCAAGATTGAAACATGTAAGAAGACATGAATAAGAATGGGGTTAAGTGGGGAAACCTTAGTGGGGACCAAGCATAGGTGGAAGGCCTGTGTCAAGCATGGGGGCCCTTTTCAAACCAGTAACCCATTAAGTATCTTTGTGAGCTCGACCCAAGTCGAGGACGGGACACGCTTACTGGATTTGATTGTAAGAGGTCAAAACGGGTTAGCGGTGGCAACACAAGTCCAACGGGGTCATATGCATGCATGGGCCCGGGCTGGTAGGTAAGATGTTGTTGCACCGTGCAGATATAAGCCGTGCATCTTTGTTGGTATCGGGTTGCCACTTTGGGGAGTGATACACCCCACTGTGGGACCAACACGGGTATCTACGAGTTAGGGAGCCGATCGAATGGGGGTAGTGGGTACAACTAGTGGAGATAGGGGCAGATGGCACCTATGAAGGCAGCTAGGGGTACAAGAAACTACCATTATCATTATTAAGTCCTGTAGGCGGGATCAACTTTTAGGCTAACAAGTGGTGGTGCAGTATAGTAATTATCCTATAGTGATTAGGAACGAGATTAACGTCAGAATATTCCTCTTATTTGCTTTGTCATGCCCACTTGTTTCATGGTCATATCTTATCTTACCAGTTTATGCCTTATCCTAGTTACTTTAATAATTATATTGTTAAAGTTATTATACTCGCCAGACTTTCTGTCTGACCCCCTTGTTTTCGCCTCTTTTCTTCCTTTTCCCCCCAGTTTCTCAGGGTGGGACTAGTGCTAGTGGAGCTTGATCTCCGATCTCTTTCTCTCTCTTTTGGAAGTGCTTGGATTGCTGAAAGTAAAGTTCAGCTCATCTCTTTTATGGCTACTTGTGTTAGGGTTTATGCTTTTTATTTTATGTACTCTGAAACAATTTATCAAGATGGATATTAAGTGTACTTGGTTTATGAAGTTTTTGTAATCAAACTATTTCTCCACTGCAATAAAAGTTGTTTTAAAATTTTCAAGTACCATTATTTATATTTTTCTTGTTATATTCTGTTCTATACACTAAATACGCTCCATGGAAGTTAATGCATTCCCTTTGTGAGTGACATTAATGGACGTGGGGTGTTACAATTTCAGACCAAAGTGCGAATTGGATTCAGAAGTATTAGCAAGTTTGACGATCATACCCACTTTGATTGAGCGGATTGGTTCTAGTCAGAGGGGCGATCCTAACTTATTAGAAATCATCTCCAAGTTAGAGATGGGTATCGATAGGGAGATGGACAAGTATGGGCTTGATCGAGATGGTTGACTTAGGAAGAATGGAAGACTAGTTGTGCCCAATGTTGATGGATTGAGCGATGAAGTGCTTAGAGAATGTCATCACTCAAAACTGACTATACACCCCAGTGGTAATAAAATGTATCGAGACGTGAAGCTGACCTACTACTGGAAAGGGATGAAAAGAGATGTTGGGAAGTTTATATCCAAATGCATGAACTGCCAGCTAGTTAAAGTCGAGCAAAAGAAATCTAGTGGTTTGTTGCAACCATTAGAAATTCCAGAATGGAAATGGAAACAAGTCTCAATGGATTTCATTCATGGGTTACCAAGGACTAGATCGGGCCATGATAGCATTTGGGTGATTGCGGACCGATTGACTAAGAGTGCAAGGTTTATACCCCCATCAAGTCGAATAGAACAGTAGCTAAGTTAGCAAAACTGTATATGAAGTGGGTAGTGAGATTTCATGGAGTACCAAAAAGCATTATGATTGACCGAGACCCGTTGTTTACTAGTGGGTTTTGGAAGAGCTTACAAGAGGCTCTAGGGTCAGAACTATATCTCAATACCGCGTACCAGCCTCAAGACGACGGTCAGACAGAGAGGGTGAATCGAGAATTCGAGGATCTCTTGAGAGCTTGCATATTGGATTTTGGTGGATCATGGGATGGCCATTTGCATCTAGTAGAGTTTGCATATAATAATAGTTATCAATCCAGTATTGGTATGGCTCCATATGAAGCTTTGTACAGAAGACCGTGCAACTCACCGTCATGCTGGTTAGAAACCGGTGAGAAATTTGTGCTTGGGCCAGATGTGATAAGAGAAACCTCAGATAAGATCAAAGTTATCCGACAATGAATGAAGGCTACCCAAGATAGGCAGAGGAGTTATGCTGATAAGAGGAGAAGAGATTTAAAATTCTCTATTGGCGGCTTGGTTTTTTTCAAGATTTCTCCATTAAATAGTGTGATACGATTTGGTAGGAGAGGCAAGTTAACACCAAGATTTGTTGGTCCATTCCCAATCCTCGAGCAAGTTGGGAATTTGGCATATAAAGTTGAATTACCAGAAAAGATGGTAGGAGTTCATAACGTATTTCATGTTTCCCAGTTAAGGAAATTCGTGCACGATTCCGATATGACTATTTCACCTGATCAGTTGGATGATATAGAAGTAGAAACCCGAGGCGTTTGGGAACCGCAAGCCGATTCGTATTCTCGAGCACGATACGAAGAAACTTCTAAGGAAAGTGGTGAATCTAGTCAAGGTTTAGTGGGGGCAAGGATGAGAATGACTGTACTTGGGAGACAGAGGAGAGCATTAAGAAGACGTATCCAGAACTCTTTGCCTGGTAAGATTTTAATTGCAACTTAGTTTTCTACATGCTAGGATAGACTTGTTTGCTTGTTTTTGTATATTTGATTGTTGTGAATGGTTGGTAGGCATGCGAGATCCTTTTCTTGTTTCTTAGTTAAGGAATTTCGGGGGCGAAATTTATTAAGGGGGTGGGGGGAATTTAACGACCCGCATTCTACGCATCGAAGGATCGTAGAATATTCGTTTCTTTCACATACGAAGTCATATGGTCATGTAACATTGGGAGACGACTATCGGGGTCATTTCCCATGTTCATGATTTTTGCCAATTTTTAAATGACCATTTTGCCCCTAGCTGATCTTGTTTTGGCCATAACTTTTGATTGGTAAGGCGTTTTGACCTGAAACCACTTCCATTAGATATGGATGATGGTTTACCTTTCCGTAGACTGGTCATATTAGACAAACAGACTCACCGTTTGGGAGATATGGCTGAAACAAGGTTTAGAAGGTGAAAAACAGCTTAACCGGGCCTAATTAGGTTGACTAGCAAGAGGGCCCATAACCCATTTCGGGATTAGGCTTATGGGAGGGCTGAGATGAGTTAGTAAATCAGTTTTTATTTCATTTCTTAGCCGCCACTTACAACCTTTGAACCCTAGCAATAGCCTCCACTTGCTAAAACACCCCAAATCACCTTCTAATCGCTAATTAAGCCAAATCTACAATAAGTCAAAGCGAATTAGCACAAAAATCGAGGTAGAGATGCTGGAGTGTATTGGAATCCGAACCATTTTGTCCAAAAGTTTCAGATCTGAGTTTATTTGTGGCTAAGGTGAGTGAATAGCATTGTTTTTACACTAATTACAGTTAATTAGGGTGATTACTGCTAATTAACGAAATTATACATGTTAAAAATCTGGAAAAATGTTTAGAAATTCTTAAATATAATTTTAGGCCTCTGTTAGAAAATTTGGTTAATTCAGACATGTTTTGCTAATCATATCATTAGTTATGCTTAAACATGATTAAGGGGAAAACGTGGGTTTTGGGTATGTTTGATCCGTTTTGACATATCAAATTGTTGTTTTGCGGTTTGTGGATGATTATACATGTTGCTATGACTGTATGGTATGCTTTTTGATTGATTAGAAAAGATAGAATGGTCGAAAACGCCGTCATGTGGCATAAAATAGCAGTTGGAAAAGTTGCAGGAATTGAGCAGAGATCGGATTGGATCAGACCCCCTGACTCACTCATGGAATATGTATCACGAACCGCATTTGAAGGCTCCGAACCAATCTGCTTGTGGGACACCCGAACCATTCGTGTCTGAAGCTCTTCAACCCAATCTGCTCGCACTTTGAGACCACGACCCGGAGCTATCACGAACCACCTCCTCCGCTCCGATGCACCACGTGCTGATGCCTGGATGAACCACGAACCAATGGAAGGACACGACCCAGACCGGGGTACTATCTCCAACCACGAACCTGTACCACGAGACCGACTCGAACCGATGGGGTCATCCCGACCCGACCCATATGGAGCAACCCGATACGAAGCAGGTGATCACAAACTGAACCAGGATGGCCGAACCGAACCGATGATGATTGAAGGACCGAACCGATCCGGAGGAGACCAAAACCCGAGATGCAAAGGTAGCACAAATGAGAGGTTGTAACTCAGGATCCATATGGAAACCAACGAGTTAACTTTATGATTGGGCTTTGCTGCGGGACGTGTGATAAGGAGTTGTCGACGTCCATAGCTTTGATTCACCACTGAGAGACGATTGTTAGGCTACGGATCAGTGCAGTGGGGTAGTTATTGCTTCATGGGGCAAAGTGATCGTAGTATGGCTATGAGCCAGTGCAGTGGAGTCGTCATGACTTCATGGGGTAGAGTGGACATAGCAAGGACTAGTGGTTGTGTATCATTGCAATGGAGTCACCATGACTCCATGGGGCAGAGTGATCATAGCTAGGATTTGGGTGATCAAAGCGA
Source organism: Allium sativum (assembly GCA_030737875.1). Taxonomy (NCBI): domain Eukaryota; kingdom Viridiplantae; phylum Streptophyta; class Magnoliopsida; order Asparagales; family Amaryllidaceae; genus Allium; species Allium sativum. The sequence goes on from CM060912.1 coordinate 438,569,860, forward strand.
TGGATATCGTATGCTTTACGCACTGAGTGAGAGATGTGAGGATGGTTGTTATGCTTGATTGTTTTCCATCATTATGACATGCACACCCCTACCCCCGTTTCTTTACACCATATGTTAGTGTCACCTTAGAGTATTGTACATCTTGTTGTGCTAACTATTTGGTCGCAGGTCCAAGTTCAGGTATGGTTTAGTATACCTGTTATTGTTCTGTTTTACTGCTTATCGCTCATACCAGAATTTGGTCTGACCTAGAGTTTTATGTCTCTTCTTATTACTTTGGGTGCTCTTAAACGGGAAGACTAGAGACAGGTTAGCTGGTTATGCACGAGTAGCTGATCCGGAGACGAGCAGAAGGCTCCCACGTAAGATATGTATACGTATTCTCCCTATGTCGCTGATGGTCACTACTTTGGGCATTAGTAGTGTACTGTAACAACCTGCATTCTACGCATCGGAGGATCGTAGAATATTTATTTATTTCCCATATGAAGTCGTATGGTCATGTAACTTTGGGAAACAACTATTAGAGTCATTTCCCATGTTCATGATTTTTGCCAATTTTTAAATGACCGTTTTGCCCCTAGCTGATCTTGTTTTGTCCATTACTTTTGATTGGAAAGGAATTTTGACCTGAAACCACTTCCATTAGATTAGTTTGATGGTTTACCTTTCCGTAGAGTGGTCACATATGAAAAACGGACTTACTGTTTGGGAGATATGGCTGAAATAAGGTTTGGAAAGTGAAAAACTGCTTAACCGGGCCAAATAAGGTGATTAGTGAATGAGCCCATAACCCATTTCGGGATTAGGGTTACGGGGAGGCTGAAATGAGTTAGGGTTTCATTTCATTTCAGTTTTCTAGCCTCCACTTACCTCTTAGAAACCCGAAAAATGGCCTCCAACCTCTAAATCACCTCCAAATCACCTTCTAATCAAGGATTAAGCTTAGCAACATCAAATCAAGGGAGATCTTCACCAAATCAAGATTTGAGCTGCTATTTAGCATTGATATTCACGCCCAAATAGAGAGTCATTTCAGTTTGAGGTTTTGTTTGTGGCTAAGGTGAGTGATTAGCATTGTTTTGCACTAATTACGGTTAATTAAGGGTAATTAGTGAAGATTAGCGAATTTATACACTAATAAATTCTGGAAAAATATTTATAAACTCTTAAATAATGTTTTAGACCTCTGTTAGAAATTTGGCTTGATTTGATCAAGTTTTACTAATCATACCATTAGTTTTGCCTAAACATGCTTAAGGGAAAATATGGGTTTTTGGGTATATTTGATCCGTTTTGACATGTTAATTCATTGTTTTGGTGTTTGTGGTTAGTTTGCTATGTTGCTATGACTGTATGGTATGATTTTTGATTGATTAGAACTGATAGATTGGTCGAAAACGCCGTCGAATGACATAGAACACTCGCTGGAAAAGTTGCAGGGAATTGGTGCAGGCTTTCAGATCGGATCGGCTGGAGTGGCTAGGATCAGATGGCGGACTGGGCAGGGAAGTCGAACCGGATCGAAACTTTGCACTAAAGGAGACTTGGCGAGAAGGAAGGCCATTTTCTTAGAGTTGGAGTTGGGTAGGGGATCGGATCGGGAAGACCAAGAGGGCATCGGATCGGAAAGACCAAAGGGGGACCGGATCGGACTTATGAAGGGAAGGGGGATTGGATCGGGACATTTAGGAGGGAGCAACCACCGAACCGAACCAGGAGGCAATCACTGAACCACACCCAGGTAGAGGACATCTGAACCGAACCGAGCTAGAAGGGGAACATCCTAACTGAACCGCACCCAGGAGCATACTAAGAAGTATTGGACCGAACCGACGAGGACACCCGAACCGAACCGATGTGGCATGAAGGACCCCTTACACCGAACCGAACCGAATGACCAGTTGTTTCTACTATCACGCGACGACTCTTTTGAAGACCAACTCTAATTCGATCAAAACCCGAGATGCAAAGGAAGTCCAAATGAGGAGCTTTGACTCAGGATCCAGTTGGGAACCAATGAGTGGGCTTCATGATTGGGCTTTGCTGCGGGACGTGTGCCAAGGTGTTGTCGATGTCTATGACTTTAGATCACTATGTATGGGAGGTACGTGGACGGATTCAGGGCCACAGTGGCCTAGGTACGACTAAAGGGCTATAGACCAATGAAGTGGGGTCATTTGTACAGATTTGGTCATGACTCCATGTGGTAAGCTTGGTAGTAGCAGTAGTTGTACAATTCGAACTCCGTCACTACTTCGATGGGTCTAGTGATTGACAGTGGTGAATATCATATGCTTTACGCACTGAGTCAGAGATGTGAGGATGGTTGCTATGCCTGATTTGTTTGCCATCATTATGACATGCACACCCCCACCCCCGTTACCTTTACACTATTTGAAATGGCACCTTAGAGTGTTGTACAGTATGTAGTGCTAACTCTTTGGTTGTAGGTCCAGGTTCAGGTATGGTTTGGTATACCTGTTATTGTTCTGTTTAGATGCTTATCGCTCATACCAGACTTTTTGTCTGATCCAGAGTTTTATGTCTCTTCTTATTACTCTGGGTGCTCACACGAGCAGACTAGAGACAGGTTAGCTGGTGATGCGCGAGTAGCTGATTCGGAGGTGAGCAGGAGGCTTCCACGTATGATATATAGATATTCTCCCTGTGTCGTTGGTGGTCGCTACTCGGGCATTAGTAGTGTACCTCCTTTATCTTGCTTTTAATTTTTGAGACAGTTTGAAAAGTTGTAATAATGTTGGCTTTGGATCATAAGCTGTACTTGGATTTTCCGCTGCTATGTTAGTTTATTTTCAGCTTATGCACTGTCTCACCTGTTTTATGTCAAGTATGTTGTTATTATACTTTATTCCATGCGCTGTGAGACATTCTACGGGTTCTTTGTTAGTTCATTCTCTTCTTTCCTTTCTTTGACTACTGTTCCGTGCTAGTCGGGCATGTGTACAGCGCACCTTTGGAGGAAATGCAGGCTGGTGCGGGGCGGGGCGTCACATTTGGTATCAGAGCTCTAGGTTGCGTAGTTAACCTAGGGAAGTTATCAGGGAGAGATAGTATACGTATATGAGAGCGTGTATTTGTGATTATTTTGGTTTTTAAAAGATATATATATATACTATTAGTATAGCTAAGGATGAAGTCGCACTGCACTAGCACCACTATGGAGATGGTTAATCGTTTTCTCTTTACAGATTGAACGATGAGCCGATACGCAAGAGGTGCCGGTAGGGGAGCCAATAATGGGAATGCTGCCGATGTGAGGACAATGTTTACTGACCTTATGAGAGAGATGCTTAGGGATGTGCAGAGGGCAGCTCCCAATAATGGTAATGGTGGTGGTCCGATAGTGCAGGCGCCTAGGGCCGATTTCGCCAAGCTGAATAAGGATTATACTAGTCTTGGTGGGAAGCCGTTCCACGGAACGGAGTCGGCTATTGATGTTCAGGATTGGTTGGATAGCTGCGAGCGTATCTTCGAAGACTTGGGTAACGAGGATGCGATGAAGAGAAGGCTAGCATCCCGTCAACTACAAGGACGGACAATGAATTGGTGGAATGCTATAAAGGCAGCTACTCCCGAGGATCAGATTACTTAGGATCAGTTTAAGGCTCGTTTTAGTGAGAATTTCATTCCAGCTGCTCAGAAGTCAGTATTGTTTAAGAAATTTTTGGAGCTCAAGCAGAATGGCAGAGCTGTCTCGGAGTATATTGCTGAATTCGACACTTTGTCGAAGTATGGGTTATCTCTTATTGATACCGCCGAGAAGAAGAACGAGAAGTTCATAACTGGTTTGGATCAGTACTTGGAGGAAAGGCTCATTAACCACATTGATGAGATGTTGGAATCGATTGTGGGGAAAGCATTGAGGTCAGAGAGTCTTTACCCTAAGCCGAAGACTGAGGTTGCATCTGCAGAGGAGCCAAAACCACAAGCAAGTGGTGGAAGTAAGAGTAGTTCTCAGAATAAAAGGAAGCAGAACCAGACTAAGGATGGCCAGAAGAAAAAGAATAAGCAAGATGTTGAGTGCTTCAGCTGTGGTAAGAAGGGCCATTATGCTAGTAATTGTCGGGCCAAGCCAGCGGATAGGAAGTGCTTCAACTGTGGCAAAGTGGGACATCACAAGGACAAGTGTCCGCAACCCCCTAAAGAAAAGCAGATGGTGAAAGCATATGCCCTTAATGCTATTCCTTCTTCGTCGAATGCCCCAACTGCGGCGGAGAAGGGAAAGAATGTCGTCATCCAAGGTATGCTTTCTGTTTATGATGTTCCTGTTAGAGTTTTGTTTGATACCGGAGCTTCCAGTTCTTTCATATCTAGTGACCTGGTAGATAGGTTGGGATTGGAGCCCGAGATTGTCGATAGACCTTTAGTAGTGACGAACCCGATTGGTGGTTCGACTAACATTAGCATGATTTGTCGTAATGTGGTCTTATCGAGTCATGGATACATGTTTGTTTGTGATTGCTTTGTTTTGGGTTTTACTGGGTTTGGCATTATTTTGGGAGTCGATTGGCTCCAAAGATACGGGGTGGTGGTAGACTGTAAGGGCTTTTTGGTGACAGCTAGAGCGTATGATGGGCGGAGGGTAGTGTTTGGTGGTCTACCTGGTGATGGGGTAATAACTAGTTTTCAAAATTCCCTTGACATCCCGCATAGTGAGTTGTCAGGTTTGCCCGTGGTTAGCCAGTATCCGGACGTTTTCGAAGAAGTGACCGGGCTTCCACCACACCGAGAGATTGAGTTTCGTATTGATTTAGTGAAAGATGCCAGACCTATAGTGATACCACTTCGTCGTATGGCACCAAGGGAGCAGCGAGAGCTCGGGGTGCAAGTCAGCGATCTTTTGAAGAAGGGATTTATTAGAAGGAGTCACTACAACAGATTTACCTTTTAATAGCACGTGAAAAACGCCATAATAGGTTACCATAACATTAGTGACGACGCTATATAACGACATGCAATAATAACTCTGTTATATCTTATAGCTCAAATCTAAATGCTATAATATTATATATTTTATAGCACAGGTTCACCAACATGAAATGTTTTACATAGCGTTCAGACCTTGCAATTATATTTGCTTACTAAAGTCTCAGCTTATTTTTTTATAGCATTATCAATAATTTCATAGCACGTATTCATTGCTATGAAAAATGTTTTCCATTTTGTTTTTATTTTAAAAATCCATTGTTATTGGATTCCTCGTTGATATATAGCATTCAGACCTTACTATGTTATAAATTTCCTTTTTTATAGCGTTATCACTATTTTCATTGCTCATATCCAGTGATATGAAAAGTTTCCCACACGGTTTACATTTTATTACAACATTTCACATTTTGATTCCATAAGAAGAGTTTTCCGCTATGAGTATCTGTAGTATATATAGCGTTTTTAGTGTTTTCATAGCACATATTCAATGATATGAAAAGGTTTTCCACACTATTTAATTTTTTACATAGCATTTCACCTTTTATTTCCATAAGTGCGATTTTCCGCTATTAATATTTTTAATATATAACACATATTTCAGCTACGATCTTTATATAGCAGATCTCTTATTTAAATTGTGCACAATTCAAACAATCAAGCAGTAAATTCACAAGACAAAAATGTAAATAGCAAAAAACTAATACCAAAAGCATATTTGATTTCAGTTGCAAAGTCATAGTTAATAAATCTACTAATAAATATAGAAATAAGTCAACATACATATTGTTCAAACATCGTTTCAAAACAAGATTACATAAAAAATCACTTAGTCTTCAGCTTGTAAGCTCGTCCAACTTCTAGAATCTGCAATTCACAAGCATAAGTTACAGTCTTATAACAACATAAAATGCAAGAAACACAATTAAAATGCAAAAATGAAACAGTGTTTGATGTCATCTCAATTTTATTAGTTGTAGTTCTCAATTTTAATCAGCCAAACAGCCAAGGAAGTTAGGAACTTTCATAAGCTTTAACAAAGGAACAACAGAAATGTGCAGATGTGAGAAAAGAACGATAACATGAATAAGAATATAGCAGAAATTGAAAATGACAGAAATAAAGACAATTAACAGAAACACTATGATTGTAATTATTTCATTCAAATGCGAAACTACAATTTAGTCCATATTTTGGTCTGAACCATTTTAATCTTCTATTAAATTCGAATGAAATCTTGAGAACCATTTACCTCTTTAGTATTCATTGGTTGTGCAAGCACACTGAAAGTATCTTCCCTCTTCAGTGTTCACTAGTTGTGCAAACACTCCAATAAAAATCTTTCCTGCAAAAATCAAATTAATAGAGCTACAAAAGTTTACAGAATTCTAAGTTTGGCAAGTAAAAGTATTTTATTTTTTACCCTTGTGCCTGGAATCCAGGAAATCACATGTGTGGCACATAACAACCTCCTTGACAATGCACAAAAGTGGAAGGTGCCTGTTCTGAAACTACAGTTAGTTGCTCGTGTTTATTTCACTACCGATGATCCTGAAATCAAAGAAGAGAAAACAGGTTATTCGATTTTTAGTTTTCTTTTTGCACGAAATCTGAAATGGAAATTTAACGTGATTCTGTTCTAGTGGCCGTCGGAACTGGAACGGTTTGGCTGGAGTTCTGACGTGCCGGCTGGAATTTAGAACCTTAATTATAACTTGCTCATGCATTGTAAAAAAAAGTAGAAGAAAATTAAATCATCACTTGTTGTTTCCAACAATGGATTTACCTATTATTGGTTTGTGCACTATTAATATAACAGCCAATTCGGTTGCGGCAGTCAAATAATTAACAGGAAGGAAAGTGCAGTACTTGAATCAATATATAGTTATTTAGTTCTTTTAAAATTTACATTAAATTAGAATTAGTTGAAGCAATGGTTACATGACCTCTAAAAATAGAAAATTCGTAACTGGAAATAGTTAGGGAACAAATGTTTAGCCACACTTAATTAATTCTTACCTTCCCAACAAAGCAACATGTTCTCAAATGAAACTCTCGGTACAGCCAATCAGGGAAAGTCTAATGATGCTCTTTTCATGAAACCAAGTTCCCCCAAAGTAGTCACAAAGAATAGCGCAGCAGACCACACATGTGATACTCTGGAATTTCCCACATATTCAAAAATAATAAGTAACCATAAGGTAATAAATTCAAAGGTCAACAATGCGCTTGATTTGCCAAACATGCTTTACTGGTCAGAATTACTAGAAAAATATTCATCCAAAGTTGACTTACAGTAGCAATTTCCGACTCATCCACGAAGTAATCTCCAAACCCACAACATCCTTTTTCAATCAATTCATCAACAATTAAACCCATTAAACCAAAACTCGATATGCTCAAAGTCCTTATATATTAAGCTATCTCATTCAATATAGCAAAATAAGTCTTCCAATATTATTAGGTTACTGCAAACATCCAAAATAACGTCGATACTAGCCTAAGATCTGATATCTTCAAACCATATAAATTGGCTCTAATAGGAAGATGGTGACTTCCTATCTCATATTATTGCATGTTTATTAAGAATAGACATTAGCAAGACTGCTAAATTTCTGGACTGAATCCTTTGGAATAGCTAGGATGGTAGAATTAATTACTAAAACTTAATGTCTAATACAAAATACCAATAGAAGCTTTGGTTTACTTTAGCATTCAGATAATATTTGGTCACTAATCATTATAGTGTGGGAACTTGATGGTGAATTCCAAACCAAATGGTCATTCGATAAGCATTACATGATAAAAAAAACTATGACCCAAAATTGGGAAATGAACAGACAACAGCTTGGTTTTGAATTTCAGGAGTTACTAAATCCATTAAATATACCATAGTTTTTACTCAAGAAGAAAAGTAACAATATAGTGACAGACAAAATTTAAAAGCTATATCAGAATAGCATATCTTTTTCTTTTGGTGTAGAAGAATATAATAAATACGATAATTTCATTATTAAACTATAGGTAAACGACTAACATGAAAATAAAATAAAATTTATGGAGAAAAAGAATTATTAATCCAACAGTGTTTTACCTCTTTGGCTAGGAAAAGTTCATTTGCCTCCCACTCAGTAGACCACCTAGAAAAGGACCCTATAATTGTAGACCAATCCCTTAATGATTTCAATGTGCCATAACTGTCAAGAGAGCCTTCAATTAACATATGCATATCAGAGATAACTTTGTCAACTCATATAATTGATATAGTATGGTCAATGAATACACCAGTCAAATGCTTGAACATATAAGTGAGTACAGCTCAACTCCCACAAATAAAAAAACCTGGTGCAAGAAGAACTCAAAAATGTCTACTTATCATTGTCCTCTTTTTGCATGTATAGCTCAGCTTAAATAGACCCGGCTATGACAGAAATATTCATACACTATTTCAAGAAGAAATTTGCTATTGGAAATTGAAAATTGTAGCCTACAGAGAGAGAACAAATAAACTATGCATATACCTGCGCTAATCTTCAAAACTGAAACGAAAAGGGTGCAAGTGTGGGATATAACTAAACCCATGCAAACTCTGCCTTGTAGCTCGCATTCGATTGGCACAATGATAAACAGGTGTACATAGCAATATTCGCCCAATCAAGTGAATCTGGATCATTTTTTTACTTGGAAGAAACAAAGCAGTCGAGGCATTACCTGAATGAGAAAATTTCAGCTTGCATTTATCAATTTGTAATAACCAAACCAAAATTGTTACATATGTCTAAACTCAGTTATATTTATAATTAAAAGAAAAATGATGCATTCCAACTTTCCAGTATTACTTTTCTCTCTTGCGCCCACGCATACGTTATAGGAAGGTTCATAACAAGTTTTACATAAATATTTGTTATTGCTTTGCTGTTAAATAGATAAATAAATATCTATAGCTACAAAAAGTGAACAAACAAATATATATATATGTATATATATATATATATGTGTGTGTGTGTGTGTGTTTGTGTGTGTTTGTATATGTGTATATATGCGTATATATATATATATATATATATATATATATATACATGCATACATAAAAAAGTAAAATCAGATGATTAACCCTGAACTACAATGCACTTCCATTATATAGAAATAGATAAATGTAATGTTATGTGCACTCTTTGAATTAGCATTATTATAGCATCATCATATTGGAATATTACAGCTGCAAGAAAAATGAATGCATAACAACATATGTAAACAACCCCACTTGCCTCTATTTTAGTGAATAATGCAATAGCTTCAATGATGGTATTGATGTTCATAAACCGTACAATCGGAATAACTATTGGCTATTGATCATGGTATCATAAGTAAATTGTAATCGATGTCTCCAACTATACAATCATGTAAAAAGTAGTTAAACAAAACTATTAACTGTTTTACTACATGTGGGACATTGTGTAAACGGTCTAAATATTATTCCATAGTGGTTCTTCAGTTAACATGTATGAGTAATGGGCTCAGATATTGCTTGATTGGATATTTTTGAAATGGTTACATGGTAAAAAGCCAAATATATTTTTGAAATGGTTACATGGTAAAAAAACCAAATATAAGATTGTTCAGTGTAGTAATAATGAAATGAAAATGAGTCATAACTAAACATGTAACCATTTGTCAAATGTTGAAAAATATTTGAAAAGTAACAACAAATTTACATGTAGAATAAATTTTAGATGAATGGATGTTAAAAAATCCAAACCATTTGTCAGGAAAATTTCCATCGGAGAAGAGGCTTGAGTAACAGTGGGAACAAACATCCAACATTTACTAATTGAATTCTAAAGTATAGAAGCAAAGACACATCAGACCATGGAATGCAATTTGACAAATTACTTTATATCTATAACACCAAAGGGTTATGGTAAAAATTGAGTTAAACTGTGATTCACCTGAATTGAAATCATAAACTTGGATCAATACTTCGAATGATTCAATTGACGATGTGAGTCAGACAGATTTAGGATAAAGTTTAACAGCATAGACCAAAAACGCCGAGAATCGCGTATTCGTTCTTCATACTATAGGAGGGGATGACATGGCAACACACACAGGTTTTCTCCCTCAAATGTCTGTCACAACAATTGGTGTCCTTCATATGTCTCTTTTCCCATAGATACCACGACATTTGCACTGTTAGACTCATCAAAATCAGAGTAGTATTCATCTGATCTCAGTATCTCGAATTCAGACCATAAGAAGCAATATGCTGCTGAGAAATTACATATATAGTAGATAGTAAGCCCTTCAACATTCAATCATAGACATATAAATATCTTTTTAACTTCATTTTCTTACAACCGCTTTTAGCTTGCAGATTCCTCGTTCCATTTTTTGATACAGCAGAAGTTCCAGAAGAGTTTAGTAGTTGGCGACAAGCAATCTTATGACCTGACTGCCAATGCAAACTCTAAAAAAGATGGTACAAGTATAACATACATCATTTCAATAAATAAAATGGAAATGAAAATAAAATATATATAATTACTTGGTGTTTGGCAGAACAATAGAACCGCCCTACAACCGCTACACATTTCATTTCCTAACCAAGTGCCACACCAACTGCACATAGCCGGAAGTCACAAAGGAGAAGCAAAAGAAAATATTAGACAGTTGTTCACTTTAACTAATAGCAAATGTGGTTACAGAACAGAGTATAATCACGAAATTGTTGATGTACTGACAAAATTGGACTTCAATCATCAATGAAACACTCATATAGTATATTAAACCTTAACAGGCCACAACAGGAAAGCATGAACGATAAACACATGGACCAAAACATGCAATATGCATATCTCATTTTTGAATAATTTTCGTGTACACATATCACAGATGATGCACATGGTCTATTTCTATCAGTATTTCTTCTGAATTCTAAACTATGACTCTATCAAAATAGTAGAAAAAAATATGTTTGATGATGGTATCCAACATATTAAGAGTAATGTAATTAGACAAAACACAAAGAGAGCCTTGTAGTGTAGTAGACATGAAATTTGTGACTTACATTTAATTTTCCTCCGTTTACTTAATTATATTTCTAACGGTAGGAAGATTAAATGCAGGTGTTAGACCAAAAGGTCACATGCCTTTAATAACATTATATATGAGATATATTGAAAAGTGAAAACCATGGAATAATGAAAAGGGCAGTAGTACTAAGATACCTCCCACAGTTTCATTAGATTTTACAGGTGCCTTATTCCAGTAGAAGGGATTCAAACGAGGTAACTGGCATCGGAACACCTTCACGCTTCATAAAAGAAACAACAGTAAATTAAATTGCAAATGCTATATACAAATTAAAGCACATGCGATAAAATCATGTGTATATATACATCAAAGCTTGGCAGATCACCTTCTACGTGGATTATCTGCATTCCTCCTCCACTGCTCATGTTGGTCTTGCCAAAGGCAAGACATAGATGGGCACATAAAGACATACAACATCCTATGGAGGGCATACTCCTTCTCAAGTAGTGGTGCATAAATCTATAAAATATTACAAATTTTTTGGCAGCAAATTACATTTGAAAGAGTAATATGCCTTTATGAAGCTTTGCATAACTTGTGACTGAATACTTCCTTAATAATAGTCATTCAAACCATACAACCAAAGCCTAAGGTTAGATTTGGCCGTAATGGTGGGAAAATAGTGCCTACATTACTCTCGAAAGTGCAAACTCAGCACGATCGACATAAGCGATGAAATTTTGGCACCTAACAATTCAAAAGAAAATACCTACACTTGATACTGAAGCCAAATAAAAGAAATCCAGACATACTTATCAAAGTCTAGAGCTTAAAACTCAAAGAGATCTCTTGAGCTAATAAACTATATGTTATACATGATGGTATTATTTGGGTATACACACATTATGTTTAGTCAATCCATGACCATATAACACATAAGAATATACACACTGAAAAACCACCTTATGTGCAAGTATATTAGGATGGCGTAGTGCAACTGATTATGCTAGTAGAGTTTTGAATAATTAATAAAATATAGTATACAATCAACATATTTTTTGCTGCACGTACTCGTATAAAGCATTGTGTTTACTTTCACCTCATAAGAACTTCTACGAAAGACTTAGAATAACCTGAAGAACAAACTAAAGAGGCTCCTCGCATAACCCACAAACTTCCCCATTGGGCAGATTCACTGGATCCAACCAAGCCTACAATGAAAATATGAAAGTCAAATAACAATCTATCAACATTCCACACAAAAAATGACAAGAACCATAATTATAACATAATCGCATACAGGGACGCCTCCAGCTTTGGTAGGGAAATACTGCCAAAGAGGATCATTAGGATTTTCCGGTTTCTCAACAAATCCTAAAATAACAGATTTTTCTATATCTTCTTCGTCCTCGAAATCGTTGGCAATTTCTGTTGGTTTTTCAGGTTAACATTCTATTATTTGGTCTAGTAATTTTAGATTATCAACATCATTTGAAAAAAATCAAAAAAAATTACCTATTTTAGGCGATTCCGTCGTTGATTTAGGATACAACGTAGATTCAGTATACACCGAATTGACAATGGTAGACTTATAGGATGATGGAGTGAATCAGTTGATTTACTGGTGTAGACGATGGTGGAAAGCTGGAGTGAATTGGATTACTGGTTTTCCTGGGGTTTATCGAGTGAACTGAAGAAATTAGGTATTCGTTCTTCAGGTATTCGACAAGATTTTGGGGGAAAATGATGGACTAAAATTTTATTTTCGCGGCTTTGGTTTTCACTTTTATCTTTCGCTCCCGCCTTCTTCACACGCAGCGGTAAGATAGCGGAAGGTATATATAAATAGCACAATTTAAACCTTATTTATTTTATTTCATTTATATAGCATAATATTTGTTATTTTCTTTAGTTTGATTATTTTGTTATAGCTCTTTAATATAAAGCTATCATATAATGCAATGTATATCATATTTTCTTGTAGTGAGTGTTTCTGAATGGGGAGCACCAGTTGTGTTTGCTACCAAGGCGGATGGTTCCCTTCGTTTGTGTGTAGACTACCGCGAGTTGAATAAAGTGACGAGGAACAATAAGTATTCTCTACCGTAGATAGATGATTTGTTTGATCAGTTGAGTGGCGCGAGAGTATTCTCCCAGTTGGATCTCACGACAGGTTTTCATCAGCTTAGAGTGGAAGGTGAGAGTATAGCTAAAACGACAATTCAAACGCCGTCCGGATTTTATGAGTGGTTGGTCATGCCATTCGGGCTGACCAATGCCCCAACATATTTCGTGGATCTTATGAATAGGGTATTCAGAGATCAGTTGAATAAGTTTGTCCTTGTGTTCGTGGATGATATTTTGGTCTACTCGAGGACAGAGGAGAAGCACAAGGAACATTTGGGGATAGTGTTGGAGGTGTTGAGAAAACACTAATTGAAAGCAAAGTTTTCGAAGTGTCAATTCTGGAGGAGGGAAGTGAGGTTCTTGGGCCATGTTGTTTCAGAAAATGGTATCGCCGTGGATCCGGCTAAAGTGGCTACGGTGCAAGATTGGCCTACGCCCAAGAATGCAACAGACATAAGAAGTTTCTTGGGGTTAGGTAGATAATATCGTAAGTTTATCCAAGGCTTCTCCAAGATAGCAGCACCGTTGACTCAGTTGACCAAGAAGAATCAAGCTTTTGTCTGGGACGAAAGGTGCGAGAATGCATTCAAGAGTCTAAAGGACAAGTTGACATGTGCACCAGTGCTAGTCATTCCTAAGGGGAATGAAGAGATGACGGTATATATGGATGCATGTGGCACAGGGCTAGGTGATGTATTAATGCAAGGAGGTAGGGTTGTAGCTTATGCAAGTCGGCAATTGAAACCGCATGAGAGAAGATACCCTACCCATGATTTGGAATTCGCAGCAATCGTGTTTGCATTGAAGATGTGGAGACATTATCTCTTGGGAGAAAGATTCGAGTTGTTCACCGATCATAAGTCACTAAAGTATCTTTTCTCTCAGAAGGATCTAAATCTCCGTCAACAAAGATGGTTAGAGTTATTAGCTTCCTATGATTTTGATATCGCATATACACCCGGAAAGGGCAATGCGGTAGCCGATGCCTTGAGTAGGAGACATGCCAGTTTAGGGGCTATCTTTCTAGAATGGAAGCAACTGGAGTATATCGCAGGGTTTGATTTCAGGCCAAAGTGCGAATTGGATCCAGAAATGTTAGCAAGTTTGACGATCAGAACCACTTTGATTGAGCGGATTGGTTCCAGTCAGAGGAACGATCCTAACCTATTAGAAATCATCTCAAAGTTAGAAATGGGAATCGACGGGGCTTAGAAACAATGGAAGACTTGTTGTACCCAATGTCAATGGATTGAGAGATGAAGTGCTTGGAGAATGTCATCACTCAAAACTGACTATACATCCCGGTGATAATAAGATGTACCGATACATGAAGCAGACCTACTACTGGAAAGGGATGAAAAGAGACGTTGCGAAGTTTATATCCAAATGCATGAATTGCCAGCTAGTTAAAGCTGAGCAAAAGAAGCCTAGTGGTATGTTACAACCATTAGAAATTCCAAAATGGAAATGGGAACAAGTGTCAATGGATTTCATTGATGGGTTACCAAGGACTAGATCGGGCCATGATAGCATTTGGGTGATTGTGGACCGATTGACCAAAAGTGCAAGATTTATACCCGTCAAGTCAAACAGGACGGCAGCTAAGTTAGCAGAACTGTATATGAAGCGGGTAGTGAGATTTCATGGAGTACCTAAAAGCATTGTGAGTGACCGAGACCCGTTGTTTACTAGTGGGTTTTGGAAGAGCTTACAAGAGGCTATAGGGTCGGAATTATATCTCAGTACCGCGTATCATCCTCAAACCTACGGTCAGACAGAGAGGGTGAATCGTATATTGGAAGATCTCTTGAGGGCTTGTACATTGGATTTTGGTGGATCATGGGATGACCATTTGCATCTAGTAGAGTTTGCATATAGCAACAGCTACCAATCCAGTATCGGTATGGCTCCATATGAAGCTTTGTACGGAAGACCGTGCAACTCACCATCATGTTGGATAGAGACCGGTGAGAAGTTTGTGCTTGGACCAGATGTAGTAAGAGAAACTTCAGATAAGATTAAGATCATTCAACAACGAATGAAGGCTGCCCAGGATAGGCAGAAGAGTTATACTGATAAGAGGAGAAGAGACTTAAAGTTCTCCGTTGGTGACTTGGTGTTTGTCAAGATTTCTCCGTTGAAGAGCGTGATACAATTTGGCAGGAGAGGCAAGTTAGCACCAAGATTTGTTGGTCCATTCCCAGTTCTTGAGCATATTGGGAGTTTAGCATATAAAGTTGAATTACCAGACAAGATGGCAGGAGATCACAATGAATTTCATGTTTCCCAACTAAGGAAGTTCGTAAACGACCCAGATATGACTATTTCACCTTATCAGTTAGAGGACTTCGAAGTGGAACCCGAGGCGGTTGGGTACCGCAAGCCGATTTGTATTGTCGAGCACGGTACGAAGCAACTTCGAAGGAAGGCGGTGAAGCTAGTCAAGGTTCAGTGGGGCGAGAACGAGAATGACTGTACTTGGGAGACAGAGGAGAGCATTAGGAAGACACATCCAGAACTCTTCGCCTGGTAAGATTTACTTTGCAATTTAGTTATTCCGCATGATAGGATAGACTTGTTTTGCTTGTTTTGCATGTTTGATTGTTGTTTTATGGCTGATAGGCATGCGGGACCCTTTTGTGTGTTTTGGTTAGGGAATTTCGGGGGCGAAATTTCTTAAGGGGGGGAGAATGTAACAACCTGCATTCTACGCATCGGAGGATGGTAGAATATTTATTTCTTTCCCATATGAAGTCGTATGGTCATGTAACTTTGGGAAACAACTATAAGAGTCATTTCCCATGTTCATGATTTTTGCCAATTTTTAAATGACCGTTTTGCCCCTAGCTGATCTTGTTTTGGCCATAACTTTTGATTGAAAAGGAATTTTGACCTAAAACCACTTCTATTAGATTCGTTTGATGGTTTACCTTTCCGTAGAGTGGTCACATGTGACAAACGGACTTAACGTTTGGGAGATATGGCTGAAATAAGGTTTGGAAGGTGAAAAACTGCTTAACCGGGCCAAATACGGTGATTAGTGAATGAGCCCATAACCCAATTAGGGATTAGGGTTATGAGGAGGCTGAAATGAGTTAGGGTTTCATTTCATTTCAGTTTTCTAGCCTCCACTTACCTCTTAGAAACCCTAAAAATGGCCTCCAACCTCTAAATCACCTTCTAATCAAGGATTAAGCTTAGCAACATCAAATCAAGGGAGATCTTCACCAAATCAAGATTTGAGCTGCTGTTTAGCATTGATATTCACGCCCAAACAGAGAATCATTTCGGTTTGAGGTTTTATTTGTGGCTAAGGTGAGTGATTAGCATTGTTTTGCACTAATTACGGTTAATTAAGGGTAATTAGTGAAGATTAGTGAATTTATACACTAATAAATTCTGGAAAAATATTTATAAACTCTTAAATAATGTTTTAGACCTCTATTAGAAATTTGGCTTGATTTGATTAAGTTTTACTAATCATACCATTAGTTTTTCCTAAACATGCTTAAGGGAAAATATGGGTTTTTGGGTATATTTGATCCGTTTTGACATGTTAATTCATTATTTTCGTGTTTGTGGTTAGTTTGCTATGTTGCTATGACTGTATGGTATGATTTGTGATTGATTAGAACTGATAGATTGGTCGAAAACGCCGTCGAATGACGTAGAACACTCGCTGGAAAAGTTGCAGGGAATTGGTGTAGGCTTTCGGATCGAATCGGCTGGAGGGGCTCGGATCGGATGGTGGACTAGGCAGGGAAGTCGAATCGGATCGGAACTTTGCACTAAAGGAGACTTGGTGAGAAGGAAGGCCATTTGCTTAGAGTTGGAGTTGGGTAGGGGATCAGATCGGGAAGACCAAGAGGGGATCGGATCGGAAAGACTAAAGGGGGACCGGATCAGACTTATGAAGGGAAGGGGGATCGGATCGGGATATTTAGGAGGGAGCAACCACCGAACCGAACCAGGAGGCAATCACTGAACCACACCCAGGTAGAGGACATCTGAACCGAACCGAGCTAGAAGGGGAACATCCTAACCGAACCGCACCCAGGAGCATACTAAGAAGTATTGGACCGAACCGACGAGGACACCCGAACCGAACCGATGTGGCATGAAGGACCCCTTACACCGAACCGAACCGAATGACCAGTTGTTTCTACTATCACGCGACGACTCTTTTGAAGACCAACTCTAATTCGATCAAAACCCGAGATGCAAAGGAAGTCCAAATGAGGAGCTTTGACTCAGGATCCAGTTGGGAACCAATGAGTGGGCTTCATGATTGGGCTTTGCTGCGGGACGTGTGCCAAGGGGTTGTCGATGTCTATGACTTTAGATCACTATGTATGGGAGGTACGTGGACGGATTCAGGGCCACAGTGGCCTAGGTACGACTAAAGGGCTATAGACCAATGAAGTGGGGTCATTTGTACATATTTGGTCATGACTCCATGTGGTAAGCTTGGTAGTAGCAGTAGTTCTACAAGTCGAACTCCGTCACTACTTCGATGGGTCTAGTGATTGACAGTGGTGAATATCGTATGCTTTATGCACTGAGTGAGAGATGTGAGGATGGTTGCTATGCTTGATTTGTTTGCCATCATTATGACATGCACACCCCCACCCCCGTTACCTTTATACTATTTGAAATGGCACCTTAGAGTGTTGTACTGTATGTAGTGCTAACTCTTTGGTTGCAGGTCCAGGTTCAGGTATGGTTTAGTTTACCTGTTATTGTTCTGTTTGGATGCTTATCGCTCATACCAGACTTTTTGTCTGACCCAGAGTTTTATGTCTCTTCTTATTACTCTGGGTGCTCACACGAGCAGACTAGAGACAGGTTAGCCGGTGATGCGCGAGTAGCTTATTCGGAGGCGAGCAGGAGGATTCCACGTATGATATATATAGATATTCTCCCTGTGTCGTTGGTGGTCGCTACTTGGGCATTAGTAGTGTACCTCCTTTATCTTGCTTTTACTTTTTGAGACAGTTTGAAAAGTTGTAATAATGTTGGCTTTGGATCATAAGCTGTACTTGGATTTTTCGCTGCTATGTTAGTTTATTTTCAGCTTATGCACTGTCTCACCTGTTTTATGTCAAGTACGTTGTTATTATATTTTATTCCATGCGCTGTGAGACATTCTACAGGTTCTTTGTTAGTTCATTCTCTTCTTTCCTTTCTTTGACGACCGTTATGTGCTAGTCGGGCATGTGTACAGCGCACCTTTGGAGGAAATGCAGGCTGGTGCGGGGCGGGGCGTCACATGTACTCTTCCTTTACTTTGCTTTAGAGACAGCTTGAAAGGTTGTAATAATGATGATGTGAAACATAAGCTGTATTTGAATTTTTCCTCTGCTATTGTGGTTTAGTTTTCAGCTTATGCACTGTCTCGCCTGTTTTATATCAAGTATGCTATTATATTTTATTCCATGCACTATGAGACATTCTACAAGTTCCTTGCTAGTTCAAATTCCCTTCTTTCCTTTCTTTGGCAACCGTCCCATGCCGGTTGGACATCGGCACAGTGCACTTTCATTGGAAATGTCGGCCCGTGCGGGGCGTGCCGTCACAACATCTATTATATATATATATATATATATATACTATATATATATATATATATGTATGTATTTCCGCTGCACTGTGTTTCCGCTGCTAGTTATGTATATCTGCATATGTGTAACTCTGATAATCAATTGTACGGTATAGCCAAATGTATATGTTTTTAAAATGCTTTGAACCGTTATTTGTTTATTATATGTTGTCCTTCCGCTGTGAGATTCTGATATTTATTTTTCTCTTCTTTCTTATTTTTCTTCTTTTCCCAATAACTGCATGTGTTGGTTATTTGTTTGGATCGACATGTATGGTTTATTGTCGATTTGAACGGTAAAAAATATGGGTCGTTACATTTGGTATCAGAGCAATGGTTAGCGATAACCTTGGGAATTTACTAATTAGAGATGGGGTTAGTAATGCCCTAGAATGAGTTTGAGTGATATATGAGAGAGCATACTTGTATTTTTGATATAAAATGGTTTTATATTGTGTTGACTTGTTCTGTTGAATACTTATGGATTCTAGTCGATTTATGTGACGCCATGAAATCGATAGGAATTCCTAAGTAGTCGGACAGAATGGATCGACATAATATGGTTTTCGATTATATTTTTAAATATACCGTATATATTATTGGTTCAAGTATATATGTATTCATTTTAGTAGGTGGTAATATTAAGTTATTACTTATTATGGTTGATTAGATAATAAATTTTATAAGGAAAATTTAATGAATTTAGAAAATATTTGAAATAAAATGATATCTTTAAGTATAATTGGGTGCAAACGGTTGCGATTGAAATGGAATTGAACTCGAGGACTTAATTCTGGTGCTTTTGGAAATAGTTTGCCAAAGTTTTGAAATAATATTGTATTATAAGAAATAGTTCTGGAAATGGTTTAAAAGATTTCAAATGTAATTTGTGTAATCCCTTCTAGGACGTAGGAAATAACTTCGATAACGAGTGCATGCATTATCGACGTTTATTTTGAAAAGTCCGAGTGGGGAAGAGACCACTCAATGGTTATTATAATTTGTATGACGAAGGATTTTGGATTTAATTCCATATGATATAAATTTTTATATAGGGGTATTAGAATATGTTATTTAAAGGTTGAATTTAAATTAAACATACTTTGAAAAAAAAATCTATGTTTTGGTAATTAAAGATTTGGATATAAAATTTTATATGGCATGTTTTCTATAAAATAGTATAAGTACAAAGATTATTTTAAAAACTTAGTTTATGACTCCAGAATCAAGTGTTTTAGTTCATATTAACTAATAATATTGATTAGAGGGCTAAGATAACTCGATTCATTCGAATCTTAGATTTTGAAACCCGAGAATGGGCTTAAGTATTAAGAGAAAGGGAATAGTCATTTAAGACTCTTAAGTAGGGCGATAATAAGGTCAGTTTAACTAATAATGTTAAGTCCTATGCTAAGGTAAATCAATTCATTTGAATATATATTTTAAAATCATGAAATTGGCTTAAGTTTTGAGAGGAGAGATAAGGACATTGAAATGCTTAAGCATGAGTGATAATAAGTTTGAACAAATTCCAAATTGGTCGATAGGAATGCGGGAGTAAATCAAAGTTTAATGTGAAACTAAAATTCAACTTAAGTCAACTAAAATGAATTGGAAAATTTGATTGTGTAATATAAGTGATAACTCGTGACTTGGCTAATTAATAAGTAGATTACGTTAGTCGGGAAGTAGTGGAAGAAATTTATGTTGTTTGATAAGTGTGAATTGCCAATGAATTAAAATGGAAGATATTAAATGATGAGTGAGTACGTGGGAAATGAAGATATAGAAAATCTTAAGTGGAAAATTTGGTTAAAACAATATGTTGAATGTAATGTGGGTTTGAATAATGAAATGAATGGATGTAGATTATTTGCTGAATTGGAATATAAGTTAAGTTGAGTAAAGAATTGAGTTCAATGAAATTAAACTTAGGAATCGAATAATAATGGTTTGAGAACTGAGTATAAATAAATTGAGTTAATGGAATAAGAAATGGTTAAATGAATGGGAATGAGGTACGAGGAAGTGAAACAAACCGGGAATTTGAAATATGAAATAAGATATAGGAAATATAAAACCGAGGGCTAAATTATTTAATTTGAACATCGAACGAATTAGGTTCTAAGTGGATTCAATTAAGTCAAATGAATCAGAATAAATGGAAGTAAGCTCGAGAAATTTAAGGTCGATTTAGAGCCAAGTATAAATGAATGAAATGAAGTGAGGATGGACTTAAATAATTAGAACAAATGAAGTCCGAATTAGTTCAAATGAGTGGATAATTGAATAGGGATAAGTAATGAAATTTGGTAAATCAACCAAGGTTAATGAGTTAATGATTTAATATTATCGAGTTAGTTCAGAAAATTAAAATGAATTCAAGTCTTAAGTGTAATTGAATGCTTGGAATGAAAATGAAAGAAGATAAAATGTATAGAAAATATATCGGAATAAAATAAGAAATCGAATGTGAATCCATTTCTTAATAATGAAGTGATAATCGATTTTAAATGTTAAGGATTTACCAAAATTATTGGAATCGAATGGTTTGAAACTTCAAATAAAATAAATCGATGTTATGCGGGAATCTAAAATATTCGATAAGCTGAAGCAAAATAGCCATAACTTTTGATAGTATAATCAGAATTCGACGATTCTGGACTTTTTGGAAACCTTAGAAACTGAACTAGAACTCTCGTTAATAGAGCCTTGTCGAATTTTCAAGCTACGTATGTTGAAATCCAAGATTTAGTCGTAAATGTATGCGTAGAAAATAAAAAACTGAAGTATACATCAATATTGTTTTGACCATAACATCCTAATGGAACATTGGATTTTAATGTGAAAGTACAATTCAGAAAGGCCAAAATGTAAGCTAAAACTTTTCATTTATATGCTGGGTAAAATTTTGATGTTTAAAGGGTTAAAAAATGGGTTGAACAACTCATACATGCATTTTCAAGGTATGGGCTGAGGCGTTCGCCTTCACTAAAATAATCATAACTTTTGAACGAATTCTACGAATCTGGACAATTCGGAAAGCCTGAAACAAATGCTACAACTTTTACCTAAAGTGTGTTTTAGTCAAATTCCATCATTTATAAGATGATGATTGACGATTTGTTCGCTGCCCTATCGCTAATCTTTTGGTTTTGTAGTTGAAATGTTTGATAAATGTTGTGTAAGTTGTATATATTTGCTATGTATTATATATATGTTTGATTTCTACGCCTGTGCGAATATTTAGCAGGTGTAAAGATTGTGCGCTACACTTTGGAGCTCGCTTGCGCTAAATTCTAAAGAGCTTAGTAAATAAAATTGCTAATAAACGCTAAAGAAAGGTACATATTGTGTTATTTTTTTTTGTAGGTATATATATGTGTGTGTTTTCCCAATTGTTTGGGATGCCTCATCGTAAGATGAGAGGTATAATTGAGTTATATATATATATATATATATATATATATATATATATATATGTTTTGATTTTCCGGACCTCTCCGTACAAAGGAGATGCTGCCGAAAATTTTCCGTGATTTCGGGAGCTAAAAAAAATTATGAGATTTTTCAACTATATAACTTATCTTATAAATGCTATTTGGTAATTATGAATTTGAAAGTATGATTTGTTTAATACCTTATTTCGTTCTCTTTTCGAGGACGAAAAGATTTTTAAGTGGGGGAGAATGTAACATCCCATATTTTCTGTATATTTAATTTTCAATTTAAAATAAATAAAATGGAATAATCAAGGGGAAAATAAATTTTTATCGACTATAATGGTAATTATTGTTTGAATTAAGTATGAATAGATTTTTCCAAATTTCGTTTATATTTAGTAATGTTGTAATCTGGGATATAATATTTAAAGATTAAATAAAAATTTAAATTGGTTAAGTAAAAAAGTTGAAATTCAAATTTAAATTCAAATAATCTAAATAGGGAACTTAAACTTGTGAAATCGATGTATAAAATTTATTCAAATTGAAATGTGATTTAAATAGAATTTCATTAACATTTAAATTGAATTTAAACAGTTAATCAAATAATTGAATATTTTAATAAGTAATTAACTATGGAATTTAACTTTTTTGGCGACTGTCTCAGAATCCGACGGAACCCGTTTCATCGGACCCGGAAGAGTGAATTATGGTAGGATTTCAATTTGTGTTTTAATCGGACTTGTCGTTCGACCGTATGAGAGAAAATGTGAAGAGATCAATGTAATAGGATAATTGTTAGTTTCTCTAATTTGACCCTTTATATATATATCTAAATAAAATTCTTTTATCACTTTACCTGCCCATTATTCTTATATGTACATTTCCATCAGCTAAATTTTCTCTTTAATGGTTGAAAAAAAATCTTCAAACCCTAGATTCAAAGGAAAAGACAACCTCAAAATAAAACTTCTCCAAAACCTAGCAAATTATATACCAAATCAAAGCCCTCGATTATACAAAGCTATAGGTGTTTTTAGATTCGACACGTAATGCACCGTTTAGCCGGAATTCTTGGTCAAAGTTCGGTTTTTCGAAACCCTAAATCATCAGATTGGGGCTTTTTGATTTGAGACTTAATCGAGGAAATCAGAATGTGGGTTTTGTCGAGATCATCATTTGGAGTCATTGGGCGGTGGTCCGGTTGATTTTCATCAACCACGGAGCTGGAATTTTGGGTTTTAAGGGTGAAAATCCCGTTCGTTGGGCTCGTCGGCGGCCGGGAAAGGGAGCAATGGAGGTGTCGTGCTCAGGTGGGGAGGTACGGCTCAGGCCGAACGTTCGAACACCGGTGGTTTTGGCCGGTCTTGTGGCGGGATTAGGTCACGAACGACAGTCAAATGTTACGGGCTTTTTGGGTTTGCTCGATGGTCACTGTTCACGGGAGGAGCTGGAATGATTTCTGAAGTGGGAGCTGACGTGTCAAAATACGGGTGGGTGAGAGAATTATTTTATTAATTTTTTATATTTAAATTTCAAATGATAAAACGGGTATTGCTTTTACATATGAACTCGGATTTGGTCGCGGTCGAGTGCGTTGGGATAGTGGTGAGATTGAGGACATTCTTGCGTTGGTTTGGTTGCGTTTGGAGACTGTGAAATTTTGGGCTTCTTTTGGACGTCCGATCCACTAAAGACCTAAAGGTGAGTGATTTTTTTTCACTCACGATGAACTAAATTGTTCCCATATTTATTAAATTGAATCATAAAATAAGTTTGGTTGCATGGTTGTGTTTGATTGTTGATGTGTTGTTTAAAATTTGACATGCAAGTGTGTTACCATGCAAATTTAGGTCAATGATTAGTTATTTAATTAAATTTAAATTTCTAGTTGGAAATTCGAACCCTTGCTAATTCCTGAAACAGTTTAATATTTATCAGTTCAATGGAATGGTTGTGATGGATGTTTGGTTGAAATTTATTAATGAATTTATATCGACACTGCTAATGCTCCATATTTCAGTATATTGTATTGCATGTTGATTGTGACGATAAATCCCATTTACCCTTGATGTTCGGGGTATCTAATAAACCCGGGTTTATCAATAGAATAAATTAAGAACACAGAGTGAAATGATAAATCTCTGTGACCCCTGATTTGGATTGAAATGATAAGATCCATCCCTGAAATATCGAGAATTAAATTTAATGCCACTTGGCCATATGATAGAAAATTTTATACAAACATTGGTTGGTTAAATGATTTTCAAATATGGGAGATTTTATTGGACCGAAATTTCATTTTAATGGAATGAGCCGATAATCAATAAACTTGTTTTCTGTAAAAGATCTGGATCGCGGATGTTAGTTGAAGTGGTTAAGAAATTTTTCCAAAGGAAGTGGAAATTCTTAAAGTGGTATTTGAATATAATCTGAAATTTTCAAATTAAGGGTTTGGATTTGAATGTAATAAATTCTTATTGGATTTAATTTGAAAAAAAGAGGATCAAGGATAATTGGGGCTGTTTTAAACTTAAATGAATATGGTTTGGATTTCCCTAAATTGAAAGATTGGTTAGAAATGGGGTTTGTAACTAGATGGCGGGCTATGAACTCCATTGAGACTGGAGTTTAGATTCAAGTATTTGAAGTTCGGAAGAAAGAAATGATTATAGTTAAAGAATTTTATTGTATATATATTTACACTGTTTATTTCAAATAACTATCCCTTTCTAAAAATTTATTTATTAAACTTTTACCTATAAAACTATTTTGTTATAACTAAATTTTCCTTATATTCTATTTCTTAAATTAATTTGTAAAACTTTTAATTATGTATATACATAGTGTTTTAAAATCATCTTATTTTATTCTAACTATTATATTCAATATATATATACTTTACATAAAGATTCCTTATAAGCACCTATTTTCTTAAGTATACTTTATAAATTTTAAATTTCTTCCGAATCGAAAATGTTAGGATTTAAACCATTGGTTCAAATGGAGTTGAGACAAGTTATATCCTCTTGAATATGTATCGATTTCTAAGCCGATTTAAATATGGAAAATGTGTGTTATATTCTATTCAAAAATAAATTTATCTACTAAAGGATTTAAATGAGCTATGAATATGTTCTACGTGAATATGAATGGATTTCGAACATAAATCGTTTTGAGGTAAGTATAATCGTTGACATGAAATATATTCTACTTGAATATAAATTGATTTTGAATTATTGTATGATCACAATATAATCAGTTTCGGGAATGATTGAAATACGTTGATATGGAATTATATTCTATTTTGAATATAAATTTGGGTTCGAAACAAAATATGATATTTTTATTTGAAAACGAACCTTTGAGAAATGTAAAAGAACCAACCGATGTGGAAAAATGTAAGCGTTGGTTGTTAAAGAGACCGGAGTTGACAAATGGCATATTCTCTGTCAGTGTCGATACCATTTTAACAACTGTGAACGTTATGACATATCCAGAATGGAATATGATGACTTGGGAGGCTATTATTGGATTTAAGAAGATGAACGATGACGAAATTTCCCTGACCTTCGGGTCAGAATTGAAATGACTAAAACAAGAGCTATACCGTGACTAATTGAGGTAGCACCTTTGATTGGACACACTTCTTCGATTCTAATTCTATGACTATGATGATGATGACGATTTGGGCCCATTCGATTTGGGAGTGTGATTCGAGATGGGCGGTAGTGGCTGCTATGCGTTACCACCGGCCCGGGAGTGCAATTGGTAGAATCCTACCCTGGGCATTGCCCCGAGTGCCTTGTCATATTTATCTATATCGAGCCCCATACGATTTTGATTTAGCATTGCCTTCTATGGAGTGCCCTATGATAACACTAGTACGGTGAATTTACGGTACTGTATAGACTGTTGGTGCCTGTAAACGACGTAAAGGTAATATGGTAATCCAGCTTATGCTATTTTTATGATAATTACTTTGCTGGATAGACACTATCATAATAGCGTATTATACTATGTATGTATTAGTTTACGGATCCATGAGAGATGGAGAAATCCCGTAACATCTCTTGAGTTACTGTACCCATGACACTCAAATTATTTCATGTTTTAATTTGACTAATATAAGAATGATGTAGTGCCGATCCGAGTGTTTGTTGTGTTTTTCTTTTTATGCAATATGCTCGGGTCAGCAGACGTTTGCAGTTAACGAAGATGATTGTGCCTTGGAGATCGAAGACGAAGATCTGGTATACATCTATTAAATTCTGCAAATTTCGTTATATGTTTATTTTAGTCCATATCATGTCTTTTGTCCGGTCCATGTCTGGGAATCACTATGTCATTTACTTAATCTTCGGTCATTCAGTTCCCATCATATAGCATCCATAATTACATGTTATACAGTTCACAACATATAACCAACAAGCAGCTACATGCTTATATGGGTATGTTATGCTATGTAG
This sequence comes from Allium sativum, assembly GCA_030737875.1. Classification (NCBI taxonomy): domain Eukaryota; kingdom Viridiplantae; phylum Streptophyta; class Magnoliopsida; order Asparagales; family Amaryllidaceae; genus Allium; species Allium sativum. Next base: position 438,596,481 of record CM060912.1, read on the forward strand.
TGTGGTCCTATACCTGTTTACTATCCTATGGTGTATGTTCATTTCATCCAAGAGACCATCACAACGCATCCAAATCACACAAAGTAGTAATATATATATATAACTCATCCAATTTCATTTAAGGCGCAAAATATTTAAATAAAACTGAGTGTGCAGTTCAAGTGTCGAACTAGAAACATAACATATAACTGATAAAAATGATTTTTATTTTTTATATAACTAATCAATGTTCAATATAACAATAAACTTCTGATATCAATGATAAACATGATCAAATATTTCTTATCAACAACTAGCAGTCAAATTAAATTCACTACTTTACTATGCAACTCCTAGTTTTGCGCAAACATAAATAATCACTTGCATATTTATTAAAAATGATATTTTTATATCACCGATCATTAACTAACATCTTAGTAATAATTATTATTATTCCATATTCATTATATAACTTCGTAGTTAATTTTATTATTAACTATCATCAATTAACGCTTAGTCATTAATTTTATATAACTAACTCAAGTTACAATTTCATGATATCGATACGGTTTTATTTATATATTTCACCTATCCAAGCTACATCACATATAATAGTTAAAAATGATATTTTTAACTAACTAAAAATTATTTCATCACATAATAAATTTTATTTATTATTTAAAACTAATTATTTAACTTAACAATTAACTTTCATATGATTTATTTTCTAATCTACCCCTTTAAACGTGAGTTAAAAATTTCTCACCGAGAGTTCTACTCCACCAAAACTTTAAGTGGAAGAATGAGACCTTTCTGGGCTCCTATGTGGCATCACAGAGGTCCACGGTGCTTGGTCTCACTTCTACACTCTCCAACACTCGGATATTAGTAGATCCTAGAATATTGAGCTTATTGGAGGTGGAAACTGACACAAATAGAGTCGCCCAAGGCCAAGGTTCCGATGTCTGGACTTTAAATGGATAAAGGAGAGAGCTTTGGAGGGTTTATAGGTGATTTAGAAAAGGTAGGAGGTCTATCAAGTGGCAGAAGGTTGAAAAAGGTGGAGTTCTTGAGCTTGAGGGGGATAGGGTTTCGAGTTTGGGGTTAAGGGGGGTGCCAGCGTCCGGTGGGGTCAGGGAGGTGCCAGTTCTCAGACGGAGGGGGAGGGTGCGGCGACGGATGGAAGGGAGGAGTAGGCCATTGGTGAGAGGTATGAGGAAGGAAACGAGGAGGATATAAAGAGAGAAAGGGAAGGAAGAAAAGGAAAGAAAGAGGAGGGTTTAATTGCAGAATTCGCCCCTTATGCGGATTGTCGACGTAGTGTTATCCCATGAGTCCAAAGAAAACTTTCTTGGCCTGTTGGATGGCCTTCATTTTAATTTAAGTTCAATAGCTTCACGTTTATAAAAGTGTGCTAGTTAGCCTCCATTTCTTTTGATCGTGCGATCATAAATTTATTTCTTTTCTATGAAATTTGATTACGATAATAAGCACCGGATTACGATAATAAACACAATTCTAAATCTAGTGGATCAGGTTTCGTCGAATTCCAAGTTCGTTTGACTTTCCATTTTTATTTTCGATCGAGTTTGAATTCGATTTCTATGTGTAATTTATCGTACCTTAAATTCCCGCATGCCCATGCGCCAACTCCAAAAATAACGAAACTTAGAATTCTACCATTATTCGACGCTACGTATTCAAAAAAAAGTTTCATTGAATCATGGCGTCATCTGAACAACGTTCCTTTGTAAACTTGTAACAAATTGGAATTTTTGACCCTGAAAATCGACATAAAACACCATGTCGACTATTCAAGCATCGGAAATACTAGATCATTAATGTAAAGAAGTTAGAGGGTGAGAAATAGAAAGAAAGAAAGTTAGAATAGAAGAAGAAGATTACAATAGAACAGAACCAGAGTAAGCACGAATCTCACAACGGAACGATTAAAACATATTATATATCAACTTTTAAAATACAAACTATAACTGTATATACATACCATTATCACATAACATCACAACGGAAATAAACTCCATATAGATCTTATATTTAAGCCTCCTGCTCCATGCTTCTCCAAGTATTTGTGAACCCCTAGTATGTACTTGACTGCCCGTACAAATTTGGGCACCCAAGAGTTTAGGGTAAAACAAAACAAAATAAACTCCGGGTCAGTCATGGGACTGGTGTGAGTAAAGCCCAATCATTCGGTTTAACTTTTCAAAATCCTTTTCGAAAGAAAAGATAATTGTAAGACCGATCCAAGCATAACACGGATGATTTTTACCTTACGATAACCCAATTTTTTTTTAAAAACAATATTATTCTGGTATTATAATAGTGTCTAATACAAGTAAATATCAATCTAGCAAAATACTTGCATCTCACGCTCCACATATATAATATACAATCAAAAACCGCGGTCACTTATTAGGTAAAGGATTTCCAACTATAACAAGGTATGAAACCACCTTCCGATCAGTGTACTCTAGAGGGGATACATTGGAGTTCAACAAGAACATCTTGCAACTGTAATAACCCGGAAAATCTGGGCCAGTTTAAAATTTTTATTTTGGCTATTTTAGCGAATTTTGATTATTTAAAATGAATTATTTTAAATAATATCGACGAAAAATTTATTTTGAATATAATTAGAACGTATATATTATATACGTCGTCGTTAGAATATATAATTATATATAATTATAAAAGGAATTGAAAATGGCGCGGTAGTTCGAAAATTCGATTTCTAATTTCAAATGAATATACAGAATTCAATATAAGTCAGAATTGAACGAAACAAGAAATATTTGAATCTGTATAACTATATCTTTGTAACGAAGTTAACAAACTGAGATTTCATCTTAGAAATGATAAGATATGTCCAGTTTAAAATTAGAAATAGTCGCTGTGGAATTTATATATATTTATATATATATATAAGGCCCTTAAAAATGGACATTTTGCAAACGACCTCGGATTTCGACGAAACCAGTTTTGTTGGGTCCGTGATGTTAAATTATTGCTAGGTTTCAAATTTCATAATTTTCTGAATCAATATGTGAGCGTGGAAAAGGAAAACGCGTTTGACCAGTTTCAGTTGATTTTAATCGACTGGAAATTGGCCATTTTTCAAACGGTCTCAGAATTCGTCGAAACTAGTTTTGTTAGGACCGTATCGTCAATACGAAGCTAGAAAATATTTTTCTGGAATTTTTCTAGTTAGTATGTGACCCCGGTAATTTGAAATGTGCGTTTAAAATTCAATATAGTGATTTAAATGTAAATTTAACGGAAACGGATTGTAACAATCGAATCAGCTAGCGATACATATCCCATTGTGTTCGGAATGGGGGTAAAACGCTATGGACGACAGGCGGTGGGCCTCGTTTCGAGGTCGTATGTGAAAGTCAACTCTTTAGGTTAACATAAATTAATTAATTAATAAAAAAAAAATATATTCTCTCTTTCCCTATAACCTCTGGCCCCCCCCCTGTACGTTTCAGTTCAGAATCGAATAAGAAAAGAAAAAAAAAAGGGAGAAAAAGATAATCGCCCCAGCCCCTTTCCCTCGTCGGAGCCGCCACCCTCGCGTCGGCCTCCTCCTCCAATCGCCCGCCACTCAGTCGAAGCCCCTGTCCCCTCTTCAGCCTCCTCCATTCGATCCATCAACGAAGACCACCGCAACCCTAGTCCAGAGCAGACCTTGACAGCACCTCCTTCCCCTCGTCTCCTCCTTCAGATCGACCGCGCTCTCCCCCCCCAAGTTCCGACGAACAACGGCACCCCCCCCCTTCGCTGAAATCGGTTCGTTTTTATTTTATTTTATTTGTTTTCTGTAAGTATTTTTATTTTTAGATTCTTAAAAACTGATTTTTTTAAAGTATCTAAAAACTGTTTTTTTTAAAGTATCTAAAAACTGTTTTTTTTAAGTATATAAAACTGTTTTTTTTTTAAAGTATAGAAAAACTGAATTTTTAAAGTATATAAAACTGTTTTTTTTAAAAGTATAGAAAAACTGAATTTTTAAAGTATATAAAACTGATTTTATCTTATGGTTTAAAATAAGAAAAAGGTTTTAACTTTTATATAAGAAAAAGGTTTTAACTTGAAATAAGAAAAAGGTTTTAACTTGAAATAAGAAAAAGGTTTTAACTTGAAATAAGAAAAAGGTTTTAATTTTGAAATAAAAATTCGATTTTTATATATTTAACTTTGAACTAAAAATTCGATTTTTATATATTTAACTTTGAACTAAAAATTCGATTTTTATATATTGAATAGCGAAATAAAAATTCGATTTTTATATATTGAATAGCGAAATAAAAATTCGATTTTTATATATTGAATAGCGAAATAAAAATTCGATTTCTATATATTGAATAGCGAACTAAAAATTCGATTTTTATATATTTAACAGTGAAATAAAAAAATTCGATTTTTATATATTTAACTTTGAAATAAAAATTCAATTTTTGTATATTGAATAGTGAAATAAAAATTCGATTTTTATATATTGAATAACGAAGTCAAAATTCGATTTTTACATATGTAGAGGATCCGGGCAACGAAGATGACGAAGATGCGATAGCGACGAAGATTTCTATCGATGAAGTGCCGTGGAGCTGGATAGCTATATGTGAGAATTTCTCACCTTTCAAATTTATTTTCTAGTTATATATATATACTAGGATGCAGACGGTGTTTAGTAGCACCCGACACAATCGTCCACAGACCATGGACTTGTTTGTTTGGCTGTTTGGTTATTGATTGTGATATTGGTTTGAATGTGGTTTGTGGTGTGAATAATCGAATCGATAAATTGGTTAGGATTAGACGTGCGCCGTTATAAGGCGAAGGAGTAAGGCTAGGTTAGACTCTTACTCCCAATTTTGTGGTTTGCATAATAAAATTGATATGATTGATGTGTGAATGGCGTGGGCCTTCACTAGACCGGGGATAAGGCTAGGCCTTGTCCCGTTTCTAGTATCGTGCAGTTATGCCGCCGAAATTTTCTAAAATATGTTAGAAAAATAAAAATATCATTTTATTGTGTAAATGAATAATAGAAATTCATAGGTTGAATAAAATGTTATATCGTTAAAAATATAATTTTTAACGTGAAGTGAATAAAATAGAATATTCATTTACAAACCAGACGGTTTGTTTATGTACACCTATTTGAATGACATTGATTGGGACGATAAATTTTACACATCGCCCAACAGCACAAATAAAATATGTGTTTGATTGTTTGAAACCCCACACGGGTGTTGGGATGAAATATGAATGTCACTCATCCTGATTGATTAAATATGTCGATCGATTGATTGACAGGCTGTTATAAGCGTTGAATATCTATAATTGATGTTTTTACAGTGTAGTGCACTTTGGTTGATGGTTGATTATTTTCAATGTTATTATATATACATGTGTTGTATGAAAATCCATATAATTAACTTTATATGGTAATTGATTGGGCCTCATTCCAATTTGAAAAATAAAGAATATTATAAAATAAAAGTTCATGTGTTGACAGTACTCATCCATTGAGATTGGTCATGTGTTGAACGAAATATTTTAGTAATAAAATTTATATCTTTATCAATATAAAATAAAAGTTCATGTGTTGACAGTACTCATTCATTGAGATTGGTCATGTGTTGAACGAAATATTTTAGTAATAAAATTTATATCTTTATCAATATAAAATAAAAGTTCATGTGTTGACAGTACTCATTCATTGAGATTGGTCATGTGTTGAACGAAATATTTTGATAATAACAACTATTTTGAAAAAGAAATATTTGAAATAGAATATTTGAAAATAGAAATTTATGAAGCCGTGTTGATTAGATTGACGCCATTTTGACGTGAACGATATTTATATCGATTTTATTCATCTTAAAAATGAATATTGAAAAGTGATTTCGAAATCGAATATTTCGAAATGAATTGAAAACGAATTCAAATTGAATTGAAAACGATTTCGAAATGAAATGAATTGAAAACGAATTCAAATTGAATTGAAAACGATTTCGAAATGAAATGAATTGAAAACGAATTCAGATTGAATTGAAAACGATTTCGAAATGAAATGAATTGAAAACGAATTCAAATTGAATTGAAAACGATTTCGAAATGAAATGAATTGAAAACGAATTCAAATTGAATTGAAAACGATTTCGAAATGAATTGAATTGAAAACGATTTCGAAATGAAATGAATTGAAAACGAATTCAAATTGAATTGAAAACGATTTCGAAATGAATTGAATTGAAAACGATTTCGAAATGAAATGAATTGAAAACGAATTCAAATTGAATTGAAAACTATTTCGAAATGAAATGAATTGAAAACGAATTCAAATTGAATTGAAAACGATTTCGAAATGAAATGAATTGAAAACGAATTCAAATTGAATTGAAAACGATTTCGAAATGAAATGAATTGAAAACGAATTCAAATTGAATTGAAAACGAATTCGAAATGAATTGAATTGAAAACGATTTCGAAATGAATTGAATTGAAAACGATTTCGAAATGAATTGAAAACGAATTCAAATTGAATTGAAAACGAATTGAAATGAATTCAAATTGAATTGAAATTTGAATTGAATAGAAATGAATTTTGAAACGAATTTATAAAGAAGAATTCAATTTTGATTTGAATTGAAAAGAAAGTTGAAATTGCTTTTGAAACGAATCTAAAACTATTTATATAATTCGTTTTAAATAGAAATCGACGAAGTATATATTATATATATTATATATATAATATAATGGCCTGAATAGAACGCGCCGCGCCGCGGCAGTTCGTGAATTTCGACCATTTATTTCAAACGGACATTGCGGGAGATCCGACCGTCGGATTCTCCTAAAACCGGAACCGTTGGGTTCGTATCGAAGAGAGCTTTCTAATGAATGTTAAAAATTTGAAATCTAACGGTTGGATTTGGAGATACGTCCAAATCAAATTCAAAAAAGGTCGCTGTAAGTGCAGTTCGATGGCCATTGATGGAAATCGACTGTACGGGCCTTGGTAAAATTATTAAAAATAGTAATAATTTGTGAAAAATCATAAGAAATGATTTAGAAAGAATTGGGATGAAAAACTCCATATTTGAAAAGATAAAAATAGATTTTTATCGAAATGAACTAGTTTTGAACTAGAATTATAATTCTATTTATTTTTAAATAAATAAATTGAATTTGAAATGGTTTTGAAAATAACCAAAATTTCCAATGATTGCATTGGAGTGGATTTGAATCGAAATTGTCTTCGGAATATTTCGATGTTGGAATTCGTGATATTACAGGTGTTGTTATGGAAATTTGAAAGATATATATTTGTATCGTTATTTCCAATACGACATTTGTTAGTCGTAGAATTCGATATTGAATATAAGCCGATATATTTTCTATTCAGAGCCTTGTATTGAATATCGAATGTGATTTGGGTTTGTCGTGAATGGTGTCTTCACTAACACTGTTCTTGAACCCAGTTGAGAAAAGATTAAATCTTTTTATTTAGATTTAATGAAGTGTACCAATTAAATGATATTTAATTGGAATTGAATTGGTATTGATTTTTGGGTTTATCGTGAACAGTGTTTTAAATAACACTTGTTCTTTAACCCGATAATTAATGGAACGTGATTTGGGTTTGTCGTGAATGGTGTCTTCACTAACACTGTTCTTGAACCCAGTTGAGAAAAGATTAAATCTTTTTATTTAGATTTAATGAAGTGTACCAATTAAATGATATTTAATTGGAATTGAATTGGTATTGATTTTTGGGTTTATCGTGAACAGTGTTTTAAATAACACTTGTTCTTCAACCCGATAATTAATGGAATGTGATTTTGGGTTTATCGTGAATCGTGTTTTAAATGACACTGATTCTTTAACCCAGATTATGATTAAAACTAAGTGGAGTTTTAATGAATCTTTAATTATATTGAAAAGATCGAGAATGGAGTATCACCAGTTTTGCTCCAGGCGATAGTTAAATCTTTAATTAGATTTGAACGTGAAATTTAGAAACTAACTGTCAGTTAGCCAAGCAGAATGGTTTTCTGGATATTGATCTGATGTGGGTTTCGGCCTTCGGGGTTAATATTTGGGGAATTATTCTCTTGATTAATTTACGGTTAGTGACTAATGAATTGGAATGAGGCGTATGTTGTGTTTGTGTAACACTTATTTAAAATATACGCGAGTTATTCGGAAAGACCGGGTTCATCCCATTCTGAATAACTGATACGACGATAAGTTGAAGATGAAGACGACGGTCGAAGACCGGAGGTCTTCACGTCGTTTGGGTGATAACTGATGATCTTGATTGGGCTGTACACCCAAGAAGATGGAAACAGTTGGTGATCGTCCAGACGTACTTGGAGATCGATGGATATGCGGGGTACTAGGTGCCTCCGGTTTCGTTCAGCCCCAGAACGGACTTGTAAATGGACTGTGTGTCTGACATCGGATTTCATTCTGTGTGACTGATATCGGTTGCATAGGATGGTTTGCCTGTGTGGCATGCTAAGATGCAAATGATCGAGGCTTCTGTTGAAAAGCAAAGTCTTGTGGTGATGATCAAAGCACGGCCTTTGTGGCGTAGCTTTGTGTAACTTTTACCTCGCGTGTTTCACACCCGGTATGAACCAAAAACGGGAGACGGACCTCAGGGAGGGCATGCGTTTCTTTCTAGCTAGAAGTGGCGTCAGTGGTTTTACACGCCCTGACGAGTTTGACTTATGTGGTTGTTGCTGTTGCGAGGCGCCTCGGTTATATCGGTTTCGGCCGATGCATTCTGGTCGGCTGACGGACCAGACTTACACCCCATAGGGTGGGGAGACGTAGTGTTCAGGCATAATAATCCACATCGGTGGACCGGCCCTGTCGCTGCAAGGCTTGCCTGCGCGTTTGCCGGAGACATGGGCTAAATTGTCTCGAATCGGTTGAGGACTATCTTTTGCCTCGGTTCATAGACGGAAATCCAATTTCCAAATACGTGACATTTGCGGTTTTAATTGTAGAGCCTAGTATGGCGACATAGTGGGATGGGGCGCTCATGCCGCCTATGATTGATACTTATGATTTGAAGTTGTTTTATACACTATACACTTATAATAGTATCAAATGATTTGTTTTAAACGTATCAAGCATTCTTTGGCTGTTATAAGGGAAAACCCTATCCTCGGCTGCGTTGCATTGTGTGATGGGACCTGGGTCTTATAACAGCTTCATTTTTCTTTATTTAGCATTGCGCTGTTTGTTTTATGCACTGGTATTCTTGGGAGGAAACCCGTTCCGTGTTATACGGCGTGGTCCCTTGATTTACCTAATGATTTAAAATAAAGATGAATAACTGTTTTAGTTCTCACACCAGTCACATGACTGACCTGGAGTTTATTGTTTTAACCTAAACTCTGGGTGCCCTTATTTTGACACGGGCAGCTAGTGGTTTTGGTTTTGCAGATTTATATTCACAGGAACCTGGTTTACAGCTGGAACGATATCCGGAAAGCTTTGTATCCGTATATCTCTTCTAGTTGTGTATTGTATTATTTTCCGCTGCGATGTATTTAAATGTAATTTAAATCTCTGATATTTCTATGTAATATTCGTTTATACTTTGTATATTCTTGTAATCTGATGCATTGTTGTAATATACAATGAAATGTTCTTCTGTTTGCGTTCTATTTTGTCGTGTTCTCAAACGATAGGGTGTTTCGAACGGTCTGGGTCGGTTTAGCGACTGGTTCGGACCGAGCGAAATTCCTTGCCGTCACAGTTGGTATCAGAGCTTTGGTTTACAAAGCTTAGAGAACACGACACATTAGAACCATACGAAGGAATTCATCAGATATTGGATTAGTAATATCCAATGAGAATGACTCGTTAGAGATAGGATCAGTAGTATCCTAGAACGAGTGTGAAGAGTATATTTTTGAAAATGAAAACAAAACTTGTTTTGAAATTTAAATCAATTATTCGTATTTGATTATCTATTTATATTGAGTTGGACAGTCCAGTATATATAGATTTTGCGTATACGTCTGATCCGCGTGTATTCGAAGTTTTAATATATTGGATAGATATAGCATCACACTCTAGTTGCCCGGACATGGTCCTGATGATGAAGTATACCATCACCAGCATTTATTTTCGAGTGACGAAAGTGTGGTATCTATATATTTCCATTAGACTGGTGTGAGAAACAAATCTTATATAGCTAGAATACATTGTTGTGATTTGGCATCAAAAACATGATTTTTGTATATGTATCAAAATTATGAATTTGAAACGTTAAATTCACTAATTGATTGATGTTTGTGTTGTTTGTTCATTTGTTTGCTAATTTTGAACCATTATGCCTAATTTGATCGAATATTGAATTGTATTGAAAATTGGTCGCATTTGCTTGCATATACATATACTTATATTGAACAGGTCATAGCAAGGAGGTTAGAGCCGAAGAATAAAATCTGTTTGCCCGACAAATAGGTACATGTTTACTACATAATTTACTGTTTTGTTTGGGTGATGATGATTTTATGAGCCTATTGGCTAGCCGCTTGGCTTTTTCTTTTTCTTTTTGAGATCTGAAGGACCGGGGAAGCTATTTGAAATTCCCCGATGCTCCCGGTGCAGGGGAGGTTATGGCGAAATTTTTCGAAAATTTAGGGTGTTAGCCAAATTTTTGAAATTTTGGAAATTCTCAGAAACTGAAAAGTTGGAGAATGGAAGCCAGATCGAGCGTAGAGTTAATTAATCAAACCACTTTCGACTTTGTTCCTTTTCGGGGACGAAAAGTTTTAAGTGGGGGAGATTGTAATAACCCAGAAAATCTGGGCCAGTTTAAAATTTTTATTTTGGCTATTTTAGCGAATTTTGATTATTTAAAATGAATTATTTTAAATAATATCGACGAAAAATTTATTTTGAATATAATTAGAACGTATATATTATATACGTCGTCGTTAGAATATATAATTATATATAATTATAAAAGGAATTGAAAATGGCGCGGTAGTTCGAAAATTCGATTTCTAATTTCAAATGAATATACAAAATTCAATATAAGTCAGAATTGAACGAAACAAGAAATATTTGAATCTGTATAACTATATCTTTGTAACGAAGTTAACAAACTGAGATTTCATCTTAGAAATGATAAGATATGTCCAGTTTAAAATTAGAAATAGTCGCTGTGGAATTTATATATATTTATATATATATATATAAGGCCCTTAAAAATGGACATTTTGCAAACGACCTCGGATTTCGACGAAACCAGTTTTGTTGGCTCCGTGATGTTAAATTATTGCTAGGTTTCAAATTTCATAATTTTCTGAATCAATATGTGAGCGTGGCAAAGGAAAACGCGTTTGACCAGTTTTAGTTGATTTTAATCGACTGGAAATTGGCCATTTTTCAAACGGTCTCAGAATTCGTCGAAACTAGTTTTGTTAGGACCGTATCGTCAATACGAAGCTAGAAAATATTTTTCTGGAATTTTTCTAGTTAGTATGTGACCCCGGTAATTTGAAATGTGCGTTTAAAATTCAATATAGTGATTTAAATGTAAATTTAACGGAAACGGATTATAACAATCGAATCAGCTAGCGATACATATCCCATTGTGTTCGGAATGGGGGTAAAACGCTATGGACGACAGGCGGTGGGCCTCGTTTCGAGGTCGTATGTGAAAGTCAACTCTTTAGGTTAAAATAAATTAATTAATTAATAAAAAAAATATATATATTCTCTCTTTCCCTATAACCTCTGGCCCCCCCTGTACGTTTCAGTTCAGAATCGAATAAGAAAAGAAAAAAAAAGGGAGAAAAAGATAATCGCCCCAGCCCCTTTCCCTCGTCGGAGCCGCCACCCTCGCGTCGACCTCCTCCTCCAATCGCCCGCCACTCAGTCGAAGCCCCTGTCCCCTCTTCAGCCTCCTCCATTCGATCCATCAACGAAGACCACCGCAACCCTAGCCCAGAGCAGACCTCGACAGCACCTCCTTCCCCTCGTCTCCTCCTTCAGATCGACCGCGCTCTCCCCCCCCAAGCTCCGACGAACAACGGCACCCCCCCCCTTCGCTGAAATCGGTTCGTTTTTATTTTATTTTATTTGTTTTCTGTAAGTATTTTTATTTTTAGATTCTTAAAAACTGATTTTTTTTAAGTATCTAAAAACTGTTTTTTTTTAAAGTATATAAAACTGTTTTTTTTTAAAGTATAGAAAAACTGAATTTTTAAAGTATATAAAACTGTTTTTTTTTAAAGTATAGAAAAACTGAATTTTTAAAGTATATAAAACTGATTTTATCTTAAGGTTTAAAATAAGAAAAAGGTTTTAACTTTAATATAAGAAAAAGGTTTTAACTTGAAATAAGAAAAAGGTTTTAACTTGAAATAAGAAAAAGGTTTTAACTTGAAATAAGAAAAAGGTTTTAACTTTGAAATAAAAATTCGATTTTTATATATTTAACTTTGAACTAAAAATTCGATTTTTATATATTTAACTTTGAACTAAAAATTCGATTTTTATATATTGAATAGCGAAATAAAAATTCGATTTTTATATATTGAATAGCGAAATAAAAATTCGATTTTTATATATTGAATAGCGAAATAAAAATTCGATTTTTATATATTGAATAGCGAACTAAAAATTCGATTTTTATATATTTAACAGTGAAATAAAAAAATTCGATTTTTATATATTTAACTTTGAAATAAAAATTCGATTTTTGTATATTGAATAGTGAAATAAAAATTCGATTTTTATATATTGAATAACGAAGTCAAAATTCGATTTTTACATATGTAGAGGATCCGGGCAACGAAGATGACGAAGATGCGATAGCGACGAAGATTTCTATCGATGAAGTGCCGTGGAGCTGGATAGCTATATGTGAGAATTTCTCACCTTTCAAATTTATTTTCTAGTTATATATATATACTAGGATGCAGACGGTGTTTAGTAGCACCCGACACAATCGTCCACAGACCATGGACTTGTTTGTTTGGTTGTTTGGTTATTGATTGTGATATTGGTTTGAATGTGGTTTGTGGTGTGAATAATCGAATCGATAAATTGGTTAGGATTAGACGTGCGCCGTTATAAGGCGAAGGAGTAAGGCTAGGTTAGACTCTTACTCCCAATTTTGTGGTTTGCATAATAAAATTGATATGATTGATGTGTGAATGGCGTGGGCCTTCACTAGACCGGGGATAAGGCTAGGCCTTGTCCCGTTTCTAGTATCGTGCAGTTATGCCGCCGAAATTTTCTAAAATATGTTAGAAAAATAAAAATATCATTTTATCGTGTAAATGAATAATAGAAATTCATAGGTTGAATAAAATGTTATATCGTTAAAAATATAATTTTTAACGTGAAGTGAATAAAATAGAATATTCATTTACAAACCAGACGGTTTGTTTATGTACACCTATTTGAATGACATTGATTGGGACGATAAATTTTACACATCGCCCAACAGCACAAATAAAATATGTGTTTGATTGTTTGAAACCCCACACGGGTGTTGGGATGAAATATGAATGTCACTCATCCTGATTGATTAAATATGTCGATCGATTGATTGACAGGCTGTTATAAGCGTTGAATATCTATAATTGATGCTTTTACAGTGTAGTGCACTTTGGTTGATGGTTGATTATTTTCAATGTTATTATATATACATGTGTTGTATGAAAATCCATATAATTAACTTTATATGGTAATTGATTGGGCCTCATTCCAATTTGAAAAATAAAGAATATTATAAAATAAAATTTCATGTGTTGACAGTACTCATCCATTGAGATTGGTCATGTGTTGAACGAAATATTTTAGTAATAAAATTTATATCTTTATCAATATAAAATAAAAGTTCATGTGTTGACAGTACTCATTCATTGAGATTGGTCATGTGTTGAACGAAATATTTTAGTAATAAAATTTATATCTTTATCAATATAAAATAAAAGTTCATGTGTTGACAGTACTCATTCATTGAGATTGGTCATGTGTTGAACGAAATATTTTGATAATAACAACTATTTTGAAAAAGAAATATTTGAAATAGAATATTTGAAAATAGAAATTTATGAAGCCGTGTTGATTAGATTGACGCCATTTTGACGTGAACGATATTTATATCGATTTTATTCATCTTAAAAATGAATATTGAAAAGTGATTTCGAAATCGAATATTTTGAAATGAATTGAAAACGAATTCAAATTGAATTGAAAACGATTTCGAAATGAAATGAATTGAAAACGAATTCAAATTGAATTGAAAACGATTTCGAAATGAAATGAATTGAAAACGAATTCAAATTGAATTGAAAACGATTTCGAAATGAAATGAATTGAAAACGAATTCAAATTGAATTGAAAACGATTTCGAAATGAAATGAATTGAAAACGAATTCAAATTGAATTGAAAACGATTTCGAAATGAATTGAACTGAAAATGATTTCGAAATGAAATGAATTGAAAACGAATTCAAATTGAATTGAAAACGATTTCGAAATGAATTGAATTGAAAACGATTTCGAAATGAAATGAATTGAAAACGAATTCAAATTGAATTGAAAACGATTTCGAAATGAAATGAATTGAAAACGAATTCAAATTGAATTGAAAACGATTTCGAAATGAAATGAATTGAAAACGAATTCAAATTGAATTGAAAACGATTTCGAAATGAAATGAATTGAAAACGAATTCAAATTGAATTGAAAACGATTTCGAAATGAATTGAATTGAAAATGATTTCGAAATGAATTGAATTGAAAACGATTTCGAAATGAATTGAAAACGAATTCAAATTGAATTGAAAACGAATTGAAATGAATTCAAATTGAATTGAAATTTGAATTGAATAGAAATGAATTTTGAAACGAATTTATAAAGAAGAATTCAATTTTGATTTGAATTGAAAAGGAAGTTGAAATTGCTTTTGAAACGAATCTAAAACTATTTATATAATTCGTTTTAAATAGAAATCGACGAAGTATATATTATATATATTATATATATAATATAATGGCCTGAATAGAACGCGCCGCGCCGCGGCAGTTCGTGAATTTCGACCATTTATTTCAAACGGACATTGCGGGAGATCCGACCGTCGGATTCTCCTAAAACCGGAACCGTTGGGTTCGTATCGAAGAGAGCTTTCTAATGAATGTTAAAAATTTGAAATCTAACGGTTGGATTTGGAGATACGTCCAAATCAAATTTGAAAAAGGTCGCTGTAAGTGCAGTTCGATGGCCATTGATGGAAATCGACTGTACGGGCCTTGATAAAATTATTAAAAATAGTAATAATTTGTGAAAAATCATAAGAAATGATTTAGAAAGAATTGGGATGAAAAACTCCATATTTGAAAAGATAAAAATAGATTTTTATCGAAATGAACTAGTTTTGAACTAGAATTATAATTCTATTTATTTTTAAATAAATAAATTGAATTTGAAATGGTTTTGAAAATAACCAAAATTTCCAATGATTGCATTGGAGTGGATTTGAATCGAAATTGTCTTCGGAATATTTCGATGTTGGAATTCGTGATATTACAGGTGTTGTTATGGAAATTTGAAAGATATATATTTGTATCGTTATTTCCAATACGACATTTGTTAGTCGTAGAATTCGATATTGAATATAAGCCGATATATTTTCTATTCAGAGCCTTGTATTGAATATCGAATGTGATTTGGGTTTGTCGTGAATGGTGTCTTCACTAACACTGTTCTTGAACCCAGTTGAGAAAAGATTAAATCTTTTTATTTAGATTTAATGAAGTGTACCAATTAAATGATATTTAATTGGAATTGAATTGGTATTGATTTTTGGGTTTATCGTGAACAGTGTTTTAAATAACACTTGTTCTTTAACCCGATAATTAATGGAATGTGATTTGGGTTTGTCGTGAATGGTGTCTTCACTAACACTGTTCTTGAACCCAGTTGAGAAAAGATTAAATCTTTTTATTTAGATTTAATGAAGTGTACCAATTAAATGATATTTAATTGGAATTGAATTGGTATTGATTTTTGGGTTTATCGTGTACAGTGTTTTAAATAACACTTGTTCTTCAACCCGATAATTAATGGAATGTGATTTTGGGTTTATCGTGAATCGTGTTTTAAATGACACTGATTCTTTAACCCAGATAATGATTAAAGCTAAGTGGAGTTTTAATGAATCGTTAATTAGATTGAAAAGATCGAGAATGGAGTATCACCAGTTTTGCTCCAGGCGATAGTTAAATCTTTAATTAGATTTGAACGTGAAATTTAGAAACTAACTGTCGGTTAGCCAAGCAGAATGGTTTTCTGGATATTGATCTGATGTGGGTTTCGGCCTTCGGGGTTAATATTTGGGGAATTATTCTCTTGATTAATTTATGGTTAGTGACTAATGAATTGGAATGAGGCGTATGTTGTGTTTGTGTAACACTTATTTAAAATATACGCGAGTTATTCGGAAAGACCGGGTTCATCCCATTCTGAATAACTGATACGACGATAAGTCGAAGATGAAGACGATGGTCGAAGACCGGAGGTCTTCACGTCGTTTGGGTGATAACTGATGATCTTGATTGGGCTGTACACCCAAGAAGATGGAAACAGTTGGTGATCGTCCAGACGTACTTGGAGATCGATGGATATGCGGGGTACTAGGTGCCTCCGGTTTCGTTCAGCCCCAGAACGGACTTGTAAATGGACTGTGTGTCTAACATCGGATTTCATTCTGTGTGACTGATATCGGTTGCATAGGATGGTTTGCCTGTATGGCATGCTAAGATGCAAATGATCGAGGCTTCTGTTGAAAAGCAAAGTCTTGTGGTGATGATCAAAGCACGGCCTTTGTGGCGTAGCTTTGTGTAACGTTTACCTCGCGTGTTTCACACCCGGTATGAACCAAAAACGGGAGACGGACCTCAGGGAGGGCATGCGTTTCTTTCTAGCTAGAAGTGGCGTCAGTGGTTTTACACGCCCTGACGAGTTTGACTTATGTGGTTGTTGCTGTTGCGAGGCGCCTCGGTTATATCGGTTTCGGCCGATGCATTCTGGTCGGCTGACGGACCAGACTTACACCCCATAGGGTGGGGAGACGTAGTGTTCAGGCATAATAATCCACATCGGTGGACCGGCCCTGTCGCTCCAAGGCTTGCCTGCGCGCTTGCCGGAGACATGGGCTAGATTGTCTCGAATCGGTTGAGGACTATCTTTTGCCTCGGTTCATAGACGGAAATCCAATTTCCAAATACGTGACATTTGCGGTTTTAATTGTAGAGCCTAGTATGGCGACATAGTGGGATGGGGCGCTCATGCCGCCTATGATTGATACTTATGATTTGAAGTTGTTTTATACACTATACACTTATAATAGTATCAAATGATTTGTTTTAAACGTATCAAGCATTCTTTGGCTGTTATAAGGGAAAACCCTATCCTCGGCTGCGTTGCATTGTGTGATGGGACCTGGGTCTTATAACAGCTTCATTTTTCTTTATTTAGCATTGCGCTGTTTGTTTTATGCACTGGTATTCTTGGGAGGAAACCCGTTCCGTGTTATACGGCGTGGTCCCTTGATTTACCTAATGATTTAAAATAAAGATTAATAACTGTTTTAGTTCTCACACCAGTCACATGACTGACCTGGAGTTTATTGTTTTAACCTAAACTCTGGGTGCCCTTATTTTGACACGGACAGCTAGTAGTTTTGGTTTTGCAGATTTATATTCACAGGAACCTGGTTTACAGCTGGAACGATATCCGGAAAGCTTTGTATCCGTATATCTCTTCTAGTTGTGTATTGTATTATTTTCCGCTGCGATGTATTTAAATGTAATTTAAATCTCTGATATTTCTGTGTAATATTCGTTTATACTTTGTATATTCTTGTAATCTGATGCATTGTTGTAATATACAATGAAATGTTCTTCTGTTTGCGTTCTATTTTGTCGTGTTCTCAAACGATAGGGTGTTTCGAACGGTCTGGGTCGGTTTAGCGACTGGTTCGGACCGAGCGAAATTCCTTGCCGTCACAGCAACTCAGCCCACACATGATCGGACATTCATTTTGCTTGAATGTTCTGAATGTATTGTCACCTTACGGTTGGTATTCCAACATAACCTTTCCCGGAAATACATAAGTGAAAAGAAGTAACAAATATGAATATTCTCTAGATGTTGGCAATATACCCTAATTGGGTGCGACCCACTTAGCCATGCTGCCTGCCTGATTTTTATCATTTCCCGGTTGATGAGGCCTGAGGTAATAACATATCCTTTGGAACATCTGGCCACCATTTATTTTGAATGCCACATCGTCATACCCTCCAAATAACAAATTGATTTCCCCAAAAATACCACGGATATAAAGCTAAAAGAAACAAATTTCTCCACCACCAACATAAATACGTTTGAAGAGATCAATTTACACGATCTATTAGATATACTCTATCAGACATTCGTCCGTTCAAGTTGTCATGGGACTGGACAAACAGAAGGCACTATTCTGTAAATCCATCTTAGGCAATTCTACCTAGGATTGCCAGAATAGTCCTTGCGTAAACTCTGTCTTCAATAATCTTTATCATATTTGATTCCCAACGCTAATACCCATACGGAGTGGTTTTTAGATAATAAATCTGATCCCGGTATCTCCATATTGACAGCGGAAATGGTCAATAACTTTGATAGTCAGTGATTTAACTATCAAAGGAAAACATGTGTACAAACAATGGTCATATTCCCAAATGGAAATCTTACCGATCAATCATCATTTCATTTCACAATTTCCCATTTATTTCTTAAAACCCGTTTTACTTCTCATAATTTTCCTGGAAAACATTTCCATATATTCACAACTCTTTTTATGTCCATATTTCGAAAATACATGCTATTAACACTGGAAAACATTTCCATACCTTACTCACGCATCACTATCCATCAGTCCCTAACCTTAAACCAGTATAAGAACAACTCCTTAAGAGTTAACCCCGAAGGCCGAAACCAACATCAGATCATCGCCCAGAAGCCGTCCAACTTAACTAGTCTTCAGTCAGTTCCTGATTTCCTTAGCTACATTTCTTAATTTCTTATTTACAAAACTGTTTACACAACTCTCTATTCAGTTTACGAAATCACTTCTTTTCGGAAATCTTTGATTTTAACGATAACATTATAATCTCTGCTTTTGAAATATTTAATTTCAAAATATAACTTTTATTTAAACAAATAATTAATAAATTAGGTAAATAAATAAATCTTGATTATAACCGGAAAGTAAATGGTGCTTTCCTAAATTCGATAGAATCGAAATCCTTTATATAACTCACTTTTGAATTCTCTCTATTCAAACAACATTCCGAACGTCGGAATAAACTCACCGTTTCAGGTTAACTTGATTTCTAAATTCATGTTTGAATTTATCACTTCAAATATTCATAAATTTCCTTTTATAACCCATTTAATATGCAAGTTGTTTGCTTTTAAATTCACTTTAAAATGTAAATAATATTCCTTTACAGAAACTGAACTCGTTTTATTTAATCAAAACTTGATTTATAATCATAAATACCATTACAGGTTAAAATCTATTATTGATTATTTTAGGACTTCATTATCAAATCTCTTTTGCAACTCAACATTATAGTCTATTTTATTCAAATCAATTTAGTTCTAATTCGATTATAAATATCGGTTTTACATTGGATATTAATTATCTCGTAAAATTTCGAATTATATAATATATAATTTCCAAAGATAGGTTATTTTTAAAACATTCGGCATCGTTGAATTCAAACTATAAATCATTATAGATTTATTCAATTCACATTCATATTTTGAACCTTGAAATAAATTTAACGATTTCCCTTTTCCATTACTCATTTCTGCATTAACATTCACGGATTTATTTAACAATAATTATTTTACAATAATTATTTTATTCCATTTATAAATATCGTAAATAAATCAAACTACTTGTTTATATAATTAATCAAGTTATTATATTCTAGCTAGTCAAATCAATATTCAATTTCTATTATTTAAAATAAATAAATAATAGATTTCCATTTTTAAACTCGAATTGTTTTTCCACTATATTTGGATATATTTTACGGTATTTAAATACCAATTATTTCAGATCGATGTTGTTCAAACATCCCAAACACACAATAATCAACACCATATTATTTGTCACATCATATAATACAATATACGAAAAACAATAAAAAATTGTTAAGGAATCCAGTCGGATTCCTCCAACCTGTTTCCCTGCATCCACACATGTTAATCAACATGAATAATATCAGTTTCAGATTTAATTTGAAAAAAAAATATAATCTATATTAAATTAACGACATATATGTATAACTATTTATATATTATTCAACCAATTTATTAGCAAATCATCTAAATAACCATTACACACAACATTTAATCATTTTTACCAATATTAAATAACGTTTAAAAATTTATAAAACTGGACAGAGTTTGTGAGTTTACTAACCTTGTTCGTTAATCGTTAAATAACGGTTAAAGTTTGGTTGATCATATCAGGCATTTAATTCCGCCAAAAATTGAAACAATCTCCAAATCTCTTCAGACTAGTTTCAGTTCATAGCCTACGACAATACGATCATAACGGATCCTGTTTCGTCGAATTTGGATCACGTATGACAAAGTTATGATATTTAGAAATTAATGTGTTATTTAGCTTAAACTTAAACTTAAAAATAATTAAAATAAAGAAAATGGGCCCTTACACCATTGTACACAGTGTCCATTTCCCATTCTTTTGAACCGCACATACTTCCTCCTTACACCGTCATTTCCCACCAAACCACAACCGATGTTCATCTTTCCCCAAGCTCGACATAGAAGTATCCCCGTCGTTTAGCTTGAAATTCCCATGCCCAATGCAGTTTTCCAGCATCAAGTCCCCTTGTTTCCGCATTTAGGCGGACCACCTGATCCTCTTCGTTAAATTTTCGAACGCAAGCTCTCTGTTCAAAATGTTTTCAGCTTGCAAACTTCCCATACCACTCTTGTTTCCCTTACATCCATTTCCCACATGCCATGAAATTCTGCCAGTACCATCCCTCCCACCAATATGAAATCCATGCACCATTATTTAACCCATCGCCTAACAGTATTACTTCATCTTTTTTCCATAATTTTCGCACGTTCCAGTCAGAGTATTGTCATGGCCGAACTACTTCCTCTTCACTAAATCATTTCAGACAAACTTCAACTACCATACTTCACCACATCAGAACCCAGCTCCAACTCACTTTCTCCATCAACCCCGTACCCGATGTCTTCACCGACTTCATGCCTCACTGCCAATACCCATGCATGCGTGTACATCTTAAATCGTTTCCCAAGTTTCAACTACATTTGCCTTACGGTCTTTTAAAGGAGGAATTAACTTGTTTTTATTTTTGAAGTGATCAGATGTTTGGGTTTTGATTTCTGGAAATGGCGAATTGGTTTTCAGAAGAGAAAAAGGAAAGCCTGAGCTCGCATGTGTATTTATACTAGGACAAAGCTTACTACAGAAGCTTTAGTAAGTTAAGAATTAAGGATTGGAATGTACAATATAGGTTAGCATAGCTATGTGTATTGAATTGTCTCTTCAGCTACGGCGGTAGGTTGGTACAATTGCTACGGAAATTAGGTATTGAAGTACACGCATGAGAAATAGCTAAGGCATTAGACTATGGTTTCATTTGAACTTAGCATGTGTCTTGTTAAATATCTGCATGCAATTTTCACTTCATAGTCAGCTATACATCGAAACAAAAAACCCAAGGAAATAAATAAATAATATATGTGTCTTACTGTCATTTGTAGGTGATAGTTTAGGGTGTTTAGCCTATATATCATGTGCAATATACTTGGATACTAGGTAAGTAGTAAACATAGCGGTTTACCTTAGCATGAAGTTGTAGGTGGTATAAATCTGCGACACTTGGGAAATTCCAGCATTTCGATGTCCGTATTTCTGGATAATTAAATTATATTTTGTCTTAAGATTGCTTGGTTCTTGAACATTGAAGCATGCGTTTCACACGAGGTAGCATCACTGACCCCTAAGTTTACATTTTTACACGCGTTTGAGCTTCAGTTTTCAAAGTCCTTTTCTGTGTGTTTAATACTATTAAAACGTTACATACGTTCACACACCATCATACAACAGTGTACTGTGAATCAAATTTTGAAGTCACTAAAGTTAGTTACAACAAGAAACAAACAAAATGAAATGCTTTTAATGTTTACGGCAGAAGGAAGAGTTGTTTTGGACATGTATACCTTGGTTGTGTTTAAAAAGTTACATACCCCAATACACAAAATTCCATTCACTTAAGCATTTCTATGGACAAAAATAAAAATACTACTGTGATGAACATTGTGCCACGATCCCAAAAATATAATAATATAGACAAATTAAGTTATTTTATGAAGTTCCAAAACATTGATATAGGGTGTAAAATACTTCAAATAAAAAGTGGCTTATTTTTCAAATTAATAATTACAATAAAATTCTAAAAATTAAATTATAACTACATCTCAAATATCTTGTCCAAATTCGAAATCAATATTTAATTAAAATTAAATATATCGTTATGGTTTATAAACGATTCCGTAACGACTATTTGAAAATTTGAATCAAACATAACTTTCAATCCATACCACGAAATCTCGATTTTTCACCTCTATTAGAAAAATACAATTCAACAGATTCGAACGTTTCTTGTTTCGAGGAAATCTGACTTAAAACGAACCTTGTATACTCCGTTGTAGTTCAAACTATAACATTACGAACTACCGCAACGTTACGAGCTCGATTATAATTTACATTATATTTAATACGTTCAACTGCTGTTTAAAAAATATATTCGTTAGAACAATTCAATTCTAAACTGAATTAAATATCTTGTATTATCTAATTTACATAGTATTGCAAAATAAACTAATTTCGACCATTTCAGTAGTTAAAATTATTATTCCAGTATTTAAAAAATATTCAAATCATTTAATTAAAGCCATTTAAATTCCCAAACCATTATATTAAAATTAAATAAATTAATTATCATACCGTTAAATATACGGGACGTTACAAAACTGATCGTCAATGTTACATCAAATGGTTTTATCGCGTCCGGCTACATACTGATTCCGTCTGGCACGAAATTTGAAACTTAGTAATAATTTATTATTCTGAATCCAATAAAATTGGTCTCCTTGGATTCTGTGGTCGCTAGCAAAATTTCACTTTTTAAGGGCTATGTGATGATTTTAAAAATCGAATTTTTAAATTCTAACTTATTTTCTTATAAAGTTATATTTAAAAAAAAATTGGTTGTGAAATTTTGGGTTGTAACAATGGGAAATTCATGGTTGAACTAACTACTGCCCGTTATGATGGTACCAAGACCATGCAACAACATGTACTTAACATGACTAACTTGGCTGCAAAGTTGGGTGAATTGGGCATGAAAGTAGAGGATTCATTCCTAGTCCAATTTATTCTCAATTCCATGCCTCCACAGTATGGATCTTTCCAAATTCATTATAACACTATTACGATAATGTGGAATGTGAACCAATTAACCAATAAGCTAGTTCATGAAGAGGCTAGAATTAAGCAGCAAAACAACCATGTTGCTAATGCAAATTACATGCATGGGAATGGGAATTCGAAGAACAAACCTGGAAAGAATAATTGGAAGGACTGTAAGGAGTGTTCCTCCAATCAGATATAGTTCTTCCATCCATTCCAGTCAACCTACATCAAAGAAGGTTAAAAAGAATGATAAGTGCCACTTTTACAACAACAAAAAGTTGACACATTCAGAAGGATTGCGTAAAGCATAGATAATGGTTCAAAAAGAAGGGTAAGCCTTTGGCTTTTGTATGTTTCGAATCAAATTTTGTAGAAGCACCTTCTGACACTTGGTGGATTGACTTTGGATCTAATGTTCATATTTCTAACTTAATGCAGGGATACCTTGCAACCAGGAACATAAGTCCAAATGAAGCCTACCTTTACATGAGAAATAGGATGAAAGCACCAGTAGAAGCCATTGGAAATATTCGTTTAGCATTAAGTACTGGTTTTCATTTATATTTAGAGGACACTCTTTATGTTTCTACAGTTTCTCGTAATTTGATTTCCTTGTCTAAACTTGATTTTGATGGTTTCTCTTCGTGTACTGATGATGGATGCTTTAAGTTGTTTAAAAACAATGAATTAGTGGGTTTTCGAATTTTAATTAATGGTTTATATCAAATAACTCTTGATAATTCATTTTATGAATTACTTAATGTAACCTTGCATCCTAAAATGGGTTTGAAACGTAGTAGGGCAAGTGAGAGTTCTTCATTCTTATGGCACAAAAGCTGTCATATATTTAGAAAAAAAGTTAACTCATTCATGAAAGAAGGAATTCTTCCAATCCCGATTTCACTGATTTTGAGGTTTTTAAAGATTGCATTAAGGGTAATCAAACTATAATACCAAGAAAGGAGCCATAAGAAGTACCAAACAACTTGAATTTATGCATATAGGCATATGCGAACCTTTCGATTATCCATCTTTTAGTGGAGAAAAATATTTCAGTACCTTCATTGATGATTACTCACGCTATTGTTATCTTTATCCTTTGCATGATAAATCTTAATCTATAAATGATGTAGAATCCTACATAACTGAGGTTGAGAGACAATTAGGTAAAAGGGTAAAAATCACTAGGCCTGACAGAGGTGGTGAGTATTACGGAAAGTATGATGAGTCGGGACAACACCCTGGAGCTTTTGCTAAACTTCTTGAAAAAATAGGAATTGTTCCTGAGTACATAGTACATGATAACAGAACTAGTCTTTCATTAATACATGAATGGGGACCATTATGGTTACTTCTACTTATACAGACTTAGTTGTTTTGATTGTTAATTGGTTGTACATGGAAGGGACTACGTTATTTAATTAATGTATAACCGCCATGATCCTAATTATTGATTCATATCGACTAAGTGTAATTAAGTTAAACTTATCAAAAATATCATTTTAGCATTTATGCGCATTTTAGCATTTTTGTTCCTATATGACCACTAAAGCATTTGTCATATGGACCAAGTGGGAGAATGTAAGAATTTTTATACATCTCATTATGTGGTCCATATAACGAATATGAAATTATTAACTTAATATTAAATGTCATTATGTGGTCATTTATAGAGTCCATTGATTTTATAGGATAAGATTGAAATAGAATGTATATTCCTTTAAATATGGATATTCTCTATTAATGGTCAACCTTGATGAACGGTTGAGATTATACCCATAACGGATTTTTGTTCCTCTCTCTGCCTATAAATGTAACCCAATATTCATTGTAAGGGTTATTGAAAAGACATCACAAATAATAGTACGACTAAGGGAGAGAAGGCAATTTCCAGATCTATAACTTACGAATCTACATCTCATAATCTTCTTCTCAATCAATGTCTACAGGTATGATTTATGTATTGTTTTGACTAAGAGTGTGGTCAAGATCTTAAACAAAAATGAAATAATGATTAAAAATCAAATTAACTTGATATTATGTTTACAGTATAATCTAAATAATAACTATTATTTAGGGAAATTTATATGAAATTGATGGTAAGGCAATATTGTCTACTAATTGGAAATCGAAAGGAGATTGGTGTGTATTCCAAATTGTATGCTATGTGAAGAATAGATTATGGTAAAATTTAGTCTATTGAGTATATTATTTGAGATGAGAATTAAAACATGTATAAACCGAGCATTAGAAAATCTCAAACTTTATTGTCCAAAGTGTGATAATCACTAAAGAAATATTGAACTATTGAGTGTTATATGTTTGTTAGCTTAAACTAAGATTTATCTAAGTGAATAAATTCAAAATGTGTCATTAGAAATTTAAAATGAAAATGTTTTAGCTTTAGAAAATTGTAAGCATGCAATTTCTTTGAAGGAGGAATCTGTAACAACCCGCGTTTTTGGGTATGTAGAATAGCAAATCAAAACAGGTTTTATGTAACACCCCGTATTTTCTATGAACGTATAAGTAACAAATCAGAGAATAATTAATTTTTAAAATAAGACTCTATGGAAACAGGTTGCGCCATTGCGTACGTCTCGAAATTCTGCTTGGAAACGAGTCCGAGTTTTCGAGAAACGGAGTCCGTATGAGGGAGATATGACCCTCCGAAGTTTCAGAGATTTTCAGAATCGAAAACAGCTCGAAAATTCGAATTCGAATTCAAAATCCCAGAACAGGCTGGGCGGGAAAATTCCTGCCCATGGACCAGGTCAACCTGGGGTCGACCATAGTGTCGACCTCCCAGGGGCCAGGTCGAACATAGTGTCGACCTGGGGGTCGACCTGCTACCGAAACCCAGTTTTTGAACCAGATTCGTTCTGATGTTTCTGGTCTCGTTTTCTGTCTAGATTCGTCCGCCTAATCCTATATAAACAGCCCCCTAGCCCCATTCCCTTTACCCCATTCTTCTCTTATGCTACATAATTTCATTCCTATACTCTGCCTCCGTTCTTATTAAATAAAATAATGGCGTCGTTACTCTGCTGGACTCAAAACTAGGACCTTCTTCCAATCTGAATAAAGTTAAAAGGGAAAAACTATTTTATAATCTAATCGATAGTCTATGCCAAAGGAACGCTATTCAGTGTCAGAACTCAGATACCAGAAATCAAGACTTTCCTTTTTGATTGTGAGTACAGTTTTTTTCAGATATGAACTTTAATTATGATCTTGACGTGGTTATAAATATGAATATGAGGTTATGTATATTCTTATCTGTCAGATCTGTTTTTCTGTGACTATTCTGTACCTCTTTCTTCTTTCTGTTCTATAGCCAGGATACTACGAGCCTGCGCCGAATCTCATAAGAGATTAACGCACAAACGCTAAATTTTGGGACAAATAATGAATAATGCATAATTGAACATGAAACTGTTGCCTATGAGACTATTGCCTATGACTATGACTCATGACTATGAGACTATTGCCTATGACATTGAATAAGAAACTATTTAGATTAGTCGCCCATAACTATTGTGGTTAGTTGCCTATAACTATTATAGTTAGTTTCTTATGCCTATTCCCTTAATTATGTTAGATCTCATAATTAGTGTGTAACTTTGCTAGTTTATTCCCATTCACTGTTATGTACATCGAGCCTATTAGAGCCATTATTATTGTATTTGGTTCATTATTGCATGCCAATTCTTTTATATCAATTCTTGTGCTTATCCCCTACTCCTTTTGTTAGTGCCATTTCATGAGTACTTAGAGAACTTGTGGAAACATGTAATACGGGGATTGGGCGTAGCTTAATTAAGTTAATTTGGCATAATAAATATTTTGGCGTAATCTGAATTGGCTATAATAGTGAATGATTAACATGTATATTATTCTTGGAAATAAATGGTGAACTAGAATATTAAATCTAGTTTTGATATGAACTGTAAATGGGAATATTAAGACTAAAATTTGGGGCATATATTGCATTATGAATTATGACCTTGATTTGGGCATGTAAGTTTAGGCTAAATTATGATTAGGCAAGATATGTAAATAGAGTTTTAGATATATAAAATCTGCTAAATCTGTTATTTGCTAAATCTGTTATCTTCTAAATCTGTTAAATTTCCTAATCCATTATCTGCTAAATCTGTTGAATTGCCTAAACTGCTAAATCTATTATCTGCTAAATCTGTTGAATCGCTTAAACTGCTAGATCTGCTATTTGTTGAATTGTCTGATCTGATGAAAACTAGATAATGGTAATCTGGGTATGGAAATCCGTAAGCTCGACCTAAGATTTAGTAAAACATGGAAATTTGATTAATCTGTTGTATCCTGTGAAGATGTTTAATCTGTTAAATAAACAGAATTAGTCTGATATCTGAAAAATCTGTATTGGAATGAATTGGCTATGACACGAGGTTAGACTCTGTTTGCGATGGAAGCCTGCCCGGAACCAACCGGCTTAACCAGCGACCGCAAACTGTCAGTCTAATGTGAGAGGTCGTAGGCATAACTAAAATATGATTAGACACGAGGTTAGGTCTGGCTTGTGGCAGAAGTCTGCCCGAAACCGCCCAACATATCCAGCGGCCACAAGCTACCGACCTAATGTGAGAAGTCTGTACATTAATATTTAATTAATGTAAATCTGGGATAAATATGATGTCTAAAACGTTTTGGGTGAATAGGGTTAAACCAACCGGATTGATGAATTTAACAAACCTGTTTCGTAAGTCGGTAGGCCCAATACAAAGTAAGACAATCTGTAAGTCTGTTAAGAACTGTACATCTGATCCGTTAGTCTGAAAACCTGTTAACTTGATTTTCTGATCTGTGAACTAGCTGACCTGAACTCTGTATGTCTGAAAACTTGTAAACAAGTTAATCTGAAATCTGTTAGTCTGGGGACACAAGGTTAGGAGGGGAAAATACTTGTGTCATCTGTTGTTTGGGACCCATATTAGTCAGTAACCCTTTCTGGTATCAAAACTATGACCCAACAGTAGGTAGGGTCCGGGCACGCTTACTGAACTAATTATAAGCGGTTCATTCTGATAATGGCGAGGGGTGTTGATGGTGCGTTCCAACCGGGTCATGTGCGTGCATGGATCTCGGTCTACCTCTGAGGATGTAAGACGTTGTGACATCTGTAAATAGGTCTGTGTCATTCAAAGGTTGCCACTTTAGGGAATGATACACCCTTTTGTGGGGCTGGCATAGGGTATTTATGTATTAGGGAGCCGATCGCGTGGGGTAGGATTTAGGGTACACTTAGTCCTGTCTGTTCTGTGGGGTACCGTCTGTTTCTGTTGGGTGGTAACACCTGTCTGTTTCTGCATGGTACCGTCTGTTGGGGTGGTAAAGGCCCATTTACTAGTGTACACCTAATTTTAACATTCTGTTTCCATAAGGATTATTCTGTTTCTGTTCCTGTACCTTCTGTTCGGGTGGTAAAGGCCCATTATTCTGTTTCTGTTTAGACATTAGGGTAACACCTAATCCTGTTATACTAGTATTAGTGCAGAGAAGTGAAAAGTAATAGCTTATATCATTCTGTTTCTTCTATTTAACCTAAGTATTTCTGCTACTCTTGTTACTGTTATCTCGCATCCAGTTTTATTTGCATGCCATGATTATTATTATCTGTTCATATGCTGGAAATCACTGGACTCGCCAGACTTTATGTCTGACCTCGGTTGTTTTCGCCCCCTTTTCTTTCCGTCCCCCCCCTCCCAGGTTTCCAAGGAGGGAATACTTCAGCTTGATCCGGATTTCTTCTGCTTGAAGTACTTAAATTGCTTAAAGTATGGCTTGACTCCTTATAGCAGCTTCTGTGGGGATTATGATTTTAAAGTTTTGTACTCTGAGGGCTTTTGAAAAGGGATGATATATATATATATATATATATATATGTACTTGAGTTTTGGTAAAGTGATTTGGAAGGATGTAACCAAACTGATTTTTGTTTTCCGCTGTAATAAAGTTGTAAATTTTTCTAGTACTGCTTTAAGTATCTGTTCTTGTAATATTCTGTTCTGTCTACTAAAACGCTCCATCAAAGTTAAGGCATTCCCTTTGTGAGTGACTTTGACGGAGGTGGGGTGTTACATTTTATAAATTTGAAATCTGATGAAGTTAAAATATGATTACAAGAGCCTAAATAGTATAATAAATTAAATTAAGGAAATAAAGAAATTGAGATTTTAAAAAATTGTTGCATTGGAATAAATTAAGTTCCATAATATAATAATTAAATTTATTCCAAACTATGTTTGTTAAATAAAGAGACTTGGGGAAAAGTTTATAAATTGTGTTTAAAGAGTTCAATTTATCGATTCTAATAAGTGGAGAATTATTCCTTATCAACCTTTTTGGTAATCAAGATAAAATATTAAAAATATGTAATGCTGATTGGAAATCAATATATAAATATTAAAAAAATTGGTATAAGTTTTTGGGTTATTTAATAGGAAACAACTAGTGCTTAATGTTGGAGAATGGAATTTTGATGACAACAACCTTGTTAACATTACTGATTATAAAATATATACTAACATCTTTATCCAGAATATATATATGCAAGATTTATATGCAGGAAATAAATATTAAAGACTGTACAATTAAGAGTTTTTAGAGATTCAAGATTTCAAAGGAGATTCAAGACTCATGAGTATCAAGATGTCAACATTTCAAGAGTTCAAGATTATCAGAGTAATAGAGTCTAGTTAGTATGTAAAACTCTGGTTAGCACTCTCAATATTCTGTTGTTAAATTATCTTTTTTAAAATGATTTCAAATTATTTCATACTCTTTTCAAAATAATTTTAAGTCATCCAAAGACTTTTACTTACGATTCAAAATATATATAAGTTTCTTATATAATTTTTATATATTATAAAGTTATATTATATATATGTGTTTATAATTATATTATATAGTTTTATATCATTTATGTATATAGTTTTTATATCATATGTTTAAATTATATATTACTATGTTTTTATACTTTAGAAAATATATTTTAAATAACTAGTTTTGATTGAATAATTTCCAGAATATATATTGGTTTAAACACTTGAAAAATGATTTAAAAATTAAAATTCCAAGTGTATGTCGACATACGCAATTATACATGTCTACATATAACTGTCACAAATTTTAAATTCAAATAAATGTGTCTTTTCATATTTAAAACATTCCAGGAATGGTTGTCCCTTGGAACACTATATAAAGGGTCTGATTTTGAATTTTTTTCATATGATTTTATCTCCTTCTTCCCTACTTTACTTACCACCATTATTCTTCTTAATTTTGTATATTTCTACACTTATACTCTGCCGATTTCAATACAAATTATATAATTCTCTTTCTATTCTCAATCTCTATCAAGCACTCTTTGTTTGGAAGTGCTACTCAAGAGTTATAGGGCTATTGTAATTGTCAAGGAAAGAGTGTGGTCCTTATAGCTCGTAAATCAAGGAAAAGGAGTAGTGTTAACCTTGTAGCCGTGAAATCAACGGTGTTGAATCGATGTTAACCTTGTAGCCGTGAAATCAAGGGTGTTGTAATTGGATTCCGATATTTATAAAACTCTGCAAAATCCAGCGTTGCGTAGGACTGGACATAGGAGTAATCCGAACCAATATAAAATCCGGTGTGTACTTTCCTTTTCTGCATCTTACTTTTGATTATATTTGCATCTATGATTGTCTCTGTTGTGATATTCATTATGTAGTTCATACAGTAGTTAGAGTAATTGTTTCTTGTTTAAGATATTCATTAAAAT
Source organism: Allium sativum (assembly GCA_030737875.1). Classification (NCBI taxonomy): domain Eukaryota; kingdom Viridiplantae; phylum Streptophyta; class Magnoliopsida; order Asparagales; family Amaryllidaceae; genus Allium; species Allium sativum. The sequence continues at coordinate 438,627,873 of CM060912.1, forward strand.
ACTATTCACTCCCCTCTAGCGTTAGTTTTGCCTTAATATTTTTGATTCACATCCCTAACAATTGGTATCAGAGCATAGGTTTTCAAAATTTCATTATCTGAATTTTGGAAACATTAAATGGCAATTTTTTAACACTATTTTTCATATGAATATGTCACAGAATTATCATGATGTCATTGTAACGACCCGGATTTCGAGCGACTTTTGTTATCGAAATAAGCACGATGTCGATAACCAAAAGATCGAAAAATCCTGGTAATTAGTGAAAGAAATTAGAGGGTGAGGAAAGATAAGATAGAAACTTAGAATAGAAGAAGAAGAAGAACACAATATCAGAGTAACACGAATCTCACAGCGGAACGAATAAATATATTTCATAACATAACTTTGAAATACAAATCTGTACTTGCATATACATATCATTATCAAAGTACAGCACTTACAACACAGCGGAAATAACTATAGCTATATGATCCTGAAGCCTCCTGCTCCAGCTCTTCAAGGTATCTGTAAAATCCCGACTACTTGACTGCCCGTACAAATTTAGGCACACAAGAGTTTAGGGAAAACAACAAAGTAAACTCCGGGTCAGTCATGGGACTGGTATGAGTAAACAGTTTAAAACAGTTACACAGGTATATGATATCTCATAAGACCACGCCGCATAACGGAACGGGTTTTTCCCTTATGAGAATCCAAAATATCTTTATATCAAAAACCTTTTGATATTATAATAATGTCTATCAACCACAGTATATATATAATCATCTAGCAGAAACGCTTTAATCTCACGTTCTACATATATAGTATACAATCAAACCGCAAGCACGTATTGGGTAATTGATTTCCAACTATGACAAGGTATGGAACCACCTTTCGCTAGTGTACCTCTAGAGAGGAATACACTGGGTTCAACAAGAACATCTTGCAACCCGGCCACACATGACCGACCACTCATTTCACTTGAGCGTATCGAATGTATATCACCAACAGTTGGGATCAGTAACCGTTTCCCGAATGGGACAGCATCAACAATAGGTTTTTAGAAGTAAATGAAACTCTATATCAGGTGATTATACACCCTACTTCGGTGCGACCGACTTAGCCATGCTGCCTGCCCGATTTCTGTCATTTACCGGATGATGAGGCTAGAAGCTACGCTTTAACATCACATCAGATTCATTTTGAATGCCACATCGTCAAATCCATCAAATCACCGATTGACGTCCCCAACCATACATTACGCGTTAGCTAAAAGAAGTTTCCTTCTCCGCTTCCACTCTTGGTACAGTTGGAGAAATCAATATACGTGATCGTCTGGACCTACTCTGTCAGACATCCGTCCATACAAGTCACCCAGGAACAGGATGAACCGAAGGCACTATTCTGTAAACTGGATAGCCCTTGCATAACTCCGTCTTCAATTTCCTTTGGCATATTTGATTCGCAACGCTTATGCCAATACAGAGTGGTTCTTTGGATAATAATCCAACCGGTCTCTCCATATTAACAACGTTAAAATGGTCAAAACTTCGATAGTCTGTGATTTAACTATCGAATAAAAACAGGTCTGCAACCAACGATATTATTTCCAAATGGAAATTATATCGATCAAACATCACTCAACATAAATCTCTTTATTTCATAAATTTACTTATCTCATGTTTCCCTATATTCAATGTTACCTATTTTCTAATTTGGAAAATATACGTTATTAACAATGGAAAACATTTCCATTTCCTTGTTTTCTTTATTAGAAAACATTTCTGGTTTCTTATTTGGAAAACATTTCCAAAGCTTATTCATTGGACTTAGACAGATGTTTAAACAAACCATCGCGATGCCAACTCAAACCATTTCCTTTACTACCGAACCTTAACTATTCCTTAGTTAAAAACGAAGCCAATCAAGTTGGGGTAGAACTACCTCTCAGACCTTAACTGAACAACATTTCTAACTTTGAAATTGGCAAAGTTCACTCTATATTTCTTTAACTAACTTCCTTACTTAACCCTCTTTGAATAGCTATATTTGATTTATTCTATTTGATTTACTCTATTTGATTTACTCTATTCACTTAGCTCCTATCGAATAAACTATATTCGATAGCTCTTTTAATTCTATTTGAATACTATATATTCAATTTACCCATTTCATTCTATTCGAATAAACTATATTCGATTTACTCCTTTTACTTTCTATTCGAATAAACTATATTCGATTAACTCATTTGCTTCTATTCGAATAACTATATTCGATTAACTCATTTGCTTCTATTCGAATAACTATATTCGATTAACTCATTTTCTTTAACTCTAATCGATTAACTAACATCGATTAACTCCTTTCATTTTAACACTAATCAATTAAACTAACATCGATTAGTTCCTTTTTCTTTAACACTAATCGATTAAACTAACATCGATTAGCTCCTTTTACTTTAACACTAATCATTTATAAAGATTACTTTTAGTAACAGTTCTTCACTTTACAAATGATTTCCCTTTTATACAACTCTATTCGTTTTAAAAACATTTTTCCCTTTTATTTACTTTCGAAATATTTCCTTTTATAAAATCTGTTGATTTTATAAAATCCCTTTATTTCAATATACATTGAAATAATTCTTTTTACATCCAAGGGTCTTTTATGATATTTAAAATATCGAATAAAAATGATCAACATCATTCCAACACCCATAATCCATAACAGATTATATAACACATCATATATCACAATATATGAAAACAGTAAAATAAATGTTGAGGAATCCATTTGGATTCCTCCAACCTGTTTCCCTGCATCACAGATGTTAAACAATATAGATAACATCACTTTTCAGTTCTATATGATATATTCTGTTAAACAGAATCAATATAGAAAATTTAACTGACTGACTAGCAGTTCAATCAAACAGTCAATACACAGTCAATCAGCCAATATCTAACAGTTCTACAAATACAACATGAAATTATAAACTGTTCAGAGTTGGTGAGATTTACTCACATTGGCAGTTCATCGTTATAGAACGATAAACTGTTGTTTGATTTGAATCAAACAATTTATTTCGCCATAAATGGAGACGAGCTCCAATTGCATCCCAACCTATTCCATGTGGTAGCTCATGATCCCATGATTCCAACGTATTCAGAAAATTCGAAATTTATTAGTTAAGGATCGGCCCATCAAACTTTTAAAGAAGCGAAACCCGGCCTGCACGTGATCATTCTTCGTTGGGCCTCACTATCCAACATCGGCCCATCTCCAATTTCCATATACGAAATGCACATTATCATCTCCTCCATGAACAACAACAAAAACAACGCCATCTTCCTATTTTTAACGCCTGTAAGGATGCCCCTCTTCCACTATAAAAAAAAATATTTTTCTACATATTAATACGACATTAAATTTACGTTTAAACATAATATTATAAAAGGATTCAGACCCTTCAGCCCGTTACCTCATTATAGTCTAGCCGTTTTTCCATAGTACATAAGTCCATCTTCCTGTATTATTAAACCCAACTCCTCCTGATTTTCGAATCAGCCCATCCACCCTTTAGCTGCTCAGTTCTTCACGCTATACCAAATTTCTTTTTCACTTGGCCTTGCTCTCTGATGTCGGCCCAGATCCATATCAACTGAAGACCCGCAACCCATCAATCCTTCTTCCCCATCGTGAATACCTTCCGCTCCATTCTCGTTCCCATTGCCAACGTTTAAAACCTCCACCGCACCAAACTTCTTCAATGGAAAATCAACCAAAATATACTGTTCGATTCTCCTTCGAATAAGCCTTCCACTCATCCCCGTTTTACCACACTCGAACAACCTCCTACAGCTTGCGTCGAAGCTGCTCTACACGCACAGAAGGAAAAGTGCGACATAAGTGCACTTCGAATTCCACCAAACTCCTCCCTTTTGATGCTATACCACCTCAGGAACCTCAAACCGAAGTCTGCTTCTCAAATCAATGCTCACAGTCCAAGATTTCCTGAACCCTAACTCGCCGAAACAAATACCCAACCCAGAAATCGCTGTACCCCAAAACAGAGAAACAAAATGGCATGGTATAACTCGAAAGGGATACGAGCTCGACCAGTAACTCACAAGGATAGGTACTATATATAGTATACGATTTATTTCTTTTTATTTGAGTTTGCTTGAATTTTTTAGGATCGACATTTACCGAAAGAGGAGAAATAAAGACTGCGGCGCATTTTTGTTGACTGTGGAGAATGTAACCTAGGTTTAGGAAGTAGAGGTATTATATAGAAATTAATTTGCTTTGTGAAGGAAGGGCCACGTCTGTTGCTTTTGGGACTAAAGAAAACGAGTGGTTTTGAGAAGAATGAAACGTGGACAGTTAAGTATCAAGGAATATGTTTATTTATTTAGGATACATCATTTCGTGAAATTTCGTTTGTTTACGACTGCTATAGACAGAAAAGACCATACCGTTGTGATCAGCTCGGTGTCACGATCCCAAAAATGTAATAATACCGGTAGGTGGACTCATATTTTGAAACTTCAAAATGTTGATTTCAGGGTGCGAAATACTCCAAATAAAAAGTTGCTTATTTAATTAATTAAAAATTATAGTAAAATTCTAAAAATTAAATTATCACTATTTCCCAAAAGAACCTTATCTAAATTCAAGCCCGATCTCTAGTTATTTTGAAATAACCGTTATGGCCGATAAACGATTCTATAGCGACTATTCTGAAATTTGATTTGGACATATCTCAAAATCTACATGATGAAATTCCGATTTTTCTCTTCCACTAGAAAGATATACTCCACCAGCTCCACACGTTTCTTGTTTCACAGAAATCCGGCTTAAAACAAATCCCGTACATTCAGTTGAAGTTCAAATCGCCAAATAGCGAACTACAGCGCCATTTCGAGCTTGTTTATAATTATATTATAAATTATACGTTCAACTGTCGACGATTGAATATATTCATTATTCAAATTAAATTCCAAGATGAATTAAATATCACAGATGATCCAGTTCACACCATATCGCCATTTCAGCCAATTCTATTTATTTCAGAATTAAATATATTATCTAATTATTATTTTAATTAAATATTCACTATTATTTTATTCCACGGCCATTTAATTCTCTAAACCACCATTTATATAATTAAATAAATTAATCATAATACCTCTGCCAATGCGGGTCATTACATTCTTCCCCACTTAAAATAATTTCGTCCTCGAAATTGCTAAAAAGTAGGGGACGACCTTATCGATTGGTTAGAACATATTTGTTCACTACTTAAATCTTCAGTTTCAACTGAACGAATTTAATTTCAATTAAATTATTTATTAATTCTTATCAATGAAAATTTTCAAAAATCCTGAAAATTTTCTAACGCCTTAACTCTTCGAAAAATTTCGCCAGTACCTCCTTTGTACTGGTCAATCGATCAAACTTCAACTCGCCTCTCTGGGCCATCTCCAACTCAAAAGAAAACCAAACAGCCAAGCGGCTTGCCAATTCGGCTCATAAATCTTATATCCAATAGAAATATAAATTTGTACCTTTTGTCGGCATATCAACTCTATCACTTCCATATGCTATCAACTCAGCATATATCAATGTTATCCCAATCAAATCCTAAAATCACATTTATCTCCAACACAACCATTCGCTTTTTACCAAGCCAAATTTTCATTTCAACTCGAGTTTTCTTCTCGATTCCCAACCCTTAACTTGATTATCACATTACACCTCAAATTTGAATCTCACAATCCAATTTGTCTTGACATCATTCTAATTCAACCTCAATTACCACTTTACTGGCTTTACTTTAATTCAAATTTTGCTTTCACAAATTTTTGTTAAATTTGTTTTTAATTCAAACAGTCTTTTCCTGGGAGTTTTTTAAACAGTTTACTCTTTTCAAAAATCAAATTTTCCCTTTTGAACATGTCACTGAGCCTTTAATTAATATTCTATTAATTAAATCACTTCTCTATTTCTTCATCAATATTTGTTAACCAAATATTTTCAATAACCATATTGGCCTTTTATGTTATTTGGAAAACATTTCCGAATATCGCCTTTCATTATTTTCTAAACTTTAGAAAATACATGCTATTTAAAATTGGAAAATATTCCAATTTCTTATCTCTTTTTCGATCTCGTTTAGTTTCTATACTTAGGAAATATTCTTTATTATATTTCCAAGCTTACACTTATTTGGGTTAAAACGGATGTTGCGTAAAACATCGTTACGACAACTCAAATACTATATTCAACTAACTTTATTCAACATTGATCTTCGAGCCTGAAATCTTACTATTTATTTGTTAATAATGAAATCAATTAAGTTGGGGTATAACTACCTCTCAGACCTTGACTGAATAACATTTATAACATCAAAACAGATAAGACTACTTACTCGATTAATCAATACCATAAAACTACTTATTCTCTTTTAAATACGTATACACTTTCTCTTTCTATTCTTACTAGATTTTATTCTTAGTCTTCCTTTTTGATTTTACTATTCTATTTATAAGCTCGTTTCCTTATCGACTTCATACGTTGATTTCTAACTATCAAATTATCTTAAAAATATTCTAACTCCTTAAATTTCCGGAAAAATTCGCCATAACCTCCTTTGTACTAGGAGCATCGGGATATTTCAAATAGCCTCCCATGGCCCTCACCAATCCAAAAGAAAAAGAAAAAGCCAAGCGGCTAGCCGATACGGCGCATAAAATCTCATATGGAATTAAATACATACCTTTTGTCGAGCAATCTATTTATAACTCTTGCATTATCCTTATCCATACCTATCTCATGTATATCCATACATTTCTAATTCATTTCAACTTAATCCAATCATTTTAACTTAGTTCGTTAAGTGATTTTCAAATTACTGGTTTGCCCATTTCACCTTTTTATTTGAATATACATGTTCAAATATAGGTTTAACTTGTTTATCAACTAATTGAATTCCATTTCAATTTTATTTGAATTTCCTATATTCAAATTCCATTTCGATTCTCTTATTCAAATTCTATATTTGAATTTCATTTCAAATCTCTTATTCAAATTCTATATTTGAATTCCATTTCAATTCTATTTGAATCTTCTATATTCAAATTTCATTTTCACTTTCGATATTCAAATCCTATATTTGAATTCCTTTATATTTTCTCTATTCAAATTCTATATTTGAATTTCATTTCAATTCACTTATTCAAATTCCATTCGATTTCTCTTATGTCAAATTTTATTCGATTTCTCATATGTCAAATTCTATATCACTTCCATTGAATTTCATATATTCAAACTCCCTTTGAATTTCTATATTCAATTCCTATTTCAATTCCATTGAATTTCACATATTCAAACTCCCTTTGAATTTCTATATTCAATTCCATTGAATTTCGCATATTCAAACTCCCTTTGAATTTCTATATTCAATTTCTATTTCACGTCCATTGAATTTCGCATATTCAAACTCCCTTTGAATTTCTATATTCAATTTCTATTTCACTTTCGGTATTCAAATCCTATATTTTCAAACTCTATTGAATTATATATTCCAATTCCCATTTCAACGCTATTTGAAATCTATATTCGAATTCCTATTTCAAATTCTATTTTGAAATTCTATTTTCAAATTCCATTTCAATCTATTTGAATTCTATATTCAATTTTTCATTATTACTCTATATGAATTTTATATTCAATTTTCCATTATTTAAATCTTCTTTATTCAAATCTCATTTGAATTTCTATATTCAAATCCCCTTTGAATTTTCTTTATTCACATTCTAAGTTTGAACTTCCTTTATTCAAATTCCTTTTTAACTTTCTTTATTTATTCCTTAAATAAGCCTTGATTTCAATTCCTTTTGAAATCGATATTTCCACCTTTGGAAAATAGATTTCCCTTTCAATTTCACACTTGTATTTTTATTTCTGAATTATCCAATGATAATTCTCTTCACTTCATTTATAAACTTCATTTATAAAGAACTATTTATAAACTTCGTTTATAAAGGGACTTCTCCTTTTATTTCTTTTAAAACAAGTCAATATTTCAAATCTATTTAAAAATTCAAATTCTATATTTGAAATCCCACTTTGAAATTCAACACACTTGTCTTTCCCAAAACAAATTCAAAACAGTATCTCTGGTAGTAATTCATCACTTCCAACTCGAAAATGAATACTGATGATGCAGCTGTCATCATCAGAATCTATTTTCCAGCGATCGAAGTGAGTTCAATACTATAAAACCATTTCTAAACATTTCACTTTGAAATTCATTTCAAAATATAATTCACACTGCTTGTAAAACAATTTAAAATCTCCCACGATCTTAAATTTTCCTTATCTTTAATCCAAATCCATTTACAAACACTTATCCAATTTTCCCGAATTTTAATTCAATTTCTGGTTTAAGTTTCAGATTTAACTCATCTGATTTCACGTATTTCACTTATATGAATTCTGACTGGTTATTTACATAACCATTTAATCTATAATCTTACTTGATTATAATAACAACCAATATGTCCACTATATTATAATTTTGATATATATATATATATATATATCTTCTCTATATCAGGATATACCTTAGGTAAACTTATTTTAATTTACCCTCTTTTCAAAACATATCGTGACGACCCATCGTATTCAAGTGTCTAGTAACTCCTACCGATACAGTGGATCAAACCGATCGACCAGAACCCATAAACAACTCAACCAATGAATCTGCACAATATAAAACAAATTTTTATATCAAATACAAATACGTTCACTCGTATATATACACTCAATCTCAGTCTAGGGTATTACTAACCCTATCTCTACCGAGTCACGCCACAGAGCCAAGTAATTCTTAACTTAAGCTCTGATACCAACTGTAACGACCCGGATTTCGAGCGACTTTGGTTATCGACATAAGCACGATGTCGATAACCAAAAGATCGAAAAATCCTGGTAATTAGTGAAAGAAATTAGAGGGTGAGGAAAGATAAGATAGAAACTTAGAATAGAAGAAGAAGAAGAACACAATATCAGAGTAACACGAATCTCACAGCGGAACGAATAAATATATTTCATAACATAACTTTGAAATACAAATCTGTACTTGCATATACATATCATTATCAAAGTACAGCACTTACAACACAGCGGAAATAACTATAGCTATATGATCCTGAAGCCTCCTGCTCCAGCTCTTCAAGGTATCTGTAAAATCCCGACTACTTGACTGCCCGTACAAATTTAGGCACCCAAGAGTTTAGGGAAAACAACAAAGTAAACTCCGGGTCAGTCATGGGACTGGTATGAGTAAACAGTTTAAAACAGTTACACAGGTATATGATATCTCATAAGACCACGCCGCATAACGGAACGGGTTTTTCCCTTATGAGAATCCAAAATATCTTTATATCAAAAATCTTTTGATATTATAATAATGTCTATCAACCACAGTATATATATAATCATCTAGCAGAAACGCTTTCATCTCACGTTCTACATATATAGTATACAATCAAACCGCAAGCACGTTTTGGGTAATGGATTTCCAACTATGACAAGGTATGGAACCACCTTTCGCTAGTGTACCTCTAGGGAGGAATACACTGGGTTCAACAAGAACATCTTGCAACCCGGCCACACATGAACGACCACTCATTTCGCTTGAGCGTATCGAATGTATATCACCAACAGTTGGGATCAGTAACCGTTTCTCGAATGGGACAGCATCAACAATAGGTTTTTAGAAGTAAATGAAACTCTATATCAGGTGATTATACACCCTACTTCGGTGCGACCGACTTAGCCATGCTGCCTGCCCGATTTCTGTCATTTACCGGATGATGAGGCTAGAAGCTACGCTTTAACATCACATCAGATTCATTTTGAATGCCACATCGTCAAATCCATCAAATCACCGATTGACGTCCCCAACCATACATTACGCGTTAGCTAAAAGAAGTTTCCTTCTCCGCTTCCACTCTTGGTACAGTTGGAGAAATCAATATACGTGATCATCTGGACCTACTCTGTCAGACATCCGTCCATACAAGTCACCCAGGAACAGGATGAACCGAAGGCACTATTCTGTAAACAGGATAGCCCTTGCATAACTCCGTCTTCAATTTCCTTTGGCATATTTAATTCGCAACGCTTATGCCAATACAGAGTGGTTCTTTGGATAATAATCCAACCGGTCTCTCCATATTAACAACGTTAAAATGGTCAAAACTTCGATAGTCTGTGATTTAACTATCGAATAAAAACAGGTGTGCAACCAACGATATTATTTCCAAATGGAAATTATATCGATCAAACATCACTCAACATAAATCTCTTTATTTCATAAATTTACTTATCTCATGTTTCCCTATATTCAATGTTACCTATTTTCTAATTTGGAAAATATACGTTATTAACAATGGAAAACATTTCCATTTCCTTATTTTCTTTATTAGAAAACATTTCTGGTTTATTATTTGGAAAACATTTCCAAAGCTTATTCATTGGACTTAGACAGATGTTTAAACAAACCATCGCGATGCCAACTCAAAACATTTCCTTTACTACCGAACCTTAACTATTCCTTAGTTAAAAACGAAGCCAATCAAGTTGGGGTAGAACTACCTCTCAGACCTTAACTGAACAACATTTCTAACTTTGAAATTGGCAAAGTTCACTCTATATTTCTTTAACTAACTTCCTTACTTAACCCTCTTTGAATAGCTATATTTGATTTATTCTATTTGATTTACTCTATTTGATTTACTCTATTCACTTAGCTCCTATCGAATAAACTATATTCGATAGCTCTTTTAATTCTATTTGAATACTATATATTCGATTTACCCATTTCATTCTATTCGAATAAACTATATTCGATTTACTCCTTTTACTTTCTATTCGAATAAACTATATTCGATTAACTCATTTGCTTCTATTCGAATAACTATATTCGATTAACTCATTTGCTTCTATTCGAATAACTATATTCGATTAACTCATTTGCTTCTATTCGAATAACTATATTCGATTAACTCATTTTCTTTAACTCTAATCGATTAACTAACATCGATTAACTCCTTTCATTTTAACACTAATCAATTAAACTAACATCGATTAGTTCCTTTTTCTTTAACACTAATCGATTAAACTAACATCGATTAGCTCCTTTTACTTTAACACTACTCATTTATAAAGATTACTTTTAGTAACAGTTCTTCACTTTACAAATGATTTCCATTTTATACAACTCTATTCGTTTTAAAAACATTTTTCCCTTTTATTTACTTTCGAAATATTTCCTTTTATAAAATCTGTTGATTTTATAAAATCCCTTTATTTCAATATACATTGAAATAATTCTTTTTACATCCCAGGGTCTTTTATGATATTTAAAATATCGAATAAAAATGATCAACATCATTCCAACATCCATAATCCATAACAGATTATATAACACATCATATATCACAATATATGAAAACAGTAAAATAAATGTTGAGGAATCCAGTTGGATTCCTCCAACCTGTTTCCCTGCATCACAGATGTTAAACAATATAGATAACATCACTTTTCAGTTCTATATGATATATTCTGTTAAACAGAATCAATATAGAAAATTTAACTGACTGACTAGCAGTTCAATCAAACAGTCAATACACAGTCAATCAGCCAATATCTAACAGTTCTACAAATACAACATGAAATTATAAACTGTTCAGAGTTGGTGAGATTTACTCACATTGGCAGTTCATCGTTATAGAACGATAAACTGTTGTTTGATTTGAATCAAACAATTTATTTCGCCATAAATGGAGACGAGCTCCAATTGCATCCCAACCTATTCCATGTGGTAGCTCATGATCCCATGATTCCAACGTATTCAGAAAATTCGAAATTTATTAGTTAAGGATCGGCCCATCAAACTTTTAAAGAAGCGAAACCCGGCCTACACGTGATCATTCTTCGTTGGGCCTCACTATCCAACATCGGCCCATCTCCAATTTCCATATACGAAATGCACATTATCTTCTCCTCCATGAACAACAACAAAAACAACGCCATCTTCCTATTTTTAACGCCTGTAAGGATGCCCCTCTTCCACTATAAAAATATATATATATTTTTCTACATATTAATACGACATTAACTTTACGTTTAAACATAATATTATAAAAGGATTCAGACCCTTCAGCCCGTTACCTCATTATAGTCTAGCCGTTTTTCCATAGTACATAAGTCCATCTTCCTGTATTATTAAACCCAACTCCTCCTGATTTTCGAATCAGCCCATCCACCCTTTAGCTGCTCAGTTCTTCACGCTATACCAAATTTCTTTTTCACTTGGCCTTGCTCTCTGATGTCGGCCCAGATCCATATCAACTGAAGACCCGCAACCCATCAATCCTTCTTCCCCATCGTGAATACCTTCCGCTCCATTCTCGTTCCCATTGCCAACGTTTAAAACCTCCACCGCACCAAACTTCTTCAATGGAAAATCAACCAAAATATACTGTTCGATTCTCCTTCGAATAAGCCTTCCACTCATCCCCGTTTTACCACACTCGAACAATGTAACACCCCGTGTATTCTATAACAGTGAAATTCATAAATTAAAGCTTAACTAATTTCAAATCAAAGAATTAAGGGAAACGGGATACGCCATTGTGTTCGTCTCGGAAAAATACGCGAAATAGAGTCCGAGTTTTCGAAAAACGGAGTCCGTATGAAGAAGATATGGCCTCCGGAAGTTTCAGAATTTAGGTTAAAATTCAAACAGACGAAAACAGCTCAGAAAACAAGTTTAAAATTCAAAATCGGGCCCAATTGGCCAGGGCGGGAAAATTCCCGCCTAAGGCACCCAGGTCGACTTGGCAGTCGACGTGGGCTAGCCAGGTCGACAGGGCTGTCGATTGGGCTGTCGACCTGGCCCCAGAGCCAGGTCGAACCCAGCCCACCCTGGCTGGCCTGGTCTGTGTTTGGTCGATTTTCTGAGCCTTGCCTTGTCACTAGGGCTAGGTGTCAGCTCCTGATTGGTCTCTCTTTCGAATGGATGGCTACGATTAACCCAAGCTACATCGACGGTCCTAATCAATTCATAAACTCTATAAAAATGACCCTAGACTCTACCTAATCTATTCATTCAAAAATAAGAATGAGTCCATCATGCTGCTGAGGAACGACTAGAAGTAGCCACCAATTTGAGAGACAATTAGGAGACAAACTCTAAAGCATAAAGCAACTACAAGTTAAACTTAAACAAAACAAATCAACGCCTACATCAAAGGAATAGCATCTCCAAATCCGGAATTCAGATTCCTGAATTGAAGAATTCGTCACACGATTGTAAGTAGAGTACTATTCCGGTATGAATTAAATAACTGTGTTTGATTTGTGTAAAATGAGAATTACACTTGATTTGTGGTGATAGTAATTCATATTTGTGCGTTGTTATGATTCTAATCGATTTGGAATGATGTGGTATAACGATTGGATATTCGCAAGTATGTAATTCATGATAAAAACTACATGTTTGCGGTAGTTTATTTGAGATTCATGCAAGTATACGATTGGATATTTGCAAGTATGTAATTCATGTTGAAGCTACATGTTTGTGGTTGTTTAATTGAGATTCATGCAAGTATGTGGTTTTGCTACTATGCCAACATAATGTATATTTTTGTACAAAATCACTTTATGTGTAATTAGATCAAATTTGGGGTATTATGATTCATATGAAATTATGTTGGAATTGGCATCATGGTCTATGTATAAAACCATACTTTTGTATTAGAAACAAAAGTAAGCCTCTTTGTGAACTTATGTTGATTTTATGAATATGACTAGGCTATGTTTGGTATTATGCCTAATTGAAAAACATGTTAGGCCTATATTGTTAACAAGAATTATATGATAATATATGTGACACATAGCTAAGTTAGATTTACATTCCCATTTGCAAGTTTGCATGAATAAAGTAAAAATCATGATTTCATGTTTAGGAATATTTATGCCATGATTACATCAAAAACCATCATTTCATGTTTGGGTATATTTGTGCCATGATTATGTGAATAGATTAAAAATCATGATTAAGTTGGAATAATTCTAGTTGAACTATACTTTTGTATTAGTAACAAAAGTAAGCACCTTTGTAAATATATAGTAACTTTATAAACATGATTTGCTTATGTTTGACATTTTGCCTAAGTAAAAATATAGGTTTATGTTGTAGTTAAGACTATGTGTCAATAATGATATCTAATTTAGTTAGATTCTTAACTTAACTACAAGTTTACATGGTTTGATTCATGTCACTTATGCTTTATGACCAAAGTATATGTCACCACAATGCAAGTACACCAGTTTCTATTTTGTAGTTCCAACGTTATGTTGCAAGTTCATGCGTTCACATTCCCCTTTTTGTGTGTATAATCACGTTTTAAGCCTCCCCTTTTTCACGTGGCTAAGTTGGGCTTAAAAGGCTAAGCCCAACATATTTTATAATAAACGAACGTATTAAACGGGGGAAATAGCGTTGGGCCAAATTAATTAATAAATGAAAATATAAAAGTAGAGGGGCCCAAATTCAAGAATGGGTTGGGCCCATGATTGGTGTAAACCTTTACACCATTTGCTTAAATTGATTTTGAATAATGGGCCGCAAATATTTACATATAACAAAATAAAGAAGAAAGACAAAATATGTAAATGTAGAAAATACGATGTGTTTAACCCGAGGTTGGATTGAGTTGTGATGTAAACCTGCCCAGAACCGCCCGGCTATCCAGTAGTCACAACAATACCTATCCAATGTGGGTGGTTAAACACGGAGCCCAATAAGGACCCGAGGTTAGACTGAGTTGTGGCGTAAGACTGCCCGGACCCAACCGGCAACAGGCAGCCACAACAATACCTGTCTAATGTGAGAGGTCAAGGCTTTAATAAGACAATTAAGGCTGAGTTAGGATTGATAGGATTAAGTAAATTATATTAATACTTAATCAAGATGGAACATGCTAAACTAAACAGACTGATTGGGGGTTAGGTTTATAAAACACTTAACCAACTTAGCTTGTTGGCTAGAGATAGAAAACCTAGTAGCGGGGGACCCTTTTCAGCAGTAACCCTATAAGGTGTATCATGATACCCTGAAACTAGGCAGGGTGGGGCACGATTACTGGGCTGATTGTAAGAGGTCAAATCGACGGCGGTGGTGCAGCAGTGTAGGTTCTAACGGGGTGCGGGCGTGCACACACTCCGGCGCAGAAAAATAAGGCACTGGGCACCAGTAGCATACCTGTGCATTCTAGGATTGTGTCGGGCCGCCACCATGGGACTTGATACACCCCATGGTGGGACCAGCATAGGTAACTACAACATCAGGGGCCGTAAGACACATGTAACTATGCGAGTAGGAGCCGATCATCATAAAATGGATCACTTCACCCTGATTATGGGGTGCTTGTTGGGAACTAGTTTATATGGGTATAGAGATTAATATGGGGTACGATAGTATATTCGACCCTAGACAACTTAACTAAGTATATGGTGCTTTCCCATTTCTTTTTTATACTTACCATACCCAGTTCTTTATTCATAGACTGAATAGTCCTAGACTTACTCAGGCTTTATGTCTGACTCTACTTTTCTTTCGTCTTCTTTTCTTCCGTTCCCCCCCCCCCCCAGGTCCACAGGGAGGGAATACCGCAGCTTGACCAGCCTTCATATCCAGCTTGAAGAGAAAGAATGTATTGCTTGGATCTTTTCGTTTTGGACTATGGCTTTGGACAACAACTATGGGACTTTTGCAGTTTATTTATGTTTTCTTTATGCTTCTTTAAATAATGTAATCAAGACAGTTATGAAGATGTTATGTTTTTGGAAGTATTGTAAGACAATTATGGTATGGTTGTTGTAACACGTATTTTTAATGAAATAAAAGTTGTTGTTTTTCCGCTGTTCAAAATATGTGTTCCTATATCTGTCTTGTATATCTGTGACTTATACTTATAAACCTCCACCAAAATTAGGGCATTCCCTTTGAGAGTGACCCTAATGGAGGTGGGGTGTTTCAAACAACCTCCTGCAGCTTGCGTCGAAGCTGCTCTACACACACAGAAGGAAAAGTGCGACATCAGTGCACTTCGAATTCCACCAAACTCCTCCCTTTTGATGCTAAACCACCTCAGAAACCTCAAACCGAAGTCTTCTTCTCAAATCAATGCTCACAGTCCAAGATTTCCTGAACCCTAACTCGCCGAAACAAATACCCAACCCAGAAATCGCTGTACCCCAAAACAGAGAAACAAAATAGCACGGTATAACTCGAAAGGGATACGAGCTCGACCAGTAACTCGCAAGGATCAGTACTATATATAGTATACGATTTATTTCTTTTTATTTGAGTTTGCTTGAATTTTTTAGGATCGACATTTACTGAAAGAGGAGAAATAAAGACTGCGGCGCATTTTTGTTGACTGTGGAGAATGTAACCTAGGTTTAGGAAGTAGAGGTATTATATAGAAATTAATTTGCTTTGTGAAGGAAGGGCCACGTCTGTTGCTTTTGGGACTAAAGAAAACGAGTGGTTTTGAGAAGAATGAAACGTGGACAGTTAAGTATCAAGGAATATGTTTATTTATTTAGGATACATCATTTCGTGAAATTTCGTTTGTTTACGACTGCTATAGACAGAAATGACCATACCGTTGTGATCAGCTCGGTGTCACGATCCCAAAAATGTAATAATACCGGTAGGTGGACTCATATTTTGAAACTTCAAAATGTTGATTTCAGGGTGCGAAATACTCCAAATAAAAAGTTGCTTATTTAATTAATTAAAAATTACAGTAAAATTCTAAAAATTAAATTATCACTATTTCCCAAAAGAACCTTATCTAAATTCAAGCCCGATCTCTAGTTATTTTGAAATAACCTTTATGGCCGATAAACGATTCTATAGCGACTATTCTGAAATTTGATTTGGACATATCTCAAAATCTACATGATGAAATTCCGATTTTTCTCTTCCACTAAAAAGATATACTCCACCAGCTCCACACGTTTCTTGTTTCACAGAAATCCGGCTTAAAACGAATCCCGTACATTCAGTTGAAGTTCAAATCACCAAATAGCGAACTGCAGCGCCATTTCGAGCTCGTTTATAATTATATTATAAATTATACGTTCAACTGTCGACGATTGAATATATTCGTTATTCAAATTAAATTCCAAGATGAATTAAATATCACAGATGATCCAGTTCACACCATATCGCCATTTCAGCCAATTCTGATTATTTCAGAATTAAATATATTATCTAATTATTATTTTAATTAAATATTCACTATTATTTTATTCCACGGCCATTTAATTCTCTAAACCACCATTTATATAATTAAATAAATTAATCATAATACCTCTGCCAATGCAGGTCATTATAGTCATTATTCAAAATTACAATTTGTTATTTTTGAAAAGTCACTTGATTCTTTGAAAAATTATTTTGTTTTGCAGGGGAAGGTTTATGTCTGATGACTACTGGCCAAAAGACACCAAGATGATCATTCATTAATCAAGAAGAAAAATATGGACATGAATTGACAATCTACAATGAAATGAGTACCTGATCAATATAAACTTTTTATTTTCTTCTACAACTTGATTCAATATAATTCTTCTCTTCATCCACTTCGCAATGCCACTGGTTTCATGTGAATCCATAAAGAAATGGCCAACATATGATCAAATGAAGTTTTGATGCACAAAGGGAAAAAGAAACCAAAACTGTCACTGGTATTTCTCATATTTCGCCCAAATATTTATATTAATTAATCCCAAATACTTTTCTAGATTTTAGATCTTGTTCTCAGGATTGTTTTAATGGGTGGATCATCAAATTCTGATCATAATTGAGAGAAATATGACAATTTGAAATTGACTATCCAAAAAAGAAAATTGTATACGGGATTTTCTGCTTTTCTCTCACTGATTCATCCTACTTCACCATAATATCATTCAATTTCTTGACTGAACTATTAATGAATCACAGCTCTTGCATTCCTCTTCGATTTGTTGCTGGTTTCATCCAATTTCGTTAAGAAAAGAAGAAGTTATGCCTCCTAGAAGATTGATTAAACATGGAAAAACGGGAAGAAGAAGAAGTGAAATGGTTATGAAAGGATATGACTATTGAGCCTATTTATAGTAGTTGAAGTGTCCATTCATTCAAATTTTTGGCGCTAAGATGGTTAAACTAATAAATCATCAATATCTTTCTCGTACGATCTTCAAATTTAGCAAATGAATATACTATGTTGATCAAAAAAACGAGCCTGTCGTAATAGAGCAGATCTCCTCGTCAAATTTAGGAAGATGTGAATGTGTGATTCATGATAATGGAAGAAAAACAAAAAGAAGGATTACAAAAAGAGGTACGCTTTACAATTATTTCATAATTATCATTGAATTTAGGAATATACATTTATGCACATAGTTAGGTATAGAAATTTATTCCTTTTATAATTCTAGATATTTTGGTATACCGTAGTATACATATCAATATACCAATCTAATTAAAATATCTTCTTATTCTAAATTTAAATTTCACTACTCTTTGTTTGGTTTTGAAAAATTGAAAAAGCATCTTTTCAATATGAAAATGTCAGTTCAAACTCTAGTTATCAATTTTTTTCGTCTACTTATGTTTCGTATATTTTGTTTCAAAAATATATATTATAGTACATAGATATGTTAATATGCTTGAAATAATTTAAATTTCCAAACATATGATATTGTTATAAATTATAAATTTATACATCTTTTATAGATTGATGTATATCTCATAATAAATTAAATCTTAAGCTCTTTTTAAAATTAGTTTTTATATATATGAATATATGTTTATATCAAAATAGTTTACTTCATATGATACAATTTTATATTCTCTTTAAAAAGATCTTCAATTTTTTATTATATTATTTTTTAAAAAAGCAGCCTACTAAAATTATTTAACTCCATATTTCTCATGGAATTATTCTGAATATTTTATTATCTATCATGAATATATTACCATTAAACTCTTATCTTTACTATTCTTTCAATCTCTTTCATTAGAATCATTAATCTAAGTCTAGAAATTAATGTATGTTACCTTTGTTTGATTGGAATAAATTATAATAATATGTATATGCATAATAGTTAGATAGGGCTTTGAATATCTTTTACCGAAATAGACATCATTATCAAATCATTCTGCATATTATCATTAGCTATCTTATTTCATATCATACATCATTATTATAAATCATAGTGCATCTCAAATTAAAGTCGTTTACATCACAAATTGCAATATTTCATTCAATATATCACTTCATATTGCTTTGCATATGACATATATTTCATACTGCATTAGAACCAACATACTGCACGCACTGCATTACATATTAACTCTTAACTCTACACACAACAATTATACTGTATGGGGAGTTTTTGTCTAATTAGAAATATATAGGATTTTAAGTTAAACACATAACATATTTACTTTAACTTGATTGACTTGTTTGGATTAATTGATTTGATTGACTTGTTTAGGATTAATCAATTAAATTGATTTGATTGACTTGTTTGGTTTGATTGATTTGTTTGATTGACCTGGTTGGATTTGATATGTGAGTATTGATAGGTTTGAAATATTCTTATACACATGTAGGTGTTAAATAATGTAACTTAACGCATTTGTTTCATATTTTATTACATATAGTTTCTCTAGTATTAGATTAAGTGGGAGTTTTATAGTTTCTAGGATTAGTTAAAGTTCCGTGAAATGTTTTTAACATATATTGTTTGATTTGGTTGATTTGGTTGAAATTGTTGTTTTAATTAGAATAATCTAAAACATAGAAAGTAACATAATTACAAATGGTGTGGTTTGACTAATTTAAAAACTTAAATTTGAATTTATGGTTTAGTTAAGATTTAAATTTGTTTCGATTGATTGGATGCTTGTTTGTTTGGATTGGTTTTGAATTAGTCTGAATACTCTCTGAATTTATTGTTGCATTTAAATTATACAATGCTTGTATAGTCATAGATCTAGAGAGTTATAGATTTAGGAAGAATTATAGATTTAACGGGAGTTATGTATAGAATTAGTAACTAGGATTATTCCGAGTTTAGATAGTTTTACTTTTTGTTGACGACAAAAGGGGAGAAATTATAAAATTGGTATAATTAGGTATAGATTAAGGGGGAGTTAGAAGGAATTCATGATAAAAAGGGGAGTAATCAGAGAATCAGATCGACATGTAATATCAAGAAAGAATATTTTATAAACCAAGGTTGTCATCATCAAAAGGGGGAGATTGTTGGAGAATGAAATTTTGATGACAACAACCTTGTTAACATTATTGATTATAAAATATATGCTAACATCTTTATCCTGAATATACACACACACACATACATAGGCGTAACGGCACGCGCTTCGCACGTGGTAGTGGCACGTTCTTCGGGCATGGTAGTGGCACGCACATTGCGCGTGGTAATGGCACGCACTTCGCGCGTGATCATTTCATGCGCTTCATGTGTGAATTGTTGTTTGTAAACTATTGTGTATTTTACATATCTTGGCTATTATTGGTATCGTTCTGGTGTTAATTTGTATTGTCGTCAAATTAGCTTCTTCATTTTTTTGGTCCCAAATAATAATTTTTTGCCTTTTAATTTAACAAACAGGAAACCTCCTAAATACATCGGCAATTTATAAATTTTATAAGCATCATTTCAACAAATCATTTTCTCTTACATAAATAATATTTCAGTAACAACATTTGACGCACGAAGCGCGTATCGTTACGCTCTAATTAAAATAAATTAAATGGTAAATTTAATTTTCTTTATTATAATTATCATCCTCCTCCTAAAGTTAACAAATAATTGTGTTCGATGCTAAAATAAACTACACATTAAAGGATGAACCCAAAAAGTTTTATAGTGCAGTGTCACCAGTTATTATTATAGCTACATTTTCCATGTTTAAAAAGATGAGATTTATTTGCGTTCTGACAGCTACATTTTCCGTCTTCGCAATTTTGGATACATATTTGGCTAGTGTGTGGAAATCTGCACATACCTTCAAATTTTTCATTATCTAAAGAGTTGTATCCTCCTTTGTATTCAACAAACCAAAAGCTATCGCCAACCTCTTAGTACGCACACAAAGCACATAGCTGTCATCATCCTCATCTACACGCAGTAGTACAAACCCTTTATCTAGTTTATACCCTCACTCCATCCAACCTTTAAGTTTATACAACAACAAATGTTTATGTCAAATATTAAAAGAAGAGTGTTTAATTGGTTTGATAAGCTGACACCTTCTGTGAAACTAATCCATTATTTTATTTTATATTCAGACCAATATACGGATGCTCACAACTTTTTCCTCAATTCACATTGTTCATGAAATATCAATCAAAATATTGAGAAGAAAACTGTATTTAAATGCAACACCGAAACTTAAAACATAAACAAATTGAAGTAACTTAAAATACGTATAATAATGGTTGGAAAACATAATATTAAGTGTCTACATGTATGATAGTGTAGCCAATTTTTTCATCACCATTTTTGCTCGGACAGGGCACTGAACTGCAAATCAAACATGTCAAGAAGCTCCAAATATTCGCGTTCAAACAAAATAGTTTGATGTATAATCACCGTTAAATAGCAAAGGAGAGGAAGAGTATATTTAGATCATGGACCAAAATTCATTACTTGTAAAACTGCTGAAATATAAAGATTTTACAGTATACAATGAGCACTTCACGTTGCTTTCTGATTGTGGAAGGGTTAGCATGGTTATGTCAATCTGATTAGTGCAGCTGCTATAATTTTGACGGGTTAACAAAACCCGGGACTCGTCGGTTAAAATTAGAATATTGGGAAACAAAACATAAATCAAGAATATAAGACATAAATTATACTTGTATGTAATTCGTATTCCAATTTTCTGAGAGGTAGAACATCAAAAATTACATAAAAAATTTAACCGATGGCAATGGAGATTTGGGATTGAGAAAGAGTACATGTAAGAGAGCGGTTCTCAGATTGCAAAGATGTGAGTAGTGGGATAAAAAAAATACATTAACACATGAACTCGAGATGGCGGGGATTTGGGATTGGGAGAATAAAACATTAGCAGAATATTACTTTAAAAAGGCTCATCTTTGCAGATCCAATTGGGACGATGACGATAATCATATATGCGTGTAATGGGTAATCAATAATTGACATGATAAGTGAATCGGTAATTGGATAAATTGTTGAGTGGCGAGAGTAGAAAACGTGAATTTGGTGGAGATGGAATTATAGGAGAAGGTACGGTTAGGTTGTGAAAAGAAAAGGAAGAAGAGGTTATCCAGAAACATATAAAATGTGTTGGAAGAATATGGGAAAAGGTTTGCCTGTGAAACAGTTATGTAGGAGCAGATTACAGTGGAAGAGTAATTAGAAGGGAGTGGATAAAAAGAGTGGGTGTAACACCCCGAATTTCGGTTAATGCTAAAATTCACAAATTAAAGAATAACTAATCCCAGATGTGGGAATTAGGGGAAACGGGTTGCACCATTGCGTTCGTCTCGGAAAAATTTGCAAAATAGAGTATGAGTTTTCGAAAATCGGAGTCCGTATGAAGAAGATATGGACGAACGAAGTTAGGCAGAAAAACCGAAAACAAGCAAGAATGCACTGGCGCACTTGTGAAGTGCGCCAACACAAAAATGCACTGGCGCACTTGTGAAGTGCGCCAACACATTTTTACACTGGCGCACTTGGGAAGTGCGCCCGTGTCGGGACAGGAAACCTGCACAGTTTCTAGAGAGTTCTGTGGTTGGGTGCACCAGTTTGGGGTTTGGGCTTGGTCTTAGGGCTGGTTTCTGGAAGGTTCCGAAATCTAAGGGTCCTAATCTAATTTAGGGTTAATCTAATGGCCTAAAACACTTGCCTAATCCTATAAATAAGACCCTAAGCTAGCCCTAAATGGTCATAATCCTATCTCCTAACTAAACTATGCCAAAATTTTCTATGATCATGGCCTCCACTCAAAACCCTAGCCTCCATCCTATTTCTAAACTATTTCTCTGAAGGCTTTCATGTGCATACAAGCATCTTTGAGTTGTATGAGTGATCATTGGCTTGCATTCATCATCAAGTTGCAAGCTTTATGTTCAAGGCTAGAGTTTTTGGGTGATTTGTGGCAAGGGTTTGCTTATTGGAGTTTAGTGGTGAGTTTCTATAGACTTAACAATCAATTGTTAAATTGATTATGATAGGATATGATAAGATATGGCTATGTTTGTGGAATCAATGTGTTTATGCAAGTTTAGTATAGTGTATGTTGTGTGCTATATGCAAGTTTAATGCTATGTTTTATGATGCAAAACACTATGTTGAACATTGATTCATATGTAACATGTTATGCAAGATATATGGGAGATTATATGCAAGTCTATATGTAACATGTTATGCAAGTTATGTATTTGGTTTTATGCATGCTAAGTATTTGGTTTTATGCATGCTATGTATGTGGTTTTATGCATGCTAAGTATTTGGTTTTATGCATGCTAAGTGTTTGGTTTTATGCAAGTTTGTCTCTTTTTATGATATGCATAATATATGCAAGTTTGTCTCTAAGTATGGCATGTTATGCAAGTTCATATGCAAGTTATGATACATATTCATATGCAAGTAATGATGCAAGTTCATATGCAAGTTATGATACATATTCATATGCAAGTTATGATGCAAGTTCATATGCAAGTTATGATACATGTTCATATGCAAGTTATGATGCAAGTTCATATGCAAGTTATGATGCAAGTTCATATGCAAGTTATGATGCAAGTTCATATGCAAGTTATGATGCAAGTTCATATGCAAGTTATGATGCAAGTTCATATGCAAGTTATGATGCAAGTTCATATGCAAGTTTATGTGCAAGTTCATATGCAAGTTGTCTCTTTTATGATATGCATAATGCAAGTTTGGGTTAAATACTAGTTGGGTTTAATGTATGTTCATATATGCAAGTTGACACCTTTTGAACCCATGATAAAGTTACATGCTATGTTGGCTAAACCCATGACCTTTGTGATGAATCTTCCCTTTATTATGTCGTGTTATGAGAACGAACTACGTGGGGAACGATGGGGTTAATATGCATGTTAATAAAATGATGTGAAATGGGTATGATTAATCATACCACAAATTAAATGGACGTAATTGGGAATTTACCTATTAAGTTAGGTCTACCCATATTATGGAGTTGGGAATTTACCTATTAAGTTAGGTCTACCCATACTATGGAATTGGGAATTTACCTATTGAGTTAGGTCTACCCATATTCTTAAAAATGTGTAATTAATTAGGCAGAATTAATTCAAATTATGGGGGTGATTAATTAGGTGTAATTAATCAACTAAGACACGAGGTTGGACCCTTTTATAGCGGAAGTCTGCCCGGAACCGACCGGCCATCCAGCAGCTACAAATGATTGGCCCAATGTGAGAGGTCTTAGTCATAAATTAAATACGTGATTAAAGTAAAGACACGAGGTTAGACCTTTTTATGACAGAAGTCTGCCCGGAACTAACCGGCATATCCAGCAGTCATAAAAGATGGTCTAATGTGAGAGGTCTTTATGAGGTCATGATCTTAATTAATTAAGAAACACTTAACCATATTAGCATGTAGAGGGACATGAGGGGTTAAGTGGGTGCCTTGGGTGGCATGTGGAAATCTAGTGGGTTGCCTTGGGTGGCAATAGAAAATACGATTAGAATACTTAACCAAAGAGGAACATGTAATTAAACATGGGTAAAGGGTTAAGTAAGTGCTTTGGGTGGCATGTGGAAATCTAGTGGGTGCCTTAAGTGGCAATTGATATATGATTAGATGACTTAACCAAACCTTAACATGTAGGTGGGCATGATTATAACAGAGGTTAAGTGGGATACACTAGATAAAATAACAAGCTTAGGTGGTAGCTTGTGGGGGCCCATTTCAACCAATATCCCAAACGTATCTTAGTGGGCTCGACTCTAGTCGAGTGATGGGACACGCATATTGGGCTTGACTATAAGAGGCCAAAATGGGTTAGCGGTGGCAACGCATGACCAACGGGTTTCATATGCGTGTGTGGACCCGGGCTGGTAAATAAGACGTTGTTGCATCGTGTAGATATAAGCCGTGCACCGTTAGTTTTATCAGATTGCCACGTTGGGGAATGGTACACCCCACGGTGGGGCCAGCACGGGTATCTACGTTAGGGAGCCGATCGAATGGGGAGTAGTGTGTACACCTAGTGGATTGTAGGGCCCCGTGGCGTCTACTTAGTCACCTAGGGGTACGCGAGAACTATTAAGTTAATTTTATAAGTCCAGAGGTGGGATCAACCTTTAAGTTAGGAATGACTGGTGTGGTGCGGTGTAGGAATTACCCTTGGGTGGGTAGATCTGGGGTGGTGTAATCCAGTAATTATCCTTGGGTGGATAAATGCGTCTTTTCGGTTATCTTAGTACATCCTGTGTTTAGTTGGCTACTTAGTGTAGTCATTATCCCCAGAGGTACCGTACCTTGTTTATATCATACCCTAATTACTTTAATGATTGTATTGTTAGGGTTATAGGACTCACTCAGACTTATGTCTGACCCCGTTGTTTCTTTATCTTTTTTCCAACCCTCAGGTTTTCAGAGTGGGCCTAGCACTAGTGGGCTTTGATCAGACTGCTTTATCTATCTTTTGGAGCTTGGACCGTGGATGTAAAGCTCAGTTTATCTTTTCTATTATGGCTATTAGGTTATGTAGTGGGATTATGTACTTTCATTTTTATCAGGATGGATATTATGTACTTGACTCTTATTTATGGTTTTGGTGTAACCAAACATGTTTTACTTTCCGCTGAAATGAAATGATGTTTTAAATTCTCACGTATTACTTATATCTGTCTTGTTGTAATTTTTCTGTTCTATATTCACTTAAAATACTCCACCGATGTTATGGCATTCCCTTAGTGAGTGACCGTAGCGGGTGTGGGGTGTTACACGTGGTATCAGAGCTTAAGGTTACCAGAACAGATAAAATTTTTAGAAAAACTATTTTCTAAGAATATTTTTGAAAGGAGTATTTTCAAAAACATGTCTTTTAAGAGAAAAGTTTTTGAAAGAAAAGCATAATCCCCAATAGCCATATCTATATCTTTCGAATTCTCCATTTTGAATCTCTTCCTCTCTCGTTTTGAGTTTCCCCTCCGCGTATAGATGACCTTTCTAAGATAGATAAGAATGGAAAACCACTTCAAGGGACTTAGACGTTAGTCAGATTAGAAGTTGGTTCAAGAAGGAGGACGACTGGTAGGTATCTATTGGATAAACGAAGGGAGGAAGGCTCAAATAGTTGTTTGGTTAATGAAGGATGAAACCTCATTGGTGGGAGGTTACGAGTGGAGAATGGGATGAAGAAGGCGAGTAGTTATCCTTTTGGGAGGAATAGGACACCGTATTAGGATTGTCCAAAGGGGCATGGGCAAGGTACGGAATCTCCTAGAGGGTAGTTGTATTCCCTCACGACTAGGGTACCAAATGGGGATAGACCGTCTAGGTTGGAATTTGGATTTCTTTATTATCCAATTCGAACTTTATTTAATTCTGACGCATCGAGTTCGTTTATCTCATCATTGTTAGTTGAGTCACTGCACTTAGACACCAGTTTGGTAGATGATCCCTTAGTTGTTTCAAACCCAATTGGGGCTCCATGATGTGTTTGGGTTTGAAAGTTTCTATACTTAGCGTTGAGTTTAGATGTGATGCTTTTTGGGCTTCACGAGCTATGGGTTAGTTTTGGGCATGGACTGGTTATCCAGTAGGGGTGCCGTTTTTGATTTTGAAGGGAGAGTTGTTAGGCTTATGACCCGCTTGGGTAACACTCTCGAGATCTCTTGTAATCCCATGGAATCTGTTATGCTAAGTTATCTAGAATCGCTTGACACGTCGGTCGAGAGTTTGCAATCTGTTAGAGTGGTCCGGGAATACTCGGATGTGTTTGAGGAGGTGAAGGGCTTACCTCCGGAGCGGGAGATTGACTTCCGAATATATCTGGTAGACAATGCCAAACCAGTACCTTGGCCAGTGTACCACATGGCTCCTCGTGAGAGGAGGGAACTCCATGTGCAAGTAGGCGATTTGCTTGAGAAGGGGTTCATAAGACGAAGTATATCGGAGTGGGGTCCTGTAAAGACCCGGAAATTCCCGCTCTTTGAATCGACCATAAACCACACAGGTCTGACCCAAAGGTTGGAAATCTTCGAATACTTTAACTTTGGGAATACAAAACATCAGAACAATAACAGCAGACTTTTATTACATTACAATAATATAACATCAGAGTACAGAATATCAGAGTACAAATAAAGTAAACTACAGCGGAAGATAAATTACAACAGATTTAATACATTAAACAGCGGAAGACTTCTAAGCTCTGGACACAGCTTTAGGCTTCGATCCAGGATCCTGCTAAAGAGAGAGATATCTGCAAAAAGCTACTCGACTGCCCGTGTGGAAAAGAGGGCACCCGAGTTTGCAAAGTGAAACAAACTACGAGTCAGTCATGGGACTGGTGTGAGAATTCTAAACTAATTTAACTAATAAGACAAATCCAAGGACCACGCCGCCAATGCGAAACGGGTTTTATTCCAATGGATTGTCGGTGCATAAACTAAAGTAAATCGAGAAATAACGCAATGTCATTTTGGAAAAATGAAACCATTATAAGACCCAGGTCCCATCACACAATGCAACGCACACCAGAGGATAGGGTTTTACCTTATAATGGTCAAAAGATGCTTGATACGTATAAAACGGATTTGATATTATTATTAGTGTATATATGTTTTAATAAAAAGATTTGAATCATAAGTATCAATCCTAGACGGCATGGTTACCATATAGCATGTCGCCAATACTAGTTCTACAATCAAAACCGCAAGGTCGTATTGGAAATTGGATCTCCATCATGAGTCGAGGCTAGGGGCAAGCTCCTCTCCGATTCGAGACACTCTAGCAAATGCCTCAGGATCCCCCGCAGTGAACCCTTGGATCTTCAGGGCCGGTCCCCGCCTATGGGCAGTGGATTAGTTATGCCTGAACACACGCTTCCCGGTCCCTTTGGACCTATAGTATGACCACCAACGGCCTATAAAAATAACGAGGCGCCTCAAAATCCATCATCCACATAAGTAAAATGTCAGGGCTGGTAGGTCGCTGACACCACTCTAGCTAGAAAGAAACGTGTGCACTCCCTGCAGTCCATATCCCGTTTTTGACTCATACCGGGGTGTGAGGCTCGCGAAGTCACGCTATACACAAAGCTACGCCTAAACAGGCCGTGCTTTGATCATCAACCACAAGGCCTGCTTTTCAACAAAAGCCTTGATCAATGCATCTTAGCATGCCACATTGTCAGTCCATACTATACCATTGATTTCTACCAATATATAACCCCTAAGCTCGTACGTCTCAGAGAAGGGTGTTAATCACCAAACAGATATATATTAATAGAGATCAACGAATGTAGTATAAAGGACTACAACGTCAGACATACATTCCATTTATAAACTTATGCTCTGGGTCTGAGCGAAAGTCAAATCCGTACAAATCAACACTACGTCTGAACGACCACCACTGAAACCCTTTCAAGGTAGCTACTCCTCTCATGGGTCTCAGTAGCAACACACCCATTCGATGTGAAGATCGTCGGTCTTCAATCACCGTCTTTAAATCTTCGACTTAGAACGTCGTATAATCATTTGAAATGAGATTGAACTCGGTCTTTTCAAATGATTGTCGATATATATATATATATATATATATATATATATAAGGTTTAAAACCATCTCATATCGTTAATAAAATTTAATAACGATATGTCGCTATTTTTATTCATATATATATATATATATATATATATATATAAATGTAAATTATTTGGCGATAATATTAATATAGGTATCATGCTCAATAAAAGAGTGAACTATCTACCTAACACACATTCCTGTATATAATGTCTACTAAAATGTATTTTTATTTCATTTTCCAATTCTAAATTGTACAACTCCCTTCTCTTAAACGAAAGTGTTTCTTTTGTTTTCACTATTTAATTTAGACAGAAGTGTGAATTTCTTTCTAATGAACAAAAATAAATATTTTGTTCAATCTATTTTTATGAACAAAAATAGTGAGTCCTTTACTATGTTTCCAATATTACATTAAAATGTATTTTAATGTAAAACATATTTCATAGTGAAATATGTACATCTTTCTACTTTTTTTTTTTATCATAAACATCAACTATGTGTTTTTAGCTATCATAGAAATGCAACTCTTAATTTCATATTTTATTTTTATTTGCGTTGCTGAACGCAAATAAAAGTTATATTTTTCTTACATGTTTATTTACATCGAGGGATGTAAATAAAAATATGTAACCTTTATTTCTAAGTTTCATTTGTAATAAAGAACATAACTAAAACATGGGCTTATTTTTCTATACTATATTTGCATTGGAAAAATGCAAATACAAAGATAAACTTTTATTTCTAAGGTTTGTTTATATTAGGGGGTACAAATAAAAGATGCATTTTTATTTCTATGTCATATTTGTGTTAGAGAACAAAAATAAAAAGATGCACTTTTATTTGCATGTCATATTTGAAAAATACAAATAAAAGGATGAACTTTATTTCTATGTTTATTTTTGTGTTAAGAACACAAATAAAAGAATGAACTTATTCCTATGTTTATATTTTTAACGTATTATCGCTACATTAACATATATTTATATCCTAGATGTACTAACGTACACTAATTCATGAATTCATTTCATAAAACATGAATGCACTATAATACATGAATTCATTACATAAAACATGAATACAATTATAATACATGTTTTATTTCATATGCAAGAATGAACTTCAAAGCATGAATCTATTTCATAAAACATGAATGCACTATAATACATGTTTTATTTCATATGCAAGAATGCAACAATAATTAATGAAATCATTTCATAAAACAATGAATGCGAACTTAAGGATATGTTTTATTTCATGTGCATGAATGCCACTTTAATAAATGAAATCATTTCATCCACATATATGCAACTATAATATATGGTTTATTTCATATGCGAGAATACCACACATATGTATGCAACTATGATATGTCAAAAATTATACTTGCATTCGTATTTTTCCTTGAACGTCAAAATTTAATTATAATTTCATGTTATTCATTAACTCTACATCATATAACTGCATTTCATTTTAATTAAATACGGTGAAAATATGTCTATATTTCATTTTCATTAATAACGGTGAAAATATGATAAAAATCCATTTTTATTGACAACAGGAAAAATATGATCAAAACTCATTTTTAATGACAACAAAGAAAATAAGATTACAATTCATTTTTAATGCCAACAATGAAAATAAGACTTAAAACTCATTTTAATGCAGACGGTGAAAATAAGAGTAAAATTCGTTTTTAATGCAGAAGGTGAAAATAAAGTTAACGTTCACTTTTAATGCTAACGGTAAAAATATAATTATAATTCTATTTTACCAACCACGCTAAAATTATGATTATAGTTCTATTTTACTAACTACATCAATAATATACTTGTAATACATATTTCACAAGAACGCCATTTAAATAAACTTGATGTCAATCATACATATCAAACCCAATATTGCAACCACCCCAATTTTTATCTATTGGATGTCAACATACGTATATAATCCCACATCCATACACTCCAATTTTTATATGTTTGGTGTTAACACACGTAACAAATCCAATACTTCATACCACGCCAAATTGATATGCTTGTTGTCAATTTCCTAACAAATTAAGTAAGCCTACAAATGATAACACATATGATTTTGGGTGTTACTTGCAATACAACTTCATATAATCTAAACAACGTGAATATTCTAAATCATCCCACAACATACAACAACAGATTTAATCACAAATCATTTCAGACAAGATCACAAACATGTATCTATGAATTTCCATAAATAATAAACAAATGAATATTTACTGTTTCTTCTTCTTATTTAACAAAACAAATATGACTTCTTTTCATTTGACAAAACAAATATGACTTCTTTTTATTTAACAAGACAAATATGACTTCTTTTTATTTAACAAAAACAAATCTTAAATGAATGACATGGTTTTTATTGGTAAACATGACTCTTTCTATGTTTTCTAATATCACATTAAAATGTGATTTTAATGTAAAACATAATTCCTTAAATAAAAACCTGAATCTTTCCCTATGCTTTTGCCGTAACATTAAAACGTGTTTTTATTTTAATTTTACACTTGTTAAAACAACGGTGTTTTAATCTAAATGCGCATTTTTATCTAATTGTACATTTTAACTAAATGCGATGTTTTTATCTTAATTGTACATTTTGTTAACAAACTGTGTTTTTATTCTAAAATTACATTTTATGTTTTCTAACAAAAATTTGTTCATTTCTAACTAACATAAAAATGTGATTTTTATGATAACAGGGTTTCTAACATTAATTCATTTCAATTAACATAAAAATGAAATTTGTATACTAATATGTTCTCTAACATGAATTCATTCATTTCTAAACAAACATAAAAATGTAATTTTTTTTTTTTTTTTTTTTTTGGCGACATGTTATTTTGCAAACCATTTTCTATGATAACTAATGACAAGCAAGATGGTAATTTCATTCGTTAACAAATTTCTAATTAACCAAAAAATATGATATTTTGGTTTCAACAATTTTACCTTAATAGACATGAGGTATTGGTTTCCAATAGAACTAATAACATATATTTGTTTTAAACTAAACAAACATGATATGTTTAATTTCAACGATCTTCTAACAAACAACGATAAAATTCAATGAAGCATCACAACCAAAATCAATAATCAACAAATTTCAATCGCAAATCACAAATCTGATTTCATTATATACATGCATCGATTTCGAATAATAAGAGAATAATTAAATTTTAGTTATTAAATAAAGATAGAAATCTCACAAAGCTTTTTAATTCTGGATTTTCAACGTTCTCTATTTCAGCTCTAGACAGTTCCCGGTTGTAGATCCCGACACCACGATTCTAACAAAACTGAAATCGTTGAATTTCATTAAGATTTGAATGAGTTATACCATCTTAAACCTTGAACAATTTAAATTAACCTTAAATTAATTTACGCTTTTGCCTTTGCCTTCATCTTCATCGTATTTGCCTCTCTGAATTTGAACCCATCGTCGACTTTGCCAAGGACCTGCGCACGCAACCCCAAGCCGTCAGAACACCATCGGAAACCGCCACTTCGTAGCCTTGCTTTGCTCTTGATTATTTCATTCATTAAGTTTTGATTGTTCATGATTGGATTGAAAGAATTTGGGGAAGAAAGATTTGAAGAGTTTAGGCCATGAAAACTGTAGATGACGGCGGCTAGGGTATAGAATGAATTAGTGTTTGTTTTATGAGGGAATATATAGTATTATATTATTAATTTTTCAAATTTCAGAATAAAAAGGGTATTGAATGACAATTTTTAGAAAATAAATTGGAACCTTACTAGATTTATTTGATTCAGCTTCAACACCAATTAAGAATAATGGTATTTATTTCCGCCTATATTCATTCCCCCCCATATCCATATTTGGTTGATTTTTTTATTATTAATATATCTTATTAAATTACTTGTTTATGCTTTTCATTTGCTTTCCTATTAAATAACGTGTATATTTGCTTTTAATACAAAGCTATTATGTAACAACTTATATACTCAAGAATGTATTCCATATTTAAATAAATTTTATCTATACTAGATTAAGACCATTGAAAACATATCACAACTCATATATATATATATATATATATATATATATATATGTATTTATGTGTATATATATATTAAGTTATGAAACCAAAATAGGAAAACATATCAAATTTTAATTATCTATCTGTCGATAACACATTTTCTTTTATTATTATGATGCAAAGAAATTCAGCAAGCCTATTATTTGGCGAGTATGTATATCAATCATTTTCAGCATGTAACAAGGTAATTACAAATTTGATAGTGGGGCAAAGTTTTGTTTTTATTCCAAAAACCATGCATGTGCATTACGAATAAATACGTTTTATGTTTTAATTGAGTTTTTATAAATGTTTCCTTAAAACCCCTTTTGATTATACGCAATAATGACACATTTATTTTATTTCTTTTATTATTCAAATTTCAAAAGTAGATGACAATGAAAGAGGGAGAGAGAGGATAAAGTGGAAAGAATTAATGCTAGATTAATGCTATTTGTTTATAAGCATATGGTCTATATTTTGAATTTCTAAATGTTAAATATGAATTGACAAGGGAAATATTTAAGAGGACAGCCAAAGACATGTACATATATATATATATACATACATACATATATATATATATATTGTCAAAATTTATTTCATTTATAACCTACACATTATTTTCAATCAATGAATTAATCAATGTCATTAAAGTTCCTACTTGACGTTAAAAGCATAAATTTTTAATGTAAAACATTTCATGTTTCTACATGACATTAAAAAGTTAGACTTTTAGCACTAACCAAAATATGTTCATTTTCATTAAAAAGAATAACTTTTAAATGTAAATCATTTTTATGTTCTTACATTTAAATAAAGACTAACTTTTATTTTAAAACATATTTCATATATATATTTTTTTTTATGATAATAAAAATGTAAAAAAAAAAAAAATTCTAACAATGTTTCCTTAAAATAAAAGTTTAAATTGGCCCCAAAATTCCGGGTTGTTACAGTCTCCCCCACTTAAAATCTTTTCGTCCTCGAAAAGGAACGTAGCTATAAGTTGTTTAATTTATTAACTAAATTTCAATTTTACTATTATTAATTTCAATTGTGGACTAATTTATCAAATACATATATACTTTTATATATTTAAAAATCTTATCTTCTGAAATAGGATTATATATATAATCAAAATACTTTAATTATAAGCTTATCACTCTGAACTCATTCTAGGGCATTACTAACCCCATCTCTAATGAGTATTCTCATTCTAGGACACTGCTGGTCCTATCTCTAATGAGTATTCTTATTGGACATTACTAATCCAATCTCTGATGAGTCTTTTGTTCAGTTCTAACAAGTTGTACCCCAAAGATTTTGAGCTAACCAGAGCTCTGATACCACCTGTAAAGACCCGGAAATTCCCGCTCTTTGAATCGACCATAAACCACACAGGTCTGACCCAAAGGTTGGAAATCTTCGAATACTTTAACTTTGGGAATACAAAACATCAGAACAATAACAGCAGACTTTTATTACATTACAATAATATAACATCAGAGTACAGAATATCAGAGTACAAATAAAGTAAACTACAGCGGAAGATAAATTACAACAGATTTAATACATTAAACAGCGGAAGACTTCTAAGCTCTGGACACAGCTTTAGGCTTCGATCCAGGATCCTGCTAAAGAGAGAGATATCTGCAAAAAGCTACTCGATTGCCCGTGTGGAAAAGAGGGCACCCGAGTTTGCAAAGTGAAACAAACTACGAGTCAGTCATGGGACTGGTGTGAGAATTCTAAACTAATTTAACTAATAAGACAAATCCAAGGACCACGCCGCGAATGCGAAACGGGTTTTATTCCAATGGATTGTCGGTGCATAAACTAAAGTAAATCGAGAAATAACGCAATGTCATTTTGGAAAAATGAAACCATTATAAGACCCAGGTCCCATCACACAATGCAACGCACACCAGAGGATAGGGTTTTACCTTATAATGGTCAAAAGATGCTTGATACGTATAAAACGGATTTGATATTATTATTAGTGTATATATGTTTTAATAAAAAGATTTGAATCATAAGTATCAATCCTAGACGGCATGGTTACCATATAGCATGTCGCCAATACTAGTTCTACAATCAAAACCGCAAGGTCGTATTGGAAATTGGATCTCCATCATGAGTCGAGGCTAGGGGCAAGCTCCTCTCCGATTCGAGACACTCTAGCAAATGCCTCAGGATCCCCCGCAGTGAACCCTTGGATCTTCAGGGCCGGTCCCCGCCTATGGGCAGTGGATTAGTTATGCCTGAACACACGCTTCCCGGTCCCTTTGGACCTATAGTATGACCACCAACGACCTATAAAAATAACGAGGCGCCTCAAAATCCATCATCCACATAAGTAAAATGTCAGGGCTGGTAGGTCGCTGACACCACTCTAGCTAGAAAGAAACGTGTGCACTCCCTGCAGTCCATATCCCGTTTTTGACTCATACCGGGGTGTGAGGCTCGCGAAGTCACGCTATACACAAAGCTACGCCTAAACAGGCCGTGCTTTGATCATCAACCACAAGGCCTGCTTTTCAACAAAAGCCTTGATCAATGCATCTTAGCATGCCACATTGTCAGTCCATACTATACCATTGATTTCTACCAATATATAACCCCTAAGCTCGTACGTCTCAGAGAAGGGTGTTAATCACCAAACAGATATATATTAATAGAGATCAACGAATGTAGTATAAAGGACTACAACGTCAGACATACATTCCATTTATAAACTTATGCTCTGGGTCTGAGCGAAAGTCAAATCCGTACAAATCAACACTACGTCTGAACGACCACCACTGAAACCCTTTCAAGGTAGCTACTCCTCTCATGGGTCTCAGTAGCAACACACCCATTCGATGTGAAGATCGTCGGTCTTCAATCACCGTCTTTAAATCTTCGACTTAGAACGTCGTATAATCATTTGAAATGAGATTGAACTCGGTCTTTTCAAATGATTGTCGTATATATATATATAAGGTTTAAAACCATCTCATATCGTTAATAAAATTTAATAACGATATATCGCTATTTTTATTCATATATATATATATATATATATAAATGTAAATTATTTGGCGATAATATTAATATAGGTATCATGCTCAATAAAAGAGTGA
The DNA here is from genome assembly GCA_030737875.1 of Allium sativum. NCBI lineage: Eukaryota > Viridiplantae > Streptophyta > Magnoliopsida > Asparagales > Amaryllidaceae > Allium > Allium sativum. The sequence goes on from CM060912.1 coordinate 438,664,010, forward strand.
ACTATCTACCTAACACACATTCCTGTATATAATGTCTACTAAAATGTATTTTTATTTCATTTTCCAATTCTAAATTGTACAACTCCCTTCTCTTAAACGAAAGTGTTTCTTTTGTTTTCACTATTTAATTTAGACAGAAGTGTGAATTTCTTTCTAATGAACAAAAATAAATATTTTGTTCAATCTATTTTTATGAACAAAAATAGTGAGTCCTTTACTATGTTTCCAATATTACATTAAAATGTATTTTAATGTAAAACATATTTCATAGTGAAATATGTACATCTTTCTACTTTTTTTTTATCATAAACATCAACTATGTGTTTTTAGCTATCATAGAAATGCAACTCTTAATTTCATATTTTATTTTTATTTGCGTTGTTGAACGCAAATAAAAGTTATATTTTTCTTACATGTTTATTTACATCGAGGGATGTAAATAAAAATATGTAACCTTTATTTCTAAGTTTCATTTGTAATAAAGAACATAACTAAAACATGGGCTTATTTTTCTATACTATATTTGCATTGGAAAAATGCAAATACAAAGATAAACTTTTATTTCTAAGGTTTGTTTATATTAGGGGGTACAAATAAAAGATGCATTTTTATTTCTATGTCATATTTGTGTTAGAGAACAAAAATAAAAAGATGCACTTTTATTTGCATGTCATATTTGAAAAATACAAATAAAAGGATGAACTTTATTTCTATGTTTATTTTTGTGTTAAGAACACAAATAAAAGAATGAACTTATTCCTATGTTTATATTTTTAACGTATTATCGCTACATTAACATATATTTATATCCTAGATGTACTAACGTACACTAATTCATGAATTCATTTCATAAAACATGAATGCACTATAATACATGAATTCATTACATAAAACATGAATACAATTATAATACATGTTTTATTTCATATGCAAGAATGAACTTCAAAGCATGAATCTATTTCATAAAACATGAATGCACTATAATACATGTTTTATTTCATATGCAAGAATGCAACAATAATTAATGAAATCATTTCATAAAACAATGAATGCGAACTTAAGGATATGTTTTATTTCATGTGCATGAATGCCACTTTAATAAATGAAATCATTTCATCCACATGTATGCAACTATAATATATGGTTTATTTCATATGCGAGAATACCACACATATGTATGCAACTATGATATGTCAAAAATTATACTTGCATTCGTATTTTTCCTTGAACGTCAAAATTTAATTATAATTTCATGTTATTCATTAACTCTACATCATATAACTGCATTTCATTTTAATTAAATACGGTGAAAATATGTCTATATTTCATTTTCATTAATAACGGTGAAAATATGATAAAAATCCATTTTTATTGACAACAGGAAAAATATGATCAAAACTCATTTTTAATGACAACAAAGAAAATAAGATTACAATTCATTTTTAATGCCAACAATGAAAATAAGACTTAAAACTCATTTTAATGCAGACGGTGAAAATAAGAGTAAAATTCGTTTTTAATGCAGAAGGTGAAAATAAAGTTAACGTTCACTTTTAATGCTAACGGTAAAAATATAATTATAATTCTATTTTACCAACCACGCTAAAATTATGATTATAGTTCTATTTTACTAACTACATCAATAATATACTTGTAATACATATTTCACAAGAACGCCATTTAAATAAACTTGATGTCAATCATACATATCAAACCCAATATTGCAACCACCCCAATTTTTATCTATTGGATGTCAACATACGTATATAATCCCACATCCATACACTCCAATTTTTATATGTTTGGTGTTAACACACGTAACAAATCCAATACTTCATACCACGCCAAATTGATATGCTTGTTGTCAATTTCCTAACAAATTAAGTAAGCTTACAAATGATAACACATATGATTTTGGGTGTTACTTGCAATACAACTTCATATAATCTAAACAACGTGAATATTCTAAATCATCCCACAACATACAACAACAGATTTAATCATAAATCATTTCATACAAGATCACAAACATGTATCTATGAATTTCCATAAATAATAAACAAATGAATATTTATTGTTTCTTCTTCTTATTTAACAAAACAAATATGACTTCTTTTCATTTGACAAAACAAATATGACTTCTTTTTATTTAACAAGACAAATATGACTTCTTTTTATTTAACAAAAACAAATCTTAAATGAATGACATGGTTTTTATTGGTAAACATGACTCTTTCTATGTTTTCTAATATCACATTAAAATGTGATTTTAATGTAAAACATAATTCCTTAAATAAAAACCTGAATCTTTCCCTATGCTTTTGCCGTAACATTAAAACGTGTTTTTATTTTAATTTTACACTTGTTAAAACAACGGTGTTTTAATCTAAATGCGCATTTTTATCTAATTGTACATTTTAACTAAATGCGATGTTTTTATCTTAATTGTACATTTTGTTAACAAACTGTGTTTTTATTCTAAAATTACATTTTATGTTTTCTAACAAAAATTTGTTCATTTCTAACTAACATAAAAATGTGATTTTTATGATAACAGGGTTTCTAACATTAATTCATTTCAATTAACATAAAAATGAAATTTGTATACTAATATGTTCTCTAACATGAATTCATTCATTTCTAAACAAACATAAAAATGAAATTTTTTTTTTTTTTGGCGACATGTTATTTTGCAAACCATTTTCTATGATAACTAATGACAAGCAAGATGGTAATTTCATTCGTTAACAAATTTCTAATTAACCAAAAAATATGATATTTTGGTTTCAACAATTTTACCTTAATAGACATGAGGTATTGGTTTCCAATAGAACTAATAACATATATTTGTTTTTAACTAAACAAACATGATATGTTTAATTTCAACGATCTTCTAACAAACAACGATAAAATTCAACGAAGCATCACAACCAAAATCAATAATCAACAAATTTCAATCGCAAATCACAAATCTGATTTCATTATATACATGCATCGATTTCGAATAATAAGAGAATAATTAAATTTTAGTTATTAAATAAAGATAGAAATCTCACAAAGCTTTTTAATTCTGGATTTTCAACGTTCTCTATTTCAGCTCTAGACAGTTCCCGGTTGTAGATCCCGACACCACGATTCTAACAAAACTGAAATCGTTGAATTTCATTAAGATTTGAATGAGTTATACCATCTTAAACCTTGAACAATTTAAATTAACCTTAAATTAATTTACGCTTTTGCCTTTGCCTTCATCTTCATCGTATTTGCCTCTCTGAATTTGAACCCATCGTCGACTTTGCCAAGGACCTGCGCACGCAACCCCAAGCCGTCAGAACACCATCGGAAACCGCCACTTCGTAGCCTTGCTTTGCTCTTGATTATTTCATTCATTAAGTTTTGATTGTTCATGATTGGATTGAAAGAATTTGGGGAAGAAAGATTTGAAGAGTTTAGGCCATGAAAACTGTAGATGACGGCGGCTAGGGTATAGAATGAATTAGTGTTTGTTTTATGAGGGAATATATAGTATTATATTATTAATTTTTCAAATTTCAGAATAAAAAGGGTATTGAATGACAATTTTTAGAAAATAAATTGGAACCTTACTAGATTTATTTGATTCAGCTTCAACACCAATTAAGAATAATGGTATTTATTTCCGCCTATATTCATTCCCCCCCATATCCATATTTGGTTGATTTTTTTATTATTAATATATCTTATTAAATTACTTGTTTATGCTTTTCATTTGCTTTCCTATTAAATAACGTGTATATTTGCTTTTAATACAAAGCTATTATGTAACAACTTATATACTCAAGAATGTATTCCATATTTAAATAAATTTTATCTATACTAGATTAAGACCATTGAAAACATATCACAACTCATATATATATATATATGTATTTATGTATATATATATATTAAGTTATGAAACCAAAATAGGAAAACATATCAAATTTTAATTATCTATCTGTCGGTAACACATTTTCTTTTATTATTATGATGCAAAGAAATTCAGCAAGCCTATTATTTGGCGAGTATGTATATCAATCATTTTCAGCATGTAACAAGGTAATTACAAATTTGATAGTGGGGAAAAGTTTTGTTTTTATTCCAAAAACCATGCATGTGCATTACGAATAAATACGTTTTATGTTTTAATTGAGTTTTTATAAATGTTTCCTTAAAACCCCTTTTGATTATACGCAATAATGACACATTTATTTTATTTCTTTTATTATTCAAATTTCAAAAGTAGATGACAATGAAAGAGGGAGAGAGAGGATAAAGTGGAAAGAATTAATGCTAGATTAATGCTATTTGTTTATAAGCATATGGTCTATATTTTGAATTTCTAAATGTTAAATATGAATTGACAAGGGAAATATTTAAGAGGACAGCCAAAGACATGTACATATATATATATATACATACATATATATATATATATATATATTGTCAAAATTTATTTCATTTATAACCTACACATTATTTTCAATCAATGAATTAATCAATGTCATTAAAGTTCCTACTTGACGTTAAAAGCATAAATTTTTAATGTAAAACATTTCATGTTTCTACATGACATTAAAAAGTTAGACTTTTAGCACTAACCAAAATATGTTCATTTTCATTAAAAAGAATAACTTTTAAATGTAAATCATTTTTATGTTCTTACATTTAAATAAAGACTAACTTTTATTTTAAAACATATTTCATATATATATATTTTTTTATGATAATAAAAATGTAAAAAAAAAAAAAAAATTCTAACAAAGTTTCCTTAAAATAAAAGTTTAAATTGGCCCCAAAATTCCGGGTTGTTACAGGTGCTCCAGTAGTTTTTGCCACGAAGGCGGATGGGTCCCTCAGACTTTGTGTAGGCTAAAGAGAACTAAATAAACTCACAAAGAAGAATAGACACCCATTGCCGAGGATTGATGATCTCTTTGATCAGTTGGTTGGCGCCTCAGTATTTTCGCAAGTTGGACTCAGCCACGGGGTTTCGTCAGTTGAGAGTGGCTGAGGATAGTATAAAGAAGATTTTCTTTAGGACTCCGGATGGTTTTATGAGTGGCTGGTGATGCCATTTGGTTAGACGAACGCCTCCGCATACTTTGTTGATTTGATGAGAAGGGTGTTCAGGGAGTACCTAAATAAGTTCGTGATGATCTTGGTGGATGACATCTTGGTCTTTTCTAGGAGCGAAATAAGTTTTCGTATGTGCTCAATAGGTTGAGCAAAGCCCGTTATGGGATAAACGGTGGTTTTGGAGCGAGACTGGCAAGGACATCCAGAGTTGGACAAGGGCTTAATTATTTAGCCGTTTTTACTAGTATCATCTCACGTAGGTCGTCTGAATTCGAAGGAGGTATCCCTTGGATGTTTGTCTGATATTGGTTTAGGCCTTTGGGGCTTGCATTTGGGGGATGTCGAGTTCGACTAGGGTGGTCTGCGTGAGAGATGGATAGTTGTGACGATTTTGCATGGGAGAATATCCTGATTTTCTCTAGAAGTGGAGAAAAGCATGCCCTACATCTTAGGGAAGTGTTGGAGACTCTTTGAGCGCATTTTCTTAAGACAACAAAGGTGGATGGAATTCTTAGCATCCTATGAGTTTGAGATAGCGTATACCCCTGGCAAGGGTAACGTGGTGGCAGACGCCTTGAGCAGAAAAAGGCTATCTTTGAGTCCATTGTTCGTGGAATGGCGAAGCTTGGAGTTTAATTCTATGTTTGACTTTAGACCTTCCGTTGACTTTGTACCCGGTTTGCTAGCCTCCTTGGAGGTTAGGCCTACTCTTTTGGGGCGGATTGGCAAGGCTCAGCGAGACGACCCACAGTTGGTTGAGTTAGTAGAGAAGCTCATAAGGGGGGGGGGGGGAGTCGTCCAGCCATTTGAGTAGGTACACCCTAGATGGTAAGGGGTGGTTGCGTAGAGACGGTAGACTTTGTGTACCGCAAGACGAGGGTCTGAGGAAGGCTATACTTGATGATGCACATCGGTCAAAGATGACCATTCACCCTGGTAGGGACAAGATGTACCAAGACATGAAGCGAGTTTTCTTTTTGGGCCGGTATGGAGAAAGATATGGCCGAGTATGTCGCTAGATGCTTGGTGTGCTAGCAAATGAAAGCAGAGCAGAAGAAACCCGATGGGTTGCTTCACCCATTTGGAAGTTCCGCTATGGAAGTGGGATAGTGTCTCGATGGATTACCGAGATCGAGGAAGGGTAATACAGGAATTTGGGTTGTGGTAGACAGACTTACTAAGAGCGCCCATTTCATACCTGTGAAGAGCAAGAGGACTGCTCCATGGCTAGCTTCAGTATATCTTTGAGAGATAGTTCGATTGCATGGGGTACCCTCTAGTATAGTGAGTGATCAAGATCCTATCTTCACTAGCGAGTTCTGGAAAAATTTGCAAGAAGCAGTAGGGACTCAATTGTGTCTGAGCACCACATTTCATCCTCAGACGGACGACCAGACTGAGAGGGTGAATCGTGTCCTAGAAGACCTTTTGAGGCTTTGTATCTTAGATTTTGGAGGTACATGGGAAGAACATCTTCCTTTGGTGGAGTTCGCATACAATAACAACTTTCAGTCTAGTATTGGTATGGCTCCTTTTGAAGCTCTTTATGGAAGGCCTTGTCGATCACCTACATGTTGGTGGGAATCTACGGATAAGATCTTGCTTGGGCCTGATATGGTTAGGGAGACTTCTGAGAAGATTGACTTGATTCGAAGAAGGATGAAAGCAGCGCAGGATAGGCAAAAATCTTATGCGGACAAGAGAAGGACGGATCTTGAGTTGAGGTTGGGGACATGGTTTTTGTCAAAGTATCTTCGTTGAGAAATGTTGTTCGCTTTGGGTCCGTTGGGAAGTTAGCACCGAGGTTTGTTGGGCCGTTTCCTATTAAGGAAAGGATTGGACGGATGTCATATAGGGTGGAGTTGCCCGACAGACTTAGTGGTGTTCATGATGTATTCCATGTATCACATTTGAGGAAGTGCTTACATGAGACCGCAGAGGTGGTAGGGCCGAGCTTGCTTAGAGATGTAGAGGTAGAGCGTGATGCGACGATTCGACGAGCTCCTACTCGCATCCTTTTGTCAGAAACTAGGAAGTTGAGGAACAGAGAAGTTCAGCTAGTTAAAGTGCAATGGGGAGATGACGAAAGCAATGCTACTTGGGAGACGGAAGCGAAGATGCGTTCTTTGTACCCATTTCTTTTTAAGAGTATGTCTTTTAACTTCTCCTTTATCGCTTGTCTAGTACTTATTTTATCTTTAGTATATCCTCTCGCTAGTACCTATGACCTTTAGATAGGGTAAATCTATGGTTGGAACATGTGTTTGAGACATGTTATGTTTGATGGATGCGTGTGGATGCAAGTGGTTGCTAGTGGTTGCTCGTGGATGCATATACACACACTCTAGACACTAGATCGGCTCAATCACTTCATATGGCATATTGCATAAAATTGTGTGTAGGAAGCTATATTTATGGATGTATAATGATTGTGTTATCATATGGATGATGCATTTTGGTGAATGATTGTGCACTCATGTAGATATTGTATGTGTCGATAGGGTTCTCTCGCATACATAATGGATGCATGGCACTATCATGGTTTGCATATGTTCATACATTAGATAGGGAACATATACACACACTTTTTGCATATGCTCATACATCATTAGAAACTGTTTAAAGGACAATGGATGCCCGTGTTTGATGGATTGAGTAGATGGTTGTTTGGATGGTAGGATATGCATTCTCCTTAGCATAGAGATTTCGGGGACGAAATCCTTTAAGGAGGGGAGAATGTAACACCCCGAATTTCGGTTAATGCTAAAATTCACAAATTAAAGAATAACTAATCCCAGATGTGGGAATTAGGGGAAACGGGTTGCACCATTGCGTTCGTCTCGGAAAAATACGCAAAATAGAGTATGAGTTTTCGAAAATCGGAGTCCGTATGAAGAAGATATGGACAAACGAAGTTAGGCAGAAAAACCGAAAACAAGCAAGAATGCACTGGCGCACTTGTGAAGTGCGCCAACACAAAAATGCACTGGCGCACTTGTGAAGTGCGCCAACACATTTTTACACTGGCGCACTTGGGAAGTGCGCCCGTGTCGGGACAGGAAACCTGCACAGTTTCTAGAGAGTTCTGTGGTTGGGTGCACCAGTTTGGGGTTTGGGCTTGGTCTTAGGGCTGGTTTCTGGAAGGTTCCGAAATCTAAGGGTCTTAATCTAATTTAGGGTTAATCTAATGTCCTAAAACACTTGCCTAATCCTATAAATAAGACCCTAAGCTAGCCCTAAATGGTCATAATCCTATCTCCTAACTAAACTATGCCAAAATTTTCTATGATCATGGCCTCCACTCAAAACCCTAGCCTCCATCCTATTTCTAAACTATTTCTATGAAGGCTTTCATGTGCATACAAGCATCTATGAGTTGTATGAGTGATCATTGGCTTGCATTCATCATCAAGTTGCAAGCTTTATGTTCAAGGCTAGAGTTTTTGGGTGATTTGTGGCAAGGGTTTGCTTATTGGAGTTTAGTGGTGAGTTTCTATAGACTTAACAATCAATTGTTAAATTGATTATGATAGGATATGATAAGATATGGCTATGTTTGTGGAATCAATGTGTTTATGCAAGTTTAGTATAGTGTATGTTGTGTGCTATATGCAAGTCTAATGCTATGTTTTATGATGCAAAACACTATGTTGAACATTGATTCATATGTAACATGTTATGCAAGCTATATGGGAGATTATATGCAAGTCTATATGTAACATGTTATGCAAGTTATGTATTTGGTTTTATGCATGCTAAGTATTTGGTTTTATGCATGCTATGTATGTGGTTTTATGCATGCTAAGTATTTGGTTTTATGCATGCTAAGTGTTTGGTTTTATGCAAGTTTGTCTCTTTTTATGATATGCATAATATATGCAAGTTTGTCTCTAAGTATGGCATGTTATGCAAGTTCATATGCAAGTTATGATACATATTCATATGCAAGTTATGATGCAAGTTCATATGCAAGTTATGATACATATTCATATGCAAGTTATGATGCAAGTTCATATGCAAGTTATGATACATGTTCATATGCAAGTTATGATGCAAGTTCATATGCAAGTTATGATGCAAGTTCATATGCAAGTTATGATGCAAGTTCATATGCAAGTTATGATACATGTTCATATGCAAGTTATGATGCAAGTTCATATGCAAGTTATGATGCAAGTTCATATGCAAGTTTATGTGCAAGCTCATATGCAAGTTGTCTCTTTTATGATATGCATAATGCAAGTTTGGGTTAAATACTAGTTGGGTTTAATGTATGTTCATATATGCAAGTTGACACCTTTTGAACCCATGATAAAGTTACATGCTATGTTGGCTAAACCCATGACCTTTGTGATGAATCTTCCCTTTATTATGTCGTGTTATGAGAACGAACTACGTGGGGAACGATGGGGTTAATATGCATGTTAATAAAATGATGTGAAATGGGTATGATTAATCATACCACAAATTAAATGGACGTAATTGGGAATTTACCTATTAAGTTAGGTCTACCCATATTATGGAGTTGGGAATTTACCTATTAAGTTAGGTCTACCCATACTATGGAATTGGGAATTTACCTATTGAGTTAGGTCTACCCATATTCTTAAAAATGTGTAATTAATTAGGCAGAATTAATTCAAATTATGGGGGTGATTAATTAGGTGTAATTAATCAACTAAGACACGAGGTTGGACCCTTTTGTAGAGGAAGTCTGCCCGGAACCGACCGGCCATCCAGCAGCTACAAATGATTGGCCCAATGTGAGAGGTCTTAGTCATAAATTAAATACGTGATTAAAGTAAAGACACGAGGTTAGACCTTTTTATGACAGAAGTCTGCCCGGAACCAACCGGCATATCCAGCAGTCATAAAAGATGGTCTAATGTGAGAGGTCTTTATGAGGTCATGATCTTAATTAATTAAGAAACACTTAACCATATTAGCATGTAGAGGGACATGAGGGGTTAAGTGGGTGCCTTGGGTGGCATGTGGAAATCTAGTGGGTTGCCTTGGGTGGCAATAGAAAATACGATTAGAATACTTAACCAAAGAGGAACATGTAATTAAACATGGGTAAAGGGTTAAGTAAGTGCTTTGGGTGGCATGTGGAAATCTAGTGGGTGCCTTAAGTGGCAATTGATATATGATTAGATGACTTAACCAAACCTTAACATGTAGGTGGGCATGATTATAACAGGGGTTAAGTGGGATACACTAGATAAAATAACAAGCTTAGGTGGTAGCTTGTGGGGGCCCATTTCAACCAATATCCCAAACGTATCTTAGTGGGCTCGACTCTAGTCGAATGACGGGACACGCATATTGGGCTTGACTATAAGAGGCCAAAATGGGTTAGCGGTGGCAACGCATGACCAACGGGTTTCATATGCGTGTGTGGACCCGGGCTGGTAAATAAGACGTTGTTGCATCGTGTAGATATAAGCCGTGCACCGTTAGTTTTATCAGATTGCCACGTTGGGGAATGGTACACCCCACGGTGGGGCCAGCACGGGTATCTACGTTAGGGAGCCGATCGAATGGGGAGTAGTGTGTACACCTAGTGGATTGTAGGGCCCCGTGGCGTCTACTTAGTCACCTAGGGGTACGCGAGAACTATTAAGTTAATTTTATAAGTCCAGGGGTGGGATCAACCTTTAAGTTAGGAATGACTGGTGTGGTGCAGTGTAGGAATTACCCTTGGGTGGGTAGATCTGGGGTGGTGTAATCCAGTAATTATCCTTGGGTGGATAAATGCGTCTTTTCGGTTATCTTAGTACATCCTGTGTTTAGTTGGCTACTTAGTGTAGTCATTATCCCCAGAGGTACCGTACCTTGTTTATATCATACCCTAATTACTTTAATGATTGTATTGTTAGGGTTATAGGACTCACTCAGACTTATGTCTGACCCCGTTGTTTCTTTATCTTTTTTCCAACCCTCAGGTTTTCAGAGTGGGCCTAGCACTAGTGGGCTTTGATCAGACTGCTTTATCTATCTTTTGGAGCTTGGACCGTGGATGTAAAGCTCAGTTTATCTTTTCTATTATGGCTATTAGGTTATGTAGTGGGATTATGTACTTTCATTTTTATCAGGATGGATATTATGTACTTGACTCTTATTTATGGTTTTGGTGTAACCAAACATGTTTTACTTTCCGCTGAAATTAAATGATGTTTTATATTCTCAAGTATTACTTATATCTGTCTTGTTGTAATTTTTCTGTTCTATATTCACTTAAAATACTCCACCGATGTTATGGCATTCCCTTAGTGAGTGACCGTAGCGGGTGTGGGGTGTTACAGTGGGGGAAAACGTGGGCGTGGGAAAGTGGGAGACGAAAGTAACTGATCCGCATAAAAGATAATTGGACGGCAGATGCTGCGTTGGATGAATTGATATAAGCCCCTCTTTGTCTCTTGGTTTGTCCTACCAAGGAAATTTATTATATAGATTCCCTAGTTTATTCATCCATTCAATTTTGTCTGCCAAACTTTCACCTTTCAAAATAAGAGCACTATGAGCTTTCAGAACTGATTTGTATTGAACTTTGTTTGTAATCTTGAACAATAGGCTTGGCCCATCTCCAGGATCTTCTCCGCCCTTTTTCTTGTCTTTGGATTTTGAAAATTCATCCTCGTCAATATCTTCTATATTGCATTCCTCTAATGTGACGATGCCATGAAAATGTCTTTCCTCTTGCTTCTAGGTATATCCAAGCTTTCCACTTTTCTCATTTAGAACAAACCATCTCCTATTCTAGCCATTTCCCTTTCCACTCTTTTTCAATAAAAAAAACTGCTGTTATTTCACCACCAGGCCCAACTGTCTGTAAATTTGAACCTTCTTTTGTCTCTTTATCCTTCTGATTTGATTTCTCCTTCATTTGGTTCATGCTGCCACCTGACTGTTGTGATGCATTTTTGTTCAGATCAGGTGAAATTTTACTCTGTTATAGTTTCCATTTTAACTTATTATTGCTAGGGAAAGCGCTAGGGCCTGTACAACAATATATAAGGAAAATAGTTGGACTATCAATACTCAAAATTGCCAACCAATTGATCAAGTAACCAATGAGAGCCATATCTGACATGTGAAATAATGCAGTACATACACGGTTTAGAAATTTGCTTAAATTAGCAAATTATACTTATGTGCTGCTAAATGTTAATTAATTTTCTAAATTGACAATTGAAAATTTGGCTGGCAAATGAAAGTTGATATATAAAAATGGGTACAAAAAGGAAAAACATGTATAAATGGACATGTGTAATTGGTAAGCCCAATGAATACAGTAAAGTTAAGTCTGAACTTAAACAAAAGAGCATGATTCGTACTATACATATAGCTGAAGCTCAGCATAACTTGATCTATAAACTCATTTAAACATTTTATTCATATGTTATAATGCCATGAATTTACTCCTAGAAGGTATCTGAACTAACAAAAAGCACTGCCATGGAAAATCAAAAGTGCAAACTATAAATAAGATATTTGTTTTGGGATCAATGCATATTTCGTCAAAATTGGATAGTCGGTGCCTTTTTTGCCAGGCCAGGTATATAAGACTTATCACTATTTATAATAAATTAAAGGAGTGACAATTAGGAAACAAATAAAACACAATAGTTAACCTAGCATAATTCAGCCGTAAAACTCGCTGTGATTTTTTTATTGAGATTAAAGAGGCATCCACGGTCTTTAAAGGCTTGTCGATGCTGTCGGCAACTAATACCGCATCTTCTCCCACATTTTGTGCTATTACATGCCTTGAAAGCAACGTAACAATCTAAAAAGGAGGAAATAATAGTTTTAAAACTACAAAGTGAAGAAAATAGTATAACATAGTATTATAATAATCAATGTAGACACACAAAATAAATGTAAAGGCTGTTAAATTACAGGATAAATCACAACTGTATTGATGATAGTATTATAATATGTACCTCAGGTTTTGCGGCATGGATATTTTTTCAAACACCTTACGTGCATTGTGCATAGTGTCTAAAATTCAAAATAGCAATGAACTGGTTACAAATACTGTAACACCCACCTCCGTTAAGGTAACTCACAAAGGGAATGCCTTAACTTCGGTGGAGCGTTTTAGGTAAAAGATGCAGATAAATTACAAGACAGACAAATAAAACAGCAGAAAATAAAGTCATTTTATAAACAATGTGGTTCAGTCAAGCTTTTACAACAATTGTCTCAATCATACTTAAAAGTAATACATAGAACTTCTGTCTTGATTACAAAACTTCCAAGTATAAAAGAAGCATAAAAATAACATTGATATTCCCCAATAAAGCATGAACCAGCCATAGCAGTAGAAGAGAGAGTCCAAAGAAATACATTGACTATCTCCGTTCTTGGAAAGAAAACTGAGCTAAGTGGTAACATTTCCTCCCTGTGAACCTGGGGTGGGGGGAACGGAAGAAAAGAGGCGAAATAAACTAGGTCAGACATAAGTCTAGTAAGTCCAGTGACTTTCTGCATGTAAATAGGCAAAAGCATCATGACATGAATAAACTGAATATAAGACAATACCGTGATAACATGGATAACAAGATAACCTAAGATTTGCATAAGATATGATAAGGCCAGATAAACTATGTCTTTATCTTTTTCGCAACTACCTTGTTATTCTGAACTCTATATCTCTACACCCCCTAACTAGTGCCCCAACTAGTAATCTGTGTAAAATGATAATACGATAACGAGATCCCAATCCCCGCAATTGTGGTAGCCTTCAGGTGCACATCTAATATGAGGATCTTACCTCAATCAGCCTAATTGCCATGAAGATGTTAGATGTACCATTACTACCCTATCGATCGGCTCCCTACTTGAATTAATGTTCCATGTGTCTATGTCAGTAGGCCCTCTCTTGTGTGTAGATACCCTGAGTTGGTCCCACCATAAGGTGTATCAGTCCCTATGATTGCAACCCGACACGATTCAAGATGCACAGTGTATAACTACTTGTACCCAGTGCCTGCTTTTTCCCACTCCGAAGTACGTGCACACCCGTAATCCGTCGAAACCTACACTGACGTACCCCTTGCCACTATTTTGACCGCTTATAATCAGCCCAGTAATCGTGCCCTACCCTGCCTAGTTCAGGGTACCATGATACATCTATGTGGGTTACTGCTGAAATGGGTCCCCGTTACTAGGGTTTCCTACTGGTTAAGTTTGTGGGTCTATATATACAAATATTACCCACCTACACGAGATGTACTTAACCCTCCCATTGATTCAAACATGTTTATTTAACGGTTAAGTTTGTGGACCTATATTTACTAATATTACCCACCAACCCAATATGTACTTAACCCTCCCACACATTATGCCATATTGGTTAAGTTTTGTCCATTCATGTTAACTTAACCCACCCACTCATCATGTCATGTTGGTTAAGTGTTTCTTATTAACCCTTCTCACTCATCATGTTGGATTGGTTACGTGTTTCCTATTAACTTAACCCCGTTCATTCATCATGTTATATTGGTTAAGTATTTCCCATTAATTTAACCCCATTCGTTCATCAAGTTACATTGGTTAAGTGTTTCTTATTAACTTAACCACATGCGTTCATCATGAGGTATTGGATAAGTGTCATCAATCAATTCAAGTTAACTTAACCCACTCACTTGTCGTGTTATATTGGTTAAGTATTGCCTTCTTATGTTAAATTAACCCTCCCCATTCATCATATAATATTGGTTAAGTGTTGCTCTTTTTTTTAACTTAACCCTTCCACGCATCCTGTTATATTGGTTAAGTGTTGCTGTCTTGTTTTAACCTAACCCTACCCATTCATCATGTCATATTGGTTAAGTGTTTCTTATTAACTTAACCCTACTCATTCATCATGTCATATTGGTTAAGTGTTTCTTATTAACTTAACCCTTCTCATTCATCATGTTGTACTGTTTAACTTAACCCTGCTCACTTGTCTAATTAACATGTTATAATGGTTAAGTGTTATAAATTTACTAAACCCCACCTTCTTGTCTAATTAACATGTTATAATGGTTAAGTGTTCTAAATTTACTTAACCTTACCATTCTTAGCATGTCCGTTTATTGACATTAATTAATTTATTAATGCCCCAACCTTCACATTGGAACTGTTGTTTGCGGTTGCTGGATGTGTCGGGCGGTTCCGGGCAGACTTCTACCGCAAACTCATTCTAACCTCGGGTTTTGGGCTAAATGCGCTAACCTCTCACATTAGATCTGTTTTGTTGCGGTTACTGGATGTGCCAGGCGGTTCCGGGCATTTTTACACCGCAGCTAGATCTAACTTCGGGTTAGACATGTTTATCATTTAGCACATTTACCATACATGTCCAAGTCTAGATTTTATATGCTAATCATCCCAAATTCACAAAACTAGTCATGTTCCAATTCTCAAGTTATACCCGAACAAAGCTGATTGCAAGTTATGCCCGACAAATTAAAATCAAGTTATTACTCAAAATATGGTACACCCATATTTCCCAAATTTGCAATAATAGTCATGCCCCAAAAATCACACAATATAACACAAGCCCTAAGGTTTAGTCATATTGCACTGTACAAAATATTCTCCAAAAACCCCCAATTATGATTCACAGTATAAACTATGCCAAATTATAGCCTTTAATTACAGTGCATGCCAATTACCCAAAATCCCAATTTAGGCGTGTTCACATTTAACAGTTATCCCTATCTTACTATAGGTTTTCATGCCTAAGCCATATATCACTATACACAATAATCTCCTTCTTCCAAGTCATAAACTATCATATATATATGCCCCAATTTTAGGTCTTAAACCACAACATGTACTATGCCTTACATGTTTACGGTTCAATTTACGCCCCAAATCTCAAGTCATGTGTCCAATATACTTTATGCCTCAAATCTCAAGTCATATGTTTGATACACTTTATGTTTTAAATACAACAAGTGTTATGTCCTCAAATCAGTTATGCCCAATTATACATAATTTAATACTTTTCCCAATTTTAGCGCTGGCCATGTCCAAATCATATATTATGCCCAATTTTTCCCAACGTACGTTCATCTCTTATGAGATTTGTCTAAGGCTCGCAGTAGCCTGGCTATAAAAACAAAAAGGGAAGAAGGAAAGAAGAGACAAAGAATGGACATAATAATATCAATGAGATAGATCCAATGAATATATAAAAACAGATAGAAATAGGCATAATCTCAGATTTAGATTTATTACAATGTCAGAATCACAATTAAATTTTATTTCTCAAAGTAACATGAACTCACAAATTACAGAACGGTCTTGAATTCTGGGATCTGATTTCTGAATTTGATTAGCTATTCCTTTGATATAGACTTTGGTTGTTAACTTGAAAAATCTAATTTGAATGATTAAGGTGAAGGCTAGGTCACTTCATGTTACAACCCGCATTCTACGCATCGGAGGATCGTAGAATATTTATTTCTTTCCCATATATAGTCGTATGGTCATGTAACTTTGGGAAACAACCATTAGAGTCATTTCCCATGTTCATGATTTTTGCCGATTTTTAAATGATCGTTTTACCCCTAGCTGATCTTGTTTCGGCCATAACTTTTGAATGGAAAGGAATTTTGACCTAAAACTAATTTCATTAGATTCGTTTAATGGTTTACCTTTCCGTAGAGTGGTCACATGTGAGGAACGGACTTACCGTTTGGGAGATATGGCCGAAGTAAGGTTTCGGAAGGTGAAAAACTGCTTAACCAGGCCAAATAGGGTGATTAGTGAGTGAGCCCATAACCCATTTCGGGATTAGGGTTATGGGAAGGCTGAAATGAGTTAGGGTTTCATTTCAATTCAGTTTTCTACCCTCCACTTACCTTTTAGAAACCCTAAAAATGGCCTCCAACCTCTAAATCACCTTCTAATCAAGGATTAAGCTTAGCAACATAAAATCAAGGGAGACCTTCACCAAATCAACATTAGAGCTGCTATTTAGTATTGGGATTCGCACCAAATCAGAGTTTTATTTCAGATTTAAGTTCTATTTGTGGCTAAGGTGAGTGATTTGCACAGTTCCTTACTAATTATGGCTAATTAAGGGTAATTAGTGTTAATTAGCGAATTTAAACATGATAAAACTCTAGAGAAATATTTATAAAATTCGAAATGATGTCTTAGACCTCTGATGTAACACCCCGTAATTCTGTAACACTAAGATTCACAAATCAAGGCAGAATAGAATTTAAATTCAAAATCAAGGGAAACGGGCTGCGCCATTGCGTTCGTCTCGGAATTCTGCATGAAAACGAGTCTGAGTTTGCGTAAATCGGAGTCCGTATGAGGAAGATATGGCCTCCGGAAGATTCAGCAAAGTTCAAATTTCAAAACAGTTCAGAAAAGCGAATTCAAATTCAAAATCGGACCCAGATTGGGTTGGGCGGGAATTTTCCCGCCCAAGGCACCCAGGTCGACTGGGCAGTCGACTACCCAGGTCGACTGGGTAGTCGACCTGGGGGTCGACCCCCCTGACCAGGTCGACTGGGTAGTCGACCTGGGTCCCGAAATCCAGTTTTCTGCACCTAGTTCGTTTTTCTGTATCCGGACGCCATTCTGACCAGTTTCGTCCGCCTAACACTATATAAATAGCCCTAGTCTCCTTCTCTATTCACAATTCTTTTCTATCCTTATGCTGCAAAGATTCTTGGTGAAACATGGCTTCTTCCCCTCCTCTTAATTAAATAAATAATATATATAAAATAAATCAAGACGACGAAGTGCTGCTCAAGTTTGTCAAGAAGAGATTCGAATCAAGATTTAAAGCTTCAAGATAAGAATCAAAGGCTAACGTCGCACGAATCATAGCAACGCCTTCTTTCTATTCTAATCTAATCTCTGTAAGTCAGTTACTTTTTAGATTTGAACGTTTCTCTTTGTTCGTGACATGAATTAAAGGAATAAAAGAATATGCCAAATCTTTCTATTCGAATCTGTGCCTATATCTTTGGACTTAACTAAGAACTGTTATGATTCGATGACCGATAAGACTGTGACTATGAAACTATGGACCTTAAAAACCATATGCCTCTTTGACTATGAACATTGCCTATGACTATGGACATTGCCTATGACTACGGACATTGCCTATGACTATGAACATTGCCTATGACTGTGACTGTGACTATGAGAATTATTTCCTTGACTATGAACACAAGCCTGTCACTTTGACTAGGAAGCATAAACTATTGCCTATGACATAACAAGGACTACTGTGATTAAACACCTATGATTCCTGACTAGAAAAGTGTTGCTTAAGTTTTGTGACTATGAAATTGGGTCTAAACCCGATTCTCTATTCTGTCTGTTCTTGGTTTTCTTTGGTTTTAGACCTTGGGAATTTACCTATTAAGTTAGGTCTACCCATGTTCTTGAACCTACTCTGTCTATTCTTGGTTTTAGACCTTGGGAATTTACCTATTAAGTTAGGTCTACCCATGTTCTGAACCTACGTCGTTATTCAACCCTTTTCATGTCGTAATATTACCATATCTATATGCCTGTGAATTGTCATCTTATGACAATTGTTATGTCCGTTCTTTGATGGCATTTTGGCTCATTCCCTTCTATCCACGAATCCAGCTTTATTTATAATCTAGGTTGAACCACGATTATGCGAACGATGGGAATACGTTTTGGGGAAAACATGAAATTGACTAAACTTGGAAATTGGCATAATTTGATGAAAATTAGAACAACAAGTCTAGTTTTGGTAATGAACTGAAATTAGAATATTAAATCAGAATTGGGTGGCTAAATTAAGCATGATAAGTATGTTAGCATAATTTACATACGTCGGGCGTAAATGGAAAAGGGTTTGGTGGGACACAAAATAGGTAGTTGGTATGCAAATTAAGTTTTGGCATAAACGGGGAACTAGAATATGAAATCTAGTTTGGCATAAACTGTAAACTAGAATATAAAATCTAGTTTTGGCATAGACTTGTAAATGGGGGATGTTGGATCTAAATTGCTATAAACTGTAAGATAGGTAAATCAAGATTTGGGCCTAGAATACAAGTCCATTAGTAGGCATGGAAAATGTATAGGGTATAGGCCAAATTTATTTTAAAAAGGGAAAATGGACTTTGAGGATAAATTGTTAACAATTTATTTATATACAAAAGAAAGGTTTATTAACGACATCTCTTTTAATAATTCACCAGAAAGTTCTAGGGTGACAAAGAGGATAGTGTCTAGGCTTGAGTTTGGAAAATACAAGTTTCCTGCTCTCCCTGGCTATCCCTAACTGATCTGACGGACATGATGGTTACTTTCAAAACCTGATTTGAAAATTAATCAAAACCCTTTTGAACTTAGAGAACACGAATATGCCTAACCCGAGGTTAGACTGAGTTGCGAAGTAAACCTGCCCGGAACCAACTTAACACAATTAAGCTAGAATGGGAGGGTTAAGTCCATAGGAACACTTAACCAACTTAACACAGTTAAGCTAGAATGGGAGGGCTAAGTCCATAGGGACACTTAACCAAACTTATGGTAACAAGACCAGATTTGTAGGGGTTAAGTAACTAAGAAAACACTTAGCCAAACTAAAATGTTAACTAGACTAGAAGGTGGGGTTAAGTAAAGTTGATACACTTAGCCAAATTAACATGTTAACTAGACTAGAGGTTGGGGTTAAGTAAATACACTTAGCCAATTTGATATGTTATCTGGGCTAGACCGTAGGGTTAAGTAAACTTGAACACTTAACCATCAGGTTGTGATAAAAGATAGGGTTAAGTCTCAACATGAAAAGATAATACTTAACCATTAATAACATGTTAGTTAAGACAGACGGGCAAGGTTAAGTTAAAAAGGAACACTTAACCAATACAGGGTGAATGGGTAGGGTTAAGTAATAAGAAATACTTAACCAATTTAACTTGGTTTGTGGTGGGGTTAAGTCAACATGAATTACTGATAGCACTTAACCAGTATAACAGGATGAATGAAGAGGGTTAAGTTGGCTTGAATTGACTAATGACACTTAACCAATCCAAATTGACGGAAAAGGGAACTAAGTAGTAAACCTTAGAAAACAACGATTCTGGAAACTAAGAGGTAAATCTTAGTTAGTAAAACTAAGTAGTAATTCTTAGTATAACACGGGAAGGAGCGAATGTCCGTCTGAATAGAAAGAAGGCTCCAACGAATTGGGTTACGAAGCCCGAGGTTTCGAGGGGACGCGAGGGTACTCTTGGTATCCCTATGTGAGGCTGTAGATGATCCTCCTGGGCTCACAGAGGTTAAGGTCTGCGTAGAAGAACCAGGGTTATGCCTTGGTTGCAATACATGGCAACCTAAAGACTAGGATGGACTGGCGTGATTCGGCGAGAAAACGGTAGCCCTGTGATTGCAACTCGTCGTCTACCATCCATCTTCAGTCAATCGAGATATGTGAAGCGGAAAGGCGGAGAACTCCAAAAGACCATATACTTGCTATCTAGTTATGGGTGAGGATGGCCATAGGATAGAGGGGCACCGGGGACCGGCGTATAGTTCTCATTTTACAAGGTGTTCCTTTCATTAGTTGAGGGAGGGGTCAAGTGGGACCATAGCCACTGGAACAAAAGAAGACCTTAGCATCTGCATCGGGAGATATTTGAAAGCTCCCGACCGAGTTCTGTATTCCTTGATTTTCCCTGTCACAGGACTCGGACTGCACATTACAGGACATGTGCCTCTAGACAAGCGATAACGATTCACGATACATGCGTGGGGAAGTCTAGGAACATATACCACTCTAGGTAGTGTGTCCTAGACTTGGGGGCATCGTTTGACAGGTAGCATAATCCCTAGTTGAACTAGGTGGCATAAATCCTGAATCCGAGAAGCGTTCAGCAGACAGCGTAAAACTCTAGTTGAATCTAGAAAGCACTGGATAGAAAACCCTAGATTAGATCTAGGTAATAATTAATAAATGGATGCTCGAAGGCAAGGGGAAAATACAGGGATTGGGATCACGTTAT
Organism: Allium sativum; assembly: GCA_030737875.1. Taxonomy (NCBI): domain Eukaryota; kingdom Viridiplantae; phylum Streptophyta; class Magnoliopsida; order Asparagales; family Amaryllidaceae; genus Allium; species Allium sativum. The sequence goes on from CM060912.1 coordinate 438,685,123, forward strand.
CGTTACTAGTTGGGACACTAGTTAGGTGGTGTAGAGATATAGAAACCAGTATAACAAGGAAATATCAAAGCGGTGAAAGCATTAGAGCATATCCAGTTTATCTTATCTTAGCATACCTTGTGATTATCTTGTCTAATCTTGCTGACCCTATCATCTTGGTGTTATATTGTATTCAGTTAATTCATGTCGTTTTGTTTCTCCATGTTCACATGCTAGAAGTTACTGAACTTACTCAGGCTTTATGTCTGACTCTGTTTTCCTTTCGTCTTCTTTTCTTCAGTCCCCCCCCCCAAGTAGTAAAGGAGGGAATAGTATAGCTTAGGTTAAGTTGGACTGTCTCTCTTTCCCAGCTTGAAGATTTGCCGAAGTTTTGCTTGGATTCTCTTTTCAGATGCTATGGCTGGCTCTTGCTCAAATTGGGGAATATAAATGTATTTTTATGCTTCTTTTTGAAAGACAGATGATACTCTGATATTGTAAAGAAATTGTTGTACAAACTATTTTATCAATAAAGCAAAGTTTTATTTTCCGCTGTTTAATTTCTGTCTGTCTTGTAATTTATCTACATCTTTTTCCCAAAATGTCCACAGAACTTAGTGCATTCCCTTTGTGAGTGACACTAACGGACGTGGGGTGTTAGACGTGGTATCAGAGCTGAAGGTTACCGGATCAGATAAAAGATTTGAAAAATTATTTTCAAAACGGTTTTAAAGAAGCATTTTCAAGAGAAAAGATTTGTTTAAAAAGGCATATTCCCCAAAGCCATACGCACTATCTTCTCTTCCTCTGTTTGAATTCTTGTCTCCTTCTTTCTTAAGTCTCTGGGGCTCCTGGCTTTCTGGGAGATAACCTCATCGATGGGCGAAATAGTGCCTGGCTTCCATCCATAGCCGTAGTTGTTTCACCTACGGCCAGTTTTCTTTCAAGCTTATAGGGCTTTCTGTACGATGGAAGCAGCTTTCGAGAGATTTGTCAACATGACTACACACGGAAGGGGATGAGGAGTTTGGCTAAGCAACACGACCCTAGGATGAGGAATTCATGGATGTATATTTAGCTCACGAAGGAGGAAGAAATTATAAAACCTAAGACAAGAGGAAGTATTTTTACTAGGGTATGATAGGGCATATAACTAAGGACAAGGGCAAGAACGAGGAACAAGATTTTAAGAAGGGAAAGTACATACTTTCACCACCAAGCGTACCTAGGAGAAAGGTTGTGAAGCTCTGTTGAAAGAGTCTAGTTTTGATGTTCGTACTCTTCCCTTTGGTTTTAGCGCTTCGCATTTGTTCATATCCACTTCCATAGTTGAGTCTCTGCACCATAGTACTTGTATAGTAGAAAGATCCCACTAGAGTCTCAAAATCCAATTTGTGGTTCGACCAGTTTATTTTTTTGGTTAGTAGGGATTTGAGAATAGCTATCGAGTTTGCTTATATCATCTCACGTAGATCTTCTAAATTCGGGGGAGATATTCCTTAGGTGCTTGTCTGATATTGGTTTAGGCCTTTGGGGCTTGTACTTGAGGAATGTCGAGTTCGGTTTGGATGGTTTGCGTGAGAGATGAATAGTTGTGGCAGGAACTCCAAAGAGCACGTAGTGACCTTTCGACTCTTATAGTTATGGCATGGCGGATAAGAGGGAAACCTCTAATCATCTTAGTACGTATACCTGGTACCGTGATTGACATTTGTTTATTTTGGAAATGGAGATCCGGAACTTCACAATCGTGAAGTTAAATTAGTTAAGATACAGTGGAGTAAAGCTCAAGAAGGCTAGATACTAGCATCATACCCTTTTCCTTGAGGGTGCATCCTTGATTTCTTTGTTTTAGGAGCTTTACGCATAATTGATTCTCTCTTTCCAAAGTATATCACCTAGGTCGTATCTTTGATCCTTAGGTAGAAGCCAATGGATGTAAACATGTATTTGAAACATGTTATGGTTAATGGTTGCAAGTGGTTGATAATGGTTGCTTGTGAATGCATATGCATACGTATTAGGCACTAGATTAGTTCAGACGCTTTCATATTGCATTTACAGATATGTATTTGTTTGTAAATTGAACTTGATATGTTATCATATTGATGTTGCATATGGATGAATGGCTGTGCATGCATGTAGTATTTACTTAACTAGGGATGCTTGCATACATGATTGGACGCATGGCACTGACATGATTCGCATTAAGGAGGTCAACTGAATCAGTAGACCGCCTGATTTTGCATTAGATAAAGACATATACACACACTATGCATATGAACATGAAAGCATTAGAAATCTTTTAAGGACAATGAATGCCTGTGATTGAATGGTTGAGTAGATGGGTGATTGGATGGTAGGACACATTCATCCTAACTTGAAGATTTTGGGGACGAAATCCTTTTAAGTGGGGGAGAATGTAACACCCCGTAATTCTGTAACACTAAGATTCACAAATCAAGGCATAATTAGAATTTATTATCAAAATCAAGGGAAACGGGCTGCGCCATTGCATTCGTCTCGGAATTCTGCATGAAAACGAGTCCGAGTTTGCGTAAATCGGAGTCCGTATGAGGAAGATATGGCCTCCGGAAGATTCAGCAAAGTTCAAATTTCAAAACAGTTCAGAAAAGCGAATTCAAATTCAAAATCGGACCCAGATTGGGCTGGGCGGGAATTTTCCCGCCCAAGGCACCCAGGTCGACTGGGTAGTCGACCTGGGACACCCAAGTCGACTGGGTAGTCGACCTGGGTCACCCAGGTCGACTGGGTAGTCGATCTGGGGGTCGACCCCCCCTGACCAGGTAGACTGGGTAGTCGACCTTGGTCCCGAAATCCAGTTTTCTACACCTAGTTCGTTTTTCTGTATCCGGATGCCATTCTGACCAGATTCGTCCGCCTAACACTATATAAACAGCCCTAGTCTCCTTCTCTATTCACAATTCTTTTCTATCCTTATGCTGCAAAGATTCTTGGTGAAACATGGCTTCTTCCCCTCCTCTTAATTAAATAAATAATATATATAAAATAAATGAAGACGACGAAGTGCTGCTCAAGTTTGTCAAGAAGAGATTCGAATCAAGATTTAAAGCTTCAAGATAAGAATCAAAGGCTAACGTCGTACGAATCATAGCAACGCCTTCTTCCTATTCTAATCTAATCTCTGTAAGTCAGTTACTTTTTAGATTTGAACGTTTCTCTCTGTTCGTGACATGAATTAAAGGAATAGAAGAATATGCCAAATCTTTCTATTCGAATCTGTGCCTATATCATTGGGCTTAACTAAGAACTACTATGATTCGATGACCGATAAGACTGTGACTATGAAACTATGGACCTTAAAAACCATATGCCTCTTTGACTATGAACATTGCCTATGACTATGGACATTGCCTATGACTATGGACATTGCCTATGATTATGAACATTGCCTATGACTGTGACTGTGACTATGAGAATTATTTCCTTGACTATGAACACAAGCCTGTGCCTTTGACTAGGAAGCATAAACTATTGCCTATGACATAACAAGGACTACTGTGATTAAACACCTATGATTCCTGACTAGGAAAGTGTTGCTTAAGTTTTGTGACTATGAAATAGGGTCTAAACCTGATTCTCTATTCTGTCTGTTCTTGGTTTTCTTTGGTTTTAGACCTTGGGAATTTACCTATTAAGTTAGGTCTACCCATGTTCTTGAACCTACTCTGTCTATTCTTGGTTTTAGACCTTGGGAATTTACCTATTAAGTTAGGTCTACCCATGTTCTGAACCTACGTCGTTATTCAACCCTTTTCATGTCGTAATATTACCATATCTATATGCCTGTGAATTGTCATCTTATGCCAATTGTTATGTTCGTTCTTTGATGGCATTTTGGCTCATTCCCTTCTATTCACGATTCCAGCTTTATTTATAATCTAGGTTGAACCACGATTATGCGAACGATGGGAATACGTTTTGGGGAAAACATGAAATTGACTAAACTTGGAAATTGGCATAATTTGATGAAAATTAGAACAACAAGTCTAGTTTTGGTAATGAACTAAAATTAGAATATTAAATCAGAATTGGGTGGCTAAATTAAGCATGATAAGTATGTTAGCATAATTTACATACGTCGGGCGTAAATGGAAAAGGGTTTGGTGGGCCACAAAATAGGTAGTTGGTATGCAAATTAAGTTTTGGCATAAACGGGGAACTAGAATATGAAATCTAGTTTGGCATAAACTATAAACTAGAATATAAAATCTAGTTTTGGCATAAACTTGTAAATGGGGGATGTTGGATCTAAATTGCTATAAACTGTAAGATAGGCAAATCAAGATTTGGGCCTAGAATACAAGTCCATTAGTAGGCATGGCAAATGTATAGGGTATAGGCCAAATTTATTTTAAAAAGGGAAAATCGGCTTTGAGGATAAATTGTTAACAATTTATTTATATACAAAAGAAAGGTTTATTAACGACATCTCTTTTAATTATACACCAGAAAGTTCTAGGGTGACAGAGAGGATAGTGTCTAGGCTTGAGTTTGGAAAATACAAGTTTCCTGCTCTCCCTGGCTATCGCTAACTGATCCGACGGACAGGATGGTTACTTTCAAAACCTGATTTGAAAATTAATCAAAACCCTTTTGAACTTAGAGAACACGAATATGCCTAACCCGAGGTTAGACTGAGTTGCGATGTAAACCTGCCCGGAACCAACTTAAAACAGTTAAGCTAGAATGGGAGGGTTAAGTCCATAGGAACACTTAACCAACTTAACACAGTTAAGCTACAATGGGAGGGTTAAGTCCATAGGAACACTTAACCAACTTAACACCGTTAAGCTAGAATGGGAGGGTTAAGTCCATAGGAACACTTAACCAACTTAACACAGTTAAGCTAGAATGGGAGGGTTAAGTCCATAGGAACACTTAACCAACTTAACACAGTTAAGCTGGAATGGGAGGGCTAAGTCCATAGGGACACTTAACCAAACTTATGGTAACAAGACCAGATTTGTAGGGGTTAAGTAACTAAGAAAACACTTAGCCAAACTAACATGTTAACTAGACTAGAAGGTGGGGTTAAGTAAAGTTGATACACTTAGCCAAATTAACATGTTAACTAGACTAGAGGTTGGGGTTAAGTAAATACACTTAGCCAATTTGATATGTTATCTGGGCTAGACTGTAGGGTTAAGTAAACTTGAACACTTAACCATCAGGTTGTGATAAAAGAATAGGGTTAAGTCTAAACATGAAAGGGTAATACTTAACCATTAATAACATGTTAGTTAAGACAGACGGGCAAGGTTAAGTTAAAAAGGAACATTTAACCAATACAGGATGAATGGGTAGGGTTAAGTAATAAGAAATACTTAACCAATATAACTTGGTTTGTGGTGGGGTTAAGTCAACATGAATTATTGATAGCACTTAACCAGTATAACAGGATGAATGAAGAGGGTTAAGTTGGCTTGAATTGACTAATGACACTTAACCAATCCAAATTGACGGGAAAGGGAACTAAGTAGTAAACCTTAGAAAACAACTATTTTGGAAACTAAGTGGTATATCTTAGTTAGTAAAACTAATTAGTAATTCTTAGTATAACACGGGAAGGAGCGAATGTCCGTCTGAATAGAAAGAAGGCTCCAACGAATTGGGTTACGAAGCCCGAGGCTTCGAGGGGATGTGAGGGTACTCTTGGTATCCCTCTGTGAGGCTGCCGATGATCCTCATGGGCTCACAGAGGTTAAGGTCTGCGTAGAAGAACCAGGGGTATGCCTTGGTTGCAATACATGGCAACCTAAAGACTAGGATGGACCTGCGTGATTCGGCGAGAAAACGGTAGCCCTGTGATAGCAACCCGTCGTCTACCATCCATCTTCGGTTAATCGAGATACGTGAAGCGAAAAGGCGGAGAACTCCAAAAGACCATATACTTGCTATCTAGTTATGGGTGAGGATGGCCATAGGATAGAGGGGCAACGGGGGCCGGCGTATAGCTCTCATTTTACAAGATGTGCCTTTCATTAGTTGAGGGAGGGGTCAAGTGGGACCATAGCCACTGGAACAAAAACAGACCTTAGCATCTGCATCGGCAGATATCTGAAAGCTCCCGACCGAGTTCTGTATTCCTTGATTTGCCCTGTCACAGGATTCAGACCGCACATTACAGGACATGTGCATCTAGACAAGCGATAACGATTCGCGATACATGCGTGGGGAAGTCTAGGAACATATACCACTCTAGGTAGTGTGTCGTAGACTTGGGGGCATCGTTCGACAGGTAGCATAATCCCTAGTTGAACTAGGTAGCATAAATCCTGAATCCGAGAAGCGTTCAGCTGACAACGTAAAACTCTAGTTGAATCTAGAAAGCACTGGATAGAAAACCCTAGATTAGATCTAGGTAATAAATAATAAATGGATGCTCGAAGGCAAGGGTAAAATACAGGGATTGGGATCACGTTATCGTTACTAGTTGGGACACTAGTTAGGTGGTGCAGAGATATAGAAACCAGTATAACAAGGAAATAGCGAAGCGGCGAAAGCATTAGAGCATATCCAGTTTATCTTATCTTAGCATACCTTGTGATTATCTTGTCTAATCTTGCTGACCCTATCATCTTGGTGTTATCTTGTATTCAGTTAATTCATGTCGTTTTGTTTCTCCATGTTCACATGCTAGAAGTTACTGAACTTACTCAGGCTTTATGTCTGACTCTGTTTTCCTTTCGTCTTCTTTTCTTCCATTCCCCCCCCCCCAGGTAGTAAAGGAGGGAATAGTATAGCTCAGGTTAAGTTGGACTATAACTCTATCCCAGCTTGAAGATTTGCCGAAGTTTTGCTTGGATTCTCTTTTCAGATGCTATGGCTGGCTCTTGCTCAAATTGGGGAATATAAATGTATTTTTATGCTTCTTTTTGAATGACAGATGATACTCTGATATTGTAAAGAAATCGTTGTACAAACTATTTTAACAATAAAGCAAAGTTTTATTTTCCGCTGTTTAATTTATGTTTGTCTTGTAATTTATCTACATCTTTTACCCAAAATGCTCCATAAAACTTAGTGCATTCCCTTTGTGAGTGACACTAACGGACGTGGGGTGTTAGATCTGATAAGAATTTGGGTTAATTTGGTTAAGTTTTGCTAATCATATCCTTAGTTTCACCAAAACATGCTTAAGGGAAAATATGGGGTTTTGGCTATGTTTGATCCATTTTAACCTATGATATTGATGTTTTGGTGTTTAAGGTCACTTCTACTTGTTGCTATGACTTTGTGGTATGCTTTGTGATTGATTCGAATACTTAGAATGGTCGAAAACGTCGTCGAATGGCGTAAAACACTCGCTGGAAAAGTTGCAGAAAAACAGTGCAGGCTTTCGGATCGGATCGGATGGATGCGCTCGGACCGGGCAAAGGATAACCGAACCGAACCGTAGCTTAGCACAAGAGAAGTATGGCAAAAAGGAAGGCCACAAAGGTTGAACTGGGATCGGATCAGAGCGTATGGGAATAGGAATAGAGATCGGAGCGGATGGGAATAAGGAAGGGGATCGGATCGGACCAGAAGGCCAAGCCAGGAGCTAAGAGAGAAGGACGGATGGGATGGTGACAGGGGACCCGAACCGAACCGATGGAGTAATCAAACCCGAACCGAACCAGTTGCTGAAGCGTCACACTGAACGAGATGCATACACCCGAACCGAACCGGTTGCTGAAGCGTCACACTGAACGAGATGCATACACCTGAACCGAACCGGTTGTTGAAGCGTCACACTGAACGAGATGCATACACCCGAACCGAACCGCCAGAGGGGAATAACTATGAGCGAACCGAACCGATGGCAAGGAGGAATCCAAACCGATCCAGTATTGACCAATAACCCGAGATGCAAAGGTAGTCCAAATGGAAGTTAGAGCTCGGGATCCAGTTGGGAACCAATGAGTTCACTTCATGGTTAGGCTTTGTTGCGGGACGTGTGCTAAGGAGTTGTCGACGTTCATAACTTCGATTCACCATTGAAAATGAATGATAGGTTACTTATCAGTGCAGTAGAGTCACTATGACTCGAGGGGCAAGGTGATGGTAGCAAGACTACGTTATCAGTGCAGTAGAGTCATTATGACTCGAGGGGCAAAGTGATCGTAGTAAGACTATGAGCCAGCGTAGATGGGGTGAATAACTCCATGGGGCAAGTGGACATAGTAAAGGATTGGTAAAGCTATGAGCCAGTGCAGATGGGGTGAATAACTCCATGGGGCAAGTGGAAATAGCAAAGGATTAGTGGCTATGTATCAGTGCAGTGAAGCCATTTATGACTTCATGGGGCAAGGTGATCATAGTAAAGTATTGGGGTGATCGAAGTGGTGAATATCGTATGCTTTACACACTGAGTGAGAGATGTGAGGATGGTTTCTATGCTTGATTATTTGCCATCACTATGACATGCACACCCCCACCCCCGTAACTTTACACCATATGTTATTGGCACCTTAGAGTGTTGTACAGTATGTAGTGCTAACTCTTTGGTTGCAGGTCCAGGTTCAGGTATGGTTTAGTATACATGTTATTGTTCTGATTAGATGCTTATCGCTCATACCAGACTTTTGTCTGACCCAGAGTTTTATGTCTCTTCTTATTACTCTGGGTGCTCACACGAGCAGACTAGAGACAGGTTAGCTGGTGGTGCGCGAGTAGCTGATTCGGAGGCGAGCAGGAGGCTTCCACGTATGATATATAGAAATTCTCCCTGTGTCGTTGGTGGTCGCTACTTGGGCATTAGTAGTGTACCTCCTTTATCTTGATTTTGCTTTTTGAGACATTTTGAAAAGTTGTAATAATGTTGGCTTTGGATCATAAGCTGTACTTGGATTTTCCGCTGATATGTTAATTTGTTTTCAGCTTATGCACTGTATCACCTGTTTTATGTCAAGTATGTTGTTATTATATTTTGTTCCATGCGCTGTGAGACATTCTACAGTTTCTTTGTTTGGTTCTTCGTCTTCTTTCTTTTCTTCTGACGACCATCCCGTCTAACTGGACATGTACACAGCGCATTTTTTGAGTGAATGTCGGTTGGTGCGGGGTGGGCCGTCGCACTTGGTATCAGAGCTCTAGGTTGCGTAGTTAACCTAGGGAAAGACACTAGGGAGAGATAGTACGTATATGAGAGCGCATATTTGTGATTACTTTGGTTTTCAAAAGCTATATATATACTATTAGTAGTATAAGAATGAAGTCGTACTGCACTAGCACCACTATGGGGTCGTTAATCGTTTTCTCTTTACAGATTGAACGATGAGTAGAGACACCAGGGGTGCTGGTAGAGGCACCAATCATGGGAATGCTCCTGACATAAGGACAATGTTCACCAACTTCATGAGGGAGATGCTTAGGGATGTTCAAGGGGTAGTTCCCAATCCCGGTAATGGTGGTGGTCCAATAGTGCAGGCGCCCAGGGTCGATTTTGCCAAGTTGTGCAAGGATTACACTAACCTTGGTGGGAAGCCGTTCCACGGAAAGGAGTCGGCCACAGATGTTCAGGATTGGTTGGATAGCTGTGATCGTATCTTCGACGACTTGGGTATTGAGGATGCGATGAAGAGAAGGCTAGCGTCTCGTCACCTGCAAGGGCGAGCGATGAATTGGTGGAATGCCATTAGAATAGCTACTCCAGAAGATCAAGTTACTTGGGATTAGTTCAAGGCTCGCTTTAGCGAGAAGTTCATTCCAGCTGCCCAGAAGTCAATGTTGTTTAAGATATTCTTAGAACTCAAGCAGAATGGTAGGGCAGTCTCTGACTATATTGTTGAGTTCGACACTTTGTCGAAGTATGGACTATCTCTTATCGATACTCCTGAGAAGAAGAATGAGAAGTTCATTACTGGTTTGGATGGATACTTGGGGGAAAGGCTTATTAACCACATCGATGAGACTTTTGAATCGATTGTTGGAAAAGCTTTGAGATCGGAGAGTCTCTACCCTAAGCCAAAGACTGAGGTTGCATCTGCAGAAGGGCCGAAGCCGCAAGCAAGCGGTGGAGGCAAGAATAACTCTCAGAATAAGAGGAAGCAGAACCAATCTAAGGATGGCTAGAAAAAGAGCAAGAAAGATGTTGAGTGCTTCAGATGTGGTAAGAAGGGCCATTATGCTAAAGAATGTCGGGCCAATCCAGCGGAAAGGAAGTGCTACAACTGTGGCCAAGTGGGACATCATAAGGATAAGTGTCCACAACCTCTTAAGGAGAAGCAGATGGTGAAAGCATATGCCCTTAATGCTATTCCTTCTTCGTCGAATGCCCCAACTGCGACGGAGAAAGGAAAGAATGTCGTCATTCAAGGTATGCTTTCTATTTATGATGTACCAGTTCGAGTTTTGTTTGATACTGGGGCTTCCCGTTCCTTCATATCTAGTGACCTAGTGGATAGGTTGGGACTGGAACCCAAGATAGTCGATAGACCGTTGGTTGTGACGAACCCAATTGGTGGTTCGACTAACCTTAGTATGATTTGCCGAAATTTGGTCTTATCGAGTCATGGATGTATGTTTGTTTGTGATTGCTTTGTTTTGGGATTTACTGGGTATGGCATTATATTGGGGGTCGATTGGCTCCAAAGATATGGGGTGGTGGTAGACTGTGAGGGCTTTTTGGTGACAGTTAGTGCGGATGATGGGCGGAGGGTAGTGTTTGGTAGTCTACCGAGTGATGGGGTAATGGCTAGTTTTATAAATTCCCTCGACATCCCGCATGATGAGTTGTCAGATGTGCCCGTAGTTGGCCAGTATCCGGACGTCTTCGAGGAGGTGACCGGGCTTCCACCACACCGAGAGATTGAGTTCCGTATTGATTTAGTGAAAGATGCCAGACCTATAGTGATGCCACTTCGTCGTATGGCACCAAGGGAGCAGCGAGAGCTCGGGGTGCAAGTCAGCAATCTTTTGAAGAAAGGGTTTATTAGAAGAAGTGTCTCCGAGTGGGGAGCACCAGTTGTGTTTGCCACTAAGGCAGATGGTTCCCTTCGTTTGTGTGTGGACTATCGCGAGTTGAATAAGGTGACGTGGAAGAATAAGTATCCTCTACCGCGGATAGATGATTTGTTTGATCAACTGGAGGGAGCAAGAGTGTTCTTCCAGTTGGACCTCGCGATAGGATTTCATCAGCTCCGAGTAGCAGATGAGAGTGTTTCGAAAACGACATTTAGGACGCCGTCTGGATTCTATGAGTGGTTGATTATGCCATTTGGGTTGACCAATGCACCAGCATACTTTGTGGATCTTATGAATCGGGTATTCAGAGATCAGTTGAATAAGTTTGTTCTTGTGTTCGTAGATGATATCCTTGTTTACTTGAGGACAGAGGAGGAACACAAGGGACACTTGAGGATAGTGATGGAGGTGTTGAGGAAACACCAATTGAAAGCGAAATTCTCTAAGTGTAACTTCTGGAGAAGGGAAGTGAGATTTTTGGGCCATGTTGTTTCAGAGAATGGTATTGCCGTGGACCCTGCGAAGGTGGCTACGGTACAGGATTGGCCTACGCCCAAGAGTGCAACAGATGTAAGAAGTTTCTTAGGGTTAGATGGGTACTATCGTAAGTTTATCCAGGACTTCTCCAAGATAGCAGCACCGTTGACTCAGTTGACTAAGAAGAATCAGGCCTTCGTCTGGGACGGAGTATGTGGGAATGCATTCAAGAGTCTAAAAGAAAATTTCACGCATGCGCCAGTGCTAGTCATTCCTAAAGGGAATGAAGAAATGACGGTATACACGGATGCTTGTGGTACCGGATTAGGTGCTGTGTTGATGCAAGGAGGTAGAGTTGTAGCTTATGCTAGTCGACAACTAAAGACACATGAGAAAAAGTACCTTACCCATGATTTGGAACTAGCAGCGATCGTGTTTGTAACGACCCGCATTCTACGCATCATAGGATCGTGGAATATTTATTTCTTTCACATATGAAGTCGTATGGTCATGTAACTTTGGGAGACGATTATTGGGGTCATTTCCCATGTTCATGATTTTTTTGTCGATTTTTAAATGACCGTTTTGCCCCTAGTTGGTACTGTTTGTCCATAACTTTTGACTGGAAAGGAATTTTTACCTAAAACCACTTCCATTGGATTCGAATGATGGTTTCTATTTCCGTAGAGTGGTTACATTAGCCAAACGGACTTACCGTTTGGGAGATATGGCTGAAACAAGGTTTAGAAGGTGAAAAACAGCTAATCAGGCTTAACCGGGTGATTAGCAACTAGGCCCAATGGGAGATTTCGGGATTTGGGGTATTTAAGGGCTGCTAGGGTTAGGATTTCGGTTTTAGACTCATTTTTCCAGCCGCCACTTACCTCCTTCAAGCTCTAGCAATGACCTCCACCTTCTAATTTCATCCCAAATCATCTCTAATCACTTTCTAATCAAGTTTTGGCCTAATCTACATCAAATCAAAGAAGATCTTCACCAAATTAGCAAGAGAGCTGCTGGAACACATAGTGATTGGATCCAAATCAGAGATTATTTCAGATCTAAAGTTTGTTTGTGGCTAAGGTGAGTGATTTGCATAGTTCCTCACTAATTATGGCTAATTATGGTAATTAGCGAAGATTAGCGAAATTATGGCTCAGAAAAATCTAGAAAAATTCCCAAAATTCTAAAACATCATTTTATGCCTCTGATATGAATTTGGGTTAATTTCGACTAATTTTGCAAATCCCGGAATTTGGGGGATTAATCGGTGATTAGTGATAAATAGCGAATTTATGCATGTTAAAAATCTGGAAAAATATTCAGAAATTATGAAATATTGTTTTAAGCCTCTGTTAGAAAATTTGGCTTATTTGGATAAGTTTTGCTAATCCTATCGTTAGATTTGCTTAAACATGCTTAAGAGGGAAATATGGATTTTTGGGTATGTTTGATCCGTTTTGACATATCATATTGTTGTTTTGCTGTTTGTGGATGTTTATACATGTTGCTATGACTGTATGATGTGCTTTGTGACTGATTTCAATAGTTAGAATGGTCGAAAACGCCGTCGAGAGGCGTGTAAACCGTCGCTGGAAGTTGACCCGGATCGGATCGCTTATTCCTCCTACGACCCGACCCGATCGTGGTTAGACCCACGAGACGAATCGATGCAGCGCCGTGCCCAAACTGAAGTACTTCGATCCGGATCGCGAGTGAGCTCTACGACCCGATCCGTGTGGAGGTGGAACCCGATCCGATGCACCCACGATCCACGAGTCGCGATCCGAAGCTGGTCACGATCCGACCTGGAGATGAAGCCACGAACCGACGCCAAGGAGCATGGAGCACGATCCGAAGGGGTCCTCGATCCGATCGACCACGAGTGGAAGAAGGAGCCACGAACCGTGCTTGGGGAGGGCGAACCGCGATCCGAACCAGATGAGGCCGATCCGATCCGATGAAGAATGTTGAAGGCCGATCCGATCCAATTCGATGGTGATGACCAATAACCCGAGATGCAAAGGTAGTCCAAATGGAAGTTAGAGCTCAGGATCCCGGAACCAGTTGGGAACCAATGAGTTCACTTCATGATTGGGTTTTGCTGCGGGACGTGTGCAAAGGGGTTGTCGGTATTCATAACTTTGGTTCACCACTGAGAGATGGATAGTGGGCTTGTAGTGATAGTTACACGGGATTGGATTCCGTCATGGCCCAAAGTATTAGGTGACCAAAGTAGTGGATATCGTATGCTTTATGCACTGAGTGAGGGATGTGAGGATGATTGCTATGCTTGATTGTTTGACATCACTATGACATGCACACCCCCACCCCCATTATCTTTACACCATTTGAAAGGGCACCTTAGAGTGTTGTACAGTATGTAGTGCTAACTCTTTGGTTGCAGGTCCAGGTTCAGGTATGATTGGATTATACCTGTTATTATTCTGTTTAGATGCTTATCGCTCATACCAGGCTTTATGTCTGACCCAGAGTTTTATGTCTGTTCTTATTACTCTAGGTGCTCACACGAGCAGACTAGAGACAGGTTATGGTTAGTTGGTGATGCACGAGTAGCTGATTCGGAGGCGAGCAGAAGGCTTCCACGTATGATATATAGATATTCTCCTTGTGTCGTTGGTGGTCGCCACTTGGGCATTAGTAGTGTACCTCCTTTATCTTGCTTTTGCTTTGAGACAGTTTGAAAAGTTGTAACAAGCTATATTTTGGATTTCCGCTGCTGTGATGCTCAGTTCTGGTTTTTAGCTTATGCACTGTCTCTTCTGTTTTATGTCAAGTATGTTATTATTATATTTTGTTCTATACGTTGTGAGACATATTACAGGTTCCTTGATTAGCCCATTATCTTCTTTCCTTTTCTTCTGACGACCGTCCCGTGCTAACTGGGCATCTGTACAGCGCACCTTTGGAGGAAATGTCGGTTGGTGCGGGGCGGGCCGTCACACTTGGTATCAGAGCCAGGTTGCGTAGTTAACCTAGGAAAAGACACTAGGGAGAGATAGTACGTATATGAGAGCGCGTATTTGTGATTACTTTTGTTTTCAAAAGCTATATATATACTATTGGTAGTATAAGAATGAAGTTGTACTGCACTAGCACCACTATGGGGTCGTTAATCGTTTCCCCTTTTACAGATTAACGATGAGCCGATATCCTAGAGGTGCTGGTAGAGAGACCAACCATGGGAATGCTCCTGACATGAGGAAAATGTTCACCAACTTCATGAGAGACATGCTTAGAGATGTTCAGGGAGCAGTTCCCAATCGCGGAAATGGTGGTGGTCCAGTAGTGCAGGCACCGAGGGTCGATTTCGCCAAGTTGTGCAAGGATTACACTAACCTTGGTGGGAAGCCGTTCCACGGAACGGAGTCGGCCACAGATGTTCAGGATTGGTTGGATAGCTATGATCGTATCTTCGACGACTTGGGTCTTGAGGATGCGACGAAGAGAAGGCTAGCGTCTCGTCAGCTGCAAGGGCGAGCGATGAATTGGTGGAATGCCATTAGAACAGCTACTCCAGAAGATCAAGTTACTTGGAATCAGTTTAAGACTCGCTTTTGTGATATGTTTATTCCATCTGCTCATAAATCAGAACTGTTCAAGAAGTTCTTGAAGCTTAAGCAGAACGGTAGAGCAGTCACGGAGTATATCGCTGAATTCGACACTTTATCGAAATATGGATGGTCCCTTATCGATACAGTCGAAAAGAAGAACGAGAAGTTCATAACTGGCTTGGATGGGTACTTGGGGGAAAGACTTATAAACCATATCGATGAGACGTTCGAGTCTATTGTAGGGAAGGCATTAAGGTCAGAGAGCCTTTTCCGTATGTCGAAGACTAAAGTTGCTACGACATCTGCAGAGGAGCCAAAGCCGCAAGCAGGCGGTGAAGGCAAGAAGAATTCTCAGAACAAGAGGAAGCAGAACCCGACCAAAGATGGTCAGAATAAGAAAAATAAGAAAGATGGCGAATGCTTTAGTTGTGGCCAGAAGGGCCATTACGCCAGAGATTGTCGAGAAAAGCCTGGGGAAAGGAAGTGCTTTAACTGTGGCCAGGCGGGACATCACAAGGATGATTGCCCACAACCTCCTAGGGAGAAGCAGATTGTGAAAGCGTATGCAATCAACGCTGTTCCTTCTTCGTCAAATGCCCCAACTGCGGCGCAGAAGGAAAAAGGTGTCGTTATTCGAGGTATGCTTTCTATTTAAGATGTTTTGATCGGGTTTTGTTTGACAAACCTGAGTTAGTCGATAGACCTTTAGTAGTGACGAACCCGATTGGTGGTTCGACTAGTTTTGGCATGATTTGTTAATGTGGTCTTATCGAGTCATGGATGTATGTTTCCTTGTGATTTATTTGTTTTGGGCTTTACTGGGTTTAGCATTATTTTGGGGAGTCGATCTACTCCAAAGGAATAAGGTGGTATTAGGTACCTACCTAGTGATGGCGATGGTAATTGGAGTTAAGGAAGCTAAGAGGTTATCGTTGTAATAAGTTCTAGTTGTCTCTGGGAGGCAAATGAGTACTCCAGTGCTAGATTGTTTTACTAGTATCACCTCATGTGGATTGTCCGAATTCGGAGGAGATGTTCCTTGGGCGCTTGTCTGATATTGGTTTAGGCCTTTGGGGCTTGTGCTTGGGGAATGTCGAGTTTGACTAGGATGGTTTGCGTGAGGGATAAGTAGATGTTGTGATTTTTCATTGAATGATATCTTGGTTTACTCGAGGAGTGATGGGCAGACGGAACATGATAAGACTGTTCAATGGTATAGACTGGCCAGAGTTAGACTCGATAGGGTTATGAGATTGCTCGAGTGGGACTCGGGAAAGATGCAAAGTAATGGATTGTTTAGGACCCTATATTGATGTTCTCTATTGGATAGTAGAACTTTGAAGGAATAGGATGTGTTCGTTGATCATGGAAGATACAACGAAGATTAGGGCGATTCAAGTTGGACTTGAACTCGTAAAAGAAAATGGGTGTTCGTTGATCTTGGAGATGCAACGAATAGGGAGATGACTCACGTTGGACTAGAGTTTGTCACTAATGGATACTCAAGACTGGGTCTGAGTTATAGATTGACTCGAGTTGGACTCGAGAAGGCTGCAAGGAATTTGATTCGGCTCGAGTTGGACTCGAGAGGGCAGCAAGATAATGGATAGACTTGGGTTGGACTCAAGTATTTTAGGAGGACTAAAAGCAGGGGTATCTGGGGACACCCGTTACCTTGGATCCGTTGGACGTGATCTAGTTATCCTTGAAGGATAAACGTACGTTGGACGTACGGTAGTCCGATTGGAGGCTGGGCTTCCATTAGCTTAATTATCCTTGGAGGATAAACGTACGTTGGACGTACGGTAGTCCGAAGGGAGGCGGGGCTTCCATTGGCCTGGGATTGGTTGGACCAGTCAAGTAGGCATCGGTGTATGTATGGAGGCTGGGCTTCCATTAGTTAGTGATGTTGGTTGGACCAGATTGACTGGAATCGACATATTGGGATTGGTTAGACCAATCATGTAGGTGTCGATGTGTTTATGACTTTAGCAGGTGATAGATAGGATTTGTTTGATGGATGTTATGGTTGCTATGTTTGTTCCTATCTTTCTTCTCTTGAGTAGACTATCACCTGTAGGGTTCCAGCGAGGGGGAATAAAGTGATTGTAGTAGGACTATGAGCCAGTGCAGTAGAGTCGTCATGACTCGAGGGGCAAAGTGGACATAGCAAAGGACTAGTGACTATGGATCAGTGCAGTGGAGTCGCCATGACTCCATGGGGCAGAGTGATCATAGTAAAGGATTTGGGTGCAGTACTAGTTGCATTGAGTAGGAGACATGCCAGTTTAGGGGTTTTGTTTCTAGGATGGAAGCAACTAGAGTATGTCACAGGATATGATTTCAGACCCAAGACTGAATTGGATTCAGAAACGCTAGTAAGCTTGACGATTAGATCGATTTTTATTGAGTGGATTGTTTCCAGTTAGAAGGACGATCCTAATCTATTGGAAACCATCTCTAGGGTAGAGATGGGTATCGATGGAAAGAGAATGATTAAGTAAGGATTTAATCGAGAAGGGTGGCTTCAAAAGAATAAGGGACTAGTTGTACCCAACGTAGATGGACTGAGAGGTGAAGTGCTTAGAGCATATCATCACTCGAAATTGACTATACATCCCAGTGGTAACAAGATGTATTGAGACATAGAGCAGATCTACTACTGGGAAGGGATAAAGATAGGCAGAAGGCTTATCTCGATAAGAGACGAAGAGATTTGGAATTCTTCGTTAACGACTTGGTGTTCGTCGAGATCTCTCCATTGAGAATGTGATTCGGATTGGTTGGAGAGGTAGGTTAGCACCAAGATTTGTTGGCCCATTCCCAGTCCTCGAGCAAGTTGGGAATTTGGCGTATGAGGTAGAGCTACCTGACAAGATGGCGGGAGTTCACAACATATTTCATGTTTCACAGTTAAGGAAATTTGTGCACGACCCTAGTGTGGCTATTTCACCTGATCAGTTGAATAACATCGAAGTTGAACTCGAGGCTGTTGGGAACCGCAAGTCTATGCGTATTGTTGGGAACGATACGAAGCAGCTTCGAAGGAAGACGGTGAAACTAGTCAAAGTCCGGTGGGGTGAGGATGAGAAAGACTGTACTTGGGAAACAGAGGAGGATATAAGGAAGAAGTATCCAGAACTCTTTGCCTAGTAGAGTTTTGGTAGTGATAGTTTCTTCCCTTGTTAGTAAACCGCATGCTATGATAAACTTGTTTTGCATGTTGATTGTTGTTTTATGGTTGATAGGCATGCGGGACCCTTTGTGTGTTTTGGTTAGGGAATTTCGGGGGCGAAATTTCTTAAGGGGGGAAGAGTGTAACGTCCCGCATTCTACGCATCATAGGATCGTGGAATATTTATTTCTTTCACATATGAAGTCGTATGGTCATGTAACTTTGGAAGACGATTATTGGGGTCATTTCCCATGTACATGATTTTTTGTCGATTTTTAAATGACCGTTTTGCCCCTAGTTGGTACTGTTTTGGCCATAACTTTTGACTGGAAAGGAATTTTGACCTGAAACCACTTCCATTGGATTCGAATGATGGTTTCTCTTTCCGTAGAGTGGTTACATTAGCCAAACGGACTTACCGTTTGGGAGATATGGCTGAAACAATGTTTAGAAGGTGAAAAACAGCTAATCGGGCTTAACCGGGTGATTAGCAACTAGGCCCAATGGGTGATTTCGGGATTTGGGGTATTTAAGGGCTGCTAGGGTTAGGATTTCGGTTTTAGACTCATTTTTCCAGCCGCCACTTACCTCCTTCAAGCTCTAGCAATGGCCTCCACCTTCTAATTTCATCCCAAATCATCTCTAATCACTTTCTAATCAAGTTTTCGCCTAATCTACATCAAATCAAAGAAGATCTTCACCAAATTAGCAAGAGAGCTGCTGGAACACATAGTGATTGGATCCAAATCAGAAATTATTTCAGATCTAAAGTTTGATTGTGGCTAAGGTGAGTGATTAGCATAGTTCCTCAATAATTATGGCTAATTATGGTAATTAGCGAAGATTAGCGAAATTATGGCTCA
Source organism: Allium sativum (assembly GCA_030737875.1). NCBI lineage: Eukaryota > Viridiplantae > Streptophyta > Magnoliopsida > Asparagales > Amaryllidaceae > Allium > Allium sativum. The sequence continues at coordinate 438,704,184 of CM060912.1, forward strand.
GAAAAATCTAGAAAAATTCCCAAAATTCTAAAACATCATTTTATACCTTTGATATGAATTTGGGTTAATTTCGACTAATTTTGCAAATCCCGGAATTTGGGGGATTAAGGGGTGATTAGTGATAATTAGCGAATTTATGCATGTTAAAAATCTGGAAAAATATTCAGAAATTATGAAATATTGTTTTAAGCCTCTGTTAGAAAATTTGGCTAATTTGGATAAGTTTTGCTAATCCTATCGTTAGATTTGCTTAAACATGCTTAAGAGGGAAATATGGATTTTTGGGTATGTTTGATCCGTTTTGACATATCATATTGTTGTTTTGCTGTTTGTGGATGTTTATACATGTTGCTATGACTGTATGATGTGCTTTGTGACTGATTTCAATAGTTAGAATGGTCGAAAACGCCGTCGAGAGGCATGTAAACCGTCGCTGGAAGTTGACCCGGATCAGATCGCTTATTCCTCCTACGACCCGACCCGATCGTGGTTAGTCCCACGAGACGAATCGATGCAGCGCCGTGCCCAAACAGAAGTACTTCGATCCGGATCGCGAATGAGCACTACGACCCGATCCGCGTGGAGGTGGAACCCGATCCGATGCACCCACGATCCACGAGTCGCGATCCGAAGCTGGTCACGATCCGACCTGGAGATGAAGCCACGAACCGACGCCAAGAAGCATGGAGCACGATCCGAAGGGGGTCCACGATCCGATCGACGACGAGTGGAAGAAGGAGTCACAAACCGTGCTTGGGGAGGGCGAACTGCGATCCGAACCAGATGAGGCCGATCCGATCCGATGAAGAATGTTGAAGGCCGATCCGATCCAATTCGATGGTGATGACCAATAACCCGAGATGCAAAGGTAGTCCAAATGGAAGTTAGAGCTCAGGATCCCGGAACCAGTTGGGAACCAATGAGTTCACTTCATGATTGGGCTTTGCTGCGGGACGTGTGCAAAGGGGTTGTCGGTATTCATAACTTTGGTTCACCACTGAGAGATGGATTGTGGGATTGTACGATAGTTACACGGGATTGGATTCCGTCATGGCCCAAAGTATTAGGTGACCAAAGTAGTGGATATCGTATGTTTTACGCACTGAGTGAGGGATGTGAGGATGATTGCTATGCTTGATTGTTTGACATCACTATGACATGCACACCCCCACCCTCATTATCTTTAAACCATTTGAAAGGGCACCTTAGAGTGTTGTACAGTATGTAGTGCTAACTCTTTGGTTGCAGGTCCAGGTTCAGGTATGATTGGATTATACCTGTTATTATTCTATTTAGATGCTTATCGCTCATACCAGGCTTTACGTCTGACCCAGAGTTTTATGTCTCTTCTTATTACTCTGGGTGCTCACACGAGCAGAATAGAGACATGTTATGGTTAGCTGGTGATGCGCGAGTAGCTGATTCAGAGGCGAGCAGGAGGCTTCCACGTATGATATATAGATATTCTCCCTGTGTCGTTGGTGGTCGCTACTTGGGCATTAGTAGTGTACCTCCTTTATCTTGCTTTTGCTTTGAGACAGTTTGAAAAGTTGTAATAAGCTATATTTTGGATTTCCGCTGCTATGATGCTCAGTTCTGGTTTTTAGCTTATGCACTGTCTCTTCTGTTTTATGTCAAGTATGTTATTATTATATTTTGTTCTATGCGCTGTGAGACATATTACAGGTTCCTTGATTAGCCCATTCTCTTCTTTCTTTTTCTTCTGACGACCGTCCTGTGCTAACTGGACATGTGTACAGCGCACCTTTGGAGGAAATGTCGGTTGGTGCGGGGCGGGCCGTCACAGTGTTTGCGCTGAAGATGTGGAGACATTATCTCTTGGGAGAAAGATATGAGCTGTTTACTGATCATAAATCGTTAAAGTATCTCTTCTCCCAGAAGGATCTGAATCTCCGCCAGCAGAGATGGTTAGAGTTCTTGGCTTCGTATGATTTTGATATAGCATACACACCTGGGAAAGGTAATGCGGTAGCCGATGCCTTGAGTAGGAGACATGCCAGTTTATGGGCTATGTTTATTGAATGGAAGCAACTGGAGTATATCGCAGGGTTTAATTTCAGACCAAAGTGCGAATTGGATCCAGAAATGCTAGCTAGTTTGGCGATCAGACCCACTTTGATAGAGCGGATTGGTTCCAGCCAGAGGGACGATCCTAATCTATTGGAAATCATCTCCAAGTTAGAAATGGATATCGACAGTGAGGAGATGAATTTGTATGGGCTTGATCGAGATGGATGGCTTAGAAAGAATGGAAGACTAGTTGTACCCAATGTGAATGGTTTGAGAGATGAAGTGCTTAGAGAATGTCATCACTAAAAACTGACTATACACCCCGGTGGTGATAAGATGTATCGAGACATGAGACAGACTTACTACTGGGAAGGGATGAAAAGAGTCGTTGGGAAGTTTATATACAAATGCATGAATTTCCATCTAGTTAAAGCCGAGCAAAAGAAGCCTAGTGGGTTGTTGCAACCATTAGAAATTCCCGAATGGAAATGGGAGCAAGTCTCGATGGATTTCATCGATGGTTTACTAAGGACTAGATCGGGACATGATTGCATTTGGGTAATTGTGGATCGATTGACTAAGAGTGCAAAATTTATACCAGTCAAATCGACCCGAACGGCAGCTAAGTTAGCAGAATTGTATATGAAGTGGGTAGTGAGATTTCATGGAGTGCCTAAAAGCATTGTGAGTGACCGAGACCCGTTGTTTACTAGTGGGTTTTGGAAGAGCTTGCAAGAGGCTCTGGGGTCAGAATTACATCTCAGTATCGCATATCATCCTCAGACCGACGGTCAGACGGAGAGGGTGAATCGTATATTGGAAGATCTTTTGAGAGCTTGTATATTGGATTTTGGTGGATCATGGGATGACCATTTGCATCTAGTAGAGTTTGCATATAATAATAGCTACCAATCCAGTATCGGTATGGCTCCATATGAAGCTTTGTACGGAAGACCGTGCAACTCACCATCATGTTGGATAGAGACCAGTGAGAAATTTATGCTTGGACCAGATGTGGTAAGAGAAACCTCGGACAAGATTAAGATCATTCAACAAAGAATGAAGGCTGCCCAAGATAGGCAGAAGAGTTATGCTGATAAGAGGAGGAGAGACTTAAAGTTCTCCGTTGGTGACTTGGTGTTTGTCAAGATTTCTCCGCTGAAGAACGTGATACGATTTGGCAGGAGAGGCAAATTGGCACCAAGATTTGTTGGCCCATTCCCAATTCTTGAACTAGTTTGGAATTTGGCATATAGAGTTGACTTACCAGAAAAGATGGCTGGAGTTCACAACGTATTTCATGTTTCCCAACTAAGGAAGTTCGTACATGACCCAGACTTGACCATTTCACCTGAGCAGTTAGAGGACTTCGAAGTAGAACCCGAGGCGGTTGGGAACCACAAGCCGATTCGTATTGTCGAGCACGATACGAAGCAACTTCGAAGGAAGGCGGTGAAGCTAGTCAAGGTTCAGTGGGGCGAGAACGAGAATGACTGTACTTGGGAGACAGAGGAGAGCATCGGGAAGACGTATCCAGAACTCTTTGCCTGGTAAGATTTACTTTGCGATTTAGTTATTCCACATACTAGGATAGGCTTGTTTTACTTGTTTGATTGTTGTTTTATGGCAAATAGGCATGCGGGACCCTTGTGTGTGTTTTGATTAGGAAATTTCGAGGGCGAAATTTCTTTGGGGGGGGGGGGGGGGGAATGTAACAACCCGCATTCTACGTATCGGAGGATCGTAGAATATTTATTTCTTTCCCATATGAAGTCGTATGGTCATGTAACTTTGGGAAACAACCATTAGAGTCATTTCCCATGTTCAGGATTTTTGCCGATTTTTAAATGACCGTTTTGCCCCTAGCTGATCTTGTTTCGGCCATAACTTTTGAATGGAAAGGAATTTTGACCTAAAACCACTTCAACTAGATTCGTGTGATGGTTTACCTTTCCGTAGAGTGGTCACATGTGAGAAACGGACTTACCGTTTGGGAGATATGGCCGAAGTAAGGTTTGGAAGGTGAAAAACTGCTTAACCGGGCCAAATAGGGTGATTAGTGAGTGAGCCCATAACCCATTTCGGGATTAGCGTTATGGGAAGGCTGAAATGAGTTAGGGTTTCATTTCATTTCAGTTTTCTAGCCTCCACTTACCTTTTAGAAACCCTAAAAATGGCCTCCAACCTCCAAATCACCTTCTAATAAAGGATTAAGCTTAGCAACATCAAATCAAGGGAGACCTTCACCAAATCAACATTAGAGCTGCTGTTTAGTATTGGGATTCGCACCAAATCAGAGTTTTATTTCATATTTAAGTTCTATTTGTGGCTAAGGTGAGTGATTTGCGTAGTTTCTCACTAATTATGGCTAATTAAGGGTAATTAGTGTTAATTAGCGAATTTAAACATGATAAAATTCTGGAAAAATATTTATAAAATTCAAAATGATGTCTTAGACCTTTGATATGAATTTGGGTTAATTTGGTTAAGTTTTGCTAATCATATCCTTAGTTTCACATAAACACGCTTAAGGGAAAATATGGGGTTTTGGCTATGTTTGATCCATTTTAACCTATCATATTGATGTTTTGGTGTTTGAGGTCACTTTTACTTGTTGCTATGACTTTGTGGTATGCTTTATGATTGATTAGAATACTTAGAATGGTCGAAAACATCGTCGAATCGCGTAAAACACTCGCTGGAAAAGTTGCAGAAAAACAGTGCAGGCTTTCAGATCGGATCAGATGGATGGGCTCGGACCGGGCAAAGGATCGCCGAACCGAACCGTAGCTTAGCAAAAGAGAAGTATGGCAAAAAGGAAGGCCACAAAGGTTGAACTGGGATCGGAGCGGAGCGGATGGGAATAGGAATAGGGATCGGAGCAGATGGGAATAAGGAAGGGGATCGGATCGGACCAGAAGGCCAAGCCAGAAGCTAAGAGAGAAGGACAGACCGGATGGTGACAGGGGACCCGAGCCGAACCGATGGAGCAATCAAACCCGAACCGAACCAGTTGCTGAAGCGTCACACTGAACGAGATGCATACACCCGAACGGAACCGGTTGCTGAAGCGTCACACTGAACGAGATGCATACACCCGAACCGAACCGGTTGCTGAAGCGTCACACTGAACGAGATGCGTACACCCGAACCGAACCGCCAAAGGGGAATATCTATGACCGAACCGAACCGATGGCAAGGAGAAATCCAAACTGATCCAATATTGACTAATAACCCGAGATGCAAAGGTAGTCCAAATGGAAGTTAGAGCTCAGGATCCAGTTGGGAACCAATGAGTTCACTTCATGGTTGGGCTTTGCTGCGGGACGTGTGCTAAGGAGTTGTCGACGTTCATAACTTCGATTCACCACTGAAAATGAATGATGGGCTACTTATCAGTGCAGTAGAGTCACTATGACTCGAGGGGCAAGGTGATGGTAGCAAGACTATGTTATCATTGCAGTAGAGTCATTATGACTCGAGGGGCAAAGTGATCGTAGTAAGACTATGAGCCAGCGCAGATGGGGTGAATAACTCCATGGGGGCAAGTGGACATAGTAAAGGATTGGTAAGGCTATGAGCCAGCGCAGATGGGGTGAATAACTCCATGGGGCAAGTGGACATAGCAAAGGATTAGTGGTTATGTATCAGTGCAGTGAAGCCATTTATGACTTCATGGTGCAAGGTGATCATAGCAAAGTATTGGGATGATCGAAGTGGTGAATATCGTTATGCTTTACGCACTGAGTGAGAGATGTGAGGATGGTTGCTATGCTTGATTGTTTGCCATCACTATGACATGCACACCCCCACGCCCGTAACTTTACACCATATGTTATTGTCACCTTAGAGTGTTGTACAGTATGTAGTGCTAACTCTTTGGTTGCAGGTCCAGGTTCAGGTATGGTTTAGTATACTTGTTATTGTTCTGTTTAGATGCTTATCGCTCATACCAGACTTTTGTCTGACCCAAAGCTTTATGTCTTTTCTTATTACTCTGGGTGCTCACATGAGCGGACTAGAGACAGGTTAGCTGGTGGTGCGCGAGTAGCTGATTCGGAGGCGAGCAGGAGGCTTCCACGTATGATATATAGAAATTCTCCCTGTGTCGTTGGTGGTCGCTACTTGGGCATTAGTAGTGTACCTCCTTTATCTTGATTTTGCTTTTTGAGACAGTTTGAAAAGTTGTAATAATGTTGGCTTTGGATCATAAGCTGTACTTGGATTTTCCGCTGCTATGTTAGTTTTTTTTCCAGCTTATGCACTGTCTCACCTGTTTTATGTCAAGTATGTTGTTATTATATTTTGTTCCATGCGTTGTGAGACATTCTACAAGTTCTTTGTTTGGTTCTTCGTCTTCTTTCTTTTCTTCCGACGACCGTTCCGTGCTAACTGGACATGTACACAGCGCACTTTTGGAGTGAATGTTGGTTGGTGTGGGGCGGGCCGTCACACTTCAGGTTTTAGCAGCATATAAACACCTATGAATTCGTGTGGAGAAAACAATAGGTTTAGGGGTCTTTTTATAGGTGTATAGGGAGGTTTAGAGCCTTCAGATCAGTCTAGAAGTTATCAGAATCGTCCAGAGTAGAATACCACGTCACACAGCGAATCAGAAAGCGACACGTGGCGAAACACGTCATTGTCCAGATATGTGCCAACAGTGGTCGACTCCCCTATAGGGGGTGGACACCTATGTCGATACCCCTATAGGGGGGTCGATACCTATGTCGACTCCCCCCGGTGGGGTCGACACCTCTGAGCCGGAAATTTCCCGCTCAGCTTGCTTTGACCCAAATTCGAGATTTGGACCCTATTTTGACTTTTGGAATTATTTTATATGTATATATATACTTCCTTGGACGTATACAAACTTCTAAGGCTTATAACTTCTTCATACAGTATCCGATTTACGCAAACTCGGACTCTATCTCAAGCATAATTCCGAGACGAACGCAATGGCGTAACCCATTTTCCTTAATTCCTACTTTTAAAATTAAGTATTCTTTATTGTTACTTTAATATTCACAGGAAATATGGGGTGTTACATTCTCCTCTCCTTTAAAGGACTTCGTCCCCGAAATCTCCAAGTCAAGGAGAATGTATCCTAACATCCAACATCCATCTACTCAACCATTCAATCATAGGCGTCCATTGTCCTTAAAAAGATTTCTAATGCTTTCATGATCATATGCATAGTGTGTGTACATGTCCTTATCTAATGCAAAATCCGTTGGTCTACTGATTCAGTTGACCTCCTTAATGCGAATTATGTCAGTGCCATGAGTTCATCATGTATGCAATTATTCCTAATCATAATTTATAACTTCTACATGAGTGCACAATCATTTATACGAATGCAACATCCATATGATAACACATCAAGTTTCAATTCATATAAATAAAAATTCACTTATGCATATGCAATATGAAAGGGACTGAGCCGATCTAGTGCCTAATGTGTTTATATGCATCCACGAGCAACCACTAGCAAACACTTACATCCACTTGCATCCACCAAACATAACATGTCTCAAACACATGTTTACATCCATTAGCTTCTACGTAAGGATCGAAGATAGGATCGAGAGGATATACTTAAAAGATAAAGACTAGCAAATAAATTTTACAAAAAAAGAGAGATCAAGGATATACCCTCAAAAAGGGTATGATGCGCGTATCTAGTCTTCAGTCTTCTAAGTCGCATCTTCTTGAGCTTCATTCCATATTGCTCTGACTGTCTTAACTTCATGATTTGCATAGATTCTTAATTTTTGTTTCCAGAATATACGTTGGAACTCATTTCACTGTCGCCTCCCATTCCACCTTTTCTTCTTATAGTATACTTGGCACTACAACTTCTGCCATGTCATGCTAACATTCCCAGAACTATCTCTTGAAAATAAACAGATGCTAACATGTTACCAAGCGTATATACTAAGATGATTAGATTCTTCTTCGTCAATCTAGTAAGTGGGGCCGATACCTTCATAAAGTCCTTAATTAACTTCCTATATTAGCCCACTAGTCCAAGAAAGCTTCTTACTTCTGTTGCATTCCTTGGGACCCTCCAGTCTTGCATCGCAATTACTTTTGCGGGATCTACTGCTATCCCTTCTTTGGGCGCCACATGTCCTAGAAACCTTACTTCTTCTCTCCAAAAATGACATTTTTAGAGAACTTCGCCTTAAGTTGATGCGCTTGGAGGGTATCCAAGACTTCCCTTAGATGCAAAGCATGTTCTTCCTCATTCCAAAATATCATCTATGCACAAGCGAAGTGAACCATCCGCCTTTGTAGCGAAAACAACTGGAGCACCCCATTTAGAAGTACTTTGCCTTATGAACCCTTTCTCAAGTAACTCTTTTACTTGTTTACTGAACCCTTCCTTTCCCTTGGAGTCATGTGTCGTACATGTAATGCAATTGGCTTGGCATTGTCAACTAGATATATGCGGAAGTCTATCTCGCGTTTTAGGGGATAAACCCCTAACCTAATCAAAAACATCTGTGTACTCATGGACTACTCTAACGGATCGAAAATCGTCGATAGGTGCATCAAGTGATTTTAGGTAGCTAAGCCTATCTGATCCCTTAAGATTGCACGAAATCTCGAGGGTATTCCCAAAGCAAGTCAAAAGTCTACCTACCCTCCTTTCACAATTACTAGCTAACCAATCCATGACTAGAATCAACCCATAGCCCATGAAACCAAAAACATAAGCATTACACTTAAACTCAATACTTAACATAGCTATTCTCAAATCCTTACAAACCAAAGATAAACGAGCCGAACCACCAATCAGATTTGAGACAATAATGGGATCTTCTATTATACAAGTACTAAGGTGCAGAGACTCAACTATGGAAGAAGATATAAACGAATGTAAAGAGCTAAATAAAAAAGAGTACTAACAGGATGATCAAAAAGAAAAACTAGACCTTTTCAACAGAAACTTTACTACCTCTCTCTCAGGTATGCTGGCGGTGAGAGCATGCACTTGCCCTCCTGAAAATCATGTCCTTAGTTCTTGCCCATGTCCTTAATTATATGACCCGTTATAAAGACACTTCCTCTTGTCTAAGGTTTTCCAATTCTTTCTTCCCTTCTTGTCCTGTGATTCTTCCACTTACACCTCTTTCTTTTTACCTCCTTTGTAAACCAAGTCTATATCCATGAGTTCCCCATCCTTGGGTTGTGCTCCTTAGCCAAACTCCCTCATTCTCATCTTTTCCATCCTTGTGTGACTTGTTGACAAGTCTCTTGAAAGCTGCCTCCATCGCACGGAAATCCCTACAAAGCTTGAAAGGAAATTAGCCACAGGTGAAACTATTGCGGCTATAGATGGAAGTTGGGTACTTCTTTGCCCTTTGACAGATGTCGTAGTCTCATTAAGCCTATGGAACCATGTCGCGATGAGGTTACCTCCCAGAAAGCCAGGAGCCCCGGAGACTCAAGAAAGAAGGAAACAAGGATTCAAATAGAGGATCAATAAAGATAGTACATATGGCTTTAGGGAATAAGCCTTTAAAGAAAAAAATTCTTTTGAAAATGCTTCTTTTAAAACCGTCTTGAAAATAATTTTTCAAATCTTTTATCTGATCCGGTAACCTTCAGCTCTGATACCAAGTGTAACACCCCACCTCCATTAAGGTCAGTCACAAAGGGAATGCCTTAACTTCGGTGGAGCGTTTTAGGTAAAAGATGAAGATAAATTACAAGACAGACAAATAAAACAGCGGAAAATAAAGTCATTTTATAAACAATGTGGTTCAGTCAAGCTTTTACAACAATTGTCTCAATCATACTTAAAAGTAATACATAGATCTTCTGTCTTGATTCAAAAACTTCCATGTATAAAAGAAGCATAAAAATAACAATGATATTCCCCAATAAAGCATGAACCAACCATAGCAGTGGAAGAGAGAGTCCAAAGCAATACATCGACTATCTCCATGCTTGGAAAGAAAACTGAGCTAAGTGGTAACATTTCCTCCTTGTGAACCTTGGGGGGGGGGGGACAGAAGAAAAGAGTCGAAACATACTAGGTCAGACATAAGTCTGGTAAGTCCAGTGACTTTCTGCATGTAAATAGGCAAAAGCATCATGACATGAATAAACTGAATATAAGACAATACCGTGATAACATGGATAACAAGATAACCTAAGATTTGCAAAAGATATGATAAGGCCAGATAAACTGAATGCACTTCTACTATTTCTCTGATTTGCTACTACCTTGTTATTCTGAACTCTATATCTCTGCACCCCCTAACTAGTGTCCCAACTAGTAATCTGTGTAAAATGATAATATGATAACGTGATCCCAATCCCCGCAATTGTGGTAGACTTCAGGTGCACATCTAATATGAGGATCTTACCTCAATCAGCCTAATTTCCATGAAGATGTTAGATGTACCCTTACTACCCTATCGATCGACTCCCTACTTGTATTAATGTTCCATGTGTCTATGTCAATCGGCCCTCTCTTGCGTGTAGATACCCTGTGTTGGTCCCACCATAAGGTGTATCAGTCCCTATGATAGCAACCCGACACGATTCAAGATGCACAGTTTATAACTACTGGTACCCAGTGCCTGCTTTTTCGCACTCCGGAGTACGTGCACGCCCGTAATCCATCGGAACCTACACTGACGTACCCCCTACCGCTATTTTGACCGCTTATAATCAGCCTAGTAAACGTGCCCCACCCTGCCTAGTTCAGGGTACCATGATACATCTATGTGGGTTACTGCTGAAATGGGTCCCCGTTACTAGGGTTTCCCACTGGTTAAGTTGTGGGCCTATATATACAAATATTACCCACCTACACGAGATGTACTTAACCCTCTCATTGATTCAAACATGTTTATTTAATGGTTAAGTTTGTGGGCCTATATTTACTAATATTACCCACCAACCCAACATGTACTTAACCCTCCCACACATTATGCCATATTGGTTAAGTGTTATCCATTCATGTTAACTTAACCCACCCACTCATCATGTCATGTTGGTTAAGTGTTTCTTATTAACCCTTCTCACTCGTCATGTTGGGTTGGTTAAGTGTTTCCTATTAACTTAACCCCGTTCATTCATCATGTTATATTGGTTAAGTATTTCCCATTAACTTAACTCCATTCGTTCATCAAGTTACATTGGTTAAGTGTTTCTTATTAACTTAACCCCACGCGTTCATCATGCTGTATTGGTTAAGTGTCATCAATCAATTCAAGTTAACTTAACCCACCCACTTGTCGTGTTACATTGGTTAAGTGTTGCCTTCTTGTGTTAACTTAACCATCCCATTCATCATGTTATATTGGTTAAGTGTTGCTCTCTAGTTTTAACTTAACCCTTCCACGCATCCTGTTATATTGGTTAAGTGTTGCTCTCTTGTTTTAACTTAACCCTACCCATTCATCATGTCATATTGGTTAAGTGTTTCTTATTAACTTAACCCTACTCATTGATCATGTCATATTGGTTAAGTGTTTCTTATTAACTTAACCCTTCTCATTCATCATGTTGTACTGGTTAACTTAACCCTACTCACTTGTCTTATTAACATGTTATAACGGTTAAGTGTTCTAAATTTATTTAACCCCACCTTCTTATCTAATTAACATATTATAACAGTTAAGTGTTCTAAATTTACTTAACCTTACCATTCTTAGCATGTCTGTTTATTGGCATTAATTAATTTATTAATGCCCCAACCTCTCACATTAGAACTATTGTTTGCGGTTGCTGGATGTGCCGGGCGGTTCCGGGCAGACTTCTATCGCAAACTCATTCTAACCTCGGGTTTGAGCTAAATGCACTAACCTCTCACATTAGATCTGTGTTGTTGCGGTTACTGGATGTGTCGGGCGGTTCCGGGCATTTTTACACCGCAACTCAATCTAACCTCGGGTTAGACATGTTTATCTTTTAGCATATTTACCATACATGTCCAAGTCTAGATTTTATATGCTAATCATCCCAAATTCACAAAACTAGTCATGTTCCAATTCTCAAGTTATACCCCAACAAAGCTGATTGCAAGTTTCTCCCCACAAATTCAAGTTATTACTCCAAATAGGCTACACCCAATTTTCCCAAATTTGCAATAATAGTCATGCCTCAAAAATCACAATGTAACACATGCCCTAAGGTTTAGTCATATTGCACCGTACAAAATATTCTCCAAAAACCCCCAATCATGATTCACAGTATAAACTATGCCAAATTATAGCCTTTAATTATAGTGCATGCCAATTACCCAAAATCTCAATTTAGTCGTGTTCACATTTAACAGTTATTCCTATCTTACTATAGGTTTTCATGCCTAAGCCATATATCACTATACACAATAATCTCCTTCTTACAAGTCATAAACTATCATATATATGCCCCAATTTTAGGTCTTAAACCACAACATGTACGACGCCTTACATGTTACAGTTCAATTTATGCCCCAAATCCCAAGTCATATGTCCAATATACTTTATGCCTCAAATCTCAAGTCATATATTCGATACACTTTATGTTTTAAATACAACATGTGTTATGTCCTCAAATCAGTTACAAATCAGTTATGCCCAATTATACATAATTTTATACTTTTCCCAATTTTAACGCTGGCAATGTCCAAATCATATATTATGCCTAATTTTCCCCAACGTACGTTCATCTCTTATGAGATTTGTCTGAGGCTCGCAGTAGCCTGGCTATAATAACAAAAAAGGGAAGAAGGAAAGAAGAGAAAAAGAATGGACATAATAATATCAATGAGATAGATCCAATGGATATAGAAAGACAGATAGAAATAGGCATAATCTCAGATTCAGATTTATTACAATGTCAGAATCACAATTAAATTTTATTTCTGAAAGTAACATGAACTCACAAATTACAGAACGATCTTGAATTCTGGGATCTGATTTCTGAATTTGATTAGCTATTCCTTTGATGTGGACTTTGATTGTTAACTTGAAAAATCTAATTTGATTGATTAAGGTGGAGGCTAGGTCACTTTAGGTTTTAGCAGCATATAAACGCCTATGAATTCATATGGAGAAAACAATAGGTTTAGGTTTTTTTTATAGGTGTATAGAGAGGTTTAGAGCCTTCAGATCAGTCTAGAAGTCATCGGAATCATCTAGAGCAGAATATTACGTCACACAGCGAATCAGAAAACGACATGTGGCGAAACACGTCATTTTCCAGATCTGGGCCAACAGGGGTCGACTCCCCTATAGGGGGTCAACACCTATGTCGACTCCCCCTGGGGGGTCGACACCTCTGAACGGGAAATTTCCTGCTTAGGCTCCTTTGACCCAAACTCGAGATTTGAACTCTGTTTTGACTTCTGGAATTATTTTATATGTATATATATACTTCCTTGGGCGTATACAAACTTCTAAGGCTTATAACTTCTTCATACGGTATCCGATTTGCATAAACTCGGACTCTATCTCAAGCAGAATTCCGAGACAAACACAATGGCATAACCCTCTTACCTTAATTCCAACATTTAAAATAAAGTATTCTTTAATTCATTACTTTAATATTCATAGGAAATATGGGGTGTTACAAATACCGCAACTGTAATGGATCAAATCTTCAATAAAGTTGTCCATGTAGTTCAGGTACCTTGATCGAAATTTTCCATAACATGTTTAAATGAATAATTTCACTTTTCTTGTTCTTCTATATGCACATACATTCATTGCATGTACATTATTATCTTGAAATGTGTATTATTAGTAGCAAATCCTAGCCCTTGAAATAAATAGACCGGAAAACACCTAATGTGTGTTATCTTCTAATAGTTAGTAAAATCATATGTCCATATGAGATGATACTTATTTTTCATGTTAAAAATTCTAATAATTGACAGTTGGGATTATCATAAGCTGTATATATTTTACCATGCAACACGTGACTGAAATAACATATATAAGTAGTGAAAGGACCCAAATTTCCGTACCCTTTGAGTCGACTAATAACACCACACGTCCAACCCAAATTGCACAGAAACACGAATCATTATTAGAAAGAAGATAGAGGATGAGAAATAGAAAGAAAGAAATATTAGAATAGAAGAAAACGAAGATCACAAACTCGCAGCGGAACGAATAAAATAAATTAGATAACATAAACTTTGAAATACAAATCAATGACAGTATATAAACATACCATTATCAGAGCACAACGGTTATCCCTGGAACAGTTATAAACACCTGTTTGCAGATACAACATGGTACACAGCGAAAAATATGATAGTCTATAGCTAAGTGGTGAAGCCTCCTGCTTCAATCTCCTCCAGGTGAATTTGTAAAATCCCGACTACTTGACTGCCAATACAAATTTGGGCACCCAAGAGTTTAGGGAAAACAAAACAAAATAAACTTTGGGTCAGTCATGAGACTGGTGTGAGTAAACTCCAACCATTTGTTTAACTTTCAAAATCCTTTCGAAAGAATTGATAATCGTAAGACCGATCCACACATAAACACAGATGGTTTTTATCTTACGATAACCCAAAACATTTAGATATCGAAATCTGGTGATATTATAATAGTGTCTAAATCAAATAAATAGAATCTAGCAGAACGCTTGCATCTCACGCTCCATATATAATAAAAAATCAAAAACCACATGGCGCTTATTGGAGATTGGATTTCCAATATGACAAGGTATGGGACCACCTGCTGATAGTGTATCTCTAGAGACGAATACACTGGGTTCAACAAGAACGTCTTGCAACCCGGCCCACACATGACCGACCACTCATTTCGCTTGAGTGTATCGAATGTATATCACCAACGGTTGGGATCGGCAACTGTTTCCTGAAAGGGACAGCATCGATAGATTTAAAGAAGCAAATGGAATTTCTCTAGATAGGTGATTATACATCCTAATGGGAGCGACCCACATAGCCATGCCGCCTGCCCGATTTTTGTTAATTCCTGGTTGTGAGGCTTGAGTTTGAATTACCTTCCAAAACCTCTGGCCACCATTCACTTTGAATGCCACATCGTCAGATCCATTGGAAATCACTAATTGGTTTCCACAAAAATACCCAGACTGCCAGGCTAAAGAAGTTTCCCTTCTTTGCCACCAACTTTGTACGTTTGAAGAAATCAATGTACGTAATCCCTTTGGAAATACTCTGTCAGACACTCGTCCATACAAGTTGTCCTGGGTATGGACAAACCGAAGGCACCATTCTATTAATCCATCTTAGGCAATTTCTACCTAGGGTTAACAGAACAGCCCTTGCATTTTACTCCGTCTTCAACTATTTTCAGCATAAGTTGATTCGTAACGCTTATGCCAATACGGAGTGGTTTTCAGATATTAAATCTGATCCCGGTCTCTCCATATTGACAACGGAGGTATAAAATAAATCAAAAACTTTGATAGTCGGTGATTTAACTATCAAAGAAAACATCCATACAATTAACGGTCCTATTTCCAATTGGAAATCCTACCGAGCAAACATCAAACGACACTGGGCCCCTTTTTTAATTGAATTCCTTATTATATTATCCTTTCAAATTCTTATTTCCTTTATTTGAGAAAATATTTTTTATTCCAGTTAGAAAACATCTATATCAACGAATCCTTATTTCTATATTCAGAAAATATACTTTATATATATCGGAAAATATTTTCATATTCCATCCGTTAATTTCTCCTTGACCAATTCATTTCATTTTCTATTTGGAAAAATATTTCAAAATCCTTTAAATGAACGCGATGTTCTAAAACATCGTTATTATAACTCAAACCATAAGTCATTCGTTAACTAATGGCATCACTAACCAATCCTTGCCACCGTACCTTAACCATTTCTCCGTCAATCATGACGTCAGTCAAGTTGGGGTATAATTACCTCTCAGACCTTAACTGAACGACATTCTTAACTTCGAAATAGTCAAAGCTCACAACTTTATCCAAAACATCACTTTCACGACTCTCGGATTCGATCTAAGAACACACTTCCTTTACAGAAAAATATTGATTATAACAGTAGTGTTATAATCACTGTTTCCAAATATTTAGTTTATAAAACATTGCTTTTTACAACAGCGTTACAATCGCTGTCTAGAATTAGAGAACATTTATTATAGCAATAGCGTTAAGATCGCTGTTTAGATTTTCAAAACATTTATTATAACAGCAGCGTTAAAATCGCTATTTAGAATTTACAAACCATTTATTATAACAACAGCGTTAAAAATCGCTGTTTAGATTTACAAAACATATGTTCTAACGACAGTGCTAAAATCGCTGTTTACAATTTACAAAACATTTATTATAACATAGCGTTATAATCATTGTTTCGATTTCCAAAACATTAACCAATTCCTTTATAACCATTTCAGTCTACGAAACACTTTCACACTTTATTTTTATATCCCAAATTTTGGAATAAAAACTCATCGTTTCCATTTTTAAACAATTTTCCATTTCCCTTTCCCATTCAAGATCCAATGTGGATTCATATTTCAGATCTAAATTCATTTATAGATTTTTCACTTGAAAAATATTCCTTTTAAACCATTCACTTAAATCGTGAATATATTTCCTTCATATACCATTTGATTCATATTTAAAAATACTATCTTAAACCAAATTTTTAGTCATAACTTATGTTCAAAATTTCTCACATAAGTCTCGTTTCTTTTTATTTTAATCTTTTAAAATCTTGTTTAACATTTCCTTGCTAATAGCTAAGTTTTAAATCTCATTTCAAATATTGGTTTCAAAACCCATTTCCATATCGCTATACAAAATCAATGTATCCAACGATAAATAATTCAATTAATATATATTCTCATTCATAAAAAAATTCTTGATTCCTTCATTTGAATAGGTTTTCTATTTTTAACTCTATTCAAAAACTAAATTTCTATTTTTGAAAATAAAATTTCTTTTTAAAACTCAAGTTCTCTTTTCTATATTCGAAAATATTTTTACGGTATTTAAAAACCAAAATTCTAGGCCAGGGAAGCTCAAACACAACAAAGTCAATCACTGAATACATATATCACGCCACACATCAACATCAAGGAAAAACAGTAATATAAATATTGAGGAACCCAGTTGGGTCCCTCCAACCTGTTTCCCTGCATCCACAGATGTTAATCACATCAATGATATTATTTCACATCAATATGAAATATCAAAAATAATCATCGATCAACGATGTAATCATATCAACCAATTTTATCAACTATTCAACCAAGCAACCATCACACAGTATAAAATAAATTTAAAAAAAAACTCGTTTATATAAAAATATAAACGAAGAAAAGTTAGTGAGTTTACTCACCTTGTCTCGCAGTTGACAGTGCTGCTTTTGTTCCGTTTAAAATGAATAGACTTTTAATTTCTCTGTGAAATTCCTGTAACTCTACTCTCTGCCATATCAGTGTCAGTGTACATCTCACTGTCAAGATTTCAGTGTGATTGATTTCGATTCTATTCAGAAACGAACAAGTTACGGTGGTTATAAGTTAAATTAAATTAAACTTCCTTAATTATTATCATTTTTTTAAATCCTTACTTTGTTTCAAAACTCTTCCTCCTCTCCAGATAAAGTTGTTGACTTCCTAAAGGCAACACAACAACCGATATCCTCATATCCAATATAATTTACTTGGTTTCAACTTTGCTGTGATGTTTGGAAATACTGTTTGAACTCCTGCTCATACCTCCCTTCTTCGTTTGTGTATATATATACATTTCCAGCACACTTTTGAACCAGTACCGCAACTCGTACTCCCAAGTAAAATTCGATACCTAGCTTGTTGTAAATCATGTTGACAATACGGTGATTAACCCAACAAACCTCATGATTAACTAGTCACAAACGCTTCCCTTACGAGCGTTCTCCAGTCCATAAATCAAACGCAAAAAGGAAAAACAAACCCATTTCTTCCTTTGTCATTTGGTTTCTGTTATCAGTATATATATACTGCTTGGTTACTTCCGCAACTTCCATTCATTTTAATCATCATTAAGCATTAATTTTAAAAATTAATTAACTGATTAAATCCATACCTTAATCCATTCTTAAGGTTAATACCCTCTATTAATTCTCCTTCCTTTCTACTGAAATGCTACCAAGAACGCAACCCAACATTTCCTTCAATGACCATTGTTAAATCTTCCACTTCGAATAAAATAACTCACACAGCTTCCTTTTTTATTTATTTGCGTTCCCCTTTTTTTTTCCTTCAAACCCAGTTGAAACACGAAGCCATAACTGGCCATCACCATCGTTCTTCCAAGTTCCAGAAGAAACAAAACTCCATTTCCCTTCCAAAGAACCATCTGGGCAAACTACAAGACCACCCTTCCTAGTCCACTACTCTTCTTCCCACAACCAATTCACGGAGCCTTCATTCTAACCAATACGGAAATGCCCATTTACTCTCACCACCGAAAATACGCACTTCCCTATTCACCATTCCAAACTCCACCTGCTTAAACCATCATCACATTCAACTCCCATTCACTGCTAATTCAACGCCCTTCCTCCACTTCATCTTAAATCAAACCCAACGCCCCCAGTAGACTTTCCATTTAACTCCTCATAACCACCTCTACCTCGTGGTCCACTCCATACTGAACACGCGATTCCAGCCATCACCTCGCTGCAGCCCGAGGTTGCGAACGTCATTGCTTGGATCTCGGCGAAATGCATACCACTATGGAGTTCGGGTTTGAAATTTGGTTCGATCTTCATATGGTTTTGTTTGGAATCCGAGAGAGAAAGGAAAGTGTTGGGTTTACAGTTTTGATTTTGAGTTTTCTAAATGGATTTGAAAATCGCGGATTTTATTGAAGGGAAAAGCAAACTGTGTTACAAAAATAAAGAGGATAGTCTTTCTGAACTGGCACAAGAATTTGGGATCAAATAGTATATAGATTTTTGTTTATTATTTGGTGTTTGAAAAAAAAAGAAAGAAGAAGAAAGTAAGAAGAGTATTTAAAGAGACGATGGTTTGGTAGGCACGGCATCAGTTGCCTTGGGACTCTCGGAATTGGAATTTACTTGCCGCTCACGGTTTTCAGTTTTGCTTGGTACACACGGATGTGCAAAACGTGGAGAACACGCTATATAGAAGGACTTGGGTAACACGTTGCTTTAAAGATTGGTAGTCACAGCTTTGAATACCTTGGAGGGTAAAGGACAATTTTTAAAGCTTACGGTGTAGATTTTAATAGATAATTGTTAATGTTTTTAGCCTCAAATTTTCTAAAATTCGTAGTCGTTGGTTCGTTATGATATGATTAAACATTCCTATCCATTTATTTATTTAAGGCAGAAGTTACGGTTAAAATTTTATATTTCTCATGACTTTTGAAAGTCCAGTATGTATATTTCCATATAGGTACATAGCACAAGGATATGTTCGTGTATGAGCCGCTACCGATAGAAACAAAAGTATGATCCTGTCCAACGAGGTACCACGATCCCAAAAATATAATAATATCGGTAGTTTAACTTATATTATGAAACCCCAAAATATTGATATAGGGTGCAAAATACTCCAAATAAAAGTTGCATATTTAATTAATTAAAAATTACAGTAAAATTCAAAAAATTAAATTATAACTACGCCTCAAAAGAATCTTGTCCAAATCCAAGACCGATATTTAAATATAGTTAAATAACCGTTATGGCCTATAGGCGATTCTACAGCAACTTTCTGAAAATTTGATTTGGACATAACTTTTTATTCCCACTATGAAATCTGGATTTTTCACATTCGTTGGAAAGATATTTTTAAAAAGATTCAAATATTTCTTGTTTCGTAAAAATCCGATTTATTTTGAATCCTGTACATTCATTTGAAATTTGAAATCGAATTTTCAAACTACCGCGCCATTTTGAATTCGTTTTAAATTATATTATAAATTATATGTTTAAACATCATTTTATTAAATAAATTTCTATATATAATTCAAATAAAATATTTAAAACAAATTTAAATATTCAGAATTCAATGACTGAAAATCTGGGTCGTTACATTCCTTCCCCCTTAAAATAATTTCGTCCTCGAAATTGCTAAGGTAGGAAAAATGCTACATACCCTATTAACTAAGTCCAAAAATCCTTTTTGTTCACTTCTTAACTTCAGTTTAACTAGACCAATTTATTTCAAATAAAATATTATGTTATTCTTACCAATGAAAATTTCAAAAAATTCTGAAAATTTTCTAACAGTTTAAATTCTGAAAAATTTCAGCAGCATTTCCTCTGCACGGCTAAACCGCTACAACCACAACCTGCCTTTCTAGGCCTCTCCAGTCCAAAGAAAATCAAAAAGCCAAGCGGCTTGCCCGATAGGGTCATAAAACCATCAAACCCGAGTAATACTGTAAACATGTACCTTTTTGTCAGACAAAATTCTATCTCTAGCCTTTGCTTCCATTCAATGCCGACTCAACATCTACTTCAGTCGATTCCTAATCAATTCAACGTTCAGTTTCCAGTTCACTAATCAATCTCCTGACTAGTTCGCTTTCATTATATAGCTCAAACTTGATTTCTATTTCAAAACCAATCTACTTATCCCACTTGGGTTCAAATTTATCACAACTTGATTCCAATTTACCACATCCAAATTATATATTCAACTTGTTGATACATAGGTCGAATTTATATTCATAATTCGAATCTCACATTTCTTCTCATTTAATTTCATTCGAAATTATCTCTATCCAATCTAATTTCCATTTAACTTAGATTAAATTCAAATCCAATACAATTTTGAATTCAATCCCAAATTTCTTTTATATTGGGTTTAAACTAGCTTATTTACTTTCAAGGGTTCACACAATTTTGTATGCTTCAATATATGTCCAATGATAACCCAGTTCATATCATTTTCTTATAAACCATTTATCAGGCCAAGTTTTCCATCTAATTTCAAACCGATTCCATTTCAATGGATTTCGAACAAATTTTGTTTTCTTTAGGGTCGTCCTGCTCCATTTAACTAAATTTTATTTAAATTTAATCCATTCGATTTTACTTCCACCTTTTTAATCCATTGAACTTATATTAAATTCAGAATTCGAATTCCCAAGGTTTATTTCAAATTAGTTTGAAATTATATAACTATACACATATATTTAAAATCTTCTTGCAAATTCAAAACACTTAGATTTTATAGAAATAACTTGTTCTTTTCAAACCAATTTCCAATCAAATAATTTTCATGGTAGCAATCCACCACTCAGAAACTTGAAAATGAATACCAATAATGTCGCGACCCATTATCCGAATTATTTTCCCGCCACTAAAGTGATTTCAATGCTTAATCATTTTCAAAATCTATTTAAAACAATTTCTATTGAAAAGTTCTTCAAAGTAATGTTATATTACTTTAAAAAAAATACTTCAAAAAATACTTCTAATCACCCGGAATTTGAATTCCCATTCTGGTTGGAGCTAAATCTTGGCTTATCTCTTTTGTATACATTATCCGTATACAAATTACATAACCATTTCACTATTCCACAATTCCATTTGATTGTAATAACAATCAACACATTCAATAATTTCATAAAATTATCCCTTTTGTATCAAAAATATCTTTTGGGCAAATATATATCATTTACCCATCTTTAAAAACAATATCATGTCGAATTGCCTCGTTCGAGAGTTTAGAAACACCTATCGATACAGTTGTACATCCTGTATCGACCAGAATTCATAAACCTGTCAACACAATATAAAACAATTTTTATATCAAATCTATAAATACGCTCACTCATATATATATATACTTAAACTCAACCTAGGGTATTTCTAACACCATCCCTATTGAGTCACGCCACAGAGCCAAGGTTACTACTCAACCTTCAGCTCTGATACCAAATGAAACGACCCAAATTTCCATACCCTTGAGTCGATTAATAACACCACACGTCTGTAACAACCCGTAAAATGCGAGCCAGTTTGAAATTTTTATTTAGGCAATTTTAGCGAATTTTGAATATTTAAAATAGATTATTTTAAATAATATCGACGAGAAATTTATTTTGAATATAAATCGAACGTATATATTATATACGTCGTCGTTAGAATATAAATATTTATAAATAATTATAAAAGGAATTGAAAATGGCGCGGTAGTTCGATAATTCGATTTCAAACTTCAATTGAATGTACCGGGTGCAAAAACAATCCGGATTTTAGTGAAACCAAAAATAATGGAATCTAATAGTGAATATCTTTCCAACGAATCCGAAAAATCAAAAGTTCGTAGCGGGAATCAAAAGATATGTCCAGTTGAAAATTCTGAATAGTCGCTATGGAATTCAGGCCCTTAAAAATGGACATTTTGCAAACGACCTCGGATTTCGACGAAACCAGTTTTGTTGGATCCGCAGTGTCAAGTTATTGTTAGATTTCAAATTTCATAATTTTTCGAATCAATATGTGAGCGTGGCAAAGGAAACCGCGTTTGACCAGTTTCAGTTAATTTTAATCGACTGGAAAATGGCCATTTTTCCAACGGTCTCAGAATTCGACGAAACTAGTTTTGTTAGGACCGTATCGTCAATACAAAGCTAGAAAATATTTTTCTAGAATTTTTAGAGTTCGTATGGGGCCCCGGTAATTTGAAATGTACGTTTAAAATTCAATATAATGATTTTGAATGTAAATTCCACGGAAACTGATTCAAACGATCAAACCAGCTTGTGATACATATCCCATTGTGTTCAGAATGGGGGTAAAACGCTAGGGGCGGCAGTCGTTGAGTTTAAATTAGAGTTCGTTTCGATAAGCATGAAGTTTTGAAATTTAAAAGAAATTAAATAAATTATTATAAAAAAAAATCTCTTCCCCTTATACCTCTGCCCCCCCCCCCCCCCCGTATCATTACAGAAAGAAGAAAAAAAAAAAGGGAAGATCGTAGGAGCGCCCCCCCGATCAGTAGCCGCCGCCTCCACAGAGGTGGGGCGCCACCTCGAAAACCTTCCCCCTTCCCTCTCTCTTCTCTCGCTCCCGCTTCTTCTAACGGAAATCGAACGTCCTAAACCCTCGAAGCCGCAACCCCCGAAGCCATCGCCTCTCCCCGAAACCCTAGCGCCGCCAAGCCTGGCCATCACCCCCCCCTTCTTCACAGCACAGTAAGTTTATTTTCTTTTTACTTTTTTTTTTGATTTTTGTTATCATTTAAAACTGATTTGGTAATGATTTAAGAAAACTGATTTTTGTTATCATTTAAAAACTGATTTGGTAATGATTTAAGAAAACTGATTTTTGTTATCATTTAAAAACTGGTTTTATAATGATTTAAGAAAACTGATTTTTTTTAAAAAGAATTTAAAAACTGTTTTTTTTTAAGATTTAAAAACTGACTAAAAAGGAATAAAACTGATTTTATTTTATTCTAAGATTTTAAAAAGGGAAGAAGATTTGAATTTTTAAAAAAAGGAAAAGATTTAAACTTTAAATAGAAAAAGATCACATCTTTTTTAGAATAGAAAAGATCATATTTTGAAAATAGAAAAGTCGGAATTTTATTAAGTAGAAGGAGTAAAATATGATTCTTATATTTTTAAAGTAATAAAAATATGATTTTTATATTTTTAAAGTATTAAAAATATAATCTTTACTATATAGAAGTGGTAAAAATGTGATTTTTGTTCATATAGAGAATTAAAAATATCACCTTTATATGTGTAGTGAAATAAAAATGGGATTTTTATATATTGAACTTTGAAATAAAAATTCGATTTTTATATATTGAACTTTGAAATAAAAATTCGATTTTTATATATTGAACTTTGAAATAAAAATGGGATTTTTATATATTGAACTTTGAAATAAAAATTCGATTTTTATATATTGAACTTTGAAATAAAAATTCGATTTTTATATATTGAACTTTGAAATAAAAATTCGATTTTTATATATTGAACTTTGAAATAAAAATTCGATTTTTATATATTGAATAGCGAAATAAAAATTCGATTTTTATATATTGAACTTTGAAATAAAAATTCGATTTTTATATATTGAACTTTGAAATAAAAATTCGATTTTTATATATTGAATAGCGAAATAAAATTTCGATTTTTATATATTGAACTTTGAAATAAAAATTCGATTTTTATATATTGAATAGCGAAATAAAAATTCGATTTTTATATATATAGTGGCCTTGGGCAACGAAGGTGACAAAAAGGCGAAACGACGAAGATTTCTATAAATGAAGAGTCAAGATGATTGGATAGCTATAGGTGAGAATTTCTCACTCTTCAATTTATTTTCTAGTTATATATATATACTAGGATGCAGACGGTGTTTAGTAGCACCCGACACAATCGTCCACAGACCATGGACTTGTTTGTTTGGTTGTTTGGTGATTGATTGCGATATTGGTTTGAATGTGGTTTGTGGTGTGAAAAATCGAATCGATAAATTGGTTAGGATTAGACGTGCGCCGTTATAAGGCGAAGGAGTAAGGCTAGGTTAGACTCTTACTCCAAGTTTTGTGGTTGGCATAACGAATTGATTTGATTGATGTGTGAATGGCGTGGGCCTTCACTAGACCGGGGATAAGGCTAGGCCTTGTCCCGTTTCTAGTATCGTGCCATTATGCCGCCGAAATTTTCTAAAATAAGTTAGAAAAATATAAATATCATTTTATTTAAAGAATGAACTGAATAGAAATTCATATGTTGGAATAAAATGTTTTTATCGTTAAAAATATAATTTTTAACGTGAAGTGAATAAAATAAATATTCATTTACAAACCAGACGGTTTGTTTATGTACACCTATTTGAAGGACATTGATTGGGACGATAAATTTTACACATCGCCCAACTGCACAACTAAAATCTGTGTTTGATTGTTTGAAACCCCACACGGGTGTTGGGATGAAATATGAATTTCACTCATCCTGGTTGATTAAATATGTCGATCGATTGATTGACAGGCTGTTATAAGCGTTGAATATCTATATTTGATGCTTATACAGTGTAGTGCACTTTGGTTGATGGTTGATTATTTTTCAATGCTATTATATAAATGTGTTGTATGGAAATCCATATAATTAATTTTATATGGTAATTGATTGGGCCTCATTCCAATTTGAAAAATAAAGAAAATTTGGAAATAGAAATTTATGAAGCCGTGTTGATTAGATTGACGCCATTTTGACGTGAACGATATTTATATCGACTTTATTCATTTTAAAATGAATATTGAAAAGTGATTTCGGAATCGACGATTTTGAATTGAATTGAAAACGATTTCGAAATGAATTGAATTGAAAACGATTTCGAAATGAATTGAATTGAAAACGATTTCGAAATGAATTGAATTGAAAACGATTTCGAAATGAATTGAATTGAAAACGATTTCGAATTGAATTGAAAACGATTTCGAAATGAATTGAATTGAAAACGATTTCGAAATGAATTGAATTGAAAACGATTTCGAAATGAATTGAATTGAAAACGATTTCGAAATGAATTGAATTGAAAACGATTTCGAAATGAATTGAATTGAAAACGATTTCGAAATGAATTGAATTGAAAACGATTTCGAAATGAATTGAATTGAAAACGATTTCGAAATGAATTGAATTGAAAATGATTTCGAAATGAATTGAATTGAAAACGATTTCGAAATGAATTGAATTGAAAACGATTTCGAAATGAATTGAATTGAAAACGATTTCGAAATGAATTGAATTGAAAACGATTTCGAAATGAATTGAAAACGATTTCGAAATGAATTGAATTGAAAACGATTTCGAAATGAATTGAATTGAAAACGATTTCGAAATGAATTGAATTGAAAACGATTTCGAAATGAATTGAATTGAAAACGATTTCGAAATGAATTGAATTGAAAACGAATTCGAATTGAATTGAAAGCGAATTGAAATGAATTCAAATTGAATTGAAATTTGAATTGAATAGAAATGAATTTTAAAACGAATTTATAAAGAAGAATTCAATTTTTCTTTGAATTGAAATGGAAGTTGAAATAGATTTTGAAACGAATATTAAAACTATTTATATAATTCGTTTTGAATTGAAATCGACGAAATATATATTATATATATTATATATATAATATAATGGCCTGAATAGAACGCGCCGCGCCGCGGTAGTTCGCGAATTTCGACCATTGACTTCGAATGTACATTACGGGAGATCCGACCGTCGGATTCTCCTAAAACCGGAACCGTTGGGTTCGTATCGAAAAGAGCTTTCTAGCGAATGTTAGAAATTTGAAATCTAACGGTTGGATTTGGAATTATGTCCAAATCAAATTTGAAAAAGGTCGCTATAAGTGCAGTTCGATGGCCATTGATGGAAATCGACTGTACGGGCCTTGATAAAATTATTAAAAATAGTAATAATTTGTGTAAAATCATAAGAAATGATTTAGAAAGAATTGGGATGAAAAACTCCATATTTGAAAAGATAAAAATAGATTTTTATCGAAATGAACTAGTTTTGAACTAGAATTATAATTCTATTTATTTTTAAATAAATAAATTGAATTTGAAAAGGGTTTTGAAAATAACCAAAATTTCCAATGATTGCATTGGAGTGGGTTTGAATCGAAATTGTCTTCGGAATATTTCGATGTTGGAATTCGTGATTATACAGATGTTGTTATGGAAATTTGAAAGATATATATTTATATCGTTATTTCCAATACGACATTTGTTAGTCGTAGAATTTGATATTGAATATAAGCCGAAATATTTTCTATTCAGAGCCTTGTATTGAATATCAAATGTGATTTGGGTTTGTCGTGAATGGTGTCTTCACTAACACTGTTCTTGAACCCAGTTGAGAAAAGATTAAATCTTTTTATTTAGATTTAATGAGGTGTACCAATTAAATAATATTTAATTGGAATTGAATTGATATTGATTTTTGGGTTTATCGTGGACAGTGTTTTAAACAACACTCGTTCTTTAACCCGATAATTAATGGAATGTGATTTTGGGTTTATCGTGAACTGTGTTTTAAATGACACTGATTCTTTAACCCAGTTAACGATTAAAACTAAGTGGAGTTTTAATGAATCTTTAATTAGATTGAAAAGATCGAAAATGGAGAATCACCAGTTTTGCTCCAGGCGATAGTTAAATCTTTAATTAGATTTGAACGTGAAATGGTAATTGAATTTACCGATAACACTGTGGTGTTAGATATGAAGTATTACCAGTTTTACTTCATGGGATGAATAGGTTGGGATTGGGAAATTAAAACAAATGATTACTTCGGTAAGGTTCGCTAATCCCGACTAGTTTGAATTGATATTCAAAAATGGATTAAAGAATAAATTCAAGGAATTTATCTTTGATAAAATTAATGGGAATCTTTCCCTATGAATGTGAAATTTAGAAACTAACTGTCGGTTAGCCAAGCAGAATGGTTTTCTGGATATTGATCTGATGTTGGTTTCGGCCTTCGGGGTTAATATTTGGGAAATTATTCTCTTGATTAATTTACGGTTAGTGACTAATGAATTGGAATGAGGCGTATGTTGTGTTTGTGTAACACTTATTTAAAATATACGCGAGTTATTCGGAAAGACCGGGTTTATCCCATTCTGAATAACTGATACGACGATAAGTCGAAGATGAAGACGATGGTCGAAGACCGGAAGTCTTCACGTCGTTTGGGTGATAACTGATGATTTTGATTGGGCTGTACACCCAAGAAGATGGAAACAGTTGGTGATCGTCCAGACGCACTTGAAGATCGATGGATATGCGGGGTACTAGGTGCTCCCGGTTTCGTTCAGACCCAGAACGGACTTGTAAATGGACTGTGTGTCTGACATAGGATGGTTTGCCTGTGTGGCATGCTAAGATGCAAATGATCAAGGCTTCTGTTGAAAAGCAAAGTCTTGTGGTTGGTGATCAAAGCACGGCCTTTGTGGCGTAGCTTTGTGTAACGTTCACTTCGCGAGTTTCACACCCGGTATGAACCAAAAACGGGAGACGGACCTCAGGGAGGGCCTACGTTTCCTCCTAGCTAAAAGTGGCGTCAGTGGTTTTACACGCCCTGATGAGTTTGACTTATGTGGTTGTTGCTGTTGCGAGGCGCCTCGGATTGATCGGTCGTTCTCGAACCGATGGAGTCATTTAGTTGGCTCGCTTACGCCCCAAAGGGCGGCGAAACGTAGTGCTCAGGCATTTTTAATCCACTCCGTGTGGACCGGCCCTGTCGCTCCAAGGGTCGATGCGTTCTGATCCTGAGACTCGGGCTAGGCAGTCTCGAATCGGTTGAGGACTATCTTTTGCCTCGGTTCGTAGACGGAAATCCAATTTCCAAATACGTGACTTTGCGGTTTTATATGTAAACCTATATATGGTGACATAGTGGGATGGGGCACTCATGCCGCCTATGATTGATACTTATGATTTGAAGTTGTTTTATACACTATGCACTTATAGTAGTATCGAATGATTTGGTTTAAACGTATCAAGCATTCTTTGGCTGTTATAAGGGAAAACCCTATCCTCGGCTGCGTTGCATTGTGTGATGGGACCTGGGTCTTATAACAGCTTCATTTTTCTTTATTTAGCATTGCGCTGTTTGTTTTATGCACTGGTATTCTTGGGAGGAAACCCGTTCCGTGTTATACGGCGTGGTCCCTTGATTTACCTGACTTTAAAAATAAAGATTAATAACTGTTTTAGTTCTCACACCAGTCCCATGACTGACCTGGAGTTTATTGTTTTAACCTAAACTCTGGGTGCCCCTATTTTGACACGGGCAGCTAGTAGTTTTGGTTTTGCAGATTTATATTCACAGGATCCTGGTTTACAGCTGGAACAATATCCGGAAAGCTTTGTATCCGTATATCTCTTCTAGTTGTGTATTGTATTATTTTCCGCTGCAATTTGTTTAAATGTAATTTAAATCTCTGATATTTCTGTGTAATATTTATTCATACTTTGTATATTCTTGTAATCTGATGCATTGTTGTAATATACAATGAAATGTTCTTCTGTATGCGTTCTGTTGTGGCTTGTTCTCGAACTATCCGGCGCTTTCTTTTACGGGGAAGTTACGGGTTTTCACAACGTCCAACCCAAATTGCACAGAAACACGAATCATTATTAGAAAGAAGATAGAGGATGAGAAATAGAAAGAAAGAAATATTAGAATAGAAGAAAACGAAGATCACAAACTCGCAGCGGAACGAATAAAATAAATTAGATAACATAAACTTTGAAATACAAATCAGTGACTGTATATAAACATACCATTATCAGAGCACAACGGTTATCCCTGGAATAGTTATAAACACCTGTTTGCAGATACAACATGGTACACAGCGGAAAATATGATAGTCTATAGCTAAGTGGTGAAGCCTCCTGCTTCAATCTCCTCCAGGTGAATTTGTAAAATCCCGACTACTTGACTGCCCATACAAATTTGGGCACCCAAGAGTTTAGGGAAAACAAAACAAAATGAACTCTGGGTCAGTCATGAGACTGGTGTGAGTAAACTCCAACCATTTGTTTAACTTTCAAAATCCTTTCGAAAGAAATGATAATCGTAAGACCGATCCACACATAAACACAGATGGTTTTTATCTTACGATAACCCAAAACATTTAGATATCGAAATCTGGTGATATTATAATAGTGTCTAAATCAAATAAATAGAATCTAGCGGAACGCTTGCATCTCACACTCCATATATAATAAAAAATCAAAAACCGCATGGCGCTTATTGGAGATTGGATTTCCAATATGACAAGGTATGGGACCACCTGCCGATAGTGTATCTCTGGAGACGAATACACTGGGTTCAACAAGAACGTCTTGCAACCCGGCCCACACATGACCGACCACTCATTTCGCTTGAGTGTATCGAATGTATATCACCAACGGTTGGGATCGGCAACCGTTTCCCGAAAGGGACAGCATCGATAGATTTAAAGAAGCAAATGGAATTTCTCTAGATAGGTGATTATACATCCTAATGGGAGCGACCCACATAGCCATGCTGCTTGCCCGATTTTTGTCAATTCCTGGTTGTGAGGCTTGAGTTTGAATTACCTTCCAAAACCTCTGGCCACCATTCACTTTGAATGCCACATCGTCAGATCCATTGGAAATCACTAATTGGTTTCCACAAAAATACCCAGACTGCCAGGCTAAAGAAGTTTCCCTTCTTTGCCACCAACTTTGTACGTTTGAAGAAATCAATGTACGTAATCCCTTTGGAAATACTCTGTCAGACACTCGTCCATACAAGTTGTCCTGGGTCTGGACAAACCGAAGGCACCATTCTATTAATCCATCTTAGGCAATTTCTACCTAGGGTTAACAGAACAGCCCTTGCATTTTACTACGTCTTCAACTATTTTCAGCATAAGTTGATTCGTAATGCTTATGCCAATACAGAGTGGTTTTCAGATATTAAATCTGATCCCGGTCTCTCCATATTGACAACGGAGGTATAAAATAAATCAAAAACTTTGATAGTCGGTGATTTAACTATCAAAGAAAACATCCATACAATTAACGGTCCTATTTCCAATTGGAAATCCTACCGAGCAAACATCAAACGGCACTGGGCCCCTTTTTTAATTGAATTCCTTATTATATTATCCTTTCAAATTGCTATTTCCTTTATTTGAGAAAATATTTCTTATTCAAGTTAGAAAACATTTATATCAACGAATCCTTATTTCTATATTCAGAAAATATACTTTATATATATCGGAAAATATTTTCATATTACATCCGTTAATTTCTCCTTGACCAATTCATTTCATTTTCTATTTGGAAAAATAATTCAAAATCCTTTAAATGAACGCGATGTTCTAAAACATCGTTATTATAACTCAAACCATAAGTCATTCGTTAACTAATGGCATCACTAACCAATCCTTGCTACCGTACCTTAACCATTTCTCCGTCAATCATGACGTCAGTCAAGTTGGGGTATAATTACTTCTCAGACCTTAACTGAACGACATTCTTAACTTCAAAATAGTCAAAGCTCACAACTTTATCCAAAACATCACTTACACGACTCTCAGATTCGATCTAAGAACACACTTCCTTTACAGAAAAATATTGATTATAACGGTAGCGTTATAATCGCTGTTTCCAAAAATTTAGTTTATAAAACATTGCTTTTTTACAACAGCGTTACAATCGCTGTCTAGAATTATAGAGCATTTATTATAGCAATAAAGTTAAGATCGCTGTTTAGATTTTCAAAACATTTATTATAACAGCAGCGTTAAAATCGCTATTTAGAATTTACAAACCATTTATTATAACAACAGCGTTAAAAATCGCTGTTTAGATTTACAAAACATATGTTCTAACGACAGTGCTAAAATCGCTGTTTACAATTTACAAAACATTTATTATAACATAGCGTTATAATCGTTGTTTCGATTTCCAAAACATTAACCAATTCCTTTATAACCATTTCAGTCTACGAAACACTTTCACACTTTATTTTTATATCCCAAATTTTGGAATAAAAAATCATCGTTTCCATTTTTAAACAATTTTCCATTTCCCTTTCCCATTCAAGGTCCAATGTGGATTCATATTTCAGATCTAAATTCATTTATAGATATTTCACTTGAAAAATATTCCTTTTAAACCATTCACTTAAATCGTGAATATATTTCCTTTATATACCATTTGATTCATATTTAAAAATACTATCTTAAACCAAATTTTTAGTTATAACTTATGTTCAAAATTTCTCACATAAGTCTCGTTTCTTTTTATTTTAATCTTTTAAAATCTCGTTTAACATTTCCTTGCTAATAGCTAAGTTTTAAATCTCATTTCAAATATTGGTTTCAAAACCCATTTCCATATCGTTATACAAAATCAATGTATCCAACGATAAATAATTCAATTAATATATATTCTCATTCATAAACAAATTCTTGATTCCTTCATTTGAATAGGTTTTCTATTTTTAACTCTATTAAAAAATTAAATTTCTATTTTTGAAAATAAAATTTCTTTTTAAAACTCAAGTTCTCTTTTCTATATTCGAAAATATTTTTACGGTATTTAAAACCAAAATTCTAGGCCAGGGAAGCTCAAACACAACAAAGTCAATCACTGAATACATATATCACGCCACACATCAACATCAAGGAAAAACAGTAATATAAATATTGAGGAACCCAGTTGGGTCCCTCCAACCTGTTTCCCTGCATCCACAGATGTTAATCACATCAATGATATTATTTCACATCAATATGAAATATTAAAAATAATCATCGATCGGTAATCATATCAACCAATTTTATCAACTATTCAACCAAGCAACCATCACACAGTATAAAATAAATTTAAAAAAAAAACTCGTTTATATAAAAATATAAACGAAGAAAAGTTAGTGAGTTTACTCACCTTGTCTCGCAGTTGACAGTGCTGCTTTTGTTCCATTTAAAATGAATAGACTTTTAATTTCTCTGTGAAATTCCTATAACTCTAATCTCTGCCATATCAGTGTCAGTGTAGATCTCACTGTCAAGATTTCAGTGTGATTGATTTCGATTCTGTTCAGAAACGAACAAGTTACAGTGGTTATAAGTTAAATTAAATTAAACTTCCTTAATTATTATCATTTTTTTAAATCCTTACTTTATTTCAAAACTCTTCCTCCTCTCCAGATAAAGTTGCTGACTTCCTAAAGTGTAATAACCCGGAAAATCTGGGCCAGTTTAAAATTTTTATTTTGGCAAATATAGCGAATTTTGAATATTTAAAATAGATTATTTTAAATAAAATCAACGAGGAATTTATTTTGAATAGAATTCGATGTATATATTTATATACGTCGTCGTTAGAATATAAATATTTATATATAATTATAAATAGAATGGAAAATGGCGCGGTAGTTCGATAATTCGATTTCAAACTTCATTTGAACGTTCCAGGTGCAAAACAATCCGGATTTTAGTGAAACCAAAAATAATAGAACCTAATTGAGAATATCTTTCCAACAAATCCGAAAAATCAAAATTTCATAGCGGGAATCAAAAGATATGTCCAGTTGAAAATTCTGAATAGTCGCTGTGGAATTCAGGCCCTTAAAAATGGGAATTTTGCAAACGACCTCGGATTTCGACGAAACCAGTTTTGTTGGGTCTGTGATGTCGAGTTATTGCTAGATTCCAATTTTCATAATTTTCTGAATCAGTATGTGAGCGTGGAAAAGGAAAACGCGTTTGACCAGTTTCAGGTGATTTTAATCGACTGGAAATTGGCCTTTTTTCCAACGGTCTCAGAATTCGACGAAACTAGTTTTGTTAGGACCGTATCGTAAATACGAAGCTAGAAAATATTTTTCGAGAATTTTTAGAGTTATAATGTGACCCCGGTAATTTGAAATGTACGTTTAAAATTCAATATAATGATTTAAATGTAAATTCAACGGAAACTGATCGAAACCTTCGAATCAGCTTACGATACATATCCCATTGTGTTCGGAATGGGGGCGAAACGCTACGGACGACAGGCGGTGGGCCTCGTTTCGTGGTCGTATGTAAAAGTCAACTTTTAGAAATTAAAATAATTAAAAATAAAAAAATAAAACCCTTCCTCCTTTATACTCTGGCCCCCCCTTCTCCTTTCGATTCAGAATCAAAAAACAGAAAAAAAGGGGAGACGATGATGGAATCGCGCAGCCCCCCTCGTCATCGACGACGATGCCCCCCACCTCCGTCCAAGCTCGCCGCCCCCCTTTCTTTTCCTCCTCCGACAACTCTCCTCTCTCCCCTCATCCAATTCGTGACCCAATTCCCCAAAACCCAGATCGAAGCCAACCCGCCGCCAGTATGGGAGGGCGCCGCCGACCACCTGGAACTGCTCCACCCACTGCACCACCTCGAGCAAACCCCCTCGCCTCCAAAACAAGGTAAGCTCGCTGATTTGTTTTTTTTTTGGGTTATAAAAATATGATTTTCGAGTTTAAAATGGTAATTTTTGCATAGGAAGGTTGTGATTTCTGATTAGAAGAAAAATATGATTTTAGTAATTAAAAATACAATTTTTAATTTAGTAAAGATTATATTTTTAATTTAGATAAGATACGGTTTTTAGAATATAAAAAGGTATGATTTTTCTATAAGAAAAATATGATTTTTTATAGATGTAATAGCTTCATCAAAATGTGATTTTTATCTATTGAACTTCGAAATAAAAATGTGATTTTTATCTATTAAACTTCGAAATAAAAATGTGATTTTTATC
This sequence comes from Allium sativum, assembly GCA_030737875.1. NCBI lineage: Eukaryota > Viridiplantae > Streptophyta > Magnoliopsida > Asparagales > Amaryllidaceae > Allium > Allium sativum. The sequence goes on from CM060912.1 coordinate 438,738,477, forward strand.
TATTGAACTTCGAAATAAAAATATGATTTTTATATATTGAATAGTGTAGTAAAAATTCGATTTTTACATAGGTAGTGAAAGCGGGCAACGAAGGTAACAAAAAGGCGAGAACGAAGGAGATTTATATCAAAGAAGAGTCAAGATGTTTGGATAGCTATCGGTGAGAATTTCTCACCTCTCACTTTCTTTTCTCTAGTTATATATATATACTAGGATGCAGACGGTGCTTAGTAGCACCCGATACAATCGTCCACAGACCATGGACTTGTTTGTTTGGTTGCATAGATTAGTTAGATGATTTGATTTGAAATGGAATTGTTTGGTGAAATTGAATTGTTTGGTGAAATGAATGGATTGATTGATGTGTGAATGGCGTGGGCCTTCACTAGACCGGGGATAAGGCTAGGCCTCGTCCCGTTTCTAGTATCGTGCCGTTATGCCGCCGAAATTTTCAAAAATAAGTTAGAAAAATAAAAATATCATTTTATTTAAAGAATGAACTGAATAGAAATTCATATGTTGGAATAAAATGTTTTGTCGTTAAAAATATAATTTTTTAACGTGAATGTGAATAAATAAATATTCATTTACAAACCAGACGGTTTGTTTATGTACACCTATTTGAAGGACCTTGATTGGGTCGATAAATTTTACACATCGCCCAACTGCACAAATAAAATATGCGTTTGATTGTTTGAAACCCCACACGGGTGTTGGGATGAAATTTGAAGTTCACTCATCCTGATTGATTAAATATGTCGATCGATTGATTGACATGCTGTTATAAGCGTTAGATATCTATATTTGATGCTTATACAGTGTAGTGCACTTTGGTTGATGGTTGATTATTTTTCAATGCTATTATATGTGTGTAATGCATGAAAATCCATATAATTAACTTTATATGGTAATTGATTGGGCCTCATTCCAATTTGAAAAATAAAGAATATTATAAAATAAAAGTTCATGTGTTGACAGTACTCATCCATTGAGATTGGTCATGTGTTGAACGAAATATTTTGATAATAACAACTATTTTGAAAAAGAAATATTTGAAATAGAATATTTGAAAATAGAAATTTATGAAGCCGTGTTGATTAGACTGACGCCATTTTGACGTAAACGATATTTATATCGATTTTATTCATTTCGAAATGAATTGAACTGAAAACGATTTCGAAATGAATTGAATTGAAAACGATTTCGAAATGAATTGAATTGAAAACGATTTCGAAATGAATTGAATTGAAAACGATTTCGAAATGAATTGAATTGAAAACGATTTCGAAATGAATTGAATTGAAAACGATTTCGAAATGAATTGAATTGAAAACGATTTCGAAATGAATTGAATTGAAAACGATTTCGAAATGAATTGAATTGAAAACGATTTCGAAATGAATTGAATTGAAAACGATTTCGAAATGAATTGAATTGAAAACGATTTCGAAATGAATTGAATTGAAAACGATTTCGAAATGAATTGAATTGAAAGCGATTTCGAAATGAATTGAATTTAAAACGAATTCAAATTGAATTGAAAGCGAATTGAAATGAATTCAAATTGAATTGAAATTTGAATTGAAATTTGAATTGAATAGAAATGAATTTTAAAACGAATTTATAAAGAAGAATTCAATTTTGATTTGAATTGAAAAGGAAGTTGAAATTGCTTTTGAAACGAATTTAAAACTATTTATATAATTCGTTTTAAATAGAAATCGACGAAATATATATTATATATATTATATATATAATATAATAGCCTGAATAGAACGCGCCGCGCCGCGGCAGTTCGCGAATTTCGACCATTTATTTCAAACGGACATTACGGGAGATCCGACCGTCGGATTCTCCTAAAACTGGAACCGTTGGGTTCGTATCGAAAAGAGCTTTCTAGCGAATGTTAGGAATTTGAAATCTAATGGTTGGATTTGGAATTATGTCCAAATCAAATTTGAAAAAGGTCGCTGTAAGTGCAGTTCGATGGCCATTGATGGAAATCGACTGTACAGGCCTTGATAAAATTATTAAAAATAGTAATAATTTGTGTAAAATCATAAGAAATGATTTGTGAAGATTTGGGATGAAAAACTCCATATTTGAAAAGATAAAAATAGATTTTTATCGAAATGAACTAGTTTTGAACTCGGATTATAATTCTATTTATTTTTAAATAAATAAATTGAATTTGAAAAGGGTTTTAAAAATAACCAAAATTTCCATTGATTGCATTGGAGTGGATTTGAATCGAAATTGTCTTTGGAATTTTTCGATGTTGGAATTCGTGATTATACAGATGTTGGTATGGAAATTTGAAAGATATATATTTATATCGTTATTTCCAATACGACATTTGTTAGTCGTAGAATTTGATATTGAATATAAGCCGATATATTTTCTATTCAGAGCCTTGTATTGAATATCAAATGTGATTTGGGTTTGTCGTGAATGGTGTCTTCACTAACACTGTTCTTGAACCCAGTTGAGAAAAAAATTAAATCTTTTTATTTAGATTTAATGAAGTGTACCAATTAAACGATATTTAATTGGAATTGAATTGATATTGATTTTTGGGTTTATCGTGAACAGTGTTTTAAATAACACTTGTTCTTTAACCCGATAATTAATGGAATGTGATTTTGGGTTTATCGTGAACCGTGTTTTAATTGACACTGATTCTTTAACCCAGTTAAAGATTAAAACTAAGTGGAGTTCTAATGAATCTTTAATTAGATTGAAATGATCGAAAATGGAGTATCACCAGTTCTTGTTGCAGTCGTGATGGGGGGTTCTCGCTTCGCGGTTTGGTGGCGAACGGGAGACTCTTACCCCCACATGTCCCTTGTGGTGGGGGTTGGTTAGGCAGTGGCCGGGAGACTCGAGAGGGTCGCCGTAAAACAAGTTACTGGGAGACCGCTGTAAGCCGCGGTGGGTTTTACCTGCTGCAATGGAGGATGAAGGGATGATTGCAAAGCTTACCGGATTTCGCGTTGCCGTCACAGTTGGTATCAGAGCTTTGGTTTACAAAGCTCAGAGAACAAGGCACATTAGAACCATATGAAAGAATTCATCAGATATTGGATTAGTAATATCCAATGGGAATGACTCGTTAGAGATGAGATCAGCAGTATCCTAGAACGAGTGTGAAGAGTATATTTTTCAAATGAAAACAATTTTGGTTTGAAAATTTAAAATCAATTATTCGTATTTGATTATTTATTCTATATTGATTAGGACAGTCCAGTATATAAAGAATTTGCATATACGCCTTGCAAACGTAAATTCAAAGTTTTAATATACTGGATAGATATAGAATCACACTCTAGTCGCCCGGAGATGATTCTGATGATAGTTCGAACATCATCAGAATTGGCATTCGTGTTTCGAAGGTGTGATATCTATATATTTCCTATTAACTGGTGTGAGAACCAAAATTAGATTGGACCTATTATTGTGAATTGGCATCAAAAACATGATTTTCTGTATATGTATCAAAGATAATGAATTTGAAACTCTAATTCACTAATTGATTGATGTTTGTGTTGTTTGTTCATTTGTTTCATAATTTTGAACCATTTAGCCTAATTGAATCAAATATTGAATTGTATTGAAAATTGGTCGCATTTTCTTGCATATACATGTATATCATTGAACAGGTCATAGAAAGGAGGCTAGAGCAGAGAATAAAATTTGTTTGCCCGACAAATAGGTACATGTTTACTACGTAATTTCCTGTTTTGTTTGGGTGATGATGATTTTATGAGCCTATTGGCTAGCCGCTTGGCTTTTTCTTTTTCTTTTTGAGATCTGAAGGACCGGGGAAGCTATTTGAAATTCCCCGATGCTCCCGGTGCAGGGGAGGTTATGGCGAAATTTTTCGAAAATTTAGGGTGTTAGCCAAATTTTTGAAGAATTTGAAAATTCTCAGAAACTAAAAGGTTGGAGAATGAAAGCCAAATCGAGCGTAGAGTTGATAAATCAAACCACTTTCGACTTTGTTCCTTTTCGGGGATGAAAAGTTTTAAGTGGGGGAGATTGTAATAACCCGGAAAATCTGGGCCAGTTTAAAATTTTTATTTTGGCAAATATAGCGAATTTTGAATATTTAAAATAGATTATTTTAAATAAAATCAACGAGGAATTTATTTTGAATAGAATTCGACGTATATATTTATATACGTCGTCGTTAGAATATAAATATTTATATATAATTATAAATAGAATGGAAAATGGCGCGGTAGTTCAATAATTCGATTTCAAACTTCATTTGAACGTTCCGCGTGCAAAACAATACGGATTTTAGTGAAACCAAAAATAATAGAACCTAATTGAGAATATCTTTCCAACGAATCCGAAAAATCAAAATTTCATAGCGGGAATCAAAAGATATGTCCAGTTGAAAATTCTGAATAGTCGCTGTGGAATTCAGGCCCTTAAAAATGGGAATTTTGCAAACGACCTCGGATTTCGACGAAACCAGTTTTGTTGGGTCCGTGATGTCAAGTTATTGCTAGATTCCAATTTTCATAATTTTCTGAATCAGTATGTGAGCGTGGCAAAGGAAAACGCGTTTGACCAGTTTCAGTTGATTTTAATCGACTGGAAATTGGCCATTTTTCCAACGGTCTCAGAATTTGACGAAACTAGTTTTGTTAGGACCGTATCGTAAATACGAAGCTAGAAAATATTTTTCGAGAATTTTTAGAGTTAGAATGTGACCCCGGTAATTTGAAATGTACGTTTAAAATTCAATATAATGATTTAAATGTAAATTCAACGGAAACTGATCGAAACGATCGAATCAGCTTACGATACATATCCCATTGTGTTCGGAATGGGGGCGAAACGCTATGGACGACAGGCGGTGGGCCTCGTTTCGGGGTCGTATGTAAAAGTCAACTTTTAGAAATTAAAATAATTAAAAATAAAAAAATAAAACCCTTCCTCCTTTATACTCTGGCCCCCCTTCTTCTTTCGATTCAGAATCAAAATACAGAAAAAAAAAGGGAGACGATGACGGAATCGCGCAGCCCCCCCTCGTCATCGACGACGATGCCCCCCACCTCCGTCCAAGCTCGCCGCCCCCCTTTCTTTTCCTCCTCCGACAACTCTCCTCTCTCCCCTCATCCAATTCGTGACCCAATTCCCCAAAACCCAGATCGAAGCCAACCCGCCGCCAGTATGGGAGGGCGCCGCCGACCACCTGGAACCGCTCCACCCACTGCACCACCTCGAGCAAACCCCCTCGCCTCCAAAACAAGGTAAGCTCGCTGATTTGTTTTTTTTTTTGGGTTATAAAAATATGATTTTCGAGTTTAAAATGGTAATTTTTGCATAGGAAGGTTGTGATTTCTGATTAGAAGAAAAATATGATTTTAGTAATTAAAAATACAATTTTTAATTTAGTAAAGATTATATTTTTAATTTAGATAAGATACGGTTTTTAGAATATAAAAAGGTATGATTTTTCTATAAGAAAAATATGATTTTTTATAGATGTAATAGCTTCATCAAAATGTGATTTTTATCTATTGAACTTCGAAATAAAAATGTGATTTTTATCTATTGAACTTCGAAATAAAAATGTAATTTTTATCTATTGAACTTCGAAATAAAAATATGATTTTTATATATTGAATAGTGTAGTAAAAATTCGATTTTTACATAGGTAGTGAAAGCGGGCAACGAAGGTAACAAAAAGGCGAGAACGAAGGAGATTTATATCAAAGAAGAGTCAAGATGTTTGGATAGCTATCGGTGAGAATTTCTCACCTCTCACTTTCTTTTCTCTAGTTATATATATATATATACTAGGATGCAGACGGTGCTTAGTAGCACCCGACACAATCGTCCACAGACCATGGACTTGTTTGTTTGGTTGCATAGATTAGTTAGATGATTTGATTTGAAATGGAATTGTTTGGTGAAATTGAATTGTTTGGTGAAATGAATGGATTGATTGATGTGTGAATGGCGTGGGCCTTCACTAGACCGGGGATACGGCTAGGCCTCGTCCCGTTTCTAGTATCGTGCCGTTATGCCGCCGAAATTTTCTAAAATAAGTTAGAAAAATAAAAATATCATTTTATTTAAAGAATGAACTGAATAGAAATTCATATGTTGGAATAAAATGTTTTGTCGTTAAAAATATAATTTTTAACATGAATGTGAATAAATAAATATTCATTTACAAACCAGCGGTTTGTTTATGTACACCTATTTGAAGGACCTTGATTGGGTCGATAAATTTTACACATCGCCCAACTGCACAAATAAAATATGTGTTTGATTGTTTGAAACCCCACACGGGTGTTGGGATGAAATTTGAAGTTCACTCATCCTGATTGATTAAATATGTCGATCGATTGATTGACAGGCTGTTATAAGCGTTAGATATCTATATTTGATGCTTATATAGTCTAGTGCACTTTGGTTGATGGTTGATTATTTTTCAATGCTATTATATGTGTGTAATGCATGAAAATCCATATAATTAACTTTATATGGTAATTGATTGGGCCTCATTCCAATTTGAAAAATAAAGAATATTATAAAATAAAAGTTCATGTGTTGACAGTACTCATCCATTGAGATTGGTCATGTGTTGAACGAAATATTTTGATAATAACAACTATTTTGAAAAAGAAATATTTGAAATAGAATATTTGAAAATAGAAATTTATGAAGCCGTGTTGATTAGATTGACGCCATTTTGACGTAAACGATATTTATATCGATTTTATTCATTTCGAAATGAATTGAATTGAAAACGATTTCGAAATGAATTGAATTGAAAACGATTTCGAAATGAATTGAATTGAAAACGATTTCGAAATGAATTGAATTGAAAACGATTTCGAAATGAATTGAATTGAAAACGATTTCGAAATGAATTGAATTGAAAACGATTTCGAAATGAATTGAATTGAAAACGATTTCGAAATGAATTGAATTGAAAGAGATTTCGAAATGAATTGAATTGAAAACGAATTCAAATTGAATTGAAAGCGAATTGAAATGAATTCAAATTGAATTGAAATTTGAATTGAAATTTGAATTGAATAGAAATGAATTTTAAAACGAATTTATAAAGAAGAATTCAATTTTGATTTGAATTGAAAAGGAAGTTGAAATTGCTTTTGAAACGAATTTAAAACTATTTATATAATTCGTTTTAAATAGAAATCGACGAAATATATATTATATATATTATATATATATAATATAATGGCCTGAATAGAACGCGCCGCGCCGCGGCAGTTCGCGAATTTCGACCATTTATTTCAAACGGACATTACGGGAGATCCGACCGTCGGATTCTCCTAAAACCGGAACCGTTGGGTTCGTATCGAAAAGAGCTTTCTAACGAATGTTAGGAATTTGAAATCTAACGGTTGGATTTGGAATTATGTCCAAATCAAATTTGAAAAAGGTCGCTGTAAGTGCAGTTCGATGGCCATTGATGGAAATCGACTGTACAGGCCTTGATAAAATTATTAAAAATAGTAATAATTTGTGTAAAATCATAAGAAATGATTTGTGAAGATTTGGGATGAAAAACTCCATATTTGAAAAGATAAAAATAGATTTTTATCGAAATGAACTAGTTTTGAACTCGGATTATAATTCTATTTATTTTTAAATAAATAAATTGAATTTGAAAAGGGTTTTAAAAATAACCAAAATTTCCAATGATTGCATTGGAGTGGATTTGAATCGAAATTGTCTTTGGAATATTTCGATGTTGGAATTCGTGATTTTACAGATGTTGGTATGGAAATTTTAAAGATATATATTTATATCGTTATTTCCAATACGACATTTGTTAGTCGTAGAATTTGATATTGAATATAAGCCGATATATTTTCTATTCAGAGCCTTGTATTGAATATCAAATGTGATTTGAGTTTGTCGTGAATGGTGTCTTCACTAACACTGTTCTTGAACCCAGTTGAGAAAAAAATTAAATCTTTTTATTTAGATTTAATGAAGTGTACCAATTAAACGATATTTAATTGGAATTGAATTGATATTGATTTTTGGGTTTATCGTGAACAGTGTTTTAAATAACACTTGTTCTTTAACCCGATAATTAATGGAATGTGATTTTGGGTTTATCGTGAACCGTGTTTTAAATGACACTGGTTTTTTAACCCAGTTAAAGATTAAAACTAAGTGGAGTTCTAATGAATCTTTAATTAGATTGAAATGATCGAAAATGGAGTATCACCAGTTTTGCTCCAGGCGATGGTTAAATCTTTAATTAGATTTGAACGTGAAATGGTAATTGAATTTACCGATAACACTGTGGTGTTAGATATGAAGTATTACCAGTTTTACTTCATGGGATGAATAGGTTGGGATTGGGAAATAAAATAAATGATTACTTCGGTGTGGTTCGCTAATCCCGACTAGTTTGAATTGATATTCAAAGGAGATTAAAAAATAAATTTAAAGAATTTATCTTGGATAAAATTAATGGGAACTTTTCCCAAAGTATAAGAATATTTGAATAAAAGAATATTCTGAATTGGAATGAGGCGTATGTTATGTTTGTGTAACACTTTTATAATATATACGCGAGTTATTCAGAAAGACCGGGTTTATCCCATTCTGAATAACTGATTCGACGTGGTGTCGAAGATGAAGACGATGATCGAAGACCGGAAGTCTTCACGTCGTTTGGGTGCTTACTGATGATCTTAATTGGGCTGTACACCCAAGAAGATGGAAACAGTTAGTGATCGTCCAGACGTACTTGGAGATCGATGGATATGCGAGGTACTAGGTGCCTCCGGTTTCGTTCAGACCCAGAACGGACTTGTAAATGGACTGTGTGTCTGACATTGGATTTTAGTCCGTGTGATTGATCTCTATTAAATATATATCTGTTTGGCGGCGGAGAATTTATTCTCTTGCTTAACGCCCTTCTCTGAGACGTACGAGCTCAGGGGTTATATATTGATGGATATCAAACGCATGGAGTGAATTGCCTGTGTGGCATGCCTAAGTGGCAATTGATCGAGGCTTCTTTTGAAAAGCAAAGTCTTGTGGTGATGATCAAAGCACGGCCTTTGTGGCATAGCTTTGTGTAACGTTTACCTCGCGAGTTTCACACCCGGTATGAACCAAAAACGGGAGACGGACCTCAGGGAAGGCATGCGTTTCTTTCTAGTTAGAAGTGGCGTCAGTGGTTTTACACGCCCTGACGTGTTTGACTTATGTGGTTGTTGCTGTTGCGAGGCGCCTCGGTTTGATCAGACGATCCGGGTCCGATGGAGTCATTCGTTGGCTCATTTACGCCCCATAGGGCGGGGGAACGCATGTTCAGGGTTTAAGTTTAATCCACATCGGTGGACCGGCCCTGACGATCCAAAGGCTTGACAGAGTACTTGCCTGAGGGGCGGGCTAGAGCGTCTCGAATCGGTTGAGGACTATCTTTTGCCTCGGTTCATAGACAGAAATCTAATTTCCAAATACGTGACATTTGCGGTTTTAATTGTAAAACTAGTATGGCGACATGATATATGGTACCCATGCCGCCTATGATTGATACTTATGATTTGAAGTTGTTTTATACACTATGCACTTATAATAGTATCAAATGATTTGTTTTAAACGTATCAAGCATTCTTTGGCTGTTATAAGGGAAAACCCTATCCCCCGGCTTGCGTTGCATTGTGTGATAGGACCTGGGTCTTATAACAGCTTCATTTTTCTTTATTTAGCATTGCGCTGCTGGTTTTATGCACTGGTATTCTTGGGAGGAAACCCGTTCCGTGTTATACGGCGTGGTCCCTTGATTTACCTAATGATTTAAAATAAAGATTAATAACTGTTTTAGTTCTCACACCAGTCACATGACTGACCTGGAGTTTATTGTTTTAACCTAAACTCTGGGTGCCCCTATTTTCGACACGGGCAGCTAGTAGTTTTGGTTTTGCAGATTTATATTCACAGAATCCTGGTTTACAGCTGGAACGATATCTGGAAAGCTTTGTATCCGTATATCTCTTCTAGTTGTGTATTGTATTATTTTCCGCTGCTATGTATTTAAATGTAATTTAAATCTCTGATATTTCTGTGTAATATTCATTTATACTCTGTATATTCTTGTAATCTGATGCATTGTCGTAATATACAATGAAATGTTCTTCCGTTTGCGTTCTATTTTGTCGTGTTCTCAAACGATAGGGCGTTTCGAGCAGTCTGGATCGGTTTAACGACTGGTTCAGACCGAGCGAAATTCCTTGCCGTCACATAAAGGCAACACAACAACCGATATCCTCATATCCAATATAATTTACTTGGTTTCAACTTTGCTGTGATGTTTGGAAATACTGTTTGAACTTCTGCTCATACCTCCCTTCTTCGTTTGTGTGTATATATATACATTTCCAGCACACTTTTGAACCAGTACCGCAACTCGTACTCCCAAGTAAAATTCGATACCCAGCTTGTTGTAAATCATCTTGACAATACGGTGATTAACCCAAAAAACCTCATGATTAACTAGTCACAAACGCTTCCCTTACGAGCGTTGTCCAGTCCATAAATCAAACGCAAAAAGGAAAAACAAACCCATTTCTTCCTTTGTCATTTGGTTTCTGTTATCAATATATATATAAATACTGCTTGGTTACTTCCGCAACTTCCATTCATTTTAATCATCATTAAGCATTAATTTTAAAAATTAATTAACTGATTAAATCCATACCTTAATCCATTCTTAAGGTTAATACCCTCTATTAATTCTCCTTCCTTTCTACTGAAATGCTACCAAGAACGCAACCCAACATTTCCTTCAATGACCATTGTTAAATCTTCCACTTCGAATAAAATAACTCACACAGCTTCCTTTTTTATTTATTTGCGTTCCCCTTTTTTTTCCTTCAAACCCAGTTGAAACACGAAGCCATAACTGGCCATCACCATCGTTCTTCCAAGTTCCAGAAGAAACAAAACTCCATTTCCCTTCCAAAGAACCATCTGGGCAAACTACAAGACCACCCTTCCTAGTCCACTACTCTTCTTCCCCAACCAATTCACGGTGCCTTCATTCTAACCAATACGGAAATGCCCATTTACTCTCACCACCGAAAATACGCACTGCCCTATTCACCATTCCAAACTCCACCTGCTTAAACCATCATCACATTCAACTCCCATTCACTGCTAATTCAACGCCCTTCCTCCACTTCATCTTAAATCAAACCCAACGTCCCCAGTAGACTTTCCATATAACTCCTCATAACCACCTCTACCTCGTGGTCCACTCCATACTGAACACGCGATTCCAGCCATCACCTCGCTGTAGCCCGAGGTTGCGAACGTCATTGCTTGGATCTCGGCGAAATGCATACCAGTATGGAGTTCGGGTTTGAAATTTGGTTCGATCTTCATATGGTTTTGTTTGGAATCCGAGAGAGAAAGGAAAGTGTTGGGTTTTCAGTTATGATTTTGAGTTTTCTAAATGGATTTGAAAATCGCGGATTTTATTGAAGGGAAAAGCAAACTGTGTTACGAAAATAAAGAGGATAGTCTTTCTGAACTGACACAAGAATTTGGGATCAAATAGTATATAGATTTTTGTTTATTATTTGGTGTTTGAAAGAAAAAGCAAGAAGAAGAAAGTAAGAATAGTATTTAAAGAGACGATGGTTTGGTAGGCACGGCATCAGTTGCCTTGGGACTCTCGGAATTGGAATTTACTTGCCGCTCACGGTTTTCAGTTTTGCTTGGTACGCACGGATGTGCAAAACGTGGAGAACACGCTGTATAGAAGGACTTGGGTAACACGCTGCTTTAAAGATTGGTAGTCACAACTTTGAATACCTTGGAGGGTAAAGGACAATTTTTAAAGCGTACGGGGTAGAGTTTAATAGATAATTGTTAATGTTTTTAGCCTCAAATTTTCTAAAATTCGTAGTCGTTGGTCCGTTATGACATGATTAAACATTCTTGTCCATTTATTTATTTAAGGCAGAAGTTACGGTTAAAATTTTATATTTCTCATGACTTTTGAAAGTCCAGTATGTATATTTCCATATAGGTACATAGCACAAGGATATGTTCGTGTATGAGCCGCTACCGACAGAAACAAAAGTATGATCCTGTCCAACGAGGTACCACGATCCCAAAAATATAATAATATCGGTAGTTTAACTTATATTATGAAACCCCAAAATATTGATATAGGGTGCAAAATACTCCAAATAAAAGTTGCATATTTAATTAATTAAAAATTACAGTAAAATTCTAAAAATTAAATTATAACTACGCCTCAAAAGAATCTTGTCCAAATTCAAGACCGATATTTGAATATAGTTAAATAACCATTATGGCCTATAGGCGATTCTACAACGACTTTCTGAAAATTTGATTTGGACATAACTTTTTATTCCCGCTATGAAATCTGGATTTTTCACATTCATTGGAAAGATATTTTCAAACAGATTCAAATATTTCTTGTTTCGTAAAATCCGATTTATTTCTAATCCTGTACATTCATTTGAAATTTGAAATCGAATTTTCAAACTACCGCGCCATTTTTAATTCGTTTTAAATTATATTATAAATTATATGTTTAAACATCATTTTATTAAATAAATTTCTATATATAATTCAAATAAAATATTTAAAACAAATTTAAATATTCAGAATTCAACGACTGAAAATCTGGGTTGTTACAAGTAGAACAAAATATACCTGTAGTACTATTAAAAAGATGCTCACAAATCAAAGAGCAACTTCAAGACCACACTATTCATCATATACACCACCTAATTGAAGAACACCTAGAATTTGTACTACATGGTTAATCCTGCATGCAAATATCGCAAAGATAACATATTTAGAATAGAGTAATGTAAACCTATCCATCCGTCTAGAAATCATCTAGAAACTTTCCTAATAAGAATACCAGCCATCCTACGAAACTTCATAATACCATTTTCCTCGTGCAATTCTTCATTCTTGATTAGTTTTGAACAACCATTATCATATTTTAGTAAACTAAAACATATCTCGTACATATAAATATTACAAACCTTCAAAAGAAATGATTAGTAAAAACTATAATATTGTATAACACAATCTAAGTATAAACTATAAAGTACATAGTGGTAGTAGGAATGAGAATTAGATATTTGTCATTAAATAGTACGTTAACAACCTCTATATAACAGCCATTAAATAATTGAGCATTGCATTATGAATGCTCCTAGTAACAATGAGAATTACCTATTTGTCAAGCAGCACCATTGAAGAATTAATTCTATCAGCATTGGACACTATCTGGGATGATATAAATTTACGGACAGAAAGCTAAATATATGATAATTGTAACATCTTTACTCACCTTAAAAACTCCTTTTGCAATGGTTGTTCACAGATCCAACTTTGAATTTTTGAGTACGGCACCTAATTACATCAACTGGCCGCACTGTCATTTCTTTAACTTTTTCATGACCAGTTCTCATATAGACGTTGCTGTTTAGAAAGATAAATCGTAAATTAGAGTCGATAATAAGTATAACTTTCTAATCGATGCTTTATGAAAAAACATAGAAAGGTGATTTTCTTATCGAATCCAAAAATGAGAAAAAGACTTAAAAATAATCTTCTTCTACGATGAATGAATCAAATATCTCCAGTTGGTACGTACATCAAACAACCAAACGATGCCAAAGGGAAATAATACTCCATCAAATTTGAAGTCAAACCTAAACAGAATTTACAAAAAACCAAACTAAAATCAGCGCTGAATGAATTCCAAAGGCAGATCCACATAGTACAGATGCCAGTAGGTGTAACGACCCAGAAAATCTGAACCAATTTAAATTTTTTAAATTGGCTAAAATAATGGATTTTAAATATTTAAAATAAATATTTTAGATAATGGCGATGAAAACTAAGTTTGAATCGACAATTGAAAACGAATATAATTAATTATAATTATAAACAAGGCCTGAAATGGCGTGGCAGTTTCAAAAATTGAATTCAAACTTTGTCAGACTGTACCGGGTGCAAAACAATCCGGATTTTAGTGAAACCAAAAATATTTAAATATGTTAGTGAAGATCTTTCTAACGAATCTGACCAATCGAAATTTGATAGCGGGAATCAAAAGATATGTCCAGTTGAAAATTCTGAATAGTCGCTATGGAATTCAGGCCCTTAAAAATGGATATTTTGCAAATGACCTCGGATTTCGACGAAACCTCTTTTGTTGGATCCGCAGGGTCAAGTTATTGTTAGGTTTCAAATTTCATAATTTTTCGAATCAATATGTGAGCGTGGCAAAAGAAAACGCGTTTGACCAGTTTCTGTTGAATTTAATCGACTGGAAATTGGCCATTTTACAAACGGTCTCAGAATTCGACGAAACTAGTTTTGTTAGGACCGTATCGTCAATACAAAGCTAGAAAATATTTTTCTGGAATTTTTCTAGTTAGTATGTGACCCCGGTAATTTGAAATGTACGTTTAAAATTCAAAATAGTGATTTAAATGAAAATTCAAAAGGAAACTGATTGTAACGATCAAATCAGCTTGCGATACATATCCCATTGTGTTCGAAATGGGGGTAAAACGCTATGGGCGACAGGCGGTGGGCCTCGTTTCGAGGTCGTATGTAAAAGTCAACTTTTTGCAAGATTAAATAATTAAATAAATAAATAAATAAAAAATATTTTACTTCCCTCCTTTATCTCCTTTCTGCCCCCCCCCCCCCCCCCGATTCATTTAAACAGAAAAAAAAAGAGAGAGAAGAACCCTAATCGCTCCGCCCACGACCGCCTCCACCAAGCTCCAGCCACCAGCATCGCGACGCCACCACCCTCCGCTTCGCCTGTTCCCCCTCCATCGATCGAAGACCCGCTCCTCCCTCCATCGCGAGCGAATCGAGCAGCCCCTCCCAGTCTGACGACCTCCCGCCTTCCCGTTCGAACCCCGAGCGCCACCCTCGAGCCGCCTTCCCTCCGACGATCCGCGGAAACCCCCCCCCCCCCCCTCTGTAAGTTTTTTCGTTTTGCTATTTTATTTTTTAATGATTTAAAAACTGATTTTAAAATGATTTTTAAAAATGATTTTTTATAAAAGTAAAAACTGATTTTTTATAAAAGTAAAAACTGATTTTTTATAAAAGTAAAAACTGATTTTTTATAAAAGTAAAAACTGATCTTTTATAAAAGTAAAAACTGATTTTTTTATAAAAGTAAAAACTGATCTTTTATAAAAGTAAAAACTGATTTTTTATAAAAGTAAAAAACTGATCTTTTATAGAAGTAAAAACTGATTTTTTATAAAAGTAAAAACTGATTTTTAGAAAAAGGTTTGAACTTTAAATAGAAAAGGTTTAAACTTTAAAAAGAAAAAGGTTTTAACTTCAAAGAGAAAAAGGTTTGAGCTTTAGAATGGAAAAAGATTTGAACTTTAAAAAGTAAAAATCATATTTTTATATATTGAATAGCGACGTCAAAACTCGATTTTTATATATTGAATAACATAGTAAAAATTCGATTTTTACATATGTAGAGAATACAGGCAACGAAGCGACAAAAGGAGAGGTTGGCGAAGATTTTATGCAAGGAAGTGTCGTGCAGTTGGATAGTTATTGGTGAGATTTCTGATTTAAAAATATTATATATGTGTTGAAAGTAAAAGTGAATTGCTATATATAAATAAATATATATCTATATATATATATATACGCCCCTCGTCCACAAACCATGGACGATATTTATTGGTTGAAATCGTTGTGAAAATTGATTGATAGCGATTGATTGTTTGGGATTGTTTGTGATTGATATTGGTTGATTGTGGTTGAAAAATACCCGTTTGTGATTGGAAAATATTTGGTTGAAACCAC
Organism: Allium sativum; assembly: GCA_030737875.1. Classification (NCBI taxonomy): domain Eukaryota; kingdom Viridiplantae; phylum Streptophyta; class Magnoliopsida; order Asparagales; family Amaryllidaceae; genus Allium; species Allium sativum. The sequence continues at coordinate 438,754,350 of CM060912.1, forward strand.
ATAGGATTAGTTTGTGGAAATGAAATAAATATATACATGCCGCTTGCGTGCGAACTAGATGCATGATCCCCATTGTCAAAAACCGCGAGGTTTTAAGGTAGAGCGAGGAGCCGTACTAGGGACGGTCCCGGTTTAACTACCCTGCCGTTATGCTGCCGAAATTTTGAATAATATTCGTGTGTTTGAATTATTTTCATATGCTTAAACTATAGAAAACATTCATGTGTTGAATTGATATTCATTCGTTGATTAGAAATTCATGTGTTGAATGGTATTCATATTTTGAAATAAATTGTTCGATAATAAAAATCACATTTTTATCTATATATAGAAACTATAGAAAACATTCATGTGTTGAATTGATATTCATTCGTTGATTAGAAATTCATGTGTTGAATGGTATTCATATTTTGAAATAAATTGTTCGATAATAAAAATCACATTTTTATCTATATATAGAAACTATAGAAAACATTCATGTGTTGAATTGATATTCATTCATTGATTAGAAATTCATGTGTTGAATGGTATTCATATTTTGAAATAAATTGTTCGATAATAAAAATCACATTTTTATCTATATATAGAAACTATAGAAAACATTCATGTGTTGAATTGATACTCATTCGTTGATTAGAAATTCATGTGTTGAATGGTATTCATATTTTGAAATAAATTTTTCGATAATAAAAATCACATTTTTATCTATATATAGAAACTATAGAAAACATTCATGTGTTGAATTGATATTCATTCGTTGATTAGAAATTCATGTGTTGAATGGTATTCATATTTTGAAATGAATTGTTTTACAATAAAAATCACATCTTTATTGGATGCATAAATCGTTGAAATGTGAAGTGTTAAAAATAGCCACTTGTTCAAAATAAACATATATGAGTTGAAATATTCATTAATTAGCTAATGAAATGATTTGCACCTATTTATGTAACAATAGAATGAATGGTGTTTTTAAACCAAATAGAAATCAAATATGAAGTTGAATAGAAAAGGATAAATGATAAGAACTGTGTATATATGTACATACATATTCATTGAACAGGTTATAGCAAAGGGGCTAGAGAAGAGGAATAAAATTTTGTGCCTGACAAATAGGTACACATTTACTACTTTGTTTGGGTGATGATTTTATGAGCCTGTTGGCTAGCCGCTTGGCTTTTTCTTTTCTTTTTGAGATTAGAAGGACCGGGAACGCTATTTGCGATTTCCCGATGCTCCCGGTGCAGGGGAGGTTATGGCGAAATTTTCCAAAATTTTAAGGTGTTAGAAAAATATTTGAAGTGAAAACGATATGGAAATCATTGAATGAACTATATTTATATAAATATATAAATATAAATAAATTTAAAACGAAACGAGGCCGTGCAGTTCGTATTTTGAAACCGTGATTTCAAACGACTAGTGCGGGAAATCCGACCATTGGATTTTCCCGAAACCTCAACCGTCGGGTTCGCCTTGGAAATATCTTTCCAACGGCACCAACCTTGTAAAAATCCAACGGTTGGATTGTCTGGAATGTTTAATTCAAATCTGAAGAAAAACAGCGCTAGAAGCGATTATATTTTTATATATATATAAATATAATTATATATTTAATCGAATAACGACGCTGCAGTTCGTAATTTGAAATCGAAAATTCAAACGATTGTACCGGGAGATCCGACCGTCGGATTTTCCCGAAACTGGAACCGTTGGATTCGTTTTGAAAAGACCTTTCTAATGATGTAAATTTTGTGAAGATCCAACGGTTAGATTTCCAGATATGTGTAAATCAAATCTGAAGAAAAACAGCGCCACGGCTGCCTTATGGCCCGAAGCGTCGTTTTGAATAAAATGGCTATTTTAAAATAAATAAAAATAGCGATAAATAGTTATAAAATATCATAAGCGATATGGAATGGAAATAAACTGAAATTTGCTTGATTTATGTGATGTTTGATGGTTGAATGTGTTTGGTGTGAAAATTACATTAAAGGACAAAATTGGTGTTGTAGAATAATTTAACCATTGAAATAAATTGAATTGAAATTCTAAATATACGTGAATTATTTGAGAAGGCCGAGTTAATTCTGATTTCAAATAATTGACCGACGATTGAAAGTCGAAGATAAAGACGGTGGTCGAAGACCGGAGATCTTCACCTCGTTTGGATGGTAACCGAGGTCCTGATTGGGAGGCATCCCGAAATATGGATAATGAGTGGTGATCGTCCAGACGTACGTGGTGATCGATGGGTTTGCGAGGTATTTAGTGCCTCCGGTTTCGTTCAGACCTAGAACGGACTTGTAAATGGACTGTGTGTCTGACATAGGATTTATTCTGTGTGGCATGCTAAGATGCAGTGATCAGGGCTTCTGTTGAAAAGCAAAGTCTTGTAGTGATGATCAAAGCACCGCCTGTGTGGCGTAGCTTTGTGTATAACGTGAATTCGTGAGCCTCACACCCCGGTATGAACCTAAAACGGGAGAATGGACCTCAGGGAGGGCCTACGTTTCCTCCTAGCTAAAAGTGGCGTCAATGGTTTTACACGCCCTGACGAGTTTGACTTATGTGGTTGTTGCTGTTGCGAGGCGCCTCGGTTAGATCGGACGATCCGGGTCCGATGGAGTCACTTGTTGGCTCGCTTACGCCCTAAAGGGCGGCGAAACGTAGTGCTCAGGCATTTTTAATCCACTCCGTGTGGACCGGCCCTGACGATCCAAGGATCGATGCGTTTTGATCCTGAGACTCGGGCTAGGCAGTCTAGAATTCGGTAAGGACTATCTTTTGCCTTGGTTCATGACGGAAATCCAATTTCCAAATACGGGATCGTGCGGTTTTGATTGTATACCTATGTATGGCGACATAGTGGTATGGGGCATTAATGCCGTCTATGATTGATAGTTATGATTCGAAATTGTTTTCAGAACATATAAACACTAGCAATAATATCAAATGCCTTTGTTTTATTCATATCAATCATATTTTGGCCATTATAAGGTAAAACTCTATCCTCCGGTTTGCGTTGCATTGTGTGATGGGAACTGAGTCTTATAATGGCTTCATTTTTATAAAAAGCATAGCGATGTTTAAAAGAAAGATTTGTTTTAAAGCACTGGCAATCCAATGGAGTAAACCCGTTCCACGAAAGTGGCGTGGTCCTGTGATTAGCCATATTATATATACCAGTCCCATGACTGACTCGTAGTTTGTTCACTCTCAAACTCGGGTGCCCCTTTTTCTACACGGGCAGCCTTGTATTCAGGTTTAGCTGGTTCTTTCTGGATAGCTGGAGATGAAGATGGATTCTACCATTCATTTCCTTTTATGCTGTTCAGCTCCTATTGTACATATTTTGTTTATTTCCGTTGTAGACATTTATGTATAGCTGAACTGTATTTGTACTAAGTAAGATCCTGTAAACTGTGTAACTCTGATGATTACTTTTATCCAGTATATTTTGTTGTTCATTCTGGTGTATTTATTTAATTCTGTTCTGCTATTATATGTTTCTGTGTTATATTCCAAAGATAACCTTGTTTCCGTGAGAACGGGAAATCGGGTCGTCTCAACGTGGTATCAGAGCTTTGGTTAAGCTTAGTTCTGGAATATAACATGTGAACGAACTCGTCAGAAATAGAACCAGTAGTGTTCTAGGACGGGTAACTCAATACAGATAGGATCAGTAATATCCTAGTATGAGTAGCAGAATCAGAACAACTCGTTAGAGATGGGGTCAGAAGTGCCTCAGAACGAGTCGAGAGTAATATGTTTTTAAATAACGTATTTGTGATTATATATATATAGTCTGGTTTTAGAAATATAATTTTTGAATATATAAAAGATATATATTTGAAAAGTTAAAAAGGTTAAAAACAATTGGATTGGTTGTTGTATTGTGTGATTGTAGATTTATCAAACCACTTTCGACTTTATTCCTTTTCGGGGACGAAAAGTTTTAAGTGGGGGAGATTGTAACGACCCAGAAAATCTGAACCAATTTAAAATTTTTAAATTGGCTAAAATAATGGATTTTAAATATTTAAAATAAATATTTTAGATAATGGCGATGAAAACTAAGTTTGAATCGACAATTGAAAACGAATATAATTAATTATAATTATAAACAAGGCCTGAAATGGCGTGGTAGTTTCAAAAATTGAATTCAAACTTTGTCAGACTGTACCGGGTGCAAAACAATCCGGATTTTAGTGAAACCAAAAATATTTAAATCTGTTAGTGAAGATCTTTCTAACGAATCCGACCAATCGAAATTTGATAGCGGGAATCAAAAGATATGTCCAGTTGAAAATTCTGAATAGTCGCTATGGAATTCAGGCCCTTAAAAATGGATATTTTGCAAATGACCTCGGATTTCGACGAAACCACTTTTGTTGGATCCGCAGGGTCAAGTTATTGTTAGGTTTCAAGTTTCATAATTTTTCGAATCAATATGTGAGCGTGGCAAAAGAAAACGCGTTTGACCAGTTTCTGTTGAATTTAATCGACTGGAAATTGGCCATTTTACAAACGGTCTCAGAATTCGACGAAACTAGTTTTGTTAGGACCGTATCGTCAATACAAAGCTAGAAAATATTTTTCTGGAATTTTTCTAGTTAGTATGTGACCCCGGTAATTTGAAATGTACATTTAAAATTCAAAATAGTGATTTAAATGAAAATTCAAAAGGAAACTGATTGTAACGATCAAATCAGCTTGCGATACATATCCCATTGTGTTCGAAATGGGGGTAAAACGCTATGGGCGACAGGCGGTGGGCCTCGTTTCGAGGTCGTATGTAAAAGTCAACTTTTTGCAAGATTAAATAATTAAATAAATAAATAAATAAAAAATATTTTACTTCCCTCCTTTATCTCCTTTCTGCCCCCCCCCCCCCCGATTCATTTAAACAGAAAAAAAAAGAGAGAGAAGAACCCTAATCGCTCCGCCCACGACCGCCTCCACCAAGCTCCAGCCACCAGCATCGCGACGCCACCACCCTCCGCTTCGCCTGTTCCCCCTCCATCGATCGAAGACCCGCTCCTCCCTCCATCGCGAGCGAATCGAGCAGCCCCTCCCAGTCTGACGACCTCCCGCCTTCCCATTCGAACCCCGAGCGCCACCCTCGAGCCGCCTTCCCTCCGACGATCCGCGGAAACCCCCCCCCCCCTCTGTAAGTTTTTTCGTTTTGCTATTTTATTTTTTAATGATTTAAAAACTGATTTTAAAATGATTTTTAAAACTGATTTTTTATAAAAGTAAAAACTGATTTTTCATAAAAGTAAAAACTGATTATTTATAAAAGTAAAAACTGATTTTTTATAAAAGTAAAAACTGATCTTTTATAAAAGTAAAAACTGATTTTTTATAAAAGTAAAAACTGATCTTTTATAAAAGTAAAAACTGATTTTTTATAAAAGTAAAAAACTGATCTTTTATAAAAGTAAAAACTGATTTTTTATAAAAGTAAAAACTGATTTTTAGAAAAAGGTTTGAACTTTAAATAGAAAAGGTTTAAACTTTAAAAAGAAAAAGGTTTTAACTTCAAAGAGAAAAAGGTTTGAGCTTTAGAATGGAAAAAGATTTGAACTTTAAAAAGTAAAAATCATATTTTTATATATTGAAAGTCGAAGTAAAAATCATATTTTTATATATTGAATAGCCACGTCAAAACTCGATTTTTATATATTGAATAACATAGTAAAAATTCGATTTTTACATATGTAGAGAATACAGGCAACGAAGCGACAAAAGGAGAGGTTGGCGAAGATTTTATGCAAGGAAGTGTCGTGCAGTTGGATAGCTATTGGTGAGATTTATGATTTAAAAATATTATATATGTGTTGAAAGTAAAAGTGAATTGCTATATATAAATAAATATATATCTATATATATATATATATACGCCCCTCGTCCACAAACCATGGACGATATTTATTGGTTGAAATCGTTGTGAAAATTGATTGATAGCGATTGATTGTTTGGGATTGTTTGTGATTGATATTGGTTGATTGTGGTTGAAAAATACCCGTTTGTGATTGGAAAATATTTGGTTGAAACCACATAGGATTAGTTTGTGGAAATGAAATAAATATATACATGCCGCCTGCGTGCGAACTAGATGCATGATCCCCATTGTCAAAAACCGCGAGGTTTTAAGGTAGAGCGAGGAGCCGTACTAGGGACGGTCCCGGTTTAACTACCCTGCCGTTATGCTGCCGAAATTTTGAATAATATTCGTGTGTTTGAATTATTTTCATATGCTTAAACTATAGAAAACATTCATGTGTTGAATTGATATTCATTCGTTGATTAGAAATTCATGTGTTGAATGGTATTCATATTTTGAAATAAATTGTTCGATAATAAAAATCACATTTTTATCTATATATAGAAACTATAGAAAACATTCATGTGTTGAATTGATATTCATTCGTTGATTAGAAATTCATGTGTTGAATGGTATTCATATTTTGAAATAAATTGTTCGATAATAAAAATCACATTTTTATCTATATATAGAAACTATAGAAAACATTCATGTGTTGAATTGATATTCATTCGTTGATTAGAAATTCATGTGTTGAATGGTATTCATATTTTGAAATAAATTGTTCGATAATAAAAATCACATTTTTATCTATATATAGAAACTATAGAAAACATTCATGTGTTGAATTGATACTCATTCGTTGATTAGAAATTCATGTGTTGAATGGTATTCATATTTTGAAATAAATTGTTCGATAATAAAAATCACATTTTTATCTATATATAGAAACTATAGAAAACATTCATGTGTTGAATTGATATTCATTCGTTGATTAGAAATTCATGTGTTGAATGGTATTCATATTTTGAAATGAATTGTTTTACAATAAAAATCACATCTTTATTGGATGCATAAATCGTTGAAATGTGAAGTGTTAAAAATAGCCACTTGTTCAAAATAAACATATATGAGTTGAAATATTCATTAATTAGCTAATGAAATGATTTGCACCTATTTATGTAACAATAGAATGAATGGTGTTTTTAAATCAAATAGAAATCAAATATGAAGTTGAATAGAAAAGGATAAATGATAAGAACTATGTATATATGTACATACATATTCATTGAACAGGTTATAGCAAAGGGGCTAGAGAAGAGGAATAAAATTTTGTGCCCGACAAATAGGTACACATTTACTGCTTTGTTTGGGTGATGATTTTATGAGCCTGTTGGCTAGCCGCTTGGCTTTTTCTTTTTCTTTTTGAGATTAGAAGGACCGGGAACGCTATTTGCGATTTCCCGATGCTCCCGGTGCAGGGGAGGTTATGGCGAAATTTTCCAAAATTTTAAGGTGTTAGAAAAATATTTGAAGTGAAAACGATATGGAAATCATTGAATGAACTATATTTATATAAATATATAAATATAAATAAATTTAAAACGAAACGAGGCCGTGCAGTTCGTATTTTGAAACCGTGATTTCAAACGACTAGTGCGGGAAATCCGACCATTGGATTTTCCCGAAACCTCAACCGTCGGGTTCGCCTTGGAAATATCTTTCCAACGGCACCAACCTTGTAAAAATCCAACGGTTGGATTGTCTGGAATGTTTAATTCAAATCTGAAGAAAAACAGCGCTAGAAGCGATTATATTTATATATATATAAATATAATTATATATTTAATCGAATAACGACGCTGCAGTTCGTAATTTGAAACCGAAAATTCAAACGATTGTACCGGGAGATCCGACCGTCAGATTTTCCCGAAACTGGAACCGTTGGATTCGTTTTGAAAAGACCTTTCTAATGATGTAAATTTTGTGAAGATCCAACGGTTAGATTTTCAGATATGTGTAAATCAAATCTGAAGAAAAACAGCGCCACGGCCGCCTTATGGCCCGAAGCGTCGTTTTGAATAAAATGGCTATTTTAAAATAAATAAAAATAGCGATAAATAGTTATAAAATATCATAAGCGATATGGAATGGAAATAAACTGAATTTGCTTGATTTATGTGATGTTTGATGGTTGAATGTGTTTGGTGTGAAAATTACATTAAAGGACAAAATTGGTGTTGTAGAATAATTTAACCATTGAAATAAATTGAATTGAAATTCTAAATATACGTGAATTATTTGAGAAGGCCGAGTTAATTCTCATTTCAAATAATTGACCGACGATTGAAAGTCGAAGATAAAGACGGTGGTCGAAGACCGGAGATCTTCACCTCGTTTGGATGGTAACCGAGGTCCTGATTGGGAGGCATCCCGAAATATGGATAATGAGTGGTGATCGTCCAGACGTACGTGGTGATCGATGGGTTTGCGAGGTATTTAGTGCCTCCGGTTTCGTTCAGACCCAGAACGGACTTGTAAATGGACTGTGTGTCTGACATAGGATTTATTCTGTGTGGCATGCTAAGATGCAGTGATCAGGGCTTCTGTTGAAAAGCAAAGTCTTGTGGTGATGATCAAAGCACCGCCTGTGTGGCGTAGCTTTGTGTATAACGTGAATTCGCGAGCCTCACACCCCGGTATGAACCTAAAACGGGAGAGCGGACCTCAGGGAGGGCCTACGTTTCCTCCTAGCTAAAAGTGGCGTCAGTGGTTTTACACGCCCTGACGAGTTTGACTTATGTGGTTGTTGCTGTTGCGAGGCGCCTCGGTTAGATCGGACGATCCGGGTCCGATGGAGTCACTTGTTGGCTCGCTTACGCCCCAAAGGGCGGCGAAACGTAGTGCTCAGGCATTTTTAATCCACTCCGTGTGGACCGGCCCTGACGATCCAAGGATCGATGCGTTCTGATCTTGAGACTCTGGCTAGGCAGTCTCGAATTCGGTAAGGACTATCTTTTGCCTTGGTTCATGACGGAAATCCAATTTCCAAATACGTGATCGTGCGGTTTTGATTGTATACCTATGTATGGCGACATAGTGGTATGGGGCATTAATGCCGTCTATGATTGATAGTTATGATTCGAAATTGTTTTCAGAACATATAAACACTAGCAATAATATCAAATGCCTTTGTTTTATTCGTATCAATCATATTTTGGCCATTATAAGGTAAAACTCTATCCTCCGGTTTGCGTTGCATTGTGTGATGGGAACTGAGTCTTATAATGGCTTCATTTTTATAAAAAGCATAGCGATGTTTAAAAGAAAGATTTGTTTTAAAGCACTGGCAATCCAATGGAGTAAACCCGTTCCACGAAAGTGGCGTGGTCCTGTGATTAGCCATATTATATATGTGTTGAGTCGATTTCTCATACCAGTCCCATGACTGACTCGTAGTTTGTTCACTCTCAAACTCGGGTGCCCCTTTTTCTACACGGGCAGCCTTGTATTCAGGTTTAGCTGGTTCTTTCTGGATAGCTGGAGCTGAAGATGGATTCTATCATTCATTTCCTTTTATGCTGTTCAGCTCCTATTGTACATATTTTGTTTATTTCCGCTGTAGACATTTATGTATAGCTGAACTGTATTTGTACTAAGTAAGATCCTGTATACTGTGTAACTCTGATGATTACTTTTATCCAGTATATTTTGTTGTTCATTCTGGTGTATTTATTTAATTCTGTTCTGCTATTATATGTTTCTGTGTTATATTCCAAAGATAACCTTGTTTCCGTGAGAACGGGAAATCGGGTCGTCTCAGTAGGCGCTGCTATACACGATGTCGATGGCTAAGTTGTCACGTGTGGGTATCAGTACCTACAACAATATGAATAACAATCAGATCAAATAAACTGGAAGCATACCGTGGGAATAAGCATATGATAAAGAAAAAAGGATCATGTGAAGAGGTGACGGAAAATACTAACATCGTCAGAAGGTTCATCGATTTCTAAGATTGTCGGGTAAATGAAATCGATTTCGTGGAAGATTGTTTAGGTTTCAGGAATTGGGGCCATCGATCTGAGAATGAATCGCTAAAGGATCAAGTTCGTGGAAGATTGTTTAGGTTTCAGGAATTGGGGCTCCATCGATCTGGGAATGAATCGCTAAAGGATCGAGTTCGTGGAAGATTATTTAGGTTTCAGGAATTAAGGCTCCATTGGTCTAAGAATGAATTGCTTGAATCGCTGGAGAAAGGAATAAGATTTGGTGGAAAATAGGAAAGAATAAAATTAGGACGACGTAGATCGGTTAGTGTAGCTTGAATCACTGTAGTAATGGAGGGGGCATTTTGGGTATTTCAAAAAGACATCAAGTAATTTAGTTAATGGAATTTACCTTATTAGTAGTAGAGACATATATATGCAGGAAATAAATACTGAAGATTATAAAGTTAAGAGTTTCTAGATATTCAAGATTTCAAAGGAGATTCAAAACTCATGAATATCAAGATTTCAAGAGTTCAAGATTATCAGAGTAATAGAGTCCAGTTAGTATGTAAAACTCTTGTTAGCACTCTCAAAATTCTGTTGTCAAATTATCTTTTTTAAATTGATTTCAGATAATTTAAAACTCTTTTCAAAATGATTTTAAATCATCAAAAAAAATTTTACTTATGATTTTAAATATATATATAAGTTTCTTATATAGTTCATATATATTATAAAGTTATATTATATATAAATATATGCATGTATTTCTAATTATATTATATAATTTATATCATTTATATATATAGTTTTTATATCATATGTTTTAATTATATATTACTCTATTTTTATACTTTAGAAAATATGTTTTAAATAACTAGTTTTGATTCAAGAATTTCCATAATATGTATATATATTCGTTTAAACACTTGAAAATTGATTTAAAATATTCAAATTCCATGTATATGTCGACATATAACTGTCACAAATTTTAAATTCAAATAGATGTGTCTTTTCATATTTAAAACGTTCCAGGAATGGTTGTGTCCCTTGGAACACTATATAAACGGTCTGATTTCGAATTATTTTCATATGATTTTATCTCCTTCTTCCCTACCTTATTTACCACCATTATTCTCCTTAATTTTGTATATTTCTACACTTACACTCTGCCGATTTCAATACAAATTATATCATCCTCTTTCTATTCTCAATCCCTATCAAATACTCTTTATTTGGAAGTGCTACTCAAGAGTTCTAGGGCTATTGTAATTGTTAAGGAAAGGGTGTGTTCCTTGTACCTCTTAAATCATGGAAAAGAGTGGTGTTAACCTTGTAGTCGTGAAATCAAGGTTGTTGAATCAGTATTAACCTTGTAGTCGTGAAATCAAGTGTGATGAATCGGTGTTAACCTTGTAGTCGTGAAATCAAGGTTGTTGTAATTGGATTATGATATTAGTAAAACTTTGCGCAATCCAGCGTTGCGTGGGACTAGACGTAGGAGTAATCCGAACCAATATAAAATTATGTGTGTTCTTTCCTTTTCTGCACCTTACTTTTGATTATATCTGCATCTGTGATTGTTTCTGCTGTGATATTCATTCTGTGGTTCATATAGTATTTAGAGTAATTGTTTCTTGTCTAAGATTTCCATAAATTATTTAAAACACTATTCACCCCCCTTCTAACGTTAGTTTTGCCTTAAGATCTGTGATTCTCATCCCTAACACTTAATAATTTTGTTGATTAATGGTGCAAAACTTTTACTAATTATATATGAGATGGAATATGCTTTAATGAGTTTTCATTATGAGATTGCAATAAATTGCAACATAGGTATGTATAATTACATAATGGGGATGGGTGTAAAGTTGCATTTAGTAAATATTATTGAGTTGTACATAAAAGGGGAACACGTAAATATTGATAAAAATCAATATTTTTGTACGGGAATAAATTTGAATAGGTTGGTATAAGTTAACTGTAATAACCCATCTTGAATGGGCCTAAATACCAATCCAAAAAAGGCTCATCGAAGCTTAGAGCCATTCCAAGCAAGTCATTCGTTTTGTGTTTAAACTTTGTGCTTTTGTGTAATTGTAAACTAAAATGTGGATTTCGTACATAAGAGGTGTAATTATGTGATTTGGTTGTAAACTGAGGATTAAGTGTTAACATATAGAAGCTTGTGTTTAAAAGGGGGGTTCAATAACATTTTGAATATGTTGTACAAATTCTTAGTTAGGCCAAACTATATGTTTTGGTGTTAAAATGGAGGAATTAGTGTATGTGTTGTATTGATAAATAGAAATTTACAACACTTTGTAACCTACAAAGAATTAGCAACATTTTGTTGTTGGGTGGTTGTTGGAGAAAGCCCGAACCCATTAAGAAGTATTCAGGGAAGAAAAAAGAAAATGTAAGACACTTTTTATTTTTCTATCACCTTCTTCTTCCACAATTTTGGCTTTTGTTAGTGGAACTCATGGTCTCCCTCGTCCCTTTTGTCCTAAAAAATTAATCTCCCTACGAAAATTAATTAAAAATAGAGGTCATAACTCTCTTTCTTTAACAAAAAATAATTTCAGTTAAAAAATCAAGTTATTTCTCTCTAAAAATCTGAAGGAGGAAGTTACAGTAACTTTTGATGTTGCATGTCAGTAATTCTTCTTCAAATCAAGTTCTTGTGCCTCAAGCTCTCATCTTGCAACCAAATCAAGGCACACCTCCTTCAAAAAGTCAAGGTGAGGGTTCCCTCATACATTCAAGTTCATATTTTATATTTTGTTGATGAATGAGTTGATATTTGGTATAAATTTTTTTGATGTAACTTGAATTTCTTAAGTACAGTGGAAACATAGCCTGAGTTCATGTTTATGCTATCATACCTTCTCCAGCCCTTGATGAATTCGTGATATTCTTGTTTCTGTTGATATCATGCATTATATAAATTGTGTAGGTCAAGTTTTGAGTGAATTCGAGTGTAGCTAAAGTTTAACTCGAGTAGGTTTTGCCGCCTGGGAGTTTTCCGGTGGCATGTGTTGACATGGAGACTAGCTGTGTCGACATAGCAGCGTAAAATGCCCAAGAAGTATCGTTTTCTTAGTGCATGCATGCACCAGTTTCTAATGCCTTTTTTGTGTTTTTCGAGTAAGATTTTGATGTTCATTCGAATGTAAAAAATAAGGGCGCTATACCAAACTTTCTCTAATTTCGAATCATGAATTTTCTTGAGTTATTTGGCATGTTTTCAATGAGAAAAATTGAATATAAATCATGAGTGATTAAATGACTTTATTCAAGGTATTAACCATCTCATCTGCAACCTTTTGGACTACTTCTACCATGTAGAAGCCCAGATTTTGGTAAATCCATAGTTTGAGATTTTAATGAATTTTAATGATTCATTCTGTGTTGTATTCTTGGTGATTTTAAAGCACACCTACATGATTTGCTAATGGTTTACTTACAAAGGTATTTTGTAATAAATTCCTACCATTTTAAATAAAATATTTTCTAAACGGTTTTTTATACTAATATTAATATTTCCAAATTTATAAAGGAATTTTGAAATCATTTTCTTACCATATTTCCCAAAATAAAACCCGATTGTTCTATAAAATATTTTGTTATATAAAACCACACAATTTTACACACTTCAAGAAAGAAAGATTGGTATTTATATGATTTAGTAAACCGTGTGGTATGGGGCACATAAGATTATTATCTGGTTAGCTTCAGTCTTGTCTATTTGAAGCTATTGTGATTTTCGTGTTTCTATGTTTCTTTCCCAAATGTGAAATTGAATTGCTGGGTGTAAACCGATAAGTGAGAACATATGGTATGGGCGCATTGTTATCGATATTCAAGTTACTATCTAGGAGTTTGCTACCAATTCTGCATTGTTGTCAGTATTGGACCTTCAGGTCATCTGTGTTAGCTTTTGAGTCATTTGTGTTTGACCATCTGGACGTCCGTGCTAGGCTTCTGAGCCATCTGTGTTTGACCTTTGGGTCATCTGTGCTGGTACCAAATCTAAGATATAGTGCTTGGTAGGCTTCAACCATCTCTGTTCTGCACGTGCGGATTAGCTTCGATTAGCCAATCTGAGTTGGACCAAATATGTGATTATTTCTGTGTTTTGTGTTTCAAATGATTGCACCATTTCTATGAATGTATATATATATATCATGTGTGTATGTGTATGTGTGTGTGTTTATAGGTGTAACGACCCAGACTTTCCGGTTATTTGAATTCAAATATTGAAATCTATTTTAAATAGTTTATTTGGAATATTAATGGATTTTAATATTAAATTTGTTTATAAAACGAAGTTTGAACGTTAAATTTATATCTAATATAAAATGAGCTCATAACTCATGGTAGTTCGTAATATTGAGTTTTCAACTTCAAGCGAATATACATGATCCGATATAAGTTGGAATTCTATGAAACAAGAAATGTCTGAATCTAATTGGTTATAATTTTCTAATGAAAGAGAAAATTCTAGATTTCATGCTATGGATTATTAGTATATCCAATTCAAAATTTAAAAAGGTTGCTACAGAAATCATTTATAAACGATAAAGCTAATTTAATATTTTAAAATGGATTTTTATAGAATTTGGATATCGTTTAATTCAAAATGTTAATATTGAGTTGTATAATCCATATTTGTTTTTATTTGAAGCAATATATATTCCATTTGGATAAATATGATAATTATAATTTATTATTATTTAATTGAATTGTTTTATGATATAATAATATTTTATCGATATTATATAGGCCTTAAGAATGGCCATTTTGCAAGCGGCATCGGTTTTCGTTGAAATTTGTTTCATTGAAACAGTAAAGTTAAGTTATTGTAGGATTTCGATTTTCATGTCAGACGGATTTACCGTTTGATCGTGAGGGTAGTAAATGCCTTGGTTTCTCTTTAATTGTTTTTATCGACTTAAATTGGAAATTAAGAATAACAGATTTCCTAATGAAATTCGTTTTCAGCAAAACTAATTTTGTTGAATCTGTAATGATCTATTGTTATCGTATTTCAAAATTCAAGTTAATTGGATTTATTTTGTGTTCGTATTTTATTGAATCTGTACTGATCCATTGTTATAGTATTTCAAATTTCAAGTTAATTGGATTTATTTTGTGATTGTGTGCAATTTAATTACATGTCGATTCACGTTGTGAAGTTATTAAGGAATTTTCACAAATGATCTTGGAATTCAACGAAACCTTCTCCATCGTGTTTGGAATATTTTTTTATGCTAGTATTTCCATTTTCATCTCGTTTGGAAGTCGTTTGTATGTGTTTATGTGTGTTACTTCACAGTTAAGTTTAGTTTAATAATATTTCATTAAAAACCCTTACTATATATATACCACAACCGTCCATAACCTTAATTATCGAACTGTTGTGGTCAACTATTCTTAACACTGCCTCCAGGAATAAAATGGATGGCGTAAATTCTTCAATCAATCCTCCCTCTTAACTTCGTTATCCATTCACCATTTCGAAATTGTTTCAACATCAAACATGAAGGGGACTACGAGTTCTTGCCGATGAATTACTGTGATGGACTATGGCGGCTCGAGATGATCAGAATCATGTTATGAACGAGGCGCGTTCGAACTGAATAGGAGGGAAGTTGGGACTTTCGAGTGACAGGGTGTTTTGGGTGAAGGTGGAGCAAAGTCGGCTGCATCTACCGGCAGTCGTTGATGGTGCTCAGGAGGTCAGATTTAGGGTGTGGCGACGTGGATGTTGAGGCCTGGGTGAAGACAACATGGGTTTTATATATTTAAGAATGAAGAATAATAACTGGAATGAAGTAAACGAAGTAATAACTCACGACTTATTATTTTTTATATTAAAACAAATGTTTTCCGGATTGTCATTTCTAGTTTTTAGAAATTGATGGATCCAGATTTCATCAACAATCGAAAGAGTATTCTAAGATTTACAGTAAAATGGAAAATTGCAAAGAGAACTTCGAAAAATCCTTTCTCTCAGTCTGCTCCAAATTGATCGACGCCGTCAGCGCCATTGCGATTGGAGGAAGACGTAGTATTTTTCATGCGAGTTTGAGATGTTTCTGTGTCGATGATTTTGGAAGTTGAAAACCAGGGTTTGAGATGGTCGGAGGATCATGCAATGATAGAGTAAATGGAGAGTGCCTTGGTGTCGAGATTGGAGAGAGCTTCGAGGCAGTATGTTTCAGTGGATTTTGGGGAGAAAAATTGTCGACGTTTCTATGGCTTGCGTGCGGTTTCACAGCAGCTCACGCATAGGTTTTTGGTTCGAATTCTGATGTAAGGCTCCAGAGGTTGGATGATGAGGTGCATGCGAATGAGTGAGCGAAGATAGGTTTGCAGGTGGTCTCGGATTCAAGAATTGCGAAGTGGTTGGATGGCGCAAGTGCACAAGCGTGCATAGGAGTTGGGTTCAGGGAAGAAGAAGAGGGGAGAAGAAGAGCACGAGTTTGGGAAAGTTGCGAGCTCGGTCTTGGTTAAGGGCTTGGGCCTTGGGCCCGAATGGATTTAGGTATAATCCTTTTATTTATTTAAGTTTAAATTTATTCAAACTTTAGCAACTGATAACTAATTTGTTTTAAATTAGATTTGCGCACAGTTGAGCTGTTTAGATTCGTATGAGAAAATAGAATCTGTTAATATACATGTTAGGAGATTTTGGTTAAGTGTAAATTATGGAAATTAAAATGAAAACGTCATTTTATATATATGACAAAATATAATGAACAACATTATTAATTCGATTCCAACATATATAATTAGCAGGACAATCTCCGACTACTGATGGATATGGATCGAAAGCGATACGAGTAGCGGTGTCGGTGTTCGTGGACTTGTCCATCTTGGTTATGAAGTCATGGAGCTATTTTGGTGAGAACACTAAATTTAATCATTTATTTTAATTAGTAGTGATTAAATAATGAATTGTGATGGATTAATGAATTGTTTGGATATGAATGTTATTGTGTGAATAGATGTGCATGTAATTAGATAAAACACTGAACACTGATAAGCGTTATTGACAATAACGCTTGTGCACAGCTAAATTGTTTGTTATTGATGATGATTATAATTCACGATCATCCAACTTATATGGTTGATTTATTATGTGTGCATGGTGCACACACAATACCATGGTTGTGGAATTATACAGATAGTTGATTTAATGTTCCTTCCATATAAGTGAAATTCGATCTTCAAATATTAAAATATTATTTTTAAGCCTAGTTAATTCGAAAGAGATTTGGAAATTTAATATAATATTTTATAATATTATATACCAGACCGTTCTAGGATGATAGAGAGGATGGTGTCTAGGCTTGGGTTTGGAAATCCAGTTTCCTGCTCCCTTGGCTATCCCGAACTGGTCTGACGGACGGAACGGTTAATTCAAATATAATTTGAAATTTGAATTTTGAAGTTGTTTTAAACTTGGATAACCAATTGGAATTAAACTAAAAAATGTCGCGTAAGGACCATTCATAAAGTTTAAATTTAAATAAAAGGGTTTTGGTTTCTTAGGGTTTACCACTTATTTAAATTTAAATTATGATATGGAATTGTGAATAATTGGTTTTGAAATTAAGTTATTTGAAATTGGAATTAAAATTATAAATACAAATTCAAAAAGGATTTGAACAATTACATTTAAATCGATTTATAACGCGCTTCGGCGCGACAGTTCATAAAAATTGATTTCAATTTTGAATGGTTATAACTTGATCTTTTGAAATCAGTTTGACATGAAACAAGAAACATTGATTTTGAAATATTAACAATTTTTGAATAGTAAAGGAATTTTCAAATTTCAACGTACAATTTTCAAGTTATGTTCAAAACAAATTTGGAAAAGGTCGCTATACGTGCTGTTTGGTGACAATAACGAAAATTCAAACAAAACCAGTTTTAAATTAGAGAGAATTCATGATATATCTTACTTTATTAACGTAAAGTAATTAGAAATGAATTATTTAAATTTTGAATTGACTTGGAATCTGTTTGAATTAAACGGCTATTGCAGCGCTTTTAGTAACGTTCAAACGTTATTATCTCAGTTCAAAAGATAAATGGATTTTGGAATTTAAAAATCGTGAACCATTATTTTAAATAGTTAAAGGATCATAAAATGGTTCGGAAGGATTTTTTAGTGTTTAAATATGGAATTATTTATAAATTCTGAAGGTTATAATTTAAAGGGAAATGAGTTGGATAGAGTTTATGTCGGATATTTGATATATAGTTCCAAGGTTGAATAAATACTATCATAAGCATAAAAAAATATTTACCTCAAGATTCTGATAGTGTTTGTTGAGTTGTGAATTTATATCAAATATAAGTCGATTTAACTCTATCAAACTTATGTTGAATATAAATTGTTTGGATTATCGTATATGAAATTATAACCCAATTAGAGATTTGGTAAATTGAATGACTTGAGGAAATAAATGAGAATTGAAAGGTATGTGTTGAAATATAAGATTGGTAAATCGAATATTTGATTTCAAATAAGAATTAAGATGACAACAGAATTTATGATCAATCCAACCTTGATTAGTAAATGAATGGATAACGATTGGAAGGAAAGTTGAATTTAAAATCTGTGTGGCCCATAACCATTGTTTATGAATACGCTTATTACTTGGAAAGACCGGGATCGGAAATAAGTCCGAAAACCATTTCAAGTAATAATATGACACATGAAGCATATTCAGGGCTTGGAATCTACGAATGAAAACCGGGAATCCTCGAATTTATTTGGATGGATTGCGGATGTCTTAAATCAGGGTGTACACCTGATATGAGGTTATAAGTGGCATGAGGTCTGAATATATTTGAAGATTTTCGGATTTTGTTCCATTCAGACCTAGAATGGACTTGTATGGATTGTGTGTCTGACATTGTAGTTGACAACATAACACTGATTTCCATTGATATGTATCTGGTTTGTAACGTACGAGCTCGAAGTGGTTATGTATGGATAGAAATCAGTGGTCATGTTGTGAGTGGACAATGTGATGTACTTAAGATATGAAATGAGCTTGTATGATCATGGCATTGCTTATCTAGGCATTCTTTGTGTATGACGTGGCATTGACCAACCTCACACCCCAGAATGATGAGAAACTGGCGGTTAGGTTGTATACTTATATATGATTGATGATGAAGCTGCAACAGTAGGAAACCACTTATGAACTTGGGGAAATTTGGTATGTTCGGGGGGGGGGGGGGGGGGCGTGTCTGCTCGAAAACCGTTGATCTGCCCTGCGATTTGTTGTTGGTGTCCGAGATGGACGAAATAGCCGTGTTACACTTCGCTTCGTATCCCTGATTGATCTTTCGTGCCAGAAATCATCAAGTTGGAAACCTAACTCTCCAATATGAGCCACATGGATTTTGATTGTATACCTATATGTCAATATAACCAATTGGGGTTATAGGGGCTATAATTCTATATTTATTTGCGAAATGGTTTCCATACTGTATGTAAATATGGAAAGAGGATATTTTACGTATGAAGGCATTTTTGGTTATCATAAGATAAAATCGCCCATTTGGTGTGCGCTTGCATTGTGTGATGTGGGACGAACTTATGATAGCTTCATTTTTCCCAAAGTCATTACGAATTTATATGCACGGGAATTCACATGGAGTAAACCCGTTCCGCGTTAACGGTGTGGTCCGGTGAATTTCCCATAACTGACCTGGAGTTTATTGTTCCTTCCTAAACTCTGGGTGTCCATTAATTTTTACATGGACAGCTAGTAGTTTAGTTTTGCAGTTATGATCCGTTGGAGTGAGGTTCAGAGCGCTTTCTGAGTTGGAGTCCATGCTAGAGTTGAAGCTTCCGTTGTATCATACTGTTCTTCCGTTGAGAGTATATGTGATATTTCTTCTGCTGTGTATCTATGTTGTAACTCTGATATTCATGTAACTCTGATGAAATATGGTATTACGCAATGAAAGGTTCTGTTATTTTGTTCAATATATGTATGTACCCATAACAATTCGTCTATGTGAACGATTTAAGTTGGTTTAATTACCGGCGAAAATCGGGCAAAAAGATGGGTCGTTACATAAGTTGATAATTAAAAGTGATTTAGGGTTAATATATTATTTAAAACATCGTTAACTTAAAATAATTATAACTTGTGATTTCATTATTCGAATTGGACGAAACAAGTTGCGTTACGATCATGGTGATGAGCACTATATTGTTGAACTAATTTGGACGAGTTTGGAAGTAGATGTGAATGTTAGTTAATTAAACACCCTTTTAATTTAACTAAATCAAACTATTTCAACAACGAATCAAATCAAAGTGAGTATAACTCACTCAGTTTATCTCACTTATATTTTATATAAATCCGGTTTAATATGTTTGTGCTATGGTTGTTTATTATTTGATGATTGTTGAATGATAATTAAATATATTGACTAAATCAATTAAATTAAATGTTTGTTTAATTTAATTAAAACCAAATCATTATTCTAATGATTGGAACCAATTGAGGTAACTTACCTTATTGGCCATGTTTATATTTATTAAATTAAATGGTTGGCGTTAAATTATCGTTATTGGATGTTTATAGAAATTATTGATTAAATTGTATATTCTCATGAATAATGATTATATTAAGATAACATATTTGGATGCTGGGAATAACAGGTTGGAGGGATCCAGCTGGATTCCTCACCCCAAATCATTAAATTTTATTATATTATAATATATGTTGAATAATATGAAATTGTGATGCAAGGATTGACAGGTTGGAGGAATCCAATAGGATTTCTCACTAATGTTTATAATGTTTATTAGTATGATTTATTATGTTCATTTTGATATGAAATTAGTTTATATTTCACGGTTTTATACATCAGTAGATATTTACCTCTTTAGCAGCGTTGATAAAATAAAAGATATTTTTGAATCGATGTTAAATCAACTTTGAAAGTTTCAAAGTTATATTTATATATGGATTTGAAATACGATGTTTATTTTAAAAATAAACATTGAAGTTTTTATTTACATTTTTATAACTATTTAAATTATAAATTAATGTGATTTCTAAGATAGTAATAAACATATGATTAAACGGTATAAACTGAATTGAAATGTTAAAATGGTTATGTAAAGGCCTTAAGCAACATAAATGTAACTTAGAAGATTTTTTTAATATGGAAATGGACTTAAGGAATTGGAAATATACATGAATTGATTAAAATAAATGAAAAGGGTTTCGTAACATATGAAAGTTTTTAGTAGACGATTTTTATAAAAATGCGAAATGCGATTAAATACCATTTGTAAACGAGATTAGTGAATAAGTGGGTTTGGAAATGGAATGTGAATATAGACGTGTAATTTTAAAATGTGAAACAAATATTTAATATTGGATATAAATCTTAGATATTTTAAATGGTTTAGAAAATAGATATCGACTTAGTTGGGAATTTATAACATTGATTTATAAATGTTAAGAGAATTGTTTGGGGAAAAGTGGTTAAGGAAATTTTAAATGAATGGATAAGGAATTTAGAAAGGGTTAAGAATTTGGTAAATACAAGGTGAAGGGGTTTTGAAATGGAATCTATTATATTTTTTTATAGAGCTTGAGTTGAACTAATTAGTTAGTTTTATAAAATGATATTTAAAATAAAATTGGAAATGATTATTGAGATTATAAAAGAATATAATTTTTTTTAAATAGTAAAAATGGAATATGATCGGGATTTTAAGAAATTGGAACTTTTGTTGTACGTTGGTTGAGTTGTGTAACTTTCGAGGCGTCAATCTGATGTTGGTTTTGGTCTTCTGGTTGATACTGAGAGATTTATCCACTTACTAATTTACTATGAGAAGTTGGTGAAATAGAAGTGAAATGATAATTGAATATTATTATATTAAATAGGAAAAAACAAATGTTTTCCGAATATGATAAGAATTAGTATATTTATATTTAATTAACGAATGGATAATTAAAGAGGCTAAATGATGTTGGGTATTGAATCGGTAAATTCATTTTTCTTTTATGGATCAGTGATTGTTTATTTAATAGTTAAATAACCGACTATCAAAACTGTCTTATACGATTGATGGTACGGAAAGACCGGGATCGAATTTATATTCGAAAACCATTTCGAATAAGCAAATACGCGAATCTAGAAGATGTTGATTGAAGATGGAGCAAGCGAAGACCATGGATCTTCGTAAGTGGAAGGGATACTTGATAGACTTCTCTGATATTGCAACCAGAGATGTTTTGATGGTAATTCGGTCATGATTGAAATCTATAGATTGCAAGGACTCCACGCTACTGATCTATAGGGTGATTCCTAGGATGTAGTAGGATGGTGCTTTTGGTTTGTTCAGTACCAGGACAACTTGTATGGACAGATATCTAACATAGTATTTCCAAAGAGATTACGTACGTTGATTTCTTCAAACGTACTATAGTTAGTGGTGGAGAGGTGCACTTCTCTTAGCTTAACAACTAGAGTATTTTTGCGGACGTCAATAGGTGATATCTAACAGATCATACAATGTAGCATTTAATGTGAATGCTGGCCAGATGTTCTAAAAAGTAATATTAAACCTAAAGCCTCATCAACCGGGAAATCACAAAAATCGGGCAGGCAGCTGTAACAAAAAGGAATTTCGCTCGATCCGAATCAGTTGCTAAACCGACCAAGACCATACGAAACGCCTGATTGTTTTGAGAACACGACAGAATAGAACGCAGACAGAAGAACATTTCATTGTATATTACAACAATTCCATCAGAATACAAGAATATACAGAGTATAAACAAATAAAATACATCCGATAAATATCAGGGATTACAATACATTACATAGCAGCGGAAAATAATACAATACACAACTGAAGGAGATATACGGATACAAAGCTTTCCGGATATCGTTCCAGCTGTAGATCAAGATCCTGTGAATATAACTCTGCAAAACCAAAACTACTAGCTGCCCGTGTCAAAATAAGGGCACCCAGAGTTTAGGTTAAAACAATATACTCCAGGTCAGTCATGTGACTGGTGTGAGAACTAAAACAGTTAATAATCTTTATTTTAAAGTTAGGTAAATCAAGGGACCACGCCGTATAACACGTAACGGGTTTCCTCCCAAGAACACCAGTGCATAAAACAACAGCGCAATGCTAAATAAAGAAAAATGAAGCTATTATAAGACCCAGGTCCTATCACACAATGCAACGCAAGCCGGGGGATAGGGTTTTCCCATATAATAGCCAAACATGCTTGGTACGTTTAAAACAAATCATTTGATACTCTTATAAGTGCATAGTGTATAAAATAACTTCAAATCATAAGTATCAATCATAGACGGCATGTGTACCATATATCATGTCGCCATACTAGTTCTACAATTAAAACCACAAAATCATGTATTGGAAGTTAGATTTCCATCTGTGAACCCAGGCAAAAGATAGTCCTCTACCGATTCGAGACAATCTAGCCCATGTCTCAGGACAAGTACTCAGTCAAATCAGAAGGGGAGAGGAAGGAGAGAGAGGGTTGGAGGGAGTATATATATATTATAATATATATATATATAATTATTTTATTTTCAAAAAGTAACTTTTAATTTCGACCTCTAAACCAGACCCACCGCCTGTCATCCATAGCTAATTACCCCCATTCCGAACACAATGGGATAAGTATCGTAAGCTGATTCGATCGTTTCGATCAATTTTCGTCAAAATCAAAATATAACTCTATATATTGAATTTGA
Organism: Allium sativum; assembly: GCA_030737875.1. Lineage (NCBI taxonomy): Eukaryota > Viridiplantae > Streptophyta > Magnoliopsida > Asparagales > Amaryllidaceae > Allium > Allium sativum. Next base: position 438,777,975 of record CM060912.1, read on the forward strand.
ACGCACATTTCAATTTACTGGGGTCATATAATCACTCTAAAAATTCCCGAAAAATATTTTCTAGCTTCGTATTGGCGATGCGGTCCTAACAAAACTAATTTCATCGAATTCTGAGACCGTTTGAAAAATGGCCATTTGCTAGTCAATTAAAATCAACTAAAACTGGTCAAACGCGTTTTCCTTTGCCACGCTCACATATTGATTCGAAAAATTATGAAATTTGAAACCTAGCAATAATTTGACATCGCGGATCCAACAAAATTGGTTTCGTCAAAAACCGAGGTCGTTTGCAAAATGGCTATTTTTAAGGGCCGAAATTCCATAGCGACTGTTCTGAATTTTCAAATGGATATATCTTTTTATCCCTGCTATGAAATTTTGATTTCTCTGTTTCGTTGGAAAGATATTCTCAATTAGATTCAAATATTTTTTGTTTCACTAAAATCCGGTTTATTTTGCACCCGGTACATTCATTTGAAATTTGAAATCGAATTATCGAACTACCACGCCATTTTCAATTCCTTTTATATATATAAATAAATATTTATATTCTAACGACGATTCGAATAAATATATACGTTCGAATTCTATTCAAAATAGATTTCTCGTCGTTATTATTTAAAATAATTCATTTTAAATAATCAAAATTCACAAAAATTGCCAAAATAAAATTTTAAATTGGGTCGGATTTCCGGGTTATTACAGCAGCATGGCTAAATGGGTCGCTCCCAATTTGGGTATATTGTCACCATCTACAGAATAATTATTTTATTCTTCTTTGGCTTCTGTATCTCCTGGGAACGATTATGTTGGGTCCAACCGTATGTGACAATATATTCGGAACATTCAAGTGAAATGAATGTCGGTCATGTGTGGTCGAGTTGTAAGATGTTCTTGTTGAACTCTAGTGTATTCCCCATAGAATACACTGATCGGAAGGTGGTTCCATACCTTGTCATAGTCCAAATCCAATCTCCAATAAAAGCCCGCAGTTTTGGATTGTATACAATGTATGCAGAGCGTGAGATGCAAGCGTTCTGCTAGATTGTTATTTATTTGTGTTAGATATTATTATAATATCAAAAAAGAAATGATTTCAAAATATTTTGGGTTATCGTAAGGTAAAAACCCTTCGTATTTATGTGTGAACCGGTATTACGATTTTCTTTTTCTTTCGAAAATATTTTGACTTAAAAATCAAGTTGGGTGATATCTTTAAACTTAGTGGGTTACTCACTCTAGTTTACCAGACTGATCTAGCGTTTGAAATTCTCAGGTTAGACCAAATTTTATAGGTTCAGGATAGGAAGCTATAGATTTCATAAGATATGTTAGAGGAGTTCAGACATATTAGTATTTATTCCGCTGTGTGTTGTATATGAGGACTAATTATTACAACTGTCCAGGTGTATTGATGTACTCTGATGATTGTAAATATTTTAAGCTCTCAATAAAGATTTATTTATATATTATATTTTGTTCCGCTGCGATGTGAGACTCTGTTGTGTTGTTATTCTTCTTCAATTTCTTCTATTCTAATATTTCTTTCTTATCCCACCTTCTAATTTCTTTCTATGAACTATCTGGTGTTTTCGATACTTGGGTTTGGCAAGTAATATGGGTTTATGTATTATTGTCGAAATTTCAGGCATCGAATATTACCTGGTCATTACAGTGGTATCATAGCATAAGGTTTAGTATTAACCTTGGCTTTATGGCGTAATTCGATAAAGATGGGGTTAATAATACCCAAGATTGAGTTTGAGTGTATACATATAAGAGCGTATTTGTATATATTATATATAAATGTTTTATATTGTGTCGCTTGATCGGTTCAAGTGTTGAGAAGATTTTGAATTGGAAATGGACACGATACTGTTTTATAAAGAGGGTAAATGAAATAATTTTACCCAAAATATAATTTTGTGTAGAAAACCAATAATTTTATCGAATTATTGAGATATATGTGTGTTTGATTGATTTGAATGGAATTCAAATTGGATTAAAAATTTGAATTGTAACTTAACTTGGTTAAGTAAAATTAAGAATGATATTGAAATTAAAATATAATTGATTCGGGATTTAGAAATTGAATGAATAATACTTAAGTAGAAATCAATCGCATATTAACCGATCGATATACATATATGTAAACCAAAGTAAATAATAGTATTGAATGTAAATTCCACTGATTTGATTAAGTTGGTTGTGCATTGGTTGTTGATTGGTTGACTAATGGTTTGTTAAGTAGGTTGAATAAAATTCATCAAGAGTTAAATGAACTGAAAGTTAAGAAAATGAATTCCAGTATAATAAATTTGAATGGAATCGCATATGAATTAAATCTGGATGATTTAACCCTGTATTTGCAAGTGAATGATGCTATATGTCTGATTTTGAAATTTTGGGAAGTTATACTTATTAATCCATGAAATATTATTTAAGAATTTCACATGTCTGTTACTTATATGTTGAAGTGAGTTAGTACAGGTGTGTAACGACCCGCCATTTCGACAGTGCCGAATCGACAAAACATGTCAACTCGAAATGTCCAAAACAACAAATTATTATTAGCTTCTGGGGAAAATAGAATAAATCACAGAATCACAGATCATAGACACATATATAGAGCAATATAATATCTTCCAGCGGAAAATACAAATACAATAGTACTTCATGAAGCTACTAAATAACTTTTACATCAGAGTTTACATAAATAATACAGCGGAAGTTAAATACAATGAATTTTAGATACATAAATAAAAGATAAATATATAAACTGAAATGACAAGAATAGCTGGAACTGGATCAACTGAACAGGTAGATACAGGTGAGAAAATCCAATATAAACTCTAACTCTCAAAAGTTGTAATACTCGATCTGAACCGTGCAATAATGTAAAACAAAACAACTCGGATCAGAACTAACATTCTCATGGAAGTAAATCAACTCAAATGAAATGTTCGATGAAATGCAATCAGTAACGTGGAGGATGTTTGGGATCAGCATCCTCTAAGGATCCGTCAAACTGATACTATATAGTATAATATGCTATATACAATAGTGTCTATTAGTAAAGTAAAATATCAATATAGCGTAAGTGGGATTGCCATGATTACCCTTACACCGTTTATATATTCCGATAGTATATACAGTACCGTAATTCCTCCATAAACTGGAGGTTGATCAGAGGGCACTCCATATAAAACGGCGTAAAACAAAGTCGTAGTGGGCTCGTATAAGGCATGTGATAAGGCACACAAGGAATGCCAAGGTGGATTCACCGTTTGCAGAGCCGGACTGGTGGTAACGCATAACAGCTACTACCGCCCACCTTGAGACGCAGTCCTATAATCAAATGGGCTAAATCAAATCTCAACAGTAATAGAATAGTATCGAAGAAGTGTGCTCGATAGGAGGTATGACCTCACTTGGTCCATGCATAGCTCTTGTTTTATCCACATCAAGCTGACTCAAGGTAGTCAGGGTCTCGTAATTAATATGAAATACAAAATAGAGTCATTCGCTAGATCATCCCTTCATTCTAGAACTCCACTGCATACACAATTGTTAAAGTGGTTTTCGGTATTGGTAGGGAGTATGACAATAGCCGTCCCGGTCTCTTTAACAACCAACCATTTACATTTTTCACACCGTGGTCATTATTTTATAAATTACTTTATAAAATAGTTTATAGAAATCTCATATTCGAATTTGAAATCAAAGTTAAATATCTAACTTCGAGTATATAAAATTTTGAAACCCGTTCACTTAAATCGAATCGTTTTAGAAATCATATCGTAAAGGTCTTGCAATATAGTATAAACAAATAGTATTTAACTTCAAGGATATTATAGTGCGATTTATATTCAGAAATCCAAGTTTCCAACTATTCAACAAATTTTCTTTACGTGGATTCAAAAATTCAATCATTTGGTTCGAGTTCAAACTATATGATTCAAGTCAAAACTTACATTTCAATTTAAACAAGGTATATTCATATCATATGATTCTAAATTGTTATTTATAAATTTAACAATTCGTATAATCTAATTTTCCTTTATATGGATTCAATTAAGTTAATTCAAAAAATCAAATCACTTAGGTTCAAATATTGTTTATATAATTCAAATCGAAATCTTATGTTTCAATTTAAAACCAAATCATATAATATCTTAACTCAAATCGAACTATTCAAATTCATTACTTAAAATTTGAGTCAAAGCTTTATATTAAATTCAAACAATTTATAAGATTTAAAACTATTCTTATAAATCAATACAATAAATTTCCCAATTCAAAGCCAAATGGTTTATAAATCAATTCTATATAAAATTTATATATATTCAAATTCACATTTTAGTCTCTAAAGAAATCGAATTCATTTCATATCAAATATGATTCAAATTAGACATCAATTTACAAAATTCAAGTTTATTTCCTATATAAGTTCATATTTTAAATCTAATTCAAATTCGCATTCGATTGATTAAAAAATCAAATTTATTCCTTAATTAAGAAATTCAATTCCAAAACAATTTCACACTTCAAGTTTATCTCTTATAAGTTCAACCTAGTTCGAATTCAAATTCATTTCATTTTTACCTTATTCAAATTCATCTCTACTAAAAGTTCGTATCAATTTGAATCCATAACTTAATATAAGCTCATTCGTTATTCAAATATCGTTATATAAATTTACATATTTAAACTTCGAATTTAAATCGCGAAATCTAACTTATCCAACTTGTGTTTATTATTAAAGTTTATAAAATATATATACATTAAAGAAATTAAACTTTGAAAATAGATATATATAAGTTTATAAAATTCCAAAATTAATTAGAATATAAATTATAAACATATATAATTAAATTATATAGTTTAAAAATAAATAATTATAAACACACCCAAAATCATATACATAATGTATATTTTAAAACACACATAAAACATTATATATATACATACATATACACACACTAACACGCGTAAACAAATGCAAATGAAAACTACACACATCTCAACCCTTCGCATTACTCATGCCAGGCACACCTAACTGAAACACAAAAATTAAACTAAACTTAGCACTCACACCAATGCTTACACAGATAACATAAACACACACCACACAGTCACACAAACACACTCACATCGGTCATGGTCAGTAAGGTATCGGTGGAGCTTTCGGGTGCTAGGATCAGCGGTATTTCCGGTCGGAGGCGATGGCGTCAGTTGCATGGGGTGAGTTGATGGGGTCATAGCAGTTGTCGGAGGGTGGAGGTCGGAGGGCAGCAAGAGGAAGGCGGGGAGCTGGGGCGAAGTGGGGAGGAGATCGGGTCGACCGCTACTGTGGTGCGGTTTTGGTGAGGCAAAGGAACGGAGCAGGTTGATCTCGGAAATGGGCTGACGAGTTGGCCACGCAAGTTGAGGTGAAAGGCGAGCTGATGGAAGAACGGAGGGGCTCACGATGGGGAAGATGGCCAGCAGGGAAGAAAGAACATAGAAGCGGTAGGAGAAAACAATGGATCTGTCGTGCCTGTTTCCTTTCTGAGCAAAAGAAAGAATAGTTTTTTTTTCTTTTGAACAAAAGGAATGATAAAAGATTAGGTATTTAGAATACTAGTATTACCGCACAATGGTGGGAAAACTGACCGTTAAAGTGTTCAATATTAAATAAAAATTATTTGTTAAAACATATTTCGAGTTAGATTATTTTTAAAATTATAGGGTATTTTGAGAGAAAATGAAAGTAATTATCAAAATAGAAATTCAATTAAACTGAATTTTACATGTAAACCAGCTTGAGACTATATCAATGTATTGATTTGAATCGGTCACAAACACATACAAACGTTTTTATTATATATCAAGTAGGATCAATGTAATATTAATGTTTAATTATTTTGCAACTATAAACATATTACTGATTGAAGAAATAAAAAGAGAAACGAAACAAATATAAGTTCAAAACATATTATCATATCAATGAATATTTAAATGAAATAAGAAAATGCAAGAGTAAGATGTAATAAATAAATTCCAAAATATTAAACTAATTATGTACAAGTCAAGTAATATAAATTCAAAGAAAAGCAGTGAGATTGACGAAGTAAACTGAAATCACAAATTGGACCACAGTCAGAAGTTAACTGAATATAAAAATATATTAAAAAATTCAAATATATAGCAGATATAGCAGCGAAAGGTTCGAAAAACTTCAACTGTCATTTGATCAGAAATAATCTGATCATATTGAATATTTTCAACTTTGTTTCAGTATCTAAGCATCAAAGAGTTGATATACAAATTCAAGCAAACTCATTAAATAGTTCTGCATTTTCTATCGATATCACTGAGGAACAAAATTGACATTATAAGCAAGTAACTTGACTAAAAGAGGAAATTTACAACACAGTTATGGGATTAAATAAAAGAGAATAACATCTGAAACTATTAGAACTAAAAAACAGCCATTAACATCGAAGGAAGATTCAAAACCAACCTTGTTACATGGAGCAGTTCATAGATAACATTGAGTATGCATGCAAGCATAAGTACTACAGAAATTATTCCAACAGATGTTCAACTAATATCCACAATGCAATTAAAACCACATAAGCATGGATGTTTCTTTTAATAGTCCAAGTGTATCAAATTAAATAGTGTTATAATAATTCAATAATACAAAGAAGAAATTGAACTGAAATCAAAGTAAACCCTACGTTGTTGCTGTTAGTATTTCTGAATGCTGGCACAAAAAACTATAATTAACTATATTCATTTATGCAATGCATTTTCAACCCAATAAAATGTTCAATGGAAGAAAGACTTGAACTTGTGAAACGTTCTTGCTGTTTAAATACTCTTATTGTAGCAGCTCTAGAAAGAGATTCTACAAAATGATGAAGTACAGAAGGCAATTTGAATTCCTATTAACCGCGCCAACCCTCTTGCAATTGAAATGTAATATTGTTGCGACATAAAACAAAAATTAAACATATGATTAGACTAACCATACACTCACTTTACATTCCCCTAATGTACTAATACACCTTATACCCTATCGTGTATATATGGCACAATAACTAGTCAACTATGTCATCTCCACCTACTACCTGCCAAAATATTTACCTTTTAAGAGCAACTTCAACAATTAAAGTGCCATGTTACTTTTGAAAAGCAATGACATATAGAGTATGTGTTTTAACAAGCATCAACAAGCTATGGTTACAAATATGTAGCCATTACGTTGCTTTTTTTAAAAAAATATATTAAGTTATAACTGTGATTTGATTAAAACTTGTAACCATCATTGTAAGGGTAGAAAAAACACACAGAAACATGAGCTTTGAAACTCGTGCGCCATTTAACATCACAATTTAGGATAAAAGCTAAATATCTTACTCTCTTATTTAGAATTCGACAATTTTACATATATTTCATATAATAATCCATCGTTTCAAAAGGAAGAAGATACAAATAAAAATAGGGAAGAAAGAATTTTTGCAATTTATACACTTTAGATTTACGCAAGGATCAACAAAATAATTTATGGTACCTGATTTGAGATATGGTTGAAGACCATGTTACTATTTCTACAATGCCCCAGTGAACCTTAACCTAACAACTCAACCCTTCGCATTACTCATGCCAGGCACACCAACCTGGAATACAAAAATTAAACTAAACTTGGTACTCACACCAACGATCACACATATAACATAAACGCACACCACTCAGTCACACAAACATAGTCACGTCGGTCTGGGTCAGTAAGGGATCGGTGGGGCTTTCAGGTGCTAGGATCAGTGGCGTTTTCAGTCAGAGGCGATGGCGTCAGCTGCATGGGGCGAGCTGATGGGGTCATCACAGTTGTCGAAGGGCGGAGGTTGGAGGGCTACAAGAGGAAGACGAAGAGCTAGGGCGAAGTGAGGAGGAGATCGGGTCGGCCTGTTACTGATTTGCGGTTTTGGTGAGGCAAAGGAACAGATCAGGTTGATATCGGAAATGGGCGAGGAGTTGGCCTCACGAGTTAAGGTGAAGGGCGAGCTGATGAGAGAACGAAGGGGCTCGTGATAGGGAAGATGGCCATTGGGGAAGAAAGAACATAGAAGAGGTAGGAGAAATCAGCAGAGCTGCTGTGCCCATTTCCTTTCTGAGCAAAAGAAAGAATAGTTATTTTTTTCTTTTTTTTTCTTTCGAACAAAAGGAATGAGAAAAGATTAGGTATTTAGAATATAAAGAGGAGGCATCGGGAATAGGCAATTGTTGGAAAGACAAAAATTCTGGGAAACGGTAAAAGGGGAAACGAATGGATATTTCATTTTCTTTTATTGAATCACTACACATTCGGATCACAGGACAGGTGTTACAGAATTTATCAAACATAAATCGAAAGGTTAACACTATATAAATGAACAGTTTGAAATATGAACGAACAGTGTTGCGAACCAAGTATTGAACGATACTTGCATTGATGAAAATCCATACAAAAATGTATCAATAGGATAAATATTTAAAATAGAATTAAAAATCAAATGTTTATTAGTATTGAAAACAAATTATATAACCGTACGAGTTTAAATATTTAAATTGAAATCTCAAGAAGTAAATTTTCAAATCAGAATAAAAAAACTCGATAAAATAAATTTAATAGATACGATCTGAAATAGCAATTATTATTTTTCATTATTAAAAATATATTCATAACAAAGATAAACATTATTTGTTATATCAAAATAAATTTACTTTTATACCAAAATCAAAATAGTTATTTCAATAAAATACAAATAAACTAGGTTTTAAACGAATAAAATAATATAAAAATCAAAATATAAATTGAATAATTAAATAAAAATACATTATAAATACCGATCATTACAAGGTGCCAAAAGGATATATGGATTGATTTTGTGTGTCTACTGCACGTAAATTGAGCAAGTGTACTCAATAAAGCTCATAAAAGGTACGCCAACGCGAAAATATAAATTTTTGGTTTTTGTATTTTGTTTCTCGACCGTGTGGGTTGATGTATATACATTTATTGTTCCTGCGATATCATAGATATCCCTCCGTACATGGGAGACACTACCGAAATTTTCTGGGAATTTAAGTGTTCGAAAATTTTCGATATTTTTATTAATAATAATGAATTGGTATCGATTTGAAATAAATTGGGTTTTTGAAAAGTAAATGTGTTTGTAGCATTTTTTTTCTAGCTTATTAATTTCAGGGACAAAAATTTTTTATGGGGGGAAAATATAACGACCTAGATTTTCCGGTTATTTGAATTCGAATATTTAAATTTGTTTTAAATATTATATTTGGAATATTAAAGGATTTTAATATTAAATTCATTTATAAAATGGAGTTTGAACGTTAAACTTTTATTTAATATAAAACGAGCTCATAACTTCATGGTAGTTCGTAATATTGAGTTTTCCACTTCAATTGAATATACAAGATCCGATATAAGTCGGAATTCTATGAAACAAGAAACGTCTGAAATTAAATGATTATAATTTTCTAATGTAAGAGAAAAATCCAGATTTCATGCTACGGATGGTTAGTTATGTCCAATTCAAATTTTAAAATAGTTGCTATATAAATCATTTATAAATGATAACGTTTATTTAATAAATTTAAATGGATTTTTGGATAGCGTTTAACTTAAAATGTTAATATTGAGTTGTATAATCCATATTTGTTTGTATTTGAAGCTATATATATATTCCATTTGGTTAAATATGATAATAATAATTTTTTATTATTTACTTGAATTGTTTTGGAATTTAATAATATTTTATCGATATTATATAAGCCTTAAGAATGGCCAATTTGCAAATGACCTCGTTTTTCGATGAAATTTGTTTCATTGGAACCATAACGTTAAGTTATTATAGTATTTCGATTTTCGTCCCAATCGGATTTACTATTTGATCGTGAGAGTAGTAAGTGCCTAGGTTTTTATTTAATCATTTTATCGATCTAAATTGGAAATTAAGAATAGCGGATTTTCTAATGAACTCCTTTTTCAGCGAAACTAATTTATTAAATCTATAATGATTTATTGTTATAGTATTTCAATTTTTAAGTTAATTGGATTTATTTTGTGATCATGTGCAATTTAAACGCGTGTCAATTCACGTTGTGAAGTTATAAAGAAATTTTCACAAACAATCTCAAAATTCGACGGAACCTTTTTCATCGTGTTTGGAATATTGTTTTATGTTAGGATTTCTAGTTTCATATCATTAATTTGAAAGTCGGTTGTAGGTGTTTCTATGCGTTACTTCACCTCTAAGTTTGGTTTAATAATATTTTATTAAAAGCGCTTACTATATATACACCACAACCATCCATAACCCTAATTTTCGAACTGCTATGGTCAACTGTTCTTTACGCCGCCTCCAGGAATGAAATGGACGGCATAAATTCTTCAATCAGTCCTCCCTCTTAACCTCCTTATCCATTCACCATTTCGATATTGTTTCAATGTCAAACATGAAGGGGACTTCGAGTTCTTACCAATGAACGGTTGTGATGGACTATGGTGGCTCGAGGTGATCAGAATCGTGGTAAGAATGAGGCACGTTTGAGCTGAATAGGTGGGTAGGTGGGAGTTTTGAGTGACAGGGTATTTTGGGTGAGGGCGGAGCAAGGTCGGACGCATCTACCGACGGTCGTTGATGATGCTTAGGAGGTCAGATTTAGGGTGCAGCGGCGTGGATGTTGAGGATTGTGTGAAGACAATGTGGGGTTTTTCTATTTTAGAAAGAAGCAAAATACCTGGAACGATGTAGATGAAGTAATAACTCACGGCTTATTATTTGTTAACAAGTAATTTGTTTAATTAAGCATAGGTATGAATTATTAGTAAATTAATTATGTTTCGAGAACTATTGTAGGGGTTTGTGCGTGGGTTTGTAGTTTGAAGCCTGAAAAGCGAGAGATAGGAGAGGCAGCTCGCTAATTTGTATTTAAGACATGTAATTAAGTTGATAATTAAAAGTGATTTAGGGTTAATAAATTATTTAAATCATCGTTAACTTAAAATAATTATAACTTATGATTTCATATCTTAATTGGACGAAACAAGCTCTGTTACGATCGTGGTGATGTGCATTATATTGTTGAACTAATTTGGATGAGTTTGGAAGCAGTTGCGAATTTTAGTTAAATTAAACACTTGTTTAATTTAACTAAATTATACTATTTCAACAATGAATCAAATCAAAGTGAGTATAACTCACTCAGTTCATCCCACTTATATTTTATATAAGTCGAGTTTAATATATGTGTTCTATGGTTGTGTAACGAACTGGGATTTTCGACTTCGAAAATCAACACAAAACTACCATGTTGACTATTCAAACATCGGAAATACCTGATCATTAATAGAAAGAAGATAAAGGGTGAGAATAGATAAGATAGTAAATTAGAATAGAAGAAGAAGAAGATCACCACAGCATAGAATCAGAGTAATACGAATCTCACAAAGGAACGAATAAAATATAATATAAAACATAACTTTGCAGTCTAATAGTGTATATATATATAGAATAACATTATCAGAGTACAACACTTACACACAATGGAAATAACAATAGCTATATAATCCTGAAGCCTCCTTCTTCAAGCTCCTCCAAGTATATCTGTAAAGACCTGAACTGATTGACTGCCCGTACAAATTTGGGCACCCAAGAGTTTAAGGAAAAAAAACAAAACAAACTCCGGGTCAGTCATGTGATTGGTGTGAGTAAACTCAAATCATTTGGTTTAACTTTTCAAAATCCTTTTCAAAAGAAAAGGTAATCGTAAGACCGATCCACACATAAACACGGACGGTTTTTACCTTACGATAACCCAAAACAAGTTTGGAAATCAATACTTCTCTGATATTGTAATAATGTCTAATCACAAGTAATTAACAATCTAGCAGAACGCTTGCATCTCACGTTCCATATATATAGTATACAAACAAAACCGCGGGTGCTTATTGGAGATTGGATTCCGACTATGACAAGGTATGGGACCACCTGCCAATAGTGTATCTCTAGAGACGAATACACTGGGTTCAACAAGAACGTCTTGCAACCCGACCCACACACGACCGACCACTCATTTCGCTTGAGTGTATCGAATGTATACCACCAACGGTTGGGAGCTACTCACCGTTTCCCGAAAAGGGACAACATCGAAAATAGATAAAAGAACGAAATGGATTTTCTCTAGATAGGTGATATGCACCCTAACGGGAGTGACCCACCTAGCCATGCTACCTGCCCAATTTCTGTCATTTCCCGGTCGATGAGGCTTGAGGTCATGACGTATCTTTTAACAGATCATACATTCATTTACTTTGAATGCAACATCGTCATACCCGCCAAATCACAAATTGATTTCCTCAAAAATACCATGGGTATAAAGCTAAGAGAAACGAATTCCTCCACCACCAAACGTAAGTACGTTTGAAGAGATCAACTTACGCAGTCTGTTAGATATTGAAGCGACCCGAACTTCCCCGTGAAGGAAAGCACGGATTGAGTTGAGAACACAATAAATCAGAACACAAACAGAAGAACATTTCATTGTTAATTACAACAATTTCATAAGAATACAAGAATATACAGAGTAGGAATGAATTTTATACATCAGAAAAATATCAGAGATTTTAATACATTACTACAGCAGAAAAATAATACAATACACAACTGAAAGAGAAATACGAATACGGAGCTTTCCGGATATCATTCCAGCTGTAAACCAGGTTCCTATGAATATAAATCTGCAAAACCAAAACTACTAGCTGACCGTGTGGAAAATAGGGGCACCCAGAGTTTAGATTAAAACAATAAACTCTAGGTCCGTCATGTGACTGGTGTGAGAACTAAAATAGTTATTTAAAACTTTACTTTAAAAGAGAGTAATTCAAGGGACCACGCTGTATAGCACGAAACGGGTTTCCTCCCAAGAATACCAGTGCATAGAATAAACAACGCAATGCTTTTTCGAAAAATGAAGCTATTATAAGACCCAGGTCCCATCACACAATGAAACGCAAGCCGGAGGATAGGGTTTTACCTTATAATAGCCAAACACGCTTGGTATGTTTAAAACAAATCATTTGATACTATTATAAGTGTATAGTGTCAAAACATCTTCAAATATAAATGTATCAATCATAGGCGGCATGGGTACCATCTATCATGTCGCCAATACTAGGCTCTACAAATAAAACCGAAATGTCACGTATTGGAAATTGGATTTCCGTCATGAGTCGAGGCTAGGGATGGCTCCTCAACGCTTCGAGACACTATAGCAAATGTGTTAGGACTACACACTCTGGGTAACCCTTGGATCTTCAGGGCCAGTGCTCTCTTACGTTTGAGGATTAGTTATTCCTGAACACACGTTTCCCGGTCCTTTCTGACCTATATCCATCGGCTCCGAAGAGACTGATATATCCGAGGCGCCTCGCAATCCAACATCCACAAAGGTAAAAATATAAAATGTCAGGTCGTGATAAAACACTGACACAACCAATAGCTAGAAAGAAACGGCGTGCACTCCCTGCAGTCACGATCCCGTTTTTGACTCATACCGAGGCGTGAGGCTCGTGAATTAATGCTATACACAAAGCTACGCTGTATTAAAGCCGTGCTTTGATCATCAGCCACAAGACTATGCTTTTCAACAGAAGTCTTGATCATTGCATCTCAACATGCCACACAGGCAATTCATGCCATGCGACTGATATCTATCGATATATAACCTCTGAGCTCGTACGTCGCAGAGAATAGCGTTAAGCAAGAGAATAAATTCCCCACCGCCAAATAGATATATATTTAACAGAAATCAATCAACACAGAATAAAATCCAATGTCAGACACACAATCCATTTACAAGTCATTTCTGAGTCTGAACGAAACCGGAGGCACTTTATACCTCGCATATCCATCAATCTCCAATTACGTCTGGACGATCACCAACTGATTCCCTCCTCTTGGGTGTACAGCCCAATCAAGATCATCAGTAATTATCCAAACGATGTGAAGACCTCCGGTCTTCCACCACCGTCTTCATCTTCGACTTATCGTCGAAACAGTTATTAAGAATGGGATAGACCCGGTCTTTCCGAATAACTCACGTATATAGTAAACAAGTGCTATAAAACACAACATACGCCTCATTCCAATTCTGAATATTCTTTTATTTAAATATTCACATCTTTTGGGAAAGGTTCCCATTAATTTTATCAAAGATAAATTCTTTAAAATTTATTTTTTAATCTTCCTTTGGATTTCATTTCAAACCTAATTATGGTTTTCCAAACTAGTCGGGATTAGAGAACCACACCGAAGTAATCATTTATTTTATTTCCCAAGCTATTCATCCCATGGAGCAAAACTGTTATTACCCCATAACTAACACCACAGTGTTATCGGTAAGTTTAATTACCATTTCACGTTCAAATCTAATTAAAGATTTAACTATCGCTAGGAGCAAAACTGGTGATACTCCATTCTCGATCATTTCCCAAATTTGATAATTTATATTATCAATTCACATTTCAATCTAATTAAAGATTCATTAAAACTCCACTTAGTTTTAATCTTCCCAAAAACCAATATTATTGATTATTTATCTTTGGAAAATCAAACATGTCGCATTGACAATCTACACCGCACTATTGATTTCTGCCGATATATAACCTCTGCGCTCGTACGTCTCAGGGAAGGGCGTTAAGCCAGAGAATAAATTCCCCGCCGCCAAACAGATATATATTAAGCAGAGATCAACCATACAGTTCGAAATACAATGAAGACATGTAATCCTGTCTTTTACTGGGTTAAAGAACTAATGTCATTCAAAACATAGTTCACGACAAACCCAAATCACATTCCATTAATTATGGAATCTTCACGGAAAAACAAATCAATATGTAATCGATATCAATTTCCGTATCCGACTATTAATATAAATGAAATAATGGCAAAGCCTTTTAAATTCCATATGTATTAACAGTCTTCCTCCAAAGAATTTCATTTCGATTATTATCAAATCGAGTTCCATTCAATTCCAATTCAATATATTAAACTGGAAAATGTTACTTTGGAAAATCCCTTTAAATCTTTATAAATATATTAATAAATTCCAAATCATATTTCATTGTAAATTGGGTTAAAGAACGAATGTCATTAAAAACACAGTTCACAATAAACCCAATTCACATTCTCTTTATAATCGGGTTAAAGAACAAGTGTTATTTAAAACTCCATTCACGATAAAACCAAAAACAAACTCTAATTCAATTCCAATTAAATATATTAATTAATTGGTATACTTCATTAAATCTAAATAAAAAGATTTAATCTTTTCTCAACTGGGTTTAAGAACAGTGTTAATGAAGACACCATTCACGACAAACCCAAACCTCATTTGATATTAACTACAAGGCTCTGAATAGAAAATATATCGGCTTATATTCAATATCAAAATTCTGAAACCAACCAATATCGCTTTGGAAATAACGATATATATATCTTCCAAATTTCCATAACAATATTCGTATAATCCGGAATCCAACATCGAAATATTCCGATGATAATTTCAAATCCATTCCAATTCATATATTGGTAATTCTGGTTATTTTTAAACCATTTCAAATCCAATTTATTTATTTTAAAAATATTGAATTTATAATTCTAGTTCAAAACTAGTTCATTTTGATAAAAATACATTTTTATCTTTTCAAATATGGGATTTTTCATCCCAGTTCTTTCCAAATCATTTATTTTGATTTTACACAAATTATTGATATTTTTAATAATTTTATCAAGGCTCGTACAGTCGATTTCCATAAACGGCCATCGAACTGCACTTACAGCGACCTTTTCTGAAATTGATTTGGACATATCTCCAAATACAACCGTTAGATTTCTAGTTTCTCATATTCATTGGAAAGCTCTTTTCGATACGAACCCAACGGTTCCAGTTTTAGGAGAATCCGACGGTCGGATCTCCCATAATGTCCGTTCGAAGTCAATGGTCGAAATTTGTGAACTGCCGCTGCGCGATGCGTTCTATTCTGGCCATTACATATATAATATATATATATATATATATTATATATTTCGTCGATTTCCATTTAAAACGAATTTTATAAATCGTTTTAAATTCGGTTTCAAAATGATTTCAACTTCCATTTCAAATCCAAATCAAAATTAATTTTTTCCTTATAAATTCGTTTTAAATTCATTTCAATTCAATTCGAATTTCAAATTCTATTCGATTTTCAATTCTATTCAATTATTTCGAATTTCAATTCTATTCAATTTAATTCGATAATATATTTAAAATAGTCAATTTTGAAATCACTTTTCGATATTCATTATATAAATGAATAAAATCGATAAAAATATCGTTCGCGTCAAAACGGCGTTAATCTAATCAACACGACTTTATATATTTAAATATATTCGTGTCCATCCCAAATCGGATATCAAAATCAAATTTTGTACTTTTATTGAATATTATTTTAAAATATTCATTCTTTTAAAATAGTCGTTATTTCAAAATATTTATTCGTTCTGAACTGGAGTCAAACACACTCAATTACCATATAATTTGATTATATGGATTTCATACAACACATGTACAACACAACAATCATACACAGTCAATCATCATCCAAAGTGCATTCTACATTGCATAAGCATTAAATATAAATATTTAACGCCTATAACAGCCAGTCAATCAATAGATCGACATACAACTAATTATTGGAATTAGTGTATATCATATATCATCCCAATACCCGTGTGGGGTTTCAAACAATCAAACACAGGTTTTATTTGTGCAGTTGGGCGATGTGTAAAATTTATCATCCCAATAAATATCAGTTAAATGTGTGTACATAAACAAATCGTCTAATTTGTTTATAAATATTTATTTTATTCATATACATGTTAAAAATTATATTTTTAACAATATAAAATGTTTTATTTCCATTCTACATCATACAATCAAATTTCGCATCACAATCAAACAAACAAACAAGTCGTCCATGGTTTGTGGATGACGGGTGTTCGGTGCTGCTAAGCACCGTCTGCATCCTAGTATATATTTTAACTAGAAAAATAAAAGTGAGAAGTTCTCACGTTTGGGTTCCACTCTGCCAGTTCTACTTCTGAACCGTTTGGATTTGTTTGAAATTCCAATGTAGTCCTTACCACGCTGTTCATAATAAAAATTATATTTTTATTGCTTCATTCCAATAAATAAAAATCATATTTTTATTTCTACTTCATATATTTTTACAACGCTCCTTCCTATATAAAAATTATATTTTTATATTTCTACTTCTTATATAAAGATCGAATTTTTATTTCAACGCTATAAAAATCACATTTTTATTTCAACATATATATAATAAAAATCAGATTTTTATTTCGCTACATATATAAAAATAATATTTTTCTCTCGCCATTCTCTATATAAAAATAACATTTTTATATATAAAGATCGTATTTTTATATCTCTACTACATATGAAAAAATCACTCCTTTACACCGCTACTTCCATGATAAAAAATATATTTTTATCTTGCTAGTAATATAATAAAAATTATATTTTTATAACGCTCTCTTTAGAATAAAAAATCATATTTTTACTATTCCTATGATATAAAAATCATATTTTTAAAACAATTTCAATTATCTAAAAATCGTATTTTTATATCGCTTCATATATAATCTTCACGTAATTAAAAAAAATCTAACCTCTTTTAAACAAAAACTCTAATCTTCCTCGTATATAGAAATATAATCTTTCTTTTTTATATAAAAATATAATCTTTTTCCTATATAAAAATATAAGCCTTTTTCATCGTTATTCATAATCATAATCAAATCTTTTCGCATTTAAAAATCTAAGCTTTACCTAAATAAAAATCTTAACTTTATATCTATAAAAATCAGAATTTTATAGTGTAAAAAAATCAGATTTTTAATGTTTAAATAAATAAAAACAAACTAAATAAATAAATAAAGAACTTATAAGGGGTTAATTGCTGATGGGGTGGAGCAAAAGGGGAGGGTGGCGGCTTGGGGAGGTCAGAGGTGGTCGCTGGCGCTAGGAGGAAGGGGCGGGGTCGGAAGGCGGGCTTTGGAGAGAGGGAGACGCGCGAGAGAGGAGGGAGCGTTTGGAGAGAGGGAGACGCGCGAGAGAGGAGGGGGGCTCGTGTTGGCGGCGGCGCGCCGGAGGGTGCGTCGATGCTCCACCTGGAGGCGCGACGGCTGTTTCGTCATCTCCTTTTTCTTTCTTTTTTTTCTCTTTTCTGAATGGTCAACAGGGAGGGAGAGAGAGATAAAAGGGGGGCCAGTATATTTTATATTATTTTATTTATTTTTCCTCCCAAAAAATATCTTTAAATTTCGATCTCTAAACGAGAACCACCGCCTGTCGTCCCTAGCTAAATACCCTCATTCCAAACACAATGGGATATGTATCGCAAGCCGATTTGAATGTTTCGATCTGTTTCCGTCAAAATCAAAATATAAATCTATATATTGAATTTGAACGCACATTTCAATTTACTGGGGCCATATACGGACTCTAAAAATTCCCAAAAAATATTTTCTAGCTTCGTATTGACGATACGGTTCTAAAGAAACTAATTTTGTAAAATTCCAAGGCCGTTTGAAAAATGGTCATTTTCTGGTCGATCGGAACTGAAACTGCCAAAACGGTTTTACTTCGCCACGCTCACATATTGATTCAGAAAATTACGAATTTTAGAATCTAGCAATAATTCGACATCCCGGATCCAACAAAAGTGGTTTCGTCGAAAACAGAGGTCGTTTGCAAAATTTCCATTTTTAAGGCCTAGAATTCCATAGCGACTATTCTGAATTTTCAACTGGGCATAACTTTTTATTCCCGCTATGAAATTTCGATTTTACGGATTCGTTGGAAAGATATTCTCAAATAGATTCAAATATTTTTGGTTTCACTAAAATCCGGTTTATTTTGAATCCTTTACATTCATTTGAAATTTGAAATTGAATTTTCAAACTACCGCGCCATTTTCGATTCCTTTTATAATTAAAAATAAATATTTATATTCTAACAACGATTCAAATAAATATATACGTTCTAATTCTATTCCAAATAAATTTCTCGTCGTTATTATCTAAAATAAATCATTTTAAATATTCAAAATTCATCATAACTACCAAAAAAAAATTAAATTGGTTCGGATTTTCGGGTTATTACAATCTCTCCCACTTAAAACTTTTCGTCACCGAAAAGGAACGAAGCTGAAAGTTGTTTTACAAATCAACTCAACTCTCATTATTTTCATTATGGCTTAAGTTCTTCAACTTTTCGGTTTCTAAGAACTTTTCAAATTTTTCAAAAATTTGGTTAACACCCTAAATTTTCAATTTTTTTTGCCATAATCTCCCCTGCACGGGAGCACCGGGAAAATCCCGAAATTGCCATACAGGCCTTTCCAATCCAAAAAGAAAAAGAAACAACCAAGCGGCTAGCCAATCGGCTAAAATCATCCAAAACCCAAGAAATACAATAAACATGTACCTATTTGTCGGGTAAACAATTTTATTCTTCTGCTCTAGACTCTTTGCAATGACCTGTTAACACATATATATGTACATGTATGCAATTCCAACAATTTTCAGTACAGTTCAATATTTGATACAATTTGGTTATATGCACTGTTCTTTCACATAAGGGTTTAAATAAATAATCACACAACACAATCATCAATCAATTAGTTGATTAGCTTTTCAAATTCATAACTTTGATACATAGTCCAAAAATGAGATTTTTGATGCCAAATCACAACAATAAGCCCTATCTAGTTTTGGTTCTCACACTAGTCAATTGGAATCATTTAGAAATCCCACTTTCAAAACCTGAACATAAATATTGGTGATGGAGCTCCATCATCAAAATCATCTCCGAGCAACTAGAGTGTGATTCTATATCTATCCAGTATATTAAAACTTCGAATATACGTTTGCAAGGCGTATATGCAAAATCTTCATATATCGGATTGTCCAAATTCAATACAAATAAATATTCAAATACGTATAATACGATTTAAATTTTCAAAACAAAGTTGGTTTTCATCTTAAAAATATACTCTTCACACTCGTTCGAGGATACTACTGATCCAATCTCTAACGAGTCATTCTCATTGGATATTACTAATCCAATCTCTGATGAATTCTTTCGTATGGTTCTAATGTGTCTTGTTCTCGAGCTCTGTAAACCAGAGCCCTGATACCAAATGAAGCGACCCGAACTTCCCCGTGAAGTAAAGCACGGATTGAGTTGAGAGAACGACAAATCATAACAAAACAGAAGAACATTTCATTTTTAATTACAACAATTTCATCAGAATACAAGATTATACAGAGTATGAATGAATTTTATACATCAGAAAAATATCAGAGATTTAAATACATTACTGCAGCGGAAAAATAATACAATACACAACTGAAAGAGATATACGGATACAGAGCTTTTCGAATGTCATTCCAGCTGTAAACCAGGTTCCTGTTAATATAAATCTGCAAAACCAAAACTACTAGCTGCCCGTGTGGAAAATAGGGGCACCCAGAGTTTAGGTTAAAACAATAAACTCCGGATCAGTCATGTGACTGGTGTGAGAACTAAAACAGTTATTTAAAACTTTACTTTAAAAGAGAGTAATTCAAGGGACCACGCCGTATAACACGGAACGGGTTTCCTCCCAAGAATACCAATGCATAGAATAAACAACGCAATGCTTTTTCGAAAAATGAAGCTATTATAAGACCCAGGTCCCATCACACAATGCAACGCAAGCTGGAGGATAGGATTTTACCTTATAATAGCCAAATATGCTTGGTACGTTTAAAGCAAATCATTTGATACTATTATAAGTGTATAGTGTCAAAACATCTTCAAATATAAATGTATCAATCATAAACGGCATGGGTACCGTCTATCATGTCGCCAATACTAGGCTCTACAAATAAAAACGAAATGTCACGTATTGAAAATTGGATTTCCGTCATGAGTCGAGGCCAGGGATGGCTCCTTACCGCTTCGAGACACTCTAGCAAATGTCTCAGGACTACACACTCTGGGTAACCCTTGGATCTTCAGGGCTGGACCTCTCTTACGTTTGAGGATTAGTTATTCCTAAACACACGTTTCCCGGTCCTATCGGACATATATCCATCGGCTCCGAAGAGACCGATATATCTGAGGTGCCTCGCAATCCAATATCCACAAAGGTAAAAATATAAAATGTCAGGCCGTGATAAAACACTGACACCACCTATAGCTAGAAACAAACGTCATGCACTCCCTGCAGTCACGATCCCATTTTTGACTCATACCGAGGTGTGAGGCTCGCGAATTAACGTTATACACAAAGCTACGCTGTATTATAGTCGTGCTTTGATCATCAACCACAAGACTCTGCTTTTCAACAGAAGCCTTGATCATTGCATCTTAGCATGCCACACAGGCAATTCATGCCATGCGACTGATATCTATCGATATATAACCTCTGAGCTCGTACATCTCAGAGAAGGGCGTTAAGCAAGATAATAAATTCCCCACCGCCAAACAGATATATATTTAACAGAAAACAATCAACACAGAATAAAATCCAATGTCATACACACAATCCATTTACTAGTCCGTTCTGGGTCTGAACGAAACCAGAGGCATTTTATACCTCGCATATCCATCGATCTCCAAATATGTCTGGACGATCACCAACTGATTCCCTCCTCTTGGGTGTATAGCCCAATCAAGATCATTAGTAATTATCCAAATGATGTGAAGACCTACGATCTTCCACCACCGTCTTCATCTTCGACTTATCATCGAAACAGTTATTCAAAATGGGATAGACCCGGTCTTTCCGAATAACTCGCTTATATAATAAACAAGTGCTATAAAACACAACATACGCCTCATTCCAATTCTGAATATTCTTTTATTTAAATATTCATATCTTTTGGTAAATGTTCCCATTAATTTTATCAAAGATATATTCTTTAAAATTTATTCTTTAATCTTCCTCTGGATTTCATTTCAAACCAAATTATGGTTTTCCAAATTAGTCGGGATTAGCGAACCACACCGTAGTAATCATTTATTTTATTTCCCAATCCCAACCTATTCATCCCATGGAGCAAAACTGTTATTACCCCATAACTAACACCATAGTGTTATCGGTAAATTTAATTACCATTTCACGTTCATATCTAATTAAAGATTTAACTATCGCTAGGAGCAAAACTGGTGATTCTCCATTCTCGATCATTTCCTAAATTTTATAATTTATATTATTAATTCACATTTCAATATAATTAAAGATTCATTAAAACTCCACTTAGTTTTAATCTTCCCAAAAACCAATATTATTGATTATTTAACTTTGGAAAATCAAACATGTCGCATCGACAATCTACACCGCACTATTGATTTCTGCCGATATATAACCTCTGCGCTCGTACATCTCAGAGAAGGGCGTTAAGCAAGAGAATAAATTCTCCACAGCCAAACAGATATATATTAAGCAGAGATCAACCATACAGTTCGAAATACAACGACAGACATGTAATCATGCCTTTTACTGGGTTAAAGAACTAATGTCATTCAAAACACAGTTCACGACAAACCCAAACCACATTCCATTAATTATGGAATCTTCATGGAAAAACAAATCAATATGTAATCGATATCAATTTCCGTATCCGACTAATAATATAAATGGAATAATGGCAAAGCCTTTTAAATTCCATGTGTATAACAGTCTTCCTCCGCAAAATTTAATTTCGATTTTTATCGAATCGAATTCCATTCAATTCCAATTCACTATATTAAACTGGAAAATGTTACTTTGGAAAATCCCTTTAAATCTTTATAAAAAGATTTATAAATTCCAAATCATATTTCACTGTAAATCGGGTTAAAGAACGAATGTCATTGAAAAATCAGTTCACAATAAACCCAATTCACATTCTCTTTATAATCCGGTTAAAGAACAAGTGTTATTTAAAACACCGTTCATGATAAATCCAAAAACAAACTCTAATTCAATTCCAATTAAATATATTAATTAATTGGTATACTTCACTAAATCAAAATAAAAAGATTTAATCTTTTCTCAACTGGTTTAAGAACAGTGTTAATGAAGACACCATTCACGACAAACGCAAACCTCATTTGATATTAACTACAAGGCTCTGAATAGAAAATATATCGGCTTATATTCAATATCAAATTCTAAAACCAACCAATATCGCTTTGGAAATAACAATATATATATATATATATCTTCCAAATTTCCATAACAATATTCGTATAATCCAGAATCCAAGATCGAAATATTCCGATGATAATTTCGATTCAAATCCATTCCAATTCATATATTGGAAATTCTGGTTATTTTTAAAACCATTTCAAATCCAATTTATTTATTTTAAAAATATTGAATTTATAATTCTAGTTCAAAACTAGTTCATTTTGATAAAAATACATTTTTATCTTTTCAAATATGGGATTTTTCATCCCATTTCTTTCCAATTCATTAATTTTGATTTTACACAAATTATTGATATTTTTAATAATTTTATCAAGGCCCGTACAGTCGATTTCCATAAACGGCCATCGAATTGTACTTACAACGAACTTTTCTGAAATTGATTTGGACATATCTCCAAATCCAACCATTAGATTTCTAGTTTCTCAAATTCGTTTGAAAGCCCTTTTCGATACGAACCCAACGGTTTCGGTTTTAGGAGAATCCGACAGTCGGATCTCCCGTAATGTCCGTTCGAAGTCAATGGTCGAAATTCGTGAACTACCGCTGCGCGGCGCATTCTATTCTGGCCATTATATATGTAATATATATATATTATATATATTTCATCGATTTTCATTTAAATCAAATTTAATAAATCGTTTTAAATTCGTTTTTAAAACGATTTCAACTTCCATTTCAAATCAAAATCAAAATTGATTTTTTCCTTATAAATTCGTTTTAAATTCATTTCAGGTCAATTAGAAATTCAAATTCTATTCAATTCGATTTTCAATTCTATTCAATTTAATTCGAATTTCAATTCTATTCAATTTAATTCGGTAATATTTTCAAAATAGTCAATTTTAATATCACTTTGCGATATTCATTATATAAATGAATAAAATCGATAAAAATATCGTTCGCATCAAAACGGCGTTAATCTAATCAACACGGCTTCATATATTTAAATATATTCGTGTCCATCCCAAATCGGACATCAAAATCAAATTTTGATCTTTTACTGAATATTACTTTAAAATATTCATTCTTTTAAAATAGTCGTTATTTCAAAATATTTATTCGGTCTGAATTGGAATTAGACACAGTCAATTACCATATAATTTGATTATATGGATTTCATACAACACACGTACACCACAACAATCATACATAGTCAATCATCATCTAAAGTGTAATAACCCAGAAATCCGAGCCAATTTAAAATTTTTATTTTGGCAATTTTAGTGAATTTTGAATATTTAAAAAGAATTATTTTAAATAATAACGATGAGAAATTTATTTTGAATAGAATTAGAACGTATATATTTATATAACTCGTCGTTAGAATATACATATTTAATTTTAATTATAAAAGGAATTGTAAATGGCGCGGTAGTTCGAAAATTCGATTTCAAATTTCAAATTTCAAATGAATGTACAGGATACAAAACAAACCGAATTTTAGCGAAACCAAAAATATTAGAATCTATTTGAAAATATCTTTCCATCGAATCCGAAAAATTGAAATTTCATAGCAGGAATAAAAAGTTATGTCCAGTTGAAAATTCAGAATAGTCGCTATGGAATTTTGGCCCTTAAAATAGCCATTTTGCAAACGACCTCTATTTTTGATGAAACCACTTTTGTTGGAACCGGAATGTCAAATTATTGCTAGATTCAAATACTCATAATTTTCTGAATCAATATGTAAGCGTGGCTAAAACGTGTTTTAACAGTTTCACTCAATTTTGATTGACCAGAAAATGGCAATTTTTCAAACGGTCTTCAAATTTGATGAAATCAGTTTTGTTAGAACCGTACCGTCAATACGAAGTTAGAAAATATTTTTCGGGAATTTTTAGAGTCCGTATGTGACCCCGGTAAATTGAAATGTGCGTTCAAAATCAATATATATATATATATATATATATTGATTTTGATGGAAACTGATCGAAACAGTCGAACTGGCTTACGATACATATCCCATTGTGTTCGGAATGGGGGTATTTAGTTAGGGACGTCAGTCGTTGGGCCTCGTTTGGGGTTCGTATTAAAAAGTTGCTTTTTTTAGAAATAATATAATAATAAAACAAATTATAATATTTCATTTCCTTTCCTTAACCCCCCCTCTCTCTCTCTTCTAACTAAGTCAAACCCGTTAGTAATAAAAAAAAAAGAGAAAAGAGATCGGCGGAGCCTCCCCCCCCCCCCCCCCAACGCGATCTCGACCGCCGCGCATGTCTGCCGCCGCCTCCGGCGAGGCGCCCCTGATCTCCGACCTCCCTCTCCTCTTGCGCGAGCTCTACATCTCGAACACCCAATTCGACAAACCAGCGCCCCTTTTTTTCAAACCCTAGCCCGCCGCCTAGATGAACACCCGCCCTCCTCCGACGCACCGCGGACGCAAGCCACCTTCCACCCCTGCGACTGACATGACCCCCCCGCGCGGCTCTCTTTTGATCGAAACCCAAAATGTAAGTTTTTATTATAATTCTTTTAAATAATAAAGTTGTGTTTTTATTTATTTATTTATATATGATAAAGGTAGTGATTTTTAATATGATTTTTTATAGATAGAATAATAAAAGTTTTGATTTTTATTTACGAAAAGTTTTGATTTTTTTTTTAGTTTATAAAGTCATGGTTTTTATTTGTATGAATATGTGAGGGTAATTTTCATTTTTATATATTCATGTAACTAGAGACATGATTTTTAATTGAGTAGCGAATTAAAAATGAGGTCTTTTATATGTATGAAAGGTAAAGGAGAGATTTTTATATCTGAAAAGAATGGACGGTGTAAAGAAATGATTTTTGATTTGATAAAAATGAGATTTTTGGCAAATATATATGGTTTTCATATATATAAAGCGATTATAAAAATAGAATTTTTATATAATAGAGAATATAAAAATACAATTTTTATATATGTAGAAAAATAAAAATCTGATTTTTTTATATATATGTTGAGATAAAAATGTGATTTTTATAGCGTCGAAATAAAAATTCAATCTTTATATAAGAAGTAGGAATATAAAAATATAATTTTTATATAAAAAGAAGCGTCGAAAAAATATATGAAGTAGAAACAAAAATGTGATTTTTATTTATTGGAATGAAGCAATAAAAATATAATTTTTATTATGAACATCGTGAAGAAGATGGTGTTGAACATTAGAACAGAATCCAAACCATCATCCATTAAAGAATGGAGGAGTGGATCCCAAAAGTGAGAACTTCTCACTTTTCATTTGTTTTCTAGTTGAAATATATACTAGGATGCAGATGGTACATAGCAGCACCCGACACCCATTGTCCACAGACCATGGATGACTTGTTTGTTTGTTGTTTGTGGTGTGAATATTGATTGTGTGATGTGGAATGGAATAAATTATTTTATGGTAAAAAAAATAATTTTTAACGTGTATATAAAATAAATATTTATAAACAAATCGGACGATTTATTTATGTTCACACATTTGACTGATATTGATTGGGACGATAAATTTTACACATCGCCCAACTGCACAAATAAAACTTGTGTTTGATTGTTTGAAACCCCACACGGGTGTTGTGATGATATTGGACATACGCTAATCCCAATAATTAGCTGTATGTCGATCGATTGATTGACAGGCTGTTATAAGCATTAAATATTTATATTTGATGCTTATACAGTGTAGAACGCACTCTGGATGATGGATTGATGTTTTCATTTGTGGTTATACACATTTGTTGTGTGAAATCCATATAATCATATTATATGGTAATTGACTGTGTCTGGTTCCAGTTGAGAAAGAATGAATATTTTAAAATAACAAATATTTTCAAACAATATCCAGAAAAGAATCAAAATAGGATTTTGATGTCCGATTTGGGATGGGCACGAATATATTTAAAAATATATAGCCGTGTTGATTAGATTGATGCCATTTTGACGTGAACGATATTTATATCGATTTTATTCATTTATATAATGAATATCAAAAGGAAACGATTTCGAAATATAATGTTTTGAAAATATTACCATTTGTATATCGATGATATCGAATATTCAATTTTGATTTGAAATTGAATATGAAGTTGAAATCGTTTTGAAAAAAAATTAAAATGATTTATAAAATATGTTTTAAAAGGAAATCGACGAAATATATATTATATATGTAATATAATGGCCTGAACAGAATGCGTCGCGCAGTGGCAGTTCGCGAATTTCGACCATTGACTTCGAACGGATATTACGGAAGATCCGACCGTCGGATTTTCCTAAAACTGGAACCGTTGGGTTCGTATCGAAAAGATCTTTCTAACGAATATTAGAGATTTGAAATTTAACGGTTGGATTTGGAATTATGTCCAAATCAAATTTGGAAAAGGTCGCTGTAAGTGCAGTTCGATGGCCGTTGATGGAAATCGACTGTACGGGCCTTGATAAAATTATTAAAAATAGAAATAATTTGTGTAAAATCATAAGAAATGATTTGGAAAGAATTGGGATGAGAAATTCCATATTTGAAAAGATAAAAATAGATTTTTATCGAAATGAACTAGTTTTGAACTAGAATTATAATCCATTTATTTTTGAAATAAATAAATTGGATTTGAAAAGGGTTTTAAAAGTAACCAAAATTTCCAATAATTGAATTGGAATGGATTGATATCGAAATTGTCTTTGGAATATTTCGATGTTGGATTTTGTGATTATACAGATATTGTTATGGAATTTTGAAAGATATATGTATATCGTTATTTCCAATACGATTTTGTTGGTCGTAGAATTTGATATTGAATATAAGCCGATATATTTTCTATTCAGAGCCTTGTATTTAATATCAAATGGGATTTGGGTTTGTCGTGAATGGTGTCTTCATTAACTCTGTTCTTAAACCATGTTGAGAAAAAGATTAAATCTTTTTATTTAGATTTAATGAAGTATACCAATTAAATGATATTTAATTGGAATTGAATTGGAATTGATTTTTGGGTTTACCGTGAACGGTGTTTTAAATAAAACTTGTTCTTTAACCCGATAATTAATGGAATGTGAATTGGGTTTATCGTGAACTGTGTTTTAATGACATTCGTTCTTTAACCCGATTTACAGTGGAATGGGATTTGGAATTTATAAATCTTTTTGATAAGTTTAAAGGAGATTTTCCAAAGTAAAGTTTTCCAATTTAATAAAATAAATTGGAATGTAATGGAATTCTATTTGGTAATAATCGAAGTGAATTTCTATGGAGGAAGACTACTAATATGTCTGGAATTTAAAAGGCGCTGCCGTTATTCCATTTATATTATTAGTTGGATATGGAAGTTTATATCGATTTGTTTTCCTTGGAGATTCCATCATTAGTGGAATGTGATTTTGGGTTGTCCTGAATGGTATCTTTAATGATTCTGTTCTTAGACCCAATGGAGTTAAGAAAATCAGAAACTAACTGGAGATTATTTAAGTTGGATAGTTTCTTGGGTATTGATCTGATGTTGGTTTCGGCCTTCGGGGTTATTACTTAGGGAATTGTTCACTTGCTAATTTACGGTTAAAGGCTGATGGAATAGAATGTGATTTTGTGTTTATCGTGAACCGTGTTTTAAATGACATTGGTTCTTTAACCCAGTTAAAGATAGGATATAATTTCCCAAGTTAAATAATCATTAACAGTGATTTTTGGGAAGATTAAAACCAAGTGGAGTTTTAATGAATCTGTAATTAGATTGAAATGATCGAGAATGTAGTATCACCAGTTTTGCTCCATGCGATAGTTAAATCTTTAATTTGATTTGAACGTGAAATGGTAATTGAATTTACCGATAACACTGTGGTATTAGATATGAAGTATTACCAGTTTTACTTCATGTGATGAATATGTTGGGGTTGGGAAATTTAAGAAATGATTACTTTGGTAAGGTTCGCTAATACGGACTAGTTTGGATAAACCATAATTTGGTTTGAATTGATATTCAAAGGAAGAATAAAGAATAAATTTAAAGAATTTATCTTTGATAAAATTAATGGGAATCTTTCCCAAAGTATAAGAATATTTGAATAAAAGAATATTCTGAATTGGAATGATTACGCAAGTTATTTGGAAAGGCCGGGTTTATCCCATTCTGAATAACTGATTCGACGATGTGTCGAGGATGAAGACGGTGGTCGAAGACCGGAGGTCTTCACATCGTTTGGATAATTACTGATGATTTTGATTGGGCTGTACACCCAAGAGGAGGGAATCAGTTGGTGATCTTCCAGACGTACTTGGAGACCGATGGATATGCGAGGTACAAGGTGCCTCCGGTTTCGTTCTGTAACCCTCCACATCCGTTAAGGTCACTCACAAAGGGAATGCCTTAACTTCAATGGAGCATTATGGGTACTGGAACAGAAATATTACAAGACAGACTTATATAAAACAGCGGAAAGTAAAGTGGAAGTACTTCAAATCACTTGCTAAATATAATTGTTTACAATAAAAGTCCATCAACTTCCAATACCCAATTACATAGTTAAAATATCTGTCTTGCTCAAAAACAAAGAAGCATAAAATAAGTTGTAGTATTCCGCAATAAAGCAAAGCAAGCCATAGCCAAGAGAAATCCAAGCCGTACAAGAAAGAGTCTTGGAGCTTGGTAAGATCCGAACTAAGCTGTATTCCCACCCTGTGAACCTGGAGGTTGGGGGGGGGGGAAACAGAAGAAAAAGAGGCGAAACAAAACGGGTCAGTCATAAAGACTGAGTAAGTCCTAGTGACTTTCAGCATAAAAACAGGTAAAGATAACATGGCATGAATAAACTGAAAGTAAACATAAGCATGATGAAAAGATAAGCTACAGGAAAGAGAACTAAGAATAACCTCATATGATTTTTGTCATGTATAACATTGCAAGGTTCCCATTCAAGATGAACTAAGTATAGTTTCGCAAGATTTCTATCAAGCATCGCAAGATTTCTCTACTTCACCATTAAAATGATATTTATTTGCTTTGCACCACCTAACTAGTGTCCCAACTAGTAATCTATATAAAATGATAAAATCATAACGTGATCCCAATCCCCGAAATTAACGTTGCTTTCACGTGTACATCTATTATTTATTACCTAGATCTAATCTAGGGTTTTCTATCGAGCGCTTCCTAGATTCAACCAGGATTTATGCCACCTAGGTCCAACCTAGGGATTATGCTGCCTATTGAACGCTTCTTGGATTTAGGGTTTATGCCACCTAGGTCCAACCTAGGGATTATGCTACCTACGTGTATCATACGGCCCCCAATGATTATAGATACCTATGCTGGTCCCACCATGGGGTGTATCCAGTCCCATGGTGGCGGCCCGACACAATTCTAGAATGCATAGGGTATACTACTGGCGCCCTCCAGTGCCCTGTTTTTCTGCTCTGGAGTAGCGTGCACGCCCGCACTCCGTTAGAACCACACTGTGCACCCACCGCCGTCGCTTTTGACCGCTTACAATCAGCCCAGTAATCGTGCCCCACCCTGCCTAGTTTCAGGGTACCATGATACATCTAGTGGGTTACTGCTGGAATGGGTCCCCGTTACTAGGGTTTCCTACTAGTTAAGTTTGTGGGCCTATATTTACTAATATTACCCACCAACCCGATATGTACTTAACCCTCTCCGTCCATCACGTTAAGTTGGTTAAGTGTTTTCTCTTATTTTACATAACCCTACCACACGTCATGTTATAACAGTTAAGTGTTGTTCCTTGTGTTACTTAACCCTACCACAAGCCTTGTTATGCTGGCTAAGTGTTCTCCCTTGTGTTAACTTAACCCCACCGCATGTCATGTCATATTGGCTAAGTGTATATTGACTTAGCCCACCTACTTATCGTGTTGTGACGGTTAAGTGTTACCCTCTGTTGTTACTTAACCTTACCACGCATCACGTTATATTGGTTAAGTGCATGATAACTTAACCCCATCCACCAGTCATATTATAATGGTTAAGTGTTACCTTCGTGTGTTTACTTAACCATACCACGCATCAGGTTATATCGAATGGGTGTTATCAACCTATTCAAGTTAGCCCAACCCATCCGCTAGTCACGTTATAACGGTTAAGTGTTATTAGCCTAGCCACGTTACTTAACCCACCCACTCATATCATATTGGTTAAGTGTCATTAGTCTAGTCATATTACTTAACCCACCCATTGGTCTGATTAACAGTTATGTTGGTTGAGCCTGCACTTATAAGTTTTACATGTTCTTAACTCATACTGGTTAAGTCCACATTTACATGACAAATTTCCATGTCTTCCCACCTAACCCTCTAACCATACCCACGTCTTATTATGGTTAGTATTCCTTAATTCTTTCATTATGACGAACGAATCATGACCTCTCACATTAAACCGTGCATTTTGTGGCCACTGGATTTGCCGGGCGGTTCCGGGCAGATTTACACCACAAACTGGGTCTAACCTCATGTCATAAACCGTTACGCCTACAATTTGGCCTTCGACCTCTCACATTAGACTGACACTTTGTGGCTACTGGATTTGCCGGGCGGTTCCGGGCAGATTTACACCACAAACTGAGTCTAACCTCGTGTCAAAGGTTCATTAATGGTCGCATCCCACCCAAAACCCCAATATCAGTTCATGTGTTTAACATATAGAAATGTTCATGATTCACGTTTTTGCCCTAAAACGTATTCCCAAATTATTATCATAATTCACTATAAGTTTATGCTAAGTTATAGCCTCCTGTTTCCAATACATACCAACTACTCAAAACCCAACTTAGGCGCGTTCATATTAAACTTTCTCCAAATCATAAATTATCATATATGTTTCTACTCCAAATTTTACATAATTAACATATGCCCAAGTTCTAGGTTACATGTCAGTTTTACATATGCCCAATTCATACCAAATTTACATATGTTCAATTCATGCCGTTTTACATGTATGCCAATTTTATGCCAATTTACACACATACCAAGTTTCATGCCGTTTTACATATGTCAAGATTCATGATCTACATGTTTACAAAGCTATGCTTAATTTACATAGATCTAGTTTTATACCCAAAATTACATGTTAAACATGTTTACACCAATTTACCCATAACGAGTTCTAGCCAAATTACATATATCAAGATCCATGTCATATTACATATATCAAGATCCATGTCAAACTATATATGCCAATCCCCATTCTTGCAATTACTATTATAGTGACAATACCCAAATACTCAATTTCATGTTAATGGTAGTAATACCCAAATATCCAATTTTTATCTTATGCCATCAATTCCACCAAACACATATATCCAAATAGGTATTATCCCAATATTCCCCCGTATTCAATCATACGCAAATCACGTTTTAGTCCTAGGTCCGAAATTGACCAAGGTTCATCAAAAGAAAATAAATAGGGGGAGATAGAAGTTGCAATAAGAACAAGATCAGAAAGAAAACAGCATAAATCATCATGATATGCATAAAGATTACAACTTGATGATAACATCATTACGAATCAAGAAAACTGCTGAATAGATCATAAACTTGGCATGAGAATAAAGATAGACAAGTCTCAAATCTCAAGATTCAAGAAGCAACAGAAATAGATCGAGAAACATACTTAAATCCAATTTCACTTCATCACATGCCCATTTTATATTTAAATATTTTAATCTGAAAATAACTACAACTTACAGGGCATGGCTAGTGAATTAGGAACTGAATTTGTTGTAAAAATGTTGCGGCGTTGTTAATTTATTGTCTTGAATCATTGTAAAAGCCTTGTTCTTCGAATTGTGTATGAAAGCTTTGTCCTCAGAATTGATTGGAGTTTGAATGCTTAAGCTTTAATTTGGGGCGGCGGCCATGGTTCAAGAGGGAGTTCAGCAGCATGACGACTTTAGTATTATATTATTTGTGTGAATTTAGGGTTAGACTTGAGTTGTATTTATAGAATATAAATCTGATTAGAGCCGTCGATGAAGCTAGAGTGAATCCAGACCATCCATCTCAAGAGGAGCCAATCAGAAAGTGATATGTAAGCCCTAGTGACTCAGACAAGCCTCAGAAATCGACCAGAACCCGACCAGGCCAGCCCGGGCCTGACCAAGCCAGTTTTCTGGCTTGGGCGTACCTGGCAGGTGCGCCAATGTTAAATTGTACTGGCGCACTTCCCAAGTGCGCCAGTGCAATTTTGTTCTGGAGCACTTCCCAACTGCGCTAGTGCATTCTGACCCGTTTCTGGTTTTTCTGCCCAACTTCGTTCGTCCATATCTTCTTCATACGATATCCGTTTTACGCAAACTCGGACTCTATTTCAAGCAGAATTCCGAGACGAACGCAATGGCATAACCCGTTTCCCTTGATTCTTATTTTAAAATTTATTATACCCTGATTTCAAGTTTCAACATGTTATTAAAATTCAGGTTGTTACATTCTCCCCTCCTTAAAGGATTTCGTCCCCGAAATCTTCAAGTTAAGAAGAATGTCTCCTACCATCCAATCATCCATTTACTCAATCATCAATCACAGACATCTATTGTCCTCAAGAGATTTCTAATGTTGTATGAACATATGCAGAAAGTGTGTGTATATGTTCCTTATCTAATGCAAATGATCAGGCCTGATTGATCTTCTTAATGCAAAATATGTTTAGTGCCATGAGTCCACATGTATGCAAATAGTCCTAGTCACACTAACACTATATGTGTGCACAAACATCCATCATATGCAACATCCACTTGATAACACATTCGAATTCATCCATAAACAAGTATAAACACTCATGCATATGCAATATGAAAGGTGACTGAGCCGATCTAGTGCATAATGTGTAAATGCATCCACGAGCAACCACTTGCAACCACTTGCAACCATCAATCATAACATGTCTCAAACACATGTTTACACCCAATTGTTCCTACATAAAGGTATAGTCGAATGATAGAAGCAAGTAAAAACTTTGTGCCCATTAGGCAATGTCAGAACTGGAAATCTACGTCACATATATACTGGTTAGGAGAAGAACTCCCTAAGCACCAGCCCGAAGACCGAAATCAACATTAGGCTGACGCCCAAAGAATTACTCAACCCAACGGACACCCTCAAGCCCCAACATGTATTACTAACAGATGATCCCTATGGGGTTTTGCAACAGAAATATGATTGAGAATAGGACCGAGAGGCTATACTTAAAATATAATATACAAGTAAGCTCTACAGGAAAAGAGGGATCAACGATATACTCTTAAAAAGAGATATGATGTGCGTGTCTAGTCTTCAATCTTCTAAGTCGAATTTCTTTGAGCTTAACGCCATTATGCTTTGACCGTCTTTAGCTTCACAATTTCGTAGCTTCTTAATCCCTATTTCCAAAATATGAGTTGGAACTCATTTCACTGTCGCCTCTCATTCCACTTTCACTTATTCTTTTTCTCGTATACCCAACTTAAACATAACTGCGTACTCATGGTTTCATGCAAGCTCTGCAAAATTCATTAGTGAATCCTGGATCTCGTTTATAGGGTATTCCACGCAGAAGAATTATCTCTTGCAAATAAACAGATGTCAACCATGTTGCCAAGTGTACTTACTAAGGTGATTTTCTATAATTCATGCATAAATGGGATGAACCATCCGCCTTAGTGGCGAACACTACTCGAGCGGATCAATAAATATATTAAGAGATTCTAGGTAACTAAGCATGGAAGAACCCTAAGGGTTACACTAGACTTCGAGGGCATTACAGAGGCAAGTCAAGAGTCTAACTACCCTCTTTTCATACTCGAGAATGGTATCATTTCTGGACAACCGCTCCATCCCTAGAATCAACCCATTGCCCAAAAACATAAGCTTTACTTCTAAACTCAACACTTAGCATAAACTTTATCAAATCCAAACAAGTCATGAATAAATGAGCCGATTCCCCAACAGGATTTGAGACAAAAATGGGACCCTCTACTATGCTAGTACTAAGGTGCAGAGACTCAACTATCGAAGCAGAATTAAAAAGGATGCGATGTACAAAAACAAAGTTCTAACGGGATGATAGAAAAGGAAAGCTAAACTTTTAACAGAAACGTTACCACCTCTTCTTATGTACGCTAGTAGTGAGAGCATACAATTGCCCTCTCGACGATCTTGTCCTTGTCCTCTAATACTTAACTACATGTCCCTTCATAACAAAGATATTCTCTCTTGTCGTGGGTTTTATTATTCTCTCACTTTGGCTTCTTTCCCTTCACCTTTTCCTCCTTCGTGGATTAAGCCATATCAACAAGTTACTCATCCTTAGGCTTGTGTTTTTTATCCTCGTTCTTGCTATCCTTGTATAGCTTGTTGACAAGTTTCTCGAAAGTTACCTCCATCGCACGACAACTCTACAAAGCTTGAAATAAGATTAGACGCAGATGGAATTACTGCGGCTACAGATGGAAGTTGGGCACTCCTTTGTCCTCCGACATGCGTTGTATGCCTACAAACTATGGTGAAAAGAAAGAGAGAAGAGACTCAACGAGAGAATCAAAAGATAGTGCACATGGCTTTGGGGAATATGCCTTTCGTAAAACAAAACTTTTCTTAGAAAGATGCCTCTTTGTAAACGGTTTTGAAAATAATTTCAGAAGGTTTTTAAAAGCTTTTTGCCCAGTCTGGTAACCATTCTGCTCTGATACCAATTGTAACACCCCACATCCGTTAAGGTCACTCACAATGGGAATGCCTTAACTTCAATGGAGCAATATGGGTACTGGAACAGAAATATTACAAGACAGACATATATAAAACAGCGGAAAGTAAAGTGGAAGTACTTCAAATCACTTGCTAAATATAATTGTTTACAATAAAAGCCCATCAACTTCCAATACCTAATTACATAGTTAAAATATCTGTCTTTCTCAAAAACAAAGAAACATAAAATAAGTTGTAGTATTCCCCAATAAAGCAAAGCAAGCCATAGCCAAGAGAAATCCAAGCCGTACAAGAAAGAGCCTTGGAGCTTGGTAAGATCCGAACTAAGATGTATTCCCACCCTGTGAACCGGGGGAGGGGGGAACGGAAGAAAAAGAGGCGAAACAAAACAGGTCAGTCATAAAGACTGAGTAAGTCCTAGTGACTTTCACCATAAAAACAGGTAAAGATAACATGGCATGAATAAACAGAAAGTAAACATAAGCATGATGACAAGATAAGCTACTGGAAAGACAACTAAGAATAACCTCATATGATATTTGTCATGTATAACATTGCAAGGTTCCCATTCAAGATGAACTAAGTATAGTTTCGCAAGATTTCTATCAAGCATCGCAAGATTTCTCTACTTCACCATTAAAACGATATTTATTTGCTTTGCACCACCTAACTAGTGTCCCAACTAGTAATCTATATAAAATGATAAAATCATATCGTGATCCCAATCCCCGAAATTAAGGTTGCTTTCACGTGTACATCTATTATTTATTACCTAGATCTAATCTAGGGTTTTCTATCGAGGGCTTCCTAGATTCAACCAGGATTTATACCACCTAGGTCCAACCTAGGGATTATGCTGCCTATTGAACGCTTCTTGGATTTAGGGTTTATGCCACCTAGGTCCAACCTAGGGATTATGCTACCTACGTGTATCATACGGCCCCCAATGATTATAGATACCTATGCTGGTCCCACCATGGGGTGTATCCAGTCCCATGGTGGCGGCCCGACACAATTCTAGAATGCATAGGGTATACTACTGGCGCCCTCCAGTGCCCTGTTTTTCTGCTCTGGAGTTGCATGCATGCCCGCACTCCGTTAGAACCACAATGTGCACCCACCGCCGTCGCTTTTGACCGCTTACAATCAGCCCAGTAATCATGCCCCACCCTGCCTAGTTTCAGGGTACCATGATACATCTAGTGGGTTACTGCTGAAATGGGTCCCCGTTACTAGGGTTTCCTACTAGTTAAGTTTGTGGGCCTATATTTACTAATATTACCCACCAACCCGATATGTACTTAACCCTCTCCGTCCATCACGTTAAGTTGGTTAAGTGTTTTCTCTTATTTTACTTAACCCTACCACACGTCATGTTATAACGGTTAAGTGTTGTTCCTTGTGTTACTTAACCCTACCGCAAACCTTGTTATACTGGCTAAGTGTTCTCCCTTGTGTTAACTTAACCTCACCGCATGTCATGTCATATTGGTTAAGTGTATATTGACTTAGCCCACCTACTCATCATGTTGTGACGGTTAAGTGTTACCCTCTGTTGTTACTTAACCTTACCACGCATCACGTTATATTGGTTAAGTGCATGTTAACTTAACCCCATCCACCAGTCATATTATAATGGTTAAGTGTTACCCTCGTGTGTTTACTTAACCCTACGACGCATCAGGTTATATCAATTGGGTGTTATCAACCTATTCAAGTTAGCCCAACCCATCCGCTAGTCATGTTATAACGGTTAAGTGTTATTAGCCCAGCCACGTTACTTAACCCACCCACTCATATCATATTGGTTAAATGTCATTAGTCTAGTCATATTACTTAACCCACCCATTGGTCTGATTAACAGTTATGTTTGTTGAGCCTGCACTTATAAGTTTTACATGTTCTTAACTCATATCGGTTAGGTCCACATTTACATGACAAATTTCCATGTCTTCCCACCTAACCCTCTAACCATACCCACGTCTTATTATGGTTAGTATTCCTTAATTCATTCATTAGGACGAACGAATCATGACCTCTCACATTAGACCTTGCATTTTTTGGCCACTGGATTTGCCGGGCTGTTCCGGGCAGATTTACACCACAAACTGGGTCTAACCTCGTGTCATAAACCGTTACGCCTACAATTTGGCCTTTGACCTCTCACATTAGACTGACACTTTGTGGCTACTAGATTTGCCGGGCGGCTCCGGGCAGATTTACATCACAAACTGAGTCTAACCTCGTATCAAAGGTTCATTAATGGTCGCATCCCACCCAAAACCCCAATATCAGTTCATGTGTTTAACATATAGAAATGTTCATGATTCACGTTTTTTGCCCCAAAACGTATTCCCAAATTAATATCATAATTCAGTATAAGGTTATGCCAAGTTATAGCCTCCTATTTCCAATACATACCAACTACCCAAAACCCAACTTAGGCGCGTTCATATTAAACTTTCTCCAAATCATAAATTATCATATATGTTTCTACTCCAAATTTTACATAATTGACATATGCCCAAGTTCTAGGTTACATGTCAGTTTTACATATGCCTAATTCATACCAAATTTACATATGTTCAATTCATGCCGTTTTACATGTATGCCAATTTTATGCCAATTTACACATATACCAAGTTTCATGCCATTTTACATATGTCAAGATTCACGATCTACATGTTTACAATGCTATGCTTAATTTACATAGATCCAGTTTTATACCCAAAATTACATGTTTAACATGTTTACACCAATTTACCCATAACGAGTTCTAGCCAAATTACATATATCAAGATCCATGTCATATTACATATATCAAGATCCATGTCAAACTATATATGCCAATCCCCATTCTTGCAATTACTATTTTAATGACAATACCCAAATACTCAATTTCATGTTAATGGTAGTAATACCCAAAAATCCAATTTTTATGTTATGCCATCAATTCCACCAAACACATATATCCAAATAGGTATTATCCCAATATTCCCCCGTATTCAATCGTACGCAAATCGCGTTTTAGGCCTAGGTCCGAAATTGACCAAGGTTCATCAAAAGAAAATAAATAGGGGGAGGTAGAAGTTGCAATAAGAACAAGATCAGAAAGAAAACAGCATAAATCATCATTATAGGCATAAAGATTACAACTTGATGATAACATCATTACGAATCAAGAAAACTTCTGAAAAGATCATAAACTTGGCATGAGAATAAAGATAGACAAGTCTCAAATCTCAAGATTCAAGAAGCAACAGAAATAGATTGATAAACATATTTAAATCCAATTTCACTTCATCACATGCCCATATTATATTTAAATATTTTAATCTGAAAATAACTAGAACTTACAGGGTATGGCTAGTGAATTAAGAACTGAATATGTTGTAAAAATGTTGCGGCGTTGTTAATTTATTGTCTTGAATCATTGTAGAAGCCTTGTTCTTCAAATTGTGTATGAAAGCTTTGTCCTCAGAATTGATTGGAGTTTGAAAGCTTAAGCTTTAATTTGGGGAGGCGGCCATGGTTCAAGAGGGAGTTCAGCAGCATGACGGCTTTAGTATTATATTATTTGTGTGAATTTAGGGTTCGACTTGAGTTGTATTTATAGAATCTAAATCTGATTAGAGCCATCGATGAAGCAAGAGTGAATCCAGACCATCCATCTCAAGAGGAGCCAATCAGAAAGTGACATGTAAGCCCTAGTGACTCAGCCAAGCCTTAGAAATCGACCAGAACCCGACCAGGCCAGCCAGGGCCTGACCAAGCTAGTTTTCTGGCTTGGGCGCACCTGGCAGGTGCGCAGTGCTAAAATTGTACTGGCGCACTTCCCAAGTGCGCCAGTGTAATTTTGTTCTGGCGCACTTCCCAAGTGCGCCAGTGCATTCTGACCCGTTTCTGGTTTTTCTGCCCAACTTCGTACGTCTATATCTTCTTCATACGTTATCCGTTTTACGCAAACTCGGACTCTATTTCAAGAAGAATTCTGAGACGAACGCAATGGCGTAACCCGTTTCCCTTGATTATTATTTTAAAATTTATTAAACCCTGATTTCAAGTTTCAACATGTTATTAAAATTCGGGTTGTTACACGTTCAGACCCATAACGGACTTGTAAATGGACTGTGTGTCTGACATTGGATATCATTCTGTGTGATTGATGAATATCGGTTGCATGGAGTGGTTTACTATGTGGCATGCTAAGATGCAAATGATCAAGTCTTTTGTTGAAAAGAAAAGTCTTGTGGTTGATGATCAAAGCACCGCCTATGTGGCATAGCTTTGTGTAGCGTTAATTCGCGAGCCTCACACCCCGGTTGTGAACCAGAAACGGGAGAGGACCTCAGGGAGGGCATGTGTTTCCTTCTCGCTAGGGTGGTGTCAGGGACCTACCAGCCCTAACATTTATATTATTTTCACATGTGTGGTTGTTGGATTGCGAGGCGCCTCAGATATATCGGTGACTATGAGGAGCCGATTGTGTCATAGGACTCATTTACGCCCCCAAAGGGCGGGGAAACGCAGTGCTCAGGCATTTTAATCCACATCGGTGGACCGGCCCTGGCGATCCAAAGGCATGACTGAGTACTTGTAACAACCCGCTCATTTAATGATAATGTATTTAAATATTTTATTTAAATATATCGTCGGTAATAGTTAATCGAACGTGTATCCAAAAAGTCATATTTTGCATACGGTTGAATTAGGACTCGGGACCACTTCCACTGAGTCCGGATCATCGTTTACGACTTTTTTGACTATAAACATCGATACCTTTTGAGTTGGGCGATTTTGGTCTTTTCGTTTGGATATAAGACCAAAATATCACTTTCTACATATGGACGAGTTTGGACTCGAAACTACTTCCATTGAGTTAAAAACGTCGTTTTGGTGTTCGAAAAGTATAAACTTCGATATATTCTGAGCTTCGGAAATTTGGTACTTTGGTTAGGTCTTGATTTGGCTAACCTAGCCTACCTTATAAACCCCCCATAGCTCTCTCCTCTTCATTCATTCAACACTTAGAAGAAAATAGAAAAATGGAGAGTGGAATGGAAAATTAAAACTCCCTAAGCCCTAGCTTAATCTTGGAGCTCCAATTCTTGTGCAAATCTTGTGCAAATCCATGGAGAAGCTTAGGTAAGCTCCTCTCCATCTTCTCCAACCTATTTTCTCTTTAATTTCTGAAATTTCCTATGACCTAATTCGTAGGAGATTCATGTATATGTGTTTAGGTTAAAGATTCTTGGGTTCTTGTTGAAGAGAGGTTGATTTAGCAGAGCTTTGGCGTGATTCCTATCTTCTAGCAAGCAAAGGTGAGTTCTTCATGAACTCACATCTATGCCTCAAGTATTGGCTTGTAAAAGTGTAATTTAGTGTTCATATTAGTTTGCATGTACTTTCGAATAGGTTAGGCTAGTGTAACTTAGCCGATTTCATGTATTTATGTTTCATTGAGTTGAAAATTATGATAAGGATTATTCATACGATCTATGCATATGCTATGAGTTAGTTTGGTGATATTGGGAAGCTTCGTTATCCCCCGGCGAAGTTCTAAGTCTTCACAAGTCGCTTGAATCGCTTTTGCATACTTTGATTTTGAATTTAGTTCACATTTGAATTTATAAGCCGAATCATTGCAAATATCTTGTGTAAATATTTATGTATGTTATAAGTGAAGTTATTGTGTGCACCCATTCTCTTGTAGCTTCCCTTTAGCATTGCAAAACCATCTTGTTCTAGTTTGAATCGCGTTTGATAGCTTTGGTTTGAAATTTAGTTCACCTTTGAACTTATGATCGAAACCATCGGAAATCTCTTGTATGAATGCTTGCATGTGTGTGTATGTGTTCTTGAGTGTTTTCGGTGAGCTAAGGAGGCTTCATTTTCAATTAGAAAATGTTATAAGCCATCACCATTGATCCGAGCTTGTCCGAGAATCGTTTGCACCTCATTTCCTAAGCAAAAATGGCCATACTACAGCTCATACATCTGTCCGGGAGGGGGACAGACGTATGTCAATGTTCGGGGAAGAAAATAAATAATTTCTTCAGCTCAGACATCTGACAAAAATGGGTCAGACGTCTGTCCCGGATCTCGGGAAAAATAAAAAACTGCTAACTGTCAGCTCAGACGTCTGTCACTACAGTGACAGACGTCTGTCTGCCTGAAGCTGCTATTGACCAGTGGACCACGATCAATAGTTTAGTATCATTTGAGCTCATTCCCGGCCAAGTTTTGGCCCATTTCGACGTCGTTTGTGACTTGTCAATTTTTTGGTTCGCAGACTTCTGCATCTCGATTCCTTTACCTTGATTCTCATGTGATTCTTCCAATGTTGATCCTTCTTGGTCGATTCACATTTGTTTATGATGTGAATTGAATAAGTGATCATTCTAAAGCCCGTGCGCTCTATTTTGTATATCGAATTTATTCGATACTCTTGTTAATATGATTCACGACTCTAAAACGTGAATTATCGGCTCGATATCCTTTGAGCCCATTCCGGTATAGTCTAAAACATTCGGGTCCTAATTTTGGATTTCGATTCGTTCATTGATTGAAATTACAATCGTTATCCCTTGATTTCCTGTATTTTGTTGTAATGTGAGTTTTTGATTCATGATGTTTGTGTTCTATTAGCTACGACGACGATTTTCATGAATAATTGAACCACAATGGATAATTGGGTTTTATATTGTCAATGGGCATCGAACCAACGTTTAATCAGTTTTTAAATTCAAATCCTTTTAAAATAAATTTGGTTTCTAAATCCGGTTTTGATTCTATTGATTTATATACGATTCCTTATCCTATCGATCGAACGAGAAATTTAGTTTATTTACCTTAGTAAAACTGAGGACTATGACCCCTTATACGTTTTCTTCGGCGAATAACTCTTTGACTTGTGCGTTCAAGCTTGTGCGGTGATTTTCTCTATTTTGAATAGAAACCAATTACGTGTTCGTAAATATTCGAGAATAGCGTGTGGTTATGGGACGTGTCGCTATTTTCTTATATTAACTAGCTCGGAGTAATTTCTATTCACCCGGATCGATGTGATCCTTTATGACTTGTGTTTTGTGGTCCTCGATCGCCCGAGTGGGATTTACGATTCTTGGATTTCACCTATGGGACTTCGGTCCAACTTTCTATGATTTATGATGTTTTCTAGGGATTTCACAATTTATGTGTTTTCTCTCTATTGGGGTCACCACCCGGCTTCGTGGGGAGCTTCGGCTCAAACTAATGGGTTTGCTACCTAGAGATCGTATCTCATCTATGAACATACCTGCCCCCTCTTTATGATATTTTCTAGGGATTTCACAATTTATGTGTTTTCTCTCTACCGGGGTCACGACCCGGCTTCGTGGGGAGCTTCGGCTCAAATATACGGGTTCGCTACCTAGAGATCGTATCTCGTCTGTGAACAGGTCTGCTCCTTTATGATGTCTTGATGATTTATGGTCACTTTGATGATTTATGACTACTTTGACGCGAAGCGTGTCAAACTGAGAAATGATTTATGATTTACTTTGAAGCGATGGTCATCAATTTGATGTGTATTTGGCATTCCGTTGTCATTTCCTGTTGAGTGCTATATTTGAATGTTGCATTCTATATTAGCTAGGAGATTATTTAGAGATATTTGTGTGCTGACATTCCATTGTCATTTCCTAATTGTGTCGACATGCCATGTTCATGTCATCCTTTGTTATATCTCTTGTTATCTCAGTTTATTTGATAAGTACAGCTAGACTGATCCATTTATTGTTTATTCTTATAAATAATACTTGGGTCAGACCGAGTCATGTTAGGTACTCCTCTAGGAATCTTCGCAGGACTGATCTTCCGCTTTCAGCTTACTACTCTGCCTCTGTAGTTTTATGTACTTTTGTACCTATGACATTATCTATTGTTGTGTACATATTCTTTTAGTTAGATCATGGTACATGTATTAGTGGATCTTTGTTGACCACTAGCTTGTTGTACACATTCTTGGTTTATTCATATCTATTTCGCCTTTGTGATATGATTATTCATTGTCTGGATTTGAGGTATACCATGTTTATATTATTTTTGTTGTCTATTTTATACTGCTTTCCAGATTGCATATAGCCGTTGTGTAGT
Organism: Allium sativum; assembly: GCA_030737875.1. Classification (NCBI taxonomy): domain Eukaryota; kingdom Viridiplantae; phylum Streptophyta; class Magnoliopsida; order Asparagales; family Amaryllidaceae; genus Allium; species Allium sativum. The sequence continues at coordinate 438,822,129 of CM060912.1, forward strand.
TGCCCTATGTGCCGAATGGTCATGTCGAAATTTTAATCGGTATCAGAATTCGATGTACATTCCTCACATGGAGTAATCATACAATCGGTCGCTCTTCACAAACCTCATTCTTCGTTATGGTGTACGATATTTCTCTGAAATGAACTGGACGCTAGTGGGTATTAAGGCGGGGTTTCACAGTTTGGTATCAGAGCCACTTTCCGGAACACTGTAAGATAGTATGACGATGGTATTATCTTAAGCCTCTCTCGGGAATCGTTCTTTAAGGTTATAGTTAGAGTCTTAAGACCCGTCATAGCTTATCTTCCTATACGATTCCATTTCGATTGAATTCACATCGTTTGAATTTAACTTAGGACTAACTTTTTCCTCCTTCTTTTTCCTTAAAGAAGTGAAATAGTTGGTCGTAGCCGTACAAGTGCCAGTTCACCCAGTCTACCTCTTACGGAGGGGTGTTTGAGTATCTAGTGACCTATTTTTAGTCTCTTAGAATAGTTATTGACTCGTCTCCTTCGGGTTGATTTCTACAGTTCATATAGGGCCCGTGTGCTCTAGTGATGCTTCTGATTCATTCTTTGACTCGAGTTGCTAATCGACGTCTGTTTTCCCTATTGTGTATCACACTTATCTTGTTGATCGTTTATGATCCTTGAAGTTGATTGATCATTGGATATCTTACCCGTGCGTCGTTACGCATGTTGTAAGGGCCTTTGATCCTGATATTTCTTGATTTCTAGTTAAGATTATTTCGTACGTTGTTATATACCTAGCATGGTCTATTGATCACTTGTCGTTCAGTATAAAGATACCATGTCTTTATGACTAAATCTACTCCCTTATTGTCAGCTATGTAGTTTTAGTTCGGTGTGAGATCATCAAGCCTTCGGGCTAAAACAACTCATTTGTTACCTCGTTGTGCCGGTGTGAGTTACCGAGCATTTTTGCTAAATTAACTCAATAAATGTGCAACGATATATTTGTGTTACCTTGCTGTGTTCGAAACTCAAGATCAAGAATGAGGGAAAGCATCCCGCTTCTTGTGATCCCTGTTCTTGAGTCAAGGTACGTTTCATTAACTCCTTAATGTTATTAACCTTGTTCAGAGATTATTTCATTTATGTTCTTTTGATATACGTCGATCGTGTTCTTCGTTATCAAAAGATATCGTTTGTGTTTTATTCGTAAGTTCATAAAGGAATTTTATTTCCTTTATGGCATCCCGAATGATTTATTGAATTTTTATATTTTCGCGATATCTTCGTGAACGTTAGAAATTGTGAGGACTTTCTTGTGTTAACTTGTCCATCGGGTGCGTTAAGGATCTCAAACGAGATATGGGACGCCATGTTGTAGTTCGGAATTCCTAAACACCATTATGTGACAATCCGACATTCAAAATGATTCCTAAAATTTAAATTCACTCCTTAAAAGTAAATCAAAATAATAATATTTTGGGTTTTTGCGATTTTTCGTAGTTGGTTGTTATTTTTCTAGATAATTTATTTCTAGATATCCTTGGACATGTAACACCCCGGATTTTCCATTAACAGTAAATTAACAAATTAAAGTATAATTAAATTCAAATCAAAGAATTAAGGGAAACGGGTTACGCCGTTGCGTTCGTCTCGGAATTCTGCTTGAGATAGAGTCCGAGTTTGCGTAAAACGGACTCCGTATGAAGGAGATATGACCTTCGGAAGTTTCAGAATTCGAATTATAATTCAAACAGCCAGAACAATTCAGAAAACAAAGTTCAAATTTCAAAATCGGACCCAGATTGGGCTGGGTGGGAATTTTCCCGCCTAGGACCCAGGTCGACTTGGTAGTCGACCTGGGGGTACCCAGGTCGACCTGGGTGTCGACTGGGTAGTCGACCTGGCCCCTGAGCCAGGTCGAACCCAGCCCCCTTCTGGCTGGCCTGGTCTGTGTTGGTCGAATTTCTGAGCTTTGGAGTGTCACTAGGGCTTACGTGTCAACTCTTGATTGGTTTCTCTTTAGAACGAACGACTAGAATTAATCTTGGCTTCATCGACGGCTCAAATCAATTTACAACTCTATAAAAAGGACCTAAGACTCAACCTAATTCACACAAATAAATTAAAAATGGAGCCGTCATGCTGCTGAAGAGAGACTAGGAATAGCCGTCAGGTTGAGAGACGATTAGGAGTTGATTCAAAAGCTTAAAGCTACAACAAATAAATCAAAACAACGACTACAACAAAGGATAGCATCACCAAATTCATAATTCAGAATCCTGAATACAAGATTCGTCATACGTTGTAAGTAGAGTGCTATTCCGATATGAATAACGATTGGGACTTGATTTGTGTAGAATGAAAGTGGAATCGTACTTTAATTGTAATGATGCTTGTTTATAATTGTATGTTGCTATGATTTTATTATAAATGGATTTGGGATGTTGTAGAATAATTACCATGATAAATTGTGCGTTTGCAATGAAAAGTAAACACACCTTACAAGTATGTGATTCATGTTGGAAATTGACTCTTACATGATTTTGGTTAATAAAAGTTGTATACATATTTTGTTACAACAAAGTTGAGACTTATGCAAGTATGATCCACTATTATGACTACATGATTTAGACTTTTGTATGTATATTCCTATGACCATCTCTAGTGTAGTTGGATCCATTTGGGTATTTTGATTCATGTAAGTTTATGTTGGAATAGGCCTCATAATTCTAGTTGAACCATACTTTTGTATTAGTAACAAAAGTAAGCACCTTTGTGAACATATAGTGACTTTACGAACATGACTAGCTTATGTTTGATATTATGCCTAAATAAAAATATAGGATTATGTTGTAGTCAAGATCATATGCTAAGAATAGTGATGTCTAATTAAGATAGATCCTTATTTTAAATGCAAGTTTACATGATTAGATTGAAACCTAGGATCCATGTTTAAGTTTATGCTTTACGTCCAAAGTATATGCTATTACAATGCAAGTACACTAGTCTCTAATTTGTGATTAAATCGATATGTTGCAAGTTCGTGCGTTCACACACCCCTTTTATGTTACTTAGAATATATACATCATGTTTTAAGCCTCCCCTTTTTCATGTGGCTAAGTTGGGCTTAAATGTTAAGTCCAAACATATGTTATCATATAGCAAACATATAAGACGGGGGTAGTGACGTAGGGTTAAAAATAAAACATATGTGTTGGCAAGTTTGACACATGCCAACGACTTGTGAAATTTAAGTGGTATAAATTATTATTATACCCAAGAATAGTGAGTTTGGTTAATGGGCCACAAACATTTACATATAAAATGAAAAGAGACAAAATATGTAAACTTAGAGAATAAGATATGCTTAACCCGAGGTTGGATTGCGTTGTGATATAAACCGGCCCGGACCCGAACGGCTGTCCAGTCATCACAACAATACCTATCCAATGTGTGAGGTAAAGCATTGAGCCCAAAAAAGACCCAAGGTTAGACATGAGTTGTGGTGTAAACCTGCCCGGAACCGATCGGCTGTCCAGTTACCACAACAATACCTGTCTAATGTGAGTGGTTGGTGCTTTAATTAATAAATTAAGGCCGATTCAGGATTGATAAGATTAAGTCAATTGAATTAATACTTAATCAAATTCAACATGCTAACTATACAGACTGATTGGAGGTTAGGCTTATACAAACACTTAACCAACTTAACACTGTTAAGCTAGAATGGGAGGGTTAAGTCCATAGCAACACTTAACCAACTTAACATGGTAACAAGACAAGATTGGTAGGGGTTAACTAACTAAGGAAAACACTTAGCCAGTTTAACATGTTAACCAGACTAGAAGGTGGGGTTAAGTAAATTTAATACACTTAGCCAATTTAACATGTTAACTAGACTAGAGAGTGGGGTTAAGTAAACTTAAAACACTTAACCATCATAGTGTGATAAATGATTAAGGGTTAAGTTAAAAACATGAAAGGGACAATAATTAACCATTAGAACATGTTAAGTAACTAGGTATTAGGGTTAAGTTAGAAAGAACACTTAACCAATACAAGATGAATGTGTAGGGTTAAGTAATAAGAAATACTTAACCAATATAGCCTGGTTTGAGGTAGGGTTAAGTCAACATGAATTACTGATAACACTTAACCAATTTAACATGACAGATGGATGGGTTAAGTTAATTTGAACTGACTAATTACACTTAATCAATCCAACTTGACGAGGAAAAGAAATAATTAGTAAACCTTAGTTGGAAAGGAGCTAAGTAGTAAACCTTAGTTAAGATAACAACGATTCAGGAAACTAAGTGGTAAACCTTAGTTTGGAAAACTAAGTAGTAATTCTTAGTATGACACGAGAAGGAGCGAATGTCCATCTGATTTTAAAGAAGGCTCCAACGAATTGGGTTACGAAGCCCGAGGCTTCGAGGGGACGTGAGGGTACTCTTGGTATCCCTCTATGAGGTGGAAGATGATCCTCCTGGGCTCACAGAGGTTAAGGTCTGCGTTAGAAGAACCGAGAGTATGCCTTGGTTGCAATACAAGGCAACCTAAAGACTAAGATGGACCAGCATGATTCGGCGAGACCAGTAGCCCTGTGATAGCGACTGGTCATCTACCTACCATCTTTAGTCAATCATAGTACGCAGGCGGAAAGGCAGAGAACTCCCAACAGACCATACACTTGCTATCTAGTTATGGGTGAGGCTGGCCAATAGGAAAGTAGGGCATAGGTGGCAAAAGTACAGTTCTCGCGCTTGATTTTCTTGGATTGCCTTACATTAGTTGAGGGAGGGGTCACGTGGGACCATAACCACTGGTAGAAAAACATACCTTAGCATCTGCATCAGCAGATATCTGAAAGCTCCCGACCGAGTTCCGTGTTTCTAGAGTAGCCCAGCCATGGAACTCGCGCCGCACATTACATGACATGTGCATCTAGACAAGCGATAACGATTCGCGATACATACGTGGGGAAGGTCTAGGAACATATACCACTCTAGGTAGTGTGTCCAAGACTAGAGGGCATTGTTCGACAGGTAGCATAATCCCTAGTTGGACCTAGGTGGCATAAACCCTGAATCCGAGGAGCGTCCAATAGATAGCGTAAACCCTAGTTGAATCTAGGGATCACTTAGTAGAAAACATAGATTAGATCTAGGTAATAAATAATAAATGTATGCCTGAAGGCAAACAAAACTATAGGGATTGGGATCACGTTATCATTACTAGTGGGGACACTAGTTAGGTGGTGCAGAGACATAGAAACACATGTGACTATGCGAGTAGGAGCCGATCTTTAGAAAGGGATCACTTCACCCTGATTATGGGGTGCCTGTTGGAACTAGTACTAGGGGGTGCAGAGATTAGTATGGGGTACGATAGTATATTCGGTCCTAGACAACTTAACTTAGTTTACGGTGCTTTCCCATTTCCAGTTTATACTATCATGCTCTTTTTCTTATCCATATACCGAATAGTCACTAGAGTTACTCAGGCTTTATGTCTGACTCTACTTTTCTTTCGTCTTCTTTTCTTCCGTTCCCCCCAGGTTGTTGAGGATGGAATAGTACAGTTCAGGTTAGATTGGACCGCTGCTCTTTCCAAGCTCGAAGATTAGTTGAAGTTTTGCTTGGATTCTCGTTTCCATTGCTATGGCTGGCTCATGCTATATTGGGGAATAAAAATGTTATTTTATGCTTCTTTATTTTGTAAGACAGATGATACTCTGATATTGGAAAACAATTGTTGTACAAACTATTTTATCAATAAAGTAAAGCTTTATTTTCTGCTGTTTTAATTTTGTCTGTCTTGTAATTTATCTGCATCTTTTACCCTAAATGCTCCATAGAACTTAGTGCATTCCCTTTGTGAGTGACACTAACGGATGTGGGGTGTTACACTTGGTATCAGAGCTGAAGGTTACCGGATCAGATAAAAGATTTGAAAAATTATTTTTAAAACTGTTTTAAAAGAAGCATTTTCAAAAGAAAAGTTTTGTTTTAAAGGCATATTCCCCGAATCCATATGCACTATCTTTTGATTCTCTGTTTCAGTCCTTATTTCCTTCTATCTTGAGTCTCTGGGGCTCCTGGCTTTCTGGGAGGTAACCTCATCGAAGGACGAAGTAGTACCCGACTTCCATCTATAGACGTAGCAGTTTCACCTGCGGCCAGTTTTCTTTCAAGCTTTGTAAGAGTTTTTCTGTACGATAGAGGCAGCTTTTGAGAGACTTGTCAATATTATTACACAAGGAGGAGGATGAGGAGTTTGACTAAGGAGCACAACCCAAGGATGAGGAATTCACAGATATGGACTTAGCTCAGAAAGGAGGAAGGAATTATAAAACCTGAGACAATAAGAAGTAGTTTTTTCTATAGTATAATAGGGCATATAATTAAGGACAAGGGCAAGAACGAGGGATAGGATTTTCAGAAGGGCGAGTGCATACTTCCGCCACCAGAATACCTGAGAAAAGAGGTAGTAAAAGTCTCTATTGGAAAAGTTTAGCTTTTCGTCTTGATCAACCAGTTGGAAATCTTTTGATCTTAGCACTTCGCATTTGTTCATATCTGCTTCCATAGTTGAGTCTCTGCTCCGTAGTACTTGTATAGTAGAGAAATCCCACTAGAGCCTCAAATCCCATTAGGTGGTTCGACCAATTTATCTTTGGTTGTTTTTGTTTATATCATCTCACATAGATCGTCCAAATTCGGAGGAGGTATTCCTTTGGTGCTTGTCTGATATTGGTTTAGGCCACTGGGGCTTGTACTTGAGGGATGTCGAGTTCGACTAGGATGGTTTGTGTGAGAGATAAATAGTTGTGGCAGGCGCTCTAAATAGAATAAGACTAACCTTAAGAAAGGTAAAAAGTACGTAGTGACCTTTAGCTTTTGGCCCCCATAGTTATGACATGATGGATAAGCTAAGAAGAGAGACCTCTAATCATCTTAGTATATACCTGGTAGCATGGTTAACATCTGTTCATTTTGGAAATGGAGGTCAAGAAGCTTCGCAATCGTGAAGTTAAATTAGTTAAGGTACAGTGGAGTAAAGCTCAAGAAGATGCGACTTAGAAAACTGAAAGACTAGATACGCGCATCACACCTTTTTTTCTTAAGGGTATATCCTTGATCTCTTTTCCTAGGAATGTTAGGTACACTTGTTTCTAGATTTTAAGGTATATCCTCTAGGTCGTATCTTCGATCCTTAGGTAGAAATCCTTTTGGATGTAAATATGTATTTGAAACATGTTATGGGTGATGGTTGCAAGTGGTTGCTCGTGGATACATATACACACCATAGGCGCTAAAACGACTCAATTACTTTTATATCATTCGCACATATGTATTTGTTTATGAATTAAATTTAATATGCTATCGTACGGATGTTGCATTTGAGTGAATGGTTGTGCACTCATATAGAAATAATATGTATCATTAGGATTTGCATACATATGGGATGCATGGCACTGACATGATTTGCACTAAGGAGGTCAACTGAATCAGTAGACCGCCTGATTTTGCATTAGATAAGGACATATACACACACTATGCATATGAACATGAAAGAATTAGAAATCTTTTAAGGACGATGAATGCATGTGATTGAATGGTTGAGTAGATGGGAGATTGGATGGTATGACACATCCTTCCTAACTTGAAGATTTCGGGGACGAAATCCATTTTAAGTGGGGGAGAATGTAACACCCCGGATTTTCCATTAACAGTAAATTAACGAATTAAAGTATAATTAATTTCAAATCAAAGAATTAAGGGAAACGGGTTACGCCATTGCGTTCGTCTAAGAATTCTGCTTGAGATAGAGTCCGAGTTTGCGTAAAACGGACTCCGTATGAAGGAGATATGACCTTCGGAAGTTTCAGAATTCGAATTATAATTCAAACAGCCAGAACAATTCAGAAAACAAAGTTCAAATTTCAAAATCGGACCCAGATTGGGCTGGGAGGGAATTTTCCCGCCCAGGACCCAGGTCGACTGGGTAGTCGACCTGGGGGTACCCAGGTCGACTGGGTAGTCGACCTGGCCCTTGAGCCAGGTCAAACCCAGCCCTCTTCTGGCTGGCCTGGTCAGTGTTGGTCGAATTTCTGAGCTTTGGAGTGTCACTAGGGCTTACGTGTCAACTCTTGATTGGTTTCTCTTTAGAACGAACGGCTATAATTAATCTTGGCTTCATCGACGGCTCAAATCAATTTACAACTCTATAAAAAGGACCTAAGACTCAACCTAATTCACACAAATAAAATAAGAATGGAGCCGTCATGCTGCTGAAGAGAGACTAGGAGTAGCCGTCAGGTTGAGAGACGATTAGGAGTTGATTCAAAAGCTTAAAGCTACAACAAATAAATCAAAACAATGTATACAACAAAGGATAGCATCACCAAATTCAGATTTCAGAATCCTGAATACAAGATTCGTCATACGTTGTAAGTAGAGTGCTATTCCGATATGAATAACGATTGGGACTTGATTTGTGTAGAATGAAAGTGGAATCGTACTTTAATTGTAATGATGCTAGTTTATAAATGTATGTTGCTATGATTTTATTATAAATGGATTTGGGATGTTGTAGTATAATTACCATGATTAATTGTGCGTTTGCAATGAAAAGTAAACACACCTTACAAGTATGTGATTCATGTTGGAAATTGACTCTTACATGATTTTGGTTAATAAAAGTTGTATAAATATTTTGTTACAACAAAGTTGAGACTTATGCAAGTATGATCCACTATTATGACTACATGATTTAGACCCTTGTATGTATATTCCTATGACCATCTCTAGTGTAGTTGGATCCATTTGGGTATTTTGATTCATATAAGTTTATGTTGGAATAGGCCTCATAATTCTAGTTGAACCATACTTTTGTATTAGTAACAAAAGTAAGCACCTTTGTGAACATATAGTGACTTTACGAACATGACTAGCTTATGTTTGATATTATGCCTAAATAAAAATATAGGCTTATGTTGTAGTCAAGATCATATGCTAAGAATAGTGATGTCTAATTAAGTTAGATCCTTATTTTAAATGCAAGTTTACATGATTAGATTGAAACCTAGGATCCATGTTTAAGTTTATGCTTTATGTCCAAAGTATATGCTATTACAATGCAAGTACACTAGTCTCTAATTTGTGATTAAATCGCTATGTTGCAAGTTCATGCGTTCACACACCCCTTTTATGTTACTTAGAATATATACATCATGTTCTAAGCCTCCCCTTTTTCATGTGGCTAAGTTGGGCTTAAATGTTAAGTCCAAACATATGTTATCATATAACAAACGTATAAGACGGGGGTAGTGACGTAGGGTTAAAAATAAAACATATGAGTTGGCATGTTTGACACATGCCAACGACTTGTGAAATTTAAGTGGTATAAATTATTATTATACCCAAGAATAGTGAGTTTGGTTAATGGGCCACAAACATTTACATATAAAATGAAAAGAGACAAAATATGTAAACTTAGAGAATACGATATGCTTAACCCGAGGTTGGATTGCGTTATGATATAAACCTGCCCGGACCTGACCGGCTGTCCAGTAATCACAACAATACCTATCCAATGTGGGAGGTTAAGCATTGAGCCCAATAAAGACCTGAGGTTAGACATGAGTTGTGGTGTAAACCTGCCCGGAACCGACCGACTCTCCAGTTACCACAACAATACATGTCTAATGTGAGTGGTTGGTGCTTTAATTAATAAATTAAGGTTGAGTCAGGATTGATAAGATTAAGTCAGTTGAATTAATACTTAATCAAATTCAACATGCTAACTATACAGACTGATTGGAGGTTAGGCTTATACAAACACTTAACCAACTTAACACAATTAAGCTAGAATGGGAGGGTTAAGTCCATAGCAACACTTAACCAACTTAACATGGTAACAAGACAAGATTGGTAGGGGTTAAGTAACTAAGGAAAACACTTAACCAGTTTAACATGTTAACCAGACTAGAAGGTGGGGTTAAGTAAATTTAGTACACTTAGCCAATTTAACAGGTTAACTAGACTAGAGAGTGGGGTTAAGTAAACTTAGAACACTTAACCATCATAGTGTGATAAATGAATAAGGGTTAAGTTAAAAACATGAAAGGGACAATACTTAACCAGTAGAACATGTTAAGTAAACATGTATTGGGGTTAAGTTAGAAAGAACACTTAACCAATACAAGATGAATGTGTAGGGTTAAGTAATAAGAAGTACTTAACCAATATAGCCTGGTTTGTGGTAGGGTTAAGTCAACATGAATTACTGATAACACTTAACCAGTTTAACATGACAGATGGATCGGTTAAGTTAACTTGAACTGACTAATTACACTTAACCAATCCAACTTGACGAGGTAAAGAACTAAGTAGTAAACCTTAGTTGGAAAGGAGCTAAGTAGTAAACCTTAGTTAAGATAACAATGATTCAGGAAACTAAGTGGTAAACCTTAGTTTGGATAACTAAGTAGTAATTCTTAGTATAACACGAGAAGGAGCGAACGTCCATCTGATTTTAAAGAAGGCTCCAACGAACTGGGTTACGAAGCCCGAGGCTTCGAGGGGACGTGAGGGTACTCTTGGTATCCCTCTGTGAGGTGGCAGATGATCCTCCTGGGCTCACAGAGGTTAAGGTCTGCGTTAGAAGAACCGAGAGTATGCCTTTTTTGCAATACAAGGCAACCTAAAGACTAAGATAGACCAGCGTGATTCGGCGAGACAAGTAGCCCTGTGATAGCGACTCGTCGTCTACCTACCATCTTTAGTCAATCGTAGTACGCATGCGGAAAGGCAGAGAACTCCCAACAGACCATATACTTGCTATCTAGTTATGGGTGAGGCTGGCCAATAGGAAAGTAGGGCATAGGTGGCAAAAGTACAGTTCTGGCGCTTGATTTTCTTGGATTGCCTTTCATTAGTTGAGGAAGGGGTCACGTGGGACCATAAACACTGGTAGAAAAAGAGACCTTAGCATCTGCATCGGCAGATATCTGAAAGCTCCCGACCGAGTTCCGTGTTTCTAGAGTAGCCCTGCCACGGAACTCGGGCCGCACATTACAGGACATGTGCATCTAGACAAGCGATAACGATTCACGATACATACGTGGGGAAGGTCTAGGAACATATACCACTCTAGGTAGTGTGTCCAAGACTAGAGGGCATTGTTCGACAGGTAGCATAATCCCTAGTTGGACCTAGGTGGCATAAACCCTGAATCCGAGTAGCGTCCAGTAGATAGCGTAAACCCTAGTTGAATCTAGGGAGCACTTGATAGAAAACCTAGATTAGATCTAGGTAATAAATAATAAATGTATGCCTGAAGTCAACCATAACTATAGGGATTGGGATCACGTTATCATTGCTAGTGGGGACACTAGTTAGGTGGTGTAGAGACATAGAAACACATGTGACTATGTGAGTAGGAGCCGATCTTTAGAAAGGGATCACTTCACCCTGATTATGGGGTGCCTGTTGGAACTAGTACTAGGGGGTAGAGAGATTAGTATGGGGTACGATAGTATATTCTGTCCTAGACAACTTAACTTAGTTTACGGTGCTTTCCCATTTCCAGTTTATACTATCATGCTCTTTTTCTTATCCATAGACTGAATAGTCACTAGACTTACTCGGGCTTTATGTCTGACTCTACTTTTCTTTCGTCTTCTTTTCTTCCGTTCCCCCCCAGGTAGTTGAGGAGGGAATAGTACATCTCAGGTTAGATTGGACCGCTGCTCTTTCCAAGCTCGAAGATTAGTTGAAGTTTTTCTTGGATTCTCGTTTCCATTGCTATGGCTAGCTCATGCTATATTGGGGAATAAAAATGTTATTTTATGCTTCTTTATTTTGTAAGACAGATGATACTCAGATATTGGAAAACAATTGTTGTACAAACTATTTTATCAATAAAGTAAAGCTTTATTTTCCGCTGTTTTAATTTTGTCTGTCTTGTAATTTATCTGCATCTTTTACCCTAAATGCTCCACAGAACTTAGTGCATTCCCTTTGTGAGTGACACTAACGGATGTGGGGTGTTACAGAGCAATTCAAAGAATTTGAGTGGTTCAAGATTTTCAATTAGAAACTATCTTAAATCTTTTCTTTGAGTAAATTAAATAACTCCAGGAACAACCCAAAAAGTTATTTATTTATGTCTCTTGTTTCTGGATTTCAGATCTTTGATTTTCGAGAATTCTTAGTGATTGAGAATCTCGCCTAATTCTTAATCCTTGTATCGATTTGCTAAAGAGAATTTAGTATTCTTGTGATTCCATAGGTCTTCTTATTTTCTCTAGTGAACGATCACTCGAGAGAATGGGAGTTCCCGGTGGGGAGGGAAGATTTGGGTTTTGCGATCCACGACAAACTCAATAATTCTTTTCTTTGAATCTATGATCTAGTTGATCATCCCGAAGTGCTATAGTCAATTTACTTATGGACTTAGCCTTGCGTTGTTCTTAGAAATGAATATCGAAAGGATGAGCTCTTTTGATATTCCTCCTTTGTTTGAATCATTTGGATTGACAATTGTCTCCGCACGTTTGTTAACCCTTGTCAATCAAATTTTTGGGGATTACGACCTCTTTGGTTTAATCTCATCTTATTAGAGAAATTGTCTATTGCTTCTTTGATAATTACTAATGTTTGTGCAATTTGATATTTTTGGCGGAAAATTATCTTAAATCATGTTGTTCCGAAGTGGTAAGTTGTGCACTACTTATCCATCATCTTCTCGATGTTTCTGATTCTCTAGAATTGATACTCGAGTTTTTGAATATTGTGAATTTCGTATAATTCCTAATGATTCGTCTTTATGGTTACTAAATGAGATTTAGTACCTGGTTAGAAATCGATATCCCTGAGTAGTTCATTGGTGTTCCGTTACCAATATTTGATTATCGATTTATAGTTCATTGGTATTTCGTTACCAATATTTAATTATCGATTTGTAGTTCATTGGTATTCCATTACCAATATTTGTTATCGGTTTCTAGCTCGTTGGTGTTCCGTACCAACCTGGGAAAATTGATTATTCCTTCGAAAATTGCTTTACTTAGCTAAATTCGTTGGAATCTTTGTGTTGTGCTTTTGTTAGTGTCAGCCAACTTGTCGCAAGACTAAAGTGCTCAGGTTTTATGTTCGCTACATCGTCGTGATTGAGTTTGGGAATGGATTAGTCAACCACCGAAATTTTCCATTTCATATCCTAAGAGAAATATCTACTATTGATATCTCGCATCTGTAGGACGCAGTACTGTTGCTCCTTAAATTCCAAATTAGATTCGCTTGGTTTTTGCGCATTCTATTGATTCTCATTCCCTTGAGAATCATACGACGAAAGGCGAGTCTATTTGAATTCATAGCGCTTATGAATTTTTCTGGAATTATTTTACCCGTTTGGGATGACTACCTTCATGGGTAATGGAATTCGAGATTGAACTCTAGTTTTTATGATCTTGTGAAATGAAATTGGGATCTCACCTACCCATTGGTTTGACCGTTTCATTTCGCATCGGTTCTTGTGATACCACTCGGTGGTGTTATTTTTGGTTGTTACTCATTACTTCAATCTTAAGGAATTGTGGGGACGCAATTATTTTAAGGGGGGGAGTCTGTAACAACCCGCTCATTTAATGATAATGTATTTAAATATATCGTCATTAATAGTTAATCTAACGTGTATCCAAAAAGTCATATTTTGCATACGGTTGAATTAGGACTCGGGACAACTTCCACTGAGTGCGGATCATCGTTTACGACCTTTTTGACTATAAACATTGATACCTTTTGAGTTGGGCAATTTTGGTCTTTTCATTTGGATATAAGACCAAAATATCACTTTCTACATATGGACGAGTTTGGACTCGAAACTACTTCCATTAAGTTCAAAACGTCATTTAGTTGTTCGAAAAGTATAAACTTCGATATATTCCAAGCTTCGGAAATTTGGTACTTTGGTTAGGTCTTGGTTTGGCTAACCTAACCTACTTTATAAACCCCTCATAGCTCTCTCCTCTTCATTCATTCGACACTTAGAAGAAAATAGAAAAATGGAGAGTGGAATGGGAAATTAAAACTCCCTAAGCCCTAGCCTAATCTTGGAGCTCCAATTCTTGTGGAAATCTTGTGCAAATCCATGGAGAACTTAGGTAAGCTCCTCTCAATCTTCTCCAACCTATTTTCTCTTCAATTTCTGAAATTTCCTATGACCTAATTCGTAGGAGATTCATGTATATGTGTTTAGGTTGAAGATTCTTGAGTTATTGTTTAAGACAGGTTGATTTAGCAGAGCTTTGGCTTGATTCCAATCTTCTAGCAAGCAAAAGTGAGTTCTTCATGAACTCACATCTATGTCTCAAGCCATTGGTTGTAAAAGTGTAATTTAGTGTTCATATTAGTTTGCATGTGCTTGTGAATAGGTTAGGCTAGTGTAACTTAGCCGATTTCATGTGTTTATGTTTCATTGCGTTGAAAATTATGATAAGGATTGTTCATACGATCTATGCATATGTTATGAGTTAGTTTGGTGATATTGTGAAGCTCCGTTATCCCCCGGTGAAGTTCTAAGTCTTCACAAGTCGCTTGAATCACTTTTGCATGCTTTGATTTGGAATTAATTCACATTTGAATTTAAAAGATGAATCATTGCAAATATCTTGTGTAAATGTTTGTGTATGTTATAGGTGAAGTTATTGTGTGCACCCATGCTCTTGTAGCTTCCCTTTAGCATTGCCAAACCATCTTGTTCTAGTTTGAATCGCGTTTGATAGCTTTGGTTTGAAAATTAGTTCACATTCGAACTTATGATCGAAACCATCGCAAATCTCTTCTATGAATGCTTGGATGTGTGTGTATGTGTTCTTGAGTGTTTTCGGTGAGCTAAGGAGGCTTCATTTTCAATTAGAAAACGTTATAAGCCATCACCATTGATCCGAGCTCGTCCGAGAAACGTTTGCACCTCATTTCCTAAGAAAAAATGGCCATACTACAACTCAGACGTCTGTCCGGGAGGGGGACAGACGTCTGTCAATGTTTGGGGAAGAAAATAAATATTTGCTTCAGCTCAGACGTCTGACCAAAATGGGTCAGACGTCTGTCCCGGCTCTCGGGAAAGATAAAAAAACTGCTAACTGTCAGCTCAGACGCCTGAAACTGCTATTGACCGGTGGACCACAGTCAATAGTTTAGTATCGTTTGAGCTCATTCCCGGCCAAGTTTCGGCCCAATTCGACGTCGTTTGTGACTTGTCAGTTTCTCTGGTTCGCAGACTTCTGCATCTCGATTCCTTTACCTTGATTCTCATGTGATTCTTCCAATGTTGATCCTTCTTGATCGATTCACATTTGTTTATGATGTGCATTGAATAAGTGATCATTCTGAAGCCCGTGCGCTCTATTTTGTATATCGAATTTATTCGATACTCTTGCTAATATGATTCACGACTCTAAAACATGAATTATCGGCTCGATATCCTTTGAGCCCATTCCGATATAGTCTAAAATATTCGGGTCCTAATTTGGGATTTCGATTCGTTCGTTGATTGAAATAACAATCGTTATCCCTTGATTTCCTGTATGTTGTTGTAATGTGAGTTTTTGATTCATGATGTTTGTGTTCTATTTGCTACGGCGACGGTTTTCATGAATAATTGAACCACAATGGATAATGGGGTTTTATATTGTCAATGGGCATCGAACCAACGTTTAATTAGTTTTTAAATTCAAATCCTTTTAAAATATATTCTGTTTCTAAATCCGGTTCTGATTCTGTTGATTTATATACGATTCCTTATCCTATCGATCGGACGAGAAATTTAGTTTGTTTACCTTAGTAAAACTGAGGACTATGACCACTTATACGTTTACTTCGGCGAATAACTCTTGGACTTGTGCGTTCGAGCATGTGTGGTGATTTTCTCTATTTTGAATAGAAACCAATTACGGGTTCGTAAATATTCGAGAATAGCGTGTGGTTATGGGACATGTCGCTATTTCCTTATATTAACTAGCTCGGAGTAATTTCTTGTAAAAACCCGTAACTTCCCCGTGAAGGAAAGCCCGGATAGTTCGAGAACAAGCCACAACAGAACGCAGAGGGAAGAACATTTCATTGCATATTACAACAATTCCATCAGAATACAAGAATAAATAGAGTATGAATGAATATTATACAATAGAAAAATATCAGAGATTACAATACATTACAAAGCAGCGGAAAACAATATAAAACACAACTGAAGGAGATATACAGATACAAAGCTTTCCGGATATCGTTCCAGCTGTAAACCAGGTTCCTGTGAATATAAATCTGCAAAACCAAAACTACTAGCTGCTCGTGTCGAAATAGGGGCACCCAGAGTTTAGGTTAAAACAATAAACTCCAGATTAGTCATGGGACTGGTGTGAGAACTAAAACATTTATTAATCTTTATTTTAAAGTTAGGTAAATCAAGGGACCACGCCGTATAACACGGAACGGGTTTCCTCCCAAGAATTCCAATGCATAAACCAACAGCGCAATGCTAAATAAAGAACAATGAAGCTATTATAAGACCCAGGTCCCATCACACAATGCAACACAAACCAGAGGATAGGGTTTTACCTTATAATAGCCAAAGAATGCTTGATACGTTAAAACAAATCTTTTATTATTGCTATAAGTGAAGAAATCAATTTCAAATCATAAGTATCAATCATAGGCGGCATGAATGCCCCATACCAGTATGTCGCCATATATAGGTTATACAATCAAAATCGCAAAGTCACGTATTAAGAAATTGGACTTCCATCTGTGAATCGAGGCAAAAGATAGTCCTCTACCGATTCGAGACGCTCTAGCCCACCCTTCAGGACCCAAACTCAGGTGGGTCCTTGGATCGTCAGGGCTGGTCCACCGATGTGGATTAAAATGCCTGAACACTGCGTTTCCCCACCCTATGGGGTGTCAATGAGTCTAATGACTCCATCGGTCCCGGATCGACCGATATAACCGAGGCGCCTCGCAACAGCAACAACCACATAAGTCAAACTCGTTAGGGCATGTAAAACCACTGACGCCACTTCTAGCTAGAAGGAAATGCATGCCCTCCCCGGTGTCCTCTCCCGTTTCTGGTTCACAACCGGGGTGTGAGGCTCGCGAATTCACGTTACACAAAGCTATGCCACACAGGCTGTGTTTTGATCATCACCCACAAGACTTTGCTTTTCAACAGAAGCCTTGATCATATTGCCACTTAGGCATGCCACACATGCAATTCACACCATGCGTTTGATATCCATCAATATATAACCTCTGAGCTCGTACGTCTCAGAGAAGGGCGTTAAGCAAGAGAATAAATTCTCCGCTGCCAAACAGATATATATTTAATAGAAATCAACCACACAGACTAAAATCCAATGTCAGACACACAGTCCATTTACAAGTTCGTTCTGGGTTTGAACGAAACCGGAGGCACATAGTACCTCGCATATCCATCGATCTCCAAGTATGTCTGGACGATCACCAACTGTTCCCATCTTCTTGGGTGTACAGCCCAATCAAGATCATCAGTAATTATTCAAACGACGTGAAGACCTTCGGTCTTCAACCACCGTCTTCATCTTCGACACCACGTCGAATTAGTTATTCATAATGGGATAAACCCGGTCTTTCTGAATAACACGCGTATATAATAAACAAGTTTTACCAAAACACAACATACGCCTCATTCCAATTCAGAATATTCTTTTATTCAAATATTCTTATACTCTGGGAAGGTTCCCATTAATTTTATCAAAGATAAATTCTTTAAATTTATTCTTTAATCTTCTTTGAATATCAATTCAAACTAGTCGGGATTAGTGAACCACACCGGAGTAATCACTTATTTTAATTTCCTAATCCCACCCTATTCATCCCATGAAGTAAAACGGGTAATAATTCATATCTAACACTACAGGGTTATCGGTAAATTCAATTACCATTTCACGTTCAAATCTAATTAAAAATTTAACTACCGCCTGGAGTAAAACTGGTGATACTCCATTCTCAACCTTTCCAATCTAATTAAAGATTCATTAAAACTCCACTTAGTTTAATCTTTAACTGGGTTAAATAACCAGTGTCATTTAAAACCCGGTTCACGATAAACCCAAAATCACATTCCATTAATTATCGGGTTAAAGAACAAGTGTTATTTAAAACACTGTTCACGATAAACCCAGAAATCAATACCACTTCAATTCCAATTAAATATTATTTAATTGGCACACTTCATTAAATCTAAATAAAAAGATTTAATCTTTTTCTCAACTGGGCTTAAGAACAGTGTTAATGAAGACACCATTCACGACAAACCCAAATCACATTTGATATTAAATACAAGGCTCTGAATAGAAAATATACCGGCTTATATTCAATATCAAATCCTACGATC
The DNA here is from genome assembly GCA_030737875.1 of Allium sativum. NCBI lineage: Eukaryota > Viridiplantae > Streptophyta > Magnoliopsida > Asparagales > Amaryllidaceae > Allium > Allium sativum. The sequence goes on from CM060912.1 coordinate 438,840,542, forward strand.
AACAAATATCGCATTGGAAATAACGATATTAATATATCTTTCTAATTCCCATAACAATATCTGTATCATCACGAAATCTAACATCGAAATATTCTGAAGACAATTTCAATTCAAATCCATTCCAATTCAATTATTGGAAATCCTAGTTACTTTTAAAACCAGTTTCAAATATTTTATTTTTATTTTTTTTGAAATAAACAAATTATTATTCTAGTTCAAAACTAGTTCATTTCGATAAAAAAACTATTTTTATCTTTTCAAATATGGAGTTTTTCATCCCAATTCTTCACAAATCATCTCTTATGATTTTACACAAATTATTGATATTTTTAATAATTTTCTCTAGGCCCGTACAGTCGATTTCCATCAACGGCCATCGAACTGTACTTACAGCGACCTTTTCCAAATTTGATTTGGACATAATTCCAAATCCAACCGTTAGATTTCAAATTTCTAATATTCGTTAGAAAGATCTTTTCGATACGAACCCAACGGTTTTGGTTTTAGGAGAATCGGACGGTCGGATCTCCCGCAATGTCCATTCGATATCAATGGTCGAAATTCGCGAACTGCCGCGGCGCGGTGCGGCGTGTTATATTCAGGCCATTATATTATATATAATATATACCTCGTCGATTTCCTTTCGAAACGAATTTTATAAATTGTTTTAATTTCATTTCAAAACGATTTCACTTCAATTTCAATTTAATTCGAATTTCAATTCATTTTAATTTAATTCGAATTCATTTTATATTCAATTTCAATTCGAATTCAATTCTATTCAAATTCAATTCGAATTCATTTCTATTCACTTTCAATTCGAATTTATTCTTTTCAAAATATCAGAATTTGAAATCACTTTCGATATTCATTATAAAATGAATAAAATCGATATAAACATCGTTCACGTCAAAATGGCATCAATCTAATCAACACAGCTTCATATATTTCTATTTTCGAATATTCTATTTTCGAATATTATATTTCAAATATTTCTATTTCAAAAATTTCTATGTCAAATATTTCTATTTCAAATATTTCTATTTCAAAACTAGAATGAAGCCCAATCAATTACCACAGATTTTATTTCTATGGATTTTCATACAACGCATGTATATATCCACAATGACAAATAATCAACCATCATCCAAGGTGCATTCTACACTGTATAAGCATCAAATATAAATATTCAATGCTTATAACAGTCTGTCAATCAATCGATCGACATACAACTAATTATCGGGATTAGTGTACGTCATATATCATCCCAATACCCGTGTGGGGTTTCAAACAATCAAACACAGCCTTTATTTGTGTAGTTGGGCGATGTGTAAAATTTATCGTCCCAATCAATATCAATCAAATCAGTGTATATAAACAAATCTCCGATTTGTTTATAAATATTTATTTTAAATACACGTTAAAAATTCTATTTTTAACTATAATATTTTCCACTATAAAATATTTTATTTCGTTTCACATCACACAATCAACTACACATCAAAATCAAACAAACATGCATACAAGCCGTCCATGGTCTGTGGACGACGGGTGTCGGGTGCTACTAAACACCGTCTGCATCCTAGTATATATTTATATAACTAGAAAACAAAATAAAAGGTGAGGAGTTCTCACCGAGGGATCCACTCCTCCGGTTTTATTTCTGAATGTCTGAACATCTGGATTTGACCGCACTTCCAACATAATCTTTGTCACGCTGTTCACATTAAAAATCACATTTTTATCACTCCTCTATATTTATAAAGATCAAATCTTTTCGCTACAACATATATAAAAATCATATTTTTATATTCTCTATCTTATAAAAATTATATTTTTATAATCTCTGCTATATAAAAATTATATTTTTATTCCTTACATACGATAAAGATTATATTTTTATAACTCTATCTAAATAAAAATCATATTTTTAATATGTCACTAGTATAAAAATTATATTTTTAACTTTCCTATATTGTAAAAATTATATATTTTTTTATCTTCTATAACTATAAATAAAAATCGTTTCTTTATCTCTAAAAAAAATCAAATCTCTTTTATAGTTTAAAAAAAAACTTTTTGTCATTAAAAATCATATCTTTAAATTCAAGCATTAACATATATATATATATAATGATTTTTATTTACTTATATTAAAACAAACAAAGAAAACGAAAATAATAAATAAAAGAAAATACTCACAGCGTTTTAGAGAGGAGGGGGTATCGCCGGCCAGGTGGAGGCTGTCTGCGCCGAGGTGTTGGGGGGGTAGCTAGAGGCTGCGGTGGTGGATTTAATCGAGGGCGACAGGGTGCGATGGCTCGGTTGGGTACGGGTCTCGATTTGGACGGAGGTGGAGAGGACAGAGAGCGGAGGAGAAGAAGGAGAGGCGCTGGTCATCTGGGGGGGGGGGGGGCGACGACGACGGCGCGGTGGTCGGCTAGGGCTTCCGTCGCCCTCTTTTTTTTTTTTTTTTTGAAATGGTCAGGGAGAGGGAAAAGAGGAGTGGGGGGGTTTTATTTATTTTAATTTTATAATATATTTTAATTCCAAAAGTTGACATTCAATCCGAACACCAAACGAGACCCAACGACTGTCGTCCATAGCTAATTACCCCCATTCCGAACACAATGGGATATGTATCGTAAGCTAGTTCGGCCGTTACGATCAGTTTTCGTCAAAATCAAAATATAACTCTATATATTGAATTTGAACGCACATTTAAATTTACTGGGGCCACATACTAACTAGAAAAGTTCCATAAAAATATTTTCTAGCTTCATATTGATGATACGGTCCTAACAAAACTAATTTCGTCGAATTCTAAGACCATTTGAAAAATGGCCATTTTCCAGTCGATTAGAATCAACTGAAACTGGTCAAACACGTTTTCCTTTGCCACGCTCTCATATTGAATTCAAAAATTATGAAAATTGGAATCTAGCAATAACTTGACATCACGGATCCAACAAAATTGGTTTCGTCAAAATCCGAGGTCGTTTGCAAAATTTTCATTTTTAAGGGTAGCGACTATTCTGAATTTTCATTTGGACATATCATTTGATTCCCGCTATGAAATTTTGATTTTTCGGATTCGTTGGAAAGATATTCTACATTAGATTCTATTATTTTTTGTTTCACTAAAATCCGGTTTATTTTGCACCCGGCATGTTCATTTTAATTTTGAAATTGAATTATCGAACTACAACGCCATTTTCAATTCCTTTTATACATATAAATAAATATTTATATTCTAACGACGACGTATATAAATATATACGTTCTAATTCCATTCAATATAAATTTCTCGTCGTTATTATTTAAAATAATTCATTTTAAATATTCAAAATTTACTAAAATTGCCAAAATAAAATTTTTAAATTGGCTCAGAATTTCCGGGTTATTACATTTCTATTCACCCGGATCGATGTGATCCTTTATGACTTGTGTTTTATGGTCCTCGATCGCCCGAGTGGGATTTACGATTCTTGGATTTCACCTATTGGACTTTGGTCCAAATTTTAATGATTTTTTATGTTTTCTAGGGATTTCACAATTTATGTGTTTTCTCTCTACCGGGGTCACGACCCGGCTTCGTGGGGAGCTTCGGCTCAAACTAATGGGTTTGCTACCTAGAGATCGTATCTCATCTATGAACTGACCTGCCCCCTCTTTATGATGTTTTCTAGAGATTTCATAATTTATGTGTTTTCTCTCTTCCGGGGTCATGACCCGGCTCTGTGGGGAGCTTCGGCTCAAACATATGGGTTCGCTACCTAGAGATCGTATCTCATCTGTGAACAGGTCTGCCCCTTTATGATGTCTTGATGATTTATGATCACTTTGATGATTTATGATTACTTTGATGCGAAGCACGTCAATCTGAGAAATGATTTACTTTGATGCGATGGTCATCAATTTGATGTGTATTTGGCATTCCGCTGTCATTTCCTGTTGTGTGCTATTATTTGAATGTTGCATTCTATATTAGCTAGGAGATTATTTAGATATATTTGTGTGCTGACATTCCATTGTCATTTCCTGATTGTGTCGACATGCCATGTTCATGTCATCCTGTGTTATATCTCTTGTTATCTCAGTTTATTTGATAAGTACAGCTAGACTGATCCGTTTATAGTTTATTCTTATAAATAATACTCGGGTCAGACCGAGTCATGTTAGGTACTCCTCTGGGAATCCTCGCAGGACCGATCTTTCGCTTTCTACTTACTACTCTGCCTCTGTAGTTTTATGTACTTTTGTACCTATGACATTATCTATTGTTTTGTACATATTCTTTTAGTTAGATCATGGTTCATGTATTAGTGGATCTTTGTTGACCACTAGCTTGTTGTACACATTCTTGGTTTATTCATATCTATTCCGCCTTTGTGATATGATTATTCTGTGTCTGGCTTTGAGATATACCATATTTATATTACTGTTGTTGTCTATTTTATACTGCTTTCCGGATTGCATATAGCCATTGTGTAGTTGCTCTATGTGCCGAATGGTCATATCAAAATTTTAATCGGTATCAGAATTCGATGTGCATTCCTCACATGGAGTAATCATACAATCGGTCGCTCTTCAGAAACCTCATTCTCCGTTATGGTCTACGACATTTCTCTGAAATGAACTGGACGATAGTGGGTATTGAGGCGGGGCGTCACAGTACTTGCCTGAGGGGTGGGCTAGAGCGTCTCGAATTCGGTAAGGACTATCTTTTGCCTTGGTTCATGATGGAAATTCTACTTCCAATACGTGACTTTGTGGTTTTGATTGTAAACCAATATTTGGCGACATAGTGGTATGGGGGCACTTATGTCATCTATGATTGATACTTATGATTGAAATTGTTTTGACACTATACACTTATAGTAATAATAAAAGATGAAATTTAGCGTATCAAGCATTCTTTGGCTATTATAAGGTAAAACCGTATCCTTCGGCTTGTGTTGCATTGTGTGATGTTACCTGGGTCTTATAATAGCTTCATTGTTCTTTATTTAGCATTGCGCTGTTGTTTTATGCACTGGTATTCTTGGGAGGAAACCCGTTCTATGTTATACGGCGTGGTCCCTTGATTTACCTAACTTTAAAATAAAGATTAATAAATGTTTTATTTCTCACACCAGTCACATGACTGACCTTGAGTTTATTGTTTTAACCTAAACTCTGGGTGCCCCTATTTTCGCACGGGCAGCTAGTAGTTTTGGTTTTGCAGATTTATATTCGTAGGATCTTGATATACAGCTGGAATGACATTCAGAAAGCTCTGTATCCGCATATTCCTTTCAGTTGTGTTTTGTATTATTTTCCGCTGCTATGTAATTTATTGTAATCTCTGATATTTATCGAATGTATTTTATTTATTCACTCTGTATATTCTTGTATTCTGATGGAATTGTTGTAATAAACAATGAAATGTTCTTCTGTTTGTGTCCCGATGTGGCTTGTCCTCAACTCATTCCGTGCTTTCCTTCACGGGAAAGTTCGGGTCGTGTCACAAAGTGCATTCTACACTGCATAAGCATTAAATATAAATATTTAATGCCTATAACAGCCTGTCAATCAATCGATCGACATACAACTAATTATTGGGATTAGTGTATATCATATATCATCCCAATACCCGTGTGGGGTATCAAACAATCAAACACGGGTTTTATTTGTGCAGTTAGGCGATGTGTAAAATTTATCGTCCCAATAAATATCAGTCAAATGTGTGTACATAAACAAATCGTCTGATTTGTTTATAAATATTTATTTTATTCATATACACATTAAAAATTATATATTTAACTATATAAAATATTTTATTTCCATTCTACATCACACAATCAAATTTCACATCACAATCAAACAAACAAACAAGTTGTCCATGGTTTGTGGACGACGGGTGTCGGGTGCTGCTAAGCACCGTCTGCATCCTAGTATATATTTTAACTAGAAAAATAAAAGTGAGAAGATCTCACCTTTGGGTTCCACTCCGCCAGTTCTACTTCTGAACTTCTGAACCGTTTGGATTTGTTTGAAATTCCAATGCAGTCCTTACCACGGTGTTCATAATAAAAATTATATTTTTATTGCTTCATTCCAATAAATAAAAATCATATTTTTATTTCTACTTCATATATTTTTACAACGCTCCTACCTATATAAAAATTATATTTTTATATTTCTACTTCTTATATAAAGATCGAATTTTTATTTTGACGCTATAAAAGTCATATTTTTATTTCAACATATATATAACAAAAATCAGATTTTTATTTCGCTACATATATAAAAATCATATTTTTCTCTCTCCAGTCTCTATATAAAAATCACATTTTTATATATAAAGATCGTATTTTTATATCTCTACTACATATGTAAAAATCACTCCTTTACACCACTACTTCCATGATAAAAATTATATTTTAATCTTGCTAGTAATATAATAAAAATTATATTTTTATAATGCTCTCTTTGGAATAAAAAATCATATTTCTATTATTCCTATGATATAAAAATTATATTTTTAAAACAATTTTAATTATCTCAAAATCGTATTTTTATATCGCTTCTGTAATGACCCGGGTTTTTGTCGACTTTGGTTATCGACATAAACACGATGACGACTAACCAAACATCGAAAAATACGGATTATTAATGAAAGAAATTAGAGGATGAGGAAAGATAAGATAGAAACTTAGAATAGAAGAAGAAGAACACAATATCAGAGTAACAGGAATCTCACAGCGGAACGAATAAATATTTTTCATAACATAACTTCGAAATACAATCTGTACTTGAATATACATATCATTTATCAAAGTACAACACTTGCAACACAGCGGAAATAACTATAGCTATATAATCCTGAAGCCTTCTGCTCCAAGCTCTTCCAGTATATCTGTAAATCCCGACTACTTGACTACTCGTACAAAATTAGGCAACCAAGAGTTTAGGGAAACAAAAAATAAACTCCGGGTCAGTCATGGGATTGGTATGAGTAAAACAGTTCGAACAAGTAAACGATATCTCATAAGACCACGCCGCATAACGGAACGGGTTTTTCCCTTATGAGAATCCAAAATATCTCTATATCAAAAACCTTTTGATATTATAATAATGTCTATCAACCACAGTATATATAATCATCTAGCAGAAACGCTTTCATCTCACGTTCTACATATATAGTATACAATCAAAACCGCAAGCACGTATTGGGTAATGGATTTCCAATTATGACAAGGTATGGACCCACCTTTCGCTAGTGTACCTCTAGAGAGGAATACACTAGATTCAACAAGAACATCTTGCAACCCGGCCACACATGACCGACCGCTCATTTCGCTTGAGTGTAACGAATGTATATCACCAACGGTTGGGATCAGCAACCATTTCCCGAATGGGACAGCATCAACAATAGATTTTTAGAAGTAAATGAAACTCTAGATCAGGTGATTATACACACTAATAGGTCCGACCTACATAGCCATGCTGCCTGCCCGATTTCTGTCATTTACCTGTTGATGAGGCTAGAAGCTACGCTTTATCATCACACCAGATTCACTTTGAATGTCATGTCATCAAATCCATTCAATCACCGATTGACATCCTCAACAATACATTATGTGTTAGCCAAAAGAAGTTTCCTTCTCCGCTTCCACTCTTGGTACGGTTGGAGAAATCAATATACGTGATCGTCTGGAAATACTCTGTCAGACATCCGTCCATACAAGTCATCCAGGAACAGGATGAACCGAAGGCACTATTCTGTAAACAGGATAGCCCTTGCATAACTCCGTCTTCAATTTCCTTTGGCATATATGATTCGCAACGCTTATGCCAATACAGAGTGGTTCTTTGGATAATAATCCAACCAGTCTCTCCATATTAACAACGTTAAAATGGTCAAAACTTCGATGGTCTGTGATTTAACCATTAAAGAAAAATAGGTGTGCAAACAATGATATTATTTCCAAATGGAAATTTATATCGATGAAACATCATTCAACATTTATCTCTTTATTTCCTTAATTTACTTATCTCCTGTTTCCCTATATTCAGCATTTCTTATTTTCTAAATTTAGAAAATATATGTTATTACCATTGGAAAACATTTCCATTTCTTGTTTTCTATATCAGAAAACATTTCTGGTTCCTAGTCGGAAAACATTTCCAAAACTCCTTCATTGGACTTAGACAGATGTTTTAAACAAACCATCGCGATGCCAAATCAAACCATTACGCTTATTAACTAAATTCCTTTAACCCACCTTCACTATCGAACCTTAACCATCCCTTAGTTAAAAATGAAGTCAATCAAGTTGGGGTAATACTACCTCTCAGACCTTAACTGAACAACGTTTCTAACCTTGAAATAGACAAAGTTCACCTTTTAATTCTTTAACAAACTTCCTTACGTAACTCTCTTTCGAATCATCTCTATTCGATAATTCTTTCCTTCGAATAAGGTATATACGATAACTCTATTCCATTTACTCTATTCGATTAACCCTTATCAACACTATATTGGACTAACGCTATTGGATTAACTTTAGTGGACTAACGTTATTGGATTAACTCTATTGGACTAACGCTATTGGATTAACTCTATCGGACTAATGCTATTGGATTAACTCTATTGGACTAATGCTATTAATTTACTCGTTTCAATTAACTCCTTTCGAATAAACTATATTCGATAACTCCTTTAACTGTATTAGAATAAACTATATTCGATTGACTCCTTTTACTTTATATTCGAATAAACTATATTCGACTAACTCATTTGATTTAACTCTAATCGATTAACTCCATCAAATAACTAAATTCGATAACTCCTTTAACTCTATTCGAATAAACTATATTCGATAACTCCTTTCGAATAACTAATTCAATAACTCTTATGTGTTTAACTCTATTCGAATAACTCTTATTTATTTAACTCTATCCAAATAACTAATTTGCATAACTAATTCGATTTGTTTACTTTCGAATACTATATTCGATTAACTCCCTTCGAATAAACTATTCATTTATAAAGATTTACTTTTAGTAACGGTTCTTCACTTTACAAATGATTTCCTTTTTAGTAACGTTTTCCTTTTTATAACGGTTTCCTTTTTATAACATCCTATTCAGTTATAAACAAATTTCCTTTTCTATAACTCTATGTATTTTCTAAATATTTCCTATCAATTCCATTTGTAAATGATTTACAAATATTTCCTTTTCTATTATTCTATTTTTAACATATTTATTCCCCATAAATATTTCCTTTCAATTCTATTTGTACATGACTTACAAGTATTTCCTTTTCGATTCTATTTATTCTAACAAATAAATATTTCCTTTATTATAACTTATCCTTCGATTTTATAATTATTTTCTTTTATAAAAACCCTTTCCCTTTTCTATATAAAATCCATCGATTTTATATAAACAATTCATTTTCAAAATACACTTTGAAAATCCCCTTTCCCACATCCAGTATTTCTTATGGTATTTAACATACCATATAACAACGATAAATATCGTCCAAACACACACAATCAACAACAGATTATATATCACATCATATATCACAATATATGAATCACAGTAAAATAAATGTTGAGGAATCCAGTTGGATTCCTCCAACCTGTTTCCCTGCATCACAGATGTTAAACAATATAGATAACATCACTTTCATTTCCATATGATATATTCTGTTAAACAGAATCAATACAGAAAATTAACTAACTGATCGACTAGCAGTTCAATCAAACAGTCTACACACAGTCAATCAGACAATTTCTAACAGTTCTAAAATTACAACATGAAATTATAAACTGTCCAGAGTTAGTGAGATTTTACTCACATTTGTAGTTCATCGTTAAAGAACGATAAACTGTTTGTTTGATTTGAATCAAACAATTTATCTCGCCATAAATTCATACGAGCCCCAATCCACTTCCAGTTAGCTTCATTGTGAAGCGCTCGTCCATACGATCCCAATGGACCGACGGTTTGAAATTCTGATTCAGTATGGCGAGGCTATCGCATTAACAAATTTATACAATATTTAAATTATATAAAACATGAATTATAAATATTTGGGCTTTTACCCTTTCAATTTCCGGCCCACTTTCCTCCCTAACCCAGACCAGTTACCCAACCTTCTCCTCCATTCAGAAATCGCTCCAGGGAAACCCAAAACAACGAAATAGCCACCCCTTTGACCGCCGTTTTCCTCCTCCATTTCTCAGCCGAGCAACTCACCACCACCACCATCGTTCACCTCTTCAAACACTCTACACCTCCGTCCCCTTCTCTTTCAACTCGACGCGCTCCAGCCAATCCCGATGTTCACCACAAAGCCGCGACCTCAGTAACAGTATCGACATCAAAATGCGTCGATCTCCACAAACAAATTCCTACAAGCTCCATTTTCCACCACAAACCCAGTACAAACCTTCAATCCAATCAACAATGCCCCAAAAATCAAAACGCTCAACCCTAGTTTTCCTGTATAAAACCGAGGACCTCAAAGGGGTATCGCACCTCACCGCGAGCACCTCAAACGGACGAGAATTGCAACAGGATCCCAAATATAAGTATTACACGATTTATGGATTTTAATTTGAATTTCTCTTGATTTTTTTTTCTCCCATTTTTACTGTGTTTGGCTCCTAGAGGATGAAAATGTGGCGGCTGCGTTTTTGACTAATGAGGAATGAGATTTAGGTTAGGAAAGAATAGGTTATTATATAGGATAATTTATATAATTTAATATTCAATTATTATATTAGTTTATAATCCACCGCTGTTTGTATTCGTTTCAAAAAATTCCTGCGACCACATATGGTACCCAAAAATCACGAAACTGGACATGCACCTTCAGTTCGATATTACGGTCTCAATGAAACTGGTTTAGTCAAATTCCGACTCCGTTTGCTCACACAGCGTATTTTTAACCGTCGAAATATCGACTGTTTTTCACTCTAAAAATTCGTCCGGCCACACAGTGACTCTAAAAATAACGGAAATGGAAATCTAACAACTATTTGACATTGTGGATCCAACAAATTAGTTTCATCGAATACCGACTTCGTTTGCAAAACCGGCTATTTTTAAAGCTCTGAATGACTCATTTAAATATATAAATATATTTAAAAATAATTAAATTAAATATTTAAAAATAAATATTATCGTCTATATTCACAGTGGAATACCATACAGCTCTAGAATATTCCTATATGAATTTCTAACTCGATATTCACTTCTGGGTCATCCCGATATTCGTTTTATATTGAAATTCTTTTAAAACTATAAATAATTCCTTTATAAAATATAAAGAAATTCCACAGCGACTTTTCTAAAATTTGATTTGGACGTAAATCAAAATCTACACGATGAAATCCCGATTTTTCTCTTCCACTAGAAAGATATACTCCACCAGCTCCACACGTTTCTTGTTTCCCAGAAATCCAGCTTAAAACGAATCCTGTACATTCAGTTGAAGTTCGAATCACCAATTTACGAACTGCAACGCCATTTCGAGCTCGATTTTAATTATAATAAAATTATACGTTCAAACTGTCGTTCATATAATATACTCGTTATTCTAACTCAATTCTAAACTGAATTAAATATCACAGATGATCCAGTTCACATCATATCGCCATTTCAGCCAATTCTGATTATTTCAGAATTAAATATATTATTTTATTTATTATTTTAATCAAATATTCACCATTATTTTATTAACCGACCATTAAATTCTCTAATTCACTATTTAAATAATTAAATAAATTAATTATAATACCTCTGCCAATGCCGGTCATTACATTCTTCCCTACTTAAAATAATTTCGTCCTCGAAATTGCTAAGATAGAGAACGACCCTATCGACTGGTTAGAACTTATTTGTTCACTTCTCAACTCCGGTTTCAACTAAACCAATTTAACTTCAATTAAATATTAATTAATTCTTATCAACGAAAATTTTCAAAAATCCTGAAAATTTTCTAACGCCTTAATTTTTTTGAAAAATTTCGCCAGCTCCTCCTTTGTACTGGTCAATAGGTAAAACTCCAACTCGCCTCTCTGGGCCATCTCCATCCCAAAAGAAAATCAAACAGCCAAGCGGCTTGCCAATTCGGCTCATAAATCTTATATCCAATAGAAATATAAACTTGTACCTTTTTGTCGGCATATCATTATATCCTTTCCACCTGTTATCAATTCAGCGGATACAAGGGTCATCCCAATCAAATTCCAATCTGCTTTTATCCACAACACAACCATTCGCTTATGTCTAAGCCAAATATCATTTCTACTCGAGTTTCTTCTCGATTCCCAACTCTTAACTTGATTATCACCTTACACTTCAAATTTGAATCTCACAATCCAATTTGTCTTGATATCATTCTAATTCAATCTCAGTTACCACTTTACTGGCTTTACTTTAATTCAAATTTGCTTTCGTAAATTTTTGTTAAATTTGTTTTTTAATTCAAACAGTCTTTCCCTGGGAGTTTTAAACAGTTTACCTTTTTAAAAATCAATCTTTTCCTTTTGAACATGTCACTGAGCCCTTAATTAATATTCCATTAGTTAAATCACTTCTCTATTTCTTTATCAATATTTGTTAACCAAATATTTTCAATAACCATATTGGCCTTTTATGTTATTTGGAAAACATTTCCGAATATCGCCTTCCTTTATTTTCTGAACTTTAGAAAATATATGCTATTTATAATTGGAAAATATTCCAATTACTTATCTCTTTTCCGATCTCGTTTATTTCTATACTTTAGGAAATATTCTTTATTATATTTCCAAGCTTACACTTATTTGGGTTAAAATGGATGTTGTGTAAAACATCGTTACGACACCCCAAATACTATATTCAACTAACTCTTATTCAACATTGATCTTCGAGCCTGAAATCTTATTATTTATTTGTTAATAATGAAATCAATCAAGTTGGGGTATAACTACCTCTCAGACCCTGACTGAATAACATTTATAACGTCAAAACAGATATGACTACTTACTCGAATAATCAATACCATACAACTACTTATTCATTTTTTTTAAACACGTATGCGCTTCCTCTTTCTATTCTTACTAGATTTTATTCTTAGTCTTCCTTTTTGATTTTACTATTCTATTTCTAAGTTCGTTTCCTTATCGATATATATATATATATACATATATATATATATATCGATACGTTGATTTCTAACTATCAAATCATCTTAAAAATATTCTAACTCCTTAAATTCCTGGAAAAATTCGCCATAACCTCCTTTGTACCGGGAGCATCGGGATATTTCAAATAGCCCCCCATGGCCCTCACCAATCCAAAAGAAAAAGAAAAGGCCAAGCGGCTAGCCAATACGGTGCATAAAATCTCATATATGAATTAAATACATACCTTTTTGTCGAGCATTCTATTTATGTACCTTCATACCTTATCCATACCTATCTCATGTATATTTATACCTGCCCAATCTAATTTAACTATACCTGATCGTTTTAACTCAATTCGTTAATTAATTTATTAATTAACTCTTTAGTCTATCTCACTTTTATATTTGAACATGACATGTTCAAATATATTTTAACTTTCTTATTAACTAATTTGAATCCAAAATTCAAATTTAAGTTCTATATTCGATTTCGAATATCCATTTACAACTCCAATCCACCTTTCAAAGTTCAACTTCAAAATTCAAAACTCGATTAACTAATTCCTCTTCGACTTAGTTAATTCTATTCGATTTCTACTCAAATTCTATATATAAATCCCATTTGAATTTCTATATATCTTGTCTTTCCCAAAACAAATTCAAAACAGTATCTCTGGTAGTAATACGTCACTTACAACTCGAAAATGAATACTGATAATGCAGCTGTCATCATCAGAATCTATTTTCCAGCGATCGAAGTGAGTTCAATACTATAAAACCATTTCTAAACTTTTCCAATTTGAAATTCATTTCAAAATATAATTCACACTGCTTGTAAAACAATTTAAAAATCTCCCAGGATCTTAAATTTTCCTTATTTCTAATCCAAGTCTATTTACAAATACTTATCCAATTTTCCAGGATTTTAATTTAAATTCTGGTTTAAATTTCAGATTTGATTCGCTTCGTAACACTTATACAAATTCTACTTGGTTATATATAACCATTTTACTTTTATAATCTTACTTGATTATAATAACAACCAATATATCTAATATATTATAATCACTCCGATATAAATCCTTTATATCAAAATATAATTTGGGTAAAATTATTTCGTTTACCCTCTTTTCAAAACATACCATGACGGTTCATCGTATTCAAGTGTTTACAAAATCCCTACCAATACAGTGGATCAAACTGATCGACCAGAATTCACAAACAACTCAACCTATAAATCTCCACAATATAAAACAAATTTTTATATCAATAACAAATATGTTCACTCGTATATATACACTCAAACTCAATCTAGGGTATTACTAACCCCATCTCTACTGAGTCACGCCACAGAGCCAAGGTAATTCACTTAGCTTTAGCTCTGATACCAACTGTAATGACCCGGGTTTTTGTCGACTTTGGTTATCGACATAAACACGATGACGACTAACCAAACATCGAAAAATACCGATCATTAATGAAATAAATTAGAGGATGAAAGATAAGATAGAAACTTAGAATAGAAGAAGAACACAATATCAGAGTAACACGAATCTCAAAGCGGAACGAATAAATATATTTCATAACATAACTTTGAAATACAATCTGTACTTGAATATACATATAATTTATCAAAGTACAACACTTACAACACAGCGGAAATAACTATAGCTATATAATCCTGAAGCCTCCTGCTCCAAGGTCTTCCAGTATATCTGTAAATCCCGACTACTTGACTGCCCATACAAAATTAGGCACCCAAGAGTTTAGGGAAACAACAAATAAACTCCGGGTTAGTCATGGGACTGGTATGAGTAAAACAGTTTAAAACAGTTCGAACAAGTAAACGATATCTCATAAGACCACGCCGCATAACGAAATGGGATTTTCCCTTATGAGAATCCAAAATATCTCTATATCAAAAACCTTTTGATATTATAATAATGTCTATCAACCACAGTATATATAACCATCTAGCAGAAACGCTTTCATCTCACGTTCTACATATGTAGTATACAATCAAAACCGCAAGCACGTATTGGGTAATGGATTTTTAACTATGACAAGGTATGGAACCACCTTTCGCTAGTCTACCTCTAGAGAGGAATACACTGGATTCAACAAGAACATCTTGCAACCCGGCCACACATGACCGACCACTCATTTCGCTTGAGTGTATCGAATGTATATCACCAACGGTTGGGATCAGCAACCGTTTCCCGAATGGGACAGCATCAACAATAGATTTTTAGAAGTAAATGAAACTCTAGATCATGGGATTATACACCCTAATAGGTGCGACCTACATAGCAATGCTGCCTGCCCGATTTCTATCATTTACCGGTTGATGAGGCTAGAAGCTACGCTTTATCATCACACCAGATTCACTTTGAATGTCACATCATCAAATCCATTCAATCACCGATTGACTTCCTCAACAATACATTACGTGTTAGCTAAAAGAAGGTTTCTTCTCCGCTTCCACTCTTGGTACAGTTGGAGAAATCAATATACGTGATCATCTAGAAATACTCTGTCAGACATCCGTCCATACAAGTCATCCAGGAACAGGATGAACCGAAGGCACTATTCTGTAAACAGGATAGCCCTTGCATAACTCGGTCTTCAATTTCCTTTGGCATATATGATTCGCAACGCTTATGCCAATACAGAGTGGTTCTTTGGATAATAATCCAACCGGTCTCTCCATATTAACAACGTTTAAATGGTCAAAACTTCGATGGTCTGTGATTTAACCATCAAAGAAAAATAGGTGTGCAAACAACGATATTATTTCCAAATGGAAATTTATATCGATCAAACATCATTCAATATTTATCTCTTTATTTCCTTAATTTACTTATCTCCTGTTTCCCTATATTCAGCATTTCTTATTTTCTAAATTTAGAAAATATATGTTATTACCATTGGAAAACATTTCCATTTCTTGTTTTCTATATCAGAAAACATTTCTGGTTCTTAGTTGGAAAACATTTCCAAAACTCCTTCATTGGACTTAGACAGATGTTTTAAACAAAACATCGCGATGCCAACTCAAACCATTACGCTTATTAACTAAATTCCTTTAACCCACCTTCACTATCGAACCTTAACCATCCCTTAGTTAAAAATGAAGTCAATCAAGTTGGGGTAATACTACCCCTCAGACCTTAACTGAACAACGTTTCTAACCTTGAAATAGACAAAGATCACCTTTTAATTCTTTAACAAACTTCCTTACGTAACTCTCCTTCGAATCATCTCTATTCGATAATTCTTTCCTTCGAATAAGGTATATTCGATAACTCTATTCAATTTACTCTATTCGATTAACCCTTATCAACACTATATTGGACTAACGCTATTGAATTAACTTTATTGGACTAACGCTATTGGATTAACTCTATTGGACTAATTCTATTGGATTAACTCTATCGGACTAATGCTATTGGATTAACTCTATCGGACTAATGCTATTGATTTACTCGTTTCACTTAACTCCTTTCGAATAAACTATATTCAATAACTCCTTTAACTCTATTCGAATAAACTGTATTCGATTGACTCCTTTTACTTTATATTCGAATAAACTATATTCGATTAACTCATTTGATTTAACTCTAATCAATTAACTCCATTGAATAACTAAATTCGATAACTCCTTTAACTCTATTCGAATAAACTATATTCGATAACTCCTTTTGAATAACTAATTCAATTACTCTTATGTGTTTAACTCTATTCGAATAACTCTTATTTATTTAACTCTATCCGAATAACTAATTCGCATAACTAATTCGATTTGCTTACTTTCGAATACTATATTCGATTAACTCCCTTCGAATAAACTATTCATTTATAAAGATTTACTTTTAGTAATGGTTCTTCACTTTACAAATGATTTCCTTTTTAGTAACGTTTTCCTTTTTATAACAGTTTCCTTTTTATAACATCCTATTCAGTTACAAACAAATTTCCTTTTCTATAACTCTATTTATTTTCTAAATATTTCCTATCAATTCTATTTGTAAATGATTTACAAATATTTCCTTTTCTATTATTCTATTTTTAACATATTTATTCCCCATAAATATTTCCTTTCAATTCTATTTGTACATGACTTACAAGTATTTCCTTTTCGATTCTATTTATTATAACAAATAAATATTTCCTTTATTATAACTTATCCTTCGATTTTATAATTATTTTCTTTTATAAAAACCCTTTCCCTTTTCTATATAAAATCCATCGATTTTATATAAACAATTCATTTTCAAAATACACTTTGAAAATCCCCTTTCCCACATCCAGTATTTCTTATGGTATTTAACATACCATATAACAACGATAAATATCGTCCAAACACACACAATCAACAACAGATTATATATCACATCATATATCACAATATATGAATCACAGTAAAATAAATGTTGAGGAATCCAGTTGGATTCCTCCAACCTGTTTCCCTGCATCACAGATGTTAAACAATATAGATAACATCACTTTCATTTCCATATGATATATTCTGTTAAACAGAATCAATACAGAAAATTAACTAACTGACTAGCAGTTCAATCAAACAGTCTACACACAGTCAATCAGACAATTTCTAACAGTTCTAAAATTAACATGAAATTATAAACTGTTCTGAGTTAGTGAGATTTTACTCACATTTGCAGTTCATCATTAAAGAACGATAAACTGTTTGTTTGATTTGAATCAAACAATTTATCTCGCCATAAATTCATACGAGCCCCAATCCACTTCCAGTCAGCTTCATTGTGAAGCGCTCGGCCATACGATCCCAATGGATCCGACGGTTTGAAATTCTGATTCAGTATGGCGAAGTTATCGCATTAACAAGTTTATACAGTATTTAAATTATATAAAACATGAATTATAAATATTTGGGCTTTTACCCTTTCAATTTCCGGCCCACTTTCCTCCCTAACCCAGACTCGTTACCCAAACTTCTCCTCCATTCAGAAATCGCTCCAGGGAAACCCAAAACAACGAAATAGCCACCCCTTTGACCGCCGTTTTCCTCCTCCGTTTCTCAGCCGAGAAACTCACCACCACCACAATCGTTCACCTCTTCAAACACTCTACACCTCCGTCCCCTTCTCATTCAACTCGACGCGCTCTAGCCAATCCCGATGTTCACCACAAAGCCGCGACCTCAGTAACAATATCGACATCAAAATGCGTCGATCTCTACAAACCAATTCCTACAAGCTCCATTTTCCACCACAAACCTAGTACAAACCTTCAATCCGATCAACAAGCCCCAAAAATCAAAACGCTCAACCCTAGTTTTCCTGTACAAAACCGAGGACCTCAAAGGGGCATCGCACCTCACCACGAGCACCTCAAACGGACGAGAATTGCAACAGGATCCCAAATATAAGTATTACACGATTTATGGATTTTAATTTGAATTTCTCTTGATTTTTCTTTTCTCCCATTTTTACTGTGTCTGGTTCCTGGAGGATGAAAATGTGGCGGCTGCGTTTATGACTAATGAGGAATAAGATTTAGGTTAGGAAAGAATAAGTTATTATATAGGATAATTTATATAATTTAATATTCAATTATTATATTAGTTTATAATCCACCGCTGTTTGTATTCGTTTTATAAAATTCCTGCGACCACATACGGTACCCAAAAATCACGAAACTGGACATGCACCTTCAGTTCGACGTTAAGGTCT
Source organism: Allium sativum (assembly GCA_030737875.1). Classification (NCBI taxonomy): domain Eukaryota; kingdom Viridiplantae; phylum Streptophyta; class Magnoliopsida; order Asparagales; family Amaryllidaceae; genus Allium; species Allium sativum. Next base: position 438,859,430 of record CM060912.1, read on the forward strand.
CAACGAAACTGGTTTAGTCAAATTCCAACTCCATTTGCTCACACAGCATATTTTTAACCGTCGAAATATCGACTATTTTTCGCTCTAAAAATCCGTCCGGCCACACAGTGACTCTAAAAATCACGGAAACGGAAATCTAACAACTATTTGACATTGCGGATCCAACAAAATTAGTTTCGTCGAATTCCGACTTCGTTTGCAAACCCGGCTATTTTTAAAGCTCTGAATGACTCATTTAAATATATAAATATATTTAAAAATAATTAAATTAAATATTTAAAAATAAATATTATTGTCTATATTCACAGTGGAATACCATACAGCTCTAGAATATCCCTATATGAATTTCTAACTCGATATTCACTTCTGGGTCATCCCGATATTCGATTTATATTGAAATTCTTTTAAAAATATAAATAATTCCTTTATAAAATATAAAGGAATTCCACAGCGACTTTTCTAAAATTTGATTTGGACGTAAATCAAAATCTACACGACAAAATCCCGATTTTTCTCTTCCACTAGAAAGATATACTCCACCAGCTCCACACGTTTCTGGTTTCATAGAAATCCGGCTTAAAATGAATCCTGTACATTCAGTTGAAGTTCGAATCGCCAATTTACGAACTGCAGCGCCATTTCGAGCTCGATTTTAATTATAATAAAATTATACGTTCAAACTGTCGTTCATATAATATACTCGTTATTCTAACTCAATTCTAAACTGAATTAAATATCACAGATGATCTAGTTCACATCATATCGCCATTTCAGCCAATTCTGATTATTTCAGAATTAAATATATTATTTTAATTAAATATTCACCATTATTTTATTAACCGACCATTAAATTCTCTAATTCACTATTTAAATAATTAAATAAATTAATTATAATACCTCTGCCAATGCGGGTCATTACAGCTTCATATAGAATCTTTATGTAATTAAAAAAAATCTAACCTCTTTTAAACAAAAAATCTAATCTTCCTCATATATAAAAATATAATCTTTCTTTTTTATATAAAAATATAATCTTTTTCCTATATAAAAATATAAGCCTTTTTCATCGTTATTCATAATCAAAATCAAATCTTTTCGCATTTAAAAATCTAAGCTTTACCTAAATAAAAATCTTAACTTTTTATCTATAAAAATCAAAAGTTTATAATGTAAAAAAATATCAGATTTTTAATGTTTAAATAAATAAAAACAAACTAAATAAATAAATAAAGAACTTACAATGGGTTAATTGCTGATGGGGTGGAGCAAAAGGGGAGGGTGGCGGCTTGGGGAGGTCAGAGGTGGTAGTTGGTGCTAGGAGGAAGGGGCGGGGTCGGAAGGTGGGCTTTGGAGAGAGGGAGACCCGCGAGAGAGGTGGGGGTTTGGAGAGAGGGAGACGCGTGAGAGAGGAGGGGGGTGGGGGATCGCGCTGGCAGCGGCGCGCTGGAGGGCGCGTCGGCGCTCCACCTGGAGGCACGACGACTGCTTCGTCATCTCCTTTTTCTTTTTTCCTTTTTCTCTTTTTTGAATGGTCAACGGGGAGGGCGAAAGAGAAAAAAGGGGGGCCAATATATTTTATATTATTTTATTTTATTTATTTTTCCTCCTAAAAAGTAACTTTAAATTTCGATCTCCAAACGAGACCCACTGCCTGTCGTCCCTAGCTAAATACCCCCATTCCGAACACAATGGGATATGTATCGCAAGCCGATTCAACTGTTTCGATCCGTTTCCGTCAAAATCAAAATATAAATCTATATATTGAATTTGAACGAACATTTCAATTTACTGGGGCCATATATGGACTCTAAAAATTCTCGGAAAATATTTTCTAGCTTCGTATTGATGACACGGTTCTAACGAAACTAATTTCATCAAATTCCGAGACCGTTTGTGTAACAACCCGGAAATTGCGAGCCAGTTTAAAAATTTTATTTTGACAATTTTAGCGAATTTTGAATATTTAAAATGAATTATTTTAAATAATAACGACGAAAAATTTATTTTGAATTGAATTCGAACGTATATATTTATATACGTCGTCGTTAGAATATAATATTTTATTTTAATTATAAATAGAATGGAAAATGGCGCGGTAGTTCGATAATTCGATTTCAAACTTCAATTGAATGTTCCGGGTGCAAAATAAACCGGATTTTAGTGAAACCAAAAATAATAGAATCTAATTTAGAATATCTTTCCAACGAATCCGAAAAATCAAAATTTCATAGTGGGGATCAAAAGATATGTCCAGTTGAAATTTCAGAATAGTCGCTATGGAATTTCAGCCCTTAAAAATAGCCATTTTGCAAATGACCTTGGATTTCGATGAAACCACTTTTGTTGGATCTGCGATGTCAAGTTATTGCCAGATTCTAAATTTCATAATTTTTCGAATCAATATGTGAGCGTGGCAAAGGAAAACGTGTTTGACCAGTTTCAGTTGATTTTAATCGACTGGAAAATGGCCATTTCTCTAACGGTCTTAGAATTCGACGAAACTAGTTTTGTTAGGACCGTATGGTCTGTACGAAGCTAGAAAATATTTTTCTGGAATTTTTCGGGTTAGTATATGGCCCCGGTAAATTGAAATGCGCGTTCAATTTCAATATATAGAGTTATATGTTGATTCTGATGAAAACTGATCGAAACGATCGAATCAGCCTACGGTACATATCCCATTGTGTTCGGAATGGGGGTAATTAGCTATGGACGACAGGCGGTGGGCCTCATTTAGAGGTCGAAAATAAAAGTTGCTTTTTGGGAGATAATTAATTAAAATAATTAAAATAATCCCCCCTTCCATCTCCTTTATTCATTCAGGCCCCCCGTTAGAATTCATTTCGAAATAAAAAAAAGAGAAGAAAGAAGACGAAGGGGGGAGGAGCGTCGTCGCTCCTCCCATCAGGGCACCACCGCGCCCTAGGGTGGCGCCGCCCACCACCACCGCCGTGCGGTGTCAGCCCTCCCTCACTCTTTCTCTCTCCTCCTTCTTCTTCTGAATAAAGCCGCCCCCCTGATTCGGCGCCGCCGCCGCCAGGCACGACCACCGCGCCCCAGACCCGACGCCCCCTTCCATTTCTCCCTCGCACACCCTCGCGCAACCCTCTTCCAAACCCGAACCTGCCAGCGTGCCCTAGCTCGACCCCCCTCGACCCGACCCGATCTAAAAACCGCCGACGATGGGAGCTCCGACCATCTGAGGAGGCGCAGATGATGAAGGGTTCGACGGATATTCTTTTTACAGAGAAAGGTATTTCTTTTATTATTTAAATTGTTTAAAAATCCGAATTAATACTATATAAACCAGTTTTAATTTATAGAAAAGAAAACACATTTTATTTTTATAAAAAGAAAGGATTTTTATTTGTTCATTAGCAAAAGAAAGAAATGTTTTTTAATATGAAGTTGAAGTGATAAAAATCCGATTTTTATTATATATGTGTTGAGATAAAGATGTAATTTTTATAGTGATGAAATAAAAATTAAATCTTTATATTTGAAAAGGCGAAATCTTTATATGAAAAGGCGGAATCTTTATATTTGAAAAGGCGGAATCTTTATGTTTGAAAAGGCGAATCTTTATATTTGAAAAGGCAGAATCTTTATATTTGAAAATGCGAAATCTTTATATTTGAAAAGGCGAGATCCTTATATAGAGAATAGCGTGATAAATATATAATCTTTATTATATGAACACCGATGTAAAAATTGAATTTTTATCTATATAGTAGCGGTGTAAACATAGAATTTTTGTCCATATGGAGTGATTATAAAAATATGATTTTTAAATTGAAAGTGAACAAATAAAAATGTGATTTTTATTTTAAAGACAACAGTATAAAATTGTGATTTTTATATATGTAGTGGCTACGGGCAACGAAAGTGACAAAGGGCGAGAATGACGAAGACTTCTACATAAGAAGAGTCATGGCGTTTGGATTAGCTTTGGTGAGAACTTCTCACTTTAAATTTCATTTTCTAGTTAAAAATATATACTAGGATGCAGACGGTGTTTAGTAACACCCGACACCCGTCATCCACAGACCATGGATGGCTTGTATGTTTGATTGTTGATGTGTTTTGAAATTGATTGCTTGACGTGAAATAAAATATTTATATAGTTAAGAAAATATTTTATCGTTAAAAATATTGTTTTTAACGGGTGTGTGTGAATAAAAATATGTGTTTGTTGATTTGAAACCCCACACGGTTGTTGGGATGATATTTGAAGTCCACTCATCCTGGTTGATTAGTTGTATGTCGATCGATTGATTGACAGGCTGTTATAAGCATTAGATATCTATATTTGATGCTTATACAGTGTGGTGCACTTAGGATGATGATTGATTATTTATTGTTGTGATTATATACATGTGTTGTATGGAATCCATATAATTAACATTACATGGTAATTGATTGGGCCTCATTCCAATTGGGAAAATAAAGAATAGAATGAAGTATATATTCATGTGTTGAATAGAATAAATAATCATGTGTTGAAAATTATCATGTGGTGAACGAAATATTTTAATAATAAAATTTACATCTTTATCATATTTAAAATCATTCTCTTACTACTTTACAGTTGGAGTCTGATTTAAAAATCAAACGATAGATACCATAATTTAATAAAATATATTAAATAACAAAAATAGTCATGTGTTGACAGTGCTCATGTGTTGAGAATATTCATGTGTTGAATAGAATAAATATTCATTTGTTGAATAGAATAACGAATTTATTGAAAGATATAAAGCCGTATTGATTAGAGTTGCGCCATTTTGACGTGAATGATATTTATATCGATTATATTCGTTTTTATAATGAATATTGAAAAGTGATTTCAAAATCGAATAGAAGTGAATTTGAATTGAAATCGAATAGAAGTGAATTTGAATTGAAATCAAATAGAAGTGAATTTGAATTGAAATCGACTAGAAGTGAATTTGAATTGAAACCGAATAGAAGTGAATTTGAATTGAAATAAATTTGAAATGAATTTAAAACGATTTATAAAATACGTTTTAAAAAAGGAAATCGACGAAATATATAATATATATATATATATATATATATATTATATATATATATATATATATATATAATGGCCTGAATAGAACGCGCCGCGCTGCGGCAGTTCGTGAATTTCGACCATTGACTTCGAATTGACGTTGCGGGAGATCCGACCGTCGGATTCTCCTGAAACCGGAACCGTTGGGTTCGTATCGGAAAGAGCTTTCCAATGAATATAAGAAATTTGAAATCCAACGGTTGGATTTGGAATTATGTCCGAATCAAATTTAGAATAGGTCGTTGTAAGTGCAGTTCGATAGCCGTTGATGGAAATCGACTGTACGGGCCTTGATAAAATTATTAAAAATATCAATAATTTGTGTAAAATCATAAGAAATGATTTGGGAAAAATTGGGCTGAAAAAGTGAATATTTGAAAAGATAAAAATAGATTTTTATTGAAATGAACTAGTTTTGAACTAGAATTAAAATCAATTTAATTTTGAAATAAATAAATTGAATTTTAAAGTGGTTTTAAAAATAATCAGAATTTCCAATATGTGAATTGGAATGGATTTGAATCGAAATTACCTCCGGAATATTTCGATGTTGGATTTCGTGATTATACAGATATTGTTATGGGGATTTGAAAGATATATTCATATCGTTATTTCCAATACGATATTTGTTGGTCGTAGAATTTGATATTGAATATAAGCCGATATATCTTCTATTCAAAGCCTTGTATTTAATATCAAATGTGTTTTGGGTTTATCGTGAATCGTGTTTTAGATGACATTGGTTCTTTAACCCAGTTAAAGATAGGATATTGATTTTTGAAAAGATTAAATTAAGTGGAGTTTTAATGAATCTTTAATTAGATTGAAATATGAATTGATAATTTAAATTATCAAATCTGAAAGGTGATCGAGAATGGAGTACCACCAGTTTTGCTCCAAAGCGATAGTTAAATCTTTAATTAGATTTGAACGTGAAATGGTAATTAATTTTACCGATTCCACCGTGGTGTTAGAGATGGAGTATTACCAGTTTTGCTCCCAGGGATGAATAGGTTGGGATTGGGAAATAAAATTAAAAATTACTTCGGTGTGGTTCGCTAATCCCGACTGGTTTGAAATGATATCCAAAGGAAGATTAAAGAATAAATTTAGAAGAATTTATCTTTGATAAAATTAATGGGAACCTTTCCCTAAGAAAGTGATTTTGTGAATAAAAGAACATTCTGAATTGGAATGAGGCGTTTGTTGTGTTTGTGTAACACTTGTTCATTATATACGTGGGTTATTCAGGAAGGCCGGGTTTATACCCATTCTGAATAACCGATTCGACGATGTGTCGAAGATGAAGACGGTGGTTGAAGACCGGAAATCTTCACATCGTTTTGGTGATTGCTGATGATCTCGATTGGGCTATACACCCAAGAGGAGAGAAACAGTTGGTGATCGTCCAGACGTACTTGGAGATCGATGGATATGCGAGGAAAGTGCCTCCAGTTACGTTCAGACCCAGAACGAACTTGTAAATGGACTGTGTGTCTGACATTGGATTTTATTCTGTGTTGATTGATCTCTATTAAATATACATCTATTTGGCGGTGGAGAATTTATTCTCTTGCTTAACGCCCTTCTCTGAGACGTACGAGTTCAGAGGTTGTATATCGATGGATATCAGTCGCATGGAGTGAATTGCCAGTGTAACACGCGTAAGTGGCAATTGATCAAGGCTTCTGTTGAAAAGCAAAGTCTTGTGGTTGATGATCAAAGCACGGCCTTTGTGGCGCAGCTTTGTGTATAATGTGAATTCGCGAGCCTCACTCCTTGGTATGAGTCAAAAACGGGATAAGGACCCAAGGAGTGCACGACGTTTCTTTCTAGCTATGGGTGGTGTCAGTGCTTAAACTGGCTGACATTTATATACTTTTCACCTGTGTGGTTGTTGGATGAGGCGCCTCGATATTAGGTCTGTTAGGACCGGGAAACGTGTGTTTAGGAATAACCAATCCTCAAAAGTAAGAGAGGACCGGCCTTGGAGGTTCCAAAGGATCATAGTGGGGTCCTGAGGCATTTGCTAGAGTGTCTCGAATCGGAGAGGAGCTTGCCCCTTGCCTCGACTCATGATGGAATCCAATTTCCAATACGTGATATTGTGGTTTTATTTGTAGAACCTAGTATGGCGACATAGTAGATGGTAGCTATGCCGCCTATGATTGATACTTATGATTGAAATTGTTTTGTCACTATACACTTATAGTAATATCAAAATAATGTGTTTTTTTGACGTATCAAGCATGCTTTGGCTATTATAAGGTAAAAACCCTATCCTCCGGCTTGTGTTGCATTGTGTGATGGGACCTGGGTCTTATAATAGCTTCATTTTTCTTTATTTAGCATTGCGCTGTTTGTTTTATGCACTGGTATTCTTGGGAGGAAACCCGTTCCGTGTTATACGGCGTGGTCCCTTGATTTACCGAACTTTAAAATAAATATTAATAACTGTTTTAGTTCTCACACCTGTCCCATGACTAACCTGGAGTTTATTGTTTGAACCTAAACTCTGGGTGCCCCTATTTTCCACACGGGCAGCTAGTAGTTTTTGTTTTGCAGATTTATATTCACAGGATCCTGATTTACAGCTGGAACGATGCTCGGAAAGCTCTGTATCCGTGTATTACTTTCAGTTGTGTTTTGTATTATTTTCCGCTACTATGTAATTTATTGTAATCTCTGATATTTTTCTGTTGTATAATATTTATTCATACTCTGTATATTCTTGTATTCTGATGGAATTGTTGTAATAAACAATGAAATGTTCTTTCGTCTGCGTTCTGTTGTGTCTTGTCCTCAACGCAATCCGTGCTTTCCTTCACGGGGAAGTTCAGGTCGTGTCAGTTTGGTATCAGAGCTTTGGTTTACAAAGCTCGAGAACAAGACACATTAGAACCAAACGAAAGAATTCATCAGATATTGGATTAGTAAAATCCAATTAGAATGACTCGTTAGAGATAGGATCAGTAGTATCCTAGAACGAGTGTGAAGAGTATATTTTTCAAATGAAAACAATTTTGTTTTGAAATTTAAATCGTTTTATACGTATTTGAATATTTATTTATTTTGAATACGTATTTGGCATCAAAAACATGATTTTCTATATATATATATATATATATATATATATATATATATCAAGTTATGAATTTGAAACGATAATCCACTAATAGATTGATGGTTGTGTTATTTGTCTATTTGTTTGAACTTTTGAACCATTTAGCCTAATTGAATCAAATATTGAATTGTATTGAAAATTGGTAGCATTTGCATGCATATACATATGCTTACATTGAACAGGTCGTAGCAAGAAGGCTAGAGCAGAAGAATAAAATTGTTTGCCAGACAAATAGGTACATGTTTACCATAATTTACTGTTTTGTTAGGGTGATGATGATTTTATGAGCCGATTGGCTAGCCACTTGGCTTTTTCTTTTGAGTTGAAGAAGGCCATGGGAGGCTATATGAAATATCCCGAAGTCCCCGGTGCAGGGGAGGTTATGGAGAAATTTTTCGGAAATTTAGGGTGTTAGCCAAATTTTTTAAAAATTTGAAATGTTCTTAGAAACTGAAAAGTTGAAGAACTTAAGCCGTAACGAAAATATTGGAAGTTAAGTTGATTTCTAAAACAACTTTCGGCTTCGTTCCTTTTCGGGGACGAAAAGTTTTAAGTGGGGGAGAATGTAACAACCCGGAAATTGCGAGCCAGTTTAAAATTTTTATTTTGGCAATTTTAGCGAATTTTGAATATTTAAAATTAATTATTTTAAATAATAATGACGAAAAATTTATTTTGAATTGAATTCGAACGTATATATTTATATACGTCATCGTTAGAATATAATATTTTATTTTAATTATAAATAGAATGGAAAATGGCGCGGTAGTTCGATAATTCGATTTCAAACTTCAATTGAATGTACCGGGTGCAAAATAAACCGGATTTTAGTGAAACCAAAAATAATAGAATCTAATTGAGAATATCTTTCCAACGAATCCGAAAAATCAAAATTTCATAGCGGGGATCAAAACATATGTCCAGTTGAAATTTCAGAATAGCCGCTATGGAATTTCAGCCCTTAAAATAGCCATTTTGCAAACGACCTCGGATTTTGATGAAACCACTTTTGTTGGATCCACGATGTCAAGTTATTGCTAGATTCTAAATTTCATAATTTTTCGAATCAATATGTGAGCGTGGCAAAGGAAAACATGTTTGACCAGTTTCAGTTGATTTTAATCGACTGGAAAATGGCCATTTCTCTAACGGTCTCAGAATTCGACGAAACTAGTTTTGTTAGGACCGTATGGTCAATACGAAGCTAGAAAATATTTTTTTGGAATTTTTCGGGTTAGTATGTGGCCCCGATAAATTGAAATGCGCGTTCAAATTCAATATATAGAGTTATATGTTGATTTTGACGAAAACTGATCGAAACGATCGAATCAGCCTACGATACTTATCCCATTGTGTTCGGAATGGGGGTAATTAGCTATGTACGATAGGCGGTGGGCCTCGTTTAGAGGTCGAAAATAAAAGTTGCTTTTTGGGAGATAATTAAATAAAATAATTAAAAGAATCCCCCTTCCATCACCTTTATTCATTCAGGCCCCCCCGTTAGAATTCATTTCGAAATAGAAAAAAGAGAAGAAAGAAGACAAGGGGGGAGGAGCGCCGTCGCTCCTCCCATCAGGGCACCACCGCGCCCTAGGGTTGCGCCGCCCACCACCACCGCCGTGCGGTGTCAGCCCTCCCTCCCTCTCTCGTTTCTCTCTCCTCCTTCTTCTTCTGAATAAAGTCGCCCCCCTGATTCGGCGCCGCCACCGCCAGGCACGGCCACCGCGCCCCAGACTCGACGCCCCTTTCCTTTCTCCCTCGCACACCCTCACGCAACCCCCTCCCAAACCCGAACCTGCCAGCGTGCCCTAGCTCGACCCGACCCGATCTGAAAACCGCCGACGATGGGAGCTCCGGCCATCTGAGGAGGCGCAGATGATGAAGTGTTCGACGGATATTCTTTTTACAGAGAAAGGTATTTCTTTTTTACTTTTCTTTTACTATTTAAATTGTCTAAAAATACGAATTAATACTATATAAACCAATTTTAATTTATAGAAAAGAAAACACATTTTATTTTTATAAAAAGAAAGGATTTTTATTTGTTCATTAGCAAAAGAAAGAAACGATTTTTAATATGAAGTTGAAGTGATAAAAATCTGATTTTTATTATATATATGTTGAGATAAAGATGTAATTTTTATAGTGATGAAATAAAAATTAAATCTTTATATTTGAAAAGGCGAAATCTTTATATTCGAAAAGGCGGAATCTTTATATTTGAAAAGGCGAAATCTTTATATTTGAAAAGGCGGAATCTTTATATTTGAAAATGCGAAATCTTTATATTTGAAAAGGCGAGATCCTTATATAGAGAATAGCGTGATAAAAATATAATCTTTATTATATGAATACCGATTTAAAAATAGAATTTTTATCTATATAGTAGCGGTGTAAAAATAGAATTTTTATCCATATGGAGTGATTATAAAAATATGGTTTTTAAATTGAAAGTGAACAAATAAAAATGTGATTTTTATTTTAACGACAACAGTATAAAATCGTGATTTTTATATATGTAGTGGCTACGGGCAACGAAAGTGACAAAGGGCGAGAACGACAAAGACTTCTACATAAGAAGAGTTGTGGCGTTTGGATTAGCTTTGGTGAGAATTCTCACTTTAAATTTCCTTTTCTAGTTAAAAATATATACTAGGATGCAAACGGTGTTTAGTAGCAACCGACACCCGTCATCCACAGACCATGGATGGCTTGTATGTTTGATTGTTGATGTGTTTTGAAATTGATTGCGTGACGTGAAATAAAATATTTATATAGTTAAAAAAATATTTTATCGTTAAAAATATTGTTTTTAACGGGTGTGTGTGAATAAAAATACGTGCTTGTTGATTTGAAACCCCACACGGGTGTTGGGATGATATTTGAAGTCCACTCATCCTGATTGATTAGTTGTATGTCGATCGATTGATTGACAGACTGTTATAAGCGTTAGATATCTATATTTGATGCTTATACAGTGTGGTGCACTTTGGATGATGATTGATTATTTATTGTTGTGATTATATACATGTGTTGTATGGAATCCATATAACTAACATTATATGTTAATTGATTGGGACTCATTCCAATTGGGAAAATAAAGAATAGAATGAAGTATATATTCATGTGTTGAATAGAATAAATAATCATGTGTTGAAAATTATCATGTGTTGAACGAAATATTTTAATAATAAAATTTACATCTTTATCATATTTAAAATCATTCTCTTACTACTTTACAGTTGGAGTCTGATTTAAAAATCAAACGATAGATACCATAATTTTATAAAATATATTAAATAACAAAAATAGTCATGTGTTGACAGTGCTCATGTGTTGAGAATATTCATGTGTTGAATAGAATAAATATTCATTTGTTGAATAGAATAACGAATTTATTGAAAGATATAAAGCCGTGTTGATTAGAGTTGCGTCATTTTGACGTGAACGATATTTATATCGATTATATTCGTTTTTATAATGAATATTGAAAAGTGATTTCAAAATCGAATAGAAGTGAATTTGAATTGAAATCGAATAGAAGTGAATTTGAATTGAAATCGAATAGAAGTGAATTTGAATTGAAATCGAATAGAAGTGAATTTGAATTGAAATCGATTTGAATTGAAATCAATTTGAAACGAATTTAAAACGATTTATAAAATACGTTTTAAAAAAAGGAAATCGATGAAATATATATAATATATATATATATATATATATTATATATATAATGGCCTGAATAGAACGCGCCGCGCTGCGGCAGTTCGTGAATTTCGACCATTGACTTCGAATTGACGTTGCGGGAGATCCGATCGTCGGATTCTCCTGAAACCGGAACCGTTGGGTTCGTATCGGAAAGAGCTTTCTAATGAATATTAGAAATTTGAAATCCAACGGTTGGATTTGGAATTATGTCCAAATCAAATTTAGAAAAGGTCGCTGTAAGTGCAGTTCGATAGCCGTTGATGGAAATCGACTGTACGGGCCTTGATAAAATTATTAAAAATATCATTAATTTGTGTAAAATCATAAGAAATGATTTGGGAAAAAATGGGCTAAAAAAGTGAATATTTGAAAAGATAAAAATAGATTTTTATCGAAATGAACTAGTTTTGAACTAGAATTAAAATCAATTTATTTTTGAAATAAATAAATTGAATTTGAAAGTGGTTTTAAAAATAATCAGAATTTCCAATATGTGAATTGGGATGGATTTGAATCAAAATTACCTTCGAAATATTTCGATGTTGGATTTCGTGATTATACAGATATTGTTATGGGGATTTGAAAGATATATTCATATCGTTATTTCCAATACGATATTTGTTGGTCGTAGAATTTGATATTGAATATAAGCCGATATATCTTCTATTTGGAGCCTTGTATTTAATATCAAATGTGTTTTGGGTTTATCGTGAATCGTGTTTTAGATGACATTGGTTCTTTAACCCAGTTAAAGATAGGATATTGATTTTTGAAAAGATTAAATTAAGTGGTGTTTTAATGAATCTTTAATCAGATTGAAATATGAATTGATAATTTAAATTATCAAATCTGAAAGGTGATCGAGAATGGAGTACCACCAGTTTTGCTCCAAAGCGATAGTTAAATCTTTAATTAGATTTGAACGTGAAATGGTAATTAATTTTACCGATTCCACCGTGGTGTTAGAGATGGAGTATTACCAGTTTTGCTCCCGGGGATGAATAGGTTGGGATTGGGAAATAAAATAAATAATTACTTCGGTGTGGTTCGCTAATCCCGACTGGTTTGAAATGATATCCAAAGGAAGATTAAAGAATAAATTTAGAAGAATTTTTCTTTGATAAAATTAATGGGAACCTTTCCCTAAGAAAGTGATTTTGTGAATAAAAGAACATTCTGAATTGGAATGAGGCGTTTGTTGTGTTTGTGTAACACTTGTTCATTATATACGTGGGTTATTCAGGAAGGTCGGGTTTATACCCATTCTGAATAACCGATTCGACGATGTGTCAAAGATGAAGACGGTGGTTTAAGACCGGAAATCTTCACATCGTTTGGGTGATTTCTGATGATCTCGATTGGGCTGTACACCCAAGTGGAGAGAAACAGTTGGTGATCGTCCGGACGTACTTGGAGATCGATGGATATGCAAGGAAAGTGCCTCCGGTTTCGTTCAGACCCAGAACGAACTTGTAAATGGACCGTGTGTCTGACATTGGATTTTATTCTGTGTTGATTGATCTCTATTAAATATACATCTGTTTGGCGGCGGAGAATTTATTCTCTTGCTTAACGCCCTTCTCTGAGACGTACGAGTTCAGAGGTTGTATATCGATGGACATCAGTCACATGGAGTGAATTACCAGTGTGACACGCGTAAGTGGCAATTGATCAAGGCTTCTGTTGAAATGCAAAGACTTGTGGTTGATGATCAAAGCACGGCATGTGTGGCACAGCTTTGTGTATAACGTGAATTCGCGAGTCTCACACCTCGGTATGAGTCCAAAACGGGACCCAAGGAGTGCATGACGTTTCTTTCTAGCTATGGGTGGTGTCAGTGCTTAAACTGGCTGACATTTATATACTTTTCACCTGTGTGGTTGTTGGATGAGGCGCCTCGATATTAGGTCTGTTAGGACCGGGAAACGTGTGTTCAGGAATAACCAATCCTCAAAAGTAAGAGATGACAGGCCTTGGAGGTTCCAAAGGATCATAGTGGGGTCCTGAGGCATTTGCTAGAGTGTCTCGAATCGGAGAGGAGATTGCCCCTTGCCTCGACTCATGATGGAATCCAATTTCCAATACGCGATATTGCAGTTTTATTTGTAGAACCTAGTATGGCGACATAGTAGAAGGTAGCTATGCCGCCTATGATTGATACTTATGATTGAAATTGTTTTGTCACTATACACTTATAGTAATATCAAAATAATGTGTTTTTTTGACGTATCAAGCATGCTTTGGCTATTATAAGGTAAAAACCCTATCCTCCGGCTTGCGTTGCATTGTGTGATGGGACCTGGGTCTTATAATAGCTTCATTTTTCTTTATTAAGCATTGCGCTGTTTGTTTTATGCACTGGTATTCTTGGGAGGAAACCCGTTCCATGTTATACGACGTGGTCCCTTGATTTACCGAACTTTAAAATAAAGATTAATAACTGTTTTAGTTCTCACACCAGTCCCATGACTGACCTGGAGTTTATTGTTTTAACCTAAACTCTAGGTGCCCCTATTTTCCACACGGGCAGCTAGTAGTTTTGGTTTTGCAGATTTATATTCACAGGATCCGGATTTACAGCTGGAACGATGCTAGGAAAGCTCTGTATCCGTGTATTACTTTCAGTTGTGTTTTGTATTATTTTCCGCTGCTATGTATTTTATTGTAATCTCTGATATTTTTCTGTTGTATAATATTTATTCATACTCTGTATATTCTTGTATTCTGATGGAATTGTTGTAATAAACAATGAAATGTTCTTCCGTCTGCGTTCTGTTATGTCTTGTTCTCTACGCAATCCGTGCTTTCCTTCACGGGGAAGTTCGGGTCGTGTCAGTTTGAAAAATGTTCATTTTCTGGTCGATCGGAATTGACTAAAACTACCAAAACACGTTTTACTTCACCACGCTCACATATTGATTCAGAAAATTATGAATTTTGGAATCTAGTAATAATTCGACATCCCGAATCAAACAAATGTGGTTTCGTCGAAAACAGAGGTCGTTTGCAAAATTTCCATTTTTAAGGGCCAGAATTCCATAGCGACTATTCTGAATTTTCAACTGGGCATAACTTTTTATTCAAAATTTCCATTTTTAAGGGCCAGAATTCCATAGCGACTATTCTGAATTTTCAACTGGGCATAACTTTTTATTACTTAGCGACTTTTCTGAATTTTCAACTGGGCATAACTTTTTATTCAAAACTTCCATTTTTAAGGGCCAGAATTCCATAGTGATTATTCTGAATTTTCAACTGGGCATAACTTTTTATTCCTGCTATGAAATTTCGTTTTTTCAGATTCGTTGGAAAGATATTCTCAAATAGATTCTAATGTTTTTGGTTTTGCTAAAATCCGGTTTATTTTGAATCCTGTACATTCATTTGAAATTTGAAATCGAATTTTCAAACTACCGCGCCATTTTCAGTTCCTTTTATAATTAAAAATAAATATTTATATTCTAACAACAATTCAAATAAATATATACGTTCTAATTCTATACAAAATAAATTTCTCGTCGTTATTATTTAAAATAAATCATTTTAAATATTCAAAATTCATCAAAAGTGCCAAAATAAATTTTTTAAATTGGTTCCGATTTCTGGGTTATTACAGATATACTCGGTCAGACATTCGTCCATTCACGTTGTCCTGGGACTGGACAAACCGAAGGCACTATTCTGTAAACTGGATAGCCCTTGCATAACTTCGTCTTCAATTATCTTCATCATAATTGATCGCAACGCTAACATCCATATAGTGTGGTTTTCAGATAATGAATCTGATCCCGGTCTCTCTGTATTGACGATGGAAAAATGGTCAAAAACTTCGATGGTCGGTGATTTAAATATCAAAGTAAAATAGGTGTGCAACCAACGATCTTATTTCCAAATAGAAATTCAATCGATCAATCATAAATCAACACTGATCTCCTTTAATTTAATTTATCATTAATTTATTCATTTCCCATTTCTATATATATGTAAATTCTTATTTTCTAAATTTAGAAGATATACTTTATTAATCATTGGAAAACATTTCCATATTTGTTCCCATTCCTTATTTTCTATGTTAGAAAACATTTCTGATTTTTATTTGGTAAACATTTCCAAAACTCCTTCATTCGATTTAAACGGATGTTTAAATAAAACATCCCTAAGCCAATTCAAACCATTACACTCATTAACTAAATTCACTTAACCAACCTTCACTATCGAATCTTACCCATCCCTTAGTTAAAAACGAAGTCAATCAAGTTGGGGTATAATTACCTCTCAGACCTTAACTAAACAACATTTCTGACTTCGAAATAAACAAGGTTCACCTTCTAAATCTTTAACAAATTTCCTTACGAAATTCTCGGATTCTATTTATGAATCCACTTCTTTATTTTAAAACATTGATTATAACTATAACGTTATAATCCCTTCTTCTTAAATATCTAACTTCAAAATATAACTTTTATTCGTTAATTTAACTAAATAACTAAATAGACAATTTATGAAGAAATCATTAAATCTTGATTGAAACGGAAAGTGTACTTTTCCCGAATTCGATATAATCAAATTTCAACGTATAACTCTTTTTCGAATAATCTCTATTCGATAACTCCTTTTCGAATAAACTATATTAGATAACTCTTTCTTTGAATAACTATATTCGATAATCTTTCTTCGAATAACTATATTCGATAATCTCTCTTCGAATGATTTACATTCGATTAATCTCCTTTCGAATAAACTACATTTGATTAACTCCCTTAATTCTATTCGAATAAACTATTTTGAATAACTCCTTTAATTCTATTCGAATAAGCTATTTCGAATAACTCCTTTAATTCTATTCGAATAAATTATTTCGAATAACTCCTTTAATTCTATTCGAATAAATATTTCGAATAACTCCTTTAATTCTATTCGAATAAACTATTTCAAATAACTCCTTTAATTCTATTCGAATAAATTATTTTGAATAACTCCTTTAATTCTATTCGAATAAACTATTTCGAATAGCTCCTTTAAATTAACTAATTTGGATTAACTCGGTTTGATTAACTCATCTTGACTAACTCAACATGATTAACTCAACTTGGTTAACTTACTTGATTAACTCAACTTATTTAACTCCTATCGAATAACTAATATTCGATTAACTTATATTCGAATAACTATGTCTGTTTTAACTTTAATTCGAATGGCTAATATTCGATTTAACTCCATTCGCTTGACTCTAGATCGCAGCGATCACAATAGTTACGCCTGATTCCCTCAGGAAATGTCCGACCGTCGTTGGCTATTTGCAGCCCTGCGAATTACGCTAGCAGTCGTACGAAATGGCAACTCATCCTGAATAACTATGTTTGACTAACTCTATCCCAAATAACAATATTCGATCAAATATAGTTGAATAAATAATATTCAATTAATCCTAATTCAATTAACTATGTTCAATTTACTCTATCTGGTTAACTCTTACTGGTTAACTCTATCTAATTAACTCTAACTAGTTACCTCTAACTGATTAACTCTAATCAATTACTCTAATTTGATTAACTCTAATCGATTACTCTAATTCGATTAAATCTAACCGATTAACTCTTAATCGAATAACTCTTCGTCCATATTCAGTTTCAAATATCGATGTTGAAATCGATCCTTACTTCTCTATATAAGTCCTGACTTATATATTCTATTTATCCAATAATAAATATTTTATTCAATTTATAAAATACTTTTTATAAATTTATCTTCTTACTTTATCTGTTAAAAACTGATTTCTCTTAAATGTTCACTTTGAATTCATATTCTGTTATACCCTTGTGCGAAGCACGGGGCAAATCCTTCCTAGTGTAAATTTTATACAACTCTATTCTTTTTTCAAGTATTTCTTTTTTTTAACAATCTATTTATTTTTGAAATAAATATTTACTTTATAATTCTATTTATTTCCTAAATAAATATTTCTTTATGATTCTATTTATTTTCTAAATAAATATTTCTATTTATAATCTATTCGTAAATATTTTATAAGTATTCCCTTTTCAATTCTATTTGTAAATGTTTTACAAATACTTCCTTTTTTATTTGTTTTCACAAGTATTTCCTCTTTGTATTTTATCATATTTATTTCCCAAAATAAATATTTCTTTTTATAATATCATATTTAAAAATGTTTCTTCTTACAACATCTTTTGATTTTATAAATATTTCCTTTTTCAATATAACATTGAAAATTTCCTTTTTAATATTCTAGTATTCCTTATGGTATTTAACGTACATAACAATGATCGGTATCATTCAAACATACAAAATCAACAACAAATTTCATATCACATCGTATAACACAATATATGGAAAAACAGTAAAATAAATGTTAAGGAACCCAGTTGGGTCCCTCCGACCTATTTCCCTGCATCCACAGATGTCAATCACATAAATAACACGAATTTGAAATATTCTGATTACAGAATCAATATTCGATTAACGATTTATATCTATATCGTTATCTATATTTTCAACCAATTTACTAGCAGTTCAACTAAACAGCCAACACACAGCAAACAACCATCATTTATAAATTCTAAAAATATTTTATAAAAATATAGATTGAGCAGAGTTAGTGAGATTTACTCACATTGGTCGGTTTATCATTAAATAATGATAATTGGTCATTGATTTGATTCAGGCGTTTAATTTCACCATAAATCCAAATGAGCTCCAATTCACTCCCGGTCAGTTCCATGGTATAACCACCGTCCATACGATCCCAACGGATCCAACCGTTCGAAATTCTGACATAGTATGCAATAGATATACATTTTATAAGTTTACACTATATTTAAAATTAAATTAAACTTAACACTTTATATTTGAATGGGCCTCACCCTCAAATCTTGGCCCATAGCCCACTACCGTTTATCCTTCTTCCCTGCACGAACTTGCATACTCCAGTAACACCACAATGCAAGAAATCTTGGCCATTACCCATTTTTCAAGCCACCAGAACTTCCTCCATACTCCACGATTCACCAAACCAATATCACCAAACTCTTTCTCTCCAAAATCTCCTTATCTCCATATGCTTCAATCTCCATTTGGAACTCCTAAAGAAATCGCGACGACACACCTACTCACACACCCTACAGGTTTCGAAAGACATTAATGTTCACCGAACTCTACAAAAATTTGCACGCAAGCTTGAAATCATCCCACAAATTCATTTACATACTCCATTCCATTCATCGACCCATCAATCTCATTATAATGGGAACCCTAACCGCTGCTTGATCTTTCCAGCGAACTCAAACTGCTGTCGAGTTGGATGAAAATTGTACCAGTGGAAAGAGAAACTCAATACGAATCCATATAACCATGTTTCACGATTTTAGGATTTTAGTGTGAATTGTTTGGATTTTTCGAAGGTTGGTTTTCACTGTGGAATTTTGTTTGAGTGGCGGCGTGAGATTTTCATAAAACTAGAGGATGGTTTAGGGTTAGGAAGGGTTATGATGTATTTATAGGTAGGATATATATTTTAATATTCGAATATTATATTAAATTTTAAGAAACCGCTATTTTTATTTGTCCTCTAAAATTCCTGTAATCACACATGACATTCAAAAATCACGAAACTGGACATGCAACTACAGTTCGACATTGCGAACCCAACGAAACTGGTTTCGTCGAATTCCGACTCCGTTTGCTCACACAACGTATTTTTAACCGTCAAAATATCGACTGTTTTTCACTCTAAAAATCCGTACGGCCACATACTAAAACGACCCGAACATCCCCATGAAGGAAAGCCCGGATTGCTCTGAGGACAAGACGAATCAGAACACAAACAGAAGAACATTGCATTGCTTATTACAACAATTTCATCAGAATACAAGAATATACAACGTATAAATGAATATTATACATCAGAAAAATATCAGAGATTTTAAATATATTACTACAACGGAAAAATAATATAATACACAACTGAAAGAGATATACAGATACAGAGCTTTCCAGATATCATTCTAGCTATAAATCAGGTTCCTCTGAATATAAATCTGCAAAACCAAAACTACTAGCTTCCCGTGTGGAAAATAGGGGCACACGGAGTTTAGGTTAAAACAATAAACTCCAGGTCAGTCATGTGACTGGTGTGAGAAATAAAACAGTTATTTAAAACTTTACTTTAAATCAGATATATCAAGGGACCACGGGGTATAACACGGAACGGGTTTCCTCCCAAGCATACCGGTGCATATAACAAAACAACGCAATGCTTTTTGGAAAAATGAAGCTATTATAAGACCCAAGTCCCATCACACAATGCAACGTAAGCCGGAGTATAGGGTTTTCCCTTATAATAGCCAAACATACTTGGTATGTTAAAACAAATCATTTGATACTATTATAAGTGCATAGTGTATAAAACAACTTCAAATATAAATGTATCAATCCTAGACGGCATGGATACCATATATAAGGTCGCCAATACTAGGCTCTACAATAAAAACCGCAAATGTCACATATTGGAAGTTGGATTTCCATCTATGAACCAAGGTAAGGGATCATCCTTACCGCTTCGAGACTGTCTAGCCCGAGCCTCAGGCAAGCGCGCAGGCAAGCCATGGATCGTCAGGGTCGGTCCACCCGATGTGGATTATAATGCCTGAACACTACGTTTCCCCGCCCTATGGGGCGTAAATGAGCCAAATGACTTCATCGGTCCCGGATCGACTGATATAACCGAGGCGCCTCACAATCCATCATCCATATAAGTAAAATGTCCGGGCGTTTAAAACCCAAAACACCACTCCTAGCTAGAAGGAAACGCATGCCCTCCCTAATGTCCTCTCCCGTTTCTGGTTCACACTGGGGTGTGAGGCTCGCGAATTAACGCTACACAAAGCTACGCTGTATTAAATCCGTGCTTTGATCATCAACCACAAGACTCTGCTTTTCAATAGAAGCCTTGATCATTTGCATCTCAGCATGCCACACAGGAAATTCATGCCATGCGACTGATATCTATCGATATATAACCTTTGTGCTCGTACGTCTCAGAGAAGGGCGTTAAGCAAGAGAATAAATTCTTCGCCGCCAAACAGATATATATTTAATAGAAATCAATCAACACAGAATAAAATCCAATTTCAAACACACATCCATTTACAAGTCCGTTCTAGGTCTGAACGAAACCGGACGAACCTTATTCCTCGCATATCCATCGATCTCCAAGTACGTCTGGACGATCACCAACTGATTCCCTCCTTTTGGGTGTACAGCCCAATCAAGATCATCAGTAATTATCCAAACGATGTGAATGTAACGACCCGGAAAATCTGAACCAATTTAAATTTTTTAAATTGGCTAATTTAGTGATTTTTAAATATTTAAAATAAATATTTTAGATAACAAGGAGGAAAAAGTAGTTTGAATCGATGTTTGAAATTGAATATAATCACTTTGAATTATAAACATGGCCTGAAATGGCGCAGCAGTTTCAAAAATTGAATTCAAACTTTGACTGACTGTACCGGGTGCAAAACAAAACGAATTTGAGTGAAACCAAAAATATTTAAATCTGTTAGTGAATATCTTTCTAACGAATCTAGAAAATCGAAGTTTCATAGCGGGAAGCAAAAGTTATGGCCAAATTAATTTTCAGAAAGGTCGCTATGGAGTTTATATAGCCCGTGAAAATGGCCATTTTGCAAACGAGCTCAGAATTTGATGAAACCACTTTTGTTGGATCCGGGATGTGAAGTTATTGCTAGGTTTCAAATTTCATAATTTTTGAAGCTAGTATGTGAGCGTGGCAAAGGAAAATGTGTTTTGGTCAATTATAGTTAAATTGGATCGACCAGAAAAGGGCCATTTTACAAACGGTCTCAGAATTCGACGAAACTAGTTTTGTTGGGACCATATCGTCAAAACATAGCCAGATTTATTTTTCTGGAATTTTTCGAATCAGTTTGTGGCCCTGGCAAATTGAAATGTACGTTCAAATTAAATATTGAATGTTTTATATTTTAATTTGAAGAAAAATGGACTGAAACAGTCGAATGGGCCTACGAAACATATCCCATTGTGTTCGGAATGCGGGTAAAACGCTAGGGGCGACAGTCGTTGGTTTTAGATTGGGGTTCGTGTGTGAAAGAGGGTATTTTTGGATTTTTAAAATTTATAAATATAAAAAAATTTCCTGGGCCAATCACATCTCGCCATTTCATCGTTCTCTCTCCCGATATATTATCGACGAACGACGGAAATAGCTTCAAAACTTCCCAGGTCGATCTCTTCCAAACCGCTTCGTTTCAGACCTCGACACAGTTGAAGATTTTGAAGAGCTCGGCGAGATCTTTAAATCCATATGAAGTTTGGATTTTTTCGTGACCTGTAGAGCTCGAATCGAGCTCACGAAGTCCGGCCGTTTTCGCCGCCGCCCCGCCTGCCTCAGGCGATCGAACGCCTCCCCCCTCCAGGCGCAGGTGCGCCGCTCCTCCCCCTCCGACGCTACAAAGGCCGATCGTCGAATAGCTACACGGATTCGAAGAAAAATCGAAACCTAGTTTCGAACCCTTCAGTGAGGTAAAGACTGAAAATTATATAAACTATATTATAGCCGTTTAAAGCACTACCATTTTTTATTTCACTATAAAAAACATATCTTTTTCGTTTCTTGACGAAATTCAGTGAAACAAGAGACAGTGGACTCGTGTGGACGTCTTCTACATTCTAGAAGAGACCGCATATTTTTCTGAGCCTTCTGCTATTTATGGTGGAGTGGAACCCAATGTGAGATTTCTAATATTATAAACGATATGGAAAACGATGATGTATAAATTATATAGTCGATGTATGACTTGTATAAGCGTTGTACACCTCATGTATAAGCGTTGTATAGGTTGTACGTTCGATGTATAAGTTATATATGCGTTGTAAAAATTATATATGTGTTGAAATAGAAGTGAAATGCTTATAATATATATATATATATATATATATATATATATATATATACGCCCCTCGTCCACAAACCATGGACGATATTTATTGGTTGTGATTGATGTGAAAAGTGGTTGATAGCGAATGGTTGATTATAATTGTTAGTGGTCGAAATTGATTGATTGTGATTGAAAAATACCCGTTTGTGGTTGAGAATTATTTGGTTGAAACCACATAGGATTAGTTTGTGGAAATGAAAAATATATACATGCCGCCTGCGTGCGAACTAGATGCATGATTCCCCATTGTCAAAAGCTGCGAGGCTTTAAGGTAGAGCGAGGAGCCGCACTAGGGACGGCCCCCGTTTTAACTACCCTGCCGTTATGCTGCCGAAATTTTGAATAATATTCATGTGTTAGAATTATTTTCCTGTGTTGAAACTATATTCGTGTGTTGTATAGAAAACCTTCATGTGTTGAATTGAAATTCATTCACTGAATAGAATTCATGTGTTGAAAGGTATTCGTGTTTTAAATAAATTGTTTTGCAATAAAAATCACCTTTTTTACTATATATATACAAACTATAGAAAACCTTCATGTGTTGAATTGAAATTCATTCGTTGAATAGAATTCATGTGTTGAATGGTTTTCGTGTTTTAAATATAACAATCACCTTTTTTACTATATATATACAAACTATAGAAAACCTTCATGTGTTGAATTGAAATTCATTCGTTGAATCATATTCATGTGTTGAATGGTATTCATGTTTTGAAATAAATTGTTTTTTTATAAAAATCATATTTTTTAACATCTATATGAACTATATAAAATACTCTTGTTTTGAAATAAATTGTTTTATAATAAAAATTATATTTTTATTACCTATATGAATATAAAAAATAATCGTGTTTTGAAATGAATTGTTTTACAATAAAAATCACCTTTCTACTGTACACATGAGTTGTTAAAAATAGTGAAGTGTCGAAGTGAATGTTTGTTGGATAAAAATATCATTTTTATCAAATATATGAAAATAATATAGCTTTGAAATCGAAGAAACGATATATATATATATATATAAATAGAATTGAAATATATCGAATAACGAAGCTGCAGTTCGTGTTTTGAAACCGTGATTTCAAACGATTAGTGTGGGAGATCCGACCATCGGATTTTCCCGAAAACGAAACCGTTGGGTTTGCTTTGGAAATACCTTTCCAATGGCACCAACTTTGTAAAGATCTAACAGTTGGATTGTCTGGAATGTTAAATTCAAATCTGAAGGAAAACAGCGCCAGAATCGATTATATATATATATAATTAAATTAAATCTAATAACGACGCTGCAGTTCGTATTTTGAAATCGAAACTTCCAACGATTGTACCGGGAGATCCGACCGTCGGATTTTCCCGAAACTGGAACCGTTGGATTCGTTTTGAAAAGATCTTTCTAATGATGTAAATTTTGTGAAGATCCAACGGCTAGATTTTCATATATGTGTAAATCAAATCTGAAGAAAAATAGCGCCACGACCGCGTTATGGCCCGAAGCGTCGTTTGAATAAATTGGCTATTTTAAAATAAATAAAAATAGCGAGAAATCGTTATAAAATATTATAAACGATATGGATGCGAAATTTAGAAATTAACTGAAGGTTAGCTAAGTCGAATGGTTTCCTGGATTTTGATCTGATGTTGGTTTCGGCCTTCGGGGTTAATATTTGGGAAATCGTTCTCTTGCTGATTGACGGTTAGTGACTAATGAATTGAAATGATGCGTATGTAGTGTTTGTGTAGCACGTATTTATTATATACGGGAGTTGCTCAGAAAGACCGGGTTTATCCCATTCTGAATAACTGAATCGACGATAAGAAATCGGAGATGAAGATGGTGGTTGAAGACCGGAAATCTTCACCTCGTTTGGATGGTAACTGATGTCCTGATTGGGAGGCATCCCGAAATATGGATAATGAGTGGTGATCGTCCAGACGTACGTGGGGATCGATGGGTTTGCGAGGTATATAGTGCCTCCGGTTTCGTTCCGACCCAGAATGGACTTGTAAATGGATTGTGTGTCTGACATTGGAATTTATTCTATGTGATTGATAGCCATCAGTTGCATGGTGTGAATTGCCTGTGTGGCATGCTAAGATGCAGTGAACAAGGCTTTTGTTGAAAAGCAAAGTCTTGCGGTGATGATCAAAGCACCGCCTGTGTGGCGTAGCTTTGTGTATAACGTGAATTCGCGAGCTTCACACCCCGGTATGAACCAGAAACAGGAGAAGGACCTCAGGGAGGGCATGCGTTTCCTTCTAGTTAGAGGTGGTGTCGGTGCTTAAACTGGTTGACATTTATATTATTTTCACCTATGTGGTTGTTGCTGTTGCGAGGCGCCTCGGTTATATCGGTCGATCCGGGACCGATGGAGTCATTCGTTGGCTCATTTACGCCCCAAAAGGCGGGGAAACGTAGTGTTCAGGCATAATAATCCATATCAGTGGACCGGCCCTAACGATCCAAGGCTTGCCTGCGTGCTTTCCTGAGACACGGGCTAGAGCGTCTCGAAGTCGGTAAGGACTATCTTTTGCCTTGGTTCATGACGGAAATCCAATTTCCAAATACGTGATTGTGCGGTTTTGATTGTAGACCTATATTTGGCGACATAGTTGCATGGGACGCTCATGTCGTCTATGATTGATACTTATGATTCAAAATTGTTTTTGAAACATATAAACACTAGTAGTAATATCAAATGCTTTTGTTTTATTAGTATCAAGCATATTTTGGCCGTTATAAGGTAAAAACTCTATCCTCCGGTTTGCGTTGCATTGTGTGATGGGAAATGAGTGTTATAATGGCTTCATTTTTATAAAAAGCATTGCGATGTTTAAAGGAATTGTTTGTTTTAAAGCACTAGCAATCCAATGGAGTAAACCCGTTCCGCGAAAGTGGCGTGGTCCTGTGATTATCCATATTATAAATGTGTTTAGTAGATTTCTCATACCAGTCCCATGACTGACTCGTAGTTTGTTTCACTTGCAAACTCGGGTGCCCCTTTTTCTACACGGGCAACCTTGTATTCAGGTTTCTAGCAGGCTTTTTCTAGATAGCTGGAGCTGAAGATGGATTCTATCATTTATCTCTTTTTATGCTGTTCAGCTCCTATTGTACATATTATGTTTGTTTTCCGCTGTTGACATTTATGTATAGCTGAACTGTATTTGTACTAAGTATGATCTTGTATACTGTGTAACTCTGATGATTACGTTTATCCAGTGTATTATTTGTTCATTATCTGGTGTATTTATTTATTTCTGTTATGCTATTATCTGCTTCTGTGTTATATTCCAAAGATTACCCTTGTCGCCGTCAGTACGGGATTTGGGGTCGTCACAGTGAAGACCTCCGGTCTTCAACCACCGTCTTCATCATCGACTTCTCGTCGATTCAATTATTTAGAATGGGATAAACCCAGTCTTTCTGAATAACTCGCGCATATAATAAACAAGTGTTATAAAAACACAACATACGCCTTATTCCAATCCAGAATATTCCTTTATTCAAATATTATTTTACTTTGGGAAAGGTTCCCATTAATTTTATCAAAGATAAATTCTTTAAATTTTGTTCTTTAATCTTCCTTTGAATATCAATTCAAACCAAATTATGGTTTATCCAAACTAGTCGGGATTAGCGAACCTTACCGAAGTAATCGTTTGTTAAATTTCCCAACCCCAACCTATTCATACCATGAAGTAAAACTGGTAATACCTCATATCTAACACCACGGTGTTATCGGTAAATTCAATTACCATTTCACGTTCAAATCTAATTAAAGATTTGACTATCGCCTGGAGTAAAACTGGTGGTACTCCATTCTCGATCATTTTCTGAATTTGATAATTTTAGTTATCAGATTCACCTTTCAATCTATTTAAAGATTCATTAAAACTCTAATTCAGTTTTAATTTCCAAAAATCATCACTTAATGATTATTCAAAGTTAAGAAATAAATCTTATCTTTAACGGGGTTAAAGAACTAATGTCATTTAAAACATAGTTCACGATAAACCCAAAAATCAATCTCAATTCAATTCCAATTAAATATCATTTAATTTGTATACTTCATTAAATCTAAATAAAATTATTTAATCTTTTCCTCAACTGGGTTTAAGAACAGTGTTAATGAAGACACCATTCACGACAAACCCAAATCCCATTTGATATTAAATACAAGGCTCTGAATAGAAAATATATCGGCTTATATTCGATATCAAATACTATGACCAACAAATATTGTATTGGACATAACGATATAAATATATCTTTCAAATTTCCATAACAATATCTGTATAATCACAAAATCCAACATTGAAATATTCCGAAGACAATTTCGATTCAAATTCATTCCCAATTTATATATTGGAAATTCTGGTTATTTTTAAAACATTTCAAATCCAATTTATTTATTTTAAAAATAAATTGATTATAATTCAAGTTCAAAACTAGTTCATTTCGATAAAAATCTATTTTTATCTTTTCAAATATGGAGTTTTTCATCCCAATTCTTTCCAAATCATTTCTTATGATTTTACACTAATTATTGATATTTTTAATAATTTTATCAAGGCTCGTACAGTCGATTTCCATAAACGGCCATCGAACTGCACTTACAGCGACCTTTTCCAAATTTGATTTGGATATAATTCCGAATCCAACCGTTAGATTTCTAATTTGTTGTATTCATTAGAAAGTCCTTTTCGAAACGAACCCAACGGTTTCGCTTTAAGGAGAATCCGACGGTCGGATCTCCCGTAATGTCCATTCGAAGTCAATGGTCGAAATTCGCGAACTGCCACAGCGCGGCGCGTTCTATTCAGGCCATTATATATATATATATATATATATATATATATATATATATATATTATATATATATTATATCTTTCATCGATTTCATTTTAAAACGTATTTTATAAATCGTTTTAAATTCGTTTTCAAAACGATTTCAACTTCATATTCAATTTCAAATTAAAATTGAATATTCCATATCATCGATATATAAATGATAATATTTTCAAAACATGAGATTTTGAAATCATTTCCTTTTCGATATTCATTATAAAAATGAATAAAATCGATATAAATATCGTTCACATCAAAATGGCGTTAATATAATCGACACAGCTTTATTTTTATAAATATATTCATGTTCATCCCAAATCAGACATCAAAATCACATTTTGATTCTTTTCTGAATATTGTTTGAAAATATTTGTTATTTTAAAATATTCATTCTTTCTGAACTGGAATCAGACACAGTCAATTACCATATAATTTGATTATATGGATTTCACACAACAAATGTGTATAACAACAATGAAAACAGCAATCCATCATCCAGAGTGCATTCTACACTGCATAAGCATCAAATATAAATATTCAACGCTTACAACAACTTGTCAATCAATCCATCGACATACATCTAATTATCGGGATTAGTGTATGTCCAATATCATCCCAATACCCGTGTGGGGTTTCAAACAATCAAACACAAGTTTTATTTGTGCAGTTGGGCGATGTGTTAAATTTATCGTCCCAATCCATATCAGTCAAATGTGTGTACATAAACAAATCGTCCGATTTGTTTATAAATATTTATTTTATATACACGTTAAAAATTATATTTTTAACTATAAATGTAATAACCCGGAAAATCCGGGCCAGTTTAAAATTTTTATTTTTGCAATTTTAGTGAATTTTGAATATTTAAAATGAACTATTTTAAATAAAATCGACGAGAAATTTATTTTGAATAGAATTAAAACGTGTATATTTATATACGTCGTCGTTAGAATATAAATATTTATATATAATTATAAATAGAATTGAAAATGGCGCGGTAGTTCGATAATTCGATTTCAAACTTCAATTGAATGTTCCGGGTGCAAAACAATCCGGATTTTAGTGAAACCAAAAATATTAGAATCTAGTTGAGAATATCTTTCCAACGAATCCGAAAAATTGAAATTTCATAGAGGGAATCAAAAGTTATGCCCAGTTGAAAATTCAGAATAGTCGCCATGTAAATTCTACATGGCCCAAAAAGTCATACTTTGCATACGGATGAATTTGGACTCGAAACCACTTCCACTGAGTTCAAAATGCCGTTTAGAACTCCGAAAAGTATAAGCTTCGATATATTCCGATATCCGGAATAGTGGCTATGGGCTGGTGTTGTTCGGTTAACAATACATAGCCCTTAAAAAGTGAAATTTTGCATACGAGCTCAGAATTCGACGAGATAAATTTTTATGGATTCATAATGACAAATCATTGTTGAGTTCCAAATGGCGCGTCGAACGGAGTCAGTATGTGGCCGTGCGAGCTAAAACAGTTCAGGGTAAAACGAGCAGTCATTTTACAAAGGAACATTACTGATACGACCTCGGAATTCAATTCTACTTTTTTTTCTAGATTCGTATCATCTAATAATGGTTAAATCCAAGAGGGCTTGATTTTTTGAGTTAGTATGTGAGCGTGCGAGAAGAAAAGGTGCGCCAAAATCGCATTTTTAGAGCTTATCTGAGCATTTTTGTGATTTTTTTTGAATGGTCAAACGAACTCGGAATTCGACGAAACTTGTTTCGTTGGACTCGTCTTCACGTCTACTATCTCGTGTCCGAAATCCGAGGCCATCGGAGATCGGTAGCGTTCAGGCGATACGCGAGAAATTAGCATATAAACAATTTTACTTCCTTTTCTTCTTCACTTTCTTCCTCTTCCTCTTTTTGCATTTTTCCTCTTTAATGGCCTCCTCCTCCTTCCCCATCGCTGCCGCACCCTCCCCCGCTGCCACCACTGGCCGTCGGCCTCCACCACCACCACCTCCTCTTCCCCTCCTCCTCCTCTCTCTCTCCTCCTCTTTCCTTCTTCTAATTTGCAACCCTACACCCAAACACCACCACCGCGGCCACCACGGGCCCCACCACCGCCACCCACACCCTCCCCCACGTCCATCAGGCCCGCGCCCCCCTCCAGCCCCCTCAATTCCGACCGTGGGCCCCGCTACACCCAAAAACTCATTTTCACCAAAACCGCCCGTTTTGCAAATAAGTCCCTGACCGTATTTCGCGAATAACTCCCAAACCGTGCGTTTCTAGCCAAAGTTCCTCAAGACCAAAATTGTAGAGCACGAAATTCTCTTCGATTTGGTATATGATAAGTCCTATTTTGCATTGCGGAATTGTCGGGAAAACGCGTCCGAAGTCTGCTGTTCAAACACTGTCAAAATGCTGTCTTTTCGCGATTTCCGGCGAAATGGCACATTTTCGGCAAGAAGACCACTAGGCAAAAGTTGTTCAGAATGGCGTGCTTGTGCTAGCAAAATAGATGGTGTGAAGATTGAAGCTCGTTTGCAAATTCTGGAACCCGAACAGTGAATCCGGGCGTTGGAAAAAAAGTGAGTTTTCTCCGCTTTAAAGCTTCTATGATTTTTGACATATGAAGTTAATAAAAATATGATTTTTATGTTATAGAGATGATAAAAATATGATTTTTACATTAAAGAAGTATTAAAGATCTGATCTTTATTATGTAAAAGGAGCAAAGATGTGATTTTTATATAAGTGGCGATATAAAAATATAATCTTTATTATATGAACACCGTTGTAAAAATAGAATTTTTATCTATATAGTAGTAGTATAAAAATGTAATTTTTATATACATTGCAACAATATAAAAATGTGATTTTTTATATACATGGCAACAATATAAAAATGTGATTTTTATATATGTAGTGACTACGGGCGGTGAAAGTGACAAAAGGCGAGAACGACGAAGATTTCTACATAAGAAGAGTCGTGGCGTTTGGTTTAGCTAGTCGGTGAGAACTTCTCACTCAAAATCTCTTTTTCTAGTTATATATATATATATATATATATATATATATATATATAGTAGGATGCAGACGGTGCTTAGTAGCACCCGACACAATCGTCCACAGACCATGGACTTGTTTGTTTGGTTGCATAGATTAGTTAGATGATTTGATTTGAAATTGAATTGTTTGGTGAATTGAATGGATTTGATTGATGTGTGAATGGCGTGGGCCTTCACTAGACCGGGGATAAGGCAAGGCCTCGTCCCGTTTCTAGTATCGTGCCGTTATGCCGTCGAAATTTCCAAAAATATGTTAGAAAAATAAAAATATCATTTTTATTGTGTAAATGAAATGAATAGAAATTCATGTGTTGAAATAGAATATTTTATTGTTAAAAATATAATTTTTAACGTGGAAGTGAATAAAATAAAATATTCATTTACAAACTGGACGATTTGTTTATGTACACCTATTTGAAGGACATTGATTGGGACGATAAATTTTACACATCGCCCAACTGCACAAATAAAATCTGTGTTTGATTGTTTGAAACCCCACACGGGTGTTGGGATGAAATTTGATGTTCACTCATCCTGATTGATTAAGTATGTCGATCGATTGATTGACAGGCTGTTATAAGCGTCAGATATCTATATTTGATGCTTATACAGTGTAGTGCACTTTGGATGATGGTTGATTGTTTATTAATGCTATTAT
This sequence comes from Allium sativum, assembly GCA_030737875.1. Lineage (NCBI taxonomy): Eukaryota > Viridiplantae > Streptophyta > Magnoliopsida > Asparagales > Amaryllidaceae > Allium > Allium sativum. The sequence continues at coordinate 438,890,886 of CM060912.1, forward strand.
ATACATGTGTTGTATGGAATCCATATAATTAACGTTATATGGTGATTGATTGGGCCTCATTCCAATCGGGAAAATAAGGAATATTATAATAGAAATTCATGGGTTGAGTATAAAAATTGTCATGTGTTGACGATGTTCATGTGTTGAGTGAAATATTTTATACAGTGAAATTCACATCTTTATCATATTTAAAATTAGAACTACTTCCCAGTAGAAGTCTAATTAAAAATCAAACGATAGATACCATAGTTTTATAAAATATTTTACATAACAAAAATAGTGATGTGTTGACAGTACTCATGTGTTGAGATTAGTCAGGTGTTGGAAGAAATATAGATTCATGTGTTGAATAGAATAAATATTCATTTGTTGAATAGAATAACGGATTTATTGAAATATATGAAGCCGTGTTGATTAGAGTTGCGCTATTTTGACGTGAACGATATTTATATCGATTATATTCGTTTTTATAATGAATATAGAAAAGAAGTGATTTCAAAATATAACATTTTGAAAATATTATCATTTATATAGTAATGATATGAAATATTCAATTTTGATTAGAAATTGAATATAGTGTTGAAATGGTTTTGAAAACGAATTTAAAACGATTTATAGAATACGTTTTAAAAGGAAATTGACGAAATATATATAATATATATATATATTATATAAAATGGCCTGAATAGAACGCGCCGCGCCGCGGCAGTTCGTGAATTTCGACCCTTGACTTCGAATTGACGTTGCGGGAGATCCGACCGTCGGATTCTCCTAAAACCGGAACCGTTGGGTTCGTATCGAAAAGAGCTTTCCAATGAATATTAGAAATTTGAAATCTAACGGTTGGATTTGGAATTATGTCCAAATCAAATTTGAAAAAGGTCGCTATAAGTGCAGTTCGATAGCCGTTGATGGAAATTGACTGTACGGGCCTTGATAAAATTATTAAAAATATTGATAATTTGTGTAAAATCATAATATGTGAATTGGAAAGAACTGGGATGAAGAATTCCACATTTGAAATGATAAAAATAGATTTTTATCGAAATGAACCAGTTGTGAACTAGAATTAAAACCAATTTATTTTTGAAATAAATAAATTGAATTTGAAAGTGATTTTAAAAATAACCAATATTCCCAATATGTGAATTGGACTGGAGTTGAATCGAAATTATCTTCGGGATATTTCGATGTTAGATTTCGTGACTATACAAATATTGTTATGGGGATTTGAAAGATATTTTATATCGTTATTTCCAATACGATATTTGTTGGTTTCAGAATTTGATATTGAATATAAGCCGATATATTTTCTATTCAGAGTCTTGTATTTAATATCAAATGTGATTTGGGTTTATCGTGGATCGTGTTTTAGATGACATTGGTTCTTTAACCCAGTTAAAGGCAAGATGTTGATTTTTGAAAGAATTAAGACTAAGTGTAGTTTTAATGAATCTTTAATTAGATTAAAATGTGGATTGATAATTTAAATTATCAAATCTGAAAAGTGATCGAGAGTGGAGTATCACCAGTTCTTGTTGCAGTCGTGATAGGGGGTTCTCGCTTCGTAGTTTGGTGGCGAACGGGAGACTCTTACCCCTACATGTCCCTTGTGGTGGGGGTTGGTTCGCCAGTGGGCGCGAGACTCGAGAGGGTTGCCGTAAAACAAGTAACTGGGGGACCATGTGAGAGCCACGGTGGGTTTTACCTGCTGCTTGGGGGATGAAGGGATGGTTGCAAAGCCTACCGGAGTTCGTCGGCTATCTTACAGTGGTATCAGAGCTTTGGTTTACTGAGCTCGAGAACAAGACACATTAGAACCATACGAAAGAATTCATCAGATATTGGATTAGTAATATCCAATTAGAATGACTCGTTAGAGATAGGATCAGTAGTATCCTAGAACGAGTGTGAAGAGTATATTTTTTTAAATGAAAACAATTTTGTTTTGAAAATTTAAATTGCTTTATACGTATTTGAATATTTATTTATTTTGAATATGGACAATCGAGTATATATAGATTTCGCGTATACGCGTCATGAACGTATAGTCGAAGTTTTAATATACTGGATAGATATAGAATCACATTCTAGACACTCGGTGATAATTCTGATGATGTGGCCACATCATCAATATTTATGTTCGTGTTTCGAAGGTGTGATTTCTATATATTTCCATTAGACTGGTGTGAGAACCAAAACTTATATAGATAGATTTATTGTTGTGAATTGGCATCAAAAACATGATTTTTGTATATATATCAAATTTATGAATTTGAAACTCTAATTCACTAATTGATTGATGTTTGAGTTGCTTGTTTATTTGTTTGCTAATTTTTATCCATTTAGCCTAATTGAACTGAATATTGATTGTATCGGAAATTGGTAGCATTTGTTTGCATATACATATACTTACATTGAACAGGTCATAGCAAGGAGGCTAGAGCAGAGAATAAAATTTGTTTGCCCGACAAATAGGTACATGTTTATCATAATTTACTGTTTTGTTTGGGTGATGATGATTTTATGAGCCTATTGGCTAGCCGCTTGGATTTTTCTTTTTCTTTTTGAGATCAGAAGGCCTGTATGGCAATTTCGGGATTTTCCCGTGCTCCCCGTACAAAGGAGGTTATGGCGAAATTTTTCGAAAATTTAGGGTGTTAGCCAAATTTTTGAAGAATTTGAAAATTCTCAGAAACTGAAAAGTTGGAGAAGGCAAGCCAGATCGAACGTAGAACTGATTAATCAAACCACTTTCGACTTTGTTCCTTTTCGGGGACGAAAAGTTTTAAGTGGGGGAGATTGTAATAACCCGGAAAATCCGGGCCAGTTTAAAATTTTTATTTTTGCAATTTTAGTGAATTTTGAATATTTAAAATGAACTATTTTAAATAAAATCGACGAGAAATTTATTTTGAATAGAATTAGAACGTGTATATTTATATACGTCGTCGTTAGAATATAAATATTTATATATAATTATAAATAGAATTGAAAATGGCGCGGTAGTTCGATAATTCGATTTCAAACTTCAATTGAATGTTCCGGGTGCAAAACAATCCGGATTTTAGTGAAACCAAAAATATTAGAATCTAGTTGAGAATATCTTTCCAACGAATCCGAAAAATTGAAATTTCATAGAGGGAATCAAAAGTTATGCCCAGTTGAAAATTCAGAATAGTCGCCATGTAAATTCTACATGGCCCAAAAAGTCATACTTTGCATACGGATGAATTTGGACTCGAAACCACTTCCACTGAGTTCAAAATGCCGTTTAGAACTCCGAAAAGTATAAGCTTCGATATATTCCGATATCCGGAATAGTGGCTATGGGCTGGTGTTGTTCGGTTAACAATACATAGCCCTTAAAAAGTGAAATTTTGCATACGAGCTCAGAATTCGACGAGATAAATTTTTATGGATTCATAATGACAAATCATTGTTGAGTTCCAAATGGCGCGTCGAACGGAGTCAGTATGCGGCCGTGCGAGCTAAAACAGTTCAGGGTAAAACGAGCAGTCATTTTACAAAGAAATATTACTGATACGACCTCGGAATTCAATTCTACTTTTTTTTCTAGATTCGTATCATCTAATAATGGTTAAATCCATGAGGGCTTGATTTTTTGAGTTAGCATGTGAGCGTGCGAGAAGAAAAGGTGCGCCAAAATCGCATTTTTAGAGCTTATTTGAGCATTTTTGTGATTTTTTTTGAATGGTCAAACGAACTCGGAATTCGACGAAACTTGTTTCGTTGGACTCGTCTTCACGTCTACTATCTCGTGTCCGAAATCCGCGGCCATCGGAGATCGCTAGCGTTCAGGCGATATGCGAGAAATTAGCATATAAACACTTTTACTTCCTTTTCTTCTTCACTTTCTTCCTCTTCCTCTTTTTGCATTTTTCCTCTTTAATGGCCTCCTCCTCCTTCCCCATCGCTGCCGCACCCTCCCCCGCAGCCACCACTGGCCGTCGGCCTCCACCACCACCACCTCCTCTTCCCCTCCTCCTCCTCTCTCTCTCCTCCTCTTTCCCTCTTCTAATTTGCAACCCTACACCCAAACACCACCACCGCGGTCACCACGGGCCCCACCACCGCCACCCACACCCTCCCCCACGTCCATCAGGCCCGCGCCCCCCTCCAGCCCCCTCAATTCCGACCGTGGGCCCCGCTACACCCAAAAACCCATTTTCACCAAAATCGCCCGTTTTGCAAATAAGTCCCTGACCTTATTTCGCGAATAACTCCCAAACCGTGCGTTTCTAGCCAAAGTTCCTCAAGACCAAAATTGTAGAGCACGAAATTCTCTTCGATTTGGTATATGATAAGTCCTATTTTGCATTGCGGAATTGTCGGGAAAACGCGTCCGAAGTCTGCTGTTCAAACACTGTCAAAATGCTGTCTTTTCGCGATTTCCGGCGAAATGGCACATTTTCGGCAAGAAGACCACTAGGCAAAAGTTGTTCAGAATGGCGTGCTTGTGCTAGGAAATAAGATGTTGTGAAGATTGAAGCTCGTTTGCAAATTCTGGAACCCGAACAGTGAATCCGGGCGTTAGAAAAAAAGTGAGTTTTCTCCGCTTTAAAGCTTCTATGATTTTTGACATATGAAGTTAATAAAAATATGATTTTTATGTTATAGAGATGATAAAAATATGATTTTTACATTAAAGAAGTATTAAAGATCTGATCTTTATTATGTAAAAGGAGCAAAGATGTGATTTTTATATAAGTGGCGATATAAAAATATAATCTTTATTATATGAACACCGTTGTAAAAATAGAATTTTTATCTATATAGTAGTAGTATAAAAATGTGATTTTTATTTACATAGCAACAATATAAAAATGTGATTTTTTATATACATGGCAACAATATAAAAATGTGATTTTTATATATGTAGTGACTACGGGCGGTGAAAGTGACAAAAGGCGAGAACGACGAAGATTTCTACATAAGAAGAGTCGTGGCGTTTGGTTTAGCTAGTCGGTGAGAACTTCTCACTCAAAATCTCTTTTTCTAGTTATATATATATATATATATATATATATATATATATATAGTAGGATGTAGACGGTGCTTAGTAGCACCCGACACAATCGTCCACAGACCATGGACTTGTTTGTTTGGTTGCATAGATTAGTTAGATGATTTGATTTGAAATTGAATTGTTTGGTGAATTGAATGGATTTGATTGATGTGTGAATGGCGTGGGCCTTCACTAGATCGGGGATAAGGCAAGGCCTCGTCCCGTTTCTAGTATCGTGCCGTTATGCCGTCGAAATTTCCCAAAATATGTTAGAAAAATAAAAATATCATTTTTATTGTGTAAATGAAATGAATAGAAATTCATGTGTTGAAATAGAATATTTTATTGTTAAAAATATAATTTTTAACGTGGAAGTGAATAAAATAAAATATTCATTTACAAACCGGACGATTTGTTTATGTACACCTATTTGAAGGACATTGATTGGGACGATAAATTTTACACATCGCCCAACTGCACAAATAAAATCTGTGATTGATTGTTTGAAACCCCACACGGGTGTTGGGATAAAATTTGATGTTCACTCATCCTGATTGATTAAGTATGTCGATCGATTGATTGAAAGGCTGTTATAAGTGTTAGATATCTATATTTGATGCTTATACAGTGTAGTGCACTTTGGATGATGGTTGATTGTTTATTAATGCTATTATATACATGTGTTGTATGGAATCCATATAATTAACGTTATATGGTGATTGATTGGGCCTCATTCCAATCGGGAAAATAAGGAATATTATAATAGAAAGTCATGGGTTGAATATAAAAATTGTCATGTGTTGACGATGTTCATGTGTTGAGTGAAATATTTTATACAGTGAAATTCACATCTTTATCATATTTAAAATTAGAACTACTTCCCAGTAGAAGTCTAATTAAAAATCAAACGATAGATACCATAGTTTTATAAAATATTTTACATAACAAAAATAGTGATGTGTTGACAGTACTCATGTGTTGAGATTAGTCAGGTGTTGGAAGAAATATAGATTCATGTGTTGAATAGAATAAATATTCATTTGTTGAATAGAATAACGGATTTATTGAAATATATGAAGCCGTGTTGATTAGAGTTGCGCTATTTTGACGTGAACGATATTTATATCGATTATATTCGTTTTTATAATGAATATAGAAAAGAAGTGATTTCAAAATATAACATTTTGAAAATATTATCATTTATATAGTAATGATATGAAATATTCAATTTTGATTAGAAATTGAATATAGTGTTGAAATGGTTTTGAAAACGAATTTAAAACAATTTATAGAATACGTTTTAAAAGGAAATTGACGAAATATATATAATATATATATATATATATATATATATATATATTATATAAAATGGCCTGAATAGAACGCGCCGCGCCGCGGCAGTTCGTGAATTTCGACCCTTGACTTCGAATTGACGTTGCGGGAGATCCGACCGTCGGATTCTCCTAAAACCGGAACCGTTGGGTTCGTATCGAAAAGAGCTTTTCAATGAATATTAGAAATTTGAAATCTAACGGTTGGATTTGGAATTATGTCCAAATCAAAATTGAAAAAGGTCGCTGTAAGTGCAGTTCGATAGCCGTTGATGGAAATCGACTGTACGGGCCTTGATAAAATTATTAAAAATATTGATAATTTGTGTAAAATCATAATATGTGAATTGGAAAGAACTGGGATGAAGAATTCCACATTTGAAATGATAAAAATAGATTTTTATCGAAATGAACCAGTTGTGAACTAGAATTAAAACCAATTTATTTTTGAAATAAATAAATTGAATTTGAAAGTGATTTTAAAAATAACCAATATTCCCAATATGTGAATTGGACTGGAGTTGAATCGAAATTATCTTCGGGATATTTCGATGTTAGATTTCGTGACTATACAAATATTGTTATGGGGATTTGAAAGATATTTTATATCGTTATTTCCAATACGATATTTGTTGGTTTCAGAATTTGATATTGAATATAAGCCGATATATTTTCTATTCAGAGCCTTGTATTTAATATCAAATGTGATTTGGGTTTATCGTGGATCGTGTTTTAGATGACATTGGTTCTTTAACCCAGTTAAAGGCAAGATGTTGATTTTTGAAAGAATTAAGACTAAGTGTAGTTTTAATGAATCTTTAATTAGATTAAAATGTGGATTGATAATTTAAATTATCAAATATGAAAAGTGATCGAGAGTGGAGTATCACCAGTCTTGCTCCAAAGCGATGGTTAAATCTTTAATTAGATTTGAACGTGAAATGGTAATTAATTTTACCGATAACGCAGTGGTGTTAGATGTGGAGTATTACCAGTTTTCTCCATGGGATATATAGGTTGGGATTGGGAAATAAAATAAATAATTACTTCGGTGTGGTTCGCTAATCCCGACTAGTCTGGAAAACCATGATATGGTTTGAAATGATATCCAAAGGAAGATTATAGGATAAATTTAGAAGAATTTATCTTGGATAAAATTAATGGGAACATTTCCCTAAGAATGTGATTTTGTGAATAAAAGAATATTCTGAATTGGAATGAGGCGTTTGTTGTGTTTGTGTAACATTTGTTTATCATATACGTGGGTTATTCAGAAAGGCCGGGTTTATACCCATTCTGAATAACCGATTCGACGAGATGTCGAAGATGAAGACGGTGGTTGAAGACCGGAAATCTTCACATCGTTTGGGTGATTACTGATGATCTTGATTGGGCTGTACACCCAGGATGAGGGAATCAGTTGGTGATCGTCCAGACGTACTTGGAGATGGATGGATATGCGAGGAAAGTGCCTCCGGTTTCGTTCAGACCCAGAACGAACTTGTAAATGGATTATGTGTCTGACATTGGATTTTATTCTGTGTTGATTGATCTCTATTAAATATACATCTGTTTGGCGGCGGAGAATTTATTCTCTTGCTTAACGCCCTTCTCTGAGACGTACGAGCTCAGAGGTTGTATATCGATGGACATCAGTCGCATGGAGTGAATTGCCAATGTGGCATGCGTAAGTGGCAATAGATCAAGGCTTCTGTTGAAAAGCAAAGTCTTGTGGTTGATGATCAAAGCACGGCCTGTGTGGCGTAGCTTTGTGTATAGCGTGAATTCGCGAGCCTCACACCTCGGTATGAGTCAAAAATGGGATAGTGACTGCAGGGAGAGCACGACGTTTCTTTCTAGCTAAGGTGGTGTCAGTGACCTACCAGCCCTGACATTTATATACTTTTCACCTGTGTGGTTGTTGGAATGCGAGGCGCCTCGGATATAGGTCTGTAAGGACCGGGAAACGTGTGTTCAGGAATTGCCAATCCTCAAAAGTAAGAGAGGACCGGCCCTGAAGATCCAAGGATCATAGTGGGGTCCTGAGGCATTTGCTAGAGTGTCTCGAATTGGAGAGGAGCTTGCCCCTTGCCTCAGCTCATGACGGAAATCCAATTTCCAATACGTGATAGTGCGGTTTTATTTGTAGAACCTAGTATGGCGACATAGTGGTATGGGTCATTCATGCCGCCTATGATTGATATTTATGATTGAAATTGTTTTGACATTATACACCTATAATAGTATCAAATAATGTGTTTTAAACGTATCAAGCATGCTTTGGCTGTTATAAGGTAAAACCCCTATCCTCCGTCTTGCGTTGCAATGTGTGATGGGACCTGGGTCTTATAACAGCTTCATTTTTCTTTATTTAGCATTGCGCTGTTTGTTTTATGCACTGGTATTCTTGGGAGGAAGCCCGTTCCGTGTTATACGGCGTGGTCCCTTGATTTACCTAACTTTAGAAATAAAGATTAATAACTGTTTTAGTTCTCACACCAGTCACATGACTGACCTGGAGTTTATTGTTTTAACCTAAACTCTGGGTGCCCCTATTTTCCGCACGGGCAGCTAGTAGTTTTGGTTTTGCAGATTTATATTCACAGGGTCCTGATATACAGCTGGAACGATGCTCGGAAAGCTCTGTATCCGTGTATCACTTCTAGTTGTGCTTTTGTATTATTTTCCGTCGCTATGTAATTTATTGTAATCTCTGATATTTATCGAATGTAATTTATTCATTTATACTCTGTATATTCTTGTATCTGATGGAATTGTTGTAATAACAATGAAATGTTCTTCCGTCTGCGTCCTTTTGTGTGTTGTTCTCAAAGTATTCGTGCTTTCCTTCACGGGGAAGTTACGGGTCCTTACAATAAAATATTTGTTCATTCCACATCACACAATAAAATTTCACAACACATCAATCAAACAAACAAGTCATCCATGGTCTGTGGACGATGGGTGTCGGGTGCTGCTAAGCACCGTCTGCATCCTAGTATATATTTCAACTAGAAAACAAATTAAAAGTGAGAAGTTCTCACCTTGGGGATCCACTCCTATGTTCTCTATTGTCACTCAGATTCGTTGCTCTGATTTTAACACAATTTGTTTCAATGCAATTTATATTAAAATCACATTTTCAACATCGTTATATATAATTAAAATTCAGATTTGGACATTGCTATCATATATTAAAAATATCATTTTTATCTCGCTAATATATATATATATATATATATATATATATGAAGATCGATTTTTTTTATAACGCTACTATGTATATAAAAATTATATTTTTACTTACTTAGAAATCATAACTTTATATTCATAAAAATCAAACCTTTATGTTATTAAAAATCATATCTTTATGTGGCTAAAAATCTCATTTTTATAAACTAAAAATCACAACTTTTCTTTATAAAATATCACAACTTTGATATATTAAAAATCCCATCTTTATAATATTAAGAATCTCATCTTTCTATTCATTGAAAAATCATAAATTTCTTCAATGAAAAATCATATATTCTCCATGTTAAAAATCACGTCTTCTTTTCATTTTTAAAAATCATTTCTTTTCATCGTTAAAAATCAAAGCTTTACAAATAATAAAAATCATACTTTTATAAATAATAAAAATCATACCTTTAACTATGCTTTATATAAATAAAAAATCCCATCTTTACGGTGTTCATATATAAATAAAAAATCCGATTTTATGGTGTTCATATATAAATAAAAAAATCCGATCATTATGCATTGATATTTCATATAAAGATCACATTTCTATTCGCTATAAATATAAACAAAAGCTTATTTTTATATGAATAAAAATCACATCCTTTCACTTCGAAAAATCCTATCTTTCATTAGAAACCTATCTTTTCCGAATAAAAACCATGTCTTTATTTGTATGTCATACATATAAAACATATTTTTATTTCGATTTATTCTATACAAAGATAGCATTTTTAACCATGGTATTACTTATATTAAAACTGAAAATACAAAATAAATGTAAATAAATGAAAACACTCACTATTTAAAGGGGAAGGAGGGTTTCCAGTCGCTGGGGGAGGGGGGGTGCTCTGGTCGGCCTGAGGTAGTGCTGGAGGAGGCGTGGGTGCTATAGGCGGTGGCGGCCGGCGTCGGGGGGGTGGTGCAGCGGTGGGGTCTACGCGATGGGGGCGGATGGGAGTGGTCGCGGTGGCTGTTGAAGGGGGCGTCGCGGTCTCGTTCTCGCGGGCTCGATCGAAGGAGCGGAGGATGGGAGGTGGCGGATGATGGAGGGGAGGCGGTCAATGGTGGGGCGGCTGACGATGGTGGGTGTCGCCCCCTTTTTTATTTCTAATTTGTTCTGAGATCCACGAATAACGGGGGAGAAAAAAGGGGGTTGGGCGTTGACTTTGAATTGGAGGGTATAGGTTTTTTTTAAATTATTATTAATTTAATTATATTATATTTAATTACGCCAGTTCGGCTGTTATGACCAGTCTTCATCAAAATTAAAATATAAATCAGTATATTCAATTTTAAACGTACATTTCAATTTACCGATGCCACATATTTCTCTAAAAAAATTCTAGAAAAAATATTTCTAGCTTCGTATTGACATGCGGTCCTAACAAAAGTAATTTCGTCAAATTTGAAGACCGTTTGAAAAATGGCCATTTTCTGGCCGATCAAAATTGACTTAAACTATTTAAAACACGTTTTACTTCGCCACGCTCACATATTGATTCAGAAAATTACGAATTTTGGAATCTAGCAATAATTCGACATCCCGGATCCAACAAAAGTGGTTTCATCGAAAACAGAGGTCGTTTGCAAAATTTCCATTTTTAAGGGCCAGAATTCCATAGCAACTATTCTGAATTTTCAACTGGGCATATCTTTTTATTCCCGCTATGAAATTTCTGTTTTTCGGATTCGTTGGAAAGATATTCTCAAATAGATTCTAATAATTTTGGTTTCGCTAAAATCCGGTTTATTTTGAATCCTGTACATTCATTTGAAATTTGAAATCGAATTTTCAAACTACCGCGCCATTTTCAATTCCTTTTATAATTAAAATAAAATATTTATATTCTAATATCGATTCAAATAAATATATACGTTCTAATTCTATTCAAAATAAATTTCTCGTTGTCATTATTTAAAAAAAAACATTTTAAATATTCAAAATTCATTAAAATTGCCAAAATAAAAATTTTAAATTGGCTCAGATTTTCTGGGTTATTACACATACTGACTCTAAAAATCACAAAACTTGAAATCTAACAATAATTTAATATTATGGATCCAACAAAATTAGTTTCGTTGAAAACAGAGGTCGTTTGCAAAATTGTCTATTTTTAAAGCTCTAAATAACCCATTTAAATATATAAACATATTTAAAAATAATTAAATTTAATATTTAAAAATAAATATTATTGTATATGTTCACAATAGAATATCATACAGCTCCAATTGGATTTATAACTCGATATTTCAAATCCAGTGTTACATCGATATTCGATTTATATTTAAAAATCCATTTTAAAATATAAATAAATCGATATAAATTATAAAGGAAGACATAACTAAAAATATACACGATGAAATCCTGATTTTTCTCTTCCACTAGAAAAATATACTTTACCAGCTCCGAACATTTCTTGTTTCACATAAATCCGATTTAAAACGGACCATGTATATTTAGTTGAAGTTCAAATCACCAAATAGCGAACTACAGCGCCATTTCGAGCTCGATTATAATTATAATATAATTATACGTTCGAACTTCGTTTATATAATATATTGGTTATTCTAATTAAATTCCAAACTGAATTATATATATTTTAAATTGTCCAGTTCACACCATATCGTCAATTCACTATTTTCGACTATTTCATAATTAAATATATTATTTAATTAAATTAAATATTCACTATTATTTAATTCTACGATCATTCAAATCCTAAATCACTATTTATATAAATTAATTAATTAATTATTATATGGAAAAATACGGGTCTTACATTCTTTCCCCATTAAAATAATTTTGTCCTCGAAATTGCTATGGTAGAGAACTAACCCTATTGACTAGTACAAATTTATTTATTTACTTACCAACTTTAATTTCAACTGAACCAATTTAATTTTGATTAAAATATTAATTAATTCTTATCAACGATAATTTTCTAAAATCCAGAAAATTTTCTAATAGTCAAAATTTTCGAAAATTTTCGCTAGCACCTCCTTTGTACCGATCAATAGTTCAAACCCTAACTCGCCTCTCTAGGCCTTCTCCAATCCAAAAGAAAATCAAGTAGCCAAGTGGCTTGCCAAATCGGCCCATAAATCACCAAATCTATAAAATAAACGTGTACCTTTTTGTCAGGCATATCATTAAATCCTTTCCATCTGTTACTAATTCAACATATACCAATGTTGTTCCAATCAAATTCCAATCTGTTTTTATCCACAAATCCAACCATTCGCTTATAACTAAGCCAATTTCCGTTCTGAAATCAAATTCCATTATCTATTCCAAATTCTTACGACATCAATCCAACCTACTTGATATCATTATAACCTAATTCAATTCAATTTTTACATAATTGACTTTAATTTAATTCCAATTTGCTTTTGCAAATTTCAATTCAATTTGGTTTTAAATTAAACAATCTCTCCTTGGGAATTTTAAATAACTTTGCTTTCCCAAAATCAAATATCCCTTTTTGAAATTCAAAAAAACTTGCTTTTCTCAAAACAATTCAAAAATCATCCTTTTGGTAGTAATCCGTCAATTACACACTCGAAAATGAACACCGATGATGCAGCTGCCATCATCGGAATTTATTTTCTAGCGATCAAAGTGAGTTCAATACTATATCCTTTTAAAACCATTTCTAAACACTCATTTTGAAATTCATTTCAAAATATCATTTGCAATGCTTGTAAAACAAATTTTTAAAAATATCCCAGGATCTTAAAATTATCATATATTCAATTCAATTCCATTTACAAACACTTCTCCCACTTTTAATTCCAATTCTGATTCAAAATTCAGGTTTACTTCATCTTATTCCATATATTACACTTATATGAATTCTAATTGGCTATATTTAACCATTTCACTTTTTATAATCTCATTTGATTATAATAACAACCAATACATCCAACATACTATAATATTTCCAATATTAATCATTCGTTTATATCAAAATATAGTTTGGGTAAAATTATTTCATTTACCCTCTTTTCAAAACATATTGTGTTGGTTCATCATATTCAAGCGTTTAGAACTCCTATCGATACAGTGGATCAAACTGATCGACCAGAACTTATTAACAACTCAACCAATAAATCTCCACAATATCAAACATTTTTTTTATAAAATCTACAAATACGTTCACTCATATATATACACTCAACTCAATCTAGGGCATTACTAACCCTTTCTCCACCGAGTCACGCCACAGAGCAAAGGTAATCACTTAACCTTCAGCTCTGATACCACTGTAAAGAACTGGGATTTTCGACTCCGAAAATCAACAAAAAACTACCATGTTGACTATTCAGACATCGGAAATACCTGATCATTAATAGAAAGAAGATAGAGGGTGAGAATAGATAAGACAGAAAATTAAAATAGAAGAAGAAGAAGAAGATCACCACAACACAGAATCAGAGTAATACAAATCTCACAGCGGAACGAATAAAATATAATATATAACATAACTTTGCAGTCTAACAGTGTATATATATATATATAGAATAACATAATCAGTGTAATAACCCGGAAATCCGAGCCAATTTAAAATTTTTATTTTGGCAATTTTGATGAATTTTGATTATTTAAAATGAATTATTTTAAATAATAACGACAAGAAATTTATTTTGAATAGAATTAGAACGTATATATTTATTCAAATCGTCGTTAGAATATAAATAATTTATTTTAATTATATAACGAGCTTGAAATGGCGCGGTAGTTCGATAATTCGATTTCAAATTTCAAATGAATGTACCGGGTGCAAAATAAACCGGATTCTGGCGAAACCAAAAATATTCGAATCTATTTGAGAATATCTTTCCAACGAATCCGAAAAATTGAAATTTCATAGCGGGGATAAAAAGTTATGTCCAATTGAAATTTCAGAATAGTCACTATGGAATTTCGGCCCTTAAAAATAGCCATTTTGCAAACGACCTCGGTTTTCGACGAAACCACTTTTGTTGGATCCATGATGTCAAGTTATTGCTAGGTTTCAAAATTCGTAATTTCTTAAATCAATATGTGAGCGTGGCAAAGGAAAACGCGTTTGACCAATTTCAGTTGATTTTAATCGACTGGAAAATGGCCATTTTTCAAACGATCTCAAAATTTGATGAAATTAGTATTGTTAGGACGGTATCGTCAATACAAAGCTAGAAAATATTTTTCGGGAATTTTTAGAGAATGTATGTGGCCTCGGTAAATTGAAATGCACGTTCAAATTCAATATATAGATTTATATTTTGATTTTGACGAAAACTGATCGAAACGATCGAATCAGCCTACGATACGTATCCCATTGTGTTCAGAATGGGGGTAATTAGCTATGGACGACAGTCGGTGGGTTTGATTTTGAGGTCAAATTAAAAAGGTACCTTTTTGATATAATTAAATAATTAAATAATATATAATAAAACTCCCTTTCATCTCCTATAACCTTTAGGCCCCCCTTATTCAAATCGATTTCCAGTATAGAAAAAAAGAAAAAAAAAGAAAAGGAAAGAGGGGCGCGGCGTCCTCCTCCACGCCATCACCATCGCACGCTGCCCCCCTCAGGTGATCGACGACGCCAGAGCCCCCCTCCTCCTCTCGCACACCTCCTCCCCTTTTCCTTCTCCTTCTTCTCTCCGTTCCCCAAAAACTGCCGAACCCCCGAACCACCTCGCGCCGACCCCCATACCCGCGTCACCACGTCCCCCTGACCTCCTCCGACTCCAGCGTGAAACCCCCCCCCCCTCTCATTTACGCTGTAAGTTTTTTATTATTATTATTATCTATATTTTTTTTATTTTCCCTTACGTTTATAATTTCTTGTTTAAAAAAATTAGGTTTTTAAAGTATATAAAAATCAGATCTTTAATGTAGAAATAGTTTGGATTTTTTTATTGAAGTAAAAGGAATGGATTTTTCATAGTAAAGTTTACATTTTTATATAGAAGAAAATGATTTTTATTTATGTGTAAGGCATAAAAAGGTTTGGTTTTTAATAATGAAAAATGATTTTTAAAACAAACCATAAAAGATAGGATTTTTTGGAAAAGATTAAATTTTTGTAAGTGAAAGCTTAGATCTTTGGTTAGGAAAAAGGCTTGATTTTTATATAATCAAAGTTAGGTTTTTATAAACAAAAATATTCGATTTTTATATTTGATAAAGATATGATTTTTATAAAGTAGTGGAGAATATAAAAATATAATTTTTATAGTATGGAAAGAATAAAAATACAATTTTTATATTATATAAATAGTAAAAATTCGATCTTTATATTAGAAGTAGAGATAAAAATAGAATTCTTATCTATATAGTAGCGATATAAAAATAGAATTTTTATCCATATAGAGTGATTATAAAAATAGAATTTTTATATGCATAGAAACAATATAAAAATGTGATTTTTATATATGTAGTGGCTACGGTCAACGAAATTGATAAAAGGCGGGCACGACGAAGATTTCTACATATGAAGAGTCATGGCGTTTGGTTTAGCTAGTTGGTGAGAACTTCTCACTTTTAATTTAATTTTCTAGTTAAAATATATACTAGGAGGCAGACGGTGTTTAGTAACACCCGACACCCGTCGTCCACAGACCATGGACGGCTTGTTTGTTTGTTTGTTTGATTTTGAGGTGTAGTGGATTGTGTGATGTGGATTGAAATAAAAAATATTTTTATAGTTAAAAATAGAATTTTTAACGTGTATATGAAATGAAATAAATTAATATAAACAAATCGAACGATTTGTTTATATACACACATTTGACTGATATTGATTGGGATGATAAATTTTACACATCGCCCAACTGCACAAATAAAATCTGTGTTTGATTGTTTGAAACCCCACACGGGTATTGGGATGATATATGACATACACTAATCCCAATAATTAGTTGTATGTCAATCGATTGATTGACAGACTATTATGAGCGTTAAATATTTATATTTGATGCTTATACAGTGTAGAATGCACTTTGGATGATGGTTGATTATTTGTCATTGTTGATATATACATGTGTTGTATGGAAATCCATAGAAATAAAATCTATGGTAATTGATTGGGCCTTATTCCAGTTTTGAAGTAGAATATTTGAAGAGAAATATTTGAATAAAATATTTGAGAAGAAATATTTGAAACGAAATGTTTGAATAGAATATTTGAAATAGAAATATATAAAGCCGTGTTGATTAGATATGCGCTATTTTGACACGAACAATATTTGTATCGATTATATTCGTTTTTATAATGAATATTGAAAAGTGATTTCAAAATCGAATATTTTGAAATGAAATTCGAATTAAATGGAATTGAAACGAATTTGAATTTTAATTGAATTAAAACGAATTAGAATTCGAATTGAAAATAAAATGAATTCGAATCGAATTGAAATTGAATGGAAATCAATTTGAAATGAATTCAAATTGAATTGAAATTGAATAGAAATCGATTTGAAATAAATTCAAAATCGAATGGAAATTGAACTGAAATTGAAAACGAACTGGAATTGAATTGAGATCGATTTGAATTGAAATCAAATTGAAATGAACTTAAAATGAATTTATAAGGAAAATTTTAATTTTGATTAGAAATTGAATGTGAAGTAGAAATCGTTTTGAAAACGAATTTAAAACGATTTATAAAATAGGTTTTAAAAGGAAATCGATGAAGTATATATTATATATATAATATAATGGCCGGAATAGAACGCGCCGCGCCGTGGAAGTTCGCGAATTTCGACTATTGACTTCGAACGGATATTGCGGGAGATTCGACCGTCAGATTCTCCTAAAACCGGAACCTTTGGGTTCGTATCGAAAGGAGCTTTCTAACGAATATTAGAAATTAGAAATCTAACGGTTGGATTTGGAATTATGTCCAAATAAAATTTGGAAAAGGTCGCTGTAAGTGCAGTTCGATGGCCGTTGATGGAAATCGACTGTACGGGCCTTGATAAAATTATTAAAAATAATAATAATTTGTGTAAAATCATAAGAAATGATTTGTGAAGAATTGGGTGAAAAACTCCATATTTGAAAAGGTAAAAATAGATTTTTATCGAAATGAACTAATTTTGAACTAGGATTATAATTCTATTTATTTTTAAAATAAATAAAGTGGATTTGAAATGGTTTTAAAAGTAACCAGAAGTTCCAATTATTGAATTGGAATGGATTTGAATCAAAATTGTCTTTGGAATATTTCGATGTTGGATTTCGCAATGATACAGATATTGTTATGGGAATTTGAAAGATATATATATATATATCGTTATTTCCAACATGATATTTGTTGGTCGTAGAATTTGATATTGAGTATAAGCCGATGAATTTTCTATTCAGAGCCTTGTATTTAATATCGAATGTGATTTGGGTTTGTCGTGAATGGTGTCTTCATTAACACTGTTCTTAAACCCAGTTGAGAAAAAGATAAAATCTTTTTATTTAGATTTAATGAGGTACCAATTAAATGGTATTTAATTGGAATTGGATTTGAATTGATTTTTGGGTTTATCGTGAACAGTATTTTAAATAACACTTGTTCTTTAACCCGATAATTAATGGAATGTGATTTTGGGTTGTCGTGAACGGTATCTTCAATAATATTGTCCTTAGACCCAACTGAGTTAAGAAAATCAAAAACTAACTAGAGATTAGTTAAGTTGAATGGTTTCTTGGGTATTGATCTGATGTTGGTTTCGTCCTTTGGGGTTAATACTTAGGGAATTGCTCACTTGCTATTTTATGGTTAAAAGCTAATAGAATGGAATGAGATTTGGGGTTTATCGTGAACCGTGTTTTAAATTACACTGATTCTTTAACCCAGTTAAAGATTAAAACTAAGTGGAGTTTTAATGAATCTTTAATTAGATTGAAAAGATCGAGAATGGAGTATCACCAGTTTTGCTCCAAGTGATAGTTAAATATTTAATTAGATTTGAACATGAAATGGTAATTGAATTTACCGATAACATCGTGGTGTTAGATATGAAGTATTACCAGTTTTACTTCATGGGATGAATAGGTTAGGATTGGGAAATTAAAACAAATGATTACTTCGGTAAGGTTTGTTAATCCCGACTAGTTTGAATTGATATTCAAAGGAAGATTGAATAATAAATTTAAAAGAATTTATCTTTAATAAAATTAATGGGAACCTTTCCCTAAGAATCTGAAATTTAGAAACTAACTGTAGGTTAGCTAAGCAGAACGGTTTCCTGGGTATTGATCAGATGTTGGTTTCAGCCTTCGTGGTTAATATTTGGGTAATTATTCTCTTGTTGATTTACGGTTAGTGACTGATGAATTGGAATGAGGCGTATGTTGTGCTTGTGTAACACTTGTTTATTATATACGCGAGTTATTCAGAAAGACCGGGTTTATCCCATTCTGAATAACTGATTCGACGATAAGTCGAAGATGAAGACGGTGGTTGAAGACCGGAGGTCTTCACGTCGTTTGGATAATTACTAATGGTCTTGATTGGGCTGTACACCCAAGAGGAGGGAATCAGTTAGTGATCGTCCAGACGTACTTGGAGATCGATGGATATGCGAGGTACAAGGTGCCTCCGGTTTCGTTCAGACCCAGAACGAACTTGTAAATGGACTGTGTGTCTGACATTGGATATCATTCTGTGTGATTAATGGATATTGGTTGCATGGAGTGGTTTGCCTGTGTGGCATGCTAAGATGCAAATGATCAAGGCTTCTGTTGAAAAGTAGAGTCTTGTGGTTGATGATCAAAGCACAGCCTGTGTGGCACAGCTTTGTGTAGCGTTATTTCGCGAGCCTCACGCCCCGGTTGTGAACCAGAAACGGGAGAGGACATCAGGGTGGGCATGCATTTCCTTCTAGATAGAAGTGGCGTCAGGCGCCTCGGATATATCGGTGACTATGTGAAGCCGATGGAGTCATTCGTTGACTCATTTACGCCCCAAAGGGCGGGGAAACGCAATGTTCAGGCATTTTAATCCACATCGGTGGACCGGCCCTGACGATCCAAAGGTCATTCGAGCTCTGACCTGAGACATAGGCTAGATTGTCTCGAATCGGTGAGGACTATCTTTTGCCTCAGTTCACAGATGGAAATCCAACTTCCAAATACGTGATGTTTCGGTTTTAGTTGTAATCCTATATATGGCGACATAGTGGGATGGGGCACTCATGCCGTCTATGATTGATATTTATGATTGTATATAAAATCAGAAATAAATTGGAAATGAACTAAGAGGGGTGGTTTCCTGGGTATTGGTCTGATGTTGGTTTCGGCCTTCCGGGTTAATACTTAGGAAATCGTTCTCTTACTAATTTACGGTTGGAGTCTGATTAAGAATCGAAAGATAAAATTTCGCATATCAAGCATTCTTTGGCTGTTATAAGGTAAAACCCTATCCTCCGGCTTGCGTTGCATTATGTGATGGGACCTGGGTCTTATAATAGCTTCATTTTTCTTTATTTAGCATTACGCTGTTTGTTTTATGCACTGGTATTCTTGGGAGGAAACCCGTTCCATGTTATACGGCGTGGTCCCTTGATTTACCTAACTTTAAAATAAAGATTAATAACTGTTTTAATTCTCACACCAGTCACATGACTGACCTGGAGTTTATTGTTTTAACCTAAACTCTGGGTGCCCTTATTTTCGACATGGGCAGCTAGTCGTTTTGGTTTTGCAGATTTGTATTCACAGGATCTTGGTTTACAGTTGGAATGATATTCGGAAAGCTTTGTATCTGTATATCTCCTTCAGTTTTGTTTTGTATTATTTTCCGCTATAGTGATGTATTTAAATGTAATCTAAATCTCTGATATTTTCTGTGTAATATTTATTCATACTCTGTATATTCTTATATTCTGATGGAATTGTTGTAATTAACAATGAAATGTTCTTCTGTTTGCATTCTGATTCGTCTTGTCCTCAAAGTAATTCGTTCTTTCCTTACCGGGGAAGTTACGTGTTATCACAGTGGTATCAGAGCTTTGGTTTACAAAGCTCAGAGAACAAGACACATTAGAACCAAATGAAAGAATTCATCAGAGATTGGATTATTAATATCCAATGAGAATGACTCGTTAGAGATAGGATCAGTAGTATCCTAGAATGAGTGTGAAGAGTAGTGTTTTTGAAAAATAAAAATGAAAACAATTTTGTTTTGAAATTTAAATCGTTGTATACGTATTTGATTATTTATTTTATATTGAATTTGGACAATCCAATATATAAAGATTTTGCATATACGTCTGATCCGCGTGTATTCGAAGTTTTAATATATTGGGTAGATATAGAATTACACTCTAGTCGCCCGGGGGTGATTCTGATGATTGATATATCATCATTAGAATTTATATTCGAGTGATGAAGGTGTGATATCTATATATTTCCCTTAGACTGGTGTGAGAACCATTAGATAGGGCTTATTGTTGTGATTTGGCATCAAAAATCTGATTTTTTGACTATATATCAAAGTTATGAATTTGAAATGATAATCAACTAATTGATTGCTGATTTTGTTGTTTGATTATTGTTTGAATAATTAAAATGTTGAAGCTTTAGCCAAATTGATCAAATAGTGAGTTGTATTGGAAATTTGTCGCATTTGCATGCATATACATGTACTTACATTGAACAGGTCTTAGCAAGGAGGCTATAGAAGAGGAATAAAATTGTTTGCCCGACAAATAAGTACATGTTTATTGTATTTCCTTGGGTTTGGATGATTTTGTGAGCCGATTGGCTTGCCGCTTGGCTTTTTCTTTTTCTTTTGGATTGAAGAAGGCCATGGGAGGCTATATGAAATATCCCGAAGTCCCCGGTGCAGGGGAGGTTATGGCGAAATTTTTCTAAAATTTAGGGTGTTAGCCAAATTTTTGAAAAATTTGAAAAGTTCTTAAAAACTAAAAAGTTGAAGAACTTAAGCCGTAAAGTAAACAATGAAACTTGAGTTGATTAGTTAAACAACTTTCGGCTTCGTTCCTTTTCGGGGACGAAAAGTTTTAAGTGGGGGAGATTGTAATAACCCGGAAATCCGAGCCAATTTAAAAAATTTATTTTGGCAATTTTGATAAATTTTGATTATTTAAAATGAATTATTTTAAATAATAATGACGAGAAATTTATTTTGAATAGAATTAGAACGTATATATTTATTCAAATCGTCGTTAGAATATAAATAATTTATTTTAATTATATAACGAGCCTAAAATGGCGCGGTAGTTCGATAATTCGATTTCAAATTTCAAATCAATGTACCAAGCGCAAAATAAACTGGATTTTGGCAAAACCAAAAATATTCGAATCTATTTGAGAATATCTTTCCAACGAATCCGAAAAATTGAAATTTCATAGCGGGGATAAAATGTTATGACCAATTGAAATTTCAGAATAGTCGCTATGGAATTTCGGCCCTTAAAAATAGCCATTTTGCAAACGACCTCGGTTTTCGACGAAACCACTTTTGTTGGATCCGCGATGTCAAGTTATTGCAAGGTTTCAAAATTCGTAATTTTTCAAATCAATATGTGAGCGTGGCAAAGGAAAACGCGTTTGACCAATTTCAGTTGATTTTAATCGACTGGAAAATGACCATTTTTCAAACGATCTCAGAATTCGATGAAATTTGTTTTGTTAGGACCGTATCGTCAATACGAAGCTAGAAAATATTTTTCGGGAATTTTTAGAGAATGTATGTGGCCCCGGTAAAATGAAATGCGCGTTCAAATTCAATATATAGATTTATATTTTGATTTTGACGAAAACTGATCGAAACGATCGAATCAGCCTACGATACATATCCCATTGTGTTCGGAATGGGGGTAATTAGCTATGGACGACAGTCGGTGTGTTTGATTTTGAGGTCAAACTAAAAAGGTACCTTTTTGAAATAATTAGATAATTAAATAATATATAATAAAACTCCCTTTCATCTCCTATAACCTTCAGGCCCCCTATTCAAATCGATTTTCAGTATAGAAAAAAAAAGAAAGAGGGGCGCGGCGGCCTCCTCCATGACATCACCATCGCGCGCCGCCCCCCTCAGGAGATCGATGATGCCAGAGCCCCCCTCCTCCTCTCGCACACCTCCTCCCCTTCTCCTTCTCCCTCTTCTCTCCATTCCCCAAAAACCGTCGAACCCCCAAACCACCTCGCGCCGGCCCCCATACCCGCGTAACCACCTCCTCCTGACCTCCTCCGATTCCAGCGTGAAACCCCCCCTCTCATTTACGTTGTAAGTTTTTTTTTATTATCTCTGTTTTTTATTTTATTTTCCCTTTCGTTTATATTTTCTTGTTTATAAAAATTAGGTTTTTAAAGTATATAAAAATCAGATCTTTAATGTAGAAATACTTTGGATTTTTTTTTTGAAGGAAAAGGAATGGATTTTTCATAGTAAAGTTTACATTTTTATATAGAAGAAAATGATTTTTATTTAAGTGTAAGGCATAAAAAGGTTTGGTTTTTAATAATGAAAAATGATTTTTAAAACAAACCATAAAAGATAAGATTTTTGGAAAAGATTAAATTTTTGTAAGTGAAAGATTAGGTTTTTGGTTAGGAAAAAGACTTGATTTTTATATAATCAAAGTTAGGTTTTTATAAACAAAAAGATTCGATTTTTATATTTGATAAAGATATGATTTTTATAAAGTAGTGGCAAATATAAAAATATAATTTTTATAGTATGGAAAGAATAAAAATACGATTTTTATATTATATAAATAGTAAAAATTCGATCTTTGTATTAGAAGTAGAGATAAAAATAGAATTCTTATCTATATAGTAGCGATATAAAAATAGAATTTTTATCCATATAGAGTGATTATAAAAATAGAATTTTTATATGCATAGCAACAATATAAAAATGTGATTTTTATATATGTAGTGGCTACGGTCAACGAAATTGATAAAAGGTGGGCACGACGAAGATTTCTACATATGAAGAGTCGTGGCATTTGGTTTAGCTAGTCGGTGAGAACTTCTCAATTTTAATTTAATTTTCTAGTTAAAATATATACTAGGATGCAAACGGTGTTTAGTAGCACCCTACACCCGTCGTCCACAGACCATGGACGGCTTGTTTGTTTATTTGTTTGATTTTGAGGTGTAGTTGATTGTGTGATGTGGATTGAAATAAAAAATATTTTTATAGTTAAAAATAGAATTTTTAACGTGTATATGAATGGAAATAAATTAATATAAACAAATCGAACGATTTGTTTATATACACACATTTGACTGATATTGATTGGGACGATAAATTTTACACATCGCCCAACTGCACAAATAAAATCTGTGTTTGATTGTTTGAAACCCCACACGGGTATTGGGATGATATATGACATACACTAATCCCATCAATTAGTTGTATGTCGATCGATTGATTGACAGACTGTTATGAGCATTAAATATTTATATTTGATGCTTATGCAGTGTAGAATGCACTTTGGATGATGGTTGATTATTTGTCATTGTTGATATATACATGCGTTGTATGGAAATCCATAGAAATAAAATCTATGGTAATTGATTGGGCCTCATTCCGGTTTTGAAATAGAATATTTAAAGAGAAATATTTGAATAAAATATTTGAGAAGAAATATTTGGAACGAAATATTTGAATAAAATATTTGAAATAGAAATATAAAAAGCCGTGTTGATTAGATATGCGCTATTTTGACGCGAACGATATTTATATCGATTATATTCGTTTTTATAATGAATATTGAAAAGTGATTTCAAAATCGAATATTTTGAAATGAAATTCGAATTAAATGGAATTGAAACGAATTAGAATTCGAATTGAAACGAATTAGAATTCGAATTGAATTGAAAATAAAATGAATTCGAATCGAATTGAAATTGTATGGAAATCAATTTGAAATGAATTCGAATTGAATTGAAATTGAATAGAAATCGATTTGAAATAAATTCAAAATCGAATGGAAATTGAACTGAAATTGAAAACGAACTGGAATTGAATTGAAATCAAATTGAAATGAACTTAAAACGAATTTATAAGGAAAAATTTAATTTTGATTAGAAATTGAATGTGAAGTTGAAATCGTTTTGAAAACGAATTTAAAACGATTTATAAAATACGTTTTTAAAGGAAATCGATGAAGTATATATTATATATATTATATATATAATATAATGGCCTGAATAGAACGCGCCGCGCCGCGGCAGTTCGCGAATTTCGACCATTGACTTCGAACGGATATTGCGGGAGATCCGACCGTCGGATTCTCCTAAAACCAGAACCTTTACGTTCGTATCGAAAGGAGCTTTCTAACGAATATTAGAAATTAGAAATCTAACGGCTGAATTTGGAATTATGTCCAAATCAAATTTGGAAAAGGTCGATGTAAGTGCAGTTCGATGGCCGTTGATGGAAATCGACTGTACGGGCCTTGATAAAATTAATAATAATAATAGTAATTTGTGTAAAATCATAATATATGATTTGTGAAGAATTGGGGTGAAAAACTCCATATTTGAAAAGGTAAAAATAGATTTTTATCGAAATGAACTAGTTTTGAACTAGGATTATAATTCTATTTATTTTAAAAATAAATAAAGTGGATTTGAAATGGTTTTAAAAGTAACCAGAAGTTCCAATAATTGAATTGGAATGGATTTGAATCGAAATTATCTTTGGAATATTTCGATGTTGGATTTCGCGATGATACAGATATTGTTATGGGAATTTGAAAGATATATATATATATATATATATATATATATATCGTTATTTCCAATACGATATTTGTTGGTCGTAGAATTTGATATTGAGTATAAGCCGATGTATTTTCCATTCAGAGCCTTGTATTTAATATCGAATGTGATTTGGGTTTGTCGTGAATGGTGTCTTCATTAACACTGTTCTTAAACCCAGTTGAGAAAAAGATAAAATCTTTTTATTTAGATTTAATGAGGTACCAATTAAATGGTATTTAATTGAAATTGAAATTGAATTTATTTTTGGGTTTATCGTGAACATTATTTTAAATAACACTTTTTCTTTAACCCGATAATTAATGGAATGTGATTTTGGGTTGTCGTGAACGGTATCTTCAATAATACTGTCCTTAGACCCAACTGAGTTAAGAAAATCAGAAACTAACTGGAGATTAGTTAAGTTGAATGGTTTCTTGGGTATTGATCTGATGTTGGTTTCGGCCTTTGGGGTTAATACTTAGGGAATTGCTCACTTGCTATTTTATGGTTAAAAGCTGATAGAATGGAATGATATTTTGGGTTTATCGTGAACCGTGTTTTAAATGACACCGATTCTTTAACCTAGTTAAAGATTAAAACTAAGTGGAGTTTTAATGAATCTTTAATTAGATTGAAAAGATCGAGAATGGAGTATCACCAGTTTTGCTCTAGGCGATAGTTAAATATTTAATTAGATTTGAACGTGAAATGGTAATTGAATTTACCGATAACACCGTGGTGTTAGATATGAAGCATTACCAGTTTTACTTCATGGGATGAATAGGTTGGGATTGGGAAATTAAAACAAATGATTACTTCGGTAAGGTTCGTTAATCCCGACCTGCTTGAATTGATATTCAAAGGAAATTTAAAGTATAAATTTAAAAGAATTTATCTTTGATAAAATTAATGGGAACCTTTCCCTAAGAATGTGAAATTTAGAAACTAACTGTAGGTTAGCTAAGCAGAACGGTTTCCTGGGTATTGATCTGATGTTGGTTTCGGCCTTCGGGGTTAATATTTGGGGAATTATTCTCTTGTTGATTTACGGTTAGTGACTGATGAATTGGAATGAGGCGTATGTTGTGTTTGTGTAACACTTTTTTATTATATACGCGAGTTATTCAGAAAGACCGGGTTTATCCCATTCTGAATAACTGATTCGACGATGATCGAAGATGAAGACGGTGGTTGAAGACCGGAGGTCTTCACGTCGTTTGGATAATTACTGATGATCTTGATAGGGCTGTACACCCAAGAGGAGGGAATCAGTTAGTGATCGTCCAGACGTACTTGGAGATCGATGGATATGCGAGATACAAGGTGCCTCCGGTTTCGTTCAGACTCAGAACGAACTTGTAAATGGACTGTGTGTCTGACATTGGATATCATTCTGTGTGATTGATGGATATTGGTTGCATGGAGTGGTTTGCCTGTGTGGCATGCTAAGATGCAAATGATCAAGGCTTCTGTTGAAAAGCAGAGTCTTGTGGTTGATGATCAAAGCACAGCCTGTGTGGAACAACTTTGTGTAGCGTTAATTTGCGAGCCTCACATCCCGATTGTGAACCAGAAACGGGAGAGGACATCAGGGAGGGCATGTGTTTCCTTCTAGATAGAAGTGGCGTCAGTGGTTTTACACGCCCTGACGAGTTTGACTTATGTGGTCGTTGCTGTTGCGAGGCGCCTTGGATATATCAGTGACTATGTGAAGCCGATGGAGTCATTCGTTGACTCATTTACGCCCCAAAGGGCGGGGAAACGCAGTGTTCAGGGATTTTAATCCACATCGGTGGATCGGCCCTGACGATCCAAAGGTCACTCGAGCTCTGCCTGAGACATGGGCTAGATTGTCTCGAATTGGTGAGGACTATCTTTTGCCTCGGTTCACAGATGGAAATCCAACTTCCTAATACGTGACGTTTCGGTTTTAGTTGTAATCCTATATAAGGCGACCTAGTGGGATGGGGCGCTCATGCCGTCTATGATTGATATTTATGATTGTATATAAAATCAGAAACTAACTGGAAATGAACTAAGATGGGTGGTTTCCTGGGTATTGGTCTGATGTTGGTTTTGGCCTTCGAGGTTAATACTTAGGAAATCGTTCTCTTACTAATTTACGGTTGGAGTTTGATTAAGAATCGAAAGATAAAATTTCGCGTATCAAGCATTCTTTGGCTGTTATAAGGTAAAACCCTATCCTCCGGCTTGCGTTGCATTGTGTGATGGGACCTGGGTCTTATAATAGCTTCATTTTTCTTTATTTAGCATTGCGCTGTTTGTTTTATGCACTGGTATTCTTGGGAGGAAACCCGTTCCATGTTATACGGTGTGGTCCCTTTATTTACCTAACTTTAAAATAAAGATTAATAATTGTTTTAGTTCTCACACCAGTCACAAGACTTACCTGGAGTTTATTGTATTAACCTAAACTCTAGTTGCCCTTATTTTCGACACGGGCAGCTAGTAGTTTTGGTTTTGCAGATTTATATTCACAGGATCCTGGTTTACAGCTGGAATGATATTCGGAAAGCTTTGTATCTGTATATCTCCTTCAGTTGTGTTTTGTATTATTTTCCGCTGCAGTGATGTATTTAAATGTAATTTAAATCTCTGATATTTTCTGTGTAATATTTATTCATACTCTATATATTCTTGTATTCTGATGGAATTGTTGTAATTAACAATGAAATGTTCTTTTGTTTGCGTTCCAATTCGTCTTGTCCTTAAAGTAATTCGTTCTTTCCTTACCGGGGAAGTTATGGGTTATCACAATCAGAGTACACCACTTACACACAGCGGAAATAATAATAGCTATATAATCCTGAAGCCTCCTGCTTCAAGCTTCTCTAAGTATATCTTTAAAGACCTGAACTACTTGACTGCCCGTACAAATTTGGGCACCTAAGAGTTTAGGTAAAACAAAACAAAATAAACTCCGGGTCAGTCATGGGACTGGTGTGAGTTTACTCAAATCATTTGGTTTAACTTTTCAAAATCCTTTTCAAAAGAAATGGTAATCGTAAGACTGATCCACACATAAACAATGACGGTTTTTACCTTACGATACACCAAAACAGTTTTGGAAATCAATACTTCTCTGATATTATAATAATGTCTAATCACAAGTAATTAACAATCTAGTAGAATGCTTGCATCTCACGTTCCACATATATAGTATACAAACAAAACCGCGGGCGCTTATTGGAGATTGGATTCCGACTATGACAAGGTATGGGACCACCTGCCGATAGTGTATCTCTAGAGACGAATGCACAGGGTTCAACAAGAACGTCTTGCAACCCGGCCCACACATGACCGACCACTCATTTCGCTTGAGTGTATCGAATGTATACCACCAACTGTTGGGAGCTACCCACCGTTTCCCGAAAAGGGACAGCATCGAAAATAGATAAAAGAATGAAATGGATTTTCTCTAGATAGGTGATATACACCCAAATGGGAGTGACCCGCTTAGCCATGTTGCCTGCCCGATTTCTGTCATTTCCCGGTCGATGAGGCTTGAGGTCATGACGTATCTTTTGACAGATCATACATTCATTTACGTTGAATGCCATATCGTCATACCTGCCAAAACACAAATTTATTTCCTAAAAAATACCATGGGTATAAAGCTAAGAGAAACGAATTCCTCCGGCCCCAAACGTAAGTACGTTTGAAGAGATCAACTTACGCGATCTGTTAGATATACTCTGTCAGACATTCGTCCATTCACGTTGTCCTGGGACTGGACAAACCGAAGGCACTATTCTGTAAACAGGATAGACCTTGCATAACTATGTCTTTAATTATCTTCATCATAATTGATCGCAACACTCACGTTCATACAGAGTGGTTTTCAGATAATGAATCTGATCCTGGTCTCTCCGTATTGACGACGGAAAAATGATCAAAAACTTCGATAGTTGGTGGTTTAACTATCAAAGAAAAATAGGTATGCAACCAATGATCTTATTTCCAGATAGAAATTCGATTGGTCAATCATCAATCAACACTGATCTCCTTTAATTTAATTTATCATTAATTTATTCATTTCCCATTTCTATATATTTGTAAATTCTTATTTTCTAAATTTAGAAGATATACTTTATTAATCATTGGAAAACATTTCCATATTTGTTCCCATTCCTTATTTTCTATGTTAGAAAACATTTTTGATTTTTATTTGGAAAACATTTCCAAAACTCCTTCATTCGATTTAAATGGATGTTTAAATAAAACATCCCTAAGACAATTCAAACCATTACACTCATTAACTAAATTCACTTAACCAACCTTCACAATCGAACCTTACCCATCCCTTAGTTAAAAACGAAGTCAATCATGTTGGGGTATAATTACCTCTCAAACCTTAACTGAACAACATTTCTAACTTCGAAATCGACAAGGTTCACCTTCTAAATCTTTAACAAACTTCCTTACGAAATTATCGGATTCTATTTATGAATCCACTTCTTTATTTTAAAACATTGATTATAACCATAGCGTTATAATCCCTTCTTCTTAAATATCTAACTTCAAAATATAACTTTTATTCCTTAATTTAACTAAATAACTAAATAGACAATTTATGAAGACATCATTAAATCTTGATTGAAACGGAAAGTGTACTTTTCCCGAATTCGATATAATCAAATTTCAATGTATAACTCTCTTTCAAATAATCTCTATTCGAAAACTCCTTTTCGAATAAACTATATTCGATAACTCTTTCTTCGAATAAGTATATTCGATAATCTTTCTTCGAATAACTATATTCGATAATCTCTCTTCGAATGATTTACATTCGACTAACTCTCTTCGAATGATTTACATTCGATTAATCTCCTTTCTAATAAACTATATTCGATTAAATCCCTTAATTCTATTCAAATTAACTATTTTGAATAACTCCTTTAATTCTATTTGAATAAACTATTTCGAATAACTCCTTTAATTCTATTCGAATAAATTATTTCGAATAACTCCTTTAATTCTATTCGAATAAATTATTTCGAACAACTCCTTTAATTCTACTCGAATAAACTATTTCGAATAACTCCTTTAATTCTATTCGAATAAATTATTTTAAATAACTCCTTTAATTCTATTCGAATAAACTATTTCGAATAGCTCCTTTGGATTAACTTTGTTTGATTAACTCATCTTAACTAACTCAACTTGATTAACTTGATTAACTCAACTTATTTAACTCCTATCGAATAACTAATATTCGACTAACTTATATTCGAATAACTATGTCTGTTTTAACTTTATTTCGAATGGCTAATATTCGATTTAACTCCATTCGCTTGACTCTAGATCGTAGCGATCACAATGGTTACACCTAATTCCCTCAGGAAACATCCGACCGTCGTAGGCTATCTGCAGCCCTGCGAATTACGCTAGCAGTTGTACGAAATGGCAACTCATCCTGAATAACTATGTTTGACTAACTCTATCCCAACCAAATAACTATATTCGATCTACTCTAATTGAATAACTAATATTCAATTAATCCTAATTCAATTAACTATGTTCAATTTACTCTATCTGGTTAACTCTATCTAATTAACTCTAACTGGTTACCTCTAACTGATTAACTCTAATCAATTACTCTAATTCGATTAACTCTAATCGATTACTCTGATTCGATTAACTCTAACCAATTAACTCTTAATCGACTAACTCTTCGTCCATATTCAGTTTCAAATATCGATGTTGAAATCGATCCTTACTTCTCTATATAAGTCCTGACTTATATATTCTATTTATCCAATGATAAATATATTATTCAATTTATAAAATATATTTTATAAATTTATCTTCTTACTTTATCTGTTAAAAACAGATCTCTCTTAAATGTTCACTTTGAATTCATATTCGTTTATACCCGTGTGCGAAGCACGGGTCTAATCCTTCCTAGTGTAAAATTTTCTTTTTATACAACTCTATTCATTTTTCAAGTATTTCCTTTTTTTATAATCTATTTATTTTCGAAATAAATATTTCCTTTATAATTCTATTTATTTCCTATATAAATATTTCTTTATGATTCTATTTATTTTCTAAATAAATATTTCTATTTATAATCTATTCGTAAATGTTTTACAAGTATTCCCTTTTCAATTCTATTTCTAAATGATTTACAAATATTTCCTTTTTTATTTGTTTTCACAAATATTTCCTCTTTGTATTTTATCATATTTATTTCCCTAAATAAATATTTCTTTTTATAATATCATATTTATAAATGTTTCTTTTTATAACATCTTTTGATTTTATAAATATTTCCTTTTTCAATATAACATTGAAATTTTACTTTTTAACATTCTAGTACTCCTTATGGTATTTAACGTACCATATAACAATGATCAGTATCATTCAAACATACAAAATCAACAACAGATTTCATATCACATCATATAACACAATATATGGAAAAACAGTAAAATAAATGTTGAGGAACCCAGTTTGGTCCCTCTGACCTGTTTCCCTGCATCCACAGATGTTAATCACATAAATAACACAAAATTGAAATATTCTGATAACAGAATCAATATTCGATTAACAATTTATGTCTATATCGTTATCTATATTTTCAACCAATTTACTAGCAGTTCAACCAAACAGCCAACACACAGCAAACAACCATCATTTATAAATTCTAAAAATATTTTATAAAAAATATAGATTGAGCAGAGTTAGTGAGATTTACTCACATTGGTCGGTTTATCGTTAAATAACGATAATTGGTCATAGATTTGATTCAGGCGTTTAATTTCACCATAAATCCAAACTAGCTCCAATTCACTCCCGGTCAGTCCATGGTGTAGCCACTGTCCATACGGTCCCAACGGATCCAACCGTTCAAAATTCTGACATCGTATGCAACAGATATAAATTTTATAAGTTTACACTATATTTAAAATTAAATAAAACTTAACACTTTATATTTGAATGGGCCTCACCCTCAAATCTTGGCCCATAGCCCACTACTGCTTATCCTTCTTCCCTGCACGAACTCGCAAACTCCAATAACACCCCAACGCAAGAAATCATGGCCATTACCCATTTTTCAAGCCACCAGAACTTCCTCCATACTCCACGATTCACCAAACCAATATCACCAAACTCTTTCTCTCCAGAATCTCCTTACCTCCATATGCTTCAATCTCCATTCGGCACTCCTCAAGAAATGGCGACGACACACCTGCTCACGCACCCTACAGGTTTTGAACGACATTAATATTCACCGAACTCTACAAAAATTTGCATGCAAGCTTGAAATCAACCCACAAATTTATTTACATACTCCATTCCATCCATCGACGCATCAAACTCATTATAATGGGAACTCTAACCACTGCTTGATCTTTCCAGCGAACTCAAATTTTTGTCGAGTTGGATAAAAATTGTACCAGTGGAAAGAGAAACTCAATACGAATCCATATAACCATGTTTCATGATTTTAGGATTTTAGTGTGAATTGTTTGGATTTTTCGAAGGTTGGTTTTCACTGTGGAACTTTGTTTGAGTGGCAGCGTGAGTTTTTTAGAAGACTGGAGGATGATTTAGGGTTAGGATGGGTTAAGATGTATTTATAGGCAGGATATATATTTTAATATTCGAATATTATATTAAATTTTAGGCAACCGCTATTTTTTCGTCCTCTAAAATTCCTGTAATCACACATGACATTCAAAAATCACGAAACTGGACATATAGCTACAGTTCGACATTGCGGACCCAACGAAAGTGGTTTCGTCGAATTCTGACTCCGTTTGCTCACACAACGTATTTTTAACTGTCAAAATATCGAATTTTTTTCACTCTAAAAATCCGTACGGCTACATACTGACTCTAAAAATCATGAAACTTGAAATATAACAATAATTTAATATTACGGATCCAACAAAATTAGTTTCGTCGAAAACAGAGGTTGTTTGCAAAACTGGCTATTTTTAAAGCTCTAAATAACCCATTTAAATATATAAATATATTTAAAAATAATTAAATTTAATAGTTAAAAATAAATATTATCGTATATATTCACAATAGAATATCATACAGCTCCAATTGGATTTATAACTCGATATTTCAAATCCAGTGTTACATCGATATTCGATTTATATTTAAAAATCCATTTTAAAATATAAATAAATCGATATAAATTATAAAGGAATTCCATAGCGACTTTTCTAAAATTTGATTTGGACATAACTAAAAATCTACATGACGAAATCCTGATTTTTCTCTTCCACTAGAAAAATATACTTTACCAGCACCGAAAGTTTCTTGTTTCCCAGAAATCCAATTTAAAACGGACCCTGTATATTCAATTGAAGTTCAAATCGTCAAATAGCGAACTGCAGCGCCATTTCGAGCTCGATTATAATTATAATATAATTATACATTCAAACTTCGTTTATATAATATATTCGTTATTCTAATTAAATTCCAAACTGAATTATATATATTTTAAATTGTCCAGTTCACACCATATCGTCAATTCACTATTTCCGACTATTTAAGAATTAAATATATTATTTAATTAAATTAAATATTCACTATTATTTAATTCTACGACCATTCAAATCTCTAAATCACTATTTATATAATCAAATAATTTAATTATTATACGGAAAAATACGGGTCGTTACAGGTTGTTTGTTGTTTGATGATTGCTGAATGATATTTATATATATTGACTGAATCAATTAAATTAAATGTTTGTTTAATTTAGTTAAAACCAAATCGTTATTCTAATGATTAGAACCAATTTATGTAACTTACATTGTTGGTCATGTTTATATTTATATAAACGTGTTAAATTAAATGATTGACGTTATATTATTGTTATTCGATGTTTATAGAAATTATTAGTTAAATTGTATATTCCCATGAATAATGATTGTATTAGGATAACATACTTGGATGCACGAAATAACAGGTTAGAGGGATCCAGCTGGATTCCTGACCCCTAAAAGTTAAATTTTATTATATTATAATATATATTGAATAATATGAAATTGTGATGCAGAGATTAACAGGTTGGAGGAATCCAACAAGATTCCTCACTAATATTGATAATGTTTATCGATATGATTTCTTGCGTTCATTGGAATGTGAAATTTGTTTACATTTCACGGTTTGGTACTTAGTAGATATTTAGCTCTTTAGTACCGTTGATAATATAAAATATTTTTGGAATCGATGTTAAATCAATTCCGAACGTTTCAAAGTTATATTTATATATGGATTTGAAATACAATGTTTATTTTAAAAATAAACGTTGAAGTTTTTATTTATATTTTTACAACTATTTAAATTAGAAATTAATGGGAATTCTAAGAAATTAATAAATATATGCTTAAGCGGTATAAACTGAATTAAAATGTTAAAATGGTTATTTTAAGGCCTTAAGTGCGGTAAATGGAATCTAGAAGATTTTTTTTAATATGGAAATGGACTTGTGGAACTGGAAATATATATGAATTGATTTAAAATAAATGAAAAGGGTTTCATAACATATGAACGTTTTTAGTAGACGTTGTTTACAAAAATGCGAAATGCGATTAATTAACATTTGTGAATGAAATTAGTGAATAAATGGATTTGGAAATGGAATGTGAATATAGACGTGTACTTTTAAAATATGAAACCAAATTTTAATATCGGATATAGAGCATGGATATTTTAAATGGTTTATAAAATGGATCGATTGAGTTGGAAATTATAAAATTGATTTATAAATGTTAAGAGAATTATTTGGGGAAAAGCGGTTAAGGAAAATTTAAATGAATGGATATGGAATTTAGAAAGGGTTAAGAATTTGTAAACACAAGGTGAAGGGGTTTTGAAATGGAATCTATAATATTTGTTTATAGAGGTTAAGTTGAACTATTTTAATTAATTTTATAAAATGATATTTAAAATAAAATTGGAAATGATTTGTAATGTCTCGGGTTTTTTGTGATTTAATCATTTATTTAATTGTTATAATATATTGGTATGATAATTTATGTAAAGGGCAGAAAATCCGTACCCTTTGAGCTAACGGATTACAACCCACGTTCAACCTAAATTGCACGACATTATGAATCTTTAATAGAAGAAAGTAGAGGATGAGAAGTATGAAGAAAGGAATATTAGAATAGAAGAATAAGAAGAACATCAGAATCTCACAATGGAACAAGTAAAACGTAATATATCAAATTTCTTTACACAAAAAGAAACTGTATATACATACCAATCATCAGAATACATCATATATAAGACACAACGGAAATAAACACTAAATAACTAATGGTGAAGCCTCCTGCTTCTAGCTCGTCAAACTCCAAGCGGAACCTAACCTGTAAATATACTCGGTCAGACCCGAGCCCATTCGAAGCAAAGAAAAATTCACCCAGATCAGTCTGAAATACTATTCAGTGATAAATTCACAACAAACAACTTTCTTAACTATAGAAATCCTTTCTGAAAGAAAAGGATAACAGTAAGACCAGCCCACACATAAACACGGACGGTTTTTACCTTACTATAACGCAAAATAGATTTGATATATCAAAACCCAGTGATATTATAACAATGTATATCAAATCACAAATAAATAACCATCTATTAGAACTCTTGCATCTCACGCTCTACATATTTATTGTAAAGTCAAAAACCGCGTGCCGCTTATTGGAGATTGGATTCCAACTATGACAAGCTATGGGACCACCTTCCGACCAGTGTACTCTAGAGGGGATACACTGGTGTTCAACAAGAACATCTTGCAACCCAGCCACACATGAACGACCACTCATTTAGCTTGTGTGTATTGAATATATTGTCACCCATTACAGTTTTAAGGGCCCACCGTACATCCCTGGAGATACAAAAACGAAAGAAGAACAGAATGAATTTTCTCTAGATTGTGACAATATACCCTGCTTAGGAATGACCCACCTAGCCATGGACTGCCCGATGTCTGTCATTTCCCGGTTGATGAGGCTTGAGGTCACATTTATCTTTTTAGAATAGAACATCTCCACTTATTGAATGCCACACCATCAAATTCGTCAAATCACTAATTGACGTCCACAAATATACCCTGGGTGTTAAGCAAGAGAATTTCTCCGCCACCAAACTTGGTATATTTGAAAATATCAACGTACGTGACCCTCAGGAAATACTTTGTCAGACATTCGTCCATACAAGTCATCCAGGAACATGATGAACCGAAGGTACACTCCTACCGCATCGTATATAGAAATCACCCCAAGGATCAGTAGTGAGTAGTCCTTGCAAATCCATAAATCCCAATCACAACAGAACCACGGTGTATCTCTTTTATGGGAGTGACCCAGAGATTATAAGTAGTTCTTCCATTTCATGAAGATCTACGGTCTTCAATGCTCCATCTTTTATTTTCGAAAATTAGCTTTGAATGCTACGTTTATTCGAAGTGGTTTTAGGTCTAGTCCCCAGTCTGATCTCTTCAAAACAACACGTCTGACGTTCCAATAGAATATTTCATTGATAGTTGGGTTTTTAACTATCAATCTTAATAATATTGTTAAGTACATTGGCAGCTCAGACCCTTTGATAAAACCTATTCATTTAAACCACATCATTGATTTTGTAATTCAATCTTATATATTTATCTTAACCAATCCCTTTGAACTCGTCATTTTGAAAACAATAGCCAAACCCTTCTTTTCCTTGAAAATATCATTATAATCTCATAAACCAATTTACTATTTCCTTTACCACTACAAACCAATGCCATCTCTTGATAATAGCGAAGTCGTTCAAGTTGGGGTATTTTAATTACCTCTCAGACCTTGATCAACAACGTTCTTATCTTAATAAAAGTTGGCAATTCAAAAATCCAGTATATTTCTCCCATTTCCATTTCCACATACTATTTAATTTAAATATGGTTTTATAAACTGAAACGACCCAAACTTCCCTGTAAAGGAAAGCCCGGATTGAGTTGAGAACACGACAAATCAGAACACGGACAGAAGAACATTTCATTTCTTGTTACAACTATTTACATTAGAGTACAAGAATATAACAGAGTATGAATAAATATTACACATAGGAAAATATCAAAGATTTAAAATTACAATGTAGCGGAAAAATATTACATAACACAACTGAAAGAAATATATGGATACAGAGCATTCTGAATATCCTGTGAACATAATATCTGCAAAACCAAAACTACTAGTTGACCGTGTGGAAAATAGGGGCACCCAGAGTTTAGGTTAAAACAATAAACTCTAGTTCAGTCATGTGACTGGTGTGAGAACTAAAACAACTATATAAACTTTACTTTAGAAATAAAGTAAATCAAGGGACCACACCCTATGACACGGAATGGGTTTCCTTCCAAGAATACCAGTGCATACAACAAACAGCGCAATGCTTTTTGGAAAAATGAAGCTATTATAAGACTTAGGTCCCATCACACAATGCAACGCAAGCCAGAGGATAGAGTTTTCCCTTATAATAGCCAAACATGCTTGGTACGTTTAAAACAAATAATTTTATGCTATTATAAGTGCATAGTGTATAAAACAATTTCAAATATAAATGTATCAATCATAGGCGGTATGGGTACCATCTATCATGTCGCCATACTAGGATCTACAATTAAAACCGAAATGTCACGTATTGGAAGTTAGATTTTCATCTGTGAACCAAGGCAAGGGATCGTCCTTACCGACTTTGAGACAATCTATCCTACCATGTCTCAGGCAAGTACTCAGTCAAGCCTTGAATCGTTAGGGCCGGTCCACACGAAGTGGATTAAAATGCCTGAACAGTGCGTTTCCCCACCCTATGGGGAGTAAGTCTGGTCAGTATGTCGACCATGTCATCCATCGGCCCCGTAGTGACCGATATATCTGAGGCGTCTCGCTATCCGTCATCTACATAAGTAAAATGTCTGGGCTCCATACCATGACACCACTCCTAGCTAGAAAGAAACACATGTCCTCCCCGAGGTCCTCTCCCATTTCTTGTTCACACCGGGGTGTGAGGCTCGCAAATTAACGTTATACACAAAGCTATGCCCTCTGAGGCCGTGCTTTGATCATCAACCAAAAGATTCTGTTTTTCAACAGAAGCCTTGATCATTTGCATCTCAGCATGCCATACAGGAAATTCATGCCATGCGACTGATGTCTATCGATAAATAACCTCTGAGCTCGTACGTCTCAGAGAATGGTGTTAAGCAAGAGAATAAATTCTCTGCCACCAAACAGATATATATTTAATAGAAATCAATCACATAGAATAAAATCCAATGTCAGACACACATCCATTTACAAGTTCATTCTGTGTCTGAACAAAACCGATAGCACCTTATTCCTCGTCCCATATGTCCAATACAGGAGAGAGGTCCTCGCATATGCGGTCGATCTCCAAGTACGTCTGGACGATCACCACTTATTACCTTGTCTTGGGTGTACAACCTAATCAAGACATCAGTAATCATCCGGACGATGTGTAACGACCCAGAAAATCTGAACCAATTTAAATTTTTTAAATTGGCTAAAATAATGTATTTTAAATATTTAAAATAAATATTTTAAATAATGGCAATGAAAAGTGAGTTTGAATCGACAATTGAAAACAAATATAATTAATTATAATTATAAACAAGGCATGAAATGGTGCTGCAGTTTCAAAAATTGAATTCAAACTTTGTCGGACTGTACCGGGTGCAAAATAAAACGGATTTTAGTGAAACCAAAAATATTTAAATCTGTTAGTGAATACCTTTCTAACGAATCTGAAAAATCGAATTTTCATAGCGGAAAGCAAAAGTTATGGCCAAATGAATTTTCAGAAAGGTCGCTATGGAATTTATATAGCCCATGAAACTGGCCATTTTGCATACGACCTCGGAATTCGACGAAACCACTTTTGTTAGATCCGGGATGTGAAGTTATTACTAGGTTTCAAATTTCATAATTTTTAAAGCTAGTATGTGAGCGTGGAAAAGGAAAATGTGTTTTGGTCCATTACAGTTAAAATGGATCGACTAGAAATGGGCCTTTTTGCAAACGGTCTCAGAATTGGACGAAACTAGTTTTGTTGGGACCGTATCGTCAAAACATAGCTAGATTTATTTTTTTGGAATTTTTCGAATCAGTTTGTGGCCCTGGCAAATTGAAATGTACGTTCAAATTAAATATTGAATATTTTATATTTTAATTTAAAGGAAAACTGACTGAATCAGTCAAATGGGCCTACGAAACATATTCCATTGTGTTCGGAATGGGCGTAAAACGCTAGGGACAACAGTCGTTGGGTTTAGATTGGTGGTCGCGCCAGAAAACCCCTTATAAAACCCATCGGCCAATCAAAATTTTTATAAAAAAAAATTCCTTTAATTTTCTCTCTCCCCGATATCGATTCACGGTGGAAAACCGCTCGTGCCTTCTCTCCTCCGTTCCTCCTCCTATAAGCAAAATTACGCCTTCCTCCTGTTGAAGATTTTGAAGAGCACGAGAAGATCTTCAAATCCATATGTAGTTTGGATTTTTTCATTGTGTGGATTGGAAGAACCGACGTCACGAAGTTCAGCACTGCGAACCGCCGCCGCATCCTCCTCCCTGCGTCGAAGTGGGCCCCACCTACCTCCGCCTGAGCGCCGTTCCGAGCACTACAAGGTGGTGTACTCCGATCGTCTCCAAGTTGCACGGATCGAAAGAAAAATTAAAACCAAGTTTTGAAGAAATCAAGCAGGTATCGGCAATTTTATTTAATTTGATTTTAACACCTTTAAAGTGTTGCAAACCTTTGAAAAATCATATCTTTTTTGTTCGTTATTTCGATGAAATAGGAAACATCGTGTCCGTGTGGACGTCTTCTACATTTTAGAAGAGACCGCATATTTTTCTGAGCCTTCTGCTATTTTTGGTGGAGTGGAACCCAATGTGAGATTTCTAATTTATAAACGATATGGAAAACGATGATGTATAAATTATATGGTCGATGTATGAGTTATATAAGCGTTGTACACCTTATGTATAAGCGTTGTATAAGTTGTACGTTCGATATATAAGTTATATATGCATTGCAAAAATTATATATGTGTTGAAATAGAAGTGAATTGCCATATATATATATATATATATATATATATATATATATATATATATATATATATATATACACACCCCTCATCCACAAACCATGGACGATATTTATTGATTGTGATTGGTGTGAAAATTGATTGATAGTGAATGATTTTTTGGGATTGTTTGTGGTTGGTATTGATTGATTGTGGTTGAAAAATACCCATTTGTGGTTGAGAAATATTTGGTTGAAACCACATAGGATTAGTTTGTGGAAATGAAATAAATATATACATGCCGCCTGCGTGCGAACTAGATGCATGATTCCCATTGTCAAAAACCGCGAGGTTTTAAGGTAGAGCGAGGAGCCGTACTAGGGACGGTCCCGGTTTTAACCACCCTGCCGTTATGCTACCGAAATTTTGAATAATATTCATGTGTTTGAATTATTTTCATTTGCTGAAACTATATTTATTCGTTGTATAGAAAACCTTCATGTGTTGAATGGTATTCATATTTTGAAATAAATCGTTTCAAAATATAAAATCACCTTTTATCAACTATATGGACTACGTAAAATAATCTCGTTTTAAAAGAAATTGTTTTATAATGAAAATTCTATTTTTATCACCTATATAAACTATATAAAATAATAGTGTTTCGAAATGAATTGTTTTACAATAAAGATCACATTTTTATTATATACATGAATTTTTGAAATGTGAAGTGTTAAAAATAGCCACTCGTTCAAATAAATATATATGAGTCGAAATATTCATTAATTAGCTAATGATATGATTTTTGCCTATGCATGCAACATCAGAATGAACGGTGTTTTTAAACCAAATGGAATCAAATATGAAGTTGAATGGAAAATGATAAGTGATAAGAACTGTATATATGTACATGCATATTTATTGAACAGGTTATAGCAAAGGGGCTAGAGAAGAGGAATAAAATTTTGTGCCCGACAAATAGGTACACATTTACTGTTTTGTTTAGGTGATGATTTTATGAGCCTGTTGGCTAGCCGCTTGGCTTTTTCTTTTTCTTTTCGACATGAGACGCCCGTGTGGCTATTTGGGAATTTTCCCAGCCCCTCCCGTACAAAGGAGGTTATAGCGAATTTTTCCTAAATTTAAAGGCATTAGTGAAATATTTGAAGTGAAAACGATATTGAAATTGTTGAATGAACTATATTTATATAAAAATATATATATAAATAAAATTAAAACGAAACATGGCCGTCAGTTCGTGTTTTGAAACCGTGATTTCAAACAACTAGTGCGGGAAATCCGACCATTGGATTTTCCCGAAACCGCAACCGTTGGGTTCGCCTTGGAAATAACTTTCCAACGGCACCAACTTTGTAAAAATCCAACGGTTGGATTGTCTGGAATGTTTAATTCAAATCTAAAGAAAAACAATGCCAGAATCGATTATAATTATATTTATATATAAATATAATTATATTTAATCGAATAACGACGCTGCAGATCGTATTTTGAAATCGAAACATCAAACGATTGTACCGGGAGATCCGACCGTCGGATTTTCCCGAAACTGGAACCGTTGGGTTCGTTTTGAAAAGACCTTTCTAATGATGTAAATTGTGTGAAAATCCAACGGTTAGATTTTCAGATATGTGTAAATCAAATCTGAAGAAAAACAGCGCCACGGCCGCGTTCTGGCCCGAAGCATCGTTTTGAATAAATTGTCTATTTTAAAATAAATAAAACTAGCGATAAATCGTTATAAAATATCATAAACGATATGGAATGGAAATAAACTGAATTTGCTCGATTTATGTGGTATTTGATCGTTGAATGTGTTTGGTGTGAAAATTACATTAAAGAACAAAATTGGTGTTGTCGAATGATTTAACCATTGAAATAAATTGATTTGAAATTCTAAATATACGTGAATTATTTGAAAAGGCCGAGTTATTTCTCATTTCGAATAATTGACCGACGATTGAAATTCGAAGATGAAGACGGTGGTCGAAGACCGGAGATCTTCACCTCGTTTGGATGGTAACTGAGGTCCTGATTGGGAGGCATCCCGAAATATGGATAATGAGTGGTGATCGTCCAGACGTACGTGGTGATCGATGGGTTTGCGAGGTGTTTAGTACCTCCGGTTTCGTTCAGACCCATAACGGACTTGTAAATGGACTGTGTGTCTGACATTGGATTTTATTCTATGTTGATTGATCTCTGTTAAATATACATCTGTTTGGCGGCGGAGAATTTATTCTTTTGCTTAACGCCCTTCTCTGAAACGCACGAGCTCAGAGGTTGTATATCGGTGGACATCAGTCGCATGGCATGAATTGCCTGTGTGGCATGCTAAGATGCAGTGATCAGGGCTTCTGTTGAAAAGCAAAGTCTTGTGGTGATGATCAAAGCACCGCCTGTGTGGCGTAGCTTTGTGTATAATGTGAATTCGCGAGCCTCACACCCCGGTATGAACCAGAAACGGGAATAGGACCTCAGGGAGGGCATGCGTTTCTTTCTAGCTAGGGTGGTGTCAGTGACCTACCAGCCCTGACATTTATATACTTTTCACCTGTGTGGTTGTTGCTGTTGCGAGGCGCCTCGGTTAGATCGGACGATCCGGATCCGATGGAGCCATTTGTCGGCTCATTTACACCCCAAAGGGTGGGGAAACGCAGTGTTCAGGAATTTTAATCCACACCGGTGGACCGGCCCTGACGATCCAAGGGCCCACCTGAGTCTGGGTCCTGAGGGGCGGGCTACAGCGTCTCGAATTCAGTAAGGACTATCTTTTTCCTTGGTTCATGACGGAAATCCAATTTCCAAATACGTGACTGTGCGATTTTGATTGTATACCTATATATATGGCGACATAGTGGTATGGGGCATTAATGCCGTATATGATTGATAGTTATGATTTGAAATTGTTTTCAAAACATATAAACACTAGCAATAATATCAAATGCCTTTGTTTTATTCGTATCAAGCATATTTTGGTCGTTATAAGGTAAAGACTCTATCCTCCGGTTTGCGTTGCATTGTGTGATGGGAACTGAGACTTATAATGGCTTCATTTTTATAAAAAGCATTGCGATGGTTAAAAGAATGATTTGTTTTAAAGCACTGGCAATCCAATGGAGTAAACCCGTTCCACGAAAGTGGCGTGGTCCTGTGATTAGCCATATTATATATGTGTTGAATAGATTTCTCATACCAGTCCCACGACTGACTCGTAGTTTGTTTCACTTTCAACTCGGGTGCCCCTTTTTCTACATAGGCAGCCTTGTATTCAGGTTTAGCTGGTTATTTCTGGATAGCTGGAGCTGAAGATGGATTCTATCATTTATCTCTTTTTATGCTGTTTGGCTCCTATTGTACATATTTTGTTTGTTTTCCGTTGTAGACATTTATGTATAGCTGAACTGTATTTGTACTAAGTAAGATCCTGTATACTGTGTAACTCTGATGATTACTTTATCCAGTATATTCTATTGTTCATTATCTGGTGTATTTTATTTAATTCTATTCTGCTATTATCTGTTTCTGTGTTATATTCCAAAGATTACCCTTGTCTCCATC
Source organism: Allium sativum (assembly GCA_030737875.1). Taxonomy (NCBI): domain Eukaryota; kingdom Viridiplantae; phylum Streptophyta; class Magnoliopsida; order Asparagales; family Amaryllidaceae; genus Allium; species Allium sativum. Next base: position 438,934,883 of record CM060912.1, read on the forward strand.
TGTACGGGATTTGGGGTCGTCATAACGTGGTATCAGAGCTTTGGTTAAGCTTAGTTCTGGGATATAACATTTGAACGAACTCGTCAGAAATAGAACCAGTAGTGTTCTAGGACGGGTAACTCTATACAGATAGGATCAGCAATATTCTAGTATGAGTAAAGCAGAATGAAATTACACCTCGATAGACACATTTACATTTGAGGTATATGTTTCTACGTTTTAAAATTATCTTTTCTATGACCTGACACTTGATCTGCCATTTGCAGAAGTACTAGAAAAATGAGTGCCAGAAACAGAAGGAATACGAACCCGATCTAGAGGCTCTATTAAAGAGATATCGAAATCTGAACGGAGCACAGTTCTCGGGCAATGAATCTATAATTCAAACTCAAGCTTGGGTGAGCTCTGTCGAAAGAATTTTTGAGCATACCCAGTTGAGGGATGACCAGAAACGGTTAGTAGCATCTTGGGCGCTCAAAGAAGAAGCTCTAATCTGGTGGGAAGAAATCATCAAAGATAATCCAGAAGGTGATATCACCTGGGACAGATTCAAAGTGATTTTCCTAAAAAGATTTACTCCTCCCGAAGTGATGGAGCGATTATGTGATGAATTTTCTTATCTAATACAAGGTGATATGACCATCCCAGAATATCATAAGAAATTCAACGAACTTGCTCACTTTGCTCCTCATCTGATTCAAGATCCAAAGAGGAAAAATCTGAGATTTATTCATGGCCTGCAAAGGAGATATCAAAATAGTGTACCGAGGAATGTAAAACTTCCTTTCTCAGAAATGATTTATATGGCTTATCAGTATGAAGATCTCCATAAGAAAGGAATGTTGCGCGACGAAGAAGAAGTCTGTTGTAGCGACAAAGAAGAGTCGGAAACTAATATTCCTGAAGCCAGTACGAGGTCTAAGGTCAATGAGGAGCCCATTGCCAAGAGAAAAAGGGCCAGATCAGGGAGAGAACCAACAACGACCGCCACGTGCTCAAGCTGTAATAGAAAAGGACATTTGGCGATAAGTTGCAAATCTTGGAACAAACGAAGAAAGAGAGGATTTGAACCCAGTAAGAAGGTTCCTGAGGGCAGAGGATGCCATAAGTTCCATCAGGATGGACATATTGCAAAAAACTGCCCGCTATCTCAGAAATCTGAAATAGTACAGGTAAATGAAGTAGCAGAAACTTCCGAGCCCTCAGCTAGACAAGAAAGGGCCGATGTTTTAGAAGGCACGCTTACTGTCAAAAACATTCCAGTCAAAGTACTGTTTAACACAGGCGCGTCACGAAGCTTCATTGCCAAAGATGTAGCTAAGAAACTGGATTTTAATTTGAAAAAGCTCAAGGAACCAATGACTGTCCAGAATCCGGTTGGGGGTTCCATTGATCTCAGTTGGGTTTGTGGAGTGCCGGTTTCCTTCTCTCGTTATCGGTTTCCTACCATCGCGGTCGTTATGAATTTTAAAGAGTTTGATCTTATCTTGGGGTTAGACTGGTTGACCAAATATGAAGCTGAAGTTAAATGCGCCGACAGAGTCGTAATGGCGAAGATTAAATCAGGTGATTATATAACCATTCCCTGTGAAGGTCAGAATGCTAATAGAAAAGACTTCTGGGCAGCTTTGAATGGTTCTCCAGCCCAAATGGAAAATATCCCATAAGTTACAGAGAATATTCCCGACCTAGTGAAAGATATCCCGGTCGTTAAGAACTATGTGGATGTGTTCGAAGAAGTTGTTCGCTTACCTCCGCAGAGAGAAATAGATTTCAAAATTGCCTTAATTCCGAATGCAAGGCCTGTAGTTCACGCTATTCGAAGAATGTCCTTGAAAGAGAAGGAGGAATTAGACAATCAAACATGACAGCTAGTATGGAAAGGTCTGATCAGGCCTAGTTTTTCTGATTGGGAAGCAGCAGTGGTGTTTGTCCCAAAATCTGACGGTACTCTACGTCTATGTGTGGATTATCGTGATTTGAACAAACAGACAATAAAGAACAAATATCCATTGCCGCGAATAGACGATTTGTTGGATCGTCTAAATGGAGCACAAGTATTTTCACGAATGGACCTAGTTATAGGCTTCCATCAACTTCGAATTGTCGAAGAGTGTGTTCCAATGATAGCACTCAGAGGTCCCGACTTATTCTACGAGTGGTTAGTAATGCCGTTCGGCTTATGTAACACTCCTGCTTACTTCGTCGATCTGATGAATAGAGTGTTCAGAGGGGTTTTGAATAAATTTGTTCTGGTTTTCATTGACGATATTCTAATCTTCTCTAAATCAAAGGCCGAACATGAAAAACATTTGGAACAAGTGTTAGAAATCCTCAGAAGGAATGTATTGAAAGCAAAGTTTTCCAAATGTATATTCTGGCAAGATGAAGTGAAATTTCTGGGCCACGTCGTATCCAAAGAAGGAATCGCTGTGGATCCAAGCAAAATCACAGCTATTCAGAATTGGAAACAGCCCAGCATCCCCACTGAAGTCCGCAGTTTTCTCGGATTGGCTAGCTATTACCGGAAGTTCGTTAAAAACTTTTCGAAGATATCTGTTCATTTAACGAAGCTTACAAAGAAGCATTCTAAATTCAAGTGGACTCCAGAAAGTGAGGAGGATTTTGAAGAGCTAAAGTTAAGATTAATGACTGCTCCAGCGTTAACCATCATCGATGGAAATCAAGATTTAAAAGTCTGGACTGATGCTTCTAGAGAAGGCCTGGGCGCAGTGTTAATGCAGAGAGGCCAAGTGATTGCTTATGCTAGCAGTCAACTAAAGCCACATGAGAAGAACTACGTAACTCATGATCTTGAGTTATTGGCTATAGTATTCGCTTTGAAAATCTGGAGACACTATCTTCTGGGTGAGAGATTTGAACTGTTTACAGATCATCAGTCGTTAAAGTATCTGTTCACTCAGAAAGACCTGAATTTAAGGCAGCAACGTTGGCTGGAGTTTCTTGCAGCATATGACTTTGAAATTATATATACTCCAGGGAAAGCCAATGTCGTGGCTGATGCGCTGAGCCGAAAGAATGTAATGATCACCAGCTTTATTATCACGATTTCCTTGATTGACAAAATATCTATTCTTCAGAAGGAGGATAACTTTATTAAGGATATGATTAAAAGGATTCAGAAAGGCGAACCCTCGTGTTTTCAAATAGATAACGACGAGACCTTGAGGTTGAAAGGAAGGATTTGTGTTCCTGATATCCCAGGGTTAAAAAGGGAAGTGTTAGACGAGTGTCACAAGTCCAAGCTGAGGAACCATCCTGGTGTGGCCAAAATGTATAACGATCTCAAACGAACATTCTGGTGGAAGGCTATGAAAAGGGACGTTTCAATATACGTTAGTCGATGCCTTACTTGCCAACTAGTCAAGAGCGACCAACAGAAATTGGCTGGATTGTTACAACCACTAGAAGTTCCTGGTTGGAAGTGGGAACATATTTCTATGGATTTTATTGATGGTCTGCCCAGAACCAGAAAAGGGAATGACAGTATTTGGGTGATCGTAGATCGCTTCACGAAGACCGTCCATTTCATACCTGTCAGATCAAATAGAACTGCTCAGAGTCTGGCGCAGATATACTTCAGCGAAATAGTTAGACTACATGGAGTGCCGCTCAGTATAGTCAGTGATAGAGATACAATATTCACTAGCAAATTCTGGGAAGCATTTCAAGTCGAGCTGGGAACGAAGATGAACTTGAGCACCGCTTATCATCCTCAGACAGACGGTCAGACTGAGAGGGTGAATCGCATTTTAGAAGATCTATTGCGGGCTTGTGTTATAGATTTCGGTGGGTCATGGGAAGACCATCTGCATTTGGCTGAATTCTCTTATAACAACAGCTACCAGGCGAGTCTGACAATGTCGCCATTCGAAGCATTGTATGGTAGACTATGCCGATCCCCTGCTTGTTGGGTCGAACCAGGTAATAGACTTGTGTTGGGTCCTGATATGATTCGAGAAGCTGCCGACAAAGTCGATTTTGTTAAGAAGCGATTACTCGCCGCTCAGAGCCGACAAAAGAGCTATGCCGATAGAAGAAGAAGAGATATATCCTTTGCTATTGGCGACTATGTATATTTGAAAGTATCGCCGATGAGAGGAGTTATCCGGTTCGGTAAAACTGGAAAGTTGGCACCCAAATTCATTGGTCCGTTTCCTATTCTGGAACGGATCGGGACTCTCGCTTATAGAGTTAAATTGCCTGATTGGTTGCCTGGAGTTCATGATGTATTTCACATATCTCAACTTCGAAAGCACGTTCATGATCCAGACTTGATCGTGGAAGAAGCAGCTCAACAGGATATAGAAATTACTCCAGAACTAGCTGTGAGAAGAGAGCCGCTAAAGATTATCGGCAAAGAAACCAAAGAGCTGAGGAACAAGAAGGTTCACTTAGTCAAAGTGCAATGGAGTGGAGATCCGCGAGATTGTACTTGGGAAACTGAGGAGAGCATTCAGAAAGCCTATCCCAGATGCCGAGTAGATATCTCTGATTGACTCCGGTGCAAGGTACATTTACCCTACTTTGCATTACCATTTAATTCTCTACTCTGTTGTTATTTTCTGTCCATGGATGTGAACTTTTAAATTCTATGGTCTGAATGATTTTAAAAAAAGAGCATAGAAATTGATTAGTATATTTTTGAAAAGTTAAAACAATTTGATTATTGGTTGTTGGGTTATGGGATTGTAGATTTATCAAACCACTTTCGACTTTGTTCCTTTTTGGGGACGAAAAGTTTTAAGTGGGGGAGATTGTAACGACCTAGAAAATCTGAACCAATTTAAATTTTTTAAATTGGCTAAAATAATGGATTTTAAATATTTAAAATAAATATTTTAAATAATGGAAATGAAAAGTGAGTTTGAATCGACAATTGAAAACAAATATAATTAATTATAATTATAAACAAGGCATGAAATGGCGCTGCAGTTTCAAAAATTGAATTCAATCTTTGTTGGACTGTACCGGGTGCAAAACAAAACGGATTTTAGTGAAACCAAAAATATTTAAATCTGTTAGTGAATACCTTTCTAACGAATCTGAAAAATCGAATTTTCATAGAGGAAAGCAAAAGTTATGGCCAAATGAATTTTCAGAAAGGTCGCTATGGAATTTATATAGCCCGTGAAATTGGCCATTTTGCATACGACCTCGGAATTCGACGAAACCACTTTTGTTGGATCCGGGATGTGAAGTTATTGCTAGGTTTCAAATTTCAAAATTTTTGAAGCTAGTATGTGAGCGTGGCAAAGGAAAATATGTTTTGGTCCATTACAGTTAAAATGGATCGACTAGAAATGGGCCTTTTTGCAAACGGTCTTAGAATTCGACGAAACTAGTTTTGTTGGGACCATATCGTCAAAACATAGCTAGATTTATTTTTCTGGAATTTTTCGAATCAGTTTGTGGCCCTGGAAAATTGAAATGTACGTTCAAATTAAATATTGAATGTTTTATATTTTAATTTAAAGGAAAACTAACTGAATCAGTCAAATGGGCCTACGAAACATATTCCATTGTGTTTGGAATGGGGGTAAAACGCTAGGGACGACAGTCGTTGGGTTTAGATTGGTGGTCGCGCCAGAAAACCCCTTATAAAACCCATCGGCCAATCAAAATTTTTATAAAAAAAAAAAAGAAAATCCTTTAATTTTCTCTCTCCCCGATATCGATTCACGGCGAAAAACTGTTCGTGCCTTCTCTCCTCCGTTCCTCCTCCTACAAGCAAAATTACGCCTTCCTCCTGTTGACGATTTTGAAGAGCACGAGAAGATCTTCAAATCCATATGTAGTTTGGATTTTTTCATTGTGTGGATTGGAAGAACCGACGTCACGAAGTTCAGCACTTCGAACCGCCGCCGCATCCTCCTCCCTGCGTCGAAGTGGGCCCCACCTACCTCCGCCTGAGCGCCGTTCCGAGCAATACAAGGTGGTGTACTCCGATCGTCTCCAAGTTGCACGGATCGAAAGAAAAATTAAAACCTAGTTTTGAAGAAATCAAGCAGGTATCGGCTGATTTTATTTAATTTTATTTTAACACCTTTAAAGTGTTGCAAACCTTTGAAAAATCATATCTTTTTCGTTCGTTATTTCGATGAAACAGGAAACATCGTGTCCGTGTGGACGTCTTCTACATTTTAGAAGAGACCGCATATTTTTCTGAGCCTTCTGCTATTTTTGGTGGAGTGGAACCCAATGTGAGATTTCTAATTTATAAACGATATGGAAAACGACGATGTATAAATTATATGGTCAATGTATGAGTTATATAAGGGTTGTACACCTCATGTATAAGCGTTGTATAAGTTGTACGTTCGATATATAACTTATATATGCGTTGTAAAAATTATATATGTGTTGAAATAGAAGTGAATTGCTATATATATATATATATATATATACGCCCCTCGTCCACAAACCATGGACGATATTTATTGATTGTGATTGGTGTGAAAATTGATTGATAGTGAATGATTTTTTGGGATTGTTTGTGGTTGGTATTGATTGATTGTGGTTGAAAAATACCCATTTGTGGTTGAGAAATATTTGGTTGAAACCACATAGGATTAGTTTGTGGAAATGAAATAAATATATACATGCCGCCTGCGTGCGAACTAGATGCATGATTCCCATTGTCAAAAACCGCGAGGTTTTAAGGTAGAGCGAGGAGCCGTACTAGGGACGGTCCCGGTTTTAACCACCCTGCCGTTATGCTGCCGAAATTTTGAATAATATTCATGTGTTTGAATTATTTTCATTTGCTGAAACTATATTTATTCGTTGTATAGAAAACCTTCATGTGTTGAATGGTATTCATATTTTGAAATAAATCGTTTCATAATAAAAAAATCACCTTTTATCAACTATATGGACTACGTAAAATAATCTCGTTTTAAAAGAAATTGTTTTATAATAAAAATTCTATTTTTATCACCTATATAAACTATATAAAATAATAGTGTTTTGAAATGAATTGTTTTACAATAAAAATCACATTTTTATTATATACACGAATTGTTGAAATGTGAAGTGTTAAAAATAGCCACTCGTTCAGATAAATATATGTGAGTCGAAATATTCATTAATTATCTAATGATATGATTTTTGCCTATGCATGCAACATCAGAATGAACGGTGTTTTTAAACCAAATGGAATCAAATATGAAGTTGAATGGAAAATGATAAGTGATAAGAACTGTATATATGTACATGCATATTTATTGAACAGGTTATAGCAAAGGGGCTAGAGAAGAGGAATAAAATTTTGTGCCCGACAAATAGGTACACATTTACTGTTTTGTTTGGGTGATGATTTTATGAGCCTGTTGGCTAGCCACTTGGCTTTTTCTTTTTCTTTTCGACATGAGACGCCCGTGTGGCTATTTGGGAATTTTCCCAGCCCCTCCCGTACAAAGGAGGTTATGGCGAATTTTTCCGAAATTTAAAGGCATTATTGAAATATTTGAAGTGAAAACGATATTGAAATTGTTGAATGAACTATATTTATATAAATATATAAATATAAATAAAATTAAAACAAAACGTGGCCGTGCAGTTCGTGTTTTGAAACCGTGATTTCAAACAACTAGTGCGGGAAATCCGACCATTGGATTTTCCCGAAACCGCAACCGTTGGGTTCGCCTTGGAAATAACTTTCCAACGGCACCAACTTTGTAAAAATCCAACGGTTGGATTGTCTGGAATGTTTAATTCAAATCTGAATAAAAACAGCACCAGAATCGATTATATATATATATATATATATATATAAATAATTATATTTAATCGAATAGCGACGCTGCAGATCGTATTTTGAAATCGAAACTTCAAACGATTGTACCGGGAGATCCGACCGTCGGATTTTCCCGAAACTGGAACCGTTGGGTTCATTTTGAAAAGACCTTTCTAATGATGTAAATTGTGTGAAAATCCAACGGTTAGATTTTCAGATATGTGTAAATCAAATCTGAAGAAAAACAGCGCCACGGCCGCGTTATGGCCCGAAGCGTCGTTTTGAATAAATTGGCTATTTTAAAATAAATAAAACTAGCGATAAATCGTTATAAAATATCATAAACGATATGGAATGGAAATAAACTGAATTTGCTCGATTTATGTGGTATTTGATGGTTGAATGTGTTTGGTGTGAAAATAACATTAAAGAACAAAATTGGTGTTGTCGAATGATTTAACCATTGAAATAAATTGATTTGAAATTCTAAATATACGTGAATTATTTGAAAAGGCCGAGTTAATTCTCATTTCGAATAATTGACCGACGATTGAAATTCGAAGATGAAGACGGTGGTCGAAGACCGGAGATCTTCACCTCGTTTGGATGGTAACCGAGGTCCTGATTGGGAGGCAACCCGAAATATGGATAATGAGTGGTGATCGTCCAGACGTACGTGGTGATCGATGGGTTTGCGAGGTATTTAGTGCCTCCGGTTTCGTTTAGACCCAGAACGGACTTGTAAATGAACTGTGTGTCTGACATTGGACTTTATTCTATGTTGATTGATCTCTGTTAAATATACATCTATTTGGCGGCGGAGAATTTATTCTTTTGCTTAATGCCCTTCTCTGAAACGCACGAGCTCAGAGGTTGTATATCGGTGGACATCAGTCGCATGGCATGAATTGCCTATGTGGCATGTTAAGATGCAGTGATCAGGGCTTCTGTTGAAAAGCAAAGTCTTGTGGTGATGATCAAAGCACCGCCTGTGTGGCGTAGCTTTGTGTATAATGTGAATTCGCGAGCCTCACACCCCGGTATGAAGCATAAACGGGAATAGGACCTCAGGGAGGGCATGCGTTTCTTTCTAGCTAGGGTGGTGTCAGTGACCTACCAGCCCTGACATTTATATACTTTTCACCTGTGTGGATGTTGCTGTTGCGAGGCGCCTCGGTTTGATCGGACGATCCGGGTCCGATGGAGCCATTCGTTGGCTCATTTACACCCCAAAGGGTGGGGAAACGCAGTGTTCAGGAATTTTAATTTACATCGGTGGACCGGCCCTGACGATCCAAGGGCCCACCTGAGTCTGGGTCCTGATGGGCGGGCTAGAGCGTCTCGAATTCGGTAAGGACTATCTTTTGCCTTGGTTCATGACGGAAATCCAATTTCCAAATATGTGACTGTGCGGTTCTGATTGTATACCTATATATATGGCGACATAGTGGTATGGGGCATTAATGTCGTTTATGATTGATAGTTATGATTTGAAATTGTTTTCAAAACATATAAACACTAGCAATAATATCAAATGCCTTTGTTTTATTCGTATCAAGCATATTTTGGCCGTTAGAAGGTAAAAACTCTATCCTCCTGTTTGCGTTGCATTGTGTGATGGGAACTGTTTCTTATAATGGCTTCATTTTTATAAAAAGCATTGCGATGGTTAAAAGAATGATTTGTTTTAAAGCACTGGCAATCCAATGGAGTAAACCCGTTCCACGAAAGTGGTGTGGTCCTGTGATTAGCCATATTATATATGTGTTGAATAGATTTCTAATACCAGTCCCACGACTGACTCATAGTTTGTTTCACTTTCAAACTCGGGTGCCCCTTTTTCTACACAGGCAGCCTTGTATTCAGGTTTAGCTGGTTATTTCTGGATAGCTGGAGCTGAAGATGGATTCTATCATTTATCTCTTTTTATGTTGTTCGGCTCCTATTGTACATATTTTGTTTGTTTTTCGCTGTAGACATTTATGTATAGCTGAACTGTATTTGTACTAAGTAAGATCCTGTATACTGTGTAACTCTGATGATTACTTTATCCAGTATATTCTATTGTTCATTATCTAGTGAATTTTATTTAATTCTGTTCTGCTATTATCTGTTTCTGTGTTATATTCCAAAGATTACCCTTGTCTCCGTCTGTACGGGATTTGGGGTCGTCATACGATGTGAAGACCTCCCGTCTTCTACCACCGCCTTCATCATTGACATATCATCGAATCAGTTATTGAGAATGGGTATAAACCCAACCTTTTCGAATAACCCGCGTATCATATAAACAAGTGCAATAAAAACACAACATACGCTTCATTCCAATTATGAATATTCTTTTATTCAAATATTCATATCCTTTGGGAAATGTTCCCATTAATTTTATCAAAGATAAATTCTTTAAATTTATTCTTTGATCTTCCATTGTATATCAATTCAAACCATATTAAGGTTTATCTAAACTAGTCGGGATTAGCGAACCATACGGAAGTAATCATTTATTATATTTCCCAATCCCAGCCTATTCATCCCATGAAGCAAAATTGGTAATATTTCATATCTAACACCCCAGTGTTATCGGTAAAATTAATTACCATTTCATATTCAAATCTAATTAAAGATTTGACTATCGCTTGGAGCAAAACTGGTGATACTCCATTTTCGATCCTTTCATGAATTCAATAAATTTAATTATCACATTCACATTCTAATCTAATTAAAGATTCATTAAAACTCTAATTTAGTTTTAATCTCAAAAATCATTACTTAATGATTATTCAAAGTTAAGAAATTAATCTTATCTTTAACTTGGTTAAAGAACTAATGTCATTTAAAACACAGTTCACGGTAAACCCAAAATCGTATTCCATTAATTATGGAATCTTCACGGAAAATAGATCAATATATATAATCGATATAAACTTCCATATCCAACCAATAATATAAATGGAATAATGGCAAAGCCTTTTAAATTCAATTTATAGTAATAGTCTTCCTCCACAGAAATTCACTTCGATTATTACCAAATCGAATTCCATTCCATTCCAATTTATTTTATTAAATTGGAAAACTTTTCTTTGGAAAATTCCCTTAAATATTATTTAAAAGATTTATAAATTCCAAATCATATTTCACTATTAATCGGGTTAAAAAACGAATATCGTTAAAAACATAGTTCATGGTAAACCTGATTCACATTCCATTTTATTCCAATTACCAAATGTAACTGGAAACTCCAATAATCTTAATTAAAAGATTTAATTCAAATGGGGTTTAAGAACAGTGTTGTTGAAAACACCATTCACGAGAAACCCAAAATCCAATTCTTTTATTCAATTCCAATTAAATATTAATTAATTGGAAAACTTCCTTAAATATTAAATAAAAGATTTATTCTTTTCTCAACTAGGCTTAAGAACAGTGTTAATGAAGACACCATTCACAATAAACCCAAAATCCCATTTGATATTAAATTCAAGGCTCTGAATAGAAATTATATCGGCTTATATTCAATATCAAATTCTGAAACCAATAAATATTATGTTGGAAATAACGATATAAAATATATCTTCCAAATTTCCATAACAATATACGTATAATCACGGAATCCAATATCGAAATATTCCAAAGATTACTTCCATTCCAAATCCATTCCAATCTCATTCCAGTTTGTTCGTTGGAAATTTTTGGTTATATCAAAACCATTCACATATCCAATTTATTTTATTTAAAAATTATTGGATTTCAAATCTAGCTAATAACTAGTTCATTTTGATAAAAATATATTTTTATCTTTACAAATGTGGAATTTTTCACCCCAATTCTTTCCAAATCATTTATTATGATTTTACACAAATTATCAATATTTTTAATAATTTTATTAAAGCATTTCGACAGATTTCCATAAACAGTCATCGAACTGCACCTACAACGACCTTTTCCCAATTCAATTTAGACATAATTACAAATCCAACTATTAGATTTCAAATATTTTATATTCGTTGGAAATCTCTTTTCGATGCGAACCCAACGGTTCCATTTTTAGGAGAATCCGACGGTCGAATCTCCTGTAATATCAATTCGAAGTCAATGGTCGAAATTCGCGGATAGTCGCGGCGCGGCGCGTTCTATTCAAGCCATTTAATATATACATATTATATATATTATATATATTTCGTCGATTTTCATTTAAAACATATTTTAAAAATTGTTTTAAATTTGTTTTAAAAATGATTTCAACTTCATTTTCAATTTTAAATCAAAATTGAATACTCCTTATCATTATAATATATAAATGAAAATATTTTCAAAATCAGATTTTGAAATCATTTCCTTTTCGATATTCATTATAAAAATGAATAAAATCGTTATAAATATCATTCGCGTCTAAATGGCGCATCTCTAATCAACATGGCTTCATATATTTCAATATTTTCGCGTCCATGTTAAATCAGACATCAAAATCATATTTTAATCCTTTACTGAATATTATTTGAAAGTATTCCTTATTTTAAAATATTTGTTATTTTAATTTTTATTATTTTGCAAAGCAAGCGGGGATGAATGGCCCCTACCATTTAATTAAACACCAAACAATTACATCAAATGAAGATTACATCAACTATTCCTAGTAATAGAACGGACCAATAACTGTTTATGAGTGACAACTCCAGTAAACAACCTATTGTTCCGCTCCATCCGCAAAATATACAATGTTTTCTTTAGTACCTTCAAGAGTAAACCACTACTAATATTTTTCCATCTTGAGCTAACAAAAATCAAATACCATTCTTCTTTAGAACTTTGTCTAGGACAATGAAGATCAAAATGCAACAAAACATTTTTCCAAACAAAAACAGTAAAACAACATTCAAAGAATAGATGTCTCACAGTTTCGGAATAAAGGCCACAAAAAACGCAAGTATCATCATTTATAATTCCTTTCTTCTGCAGCTTTCCTCTTGTATGAATCCCATTCATCAAAATCTTCCACATCATCTAGTTTTCTTTCGGCAAAGAGTTGCCCATCCATACACGAGAGTGCCAAAGAAAATCAGCACACTCAACCATTAAACCTTCATAAACCAGCGCAATAGAATGAACACACTCATTCCATAGTGCAAACACCTTACTGGTCGGAAGGATGGATTTCTTCATATTATCCCAAGTGGAAGTAATCAAAGAAGAGCTGCACTGAGGAAGCGAATCAATCCATTTGAACAGACAGAAGCCAAGGTGGCACCCTCACTAATACCACTCATTTGTCGAACAGAAAACTCAACAATATTACCAAGAATTGTGCCCTTACCACTCCAAGAATCAAACCAAAATGAAATGTTATGTTTATCCCCCAATCCACATTGAAATAATGGAAGGAACAACAGCCTATGCTTCAGCATATTTCTCCAAACCCAACTGCAATCAAGTGGAATCGGCATGGTCCAGAAGTGATGATCTTTGAGTAGATAATTTCTACACCAGTTTTCCTATATATTCAAGTCTAAACTGAACAATTTATCAATTCTTTTAGATAGAGCTGCTCTATTCCAGGATTTCAGATTTAAAACTCCTAATCCACCAAACGAAGTAGGAGTACAAACCTTATTAAATGCCATCGGAAATAACTTTTTTGAATACAGATTAGCATGCCATAAAAAATGAGCAAGTGCCGATTTAATCAAGTCAATGACTTTAGAGGGCAGTATAAATATCCTTGCATAATAGATTGCCATAGAAATTGCCAAATATTTGACAATAACAAGTCTTCCATCCACAGAAAACTTGGATTCAGACCATGAGGAAATTTTAGAAATTATCCTTCCAACTAAAGGTAAGCATTGGCCAGAAGTTAGTCTTGAAGTACAGAGGGGTACACCCAAATAATTTTCAAATTCATCCATAGTAGAAAGACCAGAGAAAGCATGAAGAGAAGCAATTAAATCTTCAGAAACACCCCAACATTTCAGTTTTGACTTACTCTTATTAATCTTTAATCCAGTCAATAATTTAAACTTATTTAAAATATCCATGATCCCACTGATAGATCTAAGATTTGGCTTTGTAAACAAGAGTAAGTCATCAGCAAATACACCTTTCTGCAATAAGGATGATAATTAATTTGCTTGCATAAGTAAGCCTTGTCAGTCAGCACCGAAAAAGTTCCATCACACAAACAAAGACATACGGAGAGATTGGATCCCCTTGCCTTAGACCCCTCTCCGTTTTGAAGTAGCCAAAGGTAGTGCTATTGATAGATAAAGAGACATGAACTGATGAGATACAAGCAAACACCCAACAGAGAAATGGAATAGGAAACTTTATTTTGAATAGAATGTAAATAATTGAGTCCCACCCAACCGAGTCATATGCTTTTTGTATATCTAATTTCATCACACTCCTACGAGAGATATAAGCTCTATTATAACCCCTCATCAATTCAGATGCAATCAAAATGTTGTCTGTAAGAACCCGGAATTTTGGAGCCAATAAAAAAAATTATTTTAAGAAATTTTGTTAGAAAATGCGTCAAAATTTTAAATTCCATAATTAAATTATTGAATTTAATAAAGAATAAAATTAAATAGAATTATGATGTTATTTATGAATGATTTCAAATTTATTTCTAATAAAAAATATTATTTGTAAATAGTGATTTATTACAATTGAAATTAGTATCAAATTATATGTATATTTGTAATAATTGACTTCGAACAATTGAAAATAAAAGGAAATAGTAGTTGAGTCATTGCTTTTTTTAAAACTTTAATATAGGAGTATTATGATAATTAATAATAAATCCACATTTAATTTCTTTTCTTATTCACATTTCATGCAAGTTTATTTAGCTTTCTTTTTTTTTCTTTTCTTTTTCCAATTTTATCAAATTCACTACCTCTTACGCATTCATTTATTTTCTTTTTCTAGTAATTTATTACTCTTCATTCTATTAATTCATTTCTCTTCACACATGTATTCTTATTTCTTAAACTTACATCCTTTTACTTTTCCTTGTTTTTTTTATCTCTCCTAAAAAAAATCAACTCTATGTATGTATATTTATATATTTTATTTATTCTTGCATAAGCATTGAATATGTTGATTCAAAATAATAGGTAGATTCTAAATAAATTATGACATGTCATTATGTTAGATAAATATGTAGTGTCATTATGTTATTTAATGTTATGTGTTTTGATATTTAAAAAAAAAAATCACATAACTTCCTTGTAGTCATCATTAAACAAACGCATTCATTTCCTTCCGTTTCTTCTATTTTCTTTATAAATCTTGTTTTAAAACATATATGAGAAATAAATATGCCACCTCAGCCTTAGTCAGCAATTCATTTTCTTCGTAAAAAGAGGAAATCATAGTAAGTATTAATTAGCAAATTTGGGAATTTCGGGGCTTTTCTGTAAATTAATGAATTTAAAAACATTTTTTTTTGAAAACCCAGGAGAACCCGGCGGGCCGGTAAACTCCTGAGGAGGGTACAGTAAAGCCGTCCTCTAATCCAAGCCCCCATACCCCCGGGTAAATTTATGTAGGATGGGGAAGCGCATGGTAGGAATCGAACCATCGACCTTTTACCAGGAAGTTAGGCCTCCTTTCCACTGCGCCGCACCCGCGGACATTTAAAAAACATTTTATTATAATATTAAATTTCTAATTTTTACAAATAAATCCATTATATCTTATATTTATAATTTAAAAACATTTTATTATAAATATAAAATATAATGGATTTATTTGTAAAAATTAGAAATTTAATATTATAAAAATCCATTTTGTCTTCTTCCTAAACCCTAATCCCCTAAAAAGTATACAGCTACCACCTTCTATTTCAATGACCACCGATGCTCAAACCTTCTTCCTCCTTGTTCTTCTAATTTATTCAATAAATTCCAATACCTCAAAAGGGAAATTTAAAGAGAGGATCGAGCTCAATCAATTGAATGGTGGTGATCAACTTTTGGGATGGTGGTGATCGATAATTGGTCGTCGGCATGTATGGATGGGCGACGACAAGGTTTCAAGTGGAGGAGCGGGTTCATGAGATACAGAGAATCGCGATGGAAGAAGAAGCAGAACCATGGCCCTTGTTTGATTAGCCAATGTAATTAATATTTATCATATAATTAATTAGGTAATTTATGTTAATAAGATTCAAACAATTGTAACTTTTTGTCACGAACTCAGAATTTAGTGAAACGAGTTGCGTTGCACTCGTATCGTCAAACACTTCGCAATGGAACAAACAAGGACAAAACGGAGACTGTTGGAAATTCAGATAAATAACACGATGAGATTTTTCATTTTAAAATAAATTTATATATTTAAATTGATCTTGATTGTAATATTTAATATTTACGCTATATATAAAACACATATCTGTATAGTGTAAAATTGCGGTTGGTTGATTTGATTTGTGGTGGTGATGATTGGTTGGATTTTATTTGTGTAAGATAAAAATATAATATTGAAATAAAAGTGCCATCTTCGTTAGATAATGTTTGGTGAAATAAAAATTTCATTTTTTTTATTTTATGAATAAAAAATGAAAAAAATACATTCATGTAAATTAAATTCTGTCTTTTATGGTAGAACATAAAATTATCATTTATGTTATACATGTTGTATTAGTATAAAAGTCATCAATTATGTTATACATGTTATATTAGTATAAATTTGTCATGTATGTTTAATAAGGATTGATAAACCATAAATGTCATGTATGATTAGAATTGACAAATCTTAGATGTTATATGTGTTTAATTAGAAACAGCAAATTATAAAGGTCATTTATGTTAAATTAGAGTTGACAAAATATATTTGTAATTAATATACATGGTAAATTGTTTACAAATAAATATTCATTTATT
This sequence comes from Allium sativum, assembly GCA_030737875.1. NCBI lineage: Eukaryota > Viridiplantae > Streptophyta > Magnoliopsida > Asparagales > Amaryllidaceae > Allium > Allium sativum. The sequence goes on from CM060912.1 coordinate 438,951,527, forward strand.
TGTCATAAATATACATGGTAAATTGTTTACAAATAAATATTCATTTATTTGTCATAAATATACATGGTAAATTGTTTACAAATAAATATTCATTTATTTGTCATAACTATACATGGTAAATTGTTTACAAATAAATATTCATTTATTTGTCATAAATATACGTGGTAAATTGTTCATTAATAAATATTCATTTGTCATTGAAATACATAGAAAATGTGTATACTAATAAATTACTCTTTATTTGTCATTTGTTATCATATTGTGATAATTAACATTTATGTTAATTATAATTATTATATTGTGGTGATTAACATTTATGTTAATTATAAGATTAGATCTAAATCAAGTTTTCAAATTTAAAAGGAATGGAATAAACATTTGAAACGACCCGAAAACCCGTATCAATTTGAGCTGACTAATATCCGACACATTCAACTCAAAGTGCACGAAAATTCAGATCATTAATAGAAAGAAATAAGAGGATGAGAAAGGTAGGATAGAACTAATAGAATAGAAGAAGAAGATCACAGCTGAACATAATCAGAGTAAACATGAATCTCACAACGGAACGAATAAAATATATTATATAACATAACTTTGAAATACAAATATGTTTTGTATATACATACCATATCAGAGTACAACATAACATTTGATACAGCTGAAATAACTCTAAATAACCAACAGTGAAGACTCCTGCTTCAAGCTCCTCCAAGTGTATCTGTAAAGCCTGAAACACTAGACTGCCCGCACAAATTTGGGCACCCAAGAGTTTAGGGAAAACAAACAAAATAAACTCTGGGTCAGTCATGGGACTGGTGTGAGTAAATTCCAACCATACGGTTAAATTTTGAAAATCCTTTTTGAACCAAAAGGATAATAGTAAGGCCAACCCACACATAAACATGGACGGTTTTTACCTTACTATAACCCAAAATATTTTGATATCAAAATCCAGTGATATTATAATAATGTCTAATCAAGTAAATAACCAAATAGCAGAACGCTTGCATCTCATGCTCTACATACATAGTATAAAAATCAAAAACCGCAGGGCTCTTATTGGAGATTGGATTCCAACTATGACAAGGTATGGGACCACCTGTAACAACCCGAAAATCTGGGCCAGTTTAAAATTTTTATTTTGGCAAATTTAGTGAAGTTTGAATATTTAAAATAGAATATTTTAAATAATATCGACGAGAAATTTATTTTGAATATAATTCGAATGTATATATTTATATGCGTCGTTGTTAGAATATAATATTTATATATAATTATAAATAGAATTGAAAATGGCCCTGCAGTTCGATAATTCGATTTCAAACTTCAATTGAATGTACCGGGTGCAAAACAATCCGGATTTTAGTGAAACCAAAAATAATAGGATCTAATTGGGAATATCTTTCCAACAAATCCGAAAAATCGAAATTTCATAGCTGGAATCAAAAGATATGTCCAGTTGAAAATTCTGAATAGTCGCTATGGAATTCAGGCCCTTAAAATGGGAATTTTGCAAACGACCTCGGATTTCGACGAAACCACTTTTGTTGGATCCGTGATGTCAAATTATTTCTAGATTCCAAATTTCATAATTTTTCGAATCAATATGTGAGCGTGGCAAAGGAAAACGCGTTTGACCAGTTTCAGTTGATTTTAATCGACTGGAAAATGACCATTTTTTCAAACGGTCTCAGAATTCGACGAAATTAGTTTTATTAGGATCGTAACGTCAATACGAAGCTAGAAAATATTTTTCGGGGATTTTTAGAGTTAGTACGTGACCCCGGGAAATTGAAATGCACGTTCAAATTCAATATATAGAGTTATATGTTGATTTTAACGGAAACTGATCGAAACGATCGAATCAGCTTACGATACATATCCCATTGTGTTCGGAATGGGGGTGAAACGCTATGGACGACAGGCGGTGGGCCTCGTTTAGAGGTCGTATGAAAAAGTTGCTTTTTGAAAATAAATTAATTAAATAAATTAAAAATAAAATATCTCTCTCCTCTCCCTATCTATTCACTCTGCCCCCCCCCCCCCCTCTTCGATTTTCAGAATCGAATCGAAAAAAAAAGGAAAGAAGAAGAGGGAGGAGCACCGCGGCTCCTCCAAGCAGCGCGCCACCGCGCTGCCAGGCGCCCCCCTTTTCGTCTCCGCTCTCCCCTTCCCCCACCACATCTCCTCCTCCAGTCCCCACTCCCTGCCCTCGCTACACAGCCCCCCCCCTACCGCCAAAAATCGACCGCAACCACCGCCGAACCCCCCCTCCTCCTACTGCCGACCACCGGCGAAGCCAACACCCCCCTCCTCCGAAAATATGTAAGTGGTGTTTTCCTTTTTATTATTTTATTTTCTTTTAATTTAGTTATATACCTTGTTTTATTTTCTAATTTTAAAATAAATGTAAATGCATGATTTAAATTCAGTTTTTAGTTTATATATATAATTAGCATTGTAAAAATCTGATTTTTTACATATGCAAAGGATTAAAAACATGATTTTGATATGTGTAGAGGATTAAAAACATGATCTTGTATATGTAGGAAAGGAAAAGATTTGATTTTTAATATATGAAAAGCGATATTTTTATATGTGAAATACGAGATTTTTAAAAATATAATCTTTATAGTGAAAAGGGCGAGTTAAAAATATAATCTTTATAATGGAGACAGCGAAGTAAAAATTCGATTTTTATATATTGAATAGCATAGTAAAAATTCGATTTTTATATATTGAATAGCATAGTAAAAATTCGATTTTTATATATTGAATAGCTTAGTAAAAATTCGATTTTTATATATTGAATAGCGAAGGAAAATTCGATTTTTATATATTGAATAGCATAGTAAAAATTCGATTTTTATATATTGAATAGCGAAGTAAAAATTTGATTTTTACATATGTAGAGAATACGGGCAACGAAAGTGATAAAAAGGCGAGAACGATGAAGATTTCTATCAATGAAGAGTCGTGGTATTGGATAGCTATTGGTGAGAATTTCTCACTCTTCAATTTTTTTCTAGTTATATATATATATATATACTAGGATGCAGACGGTGCTTAGTAGCACCCGACACAATCGTCCACAGACCATGGACTTGTTTGTTTGGTTGTGTAGTTGGTTAGATTATTTGGTTTGAATTGAATTGTTTGGTGAATTGAATTGTTTGGTGAAATGAAACTGATTTGATTGATATGTGTGTGGTGTGGGTCATCACTAGACCGGGGATAAGGCTAGGCCTCGTCCCGTTTCTAGTATCGTGACATTATGCCGCCGAAATTTTCTAAAATAAGTTAGAAAAATAAAGATACCATTTTATTTAATAAATGAACCGAATAGAATATTTTATCGTTAAAAATATAATTTTTAACGTGAATATGAATATAGTGAATGTGAATAAATAAATATTCATTTACAAACCGGACGGTTTGTTTATGTACACTGATTTGACTGACATTGATTGGGACGATAAATTTTACACATCACCCAACTGCACAAATAAAATCTGTGTTTGATTGTTTGAAACCCCACACGGGTATTGGGATGAAATACGACATACACTAATCCCAATAATTAGTTATATGTCGATCGATGGATCGACAGGCTGTTATAAGCGTTAGATATCTATATTTGATGCTTATACAGTGTAGTGCACTTTGGATGATGGTTGATTGTTTATCATTGCTATTATATACATGTGTTGTTTGGAATCCATATAATTAACTTTATATGGTGATTGATTGGGCCTCATTCCAATTTAGAAGATAAAGAATATTATAAAGTAAAGGTTCATGTGTTGACTGTACTCATCCGTTGAGATTAGTCATGTGTTGAACGAAATATTTTAATAATAAAATTTACATCTTTATATTATAAAGTAAAGGTTCATGTGTTGACTGTACTCATCCGTTGAGATTAGTCATGTGTTGAACAAAATATTTTAACAATAAAATTTACATCTTTATATTATAAAGTAAAGGTTCATGTGTTGACTGTACTCATCCGTTGAGATTAGTCATCGGTTGAACGAAATATTTTAACAATAAAATTTACATCTTTATATTATAAAGTAAAGGTTCATGTGTTGACAGTACTCATCCGTTGAGATTAGTCATGTGTTGAACAAAATATTTTAACAATAAAATTTACATCTTTATCAAATTTAAAATTAGAAACTAACTGGAAAATAGATGAGATGAGTGGTCTCCTGGGTATGGATCTGATGTTGGTTTCGGCCTTCGGGGTTAATATTTAGGGAATCGTTCTCTTACTAACTTACGGTTGGAGTCTGATTTTAAATCAAACGATATATACCTTAATTTTTATAAAATATATTAAATAACAAAAATTGTCACACGTGGACAGTACTCATTCGTTGAGATTAGTCATGTGTTGGAAAAAATATAGATTCACCTATTGATTAGAATAAATATTCATTTGTTGAATAGAATAACGGAGTTATTGAAATATATAAAGCCGTGTTGATTAGAGATGCGCTATTTGGACGCGAACGATATTTATATCGATTATATTCGTTTTTATAATGAATATTGAAAAGAGATAAAAATCGAATATATATAAAGCAAATTAGAATTGAATTTAATATAGAATGAATTGAAATTTGAATTGAATTGGAAATGGAAGTTGAAATGTTTTTGAACGAATTTGAAACTATTTATAAAATTCTTTTTAAAAAGGAATCGACGAAATATATATTATATATATTATATATTTAATATAATGGCTTGAATAGAACGCACCGTGCCGCGGCAGTTCGTGAATTTCGACCATTGATTTCGAACGAACATTACGGGAGATCCGACCGTCGGATTCTCCTAAAACCGGAACCGTTGGGTTCGTATCGAAAAGAGCTTTCTAAAGAATATTAGAAATTTGAAATCTAACGGTTGGATTTGGAGATACGTCCAAAATCAAATTTGGAAAAGGTCGTTGTAAGTGCAGTTCGGTGGCCGTTGATGGAAATCGACTGTACGGGCCTTGATAAAATTATTAAAAATAGTAATAATTTGTGTAAAATCTTAAGTAATGATTTGGGAAAAATTTGGATGAAAAACTCCATATTTGAAAAGATAAAAAATAGATTTTTATTGAAATGAACTAGTTTTGAACTAAAATTAAAACCCATTTATTTTTAAATAAATAAATTGGATTTGAAATGGGTTGTAATTAGAATTGATTTGTGGGTTTATCGTGAAGGGTGTTTTAAATGACACTTGTTCTTTAACCCGATAATAAATAGAATGTGATTTGAGTTTGTCGTGAACTATGTTTTAAATGACATTCGTTCTTTAACCCAGTAAAAGGAGTTTTAATGAATCTGCAATTAGATTGAAATGTGAATTGATAATTTAAATTATAAAATATAGAAAGTGAGCGAGAACGGAGTATCACCAGTTTTGCTCCAAAACGATAGTCAAATCTTTAATTAGATTTGAACGTGAAATGGTAATTAATTTTACCGATAACAGCATGGTGTTAGATATGGAGTATTACCAGTTTTGCTTCATGGGATGAATAGGTTGGGATTGGAAAATAAAATAAATAATTACTTCGATATGGTTCGCTCCGACTAGTTTGGAAAACCATAATCTGGTTTGAAATGACATCCAAAGGAAGATTAAAGAATAAATTTAAAGAATTTATCTTGGATAAAATTAATGGGAACCTTTCCCTAAGAATTGAAATGTAGAAACTAGATGTAGGTTAGTTAAGAAGAATGGTTTCCTGGATATTGATCTGATGTTGGTTTCGGCCATCGGGGTTAATATTTGGGAAATTGCTCTCTTACTGATTTACGGTTAGTGGCTAATGAATTGGAATGAGGCGTATGTTGTGTTTGTGTAACATTTGTTTTTAATATACGCGGGTTGTTCGGAAAGGCCGGGTTTATATCCATTCTGAATAACCGATTCGACGATATGTCGAAGATGAAGACGGTGGTTGAAGACCGGAAGTCTTCACATCGTTTGGGTGATTACTGATGATCTTGATTGGGCTGTACACCCAAGATGAGGGAATCAGTTGGTGGTCGTCCAGACATACTTGGAGATCGATGGATATGCGAGGAAAGTGCCTCCGGTTTCGTTCAGACCCAGAACGAACTTGTAAATGGATTGTGTGTCTGACATTGGATTTTATTCTGTGTTGATTGATTTCTGTTAAATATATATCTGTTTGGCGGCGGAGAATTTATTCTCTTGCTTAACGCCCTTCTCTGAGACGTACGAGCTTAGAGGTTATATATCGATAGATATCAATCGCATGGCATGAATTGCCTGTGTGGTATGCTGAGTTGCATGGATCAAGGCTTCTGTTGAAAAGCAAAGTCTTGTGGTTGATGATCAAAGCACGGCCCACGTGGCAGCTTTGTGTTTAGCGTGGATTCGCGAGCCTCACACCTCGGTATGAGTCAAAAACGGGATAAGGACCCAAGGAGTGCATGACGTTTCTTTCTAGCTATGGTGGTGTCAGTGACCTACCAGCCTTGACATTTATATACTTTTCACCTTTGTGGTTTGGATGCGAGGCGCCTCGATTATAGGTCTGTAAGGACCGAGAAACGTGTGTTCAGGAATAACTAATCCTCAAACGTAAGAGAGGACCGGCCTTGGAGGATCCAGGGTTACCCAGAGTGTGTAGTCCTGAGGCATTTGCTAGAGTGTCTCGAAGCGGAGAGGAGCTTGCCCCTTGCCTCGACTCATGACGGAAATCCAATTTCCAATACGTGTATTGCGGTTTTAATTGTAGAACTAGTATGGCGACATAGTGGTATGGGGCACTTATGCCGTCTATGATTTATATTTATGATTGAAATTGTTTTGACACTATACACTTATTATAGTATCAAATGATTTGTTTTAAACGTACCAAGCATGTTTGGCTGTTATAAGGTAAAACTCTATCCTCCGGCTTGCGTTGCATTGTGTGATGGGACCTGGGTCTTATAATAGCTTCATTTTTCGAAAAAGCATTGCTCTGTTTATTCTATGCACTGGTATTCTTGGGAGGAAACCCGTTCCGTGTTATACGGCGAGTTCCCTTGAATTACTCTCTTTTAAAATTGAATTAATAACTGTTTTAGTTCTCACACCAGTCACATGACTGACCTGGAGTTTATTGTTTTAACCTAAACTCTGGGTGCCCCTATTTTCCGCACGGGCAGCTGGTAGTTTTGGTTTTGCAGATTTATATTCACAGGATCCTGGTTTACAGCTGGAATGATATCCGGAAAGCTCTGTATCCGTATATCACCTTCAGTTGTGCTTTGTATTATTTTTCCGCTACTATGAAATTTATTGTAATCTCTGATATTTTTCGAATGTAATTTATTCATTTATACTCTGTATATTCTTGTATCTGATGGAATTGTTGTAATAGCAATGAAATGTTCTTCCGTCTGCGTTCTGTTTTGTCCTGTTCTCAAACGATCAAGGGTTTTGAACGGTTTAGATCGGTTTAATGACTGATTCGTATCGAGCGAAATTCCTTGTCGTCACATTTGGTATCAGAGCTTTGGTTTACAGAGCTCGAGAACAAGACACATTAGAACCATACGAAAGAATTCATCAGATATTGGATTAGTAATATCCAATTAGAATGACTCGTTAGAGATAGGATCAGTAGTATCCTAGAACGAGTGTGAAGAGTATATTTTTCAATTGAAAACAATTTTGTTTTGAAAATTTAAATCAATTCAACGTATTTGATTATTTATTTATTTTGAATTTGGACAATCCAATATATAAAGATTTCGCGTATACGCTTCATGAACGTATATTCGAAGTTTTAATATAATGGGTAGATATAGAATCACATTCTAGACATCCGGGGATGATTCTGATGATGGTGCATCATCATCAGTATTCATATTCGAGTTTCGATGGTGTGATTTCTATATATTTCCATTAGACTGGTGTGAGAACCAAAACCAATATAGCTAGAACACATTGTTGTGAATTGGCACCAAAACATGATTTTCTGTTTATATATGTATCAAAATTATGAATTTGAAACTCTAATCCACTAATTGATTGATGTTTGTGTTGTTTGTTTATTTGTTTGATAATTTTGAACCATTTAGCCTAATTGAATCAAATATTGAATTGTATTGAAAATTAGTCGCATTTGCTTGCATATACATATACTCACATTGAACAGGTCATAGCAAGGAGGCTAGAGCAAAGAATAAAATTTGTTTGCCCGACAAATAGGTACATGTTTACTATAATTTACTGTTTTGTTTAGGTGATGATGATTTTATGAGCATATTGGATAGCCGCTTTGCCTTTTCTTTTTCTTTTTGAGATCAGAAGGCCTATATGGAAATTTCGGGATTTTCCCGTGGCTCCCGGTGCAGGGGAGGTTATGGCGAAATTTTTCGAAAATTTAGGGTGTTAGCCAAATTTTTGAAGAATTTGAAAATTCTCAGAAACTGAAAAGTTGGAGAATGGAAGCTAGATCGAACGTAGAGTTGATTAATCAAACCACTTTCGACTTTGTTCCTTTTCGGGGACGAAAAGTTTCAGGTGGGGGAGATTGTAACAACCCGAAAATCTGGGCCAGTTTAAAATTTTTATTTTGGCACATTTTGTGAAGTTTGAATATTTAAAATAGAATATTTTAAATAATATCGACGAGAAATTTATTTTGAATATAATTCGAACGTATATATTTATACGCGTCATCGTTAGAAAATAATATTTATATATAATTATAAATAGAATTGAAAATGGCCCTACAGTTCGATAATTCGATTTCAAACTTCAATTGAATGTACCGGGTGCAAAACAATCCGGATTTTAGTGAAACCAAAAATAATAGGATCTAATTGGGAATATCTTTCCAACGAATCCGAAAAATCGAAATTTCATAACGGGAATCAAAAGATATGTCCAGTTGAAAATTCTGAATAGTCGCTATGGAATTCAGGCCCTTAAAAATGGGAATTTTGCAAACGACCTCGGATTTCGACGAAACCACTTTTGTTGGATCTGTGATGTCAAATTATTGCTAGATTCCAAATTTCATAATTTTTCGAATCAATATGTGAGCGTGGCAAAGGAAAACGCGTTTGACCAGTTTTAGTTAATTTTAATCGACTGGAAAATGGCCATTTTTTCAAACGGTCTCAGAATTCGACGAAATTAGTTTTGTTAGGACCATATCGTCAATACGAAGCTAGAAAATATTTTTCGGGGATTTTTAGAGTTAGTATGTGACCCCGAGAAATTAAAATGCGCGTTCAAATTCAATATATAGAGTTATATGTTGATTTTAACGGAAACTGATCGAAACGATCGAATCAGCTTACGATACATATCCCATTGTGTTCGGAATGGTGGTGAAACGCTATGGACGACAGGCAGTGGGCCTCGTTTAGAGGTCGTATGAAAAAGTTGCTTTTTGAAAATAAATTAAATAAATAAATTAAAAATAAAATATCTCTCTCCTCTCCCTATCTATTCACTCTGGCCCCCCCTTCTTCGATTTTCAGAATCGAATCGAAAAAAAAAGAAAAAGGAAAGAAGAAGAGGGAGGAGCGTTGCCGCTCCTCCGAGCAGCGCACCACCGCGCTGCCAGGCGCCCCCCCTTTCCGTCTCCGCTCTCCCCTTCCCCCACCACATCTCCTCCTCCAGTCCCCACCCCCTGCCCTCGCGACACAGCCCCCCCCCTACCGCCAAAAATCGACCGCAACCACCACCGAACCCCCCTCCTCCTACTACCGACCACCGGCGAAGCCAACACCCCCCCTCCTCCGAAAATCTGTAAGTGGTGTTTTCCTTTTTATTATTTTATTTTCTTTTAATTTAGTTATATACCTTGTTTTATTTTCTGATTTTAAAATAGATGTAAATGCATGATTTAAATTCAGTTTTTAGTTTATATATATAATTAGCATTGTAAAAATCTGATTTTTTTACATATGCAGAGGATTAAAAACATGATTTTGATATGTGTAGAGGATTAAAAACATGATCTTATATATGTCGGAAAGGAAAAGATTTGATTTTTAATATATGAAAAGCGATATTTTTATATGTGAAATACGAGATTTTTAAAAATATAATCTTTATAGTGAAAAGGGCGAGTTAAAAATATAATCTTTATAGTGAAAAGGGCGAGTTAAAAATATAATCTTTATAATGGAGATAGCGAAGTAAAAATTCGATTTTTATATATTGAATAGCATAGTAAAAATTCGATTTTTATATATTGAATAGCATAGTAAAAATTCGATTTTTATATATTGAATAGCACAGTAAAAATTCGATTTTTATATATTGAATAGCGAAGGAAAAATTCGATTTTTATATATTGAATATCATAGCAAAAATTCGATTTTTATATATTGAATAGCGAAGTAAAAATTCGATTTTTACATATGTAGAGAATACCGGCAACGAAGGTGATAAAAAGGCGAGAACGATGAAGATTTCTATCAATGAAGAGTCGTGGTATTGGATAGCTATTGGTGAGAATTTCTCACTCTTCAATTTTTTTCTAGTGATATATATATATATATATATATATATATATATATATATATATATATATATATACTAGGATGCAGACGGTGCTTAGTAGCACCCGACACAATCGTCCACAGACCATGGACTTGTTTGTTTGGTTGTGTAATTGGTTAGATTATTTGGTTTGAATTGAATTGTTTGGTGAAATGAAACTGATTTGATTGATATGTGTATGGCGTGGGTCATCACTAGACCGGGGATAAGGCTAGGCCTCGTCCCGTTTCTAGTATCGTGCCGTTATGCCGCCGAAATTTTCTAAAATAAGTTAGAAAAATAAAGATATCATTTTATTTAATAAATGAACCGAATAGAATATTTTATCGTTAAAAATATAATTTTTAACGTGAATATGAATATAGTGAATGTGAATAAATAAATATTCATTTACAAACCGGACGGTTTGTTATGTACACTGATTTGACTGACATTGATTGGGACGATAAATTTTACACATCGCCCAACTGCACAAATAAAATCTGTGTTCGATTGTTTGAAACCCCACACGGGTATTGGGACGAAATACGACATACACTAATCCCAATAACTAGTTATATGTCGATCGATGGATCGACAGGCTGTTATAAGCGTTAGATATCTAAATTTGATGCTTATACAGTGTAGTGCACTTTGGATGATGGTTGATTGTTTAACATTGCTATTATATACATGTGTTGTTTGGAATCCATATAATTAACTTTATATGGTGATTGATTGGGCCTCAATCCAATTTAGAAGATAAATAATATTATAAAGTAAAAGTTCATGTGTTGACTGTACTCATCCGTTGAGATTAGTCATGTGTTGAACGAAATATTTTAACAATAAAATTTACATCTTTATATTATAAAGTAAAGGTTCATGTGTTGACTGTACTCATCCGTTGAGATTAGTCATGTGTTGAACGAAATATTTTAACAATAAAATTTACATCTTTTTATTATAAAGTAAAGGTTCATGTGTTGACTGTACTCATCCGTTGAGATTAGTCATGTGTTGAACGAAATATTTTAAAAATAAAATTTACATCTTTATATTATAAAGTAAAGGTTCATGTGTTGACAGTACTCATCCGTTGAGATTAGTCATGTGTTGAACGAAATATTTTAACAATAAAATTTACATCTTTATCATATTTAAAATTAGAAACTAACTGGAAAATAGATGAGTGGTCTCCTGGGTATTGATCTGATGTTGGTTTCGGCCTTCAGGGTTAATATTTAGGGAATCGTTCTCTTACTAATTTACGGTTGGAGTCTGATTTTAAATCAAACGATAGATACCTTAATTTTTATAAAATATATTAAATAACAAAAATAGTCACACGTGGACAGTACTCATTCGTTGAGATTAGTCATGTGTCGGCAAAAATATAGATTCACGTATTGAATAGAATAAATATTAATTTGTTGAATAGAATAACGGAGTTATTGAAATATATAAAGCCGTGTTGATTAGAGATGTGCTATTTGGACGCGAACGATATTTATATCGATTATATTCGTTTTTATAATGAATATTGAAAAGAGATAAAAATCGAATATATATAAAGCAAATTGGAATTGAATTGAATATAAATGAATTGATATTTGAATTGAATTGGAAATGGAAGTTGAAATGTTTTTGAACGAATTTGAAACTATTTATAAAATTCGTTTTAAAAAGGAATCGACGAAATATATATTGTATATATAATATGATGGCTTGAATAGAACGCGCCGCGCCGTGGCAGTTCGTGAATTTCGACCATTGATTTCGAACGAACATTACGTGAGATTCGACCGTCGGATTCTCCTAAAACCGGAACCGTTGGGTTCGTATCGAAAAGAGCCTTCTAACGAATATTAGAAATTTGAAATCTAACGGTTGGATTTGGAGATACGTCCAAAACAAATTTGGAAAAGGTCGCTGTAAGTGCAGTTCGGTGGTCGTTGATGGAAATCGTCTGTACGGGCCTTGATAAAATTATTAAAAATAGTAATAATTTGTGTAAAATCGTAAGTAATGATTTGGGAAAAATTAGGATGAAAAACTCTATATTTGAAAAGATAAAAATAGATTTTTATCGAAATGAACTAGTTTTGAACTAAAATTAAAACCCATTTATTTTTAAATAAATAAATTGGATTTGAAATGGGTTGTAAATAGAATTGATTTGTGGGTTTATCGTGAAGGGTGTTTTAAATGACACTTGTTCTTTAACCCGATAATAAATAGAATGTGATTTGAGTTTGTCGTGAACTGTGTTTTAAATGACATTAGTTCTTTAACCCAGTAAAAGGAGTTTTAATGAATCTGCAATTAGACTGAAATGTGAATTCATAATTTAAATTATCAAATATAGAAAGTGAGCGAGAACGGAGTATCACCAGTTTTGCTCCAAAACGATAGTCAAATCTTTAATTATATTTGAACGTGAAATGGTAATTAATTTTACCGATAACACCGTGGTGTTAGCTATGGAGTATTACCAGTTTTGCTTCATGGGATGAATAGGTTGGGATTGGAAAATAAAATAAATAATTACTTCGGTATGGTTCGCTAATCCCGACTAGTTTGGAAAACCATAATCTGGTTTGAAATGACATCCAAAGGAAGATTAAAGAATAAATTTAAAGAATTTATCTTGGATAAAATTAATGGGAACCTTTCCCTAAGAATTGAAATGTAGAAACTAGTTGTAGGTTAGTTAAGAAGAATGGTTTCCTGGATATTGATCTGATGTGGGTTTCGGCCTTCGGGGTTAATATTTGGGAAATTGCTCTCTTACTGATTTACGGTTAGTGGCTAATGAATTGGAATGAGGCGTATGTTGTATTTGTGTAACATTTGTTTTTAATATACGCGGGTTGTTCGGAAAGGCTGGATTTATACCCATTCTGAATAACCGATTCGACGATATGTCGAAGATGAAGATGGTGGTTGAAGACTGGAAGTCTTCACATCGTTTGGGTGATTACTGATGATCTTGATTGGGCTGTACACCCAAGATGAGGGAATCAGTTGGTGGTTGTCCAGACGTACTTGGAGATCTATGGATATGCGAGGAAAGTGCCTCCGGTTTCGTTCAGACCCAGAACGAACTTGTAAATGGATTGTTTGTCTGACATTGGATTTTATTCTGTGTTGATTGATTTCTGTTTAATATATATCTGTTTGGCGGTGCAGAATTTATTCTCTTGCTTAACGCCCTTCTCTGAGACGTACGAGCTTATAGGTTATATATCGATAGATATCAATCGCATGGCATGAATTGCCTGTGCGGCATGCTGAGTTGCATGGATCAAGGCTTCTGTTGAAAAGCAAAGTCTTGTGGTTGATGATCAAAGCACGACCCACGTGGCAGTTTTGTGTTTAGCGTGGATTCGCGAGCCTCACACCTCGGTATGAGTCAAAAACGGGATAAGGACCCAAGGAGTGCATGACGTTTCTTTCTAGCTTTGGTAGTGTCAGTGACCTACGAGCCCTGACATTTATATACTTTTCACCTTTGTGGTTTGGATGCGAGGCGCCTCGATTATAGGTCTGTAAGGACCGGGAAACGTGTGTTCAGGAATAACTAATCCTCAAACGTAAGAGAGGACCGGCCTTGGAGGATCCAGGGTTACCTTGAGTGTGTAGTCCTGAGGCATTTGCTAGAGTGTCTCGAAGCGGAGAGGAGCTTGCCCCTTGCCTCGACTCATGACAAAAATCCAATTTCCAGTACGTGTATTGCGGTTTTATTTGTAGAACTAGTATGGCAACATAGTGGTATGGGGCACTTATGCCGTCTATGATTTATATTTATGATTGAAATTGTTTTGACACTATACAATTATTATAGTATCAAATGATTTGTTTTAAACGTACCAAGCATGTTTGGCTGTTATAAGGTAAAACCCTATCCTACGGCTTGCGTTGCATTGTGTGATGGGACCTGGGTCTTATAATAGCTTCATTTTTCGAAAAAGCATTGCGCTGTTTATTCTATAAACTGGTATTCTTGGGAGGAAACCCGTTCCGTGTTATACGGCGTGGTCCCTTGAATTACTCTCTTTTAAAATTGAATTAATAACCGTTTTAGTTCTCACACCAGTCACATGACTGACCTGGAGTTTATTGTTTTAACCTAAACTCTAGGTACCCCTATTTTCCGCATGGGCAGCTAGTAGTTTTGGTTTTGCAGATTTATATTCACAGGATCCTGGTTTACAGCTGGAATGATATCCGGAAAGCTCTGTATCCGTATATCACCTTCAGTTGTGCTTTGTATTATTTTTCCGCTGCTATGTAATTTATTGTAATCTCTGATATTTGTCGAATGTAATTTATTCATTTATACTCTGTATATTCTTGTATCTGATGGAATTGTTGTAATAGCAATGAAATGTTCTTCCGTCTGCGTTCTGATTTGTCTTGTCCTCACAGTAATTCGTTCTTTCTCATCTCTTCGGAGACCGGGGAAGTACGGGTCGCTTCACCACCTGCCGATAGTGTATCTCTAGAGGCGAATACACTGGGTTCAACTAAAACATCTTGCAACCCGGCCCACACATGACCGACCACTCATTTCGCTTGAGTGTATCGAATGAACATCACCAACGGTTGGGCTCAAATCACCGTTTCCCGAAAAGGTATAGCATCGAATAGATTTAAGAAGTAAAAGGAATTTCTCTAGATAGGTGATTATACACCCTAATGGGAGCGACCCACATAGCCATGATGCCTGCCCGATTTCTGTCATTTCCTGGTTGTGAAGCTTGAGGCTACGTCTATCTTTTAGAGCATCTGGCCACCATACACTTTGAATGCCACATAATCAAACCCATCAAATCACTAGTTTATTTTCCCAAAAATATTACGAGTATAAAAGCTAAGAGAAACGAATTTCTCCGCCACCAGACGTAATACCTTGAAAAGATCGTCTTATGTGACCGTTAGGAATACTTTGTCAGACATTCGTCCATACAAGTTGTCCTGGGACTGGACAAACATGAAACACCATTTTAGAGCAGGACGACCCTTGCATTTCACTCTGTCTTCAATTATTTTCAGCATAATCTAATTCGCAGCGCTTATGCCCATACGGAGTGGTTTTCGGATAATAAATCCAACCGGTCTCTCCATATTGACAACGATGGTCAAAACACTTCGATAGTCGGTTATTTAACTATCGAAGTAAAAAACAACATTCATAACTAACATCACACAATCAGGAGCACTTTTATCTAACATTCATTTCTATTATTCGAATTCTCATATTTTACTAAATATTTCTCAACCCCGACTTAGCACTTTCACACTTCATATAATCCATTTACATTTCTTCGGGGAAACATAATTATTTTATTATCACTTGAGATGAGTAAACTCCAAACCTTTCTAATGAATAATGTTATATATAATAATCACGCTTAAGATTGGTTAACAACGTTAATTTATTGTTATAGCTCAAAACTTGTCATACGCTGTAATATTCTCTTTATAACCAATCTTGACATAACAGTCTCGCTTAAGCCTAGTCAACAACGTTATTTTATCGTTATAGTTCGAGAACTTGCTGTATGCTGCTATATCCCTTTATACTAATCTTGACATCCTTTTCTGTTACAAAAATCTTGACATCTCTTTCCGTCACAAAAATCTTGACATTTCTTCCCGTTGCAAAAATCTTGATATTTCTTCTCGTTACAAAAAAATCTTGATATTTCTTTCTATTACAAAAAATCTTGCCATCTCTTATTCAATAACATTTTAAATGAGGTATTCTTAAGAAACAATTATTTAATTAAAAATAATTAACTAATATTTTACGTTATAAAATGAATTGTAAAGTACCAATTTATAATAGAATTTCTATTACCGTTTAAAGCTTCGCTTTAATTATAAAAATCTAATTTCCTATAATCGACTTCGTTGATTTGCCTGATGGCCAATCAACTTCTTACAAACCGATGTGTTTATGGTCGACTGTTGCCACTTTCTAAATCGATATCATTTATTTATTAAATCAAAACAAACGTTAAATTTTCATTCAACACAGTTCAAACAGTGCATGTATATAACAAACAAACAGTATATATAAATATTGAGGAATCCGGTTGGATTCCTCCAACCGGTTTCCTGCATTCACCGATGTTAGTCAAATCACTATCCAATCAATGATGTGTACATATGCAACGATATATATTTTTCAACCAATTTAATTGTAATCTACTGAAACGACAATCACACAGCATTCAACCAATATTATAATATTTTAAAATAGATCAGAGTCAGTGAATTTACTCACCTTGGCGCGTTAACCATTAAATAACGATTTGCGTCAGTCGATTAAATCCGGCGTTTAGTTCTGCCATAAATTGAAACGATCTCCAAATTTCTCTAAACCGGTTTCGTTGTGTCGCCTGCGTCCGTCCAAACGCAACGTGACAGACAACGTTCAATTCTTTGTTGTGCTTCTCCTCCTGGAACCGCAACTCCGACCGGTGCTCTTCATGAATCATTGCGTTCGAACCACTCCAGCTCTTCACATACTAACAGCATGCACCACTCTCTTTACCATTTTTGCATTTAACCACCTCCTACTCACCACTTTCATCTTATACACCAACAAGTTTTCGAGACCTTCTCCAATACACACGTAGCAAGCAAAATCCCTGACGCCCCTTTATTTTTTCTTTTTCTTTTTAACGTTGGCCTACCATTAAAAACCGGTCCAATACACTTTTAAAGGTAACGTCTGTCCTCTAGTTCATGGTTTTCCACTCCTTTCTTGAATAATTTCCATCCCTTTTCACCACTTTCTCACTCACTCACAACACCATTTCACTAACATTCATTTAAACATGCCCAGTATTCAAACCACTAACTTCCCATTTCTTGAACTAACCATCACCGTCCCCTTTTACAATTCAATAGCCTCCTTCCTTTTCCATCAATCCGCACTCCCACACACCCTATAGTTTTTAAACTAAAGACACCAACATCATACCCTACTTTCACTCAAGTATCTCTTTCCACAATAATTTGCAAACACTTTTTAACTTAATATATATATATATATATATATATAATTATGAGTAAAGTGATGGACCTCACATTTAAATTCCTTTCTCCGAACCGGAACTACACCTGCACCCACCAACGTCCTCTTATATTAATGGTCCAAAGGTTTCAAATGAGTAGTGACTTCTGGATCCCTTCCAAGCTCCTTCTCTTATTACTTTACTTCATACATTACTACAGTTCAACTCACATCCAACAAAAACGCTCCATCTCTATTTCACAGTTGAAACTTAAACCCCGCGTCTTGCTTATGTACTTCACCATTGTTGCACAAATTCGCACAGTAGCCTTCGTCTCTAACCGCTGAGCCCATGTTGCTTCTCAATACCCAGGTACAGCTCCTTCCCATCTTCCACAAACATCATCTTCCGTCCCCTACCATATTTATACCCCATAGTGCCATTCGATTTTATATTTTATTTTCCATTGAAATGTTCGGCAAAATGCCAAGCTATAAAACTGTTCGACCCTAAGTGGCTCAATCAAGAAAACATGAATGGTGTATTTATAGTATCACAAAGCTTGGTGGCCAAGGATTAACATATAGGTTAGGCTGTATACTTCTTCTTAGCATGGTACAAATGTAGCATGTGTCTACATTTATGTTTGGTTTTCCCTTCAACATTACGTTGCTAGTATATAGGATTGGGAAATTGTGACTGGGTCTGTAGTATCATATTTTTTGTTGATTTGCCGAGCTTAAGAGATTTGTAGCTTACAGTTATCCGGATTCGAAAGAAAAATATATATATATGCAGGCCATACGAAATGAAAATCTGCACACCTTTGTTTACTTAAGCAAGGAGTATTAGGGAACTAGCATGCGCTTTGGAAGTGAAATGTTTGTACAAAGTCTTATCAGCTAAGGAAAAGTAGATATATTATATACATATACTTGGTTACCTTACCTTGGGCGTCATGCTGCTAAGAAACAGTTCGAATCTACCTATATATGGGGTAGGTACTGGTCCTCATCATAGAGAGAAGAGAAGTATGGTCTGCAGGCTTTCATTTGAATACACAAAATCTTTGCCGTGAAGTTTCATAGGTGTGCAGCTTTCCTTATATATGTGTTGTTTATTCGTATGTCAGTTATCTGATTTGTCATTGTCGTAGGATATGTGGATGGATTTGTCTATGTATAGGAAACCTGCTTCGTTAGGCCTATGCATGTTCCTCCTTCTAGCATTCTCGTGTGTCACTTCTCTTTGATGTACGGTATACAATTTCCTTCACTAAATGAAGATGAGACCAAAAGTTTTCAGCAGTTTCGATAATGACTTACTCATATTAGTTTATCGACACTCTTCCGATATGTTTAATGTAATTGTAGTACATCCTAGGTATACAGTATATTCATATTACATTTAGGCTTAGGCGTTGAAAAGGATTGAGTTTTCTTGTCATTGCTTTCAACTAACAGTGGGTTGAAAAGAAATGCCTCCTGTTCTTTCAAAGGAGGCCATGCGAAATTAATTTCGTATGATATCATAGGCTGCATGTAGATTAGGCTAGGTGATGGGAGAATTTAATGTGGCGTATGGGCTTGTACTTATATTTTTATTCAAATGTTTGGAGACATTAGTGTGCTATACGGTTTTGCTTTGAAAGGATATGGTAGTCTTCAAAAGGAATTTGTCAACAATAGTTGGATTTGCTTCTACATAATGTAACCATCTGCTAGTTTGCCTTTCTTTTACTTGTCGCGTCTGGGTGCAAACGTTTTAAGGTTTAGTATCTTATAGTTAAAATAGGTAGCATACGTATTTAAGATGTTATTAGTTTAGTGTCCCTGTTATGTAAGATCTCGTTTCCATACAGATTTCTATAGACAAAAATAAAAATACAGTCGTGGCCAGTGAGGTGCCACGATCCCGAAAATATAATAATACTGGTAGGTTGACTCATATTTTGAAACCCCAAATTATTGATACAGGGTGCAAAACACTCCAAATAAAAAGTTGCGTATTAAATTATTTAAAAATTACAGCAAAATTCTAAAAATTAAATTATTACTACGTCCCAAAAGAATCTTGTCTAAATTCGAAACCGATATCTAGTTATATCGAATAAACCGTTATGGTCGATAAACGATTCTATAGCGACTATTCGAATATTTGATTTCGATATATCTAGCAATATATAATTCAGAAATTCGATTTTTCACCTCCATTAGAAAAATACAGTTCAACAGATTTCAACGTTTCTTGTTTCGCAGAAATCCGACTTATAACGGGTCATGTGCACTTAGTTGAAGTTCAGAACGTTAAATTACGAACCGCCGCGATATTACGGGCTCGATTAAAATAAACATATAATTTTATACGTTCAACTTCATTTTAATTAATATATAAATCTACTTATATTACGAATTCAATATTTAAACTGATTTAAATATTCAAATACAAACCGATAAAAAACGCGGGACATTACATTCCTTCCCCCTTAAAAAAATTTCGTCCTCGAAATTGCTAAGGTAGGGAAAATGCTACTATTCGTATTAGTTTGGTTAAAATCACCTATGTACTTCTTAATTCCAATTTCAACTGAATCTATTAACTTTAATTAAAATATTAATTCCTTCATTTTAATGAATACTTTCAGAAATCCTGAAAATTTTCTATCAGCTTAATTTTTTAGAGTATTTCGTCAGCATCCCCTCTGCACAACTCGTATAGCTCATTCGGTACTAGTACAACTTGCCACTCTGGGCCTTCTCCAATCAACTTAATCTTCAATCCAATCATTCGCTTATGCTTAAGCCAATTCCCTTTCAATTCCAGTTTCAATTTCAAATTCCCAATTTTTACTCCATAATCAAATTTCACCCCCAGGTTTGGTTCCATTCCAAATCTTAATTCACAACTCAATTACTCTGCCAAGTCAAATCCTTATTTTAGTACGATTTCCACTTTCTTGGCTTCAATTCAACTCCACCTTTATTGGACTTATTTAAATTCTCTGTTTATTTACTTCGTAAGTAAATTTTAAATTTCAGAATTCAAATTCCTGGGGTTTTTATTCAAATCAGTTCGAAACCATATATATTTATATATAATGACGGCAATTCAAAACATTTGAATTTTTGACGACTTGTTTTCTCAAAACAATTCAAAACAAAATCTTTTGGTAGTAATTCGTCACTTAGAAAGTTTAAAATGAACACTGATGATGCAGCCGTCATCATCATAATTTATTTTCCAGTGATCAAAGTGAGTTCAATACTATATTACTTTCAAAAACTCATTTTAAACACTTTATATTACATCAAATTATCCTTTTAAAATGCTTTGGAAAACATTTCTAAATTCCCAGGATTTAAAATTCAATATACTTAATCCTTTTCCAAAATTCCCAGGGTTTATTTCAATTCTAGATTTCAATTTAGATTTAATCCATTTAATTTCACAAATTTTATCATACAAGTTCTGATGGGTTATTTACGTAACCATCTTAACTATAATCTTATTCGAATATATCCCATAAAAAAATGCAATAATATATACTTTCTATATATCAAAATATATTTTGGGTATAATTATTTTATTTACCCAACTTTTCAAAACATACCATGTCGAATTACTCTGTTCAAGGGTTTAGAAACACCTATCGACACAGTTTGCATTATTGTATCGACCAGAATTCATAAACCACTCGTCAAACCAACCAACACAATATAAAACGGTTTTTGCGCTCATATATATACACTCATACTTAATCTAGGGTATTACTAACCCCATCTCTACTGAGTCACGCCACAGAGCCAAGATAATCACTTAACCTTATGCTCTGATACCAACTGAAACGACCCGAAAATCCGTATCAATTTGAGCTGACTAATATCCGACACATTCAACTCAAAGTGCACGAAAATTCAGATCATTAATAGAAAGAAATAAGAGGATGAGAAAGGTAGGATAGAACTAATAGAATAGAAGAAGAAGATCACAGCTGAACATAATCAGAGTAAACACGAATCTCACAGCGGAACGAATAAAATATATTATATAACATAACTTTGAAATACAAATCTGTTTTGTAAATACATACCATATCAGAGTACAACATAACATTTGATACATCAGAAATAACTCTAAATAACCAACAGTGAAGACTCCTGCTTCAGGCTCCTCCAAGTGTATCTGTAAAGCCGGAAACACTTGACCGCCCGCACAAATTTGGGCACCCAAGAGTTTAGGGAAAATAAACAAAATAAACTCTGGGTCAGTCATGGGACTGGTGTGAGTAAATTCCAACCATACGGTTTAATTTTGAAAATCCTTTTTGAACCAAAAGGATAATAGTAAGACCAACCCACACAAAAACATGGACGGTTTTTACCTTACTATAACCCAAAATATTCTGATATCAAAATCCAGTGATATTATAATAATGTCTAATCAAGTAAATAACCAAATAGCAGAACGCTTGTATCTCACGCTCTACATACATAGTATAAAAATAAAAAACCGCAGGGCTCTTATTGGAGATTGGATTCCAACTATGACAAGGTATGGGACCACCTGCCGATAGTGCATCTCTAGAGGCGAATACACTGGGTTCAACTAGAACGTCTTGCAACCCGGCCCACACATGACCGACCACTCATTTCGCTTGAGTGTATCGAATGTACATCACCAACGGTTGGGCTCAAACCACCGTTTCCCGAAAAGGGATAGCATCGAATAGATTTAAGAAGTAAAAGGAATTTCTCTAGATAGGTGATTATACACTCTAATGGGAGCGACCCACATAGCCATGCTGCCTGTCTGATTTCTGTCATTTCCTGGTTGTGAAGCTTGAGGCTACGTCTATCTTTTAGAGCATCTGGCCACCATACACTTTGAATGCCACATCGTCAAACCCATCAAATCACTAGTTGATTTTCCCAAAAATATTACGGGTATAAAAGCTAAGAGAAATGAATTTCTCCGCCACCAGACGTAATACCTTGAAAAGATCGTCTTATGTGACCGTTAGGAATACTTTGTCAGACATTCTTCCATACAAGTTGTCCTAGGACTGGACAAACATGAAACACCATTCTGGAACAGGAAGACCCTTGCATTTCACTCCGTCTTCAATTATTTTCAGCATAATCTAATTCGCAGCGCTTATGCCCATACGGAGTGGTTTTCGGATAATAAATCCAACCGGTCTCTCCATATTGACAACGATGGTCAAAACACTTCGATAGTCGGTTATTTAACTATCGAAGTAAAAAACAACATTCATAACTAACATCACACAATCAGGAGCACTTTTATCTAACATTCGTTTCTATTATTCGAATTCTCATATCTTACTAAATATTTCTCAACCCCGACTTAGCACTTTCACACTTCATATAATCCATTTACATTTCTTTGGGGAAACATAATTATTTTATTATCACTTGAGATGAGTAAACTCCAAACCTTGCTAATGAAAAATGTTATATATAATAATCACGCTTAAGATTTGTTAACAACGTTAACTTATTGTTATAGCTCAAAACTTGTCATACGCTGTAATATTCTCTTTATAACCAATCTTGACATAACAGTCTCGCTTAAGCCTAGTCAACAACGTTATTTTATCGTTATAGTTCGAGAACTTGCTGTATGCTGCTATATCCCTTTATACTAATCTTGACATCCTTTTCTGTTACAAAAATCTTGACATCTCTTTCCGTCACAAAAATCTTGACATTTCTTCCCGTTGCAAAAATCTTGATATTTCTTCTCGTTACAAAAAAATCTTGATATTTCTTTCTGTTACAAAAAATCTTGCCATCTCTTATTTAATAACATTTTAAATGAGGTCTACTTAAGAAACAATTATTTAATTAAAAATAATTAACTAATATTTTACGTTATAAAATGAACTGTAAAGTACCAATTTATAATAGAATTTCTATTACCGTTTAAAGCTTCGCTTTAATTATAAAAATCTAATTTCCTATAATCGACTTCGTTGATTTGCCTGACGGCCAATCAACTTCTTACAAACCGATGTGTTTATGGTCGACTGTTGCCACTTTCTAAATCGATATCATTTATTTATTAAATCAAAACAAACGTTAAATTTTCATTCAACACAGTTCAAACAGTGCATGTATATAATAAACAAACAGTATATATAAATATTGAGGAATCCGGTTGGATTCCTCCAACCGGTTTCCTGCATTCACCGATGTTAGTCAAATCACTATCCAACCAATGATGTGTACATATGCAACGATATATATTTTTCAACCAATTTAATTGTAATTTACTGAAACGACTATCACACAGCATTCAACCAATATTATAATATTTTAAAATAGATCAGAGTCAGTGAATTTACTCACCTTGGCGCGTTAACCGTTAAATAACGATTTGCGTTAGTCGATTAAATCTGGCGTTTAGTTCTGCCATAAATTGAAACGATCTCCAAATTTCTCCAGACCGGTTTCATTGTGTCGCCTGCGTCCGTCCAAACGCAACGTGACAGACAACGTTCAATTCTTTGTCGTGCTTCTCCTCCTGGAACCGCAACTCCGATCGGTGCTCTTCATGAATCATTGCGTTCGAACCACTCCAGCTCTTGACATACTAACAGCATGCACCACTCTCTTTACCATTTTTGCATTTAACCACCTCCTACTCACCACTTTCATCTTATACACCAACAAGTTTTCGAGACCTTCTCCAATACACACGTAGCAAGAAAAATCCCTGACGCCCCTTTATTTTTTCTTTTTCTTTTTAACGTTGGCCTACCATTAAAAACCGGTCCAATACACTTTTAAAGGTAACGTCTGTCCTCTAGTTCATGGTTTTCCACTCCTTTCTTGAATAATTTCCATCCCTTTTCACCACTTTCTCACTCACTCTCAACACCATTTCACTAACATTCATTTAAACATGCCCAGTATTCAAACCACTCACTTCCCATTTCTTGAACTAACCATCACCGTCCCCTTTTACAGTTCAACAGCCTCCTTCCTTTTTCATCAATCCGCACTCCCACACACCCTATAGTTTTTAAAACTAAAGACACCAACATCATACCCTACTTTCACTCAAGTATCTCTTTCCACAATAATTTGCAAACACTGTTTAACTTAATATATATATATATATATAATTATGAGTAAAGTGATGGACCTCACGTTTAAATTCCTTTCTCCAAACCGGAACTGCACCTGCACCCACCAACGTCCTCTTATATTAATGGTCCAAAGGTTTCAAATGAGTAGTGACTTCCTAGAACCCTTCCAAGCTCCTTCTCTTATTACTTTACTTCATACGTTACTACTGTTCAACTCACGTCCAGCAAAAACGCTCCATCTCTATTTCCCAATTAAAACTTAAACCCCGCGTCTTGCTTATGTACTTCACCATTGTTGCACAAATCGCACAGTAACCTTCGTCTCTAACCGCTGAGCCCATGTAGCTTCTCAATACCCAGGTGCAGCTCCTTCCCATCTTCCACAAACATCAGCTTCCGTCCCCTACCAGATTTATACCCCATAGTGCCATTCGATTTTATATTTTATTTGCCATTGAAATGTTCGGCAAAATGCCAAGCTATAAAACTGTTCGACCCTAAGTGGCTCAATCAAGAAAACATGAATGGTGTATTTATAGTATCACAAAGCTTGGTGGCCAAGGATTAACATTTAGGTTAGGCTGTATACTTCTTCTTAGCATGGTACAAATGTAGCATGTTTTTACATTTATGTTTGGTTTTCCCTTCAACAGTACGTTGCTAGTATATAGGCTAGGGAAATTGTGACCGGGTCTGTAGTATCATAATTTTTTTGATTTGCCGAGCCTAATAGATTTTTAGCTTACAGGTATCTAGGTTGATTCGAAAGAAATATATATATATATATATATATATATATATGTATGTATATATAGATATATATATATATATACAGGCCATACGAAATGAAAATGTGCACACCTACGTTTACTTAAGCAGGGAGTATTAGGGAACTAGCCTCCACTTTGGAAGTGAAATGTTTGTACATAATATTATCAGCTAAGGAAAAGTAGATATATTATATACATATACTTGGTTGCCTTACCTTGGGCGTCATGCTACTGAGAAACAGTTCGAATCTACCTATATATGGGGTAGGTACTGGTCCTCATCATAGAGAGAAGAGAAGTATGGTCTGCATGCTTTCATTTGAATACACAAAATCTTTGCCGTGAAGTTTCATAGGTGTGCAGCTTTCCTTATATATGTGTTGTTTATTCGTATGTCATTTATCTGATTTGTCATTGTCGTAGGATATGTGGATGGATTTGTCTATGTATAGGAAACCTGCTTCGTTAGGCCTGTGCATGTTCCTCCTTCTAGCATTCTCGTGTGTCACTTCTCTTTGATGTACGGTATACAATTTCCTTCACTAAATGAAGACGAGACCAAAAGTTTTCAGTAGTTTCGATAATGACTTACTCATATTAGTTTATCGACACTATTCTGATATGTTTAGTGTAATTGTAGTACATCCTAGGTATACAGTATATTCATATTACATTTAGGCTTAGGCGTTAAAAAGGATTGAGTTTTCTTTTCATTGCTTTCAACTAACAGTGAGTTAAAAAGAAATGCCTCCTGTTCTTTCAAAGGAGGCCATGCGAAATTAATTTCGTATGATATCATAGGCTGCATGTAGATTAGGCTAGGTGATGGGAGAATTTAATGTGGCGTATGGGCTTGTACTTATATTTTTATTCAAATGTTTGGAGACATTAGTGTGCTATACGGTTTTGCTTTGAAAGGATATAGTAGTCTTCAAAAGGAATTTGTCAACAATAGTTGGATTTGCTTCTACATAATGTAAACATCTGCTAGTTTGCCTATCGTTTACTTGTCGCGTCTAGGTGCAAACGTTTTAAGGTTTAGTATCTTATAGTTAAAATAGGTAGCATACGTATTTAAGATGTTATTAGTTTAGTGTCCTTGTTATGTAAGATCTCGTTTCCATACAGATTGCTATAGACAAAAATAAAAATACAGTCGTGTCCAGTGAAGTGCCACGATCCCGAAAATATAATAATACCGGTAGGTTGACTCATATTTTGAAACCCCAAATTATTGATACAGGGTGTAAAACACTCCAAATAAAAAGTTGCGTATTAAATTATTTAAAAATTACAGTAAAATTCTAAAAATTAAATCATTACTACGTCCCAAAAGAATCTTGTCTAAATTCGAAACCGATATCTACTTATATCGAATAAACCGTTACGGTCGATAAACGATTCTATAGCAACTATTCGAATATTTGATTTGGATATATCTAGCAATATATAATTCAGAAATTCGATTTTTCACCTCCATTAGAAAAATACAGTTCAACAGATTTCAATGTTTCTTGTTTCGCAGAAATCCGACTTATAACGGGTCATGTGCACTTAGTTGAAGTTCGGAACGTTAAATTACGAACCGCCGCGATATTACGAGCTCGATTAAAATAAATATATAATTTTATACATTCAACTTCGTTTTAATTAATATATAAATCTACTTATATTACGAATTCAATATTTAAACTGATTTAAATATTCAAATACAAACCGATAAAAATGCGGGACATTACACATTCATTCTTGTCATTTAATTAGAATGAGATAAAAATTTTTACTTTTGCCATTTAAAAGAATCAAAATCTTACATTTTAAATAATGTAATAAAAGAGTAGAAAAGTTTACATTTTTATAATTAAAGAATGAATACAAAATGATTATAATTTTATTGTCAAATTATACAATAAAAAGAGTGGAAATATAAGAATATAATTTTAATTAGAAAATGACATGTTATGATAAGAATATCTTTTTTTTGTTGACATGTTAGGATGATTAAACATAAAAATATTAAAGCATTAGAAATCATATTTTAATGTTAGAACTTTTATCTCACTCAAATTTATGAATAATTATTTATTTTATAATTAAATTTAAATTAATTATCTGGGTTGGAATTGTTGTTTGTTGGATAAATGTTGATTTGGATGTTGTACGGTGAAATGTTTGGAATCGGAATCATGTAGCATATTATAGTAATGTTATTACTTTTTAATTTTCCAAAAACATGTTTACACAGCCATAACAAGTTTCCTGACTTGTTTATGTTGATTGGACGGTAAATTTTCACACATCGTCCAAAAGCACAATTAATAATATATTATTCGAATTTGTGTTGGTTGAAACCCCACACGGGTCTTGGGTTGATATTTGACTACACATCACCCTTGTGTTTAGTTGTAAATTGCACTTTGGCTGTTATTTGAATGTTTTGTCATTATTATGGAATTAATGCAATGTTTGAAATGCATGTAATTAAATTATATGGAAATTGTTAGGTCTCATTCCAATCTAGGATTAAAAGAATATCTTAATCTAATATTCAATTAGGTAATTAAATGATGGTTTTGATATTGACAATTAAAAAGTTTATATCTTTATTATTAAAATGTTACCATAAAAAGGATTATATTAAAAGATTACATTTTTAATTGTCATATGATAAAATAAAAAGATGGATTGCAGAATTGAAAATTTTGAAAAGATTTTTATTATTATATTATAATAATATGGAAAGTTCAAATTTTACTAAAAATTGAAATGTAAGTTAGGATATTTGGAAGAAAAGTATTTTTTACAATTAAATAAAAAGATCATATTTCTATTATGTAGAATATTTTAATAAGTTATATTTTAAAATAGGAGATATTTTAAAATTAAGATATTTTAAAATAAAGGATGTTTTAAAATAATATTTCCCAATGAAATAATTATAATTATAAATTACAATTGTACTTGGACACGAGGTATATGTTACATTTGTGGTGGAAGTCTGCCTGGAACCAACCGGCATATCCAGCAGCCACAAATGTTGGGCCTAATGTGAGGGGTCCAAGTGCGCAAATACGAAATGGGCCTTGACATGAGGTTAAGCCCAACTTGTGGGATAAGTCTGCCCAGAACCAACCGGCATATCCAGAATCCACAAGTCGCAGGCTTAATGTGGGAGGTTTGGCCCAGTATAAAATATAAATGAAAAAGATAATGAATTGGGCTCTTTAATCTGTTTTAAATAGCAACGCCATTTTAACCCGAACGTGTTTATGGATTTATTTTATCCATTTTATAATGAATATTAAAAGAGCTAATTTCAAAATTAATATTTTGGAAATAATATTATGTTAATATGGTAATAGATAGAATATTCAATTTGGATTTAGAATTGAAAGTTACATTTTTATTTACAGTTTAGATGTAAATAAAAACATAGAAATAAAAGTTACATTTATATTTACAATTTAGGTGTAGATAAAAGATTAGATAAAAAGAATAGAAATTAATGTTACATTTTTATCATCATTTTAGATGCGATAAAAAGAGTAGATATAAAGATTATATTTTTATCGTCATTTTTGATACGATAAAAAGAGTAGAAATAAAAGTTACACTTTTATTGACATTTCATATGCAATAAAAAGAATAGGAATAAAATACGTTTACATTAAAAAGCTACACTTTTAATGCTAGGTACAGAATTATAGAAATGTTCATGTTTTAGGATTTAAACATGATTTTATTAAAAAGGATTCACCAAAAATAAACTAGAACTGTCAACAAAGGTGAAAGAATCATTTTGTGGTATATGCATACATTAGAATTTTTATGCGAAGTTAAATATTATTTTGTATGTGAAGTTAAACGCGTTAGCAGATTCGCCAAGCGATTTATATTTATAATTATATAAATATAAATTAAATTTAAAAGAAATACGCGCGGTAGTTCGCGTTTTGAAATCGTAACTTTAAACGGTTATACCGAAAGATCCGACCGTCAAATTTTCCCAAAACTGGAACCATTAGGACCGCCTCGGGAAGATCTTTCCAATATAAATCTCGTCAAAATCCAACGGTTAGATATTGAGATATGTGTAAATCAAACTTTGGGAAAACAGCGCCAGGGCCGCCGATCGACCCGAAGCGTCATTAAATTAATTTAGTTATTTTTATATAAATAAAAATAGCGATAAATCATTATAAATAGATTTGAGGGATATGAAATAATTAAAATGATAAGTATTCGAGGATTATTTGAAAAGACCGAGTTCAACTCATTTCAAATAATTACTACGACGATTTAAGTCGAAAATTTGAAGAAGGTGATTGAAGACCGACGATCTTCACATCGAATGGATGAGAATTACCGACGCCCGTGATTGGATAGCTACCTTGAAGGGGCTGCAGTGGTAGTCGTCTAGACGTATTTGTTGATTGTTCGGATATGCGAGGAATAAGGTTCCTCCGATTTCGTTCAGACCCAGAACGGACTTGTAAATGGATGACATGTCTGACGTTGTATTCCTTTATGATGTATTCGTTGATCTCTGCTTAATATATATCTGCTTGGTGTTTAACACCCTTCTCTAAGACATACGAGCTTAGAGGTAATATATTGGTAGAAATCAATGGTATGGTATGGATTGACAATGTGGCATACCAAGATGCAGACGATCAACGCTTTTGTTGAAAAGCAGACCTTGTGTTTTATGATCAAACCATAGCCTGTTTATGTGTAGCTTTGTGTATAGCGTGACTTCGCGAGCCTCACACCCTGGTATGAGTCAAAAAGGGGATATGGACCGTTGGGAGTGCACATGTTTCTTTCTAGCTAGAGTGGTGTCAGTGACCTACCAGCCCTGACATTTTTACTTATGTGGATGATGGATTATGAGGTACCTCGGTTTTATAGGTTGTTAGTGGCCATATTTGAGGTTCAAAGGAACTGGAAAACGTGTGTTCAGGCATTAATAATCCACTACTGTTAAGTGTGGACCAGCCCTACCGCTCCAAGGGTTGCCCACAGGTGTGATCCTGAGGCATTTGCTAGAGTGTCTCGAATCGGAGAGGACGATTGTAACACTCCACATCCGTTAGTGTCACTCACAAAGGGAATGCACTAAGTTCTATGGAGCATTTAGGATAAAAGATGCAGATAAATTACAAGACAGACGAACTTAAAACAGCGGAAAATAAAGCTTTACTTTATTGATAAAATAGTTTGTACAACAATTGTTTTCCAATATCAGAGTATCATCTGTCTTACAAAATAAAGAAGCATAAAATAACATTTTTATTCCCCAATATAGCATGAGCCAGCCATAGCAATGGAAACGAGAATCCAAGCAAAACTTCAACTAATCTTCGAGCTTGGAAAGAGCAGCGGTCCAATCTAACCTGAGCTGTACTATTCCCTCCTCAACTACCTGGGGAGGGAATGGAAGAAAAGAAGACGAAAGAAAAGTAGAGTCAGACATAAAGCCTGAGTAAGTCTAGTGACTATTCAGTCTATGGATAAGAAAAAGATCATGATAGTATAAACTGGAAATGGGAAAGCACCGTAAACTAAGTTAAGTTGTCTAGGACCGAATATACTATCGTACCCCATAATCAGGGTGAAGTGATCCCTTTCTAAAGATCGGCTCCTACTCGCATAGTCACATGTGTTTCTATGTCTCTGCACCACCTAACTAGTGTCCCCACTAGTAATGATAACGTGATCCCAATCCCTATAGTTTTGGTTGCCTTCAGGAATACATTTATTATTTATTACCAAGATCAAATCTAGGTTTTCTACCAAGTGCTCCCTAGATTCAACTAGGGTTTACACTATCTACTGGACGCTTCTCGGATTCAGGGTTTATGCCACCTAGGTCCAACTAGGGATTATGCTACCTGTCGAACAATGCCCTCTAGTCTTGGACACACTACCTAGAGTGGTATATGTTCCTAGACCTTCCCCACGTATGTATCGCGAATCGTTATCGCTTGTCTAGATGCACATGTCCTGTAATGTGCGGCCCGAGTTCCGTGGCAGGGCTACTCTAGAAACACGGAACTCGGTCGGGAGCTTTCAGATATCTGCAGATGCAGATGCTAAGGTCTGTTTTTCTACCAGTGGTTATGGTCCTACATGACCCCTCCCTCAACTAATGAAAGGCAATCCAAGAAAATCAAGCGCGAGAACTGTACTTTTGCCACTTATGCCCTACTTTCCTATTGGCCAGCCTCACCCATAACTAGATAGCAAGTATATGGTCTGTTGGGAGTTCTCTGCCTTTCCGCATGCGTACTACAATTGACTAAAGATGGTAGGTGGATGACGAGTCGCTATCACAGGGCTACTGGTCTCGCCGAATCATGCTGGTCCATCTTAGTCTTTAGGTTGCCTTGTATTGCAACCAAGGCATACTCTCGGTTCTTCTAACGCAGACCTTAACCTCTGTGAGCCCAGGAGGATCATCTGCCACCTCACAGAGGGATACCAAGAGTACCCTCACGTCCCCTCGAAGCCTCGGGCTTCGTAACCCAATTCGTTGGAGCCTTCTTTAAAATCAGATGGACGTTCGCTCCTTCTCGTGTTATACTAAGAATTACTACTTAGTTTTCCAAACTAAGGTTTACCACATAGTTTCCCGAATTGTTGTTATCTTAACTAAGGTTTACTACTTAGCTCCTTTCCAACTAAGGTTTACTACTTAGTTCTTTTCCTCGTCAAGTTGGATTGGTTAAGTGTAATTAGTCAGTTCAAGTTAACTTAACCCATCCATCTGTCATGTTAAACTGGTTAAGTGTTATCAGTAATTCATGTGGACTTAACCCTACCACAAACCAGGCTATATTGGTTAAGTATTTCTTATTACTGTAACACCCCACATCCATTAATGTCACTCACAAAGGGAATGCATTAACTTCCATGGAGGTTTTAAGTGAATATAGAACAGTAAAATTACAACAAGACAGATATAAAATAGTACTTGGAAATTCAAAAAACTTTATTTCATTGTAGCAGAAGTCAAAACATGTTTGATTACATCATAACACCATATTCAATGTCAAGTACAATATCTATCTTGATAAAACAAGTACATAATCCCATTACATGAATAGCCATTAAAAAGAAAGATAACAAGCTGGACTTTACTTCAGCAGTCCAAGCTTTCCAGAAGATAAGCGATCCAACTAGACTCCACTAGAACTTGGCCCAACCTGCGGACCTGAAGGGAGAAAAAGGATGGAAAAGAGGGGGTCAGACATAAAGTATGGTGAATATGATAATTCTACAATACTATTACCAAAATAACTGGACTAAGGCATAAGCTGGAAAACAAGAAAATATCTATGAAGAGCAGATTAAGGACATAGACAATCGCTAAAGGCAACGTTATAGGCGCTCCTAAATACTAAAGGATAAACACTATACTGCACCACACCAGTCACCCTAAAGATTCATCCCACTTAGCTTCACTTAGAAACTTTCCCAATGGCTTTACGTACCCCTAGCTGACTACATAGGTGTCGCCTGCCCCTATCTCCACTAGGTGTACCCTACTTCCCATTTTCGATCGGCTCCCTAACTCGTAGATACCCGTGCTGGCCCCACAGTGGGGTGTATCACTCCCCTAAAGTGGCAACCTGATACAACGGACATGCACGGCTTATACCTACACGATGCAACAACGTCTTACCTACCAGCCCGGGTCCACACACGCATATGAAACCCGTTGGACTTGCGTTGCCACCGCTCCCTGTTTTAGCCTCTTATAGTCAAACCCAGTATGCGTGTCCCGTCCTCGACTTGGGTCGAGCCCACAAAGATACGTTTTGGGATACTGGTTGAAATGGGCCCCCACTATTTACCACAAGCATTCCACCTAAGCTTGTCCCCATTAGTCCATCCCACTTAACCCACTTAGTCATGTTCATTTACATGTGTGTTTGGTTAAGTCTAATCGTATTTCAAATGCCTCTAAAGGCAACCACCAGATTCCTCATGCCACCCAAGGCACCTACTTAACCCCCATGTCCCACCTTACATGATTATCTGGTTAAGTATTTCTTAGTTCATTAAGGCCATAACCTCATAAAGACCTCTCACATTAGACTGGCATTTATGGCAGCTGGATTTGCCGGGAGGGTCCGGGCAGTCTTACACCATAAAAGAGTCTAACCTCGTGTCTTTACAACTGTTATGCTTTAGTTTGGGCCTAGGACCTCTCACATTGGGCCGACATTTGTGACTACTGGATTTGCCGGGCGGGTCCGGGCAGGTTTACATCACAAACGGGTCCAACCTCGTGTCCTAAGCATTGATTATTAATAATAATCCACTTTCCCACAATTTTAATAATTCCCTACTTGAATTATTAATTACTTCCAATTTTTAACAATGTCCATAATTGACTCAATTATGGACATTCATTCATGGTATGCAACATCTTACAAAATTGCACCCAATTTATTAATTCCTAATATTACCCCTACCCCACGTTTGAACGTTTATTCGCAAAATATATGTTAGACTCGAATAGCCTAACTCATAGCATAAAAGAGATTATCATAATAACAACATATATATGTGACCAAATGAATCATAATAAGGGGTGAAACTTGCATATGTCCAACTTGCATAGATTATACATGTCATGGATCTAAAGGTGTCAACTTGTTCAAAATTCACCTAATGTGATCTCAATCAATTTTCATAAACTTACATATGAACATGTGTGAATCAACATCATCTAATTTTTTAACAACATGGTTTTATATGGGTACACCTAACTCAATAGGAAAATTCCCATAATCAAGTTTTATTTAATTATAGTTTCAAGTTTATGGGTACACCTAACCTAATAGGCAAATTCCCATAAACAAGATCCATTTAAATTAAGAAAAAAAACATAACTTTAAGCATGATCCAACAACATCATGATTTTTCAACATAATATAGCATGATTTATAACATGGCATAGTATGATAGTATAACATAGCTTGACATGATTCTCAACATAGCACGACATAGCATAAGAGAATTTACAACATAGCATGACATAGCATATATAATTTACATCATACGACAACATAATAAGAGATCCACAATATATAGAATTTACAATTACAAATCACATCACTTTCTTGTGATCCATTCATAACTGAGTCAAATTAGTTTGTAATAGTCTTGTGAGAATCATCATACTCACCAACAAAAGAAAAGAATTAGAGAAAGAGAGATCTTTTGATTTGATTTGTGTAGATTTAGTTGTAGATGATTAGGCTTCCTCTTCTTAGTTTGTGACGGCTATGCTGAACTCCATGGCAGCAGCATGACGGTAGCTTCTCTAATTTTACAAGTGATTTAGGTTTAGGGTCTACCCACTTATTTATAGATTTTAGAATGCATTTAGGCCATTAAATTTAACCTAGAAATAACCGCAGCCGTTCAGACAAGATGGGGTTTATCTTGTTGACTCAGCAATGAGTCAGAAGTGACTCAGCAAACACTCAGCAATATATATATATATATATATATATATATATATATATATATATATTCTACAATGTACACATTAGATACATCCCCCCCTTTTACACACTTATTATTGTTTTTATATACATATTAGATACATCCCCTCTCTTACACACTTATTAATATTTTTATATTCATATTAGATACATCCCCTCTCTTACACACTTATTAATATTATTATATTCATATTAGATACATCCCCTCTCTTACACACTTTTATATTCATATTAGATACATCTCCTCTCTTACACACTTTTATATTCATATTAGATACATCCCCCCTCTTACACACTTATTAATATTTTAGCAACTTTAGTGTTAATAGAAAATTCGGGGTGTTACATTCTCCCCTCCTTTTAGGATTTCGTCCCCGAAATCTTCAAGTCTGGAAGAATGTATATCCTACCATCCAAACGTCCATCTACTCATCCATCATACACAGGCATCCATTGTCCTTAAAAGACTTCTAATGCTTTATGATCATATGCAAAGTGTGTGTACATGTCCTTACCTAATGCGAAATCAGGCGGTCTACTGATTCAGTTGACCTCCTTAATGCAAATTATGTAAGTGTCATGAATCCATTATGTATGCAAAAGATCCTAATTGCTTACATACTACTTCTATATGCGTGCACACCCATTCAACCGAATGCAGCATCCATATGATGGTACAACCATTATACATCCATTATACTAAATACATCCATATATATGCAATATGCAATATGAAGTGACTGAGCCGATCTAGTGCCTAAAGTGTGTGTATATATGCATCCACGAGCAACCACTAGCAAACACTTGCATCCATTTTGCATCCATCATACATAACATGTCTCAAACACATGTTTCAACCATAGGATTATCCTAACTAAAGGTCAAAGATACTAATGAGAGGACATACTAAAGATAAGATAAGATAAGCTAAGCGATAAAGGAGAAATTAAAAGACATACCCTCAAAAAGAAAAGGGTACAACGAACGCATCTTCTCTTCTGTCTCCCAATTTGCGTTGCTCTCATCATCTCTCCATTGCACTTTAACCAGTCTGACCTCTCGATTCCTCAACTTTTTGATCTCCGACCCAAGAATGCATGTAGGAGCTCGTCTAATTGTTGCATCACGCTCTATTTCCACCTCTTTAAGCAAGCTCGGCTCTACCACCTCCGCGGTCTTGTGCAAACACTTCCTCAAATGTGATACATGGAATACGTCATGTACTCCACTAAGTTTCTCAGGCAACTCCACCCTATATGCCATCTTCCCAATCCTGTTTTTTTTACAGGAAACGGCCCTACAAACCTTGGTGCTAATTTCCCCACGGACCCAAAGCGAACAACATTCTGTAACGGAGATACTTTGATAAAAACCATGTCCCCAATGTCAAACTCAAGATCTGTCCTCCTCTTATCAGCATACGATTTTTGCCTATCTTGTGCTGCTTTCATCCTCCTTCAAATCAACTCAATCTTCTCCGAGGTTTCCCTAACCATATCGGGCCCAAGTAGGATTTTATCGGTAGATTCCCACCAACATGTAGGCGAACGGCAAGGCCTTCCATAAAGAGCTTCGAAAGGTGCCATGCCAATACTAGACTGAAAGCTATTGTTATATGCGAATTCTACTAACGGAAGGTGCTCTTCCCATGTACCCCCAAAGTCTAGGATACAAAGCGTTAAAAGATCCTCTAGAATGCGATTCACCCTCTCGGTCTGGCCGTCTGTCTGAGGATGATATGCGGTGCTCAAACATAGCCGAGTCCCTACCGCCTCTTGTAAACTCTTCCAAAATTCGCTAGTAAAGATGGGGTCACGGTCGCTTACTATACTAGAAGGAATACCGTGCAAACGAACTATCTACTTAATGTATACAGAAGCCAACCACGGAGCAGTCCTCTTACTTTTCACGGGAATAAAATGGGCGCTTTTAGTAAGTCTATCTACTATAACCCAAATCCCCGTGTTACCCTTCCTTGATCTTGGTAATCCATCCACAAAATCCATTGAGATGCTTTCCCATTTCCATAGTGGAACTTCTAATGGGTGAAGCAACCCACTGGGTTTCTTTTGTTCTGCTTTAACTCGTTGGCACACCAAGCATCTAGCGACGTACTCGGCCACATCCTTTTTCATACCAGCCCAAAAGAAAACCCGCTTCATATCTTTGTACATCTTATCCCCGCCGGGATGAATGGTCATTTTTGAGCGATGAGCATCATCAAGAATGGCCTTCCTTAAGTCTTCGTCTTGTGGTACACAAAGTCTATTATCCCTTCGTAACCAACCCTTATCGTCTAGGGTATACCTACGAAGATGGCTTGACGACTCCCCCCCTTTGAGCTTTTCTACTATCTCAACCAACTGTGGGTCGTCTCGCTGTGCCTCACCAACCCGTCCTAGAAGTGTAGGTCTAACCTCCAAGGATGCTAACAGACCGGGTACTAAGTCAACGGAGGGTCTAAAGTCAAACATAGAGATGAATTCTAAGCTTTGTCGTTCAACAAACAACGGACTCAAGGACAACCTTTTCCTACTTAAGGCGTCTGCCACCACGTTACCCTTGCCCGGGGTATATGCTATTTAAAAATCGTAGGAGGCTAAGAATTCCATCCACCGTTGCTGCCTTAAATTCAAATCCTTCTGAGAGAATAAGTATTTTAATGATTTGTGGTCAGTGAACAGTTCGAATTTCTCACCAAGAAGATAGTGACGCCAAGACTTAAGCGCGAAAACAATTGCGGCTAGCTCTAAGTCATGCGTGGGGTAATTCTTTTCATGAACCCTCAACTGCCTTCCACCAAAGGCTATTACTCTTCCCTCTTGCATGAGGACCGCGCCAAGTCCCGTCCCACAAGCATCAGTATAGATGGTAAACGGTTTATTCCCGTCTGGCAGCACTAAGACTGGGGCTGAAGTTAAGGCTCTCTTTAAACGTTGGAACGCATCATCGCAATCTTTGTCCCACGTAAAAACCAGGTTCTTCTTCGTTAGCCGTGTTAATGGAGCTGATATTTTTGCGAAGTCTTTGATAAACTTCCTATAATAGCCAGCCAACCCCAAGAAACTTCTTACTTCGGTTGCATTTTTAGGGACCTTCCAATCTTGGATGGCCACCACCTTTGCGGGATCCACTGCTATCCCTTCTTTGGAAACCACGTGCCCTAAGAACCGTACTTCCTTCCTCCAGAAGTGACACTTAGAAAATTTTGCCTTAAGGTTATGTGCTCGAAGGGTTTCTAACACTTCCCTAAGATGTAGGGAGTGCTCTTCTTTATTCTTAGAAAAGACTAAGATGTCATCCACAAAGACTACCACGAATTTGTTAAGGTATTCCCTAAACACCCTACTCATCAAATCAACAAAATATGCAGGGGCGTTTGTCAAACAAAAGGGCATCACTAGCCATTCATAGAATCCGTTAGGAGTCCTAAAAGCAGTCTTATCTATACTATCCTCAGCCACTCTCAGTTGATGAAAGCCAGTGGCTAAGTCCAACTGCGAAAACACTGAGGCGCCAACTAACTGATCAAAGAGATCGTCAATCCTCGGCAGTGGGTGTCGGTTCTTTTTAGTAAGCTTGTTTAGTTCTCTATAGTCCATACAAAGTCTAAGAGACCCATCCGCCTTTGTGGCAAAAACTACTGGAGCACCCCACTCCGATATACTACGTCTTATGAACCCCTTCTCAAGCAACTCCTTTACTTGCTTATTGAGTTCCCTCCTTTCACGAGGAGCCATGTGGCGCACTGGCAAAGATACGGGTTTAGCATTATCCACAAGATAAATTCGAAAGTCTATCTCCCGCTTTGGAGGTAAGCCCTTCACCTCCTCAAACACATCCGGATATTCCCGGACCACTTCTACCGATCGCAGGTTCTCTACAGACGCGTCAAGCGATTCAAGATAACTTAGCATAACGGAATTTATGGGATTACAAAAGATGTCGAGAGCATTACCAAGGCGAGTCACAAGCCTAACTACTCTCCTTTCACAATCAAGAATGGCCCTATTTCTAGACAACCAATCCATTCCTAAAATTAGCCCATAGCCCGTGAAGCCCAATACATAAGCATCACATCTAAATTCAACGCTAAGTATAGAGATTTTCAAATCCAAACATATCATGGTCAAATGAGCCGAACCCCCAATTGGATTTGAAATGACCAAGGGATCCCCTACTAAACTGGTGTTCAAGTGCAGTAATTCAACTAATGATGCAGAGATAAACGAATGAGATGCGCCAGAATCGAATAAGGTACGGACAGGATGATCAAACAGAAAAACTAAGCTTTCAACAGAAATTGTTCTACCTCTTTCTTGCAGCGGTGGGGCCGCAATAGCCTGAACTTGCCCCCTTGCCTGCCCTGGTGCCATAAGAGCCTGCACCTGTCCTCCCGAGGTAGACCCTGCCCTCTGCCCCTTCTTTGGACAGTCCTTCACTAAATGTCCCGCATCTCCACAATGAAAACAACTAGTCTTCTTTTTCTTTCTACAATCTTTGCTGAGATGGCCAGGCGTCCCACAATTGAAGCATTTCTTCTTCCCTTTGCCATTATTGTTTTTACCACCCTTCTTATTTTGCTGTTGGGGTTTCTTCTGATCCCCTTTCTTTTCAACTGCCTTATCCTCATGCATAAGTGCCATTTCTACTAGCTTTTCAAAGGTGGCTCCCATAGGGATGTGGGTCATAGCCAACCCTTGCAACGGTTCATTCAAGCCTCTAACGAACCTCAAAGCTTTCCTCTCTGGCGTGTTCACCAACTCCAAGCCAAACCTTGCTAACTGATTAAATTTATTGACATATTCCTTTACTGATGAGCTCCCTTGCTTTAGTTCCAGGAATTTTTCCATATTTAAGTTCTCCTCTGCCCTTGAAAGAAACTTTGCCTCAAACCTTCGTCTGAAATCCGCCCATGAATCAACTGGACGTTCCCCGTTAGTGACCTTCCACCAAAACGAGGCCTCTCCCTTCATTAACCAAGCAGCTAAACGGACTTTCCTCCCATCTTCCACTTAAAAGATATCCAACAATTCCTCAGTCTCCTTAAGCCAATCTCTGGTCTCCACAAACGTCTCAGTCCCTTGAAATTTTTTTCCTCCCATAGCCTTGAATTCCTTGCACGTCTTTGCAAAAGTGTCAACACGAGGAGGAGGAGGAGGAGGAGGAGGAATGGGTGCAACTAGGGGTGGAGGAGTATCCGCTGGGCCTGCAGTGGTGGCCCTAGCCTCCAAGTATCTCCTAAACCACCCTGGAATCGTCACACCTTCTGGGAGATTAAGATCTTCAGCCATGCTGAAACGAAAAAGGAAAGATTCAAAATGGAGAATTCGAAAGATAAAGATAAGGATGTGGCTATTTGGGATTATGTTTTTCATAAAAACTCTCTTTAAATAACATGTTTTTTTTTAAAGCACTTCTTCCAAAAATACTTTAGAAAAAAAAATATTTTTCTAAAAAATTTTTTTATCTGTTCTGGTAACCTTATGCTCTGATACCACGTGTAACACCCCACGTCCATTAATGTCACTCACAAAGGGAATGCATTAACTTCCATGGAGGTTTTAAGTGAATATAGAACAGTAAAATTACAACAAGACAAATATAAAATAGTACTTGGAAATTCAAAAAACTTTATTTCATTGTAGCAGAAGTCAAAACATGTTTGATTACATCATAACACCATATTCAATGTCAAGTACAATATCTATCTTGATAAAACAAGTACATAATCCCATTACATGAATAGCCATTAAAAAGAAAGATAA
This sequence comes from Allium sativum, assembly GCA_030737875.1. NCBI lineage: Eukaryota > Viridiplantae > Streptophyta > Magnoliopsida > Asparagales > Amaryllidaceae > Allium > Allium sativum. Next base: position 438,992,264 of record CM060912.1, read on the forward strand.
AAAGCTGGACTTTACTTCAGCAGTCCAAGCTTTCCAGAAGATAAGCGATCCAACTAGACTCCACTAGAACATGGCCCAACCTGCGGACCTGAAGGGAGAAAAAGGATGGAAAAGAGGGGGTCAGACATAAAGTCTGGTGAATATGATAATTCTACAATACTATTACCAAAATAACTGGACTAAGGCATAAGCTGGAAAACAAGAAAATGTCTATGAAGAGCAGATTAAGGACATAGACAATCGCTAAAGGCAACGTTATAGGCGCTCCTAAATACTAAAAGATAAACACTATACTTCACCACACCAGTCACCCTAAAGATTCATCCCACTTAGCTTCACTTAGAAACTTTCCCAATGGCTTTACGTGCCCCTAGCTGACTACATAGGTGCCGCCTGCCCCTATCTCCACTAGGTGTACCCTACTTCCCATTATTCGATCGGCTCCCTAACTCATAGATACCCGTGCTGGCCCCACAGTGGGGTGTATCACTCCCCTAAAGTGGCAACCTGATACAACGGACATGCACGGCTTATACCTACACGATGCAACAACGTCTTACCTACCAGCCCGGGTCCACACACGCATATGAAACCCGTTGGACTTGCGTTGCCACCGCTCCCTGTTTTGGCCTCTTATAGTCAAACCCAGTATGCGTGTCCCGTCCTCGACTTGGGTCGAGCCCGATACGTTTTGGGATACTGGTTGAAATGGGCCCCCACTATTTACCACAAGCATTCCACCTAAGCTTGTCCCCATTAGTCCATCCCACTTAACCCACTTAGTCATGTTCATTTACATGTGTGTTTGGTTAAGTCTAATCGTATTTCAAATGCCTCTAAAGGCAACCACCAGATTCCTCATGCCACCCAAGGCACCTACTTAACCCCCATGTCCCACCTTACATGATTATCTGGTTAAGTATTTCTTAGTTCATTAAGGCCATAACCTCATAAAGACCTCTCACATTAGACTGGCATTTATAGCAGCTGGATTTGCCGGGCGGGTCCGGGCAGTCTTACACCATAAAAGAGTCTAACCTCGTGTCTTTACAACTGTTATGCTTTAGTTTGGGCCTAGGACCTCTCACATTGGGCCGACATTTGTGACTACTGGATTTGCCGGGCGGGTCCGGGCAGGTTTACATCACAAACGGGTCCAACCTCGTGTCCTAAGCATTGATTATTAATAATAATCCACTTTCCCCCAATTTTAATAATTCCCTACTTGAATTATTAATTACTTCCAATTTTTAACAATGTCCATAATTGACTCAATTATGGACATTCATTCATGGTATGCAACATCTTACAAAATTGCACCCAATTTATTAATTCCTAATATTACCCCTACCCCACGTTTGAACGTTTATTCGCAAAATATATGTTAGACTCGAATAGCCTAACTCATAGCATAAAAGAGATTATCATAATAACAACATATATATGTGACCAAATGAATCATAATAAGGGGTGAAACTTGCATATGTCCAACTTGCATAGATTATACATGTCATGGATCTAAAGGTGTCAACTTGTTCAAAATTCACCTAATGTGATCTCAATCAATTTTCATAAACTTACATATGAACATGTGTGAATCAACATCATCTAATTTTTTAACAACATGGTTTTATATGGGTACACCTAACTCAATAGGCAAATTCCCATAATCAAGTTTTATTTAATTATAGTTTCAAGTTTATGGGTACACCTAACCTAATAGGCAAATTCCCATAAACAAGATCCATTTAAATTAAGAAAAAAACATAACTTTAAGCATGATCCAACAACATCATGATTTTTCAACATAATATAGCATGATTTATAACATGGCATAGTATGATAGTATAACATAGCTTGACATGATTCTCAACATAGCACGACATAGCATAAGAGAATTTACAACATAGCATGACATAGCATATATAATTTACATCATACGACAACATAATAAGAGATCCACAATATATAGAATTTACAATTACAAATCACATCACTTTCTTGTGATCCATTCATAACTGAGTCAAATTAGTTTGTAATAGTCTTGTGAGAATCATCATACTCACCAACAAAAGAAAAGAATTAGAGAAAGGGAGATCTTTTGATTTGATTTGTGTAGATTTAGTTGTAGATGATTAGGCTTCCTCTTCTTAGTTTGTGACGGCTATGCTGAACTCCATGGAAGCAGCATGACGGTAGCTTCTCTAATTTTACAAGTGATTTAGGTTTAGGGTCTACCCACTTATTTATAGATTTTAGAATGCATTTAGGCCATTAGATTTAACCTAGAAATAACCGCAGCCGTTCAGACAAGATGGGGTTTATCTTGTTGACTCAGCAATGAGTCAGAAGTGACTCAGCAAACACTCAGCAATATATATATATATATATTCTACAATGTACACATTAGATACATCCCCCCCCTTTTACACACTTATTATTGTTTTTATATACATATTAGATACATCCCCTCTCTTACACACTTATTAATATTTTTATATTCATATTAGATACATCCCCTCTCTTACACACTTTTATATTCATATTAGATACATCCCCCCTCTTACACACTTATTAATATTTTAGCAACTTTAGTGTTAATAGAAAATTCAGGGTGTTACAATTACTTAACCCTACACATTCATCTTGTATTGGTTAAGTGTTCTTTCTAACTTAACCCCAATACATGTTTACTTAACATGTTCTACTGGTTAAGTATTGTCCCTTTCATGTTTTTAACTTAACCCTTATTCATTTATCACACTATGATGGTTAAGTGTTCTAAGTTTACTTAATCCCACTCTCTAGTCTAGTTAACCTGTTAAATTGGCTAAGTGTACTAAATTTACTTAACCCCACCTTCTAGTCTGGTTAACATGTTAAACTGGCTAAGTGTTTTCCTTAGTTACTTAACTCCTACCAATCTTGTCTTGTTACCATGTTAAGTTGGTTAAGTGTTGCTATGGACTTAACCCTCCCATTCTAGCTTAACTGTGTTAAGTTGGTTAAGTGTTTGTATAAGCCTAACCTTCAATCAGTCTGTATAGTTTGCATGTTGAATTTGATTAAGTATTAATTCAATTGACTTAATCTTATCAATCCTGACTCAGCCTTAATTTATTAATTAAAGCACCAACCACTCACATTAGACAGGTATTGTTGTGGTAACTGGACAGCCAGTCGGTTCCGGGCAGGTTTACACCACAACTCATGTCTAACCTCGGGTCTTTATTGGGCTCAATGATTAACCTCCCACATTGGATAGGTATTGTTGTGATTACTGGACAGCCGGTCGGGTCCGGGCAGGTTTATATCACAACGCAATCCAACCTCGGGTTAAGCATATCGTATTCTCTAAGTTTACATATTTTATCTCTTTTCATTTTATATGTAAATGTTTGTGGCCCATTGACCAAACTCATTATTCTTGGGTATAATAATAATTTATACCACTTAAATTTCACAAGTCGTTGGCATGTGTCAAACATGCCAACACATATGTTTTATTTTTAACCTTACGTCACTACCCCGTCTTATACGTTTGCTATATGATAACATATGTTTGGACTTAACATTTAAGCCCAACTTAGCCACATGAAAAAGGGGAGGCTTAGAACATGATGTATATATTCTAAGTAACATAAAAGGGGTGTGTGAACGCATGAACTTGCAACATAGCGATTTAATCACAAATTAGAGACTAGTGTACTTGCATTGTAATAGCATATACTTTGGACATAAAGCATAAAATTAAACATGGATCCTAGGTTTCAATCTAATCATGTAAACTTGCATTTAAAATAAGGATCTAACTTAATTAGACATCACTATTCTTAGCATATGATCTTGACTACAACATAAGCCTATATTTTTATTTAGGCATAATATCAAACATAAGCTAGTCATGTTCGTAAAGTCACTATATGTTCACAAAGGTGCTTACTTTTGTTACTAATACAAAAGTATGGTTCAACTAGAATTATGAGGCCTATTCCAACATAAACTTATATGAATCAAAATACCCAAATGGATCCAACTACACTAGAGGAATATACATACAAGGGTCTAAATCATGTAGTCATAATAGTGGATCATACTTGCATAAGTCTCAACTTTGTTGTAACAAAATATGTATACAACTTTTATTAACCAAAATCATGTAAGAGTCAATTTCCAACATGAATCACATACCTGTAAGGTGTGTTTACTTTTCATTGCAAACGCACAATTAATCATGGTAATTATACTACAACATCCCAAATCCATTTATAATAAAATCATAGCAACATACAATTATAAACTAGCATCATTACAATTAAAGTACGATTCCACATTCATTCTACACAAATCAAGTCCCAATCGTTATTCATATCGGAATAGCACTCTACTTACAACGTATGACGAATCTTGTATTCAGGATTCTGAATTCTGAATTTGGTGATGCTATCCTTTGTTGTAGACGTTGTTTTGATTTATTTGTTGTAGCTTTAAGCTTTTGAATCAACTCCTAATCATCTCTCAACCTGACAGCTACTCCTAATCTCTCTTCAGCAGCATGACGGCTCCATTCTTATTTTATTTGTGTGAATTAGGTTGAGTCTTAGGTCCTTTTTATAGAGTTGTAAATTGATTTGAGCCGTCGATGAAGCCAAGATTAATTCTAGCCATTCGTTCTAAAGAGAAACCAATCAAGAGTTGACACGTAAGCCCTAGTGACACTCCAAAGCTCAGAAATTCGACAAACACTGACCAGGCCAGCCAGAAGGGGGCTGGGTTCGACCTGGCTCTGGGGCCAGGTCGACTACCCAATCGACACCTAGGTCGACTACCCAGTCGACCTGGGTACCCCCAGGTCGACTACCCAGTCGACCTGGGTCCTGGGTGGGAAAATTCCCACCCAGCCCAATCTGGGTCCGATTTTGAAATTTGAACTTTGTTTTCTGAACTGTTCTGGCTGTTTGAATTATAATTCGAATTCTGAAACTTCCGAAGGTCATATCTCCTTCATACGGAGTCTGTAACACCCCGCCTCCGCTAGGGTCACTCGCAAAGGAATGCACTAGCTTTAGAGGGGCATTATTGGTAAACATGCACAGAAATATCACAAGACAGAACATATAAAATAGCGGGAGTAAAATCGAACTTTCATAAACATCAATAATTAAGGTCTAAAGCCTTTTACATCAGAGTACATCAAAACCTGTCTTGCAATAGTAAAGAAGCATAAATACTTTTTCATATATTATTCCCCAAGTAAAACAGTAAAGTAGCCATAGCCAAGAAAAGTCCAAGCCATCCATGATGACCTTCAAGCAGAAGAAGTCCGAACTAAACAACAGTATTTCCTCCCTGTAACCTGGGAGGGGAAACGGAAGAAAAGAGGCGAAACAAAATGGGTCAGTCAAAAAGACTGAGTAAGCCCTATCTACTATCAGCATAAAAACTAGTAAAGTTAACTGACATGAGAAACTGAGATGAACATAAGCATGATAACAAGATAGATAAGCTAAATCAAAATAACAGGATGAACTACTGAACTCAGATAAACTAAGGTGTCATGATAAATTACGATGTCAAGATAAAACAAGGTATCACATCGTCAGGTTTCTATCAAGTATAATATCCCCAAGATATCTGTCACGTATAACGCCCCGTGATATCTATCCTGTATTTTAGCTCTGCACCTACCGTACTAGTATCCCCACCGTGTCATGTGTTAACCAAGAATGACCCTCACTCAAAAGTCATGTAATGGTCCATGTCAACCTAATATATCGCATATATAGGTTACTCAACTTGTATGTTTTATTCCATGTAAATGTTCAGTCCCTTGCCATAGACCATACGGGCTTTCCCATGAGATTCTATATTACTTTAACATAGTTCCATGATCCTTAAGATCGGTTTGGACTGTTACCCTAAACCTAGCTAGGGTCTTCCAACATGAATTATTGTTTGTACAACTAGGACTTATGCTACCTAGGGCTGCTAGGGATTATGCTTACCTATTGCACGTTTTCGTATCTCGGTTTGGGTTCAACCACCTAGGGCCACTAGGGATTACGCTAACCGCCAACCGCGCCCTTTTTCCCACGCATTCATCGTGAATCGCTTTTCCATGACTGTATGCACATGTATCACATCGTGCCATCCGAGTCCTGTCACAGGGCAAATCAAGAAATACAGGACTCGGTCGGGAGCTTTCGATTTATCTGCCGATGCAGATGCTAAGGTCTGTTTTTCTTATACGTGGCTATGGTCCCACGAGACCGCTCCCTCAACTAGTGAAAGACAAGACAGGATAAATCCTGTATGAGAACACAACACTGGCCAACCCACATCCAAGCCTTACCGCACCCATAATTAGATAGCAATTATGGTCTTTTGGGTGTTCTCTACCTTTCCGTACGTACACACTTGACCAAAGATGGTAGGTAGCCTGACGAAATGCTATCTAGGGTACGACCGTGTATCGTCGACTTTCCCCTATCCATCCCCGTCTTTAGGTCGCTCGTATAGCAACCAAGGCATAATCTTGGTTCTTCTAACGCAGACCTTAACCTCTCATGAGCCTAGTATAATCACCTGGCAGCTCATAGAGGGATACCAAGAATATCCTCACGTTCCCCGAAGCCGCTGCTTCGTTACCCAGTTCGCTGGAGCCTTTATCTAAATCAGATAACTTGCTCCTACTCGTGTGCTTAAATGATGACCTACCGTATCAGGTTACTCATCTATCTATGAACTGGTCTAAATTTTCTTGACTAAGAATCATTACTTAGTTATTCTTCAACTAAGGTTTACCACTTAGCCTTATTCCCGTTATCCTTGTTAACTACGGTTATCCACCTAATCCTCAGAACTAGGGTTTACATAATGGATTAAGTGTCCCTTAAGTTCATGACTTAACCCGTCTACAAATCATGTCAAAATTGGCTAAGTATCCAAGTTCAAGACTTAATCCTACAAACCATGCTCAAGTTGGTTAAGTATATATTAACTTGACCCTATCAAATTACTGAGTCAAATCGGTCAAGCGTATTTAAGCGATTAGTGACTTAGCCTTATCATGTTTTCACGTTATATTGGTTAAGTATTGGTTAACTAAACCACAATAAATTAACGAGTTAGATTGGATAAGTATAGGTCACTTAACCACATCAATTCATCATGTTTAGATTAGTTAAGTGTTTAACTTAACCGCATTAAACTACCAAGTGGGATTAATTAAGTGTAGGCTAACTTAACCCCATCCGATTTCCATGTTTAGACTAGTTGAGTCTAATCTTAACCCCATTCGTTAACCGTATTTTTCGGTTAAGCGTCATTAAGAAAACTTACTTAACCTTACCAAGTTATCGCGTTGGATTGATTAAGTGTTGGTTAACTTAACCCCATACACTAGTCATACAAAAATGGTTAAGTGTCATTAGGCAAATCAAGTTACTTAACCTACCCAACCTTGTCATGTTTTGTTAAGTCTCATTAGCCTAATCAAATTACTTAACCCATTTGTCCATGTCATATTTGGTTAAGAGTCATTAATCAAATTAACTTAACCCTATCATGTGGCATTAATTACTTAATGCACCTTCACCTCTCACATTAGACTTTGTTGTGGTTACTAGTTAAGCCGGTCGGTTCCGGGTAGCTTTACACCACAACTTGGTCTAACCTCGGGTTCAAGCACAACATGACCAACTTCTCACATTGGGTCCTATTGTTTGCAACTACTAGTTAGGCCGGTCGGTTCCGGGTAGTTTTACGTTGCAAACTCAACCCAACCTCGAGTTGGCCACACTTATATTATCTAAGTGTCATGTCCATTATGTTTCCCAAAACATGTTACAAGTTTTCAAGCATTTGGGTAGACCTAACTTAATAGGTAAATTCCCAAAGGGTAGACCTAACTTAATAGGTAAATTCCCAAGCTTATGATTTTATGCATACTTACATGTAAACTTCAATGTTATATTTCAAGTCATGTTTTCAAGTTGTACTTTCATGTCATTAGAAATTACCCATAACATAACCCAACGCTTTTAACTCGCATATACGTTCGCGACAACGTAATGGATTAAAAGAAGAGACTTGGCAAAGGCATGACAAAAATGGATATTAAGCCACAAGTTAATCGTGGTGGCAAATGAGGCACAAATGCGCTCATTAACTTGCATGTTACATTCTTAAGCCTCAAAACATGCATAAACCCAAACTTGGCACATAAGCGAATCATGGTGACAAAAGATATGGAATGATGACTAGTAACTCGCATATATCATCATATAAGGGTTATGACTTCATATCCAAGTTGACATAGGGGTTATGAGGGTTCTCATGTTGCCTAATGCAACATTTCAACATAAAGGTTGTAGCTTTTAGCTCACAAGATCAAGATAATGACTTCATAAACTTGCATGACATGATAGCATGTATCATACTTAATGATCAAACCCAAACTTGCAACATGAACATTTAACTTCATAGTTAATATCTAAGAGTAGGGAAAGGGCTTACATTGCTATGAAGGCACAAAAGATATGACAAAGCCCTTATGCAATCAAATAGACCCAAAATGCAAGCTCTAACATAAAAACCCTTGAGCCAAAATGATCAAAACCCTTGCTTTATGATGCAAAGATAGAAACTTGACTTGAATGCAAGCTAATGACACTCATACAAGCTTGAAAACACTTGTATGCATGGAAAATCTCTCATAGAAACCATTTAGAAATTTTATGAAGAGAGTGGAGGCCATGAGAGGTAAAATTTTGCCATAGTTTAGTTGCATGAATGAATAATGAGGATTTAGGATAGGTTAGGGTCTTATTTATAGATTAGGCAAGTGTTTTAGGCCATAGGATTAAACCTAGATTTAATCCAAGCCATCAAAGCATGTCTTGGGGAAGAAGTCAAGTGTAGGAACCATCTAGGGCCTTTAGATTAAAGATGAACCATGAGAACCATCCAAATGCAAAATCTGCATTTGAGCGAATCGGCCCACGGGTTGACAGCCAAACACCCTGAATTAACCCCTAGTCGACCCAGCGAGCTCAGGTCGACCTCAAAAATCGGCTGGTTCGGTTATTCCCCTCTCCCAATTCGCTGTTTTGAACATTTTTGCATATTTATTTATTTAATTTTCAATTATATATATATATATATATCAATATATATATATATTTCTCTGCGCAACCCATTTCACTTAATTAAGTATACTTTAATTTGGGAATTTTTCGTGAAACTTCGCGAGGCCATATCTTGGTCATACGGACTCCGATTTTCGAAAACTCGGACTCTATTTCGCGTATTTTTCCGAGACGAACGCAATGGAATAGCCCGTTTCCCTTGATTCAGATTCTACAGTTTAATTCTGCCTCCATTTATGTTATAACAGGTTATTGAAAATACGGGTTGTTACATTCTCCCCACCTTTTAGGATTTCGTCCCCGAAATCTCCAAGTTAGGAAGAACATATCCTACCACCCATCATCCATCTACTCAAAACATCATCCACAAGCAACCATTGTCCTTAGATGATTTCTAATGCTGTATGAATATATGCAAAACGTGTGTGTACATGTTCCTTAGCTAATGCTAATGATCAGGCCTGAATGATCTTTCTAATGCAAAGTATGTTTAGTGCCATGAATCCAACATGTATGCAAATAATCCTAGTCATATAAGTACTACATGCGTGCACAAACATTCATTCATATGCAACATCCGCATGACAACACATTCAATTTCATCTATAAACAAGTATAAATACTCGTGCATATGCAATATGAAATGTGAGTGCGTCGATCTAGTATCTAATGTGTATTCGCGCATCCACGAGCAACCACTTGCAACCACTTGCAACATATCAAACATAACATGTTTCAAGCACATGTCTACATCCATAGGATTCTACCTAAGGTTCCCAAGATAAGATCGAGGAGATAAACAAGGCAAACTCCTTACAGGGTTTGCAACAGAAACAGGACCGAGAGGATATCCACCAAGCGATAACATGCAAGCAAGCTCTACAGGAGAACCAGGGATCAACCATATACTCTTAAAAAGAGATACGATGTGCGCGCCTAAGCCGCATTTCCTTGAGCTTAATTCCATTGTTCCTTGACCATCTTTGACTTCATGATTTTCGTAGCTCCTTGATTCCCATTACCAAGATATGAGTTGGAACTCATTTCACTGTCGCCTCTCGTTCCACTTTCACTTATCCTTTCCCTAGCATACTTGGCTCAAATATATCCGCGTACTTATGCAAGCTCTCCAAAATTCACTAGTGAATTTTGGATCTCGTTTACCGATGCCAATCCCTGTTGCCAAGTGTACCTACTAGGGTGATCTCGATAACTCATGCACTAGCGAAATGAACCATTCGCCTTAGTGGCGAACTCTACTCGAGCAGATTACCAACGAATGCATCATGAGATTCTAGGTAACTAACCATGACAGAACCCAAAAGGTTACACAAGACTTCGAGGGTATTACCAAAGCAAGCAAAGAGTCTGACTACCCTCTTTTCAAAACCGAGAATGGTATCCCTTACTGGATAACCACTTTACCCCTAGAATCCATCCATAGCTCAGCAATTAGAAGTACTGCTTCTAATCTCAACACTTGGCATAGACGTCCTCAAATCCAAACAAGTCATGTATAAATGGACTGATTCTCCAATAGGACTTTGAGACAAAAATGGGATTCTCTATTACGCTAGTACTTAAGGTGCAGAGACTCAACTATCGAAGCAGACTTAAATGATACGAAAAACGAAGTCCTAACGGGATGATAGAGAAGAAAAGCTAAACCTTTAACAAGATCGTTACCCTCCTTCCGAGGTACTCTAGAAATGAGAGCATACTACTGCCCTCCCGATGATCTTGTCCTTGTCCCATAATACTTAACTATCCGCCCCGTTTTACCATGCCAAAGGTACTCTCTCGTCATGGGTTTCAATGTTCATCTTTCTCCCTCCTTTGAGGACTAAGCCATACCAACAAGTTGCTCATCCTTAAGCTCGTATCCTTTATCCTTCTTTCTCACGATCCTTTCTTATAACGCGGCCACCGGTCTCTCGAGAACCACCTCCATCGTATGGAAAGCACTTTCGTAGGTAGAAAAGACTAGTCGCAGTTAAAACTACTGTGACTACAGATGGAGGAAAGAAAGGAAAAGAGACTCAATTAAGGAAACAAGGATAGTGCTAATGGCCTTTGGGGGAATAACCTTTTTCTTTTAAAAGAAAATTTTCTTGAAAAATGCTTCTTTGTAAACGGGTTTTTTTTCAAATAGTTTTCAGAAGGTCTTTAAAAACTTTTGCCCAGTCTGGTAACCTTCTGCTCTGATACCACATGTAACACCCCGCCTCCGCTTGGGTCACTCGCAAAGGAATGCACTAGCTATAGAGGGGCATTATTGGTAAACATGCACAGAAATATCACAAGACAGAACATATAAAATAGCGGGAGTAAAATCGAACTTTCATAAACATCAATAATTAAGGTCTAAAGCCTTTTACATCAGAGTACATAAAAACCTGTCTTGCAATAGTAAAGAAGCATAAAGACTTTTTCATATATTATTCCCCAAGTAAAACAGTAAAGTAGCCATAGCCAAGAAAAGTCCAAGCCATCCATGATGACCTTCAAGCAGAAGAAGTCCAAACTAAACAACAGTATTTCCTCCCTGTAACCTGGGGGGGAAACGGAAGAAAAGAGGCGAAACAAAACGGGTCAGTCAAAAAGACTGAGTAAGCCCTATCTACTATCAGCATAAAAACTAGTAAAGTTAACTGACATGAGAAACTGAGATGAACATAAGCATGATAACAAGATAGATAAGCTAAATCAAAATAACAGGATGAACTACTGAACTCAGATAAACTAAGGTGTCATGATAAATTACGATGTCAAGATAAAACAAGGTATCACATCGTCAGGTTTCTATCAAGTATAATATCCCCAAGATATCTGTCACGTATAACGCCCCGTGATATCTATCCTGTATTTTAGCTCTGCACCTACCGTACTAGTATCCCCACCGTGTCATGTGTTAACCAAGAATGACCCTCACTCAAAAGTCGTGTAATGGTCCATGTCAACCTAATATATCGCATATATAGGTTACTCAACTTGTATGTTTTATTCCGTGTAAATGTTCAGTCCCTTGCCATAGACCATACGGGCTTTCCCATGAGATTCTATATTACTTTAACATAGTTCCATGATCCTTAAGATCGGTTTGGACTGTTATCCTAAACCTAGCTATGGTCTTCCAACATGAATTATTGTTTGTACAACTAGGACTTATGCTACCTAGGGCTGCTATGGATTATGCTTACCTATTGCACGTTTTTGTATCTCGGTTTGGGTTCAACCACCTAGGGCCACTAGGTATTACGCTAACCGCCAACCGCGCCCTTTTTCCCATGCATTCATCGTGAATCGCTTTTCCATGACTGTATGCACATGTATCACATCGTGCCATCCGAGTCCTGTCACAGGGCAAATCAAGAAATATAGGACTCGGTCGGGACCTTTCGATTTATCTGCCGATGCAGATGCTAAGGTCTGTTTTTCTTATACATGGCTATGGTCCCACGAGACCACTCCCTCAACTAGTGAAAGACAAGACAGGATAAATCCTGTATGAGAACACAACACTGGCCAACCCACATCCAAGCCTTACCGCACCCATAATTAGATAGCAATTATGGTCTTTTGGGTGTTCTCTGCCTTTCCGTACGTACACGCTTGACCAAAGATGGTAGGTAGCCTGACGAAATGCTATCTAGGGTACGACCGTGTATCGTCGACTATCCCCTATCCATCGCCGTCTTTAGGTCGCTCGTATAGCAACCAAGGCATACTCTTGGTTCTTCTAACGCAGACCTTAACCACTCATGAGCCTAGTATAATCGCCTGGCAGCTCATAGAGGGATACCAAGAATATCCTCACGTTCCCCGAAGCCGCTGCTTCGTTACCCAGTTCGCTGGAGCCTTTATCTAAATCAGAAAACTTGCTCCTACTAGTGTGCTTAAACGATGACCTACCGTATCAGGTTACTCATCTATCTATGAACTGGTCTAAATTTTCTTGACTAAGAATCATTACTTAGTTATTCTTCAACTAAGGTTTACCACTTAGCCTTATTCCCGTTATCCTTGTTAACTACGGTTATCCACCTAATCCTCAGAACTAGGGTTTACATAATGGATTAAGTGTCACTTAAGTTCATGACTTAACCCGTCTACAAATCATGTCAAAATTGGCTAAGTATCCAAGTTCAAGACTTAACCCTACAAACCATGCTCAAGTTGGTTAAGTATATATTAACTTGACCCTATCAAATTACTGAGTCAAATCGGTCAAGCGTATTTAAGCGATTCGTGACTTAGCCTTATCATGTTTTCACGTTATATTGGTTAAGTATTGGTTAACTTAACCACAATAAATTAACGAGTTAGATTGGATAAGTATAGGTCACTTAACCACATCAATTCATCATGTTTAGATTAGTTAAGTGTTTAACTTAACCCCATTAAACTACCAAGTGGGATTAATTAAGTCTAGGCTAACTTAACCCCATCCGATTTCCATGTTTAGACTAGTTGAGTCTAATCTTAACCCCATTCGTTAACCGTATTTTTCGGTTAAGCGTCATTAAGAAAAATTACTTAACCTTACCAAGTTATCGCGTTGAATTGATTAAGTGTTGGTTAACTTAACCCCATCCACTAGTCATATAAAAATGGTTAAGTGTCATTAGGCAAATCAAGTTACTTAACCTACCCAACCTTGTCATGTTTTGTTAAGTATCATTAGCCTAATCAAATTACTTAACCCATTTGTCCATGTCATATTTGGTTAAGAGTCATTAATCAAATTAACTTAACCCTATCATGTGGCATTAATTACTTAATGCACCTTCACCTCTCACATTAGACTTTGTTGTGGTTACTAGTTAAGCCGGTCGGTTCCGGGTAGCTTTACACCACAACTTGGTCTAACCTCGGGTTCAAGTACAACATGACCAACTTCTCACATTGGGTCCTATTGTTTGCAACTACTATTTAGGCTGGTCCGTTCCGGGTAGTTTTACATTGCAAACTCAACCCAACCTCGAGTTGGCCACACTTATATTATCTAAGTGTCATGTCCATCATGTTTCCCAAAACATGTTACAAGTTTTCAAGCATTCGGGTAGACCTAACTTAATAGGTAAATTCCCAAAGGGTAGACCTAACTTAATAGGTAAATTCCCAAGCTTATGTTTTTATGCAAACTTACATGTCAACTTCCATGTTATATTTCAAGTCATGTTTTCAAGTTGTACTTTCATGTCATTAGAAATTACCCATAACATAACCCAACGCTTTTAACTCGCATATACGTTCGCGACAATGTAATGGATTAAAAGAAGAGACTTGGCAAAGGCATGACAAAAATGGATATTAAGCCACAAGTTAATCATGGTGGCAAATGAGGCACAAATGTGTTCATTAACTTGCATGTTACATTCTTAAGCCTCAAAACATGCATAAACCCAAACTTGGCACATAAGCGAATCATGGTGACAAAAGATATGGAATGATGACTAGTAACTCGCATATATCATCATATAAGGGTTATGACTTCATATGCAAGTTGACATAAAGGTTATGAGGGTTCTCATGTTGCCTAATGCAACATTTCAACATAAAGGTTGTAGCTTTTAGCTCACAAGATCAAGATAATGACTTCATAAACTTGCATGACATGATAGCATGTATCATACTCAATGATCAAACCCAAACTTGCAACATGAACATTTAACTTCATAGTTAATATCTAAGAGTAGGGAAAGGGCTTACATTGCTATGAAGGCACAAAAGATATGACCAAGCCCTTATGCAATCAAATAGACCCAAAATGCAAGCTCTAACATAAAAACCCTTGAGCCAAAATGATCAAAACCCTTGCTTTATGATGCAAAGATAGAAACTTGACTTGAATGCAAGCTAATGACACTCATACAAGCTTGAAAACACTTGTATGCATGGAAAATCTCTCATAGAAACCAATTAGAAATTTTATGAAGAGAGTGGAGGCCATGAGAGGTAAAATTTTGCCATAGTTTAGTTGCATGAATGAATAATGAGGATTTATGATAGGTTAGGGTCTTATTTATAAATTAGGCAAGTGTTTTAGGCCATAGGATTAAACCTAGATTCAATCCAAGCCATCAAAGCATGTCTTGGGGAAGAAGTCAAGTGTAGGAACCATCTAGGGCCTTTAGATTAAAGATGAACCATGAGAACCATCCAAATGCAAAATCTGCATTTGAGCGAATCGGCCCACGGGTTGACAGCCAAACACCCTGGATTAACCTTTAGTCGACCCAGCGAGCTCGGGTCGACCTCAAAAATCGGCCGGTTCGGTTATTCCCCTCTCCCAATTCGCTGTTTTGAACATTTTTGCATATTTATTTATTTAATTTTCAATTATATATATATATATATCAATATATATATATTTCTCTGCGCAACCCATTTCACTTAATTAAGTATACTTTAATTTGGGAATTTTTCGTGAAACTTCGCGAGGCCATATCTTGGTCATACAGAATCCAATTTTCGAAAACTCGGACTCTATTTCGCGTATTTTTCCGAGACGAACGCAATGGCATAGCCCGTTTCCCTTGATTAAGATTCTACAGTTTAATTCTGCCTCCATTTATGTTATAACAGGTTATTGAAAATACGGGTTGTTACAGAGTCTGTTTTACGCAAACTCGGACTCTTTCTCAAGCAGAATTACGAGACGAACGCAATGGCGTAACCCATTTCCCTTAATTCTTTGATTTGAAATTAATTATACTTTAATTCGTTAATTTACTGTTAATGGAAAATCTGGGGTGTTACAACGATCCCTAGCCTCGATTTCATGATGGAAACCAAATCTCCAATACGACACTACGGTTTTGATTGTAAACCTATATGCGGCGACATAGTATATGGTACCTATGCCGTCTAGGATTGATACATTTACTTTGAAGTATTTTAATACCGATTAGACACTAATAATGATATTAAAATATTATTTTACACGTATCAAGTCATGTTTGATCATTACAAGGTAAAACTCTATCCTCTGGTTTGCGTTGCATTGTGTGATAGGACTTGAGTCTTATAATTATTTCATTTTTCTTAAAAGACATTGCGTTGTTTTGAATAAAATTTGTTTAAATTATGCACTGGCAATCCAATGGAGTAAACTCGTTCCGCGTTAGAGGCATGGTCCCGTGATTTGTCACCTTATTAGATAATGTAGTAGAAGATTTCTCATACTAGTCCCATGACTGACTTGTAGTTTGTTTCACTTTGCAAACTCTGGTGCTCTCTTTTCTACATGGGCAGTCGAGTATCTTTCTGCAGATATTTATCTCTTGAGCAGGATTCTGGATCGAAGCCTAAAGCTGTGTCCAGAGCATAGAAAGTCTTCCGCTGTGTATTGTATTAATTTATTGTAATATGTCTTCCGCTGTATTTTATGTATCGATGTACTCTGATATTCTGTACTATAATGTAACATTATTATGATGTTTATAGAAATCTGCTGTTATTGTTCTAATGTATTGTATTCCCAAAGTTAACGTATGCGGGTTTTGAACGATTTTAATCGATCTAGCGATCGATTAAGGTCGGGCAAAATGCGTTATCGTTACAGTTGGTATCAGAGCGAGGTTAGCTCAAATCTTTGGCGTAAAACTCGTTAGAACTGAACAAAAGACTCATCAGAGATTGGATTAGTAATATCCAATAAGAATACTCATTAGAGATAGGATCAGCAGTATCCTAGAATGAGAAAACTCATTATAGATAGGGTTAGTAATACTCTAGAATGAGTTCAGAGTAAAAGGCTTATAATTAACGTATTTGTGATTATATATAATCCAATCTTAGAAAATATGATTTTGATATATAAAAGATATATATTTGAAAAGTTAATCAACTAATAAAATTATTGAAACCAATAATGGAATGAAAGTTGATTTGGTTAACTAGATAACCTTTAGCATCGTTCATTTTCGAGGATGAAAAGATTTTAGGTGGGGAAGATTGTAACAACCCGGAATTTTGGAGCCGATAAAAAAATTTATTTTAAGAAATTTTGTTAGAAAATGCATCAAAATTTTAAATTCCACAATTAAATTATTGAATTTAATAAAGAATAAAATTAAATAGAATTATGATGTTATTTATGAACGATTTAAAATTTATTTCTAATAAAAAAAATATTATTTGTAAATAGTGATTTATTACAATTGAAATTAGTATCAAATTGTATGTATATTTGTAATAATTGACTTCGAACAACTGAAAATAAAAGAAAACGGTAGTTGAGTCATTGCTTTGTTAAAAACCTTAATATAGGAGTTTTATGATAATTAATAATAAATTCACATTTAATTTCTTTTCTTATTCACATTTCATGCAAGTTTATTTAGCTTTCTTTGTTTTCTTTTCTTTTTGCAATTTTATCAAATTCACTACCTCTTACGCATTCATTTATTTTCTTTTTCTAGTATTTTATTACTCTTCATTCTATTAATTCATTTCTCTTCACACATGTATTCTTATTTCTTAAACTTACATCCTTTTATTTTTCCTTGTTTTTTATTTCTCCTAAAAAACAAATCAACTCTATGTATGTATATTTATAAATTTAATTTATTCTTGCATAAGCATTGAATATGATGATTCAAAATAATAGGTAGATTCTAAATAAATTATGTCATGTCATTATGTTAGATAAATATGTAGTGTCATTATGTTATTTAATGTTATGTGTTTTGAAATTTTAAAAAAAATCACATAACTTCCTTGTAGTTATCATTAAACAAATGCATTCATTTCCTTCCATTTCTTCTGTTTTCTTTATAAATTTTGTTTTGAAACATATATGAGAAATAAATATGCCACCTCAGCCTTAGTCAGCAATTCATTTTCTTTGTAAAAAGAGGAAATCATAGTAAGTATTAATTAGCAAATTTGGGAATTTCGGGGCTTTTCTGTAAATTAATGAAATTAAAAATATTTTATTATAAATATAAGATATAATGGATTTTTTTTGTAAAAATTAGAAATTTAATATTATAAAAATCCATTTTGTCTTCTTCCTAAACCCTAATCCCCTAAAAAGTATATAGTCGCCACCTTCTATTTCAATGGCCACCGATGCTCAAACCTTCTTCCTCCTTGTTCTTCTAATTTATTCTATAAATTCCAACACCTCAAAGGGAAATTTAAAGAGAGGAACGAGCTCGATCAATTGAACGGTGGTGATCAACTTTCGGGATGGTGGTGATTGATCATTGGTCGTCGGCCTATATGGATGGGCGAAAGCGAGGTTTCAAGTGGAGGAGTGGGTTCACGAGATACAGAGAATCGCGATGGAAGAAGAAGCAGAACCATGACCCTTATTTGATTAACCAATGTAATTAATATTTATCATATAATTAATTAGTTAATTTATGTTAATAAGATTCAAACAATTGTAACTTTTTGTCATGAACTCAGAATTCAGTGAAACGAGTTGCATTGCACTCGTATCGTCAAACACTTCGCAATGGAATAGACAAGGACAAAAACGGAGACTGTTGGAAATTCAGATAAATACCACAATGAGATTTCTCGTTTTAAAATAAATTTATATATTTAAATTGATCTTGATTGTAATATTTAATATTTACGCTATATATAAAACACATATCTGTATTGTGTAAAATTTAGGTTGGTTGATTTGATTTGTGGTGGTGATGATTGGTTGGATTTTATTTGTATAAGATATAAACATAATCTTGAAATAAAAGTGTCATCTTCGTTAGATAATGTTTGGTGAAATAAAAATTTCTTTTTTTTATTTTATGAATAAGGAAAATACATTCATGTAAATTAAATTTTGTCTTTTATGGTAGAACATAAAATTACCATTTATGTTATACATGCTGTATCAGTATAAAAGTCATCAATTATGTTATACATGTTATATTAGTATAAATTTGTCATGTATGTTTAATTAGGATTGATAAATCATAAATGTCATGTATGATTAGAATTGACAACTCTTAGATGCTATATGTGTTTAATTAGAAACGACAAATTATAAAGGTCATTTATGTTAAATTAGAGCTGACAAAATATATTTGTCATTAATATACATGGTAAATTGTTTACAAATAAATATTCATTTATTTTTCATAAAAATACATGGTAAATTGTTTACAAATAAATATTCATTTATTTGTCATAAATATACGTAGTAAATTGTTTACAAATAAATATTCATTTATTTGTCATAAATATACATGGTAAATTTTTCATAAATAAATATTCATTTGTCATTGAAATTCATAGAAAATTTGTATACTAATAAATTATTCTTTATTTGTCATTTATTATCATATTGTGATAATTAACATTTATGTTAATTATAATTATTATATTGTGGTGATTAACATTTATTTTAATTATAAGATTAGATCTAAATCAAGTTTGTCAAATTTAAAAGGGATGGAATAAACATTCATTCTTGTCATTTAATTAGAATGAGATAAAAATGTTAAATTTTGTCATTTCAAAATATATAAATATTACTTTTTATATAATGTAATAAAAGAGTAGAAAAGTTTACATTTTTGTAATTAAAGAACGAATACAAAATGATTATTTTTTATTGTCAAATTGTACAATAAAATAGTGGAAATATAAGGATATCATTTTAATTAGAAAATGACATGTTATGATAAGAATATCTTTTTTTGTTGACTTGTTAGGATGATTAAACATAAAAATATTGAAGCATTAGAAATCATATTTTAATGTGAGAACTTTTATCTCACTCAAATTTCTGAATAATTATTTATTTTATAATTAAATTTAAATTAATTATTTGGGTTGGAATTGTTGTTTGTTGTATAAATGTTGATTTGGATGTTGTATGGTGAAATGTTTTGAATTGGAATCATGTAACATGTTATAATAATGTTATTACTTTTTAATTTTCCAAAAACATGTTTACACAACCATAACAAGTTTCCTGACTTGTTTATGTTGATTGGACGATAAATTTTCACACATCGTCCAAAAGCACAATTAATAATATATTATTCGAATTTGTGTTGGTTGAAACCCCACACGGGTCTTGGGTTGATATTTGACTACACATCACCCTTGTGTTTAGTTGTAAATTGCACTTTGGTTGTTATCTGAATGTTTTGTCATTATTATGGAATTAATGTAATGTTCGAAATCTATGTAATTAAATTATATGGAAATTGTTGGGTCTCATTCCAATCTAGGATTAAAAGAATATCTTAATCTAATATTCAATTAGGTAATTAAATGATGGTTTTGATATTGACAATTAAAAAGATTATATCTTTATTGTTAAAAAGTTACCATAAAACGGATTGAATTAAAAGATTACATTTTTAATTGTCATATGTTAAAATAAAAGGATGGATTGCAGAATTGAACATTTTGAAAAGATTTTTATTATTATATTATAATAATATGGAAAGTTCAATTTTTGATAAAAATTGAAATGTAAGTTAGGATATTTGGAAGCAAAGTATTTTTTACAATTAAATAAACAAATCGTATTTCTATTATGTAGAATATTTTAATAAGTATTATTTTAAAATAGGAGATATTTTAAAATTAAGATATTTTAAAATAAAGGATGTTTTAAAATAATATTAAACAATGAAATAATTATAATTATAAATTACAATTGTACTTGGACACGAGGTATATGTTACATTTGTGGTGGAAGTCTGCCCGGAACCAACCGGCATATCCTGAAACGACCCGAATTTCTGTACCCTTTGAGTCGACTAATAACACAACCACACGCCCAACCCAAATTGCACAGAAATACGAATCATTATTAGAAGTTAGAGGATGAGAAATAAAAAGAAAGAAATATTAGAATAGAAGAAAATGAAGATCACAACTCACAGCGGGACGAATAAAATATATTAGATAACATAAACTTTGAAATACAAATCAGTAACTGTATATACATACCATTATCAGAGCACAACGGTTATCCCTGGAACAGTTATAAACACTTGTTTCCAGATACAACATAGTACACAGCGGAAAGTGTGATAGTCTATAGCTAATAAATGAAGCCTCCTGCTTCAAGCTCCTCCAAAGTGAATCTGTAAAATCCCAACTACTTGACTGCCCATACAAATTTGGGCACCCAAGAGTTTAGGGAAAACAAACAAAATAAACTCTGGGTCAGTCATGGGACCGGTGTGAGTAAACTCCAATCATTTGTTTAATTTTCAAAAATTCTTTTCCAAAGAAATGATAATCGTAAGACCAATCCACACATAAACACGGATGGTTTTTACCTTACGATAACCAAAATATTTTGATATCAAAATCTGGTGATATTATAATAGTGTCTACAACAAATAATTAGAATCTAGCGGAACGCTTGCATCTTACGCTCCATATATAATATAAAATCGAAAACCGCAGGGCGCTTATTGGAGATTGGATTTCCAACATGACAAGTTATGGGACCACCTTCCGATAGTGTATCTCTAGAGGCAAATACACTGGGTTCAACAAGAACTTCTTGTAACCTGGCCCACACATGACCGACCACTCATTTCGCTTGAGTGTATCGAATGTATATCTCCAACGGTTGGGATCAGCAACCGTTTCCCCGAAAGGGACAACATCGATAGATTAAAGAAGTAAATGGATTTTCTCTAGACAGGTGATTATACATCCTAATGGGAGCGACCCACATAGCCATGCTGCCTGTCCGATTTTTTTCAATTCCGGGTTGTGAGGCTTGAGGTTTTGAATTACCTTTCAGAACATCTGGCCACCATTCACTTTGAATGCCACATCGTCAGATCCATCGGAAATCACTAATTGATTCCCACAAAAATACTTAGATTGTTAGGCTAAAGAAGTTCCCCTTCTTTGCCACCAACTTCGTACGTTTGAGGGAATCAACGTACGTAATCCCTTTGGAAATACTCTGTCAGACACTCGTCCATACAAGTTGTCTTGGGTTTGGACAAACCGAAGGCACCGTTCGATGAATCCATCTTAGGCAATTTCTACCTAGGGTTAACATAACAGCCCTTGCATTTTACTCCGTCTTCAATTATCTTTAGCATACATTGATACGTAACGCTTGTACCAATACAGAGTGGTTTCAGATATTAAATCTGATCCCGTTCTCTCCATATTAACAACGGAGGTATAAAATAAATCAAAACTTTGATAGTCAGTGATTTAACTATCAGAGAAACACCATACAATCAACGGTCCTATTTCCAATTGGAAATTTTACCGATCAAACATCTAAAACCCTGGCCCCTCTTTAATTTACTTCCTGATTATATTACCTTTCCAAATTCCAATTTTTCTTAGTTCCTCACTTGCCAATTTATTTCATTTTCTATGCGTAGATAATAGCTCTCATTTTATTTGGGAAAAATAAATTCAAAATCCTTTAAATTAACGCGATGTTACAAAAACATCGTTATTATAGCCAACACAATTTATTCATTCATTACTAACCATATTACTCACCCTCACTATCGAACCTTAACTATTTGTCCGTCAATCATGAAGTCAGTCAAGTTGGGGTATAATTACCTCTCAGACCTTAACTGAACAACATTCACAACTTTGAAATAATCAAAGCTCAGAACTTCAACAAGGCATTACTTATGCGACTCACAGATTTAATCTAGGAATCCACTTCTTTTACAGAAGAACATTGATTATAACGGCAGTTTTATAATCGTTGTTTCCAAATATTTGATTTATAAAACCTTTAATTTACCGATAGCTTTACAATCGTTGTTTAGATTTATAACACATATGTTATAACAACAGCATTATAATTGCTATTTAGATTTACAAAACAATAGCGCTACAATCATTGTTTAAATTTTCAAACAATTATTATAACAACAACGTTATAATCGCTGTTTAGAATTTACAAACATTTATTATAACAGCGCTAAAATCGCTGTTTAGAATTATAAAACATATATTATAACAACAGTGTTATAATCGCTGTTTAGATAAAGTACCGTGTGCAACGCACATGCTCCTGTTATTCATTTATAAACTTTGCTTATTTTAAACGATTCAAGTTCTCTCTTAAATGTATTTACAAGCTATACATTCTTTTACCACTGAACATAATTCGATTTCTATAAATATCCTTTTTATATATATTTAATTTGCAAATTCCTTGTTTTAAACTATTATTCTTTTTAACCATAAATGTATTCCTTTTATACATATAATCAAACCAGTTTGGTTTCGTACTTAAAAATAATATCATAATCCCATTCTACTTATAACTTCTATTCAGAATTTTCCATACTAATCTCATTCTTTTATTCTAAGCATTTAAAACCTTTCTTTAAACTTTCCTCTATAATTTTATAAATTCAAATCCATTTCCAAATATTGGTTTCAAAACCGATATTCACTTTCAAATATACATTCATATTTGAACTTAGATTTTAATTTATCCAATGGTTCACACTCCACTTAATCTATATTTTTATTTATAACATTTTCTTGATTTATCCAATTGAATAGATTTCTGTTTTCAACTCAATTAAAAAGAAATTATTTATAATTTGGAAATAAACTCCATTTTTAAATTCTAATTTCCCTTTTCACATTCGATGATATTTTACGGTGTCTAAAATACCAGGTTCCTAGGGCCAGGGTAAACCAAACACACATATTCAACCATGGATTATATAGCACAGCATATATCACAATCAAATAAAAAACAATAAATAAAATGTTGAGGGATCCAGTTGGATCCCTCCAACCTGTTTCCCTGCATCCACAGATGTCAATAACATCAATAATATTATTTCACATTAATATGAAATATCAGAACTAATAATCGATCAACGATGTAATCCTATCAACCAATTTTATCAACTATTCAACCAAGCAACCATCACACTGTGTAAAATTTAAAACTCGTTTATATAAAAATATAACGAGGTAGAGTTAGTGAGTTTACTCACCTCAGTTTGCAGTTGATGATTCTGCTTTTGTTTCATTTGAAATCAAACTGGTGTTTGATTTTTTTCCATGAAATTCTCATAGCTCAGATGTATGTCCCGTCATTGCGGTTTCAATGAATCCTAGGGAGTTTAATTCTGATAACATATGTGAAAATTATAGTGGTTATAACATTTTACCAAATTAAATGACCGTAAGAAAATTAGTTGATTAATCTCAATGCTTACTAAATTCTTAACCGCCTTAAGCGCTGCCGTAACCCATAATTAAGGCTTCCTTCACGCTGTTCATCTCAGCATCAATTCACCTTTCAATAAAACCCAACCAAACTTGTAACAACCCGTATTTTCAATAACCTGTAATAACATAAATCGAGGCAGAATTTAATTCTAAAATGGGAATCAAGGGAAACGGGCTATGCCATTGTGTTCGTCTCGGAAAAATACGCGAAATAGAGTCCGAGTTTTCGAAAATCGGAGTCCGTATGACCAAGATATGGCCTCGCGAAGTTTCACGAAAATTCCCAAATTAAAGTATACTTAATTAAGTGAAATGGGTTGTGTAGATATATATATATATATATATATTGATATATATATATATATATAATTGAAAATTTAATAAATAAATATGCAAAAATGCTCAAAACAGCGAATTGGGAGAGGGGAATAACCGAACCGGCCGATTTTTGAAGTCGACCCGAGCCCGCTGGGTCGACTAGGGGTTAATCCAGGGTGTTTGGCTGTCAACCCGTGGGCCGATTCGCTCAAGTGCAGATTTTGCATTTGAATGGTTCTCATGGTCCATCTTTAATCTAAAGGCCCTAGATGGTTCCTACACTTGACTTCTTCCCCAAGACATGCTTTGATGGCTTGGATTGAATCTAGGGTTAATCCTATGGCCTAAAACACTTGCCTAATCTATAAATAAGACCCTAACCTACCCTAATTCATTCATAATTAAACCTAGTGACTAAACTATGGCAAAATGCTAGCTCTCATGGCCTCCACTAATTTTATGAAGAGGGTTGCATACTAATCACTCTCTAATCAACTTCTAATCCCTTCTTAGCATCTTAATCTTCTTCATTTGGTGTTCAAAGTTGCTAGTTGTGAGTTTCTATCACTTTGATGATCTTTTGGTAAACTAATTAGATGAGATGTGATGAGATTTATGGTTTTGTATGTGGGTTAATGAGCTTTGAATCATATGATATGATGTTAGCATTAATCTTATGTTTATGCATGTTGAGTATGTAAGCTTATGCAAGTTTAATATGATGTATGTTATGTTTGCATGATGCTAAATATGCAAGTTGTGGGCTATGTAATCATATGCATGTTATGCAAGTTCATGGTAATATGCTATGCAAGTTACATGTTTGTTAATATGCAAGTTACATGTTTGTTAATATGCAAGTTACATGTATGTAAATATGCAAGTTACATGTTTGTTAATATGCAAGTTACATGTTTGTTAATATGCAAGTTACATGTATGTAAATATGCAAGTTACATGTTTGTTAATATGCAAGTTACATGTTTGTTAATATGCAAGTTACATGTATGTAAATATGCAAGTTACATGTTTCTTTATATGCAAGTTACATGTTTGTTAATATGCGAGTTACATGTATGTAAATATGCAAGTTACATGTTTATTAATATGCAAGTTCATGATGACACATTATGCAAGTCTATAAGCTAATATGCAAGTTTGTTATGCAAAATGAATATGTAAGTTATGTGACATATTATATGCAAGTTATGTGACATGTTATGCAAGTTCATATGCAAGTTATGTGTTTGTTAATATGCAAGATGGCACCTTTGAAACATGTTCATTCATATGCAAGTTGACACCTTTTATATGTGTTATATCATGAACGAAATTACGTGGGAACGATGGGGTAATTAAATGCATAAGTTAATAAGATTGTGTGAAATTAATATAATTATGCATAACACAAAATAAATAAACATAGTATGGGAATTTGCCTATTTGGTTAGGTGTACCCATACTATGTGTTGGGAATTTACCTATTGAGTTAGGTCTACCCCATGGGAATTTACCTATTAAGTTAGGTCTACCCATGTTAAGAAAACTTGATTAATTAGGGATAATTAATATAAAATTATGAGGGTGATTAATTAGGTGTAATTAATTGACTAAGACACGAGGTTGGACTCAGTTGTAGCGTAAAACTGCCCAGACCCAACCGGCTTAACCAGTTGCTACAAATGTTAGCCCAATGTGAGAGGTCTTAGGCACAAACTAAATACGTAATTAATGTAAAGACACGAGGTTAGACTCTGTTATGACATAAGGCTGCCCGGACCCAACCGGCTTAACCAGCGGTCATAAAAGACAGTCTAATGTGAGAGGTCTTTACAAAGGTTACGTTCTTAATTAATTAATTAAGAAACACTTAACCACATTAGCATGTAGAGGGACATGAGGGGTTAAGTGGGTGCCTCGGGTGGCATGAGAAAATCTAGTGGTTGCCTTGGGTGGCAATAGAAAATACGATTAGAATACTTAACCAAAATAGAACATGTAATTAAAACATGATTAAAGGGTTAAGTGGGATATACTAGAAAAAGGGACAAGCTTAGGTGGGTAGCTTGTGGAGGCCCATTTCAACCAGTAACCCATACGTATCTTTGTGGGCTCGACCCATGTCGAGGACGGGACACGCATACTGGGCTTGACTGTAAGAGGCAAACGGGTTAGCGGTGGCAACGCAAGTCCAACGGGCTTCATATGCGTGAGTGGGCCCGGGCTGGTAGGTAAGCCGTTGTTGCATCGAGTAGATATAAGCCGTGCACCTTTAGTTTCATCAGGTTGCCACATTGGGGAATGATACATCCCACGGTGGGGCCAGCACGGGTATCTACGTTAGGGAGCCGATCGAATGGGAAGTAGTGTGTACACCTAGTGGATTGTAGGGCCCCGTGGCGCCTACTTGGTCACCTAGGGGTACGCAGGTACTAATTAGTAAATTTTATAAGTCCTTGGGTGGGATCAACCTTTAAGTTAGGAACGACTGGTGTGGTGCAGTTTAGTAATTTACCTTAGGGAGGGTAGATGCGTCTTTATCCTTTATCTTCGTTTAGTTGACTGCTTAGGGTAGCCATTCATCCCTATATGTTACCGTATATCAGTTTATGTCTTCTCTGGTTACTTTAACGATTGTATTGTTAAAGTTATAGGACTCGCTCAGACTTATGTCTGACCCTGTTGTTTTTATCTTTTTCCCAACCCTCAGGTCCTACGGTGGATCCTAGCAGTAGTGGAGCTTGATCGGATTGCTGTTCCAGTCTTTAGGAGCTTGGATAGATGTAAAGCTCCAGTTATCCAGTTATCTTTTCTTTTGTTTGGCTATTGTATGAGAGTGGGATTATGTACTTCTTTATTTTGATGGATATTGTACTTGACCTTTATTGTGGTTTTATGATGTAACCAGACATGTTTTACTTCCGCTGTTATGAGATGATGTTTTAAAATTTCAAGTACTATTTATATCTGTCTTGTTGTAATTTTTCTGTTCTATATTCACTAAAATACTCCACCGATGCTATGGCATTCCCTTAGTGAGTGATCATAGCGGGAGTGGGGTGTTACACGTGGTATCAGAGCTTAAGGTTACCAGAACAGATAAAATTTTTGAGAAAAACTACTTTCTAAGAGTATTTTCGAAGAAAGTATTTTTAAAAGCATGTCTTCTAAGAGAAAAAGTTTTTGAAAAAGAAAAGCATAATCCCCAATAGCCATATCTTTATCTTTCGGAATCTCCTTTTTGAATCTTTCCTCTTTCGTTTCAGCATGGCTGAAGATCTTAACATCCCGGAGGGTTTAGTTATACCACTATGGTATAGGAGGTTGCAAGAGGCTAGGGCCACGGCTGCGGGTCCGGCCAATGCTACTACACCAGAGACAACCGCTCCTCCTCCTCAGCCTAGAGTGGATAATTTTGCTAAGGTTTGCAAGGAGTTCAAGGCTATAGGAGGAAAACCTTTTCTTGGTTCAGAGACTTTCGTAGAGGCTAGAGATTGGCTTAAGGAAGTGGAAGAGTTGCTAGATATCTTTGAAGTGGAAGAGGGAAAGAAAGTCAAGTTGGCGGCTTGGTTAATGAAGGGAGAGGCCTCATTCTGGTGGGAGGTCACTAATGGAGAACGCCTTGTTGACTCTTGGGCAGATTTTAAGCAAAGGTTTGGGGCTAAGTTTCTCTCAAGGGCGGAAGAGAATCTGTTTATGGAGAAGTTCTTGAATTTGAAGCAAGGGAATCTCACGGTGAAAGAATATGTCAACAAATTCAATCAATTAGCAAGGTTTGGCATAGAGTTGGTGAATACACCGGAGAAGAAGGCTTTGAGGTTCGTTAGAGGCTTGAACGAACCATTGCAAGGAATAGCTATGACTCACATTCCTATGGGGGCCACTTTTGAGAAGCTTGTCTACATGGCACTTATGCATGAGGATGATAAGAATTCTAAGGCACCAGAGAAAAAGGGGGATCAGAAGAAACCGCAACAGCAACAACAAGGCAAGGGCGGAAAAGGCAATGGTGACAAAAAGAAGACGAAGAAGAAGTGCTTCAATTGTGGAACACCAGGACACCTCAGTAAGGATTGTCGCAAAAAGAAGAAGACCGGTTGCTTTCATTGTGGTGAAGCAGGGCATCTTGTGAAAAACTGCCCAAAGAAGGGGCAGAAGACGGGGTCTACCTCAGGAGGCCAGGTGCAAGCTCTTATAGCACCACCTCAGTCAGGGGGGCAAGTTCAGGTTCTCTCAGTTCCACCGATTCAGCAGAGAGGTAGAACTATTTCCGTTGAAAGTCTGGTTTTTCTGTTTGATCATCCAGTTCGTACTTTGTTTGACTCTGGCGCATCGCATTCTTTTATCTCATCATCGTTAGTTGAGTCACTGCACTTAGACACCAGTCTAGTTGATGATCCCTTGGTTGTCTCAAACCCAATTGGGGGCTCCATATATCTGTCTATGATATGTTTGGGTTTGAAGATTTCTATACTTAGCGTTGAGTTTAGATGTGATGCTTTTGTATTGGGCTTCACGGGCTATGGGTTGATCTTGGGCATGGACTGGTTATCCAGTAATGGTGCCGTTCTTGATTGCGAAAGGAGAGTTGTCAGGCTCATGACCCGCTTGGGTAACACTCTCGAGATCTCTTGCAATCCCATGGAATCTGTTTTGCTAAGTTATCTTGAATCGCTCGATGCTTCGGTCGAAAGTTTGTGTTTTGTCAGAGTAGTCCGGGAATATCCGGATGTGTTTGAAGAAGTAAAGGGTTTGCCTCCGAAGCGGGAGATAGATTTCCGAATTTATTTGGTGGATAATGCCAAACCAGTGTCTTTGCCAGTACGCCACATGGCTCCTCGTGAGAGAAGAGAACTTCATAAGCAAGTAGGGGAGTTGCTTGAGAAGGGGTTCATAAGGCGAAGTATATCGGAGTGGGGAGCTCCAGTAGTGTTTGCCACGAAGGCGGATGGGTCCCTCAGACTTTGTGTGGATTATAGGGAACTTAATAAGCTCACGAAGAAGAATAGACACCCATTACCGAGGATAGATGATCTCTTTGATCAGTTGGTTGGCGCGTCAGTATTTTCGCAGATGGACTTAGCTACAGGGTTTCATCAGTTAAGAGTGGCGGAGGACAGTATAGAGAAGACTGCTTTCCGGACTCCGGATGGTTTTTATGAGTGGCTAGTGATGCCATTTGGGT
The DNA here is from genome assembly GCA_030737875.1 of Allium sativum. Taxonomy (NCBI): domain Eukaryota; kingdom Viridiplantae; phylum Streptophyta; class Magnoliopsida; order Asparagales; family Amaryllidaceae; genus Allium; species Allium sativum. The sequence goes on from CM060912.1 coordinate 439,022,099, forward strand.
TGACAAACGCCCCCGCATACTTTGTTGATCTCATGAGTAGAGTGTTCAGAGAGTATCTGAATAAGTTTGTAGTAGTTTTTGTGGATGACATCTTGGTCTTTTCCAAGAATGAAGAAGAGCATGCCTTACATCTCAAGGAAGTGTTGGAGACTCTTCGAGCGCATAGTCTTAAAGCTAAATTCTCTAAATGCCATTTTTGGAGAAGAGAAGTGCGATTCTTAGGGCATGTGGTCTCTAAGGAAGGGATAGCTGTGGATCCCGCAAAGATAGTATCTATCCAGGATTGGAAAGTTCCTAGAAATGCTACCGAGGTAAGAAGTTTCTTGGGGTTGGCAGGATATTATAGGAAGTTCATCAAAGACTTCGCGAAGATATCAGCCCCATTAACCCGCTTGACGAAGAAGAATCTGGTTTTCTCATGGGATGTAGATTGTGATGATGCTTTCCGACGGTTAAAGAGAGCTTTGACCACCGCTCCAGTTTTAGTGCTTCCAGATGGGAGTAAGCCGTTTGTTGTTTATACCGATGCTTGTGGAACAGGATTAGGCGCAGTCTTGATGCAGGAGGGAAGGGTAATAGCCTATGGAGGGAGACAATTGAGAGTGCATGAGAAGAATTACCCTACCCATGATCTAGAGTTGGCCGCGATTGTTTTCGCACTTAAGTCTTGGCGCCATTATCTTCTTGGTGAGAGATTCGAGTTGTTCACCGACCATAAATCATTGAAGTACTTATTCTCTCAGAAGGATTTAAACTTAAGACAGCAAAGGTGGATGGAGTTCTTAGCATCCTATGATTTCGAGATAGCGTATACCCCTGGTAAGGGTAACGTGGTGGCAGACGCCTTAAGTAGAAAAAGGCTATCTTTGAGTCCATTGTTCATGGAACGACGAAGCTTGGAGTTTCTTTCTTTGTTTGACTTCAGACCTTCTGTTGATTTTGTACCTGGTTTGTTGGCATCCTTGGAGGTTAGACCTACTCTTTTGAGACGGATTGGCGAGGCTCAGCGAGACGACCCACAGTTGGTTGTGTTGGTAGAGAAGCTTATAAGAGGGGAGTCGTCCAGCCATTTGGGTAGATACACCATAGATGATAAGGGATGGTTGCATAGAGACGGTAGACTTTGTGTACCGCAAGATGAGGGTTTGAAGAAGGCTATTTTGGATGATGCACATCGTTCAAGAATGACTATTCATCCCGGTGGAGACAAAATGTACCAAGACATGAAGAGAGTTTTCTTCTGGGCCGGTATGAAGAAAGATGTGGCCGAGTATGTGGCTAGATGCTTAGTGTGCCAAAAAGTTAAAGTGGAGCAAAGGAAACCCGGTGGGTTGCTACACCCATTGGAAGTTCCACAGTGGAAGTGGGATAGTGTCTCGATGGATTTCATCGACGGGTTACCGAGATCGAGGAAGGGCAATACGGGAATTTGGGTTGTGGTAGACAGACTTACCAAGAGTGCCCATTTTATACCCGTAAAGAGTAAGAGGACCGCTCCATGGCTTGCTTCAGTCTATGTTAGAGAGATTGTTAGATTGCATGGCGTACCATCCAGCATTGTGAGTGATCGAGATCCTATTTTCACTAGTGAGTTTTGGAGAAGTTTGCAAGAGGCGGTAGGGACTCAGTTGTGTTTGAGCACCGCATATCATCCTCAGACGGACGGTCAGACCGAGAGGGTGAACCGTATCTTAGAAGATCTTTTGAGGCTTTGTATCTTGGATTTTGGAGGTACATGGGAAGAACATCTTCCTTTGGTGGAGTTCGCATATAATAACAGCTTTCAGTCCAGTATTGGTATGGCTCCTTTCGAAGCTCTTTATGGAAGGCCTTGTCGATCTCCTACATGTTGGTGGGAATCTACGGATAAGATCTTGCTTGGGCCGGATATGGTTAGAGAGACTTCAGAGAAGATTGATTTAATTCGAAAAAGGATGAAAGCAGCGCAAGATAGACAGAAATCTTATGCGGATCGGAGAAGGACGGATCTTGAGTTTGAGGTTGGGGACATGGTTTTTGTCAAAGTATCTCCATTGAGAAATGTTGTTCGCTTTGGGTCCGTAGGGAAGTTAGCACCGAGATTTGTTGGGCCGTTTCCTATTAAGGAAAGGATTGGACGGATGGCATATAGGGTGGAGTTGCCCGACAGACTTAGTGGTGTTCATGATGTATTCCATGTATCACATTTGAGGAAGTGCTTACATGAGACCGCGGAGGTGGTAGAGCCGAGCTTGCTTAGAGATGTAGAGGTAGAGCGTGATGCGACGATTCGACGAGCTCCTACTCGCATCCTTGGGTCAGAAACTAGGAAGTTGAGGAACAGAGAAGTTCAGCTAGTTAAAGTGCAATGGGGAGATGACGAAAGCAATGCTACTTGGGAGACGGAAGCAAAGATGCGTTCTTTGTATCCATTTCTTTTTGAGAGTATGTCTTTTAACTTCTCCTTTATTGCTTGTCTAGTACTTATCTTATCTTTAGTATATCCTCTCGCTAATACCTATGACCTTTAGATAGGGTAAAACCTATGGTTGAAACATGTGTTTGAAACATGTTATGGTTGATGGATGCATATGGATGCAATTGTTTGCTAGTGGTTGCTCGTGGATGCATATACACACACATTAGGCACTAGATCGGCTCAGTCACTTCATGTTGCATATTGCATAAATGGATGTGGTAGTTAGATTGATGGATGTATCATGGCTGTGTTATCATATGGATGATGCATTTTTGTGTATGGTTGTGCACGCATGTAGAAATTTGTATGTGTCAATAGGGTTTCGCATACATATTGGATGCATGGCACTATCATGGTTTGCATTAAGGAGGTTTACTGTATCAGTAACCGCCTGATTTTCGCATTAGGTAAGTACATATACACACACTTTTGCATATATCCATCCAGCATTTAGAATCTTGTAAGGACAATGATTGCTCGTGGATGATGCTTTGAGTAGATGGATGATTGGATGGTAGGATACGTTCTTCCTAACTTGAAGATTTCGGGGACGAAATCCTTTAAGGAGGGGAGAATGTAACAACCCGTATTTTCAATAACCTGTAATAACATAAATCGAGGCAGAATTTAATTCTAAAATGGGAATCAAGGGAAACGGGCTATGCCATTGTGTTCGTCTCGGAAAAATACGCGAAATAGAGTCCGAGTTTTCGAAAATCGGAGTCCGTATGACCAAGATATGGCCTCGCGAAGTTTCACGAAAATTCCCAAATTAAAGTATACTTAATTAAGTGAAATGGGTTGTGTAGATATATATATATATATATATATTGATATATATATATATATATATATAATTGAAAATTTAATAAATAAATATGCAAAAATGCTCAAAACAGCGAATTGGGAGAGGGGAATAACCGAACCGGCCGATTTTTGAAGTCGACCCGAGCCCGCTGGGTCGACTAGGGGTTAATCCAGGGTGTTTGGCTGTCAACCCGTGGGCCGATTCGCTCAAGTGCAGATTTTGCATTTGAATGGTTCTCATGGTCCATCTTTAATCTAAAGGCCCTACATGGTTCCTACACTTGACTTCTTCCCCAAGACATGCTTTGATGGCTTGGATTGAATCTAGGGTTAATCCTATGGCCTAAAACACTTGCCTAATCTATAAATAAGACCCTAACCTACCCTAATTCATTCATAATTAAACCTAGTGACTAAACTATGGCAAAATGCTAGCTCTCATGGCCTCCACTAATTTTATGAAGAGGGTTGCATACTAATCACTCTCTAATCAACTTCTAATCCCTTCTTAGCATCTTAATCTTCTTCATTTGGTGTTCAAAGTTGCTAGTTGTGAGTTTCTATCACTTTGATGATCTTTTGGTAAACTAATTAGATGAGATGTGATGAGATTTATGGTTTTGTATGTGGGTTAATGAGCTTTGAATCATATGATATGATGTTAGCATTAATCTTATGTTTATGCATGTTGAGTATGTAAGCTTATGCAAGTTTAATATGATGTATGTTATGTTTGCATGATGCTAAATATGCAAGTTGTGGGCTATGTAATCATATGCATGTTATGCAAGTTCATGGTAATATGCTATGCAAGTTACATGTTTGTTAATATGCAAGTTACATGTTTGTTAATATGCAAGTTACATGTATGTAAATATGCAAGTTACATGTTTGTTAATATGCAAGTTACATGTTTGTTAATATGCAAGTTACATGTATGTAAATATGCAAGTTACATGTTTGTTAATATGCAAGTTACATGTTTGTTAATATGCAAGTTACATGTATGTAAATATGCAAGTTACATGTTTCTTTATATGCAAGTTACATGTTTGTTAATATGCGAGTTACATGTATGTAAATATGCAAGTTACATGTTTATTAATATGCAAGTTCATGATGACACATTATGCAAGTCTATAAGCTAATATGCAAGTTTGTTATGCAAAATGAATATGTAAGTTATGTGACATATTATATGCAAGTTATGTGACATGTTATGCAAGTTCATATGCAAGTTATGTGTTTGTTAATATGCAAGATGGCACCTTTGAAACATGTTCATTCATATGCAAGTTGACACCTTTTATATGTGTTATATCATGAACGAAATTACGTGGGAACGATGGGGTAATTAAATGCATAAGTTAATAAGATTGTGTGAAATTAATATAATTATGCATAACACAAAATAAATAAACATAGTATGGGAATTTGCCTATTTGGTTAGGTGTACCCATACTATGTGTTGGGAATTTACCTATTGAGTTAGGTCTACCCCATGGGAATTTACCTATTAAGTTAGGTCTACCCATGTTAAGAAAACTTGATTAATTAGGGATAATTAATATAAAATTATGAGGGTGATTAATTAGGTGTAATTAATTGACTAAGACACGAGGTTGGACTCAGTTGTAGCGTAAAACTGCCCAGACCCAACCGGCTTAACCAGTTGCTACAAATGTTAGCCCAATGTGAGAGGTCTTAGGCACAAACTAAATACGTAATTAATGTAAAGACACGAGGTTAGACTCTGTTATGACATAAGGCTGCCCGGACCCAACCGGCTTAACCAGCGGTCATAAAAGACAGTCTAATGTGAGAGGTCTTTACAAAGGTTACGTTCTTAATTAATTAATTAAGAAACACTTAACCACATTAGCATGTAGAGGGACATGAGGGGTTAAGTGGGTGCCTCGGGTGGCATGAGAAAATCTAGTGGTTGCCTTGGGTGGCAATAGAAAATACGATTAGAATACTTAACCAAAATAGAACATGTAATTAAAACATGATTAAAGGGTTAAGTGGGATATACTAGAAAAAGGGACAAGCTTAGGTGGGTAGCTTGTGGAGGCCCATTTCAACCAGTAACCCATACGTATCTTTGTGGGCTCGACCCATGTCGAGGACGGGACACGCATACTGGGCTTGACTGTAAGAGGCAAACGGGTTAGCGGTGGCAACGCAAGTCCAACGGGCTTCATATGCGTGAGTGGGCCCGGGCTGGTAGGTAAGCCGTTGTTGCATCGAGTAGATATAAGCCGTGCACCTTTAGTTTCATCAGGTTGCCACATTGGGGAATGATACATCCCACGGTGGGGCCAGCACGGGTATCTACGTTAGGGAGCCGATCGAATGGGAAGTAGTGTGTACACCTAGTGGATTGTAGGGCCCCGTGGCGCCTACTTGGTCACCTAGGGGTACGCAGGTACTAATTAGTAAATTTTATAAGTCCTTGGGTGGGATCAACCTTTAAGTTAGGAACGACTGGTGTGGTGCAGTTTAGTAATTTACCTTAGGGAGGGTAGATGCGTCTTTATCCTTTATCTTCGTTTAGTTGACTGCTTAGGGTAGCCATTCATCCCTATATGTTACCGTATATCAGTTTATGTCTTCTCTGGTTACTTTAACGATTGTATTGTTAAAGTTATAGGACTCGCTCAGACTTATGTCTGACCCTGTTGTTTTTATCTTTTTCCCAACCCTCAGGTCCTACGGTGGATCCTAGCAGTAGTGGAGCTTGATCGGATTGCTGTTCCAGTCTTTAGGAGCTTGGATAGATGTAAAGCTCCAGTTATCCAGTTATCTTTTCTTTTGTTTGGCTATTGTATGAGAGTGGGATTATGTACTTCTTTATTTTGATGGATATTGTACTTGACCTTTATTGTGGTTTTATGATGTAACCAGACATGTTTTACTTCCGCTGTTATGAGATGATGTTTTAAAATTTCAAGTACTATTTATATCTGTCTTGTTGTAATTTTTCTGTTCTATATTCACTAAAATACTCCACCGATGCTATGGCATTCCCTTAGTGAGTGATCATAGCGGGAGTGGGGTGTTACAAAACTTCTCATTGAGGCCTCTCCATTCCAGATTCCACCAGTCCTCATCGGCCTGCACCATTTAAAACGCCATTCTGGCTCTCCCTTAATCACTTATTAGTTAAGTAAATCACTGAATTAAACCAGGTGTTGACCTCCTTCTTTCTTTCGGATATGAACACAGCCTACACAATGTTGGATTGACTCCCTTTCTACTGAGCAACCCATCTTCAAGTCACAAAATAAAAACCCTTCCCTTTCATTGGTTCTCATCACCGCTATTTCTATCAGCAATCTGATTGAAATGGTAACGTTCCACTACATAATCCATCGTATAAATCCGCGCAACTTCCTCATTTAAAGTCACACAATTCTGGTACCACTAACCCCCCGTTGACCCATTCAACCCCTCCATTTCTAGTTTCTACCAACCAATACTTGAACTACATCTCCAAAGTCTAGGTAATGAGTTTGGTCTTGAAACCCAAAACAGCTAATAAAGTTACAAAGCCTTTCCCCCCTCTGTAATTTCCGTGACCTGTAAATACTCTCCCCACGCTGACCCCTTTCCTTCCTTAATAATTCAAACCCAAATTTCAGTAAAAACCCAATCCCAAATCATTGGGAATTTTTCGATCAACCAGCAATTGCCAGCGTACCCAAAACCAAGGCTATTCGAAAAAACAATACCTCCACTTCGAAACTACCTACTGCGTCGTGAACTAGCCTCCCTCCTTCACCGTCAATTTCATCCTCCCGACGCCCTTCAGCAGCGCCTCAACCCATACGAAACAGCCTAGGACGGGATGGGAAACATTGGATTCACGAAGAAAAAAAAAATCGGATTTAGAGATATGAGAAGGGAAAGCTTGGACGTCCCCTACTGTTCGAATGTAAATGGGGGTGTATGGAGTTGCTGCGTTTTAAAATTTGGCACGATATGATGTGAAGACCCGCAACTTCCCCGTAAAGGAAAGCGTCGGATAGTTCGAGAACAAGCCACAACAGAATGCATATAAAAGAACATTTCATTGTATATTACAACGATGCATCAGATTACAAGAATATGCAGAGTATAAAAGAATATTACACAGAAATATCAGAGATTTAAATTACATTTAAATACATCGCAGCGGAAAATAATACAATACACAACTAGAAGAAGATATACGGATACAAAGCTTTCCGGATATCGTTCCAGCTGTAAACCAGGATCCTGTGAATATAAATCTGCAAAACCAAAACTACTAGCTGCCCGTGTCAAAATAAGGGCACCCAGAGTTTAGGTTAAAACAATAAACTCCAGGTCAGTCATGTGACTGGTGTGAGAACTAAAATAGTTATTATTCTTTATTTTAAAAGTTAGGTAAATCAAGGGACCACGCCGTATAACACGGAACGGGTTTCCTCCCAAGAATACCAGTGCATAAAACAGCAGCGCAATGCTAAATAAAGAAAGATGAAGCTGTTATAAGACCCAGTTCCTATCACACAATGCAACGCAAACCGGGGGATAGGGTTTTCCCTTATAACAGCCAAAGAATGCTTGATACGTTTAAAACAAATCATTTGATACTATAATAAGTGCATAGTGTATAAAACAACTTCAAATCATAAGTATCAATCATAGGCAGCATAAGCGCCCCATCCCACTATGTCGCCATATATAGGATATACAATCAAAACCGCAGAGTCTCGTATTTGGAAATTGGATTTCCATCTATGAACCGAGGCAAAAGATAGTCCTCAATCGATTCGAGACTGCCTAGCCCCAGCCTCAGGATCAGAGCTCGAGTGACCCTAGGAGCGACAGGGCCGGTCCACCGCTGTGGATTAAAATGCCTGAACACTACGTTTCCCCGCCCTTTGGGGCGTAAATGAGCCACTAAATGACTCCATCGGTTCGAGAACGACCGATCAATCCGAGGCGCCTCGCAACAGCAACAACCACATAAGTCAAACTCGTCAGGGCGTGTAAAACCACTGACGCCACTTCTAACTAGGAAGAAACGCAGGCCCTCCCTGAGGTCCTTTCTCCCGTTTTTGGTTCATACCGGGTGTGAAACTCGCGAAGTAAACGTTACACAAAGCTACGCCACAAAGGCCGTGCTTTGATCATCACCACAAGACTTTGCTTTTCAACAGAAGCCTTGATCATTTGCATCTTAGCATGCCACACAGGCAAACCACTCTATGCAACCGATATCAGTCACACAGAATGAAATCCAATGTCAGACACACAGTCCATTTACAAGTCCGTTCTGGGCCTGAACGAAACCGGAGGCACCTAGTACCCCGCATATCCATCGATCTCCAAGTACGTCTGGACGATCACTAACTGTTTCCATCTTCTTGGGTGTACAGCCCAATCAAGATCATCAGTTATCACCCAAACGACGTGAAGACCTCCGGTCTTCGACCATCGTCTTCATCTTCGACTTATCGTCGTATCAGTTATTCAGAATGGGATAAACCCGGTCTTTCCGAATAACTCGCGTATATTTTAAATAAGTGTTACACAAACACAACATACGCCTCATTCCAATTCATTAGTCACTAACCGTAAATTAATCAAGAGAATAATTCCCCAAATATTAACCCCGAAGGCCGAAACCAACATCAGATCAATATCCAGAAAACCATTCTGCTTGGCTAACCGACAGTTAGTTTCTAAATTTCACGTTCAAATCCAATTAAAGATTTAACTATCGCCTGGAGCAAAAACTGGTGATACTCCATTCTCGATCTTTTCAATCTAATTAAAGATTCATTAAAACTCCACTTAGTTTTAATCTTTTGACTGGGTTAAAGAATCAGTGTCATTTAAAAACACGGTTCACGATAAACCCAAAATCACATTCATTAATCGTCGGGTTAAAGAACGAGTGTTATTTAAAACACTGTCCACGATAAACCCAAAAATCAATATCGATTCAATTCCAATTAAATGTTATTTAATTGGTACACTTCATTAAATCTGAATAAAAAGATTTAATCTTTTCTCACTTGGGTTCAAGAAGAGTGTTAGTGAAGACACCATTCACGACAAACCCAAATCACGTTCATTAATTATCGGGTTAAAGAACAAGTGTTATTTAAAACACTGTTCACGATAAACCCAAAAATCAATATCAATTCAATTCCAATTAAATGTTATTTAATTGGTACACTTCATTAAATCTAAATAAAAAGATTTAATCATTTCTCAACTGGGTTCAAGAACAGTGTTAATGAAGACACCATTCACGACAAACCCAAATCACATTCGATATTCAATACAAGGCTCTGAATAGAAAATATATCGGCTTATATTCAATATCGAATTCTACGACTAACAAATGTCGTATTGGAAATAACGATATACATATATATCTTTCAAATTTCCATAACAACACCTGTATAATCACGAATTCCAACATCGAAATATTCCGAAGACAATTTCGATTCAAATCCACTCCAATGCAATCATTGGAATTTTGGTTACTTTTAAAACCCTTTTCGAATTCAATTTATTTATTTAAAAATAAATAGAATTATAATTCTAGTTCAAAACTAGTTCATTTCGATAAAAACCTATTTTTATCTTTTCAAATATGGAGTTTTTCATCCCAATTCTTTCTAAATCATTTCTTATGATTTTACACAAATTATTACTATTTTTAATAATTTTATCAAGGCCCGTACAGTCGATTTCCATCAATGGCCATCGAACTGCACTTACAGCGACCTTTTTCGAATTTGATTTGGACATAATTCCAAATCCAACCGTTAGATTTCAAATTTCTAACATTCATTAGAAAGCTCTTTTCGATACGAACCCAACGGTTCCGGTTTTAGGAGAATCCGACGGTCGGATCTCCCGCAATGTCCGTTTGAAATAAATGGTCGAAATTCACGAACTGCCGCGGCGCGGCGCGTTCTATTTAGGCCATTATATTATATATATAATATATAATATATACTTCGTCGATTCTTATTTAAAACGAATTATATAAATAGTTTTAAAATCGTTTCAAAACCTATTTCAACTTCCATTTCAATTCAAAGCAAAATTGAATCCTTCCTTATAAATCCGTTTTAAAATTCATTTCAATTCAATTCAAATTTCAATTCAATTCAAATTTCAATTCAATTTGAATTCATTTTCAATTCAATTCATTTCGAAATCGTTTTCAATTCAATTCATTTCGAATTCGTTTTCAATTCAATTCATTTCGAATTCGTTTTCAATTCAATTCATTTCGAATTCGTTTTCAATTCAATTCATTTCGAATTCGTTTTCAATTCAATTCATTTCGAAATCGTTTTCAATTCAATTCATTTCGAAATCGTTTTCAATTCAATTCATTTCGAAATCGTTTTCAATTCAATTCATTTCGAAATATTTGATTTCAAAATTACTTTTCAATATCCATTTCAAAAGGAATAAAATCGATAAAAATATCGTTCACGTCAAAATGGCGCATCTAATCAACACGGCTTCATATATTGAAATTTTCAAATATTCCATTTCGAATATTTCTATTTCAAATATTTCTTATTATAAAAATATTCTTTATTTTCACGATTGGAATGAGGCCCAATCAATTACCATATAAAGTTAATTATATGGATTTTCATACAACACATGTATATAATAACATTGAAAATAATCAACCATCAACCAAAGTGCACTACACTGTAAAGGCATCAAATATAGATATTCAACGCCTATAACAGCCTGTCAATCAATCGATCGACATATTCAATCAATCAGGATGAGTGAACTTCAAATTTCATCCCAACACCCGTGTGGGGTTTCAAACAATCAAACACAGATTTTATTTGTGCAGTTGGGCGATGTGTAAAATTTATCGACCCAATCAATATCAGTCAAATCAGTGTATATGCAAACAAATCGGCCGATTTGTTTATAACTATTCATTTATTCACATTCACGTTAAAATTTATATTTTTAACGATAAAACATTTTATTTCAACCTATGAATTTCTATTCAATTCATTTACACAATAAAATGATATTTTTATTTTCTAACATATTTTAGAAAATTTCGGCGGCATAACGGCACGATACTCGAAACGGGACAAGGCCTAGCCTTATCCCCGGTCTAGTGAAGGCCCACGCCATTCACACATCAATCAAATCAATTTCATCTCACCAAAACAATCGAATCCAAATCAAATAATCTAACCAACTACACAACCAATCAAACAAGTCCATGGTTTGTGGACGGGTGTCGGGTGCTTCTAATAAGCACCGTCTGCATCCTAGTATATATATATAACTAGAAAAATTAAATTGAAAGGTGAGAAATTCTCACCTATAGCTATCCTAGCTCCACGGCTCTACATTTGCAGAAGTCTTCGTCTTTTCGCCTTTTTGTCACCTTCGTTGCTGCTTTCACTACAAATGTAAAAATCGAATTTTTACTATGTTATTCAATATATAAAAATCGAATTTTTATTTCAAAGTTCTTTATATAAAAATCGAATTTTTATTTCAAAGTTCTTTATATAAAAATCGAATTTTTATTTCAAAGTTCTTTATATAAAAATCGAATTTTTATTTCAAAGTTCTTTATATAAAAATCGAATTTTTATTTACGCTACTATATAAAAAGATTTCGCCTTTATAAAAACGTGGACTTTGCTTTTTCAAATTTAAAGATTTCATCTTTATAAAAATCTCATTTTTATTTTTCTACATATATAAAGGTGACATTTTTAATATCCCGATCATGTAAAAATTATATTTTTAACTCTCTACACCCATAAAAATCACATTTTTACCCTTCTACTATATGAAAGATTATATTTTTAATACTTTAAAAATATAAAAATCATATTTTTATTACTTTAAAAATATAAAAATCATGTCTTGCTCCTTTTACATAATAAATATCCCGTCTTTTCTCCTTTTAAAAGTATGATTTTTATTTTCATTTTAAATCAGTTTTTAAAAATCATTTTAAATTAGTTTTTAAAATCATTTATAAATTTCAGTTTTAAAATCTAAAATAATAAAAAAAATCAGTTTTTACAATGCTTTAAAATCAGTTTTTAAAAATGGTTTAAAATCAGTTTTTAAAAAATATTTTATAATCAGTTTTTAAAAATATTTAAAATCAGGTTTTAAAAATATTTAAAATCAGGTTTTATAAAATAAATAAATAAAAAAAATAAATAAATACTTACTGCGTGAGAGAGAGAAGGGGGGGGGACGTTGCCGGAGGTGGCGGTTGGTGCCGGGGCGCAGCGTGGTGGGGTGGCGGGCCATCGCGAGGAGGTGGGGGGGCTGGCGGCCTTCAATTCGTCGGCGGTCGTCACGGTGGGGGGAGGCTCTGGCGTTTGCGTCTTCGATTCGAAGGGAGGAAGGAGATGAGCGCGAGGGGAGAGGAAGGCGCGAGGTCAGGAGGTCGGAGGGGGTGCGCCTGCCCTAGGCGGCGGCGAGGTCCTCCAGGTGGGGCGACTGGTCATCGAGGGTTCACTCCTTTTTTTTTTTCCTTTTTTTTTTCGATTCGATTTAAATGAAAATTAGGGGGGGGGGGCCAGAGATAAAGGAAAGGGGATTTCCCTTTTTTTTTATTTTATTTTATTATTATTTAATTCAACCTAAAGTTGACTTTTTCATAAGACCTCGAAACGAGGCCCACCGCCTGTCGCCCATAGCGTTTCACCCCCATTCCGAACACAATGGGATATGTACCGCAAGCTGAATCGACCGTTTCGATCAGTTTCCTTTTAATTTACATTTAAATCACTATATTGAATTTTAAACGTACATTTCAAATTACCGGGGTCACATACTAACTAGAAAAATTCCAGAAAAATATTTTCTAGCTTCGTATTGACGATACGGTCCTAACAAAACTAGTTTCGTCGAATTCTGAGACCGTTAGAAAAATGGCCAATTTCCAGTCGATTAAAATCAACTGAAATGGTCAAAACACGTTTTCCTATGCCACGCTCACATATTGATTCGAAAAATTATGAAATTTGGAATCTAGCAATAACTTAACATCACGGACCCAACGAAAGTGGTTTCGTCGAAATCCGAGCTCGTTTGCAAAATGTCCATTTTTAAGGGTCTGAATTCCATAGCGACTATTCAGAAATTTCAACTGGACATATCTTTTGATTCCTGATATGAAATCTTGATTTTTCGGATTCGTTAGAAAGATATTCACTATTAGATTCCATTATTTTTGGTTTCACTAAAATCCGGATTGTTTTGCACCCGGTACATTCAATTGAAGTTTGAAATCGAATTATCGAACTACCGCGCCATTTTCAATTCTATTTATAATTATATATAATTATTTATATTCTAACGACGGCGTATATAATATATACGTCGAATTCCATTTGAATTAAATTTTCTCGTCGTTATTATTTAAAATAATTCATTTTAAATAATCAAAACTCGCTAAAATGGCCAAAATAAAAATTTCAAACTGGCTCACATTTTACGGGTTGTTACAATCTCCCCCACTTAAAACTTTTCGTCCCCGAAAAGGAACAAAGTCGAAAGTGGTTTGATTATTCAGCTCTACGATCGATCAGGCTTCCATTCTCCAACTCTTTAGTTTCTGAGAATTTTCAAAATTTCAAAAATTTGGCTAACTCCCTAAATTTTTGAAAAATTTCGCCATAACCTCCCCTGCAATGGGAGCATCGGGAAATTGCAAATAGCGTTCCCGGTCCTTCAGATCTCAAAAAGAAAAAGAAAAAGCCAAGCGGCTAGCCAATAGGCTCACAAAATCATCATCACCCAAACAAAACAGGAAATTATGTAGTAAACATGTACCTATTTGTCGGGCAAACAAATTTTATTCTCTGCTCTAGCCTCCTTGCTATGACCTGTTCAATATAAGTATATGTATATGCAAGCAAACGCGACCAATTTTCAATACAATCAATATTTGGTTAAATTAGGCATAAATGGTTAAAAATTAGCAAACAACTAAACAAACAACACAAACATCAATCAATTAGTGAATTTAACGTTTCAAATTCATAATTTGATATATATACAAAAATCATGTTTTTGATGCCAAATCACAACGATGTATTCTAGCTATATATAAGTTTTGGGTTCTCACACCAGCCTAATGGAAATATATAGAGAATCACACCTTCGAGACACGAACATAAATACTGATGATGTCATGACAATCATCAGTACCATCTTCGGGCGACTAGAGTGTGATGCTATATCTATCCAATATATTAAAATTTCGAATACACGCGGATCAGACGTATACGCAAAATCTATATATACTGGATTGTCCACATCAATATAAATGGATAATCAAATACGAATAATTGATTTAAATTTTCAAAACAAAAGTTTGTTTTCATTAGAAAAATATACTCTTCACACCCGTTCTAGGATACTACTGATCCTATCTCTAACGAGTCATTCTCATTGGATATTGCTAATCCAATATCTGATGAACTCTTTCGTATGTTTCTAATGTGCCTTGTTCTCTGCTTTGTAAACCAAAGCTCTGATACCAAATGTGAAGACCCGCAACTTCCCCGTAAAGGAAAGCGTCGGATAGTTCGAGAACAAGCCACAACAGAATGCATATAAAAGAACATTTCATTGTATATTACAACGATGCATCAGATTACAAGAATATGCAGAGTATAAAAGAATATTACACAGAAATATCAGAGATTTAAATTACATTTAAATACATCGCAGCGGAAAATAATACAATACACAACTAGAAGAAGATATACGGATACAAAGCTTTCCGGATATCGTTCCAGCTGTAAACCAGGATCCTGTGAATATAAATCTGCAAAACCAAAACTACTAGCTGCCCGTGTCAAAATAAGGGCACCCAGAGTTTAGGTTAAAACAATAAACTCCAGGTCAGTCATGTGACTGGTGTGAGAACTAAAATAGTTATTATTCTTTATTTTAAAAGTTAGGTAAATCAAGGGACCACGCCGTATAACACGGAACGGGTTTCCTCCCAAGAATACCAGTGCATAAAACAGCAGCGCAATGCTAAATAAAGAAAGATGAAGCTGTTATAAGACCCAGTTCCTATCACACAATGCAACGCAAACCGGGGGATAGGGTTTTCCCTTATAACAGCCAAAGAATGCTTGATACGTTTAAAACAAATCATTTGATACTATAATAAGTGCATAGTGTATAAAACAACTTCAAATCATAAGTATCAATCATAGGCAGCATAAGCGCCCCATCCCACTATGTCGCCATATATAGGATATACAATCAAAACCGCAGAGTCTCGTATTTGGAAATTGGATTTCCATCTATGAACCGAGGCAAAAGATAGTCCTCAATCGATTCGAGACTGCCTAGCCCCAGCCTCAGGATCAGAGCTCGAGTGACCCTAGGAGCGACAGGGCCGGTCCACCGCTGTGGATTAAAATGCCTGAACACTACGTTTCCCCGCCCTTTGGGGCGTAAATGAGCCACTAAATGACTCCATCGGTTCGAGAACGACCGATCAATCCGAGGCGCCTCGCAACAGCAACAACCACATAAGTCAAACTCGTCAGGGCGTGTAAAACCACTGACGCCACTTCTAACTAGGAAGAAACGCAGGCCCTCCCTGAGGTCCTTTCTCCCGTTTTTGGTTCATACCGGGTGTGAAACTCGCGAAGTAAACGTTACACAAAGCTACGCCACAAAGGCCGTGCTTTGATCATCACCACAAGACTTTGCTTTTCAACAGAAGCCTTGATCATTTGCATCTTAGCATGCCACACAGGCAAACCACTCTATGCAACCGATATCAGTCACACAGAATGAAATCCAATGTCAGACACACAGTCCATTTACAAGTCCGTTCTGGGCCTGAACGAAACCGGAGGCACCTAGTACCCCGCATATCCATCGATCTCCAAGTACGTCTGGACGATCACTAACTGTTTCCATCTTCTTGGGTGTACAGCCCAATCAAGATCATCAGTTATCACCCAAACGACGTGAAGACCTCCGGTCTTCGACCATCGTCTTCATCTTCGACTTATCGTCGTATCAGTTATTCAGAATGGGATAAACCCGGTCTTTCCGAATAACTCGCGTATATTTTAAATAAGTGTTACACAAACACAACATACGCCTCATTCCAATTCATTAGTCACTAACCGTAAATTAATCAAGAGAATAATTCCCCAAATATTAACCCCGAAGGCCGAAACCAACATCAGATCAATATCCAGAAAACCATTCTGCTTGGCTAACCGACAGTTAGTTTCTAAATTTCACGTTCAAATCCAATTAAAGATTTAACTATCGCCTGGAGCAAAAACTGGTGATACTCCATTCTCGATCTTTTCAATCTAATTAAAGATTCATTAAAACTCCACTTAGTTTTAATCTTTTGACTGGGTTAAAGAATCAGTGTCATTTAAAAACACGGTTCACGATAAACCCAAAATCACATTCATTAATCGTCGGGTTAAAGAACGAGTGTTATTTAAAACACTGTCCACGATAAACCCAAAAATCAATATCGATTCAATTCCAATTAAATGTTATTTAATTGGTACACTTCATTAAATCTGAATAAAAAGATTTAATCTTTTCTCACTTGGGTTCAAGAAGAGTGTTAGTGAAGACACCATTCACGACAAACCCAAATCACGTTCATTAATTATCGGGTTAAAGAACAAGTGTTATTTAAAACACTGTTCACGATAAACCCAAAAATCAATATCAATTCAATTCCAATTAAATGTTATTTAATTGGTACACTTCATTAAATCTAAATAAAAAGATTTAATCATTTCTCAACTGGGTTCAAGAACAGTGTTAATGAAGACACCATTCACGACAAACCCAAATCACATTCGATATTCAATACAAGGCTCTGAATAGAAAATATATCGGCTTATATTCAATATCGAATTCTACGACTAACAAATGTCGTATTGGAAATAACGATATACATATATATCTTTCAAATTTCCATAACAACACCTGTATAATCACGAATTCCAACATCGAAATATTCCGAAGACAATTTCGATTCAAATCCACTCCAATGCAATCATTGGAATTTTGGTTACTTTTAAAACCCTTTTCGAATTCAATTTATTTATTTAAAAATAAATAGAATTATAATTCTAGTTCAAAACTAGTTCATTTCGATAAAAACCTATTTTTATCTTTTCAAATATGGAGTTTTTCATCCCAATTCTTTCTAAATCATTTCTTATGATTTTACACAAATTATTACTATTTTTAATAATTTTATCAAGGCCCGTACAGTCGATTTCCATCAATGGCCATCGAACTGCACTTACAGCGACCTTTTTCGAATTTGATTTGGACATAATTCCAAATCCAACCGTTAGATTTCAAATTTCTAACATTCATTAGAAAGCTCTTTTCGATACGAACCCAACGGTTCCGGTTTTAGGAGAATCCGACGGTCGGATCTCCCGCAATGTCCGTTTGAAATAAATGGTCGAAATTCACGAACTGCCGCGGCGCGGCGCGTTCTATTTAGGCCATTATATTATATATATAATATATAATATATACTTCGTCGATTCTTATTTAAAACGAATTATATAAATAGTTTTAAAATCGTTTCAAAACCTATTTCAACTTCCATTTCAATTCAAAGCAAAATTGAATCCTTCCTTATAAATCCGTTTTAAAATTCATTTCAATTCAATTCAAATTTCAATTCAATTCAAATTTCAATTCAATTTGAATTCATTTTCAATTCAATTCATTTCGAAATCGTTTTCAATTCAATTCATTTCGAATTCGTTTTCAATTCAATTCATTTCGAATTCGTTTTCAATTCAATTCATTTCGAATTCGTTTTCAATTCAATTCATTTCGAATTCGTTTTCAATTCAATTCATTTCGAAATCGTTTTCAATTCAATTCATTTCGAAATCGTTTTCAATTCAATTCATTTCGAAATCGTTTTCAATTCAATTCATTTCGAAATATTTGATTTCAAAATTACTTTTCAATATCCATTTCAAAAGGAATAAAATCGATAAAAATATCGTTCACGTCAAAATGGCGCATCTAATCAACACGGCTTCATATATTGAAATTTTCAAATATTCCATTTCGAATATTTCTATTTCAAATATTTCTTATTATAAAAATATTCTTTATTTTCACGATTGGAATGAGGCCCAATCAATTACCATATAAAGTTAATTATATGGATTTTCATACAACACATGTATATAATAACATTGAAAATAATCAACCATCAACCAAAGTGCACTACACTGTAAAGGCATCAAATATAGATATTCAACGCCTATAACAGCCTGTCAATCAATCGATCGACATATTCAATCAATCAGGATGAGTGAACTTCAAATTTCATCCCAACACCCGTGTGGGGTTTCAAACAATCAAACACAGATTTTATTTGTGCAGTTGGGCGATGTGTAAAATTTATCGACCCAATCAATATCAGTCAAATCAGTGTATATGCAAACAAATCGGCCGATTTGTTTATAACTATTCATTTATTCACATTCACGTTAAAATTTATATTTTTAACGATAAAACATTTTATTTCAACCTATGAATTTCTATTCAATTCATTTACACAATAAAATGATATTTTTATTTTCTAACATATTTTAGAAAATTTCGGCGGCATAACGGCACGATACTCGAAACGGGACAAGGCCTAGCCTTATCCCCGGTCTAGTGAAGGCCCACGCCATTCACACATCAATCAAATCAATTTCATCTCACCAAAACAATCGAATCCAAATCAAATAATCTAACCAACTACACAACCAATCAAACAAGTCCATGGTTTGTGGACGGGTGTCGGGTGCTTCTAATAAGCACCGTCTGCATCCTAGTATATATATATAACTAGAAAAATTAAATTGAAAGGTGAGAAATTCTCACCTATAGCTATCCTAGCTCCACGGCTCTACATTTGCAGAAGTCTTCGTCTTTTCGCCTTTTTGTCACCTTCGTTGCTGCTTTCACTACAAATGTAAAAATCGAATTTTTACTATGTTATTCAATATATAAAAATCGAATTTTTATTTCAAAGTTCTTTATATAAAAATCGAATTTTTATTTCAAAGTTCTTTATATAAAAATCGAATTTTTATTTCAAAGTTCTTTATATAAAAATCGAATTTTTATTTCAAAGTTCTTTATATAAAAATCGAATTTTTATTTACGCTACTATATAAAAAGATTTCGCCTTTATAAAAACGTGGACTTTGCTTTTTCAAATTTAAAGATTTCATCTTTATAAAAATCTCATTTTTATTTTTCTACATATATAAAGGTGACATTTTTAATATCCCGATCATGTAAAAATTATATTTTTAACTCTCTACACCCATAAAAATCACATTTTTACCCTTCTACTATATGAAAGATTATATTTTTAATACTTTAAAAATATAAAAATCATATTTTTATTACTTTAAAAATATAAAAATCATGTCTTGCTCCTTTTACATAATAAATATCCCGTCTTTTCTCCTTTTAAAAGTATGATTTTTATTTTCATTTTAAATCAGTTTTTAAAAATCATTTTAAATTAGTTTTTAAAATCATTTATAAATTTCAGTTTTAAAATCTAAAATAATAAAAAAAATCAGTTTTTACAATGCTTTAAAATCAGTTTTTAAAAATGGTTTAAAATCAGTTTTTAAAAAATATTTTATAATCAGTTTTTAAAAATATTTAAAATCAGGTTTTAAAAATATTTAAAATCAGGTTTTATAAAATAAATAAATAAAAAAAATAAATAAATACTTACTGCGTGAGAGAGAGAAGGGGGGGGGACGTTGCCGGAGGTGGCGGTTGGTGCCGGGGCGCAGCGTGGTGGGGTGGCGGGCCATCGCGAGGAGGTGGGGGGGCTGGCGGCCTTCAATTCGTCGGCGGTCGTCACGGTGGGGGGAGGCTCTGGCGTTTGCGTCTTCGATTCGAAGGGAGGAAGGAGATGAGCGCGAGGGGAGAGGAAGGCGCGAGGTCAGGAGGTCGGAGGGGGTGCGCCTGCCCTAGGCGGCGGCGAGGTCCTCCAGGTGGGGCGACTGGTCATCGAGGGTTCACTCCTTTTTTTTTTTCCTTTTTTTTTTCGATTCGATTTAAATGAAAATTAGGGGGGGGGGGCCAGAGATAAAGGAAAGGGGATTTCCCTTTTTTTTTATTTTATTTTATTATTATTTAATTCAACCTAAAGTTGACTTTTTCATAAGACCTCGAAACGAGGCCCACCGCCTGTCGCCCATAGCGTTTCACCCCCATTCCGAACACAATGGGATATGTACCGCAAGCTGAATCGACCGTTTCGATCAGTTTCCTTTTAATTTACATTTAAATCACTATATTGAATTTTAAACGTACATTTCAAATTACCGGGGTCACATACTAACTAGAAAAATTCCAGAAAAATATTTTCTAGCTTCGTATTGACGATACGGTCCTAACAAAACTAGTTTCGTCGAATTCTGAGACCGTTAGAAAAATGGCCAATTTCCAGTCGATTAAAATCAACTGAAATGGTCAAAACACGTTTTCCTATGCCACGCTCACATATTGATTCGAAAAATTATGAAATTTGGAATCTAGCAATAACTTAACATCACGGACCCAACGAAAGTGGTTTCGTCGAAATCCGAGCTCGTTTGCAAAATGTCCATTTTTAAGGGTCTGAATTCCATAGCGACTATTCAGAAATTTCAACTGGACATATCTTTTGATTCCTGATATGAAATCTTGATTTTTCGGATTCGTTAGAAAGATATTCACTATTAGATTCCATTATTTTTGGTTTCACTAAAATCCGGATTGTTTTGCACCCGGTACATTCAATTGAAGTTTGAAATCGAATTATCGAACTACCGCGCCATTTTCAATTCTATTTATAATTATATATAATTATTTATATTCTAACGACGGCGTATATAATATATACGTCGAATTCCATTTGAATTAAATTTTCTCGTCGTTATTATTTAAAATAATTCATTTTAAATAATCAAAACTCGCTAAAATGGCCAAAATAAAAATTTCAAACTGGCTCACATTTTACGGGTTGTTACATATGATTTTGATTTGTTTTCGGATTTTAAAGATTTCTATATTTAGAAGAGGAAGAAAGAGGTATCGGCTTGTTTTGGATCTGAAAAACCAAAATTTGGGAAGAAGGTTGAACCGTATTTAAAAGGGAAACAGCGTGGTAGTCACGACATTGATAGCTAGGAGGCCACGATGTTAAACAGCTTGGGATGCATGGAAACTTAATGATGTGGAGAGCACGCTATTGTAAAACATGGCATGTTGTTTTGTACGGTATTAGTTATATTCAAAAAGAATGTGCCGAAACAAATTTTCTAAGCCAACGAGAATGACTTATGTTTTAAAAACAGTCCATGCACTTCATTTAAACAACTTTCATACACTAATAATATTATTATATATTAAGTTCAGATATGTGTACAAGAATATAATGATAATAATAATAGAAAGATCCTTGTTTATTGTTTTGGCCAAGTAGTTTATAAAAAGAAATTTTCTAACTCCGTTGTCTAAAATTACGTTCATGTCTGAGCCGTTATGGACAGAAGTAAGAATGCGATCGTGTCCAGCGAGGTGTCACGATCCCAAAAATATAATAATATCGGTAGTTAAACTTATATTATGAAACCCCAAAATATAGATATAGGGTGCAAAATACTCCAAATAAAAAGTTGCATATTTAATTAATTAAAAATTACAGTAAAATTCTAAAAATTAAATTATCACTACGTCTCAAAAGAACCTTGTCCAAATTCAAGACCGTTATTTAAATATATTTAAATAACCATTTTGGCTTATATACGATTTCACAACGACTATTTCAAAATTTGATTTGACCATAATTAACAAATTATAATACGAAATCTGGATTTTTCTCTTCCATATGAAAATTATCATCAATATGGTTCTAACGTTTCTTGTTTCGCAGAAATCCGACTTATATCGAATCCTGTATTCTCAGTTAAAATTCAAATCGTAAATTACGAACTACCGCGACTATTTCGAGCTCGTTTTAAATTATATTATAAATTATACATTTAAATATCGTTTTATAAATGAATTCCTTATAAATTCCTATGTATAATTCAAATTAAATATTTAAAACAAATTTAAATATTCAGAATTCAACGGCTGAAAATCCGAATCGTTACATATCCAGTAGCCACAAATGTAATGTGGGAGGTCTGGCCCAGTATAAAATATAAATGAAAAAGATAATGAATTGGGGTATTTAATGTGTTTTAAATAGCAATGCCATTTTAACCCAAACGTGTTTATCGATTTATTTTATCCATTTTATAATGAATATTAAAAGAGCTAATTTCAAAAATAATTTTTTGGAAATAATGTTATTTTAATATGGTAATAGATAAAATATTTAATTTGGATTTAGAATTGAAAGTAACATTTTTATTTACAGTTTAGATGTAAATAAAAACATAGAAATAAAAGTTACATTTATATTTAAAATTTAGGTGTAAATAAAAGATTAGATAAAAAGAATAGAAATTAATGTTACATTTTTATCGTCATTTCAGATGCAATAAAAAGAGTAGAAATAAAGATTATATTTTTATCATCATTTTTCATGCGATAAAAAGAGTAGAAATAAAAGTTAAACTTTTATTTACATTTCATATGCAATAAAAAGAGTAGGAATAAAATATGTTTACATTAAAAAGCTACACTTTTAATGCTAGGTAAAGAATTATAGAAATGTTCATGTTTTAGGATTTAAACATGATTTTAGTAAAAAGGATTCACCAAAAATAAACTAGAACTGTCAACAAAGGTGAAAGAATCATTTTGTGGTATATGCATACATTAGAATTTTTGTAACACCCCAAATTTTCTATCAACAGTAAATTAACAAATTAAAGTATAATTAATTCTAAATGAAAAATTAAGGGAAACGGGTTATGCCATTGCACTCGTCTCGGAATTCTACCTGAGATAGAGTCCGAGTTTGCATGAATCGGACTCTGTATGAAGGAGTTATGACCTCCGGAAGTTTCAGAATTCAATTCAAAATTCAAACAGTTCAAATTCAGTTCGAAATTCGAAAAACAGACCCAAACCGGGCTGGGCGGAAAAATTCCCGCCCAGGCACCAGGTCGACCAGGGGGTCGACCTAGGGGTCGACCTGGGTAACCAGGTCGACCATAGGGTCGACCTGGTTTGGCCCTGGCTGGCCTGGTCGGTTTCTGGTCGAATTTCTGAGCTTGGCTGTGTCACTAGGGCTGATTTGTCGCTTTCTGATTGGTTTCTCTTGGCGTGTATGGTCTGGATTCACTCTATGATCATCTGACGGCTCAAATCATTCTGAAATTCTATAAATACAACTCAACACTCAACCTAAATTCACACAAATAAAATAGAACTAGAGCCGTCATGCTGCTGGAAGGAAACTAAGAGTAGACGTCAGTTAAAGAAAGCTTAGAGACGAGCAAAATTAAAGCTAAAACAAGAATCAAACAATGTTTGTCTACCCAAAGGAAAGCATTTCAAATTCAGAACTCAGAAATCAGAAAACAAGACCATCTTTTGTTGTAAATATAGTGATTTTTCCGATGTGAATAAAAATTAAGACTTGATTCGATGTAAATTGGAAATGGAGTTGTGCTATTGTATAACGATGATGTTAATTCATATCTATGTATTGAAATGATTGTATTGTGAATGGTTGGAATGTTTGTGGTTAAATTTACTTGGTGTTGGATCCATTCAAATGAAAACAACATCACATGCAAGCTGTATTGTAACGACCGGGAATTTCGCTCGATCTGAATCAGTCGCTAAACCGATCAAGACCGTTCGAAATGCCTGATTGTTTTGAGAATACGACAAAATAGAGCGTAGACAGAAGAACATTTCATTGTTATTACAACAATTCCATCAGAATACAAGAATATACGGAGTATGAACACATAAATTACATTCGATAAATATCAGAGATTACAATAAATTACATAGCAGCGGAAAATAATACAATACACAACTAGAAGTAATACACGGATACAAAGCTTTCTGAGTATCGTTCCAGCTGTAAATCAGGATCCTGTGAATATAAATCTGCAAAACCAAAACTACTAGCTGCCCTTGTCGAAAATAAGGACACCCAGAGTTTAGGTTAAAACAATAAACTCCAGGTCAGTCATGGGACTGGTGTGAGAACTAAAAACAGTTATTAATCTTTATTTTAAAGTTCAGTAAATCAAGGGACCACGCCGTATAACACGGAACGGGTTTCCTCCCAAGAATACCAGTGCATAAACAACAGCGCAATGCTAAATAAAGAACAATGAAACTATTATAAGACCCAGGTCCCATCACACAATGCAACGCAAGTCGGAGGATAGGGTTTTTACCTTATAATAGCCAAGAATGCTTGGTACGTGAAATTTCATGTTTTATCATTACTATAAGTGTATAGTGTCAAAACAATTTCAAATCATAAGTATCAATCATAGACGGCATAAGCGCCCCATCCCACTATGTCGCCATACTAGGCTCTACAAATAAAACCGCAAAGTCACGTATTGGAAGTTGGATTTCCATCTTTGAATCGAGGCAAAAGATAGCCCTCACCGATTTGAGACTCTCTAGCCCTAGCCTCAGGACCCATACTCAGGTGGGCCCTTGGATCGTCAGGGCCGGTCCATCGATGTGGATTAAAATGCCTGAACATTGCGTTTCCCCGCCCTTTAGGGCGTAAATGAGCCAACGAATGACTCCATTGGACCCGGATCGTCCGATCTAACCGAGGCGCATCGCAACAGCAACAACCACATAAGTCAAACTCGTCAAGGCGTGTAAAACCACTGATGCCACTTCTAACTAGAAAGAAACGCATGTCCTCCCTGAGGTCCTCTCCCGTTTTTGGTTCACCACCGGGGTGTGAGGCTCGCGAATCAACGTTACACAAAGCTACGCCACACAGGCCGTGCTTTGATCATCAACCACAAGACTTTGCTTCTCAACAGAAGCCTTGATCCATTGCCACTTAGGCATGCCACACAGGCAATTCATTCCATGCGATGGATATCCATCAATATATAACCCCTGAGCTCGTACGTCTCAGAGAAGGGCGTTAAGCAAGAGAATAAATTCTTCGACGCCAAACATATATTTATTTAATAAAAATCGATCACACAGACTGAAATCCAATGTCAGACACACTGTCCATTTACAAGTTCGTTCTGGGTCTGAACGAAACCGGAGGCACCTAGTACCCTGCATATCCATCGATCTCTAAGTACGTCTGGACGATCACCAACTGATTCTCTCCTCTTGGGTGTACTGCCCAATCAAGATCATCAGTAATTATCCAAACAACGTGAAGACCTCCGGTCTTCAACCACTGTCTTCATCTTCGACACCACATCGAATTTGTTATTCAGAATGGGGTAAACCCGGTCTTTCTGAATAACTCGCGTATATAATAAACAAGTGTTACACAAACACAACATATGCCTCATTCCAATTCAGAATATTCTTTTATTCAAATATTCTTATACTTTGGGAAAGGTTCCCATTAATTTTATCAAAGATAAATTCTTTAAATTTATTCTTTAATCTTCTTTGAATATCAATTCAAACTAGTCAGGATTAGCGAACCACACCAGAGTAATCATTAATTTCCCAATCCCAACCTATTCATCCCATGAAGTAAAACTGGTAATACTTCATCTCTAACACCATGGTGTTATCGGTAAATTCAATTACCATTTCACATTCAAATCTAATTAAAGATTTAACTATCGCCTGGAGTAAAACTGGTGATACTCCATTCTCGATCTTTTCAATCTAATTAAAGATTCATTAAAACTCCACTTAGTTTTAATCCTTAACTGGGTTAAAGAATCAGTGTCATTTAAAACACGGTCACGATAAACCCAAAATCACATTCCATTAATTATCGGGTTAAAGAACAAGTGTTATTTAAAACACTGTTCACGATAAACCCAAAAATCAATACCAATTCAATTCCAATTAAATATTATTTAATTGGCACACTTCATTAAATCTAAATAAAAAGATTTAATATTTTTCTTAACTGGGATTAAGAACAGTGTTAATGAAGACACCATTGACGACAAACCCAAATCACATTTGATATTAAATACAAGGCTCTGAATAGAAAATATATCGGCTTATATTCAATATCAAATTCTACGACCAGCAAATATCGTATTGGAAATAACGATATAAATATATCTTTCAAATTCCCATAACAATACCTGTATCATCACGAAATCCAACATCGAAATATTCCAAAGACAATTTCGATTCAAATCCATTCCCATTCAATTATTGGAAATTATGGTTACTTTTAAAACCCTTTTCAAATTCAATTTATTTATTTAAAAATAAATAAAATTATAATTCCAGTTCAAAACTAGTTCATTTCGATAAAAATCTATTTTTATCTTTTCAAATATGGAGTTTTTCATCCCAATTCTTCCCAAATCATTTCTTATGATTTTACATAAATTATTACTATTTTTAATAATTTTATCAAAGCTCGTACAGTCGATATTCATCAAAGGCCATCGAACTGCGCTTACAGCGACCTTTTCCAAATTTGATTTGGACATAATTCCAAATCCCACTGTTAGATTTCTAATTTCTAATATTCATTAGAAAGCTCTTTTCGATACGAACCCAACGGTTCTGGTTTTAGGAGAATCCGACGGTCGGATCTCCCGCAATATCCATTCGAATTCAATGGTCGAAATTCACGAACTACCGCAGCGCAGCGCGTTCTATTCAGGCCATTATATTATATATATAATATATATAATATATACTTCGTCGATTTCCTTTTAAAACGTATTTTATAAATCGTTTTGAATTCGTTTTCGAAACGATTTCAACTTCATTTTCAAATTCAAATCAAGACTGAATTTTTCAATATAAATTCGTTTTAAATTCATCTCAAATTAATTTCAATTTAAATCGATTTTTTTATTTCAATTTCAGTTCGTTCTCAATTTAATTCAATTTCAATTCGAATTCATTTCTATTCAATTTCAATTCGAATTCAATTCTATTCAATTTCAATTCGAATTCAATTCCATTCAATTTCAATTCGAATTCAATTCTATTCAATTTCAATTCGAATTCATTTCTACTCAATTTCAATTCGAATTCGTTTCTATTCAATTTCAATTCGAATTCAATTCTATTCAATTTCAATTCATATTCATTTCTATTCAATTTCAATTCGAATTCAATTCTATTCAATTTCAATTCGAATTCATTTTCAAAATATTCGATTTTGAAATCACTTTTCAATATTCATTATAAAAACGAATATAATCGATATAAATATCGTTTGCATCAAAATGGCGTCAATCTAATCAACATGGCTTCATATATTTCTATTTTAGAATATTCTATTCCAAATATTTCTTTTTCAAATATTTCTATTTTTGAATATTCTATTTCAAATATTTCTTTTTCAAATATTTCTATTTTCAAATATTCTATTTCAAATATTTCTTTTTCAAATATTTCTATTTTCAAATATTCTATTTCAAATATTTCTTTTTCGAATATTTCTATTTTAAAACTAGAATGAGGCCCAATCAATTACCAAAGATTTTATTTCTATGGATTTTCATACAACGCATGTATATATCAACAATGACAAATAATCAACCATTATCCAAAGTGCATTCTACATTGTATAAGCATCAAATATAAATATTCAACGCTTATAATAGTCTGTCAATCAATCGATCGACATACAACTAATTATTGGGATTAGTGTATGTCATATATCACCCCAACACCCGTGTGGGGTTTTCAAACAATCAAACACAGATTTTATTTGTGCAGTTGGGTGATGTGTAAAATTTATCGTCCCAATCAATATCAGTCAAATGTGTGTATATAAACAAATCGTCCAATTTGTTTATATTTATTTCATTTCAAATACACATTAAAAATTCTATTTTCAACTATATAAATATTTTATTTCATTTCACATCACACAATCAACTACACATCAAAATCAAACAAACAAGCATACAAGTCGTCCATGGTCTGTGGACGACGGGTGTCGGGTGCTACTAAACACCGTCTGCATCCTAGTATATATTTCAAACTAGAAATTTAAATTAAAGGTGAGGAGTTCTCACAGAGGGTTCCACTCCGCTGTGCTTCGCTTTTGAACTGCTGAACTTCTGGATTTGTTTGAAATTCCAATGCAGTCCTTTTCACACTGTTCATTATAAAAATCATATTTTTATTATTCCTACTATATAAAAATTATGTTTTTATTATTCCTACTATATAAAAATCATATTTTTATAATTCCTACTATATAAAAATTATATTTTTATTATTCCTACTATATTAAAATCATATTTTTATTCTATAAAAATAACGCCTTTACCTTCATAAAAATCTATACTTTTCTTATCGCTTCATATATTTAAAGACTGAAATAAAAAAAATCCATGCAAATTCATATTGAAATCATATTTTTAAAATTCGAATTAACTCACGATGAAGCAGGATGAAGACGTGGCGGCTTCAGACAAAGTCCGGGGCTGCGCCTGGGTGCTGGAGCTTGCTGTCGAAGGAGGGTTTGCTGCTGTGCGCGCCAAGGTGGAGAAGAAGGGGCGGCTTCAGGTATGGATGGTGGCAGGGACGGCTTCAGGCGCGGGGAAGCCTTTGGTGGTGGTTGGGTTCTGATTTAGGGTTGTCAGGTTTAGGGTTTTCTGCGGTTATCGAACGCAGGAGGGGGGAAAGGCGATGGCGCGCGTCACTGGTGAGGGCGGTGGTCGGCTAGGGCATGGCGGCGGGGTCGTCGGAGGTGGGGCGGCGTAGGGGTGACGGGGGTTCTAGGTTCGATCGCATTTCTCTTTTTTTTTAATTTGAACGTTGACCTGGAGGAAAAGAAAGGGGGGTATATTCAAATAAATATATTATTTCTAATTATTTTAATTTCCAAATAAAGTTACTTTTCGATTCGAACTCTAAACGAGGCCCAACGACTGTCGTCCATAACTAATTACCTCCATTCCGAATGCAATGGGATATGTATCGTAAGCTGATTCGATCGTTTCGATCAGTTTTCGTCAAAATCAAAATATAACTCTATATATTGAATTTGAACGCGCATTTCAATTTACTGGGGCCAAATCCAGTCTCTAAAAATTCCAGAAATATATTTTCTAACTTCGTATTGACGATACGGTCCTAACAAAACTAGTTTCGCCGAATTCCGAGACCGTTTGAAAAATAGCCATTTTCCAGTCGATTAAAATCAAATGAAACTGGTCATACGCGTTTTCCTTTGCCACGCTCACTTATTGATTCGAAAAATTATTAAATTTGAAACCTAGCAATATGTAGACATCACGGATTCAACAAAAGTGGTTTCGTTGAAAACCGAGGTCATTTGCAAAATGGCTATTTTCAAGGGCCGAAATTCCATAGCGACTATTCTGAAATTTCAACTGGACATATCTTTTGATTCCCGCTATGAAATTTCGATTCTTCAGATTCGTTGGAAAGATATTCACAAATAGATTCTAATATTTTTGGTTTCACTAAAATCCGGTTTATTTTGCACCCAGTACATTCATTTGAAGTTTGAAATCGAATTATCGAACTACCGCGCCATTTTCAATTCCTTTTATAATTATAAATAAATATTTATATTCTAACGATGATCTTTATAAATATATACGTTCGAATTATATTCAAATTAAATTTCTCGTCGTTATTATTTACAATAATTCATTTTAAATATTCAAAATTCATCAAATTCGCCAAAATAAAAATTTTAAATTGGCTCGGATTTCCGGGTTATTACAATCTCCCCCACTTAAAACTTTTCATCCCCGAAAAGGAACGAAGCCGAAAGTAGTTAAAGTAACCAACTCAACTTTGATTATTTTCATTACAGCTTAAGTTCTTCAACTTTTCAGTTTCTTAGAACGTTTCAAATTTTTCAAAAATTTGGCTAACACCCTAAATTTTCGAAAAATTTCGCCATAACCTCCCCTACACCGGGGACTTCGGGATATTTCATATAGCCTCCCATGGCCTTCTTCAATCCAAAAGAAAAAGAAAAAGCCAAGCGGCTAGCCAATCGGCTCACAAAATCACCCAAAACTCAAGAAATACAATAAACACGTACCTATTTGTCGGGCAAACAATTTTATTCCTCTTCTCTAGCCTCCTTGCTATGACCTTCTCAATAGATATACATGTACATGTATGCAAATGCGACAAATTTCCAATCCAATTCACTATTTGATACAATTTGGCTAAAGGTTCAACGTTTTAATTAATCAAACTATAATCAAACAACACAACCAGCAATCAATTTGTTGGTTATCATTTCAAATTCATAACTTTGATATATAGTCAAAATATCAGAATTTTGATGCCAAATCACAACAATAAGCCCTATCTAGTTTTGGTTCTCACACCAGCCAATAGGAAACATATAGAAATCCCACTTTCGTCACTCGAACACAACACTGATGATGCCATGGTCATTATCAGCATCATCTCCGGGCAACTAGAGTGTGATTCTATATCTATCCAGTATATTTAAATTTTGAATACCCATGGATCAGACGTATATGCAAAATCTATATATACTGGATTGTCCAAATTCAATATAAATAAATAATCAAATACGAATAATTGATTTAAATTTTCAAAACAAAAATTGTTTTCATTTTAAAAGTATACTCTTCACACTCGTTCTAGGATACTACTGATCCCATCTCTAACGAGTCATTCTCATTGGATATTACTAATCCAACTTCTGATGAATTCTTTCGTTTGGTTCTAACGTGTCTTGTTCTCAAAGCTTTGTAAACCAAAGCTCTGATACCACGATGTAACGACCGGGAATTTCGCTCGATCCGAATCAGTCGCTAAACCGATCAAGACTGTTCGAAACGCCTGATTGTTTTGAGAACACGACAAAATAGAATGCAGACAGAAGAACATTTCATTGTTATTACAACAATTCCATCAAAATACAATAATATACAGAGTATGAACAAATAAATTACATTCGATAAATATCAGAGATTACAATAAATTACATAGCAGCGGAAAATAATACAATACACAACTTGAAGTAATACACGGATACAAAGCTTTCCGAGTATCGTTCCAGCTGTAAATCAGGATCCTGTGAATATAAATCTGCAAAACCAAAACAACTAGCTGCCCGTGTCGAAAATAAGGGTACCCAGAGATTAGGTTAAAACAATAAACTCCAGGTCAGTCATGCAACTGGTGTGAGAACTAAAAACAGTTATTAATCTTTATTTTAAAGTTCAGTAAATCAAGGGACCACACCATATAACACGGAACGGGTTTCCTCCCAAGAATACCCATGCATAAACAACAGCACAATGCTAAATAAAGAACAATGAAACTATTATAAGACCCAGGTCCCATCACACAATGCAACGCAAGCCGGAGGATAGGGTTTTTACCTTATAATAGCCAAGAATGCTTGGTACGTGAAATTTCATGTTTTATTATTACTATAAGTGTATAGTGTCAAAACAATTTCAAATCTTAAGTATCAATCATAGACGGCATAAGCGCCCCATCCCACTATGTCGCCATACTAGACTCTACAAATAAAACCGCAAAGTCACGTATTGGAAGTTGGATTTCCATCTGTGAATCGAGGCAAAAGATAATCCTCACCGATTCGAGACTCTCTAGCCCGAGCCTCAGGACCCAGACTCAGGTGGGCCCTTGGATCGTCAGGGCCGGTCCACCGATGTGGTTTAAATGCCTGAACACCGCGTTTTCCCGCCCTTTGGGGCGTAAATGAGCCAACGAATGACTCCATTGGACCCGGATCGTTCGATCTAACCGAGGCGGCTCGCAACAGCAACAACCAAATAAGCCAAACTCGTCAGGGCATGTAAAACCACTGACGCCACTTCTAAATAGAAAGAAACACATGTCCTCCCTGAGGTCCTCTCCCGTTTTTGGTTCACCACCGGGGTGTGAGGCTCGCGAATCAACGTTACACAAAGCTACGCCACACAGGCCGTGCTTTGATCATCAACCACAAGACTTTGCTTCTCAACAGAAGCCTTGATCCATTACCACTTAGGCATGCCACACACGCAATTCATTCCATGCGATGGATATCCATCAATATATAACCCCTGAGCTCGTACGTCTCAGAGAAGGGCGTTAAGCAAGAGAATAAATTCTTCGCCGCCAAACAGATATATATTTAATAAAAATCGATCACACAGACTGAAATCCAATGTCATATAGATACTCCATTTACAAGTTCGTTTTGGGTCTAAACGAAACCGGAGGCACCTAGTACCCTGCATATCCATCGATCTCCAAGTACGTCTAGACGATCACCAACTGATTTTCTCCTCTTGGGTGTACTGCCCAATCAAGATCATCAGTAATCACCTAAATGATGTGAAGACCTCCGGTCTTCGACCACCATCTTCATCCTCGACACATCGTCGTATCAGTTATTCAGAATGGGATAAACCCGGTCTTTCTGAATAACTCGCGTATATAATAAACAAGTGTTACACAAACACAACATATGCCTCATTCCAATTCAGAATATTCTTTTATTCAAATATTCTTATACTTTGGGAAAGGTTCCCATTAATTTTATCAAAGATAAATTCTTTAAATTTATTCTTTAATCTTCTTTGAATATCAATTCAAACTAGTTGGGATTAGCGAACCACACCGGAGTAATCATTTATTTTCCAATCCAAACATATTCATCCCATGAAGTAAAACCGGATAATACTTCATCTCTAACACCACGGTGTTATCGGTAAATTCAATTACCATTTCACGTTCAAATCTAATTAAAGATTTAACTATCGCCTGGAGTAAAACTGGTGATACTCCATTCTCGATCTTTTCAATCTAATTAAAGATTCATTAAAACTCCACTTAGTTTTAATCCTTAACTAGGTTAAAGAATCAGTGTCATTTAAAACACGGTCACGATAAACCCAAAATCACATTCCATTAATTATCGGGTTAAAGAACAAGTGTTATTTAAAACACTGTTCGCGATAAACCAAAAAATCAATACCAATTCAATTCCAATTAAATATTATTTAATTGGCACACTTCATTAAATCTAAATAAAAAGATTTAATCTTTTTCTCAACTGGGCTTAAGAACAGTGTTAATGAATACACCATTCACGACAAACCCAAATCGCATTTGATATTAAATACAAGGCTCTGAATAGAAAATACATCGGCTTATATTCAATATCAAATTCTACGACCAACAAATATCGTATTGGAAATAACGATATAAATATATCTTTCAAATTCCCATAACAATACCTGTATCATCACGAAATCCAACATCGAAATATTCCAAAGACAATTTCGATTCAAATCCATTCCCATTTAATTATTGGAAACTCTGGTTACTTTTAAAACCCTTTTCAAATTCAATTTATATATTTAAAAATAAATAAAATTATAATTCTAGTTCAAAAC
Source organism: Allium sativum (assembly GCA_030737875.1). NCBI lineage: Eukaryota > Viridiplantae > Streptophyta > Magnoliopsida > Asparagales > Amaryllidaceae > Allium > Allium sativum. The sequence continues at coordinate 439,055,954 of CM060912.1, forward strand.
TAGTTCATTTCGATAAAAATCTATTTATATCTTTTCAAATATGGAGTTTTTCATCCTAATTCTTCCCAAATCATTTCATATGATTTTACACAAATTATTACTATTTTTAATAATTTTATCAAAGCCCGTACAGTCGATTTCCATCAACGGCTATCGAACTGCACTTACAACGACCTTTTCCAAATTTGATTTGGACATAATTCCAAATCCAACCGTTAGATTTCTAATTTCTAATACTCATTAGAAAGCTCTTTTCGATACGAACCCAACGGTTCCGGTTTTAGGAGAATCCGACGGTCGGATCTCCCGCAATATCCATTCGAAGTGAATGGTCGAAATTCACGAACTACCGCAGCGCGACGCGTTCTATTCAGGCCATTATATTATATATATAATGTGTATAATATATACTTCGTCGATTTCCTTTTAAAACGTATTTTATAAATCGTTTTAAATTCGTTTTCGAAACGATTTCAACTTCATTTTCAAATTCAAATCAAGATTGAATTTTTCAACATAAATTCGTTTTAAATTCATCTCAAATTGATTTCAATTTAAATCGATTTTTTTTATTTCAATTTCAGTTCGTTCTCAATTCAATTCAATTTCAATTCGAATTCATTTCTATTCAATTTCAATTCGAATTCAATTCTATTCAATTTCAATTCGAATTCAATTCCATTCAATTTCAATTCGAATTCATTTCTATTCAATTTCAATTCGAATTCAATTCTATTCAATTTCAATTCGAATTCATTTCTATTCAATTTCAATTCGAATTCGTTTCTATTCAATTTCAATTCGAATTCAATTCGAATTCAATTCTATCCAATTTCAATTCGAATTCATTTCTATTCAATTTCAATTCGAATTCAATTCTATTCAATTTCAATTCAAATTCATTTTCAAAATATTCGATTTTGAAATCACTTGTCAATATTCATTATAAAAACGAATATAATCGATATAAATGTCATTTGCGTCAAAATGGCGTCAATCTAATCAACATGGCTTCATATATTTCTATTTTCGAATATTCTATTCCAAATTTTTCTTTTTCAAATATTTCTATTTTCAAATATTCTATTTCAAATATTTCTTTTTCAAATATTTCTATTTTCAAATATTCTATTTCAAATATTTCTTTTTCAAATATTTCTATTTTCAAATATTCTATTTCAAATATTTCTTTCTCGAATATTTCTATTTTAAAACTGGAATGAGGCCCAATCAATTACCATAGATTTTATTTCTATGGATTTTCATACAACGCATGTATATATCAACAATGACAAATAATCAACCATCATCCAAAGTGCATTCTACACTGTATAAGCATCAAATATAAATATTCAACGCTTATAACAGTCTGTCAATCAATCGATCGACATACAACTAATTATTGGGATTAGTGTATGTCATATATCACCCTAATACCCGTGTGGGGTTTTCAAACAATCAAACACATATTTTATTCGTGCAGTTGGGTGATGTGTAAAATTTATCGTCCCAATCAATATTAGTCAAATGTGTGTATATAAACAAATCGTCCAATTTGTTTATATTTATTTCATTTCAAATACACATTAAAAATTCTATTTTCAACTATATAAATATTTTTTTTCATTTCACATCACATCACACAATCAACTACACATCAAAATCAAACAAACAAGCATACAAGCCATCCATGGTCTGTGGACGACGGGTGTCGGGTGCTACTAAACACCGTCTGCATCCTAGTATATATTTCAAACTAGAAATTTAAATTAAAGGTGAGGAGTTCTCACAGAGGGTTCCACTCCGCTGTGCTTCACTTTTGAACTGCTGAACATCTGGATTTGTTTGAAATTCCAATGCAGTCCTTTTCACACTGTTCATTATAAAAATCATATTTTTATTATTCCTACTATATAAAAATCATATTTTTATTATTCCTACTATATAAAAATTATATTTATATTATTTCTACTATATAAAAATCATATTTTTATTATTCCTACTATGTAAAAATCATATTTTTATTCTATAAAAATAACGCCTTTAACTTCATAAAAATCTATACTTTTCTTATCGCTTCATATATTTAAAGACTGAAATAAAAAAAATCCGTGCAAATCCATATTGAAATCATATTTTTAAAATTCGAATTGACTCACGATGAAGTAGGATGAAGACGTGGAGGCTTCAGACGAAGTCCGTGGCTGCGCCTGGGTGCTGGAGCTTGCCGTCGAAGGAGGGTTTGCTGCTGTGCGCGCCAAGGTAGAGAAGAAGGGGCGGCTTCAGGTATGGATGGTGGCAGGGACAGCTTCAGGCGCGGGGAAGCCTTTGGTGGTGGTTGGGTTCTGATTTAGGGTTATCGGGTTTAGGGTTTTCGGCGGTTATCGAACGCAGTAGGGGGGAAAGGCGATGGCGCGCGTCACTGGGGAGGGCAGTGGTCGGCTAGGGCATGGCGGCGGGGTCATCGGAGGTGGGGCGGCGTAGGGGTGACGGGGGTTCTGGGTTCGATCGCATTTCTCTTTTTTTTTTAAATTTGAACGTTGACCTGGAGGAAAAGAAAGGGGGGTATATTCAAATAAATATATTATTTCTAATTATTTTAATTTCCAAATAAAGTTACTTTTCGAATCGAACTCTAAACGAGGCCCAACGACTGTCGTCCATAACTAATTACCTCCATTCCAAACGCAATGGGATATGTATCGTAAGCTGATTCGATCATTTCGATCTGTTTTCGTCAAAATCAAAATATAACTCTATATATTGAATTTGAACGCGCATTTCAATTTACTGGGGCCACATGCATTCTCTAAAAATTCCAGAAAAATATTTTCTAACTTCGTATTGACGATACGGTCCTAACAAAACTAGTTTCGCCGAATTCCGAGACCGTTTGAAAAATAGCCATTTTCCAATCGATTAAAATCAACTAAAACTGGTCAAACGCGTTTTCCTTTGCCACGCTCACTTATTGATTTGAAAAATTATGAAATTTGAAACCTAGCAATAAGTAGACATCACGGATCCAACAAAAGTGGTTTCATCGAAAACCGAGGTCGTTTGCAAAATGGCTATTTTAAAGGGCCGAAATTCCATAGCGACTATTCTGAAATTTCAACTGGACATATCTTTTGATTCCCGCTATGAAATTTTGATTCTTTGGATTCATTGGAAAGATATTCACAAATATATTCTAATATTTTTGATTTCACTAAAATCCGGTTTATTTTGCACCCAGTACATTCATTTGAAGTTTGAAATCGAATTATCGAACTACCGTGCCATTTTCAATTCCTTTTATAATTATAAATAAATATTTATATTCTAACAACGATCTATATAAATATATACATTCGAATTATATTCAAATTAAATTTCTCGTCGTTATTATTTACAATAATTCATTTTAAATATTCAAAATTCATCAAATTCGCCAAAATAAAAATTTTGAATTGGCTCGGATTTCCGGGTTATTACAATCTCCCCCACTTAAAACTTTTCGTCCCCGAAAAGGAATGAAGCCGAAAGTAGTTTAAGTAACCAACTTAACTTTCATTATTTTCATTACAGCTTAAGTTCTTCAACTTTTCAGTTTCTAAGAATGTTTCAATTTTTTCAAAAATTTGGCTAACACCCTAAATTTTCGAAAAATTTCGCCATAACCTCCCCTACACCGGGGACTTCGGGATATTTCATATAGCGTCCCATGGCCTTCTTCAATCCAAAAGAAAAAGAAAAAGCCAAGCGGCTAGCCAATCGGCTCACAAAATCACCCAAAACTCAAGAAATACAATAAACACGTACCTATTTGTCGGGCAAACAATTTTATTCCTCTTCTCTAGCCTCCTTGCTATGACCTGCTCAATAGATATACATGTACATGTATGCAAATGCGACAAATTTCCAATCCAATTCACTATTTGATACAATTTGGCTAAAGGTTCAACGTTTTAATTAATCAAACTATAATCAAACAACACAACCAGCAATCAATTTGTTGGTTATCATTTCAAATTCATAACTTTGACATATAGTCCAAAAATCAGAATTTTGATGCCAAATCACAACAATAAGCCCTATCTAGTTTTGGTTCTCACACCAGTCAATAGGAAACATATAGAAATCCCATTTTCGTCACTCGAACACAACACTGATGATGCCATGGTCATTATCAGCATCATCTCCGGGCAACTAGAGTGTGATTCTATATCTATCCAGTATATTAAAATTTTGAATACCCATGGATCAGACGTATATGCAAAATCTATATATACTGGATTGTCCAAATTCAATATAAATAAATAATCAAATACGAATAATTGATTTAAATTTTCAAAACAAAAATTGTTTTCATTTTAAAAGTATACTCTTCACACTCGTTCTAGGATACTACTGATCCCATCTCTAACGAGTCATTCTCATTGGATATTACTAATCCAACTTCTGATGAATTCTTTCGTTTGGTTCTAACGTGTCTTGTTCTCTGGGCTTTGTAAACCAAAGCTCTGATACCACGATGTAATGACCGGGAATTTCGCTCGATCCGAATCAGTCGCTAAACCGATCAAGACTGTTCGAAACGCCTGATTGTTTTGAGAACATGACAAAATAGAATGCAGACAGAAGAACATTTCATTGTTATTACAACAATTCCATCAAAATACAATAATATACAGAGTATGAACAAATAAATTACATTCGATAAATATCAGAGATTACAATAAATTACATAGCAGCGGAAAATAATACAATACACAACTTGAAGTAATACACGGATACAAAGCTTTTCGAGTATCGTTCCAGCTGTAAATCAGGATCCTGTGAATATAAATCTGCAAAACCAAAACAACTAGCTGCCCGTGTCGAAAATAAGGGCACCCAGAGTTTAGGTTAAAATAATAAACTCCAGGTCGGTCATGCGACTGGTGTGAGAACTAAAAACAGTTATTAATCTTTATTTTAAAGTTCAGTAAATCAAGGGACCACGCCGTTTCATTAAATGGTGCTTCTGAAAACCTTTTCAAACCTAAATGTGGGCTTAGACAAGGCGACCCTCTTTCTCCTTTGATTTTTGTGCTTGTTGCTGATGTGTTTAACCAAATGGTTAATCAAGCTTCTTCACATGGTTACTTAGATGGTATCTCTCTCCCAAATACTCCCCTATGCATCAACAATTTACAATTTGCAGATGATACAATTATTTTCTCTTCCCCTAATCCTTTCCATATCCAGTGCCTCAAAATCCTGTTATATGTATTCGAGTTGATATCTGGTCTTTCCATAAATTTTAATAAAAGTGTTATTTACATGCTTGGTAAGTCTGATCATCTTGGTGACTTGATTTCTTCTACTCTCAACTGCAAAGTAGCAAAATTCCCAATGACCTACCTTGGTTTACCTCTCAGACCCTCTAAGCTTCACAAAAATGATTGGTTTCCCCTTATCAATAAGATTGAATCTAGATTAGCATCTTGGAAAGCAAATTCATTATCATCTATGGGCCGTTTAACTCTAGTTAAATCTGTGCTTTCCGTTATCCCTACACATTGGATGTCTTTTCACAAACTCCCCAAGTGGGTAATTTGTAAGATTGATTCAATTCGAAGTTCATTTCTTTGGAATGGTCATAAAATCAAGAAATTAATCAATTGGAGGACGGTATGCCTACACTCTGATCAAGGGGGGCTTGGTGTTCTTGACCTTCACCATTTTAATATTGCTTTGCTGGCCAAATGGGTTTGGAGACTCCTAAGCACTGGGTATTTCATTTGGAAAAATTGGATTTTAGCTCGCTACTTTTCTTCTGACCCCCATCTTGTTTTGCATCATCGTCCTTCCTCTAGAATCTCTCCCTTCTTGCATGGGATTCTATCCTGTCTTCCTCGTATTAAATTTCTGTTTCATGTCTCTTTGGGGGGTGGTTCATCCTGTTTATTTTGGCACGATATTTGGTTTGGTCAGTTACCTCTCTCTCTTTCCTTTTCTTCACTCTTTTCTCTTCAATCTAACCCTTCGCTTTCTGTTGCTGATGCTTTTAATGATGATTATGTAAGCTTAGTTCCAGGTTCGCTTTTTGATAGGCGTATTCTTTTGCAGTTGCTTAATATCTTTGCTCTCATTAGCAACACTCAGTTAAATAACTTGGATGATCATTTTGTTTGGGTTCTCTCTCCATCAAGAGGTTTTTCTGTTTCCTCATGTTACAAATACCTGAATTTTTCGGGTAGATTGTTTAAATTCTCAAGATTATGGAAATGCAAGCTGGCTCCAAGAATTCTCTTCTTCCAATGGTGTTTGATTCACGAAAAAGTCAATACAAGAGAGAAGCTCTTCAAATGCAACGTGGTTCCAGACCCCAACTGCCCTTTCTGTAATTCTCATGCTGAATCCATTCATCATCTCTTCTTTTCCTGCGACTATTCCTTCTCAATTTGGGCTGCAGTGAGTTCCCATTTAATTGGTTTCATCCCCATCATTTCTTCTTTTTTTGACCATTGGGAATCTGATCCTTGTCCATCGCTTGATATCTTACTGGCTGCTTATAGTTGGTGTATATGGAAAGAAAGAAATGCACGAATTTTTAATAACAAGGCTAATTCGATCATGTCTATCTGTCATCGTATCATTCATATTTATACATCCTCATCAGGTTCTGGAGACAATCATGCTGATATATTCAGGTTTGCACTGTCGGCGTCCTCTTCTCCAGCTACTTCGGTTGATAGCAATGATACAGAGTCTAGTATGGAACTCATGTGATGACTGATGATGCCTCTTTTCTTCTCAGCATAGTACTTGTATAATTATGTTGGTTTACAGTCTGATCTGATCGCTTTTGTAGTTGTACCCGTAATACTCTCTATGTGTGTTGTATGATGTATCTTAAACTTTGTGATGGTTGTATTTTGGACCACCAACTGGGTTTGTCAGTTGGATATATACTATTATCTATTAATTAACCGGCTGTGTAGCCCCGCGCTACATATCCGTTTGCTCTAAAAAAAACTTTCATATATAGTCAAAAAATCAGAATTTTGATGCCAAATCACAACAATAAGCCCTATCTAATTTTGGTTCTCATACCAGTCAATAGGAAACATATAGAAATCCACTTTTGCCACTCAAACACAACACTGATGATGCCATGGTCATTATCAGCATCATCTCCGGGCAACTAGAGTGTGATTCTATATCTATCCAGTATATTAAAATTTTGAATACCCGTGGATCAGACGTATATGCAAAATCTATATATACTGGATTGTCCAAATTCGATATAAATAAATAATCAAATACGAATAATTGATTTAAATTTTCAAAACAAAAATTGTTTTCATTTTAAAAGTATACTCTTCACACTCGTTCTAGGATACTACTGATCCCATCTCTAACGAGTCATTCTCATTGGATATTACTAATCCAACTTCTGATGAATTCTTTCGTTTGGTTCTAACGTGTCTTGTTCTCTGAGCTTTGTAAACCAAAGCTCTGTTACCATGATGTAACGACCGGGAATTTCGCTCGATCCGAATCAGTTGCTAAACCGATCAAGACCGTTCGAAACGCCAGATTGTTTTGAGAACACGACAAAATAGAACGCAGACAGAAGAACATTTCATTGTTATTACAACAATTCCATCAGAATACAAGAATATACAGAGTATGAACACATAAATTACATTCGATAAATATCAGAGATTACAATAAATTACATAGCAGCGGAAAATAATACAATACACAACTAGAAGTAATACACGGATACAAAGCTTACCGAGTATCGTTCCAGCTGTAAATCAGGATCCTGTGAATATAAATCTGCAAAACCAAAACTACTAGCTGCCCGTGTCGAAAATAAGGGCACCTAGAGTTTAGGTTAAAATAATAAACTCCAGGTCGGTCATGCGACTGGTGTGAGAACTAAAAACAGTTATTAATGTTTATTTTAAAGTTCAGTAAATCAAGGGACCACGCCGTATAACACGGAATGGGTTTCCTCCCAAGAATACCAGTGCATAAACAACAGCACAATGCTAAATAAAGAACAATGAAACTATTATAAGACCCAGGTCCCTTCACGCAATGCAACGCAAGTCGAAGAATAGGGTTTTTACCTTATAATAGCCAAGAATGCTTGGTACGTGAAATTTCATGTTTTATTATTACTATAAGTGTATAGTGTCAAAATAATTTCAAATCATAAGTATCAATCATAGACGGCATAAGCGCCCCATCCCACTATGTCGCCATACTATGCTCTACAAATAAAACCGCAAAGTCACGTATTGGAAGTTGGATTTCCATATGTGAATCGAGGCAAAATATAGTCTTCACCGATTCGAGACTCTCTAGCCCGAGCCTCAGGACCCAGACTCAGGTGGGCCCTTGGATCGTCAGGGCCGGTCCACCGATGTTCAATATTAAATACAAGGCTCTGAATAGAAAATATATCGGCTTATATTCAATATCAAATTCTACGACCAACAAATATCGTATTGGAAATAACGATATAAATATATCTTTCAGATTCCCATAACAATACTTGTATCATCACGAAATCCAACATCGAAATATTCCAAAGACAATTTCAATTCAAATCCATTCCCATTCAATTATTGGAAATTCTGGTTACTTTTAAAACCCTTTTCAAATTCAATTTATTTATTTAAAAATAAATAAAATTATAATTCTAGTTCAAAACTAGTTCATTTTGATAAAAAACTATTTTTATCTTTTCAAATATGGAGTTTTTCATCCCAATTCTTCCCAAATCATTTCTTATGATTTTACACAAATTATTACTATTTTTAATAATTTTATCAAAGCCCATACAGTCGATTTCCATCAATGGCCATCGAACTGCACTTACAACGACCTTTTCCAAATTTTATTTGGACATAATTCCAAATCCAACCGTTAGATTTCAAATTTCTAATATTCATTAGAAAGCTCTTTTCGATACGAACCCAACGGTTCCGGTTTTAGGAGAATCCGATGGTCGAATCTCCCGCAATATCCAATCGAAGTCAATGGTCGAAATTCACGAACCAAATATTCTATTTCAAATATTTCTTTTTCAAATATTTCTATTTTCAAATATTCTATTTCAAATATTTCTTTTTCGAATATTTCTATTTTAAAACTGGAATGAGGGCCAATCAATTACCATAGATTTTATTTCTATGGATTTTCATACAACGCATGTATATATCAACAATTACAAATAATCAACCATCATCCAAAGTGCATTCTACACTGTATAAGCATCAAATATAAATATTCAACGCTTATAACAGTCTGTCAATCAATCGATCGACATACAACTAATTATTGGGATTATGTATGTCATATATCACCCCAATATCCGTGTGGGGTTTTCAAACAATCAAACACATATTTTATTTGTGCAGTTGGGTGATGTGTAAAATTTATCATCCCAATCAATATCAGTCAAATGTGTGTATATAAACAAATCGTCCAATTTGTTTATATTTATTTCATTTCAAATACTCGTTAAAAATTCTATTTTCAACAATATAAATATTTTATTTCATTTCACATCACACAATCAACTACACATCAAAATCAAACAAACAAGCATACAAGCCGTCCATGGTCTGTGGACGACGGGTGTCAGGTGCTACTAAACACCGTCTGCATCCTAGTATATATTTCAAACTAGAAATTTAAATTAAAGGTGAGGAGTTCTCACAAACGGTTCCACTCCGCTGTGCTTCGCTTTTGAACTGCTGAACTTCTGGATTTGTTTGAAATTCCAATGCAGACCTTTTCACACTGTTCTTTATAAAAATCATATTTTTATTATTCCTACTATATAAAAATCATATTTTTATTATTCCTACTATATAAAAATTATATTTTTATTATTCCTACTATATAAAAATCATATTTTTTTTATTCCTACTATATAAAAATTATATTTTTATTATTCCTACTATATAAAAATCATATTTTTATTCTATAAAAATAACGCCTTTACCTTCATAAAAATCTATACTTTTCTTATCGCTTCACATATTTAAAGACAGAAAAAAAATTCCGTGCAAATTCATATTGAAATCATATTTTTAAAATTCGAATTGACTCACGATGAAGCAGGATGAACACGTGGCGGCTTCAGACGAAGTCCGGGGCTGCGCCTGGGTGTTGGAGCTTGCTGTCAAAGGAGGGTTTGCTGCTGTGCGCGCCAAGGTGGAGAAGAAGGGGCGGCTTCAGGTATGGATGGTGGCAGGGACGGCTTAAGGCGCGGGGAAGCCTTTGGTGGTGGTTGGGTTCTGATTTAGGGTTATCGGGTTTAGGGTTTTCGGCGGTTATCGAACGCAGGAGGAGGGAAAGGCGATGGCGTGCGTCACTGGGGAGGGCGGTGGTCAGCTAGGGCATGGCGGTGGGGTCGTCGAAGGTGGGGCGGCGTAGGGTTGACGGGGGTTCTGGGTTCGATCGCATTTCTCTTTTTCTTTAATTTGAACGTTGACCTGGAGGAAAAGAAAGGGAGGTATATTCAAATAAATATATTATTTCTAATTATTTTAATTTCCAAATAAAGTTACTTTTTGATTCGAACTCTAAACGAGGCCCAACGACTGTCATCCATAACTAATTACCTCCATTCCGAACGCAATGGGATATGTATCGTAAGCTGATTCGATCAGTTTTCGTCAAAATCAAAATATAACTCTATATATTGAATTTGAACGCGCATTTCAATTTACTGGGGCCACATGCAGTCTCTAAAAATTCCAGAAAAATATTTTCTAACTTCGTATTGAAGATACGGTCCTAACAAAACTAGTTTCGCCGAATTGCGAGACCGTTGGAAAAATAGCCATTTTCCAGTCGATTAAAATCAACTTAAACTGGTCAAACGCGTTTTCCTTTGCCACGCTCATATATTGATTCGAAAAATTATGAAATTTGAAACCTAGCAATAAGTAGATATCACGGATCCAACAAAAGTGGTTTCATCGAAAACCGAGGTCAAGGGCCGAAATTCCATAGCGGCTATTCTGAAATTTCAACTGGACATATCTTTTGATTCCCGCTATGAAATTTCGATTCTTCGGATTCGTTGGAAAGATATTCACAAATAGATTCTAATATTTTTGGTTTCACTAAAATCCGGTTTATTTTGCACCCAGTACATTCATTTGAAGTTTGAAATCGAATTATCGAACTACCGCGCTATTTTCAATTCCTTTTATAATTATAAATAAATATTTATATTCTAATGACGATCTATATAAATATATACGTTCGAATTATATTCAAAATAAATTTCTCGTTGTTATTATTTACAATAATTCATTTTAAATATTCAAAATTCATCAAATTCGCCAAAATAATTTTTTTAAATTGGCTCGGATTTCCGGGTTATTACATGTATAGTTCATGTTATAATCTACACTTATATGTTTATGTGATTATATAAGTTGTATGTGATATGTCCAAGTTAAGATCTCATGTATATACTTGATGCTAAAACCTCTATGCCTAAATGATTAAGTTCATATACATGCTCATATGTTTATACAAAAGTTGCAAAGTTCATAATTGGATCCATGCCAAGATCCATTTTTAATACAAGTTTCATGTTATGGTAGTAAACATGATTGGATCTAGTTCACACATGTGATAAAATTATACATACTTGATGGACATGTCATATTCTTGTCATATGTTAGTGATGTTCGATGTTATGCCTAGATCTAAACATGATTAGGCTTATGTTGTTTAAATCATATGCAAATTCATGTGATACCTATTTGGTTAGATCCCTATTTCAATACAAGTTCACATGTATGTAAGTTGATTTAGTCTATGTTGTAAATTCACATATATGTATGTTGATCTAGTCTACGTTACAAGTTCACACCGATGATATTTATGTTGACTATTTTGCAAGTTCACACCTATGATGTTCATATTGACTATGCCGATAATGCCAAGTTTACACCTATGTCATGTTTATGTTAATGAATTGCTTTATGCCAATTTTGTGTACGCTAAATTAGGCTAAGTTTTTAGCCTAATATTATATGTTAAAAGTCATGCGAACAAAAAATTAGGCTAAGATTATAAGCCTAATAATTAGACGGGGTAACGTTGGGATAAATTGGTAATTATAGGAAACTTGACATGAATTGGTGAAAATATGTAAAATTGGCATGTTTGTCACATGCCAAAATTGGTGGCATTTAAATGGTGTAAAATTCTTATACCAAAAATGATGAACTTGGAAAGTGGGCCACAACATTTAATTGTTAACAAATTTACATATAACAAGTAATAGAGACAAATATGTAAATTTAGAAAATACGAGTATGCTTAACCCGAGGTTGGATTGAGTTGTGATGTAAACCTGCCCGGACCCGCCCGGCTGTCCAGTAGTCACAACAATACCTATCCAATGTGGGTGGTTAAGCATTGAGCCCAATAAGGACCCGAGGTTAGACCGAGTTACGGTGTAAACCTGCCTGGAACCGACCGGCACATTCAGTAACCATAACAATACCTGTCTAATGTAAGTGGTCAGTGCTTTAAAAAGCTAATGACAGACAAGTCAGGATGGTAGGATTAAGTTAACTAAAACACTTAACCAATTTAACATGTTAATTAAACTGATGGGTAGGGTTAGGTAAATACAGACACTTAACCACTTAACATGTTTGACTAGAAAACCCTAGTAACGGGGACCCATTTCAGTAGTATCGCAATTAGGTACCATGGTACCCTGAAACTAGGCAGAGTACGGGCGTGCACACACTTCGGAGTTGACAAACAGGGCACTGGGAGCACCAGTAGTATAACCTATGCATTCTAGAGTTGTGTCGAGCCGCCACCATGGGACTTGGTACACCCCATGGTGGGACTAGCATAGGTATCTACAATCTTTGGGGGCCGTAAGACACAGACGATTATGCGACTAAAAGCCGATCTTTAGAAAAAGGGGATCACTTCACCCCGATCATGGGGTGCCAGTTGAGGCAATGCAAGTCGGTGTAGAGATATAGTGTGGGGTGTGATAGTATATTCGATTCAAACTGCTTTATCTTAGTTTATGATACTTTCCTATTTCCAGTTTATACTTATCATGCCCTTTTTCTTATTCTCATAGTGAAAAGTCACTAGACTTACCAGGCTTTATGTCTGACCCTATTTTCTTTCGTCTTCTTTTCTCCCGTTTCCCCCCCAGGTCCACGGGGAGGAAACAACCCAACTTAGTCAGACTCTTTGCAAACTTCAAGATAGTAGATGTACGGTTTGGACTCTCTTTCCTTGGCTATGGCTGTTGGACACATTCTATGGGGATTTATGCAGTTTTAATTATGTTTTGTGCTTCTTTATTTAATAACAAGACAGAAATGATGATGTAACGTTTTGGAAGTTATTATATGATAGTTATGGAAATGTTTTGTATGAACACGTATTTATGAAATAAAAAGTCTGTTTGTTTTCCGCTGCTTATATATATGTGTTTGTATATCTGTCTTGTGTTTATCTGTGACTTTTACTTATAAACCACCACCAAAGTTAAGGCATTCCCTTTGTGAGTGACCTTAATGGAGGTGGGGTGTTTCACTTGGTATTAGAGCACAGATTTACCAGACTAGATAAAAGTTTTTGAAACTATTTACAGAAAGAAGTTTAAAGAAGCATTGTTTTCAAGAAAAAGCGTTGTTTTTAAAAGGCATAATTCCCCAAAAGCCATATGCACTATCTCTCTATCCTTTGTCTTGAATACTTTTCTTTTTATTCCAGCATGTCTGGAGATTTTAACCTTCCAAAAGAAGTACTGATCCCTGGCTGGTTCCGAAGGTACCTAGAGGCTAGGGCCAATGGTGCGGGCCCAGCAGAAATTCCTCCTCACACAGTGGTAGCGGTTCCTCCTCCTCCTCCCCCTCGTGGAAATACTTTCACTAAGACGTGTAGAGACTTCAAGGCTATGGGAGGAAAGGACTTTTATGGAACTAAATCATTTGTGGTAGCAAGGAACTGGCTGAAGGAGACTGAAGATTTGTTCGTCATCTTCGAAGTTGACGACATGCAAAAGATACAGCTAGCAGTGTGGTTGCTCAAAGATGAAGCTTCTTATTGGTGGGATGTTACCCATGCTGAGAGGCCAGTGGAAACTTGCGAAGATTTCAGGACGAGTTTTGAGATGAAATTCTGCTCCCAAGCTGAAAGAAGCCTACAGATGGAGAAGTTCCTAACTCTTAAACAAGGAAGTATGACAAACAAGTAGTACGTCAATCAGTTTAATCAGCTGGCCAGATTTGGGCTGGATTTAGTAAACATCCAACACAAGAAGGCCCTTCGCTTCATCAAAGGTCTGAATGAGCCTCTACATAGCCTTGCAGTGACCCATATACCCATGGGAGCGACTTATGAAAGCTTGGTGGACATGGCGCTGCTACACGAGGAAGATAAAGGCAAGAAAGAGGCAAAGGTGGAAGTGCCTCAGGAAAAGAAAGAGGGTTTATAGGCTAAGAAGACAGACTTCAAGAAAGGCGGGAAGAACAACAAATCCCGTGAAAAGAGAAGGTGTAATTTCTGTGGCATTGTTGGACATATAGCGAAAGACTACAGGAAGAAGAAGGCAAAGATGAATGGTGGTTGTTTCAATTGCGGCGAGACTGGACATGTAACAACCCGAATTTTAATAACATGTTAAAACAATAAATCAAGGTATAATTAATTTTTAAAATGAGAATCAAGGGAAACGGGTTGCGCCAATGCGTTCGTCTCGGAATTCTACATGAAATCGAGCCTAAGTTTTCGAAAATTGGAGTCCGGATGAAGAAGTTTTGGCCTGTAGAAGATTCAGCAAATTTCAGACCAGGCAGGTCGACCTGGGGGTCAGGTCGACCATGTGGTAGACCTTAGGGTCGGCCTAACCCCCAGGTCAACCATATGGTCGACCTCCCCCCCTTACAGGTCGACCTGGTCGGCCTGTTTTGACCCAGAACCCATTTTTGAAGCCTGAGACGTGTTTTGATGGTCCGGATTGATTCTAGGGTCAATCTAAGGGCCTAAACTAGTTGCTACCCCTACAAATAAATCCTAAGACCTAACTTAATACATATCAAATCATTCTTACACCATTATGCTGCTAAAATACCTCTTGAACCATGGTCGCCGTCTCCAAATCAAAGTACAAGCATTCAGACTCAAATCAATTCTAGGAACAAAGCTTCAACAATGATTCAAGACAATAAATCAACAATGCCGCAACATTTTTACAAAAAATTCAGTTCTTAATTCCTTGTCCATGATCTGTAAGTTCTAGTTATTTTCAGATTAAAATAATTAAATTTAATATGGACATGTGATGAAGTAAAATTGGACTTTTGATTCAAGTCTATCCTTGTTTCTTCTTGGATCTCGATCTTGAGAACTTTTCTATCTTTATTCGCATG
This sequence comes from Allium sativum, assembly GCA_030737875.1. Taxonomy (NCBI): domain Eukaryota; kingdom Viridiplantae; phylum Streptophyta; class Magnoliopsida; order Asparagales; family Amaryllidaceae; genus Allium; species Allium sativum. The sequence continues at coordinate 439,071,385 of CM060912.1, forward strand.
ACAAGTTTATGGTCTATTCAGCCTGTTGTAAATCAATTTTTCTTGGTTCATGTTGATATTATTATCAAGATCTATTCTTTATGCCTGAGATGATGCTTTTATGCCGTTTTCCCTCTGATCTTGTTTTTATTGCAACTTCTACCTTCTCCTATTTATTTTCTTTTGATGAACCTAGGTCAATTTCAGACCTAGGCCTAAACTACGATATGCATGCGATGGTATACGGGGGAAACATTGGAATATTGCCTAGTGGAATATATGTGTTTGGTGGAATTGATGGCATAACATAAAAATTGGATATTTGGGTATTACTACCGTTAACATGAAATTGGATATTTAGGTATTGTCATTAAAATGATAATTGCAAGAATGGGGATTGGCATATGTAATTTGATATGGATCTTGATATATGTAATTTGGCTAGAACTTGTTATCGGTAATTTGGTGTAAACGTGGTAAACATGTAATTTTGGGTATAAAACTTGATCTATGTAAATTAAGCATAGCTTTGTAAACATGTAAATAATGAATTTTGACATATGTAAAACTGACATGTAATCTAGAACTTGGGCATATGTTAATTATGTAAAATTTGAAGTTGAAACATATATGATAATTTATGACTTGGTAGAGGTGAAATATGAACGCGCCTAAGTTGGGTTTTGGGTAGTTGGTATGTATTGTAAATAAAAGGCTATAACTTGGCATAACCTTATAGTGAATTTTGATAATAATTTGGGAATATGTTTTAGGGGCGAAAACATGAATTATGAACTTGATAATTGGCATGTAACTGGAAATATGAACGTGGTTGGAACATGGACATTTCTATATGTTAAACACATGAACTGGTATTGGGGTTTTGGGTGGAATACGACCATTAATGAACCTTTGACACGAGGTTAGACTCAGTTTGTGGTGTAAATCTGCCCGGAACCGCCCGGCAAATCCAGTAGCCACATCGTGTCAGTCTAATGTGAGGGTTCGAAGGCCAAATTGTAGGCGTAATGGTTTATGACATGATGTTAGACTCAGTTTGTGGTGTAAATCTGCCCGGAACCGCCCGGCAAATCCAGTGGCCACAAAATGCACGGTCTAATGTGAGAGGTCATGATCCGTCCGTCATAATGAATGAATTAAGGAATACTAACCATAATAAGACGTGGGTATGGTTAGAGGGTTAGGTGGGATGACATGGAAATTTGACATGTAAATGTGGACCTAACCGGTAAGAGTTAAGAACATGTAAAACTTATAAATGTGGGCTTAACCAACATAACTGTTAATCAGACCAATGGGTGGGTTAAGTAATATGACTACACTAATGACACTTAACCAATATAACATGACACGTGGCAGGGTTAAGTCAACTTGAACATTTAGATAATACTTAACCAACTTAGCACGATACATGGGCGGGTTAAGTCATGAACTACTAGAAAACACTTAACCAATTTCATATGCTAAGATAGCGGGGTTAAGTTAGACATCACTTAACCAACTTGACATGATACATGGGCGGGTTAAGCCATGAATTACTTGAAATACTTAACCAATACAATCTGACGAATGGGAGGGTTATGGTAAATGGGTTGGTTTAACTTGAATGGGTTGATAACACCCAACCGATATAACCTGATGTGTGGTAGGGTTAAGTAAATACACGAGGGTAACAATTAACCATTATAAAATGGCTAGTGGATGAGGTTGAGTTAACATACCCTTGACCAATCTAACGTGAGGTGTGGTAAGGGTTAAGTTAACACAGGGGAGAAAGCTTAACCGATATAATAGGACATGTGGTAGGGTTAAGTAACACAAGAGCGAACACTTAACCACGGTATCATGATGGGGTGTGGGGTTAAGTTAAATAGATAACACTTAACCAACCTGTGGGGTATACGAATAGACCCTAGGAAAACCCTAGTAGCGGGACCCGTTTCAGCAGTAACCCACATTAGGTATCAACGGTACCCTGAGTTAGGCAGGGTGGGGCACGATTACTGGGCTCATTCTAAGCGGTCAAAATGGCGGCAGGGGATGCAGCAGTGCAGGTTCCGACGGATTACGGGCGTGCACGTATTCCGGAGTGGAAAATATAGCCACTGGGCATTAGTAGATATAAAGATGTGCATCAAAAAGGGTGTCGAGGTTGCCATACTAGGGATTGATACACCCTAGGGTGGGACCAGCACAGGTATCTACAAGTAGGGGGCCGCAAGAACTAGGTCGAGTAGGAGCCGATTGATTAGGGTAGTAAGGATACATCTAACACATTCATGGTAATTGGGCTGGTTGAGGAAAAATCCTCATATTAGATGTATTTCTGAAGGCTACAACAACTACAGGGTTGGGATAACCTTAGTATATAACACATGTGAAACATGGTAAGTAAGAGCCGATCAATTAATGTAGGTACGGTGGGGACATGAAACTGTCAATATGAGGGGGGACCCTCATCGTGGGATATGTACCTATAAAACTATCCTGTGGGGTATGGGGGATCACTTATCTTGTAATTACAACTAAGTAAACTAATTGGAACGCTAGTTAGGTGGTGCAGAGAATATAGGAAATCAAGGAAAATAGGGTAATGTTGAAACTTAGAAATCTTGCGACATTATAGAAACCTTGCGATATGATACTTGGTAAGAACCTTGTGATGCGACCCTTGATAGGAAGTATGGGATGTTGTACTTGATTTATCGTGCCTGTAGCTTATCTTATCATCATACTTATGTTTACTTTCAGTTTATTCATGCCATGTTATCTTTACCTGTTTTTATGCTGAAAGTCACTAGGACTTAATCAGTCTTTATGACTAACCCGTTTTGTTTCTCCTCTTTTTCTTCCGTCCCCCCCCCCTCAGGTTCGCGGGGTGGGAATACAGTTTGGTTTGGATCTTACCAAGCTCCAAGGCTGTTTCATGTGCGGCTTGGATCTCTCTTGGCTATGGCTTGCTTTGCTTTATTGGGGAATACTGCAATTTATTTTCATGCTTCTTTGTTTTTGAGCAAGACAGATATTTTGGCTATGTGATTGGGTATTGGAAGTTGATGGGCTTTTTTTGTAAACAGTTATATTTAATAAATGATTTGAAGTACTTCTACTTTACTTTCCGCTGTTTTATATATGTCTGTCTTGTAATATTTATGTTCCAGTACCCATAATGCTCTATTGAAGTTAAGGCATTCCCTTTGTGAGTGAACTTAACGGATGTGGGGTGTTACATTTGGTATCATAGCAGAAGGTTACCAGATTGGGCAAAAGCTTTTAAAAACCTTCTGAAATTATTTTCAAAATGTTTACAAAGAAGCATTTTCTAAGAAAAGTTTTGTTTTACGAAAGGCATATTCCCCAAAGCCATATGCACTATCTTTTGATTCTCTCCTTGAGTCTTTTCTCTCTTTCTTTTTCACCATAGTTTTGTAGGTGTACGACACATGTAGGAGGGCAAAGAAGTGCCCAATTTCCATCTGTAGCCGTAGTAGTTCCATCTGCGTCTAATCTTATTTCAAGCTTTGTGGAGTTGTCGTGCGATGGAGGTAGCTTCCGAGAAACTTGTCAACAAACTATACAAGGATAGTAAGAATAGGGATAAAGAACACAAGCCTAAGGATGAAAAACTTGCTAATATGGCTTAATCCACGAAGGAGGAAAAGATGAAAGGAAAGAGGCCAAAGTGATGGAATAATAAAACCCATAACAAGAGAGAGTATCTTTAGTATGGTAAAATGGGACATGTAGTTAAGTATTATTGGACAAGGACAAGGGTAAAGGACAAGATCATCGAGATGGCAATTGTATGCTCTCACTACTAGCGTACCTAAGAAAGGTGGAATGTTTCTGTTAAAGGTTTAGCTTTCTTTTCTATCATCCCGTTAGAACTTTGTTTTTGTACATCGCATCCTTTTAATTCTGCTTCGATAGTTGAGTCTCTGCACCTTAGTACTAGCGTAGTAGAGGATCCCGTTTTTGTCTCAAATCCTGTTGGGGAATCGGCTCATTTATTCATGACTTGTTTGGATTTGAGAAAGTCTATGCTAAGTATTAAAGTAAAGCTTATGTCTTTGGGCTATGTGTTGATTCTAGGGATGGAGTGGTTATCCTGAAATGGTACCATTCTCGAGTATGAAAAGAGGGTAGTTAGGCTCTTGACTCGCCTCGGTAATGCCCTTGAAGTCTAGTGTAACCCTTAGGGTTCTGCCATGCTTAGTTACCTAGAATCTCTTGGTACATTTATTGATCCGCTCGAGTAGTGTTCGCCACTAAGGCGGATGGTTCATCTCGCTTATGCATGAGTTATAGAAAATCACCTTAGTAAGTACACTTGGCAACATGGTTGGCATTTGTTTATTTTCAAGAGATAATTCATTTATGTGGAATACCTTCTAGTAAGTGAATGAGATCCAAGACTCACTAGTGAATTTTGGAGAGCTTGCATGAAACCATGAGTACGCAGTTATGTTTAAGCCGAGTATACTAGAAAAAAAAGTGAAAGTGGAACGAGAGGCGACAGTGAAATGAGTTCCATCTCATATTTTGGAAATTGGAATTAAGAAGCTATGAAATTGTGAAGCTAAAGACGGTCAAAGCACAATGGAGTTAAGCTCAAGGAAATGCGACTTAGAAGATTAAAGACTAGATACGCGCATCATATCTCTTTTTAAGAGTATATCCTTGATCCCTCTTTTCCTGTAGGGCTCACTTGCATGCTATCTTTTAATTATATCCTCTCGGTCCTATTCTCAATCCTATTTCTGTTGCAAACCCCATAGGGAGTATGACTCATCTGTTAGTAATACATGTTGGGGCTTGAGGGTGTCCGTTGGGTTGACTATACTTTTTGGGTTTTATAGGATACGGGTTGGTTTTAGGAAGGGATTTCCTTGTGACCTAAAAGGAGTCCATCATGCTTAGTTTCCTAGAATCATATATATTGGTTGGGTTGAGTAATTCTTTGGGTGTCAGCCTGATGTTGATTGCCTTCGGGGCTGGTGCTTAGGGAGTTCTTCTCCTAATCAGTATATATGTGACGTAGATTTCCAGTTTTGACAGTGCCTAATGGGCACAAAGTTTTTACTTGCTTCTATCGCTCGATTATATCTTTAGGTATGAACAATTGGGTGTAAACATTGGTTTAAGACATGTTATGATTGATGGTTGCAAGTGGTTGCTAGTGGTTGCTCGTGGATGCATATACACGCACCTTAGGCACTAGATCGGCTCAGACACATTTTCATATTGCATATGCATGATGGTTTATACTTGTTTATGGATGAAATTGAATATGTTATCATGTGGATGTTGCATATGGATGGATGTTTGTGCACACATATAGTGTTAGTGTGACTAGGACTATTTGCATACATGTTGGACTCATGGCACTAAACATATTTTGCATTAAGAAGATCAATCAGGGCTGGTCATTTGCATTAGATAAGGAACATATACACACACTTTCTGCATATGTTCATACAACATTAGAAATCTCTTAAGGACAATGGATTCCTGTGATTGATGATTGAGTAGATGGATGATTGGATTGTAGGACACATTCTTCTTAACTTGAATATTTCGGGGACGAAATCCTTTAAGGAGGGGAGAATGTAACAACCCGAATTTTAATAACATGTTAAAACAAGAAATCAAGGTATAAATAATTTTTAAAATGATAATTAAGGGAAACAGTTTGCGCCAATGCGTTCGTCTCGGAATTCTACATGAAATCGAGCCCAAGATTTCGAAAATCGGAGTCCGGATGAAGAAGTTATGCATGTAGAAGATACAACAAATTTCAGACCAGGCAGGTCGACCTGGGGGTCGACCAGGGGGTCAGGTCGACCATGTGGTCGACCTTAGGGTCGACCTACCCACCAGGTCGACCATATGGTCGACCTCTCCCCTTACAGGTCGACCTGGTCGGCCTGTTTTGACCCAGACTCCATTTTTGAAGTCTGAAACGTGTTTTGATGGTCCGGATTGATTCTGGGGTTAATCTAAGGGCCTAAACTAGTTTCTACCCCTATAAATACATCCTAAAACCTAACCTAATTCATATCAAATCATTCTTACACCATTATGCTGCTAAAATACCTCTTGAACCAGGGTCGCCGTCTCCAAATCAAAGTACAAGCATTCAAACTCAAATCAATTCTAATAACAAAGCTTCAACAATGATTCAAGGCAATAAATCAACAATGCCGCAACATTTTTACAACAAATTCAGTTTTAATTCCTTGCCCACGATCTATAAGTTCTAGTTATTTTCAGATTAAAATAATTAAATTTAATATGGACATGTGATGAAGTGAAATTGGACTTTTGATTCAAGTTTATCCTTGTTTCTTCTTGGATCTCGATCTTGAGAACTTTTCTATCTTTATTCGCATGACAAGTTTATGGTCTATTCAGCCTGTTGTAAATCAATTTTTCTTGGTTCATGTTGATATTATTATCAAGATCTATTCTTTATGCCTGAGATGATGCTTTTATGTCGTTTTCCCTCTGATCTTGTTTTTATTGCAACTTCTACCTTCCCTTATTTATTTTCTTTTGATGAACCTAAGTCAATTTCGGACCTAGGCCTAAACTACGATATGCGTGCGATGGTATACGGGGGAAATATTGGAATATTTCCTAGTGGAATATATGTGTTTGGTGGAATTGATGGCATAACATAAAAATTGGATATTTGGGTATTACTACCATTAACATGAAATTGGATATTTGGGTATTGTCATTAAAATGATAATTGCAAGAATGGGGATTGGCATATGTAATTTGATATGGATCTTGATATATGTAATTTGGCTAGAACTTGTTATGGGTATGTTGATGTAAACGTGGTATACATGTAATTTTGGGTATAAAACTTGATCTATGTAAATTAAGCATAGCTTTGTAAACATGTAAATCATGAATTTTGACATATGTAAAACTGACATGTAATCTAGAACTTGGGCATATGTTAATTATGTAAAATTTGGAGTTGAAACATATATGATAATTTATGACTTGGTAGAGGTTTAATACGAACGCGCCTAAGTTGGGTTTTGGGTAGTTGGTATGTATTGTAAACAAAAGGCTATAACTTGGCATAACCTTATAGTGAATTATGATAATAATTTGGGAATATGTTTTGGGGCAAAAACGTGAATTATGAACTTGATAATTGGCACGTAACTGTAAATATGAACGTGGTTGGAACATGGACATTTCTACATGTTAAACACATGAACTGGTATTGGGGTTTTGGGTGGAATACGACCATTAATGAACCTTTGACACGAGGTTAGACTCAGTTTATGGTGTAAATCTGCCCGAAACCGCCCGACAAATCCAGTAGCCACAAAGTGTTAGTCTAATGTGAGGGGTCGAAGGCCAAATTGTAGGCGTAACGGTTTATGACACGAGGTTAGACTCAATTCGTGGTGTAAATCTGCCCGGAACCGCCCGACAAATCCAGTGGCCACAAAATGCACGGTCTAATGTGAGAGGTCATGATTCGTCCATCATAATGAATGAATTAAGGAATACTAACCATAATAAGACATGGGTATGGTTAGAGGGTTAGGTGGGATGACATGGAAATTTGACATGTAAATGTGGACCTAACCAGTATGAGTTAAGAACATGTAAAACTTATAAATGTGGGCTTAACCAACATAACTGTTAATCAGACCAATGGGTGGGTTAAGTAATATGACTAGACTAATGACACTTAACCAATATAACATGACACGTTGCAGGGTTAAGTCAACTTGAACATATAGATAATACTTAACCAACTTAGCATGATACATGGGCGGGTTAAGTCATGAACTACTTGAAAACACTTAACCAATTTCATATGCTAAGATAGCGGGATTAAGTTATGAATTACTAGACAGCACTTAACCAACTTGACATGATACGTGGGCAGGTTAAGCCATGAATTACTTGAAATACTTAACCCATGCAATCTGACGAATGGGAGGGTTAAGTTAAATGGGTTGGTTTAACTTGAATGGGTTGATAACACCCAAACGATATAACCTGATGTGTGGTAGGGTTAAGTAAATACATGAGGGTAACACTTAACCATTATAAAATGGCTAGTGGATGAGGTTGAGTTAACATACACTTAACCAATCTAATGTGAGGTGTGGTAAGGGTTAAGTTAACACTGGGGAGAACGCTTAACCGATATAACAGGACATGCAGTAGGGTTAAGTAACACAAGAGAGAACACTTAACCACGGTGTCATGATTGGGGGTGGGGTTAAGTTAAATAGATAACACTTAACCAACCTGTGGGGTATACGAATAGACCCTAGTGAAACCCTAGTAGCGGGACCCGTTTCAGCAATAACCCACATTAGGTATCAACGGTACCCTGAGCTAGGCAGGGTGGGGCACGATTACTGGGCAGATTGTAAGCGGTCAAAACGACGGCAGGGGATGCAGTAGTGCAAGTTCCGACGGATTACGGGCGTGCACGTATTCCAGAGTGGAAAATTTAGCCATTGGGCATCAGTAGATATAAAGTTGTGCATCAAAAAGGGTGTCGGGGTTGCCATCCTAGGGATTGATACACCCTAGGGTGGGACCAGCATAGGTATCTACAAGTAGGGGGCCGCAAGAACTAGGTCGAGTAGGAGCCGATCAATTAGGGTAGTAAGGATACATCTAACACATTCATGGTGATTGGGCTGGTTGAGGAAAAATCTTCATATTAGATGTAGTCCTGAAGGCTACCACAACTACGGGGTTGGGATAACCTTAATATATAACACATGTGAAACATGGCAAGTAAGAGCCGATCAATTAAGGTAGGTACGGTGGGGACATGAAACTGTCAATATGAGGGGCGACCCTCATCGTGGGATATGTACCTATAAAACTATCATGTGGGGTATGGGGGATCACTTATCTTGTAATTACAACTAAGTAAACAAATTGGAACGCTAGTTAGGTGGTGTAGAGAATATAGGAAATCAAGGAAAATAGGGTAATGGTGAAACTTAGAAATCTTGCGACGTTATAGAAACCTTGTGATATGATACTTGGTAGGAACCTTGTGATGCTACCCTTGATAGGAAGTATGGGATGTTATACTTGATTCATCGTGCCTGTAGCTTATCTTGTCATCATGCTTATGTCTACTTTCAGTTTATTCATGCCATGTTATCCTTACCTGTTTTTATGCTAAAAGTCACTAGGACTTACTCAGTCTTTATGACTGACCCGTTTTGTTTCGCCTCTCTTTCTTTCGTTCCCCCCTCCCCCCAGGTTCGCAGGGTGGGAATACAGCTTAGTTCGATCTTACCAAGCTCCAAGGCTCTTTCATGTGCGGCTTGGATCTCTCTTGGCTATGGCTTGCTTTGCTTTATTGGGGAATACTACAATTTATTTTCATGCTTCTTTGATTTTGAGCAAGACAGATATTTTGGCTATGTAATTGGGTATTGGAAGTTGATGGGCTTTTTTTGTTAACAATTATATTTAATAAATGATTTGAAGTACTTCTACTTTACTTTCCGTTGTTTTATATACGTCTGTCTTGTAATATTTCTGTTCCAGTACACATAATGCTCCATTGAAGTTAATGCATTCCCTTTGTGAGTGACCTTAACGGATGTGGGGTGTTAAAGGACATTTGGCTAAGGACTGCCCAAAGAAGCGGGGGCAGGGATAGAGGACTGGATCCACCTCAAGGGGACAGGTTCACGCGCTGGTGGCACCTCCACAGGAACGAGGTAGAAATATTTCTATAGAAAGCTTAGTTACCTCTATGATCATCCAGTTCGCACTCTCTTTGATTTTGGTGCATCACGCTCCTTTATTTCATCTGCCTTAGTAGAATCTCTGCACCTACACACTAGTATGGTAGAAGATCCCTTGGTTTTTTCAAATCCAATTGGGGGCTCGGCTTATTTGTCGATGGTTTGCTTGGATTTGAAAATCTCTATTCTAAGTGTTGAATTTAGATGTAGCGTCTAAGTTTTGGGCTTCTCAGGATATGGACTGATCTTAGGCATGGACTGGTTATCCAGTAATGGTGCCATTCTTGATTGTGAGAAAAGAGTGGTTAATCTCTTGACTCGGCTCGGTAACACTCTAGAAATTTCTTGTAATCCCTTGAATGCTGTTATGCTTAGTTATCTAGAGTGGCTTGACGCTTCTGTTGAGAATTTGCAGTCGGTTAGAGTGGTCCGGGAATATCCGGATGTCTTTGAAGAGGTGAAAGGCTTACCTCCGAAGCGGGAAATAGACTTCCACATATATCTTGTTGATAATGCAAAGCCCGTAGCTCTGCCTGTTAGACACATGGCTCCAAAAGAGAGAAAGGAGCTCAATAAGCAAGTTAAGGAGCTTCCCGAGAAGGGGTTTATAAGGCGGATATCTCGGAATAGGGTGCTCCAGTGGTGTTCGCCACCAAAGCAGATGGTTCACTATGTCTTTGTGTGGACTATAGAGAGCTAAACAAGCTGACTAAAAAGAATAGACACCCGCTTCCCAGAATAGACGATTTGTTTGATCAGCTTGTAGGTGCATCGGTCTTCTCCTAACTTGATCTGGCTACTGGGTTCCATCTGCTAAGGGTAGCTGAAGATAGCATTGATAAAACGGCGTTCAGAACCCCAGACAGTTTCTTTGAGTGGCTTGTCATGCCTTTCGGCTTGACAAACGCACCCGCTTATTTCGTAAACCTAATGAGCAGGGTGTTCAGATAATTCCTCAACAAGTTTGTGGTTGTCTTCGTAGACGATATTTTGATCTTCTCAAAGACTGAGGAAGAACATGCTCAGCATCTGAAGGAGATCATGGAAACTCTTCGAGTTCATCAGCTAAAAGCCAAATTCTCCAAGTGCCACTTTTGGAGAGAAGAAGTAAGGTTTCTTAGACATATAGTGTCCAAAGAAGGGTTAACTGTGGACCCCGTGAAAGTGGTGGAAGTGCAAGATTGGAAGACACCAAGAAATGCAACCGAAGTCCGAAGCTTCCTTGGGCTAGCCGGTTTTTACCGATAGTTCATTAGAGATTTCGCGAAAATCTCAGCTCCACTCACAAGGCTAACAAAGAAGAATCTAGCATTCGCTTGGGATTTGGACTGTGATATTGCTTTCCAACGCTTAAAAAGGGCTCTTACAACGGCCCTAGTTCTGACTTTTCCGGATGGAAGCAAGATGTTCACAGTATACACGGATGCTTGTGGTATGGGGCTAGGCGCTGTTTTGATGCAAGAAGGGAGGGTAGTAGCTTATGGTGGAAGACAATTGAAAGTTCATGAAAGGAACTACCCAACCCACGATCTTGAGTTGGCCGCCATCGTCTTTGCGCTCAAGTCTTGGCGCTATTGTCTCCTAGGTGAGAAGTTCGAATTATATACTGACCATAAATCGTTGAAGTATTTTTTCTTGCAGAAAGATCTTAACTTGAGGCAGCAAAGGTGGATGGAGTTCCTTGCCTCGTATGATTTTGAGATTTCCTATACTCCTGGCAAAGGCAACGTAGTAGCAGACGCGTTGAGTAGAAAGAAGCTGACCTTAAGCCCTCTCTTTGTAGAAAGGAAAAGCTTGGAGTATATAGCCATTTTTGACTTTAGGCACTCCTCTGATTTTGTACCTGAATTATTGGCATCACTAGAAGTTTGGCCCACTCTTTTAGACTCAATAGGGGCCACACAACGTGAAGACCCTCAGCTTGTGGATGTGATTGATAAAGTAATTAGGGGTGAAACTTCCAGTCACCACAATAGGTACTCCATCGATGATAAGGGTTGGCTGAGACGGGATGGAAGACTATGCGTCCCACAAGCAAGGGATTTAGTGAAGATGGTTCTTGAGGAAGCACATCATTCCAGGACGACAATACACCTAGGTGGGGACAAGATGTACAAGGACGTAAAGAGAGTTTTCTATTGGAGCGGCATGAAGAAGGACGTGGCAGATTTCGTTTCTAAGTGCGTGACATGCCAACAGGTCAAGGCGGAACAAAAGAAGCCTGGAGGACTGCTTCATCCTCTAGAAGTCCCACAATGGAATTGGTATAGCATTTCAATGGACTTCATTGATGGGTTTCCTAGGTCAAGAAGAGGCAATACCTGCATTTGGGTAATAGTGGACAGGCTCACTAAAAGCACCCACTTTATACCTATCAAGATTAGAAGGACTGCCTCGTCTCTAGCTTCTCTTTATCTCAAGGAAATAGTTCGACTCCATGGAATACCCTCCAGCATACTGAGTGACAGAGATCCCATCTTAACGAGCGAATTTTGGCGGAGTCTGCAAGAAGATGTAGGCACACAGTTATGCTTGAGCTTGGCCTATCACCCCCAAACTGATGGTCAGACAGAAAGGGTGAATAGAGTATTAGAAGACCTTTTGAGACTATGCGTTCTTGACTTCGGAGGGACTTGGGAGGATCATCTTCCTTTAGTGGAATTCGCCTACAACAACAGTTACCAAGCCACCATTGGTATGGCGCCCTTCGAAGCTCTATATGGAAGACCGTGCCGATCACCAACTTGTTGGTGGGAGTCTACAGAGAAGCTTATACTTGGGCCAGACATGATTAGAGAGACTTCAGAAAAAGTGGACTTAATACGAAGGAGAATGAAGACTGCCCAAGATAGACAAAAATCCTACGTAGACAAAATAAGGAGAATGAAGACCGACCTTGAGTTTGAGGTTGGGGACAGGGTTTTCCTTAAGGTATCTCCTTTAACGAACGTCGTTCGCTTTGGATCCGTAGGAAAGCTAGCACCAAGATTTGTAGGACCGTTCCCTATCATCGAGAAGATTAGGAAAACGGCTTATAGAGTAGAGCTGCCTGAAAGATTGGCTGGAATTCACAACGTCTTTCACGTTTCTCATCTCCGAAAATGTCAACATGAATCTTCAGAAGTGGTGGAGCCAAGCATTCTAGAAGAAGCCAAGTGGAACGCGAAGCAACTATGAGGAGAGTTCCAACTTGAATCGTAGGAACTGAAATCAAAAAGCTACGCAACCGCGAAGTCAAGCTTGTCAAAGTTCAGTGGAGCGACGCCGAGGGAGACGCGACTTGGGAAACTGAGGACAGAATACGCGCGGCCTACCTTTTCTTTTTGAGGGTGCATCTTTGATTTCTATTTTCCTTAAGTTGTGCTTGTATCTATCTTTTTAGGTATATCTCCTCGATATTATCCTTTATCCTTAGGTAGACACCCCTTTGGATGTAAACATGTAATTGAAACATGTTATGGTTGATGGCTGCAAGTGGTTGCAAGTGGTTGCTAGTGGTTGCTCGTGGATGCATATACACACACAACCTAGGTTTTAGATCGGCTCAGTCACTTCCATGTTGCATATGCATATATGTATTCATATTTGTATGTGGTTGAAACTTGATATGTCGTCATATGGATGTCGCATTTATATGAATGGTTGCACACTCATGTAGAATTGTGAGTAGGAAAAATTTGCATACATAATGGATTCATGGCACTTATATGATTCGCATTAAGGAGGTCAACTGAATCAGTAGACCGCCTGATTTTTTTCATTAGTTAAGGACATATACACACACTATGCATATGATCATGAAGCATTAGAAGTCTTTTAAGGACAATGGACGCCTGTGTTTGTTGGTTGAGTAGATGGACAATTGGATGTTAGGATTTACGTTCTCCTAGACTTGAATATTTCAGGGACGAAATCCTTTAAGGAAGGGAGAATGTAACACCCCAAATTTTCTGTTAACAGTAAATTAACAAATTAAAGTATAATTAATTATAAATGAAAGAATTAAGGGAAACGGGTTATGCCATTGCGCTCGTCTCGGAATTCTGCCTGAGATAGAGTCCTAGTTTGCGTGAATCGGACTCCGTATGAAGGAGTTATGACCTCCGGAAGTTTCAGAATTCAATTCAAAATTCAAACAGTTCAAATTCAGTTCGAAATTCGAAAAACAGACCCAAACTGGGCTGGGTGGGAAAATTGCCGCCAAGGCACCAGGTCGACCTGGGGGTTGACCTGGGTAACCAGGTCGACCTGGGGGTCGACCTGGGGGTCGACCTGCCCAGTCGACCTGGTTTGGCCCTGGCTGGCCTGGTCGTTTTCTGGTCGAATTTCTGAGCTTGGCTGTGTCACTAGGGCTGATTTGTCGCTTTCTGATTTGTTTCTCTAGGCGTGTATGGTCTGGATTCACTCTATGATCATCTGACGGCTCAAATCAATCTGAAATTCTATAAATACAACTCAACACTCAACCTAAATTCACACAAATAAAATAGAACTAGAGCCGTCATGCTGCTGGAAGGAAACTAAGAGCAGCCGTCAGTTAGAGAAAGCTTAGAGACGATCAGAATTAAAGCTAAAACAAGAATCAAACAACGTTTGTCTACCCAAAGGAAAGCATTTCAAATTCAGAACTCAGAAATCAGAAAACAAGACCGTCGTTTGTTGTAAGTATAGTGATTTTTCCGATGTGAATAAAAATTAAGACTTGATTCGATGTAAATAGGAAACGGAGTTGTGCTATTGTATAACGATGATGTTAATTCATATCTATGTATTGAAATGATTGTATTGTGAATGGTTGGAATGTTTGTGGTTAAATTTACTTGGTGTTGGATTCATTCAAATGAAAACAACATCACATGCAAGTTGTATAGTTCATGTTATAATTTACACCTCTATGTTTATGTGATTATATAAGTTGCATGTGATATGTCCAAGTTAAGATCTCATGTATATACTTTATGCTAAAACCTCTATGCCTAAATGATTAAGTTCATATACATGCTCGTATGTTTATACAAAAGTTGCAAAGTTCATAATTGGATCCATGCCAAGATCCATTTTTAATACAAGTTTCATGTTATAGTAGTAAACATGATTGGATCTAGTTCACACATGCGATGAAATTATACATACTTGATGGACATGTCATATTCTTGCCATATGCTAGTGATGTTCGATGTTACGCCTAGATCTAAACATGTTTAGGCTTATGTTGTCTAAATCATATGCAAATTCATGTGACACCTATTTGGTTAGATCCTTATATCAATACAAGTTCACGTGTATGTAAGTTGATTTAGTCTATGTTGTAAATTCACATATATGTATGTTGATCTAGTCTACGTTACAAGTTCACACCTATGATATTTATGTTGACTATTTTGCAAGTTCACACCTATGATGTTCATATTGACTATGCCGATAATGCCAAGTTTACACCTATGTCATGTTTATGTTAATGAATTGCTTTATGCCAATTTTGTGTACACTAAATTGGGCTAAGTTTTTAGCCTAATATTATATGTTAAAAGTCATGCGGACGAAAAATTAGGCTAAGATTGTTAGCCTAATAATTAGACAGGGCAACGTTGGGATAAATTGGTAATTATAGGAAACTTGACATGAATTGGTGAAAATATATGAAATTGGCATGTTTGTCACATGCCAAAATTGGTGGCATTTAAATGGTGTAAAATTCTTATACCAAAAATGATGAACTTGGAAAGTGGGCCATAACATTTAATTGTTAACAAATTTACATATACCTAGTAATAGAGACAAATATGTAAATTTTGAAAATACGAGTATGCTTAACCCGAGGTTGGATTGAGTTGTGATGTAAACCTACCCGGACCCGCCCGGCTATCCAGTAGTCACAACAATACCTATCCAATGTGGGTGGTTAAGCATTGAGCCCAATAAGGACCCGAGGTTAGACTGAGTTATGGTGTAAACCTGCCCGGAATCAACCGGTACATCCAGTAACCGTAACAATACATGTCTAATGTGAGTGGTCGGTGCTTTAAAAAGCTAAAGACAAACAAGTCAGGATGGTAGGTTTAAGTTAACTAAAACACTTAACCAATTCAACATGTTAATTAAATTGATGGGTGGGGTTAGGTAAATACAGACACTTAACCACTTAACATGTTTGACTAGAAAACCCTAGTAACGGGGACCCATTTCAGCAGTAACCCAATTAGGTATCATGGTACCCTTAAACTAGGCAGGGTGGGGCACGATTACTGGGCTAATTGTAAGCGGTCAAAAGCGACGGCGGTGGGTGCAACAGTGTGGGTTCTAACGGAGTGCGGGCAAGCACACACTTCAGAGCAGACAAACAGGGCACTGGGGGCGCCAGCAGTATACCCTATGCATTCTAGAGTTGTGTCGGGCGGCCACCATGGGACTTGATACACCACATGGTGGGACCAGCATAGGTATCTACAATCTTTGGGGGCCGTAAGACATAGACGATTATGCGAGTAGGAGCCGATCTTTAGAAAAAGGGGGTCACTTCACCCCGATCATGGGGTGCCAGTTGAGGCAATGCAAGTAGGTGCAGAGATATAGTGTGGGGTGCGATAATATATTCGATTCAAACTGCTTTATCTTAGTTCATGATACTTTCCTATTTCCAGTTTATACTTATCATGCCCTTTTTCTTGTTCTCATACTGAAGAGTCACTAGACTTACCAGGCTTTATGTCTGACCCTATTTTCTTTCGTCTTCTTTTCTTCCGTTTCCTCCCCAGGTCCACAAGAAGGAAACAACCCAGGTTAGTCAGACTTTTTGCAAGCTTCAAGATAGTAGATGTACGGTTTGGACTCTCTTTCCTTGGCTATGGCTGTTGGACACATTCTATGGGGATTTATGCAGTTTTAATTATGTTTTATGCTTCTTTATTTAATAACCAAGACAGAAATGATGATGTAATGTTTTGGAAGTTATTATGTGACAGTTATGGAAATGTTTTGTATGAACACGTATTTATGAAATAAAAAAGTCTGTTTGTTTTCCGATGCTTATATATATGTGTTTGTATATTTGTCTTGTGTTTATCTTTGACTTTTACTTATAAACCTCCACCAAAGTTAAGGCATTCCCTTTGTGAGTGACCTTAATGGAGGTGGGGTGTTTCAATTTTTATGCGAATTTAAATATTATTTTGTATGTGAAGTTAAACGCGTAAGCAGATTCGCCAAACGATTTATATTTATAATTATATAAACATAAATTAAATTTAAACGAAATACGCACGGTAGTTCGCGTTTTGAAATCGTAACTTTAAACGGTTATACCGAAAGATCCGACCGTCAGATTTTCGCAAATCTGGAACCGTTAGGACCGCCCTGGGAAGATCTTTCCAACAATATAAATCTCGTCAAAATCCAACGGTTAGATTTCGAGATACGTGTAAATCAAACTTTGGGAAAAACAGCGCCAGGGCCGCCGATCAACCCGAAGCATCGTTAAATTAATTTAGCTATTTTTATATAAATAAAAATAGCGATAAATCGTTATAAATAGATTTGAGCGATATGAAATTATTAAAATGATAAGTATTCGAGGATTATTTGAAAAGACCGAGTTCAACTCATTTCAAATAATTACTACGACGATTTAAGTCGAAAATTTAAGACGGTGATTGAAGACCGACGATCTTCACATCAAATGGATGAGGATTACTATCGCCCGTGATTGGAGTAGCTACCTTGAAGGGGCTGCAGTGGTAGTCGTCCGGACGTATTTGTTGACTGTTCGGATATGCGAGGAATAAGGTTCCTCAGGTTTCGTTAAGACCCAGAACGGACTTGTAAATGGATGGTATGTCTGACGTTGTATTCCTTTATGCTGTATTCATTGATCTCTGCTTAATATATATCTGTTTGGTGTTTAACACCCTTCTCTGAGATGTACGAGCTTAGAGGTTATATATTGGTAGAAATCTGTAATAACCCGGAAATCTGAACCAATTTAAAATTTTCATTTTGGCAATTTTAGTGAATTTTGAATATTTAAAATGAATTATTTTAAATAATAACAACGAGTATTTGTTTTGAATAGAATTATAATGTATATATTTATTTGAATCGAATTAGAATATAAATATTTATTTTTAATTATAAAAGGAAATGGAAATGGCGAGGTAGTTCGAAAATTCGATTTCAAATTTCAAATGAATGCATAGGATTCAAAATAAATCGGATTTTAGTGAAACAAAAAATATTAGAATCTATTTGAAAATATCTTTCCAACGAATCCGAAAAATTGAAATTTCATAGCAGGGATAAAAAGTTATGCCCATTTGAAAATTCAGAATAGTCGCTATGGAATTCTGGCCCTTAAAAATGGAAATTTTGCAAACGACCTCCATTTTCGACGAAACCACTTTTTTTGGATCCGGGATGTCAAGTTATGGCTAGATTCCAAAATTCATAATTTTTGGGGTTAATAGGTGAGCGTGGCGAATAAAAACGTGTTTTGACAGTTTCAGTTAATTTCTATCGACCAAAAAATGACCATTTTTCAAACGGTCTCGGAATTTGATGAAATTAGTTTTGTGAGGACCGTATCATTGATACAAAGCTAGAAATAATTTTTCTGGACTTTTTAGAGTCAGCATGCGACCCCGGTAATTTAAAATGTACATTTAAAATTCAATATAATGATTTAAATGTTAATCTAAAAAAATGATTATAACAGCCGAATTGACTTACGAAACATATCCCATTGTGTTCGGAATGGGGGTATTTAGCTAGGGGCGACAGTCGTTGGATTTAATTTCGAGTTCCTATCAACACAAGGGTATTTTAGGAATTAAATTAAATTAAATAATATAAAATAGAAAAACCCTCGCTCTCTTCCTCATTAATCAGACCTGCCGTCTCTTTTAAAAATCAAGGGTGATAGTCGCTCCATCCTTCCTCCCCTCCGATCTCCTCCTATAATCATTAATTCACAAAACTTCAAAAAGGAAAAAGGAGAGATTCTTGAGTTCTATAGATACTACGGCGGTGATGGGGTCTGCGTTCATCATTTGGGAGAAATCGACGGGGGAAGTGGCTACGTTCGAAGTGGTTTTTGGGAGGCAAGGGGGTGTCGAACTTCATACTGGTGGCGGTGCAGGTAGTTGGGACAATGGCGATTCGTATGGTGGCGTTGTTTCTGGCCCTCTAGTGGTGGCCGACGTTCAACTTTTTGCGGAGCAAATGGTTTAGGCGCTGAAGCGATTTCCAGTACAATGAAGAAGATGGTAATGTTTTGCAACGTTATTAAAAGCATTGTTATTCTTTTGATAAAAATATACTTTGTTTTTAAATAGAAAAATATACTTTGTTTTAAAAATAAAGTAGCACTGTTTTTATATAAAACTAGAATTTGATATAGAAATTATATACTAGAAAGTTGATTTTGAAAATATAAACTAGAGTTGTTTTCGAAAAATATATACTAGAATGTTGATTTTGAGAATATATATCGCATTGTTCTAAAAATATATATCGCATCGTTTTTAAAATAAAATATACATTGTTTTTAAAATAGAAGTAGCGAATTGAAAATATAATTTTTAGCGAAATATAATTTATATATATATGAGAAGTGTTATGAAAATACGATTTTTATATATATAGAAGTGATATGAAAAATGCGATTATTAATATAAACATCATATTAAAAATGTGATTTTTAATATGAACAACGTAAAGGAGACTATGCTGGAATTTCGGGCAAATCCAAATAGTTCAGCAGTTTAGAATATAATGGAGGAGTGGATCCCAAAGGTGAGAACTTCTCACTTTTAATTTTATTTCTAGTTAAAATATATACTAGGATGCAGACGGTGCTTAGCAGCACCCGACACCCGTCGTCCACAGACCATGGACGACTTGTTTGTTTGATTTTGTTGTGAAAGTTGATTGTGTGGTGTGGAATGGAAATAAATATTTTATAGTTAAAAATATAATTTTTAACGTGTATATGAATTAAATAAATATTTATAAAAAATCGGACGATTTGTTTATGTACAACATTTGACTGATATTGATTGGGACGATAAATTTTACACATCGCCCAACTGCACAAATAATAAACAGTATTTGTTGTTTGAAAACCCCACACGGGTATTGGGATGATATTAGACAAACACTAATCCCAATAATTAGTTGTATGTCGATCGTTCGATTGACAGGCTGTTGTAAGCATTAAATATTAAAATTTGATGCTTATGCAGTGTAGAATGCACTTTGGATGATGGTCGACTGTGTTTGATTGGTGTTATGTACCTGTATTGTACGAAACCCATATAAGAAAATTATATGGTAATTGACTGTGTCTGATTCTAGTTCAGAATTATCGAATATTTTAAAATAATATTCGGTGAATATTGAAATGTGAAGCCGTGTTAAGTAGTTAAACGCCATTTTAACACGAACGAGAATTTTGTCGATTTTATTCGTTTTATAATGAATATCGAAAAGTGATTTCAAAATCGAATATTTTGAAAATATTATCGTTTTAATATCGAAATGATATGGAAAATTAAAATTCGAATTAAATTGAAATTCGAATTAAATTGAAATTGAATTTGAAATTCGAATTGAAATTGAAATAGAATTGAATTCGAATTAAATTGAAATAGAATTGAGATTCGAATTAAATTGAAATTGAAATTCGAATTAAATTGAAATAGAATTTAAATTCGATATAATTGAAATTCGAATTAAATTGAAATTCAAATTCAAATTAAATTGAATTTGAAATTTGAATTAAATTGAAATAGATTTGAAATTCGAATTGAAATTGAATTTGAAATTCGAATTAAATTGAAACAGAATTGAAATTCGAATTAAATTGAAATAGAGAAGAAATTCGAATTAGATTGAAATAGAATTGAAATCGTTTTGAATTGAATTTAAAATGGATTGAAATTGAATTGAAATCGATTTGAATTGAAATAGATTTGAAATGAATTTAAAACGAATTTATATTGGTAAATTCACTTTTAATTTGAATTTGAAATGGAAGTTGAAATCGTCTTTGAAACGAATTTAAAACGATTTATAAAATTCATTTTAAATGGAAATCGACGAAATATAATATATATATATATATATTATAATGGCCTGAATAGAACGCGCCGCGCAGCGGCAGTTCGCGAATTTCGACCATTAACTTCAAATGGACGTTACGGGAGATCCGACCGTCGGATTCTCCTAAAACCAGAACCGATGGGTTTGTATCGAAAAGATATTTCCAATGAATACAAGAGATTTGAAATCTAACAGTTGGATTTGGAGATATGTCCAAATCAATTTTATAAAAGGTCGCTATAGATGCAGTTTAGTGGCCGTTATTGGAAACCGACTGTACGAGCGATAATAAAATCTGGAAAAATATGGAAAAATTACGTAAAATCATAATAAATGATTTGGAAAGGGTTGGGATGAAAAATTCCATATTTGAAAAGATAAAAATATATTTTTATTGAAATGAACTAGTTATTAACTAGAATAATAATTTATTTTTAAATAAATATATTGGATTTGAAATGGTTTTCAAAAACAACCAGAATTTCCAATATTCGAATTGGAATGGATTTGAGTCGAAATTATCTTCGGAATATTTCGATATTGGATTCCGTGATTATACGGACGTTGTGGAGGAATTTGGAAGATAGATATATATATATATATATATATATATATATATATATCGTTATTCCAATACGATATTTGTTGATATCAGAATTTGATATTGAATATAAGTTGATATATTTTCTATTCAGAGCCTTGTATTTGATATCGAATTGGATTTTAGGTTTGTCATGAGTGGTGTCTTCATTAACACTGTTCTTAAACCCAGTTGAGGAAAGAATAAATCTTTTTATTTAGATTTAATGAAATTTTCCAACTAATTAATATTTAATTGGAATGGAATAAAAGAATGGGATTTTTGGGTTTATTGTGAACGGTGTTTTAAATAACACTTGTTCTTTAACCCAATTAACAGTGAAGAATATGATTTGGAATTTATAATCTTTTAATTAAGATTTATGGGGTTTTCCAAAGTAAAAATTTCCAATTTAATATATTAAATTGGAATTGAACGGAATTCGATTGGGTAATAATCGAAGTGAGTTTCTATGGAGGAAGACTGTTAATACATATGGAATTTAAAAGGCTTTGTCGTTATTCCATTTATATTATTAGTCGAATACAGAAATTTATGTCAATTATATATTGATTTGTTTTTCCGTGAAGATTCCATAATTAATGGAATGTGAATTTGGGTTTATCGTGAACCGTGTTTTAAATGACATTGGTTCTTTAACCCAGTTAAAGATAAGATTAATTTCTTAGCTTTGAATAATCATTAATATTGATTTTTGGGAAGATTAAAACTAAATAGAGTTTTAATGAATCTTTGATTAGATTGAAAAGTGAATGTGATAATTAAAATTATCAATTCAAGAAAATGACCGAGAATGGAGTACCACCATTTTTACTCCAGACGATAGCTAAATCTTTAATTAGATTTGAACGTGAAATGGTAATTAAATTTACCGATAACACCGTGGTGTTAGATATGGAGTATTACCAGTTTTGCTCCATGGGATGAATAGTTTTGGATTGGGAAATAAAATAAATGATTACTTCGGTGTAGTTCGCTAATCCCGACTAGTTTGGAAAACCTTAATATGGTTTGATATCCAAAGGAAGATTAAAGAATAAATTTAAAAAATTTATCTTTGATAAAATTAATGGGAACCTTTCCCAAAGGAAAAAATATTTGAATAAAAGAATATTCTGGATTGGAATGAGGCGTATGATGTGTTGTTATAGCACTTGATTATAAGATACGCGAGTTATTCAGAAAGACCGGGTTTAACCCATTCTGATTAACTGATTCGACGATAAGTGGAAGAGATTGAAGACGGTGCAAGACCGACGATCTTCATATCGAATGGATGTGTGCTACTGATGATCACGATGGGAGTAGCTACCTTGAAAGGGGCTAAAGTGGTAACCGTCCGGACGTACTTGTTGATTGTACGGATATGCAAGGAATAAGGTGCCTCCGGTTTCGTTCAGACCCAGAACAGACTTGTAAATGGATGGTGTGTCTGACATTGTATTCCTTTATACTGTATTCATTGATCTCTACTGATTATATATCTGTTTGGTGGCGGAGAATTTATTCTCTTGCTTAACACCCTTCTCTGAGATGTACGAGCTCAGAGGTTATATATCGGCAGAAATCAGGAGTACGGTATGGATTGATAGTGTGGCATGCTGAGATGTAGTGATCCAAAATTTTGTTGAAAAGCAAGTTTGGTGGATGATGATTAAAGCGCAGCTTTAATATAGCAAGGCTTTGTGTAGCGTTAATTCGTGAGCCTCACACACCGGTATGGTGGGAGACTAATGGTTAGATCAATATGCCTTTGAGATGAGGATAGCCACCCTAGGGGTTGTCTTGGATTCGGTCGACCGAGGTAAGGGATAGGGCACACCCCCCGATTTCCCTGATGGATAGAGTTAGCGGTGTTTTCGCATGCCTGCGACGTAAGCCACGGTAACATAATTTCTTGGAGAGTGCGGATGTGCATTACGGTGTTTTCGCATGCCTGCGACGTAAACCGTGGTGAATTGCACTACGCGATCTATCTTTCGAATCAGTAACCACCAGTATGGAAATTCAATTTCCAAATACGTGACATTTCGGTTTGGAATGTAGAGCCTAGTATTGGCGACATGATATATGGTACCCATGTCGTCTATGATTGATACATTTATATCTGAAGTTGTTTTATTCACTTATAGTAAAAATGAAAGATGAAATTTCATGTATCAAGCATATTTGGCTATTATAAGGGAAAACCCTATCCTTCGGCTTGCGTTGCATTGTGTGATGGGTCCTGGGTCTTATAATCGCTTCATTGTTCTTTATTTAGCATTGCGCTGTTTGTTTTTATGCACTGGTATTCTTGGGAGGAAACCCGTTCCGTGTTATACGGCATGGTCCCTCGATTTACCTAACTTTAAAAATAAAGATTAATAACTGTTTTAGTTCTCACACCAGTCACATGACTGACCTGGAGTTTATTGTTTTAACCTAAACTCTGGGTGCCCCTATTTTCCACACGGGCAGCTAGTAGTTTTGGTTATGCAGATTCATATTCACAGGATCCTAGTTTACAGCTGAAGCAATATTCGGAAAGCTCTGTATCCGTGTATCTGTTTTCAGTTGTGCTATATATTGTTTTTCTGCTACGATGTATTTAAATGTAATTTAAATCTCTGATATTTTCTGTGTAATATTTATTCATACTCTTTTATATTCTTGTATTCTGATGGAATTGTTGTAAAAAGCAATGAAATGTTCTTCTTTTTGTGTTCTGATTTGTCGTGTTTTCGAAGCAATCCAGTCTTTCCTTTACGGGGAAGTTTGGGTCGCCACAAAATCAATGGTATGGTATGGATTGATAATGTGGCATACCAAGATGCAGACGATCAAGGCTTTTGTTTAAAAGCAGGCCTTGTGGTTTATGATCAAAGCATAGCCTGTTTAGGCGTAGCTTTTTGTATAGCATGACTTCGCGAGCCTCACACCCTGGTATGAGTCAAAAACGGGAAATGGACCGTAGGGAGTGCACACGTTTCTTTCTAGCTAGAGTGGTGTCAGCGACCTACCAGCCCTGACATTTTTACTTATGTGGATGATGGATTATGATATACCTCGGTTTTATAGGTTGTTAGTGGCCATATTTGAGGTTCAAAGGAATCGGGAAACGTGTGTTCAGGCATAACTAATCCACTATTGTTAAGTGTAGACCGACCCTACCGCTCCAAGGGTTGCCCATAGGTGTGATCCTAAGGCATTTGCTAGTGTGTCTCAAATCAGAGAGGAAGATCCCTAGCCTCGATTTCATGATGGAAACCAAATTTCCAATACGACACTACGGTTTTGATTGTAAACCTATATACGGCGACATAGTATATGGTACCTATGCTGTCTAAGATTGATACATTTACTTTGAAGTATTTTAATACTGATTAGACACTAATAATAATATTAAATATTATTTTATATGTATCAAGTCATGTTTGATCATTATAAGGTAAATCTTTATCCTCTGGTTTGCGTTGCATTGTGTGATAGGACTTGAGTCTTATAATGATTTCATTTTTCTAAAAATACATTGCGTTGTTTTGAATAAAATTTGTTTAAATTATGCACTGGCAATCCAATGGAGTAAACCTGTTTCGCGTTAGCGGTGTGGTACTGTGATTTGTCACCTTATTAGATAATGTAGTAGAAGATTTCTCATACCAGTCCCATGACTGACTCGTAGTTTGTTTCACTTTGCAAACTCGGGTGCCCTCTTTTCTACATGGGCAGTCGAGTAGCTTTCTGCAGATATTTATCTCTTGAGCAGGATTATGGATCGAAGCCTAAAGTTGTGTCCAGAGCATAGAAAGTCTTCCGCTGTGTATTGAATTAATTTATTGTAATAAGTCTTCCGCTGTATTTTATGTATCGATGTACTCCGATATTTTGTACTTTGATGTAACATTATTATGATGTTTATAGAAGTCTACTGTTATTGTTCTAATGTATTGTATTCCCAAAGTTAATGTATGCGGGTTTTGAACGATTTTAATCGATCTAGCAATCGATTAAGGTCGGGCAAAATGAGTTATCGTTACATTGTCAGCAATATCTCTTCCATGCAAAAACGCACTTTGATCGGGGCTAATAATATCATTAAGAGCCATTTTCATTCTTCGAGCCATAATTTTAGATATGCACTTGTAAACTAAACTGCAACAAGCAATTGGCCTAAATTGGGTAACATTTGAAGGCATAGGGGATTTGGGTATTAAAGCAAGATGGGTTACATTAATACCCCCAAGCATTTTACTATGAAGAAAGAAATTTTAATGGCATTTATGACATCCCCGCCAACTATTGACCAACAAACTTTGAAAAAATGCGCATTAAACCCATCTGGACCCGAAGAACTGGTCTTCTTCATAGAAAAGATAACTTTCCTAATTTCTTCACCATAAACCTCTTTAATAAGTAGTTGACTCTTTTCATTTTGGATGGTAGGAAAACTAATATGAGAGAAAGACGCAAGATTAACAGAAGTACAGGGAGGTTTACCAATCAGGGAAGAGAAATAGTTGATAAATGCAAACTGAATGCTATCAGAGTCAGAATGGAGGCTCCCCTCCTCATCTTGAATTGAATTAAGATTAGCAGCTGCTTGCTTGATCTTTAGAGAGTCATGAAAAGTAGCAGTGTTTCTGTCTCTAAGAATATTCCACTTTGCTTTATTCTTTTGCTTTGCCATTTTATTTTCTTCAATGTTAGCCTTGGATAGATCAGAAATTGAAGATTTTTCCACAATTGATAGGATAACCATGTTCTCATCAATGCTACAGTTCATAATTTCAGTCTGCACCTGTATGAGAGAATTCCTAATAGATTTAGATAAGCTAACCCCATCACCAAAATTATCTTTAGCCCAATCCTTCAACAGCAACTTCAGCCTTTTTAACTCATGGTGTATTTGGAAAGAAAGGAATGCAGTGATATTTAACAAACCACTGAAGCAATTTAGAGGGTTATGCAAACTCATAATTTTCTGTTTTAACTCATGGTCAGGTCTAGCTCCTACCTCAGCCAATTTCATGCTTGCTCTGCCGGCAACCAAACAGCCCAACGGAGTCAGTGGGCTCTAACCATGGCGATTCAAGTCCGGACTTGCACTGATTTGCATAAGGTTGTTCGTGTCAACATGCTATATTTCTATGGTTCCTTTTGGCTTTTAGATGATCTTTTTATTTCCTTAGTTGTGTTTTGTGTGGTGTAGACACTGTTGTTATGCTTGTTTTGGCTTGAACTATTGTACTTCTATCACTCTTTTGCTATCGAAATTTGGGCCACCAGTTGGGATTGTCAACTGGGCTATTTATATATATTAATATTATGTTTAATTGGCAGTGTAGTTTCGCACTACACATCCGTCCTACTCAAAAAAACTTCAGCCTTTTTAATTTTTCCTATAAAATAAACATAGAGTTCCCATGAGAATGAACCATACAGCTGTTAGCAACAAGGGACAAAAAATTAGGATGTTCAGTCCAATTATTAAAAAATGAAAATGAGGGATTTCTTTTCACGGGAACCTTGCCCCAATCCAAAATCAAAGGAGAGTGATCAGATAAAGAGGGGGAAGGAATCATGTAACAACCCAGAATTTTAAGTGTATTTTTATTTAATTATTTAATTTACATTTTATTTTATTTTATTCATTTAGAACTTAGTTTTTGATGATTATCTGCGGTAGCGGCAACCGATATATCTATAAAAAAAATGAAAATGTAAAATAAAAATAAAAATCCGAAAAAAATATATTTGAGATGCGTCTAACCAAACATAACGTAGAAATTAATTTCGTTGAAAAATTTGAATGTTTGTTGATCGCGCAATTTTCAGTGAAAAACTGCGCATATCAGTTCAAATTTTAACGATTTTGTAATCTCTCCAAATCCAGTTCGGACAAATATGAAAAACATTCTATTCATTGTTAGTAATCCAACAGTGAATTTCGTTTTGCGAAATTCGCAAGTTTTGACTTCCTTTTAATTGTTTTCTCATGCCATTTTTTCCTTTTAAAAGGGGTCCGTAACACATTTTTGAACGTAGCATCTTGACACTGTAAGTTATATACCGTTGTGTCCGTCTCGTCGCGCTGATTACTGCTATATATTCATTTGTTAGTTTCGGTGCTCGGTTCGCGCTGAAATTGTGAAAATGCTTACGCAGTTCATTTTTGAAACAAAGTCATTTGAATTCGATGTGTTCCTTTTCGGATCTCTTATGTTTTTCTAAACATTTTGGATCTGCAAAACCCGTCTTTTTATTTCACTAAACCATCCGAATAAATTTTTGTTTCTTTAGTTGGACACTTTTATTAACATTCATACTATGGTTCCATGCATTCCCCTCATGCGCCTGTACCATTTTTCAATCCACTTAGAATGTCTTCTTCAAACCATTTGTATATGCATGCTTCCTTCCCAACTTTCATGCAAACACCATTTACTTTCCACTTTCTGTGACAACTTTTGGTTCCTTTAATTTTCCAAAGCATGTTCATTATCCAAACCTTTTTAAAGTCCATGCATGCGTTGTGACATTCATTCCCAATGCCATTACTACTCCTATCCTATTCTTATTCATCCTTTTTGGTTCCATGCATTTTGAGTGTTCCAATCGCATGGTCTTCATGGAATAAAATATAAACAATATATTTATATGTCCAAATTGAATGCATGCATACTCCTATTCCAAATGCCCAAGCTGTGCGCCTTTTTCCTTTCATTTCAAAAGCCACCGTATCTCTTCTATTCATCTGTTTGAACCGGTAGTTAATGGAATGTAATTGGAAATGAATATCTAAACAGATGTAAATATCTTAATTTTTTAACGTGTGAACCACGTTTGCTGAGTGGAACGAGAAGGATCCTTGTTTTGAGGGAACGCTTTTTACCAATTCAACCGTTTCAGCTTTATATAAAAAAAAAGAAAAAAAAACATGGCAGCTTCCTCAAACTCATTCTCCTTTCCCAAATCTTAAGATCCCTAAATCGAAACCCGATTTCCTTGGCCACAGTTCAATTGTCAGCTCCGAGCCACCGTAATCGCTTGGCTTTGTCGTGAACTCCACCGTTCGTCGCCTCTTCGCACCGCAGCCACTTTGCAGAGCTGCCTCACAACATCGCAAATTGTAGCCCGTTCAAACCGCTTCCTGTTGAAATTGCCACCGAACCCATCACTCCACCGGAATTCGCTTCCACCTCGTCAGTTTCTCTTTCTTTCACCACCTGAAGTGCTAGTCACCGTCTCCTTGCCACCGAGTCAACCTACGAAGCCCTGTAGTCGTACACGCACCTGCTGTTTCTCACCGCAGCAACTCCTATTTCTTCTTCCGCCGTCCATCGACTGACCAAAGGTAAGTTTTGGCTTGCGATTAAACTTTTATCAAGTTCGCTATTTTCGGTTCCACCAAATATAATCGTGTGGTTGATATCATTCCTTGCTTTCTGTATGTCCTTTGCTAGCATATTCGATCCATGCCTAGTCATGTACTATATGTATTAGATGCTAGAGTAGGCCTATCATGTTGCAATGCACATTTATTTTACTTTGATCTCATTGGATATGATAGGAAATGACCTTCCATGCTTTAAATATTGATTCAAAATTTACTATGATACGATAAAAATGCTAGCGAGTTTCAGTTAAATCATATCTCGGAAACAAGAACAAGGAGACATTCATTTTATTCAAGTCTTGTGCATCCTATTTTCATAACCATAGAGTTTTGTTTGCTGTAGAGCTTCATTCATAATTTGTTTGGTTTGTCAACTCAATGCATATGTGTGGCATCTTCCTGTGTATTTTCCGTTGAATCCTTAAATAATGCAATCTTCATATCTATCTTATATATGCTATGAATTGATATATGTTCTGTTGTTGCCATCCTAAAGTTTAATGAGCATAGTAGCGTGATAACATGAACTGAATGGAAGAGAAATTACAGACAACTAAGAACATTCAAACTAGAATTCACTTCAACTAAAATACAAAACATAGATAATAAAAAAAGGAAAAATATATATAGCAACAGCTGAGCTGCTGCAAACAGTGGTTGTAGCAGCAATGCATCACCAGCAGAAGCTGCGGCTGCTGGTACAGCTAAGAACATAACAACAACAACAACAACAACAACAACAATAATAATAATAATGAGAATCATTGAACTGTATATGTTTTACTGTTTCCATGCTTAAGTGTTCATCTTTGCATGTCTACTTTTATAACATGCATACAAAGGAATTTTCAATTTTTTCATTTGCTAATGTTTTACAGTATTTTGATTTGCTATTTTAGCTACACTGCTAAATGACCTGAAATCTAAAAGTAAGACTCCTATGGTTTGGTTGTTGTACTGTATCTTCGAAATTTCTTATGGTAGGTTTTTCTTACTTTCATATTGTCACTTTGACATTTTTATTGAACAAACGGTTGTCCCGTTCGCCTTAAACGTATGCATTGATTGAACTCATTAGTTAACTTGCATCTGTACCCAGTAGATTGTTACTGTCACTTTTCGGCCAACATATATGTATTTCACTTTGAATTTGGCATGGTTGACCATCTCCCTTTTACTGTTGCACATCAATGTTTGACTATTGGATTTGGGCATTAGTTGCAACTACGTATATATATCCTGTGCCATCTTGAACCTGAATATAAATATATTTATGTTGCTTAGCGGGTTCTCTTTGCTCGGACCTAAGTCCTCGCTACTACATGCTTTTACTTGGATCATGCATAGTAAAACCATCTTGCTCCTTACATTTTTAGCCAAGACTGATTACTGTAGTATTTTGTTACATTTGTCTTCTACTATCTATATGTGGATATGCTCACATACTGATTGTTGTACTTGTATTCACCGATTATTATACTCGAGCCATTTAATATGTTGTTTGGAGTAAACCAATTATATTTAGTGTTCAACGAAGTTCGCTAACATGAAATAAGTTTAATCCTGACTCAGGTGTTTTGTGTATTTTGCATAGAACACTCGGGTCAGACCCCAAGTGTTCCAAGATTTAGATATCCGCTTGCAAAACTGGAGAGGAACGAAGACGCATATGTGCGCGCAGGCCCGACAAATATCGTAAACTTTTATTTTTTGAGAATTCATGTACATGTTTTAAATTTCTTCCACTGTATAGAAAAATGTTTTGTACAACTCTGATATATGTATAAAATTTTATTCCGCTTCAAATATTGTGTACTGTGATTCTGCGTGATTTAATTCTGTTAAACCCTGTAAGCTAAATAACTACCCGCCGTTTTGAACGTTCCAAGTTGGTTTAAATACCGACTTAGAGAGGTCAACAAGGCAGGTCGTTACAAGTGGTATCAGAGCTTTGGTTTATCAAAGCTTTAGCTTATAGGGTAAAAACTCATTAGAGATAGGGCAGCGATACCCTATAATGAGTGAAATCACTCGCAGAATCCTTCTTGTGAGAGAGCGTACTTTGAAAATATAAATCATTTTGAAACATAACGTATTTTGAAAATTAAATCCTTTCGGAATTACCA
The DNA here is from genome assembly GCA_030737875.1 of Allium sativum. NCBI lineage: Eukaryota > Viridiplantae > Streptophyta > Magnoliopsida > Asparagales > Amaryllidaceae > Allium > Allium sativum. The sequence continues at coordinate 439,102,351 of CM060912.1, forward strand.
CTTTTCAAATATGTTCTCTTCGATAGCTTCTTTGTTAAGGTCTCCTTCGATTTGAATCTAGATCCCATTTAAAATCCATCTTCGGGTTATCGCGGTTTTTCGAGATTATGAGAGTAAAGTAAATATTGCAAAAAAAAGTTAAGATGTGGAATAAAATGATTTAGTTTTAATTAAGGAGATCGTTTGACTACACCTTGAGAATTTTGTTTCAAAATACTTTGAAATTGATTTCTAAGGATTTGAAAAATATACTAGTAGTATATACTGATATTTTTGAATAAAAAGTTTGAAGTGATTTTATGAAATGTTTTCGAGAAGGAAAAATGAGTGAAGAACACTTTGGCAGCTTTGCTACATAATTTTCCAACGAAGTTTGATTTGTGAAACATGATTTGATATATACATATATGTGCATTTTGAAAGATTGAAAGAAATCCGGAATTGATTCTAGAGTTTGGTCGAATGATAATCCTATATAATAGGATAGTGTAATTGTACATCTTGAAAATGTTTTGATAAGAAACGATTGAAACTAATGTTTCCAATTATTAAATTGAAAAATATGTTTATCAACTATTTGAATAATCCAACCTTTTGTGAAAAACGTTTTGGAATGGCATTGAATATTCAAATTTATTATGAATCAAAACTAAATTGGTATTGAAATGAAATATCGAGAATCTTTGATTTTGAATATTTGATATGAAGTTTTCGAACCTTATATATAGAAGATTTATATAAGAAATGATGATTAATTCGAAGTCTATTGATTTGAAATTAATTGATTTAAAATGAAACCTTATATAATGAATTTATATAAGAATGATATATTTGAAAACATGATGTTGAAAATGAAATCTTATGTAAATTGATATTTATGTAAGTACGATATGCGTGAAGCATGAAATGAAGTACTATATATATAATATATATGTTTCGAAATAGATATATGGGAAGTACCTTCCATTGAAATCGAAATTCCTGAGACAGGGATTGTGTTCGCGCTCGTCGAGAGTGTTCATCAAAAATGGGAAATCGTAGCTACATTGGTGCTCCATTGATTGGAGTATCCATCGATATTGGAATCTCGCTCGGTGAGATCACGGTTATTATCATTATTACTTACCTGTTCTAGCGTAATTTGGGGGGCGAGATGCTTACAGTTACAAGCGATTCCACTGGGATAGTGGCGTAACCGCCGTGTAACTGCGATCTAGGCGCCATAGCGTAATTCGGGGGGGGGGGGGGGGGGTGATGCCTACAGCTACAAGAGATTTCACTGGGATAGTGACGTAACCGCCGCGTAACTGCGATCTATGGCAACAACCATGGCGAAATTCGAGAGGTGTGATACCTACGGTTACAAGCGATTCTACTGGGATAGTAGCGCAACCGCCGAGTAACCGCGATCCATGGGGGAAAGTATTTCCTATATGTTAAATCCTATAAGTATTTGATAGATATAGAATCACACTCTAGTCGCTTAGAAATGATTCTGGTGATGACTGCGCAGCATCATCGATATCTATTTTCGGGTTTCGAAAGTGGGATAGATATATATCGCCAGTTGAGACATCAAGTGGATACTTATGATTATTTTGAAATGTTAGAAAATATTTAACATTGATTTATATATATAATTTTCAAAGTATATATAGATGTGAAGATAAATTTGAACTATTGTTTAAATATTAATTATTTAAACACTATTTTCCTTCCTTGTTCCTTTTCGGGGACGAGAAGGTTTAAGTGGGGGAGAATGTAACAACCCAGAATTTTAAGTGTATTTTTATTTAATTATTTAATTTACATTTTATTTTATTCATTTAGAACTTAGTTTTTGATGATTATTTGCCGTAGCGGCAACCGATATATCTAAAAAAATGAAAATGTAAAGTAAAAATAAAAATCCGAAAAAAATATATTTGAGATGCGTCTAACCAAACATAACGTAGAAATTAATTTCGTTGAAAAGTTTGAATGTTTGTCGATCGCGCAATTTTCAGTGAAAAACTGCGCATATCAGTTCAAATTTTAACGATTTTGTAATCTCTCCGAATCCAGTTCGGACAAATATGAAAAATATTCTATTCATTGTCAGTAATCCAACGGTGAAATTCGTTTCGCGAAATTCGGAAGTTTTGACTTCCTTTTAATTGTTTTCTCGTGCCATTTTTTCCTTTTAAAAGGGGTCCGTAACACATTTTTGAACGGAGCATCCTGACACTGTAAATTATATACCGTTGTGTCCGTCTCGTCGCGCTGATTACTGCTATATATTCATTTGTTAGTTTCGGTGCTCGGTTCGCGCTGAAATTGTGAAAATGCTTACGCGGTTCATTTTTGAAACAAAGCCATTTGAATTTGATGTGTTCCTTTTCGGATCTCTTATGTTTTCTAAACATTTTGGATCTGCAAAACCCGTCTTTTTATTTCACTAAACCATCCGAATAAATTTTTGTTTCTTTAGTTGGACACTTTTATTAACATTCATATTATGGTTCCGTGCATTCACCTCATGCGCCTGTACCATTTTTCAATCCACTTAGAATGTCTTCTTTAAACCATTTGTATATGCATGCTTCCTTCCCAACTTTCATGCAAACACCACTTACTTTCCACTTTCTGTGACAACTTTTGGTTCCTTTAATTTTCCAAAGCATGTTCATTGTCCAAACCTTTTTAAAGTCCATGCATGCATTGTGACATTCATTCCCAATGCCATTACTACTCCTATCCTATTCTTATTCGTCCTTTTTGGTTCCATGCATTTTGAGTGTTCCAATCGCATGGTCTTCATGGAATAAAATATAAACAATATATTTATATGTCCAAATTGAATGCATGCATACTCCTATTCCAAATACCCAAGCTGTGCGCCTTTTTCCTTTCATTTCAAATGCCACCGTATCTCTTCTATTCATCTGTTTGAACCGGTAGTTTATGGAATGTAATTGGAAATGAATATCTAAACCGATGTAAATATCTTAATTTTTTAACGTGTGAACCACGTTTGCTGAGTGGAACGAGAAGGATCCTTGTTTTGAGGGAACGCTTTTTACCAATTCAACCGTTTCAGCTTTATATAAAAAAAAACACGGCAGCTTCCTCAAACTCATTCTTCTTTCCCAAATCTTAAGATCCCTAAATCGAAACCCGATTTCCTTGGCCACCGTTCGATTGTCAGCTCCGAGCCACCGTAATCGCTTGGCTTCGTCGCGAACTCCACCGTTCATTGCCTCTTCGCACCGCAGACACTTTGAAGAGCTGCCTCACAACATCGCAAATTGTAGCCCGTTCAAACCGCTTCCTGTTGAAATTGCCACCGAACTCATCACCCCACCGGAATTTGCTTCCACCTCGTCGGTTTCTCTTTCTTTCACCACCTGAAGTGCTCGTCACCGTCTCCTTGCCACCGAGTCAACCCGCGAAGCGGTGTAGTCGTACCCGCACCCGCTGTTTCCCACTGCAGCAACTCCTATTTCTTCTTCCGCCGTCCATCGACTAACCAAAGGTAAGTTTTGGCTTGCGATTAAACTTTTATCAAGTTCGTATTTTCAGTTCCACCAAATATAATCGTGTGGTTGATATCATTCATTGCTTTCTGTATGTCCTTTGCTAGCATATTCGATCCATGCCTAGTCATGTACTATATGTATTAGATGCTAGAGTAGGCCTATCATGTTGCAATGCACATTTATTTTACTTTGATCACATTGGATATGATAGGAAATGACCTTCCATGCTTTAAATATTGATTCAAAATTTACTATGATATGATAAAAATGGTAGCGAGTTTCAGTTAAATCATATCTCGGAAACAAGAACAAGGAGACATTCATTTTATTCAAGTCTTGTGCATCCTATTTTCATAACCATAGAGTTTTGTTTGCTGTAGAGCTTCATTCATAATTTGTTTGGTTTGTCAACTCAATGTATATGTGTGGCATCTTCTTGTGTATTTGTCGTTGAATCCTTAAATAATGCAATCTTCATATCTTTCTTATATATGCAATGAATTGATATATGTCCTGTTGTTGCCATCCTTAAGTTTAATGAGCATAGTAGCGTGGTAACATGAACTGAATGGAAGAGCAATTACAGACAACTTAGAACATTCAAACTAGAATTCACTTCAACTAAAATACAAAACACAGATAATAAAAAAAAGGAAAAATATATATAGCAACAGCTGAGCTGCTGCAAACAGTGGTTGTAGCAGCAATGCATCACCAACAGAAGCTGCGGCTGCTGGTACAGCTAAGAACATCATAATAATAATAATAATAATAATAATAATAATAATAATAATGAGAATCATTGAACTATATATGTTTTACTGTTTCCATGCTTAAGTGTTCATCTTTGCATGTCTACTTTTATAACATGCATACAAAGGAATTTTCAATTTTTTCATTTGCTAATGTTTTACAGTATTTTGATTTGTTATTCTAGCTACACTGTTAAATGACCTGAAATCTAAAAGTAAGACTCCTATGGTTTGGTTGTTGTACTGTATCTTCGAAATTTTTTATGGAAGGTTTTTCTTACTTTCATATTGTCACTTTGACATTTTTATTGAACAAACGGTTGTCCCGTTCGCCTTAAACGTATGCATTGATCCAACTCATTAGTTAACTTGCATCTGTACCCAGCAGATTGTTACTGTCACGTTTCGGCCAACATATATGTATTTCACTTTGAATTTGGCATGGTTGACCATCTCCCTTTTGCTGTTGCACATCAATGTTTGACTATTGGATTTGGGCATTAGTTGCAACTACGTATATATATCCTGTGCCATCTTGAACCTGAATATAAATATATCTATGTTGCTTAGCGGGTTCTCTTTGCTCGGACCTAAGTCCTCGCTACTACATGCTTTTACTTGGATCATGCATAGTAAAACCATCTTGCTCCTTACATTTTTAGCCAAGACTGATTACTGTAGTATTTTGTTACATTTGTCTTCTACTATCTACATGTGGATATGCTCACATACTGATTGTTGTACTTGTATTCACCGATTATTATACTCGAGCAATTTAATATGTTGTTTGGAGTAAACCAATTATATTTAGTGTTCACCGAAGTTCGCTAACTTGAAATAAGTTTAATCCTAAGTCAGGTGTTTTGTGTATTTTGCATGGAACACTCGGGTCAGACCCTAAGTGTTCCAGGTTTTAGATATCCGCTTGCAAAACTTGAGAGGAACGAAGACGCATATGCGCGCGCAGGCCCGACAAATATCGTAAACTTTTATTTTTTTGAGAATTCATGTACATGTTTTAAATTTCTTCCACTGTATAGAAAAATGTTTTGTACAATTCTGATATATGTATAAAATTTTATTTCGCTGCAAATATTGTGTACTGTGATTCTACGTGATTTAATTCTGTTAAGCCCTGTAAGCTTAATAACTACCCGCCGTTTTGAAAGTTCCGAGTTGGTTTAAATACCGACTTAGAGAAGTCAACAAGGCAGGTCGTTACAAATCATAGTAGTAAGATTAGGCCAAGCTAATACAGCAGCAAAATTCTAGTAGGATCTATCAATTTTACAAAAAGTTCTTATTTTATTTCTAGCAGAATTATTCCAAGTGAAAAATGCTCCACTGGAAGATATATGGAGGAGATTTGAATCGTGAATGGCACAATTCAGAGGTCTCGTTTGGTTGAAAGTGAGAGAATATCCTCCCTGCTTATCAGAAGATAATTGCACGCAATTCCAATCGCCAAAACAAAGCCATGGAATAGCATTTTGATGAAGGGAAGGAAGGAAATCCAGAAAAGGTTGTCGATTAGCTGAAGCATTTTCAGCATAAACAACAGTAAGAAAGAAAGATACATTGGATGGAAGGTGAAAGACTTTTAAATGAATGAATTGCCTATGAACAAGAACAGGAGTGTAATGACCCATATTTTAGTGATATTATAATTAATTTATTTAACTATATAAATAGTAATTTATAGAATCAAATGGTCGTTGAATTAAACAATAGCGAATATTTAATTAATATAATAATTAAATAATTTATTTAATTCTGAAATAATCAGAATTGGCTGAAACGGCGATAGGGTGTGAATTGGGAATTTCAAAAGATGTAATTCAGTTTAAAATTGAATTACGATAATGAATATATTTAATTAACAATGGTTGAACGTATAAATTATATTATATTTATAATCGAGCTCGAAACGGCGCTGCAGTTCGTAATTTGGCAATTAGAACTTTAAACGAATATACAGAAGCCGTTCTAAGTTGGATTTCTGTGAAACAATAAAGGTTCAGAGCTAGTGAAGTATATTTTTCTAGTGGAAGAGAAAAATCGGGATTTTGTCGTGTAGATTTTTAGTTATGTCCAAATTAAATATTCAGAAAAACAGCGGTATATTCGTTCATGGCCATAACGGTTATTTAAAAATATTTGAATATCGGGTTTGAATTTAGACAAGGTTCTTTTGAGGTGTAGTGATAATTTAATTTTTAGAATTTTACTGTAATTTTTAATTAATTAAATACACAACTTTTTATTTGGAGTGTTTTTGCACCCTGTGACGATATATTTGGGTTTCACAATATGAGTTGAACTACCGATATTATTATATTTTTGGGATCATGGCACCAGGCTCGTCTCAACGGTGTATTTATTTCAATCCGCAGCACTCGTACATGGATAAAGGTTCATAATAAGAGAATATAATAATAAAACATATCCTAACTTTCCATTGATCAAATAGGAGGCTAAGTCCCCATTCTTTTCTCAGCCACCACTTAAGAAAACGAAATCGTGGAAGCATATTCTCCACAAAAATAATATCTAAATAAAAAACTCCCTATATAAACAAACCTTCATTCCCATAAAACCTAACTCATTTTCTCGATCTGCAGCAAAGCAAAACCGGCCGCCACTCAGGAAACCAAAAACGTGAAAATCTTATTCTTTGGAATATCAAACAAAAATAGTATAAATTCCTATAAAATCTAAAACTTATAATTTTTGGGTTTGTGAGAAGCCGCTCTTCATTCCTGTACCCATTTATAGGGGTGCGATCGAGATTACTGCACCTCAAATTTCTGGCAGTCGATGTAGGGAATGGAGGGCGGCAGTTAGTGATGTTGTAGGGTGAACAAGGGAGGAAGTCTGAGAAACTGACACGACCCGAACTTCCCCGTGAAGGAAAGCACGGATGGCGTTGAGGACAAGACAAAATAGAACGCAGACGGAAGAATATTTCATTGTTATTACAACAATTCCATCAGAATACAAGAATATACAGAGTATGAATAAATATTATACAACAAAGAATATCAGAGATTTAAATACAGTATTGCAGCGGAAAAATAATACAAAACACAACTGAAAGTAATACACGAATACAGAGCTTTCCGAGCATCGTTCCAGCTGTAAACCAGGATCCTGTGAATATAAATCTGCAAAACCAAAACTACTAGCTGCCCGTGTCGAAAATAGGGGCACCCAGAGTTTAGGTTAAAATAATAAACTCCATGTCAGTCATGTGACTGGTGTGAGAACTAAAACAGTTATTTAAAACTTTACTTTAAAAGAGAGTAATTCAAGGGACCACGCCGTATAACACGGAACAGGTTTCCTCCCAAGAATACCAGTGCATATCAGTAAACAACGCAATGCTTTTTCGAGACCCAGGTCCCATCACACAATGCAACGCAAGCCGAAGGATAGTGTTTTCCCTTATAATATCCAAACATGCTAGGTACGTTTAAAACAAATCATTTGATACTATAATAAGTGTATAGTGTCAAAACAATTTCAATCATAAATATCAATCATAGACGGCATAGCATCCCATGCTACTATGTTGCCATACTAGGCTCTACAAATAAAGCCGAAATATCTCGTATTGGAAATTGGATTCCATCATGAGTCGAGGCAAGGGGCAAGCTCCTCTCCGCTTCGAGACAATCTAGCAAATGCCTCGGGACTACACACTCTGGTTAACCCGTGGATCTTTAGGGCCGTTCCTCTCTTACGTTTGAGGATTGGCAATTCCTGAACACACGTTTCCCGGTCCTTACAGACCTAAAATCGAGGCGCCTCATCCAACAACCACATAGGTGAAAAGTATATAAATGTCAGGGCTGGTAAGTCACTGACACCACCAAAGCTAGAAAGAAACGTCGTGCTCTCCCTGCAGTCCTTATCCCGTTTTTGACTCATACCGAGGTGTGAGGCTTGCGAATTCACGTTACACACAAAGCTACGCCACGAAGGCCGTGCTTTGATCATCAACCACAAGACTTTGCTTTTCAACAGAAGCCTTGATCCATGCAACTCAGTGTGCCACACAGGCAATTCATGCCATGCGATTGATATCTATCGATATATAACCTCTAAGCTCGTACGTCTCAGAGAAGGGCGTTAAGCAAGAGAATAAATTCTTCGCCGCCAAACAGATGTATATTTAACAGAAATCAATCAACACAGAATAAAATCCAATGTCAGACACACAATCCATTTACAAGTTCGTTCTGGGTCTGAACGAAACCGGAGGCACTTTCCTCGCATATCCATCGATCTCCAAGTACGTCTGGACGACCACCAACTATTTCCATCCTCTTGGGTGTACAGCCCAATCAGGATCGTCAGTAATTATCCAAACGATGTGAAGACTTCCGGTCTTCAACCACCGTCTTCATCTTCGACATATCGTCGAATCAGTTATTCAGAATGGGTATAACCCAGCCTTTCCGAACAACCCGCGTATATTAAAAACAAATGTTACACAAACACAACATACGCCTCATTCCAATTCATTAGTCACTAACCGTAAATCAATAAGAGAGCAATTCCACAAATATTAACCCCGAAGGCCGAAACCAACATCAGATCAATACCCAGGAAACCATTCTTCTTAACTAACCTACCGCTAGTTTCTAAATTTCATATTCTTAGGGAAAGGTTCCCATTAATTTTATCCAAGATAAATTCTTTAAAATTTATCCTTTAATCTTCCTTTGGATGTCATTTCAAACCAAATTATGGTTTTTCTAAACTAGTCGAGATTAACGAACCACACCGAAGTAATTATTTATTTTATTTCCCAATCCCAACCTATTCATCCCATGAAGCAAAACTGGTAATACTCCATATTTAACACCACAGTGTTATCGGTAAAATTAATTACCATTTCACATTCAAATCTAATTAAAGATTTAACTATCGCTTTGGAGCAAAACTGGTGATACTCCATTCTCGCTCATTTTCCAAATTTGATAATTTAGATTATCAATTCACATTTCAATCTAATTGCAGATTCATTAAAACTCTTTTTACTGGGTTAAAGAACTAATGTCATTTAAAACATAGTTCATGATAGACCCAAATCACATTCTATTTATTATCGGGTTAAAGAACTGGTGTTATTTAAAACACTGTTCACGATAAACCCACATCAATTCTATTTAAACCTATTTCAAATCCAATTTATTTATTTAAAAATAAATGGGATTTAATTTCAGTTAAAAACTAGTTCATTTCGATAAAAATCCATTTTTATCTTTTCAAATATGGAGTTTTTCATCCTAATTTTTCCCAAATCATTTCTTATGAATTTACACTAATTATTAATATTTTTAATAATTTTATCAAGGCCCGTACAGTCGATTTCCATCAACGGCCATCGAACTGCACTTACAGCGACCTTTTTCAAATTTGATTTGGACGTATCTCCAAATCCAACCGTTAGATTTCAAATTTCTAATATTCGTTAGAAAGCTCTTTTCGATACGAACCCAACGGTTCTAGTTTTAGGAGAATCCGACGGTCGGATCTCCTGTAATGTCCGTTTGAAATAAATAGTCGAAATTCACGAATTGCCGCTGTGCGGCGCGTTCTATTCAGGCCATTATATTATATATATAATATATATTTCATCGATTTCTATTTAAAACGAATTTTATAAATAGTTTCAAATTTGTTTCAAAAACATTTCAACTTCCATTTCAAATTCAAATCAAAATTGAATTTTCTATTATAAATCCTTTTTACTTTCATTTCTATTTGATTTCAATTCAAATCAAATTCGTTTTCTATTCAATTCAAATCAAATTCGTTATATATTCAATTGAAATCAAATTCGTTTTATATTCAATTTAGTTCGAATTCGTTTTCTATTCGATTTAGTTTGAATTCGTTTTCTATTCAATTCAGTTCCATTTTCTATTCAAATAAAATTCAATTCGTTTTCTATTCAATTCAATTCAAATTGGTTTTCTATTCGATTCAATTCAAATTGGTTTTCTATTCGATTCAATTCAAATTGGTTTTCTATTCAAATCAAATCCATTTTCTATTCAAATAAAATTCAATTCTTTTTCTATTCAAATCAAATCCATTTTCTATTCAAATCAAATTCAATCCAAATTGGTTTTCTATTCGATTCAATTCAAATTGGTTTTCTATTCAAATCAAATTCAATTCAAATTGGTTTTCTATTCGATTCAATTCAAATTGGTTTTCTATTCGATTCAATTCAAATTGGTTTTCTATTCGATTCAATTCAAATTTAAAAACGAATATAATCGATATAAATATCGTTCGCGTCAAAATAGCGCATCTCTAATCAATACGGCTTTATATATTTCAATAATTCCTTTATTCTATTCAACAAATGAATATTTATTTTTGTCAACACACGACTAATCTCATCGAATGAGTACTGTCCACGTGTGACTATTTTTGTTAAAATATTTCGTTCAACACATGACTAATCTCAACGGATGAGTACAGTCAACACATGAACCTTTATTTTTTTAATATTCTTTATTTTCTAAATTGGAATGAGGCCCAATCAATTACCATATAAAGTTAATTATATGGATTCCATACAACGCATGTATATAATATCAACGATAGATAATCAACCATCAACCAAAGTGCACTACACTGTATAAGCATCAAATATAGATATCTAACGCTTATAACAGCCTGTCAATCAATCGATCGACATACAACTAATTATTGGGATTAGTGTATGCCGTATTTTATCCCAATACCCGTGTGGGGTTTCAAACAATCAAACGCAGATTTTATTTGTGCAGTTGGGCGATGTGTAAAATTTATCGACCCAATCAATGTCAGTCAAATCAGTGTAATCAAACGCAGATTTTATTTGTGCAGTTGGGCGATGTGTAAAATTTATCGACCCAATCAATGTCAGTCAAATCAGTGTATATAAACAAATCGGCCGATTTGTTTATAAATATTTATTTATTCACTTTCACGTTAAAAATTATATTTTTAACGATAAAACATTTTATTTCAACATATGAATTTCTATTCAGTTCATTCTTTAAATAAAATGATATTTTTATTTTTCTAACATATTTTAGGAAATTTCGGCGGCATAACGGCACGATAATAGAAACGGGACGAGGCCTAGCCTTATCCCCGGTCTAGTGAAGGCCCACGCCATTCACACATCAATCAAATCAATTTCATTTCACCAAACAATTATATTCAATTAAAATAATCTAACCAACTACATAGCCAAACAAACAAGTCCATGGTCTGTGGACGATTGTGTCGGGTGCTACTAAACACCGTCTGCATCCTAGTATATATATTTAACTAGAAAAAGAAATTGAAGAGTGAGAAATTCTCACCGATAGCTATTCCAACTCCCTGACACTTCATTTAGAGAAATCATCGCCATTCTCGCCTATTGTCGCCTTCGTTGCCCGTAGCCACTATATATATAAAAATCACATTTTTACTTCGCTATTCAATATATAAAAATCGAATTTTTACTTCGCTATTCAATATATAAAAATCGAATTTTTACTTCGCTATTCAATATATAAAAATCATAATTTTACTTCGCTATTCAATATATAAAAATCAAATTTTTACTTCGCTATTCAATATATAAAAAATCGAATTTTTACTTCGTATTCAATATATAAAAATCGAATTTTTACTTTGCTATTCAATATATAAAAATCATATTTTTATTATTAAAAATCACTTCTTTTTCCTTGCTAATGAACGAATAAAAATCCTTCTTTTAATTCGACGTTCAATGAATAAAATTGAAATTTTTAAATCACTAAAAATCTTATCTTTTCCTTTATAAAACAATACTTTCTACAACTAAAAATTTAATTTTTATTTATATAAAAATAATCTGATTTTTACACTAATATTAACACATCAAAATCTGGTTTTTAACTAAGCATTTAAATTAAATAAAAACAGAAAAAAAATAAAATAAAATAAAAACAAAACAAAAAAACTTACTGTTGTTTGACCTGGGGGGGGGGGGTTGCGTGGGATCGGCGGAGGGAGATGGGGCGTTGGCTCGAGGTGAAGGGGGGGTTGACTACGGTGGCGCGGAGGGCTTCAGATGGTGGCGGAGTGTTCGATTCGGGGCCATCGCGATGGGGCTTCGCATTGAGGTGGGGCATCGAAGGTGAGAGGGTAGGGAGCGAGAGGGTGGAGGCGCCTGAGGCGGAGCTCGGCGGTGGGCAGGCCGACCCGCGATGGTCGTTCACTGGTGGAGCGATTTCCTTTTTTTTCTTTTTTTTTTTCTGTGAAATCGATTTTGTAGAAGGGGGGGGGGGGCAGAATGAATAAGGAGAGGGAAGGAAGAGAAATTTTTTATATTATATTTTATTTTATTTCAAAAAGTTGACTTTCACATATGACCTCTAAACGAGGCCCACCGCCTGTCGTCCATAGCTAATTACCCCCATTCCGAACACAACGGGATATGTATCGCAGGATGATTCGATCGTTTTGATCGGTTTCCGTTAAAATCAACATATAACTCTATATATTGAATTTGAACGCGCATTTCTATTTACCAGGGTCACATGCTAACTCTAAAAATCCCCGAAAAATATTTTCTAGCTTCGTATTGATGATACGGTCCTAACAAAACTAGTTTCATCGAATTCTGAGACCGTTGAAAAAATGGTCATTTTCCAGTCGATTAAAATCAACTAGAACTGGTCAAACGCGTTTTCCTTTGCCACGCTCACATATTGAATCGAAAAATTATGAAATTTGGAATCTAGCAATAACTTGACATCACGGACCCAACAAAAGTGGTTTCGTCGAAATTCGAGGTCGTTTGCAAAATTCCCATTTTTAAGGGCCTGAATTCCATAGCGACTATTCAGAATTTTCAACTGGACACATCTTTTAATTCCCACTATGAAATTTTGATTTTCCGGATTCATTGGAAAGATATTCCCAATTAGATCCTAATATTTTTAGTTTCACTAAAATCCGGATTGTTTTGCACCCGGTACATTCAATTGAAATTTGAAATCGAATTATCGAACTACCGCGCCATTTTCAATTCTATTTATAGTTATATATAATTATTTATATTCTAACGACGACGTATATAAATATATACGTTCTAATCCTTTTAAAAATAAATTTCTCGTCGATATTATTTAAAATAATCTATTTTAAATGTTCAAAATTCGCTAAAATTGCCAAAATAAAATTTTTAAACTGGCCCAGAATTTCCGGGTTATTACAGAAACGGATTTGGTCTGGAGCGAGAAGATAGTTTTTGTTGTTCAAAGTCGCAACTTTTCATAAGGGTTTTCGCGATGCAGAGGTTGATTGAAAGGGGATGGTCGGTGTCAGTGGGGAGCTGCTGTTGAGGCGCATGAATAGTGACAAGCAGGGGTCGTTCGGTTCACGATGGTGGCGGCTCCGACGGTCTGATAACGGAAGGCGTTCATAACATCAGATTGGGGGTTCGAAAATAGTTTCTTTGAGATTGTTGGTGAGGTAGTATGAGCAGGCGATTTCATTCTTTGCTGGTGAGACCGCGAGTTTTTGGTGGCAGGAATGAGTGGTTACTGCAGGAGCTGTGTTAATCTTTGTACAGTGCTGACGAGATTGGTTTGGGGAGGGGGATTGATGAAGGAATGGGAAATGATGATGGGTCTTGACTGTGAAGGTGCTGTCGGTTTTGGTGGATCAACAAATTGAGGAAGACGGGTTCATTTTTGCGGGTTTAGGCTTTTCAACTATGGAGCTGGGCTTATTTAACCATTTCAGAAGCCCATTAGAGAAAGAGAAAAGAAGATTAAATAAATAAAGATTTTTAAAGGAAGGAAATGATGTAGAGGGAGCACAACCATTTCGGAAATGGTTTTCAAGGAAGAACGTTGGCTACTAAAACAATTTTTATGGTAGTAGGTTATCAGAATTGAACGCGAACGAATCCGCTGGAATTGTAGTGACAAGTTCTATGACATGGAATTGGTTCAGAATGAACTGGAACTGGTTACAATTTATAGCGAAATAAATTATTGGATCCGAATCAACGACCGTAAATCGTTGGTTAACGATTACGGACAAGGTGAGTTAAACTCACCAACTCTGAACAGTTATATTTTTATAACATATTCTTAGAACTGATAATTTTCTGTTGATTTGATGTGTGTCAACTGTTTGGTTGAATTGCTTGTGTATTGGTTGAAATCATAGATAACGATATATATATATAAATCGTTAGTCAAATATTGATTCTGTTTAGCAGAATATTTCATATTGAAATGAATTAGATGTTAATTATAGCGTTTAACATATGTGATGCAAGGGAACAGGTTGGAGGGACCCAACTAGGTTCCTCAATATATAAAATACTGTTTTGTTTCATATATTGTGATATGTGATGTGTTATATAATCTGTGCTGATTATGTGTGCTTGGTTGATAGTAAACATGGATATATGGTATTTTAAATACCATACGAAATACGGAAATGTAAAAAAAGGGAATTTTCAAAGTTATATTGAAAATGAATTTATTTATAAAATCCAAGGATTTTATAAAAGGAATGTTTATTTAGAAAATAAATAGAATAAAGGAATATTTAGTGGGAAACTAAATAGGATTTTAAAAGGGGTAAATCAAACATATTTAATCGAAATAGGGTTGATCGAATATTGTTATTCGAGATAGAGTTAAACAATCATAGTTATTTGGGATAAGTTGCCATTTAGCAAGACTGCTAGCGTAATTCGCAGGGCTGCAGATAGCCTACGGCGGTTGGATGTTTCCTGAGGAAATTAGGCGTAACCATTGTGATCGCTGCGATCTAGAGTCAAGCGAATGAAGTTAAATCGAATATAGTTATTCGAAATAAAGTTAAAGCAGATATTAGTTATTCGAATTAGAGTAAATCGATTAGAGTTAATCAAATAGAGGTTAATTGAATAGAGTTAAAGAAATAGAGTTAAGCGAAATTAGAAACTGACTAGAATTAGTAAGTTGAACGATTTCCTGAGTATCGATCTAATGTTGTTTTCGGCCTTCGGGGTTTATACTTAGGATGTTGTTCACTTGCTAGTTACAGTTAGGGACTGATAGTTGTGGAAGGATAGTGATACGTAAATGAGCTATGGAAATGTTTTCCAGTGCTAATAACATATATTTTCTAAACATAGAAAATAAGGAAATAGGAATATATATGTGTATATATATATATATGTTTGATGATTGGATCGAAAATTCCTTTTGGAAATAAGATCGTTGTGTGTACACGGACATGTTTTCATTTGATAGTTAAATCACCGACTATCAAAGTTTTGACCATTTTACGTTGTTAATATGGAGAGACCGGTTGGATTCTTATCCAAAGAACCAGTCCGTATTGGCATAAGCGTTGCGAATATGCTAAAGAAAAATTGAAGACGGAGTAAAGTGCAAGGGCTGTTGTATAAGTCCTAGGTAGAGATTGCCTAGGATGGATGTACTGAACAGTGCCTTCGGTTTCGTTCAGTCCCAGAATGAACGTATATGGACGAGTGTCTGACAGAGTATTTCCAATGATCGAATATGATTGGACTGTTCAAATATATATAGTGGCAACGGATTTATTCCCTTAGCATAATACCCAGAATATTTGTGCAAATCAATCAGTGATTAACGGATCTAACAATGTGGCATTCAAAGTGATCGTATTATCAATGAATGGAAAGTAGTCGTAGCCTCTGGCCTCAACATCCGGTAAATGACAAAAATCGGGTAGGCAGTATGGCTAAGTCGATCGCTCCGTAGTAGGGTGTATAATCACCTATCTAGAGAATATTCATTTGCTTCTTTAATCTATCAATGCTTTCCCATATATATATATATATATATATATATATATATATATATATATATATATATATACGGGAAAACGGTTGCTGATCCCAACCGTTGGTGATATACATTCGATACACTCAAGCAAAATGAGTGGTCGGTCATGTGTGGCTGAGTTGCAAGATGTTCTTATTGAACTCCAGTGTATCGTTCCTAGAGTACACTGATCAGAACGTGGTTCCATACCTTGTCATAGTTGGAAATCCATTACCCAATACGTGCTTGCGGTTTTGATTGTATACTATATATGTAGAACGTGAGATGAAAGCGTTTCTGCTGGATGATTAATATATTGTGGTTGATAGACATTACTATAATATCAAAAGGTTTTTGATATAAAGATATTTTGGATTCTCATAAGGGAAAAACCCGTACCGTTATACGGCATGGTCTTATGAGATATCGTTTACTTGTTCAAACTATTTAAAACTGTTTTACTCACACCAGTCCCATGATTGACCCGGAGTTCTATTTTGTTTTGTTTTTCCCTAAACTCCTGGGTGCCTAAATTTGTACTGGTAGTCAAGTAGTTGGGATTTTACAGATACACTTGGAGGGCTTGGAGTAGGAGGCTTCAGGATTAATTAGCTATTGTTTATTTCCGTTGTTGTTGTAAGTGTTGTACTCTGCAATGTTATTGTATACATATACTGTTTGTATTTCAAAAGTTATGTTATATTTTATTCGTTCCGCTGTGAGATTCGTGTTTACTCTGACGATGATGTTCTTCTTCTTCTTCTATTCTATAAGTTTCTATCTTATCTATTCTCACCCTCCAACTTCTTTCATTAACCATTCGGTTATTTTCGACTCTTGAATGTTCGATATGTGTTGTATATCGGATATCCAAGATCGTCAAAATCCGGGTCGTTACAGTTGGTATTAGAGCTTAAGGTTAAGTATTACCTTAGCTCTGTGGCGTGACTCGGTAGAGATAGGGTTAGTAATACCCTAGATTGAGTTGAGTGTATATATGAGCGCGTATTTGTTATTCAATATAAAATGATTTTATATTGTGTAGATTTATTGATTGAGTTATTTATGAGTTCTGAATCGATCAGTTCTATCCACTTTATCGGTAGGAGTTAATAAACAATTGAATACGATGAACCAACACAGTATGGTTTGAAAGACGGTAAATGACATAATTTTACCGAAAATATATATTGATATTAGTATTGAGTGTGTTGGTTGTTATTATAATCGAGTAAGATCATAAAAAGTTGAAATGGTTATGGATAACCAATCAGAATTCATATAAGTGAAGTATATGAAATAAGATGAAGAAAAACTGAATTGGAATTAAAATAAGGAAATTTTAAGTTCCTGGGAGATTTTGAAAATGATTTTCAATTTGAAATTGATATAGTATTGAACTCACCTTGATGACTAGAAAATAATTTTCGAGGATGGATCAATACATTGTCGGTGTGATTTTCGAATTTCTAAGTGGCGGATTACTACCAAAGGTTTTGTTTTCAAATTGTTATGAGGAAACAAGTTGTTTAGAAATTCAAAGGTTTTGAATTGGTATTATGATTTAAAATTGATTTGAAATAAACCCAGGAATTAAAATTCTGGAATTAAAATTTAACTTATGAAGTTAAATGGATTAAATATTTTGAAAGTGAATAAATAAATTTGAATTAAACTTAGACAAGGTTAAATATAATATGGAATTATATTGGAATGATATCGAGTAAGTTGATTGATGATATAAGAATTTGGAATCAAGAATTGTACTAAAGTTTGAAATGGAATTTGACTTGAGTATAAGCAAATGATTGAGTTTGAGGATAAAAAACTGACAGGAGATTGATTGGAATGACATTGGTATATGTTGAGTTGATAACCAATGGGAATGATATAATGATATGGTTGGCAAAAAGGTACAAGTTTATATTTCATATTGGGTATGAGATTTTATGAGCCAAATTGACAAGCTGCTTGGCTGTTTGATTTTCTTTTGGGTTGGAGATGGCCCAGAGAGGCGAGGTGGAGTTTGACCGATTGACCAGTGCAAAGGAGGTGCTGGTGAAATTTTTCAAAAAGTTAAGGCATTATAAATTTTCAGGATTTTTGAAAATTTTCGTTGATAAGAATTAATTAATAATTTAATTGAAATTAAATTGGTTCAGTTAAAACTGAAAATAAGAAGTGAACAAATAAGTTCTAACTGGTCGATAGGGTTTGTTTTCTACCTTAGCAATTTCAAGGACGAAATTATTTTAAGTGGGGAAGAATGTAATGACCCGTATTTTAGTGATATTATAATTAATTAATTTAATTATATAATTAGTGATTTATAGAATCAAATGATCGTTGAATTAAATAATAGCGAATATTTAATTAATATAATAATTAAATAATTTATTTAATTCTGAAATAATCAGAATTGGCCGAAATGGCGATAGGGTGTGAATTGGAAAATTTAAAAGATGTAATTCAGTTTAAAATTGAATTACAATAACGAATATATTTAATTAACGATGGTTTAACGTATAAATTATATTATATTTATAATCAAGCTCGAAATGGCGCTGGAGTTCGTAATTTGGTGATTAGAACTTTAAACGAATATATAGAAGCCGTTCTAAGTTGGATTTCTGTGAAACAAGAAACGTTCAGAGCTAGTGAAGTATATTTTTCTAGTGGAAGAGAAAAATCGGGATTTCGTCGTGTAGATTTTTAGTTATGTTTAAATTAAATATTCAGAAAACAGCGGTATATTCGTTCGTGGCCATAACGGTTATTTAAAAATATTTGAATATCGGGTTTGAATTTAGAAAAGGTTCTTTTGAGGCGTAGTGATAATTTAATTTTTAGAATTTTACTGTAATTTTTAATTAATTAAATACACAACTTTTAATTTGGAGTGTTTTTGCACCCTATGACGATATATTTGGGTTTCACAATATGAGTTGAACTATCGATATTATTATATTTTTGGGATCGTTGCACTAGGCTCGTCTTAACGGTGTATTTATTTCAGTCCGCAGCACTTGTACATGGATAAAGGTTCATAATAAGATAATATAATAATAAAACATATCCTAACTTTCCATTGATCAAATAGGAGGCTACGTCCCCATTCTTTTCTCAGCCACCACTTAAGAAAACGAAATCGTCGAAGCATATTCTCCACAAAAATAATATCTAAAAAAAACTCCCTATATAGACAAACCTAAATCAAACTTACAATTTCAGAATCCTAAATCAAACTTACAATTTCAGAATTTTCAAACTACCGCGCTATTTCCAACTCCTTTTAAAATTAAAATAAATATATTCGTTTTAACTTCAATTAAAATAAATTTTTCATCGTTATTATTTAAAATAAATTATTTTAAATATTCTAAATTCATTAAAATTTCTAAAAATAAAAAATTATAAATTGGCCCCAAAATTCCGGGTTGTAACAATATCCCCCACTTAAAATCTTTTCGTCCTCGAAAAGGAACGAAGCTAAAGGTTATCTAATTAACGAAATCAACTTTCATTCTATTATTGGTTTCAATAATTTTATTAGTTGATTAACCTGTCAAATATATATAAATTTTTATATATTCAAAGATCATATTTTCCTAGCTCAGATTATATATATAATCAAAAATACGCTAATTATAAACTTGGCACTCTCAACTCATTCTAGGGCATTACTAACCCAATCTCTAATGAGTTTTCTCATTCTAGGATACTGCTGATCCTATCTCTAATGAGTATTCTTATTGGATATTACTAATCCAATCTCTGGTGAGTCTTTTGTTCAGTTCTAACGAGTTGTACCCCAAAGATTTGAGCTAACCAGAGCTCCGATACCACTTAAGTAACGACACACATTTTGCCCGACCTTAATTGATCGATAGATCAACTAAAATCGTTCAAAACCCGCATATGTTAACTTTGGGAATACAATACATTAGAATAATAACAGCAGACTTTTATAAACATCATAATAATGTTACATCAGAGTACAGAATATCAGAGTACATCGATAAATAAAATACAGCGGAAGACTTATTTCAATAAATTAGAAACAATACAAAGCGAAAGACTTTCTATGCTCTGGACACAACTTTAAACTTCGATCCAGGATCCTACTAAAGAGATAAATATCTACAAAACAAGCTATTCGATTGCCCGTGTGGAAAATATGGGCGCCCGAGTTTGCCAGTGAAACAAACAACAGGTCAGTCATGGGACTGGTATGAGAAATCTTAACTTAACTAATCTAATAATAAGGCTAATCATAGGACCACGCCGCAAATGCAGAACGGGTTTACTCCATTGGATTGCCAGTGAATAAAATAAAGTAAATCGTTAAAACAACGCAATGCTTTTTAGAAAAATGAAACCATTATAAGACTTAAGTCCCATCACACAATGCAACACAAACCGGAGGATAGAGTTTTACCTTATAATGGTCAAAAATGCTTGATACGATAAAAACGGATTTGATATTATTATTAGTGTATATATGTTTCAAAAACACTTCGATCATAATGTATCAATCACAGACGGCATGGGTACCATATATCATGTCGCCATACTAGTTCTACAATCAAAACCGCAGGGTGTCGTATTGAAAGTTGGGTTTCCATCATGAGATCGAGGCTAGGGATCGTCTTCTCCGATTCGAGACACTCTAGAAAATGCCTCAGGATCACACCTATGGGCAACCCTTGGAGCGGTAGGGCCGGTCCCCACCTAACGGTGGTGGATTAATTATGCCTGAACACACGTTTCCCGGTCCCTTTGGACCTATAGTATGACCACTTACAGCCTATAAAACCCGAGGTACCTCAATCCATCATCCACAAAAGTAAAATGTCAGCCAGTTTAAGCACTGACACTACCCCTAGCTAGAAAGAAACGTGTGCACTCCCTACGGTCCATATCCCGTTTTTGACTCATACCGGGGTGTGAGGCTCGCGAGGTCACGCTATACTCAAAGCTATGCCTAAACAGACTATGCTTTGATCATCAACCACAAGGCCTGCTTTTCACAAAAGCCTTGATCATTGTATCTTGGCATGCCACATTGTCAATCCATACCATACCATTGATTCCTATCAATATATAACCTCTAAGATCGTACGTCTCAGAGAAGGGTGTTAAGCAAAGAATAAATCCATCGCCACCAACAGAAATATATAGTTAGTAGCGTTCAATAAATACAGTATAAAAGGAATACAATGTCAGACACACAATCCATTTACAAGTCTGTTCTGGGTCTGAACGATACAACGTATCCGTTGATCTCCAGTACGTCTGGACGATCATCACTTATTACCTTGCCTTGGGGGATCAGTCCCAATTCAAGATATCAGTCATCATCAACCAAACGATGTGAAGCTCTCCGGTCTTCAACCACCGTCTTCATCTTCGACCCTTGATCGTCGTGATGATTATTCAGAATGGGATAGACCCGGTCTTTCTGAATAACTCGCTTATTTGTAATTGAAATCAACCATACGCCACATTCCAACTCTGAATGTTCTTTTAATAAAATATTTATATTAAAAGGTTCTCATTAATTTTATCAAAGATAAAATCAATAAATTAAATCTTAAATCTTTTCTAAAAAGATTTAATAACTCTAATTTTGATTTTTTTTATCAAAAATCATTATTACATGATTATTAATTTAATAAGTAAATCCTGACTTAAATTGGGTTAAAGAACTAGTGTCATACAAAACACAGTTCATGATAAACTAGAAATCAATTTCCAAAAATATGGAATTTCCACAGAAATTAAATCAATATATAACCAATATAAATTTCTGTATCGGACTAATAATATAAATGGAATAACGACAAAGCCTCTTAAATTCCATATATAATATCGGCCTTCTTTTACAAAAGCCCATCTCGATTATTACCAATCGGATTTCCCCTTAATTCCAATTTTATATATTAAATTGGAAAAAACTGATATTTAGAAAATCTTCTTTTAAATCTATAAAATAGATTTATAAATTCCAAATAATAATTTCAATGTAAATTGGATTAAAGAACAAATGTCATTTAAAAACACCGTTCACGATAAATCCAATCCACATATCAATTAATTTCAAAAATATAATTGTAAATAATCTTAATAAAAAGGTGAACTCTTTCAACGGGGTTTAATGACAATGTTATTTAAGACACCGTCCACGACAACCCAAAAATCCAATGCTTGAACTAAATTCCAATTAAATAATAATTAATTGAAAACTTCCTTAAATCTATTTGTAAAATATTTTTAATATAAAATATCCTTTATATAAAAAATTCTACATTTGATAAATATTCTTTACCATGCAAAAATTCTTTATTTAGGAAGAAATTCTGAATTGGAGTGCGACTCAACCATGTACCATATAATTTGGGTCATATGGATTTCATACATTTCATGTATAGGATAATAAACTGGAAATAATCATCGAACCATCCATTAACATCCAGAGTGACAATTTCGATTGTGTGAGCATTAAAATGAAACAATAACGCTCATCGCAGCCTGTCGATCTATCGATAAACATACAATTAAAGATTGGGATTTGTGTCAGTCAAGCATCGTCCCAATACCCGTGTGGGTTTTTCA
Organism: Allium sativum; assembly: GCA_030737875.1. Lineage (NCBI taxonomy): Eukaryota > Viridiplantae > Streptophyta > Magnoliopsida > Asparagales > Amaryllidaceae > Allium > Allium sativum. Next base: position 439,125,100 of record CM060912.1, read on the forward strand.
GCCAACATCAGTTCATATTAATAAATAAATGGTTAATAGATTTAACCAATTTCAATTTCACTGACAAGTTGATGGAATAAATCAAAAATGTCACTTATATCGAGTAAAAATGTATTTTACTCGTATGATTTCTCTATATATTCCTAAAGTTACACAAACAGTAATTTTATTTATACAACTTTATTACGAATGACAAATAAAATATAAATTTTATTATATTTTATTTGGATGAACTTTCTTAACAATACATTTCAGTGTATATTCTGACCAACAATACAATTTGTATATTAGAATATAAACTCTAATGCAAGTTTGCAAATAAAAATTGGATTTTATATTTGCGTATAAATTCTACTGTATATTATGCAAATAAAAGTGATTCTTAAATTTGCACATAAATTCTGTTTCAACAAAGATGTGTAAATGTGATATACTCATTTTTTCAACAATTCTATTTCAACAAAATGATAAAGGTAGTAATTTCATTTTGTCATTAATTCCAGTATAACAAAATAAATAGCAAACAACGATTCATATTGTGACCGTTCTAATTTAACAAAATGGATCAAAGTGATAATTTTAACTCTTCTACTATCATTACATATATAATGTCAATAAAAGTGATATCTCTAATCTTTCTATTTTCATTCATATAAATATCAATAAAAAATAATTCTTTTAATTTTCCACACTTTTATTGTATATAAAATGGCAATAAAAATGCTATTCTTTAACCTATTGTTTTTATTGTAAACTAATTTTACAATACAAATATTATCTTAAAATCCATTCTTAAAATTGCATAGAAAATAACAATAAAGACGATACCGTTTTACTTACACTTTCATTGTATACGTAATGACAATAAAAATGTTATATTTTAATCTATCCTTTTAATTGTAAACTAATTTTACAATAAAAATATTACTTTTTAAATCTACAATTTTTATTGAACATAAAATGATAATAAAAAGGTGAATTTAAAATCTATTCTTCATATTGCAGTAAATTGGAAAATAAACATAATTTCCAATGTTATACTTTTTATTGTCGTCCTTTATATCTAATCTTTTAAATCAAGGGAAATTCCAACATATATGTAATCCTATGCTTCTATTTCGCTAATGTTTCAAAATAAAAATATAAACAAAATCTTTTTAACAACAATGATATTAGAAAAAAAATATGTAATCTTCATGCCTAGTCCTTTATTGAACAATAAAAATGTTAAATCCTTTTTATTGTAACCATTTAACAATAAAATATAATTAGTTGAATCAAGACTTGTCATCGTATCCATTTGGCACTAAAGGATAATCCTTATAATCTAACCTTTTAATTATAACTTTTGACAATAAAAGAAAATCCCTTAATTAAATTTGACATTAAAAATATGCCTTTTAAGTTTTAACCCTTTTTATGGTAATTTATAATGACAATAAAAACATATTGTTTAATTCAACAAAGTTACAACAAAATAAATTCCTTTATCATAATCTTCTACTTGAAAAACAATATTTCATAAAAACCTTACCTTTGATGTAAAATCTTTTTATTTAAACAAAAATAAAATCAAAATTGCCGTCTTACATGTCTATTCTTTTTATTGTAATAGATTACAATAAAAATATGAACATTTCATACCATTCCTTTTATCGTACTAAATTTACAATAAAAATTTGATCTTTTTATTTAAAAAGAAAATAACACAAACATATAAAAATGTGAATAAAACCCGTAACTACTACATATGGATTTTTATTTACATACAAAATGCAAATAAAAATGTAACTCTTCGATTTGGATTTTTATTTACATATAAAATGCAATTAAAAATGTAATTTCTAGAAATGATTTTTTTTTAAACATATCAAATGTAAAAAAAAACAATGTAATTTTCAAACGGGTACCTTTACTTACATATAAAATGTAAATAAAAGTTTAGTTCTTTAATATGTATTTCTATTTACATACAAAATGTAAATAAAAAATGAAATTCTAATATATGTCTTTTTATTTACAAGTAAAATGTAAATAAAAAATGCATTTTCCAAATATACCTTTTATTTAACAATAAATTGTAAATAAAAATGTGTTTTTACCATTATGGGTTTTAGTGTACAAATAAAGTGTAAACAAAATATGCTTTCCAGTTATTCCTTTTCATTTACAAATAAGATGTAAATAACAATGTAAATTCTAAATAAGTTTTTTTTATTTACAAATAAAATGTAAAAAAAATATGTTTCTAAATTTGTTCTTTTATTTACAAAAGGAATGTAAATAAAAATATGTCTAACCATTTTGTTCTTTTATTCGCAAATAAAATGCAAATAAAAGTATATTTCCTAATCTTGACTTTTGATTCACAAATAAAATCGCAAATAAAAATGTATTTACAAATATTAACTTTTTATTTGCAAATAAAAATATGTTTAACTGTTCTTGTCCTTATTTGACAACTTGATTTCATACAACACTATGTTCAATATGATATACAATTTTATATTCATAAAATAAAAATAAACTACATGATATTTTAATTTAGATTAAAAATCCTAATCTAATCCACCAATATCGATGATCTTGGTTGAATTTATACAGATCTATAGTTACAAGAACGGATCTAAACAATTCAATACAATACAATACAATACAAACCACTCATCAGAACAACAATTACAACATAGATCTGAATAGATAACATACAAGTAATCATTCAACATCGATAAAATAATTAATTTAATAAATCAGAGATTCTCACTTTGGTTTGATTCTGAAACTCCGTTCGCATTCAAATTTTTTTGAAATTTCAACAGTCTCCGTTTCAGGTCTGGTCTGTGCCATCGCGAAGATCTCGGAAATACGAGTCCAACGCAACTGACAGTTCGAAAAACGGACCACGTATGAGAAAGTTATCGCATTTTAAACTTTAATTACAATATCAGATTAATGTAAAGTAATTAATATAATTAAACAATTAATTAACCATTTGGTCCCTTTCTTCCTTCAGCCGATAAGCCTTGAATCACGATCAAAATTGTTCCCACCACCTCTTTCCATGCCAATAAGGACGCACCATTTTGGAGAATGGAGATTGCTTTTTAATTTTCTCTTATAAATCATGTTTTAATTTGGAACGAATTATGAGGAATTTGGAGAAATATTTTCGAACGATGATGTCCGCTCGTTGAGATGGAGGCGGTGGAGAAATAGATCTGAGGAAAGAAGCCATTTTTTTCTGATTTAAGCATAGAACAAATTGGATTGAAGGAGAGAGGATGTAAGGGAAGAAGAATGGAGAGTTATGTTATTTTATAATAGCGAGGATTGGTGAACAAAAATAAATAAATATGAACAATTACAATGGAAAGGAATGTAAGTGCAAGATTTAACGTTTCCTTGTCTTTTCTTTTTTATATATATGAACGCTATGGATAATAAAGGGGCAAACATTGCATGGTTCTTTTTATTTTTAGTATACGAAGAATTCAAAATAAGGGGGAATTTACATACGTTGAAAATAATTAAGGAATATAGAGAGCATGACCACATGTTTTAAGAAATGCATGCATGTCTCCAACATGACAATTTAATGAAAAGAAGGAAAAAAAATTAATGTGCATAGAATTAAATTGCATGCATACGAAGTTATAACATATTGTGGCAAGTTTTAAATGTGCACAATGCATGAAATTTATTGTAGTGTGTCATTCTTTATTTAATGCGCATATATGGTGCGCTGATTAGATAAATTTTGTTTTCTTTTCAAAAAGAAAGGGAACAATTCACATTTGGGAATTTATTAATTAATGAATGATACAATTAGAATAGATAGGGGAAAGTATTAAAGAGAATAGCCAAAGATATATATATATATATACACACACACATACATATATACATATATATATTGTCAGAATTTATTTCTTTTAGAAACTACACATTATTTTCAATCAATATAAATTAATAAATTTGATTAAAGTTCCTAAGGCATATTTTTTTCCCTTGGCATGTAGTCAAAGATTTTTAATACAAGGATAAAATTCTTGCTAATAACATTTAATTGAGGAAATATTTTAAAGTTATATTTTTTTTTCTTCCTCTTTGTATATTTAGAATGTGCATTAAACAAGCGCCTACATGAATTATGTCCATCAACATTTAAATCTTAGGATTTAAGTTTTCCATCAATAAATGTAATCTTACAATCAAACTTAAAATATAAATTTAATCATTTTATTTTTAAAATTTAATTCAATCTTTTTAGAACAAATTAAATTAAACAAACTAGAAATTCAAGTATAAATCTCTACGTTCAAATCCTAAATCAGACTTACAATTTCAGAATTTTCAAACTACCGCGCTATTTCCAACTCCTTTTAAAATTAAAATAAATATATTCGTTTTAACTTCAATTAAAATAAATTTTTCGTCGTTATTATTTAAAATAAATTATTTTAAATATTATAAATTCATTAAAATTTCTAAAAATAAAAAATTATAAATTGGCCCTAAAATTCCGGGTTGTTACAGCACTCGTACATGGATAAAGGTTCATAATATGAGAATATAATAATAAAACATATCCTAACTTTCCATTGATCAAATAGGAGGCTGCGTTCCCATTCTTTTCTCAGCCACCACTTAAGAAAACGAAATCGTGGAAGCATATTCTCCACAAAAATAATACAAAAACTCCCTATATAAACAAACCTTCATTCCCATAAAACCAAACTCATTTTCTCGATCTCCAGAAAAGCAAAACCGGCCGCCACTCAGGAAACCAAAAACGTGAAAATCTTATTCTTTGGAATATCAAACAAAAATCGTATAAATTCCTATAAACTCTAAAACTTATAATTTTTGGGTTTGTGAGAAGCTGCTCTTCATTCCTGTACCCATTTATAGGGGTGCGATCGAGATTACTGCACCTCAAATTTCTGGCAGTCGATGTAGGGAACGGAGGGCGGCAGTTAGTGAAGTTGTAGGGTGAACAAGGGAGGAAGTCTGAGAAACGGATTTGTTCTGGAGCGAGGAGATAGTTTTTGCTGTTCGAATCGCAACTTTTCAGAAGGGTTTTCACGATGCAGAGGTTGATTGAAAGGTGATGATCGGTGTCAGTGGGGAGCTGCTGTTGAGGCGCATGAAAGATGACAAGCAGGGATCGTTCAGTTCCCGATGGCGGCGGCTCCGACGGTCTGATAACAGAAGGGGTTCATAACGTCAGAAGGGGGGTTCGAAAACAATTACTGTGAGATTGTTGGTGGGTTAGTATGAGGAGGCGATTTCATTCTTTGCTGGTGAGACCGTGAGTTTGTGGTGGTAGGAATGAGTGGTTACTGCAGGAGCTGTGTTAATCTTTGTGTGGTGCTGAGGAGATTGGTTTGGGGAGGGGGATTGATGAAGGATTGGGAAATGATGATGGGTCTTGACTGTGAAGGTGCTGTCAATTTTGGTGGATCAACAAATTAAGGAAGACGGGTTCATTTTTGCGGGTTTAGGCTTTTCAACTATGGAGCTGGGCTTATTTAACCATTTCAGAAGCCCATAGGAGAAAGAGAAAAGAAGATTAAATAAATGAAGATTTTGAAAGGAAGGAAATGATGTAGAGGGAGCACAACTATTTCAGAAATGGTTATCAAGGAAGAATGGTGGCTACTAAAACAATTTTTAAGGTAGTAGGTTATCAGAATTGAACGCGAACGAATCCACTGGAATTGTAGTGACAAGTTCTACAACATGGAATTGGTTCAGAATGAACTGGAACTGGTTACAATTTATAGAAAAATAAATTGTTGGATCTGAATCAACGACCGTAAGTCATTGGTTAACGATTACGGACAAGGTAAGTAAAACTCACCAACTCTGAACAGTTATATTTTTATAACGTATTCTTAGAACTGATAATTTTATGTTGATTTGCTGTTTGTCAACTGTTTGGTTGAATTGCTTGTGTATTGGTTGAAATCATAGATAACGATATATATATAAATCGTTAGTCAAATATTGATTCTATTTAGCAGAATATTTCATATTGAAATGAATTAGATGTTAATTATAGTGTTTAACATTTGTGATGCAAGGGAACCGGTTGGAGGGACCCAACTGGGTTCCTCAATATATAAAATACTGTTTTGTTTCATTTATTGTGATATGTGATGTGTTATATAATCTGTGCTGATTTTGTGTGCTTGGTTGATAGTAATCATGGTTATACAGTATTTTAAATGCCATACGAAATACAGAAATGTAAAAAAAAAAAGGGAATTTTCAAAGTTATATTGAAAATGAATTTATTTATAAAATCGAAGGATTTTATAGAAGGAATATTTATTTAGAAATTAAATAGAATAAAGGAATATCTAGTTGGAAGCTAAATAGGATTTTAAAAGGGGTAAATCAAACATAGTTAATCGAAATAGAGTTGATCGAATATTGTTATTCGAGATAGAGTTAAACAGACATAGTTATTTGGGATAAGTTGCCATTTAGCACGACTACTAGCGTAATTCGCAGGGCTGTAGATAGCCTACGACGGTTGGATGTTTCCTGAGGAAATCAGGCGTAACCATTGTGATCGCTGCGATCTAGAGTCAAGCGAATGAAGTTAAATCGAATATAGTTATTCGAAATAAAGTTAAAACAGATATTAGTTATTCGAATTAGAGTAAATCAATTAGAGTTAATCAAATAGAGTTAATTGAATAGAGTTAAAGAAATAGAGTTAAGCAAAATTAGAAACTGACTAGAATTAGTAAGTTGAATGATTTCCTGAGTATCGATCTGATGTTGGTTTCGGCCTTCGGGGTTTATACTTAGGACGTTGTTCTCTTGCTAGTTACAGTTAGAGACTGATTGTTGTGGAAGGATAGCGATACGTAAATGAGCTATGGAAATGTTTTCCAGTGTTAATAACATATATTTTCTAAACATAGAAAATAAGGAAATAGGAATATATATATATGTGTGTGTGTGTGTGTGTGTATGTGTATATATATATATATATATATATATATATATATATATGTTTGATGATTGGATCGAAAATTCCATTTGGAAATAAGATCGTTGTGTGTACACGGACATGTTTTCATTTGATAGTTAAATCACCGACTATCAAAGTTTTGACCATTTTACGTTGTTAATATGGAGAGACCGGTTGGATTCTTATCCAAAGAACCACTCCGTATTGGCATAAGCGTTGCGAATATGCCAAAGAAAATTTGAAGACGGAGTAAAGTGCAAGGGCTGTTGTATAAGTCCTAGGTAGAGATTGCCTAGGACGGATGTACTGAATAGTGCCTTTGTTTTCATTCAGTCCCAGAATGAACGTATATGAACGAGTGTCTGACAGAGTATTTCCAATGATCGAATATGATTGGACTGTACAAATATATATGGTGGCAACGGATTTATTCCCTTAGCATAATACCCAGAATATTTATGCAAATCAATCAGTGATTAACGGATCTGACAATGTGGCATTCAAAGTGATCGTATTATCAATGAATGGAAAGTAGTCGTAGCCTCTGGCCTCAACATCCGGTAAATGACAAAAATCGGGCAGGTAGCATGGCTAAGTCGGTCGCTCCGAAGTTGGGTGTATAATCACCTATCTAGAGAATATTCATTTGCTTCTTTAATCTATCAATGTTGTCCCATATATATATATATATATATATATATATATATATATACGGGAAAACAGTTGTTGATCCCAACCGTTGGTGATATACATTCGATACACTCAAGCGAAATGAGTGGTCGGTCATGTGTGGCTGAGTTGCAAGATGTTTTGTTGAACTCCAGTGTATCGTTCCTAGAGTACACTGATCGGAAGGTGGTTCCTTACCTTGTCATAGTTGGAAAATCATTACCCAATACGTGCTTGCGGTTTTGATTGTATACTATATATGTAGAACATGAGATGAAAGCGTTTCTGCTAGATGATTAATATATTGTGGTTGATAGACATTACTATAATATCAAAAGGTTTTTGATATAAAGATATTTTGGATTCTCATAAGGGAAAAACCCGTTCCGTTATACGACATGGTCTTATGAGACATCGTTTACTTGTTCAAACTGTTTAAAACTGTTTTACTCACACTAGTCCCATGACTGACCCAAAGTTTTATTTTGTTTTGTTTTTCCCTAAACTCTTGGGTACCTAAATTTGTACGGGAAGTCAAGTAGTCGGGATTTTACAGATACACTTGGAGGGCTTGGAGCACATGGCTTCAGGATTAATTAGCTATTGTTTATTTCCGCTGTTGTTGTATGTATTGTACTTTGCAATGTTATTGTATACATATACTAATTGTATTTCAAAAGTTATGTTATATTTTATTCGTTCCGCTGTGAGATTCGTGTTTACTCTGATGATGATGTTCTTCTTCTTCTTCTTCTACTATTCTATAAGTTTCTATCTTATCTATTCTCACCCTCTAACTTCTTTCATTAACCATTTGGTTATTTTCGACTCTTGAATGTTCGATATGTGTTGTATATCGGATATCCAAGATCGTCAAAATTCGGGTCGTTACAAGGAGAAATAGAGTAGGTAATAGGGTTCCAAATAACAAGGATTCTACCAAACGGGGCTTGGGATAAGTTGTGAAGGGATGACCAGTTTGGTTTGATGTTGCAAATAGCCTTGGTAGTCGTAAAGTGGTTCAACTTTGTCTCAGCAATTGCCATAATATGAACATTATTAGAGTTAATAAGGTGACTGATTTTGTGAAGACCCGCAACTTCCCCGTAAAGGAAAGTGTCGGATAGTTCGAGAACAAGCCACAACAGAACGCATACAGAAGAACATTTCATTATATATTACAACAATGCATCAGATTACAAGAATATACAGATTATAAACGAATATTACACAGAAATATCAGAGATTTAAATTACATTTAAATACATAGCAGCGGAAAATAATACAATATACAACTAGAAGAGATATACGGATACAAAGCTTTCCGGATATCATTCCAGCTGTAAACCAGGATCCTGTGAATATAAATCTGCAAAACCAAAACTACTAGCTGCCCGTGTCAAAATAGGGGCACCCAGAGTTTAGGTTAAAACAATAAACTCCAGGTCAGTCATGGGACTGGTGTGAGAACTAAAACAGTTATTAATCTTTATTTTAAATCATTAGGTAAATCAAGGGACCACGCCGTATAACACGGAACGGGTTTCCTCCCAAGAATACCAGTGCATAAAACAAACAGCGCAATGCTAAATAAAGAAAAATGAAGCTGTTATAAGACCCAGGTCCTATCACACAATGCAACGCAAGCCGGGGGATAGGGTTTTCCCTTATAACAGCCAAAGAATGCTTGATACGTTTAAAACAAATCATTTGATACTATTATAAGTGCATAGTGTATAAAACAACTTTGAATCATAAGTATCAATCATAGGCGGCATGGGTACCATATATCATGTCGCCATATATAGGTTTACAAATAAAACCGCAAAGTCACGTATTTGGAAATTGGATTTCCATCTATGAACCGAGGCAAAAGATAGTCCTCAACCGATTCGAGACGCTCTAGCCCGCCCCTCAGGACCCAGACTCAGGTGGGCCCTTGGATCCTCAGGGCCGGTCCACCGATGTGGATTAAAATGCCTGAACATGCGTCTCCCCACCCTATGGGGTGTAAGTCTGGTCCGTCAGCCGACCAGAATGCATTCGGCCGAAACCGATATAACCGAGGCGCCTCGCAACAGCAACAACCACATAAGTCAAACTCGTCAGGGCGTGTAAAACCACTGACGCCACTTCTAGCTAGAAAGAAACGCATGCCCTCCCTGACGTCCGTCTCCCGTTTTTGGTTCATACCTGGTGTGAAACACGCGAGGTAAACGTTACACAAAGCTACGCCACAAAGGCCGTGCTTTGATCATCACCACAAGACTTTGCTTTTCAACAGAAGCCTTGATCATTTGCATCTTAGCATGCCACACAGGCAAACCATCCTATGTCAGACACACAGTCCATTTACAAGTCCGTTCTGGGTCTGAACGAAACCGGAGGCACCTAGTACCCCGCATATCCATCGATCTCCAAGTACGTCTGGACGATCACTAACTGTTTCCATCTTCTTGGGTGTACAGCCCAATCAAGATCATCAGTTATCACCCAAACGACGTGAAGACCTCCGGTCTTCTACCATCGTCTTCATCTTCGACTTATCGTCGTATCAGTTATTCAGAATGGGATGAACCCGGTCTTTCCGAATAACTCGCGTATATTTTAAATAAGTGTTACACAAACACAACATACGCCTCATTCCAATTCATTAGTCACTAACCGTAAATTAATCAAGAGAATAATTCCCCAAATATTAACCCCGAAGGCCGAAACCAACATCAGATCAATACCCAGAAAACCATTCTGCTTGGCCAACCGACAGTTAGTTTCTAAATTTTACATTCAAATCTAATTAAAGATTTAACTATCGCCTGGAGCAAAACTGGTGATACTCCATTCTCGATCTTTTCAATCTAATTAAAGATTCATTAAAACTCCACTTAGTTTTAATCTGTGACTGGGTTAAAGAATCAGTGTCATCTAAAAACACGGTTCGCGATAAACCCAAAGTCACATTCCATTAATTATCGGGTTAAAGAACGAGTGTTATTTAAAAACACTGTTCACGATAAACCCAAAAATCATTCCATTAATTATCGGGTTAAAGAACGAGTGTTATTTAAAACACTGTTCACGATAAACCCAAAAATCAATATCAATTCAATTCCAATTAAATATCATTTAATTGGTACACTTCATTAAATCTAAATTAAAAGATTTAATCTTTTCTCAACTGGGTTCAAGAACAGTGTTAGTGAAGACACCATTCACGACAAACCCAAATCACATTCATTAATTATCGGGTTAAAGAACAAGTGTTATCTAAAACACTGTTCACGATAAACCCAAAAATCAATATCAATTCAATCCCAATTAAATATTATTTAATTGGTACACTTCATTAAATCTAAATAAAAAGATTTAATCTTTTCTCAACTGGGTTCAAGAACAGTGTTAGTGAAGACACCATTCACGACAAACCCAAATCACATTCGATATTCAATACAAGGCTCTGAATAGAAAATATATCGGCTTATATTCAATATCGAATTCTACGACTAACAAATGTCGTATTGGAAATAACGATATAAATATATATCTTTCAAATTTCCATATCAACATCTGTATAATCACGAATCCCAACATCGAAATATTCCGAAGACAATTTCGATTCAAATCCACTCCAATGCAATCATTGGAAATTTTGGTTATTTTCAAAACCATTTCAAATTCAATTTATTTATTTAAAAATAAATAGAATTATAATTCTAGTTCAAAACTAGTTCATTTTGATAAAAATCTATTTTTATCCTTTCAAATATGGAGTTTTTCATCCCAATTCTTTCTAAATCATTTCTTATGATTTTACACAAATTATTACTATTTTTAATAATTTTATCAAGGCCCGTACAGTCGATTTCCATCAATGGCCATCGAACTGCACTTACAACGACCTTTTTCAAATTTGATTTGGACATAATTCCAAATCCAACCGTTAGATTTCAAATTTCTAATATTCGTTAGAAAGCTCTTTTCGATACGAACCCAACGGTTCCGGTTTTAGGAGAATCCGACGGTCGGATCTCCCGCAATGTCCGTTTGAAATAAATGGTCGAAATTCGCGAACTGCCGCGGCGCGGCGCGTTCTATTCAGGCCATTATATTATATATATAATATATATAATATATATTTCGTCGATTTCTATTCAAAACGAATTATATAAATAGTTTTAAAATCGTTTCAAAAGCTATTTCAACTTTCTTTTCAATTCAAATCAAAATTGAATTCTTCTTTATAAATTCGTTTTAAAATCCATTTCTATTCAATTCAAATTTCAATTCAATTTGAATTCATTTCAATTCGCTTTCAATTCAATTCGAATTCGTTTTCAATTCAATTCATTTCGAAATCGTTTTCAATTCAATTCGAATTCGTTTTCAATTCAATTCATTTCGAAATCGTTTTCAATTCAATTCGAATTCGTTTTCAATTCAATTCATTTCGAAATCGTTTTCAATTCAATTCATTTCGAAATCGTTTTCAATTCAATTCGAATTCGTTTTCAATTCAATTCATTTCGAAATCGTTTTCAATTCATTTCATTTCGAAATCGTTTTCAATTCAATTCATTTCGAAATCGTTTTCAATTCAATTCGAATTCGTTTTCAATTCAATTCATTTCGAAATCGTTTTCAATTCAATTCGAATTCGTTTTCAATTCAATTCATTTCGAAATCGTTTTCAATTCAATTCGAATTCGTTTTCAATTCAATTCATTTCGAAATCGTTTTCAATTCAATTCGAATTCGTTTTCAATTCAATTCATTTCGAAATCGTTTTCAATTCAATTCATTTCGAAATCGTTTTCAATTCAATTCGAATTCGTTTTCAATTCAATTCATTTCGAAATCGTTTTCAATTCAATTCATTTCGAAATCGTTTTCAATTCAATTCATTTCGAAATCGTTTTCAATTCAATTCATTTCGAAATCGTTTTCAATTCATTTTGAATTCGTTTTCAATTCAATTCATTTCGAAATCGTTTTCAATTCGATTCATTTCGAAATCGTTTTTAAAATCGATATAAATATCGTTCACGTCAAAATGGCGTCAATCTAATCAACATGGCTTCATATATTCCTTTATTTTCAAATATTCTATTTCAAATATTTCTTTTTCAAATATTTCTTTTTCAAAACTGGAATGAGGCCCAATCAATTACCATATAAAATTAATTATATGGATTTTCATACAACACATGTATATAATAGCATTGAAAATAATCAACCATCAACCAAAGTGCACTACACTGTATAAGCATCAAATATAGATATTCAACGCTTATAACAGCCTGTCAATCAATCGATCGACATATTTAATCAATCAGGATGAGTGAACTTCAAATTTCATCCTAACACCCGTGTGGGGTTTCAAACAATCAAACACATATTTTATTTGTGCAGTTGGGCGATGTGTAAAATTTATCGACCCAATCAACGTCATTCAAATAGGTGTACATAAACAAACCGTTCGGTTTATAAATGAATATTTTATTTTATTCACTTCACGTTAAAAATTATATTTTTAACGATAAAACATTTTATTCCAACCTATGAATTTCTATTCGGTTCATTCTTTAAATAAAATGCTATTTTTATTTTTCTAACTTATTTTAGAAAATTTCGGCGGCATAACGGCACGATACTAGAAACGGGACAAGGCCTAGCCTTATCCCCGGTCTAGTGAAGGCCCACGCCATTCACACATCAATCAAATTCACTTTCGTTATGCAAACCACAAAATTTGGAGTAAGGGTCTATCCTAGCCTTACTCCTTCGCCTTATAACGGCGCACGTCTAATCCTAACCAATTTATCGATTCGATTTTTCACACCACAAACCACATTCAAACCAATATCACAATCAATAACCAAACAGCCAAACAAACAAGTCCATGGTCTGTGGACGATTGTGTCGGGTGCTACTAAACACCGTCTGCATCCTAGTATATATATATAACTAGAAAAAGTAAATTGAAAGGTGAGAAATTCTCACTTTATAGCTATCCTAGCTCCACGGCTCTTCTTTTGCAGAAGTCTTCGTCTTTTCGCCTTTTTGTCACCTTCGTTGCCCAAGGCCACTATATATATAAAAATCGAATTTTTATTTCAAAGTTCAATATATAAAAATCGAATTTTTATTTCCAAGTTCAATATATAAAAATCGAATTTTTACTTCAAAGTTCAATATATAAAAATCGAATTTTTATTTCCAAGTTCAATATATAAAAATCGAATTTTTACTTTTGCTTTCAACATATAAAAATATGATTTTTACTTTTGCAAGTTCAAATCTTTTTCTACTAAAAGATTAAACCCTTTTTTTTTCCTATTTTAAAGTTCAAGATAAAATCAGTTTTTCTCTTTTATAAAAATGCAGTTTTTAGTTTCTTTTTTTTTTAAATCTTTTTAAAAAATCTCAGTTTTAATTTAAAAATAAATTTAGTTTTTACTTTATAAATAAATCAGTTTTATTCTTTTTTTTTTAAAAAAACTCAGTTTTAAATTCTTAAAAAAAACAGGTTTAAATCAGTTTCAATTTTATTTATAAATCAGTTTTAAAATCATGTTCAAATCAGTTTTCAATTCTTATTTATAAATCAGTTTTAAAACCATGTTCAAATCAGTTTTCAATTCTTTATATATATAAAAAAAACAGTTTTAAACGTTATATAAAATCAGTTTTCTAAATCAAAAAAAGAAAAGTATTTAATCCTCTTTTTTTTTCTGTTTTTAAATTACTTCCTAAAATCGGTATTTACAGAATAAATAAAATAAAATATTAAAAGAGAAATAAATAAAATACTTACTGATTTGCTGCGAAAGGGGGGGGGGAAGAAGATGCCGTCGAAATCTGGTGGGGGGGGGAGTCGTCGGCTGTTCGCAGAGGGAAAAAGGGGGGGGGTCTCGTCAGCGACGTGGCGGTGAAGGCAAGGGAGGCGCGGCGGCTTCGCTTCAGGGGGGGGAGAAAGAAGATCGGAGGGTGTGCGATGGGGGGTTCGGCGGTCGTGGGCTGTCGGGGGGCGGTGGCGTCGAATCGTTTGCTAGGTTTTTTTTTTTTTTTTTCTTTTTTTTTTCTCTGGTTATAATCGAATGAGGGGGGGGGCCAAGCAGGAGATAAGGAGGGAGGGAAGAGTTTTTTTTTTTTTTTATTTTTTTATTATTTTATTATTTAAATTTGCAAAAGGGGTTGACTTTTACATACGACCTCGAAACGAGGCCCACCGCCTGTCGCCCATAGCGTTTTACCCCCATTCCGAACACAATGTGATATGTATCGCAAGCTGATTCGATTGTTACAATCAGTTTCCTTTTGAATTTTCATTTAAATCACTATATTGAATTTTAAACGTACATTTCGATTTACCGGGGTCACATACTAACTAGAAAAATTCCCGAAAAATATTTTCTAGCTTCGTATTGACGATACGGTTCTAATAAAACTAGTTTCGTCGAATTCTGAGACCGTTAGAAAAATGGCCATTTTCCAGTCGATTAAAATCAACTGAAACTGGTCAAACGCGTTTTCCTTTGCCACGCTCACATATTGATTCGAATAATTATGAAATTTGAAACCTAGCAATAACTTGACACTGCGGACCCAACAAAAGTGGTTTCGTCGAAATCCGAGGTCGTTTGCAAAATGTCCATTTTTAAGGGCCTGAATTCCATAGCGACTATTCAGAATTTTCAACTGGACTTATCTTTTGATTCCCGATATGAAATCTTGATTTTTTGGATTCGTTGGAAAGATATTCACTATTAGATTCCATTATTTTTGGTTTCACTAAAATCCGGATTGTTTTGCACTCGGTACATTCAATTGAAGTTTGAAATCGAATTATCGAACTACCGCGCCATTTTCAATTCTATTTATAATTATATATAATTATTTATATTCTAACGACGACGTATATAATATATACGATCGAATTATATTCAAAATAAATTTCTCGTCGATCTTATCTAAAATAATTCATTTTAAATATTCAAAATTCGCGAAAATTGCCAAAATAAAAATTTCAAACTGGCTCGCATTTTACGGGTTGTTACAATCTCCCCCACTTAAAACTTTTCGTCCCCGAAAAGGAACAAAGTCGAAAGTGGTTTGATTATTCAACACTATATTCGATCTGGCTTCCATTCTCCAACTCTTTAGTTTCTGAGAATTTTCAAAATCTCAAAAAATTTGGCTAACACCCTAAATTTTTGAAAAATTTCGCCATAACCTCCCCTGCACCGGGAGCATCGGGGAATTTCAAATAGCTTCCCCGGTCCTTCAGATCTCAAAAAGAAAAAGAAAAAGCCAAGCGGCTAGCCAATAGGCTCACAAAATCATCATCACCCAAACAAAACAGGAAATTATGTAGTAAACATGTAACTATTTGTCGGGCAAACAAATTTTATTCTCTGGCTCTAGCCTCCTTGCTATGACCTGTTCAATGATATATATGTATATGCAAGCAAACGCAACCAACCTTCGATATAATTCAATATTTGGTTCTGTTAGGCTAAATGGCTAAAAATTAGCAAACAACTAAACAAACAACACAAACATCAATCAATTAGTGAATTAGAGTTTCAAATCCATAATTTTGATACATATACAAAAATCAGATTCTTGATGCCAAATCACAACAATAAATCCTATGTAGCTTTGGTTCTCACACCAGTCAATAGGAAATATATAGAAATCACACCTTCGGAGCACGAACATAAATATCGATGATGCCATGGTCATTATCAACATCATCTCCGGGCGACTAGAGTGTGATTCTATATCTATTCAATATATTAAAACTTTGAATATACGTTTGCAAGGCGTATATGCAAATTCTTTATATACTGAATTGTCCAAATCTATATAAATAAATAATCAACTACGAATAATTGAATTAAATTTTCAAAACAAAATTTGTTTTCATTTTCAAAAATATACTCTTCACACTCGTTCTAGGATACTACTGATCCTATCTCTAACGAGTCATTCCATTGGATATTGCTAATCCAATATCTGATGAATTCTTTCGTATGGTTCTAATGTGTCTTGTTCTCTGAGCTTTGTAAACCAAAGCTCTGATACCACCTGTGAAATAGCCGCAACTTCCCCGTAAAGGAAAGTGTCGGATAGTTCGAGAACAAGCCACAACAGAACGCATACAGAAGAACATTTCATTATATATTACAACAATGCATCAGATTACAAGAATATACAGATTATAAACGAATATTACACAGAAATATCAGAGATTTAAATTACATTTAAATACATAGCAGCGGAAAATAATACAATATACAACTAGAAGAGATATACGGATACAAAGCTTTCCGGATATCATTCCAGCTGTAAACCAGGATCCTGTGAATATAAATCTGCAAAACCAAAACTACTAGCTGCCCGTGTCAAAATAGGGGCACCCAGAGTTTAGGTTAAAACAATAAACTCCAGGTCAGTCATGGGACTGGTGTGAGAACTAAAACAGTTATTAATCTTTATTTTAAATCATTAGGTAAATCAAGGGACCACGCCGTATAACACGGAACGGGTTTCCTCCCAAGAATACCAGTGCATAAAACAAACAGCGCAATGCTAAATAAAGAAAAATGAAGCTGTTATAAGACCCAGGTCCTATCACACAATGCAACGCAAGCCGAGGGATAGGGTTTTCCCTTATAACAGCCAAAGAATGCTTGATACGTTTAAAACAAATCATTTGATACTATTATAAGTGCATAGTGTATAAAACAACTTTGAATCATAAGTATCAATCATAGGCGGCATGGGTACCATATATCATGTCGCCATATATAGGTTTACAAATAAAACCGCATAGTCACGTATTTGGAAATTGGATTTCCATCTATGAACCGAGGCAAAAGATAGTCCTCAACCGATTCGAGACGCTCTAGCCCGCCCCTCAGGACCCAGACTCAGGTGGGCCCTTGGATCCTCAGGGCCGGTCCACCGATGTGGATTAAAATGCCTGAACATGCGTCTCCCCACCCTATGGGGTGTAAGTCTGGTCCGTCAGCCGACCAGAATGCATTCGGCCGAAACCGATATAACCGAGGCGCCTCGCAACAGCAACAACCACATAAGTCAAACTCGTCAGGGCGTGTAAAACCACTGACGCCACTTCTAGCTAGAAAGAAACGCATGCCCTCCCTGACGTCCGTCTCCCGTTTTTGGTTCATACCTGGTGTGAAACACGCGAGGTAAACGTTACACAAAGCTACGCCACAAAGGCCGTGCTTTGATCATCACCACAAGACTTTGCTTTTCAACAGAAGCCTTGATCATTTGCATCTTAGCATGCCACACAGGCAAACCATCCTATGTCAGACACACAGTCCATTTACAAGTCCGTTCTGGGTCTGAACGAAACCGGAGGCACCTAGTACCCCGCATATCCATCGATCTCCAAGTACGTCTGGACGATCACTAACTATTTCCATCTTCTTGGGTGTACAGCCCAATCAAGATCATCAGTTATCACCCAAACGACGTGAAGACCTCCGGTCTTCTACCATCGTCTTCATCTTCGACTTATCGTCGTATCAGTTATTCAGAATGGGATGAACCCGGTCTTTCCGAATAACTCGCGTATATTTTAAATAAGTGTTACACAAACACAACATACGCCTCATTCCAATTCATTAGTCACTAACCGTAAATTAATCAAGAGAATAATTCCCCAAATATTAACCCCGAAGGCCGAAACCAACATCAGATCAATACCCAGAAAACCATTCTGCTTGGCCAACCGACAGTTAGTTTCTAAATTTTACATTCAAATCTAATTAAAGATTTTACTATCGCCTGGAGCAAAACTGGTGATACTCCATTCTCGATCTTTTCAATCTAATTAAAGATTCATTAAAACTCCACTTAGTTTTAATCTGTGACTGGGTTAAAGAATCAGTGTCATCTAAAAACACGGTTCGCGATAAACCCAAAGTCACATTCCATTAATTATCGGGTTAAAGAACGAGTGTTATTTAAAAACACTGTTCACGATAAACCCAAAAATCATTCCATTAATTATCGGGTTAAAGAACGAGTGTTATTTAAAACACTGTTCACGATAAACCCAAAAATCAATATCAATTCAATTCCAATTAAATATCATTTAATTGGTACACTTCATTAAATCTAAATAAAAAGATTTAATCTTTTCTCAACTGGGTTCAAGAACAGTGTTAGTGAAGACACCATTCACGACAAACCCAAATCACATTCATTAATTATCGGGTTAAAGAACAAGTGTTATCTAAAACACTGTTCACGATAAACCCAAAAATCAATATCAATTCAATCCCAATTAAATATTATTTAATTGGTACACTTCATTAAATCTAAATAAAAAGATTTAATCTTTTCTCAACTGGGTTCAAGAACAGTGTTAGTGAAGACACCATTCACGACAAACCCAAATCACATTCGATATTCAATACAAGGCTCTGAATAGAAAATATATCGGCTTATATTCAATATCGAATTCTACGACTAACAAATGTCGTATTGGAAATAACGATATAAATATATATCTTTCAAATTTCCATATCAACATCTGTATAATCACGAATCCCAACATCGAAATATTCCGAAGACAATTTCGATTCAAATCCACTCCAATGCAATCATTGGAAATTTTGGTTATTTTCAAAACCATTTCAAATTCAATTTATTTATTTAAAAATAAATAGAATTATAATTCTAGTTCAAAACTAGTTCATTTTGATAAAAATCTATTTTTATCCTTTCAAATATGGAGTTTTTCATCCCAATTCTTTCTAAATCATTTCTTATGATTTTACACAAATTATTACTATTTTTAATAATTTTATCAAGGCCCGTACAGTCGATTTCCATCAATGGCCATCGAACTGCACTTACAGCGACCTTTTTCAAATTTGATTTGGACATAATTCCAAATCCAACCGTTAGATTTCAAATTTCTAATATTCGTTAGAAAGCTCTTTTCGATACGAACCCAACGGTTCCGGTTTTAGGAGAATCCGACGGTCGGATCTCCCGCAATGTCCGTTTGAAATAAATGGTCGAAATTCGCGAACTGCCGCGGCGCGGCGCGTTCTATTCAGGCCATTATATTATATATATAATATATATAATATATATTTCGTCGATTTCTATTCAAAACGAATTATATAAATAGTTTTAAAATCATTTCAAAAGCTATTTCAACTTTCTTTTCAATTCAAATCAAAATTGAATTCTTCTTTATAAATTCGTTTTAAAATCCATTTCTATTCAATTCAAATTTCAATTCAATTTGAATTCATTTCAATTCGCTTTCAATTCAATTCGAATTCGTTTTCAATTCAATTCATTTCGAAATCGTTTTCAATTCAATTCGAATTCGTTTTCAATTCAATTCATTTCGAAATCGTTTTCAATTCAATTCGAATTCGTTTTCAATTCAATTCATTTCGAAATCGTTTTCAATTCAATTCATTTCGAAATCGTTTTCAATTCAATTCGAATTCGTTTTCAATTCAATTCATTTCGAAATCGTTTTCAATTCATTTCATTTCGAAATCGTTTTCAATTCAATTCATTTCGAAATCGTTTTCAATTCAATTCGAATTCGTTTTCAATTCAATTCATTTCGAAATCGTTTTCAATTCAATTCGAATTCGTTTTCAATTCAATTCATTTCGAAATCGTTTTCAATTCAATTCGAATTCGTTTTCAATTCAATTCATCTCGAAATCGTTTTCAATTCGAATTCGTTTTCAATTCAATTCATTTCGAAATCGTTTTCAATTCAATTCATTTCGAAATCGTTTTCAATTCAATTCGAATTCGTTTTCAATTCAATTCATTTCGAAATCGTTTTCAATTCAATTCATTTCGAAATCGTTTTCAATTCAATTCATTTCGAAATCGTTTTCAATTCAATTCATTTCGAAATCGTTTTCAATTCATTTTGAATTCGTTTTCAATTCAATTCATTTCGAAATCGTTTTCAATTCGATTCATTTCGAAATCGTTTTTAAAATCGATATAAATATCGTTCACGTCAAAATGGCGTCAATCTAATCAACACGGCTTCATATATTCCTTTATTTTCAAATATTCTATTTCAAATATTTCTTTTTCAAATATTTCTTTTTCAAAACTGGAATGAGGCCCAATCAATTACCATATAAAATTAATTATATGGATTTTCATACAACACATGTATATAATAGCATTGAAAATAATCAACCATCAACCAAAGTGCACTACACTGTATAAGCATCAAATATAGATATTCAACGCTTATAACAGCCTGTCAATCAATCGATCGACATATTTAATCAATCAGGATGAGTGAACTTCAAATTTCATCCTAACACCCGTGTGGGGTTTCAAACAATCAAACACATATTTTATTTGTGCAGTTGGGCGATGTGTAAAATTTATCGACCCAATCAACGTCATTCAAATAGGTGTACATAAACAAACCGTTCGGTTTATAAATGAATATTTTATTTTATTCACTTCACGTTAAAAATTATATTTTTAACGATAAAACATTTTATTCCAACCTATGAATTTCTATTCGGTTCATTCTTTAAATAAAATGCTATTTTTATTTTTCTAACTTATTTTAGAAAATTTCGGCGGCATAACGGCACGATACTAGAAACGGGACAAGGCCTAGCCTTATCCCCGGTCTAGTGAAGGCCCACGCCATTCACACATCAATCAAATTCACTTTCGTTATGCAAACCACAAAATTTGGAGTAAGGGTCTATCCTAGCCTTACTCCTTCGCCTTATAACGGCGCACGTCAAATCCTAACCAATTTATCGATTCGATTTTTCACACCACAAACCACATTCAAACCAATATCACAATCAATAACCAAACAGCCAAACAAACAAGTCCATGGTCTGTGGACGATTGTGTCGGGTGCTACTAAACACCGTCTGCATCCTAGTATATATATATAACTAGAAAAAGTAAATTGAAAGGTGAGAAATTCTCACTTTATAGCTATCCTAGCACCACGGCTCTTCTTTTGCAGAAGTCTTCGTCTTTTCGCCTTTTTGTCACCTTCGTTGCCCAAGGCCACTATATATATAAAAATCGAATTTTTATTTCAAAGTTCAATATATAAAAATCGAATTTTTATTTCCAAGTTCAATATATAAAAATCGAATTTTTACTTCAAAGTTCAATATATAAAAAATCGAATTTTTATTTCCAAGTTCAATATATAAAAATCGAATTTTTACTTTTGCTTTCAACATATAAAAATATGATTTTTACTTTTGCAAGTTCAAATCTTTTTCTACTAAAAGATTAAACCCTTTTTTTTTTCCTATTTTAAAGTTCAAGATAAAATCAGTTTTTCTCTTTTATAAAAATGCAGTTTTTAGTTTCTTTTTTTTTTAAAATCTTTTTAAAAAATCTCAGTTTTAATTTAAAAATAAATTTAGTTTTTACTTTATAAATAAATCAGTTTTATTCTTTTTTTTTTTAAAAAAACTCAGTTTTAAATTCTTAAAAAAAACAGGTTTAAATCAGTTTCAATTTTATTTATAAATCAGTTTTAAAATCATGTTCAAATCAGTTTTCAATTCTTATTTATAAATCAGTTTTAAAACCATGTTCAAATCAGTTTTCAATTCTTTATATATATAAAAAAAAACAGTTTTAAACGTTATATAAAATCAGTTTTCTAAATCAAAAAAAGAAAAGTATTTAATCCTCTTTTTTTTCTGTTTTTAAATTACTTCCTAAAATCGGTATTTACAGAATAAATAAAATAAAATATTAAAAGAGAAATAAATAAAATACTTACTGATTTGCTGCGAAAGGGGGGGGGAAGAAGATGCCGTCGAAATCTGGTGGGGGGGGGAGTCGTCGGCTGTTCGCAGAGGGAAAAAGGGGGGGGTCTCGTCAGCGACGTGGCGGTGAAGGCAAGGGAGGCGCGGCGGCTTCGCTTCAGGGGGGGGAGAAAGAAGATCGGAGGGTGTGCGATGGGGGGTTCGGCGGTCGTGGGCTGTCGGGGGGCGGTGGCGTCGAATCGTTTGCTAGGTTTTTTTTTTTTCTTTTTTTTTTCTCTGGTTATAATCGAATGAGGGGGGGGCCAAGCAGGAGATAAGGAGGGAGGGAAGAGTTTTTTTTTATTTATTTATTTTTTTATTATTTTATTATTTAAATTTGCAAAAGGGGTTGACTTTTACATACGACCTCGAAACGAGGCCCACCGCCTGTCGCCCATAGCGTTTTACCCCCATTCCGAACACAATGTGATATGTATCGCAAGCTGATTCGATTGTTACAATCAGTTTCCTTTTGAATTTTCATTTAAATCACTATATTGAATTTTAAACGTACATTTCGATTTACCGGGGTCACATACTAACTAGAAAAATTCCCGAAAAATATTTTCTAGCTTCGTATTGACGATACGGTTCTAATAAAACTAGTTTCGTCGAATTCTGAGACCGTTAGAAAAATGGCCATTTTCCAGTCGATTAAAATCAATTGAACCTGGTCAAACGCGTTTTCCTTTGCCACGCTCACATATTGATTCGAATAATTATGAAATTTGAAACCTAGCAATAACTTGACACTGCGGACCCAACAAAAGTGGTTTCGTCGAAATCCGAGGTCGTTTGCAAAATGTCCATTTTTAAGGGCCTGAATTCCATAGCGACTATTCAGAATTTTCAACTGGACTTATCTTTTGATTCCCGATATGAAATCTTGATTTTTTGGATTCGTTGGAAAGATATTCACTATTAGATTCCATTATTTTTGGTTTCACTAAAATCCGGATTGTTTTGCACTCGGTACATTCAATTGAAGTTTGAAATCGAATTATCGAACTACCGCGCCATTTTCAATTCTATTTATAATTATATATAATTATTTATATTCTAACGACGACGTATATAATATATACGATCGAATTATATTCAAAATAAATTTCTCGTCGATCTTATCTAAAATAATTCATTTTAAATATTCAAAATTCGCGAAAATTGCCAAAATAAAAATTTCAAACTGGCTCGCATTTTACGGGTTGTTACAGATTTATAATTGTTTGTCAAGAGGATTTGCACCCCTAACATTCCAAAAGGCAATTTTATCAATCATTGAGATGATAGGGATGCAGCAGCTCGGGTTTTTACACCAGACGAACAATTCAAGGTTGAAGAATGAGATGGCAAATTGAGAACAGCCTGTTCAATTGAAATATTAGCTGATTTATCAAGATCTACACAAGTAGCTTTTTTTGGAAGACCTCTACTCCTTTTGAATACTCTATTTCTAGGAATAGGAAAAGTAGGAGATTTAGATACCTTTGGAGCAGAAGGAGCTGAATTCAAAGAAATTAGAGGACTTGAAGATGCTGAAGCAAGGTTAATGTCTCTAAAAATTTGGTTAGGAAGAGAAAGAGAATTATATGGAGAGTGAAATTGAAGGGGATTGAAAGGGATGATGGAATTAGCAACACCATCTGGCGTAGATAATGCAGTTTAACCATGACCATGGTTAGAAGGCATATTAGATGCATGTTCATGCACCAGGTCACATTCAGTAGCACCATCGTCATGATCTTCAAGGATTCCAAACGGGTTGCTAACTTGTATGATGTTGCTAATTCCAATGAAGGGATCAGACACCGCCTTATCTTTTAGCAAATGCTGATTAGACACAGATTTATTAGCTGAATTCTTTTTGCCAGTAGCAGTAAAATTGAAAACTTCAGAGGCACTGCTCTTATTTCCACTTTCTAAACTTTGATCACAGGGAATTTCCTTATCTTTTACCTTATTTGCATTCATCACTTCATCGTTTGAGATATTAACTTCAGTACTACTCCCTTGAATTATCACTTCCTCCTCAATTTCCTTTTCTACCTCAATGGCTGGCTTTGATACTCTCTTCCAATATCCTTTAACATTTTTATTTCTTTTCTTATGCACCATCGTAAATCCTCATTCAGTTGCACTCTCATCTTTCTCATTAGACATATCATTCCTAGTTAATCCCTCAGTTCTCAAATGTTTGTCACCATTATTCACCTTAGTCACTTTAGCTTCCTTCATTTTATCATTATGCTTCTCACAATTGACAGTTTCATAGCCAAAATTTTTACATTTAGTACAAATCATAGGCCTCCATGTATATTCAACAACAATATCAGGACACGTATCATCACCCACCGCCAAAAAATCCGGTAATTCCATTTCAGGGCTGACTTCTACTAGACATTTAGCGTAATCAAATATTTTCATTTTCTCAGTATTTTCATCATAACAAAGCACTTTACCCACATGACAAGCAACCCAATTAATCCCAATCAAAGACCACAATAAGAAAGGAATTCGAGAAAAGTGTACCCAAATAGGGATTGACTTAACTGCGGCCTTTGCAGAAGATAATGATGGAGTCCAGTTCGCTATTATGAACATCTGACCACGAATAAACGTGGGATCTTTCGTAAGAACAATAAATTTGTCTTGCAGATTAGAAAATTTGAAAAAGTAATTCTGCTTGTCAAAATACATTTCATAATCTCCTTTAAGTTTCCACACTCGGTCTAAATGTTGTTTCACTGCCATATAATTGACATTATCTGCCAAGAAAGATCCCATTAAGCAATCAGACCAAGATTTAGTTCCTTCTTCCATAACCACTTTAGGCGGAGGAACAGAGTGACCTTTGTAATTCACTTCAAAATGAATTGGAACATAATTCCCAACATTTCTAGGTTTAGAATAAAATAGAGAGGAGAATTTGACCTGAGAGGAAGCATTGATTAGTGAAGGATTCAAATTCGTAGACAACGAGGCACCAGAGTCATTAGGCAGAAGAGGAGGATTAGAAGAATTCGAAGGAGGTAAAGGAGGAGGAGGAATCTGAGGAGGATCAGGGATGGGACGGTCAAAGGGGAGGAGAGAGGAAGAAGCGGCTGCGTCAGTCAATTACCATATAATGTTATTTATATGGATTTCATACAACACATGTATATATCAACAATGATAAATAATCAACCATCAGCCAGAGTGCACTACACGACTGGATAAGCATTAAATATAAATAATTAACGCTTACAAAAGTCTGTCAACCAATCGATTGACATACAACTAAACAATTGGGATTAGTGTATATCAAATATCATCCCAATACCCGTGTGAGGTTTCAATCAACACACACAGATTTGATTTGTGCAGTTGGGCGAAGTGTAAAATATATCATCCCAATCAATATCAGTCAAATGGGTGTACACAAACAAATCGTCTGATTTGTAAATGAATATTTATTTTCAACACATGACCATTTTATATGGTTCATATATTCAATAAAAATTATATTTTTATTGTTCAAATATTTAATTCCACACATGAATATTTTAATCATTCAATAAAAATGATATTTTTGTTGTTCAAAAATTTATTCATTAAATAAAAATGATATTTTTATTGTTCAAATATTTTATTCCATACATGAATACAATACAGTCAATCCAATCCAAACAAACATTAATGGTTTGTACAATCAACAGTGTCGGGTGCTACTAAGCACCGTCTACATCCTAGTATATATTTAACTGTAAATAATTAGAGTGAGAAGGAGTTCTCACTATCGGTTTCCACTCTACCAGTTTTATTTCTGAATTTCTGAACAGTTTGGATTTGATTTTGCCCGAAATTCCAACGTGTTCCAAATTGGACCCAGTCAGTCTTGTTGTGAAGCTCTCGTCCCCACTATCGTAATGAATCCAGTTTCGCGTGATTTGGACCTCGTATGCCAAAGTCACATATTTTTAAACATTTGATTATTAAACGAGATTATTAACTCAATAATTATTTTAATTAATAACGTTAAAAATAAATGTTACCTTTTCTAATTTAAAACCTGGAAACCCAAACCCGATGTCGACCTCAGCTTCAAACTCAAAACCGTCGCTGTCATTCGCCTCAGGGCGCCGGATCCTGATCAGAGTTCGCCATGTCGAACCCATATGGAACCCGCGCCTCCCCCTTGGATTGCGTGCAGCTCGACGCCATCTTCCTCCCCAGGATCGACGATGAACGACGATCATTTCCGCTCGAATTACGAGCGAATCCCATTACGATAATTCATGAGTCCTATACAGATTGAAAGCCCTCTCTTCATACTAGAATTTTTGTTTTGAATTAACGATTTAAATTGCAGCGATTTGGGAGAATTTCGAGGATAAAAATCGAATCTTTCTGACCATTCTTTATTGAGAGTGGCGGCTAGGGTTTTAGAATACGATGTTGGGTATTTATATTAAATTAGTAATAAAAAATGTGCTTTTGCATATGAACTCCAAATCAAACCCAACATCTACGGCCTCTAGCCAAATACCCCCATTCCGGACATAATGGGATATGTTTGTAAGCTAATTCGACTGTTTCGAATAGTTTTTCTTTAAAATTAAAATATAAATCAATATATATTGAATTCAAACGTACATTTTAATTTACCGGGGCCACATACTGACTCCAAAAAAATAAATCTAGCTATGTTTTGACGATGCGGTCCTAACAAAACTAATTTCATCGAATTTGGAGACCGTTTGAAAATTGGTCATTTTCCAGTCAATTAAATTCAAACTGAAATTACCAAACGCGTTTAACTAAACCATGCTCACATGTTAATTCCAAAAATTATGAAAATTGGAATCTCGCAATAATTTGACATTCCGGATCCAACAAAAGTGGTCTTCTCGAAAACTGAGGTCGTTTGCAAAATGGCTATTTTTAAGGACTATATATATATATATATATATATATATGTAAATTCCATAGTGACTATTCTGAATTTTCAACTGGACATAACCATTTATTCCCATTATGAAATCTAGATTTTCCACATTCGTTGGAAAGATATTTTCAAATAGATTCAAATATTTCTTGTTTCATTTAAATCCGGTTAATTTTGAATCCTGTACATTCAAATGAAATATGAAATCGAATTTTCAAACTAACACGCCACTTCAAGCTCGTTATATAATTAAAATAAAATTATTCGTTCTAACTTCAATTTAAATAAATTTTTCTTTATTATTATTTGAAATAAATCATTTTAAATATTCAAAATCCATTAAAATAACTAAAACAAATTTTTTAAATTGGTTCCGATTTTCCGGGTTGTTACAATCTCCCCCACTTAAAATCTTTTCGTCCTCGAAAAGGAACGGAGCTGAAAGTTGTTTAACTAATCATCTAAACTTTCATTCTGGCTTCCATTCTTCAACTTTTCAGTCTCTAAGAATTTTCAAATTCTTCAAAAAAAATTGGCTAACTCCTTAAATTTTCAAAAAATTTCTCCATAATCTCCTTTGTACGGGAGACATTTAAAACCGCAACTAACCATGCAGGGCCCTCATCAATCCAAAAGAAAAAGAAAAAGCCAAGCGGCTAGCCAATCGGCTCATAAAATCATCCAAACCCAATAAATTAGTAAACATGTACCTATTTGTCGGGGATACAATTTTATTCCTCTTCTTAGCTTCCATGCTATGACGTGTTCAATATATATACATGTAAGCAATTTCAAACAATTCTCAATTCAGTTCAATATTTGATTCAATTTGGCTAATTTTACCTTCGTTTCTCTTACTGGTTTTATGGTTCCAATATATTTTTATTAGTTACACTAATAATCAAACAACACAACTAGCAATCAATTTGTGAATTACCTTCTCAAACATATATCTTTAATATATATAATCAAAAATCATATTTTTGACGCCAAATCACAATAATATATTCCAAATATATTTTGGTTCTCACACCAGTCAATTGTAAACATATAGGTACCCCACTTTCGTCACTCGAACACAAATTCTGATTATGATATATCAATCATCATAATCATCTCCGGGCGACTAGATTGTGATTCTATATCTATCTAGTATATTTAAGACTTCAAATACACGTGGATCAGACGTATATTAAAATCTCTATATACTTGATTGTCCAAATACAATATGAAATAAATATTAAAATACGTATAATATGGTTTAAATTTTCAAAACAAAATTTGTTTTTGTTTTTATTTTTAAAAATAACACTCTTCCAACTCATTCTAGGATACTACTGATCCCATCTCTAACCAGTCATTCTTATAGATATTACTAATCCAATCTCTGATGAATTCTTTTGTTTGGTTCTAATATGTCTTGTTCTCAAGCTCTGCAAAACCAGAGCTCTGATACCAACTGAAATGACCCGAACTTCCCCGTAAAGGAAAGCCCGGATTGAGTTGAGAACACGAAAATCAGAACACAGACAGATGAACATTTCATTGGTTGTTACAACAATTTACATCAGAGTACAAGAATATAACAAAGTATGAATAAATATTACATATAGGAAAATATCAAAGATTTAAAATTACATTGCAGCGGAAAAATAATACATAACACAAATGAAAGAAATATACGGATACAGAGCATTCCGAATATAGCTCCAGCTATAAATATAGGATCCTGTGAAAATAATACCTGCAAAACCAAAACTACTAGCTGCTCGTGTGGAAAAATAGAGACACCTAGAGTTTAGGTTAAAATAATAAACTCCAGGTCAGTTATGTGACTGGTGTGAGAACTAAAACAGTTATTTAAACTTTACTTTGGAAATAAAGTAAATCAAGGGATCACGCCGTATAACACGGAACGGTTTTCCTCGCAAGAATACCAGTGCATACAACAAAAAGCGTAATGCTTTTTGGAAAAATGAAGCTATTATAGGACTCATGTCCCATCACATAATGCAACGCAAGCCGGAGGATAGAGTTTTCCCTTATAATAGTAAAACATGCTTGGTACGTTCAAAACAAATCATTTGATACTATTATAAGTGCATAGTGTATAAAACAATTTCAAATATAAATGTATCAATCATAGGCTACATGGGTACCATCTATCATGTCGCCATACTAGGTTCTACAACTAAAACCGAAATGTCACGTATTGGAAGTTGGATTTCCATCTTTGAACCAAGGCAAGGGATCGTCCTTACCGACTTCGAGACAATCTAGCCTACCATGTCTTAGGCATGTACCCAGTCAATCCTTGGATCGTCAGGGCCGTTCCACACGAAGTGGATTAAAATGCCTGAACAATGCGTTTCCCCGTCCTATGGGGCATAAGTCTGGTCAGTATGTCGACCATGTCATCCACCGTCCCCGTAGTGACCGATATATCTGAGGCGCCTCACTATCCATCATCCACATAACTAAAATGTCTAGGCTCCATACATGACACCACTCCTAGATAGAAAGAAACGCTTGTCCTTCCTGAGGTCCTCTCCTATTTCTGGTTCACACTGGGGTATGAGGCACGCGAATTAACGCTGTACCCAAAGCTATACCTTTTAAGGCCATCCTTTGATCATCAACCACAAGACTCTGCTTTTTAATAAAAGCTTTGATCATTTGCATCTCAACATGCCAAATAGGCAATTCACGCCATGCGACTGATGTCTATCGATATATAACCTCTAAGCTCGTACGTCTCAGAGAAGGGTGTTAAGCAAAAGAATAAATTCTCTACCACCAAACAGATATATATTTAAAAGAAGTCAATCACATAGAATAAAATCCAATGTCAGACCCACATCCATTTACAAGTTTGTTCTGGGTATGAACGAAGCCGGAGGCACCTTATTCCTCGTCAAATATGTCCAATACAAGAGAGAGGTCCTTGCATATTCGGTCGATCTCCAAGTACGTCTGGACTATCACCTCTTATTACCTTGTCTTGGGTGTACAGCCCAATCAAGACATCAGTAATCATCCAGACGATGTGAAGACCTCCAGTCTTCAACCACCATCTTCATCGTCGACATATCGTCGAATCAGTTATTCAGAATGGGTATAAACCCGGCCTTACCGAATAATTCGCGTATCTTACAAACAAGTGCTATGAAAATGTAATAACTTGGAAATCTGAGCCAATTTAAAATTTTTATTTTGGCAATTTTAATGAATTTTGAATATTTAAAATGAATTATTTTAAATAACAACGACGAGAAATTTATTTTGAATAGAATTAGAACGTATATATTTATATAGCTTGACGTTAGAATATAATTATTTATTTTTAATTATAAAAGGAATTGAAAATGGCGCGGTAGTTCGAAAATTCGATTTCAAATTTCAAATGAATGTACAGGATTCAAAATAAACCGGATTTTAGCGAAACCAAAAATATTAGAATCTAATTGAGAATATCTTTCCAACGAATCCGAAAAATCAAAACTTCATAGCAGGGATAAAAAGTTATGCCCAGTTGAAATTTCAGAATAGTCGTTATGGAATTTTGGCCCTTAAAAATGGAAATTTTGCAAACAACCTTCGTTTTCGACGAAACCACTTTTGTTGGATCCGAGATGTCGAATTATTGCTAGGTTCCAAAATTCATAATTTTTCGAATTAATTTGTGTGCGTGGCGAAGTAAAACGTGTTTTGATAGTTTTAGTCAATTTTGATCGACCGGAAAATGGCCATTTTCAAACGGTCTTCAAATTCGATCAAATTAGTTTTGTTAGGACCGTATCGTCAATACGAAGCTAGAAATAATTTTTCGGGAATTTTTAGTATCCGTATGTAGCCCCAGTAAATTGAAATATGCGTTCAAATTCAATATATAGATTTATATTTTGATTTCGGCAGAAACTAATTATAACAGCCGAATTGGGTTACGAAACATATCCGATTGTTTTTGGAATGGGGGTAATTAGCTAGGGACGACAGTCGGGTCTTGTTTGGAGGTCAAATAAAAAGTCAACATTTTTGAGAATTAAATAAAAATAAAATAAAATCATTTGCCTTAAACCCCTCCACCCGTTACCCTTTTCCCCAATCAGAAAGTTGTGCCCCGAAATTTGAAAAAAGCGGCCCTCCCTCCACCCTCCTCCGCTGCAACCACCACCGCCTCCTTCTCCGACCTTCGTCGCCCCTCTCTGACCCGCCGCCACCTCCTCATTTCCCCCCTTTCTTTCTCCTTCGCGAATCCCAAAACCCAACTGGCCAAATCCGATCTGAAACGCGCAACCCCCCCTGAGCGCCACCGCACCGCCATGGACCCACTGCCGCCGCCACTTCTGTCCGCCTCCACCACTCCGGTGACGCCCCCTCTCCCCTTATCTCTTTCCTTCCTCTTTCCCTCTAATTCACACACCCCACGCCAAAAACTGATGCTCCACTGCCTATGGCCCACAACAGCCACCAGTGCACCTCCCTGACCGCCTGAGCACTTCAGTCCGCCTCCAACCGTGGCGCTCTAGACAAGAGAAAGATTGCAACAGTTTTTAAAGTGAGTTTTTTATATGCTATTGTTTTAAAATTCTGTTTTTTTTAATATATAAAGCATAGATGATAAAGATACGATTTTTATATAGAAGTTAGTAAGGTAAAAATATGATTTTTATCATATGTGAAGAATAAAAATATGATTTTTATATAGTAGAGAATAAAAATATGATTTTTATATAGTAGAGATTATAAAAATATGATTTTTATATAGTAGAGATTATAAAAATATGATTTTTATATAAAAGAGAATATAAAAATGTGATTTTTATATATGTAGTGAGTACGGATGACGAAAGTGATAAAAGGCGAGCACGACGAAGATTCCTACATATGAAGGGTCCCGGTGAATTGGTTTAGCTAATCGGTGAGAACTCCTCACTATAATTTTCTATGTTCAGTTATTTATTTTATAACTGCATATATGAACTGTTTCCCCATCGTCCACAGACCATGGACGACTTGTTTGTTTGATTGCGTTTGGATTGATTTGTTTGTGTGAAAATTGATTGTGAGGTGGAATGGAAAGTAAAAATTCATGTGTTGAATAGAGTAAAAATTCATGTGTTGAAAAGAGTAAAAATTCATGTGTTGAATAGAGTAAAAATTCATGTGTTGAATAAAAATATAAAGATTCATGTGTTGAATAAAATATAAATTCATATGTTGAATAGAGTAAAAATTCATGTGTTGAATAAAATAAAAATCATGTGTTGAATAGAATAAAATTCATGTGTTTAAATAAAAATATATATTCATATGTTGAAATAAAATACATATTCATGTGGTGAAGTAAAATAAATATTCATTAACAAATCGAACGATTAGTTTATGTACACCGATTTGACTGATATTGATTCGGACGATAAATTTTACACATCGCCCAACTGCACAAATAAAATATGTGTTTGATTGATTGAAGCCCCACACGGGTGTTGGGATGATATTGACGTACACTAATCCCAATAGTTTAGTAGTATGTCGACCGATGGGTTGACAGACTGTGTAAGCGTTAATTATTTATATTTAATGCTTATGCAGTTGTGTGGTGCACTTTGGATGATGGCTGATGATTTATCATTGCTGTTATATACATGTGTTGCAGAAAAGCCATATAATTAACATTATATGGTAATTGATTGGGCCTCATTCCAATTGTGAAAATAAGGAATATTATAATAGAAAATTCATGTGTTGAATAAAAATAGAAAGATTCATGTATTGAATAAAATATAAATTCATGTGTTGAATAGTATAAATTCATGTGTTGAATAGAATAAATTCATGTGTTGAATAGAATAAATTCATGTGATGAATAGAATAAATTCATGTGTTGAATAGAAGAAAAATACATGTGTTGAATAAAATATATATTCATGTGTTGAATAAAAGAAAATTCATGTGTTGAAGAAAATATTCATTTGTTGACTAGAATAACAAAGTTATTGAAATATATAAAGCCGTGTTGGTTTGATATGCGCCATTTTTACGTGAACGATATTTATATTGATTTTATTCATTTTTATAATGAATATAGAAAAGGAAGTGATTTCAAAATATAACGTTTTGAAAATATTATCATTTATAGATTAATGATATGAAATATTCAATTTTGACTAGAAATTGAATATGAAGTTGAAATCGTTTTGAAAACGAATTTAAAACGATTTATAAAATACGTTTTGAAAGGAAATCGACAAAATATACATAATTTATATATTATGTATATATATTAAATGGCCGGAATAGAACGCACCGCGCCACGGTAGTTCGTGAATTTCGACCATTGACTTCGAATGGATATTACGGGAGATCCGACCGTCGGATTCTCCTAATTCCAGAACCGTTGGGTTCATATCGAAAAGAGCTTTCTAACGAATATTAGAGATTTGAAATCTAACGGTTGGATTTGGAATTATGTCCAAACCAAATTGGGAAAAGGTCGCTGTAAGTGCAGTTCGATGGCCGTTGATGGAAATCGACTGCACGGGCCTTGATAAAATTATTAAAAATAGTAATAATTTGTGTAAAATCATAAGAAATGATTTGGAAAGAATTGGGATGAAAAACTCCATATTTGAAAAGATAAAAATAGTTTTTTAACGAAATGAACTAGTTTTGAACTAGAATTATAACCCCATTTATTTTTAAAATATATAAAGTGGATTTAAAAGGGTTTTAAAAGTAACCAGAATTTCCAATAATTGAATTGGTATGGATTTGAATCGAAATTATCTTCGGAATATTTCGATATTGAATTTCGTGATTATACAGATATTGTTATGGAAATTTGAAAGATAAATTTATGTCATTATTTCCAATACGATATTTGTTGGTTGTAGTATTTGATATTGAATATAAGCCGATATAATTTCTATTCAGAGCCTTGTATTTAATATCAAATGGGATTTTTGTTTATAGTGAACAGTGTTTTAAATGACATTGGTTCTTTAACCCAGTTGAAGAAAGGATGTGATTTCCCAAGTTAAGCAATCATTAATATTGATTTTTGGGAAGATTAAAACCAAGTGGAGTTTTAATGAATCTTTAATTAGATCGAAATAATCAAGAATGGAGTATCACCAGTTTTGCTCCAGACGATAGTTAAATCTTTAGTTAGATTTGAACGTGAAATGGTAATTGAATTTACCGATAACACCGTGGTGTTAGATATGAAGTATGACCACTTTTACTTCATTGGATGAATAGGTTGGGATTGGGAAATAAAATAAATGATTACTTCAATGTGGTTTGCTAATCCCGACTAATTTGAATTGATATTCAAAAGAAGATTAAAGAATAAATTTACAGAATTTATCTTTGATAAAATTAATGGGAACCTTTCCCAAAGTATAAGAATATTTGAATAAAAGAATATTCTGAATTGGAATGAGGCGTATGTTGTGTTTGTGTAACACTTGTTTATTATATACGCGAGTTATTCAGAAAGACCGAGTTTATCCCATTCTGAATAACTGATACGACGATGTGTCGAGGATGAAGACGGTGGTCGAAGACCGGAGGTCTTCACATCGTTTAGGTGATTACTGATGATCTTGATTGGGCTGTACGCCCAAGAGGAGGGAATCAGTTGGTGATCGCCCAGACGTACTTGGAGATCGATGGATATGCGAGGTACAAGGTGCCTCCGGTTTCGTTCAGACCCATAACGAACTTGTAAATGGACTGTGTGTCTGACATTGGATTTTGTTATATGTGATTGATTTCTGTTAAATTATATCTGTTTGGCGGTGGAGAATTTATTCTCTTACTTAACACCCTTCTCTGAGACGTGCGAGTTCAGGGGTTATATATTGATGTATATCAATCGCATGGAGAGAATTGCCTGTGTAGCATGCCTAAGTGGCAATTGATTAAGGCTTCTGTTGAAAAGCAAAGTCTTGTGGTTGATGATCAAAGCACCGCCTATGTGGCATAGCTTTGTGTAACGTTGATTCGCTAGCCTCACACCTTGGTTATGAACCAGAAACGGGAGAGGGCATCAGGGAGGGCATGCGTTTCCTTCTAGCTAGGATGGTGTCAGTGACCTACCAGCCCTGACATTTATATTATTTTCACCTGTATGGTTGTTTCTATTGCGAGGCGCCTCAGATATATCAGTGACTGTGTGGAGCCGATGGAGTCATTTGGCTCATTTACGCCCCAAAGGGCGGGGAAGCGCAGTGTTCAGGCATTTTAATCCACATCGATGGACCGGCCCTGACGATCCAAGGGCTCACCTGTGTCTGGGTCCTGAGGCTCGGGCTAGACAGTCTCGAATCGGTGAGCACTGTCTTTTTCCTCGGTTCACAGATGGAAATCCAACTTCCAATATGTGACATTTGTGGTTTTTATTATAGAGCCTAGTATGACGACATGATATATGGTACCCATGCCGTCTATGATTGAAATTGTTTTGACACTTGTAACACCCCGTATTTTCTGTGAATGTATTAATAACAAATTGGAGAATAATTAAATTGTAACAGAAGAATTAAGGGAAATGGGTTGCGCCATTGCATTCGTCTCGGAATTCTTCTTGGAAACGAGTCCGAGTTTGCGAGAATCGGAGTCCGTATGACAAAGTTATAGCCCTCCAAAGTTTCAGGAATTTTCAGAGTTCAAAACAGCTCGAATTCGAATTCAAATTTCGAATTCAAAACCCAGAACAGACTGGGTGGGAAATTTCCCGCCTAGTACCCAGGTCGACTGGGCAGTCGACCCCCCCTGACCAGGTCGACTGGGCAGTCGACCTGGTCCTCGAACCTGGTTTTGGGCCTGGGTGCATTCTTATGTATCAGGTCTCGTTTTCTGCCTAGATTCGTCTGCCTAAACCTATTTAAACAGCCCCAAACCTAGCCTTCTCAACACACAATTCTATTCTGCTTCTACTCTGCCTCTGTTCTAAATAAAAATAAAAATGGAGTCGCTACTCTGCTGGAATCAAAACTAGAAGCTAATCAACATCAACCTAAGCAACTCAATTCAAGCTTGAAACTTCAACAACGGTTACAGAAGATCAACTAACGTCGCTACAACTATCTTTCTTTTAGAATCCAATCAAGGCAAGTACAGTTATTTTCCGATATAAACGTTAATTCTGATTATGACATGAATTGTAAATCTAAATCTGAGATTATGTCTGTTTTGTTCTGTTTAGATCTACCTTATTATGTATTTCTTTCTGCTTTCTGTTCTATAGCCAGGCTACCACGAGCCTGAGCCAGTCTCATAAGAGATTAACATACGCTAAAATATTTGGGACAATAAAATGAATAATGCTTGAAATGGGCATGACCGATATGTGACTGATTTGAGGAAAGAACATAGGTTGAATTTGGAACTTAAGACATAAATCAAAGGCATATAATTGAACCTATGACTTGAGTTTTGTGGCATAAAGAATATTGAACATACGACTTGACAAGTTGAGGCATAAAATTTACATTGGACATATGACTTAGGAATTTGGGCATAAATTTGACCATAGGCATGTAATTAGTGTAGATACATATTACATGTTGTAAACTAGATCTGGATCTGAGCAAGCTATGTATGATAATCTGTGATTTAGGGACATAATTCAATATCTGATTTGAAGAATATGATACATGATTAAAACCTAGATTTGTGGCACATTTTAAGAAGGGGAAGATATGTGACTTAGGTGTAGAAATTAAAATTTATAATAAGATTTGAGGACTATTAAGTGTGAATACACCTAAATAGGGATTTTTGGATATATGGCATGCATTGTAATATTTGGTATAATTTATAGATGAATCTGCTGTACAATGCTAGTTTAACCAAAATGGGAACATATGTTATATGGTAAATTATGTCCATATTCTGTGTTATGTAAATTTAGGCAAACATGGTGTATATGATCATATTGTGAATCATGACAATTATTTAGGCCTAATTTATGATTAAGCAAGGCATGTAAATAGAACCTTTAGAAATATTAAATCTGCTAAATCTGTCATCTGCTAAGTCTGTTGAAAATGCCTAATCTGCTAAACCAAATATGTTGAGATGCCTAAACTACTAAATCTGTTGAGATGCCTGAACTGCTAAATCTGTTGAGATGCCTAATCTGTTATCTGCTAAATCTGCTAGTTTGCTTAATCTGCTAAATCCGTTAAGTAGCCTAATCTGCAAAATCTGTTATCTGCTATACCTGTTGAGTTGATATAATTAGTCTGTTATTGACATAATCTGAATTGACTATAGTTATGAATAATTGACATGTATATTAGGCGTGGGCATAAATGGTAAATTATTAATTAATTGGCCACAAAGATGAACATGGCTAACTCGAGGTTAGAATGAGTTTGCGGCGTAATCCTGCCCGGAACCGCCCGGCACATCCAGTGGCCGCAAACAATAGGTTCTAATGTGAGAAGTTAGTCATAATATGCTTAGACACGAGGTTAGGTCAGGCTTGTGGCAGAAGTCTGCCCGGAACCGCCCGACCCATCCAGCGGCCACAAGCTAGCGACCTAATGTGAGAGGTCTGTGCATTAATAATTAATTAATGCAAATCTGAGATAAAAATGATGTCTAAAACGTGTTGGGTGGATAGGGTTAAACCAACTGGACTAATATATATAATAAACCCGTTCATGAATCTGTAGGCCCAATACAAAGTTAGACAAATCTGAAATTCTGTTAAATCTGTACATCTGATCCGTTATTCTGAAAACTTGTTGATTTGATTTTCTGATCTGTGAACTAGTAAATCTGATCTCTGTGTGTTTGAACTTATAAACAAGTTAATCTGAAATCTGTTAGTCTGGGGACACAAGGTTAGGAGGGAAATTACTTGTGTCATCTGTTGTTTGGGACCCATATTAGTCAGTAACCCTTTCTGGTATCAAAACTTTGACCCAACAGTAGGTAGGGTCCGGGCATGCTTACTGAACTAATTATAAGCGGTTCATTCTGATAATGGAGAGGGGTGTTGATGGTGCGTTCCAACCGGGTCATGTGCGTGCATGGATCCCGGCCTGCCTCTGAGGATGTAAGACGCCGTGACATCTGTAAATAGGTCTGTGCCAATTGGTTGTCACTTTAGGGAGTGATACACCCTATTGTGGGGCCGACACAGGGTATTTATGTATTAGGGAGCCGATCGCTTGGGGTAGGGTTTTAGGGTACACTTAGTTCTGTCTGTTTCTGTTGGTACCGTCTGTTTCTGTTGGGTGGTAACACCTGTCTGTTCTGCGTGGTACCGTCTGTTCGGGTGGTAAAGGCCTATTTACTAGTGTACACCTAATTCTTCATTCTGTTTCCGTAGGGATTAATCTGTTTTTTCTTCTGTCTTTTTCTGTTCGGGTGGTAAAGGCCCATTATTAGCATTCTGTTTCTGTCTGTTTCTGTTGGGGTGGTAAAGGCCCATTACTAGCATTCTCTTCTGTGGAAAATTATTCTGTACCCGTTTCTGTTTCAGTTTATACATTAGGGTGACACCTAATTCTGTTATACCAGTATTAGTGTAGAGAAGTGTTAAGAAATAGCTTGTATCATTCTGTTCTGCTATTATATCCGCTACACCAGTTACTGTTATCTCTCATCCAGTTTTATTTTCATGTCATGTTATTATTATCTGTTCATAACTAAAAATCACTGGACTTGCCATAATTTTTGTCTGACCCTTGTTGTTTCGCCTCCTTTCTTCCGTTCCCCCCTAGGTTTTGTAGAAGGGAGTACTCTAGCTTGATCCAGATTTCTTCCGCTTGAAGTGTTTAAAGTATGGCTTGTCTTCTTCTATGCGGATTATGATTTTAAACTATGCATTCTGAAGGCTTTTGTTCAAGACTGATATTTTGTACTTGAATTCTGATATTGTGATTTGAAAAGATGTAGCCAAGCTTATCTCGGTTTCTGTTGTAATAAAGTTATAAATTTTTCAAGTACTGTTTTTATCTGTCTTGTAAGTTTCTGTTCTTTTTACTAAAATGCTTCACCAAAGTTAAGGCATTCCCTTTGTGAGTAACCTTAACGGAGGTGGGGTGTTACACTTGGTATCAGAGCTGAAGGTTACCAGTTTGGGTAAAGTTTTTGAAAACTATTTTCAAAAAGCTTTTGAAAGGAAGTATTTTCAAAAATAAAGCTTATTTTGAAAAACATAATCCCCAAGAGCCATATATATTTCCTTCAGTCCTTTTTTTATTGAATCTCTCCTTTTTCGTTTCAGCATGTCTGAAGCATCTGAGATACCAAAGGGTGTTCATGTACCCGGTTGGTTTCGTCAATATCTTGATGCTAGGACCGCCGCCGCAGGTCCAGCAAATGATCCCCCTCCTCCGCCCCCTCCTCGTGCAATTTCTTTATCAAAGATCTGTAGAGATTTTAGGGCCATGGGTGGAAAGGATTTCAAGGGAACTGAATCATTCGTAGAAGCGAGGAACTGGCTCAAAGAAACTGAGGATCTATTCGTTATCTTCGAGGTGGACGATAGGCAGAAGGTACAGTTGGTGGTATGGCTGCTCAAAGACGAAGCTTCCTATTGGTGGGAAGTCACTAACGCCGAGAGGCCGGTTGAAACATGGATGGATTTCAAAACAAGGTTTGAGACAAAATTCCTCTCGCAAGCTGAACGAAGTCTACAACTGGAAAAGTTCTTATCTCTTAAGCAAGGAAGTATGAGGGTCAAGGAGTACGTCAACCAGTTCAACCAACTAGCTAGGTTCGGATTGGATTTAGTCAACACTCAGCATAAAAAGGCTCTCCGCTTTGTTAAAGGATTGAACGAGCCACTGCACAGCCTAGCCATGACCCATGTACCCATGGGAGCGACTTACGAGAAATTGGTGGACATGGCACTACTGCACGAGGAAGACAAGGGCGAGAAAGAGACAAAGAAGGAAGAACCACAAAATAAGAAAGCATGGCCCAAAAAGGAAACACAAAAGAAGGATGAGAAGTCTGAAGATAAGAAGGGGAAATGTGCTTTACTTATGGAAGCTCGACTCATCTAAACAAGGATTGCAGAAAAAGGAAGGGCACTTGCTTCAACTGTGGTGAGATGGGACACTTCACTAGGGACTGCCCGAAGAAACGAGGGCAAGGGCAAAGGGCAGAACCCACTTCTGGAGGATAGGCGAATGCTCAAGGGACTGGTAGATAGGGTAGAAATAAGAAAATTTATGTAGAAGGTTTGATCTTCCTATCTAATTGTTGAGCTAAAACTCTTTTTGATTCTGGCTTTTTGATTCTGTAATCGATACTCTGCACTTTATTACCAGTATTGTTTCTGATTTCGCTGTAGACTCAAACCCATAAAGTTATGAATCATCTGTTTGTGATTGGGGTTTGAGAGATATCTGTGTTAGGCGTCAAGTAGGACGCATACAATCTGGGTTTTATCATGCTTAGTTCAGTAACCTGATCTGTACCAGTAATCTGTAAATATCAGAATATTTCAGATAAGGTTAAGATTTCCAGTTTTGACATTATCTAAAGAGGGTAATCCTCTGGGTGTCAATTTGATGTTGGTTTCGGTCTTCGAGGCCGATACTTAGGACCCGTATCTAATGGGAACCAAGTTATTTTATCTGTACTCGCTTCCATCATTCAATTGTATCCTATCGATCGAATCTTCGAACTTTAGGTAGAAACTAATGGGTGTAAATATGTGTTTGAGACATGTTATGTTTGATGGTTGCAAGTGGATGCTAGTGGTTGCTAGTGGTTGCTCGTGGATGCATATACACACACTAGGCACTAGATCGGCTCGAAAACACTCTCATACTGCATATGGATGTGTGGGCATTTTCAATTTTTGTGGATGCAAAATAATTGACTCAGCACATGGATGTTGCATATGACTGAATGGTTTTGCACTCATATAAGAATGATATGTATCAAATAGGAAAATTTGCATACATGTTGGACTCATGACACTGACATAGTTCGCATTAAGGAGGTCAACTGAATCAGTGGACCGCCTGATCTTTGCATTAGATAAGAAACATATACACACACTTTTGCATATGTTCATACAACATTAGAAGTTTCTAAGGACAATGGACGCCAGTGATTGGTGATTGAGTAGATGGATGTTGGATGGTAGGACACATTCTTCCTAACTTGAAGATTTTGGGGACGAAATCCTTTTAGGAGGGGAGAATGTAACACCCCGTATTTTCTGTAAACGTATTAATAACAAATCGGAGAATAATTAAATTGTAACAGAAGAATTAAGGGAAACGGGTTGCGCCATTGCGTTCGTCTCGGAATTCTTCTTGGAAACGAGTCCGAGTTTGCGAGAATCGGAGTCCGTATGACCAAGTTATAGCCCTCCAAAGTTTCAGGAATTTTCAGAGTTCAAAACAGCTTGAATTCGAATTCAAATTTCGAATTCAAAACCCAGAACAGACTGGGCGGGAAATATCCCGCCCAGTACCCAGGTCGATTGGGGAGTCGATTAGATAGTCGACCCCCCCCCCCTGACCAGGTCGACTGGGCAGTCGACCTGGGGGTCGACCTGGTCCCCGAACCTGGTTTTGGGCCTGGGTGCATTCTTATGTATCTGGTCTCGTTTTCTGCCTAGATTCGTCTGGCTAAACCTATTTAAACAGACCCAAACCTAGCCTTCTCTACACACAATTCTATTCTGCTTCTACTCTGCCTCTGTTCTAAATAAAAATAAAAATGGCGTCGCTACTCTGCTGGAATCAAAACTAGAAGCTAATCAACATCAACCTAAGCAACTCAATTCAAGCTTGAAACTTCAACAATGGTTAAAGAAGATCAACTAACGTCGCTACAACTATCTTTCCTTTAGAATCCAATCAAGGCAAGTACAGTTATTTTCCGATATAAACGTTAATTCTGATTGTGACATGAATTGTAAATCTGAATCTGAGATTATGTCTGTTTTGTTCTGTTTAGATCTACCTTATTCTGTATTTCTTTCTACTTTCTGTTCTATAGCCAGGCTATCACGAGCCTGAGCCAGTCTCATAAGAGATTAACATACGCTAAAATATTTGGGACAAGAAAATGAATAATGCATGAAATGGGCATGACCGATATGTGATTGATTTGAGGAAAGAACATAGGTTGAATTTGGAACTTAGGACATAAATCTAAGGCATATAATTGAACCTATGACTTGAGTTTTGTGGCATAAAGAATATTGAACATACGACTTGACAAGTTGAGGCATAAAATTTACATTGGACATATGACTTAGGAATTGGGGCATAAATTTGACCGTAGGCATGTAATTAGTTTAGATACATATTACATGTTGTAAACTAGATCTGGATCTGAGCAAGCTATATATGATAATCTGTGATTTAGGGACATAATTCAATATCTGATTTGAAGAATATGATACATGATTAAAACCTAGATTTGTGGCACATTTTAAGAAGGGGAAGATATGTGACTTAGGTGTAGAAATTAAAATCTATAATAAGATTTGAGGACTATTAAGTGTGAATACACCTAAATAGGGATTTTTGGATATATGGCATGCATTGTAATATTTGGTATAATTTATAGATGAATCTGCTGTACAATGCTAGTTTAACCAAAATGGGAACATATGTTATATGGTAAATTATGTCCATATTCTGTGTTATGTAAATTTAGGCAAACATGGGGTATATGATCATATTGTGAATCATGATAATTATTTAGGCCTAATTTATGATTAAGCAAGGCATGTAAATAGAACCTTTAGAAATATTAAAACTTCTAAATCTGTCATCTGCTAAGTCTGTTGAAAA
Organism: Allium sativum; assembly: GCA_030737875.1. Lineage (NCBI taxonomy): Eukaryota > Viridiplantae > Streptophyta > Magnoliopsida > Asparagales > Amaryllidaceae > Allium > Allium sativum. The sequence continues at coordinate 439,168,324 of CM060912.1, forward strand.
TGCCAAATCTGCTAAACCAAATCTGTTGAGATGCCTAAACTGCTAAATCTGTTGAGATGCCTAATCTGTTATTTGCTTAATCTGCTAGTTTGCTTAATCTGCTAAATCCGTTAAGTAGCCTAATATGCAAAATCTTTTATCTGCTATATCTGTTGAGTTGATATAATTAGTCTGTTATTGACATAATTTGAATTGGCTATAGTTATGAATAATTGGCATGTATATTATGCGTGGGCATAAATGGTAAATTATTAATTAATTGGTCGCAAAGATGAACATGGCTAACTCGAGGTTAGAATGGGTTTATGGCGTAATCCTGCCCGGAACCGCCCGGCACATCCAGTGGCCGCAAACAATAGGTTCTAATGTGAGAAGTTAGTCATAATATGTTTAGACACGAGGTTAGGTCTGGCTTGTGGCAGAAGTCTGCCTGGAACCGCCCGGCCCATCCAGCGGCCACAAGCTAGCGACCTAATGTGAGAGGTCTGTGCATTAATAATTAATTAATGCAAATCTGAGATAAAAATGATGTCTAAAACGTGTTGGGTGGATAGGGTGAAACCAACTGGACTAATATATATAATAAACCCGTTCATGAATCTGTAGGCCCAATACAAAGCTAGACATATCTGAAATTCTGTTAAATTTGTACATCTGATCTGTTAGTCTGAAAACTTGTTGATTTGATTTTCTGATATGTGAACTAGTAAATCTGATCTCTGTATGTTTGAACTTATAAACAAGTTAATCTGAAATCTGTTAGTCTGGGGACACAAGGTTAGGAGGGAAATTACTTGTGTCATATGTTGTTTGGGACCCATATTAGGCAGTAACCCTTTCTGGTATCAAAACTTTGACCCAACAGTAGGTAGGGTCCGGGCACGCTTACTGAACTAATTATAAGCGGTTCATTCTGATAATGGCGAAGGGTGTTGATGGTGCGTTCCAACCGGGTCATGAGCGTGCATGGATCCTGTAACGACCCTCAGTCCGGCCCGGCCTAAACCGAACTAGAATGAAGATTGTTTTGAGAACAGAACACATCAGAACACAAACAAGAGAACATTTCCATTGCTTATTACAACAATTACATCAGAGTACAAGAATATAAGTACATGAATAAATACTTTACAACTTGAAAAATATAAAATCTGAGTTATTACATAATACATTGCAGCGGAAAGATAATAATACAAAATAATACAGCGGGAGACTAATATGCTCTGGACACAGCTTTAAGCTTCAACCCAGAATCCTGTTATAAATGAAAATCTGCAAAAACCAAAACTCCAACTGCCCGTGTGGAAAATAAGGGCACCCAGAGTTTAGGTTAAAACAATAAACTCCAGGTCAGTCATGGGACTGGTATGAGAACTCAAAAACCGTTATTTATATTTTATTTTAAAGTCGGGTAAATCAAGGGACCACGCCGCTAATGCGGAACGGTTTCCTCCCAAGAATACCAGTGCATAAAACATCGCAATGCTTTTAGAAAAATGAAGCTATTATAAGACTCAGGTCCCATCACACAATGCAAGCGCAAACCGGAGGATAGAGTTTTACCTTATAATAGCCAAACATGCTTGGTACGCTAAAGTTCTCTTTTATACTATATAAGTGCATAGTGTAGAAATCAATTTCGAAAATAAATGTATAAATCATAGACGGCATAGTACCCCATCCTACTATGTCGCCATACTAGGCTATACAACTAAAATCGTTAAAGCTCGTATTGGAAAGTTGGATTTCCATCATGATGGCTCCTGATTCGAAAGATCTATCACGTAGTGCAATACTTCACGGCTTACCGTGATACACATACGCACCTTTGGGATATCAAGTAACCCGCGGCTTACGTCCCAGCGAGAGAAAACACCGCTTACTCTATCCCTCTGGGAATCGAGGGTATATACCCACTTCCCAGCTCATCCCGGTCGACCGAATCCATCCTAATATCGAAAGTATACTAACCTAACCATCAGTTCACCATCATACCGGGGTGTGAGGCTCGCGAAGTCACGTCATACCACAAGGCTCTGCTTTTCAACAAAAGCCTTGATCATTTTTATCTTAGCATGCCACATTGTCCATCATTGTCATATCGTTGATCAATCTACCAATATATATACCCTCTAAGCTCGTATGTCTCAGAGAAGGGTGTTGTGCAAGAGAATAAATTCTCTGCCACCAAACAGATATATATATTTAGTAGAGTTCAACAAACACAACAAAAGGAATACAACGTCAGACATACAATCCATTTAAAACTTATGCTCTGGGTCTGAGCGAAAGTCAAATCCGGTAATCTATCCAAGTTCGTTTAGATGATTACAAATTATTCCATCGTCTTGGGTGTACAGCCCAATCAAGATATCAATAATCATCCGCACGACTCGAATATTTCACGGTCTTCAACCGTAGTCTTCGTCTTCTATCTTTAATCGTCGTATGGATTAATCGGAATGGGTTAAACCGGTCTTTCCGAATAATTCGCGCAATTTAATAACATGTGCTATAGGGAACACACAAAAAAACGCCTCATTCCAAATCAAGAATATTCTTTTGATTAAATGATCTTTTCTCTAGGAAATTTTCCCCTTAATTTTATCAAAGATAAAATTCCTTTAAAACATATAGTTAAATAATCCTTTGGATATCGTTTCAAAAGATTTAATCTTTTCTCAACTACATTAAGCCCTATCCATCTAGTCGGAATTTACGTCTTACCGAATAAATCATTTATTTCATTAGCCCAGTCCCAACCTATTTAACCCATGGAGTAAAACTGGTGGTACTCCATATCTAGACCCAATATGTTACGGTAAATTTAATTACTGTTTATCATTTAAATCTAATTAAAGATTTAACTAACGCATGGAGCAAAACTGGTGGTACTCCATTCTCGATCACTTATTGAATTTAGTAAATTCAATTTCTTTATTCCTCTTTAATTCTGATTAAAGGTTCGTTAAAACTCTATTTGGTATTAACCTTCCATAAATTATTATTTAATGATTTTTCAACTTTAAGAAATTAATCTTATCTTAATTGGGTTAAAGAACAAATGTTGCTTAAAACATTGTTCACGACAAACCCCAAAATCCAATTTCTTTAAATTTCAATTTAATGTATTAAATTGGAAACTTCGCTCTAGAAAATTTCATTAAATCTTTAATTAAAAGATTAATGAATGAAAAATCATAATTTCACTATTGATTTGGGTTTCAAGAACTAATGTCATTTAAAACATTATTCACAATCAACCCACCATCAATTTCCAAATAAATTTTCAATTTTGTTTAATAATTGGAAAACCTCTTCTTTAAATCTTTATTAAAAGATTTATTCTTTCTTAAGTAGGATTCAAGAACAGTGTTATTTAAGACACCATTCACGACAAACCCAACATCTTATTTAATATTAAATATAAAACTTTGAATAAAATATATCGTCCTATATTCAACATTAAATTCTAAACCAACATATTTTAGCGTTCCTAACTTTAATAAAAGAATAACTTTTATTAACAAAACATTATATAGCGTTCTAATCTTCAATAAAAGAAATAACTTTTATTAACAAACATTATTTAGCGTTCTAATCTTTAATAAAAGAACAACTTTTATTAACAAACATTATTTAGCGTTCTAATCTTTAATAAAAGAATAACTTTTATTAACAAACATTATTTAGCGTTTCTAATCATCAATAAAAGAAATAACTTTTATTAACAAACATTATTTAGCGTTCTAATCTTCAATAAAAGAAATAACTTTTATTAACAAACATTATTTAGCGTTCTAATCTTTAATAAAGGAATAACTTTTATTAACAAACATTATTTAGCGTTCTAATCTTCAATAAAGGAAATAACTTTTATTAACAAACATTATTTAGCGTTCTAATCTTTAATAAAAGAATAACTTTTATTAACAAACATTATTTAGCATTCTAATCTTTAATAAAAGAATAACTTTTATTAACAAACATTATTTAGCATTCTAATCTTTAATAAAAGAAATAACTTTTATTAACAAACATTATTTAGCGTTCTAATCTTCAATAAAGGAAATAACTTTTATTAACAAACATTTAAGGAATAATTTATTAACTGTGCACTTGGGCGATGTGTGAAAATATCAGCCCAATCAACACATATGAGACAGGTAACTCATATATGGCAGTGTAGCAAATTCCAATTATCATAATGAATTATCATAAATTAGTTAATTACAGAATTTCAATTCAAACATTGAATCAATACACAAAAATCAGGCATTCCATAGCAACAATTTACAACCAAACATGCATATCACAGAATTAATTCTCAGACATTCATCACAGACATTTAAAATATATTTATTTCAGAAAATAAATAATTACTGAAAATAAAAATTGAGTGAGAAAAGAGTTCTCACCGAGATTTGACTTTATCGGGTCCAATTGGGTGGTTTTAGACCCAATTTTGGCCCAAAATTCAACATCCTCAGAATTTGGCGAAATTGGTGTCTATGCATTGCTAAAAATATACCGATCATGGCAAATCCTGTTTTGAGTCATTTCGAGTTCGTTACAAAAAGTTATGATTTACTGAAGTTTGGATAATTTTAAATAATTATTTATATTCATGAAAAATACCTAAAAATTTGACTGTCTTCAAATTGGACGAAATTAGTGTCCACGCGAAGCTCTCGTCACCACGATCGCGGCGAACCTGAAATCGTCGAATTTCGACTTAGTATGCAAAAGTTATGCGCGTTCGAACATTGGATATTAGATTAATTAATTAATCAAATAATCAACCTTTTCTCTCTCTTCATTTTCTGGTCAAACCAGTGCTTTTAGAACTTTGACCGGACTTTCCCGCCACACCGTTGACCTGCACCGCCGCCGCCACCCACCATCGGAACCGCCTCGACGAGGCGAAGCTTCGCCGGAAGTGGGCCCCCCCCAGGCCGCCGCCGACGGCCGGAAATCGCCGATTTCCGTTCGTCAGGTTGCGGGCCCCACAGGCCACATCCTTGCTCTGTTCTACCTGAAATTTTTACAGCACCTTCCTCTCGCGCATACGAACAACTTTCGTGTTGGTGACTTCGTCCAGTTCTTCTCTGATTTGCGGGAAAAAATTCATTTGTGTTTGCTGCTCCGTTTTATCAGTTTTGCCGTTGATCTGAGATTCCGGCGAATACGTGCGACATTAGACGCTGAATTTTTCGTGGAAGGTAGATAATAAGATGATGATCAATACCCAGAAGGGGTTTGATTTATTTTGCTTTGGTTTGGGAGAAATAAAATTTTCAGTTTGAGGGTTCTTTTTGCAAAGAAGATTTTAGGTGGAGAAGCCATTGAAATTGAAATGAGGAAGAAGGTGGCTATGGTTTGTTTCTCTAGGTTATGGCTGAAATAAGAAAATATATAGGCTGGTGTAATTGGGTTTTAAAACCCTTGTTTATTTTTACTTATTGGATAATAGGCCCATGTTCATTTTTTAATTCAATTTCTTGCATTTTTGACCGTTTAAAAATTACTACGCTCACATACTAATTTCGAAATTAATGAAAATTTAAACATAAATAATATTTGACATTACAAACCCAACAAAACTGGTTTCGTTAAATTTCGAGTCCATATGAATATTTGGTGAATTTTTTTATTTATTAAAATTGACCGTTTCTAGAAAAAAAATCAATAACTGCCACAAAATGACTCCAAAAATTATGAAATTTGGAATTTAACTATATTTAAATATTCCTGATCCATGGAAACTGGTTTCGCCGGATTCGGAGGCTGTTTGCAAAATTTCCATTTTTGGCGCATATATTTTAATATTAAAAATACATAAAATAATGAAAATTTTCCGAAACTCAAAATATCTCGATGCTTATACTTTTTCTTTATGTAAACGTCATTCTGGACTCAATGGAAGTAGTTTCGAGTCCAAATTCGGTCATATGCAAAAAGTAACGTTTTGGGCCTTTAAATAATATTATATTATTAAATTCTATAGTGTTTTTCTAAAACTTGAAATTTTCATAACTTACAAAATAAAAACTGGAATTTTAATTTCTAAAATTCTTTGGATAAATATTTTCAATACGGTCCCAATGTGTCCAGTTTTATCCAATTCCAATTTAATATTGATTTTATATGATTTTCCAAAGCTCAAAGTTGAAAACTGAAATTACCGCGCTATTTAAAGTTCAGTATAGAATTATTATAATTTATAATTTGCAACGTCGTATTAAATAGATTTTAATCGCTATTATTTAAAATATATCATTTTAAATATCAAAATCCATTAAAATAACCAAAAACAATATATTCTTTTTGTTCCAAAAATCCGGGTTGTTACAATCTCCCCCACTTAAAATCTTTTCGTCCTCGAAAAGGAATAGAGTTAAAAATTATTTTATAAATCAACTCAACTTCCAATAATTTTAATATGGCTTAAGTTCATCAAATTTTCAACTTATAATAATTTATTAATTTTCCTAAAATTTGGCTAACACCCTAAATTCTAGAAAAATTTCGCCAGAGTCTCCTTCGCACGGAGAGTATTGGAAAAACGCAAACTGCCTCATAGGGCTCTCATCATCCCAAAAAGAAAAAGAAAACAGAAGGGGGGAAGAAGAAAGAGAATGCCAAGCGGCTAGCCAATCGGCTCATAAAATCAAAACCCACAAAATAAAGTAAATATGTACCTATTTGTCGGGCATACAATTTTATTCCTCTGCTCTAGCCTTGCCATGACCTGTTCAACGCATATGTATATATTTGCATGCAATTTCAATATTTTATTGGTTCAATCGACAAGCAATCAGCACAGCCAGCAATCAATTAGTGGATTAATTTTTCAAATGCATAACTTTCATATATATATATATATATATATATATATATTCAAAAATCATGTTTTTGATGCCATGTCACACAATAGCTAGGTTTTGGTTCTCATACCAGTCAATGTGGAAATATATAGAAATCCCACTTTCGAAACACGAACATGAACTAATGATGCTGACATGTCAATCACTAGTGTCATCAGGGTCATCTCCGGGCTACTAGAGTGTGATTCTATATCTACCCAGTATATTGAGATTTCAAATACACGTTGATCAGACGCATATGAAAAACCTACTAATACCTGATAGTCCAAAATATAATAATCAATTACGTATAGTAAGTTATAGATTTTCAAAACTAATTTTGGTTTTAAGAAAATGGCACTCTTTAGACTCATCCTAGGATACTGCTGATCCCATCTCTAACGAGTCATTCTTATAGGATATTACTAATCCTATCTCTGATGAATTCTTTTGTTCGGTTCTAATATGTTTTGTTCTCGAGCTTTGTAAAACCAAAGCTCTGATACCAACTGTAACGACCCTCAGTCCGGCCCGGCCTAAACCGAACTAGAATGAAGATTGTTTTGAGAACAGAACACATCAGAACACAAACAAGAGAACATTTCCATTGCTTATTACAACAATTACATCAGAGTACAAGAATATGAGTACATGAATAAATACTTTACAACTTGAAAAATATAAAATCTGAGTTATTACATAATACATTGCAGCGGAAAGATAATAATACAAAATAATACAGCGGGAGACTAATATGCTCTGGACACAGCTTTAAGCTTCAACCCAGAATCCTGTTATAAATGAAAATCTGCAAAAACCAAAACTCCAACTGCCCGTGTGGAAAATAAGGGCACCCAGAGTTTAGGTTAAAACAATAAACTCCAGGTCAGTCATGGGACTGGTATGAGAACTCAAAAACCGTTATTTATATTTTATTTTAAAGTCGGGTAAATCAAGGGACCACGCCGCTAATGCGGAACGGTTTCCTCCCAAGAATACCAGTGCATAAAACATCGCAATGCTTTTAGAAAAATGAAGCTATTATAAGACTCAGGTCCCATCACACAATGCAAGCGCAAACCGGAGGATAGAGTTTTACCTTATAATAGCCAAACATGCTTGGTACGCTAAAGTTCTCTTTTATACTATATAAGTGCATAGTGTAGAAATCAATTTCGAAAATAAATGTATAAATCATAGACGGCATAGTACCCCATCCTACTATGTCGCCATACTAGGCTATACAACTAAAATCGTTAAAGCTCGTATTGGAAAGTTGGATTTCCATCATGATGGCTCCTGATTCGAAAGATCTATCACGTAGTGCAATACTTCACGGCTTACCGTGATACACATACGCACCTTTGGGATATCAAGTAACCCGCGGCTTACGTCCCAGCGAGAGAAAACACCGCTTACTCTATCCCTCTGGGAACGATGGTATATACCCACTTCCCAGCTCATCCCGGTCGACCGAATCCATCCTAATATCGAAAGTATACTAACCTAACCATCAGTTAACCATCATACCGGGGTGTGAGGCTCGCGAAGTCACATCATACCACAAGGCTCTGCTTTTCAACAAAAGCCTTGATCATTTTTATCTTAGCATGCCACATTGTCCATCATTGTCATATCGTTGATCAATCTACCAATATATATACCCTCTAAGCTCGTATGTCTCAGAGAAGGGTGTTGTGCAAGAGAATAAATTCTCTGCCACCAAACAGATATATATATTTAGTAGAGTTCAACAAACACAACAAAAGGAATACAACGTCAGACATACAATCCATTTAAAACTTATGCTCTGGGTCTGAGCGAAAGTCAAATCCGGTAATCTATCCAAGTTCGTTTAGATGATTACAAATTATTCCATCGTCTTGGGTGTACAGCCCAATCAAGATATCAATAATCATCCGCACGACTCGAATATTTCACGGTCTTCAACCGTAGTCTTCGTCTTCTATCTTTAATCGTCGTATGGATTAATCGGAATGGGTTAAACCGGTCTTTCCGAATAATTCGCGCAATTTAATAACATGTGCTATAGGGAACACACAAAAAGACGCCTCATTCCAAATCAAGAATATTCTTTTGATTAAATGATCTTTTCTCTAGGAAATTTTCCCCTTAATTTTATCAAAGATAAAATTCCTTTAAAACATATAGTTAAATAATCCTTTGGATATCGTTTCAAAAGATTTAATCTTTTCTCAACTACATTAAGCCCTATCCATCTAGTCGGAATTTACGTCTTACCGAATAAATCATTTATTTCATTAGCCCAGTCCCAACCTATTTAACCCATGGAGTAAAACTGGTGGTACTCCATATCTAGACCCAATATGTTACGGTAAATTTAATTACTGTTTATCATTTAAATCTAATTAAAGATTTAACTAACGCATGGAGCAAAACTGGTGGTACTCCATTCTCGATCACTTATTGAATTTAGTAAATTCAATTTCTTTATTCCTCTTTAATTCTGATTAAAGGTTCGTTAAAACTCTATTTGGTATTAACCTTCCATAAATTATTATTTAATGATTTTTCAACTTTAAGAAATTAATCTTATCTTAATTGGGTTAAAGAACAAATGTTGCTTAAAACATTGTTCACGACAAACCCCAAAATCCAATTTCTTTAAATTTCAATTTAATGTATTAAATTGGAAACTTCGCTCTAGAAAATTTCATTAAATCTTTAATTAAAAGATTAATGAATGAAAAATCATAATTTCACTATTGATTTGGGTTTCAAGAACTAATGTCATTTAAAACATTATTCACAATCAACCCACCATCAATTTCCAAATAAATTTTCAATTTTGTTTAATAATTGAAAAACCTCTTCTTTAAATCTTTATTAAAAGATTTATTCTTTCTTAAGTAGGATTCAAGAACAGTGTTATTTAAGACACCATTCACGACAAACCCAACATCTTATTTAATATTAAATATAAAACTTTGAATAAAATATATCGTCCTATATTCAATATTAAATTCTAAACCAACATATTTTAGCGTTCCTAACTTTAATAAAAGAATAACTTTTATTAACAAAACATTATATAGCGTTCTAATCTTCAATAAAAGAAATAACTTTTATTAAAAACATTATTTAGCGTTCTAATCTTTAATAAGAGAATAACTTTTATTAACAAACATTATTTAGCGTTCTAATCTTTAATAAAAGAATAACTTTTATTAACAAACATTATTTAGCGTTTCTAATCATCAATAAAAGAAATAACTTTTATTAACAAACATTATTTAGCGTTCTAATCTTCAATAAAAGAAATAACTTTTATTAACAAACATTATTTAGCGTTCTAATCTTTAATAAAGGAATAACTTTTATTAACAAACATTATTTAGCGTTCTAATCTTCAATAAAGGAAATAACTTTTATTAACAAACATTATTTAGCGTTCTAATCTTTAATAAAAGAATAACTTTTATTAACAAACATTATTTAGCATTCTAATCTTTAATAAAAGAATAACTTTTATTAACAAACATTATTTAGCATTCTAATCTTTAATAAAAGAAATAACTTTTATTAACAAACATTATTTAGCGTTCTAATCTTCAATAAAGGAAACAACTTTTATTAACAAACATTTAAGGAATAATTTATTAACTGTGCACTTGGGCGATGTGTGAAAATATCAGCCCAATCAACACATATGAGACAGGTAACTCATATATGGCAGTGTAGCAAATTCCAATTATCATAATGAATTATCATAAATTAGTTAATTACAGAATTTCAATTCAAACATTGAATCAATACACAAAAATCAGGCATTCCATAGCAACAATTTACAACCAAACATGCATATCACAGAATTAATTCTCAGACATTCATCACAGACATTTAAAATATATTTATTTCAGAAAATAAATAATTACTGAAAATAAAAATTGAGTGAGAAAAGAGTTCTCACCGAGATTTGACTTTATCGGGTCCAATTGGGTGGTTTTAGACCCAATTTTGGCCCAAAATTCAACATCCTCAGAATTTAGCGAAATTGGTGTCTATGCATTGCTAAAAATATACCGATCATGGCAAACCCTGTTTTGAGTCATTTCGAGTTCGTTACAAAAAGTTATGATTTACTGAAGTTTGGATAATTTTAAATAATTATTTATATTCATGAAAAATACCTAAAAATTTGACTGTCTTCAAATTGGACGAAATTAGTGTCCACGCGAAGCTCTCGTCACCACGATCGCGGCGAACCTGAAATCGTCGAATTTCGACTTAGTATGCAAAAGTTATGCGCGTTCGAACATTGGATATTAGATTAATTAATTAATCAAATAATCAACCTTTTCTCTCTCTTCATTTTCTGGTCAAACCAGTGCTTTTAGAACTTTGACCGGACTTTCCCGCCACACCGTTGACCTGCACCGCCGCCGCCACCCACCATCGGAACCGCCTCGACGAGGCGAAGCTTCGCCGGAAGTGGGCCCCCCCCAGGCCGCCGCCGACGGCCGGAAATCGCCGATTTCCGTTCGTCAGGTTGCGGGCCCCACAGGCCACATCCTTGCTCTGTTCTACCTGAAATTTTTACAGCACCTTCCTCTCGCGCATACGAACAACTTTCGTGTTGGTGACTTCGTCCAGTTCTTCTCTGATTTGCGGGAAAAAATTCATTTGTGTTTGCTGCTCCGTTTTATCAGTTTTGCCGTTGATCTGAGATTCCGGCGAATCCGTGCGACATTAGACGCTGAATTTTTCGTGGAAGGTAGATAATAAGATGATGATCAATACCCAGAAGGGGTTTGATTTATTTTGCTTTGGTTTGGGAGAAATAAAATTTTCAGTTTGAGGGTTCTTTTTGCAAAGAAGATTTTAGGTAGAGAAGCCATTGAAATTGAAATGAGGAAGAAGGTGGCTATGGTTTGTTTCTCTAGGTTATGGCTGAAATAAGAAAATATATAGGCTGGTGTAATTGGGTTTTAAAACCCTTGTTTATTTTTACTTATTGGATAATAGGCCCATGTTCATTTTTTAATTCAATTTCTTGCATTTTTGACCGTTTAAAAATTACTACGCTCACATACTAATTTCGAAATTAATGAAAATTTAAACATAAATAATATTTGACATTACAAACCCAACAAAACTGGATTCGTTAAATTTCGAGTCCATATGAATATTTGGTGAATTTTTTTATTTATTAAAATTGACCGTTTCTAGAAAAAAAATCAATAACTGCCACAAAATGACTCCAAAAATTATGAAATTTGGAATTTAACTATATTTAAATATTCCTGATCCATGGAAACTGGTTTCGCCGGATTCGGAGGCTGTTTGCAAAATTTCCATTTTTGGCGCATATATTTTAATATTAAAAATACATAAAATAATGAAAATTTTCCGAAACTCAAAATATCTCGATGCTTATACTTTTTCTTTATGTAAACGTCATTCTGGACTCAATGGAAGTAGTTTCGAGTCCAAATTCGGTCATATGCAAAAAGTAACGTTTTGGGCCTTTAAATAATATTATATTATTAAATTCTATAGTGTTTTTCTAAAACTTGAAATTTTCATAACTTACAAAATAAAAACTGGAATTTTAATTTCTAAAATTCTTTGGATAAATATTTTCAATACGGTCCCAATGTGTCCAGTTTTATCCAATTCCAATTTAATATTGATTTTATATGATTTTCCAAAGCTCAAAGTTGAAAACTGAAATTACCGCGCTATTTAAAGTTCAGTATAGAATTATTATAATTTATAATTTGCAACGTCGTATTAAATAGATTTTAATCGTTATTATTTAAAATATATCATTTTAAATATCAAAATCCATTAAAATAACCAAAAACAATATATTCTTTTTGTTCCAAAAATCCGGGTTGTTACAGATCCCGGCCTGGCTCTGAGGATGTAAGACGCCGTGACATCTGTAAATAGGTCTGTGCCAATTGGTTGTCACTTAAAGGAGTGATACACCCTACTGTGGGGCCGACATAGGGTATTTATGTATTAGGGAGCCGATTGCTTGGGGTAGGATTTTAGGGTACACTTAGTTCTGTCTGTTTCTGTTGGGTGGTAACACCTGTCTGTTCTGCGTGGTATCGTCTGTTCGGGTGGTAAAGGCCCATTTACTAGTGTACACCTAATTCTACATTCTGTTTCTATAGGGATTAATCTGTTTCTGCTTCTGTCTGTTTCTGTTCGGGTGGTAAAGGCCCATTATTAGCATTCTGTTTCTGCCTGTTTCTGTTGGGGTGGTAAAGGCCCATTACTAGCATTCTCTTCTGTGGAAAATTATTCTGTACCCGTTTCTGTTTCAGTTTATACATTAGGGTGACACCTAATTCTGTTATACTAGTATTAGTGCAGAGAAGTGTTAAGAAATAGCTTATATCATTATGTTTTGCTGTTATATCCGCTACACCAGTTACTGTTATCTCTCATCCAGTTTTATTTTCATGTCATGTTATTATTATCTGTTCATAACTGAAAATCACTGGACTTGCCAGACTTTTTGTCTGACCCTTGTTGTTTCGCCTCCTTTCTTCCGTTCCCCCCCCCCCAGGTTTTGTAGAAGGGAGTACTCTAGCTTGATCCAGATTTCTTCCGCTTGAAGTGCTTAAAGTATGGCTTGTCTTCTTCTGTGGGGATTATGATTTTAAACTATGCATTCTGAAGGCTTTTGTACAAGACTGATATTTTGTACTTGAATTCTGATATTGTGATTTGAAAAGATGTAGCCAAGCTTATCTTGGTTTCTGTTGTAATAAAGTTATAAAATTTTCAAGTACTGTTTTTATCTGTCTTGTAAGTTTCAGTTCTGTTTACTAAAATGCTCCACCAAAGTTAAGGCATTCCCTTTGTGAGTGACCTTAACGGAGGTGGGGTGTTACAACACTATACACTTATAATAGTATCAAATGATTTGTTTTTAACGTACCAAGCATGTTTGGCTATTATAAGGGAAAACCCTATCCTTCGGCTTGTGTTGCATTGTGATGGGACCTGGGTCTTATAATAGCTTCATTTTTCCAAAAAGCATTGCGCTGTTTTGTTATATGCACTGGTATTCTTGGGAGGAAACCCATTCCGTTTTATACGGCGTGGTCCCTTGATATATCTGATTTAAAGTAAAGTTTTAAGTAACTGTTTTAGTTCTCACACCAGTCACATGACTGACATGGAGTTTATTGTTTTAACCTAAACTCTGGGTGCCCTTATTTTGACACGGGCAGATAGTAGTTTTGGTTTTGCAGATTTATATTAACAGGATCCTGATTACAGCTAAAGCGATATTCGGAAAGCTCTGTATCCGTGTATCGGTTTTCAGTTGTGCTTTGTATTGTTTTTCCGCTGCGATGTATTTAAATATAATTTAAACCTCTGTTAATTTATGATGTGTAATATTTATTCATACTCTGTATATTCTTGTATTCTGATGGAATTGTTGTAATATACAATGAAATGTTCTTCTGTTTGCGTTCCGATGTGGCTTGTTCTCAACTCAATCCATGATTTCCCGTAAGGGGGATCTCGGGTCGTGACAGTTTGGTATCAGAGCTTTGGTTTACAGAGATCGGAGAACAAGACACGTTAGAACCAAACGAAAGAATTCATCAGAAATTGGATTAGTAATATCCAATGGGAATGACTCGTTAGAGATAGGATCAGTTGTATCCTAGAACGAGTGTGAAGAGTATATTTTTAAAATGAAAACAATTTTTGTTTTGAAAATTTAAATCAATTATTCGTATTTGAATATTTATTTGTATTGAATTTGGACAGTCCAGTATATAAAGACTTTGCGTATACGTCTGATCCACATGTATTCGAAGATTTAATATACTGGATAGATATAGAATCACACTCTAGTCACTCAGACATGATTCTGATGATTGACGCGTCATCATCAGGATTTATTTTCGTGTTTCGAAAGTGGGATCTCTATATATTTCCATTAGACTGGTGTGAGAACCAAAATATAGGTAGAATATATTATTGTGATTTGGCATCAAAAATGTGATTTTTGACTATATATCAAAATTATGAATTTGAAATGATAATCAACTAATTGATTGTTGATTATGTTGTTTGATTATTGGTTGATTAATTAGAATTTGAACCTTTAGCCAAATTGTAACAAAAATTGAATTGTATTGAAAATTTGTTGCATTTGCATGCATATACATGTACTTACATTGAACAGGTCATCGCAAGGAGGCTAGAGCAGAGGAATAAAATTGTTTGCCCGACAAAAAGGTACATGTTTATTGTATTTCTTTTGATGATTTTATGAGCCGATTGGCCAGCCGCTTGGCTGTTTCTTTTTCTTTTTGTATTGGTGAGGGCCATGGGAGGCTATTTGAAATATCCCGAAGCTCTCGGTGCAGGGGAGGTTATGGCGAAATTTTTCGAAAATTTAGGGTATTAGCCAAATTTTTGAAAAATTTGAAAAGTTCTTAGAAACTGAAAAGTTGAAGAACTTAAGCCGTAATGAAAATAATGAAAGTTGAGTTGATTAGTTAAACAACTTTCAGCTTCGTTCCTTTTCGGGGACGAAAAGTTTTAAGTGGGGGAGATGGTAATAACCCGGAAATCTGAGCCAATTTAAAATTTTGGCAATTTTAATGAATTTTGAATGTTTAAAATGAATTATTTTAAATAATAACGATGAGAAATTTATTTTGAATAGAATTAGAACGTATATATTTATATAGCTCGACGTTAGAATATAATTATTTATTTTTAATTATAAAAGGAATTGAAAATGGCGCGGTAGTTCGAAAATTCGATTTCAAATTTCAAATGAATGTACAGGATTCAAAATAAACCGGACTTTAGCGAAACCAAAATATTAGAATCTAATTGAGAATATCTTTCCAACGAATCCGAAAAATCAAAATTTCATAGCAGGGATAAAAAGTTATGCCCAATTGAAATTTTAGAATAGTCGCTTTGGAATTTTGGCCCTTAAGAATGGAAATTTTGCAAACGACCTTCGTTTTCGATGAAACCACTTTTGTTGGATCCGGGATGTCGAATTATAGCTAGGTTCCAAAATTCATAATTTTTCGAATTAATTTGTGAGTGTGGCAAAGTAAAACGTGTTTTGACAGTTTCAGTCAATTTTGATCTACCGGAAAATGGCTATTTTTCAAACGGTCTTCAAATTCGACGAAATTAGTTTAGTTAGGACCGTATCGTCAATACGAAGCTAGAAATAATTTTTCGGGAATTTTTAGAATCCGTATGTGGCCCCAGTAAATTGAAATATGCGTTCAAATTCAACATATAGATTTGTATTTTGATTTTGGAGGAAACTAATCATAACAGCTGAATTGGGTTACGAAACATATCCCATTGTGTTCGGAATGGGGGTAATTAGCTAGGGATGACAGTCGTTGGGTCTTGTTTGGAGTTCAAATAAAAAGTCAACATTTTTGAGAATTAAATAATAAAATATAAAATCATTTTCCTTAAACCCCCCCCCCCCCGTTACCTTTTTCCCCAATCAGAAAGTCGTGCCCCAAAATTTGAAAATGGCGGCCCTCCCTTTAACCTCCTCCGCCACAACCGCCACTGCCTCATTCTCTGACCGTCGTCGCCCCTCTCTGACCCGCTGCCACCTCTTCATTTCCCCCATTTCTTTCTCCTTCGCGAATCCCAAAACCCAACTAGCCAAAACCGATCTGAAACGCGCAACCCCCCTGAGCGCCACCGCACCGGCATGGACCCACTGCCGCCGCCACTTCAGTTCGCCTCCACCACTCCGGCGACTCCCCTTATCTCTTTCCTTCCTCTTTCCCTCTAATTCACACACCTCGCGCCAAAAATCGATGCTCCACTGCCTGTGGCCCACTGCAGCCACCACTGCACCTCCCTGACTGCCTGAGCACTTCAGTCCGCCTCCGACCGTGGCGCTCTAGACAAAAGAAAGATTGCAACGGTTTTTAAAGTGAGTTTTTTTTATATGCTATTGTTTTAAAATTCAGTTTTTTTTAATATATAAAGCATAGATGATATAGATACAATTTTTATATAGAAGCTAGCAAGGTAAAAATATGATTTTTATCATATGTAAAGAATAAAAATATGATTTTTATATAGTAGAGATTATAAAAATATGATTTTTATATAGTAGAGATTATAAAAATATGATTTTTATATAATAGAGAATATAAAAATGTGATTTTTATATATGTAGTGAGAACGGATGACGAAAGTGATAAACGGCGAGCACGGCGAAGATTCCTACATATGAAGGGTCCCGGTGAATTGGTTTAGCTAGTCGGTGAGAACTCCTCACTATAATTTTCTGTGTTCAGTTATTAATTTTATAAATGCATATATGAACCGTTTCCCATATATGAACCGTTTCCCAGTCGTCCACAGACCATGGACGACTTGTTTGTTTGATTGCATTTGGAATGATTTGTTTGTGTGAAAATTGATTGTGAGGTGGAATGGAAAGTAAAAATTCATGTGTTAAATAGTGTAAAAATTCATGTGTTGAATAGAGTAAAAATTCATGTGTTGAATAGAGTAAAAATTCATGTGTTGAATAAAAATAGAAAGATTCATGTGTTGAATAAAATATAAATTCATGTGTTGAATAGAGTAAAAATTCATGTGTTGAATAGAATAAAATTCATGTGTTGAATAGAATAAAATTCATTTGTTGAAATAAAAATATATATTCATGTGTTGAAATAAAATATATATTCATGTGCTGAAGTAAAATAAATATTCGTTAACAAATCGAACGATTTGTTTATGTACACCAATTTGACTGATATTGATTGGAACGATAAATTTTACATATCGCCCAACTGCACAAATAAAATATGTGTTTGATTGATTGAAACCCCACACGGGTGTTGGGATGATATTGACGTACACTAATCCCAATAGTTTAGTAGTATGTCAACTGATGGGTTGACAGACTGTGTAAGGGTCAATTATTTATATTTAATGCTTATGCAGTTGTGTGGTGCACTCTGGATGATGGTAGATGATTTATCGTTGCTGTTATATAAATGTGTTGTAGAAAATCCATATAATTAACATTATATGGTAATTGATTGGGCCTCATTCCAATTGGGAAAATAAGGAATATTATAATAGAAAATTCATGTGTTGAATAAAAATAGAAAGATTCATGTGTTGAATAAAATATAAATTCATGTGTTGAATAGAAGAAATTCATGTGTTGAATAGAATAAATTCATGTGTTGAATAGAAGAAAAATTCATGTGTTGAATAAAATATATATTCATGTGTTGAATAAAAGAAAATTCATTTGTTGAAGAAAATATTCATTTGTTGAATAGAATAACGAAGTTATTGAAATATATAAAGCTGTGTTGGCTAGATATGCGCCATTTTGACGTGAACGATATTTATATCGATTTTATTCATTTTTATAATGAATATAGAAAAGGAAGTGATTTCAAAATATAACGTTTTAAAAATATTATCATTTATAGATTCAATTTTGACTAGAAAATGAATATGAAGTTGAAATCGTTTTGAAAACGAATTTAAAACGATTTATAAAATACGTTTTGAAAGGAAATCGATGAAATATATATAATACATATAATATATATACAATATATATATATATATATATATATATATATTAAATGGCCTGAAAAGAATGCGCCGCGGCAGTTCGTGAATTTCGACCATTGACTTCGAATGGATATTATGGGAGATCCGACCGTCGGATTCTACTAAAACCGAAACTGTTGGGTTCGTATCGAAAAGAGCTTTCTAACGAATATTATTAGAGATTTGAAATATAACGGTTGGATTTGGAATTATGTCCAAATCAAATTTGGAAAAGGTCGTTGTAAGTGCAGTTCGATGGCCGTTGATGGAAATCGACTGCACGGGCCTTGATAAAATTATTAAAAAATAGTAATAATTTGTGTAAAATCATAAGAAATGATTTGGAAAGATTTGGGATGAAAAAAATCCATATTTGTAAAGATAAAAATAGATTTTTATCGAAATGAACTAGTTTTGAACTAGAATTATAACCCCATTTTTTTTTAAAATAAATAAAGTGGATTTAAAAGGGTTTTAAAAGTAACCAGAATTTCCAATAATTGAATTGGAATGGATTTGAATCTAAATTATCTTTGGAATATTTCGATATTGAATTTCGTGATTATACAGATATTGTTCTGGAAATTTGAAAGATATATTTATATCGTTATTTTCAATACGATATTTGTTGGTTGTAGTATTTGATATTGAATATAAGCCGATATATTTTCTATTCAGAGCCTTATATTTAATAACAAATGGGATTTGTGTTTGTAGTGAAACGTGTTTTAAATGACATTGGTTCTTTAACCAAGTTGAAGACAGGATGTGATTTCCCAAGTTAAACAATCATTAATATTGATTTTGGGAAGATTAAAACCAAGTGGAGTTTTAATGAATCTTTAATTAGATTGAAATGATCGAGAATGGAGTATCACCAGTTTTGCTCCAGACGATAGTTAAATCTTTAGTTAGATTTGAACGTGAAATGGTAATTGAATTTACCGATAACACCGTGGTGTTAGCTATGAAGTATGACCAATTTTCTTCATGGGATGAATAGGTTGGGATTGGGAAATAAAATAAATGATTACTTCGGTGTGGTTCGCTAATCCCGACTAATTTGAATTGATATTCAAAAGAAGATTAAAGAATAAATTTAAAGAATTTATCTTTGATAAAATTAATGGGAACCTTTCCCAAAGTATAAGAATATTGTATAAGAATATTTGAACAAAAGAATATTCTGAATTGGAATGAGGCGTATGTTGTGTTTGTGTAACACTTGTTTATTATATACGCGAGTTATTCAGAAAAACCGGGTTTATCCCATTCTGAATAACTGATACGACGATGAGTCGAGGATGAAGACGGTGGTCGAAGACCGGAGGTCTTCACATCGTTTGGGTGATTACTGATGATCTTGATTGGGCTGTACACCCAAGAGGAGGGAATCAGTTGGTGATCGTCCAGACGTACTTGGAGATCGATGGATATGCCAGGTACAAGGCGCCTCCGGTTTCGTTCAGACCCAGAATGAACTTGTAAATGGACTGTGTGTCTTACATTGGATTTTATTCTGTGTGATTGATTTCTATTAAATATATATCTGTTTGGCGGCGGAGAATTTATTCTCTTGCTTAACGCCCTTCTTTGAGACGTACGAGTTCATGGGTTATATATTGATGGATATCAATCGCATGGAGTGAATTGCCTGTGTGGCATGCCCAAGTTGCAATTGATCAAGGCTTCTATTGAAAAGCAAAGTCTTGTGGTTGATGATCAAAGCACCGCCTATGTGGCATAGCTTTGTGTAACGTTGATTCGCGAGCCTCACACCCCGGATGTGAACCAGAAATAGGAGAGGACATCAGGGAGGGCATGCGTTTCCTTCTAGCTAGGGTGGTGTCAGTGACCTACCAGCCCTGACATTTATATTATTTTCACCTATGTGGTTGTTGCTGTTGCGAGGCGCCTCGGATATATCGGTGACTGTGTGGAGCCGATGGAGTCATTTGGCTCATTTACGCCCCAAAGGGCGGGGAAACGCAGTGCTCAGGCATTTTAATCCACATCGGTGGACCGGCCCTGACGATCCAACGGCTCACCTTTGTCTGGGTCCCGAGGCTCGGGCTAGACAGTCTCGAATCAGTGAGGACTATCTTTTGCCTTGGTTCATAGATGGAAATCCAACTTCCAATACGTGACATTTGCGGTTTTGATTGTAAAGCCTAGTATGGAGACATGATATATGGTACCCATGCCATCTATGATTGATATTTATGATTGAAATTGTTTTGACACTATACACTTATAATAGTATCAAATGATTTGTTTTTAACGTACCAAGCATGTTTGGCTATTATAAGGGAAAACCCTATCCTCCGGCTTGTGTTGCATTGTATGATGGGACCTGGGTCTTATAACAGCTTCATTTTTCCAAAAAGCATTGCGTTGTTTTGTTATATGCACTGGTATTCTTGGGAGGAAACTCATTCCGTGTTATACGGCGTGGTCCCTTGATATATCTGATTTAAAGTAAAGTTTTAAATAACTGTTTTAGTTCTCACACTAGTCACATGAATGACCTGGAGTTTATTGTTTTAACCTAAACTCTGGGTGCCCTTATTTTGACACGGGCAGCTAGTAGTTTTGGTTTTGCAGATTTATATTAACAGGATCCTGATTACAGCTGAAGTGGTATTCAGAAAGCTCTGTATCCGTGTATCTATTTTCAGTTGTGCTTTGTATTTTTTTTTCCGCTGCGATGTATTTAAATGTAATTTAAACCTCTAATAATTTATGATGTGTAATATTTATTCATACTCTGTATATTCTTGTATTATGATGGAATTGTTGTAATATACAATGAAATGTTCTTCTGTTTGCGTTCCGATGTGGCTTGTTCTCAACTCAATCCGTGATTTCCCGTAAGGGGGATTTCGGGTCGTGACAGAAAACACAACATACGCCTCATTCCAATTCTGAATATTCTTTTATTTAAATATTCATATCATTTGGGATAGGTTCCCATTAATTTTATCAAAGATAAGTTCTTTAAATTTATTCTTTAATCTTCCATTGGATATCAATTCAAACCAAATTAAGGTTTATCCAAACTATTCGGGATTAGCGAACCTTAACGAAGTAATCATTTATTAAATTTCTCAATCCCAACCTATTCATCCCATGAAGCAAAATTGGTAATACTTCATATCTGATACCATGGTGTTATCGGTAAAATTAATTACCATTTCACGTTCAAATCTAATTAAAGATTTAACTATCGCTTGGAGCAAAATTATTGATACTCCATTTTCGATCCTTTCATGAATTCGATATTTAATTATCCTATTCACATTCCAATCTAATTAAAACTCTAATCAAGTTTTAATCTCAAAATCATTACTTAATGATTATTCAAAGTTAAGAAATTAATCTTACCTTTAACTGGGTTAAGGAACTAATGTCATTTAAAACACAGTTCGCGGTAAACCCAAAATCGCATTCCATTAATTACGGAATCTTCACGGAAAATAGATCAATATATATAATCGATATAAACTTCCGTATCCAACCAATAATATAAATGGAATAACGGCAAAGCCTTTTAAATCCCATATATAGTAACAGTTTTCCTCCACAGAAGTTCACTTCGATTATTACCAAATCGAATTCCATTCCATTCCAATTTATTTTATTAAATTGGAAACCTTTTCTTTGGAAAATTCCCTTAAACCTTAATTAAAAGATTTGTAAATTCCAAATCATATTTCACTGTTAATCGAGTTAAAGAACGAATGTCCTTAAAAACACAGTTCACGATAAGCCCGATTCACATCCCATTTTATTCCAATTACCAAATGTAATTGGAAACTCTAATAATCTTAATTAAAAGATTTATTCTTTTCAAACGGGGTTTAAGAAAAATGTTACTGAAAACACCATTCACGACAAACCCAAAATCCAGTTCTTTTATTCAATTCTAATTAAATATTAATTAATTGGATAACTTCCTTAAATCTTAATTAAAAGATTAATTCTTTTCTCGACTGGGCTTAAGAACAGTGTTAATGAAGACACCATTCACGACAAACCCAAAATCCCAATTGATATTAAATACAAGGCTCTGAATAGAAATTATACCGGTTTATATTCAATATCAAATTCTGAAACCAACCAATATCGTGTTGGAAATAACGATATAAAATATATCTACGAAATTTCCATAAAAATATCCGTATAATCACGGAATCCAATATCAAAATATTCCGAAGATTATTTCCATTCCAAATCCATTCCAATCTCATTCCAATTTGTTCTTTGTAAATTTCTTGTTATATTAAAACCATTCACATATCCAATTTATTTTATTTAAAAATTATTGGATTTCAAATCTAGCTAATCACTAGTTCATTTTGATAAAAATATATTTTTATCTTTACAAATGTGGAATTTTCCACCCTAGTTCTTTCCAAATCATTTATTACGATTTTACACAAATTATCAATATTTTTAATAATTTTATTACAGCCCTTTCAGTTGATTTCCATAAACGGTCATCGAACTGCACTTACAACGACCTTTTCCCAATTTGATTTGGACATAATTCCAAATCCAACCGTTAGATTTCAAATCTCTTATATTCTTGGAAAGCCCTTTTCGATGCGAACCCAATGGTTCTAGTTTTAGGAGAATTCGACAGTTGGATCTCCCGTAATATCAATTCAAAGTCAATGGTCGAAATTTGTGAATGGTCGCGGCGCGGCACGTTCTATTCAGGCCATTTAATATATATATAATATATATAATATATTTTGTCGATTTCCATTTAAAACGTATTTTATAAATCATTTTGAATTCGTTTTAAAAATGATTTCAACTTCATTTTCAATTTTAAATCAAAAATGAATACTCCTTATCATTATAATATATAAATGATAATATTTTCAAAATATCAGATTTTGAAATCATTTCTTTTTCGATATTTATTATAAAAATGAATAAAATCGATATAAATATCGTTCGCGTCTAAATGGCGCATCTCTAATCAACATGGCTTCATACATTTCAATATTTTCCTGTCCATCCCAAATCGGACATCAAAATCATATTTTAATGCTTTACTGAATATTATTTTAAAATATTCCTTATTCTAAAATATTCATTATTTTAAAATATTCGTTATTTCAAAATATTCGTTCTTTCTGAATTGGAATCGGACATAGTCAATTACAATATAATGTTATTTATATGGATTTCATACGACACATGTATATATCAACAACGATAAACAATCAACAATCAGCCAGAGTGCACTACACGACTTCATAAGCATTAAATATAAATAATTAATGCTTACATCAATCTGTCAACCAATCAATTGACATACAACTAAACAATTTGGATTAGTGTACGTCAAATATCATCCTAATACCCGTGTGAGGTTTCAATCAACACACACAGAT
Organism: Allium sativum; assembly: GCA_030737875.1. Taxonomy (NCBI): domain Eukaryota; kingdom Viridiplantae; phylum Streptophyta; class Magnoliopsida; order Asparagales; family Amaryllidaceae; genus Allium; species Allium sativum. Next base: position 439,192,211 of record CM060912.1, read on the forward strand.
TTGATTTGTGCAGTCGGGCGAACTGTAAAATATATCGTCCCAATCAATGTCAGTCAAATGAGTGTACATAAACAAATCGTTCGATTTGTAAATGAATATTTATTTTCAACACATGACCATTTTATATGGTTCATATATTCAATAAAAATTGTACTTTTATTGTTCAAATATTTTATTCCATACATGAATATTTTGTATATTTTGTTCATTCAATAAAAATGATATTTTTATTGTTCAAATATTTTATTCCATACATGAATATTTTATATATTTTATTCATTCAATAAAATTGATATTTTTATTGTTCGAATATTTTATTCCATACATGAATACAATATAGTCAATCCAATCCAAACAAACATCAATGGTTTGTACAATCAATGGCGTTGGGTGCTACTAAGCACCGTCTGCATCCTAGTATATATTTAACTGTAAATAATTAGAGTGAGAAGGAGTTCTCACTGTCGGTATCGACTCCGCTAGTTTTATTTCTGAATATCTAAACAGATTGGATTTTATTTTGCCGAAATTCCAACGTGCTCCAAATTGGACCCGGTCAGTCTTGTTGTGAAGCTCTCGTCCCCACGATCGCAATGGATCTAGTTTCGCGCGATTTGGACCTCGTATGAGAAAGTTACATATTTTTAAACATTTGATTATTAAACGAGATTATTAACTTAATAATTAGTTTAATCAATAACGTTAAAAATAAATGTTACCTTTTCTAATTTAAACCCTGGAAACCCAAACCCGATGTCGACCTCAGCTCCCCACTCAAAACCGTCGATGTCGTTCGCCTCAGGCCGTCGGAGCCTGATCAGAGTTCACCACGTCGAAGCCTATGGAAGCCGCGCTTCCCCTTTGGATTCGTGTAGCTCGACGCCACCATCCTCCCTAGGATCGATGATGAACGACGATCGTTTCAGCTCAAATTACGAGCGAATCCCCCCACGATAATTCATGAGCCCTATACAGATTGAAATCCCTCTCTTCATACTAGAATTTTTATTTTGGATTGAAGATTTAAATCGCAACGATTTGAGAGAATTTTGAGTATAAAAATCAAAGCTTTCTGACCGATCTTTATTGAGAGTTGCGGCTAGGGTTTTAGAATACGATGCGAGGTATTTATATTAAATTAATAATATTATTTAATTCTTTTAGTTTCCAATAAAAATGCGCTTGTGCATATGAACTCAAAATCAAACCCAATGACTGTGGCCCCAAGCCAAACACCGCCATTTCGGACACAATGGGATATGTTTCGTAAGCCAATTCGACTGTTTCGAACAGTTTTTCTTTAAAATTAAAATGTAAATCAATATATATTGAATTCAAACGTATGTCTTAATTTACCGGGGCCACATACTGACTCCAAAAATTCCAGAAAAATAAATCCAGCTATGTTTTGACGATGCGGTCCTAACAAAACTAATTTCGTCAAATTTAGAGACCATTTGAAAAATGGCCATTTTCCAGTCGATTAAATTCAAACTAAAATTGTCAAACACGTTTAACTCCACCACGCTCACATATTAATTCCAAAAATTATGAAAATTGGAATCTAGCAATATTTGACATTATGGATCCAATAAAAGTGGTCTCGTCAAAAACGGAGGTCGTTTGCAAAATGGCTATTTTTAAGGGCTATATATATATAAATAAATTCCCTAGCGACTATTCTGAATTTTCAGCTGGACATAACTTTTTATTCCCATTATGAAATATGGATTTTTCGCATTCATTGGAAAGATATTTTCAAACATATTCAAATATTTCTGGTTTCACTGAAATCCAGTTTATTTTGAATCCTGTACATTCAAATGAAATTTGAAATCGGATTTTCAAACTACCGCGCCATTTCAGGCTCGTTATATAATTAAAATAAAATTATTCGTTCTAACTTCGATTTAAATGAATTTTTCTTTGTTATTATTTAAAATAAATTATTTTAAATATTCAAAATCAATTAAAATAGCTAAAATAAAAAAAATTAATTGGTTCCGATTTTCCGGGTTGTTACATAAACCGTTTCTTTTTTTTAAATACCCACATTATATTCTAATACCTTTTACTTAATTCATTAATTAAGCAAATTATTTACTAACCCATTTCTAAAATCTTTTTATACAACTCCATCTATAACTTGGATTATACTTCAATAATTCATTAACTAATACTTTACCCATACCATATAATCTATTTAAAATTAAATTTGGATTCCATTACTAAATCCATTGCCATATTTCCTTATACCAATCCATTAATCAATTTCTCATTTCATTTACAATGATTTTACTCAACTAGGTTATTTTTTTTAAATTCTCATATTAACTTACAAATCTTTTTATAAACTTCCATTAATAAACTTGGATTTGTTATATAATTCATTCACTACATCATTACGCAAATCCCTATCTAGTAACTTCTTATAACTTATCTTGTTTTAATCCCAAAAGCCATTTACCGTCTTCCCCTTTACTTATTATCATCTTACTTAATCTAGTTATTAAGTAAAAGTTCATTTGAAAAGCATTGTATTTGATTCCAAACCTTTTTTCAACATAGTTACATAACTTGGGATTATTATAATTCCCTTTTACTTAATTCAATTTAGAATCTCATTACTCTAGCTTACTTCTTAAATGAATCTAATTAAGAAGAAATATCACTTTTAGAAATTAACTTTATCATCAAATTGAAGTAAAGATAGTTTACTTCATTACTGACTAAACATAGAATAATAATTTGTTATTATAAAGGTTATTAAATAATAATACTCTATTAAGATAAATAATAGAATAAACACTTCTAAAACATAGTTAATAAAAGATAAATTAGCTAGTTAGAACATTCATTGAGTTTTAACTACTGTTCGTACAACTATTTCTATTAGATCAAATTTGTCTAATATCCAATCTTCCTTTAATAGTCGACTTTATCATAATCATTAGTTAACTGATCTAACCCACCTTCTTAAGTTAATTAACAACCTAATTAACTCAATACTACTACTTAATTGTTTAACTAAACAGTTATTCAAATTTTAACCCTATAGGTTAGTTTATACTTTTCTACTTGGAAAATCATATTAATGACATAAGAATTCATTACATAAACGTTATATACTTTCTTTATAAAACATGATTATAATAAAGATGTATTTATAACTTTTTATTTAAATAACATTCATAAAATAAATTCAAAAACTTCAATTCAGTTATAACAATATAATTTATACCATGAAACTCGATCAATTCGCCTAACAGCAAAATGACGTTTAAAACGATGGATATTAGGCCATCTGCTGCCAATCATCTTATCAATATTATCTATTGGTTAAAACATAACAATCGTTGATGATCAGTTCAACGATCAACATCCATTCAACCATCAAAATCCAAACAGGTTATAACATCATTTGGGATAAACAATTCATATGTGAGTAATATGAATAATCAATAATATAAAATTTATTTGAGGAATCTAGTCGGATCCCTCCAACCTATTCTTCCCTGCATCACAAATCATAATATAATTTTATAGCAGGCTATGAACAATAATTTAAAATAAAACATCCAATACGACATAAATATAATGTCGATAATCATTAAACAAACAATAAGCAACCACGACATCCAATCATTCAATATATTATGAATTATAGTTATGTTAATTTAGCACATCGTAGAATTCCAGAAAAGTGTGAGAGTTAACTCACCTTTATTTTTGATTCGATAGTTTCAGCATTGTTCGTTTAATTTTAAATGAAATTTCTGATTGCTTCCAATTCCTTCTGAATATGCTCAGCGGCGCAATATTTCTCCCTGCGATTCCAACATGACCGATTTCGCGCAATTCTGATAATATGTGTAATGACCCCCATTGGCAGGGGTATTATGATTAATTTATTTAATTATATATATAGTGATTTAGTGAATTCAATGGTCGTAGAATTAAATAATGGTGAATATTTAATTTAAAACAATAAATTAAATAATATATTAAATTCTGAAATAATCAGAATTGGCGGAAATGGCGAAATGGTGTGAACTGGATCATCTGTGAATATAAAATTCAGTTTGGAATTGAATTTGAATAACGAATATATTATATAAGCGACATTTTGAACATATAATTATAATTAATTAAAATCGAGCTCGAAATGGCGCTGTAGTTCGTAAATTGGCAATTCGAACTTCAACTGAATGTACGGGATTCGTTTTAAGCCGGATTTCTATGAAACAAGAAATGTATGGAGCTGGTGAAGTATATCTTTCTAGTGGAAGAGAAAAATCAGGATTTTGTTGTGTAGATTTTGAGATATGTCCAAATCAAATTTTAGAAAAGTCGCTGTGGAATTCCTTTATAATTTATAAAGGAATTATTTATATTTTAAAAAGGAATTTCAATATAAATCGAATATCGGGCTGACCCAGATTTGAAATCGAGTTAGAAATTCATATAGGAATATTCTAGAGCTGTATGGTATTCCACTGTGAATATATACAATAATATAAATTTATTTATATTTAATTTAATTATATTTAAATATATTTATATATTTAAATGGGTCATTCAAAGCTTTAAAAATAGCTGGTTTTGCAAACGAAGTTGGAATTCGACGAAACTAGTTTTGTTGGATCCGCAAAGTCAAATAGTTGTTAGATTTCCAGTTTCGTGATTTTTAGAGTCACTGTGTGGTCGTACCGATTTTTAAGGTGAAAAACAGTCGATATTCTGACAGTTAAAAATACGCTGTGTAAGCATACGTAGTCGGAATTCGACGAAATCAGTTTCGTTGGGACCGTAATGTCAAACTCTAGCTACCTATCCAGTTTGGTGATTTTTGGATACTTTATGTGATCGCATGGATTTTTAAGAATCTAAGACGAACGTAAAATCAATAGAATAAAATATAAAAATCAAAATAAAAATATCCCCTTCATTTTCTCTGATCACAAACAGGCCACGCACACTTCCTCCTCAATCACAAATCCTACCTTCCACAATAGCCTATATAACCGCATCAAAACCCATTACAGCAAAGGTCGATCAAAAGAAAAAATCCAAACCAAATTAAATCAAATCCAATAAATCATGATACACACATTTTTGGATTCATGGGATCAAGGGCTTCGAGTTGGTATCATTTTTGTGGAGCTCGATGTTTGCTCCTGGAGTTCGAATGTTTCCAGCGAACCTAGGGTTCGTTCGCGAGCAAAATCCAAGGAGTTTTAATCCAAATCGTGCTCGTTCTTGGATTCAGTAGTTCGAATAGCTTTGATTTTATGTTTTTGGCGATTTTCTAGTACAAAAGGCGTCGGTGGGTTACTGTTGGAGGCAGAGCGACGCAGTCGAGAGAGGAGGTGCGAGTTCGGATTGGATGGTATGGGTGGATGTAGTTTTTGATGAGGAGTATGTTTATGTTTTCTGGTGGTGATTCCATGAAGTAAAGATGATGTTCGGTGGTTGTGAAGTTCGTTAATGGCAAGAGGGAGGTCACGGCAGAAATATTTGGGGAAGAAGGAATTCTGGGGTCACGGGTTTAATACGTGGATACAGTTTGGGCCTTGGGTTAAGGGGTGAGCCCAATATAAGTTTAAATAATTGTTTTAATTTAATTTAAATGTTTATGAACTTGTAACCTTAATATCTTCACCATATGACATCAGAATCACGAACCGTCAGTCACGTTGGGACCGTATGGACGAGAGCTTCACAATGAAGCTGACTGGGAATGGATTGGGGTTCGTTACAATTTATAGTGAAATAAATTGTTCATCCGAATCAACGACAATTATCGTTATTAACGATGATAGTCCAATGTGAGTAAATCTCACTAACTCTGAATAGTTTATAATTTCATGTTATATTTTTAGAGCTGTTAGATATTGGCTGATTGACTATATGTTGACTGTTTGATTGAACTGCTAGTCAGTTAGTTGAATTTCTATATTGATTCTGTTTAATAGAATATATCATATGGAACTGAAAGTGATGTTATCTATATTGTTTAACATCTGTGATGCAGGGAAACAGGTTGGAGGAATCCAACTAGATTCCTCAACATTTATTTTACTGTTTTCATATATTGTGATATATGATGTGTTATATAATCTGTTATGGATTATGGGTGTTGGAATGATGTTGATCATTTTTATTCGATATTTTAAATATCATAAAAGACCCTGGGATGTAAAAAGAATTATTTCAATATATATTGAAATAAAAGTGAGTTTATAAAATCAACAGATTTTATAAAAGGAAATAATGCGAAAGTAAATAAAAAGGGAAAAATGTTTTTAAAACGAATAGAGTTTTACAAAAGGGAAATCATTTGTAAAGTGAAGAACTGTTACTAAAAGTAAATCTTTATAAATGAATAGTTTATTCGAATAGAAAGTAAAAAGAGTTAATCGAATATAGTTATTTGAATAGAAGTAAAAGGAGTTAATCGAATATAGTTTATTCGAAGAAAGTAAAAGGAGTTATCGAATATAGTTTATTCGAAAGGAGTTAATCGATGTTAGTAAATCGATTAGAGAATAAAGTTAAAAGGAGTTAATCGATGTTAGTTAATCGATTAGAGTTAAAGTAAAATGAGTTATCGAATATAGTTTATTCGAATAGAAAGTAAAATGAGTTATCGAATATAGTTTATTCGAATAGAAAGTTAAATGAGTTATCGAATATAGTTTATTCGAATAGAAAGTAAAATGAGTTAATCGAATATAGTTTATTCGAATAGAAAATAAATGGAGTTATCGAATATAGTTTATTCGAAAGGAGTTAGTCAAAATGAGTAAATCAATAGCGTTAGTCAAATAGAGTTAATCCAATAGTGTTAGTCCAATAGAATTAATTGAAAAGGTTAATCGAATAGAGTTAAGTGAAAGGAGTCAATCGAATATAGCTATTCGAAGGAGGGTTAAGTAAGGATGTTAGTAAAAGGAATATAAAGTGAACTTTGCCTATTTCAAAGTTAGAAATGTTGTTCAGTTAAGGTCTGAGAGGTAGTTCTACCCCAACTTGATTGGCTTCGTTTTTAACTAAGGAATAGTTAAGGTTCGGCAGTAAAAGGGTTTGAGTTGGCATCGCGATGGTTTGTTTAAACATCTATCTAAGTCCAATGAAGAAGCTTTGGAAATGTTTTCCAATAAGAACCAGAAATGTTTTCTAATATAGAAAACAAGAAATGGAAATGTTTTCCAGTGTTAATAACATATATTTTCTAAATTTAGAAAATAAGAAAATGTTGAATATAGGGAAACAGGAGATGTGAAATGAACTTAAAAGAATAAAAGTTGTTTGATGATTAATCGATATAATTTCCATCTGGAAATAATATCGTTGTTTGCACACTTGTTTTCTTTGATAGTTAAATCACAGACTATCGAAGTTTTTGACCATTTTAACGTTGTTAATATGGAGAGACCGGTTGGATTATTATATTAAGAACCACTCTGTATTGGCATAAGCGTTGCGAAATATATATGCCAAAGGAAATCGAAGACGGAGTTATGCAAGGTCTATCCTGTTTACAGAATAGTGCCTTCGGTTCATCCTGTCCCTGGATGACTTGTATGGACGGATGTGTAACAGAATATTTCCACACGATCACGTATATTGATTTCTCCAACCGTACCAAGAGTGGAAGCGGAGAAGGAAACTTCTTTTAGCTAACACATAATGTATGGTTGAGGACATCAATCGGTGATTTGATGGATTTGACGATGTGGCATTCAAAGTGAATCTGGTGTGATGATAAAGCGTAGTTTCTATCCTCACATCCGGTAAATGACAGAATCGGGCAGGCAGCATGGCTAAGTCGGTCGCACCGAAGTAGGGTGTATAATCACCTGATCTAGAGTTTCATTTACTTCTAAAAATCTATTGTTGATGCTGTCCCATTTGGGAAACAGTTGCTGATCCCAACCGTTGGTGATATACATTCGATACACTCAAGCGAAATGAGTGGTCAGTCATGTGTGGCCGGGTTGCAAGATGTTCTTGTTGAACCCAGTGTATTCATCTCTAGAGGTACACTAGTGAAAGGTGGTTCCATACCTTGTCATAGTTGGAAATCCATTACCCAATACGTGCTTGCGGTTTTGATTGTATACTATATATGTAGAACGTGAGATGAAAGCGTTTCTACTAGATGATTATTATAGTTGTGGTTGATAGACATTATTATAATATCAAAAGGTTTTTGATATAAAGATAATTTGGATTCTCATAAGGGAAAAACCGATTCCATTATGCGGCGTCGTCTTATGAGATATCGTTTACTTGTTCGAACTGTGTTAAACTGTTTTACTCATACCAGTCCCATGACTGACCCGGAGTTTATTTTGTTGTTTTCCCTAAACTCTTGGGTGCCTAAATTTGTACGGGCAGTCAAGTTGTAACGACCCAGAAAATCTGAACCAATTTAAAAATTTTAAATTGGCTAAAATAATGGATTTTAAATATTTAAAATAAATATTTTAAATAATGGCGATGAAAACTAAGTTTGAATCGACATTTGAAAACGAATATAATTAATTATAATTATATATAGAATTGAAAATGGCGTGGTAGTTCGATAATTCGATTTCAAACTTCAATTGAATATACCGGGTGCAAAACAATCCGGATTTTAGTGAAACCAAAAATATTTAAATCTGTTAGTGAATATCTTTCTAACGAGTCCGACCAATCGAAATTTGATAGCGGGAATCAAAAGATATGTCCAGTTGAAAATTCTGAATAGTCACTATGGAATTCAGGCCCTTAAAAATGGACATTTTGCAGATGACCTCGGATTTCGACGAAACCACTTTTGTTAGGTCCGCAGTGTCAAGTTATTGTTAGGTTTCAAATTTCATAATTTTTCGAATCAATATGTGAGCGTGGCAAAGGAAAACGCGTTTGACCGATTTCAGTTGATTTTAATCGACTGGAAATTGGCCATTTTTCAAACGGTCTCAGAATTCGACGAAACTAGTTTTGTTAGGACCGTATCGTCAATACGAAGCTAGAAAATATTTTTCTGGAATTTTTCTAGTTAATATGTGACCCCGGTAATTTGAAATGTGCGTTTAAAATTCAATATAATGATTTAAATGTAAATTCAAATGGAAACTGATTGTAACGATCAAATCAGCTTGCGATACATATCCCATTGTGTTCGGAATGGGGGTATAACGCTATGGACGGCAGGCGGTGGGCCTCGTTTCGAGGTCGAGTGTAAAAGTCATCCTTTTGCGAAATTAAATAATTAAATAATAAAATAATTTTAATTCCCTCCCTCCCCTTTATCTTCTTCCCGCCCCCCCCCCCCCCCCCCGATTTCATTCTTCAGATATAAAAAAAAAGAAAAAAAAAAGAAGATCGGAGCAGTAGCGACGCCGCCTGTCCCTCCTCCAACTGTTCGAAACCCCACCGCACCCCTCGCTCGCGAAGTTGAAGTCGCCCCTCTCGAAACCCTAGCAATCCATCGCGACGCCACCAGACCCAAGCCGCACCTCGAAGCCCAACTCCGCCTTACCTCGAACCCATCGCGACGCCTTGCCTCCATCGATCGAAGCCAGAAGCCCTCCGACGAAAGCAGAAACCCCCCCTTTTTGTCTGTAAGTATTTTTATTTTGTTTTTATTTTTAAATTATTAAAAACTGGAATTTTTTTTTAGTATTAAAAACTGATTTTATTAAAGTTAAAAAAACTGTTTTATGTTTTTAAAGAAAAACTGAATTTTATAAAAATTAAAAACTGATTTTAATTTTAGGTAATTAAAACTGATTTAGGTTTTAAAAATTTAAAACTGATTTTAATTTTAGGTAAGTAAAACTGATTTAGGTTTTAAAAATTAAAAACTGAAATTTAAAAAAAAAAAAGTTAAAACTGGTTTCTTTAAAGAAAGTAAAAATAGAATTGCCATATTTTTTTTATTTTTATATGTTGAAAGCAAAAGGAAAAATCATATTTGTATATGTTGAAAGCAAAAGTAAAAATCATATTTTTATATGTTGAAAGCAAAAGTAAAAATCATATTTTTATATATTGAATAGCATCATAAAAATTCGATTTTTACATATGTAGAGAATACGGGCGAAAGCGACAAAAGGCGAAGATTTCTATAAGTGAAGTGTCGTGCAGTTGGATAGCTATCGGTGAGATTTCTGATTTAAAATTTATATATATATGTGTGAAGTAAAAGTGAATCGCTATATATAAATATATATATATATATACACCCCTCGTCCACAAACCATGGACGATATTTATTGGTTGAAATTGTTGTGGAAATTTGATTGATAACGAATGGTTGTTTGGGAATGTTTGTGATTGATATTGGTTGTTTGAGGTTGAAAAATACCCGTTTGTGGTTGTGAAATATTTGGTTGAAACCACTTAGGATTAGTTTGTGGAAATGAAATAAATATATACATGCCGCCTGCGTGCGAACTAGATGCATGATCCCCATTGTCAAAAACCGCGAGGTTTTAAGGTAGAGCGAGGAGCCGTATTAGGGACGGTGCCGGTGTAACTACCCTGCCGTTATGCTGCCGAAATTTTGAATAATATTTGTGTGTTTGAATTATTTTCATATGCTTAAACTATATTTATCAATTGTATAGAAAACATTCATGTGTTGAATTGATATTCATTCGTTGTTTAGAAATTCATGTGTTGAATGGTATTCATATTTTGAAATAAATTGTTCGATAATAAAAATCACATTTTTATCTATATATAGAAACTATAGAAAACATTCATGTGTTGAATTGATATTCATTCGTTGTTTAGAAATTCATGTGTTGAATGGTATTCATATTTTGAAATAAATTGTTCGATAATAAAAATCACATTTTTATCTATATATAGAAACTATAGAAAACATTCATGTGTTGAATTGATATTCATTCGTTGTTTAGAAATTCATGTGTTGAATGGTATTCATATTTTGAAATAAATTGTTCGATAATAAAAATCACATTTTTATCTATATATAGAAACTATAGAAAACATTCATGTGTTGAATTGATATTCACTCGTTGTTTAGAAATTCATGTGTTGAATGGTATTCATATTTTGAAATAAATTGTTCGATAATAAAAATCACATTTTTATCTATATATAGAAACTATAGAAAACATTCATGTGTTGAATTGATATTCATTCGTTGTTTAGAAATTCATGTGTTGAATGGTATTCATATTTTGAAATAAATTGTTCGATAATAAAAATCACATTTTTATCTATATATAGAAACTATAGAAAACATTCATGTGTTGAATTGATATTCATTCGTTGTTTAGAAATTCATGTGTTGAATGGTATTCATATTTTGAAATAAATTGTTCGATTATAAAAATCACATTTTTATCTATATATAGAAACTGTAGAAAACATTCATGTGTTGAATTGATATTCATTCGTTGTTTAGAAATTCATGTGTTGAATGGTATTCATATTTTGAAATAAATTGTTCGATAATAAAAATCACCTTTTATCGACTATATGAACTATATAGAAAAATAGTGTTTTGAAATGAATTGTTTTACAATAAAAATCACATTTTTATTGTATGCATAAATCGTTAAAATGTGAAGTGTTAAAAATAGCCACTTGTTCAAAATAAACATATATGAGTTGAAATATTCATTAATTAGCTAATGAAATGATTTGCACCTATTTATGTAACATTAGAATGAATGGTGTTTTAAAACCAAATAGAAATCAAATATGAAGTTGAATAGAAAATGAAAAATGATATGGACTGTATATATATGTACATGCAATATTCATTGAACAGGTTATAGCAAAGGGGCTAGAGAAGAGGAATAAAATTTTGTGCCCGACAAATAGGTACACATTTACTGATTTGTTTGGGTGATGATTTTGAGCCTATTGGCTAGCCGCTTGGCTTCTTCTTTTTCTTTTTGAGATTAGAAGGACCGGGAACGCTATTTGCGATTTCCCGATGCTCCCGGTACAGGGGAGGTTATGGCGAAATTTTTCCAAAATTTAAGGTGTTAGAAAAATATTTGAAGTGAAAACGATATAGAAAACATTGAATGAACTATATTTATATAAATATATAAATATAAATAAAATTAAAACGAAACGAGGCCGTGCAGTTCGTATTTTGAAATCGTGATTTCAAACGACTAGTGCGAGAAATCCGACCATTGGATTTTCCCGAAACCTCAATCGTTGGGTTCGCCTTGGAATAATCTTTCCAACGGCACCAACCTTGTGAAAATCCAACTGTTGGATTGTCTGGAATGTTTAATTCAAATCTGAAGAAAAACAGCGCCATAAACGATTATATTTATTTATATATATAAATATAATTATATTTAATCGAATAACGACGCTGTAGTTCGTATTTTGAAATCGAAAATTCAAACGATTGTACCGGGAGATCCGACCGTCGGAATTTCCCGAAACTGGAACCGTTGGGTTCGTTTTGAAAAGACCTTTCTAATGATGCAAATTTTGTGAAGATCCGACGGTTAGATTTTCAGATATGTGTAAATCAAATCTGAAGAAAAACAGCGCCACGGCCGCCTTATGGCCCGAAGCGTCGTTTTGAATAAAATGGCTATTTTAAAATAAATAAAAATAGCGATAAATAGTTATAAAATATCGTAAGCGATATGGAATGGAAATAAACTGAATTTGCTTGATTTATGTGATGTTTGATGGTTGAATGTGTTTGGTGTGAAAACTATATTAAAGAACACAATTGGTGTTGTCGAATAATTTAACCATTGAAATAAATCGATTTGAAATTCTAAATATACGTGAATTATTTGAAAAGTCCGAGTTAATTCTCATTTCGAATAATCGACCGACGATTGAAATTCGAAGATGAAGACGATGGTCGAAGACCGGAGATCTTCACCTCGTTTGGATGGTAACCGAGGTCCTGATTGGGAGGCATCCCGAAATATGGATAATGAGTGGTGATCGTCCAGACGTACGTGTTGATCGAAGGGTTTGCGAGGTATTTAGTGCCTCCGGTTTCGTTCAGACCCAGAACGGACTTGTAAATGGACTGTGTGTCCGACATTGGAATTTGTTCTGTGTGATTGATAGCCATCAGTTGCACGGTATGAATTGCCTGTGTGGCATGCTAAGATGCAGTGATCAGGACTTCTGTTGAAAAGCAAAGTCTTGTGGTGATGATCAAAGCATCGCCTGTGTGGCGTAGCTTTGTGTATAACGTAAATTCGCGAGCCTCACACCCCGGTATGAACCTAAAACGGGAGAAGGACCTCAGGGAGGGCATGCGTTTCCTTCTAGCTAGGGTGGTGTCAGTGACCTACCAGCCCTGACATTTATATACTTTTCACCTATGTGGTTGTTGCTGTTGCGAGGCGCCTCGGTTTGATCGGACGATCCGGGTCCGATGGAGTCATTCGTTGGCTCGTCTATGCCCCAAAGGGCGGGGAAACGTATTGTTCAGGCATTTTAATCCACATCGGTGGACCGGCCCTGTCGCTCCAAAGGCTTGACTGAGTACTTGCCTGAGACATGGGCTAGATTGTCTCGAATTCGGTAAGGACTATCTTTTGCCTTGGTTCATGGCAGAAATCCAATTTCCAAATACGACATCATGCGGTTTTGATTGTATATATATATGGCGACATGATATATGGTACCCATGCCGTCTATGATTGATAGTTATGATTTGAAATTGTTTTCAAAGCATTTTAACACTAGCAATAATATCAATTGCCTTTGTTTTATTCGTATCAATCATATTTTGGTCATTATAAGGTAAAACTCTATCCTCCGGTTTGCGTTGCATTGTGTGATGGGAACTGAGTCTTATAATGGCTTCATTTTTATAAAAAGCATAGCGATGTTTAAAAGAAAGATTTGTTTTAAAGCACTGGAAATCCAATGGAGTAAACCTGTTCCACGAAAGTGGCGTGGTCCTGTGATTTGCCATATTATATATGTGTTGAGTAGATTTCTCATACCAGTCCCATGACTGACTCGTAGTTTGTTTCACTCTCAAACTCGGGTGCCCCTTTTTCTACACGGGCAGCCTTGTTTTCAGGTTTAGCTGGTTCTTTCTGGATAGCTGGAGCTGAAGATGGATTCTACCATTTATTTCTTTTTATGCTGTTCAGCTCCTATTGTGCATATTTTGTTTATTTCCGCTGTAGACATTTATGTATAGCTGAACTATATTTGTACTAAGTAAGATCCTGTATACTGTGTAACTCTGATGATTACTTTTATCCAGTATATTTTGTTGTTCATTCTGGTGTATTTATTTAATTCTGTTCTGCTATTATATGTTTCTGTGTTATATTCCAAAGATAACCTTGTTTCCGTGAGAACGGGAAATCGGGTCGTCTCAACGTGGTATCAGAGCTTTGGTTAAGCTTAGTTCTGGAATATAACATTTGAACGAACTCGTCAGAAATAGAACCAATAGTGTTCTAGGACGGGTAACTCAATACAGATAGGATCAGCAATATCCTAGTATGAGTAAAGCAGAATGAATACACTTCGATAGACACATTTACACTTCAAGTATTTGTCTCTATATTTTAAAATACCTTTTCTGTGACCTGACACTTGATCTGCTATTTGCAGAAGAACTAGAAAATGAGTGCCAGAAACAGAAGAAGTAATACTGACCCGGATATAGAAGCTCTATTCATGAAATATAGAAATCTGGGTGGAAAGCCGTTCTCGGGCGAAGAATCTATTATGAGAACACAAGCTTGGATTCGTTCGGCTGAGAAAATCTTCGAAGCATTAAAGCTTAGGGATGACCAGAAAAGATTACTGGCCTCCTGGGCACTCGAAGATGAAGCTTTGTTCTGGTGGGATTCTGTTGTTAAGGATAATCCAGAAGGTGATATCACCTGGGACAGATACAAAGTGATTTTCTTAGAAAGATTTACTCCTCCCGAAGCAACCGAGAGATTATGTGATGAATTTTCTTATCTAATACAAGGTGATATGACCATTCCCGAATATCATAAGAAATTCAATGAACTTTCTCACTTTGCCCCTCATCTAATTCAAAATCCGAAGAGGAAAAATCTGAGATTTATTCATGGCCTTCAAAGGAAATACCAGAATAAAGTATTGGGGCATGTGAAGCTTCCTTTTTCGGAAATGATTTATATGGCTTATCAATATGAAGATCTCCATAAGAAAGGAATGTTGCGCGACGAAGAAGAAGTTTGTTGTAGTGACAAAGAAGATTCGGAAACTGATATTCCTGAAGCCAGTATGATGTCTGAGGCCAGTAAGGAGCCTAGAACCAATCAGAAAAGGGCCAGATCAGGAAAACAACCGGTAACGACCGCCATATGCAACAACTGCCATAAGCAAGGGCATTTGCAAGGAAATTGCAGATCCTTAAAGAAGAAATGAAAAAGCGGATCCAAACCTACGAAGAGGCAAAAGAACACACATGGCGAAAGGAAATGCCATAAGTGTAGTCAATCAGGTCATATTGCACGGGAGTGTCAACTCTCAAAGAAATCTGAGGCAGTACAAGTAAATGAAGTGGTAGAAGTACCTGCATCCTCGTCTGTTCAGGAAAGATCTGATGTTTTAGAAGGCACGCTTAAAGTCAAAAACATTCCAGTTAAAGTACTGTTTGACACAGGCGCGTCACGAAGCTTTATCGCAAAGAGTGCAGTCAAGAAGTTGGATTTGAATTTGAAAAAGCTCAAAGAGCCCATGACTGTCCAAAATCCAGTTGGGGGTTCCGTCAATCTCAGTTGGATCTGTGCAGTACCTGTCTCTTTTTCTTGCTATAAATTCCCTATTATCTCTATCATCATGAATTTTAATGAATTCGATCTCATTCTGGGATTGGATTGGTTAACTAGATATGAAGCTGAAGTTAAATGCGCCGAGAGAGTGGTTAAAGCAAAGGCCCAATCGGGGAATTATATAACCATACCATGTGAAGGCCCGACTTCAAATAGAAAAGATTTCTGGTCAGCTCTAGATGTTTCTCCAGCTCAAATAGAAAATATCCCTGAGGTCGCAGAGAATATTCCTGACCTCATCAAAGACATTCCTGTCGTTAAAAACTATGCGGATGTGTTCGAAGAAGTTGTTCGCTTACCTCCGCAGAGAGAAATAGATTTCAAGATTGCTTTAATTCCCAATGCAAGGCCGGTAGTTCACGCTATTCGAAGAATGTCCTTGAAAGAGAAGGAGGAATTAGACAATCAAACACGACAACTAGTATGGAAGGGTCTAATCAGGCCTAGTTTCTCTGATTGGGGTGCAGCAGTGGTATTTGTCCCAAAATCTGACGGTACTCTACGGCTATGCGTGGATTATCGTGATCTGAACAAACAGACAATAAAGAATAAGTATCCATTGCCGCGGATTGATGATTTGTTGGATCGATTAAATGGAGCGCAAGTATTTTCACGAATGGACCTAGCTACAGGCTTCCATCAACTTCGAATTGCCGAAGAGTGTGTTCCAATGACAGCGTTCAGAGGCCCCGACTTATTCTACGAGTGGTTAGTAATGCCGTTCGGCTTATGTAACGCTCCTGCTTATTTCGTCGATCTAATGAACAGAGTATTGAATAAATTTGTTCTGGTTTTTATTGACGATATTCTAATCTTCTCTAAATCAAAGGCCGAACATGAAAAGCATCTGGAACAGGTTCTAGAAATTCTGAGATGGAATGTATTGAAAGCCAAGTTTTCCAAATGTATCTTCTGGCAAGATGAAGTGAAATTTCTGGGTCATGTAGTATCGAAAGATGGAATCGCTGTGGATCCAAGCAAAATCACAGCTATTCAGAATTGGAAACAGCCCAGTACTCCCACTGAAGTCCGCAGTTTTCTCGGATTGGCTAGCTATTACCGAAAGTTCGTTAAAGACTTTTCGAAGATATCTGGTCACTTAACTAAGCTTACAAAGAAGCATTC
Source organism: Allium sativum (assembly GCA_030737875.1). NCBI lineage: Eukaryota > Viridiplantae > Streptophyta > Magnoliopsida > Asparagales > Amaryllidaceae > Allium > Allium sativum. The sequence continues at coordinate 439,209,142 of CM060912.1, forward strand.
TAAATTCAAATGGACTCAAGAGAGTGAGGAGGCTTTCGAAGAGCTGAAGTTGAGATTAACGACAGCTCCAGTGTTAACCATCATCGATGGCAACCAAGATTTGAAAGTCTGGACTGATGCTTCTAGAGAAGGCCTTGGCGCAGTGTTAATGCAAAGAGGCCAAGTAATTGCTTATGCTAGCCGTCAACTGAAGCCACACGAGAAGAACTACGTAACTCATGATCTTGAGTTATTGGCTATCATATACTCTTTGAAAATCTGGAGACACTATCTTCTGGGCGAGAGGTTTGAACTGTTTACAGATCACCAGTCGTTGAAATATCTGTTCACTCAGAAGGACTTAAATTTAAGAGAGCAACGTTGGCTGGAGTTTCTAGCAGCATATGACTTTGAAATTATATATACTCCAGGAAAAGCCAATGTCGTGGCCGATGCATTAAGCAGAAAGAATGTAATGATCGCCAGTTTTATTATCACGACTTCATTGCTAGATAAGATATCTGCTCTTCAGGAGGATGATCACTTCATTCAGAAGATCAGAGGGATAATTCAACAAGGCGAACCCTCGAGTTTTCAAGTTGATAATGATGGGATTTTAAGGCTCAAAGGTCGAATCTGTGTCCCTAACATTCCTGAACTTCGAAAGGAAGTACTGGATGAATGCCACAAGTCAAAACTCAGTATCCATCCGGGAGTAAGCAAAATGTATAATGACATCAAGCGCACTTTCTGGTGGAAGTCGATGAAAAGGGACATTTCTTTATATGTAAGCCGATGCCCCACCTGCCAGCTAGTCAAAAGTGATCAACAGAAATTGGCTGGATTATTGCAACCGCTAGAAGTTCCTGGTTGGAAGTGGGAACATATTTCTATGGATTTCATCGATGGTTTGCCCAGAACCAGGAAAGGAAATGACAGTATTTGGGTGATCGTAGATCGTTTCACGAAGACCGCCCATTTTATACCTGTCAAATCAAATAGAACCGCTCAGAGTCTGGCGCAGATTTACTTCAGGGAAATAGTTAGACTGCATGGAGTGCCGCTCAGTATAGTAAGTGATAGAGATACAATATTCACTAGCAAATTCTGGGAAGCATTTCAAGTCGAGCTGGGAACGAAGTTAAACTTGAGCACCGCTTATCATCCTCAGACAGACGGTCAGACTGAGAGGGTGAATCGCATTTTAGAAGATCTATTGCGGGCTTGTGTTATAGATTTCGGTGGATCATGGGAAGACCATCTACATTTGGCTGAATTCTCTTATAACAACAGCTACCAGGCGAGTCTGACAATGTCGCCATTCGAAGCATTGTATGGTAGACCGTGCCGATCTCCTGCTTGTTGGGTCGAGCCTGGAAATAGACTTGTGTTGGGTCCCGATATGATTCGAGAAGCTGCTGACAAAGTGGATTTTATCAAGAAGCGATTACTCGCCGCTCAAAGCCGACAAAAGAGCTATGCCGATAAAAGAAGAAGAGATATATCCTTCGAAGTTGGCGACTATGTATATTTGAAAGTATCGCCGATGAGAGGAGTTATCAGGTTCGGTAAAACTGGAAAGTTAGCGCCTAAATTCATTGGTCCGTTTCCTATTCTGGAACGGATTGGAACTCTCGCATATAAAGTTAAATTGCCAGACTGGTTGCCTGGAGTGCATGATGTATTTCATATATCTCAACTTCGAAAGCACGTTCATGATCCAGACTTGATCGTGGAAGAAGCAGCTCAGCAGGACATTGAAATTACTCCAGAATTAGCTGTGAGGCGTGAGCCGCTAAAGATTATCGGCAAAGAAACCAAAGAGCTGAGGAACAAGAAGGTTCACTTAGTCAAAGTGCAATGGAGTGGAGATTCGCGAGATTGTACTTGGGAAACTGAGGAGAGCATTCAGAAAGCTTATCCTAGATGCCGAGTAGATATCTCTGATTGACTCCGGTGCAAGGTACATTTACCCTACCTTGCATTACCATTTAATTCTCTATTCTGTTGCTATTTTCTTCCCATGGATGTGCATTGTTTATTCTATACTCTGAATATTAGAAACAAATTGGTTGCTGTGCTGTGTGATTGTAGATTTATCAAACCACTTTCGACTTTATTCCTTTTCGGGGACGAAAAGTTTTAAGTGGGGGAGATTGTAACGACCCAGAAAATCTGAACCAATTTAAAATTTTTAAATTGGCTAAAATAATGGATTTTAAATATTTAAAATAAATATTTTAAATAATGGCGATGAAAACTAAGTTTGAATCGACATTTGAAAACGAATATAATTAATTATAATTATATATAGAATTGAAAATGGCGCGGTAGTTCGATAATTCGATTTCAAACTTCAATTGAATATACCGGGTGCAAAACAATCCGGATTTTAGTGAAACCAAAAATATTTAAATCTGTTAGTGAATATCTTTCTAACGAGTCCGACCAATCGAAATTTGATAGCGGGAATCAAAAGATATGTCCAGTTGAAAATTCTGAATAGTCGCTATGGAATTCAGGCCCTTAAAAATGGACATTTTGCAGATGACCTCGGATTTCGACGAAACCACTTTTGTTAGGTCCGCAGTGTCAAGTTATTGTTAGGTTTCAAATTTCATAATTTTTCGAATCAATATGTGAGCGTGGCAAAGGAAAACGCGTTTGACCGATTTCAGTTGATTTTAATCGACTGGAAATTGGCCATTTTTCAAACGGTCTTAGAATTCGACGAAACTAGTTTTGTTAGGACCGTATCGTCAATACGAAGCTAGAAAATATTTTTCTGGAATTTTTCTAGTTAATATGTGACCCCGGTAATTTGAAATGTGCGTTTAAAATTCAATATAATGATTTAAATGTAAATTCAAATGGAAACTGATTGTAACGATCAAATCAGCTTGCGATACATATCCCATTGTGTTCGGAATGGGGGTATAACGCTATGGACGTTAGGCGGTGGGCCTCGTTTCGAGGTCGAGTGTAAAAGTCAACCTTTTGCGAAATTAAATAATTAAATAATTAAATAATTTTAATTCCCTCCCTCCCCTTTATCTTCTTCCTGGCCCCCCCCCCCGATTTCATTCTTTAGATATAAAAAAAAAAAAAAAAAAAAGAAGAAGATCGGAGCAGTAGCGACGCCGCCTGTCCCTCCTCCAACTGTTCGAAACCCCACCGCACCCCTCGCTCGTGAAGTTGAAGTCGCCCCTCTCGAAACCCTAGCAATCCATCGCGACGCCACCAGACCCAAGCCGCACCTCGAAGCCCAACTCCGCCTTACCTCGAACCCATCGCGACGCCTTGCCTCCATCGATCGAAGCCAGAAGCCCTCCGACGAAAGCAGAAACCCCCCCTTTTTGTCTGTAAGTATTTTTATTTTGTTTTTATTTTTAAATTATTAAAAACTGGAATTTTTTTTTAGTATTAAAAACTGATTTTATTAAAGTTAAAAAAACTATTTTATGTTTTTAAAGAAAAACTGAATTTTATAAAAATTAAAAACTGATTTTAATTTTAGGTAATTAAAACTGATTTAGGTTTTAAAAATTTAAAACTGATTTTAATTTTAGGTAAGTAAAACTGATTTAGGTTTTAAAAATTAAAAACTGAAATTAAAAAAAAAAAAGTTAAAACTGGTTTCTTTAAAGAAAGTAAAAATAGAATTGTCATTTTTTTTTTATTTTTATATGTTGAAAGCAAAAGGAAAAATCATATTTTTATATGTTGAAAGCAAAAGTAAAAATCATATTTTTATATGTTGAAAGCAAAAGTAAAAATCATATTTTTATATATTGAATACCATCATAAAAATTCGATTTTTACATATGTAGAGAATACGGGCGAAAGCGACAAAAGGCGAAGATTTCTATAAGTGAAGTGTCGTGCAGTTGGATAGCTATCGGTGAGATTTCTGATTTAAAATTTATATATATATGCGTGAAGTAAAAGTGAATCGCTATATATAAATATATATATATATATACGCCCCTCGTCCACAAACCATGGACGATATTTATTGGTTGAAATTGTTGTGGAAATTTGATTGATAACGAATGGTTGTTTGGGAATGTTTGTGATTGATATTGGTTGTTTGAGGTTGAAAAATACCCGTTTGTGGTTGTGAAATATTTGGTTGAAACCACTTAGGATTAGTTTGTGGAAATGAAATAAATATATACATGCCGCCTGCGTGCGAACTAGATGCATGATCCCCATTGTCAAAAACCGCGAGGTTTTAAGGTAGAGCGAGGAGCCGTGTTAGGGACGGTGCCGGTCTAACTACCCTGCCGTTATGCTGCCGAAATTTTGAATAATATTTGTGTGTTTGAATTATTTTCATATGCTTAAATTATATTTATTCATTGTATAGAAAACATTCATGTGTTGAATTGATATTCATTCGTTGTTTAGAAATTCATGTGTTGAATGGTATTCATATTTTGAAATAAATTGTTCGATAATAAAAATCACATTTTTATCTATATATAGAAATTATAGAAAACATTCATGTGTTGAATTGATATTCATTCGTTGTTTAGAAATTCATGTGTTGAATGGTATTCATATTTTGAAATAAATTGTTCGATAATAAAAATCACATTTTTATCTATATATAGAAACTATAGAAAACATTCATGTGTTGAATTGATATTCATTCGTTGTTTAGAAATTCATGTGTTGAATGGTATTCATATTTTGAAATAAATTGTTCGATAATAAAAATCACATTTTTATCTATATATAGAAACTATAGAAAACATTCATGTGTTGAATTGATATTCACTCGTTGTTTAGAAATTCATGTGTTGAATGGTATTCATATTTTGAAATAAATTGTTCGATAATAAAAATCACATTTTTATCTATATATAGAAACTATAGAAAACATTCATGTGTTGAATTGATATTCATTCGTTGTTTAGAAATTCATGTGTTGAATGGTATTCATATTTTGAAATAAATTGTTCGATAATAAAAATCACATTTTTATCTATATATAGAAACTATAGAAAACATTCATGTGTTGAATTGATATTCATTCGTTGTTTAGAAATTCATGTGTTGAATGGTATTCATATTTTGAAATAAATTGTTCGATAATAAAAATCACCTTTTATCGACTATATGAACTATATAGAAAAATAGTGTTTTGAAATGAATTGTTTTACAATAAAAATCACATTTTTATTGTATGCATAAATCGTTAAAATGTGAAGTGTTAAAAATAGCCACTTGTTCAAAATAAACATATATGAGTTGAAATATTCATTAATTAGCTAATGAAATGATTTGCACCTATTTATGTAACATTAGAATGAATGGTGTTTTTAAACCAAATAGAAATCAAATATGAAGTTGAATAGAAAATGAAAAATGATATGGACTGTATATATATGTACATGCAATATTCATTGAACAGGTTATAGCAAAGGGGCTAGAGAAGAGGAATAAAATTTTGTGCCCGACAAATAGGTACACATTTACTGATTTGTTTGGGTGATGATTTTGAGCCTATTGGCTAGCCGCTTGGCTTCTTCTTTTTCTTTTTGAGATTAGAAGGACCGGGAACGCTATTTGCGATTTCCCGATGCTCCCGGTACAGGGGAGGTTATGGCGAAATTTTTCCAAAATTTAAGGTGTTAGAAAAATATTTGAAGTGAAAACGATATAGAAAACATTGAATGAACTATATTTATATAAATATATAAATATAAATAAAATTAAAACGAAACGAGGCCGTGCAGTTCGTATTTTGAAATCGTGATTTCAAACGACTAGTGCGAGAAATCCGACCATTGGATTTTCCCGAAACCTCAACCGTTGGGTTCGCCTTGGAATAATCTTTCCAACGGCACCAACCTTGTGAAAATCCAACGGTTGGATTGTCTGGAATGTTTAATTCAAATCTGAAGAAAAACAGCGCCATAAATGATTATATTTATTTATATATATAAATATAATTATATTTAATCGAATAACGACGCTGCAGTTCGTATTTTGAAATCGAAAATTCAAACGATTGTACCGGGAGATCCGACCGTCGGAATTTCCCGAAACTGGAACCGTTGGGTTCGTTTTGAAAAGACCTTTCTAATGATGCAAATTTTGTGAAGATCCAACGGTTAGATTTTCAGATATGTGTAAATCAAATCTAAAGAAAAACAGCGCCACGGCCGCCTTATGGCCCGAAGCGTCGTTTTGAATAAAATGGCTATTTTAAAATAAATAAAAATAGCGATAAATAGTTATAAAATATCGTAAGCGATATGGAATGGAAATAAACTGAATTTGCTTGATTTATGTGATGCTTGATGGTTGAATGTGTTTGGTGTGAAAACTATATTAAAGAACACAATTGGTGTTGTCGAATAATTTAACCATTGAAATAAATCGATTTGAAATTCTAAATATACGTGAATTATTTGAAAAGTCCGAGTTAATTCTCATTTCGAATAATCGACCGACGATTGAAATTCGAAGATGAAGACGATGGTCGAAGACCGGAGATCTTCACCTCGTTTGGATGGTAACCGAGGTCCTGATTGGGAGGCATCCCGAAATATGGATAATGAGTGGTGATCGTCCAGACGTACGTGTTGATCGAAGGGTTTGCGAGGTATTTAGTGCCTCCGGTTTCGTTCAGACCCAGAACGGACTTGTAAATGGACTGTGTGTCCGACATTGGAATTTGTTCTGTGTGATTGATAGCCATCAGTTGCACGGTATGAATTGCCTGTGTGGCATGCTAAGATGCAGTGATCAGGACTTCTGTTGAAAAGCAAAGTCTTGTGGTGATGATCAAAGCATCGCCTGTGTGGCGTAGCTTTGTGTATAACGTAAATTCGCGAGCCTCACACCCCGGTATGAACCTAAAACGGGAGAAGGACCTCAGGGAGGGCATGCGTTTCCTTCTAGCTAGGGTGGTGTCAGTGACCTACCAGCCCTGACATTTATATACTTTTCACCTATGTGGTTGTTGCTGTTGCGAGGCGCCTCGGTTTGATCGGACGATCCGGGTCCGATGGAGTCATTCGTTGGCTCGTCTATGCCCCAAAGGGCGGGGAAACGTATTGTTCAGGCATTTTAATCCACATCGGTGGACCGGCCCTGTCGCTCCAAAGGCTTGACTGAGTACTTGCCTGAGACATGGGCTAGATTGTCTCGAATTCGGTAAGGACTATCTTTTGCCTTGGTTCATGGCAGAAATCCAATTTCCAAATACGACATCATGCGGTTTTGATTGTATATATATATGGCGACATGATATATGGTACCCATGCCGTCTATGATTGATAGTTATGATTTGAAATTGTTTTCAAAGCATTTTAACACTAGCAATAATATCAATTGCCTTTGTTTTATTCGTATCAATCATATTTTGGTCATTATAAGGTAAAACTCTATCCTCCGGTTTGCGTTGCATTGTGTGATGGGAACTGAGTCTTATAATGGCTTCATTTTTATAAAAAGCATAGCGATGTTTAAAAGAAAGATTTGTTTTAAAGCACTTTCAATCCAATGGAGTAAACCTGTTCCACGAAAGTGGCGTGGTCCTGTGATTTTCCATATTATATATGTGCTGAGTAGATTTCTCATACCAGTCCCATGACTGACTCGTAGTTTGTTTCACTCTCAAACTCGGGTGCCCCTTTTTCTACACGGGCAGCCTTGTTTTCAGGTTTAGCTGGTTCTTTCTGGATAGCTGGAGCTGAAGATGGATTCTACCATTTATTTCTTTTTATGCTGTTCAGCTCCTATTGTGCATATTTTGTTTATTTCCGCTGTAGACATTTATGTATAGCTGAACTATATTTGTACTAAGTAAGATCCTGTATACTATGTAACTCTGATGATTACTTTTATCCAGTATATTTTGTTGTTCATTCTGGTGTATTTATTTAATTCTGTTCTGCTATTATATGTTTCTGTGTTATATTCCAAAGATAACCTTATTTCCGTGAGAACGGGAAATCGGGTCGTCTCACAAGTAGTCGGGATTTTACAGATACACTTGAAGAGCTTGGAGTAGGAGGCTTCAGGATCATATAGCTATAGTTATTTCCGATGTGTTGTAAGTACTGTACTTTGATAATGATATGTATATTCAAGTACAGATTTGTATTTCAAAGTTATGTTATGAAATATATTTATTCGTTCCGCTGTGAGATTCGTGTTACTCTGATGTTGTGTTCTTCTTCTTCTTTTATTCTAATTTTCTATTTTATCTTTCCTCACCCTCTAATTTCTTTCATTAATTACCAGGATTTTTTGATGTTTTGGTTATCGACATCGAGCTTATGTCGATAACCAAAGTCGCCAAAAATCCGGGTCGTTACAGTTGGTATCAGAGCTTAAGTTAAGAATTACTTGGCTCTGTGGCGTGACTCGGTAGAGATACGGTTAGTAATACCCTAGATTGAGTTGAGTGTATATATACGAGTGAACGTATTTGTTATTTGATATAAAAAAATTGTTTTATATTATGGGAATTCATTGGTTGAGTTGTTTATGAATTCTGGTCGATCAGTTTGATCCACTGTATTGGTAGGAGTTACTAAACACTTGAATACAATGGGTCGGCACGGTATGTTTTGAGAAGAGGGTAAATTAAAATAAGTTTACCCAAGGTATATCTCGATATAGAGAAGATATATATATCGAAATTATAATATAGTGGATATATTGGTTGTTATTATAATCGAGTAAGATTATAAATTAAATGGTTATGTAAATAACCAATCAGAATTCATATAAGTGAAATACGTGGAATCAGATGAGTTGAATCTGAAATTTTAAACCAAAAATGGAATTAAAATTCTGGAAAATTGGATAAGTGTTTGTAAATGGATTTGGATGAAAAATAAGGAAAATTTAAGATCCTAGGAGATTTTAAATTGTTTTACAAGCAGTGTGAATTATATTTTGAATGAATTTCAAAGTGGAAATGTTTAGAAATGGTTTTATAGTATTGAACTCACTTCGATCGCTGGAAAATAGATTCTGATGATGACAGCTGCATCATCAGTATTCATTTTCGAGTTGTAAGTGACGGATTACTACCAGAGATACTGTTTTGAACTTGTTTTGGGAAAGACAAGTTGTGTTGAATTTCAAATGGGATTTATAATAAAGAATGAATAAAGAAAGTTTGAAAGGGAATTTGAATAAAGGAAGTTCAAACATAGAATGTAAATAAGAAAAATTCAAATGGGATTTGAATATAGAAAATTCAAAGGGGATTTGAATATAGAAAATTCAAAGGGGATTTGAATATAGAAAATTCAAAGGGAATTTGAATATAAAAAATTCAAAGGGGATTTGAATATAGAAATTCAAATGAGATTTGAATAAAGAAGATTTAAATAATGGAAAATTGAATATAGAATTCATATAGAGTAATAATGAAATTTGAATATAAAATTCAAATAGATTGAAATGGAATTCGAAAATAGAATTTCAAAATAGAATTTGAAATAGGAATTCGAATATAGAATTCAAATAGACTTGAAATGGGAATTGGAATATATAATTCAAGGGAGTTTGAAAATACAGGATTTGAATATCGAAAGTGAAATGGAATTTGAATATAGAAATTCAAAGGGAGTTTGAATATATGAAATTCAATGAAATTGAAATAGAATTTGAATATAGAAATTCAAACGGAATTCAAATATAGAATTTGAATATAGAAAATATAAAGGAATTCAAATATAGGATTTGAATATCGAAGGTGAAATGGAATTTGAATATAGAATTCAAATGGAATTCTAATTATAGAATTTGAATAGAATTTGATATATCGATTTGAATAATAGAAGTGATATAAAATTTGAATAGAAATTGAATAGAATTAACTAAGTCGAAGAGGAATTAGTTAATCGAGTTGTGAATTTGAAGTTGAACTTTGAAAGGTGAATTGGATTTGTAAATGGATATTCGAAATCGAATATAGAACTTAAATTTGAAATTTGGATTCAAATTAGTTATTAAGCAAGTTAAAATATATTTGAACATGTCATGTTCAAATATAAAAGTGAAATAGACTAAAGAGTTAATTAACAAATTAATTAACGAATTGAGTTAAAATGATCAGGTATAGTTAAGACAGATTGGGCAGGTATAAATATACATGAGATAGGTATGGATAAGGCATGAAGGTATATAAATAGAATGCTCAACGAAAGGTATGATTTAATTCATATATGAGATTTTATGCGCCGTATCGGCTAGCCGCTTGGCTTTTTCTTTTTCTTTTGATTTGGTGAGGGCCATGGGAGGCTATTTAAAATATCTCGATGCTCCCGGTACAAAGGAGGTTATGGCGAATTTTTCTGGGAATTTAAGGAGTTTGAATATTTTTAAGATAATTTGATAGTTAGAAATCAACGTATCGATATATATAGAAGTCGATAAGAAAACAAACTTAGAAATAGGATAGTATAATCAAAAAGGAAGTCTAGAATAAAATCTCGAAAGATTAGAAAGAGAAAGTGTATATGTGTTTAAAAGTGAAGAATTAGTTGTATTGTATTGATTATTCGAGTAAGTAGTCTTATCTGTTTTGACGTTATAAATGTTATTCAGTCAAGGTCTGAGAGGTAGTTATACCCCAACTTGATTGATTTCATTATTAACAAATAAATAGTAAGATTTCAGGCTCGAAGATCAATGTTGAATAAGAGTTAGTTGAATATAGTATTTGGGTTGTCGTAACGATGTTTTACACCACATCCGTTTTAACCCAAATAAGTGTAAACTTGGAAATAGAATAATAAATATTTCCTAAGTATAGAAATAAACGAGATCGGAAAAGAGATAAGTAATTGGAATATTTTCCAATTATAAATAGCATATATTTTCTAAAGTTTAGAAAATAAAGGAAGGCGATATTCGGAAATGTTTTCCAAGTAACATAAAAGGCCAATATGGCTATTGAAAATATTTGGTTAACAAATATTGATAAAGAAATAGAGAAGTGATTTAAGTAATGGAATATTAATTAAGGGCCCAGTGACATGTTCAAAAGGAAAATTTGATTTTTGAAACGAGTAAACTGTTTAAAAACTCCCAGGGAAAGACTGTTTGAATTAAAAACGAATTTAACAGAAATTTGTGAAAGAAAAATTGAATTAAACTAAAGCCAGTAAAGTGGTAACTGAGATTGAATTAGAATGATATCAATACAAATTGGATTGTAAGATTTAAATTTGAAGTGTAATGTGATAATTAAGTTAAGAGTTGGGAATCGAGAAGAAACTCGAGTTTGAAATGATATTTGGCTCGGATATAAGCAAATGGTTGTGTTGTGGATAAAAGCAGATTGGAATTTGATTGGGATGACCCTTGTATCCGCTGAATTGATAACAAGTGGAAAAGGATAAAATGATATGCCGACAAAAGGTACAAGTTTATATTTCTATTGGATATAAGATTTATGAGCCGAATTGGCTGTTTGATTTTATCTTGGGATGGAGATGGCCCAGAGAGGCGAGTTGGAGTTTGACGTATTGACCAGTACAAAGGAGGTGCTGGCGAAATTTTTCGAAGAGTTAAGGCGTTAGAAAATTTTCAGGATTTTTGAAAATTTTCGTTGATAAGAATTAATTAATATTTAATTGAAATTAAATTGGTTCAGTTGAAACTGAAGTTAGGAAGTGAACAAATATGTTCTAACCAGTCGATAGGGTCGTTCTCTACCTTTTAGCAATTTCGAGGACGAAATTATTTTAAGTGGGAAAGATTGTAATGACCCGCATTGGCAGGGGTATTATGATTAATTTATTTAATTATATATATAGTGATTTAGTGAATTGAATGGTCGTAGAATTAAATAATGGTGAATATTTAATTTAAAACAATAAATTAAATAATATATTAAATTCTGAAATAATCAGAATTGGCGGAAATGGCGAAATGGTGTGAACTGGATCATCTGTGAATATAAAATTCAGTTTGGAATTGAATTTGAATAACGAATATATTATACAAGCGACAGTTTGAACGTATAATTATAATTAATTAAAATCGAGCTCGAAATGGCGCTGTAGTTCGTAAATTGGCAATTCGAACTTCAACTGAATGTACGGGATTCGTTTTAAGACGGATTTCTGTGAAACAAGAAATATATGGAGCTGGTGAAGTATATCTTCCTAGTGGAAGAGAAAAATCAGGATTTCGTTGTGTAGATTTTGAGATATGTCCAAATCAAATTTTAGAAAAGTCGCTATGGAATTCCTTTATAATTTATAAAGGAATTATTTTTATTTTAAAAAGGAATTTCAATATAAATCGAATATCGGGCTGACTCAGATTTGAAATATCGAGTTAGAAATTCATATAGGAATATTCTAGAGCTGTATGGTATTCCACTGTGAATATATACGATAATATAAATTTATTTATATTTAATTATATTTATATATTTAAATGGGTCACTCTACATGATGATGTTTGTGTACTATGCAACTCACACTCTGAATCAAATGTGCACATCTTTTTTGAATGCCCATTTGTCCATATTATTTGGTCTAGACTTCTTGCCGTTGGTGGATTTCATAAACCTGCTTTGTCTAGTCATTTGGAATGGTATACCATTTTTAAGGCAACTAGATGGAAGAATATGAAATCATGTATTTTGCTTAGGTTGCTAAAGAAGTTTGTCTATGAGATATGGCTGGAGAGGAATACTCGTATCTTTGGTGGGGAGAAGAAGAATTGTGATCAGTTGTGTATGCAAATTATTCGCCATATGCATAGGTCTGCTCAGCATTCTTCTTAGTTCTGCTTGTTGCAAGTTATGTCTACTTCTTTGGTTGTTGTAACCTTTGTAAATATGTTGTCATTTTTGGTTCTCCCACGTGTATAGTTTGTTTGTTTTGGACCTGTTCTTTTTGTCATTAATAAAATTACTCTTTCGCCTTTCAAAAAAAAAAAAAAAAATGGGTCATTCATTACTTTAAAAATAGCCGTTTTGCAAACGAAGTTAGAATTCGACGAAACTAGTTTTGTTGGATCCGCAATGTGAAATAGTTGTTAGATTTCCAGTTTTGTGATTTTTAGAGTCACTGTGTGGTCGTACCGATTTTTAAGGTGAAAAACAGTCGATATTCTGACAGTTAAAAATACGCTGTGTAAGCATACGTAGTCGGAATTCGACGAAACCAGTTTCGTTGGGACCGTAATGTCAAACTCTAGCTACCTATCCAGTTTGGTGATTTTTGGATACTTTATGTGATCGCATGGATTTTTAAGAACCTAAGACGAACGTAAAATCAATATAATAAAATATAAAAATCAAAATAAAAATATCCCCTTCATTTTCTCTGATCACAAACAGGCCACGCACACTTCCTCCTCAATCACAAATCCTACCTTCCACAATAGCCTATATAACCGCATCAAAACCCATTACAGCAAAGGTCGATCAAAAGAAAAAATCCAAACCAAATTAAATCAAATCCAATAAATCATGATACACACATTTTTGGATTCATGGGATCAAGGGCTTCGAGTTGGTATCATTTTTGTGGAGCTCGATGTTTGCTCCTGGAGTTCGAATGTTTCCAGCGAACCTAGGGTTCGGTCGCGAGCAAAATCCAAGGAGTTTTAATCCAAATCGTGCTCGTTCTTGGATTCAGTAGTTCGAATAGCTTTGATTTTGTGTTTTTGGCGATTTTCTGGTACAAAAGACGTCGGTGGGTTACTGTTGGAGGCAGAGCGACGCAGTCGAGAGAGGAGGTGCGAGTTCGGATTGGATGGTATGGGTGGATGTAGTTTTTGATGAGGAGTATGTTTATGTTTTCTGGTGGTGATTCCATGAAGTAAAGATGATGTTCAGTGGTTGTGAAGTTCGGTAATGGCAAGAGGGAGGTCACGGCAGAAATATTTGGGGAAGAAGGAATTCTGGGGTCACGGGTTTAATACGTGGATACGGTTTGGGCCTTGGGTTAAGGGGTGAGCCCAATATAAGTTTAAATAATTGTTTTAATTTAATTTAAATGTTTATGAACTTGTAACCTTAATATCTTCACCATACGACATCAGAATCACGAACCGTCAGTCACGTTGGGACCGTATGGACGAGAGCTTCACAATGAAGCTGACTGGGAATGGATTGGGGTTCGTTACAATTTATAGTGAAATAAATTGTTCATCCGAATCAACGACAATTATCGTTATTAATGATGATAGTCCAATGTGAGTAAATCTCACTAACTCTGAATAGTTTATAATTTCATGTTATATTTTTAGAGCTGTTAGATATTGGCTGATTGACTGTATGTTGACTGTTTGATTGAACTGCTAGTCAGTTAGTTGAATTTCTATATTGATTCTGTTTAACAGAATATATCATATGGAATTGAAAGTGATGTTATCTATATTGTTTAACATCTGTGATGCAGGGAAACAGGTTGGAGGAATCCAACTAGATTCCTCAACATTTATTTTACTGTTTTCATATATTGTGATATATGATGTGTTATATAATCTGTTATGGATTATGGGTGTTGGAATGATGTTGATCATTTTTATTCGATATTTTAAATATCATAAAAGACCCTGGGATGTAAAAAGAATTATTTCAATGTATATTGAAATAAAAGTGAGTTTATAAAATCAACAGATTTTATAAAAGGAAATAATGCGAAAGTAAATAAAAAGGGAAAAATGTTTTTAAAACGAATAGAGTTTTACAAAAGTGAAATCATTTGTGAAGTGAAGAACTGTTACTAAAAGTAAATCTTTATAAATGAATAGTTTATTCGAATAGAAAGTAAAAGAGTTAATCGAATATAGTTATTCGAATAGAAGTAAAAGGAGTTAATCGAATATAGTTTATTCGAAGAAAGTAAAAGGAGTTATCGAATATAGTTTATTCGAAAGGAGTTAATCGATGTTAGTAAATCGATTAGAGAATAAAGTTAAAAGGAGTTAATCGATGTTAGTTAATCGATTAGAGTTAAAGTAAAATGAGTTATCAAATATAGTTTATTCGAATAGAAAGTAAAATGAGTTATCGAATATAGTTTATTCGAATAGAAAGTAAAATGAGTTAATCGAATATAGTTTATTCGAATAGAAAATAAAAGGAGTTATCGAATATAGTTTATTCGAAAGGAGTTAGTCAAAATGAGTAAATCATTAGCGTTAGTCAAATAGAGTTAATCCAATAGTGTTAGTCCAATAGAATTAATTGATAAGGGTTAATCGAATAGAGTTAAGTGAAAGGAGTCAATCGAATATAGCTATTCGAAGGAGGGTTAAGTAAGGATGTTAGTAAAAGGAATATAAAGTGAACTTTGCCTATTTCAAAGTTAGAAATGTTGTTCAGTTAAGGTCTGAGAGGTAGTTCTACCCCAACTTGATTGGCTTCATTTTTAACTAAGGAATAGTTAAGTGTAACAACACGAAAATCTGGGCCAGTTTAAAATTTTTATTTCGGCAATTTTAGCGAATTTTAATTATTTAAAATGAATTATTTTAAATAATATCGACCGGGAAATTTATTTTGAATATAATTCGATCGTATATATTATATACGTCGTCGTTAGAATATAAATAATTATATATAATTATAAATAGAATTGAAAATGGCGCTGTAGTTCGATAATTCGATTTCAAACTTCAATTGAATGTACCGGGTGCAAAACAATCCGGATTTTAGTGAAACCAAAAATAATGGAATCTAATAGTGAATATCTTTCCAACGAATCTGAAAAATCAAAAGTTCGTAGCGGGAATCAAAAGATATGTCCAGTTGAAAATTCTGAATAGTCGCTATGGAATTCAGGCCCTTAAAAATGGACATTTTGCAAACGACCTCGGATTTCGATGAAACCAGTTTTGTTGGGTCCAGGATGTAAAGTTATCGCTAGGTTTCAAATTTCATAATTTTTCGAATCAATATGTGAGCGTGGAAAAAGAAAACGTGTTTGACCAGTTTCAGTTGATTTTAATCGACTGGAAAATGGCCATTTTTCCAACGGTCTCAGAATTCGACGAAACTAGTTTTGTTAGGACCGTATCGTCAATACGAAGCTAGAAAATATTTTTCTAGAATTTTTAAAGTTCGTATGCGACCCCGGTAATTTGAAATGTACGTTTAAGATTCAATATAGTGATTTAAATGTAAATTCAAAGGAAACTGATTGTAACGATCGAATAAGCTTGCGATACATATCCCATTGTGTTCGGAATGGGGGTGAAACGCTATGGGCGACAGGCGGTGGACCTCGTTTAGAGGTCGTATGTGAAAGTCAACTTTTTAATAATTAAATAATAGAAAAAAAAAACTCCCTCTCCCTCTCCCCCTATTTCTCTCTGCCCCCCACCCATTCGATTTCTTAAAATCAGAAAATAAAAAAAAATAAAAAAAAGAAAAATACACGGGCGATCGAAATCGCGTCGTGCTTCCCTCTCCTCCGCCAGGCGGCGTCGCGCCACTGGCGCTGGCCATCCTCCGCTCCCACTTCCTCTTCACCCCTTCCTCCCTCCACACGAGACGCGAAGACCCCACAACCCCAGTCCCACGCTAGCCCGACGTCAAGGCATCCTCCTCCACCAGCACCAGGCGCTGACGCCATCATCACCCTCCGACGAACGGTGAACCCCCCCCCCCCCCGACCGTTGCGATGCACTGAACCCCCCTGTTAACCGAAAAGTAAGTTTTCCTATTTTCTTATTTATTTTATTTCAGTCTTAGGTAGTAAAAGGAAAAAAAAACCTTATTTATATGTATGAATCATGGAATTTATTCTCAGTTTTTTTGGCAATAAAAATTTGATTTTTATTAGTTAAGATAGATTTTTAATTTACAAAGAAAAAGATTGAATTTTTATAAAGAAAAAGATTGAATTTTTATAAAGAAAAAGATTGAATTTTTACAAAGAAAAAGATTGAATTTTTATAAAGAAAAAGATTGAATTTTTATAAAGAAAAAGATTGAATTTTTATAAAGAAAAAGATTGAATTTTTATAAAGAAAAAGATTGAATTTCTATCATGAGAAGATTAGATTTTTCTTCGCTTAAAGAATAGATATTTCTTTGAATGAAAATAGATTTTCTTTGATTTCGAAAATAGATTTTCTTTGATTTCGAATATAGATTTTCTTTGATTTCGAATATAGATTTTCTTTGATTTCGAATATAGATTTTCTTTGATTTCGAATATAGATTTTCTTTGATTTCGAATATAGATTTTCTTTGATTTCGAATATAGATTTTCTTTGAAGTGGAAAATGGATTTTCCCTAAAATTGAAAAAGAGATTTTCTTTGAAATGAAAGATTAGATTTTCTTGGAATTGAAATATTTTTATGAGGATAAAAATAGGATTTTTATATATAAAAATAAGATTTTTATATATAAAAATAGGATTTTTATATATTGAACTTCGAAATAAAAATAGAATTTTTATATAATGAACTTCGAAATAAAAATATGATTTTTATATATTGAACTTCGAAATAAAAATAGAATTTTTATATAATGAACTTCGAAATAAAAATATGATTTTTATATATTGAACTTTAAATAAAAATATGATTTTTACATATGGAATAGCGAAGTAAAAATTCGATTTTTACATATGTAGTGGATGCGGGCGAAAGCGACAAAAAGGCGAGAACGACGAAGATTTCTATCAAGGAAGAGCCGTGGAGCTAGGATAGCAATATGTGAGAATTTCTCACCTTTCAATTTCTTTTCTAGTTATATATATATACTAGGATGCAGACGGTGTTTAGTAGCACCCGACACAATCGTCCACAGACCATGGACTTGTTTGTTTGGCTGTTTGGTGATTGATTGCGATATTGGTTTGAATGTGGTTTGTGGTGTGAAAAATCGAATCGATAAATTGGTTAGGATTAGACGTGCGCCGTTATAAGGCAAAGGAGTAAGGCTAGGTTAGACTCTTACTCCAAATTTTGTGGTTTGCATAACGACTTGATTTGATTGATGTGTGAATGGCGTGGGCCTTCACTAGATCGGGGATTAGGCTAGGCCTTGTCCCGTTTCTAGTATCGTGCCGTTATGCCGCCGAAATTTTCTAAAATATGTTAGAAAAATAAAAATATCATTTTATTGTGTAAATGAAATGAATAGAAATTCATAGGTTGAAATAAAATGTTTTATCGTTAAAAATATAATTTTTAACGTGAAGTGACTAAAATAAAATACTCATTTATAAACCGGACGGTTTGTTTATGTACACCTATTTGAATGACATTGATTGGGACGATAAATTTTACACATCGCCCAACTGCACAAATAAAATATGCGTTTGATTGTTTGAAACCCCACACGGGTGTTGGGATGAAATTTGAAGTTCACTCATCCTGATTGATTAAATATGTCGATCGATTGATTGACAAGCTGTTATAAGCGTTGAATATCTATATTTGATGCTTATACAGTGTAGTGCACTTTGGTCGATGGTTGATTATTTTTCAATGCTATTATATACATGTGTTGTATGGAAATCCATATAATTAACTTTATATGGTAATTGATTGGGCCTCATTCCAATTTGAAAAATAAAGAATATTATAAAATAAAAGTTCATGTGTTGATAGTACTCATCCATTGAGATTGGTCATGTGTTGAACGAAATATTTTAGTAATAAAATTTACATCTTTATCGATATAAAATAAAAGTTCATGTGTTGACAGTACTCATCCATTGAGATTGGTCATGTGTTGAACGAAATATTTTGATAATAACAACTATTTTGAAAAAGAAATATTTGAAATAAAATATTTGAAATAGAAATTTATGAAGCCGTGTTGATTAGATTGACGCCATTTTGACGTGAACGATATTTATATCGATTTTATTCATCTCGAAATGAAATGAATTGAATTGAAAACGATTTCGAAATGAATTGAATTGAAAACGATTTCGAAATGAATTGAATTGAAAACGATTTCGAAATGAATTGAATTGAAAACGATTTCGAAATGAATTGAATTGAAAACGATTTCGAAAAGAATTGAATTGAAAACGATTTCGAAATGAATTGAATTGAAAACGATTTCGAAATGAATTGAATATAAAACGATTTCGAAATGAATTGAATATAAAACGATTTCAAAATAAATTGAATTGAAAACGAATTCAAATTGAATTGAAAACGAATTCAAATTGAATTGAAAACGAATTGAAATGAATTCAAATTGAATTGAAATTTGAATTGAATAGAAATGAATTTTGAAACGATTTTATAAAGAAGAATTCAATTTTGATTTGAATTGAAAAGGAAGTTGAAATTGCTTTGGAAACGAATTTAAAACTATTTATAAAATTCGTTTTAAATAGAAATCGACGAAATATATATATTATATATATTATATATAATATAATGGCCTAAATAGAACGCGCCGCGCCGCGGCAGTTCGTGAATTTCGACCATGTATTTCAAACGGGCATTACGGGAGATCCGACCGTCGGATTCTCCTAAAACCAGAACCGTTGGGTTCGTATCGAAAATAGCTTTCTAACGAATGTTAGAAATTTGAAATCTAACGGTTGGATTTGGAGATACGTCCAAATCAAATTCGAAAAAGGTCGCTGTAAGTGCAGTTCGATGGCCATTGATGGAAATCGACTGTACGGGCCTTGATAAAATTATTAAAAATAGTAATAATTTGTGTAAAATCATAAGAAATGATTTATAAAGAATTAGGATGAAAAACTCCATATTTGAAAAGATAAAAATAGATTGTTATCGAAATGAACTAGTTTTGAACTAGAATTATAATTCTATTTATTTTTAAATAAATAAATTGAATTCGAAAAGGGTTTTAAAAATAACCAAAATTTCCAATGATTGCATTGGAGTGGATTTGAATCGAAATTGTCTTCGGAATATTTCGATGTTGGAATTCGTGATTATACGGATGTTGTTATGGAAATTTGAAAGATATATATATTTATATCATTATTTCCAATATAATATTTGTTGGTCGTAGAACTTGATATTGAATATAAGCCGGGATATTTTCTATTCAGAGCCTTATATTGAATATCAAATGTGATTTGGGTTTGTCGTGAATGGTGTCTTCACTAACACTGTTCTTGAACCCAGTTGAGAAAAGATTAAATCTTTTTATTTAGATTTAATGAAGTGTACCAATTAAATAACATTTAATTGGAATTGAATCGATATTGATTTTTGGGTTTATCGTGGACAGTGTTTTAAATAACACTCGTTCTTTAACCCGATGATTAATGAATGTGATTTTGGGTTTATCGTGAACCGTGTTTTTAAATGACACTGATTCTTTAACCCAGTCAAAGATTAAAACTAAGTGGAGTTTTAATGAATCTTTAATTAGATTGAAATAATCGAAATGGAGTATCACCAGTTTTGCTCCAGGCGATAGTTAAATCTTTAATTAGATTTGAACGTGAAATGGTAATTGAATTTACCGATAACACTGTGGTGTTAGATATGAAGTATTACCAGTTTTACTTCATGGGATTAATAGGTTGGGATTGGGAAATTAAAATAAATGATTACTTTGGTAAGGTTCGCTAATCCCGACTAGTTTGAATTGAGATTCAAAAATAGAATAAAGAATAAATTCAAAGAATTTATCTTGGATAAAATTAATGGGAACATTTCCCTATGAATGTGAAATTTAGAAACTAACTGTCGGTTAGCCAAGCAAAATGGTTTTCTGGATATTGATCTGATGTTGGTTCCGGCCTTCGGGGTTAATATTTGGGGAATTATTCTCTTGATTAATTTACGGTTAGTGACTAATGCATTGGAATGAGGCGTATGTTGTGTTTGTGTAACACTTTTATAATATATACGCGAGTTATTCGGAAAGACCGGGTTTATCCCATTCTGAATAACTGATACGACGATAAGTCGAAGATGAAGATGATGGTCGAAGACCGGAGGTCTTCACGTCGTTTGGGTAATTACTGATGATCTTGATTGGGCTGTACACCCAAGAAGATGGAAACAGTTAGTGATCGTCCAGACGTACTTGGAGATCGATGGATATGCGGGGTACTAGGTGCCTCCGGTTTCGTTCAGACCCAGAACGGACTTGTAAATGGACTGTGTGTCTGACATTGGATTTTAGTCTGTGTGATTGATCTCTATTAAATATATATCTGTTTGGCGGCGGAGAATTTATTCTCTTGCTTAACGCCCTTCTCTGAGACGTACGAGCTCAGGGGTTATATATTGATGGATATCAAACACATGGAGTGAATTGCCTGTGTGGCATGCCTAAGTGGCAATTGATCGAGGCTTCTGTTGAAAAGCAAAGTCTTGCGGTGATGATCAAAGCAAGGCCTTTGTGGCTTAGCTTTGTGTAACGTTTGCTTCGCGAGTTTCACACCCGGTATGAACCAAAAACGGGAGAGGACGTCAGGGAGGGCATGCGGTTCTTTCTAGCTAGAAGTGGCGTCAGTGGTTTTACACGCCCTGACGAGTTTGACTTATGTGGTTGTTGCTGTTGCGAGGCGCCTCGGATTGATCGGTCGTTCTCGAACCGATGGAGTAATTTAGTTGGCTCATTTACGCCCCATAGGGCGGGGAAACGCATGTTCAGGGTTTAAGTTTAATCCACATTGGTGGACTGGCCCTGAGGATCCAAGGGCCCACCTGTGTCTGGGTCCTGATGCTCGGGCTAGAGAGTCTCGAATCGGTTGAGGACTATCTTTTGCCTCGGTTCATAGACGGAAATCCAATTTCCAAATACGTGACATTTGCGGTTTTATTTGTAGAGCCTAGTATGGCGACATAGTGGCATGGGACGCTCATGTCGCCTATGATTGATACTTATGATTTGAAGTTGTTCTATACACTATGCACTTATAATAGTATCAAACGATTTGTTTTAAACGTATCAAGCATTCTTTGGCTGTTATAAGGGAAAACCCTATCCTCGGCTGCGTTGCATTGTGTGATGGGACCTGGGTCTTATAACAGCTTCATTTTTCTTTATTTAGCGTTGCGCTGTTTGTTTTATGCACTGGTATTCTTGGGAGGAAACCCGTTCCGTGTTATACGGCGTGGTCCCTTGATTTACCTAATGATTTAAAATAAAGATTAACTGTTTTAGTTCTCACACCAGTCACATGACTGACCTGGAGTTTATTGTTTTAACCTAAACTCTGGGTGCCCCTATTTTGACACGGGCAGCTAGTAGTTTTGGTTTTGCAGATTTATATTCACAGGATCCTGGTTTACAGCTGGAATGATATCCGGAAAGCTTTGTATCCGTATATCTCTTCTAGTTGTGTATTGTATTATTTTCCGCTGATATGTATTTAAATGTAATTTAAATCTCTGATATTTCTGTGTAATATTTATTTGTTTATACTCTGTATATTCTTGTAATCTGATGCATTGTTGTAATATACAGTGAAACGTTCTTTGGTATGCGTTCTATTTTGTCATGTTCTCAAACGATAGGGCGTTTCGAACGATCTGGGTCGGTTTAGCGACTGATTCGGACCGAGCGAAATTCCTTGCCGTCACATTAAGGTTCGGCAGTAAAGGAAAGGGTTTGAGTTGGCATCACGATGGTTTGTTTAAACATCTATCTAAGTCCAATGAAGAAGCTTTGGAAATGTTTTCCAATAAGAACCAGAAATGTTTTCTAATATAGAAAACAAGAAATTGAAATGTTTTCCAGTGTTAATAACATATATTTTCTAAATTCAGAAAATAAGAAAATGTTGAATACAGGGAAACAGGAGATGTGAAATGAACTTAAAAGAATAAAAGTTGTTTGATGATTAATCGATATAATTTCCATCTGGAAATAATATCGTTGTTTGCACACTTGTTTTCTTTGATAGTTAAATCACAGACTATCGAAGTTTTTGACCATTTTAACGTTGTTAATATGGAGAGACCGGTTGGATTATTATATTAAGAACCACTCTGTATTGGCATAAGCGTTGCGAAATATATATGCCAAAGGAAATCGAAGACGGAGTTATGCAAGGGCTATCCTGTTTACAGAATAGTGCCTTCGGTTCATCCTGTCCCTGGATGACTTGTATGGACGGATGTCTGACAGAATATTTCCACACGATCACGTATATTGATTTCTCCAACCGTACCAAGAGTGGAAGCGGAGAAGGAAACTTCTTTTAGCTAACACATAATGTATGGTTGAGGACATCAATCGGTGATTTGATGGATTTGACGATGTGGCATTCAAAGTGAATCTGGTGTGATGATAAAGCGTAGTTTCTAGCCTCACATCCGGTAAATGACAGAAATCGGGCAGGCAGCATGGCTAAGTCGGTCGCACCGAAGTAGGGTGTATAATCACCTGATCTAGAGTTTCATTTACTTCTAAAAATCTATTGTTGATGCTGTCCCATTCGGGAAACGGTTGCTGATCCCAACCGTTGGTGATATACATTCGATACACTCAAGCGAAATGAGTGGTCGGTCATGTGTGGCCGGGTTGCAAGATGTTCTTGTTGAACCCAGTGTATTCTTCTCTAGAGGTACACTAGTGAAAGGTGGTTCCATACCTTGTCATAGTTGGAAATCCATTACCCAATACGTGCTTGCGGTTTTGATTGTATACTATATATGTAGAACGTGAGATGAAAGCGTTTCTACTAGATGATTATTATAGTTGTGGTTGATAGACATTATTATAATATCAAAAGGTTTTTGATATAAAGATAATTTGGATTCTCATAAGGGAAAAACCCGTTCCGTTATGTGGCGTGGTCTTATGAGATATCGTTTACTTGTTCGAACTGTTTTAAACTGTTTTACTCATACCAGTCCCATGACTAACCCGGAGTTTATTTTGTTGTTTTCCCTAAACTCTTGGGTGCCTAAATTTGTACGGGCAGTCAAGTAGTCGGGATTTTACAGATACACTTGAAGAGCTTGGAGCAGGAGGCTTCAAGATCATATAGCTATAGTTATTTCTGTTGTGTTGTAAGTACTGTACTTTGATAATGATATGTATATTCAAGTACAGATTTGTATTTCAAAGTTATGTTATGAAATATATTTATTCATTCCGCTGTGAGATTCGTGTTACTCTGATGTTGTTTTCTTCTTCTTCTTCTATTCTAATTTTCTATCTTATCTTTCCTCACCCTCTAATTTCTTTCATTAATTACCAGGATTTTTCGATGTTTTGGTTATCGACATCGAGCTTATGTCGATAACCAAAGTCGCCAAAAATCCGGGTCGTTACAATATGGCTAAGTTATTGCTATTACAATTTTAATAACTTAATGATTAATGAAACTTTTAGCAAAACGCTTTTGGTTAACAAATTTCTAGAAAAAACAAGATCTTCTCTAAAGATTAATTTCATTCGTGAACAAATGATGTGCATGCTAGCATACTTATTTGTGCTATAAAACATTGCTTAACTTTCCTCTTTTGGAAAAATTTCTAAAAATCTTAACTTCAACCCGAATATATGATTAACATTGTCAACAAAGATTAAATTTAAATATAACTAAGGATGTCAGCTGAGATCAAATTTCAATGTATAACAACCTAAACGGTGAACATGTCAAGTTTACATGTAGAAACCCACAAATTTGAATACTACAAACTGTGATAACAACATAAGTTATAAGGCACGTCATTAACAATTTAATTAATAATTAAATAAATTTTATAATTACCTTAATAAATCCTAAGCCAAGTCATTAACATTTGATTAGGCCTAAACCATCCCTGAAAATCGCAACTTCCTACCCCTTCTTCCCCGATACCCGATGCTTCACCTTTTCAGTAACTCGAGACCACTCGATCACTCTACCCTACCACCGTCCCTGATCAACTATTACTGGCCCCAACCACCTCTCAAAAATCGCACCACCCATACCACCACTCGCTGGAACCCGCATGCCCGGAAACTCCCTGCGTTGCTAGCATTTAACTGGTAATAGGAAAACATTCGAGGCCTTAAATTTGAACGCCTCTGGCCACTTGTGTCGCTCGCACCACCGCCAATAGCCTCGACTTTCTACATCTCCCTACACAGTATTCTTCCCTTAGAACCTCATTAGCCCATCGAGCTCTGCTACTTCTACTGAAACCACTGCCATAGCCGGAGATGACCCTATCCTCCTTCGCTATGTAACTGAGGCTTCAATTCGCCACCACTCCGAACCACGACTCAGGTGAACTCATGACTGCGGCTGACCATAACCTACCACCCATTGTGGCAGCAACAACTCTATCTCACTCGAATGCCCTACATGTTGCCAAAAACCGACCCATCATCCAAATAGCAGCGTCGCTCTGCCACTGCCAAGTACCCCCAGCTCACGCTGCTCTACCTCCCATAAATGAACTTCGATAGTAACCCCTTCAACATAACCAATTGACGCGTCAACACATCACTCTACGACTTTGACAAACCCAAAAGTCCAACCCCCAACTACTTTCGTTTACTAACAGTCTTGTAGCACTCTATACGAGAGTAGCAGTTAGTAAGCAACTTCCCCAAACTACTTCAATGACGCCAGACCCCATTACTAGAAATAGGTCATCCCATTTGGTTTTTGTTTTGTTTGAATGAAAGGAAGCTGAGGCTATTTATTTTATATTTGAAAGTCATGGTTCCATCTTATTTGCGAGAAAGATGAGGTTGGTTTAAATATGGTTATGTAGTTCGTTTTGATTTTATATTGATGACGGAAAGCTTCGTTTGGACTTGCTTATGGCTAGGGAAAATGAAGGCGTGTGTGTTTATTTATAGAGGAAGAAAAAGTATGGATAGAAACAACATCACTATCATGCAGTACTAGATAGGGGGTATAGGCATGTGAAATAGCATGTGTATATCAATATATGCAGTCTGCATTTGTAAATAGGGTAAGGCGTAGGCACGTGAAATTAGATTTATAGGGCTGCACGTTTTGAGGCTGTTATGGGGTAGGTTAGTTTAGTTTAGGTAGAAGTAGGATAGGTTACACCGAGGGTAGGTTTATATTATATGTGATTACCGCTTTTTGACATTGACCATTAAATTTGTATCAACACACACGAACTTCAAACGCAACGAAAATGGACATGCTGCTAGGCCTTGGCGTTATGAATCCAAAGAAATTCATTTCGTCGAATTCCGAGTTCGTTTGCTCAAACGACGCTCGTTCGAGTCCAAATGGTTGTTTTATTTGCATTTAATTTTTGATACGCTCACTGAATAACTCCAATTGACACGAAACTTGAAATCTAGCAATAATTAGTTATTACGGTCTTAATAAAATTTGTTTCGTTGAAAACAGAGGTTGTTCGAATAATAGCCCCTTTTAAGGGTCCAATTTAAATTAATATAAACCAAATTTTAAATACCACAATATAAAAATAATAAAATATTAGTATCGGACATATTCGAACAGAACTCCATATAATACCAAAATAAAATATCTTGGGTTGAGTTTCAAGCTAAGTCGATATTTAGTAAAATAAAAATCCTTTATTTTATATAATAAATCGTTATATTTTATAAATGAATCTCATAGCTACTACTTAAAAATTTGATTTAGACATAAAACAAAATCTATTAGATGGAAACTCGATTTTTATGCTTCATTAAAAAATTATTATCCAATAGATTCAGATGTTTCTTGTTTCGAAGAAATCCGTCTTAAATTGGATCTTGTACAACCATTTAAATTTCAAAATGTAATATTACGAAATACCGTGCCGCTGTAGCTCGTTTTATAATTAAATTATGAATTAAACGTTCAAACTTCATTTATTAAATGAAATCGTTAATAAAATTAAATATAAACTTAAATAAATCCTCTTATATTACCAAATCATACAATATTGCAAATTTATCCAATTTCAAAATTAAATTATTATTTTATTATTTAAACCAATAAAATATTCAAAATTATTAAATTCATACCATTTAAAAATCCAAATCAACATTCAAAATAAATATCAGATATTAAATTAATTGGTTAAAAATCTGGCCCGTTACATTCCTTTCCCCTTAAAAGAATTTCGTCCCCAAGATTACTAAGGTAGGTAAAATGCTACAAACCCAAAATATATTAAAATTAAAATCTTCAGTTTCACTTTTTGAATTAATCCAATTAGTTTTAATATAAAATAAAAACAAATTAATTTCTATTGAAAACAAATTCCAAAAATTCCCAAAAAAATTTAAAAAATTCTAACACTATAAATTTTGGGAAATTTTTGGCAGAGTCTCCCATATACGGGGGGGACTTCTGCAATATTTCAGGAACAAAAATAGATCCATCGACCTATACGGTCGGAAAAATCCAAAATCATATCTCAAAACCCAAATAAAAAACACAAAATTTGTATTTTGCGTAAGCGTACCTTTTGCGAACTTTATTACGCGATAAGCGATAAACTATACTCAAGCTTGCTCAATTATGAAGGCCTGAACAAACTTGGGTTCAATCAGCTCCACCAAATGGTCTTGCACCTGTTCTTCACTTGAATGAACTTCATTAGTTTCAGATTCAAATATCTAAGTTATCTATTCCAAACAATATCACATACCGTTCAACTCACATGAACTAGTTCCTACACTCCACTCAGATTATATTTAAGTTCATTCCAAATATGTTTCAATCAAGCTCAAATTTATAATCATGTAATCAATTTCAACCATCCAATTCTCTAATATACTAATTTCTATTAACTTATGTCCAATTTTATTTCAATATTCAAATCCACTTTTAACTTATAGAATTCATTTCTTCTTAACATAAGTTAAATTAAAAATTCATATTTGAAATTCTCTCTTGGTTAAATCTTTTCAATTCCACAATTAGATCCATTCAAATTAACCAATCAAGGAAATACAAGCTTCAATAATCAAAGCAATAACTTGAGAGAATTATTTCTTTTTTCTATAAAAATATGATTCGGGAAAAATTATTTCATTTACACACTTTACAAAATAATTTAAAAATAAATTTACATTTAAATTACAAATACGCTCTCCCATATACATATACACTCAAACTCAGTCTAGGGTATTACTAACCGATCTTTATTGAGTTATGCCTCAGAGCCAAGGTTATCACTAAACCAATAGCTCTGATACCAACTACAAAGGCCCGTAAATCCATACCCTTTGAGATGACTGATTACAACCCACGTAAAACCTAAATTGCACGAAATTACGAATCTTTAATAGAAGAAATTAGAGGATGAGAAGTAGGAAGAAAGGAATATTAGAATAGAAGAATAAGAAGAACATCAGAATCTCACAATGTGTAACAACCCGGAAAATCAGAACGAATTTTAAAAAAATATTTTGGCAATTTTAATGAATTTTGAATATTTAAAATGATTTGTTTTAATAATAACGACTAGAAATTTATTTTGAATAGAATTAGAATGTATAAATTTATTTAAATCAAAGTAAGAATATAAATATTTATTTTAATTATAAAATGAATTAGAAATGGCGCAGTAGTTTGAAAATTCGATTTCAAATTCCAAATGAATGTAAAAGATTCAAAATAAACTGGATTTTAGTAAAGCCAAAAATATTTGAATTCCAACGAATATGAAAAATCCAAATTTCATAGCGGGAAGACAAAGTTATGTCTAGTTGAAAACTCAGAATAGTCGCTATGGAATTTAGCCGTTATAAATAGCGAGTTTACAAATGACCTCCATTTTCGACGAAACCACTTTTATTGGATCCGGAATGTCAAATTATTGCTAGATTCCAATTTTCATAATTTTTGGAATTAATATGTGAGCGTGGTTAATTTAAATGTGGTTGGTAATTTCAGTTTGAATTTAATCGATTGGAAAATGACCATTTTTCAAACGGTCTCCAAATTCGACGAAATTAGTTTTTTTAGGACCGTATCGTCAAAACGTAGCTAGATTTATTTTTATGGAATTTTTGGAGTCCGTATGTGGCCCCGGTAAATAAAAATGTACGTTAAAATCAAATTTGAACGTTGTATTAATTTACATTTTAATTTTGGTGAAAACTGATCGAAACGGTTGAATTGGCTCGTGGGGCATATCCCTTTGTGTTCGGAATGGGGGTAATTAGTTATGGGTGACAGTCGTTGGATCCCGCTTGGAGTTCAAATGAAAAGTCAACCTTTTTAGAAGAAAAAAAATATAATATATATATATATATATAATTACATATAACCCCTCCTTTCTTTTCTCTCATTATTTGATCGAACCTTCCCAAATCAGAAACCCGTTCCCCTTTCCCCCATCGATTCCTTTTGCCCCATCGCGCATCTCCTCCTCGCCACCGTTCGCCGCGATACATCACCTCTGACGCCGCGTTGCCGGAGCAGCCGCGTCCTCCCCCCTTCTCCAGTTAACCGATGCCCACCCAATCAAAGAAAGGCTGAAAAGCCCAAGCACCCCAAACCCTCAACAGCCGCAACCATCCACAGTAGCGCCGCCGCCCCTCTGCTCCGCATCGCCATCACCTCCAACGCGAACAAACCCCCTTCCTCCCTCTTTGAACTGTAAGCTTTCTTAATTATTATTTTATTTATTTATTTTCTTTTACGTAATTAATTAGTTAATTTGGTAATTAATTTTTTTTCAAGTCTTATATTTTTTTATATATAATAGCATTGATTCGTAATAAAAATTAGATTTTTATGTTTATAAAGATTAGATTTTTAACTGATAAAAAGATTTGATTTTTTAAAATAGAAATATATATATATATATATAAAGATTGGAATTTTATAAATATAAAGAAATGATTTTTAATAAATGGAAATATTTGATTTTGAGAATATAAAAATATTGTTTTTATATCTGTAGCGAATTAAAAATATAATTTTTATATAATACAGAATATAAAAATATTATTTTTATATATATGTAGCAAATTAAAAATATGATTTTTATATAATAGAGAATATAAAAATATTATTTTTATATATGTAGAGAATTAAAAATATGACTTTTATATAATATAGAATATAAAAATATTATTTTTACATATGTAGCGAATCAAAATGTGATCTTATAAATATATATATATATATATATATATATACACACACACAGGAATATGAAAATGTGATTTTTAAATATATAAACATCATATTAAAAATGTTAGTTTTTACTATGAACAGCGTGGAAAAGACTGTGTTGGAATTTCGGGTAAATCCAAATGGTTCAGAAATTCAGAAATAAAACTGGAGGAGTGGATCCCAAAGGTGAGAACTTCTCACTTGAATTTATTTTCTAGTTAAATATATATACTAGGATGCAGACGGTGCTTAGTAGCACCCGACACCTTTGTTTGAAACCATATTTGTTTAGTTGATTGGTTTATTTGTTTGAATTTGGTTTGGGATGTTAATTGAATTGATTATAATCGATATGTGTATGGCGCGAGCCATTATTAGGCAAGGGATAAGGCTAGACCTTATTCTGGTTCTAGTATTGCACCGTTATGCTGCCGAAATTTTCTAAAAATATTAGAACAATAAAAGTATCATTTTATTGTATAAATGAATTGTATAAAATATTCAAGAGTTGAAATAAATATTTTATAGTTAAAAATATAATTTTTAACGTGTATATAAATAAAATAAATATTCATTTACAAATCAGATGATTTGTTTATGTACACACAATTGACTGATATAGATTGGGACAATATATTTACAAATCGCCCAACTGCACAAATAATTTATATGGTAATTGACTGATATGTTAATCGATAGGTTGACAGGCTGTTGTAAGCGTTAATTATTTATATTTAATGCTTATGCAGTTGTGTAATGCACTCTGGATGATGGTTGACTATGTTTGATTATTGTGGTGTACATGTGTGTATGAAATCCATATAAATAAAATTATATGGTAATTGATTGTGTCTGATTCCAAATCAGAACGAATGAATATTTTAAAATAATGAATATTTTAAAATGGCGAATAATAAATATTTTAAAATAACTGATATTTTAAAGTAATATTTAGTAATGGATCAAAATATGATTTTGATGTCCGATTTGGGATGGACGCGGAAATAATAAAATTTATGAAGCTATGTTGATTAGAGATGCGCCATTTTGACACGAACGATATTTATATCGATTTTTTTCATTTTTATAATGAATATCGAAAAGGAAGTGATTTCAAAATCTAATGTTTTGAAAATATTATCATTTATATATTAATGATATGGAATATTCAATTTTGATTTAAAATTGAATATGAAGTTGAAATCGTTTTCAAAACGAATTTAAAACGATTTATAAAATATGTTTTAAATGGAAATCAATGAAATATATATAAAATATATATTATACATATTTAATTGCCTGAATAGAACGCGCCGCGCCGCGGTTGTTTGCGAATTTCGACTATTGGCTTCGAATTGACATTCCTGGAGATCCGACCGTCGGATTCTCCTAAAACTTCAACCGTAGGGTTCGTATGAAAAGGGATTTCCAACGAATACAAGGGATTTGAAATCTAATGGTTGGATTTGGAATTATATCCAAATCAAATTTGGGAAAGGTCGCTGTAAGTGTAGTTCGATGATCGTTTATGGAAATCGAGTGAAAGGGCGTTAGTAAAATTATTAAAAATATTAATAATTTGTGTAAAATCATAATAAATGATTTGGAAAAAATTGGGATGAAAAATTCCATATCTGAAAAGATAAAAATATATTTTTATCGAAAAGAACTAGTTAGTAACTAGAATTTATAATCCAATTATTTTTAAATAAATAAATTGGATTGAGAATGGGTTTTTAAATATAACCAGAATTTCCAATATATGAATTTGAGTGGATTTGAATGGAAATAATCTTCAGAATATTTCGATGTTGGATTTCGTAATTATACGGATATCGTTATGGAAATTTGGAAGATATATTTATATCGTTATTTCTAGTACGATATCTGTTGGTTCCAGAATTTGATATTGAATATATGCCGATATAATTTCTATTCAGAGCCTTGTATTTAATATCAAAATGTGATTTTGGGTTTGTCGTGAATGATATCTTAAATAACACTGTTCTTAAACCCCGTGTGAAAAGAATAAATCTTTTAATTAAGATTATTAGAGTTTCCAGTTAATTAACATTTAATTGGAATAAAATGGGATGTGAATTGGGTTTATCGTGAACTGTGTTTTTAATGACATTCGTTCTTTAACCCGATTTACAATGAAATATGATTTGGAATTTATAAATCTTTTAATTAAGATTTAAGGGAAATTTTCCAAAGAAAAGCTTTCCAATTTAATAAAATAAACTGGAATGGAATTCGACTCGGTAATAATCGAAGTGAACTTTTATGGAGGAAGACTGTTACTATATATGCAATTTAAAAGCGTTTGCCGTTATTCCATTTATATTATTAGTTGGATATGGAAGTTTATATCGATTATATATATATATATTGATTTGTTTTTCCGTAAAGATTCCATTGTTAATGGAATGTTATTTTGGGTTTATCATGAGCTGTGTTTTAAATGACATTAGTTCTTTAACCCAGTTAAGATAAGATTAATTTCTTAACTTTGAAAAATCATTAAGTAATGATTTTTGGGAGACTAAAACTGAATTAGAGTTTTAATGAATCTTTAATTAAATTGGAATCTGAATGGGATGATTAAAATTTTCGAATTCATGAAATGATTGAGAATGGAGTACCACTAGTTTTACTCTAAGCGATAGTTAAATCTTTAATTAGATTTGAACGTGAAATTGTAATTGAATTTACCGATAACACCGTGGTGTTAGATATGGAGTACTACCAGTTTTGCTCCATGGGATGAAGAGGTTGGGATTGGGAAGTAAAACAAATGATTACTTCCGTAAGGTTCGCTAATCCCGACTAGTTTGGAAAACCTTAATATGGTTTAAATAGTGAAAAGAATATTTGAATAAAAGAATATTCTAGATTGGAATGATGCATATGTTGTGTTTTTATAACACTTGTTTATAAAATATGCGAGATATTCGGAAAGATCGGGTTTATCCCATTCTGAATAACTGAATCAACAATAAGTCGACAATGAAGACGGTGGTTGAAAACCCGAGGTTTTCACATCGTTTGGATGATTACTGATGTCTTGATTGGGCTGTACACCCAATGTAACGACCCGTGTTTTTGGCACTCGAATATGTAATTTAATTTATTTAATTTAAATATTATATTTGGAATATCGATGGAATTAATATCTAATTCGCTATTTAAACAAAGTTCGACGTTATATATTTATATAATTATAAATAGAGCTTGAAATATAGCGCTGCAGTTTAAAAATTCGAGTTTGAACTTCAACTGGACATACAGAGCCCGATATAAGTCGGATTTCTGTGAAACAAGACACGTTGGAACCGTATTGACGATAATTTTCATATGAAAGAGAAAAATCTAGATTTCGTGTTATAGTTTGATAGTTATGGCCAAATCAAATTTTGAAATAGTCGCTATGGAAAATCGTTATTAAATTATAGGCCTTTAAAATGGCCGTTTTGCAAACGGACTCAGATTTCGACGAAATCAGTTTCATTAGAACCGTATCGTTAAATTATTGTACGATGTTGAATGGCGTGGCAAACCGATATCGTATGTGACCACGGTAGCAGTAAACGTCCGCTCATTTGCTATAGCGCGTATTTAAATAAATAAAGGGATATCTGGGCATAACTTGAGCAGATGTTCGAATTAGGCCACGAAACCAGTTCTGTTGAGTTCGTATCGTCGATTAGAGTCAGGATAGGTATATAGTTTGTTATTTTTAGAGATCAAGAAATTTGGCGTTAAAAAGGGTAGGGCGGTTCGATGTAAAAACAGCCTATCGGGGAAATAGTCTCAGAATGCGACGAAACTAGTGCCGTTGGGTTCGTATCGAAAAGTTATTGTCGATGTTCGCAGTTTCAAGTGGATTTGATTTATCTGGTGACCGTGGAAAAATTAAATGCGTGTTTATTTCCGGTTTTATAAAGGAATTTTTTTCATACGACCTCGGATTTCCACGAAACTCGTCCCATTGGATCCGGAATATCTTTTTACATCAAGAATAGCCTTTTTATCAGAAAACGAAAGTCGTTTGTAGTGGTTTTATCGTGTTAATTTAGGATGAAGTTTCGTTAAAATAAAATAATAATTTAAAAATCTAACCCTACTCTAACCTATGGCTTTGCTGGAAAACAAATGCAGCCTCCACCATATATTTTCCATCTCGCGCGTACTACATCCCGAAGCCAAATGTAAAATCATAAAGACTCGTGTACAACCCTAAGGAACCAGTACAAACAGCTACTACGTGAGCGTAGCTTATTTCCATCTCGAGCAGACAATTTTGTTTCCCAACCTCAATACCCAGGAAGCAACAAATTTAATGGCGTTGTACTTCTGTCTGTTGATTGCCTTATATAAATTGAAGCCTCACCTTCGTATTTCCCCATTTCTAATTCACGAAACAAATGCAAGACATCTTTTCCTCGTTCCTTCTCTTTTCCTCTTCACTGCAGAAGGAAAACACGATGGAAATTGAAAAGAAAAATTAATGGGGCAACCGACGCTAGCTACTTTCTTCTGCAAACCTTACCATCGCTCCATTGTTTAGCCTCCTCGTCCATTCGTCCATTCGTTACTGGAATGGGCTGTCAACATGAAGTGAAGGAAAGAACAGAAAACGAAATGTTCACCCACCACAAAATGTATGTTTCCACCATAAGCTTTAATATATATTATATATGTATTAAAACATAAACCCAGTGGGTTCTCTTCTGTCGACGGTTGGTCGGAGCACAGGCAGTGGCGCCGGGTTGTCAGAAGGTAAGGTAAAGGTGGCCGTGTCTTTTTGGGCTGGGGACTACGTGGAGTTCGGACTTAGTAGCTGAACTGGAAAATGCGGTGATGGATATGTGGTGGAGTGCTTGCATGGACTTTTGAAGTTGCATGGAAGAGGGGTTGGAGCGGAAATACAGAGAACGGGAAGAAGGATGTCATTGTGAAACCGTTCAAAAGAAGGACATTTGAAGGAGCAGTTCGAAGGAGTAATAAAAAGAAGCATCTTTTGTTGCGGAACAGGAAGAACGGAAGTATACAGAAGGGTAATCCACCGGTTTTATCCTTAAGCATGAGATTTGTGAGTTAATTGCTAGTTAACGAATTATTAGAAGTTTAAGTTAATTAAATCATATATAAAAATAATTGGTAAATGGGTTGCAGGCACGTCTTTGGGGAATGAAGAGGACGCAAACCGAGAAGCAGTGAAATGGGAAATGGACCAAACGTTTGGCCAGGTTGATAAAAACGTGAGTTGCTATCATTAGTTAAATAGTTAGTTTAAGGACCCTTAATCTAATTTTGTTTGAACGTTCAGGGACTAGTTTGAAAGTCAGGAGGAAAGATGAGAACGGGTGATTAACCAAGGTGAAGCATGCTGGAACAATGAACAGAACGAAAGGGATTGGCCTTTATAATGTTTAAAACGTAATCAGTTAATCATAGTAATTAAGAATTTAAATTATTTACTAGAACTATATACTTACAGTTGTTATAAATTGTGCAGTTTTGAATAGGGTAGAGCGCTGGGTATTCGAGTTGAACGAAGCAATGAACAGGGGCGATTCAAATGAGAACTGTCGTCCTGTAATGGAAATTAACGTAATTAGTTAATTAAAATATATTTAAGCAAGTAAATTATTAAATTAAAAATCAT
This sequence comes from Allium sativum, assembly GCA_030737875.1. Taxonomy (NCBI): domain Eukaryota; kingdom Viridiplantae; phylum Streptophyta; class Magnoliopsida; order Asparagales; family Amaryllidaceae; genus Allium; species Allium sativum. The sequence goes on from CM060912.1 coordinate 439,244,787, forward strand.
ATGCTTATACGTGCACAACTCTTACATATGTTATCAGAATCTATCCAGACAAGAGATATTGGAATCGTACCATCAAACCCTATATTTTGGAATGGACTGGGATAGAGCTGGAGACTACCGAAGTTTTTAGTGAAATTAAACATCTGTTTAATTTGACCAGGACTGACCGATTAGAACAACGAACGAAATCAGGTGAGTTAAACTCACTCAGTTTTTCCCATTTATATTTTATATAAATTGGGTATTTATGTTTTGTGTGCTATGCTTGCCAATGGTTGACTGCTTTGCTAGTTATCTATTTAACTATTGATTTAACTGATGAAATTAAACTGTGTTTAATTTCAGTGAAATATCAAATCGTTATTTTAACGATGGGTTCCAATAGAGGTAGTTTACCCTATTCGTCACGTTTATTTATAAACGTGTTTTTAAAATGATTGAACCGTTTGAATTGCTTATGGTTGATGTTAAATGGTCGTTATTTAATTTATCAGTTAAACAAAACTGAACCGTCTGATTTGAGAAAAACCATTTGAATACAGGGAAGAACAGGTTGGAGGGACCCAACCGGATCCCTCAAATGTATTATTTATTTTCATATTATCATAGATGAACTGATCTGTTTGTGTGATTGATTTGATGGTTGATTATTAATTGAATATTCAACATCTGTTTGGTTTGAACCAATAGGTGATATTGGTTAAGTGTTTGGCAGAGTATGGCCTTTAAAATCAATTGGGTTATAGACAGTGATTCACCGTCAGGTGAATCGATAGAGTTGAAGTTATAAAATTTACTTTATAACTGGAGTTAGATTTTGGAAAAAATGTATTATTTTGAACAAAAGTTATTAAAGAGAATTAAATAAATGTTTTATTTATTTAAGATTTGATTTGTTAGTAATTTATTTTATAAAGTAAATTCTGATGTTAATCAGATATACACAGAGTGAGAATATAGAATGAAATATTGATTACAACTTATGTTTATCGGAGGATAAGAACGTTGTTGATCAAGGTCTGAGAGGTAATCAAAAAGACCCCAACTTGAACAACATTGGGATTATCTGAAGATAGTATTAGTTGGTAATCGTAAGAGACGTTAGTAGATATGTTTTGGAAATCTAAACAGCGATTTTTAGTGCTGTTGTTAATGTTATAATATATGTTTGTAAATCTAATATAGCGATTGTAGCGCTTTTGCTATAGTAAATGGGTTGTAAACCTAAACAGCGATTATAGCGTTGTTGTTTTGTAAATCTAAATAGTAACTATAACGCTATTGTTATAACATATGTGCTATAAATTTCTTTGTTAAAACTAATGGATTTCCGAATCTAAAAGATGATTTGACGGAAGAATTAAGTGGGAAATTGAATATAGCTATTCGAGATAGAATTAGCCAAACATTATTATTCGGCTAAGTTGCCATTTCGTACGACTGCTAGCGAAATTCGCAGGGCTGCAGATAGCCTACGGCGGTCGGATGTTTCCTGAGGGAATCAGGCGTAACCATTGTGATCGCTGTGATCTAGAGTCAAGAGAATGGAGTTAAGTCGAATATTAGTTAATCGATTAAAGTTAAATCAAAAATTAGAGTTATTCAAATATCATATTTTTGAATATTAAAAGAGTTGGAATTTTTAAATGTAACAAAAGTAAATCAGTTTGTTAAAGGCCAGGTGATGCTGAATACTTAACCAGTGAACTCATTGGAGTGTCATGATTGAAACACTGATTATTTTGATAGTTAAAACACCGACTATCAAATCTGGCCAATACGATTGTTGGTACGGAAAGACCGGGATCGAATGTATATTCGAAAACCATTCCGTCCAACAAATACGTGGAGATACCAGAAGATGGTCGAAATGGAGCATTGAAGACCATGGATTTTCATAAACGGAAGAACCACTAATCTTCTCTGCCTGGCAAGTAGAGATAAGCTGTGATTCTGTCGTGGTTGGAATCTACGGGTTGCAAGGACTTCTCGCTACTGATCCATGGGGTGATTCCTATATGGATGCAGTAGGAGAGTGCCTTCGGTTCATCCTGTTCCTGGATGACTTGTATGGACGGATGTCTGACAGAGTATTTCCAAAGGGTCACGTACGTTGATTTCTTCAAACGTACGATAGTTGTTGGCGGAGAGTTGCCGTTCTCTTAGCTTCCAGCTAGAGTATTTTTGTGGACGTCAATTAGTGATATCTGACGGATCTGACGATGTGGCATTCAAAGTGAATGATAACCAGATGTGTTCTGGCCTCAAGCCTCATCAACCGGGAAATGACATAAAATCGGGAAGGCAGCATGGCTATGTGGGTCGCTCCCATTAGGGTGTATAATCACCTATCTAGAGGAAATCCTATTTGTTTCTTAAAGTCTATATTCGATGCTGTCCCTTTTCGGGAGACGGTTGCTGATCCCAACCGTCGGTGATATACATTCGATACTCTCAAGCGAAATGAGTGGTCGGTCATGTGAGGGCCGGGTTGCAAGACGTTCTTGTTGAACCCAGTGTATTCGTCTCTAGAGATACACTATCGGCAGGTGGTCCCATACCTTGTCAAGGTCGGAATCCAATTTCCAATAAGCGCCTGCGGGTTTTGATTGTATACTATATATGTGGAGCGTGAGATGCAAGCGTTCCACTAGATTCTATTTACTTGTATTTAGACATTATTATAATATCAGATAAGATATTGGTTTCAAAAATGTTTTGGGTTATCGTAAGGTAAAAACCGTCTGTGTTTATGTGTGGATTTGGTATTACGATTATCCTTTTCTTTTGAAAAGATTTTGAACTTTAAAATCATGATTGGATGATTCACCCTTATTACTGTGCGAGTTTATCTCACTCTGGTTCACCAGACTGACCCGGTGTTTTGTAAATGCTCGGGTTAGACCGGGTTGTACAGGTTCAGGTTATCGACTGCTATGAAGAGACGAGCTGGAAGAATCCAGACGTATGATATTACTACTATTCCGCTGTGTGTTGTATATGGGAACAGGCTAGTATAACTGTCCCATTGTATGATGTACTCTGATACTGTAAGTATTTTAAAGCTTTCAATAAAGATTATTTCTGTATTATATTTCGTTCCGCTGCGATGTAAAATTCTGTGTGGTGTTTCTTCTTCTTCTTCTATTCAATATTTCTACCTTATCTATTCTCACCCTCTAACTTCTTTCTATTAATGATCTGGAATGTTCGATGTCTGAATGGTCAACATGGTAGTTTGATGTTGATTTTCGGAGTCGAAAATCCCAGTTCGTTACAGTGGTATCAGAGCTAAAGGTTAAGTAATTACCTTGGCTCTGTGGCGTGACTCAATAGAGATGGGGTTAGCAATACCCTAGATTGAGTTTGAGTGTATATATATATATATATGAGCGCGTATTTGTTAATTGATAAAAATTGTTTTATATTGTGGAGATTTATCGGTTGAGTTGTTTATGAGTTCTGATCGATCAGTTTGATCCACTGTATCGATAAGGGTTTATAAACACTCACATACGATGGGTCGTCACGATATGTTTTCAAAAGAGGGTAAATGAAATAATTTTACCCAAATTATATTTTAATATAAAAGAATGATATATATTTGAAATATTATAGTATATTGGATGTGTTGCTTGATTATAATTGAAATGGTTATATAAATAACCAATTAGAATTCGTATAATTTAAAGGAAGATATATTAAATCTGAAATTAAAATCAGAATTGGAATTAAAATTCCCAAAAATGGGAAAGGCACTGCAAATCAACTTGAATTGAATATAAGACAATTTTAAAATCCTGGGAGATTTTAAATTGTTTACAAGCATCGGGAATTTTATTTTGAAATCGATTTCAAAATGAAAGTGTTTAAAATTGGAGTTGTGAAATGATACATTATTGAACTCACTTCGATAGCTGGGAAATAACTCTGAGGATGCTGGCCACATCATCAGTGTTCATTTTCGAGTTGTGAGTGACGGATTACTACCAAAGGTTTTGTTTTCGAATTATTTGGAAAAAAGAAAGTTGTTTTGAATCCCGAAAGGGAATAATTTATTTTAGAAAAACTAAACTGTTTAAAACTCCGAGGAGAGATAGTAGGAATTAAACAAATTAAATAGAAATTTGTGAAAGCAAATATGAAATGAATTGAAATCAATTAACCGGAAATTGAATCAGGATATAATATATCAAGTTGAATTAGATTTTGAATTGGGAGACAGGAATCTGAAATGGTGTTGGATTGGTAATTTAAGAGTTGAAATCAATGATGGATGGAAGTTGAGTTAAGAATGGGATTTCGCTTGGACGCGTGAAGCATTTGGTTTTGAGGATAAAACTGGAATTTTGTTTGGGAATGCATTTGTATATGGTGACAGGGTAACAGACAGAAAGGATATAATGATATGCCCGACAAAAAGGTACACATTTATTTTTATATGGGATTGGAGATTTATGAGCCTATTTGGCAAGCTGCTTGGCTGTTTTATTTTCTTTTGGATTGGAGAAGGCCTAGAAAGGCGAGTTGTGGTTGTACCGATTGAGCCGTACAGAGGAGGTGCTGGCGAAATTTTTCGGAAATATAATGTGTTAGAAAATTTTCAATATTTTTGAAAATATCTATATACAGTATTGAATTGGTTTCTAATTTAAAAATAAATTGGATTTGGAAATTAATGAGTTTATAACGTTCTTTCTTACCTTAGCAATTTCGAGGACGAAATTATTTTAAGGGGGGAAGAATGTAACGACCCGTGTTTTTGGCACTCGAATATGTAATTTAATTTATTTAATTTAAATATTATATTTGGAATCTCGATGGAATTAATATCTAATTTGCTATTTAAACAAAGTTCGACGTTATATATTTATATAATTATAAATAGAGCTTGAAATATAGCGCTGCAGTTTAAAAATTCGAGTTTGAACTTCAACTGGACATACAGAGCCCGATATAAGTCGGATTTCTGTGAAACAAGACACGTTGGAACCGTATTGACGATAATTTTCATATGAAAGAGAAAAATCTAGATTTCGTGTTATAGTTTGATAGTTATGGCCAAATCAAATTTTGAAATAGTCGCTATGGAAAATTGTTATTAAATTATAGGCCTTTAAAATGGCCGTTTTGCAAACGGACTCAGATTTCGACGAAATCAGTTTCATTAGAACCGTATCGTTAAACTATTGTACGATGTTGAATGGCGTGGCAAACCGATATCGTATGTGACCACGGTAGCAGTAAACGTCCGCTCATTTGCTATAGCGCGTATTTAAATAAATAAAGGGATATCTGGGCATAACTTGAGCAGATGTTCGAATTAGGCCACGAAACCAGTTCCGTTGAGTTCGTATCGTCGATTAGAGTCAGGATAGGTATATAGTTTGTTATTTTTAGAGATCAAGAAATTTGGCGTTAAAAAGGGTAGGGCGGTTCGAGGTAAAAACAGCCTATCGGGGAAATAGTCTCAGAATGCGACGAAACTAGTGCCATTGGGTTCGTATCGAAAAGTTATTGTCGATGTTCGCAGTTTCAAGTGGATTTGATTTATCTGGTGACTGTGGAAAAATTAAATGCGTGTTTATTTCCGGTTTTATAAAGGAAATTTTTTCATACGACCTCGGATTTCCACGAAACTCGTCCCATTGGATCCGGAATATCTTTTTACATCAAGAATAGCCTTTTTATCAGAAAACGAAAGTCGTTTGTAGTGGTTTTATCGCGTTACTTTAGGATGAAGTTTCGTTAAAATAAAATAATAATTTAAAAATCTAACCCTACTCTAACCTATGGCTTTGCTGGAAAACAAATGCAGCCTCCACCATATATTTTCCATCTCGCGCGTACTACATCCCGAAGCCAAATGTAAAATCATAAAGACTCGTGTACAACCCTAAGGAACCAGTACAAACAGCTACTACGTGAGCGTAGCTTATTTCCATCTCGAGCAGACAATTTTGTTTCCCAACCTCAATACCCAGGAAGCAACAAATTTAATGGCGTTGTACTTCTGTCTGCTGATTGCCTTATATAAATTGAAGCCTCACCTTCGTATTTCCCCATTTCTAATTCACGAAACAAATGCAAGACATCTTTTCCTCGTTCCTTCTCTTTTCCTCTTCACTGCAGAAGGAAAACACGATGGAAATTGAAAAGAAAAATCAATGGGGCAACCGACGCTAGCTACTTTCTTCTGCAAACCTTACCATCGCTCCATTGTTTAGCCTCCTCGTCCACTCGTCCATTCGTTACTGGAATGGGCTGTCAACATGAAGTGAAGGAATGACCAGAAAACGAAATGTTCACCCACCACAAAAAGTATGTTTCCACCGTAAGCTTTAATATATATTATATATGTATTAAAACATAAACCCAGTGGGTTCTCTTCTGTCGACGGTTGGTCGGAGCACAGGCAGTGGCGCCGGGTTGTCAGAAGGTAAGGTAAAGATGGCCGTGTCTTTTTGGGCTGGGGACTACGTGGAGTTCGGACTTAGTAGCTGAACTGGAAAATGCGGTGATGGATATGTGGTGGAGTGCTTGCGTGGACTTTTGAAGTTGCATGGAAGAGGGGTTGGAGCGGAAATACAGAGAACGGGAAGAAGGATGTCATTGTGAAACCGTTCAAAAGAAGGACATTTGAAGGAGCAGTTCGAAGGAGTAATAAAAAGAAGCATCTTTTGTTGCGGAACAGGAAGAACGGAAGTATACAGAAGGGTAATCCACCGGTTTTATCCTTAAGCATGAGATTTGTGAGTTAATTGCTAGTTAACGAATTATTAGAAGTTTAAGTTAATTAAATCATATATAAAAATAATTGGTAAATGGGTTGCAGGCACGTCTTTGGGGAATGAAGAGGACGCAACCGAGAAGCAGTGAAATGGGAAATGGACCAAACGTTTGGCCAGGTTGATAAAAACGTGAGTTGCTATCATTAGTTAAATAGTTAGTTTAAGGACCCTTAATCTAATTTTGTTTGAACGTTCAGGGACTGGTTTGAAAGTCAGGAGGAAAGATGAGAACGGGTGATTAACCAAGGTGAAGCATGCTGGAACAATGAACAGAACGAAAGGGATTGGCCTTTATAATGTTTAAAACGTAATCAGTTAATCATAGTAATTAAGAATTTAAATTATTTACTAGAACTATATACTTACAGTTGTTATAAATTGTGCAGTTTTGAATAGGGTAGAGCGCTGGGTATTCGAGTTGAACGAAGCAATGAACAGGGGCGATTCAAATGAGAACTGTCGTCCTGTAATGGAAATTAACGTAATTAGTTAATTAAAATATATTTAAGCAAGTAAATTATTAAATTAAAAATCATATGCTTATACGTGCACAACTCTTACATATGTTATCAGAATCTATCCAGACAAGAGATATTGGAATCGTACCATCAAACCCTATATTTTGGAATGGACTGGGATAGAGCTGGAGACTACCGAAGTTTTTAGTGAAATTAAACATCTGTTTAATTTGACCAGGACTGACCGATTAGAACAACGAACGAAATCAGGTGAGTTAAACTCACTCAGTTTTTCCCATTTATATTTTATATAAATTGGGTATTTATGTTTTGTGTGCTATGCTTGCCAATGGTTGACTACTTTGCTAGTTATCTATTTAACTATTGATTTAACTGATGAAATTAAACTGTGTTTAATTTCAGTGAAATATCAAATCGTTATTTTAACGATGGGTTCCAATAGAGGTAGTTTACCCTATTGGTCACGTTTATTTATAAACGTGTTTTTAAAATGATTGAACCGTTTGAATTGCTTATGGTTGATGTTAAATGGTCGTTATTTAATTTATCAGTTAAACAAAACTGAACCGTCTGATTTGAGAAAAACCATTTGAATACAGGGAAGAACAGGTTGGAGGGACCCAACCGGATCCCTCAAATGTATTATTTATTTTCATATTATCATAGATGAACTGATCTGTTTGTGTGATTGATTTGATGGTTGATTATTAATTGAATATTCAACATCTGTTTGGTTTGAACCAATAGGTGATATTGGTTAAGTGTTTGGCAGAGTATGGCCTTTAAAATCAATTGGGTTATAGACAGTGATTCACCGTCAGGTGAATCGATAGAGTTGAAGTTATAAAATTTACTTTATAACTGGAGTTAGATTTTGGAAAAAATGTATTATTTTGAACAAAAGTTATTAAAGAGAATTAAATAAATGTTTTATTTATTTAAGATTTGATTTGTTAGTAATTTATTTTATAAAGTAAATTCTGATGTTAATCAGATATACACAGAGTGAGAATATAGAATGAAATATTGATTACAACTTATGTTTATCGGAGGATAAGAACGTTGTTGATCAAGGTCTGAGAGGTAATCAAAAAGACCCCAACTTGAACAACATTGGGATTATCTGAAGATAGTATTAGTTGGTAATCGTAAGAGACGTTAGTAGATATGTTTTGGAAATCTAAACAGCGATTTTTAGTGTTGTTGTTAATGTTATAATATATGTTTGTAAATCTAATATAGCGATTGTAGCGCTTTTGCTATAGTAAATGGGTTGTAAACCTAAATAGCGATTATAGCGTTGTTGTTTTGTAAATCTAAATAGTAACTATAACGCTATTGTTATAACATATGTGCTATAAATTTCTTTGTTAAAACTAATGGATTTCCGAATCTAAAAGATGATTTGACGGAAGAATTAAGTGGGAAATTGAATATAGCTATTCGAGATAGAATTAGCCAAACATAATTATTCGGCTAAGTTGCCATTTCGTACGACTGCTAGCGAAATTCGCAGGGCTGCAGATAGCCTACGGCGGTCGGATGTTTCCTGAGGGAATCAGGCGTAACCATTGTGATCGCTGTGATCTAGAGTCAAGAGAATGGAGTTAAGTCGAATATTAGTTAATCGATTAAAGTTAAATCAAAAATTAGAGTTATTCAAATATCATATTTTTGAATATTAAAAGAGTTGGAATTTTTAAATGTAACAAAAGTAAATCAGTTTGTTAAAGGCCAGGTGATGCTGAATACTTAACCAGTGAACTCATTGGAGTGTCATGATTGAAACACTGATTATTTTGATAGTTAAAACACCGACTATCAAATCTGGCCAATACGATTGTTGGTACGTAAAGACCGGGATCGAATGTATATTCGAAAACCATTCCGTCCAACAAATACGTGGAGATACCAGAAGATGGTCGAAATGGAGCATTGAAGACCATGGATTTTCATAAACGGAAGAACCACTAATCTTCTCTGCCTGGAAAGTAGAGATAAGCTGTGATTCTGTCGTGGTTGGAATCTACGGGTTGCAAGGACTTCTCGCTACTGATCCATGGGGTGATTCCTATATGGATGCAGTAGGAGAGTGCCTTCGGTTCATCCTGTTCCTGGATGACTTGTATGGACGGATGTCTGACAGAGTATTTCCAAAGGGTCACGTACGTTGATTTCTTCAAACGTACGATAGTTGTTGGCGGGGAGTTGCCGTTCTCTTAGCTTCCAGCTAGAGTATTTTTGTGGACGTCAATTAGTGATATCTGACGGATCTGACGATGTGGCATTCAAAGTGAATGATGACCAGATGTGTTCTGGCCTCAAGCCTCATCAACCGGGAAATGACATAAAATCGGGCAGGCAGCATGGCTATGTGGGTCGCTCCCATTAGGGTGTATAATCACCTATCTAGAGGAAATCCTATTTGTTTCTTAAAGTCTATATTCGATGCTGTCCCTTTTCGGGAGACGGTTGCTGATCCCAACCGTCGGTGATATACATTCGATACTCTCAAGCGAAATGAGTGGTCGGTCATGTGAGGGCCGGGTTGCAAGACGTTCTTGTTGAACCCAGTGTATTCGTCTCTAGAGATACACTATCGGCAGGTGGTCCCATACCTTGTCAAGGTCGGAATCCAATTTCCAATAAGCGCCTGCGGGTTTTGATTGTATACTATATATGTGGAGCGTGAGATGCAAGCGTTCCACTAGATTCTATTTACTTGTATTTAGACATTATTATAATATCAGATAAGATATTGGTTTCAAAAATGTTTTGGGTTATCGTAAGGTAAAAACCGTCCGTGTTTATGTGTGGATTTGGTCTTACGATTATCCTTTTGTTTTGAAAAGATTTTGAACTTTAAAATCATGATTGTATGATTCACCCTTATTACTGTGCGAGTTTATCTCACTCTGGTTCACCAGACTGACCCGGTGTTTTGTAAATGCTCGGGTTAGACCGGGTTGTACAGGTTCAGGTTATCGACTGCTATGAAGAGACGAGCTGGAAGAATCCAGACGTATGATATTACTACTATTCCGCTGTGTGTTGTATATGGGAACAGGCTAGTATAACTGTCCCAGTGTATGATGTACTCTGATACTGTAAGTATTTTAAAGCTTTCAATAAAGATTATTTCTGTATTATATTTCGTTCCGCTGCGATGTGAGATTCTGTGTGGTGTTTCTTCTTCTTCTTCTATTCAATATTTCTACCTTATCTATTCTCACCCTCTAACTTCTTTCTATTAATGATCTGGAATGTTCGATGTCTGAATGGTCAACATGGTAGTTTGATGTTGATTTTCGGAGTCGAAAATCCCAGTTCGTTACACCCAAGGCGAGGTTATAAGTGGTAATCGTCCAGACATACTTGGAGATCAACCGGATATGCGAGGACCTCTCTCTTGTATTGGACATATGGGACGAGGAATAAAGTGCCTCCGGTTTCCTTCAAACCCAGAATGGGCTTGTAAATGGATGTGTATCTGACATTGGAATTCAATCTGTGTTATTGATAGACATCAGTTGCATGGCGTGAATTTCCTATGTGGCATGATGAGATGCAAATGATCAAGGCTTCTGTTGAAAAGCAGAGTCTTGTGGTTGATGATCAAAGCACGGCTTTAATATAGTATAGCTTTGTGTATAGCTTTAATTCGCGAGCCTCACACCCCGGTGTGAACCAGAAATGGGAAAGGACCTCACGGAGGGCATGTGTTTCCTTCTAGCTAGGAGTGGTGTCATGGTATGGAGCCCAGACATTTTTATTTATGTGGATGATGGATAGCAAGGCGCCTCGATTATATCGGTCACTGTGGGGCCGATGGATGGTTTGGTCGATATACTGATCAGTTTACGCCCCATAGGGCGGGGAAACGTATTGTTCAGACATTTTAATTCGCTCCGTGTGGACCGGCCTTGACTATCCAGGGCTTGCCTGAGGCTCGGGCTAGAGAGTCTCGAAGCGGTAAGGACGATCCCTTGCATTGGTTCACAGATGGAAATCCAACTTCCAATGCGTGACTTTGCATTTCTAATTGTAGAACTAGTATGGCAACATAATAGATGGTACCAAAGCCGCCTATGATTGATACATTTATATTTGAAGTGATTTTGATACTATATACTTATAGTAAAATCAAAATGATTTGTTTTAAATGTACCATGCATGTTTGGCTATTATAAGGTAAAACTCTATCCTTCGGCTTGCGTTGCATTATGTGATGGAACTTGGGTCTTATAATAGCTTAATTTTTCCAAAAAGCATTGCGCTGTTTTGTTATATGCACTAGTATTCTTAGGAGGAATCCCGTTCCCGTTATACGGCATAGTCCCTTGATATATCTGATTATAAAGTAAAAGTTTTAAATAAATGTTTTAGTTCTCACACTAGTCACATGACTGACCTAGAGTTTATTGTTTTAAACTAAACTCTGGGTGCCCCTATTTTCCACATGAGCAGCTAGTAGTTTTGGTTTTGCAGATTTATATTCACAGGATCCTGGTTTACAGCTAGAATGATATTCGGAAAGCTCTGTATCTGTGTATCTCTTTCAGTTGTGTTTTGTATTATTTTCCGCTGCATTGTAATTTGTAAATCTCTGATATTTATCAAATGTGTAATATTTATTCATACTTTATATATTCTTGTACTCTGATGTAAATTTTTGTAATAAGCAATGAAATGTTCTTTTGTTTGTGTTCTGATTTGTCGTGTTCTCAGACAATCTGTTCTTTCTCTTCTCTTCGGAGATCGAGGAAGTTCAGGTCGTTACTCGTGGTATCAGAGCTTTGGTTTTACAGAGCTTGAGAACACGACATATTAGAACCAAACGAAAGAATTCATCAGAGATTGGATTAGTAATATCTAATGAGAATGACTCGTTGAGATAGGATCGGTAGTACCCTAAAATGAGTCTGAAGAGTGTTATTTTTATAATAAAAATGAAAACAAATTTTGCTTTGGAAATTAAAACCACTTTATACGTATTTGAATATTTATTTTATATTGAATTTGGACAATCGAGAATATAAAGATTTTGTATATATGCCTTGCAAACGTATAATTGAAGTTTCAATATACTGAATAGATGTAGAATCACACTCCAGTCTCTTGGAGATGATTCTGATGTTTGGTATACCGTCATTAGCATTTATGTTCAAGTTTCGAAAGTGGGATATCTATATATTTCCAATTGGTTGGTGTGAGAACCAAAACTAGATAGAGTTATTGTTGTAAATTGTCATCAGAAACATGATTTTGAGTAAATATTTTTAAGATATATAATTAAAATTTTGAACCATTAAGCTAAATTGAGTCAAATATTGAACTGAATTGAAATTGGTTGAAATTGTATACTTGTACATGCATATTTATTGAACAGGTCATAGCAAGGAGGCTAGGGAAGAGGAATAAAATTGTATGCCTGACAAATAGGTACATATTTACTAATTTATTGGGTTTGGATGATTTTATGAGCCGATTGGCTAGCCGCTTGGCTTTTTCTTTTTGGATGATGAGGGCCCTGCGTGGCTAGTTGAGGTTTTAAACGTCTCCCCGTATAAAGGAGATTATGGCGAATTTTTTTCAAAAATTTAGGGTGTTAGCCAAATTTTTGAAGAATTTGAAAATTCTTAGAAACTGAAAAGTTGAAGAATGAAAGCCAAACTGAAAGTTGAGTTGATTAGTTAAACAACTTTCAGCTCCATTCCTTTTCGAGAACGAAAAGAATTTAAGTGGGGGAGATTGTAACAACCCGGAAAATCAGAACCAATTTATTTTATTTTTTTTGCAGTTTTAATGAATTTTGAATATTTAAAATGATTTATTTTAAATAATAACGACTAGAAATTTATTTTGAATAGAATTAGAAAGTATAAATTTATTTAAATCGAAGTTAGAATATAAATATTTATTTTAATTATAAAAGGAATTGGAAATGGTGCGGTAGTTTGAAAATTCGATTTCAAATTTCAATTGAATGTACAGGATTCAAAATAAATCGTATTTTAGTAAAACCAGAAATATTTGAACCTATTTGAAAATATCTTTCGAACGAATATGAAAAATCCAAATTTCATAGAGGGAATAAAAAAGTTATGTCCAGTTGAAAATTCGGAATAGTCGCTATGAAGTTTAGCCGTTTAAAAAGGTGATTTTGCAAACGACCTCCGTTTTCGACGAAACCAATTTTGCTAGATCTGGAATGTCAAATTATTGCTATATTCCAATTTTCGTAATTTTTGGAATTAATATGTGAGCGTGGTGGATTTAAACGTGTTACGTAATTTCAGTTTGAATTTAATCGACTGGAAAATGACCGTTTTTCAAACGGTCTCCAAGTTCGATGAAATTAGTTTTGGTAGGACCGTATCATCAAAATTTAGCTAGATTTATTTTTCTGGAATTTTTGGAGTCTGTATGTGGTCCTGGTAAATTAAAATATACGTTAAAATCCAATTTGAACGTTATATTAATTTATATTTTAATTTTGATAAAACTGATCGAAACGGTTGAATTGGCTTGCAGGACATATCCCATTGTATTCAGAATGGCGGTAATTAGTTAGGGGCGACAGTCGTTGAATCTCGTTTGAAGTTCAAATGAAAAGTTAGCCTTTTTAGAAGAAAAAAAGAAAATATAATAAAAAATATACATAATTACATATAGGCCCCTCCTTTCTTTTCTCTTATTATTCGATCAAACCTTCCCAAATCAGAAAGCCACCTTTCCCCCATCGATTCATTTTGCCCCGTCGCGCCTCTCCTCCTCACCACCGTTCGTCGCAATATGTAACGACCCGCATTCCTCGCATCATAGGATCGTAGAATATTTATTTCTTTCACATACGAAGTCGTATGGTCATGTAACTTTGGGGGACGACTATTGGGGTCATTTCCCATGTTCATGATTTTTCCCGATTTTTAAATGACCATTTTACCCCTAGTTGGCACTGTTTTGGCCATAACTTTTGACTGGAAAGGAATTTTGACCTAAAACCACTTCCATTGGCTCCGGATGATGGTTTCTCTTTCCGTAGAGTGGTCACATTAGCCAAACGGACTCACCGTTTGGGAGATATGGCTGAAACAAGTTTCAGATGGTGAAAAACAGCTTAATTGGGCTTAACCGGGTGATTAACAGCTAGGCCCAAAGGGGAATTTCGGGTTTAGGAGTATATAGGGGCTGATTAGGGTTAGAAAACATTTCTTTAGACATTTTCCAGCCGCCACTTTCATTCCCCTTAACCTAGCCATGGCCTCCACTCTCTAAATCTCTCTAAAACACCCAAAATCACTTCCTAATCAAGGATTAAGGCTTAGAGGCATCAAATCAAGGAGGATTAGCACAAGGACCGAGGTAGAGCTGCTGTTATATATTGGAATTCGAGCAAATCAGAGGTTCACTTCAGATTTGGAAGTTTTATTGTGACAAAGGTGAGTGATTTGCATAGTTTTTGCACTAATTACGGTAATTAAGGGTAATTAGTGAAGATTAGCGAATTTATACACTAATAAATTCTGGAAAAATGTTTAGAAATTCTTAAATAATGTTTTATGCCTCTGGTTGAAATTTGGTTCGATTTGGTTAAGTTTTGTTAACCCTAGGATTAGTTTTACTTAAACTTGCTTAAGGGAAAATAAGGAGTTTTGGCCACTTTTGATCCATTTTGATTCATATGAATGGTTGTTTGCTGTTGTAGTTGCTATTACATGTTGATATGACTCTATGGTGTGTTTTATGATTGATTAGAAGTGTTAGATTTGTCAAAAACGCCGTCGAATGGCGTAAACTGCTCGTTGGAAGAACTGCAGGAAATCATCCGAACCGGATCGGTGGGAGTGAGGGCGATCCGATCCGATGGCGCGACCCGATCCGCCGATGGCTGAGGACCCCGATCCGATGGTGCGACCCGATCCGATCCGATCCGATCCGTCGATGCTTGAAGACTCCGATCTGACCTGCTCTTGTGGGAGACTCCGATCCGATGGCGCGATACGATCCGATCCGATCAAGACTTCGCGAGGCGATCCGTGTTGCTTCACGAAGAGGAGCCCGAAACGATCCAGCGAGGTGACCACGATCCGAACCACTCGTGAGCAGAAGGTGCGACCCGAACCGGTGTGCTTGGGGGAGGCCGATCCGAACCGCTACCAGATGGACGCTACGAGCCGCGCCGCGTTGATGATGAGGAGCTAAAGGCCGAACCGAACCGATGGCAATGAGGGGACCCGAACCGAACCGATGGCAATGAGGGGACCCGAACCGATCCGGTGATGACTGAAACCCGAGACGCAAAGGAAGCCCAAATGAGAAGTTAGAGCTCAAGATTCAGATGGGAATCAACGAGTTCGCTTCATGGTTGGGTTTTGCTGCGGGACGCGTGCCAAGGGGTTGTCGACGTCTATAGCTTTGGACCACTATGGTAGGAGGTACGAAGGCGGATTCAGGGCCATTATGGCATCGGTAGAACCAAGGGCTACAACCAATGAAGTGAGTCATTGAAATGTTTGGTCATGACTCTATATGTTTAGCTTGGTCATAGCAGGGTTTCTACAAGACGGGATTCGTCGTTACCTCAATTTTGTCTAGTGTTCCAAAGTGGTAGATGTCGTATGCTTTACGCACTGAGTGAGAGATGTGAGGATGGTTGCTATGGATGGTTTGTTTGCTATCATTATGACATACACACCCCACCCCCGTATTCTTTACACTATTCATTATGGCACCTTGGAGTATTGTACGGTATGTGGTACTAACTCTTTGGTTGCAGGTACAGGTTCAGGTATGGTTTAGTATACCTGTTATCATTCTGTTTAGATGCTTATCGCTCACACCAGGCTTTATGTCTGACCCAGAGTTTTATGTCTCTTCTTATTACTCTGGGTGCTCACACGAGCAGACTAGAGACAGGTTAGCTGGTGATGCACGGGTAGATGATCCGGAGGCGAGCAGGAGGCTTCCACGTAATATATATTTAGTATTCTCCCTGTGTTGTCGAAGATCACTGCTTGGGCATTGGTGGCGCATCTTCCACTTTAGCTTTCTTTTGTTTAGAGACAGTAGATTTTGAAAAGTTGTAATAAGCTGTATTTGGATTTCCGCTGCTCTGATGTTGACATTTATTATTAGTTATCAGCTTATGCACTGTCTCACCTGTTTTATGTCAAGTATGTTATTATTATATTTTATTCCATGCGCTGTGAGACATTCTACAGGTTCCTTTGTATGTTCATTTCCTCCTTCCTTTTTCCTTCTGGCGACCCGTTCCGTGCTGACTGGACATGTGTACAGCGCACTTCTGGAGTAAATGTCGGTTGGTGCGGGGCGGGCTGTCACACTTGGTATCAGAGCTCTAGGTTGCGTAGTTAACCTAAGGAAGTTATCAGGGAGAGATATTATACGTATACGAGAGAGCGTATTTGTGGTTATTTTGGTTTTCAAAAGCTATATATATATATATACTATTAGTAGTATAAGAATGAAGTCGTACTGCACTAGCACCACTATGGAATCGTTAATCGTTTCCTTTTTCAGATTAACGATGAGCCGAGATACTAGAGGTGCTGGTAGGGGAGCCAATAATGGGAATGCTGCTGACATGAGGACGATGTTTACTGACCTCATGAGAGAGATGCTTAGAGATGTACGGAGGGCAGCTCCCAATGGTGGAAATGGTGGTGGTCCAATAGTGCAGGCGCCAAGAGTCGACTTCGCCAAGCTGAATAAGGATTATACTAGCCTTGGTGGGAAGCCGTTCCACGGAACGGAGTCGTCCATAGATGTTCATGATTGGTTGGATAGTTGCGAACGTATCTTCGAGGATTTGGGTATCGAGAATGCGATGAAGAGAAAGCTAGCGTCCCGTCAGCTGCAAGGGCGGGCAATGAATTGGTGGAATGCTATAAAGGCAGCTACTCCCGAATATCAGATTACTTGGGAGCAGTTTAAAGCTCGCTTTAGCGAGAAGTTCATTCCAGCTGCTCAGAAGTCAGTGTTGTTTAAGAAATTCTTGGAGCTCAAGCAGAATGGCAGAGCTGTCTCGGAGTACATTGCTGAATTCGACACTTTGTCAAAGTATGGGTTATCTCTTATTGATACTGCCGAGAAGAAGAATGAGAAAATCATAACTGGGTTAGATCAGTACTTAGGGGAAAGGCCTATTAACCACATCGATGAGACGTTTGAGTCGATTGTGGGGAAAGCATTAAGATCAGAGAGTCTCTACCCTAAGCCGAAGACTGAGGTTGCATCCGCAGATGAGCCAAAGCCACAAGCAAGTGGTGGAGGCAAGTGTGGTTCCCAGAATAAAAGAAAGCAGAGTCAGACTAAGGATGGCCAGAAGAAAAAGAATAAACAAGATGTTGAGTGCTTCAGCTGTGGTAAGAAGGGCCATTATGCTAGTAATTGCCGGGCCAAGCCAGCGGATAGGAAGTGCTTCAACTGTGGCCAAATGGGACATCACAAGGACAAGTGTCCGCAACCCCCTAAAGAAAAGCAAATGGTGAAAGCATACGCCCTTAATGCTATTCCTTCTTCGTCGAATGCCCCAACTGCGGCGGAGAAGGGAAAGAATGTCGTCATTCAAGGTATGCTTTCTGTTTATGATGTTCCTGTTAGAGTTTTGTTTGATACCGGAGCTTCCAGTTCTTTCATATCTAGTGACCTGGTAGATAGGTTGGGATTGGAGCCCGAGATTGTCGATAGACCTTTAGTAGTGACGAACCCGATTGGTGGTTCTACTAGCCTTAGCATGATTTGTCGTAATGTGGTCTTATCGAGTCATGGATGCATGTTTGTTTGTGATTGCTTTGTTTTGGGCTTTACTGGGTTTGGCATTATTTTGGGAGTAGATTGGCTCCAAAGATACGGGGTGGTGGTAGACTGTGAGGGCTTGTTGGTGACAGCTAGAGCGGATGATGGGCGGAGGATAGTGTTTGGTGGTCTACCCAGTAAGGGGGTATTGGCTAGTTTTCTAAACTCCCTCGACATTCCGCATAGTGAGTTGTCAGGTTTGCCCGTGGTTGGCCAGTATCCGGATGTTTTCAAAGAAGTGACCGGACTTCCACCACACCAAGAGATTGAGTTCCGTATTGATTTGGTAAAAGATGCCAGGCCTATAGTGATGCCACTTCGTCGTATGGCACCAAGGGAGCAGCGAGAGCTCGAGGTGCAAGTCAGCGATCTTTTGAAGAAGGGATTTATCAGAAGGAATGTTTCTGAATGGGGAGCACCAGTTGTGTTTGCTACCAAGGCGGATGGTTCCCTTCGTTTGTGTGTAGACTACCGCGAGTTGAATAAAGTGACGAGGAAGAACAAGTATCCTCTACCGCGGATAGATGATTTGTTTGATCAGTTGAGTGGCGCGAGAGTATTTTCTCAGTTGGATCTCGCGACAGGTTTTCATCAGCTTAGAGTGGAAGCTGAGAGTATAGCTAAAACGGCATTTCGGACGCCGTCTGGGTTTTATGAGTGGTTGGTCATGCCATTCGGGCTGACCAATGCCCTAGCATATTTTGTGGATCTTATGAATAGGGTATTCAGAGATCAGTTGAATAAGTTTGTCCTTGTGTTCGTTGATGATATTTTGGTCTACTCGAGGACAGAGGAAGAACACAAGGGACATTTAAGAATAGTGAGGGAGGTGTTGAGAAAACACCAATTGAGAGCAAAGTTTTCTAAGTGTCACTTCTGGAAGAGGGAAGTGAGGTTCTTGGGCCATGTTGTATCAGATAATGGTATTGCCGTGGACCCGGCAAAGGTGGCTACGGTACAAGATTGGCCTACGCCCAAGAATGCAACAGATGTAAGAAGTTTCTTGGGATTAGCGGGATATTATCGTAAGTTTATCCAAGGCTTCTCCAAGATAGCAGCACCATTGACCCAGTTGACCAAGAAGAATCAAGCTTTTGTCTGGGATGAAAGGTGCGAGAATGCATTCGAAAGTCTAAAGGACAAGTTGACAACCGCACCAGTGTTAGTCATTCCTAAGGCGGATGAAGAGATGACGGTATACACGGATGCCTGTGGTACCGGACTGGGTGCTGTATTGATGCAAGGCGGTAGGGTTATAGCTTACGCAAGTCGGCAATTGAAACCGCACGAGAGAAGATACCCTACCCATGATTTAGAATTGGCAGCGATCGTGTTCGAGTTAAAGATGTGGAGACACTATCTCTTGGGAGAAAGATTTGAGCTGTTTACAGATCATAAGTCGTTAAAGTATCTCTTCTCTCAGAAAGATCTAAATCTCCGTCAGCAGAGATGGTTAGAGTTCTTAGCTTCCTATGATTTTTACATCGCATACACACCAGGAAAGGGCAATGCGGTGGCTGATGCATTGAGTAGAAGACATGCCAGCTTAGGGGCTATGTTCCTTGAATGGAAGCAACTGGAGTTTATCGCGGGGTTTGATTTCAGACCAAAGTGCGAATTGGATCCAGAAATGTTAGCAAGTTTGACGATCATACCCACTTTGATTGAGCTAGCGGATCGGCTCTAGTCAGAGGGACGATCCTAACCTATTGGAAATCATCTCCAAGTTAGAGATGGGTATCGATGAGGAGATGAACAAGTATGGGCTTGATTGAGATAGATGGCTTAGAAAGAATGGAAAGCTTGTTGTACCCAATGTCAATGGATTGAGGGATGAAGTGCTTAGAGAATGTCATCACTCAAAGCTGACTATACACCCCGGTGGTAATAAGATGTATAGAGACATGAAACAGACTTACTACTGGGAAGGAATGAAAAGAGACGTTGGGAAGTTTATATCCAAATGCATGAATTGCCAGCTAGTTAAAGCCGAGCAAAAGAAGCCTTGTGGATTGTTACAGCCATTGGAAATTCCCGAATGGAAATGGGAGCAAGTCTCGATGGATTTCATCGATGGTTTACCAAGGACTAGATCGGGACATGATAGCATTTGGGTGATTGTGGATCGATTGACTAAAAGCGCAAGGTTTATACCAGTCAATTCGACCAGAACGGCAGCTAAGTTAGCAGAATTGTATATGAAGTGGGTAGTGAGATTTCATGGAGTACCTAAAGGCATTGTAAGCGACCGAGACCCGTTGTTCACTAGTGGGTTTTGGAAGAGCTTACAAGAGGCTCTAGGGTCAGAGTTACATCTCAGTACCGCATATCATCCTCAGACCGACGGTCAGACGGAGAGGGTGAACCGTATTTTGGAAGATCTCTTGAGAGCATGTATATTGGATTTTGGTGGATCATGGGATGACCATTTGCATCTAGTAGAGTTTGCATATAATAATAGCTACCAATCCAGTATCGGTATGGCTCCGTTTGAAGCTTTGTATGGAAGACCGTGCAACTCACCATCATGTTGGATAGAGACTGGCGAGAAGTTTATGCTTGGACCAGATGTGGTGAGGGAAACTTCAGATAAGATTAAGATCATTCAACAATGAGTGAAGGCTGCCCAAGATAGGCAGAAGAGTTATGCTGATAAGAGGAGAAGAGACTTAAAATTCTCCGTTGGCGACTTGGTGTTTGTCAAGATTTCTCCGTTGAAGAGTGTAATACGATTTGGCAGGAGAGGCAAGTTGACACCAAGATTTGTTGGCCCATTCCCTGTTCTTGAACTAGTCGGGAATTTAGCATACAGAATTGACTTACCGGAGAAGATAGCGGGAGTTCACAACGTATTTCATGTTTCCCAACTAAGGAAGTTCGTTCACGACTCAGATTTGACTATTTCACCTGATCAGTTAGAGGACTTCGAAGTAGAACCCGAGGCGGTTGGGAACCGCAAGCCGGCCCGTATTGTTGAGCACGACATGAAGCAACTTCGAAGGAAGGCGGTGAAGCTAGTCAAGGTACAGTGGAGCGAGGACGAGAATGATTGTACTTGGGAGACAGAGGAGAACATTAGGAAGTCACACCCAGAACTCTTTGCCTGGTAAGATTTTGACTTCGATTTAGTTTTCCGCATGCTAGGATAAGCTTGTTCGCTTGTTTTGCATGATTGATTGTTGTATGTGGTTGTTAGGCATGCGGGATCCTTTGTATGTTTTGGGTTAAGGAATTTCGGGGGCGAAATTTCTTAAGGGGGGGAGAGTGTAACGACCCGCATTCCACGCATCATAGGATCGTAGAATATTTATTTCTTTCACATACGAAGTCGTATGGTCATGTAACTTTGGGGGACGACTATTGAGGTCATTTCCCATGTTCATGATTTTTCCCGATTTTTAAATGACCATTTTACCCCTAGTTGGCACTGTTCTGGCCATAACTTTTGACTATAAAGGAATTTTGACCTGAAACTACTTCCATTGGCTCCGGATTATGGTTTCTCTTTCCGTAGAGTGGTCACATTAGCCAAACGGACTCACCGTTTGGGAGATATGGCTGAAACAAGTTTCAGATGGTGAAAAACAGCTTAATTGGGCTTAACCGGGTGATTAACAGCTAGGCCCAAAGTGGAATTTCGGGTTTAGGAGTATATAGGGGCTGACTAGGGTTAGAAAACATTTCTTTAGACATTTTCCAGCCGCCACTTTCATTCCCCTTAACCTAGCCATGGCCTCCACTCTCTAAATCTCTCTAAAACACCCAAAATCACTTCCTAATCATGGATTAAGGCTTAGAGGCATCAAATCAAGGAGGATTAGCACAAGGACCGAGGTAGAGCTGCTGTTATATATTGGAATTCGAGCAAATCAGAGGTTCACTTCAGATTTGGAAGTTTTATTGTGGCAAAGGTGAGTGATTTGCATAGTTTTTGCACTAATTACGGTAATTAAGGGTAATTAGTGAAGATTAGCGAATTTATACACTAATAAATTCTGGAAAAATGTTTAGAAATTCTTAAATAATGTTTTATGCCTCTGGTTGAAATTTGGTTCGATTTGGTTAAGTTTTGTTAACCCTAGGATTAGTTTTACTTAAACATGCTTAAGGGAAAATAAGGAGTTTTGGCCACTTTTGATCCATTTTGATTCATTTGAATGGTTGTTTGCTGTTGTAGTTGCTATTACATGTTGCTATGACTCTATGGTGTGTTTTATGATTGATTAGAAGTGTTAGATTTGTCAAAAACGCCGTCGAATGGCGTAAACTGCTCGCTGGAAGAACTGCAGGAAATCATCCGAACCGGATCGGTGGGAGTGAGGGCGATCCGATCCGATGGCGCGACCCGATCCGCCGATGGCTGAAGACCCCGATCCGATGGTGCGACCCGATCCGATCCGTCGATGCTTGAAGACTCCGATCTGACCTGCTCTTGTGGGAGACTCCGATCCGATGGCGCGATACGATCCGATCCGATCAAGACTTCGCGAGGCGATCCGTGTTGCTTCACGAAGAGGAGCCCGAACCGATCCAGCGAGGTGACCACGATCCGAACCACTCGTGAGCAGAAGGTGCGACCCGAACCAGTGTGCTTGGGGGAGGCCGATCCGAACCGCTACCAGATGGACGCTACGAGCCGCGCCGCGTTGATGATGAGGAGCTAAAGGCCGAACCGAACCGATGGCAATGAGGGGACCCGAACCGAACCGATGGCAATGAGGGGACCCGAACCGATCCGGTGATGACTGAAACCCGAGACGCAAAGGAAGCCCAAATGAGAAGTTAGAGCTCAAGATTCAGATGGGAATCAACGAGTTCGCTTCATGGTTGGGTTTTGCTGCGGGACGTGTGCCAAGGGGTTGTCGACGTCTATAGCTTTGGACCACTATGGTAGGAGGTACGAAGGCGGATTCAGGGCCATTATTGCATCGGTAGAACCAAGGGCTACAACCAATGAAGTGAGTCATTGAAATGTTTGGTCATGACTCTATATGTTTAGCTTGGTCATAGCAGGGTTTCTACAAGACGGGATTCGTCGTTACCTCAATTTTGTCTAGTGTTCCAAAGTGGTAGATGTCGTATGCTTTACGCACTGAGTGAGAGATGTGAGGATGGTTGCTATGGATGGTTTGTTTGCTATCATTATGACATACACACCCCACCCCCGTATTCTTTACACTATTCATTATGGCACCTTGGAGTATTGTACGGTATGTGGTACTAACTCTTTGGTTGCAGGTACAGGTTCAGGTATGGTTTAGTATACCTGTTATCATTCTGTTTAGATGCTTATCGCTCACACCAGGCTTTATGTCTGACCCAGAGTTTTATGTCTCTTCTTATTACTCTGGGTGCTCACACGAGCAGACTAGAGACAGGTTAGCTGGTGATGCACGGGTAGATGATCCGGAGGCGAGCAGGAGGCTTCCACGTAATATATATTTAGTATTCTCCCTGTGTTGTCGAAGATCACTGCTTGGGCATTGGTGGCGCATCTTCCACTTTAGCTTTCTTTTGTTTATAGACAGTAGATTTTGAAAAGTTGTAATAAGCTGTATTTGGATTTCCGCTGCTCTGATGTTGACATTTATTATTAGTTATCAGCTTATGCACTGTCTCACCTGTTTTATGTCAAGTATGTTATTATTATATTTTATTCCATGCGCTGTGAGACATTCTATAGGTTCCTTTGTATGTTCATTTCCTCCTTCCTTTTTCCTTCTGGCGACCCGTTCCGTGCTGACTGGACATGTGTACAGCGCACTTTTGGAGTAAATGTCGGTTGGTGCGGGGCGGGCTGTCACATAATACATTACCTCCGATGCCGCCTCACCGGAGCAGTCGCGCCCTCCCCCCATCTTCTCCAGTTAACTTACGCCCCCCTAAATCGAAGAAAGGCTGAAAAGCCCGAGCACCCCAAACCCTCAACAACCGCCACCTTCCACATTAGCGTCGCCGCCCCTCTGCTCTGCACCGCCTTCACCTTCGATGCGAGCAAACCCCCTTCCTCCCTCTTTGAACTGTAAGCTTTCTTAATTATTATTTTATTTATTTATTTTCTTTTAAATATTAATTAGTTAATTTGGTAATTAAAAATTGTTTTTCAAGTCTTATATTTTTTTATATATAGTAGCATTGATTCATAATAAAAATAGATCTTTATGTTTATAAAGATTTGATTTTTTTTAAAATAGAAAAAATTATATATATATATATAATATTGGATTTTTATAAATATAAAGAAATGATTTTTAATAAATGGAAAGATTTGATTTTGAGAATATAAAAATATTATTTTTATGTATGTAGCGAATTAAAAATATGATTTTTATGTAATACAGAATATAAAAACATTATTTTTATATATATGTAGTGAATTAAAAATATGATTTTTATATAATAGAGAATATAAAAATATTATTTTTATATATGTAGCGTGTAACGGCAAGGAATTTCGCTCGATCCGAATCAGTCGTTAAACCGGTCTAGACCGTTCGAAACCCCTATTCGTTTTGAGAACAGGACAAAATAGAACGCATACAGAAGAACATTTCATTGTTATTACAACAATTCCATCAGATACAAGAATATACAGAGTATAAATGAATAAATTACATTTGACAAATATCAGAGATTTAAATTACATTTAAATACATCGCAGCGGAAAATAATACAAAAGCACAACTGAAAGTGATACACGGATACAGAGCTTTCCGAGCATCGTTCTAGCTGTAAATCAGGACCCTATGAATATAAATCTGCAAAACCAAAACTACTAGCTGCCCGTGCGGAAAATAGGGGCACCCAGAGTTTAGGTTAAAACAATAAACTCCAGGTCAGTCATGTGACTGGTGTGAGAACTAAAACAGTTATTATTCTTTATTTTAAATTCGGTAAATCAAGGGACCACGCCGTATAACACGGAACGGGTTTCCTCCCAAGAATACCAGTGCATAGAACAAACAGCGCAATGCTAAATAAAGAAAAATGAAGCTGTTATAAGACCCAGGTCCCATCACACAATGCAACGCAAGCCGGAGGATAGGGTTTTCCCTTATAACAACCAAAGCATGCTTGATACGTTTAAATCACATTATTTGATACTATTATAAGTGTATAGTGTCAAAACAATTTCAATCATAAGTATCAATCATAGGCGGCATAGCTACCATTTACTATGTCGCCATACTAGGCTCTACAAATAAAACCGAAATACACGTATTGGAAATTGGATTCCATCATGAGTCGAGGCAAGGGGCAAGCTCCTCTCCGCGTTCGAGACAATCTAGCAATGCCTCAGGACCCCACTATGATCCTTTGGAACCTCCAAGGCCGGTCCTCTCTTACTTTTGAGGATTAGTTATTCCTGAACACACGTTTCCCGGTCCTTACAGACCTATATCCAAGGCGCCTCGTATCCAACAACCACACAGGTGAAAAGTATATAAATGTCAGGGCTGGTAGGTCACTGACACCACCCTAGCTAGAAAGAAACGTCGTGCACTCCTTGGGTCCGTATCCCGTTTTTGACTCATACCGAGGTGTGAGGCTCGCGAATTCACGTTATACACAAAGCTACGCCACACAGGCCGTGCTTTGATCATCAACCACAAGACTTTGCTTTTCAACAGAAGCCTTGATCAATTGCCACTTACGCGTGCCACATTGACAATTCACTCCATGCGACTGATGTCCATCGATACACAACCTCTGAGCTCGTACGTCTCAAAGAAGGGCGTTAAGCAAGAGAATAAATTCTCCGCCGCCAAACAGATGTATATTTAATAGAGATCAATCAACACAGAATAAAATACAATGTCAGACACACAATCCATTTACAAGTTCGTTCTGGGTCTGCACGAAACCGGTGGCACTTTCCTCGCATATCCATCCATCTCCAGGTACGTCTGGACGATCACCAACTGATTCCCTCATCCTGGGTGTACAGCCCAATCAAGATCATCAGTAATCACCCAAACGATGTGAAGACTTCCGGTCTTCAACCACCGTCTTCGACATCTCGTCGAATCGGTTATTCAGAATGGGTATAAACCCGGCCTTTCTGAATAACCCACGTATATAATAAACAAATGTTACACAAACACAATGAACGCCTCATTCCAATTCAGAATATTCTTTTATTCACAAAATCACATTCTTAGGGAAAGATTCCCATTAATTTTATCAAAGATAAATTCTTCTAAATTTATTCTTCAATCCTCCTTTGGATATCATTTCTAACTAGTCGGGATTAACGAACCACACCGAAGTAATTATTTATTTTATTTCCCAATCCCAACCTATATATCCCATGGAGAAAAACTGGTAATACTCCATATCTAACACCACGGTGTTATCGGTAAAATTAATTACCATTTCACGTTCAAATCTAGTTAAAGATTTAACTATCGCTTTGGAGCAAAACTGGTGGTACTCCATTCTCGATCACCTTTCAGATTTGATAATTTAAATTATCAATTCACATTTTTAATCTAATTAAAGATTCATTAAAACTCCACTTAGTTTTAATCTTCTCAAAAATCAATATCTTGCCTTTAACTGGGTTAAAGAACCAATGTCATCTAAAACACGATTCACGATAAACCCAAATCACATTTGATATTAAATACAAGGCTCTGAATAGAAAATATATCGGCTTATATTCAATATCAAATTCTGAAACCAACATATATCGTATTGGAAATAACGATATAAAATATATCTTTCAAATTCCCATAACAATATCTGTATAGTCACGAAATCCAACATCGAAATATTCCGAAGATAATTTCGATTCAGCTCCAGTCCAATCCACGTTTTGGGAATATTGATTACCTTCAAAATCACTTTCAAATTCAATTTATTTATTTTAAAAATAAATTGATTTCAATTCTAGTTCAAAACTAGTTCATTTCGATAAAAATCTATTTTTATCTTTTCAAATGTGGAATTTTCCAGCCCAATTCTTTCCAATTCACCTATTATAATTTTACACAAATTATAGATATTTTTAATAATTTTATCAAGGCCCGTACAGTCGATTTCCATCAACGGCTATCGAACTGCACTTACAACGACCTTTTTCAAATTTGATTTGGACATAATTCCAAATCCAACCGTTAGATTTCAAATTTCTAATATTCATTGGAAAGCTATTTTCGATACGAACCCAACGGTTCCGGTTTTAGGAGAATCCGACGGTCGGATCTCCCGCAATGTCCATTTGAAATAAATGGTCGAAATTCACGAACTGCCGCGGCGCGGCGCGTTCTATTCAGGCCATTATATTATATATATATATATAATATATATTTCGTCGATTTCTATTTAAAACGAATTTTATAAATCGTTTTAAAATCGTTTCAAAAGCAATTTCAACTTTCTTTTCAATTCAAATCAAAATTGAATTCTTCTTTATAAATTTGTTTTAAAATTCATTTCTATTCAATTCAAATTTTAATTCAATTTGAATTCATTTCAATTCACTTTCAATTCAATTTGAAATCGTTTTCAATTCAATTCATTTCGAAATCGTTTTCAATTCAATTCATTTCGAAATCGTTTTCAATTCAATTCATTTCGAAATCGTTTTCAATTCAATTCATTTCGAAATCGTTTTCAATTCAATTCATTTCGAAATCGTTTTCAATTCAATTCATTTCGAAATCGTTTTCAATTCAATTCATTTCGAAATCGTTTTCAATTCAATTCATTTCGAAATCGTTTTCAATTCATTTCGAAATCGTTTTCAATTCAATTCATTTCGAAATCGTTTTCAATTCAATTCATTTCGAAATCGTTTTCAATTCAATTCATTTCGAAATCGTTTTCAATTCAATTCATTTCGAAATCGTTTTCAATTCAATTCATTTCGAAATCGTTTTCAATTCAATTCATTTCGAAATCGTTTTCAATTCAATTCATTTCGAAATCGTTTTCAATTCAATTCATTTCGAAATCGTTTTCAATTCAATTCATTTCGAAATCGTTTTCAATTCAATTCATTTCGAAATCGTTTTCAATTCAATTCATTTCGAAATCGTTTTAAAATCGATATAAATATCGTTCACGTCAAAATGGCGTCAATCTAATCATCACGGCTTCACATATTTCTATTTTCAAATATTCTATTTCAAATATTTCCTATTATCAAAATATTTGTTATTATCAAAATATTCCTTATTTTCACGATGGGAATGAGGCCCAATCAATTACCATATAAAGTTAATTATATGGATTTTCATACAACACATGTATATAATAGCAACGATAAATAATCAGCCATCAACCAAAGTGCACTACACCGTATAAGCATCAAATATAGATATCTAATGCTTATAACAGCCTGTCAATCAATCGATTGACATATTTAATCAATCAGGATGAGTGAACTTCAAATTTCATCCCAACACCCGTGTGGGGTTTCAAACAATCAAACACATATTTTATTTGTGCTGTTGGGCGATGTGTAAAATTTATCGTCCCAATCAATGTCCTTCAAATAGGTGTACATAAACAAACCGTCCGGTTTGTAAATGAATATTTATTTATTCCCCTTCACGTTAAAAATTATATTTTTTACTATAAAACATTTTATTCAATCTATGAATATTCTATTCGGTTCATTTATTCAATAAAATGATATTTTTATTTTTCTAACATATTTTAGAAAATTTCGACGGCATAACGGCACAATACTAGAAACGGGACGAGGCCTAGCCTTATCCCCGGTCTAGTGAAGGCCCACGCCATTCACACATCAATCAAATCACTTTCGTTATGCAAACCACAAAATTTGGAGTAAGAGTCTAACCTAGCCTTACTCCTTCGCCTTATAACGGCGCACGTCTAATCCTAACCCATTTATCGATTCGATTTTCCACACCACAAACCACATTCAAACCAATATCGCAATCAATCACCAAACAGCCAAACAAACAAGTCCATGGTCTGTGGACGATTGTGTCGGGTGCTACTAAACACCGTCTGCATCCTAGTGTATATATATATATATAACTAGAAAATAAATTGAAGAGTGAGAAATTCTCACCAATAGCTATCCAACTTCACGACACTTCATTTATAGAAATCTTCTTCTTCTTTGTTGCCCCTAGCCACTACATATATAAAAATCACACATTTTTATATTTTGATGTCTTTAAAATAAAAATCACATTTTTATTTATCCACTTTCAATTTAAAAATCATATTTTTATAATCACTTCATATATTTAAAAATCGAATTTTTACTACGCTATTCAATATATAAAAATCATATTTCCTTACCGCTAATATATAGATAAAAATTCTATTTCAAAAATATTGATTTCGCCTTTTCAAAAATATAGATTTCGCCTTTATATAAATAAAGTTTTCGCCTTTATATAAATAAAGTTTTCGCCTTTATATAAATAAAGTTTTCGCCTTTACTATATTTAAAATATCGTCTTTTCACTTTTAAAAATATCGTCTTTTCACTTTTAAAAATATCGTCTTTTCACTTTTAAAAATATCGTCTCTTCACTTTTAAAAATATCGTCTTTTCACTTTTAAAAATATCGTCTTTTCACTTTTAAAAATATCGTCTTTTCACTTTTAAAAATATCGTCTCTTCACTTTTAAAAATATCGTCTTTTCACTTTTAAAAATATCGTCTTTTCACTTTTAAAAATATCGTCTTTTCACTTTTAAAAATATCGTCTCTTCACTTTTAAAAATATCGTACCTTTACGATTTCATCCCTATAGAAATCACATTTTATTTTGCTACCTATAAAAAGATGATATTTTTAATATTCCTAACATGTAAAAATTATATTTTTAATTCTTTAAAAATATAAAAATCATATTTTTACATCTTCTATATAGTAAAGATTATATTTTTAATACTTTAAAAATATAAAGATCATATTTTTAATTCTTTAAAAATATAAAAATCATATTTTTACTACGATGTTATTCCTATATTTTCATAACAATGACCTCTACATTTTCGAAACAATGACTATATTTTCAAAACCACGACTATATTTTCTAAATATTTTTAAACTGTTTTTAAAACTGATTTTAAATATTAAAAATGAATAGAAAACCTAAATTAAAACTTACTTTGTTTTCCAGCAAGAGTGAGGGGTTCTGTTGTGCGAACGGCAGGGAGAGGGGTTGGCCGTACGTCGGAGGCGGCTTCAGGTGTGTGGGGTGGCGTGCTGAGGTGGCGCAGGCGGAGGGCGAGGTCGGAGGAGGGGAACGCGTGCGGGTTTGGGGAGGGTTTCGCGCTAGCTTCGAGGTGGAGATCGAGGGAGGGGGGGGGGGGTTGCAGGCGCGAGCGGCAGCGATGGGGGGGGGGGATCGGCGGTGGTCGGCGCCGCCTAGGGGCGCGATGGCAGACGGATTCCGCCTCCATCGTTTTTTTTCTTTTTTTCTCCTGAAAGGGTTTTGAATCGGGGGGGGGGGGGGGGGCCTGAGCAATGATAAAGGGAAGGAGAGAGAGAAATTAATTAATTCTTTATTAATTTAAAATTCAAAAAGTTGACTTTTACATACGACCTCTATACGAGGCCCACCGCCTGTCGTCCATAGCGTTTTACCCTTATTCCGAACACAATGGGATATGTATCGCAGGCTGATTTGATCGTTTGAATCAGTTTCCGCTGAATTTACATTTAAATCACTATATTGAATTTTAAATGTACATTTCAATTTACCGGGGTCACATACTAACTTTAAAAATCCCATAAAAATATTTTCTAGCTTCGTATTGACGATACGGTCCTAACAAAACTAATTTCGTCGAATTCCGAGACCGTTAGAAAAATGGCCATTTTCCAGTCGATTAAATTCAACTGAAATGGTCAAACGCGTTTTCCTTTGCCACGCTCACATATTGATTCGAAAAATTATGAAATTTGGAATCCAGCAATAATTTGACATCACGGATCCAACAAAAGTGGTTTCGTCGAAATCTGAGGTCGTTTGCAAAATGTCTATTTTTAAGGGCCTGAATTCCATAGCGACTATTCAGAATTTTCAACTGGACTTATCTTTTGATTCCCACTATGAAATTTTGATCTTTCGGATTCGTTGGAAAGATATCATCAATTAGATCCTATTATTTTTGGTTTCACTAAAATCCGGATTGTTTTGCACCCGGTATATTCAATTGAAGTTTGAAATCGAATTATCGAACTACCGCGCCATTTTAAATTCCTTTTTATAATTATATATAATTATTTATATTCTAACGACGACGTGTATAATATATACGTCGAATTCTATTCAAAATAAATTTCACGTCGATTTTATTTAAAATAATCTATTTTAAATGTTCAAAATTCACTAAAATTGCCGAAATAAAAATTTTAAACTGGCCCAGATTTTCGGGTTATTACATAGCGAATTAAAAATATGACTTTTATATAATAGAGAATATAAAAATATTATTTTTATATATGTAGCGAATTAAAAATGTGATCTTATATATATATATATATATATATATATATACAGCGATATGAAAATGCGATTTTTAAATATATAAACATCATATTAAAAATGTGATTTTTACTATGAACAGCGTGGAAAGATTGCGTTGGAATTTCGGGCAAATCCAAATGGTTAAGAAATTCAGAAATAAAACTAGAGGAGTGGATCCCAAAGGTGAGAACTTCTCACTTTAATTTATTTTCTAGTTAAATATATATACTAGGATGCAAACATTGCTTAGTAGCACCCGACACCTTTGTTTGAAACCATGTTTGTTTGGTTGTTTGGTTGATTGGTTTATTTGTTTGAATTTGGTTTGGGATGTAAATGGAATTGATTAGAATCGATATGTGTATGGCGCGAGCCATTATTAGGCGAGGGATAAGGCTAGACCTTATTCCGGTTCTAGTATCGCGCCGTTATGCTGCCGAAATTTTCTAAAAATGTTAGAACAGTAAAAATATCATTTTTATTGTATAAATGAGTTTTATAAAATATTCAAGAGTTGAAATAAATATTTTATAGTTAAAAATATAATTTTTAACGTGTATATGAATAAAATAAATATTCATTTACAAATCAGACGATTTGTTTATGTACACACATTTGACTGATACGGATTGGGACGATATATTTTACACATTGCTCAACTGCAAAAATAATAATCTGTGATTGTTGTTTGAAAACCCCACACGGATATTGGGATGATATTGGACATACACTAATCCCAATATTTAGTTGTATGTCAATCGATGGGTTGACAGGCTGTTGTAAGCGTTAATTAATTATATTTAACGCTTATGCAGTTGTGTAATGCACTCTGGATGATGGTTGACTGTGTTTGATTATTGTGGTGTACATGTGTGTATGAAATCCATATAAATAAAATTATATGGTAATTGACTGTGCCTGATTCCAATTCGGAAGGAACGAATATTTTAAAATAACGAATATTTTAAAACAGCGAATAATAAGTATTTTAAAATAACTAAAATTTTAAAATAATATTCAGTAATGGATCAAAATATGATTTTGATGTCTGATTTGGGATGGACAAGGGAACATTAAAATTTATGAAGCCATGTTGTTTAGATATGCGCCATTTTGACACGAACGATATTTAAATCAATTTTATTCATTTTTATAATGAATATCGAAAAGGAAATGATTTCAAAATCTAATGTTTTCAAAATATTATCATTTATATATTAATGATATGGAATATTCAATTTTGATTTAAAATTGAATATTAGTTGAAATAATTTTCAAAAAGAATTTAAAACGATTTATAAAATACGTTTTAAATAGAAATCGACAATATATATATAAAATATATATTATATATATTTAACGGCCTGAATAGAATGCGCCGTACCGCGGCAGTTCGCGAATTTCGACCATTGACTTCGAATTGACATTACGGGAGATCCGACCTTTGGATTCTCCTAAAACCGGAACCGTTGGGTTCGTATCGAAAAGGGATTTCCAATGAATACAAGAGATTTGAAATCTAATGGTTGGATTTGGAATTATATCCAAATCAAATTTGGAAAAGATCATTGTAAGTGCAGTTCGATGACCGTTTATGGAAATCAACTGAAAGGGCGTTAATAAAATTATTAAAAATATTAATAATTTGTGTAAAATCATAATAAATGATTTGAACAGAATTGGGATGAAAAATTCCATATTTGAAAGGATAAAAATATATTTTTATCGAAATGAACTAGTTATTAACTAGAATTTATAATCCAATTGTTTTTAAATAAATAAATTGGATTGAGAATGGGTTTTTAAATATAACCAGAATTTCCAATATATGAATTTGAGTGGATTTGAATGGAAATAATCTTCGGAATATTTCGATGTTGGATTTCGTAATTATACGGATATCGTTATGGAAATTTGGAAGATATATTTATATCGTTATTTCCAGTACGATATCTGTTGGTTCCAGAATTTGATATTGAATATATGCCGATATATTTTCTATTCAGAGCCCTGTATTTAGTATCAAATTGGATTTCGGGTTTGTCGTGAATGGTGTCTTAAATAACGATGTTCTTAAACCCCATGTGAAAAGAATAAATCTTTTAATTAAGATTATTAGAGTTTCCAGTTAATTAACATTTAACTGGAATAAAATAGGATGTG
The DNA here is from genome assembly GCA_030737875.1 of Allium sativum. NCBI lineage: Eukaryota > Viridiplantae > Streptophyta > Magnoliopsida > Asparagales > Amaryllidaceae > Allium > Allium sativum. The sequence continues at coordinate 439,278,513 of CM060912.1, forward strand.
ATTGGGTTTATCGTGAATTGTGTTTTTAACGACATTCGTTCTTTAACCCGATTTATAGTGAAATGTGATTTGGAATTTATAATTCTTTTAATTAAGATTTAAGGGAAATTTTCCAAAAAAAAGTTTTCCAATTTAATAAAATAAATTGGAATGGAATTCGATTCGGTAATAATAGAAGTAAACTTCTATGGAGGAAGACTGTTACTATATATGGAATTTAAAAGGTCTTGCCGTTATTCCATTTATATTATCGGTTGGATATGGAAGTTTATATCGATTATATATACATATATTGATTTGTTTTTCCGTGAAGATTCCATTGTTAATGGAATGTGATTTTGGATTTATCGTGAGCTGTGTTTTAAATGACCTTAGTTCTTTAACCTAGTTAAAGATAAGAATAATTTCTTAACTTTGAAAAATCATTAAGTAATGATTTTTGAGAGATTAAAACTGAATTAGAGTTTTAATGAATCTTTAATTAGATTGGAATGTGAATGGTATAAATAAAATTATCGAATTCATGAAATGATCGAGAATGGAGTACCACCAGTTTTACTCCAAGCGATAGTTAAATCTTTAATTAGATTTGAACGTGAAATGGTAATTGAATTTACCGAAAACACCATGGTGTTAGATATGGAGTACTACCAGTTTTGCTCCATGGGATGAATAGGTTGGTATTGGGAAATAAAACAAATGATTACTTCGGCAATGTTCGCTAATCCCGACTAGTTTGGAAAACCTTGATATGGTTTAAATAGTGAAAAGAATATTTGAATAAAAGAATATTCTGGATTGGAATGAGGCGTATGTTATGTTTTTATAACACTTGTTTATAAAATATGCGAGTTATTCGGAAAGACCGTGTTTATCCCATTCTGAATAACTGAATCTACGATAAGTCGAAGATGAAGACGATGGTTGAAGACCGGAGGTCTTCACATCGTTTGGATGATTAATGATGTCTTGATTGGGTTGTAAACCCAAGACGAGGTAATAAGTGGTGATCGTCCAGACGTACTTGGAGATCGACCGAATATGCAAGGACCTCTGTCCTGTATTGGACATATGGGTTGAGGAATAAGGTGCCTCCGGTTTCGTTCAGACCCAGAAAGGACTTGTAAATGGATGTGTGTATGACATTGGATTTCATTCTGTGTGATTGATAGACATCAGTTGCATGGCGTGAATTGCCAGTGTGGCATGCTGAGATGCAAATGATCAAGGCTTCTGTTGAAAAGAAGAGTCTTGTGGTTGATGATCAAAGCACGACTTTAATATATCATAACTTTGTGTATAGCGTTAATTCGCGAGCCTCACACCCCGGTGTGAACCAGAAATGGGAGAGGACCTCAGGGAGGGCATGCGTTTCCTTCTAGCTAGGAGTGGTGTCATGGTATGGAGCCCAGACATTTTTACTTATGTGGATGATAGATAGCGAGGCGCCTCGGTTATATCGGTCACTATGGGGCCGATGGATGCTTTGGTCGATATACTGACCAGTTTACGCCCCATAGGGCGGGGAAACGTAGTGTTAAGGCATTTTACTCCACTCCATGTAGACCAGCCCTAACGATCCAAGGCTTGCCTACGCGCTTGCCTGAGGCTCGGGCTAGAGAGTCTCGAAGCGGTAAGGACGATCCTTTGCCTTGGTTCACAGATGGAAATCCAACTTCCAATACGTGACTTTGCGGTTTTAATTGTAGAACTAGTATGGCGACATGATAACACCATGCCGCCTACGATTGATACATTTATATTTGAAGTGATTTTGACACTATACACTTATAGTAATATCAAAATGATTTGTTTTAAACGTACCAAGTATGTTTGGCTATTATAAGGTAAAACTTTATCCTCCGGCTTGTGTTGCATTGTGTATGGGACCTGGGTCTTATAATAGCTTCATTTTTCTAAAAAGCATTGCGCTGTTTTGTTATACGCACTGGTATTCTTGGGAGGAAACCCGTTCCGTGTTATACGGCGTGGTCCCTTGTTATATATGATTTTAAAGTAAAAGTTTTAAATAACAGTTTTAGTTCTCACACCAGTCACATGACTGACCTGGAGTTTATTGTTTTAACCTAAACTCCGTGTACCCCTATTTTCCACAAAGGCAGCTAGTAGTTTTGGTTTTGCAGATTTATATTCATAGGATCCTGGTTTATAGCTGGAATGATATTTGGAAAGCTCTGTATCCGTGTATCTCTTTAAGTTGTGTTTTGTATTATTTTCCGCTGCTTTGTAATTTGTAAATCTCTGATATTTATCAAATGTGTAATATTTATTCATACTTTATATATTCTTGTACTCTAATGTAAATTGTTGTAATAAGCAATGAAATGTTCTTCTGTTTGTGTTCTGATTTGTCGTGTTCTCAGACAATCTATTCTTTCTCTTCTCTTCGAAGACCATGGAAGTTCAGGTCGTTACTCAATGTAACGAGTGAAATATAATATATCTAATTTCTTTACACAAAAGAAACTGTATAAACATATCAATCATCAGAATGCATCATATATCAGACACAGCGGAAATAAACTCTAAATAACTAACGGTGAAGCCTCCTGCTTCTAGCTCTTGAAACTCCAAGCGGAACCTAACCTGTAAATATACTCCGTCTGACCCGAGCCCATTTGAAGCAAAGCAAAATTCACTCGGATCAATCTGGAATATTTTTCAGTGATAAATTCACAACAAACAACTTGCACAAATTTAGAAATCCTTTTTGAAAGAAAAGGATAATAGTAAGACCAACCCACACATAAACACGGATGGTTTTAACCATACTATAACCCAAAACAGTTTTGATATATCGAAATCCAGTGATATTATAATAGTGTATATCAAATCACAAATAAATAACCATCTAGTAGAACGCTTGCATCTCACGCTCTACATATTTATTATAAAATCGAAACTGCGTGGTGCTTATTGGAGATTGGATTCCAACTATAACAAGGTACGGGACCACCTTCCTATCAGTGTACCCAAAAGAGGATACATTGGGGTTCAATAAGAACATCTTACAACCCCACCACACATGACTGACCACTCATTTAGCTTGAGTATATAGAATATATTGTCACCCATTACGGTTTTAAGGGCCCACTGTAGATCCGTGGAGATACATAAACAAAAGAAGAACAAAATGAATTTTCTCTAGATGGTGACAACATACCCTGCTTGGGAATGACCTACTTAGCCATGCTGCTTGCCCGATTTCTGTCATTTCCCGATTGATGTGGCTTGAGGCCACATTTATCATTTTAGAATAGCACATCTCCATTTACCTTAAATTCCACATCGTCAAATCCGTCAAATCACCAATTGACTTCCACAAATATACTCTAGGTGTTAAGCAAGAGAATCTCTCTACCACCAAACTTGGTATATTTGTAAATATCAACGTACGTGACCCTTAGGAAATACTCTGTCAAACATTCGTCCATACAAATCATCCAGAAATAGGACGAACCGAAGGCACCCTCCTACCGCATCCTACAGAGGAATCACCTCGAGGATCAGTAGTGAGCAGTCCTTGCAAATCCGTAAATTCCAATCATGATAGAACCACAATGTATATTTTTTATGGGAGTGACCCAAAGATTATAAGTAGTTCTTCCGTTTCATGAAGATCAACGGTCTTCAGTGCTCCATCTTTAATTTCCACAAATTAACTTCAAACGCAACGTTGATTCGAAGTGGTTCTGAGTCTAGTTCTCATTCTGGTCTCTTTGAAACAACACGCTAAAAGGTCCAATAGAATATTTCATTGATAGTTGGGTTTTTAACAATCAATCTAAATAATATTGTTAAGTACGTTGGCAGCTCAGACCCTTTGATAAAACCCATTCATTTAAAAACATATCATCGATTTTGTAAATCGATCTTATATATTTATCTTAACCAATCTCTTTGAACTCATCATTTTGAAAATAATAGCCAACCCCCTTTTTTCCTTGGGGATATCATTATAATCTCATAAACCCATTTTCTATTTCCTTTACAACTGCAAACCACTACCATCTTTGGATAATAGCAACGTCGTTCAAGTTGGGGTATTTTAATTACCTCTCAGACCTTGATCAACAACGTTCTTATCATAATAAAAGTTTGCAGTTCAAAAATCCAGTATATTTCTCCCATTTCCATTTACTATTTAATTTAAATATGGGTTTATAAACCATTACTTTTATTTGAAACCCCACGTTTTATTCTAATCCCTTTTACTTAATTCGTTAATTAAGCAAATTATTTACTAACCCATTTCTAAAATCTTTTTATACAACTCCATTTATAACTTGGATTATACTTCAATAATTAATTTACTAATACTTTACCCATACTCATATAATCTATTAAAACTAAATTTATATTCCAATACTAAATCCATTGCCATAATTCCTTATACCAATCCATTAATCAACTCCTCATTCCATTTACATTCATTTTACTCCACTAGGTGAAACTTTATTAAATTCTCATATTAACTTACAAATCTTCTTATAAACTCCCATTAATAAACTTGGATTCGTTATATAATAATACATTCACTACATCATTACGAAAATCCCTATCAAGTAACTTCTTATAACTAACTTGTTTTAATCCCAAAATCCATTTACCATCTTCCCCTCTTCTTATAATCATCTTACTTAATCTAGTTATTAAGTAAAATTTCATTTGTATAGCATTCTATTTGATTCCAAACCTTTTTATCAACATAGTTACAAAACTTGGGATTATTATAATTCCCTTCTACTTAATTCAATTTAGAATCTAATCACTCTTGCTTACTTCTTAAATGAATCCATTTAAGAAGAAATATCACTTTTAGAAATTAACTTTATCATCAAATTGATGTGAAGATAGATTACTTCATTACTAACTAAACATAGAATAATAATTTGTTATTATAAAGGTTATTACATAATAATACTCTATTAAGATAAATAGTAGAATAAAAACTTCTAAAACATAGTTAATAAAAGATAAATTAAGTAGTTAGAACATTCATTGAGTTTTAACTATTGTTCGTACAATATTTATATTAGATCAAATTTATCAAATATCCAATCTTCCTTTAATAGTTGACTTTGTCAACTCATAATCATTAGTTAACTGATCTAACCCACCTTGTTAATTTAGTCAACAACCTAATTTTCTCAATACTACTGCTTAATAATTTAACTAAACAATTATTCAGATTTTAATCCATAGGTTAATTTATACTTTTCTACTAGGAAAATCATATTAATGACATAAGAATTCATTACATAAACGATATATACTTTCTTTATAAAACATGATTATAATAAAGATGTATTTATAACTTTTTATTTAAATAACTTTCGTAAAATAAATTCAAAAATTCAATTCAATTCATTTATAACAATATAATTTATACCATGAAACTCGATCAATTCGTCTAACGGCAAAATGACGTTTAAAACGATGGATATTAGGCCATCTGCTACTAATCACCTAATCAGTATTGTGTAGTGATTAAAACAAAACAATCATTGATGATCATTTCAACGATTAACATCCATTCCACCATCAATATCCAAACAGGTTATAACATCATTTGGGATAAACAATTCATATGTGAGTAATATGAATAATCAATAATATACAATTTATTTGAGGAATCCGATTGGATCCCTAAAACCTGTTCTTCCCTGCATCACAAATCATAATATAATTTTATAATAGGCTTTGAACAATAATTTAACTAAAACATCCAATATGACATAAATATAATGTCGAAAATCATTAAACAAACAATAAGCAACCACAACATCCAATCATTCAATTAATTACGAATTATAGTTATGTGAATTTAGCACATCATAGAATTCCAGAAAAGTGTGAGAGTTAACTCACCTTTATTTTTGATTCGATGGTTTCAGCGTTGTTTGTTTAGTTTTAAACGAAATTTCTGATTGCTTCCAATTCCTTCTGAATCTGCTCAATGGCGCAGTATTTCTCCCTGCGATCCCAACATGACTGATTTCGTGCAATTCTGATAATATATGGCTAAGTTATCGCTATTACAATTTTAATAACTTAATGATTAATGAAATTTATAGCAAAACACTTCTGGTTAACAAGTTTCTAGAAAAAACACGATCTTCTCTAAAGATTAATTTCATTCGTGAACAAATGATGTGCATGCTAGCATATTTATTGGTGCTATAAAACATTGCTTATCTTTCCTCTTTTGGACAAATTTCTAGAAATCTTAACTTTAACCTAAAAATATAATTAGCATTGTCAGCTAAGATTAAATTTAAATATAACTAAGGATGTGAGCTGAGATTAAAATTTAATGTGTAACAACCTAAACGGTGAACATGTCAAGTTTACATGTAGAAACCCACATATTTGAATACTGCAAACTATGATAACAACATAAGTTATAAGGCACGTCATTAATAGTTTAGTTAATAATTAAGCAAATTTCATAATTACCTTAATAAATCCTAAGCCACGTCATTAACGTTTGATTAGGCCTAAACACATCCCTGAAAATCGCAACTTCCTACCGCTTCTTCCCCAATAGTCGATGTTTCACCCTTTGAATAACTTGAAACCACTCCATCGCTCTCCCCTACCGTCGCCTCTGATCAACTGTAACCGGCCCCAACCACCTTTCGAAAACTGCACCACCCATACCACCACTCGCCGGAACCAGTAAGCTCGGAACCTCCCAGCGCCGCTAGCATTTAACTGGTAATAGGAAAACATTCGAAGACTTAAATTTGAACGCCTCCGACCACCTGTGTCGCTCGCACCACCGCCAACAGCCTCGACTTGCTTTATCTCCCTGCACAACATTCTTCCCTTGGAACCTCGTCAGCCCATCGATCTCTACTACTTCTACTGAAACCACTGCCATGGCCGGAGACGACCCTATCCTCCTCCGCTATGTCACTGAGGCTCCAACTCGCCAACACTCTGAACTGCGACTCAAGTGAACACATGACTGCGGCTGACCACAACCACCGTAGGACACTCCCCTACCACCCACCGCGGCAGCGACCACCCTATCTCACTCGAATGCCCTGCATGTTGCCAAAAACCGACCCATCGTCCAAACAGGAGCGTCACTCCGCCACTGCCGAGTACCCCCCCCCCCATTTCACGCTGCTCCGCCTCCCTCATATGAATTTCGATAGTAACCCCTTCAACACAGCCAACTAACGCGTCAACACATCACTCCTCGACCCTGACAAACCCAAAATTCTAACCCCTAACTACTTTCATTTACTAATAGTCCTATAGCACTCTACATGGGAGCAGCAGTTAGTAAGCAACTTCCCCAAACTACTTCATCGACGTCAGACCCCATTACTAGAAATAGGTCATCCCATTTGGTTTTTGTTTTGTTTGAATGAAAGGAAGCTGAGGTTATTTATTTTATATTTGAAAGTCATGGTTCCATCTTGTTTGTGTGAAAGAAGCGGTTGGTTTAAATATGGGTATGGAGTTCTATTTGATTCTGTATTGGTGATGGAGAGCTTCGTTTGAACTTGCTTATAGCTAGGGAGAATGAAGGCGTGTGTGTTTATTTATAGAGGAATAAATAGTATGGATAGAAACAACATCACTATCATGCAGTACTGGATAGGGGGTTTAGGCATGTGAAATAGCTAGGTTTCAGGTCTGTGCAAATTTTACATTTTGGCAACACGGTTTTATGTTGAGGCAGCATGTGTATATTGATATATGCAGTCTGCATTTGTAAATAGGGTAAGCCGTAGGCACGTGAAATTAGATTTATAGGGTTGCACGTTTTGAGACTGTTATGGGGTAGATTAGTTTAATTTAGGTGGAAGTAGGGTAGGTCTTATATAAGATGTGATTACCGCTTTTTGACGTTGACCATTAAATTTGCATCAACACACACGAAATTCAAACGCAACGAAAATGGACATGATGCTAGGCCTTGGCGTTATGAATCCAAAGAAATTCATTTTGTCGAATTCCGGGTTCGTTTGCTCAAACGGCGCTCGTTTGAGTCCAAATGGTTGTTTTATTTGCATTTAATTTTTGATATGCTCACAGAATAACTCCAATTGACGCGAAACTTGAAATCTAGCAATAATTAGTCATTACAATCTTTATAAAAAAAATCGTTGAAAATGGAGGTCGTTTGAATAATATCCCCAATTAAGGGTTCAATTTAAATTAAAGGGTGCATTTTTTATAGGTCCCTATTAAGTTTCAAAATTAGGCTCACACCCGGTCATAAACTTATTATAAATTAGGTCCCTATTTTTCAAAAATAGATCAAAACCAGATTAAAACAATACGAAAATTAATATTTAAATAAATTATGCATTCGACAAAAAAATCACTCAAAAAACACACAAAAACAGCGAAAATATGCAGTTAAATGCATAATTTTATACATGAATTCCTATTTCTCGCATATATATATGTGCTAGTATTCCAGTGTTGCATCCGCATTTGAATTTTTTGCATATTTCTGTGCGAGTATTACATCATTCTTGTATAAAAATATGCAATATGTCATAACAGTGCAACTCAGTTAATTTTTATTTGCATTCAAGTGTGCAAGTAAATCCAAAACAAGCACACACGTTTGGAACATATCTACAGGCAAACCATTAGCATGATTTCCTTTATGCAATATGAGACGACCCCAAAACCCCGTACGACGGTGTTAAGGGTAATCTTTGGAATATAACACATAAACAGATAATAACAGAACAGAAATAAATAAATACACCAGATAATGAACAAATAATACACTGGATAAACGTAATCATCAGAGTTATACGGTATACAGGATCATACTTAGTACAAATACAGTTCAGCTATACATAAGTGTCTACAGTGGAAACAAACATAATATGTACAATAGGAGCTGAACAGCATAAAAAGAGATAAATGATAGAATCCATCTTCAGCTCCATCCATCCAGAAAGAGCTTACTAAAACCTGAATACAGGGCTGCCCGTGTAGAAAAAGGGGCACCCGAGTTTGCAAGTGAAACAAACTACGAGTCAGTCATGGGACTGGTATGAGAATCTACTTAACACATTTAAGATATGGCTAATCACAGGACCACGCCACTTTCGTGGAATGGGTTTACTCCATTGGATTGCCAGTGCTTTAAAACAAGTAGATCTTTTAAACATCGCAATGCTTTTTATAAAAATGAAGCCATTATAAGACTCAGTTCCCATCACACAATGAAACGCAAACCGGAGGATAGAGTTTTTACCTTATAATGGCCAAAATATGCTTGATACGAATAAAACAAAAGCATTTGATATTACTACTAGTGTTTATATGTTTCAAAAACAATTTCAAATCATAAGTATCAATCATAGACGACATGAGCGTCCCATGCCACTATGTCGCCAAATATAGGTTTACAATCAAAACCGCATGATGTTGTATTAGGAAATTGGATTTCCGCCATGAACCAAGGCAAAAGATAGTCCTTACCGACTTCGAGACTCTCTAGCCCGAGCCTCTGGAACAGCCGCAACTGCCCCTTGGAGCGACAGGGCCAGTCCACACGGAGTGGATTATAGTGCCTGAACAATACGTTTCCCCGCCCTTTGGGGCGTAAATGAGCCAACGAATGACTCCATCGGTCCCGGATCGACCGATATAACCGAGGCGCCTCACAACATCAACAACCACATAGGTGAAAATAATATAAATGTCAGCCAGTTCAAGCACGGACACCACCTCTAACTAGAAAGAAACGCATGTCCTTCTTGAGGTCCTCTCCTGTTTCTGGTTCATACTGGGGTGTGAGGCTCGCGAATTCACGTTATACACAAAGCTACGCCACACAGGCGGTGCTTTGATCATCAACCACAAGACTTTTCTTTTCAACAAAAGCCTTGATCACTGCATCTTAGCATGCCACATAGGCAATTCACACCATGCAACTGATGGCTATCAATCACACAGAATGAATTCCAATGTCAGACACATAGTCCATTTGCAAGTCCGTTCTGGGTCTGAACGAAACTGGAGGCACTATATACCTCGCATACCCATCGATTTCCACGTACGCCTGGACGATCACCACTCATTATCCATATTTCGGGATGCCTCCCAATCAGGACATCAGTTATCATCCAACCGAGGTGAAGATCTCCGGTCTTCAACCACCGTCTTCATCATCGATTTCTTATCGTCGATTCAGTTATTCAAAATGGGATAAACCCGGTCTTTCTGAGCAACTCGTGTATGTAATAAAAAAGTGCTACACAAACACAACATACGCCTTATTCCAATTCATTAATCACTAACCGTAAATCAGTAAGAGAACGATTTCCCAAATATTAACCCCGAAGGCCGAAACCAACATCAGATCAAAATCCAGGAAACCATTCGACTTAGCTAACCTTCATTTAGTTTCTAAATTTCACATTCCATATCGTTTATAATATTTTATAACGATTTATCGCTATTTTTATTTATTTAAAAATAGCCAATTTATTCAAATGACGCTTCAGGCCATAACGCGGCCATGGCGTTGTTTTTCTTCAGATTTAATTTACACATATCTGAAAATCTAGCCGTTGGATCTTCTCAAAATTTATATCATTAGAAAGATCTTTTCAAAACGAATCCAACAGTTCTAGTTGTGGGAAAATCCGATGGTCGGATCTCCCGGTACAATCGTTTGAAGTTTCGATTTCAAATATGAACTGCAGCGTCGTTATTCGATTTAATTTAATTATATATATATATATAATTGATTCTGGCGTTGTTTTTCTTCAGATTTGAATTAAACATTCAGACAATCCAACCGTTGGATTTTTACAAAGTTGGTGTCGTTGGAAATATATTTCCAAAGCGAACCCAATGATTTCGGTTTCGGGAAAATCCGATGGTCGGATCTCCCGCACTAATCGTTTGAAATCACGGTTTCAAAACACGAACTGCAGCTTCGTTATTCGATTTATTTTAATTATATTTATATATATATATATAAATACAATCTATTCCTCGATTTCAAAACGATATTCTTTTCATATATTTGATAAAAATGATATTTTTATCCAACCGACTTTTATTTCAACACTTCACTATTTTTAACAATTCATGTATATAATAAAAATGTGATTTTCATTGTAAAACTATTTATTTCAAAATACGACTATTTTATATAGTTCATATAGAAGATAAAAATATGATTTTTATTATAAAACAATTTATTTCAAACACGAATAACATTCAACACATGAATTTCTATTCAACGAATGAATTTCTATTCAACACATGAATGTTTTCTATAGTTCGTATATATATAATAAAAAGGAGATTTTTATATTTAAAACACGAATACCATTCAACACACGAATTTCTATTCAACGAATGAATTTCTATTCAATACATGAATGTTTTCTATAGTTCGTATATATATATAATAAAAAGGTGATTTTTATATTTAAAACATGAATATCATTCAACACATGAATTTCTATTCAACGAATGAATTTCTATTCAACACATGAATGTTTTCTATAGTTCGTATATATATAATAAAAAGGTGATTTTTATATTTAAAACACGAATACCATTCAACACATGAATTTCTATTCAACGAATGAATTTCTATTCAACACATGAATCTTTTCTATTCAACACACGAATATAGTTTCAACACATGAAAATAATTCTAACATATGAATATTATTCAAAATTTCGGCAGCATAACGGCTGGGTAGTTAAAACCGGGGTCGTCCCTAGTACGGCTCCTCGCTCTACTTTAAAGCCTCGCAGCTTTTGACAATGGGGATTTCATGCATCTAGTTCGCATGCAGGCGGCATGTATATTTTTTTCCACAAACTAATCCTATGTGGTTTCAACCAAATAATTCTCAACCACAAACGGGTATTTTTCAACCACAATCAATCAATTTCAACCACAAACAATTCAAATCAACCATTCGCTATCAACCAATTTTCAAACCAATCACAACCAATAAATATCGTCCATGGTTTGTGGACGAGGGGCGTGTATGTATATATATATATATATATATATATATATAAGCAATTCACTTCAATTTCAGCACATATATAATTTTTACAACGCATATATAACTTATATATCGAACATACAACTTATACAACGCTTATACAAGAGGTGTACAACGCATATATAACTCATACATCGACTATACAATTTATACATCGTCGTTTTCCATATCGTTTATAATTTAGAAATCTCACTTTGGGTTCCACTCCACCAAAAATAGCAGAAGGCTCAGAAAAATATGCGGTCTCTTCTAGAATGTAGAAGACGTCCACACGAGTCCATTGTCTCTTGTTTCACTTTCAGTGTGGTTCGAAACTAGGTTTCAGTTTTTCTCGTTATCCGTAGCACGAGGTGACGATCGGGCGGTGCCATCTTGGAGTGCTTGTAGAAGCGCCCCGATCGACTGTGGTGGTGGCTGACTCGAAGCATGGTGGAGGGAGAAACCAGGGCGCGAATGACCGATGTTTGCGGAGGTGGATCTCTCGAACGACGTGACGAGGAGGGGCAAGGCTTATACGGATTTGAAGAGGGGACTTCGATCTTCAGAAAGTTCCAAAGGTGGGGGTGGTTTCGTTGAGAGATGGAAGAGAAAAAGAGGAGGGAAGAATGGGATGATTTCCGCCGTCGGGTTTCAGGGCATCAGGGAAGAAGCGGGGAGAGCGAAAAAGTGAGGGCCAATCATATTTATTTATTTTATTTATATATTTTAAAATTTCTAAAATACCCCTTATCTCCTACGAACACCAATTCAAACCCAACGACTGTCGTCCCTAGCAAAATACCCCCATTCCGAACACAATGGGATATGTTTCGTAGGCTTATTCGACTGTTTCAGTCATTTATCCTTCAAATTAAAATATAAAATATTCAATATTTAATTTAAACGTACATTTCAATTTGCCGGGGCCACATACTGATTCTAAAAATTCCCAAAAAAATAAATCTAGCCATGTTTTGACGATACGGTCCCAACAAAACTAGTTTCGTCGAATTCTGAGACCGTCTGAAAAATGGCCCTTTTCTGGTCGATCCAATTTAATAGAAATCGACCAAACACATTTTCCTTTGCCACGCTTACATACTAGCTTCAAAAATTATGAAATTTGAAACCTAGCAATAATTTGACATCCCGGATCAAACAAAAGTGGTTTCGTCGAATTCTGAGGTCGTTTGCAAATTGGTCATTTTCACGGGCTATATAAACTCTATAGCGACCTTTTTGAAAATTCATTTGGCCATAACTTTTGCTTTCCACTAATAAACTTTGATTTTTCAGATTTTTTAGAAAGATATTCACTAACAGATTTAAATATTTTTGGTTTCACTAAAATCCGTTTTGTTTTGCACCCGGTACAGTCAGTCAAAGTTTGAATTCAAAATTTTAAACTACCGCGCCCTTTCAGGCCTTGTTTATAATTAGAATTAATTATATTTATTTTCAAACATCGATTCAAACTCACCTTTTGTCGTTATTATTTAAAATATTTATTTTAAATATTTTAAATTCACTATTTTAGCCAATTTAAAATTTTCAAACTGGTTCAGATTTTCTGGGTTGTTACAATCTCCCCCACTTAAAACTTTTCGTCCCCGAAAAGGAATAAAGTCGAAAGTGGTTTGATTAATCAACTCTACTTCCAATTTAGCTTCCATTCTATAACTTTTCAATTTTTGAGAATTTTCAAATTCTTCAAAAATTTGGCTAACACCCTAAATTTTCGAAAAAATTCGCCATAACCTCCTTTGTACAGGGAGGGGTTTGGAAATTTATTGGGCCATATTAGGTACCCAATAAATCCTATAAAGCATACACATATTTATAGTGATATATTCTGGTGTTTACACGGGAGCGTGTATAGATAATAACTCCAGAGAATAAATTCTCGTCACCCTGTCTAAGCCTGAGGGAGTGTGTATTTTTAATTACTCCATAGAATAAATTCTCGTCACCTCGTCCCATGTGGGAAATAAATAATCCATGTGTCGTATCTAATAACTAGAGAGACGTGATTATTGTCAACTCCAGACCCGTGTGGGGTTTTTTATTATTCTGGCAATTTTACAGTTACATTTTATATGGCCCATATCAGTCATCAGTTCAACCTGTAATATATAGTCATCGCCATACAAGCCTCTCGCTCGTATGGTAAATCTTCCACCTCGTCACACAAGCTCCAACTTCTTATGTGGTATATGATGAAGTATGCATATCTTCAAGAAGTATGTCATGTAGTGTAGTTCAAAATTAATTGTTACTATCCTATGGCGACATTTGTTATTACACACAGAACAACCGACACTCCGCATCCAATGGCATTCACAGGAGTTGATATAATAATAAAATTGCGCATCCAACTCATTAAGGTTTACCTATTTGTCGGGCACGCAAATAAATTCTTTACTCAACAGCTAATCCAATTACCTGTTCAAACATATATAATGCACATGTATACATTTCTACCTATTTTTATATCAGTTCATTGTGTGATTTAATCGAATAAATTCTACCATTCATTCTCTTATTAATTAAATTAACTATCATTATAATAATTTAATTAATCCAAACCACTTTCACAGAACACAAACAACAAGCAATTTGTTTTTAACTTTTCAAAAATATACTTTTATATATTCAAAAATTATATTTCTAAAACCAGACTATATATATAATCACAAATACGTTATTTATAAACATATAACTCTCGACTCGTTCTGAGGCACTTCTGACCCCATCTCTAACGGATTATTCTGATTCTGCTATACTCATACTAGGATATTGCTGATCCTATCTGTAATGAGTTATTCGTCCTAGAACACTACTGGTTCTATCTCTGACGAGTTCGTTAATGCGTTATATACCAGAACATAGTTTAACCAAAGCTCTGATACCACGTTGAGACGACCCCAAAACTTCGTACGACGGTGTTAAGGGTAATCTTTGGAATATAACACATAAATAGATAATAGCAGAACAGAAATAAATAAATACACTAGATAATGAACAAATAATACACTGGATAAACGTAATCATCAAAGTTACACAGTATACAGGATCATACTTAGTACAAATACAGTTCAGCTATACATAAGTGTCTATAGTGGAAACAAACATAATATGTACAATAGGAGCTGAACAACATAAAAAGAGATAAATGATAGAATTCATCTATAGCTCCAGCTATCCAGAAAGAGCCGGCTAAAACCTGAATACAAGGCTGCCCGTGTAGAAAAAGGGGCACCCGAGTTTGCAAGTGAAACAAACTACGAGTCAGTCATGGGACTGGTATGAGAATCTACTTAACACATTTAAGATATGGCTACTCACAGGACCACGCCACTTTCGCGGAACGGGTTTACTCCATTGGATTGCCAGTGCTTTAAAACAAGTAAATCTTTTAAACATCGCAATGCTTTTTATAAAAATGAAGCCATTATAAGACTCAGTTCCCATCACACAATGAAACACAAACCGGAGGATAGAGTTTTTACCTTATAATGGCCAAAATATGCTTGATACGGATAAAACAAAAGCATTTGATATTACTACTAGTGTTTATATGTTTCAAAAACAATTTCAAATCATAAGTATCAATCATAGACAACATGAGCGTCCCATGCCACTATGTTGCCAAATATAGGTTTACAATCAAAACCGCACGATGTCGTATTTGGAAATTGGATTTCCGCTATGAACCAAGGCAAAAGCTAGTCCTTACCAACTTCGAGACTCTCTAGCCCGAGCCTCTGGAACAGCTGCAGCTGCCCCTTGGAGCGACAGGGCCAGTCCACACGGAGTGGATTATAGTGCCTGAACAATACATTTCCCCGCCCTTTTGGGCGTAAATGAGCCAACGAATGACTCCATCGGTCCCGGATCAACCGATATAACCGAGGCGCCTCGCAACAGCAACAACCACATAGGTGAAAATAATATAAATGTCAGCTAGTTCAAGCACCGACACCACCTCTAACTAGAAAGAAACGCTGTCCTCCTTGAGGTCCAATCCCGTTTCTGGTTCATACCGGGGTGTGAGGCTCGCGAATTCACGTTATACACAAAGCTACGCCACACAGGCGGTGCTTTGATCATCAACCACAAGACTTTGCTTTTCAAAAAAAGCCTTGATCACTACATCTTAGCATGCCACACAAGCAATTCACACCATGCAACTGATGGCTATCAATCACAGAGAATGAATTCCAATGTCAGACACAAGTCCATTTGTAAGTCCGTTCTGGGTCTGAATGAAACCGGAGGCACTATATACCTCGCATACCCATCGATCTCCACGTACGTGTTTGCGAACGAATTATGCAGTTGTAAATAACTGTAAAATTCGTTCGTCTTTCCTAAACAACAAGGATTGTTGTAGAGGGTGTCGAACTCTGGGACCAAATTATTTTATAATAAATCCAATCAAGTTATCCCTAACTTTTGATTGGTTGAAAACAAAGAAAATAGCAGAAATTAAATAAAAGAGAGTTTTAACAATAAGTGAAAGCATTTAGGGGATAATGACATAGATCAGATTCATAATCATCAATAGCCAAAAGATTAACCAGATCTAATACATGTTTCTGTCACAAACATGAATCAACGATAATAGGTTTTTAGAAACAAATATGTAAATAACGACAAGCATAGCCTATGCAGGAGCTCAGCTCTACAACCATAGACTATCAAGACAGATTCACTAATTAATTTCTAAAACACTAAAATTAGATCTAGATCTGATAAACGTTAGATCGAACATGAATATATCCTGTGAAGGAGCATAGCTCTTAAACGACACAAAATATGAAGGTTCAGATCTAACCCTTAATTCAGATCCAGATCTACATGTATACAGTCCTCATCTTTTGGCTATGTGATTCATATTGAATCATACTAAAAGCATCATCACCCCCTAATCAAAGGGGATTAGCTAGACATAGCTAAAGAAGAAGAGAAAACGAAAATAAATAACATGAACATAAATAAAATAAACAAAAAGTAAAAAGAAAGGGAGAGAATGATTTTATTCCAAGAAGAGAATTACAGAATAAAACCTAATGTGTTCCTTACAAGACTAAGATACAATGTATTTATAACTGATATGACAAAGGCTAGCTAGCTAATTACATAATGTGGGACTAAAGAAATAACCCAAATAACACATAAGCCAGTGTGAACGCAGCTTTAGATTGAGTGGTCTAGCAAATAGGCTAGTGTGAACGCAACATGAGTAAGAGGCCTTCCAAATGAGCTAATGTGAATGCAGTTTGAGTCTTTATTGAGCCAAATCTTCTTAACTGAAATATAATTGCAACCGTTCTTCAAGCTTTAGACTCTTCAAGCTTTAGCAATTTTAAACTTCACTCTTTTTAAGCAAATTCTTCATGCTTTATCCATCAAATGCTCTAAACCATGCTTCTTGTCAACAATCTGAAAATACAGCTATAAATACAAAGTATCAATTATTTTAAAGGGAAAATAAGATAAATAAGCAGATAAAATATACACATTTACGTGTATATCAATCTCCACGTACGTCTGGACGATCACCGCTCATTATCCATATTTCGGGATGCCTCTCAATAAGGACATCAGTTATCATCCAACCGAGGTGAAGATCTCTGGTCTTCAACCACCGTTTTCATCATCGATTTCTTATCGTCGATTCAATTATTCAAAATGGGATAAACCCGGTCTTTCTGGGCAACTCGCATATATAATAAACAAGTGCTACACAAACACAACATACGCCTTATTCCAATTCATTAGTCACTAACCGTAAATCAGTAAGAGAACGATTTCCCAAATATTAACCCCGAAGGCCGAAACTAACATCAGATCAAAATCCAGGAAACCATTCGACTTAGCTAACCTTCAGTTAGTTTCTAAATTTCACATTCCATATCGTTTATAATATTTTATAACGATTTATCGCTATTTTTATTTATTTAAAAAATAGCCAATTTATTCAAACGACGCTTCAGGCCATAACGCGGCTATGGCGCTGTTTTTCTTCAGATTTGATTTACACATATCTGAAAATCTAACTGTTGGATCTTCTCAAAATTTATATCATTGGAAATATCTTTTCAAAACGAATCCAACGGTTCCAGTTTTGGGAAAATCCGACGGTCGGATCTACAGGTACAATCGTTTGAAGTTTCGATTTCAAAATACGAACTGCAGCGTCGTTATTTGATTTAATTTAATTATATATATATATAATCGATTCTGGCGTTGTTTTTCTTCATATTTGAATTAAACATTCCAGACAATCCAACCGTTGGATTTTTACAAAGTTGGTGTCGTTGGAAAGATATTTCCAAAGCGAACCCAACGATTTCGGCTTCGGGAAAATCCGATGGTCGGATCTCCCGCACTAATCGTTTGAAATCACGGTTTCAAAACACGAACTGCAGCTTCGTTTTTCGATTTATTTTAATTATATATATATATATATATAAATAAATACAATCTATTCCTCGATTTCATAACGATATTCTTCTCATATATTTGATAAAAAAGATATTTTTATCCAACCGACTTTTATTTCAACACTTCACTATTTTTAACAATTCATGTATATAATAAAAATGTGATTTTCTTTGTAAAACTATTTATTTCAAAACACGAATATTTGATATAGTTCATATAGATGATAAAAATATGATTTTTATTATAAAACAATTTATTTCAAACACGAATACCATTCAACACATGAATTTCTATTCAACGAATGAATTTCTATTCAACACATGAATGTTTTCTATAGTTCGTATATATATAATAAAAAGGAGATTTTTATATTTAAAACACGAATACCATTCAACACATGAATTTCTATTCAACGAATGAATTTCTATTCAACACATGAATGTTTTCTATAGTTCGTATATATATAATAAAAAGGTGATTTTTATATTTAAAACACGAATACCATTCAACACATGAATTTTTATTCAACGAATGAATTTCTATTCAACACATGAATGTTTTCTATAGTTCGTATATATATATAATAAAAAGGTGATTTTTATATTTAAAACACGAATACCATTCAACACATGAATTTCTATTCAACGAATGAATTTCTATTCAACACATGAATGTTTTCTATTCAACACACGAATATAGTTTCGACACATGAAAATAATTCTAAGACATGAATATTATTCAAAATTTTGGCAGCATAACGGCAGGGTAGTTAAAACCGGGGCCGTCCCTAGTACGGCTCCTCGCTCTACCTTAAAGCCTCACAACTTTTGACATTGGGGATTTCATGCATCTAGTTCGCACGCAGGCGGCATGTATATTTTTTTTTCCACAAACTAATCCTATGTGGTTTCAACCAAATAATTCTCAACCACAAACGAGTATTTTTCAACCACAATCAATCAATTTCAACCACAAATAATTCAAATCAACCATTCGCTATCAACCAATTTTCACACCAATCACAACCAATAAATATCGTCCATGGTTTGTGGACGAGGGGCATATATATATATTTGTATTTATATAAGCATTTCACTTCTATTTCAACACATATATAATTTTTACAACGCATATATAACTTATATATCGAACGTACAACTTATACAATGCTTATACAATAGGTGTACAATGCTTATATAACTCATACATCGACTATACAATTTATACATCATCGTTTTCCATATCGTTTATAATTTAGAAATCTCACTTTGGGTTCCACCCCACCAAAAATAGCAGAAGGCTCAGAAAAATATGCGGTCTCTTCTAGAATGTAGAAGACGTCCACACGAGTCCACTGTTTCTTGTTTCACT
This sequence comes from Allium sativum, assembly GCA_030737875.1. Taxonomy (NCBI): domain Eukaryota; kingdom Viridiplantae; phylum Streptophyta; class Magnoliopsida; order Asparagales; family Amaryllidaceae; genus Allium; species Allium sativum. The sequence continues at coordinate 439,298,363 of CM060912.1, forward strand.
TTCAGTGTGGTTCGAAACTAGGTTTCAGTTTTTCTCGTTATCCGTAGCACGAGGTGACGATCGGGTGGTGCCACCTTGGAGTGTTTGGAGATGCGCCCTAATCGACCGTGGTGGTGGCTGACTCGAAGAACGGTGGAGGGAGAAACCGGGGCGCAAACGACCGATGTTTGCGGAGGTGGATCTCTCGAACGACGTGACGAGGAGGGGCAAGGCTTATATGGATTTGAAGAGGGGACTTCGATCTTCAAAAAGTTCCAAAGGATGGGGTGGTTTCATTGAGAGATGGAAGAGAAAAAGAGGAGGGAAGAACGGGATGATTTCCGCCGTCGGGTTTCAGGGCATCGGGGAAGAAGCGGGGAGAGAGAAAAAGTGAGGGCCAATCATATTTATTTATTTTATTTATATATTTTTAAATTTCTAAAATACCCCTTATCTCCTACGAACACCAATTCAATCCCAACGACTGTCGTCCTTAGCCAAATACCCCCATTCTGAACACAATGGGATATGTTTCGCAGGCCCATCCGAATGTTTCAGTCGGTTTTCCTTCAGATTAAAATATAAAACATTCAATATTTAATTTGAACGTACATTTCAATTTGCCGGGGCCACATACTGATTCTAAAAATTCCCGAAAAATAAATCTAGGTGTGTTTTGACGATACGGTCCCAACAAAACTAGTTTCGTTGAATTCTGAGACCGTTTAAAAAATGGCCCTTTTCTGGTTGATCCAATTTAATAGAAATCGACCAAATACATTTTCCTTTGCCACGCTCGCATACTAGCTTCAAAAATTATGAAATTTGAAACCTGGCAATAATTTGACATCCCGGATCCAACAAAAGTGGTTTCGTCGAATTCTGAGGTCGTTTGCAAAATGGCCATTTTCACGGGCTATATAAACTCTATAGCGACCTTTCTGAAAATTCATTTGGCCATAACTTTTGCTTCTCGCTCCGAAACTTCTATTTTTCAGATTCGTTAGAAAGATATTCACTAACAGATTTAAATATTTTTGATTTCACTAAAATCCATGTTGTTTTGCACCTGGTACAGTCAGTCAAAGTTTGAATTCAAATTTTGAAACTACCGCGCCCTTTCAGGCCTTGTTTATAATTAGAATTAATTATATTTGTTTTCAAACGTCGATTCAAACTCACTCTTTGTCATTATTATTTAAATTATTTATTTTAAATATTTTAAATTCACTATTTTTGCCAATTTAAAATTTTCAAACTAATTCAGATTTTCCGGGTTGTCACAATAGTTGCATATATGTATGCAAGTGTTGGCAATACTTGCATACATATATGCAACTTTTTTTTCTTGGCATGGACTTCTGTTATTATTTCCAAATTTCAAATTTTTTTTTACCTCAGTGCCAGATTTTTTTCTAGCACAAAATGATGGTGTCGTAACCAAAAAAGAAAAAGGCATATGCATAAAAGTAGGAAACAGATCCTACAAAACAGGAGGTGGCAATTCAAAAATAGGGTGTGGGTTTATATTATAAACGATGACCGAATGCGAGCCTAATTAAGTTTTCTTTTAGGGATGTGTGCCTAATTTTCACTAAATTAAAATAAACCAATCTAAAAATACCTCAATATAAAAATAATAAAATATTATTATCGGACATATTCGAACATAGTTCCATATAATACCAAAATAAAATATCTGGGGTTGAGTTTCAGGCTAAATTGATATTTAATAAAATAAAAATCCTTTATTTTTATATAATAAATCGTTATATCTTATAAATGAATCTCATAGTAACTACTTGAAAATTTGATTTGATATAAAAAAACATCTACAAGATGGAAACTTGATTTTTTTTACTTCATTAGAAAATTATTATCCAATAAATTCGGACGTTTCTTGTTTCGAAGAAATCCAACTTAAATTGGATCTTATACAACCATTTAAAGTTCAAAATGTAATATTACGAACTACCGTGTTGCTGCAACTCGTTTTATAATTAAATTATAAATTAAACATTCAAACTTCGTTTTTTAAATGAAATCGTTAATAAAATTAAATATATACTTAAATAAATCGTCTTATATTACCAAATCAAACAATATTGCAAATTTAGCCCATTTCAACAATTTCAAACCAATAAAATATTCAAAATTATTAAATTCAAACCATTTAAAAATTCAAATCAACATTTATAATAAATGTTAAATATTAAATTAAACAGTTAAAAATATGGGCCATTACAATTTAATTGGTTTGAATTTAAATATTTTTAATATTTAATTATTTTGATAAATGGAATAATATATTTATTTCTGAATTAGTCGGAAATAGTCGAATTTGCAATATTATGTAAATTGGATAATATAAGATACTTAATTAAATTTATATTCATGTTATAATAACGAATATATTATTTAAATGACAATTGAATGTATTAATTATAATATATGTAACAACCCTGAATTTTGGGGCCAATTTAAAATTTTAAATTTAGTAATTTTAATGAGTTTTTATATTTAAAATAATCTATTTTAAATAATAATGATCACAAATATGATTAAGAATTGAAGTTAGAATGAATAATTTAATTTTAATTATAAAAGGAGTTAGAAATAGCGCTGTAGTTTGGAAAGTCAAACTTGAACTTTGACTGACCGTACAGGATGCAAAATTTAACGGATTTTAGTGAAACTAAAAATATTAGAATCTATTTAAAAATATCTTTCTAACGAATCCGAAAAATCGAAATTTCATAGCGGGAATCAAAAGTTATGCCCAGTTTAAAATTTAGAAAGGTCGCTATGAAATATATAAAGGTAAAAAATGCTACTTTTTGCATATAAAGGAATTTGGACTCGAAACCACTTCCATTGAGTTCAGAATGATGTTTCTGCATTGAAAAACAGTAAACACTTATAAATTTTGAGTTTCGAAAATTATTTATTTAAAAATGTATTTTTAATATTAAATATATTGGCCTTAAAAATAGTCATTTTTCAAACAACCTCTGTTTTCGACGAAACCACTTTTGTTGGAACCGAAATGTCAAATTATTGTTAGGTTTCAATTTTTAGAATTTTTCGAATTAATATGTGAGCGTGGGAAAAGAAAATGTTATTTGACTATTTTAGTTAAATTTAAACGACTTAAAAATAGCCATTTTTCAAACAGTCTCAGAATTCGATGAAAATAATTTTGTTCGGTTCGTATCGTCAAAATAAAGGTAAAAATGATTTTTCGGTAATTTTTAGAATTAATATATAATTATAATTGATTTCTCAATGTGAACGGATAATTTTTTACTTTAAAAATTCATTAAAAATTCATACGAGCTCAGAATTGAACGAAATTAATTTTTCTAGGTCCGCAGCGTCAAAACATAGCTAAATATATTTTTTGGGAATTTTTGAAGTTAATTTGTGGCCCCGGCATATTTAAATGTACGGTAGAGATTAAATTATTTATTTAATATTGCATTTTTAAATGAAAGCCGAAAAAAACGTTATAGACATCAGAATTGGAGCCCGGGACATAGCCCATCGCGTTCAGAAGGCGTCAAAACATTAAGTTCGACAGTCGTTGAGCTTCGTTTGGAGGTCGTATGTGAAAACACTAATTTCTGGAATTTTTGAAATTAAAAATTAAATAAATAAAAACCCTAGAATACGGTGTAAATACACCATACGCTACAGTAACCCATCTTCTTCCCCGTTCAAACAAGAGCCGCCGAAACCCATTACTGTTCAAAACTTCATCTCCATTTTTCTCCCTCATCTCTCAACAAAAATCAGCAAACTTATACTCGTTTCGAAGCCCGTCCAGAGCTCTTCGATTTGGCACCTGAACCAGCACCCCTGTCGCCTGAATCGCTCGCCCCGACCCCACGAACAGCCGCCGTCGCGGCCCCCCTAGGCCCACCAGGCGCCACCGAACGCATCCCCCCTCTGGCCGCACCTAGGCCTCTCCGAGCCGGTCCTCCTCCAACTAACGGTTCGTCGTTTCATCAACTACAGCTCACGAAAACTGGATTTGAAATTCTGAACAAAATTGAACTATAAAGGTAAAATTCTATTTCAGATTTTGGGACGCTTTTAAGCGTTGCTAGAGCAGTTGTTAAAAGTCTGTATATTTAAAACGTTGATAACTAATTCGTATGAACCCCGAATCTGAAAATTTCAGATCTGACGAGACCGTGACAACGAATTGGCTTTACTGAGACGGATTGGAACAAATTCTGAATTTATTTGGCATTTTTAATTCTTGTCCAAACAAGGTGAGAGTTCTTTATTTAAATTTAATATTAAAATGAATTATTCAGTTCATGATGTGATTTAAATATAAGGTCCAGATCTGTTTGTTTGTTCATGATTGATGATGATTGTCCTATGTTTGCATAGTCTGTATGGATCTATATGGTTATCATTTTCATGTTATCATATGTTATCACCTTGGTTAAATGTCAATCGTTCTAATTATCAATTCAAATAAAAAGTTGAATAAAAAGGAATTTGATTATCACATGGGTATGCTATCACCTTGATAAATTCTGAATTGATCTAGTTATTAATTCAAAAGGAAAGTCATGATTGTCATCATTTATATGTCATCACTCATGTTAGGTGGAATGGATCTAATTTATAGATTCAAAATAAAAAGATTAAAAATTTACATTGTATAAAAAGTGAATTTTTACATTGTATAAAAAGTAAATTTTTACATTGTAACAAAAGGATTAAATTTTTACATTGAAATAAAAAGATTTAGAATTCTCCTCGTATAACATTAACATTATTTTAATGTTAATATTTAAGAAATTTACACCGTATGACATTAACATTATTTTAAATGTTAATATTTAAGAATTTACATCTAATTATGTAAGACTTAAGTATGAATTAGACGTAAAATTTACATTTAATTATGAAGAGTTAAAGTAAGAAATTTGCGATGACATGAATTTATATTTAATTATATAAAATTTGAGTATGAGTTTGCGATGATATGAAACTTACATTTTATTATGTACATAAATAGTAATTTCACCGCATGAACAATTAACATAATTTTAATGTTAATAATAAGAAATTTCACCACATGTATAGATTAACATTTTAATGTTAATATTAAAAAGTAATTTTAACCGTAGGATGCATTAACATATTTTTATAATGTAAATGAAAAGTAGGATTTGCATTGAAATTATATTTACATTTTTATTAATGTAAATAAGGTATGAATTTACACTGTAAATTATGTTTACATTGTTATTATGTAATTTGAGACATGATTTACATTGTAAGACAAAATCACTTTTTTTTTTTTTGTCAATATTTCTTTTGTCGATAAAAAGAAACATTTTGCCGCTACTTCTTCTTAATGGTGAAAAGGAACATTTTTGTCGCTAATTCTTTTTAACATTAAACAGAATCATTTTTATTGTTATTTCTTTTCAATATAAATAAAAGATCCTTTTGTGTCATGATAGTTTAGATAAAAGTAGACATCCTTTAAGTGTCAAAATTGATGAATTTAAAGAGTTGCATTGTTTATTTACATTTTTGATATGAATAAAAATATGAAATTAGCAGTAGCACTTTTACTTACTTTTTTTGATGTAAGTAAAAGCATGTTTTGAAGAGTCGTATTTTTATTTACATGACAGGTGTAAATAAAAGTATAAATTGGAATGTTTATATTTTTATCAGTATTTTGACGCGGTAAAAGAGAAATGTTAATATCACATTTTTATCGATATTTCTGGTGCGATAAAAATAACGATGTTAACATTTCATTCTTATCGTCATTTGAGTTACGATAAAATAAATACATTTCAAAACTGGATTTTTGCTGCATTTCTTTTTATTAATAAAAAGTTCTTTTTTATACTGCATATGAAGAAATTATATTTATTTGGTAATGTCATGTATTGCATATGAAGAAAATATATTTATTTGTTAATGTCACATACTGCATATGAAATGAAATGCATGGTTAAGATAATATTTTTGTCAATTTAAAGGGTAGCGACCAAAATCATAGCCTTGTCAATGAAAATGGTAGCGATAAAATTTACATTTTATTATGTAAAACAAAAATATGAACTCGCATTGTAAATAGAATTACATTTTTATGTAAACAAAAGTATTTATTTTGTCAAATATGAAAGAGTGATAAAATTGCATTTTATCAAATGCAAAAGAATGATAAAAAAATATATATCATTTTTATCAAATGTAAAAGAAAGACAAATACAAAGAATGAAATAAAACATTCATTTTATGAGTTAAAAAAAGTAAAATATTACATTTTATGTAATTAAGATTTAAAAAGAAAGATTACATTTATGATGTAATTAGGAAAAAAAAGGGAAATTTACATTTATGAGGTAATTAGATAAAAAGAAACTTACATTTTCATGCAAATGGAATTTAAGAAAAATTTACATTTTTATAGGTAACTATGAATGAGGATTTACACTGTAAATTAGAAATTACATTTTTATGAAGGTATGATATTACATTGTGAATTAAATTACAATTTTATGATGTAAATTAAGTATGGAATATACATTGCCATTCGAAATGGTCAAGATCAATTCGGTTTTGCATTGAAAGAAATAAGGGAAATTGTCATTTTTGTTGCATTAAACAAACAAAAATATATTCATTTGTATAGAAATGAAGCTGACACCAAAATATGCATGTTGGTTGTAATGGGAATGAAACACAAAATACATTTTGTGTATAGGATTTGTATGAAAAATAAAAGAAAACATTATTGTGTGTGACGATATATGTCAATTTGGAATATAAATAAGAAGATTTGTTGTTAGGAAAATATAGTAAAAAAGAAATGGATGTAGGAATTATATATAATTATATATAAAAATTAAAATCAAGCGATAATAAATGATTTCCAACTTATATATATATGCGAGAATTGTTTGGGAAGTCCGAGTTTATCTCATTCCAAACAATTTAAACGACGATTAAAATTCAAGATTTAAAGACGACCATAGAAGACCGACGGTCTTCACATCGAATGGACGACGACTGCTGATGCCCGTGATTGGAGTAGCTACCTTGAAGGGGCTACAGTGGTTGTCGTCCGGACGTAGTGTTGATTTGTATGGATTCGACTTTCGCTCAGACCGAGAGCATAAGTTATAAATGGATTGTGTGTCTGACGTTGTACTCCGTTAATATCATGTTATTGATTTTGTGTCTATATATAAATAATTGGTGGTGGAGAATTTATTCTTTACTTAACACCCGTTTATATATTGATGGACGATCAATAGTACGATATGGATTGACAATGTGGCACGCTAAGATGAAGATGATCAAGGCTTTGTTGAAAACAGGCCTTGTGGTTATAATGTAACTTCGCAAGCCTCACAAACCGGTAGAGTCTAAAACGGGAGAAGGGAACGCAGGGAGAGCAGCACGTTTCTTTCTAGCTAGAAGTGGTGTTTGGGTTTTAACACGGCCCGACATTTTACTTATGTGGATGATGGAATGAGGAGCCTCGGATAGGTCCTATAGGATCGGGAAACGTGTGTTCAGGTATAACTAATCCGCTAAGCTGTATTTGCGGACCGGCCCTGCAGCTATCCAAGGGTTCACTGCGGGGGATCCTGAGACATCAGCTAGAGTGTCTCGAATTGGTAAGGAGCTCCTCCCTAGCCTTGACTCAGATGGAAATCCAAATTCCAAATACGACCTTACGGATTTGATTGTATTACTAGTACGGAGGCATAGCATATGGTACCTATGCTTCCTAGGATTGATACATTTACTTTCGAATGTTTTAAAACATATACACATTAATAATAATATTGTTTTTATCGTATCAAGCATTTTTTACCATTATAAGGTAAAACCCTATCCTCCGATTTGCGTTGCATTGTGTGATGGGACTTGGGTCTTATGGTGGTTTCATTTTTCTACAAAGCATTGCGTTGTTTTGACGGTTTACTTAAATTATGCACGGCAATCCATTGGAATAAAACCCGTTCCGCTTTAGTGGTGTGGTCCTTGGATTTGCCTTATTATTATTAGTTATATTAGTTAAGAATTCTCACACCAGTCCCACGACTGACCCGTTGTTTGTTCCCACTTTTGCATACTCGGGTGCCCTCTTTTCCACACGGGCAGTCGAGTAGCTTTTTGCAGATATTTATCTCTTTAGCAGGATCCTGGATTGAAGCTCAAAGCTGTGTCCAGAGCATAGAAAAGTCTTCCGCTGTCTTAGTTATTTTATATCCGCTGAACTGTATTTAAGTAATGTAAAATTATCTTCCACTGTAAATTTATTTAATGCACTCTGATATATATTCTGTACTCTGATGTAACATTTACTATGATGTTATAAAAGTCTGTTGTATTTGTCCTAATGTGTTGTATTCCCAAAGTTAAAGTATTCGTGGATTTCCGACTTTTGGGTCAGACTTGTGTGGTTTATGGTTGATCCAAAGAGCGGGAATTTACAGGTCTTTACAATATAATTATAAACGAGCCCGTAACGTCGCGGTAGTTCGTAATATTGAGTTTTGAACTTTAAATGAATTTACAGGATTCATTATAAGTCGGATTTCTTCGAAACAAGAAACGTTTGAATCTGTTGAGCTGTATTTTTCTAATGGAAGTGATAAGTCGGGATTTCATCTTATAGAGTGTGAGCTATGTCCAAAGCAAATTTTCAAATAGACGCTATGGAATTGTTTATAAACCATGATAATTTATTTAATAAAATTGAATATTGGTTTCGAATTTGGATATGATTTTTGAGACACACTGTTATCTAAATTTATAGAATTTTTCCATAATTTCTAATTTGGAAAATAAGAAACTTTTTTGTTTAACGTATTTTGTACCCTAAATCAGCATTTTGGGATTTCACAGAAGAAGTTTAACTTGTCTATTTTATTATATTTTTGTGTTTGTGGCACATTGCACGTCACAACGGTATTTTTATTTTTGTCATTTGCGGTTTTAACGGGACAGAGTTGTGCGAAATTGGATACCATTAAAACTAATATTTTCAAACCATATATAGCATACGTTGTACTTCCATGTTTTTGCATTAAAAGGGCTATGAGTCATATGCCTTGCATTTTATTTAAACCGTACCCAACTTAGATATGAAGTAACTTGTATATACTTACCTATACATAGGAAACGATGCATGCACACAGAAGCCATGTTTTCATTAAATGCACAATAACCTTTACTGTATATGCCTTTTGAGTACTGCATTTTGCATTTTTGCCTTAGCAATGAAGTATAAGGTCTTTTCCATATTTACTTTGCAGTAAGGTAAATGATAGCCTATATGTATAGTAGTCACGTAACCAACAGGAAACTTTTGCTCTTTCTGTCTCTTCTTTTTCATGGCCATTGCCTCCACCTTCTTCAGCAAAATGTAAGCTCCTCAATTCATTTGAAAATCATACAAAAAACAATAAAATGTAAAATAAACATATTTGAGATCGTGGTGAACGGAGCTTCACGTTGGTATTGGTTTTTGTGGGTTCAGCTAAAATGCAATTCGCGGAGAAGGCACGTATATGCTTGTATAGCCGGAGGTATAGTAGCATGCAAAGGGTGAGGCATGGACAGTAGGATAGGGGCGCATGCAAAAAAAACATGGAAGTTGCACAAGTCAAAAAAAATTAAAAAAAGAGATGGGAGAAGTTGGAAACAATGGGAGAGCTGAGCATATCCAAGTGCATACATGAGCAGTGATACGTAGTGCAGGTAAACACGTGAAGGAGGATGCTTAACAACCATGCGAAGAAGGATAAGATAAGGGGTTTCAGTCTGGAAGTAATGTTGGAGCGAACAAAAGAAAAAAAAGGAAGGATTTGCGTGTATTCATTTTTTGAAGGGAAGAAGAGATACAGAGGGAGTAGTGCGTGAGGGATATAGGCATTGGGCCTAAGCCCAATAATAAGGAAAAAACCATAAAGGTGAGGGACGTGAATTAGCTAGTGGAAGGGAGCTGATACCTTATGCGGGCATATTTGTTTGGAAGGAATGTGGCTTTCTTGTAGACAATTGGGAAGACGCGGGTCCAATTTTTTTACAGTGGGTGGAAGTCTCCTTACGTGGGCTGAGGTAATAAAACGATGAAGCCCATTTTAAATATATATATATATATATATAAAGAAGAAGAAGCCGATAAAGGGCGACGATAAGAAAAGGTGCGGGTGTTCAAAGATTTGTTGGGGATGAAGTGTTCACGCGGGTGTGAAGACGTAGGCTATTTTAAATTTGTAAGGCCCGATAATATATATATATATATATGTATGTATGTATGTATGTATATGTGTATGTATATATATGGGAAAGTCTATTTAGGCAAAAAAGTACGACACAAAATGAGGGACACAAAATCTAGACCATAGGATTACCCATTATTTGCATCCCTACATAAAAACAAATTAATCGTGTGGCTGAGATTTTATTTCTTTTGGTTTGTGTCAAAATTTTGTGTTCATATAGCTGCTCCATACACACACACACACACACACACACACACATAATATAGTTTAATTTAATTAAATAATGTATCAACTTGTATTCGTGATAACTTATGCATACGTTACTGGAATTTAATGAAACATGATCTGTTAGGATTGTATGAACACAAGTTACACAATGGAGCTAGTCTGGAGCAATTTGGAGATCATCTCAATTTTAGGAAAAATAAAACGCTCGATTGAATCAACCGAACATTAATCGTTGTTTAACGGTTAACAACCAAGGTGAGTAAACTCACTAACTCTGTCCAGTTTTATAATTTTATAAACATTATTTAATATTGATAAAAATGATTGAATGATGTGTGTAATGGTTGTTTCGATGATTTCCTAAATAATTGGTTGGTATAATATATATAGTTATATATATAAATTGTTGATTTAATACCGATTCTATTTATTTTAATATCTCATATTATTATGAAATTAGTTTTATTTATGTTGATTAACATCTGTGGATACAACGAAACAGGTTGGAAGGAACCAACTGGATTCCTCAACAATTATACTTTTGTTTTTCATATACTACATTATATGATGTGATAAATAATCTGGTGTTGATTATTGTGTGTTTGGAATGTTGAACAACATTAACCTGAAATAATTGGTATTTAAATACGTTAAAATATATTAAAAACAAATTGGGGTTTTAAAAAGGATAATCCATTTTAAAATAGAAATTGAATGTCGGTCGGGCTAGAATAAATTAACTTGTTTAATTTATATAAAACAAGTGGTTTGGTTTATAAATGATGTGTATATATATATGGAATGAAATAATTAATATAAATGTAAATTCAAGAATGGATAATAGATACGGAAATGGAAATCATTTTCTAAAGAATATTATAATATATACATATATGTTGAAATTCAGAATTTGAGAGATAATTAATATTTAGATTTATTATCGAATATGTAATCGAGATTAAGTTATAACTTATAAAATGAGCTTATGAAATAAAATATAAAGTATAGATTTATAAAATAACAAGATAAGTGGAATATTAAACTGTAATGGTATTTATTATTTAAATCAAGATTTGATTTAATAAAATGGGCCCTGATTTTCTATAGCAGAATAATATTTACGTTATAAAGTGAATCATGATTTTAGAGAAAACGATTTGAAAGATTAAAATGGTTATAAACGGAAATGATTTGTGTTAATAATAAGTTAAGAAATGGAGTTAAGGAAATTAGAAACTGATAGGAGATTAGTTAAGTTGAATGGTTTTCTAAGTATCGATCTGATGTTGGTTTCAGCCTTCGGGGTTGATACTTAGGGAGTTGTTCTCTTACTAGTTTACGGTTACAGACTGATGGATGTAAAAAGATAGTGATGTGTGAACGAGATATGGAAGTGTTTTCCAATGTTAATAACGTATATTTTCGAAATACGAGAAATAAGGAGTTGTGAATATATGTAAACGGTTTCCAAGAACCTATGAGAGGCTAAGCGAGTTGGAAAATATTTGGGTAAAGATATTTAATGGAAATTGGGAAATGAAATAATTATTGATAAATCTATTTAAAGGAACTCGGTGTTGGTTGATGGTTGATGATATAATTTCCATTTGGAAATAAGATCGTTGTTTGTATGTATGTTTTCCTTTGATAGTTAAATCACCAGCTATCAAAGTTTTTGATCATTTTTCCGTTGTCAATATGGAGAGACCGGGATCAGATTCATTATCTGAAAACCACTTCATATGGGCTTTAGCTTTGCGAATCAAATATGATGAAGATAATTGAAGATGGTGTTTATGCAAGGGCTATTCTGGAAATCCTAGGTAGAAATTGCCTAAGATGGATTTACAGAATAGTGCCTTTGGATTGTCTAGTCCAAGGACAACTTAAATGGACAGATGTCTTACAGAATATCCCTAATGGATCACGTATGTTTTTATATTCAAAAGTATTTACGTTAGTGGCAGAGGAATTCGTTTCTCTTAGTTTTATACCTGTGGTATTTTTTGGGAAATCAATTTGTGATTTGGTGGGTATGACGATGTGGCATTCAAAATAAATGAAGATGTGATTTGTCAAAAGATACCTTATGACCTCAAGGCTCATCAACCGGGAAATGACAAAAATCAAGCAGGCAACATGGCCAAGAGGGTCGCTCCCAATTAGTGTATATTGTCTCCATCTAGAGAATATTCATATTTGTTACTTCTTTTTATTTCTGTATCAGTAAACAACCTTCGATTCTAACTTCCATTTCGAGGACAAAAAAATTAAGTAAAATCATCAAACCCAATGAATATAGTAAACATGTACCTATTTGTCGGGCATACAATTTTATTCCTCTTCTTAGCTTCCATGCTATGACCTATTCAATATATACACATGTACATATATGCAATTCTAATAAATTTTCAATTCAGTTCAAATTTGACTTGATTTGGCTTAATTTACCTTTCATTCACGTATTGGTTAAATTAATAATCGCACAACACAATCATCAATCAATTAGTTGATTAGCTTTTGAAACATATAACTTTAATAAATACTCAAAAATCCATTTTTAAGACCAAATCACAACAATAAATTCTAACTAAATTTTGGTTCTCACACCTGTCGATTGGAAATATACAGATATCTCACTTTCGAAACTCGAACATAAATACGGATGACGAGATCTCAATAATCAGAATCCTCTCCGAGCGACTAGAGTGTGATTCTATATCCATCCAGTATATATGAGACTTCGCATAAACGTTCGCGAGACATATATGCAAAATCTTCTTATACTTGACAGTCCAAATTCAATATAAAATAAATATTCAAATATGTATACTAAGATATAATTTTCAAAGCCAAATTTGTTTTTTTTTTAAATAACACTCTTCAAACCAATTCTAGGGTATTACAAACCCTATCTCTAACAAGTCATTCTTATAGGACATTACTAATCCTATCTCTGATGAATTCTTTCGTTTGGTTCTAATGTGTCTTGTTCTCGTGCTTTGTAAACCAAAGCTCTGATACCATGATGAAACGACCCAGGCTTCCCCGTTCCCAAGGAGACGGAGGAGCTCGGATTGCTTTGAGAACACGACGCCACCAGAACACAAACAATAGAACATTTATTGTTATTACAACAATTACATCATAGTATAAGAATATATCACAGTACAAATAAATAATATTACACAGTGGAAAAATATTAGAGATTTAAATTACAAAGCAATGAAAAATATATACATAAATTTAATGTGCAGCGGAAAACATCAACTACCACAACTGAAAGAAATACACAGATACAAAGCTTTCTGAATATAGCTCCAGCTGTAATCCAGGATCCTGGGAAAAGAATTATCTGCGAAAACCAAAACTACAAGCTGCCCGTGTGGAAAATATGGGCATGCAGAGTTTAGGTAGAAACAATAAACTCCGAGTTAGTCATGGGACTGGCGTGAGAAATAAAATAGCTATTAAAACTTTACTTTAAAAGTTGGGAAATCATGGGACCACGCCGTATGATACGGAACGGGTTTACTCCACATGAATCTCATTTTAAAACAAAATAATGCAATGCTTTTTGGAAAATGAAGCTATTATAAGACTCAGGTCCCATCACACAATGCAACGCAAGCTGGAGGATAGAATTTTACGTTATAATAGCCAAACATGCTTGGTACGTTTTAAAACAAATCATTTTGATATTACTATAAGTGCATAGTGTCAAAACAACTTCAAATATAAATATATCAATCCTAGACGGCATAGTACCCCATCCTACTATGTCTCCATATAGGTTTACAACTAAAACCGAATGATGACGTATTGGAAATTGGATTTCCATCATGAGTCAAGGCGAGGGATGGCTCCTCCCGATTTGAGATACTATAGCAAATGCCTTAGGGCTCGGACGTTGGCGAGCCCTGGATGCAACATCTCGTATTTTTCGATGGATAACGTTGGACAATTTAAAACGTTTAAATATTTGTTTTGAATTTAAAATAGACGTTAATAAGGAGTTTATCTATTTAATTTATTAAATAAGAATAATTAAATTGAATTTAATTGTAAATCGTCCATTTAAATTTTTATCTTTTGCATACGATCGAATGGGGCTTTGAAACTTGTTCCAATGAGTTCCGAATAGTGGAATTACCCTAGAAATGCCTTTTGTTGTATTTAAATAAGGATTCGAAATCAACATGATATTTTAAATAAATCCACGTTAGTTCACATCATAAAATAAATAAAATCTGATTACTCTTTTTCCACGCAACTCCAACCTATTCCTTTCAACTGAAGACAATTCTGAACTCCTATTTTTTTGTAGCTGGTTCGTTATTTCAAATCTCGTACCATCCATTTCTTTTCCCACTGAGTTACCAATACACTGCCACTTTATTCTTTATCACGTCTATTCCTGAATACCTACCTGTAGCTTCTCCTTTCACTTCATATTGAATTGGTTAATCAGCTTCAGAACGAAGGGAATGCTAATGCCTAAATGTACTATGCCTACCGAAATCGACAGTGTCCTTATCCTCTGATCACTCGCGTGTATAAATAGGAGATATGGCCTTTGTATATTTCCATCCTAAACTCAAGATTAAATTCAAGTCTGGCATTCGAGTTTCTTTCTGCCATTCTAAATCAACGAAAGAAGCTACCTTTTTCTTTTTCCCATTCGATTTATTTTCTACAGTCACAAATAAATCGAGATCCACTAAAAAAAGAGGAGATTAAAAACAATTATCGCAAGGTAAATCTAGAGCACTCAAAGACCATTAAATCACGAATCGGATCCGCGATCTTCCTAAAGCTCTTCACGTTCTAGAGCTCGATATCAATACTGGGACGCTCGCGTATTGTTGTTCGAACCATTGAACGAGGTGAGTGGTTCGAATACTGTAAGAGTGCGATAGGGGTATTGTTGGGTTCGATGCTGTATTTTTGGTGATGATGAAGACTGGAGTATTGTAGGGGTTTTTAAGGGATGAACGAGAAGTACTAGAGTTTGAACTATGCGGTTTGAATGCAGTCTGTGGAAATTGTGTAGTGTAATGGACTGTGGTATTGACTACGGGTTCAAAAAGAGGAGTCTGGAGTGTCGACCTGAGTGGAGCTCGAGCACGTTGATGGTAAACATGAAATCTGGAAGTTAGTTTTGTTTTTTGTGTTGTTCGGGGATAATGTAATGCATATGTGGTGACAACAATGAGTTCTATTGGTGGTAAGATGTCCATTTGTGAACAGTAAGGAGATTAGGAGTTTGGGAGACTGATTTTTAGATACTGGATAAAGGCATGTTGATCATTGCCTAGAGAATGTTTGGTCAATATAGCTGACGAATATTTGTGGCATTGCTGAGGTAAATTCTGGTGGTGTAAAGGCATTAGTAACGGATGATAAAGGGGAATGATGGATCGTTTATATGCTATTCGAGGAAATGTTAAAGACAGTTTGGGGCTGATTTTTCAATTCGAGATGGGTCGAGTAATTTCAGTAACAACAAGGTACATTTTATAGAAATTTGAATACTTAGAATTATTTATTTGATAAGTTAATTTAAAATAAAAATCATTTAATCGTTAATTTAAAATAAATAATTTAGGAAGTTCAGACTATAAAATTGCTAGGCCGTTGACTTTGGGATGATGGAGTTGATCTTCAAGTTGCTTCATCGATTAGTCAAGATTTGCAAGGCCTTAAGGTATATGTTTTTAACGAAATTTAAATACATAGAAGAATTAAATTATTTATTTTGTTAGTAGTTTATTTAATTTATGATCGTTAATCATTAATTAAAATTTAATAATTGTAGGAGCTTGATAAAATCATTCAGACGGGTCAAGTCAATTCGTAGACGCAGATATTGAAATTAAACTGGATATTCAGCAAAAGGAAACCCGAGGTGAGTTAAACTCACTCAGTTAAATTATTTAGAACTGTTTTTAATAGTTCAAAATTTAATTGCTTGCTTGTTGGATGATAAATTGCTTGATATAAAGTTATAATATTATATAATATTATAATAATAATAATATTGGTGATTGGATAATGCCCGCAGTATTTTTAGCGGATGCCTGCAGTACCATTAGCGGATGATTTCCCTATACGCCCACAATATATATAGTGGATTACCTTCTATACCGCGATATCCTGCCTCGAAAAGGGATGGGTATTATTATTGTTGACTAACATCTGTGGATGCAGGGAAAAACAGGTTGGAGGGATCCAACTGGATTCCTCAACATTTATTTATTGTTTTCACATATATGCTGTTATATGACATGACTGATAACCTGTATGACATGTTTGGGCATGTATTAACCTTGGACCTTAATTTTTGCTATTTTTTGAATGTCAAAAATGATATATGGTTTTTAAAACCAGAATTTAAAAATACAAAATTATTTAAAGAGAATTTTATTTTCAAATATAATATTTATTTAGAAACCGAATTATAAAGGGAATTGAACAGTAAAGTTTTATCTTAACAAATAAAACTAGAAGTTGATTTTATAAGCAATAATTTTGAAAACGGGAATTGGGAAAAAGGGAAATTTCAAATGGGGTTATGTGAAATGGGATTGAAACTTGGAACTTGATTTATGAAATCAAGTATAGTATGGAATCGTATTGGAATTATTATCCACGATTAAAGTGAATAAGGAAAATAAAATAAGTGGTGTGGGGAAAATAGAAATTTATAAAAGTAAGTTCAAAAGGGTTTTTGAAATTATAAATTCTTATTGAATAATATAATATAGATTATATTAAAGAATTTTACATACGGTTTTTAATAATAAATATTAGAATTGGCAAATAATAGAAGTAATAGTAGAATTGAAACTTGAAATTGACAAGTTTAGAATCAAATCGACAAATTTAGTCGAGAATGGATTTGTATTAAAAGTTATTATTCACGGGTGAGGTGAAATGAGGTTGAAGTGAATATATTGCAAATAAGAATTTGTGGGAGAAAGTTAGAAAAGAGTTTTGAAATTATAAATTCAAATTGAATTTAAGTAAAGCTAATTTAAATAGTATAATATAGATCATACATATAGTTTAATAAGTATTATTATTTGCAAATGATAATTATATGTAAATATGTTTGATCAGAAGTTATAAATAAAATTGAATGAAGCGTATTGAAACAAAACTAGAATGAGTGGAACAAACATATACAAATGTTTGTAAAATTTATATATGGATCAAAGACTTGATAAAAACCTTGTTTACAAAGATTGAAATGGAATTGAGCTGGTTAATGACAGTATATCGTTACAAGAAAAATCTTGTTTCAGTTTAGAAATGAATATTTAGCAAATGTTTTGCAAATCAAATCCTTAAGGAAATATTTTATAAAGGTTGTAACATTGTTTTAAAAAGATTATTTGAATAGTTATAATTTGAGATAAACCTTTCATTTAAAATGGTAATTTATATTTGAACTTCTATTCATTTAGGAATTTATAAATGAAGTTAATTGAATTAGAAACTAACCAGAGAGAGATTAGTTGAGATGAATAGTTTTCCTAAGAATCGATCTGATGATGGTTTCGGCCTTCGGGTTTGATATTTAGAGAATTATTCTCTTACTAGTGTACGGTTATTGACTAATGACCGAGATGAGGAGAATGTTATTAAAGTGTTTTAAAAATGAAATGGTTTGAATATTATTATATATTAATATAAGAAACAAAACTGTGTATTTCAAAGTGTTGTGATAATTAAGAAATTGATAAACGAATGATTAAATCAAGAGGCGATTGTTGAATCAGTAAATTCAATTTTTCTTTTATGAATGAATGGTTGTTTTTATTTGATAGTTAAATAATCGACTATCAATGCTGGCCTAAAGCGATTGTTGGTACGGAAAGTCCGGGATCGAATTTATATTCGAAAACCATTCCGACCAATAAATACGTAAACGTTGAATATATTAGTCGTTGATCGAGACAGAGTATTTGAAGACCGCAAACCTTCATAAAATGGAAGAACTACTTAAATTTCTAGTTTAGCGGCCAAAAATATACTGTGGTTCTGTCGGGGTTGGAATTTACGGATTGCAAGGACTTCTCGCTACCGATATATAGGGTGATTCCTAGGATGTGGTAGGAGGGTGCCTTCGGTTTGTCCAGACCCAGAACAACTTGTATGGACGAATGTCTGATAGAGTATTTCTGTAAGAGTCACGTACGTTGATTTCTTCAAACGTACTATAGTTGGTGGCGGAGAAGGGCACTTCTCTTAGCTTAACTACTAGAGTATTTTTGTGGACGTCAATTAGTGATTTTCTGATGGATCTGATGATGTGGTATTCAAAGTGAATGGTGGTCAAATGATCTAGAAAGATGATTATAACCTCAAGCCTCACAACCGAGGAAATGACAAAAATCGGGCAGGCTGCATGGCTATGTTGGTCGCGCCCATTTGGGTGTATTGTCACCATCTAGAGAATATTCATATTTGTTACTTCTTTTTATTTCTGTATCTCCCGGGAACGGTTATGTTGCTAGCAACCGTAGGTGACAATATATTCGATACACTCAAGAGAAATGAGTAGTCGGTCATGTGTGGGCCGGGTTGCAAGACGCTCTTGTTGAACCCAGTGTATTCGTTTCTAGAGATACACTATCGGCAGGTGGTCCCATACCTTGTCATAGTTGGAAATCCATTCTCCAATAAGCGCCCGCGGTTTTGATTGTATACTATATATGTAGAGCGTGAGATGCAAGCGTTCTGCTAGATTCTAATTAATTGTATTTAGACACTATTATAATATCACAACAAGATATTGATTTCAAAAATGTTTTGGATTATCGTAAGGTAAAAATCGTCCATGTTTATTTGTGGATTGTTCTTACGATTATCTTTTCCTTTCGAAATGATTTTAAACTTTAAAATCAAGTTGGATGTTACCAATAATTTAGTGATTTTTCTCACGCTGGTTCACCAGACTGACCTATGCGTTTGTAATGCTCGGGTCAGACCCAGTTGGGTCAGACCGAGTTGTACAGGTTCAGGATAAGATACGAATTTCAGAAGACAGATGTAGGAGTTCAGACGTATGATTCATATATTATTCCGCTGTGTGTTTTAAACAAGGACAGATTGTTATAACTGTCAGATGTGATGATTGACCACTGTACTCTGATGATTGTAAGTATTATTTCAAGTTTTCAATTAAGATTTACTTCTGTATTATATTTTATTCCGCTGCGATGTGAGACTGTGTGTTATTGTTCTTCTTCTTTCTTCTATTCTTAACGTTCTTTCTTTCTATTCCTTATCCTCTTATTTCTTTCTATTAGCTTTCTGGAATTTCGATACTTGAATTAGGACATGGAGTGTATAAGTGTCTGGATTCGAGAGTCGAAATTTCCGAGTCGCTAGAGTTGGTATCAGAGCAATGGTTTAGGAATAACCTTGGCTCTGTGGTATAACTTGATAGAGATGGGGTTAGTAATACCCTAGATTGAGTTTGAGTGTTTATATGTATATTTATGAGAGCTTATTTGTAGATTCGAAATAATTTTGCCTAAATTATATTTTTATATAAAAAGAACTAGTTTTCTTATATTAGATTGGTATTGGATTGTTTTATTTGTTCGAATGGAATTCAAATACGATTATTGAAGTAAATTGGTTTAATTTAACCAGAACATAAAATAAATGATGTCTGAAATAAAAATCGAAACTTGAAAATAAAATTTGAAAGCTAATGGAAATAAGAAATAATATTAAATTAGAAATTAATCTGATATTAAAAGATGATAAAATATTATTTCGAGCCAAAATAAACACGAGGTAATATTAAAGTTGAATATGTACCCAATTTGGTGTGCGTTGTTTGCTGATTGATTGTCGGATTGGTTGGATAGGAACCCACCCACAATTAATGAAGTTAAATGAATAAATTGGAAGCTAAGGAAGAAAATTCCAATGAAACGAGTTGGATGAATCAGAACTTGTCTTAAAAACAAGTTGAAATGGATTTGAATTGGAATTGAAATTATATTAAATTAAAAATAAACTCGTCGTGTCGCGGTAGTTCGTAAATTGACGATTTGAACTTCAATTAGATATATAGGATTCAATATGAGTCGGAATTCTTTGAAACAAGAATCGTTCAGATCTTGGGATTATAATTCTATAATGAAAGAGAAAAATTGGGATTTTACATTATAGATTTTGAGTTTTGTCAAAATTAAATTTTCAAAAAGTCGCTATGGAATCGTTTTAAATTAAAACGATTATTAATTCAAATGGAAGTTTTATAAGAGAATAAAATTTAGAATTCCATCTATAAAATTTGGAATTTGAGTTATTAAATAAACAAGGATCCAAGAGAATTGAATAAAAGGGAATTTTGAAATAAGAATCAGATTATGAAATGAAGATGGCTAATGTGAGGAATCAATTAGTCATTATAAATTATAACTTGGTTAAAGTTATGATCGGTGAATTAAAACAATGGAAATTAACATGAAGTGAAAACTCTCGAATTCAATACCAATAAATTGAATGGGCTCGATACATATAATTGGAATATGTCGAATGGAATAAGAAGTAAAGTGAAACAAATCCAATTCGAGTAACCGAATATGATTTGGAAGAATGAATCAAATTAAGTTTGATTGAAATTGAACGAGAATTTGAACTCAAATGAAAACGGACTCGTATATTGAAAACTCGAACCTGGAACTGGAATTATAAATAAAACTTGACATGTTCAGAAGAAATATGTATATATATTTGAACATTGGTGTTTAAACTATAACGAGTTAAAGAAGAAAACCAGTTAGTGGATGAATTGAAAAATTGGAAGTAAGAGGTTAAATTGTTTATAGTCAGTTAGAAATACAGGTGTATATGATTGAGCAGGTTTTGAGATGGAAGCAGATATATGAGAACATTATGAGTTGCCCGACAAAAAGGTACATGTTTAATTCAATATGAGGTTTTATGCACCGAATCGGCAAGCCACTTGGCTTTCTGATTTTCTTTTTGATTGGAGAGGGCCTGTGTGGCAAGGTTTGAATTTTTCCGGTAACCCCGTACAAAGGAGGTGCTGGCGAAATTTTTCGAAAATTTAGGGAGTTAGAAAATTTTTCAACAATTTTGAAAATTTTTGTTAGCAAAAAGTAAATGTTTAATTGGAAATTGAAGTTAAGGATTTTTGAGTGAACTGGTGAGTTGGTTGTTGGAGATTAAGGAAGTTGAGATCAATGTCGAGTTGCATGAGTGAATTGTGGGAATTGAATAAGATGTAGCACATTTTCTACTTAGTAATTTCGGGGATGAAGTTCTTTTAAGGGGGAAGGAATGTAACGTCCCATATTTTTCGACGGATAACGTTAGACAATTTAAAACGTTTAAATATTTGTTTTGAATTTAAAATAGACGTTAATAAGGAGTTTATCTATTTAATTTATTAAATAAGAATAATTAAATTGAATTTAATTGTAAATCGTCCATTTAAATTTTTATCTTTTGCATACGATCGAATGGGGCTTTGAAACTTGTTCCAATGAGTTCTGAATAGTGGAATTACCCTAGAACTGCCTTTTGTTGCGTTTAAATAAGAATTCGAAATCAACATGATATTTTAAATAAATCCACATCAGTTCACATCATAAAATAAATAAAATATGATTACTCTTTTTCAACGCAACTCCAACCTATTCCTTTCAACTGAAGACAATTCTGAACACCTATTTTTTTCTAGCTGGTTCGTTATTTCAAATCTCGTACCATCCATTTCTTTTCCCACCGAGTTGCCAATACACTGCCACTCTATTCTTTATCACGTCTATGCCTGAATACCTACCAGTAGCTTCTCCTTTCACTTCATATTGAATTGGTTAATCAGCTTTAGAACGAAGGGATTGCTCATGCTAATGCCTAAATCTACTATGCCTACTGAAATTGACAGTGTCCTTATCCTCTGATCGCTCGCGTGTATAAATAGGAGATATGGCCTTTGTATATTTCCATCCCAAACTCAAGATTAAATTCAAGTCTGGCATTCGTGTTTCTTTCTGCCATTCTAAATCAACGAAAGCAACTACCTTTTCCTTTTTCCCATTCGATTTCTTTTCTACAGTCACAAATAAATCAAGATCCACTAAAAAAAAGAGGAGATCAAAAACAATTATCGCAAGGTAAATCTGGAGCACTCAAAGATCATTAAATCACGAATCGGATCCACGATCTTCCTAAAGCTCTTCACGTTCTAGAGCTCGATATCAATACTGGGACGCTCGCGTGATGTTGTTCGAACCATTGAACGAGGTGAGGGGTTCGAATACTGTAAGAGTGCGATAGGGGTATTGTTGGGTTCGACGCTGTATTTTTGGTGATGATGAAGACTGGAGTATCGCTGGGGTTTTTGAGGGATGAACGAGAAGTACTGGAGTTTGAACTATGTGTTTTGAATGCAGTCTGTGGAAATTGTGTAGTGTAATGGACTGTGGTATTGACTGCGGGTTCAAAAAGAGGAGTCTGGAGTGTCGAGCTGAGTGGAGCTCGAGCACATTGATGGTAAACATGAAATCTGGAAGTTAGTTTTGTTTTTTGTGTTGTTCGGGGATAATGTGATGCATGTGTGGTGACAGCAATGAGTTCTATTGGTGGTAAGATGTCCATTTGTGAACAGTAAGGAGATTAGGAGTTTGGGGGACTGATTTTTAGATACTAGATAAAGGCATGTTGATCATTGCCTAGAGAATGTTTGGTCAATATCGCTGACGAGTTTTTGTGGCATTGCTGAGGTAAATTCAGGTGGTGTAAAGGCATTAGTAACGGATGATAAAGGGGAATGATGGATCGTCTATATGCTATTCGAGGAAATGCTTAAGACAGTTTGGGGCTGATTTTTCAATTCGAGATGGGTCGAGTAATTTTAGTAACAACAAGGTACATTTTATAGAAATTTGAATACTTAGAATTATTTATTTCTTAAGTTAATTTAAAACAAAAATCATTTAATCGTTAATTTAAAATAAATAATTTAGGAAGTTTAGACAATAAAATTGCTAGGCCGTTGACTTTGGGATGATGGAGTTGATCGACAAGTTGCTTCATCGATTAGTCAAGATTTGCAAGGCCTTAAGGTATATGTTTTTAACGAAATTTTAAAACATAGAAGAATTAAATTATTTATTTTTTAGTAGTTTATTTAATTTATGATCGTTAATCGTTAATTAAAATTTAATAATCGTAGGAGCTTGATAAAATCATTAAGAAGAGTCAAGTCAATTCGTAGACGCAGATATTGAAATTAAACTGGATATTCAGCAAAAGGAAACCCGAGGTGATTTAAACTCACTCAGTTAAATTATTTAGAACTGTTTTTAATAGTTCAAAATTTTATTGCTTGCTTGTTGGATGATAAATTGCTTAATATAAATTGATAATATTATATAATAATATTATAATAATAATATTGGTGATTGGATAATGCCCGTAGTATTTTTAGCGGATGCCCGCAGTACCATTAGCGGATGATTTCCCTATACGCCCATAATATATATAGTGGATGACCTTCTATACCGCGATATCCTACCTCGAAGCAGGATGGGTATTATTATTGTTGACTAACATCTGTGGATGCAGGGAAAAACAGGTTGGAGGGATCCAACTGGATTCCTCAACATTTATTTATTGTTTTCACA
The DNA here is from genome assembly GCA_030737875.1 of Allium sativum. Taxonomy (NCBI): domain Eukaryota; kingdom Viridiplantae; phylum Streptophyta; class Magnoliopsida; order Asparagales; family Amaryllidaceae; genus Allium; species Allium sativum. Next base: position 439,322,541 of record CM060912.1, read on the forward strand.
TATATGATGTTATATGACATGACTGATAACCTGTATGACATGTTTGGGCGTGCATTAACCTTGGACCTTAATTTTTGATATTTTTTGAATGGTAAAAATGATATATGGTTTTTAAAACCACAATTTAAAAATATAAAAGTATTTAAAGAGAATTTTATTTTCAAATATAATATTTATTTAGAAACCGAATTATAAAGGGAATTGAACAGTAAAGTTTTATCTTAACAAATAAAACGAGAAGTTGATTTTATAAGCAATTATTTTGAAAACAGGAATTAGGAAAAAGGGAAATTTCAAATGGGGTTATGTGAAATGGGATTGAAACTTGGAACTTGATTTATGAAATAAAGTATAGTATGGAATTGTATTGGAATTATTATCCATGATTAAAGTGAATAAGGAAAATAAAATAAGTGGTGTGGGGAAAATAGAAATTTATAAAAGTAAGTTAAAAAGGGTTTTTGAAATTATAAATTCTTATTGAATAATGTAATATAGATTATATTAAAGAATTTTACATAAGGTTTTTTATAATAAATATTAGAATTGGCAAATAATAGAAGTAATAGTAGAATTGAAACTTGAAATTGACAAGTTTAGAATCAAATCGACAAATTTAGTCGAGAATGGATTTGTATTAAAAGTTATTATTCACGGGTGAGGTGAAATGGGGTTGAAGCGAATATATTGCAAATAAGAATTTGCGGGAGAAAGTTAGAAAAGAATTTTGAAATTATAAATTCAAATTGAATTTAAGTTGAGCTAATTTAAATTGTATAATATAGATTATACATATAGTTTAATAAGTATTATTGTTTGCAAATGATAATTATATGTAAATATTTTTTATCAGAAGTTATAAATAAAATTGAATGAAGCGTATTGAAACAAAACTAGAATGAGTGGAACAAACATATACAAATGTTTGTAAAATTTATATATGGATCAAAGACTTGATAAAAACCTTGTTTACAAAGATTGAAATGGAATTGAGCTGGTTAATGACAATATATCGTTACAAGAAAAATATTGTTTCAATTTAGAAACGAATATTTAGCAAATGTTTTGCAAATCAAATCCTTAAGGAAATATTTTATAAAGGTTGTAACATTGTTTTAAAAATGTTATTTGAATAGTTATAATTTGAGATAAACCTTTCATTTAAAATGGTAATTTATATTTGAACTTCTATTCGTTTAGGAATTTAGAAATGAAGTTAATTGAATTAAAAACTAACTGGAGAGAGATTAGTTGAGATGAATAGTTTTCCTAAGAATCGATCTGATGATGGTTTTGGCCTTCGGGTTTGATATTTAGAGAATTATTCTCTTACTAGTGTACGGTTAAGGACTAATGACCGAGATGAGGAGAATGTTATTAAAGTGTTTTAAAAATGAAATGGTTTGAATATTCTTACATATTAATATAAGAACCAAAACTGGACATTTCAAAGTGTTGTGATAATTAAGAAATTGATAAACGAATGATTAAATCAAGAGGCGATTGTTGAATCAGTAAATTCAATTTTTCTTTTATGAATGAACTGTTGTTTTTATTTGATAGTTAAATAACCGACTATCAAAGCTGGCCTAAAGCGATTGTTGGTACGGAAAGACCGGGATCGAATTTATATTCGAAAACCATTCCGACCAATAAATACGGAAACGTTGAATATATTAGCCGTTGATTGAGACGGAGTATTTGAAGACCGTAAACCTTCATAAAACAGAAGAACTACTTAAATTTCTGGTTTAGCAGCCAAAAATTTACTGTGGTTCTGTTGTGGTTGGAATTTACGGATTGCAAGGACTTCTCGCTACCGATCTATAAGGTGATTCCTAGGATGTGGTAGGAGGGTGCCTTCGGTTTGTCCAGACCCAGGACAACTTGTATGGACGAATGTCTGACAGAGTATTTCTGTAAGAGTTACGTATGTTGATTTCTTCAAACATACTATAGTTGGTGGCGGACAAGGGCACTTCTCTTAGCTTAACTACTAGAGTATTTTTGTGGACGTCAATTAGTGATTTTCTGACGGATCTGATGATGTGGCATTCAAAGTGAATGGGGGTCAAATGATCTAGAAAGATGACTATAACCTCAAGCCTCACAACCAAGGAAATGACAAAAATCGGGCAGGCAGCATGGCTATGTGGGTCGCGCCCATTAGGGTGTATTGTCACCATCTAGAGAATATTCATATTTGTTACTTCTTTTTATTTCTGTATCTCCCGGGAACGGTTATGTTGCTAGCAACCGTAGGTGACAATATATTCGATACACTCAAGAGAAATGAGTGGTCGGTCATGTGTAGGCCGGGTTGCAAGACGTTCTTGTTGAACCCAGTGTATTCGTTTCTAGAGATACACTATCGGCAGGTGGTCCCATACCTTGTCATAGTTGGAAATCCATTCTCCAATAAGCGCCCGCGGTTTTGATTGTATACTATATATGTAGAGCGTGAGATGCAAGCGTTCTGCTAGATTCTAATTAATTGTATTTAGACACTATTATAATATCACAACAAGATATTGATTTCAAAAATGTTTTGGATTATCGTAAGGTAAAAATCGTCCGTGTTTATGTGTGGATTGGTCTTACGATTATCTTTTCCTTTCGAAATGATTTTAAACTTTAAAATCATGTTGGATGCTACCAATAATTTAGTGAGTTTTCTCACGCTGGTTCACCAGACTGACCTGTGCGTTTGTAATGCTCGGGTCAGACCCAGTTGGGTCAGACCGAGTTGTACAGGTTCAGGATAAGATATAAATTTTAGAAGATAGATGGAGGAGTTCAGACGTATGATTCATATATTATTCCGCTGTGTGTTTTAAACAAGGACAGATTGTTATAACTGTCTGATGTGATGAATGACCACTGTACTCTGATGATTGTAAGTATTATTTCAAGTTTTCAATAAAGATTTATTTCTGTATTATATTTTATTCCGCTGCGATGTGAGACTGTGTGTTATTGTTCTTCTTTTTTCTTCTATTCTTAACTTTCTTTCTATTCCTCATCCTCTTATTTCTTTCTATTAGCTTTCTGGAATTTCGATACTTGAATTAGGACATGGAGTGTATAAATGTCTGGATTCGAGAGTCGAAATTTCCGGGTCGCTACACTGGATCCTACAGGGTCGGTTAACGCTTACTTTAGTGGATTGGTTATTCCTGGACACACGTTTGTCGGTCCTATCGGACCTATCACTTGGCCAGTAGCGACCAATGTTCGGGGCTCCTCGCAATCCATCATCCACATAAGTAAAAATTTATGGGCTCCATACCATGACACCACTTCTTGGTAGAAAGAAACGTCATGCACTCCTTGTGTTCCTTATCTCGTTTCTGACTCATACCAGGGTGTGAGGCTCACGAATTAACGCTATACACAAAGCTATGCTAATTAAAGCCGTGCTTTGATCATCATACACAAGACTCTGCTTTTCAACTAAAGCCTTAATCATTTGCATCTCAGCATGCAACACTGACAATTCACGCCATACAACTGATGTCTATCAATATATAACCTCTAAGCTCGTACGTCACAGAGAAGGGTGTTACAGAAGAGAATAAATTCTCCTCCACCAAACAGATATATATTTAATAGAAATCAATTAACACAGAATGAAATCCAATGTCAGACACACATCCATTTACTAGTTTGTTCTGGGTTTGAATGAAACTGGAGGCACATTATTCCTCGTCCCATATGTCCAATGCAGGAGACAGGCCCTCGCATATTCGATCGATCTAGAAGTACATCTGGATGAGCACCACTTATTACCTTGTCTTTGGTGTACAGCGCAATCAAGACATCAGTAATTATCCACATGATGTGAAGATCTCCGGTCTTCAACCACCGTCTTTAAATCATCGACTTTTAGTCGTTGTATTAGTTATTCAGAATGGGATAAACCCAGTCTTTCCGAATAACTTGCGTATTTTATAATCAATAATCAAGTGCTATAAACACATCATACGCCTTATTCCAATTTAGAATATATTTTTATTCAAATATTCATATCCTTAGGGAAAGGTTCCCATTAATTTTATCAAGGATAAGTTCTTTTAAACTTATTCGTTAATCTTCCTTTGGATATCATTTTCAAAGATTTTATTTTATCTTTTAAAATTCTAAACCAGCTTAAGGTCTATAAAATTAGTCGGGATTATCGAGCCATAACGAAGTAATCCTTTGTATTATTAATCCCAGTCCAAACATATTAATCCCATGGAGAAAAACTGGTAGTACTCCATATCTAACACCCACAGTGCTATTGGTAAATTTAATTACCATTTCACGTTCAAATCTAATTAATTATTTAACTATCGCTTGGAGTAAAACTGGTGGCACTCTGTTCTCGATCATTTCATGAATTCGATAAATTTAATTATCGCATTCTCATTTTTAACTAAATAAAGATTTATTAAAACCCCAACATGGTTTTAATATAAAAAATCATTATTTTATGATTGTTCAACTTTAAGAAATTAATTTTGTCTTTAACTGGGTCAAAGAACCAATGTCATTTAAAACACAGTTCACGATAAACCCAAATCATCTTCCATTAGCTATGGAATCTTCACGGAAAATAGATCAATATATATAGTCGATATAAATTTCCATATCGGACTAATAATATAAATGGAATAATGACAAAACCTTATAAATTCTATATATAGTAACGGTCTTCCTTTATAGAAGCTCATCTCTATTATTACCAAATCGAATTCCATTCAATTCCAATTTAATATATTAAATTGGAACTCTTTATTTTTGAAAATTTCCATTAAATCTTAACAAAAAGATTATAAAGTCCAAATCATATCTTCACTATTAATAGGGTTTAAGAAAAAAGGTCCTTTAAAACATCGTTCACAACAAACCCAAAACATTCTTCCATTTAATTCCAATTATATGTATTAATTGGAAAGCTTCATTAATCTTAATTAAAAGATTTATTCCTTTCTCAACTGAGTTTAAGAACAGTATTATTTAAGACACCATTCACGACAAACCCAAAATCTAGTTTGATTTTAAATACAAGGCTCTGAATAGAAATAATATCAGCTTATATTCAATATAAAATTCTGAAACCAACCAATATTGTATTGCGAATAACGATATTTATATTTTTCAATTTCCCAAAACCATATTCGTATAATCACGGAATCCAATATCGAAATATTCCGAAGCTAATTTCCATTCCAGTTTATTCGTTGGAAAATTCTGGTTATATTGAAACCTTTTACAAATCCAATTTATTATTTCTAAAAATAATTGGATTATTATTCTAGTTATAACTGGTTATTTTGATTAAAATATATTTTTATTTTTCAAAACTAGAATTTTTCATCCAAAATATTTCCAATTTTACATAATTTTCCCGTATTTTTAGTAATTTTATTGAGGCCCTTATAGTCGGTTTCTGATAAGAGCCACCAAACTGTATCCATAGCGACCTTTTCTGAAATTGATTTGGACATAATTAAAAATCCTACCGTTCAAATTTAAATCTCTTATATTCATTGGAAAGATCTTTTCGATACGAACCCAACGGTTCAGGTTTAAGGAGAATCCAGCGATCGTATCTCCCGTTATATCAATTTGAAGTTAATGGTTGAAATTTGCGAACGGTCACAGCGCGGTGCGTTCTATTCAAGCCATTATATGTGTAGGTATATATATATTATATCGTCAATTTCTATTTAAAATGTACTTTATAAATTGTTTATAAATTCATTTTAAAACAATTCCAACTTCATTTTCAATTTTAAATCAAAATTGAATGTTCTATATCATTATAATATTAAAATGATAATATTTTCTAAATGTTTGATTTTGAAATCCATTTCCTTTTCGATATTTATTGTAAAATAAATAAAATTGATTAATCAACCCGTTCAAGTAAAAATGGCGTATTTCTACTTAACTCGTCTCCATATATTTCTACACTTTTGTGTCCATCCAAAATCGGACATCAAAATCATATTTTGATTATTCAGTGAATATTTTTTTAAAATATTCGTCATTTTAAAATATTCTTCATTTCTATATCGGATTGCGACTCAATCAATTACCATATGATTTCAGTTATATGAATTTCTTACATCGCATGTATTCAGCAATAATTATAAATAATCATTCAACATTCAAACATCATCCAGAGTGCAATTTACAACTGTGTAAGCATTTAAATAAATAAATAACGCTCATCAAAGCCTGTCAACCAATCGATTGACATACCACTAAATATTGGGATTAGTGCATGTCAAATATCATCCCAACACCCGTGTGGGGTTTTCAAACAACAACAGTCATTTAAATAGATCACTGGTTAATAAATTTAACCAATTCTAATTCGGTTTAAATTATTATCTACCTAACCAGTTTTCACTATTCAAATAATACATGGATATTTATATCACATCTCAACAACCACAAAGTGTATCCACATTGTTCGAATTACGAGTGTCGTATATTCAAACAACGCTTCTTATGCAGATGAGTTGTGAATAATGCATGTGTTGAACTCAATCAATGTCACATACAACAGATAAAAATCAACACTGGCAATTTCTATATATTTACAGTCATAAAATAAATTAAATAACTATACAAATATTTTAGTGAGAGAATTCTCAAATTGGGTTCTACTCCGTCAATCTTTAATGGAGGATTGTTTTTAATAAAATTAAACCGCCGTTTAATTTTATCAAAAACTGCAACTGCTTCTGTTTCCATTCGAGTCTGTTCTGAAATGTAGTGTATGTTGCCACGATCGCAATGCAACTGAAATTGTCGGATTTGGACCTTGTATGAAAAAGATATACGGTAATTAATACATTTGTTTACAAAAACGAAAATAATAGTTAAATAATTATTTACATTTCCTTAATCACTTTCTTAGCCGCTAATCCCCTGACTAATTATCTTACTCCCCCCGTAACCCCTCAGAAACAAACCCAATGTCGCGCCATAAAACCACCTACTACCGCCTCGTTACCACGTCGGACGCCGATCGAGAATTGCCACCTCGATTGCCGGAGCCTCCTCTTCCGGCGCTGAGAAGAACAGCCAACTTGAGTCCCTGGTGCTACGAATTTCCGATCAAAGCCGCCGCCTTTGAGGCCTAAATCCTCCAGCTCGCTACACGAGATTCAATCATCTCTATATGGAATCAAAGATTTACAATGCCCTTGATTTTTGCTTTAGAATTGTTTTCGAATTGATTACTGGATTTCACGAGAATTGGAGATGAAATATGGAGTGATTTTGGCCCTTCTTTACGTTGGTGGCGGCTACGAATGAGGGTTGACCGCGATGAGAAATGATATAGGGTTTTGACCCATTCCGGATACAATGTGATATGTTTCGTTAGCCAATTCGACTGTTTTGATCATTTTTTCTTTAATTTAAAATATAAATCAATATATTGAATTTTAAATGTACATTTTAATTCACCGGGGCCACATACTAACTCCTAAAATTACAGAAAAATTAAATCTAGCTATGTTTTGACGATGCGGTCCTAACAAAAATTATTTTGTCGAATTTGGAGACCGTTTGAAAAATGGCCCTTTTCCAGTCGATTAAATTAAAACTAAATTTACCAAACGCGTTTAAATTTACTGTGCCCACATGTTAATTCCAAAAATTATGAAATTTGAAACCAACAATAATTTGACATTCCCGATACAACAAAAATTGTTTCGTCGAAAATGGAGGTCGTTTGCAAAATGGCTATTTTTAAGGGTTATTTATTATTTAAAATATATATAAATTCCATAGCAACTATTTCAAATTTTAAACTGGACATAACTTTCAATTTATATTATGAAATATGATTTTTTTTCACATTCATTAGAAAGATATACTTAAATTGATTCAAATGTTTCTTGTTTTACTGAAATCCGATTTATTTTGAATTCTATACATTCAATTGAAGTTTAAAATCGAATTTTCAAACTACCGTGCCATTTCACGCTCATTTTATAATTAGAAAAAAATTATACGTTCTAACTTCGATTTAAATAAAATTTTAGTCGTTATTATTTAAAATAATTCATTTTAAATTTTAAAAATCCATTAAAATAGCTAAAATAAAATTTTAAATTGGTTCAGAAATTCCTGGTTGTTACAGTATCTCCTGGCAACGGTTATGTTTTTATACCAACCGTAAGGTGACAATATATTCGGAACATTCAAGCGAAATGAATGGTTGGTCATGTGTGGCTGAGTTACAAGATGTTCTTGTTGAACTCCAGTGTATCTCCTCTAGAGTACATTGATCGGAAGGTGATTCCATACCTTGTTATAGTGGGAAATCCATCCTCCAATAAGAGCTCATTGTTTTTGATTATATATTATATATGTAAGAGCGTGTGATGAAAGTGTTCTGCTATATTTCTATTGTAACACCCGGCTTTTGTACCAATGCTAACCAAGAGCAATACTAAGTATTACTGTCGGAAAGCATGGAGAATGGGACTCGATAGGGCTAAAAGTTGTACTCACTCCTTTGGACGAACACTGGCACGAGAATTTAAAACTTCTCAACTTACTGTTCTGCTCAGTCTAATTTCAAAGCAATGGTATAAGAAAATTCCCAAGTTACATAGTACAAAATATAATAGAATCAAGCGTAGCACAATGGCAACAGCAAAATACATAATACATATCACAATTGAGTTGTCCGGAATACATAGTCCATAATACATAATACCACTTCTTAAAATCCATAATAGCATACATACCATAATACTACTAGCTACTGATAGTCTAAAGCTACGTAGTCCAAAACCCCAAAACATGGAAAAAGATAAGAATGCTACTACAGTCCACGCAATCTAACCTGCGAACAATCCTCAACCTGACCCGAGGATTGTAAAAACAAATCACATGGGTCGGACTGTTTCCACTGTGAGTGAAGTAAGTATCTATGGACATCGAAATTTGAAAACAAAAGATAAATGATTCCCCATGTGTAAGTCAACATGAGGCGTATGAATGTTACAATATATGAACACTTTAGCATAATCATCGCATTAAATAAGCCATAATCCCACGCATCAGTATTGTATGTAACTCAATACAATACCAACACAATTATCATATGTAAAGCAATATGATAATATAAAAAAATACACACATAGATTAAAATGGCATAAGTATTGTGTGTAACTCAATACAATACCAACACAATTATCATATATAAAGCAATATGATAATATAATAATTACACGTTGGTTAAAATACTGAGTTTCCAAATTAGCTTAGGTAATTTCCCAACATTATCAAAATAAATAAGAAGGTAATAAGGAATTATGGGAACTACGGGATAAATATAACATGACTCATAACATACACCAAATAAATAGACGCTAGTATTGTAAAATCGCAGTGATAGAGCTCGAGCACGCGCGGAGATAATAGAACCGTAACTTATTCATAATGCCATAACACACACCTGGCGATCAACCTAGGGTAACCAAGATGGTCTAAGGCGAAGGCCGCATGCTACCTGTTCACGGTACTACGCATGGGACCCCCACGGCTCCATGTATTGTAGTTCGTGACCCGACGATCGGGAATCCCGATCAAAAAAAAAAATTGCCCAATGTAGCAGACCTTTGACCTTTGGTGGTAGATGGGAGAAATTTAAAACTACCGATTCGGGTAGCAATCCTAAATCGGGTCGACCAAGATGGAGTTTTGGTCCATTGGTACAACAGAGTCCAATATGTCCCAATCTCAAAATCAAAGTATTTTGAAATATTATTTTGTAAATTTATGCCTTAAAAACTCATAGGGTTTATAATGCCAAAACACTACATAAAACCAATCATTGCAACATTCATAAAAGTAAGTTTCATAAAACTCAGTATATTCTCCAAAAAGGTTAACACTTGTACATAGATTACTACTCTTCCGTTTCACTCTAATACACAAGTACCCTATAATACTTATGTATCAAAATGAAACATAGGCATTATTTAGTGTGTTAAACTTAATTGAAATTAACAAAAATATTCAACCATTAAATTTATGAAAAATTTTGCTTTCAAATTTTTTAAAGAAAACAATAAAAAAATTCTAATATAAAACATATAATATTTAAAAAAAGAATCTTATTATGAGACAAGAATAAATTTAAACCAAATTATTATTATTATTATTATTATTATTATTTAATAAAAAACCCAGTTTACTCTGGGTTGCACTAGGAAGCCCGCACGGGCTGTTCGTGCAGCTTGCCTGGTTTGCACTTGCAGTCCACGTAGGTTGCTAGTGCAGCCCGCGTGCGCTGCACCCGCAGCCCACCTGGGCTGCAAAGTGCAGTCATGTGTGGGTTGCACCTACAGCTCTTCTAGGCTGCTAGTGCAGCCGCGGGCAGCACAGTGCAGTCTGCATGGGTTGCACAGTGTAGTCCAGCTTGGGCTGCTTCTACGCAGCCCAGCTGCACTTTAGTGCAGCCATCTGCACCATGGTTGCAGCTCATGGAGCTACAGCCGCAACTTCCCCCTTTCAAAACTGAAAATTTCAGTTTTTGTTTTCGCTGTAAAGAATCAAAAAATCAAAATTTCATATTATTTTTTTGAATGAATGACAAATTGCTCCCCTATGAGGCATTCAAACATACACCTTGCATGGAGTAAAATAGCATGCGTGCAACAAGTTTCATTATACAAACCCTTCAACCTTCCAATACTACAACAAGTACCTGTGCATTTAAAGCGCTTAACGGTTCTATAGCAGTAGAGATGTAAAAGCTGTAGCGGGGATAAAGCGGGGTAATAGAGGTGCAAAAGTGTTAATTAGATGTAAAACTGTAACTAAAATTAAATAATTATCATTCTCGCATCATTTGTGTACAAGAAAGGAATATAAATTATATTATATAACAAGATCAAAGAATATCATGGTTATGCACTCTAGATGAGAGGATTACTACAGATTTCTATCTTATATAAGGCACTTATGACTTAAATTAGCCCTTTAAAATAACCTTTTTGATTTATTTTAAAAGAGAACTTGTCAAATCATCCTTTGTATTTTAATATTGCTAAAACGGGGGCTAAATAACGCTGATTTAGCGGGTGCAGTGGAAAATAGCGGAGCTTTAAGCGAAGCTAAGTTCTCTATTTACAAGAATTGAAAGAACCCAAGAAGATTGAATAGGTTTAGGGAATACTTACTGAATTGGAAATCTTCTTTTATCTTCAATTTGTATAAGAATTTGATTGAATAGGAAGATTAGGGATGAGAGAAATTTCAGATTTCTATTTCTATACCTCGGTTGTTTTTGACTGAGAATAAAAATATGTTTCTTTCTATTTCTAATCGAGAGAAAGGAGGGGTTGTGGTCTTTTATTCATAGGCCCCTCTCTAGAACTTTCCCAACCCAAAGCCCCCCTCTTTTTTCTTTCTCTTTTATTTTCTTATGCAATATAATGATTATACTCTGTCTCTTTATGAGATATTTCTTTTTTTCCTCCTTATTCAATTGGTTTCTAGAGTACTCATCAAAATATCTTTTAAAATGCATGCTTCCTTATATGTATTTTTATTTTGTTTACACTTTTTCCTTTTAAATTAATATAAAAGTTCTTTCTCTCCTCTTTTTATTTCAAATGCACATTTGAAAACTAACACACAAAAATAGTGTGTTATTTAAACTTCTCATACATAAAGGCAAAATTTATTTATGTAGTCATAAAAAATATTTTTAATTAAATTTTTTCCCTTTTAAAATTGCTATTTAATCAAAAACAATAAATTTTATTGTTGTTTCAATAAAACATTCAACCTTTTACATCAATTACATACGCAAAATAATCCATAAAACATGTATTTTCCTCTCATCCAAAATATATGTTTCGCTTTTATTTATTTATTTATTCATTATTATATATATATATATATATATATATTTACTCTAAATTGCCAAATTAATGAGTTGATTCCCAATTCAATATCCCTAAGAAAAGTGGGTTGTTACAGACTTCCCCCTTACAAAAATTGCATCCTCGTAATTTCTACGTAAGGGATACATCTGTAAGAAAATTATAGATTCAACTCAAAACAATAGGACATACCTTACCCAAGCGCCAAACAATTTAGGATAATGCCTCTGCATCGATTCTTTAGTTTCCCAAGTGCAAACCTTTGGATTACTTGACCATTGCACCTTAACTAAAGGAACCACTTTACTTCGAAGCTTTTTCGTCTCAGAGGCAATAATAGGAATAGGCTCTCGAGTAAAAGTCATGTTAGGAGCGATCTCAAGCTGCTGCAACTACTTTGGCTCTATAACTTCTTCAGAATCCCTTAAACACTTTCTCAAGTGAGACACATGGAAGACGTTATGCAACTCGATAAGTGTTAGGGTAAGGCAACTCTATAGGCAATCTTTCCAACATGCCCCACAATATGATAAAGGCCAATAAATCTTAGAGCAAGCTTACCAGCCCTACTGAACCTCATTACTCCTTTTCAAGGAGTAGTCTTCACTAATACATGATCTCCAACACTGAACTCCAAGTCTTTTCTTCGTTGATCTGCATAGGACTTTTGTCTTCTTGTTCCTCTTTCATCCTTATTCTAATTAGGTCCACCTTCTCAGAGGCTTCATGCACAGTGTCAGGACCAAGCACCAACCTATCCCCAGTTTCAAGCCAGCATGAAGGAGATCTACGGGTTCTTCCATACAATGCTTCAAAAGGAGTCATGCCTATACTGGATTGAAAGCTATTATTATATGCAAACTCGACCAAGTATAGATGGTCCTCCCAAGACCCACCAATATCAAGAAATACAAGAATGCAACAAATCCTCCAATATCTTGTTAATCCGCTCAGTTTTCCCATCGGACTGAGGGTGATATGCTGAGTTGATATTCAACTTCGTACACAAAGATGACTATAAGCTGCTCCAGAATCCACTAGTAAATAATGGATCCTTATCACAAACTATAGCACTAGGTACACCATGGAGACGAACAACTTCCTTCACAGATAGCTTCACCAAATAAGGAGCAGTCCTTCGCGACTTGACTGGGATAAAATGGGAAGGTTTAGTCAAATGATCCACCACCACCCATATGCTATCATTCCCTTGCTTTGACCTTGGTTATCCATCAATAAAGTCCATGGATACATAAACAAATCATTGATATTTATAGCATTACACCAAAGGATCCAAGTATAAATGAACAATTTAGAATCTTAAATTCACTTATACCTGATCCCATTTCCATAGAGGAATCTCCAATGGCTGAAGAAGACCAGTATGCTTTTGGTGCTCACACTTCATCAATTGGCAGCTAATATGTTTCTTCACAATCTTGCCTATATCGCACTTCATACCTTCCCAGTAATATAGATGTTTCATGTCCATATACATCTTACTGCCACTTGAATGAATGGTATGTTGCGAACAATCGCAATCACTCATCGCCTCATGCCTAAGACCTGCAACATTAGGTACAAAGATCTTTCCCTTCTTCCTTAAACGTCCCTGAGCATCCAACTCAGATCCCTTCAAATCATCAGCATCATCTCCATTCTTCAGCCGATGAATACGCTCTAAAGCAATGGGATCTTCTATCTGAGCATGAGAAGTCCTATTCATTAGGCTCGGTCTCATAACCAAATTGGCTAGCATTCTTCCAGAGCTATGGGTGGGCATATTACAGTAGATTCCACTGGAAGCCAACACCTCCAAGTCTCGCTATTCAACTATCATTATTGATACAACTGCCTAGTATTTACAGTTAAGAGCATCTGCTACACCATACCTTTTCCATGCGTATACTGAATGTCAAAATCATATGCTGTCAATAACTCCAAGCATCTTTGCTAGAGCATATTCAGCTCCTTTTGAGAAAAGAGGTATTTCAAAGACTTATGATCAGTATAAAGGGCAAACCGCTCACCCATAAGATAATGTCGCCATAGCTTCAAAGACTACTGTCGGCAGCTTCAAATCATGAACATCATATCTAATCTCATTGGGTCTTAATTGTCGAGATGCATAAGCTACAACTCGTCCCTTCTGCATAAACACAACATCTAGTCCAAACCCACAAGCACCAGTATAAACCACAAGATCCTGGTTGGCTTCTGGGATCACCAAAACTGGTGCATTAGTGAGAATCTCCTTCAACTTAGAGAAAGCTTCTTCACATTTATCTGTCCACTCAAACTTTACACCCTTCTTCGTCAGCCTTGTCAAAGGAGTGACATTCTTCAAAAAATCCTTAACAAAGTGATGATAATATCCTACTAGATCGAGGAAGCTTTGAATCTCTGTAACGGTCTTGGGCCTTTTCCAATTCTGTATTGCTTCTATCTTAGAAGGATCCACAGCTAGACCAGTTTCAGATATAATATGGCCTAAGAACTTTACCTCCTTCTGCCAAAAGTGGCATTTGGAAAACTTTTCTTTCAACTTATGTCCCCTTAAAGTCTCCAAAACAACCCTCAAATAACCTTCATGCTCTTGCTCAGACTTAGAATATACTAAGATATCATCAATGAAGACCAAGACAAATCTATCAAGATAACTCCTAAACACTCTATTGATAAGGTCTACAAAGTATGCAGGAGTATTTGTAAGCCTAAATGGCATTACCAACCATTCATAAGAGCCATATCGAGTGCGAAAGGCAGTGGAGGGATGCTGTCTTCCGCTACTCACAACTGATGGAATCCAGTGGCTAAGTCGAGCTGGGAAAAGACTTCTGCTCCACTTAACTGATCAAAAAGATCATCAATACAAGGTAGTGGATACTTATTCTTTACAGTCAGCTCATTGAGCTTTCTATGATCAATGCACAAGCGGAGAGAGCTATTAGCCTTCTTCAAAAAGACTGCGGCAGCTTCCCAAGGAGAGCTAGTTGATTGGATAAACTGCTTCCCTTCCAATTCAGTCAACTTCTTTCGAAGCTCCTCCATCTAAACACGAGGCATACGATTAGGTGGTCTACTGACTGGTTGGGCTCCATGGATAATATCTATGCGAAACTCCATAGCCCTCTTAGGTGGTAAGCCGGCAACAGGCTCAAACACATCACCAAAATCCCTAGCAACAAGAACTTTGGCTATCTCATCATCCTCTCATGACTCAATGGAATAGAGAAAACTATGAGCATTAGGGCCTTGCGTACCAAGTGTTATATTTACGAGCCCTTTGAAAGATGGATATTTCAAGGTAACAACTCTGTCTAAGCAAGAAAGATGAGCCTCATATCGTTCCAACCAATCTATCCCTAAGATAATATCAAAGCCAAGATACTCAAACACATGCAAGTCACATGAGAAAGAGTGTCCACCTAAGAAGAGCTCAAGGTTCTTGCAAAACATTCCAAGTGTTGTTGAACCGCCAATAGGATTCTCAACCCTTAGAGATGTGACAAGATAAACTACTTCCAAAGCATATCTATTAAATAAATCTTTACATATAAAAGAGTGTGAAGCACCAGTGTCAAAAGTATGCAAATGAAAGTATCTCTAAATGGGATTGTACCTTCCATTACTTGCTTTCCCTTCCTCTTGCTCGGACCTAGATCT
The DNA here is from genome assembly GCA_030737875.1 of Allium sativum. Taxonomy (NCBI): domain Eukaryota; kingdom Viridiplantae; phylum Streptophyta; class Magnoliopsida; order Asparagales; family Amaryllidaceae; genus Allium; species Allium sativum. The sequence continues at coordinate 439,338,119 of CM060912.1, forward strand.
CCATCCATCACATGAAGCCTAGCCGCTTGCTTCTTCTTCATGAAATGCGGACAATTGTTCCATAGATGACCAGTCTGGTGACACTCATAACATTCTCTTTGAGGACAAACATTAGAAAAATGCCCCTTTGCTCCACACTTATAGCATTCCACTCCACCTTCACCTTGCTTTTGTGAGCCTGAAGCTTGTCCCTTCTTTTGCTTATTTTGAGAATTATGCTTCTTCTTAGGTAAAAATGGAGCTTTCCTCTTAGGTGCGGAGCTCTGTCTATTTTGTGGTGCATCGTCATCTCTCTCACGATACAAATCTTCATACCTCAAAGCCAAATCAACAATCTCATCAAAAGTCAATCAAAGCTGGGTCAAGAGTTGTTCCCTCAGCTTCCTGTATAGACCATTCACAAATTTTTGATTCTTTTTGAATTGGGTGTTGATTAATTCTGCACCATAGTTAGAGAAGGAATTGAAGGTATTGACGTACTTCTGAATTGACAAATCCCTCCGCTTAAGATCAATAAATCTACGAGTAAGGATAGCCTTCTCTGCCTCTGGAACGAACCTCAACTCAAAACGTTCCCTAAATTTTTACCATGTGAGCTCCTTCCTTCCCTCTCAGCATTCACAATATCAAAACAATCAAAGGCATTGCCGTAGAGGAAGCTAGAAGCAATCTCGACCTTTTGATGGTCAATCACACCCATGTGTCCAAAAACGCGCTCACAAGTCTTATGCCAGGCCTAAACTTCAACAATACCTTCATTTCCAAGGAAAGTCTTCGCTCCAAGACTCATAACGTCCTTACACAAACGAGCGAAATCAACTCTAGGAGCGGGTGTGGCTTCTGGCATGTTCCGCATCAACTCCAACCACTGCTTCATCGTCAAACGGGGAGGTCTTCTAGCCATTTTTCTCACTACTCTGCATATAGTGAGAAATATCATTAAGCTGGAATTAAAACAATACTCACATTAGATCATTTAAAGATTGGGGTTTCGGTTCAGGTATGTACAAGTATTATTATATGATGGGAGTGATACTATAAAATAAACAGACATGTATGATGTTTCTACTTTCTTGTGCTAATCCAAGTTCTAAATATATTTTGTACCATGTCAAACCTTGGCTATGATACCAACAATGTAACGCCCGACCCTTATACCCAGGCTAGCCAAGAGCAATACTAAGTATTACTGCCGGAAAGCACAGAGAATAGGACTTGATAGGGCTAAAATCTGTACTCATTCCTTTGGACAAACACTTCCACGAGAATTTAAAACTTCTCAACTTACCATTTGTGCTCAGTCTAAGTTCAATGCAAAGGTATAAGAGAATTTCCCAAGTTACATAGTACAAAATATAATAGATTCAAGCACACCACAATGACAACAGCAGAATACATAATAAATATCACAATTGAGATTTCTGGAATACATAGTCCATAATACGTAATACCACTTCCCAAAATACATAGTAGCATACATACCATAATACTACTAGCTATTGATAATCCGAAGCTGCATAGTCCAAAACCCCAAAAAATGGAAAAAGATAAGAATGTTGCTACAGTCCATGTAACATAACCTACGAACAATGCTCAACCTGACCAGAGGATTGTAAAAACAAATCACATGGGTTAGACTGTTTCTAGTGTGAGTGAAGTAAGTATCTACGGACATCGAAATTTGATAACAAAAGATAAATGATGCCCCATGAATAAGTCAACACGAGGCGTATGAATATTACAATGTGTGAACAATTTAGCATAATCATCACGTTAAATAAGCCATAATCCCACGCATTGGTATCGTATGTAACTCAATACAATACCAACACAATTATCATATGTAAAGCAATATGATAGTATAAAAAAGTACACACATAGATTAAAAAGGCATAGGTTTTGTTTGTAACTCAATACAATACCAACACAATTATCAATATAAAGAAATATGATAATTACATGTTAGTTAAAATACTGGGTTTCCAATTAGCTTAGGTAATTTCCAAACATTATCAAAACAAATAAGAAGGTAATAAAGAATTATGGGAACTATGGGATAAATATAACATGACTCATAACATATACCAAATAAAAAGATGCTAGTATTGTAAAATCATAGTGGTGGAGCTCGAGCGCGTGCGGAGACGTCAGCACCGTAACTTACTCATAATGCCATAACACACACCTGGCGATCAACCCAAGATAACCAAGACATTCTGAGGCGAAGGTCGTATGCTACCTGTTCACGGTACTACGCGTCGGACCCTCATGCCTCCATCTATTATAGTTCATGAACGCCGATCGGGAATCCCGATCGAAACAACAAAATTGCCTAATGTGTAACACCCCGTAATTTTGAAACGGGATATAAGTGATAATTAAATAATAATTAATTGCTAAAAGAAGAATTGGGTGAAACAGTTTACGCTGTTGTGTTCATCTCGGAATTCTTCTTGAGATAGAGTCCGAGTTTGCGTAAAACGGATGCCGTATGAAGGAGATATGGACGAACGAAGTTAGACAGAAAAACCGGAAATGGGCCAGAATACAATGGTGCACTTGTGAAGTGCGCCATTACAAAAATGCACTGGCGCACCTGCCAAGTGCTCCCATACCGAGGGTAGTCCAGCACATCATTCTGGAGTGCTCTGTGATGACGTGTCTTTTTCTGATTTGCTGGATGACCTGTCTTCGAGCTGTGTGACTCTGATGACTCCTAGACTAATCTAAAGGCTAGAATTAATCCTAGACATCTATATATATAACTAAACCTAAACCCTAATTCATATCAATTACTTATGATGCATTTATGCTGTTGAACTCTCAATTCTCTTAGCCGCCACCTCTAAAACCTAAATCATATTAGAAGTTCTTCATCAACGATCGACTTTGAAGATTAATCAACATCAAATTAGAGTTTCTGCAACAACAACGATTCAATTATCTTTTCTAATCCTAGCAATGTAAGTCCACGTTATTTTCAGATCTGAATACCTGATTGTAATCTTGACATGTAATAAAATGAATCGAAGTCTATGCCTGATTGTAACATAATCTTTTTAGATTTATCTCTATCCTTCTATTGAATCTATGATTTTACATGCCTAAGAAGTTATTATATCGATTCAATCGTGCCAATCTTTGTTGAACGTCGGATATATAATCCTTCTAGGTTCATGATGTTATTCATATCCGATTTATATGTCTACGAGGTTATTTCTATCAGTTTATTTCAGATCTATCTTTGTTATACATCAATTCTAACGGATCTGTAATCCTTTTAAATCCATAATGTTATATTTGGCAGATCTATCATTATAACGCCTGTTTTTATGCCTACTCTCGTTTATGTTCTTTCTTCCCCCTTTATTTTATGAATCTAGATTAACCTAGAATCTAGACCAAATCTTATTATACGTGCGACTGGAATGCGGGGATATCGGGGAATAATCTATTTGGTAATAGTGGAACATAATTTGTAACTTGTGATTTGGGGCATAATTGTTATTGTTGCAAACTTAGGGTAAATTGGAATATTAAATCTAGATTGGGCGGAAATTGTAAATTGGAATATTAAATCTAGGTTGGGTATGACTATTGGTTGGGACGCCAAGCATAATGTATATTGCGATCTTGGGGCATGACTATTATTTTAAATTTGGGAAGATTGGGTGTAATCTATTTTGAGTAATAACTTGTAATTGAATTTGTTGGGCATAACTTGGGAATTGGAACATAACTAGTTTGTGAATTTGGGATAATTAGCATATAAAATATAGACTTGGACATGTATGGTAAAAATGTAAATTAGCTAAATATGAACGTGCCTAACCCGAGGTTAGATTGAGCTGCGGTGTAAGACTGCCCGGTACCGCCCGGCACATCCACCGACAACAACAGTGTAGATCTAATGTGAGAGATTAGCACATTAAGCCCAAAACCCGAGGTTAGAATGAGTTTGCGGTAGAAGTCTGCCCAGAACCGCCCAGCACATCCAGCAACTGCAAACAACAGTTCTAATGTGAGAGGTTGAGGCATTAATGAATGAATTAATGCTAATAAACGGACATGCTAAGAATGGTAGGGTTAAGTTAACACAAGAAGGCCATACTTAACCAATATAACATGACAAGTGGTAGGGTTAAGTATCACAAGAGGGCAACACTTAACCAATGTAACATGACAAGTGGTAGGGTTAAGTAAAACAAGCGGGAAACACTTAACCAATGTAACATGACAAGTGGTAGGGTTAAGTTAACACTTAACCAATGAACGAGTGGGGTTAAGTTAATGGGAAACACTTAACCAATATATCATGATGAACGAATGGGGTTAAGCTAAGGGGAAACACTTAACCAATATAATATGATGAATGAACAGGCTTAAGTTAACAGAAAACACTTAACCAATTACAACATGATGAATGAGAAGGGTTAAGTTAATAAGAAACACTTAACCAACATGACATGGCACGTGGATGGGTAAAGTTAACTTGAATGGATGGATAACACTTAGCCAATTTTGGGGGTATACGAATAGACCCTAGAAAACCCTAGTAATGGGGATCTATTTCAGCAGTAACCCACATAGATGTATCACGGTACCCTGAAACTAGGCTGGGTGGGGTACGATTACTGGGTTGATTATAAGCGGTCAAAATAGCGGCAGGAGGTGTAGCAGTGTAATTCCGACAGAGTATGGGCGTGCACGTGTTCCGGAGTGGAAAAGCAGGCACTAGGCATCAGTAGTATACACTGTGCATCTAGTATTTGCGTCGGGTTGCTATCATAGGGATTGATACACCTTATGGTGGGACCATCACAGGGTATCTACACGTAGAAGAGGGCCGATTGACACAGACACAAGGAAAATTAATACAAGTAGGGAGCCGATCGATAGGGTAGTACGGGTACATATAACATCTTCATGGCAATTAGGCTGGTTGAGGTAAGATCCTCATACTAGATGTACACCTGAAGGCTACCACAATTATGGGGTTGGGATCACCTTATTTTATAACGCAGGATACTAGTTGGGACACTAGTAGGGCTAGTGCAGCCCGCGTGCGCTGCACCTGCAGCCCACCTTGGCTGCACAGTGCAGTCCTGTGTGGGCTACACCTGAAGCCCTTTTAGGTTACTTGTTCAGCCCGCGTGGGCTATACTCGCAGCCCACCTGGGCTGCACAGTGAAGTCCGTCTGGGCTGCACAGTGCAGTCCAGCCTGGGCTGCTTCTATGCAACCCAGTTGCACTGTGGGGCAGCCATCTGCAGCTCATGGAGCTGCAGCCACTCCTTCCCTCTTTCGAAACTGGAATTTTCAGTTTTTTTTCGCGGTAAAGAATAAAAAAAATTCATTTTTTTCTTCAACGAATGACAAATTGCTCCCCTATGAGGCATTCAAACATACACCTTGCATGCAGTAAAATAGCATGCATGCAACAAGTTTCATTGTACAAACCCTTCAACCTTCCAATACTACAACAACCCATTCAAATCCATTTTCAACGACCAAGACTTCAGAAATAAACCATACTTAAGGGAGAAGGAGCCAACATATAACTATGTAACCTTTATTCCAACATGCATACACAGATCAAACCAAAAAGAGAATAAAAATTAAAACATCACTCACCTACAACACCAAAAAGCAATCTTGAAGCCCTATGAAAGCTTGCTTTTGATTGCAATCCTTTTACCTTCCCAATTCAAACAAAGAATCGAAAACCCCTAAGTTCTCTATTTTCAAGAATTGAAAGAACCCAAGAAGATTGAATAGGTTTAGGGAATACTTACCGAATTATAAATCTTCTTTTATCTTTAATTTGTATAAGAATTTGATTGAATTGGAAGATTGGGGATGAGAGAAATTTTAGATTTATGTTTCTATTCCTTGGTTTTTTTTTTGATTGAGAATAAAAATACGCATCTTTCTGTTTCTAACCGAGAGAAAGGAGGGGTTATGGTCTTTTATTCATAGGCCCCTCTCTTGAAATTTCCTAACCCAAAGCCACTTTTTTTTCCTTTCTCTTTTATTTTCTTATGCAACATAATGATTATACTGTCTCTTTATGAGATATTTCTTTTTTTCCTCCTTATTAAATTTGTTTCTAGAGTATTCATCAAAATATCTTCTAAAATGCATACTTCCTTATTTTATTTTGTTTATGTTTTTTCCTTTTAAATTAATATAAAAGTCCTTTCTCTCCTTCTCTCTTTTTTTTCAAATGCACATTTGAAAACTAACACACATAAAAATAGTGTGTTATTTAAACTTCTCATACATAAAGACCAAACTTCTTTATGTAATCATAAAAAAATATTTTTAACTAAATTTTTTCCCTTTTAAAATTGTTATTTAATCAAAAACAATAAACTTTATCGTTGTTACGATAAACATGTGTTAGCCTGCTTTGTGCCCAGGCTACTCAAAGCAAAGGACTTGAGTATGAACATGCATTGATCAACAATCGCTCAGATGAAGTGGCGGAATAAAGAAAAACCTGGATTTTGGCATTTGTGAAGACTGGTTCGTGACACCCCCTAGGACCGGTTCATGACACCCCTCTAGGGTCGGTTCGTGACACCCTCCTTGGGTCGGTTCGTGATACCCCCCTGGGGTCTGTTCGTGACACCTCCCTAGGGTCGGTTCATGATACCCTTAGGGTCAGTTCGTGATACCCCCCTGGGGTAGGTTCGTGACCCGCTCATGCCCCTCATTTACGACCAGGCTCGTGACATAAGGTCACGACCTGACCTGACCTTGCCATCAGGAAGGAATGGCGAGGGATTGGTCAAGCTCCACGTCTCTCACGAACCACATTCTACAGATCTGGTGACACGTGTTAATAAATGCTACTTTGACCACTTCTCCACTTGCTCACGAACCGCTCCAAGATTTCTAGGAAGGATGACATGTGTCCTCACGAACCAGCTACAGAAATTGCCTATAAATAGCCCAGGACTTGACATTTTTTGGGGACTTTTGACATCTCTTTGTTCATGGTTGTCATGCCCAACATTTCTCCTGAATAATCACCATTTCCTTTAATTAAAATCAATGAATTCATATAGAATTATTCATTGAATTTGAGTATGTGAGGCAATATTTATTGTAATTGTAATCTATGAGCGAAATGAGAAAATATGAAGTGGATGTAGGCCCGTTAACGCCGAACCACTATAAAAATCTCAATGTCTTGTTTTTTTTCCGTATTTTTCGGTTATTTCTTCATATGCTGTGCACTAAATATGACAATTTGAGTGTTAGGACCATTTTTTGGTCTAACAACATGCAACCTTTTACATCAATTACATATGCAAAATAAGCCATAAAACATGCATTTTCCTCTCATCCAAAATATATGTGAAATGACCAAAACTTCCCCTTACGGGAAAGCCCGGATTGCTTTGAGAACATGACTCATCATAACATAAACAAATGAACATTTCATTGCTATTACAATAATTACCTCAGAGTAAAAGAATATTCTAGAGTGTGAATAAATATTACAGCATAAAATATCATAGATTTACAATTTCTAAAGAGTGAAAAATATAATACATGAATAAAATGTGCAGTGGAAAATATCTACAACCACAACTGAAAGAGATATACGGATACAAAGCTTTCCGAATATAGCTCCAGCTGTAATCCAGGATCCTATGAAAAGAAGTATCTGCGAAAACCAAAAACTACTAGTTGCCCGTGTGGAAAATATGGCCACCCAGAGTTTAGGTAGAAACAATGAACTTCGAGTCAGTCATGGGACTGGTGTGAGAACTAAAACAGTTATTAACTTTATTTTAAAGTATGGTAAGTCACGGGACCATGCCATATAACACGGAATGGGTTTACTCCACATGAATCTCAGTTTAAAATAAAACAACGTAATGCTTTTTTGGAAAAAAGAAGCTATTATAAGACTCAGGTCCCATCACACAATGCAGCGCAAGCCGGAGGATAGAGTTTTCCCTTATAATAACCAAACATGCTTGGTACATTTAAAACAAATCATTTTGATATTACTATAAGTGCATAGTGTCAAAATCAACTTCAAATATAAATGTATCAATCATAGACGGCATGGGTACCATATATCATGTCACTATACTAGTTCTACAACTAAAACCGAAAAGTCACGTATTGGAAATTGGATTTCCATCTATGACTCAAGGCAAGGGATGTCTCCTCACCAATTCGAGACACTCTAGCGAATGTCTCAGGGCTCGTACACTGGCAAATCCTTGGATCTTCAAGGCCAATCCACACTTACTTTTGTGGATTAGTTATTCCTGAACACACATTTCCCGATCCTATCGGACCTCTAAAATGGTCAGTACGTCGACCATATAAAGAGCCACTAGGGACTCAAATCCGAGGCGCCTCGCAATCCATCATCCACATAATTAAAAATGTTTGGGCTCCATACCATGACACCACTTCTAGTTAGAAAGAAACGCATACACTCCCTGCAGTCGCGATCCCGTTTATAATTCATACCATGTGTGAGCCTCGCAAATTAACGCTATACACAAAGTTATGATATTTATAGTTGTGCTTTGATCATCAACCACAAGATCTTCTTTTCAACAAAAGCCTATCCTTTGCATTTAGCATGCCACATTGACAATTCATGCCATGCAACTGATGTTTATCAATATATAACCTCTTAAGCACGTACGTCTAAGAGAAGGGTGTTAAGCAAGAGAATAAATTCTCCGCCACCAAACAGATATATATTTAATAGAAATCAATCAACACAAAATGAAATCCAACGTCAGACACACATCCATTTACATGTCCGTTCTGGGTCAGAGCAAAACCGGAGGCACCTTATTCCTCATCCCATATGTCCAATACAAGAGAGAGGTCCTCGCATATCCGGTCGATCTCCAAGTATGTCTGGACCGTCACCACTTATTACCTTGTCTTGGGTGTACGTCCCAATCAAGACATCAGTAATCATCCAAATGATGTGAAGATCTCTGGTCTTCAACCACCATCTTCATCGTTGACATTTTGTCGCCATATCAGTTGTTTGGAATGGGATAAACCCGGTCTTTCCAAATAACTCGCGTATTTTATAATCAATAATCAAGTGCTATAAAAACACATCATACGCCTCATTCCAATTCAGAATATTCACATTACTAGGGAAAGGTTCCCATTAATTTTATCAAAGATAAATTCTTTTAAATTTATTCTTTAATCTTCCATTGGATATCTATTTCAAAAGATTTTATTTTATCTTTTCACAATTCTAAACCAAATTAAGGTTTATCAACTAGTCAGGATAAGCGAACTTTAATGAAGTAATCATTTATTTAATTTAACCCAATCCCAATCTATCCATCCCATGGAGAAAAAATGGTAGTACTCCATATCTAACACCCGCGGTGTTATCGGTAAATTTAATTACCATTTAACGTTCAAATCTAATTAAAGATTAAACTATCACCTAGAGTAAAACTGGTGGTACTCCATTCTCGATACTTTCATGAATTCGATAAAGTTAATTATCCCATTCTCATCCAATCTAATTAAAGATTCATTAAAACTCTAATTCAGTTTTAATCTCAAAAATCATTACTTAATGATTATTCAAAATTAAGAAATTAATCTTATCTTTAACTGGGTTAAATAACTAATGTCATTTAAAACACAACTCACAATAAACCCAAATCAGCTTCAATCAACTATAGAATCTTCACGGAAAACAGATCAATATATAATCGATATAAATTTCCCTATCCAATCAATACTATAAATGGAATAACGGCAAAGCCTTTTAAATTCCATATATAGTAACAGTCTTCCTTCACAGAAGCTCATCTCGATTATTACCAAATCGAATTCCATTCAATTCCTATTTAATATGTTAAATTGGAAACTTTACTTTGGAAAATTTCCATTAAATCTTAATAAAAAGATTTATAAATTCCAAATCATCTCTTCACTGTGAATTGGGTTAAAGAACAAATGTTATTTAAAACATTGTTCATGATAAACCCAAAAATCCAGTTTCGATTCCATTCCAATTAAATATCAATTAATTGGTAAACTTCTCTAAATCTTATTTAAAAGATTTATTCATTTTTCATCGGGGTTAAAGAACAGTGTTATTTAAGACACCATTCACGACAAACCCAGAATCCACTTTGATATTAAATATAAGGCTCTAAACAGAAATTATATCATCTTACATTCAATATCAAATTTTGAAACCAAAACATATCGTATGGGGAATAACGATATATATCTATCTTCCAAATTCCTCCACAATAACCATATAGTCACGGAATCCAATATCAAAGTATCCCGAAGATGATTTATATTAAAATCCATTCCAATTCATACATTGGAAAATTCTGGTTAGATTAAAATCATTCACAAATTCAATTTATTTATTTAAAAAGGTTGGATTATCTTTCTAGTTAATAACTAGTTCATTTTGATAAAAATATATTTTTATCTTTACAAACGTGGAATTTTTCATCCAAATTCTTTCCAAATCATTTATTATGATTTTACCCAAATTATTAATATTTTTAATAATTTTATCAAGGCCCGTACAGTCGGTTTCCAATAACAGCCACCGAACTGCGTCCATAGTGACGTTTTCCAAATTTGATTTGGACATAATTCCAAATCCAACCATTAGATTTTAAATCTCTTATATTAATTGGAAAGCTCTTTCCAATACGAACCCAACGGTTTTGATTTTAGGAGAATCCGTCGGTTGTATCTCCCATAATGTCAATTCGAAGTCAATGGTTGAAATTCGCGAACGGTCGCAGCGCAGCGTGTTCTATTCAAACCATTAATATATATATATATATAATATTTCGTTCAAAACGTATTTTATATATTCATTCTAAAAACAATTCTGACTTTCATTTCAATTTTAAATCAAAATTGAATACTCCTTGTCATTATAATATTTAAATGATAATATTTTCGAAATACCAGATTTTGAAATCATTTCCCATTTTTGATATTCATTATAAAAATGAGTAAAATCGATATAAAAATTGTTCACGTTAAAATGGCGCATATATAATTAAGACGGCTTCAAATATTTCAATATTTTCATTTCCATCCAAAATCAGACATCAAATTCACATTTTGATCCTTTACTGAATTTTAATTTAAAATATTTGTTATCTTAAAATATTCTTTATTTAAAAAAAATTCGTTATTTCCTAATTGGAATGAGACCCAATCAATTGCCATATAATTTTATATATATGTATTTCATACATAACATGTATACAACAACAATGATAAACAATCATCCATCATCCACAGTGCATTTTACACTGTATAAGCATTAAAATAAATAAATAACGCTTACTACAATCTATCAACCAATCGATTAACACACAACTAAACAATTGGGATTAGTGTACGCCAAATATCATCCCAATACCCATGTGGGGTTTCAACCAACAAATATTGAATATTATTTGTGCAGTTGGGCAATATGTAAATTTTATCATCCCAATCAATGTCAGTTAAATAGGTGTACACAAATAAATCTTCCGATTTGTAAATGAATATTTATTTTCATTTCAGGAGAATTTTATGCCGTTCACATATATGTTAAAAATTATATTTTCAATGATAAAATATTTATTTCAACACTTGACTATTTTATATAGTTCATACATTCAATAAAAACGATATTTTTATTGTTCAAACATTTTATTCAATACATGAATTTTTTTAATAGTTTATTACAGAAAATTTCGGCATTATAACAGCATGATATTAGAACTGGAATAATGTCTAGCATTATCCCTCTCCTGATACTGCATTGCACCATACACAATCACCAATCACAATTAATATATCATAATACAATCAATTTTCCCATAATACAATCCAAAAAAAACAAACAACTATGGTTTGTACAAATAAATAGTGTTAGGATCTACTAAGCCCTGTCTACAACTTAGGATATATTTAACTGTAAAATTGTTTGAGTGAGAAGGTGTTCTCATATTGGGATCCACTCTACCACGCTTTTCTGACGTTCTGATTCACTGTTCTGATCCCAGAATTTGTAAACGAGCTCCAAACTTCACACTATTTTTTTCTTAGCTAAAACGCGCTATTCTGGATAACTTTCCCCTAGTGGCCTTTCTTCCGAAAATGCTCTAACTCACAGAATTTGCGGAAAGACAGCATTTGGACAACAGAATTTGGATGTGTTTACTTAACAACTCCGCAATCCAAAATACGGCTTCCATATATCCAAATCGAGGAGACAAACGAGATCTTCGACTTTGGCACTGTGGAGTTTTGGCCAGAAGTGCACGGTTAGGGAGTTATTGAGGCGGGAAAGTCAGGGGGTTAAATGTAAAACGGGAAATTATAAAAATTGAATTTTTAAGATGAAGGGGCCCCACTGGTTGGACTGGGGTGGCAGGTAGCGGTGCTTGGCTGAGGGGAGGTGGCAGGGGGTATGCGGCGGTCGGAGGTAGGGCCAGAGGCAGCGGCTGTGGTGATAAATGGGCAAGGGTTGGCGGTTTTGAAGGGGAGAGAGAAGGAGGAGGCCGGAGGAGGAGGCGATAGTCAGAGGGGGTGCGGCGGCAGGGTGGAGAAGGCGGGTCAGGCTGAGGCATGATCGGGTTTCTTTTTTTTCATGATGAATGAAGAGAGAGGGAAGGGGTTGACCTAATATATATATATATATATAATTATATTCTAATTTGAAAAAAAGTTGATTTTCATTTGAACTCCAAATTAAACCCAACGACTGTCGTCCCTAGCCAAATACCCCTCTTCCGGACACAATGGTATTTGACCCGTGAGCCAATTCGAATGTTTCAATCAGTTTTCATCAAAACTAAAATATAAATTAATATAACGTTCAAAATTGATTTCAACGTACATTTTAATTTACCGGGGCCACATAATGACTCCAAAAATTACAGAAAATAAATCTAGCTATGTTTTGACGATACAGTCTTAACAAAACTAATTTCATCAAATTTGGAGGCCATTTGTAAAATGACCTTTTTCCAGTCGATTAAATTCAAACTAAATTGACAAAACGCGTTTAAATTTACCACGCTCACATATTGATTCCAAAATTATGAAATTTGAAACCTAACAGTAATTTTGACATTCTGGATCCAACAAAAGTGGTTTCATCGAAAACGGAAGTCGTTTGCAAAATGGTTATTTTTAAGGGCTATATATTATATAATATATATAAAAATTATATAGCGATTATCCTGAAATTTAAACTGGACATAACTTTCAATTTACATTTGAAATATGAGTTCCTTACATTTGTTAGAAATATATTATTAAAAAGATTCATTTTTGGTTTTACTGAAATCCGATTTATTTTGAATTTTGTACAATCATTTGAAATTAGAAATCAAATTTTCAAACTACAGTGCCATTTCAAGTTTGTTTTAATTAAATTTTAAATTTATATGTTCTAACTTCGATTTAAATAAGTTTTTAGTCATTATTATTTAAAATAAATCATTTTAAATATTCAAAATCCATTAAAATATCTAAAATAAATTTTTTAAATTGGTTCAGAAATTCCGGGTTGTTACAATCTCCCCCACTTGAAATCTTTTCGTCCTCGAAAAGGAACGGAGCTGAAAGTTGTTTAACTAACCAACTCAACTTTAATTCTGGCTTTCATTCTTCAACTTTTCAGTTTTTAAGAATTTTATAATTTCTCAAAAATTTGGCTAACACCCTAAATTTTCGAAAAATTTCGCCATAACCTCCTTTGTACGGGCTGATCGGTAAAACCACAACTTGCCTCACAGGGCCCTCATCAATCTAAAAGAAAAAGAAAAAGCCAAGCGGCTGATAAATTCATCAAACCCAATGAATATAGTAAACATGTAACTATTTGTCGGGCATACAATTTTATTCCTCTTCTTAGCTTCCATGCCATGACCAGTTCACAAATATATATGTACATGTATGAAATATCAATCTATTTTCAATTCAGTTCAACATTCGATTCGATTTGGCTAAATTTATCTTTTAATCAAACTAACTTATTTGTTTTATTATTCTAATTATTATTTTACTAATTCAAACAAATAATCATACAACACAACCAGTAATCGATTAGTTGGTTAAAATTTTAAATATATAATTTATATACTCAAAAATCATATTTTTAATGCCAAATCACTACAATAACCCTATCTAAGTTTTGGTTTGGAATCATATATATATCTCACTTTTGAAACTCAAACATAAATGCTAATGATACTCGAGTAATCATCCGAATCATCTCCAGGCGACTAGAGTGTGATCCTATATCTACCTAGTATATTTGAGACTTCGAATACACGTTAATTACATGTATGTTCAGAATCTTCATATACTCGATTGTCCAAAGTAAATATAAAATAAAATACTCAAATGTATAATGGATATAAAATTTCAAAACTAAATTCTTTTTTTTTATAAATAATACACTTCAAACTCATTCTAGGATGCTACTGATCCTATCTCTAACGAGTCATTCTTATAGGATGTTACTAATCCTATCTCCAATGAACTCTTTCGTTCGGTTCTAATGTATCTTGTTCTCGAGCTTTGTAAACCAAAGCTCTTATACCACGCAGAAACGACCCAAACTTCCCCTTACAGGAAAGCCCGGATTGCTTTGAGAACATGACTCATCAGAACACAAACAATAGAAAATTTCAGTGTTATAACAACAATTACCTCAGAGTACAAGAATATTCTAGAGTGTAAATAAATATTATAGTAGAAAATATTAGAGATTTACAATTTCTAAACAGTTGAAAATATAATACATGAATAAGATGTGCAGCGGAAAAAATCTACAACCACAACTGAAAGAGATATACGGATACAAAGCTTTCCGAATATAGCTCCAGCTGTAATCCAGGATCCTGTGAAAAGAAGTATCTGCGAAAACCAAAACTACTAGTTGCCCATGTGGAAAATATGGGAACCCAGAGTTTAGGTAAAAACAGTAAACTTTGAGTCAGTCGTGGGACTGGTGTGAGAACTAAAACAGTTATTAATTTTATTTTAAGGTAGGGTAAATCACGGGAGCACGCCGTATAACACGGAATGGGTTTACTCCACATGAATCTCAGTTTAAAATAAAACAACGAATGCTTTTTGGAAAAATGAAGCTATTATAAGACTTAGGTCCCATCATACAATGCAACGCAAGCCGGAGGAAAGATTTTTCCCTTATAATAACCAAACATGCTTGGTACGTTTAACACAAATCATTTTGATATTACTATAAGTGTTGTGGCAAAATCAACTTCAAATATAAATGTATCAATCATAGACGGCATGGGTACCATATATCATGTCGCCATACTAGTTCTATAACTAAAATCGAAAAGTCACATATTGGAAATTGGATTTCCATCTAGGAGTCGAGGCAAGGGACGTCTCCTCACCGATTCGAGACACTCTTGCAAATGTCTCAGGGCACGGATGCTGGCGAACCCTTGGATCTTCAGGGCTGGTCCACACTTACTTTTGTGGATTAGTTATTCATGAACACACGTTTCCCGGTCCTATCGAACATCTAAAATGGTCAGTACGTCGACCATATCAAGAGCCACTAGGGACTCAAATCCGAGGCACCTCGCAATCCATTATCCACATAATTAAAAATGTCTGGGCTCCATACCATGACACCACTTCTAGCTAGAAAGAAACGCATGCACTCCCTGCAGTCACGATCCTATTTTTGACTCATACCGGGTGTGAGGCTCGCGAATTAACGAAATGCACAAAGCTATGCTATTTAAAGCCGTACTTTGATCATCAACTACAAGAATCTGCTTTTTAACAAAAAGCCTTGATCCTTTGCATCTTAGCATGCCACATTGACAATTCACGCCATGCAACTGATGTCCATCAATATATAACCTCTAAGCTCATACGTTTCAGAGAATGGTGTTAAGCAAGAGAATAAATTCTCCGCCACCAAATAGATATATTTAATAGAAATCAATCAACACAGAATGAAATCCATTGTCAGACAAACATCCATTTACAAGTCCGTTCTAGGTCTGAGCGAAATCGGAGGCACCATATTCCTCGTCCCATATGTCCAATACAGGAGAGAGGTCCTCGCATATCCGGTCGATTTCCAAGTACGACTGGACGACCACCACTTATTACCTTGTCTTGGGTTTACGGCCCAATCAAGACATCAGTAATCATCCAAACGATGTGAAGATCTCCGGTCTTCAACCACCATCTTCATCGTCGACTTGTAGTCGCCATCTTAGTTATTCAGAATGGGATAAACCCGGTCTTTCCAAATAACTCGCGTATTTTATAATCAACAATCAAGTGCTATAAAAACACGTCATACGCCTCATTCCAATTCAGAATATTCACAATATTAGGGAAAGTTTCGTATTAATTTTATCAAAGATAAATTCTTTTAAATTTATTCTTTGATCTTCCTTTGGATATCCATTTCAAAAGATTTTATTTTATCTTTTCACAATTCTAAACCAAATTAAGGTTTATCAACTAGTCGGGATTAACGAACTTTACCGAAGTAATCATTTATTTAATTTAACCCATTCTCAATCTATCCATCCCATGGAGCAAAACTGGTAGTACTCCATATCTAACACCCACGGTGTTATCGGTAAATTTAATTACCATTTCACGTTCAAATCTAATTAAAGATTAAACAATCGCCTGGAGTAAAACTGGTGGTACTCCATTCTCGATCCTTTCATGAATTCAATAAATTTAATTATCCCATTCTCATCCAATCTAATTAAAGACTCATTAAAACTCTAATTCAGTTTTAATCGCAAAAATCATTACTTAATGATTATTCAAATTTAAGAAATTAATCTTATTTTTAACTGGGTTAAATAACTAATGTCATTTAAAACACATCTCACAATAAACCCAAATCAGCTTCCATCAACTATGGAATCTTCACGGAAAACAGATCAATATATAATCGATATAAATTTCCGTATCCAATCAATACTATAAATGGAATAACGGCAAAGCCTTTTAAATTCCCTATATAGTAATAGTCTTCCTTCACAGAAGCTCATCTCGATTATTACCAAACCGAATTCCATTCAATTCCAATTTAATATATTAAATTGGAAACTTTACTTTGGAAAATTTCCATTAAATCTTAATAAAAAGATATATATATTCCAAATCATCTCTTCACTATTAATTGGGTTAAAGAACAAATGTTATTTAAAACATTGTTCATGATAAACCCAAAAATCCAATTTCAATTCCATTCCAATTAAATATCAATTAATTGGTAAACATCTTTAAATCTTATTTAAAAGGTTTATTCATTTCTCATCGGGGTTTAAGAACAGAGTTATTTAAGACACCATTCGCGACAACCGAAAATCCACTTTGATATTAAATATAAGGCTCTAAACAGAAATTATATCATCTTACATTCAATATCAAATTTTGAAACCAACACGTAACGTATGGGGAATAACGATATATATCTATCTTCCAAATTCCTCCACAATACCCGTATAGTCACAGAAACCAATATCGAAATATCCTGAAGATGATTTCTATTAAAATCCATTCCAGTTCATACATTGGAAAATTCTGGTTAGTTTAAAACCATTCACAAATCCAATTTATTTATTTAAAAACATTGGATTATCTTTCTTATTAATAATTAGTTCATTTTTATAATAATATATTTTTATCTTTACAAACATGGAATTATTCATCCAAATTCTTTTCAAATCATTTATTATGATTTTACCCAAATTTTTAATATTTTTAATAATGTTATCAAGGCCCGTACAGTCGGTTTCCAATAATGGCCACCAAACTGCATCCTTAGCGACCTTTTCCAAATTGAATTTGAACATAATTCCAAATCCAACTGTTGGATTTCAAATCTCTTATATTCATGGAAAGCTCTTTTCAATATGAACCCAATGGTTCCAGTTTTAGGAGAATCCGACGGTCGGATCTCTCGTAATGTCAATTCGAAGTCAATGGTTGAAATTCGCGAACGGTCGTAGCGCGACGCGTTCTATTCAAACCATTAATATATATATATATATATATATATATATATATATATATATATATTTCGTTTAAAACGTATTTTATAAATTCGTTTTAAAAACGATTCCCACTTTCATTTCAATTTTAAATCAAAATTGAATACTCCTTATCGTTATAATATTTAAATGATAATATTTTCAAAATATCAGATTTTGAAATCATTTTCTGTACTCGATATTCATTATAAAAATGAATAAAATCAATATAAAAATCGTTCACGTTAAAATGGTGCATATCTAATCAACACGGCTTCACATATTTCAATATTTTCGTGTCCATCCAAAATCTGATATCAAATTCACATTTTAATCCTTTACTGAATATTATTTTAAAATATTCTTTACTTTAAAATATTCATTATTTCTAAATTGTAATGAGACCCAATCAATTACCATATAATTTTATTTATATGGATTTCATACATCACATGTACCCAACAACAATGATAAACAATCATCCATCATATAAAGTGCATTCTACACTGTATAAGCATTAAAATAAATAAATAACGCTTACTACAGTCTGTTAACCAATCGACTGACATACAAAAAAACAATTGGGATTAGTGTACACCAAATATCATCCCAATACCAACCAGTAAATACTGAATATTATTTGTGCAGTTGGGCGATGTGTAAAATTTATCATCCCAAACAATGTCAGTTAAATGGGTGTACATAAACAAAACGTCCATTTTGTAAATGAATATTTATTTTCATTTTAGAAGAATTTTATGCCTCACATATACGTTAAAAATTATATTTTTAACGGTAAAATATTTATTTCAACACTTGACTATTTTATATAGTTCATACATTCAATAAAAATGATATTTTTATTCTTCAAACATTTTATTCAACACATGAATATTTTTAAATAGTTTATTTCATAAAATTCCGGCATTATAACAACGTGATATTAGAACTGGAATAATATCTAGCATTATCCCTCTCCTGGTACTGGCTCGCACCATACACAATCGCCAATCAATAAATATACCATAATGCAATCAATAACCACAATACAGTCAATTTTCCTATAATAAAATTCAAACAAATAAACAACCATGGTTTGGACAAATAAATAGTGTCAAGAGCAACTAAGCCCCGTCTGCAACCTAGGATATATTTAACTGTAAAATAGTTCGAGTGAGAAGGTGTTCCCACATTGGGATCCAGTCCGCCATGCTTTTCTGACGTTCTGATTCGTTGTTTTGATCCCAGAATTTATAAATGAGCTCCAATCTTCACAGGGTTTTTTTAGCTTGAGTGCGCCATTCCGGAGAACTTTCGCCTAGTGGCCTTTCTTCCGAAAATGCTCCAATTCTCTAGAATTTGCGGAAAGACAGTATTTGGACAACATACTTTGTACGCGTTTTCTGAATAACTCCACAATCCAAAATACGGCTTCCATATTTCCAAATCGAAGAGAAAAACGAGATCTTCGACTTTGGAACTATGGAGTTTTGGCCAGAAGCGCACGGTTGGGAAGTTATTGAGGTGAAGGTCAGGGGGTTAAACGTAAAACGAGAAATTATAAAAATTGAATTTTTAAGACGAGGGGGGCCCACTGGTCGGACTGGGGTGGCGGGAGGTGGTGCTGGGTTGATGAGAGGTGGCGGGGGTGTGCGACGCTCGGAGGTGGGGCCATAGGCGGCGGCTATGGTGATAAACGGGCTAGGGTTGGCGGTTTTGAAAGGGAGAGAGAAGGAGGAGGCGGCGGTAAGAGGGGGTGCGGCGGGGCGGTGGAGGGGGCGGCATGGGCAGCGGGCCAAGGCTGAGGCGCGATCGGGTTTTGTAACACCCCACGCCCGCTATGGTCACTCACTAAGGGAATGCCATAGCATCGGTGGAGTATTTTAGTGAATATAGAACAGAAAAATCACAACAAGACAGATATAAATAGTATTTGAAATTTTAAAACATCGTCTCATAACAGCGGAAATAAACATGTCTGGTTACATCATAAAACCATGATAAAAGTTAAGTACAATATCCATCAAATATAAAGAAGTACATAATCCCACTCTCTCATACAATAGCCAGAACAAAAGAAAAGATAACTGGATAACTGAAGCTTTACATCTACCCAAGCTCCTAAAGACTGGAACAGCAATCCGATCAAGCTCTACTACCGCTAGGATCCACCGTAGGACCTGAGGGTTGGGAAAAAAAGATAAAAACAACGGGGTCAGACATAAGTCTGAGTGAGCCCTATAACTTTAACAATACAATCATTAAAGTAACCAGAGAAGACATAAACTTGACCTACGGTAATATCTGGGGATGAATGGCTACACTAAGCAGCTTGGTAGACTTAGGATAAACTAAGATAACCGTAAGGACGCATCTACCCACCCAAGGATAATTACTAACTGCACCACACCAGTCGTTCCTACTTAAAGGTTGATCCCTTCCAAGGACTTAGAAAATTTCCCCAGTAGTTTCATGTACTCCTAGCCCACTACATAGGTGCCGTCTGCCCCTATCTCCACTAGGTGTACTCAGTAATTCTTACCCAGTAGTTTCGTGTACCCCTACATAGGTGCCGTCTGCCCCTATCTTTATTAGGTGTACCCACTACTCCCCATCGATCGGCTCCCTACCGTAGATACCCGTGCTGGTCCCACGATTGGGGTGTATCATTCCCCTAAAGTGGCTACCAGATAATATCAACATTGCACGGCTTTATATCTACACGATGCAACAACGACTTACCAACCAGCCCCGGTCCACACACGCATATGAAACCCGTTGGTCCCGCGTTGCCACCGCTAACCCGGTTTGGCCTCTTACAGTCAAGCCCAATATGCGTGTCCCGTCACCCGACTAGAGTCGAGCCCACAAAGATACGTTTGGGATATTGGTTGAAATGGGCCCCCACAAGCTACTACTTAAGCTTGCTACTTTTATCTAGTGCATCCCACTTAACCCCTTATATAGTCATGCCCACTTACATGTTAATTTTTGGTTAAGTCATCAATCATATTTCAATTGCCACTTAGGGCACCCACTAGATTTCTACATGCCACCCAAAGCACTTACTTAACCCTTCACCCATGTTTTAATTACATGTTCCACTTTGGTTAAGTATTCTAATCGTATTTTCACATGCCACCCATGGCACTTACTTAACCCTTTAATCATGTTTTATTTACATGTTTTACTTTGGTTAAGTATTCTAATCGTATTTTTTCTATTCCACCCAAGGCAACCCACTAGTCTCATCATGCCACCCCAAGGCACCCACTTAACCCCTCATGTCCCACTACATGCTAATATGGTTAAGTGTTTCTTAATTCATTAATTAAGATCATGACCTCATAAAGACCTCTCACATTAGACCGTCTTTTATGACTGCTGGATATGCCGGTTGGTTCCGGGCAGACTTCTGTCATCAAAAGGGTCTAACCTCGTGTCTTTACTTTAATCATGTATTTAATTTATGACTAAGACCTCTCACATTGGGCCAATCATTTGTAGCCGCTGGATGGCCGGTCGGTTCCGGGCAGACTTCCGCTACAAAAGGGTCCAACCTCGTGTCTTAGTTGATTAATTACACCTAATTGATCACCCCCATATTAATTATCCCTAATTAATATCAAATTTTCCATAACATGGGTAGACCTAACTCAATAGGTAAATTCCCATGGGGTAGACCTAACTCAATAGGTAAATTCCCACTTATGGTAATTTATTTTTATGGTATGCTTAATCATACCCAATCATATTTTTATTAACATATTTACCAACCCCATCGTTCCCCACGTAAATCGTTCTCTTTTCATGACATAAATAAGGGAAAGATCATCACAAATATCATGGGTTTAGCATACAAGTTTGTCATGGGTTAAGAGGATGTCAACTTGCATATATGAGCATATATTAACCCAACTACATTTAACCCAAACTTGCATATTATCATACACATGATTTGCATGACATGTTGCATATGAGCTTGCATATTATCATACACATATCTTGCATAACATGTTGAACTTGCATATAGGCATTCTCATAACTTGCATAACATGTTAAACATGCATTTAAGCATACACATAACTTGCATAAGCATTCACATACTTGCATAAGCATCCACATACTTGCATAAGCATTCACATACTTGCATAAACATTCACATACTTGCATAAACATGCATAACTTGCATATCATGTCATTTAAGCATATACATATCTTGCATAAGCATTCATATACTCGCATAAGCATGCATAACTTGCATATCACATAAATCTTGCATTTAAACATATACATGACTTGCATAAGCATCCATATACTTGCATATTAACTCTTAAACTTGCATAATGTGTCATCATGAACTTGCATATTAACAAACATGTAACTTGCATAGCATATCTTGCATATTAACATACATGTAACTTTCATAGCATATCTTGCATATTAACATACATGTAACTTTCATAGCATATCTTGCATATTAACATACATGTAACTTTCATAGCATATCTTGCATATTAACATACATGTAACTTGCATAGCATATCTTCATGAACTTGCATAACATGTATATGATCACATAGTCCACAACTTGCATATTTAGCGTCATGTAAACATAACATACATCATACTAAACTTGCATAAACTTACATACTCAACATGCATAAACCCACTTGTTAAACATGCATAAACCAACTTATTAATCATGCATAAATCCACTTATCACGTATGCATAAACCAACTTATTAAATATGCATAAACCAACTTATTCAATATGCATAAACATAGAAAAACATAGAGTAACATATCATTACAAATGATTCAAACTCACTAATCCGCATTCAAGACCATAAGTCTCATTACACCTAATCTACTTACTTTAACAATTGATGTTAAAGTGATAGAAACTCACAACTAGAAATTTTCACTCCAAATGAAGAAGATTAAGATGCTTAGAAGAGATTAGAGGTTGATTAGAGAGGTTGATTAGCTTGCTTTCCTCTTCATTGATTTGTGGTGGCCATGATCAAGTTTCATTTTGCCATAGTTTAGTTACAAGATCTAATTATGAATGAATTAGGATAGGGTAAGGGTCTTATTTATAGGATTAGGTTGCATTTTAGACCCTTAGATTAACCCTAGATTGGTTTAGACCCGTCAGATCCAAGAAGCTTCCAGAACCAGCCCTCCAAGCCAGCCCAAGAACCTAAACTGTGGCACCCAGTTTTACTGGGCGTCGCCCCCCTGTCGACAGGCAAGTCGACAGGCAAGTCGACACCCCTGTCGACAGGCCTGTCGACAGCCCTGTCGACATGGGTAGGGCGGGAATCTTCCCGTCTGGCCCCGCTTGCTCTATTTTAAAATCTGGTTTTAAATTATTAAATCTGTTTTAAGCTTTAATTTTTCTGCAAACTTCATTGGGCCTTAACTGGGCCATACGGACTCCGATTTTCGAAAACTCGGACTCTATTTCGCGTATTTTTCCGAGACGAACGCAACGACGCAGACCGTTACCCCCAATTCCCACACCTGAGATTATTTATCCTATAATTAGTGAATTTTAGTATTAACTAAAATTCGGGGTGTTACATTCTCCCCTCCTTAAAGGATTTCGTCCCCGAAATCTCTAAGCTAAGGAGAATGCATATCCTACCGTCCAAACAACCATCTACTCAATCCATCAAACACGGGCATCCATTGTCCTTAAAACAATTTCTAAGGATGTATGTATATGCAGAAAGTGTGTGTATATGTTCCCTATCTAAGGTATGAACATATGCAAACCATGATAGTGCCATGCATCCATTATGTATGCGAGAGAACCCTATCGACCCATACAATATCTATATGAGTGCACAATCATTCACCAAAATGCATCATCCATATGATAACACAATCATTAAACATCCATAAATATAGCTTCCTACACACAATTTTATGCAATATGCAATATGAAGTGATTGAGCCGATCTAGTGCCTAGAGTGTGTATATATGCATCCACGAGCAACCACTAGCAAACACTTGCATCCACATGCATCCATCAATCATAACATGTCTCAAACACATGTTTCAACCATAGGTTTACCCTATCTAAAGGTCAAAAGTACTAACGAGAGGACATACTAAGGATAAGATAAGCACAAGATATGTGATGAAGGAGAAGCAAAAGGATATACCCTCCGAAAGAGAAAGGGTACCTCGAACGCATCTTCGCTTCCGTCTCCCAGGTAGCGTCACTCTCTTCATCTCCCCTTTGTACTTTGACTAGTTGAACCTCTCTGTTTCTCAACTTCCAAATCTCTGACCCAAGGATGCAAGTAGGAGCTCGCCGAATCGTCGCATCACGCTCTACTTCCACTTCTCTAAGCAAACTCGACCCTACCACCTCTGCAGTCTCATGTAGGCACTTCCTCCCATGGAATACATCATGTACACCACTAAGTCTGTCGGGTAACTCCACCAATGGAAGATGCTCCTCCCGTGTACCTCCAAAATCCAAGATACATAGCCTCAAAAGGTCTTCTAAAATATGATTCACCCTCTCGGTCTGGCCGTCTATCTGAGGATGATACGCGGTACTCAATTACAACTGGGTCCCTACCGCCTCTTGGAAACTCTTTCGAAACTCTCTAGACTCTCTAGTGAAGATAGGATCCCGATCGCTCACCATACTGGAGGGTACACCATGCAATCTAATAATCTTTCGAATATAAACTGAAGCTAGACATGGAATAGTGCTCTTGCTCTTCCCGGGTATGAAATGGGCACACTTAGTAAGTTTATCAACCATAAGCCCAATCCCCGTATTACCCTTCCTTGATTTCGGTAATCCATCGAGACACTATCCCACTTCCTATTACGGAACTCCCAACGGGTGAAGCAACCCTCCGGGTTTCTTTTACTTTGCTTCCACTTGTTAGCACACCAAGCATCGAGCGACATACTCGACCACATCTTTCTTCATACCGGTCCAGAAGAAAACCCTCTTCATGTCTTGGTACATCTTGTCCCCACCGGGATGAATGGTCATCCAAGAACGGTGTGCATCATCCAGAATAACCTTCCTCAAACCCTTGTCTTGCGGTACACAAAGTCTACCGTCTCTACGCAAGCACCCCCTATCGTCTAGGGTGTACCTACTCAAATGGCTGGACGACTTCCCTCCTTATGAGCTTCTCTACCAACTCAATCAACTGTGGGTCGTCCCTCTGTGCTTCTCCAATCCGCCCCAAAAGAGTAGGCCTAACCTCCAAGGAGGCTAGCAAACCGGGTACGAAGTCAACGGAAGGTCTAAAGTCAAACATAGAAATAAACTCTAAGCCCCGTCGTTCAACGAACCACAAACTCGAGGACAACCCTTTCTACTTAAGGCGTCCGCTACCATGTTACCCTTACCGTGGTTGTACGCTATCTCGAACTCATAGGATGCTAAGAATCCCATCCACTTTTAAGACTATGCGTCTGCAGAGTCCCCAATACTTCCCTAAGATATAGGGCAGGTTCTTCTCCACTCCTAGAGAAAATCAGGATATTCTCCCATGCAAAATCGTCACAACTATCCATCTCTCACGCAGGCCACCCTAGTCGAGCTCGATGTCCCCCAAACGCAAGCCCCAAAGGCCTAAACCAATATCAGACAAACACCCAAGGGATATCTCCTTCGAGTTCAGGCGACCTACGTGAGATGATACTAGTAAAAATGGCCAAACAATTAAGCCCTTGTCCAACTCTGGATGTCCTCGCCAGTCTCGCTCCAAAACCACCGTTTATCCCATAACTGGCTTGGCTCATCCTATTGAGCACACACGAAAACTTATTCCGCTCCTAGAAAAGACCAAGATGTCATTTACAAAGACCATCACGAACTTATTTAGGTACTCCCTGAACACCCTTCTCATCATATGCGGGGGCGTTCGTCAAACCAAATGGCATCTCCAGCCACTCATAAAAAAAACCATTCGGAGTCCTAAAGGTAGTCTTCTCTATACTATCCTCGGTCATTCCCAACTGACGAAACCTCGTGGTTAAGTCCAACTGCGAAAATACTGAGGCGCCCACTAACTGATCAAAGAGATCATCTGTCCTCGGCAATGGGTATCTATTCTTCTTTGTGAGTTTATTAAGTTCTCTTTAGCCTACACAAAGTCTGAGGGACCCATCCGCCTTCGTAACAAAAACTACTGGAGCGCCCTACTCCGATATACTTCGTCTTATGAACCCCTTCTTAAGCAAATCGCCTACTTACTTGTGGAGTTCCCTCCTCTCACGAGGAGCCTCGTGGCACACTGGCCAAAACACTGGTTTGGCTTTGTCTACCAGATATATTTGGAAGTCAATTTCCCGCTCCGGAGGTAAGCCCTTCACCTCCTCCAAACACATCCGAGTATTCCCGGACCACTCTATAAATTGCAAACTCTCGACCGTCGTGTCAAGCGATTCTAGATAACTTAGCATAATAGATTCTATGGGATTACAAGAGATCTCAAGAGTGTCACCCAAGCGGCCCATAAGCCTAACAACTCTCCCCTCAAAATCAAGAACGGCACCCCTACTGGATAACCAGTCCATGCCCACTAACCCATAGCCCGTGAAGCCCAACAAGCATCACATCTAAACCCAACGCTAAGTATAGAAACTTTCAAACCCAAACACATCATGGAGCCCAATTGGGTTTGAAACAACTAAGGGATCATCTACCAACTGGTGTCTCAGTGCAGTGACTCTACTAGTAATGATGAGATAAACGAACTCAATGCGTCAAAATCAAATAAAGTACGGACAGGATGATCGATCAGAAAAACTAGACTTTTAATAGAAGTAGTTCTACCTCTTTCCCGAATCGCGAGAGCCTGTACTTGCCCCCTAGCCTGACCTGGTGCCACATGAGCTTGCACCTGTCCTCCTGAGGTAGACCCCGTCCTTTGCTCCTTCTTTGGACAGTCTTTCATCAGATGCCCTGCTTCGCCACAGTGGAAGCAGCCAGTCTTAGTCTTCTTGCGACAATCTTTGTTTAGGTGGCCTAGTGTCCCACAATTGAAGCACCTCTTCTTTCCCTTGCCACCGTTGCCTTTCCCACCCTTATTTTGCTGTTGCTGTTGAGGTCTCTTCTGATCTCCTTTCTTCTCGTGTGCTTTACTAGCATTGGGACCTTTCTCTTCCTCATGCATATTTTCTTCCGCTTTTGAGAGAAACTTTGCCTCAAACCTATGCCTGAAATCCACCCAAGAGTCAATCGGGCGTTCTCCATTAATGACCTCCCACCAGAACGAGGCCTCTCCTTCCATTAACCAAGCGGCCAACCTGACTTTCTTTCCCTCTTCTACTTCCAAGATTTCCATCAATTCTTCCGTCTCATTAAGCCAATCCCTAGCTCCCACAAAAGTTTTTCCTCCCATAGCCTTAAACTTCCTACAAGTCATAGCAAAAGTATCCGCGCGAGGAGAAACGAGTGCAACGGGTGGAGGAGGAACATTTGCTGGACCTGCAGCGGCGGCCCTAGCCTCTAACAACCTCCTATACCATACTGGTACCGCTACACTATCCGGAAGATAAAGATCTTCAGCCATGCTGAGACGAAAAAGGGAAAGATTCAAAACAGAGAATTCGAAAGATAAAGATATGGCTATCGGGGATTATTCTTTTCTTTCAAAAACTTTTCTCTTAAAAGACATGTTTTTGAAAATATTTCTTCCAAAAATGTTTTTAGAAAAATAGTTTTCTAAAACTTTTATCTGTTCTGGTAACCTTTGCTCTAATACCACGTGTAACACCCCACGCCCGCTATGGTCACTCACTAAGGGAATGCCATAGCATCGGTGGAGTATTTTAGTGAATATAGAACAGAAAAATCACAACAAGACAGATATAAATAGTATTTGAAATTTTAAAACATCGTCTCATAACAGCGGAAATAAACATGTCTGGTTACATCATAAAACCATGATAAAAGTTAAGTACAATATCCATCAAATATAAAGAAGTACATAATCCCACTCTCTCATACAATAGCCAGAACAAAAGAAAAGATAACTGGATAACTGAAGCTTTACATCTACCCAAGCTCCTAAAGACTGGAACAGCAATCCGATCAAGCTCTACTACCGCTAGGATCCACCGTAGGACCTGAGGGTTGGGAAAAAAAGATAAAAACAACAGGGTCAGACATAAGTCTGAGTGAGCCCTATAACTTTAACAATACAATCATTAAAGTAACCAGAGAAGACATAAACTTGACCTACGGTAATATCTGGGGATGAATGGCTACACTAAGCAGCTTGGTAGACTTAGGATAAACTAAGATAACCGTAAGGACGCATCTACCCACCCAAGGATAATTACTAACCGCACCACACCAGTCGTTCCTACTTAAAGGTTGATCCCTTCCAAGGACTTAGAAAATTTCCCCAGTAGTTTCATGTACTCCTAGCCCACTACATAGGTGCCGTCTGCCCCTATCTCCACTAGGTGTACTCAGTAATTCTTACCCAGTAGTTTCGTGTACCCCTACATAGGTGCCGTCTGCCCCTATCTTTATTAGGTGTACCCACTACTCCCCATCGATCGGCTCCCTACCGTAGATACCCGTGCTGGTCCCACGATTGGGGTGTATCATTCCCCTAAAGTGGCTACCAGATAATATCAACATTGCACGGCTTTATATCTACACGATGCAACAACGACTTACCAACCAGCCCCGGTCCACACACGCATATGAAACCCGTTGGTCCCGCGTTGCCACCGCTAACCCGGTTTGGCCTCTTACAGTCAAGCCCAATATGCATGTCCCGTCACCCGACTAGAGTCGAGCCCACAAAGATACGTTTGGGATATTGGTTGAAATGGGCCCCCACAAGCTACTACTTAAGCTTGCTACTTTTATCTAGTGCATCCCACTTAACCCCTTATATAGTCATGCCCACTTACATGTTAAGTTTTGGTTAAGTCATCAATCATATTTCAATTGCCACTTAGGGCACCCACTAGATTTCTACATGCCACCCAAAGCACTTACTTAACCCTTCACCCATGTTTTAATTACATGTTCCACTTTGGTTAAGTATTCTAATCGTATTTTCACATGCCACCCATGGCACTTACTTAACCCTTTAATCATGTTTTATTTACATGTTTTACTTTGGTTAAGTATTCTAATCGTATTTTTTCTATTGCCACCCAAGGCAACCCACTAGTCTCATCATGCCACCCCAAGGCACCCACTTAACCCCTCATGTCCCACTACATGCTAATATGGTTAAGTGTTTCTTAATTCATTAATTAAGATCATCACCTCATAAAGACCTCTCACATTAGACCGTCTTTTATGACTGCTGGATATGCCGGTTGGTTCCGGGCAGACTTCTGTCATCAAAAGGGTCTAACCTCGTGTCTTTACTTTAATCATGTATTTAATTTATGACTAAGACCTCTCACAATGGGCCAATCATTTGTAGCCGCTGGATGGCCGGTCGGTTCCGGGCAGACTTCCGCTACAAAAGGGTCCAACCTCGTGTCTTAGTTGATTAATTACACCTAATTAATCACCCCCATATTAATTATCCCTAATTAATATCAAATTTTCCATAACATGGGTAGACCTAACTCAATAGGTAAATTCCCATGGGGTAGACCTAACTCAATAGGTAAATTCCCACTTATGGTAATTTATTTTTATGGTATGCTTAATCATACCCAATCATATTTTTATTAACATATTTACCAACCCCATCGTTCCCCACGTAAATCGTTCTCTTTTCATGACATAAATAAGGGGAAGATCATCACAAATATCATGGGTTTAGCATACAACTTTGTCATGGGTTAAGAGGATGTCAACTTGCATATATGAGCATATATTAACCCAACTACATTTAACCCAAACTTGCATATTATCATACACATGATTTGCATGACATGTTGCATATGAGCTTGCATATTATCATACACATATCTTGCATAACATGTTGAACTTGCATATAGGCATTCTCATAACTTGCATAACATGTTAAACATGCATTTAAGCATACACATAACTTGCATAAGCATTCACATACTTGCATAAGCATCCACATACTTGCATAAGCATTCACATACTTGCATAAACATTCACATACTTGCATAAACATGCATAACTTGCATATCATGTCATTTAAGCATATACATATCTTGCATAAGCATTCATATACTCGCATAAGCATGCATAACTTGCATATCACATAAATCTTGCATTTAAACATATACATGACTTGCATAAGCATCCATATACTTGCATATTAACTCTTAAACTTGCATAATGTGTCATCATGAACTTGCATATTAACAAACATGTAACTTGCATAGCATATCTTGCATATTAACATACATGTAACTTTCATAGCATATCTTGCATATTAACATACATGTAACTTTCATAGCATATCTTGCATATTAACATACATGTAACTTTCATAGCATATCTTGCATATTAACTTACATGTAACTTGCATAGCATATCTTCATGAACTTGCATAACATGTATATGATCACATAGTCCACAACTTGCATATTTAGCATCATGTAAACATAACATACATCATACTAAACTTGCATAAACTTACATACTCAACATGCATAAACCCACTTGTTAAACATGCATAAACCAACTTATTAATCATGCATAAATCCACTTATCAAGTATGCATAAACCAACTTATTAAATATGCATAAACCAACTTATTCAATATGCATAAACATAGAAAAACATAGAGTAACATATCATTACAAATGATTCAAACTCACTAATCCGCATTCAAGACCATAAGTCTCATTACACCTAATCTACTTACTTTAACAATTGATGTTAAAGTGATAGAAACTCACAACTAGAAATTTGCACTCCAAATGAAGAAGATTAAGATGCTTAGAAGAGATTAGAGGTTGATTAGAGAGGTTGATTAGCTTGCTTTCCTCTTCATTGATTTGTGGTGGCCATGATCAAGTTTCATTTTGCCATAGTTTAGTTACAAGATCTAATTATGAATGAATTAGGATAGGGTTAGGGTCTTATTTATAGGATTAGGTTGCATTTTAGACCCTTAGATTAACCCTAGATTGGTTTAGACCCGTCAGATCCAAGAAGCTTCCAGAACCAGCCCTCCAAGCCAGCCCAAGAACCTAAACTGGTGCACCCAGTTTTACTGGGCGTCGCCCCCCTGTCGACAGGCAAGTCGACAGGCAAGTCGACACCCCTGTCGACAGGCCTGTCGACAGCCCTGTCGACATGGGTAGGGCGGGAATCTTCCCGCCTGGCCCCGTTTGCTCTATTTTAAAATCTGGTTTTAAATTATTAAATCTGTTTTAAGCTTTAATTTTTCTGCAAACTTCATTGGGCCTTAACTGGGCCATACGGACTCCGATTTTCGAAAACTCGGACTCTATTTCGCGTATTTTTCCGAGACGAACGCAACGACGCAGCCCGTTACCCCCAATTCCCACACCTGAGATTATTTATCCTATAATTAGTGAATTTTAGTATTAACTAAAATTCGGGGTGTTACAGGTTTTTTTTTCACGATGAATGAAGTGAGAGGGAATGGGTTGTCCTAATTATATATATTTATATTTAATTCTATTTTAATTTTAGAAAAAGTTGATTTTCATTTGAGCTCTGAATCAAACCCATCGACTGTTGTCCCTAACCAAATACCCCTATTCTAGACATAATGGTATATGCCCCATAAGCCAATTCGACTGTTTCGATCGGTTTACATCAAAATTAAAATATAAATTAATGTAACGTTCAAAATTGATTTCAACTTACATTTTAATTTACCGAGGCCACATATTGACTCCAAAAGTTATAGAAAAATAAATCTAGCTATGTTTTGACGATACGTCCTAAAAAACTAACTTCGTCGAATTCGGAGGCCGTTTGTAAAACGGCCTTTTTCCAGTCAATTTAATTAAAACTAAATTGACAAAACGCGTTTAAATTTACTATGCTCACATATTGATTCCAAAAATTATGAAATTCGAAACCTAACAATAATTTGACATTCTGGATTCAACAAAAGTGGTTTCATCAAAAATAGAGGTCGTTTGCAAAATGGCTATTTTTAAGGGCTACATATTATATAAAATATATATAAATTCCATAGAGACTATTCTGAAATTTAAACTGGGCATAACTTTCAATTTACATTGTGAAATATGAGTTTCTTACATTCGTTAGAAAGATTTTATTAAGCAGATTCCAATATTTATGGTATTACTGAAATCTGATTTATTTTGAATTA
The DNA here is from genome assembly GCA_030737875.1 of Allium sativum. Classification (NCBI taxonomy): domain Eukaryota; kingdom Viridiplantae; phylum Streptophyta; class Magnoliopsida; order Asparagales; family Amaryllidaceae; genus Allium; species Allium sativum. The sequence continues at coordinate 439,370,454 of CM060912.1, forward strand.
TGTACATTCATTTGAAATTAGAAATCGAATTTTTAAACTACCGCGCCATTTCAAGGTCATTTTAATTAAAATTCAAATTTATATGTTCTAACTTCGATTTAAATAAGTTTTTAGTCGTTATTATTTAAAATAAATCATTTTAAATATTCAAAATCCATTAAAATAGTAAAAATAAAATTTTTACATTGGTTCAGAAATTTCGGGTTGTTATAATATGTTTCGCTTTTATTTATTTATTCATTATTATATACACATATACATATATATCCTCTAAATTACCAAATTAATTAGTTGATTCGCAATTCAATAACCTTAAGAAAAGTGGGTTGTTACATCTATTTACTTGATTTAGACATTATTATAATATCAGAAAATATTGATCTTAAAAAATATTTTTGGTTAACATAAGGTAAAAACCATCTGTGTTTATGTGTGGATCGGTCTTATGATTATCATTTCTTTTAAAAGGATTTTAAAATTTAAACCAAGTGATTGGAGTTTACTCATACTAGTCCCATGACTGACCCAGATTTTATTTTGTTTTGCTTTACCCTAAACTCTTGGGTGTCCAAATTTGTATTGGTAGTCAAGTAGTCGGGATTTTACAAATGTACTTGGAAGGGCGAGGAGTGGGAGGCTTCAGCATTTATATCTATTGTTTAATTCCGCTGTGTTATAAGTGTTGTGCTTTGATATATACAAGTACGGATTGTATTTCAATATTAAGTAATATAATATATTTTATTCACTCCGCTGTGAGATTCATGTTTACTCTGGTTTTTTTCTATTGTGATCTTCTTCTTCTTCTATTCTAACTTTCTTTCTTTCTGTTTCTCACCTCTAACTTCTTTCTATTAATGGTCCAGTATTTTTGGTACTTGAATAGTCAACAGGGTGTGTTGTGTTTATTTTCAGGGTCAAAAATCCCTGGGTCATTACATGATTATTGAGATTATAAAAGACTATAATCATTTTTAAATAGTAAAAAGGTAATATGATGGGTATTTTAATAAATTGGAACTTTTGTTGTACGTTGATTGAGTTGAGTAACTTTTGAGGTGTCAATCTAATGTTGGTTTCGGCCTCCGGGGTTGATATTGAGAGATTTATTAACTTACCAATTTACGATGTGAAGTTGATGAAGTAAAGTGAAATGATAATTGAATATACTGATATTACATAAGAAAAAGGATATGTTCTCTGAATATGATAATAATTAGAAGTTTAATAATTAATTAATGACTGGTTAATTAAAGAGGCTAAATGATGCTGGGTATTGAATCAGTGAATTCATTTTTCTTTTATGGATGAATGGTTGGTTGTTTGATAGTTAAATAACCGATTATCAAATATGGCCTATACGATTATTGGTACGGAAAGACTGGGATTGAATTTATATTCGAAAACCATTCCGAATCGACAAATACGTGAATCTAGAAGATGTTGATTGAAGATGGAGTAACTGAAGACCATGGATCTTCATAAGCGGAAGGGCTACTTGATAGATTTCTCTTACGTTGCAACCAGAGATGTTTTGATGGTAATTCGATCGTGATTTAAATCTACGGATTGCAAGGACTACTCGCTACCGATCTATAGGGTGATTCCTAGGATGCAGTAGGAGGGTGATTTCAGTTTGTCCAGTTCCAGGACAACTTGTATGGACGGATGTCTGATTGAGTATTCCCAAAGGGATTACGTACTTTGATTCCTTCAAACGTAATATAGTTGGTGGCGGAGAGGGCACTTCTCTTATCTTAACCACTAGAGTACTTTGTGGACTTTAATTAGTGATATCTGACGGATATGACAATATGATATTCAAAGTGAATGGTGGCAAGATGTTCTAAAATGTAATATTAAACCTCAAGCCTCATCAACCAGGAAATGACAAAAATCGGATAGACAGCATGGCTAAGTGGGTCGCTTCCAATTAGGGTATATTGTCACCATATAGATAATATTCATTTTTGTTCTTATTTCTCTTCTTTATCTCCCGAGAACGGTTATGTTGGATTCAACCGTAGGTGACAATATATTTGGAACATTCAAGCGAAATGAATGGCCGGTCATGTGTGGTCGAGTTGCAGGATGTTCTTGTTAAACTACAGTGTATCCCCTTTAGAGTACACTGATCGGAAGGTAGTTCCACACCTTATCATGGTTGGAATCCAATCTCCAATAAGCGCCTGCGGTTTTGGATTGTATACAATGTATGCAGAGCTTGAGTGTAATGTCCCATATTTTTCATAGTTAGATATTAAAATTATTTTATTATTTTAAATATTATATTTGGAATATTAATTAATTTCGATATTGAATTCATTTATTAAAAAGAAGTTTGATCATTAAATTTTATATTTAATTTAAAATGAGCTCATAATGTCGCTGCAATTCGTAACATTAAGTTTTGAACTTCAATTGAATATAATGGATCCGATATAAGTCGAAATTCCATGAAACAAGAAACGTTAGGATTTTATTGTTGATAATTTTCTAATGAAAGGGAAGAATCGAGATTTCATATTATAGATTGTTAGTTATGTCCAATTCAAATTTTAAAACAGTCGCTATGGAAATCGTTATTAAAATATAACGTTTATTTAATATATTTAAAAATTGATTTTTAAATCGTTTAACTCAGAAATTGTGAAATTGAGTTTTAAATTCTATATTGGTTTATATTGGGAGATATATGATAATTTTATTCAGATATATACGTTAATAATAATTTGTTATTATTTAATTGAATTATTTGGGAATTTTTATAATATTTTATTCGATACTATATAAGCGTTAAAAATGGCCATTTCGCAAACAGCCTCGGTTTTCGATGAAATTAGTTTCATTGAAAATGTATCGTTAAATTATTGGAAGAAAATCAAATTTCGTGGCAAACGGATGTCGTATGTGACAATGGTAGCCAAAAACGTCTTTATTTTTATCTAATCGTTTATATTATTTAGACAAAGGTAACTTTAAATGAATAAATGACTAGCTAAACAAACTCCAATTTTAACGAAATAAATTTCATTGGATCCATAAGGAAAAAGTCTAGTAGAATGCAAAAGTTACAAGTTGATTGGATTTATTGTCTGATCGTGGAAAATTTAAACGCTTGATTTTTCATCGATAGCTAGAAATGACCTTTTACAAACGACATGGGAATTCAACGAAACATGTCCCATCGGGTCCGGAATATTTTTTTATGCTAGGATTAGGCGTTTTCATCTCGAAAAGAGGTTGTATGTAGTGTTTTTAGTATGATACTCCAAGTGTAAGTTAATATGTAATATAATAATTAATTTTGTCTAAATTTTATAATAGGGGCATACATTACCCTAACTTTCCCAGTCAAACTGAAGCCCACAGTCAACCCAATATTTCCGCCTCCACCATATTTTCTAAGATCCATATTCTTCGATCCTTTCTTCCCTTCTTTAAACTAATCTATCAGATAAAATCGAAAACTCTCAACAGAGAAAATATCGAACTAGGCAATCTCTTCAACTTGAACGGTTAAAATTGTTAATGGCGTTCTCTGGTGATAAATTCTTGGTCTCAAAGCATTCGCATTTCGGGGAAAATTTTGGGCAATCGGGGATGACTAGGGTGACGTGGCTTGGGGTGTAGGCAGATGGTGGAGTGGCGTAGGTTTCGGTGACGGCTGGTCGACGTCTGGTTGAAGAACGGTGGCGCGGCGGTTGTGAACATGTGTGTGGTTTTGGGCAAAATGACTACATGATGGAAAACGAAGGAAATAGTGTACTTGTGCTTGGGAATATTTAAGTCAGGCATTTCTGTTTTGGGAATAAAAGAAATTACGTGAAGAAAGTAACACAGTTGGGTGCAGTGATGAAGTGAAGCTTGTGTGCGGTTAAACGATGCAGATGGAGGAAGTATTGGGTATTTTAGAATAGCGAGAGGACTGCTTCGAATCAGTGGAGAATAGAACAAAAGGGTATCAACAAAATAATTAAACATTATAAATTATATAATTTTATAATTAAGACGTTAATTGTTTAATTAAAATTGTGAACAAATATAGTTATTGTATGGGCTTCCAAAATCATGGAGCGTGAAGGGGTTGCTGAAAACAAACGAAAGACCTACGGCGTGGTGAAGGAAAACTAGCAGCCTGTTTCTGGAAAAATAATCAAACATAATTAAGACGTGAATTTTATTCGTTAAGAGTTAATTAGTTCTAAAATTAAAAACTTACATAAAACATTGTTATTTGTTTACGCTGTGAACAGGAACCGTGAGTGTGAACGAGAAGAAGGTGTAAACAACGAAAGTAATCGGCCTTTGTAACTCATAATTAAAAGTAATTAACACTGTTTAAATTATAATCAAGGATTTATTTTATTAATTAAATAGTGTTAATATTAAAATGTAAATATCTTTTGATTGTGCCATCAGAAACGGATAACCCAAGATACGATGGAACCGTATCGACGAGATCTATGCTACGGAATAAAAATGGAGGGAGTTCGAATCAACTGTTTTTCAGTTAATTTAAACAAGCGCTTCATTTAACTAAAATGAATTGTTTTAACAACGAATCGAATCAAGGCGAGTTAAATTGTAATGTCCCGTATTTTTTGTTGTCAAATATTTAATTTAAATTATAATTTCAAATATTATATTTGGAATATTAATGGGGTTTAATATTTAATTCATTTATTAAAACGAAGTTTGAACGTTAAATTTATATATAATTTAAATCAGGCTCGAAATGGCGCGGTAGTTCGTAATATGGAGTTTTGAACTTAGTTTGAGTATACAAGATCCGATATAAGTCGGATTTCTATGTAACAAGAAACGTTGGAATCTAGTTGGTTATTGTTTTCATATTGAAGAGAAAAATCCCGATTTTGTGTTATAGATTGTAAGTTGTGTCCAAATCAAATTTTAAAATAGTCGTTATGGGAACCGTTATTAAACTATAATGTTTATTTAATATATTTGAAAGGGTTTTAATATTATTTGGACATCGTTTAACTCGAAATTAATGATATTGAGCTGTATAATTTATATTTGAAGCTATATGATATTTCTAGTTAGGTATTTATGATAATAATAATTTATAATTATTATGTTCTTTGATTATTTTGGATTTTTATAATATTTTTAATCAACCTTAAAAGTGGCCATTTTGCAGACAGAGTCCATTTTCAACGAAATCAGTTTCATTGGAACCGTAACGGTAAAATGTACAGTATTAAATTTCCTGGCAAACAGATGTCATATGTGACAACGGCAGCTGTAAACGCCCAGTCATTTTATATAGCGCGCAATTAAATTAAATTAATTTAATTTAATTTAGTAAAGAGATACTTTATTGTAACTTGAGCAGATGATCAAATTAAACTACGAAACCAATTTCGTTGAATTCGTATCGACGTTTAGAGCCAGGATAGATATATAATTTGTTATTTTTGAAGACCATGTAATTTGGTGTCCAAAATAGCATTGGGTGCGTATAAAAATAGCGTACCGGCAAACAATCTCGGAATGCGACAAAACTTGTGCCGTTGGATTCGTATTAATTAATTATTATAAGATTTCGACTTTTGTGTCAATCGGATTTACCGTTTGATTGTGGCAATGATAAATGATGTTATCGTTTATATTATTTTGGTCAATTTAGACAGGGGTAACTTTGGAGGAATAACGACTGGACAATTGAACTCCAATTTTAACAAAAAAAAAATTCATTAGATCCATAAGGAAAAGATCTAGTAGAGTTTCAAAGTTTCAAGTTGATTAGATTTATTTTGTGACCATAGGAATTTTAAACGTGTTAATTTTAGCCTGTGATTTATAAAGGACTTTTCACAAACGACCTCGGAATTCGATGAAACCTGTCCCATCAGGTCCATAATATTTTCTATGCTAGGATTACATTTTTTGTCAAAAACGGAGGTCGTATGCCGTTGTTTTATGATAATACTTCACGTGCAAGTTTAGTTATAATAAAATAATAATATTTTTATACCCATTCCTTTATAAATACCCCAACACAAAACCTAATTCTCGGTCAAGAACTGGTACGCGGTCAACATTATTTGAGCTACCACAATACTGAATGAATAGCCAAGATTACACCACCTTGTCCTCCAAAAAACTCCCAATCCGATAATTAAAATCAAAAACTCCCAATTACAAAATTATCAAGCTCCACAATCTTTAACATCAACGGCTGTGATGATTTTTGGGCTCACATTGAGGGCGCAGCGACATCACAAAGTATGGCGGGTTCGGGGAGAACTGCGGTCACTTGGAGGGGCCAGAGTTAGTGAAACCTGGACCAAAGGCGAAGGACCTGAATGTGTAGAGATCGCCGCTGTCTGATTGGAGTCTGGACCAACGGTGGAAGGGCGGCGATGAGATGTAGGTGAGGAAGACGATGTGTGGTTTCTGTTATGTGAAACAGGAGCAAGATGGACAAAAATATTGGGCGCACTCGTTATTTTCAGAAGGTTGGACTCGCTTTGGGTGAGAAGCTGATGTTTTAAATTGACTGTATAAAGTTTTAAAATGTAATTAAAAGTATTGTTAAGACTAAGATTTAATTTAATTAACCATATTATATACTATTAAGTAACGTGTCGTTTAAATATGTGATAGGTTTGAATACGAAGAGCATGAACTGGAAAACAAGAACAATGAAGAGGCTGGGTAAACGAAGGTGTATGGATCGGCCTGTAACCCAAATTTAAAGTAATTAGTTAACCAGTTTTTAAATAAAATTTTAATTATCTAATTGTATTAAACATAAAAATAATAATAATATACCTATAATGTTTTTCTTAATTTGTGCACAACATAAAGGACGAAGGGAGCAATAGAATTAATCATGCTATGCAGTTGCTAATCAGAAATGGGCTAACAGAAGTAATTAACATTGATTTAATCCTTAGTTAGAAAATTAATTTGTAAGAACCCGTAACTTCCCCGGTAAGGAAAGAGCGGATGCTTTAAGAACAACAAACAAAAGAACGCAAACAGAAGAACATTTCATTGTATATTACAAAAATTTCATCAGAATACTAGAATATACAGAGTATAAATCAATAAATATTACATAGAAAATATCAGAGAATACAATAATTTACAGAGTAGCGGAAAATAATACAAAACATAACTGAAGGTGATATACGGATACAAAGTTTTCCGGATATCGTTCCAGCTGTAAACCAGGATCCTGTGAATATAAATCTGCAAAACCAAAACTACTAGCTGCCCGTGTCGAAATAAGGGCACCCAGAGTTTAGGTTAAAACAATAAACTCCAGGTCAGTCATGGGACTGGTGTGAGAACTAAAACAGTTATTAATCTTTATTTTAAAGTTCGGTAAATCAAGGGACCACGCCGTATAACACGGAACGGGTTACCTCCCAAGAACACCAGTGCATAAAACAAAAGCGCAATGCTAAATAAAGAAAAATGAAGCTGTTATAAGACCCAGGTCCCATCACACAATGCAACGCAAGCCGGAGGATAGGGTTTTACCTTATAACAGCCAAAGCATGCTTGATACGTTTAAAACAAATCATTTGATACTATAATAGGTGTATAGTGTTTAAAACAATTTCAATCATAAGTATCAATCATAGACGGCATGGGTACCATATATCATGTTGCCATACTAGGCTCTACAATCAAAACCGCAAAGTCACGTATTTGGAAATTGGATTTCCATCTGTGAACCAAGGCAAAAGACAGTCCTCTACCGATTCGAGACAATCTAGCCTACCATGTCTCAAGAACAGAGCCCGAATGTCCCTTGGATCCTCAGGGCCAGTCCACCGATGTGGATTAAACTTAAACCCTGAACATGCGTTTTCCCGCCCTATGGGGCGCAAATGAGCCAACGAATGACTCCATCGGACCCGGATCGTCCGATCAAACCGAGGCGCCTCGCAACAGCAACAGCCACATAAGTCAAACTCGTCAGGGCATGTAAAACCACTGACGCCACTTCTAGCTAGAAAGAAACGCATGCCCTCCCTGACGTCCTCTCCCGTTTTTGGTTCACACCAGGGTGTGAGGCTCGCGAATCAACGCTACACAAAGCTATGCCACACAGGCGGTGCTTTGATCATCAACCACAAGACTTTGCTTTTCAACAGAAGCCTTGATCAATTGCCACTTAGGCATGCCACATAGGCAATTCACTCCATGCGATGGATATCCATCAATATATAACCCCTGAGCTCGTACGTCTCAGAGAAGGGCGTTAAGCAAGAGAATAAATTCTCCGCCGCCAAACAGATATATATTTAATAGAAATCAATCACACAGACTGAAATCCAATGTCAGACACAGTCCATTTACAAGTTCGTTCTGGATCTGAACGAAACCGGAGGCACCTAGTACCCCGCATATCCATCGATCTCCAAGTACGTCTGGACGACCACTAACTGATTCCCTCCTCTTGGGTGTACGACCCAATCAAGATCATCAGTAATTATCCAAACGACGTGAAGGCCTCCGGTCTTCAACCATCGTCTTCATCTTCGACTAATCGTCGAATCAGTTATTCATAATGGGATAAACCCGGTCTTTCTGAATAACTCGCGTATATAATAAACAAGTGTTACACAAACACAACATACGACTCATTCCAATTCATCAGTCACTAACCGTAAATTAACACGAGAGTAATTCCCCAAATATTAACCCCAAAGGCCGAAAACAACATCAGATCAATACCCAGGAAACCGTTCTGCTTAGCTAACCCACAGTTAGTTTCTAAATTTCACATTCTTAGGGAAAGGTTCCCATTAATTTTATCAAAGATAAATTCTTTTAAATTTATTCTTTAATCTTCCTTTGAATATCACTTCAAACTAGTCGGGATTAGCAAACCACACCGAAGTAATTATTTATTTTATTTCCCAATCCCAACCTATTTATCCCATGAAGTAAAACTGGTCATACTTCATATTTAACACCACGGTGTTATCGGTAAATTCAATTACCATTTCACGTTCAAATCTAATTAAAGATTTAACTACCGTCTGGGGTAAAACTAGTGATACTCCGTTCTCGATCTTTTCAACCTAATTAAAGATTCTTTAAAACTCCACTTAGTTTTCATCTTTGACTGGGTTAAAGAATCAGTGTCATTTAAAAACACGGTTCACGATAAACCCTAAAATCACATCACATTTCAATCAATCCCTAACCGTAAATTAGCAAGTGAGCAATTCCCTAAGTATTAACCCCAAAGGCCGAAACCAACATCAGATCAATACCCCAGAAACCATTCAACTTAACTAATCTCCAGTTAGTTTCTGATTTTCTTAACTCCTTTGGGTCTAAGAACAGTATTATTGAAGATACCGTTCACGACAACCCAAAATCACATTCCACTAATTATCGGTTAAAGAACAAGTGTTATTTAAAACACTGTTCACGATAAACCCAAAAATCAATACCAATTCAATTCCAATTAAATATTATTTAATTGGTTCACTTCATTAAATCCAAATAAAAAGATTTAATCTTTTTCTCAATTGGGTTTAAGAACAGTGTTAATGAAGACACCATTCACGACAAACCCAAATCCCATTTGATATCAAATACAAGGCTCTGAATAGAAAATATACCGGCTTATATTCAATATCAAATTCTACGACCAACAAATATCGTATTGGAAATAACGATATTAATATATCATTCAAATTCCCATAACAATATCTGTATCATCTCAAAATCCAACATCGAAATATTCCGGAGACAATTTCGATTCAATTCCATTCCAATTCAATTATTGGAATTTCTGGTTATTTTCAAAACCATTTCAAATCCAATTTATTTATTTTAAAAATAAATAAATTATTTTTCTAGTTCAAAACTATATCATTTCGATAAAAATATATTTTTATCTTTTCAAATATGGAGTTTTTCACCCTAATTCTTCCCAAATCATTTCTTATGATTTTACACAAATTATTACTATTTTTAATAATTTTATCAAGGCCAGTACTGTCGATTTCCACCAACGGCCATCGAACTTCACTTACAGCGACCTTTTCCAAATTTGATTTGGACATAATTCCAAATCCAACAGTTATATTTCTAATTTCTAATATTTGTTAGAAATCTCTTTTCGATACGAACCCAACGGTTCTGGTTTTAGGAGAACCGACGGTCGGATCTCCCGCAATATCCATTTGAAGTCAATGGTCGAAATTCGCGAACTGCCGCAGCGCGGCTCGTTCTATTCAGGCCATTATATATAATATATATATATATATATATATATATATATATTTCGTCGATTTCCTTTTGAAACGTATTTTATAAATCGTTTTAAATTCGTTTTCAAAACGATTTCAACTTTATTTCAAATTCAAATCAAAATTAAATTTTTCAATATAAATTCGTGTTAATTTCATTTCAAATCGATTTCAATTTCAATTAAATTCGAATTTCTATCTATTCAATTTAATTCGATTTTCAATTTATTTCGAATTCCAAATCATTTCAAAATATCAGAATTTGAAATCACTTCCTTTTCTATATTCATTATAAAAACGAATAAAATCGATATAAATATCGTTCACGTCAAAATGGCGTCAATCTAATCAATACAGCTTCATATATTTATATTTTCAAATATTCTGGTTCAAATATTTCTTTTCAAATATTTCTATTCAAATATTTCCTTTTAAAAACTGGAATGAGGCCCAATCAATTACCATAGATTTTACTTCTATGGATTTACATACAACGCATGTATACATCGACAATGACAAATAATCAACCATCATCCAAAGTGCATTCTACACTGTATAAGCATCAAATATAAATATTCAACGCTTATAACAGTCTGTCAATCAATTGATCGACATACAACTAATTATTGGGATTAGTGTATGTCATATATCATCCCAATACCCGTGTGGGGTTTCAAACAATCAAACACAGATTTTATTTGTGCAATTGGGCGACGTGTGAAATTTATCGTCCCAATCAATATCAGTCAAATGTGTGTGTATAAACAAATCGTCCGATTTGTTTATATTTATTTCAATTTAAATACACGTTAAAAATTCTATTTTCAACTGTAAAATATTTTTAACTATATAAATATTTTATTTCATTTCACATCACATCACACAATCAACTACACATCAAAATCAAACAAACAAGCATACAAGCCGTCCATGGTCTGTGGACGACGAGTGTCGGGTGCAACTAAACACCGTCTGCATCCTAGTATATATTATAACTAGAAAATTAAATTAAAAGTGAGGAGTTCTCACCGAGGGTTCCACTCCGCCTTAGAAATTTCTGAAATTCAGAACAGTCTGGATTTGCCCGCACTTCCAACGTAGTCTTCTCACGCTGTTCATATTAAAAAAATACATTTTTATTTCACTATACATGTCGTAAAAATCAGATTTTTATCTCGCTATATATATAAAAATCATATTTTTATATTCTCTATTATATAAAATTTTATATTTTTAATCTTCACGTTATATAAAAATTATATTTTTACTATCTCTATAATATAAAAATCATATTTTTACTATCTCTATAATATAAAAATCATATTTTTACTATCGTATGATCTAAATAAAAAGTATATTTTTATTACTTTGTATACACCATAAAGGTCACCTCTTTATATATTGATACATATACTAAAAATCCGTTCTTTATTCAATGATATTTATAATAAAAATCTGTTCCTTATTTCAATCTAGTTTAAGGAGAGAAAAAAACAGTTCTTTTTCTTTGCAATATACTTTAAAGAAAAATTCAAAGGGAAAAACTCACTGCAGCCTTGGAGTGGGGGATGGATGCTCCGTCGATGACGGTGGTCGAAGAGGCAGCTTTGGTGACGGGTCCTTGGGTTTTGAGCGCCTTCGAGATGCCCGTTCGTGACTGGAGGAGGCTGCGGGAGGGCAATCGGAGGAGGTGGCTCGCCTGAGGCCAGCGGCGCAGTGCCTGAGGAGGGCCCGGGGTTGTTGCGTTGGGGTATGGTGGCGGGGGGTCTCGGGGTTCGTCTAACGACGAGAGGATGAGGAGAGAGGGAGGCTGGAGGGAAGAGGAGGAAGGTGGAGGGAGGACTTCGATGATGGCGGACGTGGGTGGAGCGACGGGCGGCGTCGCGGTTGTGGCGGGCGCGATTAGTTAGTTTTTTTTTCTTTTTAATTTCTGTTGAAATGAAATCGGGGGGGGGGGGGGGTTAACTGTAAATAGAGGGAGGGAGAGAGAATGGAAATATATATTTAATAAATTTAATTTTCAAAAAGTGACTTTTTACTTCGAACTCGAAATCGAACCCACCGACTGTCGTCCATAGCTAATTACCCTCATTTCGAACACAATGGGATATGTATTGTAGGCTGTTTCGACTGTTTCGAACAGTTTTCAACATATAACTCTATATATTGAATTTGAACGCGTATTTCAATTTACCGGGGTCACATACTAACTCTAAAAATTCCCGAACAATATTTTCTAGTTTCATATTGACGATACGGTCCTAGCAAAACTAATTTCGTCAAATTCTGAGACCGTTTGAAAAATAGCCATTTTCCAGTCGATTAAAATAAACTAAAACTGGTCAAATGCGTTTTCCTTTGCCACGCTCACATATCGATTCCAAAAATTATGAAATTTGAAACCTAGCAATAATTTGACATCCCGGATCCAACAAAAGTGGTTTCGTCGAAAACCGAGGTCGTTTGCAAAATTTCCATTTTTAAGGGCCGAAATTCCATAGCGACTATTCTGAATTTTCAACTGGACATAACTTTTTATCCCCGCTATCAAATTTTGATTTTTTGGATTCGTTGGAAAGATATTTACAAATAGATTCTAATATTTTTGGTTTCACTAAAATCCGGTTTATTTTGCACCCGGTACATTCATTTGAAATTTGAAATCGATTTATCGAACTACCACGCCATTTTAGGCTCGTTATATAATTAAAATAAAATATTTATATTCTAACGACAATCTTTATGAATATATACGTTTTAATTTTATTCAAAATAAATTTCTCGTCGATATTATTTAAAATAATCTATTTTAAATATCAAAATTCATCAAAACTGCCAAAATAAAAAATTTTAATTGGCTCGGATTTCCGGGTTATTACAATCTCCCCCACTTAAAACTTTTCGTCCCCGAAAAGGAACGAAGCCGAAAGTTGTTTAACTAATCAACTCAACTTCCATTATTTTCGCTATGGCTTAAGTTCTTCAACTTTTCAATTTTTTCAAAAATTTGGCTAACACCCTAAATTTTCGAAAAATTTCGCCATAACCTCCCCTGCACCGGGGACTTCGGGATATTTCATTTAGCCTCCCATGGCCTTCTTCAATCCAAAAGAAAAAGAAAAAGCCAAGCGGCTAGCCAATCGGCTCATAAAATCATCATCACCCAAACAAAACAGTAAATTATGGTAAACATGTACCTATTTGTCGGGAAAACAAATTTTATTCTTCTGCTCTAGCCTCCTTGCTATGACCTGTTCAATGTAAGTACATGTACATGCATGCAAATGCGATAAATTTCCAATACAATTCACTATTTGATTCAATTTGGCTAAAGGTTCAACATTTAATTATTCAAACAATAATCAAACAACACAATCAGCAATCAATTAGTTGATTATCTTTTCAAATTCATAATTTTGGTACACAGTCAAAAATCACATTTTTGATGCCACATCACAACAATAGGCCCTAGCTAATTTTGGTTCTCACACCAGTCTAATGGAAATATATAGGCATCTCACTTTCGTCACTCGAAAATAAATACTGGTGATGGTATACTTCATCATCAGGACCATGTCCGGGCGACTAGAGTGTGACTCTATATCTATCCAGTATATTTAAACTTCAAATACAGGTGGATCAGACGTATATGCAAAATCTTTATATACTGGACTGTCCAAATCAATATAAATAAATAATCAAATACGTATAATTGATTTAAATTTTCAAAACGAAGTTGGTTTTCTTTTTCCTTTTCAAAAATATACTCTTCACACTCGTTCTAGGATACTACTGATCCCATCTCTAACGAGTCATTCCCATTGGATATTACTAATCCAATATCTGACGAATTCTTTCGTTTGGTTCTAACGTGTCTTGTTCTCTGAGCTTTGTAAACCAAAGCTCTGATACCACTGTAAGAACCCGTAACTTACCCGGTAAGGAAAGAGCGGATGCTTTGAGAACAACACACAAATGAACGCAAACGGAAGAACATTTCATTGTATAATACAACAATTTCATCAGAATACAAGAATATACAGAGTATAAATCAATAAATATTACACAGAAAATATCAGATATTACAATAATTTACAGAGTAGCGGAAAATAATACAAAACACAACTGAAGGAGATATACGGATACAAATCTTTCCGGATATCGTTCCAGCTGTAAACCAGGATCCTGTGAATATAAATCTACAAAACCAAAACTACTAGATGCCCGTGTCGAAATAAGGGCACCCAGAGTTTAGGTTAAAACAATAAACTCCAGATCAGTCATGGGACTGGTGTGAGAACTAAAACAGTTATTAATCTTTATTTTAAAGTTCGGTAAATCAAGGGACCACGCCGTATAACACGGAACGGGTTACCTCCCAAGAACACCAGTGCATAAAACAAACAGCGCAATGCAAAATAAAGAAAAATGAAGCTGTTATAAGACCCAGGTCCCATCACACAATGCAACGCAAGCCGGAGGATAGGGTTTTACCTTATAACAGCCAAAGCATGCTTGATACGTTTAAAACAAATCATTTGATACTATAATAGGTGTATAGTGTTTAAAACAATTTCAATCATAAGTATCAATCATAGACGGCATGGGTACTATATATCATGTCGCCATACTAGGCTCTACAATCAAAACCGCAAAGTCATGTATTTGGAAATTGGATTTCCGTCTGTGAACTGAGGCAAAAGATAGTCCTCTACCGATTCGAGATAATCTAGCCTACCATGTCTCAGGAACAAAGCTCGAGTGTCCCTTGGATCCTCAGGGCCAGTCCACCGATGTGGATTAAACTTAAACCATGAACATGCGTTTTCCCGCCCTATGGGGCGCAAATGAGTGAACGAATGACTCCATCGGACCCGGATCGTCTGATCAAACCGAGGTGCCTCGCAACAGCAACAACCACATAAGTCAAACTCGCCAGGGCGTGTAAAACCACTGACGCCACTTCTAGCTAGAAAGAAACGCATGCCCTCCCTTACGTCCTCTCCCATTTTTGGTTCACACCGGGGTGTGAGGCTCGCGAATCAACGCTACACTAAGCTATGCCACACAGGCGGTGCTTTGATCATCAACCACAAGACTTTGCTTTTCAGCAGAAGCCTTGATCAATTGCCACTTAGGCATGCCACATAGGCAATTCACTCCATGTGATGGATATCCATCAATATATAACCCCTGAGCTCGTATGTCTCAGAGAAGGGCGTTAAGCAAGAGAATAAATTCTCCGCCGCCAGATAGATATATATTTAATAGAAATCAATCACACAGACTGAAATCCAATGTCGGACACACAGTAATTATTTATTTTATTTCCCAATCCCAACCTATTTATCCCATGAAGTAAAACTGGTCATACTTCATATTTAACACCACGGTGTTATCGGTAAATTCAATTACCATTTCACGTTCAAATCTAATTAAAGATTTAACTACCGTCTGGGGTAAAACTAGTGATACTCCGTTCTCGATCTTTTCAACCTAATTAAAGATTCTTTAAAACTCCACTTAGTTTTCATCTTTGACTGGGTTAAAGAATCAGTGTCATTTAAAAACACGGTTCACGATAAACCCTAAAATCACATCACATTTCAATCAGTCCCTAACCGTAAATTAGCAAGTGAGCAATTCCCTAAGTATTAACCCCAAAGGCCGAAACCAACATCAGATCAATACCCCAGAAACCATTCAACTTAACTAATCTCCAGTTAGTTTCTGATTTTCTTAACTCCTTTGGGTCTAAGAACAGTATTATTGAAGATACCGTTCACGACAACCCAAAATCACATTCCACTAATTATCGGGTTAAAGAACAAGTGTTATTTAAAACACTGTTCATGATAAACCCAAAAATCAATACCAATTCAATTCCAATTAAATATTATTTAATTGGTTCACTTCATTAAATCCAAATAAAAAGATTTAATCTTTTTCTCAACTGGGTTTAAGAACAGTGTTAATGAAGACACCATTCACGACAAACCCAAATCCCATTTGATATCAAATACAAGGCTATGAATAGAAAATATACCGGCTTATATTCAATATCAAATTCTACGACCAACAAATATCGTATTGGAAATAATGATATTAATATATCTTTCAAATTCCCATAACAATATCTGTATCATCTCGAAATCCAACATCGAAATATTCCGGAGACAATTTTGATTCAAATCCATTCCAATTCAATTATTGGAATTTCTGGTTATTTTCAAAACCATTTCAAATCCAATTTATTTATTTTAAAAATAAATAAATTATTTTTCTAGTTCAAAACTAGATCATTTCGATAAAAATCTACTTTTATCTTTTCAAATATGGAGTTTTTCACCCCAATTCTTCCCAAATCATTTCTTATGATTTTACACAAATTATTACTATTTTTAATAATTTTATCAAGGCCCGTACAGTCGATTTCCACCAACGGCCATCGAACTGCACTTACAACGACCTTTTCCAAATTTAATTTGGACATAATTCCAAATCCAACCGTTAGATTTCTAATTTATAATATTTGTTAGAAAGCACTTTTCGATACGAACCCAAAGGTTCCGGTTTTAGGAGAATCCGACGATCGGATCTCCCACAATATCCATTCGAAGTAAATGGTCGAAATTCGCGAACTGCCGCGGTACGGCGCATTCGATTCAGGCCATTATATATATATAATATATATATTTCGTCGATTTCCTTTTGAAACGTATTTTATAAATTGTTTTAAATTCGTTTTCAAAACGATTTCAACTTTATTTCAAATTCAAATCAAAATTGAATTTTTCAATTTAAATTCGTGTTAATTTCATTTCAAATCGATTTCAATTCATTTTAAATTTAATTCGAATTTCTATCTATTAAATTTATTTCGATTTTCAATTTATTTCGAATTTCAAATCATTTCAAAATATCAGAATTTGAAATCACTTCCTTTTCTATATTCATTATAAAAATGAATAAAATCGATATAAATATCGTTCACGTCAAAATGACGTCAATCTAATCAACACGGCTTCATATATTTCTATTTCAAATATTCTGGTTCAAATATTTCTTTTCAAATATTTCTATTCAAATAATTCCTTTTAAAAACTGGAATGAGGCCCAATCGATTACCATAGATTTTACTTCTATGGATTTACATACAACGCATGTATACATCGACAATGACAAATAATCAACCATCATCCAAAGTGCATTCTACACTGTATAAGCATCAAATATAAATATTCAACGCTTATAACAGTCTTTCAATCAATCGATCAACATACAACTAATTATTGAGATTAGTGTATGTCATATATCATCCCAATACCCGTGTGGGATTTCAACCAATCAAACACAGATTTTATTTGTGCAGTTGGGCGACGTGTGAAATTTATCGTCCCAATCAATATCAGTCAAATGTGTGTATATAAACAAATCGTCCGATTTGTTTATATTTATTTCATTTTAAATACACGTTAAAAATTCTATTTTCAACTATAAAATATTTTTAACTATATAAATATTTTATTTCATTTCACATCACACAATCAACTACACATCAAAATCAAACAAACAAGCATACAAGCCGTCCATGGTCAATGGACGACGGGTGTCGGGTGCTACTAAACACCGTCTGCATCCTAGTATATATTTTAACTAGAAAAATAAATTAAAAGTGAGGAGTTCTCACCGAGGGTTCCACTCCGCCTTAAAAATTTCTGAAATTCAGAACAGTCTGGATTTGCCCGCACTTCCAACGTTGTCTTCTTCACACTGTTCATATTAAAAAATTACATTTTTATTTCACTATACATGTCGTAAAAATCAGATTTTTATCTCGCTATATATATAAAAATCATATTTTTATATTCTCTATTGTATAAAATTTTATATTTTTAATCTTCACGTTATATAAAAATTATATTTTTATTCTTTACATAATATAAAAATCATATTTTTACTATCTCTATAATATAAAAATCATATTTTTACTATCTCTATAATATAAAAATCTTATTTTTACTATCTCTATAATATAAAAATCATATTTTTACTATCGTATGATCTAAATAAAAATTATATTTTTATTACTTTGTATACACCATAAAGATCACCTCTTTATATATTGATACATATACTAAAAATTCGTTCTTTATTCAATGATACTTATAATAATAATCTGTTCTTTATTTCAATCTAGTTTAAGGAGAGAAAAAAAAATAGATCTTTTTCTTTGCAATATACTTTAAAGAAAAATTCAAAGGGAAAAACTCACTGCAGCCTTGGAGTGGGGGATGGATGCTCCATCGATGAGGGTGGTCGAAGAGGCAGCTTTGGTGACGGGTCCTAGGGTTTTGGGCGCCTTCGAGATGCCCGTTTGCAACTGGATGAGGCTGCGGGAGGGGAATCGGAAGGGGGTGGCTCGCCTGAGGCAAGCGGCGCAGCGCTTGAGGAGGGCCCGGGGTTGTTGCGGTGGGGTATGGTGGCGGGGGGGTCTCGGGGTTCTTCGAACGACGAGAGGACGAGGAGAGAGGGATGCTGGAGGGAAGAGGAGGAAGGTGGGGGGGGGGGGGGGGACCTCGATGATGGCGGAGGAGGGCGGACGTGGGTGGAGCGACCGGCGACGTCGCGGTTGTGGCGGGCGCGATTAGTTAGGTTTTTTTTTCTTTTTAATTTCTGTTGAAATGAAATCAGGGGGGGTTAACTGTAAATAGAGGGAGGGAGAGAGAATGGAAATATGTATTTAATAAATTTAATTTTCAAAAAGTGACATTTTACTTCGAACTCGAAATCGAACCCACCGACTGTCGTCCTTAGCTAATAACCCCCATTTCGAACACAATGGGATATGTATCGTAGGCTGATTCGACTGTTTCGAACAGTTTTCGTCAAAATCAACATATAACTCAATATATTGAATTTGAACGCGTATTTCAATTTATCGGGGCCACATACTAACTCTAAAAATTCCTGAAAAATATTTTCTAGTTTCGTATTGACGATACGGTCCTAACAAAACTAATTTCGTTAAATTCTGAGACCGTTTGAAAAATGGCCATTTTCCAGTCGATTAAAATCAACTGAAACTGGTCAAATGCGTTTTCCTTTGCCACGCTCACATATCGATTCGAAAAATTATGAAATTTGAAACCTAGCAATAATTTGACGTCCTAGATCCAACAATAGTGGTTTCGTCGAAAACCGAGGTCGTTAGCAAAATTTCCATTTTTAAGGGCCGAAATTCCATAGTAACTATTCTGAATTTTCAACTGGACATAACTTTTTATCCCCGCTATGAAATTTTGATTTTTCGGATTCGTTGGAAAGATATTCACAAATAGATTCTAATATTTTTGGTTTCACTAAAATCCGGTTTACTTTGCACCCGGTACATTCATTAGAAATTTGAAATCGATTTATCAAACTACCGGCCATTTCAGGCTCGTTATATAATTAAAATAAAATATTTATATTCTAACGACAAACTATATAAATATATATGTTTTAATTCTATTCAAAATAAATTTTTCGTCGATATTATTTAAAATAATCTATTTTAAATATTAAAATTCATCAAAACTGCCAAAATAAAAATTTTAAATTGGCTCGGATTTCCGGGTTATTACATAAATATTAAATTATATGGTATAACTTAGATTGTTTATAATTCAAACATATATTGTCAGAATCGAACAAAACAACTTGCGTTGCAATCATGGAAACAAGCTCAACATCTTGGAACTATTCTGGATAGAGCTGGATATAGTGGGAATTTACAGTTAAATTAAAAGACTGTTTAATTTGACCGTAATCGAACCGTTTCAACCGCAAATAAAATCAAAGTGAGTTAAACTCACTCAGTTCTTCCCACTTATATTTTATATAAGTCGTTTTTATTTTGTATGTTATAGTTGCTAATGGTTGTTTGTTTGTTAAATTTATATTCATAGATTGACTGAATCAATAAAATTAAACGTTATTTAATTTTGGTGAAACACCAATTCGTTATTTTAGCGGTTGGACCTAATAAAGGTAACTTTCCTTGTTGGTCATGTTTATAAAATTAACAAGTTTAATTTAGTGAATTGTTTAAATTGTTTGTTGTGTTAAATAAATTGGTTGATGTTAAATAATCGTTATTTACCGAAATTATCAGTTAAATTGAATTGAATGAATTTATGTGTGATAATCCATTTTGATACAGAGAAGAACAGATTGGATGGATCCAACGGAATCCCTCAAATATATTAAATTTTATTTATTTTCATATTATTATTGTATGAACCGTATTCATTGAATGATTGGTTTGGTTGTTGGCCATTGACCTGAAATTCAACATTTGTTTTGTTTTAACCAATGATGATATTGGTTGAGTAATTGGTAGTATATGGCCTATAAATCAACATTTTCTAAATATTGACTTAGCGTCAGGTAAATCGATAGAAGTAAAGTTATAAAATTTATTTTATAACTGAAATTAGATTTTTTTTTTTAAATCAATTATATTGAATAAGAGTTTGTTAAAAAAATACATATTTATTATTTATTAGTTAAGTTTATAATTAATTATTAATTGATATTATAAAGTAAATTCTTATGTTAAGAAGATTTATAAGCAGATGAACAGAAATTAACCCAATGGTTAAGAGTTGGATAATTGTTTTGTTGAGAAACAATTAAATGAATTTTTTTAATTAATTAGTCATATTACTTAATTTAAAGGAAGGATTAGAATTGGAATGGGTGAACAAATTAAGCGTGTTTTGAGTTGACTAAGTTGACCGTTTTAAACTAGGGTTGATTATTAAATTAATTTGTTTTGAATTAATCTAACTAAATAGTTAACAAATATTTAGTTTAATTTTAATAAGATTTTAAAAAGGAATTTACTACTTGTTTTAGTTAATAAAGAAGTTAACTACTACTACTGTAGTTAATTATTGAAGTAAATTATTATTTTAATTAATAATAATTTAGGAGATTACTTTTTATTTGAAATTCATTTAAAAAGTAATCGAGGTTGAAGTGAATCTAATTGAATCGTGGAAGGAGCTTATAAACAGGTTTTATATTAAAACCCATGTTTTTATAATGAACTTATAAAAGGAATTTTAAGTGAATACGATAGCTTAAATCATGTTTACTTAAATATTTGAATTAAGTCAAAGGGAAACTGAGATAAAAGGGTTTTATATTAAACCGAAACTTTATAAACGAAGTTTATACAAGAGATGAGGTGTTAAATCGTTAATTTTAAATTAATGTTATTTAATAATGGAATTAAGTGAAATAAAGGAAATTGAAACAAGATTTTCAAAGCGGGAAATGGTCGAATGGATTAGAAAAAGAGAATGTTAAAAGTGAATTTAGTAAAGGAGTGAGTAATACGATTCTGGAACAAAAATCCGAGTTATTAAACGAATTGTTATGGAAGGTTAAAAGGTGATGTTTTTAATAAGCAATTACTTAATGAATTAAGAACTAATGGTCATGTTCGGGAAGGAGAATTCCAAAAGTAAGAAGGTTTTATAAAACCATATTTTAAATAAAATAGTTAAATGAGGTTTGTTTTGATATTAGATGAAATATGGGTTTTAATTACAACTCATATCTATCTTAAGATAAGAATGATGTTAATCAAGGTCTGAGAGGTAAATAAATACCCCGACTTGAAAGACTTCAGGATTACCAGAGGATGATATTAGTTTGTAATGGGAAGAGGTTAAGAATAATTCATTATTTCCATATGTGAAATAATAACTCAATGTTAATCGCAGGATTTGATAATATTGAGATTTCCAAAGTAATAGAAATAAAAAAGGATTCGAGAATATTTATAATGAGATTTCCAAAGTAATGAAAATAGGAAGATTTGAGTGTGCGTGTACGTATGTATGTATATATATATAGCGATATTTCCTAAAGTAAAAGGAAATAAAAGGTTAAGTTTTGAAATGAGTTTACTCTGAAAAATAGAAATTGGATATCGTTTCAAGTAACAATGTTTTACGTGAAATTTGTTAGAAACAAGGTTGGGAATATATATATGATTTAATTCTAATTTATTTGGAATAGTTTTGAAAATAAATCTTATGTTTAAAATAGGAGTAATTACTATGTTAAAAATATAGAAATATTTAGAAGTTTAATTAACTATACATTAATTATTTTAATTAAAAAGCCAAGTAATGTTGAGTACTGAATCAGTGAACCCATTTTATTCTCATGATTATTTATTTGATAGTAAAATAACCTATTATCAAATCTAACCCATACAATTATTGGTACAGAAAGACCGGGATCGAATTTATATTTGAAAACCATTCCAAACCAGCAAATACGTGGAAGATGATTATTGATGATGGAGCAATTGAAGACCGTTGATCTTCATGAGCGGAAGAGCTACTTATCAAATTTCTTTGGTTTAGCGGCCAGAGATATTTCGACGGTGGTTCTATCACGATTGTAATCTACGAATTGCAAGGACTACTAGCTACTGATCCTTGGGGGTGATACCAATATAGTATGTGGTAGGGGAGTGCCTTCGGTTCACCCTGTTCCTGGATGACTTATATGGATGGATCTCTGACAGAGTATTTCCAAAAGAATTACATACGTTGATTTCTTCGAACGTACCATAGTGGGTGGCGGAGTGTAACAACTCGGAATTTGGGGCCAATTTAAAATTTTTATTTTTGAAATTTTAAGGGATTTTGAATATTTGAAATAAATTATTTTAAATAATAACGGCTAGAAATTTATTTTAATCGAAGCTAATATGAATATATTTCATTTAATTATAAAAGGAATTAGAAAGAGCACGGTAGTTTGAAAAGTCTAATCTGAACTTTGACTGACTGTACAGGATGCAGAATAAATCGGATTTTGGTGAAACCAAAAACATTAGAATCTATTTAAAAATATCTTTCCAATGAATCCGAAAAATCGAAATTTCATAGCAGGAATTAAAAGTTATGGCCAGTTGAAATTTCAGAATAATCGCTGTAGAATTTCTATATATATTTTTAATATAAAAAATAGCCATTTTGCAAACGACATCGGTTTTCAACGAAACCACTTTTGTTGGATCCAGGATGTCAAATTATTGCTAGGTTTCAATTCTCAAAATTTTTGGAATAAATTTGTGGTTGTGGCAAATAGATATGTGTTTGGTAAATTTCAGTCAATATCGATCGACTGGAAAATAGCCATTTTTCAAACAGTCTCAGAATTCGACGAAATTAATTTTTTAGGACCGTATCATCAAAACAAAGCCAGAAATAGTTTTTCTGGATTTTTCTGAGTTCGTATGTGACCTCGGTAGATTAAAGAGTATGTTCAAATTTAATATTAAAGACTTATTTTAAAAATAAAAGAAACATGCTGTAAACTTCAGAATTGGACTTCGGCACTAGCGTCATTGCGTTCAGAACGCGTCAAAACCTATTGTTCGACAGTCGTTGGGCTAAAATTGGATGAAATCACTAAATGGGCCTTAAATGGGTAATTAATTAATTAAGTAATGATTACTTAAACCTAATTATATTATATTATAAATACCCGCAACTGTATCGTTCTCTCCCGATTCCCTGAAACCCATAGCCGCCTCCCTTTCAAACTTTCATCTCCAATTTTCTCCTTCCACACTTAACTTCAGACTTCGACGTAGTTGATTATTTTGTAGTACTCCGATCCAGCTTCTGTTTGCACCCGAAATCGACCCACCTAGTGAGGTGAATCGCCGGCCCCAGCACGTCGAAGTGCCGCCGGAAAACCGCCCGCCCCGCCCAGTTGGACCCACCGAGTTTGCCAGCGAACTCGCCGCGGCGACGCCCTCCGACTGGCGTCCATTTACCCCCGTCCGTTCCAAAATCCATCGACCCAATCATCCGATAATTGGATTTGGAGTTCTGAACCAATTTTGACAATCAATGGCCTTTGTTTTAAAGGTATATTTTCAGAAACTGTGACACTTATAAGTGTTACAAATTTAGATTTAATAATTAAAAATTCATAATTAATTGATACGAACTCCGAATCTGAAAATTTCAGATTCTGTAAGACCGTGACGACAAATAGAATTTGCTGAAACTGATTGGAACGATTTCTGATTCTCTGTTGATTTTAGATTCTTATCCAATCAAGGTGAGATTCTATTTTAAATAATTAAATTAATTTAATTATTAATTTTCCTTTGTTATTTAAATAATTGAATGGTGAATGAAGTAGATCTGAGACGTGATAATGTTCTGAATGATTGTTTGGTTTATCTGTGTGTATAATTCCAGATCTGCTACTTAAAAATTTCAGATCTGTATGTGATGAAAATTTGAATAATCATTTTGTTTAAATTTTGTCAAATCATGTTTTGTTGATATTCTATGAATCATGTATATATAAAAATATATCACCTTGTTCATGTCTTTGAATTGAACTAGAAAAATTCAATTCAATACCACCTTGTTGTTATTTGATTTGTCTAGCCTTTTTAGTTCAAATATACAATTGATATGATGTTTGTAGGATTGAAATATGACGATATAAAAGAAATTACATTTATATTTAATGTAATTAGGACATGAATTTTTCACCGCAATAAAAATTACATTTGTAGGTGATAAATAAAGGTATGATTTTGCGATACAATATAAATTACATTTTCTCTTATTGTAAATAAAAAGATTAGATTTTTGCATTGTAAATAAAAGATTAGATTTTTGCATTGTAAATAAAAGATTAGATTTTTGCATTGTAAATAAAAGATTAGATTTTTGCATTGTAGATAAAAAGATTAGATTTTTGCATTGTAAATAAAAAGATTAGATTTTTGCATTGTGATTAAAGAGATAGAATTTACATGTAAAATAAAATTACATTTTTATATGTAAATTAAGAATGAGAATTTTCATTGAAAATAAAATTACGTTTCTATATGTAATTAAAGAATAGGATTTTACATTGTAAATTGAAAAACAAGATTTGACATGTAATATTAATTACATTTTCAATGTAATTAAAAGTAGAATTTGACGGTGTAATTAAAATCACATTTTTAATGTAATTTATAAAGATGGAAATTTTCACCCTTATGTTAATTACATTTCTTATGTAATTAATAAAAGAAATTTTACCATGTAATTAAAAAGGATATTTTACAGTGTAATTAAAAGAATACAAGAATGAAATTCAATGTGGAATTATATTTACATCTTAATGTAAATAAAAGAAATAAAAGGACGAATTCATCATTGAATTATAATTTACATTGTTCGTGTAAATAAAGGAATAAAAGAATGTTATTGGAAATTATAATAGAATTTACATTTTTATGTAAACAAAAGATTAAAAGAATGTATTCAATGTTGGAATAGAAATTACATTTTTATAATAGAACAAAGAAATAAAAGAATGTTTTTTAATGTTGGAATATTATCTTCATTTTTAAATGAATTAAAAGTGAATGGAGATCAGTAGTTGTTTAGCTCGTTCTTAAATCAAACGACATTATTATGGTTGAACGGTTTATATTTATATATAAATATAATTAAATTTAAAAGAATCGAGCGCGGTAGTTCGCGTTTTTGGAATCGTACCTTTAAACGACTATATCAAAAGATCCGACCGTCGGATTTTCCCAAAACTGAAACCGTTAGGACCGATTTAGGGAGATCTTTCCAACGATGTAAACTTCGTTAAAATCCAACGGTTAGATTTTGAGAAATGTGTAAATCAAAATTGGTTGAAAACAGCGCCATGGTCGCCCCTCGACCCAGAGCGTCGTTAAATAAAGATTTAATTATTTTAAATAATTAAAGATAAGAATTAATCGTTATAAAATAATATAACGATATGAAATGGGTTTTCTCAAATTATATATGCGAGAATTATTTGGAAAGTCCTAGTTTAATCTCATTCCAAGTAATCAAATGGCATTAAGAATCGAAGTTTGGAAGACGGCGACTGAAGACCGTCAATCTTCCCATCGAGTGGACAGCGATCGAGGCCCTAAATTGACTTGCTCCCAATTAAAGGGTCATGGTAATTGTCCAAACGAACATGTTGATTGCCCGGATATGCGGGTACCTCTTTTCCGTATTGGACGTACATGACGAGGGTATCTCCAGTTTCGTTCAGACCCCGAATGGACTTATAAATGGAATGTGTGTTTGACATTGTACTCCTTTATATTATATTTACTAATTTTCTGCCGAATGTATGAATGATTGGTGGCGGAAAATTCATTCTCTTATTTGACACCCTTTTGTATATTTTGGCAAAGGATTGATAGTGTGATATGGAGTGACAGTGTGGCATACCAAGATGCAATGATCAAGGTTTCTTGCTGAAAAGCAGAACCTTATGGTAACGATCAAAGCACAACTTGAATAAGCATAGCTTTGTGTATTACGTAGCTTCATGAGCCTCACAACCCGGTTGAGTCTAAAACGGAGCAAGGGAACGCAGGAAGAGAAGCACGTTTCTTTCTAGCTAGAAGTTGTGTTTGGGTTTTACACGGCCTGACATTTTACTTATGTGGATGATGGAATGAGGCGCCTCGGATGTTAGGTCCTATAGGACCGGGAAACGTGTGTTCAGGAATAACTAATCCACAAACCACAAGTGTGGACCGGCCCTGCAGCTATCCAAGGGTCACTCGAGCTCTGATCCTGAGACATTAGCTAGAGTGTCTCGAATCAGTAAGGAGATCGTTCCTAGCCTTGACTCATGATGGAAAACCAAATTCCCAATACGACCCTACGGACTTGATTGTATTACTAGTATGGCAACATAGTAGTATGGGGTACTATGCTGCCTAGGATCGATACATTTATTTTGAAATGTTTTTATATACACTAATAATAATATCAAATTCGTTTTTATCGTACCAAGCATGTTTAATCATCATAAGGTAAAACTCTATCCTCTCGTTTGCGTTGCATTGTGTGATGGGACTTAAGTCTTATGATGATTCCATTTTTTCCAAAAGCATTGTGTTGTTTTACGAATTACTTATTTATTTGTTCAGTCACCTTAAATTATGCACGGCAATCCAGTTGAAATAAACCTGTTCCGCATTAGCGGCGTGGTCTTTGGAGTTTCCTTATTACTATCAGTTAAATTAGTTAAGAATTCTCACACCAGTCCCATGACTGACTCGTAGTTTGTTTTTCACCTATGCAAACTCGGATGCCCTCTTTTCTACACGGGCAGCCAAGTAGCAGGTTTCACTTCCTTTGGAGTTGCGGTCTTTGGAGCTTCCTTGGAGTTGCTTAGTTGAGGTGATGATTTGGAGCTATGAAGACTATCTACTGTTTTTCTTTTGTTGCATTTTATCTTTAGACTTTGAGACATCCGAACTTATTCTATTTCCAGTTCTATTTTGAAGTTTGAAACTTATTTCTTTTTGCTGAAACTTGATGTAATAATTTAGGACTCTATGACTGTGGAATTCTACGTTTGATGACATTCATTTTTTCGCTGCTATGATGTTGTTATTCTATAGTTTTCCTGTGCTATGTTGTATCTGTGATCTGTATTGTTGTATTTATGTTGTATTCCTAATGATTATTCCTTACTTTCATTCCGTGGAAGTTTGGGGTCATCACAGTTAGTATCAGAGCTTTGGTTAAACATAGCTTTGGAATATAACATATTTATAATAATTCATTTACGTAGAATCACAATATTCTATGGCGAACATTTCATGAGAATACATAATAGTCAGTCACTTTATCACCATCTTTTTATCTATCCTTTTATCTTTATCATTTCTTAAAATCACCATTACAGTTGTTCTGACTCTTTCCTGGATCGTACAGAACAAACTAAAAATGAGTACTACTGCCGCTAGAGCCGCTAGAGCTAGAGCAAGGAGGCAAAATGTTGCCGAAACTGAGGAGGCCACAGTTCAACAGCCACCACCACCGCAACCCTTTGACTTGGATAAGGTAGCGAAGAAGTTCAAGAATTTAGGTGGAGTTCCATTCACTGGTACGGAGACCGTGACACAGGCTCAGGCATGGCTTAAGAATTGTGAGAAGATATTTAGAGGGCTAGAGCTAGAAGATCAAAGGAAGAGATTTACGACTTCATGGGTGCTCCAAGGTGAAGCACAGAATTGGTGGGAATTGGTCAGTATAGGAGGTAATGAAGAAAATGTGACTTGGACCATGTTTAAAGAGCTGTTCAATGAAAAATACATTCCAAGGAAAGAAGTGGAAAGGCTGCATGACGAGTTCGCCAACTTGAAACAAGGTGACAAAACTATCTCGGAGTTTGTAAGAAGATTTGAAGACCTCTCTCGCTATGCCCCAGAATTGATTCGGGATGATTTTCAAATTAATGGACTTGCAAGGAAGTACACTGACAGGGTTACTGCTCACATTGACCTTTCTTTCAATAAGCTGATTGAGTTTGCTTGTCGCTATAAGGAGAATGACAAAAGAGTTTCACAGCAAGATAGAGAAAGGAGCTTGGCCAACAATAATAATAAGAGTAAGCAAGCCGAAAAGAAGACTGAAGGAAGCAGTTCTAGAACTGCTAAAACTCATGACAAAACTAAAGTGTAATGCTACAACTGCCAGAAGTTTGGACACTATAGCAAGGAGTGCAGAAATCCAAAGAAGGCCAGAAGTGAAAACACTAGAGAATGCTATAACTGCCATAAAAAGGGTCACATCAAAACTAATTGTCCACTATTGAGGAGTGCCCAAGTTGCCCATGTGTACGAGGGAGCAAGTGCACCACCTTCTTCCGCACCTACTTCTTCTGAAGGAGCAGGTAAGCCTGATGTTTTAGGTGGTACTATTTCTATTAAAAACATTCCTGTTACTGCTTTGTTTGATACGGGCGCATCAAGGAGCTCTATTTCCAGCAACACTGTTAAGAAATTGAAATTAAAACAAATAAGTCTTAAAGAGCCAATTAATGTTCATAATCCCGTAGGAGGTTCTATCGCTCTAGATGTATTCTGTAAGGTGCATGTTTCTTACTCCTACTTCAAATTTCCGTTTAACTTGATTATTATGAATTTTTCCGAGTTTGATATCATCCTTCGTCTTGATTGGCTAAAAAAAATATGACGCGGAAGTACTATGCTCCGAAAGAACAGTGAAGGCGAAAACAAAATTCGGGAATACTATTTCTATACCTTGTCATGACTCAAAATCAGATAGGAAAGCTTTTTGGTCTTCTTTGGAAGTCACTCCCATTTCTTTAGAAAATATTCCTGTAGTCAAAAATTACGCGGATGTATTTGAAGAAGTAGACAATTTACCCCCACGAAGGGAAATCGATTTCAGAATTGATCTTGTTCCAAATGCAAGGCCTGTGGTCCATGCTATCCGAAGGATGACCCTTAAAGAAAAAGAAGATTTGGAATCCCAAACTAAGCAGCTCTTATGGAAGGGACTCATTCAGCCTAATTTTTCCAATTGGGGTGCAACTGTGGTGTTTGTCCCCAAGTCTGACGGTACTCTAAGGCTCTGTGTAGATTACCGCGACCTTAATAAGCAAACATTGAAGAACAAATACCCCTTGCCTTGCATAGATGATTTAATGGACCAATTAAATGGAGCCAAGGTGTTTTCTAAGATGGACCAAGCCACAGGTTTCCATCAACTTCGCATAGTCGAAGAATGCATACCTTTGACAGCCTTCAGAGGTCCTGACATATTCTACGAATGGCTAGTAATGCCGTTCGGCCTATGCACTGCTCTAGCCTACTTTGTTGACTTGATGAATAGAGTCTTCCGAGATATTTTAAACAAATTCGTCCTAGTCTTAATTGATGGTATCTTAATCTATTCTAAATCCAAGGAGGAGCATGAAGGGCATTTAAAGGAAGTATTAGAGATTCTGTGAAGAAATATTCTAAAAGCGAAATTTTCCAAATGCACATTTCGGCAAGAGGAGGTAAAATTCTTGGGCCATGTTTTGTCGAAAGAAGGAATTTCTGTTGACCCAAGTAAAATTGCCGCCATTCGAGATTGGAAGCAACCCAGTACACCCACTGAAGTAAGAAGCTTCCTAGTATTAGCTGGATATTATGGGAAATTCGTCAAAGACTTCTCCAAACTGTCTGGCCCATTAACAAAGCTCACCAAGAAACACACCAAGTTCATCTGGACAACGGAGTGTGAGGAGGCCTTCCAAAAGCTAAAGGTGAGTTTGACCACTGCTCCCGTACTAACCATCATCGACGACAACCAAGATTTAGCCGTCTACACCGATGCTTCTCAAAGTGGTGGTCTTGGCGTGGTATTGATGCAAAGAGGCAAAGTTCTTGCTTATGCAAGTCGTCAATTAAAGATGCATGAGAAAAATTATCGTGTCCATGACTTAGAGTTGTTGGCCGTAGTCTTTTCTTTAAAGATTTGGAGATATTATCTTTTGGGCGAAAAGTTTGAATTATTCACAGACCATCAATCTTTGAAATATCTCTTCGATCAAAAGGATTTGAATTTAAGGCAACAACGATGGCTAGAATTTCTTGCGGCATATGATCTCGACATCTTATATACTCCGGGGAAAGCCAATGTTGTGGTAGATGCACTCAGTAGAAAGGATGCAATTGTTGCAAGCCTCATCATTACCCCTTCTTTGATTGATAAAATTTCTTCTCTTCAGAAAAATGATGTTTTTATTCGAAAAATTATTGAAAGAATTCAAGAAGGTGAAAACACGAACTTTCAAATAGATGGCAAGGGAGTTCTTAGATTGCAAGAGCGGATTTGTGTTCCAAGTACCCCAGAGCTCATAAGGGAAGTTTTGGATGAAGGTCACAAATCAAAGCTTAGCATCCATCCAGGTGTGAGCAAGATGTATCAAGATCTTAAGCGAACATTTTGGTGGAAGGCTATAAAGAGAGATATATCCATCTATGAGAGTAGATGTCCTACATGCCAACAAGTAAAGAGCGATCAACAAAAGCTTGCGAGATTGTTGCAACCATTAGAGGTTCTAGCTTGGAAGTGGGACCAAATTTCCATGGATTTTATAGATGGTTTGCCTCGTACTAAGAGAGGAAATGACAGCATATGGGTGATCGTGGATCGCTTTACCAAGGCCGCTCATTTCATACCTGTCAAGTCCACTAGAACTGCTCAAAGTCTGGCGCAAATTTATTACAAAGAAATCGTCAGGCTACATGGGTAATAAAACCAAATATTTCCTTTTCATCATTATCTGAATGGAAATTTCCATTTTTCTAAATAAAAATAAAAGAATAATCTTTTTTTTAAAAGAATTCCTAGTTGCATTATTAGCGACCGTTAACCTATCTTCGCTAGCAAGTTTTGGGAAGCATTCCAAAATGAGTTGGGAACGAATTTAAATCTTAGCACCGCATATCATCCTCAGACAGATGGCCAAACTGAGAGGGTGAATCGCATTCTTGAGGATTTGCTGCGAGCTTGCATGTTTGATTTTGGAGGTTCTTGGGAGGATCACTTGCATTTACTTGAATTCTCATATAACAATAGCTATCAAGCAACTTTGAAAATGTCACCATTTGAAGCCTTATACGGTAGGCCATGTAGATCGCCGGCATGCTGGGTTGAAAAAGGAAATCGTCTTATTTTGGGTCCTGACATGGTTCGAGAACCTTCAGACAAGGTTGATTATATTAAGAAGCGATTATTGGCTGCCCAAAGCAGACAAAAGAGCTATGCAGACTTAAGAAGAAGGGAGTTGGCTTTTGAAGTGGGTGACTATGTCTATTTGAACGTTGATCCAATGCGAGGTGTAATCCGTTTTGGAAAGACAGGAAAATTAGCACCTAAATTCATCAGCCCCTTTCCTATTCTTGAGAAGATTGATACCCTAGCTTACAGAATTCAGCTGCCCAACTGGTTGCCTGGGGTGCACGATGTATTCCATGTATCTCAACTTCGAAGGCATATCCATGATCCGGATCTAGTTGTGGAGGAAGCAGCACAGCAAGATTTGGAGATTACCCCAAGACTTGCAGTGAGAAGGGAGCCACTGAAAATTATTGGCAAAGAGACTAGAGAAATGAGAAATAAAAGAATCAACCTAGTCAAAGTCCAATGGAGCGGCGATCCTAGAGACTGCACTTGGGAAACTGAGGAGAGTATTAAACAAGCCTATCCCAATTGCAGAGTAGATATCTCCGATTAGATTTTGTTTGGAAGTACGCTTAAGATATTTTGCATTCTCTATGTTGGTTCCTACTCTTCTATTTTTCCTTTTTCCTTTTCGAGGATGAAAAGTTCTTAAGCGGGGGAGTTTGTAACAACCCGAAATTTGGGGCCAATTTAAAATTTTTATTTTTGAAATTTTAAGGGATTTTGAATATTTGAAATAAATTATTTTAAATAATAACGACTAGAAATTTATTTTAATCGAAGTTAATACGAATATATTTTATTTAATTATCAAAGGAATTAGAAAGAGCACGGTAGTTTGAAAAGTCAAATCTGAACTTTGACTGACTGTACAGAATGCAGAATAAATCGGATTTTGGTGAAACCAAAAACATTAGAATCTATTTAAAAATATCTTTCCAACGAATCTGAAAAATCGAAATTTCATAGCGGGAATTAAAAGTTATGGCCAATTGAAATTTCAGAATAGTCGCTGTAGAATTTCTAAATATGTTTTTAATATTAAAAATAGCCATTTTGCAAACGACCTCGGTTTTCGACGAAACCACTTTTGTTGGATCCAGGATGTCAAATTATTGCTAGGTTTCAATTCCCAAAAATTTTGGAATAAATTTGTGGCCATGGAAAATAGATATGTGTTTGGTAAATTTCAGTCAATATCGATCGACTGGAAAATAACCATTTTTCAAACAGTCTCAAAATTCGACGAAATTAATTTTGTTAGGACCGTATCGTCAAAACAAAGCCAGAAATAATTTTTCTGGATTTTTCTGAGATCGTATGTGACCCCGGTAGACTAAAGAGTACGTTTGAATTTAATATTAAAGATTTATTTCAAAAATAAAAAAACATGCTGTAAACTTCAGAATTGGACTTTGTCACTTGCGCCATTGCGTTCAGAAGGCGTCAAAACCTATTGTTCGACAGTCGTTGGGCTAAAATTGGATGAAATCACTAAACGGGCCTTAAATGGGTAATTAATTAATTAAGTAATGATTACTTAAACCTAATTATATTATATTATAAATACCCGCAACAGTATCGTTCTCTCCTGATTCCCTGAAACCCATAGCCGCCTCCCTTTCAAACTTTTATCTCCATTTTTCTCCTTCCATACTTAACTTCAGACTTCGACGTAGTTGAGTACTTTGTAGTACTCCGATCCAACTTCTGTTTGCACCCGAAATCGATCCACCTAGTGAGGTGAATCGCCCGCCCCAGCACATCGAAGTGCCGACGGAAAACTGCCCGCCCCGCCCAGTTGGACTCACTGAGTTCGCCAGCGAACTTGCCACGGCGGCGGCCTACGACCTGTATCCATTTACCCCCGTCCGTTCCAAAATCCATCGACCCAATCATCCGATAATTGGATTTGAAGTTCTGAACCAATTTTGACAATCAATGGCCTTTGTTTTAAAGGTAAATTTTCAGAAACTGTGACACTTATAAGTTTTACAAATTTAGATTTAATAATTAAAAATTCATAATTAATTGATACAAACTCCGAATCCGAAAATTTCAGATTGTGTAAGACCGTGACGACAAATAGAATTTGCTAAAACTGATTGGAACGATTTCTGATTCTCTGCTGATTTTAGGTTCTTATCCAATCAAGGTGAGATTCTATTTTAAATGATTAAATTAATTTAATTATTAATTTTCCTTTGTTATTTAAATAATTGAATGGTGAATGAAGTAGATCTGAGATGTGGTAATGTTATAAATGATTGTTTGGTTTATCTGTGTGTATAATTCCAGATCTGCTAGTTAAAAATTTCAGATCTGTATGTGATGAAAATTTGAATAATCATTTTGTTTAAAAAAATTCAAATCATGTTTTGTTGATATTCTATGAATCATGTATATATAAAAAAATATCACCTTGTTCATGTCTTTGAATTGAACTAGAAAATTTCAATTCAATACCACCTTATTGTTATTTGATTTGTCTAGACATTTTTAGTTCAAATATAATATTGATATAATGTTTGTAGGATTGAAATATGACGATATGAAAGAAATTACATTTATATTTAATGTAATTAGGACATGAATTTTTCACCGCAATAAAAATTACATTTGTAGGTGATAAATAAAGGTATGATTTTGCGATACAATATAAATTACATTTTCTCTTATTGTAAATAAAAAGATTAGATTTTTGCATTGTAAATAAAAGATTAGATTCTTGCATTGTAAATAAAAGATTAGATTTTTGCATTGTAAATAAAAGATTATATTTTTGCATTATAGACAAAAAAGATTAGATTTTTGCATTGTAAATAAAAAGATTAGATTTTTGCATTGTGATTAAACAGATAGAATTTACATGTAAAATAAAATTACATTTTTATATGTAAATTAAGAATGAGAATTTGCATTGAAAATAAAATTACATTTCTATATGTAATTAAAGAATAGGATTCTACATTGTAAATTGAAAAACAAGATTTGACATGTAATATTAATTACATTTTCAATGTAATTAAAAGTAGAATTTGACGGTATAATTAAAATCACATTTTTAATGTAATTTATAAAGATGGAATTTTTCACCCTTATGTTAATTACATTTTTAATGTAATTAATAAAAGAAATTTTACCATGTAATTAAAAAGGATATTTTACAGTGTAATTAAAAGAATAAAAGAATGAAATTCAATATGGAATTACATTTACATCTTAATGTAAATAAAAGAAATAAAAGGACGAATTCATCATTGAAGTATAATTTACATTGTTCATGTAAATAAAGGAATAAAAGAATGATATTGGACATTATAATAGAATTTACATTTTTTATGTAAACAAAAGATTAAAAGAATGAATTCAACGTTGGAATAGAATTTACATTTTTATAAAAGAACAAAGAAATAAAAGAATGTTTTTTAATGTTGGAATATTATCTTCATTTTTAAATGAATTAAATGTGAATGGAGATCGGTAGTTGTTTAGCTCGTTCTTAAATCGAACGACGTTATTATGGTTGAACGGTTTATATTTATATATTTATATATAAATATAATTAAATTTAAACGAATCGAGCGCGGTAGTTCGCGTTTATGGAATCGTACCTTTAAACAACTATATCAAAAGATCCGACCGTCGGATTTTCCCAAAACTGAAACCGTTAGGACCGTTTTGGGAAGATCTTTCCAATGATGTAAACTTCGTTAAAATCCAACGGTTAGATTTTGAGTAATGTGTAAATCAAAATTGGTTGAAAACAGCGCCAGGGTCGCCCCTCGACCCGGAGCGTCGTTAAATAAAGATTTAATTATTTTAAATAATTAAAGATAAGAATTATTTGTTATAAAATAATATAATGATATGAAATGGGTTTTCTCAAATTATATATGCGAGAATTATTTGGAAAGTCCGAGTTTAATCTCATTCCATGTAATCAAACGGCGTTAAGAATCGAAGTTTGGAAGATGGCGATTAAAGATCGTCAATCTTCCCATCGAGTGGACAGCGATCGAGGCCCTAAATTGACTTGCTCCCAATTAAAGGGTCATGGTAATTGTCCAAACGAACCTGTTGATGGCACAGATATGCGGGTACCTCTTTTCCGTATTGGACGTACGTGACGAGGGTATCTCCAGTTTCGTTCAGACCCAGAATGGACTTATAAATGGAATGTGTGTCCGACATTGTACTCCTTTATATTGTATTTACTAATTTTCTGCCGAATGTATGAATGATTGGTGGCGGAGAATTCATTCTCTTGCTTAACACCCTTTTGTATATTTTGGCAAAGGATTGATAGTGTGATATGGAGGGACAGTGTGGCATAACAAGATGCAATGATCAAGGTTTCTTGTTGAAAAGCAGAACCTTGTGGTGACGATCAAAGCACAGCTTGAATAAGCATAGCTTTGTGTATTACGTAGCTTCACGAGCCTCACAACCCGGTTGAGTCTAAAACGGAGCAAGGGAACACAGGGAGAGTAGCACGTTTCTTTATAGCTAGAAGTTGTGTTTGGGTTTTACACGGCCCGACATTTTACTTATGTGGATGATGGAATGAGGCGCCTCGGATGTTAGGTCCTATAGGACCGGGAAACGTGTGTTCAGGAATAACTAATCCACAAACCGCCAGTGTGGACCGGCCCTGCAGCTATCCAAGGGTCACTCGAGCTCTGATCCTGAGACATTAGCTAGAGTGTCTCGAATTGGTAAGGAGATCGTTCCTAGCCTTGACTCATGATGGAAAACCAAATTCCCAATACGACCCTACGGACTTGATTATATTACTAGTATGGCGACATAGTAGTATGGGGTACTATGCTGCCTAGGATCGATACATTTATTTTGAAATGTTTTTATATACACTAATAATAAAATCAAATTCGTTTTTATCGTACCAAGCATGTTTAATCATCATAAGGTAAAACTCTATCCTCTGGTTTGCGTTGCATTATGTGATGGGACTTGAGTCTTATGATGATTCCATTTTTTTCAAAAGCATTGCGTTGTTTTACGAATTACTTATTTATTTGTTCAGTCACCATAAATTATGCACGACAATCCAGTTGAAATAAACCCGTTCCGCATTAGCGGTGTGGTCTTTGGATTTGCCTTATTACTATTAGTTAAATTAGTTAAGAATTCTCACACCAGTCCCATGACTGACTTATAGTTTGTTTTTCACCTTTGCAAACTCGGGTGCCCTCTTTTCTACACGGGCAGCCAAGTAGAAGGTTTCACTTTCTTTGGAGTTGCGGTCTTTGGAGCTTCCTTGGAGTTGCTTAATTGTGGTGATGATTTGGAGCTATGAAGACTATCTACCGTTTATCTTTTGTTGCATTTTATCTTTAGACTTTGAGACATCCGAACTTATTCTATTTCCTGTTGTTCTATTTTGAAGTTTGAAACTTGTTTCCTTTTTCTGAAACTTGATGTAATAATTTAGGACTCTATGACTGTGGAATTCTCTGTTTGATGACATTCATATTTTCGCTGCGAGGATGTTGTTATTCTATAGTTTTCCTATGCTATGTTGTATCTGTGATCTGTATTGTTGTATTTATGTTGTATTCCAAATGATTATTCCTTACTTTCATTCCGTGGAAGTTTGGGGTCATCACACGGAGAATGGTCGTTCTTTTAGCTTACCAACTAGAGTATTTTTGTGGACATCTATTAGTAATATCTGATGGATCTAACAATGTGACATTCAAAGTGAATGATGATATGATGTTCTAAAGGTAGTTATGACCTCAAGACTCATCAACCAGGAAATGGTTAAAATTGGGTAGGTCACATGGCTATGTTGATCGCACCCATCAAAATGGTATACGATTACCTGATCTGGAGAAATCAAATGTCTTCGATTGTCCCTTTTTATTTTTATACATATGTTATCGGTTCGGTTGGCTGGCCCCCATTCGTGGTAATGATATATTCGGTACTCTCAAGCGAAGTGAGGGGCCGGTCATGTTTAGCGTGGTTGCAAGATATTCTTGTGAACCCCAATATATCATCCCCATAGGTACATTATCAGAAAGGTGGTTGCCCATACCTTGCCATGGAAATCCATTCTCCAATAAGAGCCCGTGGTTTTGATTGTATACTATGTATGTAGAGCGTGAGATGCTAGCGTTCTTCTAGATTGATATTTATTTGTATTTAGACACTATTATAATATCAGAAAAGATATTGGTGTCAAAAATGTTTTGGGTTATCGTAAGGTAAAAACCATCTGTATTTATTTGTGGATTTGGTCTTACGATAATCCTTTTCTTTTGGAAAGATTTTGACTTTAAAATCAAGTTGTGTGATACTTCTAAACTTAGTGTGTTTTTCTCACTCTGGTTCACCAGACTGATCCGACGTTTGTAATGCTCGGGTTAGATCGGGTTGTACTGGTTCAGGTTATTGAATGATGTGAAGATACGAGTTGGAAGAGTTCAGACGTATGATATTATATAGATGTTGTTCCGCTATGTGTTGTATATTTGGACAGATTATTATAAATGTCCAGATGTGTTGATGTACTCTGATGATTGTAAGTATTTTTTAAACCCTCAATAAAGATTTATTTCTATATTATATTTTTTTCCGCTGCGATGTGAGACTCCTGAAACGATAAGGAATTTCGCTCGATCCGAATCGATCGTTAAACCGACCAAGACTGTTCGAAACCCCTGATTTTTTTGAGAACACGACAAATCGGAACACAAACATAAGAACATTTCATTGCTTATTACAACAATTCCATCAGAATACAAGAATATAACGGAGTATAAATAAATATTATGCATCAGAAAAATATCAGAGATTTACAAGTTACAATGCAGCGGAAAATAATACAAAACATAACTGAATGGAATATACGGATACATAGCTTTTCGAATATCGTTCCAGCTGTAAATCAGGATCCTGTGAATATAAATCTGCAAAACCAAAACTACTATCTGCCCGTGTCAAAATAAGGGCACCCAGAGTTTAGGTTAAAACACTAAACTCCAGGTCTGTCATGTGACTGGTATGAGAACTAAAACAGTTATTAATCTTTATTTTTAAAGTTAGGTAAATCAAGGGACCACACTGTATAACACGGAACGGGTTTCCTCCCAAGAATACCAGTGCATAAAACAATAGCGCAATGCTAAATAAAGAACAATGAAGCTATTATAAGACCCAGGTCCCATCACACAATGCAACACAAGCCGGAGGATAGGGTTTTACCTTATAATAGCCAAAGAATGCTTGATACGCTAAATTTCATCTTTTATTATTACTGTAAGTGCATAGTATTAAAACAATTTCAATCATAAATATCAATCATAGATGGCATGAGTACCATATATCATGTCGCCATACTAGTTCTATAATTAAAATCGCAAAGTCACGTATTGGAAGTTGGTTCCATCTATGAACTGAGGCAAAAGATAGTCCTCACCGAATTCGAGACGCTCTAGTCCATGTCTCAGTCTACAGCCGCAACTACACCTAAGAGCTACAGGGTCGGTCCACACATAGCGGATTAAAATGGAACCCTGAACAATACGTCTCCCCGCCCTATGGGGCGTAAATGAGCCAAATGACTCCATATCCGAGACGCCTTGCATTCCAACAACCACACAGGTGAAAAATATATAAATGTCAGGGCTGGTAGGTCACCGACACCACCTCTAACTAGAAAGAGACGCATGTTCTCCTTGGATCCTCTCCCGTTTCTGGTTCATACCGGGGTGTGAGGCTCGCGAATTAACGCCATACACAAAGCTGTGCCACATAGGTCGTGCTTTGATCATCATCCACAAGACTTTTCTTTTCAACAAAAGCCTTGATCATTTGCCACTTAGGCATGCCACACAGGCAATTCACTCCATGCGATTGATATCCATCAATATATAACCTCTGAGCTCGTATGTCTCAGAGAAGGGCGTTAAGCAAGAGAATAAATTCTCCGCTGCCAAACAGATATATATTTAATAGAAATCAATCACACAGAATAAAATCCAATGTCAGACACACTGTCCATTTACAAGTTTGTTCTAGGTCTGAACGAAACCGGAGGCACCTTGTACCTCGCATATCCATCGATCTCCAAGTACGTTTGGACGATCACCAACTGATTCCCTCCTCTTGGGTGTACAGCCCAATCAAGATCATCAGTAATTATCCAAACGATGTGAAGACCTCAGATCTTCGACCACTGTCTTCATCCTCGACACATCGTCGAATCAGTTATTCAGAATGGGATAAACCCGGTCTTTCTGAATAACTCGCGTATATAATAAACAAGTGTTACACAAACACAACATACGCCTCATTCCAATTCAGAATATTCTTTTATTCAAATATTCTTATACTCTGGAAAAGTTTCCCACTAGTTTTATCAAAGATAAATTCTTTAAATTTATTCTTTAATCTTCTTTTGAATATCAATTCAAACCAAATTATTGGTTGTAACACCCCACGTCCATTAATGTCACTCACAAAGGGAATGCATTAACTTCCATGGAGCATTTTAAGTGAATATAGAACAGAAAATCACAACAAGACAGATATAAAGCAGTACTTGAAAATTTAAAACTTTATTTATTGCAGTAGAAGGTAAATATGTTTGGTTACATCATCAAAAACCATAAACCAAAGTCAAGTACATAATATCCATCTTGATAAAACAAAATACATAATCCCACTACTACAAATGGCTATACAGAAAATGATAGGCTGAACTTTACTTCGGCAATCCAAATCCAAGTGCTCCCAAAGAGATCCCAATCACGCTCCACTAGTACTAGTCCCACCCTTAGAACCTGGGGGGAAAGGAAGAAAAGAGGAGGAAACAAAGGGGATCAGACATAAAGTCTGGCGAGTGCGATAACTCTAACAACATAATTATTAAAGCAATATGATATGATATAAGATGGAGAATAAGGTAATGACTGTGTGAACCACATGGGTATGGCAAGGCAATCAAGAGAAACAAAGATAACGTAAATGGCGCTTCCTAATCTATATAGGATAATTACTATACTCTACCGTACTGTACCATACTGTACTGTACTAACACTAACTGCACCCCTACTAGTCACTCTAGAATTTTGATCCCTCTTGGCTAAATAGATCGATGATAGCTTCGTGTACTACTAGATGTACCCACTATCCTCCATGTTTGACTGTATATCTCTAGTTGCTACCATAGGTACCCAGCGTGTACCTATCCCTACTACATGTACCCCTTCAATAATTATTAATAATAGTGGTAGCTTCGTTTACCCCTAGCTGACTACATAGTTGTCGTCTGCTCCTATCTCCACTAGGTGTACCCACTACCCTGCCCCATTCGATCGGCTCCCTAACTCGTAGATACTCGTGCTGGCCCCACAGTGGGGTGTATCACTCCGCAAAGTGGCAACCCGATACCACCAAAAATGCACGGCTTATACCTACACGATGCAACAACGTCTTACCTACCAGCCCGGGTCCACACACGCATATGAACCCGTTGGACTTGCATTGCCACCGCTAACCCGGTTTGGCCTCTTACAGTCAAGCCCAGTATGCGTGTCCCGTCCTCGACTTGGGTCGAGCCCACAAAGATACGAATGGGTTACTGGTTGAAACGGGCCCCCATTACTTGACACAAGCTATCCACCTAAGCTTGGTCCCCTCTAGTATATCCCACTTAACCCCCTTCATGTCCACTTACATGTTTTAAATTTGGTTAAGGGTTTCCATTAGTAATTCCACATGCCACCCAAGGCACCCACTTAACCCCTATGTCCCACTTACATGTTTTACCTTGGTTATGTGTTACTAATCGTATTTCCTCATGCCACCCAAGGCACCTACTTAACCCCCATGTCCCACCTCACATGTTTATCTGGTTAAGTATTTCTTAATTCATTAAGGCCATAACCTTATAAAGACCTCTCACATTAGACTGACATTTATGGCAGCTGGATTCGCCGGGCACGTCCAGGCAGTCTTATACCATAAAAGAGTCTAACCTCGTGTCTTTACAACTGTTATGCTGAGTTTGGGCCTAGGACCTCTCACATTGGGCTGACATTTGTGACTACTGGATTTGCCGGGCGGGTCCGGGCAGGTTTACGTCACAAATGAGTCCAACCTCGTGTCCTAAGCATTGATTATCACTTATAATCTCTTATCCCAGTTTTAATAATTCCCTATTCAAATTATTAATTAATTCCAATTTTAATGATGTCCATAATTGAATCGATTATGTCCATCCACTTATGGTATGCAAAATCATATCAATTGCACCCCAATTCTCAATATTAAATCCTTAATATTACCCCTATCCCACATTGTACGTTCGTTTGTTAAACGTAAAATATACGTTAGACTCGAATAGTCTAACTCATAGCACAAAGATAAATTATCACAACATTTATACAACCAAAATAGATCTTATCATAAAAGGGGTGAAATTTGCATGTGTGATTGATATTCTACGCCTAAACTTGCATAGGCCAAAACTACAACTTGCATAAAACTACACATGTCATGGATCTAAACTTGTTTGGTTAAATGTCACAATTTACATAATATGATCATAACCCAAATTCATGTATAAACTTGCATATGTGGTTCATGCAACATAATGATGGTGCAAACTAGCATCTAACACACAGAATTCACACATGTCATAGCATAATTCTAGATCTAAATAGATGTCATAGAATATGTGAGATTATACATACTAATCAATCTAAACTAGCATAGGTACATGTGATTTATCATGTGAATCATCATATCCTAAATATATACAATCAACATCATGATTTGATCAAGCATAAACTAGCGTCGCAACTTAGAATAGAAAATTACAACATATATATGATATCATCATTACATAACATAGGATTTACAACATACATGATATCATAAGATTTACAACGACATATATGACAATTCACATCATTTTCTTATGATCTATATCACAACTTAATCTAATTAGTTTGCTAATAATCTTATTAAAATCATCATACTCACATACAACTTGCGTGATCATATTAACTTGCATAACATTATACATGAAACTTGCAGAACAAAACTTGCATAACATCATATGTGAAACTTGCATAACATCATATATAAAACTTGCATAACATCATATGTGAAACTTGCATAACATCATATATAAGATTTGCATACATCATATGTGAAACTTGCATAACATCATATATAAGATTTTCATACATCATATAATATGAATCAAGCTAACATACATGATTAAACATATGAATTTGATTCACAAACACAACTTATAATCCAACGTATATCACATCATAATTAATTTAGCAATTATTTTGTTAAGGTGGTCGAACTCACAACTCAAAAGCAGTCTTGAGTTCTAAATTCTGATTCCTGGAGTTGAATTAGCGCTCCTTTGATGAAGAATCGCTGTTAGGGTTGAATAGTTCTGATTTGTTTGTTGTTCTTCCTCTTTAATTTGGTGGCGGCTGCTCTAGGGTTCAAGACAACAGCATGACGGCCATAGGTTTAGTTTTAATTCTGATTTAGGGTTTGAGTCTATGGGTCTTTTTATAGAGTTATGAATTAATTTAAGCCGTCGAATGTTCTTAGGGTTAATCAAAACCATTCAATTATGATAGGGCGATGAG
Organism: Allium sativum; assembly: GCA_030737875.1. Taxonomy (NCBI): domain Eukaryota; kingdom Viridiplantae; phylum Streptophyta; class Magnoliopsida; order Asparagales; family Amaryllidaceae; genus Allium; species Allium sativum. The sequence continues at coordinate 439,413,945 of CM060912.1, forward strand.
TCAGCCCTAATGACTCAGCAAAGAGTCAGAAAGGACGCAACAATGGGTCAGAACATGGGTCAGACTGACCTAGAAGGCTGTGCAGGTTTTTCCTCGGCCTGGGCGCACTTGGGAAGTTCACCAAGCCAAAAATGTACTGGCGCACTTCCCAAGTGCGCTAGTATACTTTTTTTCCCTTTTCTCTCTTTCTTGTTTTGCCACCAAACTTCGTTTGTCCATAACTCCTTCATCCGGTACTCGTTTCCCGCAAACTCGGACTCTATTTCAACCAGAATTCCGGGACGAACACAATGGCGCAACCCAATCCCCATAATTCTCAAGTCTGAGATTTATTATTCTTTAATTTAGTTAATTCGATTATTCAAAAATCCGAGGTGTTACATTCTCCCCTCCTTAAAGGATTTCGCCCCCGAAATCTCCAAGTTAAGGAGAATGTATATCCTACCATCCAAACATCCATCTACTCAACCATCAAACACGGCATCCATTGTCCTTATAAAATTTCTAATGTTGTATGAACATATGCAAGAAGTGTGTGTATATGTTCTTTATCAAATGCAAAATCAGGAGGTCTACTGATCAATTGACCTCCTTAATGCAAACCATGATAGTGCCATGCGTCCATTATGTATGTGAAAGAACCTTATCGATACATATCATTTCTACATGTGTGCATAACCATTCACCAAAATGCAACATCCATATGATGATACAACCATTATTCGTTCACTACTTAAATATGTACACACATTTATATACAATATGCAATATGAAGTGACTGAGCCGATCTAGTGCCTAAAGTGTGTGTATATGCATCCATGAGCAACCACTAGCAAACACTTTCATCCACGTGCATCCATCATCCATAACATGTCTCAAACACATGTTTCAACCATAGGACTATCCTATCTAAAGGTCAAGGATACTAGCGAGAGGACACACTAAAGATAAGATAAGTACAAGATAAACGATAAAGGAGAAATTAAAAGACATACACTCGAAAAGGAAAGGGTACAATGAACGCATCTTCGCTTCCGTCTCCCAAGTAGCATTGCTCTCACCATCTCCCCATTGCACTTTGACTTGCTTGACCTCTCGACTTCTCAATTTCTTAATCTCCGACCCAAGAATGCGCGTAGGAGCTCGTCGAATCGTCGTATCACGCTCGATCTCCACCTCTCTAAGTAAGCTCGGCTCTACCACTTCCGCGGTCTCGTGCAAGAACTTTCTCAAATGTGATACATGGATTACGTCGTGTACACCACTAAGTCTCTCGGGCAACTCCACTCTATACGCCACCTGCCCAATCCTTTCCTTCACAGGAGACGGCCCTACGAACCTTAGTGCTAACTTCCCAACGGACCCAAAGCGAACGACGTTCTGTAATGGAGACACCTTGACAAAGACCATGTCCCCAACATCAAACTTAAGATCTGACCTCCTCTTATCCGCATAAGATTTCTGTCTATCTTGCGCCGTCTTCATCCTCCTTTGAATCAAATTGATCTTCTCCTAAGTCTCTCTAATCATATCGGGTCCAAGCAAGATTTTATCCGTAGATTCCCACCAACATGTAGGCGAACGACACGGCCGTCCATAAAGAGCTTCGAACGGTGCCATGCCAATACTAGACTGGAAGCTATTATTATATGCGAACTCTACCAACGGAAGATGTTTCTCCCATGTAACTCCAAAATCTAAGACACACAACCTCAATAAGTCCTCTAGAACACGATTCACCCTCTCGGTCTGGCCGTCCGTCCGAGGATGATATGCGGTGCTCAAACATAACTGAGTCCCTACCGCCCCTTGCAAGCTTTTCCAAAATTCACTAGTGAAAATAGGATCGCGGTCGCTCACTATGCTAGAAGGAACACTGTGCAAACAAACTATTTCTCGAATGTATACGGAGGCTAACCATGGAGCAGTCCTCTTACTCTTCACGGGAAAGAAATGGGCGCTCTTAGTAAGTCTGTCTACCACGACCCAAATCCCGTATTACCCTTCCTCGATCTCGGTAATCCGTCAATAAAGTCCATCGAGGCGCTTTCCCACTTCCATTGTGGGACCTTCAATGGATGTAGCAATCCACCGGGCTTCTTTTGCTCTGCTTTTACTTGTTGGCACACCAAGCATCGAACGACATACTCGGCCCAATAGTAAACTCATCTCATGTCCATGTAAATCTTGTCCCCGCTGGGATGGATGGTCATCTTCGAACGATGTGCATCATCAAGAATGGTCTTCCTTTGGTCATCGTCTTTTGGTACACAAAGTCTACCGTCCCTACGTAACCAACCCTTATCATCTAGGGTATACCTATGGAGATGGCTTGATGACTCCCCTCTTTTTAGCTTCTCTACTAACTCAACCAACTGTGGGTCGTCTCGTTGTGCCTCGCCAATCCGTCTGAAAAGCGTAGGTCTGGCCTCTAAGGATGCTAGCTAACTGGGTACAAAATCACTGGATGGTCTAAAGTCAAAGGTAGAGATAAACTCTAAGCTACTTCGCTCGACAAATAAAGGGCTCCATGTCAACTTGTTCCTACTCAAAGCATATGCCACAACGTTGCCCTTGTCAGGGGTATATGCTATATCGAAATCGTAGGACGCCAAGAACTCCATCAACCCTAACATATCACCCTTCCCTAGAGACCACATGCCCTAAATTCCTCACTTCTTTCCTCCAAAAATGGTATCTTGGAGAACATAGCTTTAAGCTGGTGCACTTGTAGGGTCCCTAAGCTTTCTGTAAGATGTAGGGCATGCTCTTCTCTGCTACTAGAGAAAACCAGGATATTATCCCATGCAAAATCATCACAACTATCCATCTCTCACGCAGACCATCCTAGTCAAACTCGACATCCCCCAAGTGCAAGCCCCAAAGGCCTAAACCAATATCAGACAAACACCCAAGGGATACCTCCTTCGAATTCAGACAACCTACGTGAGATGATACTAGTAAGTCGGTCAACCAATTGAGCACTTAACCGACTCTGGCTGTCCTTGCCAGTTTTGCTCCAAAACCACCGCTGATAACACAACTAGCTTTGCTTAATCTATTAAGCACGTACGAAAACTTATTTCATGCCTCTGGGTAAACCCTGCACTTTATCAACGACGTCTCCATACTCACGGACCACATAAACAGACTTCCAAATCATCGTTGGATGCGTCAGAAGATTCTAGGCAGCTAAGCATCACTGAACCCCTAGGGTCACAAGAAATATGAGGGTCTTTCCATAACGAATCAATAGTCTAACTAGCCTCCTTTCGCAATCTAGGATGGCACCCCACTTGGCTAGCCAATCCACCCCTAGAATCAAACTATAGCCCGTGAAATCAAGGACAAAGGCGTTGCATTCAAACTCAACGCCCAAGATAAACACTCTCAAATCCCGACAAACCCTTGAAGGATGAGCCGAACCACCAACAGGATTTGAGACTAAGATGGGATCCTTAACTAGACTAGTATTTAGGTGTAGTGTTTCAACTAACGAAGCAGATACTAACGAGTATGAAGCGCCATAATCAAACAAAGTTCAAACAGGATGATAAAGAAAACCAAATTTCAACCTAGACGGTCCTACTCCCATCAGGTATACCAGCCGTGAGGGAATACAACTACCCTCCAGAAGATCCTGTACTTTGTCCTTGCCTCCTTGGACAATCCTAAGGAGTCCTATTTCTCCAAAACAACTAGCCTTCTTCTTCACATTCTCCATTCGTGATGTAACAACCCGAAAATCTGAGCCAGTTTGAAAATTTTATTTTGGCAATTTTATTGAATTTTGAATATTTAAAATGAATTATTTTAAATAAAATCGACGAGAAATTTAATTTGAATGGAATCTGAACGTATATATTTATATACATCGTCGTTAGAATATAATAATTATTTTAAATTATAAAAGGAATTGAAAATGGCGCGGTAGTTCGATAATTCGATTTCAAACTTCAAATGAATGTACCGGGTGTAGAATAAACCAGATTTTAGTGAAACCAAAAATAATAGGATCTATTTGAGAATATCTTTCCAATGAATCCGAATAATCGAAATTTCATAGTGGGGATCAAAAGATATGTCCAGTTGAAAATTCTGAGTAGTCGCTATGGAATTCAGGCCCTTAAAAATGGAAATTTTGCAAACGACCTCGGATTTTGACGAAACCACTTTTGTTGGATCCGGGATGTAAAGTTATTGTTAGGTTTCAAATTTCATAATTTTTCGAAACAATATGTGAACGTGGCGCAATAAAACGTGTTTTGACCATTTTAGTTGAATTTAATCGACTGGAAAATGGCCATTTTTCAAACTGTCTCAGAATTTGACGAAACTAGTTTTGTTAGGACCGTATAGTCAATACGAAGCTAGAAAATATTTTTCTAGAATTTTTAGAGCTCGTATGTGACCTCGGTAAATTGAAATGCGCGTTCAAATTCAATATATAGAGTTATATGTGGATTTTAACGAAAACTGATCGAAACGGTCGAATCAGCTTATGGTACATATCCCATTGTGTTCGGAATGGGGGTAATTAGCTATGGACAACAGGCGGTGGGTTCGATTTCGAGTTCAAAAATAAGAGTTGCTTTTTGAAATTGATAAATAATTAAATATATATATTTTATATAAACTCCTACCTATACCCCTCTCTCTCCTCATTCAGAAAGTAAATAAAAAAAAGAGGAAAAACCCGCCCCTTATCTCGATCGCCACCACCCTAAGGCGGCGCCGCGCCTGGCCAGACCCCCTCCCCCACTCCGTCGATCTCTCTCCTCTTCCTCTTCTCCTCCCTTCCATCGACCGCCACCCTCTCCACTCGGGAAACCCCCCTCCCTCCTGATGACCGCTGACTCCCCCTTCTGCTCCTCCCTTGTACCACCGTAGCGCACGCCCTTCCAGTCAAAGGCAGAGCTCAAGGAGGCGCTCCATATGGTCACCTCCGATCTGCAGCTAGTGGCCTGACGACGGCGGAGGCTGTTGATCAAAGATTGAGCTCAGTTCGGTGGTTCAGAAATGAGGAAAAAGATCAGTGAGCATTTCTTTTTGTTCTCTAATAACAATGTTTTTATTTATTTATTTAATTTCAGTTTTTAATGGTTAAAAACTGAATCTTTGTATGGTTAAAAACTGAATTTGTATATGGTTAAAAATGGAATTTTTATGATGTTAAAGATTAGATTTTTATTATAGGAAAGTTTTGACTTTTATTTATATGAAGGTATCATTTTTATTCATATAAAAATATGGTTTTTACCATATGAAAAACAACTTATCAATATGATTTTTATATAGTAGAGATAATAAAAATACGATTTTTATATTATGTAGATAGTAAAGATTTGATCTTTACTATATGAACAACGGTATAAAAATAGAATTTTTCTCTATATAGTAGTAGTATAAAAATGTGATTTTTATATACATAGCAACAATATAAAAATGTGATTTTATATATGTAGTGACTACGGGCAGTGAAATTGGCAAAAAGGCGAGCACGACGAAGATTTCTACATAAGAAGAGTCGTGGCGTTTGGTTTAGCTAGTCGGTGAGAACTTCTCACTTTAACTTTTCTTTTCTAGTTATATTATTGTATATACTAGGATGCAGACGGTGTTTAGTAGCACCCGACAACCGTCGTCCACAGACCATGGACCACTTGTATGCTTGTTTGTTTGATTTTGATGTGTAGTTGATTGTGTGATGTGAAATGAAATAAAATAAAATATTTATATAGTTAAAAATATTTTATCGTTAAAAATATGATTTTTAACGTGAATATGAATCAATAAATATTTATAAACAAATCGGCCGATTTGTTTATATACACTGATTTGACTGATATTGATTGGGACGATAAATTTTACACATCGCCCAACTACACAAATAAAATATGTGTTGATTGTTTGAAAACCACACACGGGTATTGGGATAATATATAACATACACTAATCCCAATAATTAGCTGTATGTCGATCGATTGATTGACAGACTGGGTAAGCCTTAATTATTTATATTTGATGCTTATGCAGTTGTGTAATGCACTTTGGATGATGGTTGATTTATCGTTACTGTGATATACATGTGTTGTATGGAATCCATGTAATTAACATTATATGATAATTGATTGGGCTTCATTCCAATCGGGAAAATAAAGATCATTATAAAATATAGGTTCATGTGTTGACAATACTCATTCGTTGAGATTAGTCATGTGTTAAACGAAATATTTTAACAATAAAATTTACATCTTTATCATATATAAAATTAGAAATTAACTGGAAAATAGATGAGATGAGTGGTCTCCTGGATATTGATCTGATGTTGGTTTCGGCCTTCAGGGTTAATATTTAGGAAATCGTTCTCTTACTAATTTACGGTTGGAGTATGATTTGAAATCAAATGATAGATACCATAATTTTTATATAATATATTAAATAACAAAAATAGTCACACGTGGACAGTACTCATTCGTTGAGATTAGTCATGTGTTGACAAAAATATAGATTCACGTTTTGAATTAAATAAATATACATTTGTTGAATAGAATAACGAAGTTATTGAAAAATATAAAGCCATGTTGATTAGAGATGCGCTATTTTGATGCGAACGATAATTTCATCGATTATATTCGAATTGAATTGAATAGAAAATGAATTCGAATTGAATTGAATAGAAAATGAATTCGAATTGAATTGAATAGAAAACGAATTCGAATTGAATTGAATAGAAAACGAATTCGAATTGAATTTAATAGAAAACGAATTCGAATTGAATTGAATAGAAAATGGAATTCGAATTGAATTGAATAGAAATAGAATTCGAATTAAATTAAATAGAAATAGAACTTTTGATTCGAAATTGAATAGGAAGTTGAATTTGTTTTGAAAACAAATTTAAAATGATTTATAAAATTCATTTTAAAAGGGTAATCGACAAAATATATATAATATATATATATTATATATATAATGGCCAGAATAGAACGCGCCGCGCCGCGGCAGTTCATGAATTTCGACCATTGACTCCGAATTGACATTACGGGAGATCCAACCGTCGGATTCTCCTAAAACCGGAACCGTTGGGTTCGATCGAAAAGAGCTTTCTAACGAATATTAGAAATTTGAAATCTAACGGTTGGATTTGGAGATACGTCCAAATCAAATTTGGAAAAGGTCGTTGTAAGTGCAGTTCGATGGCCGTTGATGGAAATCGACTGTACGGACCTTGATAAATTATTAAAAATATTAATAATTTGTGTAAAATCATAAGAAATGATTTGGGAAAAATTAGGATGAAAAACTCCATATTTGAAGAGATAAAAATAGATTTTTATCGAAATGAACTAGTTTTGAACAAAAATTAAAACCGATTTATTTTTAAATAAATAAATTGGATTTGAAATGGGTTGTACATAGAATTGATTTGTGGGTTTATCGTGAAGGGTGTTTTAAATAACATTTGTTCTTTAACCCGATAATAAATAGAATGTGATTTGGGTTTGTCGTGAACTGTGTTTTAAATGACACTAGTTCTTTAACCCAGAAAATGGAGTTTCAACGAATCTGCAATTAGATTGAAATGTAATTGATAATGAAAATTATCAAATTTGGAAAGTGAGCGAGAACGGAGTATCACCAGTTTTGCTCCAAAGCGATAGTTAAATCTTTAAATAGATTTGAATGTGAAATGGTAATTAATTTTACCGATAACACCGTGGTGTTAGATATGGAGTATTACCATTTTTGTTTCATGGGATAAATAGGTTGGGATTGGGAAATAAAATAAATAATTACTTTGGTGTGGTTCGCTAATCCCGACTAGTTTGGAAAACCATAATTTGGTTTGAAACAATATCCAAAGGAAGATTAAAGAATAAATTTCAAGGAATCTATCTTTGATAAAATTAATGGGAACATTTCCCTAAGAATGTGAAATTTAGAAACTAACTGTAGGTTAGCCAAGAAGGATGGTTTCCTGGGTATTGATCTGATGTTGGTTCTGGCCTTCGGGGTTAATATTTGGGGAATTGTTCTCTTGCTAATTCACGGTTAGTGACTTATGGATTGGAATGAGGCGTATGTTGTGTTTGTGTAACATTTGTTTATTATATACGCGGGTTATTCGGAAAGGTCGGGTTTATACCCATTCTGAATAACCGATTCGACGGTATGTCGAAGATGAAGACGGTGGTCGAAGACCGAAAGTCTTCACATCGTTTGGGTGATTACTGATGATCTTGATTGGGCTGTACACCCAAGATGAGGGAATCAGTTAGTGGTCGTCCAGACGTACTTGGAGATCGATGGATATGCGAGGAAAGTGCCTCCGGTTTCGTTCAGACCCAGAACGAACTTGTAAATGGACGGTGTGTCTGACATTGGATTTTATTTTGTGTTGATTGATCTCTATTAAATATACATCTGTTTGGCGGCGGAGAATTTATTCTCTTGCTTAACGCCCTTCTCTGAGACGTACGAGCTCAAAGGTTGTATACCGATGGACATCAGTCGCATGGCATGAATTGCCTGTGTGGCACGCCCAAGTCGCAAATGATCAAGGCTTCTGTTGAAAAGCAAAGTCTTGTGGTTGATGATCAAAGCACGGCCTACGTGGCACAGCTTTGTGTATAGCGTGGATTCGCGAGCCTCACACCTCGGTATGAGTCAAAAACGAGATACGGACTGTTGGGAGGACACGACGTTTCTTTCTAGCTATGGGTGGTGTCAGTGCTTAAACTGGCTGACATTTATATATACTTTTCACCTTTATGGTTGTTGGATGCAAGGCGCCTCGATATTAGGTCTGATAGGACCGGAAAACGTGTGTTTAGGAATTGCCAATCCTCAAACGTAAGAGAGGACCGGCCCAGCCGATCCAAGGGTTACCCAGTGTGCGTAGTCCTGAGGCATTTGCTAGAGTGTCTCGAAGCGGAGAGGAGCTTGCCCCTTGCCTCGACTCATGACGGAAATCCAATTTTCAATACGAGATATTTTGGTTTTATTTGTAGAGCCTAGTATGGCGACATGATAGATGGTACCCATCCCACCTATGATTGATATTTATGACTGAAATGTTTTGACACTATACACTTATAATAGTATCAAAAGATTTGTTTTAAATGTACCAAGCATGTTTGGCTATTATAAGGGAAAACCCTATCCTCCGGCTTGCGTTGCATTGTGTGATGGGACCTGGGTCTTATAATAGCTTCATTTTTCGAAAAAGCATTGCGTTGTTTATTCTATGCACTAGTATTCTTGGGAGAAAGCCCGTTCCGTGTTATACGGCGTGGTCCCTTGAATTACTCTCTTTAAAAGTTAGAATATTAACCGTTTTAGTTCTCACACCAGTCACATGACTGACTTGGAGTTTATTGTTTCAACCTAAACTCTGGGTGCCCTTATTTCCGCATGGGCAACTAGTAGTTTTGGTTTTGTAGATTTATGTTCACAGGATCCTGATTTACAGCTGGAACGATGCTCGGAAAGCTCTGTATCCGTGTATTACTTTCAGTTGTGTTTGTATTATTTTCCGCTGCTATGTAATTTATTGTAATATTTGATATTTATCGAATGTATTGTATTCATTTATACTCTGTATATTCTTGTATCTGATGGAATTGTTGTAATAGCAATGAAATGTTCTTCCGTCTGCGTTCCGATTTGTCCTGTTCTCAAAACGATCAGGGGTTTCGAACGGTCTAGATCGGTTTAACGACTGGTTCGGATCGGGCGAAATTCCTTGCCGTTTCATTTGGTATCAGAGCTTTGGTTTACAGAGCTCGAGAACAAGACACATTAGAACCATACGAAAGAATTCATCAGATATTGGATTAGTAATATCCAATTAGAAATACTCGTTAGAGATGGGATCAGTAGTATCCTAGAACGAGTGTGAAGAGTATATTTTTCAAATGAAAACAATTTTGTTTTGAAAGTTTAAATCGTTTTATACATATTTGAATATTTATTTTGAATTTGGACAATCGATATATAAAGATTTCGCGTATACGTGTCATGAACGTATATTCGAAGTTTTAATATACTGGATAGATATAGAATCACATTCTAGTCGCCCGGGGATGATTCTGATAATGCTGCAGCGTTATCAGTATTTATTTTCGAGTTTCGAAGGTGTGGTTTTCTATATATTTCCATTAGACCGGTGTGAGAACCAAAAACTATATAGATTTATTTTTGTGATTTGGCATCAAAAACATGATTTTCTGTATATATATCAAAGTTATGAATTTGAAATTATAATCCACTAATTGATTGATGGTTGTGTTGTTTGTCTAATTGTTTGATAATTTTGAACCATTTAGCCTAATTGAACCAAATATTGAATTGTATTGAAAATTGGTCGCATTTGCTTGCATATACATGTACTTACATTTAACAGGTCATAGCAAGGAGGCTAGAGCAGAAGAATAAAATTGTTTGCCCGACAAATAGGTACATATTTACCATAATTTACTGTTTTGTTTCGGTGATGATGATTTTATGAGCCGATTGTCTAGCCGCTTGGCTTTTTCTTTTTCTTTTGAGTTGAAGAAGGCCATGGGAGGCTATATGAAATATCCCGAAGTCCCCGGTGCAGGGGAGGTTATGGCGAAATATTTCGGAAATTTAGGGTGTTAGCCAAAAATTTGAAAAGTTCTTAGAAACTGAAAAGTTGAAGAACTTAAGCCGTAGCGAAAACAATGAAAGTTGAGTTGGTTTTTAAAACAACTTTCGGCTTCGTTCCTTTTCGGGGACGAAAAGTTTTAAGTGGGGGAGATTGTAACAACCCGAAAATCTGAGCCAGTTTGAAAATTTTATTTTGGCAATTTTATTGAATTTTGAATATTTAAAATGAATTATTTTAAATAAAATCAACGAGAAATTTAATTTGAATGGAATCCAAACGTATATATATACGTCGTCGTTAGAATATAATAATTATTTTAAATTATAAAAGGAATTGAAAATGTCATGGTAGTTCGATAATTCAATTTCAAACTTGAAATGAATGTACCGGGTGCAGAATAAACCGGATTTTAGTGAAACCAAAAATAATAGGATCTATTTGAGAATATCTTTCCAACGAATCCGAATAATCGAAATTTCATAGTGGGGATCAGAAGATATGTCTAGTTGAAAATTCTGAATAGTCGCTATGGAATTCAGGCCCTTAAAAATGGAAATTTTGCAAACGACCTCGGATTTCGACGAAACCACTTTTGTTGGATCCGGGATGTGAAGTTATTGTTAGGTTTCAAATTTCATAATTTTTCGAATCAATATGTGAACGTGGCGCAGTAAAACGTGTTTTGACCATTTCAGTTGAATTTAATCGACTGGAAAATGGCCATTTTTCAAACAGTCTCAGAATTTGACTAAACTAGTTTTGTTAGGACCGTATAGTCAATACGAAGCTAGAAAATATTTTTCTAGAATTTTTAGAGCTCGTATGTGACCCCGGTAAATTGAAATGCGCGTTCAAATTCAATATATAGAGTTATATGTGGATTTTAACGGAAACTGATCGAAACAGTCGAATCAGCTTATGGTACATATCCCATTGTATCGGAATGGGGGTAATTAGCTATGGACGACGGGCGGTGGGTTCGATTTCGAGTTCGAAAATAAGAGTTGCTTTTTGAAATTGATAAATAATTAAATTTATATATTTTATATAAACCCCTACCTATACCCTTCTCTCTCCTCATTCAGAAAGTAAATAAAAAATAGGAAAAACCCGCCCCTTATCTCGATCGCCACCACCCTAAGGTGGCGCCGCGCCTGGCCAGACCCCCTCCCCCACTCCGTCGATCTCTCTCCTTTTCTCCTCCCTTCCATCGACCGCCACCCTCTCAACTCGAGAAACCCCCCCCCCTCCAGATGACCGCCGACTCCCCCTTCTGCTCCTCCCTTGTACCACCATGGAGCACGCCCTTCCAGTCAAAGGCAGAGCTCGAGGAGGCGCTCCATATGGTCACCTCCGATCTGCAGCTAGTGGCCTGACGACGGCGGAGGCTGTTGATCCAAGATTGAGCTCAGCTCGGTGGTTCAGAAATGAGGAAAAAGATCAGTGAGCATTTCTTTTTGTTCTCTAATAACAATGTTTTTATTTATTTATTTAATTTCAGTTTTTAATGGTTAAAAACTGAATCTTTATATGGTTAAAAACTGAATTTGTATATGGTTAAAAATGGAATTTTTATGATGTTAAAGATTAGATTTTTATTATAGGAAAGTTTTGACTTTTATTTATATGAAGGTATCATTTTTATTCATATAAAAATATGGTTTTTGCCATATGAAAAACAACTTAACAATATGATTTTTATATAGTAGAGATAATAAAAATACGATTTTTATATTATGTAGATAGTAAAGATTTGATCTTTACTATATGAACAACGGTATAAAAATAGAATTTTTCTCTATATAGTAGTAGTACAAAAATGTGATTTTTATATACATAACAACAATATAAAAATGTGATTTTATATATGTAGTGACTACGGGCAGTGAAATTGGCAAAAAGGCGAGCACGACGAAGATTTCTACATAAGAAGAGTCGTGGCGTTTGGTTTAGCTAGTCGGTGAGAACTTCTCACTTTAACTTTTCTTTCTAGTTATATTATTGTATATACTAGGATGCAGACGGTGTTTAGTAGCACCCGACACCAGTCGTCCACAGACCATGGAAAGCTTGTATGCTTGTTTGTTTGATTTTGATGTGTAGTTGATTGTGTGATGTGAAATGAAATAAAATAAAATATTTATATAGTTAAAAATATTTTATCGTTAAAAATATGATTTTTAACGTGAATATGAATCAATAAATATTTATAAACAAATCGGCCGATTTGTTTATATACACTGATTTGACTGATATTGATTGGGACGGTAAATTTTACACATCGCCCAACTACTCAAATAAAATCTGTGTTGATTGTTTGAAAACCCCACACGGGTGTTGGGATAATATATAACATACACTAATCCCAATAATTAGTTGTATGTCGATCGATTGATTGACAGACTGGGTAAGCCTTAATTATTTATATTTGATGCTTATGCAGTTGTGTAATGCACTTTGGATGATGGTTGATTTATCGTTGCTGTGATATACATGTATTGTATGGAATCCATGTAATTAACATTATATGGTAATTGATTGGGCCTCATTCCAATCGGGAAAATAAAGATCATTATAAAATATAGGTTCATGTGTTGACAGTACTCATTCGTTGAGATTAGTCATGTGTTGAACGAAATATTTTAACAATAAAATTTACATCTTTATCATATATAAAATTAGATATTAACTAGAAAATAGATGAGATGAGTGGTCTCTTGGATATTGATCTGATGTTGGTTTCGGCCTTCGAGGTTAATATTTAGGAAATCGTTCTTTTACTAATTTACGGTTGGAGTATGATTTGAAATCAAATGATAAATACCATAATTTTTATATAATATATTAAATAACAAAAATAGTTACACGTGGACAATACTCATTCGTTGAGATTAGTCATGTGTTGACAAAAATATAGATTCACGTATTGAATAAAATAAATATACATTTGTTGAATAGAATAACGAAGTTATTGAAAAATATAAAGCCGTGTTGATTAGAGATGCGCTATTTTGACGCGAACGATAACTTTATCGATTATATTCGAATTGAATTGAATAGAAAACGAATTCGAATTGAATTGAATAGAAAACGAATTCGAATTGAATTGAATAGAAAACGAATTCGAATTGAATTGAATAGAAAAAGAATTCGAATTGAATTGAATAGAAAACGAATTCGAATTGAATTGAATAGAAAACGAATTAGAATTGAATTGAATAGAAAACGAATTCAAATTGAATTGAATAGAAAACGAATTCGAATTGAATTGAATAGAAAATGGAATTCGAATTGAATTAAATATATATGGAATTCAAATTGAATTGAATAGAAAAAGAATTCGAATTAAATTAAATAGAAATAGAACTTTTGATTCGAAATTGAATAGGAAGTTGAATTTGTTTCGAAAACGAATTTAAATCGATTTATAAAATTCGTTTTAAAAGGGTAATCGACAAAATATATACAATATATATATTATATATATGATGGGCTGAATAGAACGCGCCGCGCCGTGGCAGTTCGTGAATTTCGACCATTGACTCCGAATTGACATTACGGGAGATCCGACCGTTGGATTCTCCTAAAACTGGAACCGTTGGGTTCGTATCGAAAAGAGCTTTCTAACGAATATTAGAAATTTGAAATCTAACGGTTGGATTTGGAGATACTTCCAAATCAAATTTGGAAAAGGTCGTTGTAAGTGCAGTTCGATGGCCGTTGATGGAAATCGACTGTACGGACCTTGATAAAATTATTAAAAATAGTAATAATTTGTGTAAAATCATAAGAAATGATTTGGGAAAAATTAGGATGAAAAACTCCATATTTGAAAAGATAAAAATAGATTTTTATCGATATGAACTAGTTTTGAACAAAAATTAAAACCCATTTATTTTTAAATAAATAAATTCGATTTGAAATGGGTTGTAAATAGAATTGATTTGTCGGTTTATCGTGAAGGGTGTTTTAAATAACATTTGTTCTTTAACCCGATAATAAATAGAATGTGATTTGGGTTTGTCGTGAACTGTGTTTTAAATGACATTAGTTCTTTAACCCAGAAAATGGAGTTATAATGAATCTGCAATTAGATTGAAATGTGAATTGATTATGAAAATTATCAAATTTGGAAAGTGAGCGAGAATGGAGTATCACCAGTTTTGCTCCAAAGCGATAGTTAAATCTTTAAATAGATTAGAACGTGAAATGGTAATTAATTTTACCGATAACATCGTGGTGTTAGATATGGAGTATTACCAGTTTTGCTTCATGGGATAAATAGGTTGGGATTGGGAAATAAAATGAATAATTACTTCGGTGTGGTTCGCTAATCCTGACTAGTTTGGAAAACCATAATTTGGTTTGAAATGATATCCAAAGGAAGATTAAAGAATAAATTTCAAGGAATTTATCTTTGATAAAATTAACAGGAACCTTTCCCTAAGAATGTGAAATTTAGAAACTAACTGTAGGTTAGCCAAGAAGGATGGTTTCCTGGGTATTGATCTGATGTTGGTTCCGGCCTTCGGGGTTAATATTTGGGGAATTGTTCTCTTGCTAATTCACGGTTAGTGACTTATGGATTGGAATGAGGCGTATGTTGTGTTTGTGTAACATTTGTTTATTATATACGCGGGTTATTCGGAAAGGCCGGGTTTATACACATTCTGAATAACCGATTCGACGGTATGTCGAAGATGAAGACGGTGGTCGAAGACCGGAAGTCTTCACATCGTTTGGGTGATTACTGATGGTCCTGATTGGGCTGTCACCCAAGATGAGGGAATCAGTTAGTGGTCATCCAGACGTACTTGGAGATCGATGGATATGCGAGGAAAGTGCCTCCGGTTTCGTTTAGACCCAGAATGAACTTGTAAATGGACGGTGTGTCTGACATTGGATTTTATTCTGTGTTGGTTGATCTCTATTAAATATACATCTGTTTGGCGGCGGAGAATTTATTCTCTTGCTTAACGCCCTTCTCTGAGACGTACGAGCTCAGAGGTTGTATACCGATGGACATCAGTCGCATGGCATGAATTGCCTGTGTGGCACGCCTAAGTGGCAAATGATCAAGGCTTCTGTTGAAAAGAAAAGTCTTCTGGTTGATGATCAAAGCACGGCCTACGTGGCACAGCTTTGTGTATAGCGTGGATTCGCGAGCCTCACACCTTGGTATGAGTCAAAAACGGGATACGGACTGTTGGGAGGACACGACGTTTCTTTCTAGCTATGGGTGGTGTCAGTGCTTAAACTAGCTGACATTTATATATACTTTTCACCTTTGTGGTTGTTGGATGCGAGCCGCCTCGATATTAGGTCTGATAGGACCAGAAAACGTGTGTTTAGGAATTGCCAATCCTCAAACGTAAGAGAGGACCGGCCCAGCTGATCCAAGGGTTACCCAGTGTGCGTAGTCCTGAGGCATTTGCTAGAGTGTCTCGAAGCGGAGAGGAGCTTGCCCCTTGCCTCGACTCATGACGGGAATCCAATTTCCAATACGAGATATTTCGGTTTTATTTGTAGAGCCTAGTATGACGACATGATAGATGGTACCCATGTCGCCTATGATTGATATTTATGATTGAAATGTTTTGACACTATACACTTATAATAGTATCAAAAGATTTGTTTTAAACGTACCAAGCATGTTTGGCTATTATAAGGGAAAACCCTATCCTCCGGCTTGCGTTGCATTGTGTGATAGGACCTGGGTCTTATAATAGCTTCATTTTTCGAAAAAGCATTGCGTTGTTTATTCTATGCACTGGTATTCTTGGGAGAAAGACCGTTCCGTGTTATACGGCGTGGTCCCTTGAATTACTCTCTTTAAAAGTTAGAATATTAACCGTTTTAGTTCCCACACCAGTCACATGACTGACCTGGAGTTTATTGATTCAACCTAAACTCTGGGTGCCCTTATTTCCGCACGGGAAGCTAGTAGTTTTGGTTTTGCAGATTTATGTTCACAGGATCCTGATTTACAGCTGGAACGATGCCCGAAAAACTCTGTATCCGTGTATTACTTTCAGTTGTGTTTTGTATTATTTTCCGCTG
The DNA here is from genome assembly GCA_030737875.1 of Allium sativum. Classification (NCBI taxonomy): domain Eukaryota; kingdom Viridiplantae; phylum Streptophyta; class Magnoliopsida; order Asparagales; family Amaryllidaceae; genus Allium; species Allium sativum. The sequence goes on from CM060912.1 coordinate 439,430,641, forward strand.
CTATGTAATTTATTGTAATCTCTGATATTTATCGAATGTATTGTATTCATTTATACTCTGTATATTCTTGTATCTGATGGAATTGTTGTAATAGCAATGAAATGTTCTTCCGTCTGCGTTCCGATTTGTCCTGCTCTCAAAACGATCAGGGGTTTCGAACGGTCTAGATCGGTTTAACGACTGATTCGGATCGAGCGAAATTCCTTGCCGTTTCACGTGACCTCCCACCATGATGAGGCTTCGTCCTTTGTTAACAAAACAACTATTTGAACCTTCCTCCCATCGTCTATCTTAAAGGTACCAACAAGCCCTCCACTTCATTGGACTAACTTCTAGCCAAAAAAAAAAACGTCTAAGTCCCTTAAAATGGTTTTCCGTTCTTCGTACGGAAGCCCTTATTTATCTTAGAAAAAAAAGCATCTATACGCGGAGGGGGAAAAACTCAAAAAGAGAAAGAGGAAGAGATTCAAAACGGGGAATCGAAGGAAGGATATATGGCACTTGGGGATTATGTTCTTAAAATAAATCTTTCTTTCAAAAATACTCTTCTACAAACATATTTTTGAAAGTATTCTTTATAAAAATGCTTTTGAAAAATAGTTTTTCAAAATATCTTATCTGTTCTGGTAACCTTCAGCTCTGATACCACGTGTAACACCCCACGTCCATTAATGTCACTCACAAAGGGAATGCATTAACTTCCATGGAGCATTTTAAGTGAATATAGAACAGAAAATCACAACAAGACAAATATAAAGCAGTACTTGAAAATTTAAAACTTTATTTATTGCAGCAGAAGGTAAATATGTTTGGTTACATCATCAAAAACCATAAACCAAAGTCAAGTACATATTATCCATCTTGATAAAACAAAATACATAATCCCACTACTACAAATGGCCATACAGAAAATGATAGGCTGAACTTTACTTCGGCAATCCAAATACAAGTGCTCCCAAAGTGATCCCAATCAAGCTCCACTAGTACTAGTCCCACCCTTAGAACCTGGGGGGGGGGGGGAAGGAAGAAAAGAGGTGGAAACAAAGGGGGTCAGACATAAAGTCTGGCGAGTGCGATAACTCTAACAACATAATTATTAAAGCGATATGATAAGATATAAGCTGGAGAATAAGGTAATGACTGTATGACCACATGGGTATGGCAAGGTAATCAAGAGAAACAAAGATAACGTAAATGGCGCTTCCTAATCTATATAGGACAATTACTATACTCTACCGTACTGTACCATACTGTACTGTACTAACACTAACTGCACCCCTACTAGTCACTCTAGAATTTTGATCCCTCTTGGCTAAATAGATCGATGATAGCTTCGTGTACTACTAGACGTACCCACTATCCTCCGTGTTTGACTGTATATCTCTAGTTGCTATCATAGGTACCCAGCGTGTACCTATCGCTACTAGATGTACCCCTTCAATAATTATTAATAATAGTGGTAGCTTCGTGTACCCCTAGCTGACTACATAGGTGCCGTCTGCTCCTATCTCCACTAGGTGTACCCACTACCCTGCCCCATTCGATCGGCTCCCTAACTCGTAGATACCCGTGCTGGCCCCACAGTGGGGTGTATCACTCCCCAAAGTGGCAACCCGATACCACCAAAAATGCATGGCTTATACCTACACGATGCAACAACGTCTTACCTACCATCCCGGGTGCACACACGCATATGAACCCGTTGGACATGCGTTGCCACCGCTAACCCGGTTTGGCCTCTTACAGTCAAGCCTAGTATGCGTGTCCCGTCCTCGACTTGGGTCGAGCCCACAAAGATACGAATGGGTTACTAGTTGAAACGGGCTCCCATTACTTGACACAACCTATCCACCTAAGCTTGGTCCCCTCTAGTATATCCCACTTAACCCCCTTCATGTCCACTTACATGTTTTAAATTTGGTTAAGGGTTTCCCTTAGTAATTCCACATGCCACCCAAGGCACCCACTTAACCCCTATGTCCCACTTACATGTTTTACCTTGGTTAAGTGTTACTAATCGTATTTCCTCATGCCACCCAAGGCACCTACTTAACCCCCATATCCCACCACACATGTTTAACTGGTTAAGTATTTCTTAATTCATTAAGGCCATAACCTTATAAAGACCTCTCACATTAGACTAGCATTTATGGCTGCTGGATTCGCCGGGCGGGTCCGGGCAGTCTTATACCATAAAAGAGTCTAACCTCATGTCTTTACAACTCTTATGCTTTAGTTTGGGCCTAGGACCTCTCACATTGGGCTGACATTTGTGACTACTAGATATGTCGGGCGGGTCCGGGCAGGTTTACGTCACAAATGAGTCCAACCTCGTGTCCTAAGCATTGATTATCACTTATAATCTCTTATCCCAGTTTTAATAATTCCCTATTCAAATTATTAATTAATTCCAATTTTAATGATGTCCATAATTGACTCAATTATGTCCATCCACTTATGGTATGCAAAATCATATCAATTGCACCCCAATTCTTAATATTAAATCCTTAATATTACCCCTGTCCCACGTTGTACGTTTGTTTGTTAAACGTAAAATATACGTTAGACTCGAATAGTCTAACTCATAGCACAAAGATAAATTATCACCACATTTATACAACCAAAATAGATCTAATCATAAAAGGGGTGAATTTGCATGTGTGATTGATATTCTACGCCTAAACTTGCATAGGCCAAAACTACAACTTGCATAAAACTACACATATCATGGATCTAAAGGTGTCAACTTTTTTGGTTAAATGTCACAATTTACATAATATGATCATAACCCAAATTCATGTATAAACTTGCATATGTGGTTCATGCAACATAATGATGGTACAAACTAGCATCTAACACATAGAATTCACACATGTCATAGCATAATTCTAGATCTAAATAGATGTCATAGAATATGTGAGATTATACATACTAATCAATCTAAACTGGCATAGGTACATGTGATTTATCATGTGAATGATCATAGCCCAAATATATACAATCAACATCATGATTTGATCAAGCATAAACTAGCATCGCAACTTAGCATAGAAAATTACAACATATATATGATATCATCATTACATAACATAGGATTTACAACATACATGATAGCATAAGATTTACAACAACATATATGACAATTCACATCATTTTCTTATGATCCATATCACAACTTAATCTAATTAGTTTGCTAATAATCTTATTAAAATCATCATACTCACATACAACTTGCGTGATCATATTAACTTGCATAACATTATACATGAAACTTGCATAACAAAACTTGCATAACATCATATGTGAAACTTGCATAACATCATATATAAAACTTGCATAACATCATATGTGAAACTTGCATAACATCATATATAAGATTTGCATACATCATATGTGAAACTTGCATAACATCATATATAAGATTTCATACATCATATAATATGAATCAAGCTAACATACATTATTAAACATATGAATTTGATTCACAAACACAACTTATAATCCAACGTATATCACATCATAATTAATTTAGCAATTATTTTGTTAAGGTGATCGAACTCACAACTCAAAAGCAGTATTGAGTTATGATTTCTGGAGTTGAATTAGCGCTCCTTTGATGAAGAATCGCTGTTAGGGTTGAATAGTTCTGATTTTGTTGCTGTTCTTCCTCTTTAATTTGGTGGCGACTTCTCTAGGGTTCAAGACAACAGCATGACGGCCATAGGTTTAGTTTTAATTCTGATTTAGGGTTTGAGTCTATGGGTCTTTTTATAGAGTTATGAATTAATTTAAGCCGTTGGATGTTCTTAGGGTTAATCAAAACCATTCAATTATGATAGGGCGATGAGTCAGCCCTAATGACTCAGCAAAGAGTCAGACAGGACTCAACAATGGGTCAGAACAAGGGCCAGACTGACCCAGAAGGCTGTGCAGGTTTTTCCTCGGCCTGGGCGCACTTGGGAAGTGCACCAAGCCAAAAATGTACTGGCGCACTTCCCAAGTGCGCCAGTATACTTTTTTTTCCTTTTCTCTCTTTCTTGTTTTGCCACCAAACTTCGTTTGTCCATAACTCCTTCATCTGGTACCCGTTTCCCGCAAACTCGGACTCTATTTCAACCAGAATTCCGAGACGAACACAATGGCGCAACCCAATCCCCATAATTCTCACGTCTGAGATTTATTATTCTTTAATTTAGTAAATTCGATTTTTCAAAAATCCGGGGTGTTACATTGATTATCCAAACTAGTCGGGATTAGCGAACCTTACCGAAGTAATCATTTGTTTTAATTTCCCAATCCTAACTTATTCATCCCATGAAGTAAAACTGGTAATACTTCATATCTAACACCACGGTGTTATCGGTAAATTCAATTACCATTTCACGTTCAAATTTAATTAAAGATTTAACTATCGCCTGGAGCAAAACTGGTGATACTCCACCCTCGATCATTTCAATCTAATTAAAGATTCATTAAAACTCCACTTGGTTTTAATCTTCCCAAAAATCAATATTAATGATTATTTAACTTGGGAAATCATATACTGTCTTTAACTGGGTTAAAGAACCAATGTCATTTAAAATACGGTTCACTATAAACCCAAAATCACATTCCATTAACTATCGGATTAATGAACAAGTGTTATTTAAAACACCGCTCACGATAAACCCAAAATTCAATTCAAATTCAATTCCAATTAAATACCATTTAATTGGTATACTTCATTAAATCTAAATAAAAAGATTTAATCTTTTTCTCAACTACGTTTAAGAACAGTGTTAATGAAGACACCATTCACGACAAACCCAAATCCCATTTGATATTAAATACAAGGCTCTGAATAGAAAATATATCGGCTTATATTCAATATCAAATTCTACGACCAACAAATATCGTATTGGAAATAACGATATAAATATATCTTTCAAATTTCCATAACCATATCTGTATAATCATGAAATCCAACATCGAAATATTCCAAAGACAATTTCGATTCAAATCCATTGCAATTCAATTATTGGAAATTCTGGTTACTTTTAAAACCCTTTCAAATCCAATTTATTTATTTCAAAAATAAATGGATTATAATTCTAGTTCAAAACTAGTTCATTTCGATAAAAAACTAATTTTATCTTTTCAAATATGGAATTTTCCATCCCAATTCTTTCCAAATCATTTCTTATGATTTTACACAAATTATTGCTATTTTTAATAATTTTATCAAGGCTCGTACAGTCGATTTCCATCAACGGCCATCGAACTGCACTTACAGCGACCTTTTCCAAATTTGATTTCGACATAATTCCAAATTCAATAGTTAGATTTCTAATTTCTTGTATTCATTAGAAAGCTCTTTTCGATACAAACCCAAAGGTTCTAATTTTAGGAGAATCCGACGGTCGGATCTCCCGTAATATCCATTCGAAGTCAATGGTCGAAATTCGCGAACTGGTGCGGCGCGTTCTATTCAGGCCATTATATATATATATATATATATATATATATATATATATATCGTCAATTTCCTTTCAAAATGTATTTTATAAATCGTTTAAAATTCATTTTCAAAACGATTTCAACTTCATATTCAATTTCTAATCAAAATTGAATATTCCATATCATTAATCTATAAATGATAATATTTTCAAAATGTTATATTTTGAAATCACTTCCTTTTTTATATTCATTATAAAAATGAATAAAATCGATATAAATATCGTTCACGTCAAAATGGCGTCAATCTAACCAACACGGCTTTATATATTTCAATAACTTCTTTATTCTATTCAACAAATGAATATTTTCTTCAATACATGAATATATACTTTATTCAACACATGAATATTTATTAATTCTTACTTACAATAAAAATGTGAACTTTATTGTATAAATATTTCGTTCAACACATGAATCGTTTCAACACACGAATATTTTTAGCACATGAGTATTTTTTTTATTCAACACATGAATATATATTCTATTCAACACATGAATTTTTATTCTATTCAACACATGAATTTTTTTATTCTATTCAACACATGAATTTTCATTTTATAATATTCTTTATTTTCCAAATTGGAATGCGGCCCAATCAATTACCATATAATGTTAATTATATGGATCCCATACAACACATGTATATAATAGCAACGATAAATAATCAACCATCATCCAGAGTGCACCACACAACTGCATAAGCATTAAATATAAATAATTAACGCTTACACAGTCTGTCGACCAATCGATCGACAAACAACTAAATAATTGGGACTAGTGTACGCCAAATATCATCCCAACACCCGTGTGGGGTTTCAAATCAAAAAACTTAGATTTTTATTTGTGCAGTTGGGCGATGTATAAAATTTATCGTCCCATTCAATATCAGTCAAATGTGTATATAAACAAATCGTCCGATTTGTTTATAAATATTTATTTTATATACATGTTAAAAATTATATTTTTAACTATAAAATATTTTATTTCATTCCACTACACACAATCATTTTTCACAACACATCAAGCAAACAAACAAGTCATCCATGGTCTGTGGACGACGGGTGTCGGGTGCTGCTAACCACCGTCTGCATCCTAGTATATATTTCAAACTAGAATTTAAAATAAAAAGTGAGGAGTTCTCACCTTTGGGATCCACTCCGCCATTATCTATTCCTAAATATCTGAACCGTTTGGATTTGTTTGAAATTCCAATCCAGTCCTTACCACGCTGTTCATAATAAAAATTATATTTTTATTGCTTCCTTCCAATAAATAAGAATCACATTTTTATCTCAACATATATATAATAAAAATCAGATTTTTATTTCGCTACATATATAAAGACTAAATTTTTATTATCTATATATTATAAAAATCATATTTTTATTATCTCTATAATATAAAAATCATATTTTTATTCTCTGCATCATATAAAAATTATATTTTTATTCTCTACATCATATAAAAATTATATTTTTATTCTCTACATCATATAAAATTAAATTTTTATTCTCTACATCATATAAAAATTAAATTTTTATTCTCTACATCATATAAAAATTATATTTTTATTTCGCCTTCATGATAATAAAAATCTCATTTTTATATGCTAATCATATAAATAAAAATCAAACTTTTATGTGTTATTCATCTAAATAAAAATCAAACCTTTTATTTAAAACCATATGTATAAAAATCGAATTTTTATAAGGTTATTCCTATGATAAAAATCACATATATATATATATACACATCATAACTTTATTTATGTAAAAATCACAACTTTTTTTCAACCTCGGATAATTTAAGAACTAAAAACAAAACTCAATGCTAAACAAACTGAAAATCATTATATAAATAAAGGAAATAAATATAAAATAAAAAACTTACAGCTTCATCAATTTGAAGGGGGGGTTTGGGCTCGCGTTTGGGCGCTCGGGGGGGGGGGGGTGGCGGAGGTAGTTGGTGGCGCCATCAGTGATGGCGACAGTGGCTAAAAAGGCTAGGGCGCGGGGTTTAAATTGAAGGGGGAGAGAGGGCGGTTACGTGGAGGCCAGAGAGGAGGTGGGGGAGTTCGCCGGAGGTGTGGCGTCGGCATGCCGCGGTGGCCGGTGGAGGAGGCATCGCGCGAGATCAAGGTCTTTTTTTTCTGTTTCGATTGTGAAAAGTAACCGGGGGGGGGCGTCGACTTGAGTAGGAGAGGATAGGGGGTTTTTATATAATTATTTTATTTTATTATCCCCAAAAAGCAACTTTTTATTTCGACCTCCAAACGAAACCCACCGACTGTCGTCCCTAGTTAATTACCCCCATTCGGAACACAATGGGATATGTATCGTAAGCTGATTCGATCGTTTCGATCAGTTTTCGTCAAAATCAAAATATAAATCTATATATTGAATTTGAACGTGCATTTCAATTTACCGGGGCCACATACGGACTCTACAAATTCCCAAAAAAATATTTTCTAGCTTTGTATTGGCGATACGGTTCTAACAAAACTAATTTCGTCAAATTCTGAGACCGTTTGAAAAATAGCCATTTTCTGGTCGATCGAAATTGACTGAAACTATTAAAACACATTTTACTTCGCCACGCTCACATATTAATTCAGAAAATTATGAATTTTGGAATCTAGCAATAACTAGACATCCCGGATCGAACAAAAGTGGTTTCGTCGAAAAACGAGGTCGTATGCAAAATTTTCATTTTTAAGGGCCAAAATTCCATAGCAACTATTCTGAATTTTCAACTGGGCGTACTTTTTATCCACGCTATGAATTTTTGATTTTTCGGATTCGTTGGAAAGATATTCTCAAACAGATTCTAATATTTTTGGTTTCACTAAAATCCGGTTTATTTTGAATCCTGTACATTCATTTGAAATTTGAAATCGAATTTTCAAACTACCGCGCCATTTTCAATTCCTTTTATAATTTGAAATAAATATTTATATTCTAACGATGATTCAAATAAATATATGCGTTCTAATTCTATTCAAAATAAATTTCTCGTCGTCATTATTTAAAATAATTCATTTTAAATATTCAAAATTCATCAAAATTGCCAAAATAAAATTTTTAAATTGGCTTGGATTTCCGGGTTATTACAACTCCGTGTCGTGGTGTTTCTTCTTCTTGTTCTTTTATTCTAATATTTCTTTCATTCTTATCTCACCCTCTAATTTCTTCTATTAACGTTCCAGTGTTTCCGATGGTTAAATAGTCGACATGTTGTTTTGATTCGATTTTTAGGGTCGAAAATCCGTGTTCCTTATAGTGGTATCAAAACTATTGGTTTAGTTATAACCTTGGCTCTATGGCATAACTCGATAGAGATTGGATTAGTATTACCCTGGATCAAGTTTTGAGTGTATATATATGAGAGCGCGTATTTGTAGATTTTATATACAAATGTTTTGTATTGTGTTGTTTGATTAGTTCAAGTGTTGAGAAGCATTAAACTGATAATGGATACAATATTGTTTGTAAAGAAGGTAAATGAAATAATTTTACCCAAATATATTTTTAAACAGAAAATAAATAATTTTCTGAAATTAGTGAGTTATTGTGTGTTGATCGATTTGAATGGAATTCAAATTGGATTAAAATTTTGAATTGGAACTTAACCTGGTTAAGTGAAATTAAATTTAGAAATGATTTTGAAATTAAATAAAATAGATTTGGATTTGGAATCTGAATAAACATATAATTAAATAAAAATTAATCGGATATTAACCGATTGATATTTAAATTCATGAAACAAAAGTAAATATTAATATTGATTGTAAATTTAGTTGATCTGGTAGATTTAGTCGTGTATTGGTTGCTATTGGATGGTAGATTGTCTGAATAGAAATAATCAACAATTTAATAAAGTTGAATGAATTATAAACAAAAGAATAAATTCCAGTATAACTAAATTGGAATGAAACCGCATGTGAATAAAAATAATAATGAGTAAAATCGATATTCACGTATACCTTTTAAAATGAATTGATATTTCTTGTTTGATTATGGGAATTGCTTTAGCTATATTCATTGATTAAAGAAATGTTATTTAAATATTTCACATATCTTTAACTTGTACATTGAATTGAGTTAAGTACAGGTGCCAGATAGCTGTGGGGGTTGATTTTTGTTGCGTATACTACATGTAAATTGAGTAGTATATTCAATAGCACTCGTAAAAGGTACGCCTATGTAAAAATGTAAAATTTTGGGTTTTGAATTTTGTTTTTCGACCATGGTGGTCGATGTATATATATTATTTGTCCTGCGATATCATAGATTTCACTCCGTACAAGGGAGACTCTACCGAATTTTTCCGAAAATTTAAAGTGTTAGAAAATTTTAGATATTTTTGGAAAATATTTATTAACGATGTTGAATTGTTTTTCGATTTAGAATAAATTGGATTATGAAATTAATGGGATTTGTAACATTTATATTACCTTAGTAATTTTAGGGATGAAATTCTTTTAAGGGGGGAAGAATATAAGGTCTCGTATTTTTGGGAGTCAAATATTTAATTTAATTTATTATTTTAAATATTATATTTGGAATATTAATGGGGTTTAATATTTAATTCATTTGTTAAAACGAAGTTTGAACTTTAAATTTATATATAATTTAAATCGAGCTCAAAATGGCACGGTAGTTCGTAATATGGAGTTTTGAACTTTAACTGAGTATACAGGATTCGATATAAGTCGGTTTTTTATGAAACAAGAAACGTTGGAATCTAGTTGATTATAATTTTCATATGGAAGAGAAAAATCCAAATTTCATGTTATAGATTGTTAGTTATGTCCAAATCAAATTTTAAAATAGTCGTGATGGGAATCGTTATTAAATTATAACGTTATTTAATAAATTTAAAAGGGATTTAATATAATTTGGACATCGTTTAACTCGAAATTGATGATACTGAATTGTATAGTTTATATTTGACGCTATATGATACTTCTAATTGGGTATTTATGATAATAATAATTTATTATTATTTTATTTGATTATTTTGGATTTTTATAATATTTTAAATCAACCTTAAAAGTGGCCATTTTGCAAACAGAGTCCGTTTTCAACGAAATCAGTTTTACTGGACCCTTAACGGTAAATTATTGTACGGTATTAAATTTTGCGGCAAACCAATGTCGTATGTGACAACGTCAGCCCTAAATGCCTAGTCATTTTATATAGCACACAATTAAATTAATTTAATTTAATAAAGAGATATTTGAGAGTAACTTAAGCAAATGATCAAATTAAGCTACGAAACCAGTTCTATTTAATTCGTATCGACGTTTAGAGTTAGGATAGATATGTATTTTGTTATTTATGAAGACCGTGTAATTTGGTGTCCAAAATAGCATTGTGGTGTGTATAAAAATAGCGTACCGGGAAACAATCTTGGAATGCGACGAAACTTGTGTCGTTAGATTCGTATTAATTAATTACTATAAGATTTCGATTTTGGTGTCAATCAAACTTACTGTTTGATCGTGGCAACGATAAACGCCTTTATCGTTTATATTGTTTTGGTCAATTTAGACATGGGTAACTTTGGAGGAATAAACGACTGGCCAAACGAGCTCTGGTTTTAACGAAACAAATTTCATTAGATCCATAAGGAAAAGGTCTAGTAGAATTTTAATTTTTCAAGTTTATTAGATTTATTTTGTGACCGTGGGAATTATTTAAACGTGTGAATTTCAGCCTGTGATTTACAAAGGACTTTTCACAAATGACCTCGTAATTCGACGAAACCTGTCCCATTGGGTCCAAAATATTTTTTATGCTAGAACTACATTTTTTGTCAAAAACGGAGGTCGTATGTAGTTGTTTTAGGATAATACGTCACATGCAAGTTTAGTTATAATAAAATAATAATATTTTTATATCCATTCCTTTATATATAGCCTAACGCAAGACCTAATTTCGGTCAAGAACTGATACGCGGTCAACATTATTTGAGCCGCCACCATACTGAATGAATAGCCGAGATTACACCATCTTCTCATCTAAAAAACTCCCAATCCGATAACTGAATCAAAAAGTCCTAATTACAAAATTATCAAGCTCCAAAGATCTTTAACATCAATGGCTGTGATGATTTTTGGGCTCGCATAGAGGGCACAGCGACGTCACGAAGTATGGAGGGTTCGGGGAGAACTGCGATCAATTGGAGGAGCCGAAGTTGGTAAAACCTGGACCGGAAGCGGTAGGACGTGAAGGCGGAGAGATCGCCGCTGTCTGATCGGAGTCTGGACCAACGGTGGAAGAGCGACGGTGAGATATCGGTGAGGAAGACGGTGCATGGTTTCTGTTATGTGAAATAGGAGCGGGATGGATGAAAATATTGGCCGGACTCATTATTTTCAAAAGGTTGGACAAGTTTTGGGTGAGAAGCTGATATTTTAAATTGATTGGATAGTTTTAAACTGTAACAACCCGTATTTTCAATAACCTGTTATAACATAAATGGAGGCAGAATTAAACTGTAAAATCTGAATCAAGGGAAACGGGCTATGCCATTGCGTTCGTCTCGGAAAAATACGCGAAATAGAGTCCTAGTTTTCGAAAATCGGAGTCCGTATGACCAAGATATGGCCTCGCGAAGTTTCACGAAAAATTCCCAAATTAAAGTATACTTAATTAAGTGAAATGGGTTGCGCAGAGAAATATATATATATTGATATATATATATATATATATATAATTGAAAAATAAATAAATAAATATGCGAAAATGTTCAAAACAGCGAATTGGGAGAGGGGAATAACCGAACCGGCCGATTTTTGAGGTCGACCCAAGCCCGCTGGGTCGACTAGGGGTTAATCCAGGGTGTTTGGCTGTCAACCCGTGGGCCGATTCGCTCAAATGCAGATTTTGCATTTGGATGGTTCTCATTGTTCATCTTTAATCTAAAGGCCCTAGATGGTTCCTACACTTGACTTCTTCCCCAAGACAAGCTTTGATGGCTTGGATTGAATCTAGGTTTAATCCTATGGCCTAAAACACTTGCCTAATCTATAAATAAGACCCTAACCTATCCTAAATCCTCATTATTCATTCATGCAACTAAACTATGGCAAAATTTTACCTCTCATGGCCTCCACTCTCTTCATAAAATTTCTAAATGGTTTCTATGAGATATTTTCCATGCATACAAGTGTTTTCAAGCTTGTATGAGTGTCATTAGCTTGCATTCAAGTCAAGTTTCTATCTTTGCATCATAAAGCAAGGGTTTTGATCATTTTGGCTCAAGGGTTTTTATGTTAGAGCTTGCATTTTGGGTCTATTTGATTGCATAAGGGCTTTGTCATATCTTTTGTGCCTTCATAGCAATGTAAGCCATTTCCCTACTCTTAGATATTAACTATGAAGTTAAATGTTCATGTTGCAAGTTTGGGTTTGATCATTGAGTATGATACATGCTATCATGTCATGCAAGTTTATGAAGTCATTATCTTGATCTTGTGAGCTAAAAGCTACAACCTTTATGTTGAAATGTTGCATTAGGCAACATGAGAACCCTCATAACCTTTATGTCAACTTGCATATGAAGTCATAACCCTTATATGATGATATATGCGAGTTACTAGTCATCATTCCATATCTTTTGTCACCATGATTCGCTTATGTGCCAAGTTTGGGTTTATGCATGTTTTGAGGCTTAAGAATGTAACATGCAAGTTAATGAACACATTTGTGCCTCATTTGCCACCATAATTAACTTGTGGCTTAATATCCATTTTTGTCATGCATTTGCCAAGTCTCTTCTTTTAATCCATTACGTTGTCGCGAACGTATATGCGAGTTTAAAAGCATTGGGTTATGTTATGGGTAATTTCTAATGACATGAAAATACAACTTGAAAACATGACTTGAAATATAACATGGAAGTTGACATGTAAGTATGCATAAAAACATAAGCTTGGGAATTTACCTATTAAGTTAGGTCTACCCTTTGGGAATTTACGTATTAAGTTAGGTCTACCCAAATGCTTGAAAACTTGTAACATGTTTTGGGAAACATGATGGACATGACACTTAGATAATATAAGTGTGGCCAACTCGAGGTTGGGTTGAGTTTGCAACGTAAAACTACCAGGAACCGACCGGCCTAACTAGTAGTTGCAAACAATAGGACCCAATGTGAGAAGTTGGTCATGTTGTGCTTGAACCCGAGGTTAGACCAAGTTGTGGTGTAAAGCTACCCGGAACCGACCGGCTTAACTAGTAACCACAACAAAGTCTAATGTGAGAGGTGAAGGTGCATTAAGTAATTAATGCCACATGATAGGGTTATGAGACGACCCGATTTCCCGTTCTCACGGAAACAAGGTTATCTTTTGGAATATAACACAGAAACATATAAAAAGCAGAACAGAATTAAATAAATACACCAGAATGAACAACAAAATATACTGGATAAAAGTAATCATCAGAGTTACACAGTATACAGGATCTTACTTAGTACAAATACAGTTCAGCTATACATAAATGTCTACAGCGGAAATAAACAAAATATGTACAATAGGAGCTGAACAGCATAAAAAGAAATAAATGATAGAATCCATCTTCAGCTCCAGCTATCCAGAAAAAGAACCAGCTAAACCTGAATACAAGGCTGCCCGTGGAAAAAGGGGCACCCGAGTTTGAGAGTGAAACAAACTACGAGTCAGTCATGGGACTGGTATGAGAAATCCACTCAACACATATATAATTGGCTAATCACAGGACCACGCCACTTTCGTGGAACGGGTTTTCTCCATTGGATTGCCAGTGCTTTAAAACAAATCTTTCTTTTAAACATCGCTATGCTTTTTATAAAAATGAAGCCGTTATAAGACTCAGTTCCCATCACACAATGCAACGCAAACCGGAGGATAGAGTTTTACCTTATAACGGTCAAGATATGCTTGATACGAATAAAACAAAGGCAATTGATATTATTGCTAGTGTTTATATGTTTTGAAAACAATTTCAAATCATAACTATCAATCATAGACGGCATGGGTACCATATATCATGTCGCCATATATATGTACAATCAAAACCGCACGATGTCGTATTTGGAAATTGGATTTCCGTCATGAACCAAGGAAAAAGATAGTCCTTACCGAATTCGTGACTCTCTAGCCCGAGCCACAGGAACAGCCACAACTTCCCCTTGAATCGTCAGGGCCGGTCCACCGATGTGGATTATTATGCCTGAACAATACGTTTCCCCGCCCTTTGGGGCGTAAACGAGCCAACGAATGACTCCATCGGACCTGGATCGTCCGATCAAACCGAGGCGCCTCGCAACAGCAACAACCACATAGGTGAAAAGTATATAAATGTCAGGGCTGGTAGGTCACTGACACCACCCTAGCTAGAAAGAAACGCATGCCCTCCCTGAGGTCCTTCTCCAGTTTTAGGTTCATACCGGGGTGTGAGGCTCGCGAATTCACGTTATACACAAAGCTACGCCACACAGGCGGTGCTTTGATCATCACCACAAGACTTTGCTTTTCAACAGAAGTCCTGATCACTGCATCTTAGCATGCCACACAGGCAATTCCCACCGTGCAACTGATGGCTATCAATCACACAGAACAAATTCCCATGTCGGACACACAGTCCATTTACAAGTCCGTTCTGGGTCTGAACGAAACCGGAGGCACTAAATACCTCGCAAACCCTTCGATCAACACGTACGTCTGAACGATCACCACTCATTATCCATATTTCGGGATGCCTCCCAATCAGGACCTCGGTTACCATCCAAACGAGGTGAAGATCTCCGGTCTTCGACCATCGTCTTCATCTTCGAATTTCAATCGTCGGTCGATTATTCGAAATGAGAATTAACTCGGCCTTTTCAAATAATTCACGTATATTTAGAATTTCAAATCGATTTATTTCAATGGTTAAATTATTCGACAACACCAATTGTGTTCTTTATATAGTTTTCACACCAAACACATTCAACCATCAAACATCACATAAATCAAGCAAATTCAGTTTATTTCCATTCCATATCGCTTACGATATTTTATAACTATTTATCGCTATTTTTATTTATTTTAAAATAGCCATTTTATTCAAAACGACGCTTCGGGCCATAAGGCGGCCGTGGCGCTGTTTTTCTTCAGATTTGATTTACACATATCTGAAAATCTAACCGTTGGATCTTCCCAAAATTTACATCATTAGAAAGGTCTTTTCAAAACGAACCCAACGGTTCCAGTTTCGGGAAAATCCGACGGTCGGATCTCCCGGTACAATCGTTTGAAATTTCGATTTCAAAATACGAACTGCAGCGTCGTTATTCGATTAAATATAATTATATTTATATATATAAATAAATATAATCGTTTCTGGCGCTGTTTTTCTTCAGAATTGAATTAAACATTCCAGACAATCCAACCGTTGGATTTTAACAAGGTTGGTGCCGTTGGAAAGATTATTCCAAGGCGAACCCGACGGTTGAGGTTTCGGGAAAATCCAATGGTCGGATTTCCCGTACTAGTCGTTTGAAATCACGGTTTCAAAATACGAACTGCACGGCCTCGTTTCGTTTTGATTTTATTTATATTTATATATTTATATAAATATAGTTCATTCAATGATTTCTATATCGTTTTCACTTCAAATATTTTTCTAACTCCTTAAATTTTGGAAAAATTTCGCCATAACCTCCCCTGCACCGGGAGCGTCGGGAAATCGCAAATAGCGTCCCGGTCCTTCTAATCTCAAAAAGAAAAAGAAAAAGCCAAGCGGCTAGCCAACAGGCTCAAAATCATCACCCAAACAAATCAGTAAATGTGTACCTATTTGTCGGGCACAAATTTTATTCCTCTTCTCTAGCCCCTTTGCTATAACCTGTTCAATGAATATTGCATGTACATATATATACAGTTCATATCATTTTTCAATTTCTATTCGACTTCATATTTGATTTCTATTTGGTTTAAAAACACCATTCATTCTAATGTTACATAAATAGGTGCAAATCATTTCATTAGCTAATTAATGAATATTTCAACTCATATATGTTTATTTTGAACAAGTGGCTATTTTTAACACTTCACATTTCAACGATTTATGCATACAATAAAAATGTGATTTTTATTGTAAAACAATTCATTTCAAAACACTATTTTTCTATATAGTTCATATAGTCGATAAAAGGTGATTTTTATTATCAAACAATTTATTTCAAAATATGAATACCATTCAACACATGAATTTCTAAACAACGAATGAATATCAATTCAACACATGAATGTTTTCAATAGTTTTTATATATAGATAAAAATGTGATTTTTGTTATCGAACAATTTATTTCAAAATATGAATACCATTCAACACATGAATTGCTAAACAACGAATGAATATCAATTCAACACATGAATGTTTTCAATAGTTTTTATATATAGATAAAAAAGTGATTTTTGTTATCAAACAATTTATTTCAAAATATGAATACCATTCAACACATGAATTTCTAAACAACGAATGAATATCAATTCAACACATGAATGTTTTCTATAGTTTCTATATATAGATAAAAATGTGATTTTTATTATCGCACAATTTATTTCAAAATATGAATACCACTCAACACATGAATTTCTAAACAACGAATGAATATCAATTCAACACATGAATGTTTTCAATAGTTTTTATATATAGATAAAAATGTGATTTTTGTTATCGAACAATTTATTTCAAAATATGAATACCATTCAACACATGAATTTCTAAACAGCGAATGAATATCAATTCAACACATGAATGTTTTCTATTCAATGAATAAATATAGTTTAAGCATATGAAAATAATTCAAACACACAAATATTATTCAAAATTTCGGCAGCATAACGGCAGGGTAGTTACACCGGGACCGTCCCTAGTACGGCTCCTCGCTCTACCTTAAAACCTCGCGGTTTTTGACAATGGGGATCATGCATCTAGTTCGCACGCAGGCGGCATGTATATATTTATTTCATCTCCACAAACTAATCCTAAGTGGTTTCAACCAAATATTTCACAACCACAAACGGGTATTTTTCAACCTCAAACAACCAATATCAATCACAAACAATCCCAAACAACCATTCGTTATCAACCAATTATCACAACCATTTCAACCAATAAATATCGTCCATGGTTTGTGGACGAGGGGCGTATATATATATATATATATATATATATATATATATAGATATTTATATATAGCAATTCACTTTCATTTTCACACATATATATATAAATTTTTAAATCAGAAATCTCACCAATAGCTATCCAACTTCAAGACTCTTCTTAATAGAAATCTTCGCCTATTTTTCGCTTTCACCCGTATTCTCTGCATATGTAAAAATAGAATTTTTACTATGCTATTCAATATATAAAAATCGAATTTTTGACTTCGCTATTCAATATATATAAAATATGATTTTTACTTTTGCTTTCAACATATAAAAATATGATTTTTACTTCTCTTGAAAGTTCAAACCTTTCTTCCCATTTTAAAGCTTTTACCTTTAAAACTAAATCAGTTTTTATTTTTTTATAAAATTCAGTTTTTATTCTTTATTTCAAAAACAGTTTTATTTCTTTAAAAAAAACAAATCAGTTTTATTTCTTATATAAAATCAGTTTTTCTCTTTTATAAAAATGCAGTTTTTATCTTCATAGAAAATGCAGTTTTTATTTTTATAAATTGCAGTTTTAATTTCTTCCTAGAAAAAAAACAGTTTTTAACTTTAAAAACATAAAACAGTTTTTATTTTAAACATAAACAGTTTTTATTTTAAACATAAACAGTTTTTAACTTTAAAAACATAAAACAGTTTTTATTTTAAACATAAACAGTTTTTAACTTTAAAACCTAAAACAGTTTTAACAGAATAAAATAAAAAAGAAAATAAATTAAATAAATAAAAAAAATAGGGGATGCTCACCGAGGTAGCTGCGAAAAAGGGGGGAAATCGAAGAAGGCGTCGGCACTTCAGGGGGGGGGGGGGTACTTCGTCGTCTTCGATCGTCGGAGGGGGGGAGCGGCTGCGTCGCTCGCTTGAGGGGGGGGCTCTTCGTCGCGCTCGTGCGGTCGGGGAAGGGGGGGCTGCTCTGCTCCAGTCGGCGTTCGCCTGAGGGGGGGGGTCTGTCGATCGTCCTAGGGTTTTCCTCTTCTTTTTTTTTATTTTGTTTAACTGAAGAATGAAATGGGGGGGCCAGGAAGAAGATAAAGGGGAGGGAGGAATTAAAATTTTTTTTTTTTATTATTTTATTATTTAAATTTGCAAAAGGGTTGACTTTTACACACGACCTCGAAACGAGGCCCACCGCCTGTCGTCCATAGCGTTTTACCCCCATTCCGAACACAATGGGATATGTATCGCTAGCTGATTTGATCATTACAATCAGTTTCCTTTTGAATTTTCATTTAAATCACTATATTGAATTTTAAACGTACATTTCAAATTACCGGGGTCACATACTAACTAGAAAAATTCCAGAAAAATATTTTCTAGCTTCGTATCGACGATACGGTCCTAACAAAACTAGTTTCGTCGAATTCTGAGACCGTTTGAAAAATGGCCAATTTCCAGTCGATTAAAATCAACGGAAACTGGTCAAACGCGTTTTCCTTTGCCACACTCACATATTGATTCGAAAAATTATGAAATTTGAAACCTAACAATAACTTGACACTACGGACCAAACAAAAGTGGTTTCGTCGAAATCCGAGGTCATCTGCAAAATGTCCATTTTTAAGGGCCTGAATTCCATAGCGACTATTCAGAATTTTCTACTGGACATACCTTTTGATTCCCACTATCAAATTTCGATTGGTCAGATTCATTGGAAAGATATCATCAATTAGATTCCATTATTTTTGGTTTCACCAAAATCCGGATTGTTTTGCACCCGGTATATTCAATTGAAGTTTGAAATCGAATTATCGAACTACCGCGCCATTTCAATTCCATATATAATTATAATTAATTATATTCGTTTTCAATTGTCGATTCAAACTCAGTTTTCATCGCCATTGTTTTAAAATATTTATTTTAAATATTTAAAATCCATTATTTTAGCCAATTTAAAAATTTTAAATTGGTTCAGATTTTCTGGGTCGTTACAATCTCCCCCACTTAAAACTTTTCGTCCCCGAAAAGGAATAAAGTCGAAAGTGGTTTGATAAATCTACAATCCCACAATACAACAACCAATTTGTTCTTTATATCCAGAGTATAGAATAAACAATGCACATCCATGGGAAGAAAATAGCAACAGAATAGAGAATTAAATCGTAATGCAAAGTAGGGTAAATGTACCTTGCACCGGAGTCAATCAGAGATATCTACTCGGCATCGGGGATAAGCTTTCTGAATGCTCTCCTCAGTTTCCCAAGTACAATCTCGCGGATCTCCACTCCATTGCACTTTGACTAAGTGAACCTTCTTGTTCCTCAGCTCTTTGGTTTCTTTGCCGATAATCTTTAGCGGCTCACGCCTCACAGCTAGTTCTGGAGTAATTTCAATATCCTGCTGAGCTGCTTCTTCCACGATCAAGTCTGGATCATGAACGTGCTTTCGAAGTTGAGATATGTGAAATACATCATGCACACCAGGCAACCAGTCTGGAAGTTTGACCCTATAAGCGAGAGTTCCAATCCGTTCCAGAATAGGAAACGGACCAATGAATTTGGGCGCTAACTTTCCTGTTTTACCGAACCGGATAACTCCTCTCATCGGCGATACTTTTAGATATACATAGTCGCCAACTTCAAAGGATATATCTCTTCTTCTTTTATCGGCGTAGCTCTTTTGTCGGCTTTGAGCGGCGAGTAATCTCTTCCTAATAAAATCGACTTTGTCGGCAGCTTCTCGAATCATATCGGGACCCAACACAAGTCTATTTCCAGGTTCGACCCAACAAGCAGGAGATCGGCACGGTCTACCATACAATGCTTCGAATGGCGACATTGTCAGACTTTCCTGATAGCTGTTGTTATAAGAGAATTCAGCCAAAGGTAGATGGTCTTCCCATGATCCACCGAAATCTATAACACAAGCCCGCAATAGATCTTCTAAAATGCGATTCACCCTCTCAGTCTGACCATCTGTCTGAGGATGATAAGCGGTGCTCAAGTTTAACTTCGTTCCCAGCTCGACTTGAAATGCTTCCCAGAATTTACTAGTGAATATTGTATCTCTATCACTTACTATACTGAGCGGCACTCCATGTAGTCTAACTATTTCCCTCAAGTATATCTGCGCCAGACTTTGAGCGGTTCTATTTGATCTGACAGGTATGAAATGGGCGGTCTTCGTGAAGCGATCTACGATCACCCAAATACTGTCATTTCCCTTTCTGGTCCTGGGCAGACCATCAATGAAATCCATAGAAATATGTTCCCACTTCCAGCCAGGAACTTCCAGCGGTTGTAATAATCCAGCCAATTTCTGTTGGTCGCTTTTGACTAGCTGACAGGTAGGGCATCGGCTTACATATAAAGAAATGTCTCTTTTCATCGACTTCCACCAGAAAGTGCGTTTGATGTCATTATACATTTTGCTTACTCCTGGATGGATACTGAGTTTTGACTTGTGGCATTCATCCAGTACTTCCTTTCGAAGTTCAGGAATGTTAGGGACACAGATTCGACCTTTGAGCCTTAGAATCCCCTCATTATCAACTTGAAAACTCGAGGGTTCGCCTTGTTGAATTATCCCCCTGATCTTCTGAATGAAGTAATCATCCTCTTGAAGAGCAGATATCTTATCTAGCAATGAAGTCGTGATAATAAAACTGGCGATCATTACATTCTTTTTGCTTAATGCATCGGCCACGACATTGGCTTTTCCTGGAGTATATATAATTTCGAAGTCATATGCTGCAAGAAACTCCAGCCAACGTTGCTGTCTCAGATTTAGGTCCTTCTGAGTGAACAGATACTTTAACGACTGGTGATCTGTAAACAGTTCAAATATCTCGCCCAGAAGATAGTGTCTCCAGATTTTCAAAGAGAATATGATAGCCAATAACTCAAGATCATGAGTTACATAGTTTTTCTCGTGCGGCTTCAATTGACGGCTAGCATAAGCAATTACTTGGCCTCTTTGCATTAACACTGCGCCAAGGCCTTCTCTAGAAGCATCAGTCCAGACTTTCAAATCTTGGTTGCCATCGATGATGGTTAACACTGGAGCTGTCGTTAATCTCAACTTCAGCTCTTCGAAAGCCTCCTCACTCTCTTGAGTCCATTTGAATTTAGAATGCTTCTTTGTAAGCTTAGTTAAGTGACCAGATATCTTCGAAAAGTCTTTAACGAACTTTCGGTAATAGCTAGCCAATCCGAGAAAACTGCGGACTTCAGTGGGAGTACTGGGCTGTTTCCAATTTTGAATAGCTGTGATTTTGCTTGGATCCACAGCGATTCCCTCTTTCGATACGACATGACCCAGAAATTTCACTTCATCTTGCCAGAAGATACATTTGGAAAATTTGGCTTTTAATACATTCCGTCTGAGAATTTCTAAAACCTGTTCCAGATGTTTTTCATGTTCGGCCTTTGATTTAGAGAAGATTAGAATATCGTCAATAAAAACCAGAACAAATTTATTCAATACTCCTCTGAATACCCTGTTCATTAGATCGACGAAGTAAGCTGGAGCGTTACATAAGCCGAACGACATTACTAACCACTCGTAGAATAGGTCGGGACCTCTGAACGCTGTCATTGGAACACACTCTTCGGCAATTCGAAGTTGATGGAAACCTGTAGCTAGGTCCGTTCGTGAAAATACTTGTGCTCCATTTAATCGATCCAACAAATCATCAATCCGCGGCAATGGATATTTGTTCTTTATAGTCTGCTTGTTTAAATCACGATAATCCACACATAGCCTTAGAGTACCGTCAGATTTTGGGACAAATACCACTGCTGCACCCCAATCAGAGAAACTAGGCCTGATCAGACCTTTCCATACGAGCTGTCGTGTTTGATTGTCTAATTCCTCCTTCTCTTTCAAGGACATTCTTCGAATAGCATGAACTACCGGCCTTGCATTGGGAACTAAAGCAATCTTGAAATCTATTTCTCTCTGCAGAGGTAAGCGAACGACTTCCACAAACACATCCGCATAATCCTTGATGACATGAATATCTTTAATGAGGTCAGGAATATTCTCAGTGATTTCAGGGATATTTTCTATTTGGGCTGGAGAAACATTCAAAGCTGCCCAGAAGTCTTTTCTATTAGCATTCTGACCTTCACAGGGAATGGTTATATAATCACCTGATTTAATCTTCGCCTTTACGACTCTGTCGGCGCATTTAACTTCAGCTTCGTATTTGGTCAACCAGTCTAACCCCAAGATAAGATCAAACTCTTTGAAATTCATGACGACCGCGATGGTAGGGAACCGATAACGAGAAAAAGAAACCGGCACTCCACAAATCCAACTGAGATCAATGGAACCCCCAACAGGATTCTGGACAGTCATTGGTTCCTGGAGCTTTTTCAAATTCAATTCCAGTTTCTTAGCTGCATCTTTCGAAATGAAGCTTCGTGACGCGCCTGTGTCAAACAGTACTTTGACTGGAATGTTTTTGACAGTCAGCGTTCCTTCTAAAACATCTGCCCTTTCTTGGCTAGCTGAGGGCTCAGAAGTTTCTGCTACTTCATTTACTTGGACTACTTCAAGCTTCTTCCTCTTCCAACAATCTTGCTTTACATGACCAAACTGATCGCATTGATTGCACCTTTGCTTTCCTTGAAAATCCTTCTTTGGTTTAGATCCACTCTTTCTTTGTTTCTTTAAAGATCTGCAACTTATCGAGAGATGTCCTTGCTTATTGCAGTTAGAGCATACAGTTGTCGTTACTGGTTTCTCCTCAGATTTGGCCCTTTTTCTCTTGGCACTGTCCTTCTTACTGATCTCAGACATTGTACTTGCCTCAGGAATATCAGTTTCCGATTCTGCTATGTCACTACAACAAACTTCCTCTTCGTCGCGCAACATTCCTTTCTTGTCTAGATCTTCGTATTGATAAGCCATATAAATCATTTCTGAGAAAGGAAGCTTCACATGCCCCAATACTTTATTCCGGTATTTCCTTTGAAGCCCGTGAATAAATCTCAATTTTTCCTCTTTGGGTCTTGAATTAGATGAGGAGCAAAGTGAGAAAGTTCATTGAATTTCTTATGATATTCGGGAATTGTCATATCACCTTGTATTAGACAAGAAAATTCGTCGCATAATCGCTCAGTTGCTTCAGGAGGAGTAAATCTTTCCAAGAAAATCACTTTGAATCTATCCCAGGTGATATCACCTTCTGGATTATCCTTAACAACAGAATCCCACCAGAACAAAGCTTCATCTTCGAGTGCCCAGGAGGCCAGTAATCTTTTCTGGTCATCCCTAAGCTTTAATGCTTCGAATATTTTCTCAACCGAACGAATCCAAGCTTGGGTTCTCATAATAGATTCTTCGCCCGAGAACGGCTTTCCACCCAGATTTCTATATTTCATGAATAGGGCTTCTATATCCGGGTCAGTATTACTTCTTCTGTTCCTGGCACTCATTTTCTAGTTCTTCTGCAAATAGCAGATCAAGTGTCAGGTCAACAGAAAAGATATTTCAAAATATAGAGACAAATACTTGAATGTAAATGTGTCTATCGAGGTGTAATTTTATTCTGCTACTCATACTACGATATTGCTGATCCTATCTGTATAGAGTTACCCGTCCTAGAACACTACTGGTTCTATTTCTGACGAGTTCGTTCAAATGTTATATTCCAGAACTAAGCTTAACCAAAGCTCTGATACCACGATGAGACGACCCGATTTCCCGTTCTCACGGAAACAAGGTTATCTTTTGGAATATAACACAGAAACATATAAAAAGCAGAACAGAATTAAATAAATACACCAGAATGAACAACAAAATATACTGGATAAAAGTAATCATCAGAGTTACACAGTATACAGGATCTTACTTAGTACAAATACAGTTCAGCTATACATAAATGTCTACAGCGGAAATAAACAAAATATGTACAATAGGAGCTGAACAGCATAAAAAGAAATAAATGATAGAATCCATCTTCAGCTCCAGCTATCCAGAAAAAGAACCAGCTAAACCTGAATACAAGGCTGCCCGTGGAAAAAGGGGCACCCGAGTTTGAGAGTGAAACAAACTACGAGTCAGTCATGGGACTGGTATGAGAAATCCACTCAACACATATATAATTGGCTAATCACAGGACCACGCCACTTTCGTGGAACGGGTTTTCTCCATTGGATTGCCAGTGCTTTAAAACAAATCTTTCTTTTAAACATCGCTATGCTTTTTATAAAAATGAAGCCGTTATAAGACTCAGTTCCCATCACACAATGCAACGCAAACCGGAGGATAGAGTTTTACCTTATAACGGTCAAGATATGCTTGATACGAATAAAACAAAGGCAATTGATATTATTGCTAGTGTTTATATGTTTTGAAAACAATTTCAAATCATAACTATCAATCATAGACGGCATGGGTACCATATATCATGTCGCCATATATATATACAATCAAAACCGCACGATGTCGTATTTGGAAATTGGATTTCCGTCATGAACCAAGGCAAAAGATAGTCCTTACCGAATTCGTGACTCTCTAGCCCGAGCCACAAGAACAGCCGCAACTGCCCCTTGAATCGTCAGGGCCGGTCCACCGATGTGGATTATTATGCCTGAACAATACGTTTCCCCGCCCTTTGGGGGCGTAAACGAGCCAACGAATGACTCCATCGGACCCGGATCGTCCGATCAAACCGAGGCGCCTCGCAACAGCAACAACCACATAGGTGAAAAGTATATAAATGTCAGGGCTGGTAGGTCACTGACACCACCCTAGCTAGAAAGAAACGCATGCCCTCCCTGAGGTCCTTCTCCAGTTTTAGGTTCATACCGGGGTGTGAGGCTCGCGAATTCACGTTATACACAAAGCTACGCCACACAGGCGGTGCTTTGATCATCACCACAAGACTTTGCTTTTCAACAGAAGTCCTGATCACTGCATCTTAGCATGCCACACAGGCAATTCCCACCGTGCAACTGATGGCTATCAATCACACAGAACAAATTCCCATGTCGGACACACAGTCCATTTACAAGTCCGTTCTGGGTCTGAACGAAACCGGAGGCACTAAATACCTCGCAAACCCTTCGATCAACACGTACGTCTGAACGATCACCACTCATTATCCATATTTCGGGATGCCTCCCAATCAGGACCTCGGTTACCATCCAAACGAGGTGAAGATCTCCGGTCTTCGACCATCGTCTTCATCTTCGAATTTCAATCGTCGGTCGATTATTCGAAATGAGAATTAACTCGGCCTTTTCAAATAATTCACGTATATTTAGAATTTCAAATCGATTTATTTCAATGGTTAAATTATTCGACAACACCAATTGTGTTCTTTATATAGTTTTCACACCAAACACATTCAACCATCAAACATCACATAAATCAAGCAAATTCAGTTTATTTCCATTCCATATTGCTTACGATATTTTATAACTATTTATCGCTATTTTTATTTATTTTAAAATAGCCATTTTATTCAAAACGACGCTTCGGGCCATAAGGCGGTCGTGGCGCTGTTTTTCTTCAGATTTGATTTACACATATCTGAAAATCTAACCGTTGGATCTTCCCAAAATTTACATCATTAGAAAGGTCTTTTCAAAACGAACCCAACGGTTCCAGTTTCGGGAAAATCCGACGGTCGGATCTCCCGGTACAATCGTTTGAAATTTCGATTTCAAAATACGAACTGCAGCGTCGTTATTCGATTAAATATAATTATATTTATATATATAAATAAATATAATCGTTTCTGGCGCTGTTTTTCTTCAGAATTGAATTAAACATTCCAGACAATCCAACCGTTGGATTTTAACAAGGTTGGTGCCGTTGGAAAGATTATTCCAAGGCGAACCCGACGGTTGAGGTTTCGGGAAAATCCAATGGTCGGATTTCCCGTACTAGTCGTTTGAAATCACGGTTTCAAAATACGAACTGCACGGCCTCGTTTCATTTTGATTTTATTTATATTTATATATTTATATAAATATAGTTCATTCAATGATTTCTATATCGTTTTCACTTCAAATATTTTTCTAACTCCTTAAATTTTGGAAAAATTTCGCCATAACCTCCCCTGCACCGGGAGCGTCGGGAAATCGCAAATAGCGTCCCGGTCCTTCTAATCTCAAAAAGAAAAAGAAAAAGCCAAGCGGCTAGCCAATAGGCTCAAAATCATCACCCAAACAAATCAGTAAATGTGTACCTATTTGTCGGGCACAAATTTTATTCCTCTTCTCTAGCCCCTTTGCTATAACCTGTTCAATGAATATTGCATGTACATATATATACAGTTCATATCATTTTTCAATTTCTATTCGACTTCATATTTGATTTCTATTTGGTTTAAAAACACCATTCATTCTAATGTTACATAAATAGGTGCAAATCATTTCATTAGCTAATTAATGAATATTTCAACTCATATATGTTTATTTTGAACAAGTGGCTATTTTTAACACTTCACATTTCAACGATTTATGCATACAATAAAAATGTGATTTTTATTGTAAAACAATTCATTTCAAAACACTATTTTTCTATATAGTTCATATAGTCGATAAAAGGTGATTTTTATTATCAAACAATTTATTTCAAAATATGAATACCATTCAACACATGAATTTCTAAACAACGAATGAATATCAATTCAACACATGAATGTTTTCAATAGTTTTTATATATAGATAAAAATGTGATTTTTGTTATCGAACAATTTATTTCAAAATATGAATACCATTCAACACATGAATTGCTAAACAACGAATGAATATCAATTCAACACATGAATGTTTTCAATAGTTTTTATATATAGATAAAAATGTGATTTTTGTTATCAAACAATTTATTTCAAAATATGAATACCATTCAACACATGAATTTCTAAACAACGAATGAATATCAATTCAACACATGAATGTTTTCTATAGTTTCTATATATAGATAAAAATGTGATTTTTATTATCGCACAATTTATTTCAAAATATGAATACCACTCAACACATGAATTTCTAAACAACGAATGAATATCAATTCAACACATGAATGTTTTCAATAGTTTTTATATATAGATAAAAATGTGATTTTTGTTATCGAACAATTTATTTCAAAATATGAATACCATTCAACACATGAATTTCTAAACAACGAATGAATATCAATTCAACACATGAATGTTTTCTATTCAATGAATTAATATAGTTTAAGCATATGAAAATAATTCAAACACACAAATATTATTCAAAATTTCGGTAGCATAACGGCAGGGTAGTTACACCGGGACCGTCCCTAGTACGGCTCCTCGCTCTACCTTAAAACCTCGCGGTTTTTGACAATGGGGATCATGCATCTAGTTCGCACGCAGGCGGCATGTATATATTTATTTCATCTCCACAAACTAATCCTAAGTGGTTTCAACCAAATATTTCACAACCACAAACGGGTATTTTTCAACCTCAAACAACCAATATCAATCACAAACAATCCCAAACAACCATTCGTTATCAACCAATTATCACAACCATTTCAACCAATAAATATCTTCCATGGTTTGTGGACGAGGGGCGTATATATATATATATATATATATATATAGATATTTATATATAGCAATTCACTTTCATTTTCACACATATATATATAAATTTTTAAATCAGAAATCTCACCAATAGCTATCCAACTTCAAGACTCTTCTTAATAGAAATCTTCGCCTATTTTTCGCTTTCACCCGTATTCTCTGCATATGTAAAAATAGAATTTTTACTATGCTATTCAATATATAAAAATCGAATTTTTGACTTCGCTATTCAATATATATAAAATATGATTTTTACTTTTGCTTTCAACATATAAAAATATGATTTTTACTTCTCTTGAAAGTTCAAACCTTTCTTCCCATTTTAAAGCTTTTACCTTTAAAACTAAATCAGTTTTTATTTTTTTATAAAATTCAGTTTTTATTCTTTATTTCAAAAACAGTTTTATTTCTTTATAAAAAACAAATCAGTTTTATTTCTTATATAAAATCAGTTTTTCTCTTTTATAAAAATGCAGTTTTTATCTTCATAGAAAATGCAGTTTTTATTTTTATAAATTGCAGTTTTAATTTCTTCCTAGAAAAAAAACAGTTTTTAACTTTAAAAACATAAAACAGTTTTTATTTTAAACATAAACAGTTTTTAACTTTAAAACCTAAAACAGTTTTAACAGAATAAAATAAAAAAGAAAATAAATTAAATAAATAAAAAAAATAGGGGATGCTCACCGAGGTAGCTGCGAAAAAGGGGGGAAATCGAAGAAGGCGTCGGCACTTCGGGGGGGGGGGGTACTTCGTCGTCTTCGATCGTCGGAGGGGGGGAGCGGCTGCGTCGCTCGCTTGAGGGGGGGGCTCTTCGTCGCGCTCATGCGGTCGGGGAAGGGGGGGCTGCTCTGCTCCAGTCGGCGTTCGCCTGAGGGGGGGGGGTCTGTCGATCGTCCTAGGGTTTTCCTCTTCTTTTTTTTTTTTTATTTTGTTTAACTGAAGAATGAAATGGGGGGGGGGGCAGGAAGAAGATAAAGGGGAGGGAGGAATTAAAAATTATTATTTTTTTTATTATTTTATTATTTAAATTTGCAAAAGGGTTGACTTTTACACACGACCTCGAAACGAGGCCCACCGCCTGTCGTCCATAGCATTTTACCCCCAGTCCGAACACAATGGGATATGTATCGCTAGCTGATTTGATCATTACAATCAGTTTCCTTTTGAATTTTCATTTAAATCACTATATTGAATTTTAAACGTACATTTCAAATTACCGGGGTCACATACTAACTAGAAAAATTCCAGAAAAATATTTTCTAGCTTCGTATCGACGATACGGTCCTAACAAAACTAGTTTCGTCGAATTCTGAGACCGTTTGAAAAATGGCCAATTTCCAGTCGATTAAAATCAACGGAAACTGGTCAAACGCGTTTTCCTTTGCCACGCTCACATATTGATTCGAAAAATTATGAAATTTGAAACCTAACAATAACTTGACACTACGGACCTAACAAAAGTGGTTTCGTCGAAATCCGAGGTCATCTGCAAAATGTCCATTTTTAAGGGCCTGAATTCCATAGCGACTATTCAGAATTTTCTACTGGACATACCTTTTGATTCCCGCTATCAAATTTCGATTGGTCAGATTCATTGGAAAGATATCATCAATTAGATTCCATTATTTTTGGTTTCACCAAAATCCGGATTGTTTTGCACCCGGTATATTCAATTGAAGTTTGAAATCGAATTATCGAACTACCACGCCATTTCAATTCCATATATAATTATAATTAATTATATTCGTTTTCAATTGTCGATTCAAACTCAGTTTTCATCGCCATTGTTTTAAAATATTTATTTTAAATATTTAAAATCCATTATTTTAGCCAATTTAAAAAATTTAAATTGGTTCAGATTTTCTGGGTCGTTACAGGTTAAGTTAATTTGATTAATGACTCTTAACCAAATATGACATGGACAAATGGGTTAAGTAATTTGATTAGGCTAATGATACTTAACAAAACATGACAAGGTTGGGTAGGTTAAGTAACTTGATTTGCCTAATGACACTTAACCATTTTTATATGACTAGTGGATGGGATTAAGTTAACCAACACTTAATCAATCCAACACGATAACTTGGTAAGGTTAAGTAAGTTTTCTTAATGACGCTTAACCGAAAAATACGGTTAACGAATGGGGTTAAGATTAGACTCAACTAGTCTAAACATGGAAATCGGATGGGGTTAAGTTAGCCTAGACTTAATTAATCCCACTTGGTAGTTTAATGGGGTTAAGTTAAACACTTAACTAATCTAAACATGATAAATTTATGTGGTTAAGTGACCTATACTTATCCAATCTAACTCGTTAATTTATTGTGGTTAAGTTAACCAATACTTAACCAATATAACGTGAAAACATGATAAGGCTAAGTCACAAATCGCTTGAATACACTTGACCGATTTGACTAAGTAAATTTATAGGGTCAAGTTAATATATACTTAACCAATCTAGAATGATAATTGGACGAGGTTAAGTTGTGAATTGCTTAATATACTTAACCAACTTGAGCATGGTTTGTAGGGTTAAGCCTTGAACTTGGATACTTAGCAAATTTTGACAGGATTTGTAGACGGGTTAAGTCATGAACTTAAGTGACACTTAATCCATTATGTAAACCCTAGTTCTGAGGATTAGGTGGATAACCGTAGTTAACAAGGATAACGATAACAATGCTAAGTGGTAAACCTTAGTTGAAGAATAACTAAGTAATGATTCTTAGTCAAGGAAATTTAGACCAGTTCATAGATAGATGAGTAACCTGATACGGTAGGTCATCGTTTAAGTATACGAGTAGGAGCAAGTATCTGATTTAGATAAAGGCTCCAGCGAACTGGGTAACGAAGCAGCGGCTTCGGGGAACGTGAGGATATTCTTGGTATCCCTCTATGAGCTGCCAGGTGATTATACTAGGCTCATGAGAGGTTAAGGTCTGCGTTAGAAGAACCAAGAATATGCCTTGGTTGCTATACGAGCGACCTAAAGACGGGGATGGATAGGGGATAGTCGACGATACACGGTCGTACCCTAGATAGCATTTCGTCAGGCTACCTACCATCTTTGATCAAGCGTGTACGTACGGAAAGGCAGAGAACACCCAAAAGACCATAATTGCTATCTAATTATGGTTGCGGTAAGGCTTGGATGTGGGTTGGCCAGTGTTGTGTTCTCATACAGGATTTATCCTGTCTTGTCTTTCACTAGTTGAGGGAGTGGTCTCGTGGGACCATAGCCACGTATAAGAAAAACAGATCTTAGCATCTGCATCGGCAGATAAATCGAAAGCTCCCGACCGAGTCCTGTATTTCTTGATTTGCCCTGTGACAGGACTCGGATGGCACGATGTGATACATGTGCATACAGTCATGGAAAAGCGATTCACGATGAATGCGTGGGAAAAAGGGCGCGGTTGGCGGTTAGCGTAATCCCTATTGGCCCTAAGTGGTTGAACCCAAACCGAGATACGAAAACGTGCAATAGGTAAGCATAATCCCTAGCAGCCCTAGGTAGCATAAGTCCTAGTTTTACAAACAATAATTCATGTTGGAAGACCCTAGCTATGTTTAGGGTAACAGTCCAAACCGATCTTAAGGATCATGGAACTATGTTAAAGTAATATAGAATCTCATAGGAAAGCCCGTATGGTCTACGACAAGGGACTGAACATTTACATGGAATAAAACATACAAGTTGAGTAACCTATATATGCGATATATTAGGTTGACATGGACCATTAGACGACTTTTGAATGAGGGTCATTCTTGGTTAACACATGACACGGTGGGGATACTAGTACGGTAGGTGCAGAGCTAAAATACAGGATAGATATCACGGGGCGTTATACGTGACAGATATCTTGGGGATATTATACTTGATAGAAACCTGACGATGTGATACCTTGTTTTATCTTGACATTGTAATTTATCATGACACCTTAGTTTATCTGAGTTCAGTAGTTCATCCTGTTATTTTGATTTAGCTTATCTATCTTGTTATCATGCTTATGTTCATCTCAGTTTCTCATGTCAGTTAACTTTACTAGTTTTTATGCTAATAGTAGATAGGGCTTACTCAGTCTTTTTGACTGACCCATTTTGTTTCGCCTCTTTTCTTCTGTTCCCCCCCCCAGGTTATAGGGAGGAAATACTGTTGTTTAGTTCGGACTTCTTCTGCTTGAAGGTCATCATGGATGGCATGGACTTTTCTTGGCTAATGGCTACTTTACTGTTTTTACTTGGGGAATAATTTATGAAAATGTCTTTATGCTTCTTTACTATTGCAAGACAGGTTTTGATGTACTCTGATGTAAAAGGCTTTAGACCTTATTTATTCATGTTATGAAAGTTTGATTTTACTTCCGCTATTTTATATGTTCTGTCTTGTGATATTTCTGTGCATGTTTACCAATAATGCCCCTCTAAAGCTAGTGCATTCCTTTGCAAGTGACCCTAGCGGAGGCGGGGTGTTACACGTGGTATCAGAGCAGAAGGTTACCAGACTGGGCAAAAGTTTTTAAAGACCTTCTGAAAACTATTTGAAAAAAAACCGTTTACAAAGAAGCATTTTTCAAGAAAAATTTCTTTTAAAAGAAAAAGGCTATTCCCCAAAGGCCATTAGCACTATCCTTGTTTCCTTAATTGAGTCTCTTTTCCTTTCTTTCCTCCATCTGTAGTCACAGTAGTTTTAACTGCGACTAGTCTTTTCTACCTACGAAAGTGCTTTCCATACGATGGAGGTGGTTCTCGAGAGACCCGTGGTCGCGTTATAAGAAAGGATCGTGAGAAAGAAGGATAAAGGATACGAGCTTAAGGATGAGCAACTTGTTGGTATGGCTTAGTCCTCAAAGGAGGGAGAAAGATGAACAATGAAACTCATGACGAGAGAGTACCTTTGGCATGGTAAAACGGGGCGGATAGTTAAGTATTATGGGACAAGGACAAGATCATCGGTAGGGCAGTAGTATGCTCTCATTTCTAGAGTACCTCGGAAGGAGGGTAACGATCTTGTTAAAGGTTTAGCTTTTCTTCTCTATCATCCCGTTAGGACTTCGTTGTTCGTATCATTTAAGTCTGCTTCGATAGTTGAGTCTCTGCACCTTAAGTACTAGCGTAATAGAGAATCCCATTTTTGTCTCAAAGTCCTATTGGAGAATCAGTCCATTTATACATGACTTGTTTGGATTTGGGAATGTCTATGCCAAGTGTTGAGTTTGGAAATAATGCTTATGTTTATAAGCTATGGATGGATTCTAGGGATGAAGTGGTTATCCAGTAGGGGGTGCCACTCTCGGTTTTGATAGGAGGGTAGTTAGACTTTTTGACTAGCCTTGGTAATGCCCTCGAAGTATCGGGTAACCTTTTTGAGGTTCTGTCATGACTAGTTACTTAGAATCCCTTGATGCCTTTATTGGAAATTTGAAGCCCGATCGAGTGGTGTTCGCCAATAAGACGGATGGTTTACTTCATTTATGCATGGGTTATAGAGATCACCCTAGTAAGTGCGCATGATAACCTGATTGACATCTGTTTACTTTCAAGAGAAAGTTCTTCTACATGGAATGCCTTATAGTATATAAACGAGATCCAAGATTCACTAGTGAATTTTGGAAAGCTTGCATGAGATCATGAGTACGCAGTCATGTTTGCGTCAAGTATTCTAGGAAAAGGATAAGTGCAAGTGGAACGAGAGGCGACGAAGAAATGAGTTCCAGCTCATGTTATGGAAACAGGAATAAGAAGCTACAAAATCGCGAAGTTAAAAGACGACTTTGATGGTCAAAGACTAGATACGCGCATGATATCTCTTTTTGGGAGTATATCCTTGATCCCTGTTTTCTGTAGAGCTTACTTGTAGGCTATCTTTTGTGGACATCCTCTCGGTCCTATTCTCCGTTACAAACCCTGTAAGGAGTTTGTTCTGTTTATCTTCTCGACCCTGTTTCAGGGAATTCTAGGTAGAACCCTTTGGATGTAAACATGTATTTGAAACATGTTATGATTGATATGGTTGCAAGTGGTTGCTCGTGGATGCGCGAATACACATTAGATACTAGCTCGACTCGGTCACATTTCATATTGCATATGCACGAGTATTTATACTTGTTTATGGATGAAATCGAATGTATTATCATGCGGTTGTTGCATATGAATGAATGATTGTGCACGCATATAGTATCTATATGACTAGGACTATTTGCATACATGTTGGATTCATGGCACTATACATATTTTGCATTAGAAAGATTATTCAGGCCTGATCATTAGCATTAGCTAAGGAACATGTACACACACGTTTTGCATATATTCATACAGCATTAGAAATCATCTAAGGACAATGGTTGCTTGTGGATGATGTTTTGAGTAGATGGATGATGGATGGTAGGATATGTTCTTCCTAACTTGGAGATTTTGGGGACGAAATCCTAAAAGGTGGGGAGAATGTAACAACCCGTATTTTCAATAACCTGTTATAACATAAATGGAGGCAGAATTAAACTGTAAAATCTGAATCAAGGGAAACGGGCTATGCCATTGCGTTCGTCTCGGAAAAATACGCGAAATAGAGTCCGAGTTTTCGAAAATCGGAGTCCGTATGACCAAGATATGGCCTCGCGAAGTTTGACGAAAAATTCCCAAATTAAAGTATATTAATTAAGTGAAATGGGTTGCGCAGAGGAATATATATATATTGATATATATATATATATATAATTGAAAATTAAATAAATAAATATGCAAAAATGTTCAAAACAGCGAATTGGGAGAGGGGAATAACCGAACCGGCCGATTTTTGAGGTCGACCCAAGCCCGTTGGGTCGACTAGGGGTTAATCCAGAGTGTTTGGCTGTCAACCCGTGGGCCGATTCGCTCAAATGCAGATTTTGCATTTGGATGGTTCTCATGGTTCATCTTTAATCTAAAGGCCCTAGATGGTTCCTACACTTGACTTCTTCCCCAATACATGCTTTGATGGCTTGGATTGAATCTAGGTTTAATCCTATGGCCTAAAACACTTGCCTAATCTATAAATAAGACCCTAACATATCCTAAATCCTCATTATTCATTCATGCAACTAAACTATGGCAAAATTTTACCTCTCATGGCCTCCACTCTCTTCATAAAATTTCTAAATGGTTTCTATGAGAGATTTTCCATGCATACAAGTGTTTTCAAGCTTGTATGAGTGTCATTAGCTTGCATTCAAGTCAAGTTTCTATCTTTGCATCATAAAGCAAGGGTTTTGATCATTTTGGCTCAAGGGTTTTTATGTTAGAGCTTGCATTTTGGGTCTATTTGATTGCATAAGGGCTTTATCATATCTTTTGTGCCTTCATAGCAATGTAAGCCCTTTCCCTACTCTTAGATATTAACTACGAAGTTAAATGTTCATGTTGCAAGTTTGGGTTTGATCATTGAGTATGATACATGCTATCATGTCATGCAAGTTTATGAAGTCATTATCTTGATCTTGTGAGCTAAAAGCTACAACCTTTATGTTGAAATGTTGCATTAGGCAACATGAGAACCCTCATAACCTTTATGTCAACTTGCATATGAAGTCATAACCCTTATATGATGATATATGCGAGTTACTAGTCATCATTCCATATCTTTCGTCACCATGATTCGCTTATGTGCCAAGTTTGGGTTTATGCATGTTTTGAGGCTTAAGAATGTAACATGCAAGTTAATGAACACATTTGTGCCTCATTTGCCACCATGATTAACTTGTGGCTTAATATCCATTTTTGTCATGCCTTTGCCAAGTCTCTTCTTTTAATCCATTACGTTGTCGCGAACGTATATGCGAGTTTAAAAGCGTTGGGTTATGTTATGGGTAATTTCTAATGACATGAAAATACAACTTGAAAACATGACTTGAAATATAACATGGAAGTTGACATGTAAGTATGCATAAAAACATAAGCTTGGGAATTTACCTATTAAGTTAGGTCTACCCTTTGGGAATTTACGTATTAAGTTAGGTCTACCCAAATGCTTGAAAACTTGTAACATGTTTTGGGAAACATGATGGACATGACACTTAGATAATATAAGTGTGGCCAACTCGAGGTTGGGTTGAGTTTGCAATGTAAAACTACCCGGAACCGACCGGCCTAACTAGTAGTTGCAAACAATAGGACCAAATGTGAGAAGTTGGTCATGTTGTGCTTGAACCCGAGGTTAGACCAAGTTGTGGTGTAAAGCTACCCGGAACCGACCGGCTTAACTAGTAACCACAACAAAGTCTAATGTGAGAGGTGAAGGTGCATTAAGTAATTAATGCCACATGATAGGGTTAAGTTAATTTGATTAATGACTCTTAACCAAATATGACATGGACAAATGGGTTAAGTAATTTGATTAGGCTAATGATACTTAACAAAACATGACAAGGTTGGGTAGGTTAAGTAACTTGATTTTCCTAATGACACTTAACCATTTTTATATGACTAGTGGATGGGGTTAAGTTAACCAACACTTAATCAATCCAACGCGATAACTTGGTAAGGTTAAGT
This sequence comes from Allium sativum, assembly GCA_030737875.1. Lineage (NCBI taxonomy): Eukaryota > Viridiplantae > Streptophyta > Magnoliopsida > Asparagales > Amaryllidaceae > Allium > Allium sativum. The sequence goes on from CM060912.1 coordinate 439,467,390, forward strand.
AAGTTTTCTTAATGACGCTTAACCGAAAAATACGGTTAACGAATGGGGTTAAGATTAGACTCAACTAGTCTAAACATGGAAATCGTATGGGGTTAAGTTAGCCTAGACTTAATTAATCCCACTTGGTAGTTTAATGGGGTTAAGTTAAACACTTAACTAATCTAAACATGATAAATTGATGTGGTTAAGTGACCTATACTTATCCAATCTAACTCGTTAATTTATTGTGGTTAAGTTAACCAATACTTAACCAATATAACGTGAAAACATGATAAGGCTAAGTCACGAATCGCTTGAATACACTTGACCGATTTGACTAAGTAAATTGATAGGGTCAAGTTAATATATACTTAACCAATCTAGAATGATAATTGGACGAGGTTAAGTCGTGAATTGCTTAATATACTTAACAAACTTGAGCATGGTTTGTAGGGTTAAGCCTTGAACTTGATACTTAGCCAATTTTGATAGGATTTGTAGACGGGTTAAGTCATGAACTTAAGTGACACTTAATCCATTATGTAAACCCTAGTTCTGAGGATTAGGTGGATAACCGTAGTTAACAAGGATAACGGGAACAATGCTAAGTGGTAAACCTTAGTTGAAGAATAACTAAGTAATGATTCTTAGTCAAGGAAATTTAGACCAGTTCATAGATAGATGAGTAACCTGATACGGTAGGTCATCGTTTAAGTATACGAGTAGGAGCAAGTATCTGATTTAGATAAAGGCTCCAGCGAACTGGGTAACGAAGCAGCGGCTTCGGGGAACGTAAGGATATTCTTGGTATCCCTCTATGAGCTGCCAGGTGATTATACTAGGCTCATGAGAGGTTAAGGTCTGCGTTAGAAGAACCAAGAGTATGCCTTGGTTGCTATACGAGCGACCTAAAGACGGGGATGGATAGGGGATAGTCGACGATAAACGGTCGTACCCTAGATAGCATTTCGTCAGGCTACCTACCATCTTTGGTCAAGCGTGTACGTACGGAAAGGCAGAGAACACCCAAAAGACCATAATTGCTATCTAATTATGGTTGCGGTAAGTCTTGGATGTGGGTTGGCCAGTGTTGTGTTCTCATACAGGATTTATCCTGTCTTGTCTTTCACTAGTTGAGGGAGTGGTCTCGTGGGACCATAGCCACGTATAAGAAAAACAAACCTTAGCATCTGCATCGGCAGATAAATCGAAAGCTCCCGACCGAGTCCTGTATTTCTTGATTTGCCCTGTGACAGGACTCGGATGGCACGATGTGATACATGTGCATACAGTCATGGAAAAGCGATTCACGATGAATGCATGGGAAAAAGGGCGCGGTTGGCGGTTAGCGTAATCCCTAGTGGCCCTAGGTGGTTGAACCCAAACCGAGATACGAAAACGTGCAATAGGTAAGCATAATCCCTAGCAGCCCTAGGTAGCATAAGTCCTAGTTGTACAAACAATAATTCATGTTGGAAGACCCTAGCTAGGTTTAGGGTAACAGTCCAAACCGATCTTAAGGATCATGGAACTATGTTAAAGTAATATAGAATCTCATGGGAAAGCCCGTATGGTCTACGGCAAGGGACTGAACATTTACATGGAATAAAACATACAAGTTGAGTAACCTATATATGCGATATATTAGGTTGACATGGACCATTACACGACTTTTGAGTGAGGGTCATTCTTGGTTAACACATGAAACGGTGGGGATACTAGTACGGTAGGTGCAGAGCTAAAATACAGGATAGATGTCACGGGGCGTTATACGTGACAGATATCTTGGGGATATTATACTTGATAGAAACCTGATGATGTGATACCTTGTTTTATCTTGACATCGTAATTTATCATGACACCTTAGTTTATCTGAGTTCAGTAGTTCATCCTGTTATTTTGATTTAGCTTATCTATCTTGTTATCATGCTTATGTTCATCTCAGTTTCTCATGTCAGTTAACTTTACTAGTTTTTATGCTAATAGTAGATAGGGCTTACTCAGTCTTTTTGACTGACTCGTTTTGTTTCGCCTCTTTTCTTCCGTTTCCCCCCCAGGTTACAGGGAGGAAATACTGTTGTTTAGTTCGGACTTCTTCTGCTTGAAGGTCATCATGGATGGCTTGGACTTTTCTTGGCTAATGGCTACTTTACTGTTTTTACTTGGGGAATAATTTATGAAAATGTCTTTATGCTTCTTTACTATTGCAAGACAGGTTTTGATGTACTCTGATGTAAAAGGCTTTAGACCTTATTTATTCATGTTATGAAAGTTTGATTTTACTTCCGCTATTTTATATGTTCTGTCTTGTGATATTTCTGTGCATGTTTACCAATAATGCCCCTCTAAAGATAGTGCATTCCTTTGCGAGTGACCCTAGCGGAGGCGGGGTGTTACATAAACCATAACTAAAAGTATTGTTAAGACTAAGATTTAATTTAATTAACCATATTATATACTATTAAGTAATGTGTGGTTTTAATCTGTGATAGGTTTGAATACGAAGAGCATGAACTGGAAAACAAGAACAATGAAGAGGCTGGGTAAACGAAGGTGAATGGATCGGCCTATAACCCAAATTTAAACTAATCGGTTAACCAATTTTTAATTAAAAAAATTAATTATCTAATTGTTTTAAACATAATATTAATAATAAAATACTTATAATGTTTTCTTAATTTGTGCAGAACATAAGGGACAAAGGGAGCAATAGAATTAATCATGTTGTGTAGTTGCTAATCAGAAATGGGTTAACAGAAGTAATTAACATTGATTTAATCCTTAATTACGAAATTAATTATTAAATTTAATAGTATAACTTAGATTGTTTATAATTCACGTGTATAGAATTGGATAAAACAACTTGCGTTGCAATCGTGGCGACAAGCTCAACATCTTGGAACTATTCTAGACAGAGATGGATATAGTGGGAATCTACAGTTAAATTAAAAGACATTTTAATTTGACAGTAATCGAACCGTTTCAACCGCAAATAAAATCAAAGTGAGTTAAACTAACTCAGTTCTTCCCACTTATATTTTATATAAGTCGGGTTTTTATTTTTTGTGCTATGGTTGCTACTGGTTGTCCGTTTGTTAAATTTATATTCATAGATTGTGTGAACCAATAAAATTAAACGTTGTTTAATTTCGTTGAAACACCAAATCGTTATTTTAACAATTGGACCCAATAAAGGTAACTCACCTTGTTGGTTACGTTTATCAAATAAACGTGTTTCATATAATGAATTGTTTAAATTATTGGTTGTGTTAACTAAATTGGTTGATGTTAGTTAATCGTTATTTACTGAAATTATCAGTTAAATTAAATTGAATTAATTTATGTGTGATAATCCATTTTGACACAGAGAAGAACAGATTGGAGGGATCCAATGGGATCCCTCAAATATATTAAATGTTATTTATTTTCATATTATCGCTATATGAACCATTCTGATTGAATGATTAGTTTGGTTGTTGACTGTTGACCTAAAAATTCAACATTTGTTTTGTTTCAACCAATGATGATATTGGTTGAGTATTTGGCAGTATATGGCCTATAAATCAATCGTTTTCTAAATTTTGATTTTCCATCAGGTAAACTGATAGAAGTGAAGTTATAAAATTTATTAATTTATAATTGAAAATAGATTTTTAAATCTATTATTTTGAATAAAAGTTTGTTAAAAGAAAATAAATATTTATTATTAGTTAATTAATTTTATAATTAATTATTAATTTATTTTATAAAGTAAATTCTTATGTTAAGAAGATTTATAAGCAGATGAAAAGAAATTAACCCGATGGTTAAGAGTTGGATAATTGTTTTGTTAAGAAACAATTAAATGGATTTTTTTAATTAATTAATCATATTAATTAATTTAAAAGAAGGATTATAACTGGAATGGGTTAATGAATTAAGCATGTTTTGAGTTGACTAAGTCGACCGTTTTAAACTGGGGTTGATTATTAAATTAATTTGTTTTGAATTAATCTAATTAAATAGTTAACGAATATTTAGTTTAATTTTAATGAGATTTTAAAAAGGAATTTACTATTTATTTTATTTAATAAAGAAGTCAACTACTATGGTAGTTAATTATTGAAGTAAATTATTATTTTAATTAATAATAATTTAGGAGATTACTTTTTATTTGAAATTCATTTAAAAAGTAATCGAGGTTGAAGTGAATCTAATTGAATCATGGAAGGAGCTTATAAACGGGTTTTATATTAAAAACCGAGTTTTTATAACGAAGTTATAAAAGGAATTTTAAGTGAATACATTGGCTTAAATCATGTTAACTTAAACATTTAAATTAAGTCAAAAGGAAACTGACATAAAAGGGTTTTATAATAAATCAGAATTTTATAAACGAAGTTTATACAAAGAGATGAGGTGTTAAATCGTTAATTTTAAATTAACATTATTTAATAATGGAATTAAGTAAAATAAAGGAAATGGAAATAAAATTTTCAAAGCGGGAAATGGACGAATGGAGTAGAAACAGAGAATGTTAAAAGTGACTTTAGTAAAGGAGTGAGTAATAGGATTTCGGAACAAAAATATAATGACCCGAACTTCCCCTTAAAGGAAAGCCCGGATTGATATGAGAACACGACAAATCAGAACACAAACAGAACAACATTTCATTGCTTATTACAACAATTTACATCAGAGTACAAGAATATACAGAGTATGAACAAGTAATATACATTTGATAAATATCAGAGATTTACAAGTTACAATGAATCAGAAAATAATACAAAACACAACTGAAAGAGATACACGGATACAGAGCTTTCTGAATATCATTCCAGCTGTAAACCAGGATCCTGTGAATATAAATCTGCAAAACCAAAACTACTAGCTGCCCGTGTGGAAAATAGGGCACCCAGAGTTTAGGTTAAAACAATAAACTCTAGGTCAGTCATGTGACTGGTGTGAGAACTAAAACAATAATTTAAAACTTTACTTTAAAATCAGATATATCAAGGGACCACGCCGTATAACACGGAAAGGGTTTCCTCCCAAGAACACTAGTGCATATAACAAAATAACACAATGCATTTTGGAAAAATGAGGCTATTATAAGACCCAGGTCCCATCACACAATGCAACGCAAGCCAGAGGATAGGGTTTTCCCTTATAATAGCCAAATATGCTTGGTACGTTAAAACAAATCATTTGATACTATTATAAGTGCATAGTGTATAAAACAACTTCAAATATAAATGTATCAATCCTAGACAACATAGGTACCATCTATCATGTCGTCTTAGTTCTACAATTAAAACCGCAAAATCACGTATTGGAAGTTGGATTTCTATCTGTGAACCAAGGCAAGAGATCGTCCCTTCCGAATTCGAGACGCTCTAGTTCGTGTCTCAGGCTACAGTCGCAACAGCACCTAGGAGCCACAGGGCTGGTCCACATTTTAAGTGGATTAAAAATCCCTGAACAATACGTCTCCCCGCCCTATGGGGTGTACATGAGCTAGATGACTCAATACTCATCGGTTCCGTAGTAACCGATATATCCGAGGTGTCTCGCATTCCAACAACCACATAGGTAAAAATATATAAATGTCTGGGCTTGTAAAACCCAGACACCACCTCTAACTAGAAAGAGACGCATGTTCTCCCTTGATCCTTCTCCCGTTTCTGGTTCATACCAGGAAGTGAAGCTCGCGAATTAACGCTATACACAAAGCAATGCTATATTAAAGATATGCTTTGATCATCAACCACAAGACTCTGCTTTTCAACAGAAGCCTTGATCATTTACCACTTAGGCATGCCACACAGGCAATTCATGCCATGCGACTGATGTCTATCGATATACAACCTCTAAGCTCATACGTCTCAGAGAAGGGTGAAGTAAGAGAATAGATTCTTCTTCACCAGACAGATGTATATTTAATAGAAATCAAGTAACTTAGAATAAAATACAATGTTAGACACGCAGTCCATTTACAAGTTCATTCTGATTCTGAACGAAACCGGCGGCACCTTATTCCTCGTCCCACATGTCCAATACAGGAGAGAGGCCCTCGCATTTCCGGTCGAGCTCCAAGTACGTCTGGACGATCACCACTTATTACCTCGTCTTGGGTGTACAGCCCAATCAAGACATCAGTAATCATCCAAACGATGTAAAGACCTCCGGTCTTCAACCACCGTCTTCATCTTCGACTAATCGTCGTATCAGTTATTCAAAATGGGATAAACCCGGTCTTTCCGAATAACCCGCGTATAATATAATAAACAAGTGTTACACAAACACAACATATGCCTTATTCCAATCCAGAATATTATTTTATTTAAATATTCACATCATTAGGGAATAGGTTCCCATAAATTTTATCAAAGATAAATTCTTTTAAATTTATTCTTTAATCTTCCTTTGGATATCAATTCAAACCATATTAAGGTTTATCCAAAACTGGTCGGGATTAGCGAACCACACCGAAGTAATCATTTGTTTTATTTCCCAATCCCAACCTATTCATCCCATGGAGCAAAACTGATAATACTCTGTAACACCCTGCATTTTTAATATAGTTAAAAGCATGTAAAAATATGTGTATATGCATAGATAGGTAAAATGGTGATGTATAATGAAAAATTTATTAATATATGGAAGAGAAGGAAAAATTAATTCGATAACAGTGTACGTAACAAAGAAGACAATAAAATAAGGATACTTAATTTAAATATCAGGAATTAAGAAAAATGGACATAACCATTGCATTCGTCTCAGAATTCTGCTTGGAATAGAGTCTAAGTTTTCGAAAATCGGATGGCTTCTAATGGCAATCTAATGGCTCTAAAACACTCTCTACACCTATAAAATAGTGCCTAAACCTAACCTAATTCATAAACAATTCCTTCTGACGCTTCCATGCCGCTAAACTTCAACCAAACATGGCCGCCGCCTCAAAACCCTAAATTAATTTGCAAGTTCTTCATCAACTCTGGAGTTTAATCAAATCAAGTAGCAAAGTTCTTCATCAACAATTCATGATTTTCACCAATAAGCAAATAAGAAGATTAAATCAACGTTCTACATAAACAACAAATCGCTTATTTCTCTAATCCAGTCAAGGTGAGTGGATTTGAACTATATTTGTTGTATAATGTTGCTTCTATCGTTTACCATTCCCCATAATGAATATGATGTTAATTTAATAAGATCTGTTATTTTATTTATGCCTACGTTTGAGTTCTCTCCTTTTTATCCTTTCCCCTTTTTTATTTTTGGATCTAGGTTATCTCAAACCTAGACAATGTCTTATTATACAATACGCACGATTGGAATATGGGGATATTGGAATATAATCTGTAATTTTGTGGTTTGTGGCATAACAATTGTTATTGCATATATTGGGCATAATCTATTTTATGTAGTCAAGGAATATAATATATAATGTAGAATTTATGTAAGTTTGACATAATTGTCATTGGATATAGAATTGGTATAATTCAATATAAACAACATGTAATTGGATAACATGGATTGGTGAAATTTTTCGTGACTTGAAAAGTAAGCCTAGAGGGTGAATTAGATTATATGTATGAACGTGGGAATGTTGGGATATATATATTGGGAAAATATTGATTATATGAAATTGGGTATAACTGGATATTGGAAATTGGCATGTTTGGGTATGAATAACATGGAATTAGTAAATTTGGCTATAATCGGATAATTTGGGTAATATGAAAATTGGCTAACTATTATGTAATTGGTGTAGCCAATGGCAAATTGGAAATAGGCATAAAAATAAAATGCAATTAAGTTGAATTTGGAACATATGACATGAATTTGGGATTTGGGTGAAAGACGATTGTTAATTAACGCCTACGACACGAGGTTAGATGCGTTTATGGTGTAAGACTGCCCGGAACCGCCCGGCAAATACAGCAACCACAAGTGGACGTCTAATGTGAGAGGTAAACGGCAAGAACCAGAGGCGTAACGGTTTATGGCACGAGGTTAGGCGCGTTTGTGGTGTAAGACTCCCCGGAACCGCCCGACAAATCCAGCGGCCACGAATGGACGTCTAATGTGAGAGGTCATACATCGTTACGACATTATAAATAAATTAAGAAATACTAACCATAATAAGACATGTGGGTGACATGGGTATGGTTAGAGGGTTAAGTGGGTGATACAAATGACATGTAAAGCATAACTAATGTGGACTTAACCGTTGTGAGGCATGTGATGTAAGACATAACCTAGGTAAACTTAACAATAGTAAAACATGTGTAGGACATGGAAACTATAATAAAAAGGGGGTTAAGTAGGACACGTGTGACATATGAAACATAATTTCGATATGCTTAACCAAATGGGACCCGTAACGGTTTCATAAATTAATTGAATTGGGTAAAGTTTAAGCAACGGGTTCAGTCAAATCTAAAATTAATGACACGGTAATGGGGGAATGATAAATACCTATTATAAACTTGAGTTACGGTGATGTAAAATTAAATAATAGGCAAACTTGTCATAGGGACAAGGGCAGGTTATGACTTAAGATGTAATACAAGACTTGAAGGGTGGGACGGCTTATACTATGAAATAAGTCAAATCTAAAATTAATGACAAGAAATGGGGAATGATAAATAACCTATTATGAACAAACTTGAATAAGGCAAGAAAGGATAATAGGTGGAAATTATAACTTATGGGACAAGATAAGTTATAGGAAACGATAAGGAAGATGAGATAACTTATATGTAAAGATATACTTAAATTAAGTGTTTTGGAAAGGAGAAATGTGAAATTTAAAAATGATATAAGTTATATGAGTGGAAAAGAAGTAAATTAAAATCATATATGTTGGTTGGGTTGAGTAATTCTCTAGGTTCCAGTCCGATGTTGATTTCGATCTTCGGGGCTGGTGTTTAGAGGGGTATTCTCCTAATCAGTATGTATGTGGGATAAGACATACTTAACTATGAATTTAGTATAACATGTTGTTGTAACCCAAAAAGGGAATAATTTATGAAATTGGAAAATAACATGTTGTGGGCTTATTAATGGACTTAGGTGGGTTAAGTATAAATTGAATTAATAAGTAAGGGTAACTTGGTGAATACAAAAACAAGAAAGCTAATGTGAATAACCAAGTTAAATGAGAAAGTTGACGAGGTGGCACAAGCGTGAAATAAATGGTTAGACTTAGGGTCTAATGACATATAAAACTAAGGTGCTTGAAGTAGTCCGTACATTGTAAAATAAATAACCCAACGAGTTAGATCATGATGGTGTCATAAGGCACGAGGAGAGCGCACGTTCGCTATTTTGGCGGCTCCAACGGACTGGAAGGGGGAAGCATGCACCTTCCTGAGACGTTAAAGGTGCTCCTGGTAGTCCCCTGTAGTGGTTTAGCTTCGGGCTAGGATTACAGAGGTTAGGTCTGCGCGGAACTACCAGGTGGGTGGGCCATGACTGCATAAGTAGGGGCAGTCAGAATGTTGTACGCGGTGGCATTAAGGGTGGTTCGGTGATTGCCTCAGGCGGAGGTGGAGGGTCAAGACCGAACGATAGCAAGATCGTCGGATGCCTGTCACCAGCAGCCTCAGGAATGCGAAAATACAAGAGCTAACCCCTAGAGATTGTTAACCTTTGCTATCAAGGGACGAGTGCGGGGAGACCCCACATGGATGTTTAGATTGTTTGCTTGTTAGGGGTGGTCGCTTAGCTCGTGTGGTCTTTACTAGTTGAGGGAAGGGCTGAGGTGGGGCCATAGCCACCATAGAAAAACCAGACCCGAGGGATATCTGTACATTGGACACTCTTAGAGGCGGGCCTGTACAGATATAGAAAAGCTCCCGACCGAGTTCCGTGTTTTCTGGTGTAGCCCTGCCATGGAACTTGGGTGCACAAGTAGAGGTTATGTGCAGTAGAAACATCGAGTACGATTGATGATACGTACGTGGGAAACTCTATGTACAACCATGTCCGCTCTGGGTGGTGTATCGTAGACTAGAGGGCCTTATTCGGTGATGGAACCAAACTCGATCAAGTAGTTCGAGGATAACAGTCAGTACGCTTACGTATCACAGCGATAGTGGTTCTATGAGGATGTAGCATTGTACGGTACTATGGCATAGGATGAGGGACTGCACATATTACTGTGGTGATACGGAGGAGACCGTGCGAGTGGGGTATCACGGGGTGTACCTCAATTTGGGGGTAGCTACATATACACTATATTAGGTTAATCTACTAGGGGGTAGATGGGTGTGACGTGTGTGTAAGCTTTGAGTGCTAATAACATGTATAACCTAATAAATAAGAAAGTGTAACTGAACGGTATATGTAGGATTATTCAAGAAGTGTAGTTTAAATTCATTCACACAGAACTTATGTTCTGACCCCCTCCTCATAACATTCGCAGGTTAGACAGAGACTTATAGCTTTGGGAATACTGATTTAGCAGTATTATGATTAGGGTAAAGCTATGTTTTAAATATATTATATTTTACTCCTTCCATTGTGAGGTGTTTTCCGAACTCTGACATATCTCTTTTCTCTGTCTTTTTTTCTGCAGGATATCGAAGCAACCAAATCGGATTTCGAGGGATTAGATTTTTGAAAAAAAAATCGGTCCGTCGGAATCAGGGTTGTTACATCTGGTATCAGAGCATAGGTTTACGATTCCTATATAGATAACGAGTGAGCGTATTTGTATTTTCAAATATATATATAAAAACCTAGATCCATATAGTGGCCCACTAGACATGAAAAGAGTTGGGATATTTTAGTTTGTACACTAAAGTAATAAACATAGAAATTTTTGAGACCCTTAGGTGGTTTGGTTGGAAAGTGTACAATATGATATGATATTTGAGAAAGAAAGTATCCCATAGAATTAAAACTAGAATGTTATTTCAGAGTAGTGGGTTCGGAAGTGAAACCTTATAGATTGGAAAAGGTTAAGATGCGGAAAAATGGATTAAGAATATATATAGTCGAGAGAATTTGATTTGCATAAGTGCCTAGGAAAGCCTAGTCGAGTTGAAGACCCGCTTTGAGTTTAACCCAATGATAAGCTTTTAAGAACTTGAATCTGTAAGAGAGTTTGTGGTATTTTTCCAAGTTTTGATCTTAAAAGTATTTTGATGTTTTTAGTGCATGATGAGTTTTAAAGTAAAGTGAGGTATATTGGGTAAAACAATGAATTCTTGTTTTAAAAGAATTCTCTCATGAAAAGGTGCATATTATGGAGCATAAATAGCTCGCTAGTTTTCATATATGAAAAGAAGTTTTGAAATCTCTATTCGGTTAACAATAAATTTTGATTATTGTTTTAGAAAGAAATTTTGTTGGGTAAACAAAATAAGCGGTAGAGTGCAAGAATAGAGTAGATATTTGCGCCTTAGCAACCAAAGTTAACATTGTAAATAGGAACAGTGTAACTCATTAGTCATCCTTGTCTACTCCAGTTTGTGATTTGAAAAAAAAAAAAATTTGCAATTTTAATTTGTAACATGTTTTCATGGTTTGGAAAAAGCAAGTTTTCGAGAAAAGAATAAAAGTTTTACCACTTTAGTTTTTTTTTGAAAGAAGAATGAAATAAAAAGAAAGAAGGCCAAACCATGTTTTAAAAATGGAGTCGTTAAGGATTAAGGCCTAGAAAGAATGAGACAAAGTTAAAACTATTAGAACCAACTGGGAATTGGTTGAGATGAGAAATTCTCTGAGTATCAATCTGATGTTGATTTCGGTCTTCGGGGTTGATACTTAGAGAGTTATTTTCTTGCCAATTTACAGTCAGGGTTTAGATAATATTAAACTAATGAAAAATTTCCCATAGAATTCATAAGCATTGAGAAACCTAGGTTTGGTGCTTGAGAAAAAGAAAAAGGATTGTTGCTTGAAAGTGAAGTATAGGCTTGTAATACACAGCATGGACTAGTGGTGACTACTAGGTAGTGAAGGGCAAGCAAGTGTATAGATCCTATTGAGTGGACTCGTGACATAAGTCCTAAGATTCTTGGCCCATAGTAGTAGCTGTGTAGGATGTTGTTTGAGTTGAAAACGAAAAGGCTTATTTGAAAATAATAAACTTAAGTAATTTGATTAAGTCAAATAAGCTAAGAAAGAAACTAGCCTAACTAAAAAGAAAACAACAGAATTAATCAAGCAGCAAAACGAGACAGGAAAAGAAAATGGAAATCTTAAGAAAAAGATGAATAAATATTAAAATTTTCCAAGATAAGTGGAAAAAGAGAAGAAATTTTCTTACGTGATTGTACTTGGATAGGAAAACAGGAAATCTTCATAGAATAGTCATATAAAAATCCAAGTACGATTAGAAAAGAAAAACGGAGGATGCGAATTTTTCCGTTTTACACCTTTTCGTAACATAAGAAATCGAATTTGGAAAATTAGATTTTTCTAAATTTCAAATTTAATGATGGTTGGTAGGATTTTGGATGCGAAAATTGGATGAACTATGCTCTTACTCTTTAAGAGTGTAGGAAAATGTGGATGAAATTTTTTCAAAAATATTGCATTCATATAGAACTGCAAGTATATTTAGGATGTGAGCATCATGTTTTGAAAGAGTTTTTAAGATTTGCATACATATAGGTGGATCCAAATTAGGCATACATACTTTACTATGATGTATCTCACTTTGCACATGTGCACAATATTTGCAACAATTGGATGCACACTTAATGGATGGATATTGCGAGGGGTTATCTATTTTACTCTTATCGAATTTTGGGGACGAAATTCTTTAAGGTGGGAGAATGTAACACCCCGCATTTTTAATATATTTAAAAGCATGTAAAAATATGTGTATATGCATAGATAGGTAAATAATGGTGATTTATAATGAAAAAATTATTAATATATGGAAGAGAAGGAAAAATTAATTCGATAACAGTGTACGTAACAAAGAAGACAATAAAATAAGGATACTTAATTTAAATATCAGGAATTAAGAAAAACGGACATCACCATTGCATTCGTCTCGGAATTCTTCTTGGAATAGAGTCTAAGTTTTCGAAAATCGGACTCCGTATGAAAGAGTTATGGCCTTCGGAAGATTCAAAAAAAATTCAGAATTTACATAGGAAAATACCCAGGCAGGTCGACCTGGTGGTCGACCTACCCAGGGAGGTCGACCTAGGGGTCGACCTTAGTGTCGACCTCCCCCTTGATTTTTCCAGATCTGGGCAGTGACGATTTTTGATGTGGTGGACATACCGGATGGCTTCTAGGGCAATCTAATGGCTCTAAAACACTCTCTACACCTATAAAATAGTGCCTAGACCTAACCTAATTCATAAACAATTCCTTCTGACGCTTCCATGACGCTAAACTTCAACCAAACATGGCCGCCGCCTCAAAACCCTAAATTAATTTGCAAGTTCTTCATCAACTCTGGAGTTTAATCAAATCAAGTAGCAAAGTTCTTCATCAACAATTCATGATTTTCACCAATAAGCAAATAAGAAGATTAAATCAACGTTCTACATAAACAACAAATCGCTTATTTCTCTAATCCAGTCAAGGTGAGTGGATTTGAACTATATTTGTTGTATAATGTTGCTTCTATCGTTTACCATTCCCCATAATGAATATGATGTTAATTTAATAAGATCTGTTATTTTATTTATGCCTACGTTTGAGTTCTCTCCTTTTTATCCTTTCCCCTTTTTTATTTTTGGATCTAGGTTATCTCGAACCTAGACGAAATCTTATTATACAATACGCACGATTGGAATATGGGGATATTGGAATATAATCTATAATTTTGGGGTTTGTGGCATAACAATTGTTATTGCATATATTGGGCATAATCTATTTTATGCAGTCGAGGAATATAATATATAATGTTGAATTTATGTAAGTTTGACATAATTGTCATTGGATATGGAACTGGTATAATTCAATATTAACAACATGTAATTGGATAACATGGATTGGTGAAATTTTTCGTGACTTGAAAAGTAAGCCTAGAGGGTGAATTAGATTATATGTATGAACGTGGGAATGTTGGGATATATATATTGGGAAAATATTGATTATATGAAATTGGGTATAATTGGATATTGGAAATTGTCATGTTGGGTATGAATAACATGGAATTAGTGAATTTGGCTATAATTGGAAAATTTGGGTAATATGAAAATTGGCTAACTATTATGTAATTGGTGTAGTGAATGGCAAATTGGAAATAAGCATAAAAATGAAATGTAATTAAGTTGAATTTGGAACATATGACATGAATTTGGGGTTTGGGTGAAAGACGATTGTTAATGAACGCCTACGACACGAGGTTAGACGCGTTTGTGGTGTAAGACTGCCCGGAACCGCCCGGCAAATCCAGCAACCACAAGCGGGCGTCTAATGTGAGAGGTCAACGGCAAGAACTAGAGGCGTAACGGTTTATGACACGAGGTTAGGCGCGTTTGTGGTGTAAGACTGCCCAGAACCGCCCGGCAAATCCAGCGGCCATGAATGGACGTCTAATGTGAGAGGTTATACATCGTTACGGTATTATAAATAAATTAATAAATACTAACCATAATAATACATGTGGGCGACATGGGTATGGTTAGAGGGTTAAGTGGGTGATACAAATGATATGTAAAGCATAACTAATGTGGACTTAACCGTTGTGAGACATGTGATGTAAGACATAACCTAGGTAAACTTAACCATAGTAAAACATGTGTAGGACATTAAAACTGTAATAAAAAGTGGGTTAAGTGGGACACGTGTGACATGTGAAACAGAATTTAGATATGCTTAACTAAATGGGACCCGTAATGGTATCATAAATTAATTGAATTGGGTAAAGTTTAAGCAACGGGTTAAGTAAAAGGAAGGGTTAAGTCAAATCTAAAATTAATGACACAGTAATGGAGGAATGATAAATACCTATCATAAACTTGAGTTGCGGTGATGTAAAATTAAATAGTAGGAAAACTTGTCATGGGGACAAGGGCAGGTTATGACTTAAGATGTAATAAAAGACTTGAAGGGTGGGACGACTTATACTATGAAATAAGTCAAATCTAAAATTAATGACAAGAAATGGGGAATGATAAATAACCTATTATGAATAAACTTGAATAAGGCAAGAAAGGATAATAGGTGGAAATTATAACTTATGGGACAAGATAAGTTATAGGAAACGATAAGGAAGATGAGATAACTTATATGTAAAGATATACTTAAATTAAGTGTTTTGGAAAGGAGAAATGTGAAAATTAAAAATGATATAAGTTGTATGAGTGGAAAAGAAGTAAATTAAAATCATATATGTTGGTTGGGTTGAGTAATTCTCTAGGTTCCAGTCTGATGTTGATTTCGATCTTCGGGGCTGGTGTTTAGAGGGGTATTCTCCTAATCAGTATGTATGTGGGATAAGACATACTTAACTATGAATTTAGTATAACATGTTGTTGTAACCCAAAAAGGGAATAATTTATGAAATTGGAAAATAACATGTTGTGGGCTTATTAATGGACTTAGGTGGGTTAAGTATAAATTGAATTAATAAGCAAGGGTAACTTGGTGAATACAAAAAAAATAAAGCTAATGTGAATTACCAAGTTAAATGAGAAAGTTGACGAGGTGGCACAAGCGTGAAATAAATGGTTAGACTTAGGGTCTAATGACATATAAAACTAAGGCGCTTAAAGCAGTCCGTACGTTGTAGGATGAATAACCCAACGAGGTAGATCATGATGGTGTCATCAGGCACGAGGAGAGCGCACGTTCGCTATTTTGGCGGCTCCAACAGACTGGAAGGGGGAAGCATGCAGCTTCCTGAGACGCTAAAGGTGCTCCTGGTAGTCCTCTGTAGTGGTTTAGTGAGACGACCCGAACTTCCCTGGTAAGGAAAGCACGGAAAGAATTGAGGACAAGACAAAATAGAACGCAGACGGAAGAACATTTCATTGTTATTACAACAATTCCATCAGATACAAGAATATACAAAGTATAAATGAATAAATTACATTCGATAAATATCAGAGGTTACAATAAATTACATAGCAGCGGAAAAATAATACAAAGCACAACTGAAGGTGATATACGGATACAGAGCTTTCCGGATATCATTCCAAATGTAAACCAGGACCCTGTGGATATAAATCTGCAAAACCAAAACTACTAGCTGCCCGTGTGGAAAATAGGGGCACCCAGAGTTTAGGTTAAAACAATAAACTCTAGGTCAGTCATGTGACTGGTGTGAGAACTAAAACAGTTATTAATATTGGTTTTAAAGTTAGGTAAATCAAGGGACCACGCCGTATAACACGGAATGGGTTTCCTCCCAAGAATACCAGTGCATAGAACAAACAGCGCAATGCTAAATAAAGAAAAATGAAGCTGTTATAAGACCCAGGTCCCATCACACAATGCAACGCAAGCCGGAGGATAGGGTTTTCCCTTATAACAGCCAAAGCATGCTTGATACGTTTAAAACACATTATTTGATACTATAATAAGTGTATAGTGTCAAAACAATTCAATCATAAATATCAATCATAGACGGCATGGGTACCATATATCATGTCGCCATACTAGTTCTACAATTAAAACCGCAATATCACGTATTGGAAATTGGATTTCCGTCATGAGCCGAGGCAAGGGGCAAGCTCCTCTCCGCGTTCGAGACACTCTGGCAAATGTCCCAGGACCCCACTATGATCCTTGGATCTTCAGGGCCGGTCCTCTCTTACTTTTGAGGATTAATTATTCCTGAACACACGTTTCCCGGTCCTTACAGACCTATATCCGAGGCGCCTCATATCCAACAACCACACAGGTGAAAAGTATATAAATGTCAGGGCTGGTAGGTCACTGACACCACCCTAGCTAGAAAGAAACCTCGTGCTCTCCCTGCAGTCACTATCCCATTTTTGACTCATACCGAGATGTGAGGCTCGCGAATTCACGTTATACACAAAGCTATGCCACACAGGCCGTGCTTTGATCATCAACCACAAGACTTTGCTTTTCAACAGAAGCCTTGATCAATTGCCACTTACACATGCCACACCGGCAATTCACTCCATGTGACTGATGTCCATCGATATACAACCCCTGAGCTCGTACGTCTCAGAGAAGGGCGTTAAGCAAGAGAATAAATTCTCTGCCGCCAAACAGATGTATATTTAATAAAGATCAATCAACATAGAATAAAATGCAATGCCAGACACACAATCCATTTACAAGTTCGTTCTGGGTCTGAACGAAACCGGAGGCACTTTCCTCGCATATCCATCCATCTCCAAGTACATCTGGACGATCACCAACGGTTTCCCTCATCTTGGGTGTACAGCCCAATCGAGATCATCAGTAATCACCCAATCGATGTGAAGACTTCCGGTCTTCAACCACCGTCTTCATCTTCGACATCTCGTCGAATCGGTTATTCAGAATGGGTATAACCCGGCCTTTCTGAATGACCTACGTATATAATAAACAAATGTTACACAAACACAATGAACGCCTCATTCCAATTCAGAATAATCTTTTATTCACAAAATCACATTCTTAGGGAAATGTTCCCATTAATTTTATCCAAGATAAATTCTTCTAAATTTATTCTATAATCTTCCTTTGGATATCATTTCAAACAAGTCGGGATTAACGAACCACACCGAAGTAATTATTTATTTTATTTCCCAACCCCAACCTATATATCCCATGGAGAAAACTGGTAATACTCCATATCTAACACCACGGTGTTATCGGTAAAATTAATTACCATTTCACGTTCAAATCTAATTAAAGATTTAACTATCGCTTTGGAGCCAAACTGGTGATACTCCACTCTCGATCACTTTTCAGATTTGATAATTTAAATTATCAATTCACATTTCAATCTAATTAAAGATTCATTAAAACTCAACTTAGTTTTAATATTTTCAAAAATCAACATCCTGCCTTTAACTGGGTTAAAGAACCAATGTCATCTAAAACACGATTCACGACAAACCCAAATCATATTTAATATTAAATACAAGGCTCTGAATAGAAAATATATCGGCTTATATTCAATATCAAATTCTAAAACCAACATATATCGTATTGGAAATAACGATATAAAATATATCTTTCAAATTCCCATAACAATATCTGTATAGTCACGAAATCCAACATCGAAATATTCCGACGATAATTTTGATTCAACTCCAGTCCAATCCACGTATTGGGAATATTGATTATTTTTAAAATCACTTTCAAATTCAATTTATTTATTTCAAAAATAAATTGATTTTAATTCTAGTTCAAAACTAGTTCATTTCGATAAAAATCTATTTTTATCTTTTCAAATGTGGAATTCTCCAGCTCAATTCTTTCCAATCCATATATTATGATTTTACACAAATTATAAATATTTTTAATAATTTTATCAAGGCCCGTACAGTCGATTTCCAACAACGGCCATCGAACTGCACTTACAGCGACCTTTTCCAAATTTGATTTGGACATAATTCCAAATCCAACCATTAGATTTCAAATTTCTAATATTCATTTGAAAGCTCTTTTCGATACGAACCCAACGGTTCCGGTTTTAGGAGAATCCGACGGACGGATCTCCCGTAACGTCGATTCGAATTCAATGGTCGAAATTCACGAACTGCCGCGGCGCGGCGCGTTCTATTCAGGCCATTATATATATAATATATATGTATATTATATGTATATTATATATATATTATATATATTTCATCGATTTCCTTTTAAAACGTATTTTATAAATCGTTTTAAATTCGTTTTCAAAACCATTACAACACTACATTCAATTTCAAATCGATTTGATTTCAATTCAATTCGAATTCATTTCAATTCAATTCCAATTCTAATTCGTTTCAATTCAATTTGAATTTACCTTCTATTTGATTCAATTCGAATTCGTTTCAAATTGATTTCAATTCAATTTCAGTTCGTTTTAAATTTCATTAAAAACGATTTCAATTCGTTTTTAATTCAACTTCAATTTAATTCAATTTGAATTCAAATTCACTTTCTATTCAATTCGAATCGAATTCATTTTCTATTCAATTCGAATTCATTTCAAATTGATTCAATAAGATTTCAGTTCGAATTTTTATCTAGTTCGATTTGAATTTCATTTCAAAATATTAGATTTTGAAGTCACTTTTCAATATTCATTGTAAAACGAATGAAATCGATATAAATATCGTTCACGTCAAAATAGCGCATCTCTAATCTACACGGCTTTATATATTTCAAAAACTTCTATTCAATTCAACACATGAACCTATATTTCTTTCAACACACGACTAATCTCAACACATGAGTACTGTCAACACATCACTGTTTTTGTTATGTAAAATATTTTATAAAATTATGGTATCTATCGTTTGATTTCAATTAGATTCCACCGTGAAGTAGTTCTAATTTTAAATATGATAAAGATGTGAATTTTATTATTAAAATATTTTACTCAACACAAGAATATTTTCAACATATGAATTTTCCTTTATAATATTCATTATTTTCCCGATTGGAATGAGGCCCAATCAATCACCATATAATGTTACTTATACGGATTCCATACAACACATGTATATAATAGCAACGATCAACAATCAACCATCATCCAAGGTGCACTACACTACATAAGCATCAAATATGGATATCTAACGCTTATAACAGCCTGTCAATCAATCGATCGACATATTTAATCAATCAGGATGAGTGAACTTCAAATTTCATCCCAACACCCGTGTGGGGTTTCAAACAATCAAACACATATTTTAGTTGTGCAGTTGGGCGATGTGTAAAATTTATCGACCCAATCAATATCAGTCAAATCAGTGTATATAGACAAATCGGCCGATTTGTTTATAAATATTTATTTATTCACTTTCACATTAAAAATTATATTTTAACGATAATATATTTTATTATAACACATGAATTTCTATTCATTTCATTTACACAATAAAAGTGATATTTTTATTTTTCTAACATATTTTAGAAAATTTCAGCGGCATAACGGCACGATACTAGAAACGGGACAAGGCCTAGCCTTATCCCCGGTCTAGTGAAGGCCCACGCCATTCACACATCAATCAAATCCATTCCATTTCACCAAACAATTCAATTCAAACCAATTAGACTAACCACTACTCAACCAAACAATTTAACAAACAAGCCATCCATGGTCTGTGGATGATGGGTGTCGGGTGCTACTAAACACCGTCTGCATCCTAGTATATATATATAACTAGAAAAAGAAATTGAAGAGTGAGAAGTTCTCACCAAAAGCTGTCCAATCATCTTGACTCTTCTTTTATAGAAATCTTCTTCATTCTCGCCTTTTTATCATCTTCGTTGCCCGTAGTCACTACATATATAAAAATCACACATTTTTATATTTTGATGTCTTTAAAATAAAAATCACATTTTTATTTATTCACTTTCAATTTAAAAGTCATATTTTTATAATCACTTCATATATTTAAAAATCGAATTTTACTATGCTATTCAATATATAAAAATCTCGCCTTTTCTATTTAAAAAATCTAATCTTTTCATTGATAAAAATCTCATCTTTTCAAATAAAGGTTTGTCTTTCTATAATATAAAAATTATATTTTTCTCGAAATAAAAATCATATTTTTTACTCATCTCAAAATATCGTCTTTTCAAAATCAATCTTTATTTTGCTACACATATAAAGATGCTATTTTTAATATTCCTATCATGTAAAATTTTTTTTTTTATTCTCTATGCTTTTCTAATCTAAAAATATAATCATTCCTAATAGAAATCAAAACTTTAAACAAATAAAAACCATACAATTTCAGTTTTAAAATCAATTAAGAAAAATCAGTTTTAAATATAAACAAAAATCAGTTTTTAATTTAAATAAAAAGAAAAATCTTACTGTCTTTGCAGGAGGAAGGGGGTGCGGCGAGGTAGAGGGGGCCACGGCGGCGTTGACAAGGGGAGGCAGCGCTAGGGCTGAAGGGTGTGCGGTTTGGGTCTGTGGGCTCGAAACTGGAGGCTTGCGCGAGGAGAACAAGCGGAGGAGTAAGAAGATGGAGGGCGGCGGTGGTTGGGGGCCCCACCTGGCGGCGTCGCGACTTCGAGGAGGGGGCTGCTATAACGACCCAAATTTTTTTGACCGTTTAAAATCGACAATAAACCACACATGTCGACCCAAACAAATCGCAAATACAGGCAGTTATTGGGAAAAGAAGAAAAGAAAGAAAGAAGAGAAAAACCAACCCAGAATCTCACAGTGGAAGGACAATATATAATAAATAAATAGCAGTTAAAGCAGTTGAAATGTATACATTGGTTATAACATTCAAATGAATATCAGAGTTACATATACATACAGATGTACATAATAAGCAGCGGAAATAAATGCAGTGGTTAAACCATACTCATAATAGATATATACGCCAAACTTCGTCTTCGTCCTCCAAGGCAAGGAAATCTTCGCTAACTGCAACATCTGCTGACCCGAGCGTATTGCATAAAAAGAAAACACAACAAACACTCGGATCAGCACTAAATCATCTCATATTAGTCAAATCAAAATACGAAATAACAGTAGTGCCATGGGTACAGTAACTCAAGAGATGTTACGGGATTTTCCATCTCTCAAGGATCCGTTAAACTAATACATACATAATATAGTACGCTATCATGATAGTGTCTATCCAGTAAAGTATAAATACTGAAAATAGCGTAAGCGGGATTACCATATTACCCTTACGCCGTTTACAGGCATCAACCGTCTATACAGTACCGTAAATTCACCGTACTGGTGTTATCAGAGGGCACTCCATAGAAGGAAATGCTAAATCAAAATCGTATGGGGCTCGATATGGATATATATGACAAGGCACTCGAGGCAATGCCCAGGGTAGGATTCTACCAATTGCACTCCCGGACCGGTGGTAACGCATAGCAGCCACTACCGCCCACCTTGGAACACACTCCCAAAGTCATAAATGGGCCCAAAACATCATCATCATAGTCATAGAAATATTATCGAAGAAGTGTGTCCGATCAGAGGTGCTACCTCAATTAGTCACGGTATAGCTCCTGTTTTAGTCATTTCAATTCTGATCCGAAGGTCAGGGCTATTCGTCATTGCTCACCTTCTTTGATTAAATAAATCGCCTCCAAGTCATCATACTCGTTCTGGATACGTCATAACGTTCACAGTTGTCAAAGTGGTATCGACACTGACAGAGAGTATGCCTTATGCCGACTCCGGTCTCTTTAACAACCAACGCTTACATCTTTTCACATCGGTTGGTTCTTTTACATTTCAAAGGTTCGCTTTTCTATCAAAATATCATCTTCTGTTTCGAACCCAATTTATATTCAACGAATAAAATTTCCATATCAACATATCAAATCATACCCAACTGATTATATTCTAAAACTAGGACATATCCCATACCATTATATTATAATCATATAATATTTCCAAACGAAATATTCAAATAGAATATAATTTACCTCAAAGGTTTCCAATTATCACGGATTCTTATCTCAACTCCATTTGAACCAGTGGTTCAACTCAAGCATCTCCATTCGGAAGAAATTTAAAATTTGGAAAAAGAAAAAAAAAATATACTTGTAAACTAAATGTTTATATAATAATAATAATAATAAATTTTATATAACAAATATATAGATATATATAGAATATAATAGTTAAGATAAATTAGAAATTTAAATATTATATATATACCTAATATAAGATTTACTAGAAACTTTTGAACAATAAATTATAAGGAAATTATTTAAATACGATAGTATTAAGTAAAGGTAATTGATAGTTTAAAAGCTAGAACAATTATTTAGACTCAATGCATAAATATTTAAAATAAATTTCTCAAATCAAACCCTTTCTTCCTTCCTAACTTCAAATATTTGAATTTATCCTCCGGTCTCAACGGAGTTCATTTAATTCCCTATCTTGTTTCAACCTCGTTCAAAACAACTACTTGATTCAAGAGTTCCGAGATATATATATTCCAACTGAGTTAAACAACTCAGATACCCTTGATTTCTAAATTCCCCAAAATTTGATTTCCATAAGAATTTTCCTTCTAATCCAACTCTTATTTTGGAAAGTTTCAATTCATATTCAAATCCCAGTTTAGATATTTCTATTTTGGTTTGGGAAAATTCCTTCACCCCTTTTTATCATCATCCCAGTTCAGAATCTTTAAAGAATTTGAAAATCGAGTATCGACACATTCTTTTAAATGAAATTCTATCAAATAAAATTTCAAATATTAAAATCATTTAACCAACCGATGTCTGTATATAATTATCTATCCAATGGCCAAGTGATTTAATATTTAATTTCTCGATATTTCAGGGATGGATCTATCATTTCAATCCAAATCAGGGTCACAGAGATTTATCATTTCACTCGGTGTTCTTAATTCATTTTATCGATAAACCCCGGGTTCATTAGATGCCCGCAACATCAAGGGTACAAATGAGATTTATCGTCAAAACCAACATGCAATATGATATACTGAATATGGGCATAAACGGTGTCAATATCAATTCAGTAATAAAATTCAACCAAACATCCATCACATCATTTCATTCAACTGATCAGCATTAACTATTCCAGGATTAACAAGGGTTCGAATTTCAACTAGGGATTTAAATTAAATTAAATAACTAATCATTTACTTAGATTGCATGTTAACACACTTGCATGTTAAATTCAAACCACACATCAACAATCCAACACAACCATGCAACCAAACTTACTTCATAATTTAATTCGATAAATATGGGAATAATTCAGTATTTCGTGAACGAAGAATCACTCACCTTTGGGTCCTTAATGGATCGGACGTCCAAAAGAAGCCCAAAATTGCATAGTCTCTAAACGCAGCCAGGTTAGTGCCAAAACGTCCGCATTTCCGCCACGATCCCAACGCAACAAACCGCGTCCAGATCCGAATTAATACGAAGGAGTTATCAGCGTTTTTCTATTCGAATTCGAAATATATAAAAATTAATTAAATAATATCTCACCAACCATTTCTTGCCACATCAGCACCGGGACTAATTCTCCCGCTCCATCCTCCTTTCCCCCGTTTGTGAACAGTGCTGAAATCGAACCCAGTTTCAACGTGAAACCCCCGCCTTTGACCGCTAATCACCGTCAACACCTCCCACGATAGCAACTCCGGCCAACTCCCCAAGATAGCCCTTCTCGAGGCGCTCCCTCCAGTACCCGAGGCGCTGACTTCGGTGGACCCACGGTGCTACACGACGCCACCCAAAGAACCCCAAACCGAACCCTAAAATCCAATTTCCCGTCGATCTACACAACAATAACTGATGAGATCAAGTTCCTTGCACTCCTGGCAGTAGCCCGAACAAAACCCATATCTCAATTTCTTCGATTGGTTGCCGGATTGAAAACCCCCAATTTTGGCTTATGGGTTTCGAAAACAGCAACTTTGACTGTTAATTTCCGGCGACTCCGGCCATTGCATGTCGAAACAAACCATACCCATAGCTTCCTATCGACAAGAGCTTCGATTCGGTATATAATACGATATGGTTTGAAGAGTTTTGATTTTCAAGTTTAATTTTTTTTTTGTTTTCTAGGGTTTGAAATATTGTTTCAGCCATTACAGAGAAAAATTTTTGAGGGAGAAAGTTGTACGTGTAATGATAATGGCTGATGAGGTGTTAAAAGGTTTTGTTTATATAATTATAGAAGGCCCAAATATGAGAGATACTCAATTATCCATTTACAAAGACCTCGTTCACATTTTCTCTCGTACAGCCAAACGGTAAGTCGGATTGTAACGCAAATTGAAATCTTAGCATAATTCACCGTTCCGGTTCCGATGGCACCAGTTTCGTCGAATTCCGAGACAATCGCCAAAACGGTTAAATTCTACAGTTAATTAATTAATAAAATATTCAATTCTCAATTAACTGTTCAAATTCAATTTAAATATTGATAAAAATACATTTTAAAACAAATTATAACTTAAATGAAGTTTCACATCGATTTTACGTATTTAAATTCCCAAATATGATTATTTGAATTTAAATTTGGAATTTTAGTTATAACTTAACAACTCAAAATTTTACTATTTCCCAGCTTGAATTTGAATTTCAACTATAAACTAAATAATTCAAATTTATCTAATAAATAAATATAAATTTACAATTTACAATATTCTCTAAGCAACACTCATTTCCACATTCCTTATCTCGAGTCAACAAACTCATTGTTATCAAAACAACAAAATTTGGTTTTATCTAATATTAGTCCATTTATAAATTTAAAAGTTGAAATTCAAATATACAGGAAAAATATGGGATGTTACATTCTCCCCCACTTAAAAGCTTTTCGTCCTCGAAAAGAAAACGAAACGAATTTAAGCACATATCTATTCAAAATCCATACTTCAAAAATGGCATTTATAAAATAAGTCATACAGTGGTAGAACTCATAAATTTTTCTAACTCCCGAAATTACGGAAAATTTCGGCAGCATCTCCCCTGTACGGAGAGCCCCGGGAAAATCCCGATATGTATATCAAACCAAAATATACATCTCATCATCGATGAGGCATCCCTGAACCAGGGGGAAAACAAAATAAAACCCAAAAATCAATATAATTCCCAAATACATACCTCTTTTGCGTTTTATTTCGTGGGTTTTTACTTACCTTAGCTCTTTATTATTAGCGCAAGCGAGCTCCAAGCGTAACACCATCCCTTGCACCTACTAGAACACTCAAACATGCATAAGAATCAAACATACAACAATACATGGCAACAACATATAATGTATGCAACATATTTCAACATTTCGACTACAAAACAAACATGTTAGAAACAGGCCAGCAAACAAATCATCTATTATCCCTTAATAAATGATGGAATTTGACTAAAATATACTAGGCAAAAGTTATAGCATTTGTTTCAGGCTTTCCGAATTGTCCGGATTCGTCGAATTCGGATAATTCGCTCAAAAGTTATGACTATTTTAGTGAAGGCGAACATCTCAGCCCGTACACTGAAAAATGCAGATCTGAGTTGTTCAACCCAGTTTTTAACCCTTTAAACAGGAAAATTTCAACAAGCATATTAAGGAAAAGTTTTAGTTCAGATTCTAGCCTTCCCGAATTGTCCTCGCATATTGAAATCCGACGCTCCATTAGGAAGTTATGGTCAAAACAATATAGGTATCCGCTTCAGATTTTTAAATTTTCTGCACATACAACTACGACTAAAACTCGTATTTCAGCCTAGTAAACATAAGAATTCGACAGGGCTATATAAACGAAAGTTTTAGCTCGGTTTCTAAGGTTTCCGAAAAGTTCGGAATCGTCCGATTCCGATCATCCATTCAAAAGTTATGGCTATATTAGTTTCAGCTTATTGACATTTTCAGGTTTTCGCATAACCATTGATTTATATAAAGTTTTAAACCTTTCGGACTCTAATACCTCAACAAAGATCGATCATCTAAAAGAAATTATTGCTCCCTTATGCCAAAACGTGACTTATGCTTTTATTGCTTAACATATCCATGTTTGTTTGTTTGATAAAAGTTTTCACTTTCCTTTATATTAAGCAAATTCCATTCCAAGCATTTAATTCCAAATGAACTTGAATTCATTCTTACTTTTAGCTTGCTTGGTTATATTACATTCTTAATTCATTAACATGGATCAAGTTTATTTACTTAATCCAAGTGTCTATTAAATTCTGATTCGACTTATATAAATTTTCCTAAGTTGATTTCGTTCTATTAAATCAACCAAATTCGGGTTGTTTCATTTTATATCACACTTCAATATCTAGAACCCCAGATTAGAATCCATTTAACATGATATTATTCCGAATAAGCCAATTTACTTTTGAATCTTATTTCATTTGTCTGGCACTACGATTCATAACTTTAATCCTTCCCTCATTCGCTTATTCCCATTTTCCTTTTGAGGTTACTCTATCAACTCGATTCATTTATTAGTCTCTCGAATCATAAATTTCAATTAAGAACTATTCACAACTCAAGATTTATACTCGGTTCTCAAACCATTTTTCCATTTCCTAAGTTGAACCTTTATTTAACTCGATTTTTTTTTCTTCTACTCAAATTTGAGTTATGTTCCATATCCTTCATAATTCATGTTTAAAATCATATTCGATGTATCTTCCAATGAGGTTTAACCATTTAAAATTTCTATGACCTCATTTCATGTTTACACAAATCCATCGAGAGTGGTTCCATCAAATTCGGAAACCGTTTGCATGATTTCCACTTTTAAGCTTATATATGTATATATTAATAAATTATATATACTACATATATATAAATTCCATATTTTAACTTTCAGTTTATTTCACTTGCTCGCTCGATTTGTTTAACTTCGAATCCATATAAATGGATTAAGGTTCGCTATGGTTTATATAAATCATTCTATTTCATTCTGTTTATTCAACTTCCTTAACTTACATAACATTAGTTACTAGTACAAATTAAATTGTTCTCACTCAATCTAACCATTCACATGAATTCTAAAACGACTCATTAAATTCCTTAAGTTGATTTCCTTAAATTTGAATCCACCGAACTCTGAAAACCGTTTGTAAATTTCTATCTTGAAGAGCTTATATATTAATAAAATATATATAAATTCCATAGCGCTATTTCTAAATTTTAATTTAGTCATAACTTACCATTTATAAAGTGAAAACTAAATTTCTTACATTCATTAGAAAGATATGGTCAATTCGATCCTAGAGTTTCTCGTTTTATCCAGTTCCGACTTATATTGAATTTTATATATTTATTCAAAGTTAGAAATCGAATTTTCGAACTACCGCGCCATTTCAGGCTCGTAATCTAAATTTTATAAATCTCGAATTCAAATTTCGCTTTAAATAGATTTATCGTTGTTATTAGTTGAGGTAAACTCAATGCTCGATTCCGGATTTTCAAATCAAGTTTAAAATAACATACATATATACTTATATAATTTATAAAAAAACTTACCATATAAAATTTTAAAACCAAATCTTTGGTCATCAAAGAACTCAAAATTTAAATTCTGGTTTTAAATTCAAATTCATCCTTCAAATATTATATATTAATACCTTTATATGAAGTTTATACTATATGGAGTTAAATTCAAAATCCTTTGTTAAAACTGATTATAATAATCATTGAGTGGTCTCTCCCCCACTTAGACTCTTCGGAGTAACATCGATAATGTGTGCACTCATTACCGACATCGTTTCTAAGGTCCAAGGAGGGATTATACCACTTTGAATAATCTTTAAAAACCATTTCTTTTCGATCATACCTAAAATATAGTATTATTTAAAACTTTGGCAACTATTTCCAAAGATACCCCAGGATCAAGTTTCAAGTTCATTTATATTTAAATCTCAATCTTTCTCACCCAATTTTATTTTGGATATCATTTCATTTTCAAATTGTTCTCATAGATCATTTGAATTTTCCTTATAAAATTTATCATCGAATCAACCATATTAGGTAATAGCTTAAAATTACCACCTACTAAAACGATTTCACATATACTTAATGTAACGACCCGTATTTTTCAGCGATAAGAATTAATTTATTTAATTATTTATATCGTGATTTAGAGAATTGAATGGTCGATGAATTGAATTATATGGATTATTTAATTTATATAAATAATAGAACAAATATATTTATTTCTGAAATAATTGAAATTTTTGAATTTGACAGTATGGTGTGAAGTGGACGACCCAAAATATATTTTTTAGTTATAATGGAATTATATTGACGAATATATTTTATAACGCCGTTTGAACGTATAATTTATATTATAAATAAATTCGAGCTCGAAATGGCGCTGCAGTTCGCTATTCGGCGATTTGAACTTCAACTGAGAATACATGATCCGATATAAGCCGGAATTCTGTACAACAAGAAACGCTGGGACCGTATTAACGACAATTTTCATATGAAAGAGAAAAATCTAGATTTCATGTTATAATTTGACAGTTATGGCCAAATCAAATTTTGAAATAATCGCTATGGAAAATCGTTATATAAATATACGCGTTAAAATAGCCGTTTTGCAAACGGACTTTGTTTTCGAAGAAACCAGTTTCATTAGAACCGTATCATTAAATTATTGTACGGTGGAGAGTGGCATGGAAAACCGATGTCGTATGTGACCACAGTAGCCGTAAACGCTCGTTCAGTGCAATAAAATTAATTCAACTGAATAAAGGGAT
Organism: Allium sativum; assembly: GCA_030737875.1. Classification (NCBI taxonomy): domain Eukaryota; kingdom Viridiplantae; phylum Streptophyta; class Magnoliopsida; order Asparagales; family Amaryllidaceae; genus Allium; species Allium sativum. Next base: position 439,496,661 of record CM060912.1, read on the forward strand.
ATTAGAGTGTAACTTGAACAGACGATCGAATCAGGCCACGAAACCAGTTGCGGTGAGTTCGTATCGTCGATTTTAGTTAGGGTAGGTATGTTATTTTTAGAGACCGACAAATTTGGTGTTCAGAGGGGCAGTGCGGTACGCGTTGAAAATGACCTACCGAGGCAACAGTCTCAGAATGCGACGAAACTAGTGTCGTTGGGTTCGTATCAAAAAGTTATTGTCGGTGTTCGCAGTTTCGAGTTGATTCAATTTATCCGGTGACCGTGGTAAATTAAAATATGTGTTTATTTCCGGAATGATAAAGGAAATTTTTTCAAACGACCTCGGATTTCGATGAAACCTGTCCCATTGGGTCCGGAATAACTTTTCACATTAAGAAAAGCCTTTTTATCAGTAAAGAGAAGTCGATTGTGATATGTTTTACTTGATATTTTACTGTGAAGTTTCGTAAATATATATATATATATTAAATACTATTTCTCTATTCATGACAGAAGAATGTGCATCCCAAGCCATTTTAACTCCGTGTTCTCCAAGACTTGTAACCGTCTGTGCCAAATTACTTTTACTTTATATATATTTACCTTACCGTGCAAGCTTGAGAATGTGTGCTCTCCACGTTTTAATTTCCGTGTTGCCCAAGCTAATGGTTTCGTGCGCACCACGGTGTTCCTTGTTTAAATACCAGTCCTCACTTTCATCCTAAAAAAAAAAAACCACTGTCACTATAATCCCCAAATCGACCAGCCTATTCTCGTTGCCTTCCTATTTTCTTCTGCCACTCTTCTTCAAAAGAAAAGAAGAAAAATCAAATTCAAGATTCATCAAGATCAACCACTATCGGATCCAATGGGTTCACATCTTCCTAAAGCCTCACCTTAATATTTCTTTTACTGTGTTTGCTAAAAAAAAACTGTTCGCTCTTAAATCTACCGTATGGGATCGGGTTTTATATGAGGGAGAATTCAGATCTGTTAGTGGCATGGTTTTGTTTAAAGAATGGTGAAGCGTTGAGAGTGGGGGTGGAGGTTTGGAGAAGCCTGCAACGTTGAGATGTATAGGTGGGAGTACTGTATTACGATGAAAATGAGATGAAATCACGTTGCCTCTTTGACCTGGAAGGAGTTTGGGAAGGAATCGTAAGACTTTGGAAATGATGGCATCGTTGGATCTGGGAGGTGGTACATCGATTTTTAAAAACTGTGGTTGAATTGATAAAGTGCGGGTTGGTGAACCATGTATGGCCATGAAAATATATAAAATGAAGGAGAATGGTAATCGCGTTTTACTGGGTCGGAGTGTCACGGTTGCTTTGGTCTTTGACTGGAGAACGCAACCGAATAGGGAAATGAAACACACAGTTTGGGTCTAGATCATTCGGTGTTGCCACTGTTATCATGAGTTGGGTGCAGATCATGACTTAAGGACGGGGTAGAGTTCAATAGTACATTGTGGGATTCAAGGAAATTTGGTATGCTGTCGGTAATAGGATGATCAAGAGGTTTTGTCTATAATGGATGAAGGTCTGGAAACGCAAATTCAAAGGTCTGAATGGTATTGGAATGAAGAAGGAAATTGAGGTCCATGTGGTATTTGCCTAAAGGAAAGCTATCGATTTATTTCGAAAATAAGGATGGATTTACACGCTGAAATCCATGGTTAATTTGACTAATCTGAGTATAAAGCCTAAGAAGGTAATTAAAGAGTTAAATAATCTTTATTAGTTATTTTGTTTAATTTAACCGTATTAAAAACCTATATCGTGCCTAACTTTATTATCTGATAACAGAATTAGATGAAAATGGATACGTTATGATCATCGTGACGAAGTCTGCTTAGAGGAACCGATTTCGCTAAAAAAAATGATCTATTGGAAGTTCATGATAAAACCAAATGAGGTTGATTTTAACGGAAATAAAAGCAGAACCGTCAACTGCGAAACCAGGTGAGTAAACTCACTCGTTTATATTTTTAAATTTATACTGGTTGATGGTTGCTTGGTTGAATAGTTGATATGCTTGGTTGATATGATTACATCGTTGATCGATATATAGTTCTGATATTTCACGTTGATGTGAAATAATATTTTTGATGTATTTAACATCTGTGGATGCAGGGAAACAGGTCGGAGGGGCCCAACGGGGTTCCTCAACATTTATTTTATTGTTTTTCATATATTCTGATATATGATGTGGTATAGAACCTGTTATTGATTGTGTGTGTTTGGATGATGTTTGATCCTTTTGATTTGGTATTGTAAATGCCACATGAAATACTGGAAAGTAAAGGGGGAATTTTCAAAGTGTATTTTGAAAATAAAATGCTTATATGAAACCAGTGGATTTTATATAAAAGGAAATATTTATGTGAAATAAGGATAATTATAAAAGGAAATATTTTGAAAGGGATTATTTATAAAATAAATAGAATTTTATAGATGAAATATTTATATGAAATAAAGAGAATTGTAAAGGGAAGTATTTGTAAAAACATTTACAATAGAATTGAAAAGAAAATAGAAAGGCAAACATTTGTAAACATTTACCAATGGAATTGGGAAGAGGGATATTTGTAAAACAATTTACACATAAAAATGTAAAGGGAAATATTTGTAAAATATTTACAAATAGAATTAATAGAAATAATTATTTGGAAAATAAATAAAGTTGTAAAAGAGATCATTTACTTACAAATTAAATGGAATTATATAAGAGGAAATATTTATATAAAATAAATATGGAAAAATTGAAAAGGAGATATTTGTAATTAAATAGAGTTAGTCAAAAAGGAATTTATCGAATATCACTTATTCAAAGTAGAATATAGTTTACTCGAGAAGAGAAATCGAATATAGCTCATGCGGAGTGAGTTAAATCGAATATAGTTATTCGGAGGAGTGGATTATCGAATTTGGGTTATTCGAGGAGTCGATTATCAAATATGTTATTCGAAGAAAAGGACTAGGTTGACAATTTAAATTGAAAGGTAATTTCAGAATATGAAGGAAAGATGTTTTAGAAGTCAGGGACTTGAAAAACAGCGTTTTTGCTGTTGCTATAATATATGATTTGTTAATCTAAACAGCGATTATAGCGCTGTCGTTATAGTATATGCTTTGAACAGCGATTATAACGCTGTTGTTATAATTAATGTTTTGGAAATTTAAAACAGCGATTATAATGTCGTTGCTATAATAAATGTTCTATAACTCTAGACGGCGATTGTAACACTGTTATTAAAATAATGTTTTATAAATCAAATACTTGAAAACTGCGATTATAACGTTACCGTTATAATCGGTATATTCCTGTAAAGGAAAGATGTCTTTAGATCAAATCTGAAAGTCGCGTAAGCAATGATTTGTTTGAAGTAGAGCTTTGTCTATTTCAAAGTTAGAAATGTCGTTCAGTTAAGGTTTGAGAGGTAATCATACCCCAACTTGATTGACTTCGTTTTTAACTAAGAAATGGTTAAGGTTCGATAGTGGAAAGTGGTTAAGTGGAAACCAAATGAAGGAGATTTGGCATAATGATGTTTATTCAAACATCTGTTTAATCCAGTGAAGGAGATTTGGAAATGTTTTCCAAAGAAGATCAGAAATGTTTTCTGAATATAGAAACAGAAATGGAAATGTTTTCCAATATTAATAACGTATATTTTCTAAATATAGTAAATAAGGAATGTTAAATAACAGGAAAAGGGAAATGAATAAATGAATGAATTAAAAGATAAGCGTTACATGATGATTGATCGATAGTATTTCCTTCTGGAAATAATATCATTGTTTGCACACCGACATGTTTTTATTTGATAGTTAAATCACCGACTATCAAAGTTTTGACCATTTTAACGTTGTTAATATGGAGAGACCGGTTGGATTATTATCCAGAGAGCCACTCCGTATTGGCATAAGCGTTGCGAATCAAGTATGCTGAATATATTGAAGACGGAGAAAAATGCAAGGGCTATCCTGTTTACAGAATAGTGCCTTCGGTTTTGTCCAGTCCCAGGACAAACGTGAATGGACGAATGTCTGACAGAGTATATTCAAAAGATCGCGTAAGTTGATCTCTTCAAACATACTTACGTTTGGTGGCGGAGGAATTCGTTTCTCTTAGCTGTATACCCGTGGTATTTTTGGTGAAATCAATTTGTGATTTGGCGGGTATGACGATGTGGCATTCAAAGTAATGGAGGTGGGATCTGTCAAAAGATACGTTATGACTTCAAGCCTCATCCACCGGGAAATGACAAAAATCGGGCAGGCAGCATGGCTATGTGGGTCGCACCCATTAGGATGTATGATCACCTATCTAGAGAAATTCCTTTTGTTCTTAAATCTATCGATGCTGTCCCTTATCGGGAGACGGTTGCTGATCCCAACCGTTGGTGATATACATTCGATACACTCAAGCGAAATGAGTGGTCGGTCATGTGTGGGCCGGGTTGCAAGATGTTCTTGTTGAACCCAGTGTATTTGCCTCTAGAGATACACGTTCGGAAGGTGGTCCCATACCTTGTCAAGTTGGAATCCAATCTCCAATAAGTGCCTGCGAGTTTGATTGTATATTATATATGTAGAGCGTGAGATGCAAGCGTTCTACTAGATTTTATTTACTTGTGATTAGACATTATTATAATATCAGATAAGATATGATTTCCATAAATGATTTGGGTTATCGTAAGGTAAAAACCGTCCGTGTTTATGTGTGGATTGGTCTTACGATTATCCTTTCTTTTGAAAAGGATTTTGGAAAGTTAAACCAAGTGATTTGAGTTTACTCACACCAGTCCCATGACTGACCCAGAGTTTATTTTGTTTTGCTTTTCCCTAAACTCTTGGGTGCCCAAATTTGTACGGGCAGTCAAGTAGTCAGGATTTTACAGATATACTTGGAGAGCTTGGAGCAGGAGGCTTCAGGATTTATGTAGCTATTGTTTATTCTGCTGTGATGTAAGTATTGTACTCTGATAATGGTATCGTATATATATATATATTGCTTTTGATTTCAAGTTATGTTGTATATTATATTTTATTCGTTCCGCTGTGAGATTCGTGTTACTCTGATGTTGTTGTGTTCTTCTTCTTCTTCTGTTCAAATTTTCTACTTTATCTATCCTCACCCTCTAATTTCTTTCTTGGACTATCCGGTAATTTCGACTTTTGATTGTTCGACATTGGGTTATATGTCGGGTACTCAGGATCGTGAAAACCCTGGGTCGTTACAGTGGTATCAGAGCAAAGGTTAAGTATTACCTTGGCTCTGTGGCGTGACTCAGTAGAGATGGGGTTAGCAATACCCTAGATTGAGTTTGAGTGTATATATACGAGTGAACGTATTTGTTATTTGATATAAAATGATTTTTATACCGTGGAGATTTATTGGTTGAGTTGTTTATGAATTCTGGTCGATCAGTTTGATCCGCTGTATCGATAGGGGTTTCTAAACGCTTGAATACGATGGACCGACACAGTATGTTTTGAAAAAGGGTAAATGAAATAATTTTACCCAAATTGTATTTTGATATAAGCAAAGTATAGATATTTGAAGTATTATAGTATATTGGATGTGTTAGTTGTTATATTAGTCGAATAAGATTATAAAATGTGAAATAATTATGTAAATAACCAATCGGAATTCATATAATTGAAATATATGAAATCAGATGAATAAAATCTGAATTTAAATCAGAAATGAAATCAAAATTCTGGAAATGTGAAAAGTATGTGTAAATGAATCTGGGTTAAATATATATGAATTTTAAAATCCTGGGAGATTTTAAATTTGTTACAAGCATTGGAAGGGATATTTTGAAATGGATTCCAAAATGAAAGTGTTTAGAAATGGTTTTGAAAGGGACCTAGTACTGAACTCACTTCGATAGCTGGAAAATAGATTCCGATGATGATCCGGACATCATCGGTGTTCATTTTCGAGTTTGTAAGTGACGGATTGCTACCAAAGATTTTGTTTTTGAATTGTTTTGAGAAAACAAGTTGTTTTGAAATTCCAAATGAATAATTTGATTTTTGGAAAAGGCTAAGCTATTTGAAACTCCCAGAAACAGATTATTAAAATAAACACAAATTAAATAGAAATTTGTGAAAGCAAATTTGAAATTAATTGAAACTAGTTCAATGGTAATTGAATTGAATTGAAATAGAATGGTATCAAGTAGAATTGGACTGGATTAAAGACAATCTGGAATAGAAATGAATTGTTGAGTAAGAATGTTGAATTGAAATTTGAATTGCAGTTTGATGGGAATTTGGCTTGGTTATAAGCAAATGGCTGTGTTGGAAATAAAAATGGATTGGAGATTGATTGGGATGATATTGGTATATGCTAAATTGATAGCAGAGTTAAATGCCCGACAAAAAGGTACACGTTTATATTCATATGAGTTTGATGAGATTTATGAGCCTATTGGGCAAGCCACTTGGCTGTTTGATTTTCTTTTGGATTGGAGAGGCCTGTGTTGTGGTTTGGGGATTTTCCCGATGCTCCCGGTACAAAGGAGGTGCTGGCGAAATTTTTCGAAAATTTCAGGTGTTAGAAAATTTTCAGAATTTTTGAAAATTTTCATTAATTGGAATAAATTAATAATTTAATTGAAAGGAATTAATTCAGTTAAAAACTGAAATTAAAGAAGTAAACGAATAATTCGAAACCAGTTAATAAGGTTGTTCTCTACCTTAGCAATTTCGAGGACGAAATTATTTTAAGGGGGGAAGAATGTAACGACCCGTATTTTTCAGCGATAAGAATTAATTTATTTAATTATTTATATAGTGATTTAGAGAATTGAATGGTCGATGAATTGAATTATATGGATTATTTAATTTATATAAATAATAGAACAAATATATTTATTTCTGAAATAATTGAAATTTTTGAATTTGACAGTATGGTGTGAAGTGGACGACCCAAAATATATTTTTTAGTTATAATGGAATTATATTGACGAATATATTTTATAACGCCGTTTGAACGTATAATTTATATTATAAATAAATTCGAGCTCGAAATGGCGCTGCAGTTCGCTATTCGGCGATTTGAACTTCAACTGAGAATACATGATCCGATATAAGCCGGAATTCTGTACAACAAGAAACGCTGGGACCGTATTAACGACAATTTTCATATGAAAGAGAAAAATCTAGATTTCATGTTATAATTTGACAGTTATGGCCAAATCAAATTTTGAAATAATCGCTATGGAAAATCGTTATATAAATATACGCGTTAAAATAGCCGTTTTGCAAACGGACTTTGTTTTCGAAGAAACCAGTTTCATTAGAACCGTATCATTAAATTATTGTACGGTGGAGAGTGGCATGGAAAACCGATGTCGTATGTGACCACAGTAGCCGTAAACGCTCGTTCAGTGCAATAAAATTAATTCAACTGAATAAAGGGATATTAGAGTGTAACTTGAACAGACGATCGAATCAGGCCACGAAACCAGTTGCGGTGAGTTCGTATCGTCGATTTTAGTTAGGGTAGGTATGTTATTTTTAGAGACCGACAAATTTGGTGTTCAGAGGGGCAGTGCGGTACGCGTTGAAAATGACCTACCGAGGCAACAGTCTCAGAATGCGACGAAACTAGTGTCGTTGGGTTCGTATCAAAAAGTTATTGTCGGTGTTCGCAGTTTCGAGTTGATTCGATTTATCCGGTGACCGTGGTAAATTAAAATATGTGTTTATTTCCGGAATGATAAAGGAAATTTTTTCAAACGACCTCGGATTTCGATGAAACCTGTCCCATTGGGTCCGGAATAACTTTTCACATTAAGAAAAGCCTTTTTATCAGTAAAGAGAAGTCGATTGTGATTTGTTTTACTTGATATTTTACTGTGAAGTTTCGTAAATATATATATATATATATTAAATACTATTTCTCTATTCATGACAGAAGAATGTGCATCCCAAGCCATTTTAACTCCGTGTTCTCCAAGACTTGTAACCGTCTGTGCCAAATTACTTTTACTTTATATATATTTACCTTACCGTGCAAGCTTGAGAATGTGTGCTCTCCACGTTTTAATTTCCGTGTTGCCCAAGCTAATGGTTTCGTGCGCACCACGGTGTTCCTTGTTTAAATACCAGTCCTCACTTTCATCCTAAAAAAAAAAAAACCACTGTCACTATAATCCCCAAATCGACCAGCCTATTCTCGTTGCCTTCCTATTTTCTTCTGCCACTCTTCTTCAAAAGAAAAGAAGAAAAATCAAATTCAAGATTCATCAAGATCAACCACTATCGGATCCAATGGGTTCACATCTTCCTAAAGCCTCACCTTAATATTTCTTTTACTGTGTTTGCTAAAAAAAATCTGTTCGCTCTTAAATCTACCGTATGGGATCGGGTTTTATATGAGGGAGAATTCAGATCTGTTAGTGGCATGGTTTTGTTTAAAGAATGGTGAAGCGTTGAGAGTGGGGGTGGAGGTTTGGAGAAGCCTGCAACGTTGAGATGTATAGGTGGGAGTACTGTATTACGATGAAAATGGGATGAAATCACGTTGCCTCTTTGACCTGGAAGGAGTTTGGGAAGGAATCGTAAGACTTTGGAAATGATGGCATCGTTGGATCTGGGAGGTGGTACATCGATTTTTAAAAACTGTGGTTGAATTGATAAAGTGCGGGTTGGTGAACCATGTATGGCCATGAAAATATATAAAATGAAGGAGAATGGTAATCGCGTTTTACTGGGTCGGAGTGTCACGGTTGCTTTGGTCTTTGACTGGAGAACGCAACCGAATAGGGAAATGAAACACACAGTTTGGGTCTAGATCATTCGGTGTTGCCACTGTTATCATGAGTTGGGTGCAGATCATGACTTAAGGACGGGGTAGAGTTCAATAGTACATTGTGGGATTCAAGGAAATTTGGTATGCTGTCGGTAATAGGATGATCAAGAGGTTTTGTCTATAATGGATGAAGGTCTGGAAACGCAAATTCAAAGGTCTGAATGGTATTGGAATGAAGAAGGAAATTGAGGTCCATGTGGTATTTGCCTAAAGGAAAGCTATCGATTTATTTCGAAAATAAGGATGGATTTACACGCTGAAATCCATGGTTAATTTGACTAATCTGAGTATAAAGCCTAAGAAGGTAATTAAAGAGTTAAATAATCTTTATTAGTTATTTTGTTTAATTTAACCGTATTAAAAACCTATATCGTGCCTAACTTTATTATCTGATAACAGAATTAGATGAAAATGGATACGTTATGATCATCGTGACGAAGTCTGCTTAGAGGAACCGATTTCGCTAAAAAAAATGATCTATTGGAAGTTCATGATAAAACCAAATGAGGTTGATTTTAACGGAAATAAAAGCAGAACCGTCAACTGCGAAACCAGGTGAGTAAACTCACTCGTTTATATTTTTAAATTTATACTGGTTGATGGTTGCTTGGTTGAATAGTTGATATGCTTGGTTGATATGATTACATCGTTGATCGATATATAGTTCTGATATTTCACGTTGATGTGAAATAATATTTTTGATGTATTTAACATCTGTGGATGCAGGGAAACAGGTCGGAGGGGCCCAACGGGGTTCCTCAACATTTATTTTATTGTTTTTCATATATTCTGATATATGATGTGGTATAGAACCTGTTATTGATTGTGTGTGTTTGGATGATGTTTGATCCTTTTGATTTGGTATTGTAAATGCCACATGAAATACTGGAAAGTAAAGGGGGAATTTTCAAAGTGTATTTTGAAAATAAAATGCTTATATGAAACCAGTGGATTTTATATAAAAGGAAATATTTATGTGAAATAAGGATAATTATAAAAGGAAATATTTTGAAAGGGATTATTTATAAAATAAATAGAATTTTATAGATGAAATATTTATATGAAATAAAGAGAATTGTAAAGGGAAGTATTTGTAAAAACATTTACAATAGAATTGAAAAGAAAATAGAAAGGCAAACATTTGTAAACATTTACCAATGGAATTGGGAAGAGGGATATTTGTAAAACAATTTACACATAAAAATGTAAAGGGAAATATTTGTAAAATATTTACAAATAGAATTAATAGAAATAATTATTTGGAAAATAAATAAAGTTGTAAAAGAGATCATTTACTTACAAATTAAATGGAATTATATAAGAGGAAATATTTATATAAAATAAATATGGAAAAATTGAAAAGGAGATATTTGTAATTAAATAGAGTTAGTCAAAAAGGAATTTATCGAATATCACTTATTCAAAGTAGAATATAGTTTACTCGAGAAGAGAAATCGAATATAGCTCATGCGGAGTGAGTTAAATCGAATATAGTTATTCGGAGGAGTGGATTATCGAATTTGGGTTATTCGAGGAGTCGATTATCAAATATGTTATTCGAAGAAAAGGACTAGGTTGACAATTTAAATTGAAAGGTAATTTCAGAATATGAAGGAAAGATGTTTTAGAAGTCAGGGACTTGAAAAACAGCGTTTTTGCTGTTGCTATAATATATGATTTGTTAATCTAAACAGCGATTATAGCGCTGTCGTTATAGTATATGCTTTGAACAGCGATTATAACGCTGTTGTTATAATTAATGTTTTGGAAATTTAAAACAGCGATTATAATGTCGTTGCTATAATAAATGTTCTATAACTCTAGACGGCGATTGTAACACTGTTATTAAAATAATGTTTTATAAATCAAATACTTGAAAACTGCGATTATAACGTTACCGTTATAATCGGTATATTCCTGTAAAGGAAAGATGTCTTTAGATCAAATCTGAAAGTCGCGTAAGCAATGATTTGTTTGAAGTAGAGCTTTGTCTATTTCAAAGTTAGAAATGTCGTTCAGTTAAGGTTTGAGAGGTAATCATACCCCAACTTGATTGACTTCGTTTTTAACTAAGAAATGGTTAAGGTTCGATAGTGGAAAGTGGTTAAGTGGAAACCAAATGAAGGAGATTTGGCATAATGATGTTTATTCAAACATCTGTTTAATCCAGTGAAGGAGATTTGGAAATGTTTTCCAAAGAAGATCAGAAATGTTTTCTGAATATAGAAACAGAAATGGAAATGTTTTCCAATATTAATAACGTATATTTTCTAAATATAGTAAATAAGGAATGTTAAATAACAGGAAAAGGGAAATGAATAAATGAATGAATTAAAAGATAAGCGTTACATGATGATTGATCGATAGTATTTCCTTCTGGAAATAATATCATTGTTTGCACACCGACATGTTTTTATTTGATAGTTAAATCACCGACTATCAAAGTTTTGACCATTTTAACGTTGTTAATATGGAGAGACCGGTTGGATTATTATCCAGAGAGCCACTCCGTATTGGCATAAGCGTTGCGAATCAAGTATGCTGAATATATTGAAGACGGAGAAAAATGCAAGGGCTATCCTGTTTACAGAATAGTGCCTTCGGTTTTGTCCAGTCCCAGGACAAACGTGAATGGACGAATGTCTGACAGAGTATATTCAAAAGATCGCGTAAGTTGATCTCTTCAAACATACTTACGTTTGGTGGCGGAGGAATTCGTTTCTCTTAGCTGTATACCCGTGGTATTTTTGGTGAAATCAATTTGTGATTTGGCGGGTATGACGATGTGGCATTCAAAGTAATGGAGGTGGGATCTGTCAAAAGATACGTTATGACTTCAAGCCTCATCCACCGGGAAATGACAAAAATCGGGCAGGCAGCATGGCTATGTGGGTCGCACCCATTAGGATGTATGATCACCTATCTAGAGAAATTCCTTTTGTTCTTAAATCTATCGATGCTGTCCCTTATCGGGAGACGGTTGCTGATCCCAACCGTTGGTGATATACATTCGATACACTCAAGCGAAATGAGTGGTCGGTCATGTGTGGGCCGGGTTGCAAGATGTTCTTGTTGAACCCAGTGTATTTGCCTCTAGAGATACACGTTCGGAAGGTGGTCCCATACCTTGTCAAGTTGGAATCCAATCTCCAATAAGTGCCTGCGAGTTTGATTGTATATTATATATGTAGAGCGTGAGATGCAAGCGTTCTACTAGATTTTATTTACTTGTGATTAGACATTATTATAATATCAGATAAGATATGATTTCCATAAATGATTTGGGTTATCGTAAGGTAAAAACCGTCCGTGTTTATGTGTGGATTGGTCTTACGATTATCCTTTCTTTTGAAAAGGATTTTGGAAAGTTAAACCAAGTGATTTGAGTTTACTCACACCAGTCCCATGACTGACCCAGAGTTTATTTTGTTTTGCTTTTCCCTAAACTCTTGGGTGCCCAAATTTGTACGGGCAGTCAAGTAGTCAGGATTTTACAGATATACTTGGAGAGCTTGGAGCAGGAGGCTTCAGGATTTATGTAGCTATTGTTTATTCTGCTGTGATGTAAGTATTGTACTCTGATAATGGTATCGTATATATATATATATTGCTTTTGATTTCAAGTTATGTTGTATATTATATTTTATTCGTTCCGCTGTGAGATTCGTGTTACTCTGATGTTGTTGTGTTCTTCTTCTTCTTCTGTTCAAATTTTCTACTTTATCTATCCTCACCCTCTAATTTCTTTCTTGGACTATCCGGTAATTTCGACTTTTGATTGTTCGACATTGGGTTATATGTCGGGTACTCAGGATCGTGAAAACCCCGGGTCGTTACACTTAAACCAATATTATATTTGATATATAAATATTTAGAATATGAATGAAAACCATATTATGTCGATCCATCCTGTTCGATTATTTATAAATTCCTATCGATACGATGGCGTCCCATATATCAACCAGAACCCATAAATATTCAACAGAACAAGCCAACACAATAAAAACCATTTTTATATCAAAATACAAATACGCTCTCTCATATCACTCAAACTCATTCTAGGGCATTACTAACCCCATCTCTAATGAGTTAATTCCCAACAGAGCCAGGGTTATCGATAACCATTGCTCTGATACCAACTATAACGACCCAAATTTTTTTGACCGTTTAAAATCGACAATAAACCACACATGTCGACCCAAACAAATCGCAAATACAGGCAGTTATTGGGAAAAGAAGAAAAGAAAGAAAGAAGAGAAAAACCAACCCAGAATCTCACAGCGGAAGGACAATATATAATAAATAAATAGCAGTTAAAGCAGTTGAAATGTATACATTGGTTATAACATTCAAATGAATATCAGAGTTACATATACATACAGATGTACATAATAAGCAGCGGAAATAAATGCAGTGGTTAAACCATACTCATAATAGATATATACGCCAAACTTCGTCTTCGTCCTCCAAGGCAAGGAAATCTTCGCTAACTGCAACATCTGCTGACCCGAGCGTATTGCATAAAAAGAAAACACAACAAACACTCGGATCAGCACTAAATCATCTCATATTAGTCAAATCAAAATACGAAATAACAGTAGTGCCATGGGTACAGTAACTCAAGAGATGTTACGGGATTTTCCATCTCTCAAGGATCCGTTAAACTAATACATACATAATATAGTACGCTATCATGATAGTGTCTATCCAGTAAAGTATAAATACTGAAAATAGCGTAAGCGGGATTACCATATTACCCTTACGTCGTTTACAGGCATCAACCGTCTATACAGTACCGTAAATTCACCGTACTGGTGTTATCAGAGGGCACTCCATAGAAGGAAATGCTAAATCAAAATCGTATGGGGCTCGATATGGATATATATGACAAGGCACTCGAGGCAATGCCCAGGGTAGGATTCTACCAATTGCACTCCCGGACCGGTGGTAACGCATAGCAGCCACTACCGCCCACCTCGGAACACACTCCCAAAGTCATAAATGGGCCCAAAACATCATCATCATAGTCATAGAAATATTATCGAAGAAGTGTGTCCGATCAGAGGTGCTACCTCAATTAGTCACGGTATAGCTCCTGTTTTAGTCATTTCAATTCTGATCCGAAGGTCAGGGCTATTCGTCATTGCTCACCTTCTTCGATTAAATAAATCGCCTCCAAGTCATCATACTCGTTCTGGATACGTCATAACGTTCACAGTTGTCAAAGTGGTATCGACACTGACAGAGAGTATGCCTTATGCCGACTCCGGTCTCTTTAACAACCAACGCTTACATCTTTTCACATCGGTTGGTTCTTTTACATTTCAAAGGTTCGCTTTCCTATCAAAATATCATCTTCTGTTTCGAACCCAATTTATATTCAACGAATAAAATTTCCATATCAACATATCAAATCATACCCAACCGATTATATTCTAAAACTAGGACATATCCCATACCATTATATTATAATCATATAATATTTCCAAACGAAATATTCAAATAGAATATAATTTACCTCAAAGGTTTCCAATTATCACGGATTCTTATCTCAACTCCATTTGAACCAGTGGTTCAACTCAAGCATCTCCATTCGGAAGAAATTTAAAATTTGGAAAAAGAAAAAAAAATATACTTGTAAACTAAATGTTTATATAATAATAATAATAATAAATTTTATATAACAAATATATAGATATATATAGAATATAATAGTTAAGATAAATTAGAAATTTAAATATTATATATATACCTAATATAAGATTTACTAGAAACTTTTGAACAATAAATTATAAGGAAATTATTTAAATACGATAGTATTAAGTAAAGGTAATTGATAGTTTAAAAGCTAGAACAATTATTTAGAATCAATGCATAAATATTTAAAATAAATTTCTCAAATCAAACCCTTTCTTCCTTCCAAACTTCAAATATTTGAATTTATCCTCCGGTCTCAACGGAGTTCATTTAATTCCCTATCTTGTTTCAACCTCGTTCAAAACAACTACTTGATTCAAGAGTTCCGAGATATATATATTCCAACTGAGTTAAACAACTCAGATACCCTTGATTTCTAAATTCCCCAAAATTTGATTTCCATAAGAATTTTCCTTCTAATCCAACTCTTATTTTGGAAAGTTTCAATTCATATTCAAATCCCTGTTTAGATATTTCTATTTTGGTTTGGGAAAATTCCTTCACCCCTTTTTATCATCATCCCAGTTCAGAATCTTTAAAGAATTTGAAAATCGAATATCGACACATTCTTTTAAATGAAATTCTATCAAATAAAATTTCAAATATTAAAATCATTTAACCAACCGATGTCTGTATATAATTATCTATCCAATGGCCAAGTGATTTAATATTTAATTTCTCGATATTTCAGGGATGGATCTATCATTTCAATCCAAATCAGGGTCACAGAGATTTATCATTTCACTCGGTGTTCTTAATTCATTTTATCGATAAACCCCGGGTTCATTAGATGCCCGCAACATCAAGGGTACAAATGAGATTTATCGTCAAAACCAACATGCAATATGATATACTGAATATGGGCATAAACGGTGTCAATATCAATTCAGTAATAAAATTCAACCAAACATCCATCACATCATTTCATTCAACTGATCAGCATTAACTATTCCAGGATTAACAAGGGTTCGAATTTCAACTAGGGATTTAAATTAAATTAAATAACTAATCATTTACTTAGATTGCATGTTAACACACTTGCATGTTAAATTCAAACCACACATCAACAATCCAACACAACCATGCAACCAAACTTACTTCATAATTTAATTCGATAAATATGGGAATAATTCAGTATTTCGTGAGCGAAGAATCACTCACCTTTGGGTCCTTAATGGATCGGACGTCCAAAAGAAGCCCAAAATTGCACAGTCTCTAAACGCAGCCAGGTTAGTGCCAAAACGTCCGCATTTCCGCCACGATCCCAACGCAACAAACCGCGTCCAGATCCGAATTAATACGAAGGAGTTATCAGCGTTTTTCTATTCGAATTCGAAATATATAAAAATTAATTAAATAATATCTCACCAACCATTTCTTGCCACATCAGCACCGGGACTAATTCTCCCGCTCCATCCTCCTTTCCCCCGTTTGTGAACAGTGCTGAAATCGAACCCAGTTTCAACGTGAAACCCCCGCCTTTGACCGCTAATCACCGTCA
Source organism: Allium sativum (assembly GCA_030737875.1). Classification (NCBI taxonomy): domain Eukaryota; kingdom Viridiplantae; phylum Streptophyta; class Magnoliopsida; order Asparagales; family Amaryllidaceae; genus Allium; species Allium sativum. Next base: position 439,512,675 of record CM060912.1, read on the forward strand.
ACACCTCCCACGATAGCAACTCCGGCCAACGCCCCAAGATAGCCCTTCTCGAGGCGCTCCCTCCAGTACCCGAGGCGCTGACTTCGGTGGACCCACGGTGCTACACGACGCCACCCAAAGAACCCCAAACCGAACCCTAAAATCCAATTTCCCGTCGATCTACACAACAATAACTGATGAGATCAAGTTCCTTGCACTCCTGGCAGTAGCCCGAACAAAACCCATATCTCAATTTCTTCGATTGGTTGCCGGATTGAAAACCCCCAATTTTGGCTTATGGGTTTCGAAAACAGCAACTTTGACTGTTAATTTCCGGCGACTCCGGCCATTGCATGTCGAAACAAACCATACCCATAGCTTCCTATCGACAAGAGCTTCGATTCGGTATATAATACGATATGGTTTGAAGAGTTTTGATTTTCAAGTTTAAATTTTTTTTTTGTTTTCTAGGGTTTGAAATATTGTTTCAGCCATTACAGAGAAAAAATTTTGAGGGAGAAAGTTGTACGTGTAATGATAATGGCTGATGAGGTGTTAAAAGGTTTTGTTTATATAATTATAGAAGGCCCAAATATGAGAGATACTCAATTATCCATTTACAAAGACCTCGTTCACATTTTCTCTCGTACAGCCAAACGGTAAGTCGGATTGTAACGCAAATTGAAATCTTAGCATAATTCACCGTTCCGGTTCCGATGGCACCAGTTTCGTCGAATTCCGAGACAGTCGCCAAAACGGTTAAATTCTACAGTTAATTAATTAATAAAATATTCAATTCTCAATTAACTGTTCAAATTCAATTTAAATATTGATAAAAATACATTTTAAAACAAATTATAACTTAAATGAAGTTTCACATCGATTTTACGTATTTAAATTCCCAAATATGATTATTTGAATTTAAATTTGGAATTTTAGTTATAACTTAACAGCTCAAAATTTTACTATTTCCCAGCTTGAATTTGAATTTCAACTATAAACTAAATAATTCAAATTTATCTAATAAATAAATATAAATTTACAATTTACAATATTCTCTAAGCAACACTCATTTCCACATTCCTTATCTCGAGTCAACAAACTCATTGTTATCAAAACAACAAAATTTGGTTTTATCTAATATTAGTCCATTTATAAATTTAAAAGTTGAAATTCAAATATACAGGAAAAATATGGGATGTTACAGCTGCGGTCTGATGCGGAGGGGGGGTTTGTGGGCTGCGTCAGGTGGCTCCACGAGGAAGGAGGAGGAAGGTGGAGAGGGCACGACAGCGTCGTTGGGGGTGGAGGGGGGGGGGGGGGGGGCGCGATGCGGTGGCGGCTCACCCCCCCCCCCCCCCCGCGTCGCCCTTCTTTCTCTTTTTTTTTCTTTTATTCGATTTCTGATTGAAAACGAAAGAGGGGGGGTAGAGAGAAATAAGGGAGAGATTTTAATTTTTAATTTATTTAATTAATTTATTTTCAAAAAGTTGACTTTTACATACGACCTCGAAACGAGGCCCACCGCCTGTCGTCTATAGCGTTTTACCCCCATTCCGAACACAATGGGATATGTATCGTAGGTTGATTTGACCGTCTCGATCAGTTTTCATCAAAATCAACATATAACTCTATATATTGAATTTAAATGCGCATTTCAATACACTGGGTCACATACGAATTCTAAAAATTCCCGAAAAATATTTTCTAGCTTCGTATTGACGATACAGTCCTAACAAAACTAGTTTCGTCGAATTCTGAGACCGTTGGAAAAATGGCCAATTCCCAGTCGATTAAAATCAACTGAAACTGGTCAAACGCGTTTTCCTTTGCCATGCTCACATATTGATTCGAAAAATTATGAAATTTGGAATCTAGCAATAACTTGACATCACGGACCCAACAAAAGTGGTTTCGTCAAAATCCGAGGTCGTTTGCAAAATGTCCATTTTTAAGGGCCTGAATTCCATAGCGACTATTCAGAATTTTTCAACTGGACATATCTTTTGATTCCCGCTATGAAATCTCGATTTTTCGGACTCGTTGGAAAAAATATCATCAATTAGATCCTATTGTTTTTGGTTTCACTAAAATCCGGATTGTTTTGCACCCGGTACATTCAATTGAAGTTTGAAATCGAATTATCGCGCCATTTTCAATTCCTTTTTATAATTATATATAATTATTTATATTCTAATGACGACGTATATAATATATATGTTCGAATTCTATTCAAAATAAATTTCTCGTCGATATTATTTAAAATAATTTATTTTAAATGTTCAAAATTCGTTACAATTGCCAAAACAAAAATTTTAAACTGGCCCAGATTTTCGGGTTATTACAATCTCCCCCACTTAAAACTTTTCGTCCCCGAAAAGGAACAAAGTCGAAAGTGGTTTGATTAATCAACTCTACGTTCGATCTGGCTTTCATTCTCCAACTTTTCAGTTTCTGAGAATTTTCAAATTCTTCAAAAATTTGGCTAACACCCTGAATTTTCGAAAATTTTCGCCATAACCTCCCCTGCACCGGGAGCCACGGGAAAATCCCGAAATTGCCATATAGGCCTTCTGATCTCAAAAAGAAAAAGAAAAAGCCAAGCGGCTAGCCAATTGGCTCATAAAATCATCATCACCCAAACAAAACAGTAAATTATATAGTAAACATGTACCTATTTGTCGGGCAAACAAATTTTATTCTTCGGCTCTAGCCTCCTTGCTATGACCTGTTCAATGTAAGTATATATATATATATGCAAGCTAATGCGACCAATTTTCACTACAATTCAATATTTGTTTCAATTAGGCTAAATGGTTCAAAATTATCAAACAAATAAACAATCAACACAAACATCAATCAATTAGTGAATTAGAGTTTCGAATTCATAATTTGATATATAGTCAAAAATCATGTTTTTGATGCCAATTCACAACAAAGTGTTCTAGCTATATTAGTTTTGGTTCTCACACCAGTCTAATGGAAATATATAGAAATCATTCCTTCGAAACACGAACATAAATACTGATGATGTGGCCACATCATCAGAATTATCCCCGGGTGTCTAGAATGTGACTCTATATCTATTCAGTATATTAAAACTTCGACTATACGTTCATGACGCGTATACGTGAAATCTATGTATACTCGATTGTCCATATTCAAAATAAATAAATAATCAAATACGTGTAAAATGATTTAAATTTTCAAAACCAAAATTGTTTTCATTTGAAAAATATACTCTTCCCACTCGTTCTAGGATACTACTGATCCTATCTCTAACGAGTCATTCTAATTGGATATTGCTAATCCAATATCTGATGAATTCTTTCGTATGGTTCTAATGTGTCTTGTTCTCGAGCTCTGTAAACCAAAGCTCTGATACCAAACTGAGATGACCCGAACTTCCCTGGTAAGGAAAGCACGGATAGAATTGAGGACAAGACAAAATAGAACGCAGACGGAAGAACATTTCATTGTTATTACAACAATTCCATCAGATACAAGAATATACAGAGTATAAATGAATAAATTACATTCGATAAATATCAGAGGTTACAATAAATTACATAGCAGTGGAAAAATAATACAAAGCACAATTAAAGGTGATATACGGATATAGAGCTTTCCGGATATCATTCCAGCTGTAAACCAGGACCCTGTGGATATAAATCTGCAAAACCAAAACTACTAGCTGCCCGTGTGGAAAATAGGGGCACCCAGAGTTTAGGTTAAAACAATAAACTCCAGGTCAGTCATGTGACTGGTGCGAGAACTAAAACAGTTATTAATATTGGTTTTAAAGTTAGGTAAATCAAGGGACCACGCCGTATAACACGGAACGGGTTTCCTCCCAAGAATACCAGTGCATAGAACAAACAGCGCAATGCTAAATAAAGAAAAATGAAGCTGTTATAAGACCCAGGTCCCATCACACAATGCAACGCAAGCCGGAGGATAGGGTTTTCCCTTATAACAGCCAAAGCATGCTTGATACGTTTAAAACACATTATTTGATACTATAATAAGTGTATAGTGTCAAAACAATTCAATCATAAATATCAATCATAGACGGCATGGGTACCATATATCATGTCGCCATACTAGTTCTACAATTAAAACCGCAATATCACGTATTGGAAATTGGATTTCCGTCATGAGCCGAGGCAAGGGGCAAGCTCCTCTCCGCGTTCGAGACACTCTAGCAAATGTCCCAGGACCCCACTATGATCCTTGGATCTTCAGGGCCGGTCCTCTCTTACTTTTGAGGATTAATTATTCCTGAACACACGTTTCCCGGTCCTTACAGACCTATATCCGAGGCGCCTCATATCCAACAACCACACAGGTGAAAAGTATATAAATGTCAGGGCTGGTAGGTCACTGACACCACCCTAGCTAGAAAGAAACGTCGTGCTCTCCCTGCAGTCACTATCCCGTTTTGTACTCATACCGAGGTGTGAGGATCGCGAATTCACGTTATACACAAAGCTATGCCACACAGGCCGTGCTTTGATCATCAACCACAAGACTTTGCTTTTCAACAGAAGCCTTGATCAATTGCCACTTACACATGCCACACCAGCAATTCACTCCATGCGACTGATGTCCATCGATATACAACCCCTGAGCTCGTACGTCTCAGAGAAGGGCGTTAAGCAAGAGAATAAATTCTCTGCCGCCAAACAGATGTATATTTAATAAAGATCAATCAACACAGAATAAAATCCAATGTCAGACACACAATCCATTTACAAGTTCGTTCTGGGTCTGAACGAAACCGGAGGCACTTTCCTCGCATATCCATCCATCTCCAAGTACATCTGGACGATCACCAACTGTTTCCCTCATCTTGGGTGTACAGCCCAATCGAGATCATCAGTAATCACCCAAACGATGTGAAGACTTCCGGTCTTCAACCACCGTCTTCATCTTCGACATCTCGTCGAATCGGTTATTCAGAATGGGTATAACCCGGCCTTTCTGAATGACCTACGTATATAATAAACAAATGTTACACAAACACAATGAACGCCTCATTCCAATTCAGAATATTCTTTTATTCACAAAATCACATTCTTAGGGAAATGTTCCCACTAATTTTATCCAAGATAAATTCTTCTAAATTTATTCTATAATCTTCCTTTGGATATCATTTCAAACTAGTCGGGATTAACGAACCACACCGAAGTAATTATTTATTTTATTTCCCAACCCCAACCTATATATCCCATGGAGAAAACTGGTAATGCTCCATATCTAACACCACGGTGTTATCGGTAAAATTAATTACCATTTCACGTTCAAATCTAATTAAAGATTTAACTATCGCTTTGGAGCCAAACGGGTGATACTCCACTCTCGATCACTTTTCAGATTTGATAATTTAAATTATCAATTCACATTTCAATCTAATTAAAGATTCATTAAAACTCCTCTTAGTTTTAATCTTTTCAAAAATCAACATCCTGCCTTTAACTGGGTTAAAGAACCAATGTCATCTAAAACACGATTCACAACAAACCCAAATCATATTTGATATTAAATACAAGGCTCTGAATAGAAAATATATCGGCTTATATTCAATATCAAATTCTAAAACCAACATATATCGTATTGGAAATAACGATATAAAATATATCTTTCAAATTCCCATAACAATATCTGTATAGTCACGAAATCCAAAATCGAAATATTCCGAAGATAATTTCGATTCAACTCCAGTCCAATCCACGTATTGGGAATATTGATTATTTTTAAAATCGCTTTCAAATTCAATTTATTTATTTCAAAAATAAATTGATTTTAATTCTAGTTCAAAACTAGTTCATTTCGATAAAAATCTATTTTTATCTTTTCAAATGTGGAATTCTCCAGCTCAATTCTTTCCAATCCATATATTATGATTTTACACAAATTATAGATATTTTTAATAATTTTATCAAGGCCCGTACAGTCGATTTCCAACAACGGCCATCGAACTGCACTTACATCGACCTTTTCCAAATTTTATTTGGACATAATTCCAAATCCAACCGTTAGATTTCAAATTTCTAATATTCATTGGAAAGGTCTTTTCGATACGAACCCAACGGTTCCGGTTTTAGGAGAATCCGACGGTCGGATCTCCCGTAACGTCGATTCGAATTCAATGGTCGAAATTCACGAACTGCCGCAGCGCGGCGCGTTCTATTCAGGCCATTATATATATAATATATATATATTATATATATTTCGTCGATTTCCTTTTAAAACGTATTTTATAAATCGTTTTAAATTCGTTTTCAAAACCATTACAACACTACATTCAATTTCAAATCGATTTGATTTCAATTCAATTCGAATTCATTTCAATTCAATTCCAATTCTACTTCGTTTCAATTCAATTCAATTTGAATTTACCTTCTATTTGATTCAACTCAAATTCGTTTCAAATTGATTTCAATTCAATTTCAGTTCGTTTTAAATTTCATTAAAAACGATTTCAATTCGTTTTTAATTCAACTTCAATTTAATTCAATTTGAATTCATTTATATTCAATTTGAATTCAAATTCACTTTCTATTCAATTCGAATCGAATTCATTTTCTATTCAATTCGAATTCATTTCAAATTGATTCAATAAGATTTCAGTTCGAATTTTTATCTAGTTCGATTTGAATTTAATTTTCGAAATATTAGATTTTGAAGTCACTTTTCAATATTCATTGTAAAACGAATGAAATCGATATAAATATCGTTCACGTCAAAATAGCGCACTCTAATCTACACGGCTTTATATATTTCAAAAACTTCTATTCAATTCAACACATGAACCTATATTTCTTTCAACACACGACTAATCTCAACACATGAGTACTGTCAACACATCACTGTTTTTGTTATGTAAAATATTTTATAAAATTATGGTATCTATCGTTTGATTTCAATTAGACTCCACCGTGAAGTAGTTCTAATTTTAAATATGATAAAGATGTGAATTTTATTATTAAAATATTTTACTCAACACAAGAATATTTTCAACACATGAATTTTCCTTTATAATATTCATTATTTTCCCGATTGGAATGAGGCCCAATCAATCCCCATATAATGTTAATTATACGGATTCCATACAACACATGTATATAATAGCAACGATCAACAATCAACCATCATCCAAGGTGCACTACACTGTATAAGCATCAAATATGGATATCTAACGCTTATAACAGCCTGTCAATCAATCGATCGACATATTTAATCAATCAGGATGAGTGAACTTCAAATTTCATCCCAACACCCGTGTGGGGTTTCAAACAATCAAACACAGATTTTAGTTGTGCAGTTGGGCGATGTGTAAAATTTATCGACCCAATCAATATCAGTCAAATCAGTGTATATAGACAAATCGTCCGATTTGTTTATAAATATTTATTTATTCACTTTTACGTTAAAAATTATATTTTAACGATAATATATTTTATTATAACACATGAATTTCTATTCATTTCATTTACACAATAAAAGTGATATTTTTATTTTTCTAACATATTTTAGAAAATTTTGACGGCATAACGGCACGATACTAGAAACGGGACAAGGCCTAGCCTTATCCCCGGTCTAGTGAAGGCCCACGCCATTCACACATCAATAAAATCCATTCCATTTCACCAAACAATTCAACTCAAACCAATTAGACTAACCACTACTCAACCAAACAATTTAACAAACAAGTCATCCATGGTCTGTGGATGACGGGTGTCGGGTGCTACTAAACACCGTCTGCATCCTAGTATATATATATATATATATATATATATAACTAGAAAAAGAAATTGAAGAGTGAGAAGTTCTCACCAAATGCTATCCAATCATCTTGACTCTTCTTTTATAGAAATCTTCTTCATTCTCGCCTTTTTATCATCTTCGTTGCCCGTAGTCACTACATATATAAAAATCACACATTTTTATATTTTGATGTCTTTAAAATAAAAATCACATTTTTATTTATTCACTTTCAATTTAAAAGTCATATTTTTATAATTACTTCATATATTTAAAAATCGAATTTTACTATGCTATTCAATATATAAAAATCTCGCCTTTTCTATTTAAAAAATCTAATCTTTTCATTGATAAAAATCTCATCTTTTCAAATAAAGGTTTGCCTTTCTATAATATAAAAATTATATTTTTCTCGAAGTAAAAATCATATTTTTTACTCATCTCAAAATATCGTCTTTTCAAAATCAATCTTTATTTTGCTACACATATAAAGATGCTATTTTTAATATTCCTATCATGTAAAAATTATATATTTTTTTTATTCTCTATGCTTTTCTAATCTAAAAATATAGTCTTTCCTAATAGAAATCAAAACTTTAAACAAATAAAAACCATACAATTTCAGTTTTAAAATCAGTTAAGAAAAATCAGTTTTAAATATAAACAAAAATCAGTTTTTAATTTAAATAAAAAGAAAAATCTTACTGTCTTTGCAGGAGGAAAGGGGTGCGGCGAGGTAGAGGGGGCCACGGCGGCGTTGACTGGGGGAGGCGGCGCTAGGGCTGAAGGGGGTGCGGTTTGGGTCTGTGGGCTCGGAACTGGAGGCTTGCGCGAGGAGAACAAGCGGAAGGGGAAGAAGATGGAGGGCGGCGGTGGTTGGGGGCCCCACCTGGCGGCGTCGCGACTTCGTGGAGGGGGCTACGGTCTGATGCGGAGGGGGGGTTTGTGGGCTGCGTCAGGTGTCTCCACGAGGAAGGAGGAGGAAGGTGGAGAGGGCACGACAGCGTCGTTGGTGGTGGGGGGGGCGCGATGCGGCGGCGGCTCACCCCCCCCCCCCCCCCCCCCGTCGCCCTTCTTTCTCTTTTTTTCCTTTCTTTAATTCGATTTCTGATTGAAAATGAAAGGGGGGGCAGAGAGAAATAAGGGAGTGATTTTAAATTTTAATTTATTTTCAAAAAGTTGAGTTTTACATACGACCTCGAAACGAGGCCCACCGCCTGTCGTCTATAGCGTTCTACCCCCATTCCGAACACATTGGGATATGTATCGTAGGTTGATTTGACCGTCTCGATCAGTTTTCATCAAAATCAACATATAACTCTATATATTGAATTTAAACGCGCATTTCAATACACTGGGGTCACATACGAATTCTAAAAATTCCCGAAAAATATTTTCTAGCTTCGTATTGACGATACGGTCCTAACAAATCTAGTTTCGTCGAATTCTGAGACCGTTGGAAAAATGGCCAATTCCCAGTCGATTAAAATCAACTGAAACTGGTCAAACGTGTTTTCCTTTACCACGCTCACATATTGGTTCGAAAAATTATGAAATTTGGAATCTAGCAATAACTTGACATCACGGACCCAACAAAAGTGGTTTCGTCAAAATCCGAGGTCGTTTGCAAAATGTCCATTTTTAAGGGCCTGAATTCCATAGCGATTATTCAGAATTTTTCAACTGGACATATCTTTTGATTCCCGCTATGAAATCTCGATTTTTCGGACTCGTTGGAAAAAATATCATCAATTAGATCCTATTGTTTTTGGTTTCACTAAAATCCGGATTGTTTTGCACCCGGTACATTCAATTGAAGTTTGAAATCGAATTATCGAACTACCGCGCCATTTTCAATTCCTTTTTATAATTATATATAATTATTTATATTCTAACGACGACGTATATAATATATACGTTCGAATTCTATTCAAAATAAATTTCTCGTCGATATTATTTAAAATAATTCATTTTAAATGTTCAAAATTCGTTAAAATTGCCAAAACAAAAATTTTAAACTGGCCCAGATTTTCGGGTTATTACATTTAGCTTCGGGTTAGGATTACAGAGGTTGAATCTGCGCGGAACTACCAGGTGGGTGGTCCTTGACTGCATAAGTTGGGGCAGTCAGAATGTTGTACGCGGTGGCATTAAGGGTGGTTCGGCGATTGCCTCAGGCAGAGGTGGAGGGTCAAGACCAAACGATAGCAAAATCGTCGAACGCCTGTCACCAGCAGCCTAAGGAATGCGAAAAGACAAGAGCTAACCCCTAGAAACCGTTAACCTTTGCTATCAAGGGACGGGTGTGGGGAGACCCCACATGGATGTTTAGATTGTTTGTTTGTTAGGGGTGGTCGCTTAGCTCGTGTGGTCTTTACTAGTTGAGGGAGGGGCTGAGGTGGGGCCATAGCCACCACAGAAAAACCAGACCCGAGGGATATCTGTACATTGGACACTCTTAGAGGCGACCCGTTACAAATATAGAAAAGCTCCCGACCGAGTTCCGTGTTTTCTGGTGTAGCCCTGCCACGGATCTTGGGTGCACAAGTAGATATTATGTGCAGTAGAAACATCGAGTACGATTGATGATACGTACGTGGGAAAGTCTAGGTACAACCATGTCTGCTCTGGGTGGTGTATCGTAGACTAGAGGGCCTTATTCGGTGATGGAACCAAACTCTATCGAGTAGTTCGAGGATAGCAGTCAGTACGCTTACGTAGCACAACGATAGTGGTTCTATGCGGATGTAGCGTTGTACGTTACTATGGCATAGGATGAGGGACTGCGCATATTACTGTGGCGATATGGAGGAGACCGTGCGAGTGGGGTATCACGGGGTGTACCTCAGTTTGGGGGTAGCTACATATACACTATATTAGGTTAATCTACTAGGGGGTAGATGGGTGCGACGTGTGTAAGCTTTGAGTGCTAATAACACGTATAACCTAATAAATAAGAAAGTGTAATTGAACGGTATATGTAGGATTATTCAAGAAGTGTAGTTTAAATTCATTCACACAGAACTTATGTTCTGAACCCCCTCCTCATAACATTCGCAGGTTAGATAGAGACTTATAGCTTTGGGAATACTGATTTAGCAGTATTGTGATTAAGGTAAAGCTATGTTTTAAATATATTATATTTTACTCCTTCTGCTGTGAGGTGTTTTCCAAACTCTAACATATCTTTATTCTCTGTCTTTTTTTCTGCAGGATACCAGAGCAACCAACTCGGGTTTCGGGGAATTGGATTTTTGAAAAAAAATCGGTCCGTCGGAATCAGGGTTGTTACATACTCCATATCTAACACCACGGTGTTATCGGTAAATATTAATGACCATTTCATGCTATCGCTTGGAGCAAAACTGGTGATACTCCATTCTCAATCATTTCAATCCAATTAGAAGTTCTCCACTTAGTTTTAATCTTCCCAAAAATCAATGTTAATGATTATTCAACTTCAAAGAAAATAATTCTTGTCTTTAACTGGGTTAAAGAACCAATGTCATTTAAAACACAGTTCACGATAAACCCAAAATCACATTCCATTAATTATGGAATTTTCATGGAAAACAAATCAATATATAATCGATATCAATTTCCATATCCGACTAATAATATAAATGGAATAACGGCAAAGCTTTTTAAATTCCATATATAATAACAATCTTCCTCCATAAAAGCTCACTTCGATTATTACCAAATCAAATTCCATTCCAATTCAATATATTAAATTGGAAAACTTTACTTTGGAAAATTTCCATTGAATCTCAATAAAAGGTTTATAAATTCCAAATCACATTACACTGTAAATCGGGATAAAGAACGAATGTCGTTAAAAATACAATTCACAATAAACCCAATTCACATTCCGTTCAAATTCCAATTAAATGTTAATTGATTGTTATTCTTCTCTAAATCTTAATTAAAAGATTTATTCTTTTCACATGGGGTTTAAGAACAGTGTTAATGTAGAACCATTCACGACAAACCCAAAATCCCATTTAATATTAAATATAAGGCTCTGAATAGAAAATATATCGGCTTATATTCAAAATCAAATTCTGAAACCAACAAATATCGTATTAGAAATAACGATATAAAATATATCTTCCAAATTTCCATAACCATATCCGTATAATCACGAAATCCAATACCGAAATATTCCTAATATTATTTCCATTCAAATCCATTCCAATTCATGTATTGGAAATTCTGGTTATTTTTAAAAACCATTTCAAATCCAATTTATTTATTTAAAAATATTAGATTATAATTCTATTTCATAACTAATTCATTTCGATAAAAATATATTTTTATCTTTTCAAATATGAAATTTTTCATCCTAATTCTTTCCAAATCATTTATTATGATTTTACACAAATTATTAGTGATTTTAATAATTTTATCAAGGCCCTTTCAGTCAATTTCCATAAACGGTCATCGAACTGCACTTACAGCGACCTTTTCCAAATTTGATTTGGACATAATTCCAAATCCAGCCGTTAGATTTCAAATCCCTTATATTCATTGGAAATATCTTTTCGATACGAACCCAACGGTTCCGGTTTTAGGAGAATCCGACGGTCGGATCTCCCGTAACGTCAATTCAAAGTCAATGGTTGAAATTCGCGAACGGTCGCAGCGCAGCGCGTTTTATTCAGGCCATTAATATATATAATATATATATATTATATATATTTCATCGATTTCCATTTAAAACGTATTATATAAATTGTTTTAAATAAGTTTTAAAAACGATTTCAACTTCATATTCAATTTTAAATCAAAATTGAATATTCCATATCATTAATATATAAATGATGATATTTTCAAAACATTAGATTTTGAAATCACTCCTTTTCGATATTCATTATAAAAATGAATATAATCGATATAAACATCGTTCGCGTCAAAATGGCTCATATCTAATCAACACGGCTTCATATATTTCAATATTGTCGTGTCCATCCAAAATCGGACATCAAAATCATATTTTGATCTTTTACTGAATATTATTTTTTAAATATTCGTTATTTTATATTATTCAACACATGAATATTTATAGTCCTCTTTCTGAATATTATTTTAAAATATTCTTTATTTTCCAAATTGGAATGAGACCCAATCAATCACCATATAATGTTATTTATATGGATTCCATACAACACATGTATATAATAACATGATAAACAATCAACCATCATCCAAAGTGCATCACACAACTGCATAAGCATTAAATATAAATAATTAATGCTTACAACAGCCTGTCAACCAATCGATCGACATACAACTTAAATAATTGGGATTAGTGTACGTCAATTATCATCCCAATACCCGTGTGGGGTTTCAATCAACAAACACTGAATATTATTTCTGCAGTTGGGCGATGTGTAAAATATGTCGTCCCAATCAATATCAGTCAAATGGGTGTACATAAACAAATCGTCCGATTTGTAAATAAATATTTATTTTATTCATATACACGTTAAAATTTTTATTTTTAACGATAAAATATTTTATTCAACTCATGAATATTTTATATAGTCTATTTCACATCACAATCAATTTAAACAACACAATACAATCAAACAAACAAGTCGTCCATGGTCTGTGAATGACGGGGAGTAGTTCATATATGCAGTTATAAAATAAATAACTGTACAAGAAATTATAGTGAGAAGTTCTCACCTTTGGGATCCACTCCGCCAATTTTATTTCTGAATTTCAGAACAATCTGGATTTGTCCGAAATTCCAACGCAGTCTTTTTAACGTTGTTCATATTAAAAACCATTTTTTTATTTCCATGCTTATAAAAATCACATTTTTATTATGCTATTCATATAATAAAAATCAAAATTTTATTCTGTTACATCATAAATAAAAATCATATTTTTATTACAAAGTCATATGTATAAAAATCGTATTTTTATTCTGCTACATATATAAAAGTCGTATCTTTTCCTTTTTAAAAATCGTATCTTTTCATGATTAAAAATCTAATCTTTTTATGCATTAAAAATATATCTTTTCTATATTAAAAATCACTTCTTTTCAATATTGTTGTTCACATAAATAAAGATCCAATCTTTATATGTTAAAAATATAAATAAAAAACATATTTTTATTTCTAAAAATCCCTTTTTTATTTGTAAACATCACCTTTCTATATACATAAATAATCAAAACAAAGATAAAAACTCACTATGTAAAAAGGAGGGATTTCCTACTGCGCAGTGAACTGGAGTTGAGTGCACCGTCCAATCTCGCGCTCGCAGTCTTCGTCGAAGGCGGGGATGAGCTCGGAGGGGGATGGCGGTGGACGACTGGGTGGTGCGGTGGCTCGATCGGGCGGTTTTAGGGTTTGGGGGTATGAACGGAGGAGGGCGCGTTGACCAACGGGAGGCATAGCGCTGGACTTCCGATCGAGGAGGAGGGGCGAGTCGATGGTGGTGGCCAATACGAAGGAGGGCAATGGCGATTTGGGGAGCAGCGGGTTTCTTTCTTTTTTCTTTTTTTTTTATTAAAAATGAACGTTGACTGAAGAGAAGAGGGAGCAGGGTGTTATATATAATTATATATTTATATTATTTTATTTTCCAAAAATGTTGCTTTTTCTTTCGAACTCCGAATCGAACCCAACGACTATCTCCCCAAACTAATTACCCTCATTCCGGACACAATAGGATATGTTATGTAAGCCAGTTCGGCCGTTTCGATCAGTTTTCTTCAAAATTAAAATATAATTCATTATATATTGAATTTGAACGTACATTTTAATTTACTGGGGCTACGTACTGACTCCAAAAATTCCAGAAAAATAATCCTAGCTATGTTTTGATGATACGGTCCTAACAAAACTAATTTCATCAAATTTTGAGACCGTTTGAAAAAAGGCCATTTTCCAGTCGATTAAATTCAAACTGAAATTACCGAACATGTTTAATTCACCACGCTTACATATTGATTCCAAAAATTATGAAAATTGGAATCAAGCAATAACTTGACATTCCGGATCCAACAAAATATTCTTGTCAAAAACGGAGGTCATTTGCAAAATCGCTATTTTTAAGGGCTATGTTCCCATAGCGACTATTCTGAATTTTCAATTAGGCATAACTTTTTATTCCTGCTATGAAATTTCAATTTTTCAGATCTGTTGGAAAAATAGATTCAAATATTTTTGGTTTCTCCTAAATTCGATTTATTTTGAATCCTGTACATTCATTTGAAATTTGAAATCGAATTTTCAAACTACCGCGCCATTTCCAATTCCTTTTATAATTAAAATAAATATTTATATTCTAACTTCGATTAAAATAAATATATACGTTCTAATTCTATTCAAAATATATTTCTAGTCGTTATTATTTAAAATAAATCATTTTAAATATTCAAAATTCATTAAAATTGCCAAAATATAATTTTTAAATTGGTTCTAATTTTCCGGGTTGTTACAAAAAATCCGAGTTATTAAACGAATTATTAAAGAAGGTTAAAAGGTGATGTTTTTAATAAGCAATTACTTAATGAATTAAGAAATAATGGTCATGTTCGAGAAGGAGACTTCCAAAAGTAAGAAGGTTTTATAAAATCGTATTTCAGATAAAATAGTTTAATGAGATTTGTTTTGATATTAAAATGAAATATGGGTTTTAATTATAACTCATATCTATCTTAAGATAAGAACGGTGTTAATCAAGGTCTGAGAGGAAAATAAATATCCTAACTTGAACGACTTCGGGATTATCGGAGGATGATATTATTTTGTAATGGGAAGAGGTTAAGAATAATTTATTATTTCCATATGCGAAATAATAACGCAATGTTAACCGCAGAATTTGAGAATATTGAGATTTCCAAAGTAACGGAAATAAAAAAAGGATTTGAGAGTATTTATAGTCAGATTTCCAAAGTAATGGAAATATGAAGATTTGGGTATATACATACATACATACATATATATATATATATATATATATATATATATATATATATATATAACGATATTTCCAAAAGTAAAAGGAAATAAAAGGTTAAGTTTTGGAATGAGTTTATTCTGAAAAATAGAAATTGGATATCATTTCAAGTAGCAATGTTTTACGTGAAATTTGTTAGAAACAGGTTGGGAATATATATATATATATATATATATATATATAAATGATTCAATTTTAATGTATTTGGAATAGTTTGGAAAATAAATCCTATGTTTAAAATAAGAGTAATTACTGTGTTAAAAATGTTGAAATATTTACAAGTTTAATTAACCATTCATTAATTATTATAATTAAAAGGCCAAGTAATGTTGAGTACTGAATAAGTGAACTCATTTTAATTTCATGATTACTTATTTGATAGTTAAATAACCTATTATCAAATCTAACCCATACGATTGTTGGTACGGAAAGACAGGGATTGAATTTATATTCGAAAACCATTATGAACTAGCAAATATGTGGAAGATGATTATTGAAGATGGAGCAATTTAAAATCGTTAATCTTCATGAGCGGAAGAGCTACTTGTTGAATTTCTCTGCTTTAGCAGCCAAAGATATTTCGACAGTGATTCTGTCGTGATTGGAATCTGCGGATTGCAAGGACTACTCGCTACTGATCCTTGGGGGCAATGCCTATATAGGATGTGGTAGGAGAGTGCCTTTGGTTCATCCTATTCCCGGATGACTTATATGGACAGATGTCTGACAGAGTATTTCCAAAAGAATTACATACATTGATTTCTTCAAACGTACCATAGTGTGTGGCGAAGAATGGTTGTTCTTTTAGCTTACCAACTAGAGTATTTTTGTAGATGTCAATTAGTAATATCTGATGGATCTGACGATGTGACATTTAAAGTGAATGATGATATGATGTTCTAAAGTTAATTATGACTTCAAGCCTCATCAACCAGGAAATGGTTAAAATCAGGTAGGTTGCATGGCTATGTGGGTCGCACCAATCAAAAGGGTATCTCGTTACCTGACTTGGATAAATCAAACGCCTTCGGTTGTCCCTTTTTATTTTTATACATATGTTATCGGTTCGGTTGGCTGTCCCGCAACTGTGGTAATGATATATTCGCTACTCTCAAGCGAAGTGAGGGGTCGATCATGTTTAGCTTTGGTTGCAAGATATTCTTGTTGAACCTCAATGTATTCATCTCCAGAGGCATATTATCGGAAAGATGGTTGCCCATACCTTACCATGAAAATTTATTCTCCAGTAAGCGCCCGTGGTTTTGATTGTATACTACGTATATTGACTGTGAGATGCAAGCGTTCTGCTAGATTGATATTTATTTGTATTTAGACACTATTATAATATCATAAAAGATATTGGTTTCAAAAATGTTTTGGGTTATCATAAGGTAAAAACCATCCGTATTTATGTGTGGATTTGGTCTTATGATTATCCCTTTCTTTCGGAAGGATTTTGACTTTAAAATTAAGTTGTATGATACTGTAACGACCCAGAGAATCTGAACCAATTTAAAATTTTTAAATTGGCTAAAATAATGGATCTTAAATATTTAAAATAAATATTTTAAATAATAGAGATGAAAAGTGAGTTTGAATCGACAATTGAAAATGAATATAATTAAGTATAATTATAAACAAGGCCTGAAATGGCGGTGTAGTTTCAAAAATTGAATTCAAACTTTGTCGAACTGTACCGGGTGCAAAACAAAACAGAATTTAGTGAAACGAAAAATATTTAAATCTGTTAGTGAATACCTTTCTAACGAATCTGAAAAATTGAATTTTCATAGCGGAAAGCAAAAGTTATGGCCGAATGAATTTTCAGAAAGGTCGCTTTGGAATTTATATAGCCCGTGAAATTGGCCATTTTGCATACGACCTCGGAATTCGACGAAACCACTTTTTTTGGATCCTGGATGTGAAGTTATTGCTAGGTTTCAAATTTCATAATTTTTAAAGCAAGTATGTGAGCGTGGCAAAGGAAAGTGTGTTTTGGTCAATTACAGTTAAATTGGATCGACCAGAAATGGGCCTTTTTGCAAACGGTCTCAGAATTCGATGAAACTAGTTTTGTTGGGACCGTATTGTCAAAACATAGCTAGATTTATTTTTCTGGAATTTTTCCGAATCAGTTTGTGGCCCTGGTATATTGAAATATACGTTCAAATTAAATATTGAATGTTTTATACTTCAATCTGAAGGAAAACTGACTGAAACAGTCGAATGGGCCTTCGAAACATATCCCATTGTGTTCGGAATGGGGGTAAAACGCTAGGGACGATAGTTGTTGGGTTTCAATTGGTGGTCGTGTCAGAAAACCCCTTTAAAAGACCCACCGGCCAATCAGAATTTAAATAAATAAAAAAATCCTCAGATCCCCCCCCCCCCCCGATCGGCGACGGAAACGCCTCCATACGTTCCCGATCATTTTCCGACCGCCACGCGCATCGATAGCCCAAGCTCCAGTTCAACTTTTTGAAGCCCCTCCTCCCAGCATCAAATCCATCCTGGTCTCGCTCGGTATGGTGGAGGAATCGTCGAGTTCTGGGCTCAGGAAGTTCGCCCGCGTCGAAGAGGATTCCGCCGCCGCCTGGAGCTCGAGCTGAGCAACACCCACCTCGTCGGGAAGCCCTCTCGTAGGCGGAGGTCGTGGTCAACCCCGATCATCCCCTAGCGCAACGGATTTCGCGAGAGATCGAAACCTAGTTTTGAAGATTTAGGGAGGTAATCGGCTGTTTAATTTTAAACTGATTTTAACAGTTTAAAACCGTTGCAAACTTCGAAAAATCATATCTTTTTGTTGTGTTAACGAAATTCGATGAAACAGGAAACATCGTGACCGTGTGAACGTCTTCTACATTTTAGAAGAGACCGCATATTTTTCTGAGCCTTCTGCTATTTTTGGTGGAGTGGAACCCAATGTGAGATTTCTAATTTATAAACAATATGGAAAACGATGATGTATAAATTATATAGTCGATGTATGAGTTATATAATAGTTGTACACCTCTTGTATAAGCGTTTTATAAGTTGTACGTTCGATGTATAAGTTATATATGCGTTGTAAAAATTAAATATGTGTTGAAATAGAAGTGTATTGCTATATATAAATAATATATATACATATATATATACACGCCCCTCGTCCACAAACCATGGACGATATTTATTGACTGTGATTGGTGTGAAAATTGATTGATAGCGAATGGTTGTTTGGGATTGTTTGTGGTTGATATTGATTGATTGTGGCTGAAAAATACCCATTTGTGGTTGAGAAATATTTGGTTGAAACCACATAGGATTAGTTTGTGGAAATGAAATAAATATATACATGCCGCCTACGTGCGAACTAGATGCATGATTCCCATTGTCAAAAACCGCGAGGTTTTAAGGTAGAGCGAGGAGCCGTACTAGGGACGGTCCCGGTTTTAACTACCCTGCCGTTATGCTGCCGAAATTTTGAATAATATTCATGTGTTTGAATTATTTTCATTTGTCGAAACTATATTTATTCGTTGAATAGAAAACCTTCATGTGTTGAATTGATATTCATTCGTTGATTAGAAATTCATGTGTTGAATGGTATTCGTGTTTTAAATATAAAAATCACATTTTTATCTATATATAGAAACTATAGAAAACCTTCATGTGTTGAATCGATATTCATTCGTTGAATTGAAATTCATGTTTTGGATGGTATTCATATTTTGAAATGAATTGTTTTACAATAAAAATCACATTTTATTATATACACGAATTGTTGAAATGTGAAGTGTTAAAAATAGCCACTCGTTCAGATAAATATATATATATATATATATATGAGTTGAAATATTCATTAATTAGCTAATGATATGATTGTTGCCTATGCATGAAACATTAGAATGAATGGTGCTTTTAACCCAAATGGAATCAAATATGAAATTGAATGGAAAATGATAAGTGATAAGAACCATATATATGTACATGCATATTAATTGAACAGGTTATCGCAAAGGGGATAGAGAAGAGGAATAAAATTTTGTGCTCGACAAATAGGTACACATTTACTGTTTTGTTTGGGTGATGATTTTATGAGCCTGTTGGCTAGTCGTTTGGCTTTTTCTCTTTCTTTTCGACATGAGACGCCCGTGTGGCTATTTGGGAATTTTCCCAGCCCCTCCCGTACAAAGGGGGTTATGGCGAAAGTTTCCAAAATATAAAGGCGTTAGTGAAATATTTGAAGTGAAAACGATATTGAAATTGTTGAATGAACTATATTTATATAAATATATTAATATAAATAAAATTAAAACGAAACGTAGCCGTGCAGTTCGTGTTTTGAAACCGTGATTTAAAACAACTAGTGCGGGAAATCCGACCATTGGATTTTCACGAAACCGCAACCGTTGGGTTCGCCTTGGAATAATCTTTCCAACGGCACCAACTTTGTAAAAATCCAACGTTTGGATTGTCTGGAATGTTTAATTCAAATCTAAAGAAAAACAACGCCAGAATCGATTATATTTATATATATATATATATAATTATATTTAATCGAATAACGACGCGGCAGTTCGTATTTTGAAATCGAAACTTCAAACGATTGTACCGGGAGATCCGACCGTCGGATTTTCCCAAAACTGGAACCGTTGGATTCGTTTTGAAAGGACCTTTCTAACGATGTAAATTTTGTGAAGATCCAACACTTTTATTTTCAGATATGTGTAAATCAAATCTGAAGAAAAACAGCGCCACGGCCGCGTTATGGCCCGTAGCGTCGTTTGGATTAAATTAGCTATTTAAAATAAATAAAAATAGCGATAAATCGTTATAAAATACCATAAACAATATGGAATGGAAATAAACTGAATTTGCTCGATTTATGTGGTATTTGATGGTTGAATGTGTTTGGTGTGAAAATTACATTAAAGAACAAAATTGGTGTTGTCGAATGATTTAACCATTGAAATAAATTGATTTGAAATTCTAAATATACGTGAATTATTTGAAAAGGCCGAGTTAATTCTCATTTCAAATAATTGACCGACGATTGAAAGTCGAAGATGAAGACGGTGGTCGAAGACCGGAGATCTTCACCTCGTTTGGATGGTAACAGAGGTCCTGATTGGGAAGCATCCCGAAATATGGATAATGAGTGGTGATCGTCCAGACGTACGTGGTGATCGAAGGGTTTGCGAGGTATTTAGTGCCTCCGGTTTCGTTCAGACCCAGAACAGACTTGTAAATGGACTGTGTGTCTGACATTGGATTTTATTCCGTGTTGATTGATCTCTATTTAATATACATCTGTTTGGCGGCGGAGAATTTATTCTTTTGCTTAACGCCCTTCTCTGAGACGCACGAGCTCCGAGGTTGAATATCGATGGACATCAGTTGCATGGCATGAATTGCCTGTGTGGCCTGCTAAGATGCAGTGATCAGGACTTCTGTTGAAAAGCAAAGTCTTGTGGTGATGATCAAAGCACCGCCTGTGTGGCGTAGCTTTGTGTATAACGTGAAATCGCGAGCCTCACACCCCGGTATGAACCAGAAACGGGAGAAGGACCTCAGGGAGGGCATGCGTTTCTTTCTAGCTAGGGTGGTGTTAGTGACCTACCAGCCCTGACATTTATATACTTCTCACCTATGTGGTTGTTGCTGTTGCGAGGCGCCTCGGTTTGATCGGACGATCCGGGTCCGATGGAGTCATTCGTTGGCTCGTTTACGCCCCAAAGGGCGGGGAAACGTATTGTTCAAGCATTTTAATCCACATCGGTGGACCGACCCTGTCGCTCCAAGGGCCCACCTGAGTCTGGGTCCTGTGGCTCGGGCTAGAGAGTCACGAATTCGGTAAGGACTATCTTTTGCCCTGGTTCAGGAAGGAAATCCAATTTCCAAATACGACATCGTGCGATTTTGATTGTATACCTATATATGGCGACATAGTGGTATGGGGCATTAATGCCGTCTATGATTGATAGTTATGATTTGAAATTGTTTTCAAAACATATAAACACTAACAATAATATCAAATGCCTTTGTTTTATTCGTATCAAGCATATCTTGGTCGTTATAAGGTAAAAACTCTGTCCTCCGGTTTGCGTTGCATTGTGTGATGGGAACTGAGTCTTATAATGGCTTCATTTTTATAAAATGCATTGCGTTGTTTAAAAGAAATATTTATTTTAAAGAACTGGCAATCCAATGGAGTAAACCCGTTCCACGAAAGTGGCGTGGTCCAGTGATTAGCCAATTATATATGTGTTGAGTAGATTTCTCATACCAGTCCCATGACTGACTCGTAGTTTGTTTCACTTTCAAACTCGGGTGCCCCTTTTTCTACACGGGCAGCCTTGTATTCCGGTTTAGCTGGCTCTTTCTGGATAGCTGGAGCTGAAGATGGATTCTATCATTTATCTCTTTTTATGATGTTCAGCTCCTATTGTACATATTTTGTTTATTTCCGCTGTAGACATTTATGTATAGCTGAACTGTATTTGTACTAAGTAAGATCCTATATACTGTGTAACTCTGATGATTCCTTTTATCCAGTATATTCTATTGTTCATTATCTGGTGTATTTATTTAATTCTGTTCTGCTATTATCTGTTTCTGTGTTATATTCCAAAGATTACCCTTGTCTCCGTCAGTACGGGATTTGGGGTCGTCTCAACGTGGTATCAGAGCTTTGGTTAAGCTTAGTTCTGGAATATAACATTCGAACGTACTCGTCAGAAATAGAACTAGTAGTGTTCTAGGACGAGCAACTCATTACAGATAGGATCAGTAATATCCTAGTATGAGTAGCAGAATGAAATAACACCTTGATAGACACATTTACATTCAAGTATTTGTCTCTATATTTTGAAATATCTTATCTATGACCTGACACTTGATCTGCGATTTGCAGAGGAACTAGAAAATGAGTTCCAGAAACATAGGAAGTGATACAGACCCGGATATCGAAGCCCTATATATGAAATATAGAAATTTGGGTGGAAAGCCATTCTCGGGCGAAGAATCTATTATGAGAACACAAGCATGGATTCGTTCGGTTGAGAAAATCTTCGAAGGATTAAAGCTGAGGGATGAGCAGAAAAGAATATAGAAATTGATTTGTATGATTTTGAAAAGTTAAAAACAAATTGCTTGTTAGTTGTGTTGTGTGATTGTGGATTAGATTAATTAAAATTATTGAAACGATAGTTAATTTAATCAACAATGGAACATTGTTAGAATTTACTCGATTATATCACACATTGAACTGATTAGAAAATAGATAGAAATATATATACATGTGCATTATATATGTTTGAATAGGTAAATGGATTAGCTGTTGAGTAAAGATTTTATTTGCATGCCCGACAAATAGGTAAACCTTAATGAGTTGGATGCGAAATATTATTATATCAACTCCTGTGAATGCCATTGGATGCGGAGTGCTGGTTTTTCTGTGTGAAATAATAAATGTCGCCATAGGATAGTAACAATTAATTTTGAACTACATTGCATGGCATACTTCTGGAAGATAGGCATACTTCATCATATACCACATAAGCATTTGGAGCTTGTGTGACGAGGTGGAAGATTTACCATACGAGCGAGAGGCTTGTATGGCGATGACTATATTTTACAGGTGGAACTGATGACTGACATGGACTATTTAAATTGTAACGATTAAATTGCCAGATTAATAAAAACCCCACACGGGTCTGGAGTTGATAATAACCACGTCTCTCTAGTTATTAGATACGGCACATGGACTATTTATTTCCTACACGGGGCAGGGTGACGAGAATTTATTCTCTGGAGTTATTATCAGTACATGCTCCACTGTAAACACCAGAATATATCACTATAAATATGTGTATGCTTATTAGGATTTATTGGGTACCTAATACGGCCCAATAAATTTCCAAACCTCTCTCCGTACAAAGGAGGTTATGGCGAAATTTTTCGAAAATTCCGGGTGTTAGCCAAATTTTTGAAGAATTTGAAAATTCTCAGAAACTGAATGGTTGGAGAATTGAAGCCAGATCGAACGTAGAGTTGAGTAATCAAACCACTTTCGACTTTGTTCCTTTTCGGGGACGAAAAGTTTTAAGTGGGGGAGATTGTAAAGAACAAGAAAATCTGAACCAATTTAAATTTTTTAAATTGGCTAAAATAATGGATCTTAAATATTTAAAATAAATATTTTAAATAATAGAGATGAAAAGTGAGTTTGAATCGACAATTGAAAACGAATATAATTAAGTATAATTATAAACAAGGCCTGAAATGGCGCTGTAGTTTCAAAAATTGAATTCAAACTTTGTCGGACTGTACCGGGTGCAAAACAAAACAAAATTTATTGAAACCAAAAATATTTAAATCTGTTAGTGAATACCTTTCTAACGAATCTGAAAAATCGAATTTTCATGGCGGAAAGAAAAAGTTATGGCCGAATGAATTTCAGAAAGGTCGCTATGGAATTTATATAGCCCGTGAAATTGGCCATTTTGCATACGACCTCGGAATTCAACGAAACAACTTTTGTTGGATCCGGGATGTGAAGTTATTGCTAGGTTTCAAATTTCATAATTTTTGAAGCTAGTATGTGCGCGTGGCAAAGGAAAGTGTGTTTTGGTCAATTACAGTTAAATTGGATCGACCAGAAATGGGCCTTTTTGCAAACGGTCTCAGAATTCGACGAAACTAGTTTTGTTGGGACCGTATCGTCAAAACATAGCTAGATTTATTTTTCTGGAATTTTTCCGAATCAGTTTGTGGCCCTGGTAGATTGAAATGTACGTTCAAATTAAATATTGAATGTTTTATACTTCAATCTGAAGGAAAACTGACTGAAACAGTCGAATGGGCCTTCGAAACATATCCCATTGTGTTCGGAATGGGGGTAAAACGCTAGGGACGACAGTCGTTGGGTTTCAATTGGTGGTCGTGTCAGAAAACCCCTTTAAAAGACCCACGGGCCAATCAGAATTTAAATAAAAAAAAAAATCCTCAAACCCACCCTCCCCCCCGATCGACGACGGAAACGCCTCCATACGTTCCCGATCATTTTCTGACCGCCACGCGCATTGTTAGCCCAAGCTCCAGTTCAACTTTTTGAAGCCCCTCCTCCCAGCTTCAAATCCATCCTTGTCTCGCTCGGTATGGTGGAGGAATCGTCGAGTTCTGGGCTCAGGAAGTTCGCCCGCGTCGGAGAGGATTCCGCCGCCGCCTGGAGCTCGAGATGAGCAACACCCACCTCGTCGAGAAGCCCTCTCATAGGCGGAGGTCGTGGTCAACCCCGATCAGCCCTAGCGCAACGGATTTCGCGAGAGATCGAAACCTAGTTTTGAAGATTTAGGGAGGTAATCGGCTGTTTAATTTAAAACTGATTTTAACAGTTTAAAACCGTTGCAAACTTCGAAAAATCTTATCTTTTTGCTGTGTTAACGAAATTCGATGAAACAGGAAACATCGTGACCGTGTGAACGTCTTCTACATTTTAGAAGAGACCGCATATTTTTCTGAGCCTTCTGCTATTTTTGGTGGAGTGGAACCCAATGTGAGATTTCTAATTTATAAACAATATGGAAAACGACGATGTATAAATTATATAGTCGATGTATGAGTTATATAAGCGTTGTACACCTCTTGTATAAGCATTGTATAAGTCGTACGTTCGATGTATAAGTTATATATGCGTTGTAAAAATTATATATGTGTTGAAAAAGAAGTGTATTGCTATATATATATATATATATATATATATATATATACGCCCCTCGTCCACAAACCATGGACGATATTTATTGATTGTGATTGGTGTGAAAATTGATTGATAGCGAATGGTTGTTTGGGATTGTTTGTGGTTGATATTGATTGATTGTGGTTGAAAAATACCCATTTGTGGTTGAGAAATATTTGGTTGAAACCACATAGGATTAGTTTGTGGAAATGAAATAAATATATACAAGCCGCCTGCGTGCGAACTAGATGCATGATTCCCATTGTCAAAAACCGCGAGGTTTTAAGGTAGAGCGAGGAGCCGTACTAGGGACGGTCCCGGTTTTAACTACCCTGCCGTTAAGCTGCCGAAATTTTGAATAATTTTCATGTGTTTGAATTATTTTCATTTGTCGAAACTATATTTATTCGTTGAATAGAAAACCTTCATGTGTTGAATTGATATTCATTCGTTGATTAGAAATTCATGTGTTGAATGGTATTCGTGTTTTAAATATAAAAATCACATTTTTATCTATATATAGAAACTATAGAAAACCTTCATGTGTTGAATCGATATTCATTCGTTGAATTGAAATTCATGTGTTGGATGGTATTCATATTTTGAAATGAATTGTTTTACAATAAAAATCACATTTTATTATATACACGAATTGTTGAAATGTGAAGTGTTTAAAATAGCCACTCGTTCAGATATATATATATATATATATATATATATATATATATATATATAAGTTGAAATATTCATTAATTAGCTAATGATATGATTGTTGCCTATGCATGCAACATTAGAATGAATGGTGCTTTTAACCCAAATGGAATCAAATATGAAATTGAATGGAAAATGATAAGTGATAAGAACCATATATATGTGCATGCATATTTATTGAACAGGTTATAGCAAAGGGGCAAGAGAAGAGGAATAAAATTTTGTGCCCGACAAATAGGTACACATTTACTGTTTTGTTCGGGTAATGATTTTATGAGCCTGTTGGCTAGCCGCTTGGCTTTTTCTTTTTCTTTTCGACATGAGACGCCCGTGTGGCTATTTGGGAATTTTCCCAGCCCCTCCCGTACAAAGGGGGTTATGGCGAAATTTTCCAAAATATAAAGGCGTTAGTGAAATATTTGAAGTGAAAACGATATTGAAATTGTTGAATGAACTATATTTATATAAATATATAAATATAAATAAAATTAAAACGAAACGTGGCCACGCAGTTCGTGTTTTGAAACCGTGATTTCAAAGAACTAGTGCGGGAAATCCGACCATTGGATTTTCCCGAAACCGCAACTGTTGGGTTCGCCTTGGAATAATCTTTCCAACGGCACCAACTTTGTAAAAATCCAACGGTTGGATTGTCTGGAATGTTTAATTCAAATCTGAAGAAAAACAGCACCAGAATCGATTATATATATATATATATAATTATATTTAATCGAATAACGACGCGGCAGTTCGTATTTTGAAATCGAAACTTCAAACGATTGTACCGGGAGATCCGACCGTCGGATTTTCCCAAAACTGGAACCGTTGGATTCGTTTTGAAAGGACCTTTCTAACGATGTAAATTTTGTGAAGATCCAATGGTTAGATTTTCAGATATGTGTAAATCAAATCTAAAGAAAAACAGCGCCAAGGCCGCGTTATGGCCCGAAGCGTCCTTTGGATTAAATTAGCTATTTTAAATTAAATAAAAATAGCGATAAATCGTTATAAAATACCATAAACAATATGGAATGGAAATAAACTGAATTTGCTCGATTTATGTCGTATTTGATGGTTGAATGTGTTTGGTGTGGAAATTTCATTAAAGAACAAAATTGGTGTTGTCGAACGTTTTAACCATTGAAATAAATTGATTTGAAATTCTAAATATACGTGAATTATTTGAAAAGGCCGAATTAATTCTCATTTCAAATAATTGACCGACGATTGAAAGTCGAAGATGAAGACGGTGGTCGAAGACCGGAGATCTTCACCTCGTTTGGATGGTAACCGAGGTCCTGATTGGGAGGCATCCCGAAATATGGATAATGAGTGGTGATCGTCCAGACGTACGTGGTGATCGAAGGGTTTGCGAGGTATTTAGTGCCTCCGGTTTCGTTCAGACCCAGAACGGACTTGTAAATGGACTGTGTGTCTGACATTGGATTTTATTCTGTGTTGATTGATCTCTATTAAATATACATCTGTTTGGCGGTGGAGAATTTATTCTTTTGCTTAACGCCCTTCTATGAGACGCATGAGCTCAGAGGTTGTATATCGATGGACATCAGTCGCATGGCATGAATTGCCTGTGTGGCATGCTAAGATGCAGTGATCAGGACTTCTGTTGAAAAGCAAAGTCTTGTGGTGATGGTCAAAGCACCGCCTGTGTGGCGTAGCTTTGTGTATAACGTGAAATCGCGAGCCTCACACCCGGGTATGAACCAGAAACGGGAGAAGGACCTCAGGGAGGGCATGCGTTTCTTTCTAGCTAGGGTGGTGTCAGTGACCTACCAGCCCTGACATTTATATACTTTTCACCTATGTGGTTGTTGTTGTTGCGAGGCGCCTCGGTTTGATCGGACGATCAGGGTCCGATGGAGTCATTCGTTGGCTCGTTTACGCCCCAAAGGGCGGGGAAACGTATTGTTCAGGCATTTTAATCCACATCGGTGGACCGGCCCTGTTGCTCCAAGGGCCCACCTGAGTCTGGGTCCTCTGGCTCGGGCTAGAGAGTCACGAATTCGGTAAGGACTATCTTTTGCCTTGGTTCAGGAAGGAAATCCAATTTCCAAATACGACATCGTGCGATTATGATTGTATACCTATATATGGCGACATAGTGGTATGGGGCATTAATGCCGTCTATGATTGATTGTTATGATTTGAAATTGTTTTCAAAACATATAAACACTAACAATAATATCAAATGCCTTTGTTTTATTTGTATCAAGCATATCTTGGCCGTTATAAGGTAAAAACTCTATCCTCCGGTTTGCGTTGCATTGTGTGATGGGAACTGAGTTTTATAATGGCTTCATTTTTATAAAATGCATTGCGTTGTTTAAAAGAAATATTTGTTTTAAAGCTCTGGCAATCCAATGGAGTAAACCCGTTCCACGAAAGTGGCGTGGTCCCGTGATTAGCCAATTATATATGTGTTGAGTAGATTTCTCATACCAGTCCCATGACTGACTCGTAGTTTGTTTCACTTTCAAACTCGGGTGCCCCTTTTTCTACACGGGCAGCCTTGTATTCAGGTTTAGCTGGCTCTTTCTGGATAGCTGGAGCTGAAGATGGATTCTATCATTTATCTCTTTTTATGCTGTTCAGCTCCTATTGTACGTATTTTGTTTATTTCCGCTGTAGACATTTATGTATAGCTGAATTGTATTTGTACTAAGTAAGATCCTATATACTGTGTAACTCTGATGATTACTTTTATCCAGTATATTCTATTTTTCATTATCTGGTGTATTTATTTAATTCTGTTCTGCTATTATCTGTTTCTGTGTTATATTCCAAAGATTACCCTTGTCTCCGTCAGTACGGGATTTGGGGTCATCTCAGATACTTTTAAACTTATTGTGTTTTTCTCACTCTGGTTCACTAGACTGATCTGGCATTTGTAATGCTCGGGTTAGACCGGGTTGTCCGGGTTCAGGTTATCGAATGGTGTAAGGATACGAGCTGGAAGAGTTCAGATGTATGATATTATATAGATATAGTTCCGCTGTGTGTTGTATATGAGGACAGATGATTATAACTGTCCAAATGTGTTGATGTACTCTGATGATTGTAAGTATTTTTCAAGCTCTCAATAAAGATTTATTATATATTATATTTTGTTCCACTACGATGTGAGACTTTGTGTTGTGGTGTTTCTTCTTCTTGTTTCTTCTATTCTAATATTTCTTTCCTTCTTATCTCACCCTCTAATTTCTTCTACTAACGTTCTAGTGTTTCCAATGCTTAAATAGTCAACATGATGTTTTGATTCGATTTTTGGGTCGAAAATCCATATTCGTTACATAAACTCACTCAGTTCTTCCCACTTATATTTTATATATGTCGGGTTTCATAATTTGTGTGCTATGGTTGCTAATGGTTGACTATTTGTTAATTATATATTCATATATTGATTAGACCAATGAAATTAAACGTTGTTTAATTTCAATGAAATACCAAATCTTTATTTTAATGGTTGGACCCAATTAAGATAACTTACCTTGTTGGTCATGTTTATATTATAAATGTGTTTAATCTAATGAATTGGTTGAATTATTTGTTAATGTTAAATAAATTGAGTGATGTTAAATGGTCGTTATTAACTTTTATTGAAATTATCTGTAAAATTTAATTGAATAATTTTATTTGAAGTAACCAATGTGAATACAGGGAAGAGCAGGTTGGAGGGATCTAATTGGATTCCTCAAACGTATTAGATGTTGATTATTCTCATATTATCATCATATGAACTGTTCTGATTAGGCGATTGATTTGTTTATTGACTGTTGACCTGAAATTCAACATTTGTTTTGTTTAAACCAATGGGTGATATTGGTTGAGTAATTGACAGTATATGGCCTATAAATAAATCGTTTTATGAATATTGATTTACCGTCAGGTGAATCGATTATAAAATTTATTTTATAACTGAAGATAGAATTTGAAACCTAATATTTGGTAAGAAATATTAGAATGAGTTTGTGATGGAATTTAGAATGATTTTTCCGTAATTTTACTAATTATATAATAAAAATTAAATTTTATTTATTAATTTAATTTTAATTTATATACCGACTATTTACTGGCAGATAAATAATTTATAATAAAATATTATTTATAAAAGGCATTGGTAAACTCTTACTAATTGGCAAGGGATTAGCGACGGATTTCAATTTATGTAAATATTTAATCTGCCATTATCTATTAGTAATTTATCACTATTCCCCTTCTAATCTGCAAATATTATATATATATATATGTGTGTGTGTGTGTGTGTGTGTGTGCGCGCGTGTGTGTGTGTAGATATACACATTCATATACACACACACATACATAAATACATACATGTATATTTATCGAACTAATATCAATCAACTATGAAAACTGAAATAAATAGTATATCCAAAAATTCAAAAATAAATTTGCAGTTATGATTTATTTCTTTGTTCGGTACATTCAACTTTGACGACTATGTATATCTTGAAATTTCTAGTACATCCAAGCATACACTAGTAATAAACAATTAAACAAAAGCAGTTTGATCGATAACCACCTAACATTACAAGAGACTGCTCTATTACCATCCAAAGAAGTCGCTTTTTGACTCGAGATCTTGCTTTTAAAAGAACAACAAAGACAGTAGCTCTTTCATTTTGTGCTTTCGTACCTCCAACATGTAAAGCTGTTGGTCTCCCTTTTTCGGTCCCAAGCTCTTGAAGCATTTTCTCTACATCACCTATAGATAAGCAGCACCATGTTAACTAAAGCTAAATTCATAGTGAATTCACAAAGCTAATTTCACAGTGCTATAAACACAAAATAAATCAAATGAATTAAAAGATAGCTGATGCAAATTAATAAACATTCAATAGTGTAAACACAAAGAGTAATCGCTACATTTGTAGACATATTGTGTGTGTTGGTTTACTAGCATGCTTGTATAGAAACTGATGTGTTTCAAAAAAAAAGTGTGCAAGTATGTCATTAGAATCATCAAACGGGAATTAGCTTCCATATTAGAATGATTTATACGATGAATGTGGATCGAAGAAGAAGAAAGCACTGACTTAGCATGCAAATGTACAGTAGCTCTTTCCTTCTTCATAGTCTTAGAAAGCAAAGGCTTTTGGCGATTAAACATAATTTATGAGAGTTTTCCCATCATATGGCTGTCATAATTAATGGCAGCAAACAAAATGCAAAATAAGTATAATAAGAATAAATACAGACCCAAAATGATAAACAAGCTCAGTAGATTCTTAATATTATATACAAAATCCTATTTCTATCGATATCTATTTGAGAATCAAATACATGTGACGAACAAAATACCTGCCAAAATCTTCTTTAGTCACATTGCCCACTTTAACCAAATAATAATAGCCTCTTCGATCTTATCAACCTCCATCATTTCCCAAGCCATCTTCCAATCCTGATCCTAGATCAACTCCTGGCTATTTAAAAATGAGTGTCTGTGCTATTATGCAATTTGAAAATTAATGTTTTAAGATGTTCACACAATTAATTTTAATGACTGTTGAAAATTATATATGTTAGAACTGGGATATAATCCATGTAAGAATGTCTATATGACAGTAAATAAATTAAGCAAGTAATTAAAAAGCATCTAATTCGAAAAGCATTTCATGTTGTGCACATAAGTGACAATATACTAATGTGCTTCAATATATATATATGTGTGTGTGTGTGTGTGTGTGTGTGTATGTGCATGTATATGTATATGCATATGTATATGTATATGTATATGTATATGTATATGTATGTATGTATAAGAGACACAGAAACAGTTAATGTGGACGCGCTGCTTTCTTCAATATTCATCCTTTATTATCCTAACCAATATCAGTATGGGATATTAATTTACAAGGACAATTAGCACTAAAAATTTAACCACAAGGACAGCCGCCTAATATTTTATTTAGAAGGACAACCCCGTCTAATACTTTATTCAAAAGGACAGAAATAACTCTCGGTCAATTTCCTAACATGAAATAACGAAATCGCAAAATAAAAAAAATCATGATTTCACCTTTCACGAAATCACGCTATCATAAAATCACACAATAACGCAATCATGAAATTACGCAATAACGCAATCATGAAATCATCTTTCACCAATTCACGCAATCGATTCACGAATTTAAAAGTAACTGAAACCCTAAACGAATGCGATGAAAAATTACAACCGAATCTCGAAACCCTATTTGGCAAAGTACAGCAAAGAGATGGAGCTCAAAATCGATCTGATGATCAAATAGTAGAAGAAATAGTTTTTGTATTGGTTTTTGAAAAAAAAACATGGCAGCAGTTTTTAAGTAGCAGTTATGAGACGACCCGAACTTCCCCGTGAAGGAAAGCCCGAATTGAGATGAGAACAACACACACCGGAACGCAAACAGAAGAACATTTCATTGTTTATTACAACAATTCCATCAGAATACAAGAATATATAGAGTATGAATAAATATTACACATTCGATAAATATCAGAGATTACAATAAGTTACATAGCAGCGGAAAAATAATACAAAACACAATTAGAAGTAATACACGGATACAGAGCTTTCCGAGTATCGTTCCAGCTGTAAATCAGGATCCTGTGAATATAAATCTGCAAAACCAAAACTACTAGCTGCCCGTGTGGAAAATAGGGGCACCCAGAGTTTAGGTTAAAACAATAAACTCCAGGTTAGTCATGTGACTGGTGTGAGAACTAAAACAGTTATTAATCTTTATTTTAAAGTTCGGTAAATCAAGGGACCACGCCGTATAACACAGAACAGGTTTCCTCCCAAGAACCCCAGTGCATAAAACAATTAGCGCAATGCTAAATAAAGAAAAATGAAGCTATTATAAGACCCAGGTCCCATTACACAATGCAACGCAAGCCGGAGGATAGGGTTTTTACCTTATAATAGCCAAAGCATGCTTGATACGTTTAAAACACATTATTTTGATATTACTATAAGTGTATAGTGTCAAAAAAATTCAATCATAAATATCAATCATAGGCGGCATGAATGACCCATACCACTATGTCGCCATACTAGGTTCTACAAATAAAACCGCAATATCACGTATTGGAAATTGGATTTCTGTCATGAATCGAGGCAAGGGGCAAGCTCCTCTCCGTTCGAGACACTCTAGAAAATGTCTCAGGACCCCACTATGATCCTTGGAATCGGTTGGGTCGGTCCTCACCTAACTTTTGAGGATTAGTTATGTAATGACCCGGATCCTTATGGGTTAATTTTAAAATATTTAATATGGATTTAAATATTGAGTTAAGTAAATAAATCAATTTTTTTGTAGGGAGTTATCGATTTAAAAATCAATTTCAATTTAATATTGAAAATATTAAATTTATCAGAATATGAAAATGGATTTAGTTGAATTCAAATTTTAATTTGAATTGAAAACAGTTCAAATAATGAATATGAAATTTTAACGGTAATAATATTTATTTATTATCGAGGAGAATAAATAGTTGAAATTTAAATTATATCAATTTAAATTAATATCAACTACAGATGATCGAACTGGACTTCGTGACCTATCCCAGTGTGTTCAGAATAATGGTTTTACCCTAGAATTTGCAGTTGTTGGGTTCAGAAAGGAGTTCAAGACCCCGGAGTATTTTAATTTAAGGATACAGATCAAAAACTAATTAAATTAAAATAATTTTCCTTTATTTTGTGGATAGAAACAAAACATATAGGAGAAAATAAAGAGGCCTCGTTGTTCATTCTAATACCCGCACCCCCTACCTACCTCTTCTATTATAAAACTGATTCCTCCCATTTTCAAACAAAGGCTTCAGATAAAATCAGAAATGGCTGCACTCCTTTTCAGTATAAAATAAAAATCAAAATCCCTAATTTCCTAAAACCGAGATCGATTGATTTGGGAGGTCGAGTTCTTCGATTTGGAGTGGAACCGCAAGTTGAAATCACGGAGTTTCTGAAGAGCGACGAGGGGCGAGGTCATCACCAGGCGTTCGACTTTGGAAGCGGCTGTCGTTCTGGGGTTAGCAACGTGAAGAGGTGCGACGCTGCAGGCCATTGATTTGTAGTTCGATTCAACTCGACGAAACAGAAAGGGGCGTGTGAACGATGATGCTTGGTGAGTTCGCAGTGATGGTTTGTGATTTGCGTGGGTTTTCTGTTCATCGCGAGTCGGATTTGGAAGAGGTGGCTGAGAGTTGTTCAGTGACATGATTTGGGGGGGGGGGGGAAGACAAGGCACGACAGTAACTGAAAGGGGAGCAGATCTCTACAGTTGGGTTGCCTGAGTTGTTGATGATGGTGTGGTGTTCGACAGAATGCCGTAGAGAATGGAGCAGATTTTTGAAGGGGCTGAAAGCAGTTGGGGGAGCTGCTGAAAATTAAAAGAAAAAGGGAAAGTGTGCACTTGTTTTTCTGGTTTCATGAATGCGATGAAGGAGGAAGGTAATTTGATCTTTACTGTGAAGTCGCGGCAATGGGTGGAAGGGGTTTGAAAATGGTTGGAGTTGGCAAAGATTTTTAAATTAATCGAACATGATTCGATTTAATTTAAAATTTGAAAGCGGATTGCAAATAAAACCCTGGTGAGTAAACCTCACTCACCACTTATTTAGAAATTATTTTTATATCATTAAAAATAATTGTCTGTGCTTGTTTGAATGTTGTCTGATGGGTTTAAAATATATATTAGTTATTTAGGGCTATTATATATATATTGGGTTGATTGATTGGTTGGATTCCCGCAGTCTCATTAGCAGATGCCCGCGGTTTCATTAGCGGATGATTACCCTATACGCCCCACGCTATGATTAGTGGATGACCTTTATACCACGATATCCTGCCTCGAAGCAGGATGGGTATTACTATGTTGACTAACATCTGTGGATGCAGGAAAACAGGTTGGAGGAATCCAACTGGATTCCTCAAAAATATATTATCTGTTTGTTGTTTGTTTGATTTCATATATATTCCTATGTGATGTGTTAAAAATCAAATGATTGAAAATTGGTTGATCTGATTGTTGAAAATATCCCGGGGGCTTGAATATTGATTCATAAAAACATCAAAAAGAGTATTTTATATTTAAAAAGGAAATTCTATTTTATAAATAGAATTTGAATTTTAAATAAAATTATAGAAAATATTAACTTGTTTTGAAGGTATATAAAACAAGTAATTGAATTTATAAACTTTGTTTATAAGTGAAAATATGGGAAGTGATCGAATTTATAAACTTTGTTTATAAGTGAAAATATGGGAAGTGATCGAATTTATAAACTTTGTTTATAAGTGAAAATATGGGAAGTGATCGAATTTATAAACTTTGTTTATAAGTGAAAATATGGGAAGTGATCGAATTTATAAACTTTGTTTATAAGTGAAATTATGGGAAGTGATCGAATTTATAAACTTTGTTTATAAGTGAAAATATGGGAAGTGATCGAATTTATAAACTTTGTTTATAAGTGAAAATATGGAAAGTGATCGAATTTATAAACTTTGTTTATAAGTGAAAATATGGGAAGTGATCGAATTTATAAACGTTGTTTATAAATGAAAATATGGGATTTGAATCGAATTTATAAACGTTGTTTATAAATGGAAAGGTGGGATTTGAATTGAAGTTATAAACGTTGTTTATAAATAATGCAGAGAAATTCAAATGGGCTTGAATATAAGGAATTGAAATAGAATTTGAATAATAGAATTCAAATGGAGTTTAACTATAGAATTCGAACATAGTATTTCAAATGGAATTTGAATATAGAAATTCAAATGGGATTTATAATAAATAGATTTGGATAAATAGAAGTGGATTAGACTAAGAAGTTAATTAACAGATTTAATTAACAAATTGAGTTAAAACGATTGGTATAGTTGAAATAGATTGGACAGGTATAAACATACAGGAGACAGATATGGAATAAAGTATAGAAGTGAAATAAATAGAATGCCCGACAAAAAGGTACGTATTTAATTCATATATGAGATTTTATGCGCCGTATCGCCAAGCCGCTTGGCTTTTTCTTTTTCTTTTTAAGATGAGAAGGACCGGGAAAGCTATTTGAAATTTCCCGATGCTCCCGGTACAAAGGAGGTTATGGCGAATTTTTCCGGGAATTTAAGGAGATAGAATATTTTTAAGATAATTTGATAGTTAGAAATCAACGTATCGATATATATAGAAGTCGATAAGAAAACGAACTTAGAAATAGAATAGTATAATCAAAAAGGAAGTATAAGAATAAAATCTAGTAAGAATAGAAAGAAAAAGTGTATACGTGTTTAAAGGTAAAGAAGTAGTTGTATGTTATTGATTGTTCGAGTGAGTAGTCATATCTGTTTTGACGTTATAAATGTTATTCAGTCAAGGTCTGAGAGGTAGTTATACCCCAACTTGATTGATTGCATTATTAACAAATGAATAGTAAGATTCAGGCTCGAAGATCAATGTTAGATAAGAGTTAGTTGAATATAGTATTTGGGTTGTCGTAACGATGTTTTACACAACATCCGTTTTAACCCAAATAAGTGCAAGCTGGGAAATAGAATAATAAATATTTCCTAAGTATAGGAATAAACGAGATTGGAAAAGAGATAAGTAATTGGAATATTTTCCAAATATAAATAACATATATTTTCTAAAGTTTAGAAAATAAAAGAAGGCGATATATGGAAATGTTTTCCAAATAACGTATAAAGGCCAATATGGTTATTGAAAATATTTGGTTAACAAATATTGATAAAGAAATCGAGAAGTAATTTAATTAATGGAATATTAATTAAAGGTTCAGTAATTGTTGGATGTTTGGATGAACACTTGTTTTATTCGATAGTTAAATCATCGACTATCGAAACACTTGTTTTTATTCGATAGTTAAATCGCAGACTATCGAAGTTTTGACCATCGTTGTCAATATGGAGAGACCGGTTGGATTATTATCCGAAGAACCACTCCGTATTGGCAGTAGCGTGCGAATCAGATTATATAAAGATAATCGAAGACGGAGTAGAGTGCAAGGACTTTTTCTATTTATAGAAATAGTGCCTTCAGTTCATCCTGTCCCTGGGTGACGTGTATGGATGAATGTCTGACAGAGTATTTCCAGAAAGCTCACGTACATTGATTTCTTCAACCGTACCAAGAGTGGAAGCGGAGAAGGAAACTTCTTTTAGCTAACACGTAATGTATTGTTGTAGACGTCAATCGGTGATTTGATGGATTTGACGATGTGGCATTCAAAGTGAATCTGGTATGATGATAAAGCGTAGCTTCTAGCCTCATCATCCGGTAAATGACAGAAATCGGGCAGGCAACATGGCTAAGTCGGTCGCACCGAAGTAGGGTGTATAATCACCTGATCTAGAGTTTCACTTACTTCTAAAAATCTATTGTTGATGCTGTCCCATTCGGGAAACGGTTGCTGATCCCAACTGTTGGTGATATACATTCGATACACTCAAGCGAAATGAGTGGTCGGTCATGTGTGGCCGGGTTGCAAGATGTTCTTGTTGAACCCAGTGTATTCCTCTCTAGAGGTACATTAGCGAAAGGTGGTTCCATACCTTGTCATAGTTGGAAATCCATTACCCAATACGTGCTTGCGGTTTTGATTGTATACTATATATGTAGAACGTGAGATGAAAGCGTTTCTGCTAGATGATTATATATATATACTGTGGTTGATAGACATTATTATAATATCAAAAGGTTTTGATATAAAGATATTTTGGATTCTCATAAGGGAAAAACCCGTTCCGTTATGCGGCGTGGTCTTATGAGATATCGTTTACTAGTTCGAACTGTTTTTAAACTGTTTTACTCATACCAGTCCCATGACTGACCCGGAGTTTACTTTGTTGTTTTCCCTAAACTCTTGGGTGCCTAAATTTGTATGGGCAGTCAAGTAGTCAGGATTTTACAAATGTACTGGAAGAGCTGGAGCAGAAGGCTTCAGGATCATATAGCTATAGTTTATTTCCGCTGTGTTGTAAGTATTGTACTCTGATAATGTATTGTATACATATAATGATTTATTTCAAGGATATGTTATCTATTATATGTTATTCATTCCGCTGTGAGATTCGTGTTACTCTGATGTTGTGTTCTTCTTCTTCTTCTATTCTAAGTTTCTATCTTATCTTTCCTCACCCTCTAATTTCTTTCACTAATTACCAGGATTTTTCGATGTTTTGGTTATCGACATCGAGCTTATGCCGATAACCAAAGTCGCTAAAAATCCGGGTCGTTATAAGTTATTCCTGAACACACGTCTCCCGGTCTTAACAGACCTATATCCGAGGCGCCTCGCATTCCAACAACCACACAGGTGAAAAGTATATAAATGTCAGCCAATTTAAGCACTGACACCAACACTAGCTAGAAAGAAACGTCGTGTTCTCCCAATGGTCCGTATCCCGTTTTTGACTCATACCGAGGTGTGAGGCTCGTGAATTCACGTTATACACAAAGCTGCGCCACACAGGCCGTGCTTTGATCATCAACCACAAGACTTTTCTTTTCAACAGGAGCCTTGATCAATTGCCACTTACGCGTGCCACACTGGCAACTCACTCCATGCGACTGATGTCCATCGATATACAACCTCTGAGCTCGTACGTCTCAGAGAAGGGCGTTAAGCAAGAGAATAAATTCTCCACCGCCAAACAGATGTATATTTAATAGAGATCAATCAACACAGAATAAAATCCAATGTCAGACACACAGTCCATTTACAAGTTCGTTCTGGGTCTGAACGAAACCGGAGACACTTTCCTCGCATATCCATCGATCTCCAAGTACGTCTAGACGATCACCAACTGATTCCCTCATCTTGGGTGTACAGCCCAATCAAGATCATCAGTAATCACCCAAACGATGTGAAGACTTCCGGTCTTCAACCACCGTCTTCATCTTCGACTTATCGTCGAATCGGTTATTCAGAATGGGTATAAACCCGGCCTTTCCGAATAACCCACGTATATAATAAACAAATGTTACCAAACACAACATACGCCTCATTCCAATTCAGAATATTCTTTTATTCAAATTTTCACATTCTTAGGGAAAGGTTCCCATTAATTTTATCAAAGATAAATTCTTCTAAATTTATTCTTTAATCTTCCTTTGGATATCATTTCAAACCATTTTATGGTTTTCCAAACTAGTCGGGATTAGCGAACCAC
Source organism: Allium sativum (assembly GCA_030737875.1). Taxonomy (NCBI): domain Eukaryota; kingdom Viridiplantae; phylum Streptophyta; class Magnoliopsida; order Asparagales; family Amaryllidaceae; genus Allium; species Allium sativum. Next base: position 439,552,052 of record CM060912.1, read on the forward strand.
ACCGAAGTAATTATTTATTTTATTTCCCAATCCCAACCTATTCATCCCATGAAGCAAAACTGGTAATACTCCATATCTAACACCACGGTGTTATCAGTAAAATTAATTACCATTTCACGTTCAAATCTAATTAAAGATTTAACTATCGCTCTGGAGCAAAACTGGTGATACTCCATGCTCGATCACTTTTCAGATTTGATAATTTAAATTATCAATTCACATTTCAATCCATTTAAAGATTCATTAAAACTCCACTTAGTTTTAATCTTTCCAAAAATCAACATCCTGTCTTTAACCGGGTTAAAGAACCAATGTCATCTAAAACACGGTTCACGATAAACCCAAAATCACATTCAAATTCAATTCCAATTAAATATTATTTAATTGGTACACTTCATTAAATCTAAATAGAAAGATTTAATCTTTTTCTCAACTGAGCTTAAGAACAGTGTTAATGAAGACACCATTCAGGACAAACCCAAATCACATTTGATATTAAATATAAGGCTCTAAATAGAAAATATATCGGTATTCAATATCAAATTCTATGACCAACAAATATCGTATTGGAAATAACGATATAAATATATCTTTCAAATTCCCATAACAATATCTGTATAATCACGAAATCCAACATCGAAAAATTACGAAGATAATTTCGATTCAAATCCATCCCAATTCACGTATTGGATATTCTGATTATTTTTAAAACCACTTCAAATTCAATTTATTTATTTCAAAAATAAATTGATTTTAATTCTAGTTCAAAACTAGTTCATTTTGATAAAAATCTATTTTTATCTTTTCAAATGTGGAATTTTTCATCCCAGTTTTTCACAAACCATTTCTTATTATTTTACACAAATTATAGATATTTTTAATAATTTTATCAAGGCCCGTACAGTCAATTTCCATCAAGGGCCATCGAACTGCACTTACAACGACCTTTTCCAAATTTGATTTGGACATAATTCCAAATCCAACCGTTAGATTTCTAATTTCAAATATTTGTTAGAAAGCTCTTTTCGATACGAACCCAACGGTTCCGGTTTCAGGAGAATCCGACGGTCGGATCTCCCGTAATGTCCATTCGAAGTCAATGGTCGAAATTCACGAACTGTCGCGGTGCGGCACGTTCTATTCAGGCCATTATATATATAATATATATATATATATTATATATTTTATCGATTTCCTTTTAAAACGTATTTTATAAATAGTTTTAAATTCGTTTTCAAAATGATTTCAACTTCATATTCAATTTCGAATCGAAATTGAATATTCCATATCATCGATATACAAATGATAATATTTTCAAAACGTTATATTTTGAAATCACTTCTTTTCTATAATCATTTTAAAAACGAATATAATCGATATAAATATCGCTCACGTCAAAATGACTCATCTCTAATCAACACGGCTTGATATATTTCAATAACTTCGTTATTCAATTCAACAAATGAATATTTATTCTATTCAACCCATGAATCTATATTTCTTCTTACTTACAATAAAAAGGTAAATTTTATTGTATAAATATTTTATTCAACACATGAATTCTCAACACATGAGCATCGTCAACACATGACTTTTCTTTTATAATATTCATTATTTCCCAATTGGAATGAGGCCCAATCAATCACCATATAATGTTAATTATATGGATTCCATATAACACATGTATATAATCACAGCGATAAATAATCAATCATCATCCAAAGTGCACCGCACAACTGCATAAGCATTAAATATAAATAATTAACGCTTATAACAGCCTGTCAATCAATCGATCGACATACAACTAATCAATCGAGATGAATGTACGCCAAATATCATCCCAACACCCGTGTGGGGTTTCAAATCAACAAACACATATTTTTATTCACACACACACACGTTAAAAATAATATTTTTAACGATCCAATCTTTTTAACTATATAAATACTTTATTTCATTTCACATCACACAATCAATTTTCAAAACACATCAAACAATCAAACATACAAGCCATCCATAGTCTGTGGATGACGGGTGTCGGGTGCTGCTAAGCACCGTCTGCATCCTAGTATATATTTTTAACCAGAAAAGAAGATTTAAAGTGAGAAGTTCTCACCGACTAGCTAATCCAAATGCCTCGACTCTTCTTATGTAGAAGTCATCACTGTTCTCTCCTTTTGTCACTTTCGTTGCCCGTAGCCACTATATATATAAAAATCACATTTTTATATTGTTACTATGTATATAAAAACCACATTTTTACACCGCTACTATATAGATAAAAATTCTATTTTTACACCGCTACTATATAGATAAAAATTCAATTTTTACACCGCTACTATATAGATAAAAATTCCATTTTTACAACGGTGTTCATATAATAAAGATTATATTTTTATCACGCTATTCTTTATATAAAAATTATATTTTTATATCTACTTATAATATAAAGATCGAATTTTTATTTCGCTACTACATATATAAAAATCGTATCTTTATATTTTCTATCTTATAAAAATCGTATTTTTATAATCTCTACTTCATAAAAATTATATTTTTAACCTTTTTATATTATAAAAATTATATTTTTATCTCGCCTTCAAAATGATAAAAATCGCATCTTTACTTCGTTTTCAAGGTGATAAAAAACTTATCTTTTCATATTTAAAAATACCTTCTTTGCATTTTTAAAGATTCACCCTCTCATGATAAAAATCACATTTTTATGTCACCACTTTATATATTTAAAATCATAACTTCGTATTTTTAAACTTCACGTGTAATAATAATCACATTTTTAATTCTTTGCTCTATATATAAAAATCACTTCTTATCTAGTTTAAAAATCGATTCTTTTCTAGTTTAAAGATCTCTAATCTTTTCTATTAAAAAAATCTCTAATCTTTTCTTACATGAAATCTATGTAAAAATCAAACCTTTGTTCATATGAACGCTAATATATCAACTAAAATCTGATTTCTCTTATGCTATAACATAAATAAATAAATTAATTAAACCAATTTCATTAAAAAAATGAAAATAGAAAAACTTACAGGGGTTTTTTTTTAAAAGGAAGGGGGAAAGTGCTGCCAATTAGGAGGAGGAGGGGGTTTACTTGTGCCGGAGGGTGGTCGGAGCGTCGTCGGCGCTGCTGGAGGTGTTGGCGGTTCTCAGTGGGTGGAGGAAGAGGGGAGGCGCGTCTCGATTTGGGTGCGGTGGAGGGATGGTGGCCAACGGGGCTGAAGGGGGGTGCGCGGTTCGGAGAGGGGTGCGGTAGAGGGATGAACGGAGGAGAAGGGGATCGGAGGAGAAGGAGAAGGGGATGGGCGGCAATGTCGACGAGGAGGGAGGGGAGGAGCTCCGTCGATTTCAGATCGGGTTCTTTTTTTTATTGCTGCGTTGACTGAAGCAGAGAAAGAGGGGTAAGGGAGTTATAAATAAATATATATTATTTTAATTTTAAAAAGTAACTTTTTCATTCGAACTCAAAATTAGACCCACCGCCTGTCGTCCATAGCTAATTACCCCCATTCCAAACACAATAGGATATGTATCGTAAGCTGATTCGATCGTTTCGACCAGTTTTCGTCAAAATCAAAATATAACTCTATATATTGAATTTGAATGTGCATTTCAATTTAACGGGGCCAAATACAGCCTCTAAAAATTCCAGAAAAATTATTTCTAGATTCGTATTGACGATCCGGTCCTAACAAAACTAATTTCGTCGAACTCTGAGACCGTTTGAAAAATGGCCATTTTCCAGTCGATTAAAATCAACTGAAACTGGTCACACGCGTTTTCCTTTGCTATGCTCACATATTGAATCGGAAAATTACGAATTTTGGAATCTAGAAATAACTTGACATCAAGGATCCAACAAAAGTGATTTCGTCGAAATCCGAGGTCGTTTGCAAAATGACTATTTTTAAGGGCCAGAATTCCATAGCGACTATTCTGAATTTTCAACTGGACATAACTTTTGATTCCCGCTATGAAATTTTGATTTTTCGGATTCGTTGGAAAGATATTCTCAATTAGATTCCATTATTTTTGGTTTCGCTAAAATCCGGTTTGTTTTGCACCCGGTACATTCATTTGAAGTTTGAAATCGAATTATCGAACTATCGCGCCATTTTCAATTCCTTTTATAATTATAAATAAATATTTATATTCTAACGACAATCTATATAAATATATACGTTATAATTCTATTTAAAATAAATTTCTCGTCGATATTATTTAAAATAATTCATTTTAAATAATCAAAATTAGCTAAAATTGCCAAAATAGAAATTTTAAACTGACTCGCATTTCCGGGTTGTTACAAGTTATATATTTTTTAGGTATCAGTTTTACAGTTTTAAATGTGTTAACACGACAGCAGTTTTTGGGTAGCAGTTATATTTTTTTTAGGTATCAGTTTTACAGTTTTAAATATGCTAAAAAGAAAGTAGTTTTTAGGTAGCAGTTTTATGTTTTTTTAGGTATCAGTTTTACTGTTTTAAATGTGTTATGTTTTTTATCCATATGATTTTGTTGTTGTGTTAATTTTGTAGTTGTATTCTTGCATTAACCTTATAACTCAATTGAACTTATGTCATTTTAATCAATCAAACTGTGATGTAAACATTTTTTGCATTAGTTTTTCTTTAAAATATTATAGCAGTTTTACGTATCAGTTTAATATTTTTGTAGGTATCATTTTTATTTAATTAGGTATCATTTTAATTCCTGTGGGTATCAAATACGGTTTTATGTTGCTATCAGTTTTGTTTTATTTGTTTTGCTAGTTAAATTTACATAATTATGTTGGTATCAGTTTTGATTGTGTGTGAAACACTTGCAGATATTGCATGCTACTGGAATTTACTTGAATTCAAGACTGGATCGTGTAGGAAAACAATGTTTTTTATGTCAGTTTAATGTGTAAACAGTTCTATATTTTTTTGCATATCAGTTTTGACTGAATTGATGTATACAATTTTAATGTTGCTCATATATATGTTGATGGATAATATTCATAATATTGTTGTTTTGCATGACAAATTATTGAAGAGATACCAATTTTCATGCAGTAGTGATACTATAACATTCATGCATGACTGAATTTTCAAAAAATGATACCCAAATACTATAAAACTGATACACATAAACTGCAGACAATAAAAAATAGAATACTGACACTTACCAAGGCATAAAACAAATATATAAATACTGTGAAGAAATAAAATAATTAAAATTGATACCTAGAATGATTAAAAACTGATACCCAGTTCGTACTACCATAAAATTAAAAACAAAACTGATACCTACAATGGTATAAAACTGATACCCAACACTGATATCTACAAGAGAGTAAAACTGATACCCACTGAATGTTCAAAGAGCATCATAACAAAAAGATTAAAACACTGATACAAACTGCTACCTGTGATCTTAAAAACCATCGATCCTATTATATCAGTTATGTATCATTGTAGGAATCATATGATACAAGTGATTAGATCATAGCAACATTATATACAACTGTTGAATTAATGTCAATGGGTATTATTGAGAATAAATTTCATTTTTGTGAGAACTGAATTGAATTGATTGCTATTATTTTTTTAATCAGTATGTATTATTGATAATAAATATTATTTTTGTGAGAATTGAATTGAGTAGATGGGTGTTATTTTTTAATCAGTGAGTATCAGTTAGAATTAATGTTGTGTATCAAAAAATTCGTTTACCAAAGCAAACAACTCAAAACTGATACCTAACAAAATATAAAACTGATACCTAAAAACTGTTATAATATTTTAACTACAAACTAATACAAAAAGATTTACAATGCAGTTTGATTGATTAAAATGAAATAAGCTCGATTGAGTTACAAAGTTAATGCAACAGTACAACTACAAAATTAACACAGCAACAAAAACATATGAATAAAATATAACATAGTTAATATAGTAAAACTGATACTCAAAAAATATGAAACTAATACCAAAAAACTGCAATAATATTTTCAAAAAAATATACAAAAACTATTTACATTACGGTTAGATTGATTAAAGCAAAACATGTTCGATTGTAATGCAAAGTTAATATACAACTATGCAACTACACAATAAATACAACATCAAAAACACACAAAAAAACATAGTAAATTAAGTAGAACTGATACCTAAAAAAATACAAAATTGATAACCAACAGCTGAATATTCGATCATTAAAATTGGAGAACCAACAAAAACCATGAATCACCGATAAAAACAAAACAAAACCTAATCGCAAAAAAACACTATATTAAAACGATTATAACAGTAATAAAAAAAATTGATGCAAATAGGCAGAAACTGAATCTCGACAACGATTATAACATGATATGCGAGAGTTAAATCAAACTTTGATAATAAAACTGGAGATCGAGATGATGTAAGGAGAAACGCGCAAGATGATCACAAGAAATATCAGAGTGATCGAACACAAAGAATGAATAATGCATGTGAGATTTAGGGTATTACATAAAAACAGTGTAATGTCCTTATGATTAAATTATTAACAGGTTTGTCCTCGAGATTAAAATTTTAATAGGCTGTCCTTATGGTTAAAAAAGCCTTAAGTTTTGTCTTTGTCATTAGTCACCTGTAGCAGTATCACAGTCTAAATAATATGTTCATCACCAATCATCAAACTGTATGGAATATACGATGCTGAATTATTATTTCGTCACATTAAACATCCTGTTCAATCATAGATTACATTTTTAAAAAATAGCATTTTTTATTAACTGTTCATCCGTTAACAAACATTTTTAGTCTTAAATTTTGGAAATTCAGATATCGTGCAGCCACTATAAATACTTTGAAGTTTTCACAAAATTGTAATGATCCCAAGCTTCTACATGTTTTCAGCCGCATATTATGCAAGCATGATTAAAAAATGCATCGATGGAGAGAATCGATCAGACTAAGAAGGCAGACAACTAGACCCAATAAAAAAAACATAAGTAGAAATTAGAAAGCTCACCACTATTATTTCCGGTCAACTTTGGATTAATTCACCAACACTAAGATTTGGGTCAACGGAACTGATAGTTGGCATGATTAACAACAAAGGATCCGATGCAATGTGCTTTATCAACATGAAGATAAGATAGGTTACCTACTTATCTCACTGTAATTCATCTAGAAAACATTAGTAATATTGTATATGTGTACAATTTGTTTATTCTAATGTATGCAAACACCAATTTGTTGGCTTGTTTCTACACCAGGTTATCGATAAAGGCTGAATTTTTTAGTCTAAGTGCATAGTTAAGTGAGTTAATGTCTTACTTTCATTTACATAGTAAAAGAAAGTCAATTTCGGAGATTAAGTTCAGTGAAAAGTCTCAGATAAGTGGCTTAACAGTAGTTGCACCCTAAGGTATAAATATTCACTGATTACCACACAGATAATATTCGCATCATCCAATAAGAGTATTGAACACATAGAAAATATGAACTCTTAACAAATATTTATGTATGTCATAACATTCACATCTACATTAAAAAAATCATAATTATGACACTGTTCCTCTAATGAAATCCATAATTATATGACTAGTCCTACAAGCTTATGACTTACACATGATATAGATTGTACTGATATTGATTGTACTGGATAAACATGAACTGAACTTGTAGCAAACGACACCAACTCCAATAACACAAATGCCATACATATTTGAATTAATGGTAGGTGTTAAAGATTACTGGCTATGCACATCATATTTCATTTGTTTTTAGAACCATTTTATCTTTTACTCTCTTAATAATCAAGTTTACATCATAAGTTTTGCTATATGAAATACATGCATTCAAGATTTAAATCATGGAGGTCCGACAACTTATGTTACTTTTACATAACATTATACTGAAAATTTTACCTTCATCCAAGTAGTTGGTTTTAAGCAAAGGCTAGACATAATTTAGCCGTAGATTACATCAATTTTAAAGAGCTGACATTTTTAGTGCACACAAAGTACACATACTTGAATCATAAAGCTGATCCTTATACATTAGTAAAGTGTGTTCATTTCAATTTAATTTATTGTAGAAGTATGCAAAGGATTGTTGTTATTTTCTTTTTTTGCCAAGGGACTAACAAAAATTATGGATTTTTAGCGCATTAACCGACAAGGATTCTAGAATGTTAAACCATCAAATAGCAGTATTAAATTACAATCATAGAAATCAACAAGATTTTAGCTAACAAACAATATGAGTTTTCTAAACCCAATCGTTGACAAATTTTCCATGGAAATCTGAAAATACCTTTGATAAACATTAATTTTTTATATCTCAAATCGAAATTTGATGTACTTCACAAATTTACCTAAAGCATTGCTTCTGAGATTCTGATTGCTCCTTCAATTTGATGCTTTCGTCCTGGATAGTAACCTCCTCTTACTGAGGGAAGGTGAGATCGGAATAAGGATCGATGGAGGATTGAAAATTTTCATAGAAATAGAAGTTGGATATGAGCGAGAGAGTTCCGACTTCCTAGCCAAATCTAAAAAGATAACTAATAATTTAGGAAAAATTGATGGGAGTAGAAGCATGCGATAACGAATTAGGGTTGTCATTTAGGGATTTTCAGAGTTTTCCTTTGAACCGTAATTATTTTTTGATGGAAGAATGACACTAGAAGGAAAGGGAGGGGCTTAGGGTGAAAATTACAATGAAAATTTGGAATTGGAGCCTAAATGTTTCGGCTTGGAGCCAAATTAACTTTCAACTTCCGGTTTTAGATCTAGAAAATAGAAATCACAGTCACTATAACAAAATATGTTATTCATAACGCCATTTAATAACTTGTTAGCCTGAAGTGTTATTATTTACAATTAATTTTATGCATCTCACGTCAATTTCATTTCGCAATTGTTGTAACGCTCCGTACCCTCTTGTGAAATTTCCATCTCCCTCCAACACCATTTTGTTTCCCTCCTCCCGTAGAATTATTTTCTGTTTTCCATCTCAAAAGCATTTCGTCTCCTACCGCAGAATCAAACTTCGCTCTACCTCGAAAACCACAAACTTACCTCTTGTTCTATGAGAAATCAAACTTCGCTCTCTCATTCCGAAGAGTCTGCATCGATTGTCTTCCTAATCTCCGCATCTGAAGAAAATGTGTTGGAACCCTAATTTCGATTTCGATTTTGGTAAGCACAACTGTGAATAAAATTATTATAGAAGAAACTATATTATTTTCTTTGATTTGGTAATTACCTGCGGAAGCTGTTTCTATAATGATCATAACTGTATTTATTTTGTTATATTTTGATTTTCTTTGATTTGGTAATTACTGGCGGAACCCTAACTTCGCTTTCTTTCCAATCAAACGCCTAATCCTGTGCTGCCACTACTCAAATACGATGTTCTCGCCCAGTCAATTCTTCCATCGGAAAGGTAAACTTTTAATTCCATCACAGATGAGTGGAACGGTAGTTCCTCTTTTGAAAATTGATGTGCTCACCCAATTTTTTTCTAATGATTATTGGTACAAGCTCTGACGTAGTCGTAGCACTGATTATTGTACCCGCATCTGTTATTCCTATGTTTTCACCGTATTAATTCCTACATCCTACCTTGGACTGAATCTTAATTATTTTTTTCCAACCGTATACTCACCTCCCCTCCACTTCACAATGATATGGTACATTCTAGCTTTGCTCTTAAGTATGGTATTACGTTGCTACGCTGTAATGTAAGAAGTTCCGTACAAAGTTGTATTTTTATTCAGCTGAATTCTTGCTTCTCTTTAATTCCCTCTGTTATCTCCTTTATCTGCTGTTAATATATTTCTCCTGGTTTGTCACTCTTTCCATAGCTAATTGGTTGGAACTTCTACGTAAAATCTAGAAGGTCGGTCTCTTTAATCATTTAGTTGTACAATGCACATGAGTTTATGGCTGTGTAGTAAATCTGTTACCATTTACGCGAAAAGATAACTTATTGTATTATTATTTTTTTGCTCTTCCTATGCTAACAAATTCATATTTTCATTTTTTATATGCAAATTTCCTTTGTGTACAATATCCCTGCTTGGAAACCCTTTTCAGACCTTACGCTGATATGTCGAACGTGGTAACCTCATCTGGCATGTTACGCGATTACAGTTAAGTAACATATAATGGCGTACATTACACATTATACTTATTTCGACTGATTTCAGTTTACATTTATTTTCAGTATGACTGAGAAATAAATGTTATGCATGTCCACCAAATTCATTAAGTTTAAGGGGTGGAAAAATCAAATGAACTGATTGCATACAATATTTTCTGTGTATTTTATTTTTTACTTATACATATTTCACAATTCAAATCAGTTGTTCCATGGATCGGGTGCTTCCTTATGTGGTTTACAATCGGAATTTGTATACTCCTTTATTAAATATTTTTAAATTTGAGTATGTCTGACGATTATGCTACCCCAATACGCATTAATATTTTTTTTTACATTACTCTCTTTTCTTCTTTCTGCATGTTTATAAATTCATTACAATTTTTATTGCTTCCTTCATTTTTATACTGATTCACCTATATATTCCCTCATTGTTTTCGAAACAGTAAATTAAGACATTTTTTTATATTCAATTTATCTGCTAACTCCATTCCTGGTTTGATTATTTGACCGGATATGATATTCTTAAACTTCCATTCTTACTTGCTCATTTTGAGTTTCGTACATTTTAGGATTTTATAGTTTGTGCAAGTTCCATACCAAATAATAGTAAGTAAATTAAACATTAAACTGTTCCTATACTTTTGTTACCATGCAGATCACCCTACTTTACAGTAGGGGGTATATACGCACATAGAGAGAGAGACACACACAACAAGACAGATATATATGTTGATTGTTGTATGCATGACTCTTTGTCCATTCCAATTTAGAGATAAGTTCACTCATAACCTTGGTGGAAAAATACCATTTGCACAAGCTATTCATGAGAGGTGACTTTTGAATGGGAAATTAGAAATCAATTACACATAGATATCAAGGTATTATCTTTTTTTGTTCATTTTTTTAAACTACTGTTAATGTTAATAAAACTTGATTTTGATTTATAAATCCTTTATTTTAACTCTGGGTTGTCAATATTACAGAAACATAGACAATCATTTTAATAATGGGTAGGATTTATATATGTAACAGTTTGACAAGGATTTGATTTTTTTAGGCTAGTTGTTAGAAGAATTTACACTATTCTGCTTTTGTTTACTTTAGTTTATGTGTTTCTGTCTCACATTTTACACTGTACACTTAATATATTTCATTACAAGTTCTTGAGAGCTTACCTTATATATATATATATATATATATATATATATGTATGTATGTATAATGTTTCAGTTAAACAAAACGGTTATATATTTCTATGTCCGTAGATTGATATATTTCTGTATGCTCAATTACACCTGCTGCCTGTATTTGTAAACACTGTTCTACTTTAAGTTACTGTAGCAAGAACCGATGGATTGTTTGATTATTTGTACAGGTATGAATTTACTGAAGTTATCACGCAGTCACTTCAAGCAAATTTGAATCCAGGGAAAGCAGCTCAGAAGATTGGAGTACTTGCTCATAACGGCTATAGGCCGCTATAAAAGACCAGTTCTGTTGTAGTGAGTGAAAGGAAAAATGCCCTATAGAAAACAACTAAGATTAATTATTAAATTTAATTAGTTAATATTAGTTACTGATTAACAAATATATTTGTCCAACCTTTTAGAAAAAGTTAGGGGCAAATAGATACTTTTAGAAGAAAAAAAGTTGTTAAATATTTATAAGAAAAATCACTTGACAAAAAAGTAGTTGAAAATAATTTATAGCTTTTAGAAAATAGTGAAAATAATAACTTGTATGGTAATGTTTGAATTTTACGAATTTCAAAATTCTTTCATATTTATTCAAATTCTTATTTTTTTAACTTTGAACATTTTGTTTTTCTTAATTACTAATTATTTATTGTTAATTAATACATACTAACCAATTTCTTAAAAGTAAATAATTATTAATGATTTCCCGATAGTAATTTCTTTAGTTGTATCAATGATTACTTATTATTCATTGATTATCAAAATAAATTTAATTAAAAAGTGAATATTAATCTATTTTATTAATTATTATTGCCTCTTATTTATATTTTATAGTAATTAATTATTAATCAATACTAACTGTTGATATTATTTACTTTTAATAGTAACTATTTATTATTTATTATTAATATATTATTAACATTAATTATTTAAAATTTATACTTACTTATTAATTACTAAGTAAAAACACATATGTAAAACATTTTATAAATAATAAATATTAAAGTCCTTTTCAAATCTCTTCAAAAACTATTGTAAAATAGCATCAAAATTTTAACGATGGTAAACAGTCTCTATCTGCAACGGAATTTAGTGTTAAATTTTTTATGATGGTAAAGTTCTGTAATTTCCAATGATTTAGCGACAGAAATTAGATTCGACGATAATAATTTAAAATAAGTTGACATATAAAATCCAAAATATTATCCCTTACAAAGTCCACGAAAATCCATCGCTAATTTGCGATGGAATTTTCCGTTGCTAAAAATCTGCCGCTATACAGCTTTTCTTGTAGTGTGATTATAGGATATTTTCCTAAGTATTAAAATAAGATAGTTTTGAAACTAATCTTATGTTAAATAAGAAATAGAAGCTATATTCGTAATATTAAAAGATTTAAGAGTTTAAATTAACATTCGTTGACTGTTTTTAATTTAAGAGGCCAAGTAATGCCGAGTACTAAATAAATGAACCCAACTTATTTTATTTTGTTTATTTGATAGTTAAATAACCGACTATCAAACCTGACCTATACGATTGTTGGCACAGAAAGACTGGGATCTAATTTATATTCGAAAACCATTCCAAACTAGAAAATACGTGAAGATGCTAATTCAAGATGGAGCAATTGAAGATCGTGGATCTTCATAAGCGGAAGGATTACTTGTCAAATATCCTTTGGCCATACAACCAGAGGTATTCTGACGTGATTCAGTCATGGTTGAGAATTTACGGATTGCAAGGACTACTCGCTACTGATCCTTGGGGTGATACCTATATTAGAATGTGTTTGGAGGGTGCCTTCAGTTCATCCTATTCCTTGATGACTTGTATGGACGAATATCTGACGGAGTATTTCCAAAGTGGTCACGTACACTGATTTCTTCAAACATACCATAGTTGATGGCGGAGAAAAGGCTTTTCTCTAGCCTAATAACTTGGGTATTTTTTGGACGTCAATTCGTGATATTGTAATCACCCGGTTGTTAACCACCTAATTAACTAAATTTAATTAGAGATAATTTATGCTAGATTGTGATATATGGAATTCAATGGTAAAATTAAAACTATTTTTGTGAATAATTCAATTTTTTAATTTTTTTAATCTTAAGATAGTTCTGGAAAAAGTTTTAAAAATAGATAAATGTTTGGGCTTGGATATATTGTTCCAAAATAAATTTTTCTACGTGAAATCCTAATAGAAAGGAAGGGTTAAAAGTGTGAAAAGATCGATAGAACTTCAATTCATTTAATTAAAACTTGGGTTTGGGCCAAATTAAAATTCAACCCATTGGTGCAAATAAGATGAAGTTGCTCACTTATTTATTTCCAAATGAACCATTCGCTCATTTGTTCCAGGTAGCGAATAATAGAAAGTTTCTCAAAACAAGGAAAACCCCAAGCTTCACAAATCCCCAATTTTAAGTCTTCTAGGAATTAAAAGAAGGTAAGCTCCAACACCTCTAGTAAATTAATTAGCGTTTATAATTTGTGATTTTATCTTTGCTTTTTGTGATTTCAAACATGATAGGTAATGATATTTCATGTTATGCTTGTGTTTTGATAAATCTGAGAATTTAAACCCTCTTTACCAAAAAATCGAATTTAATTCATATGGAGCTTAAAAATTACCAAATTTTACTATATTCTTTCTGACATATTTCAGAATTTCTACCAATTTTCATGGATATTTATTAAGATTTGATATGTTAAACATGGTGATTTTCGAGAAATTTTTTTATAAAATCAGGGCAGAAAAACGTAGGTTGGTTTAAAATTCATAACTAAATGTAAAAAATTCATAAAATCATGAAATTTGGATATGTTGTTACCAACTCATATGTGCATCCTCAAAAAAAAATTCGTTAGAAAATATTAATGTTTACTATGTTAAATTTACTCTCTTCCAGGGACAAAAATCTTGGTTATTTTTGGTTACTTGGCTTGAAGTTAATTTTTATGGCTATGAAGCTCTTTGGAAACTAAGGTGAGTTGTTCGACTCACACAATCTATCTCTAATTAGTGTCTTTCATGTTAGAAATTTTGGCTTTGATATGGTTGATTTGATGATTGATTTTGTTGCAATATGATTTTGGATTCAAGTGATTGTTTGATTTTATGTGCTGGAAAATAGGGAAAATATCACTACTGTAAAATAATGATAAATTATAGTTAAATTATCCAAATTGACTCAATATTTTTGCAGTAGAAATCTATTTCAATTTACTACAACTTTTTCCTTTAGGCATTTTTCGAAATTATGACTTTTATGATGTTAAAAACCAGTTTTAAACTGAGCATGTAGCCCAGGCCTGTGTAATAATCAAAGTTGATAGCTGAGAGTAAAACGGGCATAACTTGCATAACTTTTGAGTCACGTATCGAAATTTGATATATTTTAATATCTGGAAAGCTAATAGTATAAGGTAGAACTTTCATTTGTTGCGTTTCTATTGATTTTGGAGTTTAAATGGTGAAAAACTCATTTGTTTGTCGCTGGGTTGTGGTTAGGAAATCATAAAAATACTTAAAAAGGAGAATTTGTTTTGGCCATAACTTTTGAGCCACTTATTGGAATTTGATAATTCTTAATGTTTTGAAAAGCTAAGAGATTAAGCTACAACTTTCGTTTATGGTGCCCCTTGTGATTTTGGAGTTTAAATGATGAAAAACCCATTTGTTTGTCGTTGTCCTGTCGTTGAGAAATTGTGTCAATATTTAAACATGTGAAATTGTTTTGGTCATAACTTTTGAATTACTTATCGGAATTTAATAGTTTTTGATGTTTTGGAAAGCTAAGAGTTTTTTCTATAATTGTATGGATTAAGTTTTGTTAAATTATATGCTTAAGCAAACTGAAATTGCAATTTAAAACTGAGAGCTTTATTATGAACTTTTAGAAACAATAAAAATAGTTTTGTGAACAACTAAGTAAGTGTTTTAAACAATGGAATTCAGAAGAGATAATAGTTTTGATAATCTTAATTCTATAATATGGAATGAGCTAATTTTCGACTTAATGTTACCGATCGTTTTATATTCTCTTGTGAAACATTTTGTTGAAAATGGTTTATTCCAATGAATAGAATGTTGAAGTGGAATTTGCTAATTCTTGAAGAATACTAGAACCCAACTGAGTAGTATGGGATGCTCATGTTAGATTCTTATAATCGATTTTGAGATAGTAATTAACACTTTAGGTTTGTATTCTTTTATGGTGTGTGACAAGTGGTCTCTAGATCGTAAGAGAATATAATTCAGGTTTTCCGGGTATATCCATAATAAGTGAAATTTACTAATTCTCAGTAAATACTTGTGTTTCACTAGATGGTATGGGACGTCTATGTTAAACTATAGTGGTTACTGTGGGTGATAGTATTTGCCACTTTAGAGTTCACTTTCTTTTGGTGTGCGGCAAAGGCTGCTAGATCCTTGAGAATGTTACTTTTGGATTTCTTTTCAAACTTGTAAATATATAAAGATTGAAAAATTCATTATTATAAGAGATTGGACTTATATGTCTACTTTGGTTAGTAAATCTTTTAAATAAAATAATGATTAATATGGATTAGTGAAGTCATAGTTACCACTATGTTTTTAATAGTTGAGATTTTTTTCTTTGATTATTGAGATCAGAAATGTGGTTCCTCAATCGCTTAGATCGAGCAAGCGAGATTTCGATCTACACGATTGTTTCTATGTTTCCACAATCCCTTGGACTGAGCATGTAATTCCTTGGTCTCAATAATCATAGAAATGGATTGTATTGCTTGTTTTGTTATGTTCCCTCGATCCTAACGATCGTGCATGAGTTCCAGATTACTTGTTTTATTGTGTTTCCTCGATCAGGTTGATTGAATATCAGTTCCTCGGTCTTAGTGATCATGCATGAGTTCCCGATCTTTGGTACCAGATCGGTATGAGGGATACCATCTGGCTTCGAGACCATCTTGGATTTTGGAATGCATGTTTCTTTGTTCGATATGTTGATTCTTGTTCTTCCTTGGTAATTTGACTGAGAAAGAGAGTTCCTTGATCAGGCCGGACATGAATGAGTTGTGTTAACTTGTCATTCTTATAATAGTTCCTCGATTAGGTCGGTCATGAATGTGTCATGCTAACTTGTCGTGTTTATAATAATTCCTTGATCAGGTCGGTCATGAGTGAGTTGTGTTAACTCATCATGCCTATAACGTGAACTTGTGATGAGGATAAAAACCATAATTGGAAACCAAACATACATAATTGTGAAACAATAAATTATTGCTACTATCAATTTGTGGTTGAACTAAATTTTATTTATATGTTATATGTATGGATCTCACTTTTCAGATATTTAGAGATAGACTGATCCAGAATTTTGTGTTTCTAGGTCAGACCGAAATTTTCAGGTTTATAGGATGCTCGGACTTTTGGGCAGGTGAGCTAGCCATGGATAGACATATTGAGACCCTTAGTTTATCCATTGCAGGATACTCACCAGATGTACTATGAGATGTATTTGTTAAGATAGTGATTTATTTTGAAAGGTGTAGAATGTAAAACTAGAAGTATATTTTGTGGACTTACTGTGAGTACGCTATGACATGGGATTTCTGTTATGATCTGTGATTGTTATGTGGTTGATATATTGTTCTGGTTAAGTTGAATCAGTGTGTTTATTACCTTGTATTAATACTGAACACGTCAAATTCAGATCAGACATTAAGTAAAGAGGTATAAATGATGTGTTAGTGTTAGTATAAAGATATATTCACATTCGATGGCCCCTATCAAGATGTATTCTCCGGATTAGCAGACGATGTTACTTGTAATGCCCTTTGGTAAACTAGGTATAACAGTGGGGACGTTATAGATATCCAGTAGATCTGACGATGTGGCATTCAGAGTGAATGACGATATGATATTCTAAAGGTAATGTTGACCTCAAGCCTCATCAACTAGGAAATGACACAAAATCGGGTCATTTGCACTATCAAAAAGGTATATCATTACCTGATCTGGAGAAATCAAATGACTTCGGTAGTCCCTTTTTATTTTTGTATGTATGCTATCGGTTCGGTTGGCTGGCCCCCAACCGTGGAAATGATATATTCGGTACTCTCAAGCAAAGTGAGGGGTTGGTCAAGTTTAGCCTCGGTTGCAAGATGTTCTTGTTGAACTCCATGTATTCCTCTCCAGAGGTACATTGTCGGGAAGGTGGTCCCATACCTTGCCAGGAAATCCATTCTCCAATAAGCGTGCACGATTTTGATTGTATACTATGTATGTAGAGCGTGAGATGCAAGCATTCTGCTGGATTGATATTTACACGTATTTAGACACTATCATAATATCAGAAAATATATTGATTTTAAAAATGTTTTGAGTTATCGTAATGTAAAACCCATCCGTATTTATGTGTGAATGTGGTCGTACGATTATCCTTTTCTTTCGAAAAGACTTTGACTTTAAAAATCAAGTTGTGTGATACCTTTAAACTTAGTGTGTTTTCTCACTCTGGTTCACTAGACTGATCCGGAGTTTGTAATGCTCAGGTTAGACCGGGTTGTACAGGTTCAGGTTATCGGATGCAGTGAAGAGATGAACTGGAAGAGTCCATACGTATCTTATATGTATTCCGCTGTGTGATTGTATACGTGGACAAGTTATTATAACTGTCCAGATGTGTTCATGTACTCTGATGATTGTAAGTATTTTTCAAAGCTCTCCATAAAGATTTATTTCTATATTATATTTTGTTCCACTGTGATGTGAGACTCTGATCATGTGTTGGTTCTTCTTCTATCCTACTACTTCTTTCTTTCCTATCTGATCCTCTAACTTCTTTCTATTGGCATCTGAGGTTCCAGTGCACTTTGATTTGGACATGAGTTGTCATTGTCAGTTCAAAGGGTATGAGAAAATCGGTATATTACAGTGGTATCAGAGCAATGGTTTAGTAATAACCTTGGCTCTATGGTGCAACTCGATAAAGATAGGGATAGTAATACCCTAGACTGAGTTGAGTGTGTATATATGAGAGTGCGTATTTGTAAATTTTATATACAAATGTTTTGCAATGTGTTGTTTGATCAGTTCAAGTGTTGAGAAGCACTGAATTGGCGATGGATTACAATATTGTTTTGTAAAGGAGGTAAATGCAATAATTTTACCGAAAATGCATTTTTATATAGAAAAGAAATAATTTTACAAATTTATTGAGATATTGTTGTGTTTGACTGATTTGAATGAAATTCAAATTGGATTATAAATGTTTTAATTTAACCCGAAGATTTCACCTATAAAATTTGTGAGTGAGGATTTAATTTGGAATTAAATGGATCAGGATTTAACTTAAAGATAAGTTAAAACAGAATGAATTGGAATAGATGGTTTTCGAAACAAAATCAGAACGGGGATTATAAAATGAAAGTGTAGTGATTGAAAAATCAATCAGTTAATTGAATTTGAAATTGGAACTTAACTTAGTTATGTGGAGTTAAGAACGATATTGAAATTTAATAAAATAGATTTGGGAGTTGGAAACTTAATGAATAATAATTAAATAGAAATCAACCGGATGTTAACCAATTGATGTTCAAATATGTCAAACTAAAGTAAATAATAATATTGAATGTAAATTCAATTGGTTTGTTTATGTTGATTGTGAATTGTTTGTTATTGGAAGATATATTGTTTGAGTAGAAATAATCAACATTTTATTGGAGATGAATGAACTTAATTGAAAAATGAATTCTAGAATTATAAATTGAAATGAAACCACATATGAATTAAAACTTGGTGATGTAACCTTGGATTGTACAAACTGAATTGATATTTCATATTTAGTTCTTGGAAATTGTGAAGTTATACTTGTTAATCAGTGGAATTTCATTTAAAATTTCATGTAATTGTCACTTACATGTTGAACTGAGATAAGTACAGATACCAGAAGGCTAGAGGATTAATTTTGGTTGTGTATATTGCACGTGTATTGAGCTAGCATGCTCAACAACGCTCGTAAAAGGTACGCCTAAGCGAAAATATAATTTTTGGGTTTTGATTTTTTTTTCCAATCGTATGAGCCAATATGTATATATTTATTACGATTTATTGTTCCTGTGATATCACAGAAGTCCCTCTGTACAGGGGAGACTCTGCCGAATGTTTTCGGGAATTTAAAGTGTTAGAAAATTTTCGATATTATTGAAAATTTATATAGATTATAATGATTTGGTTTTTGATTAAAAATAAATTGGAGTTTTGAAAAGTTAATGGGTTTGAAACGTTCTTTCCACCTTAGTAATTTCGGGGACGAAATTCTCTTAAGGGGAAAGGAATGTAATGTCCCGTATTTTTGATAGTTAGATATTAAAATTATTTTATTATTTTAAATATTATATTTGGAATATTAATGAATTTTAATATTGATTTTGTTTATTAAAACAAAATTTGAAATGTAAATCTATATTTAATTTGAAACAAGCTCATACGTCGCAGCAGTTCATAACACTGAGTTTTGAACTTCAATTGAATATAACGGATCCGATATAAGTCGAAATTTTGTGAAATAAGACATGTTAAGATCTTACTGATGATAATTTTCTAATGAAAGAGAAAATTCGAGATTTCATATTGTAGATTGTTAGTTATGTCCAATTCAAAATTTAAAATAGTCACTATAGAAATCGTTATTAAAATATAACGTTTATTTAGTAAATTTAAAAACTGATTTTTGAATTACTTAACTTAGAAATTATGATATTGAGTTTTAAAATCTGTGTTGGTTTATATTGGGAGATATATGATAATTTTATTTGGATATATACGTTAATAATAATTTATTACTATTTAATTGAATTATTTAAGAATTTATATAATATTTTATTCGATATTATATAAGCGTAAAAAATATCCATTTTGCAAACAGCCTCGGTTTTCGATGAAATTAGTTTCATTGCAACCGTATCGTTAAATTACTGTAAGAAAATCAATTTTCGTGGCAAACAGAAGTCGTATGTGACAATGGTAGCCAAAAACGTCTCTGTTTTTATTTAATCGTTTATATTATTTAGACATGGGTAACTTTAAAAGAATAAATGACTAGCCAAACAAACTCCAATTTTAATGAGATAATTTTCATTGGATCCATGAGGAAAAGATCGAGTAGAATGTCAAAGTTTCAAGTTTATTGGATTCATTGTATGATCGTGGAAAATTTAAATGCTTAATTTTTCATCGATAATTAGAATGAACTTTTTACAAATGACATCGGAATTCGACGAAACATGTCCCATCGGGTTCAGAATATTTTTTTATGTTAGGATTAGGCGTTTTCATCTCGATAAGATGTAATATGTAGTGTTTTTAGTATGATACTTCAAGTGTAAGTTAATATGTAATATAATAATAATTAATTTTGTCCTAACTTTCCCGGTCAAATTAAAGCCCACGGTCAACCCAACATTTCCGTCTCTACCATATTTTCTACGATCCATATTCTTCGATCCTTTCCTTCCTTCTTTTTCCCAATCCATCAGCTAAAATCGAAAACTCTCAATAGAGAAAATATCGAGCTAGGCAAGCTCTTCAACTTGAACGATCAAGATTGTTAATGGCATTCTCTGGTGATAGAATCTTGGTCTCAAAGCATTCGCATTTCGACGAAATTTGGGGCAATCGAGGATGATTCGGGTGACGTGGCTTGGCGAGCAGGCAGACGGTGGAGTAGCACAACTTTCGATGATGGCTGATCGACATTTGGGTGAAGGATGGTGGCGCAGCGCTTGTGAACGTGAGCGTGGTTTTGGGTAGAACGACTGCATGATGGAAAACAAAGGAAGCAATATACTTGTGCATGGGAATATTCTAGTCAGGCATTTCTGTTTTGGGAATAAAAGAAATTACGTGAAGAAAGTAACACAACTGGGTGCAGTGATGAAGTGAAGCTTGCGTGGGTTGAACAATGCAGAAGGAGGAAGTATTGGGTATTTTAGAACAGCAGGAGGACTGCATCGAATTAGCAGAGAATAGAAAAAAAGGGTATGTAACAACCCGGAAATCTGAGCCAATTTAAAAATTTTATTTTGGCAATTTTAATGAATTTTGAATATTTAAAATGAATTATTTTAAATAATATCAACGAGAAATTTCTTTTGAATAGAATTAGAACGTATATATTTATATAGATCGTCGTTAGAATATAAATATTTATTTTAAATATAAAAGGAACTGAAAATGGCGCGGTAGTTCGATAATTCGATTTCAAAGTTCAAATGAATGTACAGGATTCAAAATAAACCGGATTTTAGCAAAACCAAAAACAATAGAATCTAATTGAGAATATCTTTCTAACGAATCCGAAAAATCGAAATTTCATAGCGGGAATCAAAAGTTACGTCTAGTTGAAAATTCAGAATAGTCGCTATGGAATTTCAGCCCTTGAAAATAGCCATTTTGCAAACGACCTCGGTTTTCGACGAAACCACTTTTGTTGGACCCGTGATGTCAAATTATTGCTAGGTTTAAAAATTCGTAATTTTTCGAATCAATATGTGAGCGTGGCAAAGGAAAACGCATTTGACCAATTCCAGTTGATTTTAATCGACTGGAAAATGGCCATTTTTCAAACGGTCTCAAAATTCGATGAAATTAGTTTTGTTAGGACCGTGTCGTCAATACAAAATTAGAAATAATTTTTCTGGAATTTTTAGAGACTATATGTGTCCTGTAAATTGAAATGTACGTTTAAAATTCAATATATGGATTTATATTTTAAATTCAACGAAAACTGACCGTAATGGTCGAATTGGCCAACGATACATATCCCAAAGCATTCGGGATATGGGTAATTAGCTAGGGGCGACAGTTGTTGGGTTTTAGTTGGAGTTCGTTTCGAGAAACATGAATTTTCGAAAATGAAAGAAATTAAATATAATGTATAATATACTCACCCCTTAATTCTCTCACCTCCCTCACTCAGTCAAAGGAAAAAATAAATAAATAAAAAATCCGTTGACCCTCTCCCCCATCAGTCCCCCCCCCCCAAATCGACGATCGACGCTCCACCCTCGCCCCCCCTTCCGCCGCCATCACCTCCAATCGCCCGACGTTCCTCCCCTAACCCTCCTCTCTCCAACGCTACGAGACCCGAACACCCAAGACCCCCATCGTGAATCCGATGCCCCAAGCCCTAGCGTGCCTCCCCTCTTCCATACGCCGCCGCTACCCCCATCTCGATCGCCCCCTCCTCCTTCCCCGACCTCTCCTCCGTTCGATGCTCCCAGAAACCCCACCCATCCAAAATCCGCTGCCTCTTGTATTCCACCACCGCTACTTTCTCTCACCATAGCCCCTCATCGAAGCCTGAAGCCGCGCAGACCACCACGAACCGAAACACCAAAAATCATTGTAAGTAAATCCGATTTTAATCCTTTAGTAGGTTAAAATTTTATTTTTAAAACAAGGTTATATTTTTAACTTGCAAAGATTCGGTTTTTATTATATATGAAAAGCTTTAATCTATAGAATAGAAAAGGAATGAATTTTTTTAAATGAAAAGATAGGATTTTTCATATAATCAAAAAAAAATAACATAGAAGTTCAAAACTATGATTTTTAATAATAAAAATATAATTTCTAAAGAGTGGCGATAATAAAAATATGATTTTTATATAGTGACGATAATAAAAATATGATTTTTAAAAGATAGAGAAAATAAAAATTCGATTTTTATTTGAGTAGCGAAATAAAAATTCGATTTTTATAAATGAAGTAGTAATGTAAGAATATATAATTTTTATATATAAAGTGCCATTATAAAAACGTGATTTTTAAAATGAACATCATATTAAAAATATGATTTTTGCTATGAACAGCGTAAAAAGAAGTGAGATGAAACGGATATAAATCAATAGGGAATTCAGATAGTTCGGAAATGAAATGGCGGAGTGTAACCCCAAGGTGAGAACTCCTCACTTTAAATCTTATTTTCTAGTTATAAAAATTATATACTAGGATGCAGACGGTGCTTAGCAGCACCCGACACCCGTCGTCCACAGACCATGGACGGCTTGTATGCTTGTTTGATGTGTTGTAATGTTTGTTTGTGATATTGATATGAAATTGATAAAAGAATATTCATATGTTGAAATAAATTAATTATCGTTAAAAATATAATTTTTAACGGGAATATGAATATAGTGAATGTGAATAAATCAATATTCATTTACAAACCGGACGGTTTGTTTATGTACACCTATTTGAAAGACATTGATTAGGATGATAAATTTTACACGTCGCCCAATTGCACAAATAATATTCAGTGTTTGTGGATTGAAAACCCCACACGGGTGTTGGGATGATATTCGGCGTACACTAATCCCAATTATTTAGTTGTATGTCGATCGATTGGTCGACAGACTGTGTGAGCGTTAATTATTTATATTTGATGCTTATGCAGTTGTGTGGTGCACTTTGGATGATGGTTGATTATTTATCGTTGCTATTATATACATGTGTTGTATGGAATCCGTATAATTAACATTATATGGTAATTGATTGGGCCTCATTCCAAATGGGAAAATAAAGAATATTATAAAATATAGATTCATGCGTTGACAGTACTCATTTGTTGAGATTAGTCATGTGTTGAAAGAAATATAGATTCATGTGTTGAACGAAATATTTTAACAATAAAATTTACATCTATATCATATAAAATTAGAAACTAACTGGAAAATAGATAAGATGAGTGGTCTCCTAGGTATTGATCTGATGTTGGTTTCGGCCTTCGGGGTTAATACTTAGGGAATCGTTCTCGTACTAATTTACGGTTAGAGTTTGATTAGAAATTAAACGACAGAAATCGTAATTTTATAAAATATATTAAATAACAAAAATAGTTACGTGTTGACAGTACTCATGTGTTGAGATTAGTCATGTGTTGAAAGAAATATAAATTCATGTGTTGAATAGAATATATATTCATTTGTTGAATAGAATAACGGAGTTATTGAAAAATATACAGCCGTGTTGATTAGAGATGCGCTATTTTGACGTGAACGATATTTATATCGATTATATTCGTTTTTATAATGAATATTGAAAAGAGATTTAAAAATCAAATATTTAGAAATGAATTCGAATTGAATTGAATATAAAATGAATTCAAATTGAATTGAATATAAAATGAATTTGAATTGAATTGAATATAAAATGATTTTGAATTGGAATGAACTCAAATCGAATTGAAAACGAACTGAAATTGAATTGAAATCGATTTGAATTAAAATCAAATAGAAATGAATGTAAAAAGAATTTATAATGGAAAATTCAATTTTGATTTGAATTTGAAATGAAGGTTGAAATTGTTTTTGAAACAAATTTGAAACGATTTATAAAATTCGTTTTAAAAGGAAATCGATGAAATATAATATATATATATATATATATATATATATATTATATATATAATGGCCTGAATATAACGCGCCGCGCCGCGACAGTTCATGAATTTCGACCATTGGCTTCGAACGGACATTACGGGAGATCCGGCCGTCGGATTCTCCTAAAACCGGAACCGTTGGGTTCGTATCGAAAAGAGCTTTCTAACGAATACAAGAAATTTGAAATCTAACGGTTGGATTTAGATAAGTCAAAATCAATTTCAGAAAAGTTCGATGTAAGTGCAGTTCGATGGCCGTTGATGGAAATCGACTGTACGGGCCTTGATAAAATAATTAAAAATATCAATAATTTGTGTAGAATCATAAGAAATGATTTGGGAAAAATTAGGATGAAAAACCCTATATTTGAAAAGATAAAAATAGATTTTTATCGAAATGAACTAGTTTTGAACTAAAATTAAAACCCATTTATTTTTAAATGAATAAATTGGATTTGAAATGGGTTTTAAATAACCAGAATTTCTAATATATTTTATTGGAATTGAATTAGAATTGATTTGTGGGTTTATCATGAATGGTGTTTTAAATAACACTTGTTCTTTAACCCGACAATAAATAGGATGTGATTTGGGTTTTTTGTGAACTGTGTTTTAAATGACATTAGTTCTTTAACCCAGTAAAAGGAGTTTTAATGAGTCTGTAATTAGATTGAAATGTGAATTGATAATTTAAATTATCAAATCTGGAAAGTGAGCGAGAATGGAGTATCACCAGTTTTGCTCCAAAGCGATAGTTAAATCTTTAATTAGATTTGAACGTAAAATGGTAATTCATTTTACCGACAACACCGTGCTGTTAGATATGAAGTATTACCAGTTTTGCTTCATGGGATGAATAGGTTGGGATTGGGAAATAAAATAAATAATTACTTCGGTGTGGTTCGCTAATCCCGACTAGTTTGGAAAACCATAATATGGTTTGAAATGACATCCAAAGAAAGATTAAAGAATAAATTTAAAAGAATTTATCTTTGATAAAATTAATGGGAACCTTTCCCTAAGAATGTGAAATTTAGAAGCTAACTGGAGGTTAGCTAAGAAGGATGGTTTCCTGGGTATTGATCTGATGTTGGTTTCGGCCTTCGGGGTTAAAATTTGGGGAATTGTTCTCTTGCTAATTTACGGTTAGTGGCTGACGAATTGGAATGAGGCGTATGTTGTGTTTGTGTAACATTTGTTTATTATATACGCAGGTTATTCAGAAAGGCTGGGTTTATACCCATTCCGAATAACTGATTCGACGATAAGTCAAAGAACAAAGATGGTGATTGAAGACCAGAAGTCTTCACGTCGTTTGGGTGATTACTGATGATCTTGATTGGGTTGTACACCCAAGATGAGGGAATCAGTTGGTGGTCGTCCAGACGTACTTGGAGATCGATGGATATGCGAGGAAAGTGCCTCCGGTTTCGTTCAGACCCAGAACGAACTTGTAAATGGACTGTGTGTCTGACATTGGATTTTATTCTGTGTTGATTCATCTCTATTAAATATACATCTATTTGGCAGCGGAGAATTTATTCTCTATATTAACGCCCTTCTCTGAGACGTACGAGCTCAGAGGTTGTATATCGACAGACATCAGTCGCATGGAGTGAATTTCCAGTGTGGCACGCCTAAGTGGCAGATGATCAAGGCTTCTGTTGAAAAGCAAAGTCTTGTGGTTGGTGATCAAAGCACGGCCTACGTGGCATAGCTTTGTGTATAACATGAATTCGCGAGCCTCACACCTCGGTATGAGTCAAAAACAGGATAAGAACCGCTGGGAGAACACGACGTTTCTTTCTAGTTACGGTGGTGTCAGTGCTTAAACTGGCTGACATTTATATTATTTTCACCTTTGTGGTTGTTGGATTGCGAGGCGCCTCGATTTTAGGTCTGTAAGGACCAAGAAATGTGTGTTCAGGAATAACTAATCCTCAAACGTAAGGGAGGACCGGCCCAGCCGATTCCAGTGGTTACCCAGAGTGCGTAGTCCCGAGGCATTTGCTAGAGTGTCTCGAAGCGGAGAGGAGCTTGCCCCTTGCCTCGACTCATGACGGAAATCCAATTTCCAATACGAGATATTTCGGTTTTAATTGTAGAACCTAGTATGGCGACATAGTGGTATGGGACATTCATGCCGCCTATGATTGATATTTATGATTGAAATTGTTTTTGACACTATGCACTTATTATAGTATCAAATAATGTGTTTTAAACGTATCAAGCATGCTTTGGCTATTATAAGGTAAAAACCCTATCCTCCGGCTTGCGTTGCATTGTGTGATGGGACCTGGGTCTTATAACAGCTTCATTTTTCTTTACTTAACATTGCGTTGTGTAATAACCCGCAAAATCTGGGCCAGTTTAAAATTTTTATTTCGGCAATTTTAGTGAATTTTGAATATTTAAAATAGATTATTTTAAATAAAATCGACGAGAAATTTATTTTGAATTGAATTCGACGTATATATTATATGCGTCGTCGTTAGAATATAAATATTTATATATAATTATAAATAGAATTGAAAATGGCGCGGTAGTTCGATAATTCGATTTCAAACTTCAATTGAATGTACCGGGTGCAAAACAATCCGGATTTTAGTGAAACCAAAAACATTAGGATCTAATTGATGAGATCTTTCCAACGAATCCGAAAAATCAAAATTTCGTAGCGAGAATCAAAAGATAAGTCCAGTTGAAAATTCTGAATAGTCGCTATGGAATTCAGGCCCTTAAAAATGGACATTTTGCAAATGACCTCGGATTTCGACGAAACCACTTTTGTTGGGTCTGTGATGTCAAGTTATTGCTAGATTCCAAATTTCATAATTTTTCGAATCAGTTTGTGAGCGTGGCAAAGAAAAACGCGTTTGACCAGTTTCAGTTGATTTTAATCGACTGGAAAATGGCCATTTTTCTAACGGTCTCAGAATTCGACGAAACTAGTTTTGTTAGGACCGTATCGTCAATACGAAGCTAGAAAATATTTTTCTAGAATTTTTAAAGTTAATATGTGACCCCGGTAATTTGAAATGCACGTTTAAAATTCAATATAGTGATTTAAATGTAAATTAAACAGAAACTGATCGAAACGATCGAATCAACATACGAAACATGTCCCATTGTGTTCGAAATGGGGGTAAAACGCTATGGACGACAGGCGGTGGGCCTCGTTTCGAGGTCGTATGTAAAAGTCAACTTTTAAAAATAATAAAATAATAAATAAAAATAAATAAATAAAGAAAACCCCTCTCTTCCCTTAACCAGGCCCCCCCCCGATCTCTTTTCATTTCGAACAAAAAAAAAATAAAAAATAAAAAAAAAACCCGATTGAATCGCGCCTCCCCCCATCTCGATCGCCACCTCGATGGCGCTCAGGCGTGCTCCTCCCCAGCCGTCGGCCTCCCTCCGCCTCCACCTGCTCTCCTCCTTTATCGACGCACGAGCCCCCCTACCCAAAAACCCGACGCCCCTTTTACCCTAACCCGCCGCACCACCGCCTACCCCCCCCCCCCCCCAGTGATGTCCGCCGACCTCTTCCCCCCCCCCCCCCCCCCCCCGGCCACCTCCGGCGAACTCAAAGAGACCCCCCCTGTAAGTCTTTTCTTCCTTTTTATTTATTTATTTATTTTATTTTGTTTTATATAAACTGAAAAAAGAAAAAAAGATAAAATACTGTTTTTATTTTTAAAGTTTAAAACTGTTATTTTTGTTTGTTTAAAAACTGATTTTTTTTGACAAGATTTAAACTTTATAAAAGATGTGATTTTTAAATTAGAAAAGACAGTATTTTTAAATTAGAAAAGACAGTGTTTTTAGAATTATAAAAGACGTGATTTTTAAAGCAGAAAAGATTTGATTTTTAAAGTAATAAAATATGATTTATTTATTTTTAAAGTATTAAAAATATAATCTTTACTATATAGAAATATTAAAAATATGATTTTTATATTTTTAAAGTATTAAAAATATAATCTTTATAGGATAGAGAGTATAAAAATATCATCTTTGTATATGTAGCGAAATAAAAATCTGATTTTTATTTTATATACGTTGAGATAAAGTGGTTATTTTTATAAAGGCGAAAACTTTATTTTTATAAAGGCGAAAACTTTATTTTTATAAAGGTGAAATCTATATTTTTATAAAGGTGAAATCTATATTTTTGAAATGGGATTTTTATATATTGAATAGCATAGTAAAAAAAAAAAATCGATTTTTAAATATATGAAGTGATTATAAAAATATGACTTTTAAATTGAAAGTGAATAAATAAAAATGTGATTTTTATTTTAAAAACATCGAAATATAAAAATGTGTGATTTTTATATATATAGTGACTACGGGCAACGAAGATGACGAAGATGGGATAACGAAGAAGATTTCTATAAATGAAGAGTCAAGATGATTGGATAGCTTTCGGTGAGAACTTCTCACTCAAATCCTACTTTTCTAGTTATATATATATATATATATATATATATATACTAGGATGCAGACGGTGCTTATTAGAAGCACCCGACACCCGTCCACAGACCATGGACTTGTTTGATTGATTGTGTAGTTGGTTAGATTATTTGATTTGGATTTGATTGTTTTGGTGAAATTGAAATTGATATGATTGATGTGTGAATGGCGTGGGCCTTCACTAGACCGGGGATAAGGCTAGGCCTCGTCCCGTTTCTAGTATCGTGCCGTTATGCCGCCGAAATTTTCTAAAATATGTTAGAAAAATAAAAATATCATTTTTATTGTGTAAGTGAACTGAATACAAAATTCAAGTGTTGAAATAAATATTTTTGACGTTAAAAATATAATTTTTAACGTGAAAGTGAATAAATAAATATTTATAAACAAATCGGCCGATTTGTTTATTTACACTGATTTGACGGATATTGATTGGGTTGATAAATTTTACACATCGTCCAACTGCACAAACAAAAATGTGTGTTTGTTGATTTGAAACCCCACACGGGTGTTGGGATGAAATATGAATTTCACTCATCCTGATTGATTAAATATGTCGATCGATTGATTGACAGGCTGTTATAAGCGTTGAATATCTATATTTGATGCTTATACAGTGTAGTGCACTTTGGTTGATGGTTGATTATTTTTCAATGCTATTATATACATGTGTTGTATGGAAATCCATATAATTAATTGTATATGGTAATTGATTGGGCCTCATTCCAATTTGAAAAATAAAGAAAATTTGAAAATAGAAATTTATGAAGCCGTGTTGATTAGATTGACGCCATTTTGACGTGAATGATATTTATATCGACTTTATTCATTTTAAAAATGAATATTGAAAAGTGAAATGGAAATCGACGATTTCGAAATGAATTGAATTGAAAACGATTTCGAAATGAATTGAATTGAAAACGATTTCGAAATGAATTGAATTGAAAACGATTTCGAAATGAATTGAATTGAAAACGATTTCGAAATGAATTGAATTGAAAACGATTTCGAAATGAATTGAATTGAAAACGATTTCGAAATGAATTGAATTGAAAACGATTTCGAAATGAATTGAATTGAAAACGATTTCGAAATGAATTGAAAACGAATTCAAATTGAATTGAAAGCGAATTGAAACGAATTCAAATTGAATTGAAATTTGAATTGAATAGAAATGAATTTTGAAACGAATTTATAAAGAAGAATTCAATTTCGATTTGAATTGAAATGGAAGTTGAAATTGCTTTTGAAACGAATTTAAAACTATTTATATAATTCGTTTTAAATGGAAATCGACGAAATATATATTATATATATTATATATATAATATAATGGCCTGAATAGAACGCATCGCGCCGCGGCAGTTCGTGAGTTTCGACCATTTATTTCAAACGGACAATACGGGAGATCCGACCGTCGGATTCTCCTAAATCCGGAACCGTTGGGTTCGTATCGAAAAGAGCTTTCTAACGAATGTGATAAATTAGAAATCTAACGGTTGGATTTGGAATTATGTCCAAATCAAATTGGAAAAAGGTCGCTATACGTGCAGTTCGATGGCCAGTGATGGAAATCGACTGTACGGGCCTTGATAAAATTATTAAAAATAGTAATAATTTGTGTAAAATCATAAGAAATGATTGAGAAAGAATTGGGATGAAAAACTCCATATTTGAAAAGATAAAAATAGATTTTTATCGAAATGAACTAGTTTTGAACTAGAATTATAATTCTATTTATTTTTAAATAAATAAATTGAATTTGAAAAGGGTTTTGAAAATAACCAAAATTTCCAATGAATGCATTGGAGTGGATTTGAATCGAAATTGTCTTCGGAATATTTCGATGTTGGAATTCGTGATTATACAGGTGTGGTTATGGAAATGTGAAAGATATATATTTATATCGTTATTTCCAATACGACATTTGTTAGTCGTAGAATTCGATATTGAATATAAGCCGATATATTTTCTATTCAGAGCCTTGTATTGAATATCGAATGTGATTTGGGTTTGTCGTGAATGGTGTCTTCACTAACACTGTTCTTGAACCCAGTTGAGAAAAGATTAAATCTTTTTATTTAGATTTAATGAAGTGTACCAATTAAATAATATTTAATTGGAATTGAATGGATATTGATTTTTGGGTTTGTCGTGAACAGTGTTTTAAACAACACTCGTTCTTTAACCCGATAATTAATGAATGTGACTTTGGGTTTATCGTGAACTGCGTTTTAAATGACACTGATTCTTTAACCCAGTCAAAGATTAAAACTAAGTGGAGTTTTAATGAATCTTTAAATAGATTGAAAGATCGAGAATGGAGTATCACCAGTTTTACTCCAAGCGATAGTTAAATCTTTAATTAGATTTGAACGTGAAATGGTAATTGAGTTACCGATAACACTGTGGTGTTAGATATGAAGTACTACCAGTTTTACTTCATGGGATGAATAGGTTGGGATTAGGAAATAAAATAAATGATTACTTTGGTGTGGTTCGCTAATCCCGACTAGTTTGAATTGATATTCAAAGGTGATTAAAGAATAAATTTAAAGAATTTATCTTGGATAAAATTAATGGGAACTTTTCCCAAAGTATAGGAATATTTGAATAAAGGAATATTCTGAATTGGAATGAGGCGTATGTTGTGTTTGTGTAACACTTTTATAATATATACGCGAGTTATTCAGAAAGACCGGGTTTATCCCATTCTGAATAACTGATTCGACGTGGTGTCGAAGATGAAGACGGTGGTCGAAGACCAGAAGTCTTCACGTCGTTTGGGTGCTTACTGATGATCTTGATTGGGCTGTACACCCAAGAAGATGGAAACAGTTAGTGATCGTCCAGACGTACCTGGAGATCGATGGATATGCGAGGTACTAGGTGCCTCCGGTTTCGTTCAGACCCAGAACGGACTTGTAAATGGACTGTGTGTCTGACATTGGATTTTAGTCCGTGTGATTGATCTCTATTAAATATATATCTGTTTGGCGGCGGAGAATTTATTCTCTTGCTTAACGCCCTTCTCTGAGACGTACGAGCTCAGGGGTTATATATTGATGGATATCAAACGCATGGAGTGAATTGCCTGTGTGGCATGCCTAAGTGGCAATTGATCGAGGCTTCTGTTGAAAAGCAAAGTCTTGTGGTGATGATCAAAGCACAGCCTGTGTGGCACAGCTTTGTGTAACGTGAATTCGCGAGCCTCGCACCCCGGTTGTGAACCAAAAACGGGAGAGGACGTTAGGGAGGGCATGCGTTTCTTTCTAGCTAGAAGTGGCGTCAGTGGTTTTACACGCCCTGACGAGTTTGACTTATGTGGTTGTTGCTGTTGCGAGGCGCCTCGGTTATATCGGTTTCGGCCGATGCATTCTGGTCGGCTGACGGACCAGACTTACACCCCATAGGGTGGGGAGACGTAGTGTTCAGGCCTTTTAATCAACATCGGTGGACCGGCCCTGAGGATCCAAGGCTTGACTGAGTACTTGCCTGAGACACGGGCTAGAGCGTCTCGAATCGGTTGAGGACTATCTTTTGCCTCGGTTCATAGATGGAAACCCAATTTCCAAATACGTGATTCTGCGGTTTTATTTGTAGAGCCTAGTATGGCGACATAGTGGGATGGGGCGCTCATGCCGCCTATGATTGATACTTATGATTTGAAGTTGTTTTATACACTATGCACTTATAATAGTATCAAACGATTTGTTTTAACCGTATCAAGCATTCTTTGGCTGTTATAAGGGAAAACCCTATCCTCGGCTGCGTTGCATTGTGTGATGAGACCTGGGTCTTATAACAGCTTCATTTTTTTTCTTTATTTAGCATTGCGCTGTTTGTTTTATGCACTGGTATTCTTGGGAGGAAACCCATTCCGTGTTATACGGCGTGGTCCCTTGATTTACTAACTTTTAAAATAAAGAATAATAACTGTTTTAGTTCTCACACCAGTCACATGATTGACCTGGAGTTTATTGTTTTAACCTAAACTCTGGGTGCCCTTATTTTGTCACGGGCAGCTAGTAGTTTTGGTTTTCAGATTTATATTCACAGGACCCTGGTTTACAGCTGGAACGATATCCGGAAAGCTTTGTATCCGTATATCTCCTTCTAGTTGTGTATTGTATTATTTTCCGCTGCTATGTATTTAAATGTAATTTAAATCTATGATATTTCTGTGTAATCTTCATTTAAACTCTGTATATTCTTGTAATCTGATGCATTGTTGTAATATACAGTGAAATGTTCTTCTTATATGCGTTCTATTTTGCCGTGTTCTCAAAACAATTCGTTCTTTCTCTTCTCTTCGGAGGCCGGGGAAGTTCGGGTCGTTTCATCGTGGTATCAGAGCTTTGGTTTACAAAGCTCAGAGAACAAGACACATTGGAACCATACGAAAGAATTCATCAGATATTGGATTAGTAATACCCAATTAGAATGACTCGTTAGAGATGGGATCAGTAGTGTCCTAGAACGAGTGTGAAGAGTATATTTTTCAAATGAAAACAATTTGGTTTTGAAAATTTAAATCGTTTTAAACGTATTTGATTATTTATTTATTTTGAATATGGACATTCCAATATATAAAGATTTTGCATATACGCGTCATGAACGTATATTCGAAGTTTTAATATACTGGATAGATATAGGACCGCACTCTAGTAGCCCGGAGATGTTCTGATGGTGGTTCGAAACATCATCAGCATTTATTTTCGAGTGACGAAGGTGTGATACCTATATATTTCCATTAGACTGGTGTGAGAACCAAACCTATATATATAGCTAGGACACATTGTTGTGAATTGACATCAAAAACATGATTTTAGTATATGTATCAAATTATGAATTTGAAACTCTAATTCACTAATTGATTGATGTTTGTGTTGTTTGTTTAGTTGTTTGCTAATTTTTAACCATTTATGCCTAATTGAATCGAATATTGAATTGTATTGAAAATTGGTCGCATTTGCTTGCATATACATATTCTTACATTGAACAGGTCATAGCAAGGAGGCTAGAGCCGAAGAATAAAATTTGTTTGCCCGACAAATAGGTACATGTTTACTACATAATTTCCTGTTTTGTTTGGGTGATGATGATTTTGTGAGCCTATTGGCTAGCCGCTTGGCTCTTTCTTTTTCTTTTTGAGATCTGAAGGACCGGGGAAGCTATTTGAAATTCCACGATGCTCCCGGTGCAGGGGAGGTTATGGCGAAATTTTTCGAAAATTTAGGGTGTTAGCCAAATTTTTGAAATCTTTGAAAAGTTCTTAGAAACTGAAAAGTTGAAGAACTTAAGCCGTAATCGAAACAATGGAAGTTGAGTTGAATTGTTAAACAACTTTCGACTTTGTTCCTTTTCGGGGACGAAAAGTTTTAAGTGGGGGAGATTGTAATAACCCGCAAAATCTGGGCCAGTTTAAAATTTTTATTTCGGCAATTTTAGTGAATTTTGAATATTTAAATAGATTATTTTAAATAAAATCGACGAGAAATTTATTTTGAATTGAATTCGACGTATATATTATACGCGTCGTCGTTAGAATATAAATATTTATATATAATTATAAATAGAATTGAAAATGGCGCGGTAGTTCGATAATTCGATTTCAAACTTCAATTGAATGTACCGGGTGCAAAACAATCCGGATTTTAGTGAAACCAAAAACATTAGGATCTAATTGATGAGATCTTTCCAACGAATCCGAAAAATCAAAATTTCGTAGCGAGAATCAAAAGATAAGTCCAGTTGAAAATTCTGAATAGTCGCTATGGAATTCAGGCCCTTAAAAATGGACATTTTGCAAATGACCTCGGATTTCGACGAAACCACTTTTGTTGGGTCCGTGATGTCAAGTTATTGCTAGATTCCAAATTTCATAATTTTTCGAATCAGTATGTGAGCGTGGCAAAGAAAAACGCGTTTGACCAGTTTCAGTTGATTTTAATCGACTGGAAAATGGCCATTTTTCTAACGGTCTCAGAATTCGACGAAACTAGTTTTGTTAGGACCGTATCGTCAATACGAAGCTAGAAAATATTTTTCTAGAATTTTTAAAGTTAATATGTGACCCCGGTAATTTGAAATGCACGTTTAAAATTCAATATAGTGATTTAAATGTAAATTAAACAGAAACTGATCGAAACGATCGAATCAACATACGAAACATGTCCCATTGTGTTCGGAATGGGGGTAAAACGCTATGGACGACAGGCGGTGGGCCTCGTTTCGAGGTCGTATGTAAAAGTCAACTTTTAAAAATAATAAAATAATAAATAAAAATAAATAAAAAAAGAAAACCCCTCTCTTCCCTTAACCAGGCCCCCCCCCCCCGATCTCTTTTCATTTCGAACAAAAAAATAAAAAGAAAAAAGAAAAAAAAAACCCGATTGAATCGCACCTCCCCCCATCTCGATCGCCACCTCGATGGCGCTCAGGCGTGCTCCTCCCCAGCCGTCGGCCTCCCTCCGCCTCCACCTGCTCTCCTCCTTTATCGACGCACGAGCCCCCCTACCCAAAAACCCGACGCCCCTTTTACCCTAACCCGCCACACCACCGCCTACCCCCCCCCCCCAGTGATGTCCGCCGACCTCTTCCCCCCCCCCCCCCCGGCCACCTCCGGCGAACTCAAAGAGACCCCCCCCCCCCCCCCCCCCGTAAGTCTTTTCTTCCTTTTTATTTATTTATTTATTTTATTTTGTTTTATATAAACTGAAAAAAGAAAAAAAAGATAAAATACTGTTTTTATTTTTAAAGTTTAAAACTGTTATTTTTGTTTGTTTAAAAACTGATTTTTTTTGACAAGATTTAAACTTTATAAAAGATGTGATTTTTAAATTAGAAAAGACAGTATTTTTAAATTAGAAAAGACAGTGTTTTTAGAATTATAAAAGACGTGATTTTTAAAGCAGAAAAGATTTGATTTTTAAAGTAATAAAATATGATTTATTTATTTTTAAAGTATTAAAAATATAATCTTTACTATATAGAAATATTAAAAATATGATTTTTATATTTTTAAAGTATTAAAAATATAATCTTTATAGGATAGAGAGTATAAAAATATCATCTTTGTATATGTAGCGAAATAAAAATCTGATTTTTATTTTATATACGTTGAGATAAAGTGGTTATTTTTATAAAGGCGAAAACTTTATTTTTATAAAGGCGAAAACTTTATTTTTATAAAGGTGAAATCTATATTTTTATAAAGGTGAAATCTATATTTTTGAAATGGGATTTTTATATATTGAATAGCATAGTAAAAAAAAAAAATCGATTTTTAAATATATGAAGTGATTATAAAAATATGACTTTTAAATTGAAAGTGAATAAATAAAAATGTGATTTTTATTTTAAAAACATCGAAATATAAAAATGTGTGATTTTTATATATATAGTGACTACGGGCAACGAAGATGACGAAGATGGGATAACGAAGAAGATTTCTATAAATGAAGAGTCAAGATGATTGGATAGCTTTCGGTGAGAACTTCTCACTCAAATCCTACTTTTCTAGTTATATATATATATATATATATATATACTAGGATGCAGACGGTGCTTATTAGAAGCACCCGACACCCGTCCACAGACCATGGACTTGTTTGATTGATTGTGTAGTTGGTTAGATTATTTGATTTGGATTTGATTGTTTTGGTGAAATTGAAATTGATATGATTGATGTGTGAATGGCGTGGGCCTTCACTAGACCGGGGATAAGGCTAGGCCTCGTCCCGTTTCTAGTATCGTGCCGTTATGCCGCCGAAATTTTCTAAAATATGTTAGAAAAATAAAAATATCATTTTTATTGTGTAAGTGAACTGAATACAAAATTCAAGTGTTGAAATAAATATTTTTGACGTTAAAAATATAATTTTTAACGTGAAAGTGAATAAATAAATATTTATAAACAAATCGACCGATTTGTTTATTTACACTGATTTGACGGATATTGATTGGGTTGATAAATTTTACACATCGCCCAACTGCACAAACAAAAATGTGTGTTTGTTGATTTGAAACCCCACACGGGTGTTGGGATGAAATATGAATTTCACTCATCCTGATTGATTAAATATGTCGATCGATTGATTGACAGGCTGTTATAAGCGTTGAATATCTATATTTGATGCTTATACAGTGTAGTGCACTTTGGTTGATGGTTGATTATTTTTCAATGCTATTATATACATGTGTTGTGTGGAAATCCATATAATTAATTGTATATGGTAATTGATTGGGCCTCATTCCAATTTGAAAAATAAAGAAAATTTGAAAATAGAAATTTATGAAGCCGTGTTGATTAGATTGACGCCATTTTGACGTGAACGATATTTATATCGACTTTATTCATTTTAAAAATGAATATTGAAAAGTGAAATGGAAATCGACGATTTCGAAAAGAATTGAATTGAAAACGATTTCGAAATGAATTGAATTGAAAACGATTTTGAAATGAATTGAATTGAAAACGATTTCGAAATGAATTGAATTGAAAACGATTTCGAAATGAAATGAATTGAATTGAAAACGATTTCGAAATGAATTGAATTGAAAACGATTTCGAAATGAATTGAATTGAAAACGATTTCGAAATGAATTGAATTGAAAACGATTTCGAAATGAATTGAATTGAAAGCGATTTCGAAATGAATTGAATTGAAAACGATTTCGAAATGAATTGAATTGAAAACGATTTCGAAATGAATTGAATTGAAAACGATTTCGAAATGAATTGAATTGAAAACGATTTCGAAATGAATTGAATTGAAAACGATTTCGAAATGAATTGAATTGAAAACGATTTCGAAATGAATTGAATTGAAAACGATTTCGAAATGAATTGAAAACGAATTCAAATTGAATTGAAAGCGAATTGAAACGAATTCAAATTGAATTGAAATTTGAATTGAATAGAAATGAATTTTGAAACGAATTTATAAAGAAGAATTCAATTTCGATTTGAATTGAAATGGAAGTTGAAATTGCTTTTGAAACGAATTTAAAACTATTTATATAATTCGTTTTAAATGGAAATCGACGAAATATATATTATATATATAATATAATGGCCTGAATAGAACGCGCCGCGGCAGTTCGTGAATTTCGACCATTTATTTCAAATGGACATTACGGGAGATCCGACCGTCGGATTCTCCTAAAACCGGAACCGTTGGGTTCGTATCGAAAAGAGCTTTCTAACGAATGTGATAAATTAGAAATCTAACGGTTGGATTTGGAATTATGTCCAAATCAAATTGGAAAAAGGTCGCTATACGTGCAGTTCGATGGCCAGTGATGGAAATCGACTGTACGGGCCTTGATAAAATTATTAAAAATAGAAATAATTTGTGTAAAATCATAAGAAATGATTGAGAAAGAATTGGGATGAAAAACTCCATATTTGAAAAGATAAAAATAGATTTTTATCGAAATGAACTAGTTTTGAACTAGAATTATAATTCTATTTATTTTTAAATAAATAAATTGAATTTGAAAAGGGTTTTGAAAATAACCAAAATTTCCAATGATTGCATTGGAGTGGATTTGAATTGAAATTGTCTTTGGAGTATTTCGATGTTGGAATTCGTGATTATACAGGTGTGGTTATGGAAATTTGAAAGATATATATTTATATCGTTATTTCCAATATGACATTTGTTAGTCGTAGAATTCGATATTGAATATAAGCCGATATATTTTCTATTCAGAGCCTTGTATTGAATATCGAATGTGATTTGGGTTTGTCGTGAATGATGTCTTCACTAACACTGTTCTTGAACCCAGTTGAGAAAAGATTAAATCTTTTTATTTAGATTTAATGAAGTGTACCAATTAAATAAT
This sequence comes from Allium sativum, assembly GCA_030737875.1. Taxonomy (NCBI): domain Eukaryota; kingdom Viridiplantae; phylum Streptophyta; class Magnoliopsida; order Asparagales; family Amaryllidaceae; genus Allium; species Allium sativum. The sequence continues at coordinate 439,591,163 of CM060912.1, forward strand.
ATTTAATTGGAATTGAATGGATATTGATTTTTGGGTTTGTCGTGAACAGTGTTTTAAACAACACTCGTTCTTTAACCCGATAATTAATGAATGTGACTTTGGGTTTATCGTGAACTGCGTTTTAAATGACACTGATTCTTTAACCCAGTCAAAGATTAAAACTAAGTGGAGTTTTAATGAATCTTTAAATAGATTGAAAGATCGAGAATGGAGTATCACCAGTTTTACTCCAAGCGATAGTTAAATCTTTAATTAGATTTGAACGTGAAATGGTAATTGAGTTACCGATAACACTGTGGTGTTAGATATGAAGTACTACCAGTTTTACTTCATGGGATGAATAGGTTGGGATTGGGAAATAAAATAAATGATTACTTCGGTGTGGTTCGCTAACCCCGACTAGTTTGAATTGATATTCAAAGGTGATTAAAGAATAAATTTAAAGAATTTATCTTGGATAAAATTAATGGGAACTTTTCCCAAAGTATAGGAATATTTGAATAAAGGAATATTCTGAATTGGAATGAGGCGTATGTTGTGTTTGTGTAACACTTTTATAATATATACGCGAGTTATTCAGAAAGACCGGGTTTATCCCATTCTGAATAACTGATTCGACGTGGTGTCGAAGATGAAGATGGTGGTCGAAGACCAGAAGTCTTCACGTCGTTTGGGTGCTTACTGATGATCTTGATTGGGCTGTACACCCAAGAAGATGGAAACAGTTAGTGATCGTCCAGACGTACCTGGAGATCGATGGATATGCGAGGTACTAGGTGCCTCCGGTTTCGTTCAGACCCAGAACGGACTTGTAAATGGACTGTGTGTCTGACATTGGATTTTAGTCCGTGTGATTGATCTCTATTAAATATATATCTGTTTGGCGGCGGAGAATTTATTCTCTTGCTTAACGCCCTTCTCTGAGACCTACGAGCTCAGGGGTTATATATTGATGGATATCAAACGCTTGGAGTGAATTGCCTGTGTGGCATGCCTAAGTGGCAATTGATCGAGGCTTCTGTTGAAAAGCAAAGTCTTGTGGTGATGATCAAAGCACAGCCTGTGTGGCACAGCTTTGTGTAACGTGAATTCGCGAGCCTCGCACCCCGGTTGTGAACCAAAAACGGGAGAGGACGTCAGGGAGGGCATGCGTTTCTTTCTAGCTAGAAGTAGCGTCAGTGGTTTTACACGCCCTGACGAGTTTGACTTATGTGGTTGTTGCTGTTGCGAGGCGCCTCGGTTATATCGGTTTCGGCCGATGCATTCTGGTCGGCTGACGGACCAGACTTACACCCCATAGGGTGGGGAGACGTAGTGTTCAGGCATTTTAATCCACATCGGTGGACCGGCTCTGAGGATCCAAGGCTTGACTGAGTACTTGCCTGAGACACGGGCTAGAGCGTCTCGAATCGGTTGAGGACTATCTTTTGCCTCGGTTCATAGATGGAAACCCAATTTCCAAATACGTGATTCTGCGGTTTTATTTGTAGAGCCTAGTATGGCGACATAGTGGGATGGGGCGCTCATGCCGCCTATGATTGATACTTATGGTTTGAAGTTGTTTTATACACTATGCACTTATAATAGTATCAAACGATTTGTTTTAACCGTATCAAGCATTCTTTGGCTGTTATAAGGGAAAACCCTATCCTCGGCTGCGTTGCATTGTGTGATGGGACCTGGGTCTTATAACAGCTTCATTTTTTTTCTTTATTTAGCATTGCGCTGTTTGTTTTATGCACTGGTATTCTTGGGAGGAAACCCGTTCCGTGTTATACGGCGTGGTCCCTTGATTTACCTAACTTTTAAAATAAAGAATAATAACTGTTTTAGTTCTCACACCAGTCACATGACTGACCTGGAGTTTATTGTTTTAACCTAAACTCTGGGTGCCCTTATTTTGACACGGGCAGCTAGTAGTTTTGGTTTTCAGATTTATATTCACAGGATCCTGGTTTACAGCTGGAACGATATCCGGAAAGCTTTGTATCCGTATATCTCCTTCTAGTTGTGTATTGTATTATTTTCCGCTGCTATGTATTTAAATGTAATTTAAATCTCTGATATTTCTGTGTAATCTTCATTTAAACTCTGTATATTCTTGTAATCTGATGCATTGTTGTAATATACAATGAAATGTTCTTCTTATATGCGTTCTATTTTGCCGTGTTCTCAAAACAATTCGTTCTTTCTCTTCTCTTCGGAGGCCGGGGAAGTTCGGGTCGTTTCACGTTGTTTGTTTTATGCACTGGTATTCTTGGGAGGAAACCCGTTCCGTGTTATACGGCGTGGTCCCTTGACTTACCGAACTTTAAAAACCAATATTAATAACTGTTTTAGTTCTCACACCGGTCACATGACTGACCTGGAGTTTATTGTTTTAACGTAAACTCTAGGTGCCCCTATTTTCGACATGGGCAGCTGGTAGTTTTGGTTTTGCAGATTTATATTCACAGGATCCTGATTTACAGCTGGAACGATGCTCGGAAAGCTCTGTATCCGTGTATTACTTTCAGTTGTGTTTTATATTGTTTTTCCGCTGCTATGTAATTTATTGTAATCTCTGATATTTTTCTGTTGTATAATATTTATTCATACTTTGTATATTCTTATAATCTGATGGAATTGTTGTAAATAACAATGAAATGTTCTTCTGTTTGCGTTCTGATTCGTCTTGTCCTCAATTCTATCCGTGCTTTCCTTACCGGGGAAGTTCGGGTCGTCTCAGTTTGGTATCAGAGATTTGGTTTACAGAGCTCGAGAACAAGACACATTAGAACCAAACGAAAGAATTCGTCAGATATTGGATTAGTAATATCCAATTAGAATTACTCGTTAGAGATAGGATCAGTAGTATCCTAGAACAAGTGTGAAGAATATATTTTTAAAATGAAAACGAATTTTGTTTTGAAATTTAAATCGTTTTATACGTATTTGAATATTTATTTATTTTGAATTTGGACAATCGAGTATATAAAGGTTTTTCATATACGCGTCATGAACGTATATTCGAAGTTTTAATATACTGAATAGATATAGAATCACACTCTAGTCGCACGGACCTAATTCTGATGATTGACGCGTCATCATCAGGAATTATTTTCGTGTTTCGAAGGTGTGCTATCTATATATTTCCATTAGACTTGTGTGAGAACCGAAACTATATAGATTTATTGTCGTGATTTGGCATCAAAAACATGATTTTCGGTATATATATCAAAGTTATGTGTTTGAAATTCTAATCAACTAATTGACTGATGGTTGTGTTGTTTGTTTATTTGTTTGATATTTTGAACCATTATGCCAAATTGAACCAAATAGTGAGTGTATTGAAAATTAGTCGCATTTGCTTGCATATACATGTACTTACAATGAACAGGTCATAGCAAGGAGGCTAGAGCAGAAGAATAAAATAGTTTGCCCGACAAATAGGTACATGTTTGCCATAATTTACTGTTTTGTTTGGGTGATGATGATTTTATGAGCCGATTGACTAGCCACTTGGCTTTTTCTTTTCTTTTGGATTGAAGAAGGCCATGGGAGGCTATATGTAATATCCCGAAGTCCCCGGTGCAGGGGAGGTAATGGCGAAAATTTTCGGAAATTTAGGGTGTTAGCCAAATTTTTGAAGAATTTGAAAAGTTCTTAGAAACTGAAAAGTTGAAGAACTTAAGCCATAAAGAAAATAATGGAAGTTGAGTTGATTAGTTAAACAACTTTCAGCTTCGTTCCTTTTCGGGGACGAAAAGTTTTAAGTGGGGGAGATTGTAACAACCCGGAAATCTGAGCCAATTTAAAATTTTTATTTAGGCAATTTTAATGAATTTTGAATATTTAAAATGAATTATTTTAAATAATATCGACGAGAAATTTATTTTGAATAGAATTAGAACATATATATTTATATAGATCGTCGTTAGGATATAAATATTTATTTTAAATATAAAAGGAATTAAAAATGGCGCGGTAGTTCGATAATTCGATTTCAAAGTTCAAATGAATGTACAGGATTCAAAATAAACCAGATTTTAGAGAAACCAAAAATAATAGAATCTAATTGAGAATATCTTTCTAACGAATCATAAAAATCGAAATTTCATAGCGGGAATCAAATGTTACGTCCAGTTGAAAATTCAGAATAGTCGCTATGGAATTTCGGCCCTTGAAAATAGCCATTTTGCAAATGACCTCGGTTTTCGACGAAACCACTTTTGTTGGACCCATGATGTCAAATTATTGCTAGGTTTCAAAATTCGTAATTTTTCGAATCAATATGTGAGCGTGGCAGAGGAAAACGCGTTTGACCAGTTCCCGTTGATTTTAATCAACTGGAAAATGGCCATTTTTTAAACGGTCTCAAAATTCGATAAATTAGTTTTGTTAGGACCGTGTCGTCAATACGAAGTTAGAAATAATTTTTCTGCAATTTTTAGAGACTGTATGTGGCCTGGTAAGTTGAAATGTACGTTTAAAATTCAATATATGGATTTACATTTTAAATTCAACGAAAGCTGATCATAACGGTCGAATTGGCCTACGATGCATATCCCAAAGCGTTCGGGATAGGGGTAATTAGCTAAAGGCGACAGTCCTTGGGTTTCAGTTGGAGTTCGTTTCGAGAAACATGAATTTTCGAAAATAAAAGAAATTAAATATAATGTATAATATACTCACCCCTCTATTCTCTCACCTCCCTCACTCAGTCAAAGGAAAAAAATAAAAAAAAACCGTTGACCCTCTCCTCCGTCAGTCCCCCCCCCCCAAATCGACGATCGACGCTCCACCCTCGCCCCCCTTCCGCCGCCATCACCTCCAATCGCCCGACCTTCCTCCCCTAGCCCTCCTCTCTCCACCACGACGAGACCCGAACACCCAAGACTCCCATCGCGACTCTGATGCCCCAAGCCTTAGCGCGCCTCCCCTCTTCCATACGCCGCCGCTACCCCCATCTCGATCGCCCCCCTCCTCCTTCCCCGACCTATCCTCCGTTCGATGCTCCCAGAAACCCCACCCATCCAAAATCTGCCGCCTCTTTATTCCACCACCGCTGCTTTCTCTCACCAAAGCCCCTCATCGAAGCCTGAAGCCGCGCAGACCACCACGAACCGAAACACCAAAAATCATTGTAAGTAAATCCGATTTTAATCCTTTAGTAGGTTAAATTTTTATTTTTAAAACAAGGTTAGATATTTAACTTGCAAAGATTCGGTTTTTATTATATATGAAAAGCTTTAATCTTTAGAATAGAAAAGGAATGAATTTTTTTAAATGAAAAGATAGGATTTTTTATATAATCAAAAATATAATAACATAGCAGTTCAAAACTATGATTTTTAATAATAAAAATATAATTTCTATAGAGTGGCGATAATAAAAATATGATTTTTATATTGTGGCGATAATAAAAATATGATTTTTAAAAGACAGAGAAAATAAAAAATCGATTTTTATTTGAGTAGCGAAATAAAAATTCGATTTTTATAAATGAAGTAGTAATGTAAGAATATATAATTTTTATATATAAAGTGCCATTATAAAAACATGATTTTTAAAATGAACATCATATTAAAAATATGATTTTTGCTATGAACAGCGTAAAAAGAAGTGAGATGGAAGGGATAGAAATCAAAAGGGAATTCAGATGGTTCGGAAATGAAATGGCGGAGTGGAACCCCAAGGTGAGAACTCCTCACTTTAAATCTTATTTTCTAGTTATAAAAATTATATACTAGGATGCAGACGGTGCTTAGCAGCACCCGACACCCGTCGTCCACAGACCATGGACGACTTGTATGCTTGTTTGATGTGTTGTGAAGTTTGTTTGTGATATTGATATGAAATTGATAAAAGAATATTCACGTGTTGAAATAAATTAATTATCGTTAAAAATATAATTTTTAACGGGAATATGAATATAGTGAATGTGAATAAATCAATATTCATTTACAAACTGGACGGTTTGTTTATGTACACCTATTTGAAGGACATTGATTGGGACGATAAATTTTACATGTCGCCCAATTGCACAAATAATATTCAGTGTTTGTGGATTGAAAACCCCACACGGGTGTTGGGATGATATTTGGCGTACACTAATCCCAATTATTTAGTTGTTTGTCGATCTATTGGTCAACAGACTGTGTGAGCGTTAATTATTTATATTTGATGCTTATGCAGTTGTGTGGTGCACTTTGGATGAATGTTGATTATTTATCGTTGCTATTATATACATGTGTTGTATGGAATCCGTATAATTAACATTATATGGTAATTGATTGGGCCTCATTCCAATTGGGAAACTAAAGAATATTATAAAATATAGATTCATGTGTTGACAGTACTCATTTGTTGAGATTAGTCAAATGTTGAAAGAAATATAGATTCATGTGTTGAACGAAATATTTTAACAATAAAATTTACATCTTTATCATATAAAATTAGAAACTAACTGGAAAATAGATAAGATGAGTGGTCTCCTGGGTATTGATCTGATGTTGGTTTCGGCCTTCGGGGTTAATACTTAGGGAATCGTTCTCTTACTAATTTACGGTTAGAGTTTGATTAGAAATTAAACGATAGAAATCGTAATTTTATAAAATATATTAAATAACAAAAATAGTCACGTGTTGACAGTACTCATGTGTTGAGAATAGTCATGTGTTGAAAGAAATATAGATTCATGTGTTGAATGGAATAAATATTCATTTGTTGAATAGAATAACGAAGTTATTGAAAATATAAAGTCGTGTTGATTAGAGATGCGCTATTTTGATGCGAACGATATTTATATCGATTATATTCGTTTTTATAATGAATATTGAAAAGAGATTTAAAAATTGAATATTTAGAAATGAATTCAAATTGAATTCAATAAAAAATGAATTCGAATTGAATTGAATACAAAATGAATTTGAATTGGAATGAACTCAAAGCGAATTGAAAACGAACAGAAATTGAATTGAAATCGATTTGTATTGAAATCAAATAGAAATGAATGTAAAAAGAATTTATAATGGAAAATTCAATTTTGATTTGAATTTGAAATGAAGGTTGAAATTGTTTTTGAAACAAATTTGAAACAATTTATAAAATTCGTTTTAAAAGGAAATCGATGAAATATATATATATATATATATTATATATAATGGCCTGAATAGAACGCGCCGCGCCACGGCAGTTCGTGAATTTCGACCATTGGCTTCGAACGGACATTACGGGAGATCCGGCCATCGGATTCTCCTAAAACCGGAACCGTTGGGTTCGTATCGAAAAGAGCTTTCTAACGAATACAAGAAATTTGAAATCTAACGGTTGGATTTGGAGATATGTCCAAATCAATTTCAAAAAAGGTCGCTGTAAGTGCAGTTCGATGGCCGTTGATGGAAATCGACTGTACGGGCCTTGATAAAATTATTAAAAATATCAATAATTTGTGTAAAATCATAAGAAATGATTTGGGAAAAATTGGGATGAAAAACCCTATATTTGAAAAGATAAAAATAGATTTTTATCGAAATGAACTAGTTTTGAACTAAAATTAAAACCCATTTATTTTTAAATAAATAAATTGGATTTGAAATGGGTTTTAAATAACCAGAATTTCTAATATATTTTATTGGAATTGAATTAGAATTGATTTGTGGGTTTATCGTGAATGGCGTTTTAAATAACACTTGTTCTTTAACCCGACAATAAATAGGATGTGATTTGGGTTTATTGTGAACTGTGTTTTAAATGACATTAGTTCTTTAACCCAGTAAAAGGAGTTTTAATGAGTCTGTAATTAGATTGAAATGTGAATGGATAATTTAAATTATCAAACATGGAAAGTGAGCGAGAATGGAGTATCACCAGTTTTGCTCCAAAGCGGTAGTTAAATCTTTAATTAGATTTGAACGTAAAATGGTAATTCATTTTACCGATAACACCGTGGTGTTAGATATGAAGTATTACCAGTTTTGCTTCATGGGATGAATAGGTTGGGATTGGGAAATAAAATAAATAATTACTTCGGTGTGGTTCGCTAATCCCGACTAGTTTGGAAAACCATAATATGGTTTGAAATGACATCCAAAGAAAGATTAAAGAATAAATTTAAAAGAATTTATCTTTGATAAAATTAATGAGAACCTTTCCCTAAAAATGTGAAATTTAGATGCTAACTGGAGGTTAGCTAAGAAGGATGGTTTCCTAGGTATTGATCTGATGTTGGTTTCAGCCTTCGGGGTTAATATTTGGGGAATTGTTCTCTTGCTAATTCACGGTTAGTGGCTGACGAATTGGAATGAGGCATATGTTGTGTTTGTGTAACATTTGTTTATTATATACGCGGGTTATTCAGAAAGGCCGGGTTTATACCCATTCCGAATAACCGATTCGACGATAAGTCAAAGACGAAGACGGTGGTTGAAGACCGGAAGTCTTCACGTCGTTTGGGTGATTACTGATGATCTTGATTGGGCTGTAAACCCAAGATGAGGGAATCAGTTGGTGGTCGTCCAGACGTACTTGGAGATCGATGGATATGCGAGGAAAGTGCCTCCGGTTTCGTTCAGACCCAGAATGTAATGACCCGGTTTTTAGCGATCTTGGTTATCCGATATACAACACATATTGAACATCCAAGGACCGAAAATAACCAAATAGTAAATGAAAGAAAATAGAGGGTGAGAATAGATAAGATAGAAACTTAGAATATAAGAAGAAGAAGACAACAACATCATCAGAGTAACACGAACCTCACAACGGAACGAATAAAATATAACATAACTTTGAAATATAAATCTGTACTTCAATATACATATCATTATCAAGTACAACACTTATAACACAGCGGAAATAAACTATAGCTATATGATCCTGAAGCCTCCTGCTCCAGCTCTTCAAGTATCTGTAAATTCTTGACTACTTGACTGCCCGTACAAAATTGGGCACCCAAGAGTTTAGGGAAAACAAAACAAAATAAACCCCGGGTCGGTCATGGGACTGGTATGAACAAAACAGTTTGAACAAGTAAACGATATCTCATAAGACCACGTCGTATAACGGAACGAGTTTTTCACTTATGAGAATCAAAAAATATCTTTATATCAAAAACCTCATTGATACTATAATAATATCTATCAAGCACAATATAATAATCATCTAGCAGAAACGCTTTCATCTCACGTCCTACATATATAGTATACAATCAAAACCGCAAGCACGTATTGGGTAATGGATTTCTAACTATGACAAGGTATGGAACTACCTTTCTCTAGTGTACCTCTAAAGAGGAATACACCGGGTTCAACAAGAACATCTTGCAACCCGGCCACACATGACCGACCACTCATTTCGCTTGAGTGTATCGAATGTATATCACCAACGGTTGGGATCAGCAACCGTTTCCCGAATGGGACAACATCGACAATAGATTTTTAGAATGAAATGAATATCTCTAGATAGGTGATTATACACCCTAATGAGAGCTACCCACATAGCCATGCTGCCTGCCCGATTTTTGTCATTTAACGGATGTGAGGCTAGAAGCTACGCTTATTCTTTACATGCCACATCTTCATTCACTTAGAATGTCACATCGTCATACCCGCCAAATCACAAATTGATTTATCCAAAAATAACATGGGTATAAGCTAAGAGAAACGAAATCCTCCGCCACCAACGTAAATACGTTTGAAACGATCAACTTACGTGATCTATCAGATATACTCTTTCAGACCTTCGTCCATACAAGTTGTCCTGGGACTGGACAAACCAAAGGCACTATTCAGTACATCCATCTTAGGCACTGCTATCAAAGACTTATACAATAGCCCTTGCACTTTACTCCGTCTTCAATTATCTTTGGCATATACGATTCACAATGCTTATGCTAATACAGAGTGGTTCTTCGGATAATAATCCAACCGGTCTCTCTATATTAACAACGTTAAAATGGTCAAAACTTTGATAGTCTATGATTTAACTATCAAAGAAAAACAAGTGTGCAAACAACGATATTATTTCCAAATGGAAATTATATCGATCAATCATCATAACCACATATACATATATATATTTCCTCATTTTCTATGTTTAGAAAATATACGTTATTAACACTGGAAAACATTTCCATGGCTTACTTACATATCACTATTCTTCCACATCTATCAGACTCTAACTATAAACTAACAAGAGAACAACTTCCTAAGTATAAACCCCGAAGGCGGAAACCAACATCAGATCGATACTCAGGAAACTATTCAACTTATTAATCTCTAGTCAGTTTCTAATTTCTGTTTAACTCTATTACTTTAACTCTATTCGATTAACTCTATTTGATTAACTCAACTAACTTCACCCATTTTGGTTAACTTGACTAACTAACTCAATCAACTTGGTTTGATCAACTCATTTAACTTGGTTTGACTAACTTATTTGACAAATCTGGTTTAACTAACTCATTTGACAAATCCCTTTTAATAATCCTATTTATTTCCTAAATAAATATTCTCTTTTTATAATTCTATTTATTTCCTAAATAAATAATCCTTCTAGATTCTTATTTATTTCTAAATAAGTATCTCCTTTATAACTTCTATACTTCAAAACGTATTCATATACTTATCCCTCCGGTATAAGTATATCCACAATTCATTTCTAGGATTTCTTAAAATATAATCAAAGAGGTTAAAACCATTGCTTAATAAAGAACCTCTTCCCTTTTATAAGTTAAACATCTTATTCAATATATTTATTCTGAAACATTCCTATACTTGTTCTATCTTTCAAATCAGTTAATAAAGATCTAAGTATACTCAAAATCATTAAACTATATATTCCAATTTAACTATATTCCAAGGGTATCAAAACAAGTGTTGCTAAAACACTATTTAAAACAAACCCAAAACAAAACCTTTTATAATTATCTTTAAACTTTCGTTTAAAGATTTAATTATATTTACTTCGATGGTATAATCTGAGAGGGTTAAAGACGAACGTAATTAACACATTATCACGACAAATCCAAAACCATTTTATGCTTATAGAAATCACACTTCGTACACTTAACTCGTTTCCGACATTATCAACTAAACTATCCCTCGGTCAAGAGTGAGGCCAGGTAAGTTAGAGCACTGGTTGCATATCACCCCTTGCCTAGACACCCCATTCTTGACACTCACAGATAGATAAGCCTACTCGTCGGCTTATTAAGCATTATCAATTACCTTTTAATCTAGTGATTTAATCATGACAAGGTTTAGCAATTCATAACCCTTTCTAACCTTTTATTTATTTGGGAAATGGGTAGTTTTGCACTAGTAAAGTATGGTCATTTTAGATGAGTTACTTAGCATTTTACTATTCAATGACTTCAAGGTAGTAAACATACAAGTAATACAAGATTCAAATCCAAGTCCATTCAAATCCATTAACATGGATCACATATGCCACTTACTTTTAAAGTAAGAATCAAATTAACATTTTTAACATAAGTTACTAACATTCAAGCAACTTAAAGCATAGTTAAGGACATGCAAATGGTTTATATTTTATGTTCTAAATAGTGAGTAAACTCACCTTAATCCTTAGCAAATCCTAGCTTCAAGAATAAGAACCAAGATCCAAACTAGCAACCTCCTTTCTTTCCTTCCTTTCCTTGCTTTCACTTGCTTTTCCTTGCTTCCTCCTCCACCACCATTACTCACGAAGAAGCCATTAATATAGCTTAAGAAGAAGAAGAAGAAGAAGTGTAACAACCCGAAAATCTGGGACAGTTTAAAAATTTTATTTTGGCAATTTTAGCGAATTTTGAACATTTAAAATAGATTATTTTAAATAAAATCGACGAGAAATTTATTTGGAATAGAATTAGAACGTATATATTATATACGTCGTCGTTAGAATATAATAATTATATATAATTATAAATAAAATTGAAAATGGCGCGGTAGTTCGATAATTCGATTTCAAACTTCAATTGAATGTACCGGGTGCATAATAATCCGAATTTTGGTGAAACCAAAAATAATAGGATCTAATTGATGATATCTTTCCAACGAATCCGAAAAATTGAAATTTCATAGCGGGAATCAAAAGATATGTCCAGTTAAAAATTCTGAATTGTCGCTATGGAATTCAGGCCCTTAAAAATAGACATTTTGCAAACGACCTCGGATTTCGACGAAACCACTTTTGTTGGATCCAGGATGTCAAATTATTGCTAGATTCCAATTTTCATAATTTTTCGAATCAATATGTGAGCGTGGCAAAGGAAAACGCGTTTGACCAGTTTCAGTTGATTTTAATCGACTGGAAATTGGCTATTTTTCAAACGATCTCAGAATTCGACGAAACTAGTTTTGTTAGGACCGTATCGTCAATACGAAGCTAGAAAATATTTTTCTGGAATTTTTCGGGTTATTATGTGGCCCCGGTAAAGTGAAATGCGCGTTCAAATTCAATATATAGAGTTATATGTTGATTTTGACGAAAACTGATCGAAACGATCGAATCAGCTTACGATACATATCCCATTGTGTTCGGAATAGGGGTAATTAGCAATGGACGATAGGCGGTGGGCCTCGTTTCGAGTTCGAATAGAAAAGATACTTTTTGAATTAAACAATTAAATAAAATAAAATAAAAACAAAACCTCTCTCCTCACAAGAAGAAAAGAAATGGTGTAGAATTCCTAAGGGTATGCCTCCCTTTATATAGCCTTTGGAATGTGAATGGGAAAAGACCAAAATGCCCTTAAAACCCTAATGGAATTAATGAGTGATGTGAGAGTTGTGTAAGGTGATGTGAGAGGTGTGTAAGATGATGGTAAGTTTGCTTTTTCAAAGCTTAAACATTAAGCATCCATTTGTATACATATAAGAGCTTATATACATACACTTAGGATATTTTATAAACCTTTGATGTGACTAATTATGCATACATTTATATGTGTATATGTATGTATGTACATATATGTAAATGTATCAAACAACGTTGCGATGATATGAAACAACTTCTATTCAACGATAGATTGTAAATCTGGAAGTTGAACCTCGATCATATCTTTAGTTCTTTATCAAATGATTTATTTAAGTAAAGAAAACTTGGAAATAAATTCCTTATCTTATTTAAATAATGAAAACAAGCATATATGAATTATTAAACACTTATTTAAATATTTAAATACCCAAAATACAAAAACTTTCCTTAAATGCTCATTTTTTAAAATGATGACATCATCAAAATAGTTAACCATAAATATGAAAAATATTTTTATTTGCTAATTACTTCTTTAATGATTAATTAGACATTCACTAAAATTTTCAACAGTTTTTATTGAGAAAATAGTCATTTTTCGATAAAACGATTTTCGATCATTTTATCAATATTTACCAAAAATATATTTATGAAAGCATTTTTCCAAAACGAGTCTAGTATCATTAATTATTAATTAAATATTCCAAGTTATTTAATTAAACGACCGTTTAATTCTCTTAATCACCTTTTAAATAATTAAATAAATAAATTATTATATTGCTGAAAATGCGGGTCATTACATTCTTCCGCACTTAAAATAATTTCGTCCTCGAAATTGCTAAGGTAGGAAACAAACCCTATCGACTGGTCAGAACTTATTTGTCCACTTCTTAACTCCAGTTTCAACTGAACAAATTTAATTTCAGTTAAATATTTATTAATTTTTTACAACGAAAATTTTCGAGAATCCAGAAAATTTTCTAATGCCTTAACTTTTCAAAAAATTTCGCCATAACCTCCTTTGTACAGCCCTATCGGCAAAACCACAAATCGCCACTCTAGGCCTTCTCCAACCCAAAAGAAAATCAAACAGCCAAGCGACTTGCTAATTCGGCTCATAAATTCCAAACTCATATCAAATATAAACTTGTACCTTTTTGTCGGGCATATCATTATTTCCCTTCCATCTGCTACCAACTCAACATATAACAATGTCATTATAATCAAACTCCAATTGATTTATTATTAAATCCAATCATTCGTTTATACTCAAGCCAAATTCCATTTCAAACTCAAGTAATATTCTTGATTCCAAACCCTTAAGTCATCAACTCAATTCCATTCCAGATTATTCTCTAATCAAATCCAGTTTTATTTAACTTAGTTCAAGTTAAATCTTAATTTATTTTTACTTATACCATCTCAATCCATTTAACATTTTAAGTTAAATTTAAATTCTAAAATTTTAAATCCCCAGGTTCATTTCAAATTAATTTGAAATCATAATACCAATTCAAAGCCTTTGAATTTCTAAATAACTTGTTTTCTCAAAACAATTCGAAAAACAAAATCTTTGGTAGTAATCCGTCACTTAGAACTCGAAAATGAACACTGATGATGCCTAGATTCATCATCAAAATCTATTTTCCAGCTATCAAGGTGAGTTCAATACTATATCACTTTCAGTTTGAAAAATGTTTTCAAAATCTCCCAGGAACTTAAAATTCTGTTATACTCAATTTAATTCCATTTACAAACACCTTTTCAAATTCTAGGAATTTTAATCCCCATTCTGATTCTAATTTCAGATTTAGTTCAATTCATTACACTTATATGAATTATATTTGGTTATATAAATATATAACTATCTCCATTATAATCTTACTCGATTATAATAACAAATATACTTTGGGTAAAATTATTTCATTTACCCTCTTTTCAAAACATACCATGACGGTTCATCGTATTTGAGTGTTTATAAACTCCTACCGATATAGTGGATCAAGCTGATCGACCAGAACTTGTAAACAACTCAACCAATAAATCTCCACAATATAAAATCACTTTATATTGAATAACAAATACGCTCTCATATGTATACACTCAAACTCAATCTAGGGTATTACTAACCCCATCTCTACCGAGTCACGCCACAGAGCCAAGGTAATTACTTAACCTTAAGCTCTGATACCAACTGTAACGACCCGGTTTTTAGCGATCTTGGTTATCCGATATACAACACATATTGAACATCCAAGGACCGAAAATAATCGAATAGTAAATGAAAGAAATTAGAGGGTGAGAATAGATAAGATAGAAACTTAGAATAGAAGAAGAAGAAGACAACAACATCATCAGAGTAACACGAACCTCACAACGGAACGAATAAAATATAACATAACTTTGAAATATAAATCTGTACTTCAATATACATATCATTATCAAGTACAACACTTACAACACAGCGGAAATACTATAGCTATATGTTCCTGAAGCCTCCTGCTCCAGCTCTTCAAGTATCTGTAAATTCCCGACTACTTGACTGGCCGTACAAAATTGGGCACCCAAGAGTTTAGGGAAAACAAAACAAAATAAACTCCGGGTCGGTCATGGGACTGGTATGAATAATACAGTTTGAACAAGTAAACGATATCTCATAAGACCACGTCGTATAACGGAACGAGTTTTTCACTTATGAGAAACAAAAATATCTTTATATCAAAAACCTCATTGATACTATAATAATATCTATCAAGCACAATATAATAATCATCTAGCAGAAACGCTTTCATCTCTCGTCCTACATATATAGTATACAATCAAAACCGCAAGCACGTATTGGGTAATGGATTTCCAACTACGACAAGGTATGGAACCACCTTTCGCTAGTGTACCTCTAGAGAGGAATACACTGGGTTCAACAAGAACATCTTGCAACCCGGCCACACATGACCGACCACTCATTTCGCTTGAGTGTATCGAATGTATATCACGAATGGTTGGGATCAGCAACCGTTTCCCGAATGGGACAGCATCGACAATAGATTTTTAGAATGAAATGAATATCTCTAGATAGGTGATTATACACCCTAATGGGAGCTACCCACATAGCCATGCTGCCTGCCCGATTTTTGTCATTTACCGGATGTGAGGCTAGAAGCTACGCTTATCCTTTACATGCCACATCTTCATTCACTTAGAATGTCACATCGTCATACCCGCCAAATCAAAAATTGATTTATCCAAAAATAACACGGGTATAAGCTAAGAGAAACGAATTCCTCCACCACCAACGTAAATACGTTTGAAACGATCAACTTACGTGATCTATCAGATATACTCTATCAGACCTTCGTCCAGACAAGTTGTCCTGGGACTGGACAAACCGAAGGCACTATTCAGTACATCCATCTTAGGCACTGCTATCTAAGACTTATACAATAGCCCTTGCACTTTACTCCGTCTTCAATTATCTTTGGCATATACGATTCACAATGGTTATGCTAATACAGAGTGGTTCTTCGGATAATAGTCCAACCGGTCTCTCTATATTAACAACGTTAAAATGGTCAAAACTTTGATAGTCTGTGATTTAACTATCAAAGAAAAACAATTGTGCAAACAACGATATTATTTCCAAATGGAAATTATATTGATCAATCATCATAACCACATATATATATATATGCTCATTTTCTATGTTTAGAAAATATACGTTATTAACACTGGAAAACATTTCCATGGCTTACTTACGTATCACTATTCTTCCACATATATCAGACTCTTACTATAAACTAACAAGAGAACAACTTCCTAAGTATAAACGCCGAAGGCCGAAACCAACATCAGATCGATACTCAGGAAACTATTCAACTTATTAATCTCTAGTCAGTTTCTAATTTCTGTTTAACTCTATTACTATAACTCTATTCGATTAACTCTATTTGATTAACTCAACTAACTTCACCCATTTGGTTAACTTGACTAACTAACTCAATCAACTTGGTTTGATCAACTCATTTAACTTGGTTTGACTAACTTATTTGACAAATCTGGTTTAACTAACTCATTTGACAAATCCCTTTTAATAATCCTATTTATTTCCTAAATAAATATTCTCTTTTTATAATTCTATTTATTTCCTAAATAAATAATCCTTCTAGATTCTTATTTATTTCTAAATAAGTATCTCCTTTATAACTTCTATACTTCAAAACGTATTCATATACTTATCCCTCCGGTATAAGTATATCCACAATTCATTTCTAGGATTTCTTAAAATATAATCAAAGAGGTTAAAACCATTGCTTAATAAAGAACCTCTTCTCTTTTATAAGTTAAACATCTTATTCAATAACTTTATTCTGAAACATTCCTATACTTGTTCTTTCTTTAAAATCAGTTAATAAAGATCTAAGTATACTCAAAATCATTAAACTATATATTCCAATTTAACTATATTCCAAGGGTTTCAAAACAAGTGTTGCTAAAACACTATTTAAAACAAACCCAAAACAAAACCTTTTATAATTATCTTTAAACTTGCATTTAAAGAATTAATTATAATTACTTCGATGGTATAATCTGAGAGGGTTAAAGACGAATGTAATTAACACATTATGTAACACCCCGCAAATTCTATAACTGTGAAATTAACAAATTAAAGTATAATTAATTTCAAATCAAAGAACTAAGGGAAACGGGATACGCCATTGCGTTCGTCTCGGAAAAATACGCGAAATAGAGTCCGAGTTTTCGAAAAACGGAGTCCGTATGAAGAAGATATGGCCTTCGGAAGTTTCTGAATTAAATTTAAATTTCAAACAGAATAAAACAGTTTAAAAAAAAAAATTAAAAGTGGAGCCCAATGGGCCAGGGCAGAAGAACACCCGCCTCACGCACCCAGGTCGACTGGGCTGTCGACCTGGTCTAACCAGGTCGACAGGGCTGTCGACAGGGGTGTCGACCTGGTCCAGAGCCAGGTCGAGCCCAGTCTAACCCGGCTGGCCTATTCTATGTTGGTCGATTTTCTGTGGTCTGCTTTGTCATTAGGGCTAGGTGGCAGGCTCTAATTGGTCTCTCCTTAGGATGAATGGCTACGATCAATCCAAGCAACATCAATGGTCCTAATCAGTTCATTTCCCCTATAAAAACAACCCTAGACTAACCCTAATCTATTCATTCAAAAATAAGAACAAAGCCGCCATGTTGCTGAGGAACGACTAGGGGTAGCCACCAATTGGAGAGAGGATTAGGAGGCAAAATTCTAAGGCATAAAGCAACTCAATCAAATCAAACCGCATCTTCAAATCCCTAAATTAGAGAATTCGCCACACCATTGTAAGTAGAGTATTACTTTGGTATGAACAAATAATTGTGTTGGTTTGTATGCTTGAATTGTGGCAATAAAGTAATTCATATTTGTGCGTTCTTATCAATTTATATACGTTTGGATATTCTTGAATTATGTTATTCAATTATAAAGAACTACATGCGGTAGTTCTATGCAAGTATACGTTTGGAATATTCGCAAATTATGTAATCTATGTTGAAGCTACATGTATGTAGTTGATTGAAATTCATGCAAGTTTGGGGCTTTGCTATTATGCCATCATAATGTGTATGTTTATACAAACATCATTTTTGTGAAGTAATTGGAATAAGTTTGGGTTATCATAATCCATATGAAATTATGTTAAAAATTGGGCATCATGTATTAAGCCATGCTTTTGTACTAGAAAACCTATTTGCAAACTTATGAATATGGCTAGGCTATGAATGATATTTGGCATAATTAAAATCCATGATTAAGTCTATCTTGTTTACAAGAATTTTATGATGACATATGTGGTACATAGCTAGGTTAGGTTCAAAAATCCCTTTTTGCAAGTTTGCATGACTAAAGTAAAAATCATGATTTCATGTTAGAAATATTTATGTCATAGCTATGTGAACAAATTTAACTATACTTATGCCATGCTTATGTTTGACATTATGTCATGCTTATGTTTGACATTATGCCATGCTTATGTTAGAAATATTTATGCCATGCTTATGTTTGACATTATGCCTAAATAAAAGTATAGGTTCATGTTGTAGTTATGACTATGTGTCAATAATGATACCCAATTTAGATTCTTATCTCAACTACAAGTTCACATGCTTTGATTCATGTCACCTATGCTTTATGACCAAAGTATATGTCACTACTATGCAAGTACACCAGTTTCTATTTTGTATTTCCAACGTCATATTGCAAGTTCATGCGCTCACCTTCCCCTTTTTGTGTATGTAATCACGCTTTAAGCCTCCCCTTTTCGCATGGCTAAGTTGGGCTTTAAAAGGCTAAGCCCAATATATATATAATAAACGGACGTGTTAAACGGGGGAAAATAACGTTGGGTTAAAATTACTAATGAATGAAAATATAAAATTGAAGGGCCCAAGTTCAAGTATGGGTTGGGCCCACGATTGGTGTAACCTGTACACCATTAACTTAATAATGGGCCGCAAATATTTACATATAAGAAAATAAAGAAGAAAGACAAAATATGTAAATGTAGAACATACGATGTGTTTAACCCGAGGTTGGATTGAGTTGTGATGTAAACCTGCCCGGAACCGCCCGGCTGTCCAGTAGTCACAACAATACCTATCCAATGTGGGAGGTTAAACATGGAGCCCAATAAGGACCCGAGGTTAGACTGAGTTGTGGCGTAAAACTGCCCGGAACCAACCGGCAACAGGCAGCCACAACAATACCTGTCTAATGTGAGAGGTCAGGGCCTTAATAAGACAATTAAGGCTGAGTCAGGATTGTTAGGATTAAGTGAACTAAAGACTTAATCAAAATGGAACATGCTAAACTAAACGGACTGGTGGGGATTAGGTTAGAAAACACTTAACCAACTTAGCATGTTGGCTAGAGATAGAAAACCTAGTAACGGGGGACCCTTTTCAGCGGTAACCCTAGAAGGTGTATCAGGATACCCTGAAACTAGGCAGGGTGGGGCACGATTACTGGGCTGATTGTAAGAGGTCAAATCGACGGCGGTGGTGTAGCAGTGTAGGTTCTAACGGGGTGCGGGCGTGCACACACTCCGGCGCAGAAAAATAAGGCACTGGACACCAGTAGCATACCTGTGCACTCTAAGGTTGTGTCGGGCCGCCACTATGGGACTTGATACACCCCATGGTGGGACCAGCATAGGTAACTACAACATCGGGGGTCGTAAGACACATGTAACTATGCGAGTAGGAGCCGATCATCATAGAATGGATCACATCACCCTGATTATGGGGTGCCTGTTGGAAACTAGTTTATATGGGTTCAGAGATTAACATGGGGTATGATAGTATATTCGACCCTAGACAACTTAACCAAGTTATAGTGCATGCCCACTTCTTGTTTATACTTATCATACCCAGTTCTTTATTCATAGACAAAATAGTACTAGACTTACTCAGGCTTTATGTCTGACTCTACTTTTCTTTCGTCTTCTTTTCTTCCGTTCCCCCCCCCCCCCAGGTCCACAGGGAGGGAACACAGCAGCTTGACCAACCTTAACATCCAGCTTGAAGAGGAGAAATGTATTGCTTGGACTTTCCTGTTTTGAACTATGGCTTTGGACAATCCACTATGGGGACTTTTGCAGTTTATCTTTGTTTTATTTATGCTTCTTTAAATAATGTACTCAAGACAGATTATGAAGGAGTTATGTTATGTTTTTGGGAAAAGATGTAAGACAATCATGGTGATGTTTTGTAACACGTATTTG
Source organism: Allium sativum (assembly GCA_030737875.1). Classification (NCBI taxonomy): domain Eukaryota; kingdom Viridiplantae; phylum Streptophyta; class Magnoliopsida; order Asparagales; family Amaryllidaceae; genus Allium; species Allium sativum. The sequence continues at coordinate 439,611,682 of CM060912.1, forward strand.
CTTTTATGAAATAAAAGTTTGTTGTTTTTTTCCGCTGTTTACAAATATGTGTTCTTATATCTGTCTTGTATATCTGTGAACTTATACTTATAAACCTCCACCAAAATTATGGCATTCCCTTTGAGAGTGACACTAACGGAGGTGGGGTGTTTCACTTGGTATCAGAGCATAGGTTTACCAGATAAGATAAAAAGTTTTGAAAAATTATTTTCAACAAGGAAATTTAAAGAAGCATTTTTAAAAGAAAAATATTATTTTGTTTTAAAAGGCAAAGTCCCCAAAGCCATAGGTATTATCTCTTATCCTTCGTTTTGAATCTATCCTTTCGGTTTCAGCATGTCTGGAGACCTTACTCCCCAGCTGCTAACGCTTTCACTCCTCCTCCTCCACGTGAACCATCAAGCGGAAGAGTCCCAGAGTAGGAAGACGAATAATAGTCAAACAAGAAAGGATCGTAACAGTAATAATAAGAAACGAGAAAAAAGGAAATACAATTTTTGTGGTAAGGAGGGGCACATAGCCAAGGATTGTAGAAAGAGGAGAAGAAAGCAAGGTGAATGTTTTCATTGTGGGGAGACTGGACACATCAGTAAAGACTGCCCTGAGAAGACAGACTTTGAGAAGGGCGGGAAAGACAACAAGTCCCGAGAGCAGAGGAAGTGTAATTTCTGTGGCAAAGTGGGGCACTTAGTAAAGGACTGCCGGAAAAAGAAGGCCAAGGAAAATGGTGGGTGCTTTTCTTGCGGTGAGACGGGCCACAGGGCTAAGGATTGCCCAAAGAAACGAGGACAGGGGCAGAGGGCTGGATCCACCCCAGGGGCACAGGTTCATGTGCTGGAAGCGCCACCTCTGCAACAGAGAGGTATAAATACTTCTGTAGAAAGTGTAGTTTATCTTTATGATCACCCCGTTCGTACTTTGTTTGATTCTGGCGCATCACACTCCTTTATCTCATCTGCTCTAGTAGAATCTCTGCACCTAAAAACTAGTATGGTAGAGGACCCCTTAATTGTTTAAACCCAATTGGGGGCCCAGCTCATTTGTCTATGATCTGTGTGGGATTGAAAATTTCTATTCTAAGTGTAGAATTTCAATGTAGTGCCTTTGTTTTGGGCTTTTCGGGTTATGGTTTGATTTTGGGTATGGATTGGCTATCCAGTAATGGGGCCATCCTTGATTGTGAGAAAAGGGTTGTTAGGCTCCTAACCCAGCTCGGTAATACTTTGGAAATTTCTTGTAATCCCTCATCCGCGGTTATGCTTAGTTATCTTGAATCGCTAGATGCCTCTGTTGAAAATTTACAATCAGTTAGAGTGGTCCGGGAATATCAGGATGTCTTCGAAGAGGTGAAGGGCTTGCCTCCGAAGCGGGAAATAGACTTCCGCATATATCTTGTAGATAATGCAAAGCCCGTTGCGTTGCCCGTTAGACATATGGCTCCACGAGAAAGGAAAGAGCTCAGTAAACAGATTAAAGAGCTTCTAGAAAAGGGGTTCATTAGGAGGAGCATTTCAGAATGGGGCGCTCCAGTGGTGTTCGCTACAAAGGCGGATGGTTCACTTCGTCTATGTGTTGACTATAGGGAGCTCAACAAGCTAACGAAAAAGAATAGGCACCCTCTCCCTAGAATTGACGATTTGTTTGACCAGCTTGTAGGAGCGTCTGTTTTCTCCCAACTCGATTTAGCAACCGGTTTTCATCAGCTAAGGGTGGCTGAAGATAGCATCGATAAAACGGCGTTCAGAACCCCAGACGGCTTCTTTGAATGGCTTGTCATGCCTTTCGGCTTGACAAATGCATCTGCTTACTTCGTGGACCTGATGAGTAGGGTATTTAGAGATTTCCTCAACAAATTCGTAGTAGTCTTCGTAGATGATATCCTTATCTTCTCAAAGAGTGAAGAGGAACATGCTCAGCACTTAAGGGCAATCATGGAAACTTTGCGAGTCCATCAACTAAAAGCCAAATTCTCCAAATGCCACTTTTGGAGAGAAGAGGTGAGGTTCCTTGGGCACATAGTATCCAAACAAGGGTTAGCAGTGGACCTTGCTAAGGTAGTGGCGGTACAGGACTGGAAGACACCAAGGAATGCAACTGAGGTCCGAAGCTTTCTAGGACTAGCGGGTTTCTATCGAAAATTCATAAGGGATTTTGCGAAAATCTCAGCTCCGCTCACGAAGTTGACCAAAAAGAATCTAGTGTTCAATTGGGACTTGGATTGCGAGTTTGCTTTCCAACGACTGAAAAGGGCTCTTACAACAGCCCCAGTTTTGACGCTGCCAGATGGGAGCAAGATGTTCACTGTTTATACGGATGCATGTGGGATAGGGCTAGGCGCCGTCTTAATGCAAGAAGGAAGGGTAGTAGCTTATGGCGGGAGGCAGTTGAAAGTGCACGAAAAGAACTACCCAACCCACGATCTTGAGTTAGCCGCCATCGTCTTTGCACTCAAGTCTTGGCGACACTATCTCCTAGGTGAGAAGTTCGAACTTTACACTGACCATAAATCGTTGAAATATCTTTTCTCGCAGAAGGATCTTAACTTGAGGCAACAAAGATGGATGGAGTTTCTTGCCTCATACGATTTCGAAATCTCCTACACTCCGGGCAAAGGCAACGTAGTAGCAGACGCGTTGAGCCGAAAGAAATTGACCCTAAGCCCGTTGTTTGTTGAAAGACAAAGCCTAGAGTTTATAGCCAGCTTCGACTTTAGGCCTTCCTCCGATTTCGTACCGGGCTTGCTAGCATCTCTCGAAGTGCGCCCAACTTTAGTGGATTCAGTCGGGGCAGCACAACGCGAAGACCCTCAGCTTGTGGAAATGATTGATAGGCTAAGTAGGGGTGAGACTTCAAGTCACCTCAACAGATACTCCATCGACGATAAGGGTTTGTTAAGGCGAGACGGAAGACTATGCGTCCCACAAACAAAAGATTTAATAAAGAAGGTTCTCGAGGAAGTACATCACTCCAAGATGACAATACACCCAGGCGGAGATAAAATGTACAAAGACATAAAATGGACTTTCTTCTGGAACGGCATGAAAAAGGACGTGGCAGAATTCGTTTCTAAGTGTATGGTGTGCCAACAGGTTAAGGCGGAACAGAAAAAGCCTGGCGGACTGCTACATCCTCTGGAGGTCCCGCAATGGAAGTGGGATAGCATCTCAATGGACTTCATCGATGGGCTGCCTAGGTCTAGGAGAGGCAACACTAGCATTTGGGTAATAGTGGATAGGCTTACTAAAAGCGCCCACTTTTTACCTGTCAAAAGTAAAAGAACTGCCTCATCCCTAGCATCACTTTACCTCAAGGAAATCGTTCGACTCCATGGAATACCATCTAGCATTGTTAGTGACCGAGATCCCATCTTCACCAGCGAGTTTTGGCGGAGTCTGCAAGAAGCAGTAGGAACGCAGTTATGCTTGAGCACAGCCTATCATCCCCAAACCGACGGCCAAACAGAGAGAGTGAACAGAGTTTTGGAAGACCTCTTAAGACTATGCGTCCTTGACTTCGGAGGGACATGGGAAGACCACCTTCCTTTGGTGGAATTTGCCTACAACAACAGCTATCAAGCAACCATCGGAATGGCGCCCTTCGAAGCTTTATATGGAAGACCGTGCCGATCGCCCACTTGTTGGTGGGAGTCTACCGATAAGCTCATACTTGGACCAGATATGATCCGAGAGACTTCAGAGAAAGTAGACTTAATACGAAGAAGGATGAAGACGGCCCAAGACAGACAAAAGTCCTATGCCGACAAGAGAAGGACCGACCTTGAATTTGAGGTTGGAGACAGAGTTTTTCTCAAGGTATCACCACTAAGAAACGTTGTTCGTTTTGGAACCACAGGAAAACTGGCACCAAGGTTCGTAGGGCCATTCCCTATCATCGAGAAAGTTGGGAAAATGGCCTATAGATTAGAGCTACCCGAGAAGTTGGCCGGAGTCCACAACGTTTTTCACGTTTCACATCTCCGAAAATGTCTACATGAGTCAGCCGAGGTGGTAGAGCCAAATATCCTCGAAGAGGCCGAAGTGGAACGCGAAGCAACCACAAGAAAAGTTCCAACCCGCATCTTAGGAACGGAAGTGAAGAAGCTACGCAACCGCGAAGTCAAGCTCGTCAAAGTTCAGTGGAGCGACGCCGAGGGAGACGCGACTTGGGAAACTGAAGCTAGAATACGCACTGCCTACCCTTTTCTGTTCGAGGGTACATCCTTGATCTTTCCTTTTCCTTAAGTTGCGCTTTTATCTATCTTATCTTTTAGGTAGAAACCCTTTGGATGGAAACATGTAATCGAAACATGTTATGTATGATGGTTGCAAGTGGTTGCAAGTGATTGCTAGTGGTTGCTCGTGGTTGCATATACACACACAATCTAGGTTTTAGATCGGCTCAGTCACTTCATATTGCATATGCATATATGTTTGTATTCGTATATGGTTGAACATTAATGTGTTGTCGTATGGATGTTGCATTTGTATTGAATGATTGTGCACTCATGTAGCATCAAGAATAGGAAAAATTTGCATACATAATGGATTCATGGCACTTACATAATTCGCATTAAGGAGGTCAACTGAATCAATAGACCGCCTGATTTTGCATTAGATAAATTCATGTACACACACACTCCGCATATGATCATGAAGCATTAGAAGTCTTTTAAGGACAATGGATGCTCGTGCTTGATGGATGAGTAGATGGATGATTGGATGTTAGGATATGCATTCCTCCTAACTTGAAGATTTCGGGGACGAAATCCTTTTAAGTGGGGGAGAATGCAACACCCCGCAAATTCTATAACTGTGAAATTAACAAATTAAAGTAAAATTAATTTCAAATCAAAGAACTAAGGGAAACGGGATACGCCATTGCGTTCGTCTCGGAAAAATACGCGAAATAGAGTCCGAGTTTTCGAAAAACGGAGTCCGTATGAAGAAGATATGGCCTTCGGAAGTTTCTGAATTAAATTTAAATTTCAAACAGAATAAAACAGTTTAAAAAAAAATTAAAAGTGGGGCCCAATGGGCCAGGGCGGAAGAACACCCGCCTCACGCACCCAGGTCGACTGGGCTGTCGACCTGGTCTAACCAGGTCGACAGGCCTGTCGACAGGGGTGTCGACCTGGTCCAGAGCCAGGTCGAGCCCAGTCTAACCCGGCTGGCCTATTCTATGTTGGTCGATTTTATGTGGTCTGCTTTGTCATTAGGGCTAGGTGGCAGGCTCTAATTGGTCTCTCCTTAGGATGAATGGCTACGATCAATCCAAGCAACATCAATGGTCCTAATCAGTTCATTTCCCCTATAAAAACAACCCTAGACTAACCCTAATCTATTCATTCAAAAATAAGAACAAAGCCGCCATGTTGCTGAGGAACGACTAGGGGTAGCCACCAATTGGAGAGAGGATTAGGAGGCAAAATTCTAAGGCATAAAGCAACTCAATCAAATCAAACCGCATCTTCAAATCCCTAAATTAGAGAATTCGCCACACCATTGTAAGTAGAGTATTACTTTGGTATGAACAAATAATTGTGTTGGTTTGTATGCTTGAATTGTGGCAATAAAGTAATTCATATTTGTGCGTTCTTATCAATTTATATACGTTTGGATATTCTTGAATTATGTTATTCAATTATAAAGAACTACATGCGGTAGTTCTATGCAAGTATACGTTTGGAATATTCGCAAATTATGTAATCTATGTTGAAGCTACATGTATGTAGTTGATTGAAATTCATGCAAGTTTGGGGCTTTGCTATTATGCCATCATAATGTGTATGTTTATACAAACATCATTTTTGTGAAGTAATTGGAATAAGTTTGGGTTATCATAATCCATATGAAATTATGTTAAAAATTGGGCATCATGTATTAAGCCATGCTTTTGTACTAGAAAACCTATTTGCAAACTTATGAATATGGCTAGGCTATGAATGATATTTGGCATAATTAAAATCCATGATTAAGTCTATCTTGTTTACAAGAATTTTATGATGACATATATGGTACATAGCTAGGTTAGGTTCAAAAATCCCTTTTTGCAAGTTTGCATGACTAAAGTAAAAATCATGATTTCATGTTAGAAATATTTATGTCATAGTTATGTGAACAAATTTAACTATACTTATGCCATGCTTATGTTTGACATTATGCCATGCTTATGTTTGACATTATGCCATGCTTATGTTAGAAATATTTATGCCATGCTTATGTTTGACATTATGCCTAAATAAAAGTATAGGTTCATGTTGTAGTTATGACTATGTGTCAATAATGATACCCAATTTAGATTCTTATCTCAACTACAAGTTCACATGCTTTGATTCATGTCACCTATGCTTTATGACCAAAGTATATGTCACTACTATGCAAGTACACCAGTTTCTATTTTGTATTTCCAACGTCATATTGCAAGTTCATGCGCTCACCTTCCCCCTTTTGTGTATGTAATCACGCTTTAAGCCTCCCCTTTTCGCATGGCTAAGTTGGGCTTTAAAAGGCTAAGCCCAATATATATATAATAAACGGACGTGTTAAACGGGGGAAAATAACGTTGGGTTAAAATTACTAATGAATGAAAATATAAAATAGAAGGGCCCAAGTTCAAGTATGGGTTGGGCCCATGATTGGTGTAACCTGTACACCATTAACTTAATAATGGGCCGCAAATATTTACATATAAGAAAATAAAGAAGAAAGACAAAATATGTAAATGTAGAACATACGATGTGTTTAACCCGAGGTTGGATTGAGTTGTGATGTAAACCTGCCCGGAACCGCCCGGCTGTCCAGTAGTCACAACAATACCTATCCAATGTGGGAGGTTAAACATGGAGCCCAATAAGGACCCGAGGTTAGACAGAGTTGTGGTGTAAGACTGCCCGGAACCAACCGGCAACAGGCAGCCACAACAATACCTGTCTAATGTGAGAGGTCAGGGCCTTAATAAGACAATTAAGGCTGAGTCAGGATTGTTAGGATTAAGTGAACTAAAGACTTAATCAAAATGGAACATGCTAAACTAAACGGACTAGTGGGGGTTAGGTTAGAAAACACTTAACCAACTTAGCATGTTGGCTAGAGATAGAAAACCTAGTAACGGGGGACCCTTTTCAGCAGTAACCCTAGAAGGTGTATCAGGATACCCTGAAACTAGGCAGGGTGGGGCACGATTACTGGGCTGATTGTAAGAGGTCAAATCGACGGCGGTGGTGTAGCAGTGTAGGTTCTAACGGGGTGCGGGCGTGCACACACTCCGGCGCAGAAAAATAAGGCACTGGACACCAGTAGCATACCTGTGTACTCTAAGGTTGTGTCGGGCCGCCACTATGGGACTTGATACACCCCATGGTGGGACCAGCATAGGTAACTACAACATCGGGGGCCGTAAGACACATGTAACTATGCGAGTAGGAGCCGATCATCATAGAATGGATCACATCACCCTGATTATGGGGTGCCTGTTGGAAACTAGTTTGTATGGGTTCAGAGATTAACATGGGGTACGATAGTATATTCGACCCTAGACAACTTAACCAAGTTATAGTGCATGCCCACTTCTTGTTTATACTTATCATACCCAGTTCTTTATTCATAGACAAAATAGTACTAGACTTACTCAGGCTTTATGTCTGACTCTACTTTTCTTTCGTCTTCTTTTCTTCCGTTTCCCCCCCCCCCCCCCAGGTCCACAGGGAGGGAACACAGCAGCTTGACCAACCTTAACATCCAGCTTGAAGAGGAGAAATGTTTTATTTGGACTTTCCTGTTTTGAACTATGGCTTTGGACAATCCACTATGGGGACTTTTGCAGTTTATCTTTGTTTTATTTATGCTTCTTTAAATAATGTACTCAAGACAGATTATGAAGGAGTTATGTTATGTTTTTGGGAAAAGATGTAAGACAATCATGGTGATGTTTTGTAACACGTATTTGCTTTTATGAAATAAAAGTTTGTTGTTTTTTTCCGCTGTTTACAAATATGTGTTCTTATATCTGTCTTGTATATCTGTGAACTTATACTTATAAACCTCCACCAAAATTATGGCATTCCCTTTGAGAGTGACCCTAACGGAGGTGGGGTGTTTCACATTATCACGACAAATCCAAAACCATTTTATGCTTATAGAAATCACACTTCGTACACTTAACTCGTTTCCGACATTATCAACTTAACTATCCCTCGGTCAAGAGTGAGGCCAGGTAAGTTAGAGCAATGGTTGCATATCACCCCTTGCCTAGACACCCCATTCTTGACACTCACAGATAGATAAGCCTACTCGTTGGCTTATTAAGCATTATCAATTACCTTTTAATCTAGTGACTTAATCATGACAAGGTTTAGCAATTCATAACCCTTTCTAACCTTTGATTTATTTGGGAAACGGGTAGTTTTGCACTAGTAAAGTATGGTAATTTTAGATGAGTTACTTAGCATTTTACTATTCAATGACTTCAAGGTAGTAAACATACAAGTAATACAAGATTCAAATCCAAGTCCATTCAAATCCATTAACATGGATCACATATGCCACTTACTTTTAAAGTAAGAATCAAATTAACATTTTTAACATAAGTTACTAACATTCAAGCAACTTAAAGCATAGTTAAGGACATGCAAATGGTTCATATTTTCTGTTCTAAATAGTGAGTAAACTCACCTTAATCCTTAGCAAATCCTAGCTTCAAGAATAAGAACCAAGATCCAAACTAGCAACCTCCTTTCTTTCCTTCCTTTCCTTCCTTTCACTTGCTTTTCCTTGCTTCCTCCTCCACCACCATTACTCACGAAGAAGCCATTAATATAGCTTAAGAAGAAGAAGAAGAAAAAAAGAAATGGTGTAGAATTCCTAAGGGTATGCCTCCCTTTATATAGACTTAGGAATGTGAATGGGAAAAGACCAAAATGCCCTTAAAACCCTAATGGCATTAATGAGTGATGTGAGAGTTGTGTAAGGTGATGTGAGAGGTGTGTAAGATGATGGTAAGTTTGCTTTTTCAAAGCTTAAACATTAAGCATCCATTTGTATACATATAAGAAGCTTATATACATACACTTAGGATATTTTATAAATCTTTGATGTGACTAATTATGCATACATTTATATGTGTATATGTATGTATGTACATATATATAAATGTATCAAACAACGTTGCGATGATATGAAACAACTTCTATTCAACGATAGATTGTAAATCTGGAAGTTGAACCTCGATCATATCTTTAGTTCTTTATCAAATGATTTATTTAAGTAAACAAAACTTGGAAATAAATTCCTTATCTTATTTAAATAATGAAAACAAGCATATATGAATTATTAAACACTTATTTAAATATTTAAATACCCAAAATACAAAAACTTTCCTTAAATGCTCATTTTTTAAAATGATGACATCATCAAAATAGTTAACCATAAATATGAAAAATATTTTTATTTGCTAATTACTTCTTTAATGATTAATTAGACATTCACTAAAATTTTCAACAATTTTTATTGAGAAAATAGTCATTTTTCGATAAAACGATTTTCGGTCATTTTATCAATATTTACCAAAAATATATTTATGAAAGCATTTTTCCAAAACTAGTCTAGTATCATTAATTATTAATTAAATATTCCAAGTTATTTAATTAAACGACCGTTTAATTCTCTTAATCACCTTTTAAATAATTAAATAAATAAATTATTATATCGCTGAAAATGTGGGTCATTACACAGAACGAACTTGTAAATGGACTGTGTGTTTGATATTGGATTTTATTCTGTGTTGATTGATCTCTATTAAATATACATCCGTTTGGCGGCGGAGAATTTATTCTCTGGCTTAACGCCCTTCTCTGAGACGTACGAGCTCAGAGGTTGTATATCGACGGACATCAGTCGCATGGAGTGAACTGCCAGTGTGGCATGCCTAAGTGGCAGATGATCAAGGCTTCTATTGAAAAGAAAAGTCTTGTGGTTGGTGATCAAAGCATGGCCTACGTGGCATAGCTTTGTGTATAACGTGAATTCGCGAGCCTCACACCTCGGTATGAGTCAAAAACGGGATAAGGACCGATGGGAGAACACGACGTTTCTTTCTAGTTACGGTGGTGTCAGTGCTTAAACTGGCTGACATTTATATTATTTTCACCTTTGTGGTTGTTGGATTGCGAGGTGCCTCGATATTAGGTCTGTAAGGACAGGGAAACGTGTGTTCAGGAATAACTAATCCTCAAACGTAAGGGAGGACCGGCCCAGCCGATTCCAGGGGTTACCCAGAGTGCGTAGTCCCGAGGCATTTGCTAGAGTGTCTCGAAGCGTAGAGGAGCTTGCCCCTTGCCTCGACTCATGATGGAAATCCAATTTCCAATACGAGATATTTCGGTTTTAATTGTAGAACCTAGTATGGCGACATAGTGGTATGGGACATTCATGCCGCCTATGATTGGAATTGTTTTTGACACTATGCACTTATTATAGTATCAAATAATGTGTTTTAAACGTATCAAGCATGCTTTGGCTATTATAAGGTAAAAACCCTATCCTCCGGCTTGTGTTGCATTGTGTGATGGGACCTGGGTCTTATAACAGCTTCATTTTTCTTTACTTAGCATTGCGCGGTTTGTTTTATGCACGGGTATTCTTGGGAGGAAACCCGTTCCGTGTTATACTGCGTGGTCCCTTGACTTACCAACTTTAAAAACCAATATTAATAACTGTTTTAGTTCTCACACCAGTCACATGACTGACCTGGAGTTTATCGTTTTAACCTAAACTCTGGGTGCCCTTATTTTTGACACGGGCAGCTGGTAGTTTTGGTTTTGCAGATTTATATTCACATGATCCTGATTTACAGCTGGAACGATGCTCGGAAAGCTCTGTATCCGTGTATTACTTTCAGTTCTGTTTTGTATTGTTTTTCCGCTGCTATGTAATTTATTGTAATCTCTGATATTTTTCTGTTGTATAATATTTATTCATACTCTGTATATTCTTGTAATCTGATGGAATTGTTGTAAATAACAATGAAATGTTCTTCTGTTTGCGTTCTGATTCGTTTTGTCCTCAATTCTATCCGTGCTTTCCTTACCGGGGAAGTTCGGGTCGTCTCAGGGTATCAATAAAATAACTAAACATATTAATTATATAATTTTATAATTACGGGGTTAATAGTTTAATTAAAATTGGGAACAAATATAGGTATTGCGTGGGCTTTAGAAATCATGGAGTGTGAAGGGGTTGCTGAAAACAAACGAAGGACCTGCTGCGTGGTGAAGGAAAACTAGTAGCTTGTTTCTAGAAAAATAATCAAATGTAATTAAGACATAAATTTTATTCATTAAGAGTGAATTAGTTCTAAGATTAAAAACATACACTAAAACATTGTTATTTGTTTATGTTGTGAACAGGATCCGTGAGCGTGAACGAGAAGAAGGTGTAAACAACGAAAGTAATTGGCATGTGTAACTCATAATTAAAAGTGATTAATGTTATTTGAATTGTAATCAAGGATTTATTTTATTAATAAAATAGTGTTAATATTAAAATGTAAATATCTTTTGACTGTGTCATCAGAATTGGACAACCCAAGATAAGTTGGAACCGTATCGGCGAGATCTATGCTATGGAACATAAATGGACGGAGTTGGAACGAACTATGTTTTTCATTTAAATTAAACAAGCGTTTAATTTAACTGAATTGAACTATTTTAATAGCGAATCAAATCAAGGTGAGTTAAACTCACTCGGTCTTCCCACTTATATTTTATATAAGTCGGGTTTTCTAATTTATGTGTTATGGTTGCTAATGGTTGATTGATTGTTAATTATATATTCATATATTGACTGAACCAATGAAATTAAATGTTTTTCAATTTCAATGAAATACCAAATCATTATTTTAATGATTGGATCCAGTTAAGGTAACTTACCTTGTTGGTCACATTTATATTATACACGTGTTTAATTGGTTGAATTGTTTGTCAATGTTAAATAAATTGAGTGATGTTAAATGGTCATTATTTACTGTTATTAAAATTATCAGTTAAATTTAATTGAATGAGTTTATTTGAAGTAATCAGTGTGAATACAGGGAAGAACAGGTTGGAGGATCCAACTGGATTCTGTCTGTTTTGATTTGAAAAATAAAACAACAAGGAAATAGTTCAATTTGAAGAAGATTCAGAGGTCTGAAATTTTTATACCAGACGTCTGAATATTATATGAATATGAAATTTGTTTCAACAAACAGACGTCTGTTTGAAAAATTTTAGATGACTGTTTTCTGAGATATACTTAATCCTTGCCTATTTCATTGTGAAAAAATATAAATAAATAAAATGTGTGTGCGTAATCATCAAGGAAGACTTTAACAAATAAATCTAAGACTAACAGACTCTTACAACATATATAATCTTCATTTATGTTCGTGAGTCTGCTGTCGAATTTCTTTGTAACACCCCACGTCCATTAATGTCACTCACAAGGGGAATGCATTAAGTTCCATGGAGGTTTTAAGTGAATATAGAACAGAAAAATTACAACAAGACAGATATAAGCAGTACTTGGAAATTTAAAACTTTATTTCAGTGCAGCAGAAGTTAAACATGTTTGTTACATCATAAAACCATAAATCAGAGTCAAGTACAATATCCATCTTAATAAAACAAAATATATAACCCCGTTACATAAATTTAAAGAGGATAACAAGCTGGACTTTACTTCAGCGGTCCAAGCTATCCAATAGAGAGATAAAGCAATCCAATCAAACTTCGTTAGAGCTGGGCCCACTCTGAGGACCGGGAGGGGGAAAAAGATAGAAATAGAGGGGGTCAGACATAAAGCCTGGCGAGTATGATAATTCTAACAATACTATTATCCAAAGTAATTAGACTGAGGCATAAGCTGGAAAATAAGGAAATGTCTATGGACTATGGAAGAGCAGATAAAGATAACGTTAAAGGCACACCTAATTACTAACGAATAATTACTACACTACACCACACCAGTCACCCTAAAGTTTGATCCCACTCACCGAACTTAGAAACTATATAGACAGCTTTGTGTACCCCTAGCTGACTACATAGGTGCCATCTGCCCCTATCTCCGCTAGGTGTACCCCACTACTCACTTGCGATCGGCTCCCTACTCGTAGATACCCGTGCTGGCACCACAGTGCGGTGTATCACTCCCCAAAGTGGCAACCCGATACAACAAAGAATGCACGGCTTATACCTACATGATGCAACAACGTCTTACCTACCAGCCCGGGTCCACACACGCATATGAAACCCGTTGGACTTGCGTTGCCACCGCTAACCCGTTTGGCCTCTTATAGTCAAGCCCAGTATGCGTGTCCCGTCCTCGACTTGGGTCGAGCCCACAAAGAAACGTTTGGGTTACTGGTTGTAATGGGCCCCCAATTACTTACCACAAGCTATCCACCTAAGCTTGTCCCCATTAGTATATTCCACTTAACCCTCTTCTTAGTCATGTTCATTTACATGTGTGTTTGGTTAAGTCTTACTAATCGTATTTCAAATGCCACTAAAGGCATCCACTCGATTCCTCATGCCACCCAAGGCACCTACTTAACCCCCATGTCCCATCTCACATGTTTATCTGGTTAAGTATTTCTTAATTCATTAAGGCCATAACCTTATAAAGACCTCTCACATTAGACTGACATTTATGGCAGCTGGATTCGCCGGGCGGGTCCGGGCAGTCTTATACCATAAAAGAGTCTAACCTCGTGTCTTTACAACTGTTATGCTTTAGTTTGGGCCTAGTACCTCTCACATTGGGCTGACATTTGTGACTACTGGATTTGCCGGGCGGGTCCGGGCAGGTTCACGTCACAAATGAGTCCAACCTCGTGTCCTAAGCATTGATTATCACTTATAATCTCTTACCCCAGTTTTAATAATTCCCTATTCAAATTATTAATTAATTCCAATTTTAATGATGTCCATAATTGACTCAATTATGTCCATCCACTTATGGTATGCAAAATCATATCAATTGCACCCCAATTCTCAATATTAAATCCTTAATATTACCCCAACCCCACGTAGTACGTTCGTTTGTTAAATGTAAAATATACGTTAGACTCGAATAGTCTAACTCATAGCACAAAGATAAATTATCACAACATTTATACAACCAAAATAGATCTAATCATAAAAGGGGTGAAACTTGCATGTGTGATTGATATTCTACGCCTAAACTTGCATAGGCCAAAACTACAACTTGCATAAAACTACACATGTCATGGATCTAAACGTGTCAACTTGTTTGGTTAAATGTCACAATTTACATAATATGATCATAACCCAAATTCATGTATAAACTTGCATATGTGGTTTATGCAACATAATGACGGTGCAAACTAGCATCTAACACATAGAATTCACACATGTCATAGCATAATTCTAGATCTAAATAAATGTCATAGAATATGTGAGATTATCCATACTAATCAATCTAAACTGGCATAGGTACATGTGATTTATCATGTGAATCATCATAGCCCAAATATATATAATCAACATCATGATTTGATCAAGCATAAGCTAACTACAACATAGATAATAACATCATGACTTTGTAGCATCGCAACTTAGCATAGAAAATTACAACATATATATGATATCATCATTACATAACATAGGATTTACAACATACATGATAGCATAAGATTTACAACAACATATATGACAATTCACATCATTTTCTTATGATCCATATCACAACTTAATCTAATTAGTTTGCTAATAATCTTATTAAAATCATCATACTCACAATAAAATAAGAATCTTGCTTTCTGACTTCTGATTTCAAAAACTGATTTAGCTTTCCCTTATAGTAGATTCGTTGTTTTGATTTATTTGTTATAACTTTAAGCTTTTGAATCAACTCCTAATCGTCTCTTAAACTGACGGCTACTCCTAGTCTCTTTTCAGCAGCATTGCGGCTCCATTCTTATTTTATTTGTGTGAATTAGGTTGAGTCTTAGGTCCTTTTTATAGAGTTATGAATTATTTTAAGCTGTCGGATGTTCTTAGGGTTAATCAAAACCATTCAATTATGATAGGGTGATGAGTCAGCCCTAATGACTCAGCAAGGAGTCAGAATGGACTCAACAACACGGGTCAGCCTGAACCAGAAAGCTGTGCAGGCTCCAGCCTCGGCCTGGGCACACTTGGCAGGTGCGCCAGTGTAAATATGTACTGGCGCACTTCCCAAGTGCGCCAGTGCATTTATATATTTTTTTCTACTTTACTTTGCCACCAAATTTCGTTCGTCCATAACTCTTTCATCCGGTACTCGTTTCCCGCGAACTCGGACTCTATCTTCACTAGAATTCCGAGACGAACACAATGGCGCAACCCAATCCCCATAATTCTCACGTCTGAGATTTATTATTCTTTAATTTAGTTAATTCGATTATTCAAAAATCCGGGTTGTTACATTCTCCCCTCCTTAAAGGATTTCGCCCCCGAAATCTCCAAGTTAAGGAGAATGTATATCCTACCATCCAAACAACCATCTACTCAACCATCAAACACGACATCCATTGTCCTTATAAAATTTCTAATGTTGTATGAACATATGCAAGAAGTGTGTGTATATGTTCCTTATCTAATGCAAAATCAGGCGGTCTACTGATTCAGTTGACCTCCTTAATGCAAACCATGATAGTGCCATGCGTCCATTATGTATGTGAAAGAACCTTATCGACACATATCATTTCTACATGTGTGCACAACCATTCACCAAAATGCAACATCCATATGATGATACAACCATTATTCATTCATTACTTACATATGTACACACATTTATATGCAATATGAAGTGACTGAGCCGATCTAGTGCCTAAAGTGTGTGTATATGCATCCACGAGCAACCACTAGCAAACACTTGCATCCACGTGCATCCATCATCCATAACATGTCTCAAACACATGTTTCAACCATAGGACTATCCTATCTAAAGGTCAAGGATACTAGCGAGAGGACACACTAAAGATAAGATAAGTACAAGATAAACGATAAAGGAGAAATTAAAAGACATACCCTCGAAAAGAAAAGGGTACAATGAACGCATCTTCGCTTCCGTCTCCCAAGTAGTGTTGCTCTCATCATCTCCCCATTGCACTTTGACTAGCTTGACCTCTCGACTTCTCAATTTCTTAATCTCCGACCCAAGAATGCGCGTACGAGCTCGTCGAATCGTCGCATCACGCTCGATCTCCACCTCTCTAAGCAAGCTCGGCTTTACCACTTCTGCGGTCTCGTGCAAGCACTTCCTCAAATGTGATACATGGAATACGTCGTGTACACCACTAAGTCTCTCGGGCAACTCCACTCAATATGTCATCTGTCCAATCCTCTCCTTAATAGGAAACGGCCCCACGAACCTTGGTGCTAACTTCCCAACGGACCCAAAGTGAACAACATTCTGTAATGGAGACACCTTGATAAAGACCATGTCCCCAACATTAAATTCAAGATCTGTCCTCCTCTTGTCCGCATAAGATTTCTGCCTATCTTGCGCTGCTTTCATCCTTCTTCGAATTGAATCAATCTTTTCTGAAGTCTCTCTAATCATATCAGGCCCAAGCAAGATATTATCCATAGACTCTCACCAAAACGTAGGTGAACGACAAGGCCTTCCATAAAGAGCTTCGAAAGGTGCCATGCCAATGCTAGACTGAAAGCTGTTATTATATGAGAACTCTACCAATGGAAGATGCTCTTCCCATGTACCCCCAAAGTCTAGGATACATAGCCTCAAAAGGTCCTCTAGAATACGATTCACCCTCTCGGTTTGGCCGTCCGTCTGAGGATGATATGCGGTGCTCAAACATAACTGAGTCCCTACCGCTACTTGTAAGCTCCTCCAAAATTCGCTAGTGAAGATAGGATCGCGGTCGCTTACTATGCTAGAAGGAACACCAAGCAAACGAACTATCTCTCAGACGTATACAGAAGCTAACCATGGAGCAGTCCTCTTACTTTTCACGGGTATGAAATGGGCGCTCTTAGTAAGTCTGTCTACCACAACCCAAAATCCTGTATTACCCTTCCTCGACCTCGGTAACCCATCGACAAAATCCATCGAGACACTATCCCACTTCCATTGCGGAACCTCTAATGGGTGAAGCAACCCACCGGGTTTCTTTTGCTCCGCTTTTACTTGTTGGCACACCAAGCATCTAGAGACATACTCGGCCACATCCCTCTTCATACCGGCCCAAAATAAAACTCGCTTCATGTCTTTGTACATCTTATCCCCGCTGGGATGAATGGTCATCTTCGAACGATGTGCATCATCAAGAATGGTCTTCTTAAGATTCTCGTCCCATGGTCACAAAGTCTACCATCCCTACGCAACCAACCCTTATCATCTAGGGTATATCTACGGAGATGGCTCGATGACTCCCCTCCTTTGATCTTTTCTACTAACTCAACCAACTGTGGGTCGTCTCGCTGTGCCTCACCAATCCGTCCCAAAAGCGTAGGTCTGACCTCCAAGGATGCTAGCAAACCGGGTACAAAGTCAACGGAAGGTCTAAAATCTAACATAGAGATGAATTCTAAGTTTCGCCTTTCAATAAACAACGGACTCAAGGACAGCTTTTTCCTACTTAAGGCGTCTGCCACCACGTTACCCTTGCCAGGGGTATATGCTATTTCGAAGTCGTAGGACGCTAAGAATTCCATCCACCTTTGTTGTCTTAAATTCAAGTCCTTCTGGGAGAATAAGTATTTTAAAGATTTGTGGTCAGTGAATAATTCGAATTTTTCGCCAAGAAGATAATGGCGCCAAGACTTAAGCGCAAAAACAATTGCGGCCAACTCTAGGTCATGTGTGGGGTAATTCTTCTCATGCACCCTCAACTGCCTTCCACCATAGGCTATTACCCTACCCTCTTGCATTAAGACTGCGCCTAGACCTGTCCCATTAGCATCGGTATAAACAGTAAATGGCTTACTCCCATCTGGAAGCACTAAGACTGGGGCTGAAGTTAAAGCTCTCTTTAAACGTTGGAATGCATCATCACAATCTACGTCCCAAGTGAAAACTAGGTTCTTCTTCGTCAAACGTGTTAATGGGGCTGATATCTTCGCGAAGTCCTTGATAAACTTCCTATAGTAGCCCGCCAACCACAAGAAACTTCTCACCTCGGTAGCATTTTTAGGAGCCTTCCAATCTTGGATGGCCACTACCTTTGCGGGATCCACAACTATCCCTTCTTTTGAGACCACGTGCCCTAAGAATCGCACTTCCCTCCTCCAAAAGTGACATTTAGAGAATTTAGCTTTAAGGTTATGTGTTCGAAGGGTCTCCAACACTTCCCTAAGATGTAGGGCATGCTCTTCCTTGCTCTTAGAAAAGACCAAGATGTCATCCACAAAGACCACCATGAATTTATTAAGGTACTCCCTAAACACCCTACTCATCAAGTCAACAAAGTATGCGGGGGCGTTTGTCAAACCGAAGGGCATCACTAGCCATTCATAGAAACCGTCCGGAGTCCTAAAGGCAGTTTTGTCTATGCTATCCTCAGCCACTCTCAACTGATGGAATCTAGTGGTTAAGTCCAATTGCGAAAACACTGAGGCGCCAACTAACTGATCGAAGAGATCGTCAATCCTCGGCAGTGGGTGTCTGTTTTTCTTAGTAAGTTTATTAAGTTCTCTATAATCCACACAAAGTCTAAGGGACCCATCCGCCTTCGTGGCAAACACTCCCGGAGCACCCCACTCCGATATACTACGTCTTATGAACCCCTTCTCAAGCAATTCCTTCACTTGCTTATTGAGTTCCCTCCTTTCACGAGGATCCAGGTGGCGCACTGGCAAAGATATTGGTTTTGCATTATCTACAAGATATATTCGAAAGTCTATCTCCCGCTGCGGAGGCAAGCCCTTTACTTCCTCAAACACATCCGAATATTCTTGGACTACTTTAACAGATCGTATGTTTTCCACCGACACGTCAAGCGATTCTAGATAACTTAGCATAACGGAATTTATGGGATTACAAAAGATTTCGAGAGCGTTACCAAGGCGAGTCATGAGCCTAACTACTCTCCTTTCACAATCAAGAACGACCCCATTTCTGGATAACCAATCCATTCCTAAAATTAGCCCATAGCCCGTGAAGCCGAAAACATAAGCATCACATCTAAACTCAATGCTAAGTATAGAAATTTTCAAATCCAAACATATCATGGACAAATAAGCTGAGCCCCCAATTGGATTCGAAACAGCTAAGGGATCCTCTATTAAACTGGTGTTTAAGTGCAGCGATTCAACTAATGATGTAGAGATAAACGAATGCGATGCACCCGAATCAAATAAGGTACGGACAGGATGATCAAACAGAAAAACTAGACTTTCAACCGAAATTGTTCTACCTCGTTCTTGCAGCGGTGGGACCGCGAGAGCCTGAAGTTGTCCCCTTGCCTGCCCTGTTGCCATAAGAGCCTGCACCTGTCCTCCCGAGGTAGACCCTGCCCTCTTCCCCTTCTTTGGGCAGTCGTTCACTAGATGTCCCGCTTCACCACAGTGAAAACAGGCAGTCTTCTTTTTCTTTCTGCAATCCTTGTTGAGATGGCCTGGTGTCCCACTGTTAAAGCATTTCTTCTTTCCCTTGCAATTGTTGCCTTTTCCACCCTTGTTCTGCTGTTGCTGTTGCGGTTTCTTCTGATCCCCTTTCTTCTCGGGTGCCTTATTAGCATTAGCGCGTTTCTCCTCGTGCATGAGTGCCATGTCTACTAGCTTCTCAAAGGTGGCCCCCATAGGGATGTGGGTCATAGCCAACCCCTGCAATGGCTCATTCAAGCCATTAACGAACCTCAGAGCCTTCTTCTCCTGCGTGTTCACCAAATCTAAGCCAAATCTTGCCAATTGGTTAAATTTGTTGGCGTACTCTTTCACTGATAGATTTCCCTGCTTCAGTGTCAAGAACCTTTCCATGTATAGATTCTCTTCTGCCCTTGAGAGAAACTTTGCCTCAAATCTACGTCTGAAATCTGCCCAAGTATCAACAGGGCGCACCCCATTAGTGACCTCCCACCAAAACGAGGCCTCTCCCTTCATTAACCAAGCTGCTAATTTGACTTTCCTCCCTTCTTCTACTTCAAAGATTTCTAGCAATTCTTCCACCTCCTTAAGCCAATCTCTAGCTTCCACAAACGTTTCTGACCCTTGAATAGGTTTTCCACCCATAGCCTTAAATTCCTTGCATGTCTTTGCAAAAGAATCAGCACGAGGAGGGGAGGAGGAGGAGGAGGAGGAGCGGGTGCAACTGGTGGTGGAGGAACATTGGCTGGACCTGCAGCGGCGGCCCTGGCCTCTAATAACCTCCTATACCATCCTGGTACCGGTACACCCTCTGGAAGGTTAAGATCTTCAGCCATGCTGAAACGAAAAAGGAAAGATTCAAAAATGGAGAATTCGAAAGATAAAGATATGGCTATTGGGGATTATGTTTTTCATAAAAACTTTCCTCTTTAAATTTCTCATTAAGACATGTTTTTGAAAACACTTCTCCCAAAAATACTTTAGAAAAATAGTTTTTTCTAAAAAAATTATCTGTTCTGGTAACCTTAAGCTCTGATACCACGTGTAACACCTTACGTCCATTAATGTCACTCACAAGGGGAATGCATTAACTTCCATGGAGGTTTTAAGTGAATATAGAACAGAAAAATTACAACAAGACAGATATAAGCAGTACTTGGAAATTTAAAACTTTATTTCATTGCAGCAGAAGTTAAACATGTTTGTTACATCATAAAACCATAAATCAGAGTCAAGTACAATATCCATCTTAATAAAACAAAATACATAACCCCATTACATAAATAGCCATTAAAGAGGATAACAAGCTGGACTTTACTTCAGCGGTCTAAGCTTTCCAAAAGAGAGATAAAGCAATCCAATCAAACTCAGCTAGAGCTGGGCCCACTCTGAGGACCTGGAGGGGGAAAAAGATAGAAATAGAGGGGGTCAGACATAAAGCCTGGCGAGTATGATAATTCTAACAATACTATTATCCAAAGTAATTAGACTGAGGCATAAGCTGGAAAACAAGGAAATGTCTATGGACTATGGAAGAGCAGATAAAGATAACGTTAAAGGCACACCTAATTACTAACGAATAATTACTACACTACACCACACCAGTCACCCTGAAGGTTGATCCCACTCACTGAACTTAGAAACTATATAAACAGCTTTGTGTACCCCTAACTGACTACATAGGTGCCGTCTGCCCCTATCTCCGCTATGTGTACCCCACTACTCACTTGCGATCAGCTCCCTACTCGTAGATACATGTGCTGGCACCACAGTGGGGTGTATCACTCCCCAAAGTGGCAACCCGATACAACAAAGAATGCACGGCTTATACCTACATGATGCAACAGCGTTATACCTACCAACCCGGGTCCACACACGCATATGAAACCCGTTGGACTTGTGTTGCCACCGCTAACCCGTTTGGCCTCTTATAGTCAAGCCCAGTATGCGTGCCCCGTCATCGACTTGGGTCGAGCCCACAAAGATACGTTTGGGTTACTGGTTGAAATGGGCCCCCAATTACTTACCACAAGCTATCCACCTAAGCTTGTCCCCATTAGTATATCCCACTTAACCCTCTTCTTAGTCATGTTCATTTACATGTGTGTTTGGTTAAGTCTTACTAATCGTATTTCAAATGCCACTAAAGGCACCCACTAGATTCCTCATGCCACTCAAGGCACCTACTTGACCCCCATGTCCCACCTCACATGTTTATCTGGTTAAGTATTTCTTAATTCATTAAGGCCATAACCTTATAAAGGCCTCTCACATTAGACTGACATTTATGGCAGCTGGATTCGCCGGGCGGGTCCGGGCAGTCTTATACCATAAAAGAGTCTAACCTCGTGTCTTTACAACTGTTATGCTTTAGTTTGGGCCTAGGACCTCTCACATTGGGCTGACATTTGTGACTACTGGATTTGCCGGGTGGGTTCGGGCAGGTTTACGTCACAAATGAGTCCAACCTCGTGTCCTAAGCATTGATTATCACTTATAATCTCTTACCCCAGTTTTAATAATTCCCTATTCAAATTATTAATTAATTCCAATTTTAATGATGTCCATAATTGACTCAATTATGTCCACCCAATTATGGTATGCAAAATCATATCAATTGCACCCCAATTCTCAATATTAAATCCTTAATATTACCCCTACCCCACATTGTACGTTCGTTTGTTAAATGTAAAATATACGTTAGACTCGAATAGTCTAACTCATAGCACAAAGATAAATTATCACAACATTTATACAACCAAAATAGATCTAATCATAAAAGGGGTGAAACTTGCATGTGTGATTGATATTCTACGCCTAAACTTGCATAGGCCAAAACTACAACTTGCATAAAACTACACATGTGATGGATCTAAAGGTGTCAACTTGTTTGGTTAAATGTCACAATTTACATAATATGATCATAACCCAAATTCATGTATAAACTTGCATATGTGGTTTATGCAACATAATGATGGTGCAAACTAGCATCTAACACATAGAATTCACACATGTCATAGCATAATTCTAGATCTAAATAGATGTCATAGAATATGTGAGATTATCCATACTAATCAATCTAAACTGGCATAGGTGCATGTGATTTATCATGTGAATCATCATAGCCCAAATATATATAATCAACATCATGATTTGATCAAGCATAAGCTAACTACAACATAGATAATAACATCATGACTTTGTAGCATCGCAACTTAGCATAGAAAATTACAACATATATATGATATCATCATTACATAACATAGGATTTACAACATACATGATAGCATAAGATTTACAACAACATATATGACAATTCACATCATTTTCTTATGATCCATATCACAACTTAATCTAATTAGTTTGCTAATAATCTTATTAAAATCATCATACTCACAATAAAATAAGAATCTTACTTTCTGACTTCTGATTTCAGAAACTGATTTAGCTTTCTTTTGTAGTAGATTCGTTGTTTTGATTTATTTGTTATAGCTTTAAGCTTTTGAATCAACTCTTAATCGTCTCTTAACCTGACAGCTACTCCTAGTCTCTTTTCAGTAGCATGACAGCTCCATTCTTATTTTATTTGTGTGAATTAGGTTGAGTCTTAGGTCCTTTTTATAGAGTTATGAATTAATTTAAGCCGTCGGATGTTCTTAGGGTTAATCAAAACCATTCAATTATGATAGGGTGATGAGTCAACCCTAATGACTCAGCAAGGAGTCAGAATGGACTCAACAACACGGGTCAGCCTGAACCAGAAAGCTGTGCAGGCTCCAGCCTCGGCCTGGGCGCACTTGGCAGATGCGCCAGTGTAAATATGTACTGGCGCACTTGGGTCCAAGTGCGCCAGTGCATTTACTTATTTATTTATTTATTTCTACTTTACTTTGCCACCAAACTTCATTCGTCCATAACTCTTTCATCCGGTACTCGTTTCCCGCGAACTAGGACTCTATCTTCACTAGAATTCCGAGACGAACACAATGGCGCAACCCAATCCCCATAATTCTCACGTTTGAGATTTATTATTCTTTAATTTAGTTAATTCGATTATTCAAAAATCCGGGGTGTTACGTTCTTCCTGCAAAACAGAGTTAGTTTGATATAGTATGTATGCTTATGTATAGTTGTCATAGTCAAAACGCTATATAGCAAGACTCAACATTCTCCTCCTTTTTTACTAATGACAACTATATAAGCTCCCCCATCAATATGAATATATCATCACTTGTTTCTCCCCCTTTGTCATTGACAAAAAGGGATATTATAAAAAAATGAAGTATTTATGCACGACACATAATCACACCATAAACACAGACATAGAGTAGACAAGTATAACATTCATACATAACATACCATAGCACGTAATAGAGTTTTGTGCTGAAATATAGAGCTAAGTACCAAAAAATATTACAAGCCCGTAATTAAAAGTTTAAATCCAAAATATTAATAAGATAACTTTTACCACCATAGAATACCAACTTTCTGAGGTTGGAACACTCTGAGCCACACTTGTATCTCCACCCTTAGGATCACCATGTTCATAACTAGTATCAGGAATGTCTTCGATCGAACTAGATGACCGTTGAAATGGAGCCGGAGCATGAGCCTGGCTATAAGACGTTTTAGTGCAAGATATTGTTTCCCAAATTTTGTTTAGAAAGTCGTTGATGGAATTGAATTTCTTGTTTGTTTGTCTTTCAAAATGCTTAAGATCTTATGAATTCTAGATTGATTGTGTGATAGCGTAACTAAGGCTTGCTTGGAAGACATATTAAGAAAGATAACTTGAATTCCTTCTTCTTGTTCATCTTCTTCCCTATGTTGACGGCGATGACAAGGCTCGGCTATAAGTGCTTCTGGTTGAGATGCTACATGTTCGGCCCAAACCACAAAGGACATATACTCTAGTTAAGTAGCGGGATTAGGATCAATATCCATAAGTTTTAAGGTTTTAGAGAAAATTTCTTTGATGCTAATAGAAGGAGTATCGGGTATTGTTATTTCACAAGCGATAAGAATCCGAGTAATATAAGCACTGTAGTGAAGCTTCTTATACTTACGCTTGTATGTAATATCTGTCCATTCATCTAGAATGATCTTTGCCTAGTTGATTTGTTTGTTAGAGTATAAGGCATACAAGGCTTGAAAATCACGTTTATAAACTTTTCATAACTTCCTTTGTGAGGTTGGATTGTTCGGACCAATATGCGGTTTAATAGACGAGCTTGTAGTCGAAGATGGGTAATGGTAGGATCATGCATATTAATGAGATTATCGAAAAAACACTTGTGTGATATCTTGTCCCTTGTAGTCATATCAAGTTCAATTGTCTCGATATTAAGTCCTTGCCAAGCATAACTCAAAATTTGACCTAATCGTTGAGTTGGAAGAAAAATTCGTTTTCCAGATACACACGACCAAACACAATCCTTTTTATTTTGAGATCTAGAATGATCTAGGTTTAAGTTTGCCAAGAATAATTTTACTAGCAAATGATAAATTTTGACATTATTTGTATTGAAATCAACTAGAGATTCGAAGTGATATTGTCTAGCATATTATAGAATTCGATAATTAGAGAGAGTATCAAACTTAATAAAAGCACCTTCAAAGAATTTGGAATCTTTCATTGCCTCGTACCTTTCTTTGGCGGTGTCATCCCATGGTCGTTTTTGAATTAATTCATTGGAGGGGGTTTAATTCTTGTTCTCTTGCACGTTTGGCACAGTTTTCCATGATTTTACGGTAAAATTTTTGAAGATTTGAAGTGATTTGGTAAATTAGGGACTAGGGTTTTATAAGAGGTAAAAAGGTGAAATGGTAATAAGTGAAGAGATGAAGAGAAATGATGGATGGGTAAAAAGTCGTGTCCTTTTTAAAAAATATTTTATAGCGAGTCAGACATCTGTTTTGATTTTTCAGACATTTGATTTTGTCTTGATTTAAAACAGCAAAGAATTAGTTCATTTCGTAGCTGTATCAGATGTCTGTATTTATAGGGTCAGATGTCTGCTTTTCCGAAGTTGAAAAATTTATGATGCAGATATCAAACATTGGATTGTAATTTTCAGACGTCTGTTTTTGATTAAATATGAACAGCAAGATTTTAGTTCATTTTAATCATATTTCAGATGTCGGTTTAGTTATGGTCAAAAGTTTGTTTTGCTCTTGAAAATTTTGTATGCCCAACAATCAGACGTCTGTCTGAAATATTTCAAACGCCTGTTTTATCATATTTCTGTAACAAACGCTTTTAAAATTCATATTTTATTAAAAACTAATTCCAACTTTAAAGTGAATATAATAATGAAATGGAAATAAAGTACAAAATTAATTTGTGGGAGGCGGAGTCTTTGTTGGCGTTGAGAATCGTTTTCCTATATTATACTTTGAGCAGTAGGTCACCGCAACTCGTTCAAGTCTTCTCGAGAAAATGTTTTATAAATTTTATGGCCCAAAATTGAAGGATATATCTGAACCCTTACCAATCCCACCAGACCATAGTGATCCATCCTCATCTTATTGAACTGAAAACAAATTGAACTATTTCCTTGCTATTTTATTTTTCAAATCAAAACAGACATCTCAAATTTTCATACCGATGTTTGAATATTATATGAATCTGAAATTTATTTCAACAAACAGACGTCTGTTTGAAAATTTTAAGATGTATGTTTTCTGAGACAAACTTATTCGTTGGCATGTTCATTGTGAAAATATATATAAGTAAAATGTGCATGTAATCATCAAGGAAGACTTTAACAAATAAATCTAAGACTAACAGACTCTTACAACATATATAATCTTCATTTGTGTTCTTGAATCTGCTATCGAATTTCTTCTTGCAAAACAAAGTTAGTTTGATATAGTATATATGCTTATGTATAGTTGTCATAGTCAAAACGCTATATAGCGAGATTCAACAGATTCCCCAAATATATTAGATGTTAATTACTCTCATATTATCATCATATGAACTGTTTTGATTGGACGATTGTTTGGTTATTAACCATTGACCTGAAATTCAACATTTGTTTTGTTTAAACCAACAAGTGATATCAGTTGAGTAATTGACAATATATGGCCTACAAATCAATCATTTTATAAACATTGATTTATTGTCAGGTGAATTGATAGAAGTGAAGTTATAAAAATTATTTTATAACTGATGGTAGAATTTGAAACCTAATATTTGGTAAGAAAGTTTATTAAAAGGAAATAAATATTTATTATTTAATATTTAAGTTATAATTAATAACTAATTGATTTTATAAAGTAAATTCTGATGTTTATTAGATTTATAAGCAAGAGAGTAGAAAATTAACCTAACGGTTAAGATTTGAATAATTGTTTTGAGAAAAAATTAATCAAATTATTTAAATTAATTTTACTGTTAATTAATTTAAAGGAAGGACTGTTATTGGAATTGGTTAACGAATTAACAATGGTTTGAATTTACTAAGTCAAATAAATTAAGTGGAATAGGCTATTGGATTAATCTAATGAAATAATTTAACGAATGTTTGTTTTAATTTTAATCAGATTAAAAAAAGAATTTACTATTTATTTTAATTAATTAAGAAGTTAACTACTGCTGTTGTAGCTAATGATTGAAGTAAATTATTATTTTAATTAATAATAATTTAGGAGGTTACTTTCTATTTGAAATTCATTTAAAAAGTGATTGAAGTTGAAATGAAATCTAATTGAATTGTGAGAGGCACTATGAACAGTTTTTATATTAAAAACCTAGTTTTTATAATGAAGTTATAAAAGGGATTTTAAACGAATATGATAGTTTAAAAAAAATTACTTAATATTTTAATTAAGTAAAACAAAATTCAGATAAAGGAGTTTTGTGTTAAACCTGAGAGTTATAAGCGAAGTTAATAAAAAGAGTTGTGAAGTAAAAGCGTTAATTTTAAATTGACGTTATTAAATAATGGAATTGAGAAAAATGAATGGAACCGAATTGAGATTTCAAAAAGATATGATTAAAAGGGATCTGTAATTGAATTTGGTAAACAAAAGTTAGTAATGGGATTTGGTAATTATAACTCGAGTTATAAAATGAATTCTTGGAAATAAGTTAAGGCTACGAAGTGATGTTAATACGGAATTACTTAATTAATGTATTAAGTAATAATAAGTTATATGTAAAAAGAGATATTTCCAAAAGTAAGAAGTTTTTATAAACCATATTTTAAATAAAATAGTTTAATGAGATTTGTTTGATATTAAAATAAATAACAGTTTTTGAATTACAACTCATATCTATTTTAAGATAAGAACATTGTTGATCAAGGTCTGAGAGGTAAATAAATACCCCAACTAGAACAACTCTAGAATTATCTGAAGATGATACTAGTTTGTAATGGGAAAGAGGTTAAGAATAATTTATTGTTTCCATATATGAAATAATAACTCAATGTTAATCGAACGATTTAAGAATATATATTGTAATTTCCAAGGTAGCGGAAATGGGAAGATTCGGGAAAATATTTATAATAATTTTTCCCAAGTAAAGGGATTTATTAAAGAGATTGATGATAAATTGTAACAGTGTTTTCGAGATAAAAAGAAAATGGAAAGTGGAGCTTTGAGATTGGTTTATTCTAAAAGGATAAGGGTTGGTTAGTGTTTTCGAGTAATGAAACAAAAGAGATTTCATAACATTGTTTTACGAGTAATAATATGAATTGATTTCCCAATTACAAATGGTGAGTAATGATATAGAATATGTTTGGAAAATGATAATAGAAAAGTGGATATGATTATAGGATATTTTCCTTAGTATTAAAATAAGACTGTTTTGAAACTAATCTTATGATAAATAAGAAATAAAAGTTATGTTCGTAATATTGAAAGATTTAAGAGTTTAAATTAACATTCATTAATTGTTTTAATTTAAGAGGCCAAGTAATGCCGGTGAACCCAATTTATTTTATTTTATTTATTTGATAGTTAAATAACCGACTATCAAACTTGACCATACGATTGTTGGTACGGAAAGACCGGGATCCAATTTATATTTGAGAACCTTTCTGAACCAACAAATACGTGAAGATGTTGATTCAAGATGGAGCAATTGAAGACCGTGGATCTTCATAAGTGGAAGGATTACTCATCGAATATTCTTTGGCCGTACAACCAAAGGTATTCTGACGTGATTCGGTCGTGGTTGAGAATTTACGGATTGAAAGGGCTACTCGCTACTGATTCTTGGAGTGATACCTATATAGGATGCGGTAGGAGGGTGCCTTCGGTTCATCCTATTCTTGGATAACTTGTATGGATGAATGTCTGACAGAGTATTTTCAAAGGGGTCACATACATTGATTTCTTCAAACGTACCACAGTTGATGGCGGAGAAAAGGCTTTTCTCTAATCAAATAAATAGGGTTTTTTTGTGGATGTCAATTAGTGATATCCAGCGGATCTGGTGATGTGGCATTCAAAGTGAATGATAATATAATATGCTAAAGGTAATGTTGACCTCAAGCCTCACCAACTAGGAAATGGCACAAAATCAGGTACGATGTACCTATCAAAAGGGTATATCATTACCTGATCTGGAGAAATCAAATGCCTTCGGTTTTCCCTTTTTATTTTTGTATGTATGCTATCGGTTCGGTTGGCTGGCCCCCAACCGTGGTAATGATATATTTGATACTCTCAAGCGAAGTGGGAGGCTGGTCATGTTTAGCCTGGATTGCAAGATGTTCTTGTTGAACCCCAATGTATTCATCTCTAAAGGTACATTATCGGGAAGGTGGTCCCATACCTTGCCAGGAAATCCATTCTACAATAAGCGCCCGCGGTTTTGATTGTATACTATGTATGTAGAGCGTGAGATACAAGTGTTCTACTAGGTTGATATTTACTTGTATTTAGACACTATCATAATATCAGAAAATATATTGATTTTAAAAATGTTTTGGGTTATCGTAAGGTAAAAACCATCCGTATTTATGTAAGGATTTGTTCTGACAGTTATCCTCTTCTTTCGAAAAGATTTTGAATTTAAAATTTAAGTTGTGGGATACCTTTAAACTTAGTGTGTTTTTCTCACTCTGCTTTGCCAGACTGATCCGGCGTTTGTAATTTTCGGGTTTGATCGGGTTGTATAGGTTCAGGTTATCGGATGCAGTGAAGAGACGAACTGGAAGAGTCCAGAGTATGATATCTTGTATGTATTCCGCTGTGTGATTATATATGAGGACATGTTATTATAACTGTCCAGATGTGTTGATGTACTTTGATGATTGTAAGTATTTTTCAAAGCTCTCAATTAAGATTTATTTCTATATTATATTTTGTTCCGATGCGATGTGAGACTCTGATCATGTGTTGGTTCTTCTTCTTCTATCCTAATATTTCTTTCTTTCTTATCTCATCCTCTAACTTCTTTCTATTGGCATCTTGGATTCTAGTGCACTTTGATTTGGACATTAGTTGTGATTGTCAGTTCAAATGGTACTGGAAAGTCAGTATGTTACAGTAAAATGCAAGCGTTCTGCTAGATTGTTATTTATTTGTATTAGACCTTATTATAATATTAGAAAAGATATGATTTCAAAATATTTTGGGTTATCGTAAGGTAAAAACCGTCCGTATTTATGTGTTGACTGGTCTTACGATTATCTTTTTCTTTCAAAAAAATTTTGACTTAAAAATCAAATTGGATGGTATATTTAATCTTAGTGGGTTTCTCACTCTGGTTCACCAGACTGATCTGGCGTTTGAAATGCCATGGTTAGATCGAGTTTTACAGGTTTAGGATAGGAAGCTATGGACTTCAAAAGATATGTTGGAAGAGTTTAAACGTAGTAGTATTTATTCCGCTGTGTATTGTATACAAGGATAGATTAATATAACACTCCAGATGTACTGATGTACTATGATGATTGTAAGTATTTCAAGCTCTCAATAAAGATTTATTTCTATATTACATTTTATTCCGTTGTGACGTGAGACTCTCTGGTGTTGTTATTTGTAACATCCGAGATTTTTGACCGTTCAAATCAATAATGATCCTCAATGTCGACTTAAACAAATCAAAAATACAGATAGTTATTGGGATTTATATAAGAAACCGAAGAAAGAAGAAAACAAATACAGAATCTCGCAGAAGAAGGACAAAATATAATAAATAAATAACAGTTCATGAAGCTGTTAAAACATATATTTGATTATATTTTACAACAATTATCAGAGTTAACTATTAAACAACATACCAATAATTTTGCAGCGGGATAGTAATAATAATACGTTAGTTGAGCTCCATCTTCATCTTCATAATGGTATCTTCAAGGCAAGGTAATCTTCACTAACTGCAACTTCGGCTGACCTTAGCGTATTACATAAAAAGAAAACACAACAAACACTCGGATCAGAACTAAATCATTCACATATTGGTCAAATTAAAATACGAAATAACATGAGTGTTATGGGTGCAATAATCTAAATAAGTATTATGGAAAATTCGCGAATGATTTTGGAAAAATGAAGCTATCATAAGATCGTCCCACATCACACAATGCAAGCGCACACCAAATGGGCGAGTTTTGTCTTATGACAACCAAACATGCTTCATACGTGAAAATCCACTTTCAATACTATTATTAATGCATAGTGTTGAAAACCGTTTCGCAAATAAATATATTAATTTTAGCAAGCATAGCGGCTATGCCCACATACATAGTTTACAAATAAAATGACAGGCTCGTATTGGTTGTTGGGTTACAATATGATGGTTCCTGACCTGAAAGATCAATCGGGAACATGATTAAGGTGCATCTCATGGTTTCATCCAGACACGAACACCAAATACCAGGTAAATCACCGGTTAACATCCAGATATGGACACCCAACATACCCTTATTTTTCTCAGGTTTTAAAGTAGATCTACCGCCGAAGCTTTTGAGTTTCAATAGAGATATGTATACAACCTAACCGTCAGTTTACCATCATCCGGGATGTGAGGTTAATCGTGGTCACGATATACACAATGCTATGCTTCAATAAACCAAGCTTTGATCATCACTAGCTCATTTCATAACTTGAGTATGCCACATTGTCAATTTGCAACATGTCACCGATTTCTATCAATATATAACCTCTAAGCACGTAAAACTTAGAGACGGGAATGATTAATTGCCACAATCCGATATATATTAACAGGAATCAGTGCTATGCAGTCAATTACAATGTCAGACACACAATCCATACAAGCCCATCCTGGGTCTAAACGGAACAAAATCCTCAAATAAATTCAGACCTTATGCCACTTATAACCTCGTATTGGGTGATCAGCCCAATCGAGACATCGGCTGAAACGACCCAAACTCCCCCTTTTGGGAAAGCCCGAATTGAGTTGAGGACAAGATCAATTGGAACACAAACAGAAGAACATTTCATTGCTATTACAACAATTACATCAGAGTACAAGAATATAACAGAGTATGAATAAATAATATACATCAGAAAAATATCAGAGGTTAAAATAATTTACATAGCAGAGGAAAAATAATACATAACACAACTGAAAGAGATACACGGATACAAAGCTTTCCGAATATAGCTCCAGCTGTAAATCCAGGATTCTGTAAAAAGAAATATGCAAAACCAAAACTAATAGCTACCCGTGTGGAAAATATGGTCACCCAGAGTTTAGGTTAAAACAATAAACTACAGGTTAGTCATGGGACTGGTGTGAGAACTAAAACAATTATTTAAAACTTTACTTTAGAAATAAAGTAAATCAAGGGACCACGCCGTATAACACGGAACGTGTTTTCTCCCAAGAATACCAGTGCATAAAATAGTTTATAAACAACGCAATGCTTTTAGAAAAATGAAGCTATCATAAGACTCAGGTCCCATCACACAATGCAATGCAAGCCGGAGGATAGAGTTTTCCCTTATAATAGCCAAACATGGTTGATACGTTATAAAACAAATCATTTTGATATTACTATAAGTGTATATTGTCAAAATCAACTTCAAATATAAATTTATCTATCATAGACGACATAGTACCCCTTCCTACTATGTCGCCATACTGGTTCTGCAACTAAAACCGAAAAGTCATGTATTGGAAATTCGATTTCCATCTATGAGTCAAGGCCAGGGATGACTCCTCACCAATTCGAGACACTCTAGCAAATGCCTCAGGATCCCCCCAGTGAACCTTTGGATCCTTCAGGGCCGGTCCTCCCTTACGTTTGAGGATTAGTTATTCCTGAACACACGTTTCCTGGTCCAATCGGACCTATCCATCAGCCCCGTAGTGACCGATATATCCGAAGTGCCTTGCAATCCATCATCCATATAGGTAAAAAAATGTCTGGGCTCCATACCATGACACCACCCATAGCTAGAAAGAAACGTCGTGTACTCCCTGCAATACGATCCCGTTTTTGACTCATATCGGGTGTAAGCCTCGTGAATTAACGCTATACACAAAGCTATGCTATTTAAAGCCATTCTTTGACCATCAACCACAAGAATCTGTTTTTCAACAGGAGCCTTGATCAATGCATCTCTGCATGCCACACTGACAATTCATGCCATGCGACTGATATCCATCAATATATAACCTTTAAGCTCATACGTCTCAGAGAAGGGTGTTGAGCAAGAGAATAAATTCTCCGCCACCAAACAGAATAAAATTCAATGTCAGACACACATCCATTTACAAGTCCGTTCTGGGTCTGAACGAAACCGGAGGCACCTTATTTCTCGTCCCATATGTCCAATACAGGAGAGAGGTCCTCGCATATCTGCTCGATCTCCAAGTACGTCTGGACGATCACCACTTATTACCTTGTCCTTGGTGTACAGCCCAATCAAGACATCAGTAATCATCCAAACGATGTGAAGATCTCCGTTCTTCAACCACCGTCTCCATCGTTGACTTATCGTCAAATCAGTTACTCGGAATGGGCATAACCCTGGTCTTTCCAAATAACTCGCGTATCTCATAAACAAGTGCTACACAAACACAACATATGACTCATTCCAATCTAGAATATTCTTTTATTCAAATATTTTTTTCACGATTTAAACCAAATTAAGGTTTTCCAAACTAGTCGGGATTAGCGAACCTTACCAAAGAAATCCTTTATTTTATTTCCCGTTACCAACCTATTCATCCCAAGGAGCAAAACTGGTAGCACTCCATATCTAACACCCACGGTGTTATCGGTAAAATTAATTACCGTTTCACGTTCAAATCTAATAAAAGATTTATCTATCGCCTGGAGTAAAATTGGTGGAACTCCATTCTCGATCATTTACCAAATTTGATAATTTAAATTATCTCATTCACATTTCAATCTAATTAAAGATTCATTAAAACTCCACTTAGTTTTAATCTTCCAAAATCATTATTTAATGGTTATTTAACTTTGGAAACACAAACATGCCACATCGACAATCTACGCCATACCACTGATTTCTGCCAATACATAACCTCTAAGCTCATACTTCTCAGAGAAGGGTGTTAAGCAAGAGAATAAATTCTCCGCTACCAAACAGATATATATTTAGCAGAGATCAACAATATAGTTTGAAATACAATGTTAGACATGTAACCATGTCATTAACTGGGTTAAAGAACCAATGTCATTTAAAATATAGTTCACGATAAACCCAAAATCACATTCCATTAACTATAGAATCTTCACAGAAAACAGATCAATATATAATCAATATCAATTTCCATATCCGACTAATAATATAAATGGAATAACGACAAAGCCTTTTAAATTCCATATATATTAACAGTCTTCCTCCATAGAAGCTCACTTCGATTATTACCAAATCGATTTCCATTCCATTCCAATTTATTTTATTAAATTGGAAAACTTTACTTCGGAAAATTTTCACTAAATCTTAATAAAAGATTTATATATTCCAAATCACATTTCACTGTTAATCGGACTAAAGAACGAATGTCGTTAAAAACACAGTTCGGAATAAACGCAATTCACATTCCATTTTATTCCAATTACCAAATATAACTGGAAACTCTAATAATCTTAATTAAAAGATTTATTCTTTTAATACGGGGTTTAATAACTGTGTTACTGAACACACCCTTCACGATAAACCCAAAATCCACTTTGATATTAAATATAAGGCTCTGAACAGAAATTATATCGGCTTATATTCAATATCAAATTCTGAAACCAACACATATCATATGGGGATTAACTATATATATCTATCTTCCTAATTCCTCCACAATATCCATATAGTCACGGAATCCAATATCGAAATATCCCAAAGATGATTTCTATTCAACCCCATTCCAATTCATACATTGGAAAATTCTTGTTAGATTAAAACTATTCTCAAATCCAATTTATTTATCTAAAAATGTTGGATTATCATTCTAGTTATTAACTAGTTTATTTTGTTAAAAATATATTTTTATCCTCACAAATGTTGAAATTTTCATCTAAATTCTTTCCAAATCATTTATTGTTATTTTACATAAATTATTAACATTTTTAATAATTTTATCAAGGTCCGTACAGTCGGTTTCCAATAACGGCCACTAAACTGCATTCATACCGACCTTTTGCAAATTTGATTTGGACATAATTCCAAATCCAACTGTTAAATTTCAAATTTCTTATATTCATTGGAAAGCTCTTTCCGGTACGAACCCAACGGTTTCCGTTTTAGGAGAATCTGATGGTCGGATCTCCTGTTACGTGAATTTGAAGTTAATGGTCGATATTCGCGAACTGTAGCGGCGCGTTCTATTCAAGCCATTAATATATATATATATATATATATATATATATATATATATATATCGCTCAAAACGTATTTTATAAATTCGTTTAAAAAACGATTCCCACTTTCATTTCAATTTTAAGTCAAAATTGAATACTCCTTATCATTATAATATTTAAATGATAATATTTTCAAAATATCTTATTTTGAAATCTTTTCCTTTTCGATATTCATTATAAAAATGAATAAAATCGATATAAATACCGTTCGCGTTAAAATGGCGCATATCTAATCAACACGGCTTTACATAATTCAATATTTTCGTGTCCATCCAAAATCGGACATCAAAATCACATTTTAATCCTTTACTAAGTATTATTTTAAATATTCACTATTCCTGAATTGGAATCAGACACAATCAATTACCATATAATGTTAGTTATATGGCAACACATGTACACAACAACAATGATAAACAATCATCCATCATGTAGAGTGCATTACACAACTGCATAAGCATTAAATATAAATAATTAACGCTTACAACAGTTTGTCAACCAATCGATTACAACTAAATAATTGGGATTAGTGTACGTCAAATATCATCCCAATACCCGTGTGGGATTTCAATCAACAAACACTGATTTTATTTGTGCAGTTGGGCGATGTGTAAAATTTATCATCCCAATCAATATCAGTTAAATGGGTGTACATAAACAAATCGTTTGATTTGTAAATGAATATTTGTTTTCATTTCAGAAGAATTTTATGTCGTTCATAAATATGTTAAAAATTATATTTTTAACGATAAAATATTTATTTCAACACTTGACTGTTTTATATAGTTCATACATTCAATAAAATGATACTTTTATTGTTCACACATTTTATTCAACACACGAATATTTTGTATAGTTCATATACACATTAAAAATTATATTTTTAACGAACAATATTTATTTCAGAAAATTTCGGCATTATAACGGCGCGATATTAGAAACAGATTAAAGTCTAGCATTACCCCCTCCTGATACTGGCTCGCGCCATACACAATCGTCAATCACATTCAATATACCACAATACAGTCAATTTTCCCAAAATTCAATCCAAACAAACAACCATGGTTTGTACAAATAAAAAGTGTCGAGGGCTACTAAGACCCGTCTGCAACCTAAAATATATTTAAATGTAAAATAATTTGAGTGAATAGGTGTTCTCACATGAGGATCCACTCCGCCGTTGTTTTCTAACGTTTAGATTTGTTGTTCTGGTTCCAAAATTTGCAAACGAGCTCCAATCTTCAAACGGTCTTTTACTCTAGTTTAAACGCGTAATTCCGGACAACTTTCGCCTAATGGACTTTTCCCGAAAATGCTCCATTTCGTTGGAAATCGCAAAAAAAAGTATTTGGATAGCGGACTTTGGATGCGTTTTCTGAACAACTCCGCAATCCAAAATATAACTTCCATATAGTCAAATCGAAGAGAAAATCGTGCTCTTCGACTTTGGCATTGTGGAGTTTTGGTCAGAAGCGCACCGTTTGAGAGTTATTGGCGAGATAGTGATAGGGGGTTATTTGCAAAAACTGCAATTTTGAAAAGAAGGGTTTTTGGACTTGGAGGGGCCCACGGCCGGAGGGTGGTGGCTGCAAGCGGCAGAATGGGCCGCTGGAGGTGGCGGCGGGCGGCGGCGGCGGTATGGTGGCCGGAGGAGGTGGTGGTAGATTTGGGGCTAGGGTTTTGCGTAGAGAAGGAACGAGAGAGAGTAGGAAGGAGGAGGAGAAAGGAGGAGGAGGTGATGGAGGGTGGCACGACCGCGCTAAGGGGCGCGGTGATGGCGATGTAGGGGGGCGACAGGAACGATGGGTTTTTTTAATCTCGTGAACGATGAATGAGAGAGAGAGAGGGAGGGAGGGTTGACTTTATATAATTATTTAATTCCAAAACGTTACTTTTTTATTCTAACTCCAAATCGAGCCCAATGACTATTGACCCTAGCTAAATACTCCCATTCCGAACACAGTGGAATATGTATCGCAAGCCAATTCGACTGTTTAGATCAGTTTTCATCAAAATTAAAATATAAATTAATATAACGTTCAAAATTGAATTCAACATACATTTTAATTTACCGGAGCCACATACTGACTCCAAAAATTCCAAAAAAATAAATCTAGCTATATTTTGATGATACGGTCCTAACAAAACTAATTTCGTCTAATTCGGAGGCCGTTTGAAAAATGGTCTTTTCCAGTCGATTAAATTCAAACTAAAATTACTAAACACGTTTAAATTCACCATGCTCACATATTAATTCCAAAAAATTAGGAAAATTGGAATTTAACAATAATGTGACATTTCAGATCCAACTAAAGTGGTTTTGTCGAAAACGGAGGTCATTTGCAAAATGGCTATTTTAAGGGCTGTATATTATAAAAAATATATAGAAATTCCATAGTGACTATTTTAAATTTTAAACTGGACAAAACTTTCAATTTATATTATCAAATCTCAATTTTTCACATTCGTTAGAAAGATATAGTTAAATGGATTCCTACGTTTCTGGTTTCGTCCAATTCTGACTTATATTGAATTATGTACATTCATTTGAAATTTAAAATCGAATTTTCAAACTACCGCGCCATTTCAGGCTCGTTTTATAATTAAAATAAATTTATACGTTCTAACTTCGATTAAAATAAATTTTAAATTGTTATTATTTAAAATAAATCATTTTAAATATCCAAAATCAAATAAAAGAGCGAAAATAAAAAAATTAAATTGGTTCCAAAATTCTGGGTTATTACATCGGTAGTCAATCCAAATAAATCGAAAGATTCCCGATCTTCATTTGTCATTTCCACGTCTTTAGTTTCTTTATCACGTTGTATTATTACTTGGAATGGTTTTTGAACATATATTCGATCCTGGTCTTCCCAAATAATAAGCGCATTTTTAAACAATAGTTATGGATCATTACAGATTTCCCTTTTTAATCTTCCTCCAAATTCATATTCAAATTAGACTGAAACTTCATATCAATATCATGATTTTTTAAACATCGATTTTTATTCAAAAGAGAATATATTTTTATTTCAAATCTCAATCTGAATTGACGGTCTAAATCGAGAAAATTCTAATTTATTAATAATAATAAATGATTATACATAAAACCCTTTTGTGAAAATATATATATTTTAGAGCATAATAAAGTAATTTAAATCACTATATATATACATATATTACATTCTTTACTAAAATAATCTTTAAATAATAATAATAATAAATAGGATTTATTGTCAAGAATAATCCGAAGTTTAACGTGTCTTCCTATAATAATCCCAAATTTGGATTATTTTAGAATAATCCGAAGTTTGAGGGGTGTCTTCCATATTAGTCTCATTTCTTGGTGTCTTCCCATGTTAATCCGAAGTTTGGGAGGGGTCTTCCCATATTGATCCCAAAATAACACGTCAAAAAGTAATCGGAATCATTATGGGAAGACACCCCCCAAACTTCGGATTATTCCGAAATAATCCAAACTTGGGATTATTATGAGAAGACATGTTAAACTTCAGATTATTCTTAGCAATTAATCCTAATAAATATTATATAATTTATTTTATTTCAAATTATAGGTATATATATTAAATGCTTTACTAAAATAATCTTTTAATAATAAATATAATATAATATAAATTTATTTCAAAATCCATAGGTATATATAGCTAATTAATTTTAAAAACATAATTTTAATAAATATAATATAATTTATTTCGTTTCCATATCTCGATTTCAAATAACATTCAAATTTGACCTTTTAAATAAAAGGGCTTTTAAATTCGTATTCAATCCAAATCTCGAACCATTCCAAGTATATTCGAAAACTTTTATTTGTTAAAAATTAAATTTAAAGAGAATTACTAAATTTAGCTTTTAAACATTTTAGAAATCAAAATCGTATTTAAATCCCATTTCCAAATCCACAATTTATTTTGGAATAATTGCTTTAACAAATTCAATGAACATTCTGGTGTCGATATCAATTTGGTAACTAATTTCAAATCAAAACATCCATCACAACCATTTCATCCAAATGTTAAATATTACCTCGTTTCACTAGTTACCAAAGGTCGATAAATTTTACTAGAAATTTAATTTAATTAAAATAACTAGATATTGAGTTCAATTTGCACATCAACTAACTTGCATATCAATTTTAAGCAACCAATCAACGATCAATTACAACCAAACTTATTTCATAATTAAATTCAATAAATACAGGAATAATTTAGTTAATTATGAGTGAGAAATTCACTAATCTTTGGTTCTTTAGTTGTTTGAACGTCCAACAAAAGCCCAAAAATTTACAGTCTCCAAACGCAGCCAAATCAGTAGCAGAACGTCTGCAATTTCACCGTGATCGCAACGCAACAAACTATGTCAATATCTGACCTTGTATGCAATAGTCATTACGATTAGAATGATTGCTATATATATATATATATAAATAAAATAATTATAAAAAAGGACACGTCACCTATTCTTCTTCCACTCCAACACCATCGCCTCAAGTTCGACCACCCAATGGAAAACCCGACTTTAACATGTACACACGGTCTAGACTACAAGTCTCGACACTTTTTATCATGGAATCTTATCAAATTTCGCCCTGATATGTTCCTTTCCACCATGAATCCAAATACGATAATGAAATTCGCATCGTTCTCTATATAATTTATGAATCTCAACCCTAGCCTTGAAACCATTCACTATAAAATGTCGACTAAAAATATTCATGTCGCACCTTTCACAATTTATATAGGGTCGAAGAAAATTGAGATGTGAGTTCCAACAATCAAACGATATTAAATTCCATAAAGAATTGGATTTTATTTTATAAATTGAAAATCTATGTCAAGGTGGCCATTGAAATGTCGACTACGGGGAAGATAAAGGAAAAGAGATTAGTAGTTTTAGGTTTAGAGATAAAAGGGTTTATTTATGTAACGTCCCGCATTTTTATCGGTTTGTATTTGAATATTTAAATCAGTCTAAATATTGAATTCGTAATATATATTAATTAAAACGAAGTTGAACGTATAAAAATATATATTAAATATAATCGAGCCCGTAATATCACGGCAGTTCGTAATTTAACGTTCTGAACTTTAACTGAGTGTACAGGACCCGTTATTAGTCGGATTTCTTCAAAACAAGAAACATTGGAATCCGTTAAACTATATCTTTCTAATAGAAGTGAAAAATAAGATTTTGCGTTATAGATTGCGAGATATGTCCAAATCAAATATTCAGAAAGTCGCTATGAAATCGTATATGGACCATAACGGTTTATTTAATATAATTAAATATTGGATCCGAATCTAGACAAGCCCTTTAAGACGTGTGATAATTTAATTTTTAGAATTTTACTGTTATTTTATAATTAATTAAATAAGCTACTTTTTATTTGTAGTGTTTTGTATCCTATAACAACATTTTGGGGTTTCACAATATGAGTTAGCCTACCGATATTATTATATTTTTGGAACCGTGGCGCATTGTCCGGCACAACGGTATTATTATTTCTGTCAATAACAGTTTGTAACTGAGCGGACCTTTTTGTTTATGGGTACCGTTAAACTTTTAAACATTTACACATAAGCCCTATACATACCACAAAGCGGTGACATAATACTACAAATCTAATATGACACTAGAGAATTTTACTTCAACTGAAAAGGGTAAAAAGAAGACCAAAAACATCAAAATATATGCATTCCACCGAAAGACCGTAAACATATATTTATTTAAAATATTATATACTCATCTTTTCCCTTAACAAGTAAGTAAGCCAGCCTTGTTTAAATATATATATATATATATATATATATATATATATATATATATATATATAAAAACCATTGCTTAATGTTAAAGGAAACCATACCTCACCTATATATAGCCTACATTTCTCACTACCTATCGCTTCCTTTTAAAGCAATGAAACATGCTCCAGTACAGCCTAAGCTGTTAAACGTCAACATAAAACCTTACCCCTAAGCTTCCTATGCGTACTGCCTAATATCTATGGCATTAATGGAACCATACTCTATTCCAAGCCTGCCAATCCACGTGTAAACCCATCTCATTTCCATAAAAGCTACGCTACCTTAGCCTTTAAATACTGTATGTGTCACTTTGGTCTCCAAAGAAAAGATCAGCACTTCGATAGAAAAAAGAAAGAGAGAATGAGCGTAGAACGTGAATTAGCAAGTGAACAGTGAGTTTTGTAAGGGGTTTCTCTGGTCATTATTTGCATCAGCCGACGAGGAAAGGAGGAGAGTGGCATTGTTGGGTTGGATTTCATTACCTGTGGAGTCAACGTTGATGCTCCAAGTTTACCTGCGTGGTGGCATATGAGGAGAGGTCAGCAAGCATCTGAACGTCGCCATCTTTGTTGAAGTCTTCGAACGAGTTTTGGGACTGAGAAAAAGCAGGCTCATTAGCTCAGTGGCAGAGCATACTATGTGCCGACATTAAACAGTAAAGTGTATGTGTTGTGTCGCGTTTATTTGTGTAAAGGAGGGATGGAGGAACAGTGACGCTCGTGGATGGGAGATGAAGTTTGTATATGGAAGAACATGGATGTATGACAATGATTCACTAAAGGTTACAAGAGGAAGCAGGGTTTCTCCCACTGAGTTGAAGGGGTGGTGCTGCATCTGCATGTATTCAAGGCTGAGTTACATAGAGGATAAGGGGGACTGGAGCGAAATGAAATTGGTAAACACAATGGAGAAGTTTTGCTCATGGGTTTCCCAAAAATAAAAGAAAAAAAATATATATAAGAAGAGGCGCATGCAAATAAGTGAGGAAGGGGGAAGGTTTGCTGTGAAAACGTGTGTACAAGAGGCAGGAAAAGGAGGTAGTTTCTCATGGAGTGGTTACAGGAGGGAGGATGCTTGCAAATGAAAACTTGAAGGCAGTACGGCGGATGGCGGTTGTGCAGTGTTAGGACTGGAAGTATGAAGAGATAATAGATGAAGTGGGTTTTTCTTTTACGTGAAAAGGCGAGCGAACAAGAAGGTTCACATGATTGGAGTGGCATTCCTTTTTTCAACATTGGGGAAGAAGCCCTGACGTGAGTTGCAGACTCGTCTGCGGTAAGTAACTGGGAAGGAAGAGAAGTCGTGGTTTCATTAGTTTTGTTATCCACAAATGCAAACCAATCTGAGTTTGTAAACAGAGAACTACTGCGACAAAACAAGCATCTAAAAGTTATGACAATATATAGGAGCCGAGCTTTCAATGTATTAGTAAACGGACAACACTAGTGGGTTGAAATAGAGATGGGTGTAGGAGCCGTTCGCTGATGGAGGCGTAGGTGTTGAGTATTTCAAACTAAATAGAAAAGAAAAGGGACACTGTAGTTTCATGAAATATGGAGATCTAAATTTGGGAGATATGGTGGTGGAAAACTGAAGTAGCGCATTTATTAGTTACAAAGGGAGAAGAACAAACGAGGACGTGAAACAGTAGAAAGCACCTGGTTTAATCGACAGGCGCAAATCGTTATTTAATGGTTAACGCACAAAGGTGAGTAAATTCACTAACTCTGATCCTTTTTATAATATTATAATCGTTATTTAATATTGATAAATAGTGGTTAAATGATTCGTGATGGTTGTTTGGATGAATTGGTTGAAATAATCATATTTGTTGTTTTCAAATATTGCATTAGCTGATGTGATAGATAATCTGTTATTTCTTGTTGTTTGTTGGAAATGTGGGGTTACACTGGCTCTGAAATAACTGTTATTTTAATACCATAAATTATATTTGGTGGGAACGCAAATGAATTTGGGATTTTGGGAAAGGAAAAATCTATTTTTTTAAAATGGAAATTGAATTGGAATATAATAGCTTGTTTTATTTATACAAGAACGAACATTTTGGTTTATAAACAGTGTTTATAAATAAGATATAAATAATTATTATTAAATAATTTGGAAGTGGAAATTCAAGAATGAAAAAGAAAAGAGAAGTGGTAAGAAAACGATAGATTTTATTATATTCGAAATGGGAATAAAATAAATCCAAATAGATCTATAATTTCAATTCGACTGTATCGAATTATGTGTAAATAATCTATTATTGTAAATTGTATAGTATATAATTAAAAATTGATAGGATAGTTAATATTTGGTTTTAAACCAATAAATTATAATAGAGTATGAAATCAATATTTAGTTATAAACTTGATATTGATTTAATAAGAACCTGACTTAGAAACAGAGTTTATCAAATGAAATGGGAATATAGCAACGTATTGCATTAGTTATAAAGGAAAATATGGCAGCGTATTGCAGTAGTTATAAAGGAGAATATAGCATCGTGTTGCACTAGTTATAAAGGAAAATATGGCAGTGAATTGCAGTAGTTATAAAAGGGAATATAGCAGCGCATTGCATTAGTTATAAAGGGAAATAAAGAAGAGTATATAAAAATATGGGAAACTAGAAAGTTAGTATTAAATAAAAAGGACCAGTGATTGTGTGATGTTTGATTGTACATTGGAATGGATGTTGTTTTTACCTCGATAGTTAAATAACCGACTATCGAAGTGTTTTCACAATCGTTGTCAATACGGAGAGACCGGTTGAAAATATTATCTGAATACCACTCCGTATAGGCATAAGCGCTAAGAATTATATTATGTTGAAGAAAATTGAAGACGGAGCAAAATGCAAGGGTCGTCCTATTCCAGAATGGTGTTTTCTGTTTGTCTAGTCCTAGGACAACTTGTATGGACGAGTGTCTGACAGAGTATACCTAACAAATCACGTATAGTTGATCTCTTAAAGGTATTACGTCTGGTGGCGGAGGAATTCATT
Organism: Allium sativum; assembly: GCA_030737875.1. NCBI lineage: Eukaryota > Viridiplantae > Streptophyta > Magnoliopsida > Asparagales > Amaryllidaceae > Allium > Allium sativum. The sequence continues at coordinate 439,655,922 of CM060912.1, forward strand.
CCTCTTAGCTTTTTATACCCATGATATGTTTAGGAATCGATTAGTGAATTGACGGGTTTGATTATGTGGCATTCAAATTGAATGGTGATTAGATGTTCTAAAGATAGACGTAGCCTCTAGCCTCACAACCAGGAAGTAACAAAAGTTGGGCTAGGCAGCATGGCTAGTTGGGTCATCCCAAAGCAGGGTGTATTGTCACCGATCTAGAGAAAATTCATATATGTTCTTCTTTTTAGATTTTGTATCTTCAGATAACTATTGGATGGCCAACAACCGTGGGTGGCAGTATATTCGATACACTCAAGCTAAATGAGTGGTCGGTCATGTGTGGTCGGGTTGCAAGACGTTCTTGTTGAACCCAGGTGTATCCCCTCTAGAGTACACTGATCGGAAGGTGCTCCCATACCTTGTCTGTTGGAATCCATTCTCCAATAAGCGCCCTGCGGTTTATGATTTTATACTATATATGTGGAGCGTGAGATGCAAGCGTTCTGTTATTTTAGTTATTTACTTGATTAGACATTATTATAATATCACCGGATTTTGATATCAAGATGATTTTGGTTATAGTAAGGTAAAAAATTGTCCATGTTTATGTGTGGGCTGGTCTTACTATTATTCTTTTGTTTCAAAAGGATTTTCAAAAGTTAAATAGTATGATTGGAATTTACTCACACCAGTCCCATGACTGACCCAGAGTTTATTTTGTTTGTTTTCCCCTAAACTCTTGGGTGCCCAAATTTGTATGGGCAGTCAAGTGTTTCAGGCTTTTACAGATACACTTGGAGGAGCTCAAAGCAGAAGGCTTCACCATTAGTTATTTAGAGATTATTTCTGTTGTGATGTATATGAGTTATACTCTGATATGATATGTAAGTACAAATTCAGATTTTGTATTTCAAAGTTATGTTATAATACAATTTATTCATTCCGCTGTGTGATTCGTTTTTACTCTAATTCTGTTCAGTTGTGTTCTTCTTCTTTTATTCTATTAGTTCTATCTTTTCGGTCCCATCCTCTATTTTCTTCCTATTAATGGTCTGAACTTTCGTGCACTTTGAGTTGAATGTGTAGGTTATTAGTCAGCTCAAATTGGTATGGATTTTCGGGCCACTACAGTTGGTATCAGAGCCAGGTTAAGTGATTACCTTGGCTTTGTGGCATAACTCAATACAGATAGGGTTAGTAATACCCTAGATTGAGTATGAGTGTGTATATATGAGCGCGTATTTGAAATTAATATAAAAACTGTTTTATATTGTGTTGATTGGTCAGTCGAGTGGTTTATGAATTCTGGTCGAAACAGTAATGCAAATTGTGTCGATAAATGTTTCTAAACTCTTGAACAGAGTAATTCGACACGGTATGTTTTGAAAAGAGGGTAAATAAATTAATTTTACCCAAAAATATATTTTGATATAAAGAAAGCATATATTGGAATTATCTAATATATATTGAATGTGTTGATTGAAATTATGATCGAATAAGATTTATAATTGAGTTAGTTATATAAATTATCAATCGAAATATTTAGAATAATGGAAAATCAGATGAACTGAATCTGAAATTAAAAACAGAATTGAAATAAAATTCTAGAAACTTGGAAAGGTGTTGTAAATGAATTTTAAATTGAATATATGGAAAATTTAAAATCCTGGGAGAGATTTGTAAATGTATTTCAAGCATTTGGAAGGGATATTCAGAAGTAAATTTCAAAATAGAAATGTTTGAAAACGAGTTTTGAAGATGATATAGTATTGAACTCATCTCTACCACTAGAAAATAATTCTGATGATACTGGCCACATCATCAGTGTCATTTTCGAGTTTTGGAGTGACGGATTACTACCAAAAGATTCTGTTTGTTTTGAGAAAATGAGTTGTTAAAAATTCAAATGTTTTGAATTTCTATTCTTATATGTAAATATATTATTTCAAACTAATTTTAATTGGAACCCAGGAATTTGAATTCCGAAATTTAAATTTAACTTGTGAAGTTAAATGAAATGAAATGATAAAAGTATATAAATGAATTTGAGTTTAACATAAACTGATTTAAATAAAAAAAATTGGAATTGAATTGAAGTCGATTAAGCGGAAATCGTAATAGAGTAGGATTTAACTTGGTAAAGTAGTTGAATTTGGGAATTAGGATTTGGAATGGAACCGAACTCGGTTGTGAAATTTGATTATTGAGTAAGAGTTTGGAATTGAAATTGAAACAGGAATTGGCTTAAGCATAAGCAAATGATTGGATTGAAGAATAAGTTGATTGGAGATTGAATGGAAATGCATCTGTATATGCTGATAGGGCAACAAATGGAATAGAAAAGAGTTGAATGCCCGATAAAAAGGTATAAGTTTACATTATATTTGGGTATGAGATTTTTGAGCTACTTTGAAAAGCCGCTTGGCTGTTTAATTTCCTTTTCAAATTGGAGAAGGCCCAGAGTGTCAAGCTGTAGTAGTACCGGTTGAGCCGTGCAGAGGAGATGCTGACAAAATTCTCCGAAAATTTAAGCTATTAAGAAATTTTCAGAATTTCTGAAAGTATTCGTTTATAAGAAGAAATTAATAATTTAATTAGAATTAATCGGTTCTGTTGAAACTGAATTTAAGAAATTAAATAAAAGATTTTTAACTAGATTATAATATGGATTGTAGCATTTCCCTACCTTAGTAATTTCGGGGACAAAATTCTTTTAAGTGGGAAGGAATGTAATGTCCCGAATTTTTATCGGTTTGTATTTGAATATATAAATCAGTTTAAATATTGAATTCGTAATATATATTAATTAAAATGAAGTTGAACGTATAAATATATATATTAAATATAATTGAGCTCGTAATATCACGGCAGTTCGTAATTTAACGTTCTGAACTTTAACTAAGTTTACAGGACCCGTTATTAGTCGGATTTCTTCAAAACAAGAAACATTGGAATCCGTTAAACTATATCTTTCTAATAGAAGTGAAAAATAAGATTTTGCGTTATAGATTGCGAGATATGTCCAAATCAAATATTCAGAAAGTAGCTATGAAATCGTATATAGACCATAACGGTTTATTTAATATAATTAAATATTGGATCCGAATCTGGATAAGCCCTTTGAGACGTAGTGATAATTTAATTTTTAGAATTTTACTATAATTTTTAATTAATTAAATAAGCTACTTTTTATTTGTAGTGTTTTGTATCCTGTAACAACATTTTGGGGTTTCACAATATGAGTTAGCCTACCGATAATATTATATTTTTTGAACCGTAGCGCATTGTTTGGCACGACGGTATTGTTATTTCTGTCAATAACAGTTTGTAACTAAGCGGACCTTTTTGTTTATGGGTACCGTTAAACTTTTAAAAATTTACACATAAGCCCTATACATACAACAAAGCAGTGACAAAATGCTATAGGTTTTGGACAAATCTAATATGACACTAGAAGATTTTACTTCAACTGAAAAGGGTAAAAAGAAGACCAAAACCATCAAAATATATGCATTCCACCGAAAGATCGTAAACATATATTTATTTAAAATATTATCTACTCATCATTTCCCTTAACAAGTAAGTAAGCCAGCCTTGTTTAAATATATATAAACCATTGCTTAATGTAAAAGGAAACCATACCTCACCTATATATAGCCTACGTTTCCCACTACCTATTGCTTCCTTTTGAAGCAACGAAGCATGCTCCAGTACAGCCTAAGCTGTTAAACGTCAACACAAAACCTTACCCCTAAGCTTCTTATGCCCACTTCCTAATATCTATGGCATTAATGGAACAATACTCTACTCCAAGCCTGCCAATCCACATGTAAACCCATCCCATTTCCGTAAAAGCTACGCTACCTTAGCCTTTAAATACTGTATGTGTCACTTTGGTCTCCAAAGAAAAGATCAGCACTTCGATAGAAAAAAGAAAGATAGAATGAGCATAGAACGTGAATTAGCAAGTGAACAGTGAGTTTTGAAAGGGGTTTCTCTGGTTATTCTTTTCATCAACCGACGAGGCAAGGAGGCGGGTGGCATTATTGGGTTGGATTTCGTTACCTGTGGAGTCAACGTTTGTAACACCCCGAATTTTTGAATGATCAAATTAACTACATTTAAGAATACTTAATTTCAAATGTGGGAATTAAGGAAAAAGGGTTGCGCCATTGCGTTCGTCTCGGAATTCTGCTTGAGATAGAGTCCGAGTTTGCGTAAAACGGACACCATATGAAGGAGATATGGACGAACGAAGTTAGGCGGAAAAACCAGAAGAAGAAGAAAAAAATGCACTGGCGCACTTGGGAAGTGCGCCAGTACAAAAATACACTGGCGCACTTCCCAAGTGCGCCTAGGCCGAGCAGAAAGCCTGCACAGCTTTCTGGTGTGATCTGATCCACACTGTGACTCATTGCTGAGTCCTTTCTGACTCCTTGCTGGGTCATTAGGGCTGAGGTGTCACCCTATCCTGACTGGGTGGTTTTGATTAACCCTAAGAGCATCCGACGGCTCAAATTAAATTGAAATTCTATATAAACACATGTAGACTCAAACCCTAAAACCAAATAAAAATTAGATCAATGGTCATCATACTGTCTCTCCAAAACCTAGAGTAGCCGCCACCAACTAGAAGCAAAGTAAAGTAACTCAATTCTATTCAAATCAAAGTCTAATCTCAATAACGAAATTGTCTACATCAAGGGAACGCTAATCAATTACAGAATTCAGATCCCAGAACTCAAGACCCTCTTTTTCTGTGAGTTCTAGTCACTTTTAGGTTTAAATAGATAAAAGTGAATTGTGGTAGACTATGATTTGGGTATATTTTGTTTGTAGTTATGCAAGTTTGTTGTTGTTGTGGATCATGAAATTATAAAAGTTTATTGTTGCTGTGGATCATGAAATTATACAAGTTTATTGTTGTGGTGAATCATGAAATTATGCAAGTGAAATTCATAAACCTATGCAAGTTACCTATGCAAGTTATTATGTTGCGAATTCATAAATCTATGCAAGTTGTTATCATGAACCTATGCAAGTTGTTGTGAGATCATGCAAGTCACATATGCAAGTTATTATGATTGAGAACTCATGAACATATGCAAGTTATTATTCATAAACCTGTGCAAGTTGTTATGTTATGCAAGTTTGTTATGTTGCGAATCTTGAGCCTAAGCAAGTTTCGTTAATCATGTTGTTAATTCATGAACCTATGCAAGTTGTTACACTACACCAGAATCGCCGATCTGCAACGGCTTAGAGCCGTTGCAAACGTATTTTGCAACGGCTAAAAGCCGTTGCAAAATATGGAGTAGCAAAAATATTGCAACGGTTCTAAGCCGTTGCAAAAACTTGTTTTTGCAACGGCCTCAAGCCGTTGCAATTTATAAATTTGCAACGGCCATAATCCGTTGCTACTGTTGCTTTAGCAACGGATTTTGACCGTTGCTGATTTATAATATATAAAAAAAAAATCTGTGCTTCCCTCTCCTCTGATACTGCCTGTTCAGTACAAATTTGACAGATCTGAATATTATCACAAAAGAAATATCAATAAACCAAATATTTCCAATATATTCAACATAAAAACCAAAATTAACAACAAATTTCACAATATATTATAAACTTAAAAGTTCTAATAGTTTGTAGCAGCAAAATATTACCGTGCATTACAAAGTTCAATAGCTGTAGCTAAAATAATATTACAGTGCAATTCAACTTCATCACACAATGATATTACTTGTTCACATATATCATAAATTAGCGTTGCATCATTACTTAATTAGCTTTCTTTCTTGAGCTAGAATCTGCATTACTTCACCTCGCTCCCTGCATAAAAAAAATTCAAACTATTTCAGATCTGCATTACTTCAGCTCAGTGAAGTTTAGAACAGAACAGGCAGTTAAAATTTATTCTTCTTATGTGTATTTGTGTAAGAATGAACTAAAAACAGGTTGATTACATAAGAGTACAATTTCATTAAAGTAGGACAGAACAGAGAGTATGGTCTCTTATGGGCTAACTAAGTAAAACCTGGAGCACAAACTAATGATCCAAGGAAAATATGATCACAAACTCAGAGACTCCAACCTGAGGCATCGGGTACAATCTAGGCATTAATCCTACATGAAGAGTCAAATAGTTGTCTCTAACTTGAGCATCCATAGCTCCAAGAAATAAGATGGTTAGATCCACATATTAACAGAGGAACCACAACTAACAACTAGAGAGATGATGCATCAGGTACACTCCCTTTTTGCTATATAATAGCAAGGATTGTTTTCTTCCACCGACATACACCGTAAACACTTTTCACTCATGTCCAAAATGCTTAATTGCGTATTATAGGGATGATGATGTTGGTTTTAACACATGCTGAGTAATTTCTGATGCCATTTCGATGGGCATTTCCGTTGTAAACATTCCTAAAACTAACATATTAATACAGACAGTATTTGGATCTTCAAACCTTGAAGCAACTAACCAATCTCAAAGTAATCGCCGGGATTGAATACATATAGATAACAGTAGACTCTACGAAGGACCATCTGGGGAAATCGATTGAGACATAACACCAAATAATGCAACTTTTAATCATTTTCTACCTACATCAAGTGTATACAAGCTTTCATTATTTTCAATGTATCTTTGTTCAAAATGATCTGACGAAGTTACGGTCCCAGTACAGTAAGACTTTACTATTTGAGGGTCTTCCCAGTAATAATAGAATAAGGATACTTATATGACCATGGTCCTACATAATAATAACACTCCCTATTCAACCTCATCTTAACCCACATACATGTCCTACATAATTCATCTCTAACTATGCGAAGCACATATTTTATCTTTATGCATCCACGGTCTCAGTCCTTTGAAGCTGCAACCATTAGGTGGTTAACCATTCCCAGTTAGAACCTAGTTTCAGTAATTGTGCTTACGACTTTTTTCTGAGTATTCTTCTAAGTAGGCAGAAAACATTTTCCAGTATTTCAGTTTGAAACCTGTGCAGTTCAAACTTTGTTTATATTAATTGAAAACATTTTTTTACGCATAGGCGGATGAACTGAAATCATTAAGGGTACAACAATGCAATAATCACTAATTTATTCAGACCTCTTTTAACTTACAATATAAATTATGGTCTGGTCCTACTTCCATCCATTAAGTTTTAATTGTTTGCCTTCCACAATTGGGATTAACATGACCCTAAGTGGCTAACTTCATCCATTTCGTTAGTTTTATCATCTACCAGTTAACTATGTAAGCTGCTACATACACAATTTGATATGCAGTACCGTGGATATTACAATTGTACACATTTAAAAGATGCAAGAATTAACATTCTTGAAGGTTAATTAGTTATCAGGCAGAAAAACGTTGTTAGCACCCATTTGCTAAAAAACTATACGGTTTCTTATTTATGCTAAAAATGACCATGTGATTAAGGGTACGTCTATTGACACCCCGTCATTTTCTCTCCACCCCCGCTAAATAGAAAATAAAATGCACACCCCGATTTTTTCTCTTCTCACCCCGATTATTCCATAGCAAGAATTTGGTCTGCTTCTTATACAATGTGGGCTTACATACGTATATTTGCAGGATGCGCCAGGTATTTTCAATTTTCTTGCAACTTCATCATGGTAAGACATTTCTACTTTGTCTACTGCCTGTTGCAAACTTCTAATAGTCGGTGCCTTTTTGATACATATCGTGTTTTTAAAAAAAATTATACCAAATTACAGGCATCCATAAAGTTATTCTGTGTTGTGAACTTCGCATTTAACTGCAATTGTAAGTGCTTACTTAAGATTTGACATTCTTAATAGTCAGTAGAAACTAATAAAATGCATTTGTAAATGCTGAACGGCATCACATAACCACCATCTAAAGATATCGAAATTAATCTAAAAGACTGTAATAGCTCATACCTGCTCCTCCATCTAAAGATATCGAATTGAACTCTTTGGGTGACACACATAACCACCGACTCCAACGTCACCAAAGGTCATAGCAAGAGGCTGATTTTGTTTGGCTGTGATCTCATCCGGTAACAGTATATTGTCCACAATCACCTTCTCATGTGTTGGAGGTACGGGTTTTCCATGTATGATGGGTGCCGTTGAATCTCTGCATATTAAACCTGTTGCAACAACCTCTAGATTAAAGCTTAACACTTCACATTTTTTATTTGCCGAAAGATGCGAAATCACCGGATTAGCAACAACGTTGTTGTTCGACGTTCTTCCACCACTTTCCTGATGTGTTCCACCACTTCCTCCTTCGTTGGAAGCAATGTCTGGTATCGCGTTATCTTGACTCGCATATCCTTTTAAAAAGCCGACAATTGAATTCAATGTCCCTTGCATATTACCCAATGTCCCTTGCATATTACCCAATTTCCCCTCCATTGTATCCATCCTTGCTGTCAAAATATCTGAGCTTGCTTTACTCTTTTTGAGTTGTTTACGTGGAATGGTAGAAGCTTTAACTTGTGATTTTGATATCATAGTTCCAACACTTCGAGTTTGTCCCCTTTTATCCTTGCCAAACACTTGTGATAAAATGTCTTCATCCACTGTCAAATTTTGTTCCTCACCATCATTGATTGTTTCCTTCGCTTTTGCAATTTTATCCTAAAATATGAAAATACTTAAAATATTACATGAATTGATAGGTTACTAAACTAAAATAATATATTGTTTAACTTACAAAGTACGAAGAATTCGAATCTGATATGGTGCCATCCTTTTTGGTATGAGTTTTCTCCCATACTTCACGACGTGTGATTTCTTTTTCTGGGTTCTCACTTGCCTGCAACAATCAAGTATGGTAAAAGAAAACTGCGCAAAAAAATATTGTTTTAAATAAGGCATGAAATAACAAGATGACGAATACCAGATGAACATAATAATACTGAGAAGATAGCAAATGAAAACATAAAAATCAAAGAATTTATTTATTTATTTACATAACTGAGATTTGAACCCATAAACTAAATGGCGGAACTACGATTCCCATTCAACAGGATTGATACAGAAAAAAACAAGATTATACAAAACCATATTTCAAATATGTGTTACAGTTGCCCTTCCTATCTTTTTCATTTTTATAGGAAGTAATTTAGCTGAATAACTGTTGACTATATTTTAATTTAGCATACACATCAGGCTACCATTCAATTCACTAATTGATAGAAAAGACGCTTTTTTAGAAAGTTCATCTGCATTCAATTATGCCAGTTGCAGATGGAAAAATTGAGATAAGTCATATAGTTGTAGCTACAAATAGTAAACACAAATAAGATACACTTTCAGCTATAATAAATCAAGTGAATTTTTATTTTTGAGGTAATAACATATTTACTTTTCAGTACCCAAACATGCCAGCTACACTCTGTAAATAGAAACTGGAAAAAAATAAGAATATATACATAGCACATAGAATTTATTTTTTTCAATTCTGGAACATATTTCAAGGTGATAAATGTAACATGTGACAAATGCATGACTAGCTTTCTGACTTGCCTGTGAACTAATAAGAGACTTCACGAAAACAGGAAAACAAAAAATGTGTACCAATTTGTGTTCTACTACGGCATGACTTGTACGACCACTGTGTTGACTATAATTGTACTGTGATCTATTTTTTTTGCCTAGCTCCCTTCTTTCGCGTGCACCGGGTTTTGCTTCGTTTTTCAAGAATCCGTCCCAATCTTCTATGCTAACTTTTGGGGGACAGTTTTTCCTTCTTTCTTCATCATTATCAAATTTGTCGTAGTACCCGGTCCTCAATTCGCTTTTGTATCTTCTAAATGATTCGCACATTTTTTTTAAATAAAGCTCTTTTGCATCTGACTCTACCTCAAAAATTCCTGTAAATGATGAAGATTAAAATTATGTTAGTGTAATTCAACATGAAAATGAGTTTTAACTGGAAGTACATGTAGAAGCGTAAAGGCGAATACTGATGTCAAATTCCAGTAAATTGTTTATCTGAAGTGACACGGCTTTTCAGTTACAGTATTGCTAAAACTAAAATTAAATCCAAGGAATCACCAAATGCAACCAAAGGCAAGACAGGGAAGAGTAACAATGACATCAGTATGTACAGTATGACAGGGAAGAGTAACCAAGATGAAAATTCATTTAAATGTTAATTTCTTTATATGTTAATTTCTTTAAGTCCAAACATTAGTTTTAAGGTTTCTGAGCATATACAGCAAGTAAATTATTTACTAAAAGAATTCAGTATAAATCTTTAAGAATAATCATGGTTAGAAAAAAATGTTGCCATACTAAGCAACCTGCAGGCAGTTCTTTTGCTAAAAAAAAGATGCAGGAGGTTCTAAGTTTAACAGCACACGTAAACAAATAGGAAAAAAGAATGGAAAAAAAATCTCCAGGTTAACTTTAAACATATCCAGGTTAAACTCTTTCACCTTGTTTTCTGTCCATTCTAAAAGGACAGAAAACAGTGCACTATCAGTATCACCTCCCCTGCTGAATGCGCATCCATGCACCTATAGATTCGACTTGTTTATAGGACTCTACTTCACTAGATCAAAGTAAATTGCCAAGATAACGAATAAATTTCATAAATTAGAAGCAATGGCAGAAGCAATAACTACCAAGATGGACCGGAATTCAAAAAAAAAGTAAAAAACAGTAACAGTCTTGACGTATATTACAAAAACTAGAATTAACATTGTACATTGTATTGTGCACTTCTAATAATCATAAGTCATTCAGAATGAACTCTGGTCTAGAACTTCTAAGAATACATTACCTAGTATGGTTGTTCAGTTCTCTTTTGACCATACATTACCTAGTATAATTATGAGCAGATAATACCTAGAATATAAAGTGTTAACCCACAACTGTTTGTACATATGCAATAAAGGAGAGGATGAGCATTGTAGAAAAATGCCATGTATGATTTAAAACAACTGTGAATAGTACAGATCAATGTACCTACATTTTGGAAACAACAGGCTTTGCTGTAACGTCGATCAGATTGTACTAAATGTTAATCATAGTAAGAGGTCACAAATATTTTTAAAGAGTCTAAAAATGTGGAAACACAGATTTTTGGTATCATCACTTATATGTATTAAGGTTGAACAGCATGTGTGCACCGAAAAATATATTCACACAAACTAATAACGAAAATACAGAACACGTACTGGAAATGTAACTTTCCTGGTTGTTTTGGCCCAGAAATCAATAATGTCAACATTGAAAACTCTCTTTTCATGCACATGGACGGAGGAAGATTATACGGTACTACAACTACTGGCCAACAACTATAACGGCTACTCAGAGATGCACTTGGATTGAAACCATCCGTTGCTAATCCAAGCATGACATTTCGTGAATCCACAGCAAACGTTTTGTCAAAACAATCTGCAGTTCGCCATTGAGAAGTGTCACATGGGTGACGCATTACATCTGAATTAGACTTGGCACGACCATGCCAAGTCATAGCATCAGCTATCCACGGTATAGTATACAATCTCCTCAACCTAGGAATTAGAGGGAAATGTCTCAACGTCTTTTGAGGTACTTTGGTAGCTCTTTCTCTTCGTTGAATGTTGTCCTATATCTTGGATCTTTGCAAACTGGACAAAAAACTCTATTTGCATCATCTTTCAAATATAAAATGCAGTCATTAATGCATGCATCATAAGTTTTGTAGTCCATCCCAACTTGTTTAATCATCTTCTTCATGCTGGAATACTTTGTTGGTATTGTATTGCCTTCAGGGAGTAATTCCTTTATAAATTCAAGAAGTGCAGTCACACCATTGTCAGAAAAGCTATACTGAGTTTTCAAGCTATTCAACTTGATGATGAAATATAATTTTGTTATCCCTTTTGGACATGAAGGATACAATGCCACTTTTGCATCAGCAAAAAGTGATTTATACTTTCTACTTTGATTGGCTTGCCAATCAACATCACCCGTAGGTAATTCCCCAATATTATCTGGCAACGAACTTATAGGTTGAAAATGATGAAATCTATCGGCATCATTGACCAAATCTTCCATCCTAGGAAGTTCAGACTCATCGGTACTTATGGCTTCACTAACGGGTTGTTTTTGCTTCCTCGCCGACTCTTCCCGATGAAAACGCCAAACGGTATATGATTGGACAATTCCCCATCTAAGCAGATGATAATGAATTTCATCTAATTTAATCTTTGATCTCATATTGTTGCATCCTTTACAAGGACAAGAATAGATTTTCTTATTACCACCATTTTCTACAACAAAATCAATAAACTTCTGCACTCCTTCCACATATCGTGCAGTTCTTTGATCGGATTCTTTCATCCACACTTTATCCATTCTGAAATTACAATAAGAGAATATTTAAATTACATTAAGAGACTATTAACTTCTCTTCGAAGCACATCCAAAAATCATTTATCAAATTAATATTCAACTAAAAAACAAACATCTAACGGTTCAAACTAACATACGATAGCTTTAGGTAAATTGTTGATTGCTAATAGTAATTTATCAATACAGGATATTAAGTTTTAGATAATGATAAAATAGTATATATTTTGTTTTTAATTCTAACTCTATTTATAACATTTTAATTTACATTGGTCTCCGAAGAAACTTATTCAGAATTCAAGATTCAATTATAAATTAGATCGATATATTAGATCGATATACGGTTAAAGCAATTGGATTCGATCTGTTCTGCATCACTTATTCCACCATTCATTTTTAACTCCTTTATTACTATTAACACCAAGAAAAACATCCATGAGCTTAGGATAAAATCTCCGACCCTAGTTTGAAAAGAAGCTTCATTCAAAGACCCTAGTTCGCACTCGCTGATCAACGTATTTGAAATTATTCGCTATACACACACTCACTTGTGTACATGTAAGTTACGTGTGATAACATATTTAATGAGGGACAAACAATCTGTTAAAAGAACCTGAAACTAAAGATGATATATGCAGCACACATGAAACAACAAATTGGATTAGTTTTTCATGCAAAATAACAGCAGGAAAAAAACTAAAAATAAGATCAGGCTATTTTACTTACAAACATTCATTTAACTGTATATGGGTTTGAAGATAACAGTCAGGTGACAAACATTCATTTAACTGTTATCATCAAATAAAAATACAAATCAAATCAGGTGACAACCGGCAATAACAGTCCATCATGTCACAGTATTTAATATGGAGCCGTATGAAAAGCCAAGTAACAACCGGCAATAACAAGGACTTGCCATGGTTTGCGCTCAGTTTAGTACTTAATAATTAATCACTGACAGTTTCGGAGAAAAGACATTACACATTTGCTAATCATTTCGCATCATGTTCATCAATAATCATTACACATTCTTTTTTATTTTGGGACTTTGATTAGATAAGTGGGAACGAAGGATAGTTGTTTATTTGAGTGGACGTGGTTCAAATTGTATCATTTCCAGTTCTTTTCTTTGTGTTTCTTTTGACGAGATTTTGTCTACCTTGTAACTTGCTCTTGTTCAACTCTGTTTTTCATTTGAAAGACATATGTAATACTGTGTGTATCCATATAATAGGTATTACATTTTTAAAACAAAAATATAAAGTCATGACCACCTAGCTAGTTCATTGCTTAAAAGTTTCCTCCATTGCATTGAGCTATTACTGCAAACTATCTTACAAATATTAATTGCATGTTTGGAGTTTTGCATATTGTCAATGAAACTTTATCGATTTTAATAGGTAAAAAAATAAATTTCATGACTAAAATAACATGGTATGCAAAACTGCTTCATAAGTTCTACCTTTTTAAGTCATGGTTACAGTCCGTGAGATGACATGGCAAGCGCTATTTATTGATGTTCATTTCTCAAGCTGATGCTATATCATTAAAAGAGGGATATTTCATTCTTTTAATATTTATACTAAACATTTTAAAGGGTTAATTAGTCAAATGACTTCTTCTATTCTCCAAATTGCAAGAAAATAGAAAAGATGTAGTAGTGATGTGGCATGTTTAACATCAGTATATACTTCAGTTTGGTTTTTTATTTTACTTTGGACTGGCCATTCACCATAACAAAAAATCATTTTCTAGTGGTATTCATAACAAGAATCTGTTGTTTTTGGGATTGTCAGTTCAATTATAGTCCATTTGGGCTTCTATCCTCATATCCATTGCATTTTGAAATTACATGTGAGACAGTACAATGCTAGTGCACATTTTCCAATTTCCACTTTAACATATGAGCTACCAAGTTACAGATGCAGCTACTAACCAATACATTATTCATAGAAAAGTGATTCCAGTTGTATTAGTTAGCCACTATAGGATGTTGCCGATATGGTTTGGATGAACGTACAAAAGTCTATCCTACATATGTAGCTACCAAATTACAGATGCAACTACTAACCAATACATAATTCATGTAACTACTAAGCAATGCATAAATTATGATTTGGGTAAACATATAAATTAGCCATAGTTACATTTAAACTATAAATGTTTTGTTTTGTAGAATATATATATACATAAATTTTGAATTGTAAAGTCATCCCTGCTGTATTAAAAAATAAAAAATCGTATAATAATTACAAAAGATTAAGGGTGCATTTGTGGCAAACGCAAGTGGAGCATTGAGCGTAAGCATTTGCGACTACTGAGCTTGGTATCGAGTAGGGTACTTAATTTATGATTTTCTAATAAACGTGCTTTTAAATACACGACCCACTTTAACACAACTACTGGCTTTTATTTTCTCACACTTTTATCACCATAATAGTATCAGCCATAAAAAAAGTAGTAATATAGTATAGATAGTATGCCCGTCTTTTTTCACGGGATCTATAGTAATACTAATAAAGGTATTCAGAGATATGTTGGGTAAAAAGACATATCTATACTATGGGTGCTATAAAACAAGTAGTAATATAGTATAGATAATATACCCAACATTATAGAGAGTGCTAAAAGTTGGGTTAAAAGTAGTAATACCATCTATACTATAGTAACACCTATGAATAACAGCCGTAAAACGCATTCATGGGGGCTGTAAATATAGTATAGATAGTATACCCAACTTAACCATCTGAACAACAGTACCACTTAATTGGAACCATAAACAGTACATACCAACAATTCCAGGTTTGCTTTAGCATGTTCTGGTATATTACTATATAGTTCTTCTCTTTGATCTACTTCACTGTAACCATTAATAACAGTATATACTAAGCTTAGACTAGCTGTGTTATATATAATACACAAGGTGTGAATTGGTTGGAAGAATGTAAGATAATAGACGACCAAACGGAAGAATCCCAAAGAATAAGAATTCTTCCTTTTTGTAGCAAAACTGCTCTGCTAAGCATAATTTTTATAAATAAAAGCCGATTTTACAAATAGCTAGAAAATTATGTTACATGCTGGCTATTGAATCTTGATGCACGTGGTTTCACCCAATTTACATGCGGACATATTAAGGAGTAGCCTTAATTTGTTCTCTGAAAGTAATTTCACCCAATTTACAGCACATAATTCAATTAACTTGCATCAAAAACCCTAATTTATTCACTATCAAACACGAATCTGAGAAGATTTACGCATACTATTCGCAACAGTGAGAGTAATAAATCAAAACAACGAAATCTTGGCAAGTTTGCATTCTGGAAAAACGCACCTGGAGAGAAATCGAAGAGAATTCGAACGAGATATAGCGTCTATCGGAACAAAAGGATCTGGATCTGGAACAAAAGGATCTGAATCTGGATCTGGGAAATTTTCTTTATTGTGGAACGGATGATAAATGAAAGCGTATTGGGATACGGATGGGAGTACGAGGGGTGTATGGAAGGGCGTACTTTAATGGGGAATGGTTTTAAGCCGTTGCGTAAGAAAGAACGGTCTAGATCCGTAGAAAAACAGTTTGTAAAGGTCTATAGTCGTTGCAATATTGCAACGGCCCTAAGCCGTTGCGAAATGTCCGCCTATGGGTGTTGCAAAACAGCCTGCATGGTGTAGTGTTATCATGAACCTATGCAAGTTGTTAAGTTGCAAAATCATGAATCTATGCAAGTTGTTAATTATGTGGTGAATTATAATTATATGCGAAGTTATCATGTCATTTTCCCTAGTTGTCATGCTTATGACAAGAATTGTACTGAAAACGATCACCTTGTCATTCCCTTTATTTTATTGTTATGGCGAGGATACCTTGTAGCCTCGATGACGCCAAAAACGCAAACGGTTACGCTAGTTAAGAAACGGGGAAAAGGGGAATTTGTAATATGCATAATTTACATAGTTTTTATGTAAATTGAGCACATGATTCTAGTAGGGAAACATAATTTTTTTTACCTATTATGACATAGGTAAAGTTGAGTAAAAATGATATAAATTGAATATGACCATTTATGGATAGAAAATTCAAATTGTTAATAAAATAGGTATTGACACCTATAAAAAAGGAAAGGATTAATTAATTAACTCAATTAACCAAAAGAGGAATGTTTAAGCAATTAAAGTCTGAAAATTTAATTAACACTTATGACACAAGGTTAGGTTACATTAGTGGTGGAAGTCTGCCCGGACCTGACCGGCATATCCAGCAGCCACTAATGTTGAACCTAATGTGAGAGGTCTAAGTGTGTGAATATGACTCGGGCTAAGACACGAGGTTAGACCCAACTGTGGAATAAGACTGCCCGAACCCGACCGGCATATCCAGCATCCACATGTTGTAGGCCTAATGTGGGAGGTCTAGCCCAATACAACCATAATTGGACATGGTAATAAGAAAAGACTACTTAACCTAACTTAATACATGTGTACTGTATAATGATAGACATAAGTTAGGGTTAAGTAAAATGAGTTGGATTTTGGGTGTGTTATGTACAACTGATGGGTAGGTGGGTAATATTAATATATATAGGCCCACAAACTTAACCAGTAAATAAATAGGATTAAATCAGTGGGAGGGTTAAGTACAACTAAAGGGTAGGTGGGTAATATTAATATATGTAGGCCCACAAACTTAACCGGATAAAAAGGGTTATGTAATTAAAGACACCTAATGGTATACATAACCGGGGCAAAATAGTAAAGTTATATATTATAGACACCCTTAGGGGTATGCATAACTAATGGGAATAGATAGAGTTATGTATTAAAGACACCTATAGGTAAGCATAACCGATAGGTAGATTAAGGGTTATGTATTAAAGACACTTATAGGTACGCATAACTGATTGAGGGCTATGTAATTAAAGACACCCTAGGGTATACATAGTCAGTAGAAAACCTAGTGGGGATACAAGACATGGGGGAAAGCTTGTATCATGTTGTGTGGGACACATTTCAGTCAGTAACCCGGAGGGGTATCAAAGTAAAGAACTCCGTACTAGGCGGGAAATGGGCACGCTTACTGATTGATTGTAAGAGATCCAAAACGAGACAGATGGTGTGGGCGGCGCAAACCGACCGGGGACATGTGCGTGCATGGGCCGGGCAGAGGGGGACAAGACGACCGTGACACCAGTAGGCATAACTGTGCACACCTTGGGTTGCCACTTTAGGGAAGTGATACCCCCTAGTTGTGGGACCAGCACAGGGTATCTACGGGGTAGGGAGCCGATCGATTAGGGTAGTGATTAGGGTATACCCGGACGTATGCCCTAAGTCTACCAATTTATAGTAGGAGGGTAGTGGGTACGACTAGTTGAGATAGGAGCTGGCGGCACCTATGACATCGGCTAGGAGTACACGAAACTACCACCATCATTATCGTCATTATGATTAGCGGAAGGGATCATCCTATCTTGATTTTACTAGTAATAGTGCAGGGTAGTTTGTAGTGAAGCATACATCTTACCTTATTTGTCCTGTCATACCTGCCATCTGTACCGTGAATCCTCTTATCCACTTTGTATGCCTGTCATGTTTACCTTTATTTATTTACTGGCTAAAAGTTACTGGACTCACCAGACGTATGTCTGACCTAGTTTGTTTCGCCTCTTTTCTTCTGTCCCCCCCCCCCCCCCGGTTCTCAGGGAGGAAACACCTAGGTTTATTCAGGATTTGGATATCATCTTCTAGGAGCTACTTCTGAAGTATGGCTCGAGTCTCTGTCTCTTATATGGCTTGCTCTTTAATATGGGGAATGGTGTTTTTCTTTTAAATACCTATGTATTCTGATAATGTAAGACAGAAGTGTTTTGTTGTAATGGTTTTATGACTCATGGTATTATGTAATAAAGTATTTTGGTGATTTAATAAAGTTGTTTATTTTCCGCTGAAATTTTTTTATATCTGTCTTGTGATTTTCTGTGTCTATTTACCTAAAACGCTCCACTGAAGTTAAGGCATTTCCTTTGTGAGCGACCTTAATGGAGGTGGGGTGTTACACTTGGTATCAGAGCTGAAGGTTACCAGATTAGATAAAAGTTTTGAAAATATTTTTCAAAAAGGTTTTATAAGAAAGTATTTTCAAAAAGGAAAGCCTGTTTTGAAAAAACTCCCCGAAAATCCATATGTAGTATCCTTCGGTCCTTTTTCTAAAATCTCTCCCTTTTTCTTCTTAGCATGTCTGAGGATCTTAACCTTCCAGAGGGTGTACCGATACCAGGATGGTTTAGGAGGTATTTGGAAGCTAGGGCCACCGCCGCAGGTCCAGCAAATGTTCCTCCTCCCCCAGCTGCACTTGTTCCTCCTCCTCCTCCTCCTCGTGTTGATACTTTTGCAAAGATATGTAAGGACTTTCGAGCAATGGGCGGGAAACCTTTTTACGGGTCAGAGATGTTTGTTGAAGCTCGAAATTGGCTAAAGGAGGTGGAAGAATTGTTTGGAATCTTTGAGGTAGAAGATGGAAGAAAGGTCCAGTTAGCTACCTGGTTAATGAAGGATGAGGCCTCGTT
The DNA here is from genome assembly GCA_030737875.1 of Allium sativum. NCBI lineage: Eukaryota > Viridiplantae > Streptophyta > Magnoliopsida > Asparagales > Amaryllidaceae > Allium > Allium sativum. Next base: position 439,674,827 of record CM060912.1, read on the forward strand.
TTGGTGGGATGTCACTAATGGAGAGCGTCCAGTTGATACATGGCTAGATTTCAAGCGTAGGTTTGAGGCGAAATTTCTCTCGCGAGCAGAAGAAAATCTATACATGGAAAGGTTCTTGGCATTGAAGCAGGGGAATCTGTCAGTAAAAGAGTACGTCAACAAGTTCAATCAGTTGGCGAGGTTTGGCTTAGACTTGGTGAACACACCTGAGAAGAAGGCTCTGAGATTTGTTAAAGGCTTGAATGAGCTGCTACACGGATTGGCTATGACCCACGTTCCCATGGGGGCACTTTTGAAAAGATGGTGGATAAAGCCCTAATGCATGAAGAGGACAAGGGAGCAAAGAAAGAGGAAAGAGTTAAAGGGACATTGAAAAATGAGAAGGCGGGACCCAAGAAAGGACAGCAACAACAACAGCAGCAGAAGAAAGGCGAGAAGGATGACAAGGGCAAGGATAAGAGGAAATGCCACTATTGTGGAAAAGAAGGTCACCTAGACAAAGAATGTAAATGGAGGAAGTTCAATTGCTTTAAGTGCGGAGAGGTTGGATGCTTCTCCAAGGAATGCCCAAAGGCACAAGGATCGCAAGGGACTTCTGGAGAGCAGGAGAATGCTCTCGTGGCAGATGGAAAGGATAGAGATAGGAAAAATTTATGTAAAAGGTTTAATTTCCTTATTTGATTATGAAGTTAAGACTCTTTTGGATTCTGTCATTTTGATTTTGTAATTGAGATTCTGCACTTTTATACTAGTCTTTTTTCTGATCCCGTAGTTGTTTCAAACCCCTTTGGTGGTTCGGCTCATTTATTGGTGATTTGTAAGGGGTTGAAATTATCTGTGTTAGGCGTCAAAAATTTGAATGTGACATTTTTGTGCTCAAGTTTATGGGCTATGGCTTGGTTCTAAATGGACCAACTTTCTATGTAGAGGGTCGTTCTAGATTTTGAGAGGAGGGTCGTTAAGTTTCTAACTTGTCATGGGAAGACCCCCAAAGTTTCTTGTGACCCGCAAGGGTCTGTTATGCTTAGCTTTCTGAAAATCATTCTGTAATCTGATCTGTACCAGTAGTCTGTAAGTATCTGAATATTTCTGAAGGATAGGGGTTTCTTCTCGAAGCATGAAGTTGATTTCCAGTTTTGACATTGTTTAATGGGGGTAATTCTCTGAGTGTTAGTCTGATGTTGATTTCGGTCTTCGGGGCTGAGACTTAGGGAATTATTCTCTTAACCGATGTCAAATGGGAACAGAGTTTTTGTTTTAGTTATATCATTTGTTTGTATCCCATCGACTGAATCTTCGACCTTTAGATAGGAAATCCATGGATGTAAACATGTGTTTGAGACATGTTATGTTTGATGGTTGCAAGTGGATGTAAGTGTTTTATAGTGGTTGCTCGTGGATGCATTTACACACACATTATGCACTAGATCGGCTCAAATCACTTTCATATTGCATATGGATGCTGCATTTTGATGAATGTATAATGGTTCATATTTAGGGTAATGGATGTATAATGGTTGTGTTATCATATGGATGCTGCATTTTGATGAATGGTTGTGCACACATGAAGAGATAATATGTATCAAACAGGAAAATTGCATACATGTTGGACTCATGGCACTGACATAATTCGCATTAAGGAGGTCAACTGAATCAGTGGACCGCCTAATCTTTACATTAGATAAGGAACATATACACATACTTTTGCATATGTTCATACAACATTAGAAGTTTTCTAAGGACAATGGATGCTTGTGGATGATGGTTGAGTAGATGGGTGATTGGATGGTAGGACACATTCTTCTTAACTTGAAGATTTCGGGGACGAAATCCTTTAAGTAGGGGAGAATGTAACACCCCGAATTTTTGAAGGATCAAATTAACTAAATTTAAGAATACTTAATTTCAAATGTGGGAATTAGGAAAACAGGTTGTGCCATTGCGTTTGTCTTGGAATTCTTCTTGAGATAGAGTCCGAGCTTGCGTAAAACGGACATCATATGAAGGAGATATGGATGAACGAAGTTAGGCGGAAAAGCAGAAGAAGAAGAAGAAGAAGAAGAAGAAGAAGAAGAAGAAGAAAAATGCACTGGCGCACTTGGGAAGTGCGCCAGTACAAAAATACACTGGCGCACTTCCCAAGTGCGCCTAGGCCGAGCAGAAAGCATGCACAGCTTTCTGGTGTGATCTGATCCACACTGTGACTCATTGCTGAGTCCTTTCTGACTCCTTGCTGAGTCATTAGGGCTGAGGTGTCCCCCTATAATGACTGAGTGGTTTTGATTAACCCTAAGAGCATCCAACGGCTCAAATTAAATTGAAATTCTATATAAACACATGTAGACTCAAACCCTAAAACCAAATAAAAATTAGATCAATGGCCGTCATACTGTCTCTCCAAAACCTAGAGTAGCCGCCACCAACTAGAAGCAAAGTAAAGCAACTCAATTCTATTCAAATCAAAGTCTAATCTCAATAACGAAATTATCTACATCAAGGGAAAGCTAATCAATTACAGAATTCAGATCCCAGAACTCAAGATCCTCTTTTTCTGTGAGTTCTAGTCACTTTTAGGTTTAAATAGATAAAAGTTAATTGTGCTAGACTATGATTTGGGTATATGTTGTCTGTAGTTATGCAAGTTTATTGTTGTTGTGGATCATGAAATTATACAAGTTTATTGTTGTTGTGGATCATGAAATTATACAAGTTTATTGTTGTGGTGAATCATGAAATTATGCAAGTGAAATTCATAAACCTATGCAAGTTACCTATGCAAGTTATTATGTTGCGAATTCATAAATCTATGCAAGTTGTTATCATGAACCTATGCAAGTTGTTGTGAGATCATGCAAGTCACCTATGCAAGTTATTATGATTGAGAACTCATGAACCTATGCAAGTTATTATTCATAAACCTATGCAAGTTGTTATGTTATGCAAGTTTGTTATGTTGTGAATCTTGAGCCTAAGCAAGTTTCGTTAATCATGTTGTTAATTCATGAACCTATGCAAGTTGTTATTTTTCAAAATCATGAATCTATGCAAGTTGTTAATTATGTGGTGAATCATAATTATATGCGAAGTTATCATGTCATTTTCCCAAGTTGTCATGCTTATGCCAAGAATTGTACTGAAAACGATCACCTTGTCATTCCCTTTATTTTATTGTTATGGCGAGGCTACCTTGTAGCCTCGATGATGCCAAAAACGCAAACGGTTACGCTAGTTAAGAAACGGGGAAAAGGGGAATTTGTAATATGCATAATTTACATAGTTTTTATGTAAATTGAGCACATGATTCTAGTAGGGAAACATATTTTTTTTTACCTATTATGACATCGGTAAAGTTGAGTAAAAATGATATAAATTGAATATGACCATTTATGGATAGAAAATTCAAATTGTTAATAAAATAGGTATTGACACCTATAAAAAAGGAAAGGAATAATTAATTAACTCAATTAACCAAAAGAGGAATGTTTAAGCAATTAAAGTCTGAAAATTTAATTAACACTTATGACATGAGGTAAGGTTACATTAGTGGTGGAAGTCTGCCCGGACCTGACCGACATATCCAGCAGCCACTAATGTTGAACCTAATGTGAGAGGTCTAAGTGTGTGAATATGACTCGGGCTAAGACACGAGGTTAGACCAACCTGTGGAATAAGACTGCCCGAACCCGACCGGCATATCCAGCATCCACATGTTGTAGGCCTAATGTGGGAGGTCTAGCCCAATACAACCATAATTGGACATGGTAATAAGAAAAGACTACTTAACCTAACTTAATACATGTGTACTGTATAATGATAGACATAAGTTAGGGTTAAGTAAAATGAGTTGGATTTTGGGTGTGTTATGTACAACTGATGGGTAGGTGGGTAATATTAATATATATAGGCCCACAAACTTAACCATTAAATAAATAGGATTAAATCAGTGGGAGGGTTAAGTACAACTGAAGGTTAGGTGCGTAATATTAATATATATAGGCACACAAACTTAACTAGATAAAAAGGGTAATGTAATTAAAGACACCTAATGGTATACATAACCGGGGCAAAATAGTAAAGTTATGTATTAAAGACACCCTTAGGGGTATGCATAACTAATGGGAATAGATAGAGTTATGTATTAAAGACACCTATAGGTAAGCATAACCGATAGGTAGATTAAGGGTTATGTATTAAAGACACCTATAGGTACGCATAACTGATTGAGGGCTATGTAATTAAAGACACCTTAGGGTATACATAGTCAGTAGAAAACCTAGTGGGCATACAAGACATAGGGGAGAGCTTGTATCATGTTGTGTGGGACCCATTTCAGTCAGTAACCCGGAGGGGTATCAAAGTAAAGAACTTCGTACTAGGCGAGGAAGGGGCCCGCTTACTGATTGATTATAAGAGATCCAAAATGAGACGGATGGTGTGGGTGGCGCAAACCGACCGGGGACATGTGCGTGCATGGGCCGGGCAGAGGGGGACAAGACGACCGTGACACTAGTAGGTATAACTGTGCACACCTTGGGTTGCCACTTTAGGGAAGTGATACCCCCTATTTGTGGGACCAGCACAGGGTATCTACAGAGTAGGGAGTCGATCGATTAGGGTAGTGATTAGGGTATACTCGGACGTATGCCCTAAGTCTACCAATTTATAGTAGGAGGGTAGTGGGTACGACTAGTTGAGATAGGAGCAGGCGACACCTATGACATCGGCTAGGAGTACACGAAACTACCACCATCATTATCGTCATTATGATTAGCGGAAGGGATCATCCTATCTTGATTTTACTAGTAATAGTGCAGAGTAGTTTGTAGTGAAGCATACATCTTACCTTGTTTGTCATGTCATACCTACCATCTGTACCGTGAATCCTCTTATACACTTTGTATGCCTGTCATGTTAACCTTTATTTATTTACTAGCTAAAAGTTACTGGACTCACCAGACGTATGTCTGACCTAGTTTGTTTCGCCTCTTTTCTTCCATTCCCGCCCCCCCCCCCCCCCTCAGGTTCTCAGGGAGGAAACACCCAGGTTTAGTCACGATTTGGATATCATCTTCTAGGAGCTACTTCTGAAGTATGGCTCGAGTCTCTGTCTCTTATATGGCATGCTCTTTAATATGTGGAATGATGTTTTTCTTTTAAATACCTTTGTACTCTGATAATGTAGGACAGAAGTGTTTTGTTGTAATTGTTTTATGACTCATGGTACTATGTAATAAAGTATTTTAGTGATTTAATAAAGTTGTTTATTTTCCACTGAATTTTTTTTAATATCTGTCTTGTGATATTCTGTGTCTGTTTACCTAAAACTCTCCGCTGAATTTAAGGCATTCCCTTTGTGAGTGACCTTAATGGAGGTGGGGTGTTACAACGTTGATGATCCAAGTTTACCTGTGTGGTGGCATATAAGGAGAGGTCAGCAAGCATCTGAACGTCGCCATCTTTGTTGAAGTCTTCGAACGAATTTTGGGTCTGAGAAAAAGTAGGCTCATTATCTTAGTGGTAGAGCATACTATGTGCCGACATTAAACAGTAAAGTGTATGTGTTGTGTAGCGTTTATTTGTGTAAAGAAAGGATGGAGGAACAGTGACACTCGTGGTTGGGAGATGAAGTTTGTACAAGGAAGAACGTGGATGTATGACAATGATTCACTAAAGGTTGCAAGAGGAAGCAAGGTTTTTCCCACTGAGTTGAATGGGAGGTGCCGCATCTGCATGTATTCAAGGCTGAGTTGCATAGAGGATAAGGGGGACTGGAGCGAAATGAAACTGGTAAACACAGTGGAGAAGTTTTACTCACGGGTTTCCCAAAAATAAAAGATATATATATATATAAGAAGAGGCGGATGCAAATAAGTGAGGAAGGGGGAAGGTTTGCTGTGAAAACGTGTGTACAGGAGGTAGGAAAAGGAGGTAGTTTCACATGGAGTGGTTATAGGAGGGAGGATTCTTGCGAATGAAAACTTGAAGGAAGTACGGCGGATGGCGGTTGTGCAGTGTTAGGACTGGAAGTGCGAAGAGATAATAGATGAAGTGGGTTTTTCTTTTACGTGAAAAGGCAAGCGAACAAGAAGGTTTGCATGACTGGAGTGGCATTCCTTTTTTTCAACATTGGGGAAGAAGCCTTGACGTGAGTTGCAGACTCGTCTGCGGTAAGAAACTGGGAAGGAAGAGAAGTCGTGATTGACTGGTTTCATTAGTTTTGTTATCCACAAATGCAAACCAATCTGAGTTTGAAAACAAAGAACTACTGGGACAAAACAAGCATCTAAAAGTTATGACAATATATAGGAGCCAAGCTTTCAATGTATTAGTAAACGGACAGCACGAGTGGTTTGAAATAGAGACGAGTGGAGGAGCCGTTCGCTGATGGAGGCGTAGGTGTTGAGTATTCCAAACTAAATAGAGAAGAAAGGGGACACTGTAGTTTCTTGAAATATGGAGAGCTAAATTCGCGAGATATGGTGGTGGAAAACTGAAGTAGCGCGTTTATTAGTTATAAAGGGAGAAGAACAGACGAGGACGTGAATCAGTAGAAAGCACCTGGTTTAATCGATAGACGCAAATTATTATTTAACGGTTAAGGTGCAAAGGTGAGTAAATTCACTAACTCTGATCCTTTTTATAATATTATAATCATTATTTAATATTGATAAATAGTGGTTAAATGATGCGTGATGGTTGTTTGGATGAATTGGTTGAAATAATCATATTTGTTGTTTTCATATATTGCATTAGCTAATGTGATAGATAATCTGTTATTTATTGTTGTTTGTTGGAAATGTGGGGTTACACTGGCTCTGAAATAACTGGTATTTTAATACCATAAATTATATTTGGTGGGAACACAAATGAATTTTGGATTTTGGGAAAGGAAAAATCTATTTTTTTAAAATGGAAATTGAATTGGAATATAATAGCTTGTTTTATTTATACAAGAACGAACATTTTGGTTTATAAACGGTGTTTATAAATAAGATAAAATAATAATTATTAAATAATTTGGAAGTGGAAATTCAAGAATGAAAAATAAAAGAGAAGTGGTAAGAAAACGATAGATTTTATTATCTTCAAAATGGGAATAAAATAAATCCAAATAGATCTATAATTTCAATTCGACAGTATCGAATTGTGTGTAAATAGTCTATTATTGTAAATTGTATAGTATATATTTAAGAAATTGATAGGATAGTTAATATTTTGTTTTAAACCAATAAATTATAATAGAGTATGAAATAAATGTTTAGTTATAAACTTGATATTTATTTAATAAGAACCTGACTTAGAAACAGAGTTTATCAAATGAAATGGGAATATAGCAGCGTATTGCATTAGTTATAAAGGAAAATATGGCAGCGTATTGCAGTAGTTATAAAGGAGAATATAGCAGCGTATTGCATTAGTTATAAAGGAAAATATGGCAGCGTATTGCAGTAGTTATAAAGGGGAATATAGCATCGTATTGCATTAGTTATAAAGGGAAATAAAGAAGAGTTTATAAAAATATGGGAAACTAAAAAGTTAGTATAAAATAAAAAGGACCAGTGATTGTGTGATGTTTGATTGTACATTGGAATGGAAGTTGTTTTTACTTCGATAGTTAAATAACCGACTATCGAAGTGTTTTCACAGTCGTTGTCAATACGGAGAGACCGGTTGGATATATTATCTGAAAACCACTCCGTATAGGCATAAGCGCTGCGAATTATATTATGCTGAAGAAAATTGAAGGCGGAGCAAAATGCAAGGGTCGTCCTGTTCCAGAATGGTGTTTTCTGTTTGTCTAGTGCCTGGACAACTTGTATGGACGAGTGTCTAACAGAGTATACCTAACAAACCACATATAGTTGATCTCTTAAAGGTATTACGTCTGGTGGTGGAGGAATTAGTTCCTCTTAGCTTTTTATACCCGTGATATGTTTAGGAATCGATTAGTGAATTGACGGGTTTGACGATGTGGCATTCAAAGTGAATGGTGATCAGATGTTCTGAAGATAGACGTAGCCTCTAGCCTCACAACCAGGAAGTAACAAAAGTTGGGCTAGGCAGCATGGCTAGTTGGGTCATCCCCAAGCAGGGTGTATTGTCACCAATCAGAGAAAATTAATATCTGTTCTTCTTTTTCGATTCTGTATCTTCAGATTATGGTTGGATGGCCAACAACCGTGGATGGCAATATATTAGATACACTCAAGCTAAATGAGTGGTCGGTCATGTGCGGCCGGGTTGCAAGACGTTCTTGTTGAACCCAGGTGTATCCCCTCTAGAGTACACTGATCGGAAGGTGCTCCCATACCTTGTCTGTTGGAATCCATTCTCCAATAAGCGCCCTATGGTTTATGATTTTATACTATATATGTAGAGCATGTGATGCAAGCGTTCTGCTATTTGGTTATTTACTTGATTAGACATTATTATAATATCACCGGATTTTGATATCAAGATGATTTGGGTTATAGAAAGGTAAAAACCATCCATGTTTATGTGTGAGCTGGTCTTACTATTATTCTTTTATTTCAAAAGGATTTTCAAAAGTTAAACAGTATGGTTGGAATTTACTCACACCAGTCCCATGACTGACCCAAAGTTTATTTTGTTTGTTTTTCCCTAAACTCTTGTGTGCCCAAATTTGTACGGGGGCAGTCAAGTGTTTTAGGCTTTTACAGATTCACTTGGAGGAGCTCAAAGCAGAAGGCTTCACCATTATTTATGTAGAGATTATTTCCGTTGTGATGTATATGAGTTATACTCTGATATGATATGTAAGTACAAATTCAGATTTTGTATTTCAAAGTTATGTTATAATACAATTTATTCATTCCGCTATGAGATTCGTGTTTACTCTGATTCTGTTCAGTTGTGTTCTTCTTCTTCTATTCTATTTGTTCTATCTTTTCTGTCCCATCCTCTAATTTCTTTCTATTAATGATCTGAACTTTCGTGCACTTTGAGTTGAATGTGTAGGTTATTAGTCAGCTCAAATTGGTACGGATTTTCTGGCCACTACAATTTAGGCTAATGAATTTAAGGTATTTTATTAGTATGCGTAATAAAGGATCCTTAGGTTACAAAATTTAAATATTATTTATAAGTTAGATTTCTAATATCTTTCCATGTCCGTCTCATTAATTATACATTACCTGAAATATAGCCTTTTCAGTAGCACAAAACCCATTGGATATTATTAAATTTGCTAATGAATACTTATACTATGATTTCATCATCCATAAATATCATGTGGACACAATTAGCATTTTTTTTATATGCATATAGCATTTATCTTAATCTCCATATATTCATCATTTTTTTTCGAACTTAAAAATTCATTAAATTGATTCATACATTAATCAGATAAATTATATTAAAATAATTAACTTTCTTTTAATTCAACTTTCATGAGTAACAAATTTTCTCGTTTTGATTACTCAAAATTTTAACCATAGTTTAAAACAAACTCACATATCAAATTTGAAGTTAATTATTGCATTAGTTTTTAATGTTTAGTTTCAACTGCAGTTAAATCTGATTAAGTATATCTTTAATTACAATAAATTGGTTTGAGTAAAATTCAATTCTTTTTTATTTAACCAATCTTGAATTTATAGATATAGTTGACATTTTTTTTGTTTATATCCTATTACGTTGGTAACTTCTATTTATCATTTAATGCATCGTAACGAAATACTTAATTATAGTTAATTGTGATCAATTTATTTATCATAACTTAAATTTGATTGAATCCCATTTATTACTTATTATTCCATAAATCGTTAATTTTGGTCCTATATAACATTTGTTTATATTCTATTATATCAATCTTCTATAATTACAAATTTTTATTCACTTTAACCACAATAATTACGTACATTAGTTGCAATTTATTTCCAATTTATCATGAATGAATTGAATGGAAAATTTTAAATTTAAGAACTGTTATAGGTTATAAATTCAACATTTATATATTTGTTGTTTATCAACAAAAAAAACAAATGGTTTCACATACTAATCAATTAATCCATTGTAATTATTATTTTTAACAATTAGTTTTACATTCCATTTATTACTTTAATTTTCATTCTTAATTTCCATTCATTGCACAATTCAGTTATCTGTATTGCAATTTGTTTCTGCTTTATTTCAATACATTAATGTTGGTTTTTGCAATCTATGACTAATTACAACCTCTAAATAAAATATTATAAGCTTATTGTTGTAAACAAATAAATAAATGCATTCAAAAACATGTTAATTATCCTTACTTAATACATGTGAAATCTTGCTATTTATTTACGGTATTTGGTTTAATTTCTTTTATTTCAATTAATAACCAAATCTTATATCTACAATCATATACAAGTTATTATATTAATAACCTATTGAATTCACCGTTTAATAAGCTTATTCAAGTTTATATCAATTAAACTCACTTAATAAATTTTATTAATCTTGCATTTATCTCGGAATGTTACATTCTCCCCCACTTAAAAACTTTTCGTCCCCGAAAAGGAACGTAGTAATAAAGTGGCAAAATAAAACTAAAATAATATAAAATTTCCACTAAAATTAGAAAACATTTACTTAAATATATAGAAATATGAGTTTGAAAACAAATTTCACAAAATTTTCTAAGTCTAGATTTCACGAAAAATTTCGGTAGAGTCTCCTTTATAAGAAGGAGTCCCAAAAATAACAATATATATAATATCACAAATATACATCTCATCTCAGTGATGTGGCATCCCAAAACATGGGGAATCAAATATAATATCCAAACATAACATAAAAACTATTATATGTACCTTTCATTAACGTTTTCATTGGTTTTTTTTAGCATTTTACCTTTATTTTAAGCGAGCAAAAGCGAACCACGAATCGTAAGTGTCCTCTAAGCGAGTGGATTCCATCGGTGCCTGCTACAAAACTCAACAAAAAATAATAAAACACAAATATATATAGGGAATAATCCAATGTATAAGTAACAAACATACATTCCATAAATTAGTTCACACATAACATAATTATTTTAGCAAAGCAACAAGTAAAACATCTAAATAATCACATTCATCTAATTAAAGCATAATTACAAGTTTTAGCCATTGTGAATATACTATTTACACAATTTCATTTTGTTGTTTTCAGTGATATGCAATTCACAATTTTTTTCATTTCTTATCCATGTTCTGTTGTTTTGCCTTTATTTATTTTCATTTATTTCATTTACATACAAATTGTTTGCTTCTAATTGGATTCATTTCAAATTTTATCGCCATACTCACTATTCACTTGTAATTCATTCAATCTTGTCTCATTTATTAGTTTATTTAATCCATTTCGTTAATAATTTATTTCACCTTGCTTATCATACTTAGTTGCATTAAATTCCATATCAAGTTAAGTATTCATCGCCTATAATCGCGACTTAAGTTTTTATTTATTTCATAAACCATTCATTTAATTTCAACATTCATCATTTATAGCACTCTTAATATATTACCAAATTTCTTATCCCCATAACAATTTAACTTCCTATATACATTCGGTAATTCATATACATGCTATATAAAATGAGTATTATTTAAGTTCAATTTTTGCCAAATTATTTCAACTCCAACAGTTTCTTACATTAATTTCTCTTTCTTAGATTTATTCCCTTATTTCACCATTTGAATGTTTTATGCAATTTCAAGTTTAATTCAGTTCATAGTTTTTAATAAGAAAAAAACATTATTTATTTCAGAATTCAACTTCGGGTTTATTTCCAAATCACTTTCAAAATATCTCATATATTATATGTTTTATATCAAACTAGGCTATAAAAGATTTAAATAAAATTCAATTTCGCAAAACAAGGTATAAAAGTTCTAAGCTGTCACCCCACTCAAACTCTTGAAATTAAACATCGACGATGCATGCACTCATCACCGAGATCATTTCTCGAAGACAAGTGGGGAGTATACACTTAGATTTGAAATTCATTTGAAACAATTTCTATAAGAAACCATATTTGAAATATAATGTCATTATTTCAAAAATCATTTTTGAATCAATATTGCAAAACCACCCAAAATTAAATTCTCAAATTCATATTTTACTTCTTATTTCATTACCAATAAATTTTCAATAGTTGATTTTTCTTAAATCATTCAATAACCAATAGTTTTAATTATTGATTTATCGAATAATACATGATGAAAATATAATTTTATCATCAACAGATCAAAATTCATAGATTTTCAAATAATTGTTAATATATATAAAATATAATTCAAAATACAATATTATGTCAATAAGTCCAATTCAAGTGTTTAGAAATCCTTGTCGATGCCTTGGCGTCCCAAGTACCAACCAGAATTCATAAATACTCAAAGGAACAAACCAACATAATACAAATTCATTTTATATCTAAATTACAAGTACGCTCTCTCATATACACTCTATAACAACTCGGAAATTCTAAGCCAATTTAAACTTTTTATTTTAGCTATTTTAATGGGTTTTGAATATTTAAAATGATATATTTTAAATAATAACGATTAAAATTTAATTTATATCAAAGTTAGATCGTATAAATTTATTTTAATTATAAAACGAGCCTGAAATGGCATGGTAGTTTGAAAATTCGATTTTAAATTTCAAATGAATGTACATAATTCAAAATAAATCGGATTTCAGTAAAACAAGAAACGTTGGAATCTATTTAACTATATCTTTCTAATGAATGTAAGAAATTGAGATTTCACTTTATAAATTGTAAGTTATGTCCAATTTAAAATTCAAAATAGTCGCTATAGAATTTATATATTTTTGAATATAATATATAGCCCTTAAAAAAAGTCATTTTGCAAACGATCTCCGCTTTCGACGAAACCACTTTTGTTGGATCCAAAATGTCAAATTATAGCTAGATTCCAATTTTGTAATTTTTGGAATTAATATGTGAGCACAGTAAATTTAAACGTGATTTCAATTTCAGTTTAAATTTAATTGACCAGTTAAAAAGGCCATTTTTCAAACGGTCTCCAAATTCGATGAAATTAGTTTTATTGAAACCGTATTTGAAAAACATAGCGAGAATTCCAAATTTCTTAATTTTTGGGGCTAGTATGTGGCCGTGCACAATAAATTGTGAATCGAACAGCCATTTAAGCCAGAAATAGAGTTTTCTGAGCAAACGGACTTGGAATTCGACGAAATCATCTTTGTTGGATCCATATCGTCAAGACATAACAACATGTCAATTTTCAGCACCAACGAAGTTCGTATGTGGCCAGGGCATCGATAACTGTCGATTGGAGACAGCGCCAACTAAATAAAATAATTAAAAATTATAAACCATCACTATATAAGGTCACTTTCTCCCTAAACCCTCATTCCTCTTCAAATTTCCGCAGTCACCCATTTTCCCTCTTAGAATTTTACAAATAAGCCCCCGAACACAAAACAATTTATATCTCTCAATCCGTAAACAATTTGTAACAACCCGAAAATCTGGGCCAGTTTAAAAATTTTATTTTGACAATTTTAGCGAATTTTGATTATTTAAAATGGATTATTTTAAATAATAATCGACGAGAAATTTATTTTGAATATATTTAGAACATATATATTATATACGTCGTCGTTAGAATATAAATAATTATATATAATTATAAATAGGAATTGAAAATGGCGCGGTAGTTCGATAATTCGATTTCAAACTTCAATTGAATGTACCGGGTGCAAAACAATCCGGATTTTAGTGAAACCAAAAATAATGGGATCTATTTGGGAATATATTACCAACGAATCCGAAAAATCAAAATTTCATTGCGGGAATCAAAAGATATGTCCAGTTGAAAATTCTGAATAGTCGCTATGGAATTCAGGCCCTTAAAAATGGGAATTTTGCAAACGACCTCGGATTTCGACAAAACTACTTTTGTTGGATCCGTGATGTCAAGTTATTGCTAGGTTTCAAATTTCATAATTTTTCGAATCAATATGTGAGCGTGGCAAAGGAAAACGCGTTTGACCAGTTTCAGTTGATTTTAATGGACTGGAAAATGGCCATTTTTCCAACAGCCTCAGAATTCGACGAAACTAGTTTTGTTAGGACCGTATCGTCAATACGAAGCTAGAAATTATTTTTCGGGAATTTTTCAAGCTAGTATGTGGCCCCGGTAAATTGTAATGCGCGTTCAAATTCAATATATAGAGTATATGTTGATTTTAACGGAAACTGGTTGTAACAGCCGAATCAGCTTATGGTACATATCCCATTGTGTTCGGAATGCGGGTGAAACGCTATGGACAACAGGCGGTGGGCCTAGTTTCGAGATCATATGTAAAAGTCAACCTTTTTGAAATTAAATAATTAAAACAAAAACTTCTCTCTCTCCTCACCCTCTTTAACCTCTGGCCCCCTTTTATTTCAAAACCAATTTCAGAAATAAAAAATAAAAAAAAGAAGGCGCAGCCGCGCAACCGCCACCCCCCCCCCAGCGGCGCCGACCGCCGCGCGAGGCACCCCCCCCCCTCAGCAATCGCACCGCCGACCAAACGCGACCCCACCCCAACAATCGCGCCGCCGCCCAGACGTGACCCCCCCCCCTCAGCAATCGCGCCGCCGCACAGACGCGACCCCCCCTCTGTTGCGAACTGCGACCCCCCTCCCCCAGAAAAGCCACCGCACCCCCCTCCCCTACCCCTGCGTCGCCTCCTCCTGGTTCTGACGCGCCTCAAACAGCCCCCCCTCCTCCGAAAATCTGTAAGTTGTGTTTTCCTTTTTATTTTCTTTTAATTTAGTTATATACCTTGTTTTATTTTCTGATTTAAAAATAAATGTAAATGCATGATTTAAAATTCAGTTTTTAGTTTATATATATAATTAGCATTGTAAAAATCTGATTTTTACATATGCAGAGGATTAAAAACATGATTTTGATATGTGTAGAGGATTAAAAACATGATCTTGTATATGTAGGAAAGGAAAAGATTTGATTTTTAATATATGAAAAGCGATATTTTTATATGTGGAATACGAGATTTTTAAATATAATCTTTAAAGGGGAAAGGGCGATAACTTTGAAAATAAAAAGATGAGATTTTTAATTAGCTAAAGATACGATTTTTAATTGTTTAAAAATATAATTTTTTCGTATGTAAAGATAGAAAATATAATTTTCATATTAGATAGATAATAAAAATATAATCTTTCATATTGTAGAAGGATAAAAATATGATTTTTACATAGTGGGAACTATAAAAATATAGTCTTTATAGGATAGAAAATATAAAAATATCATCTTTGTATATGTATCGAAATAAAAATCTGATTTTTATTATATATACGTTGAAATAAAGAGGTGATTTTTATAGTGATGAAATCTTTACATTTGAAAAGGCGAAATCTTTTTATATAATAGTGAAGTAAAAATTCGATTTTTATATATTGAATAGCGAAGTAAAAATTCGATTTTTATATATTGAATATCGAAGTAAAAATTCGATTTTTATATATTGAATAGCGAAGTAAAAATGTGATTTATATATATATATATATAGTGGCTACAGGCAACGAAAGCGAGAAAAGGCGAGAATGGCGATGATTTCTCTAAATGAAGTGGCGTGAAGTTGGGATAACTATCGGTGAGAATTTCTCACTCTTCAATTTCATTTCTAGTTATATATATATATATATATATATATATATATACTAGGATGCAGACGGTGCTTTGTAGCACCCGACACAATCGTCCACAGACCATGGACTTGTTTGTTTGGTTGTGTAGTTGGTTAGATTATTTGGTTTGAATTGAATTGTTTGGTGAATTGGAATGGATTTGATTGATGTGTGAATGGCGTGGGCCTTCACTAGACCGGGGATAAGGCTAGGCCTTGTCCCATTTCTAGTATCGTGCCGTTATGACGCCGAAATTTTCTAAAACAAGTTAGAAAATTGAAGATATCATTTTAATTGGTAAATGAACTGAATAAAAATTCATGTGTTGAAATAAAATGTTTTATCGTTAAAAATATAATTTTTAACGTGAAAGTGAATAAATAAATAATTATAAACGAAT
The DNA here is from genome assembly GCA_030737875.1 of Allium sativum. Classification (NCBI taxonomy): domain Eukaryota; kingdom Viridiplantae; phylum Streptophyta; class Magnoliopsida; order Asparagales; family Amaryllidaceae; genus Allium; species Allium sativum. The sequence goes on from CM060912.1 coordinate 439,690,903, forward strand.
CGGCCGATTTGTTTATATACACTGATTTGACTGATATTGATTGGGATGATAAATTTTACACATCGCCCAATTGCACGAATAAAAACCTGTGTTTGTTGATTTGAAACCCCACACGGGTGTTGGGATGAAATTTGAAGTTCACTCATCCTAATTGATTAAATATGTCGATCGATTGATTGACAGGCTGTTATAAGATTTAGATATCTATATTTGATGCTTATACAGTGTAGTGCACTTTGGTTGATGGTTGATTATTTTTTAATGCTATTATATACGTGTGATGTATGAAAATCCATATAATTAACATTATATGGTGATTGATTGGGCCTCATTCCAATTTAGAAAATAAAGAATACTGAAATAAAGGTTCATGTGTTGACAGTACTCATCCGTTGAGATTAGTCATGTGTTGAACGAAATATTTTAATAATAAAATTTACATCTTATCAATATAAAATAAAGGTTCATGTGTTGACAGTACTCATCCGTTGAGATTAGTCATGTGTTGAACGAAATATTTTAAAAATAGAAATATTTGAAATAGAATATTAGAAAATAGAAATATATGAAGCCATGTTGATTAGATTGACGCCATTTTGACGTGAACGATATTTATATCGATTTTATTCATTTTAAAATGAATATTGAAAAGTGATTTCGAAATCGAATATTTTGAAATGAAATTTAAATTAAATTGAATAGAAAACGAATTCAAATTGAATATATAACGAAATGAATTCGAATTGAATATATAACGAAATGAATTCGAATTGAATATATAACGAAATGAATTCGAATTGAATATATAACGAATTTGATTTCAATTGAATATATAACGAATTTGATTTCAATTGAATATATAACGAATTTGATCTCAATTGAATATACAACGAATTTGATTTGAATGGAATAGAAAACGAATTTGATTTCAATTGAATATATAACGAATTTGATTTCAATTGAATATACAACGAATTTGATTTGAATGGAATAGAAAACGAATTTGATTCGAATTAAATAGAAAACGAATTGAATTCGAATTGAAAAGAAAACGAATTCGAATAGAATCGAATTGAAAAGAAAATGAATTCGAATCGAATTAAAATCGATTTGAATTGAAATCAAATAGAAATGAAAGTAAAAAGGATTTATAATAGAAAATTCAATTTTGATTTGAATTTGAAATGGAGGTTGAAATTGTTTTTGAAACGAATTTAAAACTATTTATAAAATTGGTTTTAAATAGAAATCGACGAAATATATATTATATATATTATATATATAATATAATGGCCTGAATAGAACGCGCCGCGCCGCGGTAGTTCGCGAATTTCGACCATTGATTTCGAACGGACATTACGAAAGATCCGACCGTCGGATTCTCCTAAATCCGAAACCGTTGGGTTCGTATCGGAAAGAGCTTTCTAACGAATATTAGAAATTTGAAATCTAACGGTTGGATTTGGAGATACGTCCAAATCAAATTTGGAAAAGGTCGCTGTAAGTGCAGTTCGATGGCCATTGGTGGAAATCGACTGTACGGGCCTTAATAAAATTATTAAAAATAGTAATAATTGGTGTAAAATCATAAGTAATGATTTGGGAAAAATTGGGATGAAAAACTCCATATTTGAAAAGATAAAAATAGATTTTTATCGAAATGAACTAGTTTTGAACTAAAATTAAACCCGTTTATTTTTAAATAAATAAATTGGATTTGAAACGGGTTTTAAATAGAATGTGATTTGGGTTTATCGTGAACTATGTTTTAAAGGACATTAGTTCTTTAACCCGGTAAAGGGAGTTTTAATGAATTTGCAACTAGATTGAAATGTGAATTGATAATCTAAACTATCAAATTTGGAAAATGTGCGAGAATGGAGTATCACCAGTTTTGCTCTAAAACGATAGTCAAATCTTTAATTAGATTTGAACGTGGAATGGTAATTAGTTTTACCGATAACACTGTGGTGTTAGATATGGAGTATTACCAGTTTTGCTTCATGGGATGAATAGGTTGGGATTGGGAAATAAAATAAATAATTACTTCGGTGTGGTTCGCTAATCTCGACTAGTTTGGAAAACCGTAATTTGGTTTGATATGACATCCAAAGGAAGATTAAAGGATAAATTTTAAAGAATTTATCTTGGATAAAATTAATGGGAACCTTTCCCTAAGAATATGAAATTTAGAAACTAGCGGTAGGTTAGTTAAGAAGAATGGTTTCCTGGATATTGATCTGATGTTGGTTTCGGCCTTCGGGGTTAATATTTGGGGAATTGCTCTCTTACTGATTTACGGTTAGTGACTAATGAATTGGAATGAGGCGCATGTTGTGTTTGTGTAACATTTGTTTTTAATATACGCGGGTTGTTCGGAAAGGTCGGGTTTATACCCATTCTGAATAACAGATTCGACGATATGTCGAAGATGAAGACGGTGGTCGAAGACCGGAAGTCTTCACATCGTTTGGGTGATTACAGATGATCTAGATTGGGCTGTACACCCAAGATGAGGGAATCAGTTGGTTGTCGTCCAGACGTACTTGGAGATGGATGGATATGCGAGGAAAGAGCCTCCGGTTTCGTTCAGACCTAGAACGAACTTGTAAATGGATTGTGTGTCTGACATTGGATTTTATTCTGTGTTGATTGATTTCTGTTAAATATATATATGTTTGGCGGCAGAGAATTTATTCTCTTGCTTAACGCCCTTCTCTGAGACAACCAAGCTTAGAGGTTACATATCGATAGATATCAATCGCATGGCATGAATTGCCTGTGTGGCATGCTGAGTTGCATGGATCAAGGCTTCTGTTGAAAAGCAAAGTCTTGTGGTTGATGATCAAAGCACGGCCTACGTGGCATAGCTTTGTGTATAGCGTGGATTCGGGAGCCTCACACCTCGGTATGAGTCAAAAACGGGATACGGACCGTTGGGAGAACACGACGTTTCTTTCTAGCTTTGGTGGTGTCAGTGACTTACCAGCCCTGACATTTATATACTTTTCACCTTTGTGGTTGTTGGAATGAGGCGCCTCGATTATAGGTCTGTAAGGATCGGGAAACGTGTGTTCAGAAATAAATAATCCTCTAACGTAAGTGAGGACCGGCCCAACCGATCCAGTGGCTGCCCAGAGTGTGTAGTCCTGAGACATTTGCTAGAGTGTCTCGAAAGCGGAGAGGAGTTTGCCCCTTGCCTCGACTCATGACGGAAATCCAATTTCCAATACGAGATATCTCGGTTTTATTTGTAGAGCCTAGTATGGCGACATAATAGATGGTACCCATGCCGCCTAGGATTAATATTTATGATTGAAATGTTTTGACACTATACACTTATTATAGTATCAAATGATTTTTTTTAAACGTACCAAGCATGTTTGGCTATTATAAGGGAAAACCCTATCCTCCAGCTTCCGTTGCATTGTGTGATGGAACCTGGGTCTTATCATAGCTTCATTTTTCGAAAAAGCATTGCGCTGTTTATTCTATGCACTAGTATTCTTAGGAGGAAACCCGTTCCGTGTTATACGGCGTGGTCCCTTGAATTACTCCCTTTTAAAGTAAAGTTTTAAATAACTGTTTTAGTTCTCACACCAGTCACATGACTGACCTGGAGTTTATTGTTTTAACCTAAACTCTGGGTGCCCTTATTTTCGACACGGGCAGCTAGTAGTTTTTGTTTTGCAGATTTATATTCACAGGATCCTGGTTTACAGCTGGAATGATATCCGGAAAGCTCTGTATCTGTATATCACCTTCAGTTGTGCTTTGTATTATTTTCCGCTGCTATGTAATTTATTGTAATCTTTGATATTTATCGAATGTAATTTATTCAATTACACTCTGTATATTCTTGTATTCTGATGGAATTGTTTGCGTTCATTTGTGTGTTATTCTCAAAGTATCTGCTCTTTCCTTCACGGGGAAGTAACGGGTTCTCACATTTGGTATCAAAGCTTTGGTTTACAGAGCTCGAGAACAAGGCACATTAGAACCATACGAAAGAATTCATTAGATATTGGATTAGTAATATCCAATTAGAATGACTCGTTAGAGATAGGATCAGAAGTATCCTAGAACGAGTGTGAAGAGTACATTTTTCAATTGAAAACAATTTTGTTTTTAAAGTTAAATTCAAGTACACGTATTTGAATATTTATTTACTTTGAATTTGGACAATCCAATATATAAAGATTTTGCATATACGCATCATGAACGTATATTCGAAGTTTTAATATACCGGATAGATATAGAACCGCACTCTAGTAGCCCGGAGATGTTCTGATGGTGGTTTGAAACATCATCAGCATTTATTTTCGAGTGACGAAGGTGTGATATCTATATATTTCCATTAGACTGGTGTGAGAACCAAAACTTATATACATAGATTTATTGTTGTGAATTGGCATCAAAAACAAGATTTTCAGTATATGTATCAAAATTATGAATTTGAAACGTTAATTCACTAATCGATTGATGTTTGTGTTGTTTGTTTACTTGTTTGACAATTTTTGAACCATTAAGCCTAACTGAACCGAATATTGAACTATATTGAAATTTGGTCACATTTGCTTGCATATACAAGTACTTACATTGAACAGGTTATAGCAAGGAGACTAGAACAGAGAATAAAATTTGTTTGCCCGACAAATAGGTACATGTTTACTATAATTTACTGTTTTGTTTGGGTGATGATGATTTTATGAGCCTATTGGCCTTTTCTTTTTCTTTTTGAGATCAGAAGGCCTATATGGCAATTTCGGGATTTTCCCGTGGCTCCCGGTGCAGGGGAGGTTATGGCGAAATTTTTCGAAAATTCAGGGTGTTAGCCAAAATTTTGAAATTCTTGAAAATTCTCAGAAACTGAAAAGTTGGAGAATGGAAGCCTGATCGAATGTAGAGTTGATTGATCAAACCACTTTCGACTTTGTTCCTTTTCGGGGACGAAAAGTTTTAAGTGGGGGAGATTGTAACAACCCGAAAATCTGGGCCAGTTTAAAATTTTTATTTTGACAATTTTAGCGAATTTTGATTATTTAAAATGGATTATTTTAAATAATAATCGACGAGAAATTTATTTTGAATATATTTAGAACGTATATAATATATACGTCGTCGTTAGAATATAAATAATTATATATAATTATAAATAGGAATTGAAAATGGCGCGGTAGTTCGATAATTCGATTTCAAACTTCAATTGAATGTACTGGGTGCAAAACAATCCGGATTTTAGTGAAATCAAAAATAATGGGATCTATTTGGGAATATCTTTCCAACGAATCCGAAAAATCAAAATTTCATAGCGGGAATCAAAAGATATGTCCAGTTGAAAATTCTGAATAGTCGCTATGGAATTCAGGCCCTTAAAAATGGGAATTTTGCAAACGACCTCGGATTTCGACGAAACCACTTTTGTTGGATCCGTGATGTCAAGTTATTGCTAGGTTTCAAATTTCATATTTTTTCGAATCAATATGTGAGCGTGGCAAAGGAAAACGCGTTTGACCAGTTTCAGTTGATTTTAATCGACTGGAAAATGGCCATTTTTCCAACGGCCTTAGAATTCGACGAAACTAGTTTTGTTAGGACCGTATCGTCAATACGAAGCTAGAAATTATTTTTCGGGAATTTTTCGAGCTAGTATGTAGCCCCGGTAAATTGTAATGTGTAACAACCCGAAAATCTAGGCCAGTATAAAATTTTTATTTTGGCAATTTTAGCGAATTTTGAATATTTAAAATAGATTATTTTAAATAATATCGACGAGAAATTTATTTTGAATTGAATTCGACGTATATATTTATATACGCCGTCGTTAGAATATAAATAATTATATAAAATTATAAAAGGAATTGAAAATGGCGCGGTAGTTCGATAATTCGATTTCAAACTTCAATTGAATGTACCGGGTGCAAAATAAACCGGATTTTAGTGAAACCAAAAACATTAGGATCAAATTGATAATATCTTTCCAACGAATCCGAAAAATCAAAATTTCATAGCGGGGGTCAAAAGATATGTCTAGTTGAAAATTCTGAATAGTCGCTATGGAATTTCGGCCCTTAAAAATAGCCTTTTTGCAAACGACCTCGGATTTCGACGAAACCACTTTTGTTGGATCTGTGATGTAAAGTAATTGCTAGGTTTCAAATTTCATAATTTTTCGAATCAATATGTTAGCGTGGCAAGGGAAAACGCGTTTGACCAGTTTTAGTTGATTTTAATCGACTGGAAAATGGCCATTTTTCAAACGGTCTCAGAATTTGACGAAATTAGTTTTGTTAGGACCGTATCGTCAATACGAAGCTAGAAAATAATTTTTGGGAATTTTTATAGTTAGTATGTGACCCCAGAAAAATGAAATGTGCATTCAAATTCAATATATAAAGATTTATATTTTAAATTCAACGGAAACTGATCGTAACAGCCGAACTGGCTAACGTGACATATCCCATTGTGTTCGGAATGGGGGTAATTAGCTGTGGGCGACAGTCGGTGAATTTGATTTGGAGTTCTCTATGATTTTAGTTTATAAAACGAATTAAATAAAATAAATAAAATTATAAATACCCCATTGACCGGTCAAAACCCTAGTCAAATACCTTTCCGCGGTCAACCCAGTTGTTCTGCCGTTATACGAGATTAAGGGATGGTATCATTCGATTCTTTCTCCTCCTTTTTCTTCAAATTTGTTCATTAATTTCAGAAATTAAAATTATAAAATGAAAGAGAATCGAAGGGGCTTCACATCCATACTAGATTCCTAATTTATCGTGGAGTTTGGGGATCGATTTCAGGGCTCGAACAGCCGACGTTGGCAGCGGATTTTGGGGCTAAAGGGAGGTGCGAACGGACGACGCTCGTGGCGGAAGGTGGCGGACGCGAGGGCGCTTCTCGGGGGCATGGCAGATCGGGCTCCGGCGCCGTTTATTGTCAGAGGCGATGAACCCTAGGAGGCGGCCTCCTTTTGGGGTACCTGAAGCTTGTAAAAACAGTGGAAGGTAATTGTTTTTTTATTTTTATACAACATTGTTTTAAAATCAGTTTCTAGTTTAAATAACAATGTATAAAAAAAAAGGATTTTATATAAATTAACATTAATTTATTTTCAGTTCTTATTTAATAAAATACATTGAATAAAATTCAGTTTTTATAAAAGGAAATTCGCATTGTTATGAAATAAAATTCTTTGTTTTTAAAAATAGATATGCATTGTTTGTCAAATGAAAATATCGCCTTGTGTCAAATAAAATTAGCATTGATTTTGCAAATAGAAAATAATCATCGTTGTTTTTGAATTGAAGGTATAATATATATGAAGTTGAAAAAGTTATCGAAACAAAGAATAGATTTTTGTGAAAACAAAGACAAGATTTTTGTGGAAACAAAGACAAGTTTTTTTAAAATAAAAAGAGTTCTTTTGAAATAGGAAAGATTAGATTTTTTACTATAAAAATATAATTTTTATATAGTAGAGATTATGAAAATATAATTTTTATAAGGTAGAGAAAAGAAAAATGTGATTTTTATATATTGAACATCGAAGTAAAAATGTGATTTTTATATATTGAACATCGAAGTAAAAATTCGATTTTTATATATTGAATAGCGTAGTAAAAATTCGATTTTTATATATTGAATAGCATAGTAAAAATATGATTTTTAAATTGAAAGTGAATAAATAAAAATGTGATTTTTATTTTAAAGACATCAAAATATAAAAATGTGTGATTTTTATATATGTAGTGGCTACGGGCAACGAAGATGACGAAGATACGATAGTGATGAAGATTTCTAAATGAAGTGCCGTGGAGTTAGGACAGCAATTCTGTGAGAATTTCTCACCTTTCAATTTCTTTTTCTAGTTATATATATATATACTAGGATGCAGACGGTGCTTAGTAGCACCCGACACAATCGTCCACAGACCATGGACTTGTTTGTTTGGTTGCATAAATTAATTTGATGATTTGGTTTGAATTGAATTGTTTGGTGAAATGAAATTGATTTGATTGATGTGTGAATGGCGTGGGCCTTCACTAGACCGGGGATAAGGCTAGGCCTCGTCCCGTTTCTAGTATCGTGCCGTTATGCCGCCGAAATTTTCTAAAATAAGTTAGAAAAATAAAAATATCATTTTATCTAAAGAATGAACTGAATAGAAATTCATATGTTAAAATAAAATGTTTTATCGTTAAAAATATAATTTTTAACGTGAAGTGAATAAAATAAAATATTCATTTACGAACCGGACGGTTTGTTTATGTACACCTATTTGAAGGACATTGATTGGGACGATAAATTTTACACATCGCCTAACTGCACAAATAAAAATAAATGTTTGTTGATTTGAAACCCCACACGGGTGTTGGGATGAAATTTGAAGTTCACTCATCCTGATTGATTAAATATGTCGATCGATTGACTGACAGGCTGTTATAAGCATTAGATATCTATATTTGATGCTTATACAGTGTAGTGCACTTTGGTTGATGGTTGATTATTTTTCCATGCTATTATATACGTGTGATGTATGAAAATCCATATAATTAATTTTATATGGTGATTGATTGGGCCTCATTCCAATTTAGAAATGAATTCAATATAAAATAAAGGTTCATGTGTTGACTGTACTCATTCGTTGAGATTAGTCATGTGTTGAACGAAATATTTGAAATAGAATTTTTGAAATAAAATATTTGTAATAGAAATATTTGAAAAGGAAATATTTGAAAAAGAAATATTTGAAATAGAATATTTGAAAATAGAAATATATGAAGCCGTGTTGGTTAGATTGACGCCATTTTGACGTGAACGATATTTATATCGATTTTATTCATTTTAAAATGCATATTGAAAAGTGATTTCGAAAACGCATATTTTGAAATGAAATCGAAATGGATTGAATATATAACGATTTCGAAATGAATTGAATATATAACGATTTTGAAATGAATTGAATAGATAACGAATTTGAATTGAATATAAAACCAATTCGAATTGAATTGAAAACGAATTCGAATTGAATTGAAAACAAATTCGAATTGAATTGGAAACAAATTGAAATGAATTCAAATTGAATTGAAATTTGAATTGAATAGAAATGAATTTTAAAACGAATTTATAAAGAAGAATTCAATTTTGATTTGAATTGAAATGGAAGTTGAAATTGCTTTTGAAACGAATTTAAAACTATTTATATAATTCGTTTTAAATAGAAATCGACGAAATATATATTATATATATTATATATATAATATAATGGCCTGAATTGAACGTGCCGCGCCGCGGCAGTTCGTGAATTTCGACCATTTATTTCAAACGGACATTACGGGAGATCCGACCGTCGGATTCTCCTAAAACCGGAACCGTTGGGTTCGTATCGAAAAGAGCTTTCTAACGAATATTAGAAATTAGAAATCTAACGGTTGGATTTGGAATTACGTCCAAATCAAATTTGAAAAAGGTCGTTGTAAGTGCAGTTCGATGGCCGTTGATGGAAATCGACTGTACGGGCCTTGATAAAATTATTAAAAATAGTAATAATTTGTGTAAAATCATAAGAAATGATTTGGGAAAAATTGGGGTGAAAAACTCCATATTTGAAAGGATAAAAATGGATTTTTATCGAAATGAACTAGTTTTGAACTAAATTTAAAACCCAATTATTTTTAAATAAATAAATTAGATTTAAAAAGGGGTTTTAAATAAACGGAATTTCTAATATATTTGATTGGATTTGAAATGAGTTTATCGTGAACGGTGTTTTAAATAACACTAGTTCTTTAACCCGATAACAAATAGAATGTGATTTGGGTTTGTCGTGAACTGTGTTTTAAATAACACCTAGTTCTTTAACCCAATAAAAGGAGTTTTATCGAATCTGCAATTAGGTTGAAATGTGAATCTATAATCTAAATTATCAACTTTAGAAAATGAGCGAGAATGGAGTATCACCAGTTCTTGTTGCTGGCCCTGAGTAGGCCGGGTACGCATGATAGGGGGTTCTCGCTTCGCGGTTTGGTGGCGAACGGGAGACTCTTACCCCTACATGTCGCTGGGGAGGGCGTTGGTTCGCCAATAGGCGCGAGACTCGAGAGGGTCGCCGTAAAACAAGGGACTGGGGGACCATGTGTGAGCCGCGGGGGGTTTTACCTGCTGGAATGGAGGATGAAGGGATGGTTGCAAAGCCTACCGGATTTTGCGTTTTCGTCACATTTGGTATCAGAGCCAGGTTTACAAAGCAGAGAACAAGACACATTAGAACCGTACGAAAGAATTCATCAGATATTGGATTAGTAATATCCAATGAGAATGACTCGTTAGAGATGGGATCAGTAGTATCCTAGAACGAGAGTGGAGAGTATATTTTTCAAATGAAAACAATTCTGTTTTGAAATTTAGATCGTTTTACACGTATTTGAATAATTAATTTATATTGATTTTGGACAATTCAGTATATAAAGAATTTGCATATACGCCTTGCAAACGTATATTCAAAGTTTTAATATATTGGATAGATATAGCATCACACTCTAGTCGCCCGAAGATGATATTGATGATAGCGATCGCATAATCAACATTTATGTTCGAGTTTCGAAGGTGTGATTTTCTATATATTTCCATTAGACTGGTGTGAGAACCAAAACTAATATAGCTAGAATACATTGTTGTGATTTGGCATCAAAACATGATTTTTTGTATATATATCAAATTATGAATTTGAGACTCTAATTCACTAATTGATTGATGTTTGTGTTGTTTGTTTATTTGTTTGCTAATTTTTAGCCATTTAGCCTAATTGAATCACATATTGAATTATATTGAAAATTGGTTGCGTTTGCTTGCATATACTTGTACTTACATTGAACAGGTCATAGCAAGGAGGCTAGAGCAGAGAATAAAATTTGTTTGCCCGACAAATAGGTACATGTTTACTACATAATTTACTGTTTTGTTTGGGTGATGATGATTTTATGAGCCTATGGGCTAGCCGCTTGGCTTTTTCTTTTTCTTTTTGAGATTAGAAGGACCGGGGAAGCTATTTGAAATTCCCCGATGCTCCCGGTGCAGGGGAGGTTATGGCGAAATTTTTCGAAATTTAGGGTGTTAGCCAAATTTTTGAAATTTTAAAAATTCTCAGAAACTGAAAAGTTGGAGAATGGAAGCCAGAGCGAACATAGAGTTGATTAATCAAACCACTTTAGACTTTGTTCCTTTTCGGGGACGAAAAGTTTTAAGTGGGGGAGATTGTAACAACCCGAAAATCTGGGCCAGTTTAAAATTTTTATTTTGGCAATTTTAGCGAATTTTGAATATTTAAAATAGATTATTTTAAATAATATCGACGAGAAATTTATTTTGAATTGAATTCGACGTATATATTTATATACGCCGTCGTTAGAATATAAATAATTATATAAAATTATAAAAGGAATTGAAAATGGCGCGGTAGTTCGATAATTCGATTTCAAACTTCAATTGAATGTACCGGGTGCAAAATAAACCAGATTTTAGTGAAACCAAAGACATTAGGATCAAATTGATAATATCTTTCCAACGAATCCGAAAAATCAAAATTTCATAGCGGGGGTCAAAAGATATGTCTAGTTGAAAATTCTGAATAGTCGCTATGGAATTTCGGCCCTTAAAAATAGCCATTTTGCAAACGACCTCGGATTTCGACGAAACCACTTTTGTTGGATCCGTGATGTAAAGTAATTGCTAGGTTTCAAATTTCATAATTTTTCGAATCAATATGTGAGCGTGGCAAGGGAAAACGCGTTTGACCAGTTTTAGTTGATTTTAATCGACTGGAAAATGGCCATTTTTCAAACGGTCTCAGAATTTGACGAAATCAGTTTTGTTAGGACCTTATCATCAATACGAAGCTAGAAAATAATTTTTGGGAATTTTTATAGTTAGTATGTGACCCCATAAAAATGAAATGTGCGTTCAAATTCAATATATAAAGATTTATATTTTAAATTCAACGGAAACTGATCGTAACAGCCGAACTGGCTAACGTGACATATCCCATTGTGTTCGGAATGGGGGTAATTAGCTGTGGGCGACAGTCGGTGAATTTGATTTGGAGTTCGCTATGATTTTAGTTTATAAAACGAATTAAATAAAATAAATAAAATTATAAATACCCCATTGACCGGTCAAAACCCTAGTCAAATACCTTTCCGCGGTCAACCCAGTTGTTCTGCCGTTATACGCGATTAAGGGATGGTTTCATTCGATTCTTTCTCCTCCTTTTTCTTCAAATTTGTTCATTAATTTCAGAAATTAAAATTATAAAATGAAAGAGAATCGAAGGGGCTTCACATCCATACTAGATTCCAAATTTATCGTGGAGTTTGGGGATCGATTTCAGGGCTCGAACAGCCGACGTTGGCAGCGGATTTTGGGGCTAAAGGGAGGTGCGAACGGACGACGCTCGTGGCGGAAGGTGGCGGACGCGAGGGCGCTTCTCGGGGGCATGGCAGATCGGGCTCCGGCGCCGTTTATTGTCAGAGGCGATGAACCCTAGGAGGCGGCCTCCTTTTGGGGTACCTGAAGCTTGTAAAAACAGTGGAAGGTAATTGTTTTTTTATTTTTATACAACATTGTTTTAAAATCAGTTTCTAGTTTAAATAACAATGTATAAAAAAAAAGGGATTTTATATAAATTAACATTAATTTATTTTCAGTTCTTATTTAATAAAATACATTGAATAAAATTCAGTTTTTATAAAAGGAAATTCGCATTGTTATGAAATAAAATTCTTTGTTTTTAAAAATAGATATGCATTGTTTGTCAAATGGAAATATCGTCTTGTGTCAAATAAAATTAGCATTGATTTTGCAAATAGAAAATAATCATCGTTGTTTTTGAATTGAAGGTATAACATATATGAAGTTGAAAAAGTTATCGAAACAAAGAATAGATTTTTGTGAAAACAAAGACAAGATCTTTGTGGAAACAAAGACAAGTTTTTTTAAAATAAAAAGAGTTCTTTTGAAATAGGAAAGATTAGATTTTTTACTATAAAAATATAATTTTTATATAGTAGAGATTATGAAAATATAATTTTTATAAGGTAGAGAAAATAAAAATATGATTTTTATATATTGAACATCGAAGTAAAATTGTGATTTTTATATATTGAACATCGAAGTAAAAATTCGATTTTTATATATTGAATAGCGTAGTAAAAATTCGATTTTTATATATTGAATAGCATAGTAAAAATATGATTTTTAAATTGAAAGTGAATAAATAAAAATGTGATTTTTATTTTAAAGACATCAAAATATAAAAATGTGTGATTTTTATATATGTAGTGGCTACGGGCAACGAAGATGACGAAGATACGATAGTGATGAAGATTTCTAAATGAAGTGCCGTGGAGTTAGGATAGCAATTCTATGAGGATTTCTCACCTTTCAATTTCTTTTTCTAGTTATATATATATACACTAGGATGCAGACGGTGCTTAATAGCACCCGACACAATCGTCCACAGACCATGGACTTGTTTGTTTGGTTGTATAAATTAATTTGATGATTTGGTTTGAATTGAATTGTTTGGTGAAATGAAATTGATTTGATTGATGTGTGAATGGCATGGGCCTTCACTAGACCGGGGATAAGGCTAGGCCTCGTCCCGTTTCTAGTATCGTGTCGTTATGCCACCGAAATTTTCTAAAATAAGTTAGAAAAATAAAAATATCATTTTATCTAAAGAATGAACTGAATAGAAATTCATATGTTAAAATAAAATGTTTTATCGTTAAAAATATAATTTTTAACGTGAAGTGAATAAAATAAAAAATTCATTTACGAACCGGACGGTTTGTTTATGTACACCTATTTGAAGGACATTGATTGGGACGATAAATTTTACACATCGCCCAACTGCACAAATAAAAATAAATGTTTGTTGATTTGAAACCCCACACGGGTGTTGGGATGAAATTTGAAGTTCACTCATCCTGATTGATTAAATATGTCGATCGATTGATTAACAGGCTGTTATAAGCGTTAGATATCTATATTTGATGCTTATACAGTGTAGTGCACTTTGGTTGATGGTTGATTATTTTTCCATGCTATTATATACGTGTGATGTATGAAAATCCATATAATTAATATTATATGGTGATTGATTGGGCCTCATTCCAATTTAGAAATGAATTCAATATAAAATAAAGGTTCATGTGTTGACTGTACTCATTCGTTGAGATTAGTCATGTGTTGAACGAAATATTTGAAATAGAATTTTTGAAATAAAATATTTGTAATAGAAATATTTGAAAAAGAAATATTTGAAATAGAATATTTGAAAATAGAAATATATGAAGCCGTGTTGGTTAGATTGACGCCATTTTGACGTGAACGATATTTATATCGATTTTATTCATTTTAAAATGCATATTGAAAAGTGATTTCGAAAACGTATATTTTGAAATGAAATCGAAATGAATTGAATATATAACGATTTCGAAATGAATTGAATATATAACGATTTCGAAATGAATTGAATAGATAACGAATTTGAATTGAATATAAAACCAATTCGAATTGAATTGAAAACGAATTCGAATTGAATTGAAAACAAATTCGAATTGAATTGGAAACAAATTGAAATGAATTCAAATTGAATTGAAATTTGAATTGAATAGAAATGAATTTTAAAACGAATTTATAAAGAAGAATTCAATTTTGATTTGAATTGAAATGGAAGTTGAAATTGCTTTTGAAACGAATTTAAAACTGTTTATATAATTCGTTTTAAATAGAAATCGACGAAATATATATTATATATATTATATATAATATAATGGCCTGAATAGAACGCGCCGCGCCGCGGCAGTTCGTGAATTTCGACCATTTATTTCAAACGGACATTACGGGAGATCCGACCGTCGGATTCTCCTAAAACCAGAACCGTTGGGTTCGTATCGAAAAGAGCTTTCTAACGAATATTAGAAATTAGAAATCTAACGGTTGGATTTGGAATTACGTCCAAATCAAATTTGAAAAAGGTCGTTGTAAGTGCAGTTCGATGGCCGTTGATGGAAATCGACTGTACGGGCCTTGATAAAATTATTAAAAATAGTAATAATTTGTGTAAAATCATAAGAAATGATTTGGGAAAAATTAGGGTGAAAAACTCCATATTTGAAAGGATAAAAATGGATTTTTATCGAAATGAACTAGTTTTGAACTAAATTTAAAACCCAATTATTTTTAAATAAATAAATTAGATTTGAAAAGGGGTTTTAAATAATCGGAATTTCTAATATATTTGATTGGATTTGAAATGAGTTTATCGTGAACGGTGTTTTAAATAACACTAGTTCTTTAACCCGATAACAAATAGAATGTGATTTGGGTTTGTCGTGAACTGTGTTTTAAATAACACCTAGTTCTTTAACCCAATAAAAGGAGTTTTAACGAATCTGCAATTAGGTTGAAATGTGAATCTATAATCTAAATTATCAACTTTAGAAAATGAGCGAGAATGGAGTATCACCAGTTTTGCTCCAAAGCGATAGTTAAATCTTTAATTAGATTCGAACGTGAAATGGTAATTAATTTTACCGATAACACCATAGTATTAAATATGAAGTATAACCAGTTTTACTTCATGGGATGAATAGGTTGGGATTGAGAAATTAAAACAAATGATTACTTCGGTAAGGTTTGCTAATCCCGACTAGTTTGAATTGATATTCAAAAATAGATTAAAGAATAAATTCAAGAAATTTATCTTGGATAAAATTAATGGGAACCTTTCCCTATGAATGTGAAATTTAGAAACTAACTGTCGGTTAGCTAAGCAGAATGGTTTTCTGGATATTGATCTGATGTTGGTTTCGGCCTTCGGGGTTAATAATTGGGGAATTATTCTCTTGATTAATTTACGGTTAGTAACTAATGAATTGGAATGAGGCGTATGTTGTGTTTATGTAACATTTATTTTTAATATACGCGGGTTGTTCGGAAAGGCTGGGTTTATACCCATTCTGAATAACCGATTCGACGATATGTCGAAGATGAAGACGGTGGTTGAAGACCGGAAGTCTTCACATCGTTTGGATAATTACCGACGATCCTGATTGGGCTGTACACCCAAGAGGATGGAAATAGTTGGTGGTCGTCCAGACATACTTGGAGATGGATGGATATGCGAGGAAAGTGCCTCCGGTTTCGTTCAAACCCAGAACGGACTTGTAAATGGATAGTGTGTCTGACGTTGTATTCCTTTATACTGTATTGGTGATCTCTGCTAAATATATATCTGTTTGGTGGCAGAGAATTTATTCTCTTGCTATACACCCTTCTCTGAGACGTACGAGCCTAGAGGTTATATATTGGCAGAAATCAGTGGTACAGTATGGACTGACAATGTGGCATGCTGAGTTGCATGGATCAAGGCTTTTGTTGAAAAGCAAAGTCTTGTGGTTGATGATCAAAGCACGGCCTTGTGTGGCGTAGCTTTGTGTAACGTTGATTCGCGAGTATCACACCCGGTATGAACTAAAAACGGGAGACGGACATCAGGGAGGACATGCGTTTCTTTCTAGTTAGGAGTGGCGTCAGTGCTTGAACTGGCTGACGAGTTTGACTCATGTGGATGTTACTTATTATTACTTGCTGAAAAGCGAGGCGCCTCGTGATATCGGTTTCGGCCGATGCTTCTGGTCGGCTGATGGGCCAGGCTTACGCCCCAAAGGGCGAGGAAACGCAGTGTTCAGGCATAATAATCCACATCGGTGGACCGGCCCTGATGATCCAAGGGGCAGTTGCGGCTGTTCCTGAGGGGCGGACTAGAGCGTCTCGAATCGGTGAGGATCTTGCCCCTAGCCTCGGTTCATACCATAAATGATAACCCAACTTCCAATACGACATTTGCGGTTTTAATTGTAGAACTAGTATGGCGACATGATATATGGTACCCATGCCGCCTATGATTAATACTTATGATTTGAAGTTGTTTTATACACTATGCACTTATAATAGTATCAAACGATTTGTTTTAAACGTATCAAGCATTCTTTGGCTGTTATAAGGGAAAACCCTATCCCCCGGCTTGCGTTGCATTGTGTGATAGGACCTGGGTCTTATAACAGCTTCATTTTTCTTTATTTAGCATTGCGCTGTTGTTTTATGCACTGGTATTCTTGGGAGGAAACCCGTTTCGTGTTATACGGCGTGGTCCCTTGATTTACCTAACTTTAAAATAAAGATTAACTGTTTTAGTTCTCACACCAGTCACATGACTGACCTGGAGTTTATTGTTTTAACCTAAACTCTGGGTGCCCTTATTTTGACACAGGCAGCTAGTAGTTTTGGTTTTTGCAGATTTATATTCACAGGATCCTGGTTTACAGCTGGAACGATATCCGGAAAGCTTTGTATCCGTATATCTACTTCTAATTGTGTATTGTATTATTTTCCGCTGCGATGTATTTAAATGTAATTTAAATCTCTGATATTTCTGTGTAATATTAATTTATACTCTGTATATTCTTGTAATCTGATGCATTGTTGTAATATACAATGAAATGTTCTTCTGTATGCGTTCTATTTTGTGGCTTGTTCTCAAACGATAGGGCGTTTCGAGCGGTCTGGGTCGGTTTAGCGACTGGTTCGGACCGAGCGAATTCCCTTTTCGTCACATAATGCGCGTTCAAATTCAATATATAGAGTATATGTTGATTTTAACGGAAACTGATTGTAACAGCCGAATCAGCTTATGGTACATATCCCATTGTGTTCGGAATGGGGGTGAAACGCTATAGACGACAGGTGGTGGGCCTCGTTTCGAGGTCGTATGTAAAAGTCAACCATTTTGAAATTAAATAATTAAAATAAAAACTTTTCTCTCTCCTCACCCTCTTTAACCTCTGGCCCCCTTTTATTTCAAAACCAATTTCAGAAATCAAAAATAAAAAAAATAAAAAAAAGGCGCAGCCGCCACCCCCCTCCCCTAGCGGCGCCGACCGCCGCGCGAGGCACCCCCCCCCCCCCAGCAATCGCGCCGCTGCCCAGACGCGACCCCCGCACCTCAGCAATCGCGCCGCCGCCCAGACGCGATCCCCCCTCAGCAATCGCGCCGCCGCCCAGACGCGACCCCCCCTCTGTTGCGAACTGCGACCCCCCTCCCCCAGAAAAGCCACCGCACCCCCCTCCCCTACCCCTCCGCCGCCTCCTCCTGGTTCTGACGCGCCTCAGATAGCCCCCCCCCCCCCCTCCTCCGAAAATCTGTAAGTTGTGTTTTCCTTTTTATTTTCTTTTTATTTAGTTATATACCTTGTTTTAGTTTCTGATTTTAAAATAAATGTAAATGCATGATTTAAAATTCAGTTTTTAGTTTATATATATAATTAGCATTGTAAAAATCTGATTTTTACATATGCAGAGGATTAAAAACATGATTTTGATATGTGTAGAGGATTAAAAACATGATCTTGTATATGTAGGAAAGGAAAAGATTTGATTTTTAATATATGAAAAGCGATATTTTTATATGTGGAATACGAGTTTTTTAAATATAATCTTTAAAGGGAAAAGGGCGATAACTTTGAAAATAAAAAGATGAGATTTTTAATTAGCTAAAGATACGATTTTTAATTGTTTAAAAATATATTTTTTTCGTATGTAAAGATAGAAAATATAATTTTCATATTAGATAGATAATAAAGATATAATCTTTCATATTGTAGAAGGATAAAAATATGATTTTTACATAGTGGGAACTATAAAAATATAATCTTTATAGGATAGAAAATATAAAAATATCATCTTTGTATATGTAGCAAAATAAAAATCTGATTTTTATTATATATACGTTGAAATAAAGAGGTGATATGAAATATTTACATTTGAAAAGGCAAAATCTTTTTATATAATAGTGAAGTAAAAATTCGATTTTTATATATTGAATAGCGAAGTAAAAATTCGATTTTTATATATTGAATTGCGAAGTAAAAATTCGATTTTTATATATTGAATAGCGAAGTGAAAATGTGATTTTTATATATATAGTGGCTACGGGCAACGAAAGCGAGAAAAGGCGAGAATGGCGATGATTTTTCTAAATGAAGTGGCGTGAAGTTAGGATAGCTATCGGTGAGAATTTCTCACTCTTCAATTTCATTTCTAGTTATATATATATACTAGGATGCAGACGGTGCTTAGTAGCACCCGACACAATCGTCCACAGATCATGGACTTGTTTGTTTGGTTGTGTAGTTGGTTAGATTATTTGGTTTGAATTGAATTGTTTGGTGAATTGGAATGGATTTGATTGATGTGTGAATGGCGTGGGCCTTCACTAGACCGGGGATAAGGCTAGGCCTTGTCCCGTTTCTAGTATCGTGCCGTTATGCCGCCGAAATTTTCTAAAACAAGTTAGAAAAATGAAGATATCATTTTAATTGGTAAATGAACTGAATAAAAATTCATGTGTTGAAATAAAATGTTTTATCGTTAAAAATATAATTTTTAATGTGAAAGTGAATAAATAAATAATTATAAACGAATCGGCCGATTTGTTTATATACACTGATTTGACTGATATTGATTGGGATGATAAATTTTACACATCGCCCAATTGCACGAATAAAAACCTGTTTTTGTTGATTTGAAACCCCATACGGGTGTTGGGATGAAATTTGAAGTTCACTCATCCTGATTGATTAAATATATCGATCGATTGATTGACAGGATGTTATAAGCGTTAGATATCTATATTTGATGCTTATACAGTGTAGTGCACTTTGGTTGATGGTTGATTATTTTTCAATGCTATTATATACGTGTGATGTATGAAAATCCATATAATTAACATTATATGGTGATTGATTGGGCCTCATTCCAATTTAGAAAATAAAGAATACTGAAATAAAGGTTCATGTGTTGACAGTACTCGTCCGTTGAGATTAGTCATGTGTTGAACGAAATATTTTAATAATAAAATTTACATCTTTATCAATATAAAATAAAGGTTCATGTGTTGACAGTACTCATCCGTTGAGATTAGTCATGTGTTGAACGAAATATTTTAAAAATAAAAATATTTGAAATAGAATATTAGAAAATAGAAATATATGAAACCGTGTTGATTAGATTGACGCCATTTTGACGTGAACGATATTTATATCGATTTTATTCATTTTAAAATGTATATTGAAAAGTGATTTCGAAATCGAATATTTTGAAATGAAATTTAAATTAAATTGAATAGAAAACGGATTCGAATTGAATATATAACGAAATGAATTCGAATTGAATATATAACGAAATGAATTCGAATTGAATATATAACGAAATGAATTCGAATTGAATATATAACGAATTTGATTTCAATTGAATATATAACGAATTTGATTTCAATTGAATATATAACGAATTTGATTTCAATTGAATATACAACGAATTTGATTTGAATGGAATAGAAAACGAATTTGATTTCAATTGAATATATAACGAATTTGATTTCAATTGAATATACAACGAATTTGATTTGAATGGAATAGAAAACGAATTTGTTTCGAATTGAATAGAAAACGAATTTGATTCGAATTGAATAGAAAACGAATTGAATTTGAATTGAATAGAAAACGAATTGAATTAGAATTGAAAAGAAAACGAATTCGAATAGAATCGAATTGAAAAGAAAATGAATTCGAATCGAATTAAAATCGAAATGAAAGTAAAAAGGATTTATAATAGAAAATTCAATTTTGATTTGAATTTGAAATGGAGGTTGAAATTGTTTTTGAAACGAATTTAAAACTATTTATAAAATTCGTTTTAAATAGAAATCGACGAAATATAAATTATATATATTATATAATGGCCTGAATAGAACGCGCCGCGCCGCGGTAGTTCGCGAATTTCGACCATTGATTTCGAACGGACATTACGGGAGATCCGACCGTTGGATTCTCCTAAAACCGGAACCTTTGGGTTCGTATCGGAAAGAGATTTCTAACGAATATTAGAAATTTGAAATCTAACGGTTGGATTTGGAGATACGTCCAAATCAAATTTGGAAAAGGTCGCTATAAGTGCAGTTCGATGGCCATTGGTGGAAATCGACTGTACGGGCCTTAATAAAATTATTAAAAATAGTAATAATTGGTGTAAAATCATAAGTAATGATTTGGGAAAAATTGGGATGAAAAACTCCATATTTGAAAAGATAAAAATAGATTTTTATCGAAATGAACTAGTTTTGAACTAAAATTAAACCCGTTTATTTTTAAATAAATAAATTGGATTTGAAATGGGTTTTAAATAGAATGTGATTTGCGTTTATCGTGAACTGTGTTTTAAAGGACATTAGTTCTTTAACCCAGTAAAGGGAGTTTTAATGAATCGACAATTAGATTGAAATGTGAATTGATAATCTAAACTATCAAATTTGGAAAATGTGCGAGAATGGAGTATCACCAGTTTTGCTCTAAAACGATAGTCAAATATTTAATTAGATTTGAACGTGGAATGGTAATTAGTTTTACCGATAACACTGTGGTGTTAGATATGGAGTATTACCAGTTTTGCTTCATGGGATGAATAGGTTGGGATTGGGAAATAAAATAAATAATTACTTCGGTGTGGTTCGCTAATCTCAACTAGTTTGGAAAACCATAATTTGGTTTGATATGACATCCAAAGGAAGATTAAAGGATAAATTTTAAAGAATTTATCTTGGATAAAATTAATGGGAACCTTTCCCTAAGAATATAAAATTTAGAAACTTTGGAGTTAATATTTGGGGAATTGCTCACTTACTGATTTACGGTTAGTGACTAATGAATTGGAATGAGGTGTATGTTTTGTTTGTGTAACATTTGTTTTTAATATACGCGGGTTGTTCGGAAAGGCCGGGTTTATACCCATTCTGAATAACCGATTCGACGATATGTCGAAGATGAAGACGGCGGTCGAAGACCGGAAGTCTTTACATCGTTTGGGTGATTACAGATGATCTTGATTGGGCTGTACACCTAAGATGAGGGAATCAGTTGGTTGTCGTCCAGACGTACTTGGAGATGGATGGATATGCGAGGAAAGAGCCTCCGGTTTCGTTCAGACCTAGAACGAACTTGTAAATGGATTGTGTGTCTGACATTGGATTTTATTCTGTGTTGATTGATTTCTGTTAAATATATATATGTTTGGCGGCGTAGAATTTATTATCTTGCTTAACGCCCTTCTCTGAGACATACGAGCTTAGAGGTTATATATCGATAGATATCAATCGCATGGCATGAATTGCCTGTGTGGCATGCTGAGTTGCATGGGTCAAGGCTTCTGTTGAAAAGCAAAGTCTTGTGGTTGATGATCAAAGCACGGCCTACGTGGCATAGCTTTGTGTATAGCGTGGATTCGAGAGCCTCACACCTCGGTATGAGTCAAAAACGGGATACGGACCGTTGGGAGAACACGACGTTTCTTTCTAGCTTTGCTGGTGTCAGTGACTTACTAGCCCTGACATTTATATACTTTTCACCTTTGTGGTTGTTGGAATGAGGCGCCTCGATTATAGCGCTGTAAGGACCGGGAAACGTGTGTTCAGGAATAAATAATCCTCTAACGTAAGTGAGGACCGGCCCAACCGATCCAGTGGCTGCCCAGAGTGTGTAGTCCTGAGACATTTGCTAGAGTGTCTCGAAAGCGGAGAGGAGCTTGCCCCTTGCCTCGACTCATGACGGAAATCCAATTTCTAATACGAGATATCTCGGTTTTATTTGTAGAGCCTAGTATGGCGACATGATAGATGGTACCCATGCCGCCTAGGATTGATATTTATGATTGAAATGTTTTGACACTATACACTTATTATAGTATCAAATGATTTGTTTTAAACGTACCAAGCATGTTTGGCTATTATAAGGGAAAACCCTATCCTCCGGCTTGCGTTGCATTGTGTGATGGGACCTGGGTCTTATCATAGCTTCATTTTTCGAAAAAGCATTGCGCTGTTTATTCTATGCACTAGTATTCTTGGGAGGAAACCCGTTCCTTGTTATACGGCGTGGTCCCTTGAATTACTCTCTTTTAAAGTAAAGTTTTAAATAACTGTTTTAGTTCTCACACCAGTCACATGACTGACCTGGAGTTTATTATTTTAACCTAAACTCTGGGTGCCCTTATTTTCGACACGGGCAGCTAGCAGTTTTGGTTTTGCAGATTTATATTCACAGGATCCTGGTTTACAGCTAGAATGATATCCGGAAAGCTCTGTATCCGTATATCACCTTCAGTTGTGCTTTGTATTATTTTCCGCTGCTATGTAATTTATTGTAATCTCTGATATTTATCGAATGTAATTTATTCAATTACACTTTGTATATTCTTGTATTCTGATGGAATTGTTGTAATAGCAACGAAATGTTCTTCCGCCTGCGTTCATTTGTGTGTTGTTCTCAAAGTATCCGCTCTTTCCTTCACGGGGAAGTAACGGGTTCTCACACAATTACCCAAAACGGTTTCGGGGTTTTGTAGATCAAGATGATCACTACCTACCACAAAAATCTCAGACCTTGTCGTTGCACGGATTGGGAGGAATCGATGGTCAACAGCCAGAAACTAATTTTGGTTTATGATGAATTGTGGCCAAACCATGTAGTATTTGATAGAGGCGCCTGAGGGAAAGTTGTAGCAAAGAGGAAGGGCTACAACTTTACTTCAGATTTTTTGACCTGAAACTGATCGTGGTGGCCGAAAATCGAAGATGAACGTGTATGATGTTTTCAGGTGAGCCACGAACGGTTTTTGACATTTTCCGATGAACTAAGGCGTTTTCCGACGTTGGTCACTGAAGGGCGTAGCTTCGTCTTGGCAAGGCAGTCAGATCTAGGGGGTCTGCGATCGTGGTGGCGACTCTGGCGGCGGAATTTCTGGGCGAACGACATTTGGAGGAAACACCAATTACTGGCCAAGGATAAGGCTACAAGTGGTGGCTTTCATGGTGGAGGCGAGTGTCGGACGGGCACAAGCACTGGTGGGGTTGACCAGACCTCTGATGGTCCCAATCGGCGGCGGCGAGGCTCCGATCAAGGGTTACTAATGAGAATGATGGGTTGGGGTAATTTTCTTATTTAATTAATTATTTAAATTTATTCGAACTTTAAAGGTAAATAACTTTTTGTCACGAACTCGAAATTGCATGAAACTAGATCCGTTGCGATCGTGGAGTCGAGAGCTTCGCAACAACACTAACTAGGTCCAATTTGGAGCAAGATAGAATTTGGGGCAAATTTAAATCCATACGGTACCAAAACCGTCAATTAAAGACTGGCGGAGTGGAAACCAAAGGTGAGAACTCTCTCACTCTAATCATTTTTGTTACGTCATATATCCTAGGTTTCAGACGGGGCTTAGTAGCTCCTAACACTATTTTTTGTACAAACCTCGGATGATTTGTGTGATATGATTGTGTTGTGGAAAAATTTATTGTATTGTGGTATTATTGGATTGATTATTGCGTATGCCGCGAGCCAGAGGGATAATACAAGACATTATTCTGGTTCTAATATCGCGCCATTATAATGCCGAATTTTTCTGAAACTGAAATATATGAATTATATATGTATAATGTATATAAAATTTTCATAAAAAGAAATTGGAATAAATATTCATTTACAAGTCGGACGGCTTGTTTATGCACACCTATTTATCTGGTATTAATTGGAACGATAATTTTTACACATCACCGAAGTGCACAAATAATAATCAGTATTTGTTGTTTGAAACCTCGCATGGGTATTGGGATGATATTTGACATACACTAATCCCAATTGTTTAGTTGTATGTCAATTGATTGGTTGACAGGCTGTGACGAGCGTTATTTATTTATTTTAACGCTTATACAACTGTAAATTGCACTCTGGATGACGTTTGAATGGTTAATGATTATTTATCATTATTGTTGAATACATGTGATGTATGAAATCCATATAACTGACATTATACGGTAATTGATTGATTCGCATTCCGATTCAAAATAAAGAATATTCTAAACTAACGACTATTTTAAAATAACGAATATTTTAAAATAATATTCAGTGAAAAATAAAATTATGATTTTGATGTCCGATTTTGGATGGACACGAAAATATGGAAATGTGAAGCCGAGTTAAGTAGTAAACGCCATCTTAGCCTGAACGGGTTTATTAATCGATTTTATTCATTTTATAATGAATACGAAAAAGAAATGGATTTCAAAATTAGATATTTTGAAAATATTATCATTTTAATATTATAACGATATGGAATATTCAATTTTGATTTAAAATTGAAAATGAAGTTGGAACCGTTTTAAAACCGAATTTATAAACGATTTATAAAATACGATTTAAATGGAAATCGACGAAATATATATAATATATATTATATATATTTAATGGCCAGAAGAGAACGCGCCGCGCAGCGACCGTTCGCGAATTTCGACCATTAACTTCAAATGGACGTAACGGGAGATCCGACCATCGGATTCTCCTAAAACCAGAACCTTTGGGTTCGTATCGAAAAGAGTTTTCCAATGAATATACGGGATTTAAATTTTAACGGTTGGATTTCAAATCATGTCCAAATCAATTTCAGAAAAGGTCGCTATGGATGCAGTTCAGTGGCCGTTATTGGAAACCGACTGTAATGGCCTTAGTAAAATTATTAAAAATATGAAAAATAGTATAAAATCATAATAAATGATTTGGAAAGTTTTTGGATGAAAAATTCCAAGTTTGGAAAGATAAAAAATATATTTTTATCTAAATGAACTAGTTATTAACTAGATTAGTGATCCAAGTGTTCTGAAATTAATAAATTGGATTTGTAAATGGGTTTTAAAATAACCAAAAAATTTCAATGTATGAATTGGAATGTATTTGAATGGAAATAATCTTTGGTATATTTCGATACTGGATTCCGTGATTATACTGATATTGTTGAGGAATTTGGAAGATACATATATCATTATTCCCAATACGATATCCGTTAGTTTCAGAATTTGATATTGAATATAAGCCGACATAATTTCTATTTAGAGCCTTGTATTTAATATCAAATTGGATTTTGGGTTTGTCATGAATGGTGTCTTCAATAACTCTGTTCTTAAACCCAGTTGAGAAAAGAATAAATCTTTTAATTAAGATTTGGGGAATTTACCACTTAATTAATATTTAATTGGAATTGAAATGGAAGTTGATTTTGGGTTTATCGTGAACAACGTTTTAAATAACATTTGTTCCTTAACCCAATTAACAGTGAAGATATGATTTGGAATTTATAAATCTTTTATTAAGATTTAATGGAAATTTTCCAAAGTAAAGTTTTCCAATTTAATAGAACAAATTGGAATTGAATGGAACTTGATTTAATAATAATCGAAATGAGCTTCTGTGAATGAAGACCGTTACTATATATGGAATTTAAAAGGCTTTGCCATTATTCCATTTATATTACTAGTCTGATATGGAAATTTATATCGA
Organism: Allium sativum; assembly: GCA_030737875.1. Classification (NCBI taxonomy): domain Eukaryota; kingdom Viridiplantae; phylum Streptophyta; class Magnoliopsida; order Asparagales; family Amaryllidaceae; genus Allium; species Allium sativum. The sequence continues at coordinate 439,717,413 of CM060912.1, forward strand.
TTATATACTATTATGATTTCTGTGAAGATTCCATAGTTAATGGAAGAAGGTTTGGGTTTATCGTGAACTGTGTTTTAAACGACATTAGTTCTTTAACCCGGTTAAAGACAGGATTTATTTCCTAAAAATTTGGATAATCATTAAGTAATGATTTTTGAGATTAAAACTAAACTAGAGTTTTAATGAATCTTTAATTAGATTGAAATGATAATGGGATAATTGAATTTATCGAATTCATGAAATGATCGAGAATGGAGTACCACCAGTTTTACTCCAGGCGATAGTTAAATCTTTAATTAGAATTGAACGTGAAATGGTAATTAAAATTTACCGATAACAACATGGGTGTTAGATATAGGGTACTACCAGTTTTTCTCCATGGGATGAATAGGTTGGGATTGGGATTAATAAATAAGTGATTACTCTGGTAAAGTTCGATAATCCCGACTAGTTGATAAACCTTAATTTGGTTTAGAATTGTGAAAAGATAACATAAAATCTTTTGAAATGATATCAAAAGGAAGATTAAAGAATAAGTCTAAAAGAATTTATCTTTGATAAAATTAATGGGAACCTTTTCCCTAAGATGTGAATATTTGAATAAAAGACTATTCTGAATTGGAATGAGGCGTATGATGTGTTTTTACAGCACTTAATTATAAAATACGCGAGTTATTCGGAAAGACCGGGTCTAACCCATTCTGAATAATTAATACGACGACTAAAAGTCGACGATGAAGACGGTGGTTGAAGACCAGAGAACTTCATATCGTTTGGATGATTACTGATGTCTTGATTGGGTTGTACAACCAAGACAAGGTAATAAGTGGTGATCATTCAGACGTACTTGGAGATCGAACGAATGTGCGAGGACCTCTCTCATGTATTGGACCTATAGGACGAGGAATAGGTGCCTCCTGTTTCGTTCAGACCCGGAACGAACTTGTAAATGGATGTGTGTCTGACATTGAATTTCATTCTATGTTGATTGATTTCTATTAAATATATATCTGCTTGGGGGCAGAGAATTTATTCTCTTACTTAGCACCCTTCTCTGAGACATACGAGCTTAGAGGTTATATATTGATAGACATCAGTTGCATGGCGTGAATTGTCAGTGTGGCATGCTGAGATGCAAATGATCAAAGCTTTGTTAAAAAGCAGAGTCTTGTGGATGATGATCAAAGCACAGCTTTAATTAGCATAGTTTTGTGTATAGCGTTTATTCGCGAGCCTCACACCCCGGTGTGAACCAGAAATGGGAGAGGACAGCGGGGAAGGCATGCATTTCTTTCAAGCTAGGAGTGGTGTCATGGTATGGAGCCCAGACATTTTACTTATGTGGTCGTCGTAAAGCGAGGTATTGCGGATTTGAGTCCCTAGTGGCTCTAGATGGTCGACATACTGACCAGATTTTATCCCCTATAGGGCAGGGAAACGTATTCTTCAAGAATTTATAATCCACTAAAGTATGTGTGAACCGGCCCTGACGCATCCAAGGGACGATGCGTTCTGTTCCTGAGACATGGGCTAGATTGTCTCGAATCGGATGAGGAAGATCCCTTGCCTCGGTTCATAGATGGAAACCCAATTTCCAATACACGACTTTTCGGTTTTAATTGTAGAACTAGTATGGTGACATAATATATGGTACCTATGCCATCTATGATTGATACACTTATATTTGAAATTGTTTGATACACTATGCACTTATAGTAATATCAAAATGATTTGTTTTAAAACGTACCAAGCATGTTTGGCTATTATAAGGGAAAACTCTATCCTCCGGCTTGCGTTGCATTATGTGATGGGACCTGAGTCTTATAATAGCTTCATTTTTCCAAAAAGCATAGCATCGTTTTATTTTAAACTGAGATTCATGTGGAGTAAACCCGTTATGTGTTATACGGTGTGGTCCCATGATTTCCCAACTTTTAATGTAAAGATTTAATAATTGTTTTAGTTCTCAAACTAGTCCCATGACTGACTCAGAGTTTATTGTTTCAACCTAATCTCTGGGTGCCCATATTTTCCACGCGGGCAGCTAGTAGTTTTGGTTTTCGCAGATATTTCTTTTAGCAGGATCCTGGTTTATAGCTGGAGCTATATTCGGAAAGCTTTATATCTGTGTATTTCATTCAGTTGTATCAGTTGTTATTTTCCGCTACGGATTGTACTTATGTATTATTTTCCGCTGCTATGTAAATTCTTAATCTCCGATATTGTATTTTCAATGTGTAAATTTATTCGTACTCTGGAATATTCTTGTACTATGATGTAATTGTTGTAATAGCAATGAAATGTTCTGTTGTTTGTGTTTTGATGCGTCGTGTTCTCAAAGCGATCCGGGCTCCTCCTACTCTTCGGGGATCGGGGAAGTCTAGGTCATTTCACACTCAAACCCATTCTTGGGTATTACTACCCTATCTCAAATGAGTTAATCCCAAATAGAGCAAAGGTATTCGCTAAACCAATGCTCTAATACCAAATGTAACATCCGAGATTTTTGACCATTCAAATCGACAATAATCCTCAATATCGACTTAGAAAAATCAAAAATACAGATAGTTATTGGGATTTATATAAGAAAAAGAAGAAAGAAGGAAATAAATACAGAATCTCGTAGCGGAAGGACAAAATATAATAAATAAATAACAGTTCATGAAGCTGTTAAAACATATATTTGATTATATTTTACAATAATTATCAGAGTTAACTATTATACAACATGCCAATAATTTTGCAGTGGAACATTAATAATAATACGTCTGTTGAGATCCATCTTCATCTTCATAATGGTATCTTCAAGTCAAGGTAATCTTCGCTAACTGCAACTTCGGCTGACCCGAGCGTATCTCTACTAATAAAGAAAATCTTTTAGGATGGTGAAGCTTTTGTGCAGTTCCAAAAACATCCCTTGCCCTCTTCACAACTTAAGATGACTGGAAATTGGGTTCAGGGGCAGAGATGTCTTTCGTCCTACCACTTAATAGCAAACAAACGTGCTTCGACGGTTATTCAACCAAGTCTCGCACATTTCATTTTATTTCACTCCGTTGTCCAGTGTGGTCTTCACGTTCTCCCCCTTTTCACTATTTTCTTATCCACTATCCATCCTCACTTGCTTCCAGGTTGAACGCTTCATACCTTCTGCTTCTCCAATCAACTCGATTCCTTCTTACGCCTCCATGCCTACAACCCACGCTAACACCTTCCTCTGAACTATCGGTTCTCCTCAGATCTACAAATCCTACTCACATCTGGCAGTGGATTGACCGTGTTTAGCCTCGACGAGAACATCATTGGTAGCTTTCACTTCCAGGTATATACAAATCCCCCTTTCTCCTACACGACCAGTTATTCCCAAACCCTTCTCAAATTGATTTTTACCTCCTTATTAACATTTTAATTTCTGCGACTTTCTCCAGGTTATGTTTCTCTCTCCACGTTACCCAAACCCAATCTGGGTAGAGGTTTGAGAAATTCCTAACTCATGGACAATGCTCTGACCTTCAAATTCTGTTTCGCTCTTCCAGAATTCTTCAAAACATTGATTTACTGTGATCTTTCGCACTTTAGAAGAGTTAAACGGTCTTCAGATTCTCCTCAAACCTCAAAGAATTCAACTTCTGCCTTGATTCCATGAAGATCTACTAAGGTAAGCACTTAATTTTAGCTTTTATTCCCGAAATAAAAGAGTTCAGCCGACCCTTATATTTAGTTGTAGACTTCATCAACTATTGATTCCTGCTTCATTTTCATGATTTTTTTCTTCAGATAGCGGTGTGGTAAGAACATCAGTTTTTTGGTAAGAGATTGGCGTATGATTTACATTTGAATTTACTCGCATTACCTGCTCTCTTACGACATAAAGATGTACTTTCACATGCTTTGTATGTGAATGTCAAATTGGATCTGCTGCAAGAGAAAGGAAGAAAAAACCACTATCGTTGAACTCAACCATACTATTGATTTGAGGACGGACTTCCATTTACCTTATATGTAATTCTAAGTAGGATTGGATCATTTCAACGAGCTGTGTAAACTCAAATCATTTAGGAATCAGATTATTTTTCTTCTTTAGCATAACCTTTTTAATAGCATGTTGTTAATCTATATTGTTGATTACCTGTTTTGCTGTAGCGGACCGAGCCTACCTGCTCTCACTATATGTTATCCCTATAGAGGATAATACAATACTAAATTTGGGTCTGCTAGAAATATTGGTGACCTGCGAATTTGAAGTTAATTGAAGACGATGTTGATTATGTTGTCACCTTTCAATAATTTCTATTAGTGGATATCATGGCCATATTAAATTATTTGAATATTGATACTGCTAATAACGATTTCTGTTTTTTTTTTTTTTTTTGATAAGGCATCAAATTCTTTTATGTCAATGACGCTGGAGTCAGTATTTCCCTATCTCACAACCATCAACTTTCAATTTTTTGGGGCTCTTGGACGACTCTGCCTATACGTCTTAGGAGCCAGTGGATCTATTTCAGGTTAGTTATTGATTTTTATCAACACATAATTTCTATTTATTTCAATCCCTTTTAAGTCTAACAGTTGTTATTCCAAACCCTTTCAAGTTTACATTGGGAGTTAAAGGTAATTGGCCTATTACAGATTTCTGTTTGCAAATAGAATAATTATCAATCTATGGATAGATTCAAGCTTAAAAAACAATGATTATATACTATTAACGTCAACTTTATTGTTTTGTACAAATTGGAATTAAGTAAAGATATTAAGATCGGATATTGTTTACCAAAGAGTTTGGATGCAAATTAATTACGATCGATATTGCAATGTTTGACCAATTGTTCATATTAATTATTAACTTTATTTTCTAACACATGTTTTCAGTTTTGTACGCGTGTATATATTAATTGTTAACTTTGTCAATAGTTCATTAGCCTTTTTATAGTTTGGTCAATAGTTCAATAGTCATGTTGTTGTTGTAGATGAGTTATCAAACTAATTAGACACACAATCATAGCTATGGATAATGGATCATCTTGCAGGCAACAAAATACCATACTATTATAAAGCTAGGATGTAATTTTTGCAGTTTGCTTTGGAAATAACTAACGTCTTTATTCTTTTAAGCCCAGTTTTGTGGCAATTGTGAATGGAATTTCATCTTTATTTTGTATAACAAGCACATATTTCCATGTAACTGTATTCGTTATTACCAATGACTAATGTTTTTCTTCTTCTGGCGATTCAAGTACAGAATACTCTAAAGAGGTGATACTGGAAGTGGCAAAGGTAGTTTACAGATAAATATGCCATTTTAAACAAGGTAATGTTATCGGTTTGCCTCCTTCTATTGAATTTGATATAATTTATCTTTCTTACATATAAATCAATACTTCCTTCTTGAAGGATTTTTCCATTTCCAGAATTATCTTGTTTTTGTGTGTGTGTAGAAATCTGTAATAAAAGAATAAGGATATATTTGCCTCTAGTGTGCCCATCATGTTTTCAGCCTGCTACTTCATCACGATCTAACCCCATCTTTTAAGCATTGCAACTCTGTCGCTGCCATGTAGGCATATAGACTATTTCCCACGGGGCTTCTAAAGGAACTGCATGGAAGTATGGTAGAAAGTATGGTAGAAAGTATGTATGTATTCTCATCTCCTTTTTCCTTTTAGTTTAAACATTGTGTTTCACCTTTAAATTATAAGCACACTATATGGTTTTGTGTTCTCTTTTGATTATCATCAAATATTAAGATTTTATTCTCAATTTTTTAATATTTATTGAGATATTAATGGATTTAGCTTGATTTAATTTTCAATCTGCAGCTGAGTTAAAGAATAGAGATAGAGAGGTAATATAAGTTATCTTCTCTCTTTTCCATTTTATTTTATTTCAAAATAAGTAGATGGCAGAGGTAGAAAGCTATCATAATTACTCAAATCAAGAAAATGGATGAAGGGAAGAAAGAACAGATGGAAACATAGAAGAAGCAATCCATTAATTTAGAAAGTGGAATGACTAGGTTCCTTTTTCTCTTCTATTCATTTTTGGTCAAATTTATCTATGCACACGTTCATCGAACGTGCCTCCGTACTGGTTACATAAAAAGAAAACACAACAAACACTCGGATCAAAACTAAATCATTCACATATTAGTTAATTAAAATACGAAATAACATGAGTGTTATGGGTGCAATAATCTAAAGAAGTATTATGGAAAATTCACGAATGATTTAGGAAAAATGAAGCTATCATAAGATCGTCCCACATCACACAATGCAAGCGCACACCAAATGGGCGAATTTTGTCTTATGATAACCAAACATGCTTCATACGAGGAAATCCTCTTTCAAAACTATTATTAGTGCATAGTGTTGAAAATCGTTTCGCAAATAAATATATTAATCTTAGCAAGCATAGTGGCTGTGCCCACATACATAGTTTATAAACAAAACGAAAGGCTCGTATTGGTTGTTGGGTTCCAATATGATGGTTCCTGACACGAAAGATCAATCGGGAACATGATTAAGGCACATCTCACGGTTTTCATCTAGACACGGACACCAAACATTAGGTAAATCACCGGTTAACATCCAGACACGGACACCGAACATACCCTTATTTTTCCCAGGTTTCAAAGTAGATCTACCGCCGAAGCTTTCAAGTTTCAATAGAGATATGTATATAACCTAACCATTAGTTTAACATCAATCCGGGGAGTGTGGTTCGTCGAGGTTACGATATACACAATGTTATGCTTCAATAAACCAAGCTTTGATCATCACTAGCTCATTTCATAACTTGAGTATGACACATTGTCAATTTAAAACATGTCACCGATTACAATCAATACATAACCTCTAAGCACGTAAAACTTAGAGACAGGAATGATTAATTGCCACAATCCAATATATATATATATATATATATATATATTAACAGGAATCAGTGCTATGCAGTCAATTACAATGTCAGACACACAATCCATACAAGCCCATCCTAGGTCTAAACAGAACAAAATTCGAAAATCCTCAAATATATTCAGACCTCATGCCACTTATAAACTCGTATTGGGTGATCAGCCTAATCGAGACATCGGCAGTCAATCCAAATAAATCCAAAGATTCCTGGTCTTCATTTGTCATTTCCACGTCTTTAGTTTATTTATCACGTCGTATTATTTCTTGGGATGGTTTTCGAACATATATTCGATCCCGGTCTTCCCAAATAATAAGCGCGTTTTTAAACAACAGTTATTGATCATTACATATTTCCCATTTTAATCTTCCTCTAAATTCATATTCAAATTAGACTGAAATTTCATATCAATATCACGATTTTTTAAACATCATTTTTTTTCAAAGGAGAATATATTTTTATTTCAAATCTCAATCTGAAATTTAAATCGAGAAAATTCTAATTTAATAATAATAATAATAATAATAATAATAATAAATGATTATAAATAAAACCCTTTTATGAAAAAATATATATTAATAATTAGAGTATAATAAAGTAATTTAAATCACTATATATATATACATATATTAAATGCTTTACTAAAATAATCTTTATATAATAATAAAAAATATTATATAATTTATTTTATTTCAAATAATAGGTATATATATTAAATGCTTTACTAAAATAATCTGTTAATAATAAATATAATATAATTTTATTTCAAAATCCATAGGTATATATATAGCTAACTAATTTTTAAAACATAATTTTAATAAATATAATATAATTTATTTCGTTTCCATATCTCGATTTCAAATAACATTCAAATTTGACCTTTCAAATAAAAGGGCTTTTAAATTCTTATTCAATCCAAATCTCGACCATTGCAAGTATATTCGAATACTTTTATTTTTTAAAAATTAAATTTAAAGAGAATTACTAAATTTAGCTTTTAAACATTTGAGAAATCAAAATCGTATTTAAATCCCATTTCCAAATCCACAATTTATTTTGGAATAATTGCTTTAATAAATTCAATGAACATTCTGGTGTCGATATCAATGCACTAACCAATTTCAAATCTAAACATCCATCATAACCATTTCATCCAAATGGTAAATATTATCATGTTTCACTAGTTACCAAAGGTTGGTAAATTTTACTAGAAATTTAATTTAATTAAAATAACTAGTTATTGAGTTCAATTTGCACATCAACTAACTTGCATATCAATTTTAAACAACCAATCAACAATCAATTACAACCATACAACCAAACTTATTTCATAATTAAATTCAACAAATACGGGAATAATTCAGTTAATTATGAGCGAGTAATTCACTCATCTTTGGTTCTTTAGTTGTTCGAACGTCCAACCAAAGCCCAAAAATTTACAATCTCCAAACGCAGCCAAATCTGTACCAGAATGTCTGCAATTTCACCATGATCGCAACGCAACAAACTACGTCAATATTTGAACTTGTATGCAATAGACATTACGATTAGAATGATCGCTATATATATAAATAAAATAATTATAAAAAAGGACACGTCACTTATTCTTCTTCCTCTCCAACACCATCACCTCAAGTTCGACCACCCAATGGAAATCCCGACTTTAACATGTACGCACGGTCTAATCTACAAGTCTCGGCACTTTTTTGTGTTGTATATAATAGTGTTGTATACACAATTATATGATTTTTGTTTGATGATAACTGTACTGTTTCATATATTTATCACAAACATTAATATAATATTTATATTTAAATAATATATGACTGTACAGACATTCATATATTCATACAGTATTTTATTTAAATATAAATATTATATTTCAAACATTCAAACAGTACAACTATTTATAACTCCATTATTTGAACACATCACATTTCATATACATTCACAGAATATTGTACTTGTAAATAAACTGAATACGATAGACAAATTTGTTTGAAGAAAATAAAATGATATTTTATTTCAATCAAATTTGTTTATTACAATTGTCAGTACAATTTTCTATTTTCATATTCACAGCTCCTTTCCTACAGAATCACTACAACACTTCACTCAGTTATACAATCATTTATACATACATTCAGTCACACTCATACATATATATATGCTTTTGTTTTTCACTGTCAACTTCTGTCTTCAGTCTTCACAGCTCAGTCCACTCATTATCTTCATACCTGTCATATACAGAAACACACACACACAGTATATGGAACAGAAATGTTTTTAAAAATACATGTGAATATAAATTTTATTTTTAAAATTTTATTTGCCTCAGTTTTCTGGTGTGTTTCTCATCATTTTTCATGACTTGATCTGATTCATCTGTGTCTAGTCAGTTTGTATATGTATAGTACAGGGACATGAAATCTTGTCTGATGGCTGCATATACACACGTGTATAGATATACACGTGTGCACTGCCACGCCAATCAGTATGCATCTGAGAAGTAACCACAAGGACCATCTCAACTCAGTGCAGCATAGTCAACACATGTCAAATTGGTCGAAGCATGTACAAAACATTTATGGTTCAGCAAACTCAAATCAGAATGGATCAATGAAACAAATACAAGCCAAATACAATCAGCATAGCCAAGAACCTTGGTCGAGCTCAACTACATGAATACAACAGTGAAGCATGATGGCACAAATGAATGAAGTACAGCAGGGTAATCAAGAAAACTAATATAGCATGGTGGAACATACAACAAGTTCAACTTTATCAGGGATGACAATTTCAAGTATGCTCAAAATTGTCAACTCTATCAAGTGCAACATGGATAAGAAAATACCATGGTCAAGCTAGCATTCAAATCAAGTGCTCACAAATGGCAGATAAAGGTAGTGATCATACAGAAAAAGAGAAGTGCAACCTGTTCAGTGCATGTGGAATGCAGCAAGGACATGTCAGCATGGTCAAAAGCTAAGCAGCTTGAACACACACAAGAGAGGTGCATATAAATAAATCATGAAAGTGCAACAAGTCAAGATCAGCAAAAATAAGTTGACAAACATGCAAGATCAAAATCATGTGATTTCAGAATGGTACAACTCAGTTGCAAGTATGGTTGAGACAAGTGAAATCTGCATCACTTTCAAAACTGGTTGGGAAACATGGATGATCAACTCAAATGCAAACTGATTTGCACAATCCACCAGTGTACATACATGATCAGATTTCAAAAGGATCATGCAACATGAATGAAGCAAACAGCATATAGTGGCATATATGATACAAGTAAAACAATGAGGTTCAGGTGATGTTAACATGTTTCATCTGTGTGAACAAGGTTGCAAAACATTTCCGTTTCCTTTTATATACATGATCAAAGGTGTGGCACACAGGGTCAAACAGGTGTTCATGGTTCAAACATCATGATGGATGATGCAATATTAAGTTTGCAAATACATGGTGATCAATTCCATTATTGCTCAGGCTAAATAAAAATGAGAAATTTCTTTCTAGAAATTATCATGACAATCAACACAGTTTTAAATCTAGGAAAGTGTTTTGTTATTTTTCTACATTAAAACTGCAAATTAGGGAGCAATTCATATTTGGCAAGTTTTCAAGATGACAAAACCAGAAATGGCATGAAAACATTTATTTGTTTTCAAATTTCTTTCCAGAAAATTAGTCGAGGGGCAATCAATTTATTTTTCAAGAAATCAAATATGGAATGATGTTTTGGAAACTTGGCATAGTGCTATCATGCTAAACTAGGATTAGTTCATGTATGCACAGAAATAGGCAAGAATTATGAATGGTTACAAAATTCCAGAAATCATATCTTTGGGCAAAAATAAATTCAAAGAATTTCCTGAAATGAATATATTCTGGAACAAATCAGAGCTATTCAAATTCAACCGAGAATTTCAAAAGAGGGAAATCACACAAGGGATTATTTTTCAGATTCATAGAGATCAAATAACACGTCTGGGTTCATCAACATGTTCACAGCAAGTAACCAAGCCAATTTTATCAAGGAAATAAATCATTTCTTTCATGACATTCGATCATGCAGAATTAAAAGAGGCCACGAACAATTCAGAAAACACAGTGATTATTTTAGGACTTATTTGAAGGCTAATTCATGTCTGGTGTCATTGCGTTCAAAGCCGAGATTAGTCTCAAACAAAAAAGGGAAACACCGCAATCAATCTGGCCAAGTCAATATTGGTGAAATCAGAGAGCATTTAAAGGATTCTATAATCCTATATTATACACCAATTCATCATCGGCAATTAGGTGGATTGAAAACCGAAAACAATCAAACGAAAATTGAAATTAAGCATCATAGATTCAAGAACAAAAGGAGATAAAATACTCATAATTTTCTACAGAGCGTCTCGATCATAAAATTGACGACAAGAAATCAAATCCCAAATCGATCGAGCAAGATAAAGAAGCCATCAATACATTCGAGCCTCCAGAGAAAATTGCAGAAGCAATTATTTCAAACATCATCGATTTGGGGAGAAAGCTGAAACCCTAGTTTTTAGATTCCATCGCCACCATTTTTAATCTCCAGAGCAAAAGCAAAAGAGATCGGGCAAATGAATTAACTATGGGCCGACCAAGCTATTCTGGGCTTGAGTGCTTTAATTAAAAAGGGGATGACCCTTTCTTTCATCTCCTAGGGTTTTGTTTTTATCTACTTTGTATTTCTTTTGTAATCGTTGTTTGTTTTCTAGTTTGTCGAACTAGGGAAATTAGACAGGGTGTTGACTGACAGTTGCTAGAGTCTGTAAAATCTAGGATTTACTGGTTACGGGATTGTAATCAGGGGGAATCTGATCTAGGGGTTTAGATCAGTCTACGGTTTTGAGCGTAGGGTTAGAATAGGAGCAGAGTTTGTGAGTGTACGTGGTCTTGTATGCGGGATCTGTTCTATCACCTAGAAGAAACCTTAGGAATGCAGCAGTAGGCAGGATTTTGCCGAAGTTGGGTATATCTTGTGTCATTTACTTTCTGCATTTCTGTTTCTGCTATATTCTGTGATATATGAATAGTTTTAATATCCCGTAATATTTGAATTGTGCGATAAATTTCAATAAACCCTATTCACCCCCCTCTAGGGTTAATCTAGATCCAACAAGTGGTATCAGAGCAGGTATTTTTATTAACTCTAGAGTAATGGTGATTCCTAGTTGTCAGTCGATAGAGAGTCAGTCCAGTTCATCTCCAACTATTTTCGATGGAACAGATTTTTTAAACTGGAAATCCAAAATGGAATTTTATTTAAAATCTATTAATATTAAATATTGGGATGTTGTTATCAATGGATTTGATAGCGTTGATATTACTTTCAATACCCTTGCTATGAAAATTATATTTGATTATCTTAGTACTGAACAGTTTAATCTTATCTCTCATTGTTTAACTGCGTAGGATATTTGGAAAACTCTCAGCACGCTGTATGGAAAGTCTGACAACTACTCAAAACCCCAAAATGACAACTCAACTTCAGATCTATGCTTGACAGGTTTTACAGAAGATAACTCAGATGGATCAGCTGATGGAGACTCAACAGACAATGAAATAGAAAATTTCTCTTATGAAGATCTGGTTTATTTTTGTGCTGATTTAACTAAATCTGTTGATAAACTCCAACTGAAAAATAAATCTTTGAAATCTAAGAATCTTGAGTTGACTAGCAAAAATCAATGTTTGGAATTAAAATTTGAAAACGTCATGAAATTTGAAAATTCATATTGTAAAAATTGTTTGAAATTAAAAACAGATCTTGCTCATCTCAATAATAACATTCAAAGGCTTGAAGAAGAAATTTTAATTTTAAAAGATAATGAGATTGAGTTGAAAGATGCAAATAATTGTTTACAAAAGGAATTTATAAATTTTAAGGATACCAAAAATTCCAAACATGATATTGCTGAAAAACAAAGTTTGTTGAAAACAGATTTGATTTTAAAGGAGCTTGAAACTGAAATTAAGGATTTCAAGATTTTTGAGATTGAAAAACAAAAACAATTTGATACTGAAATTGCTGAGTCTAAAATCAAAACTGAGAAGCTTCTAATTGAGAATTATTTTTTGAAATCAAAAATCAATAGTCTTGAGTTGAGTTTGAAACGTTTTTCTATTGGAGAAAAATCTTTGAATATGCTGTTGAAAAATCAAGTTTCTTCTAGTAATGGGAATGGTCTCGGTTTTGGGAAAACAAATGATTTTGAAAAATTGAATTCTTGTGATTTACCTTTAAGGTGCTTCAAAAAGGATCTTTCTGAAAATTTGAATTTTGAAAATTCCAAAAGGTTTTTAAATCACAAACGAGACAAGAATTGGTTTGATAACAACCCAGTTGAACATTTGTGGACCCCAAAAAGAAATAAAATGATTTTTGGAAAAACTAAACGAATTTGGGTTCCAAATGGTACTCTAGTTGATTCTAACGGATTTTTATACAAACAGATTTGGGTACCAAAAGATGTGAACAAAACTGTGAGTGGTTTTACTACTTTCGTTAGACCACTCAATCCTCTTCACAGTTAGGTACGGAAGGTGGCTGAGGAACTGCATTGCTAAAGAGAATCTGAAATCAAACTGCCTCATCTCATTGAATCATTTGAAGTTCCTTGGCCAAGCCTATTGAGTTAGAGATTCTTATTTACATAGGATTCTGGTATGATCTCTAAACTCACCTTTGTAAATATTCTCTGCTATTATTTTTTCTGTTTATTTCTCCTTCTACCTCTTCTTCTTCTTTCTTTTTTTTTTTTTTGATTTGTCACTGCCATATTTGTTTTAAAACTTCTTGGGCTTCGTTAGCTTCCAATAGCAGAAGTCATGCTTTTTTCTGGAAATTTGCTTCTTTTGAATAAAACTCTATTATTTAATAATTTCCAAATCTTGAATTCAAATTTGTAAATATTTCTGCAATTGTTTTAAAGCTTATTTTCTGAATTTCTAACAGTGCTGAAGCATTCATATCATATCTTGAACACTGTTAGTTTAAATTCTAAATTTTTTGTAGATCTGAATATTTAATGAAATTTCACATATATCTGCTGTTTTGAGTTTTTCTTTTTGAAAAGTTTAAAATAATATACTCATTACAGCACACTAATATTTATCTATCATGATAATTTCATTGATTTTCAGATTGGCTTTGATTTTTTTTAATCATTGCTAATACCTTGATATTCACTGTTATTCATGATCATCTGGTTCAGATTTTTGTTTGTTTGAGAACATTTGAAATTTCTGATATGTTGAATCTCACACACCTCTCAGATCTGAAATTATTAATTCTGTATGATTGATTCATTGTAACTCATGATCTACATCCATTCAAGTGATTTCAAATAAATAAATTTTTTTATCATGAATATGTCTGCAAACTTGATGTAAATGATCTGAGATGTCTCTTATGCTTATCAGAGGAAATTGGGAAAAATTCTTTTGAAATAATAGGTCTTGAAACTTACTTTCATTTCATGATTATTTGATTTAAATATTTGTTTGTTTAAAATCATTTGAAATTATTGATTTATTGAATCTCACACAAATCTTGGAAATGAAATTTATAATCTGGTGTGACTGATTCATTAAATCTCAAGCTTTTCATATCCCTTCAAATAAACCATATATTTAATCTTAGATCATGAACCATTCTTTAACTGCCTGAAATATCTTTGAAACATCTCCTCTGACAAGTCTGTTGTGATATTGTTTTCTGTGCTGCTCTGATACTGTTTTGAAAAATGTTTGTTTTGGAATCACCTGCTTGCTGCTCTGATACATGTGCATAATTTGTTATCTTGTCTGCTGGGCTTTGTACATAATAATTCTTTTGTCTATGATATTCTTGTTTAGTATCATGTCAAAATTCTCATGACTAGAGATACCAATTGGTATCATGGTAGAAGTAATGAATTTTTTGTGTAATTTTTTTTTAATCCATCTTGACTTGCATAGTTTTGCATATCCCTCTTGTAATTGATTTTCAATTTTAAAGATTATTTATGGATTATTCATTCAGAAATTGAAATCAATGTCCATATTGAACTGCATTTATAATTCATCAAAATCATTATTAGATTTTGAAATTGTGATGAATTGTGACTGCAGTATATTTCACAACAAGGGGAGATTTTATTTAGATTTTCATGATGGTTGAACAGTTATTATAATATCTTTGAATTAGCAGTTAATTTCACGACCATCTCCTTTATCTATCATCATTCTGCCATCCATCTTGTCTTTTATATTAATGTGGAGAGTTTAATTTTTTATAAATCTTTTCGAATAAACAGTGAAAATATTTTTGATAGAATTGGACTATGTTATTATTCAAAATTAGTGATAATTGAAAATTTTCAATGATCCCGGTACAGTCGAGTATATTTCATAATATAAATAATTTAGAAATTTATTTCACAGTCCATTTTCTGTACCTACTCCATTCTCTATCATCCATATATTGGTTGTATATACCGAGGAGTTTTTTTCTCTATTTAAAGCTAAAATGATAAATATATATAATAAATATATAAGTGTGTCTCTAACCTCATTTAAAAGTCCAAGCTCTGGTCATGCATGGTTAAGAGACAACTTATAATTTAAGCTGCGACTGACCTCATTTAAAAATCCAAGCTCTGGTTATGCATGGTCAGTATGCTCTTAAATAAAATAAAAAGAAAAATGAAATATTGTGCTATAAATTGAAATTAATCTGGAATTCTCCTTGGTGTATAAAAACCAGCCTATCAATCTATCTTTCTAATCTGTGAAATGTGTTGAAATCTTATGAAGTATTATGATTTGTTGATTGATAGCTATTGGGATTTGAGATTATACGATTTTGTCACTTAAATTGAATTATTAATTATAGTCCAAATCCGTCACTGTTTTTTTTTTAACTTCATTTTTATAAAATCATTTGAAAATAATTGAAATTCATATTTATGTAACTCTCCTTATTTTTATAAAATTCATTGTAAATCCATCGTTCTACAATGTGAAATATGCCACATGTTCTCAGTTTATTATGATTTTTGTTTGATTGATTGAAATTTATTATGATCGTTCTTCCTCTTAAGCTGGAATTGTATTTCTAGTCATTTTTCATCTATATTTTAAAGTTTTGTATCCTTTTGATGATAACAAAAGGGGGAGAATGGATTGAGATTTTGATTTATGAGTGAATATTTTATAAATATTTTTAATTTTGAAAATTTATTATTCATTCATTTCACTCATGCACAGTTATAGAGGGAGTTGTCTGCTGTAGGGGAGCTAATAAATAGGGGGAGTTAAATATTCACCGTCAAACACATTTATTATATTCAAAATCTTCATATTTGTTTGTCATCATCAAAAGAGGGAGATTGTTGTATATAACAGTGTTGTATACACAATTATATGATTTTTGTTTGATGATAACAAACAAATATAATTTTATAAATGTGTTTGTTACTATACTGTTTCATATATTTATCACAGACATGAATATAATATTTATATTTAAATAATATATGACTGTACAGACATTCATATATTCATACAGTATTTTATTTAAATATAAATATTATATTTCAAACATCCAAACAGTATAACTATTTATAACTCCATTATTTGAACACATCACATTTCATATACATTCACAGAATATTGTACTTGTAAATAAACTGAATACGATAGACAAATTTGTTTGAAGACAATAAAATGATATTTTATTTCAATCAAATTTGTTTATTACAATTGTCAGTACAATTTTCTATTTTCATATTCACAGCTCCTTTCCTACAGAATCACTACAACACTTCACTCAGTTATATAATCGTTTATACATACATTCAGTCACACTCATATATATATATATATATATATATATATGCTTTTGTTTTTCGCTGTCAACTTCTGTCTTCAGTCTTTACAGCTCAGTCCTCTCATTATCTTCATACCTGTCATATACAGAAATACACACACACAGTATATGGAACATAAATATTTTTAGAAATACATGTGAATATAAATTTTATTTTTAAAATTTTATTTGCCTCAGTTTTCTGGTGTGTTTCTCATCATTTTTCATGACTTGATCTGATTCATCTGTGTCTAGTCTGTTTGTATATGTATAGTACAGGGACAGGAAATCTTGTCTGATGGCTGCATATACACACGTGTATAGATATACACGTGTGCACTGCCACGCCAATTAGTATGCATCTGAGGAGTAACCACAAGGACCATCTCAACTCAGTGCAGCATAGTCAACACATGTCAAATTGGTCGAAGCATGTACAAAACATTTATGGTTCAACAAACTCAAATCAGAATGGATCAATGAAACAAATACAAGCCAATTACAATTCAGCATAGCCAAGAACCTTGGTCGAGCTCAACTACATGAATACAACAGTAAAGCATGATGGCACAAATGAATGAAGTGCAGTAGGGTAATCAAGACAACTAATATAGCATGGTGGAACATACAGCAAGTTCAACTTTATCAGGGATGACAATTTCAAGTATGCTCAAAATTGTCAACTCTGTCAAGTGCAACATGGATAAGCAAATACCATGGTCAAGCTAGCATTCAAATCAAGTGCTCACAAATGGCAGATAAAGGTAGTGATCATACAGCAAAAGAGAAGTGCAACCTGTTCAGTGCATATGGAATGCAGCAAGGACATGTCAGCATGGTCAAAAGCTAAGCAGCATGAACACACACAAGAGAGGTGCATATAAATAAATCATGAAAGTGCAACAACTCCAAATCAGCCAAAATAAGTTGACAAACATGCAAGATCATAGCAAAATCATGTGATTTCAGAATGGTACAACTCAGTTGCAAGTATGGTTGAGACAAGTGAAATCTGCATCACTTTCAAAACAGGTTGGGAAACATGGATGAACAACTCAAATGCAAACTGATTTGTGCGATCAACCAGTGTACACACATTAGCATATTTCAAAAGGATCATGCAACATGAATGAAGCAAACAGCATATAGTGGCATATATGATACAAGTACAACAATGAGGTTCAGGTGATGTTAACATGTTTCATCTGTGTGAACAAGGTTGCAAAACATTTCAGTTTCCTTTTAAATACATGATCAAAGGTGTGGCACACAGGGTCAAACAGGTGTTCATGGTTCAAATAGCATGATGGATGATGCAATATTAAGTTTGCAAATACATGGTGATCAATTCCAGTATTGCTCAGGCTAAATAAAAATGAGAAATTTCTTTCCATAAATTATCATGACAATCAACACAGTTTTAAATCTAGGAAATTGTTTTTTTTATTTTTCTACATTAAAACTGCAAATCAGGGAGCAATTCATATTTGGAAAGTTTTCAAGATGACAAAACCAGAAATGGCATGAAAACATTTATTTGTTTTCAAATTTCTTTCCAGAAAATTAGTCGAGGGGCAATCAATTTATTTTTCCAGAAATCAAATATGGAATGATGTTTTGGAAACTTGGCATAGTGTTATCATGTTAAACTAGGATTAATTCATGTATGCATAGAAATAGGCAAGAATTATGAATGGTTACAAAATTCCAGAAATCATATCTTTGGGCAAAAATAAATTCAAAGAATTTCCTGAAATGAATATATTTTGGAACAAATCAGAGCAATTCAAATTCAACCGAGAATTTCAAAAGAGGGATATCACATAAGGGATTATTTTTCAGGTTCATAGAGATCAAATAACACGTCTAGGTTCATCAACATATTCATAGCAAGTAATCAAGCCAATTTTATCAAGGAAATAAATCATTTCTTTCCTGACATTCGATCATGCAGAATTAAAAGAGGCCACAGACAATTCAGAAAACACAGTGATTATTTTAGGACTTATTTGAAGGCTAATTCATGTCGGGTGTCATTGCGTTCAACGCCGAGATTAGTCTCAATCAAAAAGGGGAAACAACGCAATCAATCAGGCTAAGTCAATATTGGTGAAATCAGAAAGCATTTAAAGGATTCTATAATCCTATATTATACACCAATTCATCATCGGCAATTAGGTGGATTGAAAACCGAAAATAATCAATCGAAAATTGAAATTAAGCATCATAGATTCAAGAACAAAAGGAGATAAAATACTCACAATTTTCTACAGAGCGTCTCAATCCTAAAATTGACTACAAGAAATCAAATCCCAAATCGATCGAGCAAGATAAAGAAGCCATCAATACATTCGAGCCTCCAAAGAAAATTCCAGAAGCAATTCTTTCAAACATCATCGATTTGGGGAGAAAGCTGAAACCCTAGTTTTTAGATTCCACCACCGCCATTTTTAATCTCCAGAGCAAAAGCAAAAGAGATCGGGCAAATGAATTAGCTATGGGTCGACCAAGCTATTCTGGGCTTGAGTGCTTTAATTAAAAAGGGGATGACCCTTTCTTTTTATCTCCTAGGGTTGTGTTTTTATCTACTTTGTATTTTGTTTTTGTTTTGTAATCGTTGTTAGTTTTCTAGTTTGTCAAACTAGGGAAATCAGACAGGGTGTTGACTGACAGTTGCTAGAGTCTGTAAAATCTAGGATTTACTGGTTACGGGGTTGTAATCAGGGGGAATCTGATTTAGGGGTTTAAATCAGTCTATAGTTTTGACCGTAGGGTTAGAATAGGAGCAGAGTTTGCGAGTGTACATGGTCTTGTATGCGGGATCTGTTCTATCACCTAGTAGAAACCTTAGGAATGCAGCAGTAGGCAGGATTTAGCCGAAGCTGGGTATATCTTATGTCATTTACTTTCTGCATTTTTGTTTCCGCTATATTCTGTTATCTGTGAATAGTTTTAATATCCCGTAATATTTGAACTCTGCAACAAATTTCAATAAACCCTATTCACCCACCCTCTAGTGTTAATCTAGATCCAACATTTTGTTATATATGATGTAGTTGTATACACAATTATATGATTTTTGTCAAATAAATATTATTTTAAACGTGTTTGTTACTGCACTGTTCTATATATACATCATAGACAAGAATATAATATTTATATTTAAATAGAATACGACTGTACAGACATTCATATATTCATACAGTATTAAATTTAAATTGAATATTATATTTCAATCTTTCAAACAGTACAACTATTTATAACTCCACTATCTAAACACTTCACATGAAATTGTACTTGTATATAAATTGAATACGATAGACAAATTCGTTTGAACACAATAAAATAATATTTTATTTCAAACAAAATTTGTTTATTACAAATATCAGTACAGTTCTCTCTACAACACTCATATAGTCTTTTTGTCTATACAAATCATATATACATACATTTTCACTTTCATATACAGATACATTTACTGACACTGCTTTATTCACTGTCTTCAGTCTTCTGTCTTCACAGCTCTCTGTCAGTCCAGTCATCATCTTCTTACCTGTCACAATGAAACACACACAGTACACTGCAATAGAACTTAAACTGAATACAAGTGAATGTAAATTTTATTTTTAAAATTTTATTTGCCTCAGTTTTCTGGTGTGTTTCTCATCATTTTTCATGACTTGATCTGATTCATCTGTGTCTAGTCAGTTTGTATATGTATAGCACAGGGACAGGAAATTTTATCTGATGGCTGCATATACACACGTGTATAGATATACACGTATGCACTGCCTCGCCAATCAGTGTGCAACCGAGGAGTAGCCACGTGGACCATCTCAACTCAATGCACAATCAACACAGAAATTCAAATCAAATAGCACAGTGGCACAAGTAAAGCAAATGAACTAAAAATGCTCGAGCTCTTCAAAGATCACAATGGTGCAAAATGAACAAACACTCAAGCTTGTGTGCAAGCCAGCAATGAAATACAGGCAGCATCAAGTATAGTTTCAAATATGTCAAACAAAAGTGGTCAAGCAAACATGATGGAGCTGGAGCAAATGATTCAGCAAGACACATAGGTGGCACAACAAAGCATGTCTACATACACAAGACAGTGGCATAATCAATTAACACGGCAAGCAAGAAGGTTAATAGCAAATTTGTCTACTTGGTGAGTCAAAGCAAAAGGGAACAGTACAGTTTCATGGTTCAGCATAACCAACACAGCATTGTACATGTGTACATGAAAAGATTCAGTGAAAAGGGTACAACAATAGTCATGAGTGCATGGTGTAGCCAACCCAAATCATGCATGATCAAGTAATCACATGGGTATATTGGCAGCTTAATAGCATGGTTGTTTCATGGAAGGTGCAGCTACATCAGCAAGTGGTCAAGGAAATAGTGAAAACAACATGAAGAAGGCAATACCATGTTCAAAACAGTGGAGCTCAACATAAAGTCAAGCCTAGAATAGCGTGTGCAAAATCAGTATGGTGCAAAGTGAAAAAGTTTTTTTGTCACAAATGCATATACACAAGACAAGACAGCAATTATACATGGTTCAAGAAAAATAGTAATGTGGCATGTTCAGGAAGGATGCGCACAAGGTTGCGGCACATATTTGTGTGCACAATTTCTTTTGTGAAGCTAGTTTAAGGCTCAGGCAAGGTTCAATGTTATCAAGATATTCAACTAAATGTATACAAACTTATATGCACAAGTCACAAGCATGTAGACAAGTAACCAAAGCAGAATTCAAAGGAAAAAACTGGATACACAAGTTCATATGGAAGTGGAGTTGTATATGGAAAATACATGTGCTTATACATGCAAGTAACAAGGCCGAATAATCCAAACCAGTATCAACAAAACAGTAAGTACAAAGATGGTGCTCCCAAATGATATGATTACAAGGCTAAAGATATTGGTTCACGCACAACATCTCGAGTGAATTAAAACTGCATATATAGCATGTATTTCAAGTAAACAAGGAATGGCAAGAAATCATGTTTCATGACTTACAACTTTTTTACAAGAGTATTTCAGGGAAATCTATTTGTGCAAATTAAATCTTCCCAGTTCTTGAAATCGGTATAATTATTTTTTATTCATGCATGGGACCAGAGGAATCAAACTAGGCATCACATGTTTATCTACAGTTTTTCAATCAAGTGACAAGTTTTCAAATTCTTTCCAGAAATGTCAAGCAAACATTGTGCTATGCAGATTTCCTGATCTCAAATAAATATATGGCAAAAATGTGTTTTGTTTTCCATAAATAGACAGAGACAACTTTTTAAATTCAAGCATGTTTGGGCAAAAATCACAGCATGCATTTTGGGCAAGAGTTTAATTGGTTTCAAAAAGTCAGGAAATCATTTTTCAATTTCAAATTTGTTTCCTGAAATCAATCAATTTTATCGAGGCAGAAAAATTCAATTTCAACCGAGAATTTCAAAAGAGGAAAGCATGCAAAATCATCTCAAGTCATAATCTATGAAATCAGAGATTTTTAAGGATTTTAAATCCTATAAATAAACCAATCATCACAGGCATATGCGTTCAAAAATCCATGAGAACAATTTGATGATTTCAAGGAAAAATCACTCATAAATTTTCAGGTTTTCAACAGATAGAGAACAATCCCAAACCGATCGAGCAAAGCCACAAAAAATCGAGCATCAGAGAAGCTGTTCCATTAATTCCAGAAAGCCATCGAAGTCGAAATCGATTTGGAGAAGTATGGAAAGCCCTAGTTCTTGAGAAGCCGCCATTTTTATTTTCCAGAGACAATGAGAATGGGGCTAAACCTATTGAGAGAAAGGCCGGCCATGTTTTAACAAAGGGGATAACCCTACTTTTAATCCTAGGGTTCATTTTTGCTTCTTTATTTTAATTTGTATTGGTTTTAATTTTTTTTTGTAAACCGTCTAAATCAGTTTCTAGAGTACTGTAGAATTCTAGGGAATTTAGTTAGGGTGTTGACTGGCAGTTTACTAGAGTCTGTAAAATCTAGGGTTACGGATTACGGTTTGTAATTCGAGAAAATCCGGTCGAGGGGATATCAATCAGTCTAGGGTTTTGAGCGTAGGGTTAGTACAAGAGTAGGGAGTGTGAGTTTATGGTATCTGTAAGCGGGATCTGTTATTAACTCCTAGTAGAAACTTTAGGAATGCAGCAATAGGCAGGATTTTGCTGAAGCTGGGTATCTCTGTGTGTTATTTCCTTTCTTCTTTTTATTTCCGTTGTATTATGTGATTTGTTTATTATTTAAAATCCTGTCAGATTTTTAACTCAGCGAAAAACTGTGAAAAACCCTATTCACCCCCGTCTAGGGTTATTCTTGATCCAACAAGTGGTATCAAAGCCTGGTAATTTCATTAACCCTAGAATCATGGATCCTTGTTGTCAGTCTTCTAAGAGTCATTCCAGTCGTATTCCATCTATTTTTAATGGTACAGATTTTTTAAATTGGAAATTAGAAATGAAATTATATTTAAAATCTGTTGATATTAAATGTTGGGATACTGTTATTAATGGGTATGATATGGTCAGTAGAAACGATATTGGATTTAATTCTCGTGCTATTCACATTTTGTATTCTTATATTGATGATGTCCAATATAACCTTATCTCTCATTGTTTAACTGCGTAGGAAATATTGAATACTCTCGATATGAGGTATGGAAGAATTGACAACAACAGCTCAAAACCCAAGAAGATCAACTCAGATTCATTTCTATGCTCGAAAGAAGAAACAGATGAAAATTCAAGTAGATCAGGCGATGGAGACTCAACAAATAATGAAACTGAAAGCTTCTCATATGAAGATTTGGTTTATATGTGTACTGATTTAACAAAAATCTTTGATAATCTCCGTCGTAAAAACAAATCTTTAAAATCTAAAAATCACAAGTTGAATAGCAAAATTAGTTGTTTGGAATCAGAATATACAAATGTCATAAAATTAGAATATTCTGATTGTGAAAATTGTTTGAAATTAAACTCTGATCTCGTTCATCTCAATAATAACATTCAAAGACTTGAAGAAGAAATTCTGATTCTAAAAGATAACAAGATTGAGCTAAAAGATGCAAACAATTCTTTACAAAAGGAATTTAAATTTTTTAAGACTATCAAAAATTCCAAAATTAAATTGCTGAAAATGATAGTTTGTTGAAAACAGATCTGATTTTGAGTGAGCTTGAAAAAGAGATTGAAAATCTCAAAAAACTTGAATTTGAAAAAAAAAATTTGAATTAGAGACCTTTGAATCCAAGACCAAAATTAAAATGCTTGAAAACGAAAATTTGATTTTGAAACAGAATGATACTAAAAGGAGGAAGATCAGCATTAATCGTTGTTCAAATCTGATTAAAGAAAATTCTGATCTTAAATCCAAAATCAGCAATCTTGAATTGAGTTTGAAATGTTTTTCAACCGGTGAAAAATCTTTGAATATGTTGTTGAAAAACCAATTTTCTATTGGAAATAAACTTGGTCTTGGTTTTGAGAAAAATGATATTTTTGGAAAACAAAATTCAAATGATTTTAAAAATCCTTCAAACTGCTTTGGGAAGAATCTATTTGAAAATTTAAACTCTGATAATCCCAAAGGATTTTTGAATCATAAACATGATGTGGATTTGTTTTATAATAATCCATCAAAACAATCTTGGATCCCAAAAAATAATAAAACAAACTTCGTTAAATTCAAACAAATTTGGGTTCCAAAGGGTACAAAGGTAAATCTGATGAATTGTTATACAAACAGATCTAGGTACCAAAACATATGAACACAACTGTGAGTGGTTTTAATAATTTTGTTAGACCACTCGATTCTACAAACTGTTAGGTACCGGTGGAGGCTGAGGAACTGCTGTGCAAAAAGAAATTTGAAAACAAGCTGGTTTATACTTCTGTATCATTCATAGTTCCTCCAGCCAGGATTGTTGAGTTAGAGATTCTGATTTACATTGGATTCTGGTATGATCTCTAAACTCACTTTTGTAAATATTCTCTGTAACATCCCAGATTTTTCAGTCATTTAAATTCGAATATTTAAATGAATTTATATCTTATATTTAAATTATAACAGATTTTTAATCGAGTTTATTTATTTAAAATAGAGTTCGAATATATCTATTTATATATTAATTTAAAACGATACTCTGCATTGTGTAAATTTGACTCCTCTACACAATAAAATTCTATTCACTGAAATCCATTACATGTTAAATGTGTACAACCTTTTATTCAGTTATTGGGAAACTAGTCAGGCATGGATCTCGTCGTAGAACTCGCCATAAAATCAACTTAATACATATATTCTGTAATTAGGCATTTATTAACTAAAGTAGGCTAAGAAGAGAAGAGAAGTACAGTTATACAAGTATTTCAAATTTAAAAGCATTTCAAGTTCACTTTTACAACAACAAGTAAGAAATCAACATTTAAACTATCAGGCCAATCCATTTGAAAAAACCATATACCTCCTATTTAAAACACTACCCATCAGGACCTAATTAACTAAAATAACATTCATTAACAATTATGTTTGCAAAACCATTTGAAATCTTGCTGTAAACAAAAAAAAGGAAAATTATGAATAAGATATATTACTTCATTGTGAATCCCATTGTTGTTATAAATGCATGGTTTTAAGACACATATTAAACTAAAGTGAATGATTGAGTGCAAAACTTAGGTTTAGGAATTTAGCTCAAGTTCGGTCACACTCTTAGACCAGCAGAACAATCAATATATAAAGTATAACCAAATAAAATGGAATCTAATATAATTTCAGTGTGGATATTATAAACCAACTCAACATCTCTACTGTAAAATTTTAACTTTCAACTCAAATGTTATTATGTATACTCAACAACACCCAAGGTCGTAAAATCCATAAGCATTGTACAAGAGAATTCATATTTAAAAATCAGATCGAAACATATATATAGATATATATATATATATTCATTTCAACAAAGTTACAGAACTATATCATGTACAGTTAATCTCAAATCTCAGACCCTATGACAAGCCAAAACAAAACAGAAAAAAAGAAAAAAAACATGACTAAAAGGATTTCATGTTTTTACATCAGTAGTTTTTCCAAGAAACCCATTGATCCGTCATCTCGAACAATCGATCTGCGACAAAGAAAAGAAAGGGAACCCATTAAAAGGGTAATTTATAACAACCTATGAACAGAAAAAGGAAAAGAAAAAAAAGGGAAAAAATGAGATCATAAAATCTATATCAAATAAATAATTCACATGTAGACAAATGGCTCAGACAGCTATGGTAATTAGACAGTGCGTAGCATAGCTGTGGGTATAAGATATACTCACATATCAGATCGAAAAGCAAGATCATGAGCACAAATCTATGTGTATATTTCTGATCATATACATGGGAAACGAACATCTAAGGCATAGGATAGGAGCAGCTAAGACAGAAGAAATAAATTTATCAAATCAAACAAGGAAATTGACAACCATAGATCATGAACAGTAAAAACAAGACAACACAAAATTAATGCAGCAAATTTGTACAAAATAAATCAGCTAAAGGAAGCAGATATGAATGGCTAGGACTGTATACATCAACAGCTAAGAAATGTCGGGAACAGCTAGCATACACAGTAAATTCACATGCAATATCTGGGGAAAAACTGTACCTAAAAATATATGTTTAGTTTCAAAAAAATCTATGATCTGAATGACAGGACATAGATGAACAAGCTAATACAAAATTTTATCCATACATCAAGTATAAAGAACAACAGCAAAACCAATAGGGATCTATTTATCCAAGGTACGGCCAAATCGAACAAGTGGATTGTATATGTATTTTCTTTTCATCTGATCTACACAGTCAGGATCCATTTCGAACCTGAAATTCTTATACCAAAAATCTAAGTACAGATTCGAATTCAATTGAAGTAACAATTCGGCCAATTGATGGACATGGTGCTTATCTAAAATCAAAACCCCAACTATAAATACACACATTCATACAACAGACTTCCATCCATTCGAAACAAACCAACATAAATTATACCAGAGAAGATAAATAAAAAACAAAGTATTTTAGCAGTTAAAAATCGAGAAAAAACTTAGCTTTCGCCGTTCGCAGTGAAGACCAGGCCTCGAGTTGGTTCGCTTGTTGTGGTTCTGGAAGGCTTGGGGTTGCTCGACAGTGGGGTGGCGAACCGTCGGAGGAACTCGAAGGGGGTGCGACGCCATGATTTTTGGTTATGGCTAAAGGAATTGGGAATTAGGGTTTCGGGTTTTTGATCAAATTTTTGTGGGGCTGAGTGAATGATTGGAAGAAAGGTGATTGAGGGTTTTAAAAGGAGGCGGGTCGGGTTGGAATTGTTTGGGCCGGCTGATGAGGTAAAAGGCCATTTATTTTAAAAAAAGGAAATCCATATTTTTTAAAAAGTTTAAATTTTTTTTAATACGTTTTCTCACTCATACGATCTCGGATTCAGGCGCGGTCAGTTGCGTTGGGACCGTGGAGACGAGCACTTCGAGCAGGTCTGGGCTGGATCTGAAGTAACGGGAATTTTTATTTGAATTAAACGATAGTTTAATTTGATTAAAACAGACTGATGATCAACAGATTCAAAATCCAGGTGAGTTAAACTCACTCAGCCTCCTCGTTTATATTCTATATAAGCTGGGTATTTTATTTCTGCGTGTTCTGATTGTTAGAGGTTGACTGTTAGGATATATATGGTTGATTCATCGATCGTTTAAATTTAGAATTACCCACTGTTTGGGGATGACCCTTAACAAAGTAACTCCTTGGGTTGATCACGTTTATAAACGTGTTTGAAATTATTGGAACTGTTTGAATTGGATGTTAGTTGATTTGATAATTGGCAGTAAATGGCCAAATATGAGGTTTTAACGTCATTCGACCCGTCAGGTGAATTGACGTATTTTTAAAAAGTTATAAATTCATTTATAACTAGTTTAAAGTTTTTTTTCGAATTATTTTGTACGGATTGGAAATTCACAAGGAATATTTTTAATCGAGTTATCAAGAAAATTTAGTTAAATAGTTTAAATCAATTGAAAAGCAGAAATCAAGAATTTTCCATGGATCAAAAGGAAATAATTGTTTTCAAACAATTAAAAAGTGACTTTAATTAATTAAGTTAATTAATTAATTTGAGAAAAGGGGAAATAACAATTGGAATTCAGTTAATAGTTAACTGATGTGTATGGTGGGTAAAATTCACCATTTGCGAGTAAAATGGACGAAGGAAATAAATATCGGTTTTGATATTCGTTAAAGTTTAACGAATAGTGTTGGATATTAGTTAATCTTTGATTAACTAAAATCTAAAGGAATAATTGAATTGGTTATTGTGAATAACCTGGATTATTATTAAGTAATCGTGTAGACATGATAATAATGCTATATTTGGTTAAGATTAAAGTTAACTATATTTTAATGTAGTAGATGTCAAAGCAAATTATTCTTTAATTTAAAATGATTTGAAGTAGTGAAGTCAATTTAATGCCAAGTAAGAATTTTAATAAAGGGATTTGTAAATCCAAGTTTCAAACACGATTTGATAAAAGGGGAATCAAATTAACAAGGGATTAACTGACAATGAGGTTTAGCCAAAAAGGCGGTAAGGTTTTATTATAGGTTGTCCAAGTAGATGGAATCAAATCATTTGACGAGGGATTGTCATTATAAGTCAAAGGGGTTTAAAGTGAAAGGATACTTGAAGATTAAGTGATGTTTTAAGGAATGTTTACTTAAATAAAGGAATTAAGTAAAAGACCTTAAACGAGGATTTCAAATAAAATATGGGTAAAAAACCAGATTGAAACCCAAAAAGAGAAAAAGGGATTTCTGAAGTTAGTGGTCGAACTAATGTTATTCTGAGGTAAGAACGGGTCAATCAAGGTCTGAGAGGTAACTAAAATACCCCAACTTGATGGGCTTCACTATTATCAAGGAATAGTATTAGTTTAGAACGAGTGAAGTGTTGAGAGTGGTTTTATCCTATACGAGAATATCAAAATTGATGCAAGGTTTTGGAAATTAAACAATATTACGATATGAGTTCAAAAGAAATAAGAATGTTGTTTTCAAATTATAGTAAACATTTGTTAGTCAATTAGAACTAATCGAATATAGTTAGAGTTAGTCAAACGAAGTTATCTAGGGAAGTTTCCATTGCGTACGACTGCTAGCGTAATTCGCAGGGCTGCAGATAGCCTACGGCGGTCGGATGTTTCCTGAGGGAATCAAGCGTAACCATTGTGATCGCTGCGATCTAGAGTCGAGCGGATGGAGTTAAGTCAAGTATTAATTAATTGATAGTAGAGTTAAATATGTCGAGTTAGCCAAATTAGAGTTAATCAATCAAAGTAAATCAATCAGAGTTAATCGGAGAAAATTTGGTTTATATCGTTAAGTATGTTTTAAAAGGGGTCAAGTTGTGTTAAGCATTGAATCAGCAAAACCCATTGTATGCACACTATCGTTATTCGATAGTTAAAACACTGACTATCGAAGTTGACCAATACGATTGTTGGTATGGAAAGTCCGGGATCGAATTATATTCGGAAACCATTCCGACCAACAAATACGTGTAGAGATCAGAAGATGATCGTGATGGAGCATTGAAGACCGTGGATCTTCATAAGCGGAAGGATTACTTATAATCCCTGGCTTAACGGCCTGAGATAAACTGTGATTCTGTCGTGGTCGAAATCCACGGGTTGCAAGGACTTCTGGCTACTGATCCATGGGGTGATTCCTATATGAGATGCAGTAGGAGAGTGCCTTCGGTTCATCCTGTTCCTGGATGACTTGTATGGACGGATGTCTGACAGAGTATTTCCAAAGGGATCGCGTACGTTGATTTCTTCAAACGTACATAGTTGGGTCGCTCCTAACCAGGGTATTTTTGTGGACGTCAATTAGTGATATCTGGCGGATTTGACGATGTGGCATTCAAAGTGAATGGTGACCAAGTGTTCCAAAAGGAAATTCAAACCTCAAGCCTCATCAATCGGGAAATGACAGAAATCGGGCAGGCAGCATGGCTATGTGGGTCGCTCCCATTAGGGTGTATAATCACCTATCTAGAGAAATTCCTTTTGTTTCTTATTCTATCGATTCTGCCCATTCGGGAACGGTGGTTTGAGTCCAACCGTTGGTGATATACATTCGATACACTCAACCGAAATGAGTGGTCAGTCATGTGAGGGCCGGGTTGCAAGACGTTCTTGTTGAACCCTGTGTATTCGCCTCTAGAGATACATGTGCGGAAGGTGGTCCCATACCTTGTCAAGTCGGAAATCCAATATCCAATAAGCGCCCGCGGTTTTCGATTGTATACTATATACGGGGAGCGTGAGATGCAAGCGTTCCTCTAGATTTGTTAATTATTTGTATCTAGACATTATCATAATATCAGATTCAAGATATTGATGTCGAAACTGGTTTGGGTTTTCGTAAGGTAAAACCCGTCCGTGTTTATGTGTGGATTGGTCTTACGATTATCTTTTTCTTTCGAAAGGATTTTACCATAAAAATCTTGTTGTGTGATACCTTAATGTTGTGCGAGTTTATCTCACTCTGGTTCACCAGACTGACCCGGTATTTTGTAAATGCTCGGGTTAGCCCGAGGTGTACAGGTTCAGGATATCAGGTACTGAGAAGTCCAGAGATGAGTTGGAGATGATTCAGACATGTGAAATATAGAATTTATTCCGCTGTGTATATGAGGACAGATTATCAAACTGTCCAGCTGTGTGTTGTACTCTGATATTGTAAGTATTTTCAAGCTTTTAGTAAAGATTTATTTCTGTATTATATTTTGTTCCGCTGCGATGTGAGACTCTGTGTTGGTTCTTCTTCTTCTTCTATTCTAACTTTCTATCTTTCTTATCTCACCCTCTAATTTCTTTCTAGACGCTCCAGTGTTTTCGGTATTTGGAGGATCGGTATAAGATACGGTAAAAGTATTTATATCGATTTTCGGGGCCGAAAAACTCTGGGTCGTTACAGTGGTATCAGAGCTATTGGTTGAGTAGTAACCTTAGCTCTGTGGTGTAACTCGATAGAGATTGGGTTAGTAATACCCTAGATCGAGATTAAGTGTATTTATATGAGAGCGTATTTGAAAATGTTATATGCAAATGGTTTGTATTGTGTTTGTTGATTGATTCGAGTGTTGAAAAGCATAGAACTGGCAATGGATACGGTATTGTTTATATAAAGAGGGTAAATGAAATAATTTTACCCAAGATATATTTTTATAGAAAAGAGAAATAATTTTCTATAGTAATGTTGGGTGTTTGGTTGTTTGTTCTGATTAATCTGTTTTGGAATCAAATTTGAAATGGGAAATAAAATTGAATTGATTAGAAAATCAATTCGCCAATTGAATCACATATGGAAGAAAATCTGAACCTGGTTAGGTAAAAACCAATTCAAGAATGAATTCAAATTGAGTAAATGAATTGGGGTTTGAAAATTTATCGGATAAATAAATTTGAATTCAAATTAAGTAGATTACCATTTGGATTTTTAATTTTCTTTTCGAAGAAATTGAGGCCCAGAGTGGCAGTGGTAGTCGCGTCGATCGAGCCATGCAAAGGGAGTGCTGGAAAAATTTTAGATTTTTTTTTAAAGTTTGAATTTAATTCAAAGAAATGATTTTAAAATAATTCGAGTCGGAATATTCTTCTTACTTTGCAATTTCGAGGACGAAATTATTTTAAGGGGGGAAGAATGTAACATCCCAGATTTTTCGGTCATTTAAATTCGAATATTTAAATGAATTTATATCTTATATTTAAATTATAACAGATTTTTAATCGAATTTATTTATTTAAAATAGAGTTCGAATATATATATATATATATATATTAATTTAAAACGATACTCTGCTTTGTGTAAATTTGACTCCTCTACACAATAAAATTCTATTCACTGAAATCCATTACATGTTAAATGTGTACAACCTTTTATTCAGTTATTGGGAAACTAGTCAGGCATGGATCTCGTCGTAGAACTTGCCATAAAATCAACTTAATACATATATTCTGTAATTAGGCATTTATTAACTAAAGTAGGCTAAGAAGAGAAGTACAGTTATACAAGTATTTCAAATTTAAAAGCATTTCAAGTTCACTTTTACAACAACAAGTAAGAAATCAACATTTAAACTACCAGGCCAATCCATTTGAAAATACCATATACCTCCTATTTAAAACACTACCCATCAGGACCTAATTAACTAAAATAACATTCATTAACAATTATGTTTGCAAAACCATTTGAAATCTTGCTGTAAACAAAAAAAAAAGGGAAAATTATGAATAAGATATATTACTTCATTGTGAATCCCATTGTTGTTATAAATGCATGGTTTTAAGACACATATTAAACTAAAGTGAATGATTGAGTGCAAAACTTAGGTTTAGGAATTTAGCTCAAGTTCGGTCACACTCTTAGACCAGCAGAACAATCAATATATAAAGTATAACCAAATAAAATGGAATCTAATATAATTTCAGTGTGGATATTATAAACCAACTCAACATCTCTACTGTAAAATTTTAACTTTCAACTCAAATGTTATTATGTATACTCAAAACAACACCCAAGGTCGTAAAATCCATAAGCATTGTACAAGAGAATTCATATTTAAAAATCAGATCGAAACATATATATATATATATATTCATTTCAACAAAGTTACAGAACTATATCATGTACAGTTAATCTCAAATCTCAGACCCTATGACAAGCCAAAACAAAACAGAAAAAATAACATGACTAAAAGGATTACATGTTTCTACATCAGCAGTTTTTCTAAGAAACCCATTGATCCGTCATCTCGAACAATCGATCTGCGACAAAGAAAAGAAAGGGAACCCATTAAAAGGGTAATTTATAACAACCTATGAACAGAAAAAGGAAAAGAAAAAAAAAGGGAAAAAATGAGATCATAAAATCTGTATCAAATAAATAATTCACATGTAGACAAATGGCTAAGACAGCTATGGTAATTAGACAGTGCGTAGCATAGCTGTGGGTATAAGATATACTCACATATCAGATCGAAAAGCAAGATCATGAGCACAAATCTATGTGTATATTTCTGATCATATACATGGGAAACGAACATCTAAGGTATAGGATAGGAGCAGCTAAGACAGAAGAAATAAATTTATCAAATCAAACAAGGAAATTGACAACCATAGATCATGAATAGTAAAAACAAGACAACACAAAATTAATGCAGCAAATTTGTACAAAATAAATCAGCTAAAGGAAGCAGATATGAATGGCTAGGACTGTATACATCAACAGCTAAGAAATGTCTGGAATAGCTAGCATACACAGTAAATTCACATGCAATATCTGGGGAAAAACTCTACCTAAAAATATATGTTCAGTTTCAAAAAAATCTATGATCTGAATGACAGGACATAGATGAACAAGCTAATATAAAATTTTATCCATACATCAAGGATAAAGAACAACAGCATAACCAATAGGGATCTATTTATCCAAGGTACGGCCAAATCGAACAAGTAGACTGTATATGTATTTTCTTTTCATCTGATCTACACAGTCAGGATCCATTTCGAACCAATCGAAATGTGCTGAAATTCTTATACCAAAAATCTAAACAAAAATCTAAGTACAGATTCGAATTCAATTGAAGTAACAATTCGGCCAATTGATGGACATGGTGCTTATCTAAAATCAAAACCCCAACTATAAATACACACATTCATACAATAGATTTCCATCCATTCGAAACAAACCAACATAAATTATACCAGAGAAGATAAATCAAAAACAAAGTATTTTAGCAGTTAAAAATCGAGAGAAAACTTAGCTTTCGCCGTTCGCAGTGAAGACCAGGCCTCGAGTTGGTTCGCTTGTTGTGGTTCTGGAAGGCTTGGGGTTGCTCGACAGTGGGGTGGCGAATCGTCGGAGGAACTCGAAGGGGGTGCGACGCCATGATTTTTGGTTTTGGCTAAAGGAATTGGGAATTAGGGTTTCGGGTTTTTGATCAAATTTTTGTGGCGGCTGAGTGAATGATCGGAAGAAAGGTGATTGAGGGTTTTAAAAGGAGGCGGGTCGGGTTGGATTTGTTTGGGCCGGCTGATGAGGTAAAAGCCCATTTATTTTAAAAAAAGGAAATCCATATTTTTAAAAAAGTTTAAATTTTTTTAATACGTTTTCTCACTCATACGATCTCGGATTCAGGCGCGGTCAGTTGCGTTGGGACCGTGGAGACGAGCACTTCGAGATGGAGCAGGTCTGGGCCGGATCTGAAGTAACGGGAATTTTTATTTGAATTAAACGACAGTTTAATTTGATTAAAACAGACTGATGATCAACTGATTCAAAATCCAGGTGAGTTAAACTCACTCAGCCTCCTCGTTTATATTCTATATAAGCTGGGTATTTTATTTCTGCGTGTTCTGATTGTTAGAGGTTGACTGTTAGGATATATATGGTTGATTCATCGATCGTTTAAATTTAGAATTACCCACTGTTTGGGGATGACCCTTCACAAAGTAACTCCTTGGGTTGATCACGTTTATAAACATGTTTGAAATTATTGGAACTGTTTGAATTGGATGTTAGTTGATTTGATAATTGGCAGTAAATGGCCAAATGTGAGGTTTTAACGTCATTCGACCCGTCAGGTGAATTGACGTATTTTTAAAAAGTTATAAATTCATTTATAACTAGATTAAAGTTTTTTTTCAAATTATTTTGTACGGATTGGAAATTCACAAGGAATATTTTTAATCGAGTTATCAAGAAAATTTAGTTAAATAATTTAAATCAATTGAAAAGCAGAAATCAAGAATTTTCCATGGATCAAAAGGAAATAATTGTTTTCAAACAATTAAAAAGTGACTTTAATTAATTAAGTTAATTAATTAATTTGAGAAAAGGGGAAATGACAATTGGAATTCAGTTAATAGTTAACTGATGTGTATGGTGGCTAAAATTCACCATTTGCGAGTAAAATGGACGAAGGAAATAAATATCGGTTTAGATATTCGTTAAAGTTTAACGACTAGTGTTGGATATTAGTTAATCTTTGATTAACTAAAATCTAAAGGAATAATTGAATTGGTTATTGTGAATAACCTGGATTATTATTAAGTAATCATGTAGACATGATAATAATGCTATATTTGGTTAAGATTAATGTTAACTATATTTTAATGTAGTAGATGTCAAAGCAAATTATTCTTTAATTTAAAATGATTTGAAGTAGTGAAGTCAATTTAATGCCAAGTAAGAATTTTAATAAAGGGATTTGTAAATCCAAGTTTCAAACACGATTTGATAAAAGGGGAATCAAATTAACAAGGGATTAACTGACAATGAGGTTTAGCCAAAAAGGCGGTAAGGTTTTATTATATGTTGTCCAAGTAGATGGAATCAAATCATTTGACGAGGGATTGTCATTATAAGTCAAAGGGGTTTAAAGTGAAAGGATACTTGAAGATTAAGTGATGTTTTAAGGAATGTTTACTTAAATAAAGGAATTAAGTAAAAGACCTTAAACCAGGATTTCAAATAAAATATGGGTAAAAAACCAGATTGAAACCCAAAAAGAGAAAAAGGGATTTCTGAAGTTAGTGGTCGAACTAATGTTATTCTGAGGTAAGAACGGGTCAATCAAGGTCTGAGAGGTAACTAAAATACCCCAACTTGATGGGCTTCACTATTATCAAGGAATAGTATTAGTTTAGAACGAGTGAAGTGTTGAGAGTGGTTTTATCCTATACGAGAATATCAAAATTGATGCAAGGTTTTGGAAATTAAATAATATTACGATATGAGTTCAAAAGAAATAAGAATGTTGTTTTCAAATTATAGTAAACATTTGTTAGTCAATTAGAACTAATCGAATATAGTTAGAGTTAGTCAAACCAAGTTATCTAGGGAAGTTTCCATTGCGTACGACTGCTAGCGTAATTCGCAGGGCTGCAGATAGCCTACGGCGGTCGAATGTTTCCTGAGGGAATTAGGCGTAACCATTGTGATCGCTGCGATCTAGAGTCGAGTGGATGGAGTTAAGTCAAGTATTAATTAATCGATAGTAGAGTTAAATATGTCGAGTTAGTCAAATTAGAGTTAATCAATCAAAGTAAATCAATCAGAGTTAATCAGAGAAAATTTGGTTTATATCGTTAAGTATGTTTTAAAAGGGGTCAAGTTGTGTTAAGCATTGAATCAGCAAAACCCATTGTATGCACACTATCGTTATTCGATAGTTAAAACACTGACTATCGAAGTTGACCAATACGATTGTTGGTATGGAAAGTCCGGGATCGAATTATATTCGGAAACCATTCCGACCAACAAATACGTGTAGAGATCAGAAGATGATCGTGATGGAGCATTGAAGACAGTGGATCTTCATAAGCGGAAGGATTACTTATAATCTCTGGCTTAGCGGCCTGAGATAAACTGTGATTCTGTCGTGGTCGAAATCCACGGGTTGCAAGGACTTCTGGCTACTGATCCATGGGGTGATTCCTATATGAGATGCAGTCGGAGAGTGCCTTTGGTTCATCCTATTCCTGGATGACTTGTATGGACGGATGTCTGACAGAGTATCTCCAAAGGGATCGCGTACGTTGATTTCTTCAAACGTACCATAGTTGGGTCGCTCCTAACCAGGGTATTTTTGTGGACGTCAATTAGTGATATCTGGCGGATTTGACGATGTGGCATTCAAAGTGAATGGTGACCAAGTGTTCCAAAAGGAAATTCAAACCTCAAGCCTCACCAACCGGGAAATGACAGAAATCGGGCAGGCAGCATGGCTATGTGGGTCGCTCCCATTAGGGTGTATAATCACCTATCTAGAGAAATTCCTTTTGTTTTTTATTCTATCGATTCTGCCCATTCGGGAACGGTGGTTTGAGTCCAACCGTTGGTGATATACATTCGATACACTCAAGCGAAATGAGTGGTCGGTCATGTGAGGGCCGGGTTGCAAGACGTTCTTGTTGAACCCTGTGTATTCTCCTCTAGAGATACATGTGCGGAAGGTGGTCCCATACCTTGTCAAGTCGGAAATCCAATATCCAAAAAGCGCCCGCGGTTTTCGATTGTATACTATATACGGGGAGCGTGAGATGCAAGCGTTCCTCTAGAATTGTTAATTATTTGTATCTAGACATTATCATAATATCAGATTCAAGATATTGATGTCGAAACTGGTTTGGGTTTTCGTAAGGTAAAAACCGTCCGTGTTTATGTGTGGATTGGTCTTACGATTATCTTTTTCTTTCGAAAGGATTTTAGCATAAAAATCTTGTTGTGTGATACCTTAATGTTGTGCGAGTTTATCTCACTCTGGTTCACCAGACTGACCCGGTATTTTGTAAATGCTCGGGTTAGCCCGAGGTGTACAGGTTCAGGATATCAGGTACTGAGAAGTCCAGAGATGAGTTGGAGATGATTCAGACATGTGAAATATAGAATTTATTCCACTGTGTATATGAGGACAGATTATCAAACTGTCCAGCTGTGTGTTGTACTCTGATATTGTAAGTATTTTCAAGCTTTCAGTAAAGATTTATTTCTGTATTATATTTTGTTCCGCTGCGATGTGAGACTCTGTGTTGGTTCTTCTTCTTCTTTTATTCTAACTTTCTATCTTTCTTATCTCACCCTCTAATTTCTTTCTAGATGCTCCAGTGTTTTCGGTATTTGGAGGATCGGTATAAGATACGGTAAAAGTATTTATATCGATTTTCGGGGCCGAAAAACTCTAGGTCGTTACATTCTCTGTTTTTTATTTTCTTTGTTTATTTCTCCCTCTGTCCATTCTGTTTATTTTTCTTTTTTTGTTTTGATTTGTAACTGTCATATCTTCGTAACTTCTTGGGCTTCCTTAAACTTCCAATTGCAGAATTCATATTTTTCTGGAAATTCACTTCATTTGTATAAAACTCTAATGTTTAATAATTTCCAGATCTTGAATTCAAATTTGCAAATATTTCTGCAATTGTTTTGAAGTTTATTTTCTAATTTTTGAATCTCTAGCAATGCTGAAGCATTCATATCATATCTTGAACACTGTTAATTTGAATTCTAAAATTTTGAAGTTCTGAAAGTTTAATGGAATTTCACACACCACGACTGTTTTGAGTTTCTTCTAATTCATTTTTGAAAAACTTTAAATAATATACTCATTACAGCACATTGCTACTTCTCAGTTGTGATAATTTCATTGGTTTTCCGATTGGCTTGGATATTTTGAATTATCTTTGATAACAGTGATACATCTTGAAATTCATCTTTATTCATGATCATTATGGTTGAAATTTGTTTGTTTGAAATCATCTGAAATTCTTGATATTTTGAATATCACACACCTCTTAAAATTTGTAATTATCAATCTCTGTGTGACTAATTCATTATATCATAGAACTTGACATTAATGCATGTGATTTCAAATAAATTATTTCTTAATTTTTGGATCATGAATATTTTCAAACTTGATGTGAATGATCTGAAACTTTGTTTGGGCTTGTTAATCATATTCTTGTGAAAAATTCTATGAAAATCTATTTTTGTAATTCATTGTTATTTCATAATCAATTGGCTTGAATATTTGTTTGAAATCATTTGAAATCATTTGAAATTATTGATTTCATGAATCTCACACACTTTCTGAATCTGAAATTTACAATCTGGTGTGATCGATTCATTTAATCTTGAAATTTTCATATTCCCTCAAGTGATTTCAAATAAATCGTATTTTTGGATCATGAATCATCTTTTGTGACCATCACCTTGACAAGTCTGACTTGATTTTTTTTTGCTGTTATGATATTGTTTTCGAAAATTCTTTGATGACTGCTTCCTTTGGTATATACAACTTGCTGCTCTGATACTGTTTTTCAAATAACTGCTTGTTTTAACTACTGCTATGATAAATGAAATTAATTTGCTTGTCTTGTTTGCTTGGGTCTTATGATTGAATTTCTGTTTGTATCTGATATCCTGGTTTGTCTCCAGTGCCTTTTTTTACAATCCTCATTAATTGAGACAACAATTGGTATCAGAATTGCTAATTTTTTTTGTATATATTTTTCCTATTCCCTCTTGCTTTGTATAGAACTTTTCAATTTCCTCTTGTAATTGATTTTCAATTTTAAAATTATTTATTGATTATTCATTCAGAAATTGAAATTAATATCCAAATTGAACTGTATTTATAATTCATCAAAATTATTTTCAGTTTTTGAAATTGTGATGAATTGTGACTGCAGTATATTTCACAGCAAGAGGGGATTTTTTTTTTAGAGTTTCATGATGGTTGAACAATTATTATAATGTCTTTGAATTGGCAATTATTTCACGACCATCTCCTTTATCTATCATCTTTCTACCATCCATCGTGATTTTATAATAATGTGGAGAGTTTAATTTTTTTTATAAAAAAAATCATCTTGAATAAACAGTGAAAATATTTGTGATAGAAATTGGACTATGTTATTATTCAGAATTAGTGATAATTGAAAATTTTCAATAATCCCAGTACAGTCGAACATATTTCATAATATAATTAATTTAGAAATTTATTTCACAGTCCATTTCTGTACCTACCACATTTCTATCATCCACATTGGTTTATATACCGAGGAGTTTTTCCTTTTAAAGCTGAAATGATAAATATATAATAAATATATAAGTGTATCTCTAACCTCATTTAAAAATCCAAGCTCTGGTCATGCATGGTTAAGAGACAACTTATAATTTAAGCTGCGACTGACCTCATTTAAAAATCCAAGCTTTGGTTATGCGTGGTCAGTGTGCTCTTAAATAAAAAAAGGGAAAATAATGTACTATAAATTGAAATTAATTTGAAATTCTCCTTTGTGTATAAAACTAGCCTATCAATCCATATTCTAACTTGTGAAATGCGTTGAAATCTTATGACATATTATCATTTGTTAATAGATGGGTATTGGGATTTGAGATTATTCGACTTTGTCACTTAAATTGAATTATTAACTATAGTCCGAATCCATCACTATATTTGTGCTTTATTTTTGAAAATCTTATTGGAAAATAATTGGAATTATTTGTTTGTAAAACTTTCTCTATTTTTATAAATTTTATCGTAAATCCGTCATTCTCCAATGTGAAATATGTCACCTGTTCTCAGATTATTATGATTTTTGTTTGACTGATTGAGATTTATGATGATCGTTCTTCCTTTTAAGCTGAAATTATATTTTCTAGTCATTATTCATCTATATTATAAATTTTGAATCCTTTTGATGATAAAAAAAGGGGGAGAATGGGTTTAGATTTTGATTTATGAGTGAATATTTTATAAATATTTTTTATTTTGAAAAATCATTATTTTTTATTTCTCTTCACTCATGCACAATTATAGGGGGAGATAATAAATAGGGGGAGTTCAATATTTACTGTCAAACACATCTATTGTGCTCAAAATCTTTTGTTTGTTTGTCATCATCAAAAGGGGGAGATTGTTGTATATGACGTAGTTGTATACATAATTATATGATTTTTGTTTGATGATAACAACCAAATAAATATTATTTTAAATGTGTTTGTTACTATACTGTTCTATATATACATCACAGATAGGAATATAATATTTATATTTAAATAGAATACGACTGTATAGACATTCATATATTTATACAGTATTGTATTTAAATTGAATATTATATTTCAATCTTTCAAACAGTACAACTATTTATAACTCCACTATTTAAACACTTCACATGAAATTGTACTTGTATATAAATTGAATACGATAGACAAATTCGTTTAAACACAATAAAATAATATTTTATTTCAAACAAAATTTGTTTATTACAAATATCAGTACAGTTCTCTCTACAATACTCATACAGTCACTATGTCTATACAAATCATATATACATACATTTTCACTTTCATATACAGACACATTTACTGACACTGCTTTATTCACTGTCTTCAGTCTTCACAGCTCTCTGTCAGTCCAGTCATCATCTTCTTACCTGTCACAATGAAACACACACACAGTACACTACAATAGAACTTAAACTGAATACATGTGAATGTAAATTATATTTTTAAAATTTTATTTGGCTCAGTTTTCTAGGTTTGTTTCTCATCATTTTTCATGACTTGATCTGATTCATCTGTGTCTAGTCAGTTTGTATATGTATAACACAGGGACAAGAAATTTTATCTGATGACTGCATATACACACGTGTATAGATATACACGTGTGCACTGCCTCGCCAATCAGTGTGCAACCGAGGAGTAGCCACGTGGTCCATCTCGACTCAATGCACAATCAACACAGAAATTCAAATCAAATAGCACAGTGGCACAAGTAAAAGCAAATGAACTAAAAATGGTCGAGCTCTTCAAAGATCACAATGTGCAAAATAAACAAACACTCAAACTTGTGTGCAAGCCAATAATAAAATACAGGCAGCATCAAGTATAGTTTCAAAAATGTCAAACAAAAGTGGTCAAGCAAACATGATGGAGCTAGAGCAAATGATTCAGCAAGACACGTGGGTGGCACAACAAAGCATGTCTACATACACAAGACAGTGGCATAATCAATGAACACGGCAAGCAAGAAGGTTAACAGCAAATTTGTCTACTTGGCGAGTCATAGCAAAAGGAAATAGTACAGTTTCATGGTTTAGCATAACCAACACAGCATTGTACATGTGTACATGAAAAGATTTAGTGAAAAGGGTACAACAATAGTCATGAGTGCATTGTGTAGCCAACCCAAATCATGCATGATCAAGTAATCACATGGGTACATTGGCAGCTTAACAGCATGGTTGTTTCATGGATGGTGCAGCTACATTAGCAAGTGGTCAAGGAAATAGTGAAAACATGAAAACAACATGAAGAAGGCAATAGCATGTTCAAAACAGTGGAGCTCAACATAAAGTCAAGCCCAGAATATCGTGCGCAAAATCAGTATGGTGCAAAGTGAAAAAGTTTTTTTT
Organism: Allium sativum; assembly: GCA_030737875.1. Taxonomy (NCBI): domain Eukaryota; kingdom Viridiplantae; phylum Streptophyta; class Magnoliopsida; order Asparagales; family Amaryllidaceae; genus Allium; species Allium sativum. The sequence goes on from CM060912.1 coordinate 439,759,281, forward strand.
GTCACAAATGGATATACACAAGACAAGACAACAATTATACATGGTTCAAGAAAAATAGTAATGTGGCATGTTCAAGAAGGATGTGCACAAGGCTGTGGCACATATTTGTGTGCACAGTTTCTTTTGTGAAGCTAGTTTAAGGCTCAGACAAGGTTCAATGTTAGCAAGATATTCAACTACATGTATACAAACTTATATGCACAAGTCACAAGGATGTAGACAAGTAACCAAAGCAGAATTCAAAGAACAAAACTGGATACACAAGTTCATATGGAAGTGGAGTTGTATATGGCAAATACATGTGCTTATACATGCAAGTAACAAGGCCGAATAATCCAAACCAGCATCCACAAAACAGTAGGTACAAAGGTGGTGCTCCCAAATGATATGATTACAAGGCTAAAGATATTGGTTCACACACAGCATCTCGAGTGAATTAAAATTGCATGTATGGCATGTATTTCAAGTAAACAAGGAATGGCAAGAAACCATGTTTCATGACTTTCTAGTTTTTTACAAAGGGCAAGGAGTATTTCAGGGAAATCTCTTTGTGCAAATTAAATCTTCCCAGTTCTTGAAATCGGTTTAATTGTGTTTTATTCATGCATGGGACCAGAGGAATCAAACTAGGCATCACATGTTTTTCTATAGTTTTTTAATCAAGTGACAAGTTTTCAAATTCTTTCCAGAAATGTCAAGCAAACTTTGTGCTATGCAGATTTCTTGATCTCAAATAAATATATGGCAAAAATGTGTTTTGTTTTCCATAAATAGACAGAGACAACTTTTTAAACGCAAGCATGTTTGGGCAAAAATCACAGCGTGCATTTTTGGCAAGAGTTTAATCGGTTTCAAAAAGTCAGGAAATCATTTTTCAATTTCAAATTTGTTTCCTGAAATCAATCATTTTTATCAAGGCAGAAAAATTCAATTTCAACCGAGAATTTCAAAAGAGGAAAGCACGCAAAATCATCTCAAGTCATAATCTGTGAAATCAGAGATCTTTAAGGATTTTAAATCTTATAAATAAACCAATCATCACAGACATATGCGTATCGAAAATCCATGAGAACAATTTGAAGAATTCAAGACAAAATCACTCACAAATTTTCAGGTTTTCAACCGATGGAGAACAATCCCAAACCAATCGAGCAAAGCCACAAAAAATCGAGCATCAGATAAGCTATTCCATCAATTCCAGAAAGCCATCGAAGTCAAAATCGATTTGGGGAAGTATGCAAAACCCTAGTTCTTGAGAAGCCGCCATTTTTATTTTCCAAAGACAATGAGAACGGGGCTAAACCAATTGAGAGAAAGGCTGACCATGTTTTAACAAAGGGGATAACCCTACTTTTAATCTTAGGGTTTTGTTTTAGCTTCTTTATTTTAATTTGTATTGGTTTTTTTTTTTGTTTTTTTTTTTGTTTTTTTTTTGTAAACCGTCTAAATCAGTTTCTAGAGTACTGTAGAATTCTAGGGAATTCAGTCAGGATGTTGACTGGCAGTTTACTAGAGTCTGTAAAATCTAGGGTTACGGATTACGGGTTTGTAATTCGGGAAAATCTGGTCGAGGGAATATCAATTAGTCTAGGGTTTTGAGCGTAGGGTTAGTACAGGAGCAGGGAGTGCGAGTTTACGGTGTCTGTAAGCGGGATCTGTTATTAACTCCTAGTAGAAACCTTAGGAATGCAGCAGTATGCAGGATTTTGCCGAAGCTGGGTATCTCTGTGTGTTATTTTCTTTCTGCTTTTTATTTCTGTTATATTCTGTGATTTGTTTATTATTTAATATCCTATCAGATTTTAAACTCAGCGAAAAACTATGAAAAACCCTATTCACCCCCCCTCTAGGGTTATTCTAGATCCAACATTTTTATCATGGAATCTTATCAAATTTCGCCCTGCGATGTCCCTTTCCACCATGAATACAAATACGATATTAAAATTGCGCATCGTTCTCTATATAATTTATGAATCTCAACCCTAGCCTTGAAACAATTCACTGTAAAATGTCGACTAAAAATATTCATGCCGCACCTTTCACAATTTGTATAGGGTCGAAGAGAATTGAGATGTGAGTTCAATGAATCAAACGATATTAAATTCCATAGAGAATTGAATTTTATTTTATAAATTGAAGATCCATGTCAAGGTGGCCATTGAAATGTCGATTACTAGGAAGATAAAGGAAAAGAGATTAGTAGTTTTAGGTTTAGAGTAGAAATAAAAGGGTCTATTTAGGCTAATGAATTTAAGGTATTTTATTAGTATGCGTAATAGAGGATCCCTAGGTTACAAAATTTAAATATTATTTATAAGTTAGATTTCTAATATCTTTCCGTGCCCGTCTCATTAATTATACATTACCTGAAATATAGTCTTTTCATTAGCACGAAACCCATTGGATATTGTTAAATTTGCTAATGAATACTTATACTATGATTTCATCAGCCATAAATATCATGTGGACACAATTAGCATTTTTTTCCATATGCATATAGCATTTACCTCAATCTCCATATATTCATCATTTTTTTTGAATTTAAAAGTTCATTAAATTGATTCATACATTAATCAAATAAATTATATTAAAATAATTAACTTTCTTTTAATTCAACTTTCATGAGTAACAAATCTTCTCGTTTTGATTACTCAAAATTTTAGCCATAATTTATAATAAACTCACATATCAAATTCAAAGATAATTATTGCATTAGTTTTTAGTGTTTAGTTTCAACTGCAATTAAATCCGATTAAGTATATCTTTAATTACAATAAATTGGTTTGATTAAAATTCAATTCTTTTTTTTATTTAACCAATCTTGAATTTATAGATATAGTTGACTTTTTTTGTTTATATCCTATTACGTTAGCAACTTCTATTTATCATTTAATGTACTGTAACGAAATACTTAATTACAGTTAATTGCGATCAATTTATTTATCATAACTTAAATTTGATTGAATCTCTACTTATTAGAAGAATTTAGTACGTCGATCCACTTGAGGTAAGAAAAAATTATAAACCCAATCGACGTATTTAATACTTGTCTAATATAAGATTATTGATGGTCGCTCCTAACCAGTTATATTCTCTACTCTAATAGACGATAGTATCTGTTAATGCTCTTTATTATGGTAGGTCTCATGGTGGGCGTTACAAATCACTTTGAATTTAATTGTTAAATGTTATGAGTTTAACATTTTGATTTTTTTTTAACCACTTGTATAGTACTCTATTTCTTAGATAGATAATTATCCTTTTGCGGTTACGATAATTGTATGTTATCTGCCTTTTTAGTTTTCAGTAGAGGCTTCCAAAGTTGCCTCGAAACAACGGTTAAATACCGTAATAATTTTATCTAATGAATTTTATTCGTTGTAGTCCACCAAATCAAAACACTTTCTGTGTTTGAATAGGAAACTTAAATGCTTGGATTAACGAAAATGTTATGCATGGTTGATATTTGAAACGTTCCACTCTTCCCTTTTTTCCATTTAAATTTACGATTTGTCATGTTATCGTTATTGAAAGTGAAATATATTTTAAATTTCACAATGAATTTGCATAATAGCACAACCAACAATGACTTGCTCAGTTGAAGAACTAGTTGTTGCGCAATCAGATCAAAATGTGACTTGTTAGCTTTTCCTTACCTAGTTCGAAGTAATTTAGTTGCTGGTTCGATAAACCTAGACTAGTTTTGTTGTTGTTGTTGTTGTGTGTTTTTTTTTTTTTTTTTTTTTTTTTTTTTTTTTTTTAAATCTTCGTGTACACCTGGTCAACCACGGAGTACTCGCTCCACACTTTTATCTCTGCCGATACTTTTCATCTTCTCGCTTTATATAAAATTTAGCAAATAATCATAAACTAAACCCCTAAAAGGAAGTTAATGGCCGTAATCGCCCCCGCCACAGTCCCTACCCAACCCGTCGTCCCTTCCTCTTCCGAATCCTCCGCGGTCGTCGATGATCAAAACTGGGCGGAACTCCCTGAATTAATCATTGTACTAATAGTCGATCTTCTAGGCGAAGAAATTAGTAATTTGGCGTGTTTTAGTGCGGTGTGCTCGTATTGGCGTTCAGTAATGCGGAATCATATTCAGAAATACAAACCAAAAATTCGGTTTCCATGGCGTCTTCTGGAACAAAATAGTGTCGATGCTCCCAGGTCTACTTTCCGCTTTTACAGTTTCATCAATCGAAGGCAATACTCCATTGGTTTTCCGATTCACTTACCTAGGCGGATCGTGGGACAATCAAATGGATTCATTGGCCTGGTAGCAAGAAAGAGGAAAGAGCTCCTTCACGTATACAATCCTATCACAGGTGCTCACTTCACCTTCCCTAGTATCAAATATTCTAAGTTGCCCTTCATTAATTTCATCGTGAATACCACTGTTGAGAACCGCAATCGAAGTGTACACGTTGCATTTTTATCGTCTTGCATCAGTGACACTGAGGGTCAATTGCTGGTAAGTGTTGCAAAGGTTGGGGATACCAAATGGAGGCACTTTAATCTCCAAAAATATAACAAGATAGATGCTTATGGTATTTATGATATAATGATTCACAAGGACCGTCTTTATGTTGTCACCAAAAAAGCTGAACATATGGTAGTGTTTGATCTCAACAGTACTAGCTATGATTCAGACCAACTGCATCCTGTTGCTGATTTGACCATGGTTCACAAAGTTGAAGATGTAAGTTGGACTAAATTTGTGGAGTCGACCGACAAAACTGACTTGTTCTTGATCATGTTTTGGATGATGGTTGGTAGAACTGGTTTAATCCGTAACGTTTTGAGGTTTGATGAACACCAAAATAAATGGGATGTAGTAGATAGTATTGTATTTGTATATTCACAATTTGGCTTATATCGTCCCAAGGGCATCTGGCTGTACAAGGATTGTAGACTGGAAATCCCTCCTGTGATCATTTATGACAAAGTTGAAGACATGTTAGAAATTAATGCAATAAACGAAGCCCAAGTAGAGTTAAAGATTTGCAGTTGTGATGATGATACAAGCAAGCGGTGGTTTTTGCCTACCTTTTGAGGGTGGCTTTTTTCTTTTTTCTTTTTTCTTTTTTTTTTCTTCAATTTATGTATTATTTTTATTTCATTTAATTGATCCTCTGCCTTGGCATTATATTATACTGGTTTTTATAATCTAATTCTATTATCATTTCATCATTTTCCATGCATGTAACTGCAAAACCCGTAAATTTTGTTTTAACATTGTTACCACTATATCAATTTTTTAGCTAACTTCTCTTCCACGACCAACGTCCCCCATGGTCAAACCACATGTTTTGGTTGTATGTTTATGAATTCAGATAATGAATAACATTTGTCGAACCTTGAATATACTAATATCTGTGATGGGTCCGGTCCGTGCACCCTAAGAAGGGGGGGGGGGGTGCATATATGTATGTATATGTGTGTGTATAAGATAGATATATAAATTGATGTACACATACTACACCATAACGACCATTTGGTAATGCTTAATTTTTTTTTCCATTTGCCAACACTTATTTGTGTTGTATTAATCACAAAAATATGCATTGCTATGCTAGAAATGCATGACTGAGAATACATAATTACAAAAGAAAATGTCAATACTTATTTGCGTTGGTAAGCCTGGTTAAAGTGAAATTAGGGGAATATTCTGGGGGCAAAAAAGTAATCGAGCTATTGTTTTCTTTGTGGCCCTATCGCTTCTAAACGCTTATCATCCTTCAACATACACCTGCTTCTTCTTTTTTTTAAAAAAAAAGCCGAACCGGTTCAAGTCGAATTGCGATTTTGAGGCTAGTTAAGAGTTGAGGGAATTAAGGGGAGATTACTCTGTTTCACTCTTAAGAAATTTGTTTCAGCTATTTGGAGGGAAAGAAATACTCGTATATTCAAACCAGAAGATGCTAGAACTAATGATCAGTTCAAGAAAAATATGAAATTGGAATTGCGGGAGGGGTTGAATCAGCTTGGCTTCACTTTTGATCCGGGCATCGTGAGTTTACTGCTTTAACTTCTAATGTAATTGTGTGTGTGACTGTGTTCTTTGTTGTTTTCTTTGTGCTTGATGCGCCATGTTACTATGTTTTCTTGTGTGTGTTGTATTTTTCCTTCTTTTCTCCAGTGCATTAATAAAGTGGTACAGGTCCACTCAACCCTGTCGGCCATGCCAAAAAAAAAAAAAAAAAGAGTTAAGGGAATTTCAATTGATTTCCGAAGTAATTTCAGCTTGCTCCAGCGTACAGCCTTTCTAGTCGATTTCCACATCAGTTTGTGAATCAGTCTCAATTTAATTCGATTTTGACTTAAGAGTTAGGGAATCGTGACATGATTTCAAATTCAGAATCGAGACATTCGATGTTGACTTCAGATTCGAAGGAATCGTGATATCAGGTTAGCTTTCAAGCTATTCGAACTTGGCTTCAGAGAATCATGATTTTGATATGAGTTGTGCATGTTATTAATGTAGAATTATCTTCCAATGTTTAAGTAAGGATTAAACTGTCTTACTGTTTCATGCTGCAGTTGAAGCTTTACCATTTTGTTTGTTTATTTTATTCATCAATGAAAACTAAAAGTTTAGAGCATATTCCATATTGTTCTTATTCAAGGTCCTAAGATCGAAGGCAAGATATCCTAAAGTAAAACCCAGCACTTCCATAAATTCATAGATTTTGTATTGACAACACAAAACTGATGTTGCAGATGGCCCATATCTCTTATAAGTTCTGTCATCTTATCAAACTAACAACATTGTACCATTAAGTTTAAAATCATTTGTAGCATGACTATAGTTATTATGTTCCAAAGCAGTCAACTTTCTTTTGTAAGATGATGCGGCAGACATATTTCCCTGTGTGTAACCATTCAAGAATATCATTACCCATACTATTAATATAAATATTAGATGATTGCATGTTCAGTAAGCTTATAATTTACCATCAGTAGTCTTAACCCTTTTAGCATTAGGAGATGACTTATCACTAATTTTGAGAACTCTACTGGTCTTGAAGCCAATTTTCTTTTTAGAAGACGACGTTACAGACATATTACCAATGTGCGATCATGTGTACGTGTATATCCATTCAAGAACATTTATATAGCGAAGCGCAGATTTTTTTTATTGTTATTTTCAAATAACAAAAGGTCTTTGTTGTCTCTTTTCATATTCAAGGGAACGTAATAGAATTATGTTATATATATATATATATATATATATATATATATATATATATATATATATATATATATATAGGCAAGCGTTCCGTTGCACCCAAAAATGGAGCACCTCAAAAGCTCCTTGATTTCCATCTCTCATTTATATTGAAGAAAGTGAGTGAGAAGTGAGAGAGTTAGTGGAAGGAGAGAGAAGGGGAGTTAGTGGGAAATGAGTGGTGGAAAAGTGGGAGGCTAAAGAGGTGCTCACTATTTGGGTTGCCATTGAACCTGCCTCATATATATATATATATATATATATATATATATATATATATATATATATATATATATATATATATATGAGAAGCATAAATACATATAAATAAAGAATGCTGGGGCTGATAGGTTTCGTCTTGTATGCATAATATTCCTCCATTTGGGACCATGGGTTCCTTTGTTTTGTATTTGGGCTTGTTTAGGATGTATGTGTCATCATCTTCTTTGATTAGGCTATGGCTGGCTGTGATGTTATAGCCACAAGATGGCCAGATACACACATTCTAAGCTAAAAAAATTGTACTGCCCTATTTCAACGAAACTTATTTTGTAATAAACGAGTTACATTATCATAAGGATATATTTCTAGTACCAATTATTTTATATATAAATGTACTATATAATACTCAAAGTATTGTACACTTTTTAAAGTTAATAAGGTCTATGTTATTACATTGCAGGATGACAGTTTTGGTTGAAGAAAACCATCATTTTTAGGCCATGTAGCTGAACAGACTTAGCTTTTTGACCAAACTTCCTTTCTCCTCCGTAAAACTCATTCCAGGATTTTTGTAAGTTCATAGCTGTCGTTGCTCTCTTCATTATTCCATTACTTGCATTTATTTTTGATAACCAAATTCTTATCTTGATATTATTTAAAGTTTTCATCCTGTTAACCTTAGCAAGGAAAGCACACATAGCCATTTAGGACTAGTAATCCTATTCCATACATTAGACACCACTATTGCATAATTTTTTTCATTCTCAGGTAATCCGAAGCAGGATTAAAACTGAAAATACTATTGCTATCAGCATACCACCACTAAGTATCCTGGTGGTCTTGTCCCTAATTATTTTTATGGATACAAAGTGGAATAAAACTGGTGTTGAGGCTTCTCCTCCTATATAAACATAATTTAAAGGAAAAGTCTATTGGGACACAAATTGGTGACACAAGATTTGATACATAAATTCTGGATCATCGGATCTCCCCTTGAATCCCACTTTCATGTAAAGACAAAAAAAATTCAATAGTCCACAATTTGTATATCAAATCTTGTGTCACCAATTTGTGTAAATAGCCGCTCCCTGGCTAATGTTCAAAATTTCAGTGAAATATTTCTAATTTATCCACGAATCTCTCCTTACATCAATGTTATTCTTTTTTTCTACTTTTATTTCATAGAGCTTTTTGCATCTTTTTATCTTTCTGTTAACATCAACAGCCAAGTATAAGAGATTTTGGTTCCCTCTTTTACATGCAAAATTTCTTCCCTCTATGAACTATTCCCATCCACCGTGACAACATACATCTGTGTAAAACTCTCCAAATAAGTTTCATAGCCACAATTATTGTAGTATCTTCAAACTTTCTCAAACCGATCCCTCCTTCCAGTTTATGCTGCCTTACTATATTCCAACTCGCTATATTTTTAACCTCCATCCACAAAATGTAACCGCGTACACATTTAGTTTTGCAAATACTACTCGGATGCAACTACCCGATCTACATCCAATAAGAAAAACCATGCCGTACATGAATGTTTTGATTAACTCCAACCTCCCACTTTATCCAAAGGGGCCTAAACTTGAACTTGAGTTTCTTCATTAGTTAATTTGGGTCATTACAGTGTTGTAAATATACAAAGACCTCAATTTGAAGTTAATGGATAGTATTTGCAGCTTTTGGGCTCTGTGCCATATTTATACAGTAATGGTTTCACCCTTCACTTGTCATTTTATTAGTAAACATATTGTACCATTTTCTATCCTATGTTTGGGTTAACATGATAACGATGCTACTTATGCTTTTACCTTTGCTTCCACAATTTTGAATGTTTCTAAATCTTGATTATTGCTAAATTGAAAATACAACATATATAACATTGTCTTGTGCATGTGTATGTATTAATGTTAGGGTGGTGTTTGTTTATTAGAGTTGCTGGAAAAATATGAATTATTTAAGCTTTATTGAATTTCATTTATAGTACTACACTATGTCCTTACTAATTTAAGTTTTGGTCCTTAATAACTAAATAAGAAATCGGCACAATATAAGTTATTTTGACCTCATAATATGTCAACTTCTTTATTCAGTTTCTGATTTACTTGACTATGCAATGCTTGCTTGGAGAGCTTGGTGAGTGAAAGTGTGTAGATTATAATGAGGTAATGTTGACAGTCTGTGCATGTTTTTGTTACTGGCCATAAAGCAACTTTTTTTTAATGTAAGGGTTATGAGTCTGTCTAGGCTTGGTCTTTGAAATTGAGCTTAGCTCAATCAGAAAACCAAGCTAAAGCTCAATCCTAGAACTTAGCTAAATCTCAGTGCAAGAACTTGAGCCCTAACACTAAGCAAAACTACGGGTGCGTTTGGTTTATCATTTTCAAACTATTTTCAGTTTTTAGTTTTGAAAAACGATGAAAACTCGTTCCTTTTACCATTTTGAAAAACTCATTTTGAAAAATTATTGTTTTTGAAGATGGGCCTAACAAAGAAAACTCAAAACAAGTTTATTTTATTTTCACGCTTTTGAGGCTCACTTAAAAATTCAATACCCAACACCCAAAACGCAACCAAATACGTTCGTATAACCTAGCTTTATTTTCTTACCTCAAAAAACAGCTCGCAAATTTGACGATCGTCAACATCAGGTAAAATCGTGATTTCCTATTTCGTTTATACTTCCTTTGATTCAATTTTACTACATCATCTGGATTTTTGCAATTTGTTAAAGCATTTTCTTCCTTCTAGTGCGAGTTAGGGTTTTGTGGACCGCTTTTAATTTGGTGTTGTTCTAAGGTAAATTCTTTGATTCATTATATTGTTGTTTGCTAGAATGCTTCTATTTTTGAATTATGATGTAAATCCTTTAGGGTGCGTTTGGTTAAATATATTTAAATATAAACATGATGTATGAAACCGAACAAATTGTTCTTAATTGATGCTTGCAATGTTTCTATTTGAATTGAATACCTGGATTAATAGGTTTTTAATTGAATTGACATTAATAATGTATGGCATGTAATTGACTGCTAAATTGGTGTGCAGATTAAGCCAATGTGCATAAATAAATAGTTGCTTAAACAATGCTGAAAATTATGATGATTATACACTGAATAAATGGTAAAGTTTATAAATTTAACTGAGATATGATTTAAGGCAAATTATATTTCAACCCACTAATTTAGTTAGTAGCCCCCCAAATCATGAAATAGTTGGTAAACCCCAAAATTTAGTTAGTAGCCCCCCGTTTCTTAAAAAAAAAACCAAAAATACCCTTCCACGTAGGGAGACTACGTGGTTTTTCAGTGTACCTCGTAGCTGTTCTACGTGGTTTGTCAAAGTACCACGTAGTTGATCTTCGTGGTTCATTCATGGACCACGTAGAGTTACTACGAGGTTCGCCGAAAAACCACGTAGTACAACTACGAGGTATTCAAAAAACTGGAAAAAAATTATAACGGAAAAAGGGTATTTTGGTCATCATATTTTTTTGATGAAATGGGGGGCTACTAACTAAATTTCTGGGTTGAAATAGAATTTGCCATGATTGAATTCTTGTAAACGTTTAAAAACCTTGCCGAATGAAGACTTTAATGAATCAAGGCAGTAAATAACATTGTTTAATTTCAACATCCAAACGAATTTAATGACTGGAATCCAGCATTACAATGTCAGTCCATATGAAATTGCAAGGTCAATAAATACTTAAATATTTCAACTCCTGTCATAAAATGAAACGAGAGATCTTTATAATTTTATCAATGGTTTGTAATATAGGACATTTTAATGGGGAAATAGAGTGAATATAAAACTCACTCAAGATGGTTCATAAATTCTCAGTTTTTTTGACGTATAGAGTCTATAGACTGCAGCGTTATGTGCTTCCTTATTTGATAGTTTATCAAGTACCTCTAGTAGAAGGGTCATCAGAAAATTTGGATGATACTCTTTTTAGTCAATCTTAGCCACCTTTCAAAACATGAGTATGGCATGGACTGAGTTGCATTACCAAAAAAATAATAAAAAAATTGCAACTGAGTTGCAACTCTGTTTCCAAACTGAGCTGCACTTGCAATTCAGTTTTCGAAAAGTGGTGATGCAAATGCGGGGTTTGAATATTGCATAGTTCTATATTACTAAGATATTTGCATTAGACACGGTTGAACTTGAATAACTAAAGTCGTTTATTATTGGTTAATAGATGTAAGAGAAGGTATGGTTTCATTCCCGTATGACTTTTATTTCATATTTCTTTACTTAAGAGAAGCTTCTCAATTGATCCACATTTCTTTCATTTTTGGCATATATTAGGAATAAAGTATATTTGTTTTTATTTTTTAACGACGAATAGATAAAGGGATTTAAAATCTCACCGCTACTATTTATCAAACCAATACAACATATATCTGTGAGTCAACTGTGACGACCCCAAACCCCGATAAGACGGTGGCGAGGGTAATCTTTGGAATATAACACATAAACAGATAACAGCAGAACAGAAATAATTAAATACACCAGATAATGTATAATAGAATACACTGGATAAACATAATCATCAGAGTTACACAGTATATAGGATCATACTTAGTACAAAATACAGTTCAGCTTTACATAAAATGTCTACAGCGGAAAAGAAAACATAATATGTACAACAGGAGCTGAACAACATAAAAAGAGATAAATGATAGAATCCATCTTTAGCTCCAGCTATCTAGAAAGAGCCTGCTAAAACCTGAATACAAGGTTGCCCATGTAGAAAAAGGGGCACCCGAGTTTGCAAGTGAAACAAACTACGAGTCAGTCATGAAACTGGTATGAGAAATCTACTTAACATATTTTACAATATGGCTAATCACAGGACCACGCCACTTTCGCGGAACGGGATTACTCCATTGGATTGCCAGTGCTTTAAAACAAGTAAATCTTTTAAACATCGCAATGCTTTTTATAAAAATGAAGCCATTATAAGACTCAGTTCTCATCACACAATGCAACACAAACCGGAGGATAGAGTTTTACCTTATAATGGCCAAAATATGCTTGATACGAGCAAAACAAATCATTTGATATTATTACTAGTGTTTATATGTTTCAAAAACAATTTCAATCATAACTATCAATCATAGACGGCATGGGTACCATATATCATGTCGCCATATATATATATATATATATATATATATATACAATCAAAACCGCACGGTGTCGTATTTGGAAATTGGATTTCCATCATGAACCAAGGCAAAAGATAGTCCTTACCGAATTCGAGATAATCTAGCCTACCATGCCTTAGGAACAGCCGCAACTGCACCTAGGAGCCACAGGGCCGGTCCACCGATGTGGATTAAAATGCCTGAACATTGCGTTTCCCCACCCTTTGGGGCGTAAATGAGTCATACGACTCCATCGGCTCCACATAGTCACCGATATATCCGAGGCGCCTCGCAACAGCAACAACCACACAGGTGAAAATAATACAAATGTCAGGGCTGGTAGGTCACTGACACCACCCTAGCTAGAAAGAAACGCATGTCCTCCCTGCATTCTTCTCCCGTTTCTGGCTCATTCCGGGGTGTGAGGCTCGCGAAACAACGCTATACACAAAGCTTGTCACACAGGCCGTGCTTTGATCATCAACCACAAGACTTTGCTTTTCAACAGAAGCCTTGATCATCTGCCACTTAGGCATGCCACACAGGCAATTCACTCCATGCGACCGATTTCTATCGATATATAACCTCTGAGCTCGTGCGTCTCAGAGAAGGGCGTTTAGCAAGAGAATAAATTCTCCGCCGCCAAACAGATATATATTTAATAGAGATCAATCAGCACAGAACAAATTCCAATGTCAGACACACAGTCCATTTACAAGTTCGTTCTGGGTCTGAACGAAACCGGAGGCACTCAATACCTCGCATATCCGTACAATCAACAAGTACGTCCGGACGACTACTACTTCAGCCCCTTCAAGGTAGCTACTCCTATCATGAACATCAGTAGCACCCCTCCATTCGATGTGAAGATCATCGGTCTTGCACCGTCTTCATATCTTCGACTTTCACTCATCGATCAATTATTTGAAATGAGAATCAACTCGGCCTTTTCAAATAATTCACGTATATTTAGAATTTCAAATCAATTCATTTCAATGGTTAAATTATTCGATATCACTAATTTTGTTCTTTAATGTAATTTTCACGCCAAACACATTCAACCATCAAATATCACATAAACCGAGCAAATTCAGTTTATTTCCATTCCATATCGTTTATAATATTTTATCACGATTTATCTCTAGTTTTATTTATTTAAAAATAGCCATTTCATTCAAAAACAACGCTTCAGGCCATAACGCGGCCGTGGCGCTGTTTTTCTTCAGATTTGATTTACACATATCTGAAAATCTAAGCGTTGGATCTTCACAAATTTTATATCATTAGAAAGATCTTTTCAAAATGAATCCAACGGTTTCAGTTTTGGGAAAATCCGACGGCCGGATCTCCTGGTACAATCGTTTGAAGTTATGATTTCAAAATACGAACTGCAGCGTCGTTATTCGATTTATTTTAATTATATTTATATAAATATATATAAATATAATTCTTTCTTCGATTTCAAAACTATATTCATTTCATATATTTGATAAAAATGATATTTTTATCGTCAAAAATATTTATTCAACACATGAATATTTTTAGCACTTCATATTCACAATAAAAATGTAGATTTTATTGTTCAATCTATATACTCAACACATGAATGTTGTTGACTTCACACATACGATAAAAATATGATTTTTATCGTTCTAGTCGTTTATCCAACACATGAATATTTTCAATAGTTGATATATATAATAAAAATGTTATTTTTATTATTTTTTTAAAGAATTTATTCAACACATGAGCTTCATTCAACACATGAATTTCTATTCAACACATGAATATTTTCTATAGTTTTTATATATAATAAAAATGTGATTTTTATTGTAAAACAATTTATTTCAAAACACGATTATTTTATATAGTTCATATTTAAGGTAAAAATATTATTTTTATATTTCAAATAATTTATTCAACACATGAATTTCTATTCAACACATGAATATAGTTTCAACACATGAAAATAATTCTAACACTTGAATATTATTGAAAATTTTGGCAGCATAACGACAGGGTAGTTAAAACCGGCACCATCCCTAGTACGGCTCCTCGCTCTACCTTAAAACCTCGCGGTTTTTGACAATGGGGATTTTCAATATCTAGTTCGCACGCAGGCGAATTTTCCCATATACTAATCCTATTGGGATTTCAACCACAATCAATCATTTCAAATCAACCATTCATGATATTCACCAAATTTCACATCAACCAATAATCCAAACAATATCACAACCAATATATATCGTCCATGGTCCGTGGACGAGGGGAGTATATATATATATATATATATATATATATATATATATTCGTATATAAATATATTTTGATTTCACTTCAATATCATTTCAACTTATTTCAACGCATATATTATTTTTACAATGCATATATAACTTATACATCGAACATACAACTTATACAACGCTTATACATGAGGTGTACAATGCTTATATAACTCATACATCGACTATATAATTTATACATCGTTGTTTTCCATATCGTTTATAATTTAGAAATCTCACATTGGGTTCCACTCCTCCAAAAATTGCAGAAGGCACGGAAAAATATGCGGTCTCTTCTAAAACGTAGAAGACATCAACACGAGTTCACTGTCTCTTGTTTCACTGAATTTCGTCAACAAACGAGAAAGATATGATTTTTATAGTGAAATCAAAAACCGTAGCGCTTTAAAGTGCTATAATCAGTTTAAAATAAATTAAACCGTTACCTTCTGAAAATGTTCAAATCTAGGTTTCCACTTTGCGACCAATCCGTGCAATGTTGCTTCGATCAGGTTATGCAGTGTCGAAGGGCTTGGAAGGGGCTTCACGGAGCTGGTGGAGTTGCTCAGATCGACGCAGCACAGGAGGCACGGCGGAGCTCGAAAGGTGGAAACTTCGTGGCGGTTGTTCTCCTTGTACAAGCGACGAGAGAGGGAGCGACTTGTCTTGATTTGAAGAGTGGAGGATGCTCTTCAAAAAGTTCAACTGGAGGGAGGGCTATCGTGGCGTGGATTGGTCGGAATCGGGGCTGGAAGGGGGAAGCGGTTTCCGCCGTATATCGCGATGGGGAGAGAGAGAATACGGGAAGAGAGAAAAGTGAGGTAGCCAATCAGATTTTTTTATATATTTATATACTTTAAAAATCCAAAAATACCCCTCATCTCATACTAACTCCAAACCCAACGACTGTCGTCCCTAGCTAAATACCCCCATTCCGAACACAATGGGATATGTTTCGTAGGCCCATTCGACTGTTTCAGTCAGTTTTTCTTCAAATTAAAATATAAAACATTCAATATTTAATTTGAACGTACATTTCAATTTGCCGGGGTCACGTACTGATTCTAAAAATTCCCGAAAAATAAATCTAGCTATGTTTTGACGATATGGTCCCAACAAAACTAGTTTCGTCGAATTCTGAGACCGTTTGAAAAATGGTCATTTTCTGGTCGATCCAATTTAACAGAAATTCACCAAACACATTTTCTTTTGCCACGCTCACATATTAACTTCAAAAATTATGAAATTTGAAACCTAGCAATAATTTGACACCCCGGATTAAACAAAAGTGGTTTCGTCGAATTTCGAGGTCGTTTGCAAAATGTCTATTTTCAAGGGCGATATATTCTCTATAGCGACCTTTCTGAAAATTAATTTGGCCATAACTTTTGACTCCCGCTATGAAACTTCAATTTTTCAGATTCGTTAGAAAGATATTCATAAACAGATTTAAATATTTTTGGTTTCACTAAAATTCGTTTTATTTTGCACCCGGTACAGTCAGTCAAAGTTTGAATTGAAATTTTGAAACTGTCGCGCCATTTCAGGCCTTGTTTATAGTTTAAAATAATTATATTTATTTCCAAACATCGATTCAAACTACTTTTCATCGTTATTATTTAAAATATTTATTTTAAATTTTTAAAATCCACTAAAATAGCCAAATTAAAAATTTTAAACTGGCTAAGATTTTCCGGGTTGTTACATCAACGTCCTTTGACGCTGGTTAAGTGAGGATATTTGAGTGACATACATGTTAACAGTGTGAGCTATCTTCTGTATCAAGTGATCATTTTGTGAAGTCAGTTGAAATGAATCATAAGTACTTTCCATAATGATGGAGGTCTACCTTATATTATCATATCCATGGTAATGCTGTAGGGTTCAAAAGTATAACTGATTCGTTCTTTGTTATATTATAGCTCACACTGTTAACATGTATGTCACTCAAATATCCTCACTTAATCTGCGTTAAAGGACATGGATTCACGGACGTATGTCCAAGATAAGCAATCCTTGTTTCAAATGCAGCTTAATTTTGGTTGTCAATGGTTGGTCCTGTTGAATGTCAATGGTTGGTACATAATACATCAATTTAGGTTGTGCAAGTCTCTCAAATGAAAGATAAACATGTATAGCTCACGATTTTGCGTTGAGCTTTGAGATTTTTCTCAGTTTTTTTGAGCTTTTTTTTAGTTGAAATTAAAATCAATAATAATTTGTTGTGCATACAAACTCTAATAAATGTTTGTGGACATAATTCACATAATTTGCTGTGCGTTAGTCAGTTTCCACCATTTATAGATTTAAATAGCAAGTCTGATTGAATTTTGGATTCTGATTTAAAGGTTGCATTGTTATCTTCTATGTGGCAAAGTCTTAACCAATAACTAGTGTTGAATTAGTAACTATGGACATATTTTGAATTTGCTCTGAAATCAGCAGTCATAGAAATATAAAAACATTTACAGAAGTATAAAAACATTCACAGAAATATAAAAACATTTACGACCTGTTTTGTTCATCGACTATATACTAAATAGATTACTAAAGCTGTTATAGGCAGGAATATCATTCAGCGACAGATTAGTAAATCTATTGCTTTCATAGTAATGATATACATCTTTCGAAATCCTTCAAAGCATTTCGAGGATTATGTTGCTGGGCATTTTTGGAAACATGGGCATGCTATACTTGTAGCATACAGAGCTTACTTAGACAAAGCAGTGGTCGACAATGCAAATGAAGAACAGAAGGAAGCAGACAACAATGGAAGCTCTGCAGGTTGCTCTAGATCATTCAAAGTTCAACTAAAACAACTGTTTGAAGATCTTCTCATGGAGTTTGCTGTAAGAGGAGGGAAAATTTCAGTCAGAAGGTCAAAGTTGTTGATGGGACTGCAATGCCTGTGAAAGATCAGTAAGAACCTGTTTGTTGTTAAGCTGGGAATAAAAGGTTTGCAGGATAAGTTTGTTTATAGATTTACTCGCAATCTGCAGTGACTTGAATGCTATGCTCATAAAAACTCATAAAAGTATATCACAAACTCATAAAAACATATAGCCTTTTTAATAACTTTTTAAGGTTAAAAGTTTGTACAACAAATGAAAGTGAGAAAGAGTCGGTGGTTTATAATTTTTTTAATTTTGTTAGCATGGTTTGTTGAGTATCATAGTGCTAAATTTTCTTTTCTTTTTTGATTTGTTTTACTTGCTAGTTTGTGTTTGGGTGAACATAGGCTATAGTGTGAGTTTAACGTAAAATTTACTGACCGTCGCGTGTATATTTCTGGATTGATTAATTCTTTTTCGTTCACATGTGTCTTAATCTGTTATCAAGTAGATTGCTTTCTTTCCTTTTTAAAAACTATTAAAGTTAAACCTCGAAAATTATTCCAACTAAATGATTTCTCTATTAAAATCTCCTTTTATTATTGAATGGGATATATGCTCTGTATATTGGAATGAATAAAAGACCCAACTGAGATTGAATCCAGTATTTGTTTAATTTCACTTTTCACTTTAATATGATTCTAGTATATGTATATGTTTAAGTTATTAGATCTAGTTTTCAGTTTATTAATGCAATAATTTCACTTATAAACTGCAGCTTACATCGTCTTCTCAACATTAAAAATGTCATTGGGTTGTCAATGAAGATGGCATTCATGAGCTACAAGAAACTGTTGAGGAGATGCGCATAGAGCTGAAGAATGAGAGAGCGGAACGATTAAGACTTGAAGCGCAGAGAGAGAGTGCGAGCGGGCTAAGAGCCAAAGGCTCGAGGAAGAACAAACAACAATAGCAAAAGGAAGATAGGGAGAGCTTTGAAGCACAAATGAGAAAGGTAAGAGTGATTCTTAGGAGCTATGATAGAGTTTCATGTTCGCCTTCGCCTTCGGTTTCACGTTCCCTTACGTGTTTGTCGTCGCCGTCTTCGTAGATTGGTTGGGTATATTAAGACTTATATTGTTGTAAATATAACGTTATGTGGTATAAGTACTGTTATGGATGGTTTGTTTTTGTGTATGGGATAATCTTAGCACCAGCTGAATAGTTTTGTTATTCATAACTCTGCTTGGTGTATGAATTGATGAAGGATTATTGATGTTCTTTTCAGTTCGAAATTAATATTATTAGCAGATTTATCTTTGTTTTTCTTTTGATATGTTATTCATTTCAATGTTCACAGTTGAATGATATTAGTTCGATATATATATATATATATATATATATATGTGTGTGTGTGTGTGTGTGTGTGTGTGTGTGTGTATGTGTGTTTGTGTGTGTGTGCGCGCGCGTATGTGTGTGTGGGAGCGGCTATAGGGACACAAAATTATGTACCCAAAATCTGGATCATAAGATTTGTTTTTCTTGATGTATGAGGTGTAATTCATGTTAAACTAACTAGTATTACCGTAGACCGGTGGGAAAACTGACCGTTAAAGTGTTCAATATGAAATATAAAATATAAAATTATTTGTTAAAACATATTTCAAATTAGATTTTATTTAAAAAAAATACGGTACTTTAAAAGGAAATCAAAGTAATTAAAAAAATGAAAAATCAATTAAACTGAATTTTACATGTAAACCAACTTGAGGGTAAAAATATACATTCAATGTATTGACTTGAATCGATCACAAACACATACATACATTTTTATTATATATCATGTAGGATAATGTAGTCTTAACGTTTAGTACAAAAATGGAGTAGTACATGGGTTCCTAGTACACTAATATGCAACAAAATTGGATATTGTTTTGGGTTTTTCTGATAAATATGAACAATGCCTTGTATTATAATGCTTACATACAACGATGTTCTTTTTTTTTTATAAGTAAAATTATTAATATAAATAAAGGGAACAACAATTTAATAGAAGACCTCACAGTGATCCTACAACAAAAATAACAAAGAATGCAGAAACAGATGGTTGAAGCAAACAGAGGGGAAAGCGGTAAATAACACGAGAGATTTATAGTGGTTTGGCCTTGAGAGAGGCCTACGTCCACTTTGAAGAGTCGTTGGAATATTATTTATCACTAAAGATTACAAGGTTGAGACTATCACATGACATCTCCTTACATTCATTCTAAGTTATATGATGTCATAATTATCATATATTAGGAAAAATAAACTTTTGCCCTTCTTCTTCCTCAAAGTGGAGATGTCATTAAAGGAGCTCTCAATAGGTCTTAAGTTCATCAATTCCAACCCCTTTGAAGTGTGAGGCCAATGGGTATTTATAGGGAAGTGGTTAGGTAGGAGTAGGTGAAAATAGGGGATCACACCCAGAATTTTGCACCCGACCCCTACGCTTGCTGAAATTTCACACCCCGCCCTGCGGTGCGAAATTCGCACCCCATGGGGGCACGAATTTCGTACCCTGTTGAGTACGAATTTTGGGTTCTCGGCTCCTATTGTTTGTTTTTGTGAAGTTCGTTCCCCGAGGGGCGCGAAGGCTATACGTATGGGTGCTCGGGGGCTCGAGATTCGGGTTCGCGGCTCCTATCGATTTAAAAGACTCGGTACCGTCCCGCATGGATGCTACCTGATGCAATTATCTTAGAAAATACGACAGACTCGGTACCGTCCCGCATGGATGCTACAGCAGTTAGAAAGATCGCGTTATCGTCCAACATACCGGTGGGTGATGCCCACGCCCCGGGAGAGGGTGGCAAGGCTCATGCGCCGCCCGAGGGTCTTACTGCTTGGAACATACAAGCTTGTTTTTCCGAGTGCGTTCCCCCGACCAATGATTTTATTCGGGACATTTTAAGCTATTTACGCCTCGCACCGTCGCAACTGCACCCCAATGCTTATGCTTCCCTCGTAGACACTTATGTTCTCTATCGCGAGTACCTACATTTGGAACCCACCGGAGAGGATATTCGGTATTTTTTCAATCTAAGGAGAACGATTAACACCTCACCCTCCCAATGGTTCCTGGATGCGTCACCTGCCACCAAATTTTTCGTCGGGAAGTGGCCCAGGCCGTCAGTGTTTAAGTACAAGTGGTTCTTTGCCCTCCTGGATTTGCGAGAAGGTGGATAGAACGGAGTGAGTACTCTGGAGCTTTGCTTCTTGAGTTTTTTGCGTTTCTCGTCTCTCTTCTGATCATATATTTATTTTGGCAGGGAATCCTGAGGCGCCCACCAGCGATGAATATTAGCGACGTGTTGATGCTCTACGAGCGATCCCTGCGGAGTTTCGCAGAGCTGAGACTGTAACAAGCCAAGAGCGCCTTTGCCGGGCAGGATTGCTCCCTGATGATCGAGCTGTAATTAGGCCTTCGGTCGCAAGTAGTGTGACGAAGGAGAGAGTGGCGAAAGGCCCAACCGCCCTTGGCCGGAAGAGGAAAATGCCCACCGTTGGGGCGAAACCGCAAAAGATTGCCAAATCCCAAGGAGATGTACGTGGAGACGAGGCTCGTGGTCAGGAGGAGGTCGCTAAAGGCGAGGGGTTGTTGAGTGCTCTCGTCCTGCCTCCGGCAGGAGAGGGGAAGGAGCATCGGGCAAACCACAGTCTCCAGCGATCCATTCAAGGGCCGTCGCCTCGCTCGAGGATGAGGGACAGTTTAATGGCCTTAATAGACTTGATCTGGAGTTGACTCCATGGCCGAGTAGGATGAGCATGGAAGAGCTAACTCTTACTGCAGAGGGGTTAATTCCTTCGAGCGGACCACAATCTGGTCTGTTGAGAGAACACTTAGGGCATACACTCATAAACACTAAATAGCATAGAGGTTCGCCTGAGTGTGTAATTCGACTAACTTTGACTTGTTCCTTTGACATGTGATATGGCTAGTGGGCGTGGAGGGTGAGGTTATGGACACGGAGACCACCGACGCCCTAGGAACACTTCCTTTGAGAGTTTTAGAAGAGGGGCCAGTTTTTATGATACCCTACCCCCGCCAGAACAGGGTAGTGAACATTGAAGTATGGATCGATCTCGGCGATCTCTGTCTCCTCCTCTCCCTCCTCCAATTCGCGTGTCAAAGGGAGACTCTCGACTTAACTTAGGTGGCTCCTGACACTTTTCTTCGACAACTCCCCAGCATATTACACCCTTGGCCCCCGTTCAGCATACTAAGGGGAAGGAGCAGTCGCTTAGCCAACCATGACCGGATAGGTAGATCATGACGGGGTGTACAAGACCTGACAGAGCTTCAAATTCAAGAGCTTCCTATAGAGGGGCGGAGGGCGTTTTTGAAACAGCATTTCCCTCAGCATTACTTTGATGAGCTGACCTTCCTTTCTAATCTCCGTCCTGCTCCTGCTAAGGAATCTGGGGAGATATGGATGCATGTGAAAGCCGCGTATCATCAAGCCAACGAGCTTACCAAGTACTCTTTCCATCTTTCAGAGTTGATCAAGTGGAAAAATTTGGAGCTTCTTAATCGGCAACTGACTATTTATTGTGAGAAGACCTCCGATGGTAACTTGGAAACAGAGATAGGTAAGTTTATCCATTGCATAGTGGTCATTTAACAGTTAGTCTTTGTGCTTCCAAATTTTAACTTTCAAACATGTTGCTGCAACGGAACTGAAGTACGCATATGAGGCTGTAAAGAAGGAGGTCAAGCATGACCACTCAACTTTTAAAGATACTATAGCTAACTTGACTACTAAGAATACAGCCCTCAAACGAGACAAGGCCGAGCTGGTGCAAACGTGTGTCGACCTGGGAAGGGACAATGCGAGAGTTACCCAACTCCAAAATGATAATGATGCCTTGAGAGCAGAGAATGAAAGGTTACGTGCCGAAAATGTTGAGGCTGTTGAGCTGAGGAAGCAGCTTGAGGCTATGAGGAAAGCGAAGGAGGATGCCGAGGCCAGTAATAGGGATGTGTTGAGCACGATCGACGGGATGAAGGCCGAATACCTGATGGAGGTAGAACAACTGAGGGAGCAGCTGGAGGATATGGAATTCCGTGTGGAATCATCCTTCGAGGAAACTATCCATAACATGTATGTTAAGGTTCTAAGATTTTGTTGACTTTCACGGGTCGAAAATTACTCCCGTGAACTAGCTCGAACCTGGGAGAGGTTAGTCCCATATAAGGCCTATTTGCGCCAAGTAGATGTGGGCACTTTGAATGAACGCCAGCTTATGACTGATCTCTTGACTGATGAGGAGTGTGACAAGCTGGAGGATGGGAGGAAATTGTTGCTAGAGGATGCTGAGAAAGAGAGGTTGGCGAGACTCGTTGCTGATAAGGGGAAGTCTGCCATTACTGAGAGCGTGGTTGTGGTGGAGACATTTGGAGCGGGAAGCTCTTATTGGCCACCGACCCCTGAATCTTCTATAGCGAGCGATACCGCAGCCTTGGCTCAGGCCTCTACTGAGTACAACCCTGAGTATCCGGCGCTAGGGGACATCAGATTCACCTTACCTGCCGCTACGAGCACCCTTCCCATCCTTTCTACACCATCCCTGACCGGAGGTAAATTCCCTTTACAATGTATCCCCGAGGATAACGTGATTACTGAATTTGCAGACTAAAAGGTTGTGTTTTTACTATGCAATCGTTCTTGGATTGATCATGACATTGAGATCTACCCCCATGTTTCCGCAAACAACCGAGTCTGGGCCAGGTTTGGTTGGAACGGAATTTGGAGATGGCGACGATCAGTACGACACCTACTCGGATATAAGGATAATGCCTATCCTTTATGAAGGCCTTACTGATGAAGGAGAGGTGGTTGACGGACAAAGTGCTCATGCTAGAGGTCCATTGGAAGCCAACGTGGCTTCGATGGCGGCTATGGTGTAGGCCCAAAAAGACAAAATGGTGACCAAGTGCGAAGAGTTGGAGGAGAAGCATAGGCAGGATGAGGCTACCAGATAGGAGGTCCTAATGAAGACCATACAGGATATTGAGAGGAGCGCCACCGAGACAGTTGAGAAGAGAAGGGCTAACGAGGAGACGGAGAAGAAGAGGGCTGATGACGAGGCCTAGAAGAAGAAGGAGGGTGATGAAGCCCAACTGAGGGTCACCGAGACCTCTGAGAAATCCAAGGTCAGCGACGTTGTGGTGCATAAATCCCAGAAGCTAGCTGATCGTCAGGCTGCCAAGAAGGCAAAGGAGAAGGCGGAGCGGGAAGCCATGGAGGTCTCGGGAAGAGTGGTGTTGTGGCAGCCCTTGCCGCCGGGAATGCCCCCAGGCCTAATTCGCATACCATTATGACTGATATCACTGAGATTTCGAGTGGCGATGGTGCAGATGAGAGACGCCTTTCGGTTTCTCACGAGTCGACTACTCCTCAGAAGGGTCGAGGAAGCAGGAGATGATCAGGAAAGAAGAGGCTTGGCGCGGGCGATTAGTGTTAGCAACTTAAGTAGAAGTTACCGTTATTTTGATAGTGTATGCCGATAGTTTACGCGAGTACCACCCTCGCTTTTGGTTTTTTAAGACATGGTGTGGTTTTCATGTACACCCTGTCATTAGAAAGAAAGATGTTAGACATATAGTCTGTTTAATGTGTGTGTGTGTGTGTGTAAAAATGGAATATGAATTAATAAAGATCGCAGTTTATGTCAAGTGTTCGGATGTTCTTTTTAAATATACCAATGTCCTATACTTGCATAAGCATACTTATCGTTACACTTAACATAAAAGCGATTGGGTACCACGCTCTGGGTCTATTATCCCAGAGGGTGAGGTAGAGCGCTGGTTTTAGTAAGTCTCTCTCAGCTCAGGAAACTCGTAGTTTGCAAAATCAGACTAAACGCCTGTTATTCTGGGTTGCCCAGGGTTAATCCCAAGTATAGCGAAGGCGTAATACGTTGCGATTTGCGGTCCATACGGTGGGTGGCTCTCCCGTCATTCATCGGGTTGTGGCAAGCAGCAGGCATCGTTTATTTGTCGAGAAGAGAAGCCCTGATCATTAGCCCGTAGGGTCCGATCGTGGCCATGGGCTACCCCTTAGCCTTGAGAGCTTCGGGGAAGAAACGATTTAAGGTCAGTCTTGATGCTACGCCAAGATTCGACCGACACTCGTAGCCAGCGGAGAGATTTGCATCACTCTTAGTTGGCTGTGGAGCGGCGGCCCCAAGTCGCTTTGGACTTGAGCACGGAACGATTTATCCTCGATCTTGGCGTGGGGCCGAGGTTCGAG
Organism: Allium sativum; assembly: GCA_030737875.1. Lineage (NCBI taxonomy): Eukaryota > Viridiplantae > Streptophyta > Magnoliopsida > Asparagales > Amaryllidaceae > Allium > Allium sativum. Next base: position 439,784,304 of record CM060912.1, read on the forward strand.
TTAGTGGTTATTTATACTCAATCGTGCCTCGGGTCGGCGATTTGAGTAGCTTTGCCGGCTCTCGTGCTCGGGGTGCCGGTCGTAGCCAAGGTTGTTTGGCCTCGATATTGACTTGAGGTTTGGATGGCGGTATCGGCTCCCGTGCTCGGGGTACCGGTACGGTGATCAAATGTTTGTATAGAAGCCGACTGTCTGGACTAATCAAACGTGTCATGCATAGAGTAAACAAAAAAGAGATAGGAAGTTGTAAACCATTTCTACTAAAAACTTTGGCCATAATAGCCTTTACAATGCCTTGAATTGCTAAAAAGCAAAACATTGTTGGAAAGCGTAAACAACTGTGTACTAAGTTATGTAAAGTAGCAGCGGAGATGTTCGCTAGTCCATGCCCTTAGGAGTTCAGCTCCATTCACAGTTGTGAGTTTGAAAGTTCCATCGCTGAGCTTTCGTTGTATGGAGTACGGGCTTTCCCAACGAGAAGCAAGGCCTGCTAGTGGAGGAAAAACCCGTTTCAAGATGAGGTCGCCAACATTGAGGTCCTAACGGCAGACCCTAGAATTAAAGTATCGGGCAACTCGTTGCCATTGGGCGGCCGCTCAAAGATCAGCTTCGCTCCTTTTTTCCTCTGACCCCAAAAGTAAGCCTTGGTTTATCTTCGGTTTGAAATAAGTAACTCGATGAGATTGAAGCTTGAGCTCAATGGGAATGACGGCTTCGGATCCATAGGCAAGCGCGAAAGGAGTGTGTCCGGTTGCAGTCTTGTGGGTAGTCCGGTAAGCCCATAGGGATAGAGGAAGATCGTCCGCCTACATGCCCCTAGCCTTTTCCAGATGCTTCTTGATGATGGATTTAATGACCTTGTTTACCGCTTCGACTTGCCCGTTGGCTTGGGGATGAGCCACCGCCGAGAATATTTTTTTGATGCTGGGCCGCTGACAGAAAGCTTTGAATTCAGCGCTCTCGAATTCAGTGCTGTTGTCAGAAATGATAGCTTGAGGGATCCCATATTGGGTAATGATGTTGCGTACAATGAAGTTGATCCTCTTCTTGGTGGTGATTGTGGCGAGAGCTTCGGCCTCTGCCCATTTGGTAAAATAATCAACTACGACGACAGTGTTCCGTTCCCCACCTCTGGCCATTGGAAGAGTTCCAATGATGTCAATTCCCCACATGGAGAATGGTCATGGCCTGATCTTTTAAGTCAATTCTATAGGCGGGGATCTCAGGATCTTTAAGAAGCGCTGGCACTTATCGCACTTGCGAGCATAGTCTGTGGTATCTTGATCGAGCGTAGGCCAATAATAGCCATGTTTATGTATTTTTCTTGCTAGGGTTTACCCTCCAGCATGGCCGCTGCACTCCCCTTCATGTACATTGGTTAACACTCTGATGGCGTCATGATGGGCTACGCATCTGAGCAATGGGACAGAGAAACCTCTGCGGTAGAGGACCCCATCCATAAGAAGGTAGAGAGCTGATTGGTGAGTGAGCGTTCATCTTTCTTTGTAGCTCCCTGGAAGGGTCCCGTGTTGGAGGTAACTCTTGATTGGCTTCATCCAAGATTCAGGTTCGGATTCAGCGTTCATGACCGTCTTGGTTTGTGTTTGCTTGATACTTGGGGAGCTGAGCAATTCGACTGGAGCGAATACCAAGAGTTGCGAATCCTCGGAGCTTGCCAGTTTGGCTAGTGAATCTTCCCTTTCATTTTGATATCGAGGAATGTGCGTGATGAAAAAGTGGTCGAGGTAGGTGAGCAATTCCTGAACCTGGGTTAAATATAAGGTGAGTCGTTCTCCCTTAGCTTGATATTCTCCTTGAACCTGGCGCACGATGGATGTGAAACGGAGAAGATTTGGATGGTCTTTAATTTGAGCTCGATCACGATTCCGAGTCCGGCTATCAAGGCCTCATACTCCGCATCGTTGTTGGTAGCAAGGAAATTTAGCTTTAACACGTAGTATATTGGGAGTTCTTCGGGAGTGATGAGCACGACTCCAGCTCCAGAGCATTTGCTGTTGGAGGTCCCGTCCACGAACAATTTCCATTGAGTGTCGGAAGCTTCAGTGTTCTCTGTAGGAGTCTCCTCAGGAGCTGTGAATTCTATTATGAAAATCGGCGAGAGCTTGCCCGAGAATGGCTCGGCGAGGGATGAATGTTATCTCAAACTGGCTCAGTTCCATACTTCCTTTTAATAACCGCCCAAATGCCTCGGGTCGTTGTAGGACTGGTCGCGGCGGCTGGTTGGTATAAACCTTTATAGGATGAGACTAGAAGTATGGTCGAAGCTTCCAGGAGGAAATCAATAAGCAGAAGGCCATCTTTTCTAGCTTCGGATAATTCTTCTCTGCCCCCGTAAATTGTTTGCTGATGTAGTAGATGGGTCGTGGGACATGGTTCTCGATGCGTACCAGTGCCGAGCTGATTGCCTGAATGGAAACAGCCAAATAAAAATATAAGTCCTCGTGGTCCACGGGCTTAGATAAGATAGGTGGTCACTCTAAGTGATTCAGAAGGTCCTCAAACGCGGAAACGCATTCTATGGTCCTCTCTAAGTTGCGTTTCCCCTTTCGAAGTAAATCGAAGAAAGGGATGCACTTGTCGGTGGCCTTAGAGTTGAACCGACTCAAAGCGCGACCTTTTCGTTCAAACTTTGGATATCTTTGATGTTCTGGAGAATTTGGATATCCCGAATGGCTTGGATTTTTCTAGATTGGCTTTGATACCCTGGGAGTTGACGACGAAACCCAAGAATTTTCCTGAAGCGACGCAGAAGGAAAATTTCAATAGGTTGAGTTTCATGTCCTACTGGCGAAGGGCATCGAACATTTCAGAGAGGTCGTGGACGTGGTCGCTTGACACTTTAGATTTTACCAACATATTGTCCATGTACACCTCCATAGATTTCCCAATTTGGTTCTTGAAGATACGATTAACCATCCGCTGATAAGCGAGGCCGTATTCTTGAGGCCGAAGGGCATGACGCGATAGCAGTAAAGCCCAAGGTCGGTTATGAAAGAGGTATGATCCTGGTCACGAAGATTCGTTGGGATCTGATTGTAGCCTGAATAGGCATCCATGAAAGATAGTAGCTGGTATCCGAAGGTGGAATCAACAAGTCGATCGATCTTCAGAAGTGGAAAGCTGTCCTTGGGACACGCGTTGTTTGAGTCAAAGAAGTCGATGCATGTTCTCCATTTACCGTTAGCTTTTTTGACCAGGACTAGATTGGAGACCCATTCGGGGTAGTCGGCTTCACGGATAAAGTTGTTGTTGAGTAGACCGTCCACCTCTTCATCGAGTGCTTTGGACCTCTCGGGTCCCAGGAATCGGCGTTTCTACTCGACTGGAGGCATCGTAGGATCAATACTTAGATAATGGAAAGCGACCGCGGGGTCGATGCCTCTCATATTAGAGTGAGTCCATGCGAACATGTCCAAATTAGCCTTCAAGAAATTTACAAGATCTTCTTTGATTGCGGGATGGAGTTGCGATCCTATCTTTAGCACCCATGATGGATCATCGGGATTAACTGGAATATCCATTGTAGGTTCAACCGGAGTAGCCCTCTCGTACTCGGGCTCTTCATCCTTCCATGGGTCGAGGTCATCGGAAAGACGGCAGTGGCGCCTGAGCCAAGGCCCAAACACCGCTGATTTCTATGCGGAAACGGTCTTGGTGCAAGAAGGTGCGGGCATGGCTTTGCCCTTGTCCTTATTGTGTGCATTCTTCCATTCTATTGTGTAACATTTTCTGGCATTAGCTTTGGTAACCTCTAACTGTTCCAATCCTGTTTTCTATCGGGAATTTCGTTAGGAGAGACTAGGGCGACATGTAGATCTGAAACTCTATGAGGAAAGGGCGTCCAAAGAAAGCATTGTAAGGGGAATCGATGTCTATAACCACGAAAGTGAGGATTTGGACCCGGCTCCTATCCCCCTTGCCTAGCTCTATAGGCAAATCGATCATTCCCACTGGGCAACTAGAAGCCCCATTGAAGCGATGGATCGTGGCACGACATGGCTTCAAGTCCATTGTTTCCAATTTCATCTGGTCGTAAGTAGCTTTGAAATTGATGTTGACCGAGCTTCCCGAATCAATTAATACTTTTCGAACATAAGCGGCACCGAACTGAGTCGTGATAACTAGTGGATCGGCGGTCGAGATCTCAACCCTCTTAGAGTCTCTTTCGTGGAAAATAATGTCGCCCCGCATGGGTTTTTTGAGCTTGGCTGTGATGGATTCGTCGGGAGCGGAGCAAGCCTCATAAGTAGCATGCTTTATGGAACTCACATACTCTTCCATTTTCCGAAAGCTATCGTGTGTGGGATAAGGTTCGCCACATATAGTGTTAATCACGATTTCTCGCCTCAGATTAGATGGACCCAGGGCCGTCTTGGCGGGCGCCTGAAGTTTTGAATTTTCTTCAAGAGGAAAAGGTTCTTGGATGTATTGCTCAAGTCGTTTCTCATGGATAAGCTTCTCGATTGCATCCTTGAGCAGATGGCATTCATTTGTGTTATGTCGGTACACGTCGTGGTAGCAGTAGTACCTTCCCGTATTTTTCTCGAGGTCGGCTGATTCTCTGGTGCACGTCTTCTTATATGGCAATGTGTTGCATGTCTCTAAGTAAATTTTTTATAAGTCTTCATTCAGCGGGCTGTAGGTCTAGAAGGCTCAGTAAGAGTCGGGTTTTCTTGGCTCGGTCGGGGCCTGACCGTTTTTTCGACCACCTTGCCTACCATTATTCGGTCTTTGCCTGTGGGGACCTGCCCCCTTGTTCTGATCAAAGGGCTCTCCTGCTTGTTTTCCTATGAGGTTTTTATTACAAGCATCCGCTTGAAGATCGTTGGGGCGACTGGTTTCGGAGAGCCGGTTCCGCCTTGCTTCCTCATGGCATAAGTACCGCCCCACCTTTTCGTAGAAAGCATCGATGCTTTTTGGCTACTTCCGATCGATCCAGGATCCAAATTTGGAAGTAGGAAGGACAACTTTTGCTAACTGAAAGAGTACGGTGCGAGGGTCCGGATCCTCTACCTCGGCGAGGGCGATGTTGAACCGGGAGAGGTAGCTTTTGAGCGACTCGGCGGGCCCTTGATATAGGTTGGACAGAGTGAGGGCGTTCTTTGGAGTTAGGATATGCACCTTGAATTGCTTGACTAACTCTGTCTCTAACTGGCCGAAGTTGTTAATGGAATCAAGTGGGAGGAAAGAGAACCATAACAAAGCGGTTCCTGATAAGAAGACTAGGAAGCACTTGCATTTGACCGGATCGTTGCCCCGGCTTGAGTCCATTTGCCATTCATATAGGTTTAGGAAGGTTTAGGGATCGATTGTGCCGTCGTAGATCAGCATCTGTGGCATGCTGAAGCTCCGTGGCCACTTAGCTTCGTTTACCCTTCTTGTAAATGGGTTGCGCCTAATGTGTGCCTCCCATGAATCGTGCACGTTCCCTCGCATTTCCCTATTGATACTTCGGACCATGTCGGGAAGATAAGTTGGATGGGGATCCTCCATCGGGATCCATGGATTTTGATGAGGTTCAGGAGTTCTATTGCGAGGGCATCTTCTATGATGGATATTCGGGTCATCTTCTTCCATATCGTCAACATCTATGATCGGGTTTTGGTACGGATGTTGAGGCAGAGTGAGCTGATGTGGATCCTGTTCTGGACGAGCGCTGGCCGCTGCGATAGTAGGCCCATTGTCCAGATTAGTGACCGTCGGGTCTCGTCGAGGAAGGGGCTAGTTGGTCGGGCCCGGTCCGTTATTGATGATCAAGCGAGAATGGTCTCGATATTGTGCCCCCTCGCTATATGTGATTGTAGTTCAGTCGCCGTTGTCATTTCCATTGTTGTTGCTGTTACCGTTGTCGAGGGCGTTGGTGCGGACGACGACGTTGTTGATGAGACTAAACCTCCTTCTTTGATGCAGGCCCCTAGACTCGGAAGAGGAAGTTTCTGAGATAGTTGATCGAGGTCGAGCGTTGTTCCGAGTTAGTTGAAGTCGAGCGACGATGCGCTAATTTTCTTGAAGTTGTCGCATAAGGTCGATGTTATTCCTAATTATTGATTGAGCTCGACCGCTGTGTTCTCATATTTTTTATTAAGCGCGCGGATCTTTGGTCGCTTTGCCATCGTGAGCGGACTCGGCGGCAGGTTTAGCAAAGGAACCTAAAGCTTGTCGAAGTCGTGATGACAAGGTGCGACAAAGGCGCAAATTTGAGTTTTCTCAGTGAAAGCACCAAATGTTGACGGCATAAAATGTCGTAAACCCCTAAGATTCCAATTACTAGGAAATATTAATTTGGTCCTATATACAAGAGTGGAAAGGGGTAAATAACACGAGAGATTTATAGTGGTTCGGCTTTGAGAGAGGCCTACGTCCACTTTGAAGAGTTGTTGGAATATTATTTATTACCAAAGATTACAAGGTTGAGACTATCACATGACATCTCCTTACATTCATTTCTAAGTTATATGATGTCATAATTATCATATATTTCATATATTAGGAAAAAGACACTTTTGCCCTTCTTTTTTCTCAAAGTGAAGATGTCATCAAAGGAGCTCTCAAGAGGTCTTAAGTTCACCAATTCCAACCCCTTTGAAGTGTAAGGCCAAGGGGTATTTATAAGGAAGTGGTTAGGTAGGAGTAGGCATAAATAGGTGAAAATAGGGGACCACATCCAGAATTTCGCACCCGACCCCTGCGCATGCCGAAATTTCGCACCCGGCCCTGGGGTGCGAATTTCGCACCCCGTGGAGTGCGAAATTCGTACCCCATGGGGACATGAAATTCATACCCAGTTGAGTACGAATTTCATACCCTGTTGGGTATGAAATTCGTACCCGAGGGGCACTAATTTCGTCCCCTGCCGGGTACGAAATTCGTACCCAAGGGGCACGAATTTCATCCCCTGCTGGGTATGAAATTTGTACCCCTCGAGGGTACGAATTTCGTACCTTCTGAAGTACAAGGTTCGTACCCTAAGGGGTATGAATTTCGCACCCTGCTGGGTGCGAATTTTGTACCCCTTAGGGGTGCGAAATTCTCACCCTGAGAGGTGCGAAGTTCGTAACCCAAGGGGCGCGAATGCTATACATATGGGGGGGCGGGGGCTTGAGACTCGGGTTCGCGGCTCCTAGGGATTCAAAGCATTGATTCGGGAATATGCTCGGGGCGCTACGAGACCTTTGGCGGCGCAGTCCTTCTTCGACCTGTTTCTGTTGCTCCTAGGTGTCCCTCTTGGCCTTAACTCCATGTGATAGGTTGAGTTGAGCATGTCCTATGTACTTTTGGGAACTAGACCAAAAAGCCGGTTAACAACAATGTTGTTCTTTTTTGATAAGTGGAACAATTCATATAAATAAAGGGAACAACAATTTAATAGAAGACCTCACAATGATCCTACAACAAAAATAACAAAGAATGCAGAAATAGATGGTTGAAGCAAATAGAGGGGAAGATTCAACATTCAACAGGTTCACATTACTATGCAGAAGTGGAATGAATGTATATTGATATGGATATGATTACACGATGGATAAACTACTCCATCGATTTTTAATTTAGCAATGAACATCTTATTTGGAAAGCAGTACCCTTCAACGAGTCGGCAAATTCATTTTTCGTAGTTCTGCTGTAAACGAACCATTTTCTTCGGATCATTCATTCAATCTTTACCGTAGTGAGTTACAGACTTATATCCTTTCTTTACAAAATCATAGCTAAAAACAGGTGGACTCTAGCAGACATGGATTTGAAGAATACAGGAAGAAAATAACTACAAGAAGATAGCATTACCAAAAGCCTCTACTTTAAATGGTTGTAAATCATCAATCCCTTCACCGACACCTACAAATTTTATAGGGATGCCTAATTCTTCTACTATGCTAACCACACAACCTCTATAATCACCTATCCTAAAATCCCTCTCTACCTTCAAAACCACATGCAGCATGCACTATTGGTGGTTCTTATCAATTGCTTGCAAGGAAGCTTGAGTATCAAGAGTTGATATTCGCTGGATTTCAACAATATACTTTATGGTAGCTCAAAACACAAAAGACTCAAAACAATTCATAAAAAAAGGTTTTTGGTATAGCTCAAAGAAGGCCTCTACGTTCGAGGAAGCCTCACATGGGGATCTTTGGGAACTAGAGATATTTACAGTAAAGAAAAGGGGACTTAGATTTGGGAGAAAGATTTGAAAGGAGGAAGATTGGAGAAGAAAAATTCGACGAATGATTTGAAACTAGAAACCATTTGTAAATCGAAGCTTCATTCACTGAAACGGTCCAATTCGTGGAGAAAATAAGTATCATTGCTGGTTGTGGAAGCTATGACGATCGTTGATCGTGGAAGCTGTGACCGTCGCTGGTTGGTGAAGATGTAAATGAGGATTTCGATTTTATAAAGAGGAGATGATAGGAGCAGGATAAAATCTGGAGCGGAATAAAATCTGAAGCGGCACAAAGTATGAAGATTATTTTCAAGGAGGAAGATACGGGGAAAAGAGGAAGATTCGGAAATATCTACGATTTTACTTGAGAAGCAGAAGTGGTGATTTTACCTGAGAAAAGAAATCGCGTAAGACAACCGCCGTGTTTTTTTGGATTTAGAGAAATTGATTTTGGGCAACTGATAGTAAGAAAACCTCCCTAACAGTTGGTTTGATGACTCAGATTTTGTGTGCTTAATTTTATGTGTTCAATTTTGTGTCCATTTAGACTTTCCATATATATATATATATATATATATATATATATATATATAGATAGATAGATAGTCCGGTTGCACCCTAAAAATGGAGCACCCCAAATGCCCTCTGATTTCCACCTCTCATTTATGTTAAAGAAAGTGAGTGAGAGGTGAGAGAATGAGTGGAAGAAGAGAGAGAGAAAATGTGTGGTGGAAAGGCCAAAGGGGTGCTCCCCTATTTCGGGTGCCATTGAACCTGCCTATATATATATAAACTTATTCAAAAGCACAATTATTTCATATGATGGTTTTTATAATTTATTTGTAGAACAATTCTATCTTGTTGATTCTGGTTATCCAAACATACCTGGATTTCTTTCTCCTTATCGTGAACAAAGATATCATTTACGTGACTATAACAGACAAGGAAGACTACGTGGAAAGGGGGAATTGTTTAACTATAGACATTCATCATGTTGGAACATTATTTAGCATTGTATTGGAGTTCTAAAAGCAAGATATCCTATTTTAAAGTTGATGACAAATTTTCTGCTTTCTAGAAAGAGACAAATTCTAATTGCATGTTGCACAATACACAACTTTATTCGGGAAGTGCACATGATGGATACTCTATTTACTGAATATTCATCTGAAAACATGGTATTTCAACCCACATTGGAGTCAAGTCATGAAAAAGAAGTTGTGCAGTTTAATGTTAGTCAATCGGCTCAAATGGGATATATTAGAGATCAAATAGCCACACAGATGTGGAACGAGTATGTAACAACTTATCATTTATAGTTTAGGTACAATTTTATTTCAATTTCAATTTAATAATTCATTCCATCTTTATTTCAGTAACATATTTGAGTAGTTCAGGCACTCTTTTTTTTTTTTTTTTACTTTTATGTTGTGATTCAGTAGATGTCTTACTTTTGTACTATCGTTTGTAGATGTAACTTGTAAGACATCGGAAGCATGTTGCTTACAAAATTTGTGGCTTATATAGATATCATATTGTTATGAAAGATGCTTGAGTTGTTCTCTTTCAACTTTCTCTTTATCTAGCTTATCTCTTATATTATATATTAAACCGTGTTATGAACTTTTTTATTGTAATTTTATTCATGTACAATTCAGCCTTATGTAGTTTAAAATATTGTATTCTCTTTATTGTTTAATCATTATATTTAGAATTCAGCTTATTATCATTCATATATTATAGTTTTTAATTAGCAGCTTGATATATTTACAGTTGTTTTTAATCAACTTCTTTATGTTTGGATTTTTCATTTTGTTTTTTGTTCGATTTAAAACATTTAGTATGTTCATGCAAATATGAAAAATGAATAGTATATATTATTGGAGGTGACTATTTGAATAGTATATGTTTGAATTGCCAAAATGAAAACTCAAAATTTCAAAATTTGAAAACTATATTTCAAACCAAACGCATTTTTCAATTTTAAGTTTTGAAAACTTTTTTTCGAAAAAAAGATAACCAAACGCATTTTGAGAAACAGTGAAAACATTCAAAATTAAAATTTTAAAACAGCCATGAAAACTCAAAACTGAAAACTAAAATTGAAACCAAACGCACTCTACGGGTTTTTTATTTAGTTTTACTTTTTCTCAAAAACGTGTGGTTCCTGCCTTTTGTGTTATATGTAGCTCAAGATTTTCCCTTTTTTCTGTATATTTAAACCTGCTTATATTTTTTACCATCTATTTTAAGGATTTAGAGATATTCTTTGCGGTTTTATCGTGGTTACTCTATATGCAAATGTATGTGTATGTCTATGTAGTATTATAAACTACCACTACTGCTGCTGCTACAAGTACCACCGTCGTTGCTGCAGCCACGGTGGTCGTTGTGCTACTACAATTACTAAAACAAAGACCACGATGACCACTACGATTACTGGTGCTTCTTTTGTAGGTACATGTACAGCATAAGAAGAAAATGTGGGAGTATTATCACTTTAACTTCAATAGGCATTTTTCTTAGTTTTTATGATGAATAATTCAAGATAATATTCTCACTATAAAAAGCTTGTTGCTATTTGTTATAGTATTTTTGTTAGCAAGCTTGTTGCAAGCTTGCTATTGCACCAACTGGAGTAAAAGTTGTTAAATGTGTATATATGTGTATAGTTGACAACACTTCCGTAAAGAATATGATTTTGAAATGAAAAATCATATTATTTATTGTAAATTGTAGAAGGAAGAAGAGTTTCACCTATCGAAACTGGAAACTAGATACAGGATCACAAGCCCAATGTAGGACATTGGCACTGCCTGAGCATGGAACATGCACTACAAGTGCTTATTTCTTCCATTTTATCAATATATGATTTTTGTTAGTATTAAGTTTCATAAAGGCTTGAACTCATTGTATGTACACAACTTTTTTTTTTTGGCAGTCTTTATTTAGCAACTAAGTTAGGATAAATCTACAGGTATAGATAAGTATGTTTAACAAGATGAAAATGTTTAAAAGGGACTGTTTTTTGAAATGAAAGCTGGATTTTTGTTTGATATCTATATAAAAGCGAAAGCTGTTAAATATGTTTATTTTAAAAGAATTAATTTATTTCTAGCAAGTTTCATGTAATGCTAGTATGTTTTTTAAAATAATTCGTTATCATTTACTCAGATTTTTTTTTATAGAGGAAGACGGTTGAGTACCTTGAAGCTACACAGTTGATATATATATATAGTAGTTAAGCCAGTAGACAAGCCCAACTGGTGGAGAAATAAGCAATAACCAAAGATACAAGCAGTTTAAACCAACAAAATCGTACACCCAGATTCTATGCAAGCACAACTTACATACATTTACATAGATAAACTGGCCAAAATAAGACATAACCATACCATGCAAGCAAAAGCGTCTCCCATACTGAGGAAGTCATTCAGTGCAAGTTAGGGCTTGAGCTTCCTTGATTTGAACCCACAGATTCAGCAGGGCTATTTGGCAGTGGAACAACAAGTCTGAAGCAAGCCTGAGATGAAGAACCTGTCCATGTTTGAAATAGATGAATAATGAGTCTGCAAATGCAATTTATATGTTTTCGAGGTCTATCAAAGGCTGAAGCATTTCTCTCTTTCTAAATACACCAGCAATAAATGGCTAGGAAAGTATCAGGTGAGGGGTCAACAGAGTTATATTGCCAGTAATAAAAAACTGATGAAAAAACAGGAATGCGACCATGCAAATGAGCACTAGTTGCAGCCAGAATAGGGTATGTTACATCACACTCAAAGAATAAATGATTAATAGTTTCCTTATGATTGGAACATAAAGCACAATTAGGGTTCAATATCAGATTATAACGATACAGTCTAACTCTGGTATTAATTCTTTCATGAGTAAGACATCATTGAAAAAAGAGAACCCTTGGAGGCAGCCTACATCTCCATAATCTTTCAAAATTAAAAGATCGACCAAAATTAAGGAAGTGATATAATGATGCAATGGAAAAACTTTTAGAAGGGTCCACATCCCACTTCCTGACCTCATATCTATATCAAAGTACCATTTATGAGTACACAAATTAATGTGATGTTAAATGCATGTGGACACTTATACAAGAAGCAAAGAAAAGAAGGAATTGGATGGTAGTTCTAATGCTAATGGTGGAGTATGAGATCTAGAAAATGATTCAATTACGCTTGTATTTTCACCTTGGTTGGAGTTTCATATTCGGTATTTACAGAATTTAACCACGATGGATGTCTTGTCTTTTGTTATTCCAATTTGATATAATTATGGATTTGACTAATTATGTATTGAATTTGGTGACTTAATTATGTATTGAATTTGTCTTTTGTTAAGTGGTATTACTTTGGATGTTATTTACTAATATTAATTAAGTTATACTTCATAGGATTGAGATAATATTATTATTGAATTTGTATCAAGTAGATGTAGTATACATTATAGTCAAGCATATCATATTAGTTATTGCAATGGTTGTTAATGTTACAATATGGAAATTATCAACATTTATTTATATTTGAAGTTTATTATTGTTAACGCTTATTCATTGGGAAAAATTATCCAACACTTATGATTGTCGAAGAAAATTATTTTTCAATACTATAACCGTAGAGAAAAAACATTTTCCTATGTTTATACCCGTTACAAATAAATGCCTATGCACTTATAGCAACATTTAAGCATTGCTAAAAGTGTTTGCAACATTTAAACTCATTGGGAATCCCTATTATGGGATAGTGGGTAGAAAAACTTGTTCTTACAATTGCTAACACAGACAACAACGAACACAACATAGTATACAAAAGTATATGAGAATATGCTTTGAGCTATCTCCTCTCCTAAAGGCCTAAAGCGATCCAAATCAGATTTGGAAAATATACCCTGTCTGACCTAAGCAACAAGCAAGATGATGCCCGGATCAGTCTAAAAGACTAGTGTGAGAAAATTCACATCACAAGGAGTTTATTAAATTTTAGGAAATCCTTAAAAAAATATTTTGTAAGTCCATGTTGCACATAAACATGAATGAGATTTTACCTTACGATAACCGAATACTTTTGTTCAATCATACGATATTATTTCTAATACATATGAGTTAAAAGTCCTTTTCAAATGACATATTAAAATAGCTAAAATTGTTACATTGAGTAAATTCCAACGTAATAGGTTTATGATTAAGTCCGTAAAAGACACGTATTGGAGATTGGATTATAACACTAATAAGGTAAGAGACTACCTCTTAGAGGTATATCTCTAGACAAATGTACCATGGTCGTAGTCACCCACTAAAATAGAACCAGCTTATCTCTTCTTTTTAGATGGTATCAAAAAACTCATCACCTGGTCATTCACGATTTACTGGGGATGTCTAATCGCATGCAGCACATACTCGATATATAGTGGGTGATCTAGAAAGGTGATAATCATACCCTAATGGACGCGACCCACATTGTCCTACCATATCTACCATGTGTTTGTCATTCCTAATGTGTGAGGCATAAGGTAACGTATTATCATTCACAAAGCAACAAATCACACTTCAAATGTTACACTGTCATTTCCAGTAACACACTAATTAGTTTCCACAAAAATACAACCCTGTGAGTTAATATGCCTTAAGAAAGGGTGTTACGTGTAAGAGGGGTTACCTCTTACACCAGTAACGGATGTACATTTGTAAAAACTAATGTAGTTGATCTTATAAATGAAATGTTAAATGATCGTCCATACAGTTCTCCAGGATAGGACAAATCGAAGGCACTCCTTTTTACTACGTTCTGTCGGTGGATCGTCCCTATGATTAGTAACAAGTAGTCCCTAAAATATGATGATGCCCAAAATGAAGGGATCACTGGAACGATATATATCCTGGTATCTAAATAGAGATGCTCAGCAAAAAATCTATTTCATTTCGAATGTCTCCGCCTTCATTTCGAAATGTTAAACGCTCGTCCATACAGTTCTCCAGGATAGGACAAATCGAAGGAACTCCTTTTTACTAAGTTTTGTCGGTGGATCATCCCTATGATTAGTAACAAGTAGTCCCTAAAATATGATGATGCCCAAAATGAAGGGATCACTGCAACGATATATATCCTGGTAGCTAAATAGAGATGCTCAACAAAAAATCCATTTCATTTCAAATGTCTTCGCCTTCAAACTCATAGTCTTTAAGATGTCTACTATGGTCGAACCCTTAAGCCAGTTCAAAGTGGTTCCTTTGAACCAACACTATAGTTTAAAAACTATCAAACGTTTGATAGTTGGTTTACAAATCATAATTTAATTTCTTGGGGTAATTTACTTGGTTAAGAACCTAAGAAGCCGATGAGCTCCTTTTAATTAATAGTGATTCAATAAAATTACTTGATCGATCCTTAAAAATCGATTCTATATAGTCATCCCAATGGTGTAAGTATCATAAACCTTTTATTTTCAATACTATGAAAACATATCCATACATTTATCTCAACAGTATAAGTGCATTCGTAATACCTTATACGTTCAATATTCAGAAAATGTAGCTATATTTTAATCTCATAGTATAAGTATATTCACAAATATTATATTTTCAATACTTCAAAAATATCACTATGTACCTATATCAATAGTAGAAGTGCATTCACATATCCTATATTTTCACTACTGGGAGAGTATCGCTATATATTTATACCAATGGTATAAGCATGTTCACAAATCTTGTATTTTACATACTTAGAAAATATCACTTTATACTTATATCTATGGCATAAGTATGTTCACTATCATGTATTCACAATGCTTAGAAAATATAACTATATGATTTTATCAATGGTGTAAGTATATTCACAAATCATATATTTTCAATACTTAGAAAATATCGTTATATACTAATATCAACAGTATAAGTATGCTCAAAAATCTTATATTTTCATTATTTAGAAAATATCGCTATATATTTATGTCAACGGTATAAGCATATTCATAACTCTAATATGGGTCAAAACTATGTTACGTAAGACATTCTTTACTGTTACCCCCAAAATCAACTAGTATTGTGTGAAAATGATTCATAGTGACTAGATTTATTATACCCAATACTAATTTTTATATTCAACCTGTACAATTCGTCGAATAATGGTGAAATCACCTTCTAAATTCACATGGATAGTATGAGTTCCATCTTCGGAATTCAATATAGAGTTTACCTAGAGTGTTATTCCATTTTATATTTGTTTAGATTTTAAATTACTTTGAATCTCTTTGTGTATATTATGAATTTCCTTTTTATATAAATCAAATCAATTGTAACTTCCCCTTTAAGGCTCTAAAATTTTAATACAATTCTATTATAGGTTTCTAAAGTCATTTATAGGCTTATTTGTAAATTCGTAAAGCTATTTATAAAATCTCTTATATAGTGGTTTGAAATAATTCATGTAACTTGATTTGTTTATAAAATCTCTTTCATAACTTTTATAAAGATTGTTTTGTTATAAAACTCCTTTTATATCTTTTATAAGGTCTTTTTATAAAACTTGATTCTTTTGCTAACGGGAAATTCATAATATTTCAAAATACTAAATTGAGGCCGATAGCCACTAATTGCTTTAATCAGTATTGTTTGTTGATTTTTATCGCAACAAGGATCAAATTCAATATATATCAATGTCATATAAAGAATATGGTCCACGATCCAGTTTAATGTCAAACAATTCATATATCAGTAATATGAATGCAAATAGCATAACAATAGAGATGAGAAATCATGTTGGATCCCTCCAACTTATTCTCTTGCATCACATACATCAAATGACCATATATTGTGGTCATTCGCTACTAGGAAACTATATATCAAAGGTTATCCGCTTCAAGGATGAGAGTAAATCCAAACCAATCGATGAAATAGTAAATCATCAAAACAAACCATCAACAACTTATACTATTACATAGTTATAATAGTATCCCAGAAGGTGAGTTTTTAACTTGCAATAATTTCTCATTAGTGATTTTGCATTTCCAAATAGTTAAAAACCGAATGCATTCATTTTTTACTAAAATATCAACAAGCTCCAATCTCGATTAATCCAACTCCATCGCAAGGGTATCGTGGGTATGAGCGTAATGCGACTGAGTACGTTCAAATCTCGCCTCGTATGGAAGAGATATTTCATTTACAATTTTATACATTAATTAATTAAAACAATTAAATAAATAAAGAAATTATTTGCATTAATTAACCTTTCCTTCATCTTTCCCCTAATCACGTCTTAAAACCAATCTCGTTCAATATTCATCGTCACTGTTCATCTTCCCACTATGCCGCCAGTGGCCTCCATCACACTGTCGTGATCCTGCTATCAAATACTCTGACTTTCGCAGCACCTCCCGCCACAATTGTTGCTACCATCGATGCACCTTGCTTTGCCATTTATATTATACATAAGGCTCTCGTACATCCCTCTGGATATGTACTATACAGAAAGGTAGTTCCTTTCCATTTGTATGAAATTTAATCTACTTAAGAGCTTGTGATTTTGTTTTTATTGCTTAACATAGGTGGACTTTAGTAATGTAAGTTAATTTTATTTACTTTATGGAATTTATCCCATAAGTCATTAAAAATAATTTTTTCGTTGCAAAGATTTGATTACTATAAGAGAGAAACCCGTTGCATGTTTATGTGTGGTCGTGTCCTTATGTGATACCTTTTATTTCAAAAACATTGGATTTAAGTTTCTCATACCAGTCCTAGGAACTGACCCGGAGCTTAATTTTCTTTTTACTTTAACTCTAGGTGCCCTATTTTATTAAAGCATCCTAGTGATCAAATGGACGGAATCATTTTGGTGCTTAAAGCATTGGATCATTTTGGAGCATATTGGGGGTGGAGCTTTTGGACCCTGTTATAGTAGTTACCTATCATTCCATTGTATTTGTTTATACCCGCACTTGTGAGAATGAGGTGTATAACCATTCCCTTTAGATTAGAATTCATAAAAAAAATCCTTGTGCTTTCTTATGTAGAATGTAAAATTAATATGATGTGAGATTTTAATTTGTTCTATTTTCTACCTATACTATCTTTTTACCCCCAAACAGTCTAACTCTCCAGTACCGGATTCACGACGCGTGAAGACCGATGATGTATTAGTTTCGATCTCTGAGGTTGAGAAATTGGGTCATTTCACTCAGGAAGCTTCTTACGGTTTAAGTGAAAATTATTGCTAGTAAATGTCCTTTTAAGTAATGAAGTGTATATAAATAAAGAAGGTTTGAACACATTACAATGTTTAAAAAACTATTAATCGATAAAACGATTTTCAACCATGTTTTCGATATTTTTTCGAAGAGTATACTTTTGTAAACATTTTTTTAAAACAAGTTTACCATGATTATAGAGGATTAAAAACTTATTTAATAATTCTAATGAAATTTAACTAAATTTTTAAATAATTTGGATATTTAAATATGAAATGTATGAATTCTTGGTCGTTACACTAATTTACAAGAGAGAGTTCTTTTGATCATACATTTTGAAATTATAGAAATAAATCTCACCGAATAAAAATCTTCTATCCGAAGATACGTTTCGAAATAGATATCATTTATCGCATCCTAATGTTATGTACTAATTACAGTTATTATAATGATTCTCGTTTTCGATATTTTCTTAAGAAGTAGAATTGACAATTCATTCTCTTTATCCCTACGGTACCATAAATCACATCTACTCTTGCATCATTGTTTTCTTTCTAGAAGGTCGAACCATTCCAAAAAAACGTCCTTACTATGACATCATAGTGAACCCTTTTGTGAAGACCCGCTACTTCCCCGTAAAGGAAAGCGTCGGATAGTTCGAGAACAAACCACAGCAGAACGCATACAGAAGAACGTTTCATTGTATATTACAACAATGCATCAGATTACAAGAATATACAGAGTATAAATGAATAATACACAGAATTATCAGAGATTTAAATTACATTTAAATACATAGCAGCGGAAAGATAATACAATACACAACTAGAATGAGATATACGGATACAAAGCTTTCCGGATATCGTTCCAGCTGTAAACCAGGGTCCTGTGAATATAATCTGCAAAACCAAAACTACTAGCTGCCCGTGTCAAAATAGGGGCACCCAGAGTTTAGGTTAAAACAATAAACTCCAGGTCAGTCATGTGACTGGTGTGAGAACTAAAACAGTTATTAATCTTTATTTTAAATCATTAGGTAAATCAAGGGACCACGCCGTATAACACGGAATGGGTTTCCTCCCAAGAATACCAGTGCATAAAACAAACAGCGCAATGCTAAATAAAGAAAAATGAAGCTGTTATAAGACCCAGGTCCTATCACACAATGCAACGCAAGCCGGGGGATAGGGTTTTCCCTTATAACAGCCAAAGAATGCTTGATACGTTTAAAACAGATTATTTGATACTATTATAAGTGCATAGTGTATAAAACAACTTCAAATCATAAGTATCAATCATAGGCGGCATGGGTACCATATATCATGTCGCCATATATAGGTTTACAAATAAAACCGCAAATGTCACGTATTTGGAAATTGGATTTCCATCTATGAACCGAGGCAAAAGATAGTCCTCAACCGATTCGAGACTGTCTAGCCCGAGCCTCAGGCAAGTACTCTGTCAAGCCTTTGGATCCTCAGGGCCGGTCCACACGGAGTGGATTAAAATGCCTGAACATGCGTTTCCCCGCCCTATGGGGCGTAAACGAGCCAACTAAATGACTCCATCGGTTCGAGAACGACCGATCAATCCGAGGCGCCTCGCAACAGCAACAACCACATAAGTCAAACTCGTCAGGGCGTGTAAAACCACTGACGCCACTTCTAGCTAGAAAGAAACGCATGCCCTCCCTGACGTCCTCTCCCGTTTTTGGTTCATACCGGGTGTGAAACACGCGAGGTAAACGTTACACAAAGCTACGCCACAAAGGCCGTGCTTTGATCATCACCACAAGACTTTGCTTTTCAACAGAAGCCTCGATCAATTGCCACTTAGGCATGCCACACAGGCAATTCACTCCATGCGTTTGATATCCATCAATATATAACCCCTGAGCTCGTACGTCTCAGAGAAGGGCGTTAAGCAAGAGAATAAATTCTCCGCCGCCAAACAGATATATATTTAATAGAGATCAATCACACGGACTAAAATCCAATGTCAGACACACAGTCCATTTACAAGTCCGTTCTGGGGCTGAACGAAACCGGAGGCACCTAGTACCCCGCATATCCATCGATCTCCAAGTACGTCTGGACGATCACTAACTGTTTCCATCTTCTTGGGTGTACAGCCCAATCAAGATCATCAGTTATCACCCAAACGACGTGAAGACCTCCGGTCTTCGACCATCGTCTTCATCTTCGACTTATCGTCGTATCAGTTATTCAGAATGGGATAAACCCGGTCTTTCCGAATAACTCGCGTATATTTTAAATAAGTGTTACACAAACACAACATACGCCTCATTCCAATTCATTAGTCACTAACCGTAAATTAATCAAGAGAATAATTCCCCAAATATTAACCCCGAAGGCCGAAACCAACATCAGATCAATATCCAGAAAACCATTCTGCTTGGCTAACCGACAGTTAGTTTCTAAATTTCACGTTCAAATCTAATTAAAGATTTAACTATCGCCTGGAGCAAAACTGGTGATACTCCATTCTCGATCTTTTCAATCTAATTAAAGATTCATTAAAACTCCACTTAGTTTTAATCATTATCTGGGTTAAAGAATCAGTGTCATTTAAAACACGATTCACGATAAACCCAAAATCCCATTCCATTAATTATCGGGTTAAAGAACAAGTGTTATTTAAAACACTGTTCACGATAAACCCAAAAATCAATACCAATTCAATTCCAATTAAATATCATTTAATTGGTACACTTCATTAAATCTAAATAAAAAGATTTAATCTTTTCTCAACTGGGTTCAAGAACAGTGTTAGTGAAGACACCATTCACGACAAACCCAAATCACATTCGATTAATTATCGGGTTAAAGAACAAGTGTTATTTAAAACACTGTTCACGATAAACCCAAAAATCAATACCAATTCAATTCCAATTAAATATCATTTAATTGGTACACTTCATTAAATCTAAATAAAAAGATTTAATCTTTTCTCAACTGGGTTCAAGAACAGTGTTAGTGAAGACACCATTCACGACAAACCCAAATCACATTCGATTAATTATCGGGTTAAAGAACAAGTGTTATTTAAAACACTGTTCACGATAAACCCAAAAATCAATACCAATTCAATTCCAATTAAATATCATTTAATTGGTACACTTCATTAAATCTAAATAAAAAGATTTAATCTTTTCTCAACTGGGTTCAAGAACAGTGTTAGTGAAGACACCATTCACGACAAACCCAAATCACATTCGATTAATTATCGGGTTAAAGAACAAGTGTTATTTAAAACACTGTTCACGATAAACCCAAAAATCAATACCAATTCAATTCCAATTAAATATCATTTAATTGGTACACTTCATTAAATCTAAATAAAAAGATTTAATCTTTTCTCAACTGGGTTCAAGAACAGTGTTAGTGAAGACACCATTCACGACAAACCCAAATCACATTCGATATTCAATACAAGGCTCTGAATAGAAAATATATCGGCTTATATTCAATATCGAATTCTACGACTAACAAATGTCGTATTGGAAATAACGATATAAATATATATCTTTCAAATTTCCATAACAACACCTGTATAATCACGAATTCCAACATCGAAATATTCCGAAGACAATTTCGATTCAAATCCACTCCAATGCAATCATTGGAAATTTTGGTTATTTTCAAAACCATTTCAAATTCAATTTATTTATTTAAAAATAAATAGAATTATAATTCTAGTTCAAAACTAGTTCATTTCGATAAAAATCTATTTTTATCTTTTCAAATATGGAGTTTTTCATCCCAAACTTTCACAAATCATTTCTTATGATTTTACACAAATTATTACTATTTTTAATAATTTTATCAAGGCCCGTACAGTCGATTTCCAACAACGGCCATCGAACTGCACTTACAGCGACCTTTTTCGAATTTGATTTGGACGTATCTCCAAATCCAACCGTTAGATTTCAAATTTCTAACATTCATTAGAAAGCTCTTTTCGATACGAACCCAACGGTTCCGGTTTTAGGAGAATCCGACGGTCGGATCTCCCGTAATGTCCGTTTGAAATAAATGGTCGAAATTCGCGAACTGCCGCGGCGCGGCGCGTTCTATTCAGGCCATTATATTATATATATAATATATAATATATATTTCATCGATTTCTATTTAAAACGAATTATATAAATAGTTTTGAATTCGTTTCAAAAACAATTTCAACTTCCTTTTCAATTCAAATCAAAATTGAATTCTTCTTTATAAATTCGTTTTAAAATTCATTTCTATTCAATTCAAATTTCAATTCAATTTGAATTCATTTCAATTTGTTTTCAATTCAATTCGAAATCGTTTTCAATTCAATTCATTTCGAAATCGTTTTCAATTCAATTCATTTCGAAATCGTTTTCAATTCAATTCATTTCGAAATCGTTTTCAATTCAATTCATTTCGAAATCGTTTTCAATTCAATTCATTTCGAAATCGTTTTCAATTCAATTCATTTCGAAATCGTTTTCAATTCAATTCATTTCGAAATCGTTTTCAATTCAATTCATTTCGAAATCGTTTTCAATTCAATTCATTTCGAAATCGTTTTCAATTCAATTCATTTCGAAATCGTTTTCAATTCAATTCATTTCGAAATCGTTTTCAATTCAATTCATTTCGAAATCGTTTTCAATTCTATTCATTTCGAAATCGTTTTCAATTCTATTCATTTCGAAATCGTTTTCAATTCTATTCATTTCGAAATCGTTTTCAATTCAATTCATTTCAAAATATTCGATTTCGAAATCACGTTTCAATATTCATTTTAAAATGAATAAAATCGATATAAATATCGTTCACGTCAAAATGGCGTCAATCTAATCAACACGGCTTCATAAATTTCTATTTTCAAATATTCTATTTCAAATATTTCTATTTCAAATATTTCTATTTCAAATATTTCTTTTTCAAATATTTCTATTTCAAATATTTCTTTTTCAAATATTTCTATTTCAAATATTTCTTTTTTTTCGAAACTGGAATGAGGCCCAATCAATTACCATATAATGTTAATTATATGGATTTTCTACAACACATGTATATATCAACAACGATGAATAATCAACCATCAACCAAAGTGCACTACACTGTATAAGCATCAAATATAGACATTTAACGCTTATAGCAGCTTGTCAATCAATCGATCGACATATTTAATCAATCAGGATGAGTGAACTTCAAATTTCATCCTAACACCCGTGTGGGGTTTCAAACAATCAAACACATATTTTATTTGTGTAGTTAGGCGATGTGTAAAATTTATCGACCCAATCAACGTCATTCAAATAGGTGTACATAAACAAACCGTCTGGTTTGTAAATGAATATTTATTTATTCACATTCACGTTAAAAATTATATTTTTAACGATATAACATTTTATTCCAACATATGAATTTCGATTAAGTTCATTCTTTAAATAAAATGATATTTTTATTTTTCTAACTTATTTTAGAAAATTTCGGCGGCATAACGGCACGATACTAGAAACGGGACAAGGCCTAGCCTTATCCCCGGTCTAGTGAAGGCCCACGCCATTCACACATCAATCAAATCAATTTCATTTTGCAAACCACAAAATTTGGAGTAAGGGTCTAACCTAGCCTTACTCCTCCGCCTTATAACGGCGCACGTCTAATCCTAACCAATTTATCGATTCGATTTTTCACACCACAAACCACATTCAAACCAATATCGCAATCAATCACCAAACAGTCAAACAAACAAGTCCATGGTCTGTGGACGATTGTGTCGGGTGCTACTAAGCACCGTCTGCATCCTAGTATATATATAACTAGAAAAATAAATTGAAAGGTGAGAAATTCTCACATATAGCTATCCAAGCTCCACGACACTTCATTTGCAGAAGTCTTCCTCGTTATCACCTCTTCGTCATCTTCGTTGCCCGTAGTCACTATATATATAAAAATCGAATTTTTACTTCGAAGTTCAATATATAAAAATCATATTTTTAGTTCGCTATTCCTTCGCTATTCAATACATAAAAATCGAATTTTTATTTCAAAGTTCAATATATAAAAATTCTATTTTTCTATCGAAGTTCAATATATAAAAATCATATTTTCATGATTAAAAAATCAAAGCCTTAAGAGAAAAAGAAAAATCTCTATATCACTTCATATGAAAAGTTCAATCTTCTCTGTCGCTTCATATATAAAATAAAAATCTAATCTTTTTATTCTTTACATATAAAAATCATAGCTTTATTAAATTAAAATAAACAAGTTTTATGTTTAAAATAAATATGTTTTCAGTTTTATAATCTAATTAAAATTCAGTTTAATAATCTTTTTCAAATCAGTTTTTTTTTAATCTAAAAAGAAATCAGTTTTTATACTTTTAAACATTATCAGGTTTTTAATTCCATTTAACATCAGTTTTAAAATCTTCATATAATTCAGTTTATAAAACTAGAAAAAAAAACAGTTTTCAAATCTCTAAAAATTCATATTGGCTATATAAAAAAATAAAGGGAAATGCTTACAGTGTTTTTTTTCAGCGAGGGGGGAAGGGGACTTCATCTTCTGCGGTGGCCAGAGAGGTGGCGGAGCGGCCCTGCTCTTCGGCGGTGAGTTAGGGTTTGGCGGATTTGGTGCGGCACGTTCGAGGTGGGAGGCTGTTTGTGGTTCGCGAGGAAGAAGGGGAGGCTAGAGACGATGACGAGGGAGAGAGGGTGCGACTAGAGGTGCGGGGGCCCTCAACTGAGGCGCGGCGGCGAAATCGAGATGGGCGGCGGGTCTGGAAAAAGGGGGCTCCGTCCTTCGTCGCCCCTTCTTTTTTTTTTTTTTATTCTGAATTGATTTCGAAAATAAGGGGGGGGCCTAAGCGGGTTAACGGGGAGAAGATATATATATATTTTTTTATTTAATTATTAAAAAGTTGACTTTTACATATGACCTCGAAACGAGGCCCACCGCCTGTCGCCCATAGCGTTTCACCCCCATCCCGAACACAATGGGATATGTATCGCAAGCTGATTTGGCTGTTACAATCAGTTTCCTTTGAATTTACATTTAAATCATTATATTGAATTTTAAACGTACATTTCAAATTACCGGGGTCACATATGAACTTTAAAAATTCCTGAAAAATATTTTCTAGCTTCGTATTGACGATACGGTCCTAACAAAACTAGTTTCGTCGAATTCTAAGACCGTATGAAAAATGGCCAATTTCCAGTCGATTAAAATCCACTGAAAATGGTCAAACGCGTTTTCTTTTGCCACGCTCACATATTGATTCGAAAAATTATGAAATTTGAAACCTAGCAATAACTTGACATCACGGACCCAACAAAACTGGTTTCGTCGAAATCCGAGGTCATTTGCAAAATGTCCATTTTTAAGGGCCTGAATTCCATAGCGACTATTCAGAATTTTCAACTGGACATATCTTATCATTTATAAAGTGAAATCTCAGTTTGTTAACTTCGTTACAAAGATATAGTTATACAGATTCAAATATTTCTTGTTTCGTTCAATTCTGACTTATACTGAATTCTGTATATTCATTTGAAATTAGAAATCGAATTTTCGAACTACCGCGCCATTTTCAATTCCTTTTATAATTATATATAATTATTTATATTCTAACGACGACGTATATAATATAAACGTTCGAATTATATTCAAAATAAATTTCTCGTCAATATTATTTAAAATAATTCATTTTAAATAATCAAAATTCGCTAAAATTGCCAAAATAAAAATTTTAAACTGGCCCAGATTTTACGGGTTGTTACAATCTCCCCCACTTAAAACTTTTCGTCCCCGAAAAGGAACAAAGTCGAAAGTGGTTTGATTAATAAGCTCTACGATCGATCAGGCTTCCATTCTCCAACTCTTTAGTTTCTGAGAATTTTCAAAATTTCAAAAATTTGGCTAACACCCTAAATTTTTGAAAAATTTCGCCATAACCTCCCCTGCACCGGGAGCATCGGGGAATTTCAAATAGCTTCCCCGGTCCTTCAGATCTCAAAAAGAAAAAGAAAAAGCCAAGCGGCTAGCCAATAGGCTCATAAAATCATCATCACCCAAACAAAACAGGAAATTATGTAGTAAACATGTACCTATTTGTCGGGCAAACAAATTTTATTCTCTGGCTCTAGCCTCCTTGCTATGACCTGTTCAATGTAAGTATATGTATATGCAAGCAAATGCGACCAATTTTCAATATAATTCAATATTCGGTTCAATTAGGCTAAATGGCTAAAAAAAATTAGCCACCAAATAAACAAACAACACAAACAGCAATCAATTAGTGGATTAGAGTTTCAAATTCATAAATTTGATACATATACAGAAAATCATGTTTTGATGCCAATTCACAACTATAAATCTATCTATATTAGTTTTGGTTCTCACAACAGTCAATAGGAAATATATAGATATCACACCTTCGTTACTCGAACATGAATACTAATGACGACTAGTCAATCATCAGAATCATCTTCGGGCCACTAGAGTATGATTCTATATCTATCCAGTATATTAAAACTTCGAATAGACGCTAGCTAGGCGCATACGCAAAATCTTTATATATTGGACTGTCCTAATCAATATAAATAAATAATCAAATACGATTAAGTGATTTAGATTTTCAAAACAAAAATTTGTTTTCACTTTCAAAAATATACTCTTCACACTCGTTCTAGGATACTACTGATCCCATCTCTAACGAGTCACTCTCATTGGATATTACTAATCCAATTATCTGATGAATTCTTTCGTATGGTTCTAATGTGTCTTGTTCTCTGCTTTGTAAACCAAAGCTCTGATACCAACTGTGAAGACCCGCTACTTCCCCGTAAAGGAAAGCGTCGGATAGTTCGAGAACAAACCACAGCAGAACGCATACAGAAGAACGTTTCATTGTATATTACAACAATGCATCAGATTACAAGAGTATAAATGAATAATACACAGAATTATCAGAGATTTAAATTACATTTAAATACATAGCAGCGGAAAGATAATACAATACACAACTAGAATGAGATATACGGATACAAAGCTTTCCGGATATCGTTCCAGCTGTAAACCAGGGTCCTGTGAATATAATCTGCAAAACCAAAACTACTAGCTGCCCGTGTCAAAATAGGGGCACCCAGAGTTTAGGTTAAAACAATAAACTCCAGGTCAGTCATGTGACTGGTGTGAGAACTAAAACAGTTATTAATCTTTATTTTAAATCATTAGGTAAATCAAGGGACCAGGCCGTATAACACGGAATGGGTTTCCTCCCAAGAATACCAGTGCATAAAACAAACAGCGCAATGCTAAATAAAGAAAAATGAAGCTGTTATAAGACCCAGGTCCTATCACACAATGCAACGCAAGCCGGGGGATAGGGGTTTCCCTTATAACAGCCAAAGAATGCTTGATACGTTTAAAACAGATTATTTGATACTATTATAAGTGCATAGTGTATAAAACAACTTCAAATCATAAGTATCAATCATAGGCGGCATGGGTACCATATATCATGTCGCCATATATAGGTTTACAAATAAAACCGCAAATGTCACGTATTTGGAAATTGGATTTCCATCTATGAACCGAGGCAAAAGATAGTCCTCAACCGATTCGAGACTGTCTAGCCCGAGCCTCAGGCAAGTACTCTGTCAAGCCTTTGGATCCTCAGGGCCGGTCCACACGGAGTGGATTAAAATGCCTGAACATGCGTTTCCCCGCCCTATGGGGCGTAAACGAGCCAACTAAATGACTCCATCGGTTCGAGAACGACCGATCAATCCGAGGCGCCTCGCAACAGCAACAACCACATAAGTCAAACTCGTCAGGGCGTGTAAAACCACTGACGCCACTTCTAGCTAGAAAGAAACGCATGCCCTCCCTGACGTCCTCTCCCGTTTTTGGTTCATACCGGGTGTGAAACACGCGAGGTAAACGTTACACAAAGCTACGCCACAAAGGCCGTGCTTTGATCATCACCACAAGACTTTGCTTTTCAACAGAAGCCTCGATCAATTGCCACTTAGGCATGCCACACAGGCAATTCACTCCATGCGTTTGATATCCATCAATATATAACCCCTGAGCTCGTACGTCTCAGAGAAGGGCGTTAAGCAAGAGAATAAATTCTCCGCCGCCAAACAGATATATATTTAATAGAGATCAATCACACGGACTAAAATCCAATGTCAGACACACAGTCCATTTACAAGTCCGTTCTGGGGCTGAACGAAACCGGAGGCACCTAGTACCCCGCATATCCATCGATCTCCAAGTACGTCTGGACGATCACTAACTGTTTCCATCTTCTTGGGTGTACAGCCCAATCAAGATCATCAGTTATCACCCAAACGACGTGAAGACCTCCGGTCTTCGACCATCGTCTTCATCTTCGACTTATCGTCGTATCAGTTATTCAGAATGGGATAAACCCGGTCTTTCCGAATAACTCGCGTATATTTTAAATAAGTGTTACACAAACACAACATACGCCTCATTCCAATTCATTAGTCACTAACCGTAAATTAATCAAGAGAATAATTCCCCAAATATTAACCCCGAAGGCCGAAACCAACATCAGATCAATATCCAGAAAACCATTCTGCTTGGCTAACCGACAGTTAGTTTCTAAATTTCACATTCAAATCTAATTAAAGATTTAACTATCGCCTGGAGCAAAACTGGTGATACTCCATTCTCGATCTTTTCAATCTAATTAAAGATTCATTAAAACTCCACTTAGTTTTAATCATTATCTGGGTTAAAGAATCAGTGTCATTTAAAACACGATTCACGATAAACCCAAAATCCCATTCCATTAATTATCGGGTTAAAGAACAAGTGTTATTTAAAACACTGTTCACGATAAACCCAAAAATCAATACCAATTCAATTCCAATTAAATATCATTTAATTGGTACACTTCATTAAATCTAAATAAAAAGATTTAATCTTTTCTCAACTGGGTTCAAGAACAGTGTTAGTGAAGACACCATTCACGACAAACCCAAATCACATTCGATTAATTATCGGGTTAAAGAACAAGTGTTATTTAAAACACTGTTCACGATAAACCCAAAAATCAATACCAATTCAATTCCAATTAAATATCATTTAATTGGTACACTTCATTAAATCTAAATAAAAAGATTTAATCTTTTCTCAACTGGGTTCAAGAACAGTGTTAGTGAAGACACCATTCACGACAAACCCAAATCACATTCGATTAATTATCGGGTTAAAGAACAAGTGTTATTTAAAACACTGTTCACGATAAACCCAAAAATCAATACCAATTCAATTCCAATTAAATATCATTTAATTGGTACACTTCATTAAATCTAAATAAAAAGATTTAATCTTTTCTCAACTGGGTTCAAGAACAGTGTTAGTGAAGACACCATTCACGACAAACCCAAATCACATTCGATTAATTATCGGGTTAAAGAACAAGTGTTATTTAAAACACTGTTCACGATAAACCCAAAAATCAATACCAATTCAATTCCAATTAAATATCATTTAATTGGTACACTTCATTAAATCTAAATAAAAAGATTTAATCTTTTCTCAACTGGGTTCAAGAACAGTGTTAGTGAAGACACCATTCACGACAAACCCAAATCACATTCGATATTCAATACAAGGCTCTGAATAGAAAATATATCGGCTTATATTCAATATCGAATTCTACGACTAACAAATGTCGTATTGGAAATAACGATATAAATATATATCTTTCAAATTTCCATAACAACACCTGTATAATCACGAATTCCAACATCGAAATATTCCGAAGACAATTTCGATTCAAATCCACTCCAATGCAATCATTGGAAATTTTGGTTATTTTCAAAACCATTTCAAATTCAATTTATTTATTTAAAAATAAATAGAATTATAATTCTAGTTCAAAACTAGTTCATTTCGATAAAAATCTATTTTTATCTTTTCAAATATGGAGTTTTTCATCCCAAACTTTCACAAATCATTTCTTATGATTTTACACAAATTATTACTATTTTTAATAATTTTATCAAGGCCCGTACAGTCGATTTCCAACAACGGCCATCGAACTGCACTTACAGCGACCTTTTTCGAATTTGATTTGGACGTATCTCCAAATCCAACCGTTAGATTTCAAATTTCTAACATTCATTAGAAAGCTCTTTTCGATACGAACCCAACGGTTCCGGTTTTAGGAGAATCCGACGGTCGGATCTCCCGTAATGTCCGTTTGAAATAAATGGTCGAAATTCGCGAACTGCCGCGGCGCGGCGCGTTCTATTCAGGCCATTATATTATATATATAATATATAATATATATTTCATCGATTTCTATTTAAAACGAATTATATAAATAGTTTTGAATTCGTTTCAAAAACAATTTCAACTTCCTTTTCAATTCAAATCAAAATTGAATTCTTCTTTATAAATTCGTTTTAAAATTCATTTCTATTCAATTCAAATTTCAATTCAATTTGAATTCATTTCAATTTGTTTTCAATTCAATTCGAAATCGTTTTCAATTCAATTCATTTCGAAATCGTTTTCAATTCAATTCATTTCGAAATCGTTTTCAATTCAATTCATTTCGAAATCGTTTTCAATTCAATTCATTTCGAAATCGTTTTCAATTCAATTCATTTCGAAATCGTTTTCAATTCAATTCATTTCGAAATCGTTTTCAATTCAATTCATTTCGAAATCGTTTTCAATTCAATTCATTTCGAAATCGTTTTCAATTCAATTCATTTCGAAATCGTTTTCAATTCAATTCATTTCGAAATCGTTTTCAATTCAATTCATTTCGAAATCGTTTTCAATTCAATTCATTTCGAAATCGTTTTCAATTCAATTCATTTCGAAATCGTTTTCAATTCTATTCATTTCGAAATCGTTTTCAATTCTATTCATTTCGAAATCGTTTTCAATTCTATTCATTTCGAAATCGTTTTCAATTCAATTCATTTCAAAATATTCGATTTCGAAATCACGTTTCAATATTCATTTTAAAATGAATAAAATCGATATAAATATCGTTCACGTCAAAATGGCGTCAATCTAATCAACACGGCTTCATAAATTTCTATTTTCAAATATTCTATTTCAAATATTTCTATTTCAAATATTTCTATTTCAAATATTTCTTTTTCAAATATTTCTATTTCAAATATTTCTTTTTCAAATATTTCTATTTCAAATATTTCTTTTTTTTCGAAACTGGAATGAGGCCCAATCAATTACCATATAATGTTAATTATATGGATTTTCTACAACACATGTATATATCAACAACGATGAATAATCAACCATCAACCAAAGTGCACTACACTGTATAAGCATCAAATATAGACATTTAACGCTTATAGCAGCTTGTCAATCAATCGATCGACATATTTAATCAATCAGGATGAGTGAACTTCAAATTTCATCCTAACACCCGTGTGGGGTTTCAAACAATCAAACACATATTTTATTTGTGTAGTTAGGCGATGTGTAAAATTTATCGACCCAATCAACGTCATTCAAATAGGTGTACATAAACAAACCGTCTGGTTTGTAAATGAATATTTATTTATTCACATTCACGTTAAAAATTATATTTTTAACGATATAACATTTTATTCCAACATATGAATTTCGATTAAGTTCATTCTTTAAATAAAATGATATTTTTATTTTTCTAACTTATTTTAGAAAATTTCGGCGGCATAACGGCACGATACTAGAAACGGGACAAGGCCTAGCCTTATCCCCGGTCTAGTGAAGGCCCACGCCATTCACACATCAATCAAATCAATTTCATTTTGCAAACCACAAAATTTGGAGTAAGGGTCTAACCTAGCCTTACTCCTCCGCCTTATAACGGCGCACGTCTAATCCTAACCAATTTATCGATTCGATTTTTCACACCACAAACCACATTCAAACCAATATCGCAATCAATCACCAAACAGTCAAACAAACAAGTCCATGGTCTGTGGACGATTGTGTCGGGTGCTACTAAGCACCGTCTGCATCCTAGTATATATATAACTAGAAAAATAAATTGAAAGGTGAGAAATTCTCACATATAGCTATCCAAGCTCCACGACACTTCATTTGCAGAAGTCTTCCTCGTTATCACCTCTTCGTCATCTTCGTTGCCCGTAGTCACTATATATATAAAAATCGAATTTTTACTTCGAAGTTCAATATATAAAAATCATATTTTTAGTTCGCTATTCCTTCGCTATTCAATACATAAAAATCGAAT
The DNA here is from genome assembly GCA_030737875.1 of Allium sativum. Lineage (NCBI taxonomy): Eukaryota > Viridiplantae > Streptophyta > Magnoliopsida > Asparagales > Amaryllidaceae > Allium > Allium sativum. The sequence goes on from CM060912.1 coordinate 439,815,964, forward strand.
TTTTATTTCAAAGTTCAATATATAAAAATTCTATTTTTCTATCGAAGTTCAATATATAAAAATCATATTTTCATGATTAAAAAATCAAAGCCTTAAGAGAAAAAGAAAAATCTCTATATCACTTCATATGAAAAGTTCAATCTTCTCTGTCGCTTCATATATAAAATAAAAATCTAATCTTTTTATTCTTTACATATAAAAATCATAGCTTTATTAAATTAAAATAAACAAGTTTTATGTTTAAAATAAATATGTTTTCAGTTTTATAATCTAATTAAAATTCAGTTTAATAATCTTTTTCAAATCAGTTTTTTTTTTAATCTAAAAAGAAATCAGTTTTTATACTTTTAAACATTATCAGGTTTTTAATTCCATTTAACATCAGTTTTAAAATCTTCATATAATTCAGTTTATAAAACTAGAAAAAAAAAACAGTTTTCAAATCTCTAAAAATTCATATTGGCTATATAAAAAAATAAAGGGAAATGCTTACAGTGTTTTTTTTCAGCGAGGGGGGAAGGGGACTTCATCTTCTGCGGTGGCCAGAGAGGTGGCGGAGCGGCCCTGCTCTTCGGCGGTGAGTTAGGGTTTGGCGGATTTGGTGCGGCACGTTCGAGGTGGGAGGCTGTTTGTGGTTCGCGAGGAAGAAGGGGAGGCTAGAGACGATGACGAGGGAGAGAGGGTGCGACTAGAGGTGCGGGGGCCCTCAACTGAGGCGCGGCGGCGAAATCGAGATGGGCGGCGGGTCTGGAAAAAGGGGGCTCCGTCCTTCGTCGCCCCTTCTTTTTCTTTTTTCTTTTTTATTCTGAATTGATTTCGAAAATAAGGGGGGGGGGCCTAAGCGGGTTAACGGGGAGAAGATATATATATATATATATTTTTTATTTAATTATTAAAAAGTTGACTTTTACATATGACCTCGAAACGAGGCCCACCGCCTGTCGCCCATAGCGTTTCACCCCCATCCCGAACACAATGGGATATGTATCGCAAGCTGATTTGGCTGTTACAATCAGTTTCCTTTGAATTTACATTTAAATCATTATATTGAATTTTAAACGTACATTTCAAATTACCGGGGTCACATATGAACTTTAAAAATTCCTGAAAAATATTTTCTAGCTTCGTATTGACGATACGGTCCTAACAAAACTAGTTTCGTCGAATTCTGAGACCGTATGAAAAATGGCCAATTTCCAGTCGATTAAAATCCACTGAAAATGGTCAAACGCGTTTTCTTTTGCCACGCTCACATATTGATTCGAAAAATTATGAAATTTGAAACCTAGCAATAACTTGACATCACGGACCCAACAAAACTGGTTTCGTCGAAATCCGAGGTCATTTGCAAAATGTCCATTTTTAAGGGCCTGAATTCCATAGCGACTATTCAGAATTTTCAACTGGACATATCTTATCATTTATAAAGTGAAATCTCAGTTTGTTAACTTCGTTACAAAGATATAGTTATACAGATTCAAATATTTCTTGTTTCGTTCAATTCTGACTTATACTGAATTCTGTATATTCATTTGAAATTAGAAATCGAATTTTCGAACTACCGCGCCATTTTCAATTCCTTTTATAATTATATATAATTATTTATATTCTAACGACGACGTATATAATATAAACGTTCGAATTATATTCAAAATAAATTTCTCGTCAATATTATTTAAAATAATTCATTTTAAATAATCAAAATTCGCTAAAATTGCCAAAATAAAAATTTTAAACTGGCCCAGATTTTACGGGTTGTTACACCTTTACAAAAAGTGCACTCAACGATTCTTAACAATTAAGGACATCAAATGTGTTGAATTTTACGTAAACTGACCAAACCGACATTTTGGTTGAGTTCTTAGATCTATTTGGTTATTTTGTTCTATTGTTACATTTAACATGATATAATTTTCATTATAATTAATCATATTGAATGCTAGATCTAATAATATATTTCATTGGCATATTTCAAACAAACTATATTCATCCAAGCATCGTACACTAAGAACGATGGTCATTCACCATGTACACGTATGCGAGATTATATGAGCCAAATATCCATAATAATATATTTCTTTTGTGTTTAGAACTCATAAAACGCAACACACGGTATCGACCAAATAGATATGTATGCAACCAAGTTATGGAAGTATTAAGTAGTTGTAAAATTATGAACTTGCATAGATATAAAAATTGTTAATATGCAATAATCATTTACTAGTAAGTATATGTCATATTTCTATTTGGCAATTTTCAATTCAGCTCATTTGTATATCTTAATTGACAAATGTTTTACCAATCATTTAAATGCATAAATTTTTTCTTTGAAATAATTATTACATTATTTCGCTTATGTTCACACAATACTTAAAATGTTAATTATTATGTGATGCCCCGCGTCCCTTAATGTAACACCCCGTGTTTTCTGTTAACATTATACTAACGAATTGAGGAATAATTAATTTTAAAATGTAAGAATCAAGGGAAACGGGTTACACCATTGTGTTCTTCTCGGAATTTTGGTTGAGATAGAGTCCGAGTTTGCGTAAATTGGACTTCGTATGAAGAAGTTATGGTTGTCGGAAGTTTCCAGAAATTTAAATTTAAATTCAAAAACAAATTCAGACTCAGAACTGGGCAGGGCGGGAAATTTCCCGCTGAAGGCCAGGTCGACCTCCCCTATACAGGTCGACCTTAGTGTCGACCAGGGGGTCGACCTGTCCCCCCCCCCCCCCGGGGGGGCAGATCTGAAAGATGATGATTTTGTGATTCAGTGCTGAGTCATTAGGACTAAGTTGTCATTATATCTTGACCGGATGGTCTTGATTGATTCTAGGTTAATCTGATGGCCTAAATGAATCCTAATCTCTATATAAACACATGTAGACTCAAACCCTAAAACCTAATCAAAATTAGAACCATGGCTGTCATGCTATCACCCAGCAACCTAGAGTAGCTGCCATCAACTAGAGGAAAAGTAAAGCTAATCAACTCAATTCAACTCAAGTCTATAACAACAACAACAACGAATTTGTCTACTTCAAAGGTGAGCTAAATCAATTTCAGAACCCAGATCCCAGAACTCAAGACCTTCTTTGAGTTGTGAGTTCAATTTCTTTAATAAGATAATTAACAAGCTAATTAGGTTGAGTTATGGTTTGGGTTATATGGCTATGTATGTGAAACATTGAAAAAATGTGATATTTTGTGAATATATGCTAGTTGTTCATAATGATAGTTTTTGTTGCGGATCCCTTTGTATATGACAAATCACCTATGTTCAACTTGATTCATGTTTAACATCATTTTATATGCAAGTTTGGGTGTAGATTATATGCTAGTTTCTATGTGAATTGTACACAAGTTTACATATGAACCAAGTAAAATGACTATATGCAAGTTTAGGTAGGAATTGGATCCACATATATGCATGTTTACACCTTTAGATTTAGATCTATGACGTACATAGTTTTATGCAAGTTTGTGACTATGGCCTATGCTAGCTTGGGGGAAAACTATATTGATATATGCAAGTTCACACCTTTAGGTCTATGTTTAGATTCATGACAATACAAAGTTTATGTTAGATATGTTGTAATCCTTATTTGTAAGTTAGATCCATTTTGTGTGTTATGCCAATTTGCGATGTTTTTCCCCTTTTGTGTGTTAGACTAATTGCTAGTCTAATATATATATATATATGTCATGATAAGCGAACGAACAACGTGGGAACGATGGGGGAAAATATTAAATATTCACATATTGAGAATTGGCATAAATGGCCTTAAAAAGGCATATAATTAATTTAAGACATTAATTGGCATAATTGGTATTTATGGACATAATTTAGGTGACAATTATGGACATAAGTATATTTGGAATTTATTGACAAATTTGAATAGGGATATTAATCCACTTTGGGGTTAAATAAAGATATGTAATAATTAACCGCCTGAGACACGAGGTTAGACTCGATTGTGGTATAAGACTGCCCGGACCCGCCCGGCAAATCCAGAAGCCACAAATGCCAGTCTAATGTGAGAGGTCAAAGGCACGAATTAAATGCGTTATAATTGTAAAAACATGAGGTTAGGCTCGTTTGTGGTGTAAGACTGCCCGGACCCACCCGGCAAATCCAGCAGCCACAAGTGCCAGTCTAATGTGAGAGGTCTTTACAAGGTTACGGTTTTAATGAATTAAGAAACACTTAACCAGATAAACATGTGGTGGGACATAGGGGGTTAAGTGGGTGCCTTGGGTGGCATGTGAAATTAAGAGGGTGCCTTGGGTGGTAGGTGAAATACGATTAGATGCACTTAACCAAGATTGAAACATGTAAGAAGACATGAATAAGAATGGGGTTAAGTGGGGAAAACCTTAGAGGGGACCAAGCATAGGTGGAAAGCTTGTGTCATGCATGTGGGCCCTTTTCAAACCAGTAACCCATTAAGTATCTTTGTGGGCTCGACCCAAGTCAAGGATGGGACATGCGTACTGGGTTTGATTGTAAGAGGTCAAAACGGGATAGTGGTGGCAACGCAAGTCCAACGGGGTCATGTGCGTGTGTGGGCCCGGGCTGGTGGGTAAGACGTTATTGCATCGTGTAGATATAAGCTGTGCATTTTTGGTGGTATCGGGTTGCCACTTTGGGGAGTGATACACCCCACTGTGGGGCCAGCACGGGTATCTACGAGTTAGGGAGCCGATCGAATGGGGGTAGTGGGTACACCTAGTGGAGATAGGGGTAGACGACACCTATGAAGGCAGCTAGGGGTACACGAAACTACCATTATCATTATTAAGTTCTGTAGGCGGGATCAACTTTTAGGGTGTTTGGTGTGGTGCAATGTAGTAATTATCTTATAGTGATTAGGTGTGCCTTAATGTTATCTTTGTTCATCTTATTTCCTTTGGTTGCTCTGTCATGCCCATTGTTCACAGTCATTTCCTTATTTCCCATCTTATGCCTTATCCTAGTTACTTTAATGATTATATTGTTAAAGTTATTGCACTCGCTAGACTTTATGTCTGACCCCCTTTGTTTCCACCTCTTTTCTTCCTTCCTCCCCCCAAGGTGCTCAGGGTGGAACTAGCACTAGTGGAGCTTGATTTGGACAACTTTATCTCTTTCTTTTGGAAGTTGCTTGGATTGCTGAAGTAAAGTTCAGCCTATCTCATTTATGGCTATTTTATGTTGGGGTTATGTCTTTTATTTTATGTACTCAGAACTTATTTGTCAAGATGGATAATAAGTGTATTTGGTTTTGTAGTTGGTTTTTGATGTGATGTAACCAAACTATTTCTCCGCTGTAATAAAAGTGGTTTTTATTTTCAAAGTACCAATATATTTATCTGTCTTGTTTACTTTTCCGTTCTATACACAATAAACGCTCCATCAAAATTAAGGCATTCCCTTAGTGGGTGACCTTAATGGAGATGGGGTGTCACACGTGGTATCAGAGTTGAAAGTTATCAGACCAGATATGAATTTTGAAAAACTATTTTTCAAAAAAAAAGCATTTTATAATGAAGTACTTTCAAAAGCATGTTTTAAGGAAAATATTTTCAAGAGAAAAGTTTGTTTTAAAAACATAACCCCCAAGAGCCATATATCTTTCTTTCGAATTCTCTGTTTTGAATCTCTTCATTTTCTTTTCAACATGTCTGGAATTCCCGAGATACCCGAGGGGATACCGATACCAGGATGGTTTAGAAGGTATCTAGAAGCTAGGACCAATGTCATAGGCCCAGCAAATGCTCCTCCTCCTCCTCCCTGTGTTGATACTTTCGCAAGGATATGCAAGGACTTTCAGGAAATGGGCGGAAAACCTTTTCACGGGTCAGAGACGTTTGTTGAAGCTCAAAATTGGCTAAAGGAGGTGGAAGAATTGTTTGGAATCTTTGAGGTAGAAGACGAAATAAAGGTCCAATTAGCTGCCTGGTTAATGAAGGATGAGGCCTTGTTTTGGTGGGAGGTCACTAATGGAAAGCGTCCAGTTGATACATGGCCGGATTTCAGGCGTAGGTTTGAGGCAAAGTTTCTCTCACGGGCCGAAGAGAATCTATACATGGAAAGGTTTTTGGCATTGAGGCAAGGAAATCTATCAGCGAAAGAGTACGTCAACAAGTTCAATCAGTTGGCTAGATTTGGCTTGGACTTGGTGAATACGCCCGAAAAGAAGGCCCTGAGATTTGTTAAGGGTTTGAACGAGCCACTACATGGGTTAGCTATGACCCACATCCCTATGGGGGCCACCTTTGAGAGACTGGTTGACATGGCGCTTATGCATGAAGAGGAGAAAGGCGCCAATGCTAATAAGGCACTTGAGAAGAAAGGGTGTCAAAAGAAACCACAACAGCAACAGTAGAACAAGAAGGGTGGTAAAGACAACAATGGCAAGGGAAAGAAAAGATGCTTTAACTGTGGGACACCAGGCCATCTAAGCAAAGACTGTAGGAAGAAGAAGAAGACTGGTTGTTTCCACTGTAGCGAAGCAGGACATATGATTAAGGACTGCCCAAAGAAAGGGCAGAGGGAAGGGCCTACCTCTAGAGGGAAGATTCAGGCTCTCATGGCACCAGGGAAGGCAAGGGGGCAGGTCCAGGCTCTCGTGGCCCCACCGCTGCAAGAACGAGGTAGAGCGATTTCCGTTGAAAGTTTAGTTTATCTTTTTGATCATCCTATTCGCACACTCTTTGATTCTGGTGCATCACACTCTTTTATAATTACTACTTTAGTTGAGTCACTACACCTAAACACCAGTATAGTAGAGGATCCCTTAGTTGTTTCAAATCCAATTGGGGGCTCAGCCTATTTGTCAATGATTTGTTTGGATTTGGAAATTTCTATACTTAGCATTGGGTTTAGATGTGATTCTTATGTTTTGGGCTTCACGGGCTATGGGTTAATTCTGGGCATGGATTGGTTATCCAGTAATGGAGCCGTCCTAGATTGTGAAAAGAGAGAGGTTAGGCTTATGACTCGCTTGGGCAACACTCTCGAAATCTCTTGTAATCCCATGAATTCTGTTATGCTAAGTTATCTAGAATCTCTTGATGCGTCTGTTGAGAGTTTGCAGTCTGTCAGAGTGGTCCGTGAATACTCGGATGTCTTTGAGGAAGTAGAGGGCTTGCCTCCGAAGTGGGAGATAGACTTCCGCATATACCTAGTTGATAACGCAAAACCCGTTGCTTTACCCGTTAGACACATGGCTCCAAGGGAGAGAAAGGAGCTTAGCAAGCAAGTTAAGGAGCTGCTAGAAAAAGGGTTTATAAGGCGGAGTATTTCTGAATGGGGTGCTCCAGTGGTGTTCACAACCCAAGCGGACGGTTCGCTTCGCCTATGCGTTGATTATAGGGAGCTAAACAAGCTGACCAAGAAGAATAGGCACCCACTGCCAAGAATAAACGATTTGTTCGATCAGCTTGTAGGTGCAACAGTTTTTTCCTAATTAGATCTGGCTACCGGATTTCATCAGCTAAGAGTGGCTGAAGATAGCATTGATAAGACCGCATTCAGAACCCCAGACGGTTTCTTCAAATGGCTCGTCATGCCTTTCGGCTTAACAAACGCACCTGCTTATTTCGTCGATTTGATGAATAGAGTGTTCCAGAAATTTTTCAATAAATTTGTGGTAGTCTTCGTAGATGATATTCTGATTTTCTTGAAGAATGAGGAAGAGCATGCTTTGCATTTAAAGGAAGTCATGGAGACTCTCCGTGCACATTAGTTAATAGCAAAATTCTCCAAGTGCCACTTCTGGAGAGAAGAAGTAAGATTTCTTGGGCACGTGGTGTCTAAAGAAGGGTTAGCTGTGGACCCCGCAAAGGTAGTTGCGGTCCAGGATTGGAAGGTTCTAAAGAATGCGACCGAAGTCCGAAGTTTTCTTGGACTAGCAGGCTCTTATCGCAAGTTCATTAAAGGCTTTGCGAAAATCTCATCTCCACTTACAAGGTTAACGACGAAGAACCTGACTTTCACTTGGGATTTGGATTGCGAAGTCGCTTTCCAACGATTGAAGAGGGCTCTGACAACAGCCCCAGTTCTGACATTATCAGATAGTAGCAAGATGTTTACGGTATACACAGATGCATACGGTACGGGACTAGGCGCTGTTTTGATGCAAGAGGGGAAGGTAGTAGCTTATGGTGGAAGGCAGTTGAAAGTGCATAAGAAAAACTACCCAACCCACGATCTAGAGTTAGCAGCCATCGTTTTTGCGCTTAAGTCTTGGCGCCACTATCTCTTAGGTGAGAAATTTGAGTTGTATACTGACCATAAATCGTTGAAGTACCTTTTCTCGCAGAAAGACCTCAATATAAGGCAGCAAAAATGGATGGAGTTTCTCGCCTCATACGACTTTGAGATCTCCTATACTCCTGGCAAGGGCAATGTAGTAGCCGACGCCTTAAGTAGAAAGAAGCTGACCCTAATTCATCTCTTTGTGGAAAGGCAAAGTTTGGAGTACATAGCCAATTTTGATTTTAGACCCTCTGTTGATTATGTGACTGGCTTGATGGCAATGCTAGAGGTGCGGCCTACTTTGTTGGACTCAATAGGAACCACGCAACGTGAAGACCCTCAGCTAGTTGATGTGATAGATAAGCTGATTAGGGGAGAGATTTCTAGTCACCTCAATAGATACTCCATCGATGATAAGGGTTGGCTGAGGCGGGATGGAAGACTATGCGTCCCACAAGCAAGAGATTTGGTGAAGATGGTTCTAGAAGAAGCACACCATTCCAAGATGACCATACACCCCAGGGGAGACAAGATGTATAAAGATATCAAAAGAGCTTTCTTTTGGAATGGCATGAAGAGGGATGTAGCTGAATTTGTTTCAAAATGCATGATATGCCAGCAAGTCAAGGCAGAGCAGAAGAAGCTTGGTGGTTTGCTTCATCCTCTAGAAGTCCCACAATGGAAATAGGAAAGCATCTCGATGGACTTTGTTGATGGGTTGCCTAGGTCAAGAAGGGGCAATACCGGTATTTGGGTAATAGTGGACAGGCTCACGAAAAGCGCTCATTTCATACCTGTCAAGAGTAGGAGGACCGCCTCATCTTTAGCCTCCATTTATCTTTAGGAGATAGTTCGACTCCATGGAATACCCTCCAGCATAGTGTGTGATCGAGACCCTATCTTTACAAGCGAGTTCTGGAGGACTTCGCAAGAGGCTGTAGGCACACAACTATGTTTAAGCACAGCCTATCACCCTCAAACCGATGGTCAGACGGAAAGGGTGAACAGAGTACTGGAAGACCTTTTGAGACTGTGCATTCTTGACTTTGGAGGATCTTGGGAGGATCATCTTCCTTTGGTGGAATTCGCTTATAACAATAGCTACCAAGCCACTATAGGCATGGCACCCTTCGAAACTTTATATGGAAGGCCATGTCGATCACCAACTTGTTGGTGGGAGTCCACAAATAAACTTATACTTGGGCCGGACATGATTAGAGAGACTTCAAAGAAAGTGGACTTGATACGAAGGAGAATGAAGACTGCCCAAGATAGACATAAATCCTATACAGATAAGAGAAGGACCGACCTTAAGTTTGAAGTTGGGGATAAAGTGTTCCTTAAAGTATCTCCTTTGAGGAATGTCATCCGCTTTGGGTCCGTAGGAAAGTTGGCACCACGATTTGTAGGACCATTTCCCATCATCGAAAGGATTGGGATGATGGCCTATAGAGTAGAGCTACCTGAAAAACTGGCTGGATTTCATAATGTCTTTCATGTCTCTCAGCTACGAAAGTGCTTACATCAGTCGGCAGAAGTTGTGGAGCCAAGCATACTAGAGGAAGTCGAAGTGGAACGAGAAGCGACTGTGAGGAGAGTTCCAACTCATATCTTGGGGATGGAAGTCAAAAATCTACGCAACCGTGAAGTTAAGCTTGTCAAAGTTCAATGGAGCGACGCCGAGGAAGACGCGACTTGGGAGACTGTGGCCAAAATACTTGCAGGCTACCCTTTTCTTTTTTAGGGTACATCTTTGATCTCTTTTTCCTTAAGTTTATTCAAGCTTGTATCTACCTTTTTAGTGTATCTCCTCAGTCATATTCTTTATCCTTAGGTAGAGTCCAATGGATGTAAACATGTATTTGAAACATGTTATGATTGATGGATGCTAGTGGATGCAAGTGTTTGCTAGTGGTTGCTCGTGGATGCATATACACACACATTAGGCACTAGATCAGCTCAACCACTTTCATACTACATATAAATGTGTGCTTATTTAGATTAATGGATGTATAATGGTTGTGTTATCATATGGATGCTGCATACGGATGAATGGGTTTGCACGCATGTAGAAATAATATGTATCATTAGGGATCTTTTGCATACATAATGGACGGATGACACTATCATAATTTGCATTAAGGAGGTCAATTGAATTAGTAGACCGCCTGATTTTGCATTAGATACAGACACGTACACACACTGTGCATATAAACATGAAAACATTAGAAGTCTTTTAAAAACAATGGATGTCTGTTGTTGATGGTTGAGTAGATGGATGATTGGATGGTAGGATATGTATTCTTCGTACTTCAAGATTTCGGGGTCGAAATCCTTTAAGGAGGGGATAATGTAACACCTCGTGTTTTCTGTTAACATTAAACTAACGAATTGAGGAATAATTAATTTTAAAAAGTAAGAATCAAGGGAAACGGGTTACGCCATTGTATTCGTCTCGGAATTCTGGTTGAGATAGAGTCCGAGTTTGTGTAAATTGGACTTCGTATAAAGAAGTTATGTCTGTCGAAAGTTTCCAGAAATTTAAATTTAAATTCAAAAACGAATTCAAACTCAGAACTGGGCAGGGCGGGAAATTTCCCGCGTAAGGCCAGGTCGACCAGGGGGTCGATCTTAGTGTCGACCTCCCCTATACAGGTCGATCTTAGTGTCGACCTGGAGGTCGACCTGCTCCCCCTCCCCCCGGGGGAGATCTGAAAGATGACAAGTTTGTGACTCAGTGCCGAGTCATTAGGGCTGAGGTGTCATTCTATCTTGACCAGATGGTCTTGATTGATTCTAGGTTAATCTGATGGCCTAAATTAATCCTACTCTCTATATAAACACATGTAGACTCAAACCCTAAAACCTAATCAAAATTAGAATCATGGCCGTCATGCTATCACCCTGCAACCTAGAGTAGCCGCCATCAACTAGAGGAAAAGTAAAGCTAATCAACTCAATTCAACTCAAGTCTATAACAACAACAACAATGAATTTGTCTACTTCAAAGGCGAGATAAATCAATTTCAGAACACAGATCCCAAAACTCAAGACCTTCTTTGAGTTGTGAGTTCGATTTCTTTAATAAGATAATTAACAAGCTAATTAGGTTGAGTTATAATTTGGGTTATATGGCTATGTCTGTGAAACATTGGAAAAATGTGATATTTTGTGAATATATGCTAGTTGTTCATAATGATAGTTTTTGTTGTGGATCCCATTGTATATGCCAAATCACCTATGTTCAACTTGATTCATGTTTGACATCATTTTATATGCAAGTTTGGGTGTAGATTATATGCTAGTTTCTATGTGAATTGTACACAAGTTTACATGTGAACCAAGTAAAATGACTATATGCAAGTTTAGGTAGGAATTAGATCCATATATATGTATGTTTACACCTTTGGATTTAGATCTATGACATACATAGTTTTATGCAAGTTTGTGACTACGGCCTATGCAAGTTCGGGGTAAAACTATATTCATATATGCAAGTTCACACCTTTAGGTCTATGTTTAGATTAATAATAATACAAAGTTTATGTTAGATATGTTGTAATCCTTATTTGTAAGTTAGATCCATTTTGTGTGTTATGCAAATTTGTGATGTTTCTTCCCTTTTATGTGTTAGACTAATAGCTAGTCTAATATATATATATATATATATATATATATATCATGATAAGCGAACGAACAACGTAGGGACGATGGGGGAAAATATTGAATATACACATATTGAGAATTGGCATAAATGGCCTTAAAAAAGCTTATAATTAATTTAAGACATTAATTGGCATAATTGGTATTTATGGACATAATTTAGGTGACAATTATGGACATAAGTATATTTGGAATTTATTGACAAATTTGAATAGGGATATTAATCCACTTTGGGGTTAAATAAAGATATGTAATAATTAACCGCCTGAGACACGAGGTTAGACTCGTTTGTGGTGTAAGACTGCCCGGACCCGCCCGGCAAATCCAGCAGCCACAAATGTCAGTCTAATGTGAGAGGTCAAAGGCACGAATTAGATGCGTAACAATTGTAAAGACATGAGGTTAGGCTCGTTTGTGGTGTAAGACTGCCCGGACCTGCCCGGCAAATCCAGCAGCCACAAGTGCCAGTCTAATGTGGGAGGTCTTTACAAGGTTACGGTTTTAATGAATTAAGAAACATTTAACCAGATAAACATGTGGTGGGACATGGGGGGTTAAGTGGGTGCCTTGGGTGGCATGTGAAATTAAGAGGGTGCCTTGGGTGGTAGGTGAAATACGATTAGATGCAATTAACCAAGATTGAAACATGTAAGAAGACATGAATAAGAATGGGGTTAAGTGGGGAAAACCTTAGAGGGGACCAAGCATAGGTGGAAAGCTTGTGTCATGCATGCGGGCCCTTTTCAAACCAGTAACCCATTAAGTATCTTTGTGGGCTCGACCCAAGTCGAGGATGGGACACGCGTACTGGGTTTGATTGTAAGAGGTCAAAACGGGATAACGGTGGCAACGCAATTCCAACGGGGTCATGTGCGTGTGTGGGCCCGGGCTGGTAGGTAAGACGTTGTTGCATCGTGTAGATATAAGCCGTGCATTTTTGGTGGTAACGGGTTGCCACTTTGGGAAGTGATACACCCTACTGTGGGGCCAGCACGGGTATCTACGAGTTAGGGAGCCGATCGAATGGGGTAGTGGGTACACCTAGTGGAGATAGGGGCAGACGGCACCAATGAAGGCAGCTAGGGGTACACGAAACTACCATTATCATTATTAAGTTCTGTAGGCGGGATCAACTTTTAGGGTGTTTGGTGTGGTGCAATGTAGTAATTATCTTATAGTGATTAGGTGCACATTTAACACTCTCTTTATTCATCTTATTTCCTTTGGTTGCTCTGTCATGCCCATTGTTCACAGTCATTTCCTTATTTCCCATCTTATGCCTTATCCTAGTTACTTTAATGATTATATTCTTAAAGTTATTGCACTCGCCAAACTTTATGTCTGACCCCCTTTGTTTCCACCTCTTTTCTTCCTTCCCTCCCCCCCAGGTGCTCAGGATGGGACTAGCACTAGTGGTGCTTGATTTGGACAGCTTTATCTCTTTCTTTTGGAAGTGGCTTAGATTGCTGAAGTAAAGTTCAGCCTATCTCATTTATGGCTATTTTATGTTGGGGTTATGTCTTTTATTTTATGTACTCAGAACTTATTTGTCAAGATGGATAATAAGTGTATTTGGTTTTTGATGTGATGTAACCAAACTATTTATTCGCTGTAATAAAAGTGGTTTTTATTTTCCAAGTACCAATATATTTATCTGTCTTGTTTACTTTTCTATTCTGTACACAATAAACGCTCCATCAAAATTAAGGCATTCCCTTAGTGAGTGACCTTAATGGAGATGGGGTGTCACACTTAATGTCACCCATATGAGGATGCATTAAGTTCTGTGAAGCGCAGTAGGTATAAAGTAATAACACAGAGACTAGATTCACAAGATATAACATAAAATGCCTGCAGAAAACTTTTCAAACTTTTATTATCAAACAAAATATAGTATTACGGTTTTCAAATGACGTAAAATCATAACCGGTAAAACATTTGTCTCGTGGAAACATAAGCCATCAAAGTACAAGTACAAAACTATAAAAATCATATCCCTCATAAGCCATAACAATAAGCATAGAACAGAAACTGAACCATTGCATAAAGTGAGAAATATTCCAACTCCAAGCTGAATCAAAGATTCACGGTCACTGCTGCAATACACTACCCTGAGAACCTTAGGGGTGGAAGAGAGAGAAAGGAAAACAAAATCGGTCAAACATAAAATCTAATGAGTTCCATTGATTTTTAGCATAAGCATAAGATAAACAAGTATCAAGATAGATCAGTAATACTGGACATGAAAATACAGTAAAATGTACAAGTACGAAGTTAACAAGATAAGGTAAGATTGAATAAGCTTCACATTCATATCCCAGATCAGAATTTCTGCACCAATTATCAGAACTTCAAGATTATGTTTTACCCTAATAACTACCTAATGGTCGACTACCTAACAGACACAAATAACCTATGCCAACCATAGCAGTCGAGGACATCAGTCCCGAAGTCATCAACTTTAAAGACACAGACTTATCTACCAGTGTTACAGTGTCTTGTCTTCTCGCAATGGACCCATGCATGCTAATGACTATGCCCAAACGCACCCGTACCCACCTCTAGAATTTGAACCTCTTACAATCATCCATCAGTAAAGCGTGCCCTAGTCCCTTCCTAGTGTGAGACTCATTTGATAACAGGAGGGTACTAATTGTATGGATTCCAAGCAAACAACAGATTGACACAAGCCACCCCCAGGCTTGGCCCCCAAATTAGGATTTTAAGAGTCCCCTAAAAATATTAACAGAAAACATGAGCCTTTTAGCTTATTAATCAAACAAGCTTAACTTAGCAGGTTTAAGTTCATTAATAAGCATAATATAAACATATGTTATATTTCCCGATTGTAAATGACATTTATTATTATATGTAACAACCCTTCCCTAAATCATACAAACACCTGCGTAGATGTTTACAGATTACAGTAGCTTGTTTTACATAGTTTACATCCGATTCACATATCTTCTCATAATATGTTCTACTTAATATAAAATTAAGTCCAACCTACTTAGATTAACATGTTTGCATATTCTTTCTTATAATTATCCCAATTATACAATCAAATTCTAATATGCCCAAATCTCCTTTTTATTGTCATTGCATATTATTCCAATTTATCCCAATTTTTCGCATTTCAAATGGAAATGGCTTAGGCTCTCGATGGCCTAGGCTTAGTGCAAAATAAAAAGGAAAAGGAGAAAATAGATCCAAACTCAAACTGAATAACTAGGAATAACAAGACTGTAAATAAAACAAATGACAGAAAGGGGACAAGGAAGAAAGATGTACGTATAAACAGATTATAGCTGAAAATGAACAGGTAATTGACAGTAATTGAGAGAACAATACCATATCGGAATAACTTATAAACACTGATACTTTTTAGATCAAATATATTTACTATCAAAATCCTTTTTAAATTGAAGATCTAAAAATAACGTAGAACTCACAGAGATATGTGTTAGTTCCAGAAAGGCCTTCGAAATAGTTGTAGAAATTTTTTCCTTTCAATTTATATTTTGATAGCACCCTAACCCTCTTCTTATTTTATTTCAGAACATAGCTTTAGGGAGGAAGAAGATGAAGAAATGTTTGTGTAGAAAATAGTGTGGGTTGCCATCCTATTTGTAGATATGCTAGAATAATATAAACCATAGGATTTTAGGGTTTTAAGTTAAACTGTAGAATACACATCACCGTTGAGTCAGCAAACGAATAAAACCAAAAAATCAATCCAGGTTCATTCACGTTGGCTGGTCGAAGGTGGGTCGACCCACCTACTACCTTGGTCGACACAGGGGTCGACCCATGTAGGGTCGGGTCGCCCTGTTACCATTACATTTCTGCGTTAATTATTTGTTTGATTGTTTAATTTAGTTCAAACTTCTTTTAATCATAACTTCTTCATACTTTGTCTGATTTATGAAAACCAAAAGTATATCTGAATCAGAATCTCGTAATGGATGCAATGATAAAATAAATTTTACCCAATTCTGAATATTTAATTAATTGATATTCATTTTTTATTACCTTCTTTATATAGTTATTGTGTATGAAAATATGGGGTGTTACATTCTCCCCTCCTTAAAGGATTTCGTCTCCGAAATTTCCAAGTTAAGAAGAATGTTGTTAATATTATCAATTAAAACCTACAACCACCCACTCATCCATCAACCACTAGCATTCATTATCCTTAAAAATTTCTAATGCTTCATATGAACATATGCAAAGGTAGTGTGCATATGTCCTTAAGCTAAAGCGAAAATCAAGCGGTCTGTTGATTTAGTTGACCTACTTAATGCAATATATGTTTGTGCCATGTATCCAAATATGTATGCAAAAGAATCCTAATAGTACATACAAATTATGTATGTGTGCAACAACCATTCACCAAAATTCAACATCCAACTAATGATTCAACCATTTTCATCCATTAAAATTTAAATGTGCACATATCCATATGCAATATGTAAGCGCTCTTGTTTAGCCGATCCCTATTCTAGTTCCTAATGTGTGTGTATATGCATATACTACATCCACTAGCAAACACTTGCATCCACTTACAACCATCAATCATAGCATGTCTCAAACACATACTTTCAACCATAGGCTTCTACCTAAGAATTGAAATTCAAATGATAGGGAAAAACAAGATTCGATTTCAAAAGCTTAGAAAGGAATTAAGAAGTACTCTCAAAGAGAAAAGGGTAAGAAGCGTGAATCTTATCTTCAGGTTCCCAAGTCGCATCGTTACGACCTTCTCCCCATTGCACCTTCACTAGCTTGATCTCCTTTTTGCCTAGCTTCTAAACCTTCAATCCAAGTATACGGGTAAGAAATTTTCTGACTGATGCCTCTTTTTCAAATTCCACATACTCAAGTGTACTTGGCTCTACTACCTTTGCGGAATCATATAGACACTTCCTCGAGTGGGAAACATGGAACACGTCGTGAATTCCTGCCAGCATCTATGGTAGACTAACTCTGTAGGACATTTAACCTATCCTCTCAACTACGGGGAATGGCCCTATAAACCTTGGCGCCAACTTCCTTACTGAGCCAAAGCAAACTATGTTCCTTACGGGTGACACCTTGATAAAGACCATATCTCCTACCTTGAACTCTAAGTCAGTCCCCCTTTAATCAGCGTATGACTTCTTCCTGTCTTGAGCTGCTTTCATCCGTCTAGGAGCAAAGTATATCTTCTCAGAAGTTTCTCTAACCATCTCATGCCCAAGTAGAAGTCTATTCATAGACTTCCACCAACATGTAGGTGATCTGCAGGATCGTCCAAAAAGTGCTTTGAAGGGAGCCATACCAATACTTGACTAATAACTATTATTGTAGGAAAAATCTACCAATGGGAGATGTTCCTCCCAAGTCCCTATGAAGTCTAGGATACACGGTCTCAATAAATCCTCAAGAACCCTATTGACCCTTTCAGTCTGTCCATCAGTCTGAGGGTGATAGGTTGTACTAAGTCGTAACTGTGTACCTAGTCCTCAAACAAGCTCCTCCAAAACTCACTCGTGAAGATGGGGTCATGGTCACTATCAATACTGGACAGTACCCCATGAAGTCGGACGATCTCTCCAAGGTATACCAATGCTAACCAAGCTGTTATCCTCTTCCTCTTGACGGGGGTAAAATGAGCACTCTTAGTCAATTTGTCAATTATAGCCCATATATTGATGTTTCCCTTCCTTGATCAGGGCAAACCATCAATAAAATCCGTAGAGACAATCTCCACTTCCACAGTGGGATATTTAAGGGTTGAAGCAATCCGCCAGCAACGTTCTATTTTTGGTGTTACCATAGGCATAAAAATGTGTTGCTCTAGATAAACAAGTGTAACACGATGCATCATTTTATATAGTGTTGCAATAGTAGCCTTTCCATATCCTACGTGGTGATCCACATCGACACGATCCAACGGTCCACGTTACTGATCTGCATCATTCTGATTTTCCTTCATCTCTTCAGCTTCTTTGCCCCAACTTTTCATTTTTCCACTGGAAAATAATTCATGCTATTTTCACTTGAGAAAAAATACAGTCGGCTTCCACTTTATTGGCTGATCGAAAACTAGGGTTTTGCCTTCTTCAACAAATCGTAACTTCAGTTTCTTTAATTCAAGATGATCCTCTAATTGCTTTGACTTACAACTTCTCCTCTCGTCTTTGATTTCTCCAATTCTACTGGTGCTCCGATAATCTTCGATCTTGTTCTTGTTGAGATGAAATACATCTCCGAAATTAGTATGCGATTTTGCCCCTTTTTACTTTTGATTATTGTTTTGTTGTTCGATTTCAATTCCACCTTATCCTGTGATGAATTCATGTGAATTTATAGGGTTTCAAATCCCTAAATAATATCTGATTTCAGCATTAGATTTGGTTGTGATTTGTAGCCCGGATTTAGTCGAGTTTGAAATATTCAAACTTTCTAGAATTTAATTTTGTTATGAACGAATCGACTGAAATTAGATTTTTTGGAATTAGATTTGTAGCTTCGATTTGGTTGTGAATTGGGCCCTTTAGTTGCGATGTTGTAACCTGATATCTGATTTTCTGATATATGTTGTAACCTGATATGTTGGCCTTCGGTTGCTAGAAGATGGCTGTCAAAGGAAATTCCTCGAAGAAAATGTTAAAGAAGTGAGAGGATGATTATGTCAAATTTGTGTTCTTGCGCTATGGAGTTGTGCTGACAGAGATAGACTGAGATTCTTCATGCTGAAATGCCTCGACTGAAACTTGCCATGAATCAATAAAAGGTGATTGTATTTTTGTTGGTGCTTATATGGTTATTAGATTATTTGTCATTCACTTAGCCTGTTGTAATCCATACATCATGTTGTTTATAGGAGACCAGAACTTATCTTAGTATGTTATGTAGTCTAACAAAATTATAGCACTGTGACATAATATAATTTATAATGCAGTTCAGTGATCATATGATCTCAACACTTGTCTATTTTCTAGTTCAATTCTAATGGAGAGGTTTGATATATGTACAACATATTTTACCTAAATTTAATCTCAAGTTGTACTATTTCAGGTAGCAGTTGTGAATAGCAGACTTGTTTCAGGTCAATCGCCACCGGGACTGTGGGGCCCTAGACCCCCACCGGCGCTGTGCCCGGACCCGCTGACGGCTTGCCTTCGGCTCGGCTGATGGCTCGCCTTTGGCTCGGCATATATTAGTCAGTGTTAGTGTATGTATAAATTGAAACTGCGTATGTAATGAGTGAACTAAGTGATGCAGCGAAGAATATATGTATATGTGATTGACTATGTTATTAACAGTAAATTGTAAATAGTGGAGTTAGAAATATGTATTATTTCAAATGTTGAAATAAAATATTTATTTGAATAAAAATACTGCTTGAATATTTAATTTGTGTAGTAGCATTTAATTCTCCTTTTTGTTATATTATATATATTTCAAAAAAATTAATATAAATATCTATAGCAACATTTTTGGGAGTGTTGCCACAGACACCTAAAGATGTTGCTATAGACCTAACTGTAACAATATTTGTTGTGTTGTCGTTGATAGTCAACATGTTGCCTTTGAGGTCTATAGCAATGGTGAAAATTGCATCACCCTAAAAACGTTGCTAAAGACCTGTGCCAACATTTTTTAAGCCTGTGCCAATAATTTTTTCTGTTGCGTTAGGCCGTTTATGGCATAGTGTATCTTCATATCTCAGTACATCTTGTCACCTCCCGGATGGATAGTCATCGGAGAGTGATGAGCCTCCTTAAGAACTGATCTCAACAAATCTCCAACTCTGGGAACACACAATCTCCAATCTCGACGTAGCCACCCTCTCTCGTCCACAGAATATCTAGCTAGGTGACTATAGGTCACTCCTCCACTGAGTCCATCCAAAATGCTCACTAACTACTGATCATCTCACCATGTGGATCTAATTCGCTCCATAAGAGTAGACTGCACCTCGAATGATGCCAACAAAAGAGGAGTAAAATCCATAGACGGCCTAAAATCAAATGTAGAGAAAAATTCCAAGCTATGCCTTTCTATGAATAGAGCACTCAAGGTCATCCTCTACCTACACAACGTATTTGCAACCACATCCCCCTTGCTTGGGGTATAAGCTATCTAAAAATCATAGGATGCAAGAAACTCCATCCAACATTGCCGTCGTAAATTGAGATCCTTCTGCGAGAACAAATACTTAGCGACTTGTGATCCATGTAAAGCTCGAACCTCTCACCAAGTAAGTTGTGTATCCAAGACTTGAGTGTGTACACTATCGCTGCTAACTCCAAATTGTGGGTAGTGTAGTTCTTCTCATGAATCCTCAGCTGCATACTCCATAGTAGACCACCCTACCTTCTTGCGTTAACATAGCACCTAAACCCATGCCATAAGCATCTGTGTAGACCGTAAACGTCTTTCTACCATCAGGAGGAGTCAGAACAAGGGCAGATGTTAGAGCTCTCCTTAATCTCTAGAAAGCGTCCTCGCAATCTATGCTCCAAGAGAAAAAAATTATTCTTTGTCAGACGAGTGAGTGGAGCCGAAATCCGTGCAAAGTCCTTAATGAACTTTCTGTAGTAACCCCCCAACCCTAAGAAACTCCTAACCTCTATCGCATTCTTTTGGGCTTTCCAATCTTGAACTACGACAGCCTTAGCGGGGCCCACCGCTATCCCATCCTTGGAGATAACATGTCCTAGGAACCTTACTTCCTTTTGCCAGAAATGACACGTAGAAAATTTAGACTTAAGTTGATGCGATCTGAGAATGCGAAGAACCTCTCCTAAGTGTAAGGCATATTCTTCCTCGCTCCTCGAGAAAACCATAATATCATCCACGTAAATTACTACAAACTTGTTCAAGTACTCCCTAAACACCCGACTCATCAAATCCACAAAGTACTCGGATGCATTGATCATCCCAAAAGGCATGACTAGCCACTCAAAGAATTCGTTTGCAGTACTGAAAGTTGTCTTGTCTATACTGTCATCGGCTACCCTCAGCCGATGAAAACCCGTATATAAATCCAACTGTGAGACAACCGAAGTGCCCATTAACTGGTCAAACAAGTCATATATCCACGGGAGTGGGTGCCTATTCTTCTTGGTGAGCTTATTTGACTCCCTATAGTTTAGGCATAGACAGAGAGAGTCGTTTTCCTTGGTCGCAAAGACGACTGAAGCTCCCCACTCGGAATTGTTCCGTTTAATGAATCCCTTCTCAAATAACCCACCGCTTGCTTGTTGAGCTCCCTCCTCTCTCTAGGATCCATGTGGCGCATATGTAAAGAGATAGGCTTTGCATTCTCCACTAGGTATATCAAGAAATCTACCTCTTGTCCGGTAGGTAATCCTTTCACCTCATCGAACACGTCCAGAAAATCTCTGATTACGGGTACTGATCTAAGATCGTCAACAGCAGAATCAATGGAATCTAGGAAAGTGAGCGGAACTGATTCACGTGGGTCACAAGAAATCTTGAGAGTTCTCCCGTGGCACACCTGTAGACTAAAAACTCTCCTCTTATAATCTAGAATGGCACCATACATGGCTAGCCAATCCGTTCCAAGAATAAGCCCGTAATGTCTAAAGCCATGAACATATGTGTCGCACTCAAACTCAACGCCCATAATAGAAATTCTCAAACCTCTACATATCATAGACATGTGAGCTTAGCTTCTATGGGGTTTGAGACCACAGAAGGATTAAAAACTATACAAGTGTCTAGTTGCAGACTATCTATCAAAAAATTGGATATGGATGAATGAGAAGCACCAAAATCAGACAGAGTCCTAATAAAAGAGTCAAAAAGAGAAATCAAACCTTCTACGGTGACTTTCTACCTCGGTTTGGTCCGCCAACCTGAGCTGTCTCTAGGGTATGAACTTGTCCTCCAAATGATCCTGCCTTCTGACCTTGCTTGTTAGGGCACTGCTTGGTATAATGTCCAACTTGTCTACAATTGAAACAGGCATTCTTAGTCTTCCTACAGTCTTTAACAAAGTGCCCCATATTTCCATAGTCATGACATTTAACCTCTATCTTGATTTGTGCTTTATCAGGTTTCCCTACCTTCTTTGTTGCCCCTTCTTGGTCCACCACTTCTTCTTCTTAGTCTTGGGTTTGTCTTCTTCAATCTTAACTTCTTTCTTTTCCTCTTTCCTGTCCTCATGCATCAAACCCATATCCACTAGCCTCTCAAAAGTCGCTCCTATTAGGATATGTGTTAATGCTAGTCCTTGGAGAGGTTTATTTAACCCTCTCGCGAATCTTAAAGCTTTCTTATGATGAGTGTTTACTAAGTCCAAGCCAAATCTTGCCAACTGATTAAAGTTATTGACATATTCCTTCACAGTCATACTTCCTTGCTTCAAACTTAAGAACTTCTCCATTTGCATTCCTTCCTCGTCTTGCAACAAGAACTTCATCTCAAACCTATGCTTAAACTCATCCCATTTGGCCACCGTCTACCCCGCCTGAGTCACTTCCCACCAATAAGATGCTTCCTCTTTTAGTTGCCAAGCGGCCAACTAAATCTTTCTCCTATCATCTAGCTCCAACAAATCAAACACATCCTCTATTTCCTTAAGCCAATTGCTCGCCTCCATGAAATTTTTTATACCACGAAATGGCTTGCCTCCCATCGCACAGAAATCCTTATATAGCTTAGAGAAGTTGACTATAGGATTGGGTGGAACTACTGCGGCTAAGCTGGGAGTGGTACATTGCCTTGCACTTCGGCAGGTGTCGCAGCCTTTACATATCTACGGAACCATGTCAGAATGGTAATGCCCTAGAGGAAACTAGAACCCCAGACATGATGAAAAGAGAAGAAATAAGGATTCAAAAAGAGATCAAAAGAATATTGTAAATTACTTGAGGGGATATATTTTTTCAAAAATTGGTTTTACTTGAAAATCTTTTGCTTTGAAAACACTTTTTCAAAAACTTTTTCTCTGAGGCTCTGATACCAATGTGATACCCCACGTCCCTTAATGTCACCCAAATGAGGATCCATTAAGTTCTATGAGATGCAATAGATAAAAAGTAATAATACAGAGACTAAATTCATAAGACGGAATATAGAACGCAGTGGAAAACCTTTTAAACTTTTATTGTCGAACCGAATACAACATTATAATTTTTAAATACCATAAAGTCATAACCAATAAAACATCTGTCTCATCGAAACATAAACCATCAGACTATAAGTACAAAACTATAAAAATCATATCCCTCATGAGCCATAACAATAAGCATAGAACATAAAATGAAGCAATACATAGAGTGAGAAATAATCCAAGTCCAAGATGAATCAAAGAATCATGGTCACTACTGTAATTCACCAACCTGCAAACCTAGGGGGAAAGGAAGAGAGAGAAGGAAAAAAATAAATAGGTTAGACATAAAGTCTGGCGAGTTTCATTGATTTTTTGTTTAAGTATAAGATAAAGAAGTATCAAGATAGTTAAATAACACTGGACCTGAAAATACAGTAAAATGTACAAGTACGAAGTTAACGAGATAAGGTAAGATCGGATAAGCTTCTCGTTATATCCCAGAACAAAATTTTTGCACCAGCTATCAAAACATCAGGATTAGGCTTTACCCTAATTACTACCCAATGATCGGCTCCCTAACAGACGCGAATAACCTGTGCCAGCCATGGCAGTCGGGGATATCAGTCTTGAACCCATCAACTTTAAAGATGCAGCCCTATCCGCAGGCGTTACAATGTCTTATCTTACCCCATCAGATCCATGCACACTCATGACTCCACCAAAACACGAACGTAGTACCCACCTATAGAATTTGAACTTCTTATAATCATTCATCAGTAATGTGTGCCCTATTCCCTGCCTAGTGCAGGACTCGTTTAATAATAGGAGAGTACTAGTTGATTTGGATTCCAAGCAAACAACAGATTAATGTAAGACACCCCTAGGCTTGCCCCCAAACTAGTATTTTAAGAGTCTCCCAAAAATATTAACCGCAGACATGGACCTCTTAGCTTATTAATCAAACAAATTTAACTTAGAAGGTTTAAGCTCATTAATAAGCATAATATAACCCTAAATCATACAGACACCTGCGCAGATGTTTACAGATTACAGTAACTTGTTTTACTTATTTTACATCTGATTCACATATCTTCTTATAACATGTTCTACTTAATATAAAATTAAGTCCAACCTACTCAGATTAACAAGTTTGCATATTATTTCTTATAATTGTCCCAATTATATGATCAAATTCCAATATGCCCAAATCTCCTTTTTATTGTCATTACATATAATTCCAATTTATCCCAATTTTTTGCATTTCAAACGGAAATGGACTAGGCTCTCAATGGCCTAGGCTTAGCGCAAAATAAAAAGGAAAAGGTAAAAATTGATCCAAACTCAAACTGAACAACTAGGCATAATGATAATAACTGAAAATGAACGGGTAATTAACAGTAAATAAAAGAATAATAACGTATAAGAATAACTTATAAATAATGATACTTTTCAGATTCAATGTATTTACCGTCAAAATCCGTTTTAAATTGCAGATCTAAAAATAACGTAGAACTCACAGAGATATGTGGTAGATCCAGAAAATGCCTTTAAAATAGTTGTAGAAGAATTATCATTTCAACCTATATTTTGACAGCACCTTAATCTTTTTTTTCAGAACATAGCTTTGGGGAGGAAGAAGATGAAGAAATGTTTGTGTAGAAAATAGTGAAGGTTTACCGCTTATTTATAGATATGCTTGGATAATATAAACCATAGGATCTTAGGGTTTTAAATCAAACCGTATAATACACATCATCACTGAATCAGCATAAGAATAAAACCAAAAAATCAGTCCAAGTTCATTCACGTTGCATTTCTGTGTTAATTATTTATTAATTTAATTATTTAATTTAGTTTGAACTTCTTTAATCATAACTTCTTCATACTTAGTCTGATTTACAAAAACCAAAAGTCTATCTGAATTATAATTTCATAATGGACGCAATGGTAAAATCATTTTACCTAATTTTGAATACTTTATAATGGATATTCATTTTTATTACCTTCTTTATATAATTATTGTGTACTAAAATATGGGGTGTTTTATATTATCATTTTATTTTTCTAATAAGGCATTCACTAATCTTTTATATTTCTCCAGACCTTAAGCCGAACATTGAAGCCTCTCAACTTCTCCAATTGGTGTAAGGATTTATGTTCCTTGGGATTCCAAATGTGAAAAAAGTTGAACAAATCATGGGCCTGCATACGTCGGATAACACCTTTTGTTTCTCTCTATTTAATTTAATCAAATGATAAATTAATTGGCATTTACAACTAAACTTTAGCGTGCTTGAATTCTCCATGTTTGTTCAGCTAACAAAATATACGTATGTAATAATATATAACATATACATATCAAAATAAGTTCCGCTATATATACAAGTTTTCAAATCAAGATTTAGCAACTGTAACAATGGTTTCCATTAAGTAGGAGTTTGAAATTAAATTACATTGTTTTACACAATCATCCATATTAATTTAGATAAAAATAACATAAGCGCCTGTATATTTATATGTATAAAAACTGCAAGTTATGTATTAAGTATAAAATAATATACACACATATTTATATATATGAGGACTGCAGTGTAGGTAAATATATGTTTATATTTAAGGATAGCATATATAATTTCATCTTTTTTTTGGCAAAGCTGACCGGTTTTTAAAGTGACCACAAACACTTTTATTATTATCAAAAATAATAAGTACATGAATAACAGGAGATATACATCTTTTATATCTGCTAACAATAAACGAGTTCTACGTAGGGAAGAGACACTATCAAAGGCAGACATGATTTACATAATATGAAATAACAAACAAAATGACAAGTGCATCAGCACAACCACACACAATACAAGACATAACATACTTCAAACTTCCTTGCTGCTCCCACCATCACAGCACAAGACAACCCTCCCTGTTAGACATTATCAAAATTCTTTCCTGTCAATAGCACATTCCTTTTGCTTTGCGTGATGTATCTAGTTAAAAAGGAGAGAGGGAGTTGGAGGGGGTTTCCTTTGCCGTAGGAGGCAAAGGAGGGGGTGTTGCATACCCTGGAGGTGTGGCAATATGTGAGTAAGAATGACTCTGCATGGTTACCTGGTTACCTTTGCTCGAGTGGGAGACATTATCCATATTACAATCAGGATTCAGCTTTAAAACTTTGCCAGGGTCCTGCTCAAAGAAGGGGAACCCTATACGTCTTTGTGAATTCTTAAGGGGGGACTGCTTATTAAGAAATCCTGGCTTAAGTTGAAGTTTTATTGGAAAGGGAGATTTACTTTTGGCAGAGTTGAGTTGAATAGGAGGAGATTTAATAAATGGTTGGATAGGGCATCATGTTGAACATCACACTTTGTCACCATAGTAACATTACATGAACCAGGTTCGGCTTGCTTCACAGTGTCACCTACCACACTACCATTGCAAGTGAATGTTATTGTGAGAAAGTAATTTATGTTTGCAATCTCACCCTCCTCAATTTCATGCTCAACTACAACAAACATCACTCTCTTCGTTATTAAGAACATTGAAACTATTTCCTTCCAAACTTCTAGAATTTCCATTTAGTAGGTTCACTTCCTTTTCTGAAGAAATGGTAGGGATTCTCCTATTTTACCAATGCTTAAAGGAAGAACAAAACTTCTCTTTTTTCTTATTACACCAAGTGTATTTCCTCTTGACTCTAAGATTGTCCCTAAATCTATCATCTTTGGATCCAACTTCAGCAGGCTTAACACCAGTAGATTTGACTTTGTTTACATCCTTAACACCTTTTTTAAGACTGGGTTGTGTACCTACACTCAACTTTTCACTTGGAAAAAACAAACTTTACTGACATCCCTAATGTTCTTACACTTTAAACATATTTCAGGTTTATACAAATAATCTACACTTACCATTGGCTTTGTTCCATCCATTAACAAAATAGGGAACTCAGATAGTAAAGCCGCATCCGGGGTGACCTCGACCATGCATCTAGCATATTTTAACCTTTCTAACTTCTCGGTATATATATATCTATACATTGAAACTTCCCTATCCTAGAGGCTAAACAGCATATTCCAATTTTAAACAGGTAGGTTAGACATCTTAATCCACACAGGAACCCTTTTAACACTATTACTACCTACACCCTCATCTCAAGGCTTAACTAGAAAAATATTATTCCTGATTATGATCGGGTTGGTACACAGAATTTTTTCTCTATCCTTAGAATTAGAAAGAAGAAAAAGGAATACCTTTCCTGTAAATTTAACTTTTATACTACCAGAAGGCTTTCAGTGGTGTTTGAGGTGTGAGGTTACGACTATGTATGATAAAGGTCAATCCAGAAAGAACCCAACTAGATATTGTTGTCACTCCTCCTTAGTTGCAGAAATGATTTCATCGGTAGGAGCCAGTGCTTTTCTAATGTATTTCAGTATGATCCATTGGGGGTGAGAACACTCCAGCGTTCTTAGGCTTGGCTTCAAAATTATCGACCACTTTTTGTTGTTGGAGGAAGAGGGGAGAGACGTGGAAGAAGGTGGTAGGTCAGGGGAAGGAGGAATCGGAGGAGGCAGAGATATCGGAGGAAGGAAAGTTAGGGATCAATTTGTGAGGAGCTAGGTTTAGTGGACGGATTTGGCTAAGAGGACAAAATCACAGAGATCAAGTATGCCACTGGAGGGACCCGACAAAGCTAAAAACAAATGTTGATGTTGATTAAATTTTGTAAATTCCATCTTTTTAATTAGGTAAGAAATTAAAGGCCACTTAAAAAAAGAACATAAATGGATGGAAGAGGGAGTACATGTTTTAAAGGAACATTTATTCTTCTCAATTTACTCCTCTAAAACTTTCCCTATTTGATTCCAAATTAAAATTTATCAAATCCTCCTCCATCTACTTCATATTTTTAGCAAAAGAAACACAAAATAAAGAGAAAATTAAAAAATTGCTTCATATATGATATTTTAAGTAAGCCATAAAGAGGATATTTATTTCTTTCTTACTCCTTTTGTAATGACCCGAAAATCCGGTCCAATTTGAGCTGACCAAATAACACAAGTCCAACCCCAAATTGCACTGGAAATTCAAGAAATTAATAGAAAGAAGATAGAGGGTGAGGATAGATAAGATAGAACTATTAGAATAGAAGAAGAACATCATCATCCGAGTAACCACGAATCTCACAGCGGAACGAATAAAATATAACATAACTTTTGAAATACAAATAGTATATGTATACAGTAACATTTCAGAGTACAACACTTACAACAGCAGCGAAAATAATAATAGCTATAGAATCTTGAAGCCTCCTGCTCCAAGCTCTCCAAGTGTATCTGTAAAATCCTGAACTACTTGACTGCCCGTACAAATTTAGGCACCCAAGAGTTTAGGTAGAACAAAACAAAGTAAACTCCAGGTCAGTCATGGGACTGGTATGAGTAAAACAGTTTAAAACAGTTTGAACAAGTAAACGATATCTCATAAGACCACGCCGTATAACGGAACGGGTTTTTCCCTTATGAGAATCCAAAATATCCTTATATCAAAAACCTTTTGATATTATAATAATGTCTATCAGCCACAATATATTAATCATCTAGCAGAAACGCTTTCATCTCACGTTCTACATATATAGTATACAATCAAAACCGCAAGCACATATTGGGTAATGGATTTCCAACTATGACAAGGTATGGAACCACCTTCCGATCAGTGTACTCTAGGAACGATACACTGGAGTTCAACAAGAACAACTTGCAACTCAGCCACATATGACCGACCACTCATTTCGCTTGAGTGTATCGAATGTACATCACCAACGGTTGGGATCAGCAACCGTTCCCGTATATATATATATATATATATATATATATATATATATATATATATATATATATATGGGACAGCATTGATAGATTAAAGAAGCAAATGAATATTCTCTAGAGAGGTGATTATACACCCTACTTCGGTGCGACCGACTTAGCCATGATGCCTGCCCGATTTCTGTCATTTACCGGATGTGAGGCTAGAAGCTACGCTTATCTTTTCACATACCACATCTTCATTCACTTAGAATGTCACATCGTCATACCCTCTAAATCACAAATTGATTTTCCCAAAAATACCACGGGTATAAGCTAAGAGAAACGAATTCCTCCGCCACCAATGTAAATACGTTTGAAACGATCAACTTACGTGATCTACCCGATATACTCTGTCAGACCTTCGTCCATACAAGTTGTCCTGGGACTGGACAAACCGAAGGCACTATTCTGTAAACAGGACAGCCCTTGCACTTTACTCCGTCTTCAATTATCTTTGGCGTATATGATTCGCAACGCTTATGCCAATACGGAGTGGTTCTTCGGATAATAATCCAACCGGTCTCTCCATATTAACAACGTTAAAAATGGTCAAAACTTTGATAGTCTGTGATTTAACTATCAAAGAAAAACACGTGTGCAAACAACGATATTATTTCCAGATGGAAACTATATCGACCAATCATCATTTAACAAATATATACATATATATTCATATTGCCTTATTTTCTATGTTTAGAAAATATATGTTATTAACACTGGAAAACGTTTCCATCTGCTTAATTTACATATTACTATCATTTCTCAACTATCAGTCCCTGACTGTAAACTAGCAGGAGAACAATTCTCTTAGTATAAACCCCGAAGGCCGGAACCAACATCAGATCGATACCCAGAAAACTATTCAACTTATTAATCTCTAGTCAGTTTCTAATTTCTGTTTAACTCCATTTTGGTTTACTCTAACTGGATGACTCTATTTGTTTAACTCCTATTCGAATAACTAATATTGAATTTAACTCCATTCGCTTGACTCTAGATCGCAGCGATCACAATGGTTACGCTTGATTCCCTCAGGAAACATCCGACCGCCGTAGGCTATCTGCAGCCCTGCGAATTACGCTAGCAGACGTGCTAAACGGTAATTTATCCTAAATAACTATGTCTGATTAACTCCTTCGAATAAACTATATTGGATTTGACTTCTATTTGATAACTCTAATCGACTAACTCTTTTCTATCTCGTTAATTCCCTTTTTATAAATCCTATTTATTTTCCAACTAAATATTCCTTTTATAATTCTATTTATTTTCCAACTAAATATTCCTTTTATAATTCTATTCATTTCCTTTTTTCTAAAATCTTCTATTTATTTTATAACTAATTTCTCCTTTATAAAATCCTTTGATTTTATAAATACTTTATTTTCAAAATATTTCCTTTTATAAAATCGATTGATTTTATAAAAATTCGTTTTATTCTATTTACATCCCAGGGTCTTTTATGATATTCAAAATAGAAAACCACAATGATCGATATCATTTAAACACACATAATCAAACAGATTATACATCACATCATATATTACAATATATGAACAGAACAGTATCATAAATATTGAGGAGTCCAGTTGGACCCCTCCAACCTGTTCCCCTGCATCACAGATGTTAAATAATAAAATCAACATCACTTTCAGTTCCATATAATATATTCTGTTAAATAGAATCAATATAGAAATTCAACTAACTGACTAGCAGTTCAATCAAACAATCAACACACAGTCAATCAACCAATATTTAACAGTTCTAAAAATACAACATGAAATTATAAACTGTTTAGAGTTAGTGAGATTTACTCACATTGGACGATCATCGTTGATACCGATAACCATCGCTCGATTTGATTCATACGGACAATTTATTTTGCAATAAATTGTAACGAGCTCATATTCGCTCCCAGTCAGTTCCATTGGGTAGCTCTCGTCTATACGATCCCAGCGGATCTTGTTTCGCTCAATTCAGATAATGTATGACTGAGATTTTAAATTACAAGATTGTACACCATTTAAATTAAATTATAACTAAAAATTTAAAGTTAAACTTGGGCTCACCACTTACTCAAGGCCCAACCCGTTTCCTATTTACTAGACCCGCTCTTCCTCCTTTCTTCCTCGACAAAACACACGGAACGCTGCTCTTCTCATTCAAAACAATTTCTGGTACTTCACCCTCCACGTTTTCACTCTCCTCTAAATCATTTTCCACACGGTTTCCACCATCGAACTCCTCTCCAAAAACTCCACAACCTCCGGCCACTCACCCTCAACTCGCAAGCCTTCCTGTTGAATGCGTCGCCGACCCACTGTTGCTGCTACAGGAAATACAGCGACACCAATTTACATTGAATACCACCATAATTTCAGGTAAGGTGCAACTCGCTCCACTGATCCACAATCCGGCCTCGGAAACTCGATTCAATGCTTCTAAATCCCCCAAAACCTGAACCCTAACTCACTGCCCAAAACGCGAGCTCGCGAATACATGATCGAACAACACGAAACTGAGAGAAAAGTGAAGAGAATCAATTGTTGAATCCAACCACATACATATTGTAATTTATACACTTTTATTTGGATTTTTTGAGATTTTTCTTTTGCTCGAGATATTTTCTGGTAAGAAAACATATGGCGGTTTTCTCCCTTTGACTTTTGAATGAATGGAATTAGGTTTAAGGGAGTTGGTGTGGTATTTATAGAAGGATAAAATATCTAGATATTTAGTTAGGATATTTTATTTTGTTTATTATATTCGTTTTTGTCCTTCTAAAAATCCGTGTGATCACACACAGTATTCAAAAATCATGGAAATGGTCATGCAGCTACAGTTCGACATTACAGTCCCAATGAAACTAGTTTCGTCGAATTCAGACTCCGTTTGCTCACACAGCGTATTTTTAACTGTCATGATATCGACTATTTTTCACTCTAAAAATCCGTACGGCCACATACTAACTCTAAAAATCACGGAACTCGACATCTAACAATAATTCGATGTTGTGGATCCAACAAAACTAGTTTCGTCGAATTCCGACTTCGTTTGCAAAAGTGGCTATTTTTAACGCTCTAAATAACTTATTTTAATATATAAATATATTTAAATATAATTAAAATTAATATTTAAAATTAAATATTCTCGTCCATATTCACAGAGGAATACCATACAGCTCAGAATAAATCCTATATGGGTTTCTACCTCGATATTCACTTCTGGGTCAATCCGATATTCGATTTATATTGAAATCCCTTTTTAAATATAAATAATTCCTTTATAAAATATAAAGGAATTCCACAACGACTTTTCTAAAATTTGATTTGGACGTAACTCAAAATCTACACGACGAAATCCGGATATTTCTCTTCCATTAGAAAGATATACTCCACCAGCTCCACACGTTTCTTGTTTCACAGAAATCCGATTTAAAACGAACCCTGTATATTCAGTTGAAGTTCAAATCGCGAAATAGCGAACTGCCGTGCCATTTCAAGCTCGATTTTAATTATATTATAATTCTACGTTCAAACTGTCGTTGTTTAATATATTCGTTATTCTAATTCAATTCTAAACTGAATTAAATATCACAGATGATCCGGTTCACACCATATCGTCATTTCAACCAATTCTGATTATTTCGGAATTAAATATATTATTTAATTTATTATTTTAAATAAATATTCGCTGTTATTAATCCCACAACCATTTAATTCACTATATCACTATTTATATAATTAAATAAATTAATTATAATACCTCTGCCAATGCGGGTCATTACACCTTTGGATTTCGAAATCACATTTAAAAGCTTTCTGTTTTTCATCATGCATGCGGGCCTAGTTAAAAAATTGCTAAATCACTTGGTAATTATTTATTTAAATCCTATTTAAATATTTTATTGATATCAAATATTATTACTCGCATTTATAACTTTTGTGGATACACTTTGTTAAGTGCTATATATTCACACAAATCGAATGCAGTTTGGTAATTAACATTTCATAAATATTAATTAGTTAACAATAATTTATTTGTCAATTAAATTGTGTAGTTTATTCAAGTATTCATCATTATGGTTATGCGACTCAAATTTGTAAATTCTATCAAAACCTAGTATCAAAATATTATCCGCATTTACTAAGAAATACCAAATAATGGATATAGCTTATATTGCTTTCACAATTGTTGTTTACTTTACTTGGGCGAAAATGAATTCTCACGTCTTCACAAATCGAAAGGTAGATAAAATTCCTAAATTGCATTAGATTGAAAAGGTGGTTAAATACCAGGTTTCCTAGAATGACAACTCTACAGCTCGCTCACCAGAGAATGTTGATTTGCTTGCTCGTTGGGGTGCTGATTTGTTGGGCGCGGGATAAAGAAGAAGTCGATGCTGTCTTGAGTAGAAGGGCTTTTAGTTGTTTAAATTTTATTGTATACTTGTAATTATTTTTTCTTTCTAGTTGACCATGTACAGTTAATATACATAACTTATGTGTACTCTTTTACCTTATGGGGTACCCAATAGGGGTACCATAAGGTTTTGACGAGGCATAAAAGTGAAGTATATGACTGGTTTTAAATAAAGCGTATCAATTTTCAAAAAAAAAAATCAAAATATTATAATATTAATATTCACACGTCACTTACCAGGTGGTGTAACATTTTGATTGAATTTATTGCTTACACATCTTTTGGTGAAACCCAAGTTTACTTGTGACATTTCACCCCCCCCCCCTTAATGTCACCCATATGAGGATGCACTAAGTTCTGTGAAGCGCAATATAGTAACCAAAATTCACAAGACAGAATAAAAGAATGCTGCAGAAAAACAAACTTGAATTATTATTAAATAAACATTATTCCAACTCCATTATAACTTCACATCATTACATTTTTTCAAACACCAAAAACTTCATTTAAAACCATTTGTCTCATAACACAAACTATCAGCGTGAAAATCCACAAAGTCATATCTCTCCTCAAAAGCCATAACAAAGTAAAACAAAAGTCAAAGAAATACATCTAGCTAGAAGATGTCCAAATCCAAACTGGAAGAAATCTCGGTCACTGCTGAACACTACCACCCTGAGAACCTGAGGAGGAAAATAAGAGAGAGAAGGAAAGCAAAATAGATCAGTCATAAAGTATGGCGAGTTCCAGTGATTTTTAGCATAAGCACATGATAAGAGGTATCAAGACAGATAAATAATGTTGGATAAGAAAGTACAGTAAAATATAGAAGTATGAAGTAAACGAGATATCAAGGCAAGGTAAAGATCAATTATGCTTATCAAGGCAAGGTAAAGATCGATTATGCTTCTCACTTATATCCAAGAACAAAATTTCTGCACTAACTACTAGTATCGGGATTGGGTTTACCCTAATTACTACCCATGCGATCGACTCCCTACTACGCAAATATCCTATGCCAGCCCTGGCAGTGGGGTATGTCAGTCCCTAGCCCGACTAATTATAGGACACAAACCTATTTGCTGGTGTTACAACATCTTAGTTTCCCTAATCGGATCCATGCACGCTCATGACTCCGTCTGAATGCGCCCGTACCACCTTCCACCTTTGAACCTCTTACTATCTAGATCAGTAAAGAGTGCCCTGGTCCCTACCTAGTGTGAGGCCCCTCCTAAGATACCAACAAGGATACTGACTGATACAGGTTCCACACAACTCGACACAAGCCACCCCCTATGTTTGTGCCCCTAAGTAACTAGGATTTTAAGATTCGCAAAACCGGATACAAACAACAAGACATGGGACCTCTTAGCTTATTAATCAAAAGGTTTAACTTAGCAGGTTTAAGTTCATTAATAAGCATGGTTGTAAATGAAATTTCCCATAAATGTTATTCTTTGTACAACCCCTTCCCCAAACAAGCACCTTCCCAAATGTATATATAGATTACAATAACTCATTTTACTTAATTTAACATTTGATACTCATATTTCCATACATGTTATACTTAATATTAAACTAAATCCAATCCTATTTGATTAACATGTTTGCATATTCTTCCTTTGATGTAATTACCCCAAATTTACAATCAAAGGTTCCCAAAATACAATATGCCCAATTTTCTCCATTCTTCTATCATTACAAGTTATTCCCATTTATTTCATTTATACGCAATTCAACGAAAATGGTCTAGGCTCAACGTAAATAAAAGGGAAAAAAGGAGAAACAGGTCTCAAACTGAATAAAAAGGCATATAAAAGAATATAAATAAATAAAAGACAAAAAAAGGGATAAGGAAGATAGAAGTATACATGAACATATAATAACTGTAATCTGAATAGATGATTGACAATAAAAGAACAACATATAATAAATAACTTATAAGTACTGCTTATTTCTGATCCAATAATTTACTGTCAAAACCCTTTTTTAAAATAACAAATCTAAAAATAACTTGAACTCACAGCGGTGTATGCAAGATCTAGAAATAGCCTTTGAGAAAGTAGTTGTTGATGTAGAAAAACTTAGAATCATACTTTAATCTATCTTCTGGAAGCACTCCATTATTTTCTTATTTAGTTTGAGAACATAATTTGGAGGAAAAAGAATGAAGAATGTTTGTGTGTAAGAAAATGAGAGAGATAACCACCCTATTTATAGATTAACTAGAACAATTCTAAACCATTAGATATTTGGTTAATGTCCAACCGTACAGTCAGCATATGAATATATAAAAGAAAACAGTCCAGATTCAGCCGTAGGAATTCGGCCTGCGTGCAGGCGGTTTGACCCACCTATCCCTCTGTGCCGACCCATGGGTGGACCTGCCTTAGACCTGGGTCAATCCATGTGTCGACCCAGTTCGGGCTGGGTCGCCCACTTACTGTTGGTTCCTGTGTTAATTTATTTATTTGAATTTTAAATACAATTTAATCTTCTAAAGCCCATAACTTCTTCATACATTATCCGATTTACGAAAACTAAGGGTCTATCTGAACCAGAATTTCTTAACGTACGCAATGGTAAAGTCAGTTTTTACTCAATTCGAATATTTAATTGATTAATATCCATTTTATTATCTTTCGTATATAATTATGGTGTAATAAATTATGGGGTGTTACATTCTCCCCTGCTTGAAGGATTTCATCCGTGAAATCTCTATAAGAAGAATGTTATTATTTAGCAACCACCTACACCCATCTACTCATCCATCAACCATCGGTATCCATTGTTCTTAAAATTTCTAATGCATGTATGAATATATGCAAAGGTGTTGTATGTATATGTCTCTATACTGATGCTAAAATCAGGCGACCGACTGATTCAGTTGAACTCCTTAATGCATTATATGTTTGTGTCATGTATCCAATTTGTATGCAAAGAATCTTAGTAATACATATAAGTTCTATATGTGTGCACAATCATTCACCAAAAATGCAACATTCATGCAATGATTCATCCATTTCCATCTATTGAAAATTAAAATGCGCACACATCCATATGCAATATGTAAGTGCTTGAGCCGATCTAGTGTCTAATGTGTGTGTATATGCGTCCACTGGCAACCACTAGCAAACACTTGCATCCACTTGCAATCATCAAACATAACATGTCTCAAACACGTGTTTCTAACCATCAGCCGATCGAGATTTGAACGATAGGATAAACAAACTCGAATGATAGAAACAACATATTTTAATTCAAAAGATTAGAAAGGAAAAATTAAGAACGTACTCTCAAAGAGAAAAAGGTAAGAAGCGGAAATCTTTTATTCGGGTTCCAATGTCGCATCGTCTTGATCTTCTCCCCATTGCACCTTTAATAACTTGATCTCCTTGTTGCGTAGTCTCTTAACCTCCGATCCAGAATGTGGGTAGGAAATTTCCTAACTAATTGTGACACCCCTACGTTCGTTAATGTCACTCTTTATCAGAATGCATTAAGTTCCGTGAAGCACTATAGGTAAATAAAACAGAATCTCATAAGATAAATATATAAAATAGGAATAGAAATTTAAAACTTTATTTTCCAACAGAAAACATCGTGGTCTCAAAATCCAATTACAACATCAGACTGGAATACTGGAACAAAATACATCAAATAAAAATATCTGTCTTGCGCTAAAAACCATCAGAGTACAGAAATGTACACTACACCTTAACAGCCAATTATTTGGCACACAAGGATGCGAAGATAAAATACGGGTTAAAGCCGTATCATATTTGACAGTGCTTAGATCCGTATCAAACTACATCTTGCGATCCGCACCGCCCCAAACGCCCTAAATCTGACCGTCCATCAATGAAACCCCGGACCAGTTAATTTGATACGACTTTAGGCCATATCTAATTCATATCATATCGTGTATCACATTAGGCACTAGGAATAAAAAATTTGGCTGCTCCCTATTCCCTTTGTTTTACTTTAATGGTGACCAAAAACCCAAATTAGGTTTTTCGGTCACCAAATCGTGCCTCTACCTTTCTCTGGAATCTCCTCCTCCGACAGAGACGAACAACCCTCTCCTTCGACAGAAACGCAGCAACCCTTGGTCTCCCTAGCCCTCCTTCGACAAAAGGTATGTGTTTCAACTGAATTATGGCATGCATGCCTGATAGTAGGAAACAAATTGAAATCTTTATGTGATAGTTGATTGCTACTTTGTGTTAGTGTGTTAGCTGTTTCAATTGAATTGGTTTGTGTAAATGTGTTAGCTGATTGCTACTTTGTGTAAGGGACAAATTTGTGGTTATACCCTGAAATCAGAGAAATCAAATTTGAATCATGTTTTGTGATAATGTAACAAACATCTGAATTGCTATTGGAAACATGTATGGTATAATTTTAGATTACGGTATATTCATGAAACAAAGAAATAACAATGAGTTAATAATAAGGATGGAGTAACCTTTACTAATGTTAAGGTGTTTAATGTCAATTGTCCATAACCTGATTCTATTTGCAATAGCCATTTGATGATACGTTATTTAGACTGTTTGCCACGTTGAATCTGAAATGTGGCGGAAACTGAGCAAATGGATAATTATAATTCAATATTTAACCATGATTTCATCGTCATTTGACTGTTTGTTTTCCTTATGCTTGAAATTTAAATTGGGTTTTCTTATAACAAGTTTACTATGTTTTGAGAGATAACAAGTATACTGAAAATATTTTAACATGCTTGTTGAAAATTTTGGTAAATGGGTGATTACTAGACTTTCTGGTTAATATTTTAATAGGTGATCCACCAGGTGGATGCATTTTAGTTCACGCGTATGGTCGGGTATCCATGCTTATTAGGTTTATCCAAATGTCGGATGCTGCTGCACTTAACCTTAGTAAAAAGCTGATTTCACTAGCAATTTTTCCCTACTTTGTAGCAGGGACGGTAGTGTAAGTTGCACTACACAGTCTGCTTCAAAGAAACTGAAAGTTGCAAGTGAAAGCAGCTATTTCCAAAGGTTAAGTGAAGGGGAATTTGAAATTTGGATAAAGCTAATAAGCATGGATTACTGACCCTGCGCGTGAGGTAATATGCATCCACCTGGTGGATCGCCCAGTAAATTCTTAATTATAAAGTCGAGTATGTGTATCATCCGAAGATAATGATTTGATGTCTTTAGACGTTGGAGAAGGTATATATTATTTTACACTTATCTCTACGTAGTATCTTACATAAGAATTGAATGGCATGTTGAGTGCAATCTTGAATATTCTTTTGGTTTATTTGTTCCTTTTTGTGTGTATAGGAGAATATTTTGTATGCTAGGGTACGAACTACCGGTGTTGCCAATGGACTATAGTTCAGGTGATTCTTCTTTTGAGTTTGCATTTTTAATGACTATCAATTTTCCACTCCTATATACAGCTAATTTCATTTAAAAGCCTATGGTCATAGGAAAACCGGTTTACAATGTGTATTCATTCATTTTTGAGACATATACTGATCAACTACACAAGCACATGGATGGGGCTTAAAGTAGAAAACTTGTTTTCGAACCGAATGTTATTTTAGATTCTCTGTATTCATGTGTATAATGTCGATCTCCTATATATGATGTTGGAGGTCATGTTAAACCACAAAGCATGTAAGATGCTGGTATGTTTCTAGATTGCCTATGCAAGTTCATGAAATCATGTCATTAGCATCATAAACATGTTAAGATAGATAAAATTGACTAATATGCACACACAAACACAAAGACATGATATACCCTCACTGTTATTAGTACGGCGCTGGACTAGTCATGACTAGTCGTCGATTAGTCTACTAATCGAGATCAAACAATCGACATGAAGTCTCGACTTTCTTTTTGTATGAATTTCAGGCGCATGGGTAGAAATTAGTCGACTAATCGACTAGTCGATTCGACTAGGTTGTTATTGGTGCCCAGTGAAGTATTTGTACACAAACACACTGATTGACTACCGTGAAATTACACAAACACACTAATTGACATGATATGCCCTTCACGGTTATTGGTGTCCAGTGAAATCAAACAAACGCACTGATCGATTGGTCAATCTGAACCCCTTACAGTGATCGACTACCGGTGTACAAAAACACACTAATCGACATACACTTATCTCTGTATTCATGTTTGCATTTTAGTCACAGTGTGTTACAATGTCGGTCTCATGTCCAGTTAAGTATCCGTAGCTTGTTTCTTGTATTTTATAGACAGTCCTGTTGGAGATTTTGGTGCTTTTGTGTTGCTAGAACATAGGCTGTAGGTTATATATCACGATTCAGCTTTGCTGCCAAATGAAACTTGAACTTAGGTTGCCTATCACGCTCAATCTTCCTGGCCTCGACTGGAGTTTTATCAGGCTGATATGTTTTTACCTTTTTTTTGTTAGCTCATAATGTGATGAAAATCTTTGACAGTTTCCTTTTATTGTATATGTTTGTTTGTACATTGTGTTCGTGTTATGACAAAACTTGTAATGCTTTGAGTATATATAAATTGTGTTATTCCTATGTATAAATTATCGTATATATACTCTGTGTTATGAAAAATATGTGCTACAATTTTTGTTTTTATATATATACACACATATATATGATATATATATATACATGTATATATATATATGTACACACACATATAATTAGACACGGTCAAAGGCCGTGTCTGATTACACTTTAGATACGGCTAAGAGCCGTATGTTATTTCTAGTGAGATACGGTTTATAGTTGTATCTAATAATTTAACACACCATCTTTTCATACGGCTTTTTACCATGCCTAACTGCTTTAGATACGGCTAAAAATACAGCCTAATTAGCATATATGGTGTAGTGGTAAAATCATAATTCCCATAAGCAGTCATAAACAAGCAGACAAGTAGTCAAAGCGATACATCGAAGCAGATCCAAATTGTAACGCCCTGTCTCTATACCCACTATCATCCAGTTCATTTCAGAGAAATGTCGTAGACCATAACGGAGAATGAGGTTTGTGAAGGGCGACTGATTGTATGATTGCTCCATATAAGGATAGCACATCGATAACCAGCCCGATACCGACTGAAATTTCGACATGACCATTCGGCATATAGGGCAACTACACAACGGCTATATATAATTCGGAAAGCAATATAAAATACATAACAATAAAATCAGAGTTAGACACAGATATTCACATCACTAAGGCGGAAATAGATATGAATATAACTCACGAAAAATACATGTTAGTGGTCATAGTCGATCCACTTTACATCAAAATACTAGGTACAAGCTCTAGCTAAAAGAATATGTATACAAAGATGTCACTAACCAATATACATAAGAAAACTCAATAACTACAACTCGAATGTAGATAGCAAAACCCAAGAATGGTCCGCGCTAGAAGTCATGAGATGTACCTAGAATACTCGGTCTGACCCGAGTATTATTTATAAGAAAATAAACAATAAACGGATCAGTCTAGCTGAATTTATCATAATAAACTGGGATAGAAATAGAGATATAGGTAGACTATGACATATAAGCAACAACAATCATGTTTACCCATAAGCATGAAACCCCAAAAATGTCTAACCAACATCTCTAAGATATCCCCACTACACAACCCACGCATCACACACACCACATGCAAGTTGAACCAAAGTTCCCGACAAATCCAAAGATCGCTACACATCATACAAGTTGAACCAAAGTTCCCCGCAAATCCGAAGATCGCTAAACAACATGAACCAAATTTCCCCGCGAATCCGAAGATCGCCAAACAACATGAACCGAAGTTCCCCGCGAATCCGAAGATCGCTATTAGTGCAAGATACCCCAAGCTCGTAAGTATAAGAGTTAAGCTACATGTCCCATAACCACTTGCTTTACCCAAATATTTACGAACAAGTTGTATATTTCACTAGCAAAACGAAACGATCATTGCCACGATGTTTAATCGAATGAATCCAAGAATTAACCGTCAAAGTAAACGCAAGATGTCATACTCCTTGTTTTTACTAAGGAGTTTAGTTAGATTTCTCATACGAACGAGAAAAAGGTTTATCAAATACATACTAGTAGATTTGTAAATCAATTCATAAAAGAACATCATATGATAAAGTTGGATTAGAAACCAATTTGGAAAATAACTTCATATAATGAAGTGGAGTTAAAAACCGTTTAGAAAAAGATTTGGTATCTATTAATAATTAAAAATCTTTTTATATATCATTTCGAAGTGGCAAATATCGAGTGATCTCGATCGAATCAACGATCAAACGAAGAATTTACATTTTAATAACGTAGACGAAACCCCACGACTATCAATTATAATATTCGTTTACCACGAAAGAATCAAAAGTTCATGAAATCGAAGTGTAGAAATCAGCGAACCAGGGAAACTGACAAGTCATAAACGAAGTTGGAACGGCCTGAAACTCGGTCGGGAAAGAGCCTGGATGGGGGTAGACTATGGACCGAGGACCCTCTGGTCCACAACTTAAAACCGGTCGACCGGTCAAATAGGGGCGGTTGACCGTTTTTACATAGAAGTAAAACCGGTCGACCGCCCTATTTTGGGCATGTCGACCGATTTTGGCTTGGGCTGTTGCCCAGGCCAAACATAGGGGGATTCGTCCCCCGCGAGCGTCCGTCGTCGATCGTTGAGGTTCGTGACTTCTTTGGGACATCAACAAGACCTCTCTGATCCACCGTATCGACTCGCAAAGTTCAAATGCAAAGATTTTGATTATAGGTTCTAAACGAACCAAATTTCGAACTAAAAACGAATAAATGCGATATAAGTGAATTGTGAAGTCTTATAACTTGCTGGATGCGACAATGGTACTTCACAACACCATATTCACATGCATAAACATATATACATAAGATTGCAATGATTAGGTTTATAAATTCAAGTATGAACAAAATTCCAAACCAAACCACACCAAAGCGATTCAAGCGACTTGTGAAGACTAAGAAATTTGTCAAGGGCAATGGAGCTTCACAACATCACCAAATCAACTCATAGCATATGCATTAGATCGTATGAACAATTCTTATCATAATTTTCAACTCAATTAACATAAAAACATGGAATCAGCTAAGTTACACTAACATAACCAGTTTACTAGCATGTACAAACTCAAATAAACACTAGATTACACTTTTATAAGCCAATGGCTTGCGGCATAGATGTGAGTTCAAAAAAACTCTCCTTTGATTGTAGGAATGAAGAACAAGCTCCAAACCTAAGTTAGATCAACCTCTCTTCAACCAATACACTATAATCTCCACTCTAAGATGACATAAATAGAATTCCTAAGAGTTAGGTCATAGGAAATCGAAGAGAAAACAAGTAGGAGAAGATGGAGAAGGAGATGGAGAAGCTTACTCATGTTCTCTCTTTGATTTTCCCCTTGAATTGGATCTCTAGAAGCCAACCCTAGCTTAGAAATTTTAATTTCCAATTCCCTTCTCCATTTTTGCTAAGTGTTAGGAAAAAAGTGAATGAGGGAGAAGGGAGGGGCAAAGAGGGGTTATAAGGTGGGGTAGGTTAGCTAAACCAAACCCAAGCCCAAAGTCCCAATTTTCACCAACTCGAAACATATCGAAATTATAGTTTTCGAACACCTAAACGACGTTTTGAACTCGATGGAAGTGGTTTCGAGTCCAAATTTGTCCACATGCAAAAAGTGATATTTTGGTCTTATATCCAATGAAAAAGACCAAAATTGCTCAACTCAAAAGGTATCGATGTTTATAGTCAAAAAGGTTGTAAATGATGATCCGGACTCAATGGAGGTGGTTTCGAGTCCTAATTCATTCGTATGCAAAATTTC
The DNA here is from genome assembly GCA_030737875.1 of Allium sativum. Taxonomy (NCBI): domain Eukaryota; kingdom Viridiplantae; phylum Streptophyta; class Magnoliopsida; order Asparagales; family Amaryllidaceae; genus Allium; species Allium sativum. The sequence continues at coordinate 439,859,086 of CM060912.1, forward strand.
ACTTTTTGGACATACACACGATTGACGACATTATATTTAAATAAAATATTTAAATATAGTACCGTTAAATATGCCGATTGTTACACAAATCCAAGCAGAAACAGAAGAGAGAGTCCTAATCAAGCCTGAGCGTTCCCACCCTGAGAACCTGAGGGGAGAAAGGAAGAAATTGAAAAGAAAACAAAATGGGTCAGACATAAAGTCTAGCGAGTCCAGTGACTTTTAGCATATAAAGAAGTAAAAGTATTATGACAGGCGTATAAACCGGGTGAGAGACAACAGATCATTTAACAAGTATAAACAGATTGAACAGGATAAGCAGAATAAATAAGTAGGTAATGCTTCTCAAATAGTTTTCTCTGCACCAATACTAGTATAACAAACATATGACGGGATTAGGTATCCCTTAGTTACATAATAGAAACAGAATGATCCCAACAGAAACATAAAGGTAGTTCTAGGTGCACTCTAGTAACGGGTTTTACCCCCAAACAGAAATAACGGGTGTTACCACAAACAGAAATACAGGTACCCCACAGAAACAGACAGGACTAAATGTACCCTAATTACTACCCCCCAATCGATTAGCTCCCTAACTCGTAAATACCCTATGTCGGCCTCACAGTAGGGTGTATTACTTCCTAAGTGGCAACCTATAGAAGGACACAGACCTATTTACTGGTGCTACAGCGGCTTATTTTCCCCTTTAGATCAGACCCATGCACGCACATGACTCCGTTGGAACGCCCCCGTACACACCCTCTTTCAGATGAACTTCTTATAATCAGTTCAGTATGCGTGTCCTGGCCCCTACCTACTGCGGGGTCCCCCATTTAATACCATAATGGGATACTGACTGATATGGGTCCCGCACAGCTGATGACACAAGTTAACCTCTAAACTTCTGTCCCCAATTAACTAGGATTTTTAATGGGTTAAGCTTACAGATTAACAGGTTCGCCTGACCCCCACATATTAACAGGTTAAGTTTCACAGGTATATTTAACCCCAACAGATTAAAAAGGTTTACATAACCCCTACAGATTAAAAAGGTTTACTTAACCCCAACAGATTAAACAGGTTTCAAATGTTCTTTACAGTTCCACTAACATGTTTCGCTTAATCTGAAATAAAGCCTACAGATTCATATACCCCAAATTCCAGTCATAGTTCACAGTATAACATATGCCCCAAAATTTGGGTCATATATCAAAGTATAGGTTATGCCCCTAAGCTGTCATTCTTAATCATTTCCCCAACTTATCCTAATTTCGTTCGTATGCATATTTTAGTGATATTGGTCTAGGCTTGAAGGTAGCCTAGGCTCGAAGGTAGCCTAGGCTATAAAAATAAAAAGGGAATGAGAGAGAGAAGAACAGAATGGCATATAAAAACAAAATAAGAATATAATAATATAGATGGGCATATTATAACAGAAATAGGCATATAAGAACTGAACAGAAGATCAGGTGTACAGAAGAATAACAGAACTGTTTAGGTATGAATCAGATTCTTAACATGCATAGGTTCAGATCTAGATTTATAAACATATCAGGGTTACTGTTAAATTTTTATATCTAAAAGTAACATGAACTCACAGATATTGGATCTAAAGAACAAAGAATAATATGATGAAGTTGCAGAAGAAATTATTGTATGAATATAGGCTGATATTAAAGAAGATTGGCTAATTCAATCCAAGATGGGGCAACATCTCATTGTCTCCATTGTTTTAGGTAAAGAAAAACAATAGAAATGTCGTCCTATATATAGCTTGTCCTCAATGAACCCAGTCAAAAAATCAATCCCAATTCAGAATTATGTACCCGGCTAGATCCACTGTGGGTCGACCCACACCCACCTGGGTCGACCCATCTGTCGACCCACTTGACCTTGGGTCGATCCATAGGTCGACCCGGACCAGGCGTGGGTCAGACCCAATAGGTCTGGTTCCTACCTTGTTTTGCCGGTCATTTCATTTGATTAAATTTGAAAATTCTGGTTGTTTTATTTATACGTAAAGCTCTTATATGTGTACAAACTTATAACCTTCATAGCTTCCTCATACGATGTCCATTTGCGCAAACTCGGTCCTAAGCAGAATTCCGAGACGAACGCCATAATACAGTCGGTTTTACTTAATCTCAATATTTAATTATGTATTCTTTAGTTTATTGTTAATAGTGTCTTTAAGAATTATGGGGTGTTATATTATCCTCTACTTAAATGATTTCATCCCCGAAATCTCCAAGTTAAGAAGAATGTTTATCCTAACATCCATTAACCATCTACTCATCCATCAATCACAGGCATCCATTGTCTGTGAGAGTTTTCTAATGCTTATATGAACATATGCAAAGGTGTGTGTATATGTCCCTATGCTAATGCGAAAATCAGACGGTCTACTGATTCAGTCGACCTCCTTTATGCAATATATGCTTTTTCCAAGAATCCAAAATGTATGCAAATATTCATAGCATATCATGTAAGCTCTATATGTGTGCACAATCATCCATCCAAATGCAACATCCATGAGATGATACATCCCCTTCCATCCATTAAAAGAAAAATGCACACGTCTATATGCGGCATGAGAGTGCTTTGAGCCGATCTAGTGCATAGTGTGTGTATATGCATCCACGAGCTACCACTAGCAAACACTTGCATTCATCAAACATAACATGTCTCAAACACACGCTTACATCCATTGGTTTCCTACCTAAAGGTCGAAGATTCGATCGATAAGTTGAACTTAAATGACAGAAGCAAGTACAAATAAAAGCTTGGGAAAAGAAGTTAAGAACTTACTTTTGAAAAGAAAAGGGTATGAAGTGTGAATCTTGTCTTTAGTTTCCCAAGTTGCATCTTCACGGTCTTCTCCCCATTGAACTTTCATCAACTTGACCTCTTGGTTGTGAAGCTTCTTAAATTTTGATCCAAGTATATGGGTAGGAACTCGTCTAACTGTCGCCTCCTGCTTTACCTTTACTTCCTTAAGCATGCTCGGCTCAATTACATCTGATGTATCATGCAGACATTTCTGTAAATGAGAAATGTGGAAAACATCATGAACTCCCACCAATCTCTCTCGTAGTCTCACCCTATAGGCCATTTGTCCTATTCTTTCCACTACGGGAAATGACCCTACAAACCTTTGCTCCAACTTCCCTACAGATCCAAAGCGAACCACATTCCTTAGAGGTGATACTTTGATGAAAACAATGTCTCCCACCTCAAACTCAATATCGGTCCTTCTCTTATCGGCGTAGGACTTCTGTCTGTAATGAGTTGTCTTCATGCATCTACGGGTAAGATCATTCTATTCTGAAGTTTATCTAATCATCTCAAGTCCAAGTAGAAGCCTATCTGTAGACTCCCACTAACAAATCAGTGATCTACAAGGTCGTGCATACAATGCCTTGAAGGGTGCCATACCTATACTAGTCGATAACTGTTGTTGTAGGAGAACTCAACCAATGGAAGATGCACCACCCAAGTCCCTCCGATGTCTAGGATACACAGTCTCAAAAGATCCTCAAGAACTCTATTCACCCTCTCAGTCTGCCCATCAGTCTGACGGTGATACTGGGTGCTCAAACATAACTATGTACCTAATTCCTCTTGAAGGCTCTTCCAGAACTCACTAGTGAAAATGGGGTCACCATCACTCACTATGCTAGAAGGTACTTCATGTAGACGGACTATCTCTCGAAGATAAATTGATGCTAACCATGGTGTCGTTCTCTTACTCTTAACAAGATGAAATGAGCGTTCTTAGAAAGCCTGTCTACTATAACCCAAATACTAGTGTTGTCTTTCCTCGATCTTGCCAAACCATTGATGAAATCCATAGAGACGCTCTCCCACTTCCGCTATGGGGCCTCCAAAGGATGAAGCAAACCGCCAGGCCTTTTCTGTTCAGTTTTAACTTGCTGACAAACTAAATATTGAGAGACAAACTCCGCTACATCTTTCTTTATCCTAGCCCAAAAGAAAACCTTCTTCATATCTCTGTACATCACATCACCACCCGGATGGATAGACATCCTAAAATGATGAGCTTCCTCAAGGACTAACTTTAACAGACTCCCAACTCGGGGAACACAGAGCCTTTCATCTCGTCGCAACCACTCTCTATCATCTGTGGAATATCTACTGAGGTGACTAGAAGTCTCCCCTCTGCTGAGACTATCCAAAACGTCTGTTATCCATTGGTCCTCTCGTTGCAAAGATCCTATCTGATCCATAAGAGTAGGTCGCACCTCTAAGGATGCCAACATACCAAGTGTAAGATCCGTAGATGGCCTAAAATCGAAGATCGATATGTACTCCAAGCTCTGCCTCTCTACGAATAGAGGACTTAAAGTCATCATCTGCGTGCTCAACGCGTCCATCACCCCATTACCCTTGCCAGGGTTATAAGCAATCTCAAAATCATAGGACGTTAGGAACTCCATTCATCTATGCTGTCTCAAGTTGAGATCCCTTTGCGATACTTGAGAGATTTATGATCCATGTACAAATCAAACCTCTCTCCAAGTAGATAATGTCGCCTAGTCTTAAGTGCGAACGCTATAGTAGCCAACTCCAAGTCATGGGTGGGGTATCTCATGAACTCTCAATTGTCTACCACCGTAGCATACTACGCTTCCCTCTGGCATCAAGACGGCACCAAGCCTTGTGCCATATGCACAGTGTATACTGTGAACACTTTGTTCCCATCAGGAAAAGTCAAAACTGGGGTTGTTGTCAGAAACCTCTTCAACTGTTGAAAAGATTCCTCACAGTCAATGTTCCAAGAAAAGGCCTAATTCTTCTTCGTCAGTCTGGTGAGTGTAGCTGATATCTTTGCGAAGTCCTTGATAAACTTCCTATAATATCCCTCCAAACCAAAAAACCCCTCACATCCATTGCATTCTTTGGAATCTTCCAATCTTGAACCACAACTACTTTAGCGGGATCCACCGCTATCCCATTCTTGGAGACCACATGTCCAAGAAATCTTACCTCCTCTCTCCAAAAGTGGCATTTGGAGAATTTTGCCTTAAGATGGTGTGCTCAGAGAGTCCTCAACCCCCCCCCCCAAATGTAGGATATGCTCTTCCTCGCTCTTTGAGAAGATCAAAATGTCATCCACAAAGACCACAACGAACTTATTCAGAAACTCCCGGAACTCCCAACTCAAGAGATCGGCTACAAAATACGTAGGTACATTCATCAACCCCTTCTCAAGTAGCTCCCCTACTTGCTTACTAAGCTCCCTCCTTTCCCTAGGAGCCATGTGGCATATAGGCAATGCGACTGGCTTCACATTATCCACTAAGTATATCCAGAAATCAATCTCGCACCTCAGAGGTAAGCCCCTAACCTCATCAAAAAAATCCGGATACTCAGAAACTACAGGCACAAATCGTAAATCATCAACAAAAGCATCAAGCGATTCTAGGAAACTAAGCATGACATACCCCTTTGTGTTACAGGAAATCTCGAGAGTCCTCCCTCGGCAAAGTCAAAATCTAACGACCCTCCTCTCACAGTCAGAATGGCACCGTACATGGCTAGCTAATCCATCCTTAGAATCAGACCACAGCCCATAAAACCAGGCACATATGCATCGAACTGAAACTCGACGCCCAACACAGATATCCTCAAACCTCGACATATCATAGATAGATGAGTCATGCACCCAATGGGGTTTGAGCAATAACAGGATCAGAAACAATACTAGTACTAAGGTGCAGAGACTCAACTACAAAATCAGATATAAAAGAGTGAGAAGCGCAAGAATAAAAAAGAGTTCTAACTAGATGATCGGAAAGAGAAATCAAACCTTCAACAGAAACTTTCCTACCTCTGTCTGCTACATTGGCCTCGAAAGCATGCACCTTCTCTCCAGAAGATCCTACCTTTAGGCCATGTCCTTACTTCTTCGATCACTCCCTAGTATAGTGTTCGATCTCACCACAGTGGAAACAAGCATTCTTCCTTTTTTTGCAATCTTTGACCAAATGACCTACGTTCCTGCAGCCATGACACTTCTTCTTGCCTTGATCCTTGTTGTTCTTTCCACCCTTCTTTTGCGGTTCTTTCTTAGGCCACACTTTCTTTTTTTGAGTCTTATCGGTCTTTGCCTCTTTTTTCTCATTCTTACCATCTTCGTGCATCAATGCCATATCAACCAGTCTCTCAAAAGTATCCCTCATCGGAGTGTGAAATAATCCCAATGCTTGAAGAGGCTAATTTAATCCTCTTTCAAACCTTAAATCTTTCTTGTGTGGGGTATTCACCAACTCCAGATCAAACCTTTCCAACTAGTTGAACTTATTGACATGCTCTTTAACAGACATACTTCCTTGATTTAGTGCCAGATACCTCTACAGTTGCATACTCTCTTCTGCCTGAGAAAGAAACTTCATCTCGAATCTTTGTCGGAAATCATCCCAAGTATCAACTTGATGCCCTGCTTGCGTCACTTCCCACCAGAACGAAGCCTCATCCTTAAGCTGCCATGCAGCCAACTGTATCTTCCTGCGTTCATCAACCTCGAAAAGCTCAAATAAGTTCTCCGTCTCTTTTAGCCAATTCCGTGCTTCCACAAAGTTTTCAGTTCCTCGGAATGGCTTTCCTCCCATAGCACAGAAATCCTTGCATATCTTAGAGAAATTATCCGCTCATGGAGGAGGAGGAGGAACAGCAGCTGCAACTAGGTGAGGGGCGTCTGTTTGGCCTCCGGCAGCGTCGTAGCCTCAAGATATCTACAGAACCAAGCCAGTATCTGAATGCCCTCGGGAAGATTTAGTTCCCCAGATATGTCGAAAAGAAAAGGAAAAGAGATTCAAATAGAGAATCAAAAGATATTTTATATGGCTTTAGGGAATATGTTTTTCAAAAACAGACTTTTCTTTGAAAATAATTTCTTCATTGAAATCTTTTGAAAACAATTTTCAAAACCTTTTATCCAATCTTGTAACCTTCGGCTCTAATACCAAATGTGACACCCTACGTCCGTTAATGTCAATCTTTATTAGAATGAATTAAGTTCCGTGAAGCGTTATAGGTAAATAGAATAGAATCACACAAGATAGATATATAGAATAGCAGCGGAAATATAAAACTTTATTTACCAATAGAAAACATCGTGGTCTCAAAATCTAGTTACAACATCAGACTGAAATACTGGAACAAAATATATCAAATAAAAACATCTGTCTTGAGCTAAAAACCATCAAAGTACATAAATATAAAATCATAATCCCCATAAGTAGCCATAAACAAATAATCAAGTAGTCAAAGAGATACATTGAGAGAGTTCTAATCAAGCATGAGCGTTCCCACCTTGAGAACCTGGGGGGAGAAAGGAAGAGAGAGAAAAGGAAACAAAATGGGTCAGACATAATGTCTTGCGAGTCCAGTGACTTTTAGCATATAAAGAAGTACAAGTATCATAACAGGCGTATAAACTGGGTGAGAGACAATAGATCATATAACAGGAATAAAAATACTGAACATGATAAGTAGAATAAACAGAGTAGGTTATGCTTCTCAAATACTTTTCTCTGCACTAATACTAGTATAACAGATATATAACGGAATTAGGTATCCCCTAATTACTTAACAGAAACAGAATGATCCCAACAGGAACATAATAATAGTTCTAGGTGTACTCTAGTAATGGGTTTTACCCCCAAACAGAAATAGCCAGTACCTACATAGAAATAACGGGTGTTACCCCAAAAAGAAATACAAGTACCCCATAGAAACAGATAGGACTAGATGTACCCTAATTATTACCCCCAATCATCGGCTCCCTAACTCGTAAATACCCTGTGTCGACCTCATAGTAGGGTATATTACTTCCTAAAGGGGAAACCTACAGAAGGACACATACCTATTTACTGGTGCTACAGAAGCTTATTTTCCCCTCAGAACGGACCCATGCACGCACATAACTTCGTTGGAACGCGCCCGTACACACCCCCTTTTAGACGAACCTCTTATAATCAGTTCAGTATGCGTGCCCTGGCCTTTACCTAGTGCAGGGCCCCCGTTTAATACCAGAATGGGATACTGACTAATATGGGTCCCACACAACAGATGACACAAGTTAACCCCTAAACTTGTGTCCCCTAATTAACTAGGACTATTAACGGGTTAAGCCTACATATTAAAGGTTCTCCTAACCCCCACATATTAATAGGATAAGTTTCACAGGTTTATTTAACCCCAACAGATTAAACAGGTTTACATAACCCCAATATATTAAACATTTTTACTTAACCACAATAGATTAAACATGTTTTGCAGGTTCTTTACAGTTCATTAACATGTTACGCTTCTTAAATTAAGCCCACAGATTCATATGCCCCAAATTCCAGTCATAATTCACAGTATAACATATTCCCCCAAAATTTTAGTCATATATCACGATATAGATTATTCCCCCAAGTTATCATTCTTAATCATTTTCCCAATTTATCCTAATTCCGTTCGTACGCATATTTCAACGATATTGGGTTAGGCTCGAAGGTAGCCTAGGCTATAAAAAAGGGAATGAGAGAGAAGAACAGAATGGGCATATAAAAACAAAATAAGCATATAATAAAAAAGTGGGCATATGATAACAGAAATAGGCATATCAAAAATAGGCATATAAGAATTGAACAACAGATGAGGTGTACAGAAGAATAGCAGAACTGTTTAGGTATGAACCAGATTCTTAATAGGCATAGGTTCATATCCAGATTTATAAACATATCAAGGTTACTATTAAGTTTTTATATCTAAAAGTAATATGAACTCATAGAGATTGGATATAAAGGACAAAAAATTATATGCTGAAGCTGTAGAAGAAATTCTTGTATGAATATAGGCTGATGTTGAAGAAGATAGGCTGATTCAATCCAAGTTGGGGCAACATCTCATTATCTCCATTGTTTTAGGTGAAGAAAAACAATAGAAATATCGTCCTATATATAGCATATCCTCAATGAACCCAGTCAAGAAATCAGTCCTGATTCAGAATTACGTACCCGGCTAGATCCAGTGTGGGTCGACCCCACACCCACCTGACCTTGGGTTGACCCATAGGTCGACCTAGACCAGGCGTGGGTCAGACCCAATGGGTCTGGTTCTTGCCTAGTTTTGCTGCTTTTTTCATTTGATTAAATTTGAAAATTCTAGTTGTTTTATTTATACATAAAGCTCTTATGTGTATACAAACTTCTAACCTTCATAACTTCCTCATACAGTGTCTGTTTTATGCAAACTCGGAGTCTATCCTAAGCAGAATTCCGAGATGAACACAATGGTACAGACCATTTTACTTAATTCTCAATATTTAATTAAGTATTATTTAGTTTATTATCAATAATGTCTTTTAGAATTACGGGGTGTTACACTAGCGCCTGCTTCTTGACTTCGACATCCTCAAGCGTGCTGGGCTCCACTACCTCTGTTGAATCACGTAGATATTTTGTTAAATGGGAAACGTGGAACACGTCGTGAACTCCTGCCAGCCTCTCTAGTAGTCTAACCCTATAGGCCATCTGGCATATCCTCCCCACTATGGGGAATGGCCGTACAAACCATGGTGCCAACTTCTCTACCGAGCCAAAGCAAACAACATTTTTAAGAGGTGATACCTTGATAAAGATCATGTCTCCTTCCTAAAATTCCAAATCAGTCCTCCTCCTATCGACATATGACTTCTGTCTGTCTTGAGCCATCTTCACCCATCTGCGAATACGACCTATTTACTCAAATTCTCTTTCACTATCTTAGGTCCAAGTAGAAGTTTGTCCGTAGACTCCCACCAACATGTCGACGATCTACAAGGTCATCTATAAAGTGCCTCGAAGGGTGTCATGTTTATACTTGATTGGTAATTATTATTGTAAGAAAACTCAACCAATAGGAAATGCTCCTCCTAAGTCCCTCCCAAGTCTGGAATACACAGTTTAAGAAGATCCTCGAGAACCCTATTAACTCTCTCAGTCTGTTCATCTGTCTGAGGGTGGTAAGTTGTGCTCAGTCATCACAGTGTACCTAGTGCATCTTGCAAGCTCTTCCAAAACTCACTCTTGAAGATGGCGTCACGGTCACTTACTATACTAGAAAGTACCCACATGAAGTTAGACTATCTATCTAAGGTATACCAATCTTAGCCAAGCCGTTGTCCTCTTGCTCTTGACTGGGACAAAGTGAGCGCTCTTCATATGTCTATCAACTATAACCCATACACTCGTGTTGCCCTTCCTGGATCTGATCAGTCTATCAATGAAGTCCACAGAGATGCTCACCTAGTTCCACTGTGGAATATCCAAGGGCTGAAGCAATCCGTCATGTTTCCTTTGTTCAGCCTTTACTCACTGGCAAGTCAAACATCGGACCACAAACTTCACAATATGCTTCTTCATACTAATACAATGAAAAACCCTCTTCATATCTCGGTACATCTTGTCACCGCTTGGATGGATAGTCACCCAAAAGCGATGAGCTTCCTGAAGAACTATCCTCAACAAATCCCTAACTCGGGGAACACAAAGCCTTCCATCCCTTTGTAGCCACCCCTTCTCGTCCATAGAATATCTAGCTAGGTGGCTAGAGACCACTCCTTCATTAAGTCTATCCAATATGTCCACCAACTGTGGGTCCTCTTACTGTGTAGATCCAATGTGTTCCATAAGAGTAGGCTGCACCTCCAAAGATGCCAACAAACCAGGCGTAAACTCCATAGATGGCCTAAAATAAAAGGTCAAGATAAACTCCAAGCTCTACCTTTCTACGAATAGAGGTCTCAAGGTCATCCTCTACCTACTCAACCAGTCTGCCACCACATTACCCTAGCATGGGGTATAATTTAACTCAAAATCGTAGGACGCTAGGAACTCCATCCACCGTTGATGCCTTAAATTGAGATCCTTCTGCGAGAACAAATATTTTAGCGACTGGTGATCCTTGTATAGCTCAAATTTCTACCCAAGTAGATAGTCTCTAAGACTTAAGTGCGAACACTATTGTAACACCCCGTATTTTCTCTGAATATTAAAATTAACAAATCTAAGAACACTTAATTTTTAGAAGAAGAATTGGGTGAAACGGGTTTCGCCATTGCGTTTATCTCGGAATTCTTCTTGAGATAGAGTCCGAGTTTGTGTGAATCGGACTCCGTATGAAGAAGTTATGGATGTTAGAAGATTTCCAGTGTAGGTAGAAAATAAATTAAAAATAATAATTAAAAAATCAATTCAGTTCGAAATTCAAAAACTCAAAAATCGGTTGAGCGGGAAATCTCCCGCTCAGGGGTGTCGACCCTCCCTCCCCGGGGGTGTCGACGTAGGTGTCGACCCCCCTAGGGGTGTCGACATGGCAGTCGACCCCCCCTCCTCCTCCCCCCCGGTGGGGGTCAACTCCTACCAACTGTGCTGGACAGTGACGATTTTCTGAATCATAGGGCTATGTGGCAACTTCTGATTTCCCTGATGGCGCATTTTCTTGGACTAGACGGCTATGATGACTCCTAGGTTGATCTATAGGCCCATATTAATCCTAAACTTCTATATAATCACCCCAAACCTCAATCCAAGACCTCATTCTATGAAGCCGTCATGTTGTCCATGTCTAATCTAGCCTAGCCTTTATCTTCTCCAAACTAGAAATCAAGTTAGAAAGCTCCAAACCAAATCCAAACTAGAGAATCAAACGTCTACATCAAGGGTTAAGCTTAACAAATTGAGAAATCAGATCCTAGAATACAAGATCCGTTCTTTTTCTGTAAGCTCAGTTATTATTCCGATTTGAACAACTAAATAGAAATCATGACTGTAATAATCATGACTGTTGTGATTGACATAATGGAACCTATCATGCCTATGAGACTGTTGTGATTGATATGATGGAACCTATCATGTTGTACATCCTATGCCTATGAGACTATTATAATTGATAATGGAACTTATCATGTTGTACATCAAAATTAGTGATTCTCTTAAGTCCAATTCTATCTAATCTTTGTACCTATGGTGTAAATTTCTTAGCTTGCAAGCACTTATTGTTAATGTACAATATGCCTATTGGAAATATGATTCTTGAATTGGGTACACCTTCACATACCTATTTTTCCTTATGTCAATTCTTATGATCCTTCTCTATTTTTCCCTTTTTATTTTCTTTTATGAATACTAGGTTCATTCAGAACTTAGATTGAATCTCATTGTACATGCGATTATAAACCAGGAAAAATTTGGTATAATTTAATTAAGTAAATTTTGGACATAATAAGTGAATATGGCATAAAACTTGTACTGACTACACTTGGAAAATATTGATATAAAAAGACCTAGACTTGGACACATATGACAAATATGTAAATTGGCTAAAGATGATCAACCCTAACCCGAGGTTAGATTGAGTTGCGGTGTAAGACTGCCCAGAACCGCCCGGCACATCCAGCTACCACAACAATATAGATCTAATGTGAGAGGTTAGCGCATTAAGCCCAAAAACCCGAGGTTAGATTGAGTTGCGGTGTAAGACTGCCCGGAACCGCCCCGCACATCCAACGACCACAATAATATAGATCTAATGTGAGAGGTTGGTGCTTTAATGAATAAATTAAAGCTAAGGGATGGACATGCTAAGAATGGTAGGGTTAAGTTAAGTAAGGCAACACTTAACCAATACAACATGTTAATTAAACAGATGGGTGAGGTTAGGTTAATTTGAGAACACTTAACCGTTATAACATGTTGATTAGGAAACCCTAGTAACGGGGACCCATTTCAGCAGTAACCCACATAGATGTATCACGATACCCTGAACTAGGCAGGGTGGGGCACAATTACTGGGTTGATTATAAGCGGTCAAAATAGCGGCGGGTGGTGCAGCAGTGTAAGTTCCGGTGGAGTATGAGTGTGCATGTAATCCGGCATGGAAAATCAGGCACTGGGCATCAGTAGTATACACTGTGCATCTTGAGTTTGTGTCGGGTTGCCACCATAGGTATTGATACACCCCATGGTGGGACCAACACAGGTATCTACAATCAAGCGGGGTCGAATGACATAAAAAATAAATGCATGCGAGTAGAAGCCGATCGGAAAAGGGATTACTTTATTATGAACACATGATGGTAGTTGAAACATTCGTTAGTAGGTGCAGAGAAATGGAAATGAGTGCGATAGTATATTCAGTTTATCTTGCCTTATCTTATGTTATCTTATTGCCATGGTATTGTCCTATGTTCAGTTTATTCATGTCACGATCGTTTTACCTGTTTACATGCTGAATAATCACTGGACTTACCAGGCTTATGTCTGACCCATCTTCTTTTGCCTTCTTTTCTTCTGTTCCCCCCTCCCAGGTCCGCAGGGAGGGAATACTTCATCTTAGTGCAGACCTTTTCCAGCTTGAAGAGAGTAGATGTATTGCTTGGATTCTCTTTTCTTAGGCTATGGTTGTGGTTACACTTTTATTGGGGATTTATGCTGCTATTTTATGCTTCTTTATGTACTTGGAGTTTTAAATCAAGACAGATGTTTTATTGTAATAATTTAGAAGTTGGGTTTTTAGACAATGCTTGTAATGTTTTGACTGAACCATGCTATTTATGAAACGATTTCAGTTTTCTGTTGTTTATATTGTAATAATTTAGAAGTTGGGTTTACCAGATCAGATAAAAGTTTTTGAAACTATTTTTCAAAAAGAAGTTTAAAGAAGAATTCACAAGAAAAGTGTTGTTTTATTTTAAGGCATAATCCCCAATGCCATATGTACTATCTTTCTATCCTTTGTTTTGAACCTTTTCTTTTCGTTTTAGCATGTCTGGGGATCTTAATCTTCCCGAGGGCGTACCGATACCTGGCTGGTTCATAAGGTATCTGGAGGCTAGGGCTAATGACGCAAGCCCAGCAAACGTTCCTCCTCCTCCAGTTGCAACCGTTCCTCCTCCTCCTCCGCATGTGAATGCTTTCTTGAAGATATGTAAAGACTTTCGAGCTATGGGTGGAAAGAACTTTAATGGGACTGAGTCATTTGTGGAAGCGAGAAACTGGCTCAAGGAAACAAAAGATTTGTTTGTTATCTTTGAAGTGGACGATGGGCAGAAGATACAATTAACTGTATGGTTACTTAAGGACGAAGCCTCTTACTAGTGGGAAGTTACTGATGCTGAGAGACCAGTTGAAACTGGGGAGGATTTCAGAATGAGATTTGAAATGAAGTTCCTCTCGTAAGCTGAACGAAGTCTACAGATGGAGAAGTTCTTAGCACTCAAACAGGGAAGCCTATCGGTTAAGGAATACGTCAACCAATTTAACCAGCTGGCTAGATTCGGACTGGAGTTAGTAAACACTCCACATAAAAAGGCTCTCCAATTCGTTAAAGGGTTAAATGAGCCACTGCACAGCCTAGCTATGTCCCATATACCTATGGGTGCGACTTTTGAGAGACTGGTGGACATGGCACTGTTACAGGAGGAAGATAAGGATGGCAAGAAAGAGGCAAAGGTGGAAGAACCTCTAGACAAGAAAGTGGAGGGATCGCAAAATAAGAAGACAGATTCCAAGAAAGGTGGGAAGAATAACAAACCCCATGGCAAGAGGATGTGTAAATTTTGTGGCATACCTGGACATCTGATTAAGGACTGCAGAAAGAAGAAAAGGAACATGGGTGGTTGCTTTCAATGCGGCGAGACAGGACATATGGCTAAGGACTGCCCAAAAAGGCAAGGGCAAGGGTAGAGGACTGGATCTACTTCGGGAGGGCAGGTTCACGCTCTCATTGCACCTCCGTAAGAAAGAGGTTGAAATATTTCTGTTGAGAGTTTAGTTTATTTTTCTGATCATCCAGTTCGTATTCTTTTTTATTTTGGCGCATCACACTCTTTTATATCTACTGCTTTAGTTAAATCTCTACACCTAGATAACAGTATAGTAGAGGATCCCATGGTTGTTTCAAATCCAATTTGGGGTTCGACTTATTTGTCAATGATTTATTTAGATTTGGAAATTTCTATACTAAGCGTTGGGTTTAGATGTAATGCTTATGTTTTGGGTTTCACGGGCTATGGGTTGATTCTAGGCATGGATTGGTTATCCAGTAATGTTGTCATCCTCGATTGTGAAAGGAGAGTGGTTAGACTTATGACTCTCCTCGATAACATCTCAAAATCTCTTGTAATCCCATGAATTCTGTTATGCTTAGCTATCTAGAATCTCTTGATGCGTCTGTTGAAAACTTGCAATCTGTTAGAGTAGTCCATGAATACTCGGATGCCTTTGAAGAGGTGAAGGGTTTACCTCCCAAGCGAGAGATAGACTTCCGCATATACCTTGTTGATAATGCAAAACCTGTTGCTTTACCCGTTAGACACATGGCTCCAAGGGAAACGAAAGAGCTCAGCAAGATAGTTAAAGAGTTGCTTGAAAAGGGGTTCATAAGGCGGAGTATTTCTGAATGGGGTGCTCCATTGGTGTTTGCAACCAAAGCGGATGGTTCGCTTCGTCTGTGCGTGGACTATAGGGAGCTAAACAAGCTGACCAAGAAGAATAGGCACCCACTTCCTAGAATAGATGACTTGTTCGACCAGCTCTTAGGTGCCTCGGTTTTCTCCCAACTAGATCTGGCCATCAGATTTCATCAGCTAAGAGTGTCTGAAGACAGCATAGATAAGACTGCGTTTAGGACCCCAAATGGTTTCTTCGAATGGCTTGTCATGTCATTCTGCTTGACAAACGCGCCCGTCTATTTCGTAGACTTGATGAGTAGGGTGTTCAGAGAGTTCCTTAATAAATTTGTAGTGGTCTTCGTCGACGACATTTTGATTTCCTCAAAAAGTGAGGAAGAACATGCTTTGCATTTAAGGGAAGTTATGGCTACTCTTCAAGCACATCGGCTGAAAGCAAAATTCTCCAAACGCCATTTTTGGAGAGAAGAAGTAAGCTTTCTTGGACATGTGGTGTCCAAGGAGGGGATAGCTGTGGATCCCGCAAAAGTAGTTGCGGTGCAAGATTGGAAGATTCCATGGAATGCAACCGAAGTACGAAGTTTTCTCGGGCTAGCGGGCTTTTACAGAAAGTTCATTAAGAACTTTGCGAAGATCTCAGCCCCACTTACTAGGTTGACGAAGAAGAACCTAACTTTTGCCTAGGATTTGGATTGTGATGATGCTTTCCAACGATTGAAATGGGCTCTGACAATGACCCCAGTTCTGACATTGCCTGATGGGAGTAAGATGTTTACGGTTTACACAGACGCATGCGGTACCGGACTAGGCGCTATCTTGATGCAAGAAGGCAAGGTAGTTTGTTATGGGGGAAGGCAGTTGAAGGTGCATGAGAAGAACTACCCAACTCATGATTTAGAACTAGCTGCCATTGTTTTCATCTTAAGTCATGACGTCATTACTTACTAGGAGAAAGGTTTGAATTGTTTACTGACCATAAATCGTTAAAGTACCTTTTCTCACAGAAAGATCTTAACTTAAGACAACAAAGGTGGATGGAATTTCTTGCCTCATATGATTTTGAGATTGCTTATACTCCTGGCAAGGGCAATGTGGTAGCAGACGCCTTAAGTAGGAAAAAGCTGACCTTAAGTCCTCTCTTTGTAGAAAGGCAAGGCTTGGAGTACGTGGCAAACTTTGACTTTAGACCCTCCTTTGAATTTGTACCTGGTTTGTTAGCATCGCTAGAGGTGTGGCCTACTCTTTTGGACTCAATAGGAACCGCGCAACGTGAAGGCCCTCAGCTAGTTGATGTGATGGATAAGCTAATTAGATGTGAAACTTCTAGTCACCTCAATAGATACTCCATCGATGACAAGGGTTGGTTGAGATGGGACGGAAGACTATGCATCCCACAAGCAAGGGATTTGGTGAAAATCATTCTCGAAGAAGTACACCATTTTAAGTTCACCATACACCCAGGTGGGGACAAGATGTATAAAGACATAAAAAGATTTTTCTTCTGGAATGGCATAAAGAAGGATGTAGCTGAATTTGTCTCTAAATGCTTGATATGCCAGCAAGTCAAGGCAGAACAGAAGAAGCCTAGTGGTCTGCTTCATCCTCTAGAGGCCCCACAGTGGAAATGGGATAGCATTTCGATGGACTTTATTGATCGGTTTCCTAGGTCAAGAAGGGGCAATACCAGTATTTGGGTAATAGTGGACAGGCTCACTAAAAGCGCTCACTTTATACCTTTTAAGAGTAGGAGAACTGCCTCATCGTTATCATCCATTTATCTTAAAGAGGTGGTTCGACTGCATGGAATACCCTTTATCATAGTAAGTGATCGAGATCCTATCTTTATGAGCGAGTTTTGGAACAGTTTGCAAGAGGCTGTAGGCACACAACTATGCTTAAGCATTGCCTATCACCCTCAAACCGATGGTCAGACGGAAAGGGTGAACAGAGTATTAGAAGATCTTTTGAGATTGTGCACTTCTGAGAACATGGGAGGATCATCTTCCTTTAGTGGAATTCGGCTACAACAATAGCTACCAAGCCACCATAGGCATGACAAGACCATGCCGATCACTAACTTGTTGGTGGGAGTCTACAAACAAGCTCGTACTTGGGCCTGACATGATCAGAGAAACTTCAGAGAAGGTGGACTTGATACGAAGACGAATGAAGACCGCATAAGATAGACAGAAGTCCTACGCTGATAAAAGAAGGACCGACCTTGAGTTTGAGATTGGAGACAGAGTTTTTCTTAAAGTATCTCCTTTGAAAAATGTCGTTCACTTTGGGTCCGTAGGAAAATTGGCACCAAGATTTGTAGGGCCATTTCCTATCATTGAGAGGATTGGGAAGATGGCTTATAAAGTAGAGCTGCCCGAAAGATTGGCTGGAGTTCATAATGTTTTTCATGTCTCTCATCTATGGAAGTGCTTACATGAGTCCGCAGAAGTTGTGGAGCCGAGCATACTAGAGGAAGTAGAAGTGGAGCGAGAAGCGACGGTGAGAAGAGTTCCAACTCGTATCTTGGGTATAGAAGTTAAAAAGCTATGCAATCGTGAGGTCAAGCTAGTTAAAGTACAGTGGAGTGACGCTGAAGGAGACGCGACTTGGGAGACTGAAGACAAGATACGCCCATCTTACCCTTTTCTTTTTTAGGGTACATTCTTAATCTCTTTTTCCATAAGTTTACGCATGCTTGTATCTATGTTTTAAGTATATCTCCTCGGTCCTATTCTTAATCCTTCGGTAGAAAGCAATGGATGTAAACATGTATTTGAAACATGTTATGATTGATGGTTGCAAGTGGTTGCTAGTGGTTGCTCGTGGATGCATATACACATACATTAAGTACTAGATCAACTCAGTCACTTTCATATTGCATATGCATAAATGTATGTGTATGTGGATTGAAACTTGATGTGTTATCATATGGATGTTGCATTTGTATGAACGATTGTGCACTCATGTAGAAGTTACAAAATACGATTAGGAATAACTGCATACATGATGGACTCATAGCACCGACATGATTCACATCAAGGAGGTCAACTGAATCAGTAGACCGCCTGATTTTGCATTAGATAAGGGCATATACACACACTATGCATATGATCATGAAAGAATTAGAAATATTTTTAAGGACAATGGATGCCTGTGATTGATGATTGAGTAGATGGATGTTGGATGTTAGGATACATTCTTCTTAACTTAGAGATTTAGGGGACAAAATCCTTTAAGGAGTGGAGAATGTAACACCCCATATTTTCTCTGAATATTAAAATCAACAAATCTAAGAACACTTAATTTTTAGAAGAAGAATTGGGTGAAACGGGTTTCGCCATTGTGTTTGTCGCGGAATTCTGCTTGAGATAGAGTCCGAGTTTGCGTGAATCGGACTCCGTATGAAGAAGTTATGGAGGTTAGAAGATTTCTAGTGTAGGTAGAAAATAAATTAAAAATATTAATTAAATAATAAATTCAGTTAGAAATTCAAAAACTCAGAAATTAGCTGAGTGGGAAATCTCCCGCTCAGGGGTGTCGACCCCCCCTCGGGGTGTCAACATAGGTATCGACCCCCCTGTAGGGGTCTACCCCTGCCAATTGTGATTGGCAGTGACGATTATCTGAGTCATAGGGCTACGTGGCGACTTCTGATTTGCCTGATGACGCATTTTTTTGGACTAGACGGCTCTGATGACTCCTAGGTTGATCTAAATGCCCATATTAATTCTAAACTTCTATATAATCACCCCAAACCTCAACCCTAGACCTCATTCTATGAAGTCGTCATGCTGTCCATGTCTAAGCTAGCCTAACCTTCATCTTCTCCAAACTAGAAATCAAGTTAGAAAGCTCCAAACCAAATCCAAACTAGAAAATCAAACATCTAAATCAAGGTGTAAGCTTAACAAATTCGGAAATCAGATCCCAGAATACAAGATCCGTTCTTTTTCTGTAAGTTCAGTTATTATTCCGATTTGAACACCTAAATAGAAATCGTGATTGTAATAATCGGATCTAGAACTATGCCTAATTCTGATTCGTGCTTATCTTTTGTCAAATCTGAATTGCCTGTGCCTATGAGACTGTTGTGATTGGCATAATGAAACCTATCTTGCCTATAGGACTGGTGTGATTGACATAATGAAACCTATCTTGCCTATGGGACTGTTGTGATTGACATAATGGAACCTATCTTGCCTATGAGACTGTTGTGATTGACATAATGGAACCTATCATGCCTATGAGACTGTTGTGATTGATTTGATGGAACCTATCATGTTGTACATCTTATTCCTATGAGACTATTGTGATTGATTGTAATGACCCGGGGATTTTGGCGATCTTGGTTATCCGATATACCACACATATCGAACATCCAAGGATCGAAAATACCGGTCATAAATGAAAGAAATTAGAGGGTGAGAATAGATAAGATAGAAACTTAGAATAGAAGAAGAAGAAGAAAACAACATCAGAGTAACACGAACCTCACAGCGGAGTGAATAACATATAATAGATAATATGTCCTTGAAATAAATCATTATATGTATACAATACATTATCAGAGTACAACACTTACAACACAGCGGAAATAAACTATAGCTATATGGTCCTGAAGCCTCCTGCTCCAGCTCTTCAAGTATCTGTAAAATCCTGACTACTTGACTGCCCATACAAAATTGGGCACCCAAGAGTTTAGGGAAAACAAAACAAAATAAACTCCGGGTCAGTCATGGGACTGGTATGAGTAAAACATTTTAAAATAGTTCGAACAGGTGAACGATATCTCATAAGACCACGCCGTATAACGGAATGAGTTTTTCCCTTATGAGAATCCAAAATATCTTTATATCAAAAACCTTTTGATATTATAATAATGTCTATCAACCACAATATAATAATCATCTAGCCGAAACGCTTTCATCTCACGTTCTACATATATAGTATATAAGCAAAACCACAAGCACGTGTTGGGTAACGGATTTCCAACTATGACAAGGTATGGAACCACATTTCGCTAGTGTACCTCTAGAGAGGAATACACTGGATTCAACAAGAACATCTTGTAACCCGGCCACACATGACCGACCACTCATTTCGCTTGAGTGTATCGAATGTATATCACCAACGGTTGGGATAAGCAACCGTTTCCCGAATGGGACAGTATCGACAATAGATTTTCAGAAATAAATGAAACTCTAGATCAGGTGATTATACACCCTAATAGGTGCGACCTACATAGCCATGCTGCCTGCCCGATTTTAGTTATTTATCGGGTGTGAGGCTAGAAGCTACGCTTTATCATAACAACCGACTCACTTTGAATGCCATATCATCAAATCCATCAAATCACCGATTGACGTCCTCAACAATACATTATGTGTTAGCTAAAAGAAGTTTCCTTTTCCGCTTCCACTCTTGGTACGATTGGAGAAATCAATATATGTGATCGTCTGGAAATACTCTGTCAGACATCCGTCCATACAAGTCATCCAGGAACAGGATGAACCGAAGGTACTATTCAGTATATCCATCTCAGGCACTGTTATTTAAGACTTATACAATAGCCCTTGCACTTTACTCCGTCTTCAATTATCTTTGGCATATATGATTCGCAACGCTTATGCCAATACAGAGTGGTTCTTTGGATAATAATCCAACCGGTCTCTCCATATTAACAAGGTAAATTGGTCAAAACTTCGATAGTCTATGATTTAACTATCGAAGGAAAATACGTGTGCAAACAACAATATCATTTCCAAATGGAAATTCTATCAATCAATCATCAATCATATATATATATATATATATATTTCCTTATTTTCTATGTTTAGAAAATATATGTTATTAACACTGGAAAACATTTCCATAGCTTATTTACATATCACTATCATTTCACAACTATCAGTCCCTGACTGTAAACTAGTAGGAGAACAATTCTCTAAATATAAACCCCGAAGGCCGAAACCAACATCAGATTGATACTCAGAAACTATTCAACTTAACTAATCTCTAGTCAGTTTCTAATCTTTTTTAACTCTATTTCTTTACCTCTATTCGATTTACTCTATTTGATTAACTCTAATTCGATTAATTCTATTTGATTAACTCTATTCTGTTTTAACTTTGTTTTCGAATAACTATATTCGATTTAACTCCTTCGAATATAAACTATCGAATAATTACTTCGAATATAAACTATGTTCGATTAACTACTTCGAATATAAACTATATTCGATTAACTACTTCTAACATAACTATATTCGAGTAACTACTTCGAATATAAACTATATTCAATTAACTACTTCGAATATAAACTATATTCGATTAACTACTTCGAATATAAACTATATTCAATTAACTACTTCGAATATAAACTATATTCGATTAACTACTTCTTGATATACTCTAATCGAATAACTTTATTTGATTAACACTATTCCCTTTTTATAATTCTATTTGTTTATGGTTTTATACTATTTCCCTTTCAATCCTATTTGTAAATGGTTTACAAATATTTCCTTTATTCTATTCTATTTATTCTAACCAATAATATTTCCTTTTATCTTTTCTATTTATTCTAACAAATAAATATTTTCTTTTATAAAAACCCTTTTCCTTTTCTATATAAAATCCATCAATTTTATATAAATAATTCATTTTCCAGATACACTTTGAAAATCCCCTTATATCATTCTGGTATTCTTATGGTACTTAACATACCATATCACAATGATCGATATCACTCAAACACACACACAATCAACAACAGATTATATATATCACATCATATATCACAATATATGAATCACAGTAAAATAAATGTTGAGGAATCCAGTTGGATTCCTCCAACCTGTTTCCCTGCATCACAGATGTTAAACAATATAGATAACATCACTTTCATTTCCATATGATATATTCTGTTAAACAGAATCAATATAGAAATTCAACTAACTGACTAGTAGTTTAATCAAACAGTCAACACACAGTCAATCAGACAATTTCTAACACTTCTAAAAATACAACATGAAATTATAAACTGTTCAGAGTGAGTGAGATTTACTCACTTTGGTAGTTCATCGTTCAAGAACGATAAAATGTTGTTTGATTTGAATCAAACAGTTTATTTCGCCATAAATTCAAACTAGCCCCAATCCACTCCCAGTCAGTCCCATTTGGTAGTCGTCGTCCATACGATCCCAACGGATCTTGTTTCGCTGAAATTCGATATCGTATGACCGAGTTATAATACTTACAAGTTGGTATAAATATTTAATTTAAATAAAACAAGGATTTTATTTTCTATATGGGCTTTAACCTTTACTATTTACCTCGGCCCGCTAACATGCGCCAGCCCATCCCCATTTAACCGACTCCACCCGCAAACAAAAATCCGCACTCCAGAATCCTTCTTCCCAAATCGTGTAATCAAAATCCACCGCTCCTCTAAAACACCAGTAGCCGACTTCTTCAACCACACTCCTCCAATACACCACTGTTTAAAAATCTGAGGGTACCAACATCATCTCCTCACCACAATACTGCCACAAACCAATTACAACGCTGCACTATCCCTTCTTGTGCTGACCCCAGATCCGCGCCCTTCCATCCCTTCTCTTCGCATGTTCTTCTTCCCGGATCCAAAGATAATCCATGTTTCCAGTCAGGGTATCCTATTTCGGCGTATTTTCAAGTAGTCCGCACTGTTGTCACTGATTCGCGAGGGTCTCGGTTTCCGTCCTTACACCGTCGTTCGAAGCTTGCGCCTCCCGTGTATTGTCTCGTCGACAGCAGTCCCTTCCAAGTCTTCAGTACGAGCGCGAGTCCCAATCACCCTCATTTAACTCAAAGCCTCCCTAAACGATTTCGAATTTAAAAGCTATGGTTTTTCTTTCGGGTTTTCATTTCTGGAAAGTGAAGGAGCTTATGTATGCTCGTGTATATATATATTAATAGCTGAGGGATTACTTAGCCTTGAAGTTTCTATATAATACATATAAGTATCTGTGGAACGAAAAGACTCCACGTATGGGCTTGTCATAGCGTACAGAGTTGGGGTAGGTGTTATAATTGGTTGATAAGCAATATGGTGTGTAGTAGTCATGCTGTAGGGTAGCTGCGATGACACTTCTTTTCCTAGTTCTGTTGATTTGCCCTTGTACATGTAGAGTATATAAATATATGTATATAGTTACTTCCTTGCCTGTTAAGGAAAAGAAAAAAGGCGTACACCATATTTTACATATATGTTTATGCGTTCACTAGGTGGTACAAAACTAAATCTCATTTCAACATAAGCCAACGCCTTCTACTATTTTTCACATTCTAGTTTGGTAATATAAACCCGTTACAAACCCATAAGTGTTATCTGCGAACATTTTTCTTTTATTATTAAAACTTCAAGTGGTAGAGGAATGAAGACGTATCACTTTAACATGGATTGTACATGCTAATAAATTTCATATTTGCGTTCTAACCCTTAAAAGTTATGAACTGAAAGTATGATGCAAGACATATGCGAATGCTGCAGATTCATTTGCAACTTTTTCCTTAATAGTTCATTTGCACAATATTAACTTCAAATATAGTTTTATTATTTACACAGTGTATGGTTTTGATATGGGTTGCATATACCTTGTTTAAGTCTAAAAGGTTATGTACCCCGTTACGCCAACTCCGTTTGTTTACGGACTGATATAAAAATATCCTTGAGTCTAGTACTGTGTCATGATCCCAAAAACATAATAATACCGGTAGATTAACTCATATGGTGAAACCCCAAAATGTTGATTATAGGGTGCACAATACCCCAAATAAAAAGTTGCTTATTTAATTAATTAAAAATTACAGTAAAATTCTAAAAATTAAATTATCGTTATGTCCCAAAAGAACCTTGTCTAAATTCAAACCCGATATCTAGTTATATCGAATAAACCTTTACGGTCGATAAATGATTTTATAGCGACTATTCTATAAATTTGATTTGGACGTAAATCAAAATCTACACGACGAAATCCGGATTTTTCTCTTCCACTAGAAAGATATACTCCACCAGCTCCACACGTTTCTTGTTTCATAGAAATCCGATTTAAAACGAATCATGTACATTCAGTTGAAGTTCAAATCGCCAAATTACGAACTACAGCGCTATTTCAAGCTCGATTTTAATTATAATATAATTATACGTTCAACTGTCGTTCAAATAATATATTCGTTATTTTAAATTAATTCTAAACTGAATTAAATATTACAGATAATCCCGTTCACACCATATTGTGAATTCCACTATTTCTGACTATTCCAGAAATTAAATATATTATTATATTATTATATTAATTAAATATTCAAGTTATTTAATTAAATGACCATTAAATTCTCTAATCACTATATAAATAATTAAATTAATTAATTATTATACCTCTGGAAAATGCGGGTCATTACATTCTTCCCCACTTAAAATAATTTCGTCCTCAAAATTGCTAAGGTAGAGGACGACCCTATCGACTGGTTACAATTTATTCATTCACTTCTTAACTTCAGTTTTCAACTGAACCAATTTAATTATTAATTAATTTTTATCAACGAAAATTTCAAAAATACTGAAAATTTTCCAACACCTTAACTTTTCGAAAAATTTCGCCAGTACCTCCTTTGTACTGGTCAATATCTCAAACTCCAACTTGCCTCTCTAGGCCATCTCCAACCCAGAAGAAAATCAAACAGCCAAGCGGCTTGCCAATTCAGCTCATCAAAATCTCATACCATATGAAATATAAACTTGTACCTTTTTGTCGGGCATATCAACTCTATCACTTCCATATGCTATCAACTCAGCATATACCAACGTTATCCCAATCAAATTATGAAATCACTTTTATCTCCAACACAACCATTCGCTTTTACCAAGCCAAATTTTCATTTTAAGTTTCGTTCTTGATCCCGAATCCTTAACTCGATTATCCAATTACATTTCAAATTCAAATTTCACAAATCCAATCCTATTCGATTTCAATTCAATTTCAGTTACCACTTAACTGACTTTACTTAAATCCCAATTTGCTTTCACAAGTTCACATTTAATTTGTTTTAAATTAAACCATCTATTTCTGGGAGTTTTTAAACATCTTTGTTTTTCTCAAAAATCAAACTCCCCCTTCGAAGTTCAAAACAACTTGTTTTTCTAAACATTTCAAAAACAAAATCTTTGGTAGTAATCCGTCACCTAGAACTCGAAAATGAACACTGATGATGTTTAGATTCATCATCAGAATCTATTTTCCAGCTATCAAGGTGAGTTCAATACTATATCACTTTCAGTTTGAAAAACATTTTCAAAATCATTCTTTAACCCTTTTATCTTGAAATCAGTTCAAAATATCATTCACAATTTTTTTTTTTTTGGAATACAATTTAAAATCTCCTAGGATCTTAAAATTTCCTTATACTTAATCCAGATTCATTTACCAACATTTATTCAAATTTCCAACGTTTGAATTTTGATTTTAATTTCAGATTTAATTCATTTAATTTCCCTTATATGAATTCTGGTTGGTTATATATAACCATTTCACTTTATAATCTTACTCGATTATAATTACAACCAATATATATATATATATATTCCCTCTATATCAGGATATAATTTGGGTAAATTTATTCTATTTACCCTCTTTTCAAAGTATATTGTGTCGACCCATCGTATTCGAGTGTTTTTAAACTCCTACCGATACAGTGGATCAAACTGATCGACCCGAACTCATCAACAACTCAACCAATGAATCCCCACAATATAAAACAATTTTTATATCAAATAACAAATATGTTCACTCGTATATATACACTCAAACTCAATCTAGGGTATTGCTAACCCTATCTCTACTGAGTCACGCCACAGAGACAAGGTAATTCACTTAACTTAAGCTCTGATACCAACTGTAATGACCCGGGGATTTTGGCGATCTTGGTTATCCGATATACCACACATATCGAACATCCAAGGATCGAAAATACCGGTCATAAATGAAAGAAATTCGAGGGTGAGAATAGATAAGATAGAAACTTAGAATAGAAGAAGAAGAAGAACACAACATCAGAGTAACACGAACCTCACAGCGGAACGAATAACATATAATAGATAATATATCCTTGAAATAAATCATTATATGTATACAATACATTATCAGAGTACAACACTTACAACACAGCGGAAATAAACTATAGCTATATGATCCTGAAGCCTCATGCTCCAGGTCTTCAAGTATTTGTAAAATCCTGACTACTTGACTGCCCATACAAAATTGGGCACCCAAGAGTTTGGGGAAAACAAAACAAAATAAACTCCGGGTCAGTCATGGGACTGGTATGAGTAAAACAGTTTAAAACAGTTCGAACAGGTGAACGATATCTCATAAGACCACGTCGTACACCATATTTTACATATATGTTTATGCGTTCACTAGGTGGTACAAAACTAAATCTCATTTCAACATAAGCCAACGCCTTCTACTATTTTTCACATTCTAGTTTGGTAATATAAACCCGTTACAAACCCTTAAGTGTTATCTGCGAACATTTTTCTTTTATTATTAAAACTTCAAGTGGTAGAGGAATGAAGACGTATCACTTTAACATGGATTGTACATGCTAATAAATTTCATATTTGCGATCTAACCCTTAAAAGTTATGAACTGAAAGTATGATGCAAGACATATGCGAATGCTGCAGATTCATTTGCAACTTTTTCCTTAATAGTTCATTTGCACAATATTAACTTCAAATGTATTTTTATTATTTACACAGTGTACGGTTTTGATATGGGTTGCATATACCTTGTTTAAGTCTAAAAGGTTATGTACCCCGTTACGCCAACTCTGTTTGTTTACGGACTGATATAAAAATATCCTTGAGTCTAGTACTGTGTCATGATCCCGAAAACATAATAATACCGGTAGATTAACTCATATGGTGAAACCCCAAAATGTTGATTACAGACTGTACAATACCCCAAATAAAAAGTTGCTTATTTAATTAATTAAAAATTACAGTAAAATTCTAAAAATTAAATTATCATTATGTCCCAAAAGAACCTTATCTAAATTCAAACCCGATATCTAGTTATATCGAATAAACCGTTACGGTCGATAAACGATTTTAAAGCGACTATTCTATAAATTTGATTTGGACGTAAATCAAAATCTACACGACGAAATCCGGATTTTTCTCTTCCACTAGAAAGATATACTCCACCAGCTCCACACGTTTCTTGTTTCACTGAAATCCGATTTAAAACGAATCATGTACATTCAGTTGAAGTTCAAATCGCCAAATTACGAACTACAGTGCTATTTCAAGCTCGATTTTAATTATAATATAATTATACGTTCAACTGTCGTTCAAATAATATATTCGTTATTTTAAATTAATTCTAAAATGAATTAAATATTATAGATAATCCCGTTCACACCATATTGTGAATTCCACTATTTCTGACTATTCTAGAAATTAAATATATTATTATATTAATTAAATACTCAAGTTATTTAATTAAATGACCATTAAGTTCTCTAATCACTATATAAATAATTAAATTAATTAATTATTATACCTTTGGAAAATGCGGGTCATTACATTGATAATGAAACTTATCATGTTGTACATCAGAATTAGTGATTCTCTTAAGTCCAATTCTATCTAATCTTTATACCTATGGTGTAAATTGCTTAGCTTGCCCGCACTTATTGTTAATGTACAACATGCCTATTGGAAATATGATTCTTGAATTGGGTACACATTTACATACCTATTTTTCCTTATGTCAATTCTTATGCTCCTTCTCTATTTTTCCCTTTTTATTTTCTTTTATGAATACTAGATTCATTCAGAACTTAGATTGAATCTCGTTGTACGTACGATTATAACACGGGAAAATTGGGTATAATTTAATTAAGTAAATTTTGGGCATAACAAGTGAATGTGGCATAAAACTTGTACTGACTACACTTGGAAAATATTGAAATAAAAAGACCTAGACTTGGACATATATGGCAAATATGTAAATTGGTTAAAGATGATCATGTCTAACCCGAGGTTAGATTGAGTTGCGGTGTAAGACTCCCCGGAACTGCCCTGCACATCGAGCTACCGCAACAATATAGATCTAATGTGAGAGGTTAGCGCATTAAGCCCAAAAACCCGAGGTTAGATAGAGTTGCGGCGTAAGACTGCCCGGAACCGCCTAGCACATCCAGCGACCACAACAATATAGATCTAATGTGAGAGGTTGGTGCTTTAATGAATAAATTAAAGCTAAGGGACGGACAGGCTAAGAATGGTAGGGTTAAGTTAAGTAAGGCAACACTTAACCAATACAACATGTTAATTATACAGATGAGTGGGGTTAGGTTAATTTGGGAACACTTAACCGTTATAACATGTTGATTAGGAAACCCTAGTAATAGGGACCCGTTTCAACAGGGACCCACATAGATGTATCACGGTACCCTGAACTAGGCAGGGTGGGGCACAATTACTGGGTTGATTATAAGCGGTCAAAATAGCAGTGGGTGGTGCAGTAGTGTAGGTTTCGGTAGAGTATGGGCGTGCACGTACTCCGGAGTGGAAAAATCAGGCACTTGGCTTCAGTAGTATACACTGTGCATCTTGAATTTGTGTCGGGTTGCCACCATAGGAATTGATACACCCCACGGTGGGACCAGCATAGGTATCTACAATCAAGCGGGGCCAAATGACACAAGAAATAAATGCATGCGAGTAGAAGCCGATCGGAAAAAGGATCACTTTGTTATGAACACATGATGGTAGTTGAAACATTCGTTAGTAGGTGCAGAGAAAGGAAATGAGTGCGATAGTATATTCAGTTTATCTTGCCTTATCTTATGTTATCTTATTTCCATGGTATTGTCCTATGTTCAATTTATTCATGTCATGATCCTTTTACATGTTTACATGTTGAATAATCACTGGACTTACCAGGCTTATGTCTGACCAGGTTTCTTTCACCTTCTTTTCTTCCGTTCCCCCCCCCCCCAAGGTCCGCAGGGATGGAATACTTCAGCTTAGTGCAGACCTTTTCCAGCTTGAATTGAGTAGATGTATTGCTTGGATTCTCTTTTCTTGGGCTATGGTTGTAGTTAAACTTTTATTGGGGATTTACTCTACTGTTTTATGCTTCTTTATGTACTTGGAGTTTTAAATCAAGACAAATGTTTTATTGTAATAATTTAGAAGTTGGGTTTTGAGACAATGCTTGTTATGTTTTGACTGAACCATGTTATTTATGAAATGATTTCATTTTTCCGCTGTTTATATGTCTGTCTTGTAAATTTTTTGTGCCTTTTACCTAAAATGCTTCACCAAAGTGAATGCATTCCCTTTGTGAGTGACCTTAACGGAGGTGGGGTGTTTCAACTATTACAGCTAACTCCAAGTCGTAGGTAAGGTAGTCCTTCTCATGAACTCTCAACTATCTACTACCATAGCATACTACCCTCCCTTCTTGCATTAACACAGCACCTAACCATGTACCACAAGCATCCGTATTGACCGTGAACACTTTGCTACCATTGGGAAGAGTCGGAACAAGGGCTGATGTGAGAGCCCTCTTCAATCTCTGGAAAGCATCCTTGCAATCAATGCTCCAAGAAAAAACCAAGTTCTTCTTTGTCAAGCAGGTGAGTGGAGCTAATATCCTTGCAAATTCCTTAATGAACTTTCTATTATAACCCGCCAATCCCAGAAAACTCCTTAACTCAGTCGCATTATTAGGAGCCTTCTAATCTTGTACCATGACAACTTTAGCGGGGTCCATTGCTATCCCATCCTTGTAAACTACATGCCCTAGGATCCTTCCTTCCTCCAAAAATGACACTTAGAAAATTTCGCCTTGAGCTGGTGTGGTCTGAGAGTGCATAGAACCACTTCTAAGTGTACAACATGTTCCTCCTCGCTCCTTTTGAAGATCATAATATAATTCATGAAGACCACCGCAAACCTGTTCAAGAACTCCCTAGATACCTACTCATCAGATCCACAAAGTACGTGGGTGCATTGGTCAGCCAAAAAGGCATGACCATCCACTCAAAGAAACCGTTTGGGGTTATGAAAGCAATCTTGTTAATACTATCATACTTTACCTCAATTGATAAGATCCTATGGCTAGATCCAACTGTGAGAAAACTGATGCGCCTACTAGCTGATCAAACAAGTCATCAATCCTAGGAAGTGGGTGCCTATTCTTCTTGGTGAGTTTATTCAGCTCCCTATAGTCCAAACATAGATGAAGTGAGTCGCCTACCTTTGTTGCAAAGACGACAGGAGCTCCTCACTCAAATATGCTCCGTCTAATGAATTCCTTCTCGAATAGCTCACTGCTTGCTTGATGAGCTCCCTCCTCTACCTAGGAGCCATGTGACGCAACGGTAAAGCAACTGCCTTCGCATTCTTCACCAAGTAAATTCGGAAGTCTATCTTACGCCTCAGACGTAATCCTCTAACCTCATCAAACAGGTCTATATAATCTCTGACTATGGGTACTGATTGAAGATCGTGTACTTAAGAATCAAGCAAATCTAGGAAACTGAGTATAACTGACCCCCGTGGGTCACACGAAATCTCAAAAGTTCTCCCTTGGCATGTCAAAAGCCAAACAACTCTCCTCTCATAGCGTAGAATGGCATCATACATGGCTGGCCAATTCATTCCTAGAATCAACCCATAACCCAAAAAGCTTAGAACATATGCGTCGCATTCAACTCGACGCCCAAGATAGAAATTCTCAAACCCCGACATATCATAGATAAATGAACCGCATCTCCTATGGGGTTTGAGACTACAACGGGATCGGAAATAATACTAGTATCAAGGTGCAAACTATCTATCACAGAATTGGATATAAATGAATGAGAAGAACCAAAATCAAAGTCAAAAAGGGAAATCAAACCTTCGATGGTGACTTTTTAACCTCGATTTGGTCCACTAGCCATAAGAGCATGTACTTGTCCTCCAGACAATCCTTCCCATTGACCTTGCTTGCTAGGGCATTGCTTGATGAAATGTACAAGTTGACCACAAGTGAAACAAGACTTTTTCGCTTTCTTACAATCCCTCACAAAGTGTCCCAAATCCCCGCAGCCATGACACTTAACCTTTGTCTTGATCTGGGCCTTATCAGGCTTCCCACCTTTCTTTTTTGCCCCATTCTTGGGCCATCATTTCTTTTTCTTAAGGTTGTACCTCCTCAATCTTGACTTCCTTCTTCTCCTCTTTACCATCCTCATGCATCAAAGACATGTCAACAAGTCTCTCAAAAGTCACTCCCATCGAGATGTGTGACAATGCTAATCCTTGGAAAGGTTGATTTAACCCTCTCTCAAATCTAAGAGCCTTCTTATGGGGAGTGTTCACCGAGTCCAAAACAAATTTTGCTAACTGATTGAAACTACTGACATATTCCTTAACTGGCATACTTCCTTTCATTAAACTCAAAAATCTCTCCACCTGCATTCCTTCCTCTGCCTGAGACAAGAACTTCATCTCAAATCTGCATCTAAAATCATCCCGCATAGCTACTGGCTACTCTGCCTGTGTCACCTCCTACCAGTATAAATCTTCTTCCTTCAGTTGCCAAGCGGCCAATTAAATCTTTCTCCTATCGTCGAGCTCAAAAAGATCAAACACATTCTCTGTTTCTCTAAGCCAATTGTACACCTCAACAAAACTCTCAATACCACGGAACAACTTGCCTTCCATCGTGTAGAAGTCCTTACAAAGCTTAGAAAAGTTGACTACAAGAGAAGGTGGAGCTACTGCGACTGCAGCTGCGGGTAGAGTATCTCCTTGAACTTGGGCAGGTGTCTTAGCTTCTAAGTATCTACGGAAGCATGTCGGAAGTGGAATGCCCTCGGGAAGCTTAGAAGCTTAGACATGTTGAAAATAGAAGAAACAAAGATTCAAAAAGAGTTTGAAGGAATATTATATATGACTTGAGGAGATATGCTTTTTAAAAATATGTTTTTATACGAAATACTTTTCTTTGAAAATGCTTTTTCAAAACTTTTTCTCTGATCTTGTAACCTTTGGCTCTCATACCAAGTGTCACACCCCACGTCCCTTAATGTCACCCATATGAGGATGCACTAAGTTCTGTGAAGAGCAATAAGTATACAGTAACCAAAATTCGCAAGACGCATTGGAAAAAGTAACTTGAGTTATTGTTAAAGAAACATTATTCCAAACCCAATACAACTTCACATTGTTAAAAAAAATTCAAACTCCAAAAACTTCATTTAAAACTATCAGTCTTATAACATAAACCATTAGAGTGAAAACCTAAAAAGTCATATCTCTCCTCAAAAGCCATAACAAAGTAGAAAAAAAAGTCAAAGCAATACATCTAGCTAGAAGATGTCTGAATCCAAGCTGAAAGAAATCACGATCACTGCTGAACACTACCACCCTGAGAACCTAAGAGGGAGAAAAAGGAAGAGTGAGAAGGAAGACAAAACAGGTCGGACATAAAGTCTAGCGAGTTCTAGTAATTTTTAGCATAAGCATATGATAAGAGGTATCAAGACAAATAAATAATACTGGATAAGAAAGTATAGAAAAATATAGAAGTACGAAGTAAATGAGATATCAAGGCAAGGTTAAGATCAATTATGCTTCTCATTTATATCCAATAACAAGTTTTATGCACCAACTACTAGTATATCAGGATTAGGTTTTACCCAAATTAGTTACCCATGTGATTGGCTCCCAACTATACAAATATCGTATGCTAGCCCCGGCAGTAAGGTGTATCAGTCCTTAACCCAATGACTTATGGGACACAAACCAATTTGCTGGTGTTACAGCGTCTTTGTTTCCCTAATCAGACCCATGCACGCTATGACTCCGCCGGAACGCACTCATACCCCCCTTCCACCTTTGAACCACTTACTATCCAGATCAGTAAAATGTTCCCAGGATCCTACCTAGTGCGAGGCACCTCTTAAGATACCAACAGAGATACTGATTAATACAGGTTCGACACAACTCAACACAAGATACCCCATATGCTTTTGCCCCCAAATAACTAGGATTTTAAGAGTCCCAAAATCAGATACAAAATATCAAGACATGGGACCTCTTAGCTTATTAATTAATAGGTCTAAGTTGGTTAATAAGCACGATTGTAAATGACATTTCCTCTAAATGTTATTCTATGTTCAGCTGATTCCCTAAAACAAACACCTACCCAGATGTATATATAGATTATAATAACTCATTTTACTTAATTTTACATCTGATACTCATATTTCCATACATGTTATACTTAATATTGAATTAAGTCCAATTCTATCATATTAACATGTTTGCATATTCTTTCTTTAAAGTAATAACCCCAAATTTACAATCAAAGGTTCCCAAATTACAATATTCCCAATTTGCTCCATTCTACCGTCAATACAAGTTATTCCCATATATTTCATCTATACGCAATTCGACGGAAATGGCCTACGCTCTTGATGGCTTGGGCTCAACTAAAATAAAAAGGAAAAAGGAGAAAATAGATCTCAAACTGAATAAAAAGGCATACAAAAGACTGTAAATAAATAAAAGAAAGAAAAGGAGACAAGGAAGATAGAAGTATACATGAACATATAATAACAGTAATCTGAATAGATGATTGATAGTAAAAGAACAACATATAAGAAAGAACTTATAAGTACTGCTTATTTCAGATCCAACAATTTACTTTCAAAACCCTTTTTAAAATAAAAAAATCTAAAAATTACTTGAACTCACAGAGGTGTATGCTAGATCCAGAAGTAGCCTTTGATAAAGTAGTTATTGATGTAGAAAACATAGAATTATCCTTTAATCTATCTTCTGACAACATTCCATTATTTTCTTATTTAATTTGAGAACATAGTTTGGAGGACGAAGAATGAAGAATGTTTATGTGTAAGAAAATGAGAGAGATAGCCACCCTATTTATAATTTAAGTAGGTCAATCCTAAACAATTTGATATTAGGTTTATAAATCCAATTGTACACCTCATGTTCAGTCAACGTATAAATATATAAAAGAAAATAGCCCAGATTCGGGATGAGTCGCCCACTTACCGTTGGTTCCTGTGTTCATTTATTTTTTTGAACGTTAAATATAGTTTAATCTTCTTAAACCCATAACTTCTTCATATGTTATCTGTAACACCCCACCTCCGCTAGGGTCATTCGCAAAGGAATGCACTAGCTTTAGAGGGGTATTATTGGTAAACATGTACAGAAATATTACAAGACAGAACATATAAAATAGCGGAAGTAAAACCAACTTTCATATCATTAATAAATAAGGTCTAAAGCCTTTTACATCAGAGAATTTCTTACATGAAAACTTGTCTTGCAATAGTAAAGAAGCATAAAAACCTTTTCATAAATTATTCCCCAAGTGAAACAGTAAAGTAGCCATAGCCAAGAAAAGTCCAAGCCATGCGTGATGACCTTCAAACAGAAGAAGTCCGAACTAACAACAGCACTTCCTCCCTGAAACCTGGGGGGAAAACGGAAGACAAAGAGGCAAAAGAAAACGGGGTCAGTCATAAAGACTGGTAAGTCCTATCTACTTCCAGCATAAAAACAGGTAAAGGTAACATGACATGCATAAACTGAAAGTAAACATAAGGATGATGACAAGATAGATAAGTTATACCAAGATAACCGGATGAACTAGTGTATCAAGACAAACCAAGGTATCATGATAAACTACGGTGTCAAGATAAATCAAGGTATCATGTCGTCAGGTTTCTATCAAGTGAAGTATCCCAAGGTATCTATCATATATAATATCCCGGGGTTACTATCAAGTATATTTCTCGTGGTTCTAACATGTATATTTGCTCTGCACCTCTCGTACTAGTATCCCAACCCGCGTCCTATGTTAACTATGAGTGTCTCTTGCCCAGTGTCATGTAATGGTCCACGCCAACCTAATATATAGTATATGTAGGTTTTCCCAACTCGTATGTTTCTTTCCAAGTGTATAAGTTCAGTCCCTTGCCGTACCTCGTACGGGCTTCCTCATGTCGTATTATCCTCGAAATCGTTTGGACTGTCACCCTTGATCTGGCTAGGTTTTCTTATCATGATCATCGTGTGTTCAACTAGCATTTATGCCACCTAGGACCGCTAGGGATTATGCTACCTAATGAACGTTTCCGTATCTCGGTTTGGGTTTAAGCCACCTAGGGCCACTAGGGATTATGCCACCCGTCAACCGCGCCCTTTATCCCACGTATGTATCGTGAATCGTTTTCCATGTCTAGACGCACATGTATCTCAATGTGCCATCCGAGTTCCGTGCCAGGGCAAATCAAGAAATACGGAACTCGGTCGGGAGCTTTAGGTCGTCTGCTGATGCAGATATCAAGGTCTGTTTTTGTATCCGTGGCTATGGTCCGACGTGACCCCTCCCTCAACTACTGAAAGGCAATCCAAGAAAAATCATGTATGAGAACTACATCCCGGCCCCACTATAGCCCCACTTTCCTATGGGCCAACCTCACCCATGACTCGATAGCAAGAACATGGTCTGTTGGGAGTTCTCTGCCTTTCCGTTCGTACACGATTGACTTAAGATGGTAGGTACTCGGCAACGTGCTATCCAGGGCAAAAACAAGTATCGTCGACTCCACGCCAATCCATCCCAGTCTTTAGGTCGCTCGCATAGCAACCAAGGCATACTCTTGACTCTTCTGCCGCAGACCTAAACCTCTGTGAGGCCAGGTTTCATGGACCATCTGCCACCTCACAGAGGGATACCAAGAGTACCCTCACGTCCCCCGAAGCTACCGCTTTGTCTCCCAGCTCGCTGGAGCTTTTTATCCAAGTCAGACAAGTTACTCCTCCTCGTATACTTAGCGATGACCTACCGTATCAGGTTACTCATCTATTTAGGAACTTGTCCCATGTCCTTGGCTAAGAATTATTACTTAGTTATCCTTAACTAAGGTTTACCACTTAGCTTCTTTTCCCGTTATCCTTGTTAATCCCAGCTTTCCACCTAGTCCCCTGAACTAGGGTTTTGTCTAATGGGTTAAGTATTGTCGTTTAAGTTCATGACTTAACCTGCCTACGAATCATGTCAAGATTTGGCTAAGTATACAAGTCCAAGACCTAACCCTACAAGTCGGTTAAGTATACCAAGAAGCTCATGACTTAGCCTATTCAATCATCAAGTCGAATTGGTTAAGTACTTGTTTATCTTAACCCTATCAGATTATCGTGTTAGATTGATTAAGCATAGATTATCTTAATCCCATCAGATTGTCGAGTTGGATTGGTTAAGTATGGGTTAGCTTAACCCCATCCACCAATCGTATTACTATGGTTGGTTAAGTATGTTTAGAAGGTCTGGTGACTTAACCCTATCAGGTCCGCATATTAGATTGGTTAAGTATAGGTTACTTACCTCATCAAATCATCATGTACAATTGGTTAAGTATAAGTTACTTAACCCCATTAAATTATCATGTTAAGTTGGTTAAGTATTGGTTACTTAACCCCATTGAATTACCAAGTTTAGATTGGTTAAGTGGTTAACTTAACCCCGTCGAATTACCATGCTTAGATTAGTTAAGTGAAGGTTACTTAACCCCATCTAATTATGGTGTTTAGATTAGTTAAGTCTAAGTTACTTAACCCCATCTAATTACCGTGTTTAGATTAGTTAAGTCTAAGTTACTTAACCCCATCTAATTACCGTGTTTAGATTAGTTAAGTCTAAGTTACTTAACCCCATCTAATTTTCGTGTTTAGATTAGTTAAGTGTAGGTTACTTAACCCCATCTAATTACCGTGTTTAGATTAGTTAAGTGTAGGTTACTTAACCCCATCTAATTATCATGTCGGATTAGTTAAGTGTAAATTACTTAACCCCATCCCCTAATTGTCTTATATGGTTAAGTGTCATTAAGAAACCAAGTCCGGTTTCACTTAACCTACCCATTTGTGTTATATCGGTTAAGTGTCATTAGTCAAAATTACTTAACCTTTTCATGTGGCATTAATTAGATTAATGCACCCCAACCTCTCACATTAGACTTTGTTGTGGTTACTAGTTAAGCCGGGCAGGTCCGGGTAGATTTACACCACAACCTAGTCTAACCTCGGGTTTTAAGTGCTATGTGACCAACTACTCACATTGGGTCCTATTGTTTGTAGCCACTAGCTAAGCCGGGCGGGTCCGGGTAGATTTATGCTACAAACTCAACCCAACCTCGAGTTGGCCACTTTCATTTTGGTCTAGTGTCTTATTACACCTACAAACCACCCATGTCTAGTTCATGTTCCATGTTTTCCCACGTGTCATGACCATATTTAAATGTATCATGAATGTCATGTTCTCATATAAACCCCATGTCAAGTTTTTCATGTCATACCCACGTTTTTCCCTATGCTACCCAAACGTATTTCCAACCCAAGTGGAAGTGAGTCACATAGTAGGGTATTATGCCAACATATTGGCCACAAACATGCATAGAATCATAAGGGAATTTGGCCACAAACATGCATAGTATCATAAGGGAATTTGGCCACAAACATGCATAGTGTCATAAGGGAATTTGGCCACAAACATGCATAGTGTCATAAGGGAATTTGGCCACAAACATGCATAGTGTCATAAGGGAATTTGGCCACAGACATGCATGATACATAAGGGGTTTGGGTTCATTTACATGCATAAGCCCCAAAGTCAAGTCTTTGCCAATGTTTTCACAAGTCAAGTGGTTCCCAAAGGTTCATGCTAACATTCCATGGATAAAGATTCAAACTTGCAAGATATACTTGGTTAAACATAACATAAGTGGCATGATTTAGTCACTAAGCATAGCCCAAAGTCATAGGTTCAAGCAAAAGAGTCATGACAAGGTTCATATAGGCTAGCATACTTATGTTTCATCACATTTTATCCCATGTCACATGAGAACTACCGTTAGAATCTACAAGTAGCTAGAACTTACTTAGCGAGGCTTAGGGAAATATCATGAATCGTCTTGTCGAAGAAAGGTGGCTCCTTTGTTGAAGAAGCGTCATGAAACTCGCATAGCAACGTTGATCCCTCCTCGATTTGGTGTAGCAAGCTTGCACCTTTTGATTTGGTGAAGAAAGGAGCCTCTTTTAGCATAGAACAAGCTTAGAAGACTTAAGCTTTCATGAGGAAGAAGAAGAAGGTCATGTCATGAAGGTGGAGGCCATGACCAAGAAGCATTTTGGCATAGTTTAGTTGTAGGATCAAATAATGAGGGTTTAAAGGTTAGGTTAGGGGTCTTTTTATAGAGATTAGGATTAGTTTTAGCCATAGGATTTACCCCACTTCAGATCCTAGCCATCAAAATCCGTCACAAGACAACAAACCAGACCCAAAACATGTCTTGGGGAAGAAGTCAGGTGCACCAGGCCAAAACTGGTCTAGCCACCTGTGTCGACTCCCAAGTTGACTATAGAGTCGACTTGGGGGGGTGTCGACTCTAGAGTCGACACCCCTTTGACCAGGGTTGACTTTTTGAATTTGAATCTGTTTTAAACTCTGAAAATTCTGAAAACTTCGACGGACCATATCTTGGTCATACGGACTCCGATTCTCGAAAACTCGGACTCTATTTCACGTATTTTTCCGAGACGAACGCAATGGCATAGCTCGTTTCCCTTGATTCAGATTTTAAAATTAAATTCTGCCTTGATTCTTGTCTTAACACGTTATTAAAATTTGGGTTGTTACATTCTCCCCTCCTTTAAGGATTTCGTCCCCGAAATCTCCAAGTTAGGAAGAACATATCCTACCATCCATCATCCATCTACTCAAAACATCATCCACAGGCAACCATTGTCCTTAGACGATTTCTAATGCCATATGAACATATGCAAAACGTGTGTGTATATGCTCCTTAGCTAATGCTAATGATCATGCCTGAGTGATCTTCTAAATGCAAAATATGTTTAGTGCCATGAGTCCAACATGTATGCAAATAGTCCTAGTCATATAAACACTATATGTGTGCACAAACATTCATTTATATGCAACATCCGCATGACAACACATTCAATTTCATCTATAAACAAGTATAAATACTCGTGCATATGCAACATGAAACGTGATCGCGTCAACCTAGTATCTAATGTGTATTCGCGCATCCACGAGCAACCACTTGCAACCATTTGCAACCATATCAATCATAACATGTTTCAAATACATGTTTACATCCATAGGGTTCTGCCTAAGGTTCCCAAGATAGGATCGAGGAGATAAACAAGACAAACTCCTTACGGGGTTTGCAACAGAAACAGAACCGAGAGGATATCCACCAAGCAATATCATGCAAGCAAGCTCTACAGGAGAACCGAGGATCAAAGATATACTCTTACAAAGGGACATGATGCGCGCGTCCAAGTCGCATTTCCTTGAGCTTAATTCCAGTGTGCCTTGACCGCCTTTGACTTCGTGATTTCGTAGCTCCTTGATTCCCGTTTCCAAGGTATGAGTTGGAACTCATTTCACTGTCGCCTCTCGTTTCACTTTCACTTATTCTTTCCCTAGTATGCTCGGATCAAACATGTCTGCGTACTCACGCAAGCTCTCCGAAATTCACTAGTGAATTCTGGATCTCGTTTACCGATGCCAATCCATGTTACCACGTGCACTTACTAGGGTGATTCCTATAACCCATGCTCAAGCGGAATGAACCATCCGTCTTATTGGAGAACGTTACTCTATTGGATCAGAGATTTTCGATAAATGCATCAAGAGATTCTAGGTAACTAACCATGACAGAACCCAAAAGGTTACACGAGACTTCGAGGGTATTACCAAGGCAAGTTAAGAGTTTAACTATCCTCCTTTCAAAACCGAGAATGGCATCCATTACTGGATCACCACTTCATCCCTAGAATCCATCCATAGCTCAACAATAGAAGCATTGCTTCTAATCTCAACACTTGGCATAAACGTTCTCAAATCCAAACAAGTCATGAATAAATGGGCCGACTCTCCAACCAGATTTTGGGACTAAAGTGGGATCTTCTACCATGCTAGTACTAAGGTGCAGAGACTTAACTATCGAGGCAGGCTTAAATGATGCGATGATCAAAACAAAGTCTAGACGGGACGATAGAAAAGAAAGGCTAAGCCTTTAACAGAAATGGTACCATTCGTCTTAGGTACGCTAGAAATGAGAGCATACAATTGCTCTCTCGCTGATCTTGTCCTTATCTTCCTTTGTGGATCAAGCCATACCAACAAGTTGCTTATTCTTAAGCTCGTGTCCTTTATCCTTGCTCTTATTATCCCTTCTTGTAACAGGTCTCTCGAGAACTTCCTCCATCGCACGGGAAAACACTTACGTAGCTAGACAAGGATTAGTCGCAGTTAAAACTACTGTGACTACAGATGGAGGAAAGAAAGGAAAAGAGGTTCAATCAAGGAAACAAAGGATAGTGCTAATGGCTTTTGGGGAATAGCCTTTAAAAAACTTTTCTTGAAAAATGCTTCTTTGTAAACGGTTTCTCAAATAGTTTTTAGAAGGTTTTAAAATCTTTTGCCCAGTCTGGTAACCTTCTGCTCTGATACCAAATGTAACACCCCACCTCCGCTAGGGTCACTCGCAAAGGAATGCACTAGCTTTAGAGGGGTATTATTGGTAAACATGTACAGAAAAATTACAAGACATAACATATAAAATAGCGGAAGTAAAACCAACTTTCATATCATTAATAAATAAGGTCTAAAGCCTTTTACATCAGAGAATTTCTTACATGAAAACCTGTCTTGCAATAGTAAAGAAGCATAAAAGCCTTTTCATAAATTATTCCCCAAGTGAAACAGTAAAGTAGCCAAAGCCAAGAAAAGTCCAAGCCATGCATGATGACCTTCAAACAGAAGAAGTCCGAACTAACAACAGCATTTCCTCCCTGAAACCTGGGGGGAAACGGAAGACAAAGAGGCGAAAGAAAACGGGGTCAGTCATAAAGACTGGTAAGTCCTATCTACTTCCAGTATAAAAACAGGTAAAGGTAACATGACATGCATAAACTGAAAGTAAACATAAGGATGATGACAAGATAGATAAGCTATAACAAGATAACCGGATGAACTACTGTATCAAGACAAACCAAGGTATCATGATAAACTACGGTGTCAAGATAAATCAAGGTATCATGTCGTCAGGTTTCTATCAAGTGAAGTATCCCAAGGTATCTATCATATATAATATCCCGGGGTTACTATCAAGTATATTTCTCGTGGTTCTAACATGTATATTTGCTCTGCACCTCTCGTACTAGTATCCCAACCTGCGTCCTATATTAACTATGAGTGTCCCTTGCCCAGTGTCATGTAATGGTCCACGCCAACCTAATATATAGTATATGTAGGTTTTCCCAACTCGTATGTTTCTTTCCAAGTGTATAAGTTTAGTCCCTTGCCGTACCTCGTACGGGCTTCCTCATGTTGTATTATCCTCGAAATCTTTTGGACTGTCACCCTTGATCTGGCTAGGTTTTCTTATCATGATCATCGTGTGTTCAACTAGGATTTACACCACCTAGGACCGCTAGGGATTATGCTACCTAATGTACGTTTCTATGTCTCGGTTTGGGTTTAAGCCACCTAGGGCCACTAGGGATTATGCCACCTGTCAACCGCGCCCTTTATCCCACGTATGTATCGTGAATCGTTTTCCAAGTCTAGACGCACATGTATCTCAATGTGCCATCCGAGGTCCGTGCCAGGGCAAATCAAGAAATACGGAACTCGGTCGGGAGCTATAAGTCGTCTGCTGATGCAGATATCAAGGTCTGTTTTTGTATCTGTGACTATGGTCCCACGTGACCCCTCCCTCAACTACTGAAAGGCAATCCAAGAAAAATCATTTATGAGAACTACATCCCGGCCCCACTATAGCCCCACTTTCCTATGGGCCAACCTCACCCATGACTCGATAGCAAGAACATGGTCTGTTGGGAGTTCTCTGCCTTTCCGTTTGTACACGATTGACTTAAGATGGTAGGTAGTCGGCGACGTGCTATCTGGGGCAAAAACAAGTATCGTTGACTCCACGCCAATCCATCCCAGTCTTTAGGTCGCTCGCATAGCAACCAAGGCATACACTTGACTCTTCTACCGCAGACCTTAACCTCTGTGAGGCCAGGTTTCATGAACCATCTGCCACCTCACAGAGGGATACCAAGAGTACCCTCACGTCCCCCGAATCTACCGCTTCGTCTCCCAGCTCGCTGGAGCTTTTTATCCAAGTCAGATAAGTTACTCCTCCTCGTATACTAAGCGATGACCTACCGTATCAGGTTACTCATCTATTTAGGAACTTGTCCCATGTCCTTGGCTAAGAATTATTACTTAGTTATCCTTAACTAAGATATATCACTTAGCTTCTTTTCTCGTTATCCTTGTTAATCTCGGCTTTCCACCTAGTCCCCTGAACTAGGGTTTTGTCTAATGGGTTAAGTATTGTCGTTTAATTTCATGACTTAACCTGCCTACGAATCATGTCAAGATTTGGCTAAGTATACAAGTCCAAGACCTAACCCCACAAGTCGGTTAAGTATACCAAGAAGCTCATGACTTAGCCCTATTCAATCATCAAGTCGAATTGGTTAAGTACTTGTTTATCTTAACCCTATCAGATTATCATGTTAGATTGATTAAGCATAGATTATCTTAATCCCATCAGATTGTCGAGTTGGATTGGTTAAGTATGGGTTAGCTTAACCCCATCCACCAATCGTATTACTATGGTTGGTTAAGTATATTTAGAAGGTCTGGTGACTTAACCCTATTAGGTCCGCATATTAGATTGGTTAAGTATAGGTTACTTACCTCATCAAATCATCTTGTACAATTGGTTAAGTATAAGTTACTTAACCCCATTAAATTATTATGTTAAGTTGGTTAAGTATTGGTTACTTAACCCCATTGAATTACCAAGTTTAGATTGGTTAAGTGGTTAACTTAACCCCGTCGAATTACCATGCTTAGATTAGTTAAGTGAAGGTTACTTAACCCCATCTAATTACGGTGTTTAGATTAGTTAAGTCTAAGTTACTTAACCCCATCTAATTACCGTGTTTAGATTAGTTAAGTCTAAGTTACTTAACCCCATCTAATTACCGTGTTTAGATTAGTTAAGTCTAAGTTACTTAACCCCATCTAATTTCCGTGTTTAGATTAGTTAAGTGTAGGTTACTTAACCCCATCTAATTACCGTGTTTAGATTAGTTAAGTATAGGTTACTTAACCCCATCTAATTATCAAGTCGGATTAGTTAAGTGTAAATTACTTAACCCCATCCCCTAATTGTCTTATATGGTTAAGTGTCATTAAGAAACCAAGTTCGGTTTCACTTAAACTACCCATTCGTGTTATATCGGTAAGTGTCATTAGTCAAAATTACTTAACCTTTTCATGTGGCATTAATTAGATTAATGCACCCCAACCACTCACATTAGACTTTGTTGTGGTTACTAGTTAAGCCGGGCGGGTCCGGGTAGATTTACACCACAACCTAGTCTAACCTCGGGTTTTAAGTGCTATGTGACCAACTACTCACATTGGGTCCTATTGTTTGTAGCCACTAGTTAAGCCGGGCGGGTCCAGGTAGATTTATGCTACAAACTCAACCCAACCTCGAGTTGGCCACTTTCATGTTTGGTCTAGTGTCTTATTACACTTACAACCCACCCATGTCTAGTTCAAGTTCCATGTTTTCCCACGTGTCATGACCATATTTAAATGTATCATGAATGTCATGTTCTCATATAAACCCCATGTCAAGTTTTTCATGTCATACCCACGTTTTTCCCAAAGCTACCCAAACGTATTTCCAACCCAAGTGGAAGCGAGTCACATAGTAGGGTATTATGCCAACATATTAGCCACAAACATGCATAGTATCATAAGGGAATTTGTCCACAAACATGCATAGTATCGTAAGGGAATTTGGCCACAAACATGCATAGTGTCATAAGGGAATTTGGCCACAAACATGCATAGTGTCATAAGGGAATTTAGCCACAAACATGCATAGTGTCATAAGGGAATTTGGCCACAAACATGCATGATACATAAGGGGTTTGGGTTTATTTACATGCATAAGCCCCAAAGTCAAGTCTTTGCCAATGTTTTCACAAGTCAAGTGGTTCCCAAAGGTTCATGCTAACATTCCATGGATAAAGATTCAAACTTGCAAGATATACTAGGTTAAACATAACATAAGTGGCATGATTTAGTCACTA
This sequence comes from Allium sativum, assembly GCA_030737875.1. Lineage (NCBI taxonomy): Eukaryota > Viridiplantae > Streptophyta > Magnoliopsida > Asparagales > Amaryllidaceae > Allium > Allium sativum. The sequence continues at coordinate 439,903,856 of CM060912.1, forward strand.
AGCATAGCCCAAAGTCATAGGTTCAAGCAAAAGAGTCATGACAAGGTTCATATAGGCTAGCATACTTATGTTTCATCACATTTTATCCCATGTCACATCAGAACTACCGTTAGAATCTACAAGTAGCTAGAACTTACTTAGCGAGGCTTAGGGAAAGACCATGAATCGTCTTGTCGAAGAAAGGTGGCTCCTTTGTTGAAGAAGCGTCATGAAACTCGCATAGCAACATTGATCCCTCCTCAATTTGGTGTAGCAAGCTTGCACCTTTTGATTTGGTGAAGAAAGGTGCCTCTTTTAGCATAGAACAAGCTTAGAAGACTTAAGCTTTCATGAGGAAGAAGAAGAAGGTCATGTCATGAAGGTGGAGGCCATGACCAAGAAGCATTTTGGCATAGTTTAGTTGTAGGATCAAATAATGAGGGTTTAAAGGTTAGGTTAGGTTAGTGGTTTTTTATAGAGATTAGGATTAGTTTTAGCCATAGGATTTACCCCACTTCAGATCCTAGCCATCAAAATCCGTCACAAGACAACAAACTAGACCCAAAACATGTCTTGGGGAAGAAGTCAGGTGCACCATGCCAAAACTAGTCTGGCCACCTGTGTCTACTCCCAAGTCGACTCTAGAGTCGACTTGGGGGGGGGGGGTGTCGACTCTAGAGTCGACACCCCTTTGACCAGGGTTGACTTTTTGAATTTGAATCTGTTTTAAACTCTGAAAATTCTGAAAACTTCGACGGACCATATCTTGGTCATACGGACTCCGATTCTCGAAAACTCAGACTCTATTTCGCGTATTTTTCCGAGACGAACGCAATGGCATAGCCCGTTTCCCTTGATTTTGATTTTAAAATTAAATTCTACCTTGATTCTTGTCTTAACACGTTATTAAAATCTGGGTTGTTACATTACTAATTAAGGGTCTATCTGAACCAGAATTTCGTAACGAATGTAATGGTAAAGTCGCTTTTACTCATTTCTGAACGTTTAATTGATTAATATCCATTTTTCTATCCTTCTTATATAATTATGGTGTATTAAATTACGGGGTGTTACATTACTAATTATAAGTAGTACCTATAGTGAATTTTTTTGCATCAATTATTTTTACCGGTACTATACCACTTTGGATTTATGATAATCCACCCTCGCGGTCCCTGGAACTCGACATTAATACATCCACGGTTGTAACACCCCGAATTTTCTATTAACACTAAAGTTGCTAAAATAATAATAAGTGTGTAGAAGAGGGGATGTATCTAATATGAATATAAAAATATTAATAAGTATGTAAGAGAGGGGATGTATCTATTATGAATATAAAAATATTAATAAGTATGTAAGAGAGGGGATGTATTTAATATGAATATAAAAATATTAATAAGTGTGTGAGAGAGGGGATGTATCTAATATGTATATAAAAACAATAATAAGTGTGTAAAAGGGGGGGATGTATCTAATGTGTACATTGTAGAATATATATATATATATATATATATATATATATATTACTGAGTGTTTGCTGAGTCACTTCTGACTCATTGCTGGGTCAACAAGATAAACCCCATCTTGTCTGAACGGCTGCGGTTATTTCTAGGTTAAATCTAATGGCCTAAATGCATTCTAAAATCTATAAATAAGTGGGTAGACCCTAAACCTAAATCACTTGTAAAATTAGAGAAGCTACCGTCATGCTGCTGCCATGGAGTTCAGCGTAGCCGTCACAAACTAAGAAGAGGAAGCCTAATCATCTACAACTAAATCTACACAAATCGAATCAAAAGATCTCTCTTTCTCTAATTCTTTTCTTTTGTTGGTGAGTATGATGATTCTCACAAGACTATTACAAACTAATTTGACTCAGTTATGAATGGATCACAAGAAAGTGATGTGATTTGTAATTGTAAATTCTATATATTGTGGATCTCTTATTATGTTATTATGTTATCGTATGATGTAAATTATATATGCTATGTCATGCTATGTTGTAAATTCTCTTATGCTATGTCCTGCTATGTTGAGAATCATGTCAAGCTATGTTATACTATCATACTATGCCATGTTATAAATCATGCTATATTATGTTGAAAAATCATGCTGTTGGATCATGCTTAAAGTTATGTTTTTTTTTTCTTAATTTAAATGGATCTTGTTTATGGGAATTTGCCTATTAGGTTAGGTGTACCCATAAACTTGAAACTATAATTAAATAAAACTTGATTATGGGAATTTGCCTATTGAGTTAGGTGTACCCATATGAAACCATGTTGTTAAAAAATTAGATGATGTTGATTCACACATGTTCATATGTAAGTTTATGAAAATTGATTGAGATTATATTAGGTGAATTTTGAACAAGTTGACACCTTTAGGTCCATGACATGTATAATCTATGCAAGTTGGACATATGCAAGTTTCACCCCTTATTATGATTCATTTGGTCACATATACATGTTGTTATTATGATAATCTCTTTTATGATATGAGTTAGGCTATTCGAGTCTAACATATATTTTGCGAATAAACGTTCAAACGTGGGGTAGGGGTAATATTAGGAATTAATAAATTGGGTGCAATTTTGTAAGATTTTGCATACCATGAATGGATGTCCATAATTGAGTCAATTATGGACATTGTTAAAAATTGGAAGTAATTAATAATTCAAGTAGGGAATTATTAAAATTGGGGGAAAGTGGATTATTATTAATAATCAATGCTTGGGACACGAGGTTGGACCCGTTTGTGATGTAAACCTGCCCGGACCCGCCCGGCAAATCCAGTAGTCACAAATGTCGGCCCAATGTGAGAGGTACTAGGCCCAAACTAAAGCATAACAGTTGTAAAGACACGAGGTTAGACTCTTTTATGGTGTAAAACTGCCCGGACCCGCCCAGCAAATCCAGCTGCCATAAATGCCAGTCTAATGTGAGAGGTCTTTATGAGGTTATGGCCTTAATGAACTAAGAAATACTTAACCAGATAATCATGTAAGGTGGGACATGGGGGTTAAGTAGGTGCCTTGGGTGGCATGAGGAATCTGGTGGTTGCCTTTAGAGGCATTTGAAATACGATTAGACTTAACCAAACACACATGTAAATGAACATGACTAAGTGGGTTAAGTGGGATGGACTAATGGGGACAAGCTTAGGTGGAATGCTTGTGGTAAATAGTGGGGGCCCATTTCAACCAGTATCCCAAAACGTATCTTTGTGGGCTCGACCCAAGTCGAGGACGGGACACGCATACTGGGTTTGACTATAAGAGGCCAAAACAGGGAGCGGTGGCAACGCAAGTCCAACGGGTTTCATATGCGTGTGTGGACCCGGGCTGGTAGGTAAGACATTGTTGCATCGTGTAGGTATAAGCCGTGCATGTCCGTTGTATCAGGTTGCCACTTTAGAGGAGTGATACACCCCACTGTGGGGCGAGCACGGTTATCTACGAGTTAGGGAGCCGATCGAATAATGGGAAGTAGGGTACACCTAGTGGAGATAGGGGCAGGCGGCACCTATGTAGTCAGCTAGGGGTACGTAAAACCATTGGGAAAGTTTCTAAGTGAAGCTGAGTGGGATGAATCTTTAGGGTGACTGGTGTGGTGCAGTATAGTGTTTATCCTTTAGTATTTAGGAGCGCCTATAACGTTGCCTTTAGCGATTGTCTATGTCCTTAATCTGCTCTTCATAGACATTTTCTTGTTTTCCAGCTTATGCCTTAGTCCAGTTATTTTGGTAATAGTATTGTAGAATTATCATATTCACCAGACTTTATGTCTGACCCCCTCTTTTCCATCCTTTTTCTCCCTTCAGGTCCGCAGGTTGGGCCAAGTTCTAGTGGAGTCTAGTTGGATCGCTTATCTTCTGGAAAGCTTGGACTGCTGAAGTAGAGTCCAGCTTGTTATCTTTCTTTTTAATGGCTATTCATGTAATGGGATTATGTACTTGTTTTATCAAGATAGATATTGTACTTGACATTGAATATGGTGTTATGATGTAATCAAACATGTTTTGACTTCTGCTACAATGAAATAAAGTTTTTTTGAATTTCCAAGTACTATTTTATATCTGTCTTGTTGTAATTTTACTGTTCTATATTCACTTAAAACCTCCATGGAAGTTAATGCATTCCCTTTGTGAGTGACATTAATGGACGTGGGGTGTTACACGTGGTATCAGAGCATAAGGTTACCAGAACAGATAAAAAAAAAATTTTAGAAATTTTTTTTTTTCTAAAGTACTTTTGGAAGAAGTGCTTTCAAAAAAAAACATGTTATTTAAAGAGAGTTTTTATGAAAAACATAATCCCAAATAGCCACATCCTTATCTTTATCTTTCGAATTCTCCATTTTGAATCTTTCCTTTTTCGTTTCAGCATGGCTGAAGATCTTAATCTCCCAGAAGGCGTGACGATTCCAGGGTGGATTAGGAGATACTTGGAGGCTAGGGCCACCACTGCAGGCCCAGCGGATACTCCTCCACCCCTAGTTGCACCCATTCCTCCTCCTCCTCCTCCTCCTCCTCCTCGTGTTGACACTTTTGCAAAGACGTGCAAGGAATTCAAGGCTATGGGAGGAAAAACTTTTCAAGGGACTGAGACGTTTGTGGAGGCCAGAGATTGGCTTAAGGAGACTAAGGAATTGTTGGATATCTTTGAAGTGGAAGATGGGAGGAAAGTCCGTTTAGCTGCTTGGTTAATGAAGGGAGAGGCCTCGTTTTGGTGGGAGGTCACTAACGGGGAACGTCCAGTTGATTCATGGGCGGATTTCAGACGAAGGTTTGAGGCAAAGTTTCTTTCAAGGGCAGAGGAGAACTTAAATATGGAAACATTCCTGGCACTAAAGCAAGGGAGCTCATCAGTAAAGGAATATGTCAATAAATTTAATCAGTTAGCAAGGTTTGGCTTGGAGTTGGTGAACACGCCAGAGAAGAAAGCTTTGAGGTTCGTTAGAGGCTCGAATGAACCGTTGCAAGGGTTGGCTATGACCCACATCCCTATGGGAGCCACCTTTGAAAAGCTAGTAGAAATGGCACTTATGCATAAGGATAAGGCAGTTGAAAAGAAAGGGGATCAGAAGAAACCCCAACAGCAAAATAAGAAGGGTGGTAAAAACAATAATGGCAAAGGGAAGAAAAAAATGCTTCAATTGTGGGACGCCTGGGCATCTCAGCAAAGATTGTAGAAAGAAAAAGAAGACTGGTTGTTTTCATTGTGGAGATGCGGGACATTTAGTGAAGGACTGTCCAAAGAAGGGGCAGAGGGCAGGGTTTACCTCGGGAGGACAGGTGCAGGCTCTTATGGCACCAGGGCAGGCAAGGGGGCAAGTTCAGGCTATTGCGGCCCCACCGCTGCAAGAAAGAGGTAGAACAATTTCTGTTGAAAGCTTAGTTTTTCTGTTTGATCATCCTGTCCGTACCTTATTCGATTCTGGCGCATCTCATTCGTTTATCTCTGCATCATTAGTTGAATCACTGCACTTGAACACCAGTTTAGTAGAGGATCCCTTGGTCGTTTCAAATCCAATTGGGGGTTCGGCTCATTTGACCATGATATGTTTGGATTTGAAAATCTCTATACTTAGCGTTGAATTTAGATGTGATGCTTATGTATTGGGCTTCACGGGCTATGGGCTAATTTTAGGAATGGATTGGTTGTCTAGAAATAGGGCCATTCTTGATTGTGAAAGGAGAGTAGATAGGCTTGTGACTCGCCTTGGTAATGCTCTCGACATCTTTTGTAATCCCATAAATTCCGTTATGCTAAGTTATCTTGAATCGCTTGACGCGTCTGTAGAGAACCTGCGATCGGTAGAAGTGGTCCGGGAATATCCGGATGTGTTTGAGGAGGTGAAGGGCTTACCTCCAAAGCGGGAGATAGACTTTCGAATTTATTTTGTGGATAATGCTAAACCCGTATCTTTGCGAGTGCGCCACATGGCTCCTCGTGAAAGGAGGGAACTCAATAAGCAAGTAAAGGAGTTGCTTGAGAAGGGGTTCATAAGACGTAGTATATCGGAGTGGGGTGCTCCAGTAGTTTTTGCCACAAAGGCGGATGGGTCTCTTAGACTTTGTATGGACTATAGAGAACTAAACAAGCTTACTAAAAAGAACCAACACCCACTGCCGAGGATTGACGATCTCTTTGATCAGTTAGTTGGCGCCTCAGTGTTTTCGCAGTTGGACTTAGCCACTGGCTTTCATCAACTGAGAGTGGCTGAGGATAGTATAGATAAGACTGCTTTTAGGACTCCTGACGGATTCTATGAATGGCTAGTGATGCCCTTTGGTTTGACAAACGCCCCTGCATATTTTGTTGATTTGATGAGTAGGGTGTTTAGGGAATACCTTAACAAATTCGTGGTAGTCTTTGTGGATGACATCTTAGTCTTTTCTAAGAATAAAGAAGAGCACTCCCTACATCTTAGGGAAGTGTTGGAAACCCTTCGAGCGCATAACCTTAAGGCAAAATTTTCTAAGTGTCACTTCTGGAGGAAGGAAGTACGGTTCTTAGGGAACGTGGTTTCCAAAGAAGGGATAGCAGTGATCCCGCAAAGGTGGTAGCCATCCAAGATTGGAAGGTCCCTAAAAATGCAACCGAAGTAAGAAGTTTCTTGGGGTTGGCTGGCTATTATAGGAAGTTTATCAAAGACTTCGCAAAAATATCAGCTCCATTAACACGGTTAACGAAGAAGAACCTGGTTTTTACGTGGGACAAAGATTGCGATGATGCGTTCCAACGTTTAAAGAGAGCCTTAACTTCAGCCCCAGTCTTAGTGCTGCCAGACGGGAATAAACCGTTTACCATCTATACTGATGCTTGTGGGACGGGACTTGGCGCGGTCCTCATGCAAGAGGGAAGAGTAATAACCTATGATGGAAGGCAGTTGAGGGTTCATGAAAAGAATTACCCCACGCATGACTTAGAGCTAGCCGCAATTGTTTTCGCGCTTAAGTCTTGGCGTCACTATCTTCTTGGTGAGAAATTCGAACTGTTCACTGACCACAAATCATCAAAATACTTATTCTCTCAGAAGGATTTGAATTTAAGGCAGCAACGGTGGATGGAATTCTTAGCCTCCTACGATTTTGAAATAGCATATACCCCGGGCAAGGGTAACGTGGTGGCAGACGCCTTAAGTAGGAAAAGGTTGTCCTTGAGTCCGTTGTTTGTTGAACGACAAAGCTTAGAATTCATCTCTATGTTTGACTTTAGACCCTCCGTTGACTTAGTACCCGGTCTGTTAGCATCCTTGGAGGTTAGACCTACACTTCTAGGACGGGTTGGTGAGGCACAGCGAGACGACCCACGGTTGGTTGAGATAGTAGAAAAGCTCAAAGGGGGGGAGTCGTCAAGCCATCTTCGTAGGTATACCCTAGACGATAAGGGTTGGTTACGAAGGGATAATAGACTTTGTGTACCGCAAGACGAAGACTTAAGGAAGGCCATTCTTGATGATGCTCATCGCTCAAAAATGACCATTCATCCCGACGGGGATAAGATGTACAAAGATATGAAGCGGGTTTTCTTTTGGGCCGGTTTGAAAAAGGATGTGGCCGAGTACGTCGCTAGATGCTTGGTGTGCCAACGAGTTAAAGCAGAACAAAAGAAACCCGGTGGGTTGCTTCACCCATTAGAAGTTCCACTATGGAAATGGGAAAGCATCTCAATGGATTTTGTGGATGGATTACCAAGATCAAGGAAGGGTAACACGGGGATTTGGGTTATAGTAGATAGACTTACTAAAAGCGCCCATTTTATTCCCGTGAAAAGTAAGAGGACTGCTCCGTGGTTGGCTTCTGTATACATTAAGGAGATAGTTCGTTTGCACGGTATTCCTTCTAGTATAGTAAGCGACCGTGAACCCATCTTTACTAGCGAATTTTGGAAGAGTTTACAAGAGGCGGTAGGGACTCAGCTATGTTTGAGCACCGCATATCATCCTCAGACAGACGGCCAGACCGAGAGGGTGAATCGCATTCTAGAGGATCTTTTAAGGCTTTGTATCCTAGACTTTGGGGGTACATGGGAAGAGCACCTTCCGTTAGTAGAATTCGCATATAATAATAGCTTTCAGTCTAGTATTGGCATGGCACCTTTCGAAGCTCTTTATGGAAGGCCCTGCCGTTCGCCTACATGTTGGTGGGAATCTACCGATAAAATCCTACTTGGGCCCGATATGGTTAGGGAAACCTCGGAGAAGATTGAGTTGATTCGAAGGAGGATGAAAGCAGCACAAGATAGGCAAAAAATCGTATGCTGATAAGAGGAGGACAGATCTTGAGTTTGACATTGGGGACATGGTTTTTATCAAAGTATCTCCGTTACATAATGTTGTTCGCTTTAGGTCCGTGGGGAAATTAGCACCAAGGTTTGTAGGGCCGTTTCCTGTAAAAAACAGGATTGGGAAGATGGCATATAGGGTGGAGTTGCTTGAGAAACTTAGTGGAGTACACGACGTATTCCATGTATCACATTTGAGGAAGTGTTTGCACAAGACCGCGGAGGTGGTAGAGCCGAGCTTGCTTAAAGAGGTGGAAATAGAGTGTGATGCAACAATTAGACGAGCTCCTACATGCATTCTTGGGTCGGAGATCAAAAAGTTGAGGAATCGAGAGGTCAGACTGGTTAAAGTGCAATGGGGAGATGATGAGAGCAACGCAACTTGGGAGATAGAAGAGAAGATGCGTTCGTTGTACCCTTTTCTTTTTGAGGGTATGTCTTTTAATTTCTCCTTTATCGCTTATCTTATCTTATCTTATCTTATCTTTAGTATGTCCTCTCATTAGTATCTTTGACCTTTAGTTAGGATAATCCTATGGTTGAAACATGTGTTTGAGACATGTTATGTATGATGGATGCAAAATGGATGCAAGTGTTTGCTAGTGGTTGCTCGTGGATGCATATATACACACACTTTAGGCACTAGATCGGCTCAGTCACTACATATTGCATATTGCATATATATGGATGTATTTAGTAAAATGGATGAACGATGGTTGTATTATCATGTGGATGCTGCATTCAGATGATGGTTGTGCACGCATATAGAAGTATTATGTAGCATTAAGAATCTTTTGCATACATAATGGATGCATGGCACGATCATAGTTGCATTAAGGAGGTCAACTGAATCAGTGGACCGCCTGATTTTGCATTAGATACGGACATATACACACACTGTGCATTTAAGCATGAAAGAATTAGAAGTCTGTAAGGACAATGGATGCCTGTGTATGATGGATGAGTAGATGGACGTTTGGATGGTAGGATATACATTCTTCCAGACCTGAAGATTTCGGGGACGAAATCCTAAAAGGAGGGGAGAATGTAACACCCCGAATTTTCTATTAACACTAAAGTTGCTAAAATAATAATAAGTGTGTAGAAGAGGGGATGTATCTAATATGAATATAAAAATATTAATAAGTATGTAAGAGAGGGGATGTATCTATTATGAATATAAAAATATTAATAAGTATGTAAGAGAGGGGATGTATTTAATATGAATATAAAAATATTAATAAGTGTGTAAGAGAGGGGATGTATCTAATACGAATATAAAAATATTAATAAGTGTGTGAGAGAGGGGATGTATCTAATATGTATATAAAAACAATAATAAGTGTGTAAAAGGGGGGATGTATCTAATGTGTACAATGTAGAATATATATATATATATATATATATATATATATATATATATATATTGCTGAGTGTTTGCTGAGTCACTTCTGACTCATTGCTGAGTCAACAAGATAAACCCCATCTTGTCTGAACGGCTGCGGTTATTTCTAGGTTAAATCTAATGGCCTAAATGCATTCTAAAATCTATAAATAAGTGGGTAGACCCTAAACCTAAATCACTTGTAAAATTAGAGAAGCTACCGTCATGCTGCTGCCATGGAGTTCAGCGTAGCCGTCACAAACTAAGAAGAGGAAGCCTAATCATCTACAACTAAATCTACACAAATCGAATCAAAAGATCTCTCTTTCTCTAATTCTTTTCTTTTGTTGGTGAGTATGATGATTCTCACAAGACTATTACAAACTAATTTGACTCAGTTATGAATGGATCACAAGAAAGTGATGTGATTTGTAATTGTAAATTCTATATATTGTGGATCTCTTATTATGTTATTATGTTGTCGTATGATGTAAATTATATATGCTATGTCATGCTATGTTGTAAATTCTCTTATGCTATGTCGTGCTATGTTGAGAATCATGTCAAGCTATGTTATACTATCATACTATGCCATGTTATAAATCATGCTATATTATGTTGAAAAATCATGTTGTTGGATCATGCTTAAAGTTATGTTTTTTTTTTCTTAATTTAAATGGATCTTGTTTATGGGAATTTGCCTATTAGGTTAGGTGTACCCATAAACTTGAAACTATAATTAAATAAAACTTGATTATGGGAATTTGCCTATTGAGTTAGGTGTACCCATATAAAACCATGTTGTTAAAAAATTAGATGATGTTGATTCACACATGTTCATATGTAAGTTTATGAAAATTGATTGAGATTATATTAGGTGAATTTTGAACAAGTTGACACCTTTAGGTCCATGACATGTATAATCTATGCAAGTTGGACATATGCAAGTTTCACCCCTTATTATGATTCATTTGGTCACATATACATGTTGTTATTATGATAATCTCTTTTATGCTATGAGTTAGGCTATTCGAGTCTAACATATATTTTGCGAATAAACGTTCAAACGTGGGGTAGGGGTAATATTAGGAATTAATAAATTGGGTGCAATTTTGTAAGATTTTGCATACCATGAATGGATGTCCATAATTGAGTCAATTATGGACATTGTTAAAAATTGGAAGTAATTAATAATTCAAGTAGGGAATTATTAAAATTGGGGGAAAGTGGATTATTATTAATAATCAATGCTTGGGACACGAGGTTGGACCCGTTTGTGATGTAAACCTGCCCGGACCCGCCCGGCAAATCCAGTAGTCACAAATGTCGGCCCAATGTGAGAGGTCCTAGGCCCAAACTAAAGCATAACAGTTGTAAAGACACGAGGTTAGACTCTTTTATGGTGTAAGACTGCCCAGACCCGCCCGGCAAATCCAGCTGCCATAAATGCCAGTCTAATGTGAGAGGTCTTTATGAGGTTATGGCCTTAATGAACTATGAAATACTTAACCAGATAATCATGTAAGGTGGGACATGGGGGTTAAGTAGGTGCCTTGGGTGGCATGAGGAATCTGGTGGTTGCCTTTAGAGGCATTTGAAATACGATTAGACTTAACCAAACACACATGTAAATGAACATGACTAAGTGGGTTAAGTGGGATGGACTAATGGGGACAAGATTAGGTGGAATGCTTGTGGTAAATAGTGGGGGCCCATTTCAACCAGTATCCCAAAACGTATCTTTGTGGGCTCGACCCAAGTCGAGGACGGGACACTCATACTGGGTTTGACTATAAGAGGCCAAAACAGGGAGCGGTGGCAACGCAAGTCCAACGGGTTTCATATGCGTGTGTGGACCCGGGATGGTAGGTAAGACGTTGTTGCATCGCGTAGGTATAAGCCGTGCATGTCCGTTGTATCAGGTTGCCACTTTAGGGGAGTGATACACCCCACTGTGGGGCCAGCACGGGTATCTACGAGTTAGGGAGCCGATCGAATAATGGGAAGTAGGGTACACCTAGTGGAGATAGGGGCAGGCGGCACCTATGTAGTCAGCTAGGGGTACGTAAAGCCATTGGGAAAGTTTCTAAGTGAAGCTAAGTGGGATGAATCTTTAGGGTGACTGGTGTGGTGCAGTATAGTGTTTATCCTTTAGTATTTAGGAGCGCCTATAACGTTGCCTTTAGCGATTGTCTATGTCCTTAATCTGCTCTTCATAGACATTTTCTTGTTTTCCAGCTTATGCCTTAGTCCAGTTATTTTGGTAATAGTATTGTAGAATTATCATATTCACCAGACTTTATGTCTGACCCCCTCTTTTCCATCCTTTTTCTCCCTTCAGGTCCGCAGGTTGGGCCAAGTTCTAGTGGAGTCTAGTTGGATCGCTTATCTTCTGGAAAGCTTGGACTGCTGAAGTAAAGTCCAGCTTGTTATCTTTCTTTTTAATGGCTATTCATGTAATGGGATTATGTACTTGTTTTATCAAGATAGATATTGTACTTGACATTGAATATGGTGTTATGATGTAATCAGACATGTTTTGACTTCTGCTACAATGAAATAAAGTTTTTTTGAATTTCCAAGTACTATTTTATATCTGTCTTGTTGTAATTTTACTGTTCTATATTCACTTAAAACCTCAATGGAAGTTAATGCATTCCCTTTGTGAGTGACATTAATGGACGTGGGGTGTTACAACGGTATTCATGTATCAAAATTCCAAGTTTCGGGAGGATAGATCGCCTTTAGGGTATAACGCAATAAATTTCAGCATAATAACAACACGGAATAACAACACCGTAATGTACATCATATAACATCAGGCTACATCATAATACATCAGAGTTAATATAACCCACAAAATCGAAACATAATACAGTGGAAACAAATACATAGCGGAAATAAATACATAGTGGAAACAACATAAAGAGAACGAGTCTTTATAGAGAATCCAAAACATCCAGCTTCTCCTCTTGCTCCAATCCAAAACCAGCTTCCGTACATAGCTCCAAAATAGACTCACAATCGGCAATTAGCATGGCACATTGTAAATTCACAACATATAATCGGTATCTATTATTATATAACCCTCTGGATACATATGTCCCAAAGGAGGGTGTTCAGCTAAGAGGATAGATCTCCCACCACCAAACTGATATATGATGAACGTAAATCAATTTATTATGCCATAAAATACAATGTTAGACATACATCCAATACATGTTCATTCTGGGTTTTGAACGAAACCGAAGGCAATTTATTCCACGACCCTGCTTGGGTGTAAAATCCCTTGCAATCCGAATTGCTTCAAGGATGGTCAGATTACTATACTTAAATCTCAATATGGGAGCTACAGATATGAAACATCAATGAGCAATCCACCCACTATGAAGAGTTTGTGTCTTCAATCACTGTCATTAATATCTTTAATTGCTCTATCTGGTCGTATAATTATTCGAAATAGGTTAAACCCAGACTTTTCGAACTAATTATCATCAAATTAAGATCCTTTGAATTATCTAATTTCCAATTAGGTCTCCTTCAATTTGGATTTTACTTTAATTAGTTGGATTCATTCTCAAACTTAGTTAAGCCATTAGATTTCCAAATCATCTTAAAATACCTTATAAACCATATGGATTAGCGCATCCTTTAAAACCAAAAAGGATCATTTTCCGGATCTACTAAGCCTCATTTTCTTAGGTTCTTTAAATCATTATCCCATTCCTACCCTATTCATACCATGAAGTTAAACCTACATTACTCCATATCTAATTTCCCTCGTATTTTGGTAAGTTTTATTACCTTTATTAATCCCAAACTTTAACCAAACCTTATTAAAGATTAAATCTTATCTTTATGTGAAAACACGATAACTCAAATCCAAATCATTCATTAACCATAATTATGGTAAATTACTTCTAACTTTCCCTGATCATGTGTAATGACCCGCATTTTTAGAGATATATAATTAATTAATTTAATTATATAATTGGTGATTTAGAGAAGCTAATGATCATTTAATTAAATAATATTGAATATTTAATAAATAATTATAATATAATAATATATTATAATGTCGAAATAGTCGGAAATAGTGAAATTCACAATATCGTGTGAATTGAATAGCATACGAGATTTGGTGGAGTTTCGATTCGAAATATAATAACGATTATATTGAATCGACGATAGTTGAACGTATAGTTTATAATATATTTATAAACGAGCTCGAAATGGCACTGCAGTTCGCTATTTGGCGATTTGAACTTCAACTGAATGTACAGGATTTGTTTTAAGCCGGATTTTTTGTGAAACAAGAAACGTGTGGAGCTGATGGAGTATATCTTTCTAGTGGAAGAGAAAATTCGGGATTTCATCGTATGGATTTTGATTTACGTCCAAATCAATTTTCAGAAAAAGTCGCTGTAGAATTCCTTTATGATTTGCGACGCTTTATATACGTTATAAATGGATTTTCAATATAAACTGAATATCGGGATAATCTGGAATCTGAAATATCAAGCCGTAAATTCTGATACGATATTCTGGAGCTGTATGATATCATATGTGAAGATATACGATAATATAAATTTATTTATATTTAATTTAATTATATTTAAATATATTTATATATTTAAATGGGTCATCCAAAGCGTTAAAAATAGCCACTTTTGCAAACGAAGTCGGAATTCGACGAAACAAATTTTGTTAGATCCGCAATGTCAAATATTTGTTAGATTTCCAGTTTCGTGATTTTTAGAGTCAGTGTGTGGTCATACGGATTTTTAGAGTGAGAAACAGTCAGTATTTTGACGGTTAAAAATACGTTGTGTGAGCAAATGGAGTCGGAATTCGATGAAACTATTTTCGTTGGGACCGAAATGACGAACTCTAGCTACATGTCAATTTTCAAGATTTATAGGCATCGTATGTGTTCACAGTGATTTTTAGAAGACTAGAACGAATATAAAATAACGAAAAGAAAATATCCTAGTAAATGAATGGACTAAACACAGCCACACCATTCTCGTTTAGAGCCACACAAAAATTATAATCCTCCCTATAAGAACAATGTCTGAGCCGCCACAATTTTTACATCTTACAGTAAACTTTGGATCAATAAAATTCAAAAGAAAAACCAAATAAAATACTAAAAATCCCAAATCAGATGTCTTTGGATTCGAGAGAGCCTGCACTTCATTTCTAGCTCATTTTTGTTCGGTGCGCACTTGATCTTTGTCACTGGAAATGGCCGGGCGTTTTCTAGGGTTACGATTTAGGGACAATATAGCTTTTGATTGATGATGTGTGTAGCGTGGTTGAGCTTGCAAGGAAGAATAGCAGTGGTTGGCGAAAATCTGGGGCATTCGATCCTCAACAAGCGGTGCGCGACTTCTGTACAGGGTTAAATACCCTGTTCGACGCAAGCAGGTTTCAGAGATCGAGTTATCTAAATGAGTATTGGGTGGAAGGAGCTCGCGAAGAGGATGGAAGTGGTGGCTTCGATTTGGTTTTCGGTGTAGAAGGGTTGGCGTGAGGTGGAGTTGAAGTTGGAAGAATGGAGGAGGAAGCGATCTAGAGTTTGCATCAGAAAAGTGGGAAGACGGGTTTAAAGAGGAACAGATGGGCTTGGGTATATGGTAGTGGGCCGGAGTGTAATTAAGGTGAAGGCCCGTTACTAATTAAATCCAAGTTTAATTTATTTAAATTAATTCAAAACTTTAATATGGTATAACTTGATCATACAAGATCAGATCGACGAACCGTAAGTTGCGTTGGGATCGTATGGACGGGAGCAACAAAGTGGAGCTGACGGGAAGTGAATCAAAGCTCGTTTGAATTTATGGAGAAATAAATTGTTTGAATCAAATAACAGTTTGTCGTTCTTTAACGATGATCTGCAAATGTGAGTAAAACTCACCAACTCTGAACAGTTTATATTTTCATGTTGTATTTTTAGAACTGTTAGAAATTGTCTGATTTATTGTGTGTTGATTGTTTGATTGAACTGCTACTCAGTTAGTTAAATTTCTATATTGATTCTGTTTAACATAATATATCATATGGAACTGAAAGTGATGTTATCTATATTGTCTAACATCTGTGATGTAGGGAAACAGGTTGGAGGAATCCATTTGGATTCCTCAACAGTTGTTTTATTGTTTTTCATATGTTTTAATATATGATGTGAATTATAACCTGTTGTTGATTGTGTGTGTATGGACGAGATTAGACATCGTAATTTGATATGTTAAAATACCATAACATACCGGAATGTAGATAAGGGAATTTTCAAAGTGATATTGAAAATAGCATATTTATAAAATGGGATATTTATAAATAAGAGATATTTATAAAGTGGAATATTTATAAATAAGAAATGTTTATAAATTGGAATATTTATAAAGAGGAGATATTCAAAAAGGAAATAATTACAAACCATTTTCTTTTTGAATGGAAAGGCCTGTGTGGCGGGTTTGGGGATTTTCCCGATGCTCCCGATACAAAGGAGGTTATGGCGAATTTTTCAGGGAATTCAAGGAGTTATAATATTTTTAAGAATAAATTTGAAAAGGGGATATTTGCAAACCATTTGCAAATAGAATAAAATAGAGAAAAGAAATATTTGTAAACCATTTACAAATAGAATTGAAAGGGGAATATTTAGAAAATAAATAGAGTTAATAAAAAGGAAATTGGTTTATAAAGGAAACCGTTATAAAAAGGAAAACGTTATTAAAAGGACATTTATAAAGTGAAGAACCGTTACTAATAGTAAATCTTTATAAATGGATAAACGTGTTAAAAAGGGGATCTTTTTAAAATGGATAAACGTTATAGAAAAGGAGAAATCGAATATAGACATTCAAAAGGAGAAATCGAATATGGTATTCGAAGTTAGTTAATCGAATATGGTATTCGAAGTTAGTTAATCGAATATAGACATTCGAAAGGAGTTAATCGAATATGGTATTCGAAGTTAGTTAATCGAATATGGTATTCGAAGTTAGTTAATCGAATATTAGTTATTCGAAAGGAGTTAATCGAATATGGTATTCGAAGTTAGTTAATCGAATATGGTATTCGAAAGTTAGTTAATCGAATATGTTATTCGAAAGGGGTTAGTCAAGTCGAGTTAGTCAAATAGAGTTAACCAGTTAGAGTTAATCAGTTAGAGTTAACCAGTTGGAGTTAATTAGTTAGAGTTAATCGATTAGAGTTAAAACGAACTAGAGTTAATCAAATATAGTTATTTGAGACAGAGTTAGTCAAACATAGTATTCAGGATAAGTTGCCATCTCGTACGACTGCTAGCGTAATTCGCATGGCTGTAAATAGCCTACGGCGGTCGGATGTTTCTTGAGGGAGTCAGGCGTAACCATTGTGATCGCTGCGATCTAGAGTCAAGCGAATGGAGTTTAATCGAATATTAGTTATTCGATAGGAGTTAATCGAGTTGATCGAGTTGAGAAATAAGTTAAGTTAAATAAGTTGAGTTGATCGGGTGGTTCGACCAAGTTAGTCGAGCCTAGTTAATCGAATCGAATTGGTCGAACCAAGTAAGTCGAGTTAAGTTAGTCAAGTTAGTCGAGCCTAGTTAATCGAATCAAATCGGTCGAACCAAGTAAGTTAAGATAGTCGAGTTAAGTTCGTCGAGTTAAATAAATCGATGTTAGTTTCATCGAAAGGAGTTATTGATGTTAGTTTCATCGAAAGGAGTTATCGATGTTAGTTTCATCGAAAGGAGTTATCGATGTTAGTTCATCGAAAGGAGTTATCGATGTTAGTTTCATCGAAAGGAGTTATCGATGTTAGTTCATCGAAAGGAGTTATCGATGTTAGTTTCATCGAAAGGAGTTATCGATGTTAGTTTCATCGAAGAGAGTTATCGATTATAGTTTAATCGAAGTGAGATTTTCAAATATGAGATATTTGAAAAGGAAGAGTTATCGAATATTAGTTATTCGAAGAGAGATTATCGAATATCGTTTATTCGAGAAGGAGTTAATCGAATATAGGTTATTCGAAGAAGAGTTAATCAAATAGAGATTTCTCGAAGAGAGTTAATCGGCGAATTCGATTATATCGAATTCGGGAAAGTACTTATACTTTCCAGTGTTTAAATAGAGATTTATTTATTTATAAATAAAAAAGTGTTAGGTTAATTATTCACTAATAAGAATAGAAGTTATAATTAAAGTTAGATAATTCGAAAGTAGGGATTATAACGTTATCGTTATAACCAATGTTTTAAATATAGAAGTAGATTAGTAAAATTGGATCCGAGAAAGGCGTAAAGAAGTTGTTAAAGATTAAAAGATAAACTTTGACCATTTTGAAGTTATAACTTTGTTCAGTTAAGGTCTGAGAGGTAATTATACCCCAACTTGAGTGACTTCCTTCTTAACTAAGAAATGGTAAGGTTTGATCGTAAAGGAGTTTTGGAAATGTTTTCTAAACGAGAATCAGAAATGTTTTCTGATAAAAGAAAATAAGAATTTAGAATATAGGGAAACAGGAGATAAGTAAATAAATGAACTAAAGAGGTTAATGTTAAATGATGTTTGTTCGATATAATTTCCATCTGGAAATAATATCGTTGTTTGCACACTTGTTTTTCTTTGATGGTTAAATCACAGACTATCGAAGTTTTGACCATTTTAACATTGTTAATATGGAGAGACCGGTTGGATTATTATCCATAGAACCACTCTGTATTGGCATAAGCGTCGCGAATCATATATGCCAAAGATAATTGAAGACGGAGTAAAATGCAAGGGCTGTTGTATAAGTCTTAGATAACAGTGACTAAGATGGATATACGGAATAGTGCCTTCGGTTTGTCCAGTCCCAGGACAACTTGTATGGACGAAGGTCTGACAGAGTATATCCAATGGATCGCGTAAGTTGATCTGTTCAAACGTATTCACGTTTGGTGGCGGAGGAATTCGTTTCTCTTAGCTGTATACCCGTGTTATTTTTGGATAAGTCAATTTGTGATTTGGCGGGTATGACGATGTGACATTTCTAAGTGAATGAAGATGGATGTCTGACATAGTATTTCCAGACGGTCACGTACATTGATTTCTTCAACAATACCAAGAGTGGAAGCGGAGAAGGAAACTTCTTTTAGCTGACACGTAATGTATGGTTGTAGACATCAATTAGTGATTCTGATGGATCTGACAATGTGGCATTCGAAGTGGATCTGATGTGATGATAAAGCGTAGCTTCTAGCCTCATCATCCGGTAAATGACAGAAATCGGGCAGGCAGCATGGCTAAGTCGGTCGCACCGAAGTAGGGTGTATAATCACCTATCTAGAGAATATTCATTTGTTTCTTAAATCTATCATTGCTATCCCATATATATACGGGAACGATTGTTGATCCCAACCGTTGGTGATGTACATTCGATACACTCAAGAGAAATGAGTGGTCGGTCATGTGTGGCTGAGTTACAAGATGTTCTTGTTGAACTCCAGTGTATCATTCCTAGAGTACACTGATCGGAAGGTAGTTCCATACCTTGTCATAGTTGGAAATCCATTATCCAATACGTGCTTACGATTTTGATTGTATACTATATATGTAGAACGTGAGATGAAAGCGTTTATGCTAGCTGATATCTATTTGTACATAGACATTATTATAGTATCAAAAGGTTTTTGATATAAAGACATTTCGGATTCTCATAAGGGAAAAACCCGTTCCGTTCTGCGGCGTGGTCTTATGAGATATCGTTTACTTGTTCATATACCTGTTTAAACTGTTTTACTCACACCAGTCCCATGACAGACCCGGAGTTTATTTGTTTTGTTTTCCCTAAACTCTTGGGTGCCTAATTTTGTACGGGCAGTCAAGTAGTCAGGAATTTACAGATATACTGGAAGAGCGTGGAGCAGGAGGCTTCAAGATCATATAGCTATAGTTAATTCCGCTGTGTTGTAAGTGCTGTACTCTGATAAGTGCTATTGTATACATAACTGTTATATTTCAAAGTTATGTTATCTATTATATTTTATTCATTCCGCTGTGAGGTTCGTGTTACTCTGATGTTGTGTTCTTCTTCTTCTTCTATTCTAAGTTTCTATCTTATCTATTCTCACCTTCTAATTTCTTTCATTAATTACCGGGATTTTTCGATGTTTTGGTTATCAACATCGTGCTTATGTCGATAACCAAAGTCGCCGAAAATCCGGGTCGTTACATCATGTCTTTGGCGCAAAATCATACTTGCAATTTCTTAATCGTGTTGTTAAGGAATAACTCGCTTATCTTTTAAACGACCAATAAACTTTGTTCCCATTATCGTTTGCTAGGGGAAACTCTTTCATTAAATATTTATATTCAAATTTAATGAAGATTTCTCTTCGAATTAACTTGAAAAATTAGCCTATCCTTTAAATGGGTTAAAGAACAAATGTTGTTTAGGACATCATTCACGATAAACCCAAAATCATACATTCATTCTAAATCTTCTTGGAAATCATATCAGCTCATAATCGATATTAATTCTTGCATCGGACTAATACTATAAGCGAAATAATGACAAAGCCATTTAAATTCCTTAAAAAGTAAAAGTCTTCATCCACAGAGACTCATCTCAATTATCACTAAATCGACTCCCATTCAACTCCAATTTTATTCATTAATTAGAAAACTTAATTTTGTTACATACTTTTCAAATCCCGAAATATCATAAAATCCTCATTTTAATCCTTCAGATATGTTTGCTAAACTTTTGGATAATATTGATTATATCAAAACCTTTTTATTTCAACATGTTCCATAAAACTATTGCAAACAACTTTGCTAAAACAACTCATTTTCATAAATTAACCCTTTATCTTATCAAAACTTAGTATATCCAATACAAATTAATTTTAAATTATTTATTATGATTTATCACAATTTATACCTATTTTGAACAATTTAAAATAGCTTATTCCGTAAAAATCCAATTTTGACCCCTGAACTTCACCGATTCAATTTTTATTCAAATTTAATTTTAACTTATTTCAAGATCTAATTGTTGGATTATAAAACTTTCTTTTGAATTTAAAAACTCATTTCATTTCAAACAAAATATTTTTCGTTTCGGGAAAATCCGATGGTTAGATCCTTTGGTACGCTCACTTAAAGTTTCGGGTCGACATTTGCGAACTGTCGCTACGTGACTAGTCCTATTCAAGCCCAATTATGATTTCTTATCGGACCGGATTTCTTCCAAAATAGTTTATATATCATATGAAACATATATAATGACTTTTAAAAACTACATTTCCAATATTTCACTAGAAATTCAAATATTTAACTTATTTGAATATTATAATACTATTTAAATTATTATAATTATTTTTAAAACTTTATCTTTTGAAACTCGAATTTTCCAGATGTCAAATTAGAAAACAAATGTCTAAGAAGCATAAAAGTCAGGTTTGGACTTCATTACCATAGAGAACTAAACTTCACTTTTTCTGATTCATATCGAAATTAACTTATTAAATTTTCAAACTTTGACTAGTCTTTATATTTTCAAAACTCATCCAATTTCAAAACAGTCTTTACAAAAGTTTCTTGTTTTCAACTTAATTTCATTTTTATGAAAACTCGAATATAAAATTTGAACTTTTATTTTTCAACCTAATTAAATTGAATAAAATATTTAATAAATCACTTTATTAAATAAAGACTTAACTATTAACCTAATACTACTTTTTGGGTATAATCAATCATGATGACACATATCATATCAAAAACAACCATCATAACATCTAATAACAATCAAATAAGATGTCATTAACTTACTGAGTAAACATCCAATAACAATTTACTATTGAATATAACATCCAATAACGATTTAAGGTCGATATCAACAAAATCTGCATCCAATAACCGCATAGTCAACATAGAATGTCATTAACTTAAGTGTTCACCTCATTAGCACTTAAACATCATATTTATACCTTATTAACTTAAGTGTTCACATCGTTAACACTTAAATATCACTTTTTTCTTTATTAACTTAAGTGTTCACATCATTAACAATTAAAGATCACATTTTTACTTTACTAACTTAAGCGTCCACATCATTAACACTTAATTATCAAATCAAACCAACCCAATATCATCCCATGAACCACATAGCATCCAATGAAAAACCAATATAATATTCATTCACTATCGAATCGAACCTAAGCATATATATTAGCTACTATACACTAACTTAGCCTTAAGTGTGTAGTTTTCTCACCGAGTGATTCACTCTTTCGTTATTTAAGGATAAAGGTCCTAGCTATCTCACTTTAAAGTGATTCTGATTACTTCCAATCTTCAAGCGGATGGTATTCCAACGTCATGAACTATTTTTCATCCAAGCTTTCAGCAACACTTTTCTTTGCTTACTAATTCTAAACGAAAATAAAAAAAGGAGGCATCTTTATGTTTGAAATGGTTTACTAGTTGGGTCTTTATGGTTTATAGGTTTGGATCATTGAAGGGAAGAAGTGCATGAGTGGTTTAAAGTGGGAAAGGTGGGGTTTTTGGGTGAAATGGGGCTCATCCTAGGGTAAGAAGGGCACGACCTTTAAAGAGGAAGGGGAGAGGCTTTGGGAGTAGGGTATGAGGAGGTAGTAAAGGAGTTTTGAAGTGTTTTGGAGGTGTTTTTAAGTGGAGGAAGAGGGAGAAGAGGCCATGGCCGAAAGTTTGAGAAGAGGGGAGGATTTTAATGGCGGCTTGGAAGGAAAAAGAAAAAGAAGAAAATGTGAGAGGAAGGAAGAAAGAAGGTGTTGTTTTATGGAAGTGGAGAATGAAGGAGAGGATGACAACAAAAAAGTAGGAATTATGGAAAAGAAGACAACTCAAAAGGGAGTAATTATGAATGGAAAGTGATGTGTAAAGAGAAGAGAAAGATTTGGACGAACTGACACTTCAAAAATGAGCACATGAATGTGTTTTATTTAATTAGCTTAGGAATTATTTTAGCTTAACTTAATCTTGATTTAAGTACTTAATTTAAATACAAATGTCACTAATTAAAATACTTGGCTACTTACTACATCAAATTTCGATATCGGCAAATATTTTCAAAGCTGAATACTTTGTTAGTCCGATATTAAATTAAACTGAAATTCAAATGGTATATTTTATAATTAGAACCATATATATATATATAAATCCATTCAATCCGATTTAAATTCTTATTTTTAAATTAAAAAAAAAATTCAGGTCGTTACAATCTCCCTTACTTAAAAGAATTTTGCACTCAAAATTGAAATGAAAAGAAAGCTGAAAAGAATGAAATCAAAGAAAAAACAAGTTTACCTAATGAGTAAGCTAAACTTAGATATTTATTTCTGACTTTTATCAAGCTTCTCTGAACCCTTGAATCTCCTCCAAATCTTGGGTTATCTTTACTACCCTTACCTTTTAACTATTTATCCATTAAAATGAAGTCTACTCAAGTTAGGGTATTATTACCTTTCAGACCTTGAATGTACAACGCCTTTAACTTAAAAATGTATAAATCAATCACCACTACTTCCTATTTGGGTTTTAGTTTTAACTCTACGACCATTTTGTTAAATATAAAACTATGTAGGGGAACCGGTATCGAATAATGCTTTAACTGGAATATTGTTAATAAAAAGTTTACCTTTAAGAACTTCTTTTCTGCTCATGTCCGATGAGGTTGACGGTACATCCTACATGGCATAAGCATGTGCTACCTCTGTTTTTTCATTAATGGATAGCTCTTTATGATGTGGCCTGACTTACAACAGTTGTAACATTTTCTCGTATTTTGAGCTTTCTCCTTGGGTTCTTAATCGTTCCTCCTTGGCTTCTTTGGATTTGGACACTTGGTTGTCAAATGTCCCTTCTCTTGAAAATTAAAACAAGTCTGATATGTCAACCACTCTTCCTTGGATTTCCTCTTTTTGTTTGGTTCAAACTTCTTATCTCCAAATTTTCTCTTCTTCCATGAACTGTCCTTCTTATTTTTATTCTCCAAGGCATTATGTTTGTCCAGAGATTCAAAGCGATATGCCATGTCTACCATCTACAAAAGTGATGCTTTCACATGAGTTGTCATTCTGTTTCTGTACTTTCTTTACAACCCTTGAATAAACGTTTCATTTTTCTTGATCGGGTCATGTATCAATTACAGTCTAAAGCGAGAAAGTTCATTAAACTTGTTCAAATATTCTTGAATAGTCATATCTTCTTGCTTCATGTTGGCGAATTCATAGTATAAGCGAGCTATTTCTTCAGATGGTATATACCTGCTTTCAAAGACATTCTTGAAGCATACCCAAGAGAAATCCTCTTTGGGTTCTTCTAATGTGTTTATGTCCCACCAAACTAAGGCTTCATCCTTTAATAAACAAGTTGTCAAATATCTCTCCTACTCATTGTTAAGCTTCAAGCCCTTGAAAATTCTTTCACATGTACGCAACCATGCCTGAGCCTCAGTAACTGATTTTTTTTCTAAGGAATTGTTGTCCTCTAATATTCTTGTATTTCTTTAACAAATCTTAGTTTTCTCATGCATAACCACTTTAGCTTTTGTTTCTGCGAAGTCTCGACCATTAGTCGCGGTGCTACCTCTTCCCTAGCTTGTCTTCCTCCTCTCCTACTCATTTTCTACTAACTACATAGCAAGAAAAGAGGTAGGTAAAAAAACAAGATATCTTAGGGAATATGTTAAAGCATAGAGATAAATATGAATGAAAATGTGTTTGAAAAGTGTGTGTTTGCTCTGACTGTACTTATTCTAGGGTGTTACTAACCATATCTCTAATGAGTTACTCATACTAGAATACAACTGATCCTATCTTTGATGAATCTTTTAATGAGTTATACCCCATATCTAAGGTTAAACCTCAGCTCTGATACCATGTTGTGATGACCCACCCTCTCGGTCCTTGGAAATCGACATTAATACATCTACGGTGTTCATGTATCAAAATTCCAAGTGTCGGGAAGATAAAATGCCTTTAGGGTATAATATATTAAATATCAACAGAATAACAACATGGTATAACATATTAAATATCAGTTGATTAACAACACGGCATAACAACACCATAATGTACATCATATAACATCAGGTTACATCATAATACATCATAGTTAATATAGCCCAAAGAATCTAAACATAATACATCGGAAATAAATACACGGTGGAAATAAATACACAGTGGAAACAACATACAAAGAATGATTGTTTAGAGAGAATCCAAAACATCCAGCATCTTCTCTTACTCCAGTCCAAAACCAGCTTCCATTCATAGCTCCAAAATAGACCTAACTACCAATCTGGATACTAGGTTACCCGCGTGGAAAATAAAGGCAACTGTAACAACCCGTATTTTTAGTAGTCAAATATCTAATTTAATTTATTATTTTAAATATTATATTTGTAATATTAATGGATTTTAATATTGAATTCGTTATTAAAACGAAGATTGAACGTCATATAATTTATATAATATAAAACGAGTTCGAAATGATGCGGCATTTCGTAATATGGAGTTTTGAACTTCAACTGGATATACAGGGTCCGATATAAGTCAGAATTGTGTGAAACAAGAAACACTGGAATCTTGTTGAGTATAATTTTCATATAGAAGAGAAAAATCCAAAGTTCAGGTTATAGATTATTAGTTATGGCTAATTCTAATTTTAAAATAGTCACTATGGAAATCATTATTAAAATATAACGTTAATTAATTAATTAGATTTTTAATATATTTTGAATACTGTTATGACTGGATATTGATGATACTGAGTTTTATATTCCATATTAGTTTATATTTGAAGCTAATATATATTTAATGTAACGATCGTTACATTTAATTTGGACATTTATGATGATAATAATTTATTATTATTTATTTTGGAATTTATATAATATTTTATCAATATTATATAGGCACTAAAAATAGTTTTATTTTCAAACGACATCCATTTTCGACGAAAAAAGTTTTATTGGAATACGTATAATTAATTATTGTTAGGTTTCCAGTTTGAAGCCAAATGAAGTTATTTTGTTGGTAGATGAAATTGAAGGATGAATCGGGGAGTAAATTTGGATCTTTATAGTGCCATTTTTGTAAATGAAGTACATTTTCAATGAAACTAGTTTCATTAAGACCGTAATGTCAAATTATACCATGGCATTTATTTTTGTAATTTTTGAAGTGCATCGGTATTGGTGCAAATTTAACAGTCCACGTCAAATAGCGGTACAAACGTACTCAATACAAACCAAAATAAATATATATAGTAAAATTTACTTTGTCATTAGAAATTTCTTATGTACAAAATAAAGCGTTGTGCCCCACATCTGACTAATGTGATAAAATAATAAATATATGTATACTTAACATAACGAAATCTCTTCCACCGCCACTTTAAGTTTTCTTGCGCTCCAAACAAATCTCGAAACTGTGCGCCCCACGTTTTGAAAAATCACGCCACCTAACAGCTAGCATGTACAGACCTATAAGTAAAACCGTGCTCCTCACATAAACCATTATATATATGATTTCCCAGGCTTCCTTGTTTCTTTTGGAAAAAACTGAACTTCTTTCTTCTTCGTTAAAACCGCAAATTTTCTCACTTTGATACAAAGAAACTGCACCGGATGAAAAAGAAAGATAAAAAAGAAGGTGAAGTGCGTTGGGCAGAATTGGAGAAGGTGGGAGAAAGCATGGCATGATGCTATGTATTTTCAGAGGAAAGGGAAGGTTTGCATATGAAACTGGAACGGAGAATAGTGAGGGCTTCATTGTGCATGGCAGTGGCGGTTTCGAAGTTGCCGACGACGGAAGTGGAGGTCTGACGAAATACTGCTTGGATCGAAGGTCGGAGCCACCTTGGCAATGACAGTGCAACGTTGGTGACTGGGAAGAGGTATGGCGGTGGCGGATCTAAGGATGTTAGGTGGAGTTTTTGATAGCGACGCGATTGGTGATGACAACGGTAACGTTAAGTGGTGGGTGGTGAGGAAGGCGGGCTCAGTTGTTGAACACTGGAGCAAGGCAAATGTGTGAGCAGGCATGATGGGATGAAGGGAAACAACAAGATGGAGGCATGCAAGGACATTAATAGTGGTTGTTGGCATAAGACAGTGGTGTTACGGGGCATATCAATGAATAGGAAGGGTCCGATATGAAGAGAGGAGTGTAGCAGTTGTTCGCATTTTACAGTAAGGATCGAATTTTATTTATTTATTTGCGTGAGTGGTTTGAAGGCACAGTAGATCAAACAACCGAAAAGAAGGGAAACGTAACTGAGAGACAGAGGCTTCAAATTTTTTGAAGTGGGAAGGAAATGCATGGTAAAAGTAACAGGCATACAGGAGACGCTGCAGGTTTTGGTCGAGCCATTTTGCTATGTAAATTAAGACGAAGCGCGCTGAAGATTAGGGAAATTGGAACAAAGTGGGATAACAATTTGGGTACAACAGTGAGCAGAGGTCAGGAATGAAACATTTATAACCACAAATTAATTAATATTTAAAAGTGAAGTCGGGCAAAATGGAATTTGAGGACGTGGTAGGGTTGTTTGCAATCTGGAATGAAGAGGGACTTGGGTTTATCTTTGTGAACAAGGAACAGAATCATGGGTCAAGGAACTGAAATAAAAAGAAGTACAGAGTGATCGGCAAGTATTGTTAAAATAAGAAATATATGGTTAATTATGATTTTTAAAGTTAATTAGTTTAACAATAACCGTATACTTATATCACATGTTAACAGGCGCTAAACGAAGGCAGTGAGCATGAGCAGAGCAGGACGAAGAGGAGTGTTGAAATCGTATTGTTAATTCTCTAAACCAAAGTAATTAGGAATAATAATTATATAATTAAAGTAATTAATTTATTTAATTTAACATATACTTATAAAAATTATAATTTGTGCATATATTGTCAGAATTAGACGAAATCAATTGCGTTGGGAATGTATCGAAAATTACTGCATTTTGGAACCATTATGGAAAGATCTGGAAGCAGCTGCAGATTTTGATTAAATTAAATGCTAGTCTAATTTAATTAAAAACCGAACCGCTTAGCGACAATGGAAATTCGGTGAGTTAAGCTCGCTTTGTTCTTCCCATTTACATTTTATATAAATTGGGTTTTCATTTTGTGTGCTTTGATTGCTAATGGTTGCCTATTTGCTAGTCATATATTTATTTGTTGATTTAACTAATGACATCAAACCATCGTTTAATTTCATTGAAATACCAAATCGTTATTTTAATGATTGGACCCAATGAAGGTAACTTACCTTATTGGTCACGTTTATAAAATAAACCTGTTTAATTGTTTGAATTGTTTTGTTAATTGGTTGATATAAATTGTCGTTATTTACCGTTATAGAAATTATCAGTTAAATGGAATTGAATAATCTGATTGGGGATAACCAATTTGAATACAGGGAAGAATAGGTTGGAGGGATCCAACGGGATTCCTCTAATATATTGTTTATTTTCATATTATCATATATGAACTGATCTGATTGAGTGATTGATTTGACTGTTGATTGTTGATTTAAAATTCAACATTTGTTTAGTTTAAACCAATGGGCAATATTGGTACGTAAGTGGCAACATATGGCCTATAAAATCAATTGTTTTGTTCATATTGATTTACGGTCAGGTGAATCGATAGAACTGAAGTTATAAAATTTATTTTATAACTGGGAATAGATTTTGAAATATATTATTTTGAATAAAAGTTTGTTAAAAGAAATGAATATTTATTTTTATAATTAATTATTAATTGATTTTGTAAAGTAAATTCTGATGTTAATCAGATTTATAAACAAGTGAATAGAAATTAACGTTATGGTTAAGTTTAGGATAATTGTTTTGTTAAGAAACAATTAAGTGGAAGTTATTTAAATTAATTATATTATTAATTAATTTAAATGGAAAACGAATTGGAATCGTTAACGAGATAACCGTGTTTTGAATAACTAAGTCGAATGTTTTATTTGGAATTGATCATTAAATTAGTCTGATTTGAATTAATCTAATAAAATAGTTTAATGAATATTTTTTAATTTTATTAAGGTTTTAAAAAGGGACCTACTACTTATTTTAGTTATTAAAGAAATTAACAAGGGAAGTAGTTAATGATTGAAATAAATTATTTATTTATTTAATAATAATTTAGAAAATTACTTTTTAATTGAATTCATTTAAAAAGTGATCGAAGGTGAAATGAAATCTAATTTATTGGTGGAAGGAGTTTATGAACAAGTTTTTTTAAACCTGAGTTTTATAACATAGTTATAGAAGGAATTTTAAGCATATACGATAACTTAAAATAAATGTTACTTGAATATTGGAATTAATTGAAAGCTAATTAAGATAAAAGGGTTTATAATAAACCAGTGTTATATAAATGAGATTCAAGATGTTAAAGCGTTAATTTTAAATTAACGTTATTTAATAATGGGATTAAGTAAGAAGGGGGAATTAAAGTAAGATTTCCAAAGTAGGAATGGTTGAATCGATTTAAAAAGGAATTAGTAAAGGTGAATTTGGTGAAAGAAGTGGGTCGTAGGATTTTGTAAACAAATCCTAATCATAAATGAGTTTGGTTAAAGAGGCAGAGTTAAAAGTGGTTTTTTATAAAGAAATTACTTGATTATGGAATTAAAAAATATGGATTTTATTCGAAAAAGAGATTTTCAAAAAGTAAGAAGGTTTACAAAACTGTATTTTGAATAAAATAGTCAAATGGAATTTGTTTTGAGACTGGAATGAAATATTGGTTTTCGGATTACAATTTATATTTATCTTTAGATATGAACATTGTTGATCAAGGTCTGAGAGGTAATTAAAATACACCAACTTGAACGACATCAGGATTATCCGAGGATGATATTAGTTGTAATGGTAAAAGGGGTTGGTGATAATTTATTATTTCCATTAAAGAAATAAAAATGCAACGTTTAATGAAAATTTGGAAAATATATAATGAGGATTTCAAAGTGAAAAGGGGTTGCATGAAATTATAACGGTATTTCCGAGTTAGAAAAGGAAACATAAAGTTGAGTCCTATTCTATAAAGAATAAGCTTGGATTATTGTTGTCAAGTAATGAAATAAAAGATATTTCGTAACATTGTTTTATGAGTAATAAATTGAATTGATTTCCAATATTTAATAATAATGTGGCTAAAGTTTGAAAGTGAAAATAGAAAATTGGATATGATATAGGATTTTTTTAAGTATTAAATTGAATTTGTTTAAAGAATAATCTTATGTTAAATAAGAAGCGAAAAGCTATTTTTGTTATATCGAAATATTTAAGAGTTTTAAATTTACATTTGTTTTAATTAAAAGGCCAAGTGATGTTGAATACTGAACCAGTGAACTCATTGGATTATCATGATTGAATCACCGTTTATTTTGATAGTTAAATAACCGATTATCAAATCTGTCCAATAAGATTGTTGGAACGGAAAGACCGGGATCGAATTTATATTCGAAAACCATTCCGACCAAAAAATGCGTGAAGATGTTAGAAGATGATCGAGATGGAGCATTGAAGACCGTAGATCTTCATAAATGGGAGAAATACTAATAATCTCTGATGTTGCAACCATAGATAAACTGTGATTTTGTCGTTGTTGAACCTACGGATTTGCAAGGACTACTCGCTACTGATCTATAGGGTGATTCCTAGGTTGCAGTAGGAGAGTACCTTCGGTTCATCCTGTTCCTGGATGACTTGTATGGACGGATGTCTGACAGAGTATTTCCAAAGGGATCGCGTACGTTGATGTATTCAAATGTGCCATAGTTGGGTAGCTCTCAACTAGAGTATTTTTGTGGACATCAACTAGTGATATCTGGCGGATCTAACGATGTGGCATTTAAAGTGAATGATGACCAGATATTCTAAAAGAAAAATGCTGATCTCAAGCCTCTCAACTGGGAAATGACAAAAATTGGGCAGGCAGCATGGCTATGTGGGTTGCTCCCATTAGGGTGTATAATCACCTATCTAGAGAAAATCCATTTCCTTCTTAAATATATTTCGACACTGTACCTTTCGGGAAACGATGGTTTGAGCCCAACCGTTGGTGATATACATTCGATACACTCAAGAAAAATGAGTGGTTGATCATGTGTGGGCCGGGTTGCAAGACGTTCTTGTTGAACCCAGTGTATTCCCCTCTAGACATACACTATCGGCAGGTGGTCCCATACCTTGTCATAGTCGGAATCCAATCTCCAATAAGCGCCCGTGGTTTTGATTGTATACTATATATGTGGAGCGTGAGATGCAAGTGTTCTTTTAGATTGATATTTACTTGTATTTACACTATTATAATATCAGATAAGATATTGATTACAAAAAAGTTTTGGGTTATCGTAATGTAAAAACCGTCCGTATTTATGTGTGGATTTGGTCTTACGATTATCCTTTTCTTTCGAAAAGATTTTGAACTTTAAAATCATGTTGGATGATCCCCTTTAATACAGTGCGAGTTTTTCTCACTCTGGTTCACCAGACTGACCCGGTGTTTGTAATGCTCGGGTTAGGCCGGCTTGTACAGGTTCAGTTTGTCGAATGCTGTGAAGAGACGAGCTGGAAGAGTTCAGACATATGATATTATATAGCTACTATTCCGCTGTGTGTTTATATATGAGGACATGTTATTATAACCATCCAAATGTGTGATGTACTCTGATATTGTAAGTAGTTTTAAAAGCTCTTAGTAAAGATTTACTTTTATGCTATATTTTGTTCCGCTGCAATGTGAGACTCTGATTCTGTGTTGTGTGTTTCTTCTTCTTCTATTCTATCTTTCTTTCTTATCTCACTCTCTAATTTCTTTCTAATAACATTCCGGTGTTTGAAAGGTCGGCATGAGATACGAAGTTGTATTATGTCGATTTTCGAGGCCAAAAATCCTTGGATCGTTACAGCACCCGAGTTTGCAAGGTAAAAACAAAACCATGGGTCAGCCAAGGAATGGTGTGAGAAACTTAAAAAGTTGTTTTTAGGTTTATTTTAAAGTGAGGTATATCACAGAACCACGCCGTATAATATGGAACGGGTTTTCTCCACATGAATTCCGGTACACAAAAGTCTGCAATGCTTTTTGGAGAGTGAAGCTATCATAAGACTCACATCCCATCCCATAATGCAAGCGCACACCATTAGGAGCAAGTTTTACCTTACGATAACCAAATATGCTTGATTCACGAAAACATATTGATATTAATATTAGTGTCTAATGTGGAAAACACTTTCGAAAGTAAATGTATAAATCTTAGCCAGTATAATTCCCTATCACATTATGTTGAGGTATAGGTTTACATCTAAAACCGTAATGGCTCGTATTAGTAATTTGGTGCCAACAATGACCAAGCAAAGGATCTTCTTTTTCCATAGGTGGGTACACCTCTAGAGTGATGTCGCTGGGAGCTAAACAACCCCTGTGCTCAAAAAGTCGGTCCACCTCTTTAACTGGGTGGAATTCGGGTTACTCCTAAACATAACGTTCCCAATCGTAACCGACCTTTATCTAAGGCGCCTCGACCCATCATCAACATAAGTAAATTGTCTGGGATCCATACTATAACATCACCCTTTATCTAGAAGAACGGTACACTTATAACTTGCCGCGCACATTCTGTTTTCGATCATTTTCGAGTTGTGAGGCCCTAAAGTCACGTTCCACAAAGCAGTGCTTTTCAACAAAAGATTTTATCTATCAACCATTAGCACTTAGCATGCCACATTTTCAAACCACAACATATATCAGTATATATTAATATATAACCCTTTGATACATATGTCCCAGAGGAGGGTGTTAAGCTAAAAGGATAGATCCCCCTCCACCCAACTGATGTATCATCAGTAGAAACCAATTTATTATACCATAAAATACAATATCAGACATACATCCAATACAAGTTTATTCTAGGTTTTGAACAAAACTGAAGGCACTTTATTCCATGACCCCGCTAGGATGCGAAAGCCGTTGCAACCTGAATCGCTTCAAGTATGGTTAGATTGGTGTTGCTTAAATCTCAATATGGGAGCTACCCGTATGAAACATTAAGAAGCAATCCATCTGATGTGAAGAGTTCAGGTCTTCAATCACTGTCATCAATATCTTTGATTGCTCTATCTCGTCGTATAATTATTCAAAATGGGTTAAACCCAGACTTTTTGAAATAATTAGCATCTAGTTAAAATCCTTTGGATATCAAATTTCCAATAGGTATCCTTTAAATTGGATTTTACTTTAATTAGTTGGATTTATTCTCAAACTTAGTTAAGCCATTAGATTTCCAAATCATCTTAAAAATACCTTATTAACCATATAGGTTAGCGCATCTTTTAAAACCAATAAGGATCATATCCGAGATGTACTAAGTCTCATTTTCTTAAGTTATTAACTCGAATCACTATTCCCTTCTCATCTTATTCATCCCATGGAGCAAAACTAGCAATACTCCATATTTAATTTTCGTTATATTTTGGTAGGTTTTATTACCTTTATTAATTTCAAACTTTAATCCAAACCTTATTAAAGATTAAATCTTATCTTTATGTGAAAATATGCTTACTAAAATTCAAATCATTCATTAACCATAATTATGCTAATTTATTTGTAACTTGATCATATCTTTTGCTCAAAGTCGTACTTGCAATTTCTTAATCTTTTTGTTAGGGAAATGCCAACTTATCTTTTAAACGATCTTTTAACTTTGTTCCCGTTATAATTTGCTAGGGGAAATTCTTTCATTAAATATGTATATTCAAGTTTAGTGAAGATTTATCTTCGAATTAACTTGGAAAATCATCATTTCCTTTAAATGGGTTAAAGAACAAATGTTATTTAAGACAATTTCACGATAAACCAAAAATCGTACTTTCATTCTAAATGAAATCTTCACGGAAATCATATCAGCTCATAATCAATATGAATTCCCCGTGTCAGATTAATACTATAAGCAGAATAACGACAAAGCCTTTTAAATTCCTTAAATAGTTAAGGTCTTCATTCACGGAGATTCATCTCAATTATCACCAAATCGACTCTCATTCAACTCCAATTTAATTCATCAATTGGAAAACTTAACTTTGTTACATACTTTTCAAATCCCAAAATATCTTAAAATCCTTATTTTAATATTTTAGATATGTTTGCAAAGCCCTTGGATAACATAGGTTATATCAAAACCTTTTTACTTCAACACATTCCATAACTTGTTGCAAATAGCGTTGTTAAAACAACTTATTTGCATAAAATAGCTTTTATCTTTTCAAAACTTAGTATATTTAATCCAAATTACTTTTAAATTATTTATTATGATTTACCCAATTTATCCCTATTTTCAATAATTTAAAAATAGCTTATTTTATAAAAATCCGATTTTCATCCCAGAACAGCACCGATGCAATTTTCCCACATTTCACTTAAATTCATATATTCAACTTATTTGAATATTATAATATTATTTAAATTATTAAAATAATATTATTTTTCAAACTTTATCTTTTGAAACTCAAAATTTTCAAATATCAAATTAGAAAATAAATAAAGCTAACGAAGCCATAAAAGTCAGGTTTGGACTTTGTTAGCATAGAGTACTAAACTTCACTTTTTTTATTTATATCAAAACTGATTTATTAAATTTTCAAACTTTGACTAGCCTTTATATGTTCAAAACTTATCCAATTTCGAAGTTGTCTTTACAAAAGTTTCTTGTTTTCAACTTAATTTAATTTTTACGAAAACTCGAATATAAAATTTGAAATTTTATTTTTTAGCCTTATTAACTTGAATAGAATATTTAATAAGTGGATGACAATCAGGTTTATGATGATATGGAGAAGGACATAGAATTGGAAGTGGATGATGAATTGGAAGACTGTGTAGAAGTAGATGATTCTAACAATGATAGCTTAGAAAAATGATGAAGGGGATATTCAAATCAATGAAAATGAAGTTACAGAGGAAACAAATGATAACATAAGAGACAGAGAAGCAAGATTTATAAAAAAGGAAATGCACAAGAAATGGAAACGTCGGATGATAAAGGGGGTGATCCAATTGGTAATAATAATGTGAATGATGACATGAATTATTAACATGCATTGCAAAAAGTGACATGTTCACTAATAATTAGCAAGTAGAGCTAAGCATCAATTATGCTGAAGGTAGTGAAGTGGGTATTGGTAAAAGCATGGTTAACAATGCACTTGCTAAAGTGCATGACCATACCACTCTAACTACTTAAGAAATGAAGTGGTACAACGCAAAGAAAATTTGAATGACTCATCTGGCAAACTTAATGTGCAAGAAAATGCATCACCTTACAAGAAAATAAGAACCCCCAATGCTTATAAATCCCCTCCACCATTACCAAGCAAAAAAAGTGATTCTCATGATAAACTGAGCAAACAACATACCAAAAGCATAGTCATTATCAAAAAGAACACTTCAACAAAAAACAGCTAAAAGGAAAGCTTTCTGATTCCCTATTAGCAGCATCTTATCCTGGATATGCAAACGCATCTGCTCCTACAACTAGAAGCATGGCAAATGAAATCAACTCCTCCATGGTTGATCATTGACACAAAAGATTAGAGTGTGGAAGGTAAGAGGAGCCCACAGTGGCATGAAACTTGATCAACGTAAGATACTTATCAATGAAAATAATCTGAGCATTCTTGCCATTGTAGAAACTAAGATGAATGACGAGTTAACTTCTCGTGCTGCTCATTATATTAACCATTCTTGGAACATGATAAGCAATATTGATATAGCCCCTTATGGTAGGATTCTAATTATTTATGATCCTCAAATACATCAGCTGTCAAAAATTGATTCTTGTAGATAAGTGATACACTATCATGATTGGCATATACTGTCATGATTGGCATATATTGTAATGACATGCCTTTTTGATTGCTCTAAATCGGTATTTAAACCAACTCAGACCATACAAAACGACAGATAGTTATTTAGCTTACAGGGCTTAAACAGAAAACATACACAGAATCACAGTACACACTATTTGTAGCGGAAATTTATTTATACAAGAATATCTGAATTTACAAAAATATGTTTATTATACAGCGGAAGAATTTATAAATACTGTACATGATTTTAAATAAAATAAAAGTTTACGGTTTGACGGGCTTGCGCGCGTGTAAGCGTCTTATGTCTTCACGTTCCTCTCCAGTTTTGCGAGTCAAATATGTTTAAATCTAGAACACTTAGGACCTGATCTGAGCGTTACATGCAAAACATAAAACACTCGAGTCGGGATTAATCATTTGTTCAAGTAAATTAACTTCAATAGAAACTGAGATATAATAGTTAATCCTCGTATCAGTCAGATGCCAAACACAGTGGTGTAGTGTCTGTGCTATATCTGTGTTTATGTCAGGGCCAAATAGTCACGGAAGCCTGCATGTACACACGTGTGCACTGCCTTAGCATTCCGCAAACAAGAAAAATAATCGGTGTGATGAGAATCACAAAGTGTGCAAGAATATGCAATTTAACAGGCCAGCAAGAGTATAAAGTTAACCCAATACATAGCGGGGGTAAATATCAAAGGTCAAGGGAAGTCGGGGTGCAATGATAACACAGCTAACCAAGACATAAAGTACATGCCACACAACATATGTGTGCAACAACATACTCTCAAACAGAAGTATGGACAAGATCACTTGCACAAACTCAATTCAGCAATGAGTGACAAAATGCATGAATCATACAGGTTTTGGGTGTAGTAAGGTTACATAGTTGACAGACCTACAATAGAGTCGGCACAATGACAAATTTAGTAATGATAGTAACAACCATATTCATAGAAGTGTTACCTCAAAATGATTATATGATCAAATTCAGGTGTGTATACAAGGTGATAGGAATCCAGCAGTGCAAATACATGTGTTCAAGCGACGGGGTACATGTTTCAAGTGTGTAGACATGGTTCAATTCCACAGCATAACATTATGTGAAAATGGGGACATAATACACGGATATACAGTGAATTTAAGCTTGTGAATTCAACCCAGGTTCCAGGTAAAATTTCGTATTTTATTTTCTTTAATATCGTTAAAATGAAGTAGTCATATAATCGGTGAGACAAGTGTAGCCTCAGTGCGAGCACATAAATGGGAATGGCCAAAAAGTTACAGCAGATTAGGCTATGAAGAATGGAAACACTAATGAAGCAAATACATTTATGCAATTAAAATGTGCAGGTGCTTCTCACTTGTAAACAGGTATGATAACATGTCCAAGACCTATGTATGTCTATACATACTACACGTTGTTTCAAGCATTCGTATATAAACTTCAATTCACAACACAATTTTTTTAACCCGTACTTGCAATGTGTGTACCATGGACACTTATGTCACACACACACACACAGATATATATATATATATTAATGTCTTATGCACAGTGACACTTTCTGTGTATAGCTTAAACTGGTTTTCCGCGTAGCATGATATGTACTTATACTAACCAATTACCATAATTGAAATGATTTTTAATATATATAATGCAGATTTCGATAAACAACTCCCATATACCCTCAACTTCTATTTCTTACTGCAATAAGTTACAGATTTTTCCTAGGCTCTGTTTCTTCTTTAATGTGTGTGTGTGTGTGAAACAGTTTCAATTTCCCTTGTTTATTGCATAGGTGTGATATACATAATCACGTGTAAACGCATGAAGAAGCTACAAAATCCAATATATATTAAAGAATTTATTTTAAATGGGCTTAAAATTTATGTTTACTCATGACAACAACAAGGTGATAAATGTGAGACAAGGAACAGTGTTGGATCATATGAAATGGACAAGAATATCTTAATAAATGAAATGCAAATACATGTATATGTTC
Organism: Allium sativum; assembly: GCA_030737875.1. Classification (NCBI taxonomy): domain Eukaryota; kingdom Viridiplantae; phylum Streptophyta; class Magnoliopsida; order Asparagales; family Amaryllidaceae; genus Allium; species Allium sativum. Next base: position 439,941,434 of record CM060912.1, read on the forward strand.
ATTTTCAAGTCAACTGGGCAATATGCTTGTCTAATATTCAAGCTACTACAGGACATTTTAAAATGCGGCAATTTTCATGACATAAGCTATATTGTAGTAGCTTTCTTATAACATAGAAGCTTCAGCAAAGACAGTAGTGGCATATCAACAAGGTGGTAAAACCCGAGTTCCCAAGCCATGAGTTTTAAAATATAGGCACAATCTAAGACCCATAGGCTAAAATGGTAACACGTGACAGAATAGGCATTTCGAAGCATAACAAGATGAAATCCAAGCCCAAAATCTACTGCCAGGCAACCAAAAAAACAACCAGAAATTCAGTAACACAATCAAATCCAACCAACTATTTAATTCTAGGTTCTAAAGAAGTTAAAACACTTGAAGGTGAATTAATCGTAAGCATAAGTATACTAAACAGTAGAAAGGAGGCGCAGAGGTTGGATTGGAACAACAGTGGCTACTGGATGTGAGACGACGTTAAGGAATCTGGGATGCAGTGAGCGTTGGCTAGTTGAAGCCGGCTAAGCTACAAGCGGTGACTGGCCAGAAAGATGGTTGAGCGAAAGGAAGAGGGATGAAGAGGCAGAGGAGGTTCTGGTGGCACGAGGAAGGCAGCGGCTTGCGGTGTGGATGGATTGAATTTGGGTGGAAACTGATTTGGGGAAAACATTCGGCCATTATTTTTGGATTTGGGAAAGTGTACTGCAAAAGGACTAAGTTTGTGCTTTCTAACACCATAGCATGGCAGCCAACAGCATAAAACTGGGTGCATTTAGTTTCACATGGTGATTTAATGCTAAAGGCACCATGTTTTATACTTTTGGCTACCACGTCATGATATTTGAAAGCACAAAAAGAGGTGCTTTTAGCAGTACACGGGAAAAGATTCAATTTTGGGTAAAGGAACGATTTTTGGGGAAAACGACTTTGACTTGGGGAATTTAAGGAGTATACGGCTGAAGAAAAAGAAAAGAAAAAGGAGAAGGCGCGTGGTGCAACAGGACATGTGTAAACAAATTCACCAAAGTTACAACAAATGTCAAGAACAAATTAAATGAATAAACAAGAGTATATACCCATATTTTGTACAATGTACATACATGAAATATACCCATTCAAACACAAGTTTCAAATTAAATTTCAAAACCAAATTCAAATTTACATGAATTAAATAAATTCTCAAACAAGATGGAAAACAAATTTATAACTTCACAAAAATATATTTAAATTAGTTTGAAATATTAACATTGTTCAATTTACAAAACTTATTAAATCCAAAAATCAATATTTTTTTCAAATACAATACCTAAACAAATCCAATCAAACAAATTTATTCAGTTATAATCTTAAGTAAATTTTAAAACCAAAATTCCAAATAAAACAAAATAAATAAATCCTCAAGTTAAATTGAAAATCAAATTTATAATTTCTCCAATGATATATTTTAATTAATTTAAAATATTGCTAATGCTTAAATTAAATAGAGTTATTCAAATCAAATAGAATTTTAAAAGATACAAATTGATTTAAATAATTTCTCAAACACTATATGTACATCAATTAGTTTAAAATACCAATATTGTTTAATTTAACAAATATTTAAATCGAAAGAAAAATTAAATTTATACATACATAATTTATTTTAATTAAAATAAAATAGATTAAATTCTTAATTTCTAAATCCAAATAAATTTCAAATTTTAAGAATTAAAAAATCTTGGTTCGTTACATATACCTACTGCCACCTCTTATTACTTATCTTTTGTTTATGCTGACAATGCTGTTATAGCTAGAGAATCTTTGCTTCAGAATTTTCCTAACTGGAGGCAAGAAACACACCCATGGATTATATGCGAGGATTTTAATTACTGCATTGAACTAGGTGATAGAAGAGGTGGTAATTCACTTTCTATTAATGAAATTAGTCCCCTAAATCAACTCTTGACGGATGCTAATCTTAATGAGATTAAGACAACTGGAGCCTACTACACATGGAACAATAATAAAAGAGATGGCATAAGAACCTTCACAAAGATTGATTGTGGTTTTTGTAACTCTTCTACATGACTGGTTTGGCCAGAGCTTAACAATCACAAACTAGTACCTTTATTATCAGACCACTTTCCTCAAATAATTACCTTTGGTACTGAATTTAAGAGAGGCAAACCATCATTTAGATTCTTCAATAACTGGGCTGAAGAAATAGATTTCAAATCTGTTGTTGAAAACAATTGTAAAATTCATGTCATAGGAAACCACATGTACATTCTTTACAAAAAGATCAAAATTACTAAGGATGTTGTAATAACCCGCAAATTCTGAGCCACTTTAAAAAAAAATTATTTTGACAATTTTAGCGAATTTTGATTATTTAAAATGAATTATTTTAAATAATATCGACGAGGAATTTGTTTTGAATATAATTCGAACGTATATATTATCGTTAGAATATAAATATTTATATATAATTATAAATAGAATTGAAAATGGCGCGGTAGTTCGATAATTCGATTTCAAACTTCAATTGAATGTACCGGGTGCAAAACAATCCGGATTTTAGTGAAACCAAAAACATTAGGATCTAATTGATAATATCTTTCCAACGAATCCGAAAAATCAAGATTTCATAGCGGGAATCAAAAGATATGTCCAGTTGAAAATTCAGAATAGTCGCTATGGAATTCAGGCCCTTAAAAATGGGAATTTTGCAAACGACCTCGGATTTCGACGAAACCACTTTTGTTGGGTCCGTGTTGTCAAATTATTGCTAGGTTCCAAATTTCATAATTTTTCGAATCAATATGTGAGCGTGGCAAAGGAAAACGCGTTTGACCAGTTTCAGTTGATTTTAATCGACTGGAAAATGGCCATTTTTCCAACGGTCTCAGAATTCGACGAAATTAGTTTTGTTAAGACCGTATCGTCAATACGAAGCTAGAAAATATTTTTCTAGAATTTTTAAAGTTAATATGTGACCCCGGTAATTTGAAATGTACGTTTAAAATTCAATATAGTGATTTAAATGTAAATTTAACGGAAACTGAATCAAACGATCAAATCAACCTACGATACATATCCCATTGTGTTCGGAATAGGGGTAATATGCTATGGACGATAGGCGGTGGGCCTCGTTTCGAGGTCTTAAGTAAAAGTCAACTTTTTGAAAATAAAATAATTAAATTAATTAAAAATTTAAAACCCCCTTCCTCCTTTCCTTATACTCTGCCCCCCCCTGATATTTTCAATTCAGAAAAACGAAATAAAAAAAAAAGGAGAAAGACGATCGCTCCACCAGGGAGGCCGCCGCCAAGCCTCCTGGCGCCGCCGCGCCAAGCGCAGCCCCCCCCCCCCCCACGGCGCCGACACCCCCCCGCTTCCCTCTCCCATCTACCTCGCGACAGTCCCTCCCCGTCGCCACCTTCCCCTCCTCCTCCCACGACCACAGCCCCCCCTTTTCTTCCACCGATCCTCCTCCTTCGCCTGAGCGATGGCGCACCCCCCCCCCCCCTCTCTCTGTAAGTCTTTTTTTTATTATTTATTTTATTTTATTTTATTTTATTTCTACTTTCTTTTATGCAATTAGTTTAGAAATTAAACTAGTATGGTTTTAAAAACTGAAATATATTTATATATGTATTTAAAAGGCTAAAGGTATGATTTTTTATATAAGGAAGAGGTAGAAAAGATTTTTATTCAAATAAAAATAAGATCTTCATATTTTTAAAGTAATAAAAATATGATCTTTATATTTTTAAAGTAATAAAAATATGATTTTTATATTTTTAAAGTATTAAAAATATAGTCTTTACTATATATATGATATAAAAATATGATTTTTGTTTATGTAGAGAAGTGAAAATATAATTTTTACATGATAGGAATATTAAAAATATCATCTTTATATAGGAAGCAAAATAAAGACGATATTTTTAAAAGTGAAAAGACGATATTTTTAAAAGTGAAAAGACGATATTTTTAAAAGTGAAAAGGCGATATTTTGGTATGAGTAGTGAAGTAAAAATATGATTTTTACTTTGAGAAAAATATAATTTTTACATTATAGAAAAGGCAAAATCCTTATATGGAAAATAGCGTGGTAAAAATATAAATTTTATCTGAATAGCGAAGTAAAAATTCGATTTTTCTATATTGAAAAGTGAAGTAAAAAAAAATGATTTTTCCTTATATGAAGTTGAATAGAAAAATATGATTTTTATAATTAAAAAGGTATAATCTTTATATAGATAGTAACGGTATAAAAATAGAATTTTTCTCTATAGAAATAGCGATGAAAATTCTATCTTTACAAATATGAAATAGCGATGAAAATTCTATCTTTACAAATATGAAATAGCGATGAAAATTTTATTTTCACAATATGAAGTTAGCGATAAAAATATGATCTTTATATCATAGGAAATATAAAATTGTGATTTTTATATATACAGTGTATACGGGCGACGAAAGTAACAAAAGAGGCGATAACAATGAAGATTTCTATAAAAGAAATGTCGTGAAGTTGGATAGCTATTGGTGAGAACTTCTCACCTTTCAATTTCTTTTTCTAATTATATATATATACTAGGATGCAGACGGTGCTTAGTAGCACCCGACACCCGTCATCCACAGACCATGGATGGCTTGTTTGTTTAATTGTTTGGATGTGTAATTAGTTAGATGATTTGATTTGAAATTGAATGGTTTGGTGAAATGAAATTGATTTGATTGATGGGTGAATGGCGTGGGCCTTCACTAGACCGGGGATAAGGCTAGGCCTTGTTCCGTTTCTAGTATCGTGCCGTTATGCCGCCGAAATTTTCTAAAATATGTTAGAAAAATAAAAATATCATTTTTATTGAATAAACGAACTGAATAGAAATTCATGTGTTAAAATAAAATATTTTATCGTTAAAAATATAATTTTTAACGTGAAAGTGAATAAATGAATATTTATAAACAAATCGGTCGATTTGTTTATATACACTGATTTGACTGATACCGATTGGGACGATAAATTTTACACGTCGCCCAACTGCACAACTAAAATCTGTGTTTGATTGTTTGAAACCCCACACGGGTGTTGGGATGAAATTTGATGTTCACTCATCCTGATGGATCAAATATGTCGATCGATCGATTGACAGGCTGTTATAAGCGTCAGATATCTATATTTGATGCTTATACAGTGTAGTGCACTTTGGTTGATGGTTGATTATTTATCAATGCTATTATATACATGTGTTGTATGGAATCCATATAATTAACATTATATGGTGATTGATTGGGCCTCATTCCAATCGGGAAAATAATGAATATTATAAAGGAAAATTCATGTGTTGAATCTATTCATGTGTTGAGTGAAATATTTTAATAATCAAATTCACATCTTTATCATATTTACAATTAGAATCTACTTCTCAGTAGGAGTCTAATTGAAAATCAAACGATAGATACCATAGTTTTATAAAATATTTTACATAACAAAAATAGTGATGTGTTGACAGTACTCATGTGTTGAGATTAGTCGTGTGTTGGAAGAAATATAGATTCATGTGTTGAATGGAATAAATATTCATTTGTTGGATAGAATAAAGAAGTTTGGAAAAATATAAAGCCGTGTTGATTAGAGATGCGTTATTTTGACGCGAACGATATTTATATCGATTTTATTCGTTGAATAATGAATATTGAAAAGTGATTTCAAAATTAAATATTTCGAAATGAAATTCAAATTGAATTAGATTAAAATTCGAATTGAATAGGAAGCGAATTTGAATTCGTATAAAATAGAAATGAATTCAAATTGAATTAAATTGAAATTGAAATTGAAATTTAAAACGAACTGAAATTGAATTGAAATCAATTTGAAACGAATTTGAATTGAATCAAATAGAAGATAAATTCGAATTGAATTGAATTGAAACGAATTTGAATTTGAATTGAATTGAAATGAACTCGAATTGAATTGAAATCAAATCGATATGAAATTGAAATAGTGTTGAAATGGTTTTGAAAACGATTTATAAAATACGTTTTAAAAAGGAAATCGACGGAATATATAATATATATATATATATAATGGCCTGAATAGAACGCGCCGCGCTGCGGCAATTCGTGAATTTCGACCATTGACTACGAATTGACGTTGCGGGAGATCCGACCGTTGGATTCTCCTAAAACTGGAACCGTTGGGTTCGTATCGAAAAGAGCTTTCCAATGAATATTAGAAATTTGAAATCTAACGGTTGGATTTGGAATTATGTCCAAATCAAATTCGAAAAAGGTCGCTGTAAGTGCAGTTCGATGGCCGTTGTTGGAAATCGACTGTACGGGCCTTGATAAAATTATTAAAAATATTAATAATTTGTGTAAAATCATAATATGTGAATTGGAAAAAATTGGGATGAAGAATTCCACATTTGAAAGGATAAAAATAGATTTTTATCGAAATGAACTAGTTTTGAGCTAGAATTAAAATCAATTTATTTTTTTAGTAAATAAATTGAATTTGAAGTGATTCTAAAAATAATCAATATTCCCAATACGTGGATTGGACTGGAGTTGAATCGAAACTATCTTTGGGATATTTCGATGTTGGATTTCGTGACTATACAGATATTGTTGTGGGAATTTGAAAGATATATTTTATATCGTTATTTCCGATACGATATTTGTTGGTTTCAGAATTTGATATTGAATATAAGCCGATATATTTCCTATTCAGAGCCTTGTATTTAATATCAAATGTGATTTGGGTTTATCGTGAATCATGTTTTAGACGACATTGGTTCTTTAACCCAGTTAATTGCAGGATGTTGATTTTTGAAAAGATTAAAACTAAGTGGAGTTTTAATGAATCTTTAATTAGATTAAAAATGTGAATTGATAATTTAAATTATCAAATCTGAAAAGTGATCGAGAGTGGAGTATCACCAGTTTCTCCAAAGCGATAGTTAAATCTTTAATTAGATTTGAACGTGAAATGGTAATTAATTTTACCGATAACACTGTGGTGTTAGATATGGAGTATTACCAGTTTTGCTCCATGGGATATATAGGTTGGGATTGGGAAATAAAATAAATAATTACTTCGGTGTGGTTCGCTAATCCCGACTAGTTTGGAAAACCATAAAATGGTTTGAAATGATATCCAAAGGAAGATTAAAGAATAAATTTAGAAGAATTTATCTTGGATAAAATTAATGGGAACCTTTCACTAAGAATGTGATTTTGTGAATAAAAGAATATTCTGAATTGGAATGAGGCATTCGTTGTGTTTGTGTAACATTTGTTTATCATATACGTGGGTTATTCAGGAAGGCCGGGTTTATACCCATTTTGAATAACCGATTCGACGAGATGTCGAAGATGAAGACGGTGTTTGAAGACCGAAAGTCTTCACATCGTTTGGGTGATTACTGATGATCTTGATTGGGCTGTACACCCAGGATGAGGGAATCAGTTGGTGATCGTCCAGACGTACTTGGAGATGGATGGATATGCAAGGAAAGTGCCTCCGGTTTCGTTCAGACCCAGAACGAACTTGTAAATGGATTGTGTGTCTGACATTGGATTTTATTCTGTGTTGATTGATCTCTATTAAATATACATCTGTTTGGCGGCGGAGAATTTATTCTCTTGCTTAACGCCCTTCTCTGAGACGTACGAGCTCAGAGGTTGTATATCGATGGACATCAGTCGCATGGAGTGAATTGCCAATGTGGCACGCGTAAGTGGCAATTGATCAAGGCTTCTGGTGAAAAGCAAAGTCTTGTGGTTGATGATCAAAGCACGGCCTGTGTGGCATAGCTTTGTGTATAACGTGAATTCGCGAGCCTCACACCTCGGTATGAGTCAAAAACGGGAGACGGACCGCTGGGAGAGCACGACGTTTCTTTCTAGCTAGGGTGGTGTCAGTGACCTACCAGCCCTGACATTTATATACTTTACACCTGTGTGGTTGTTGGATACGAGGCGCCTCGGATATAGGTCTGTAAGGACCGGGAAACGTGTGTTCAGGAATTGTCAATCCTCAAAAGTAAGAGAGGACCTACCCAGCCGATTCCAAGGATCATAGTGGGGTCCTGAGGCATTTGCTAGAGTGTCTCGAACGCGGAGAGGAGCTTGCCCCTTGCCTCGACTCATGACGGAAATCCAATTTCCAATACGTGTATTGCGGTTTTAATTGTAGAACTAGTATGGCGACATGATATATGGTACCCATGCCGCCTATGATTGATATTTATAATTGAAATGTTTTGACACTATACACTTATTATAGTATCAAATGATTTGTTTTAAACGTATCAAGCATGTTTGGCTATTATAAGGGAAAACCCTATCCTCCGGCTTGCGTTGCATTGTGTGATGGGACCTGGGTCTTATAATAGCTTCATTTTTCCAAAAAGCATTGCGTTGTTTTGTTATATGCACTAGTATTCTTGGGAGGAAACCCGTTCCGTGTTATACGGCGTGGTCCCTTGAATTACTCTCTTTTAAAGTAAAGTTTTAAATAACTGTTTTAGTTCTCACACCAGTCACATGACTGACCTGAAGTTTATTGTTTTAACCTAAACTCTGGGTGCCCCTATTTTCCGCACGGGCAGCTAGTAGTTTTGGTTTTGTAGATTTATATTCACAGGGTCCTGATTTATAGTTGGAACGATGCTCGGAAAGCTCTGTATCCGTGTATCACTTTCAGTTGTATTTTGTATTATTTTCCGCTGCTATGTAATTTATTGTAATCTCTGATATTTATCGAATGTAATTTATTCATTTATACTCTGTATATTCTTGTATCTGATGGAATTGTTGTAATAACAATGAAATGTTCTTCCGTCTGCGTTCTATTTTGTCCTGTCCTCAATTCTATCCGTGCTTTCCTTCACGGGGAAGTTCGGGTCGTCTCAGTTTGGTGTCAGAGCTTTGGTTTACAGAGCTCGAGAACAAGACACATTAGAACCGTACGAAAGAATTCATCAGATATTGGATTAGCAATATCCAATTAGAATGACTCGTTAGAGATAGGATCAGTAGTATCCTAGAACGAGTGTGAAGAGTATATTTTTCAAAAGAAAACAATTTTGTTTTGAAAATTTAAATCGTTTTATACGTATTTGAAAATTTATTTATATTGATATGGGCAATCCAGTATATAAAAGTTTTGTATATACGCGTCATGAACGTATATTCGAAGTTTTAATATACTGGGTAGATATAGAATCACATTCTAGACATCCGGGGATGATTCTGACGATGGTGCATCATCATCAGTATTCATATTCAAATTTCGAAGGTGTGATTTCTATATATTTCCATTAGACTGGTGTGAGAACCAAAACTTATATAGCTAGAACACATTGTTGTGAATTGGCATCAAAAACATGATTTTCTGTATATGTATCAAATTTATGAATTTGAAACTCTAATTCACTAATTGATTGATGTTTGTGTTGTTTGTTTCTTTGTTTAATCATTTTTAACCATTATGCCTCATTGAATCAAATATTGAACTATATTGAAAATGGGTCGCATTTGCTTGCATATACATATACTTACATTGAACAGGTCATAGCAAGGAGGCTAGAGCAGAGAATAAAATTTGTTTGCCCGACAAATAGGTACATGTTTACTATAATTTACTGTTTTGTTTGGGTGATGATGATTTTATGAGCCTATTGGCTAGCCGCTTGGCTTTTTCTTTTTCTTTTTGAGATTAGAAGGACCGGGGAAGCTATTTGAAATTCCCCGATGCTCCCGGTGCAGGGGAGGTTATGGCGAAATTTTTCGAAAATTTAGGGTGTTACCCAAATTTTTGAAATTTTGAAAATTCTCAGAAACTGAAAAGTTGGAGAATGGAAGTCAGATCGAACGTAGAGTTGATTAATCAAACCACTTTCGACTTTGTTCCTTTTCGGGGACGAAAAGTTTTAAGTGGGGGAGATTGTAATAACCCGCAAATTCTGAGCCAATTTGAAATTTTTTTATTTTGACAATTTTAGCGAATTTTGATTATTTAAAATGAATTATTTTAAATAATATCGACGAGGAATTTGTTTTGAATATAATTCGAACGTATATATTATATACGTCGTCGTTAGAATATAAATATTTATATATAATTATAAATAGAATTGAAAATGGCGCGGTAGTTCGATAATTCGATTTCAAACTTCAATTGAATGTACCGGGTGCAAAACAATCCGGATTTTAGTGAAACCAAAAAAAAAGGATCTAATTGATAGTATCTTTCCAACGAATCCGAAAAATCAAGATTTCATAGCGGGAATCAAAAGATATGTCCAGTTGAAAATTCAGAATAGTCGCTATGGAATTCAGGCCCTTAAAAATGGGAATTTTGCAAACGACCTCGGATTTCGAAGAAACAACTTTTGTTGGGTCCGTGTTGTCAAATTATTGCTAGGTTCCAAATTTCATAATTTTTCGAATCAATATGTGAGCGTGGCAAATGGAAACGCGTTTGACCGGTTTCAGTTGATTTTAATCGACTGGAAAATAGCCATTTTTCCAACGGTCTCAGAATTCGACGAAATTAGTTTTGTTAAGACCGTATCGTCAATACGAAGCTAGAAAATATTTTTCTAGAATTTTTAAAGTTAATATGTGACCCCGGTAATTTGAAATGTACGTTTAAAATTCAATATAGTGATTTAAATGTAAATTTAACGGAAACTAATTCAAACGATCAAATCAACCTACGATACATATCCCATTGTGTTAGGAATAGGGGTAATATGCTATGGACGACAGGCGGTGGGCCTCGTTTCGAGGTCGTAAGTAAAAGTCAACTTTTTGAAAATAAAATAATTAAATTAATTAAAAATTTAAAACCCCCTTCCTCCTTTCCTTATACTCTGCCCCCCCCCCCGATATTTTCAATTCAGAAAAACGAAATATATATATAAAAAAAAAGGAGAAAGACGATCGCTCCACCAAGGAGGCCGCCGCCTAGCCTCCTGGCGCCGCCGCCCCCCCCCCCCCCCAACGGCGCCGACACCCCCCTGCTTCCCTCTCCCATCTACCTCGCGACAGTCCCTCCCCGTCGCCACCTTCCCCTCCACCTCCCACGACCACAGCCCCCCCCTTTTCTTCCACCGATCCTCCTCCTTCGCCTGAGCGATGGCGCACCCTCCCCCCACCCCTCTCTGTAAGTCTTTTTTTTATTATTTATTTTATTTTATTTTATTTCTACTTTCTTTTATGCAATTAGTTTAGAAATTAAACTAGTATGGTTTTAAAAACTGAAATATTTTTATATATGTATTTAAAAGGCTAAAGGTATGATTTTTTATATAAGGAAGAGGTAGAAAAGATTTTTATTCAAATAAAAATATGATCTTTATATTTTTAAAGTAATAAAAATATGATCTTTATATTTTTAAAGTAATAAAAATATGATTTTTATATTTTTAAAGTATTAAAAATATAGTCTTTACTATATAGATGATATAAAAATATGATTTTTGTTTATGTAGAGAAGTGAAAATATAATTTTTACATGATAGGAATATTAAAAATATCATCTTTATATAGGATGCAAAATAAAGACGATATTTTTAAAAGTGAAAAGATGATATTTTAAAAAGTGAAAAGACGATATTTTTAAAAGTGAAAAGGCGATATTTTGATATGAGTAGTGAAGTAAAAATATGATTTTTACTTTGAGAAAAATATAATTTTTACATTATAGAAAAGGCAAAATCCTTATATGGAAAATAGCATGGTAAAAATATAAATTTTATCTGAATAGCGAAGTAAAAATTCGATTTTTCTATATTGAAAAGTGAAGTAAAAAAAATATGATTTTTCCTTATACGAAGTTGAATAGAAAAATATGATTTCTATAATTAAAAAGGTATAATCTTTATATAGATAGTAACGGTATAAAAATAGAATTTTTCTCTATAGAAATAGCGATGAAAATTCTATCTTTACAAATATGAAATAGCGATGAAAATTCTATCTTTACAAATATGAAATAGCGATGAAAATTCTATTTTCACAATATGAAGTTAGCGATAAAAATATGATCTTTATATCATAGGAAATATAAAAATGTGATTTTTATATATACAGTGTATACGGGCGACGAAAGTAACAAAAGAGGCGATAACAATGAAGATTTCTATAAAAGAAATGTCGTGAAGTTGGATAGCTATTGGTGAGAACTTCTCACCTTTCAATTTCTTTTTCTAATTATATATATATACTAGGATGCAGACGGTGCTTAGTAGCACCCGACACCCGTCATCCACAGACCATGGATGGCTTGTTTGTTTAATTGTTTGGTTGTGTAATTAGTTAGATGATTTGATTTGAAATTGAATGGTTTGGTGAAATGAAATTGATTTGATTGATGGGTGAATGGCGTGGGCCTTCACTAGACCGGGGATAAGGCTAGGCCTTGTTCCGTTTCTAGTATCGTGCCGTTATGCCGCCGAAATTTTCTAAAATATGTTAGAAAAATAAAAATATCATTTTTATTGAATAAACGAACTGAATAGAAATTCATGTGTTAAAATAAAATATTTTATCGTTAAAAATATAATTTTTAACGTGAAAGTGAATAAATGAATATTTATAAACAAATCGGCCGATTTGTTTATATACACTGATTTGACTGATATCGATTGGGACGATAAATTTTACATGTCGCCCAACTGCACAACTAAAATCTGTGTTTGATTGTTTGAAACCCCACACGGGTGTTGGGATGAAATTTGATGTTCACTTATCCTGATTGATTAAATATGTCGATCGATCGATTGACAGGCTGTTATAAGCATCAGATATCTATATTTGATGCTTATACAGTGTAGTGCACTTTGGTTGATGGTTGATTATTTTTCAATGCTATTATATACATGTGTTGTATGGAATCCATATAATTAACATTATATGGTGATTGATTGGGCCTCATTCCAATCGGGAAAATAATGAATATTATAAAGGAAAGTTCATGTGTTGAATCTATTCATGTGTTGAGTGAAATATTTTAATAATCAAATTCACATCTTTATCATATTTACAATTAGAATCTACTTCTCAGTAGGAGTCTAATTGAAAATCAAACGATAGATACCATAGTTTTATAAAATATTTTACATAACAAAAATAGTGATGTGTTGACAGTACTCATGTGTTGAGATTAGTCGTGTGTTGAAAGAAATATAGATTCATGTGTTGAATGGGATAAATATTCATTTGTTGGATAGAATAAAGAAGTTTCGAAAAATATAAAGCCGTGTTGATTAGAGATGCGTTATTTTGACGCGAACGATATTTATATCGATTTTATTCGTTGAATAATGAATATTGAAAAGTGATTTAAAAATTAAATATTTCGAAATGAAATTCAAATTGAATTAGATTAAAATTCGAATTGAATAGGAAGCGAATTTGAATTCGTATAAAATAGAAATGAATTCAAATTGAATTAAATTGAAATTGAAATTGAAATTTAAAACGAACTGAAATTGAATTGAAATCAATTTGAAACGAATTCGAATTGAATCAAATAGAAGATAAATTCGAATTGAATTGAATTGAAACAAATGAGAATTTGAATTGAATTGAAATGAACTCGAATTGAATTGAAATCAAATCGATTTGAAATTGAAATAGTGTTGAAATGGTTTTGAAAACGAATTTAAAACGATTTATAAAATACGTTTTAAAAAGGAAATCGACGGAATATATATATAATATATATATATATATATTATATATATAATGGCCTGAATAGAATGCGTCGCGCTGCGGCAGTTCGTGAATTTCGACCATTGACTTCGAATTGACGTTGCGGGAGATCCGACCGTTGGATTCTCCTAAAACCGGAACCGTTGGGTTCGTATCGAAAAGAGCTTTCCAATGAATATTAGAAATTTGAAATCTAACGGTTGGATTTGGAATTATGTCCAAATCAAATTCGAAAAAGGTCGCTGTAAGTGCAGTTCGATGGCCGTTGTTGGAAATCGACTGTACGGGCTTTGATAAAATTATTAAAAATATTAATAATTTGTGTAAAATCATAATATGTGAATTGGAAAAAATTGGGATGAAGAATTCCACATTTGAAAGGATAAAAATAGATTTTTATCGAAATGAACTAGTTTTGAGCTAGAATTAAAATCAATTTATTTTTTTAGTAAATAAATTGAATTTGAAGTGATTCTAAAAATAATCAATATTCCCAATACATGGATTGGACTGGAGTTGAATCGAAACTATCTTTGGGATATTTCGATGTTGGATTTCGTGACTATACAGATATTGTTGTGGGAATTTGAAAGATATATTTTATATCGTTATTTCCGATACGATATTTGTTGGTTTCAGAATTTGATATTGAATATAAGCTGATATATTTTCTATTCAGAGCCTTGTATTTAATATCAAATGTGATTTGGGTTTATCGTGAATCATGTTTTAGACGACATTGGTTCTTTAACCCAGTTAATTGCAGGATGTTGATTTTTGAAAAGATTAAAACTAAGTGGAGTTTTAATGAATCTTTAATTAGATTAAAAATGTGAATTGATAATTTAAATTATCAAATATGAAAAGTGATCGAGAGTGGAGTATCACCAGTTTCTCCAAAGCGATAGTTAAATCTTTAATTAGATTTGAACGTGAAATGGTAATTAATTTTACCGATAACACCGTGGTGTTAGATATGGAGTATTACCAGTTTTGCTCCATGGGATATATAGGTTGGGATTGGGAAATAAAATAAATAATTACTTCGGTGTGGTTCGCTAATCCTGACTAGTTTGGAAAACCATAAAATGGTTTGAAATGATATCCAAAGGAAGATTAAAGAATAAATTTAGAAGAATTTATCTTGGATAAAATTAATGGGAACCTTTCCCTAAGAATGTGATTTTGTGAATAAAAGAATACTCTGAATTGGAATGAGGCGTTCGTTGTGTTTGTGTAACATTTGTTTATCACATACGTGGGTTATTCAGGAAGGCCGGGTTTATACCTATTTTGAATAACCGATTCGACGAGATGTCGAAGATGAAGACGGTGGTTGAAGACCGGAAGTCTTCACATCGTTTGGGTGATTACTGATGATCTTGATTGGGCTGTACACCCAGGATGAGGGAATCAGTTGGTGATCGTCCAGACGTACTTGGAGATGGATGGATATGCGAGGAAAGTGCCTCCGGTTTCGTTCAGACCCAGAACGAACTTGTAAATGGATTGTGTGTCTGACATTGGATTTTATTCTGTGTTGATTGATCTCTATTGAATATACATCTGTTTGGCGGCGGAGAATTTATTCTCTTGCTTAACGCCCTTCTCTAAGACGTACGAGCTCAGAGGTTGTATATCGATGGACATCAGTCGCATGGAGTGAATTGCCAATGTGGCACGCGTAAGTGGCAATTGATCAAGGCTTCTGTTGAAAAGCAAAGTCTTGTGGTTGATGATCAAAGCACGGCCTGTGTGGCATAGCTTTGTGTATAACGTGAATTCGCGAGCCTCACACCTCGGTATGAGTCAAAAACGGGAGACGGACCGCTGGGAGAGCACGACGTTTCTTTCTAGCTAGGGTGGTGTCAGTGACCTACCAGCCCTGACATTTATATACTTTACACCTGTGTGGTTGTTGGATACGAGGCGCCTCGGATATAGGTCTGTAAGGACCGGGAAACGTGTGTTCAGGAATTGCCGATCCTCAAAAGTAAGAGAGGACCGGCCCAGCCGATTCCACGGATCATAGTGGGGTCCTGAGGCATTTGCTAGAGTGTCTCGAACGCGGAGAGGAGCTTGCCCCTTGCCTCGACTCATGACGGAAATCCAATTTCCAATACATGTATTGCGGTTTTAATTGTAGAACTAGTATGGCGACATGATATATGGTACCCATGCCGCCTATGATTGATATTTATAATTGAAATGTTTTGACACTATACACTTATTATAGTATCAAATGATTTGTTTTAAACGTATCAAGCATGTTTGGCTATTATAAGGGAAAACCCTATCCTCCGGCTTGCGTTGCATTGTGTGATGGGACCTGGGTCTTATAATAGCTTCATTTTTCCAAAAAGCATTGCGTTGTTTTGTTATATGCACTAGTATTCTTGGGAGGAAACCCGTTCCGTGTTATACGGCGTGGTCCCTTGAATTACTCTCTTTTAAAGTAAAGTTTTAAATAACTGTTTTAGTTCTCACACCAGTCACATGACTGACCTGAAGTTTATTGTTTTAACCTAAACTCTGGGTGCCCCTATTTTCCGCACGGGCAGCTAGTAGTTTTGGTTTTGCAGATTTAAATTCACAGGGTCCTGATTTACAGTTGGAACGATGCTCGGAAAGCTCTGTATCCGTGTATCACTTTCAGTTGTATTTTGTATTATTTTCCGCTGCTATGTAATTTATTGTAATCTCTGATATTTATCGAATGTAATTTATTCATTTATACTCTGTATATTCTTGTATCTGATGGAATTGTTGTAATAATAATGAAATGTTCTTCCGTCTGCGTTCTATTTTGTCCTGTCCTCAATTCTATCCATGCTTTCCTTCACGGGGAAGTTCGGGTCGTCTCAGATGTTCTCAAGGCTTGGGCTTACAACAAATTTGGTGAGGGTAACAAGCTATCTCAGGTTTGCAAAGAAAAGCTCGCAAACATATAGGAAAGAATGCTTACCGAACTTAATATTCCAAACTTATCAGCACTTGAAAATAAAGCTACTAAAGCATATCAAGAAGCCATCATTGTAGAAAATTCTATGATTAAGAAGGCTAGGTACAGATGGACGATAGATGGTGATAGGAATTCTTTCTTCTACCATGCTACACTCAAGTCAAAGCAAACTCAGCAAAATAATTTCAGAATAAAAAACAAAGAGGGAGTACTTCTTAGCTCTCCTACTTCCATAGAAAATGCATTTATTTCTTATTTTGCTAACCTATTAGGCAATGCTGACAGATTTATTCCACAAATTGACAACATTGATCCATTGTTGCTGCCTCGATTGAGTGATTAAGACTTTACTTGCTTTCTGTTTCAATCATGGATGAGGAGATAATTCAAGCCTTCTCCTCGATTAGCAAAGGAGCTTGTGGAGGTCCTGATGGACTCAATGTACATTTTTCTAAAATCACTTGGCCTATATTGGTAATGAAGTTTTAAAGGTTGTCAAGAGATTTTTTTTTCTCAAGGCCAAAATGTAGGAATCTTATAATAACACAAACATTGCACTCATTCCCAAAGTGAAATATCCAGACAAGGTTCAAGCTTTTTGACCAATTTCTTATTGTAATGTGATTTAAGAGGTATATCTAAAGTCATTGCAAAAAAGCTTAAGAAATTTCTCCCATTCATCATCTCCAATAACCAATCTGCTTGTTTGAAAAATAGAAATATACTCGATAATGTGCTCCTCTCTCATGAACTAATGTACGGGTATAATAGTACTCAAAGTTCTCCCCGTGCTATATTAAAGCTTGACATTCAAAAAGCATTCGACACAATACATTGGGATGCCTTAGTGAGAATAATAGGTTATATGAATTTCCCTGTTCCATTCATATATTGGGTTTATGCATGTATCTCTACTGTTAACTATTCTATTGTGCTTAATGGTTCATGTGTGGGGTTTTTTTAAAAGGAAACAGGGAATGCGTCAAGGAGACCCGATGCCTGCTTACCTCTTTATTGTAGTTATGGAATTGCTCACTCAAATGCTTAATAAATTGGTAAGGCAGAAATTATTTCATATGCATCCCAAATGTAAAGACCTACAGATAGTTTCTCTACTCTTCGCAGATTACCTCATTATCATATGTAAACCAGACAGTCACACAATAGGAAATATTCTAAAATGCCTTGAAGAATTTCATTTGATAATTGGTTTGAAAATAAATCTGAAAAAAATAGAATTTGCGGCTGTTGGTTTGAGTGCACAACAAATTAATGACTTAAAATTATACACTGGTTTATATTGCAACAATGCCACCATGTCCTACCTAGGCCTCCCACTTGTGACTAGAACGAAAGACAAGAAGAAGAGGATGATGAATATGCGGCTTAAGAAATTTGTTTGGTGCATTTGGAAAGAGAGTATTGGAATTTGGTGATACAATATTTCCAAATATCAGTTAGATTTTTTGGAGATATTCGTGGTAATTTCGTTACCTGTTTTGTGTAAGAAATGAATGGAAAGAAATTGAAGGAATATTAATGAATAAGGGATATTGGAAATATTCGTTATTTAATTAGTTGCCATGTTTCATGAAGAAAAGAAATGGAAAGAGATTAAAATTGGAAAAGGGATTGATTGATGGAGAAAAGTGAAAATTCTCAATCAATCATATGACAATTAATTAATGGGATATTAGTTTTTTCCATAAATTGATTTATTTTACATAAATCAATTGTCTCATCCCCAAGTAATCTTTTCTCTATTTAAAGAGAGGCATAGAGGATGTTATTCCTATGAAATGTATGAGAACATTTGTATTCTTCATTTCTTTTGCTCTACTTTAAAAAAAAAACTCTGTAATCTCTTGAATATTAATAAAATCTCTTCCCCATTGAAGTGGACGTACACTATCTCGCGATAGTGGAACCACTATAAATTTGTGTGTTCTCTGTTGCCTTTCAAATTTTTTCTTGTGATCTGAGATTGATATTCATTTCAAGCTGTTTGTTATATCACATCATTTCAAGATCCTATTGAGGTTTTTCCGCTGAAAGGGATTGATTACCGCTTACAACTGGTATCGGAGCTAGATACGCAAAGAAGGCGTTTGGTAGAATGGCATGAGGATATGAAAGCAATACAAATAATACGTCAGTGCCAGTAGTTTCTCCATACGTCAGAGGCTCCTATGTGGCGTCAGGATCACAGTTGACGATAGAGAAGTGGAATCGTGAAGGAGATTTTGACAAATGGAAGTGGGTGATGAAAGCAGTTTAGAGAAGAAATCGCGTTCGTCGAGTAGTATTTGATACAGTGACATTGCCTGCTGATATTTCATCAGTGGAATTAGAAGAGATGGAAGAATGGGCCTTTACTACTCTTTAGCTTGCTATGGGAAAGAATGTAATTTCTGAAACCAGTCAGGAGACAACAGCTAGAGGCATTTGGAAGAAGTTAGAGGACTTCTACATGAAGAAATCTCTAACCAACCGTCTGATCCTATTGAATACTTTCTTCACTTATAAGATAAAGGAAGGTTCTTCAATTAAGACACACCTAAGTGTGTTTGATGACTTGTTGATGAAGATGAAGTCTGTTGAGTTGAAAATTGATGAAGAACAAAAAGCAATGGTTCTGTTGTGTTCGCTTCCAGAGCGATACACTGGTTTCGCTAACAGCCTTATCTATGGTAGAGACACGTTGAAATTAGATGATGTGAAGACATGTTTGCTCAGTGAAGAGATGAGAGATCAGATGAAAGAGTTTGGTGTTGGTGATAGTAGTGGAGGTAGTAGTAGTTCAGGCTTATTTGCATAGAGAGGAAGAGCAGAGAAGAAAGTGAAGAATAATAGACGGCGTTCCAAATCTAGGAAGCCTAATTCGCAGAGTAAGTCTAAAGATGGAAAGTGCTATAATTGTAAGAAACTAGGCCATTGGAGAAGAGACTGTCCAGATTTAGAGAAGAAGACTGATGGTACTTCATCTATTACGATGGAGAAAGGCGGTAGCGATTTGTTGACAGCGGTTGTATCAGATGTTGCAGACCACCGGATTCTAGATTCTGGAGCATCATTTCACATCACTCCTAATAAGGATTATTTTTCTTCCTTCGATGCCAAAGAAGGAAGTTCTATCCTTATGGGGAACGATGCTACAAGTAAGTCTATGGGAGTTGGTTCAGTTCGCATTCGCATGTATGATGGGATTGTTCGCACACTTTCAAATGTTCGCTATGTCCCAGGTCTTCGGAAGTCTTTGATATCATTAGGCCAATTGGAATCATTGGGATGCAAGATAACCATTGTCAAAGATGGTTTGAGAGTTTCTAGTGAGGCACTTGTATTGATGAAGGGTGTTATGGTGCGAAATCTGTATTTACTATTGGGTACCACTGTCCATGGAGAATTATGTGTTGGATTCGATAGTTCTAAAAGTTTGGATGCTACCAAGCTTTGGCATATGAGATTAGGTCATACTTCGGAGAAGAACTTAGAGTTGCTTCGTAAGAAGAAAAAGATCAAGGGAGAAATCTTCAACAAGTTGGACTTTTGCAAGGAGTGTGTATTGGCAAAGCAAACCAAGTTTCTTTTGGTGGTGGTGTGCATACTTCTAAGAGGGTACTCGATTATGTGCATTCAGATATGCGGGGGCCATACTCTACAGCTTCTATTGGTGGAGCATATTATTTTGTTTCCTTCATTGATGACTACTCGCGCAAGTTTTGGGTGTAGGTAATGAAAGCTAGGTCGGAAGTATTTGAGAAGTTTAAGGTTTGGTTACCTGTTGTTGAAAACCAAACAAGAAAGAAATTGATGATTCTTAGATCTGACAATGGTGGCGAATATGTCTCCAAATAGTTCCTCGACTACTGCAGACAGTGTGGTATTAGAAGACATTTTACTACACCTGGTGATCCGCAATCCAGTGGGGCTGCTGAGAGAATGAATAGGACTCTACTTGAAAAGGCCCGTTTCTTGATATTGACTGTAGGTAGGTCTAAGGGTTTTTAGGCTGAAGCTATTTCGACTGCGGCACATATTATTAATCGGATTCTGTGCTCATCCATTGATGGGAAGATTCCAGAGAAGGTATGGAGAGGTAAAAACACTTTACTAAGTTATTTTCGTATATTTGGATGCCCAATTTATGTTCATAATACAGGACATGACAAGTTGGAGCCTAGGGCCTCCAAATGTGTTTTTCTTGGTTATACAGAGTGCATAAAAGGATATAGAGTTTGGAATCCAATTACGAAGAAAGTTATACATTCTAGACATGTGACTTTTGATGAGTCAGCAATGTTCAAACGTTTAGAAGGTTTATCAAAGGGTTCAGACTCAGTTGATGAGAAACATGAAAAGACCGAGATTCCCAGTTTTCAAACCCAAAGTAGAGCTATCACTATTGATAATAATGATGAAGCAGTTGAAGATACATCACATGATAGTCCATGGATTTCCTCTAGTAGTGGTGGTGATGGTCATGAAGCTAGAGATGTTTCAGCTCAAGGTGGAGCTCAAGGTGGAGTTCAAGGTGGAGCTGAAGGAGAGTCAGACGATATAGTCATTCTGGCTAGTCAGAGACCAAAGAGAGCTCCAATTAAATATGGATATTGGCAGTATGCAAATTTGAACCTTGATGATCAGTTTGAGTACACTTTACATGCAATTCATGATGAACCATTGAGCCTTGAAGAAGCCATGAAGTCGAGTGACAACTCGAAGTTGAATTGCACTATGGAAGAGGAGATACAGTCTTTGCAAAGAACAAGACTTGGGATTTGATACCACTACCTCAAGGAAGCCGAGCTATAGGTTGCAAGTGGGTTTTCAAGGTAAAAGATGATGGTAGATACAAGGCAAGATTAGTAGCCAAAGGGTTTTCACAAAGAAAGTGGCTAGAGTATGATGAAATATTTGCTCCAGTTGTTAGACAAACTTCAATTCGAATCCTACTTGCAATAGTTGTTGCTTACGATTTGGAGTTAGAACAACTTGATGTGAACACCGCTTTCTTGCATGGTGACTTGGAGGAAACCATTTACATGAAGCAGCCAGAAGGATTTATTGTATATGGAAAGTCTTGGGTATGCAAGTTAAAGAATTCTCTTTATGGTCTAAAACAGCAGCCTAGACAATGGTACAAAAGGTTTGATTCTTTTATGCTTTCACATGGTTTTAATCATTGTACTAAAGATGCATGTGTTTATTTTAAGCATTTAAAGAATAATAATTGGGTGTATTTACTTTTATATGCAGATGATATGTTGATTGCTTCCAAGGATAAATCGGAAATTGATGCAATGAAATTGAAATTAAAAGCGGAATTCGATATGAAAGACCTTGGAGAAGAAAAGAAAATTTTGGGGATGGAAATCCAAAGAGATAGAAAGCTTGGACTTTTGAGACTTACTCAAAAGGAATATATTCAAAAGGTGCTTGCTCGGTTTAGCATGGATGGTGCAAAGGCTATCAGTACACCCATGCCTTTGCATATACAGCTTTCTAATCAGGGCTCTCCGATCTCAGAAAAGGACAAGGCCTATATGAAGAAGGTGCCTTATGCCAGTGCAGTAGGTAGCTTGATGTATGATATGGTGTGCACTAGACCTGACATTTCTCAAGCTGTTGGATTAGTTAGTAGATATACGGCAAATCTAGGAAAATCGCATTGGGAGGCAGAGAAGTACATTTTTAGCTATCTTAGAGGAACTGTGAAAACCCGCAACTTCCCCGTAAAGGAAAGCGTCGGAAAGTTCGAGAACAAGCCACAACGGAACGCATATAGTAGAACATTTCATTGTATATTACAACAATGCATCAGATTACAAGAATATACAGAGTATAAATGAATATTACACAGAAATATCAGAGATTTAAATTACATTTAAATCCATCGCAGCGGAAAATAATACAATACACAACTAGAAGAGATATACGGATACAAAGCTTTCCGGATATCATTCCAGCTGTAAACCAGGATCCTGTGAATATAAATCTGCAAAACCAAAACTACTAGCTGCCCGTGTCAAAATAAGGGCACCCAGAGTTTAGGTCAAAACAATAAACTCCAGGTCAGTCATGTGACTGGTGTGAGAACTAAAACAGTTATTAATCTTTGTTTTTAAAGTTCGGTAAATCAAGGGACCACGCCGTATAACACGGAACGGGTTTCCTCCCAAGAATACCAGTGCATAAAACAAATAGCACAATGCTAAATAAAGAAAAATGAAGCTATTATAAGACCCATATCCTATCACACAATGCAACGCAAGTCGGGGGATAGGGTTTTTACCTTATAATAGCCAAGAATGCTTGATACGTTTAAAAGAAATCATTTGATACTATTATAAGTGTATAGTGTATAAAACAACTTCAAATCATAAGTATGAATCATAGGCGGCATGAATGCCCCATACCACTATGTCGCCATATATAGGTTATACAATCAAAATCGCAAAGTTACGTATTTGGAAATTGGATTTCCGTCTATGAACCGAGGCAAGGGATCGTCCTCACCGTCTTCGAGACAATCTAGCCCATGTCTATGGAACAGCCGCAACTGCCCCTTGGAGCGACAGGGCCGGTCCACCGATGTGGATTATAGTGCCTGAACAATATGTTTCTCCGCACTTTGGGGCGTAAATGAGCCAACGAATGGCTCCATCGGACCCGGATCGTCCGATCTAACCGAGGCACCTCGCAACAGCAACAACCACATAGGTGAAAAGTATATAAATGTCAGGGCTGGTAGGTCACTGACACCAACCTAGCTAGAAAGAAACGCATGCCCTCCCTGAGGTCCTCTCCCGTTTTTGGTTCACAACCGGGGTGCGAAACTCGCGAAGTAAACGTTACACAAAATTACGCCACAAAGGCCGTGCTTTGATCATCACCACAAGACTTTGCTTTTCAACAGAAGCCTCGATCAATTGCCACTTAGGCATGCCACACAGGCAATTCACTCCATGCGTTTGATATCCATCAATATATAACCCCTGAGCTCATACGTCTCAGAGAAGGGCGTTAAGCAAGAGAATAAATTCTCCGCCGCCAAACAGATATATATTTAATAGGGATCAATCGCACGGACTAAAATCCAATGTCAGACACACAGTCCATTTACAAGTCCGTTCTGGGTCTGAACGAAACTGGAGGCACCTAGTACCCCGCATATCCATCGATCTCCAAGTACGTCTGGACGATCACCAACTGTTTCCACCTTCTTGGGTGTACAGCCCAATCAAGATCATCAGTAATCACCCAAACGACGTGAAGACTTCCGGTCTTCGACCATCGTCTTCATCTTCGACTTATCGTCGCATCAGTTATTCAGAATGGGATAAACCCGGTCTTTCCGAATAACTCGCGTATATTTTAAATAAGTGTTACACAAACACAACATACGCCTCATTCCAATTCATCAGTCACTAACCGTAAATTAATCAAGAGAATAATTTCCCAAATATTAACCCCGAAGGCCGAAACCAACATCAGATTAATATCCAGAAAACCATTCTACTTGGCTAACCGACAGTTAGTTTCTAAATTTAACATTCATAGGGAAACGTTCCCATTAATTTTATCCAAGATAAATTCCTTGAATTTATTCTTTAATCTTCTTTTGAATTTCGATTCAACTAGTCGAGATTAACGAACCTTACCGAAGTAATCATTGGGTTTAATTTCCCAATCCCAACCTATTCATCTCATGAAGTAAAACTGGTAATACTTTATATCTAACACCACGGTGTTATAGGTAAATTCAATTACCATTTCACATTTAAATCCAATTAAAGATTTAACTATCGCCTGGAGCAAAACTGGTGATACTCCATTCTCGATCCTTTCAATCTAATTAAAGATTCATTAAAACTCCACTTAGTTTTAATCGTTAACTGGGTTGAAGAATCAGTGTCATTTAAAACACGGTTCACGATAAACCCAAAACCACATTCCATTAATTATCGGGTTAAAGAACGAGTGTTATTTAAAACACTGTCGACGATAAACCCAAAAATCAATATCAATTCAATTAAATATTATTTAATTGGTACACTTCATTAAATCTAAATAAAAAGATTTAATCTTTTCTCAACTGGGTTCAAGAACAGTGTTAGTGAAGACACCATTCACGATAAACCCAAATCACATTTGATATTCAATACAAGGCTCTGAATAGAAAATATATCGGCTTATATTCAATATCAAATTCTACGATTAACAAATGTCATATTGGAAATAACGATATAAATAAATATCTTTCAAATTTCCATAACAACATCTGTATAATCACGAATTCCATCATCGAAATATTCCGAAGACAATTTTCAATTCAAATCCACTCCAATGCAATCATTGGAAATTCTGGTTATTTTTAAAACCCTTTTTAAATTCAATTTATTTATTTAAAAATAAATAGAATTATAATTCTAGTTCAAAACTAGTTCATTTCGATAAAAAACTATTTTTATCTTTTCAAATATGGAGTTTTTCATCCCAAATCTTCACAAATCATTTCTTATGAATTTACACAATTTATTATTATTTTTAATAATTTTATCAAGGCCCGTACAGTCGATTTCCATCAATGGCCATCGAACTGCACTTACAGTGACCTTTTTCAAATTTGATTTGGACATAATTCCAAATCCAACCGTTAGATTTCTAATTTCTAATATTCGTTAGAAAGCTCTTTTCGATACAAACCCAACGGTTCCGGTTTTAGGAGAATCCGACGGTCGGATCTCCCGTAATGTCCGTTTGAAATAAATGGTCGAAATATACGAACTGCCGCGGCGCGGCGCGTTCTATTCAGGCCATTATATTATATATATAATATATATTTCGTCGATTTCTATTTAAAACGAATTTTATAAATAGTTTTGAATTCGTTTCAAAAACATTTCAACTTCCATTTCAATTCAAATCAAAATTGAATTCTTCTTTATAAATTCGTTTTAAAATTCATTTCTATTCACTTCAAATTTCAATTCAATTTGAATTCATTTCAATTCGCTTTCAATTCAATTTGAATTCGTTTTCGATTTAATTCAATTCCAAAGTCGTTTTCTATTCGATTCAATTCAAATTGGTTTTCTATTCGATTCAATTCAAGTTGGTTTTCTATTCGATTCAATTCAAATTGGTTTTCTATTTGAATCAAATTCAAATTGGTTTTCTATTTGATTCAATTCAAATTGGTTTTCTATTCGATTCAATTCAAATTGGTTTTCTATTCGATTCAATTCAAATTGGTTTTCTATTCGATTCAATTCAAATTGGTTTTCTATTCGATTCAATTCAAATTGGTTTTCTATTCGATTCTATTCAAATTGGTTTTCTATTCGATTCAATTCAAATTGGTTTTCTATTCGATTCAATTCAAATTGGTTTTCTATTCGATTCAATTCAAATTGGTTTTCTATTCGATTCAATTCAAATTTCATTTCAAAATATGCGATTTCGAAATCACTTTTCAATATTCATTTTAAAATGAGTAAAATCGATATAAACATCGTTCACGTCAAAATGGCGCATCTCTAATCAACACGGCTTCATATCATTCTATTTTCAAATATTCTATTTCAAATATTTCTTTTTCAAATATTTCCTATTCAAATATTTCTATATTAAAATATTTCCTTCAACACATGACTTATCTCAACGGATGAGTACAGTCAACACATGAACCTTTATTTTATATTGATAAAGATGTAAATTTTATTATTAAAATATTTCGTTCAACACATGACTTATCTCAACGGATGAGTACAGTCAACACATGAACCTTTATTTTATGTTGATAAAGATGTAAATTTTATTATTAAAATATTTCGTTCAACACATGACTTATCTCAACGGATGAGTACAGTCAACACATGAACCTTTATTTTATAATATTCTTTATCTTCTAAATTGGAATGAGGCCCAATCAATCACCATATAATATTAATTATATGGATTTTCCTACATCACACGTATATAATAGCATTGCAAAATAATCAACCATCAACCAAAGTGCACTACACTGTATAAGCATCAAATATAGATATCTAACGCTTATAATAGTCTGTCAATCAATCGATCGACATATTTAATCAATCAGGATGAGTGAACTTCAAATTTCATCCCAACACCCGTGTGGGGTTTCAAACAATCAAACACAGATTTTAGTTGTGCAGTTGGGCGATGTGTAAAATCTATCGACCCAATCAATGTCCTTCAAATAGGTGTACATAAACAAACCGTCCGGTTTGTAAATGAATATTTATTTTATTCACTTCCACGTTAAAACTATATTTTTAACAATAAAATATTTTATTTAACTTATGAATGTTCTATTCAGTTCATTCATTCAATAAAATGATATTTTTATTTTGTTCTAACATATTTTAGAAAATTTCGGCGGCATAACGGCACGATACTAGAGACGGAACAAGGCCTAGCCTTATCCCCGGTCTAGTGAAGGCCCACGCCATTCACACATCAATCAATCCAATTTCATTTCATCAAACAACCAAATTTCAATCAAATACTCTAACTAATTTTTGCAATCAAACAAATAAGTCCATGGTCTGCGGACGATTGTGTCGAGTGCTACTAAACACCGTCTGCATCCTAGTATATATATAACTAGAAATAGAAATTGAAGAGTGAGAAATTCTCACTGATAGCTATCCCAACTTCACGACACTTCATTTAGAAATCTTTGCCGTTCTCGCCTTTCGTCACTTTCTTCTCCCGTAGCCACTACATATGTAAAAATCGAATTTTTACTATGCTATTCAATATATAAAAATCATATTTTTACTTCGAAGTTCAATATATAAAAATCATATTTTTACTTCGATGTTCAATATATAAAAGTCATATTTTTACTTCGCTATTAATCCTATACTTTCATAACAATGACATCTACATTTTCAAAACAACGACTATATTTTCTAAATAATTTTAAACTGATTTTAAACTGATTTTAAACTGATTTTAAAACTGATTTTAAACTGATTTTAAAACTGATTTTAAACTGATTTTAAAACTGATTTTAAACTGATTTTAAAACTGATTTTAAACTGATTTTAAAACTGATTTTAAATATTAAAAATAAATAGTAAACCTAAATTAAAACTTACTTTGTTTTTCAGCGAGAGCGAGGGGGGTCTTTGTGCGAACGACAGGGAGAGGGGTTGGCCGTACGTCGGAGGCGGCTTCAGGTGTGTGGGGTGGCGCGGGGTACCCTGCGGCGATCTAAGGTAGGCCCGGGAGGAGGAGCGTCGTCGGTTTTGAGGTGGGTTGGGGGATTTTGGCGAGGTCGGGTTTCAGAGAGGAGGAGAAGAAGAGGCGGAGGAGCAGGAGATGGAAGGGAGGCTTGGTGCGGTGGCCCCGCCGTAGACGGCGGCGTTTAACCAGGGGGCGGCGGATCGATTTTGAGGAGCGGCTGCGCCTTTCTTTTTCTTTTTTTTTTTGATTCAGAATGAACAGACAGAGGGGGGGGCCTGGAGATATAGGAGAGGAAGGTATTTTTTTAATTTTTAATTATTTTATTTTGCTAATAGTTGACTTTTACATACGACCTCGTAACGAGGCCCACCGCCTGTTGTCTATAGCGTTTTACCCCCATTCCGAACACAATGGGATATGTATCGTAGGCTGATTCGGCTGTTACAATCGATTTCCGTTAAATTTACATTTAAATCTCCATATTGAATTTTAAACGTACATTTCAAATTACTGGGGTCACATACCAACTCTACAAATCCCATAAAAATACTTTCTAGCTTCGTATTGACGATACGGTCCTAACAAAACTAGTTTCGTCGAATTCCGAGACCGTTGCAAAAATTCTATTTTTAAGGGCATGAATTCCATAGCGACTATTCAGAATTTTCAACTAGACATATCTTTTGATTCCCGGTATGAAATTTCGATTGGTCGGATTCGCTGGAAAGATATTATCAATTAGATCCTAATGTTTTTGGTTTCACTAAAATCCGGATTGTTTTGCACCCGGTACAGTCATTTGAAG
Source organism: Allium sativum (assembly GCA_030737875.1). Taxonomy (NCBI): domain Eukaryota; kingdom Viridiplantae; phylum Streptophyta; class Magnoliopsida; order Asparagales; family Amaryllidaceae; genus Allium; species Allium sativum. The sequence continues at coordinate 439,970,143 of CM060912.1, forward strand.
TTTGAAATCGAATTATCGAACTACCGCGCCATTTTCAATTCCTTTTATAATTATATATAAATATTTATATTCTAACGACGATCTATAGAATATATACATTTTGAATTTCATTCAAAATAAATTTCTCGACGATATTTTTTAAAATAATTCATTTTAAATAATCAAACTTCGCTAAAATTGCCTAAATAAAAATTTTAAACTGGCCCGGATTTTCGGGTTGTTACAATCTCCCCCACTTAAAACTTTTCGTCCCCGAAAAGGAACAAAGTCGAAAGCGGTTTGATTAATCAACTCTACGCTCGATCTGGCTTCCGTTCTCCAACTTTTCAGTTTCTGAGAATTTTCAAATTTTCAAACATTTGGCTAACACCCTAAATTTTCGAAAAATTTCGCCATAACCTCCCCTGCACCGGGAACCACGGGAAAATCCCGAAATTGCCATATAGGCCTTCTGATCTCAAAAAGAAAAAGAAAAAGCCAAGCGGCTAGCCAATAGGCTCATAAAATCATCATCACCCAAACAAAACAGTAAATTATGTAGTAAACATGTACCTATTTGTCGGGCAAACAAATTTTATTCTCTGGCTCTAGCCTCCTTGCTATGACCTGTTCAATGTAAGTATATGTATATGCAAGCAAATGCGACCAATTTTCAATATAATTCAATATTTGGTACAATTAGGCTAAATGATTCAAAATTATCAAACAAATAAACAAACAACACAAACAACAATCAATTAGTGCATTATTATTTCAAATTCATAATTTTGATATATATAAAGAAAATCATGTTTTGATGCCAAATCACAACAATGTATTCTAGCTATATTAGTTTTGGTTCTCACACCAGTCTAATGGAAATATATAGAAAATCACACCTTCGAAACTCGAACATAAATGTTGATGATGCGATCGCTATCATCAATATCATTTTCGGGCGACTAGAGTGTGATGCTATATCTATCCAATATATTAAAACTTTGAATATACGTTTGCAAGGCGTATATGCAAATTCTTTATATACTGGACTGTCCAAATCAATACAGATAAATAATCAAATACGAATATTTGATTTAGATTTTCAAAACTAAATTTGTTTACACTTTTAAAAAAATATACTCTTCACACTTGTTCTAGGATACTACTGATCCCATCTCTAGCGAGTCATTCTCAGTGGATATTACTAATCCAATATCTGATGAATTCTTTCGTATGGTTCTAATGTGTCATGTTCTCTGCTTTGCAAACCAAAGCTCTGATACCAACTGTGAAAACCCGCAACTTTCCCGTAAAGGAAAGTGTCGGATAGTTCGAGAACAAGCCACAACAGAACGCATATAGAAGAACATTTCATTGTATATTACAACAATGCATCAGATTACAAGAATATACAGAGTATAAATGAATATTACACATAAATATCAGAGATTTAAATTACATTTAAATCCATCGCAGCGGAAAATAATACAATACACAACTAGAAGAGATATACGGATACAAAGCTTTCCGGATATCATTCCAGCTGTAAACCAGGATCCTGTGAATATAAATCTGCAAAACCAAAACTACTAGCTACCCGTGTCAAAATAAGGGCACCCAGAGTTTAGGTTAAAACAATAAACTCCTGGTCAGTCATGTGACTGGTATGAGAACTAAAACAGTTATTAATCTTTGTTTTTAAAGTTCGGTAAATCAAGGGACCACGCCGTATAACACGGAACGGGTTTCCTCCCAAGAATACCAGTGCATAAAACAAACAGCGCAATGCTAAATAAAGAAAAATGAAGCTATCATAAGACCCATATCCTATCACACAATGCAACGCAAGCCGGGGGATAGGGTTTTTACCTTATAATAGCCGAGAATGCTTGATACGTTAAAAAGAAATCATTTGATACTATTATAAGTGTATAGTGTATAAAACAACTTCAAATCATAAGTATCAATCATAGGCGGCATGAATGCCTCATACCACTATGTCGCCATATATAGGTTATACAATCAAAATCGCAAAGTTACGTATTTGGAAATTGGATTTCCGTCTATGAACCGAGGCAAGGGATCGTCCTCACCGTCTTCGAGACAATCTAGCCCATGTCTCCGGAACAGCCGCAACTGCCCCTTGGAGCGACAGGGCCGGTCCACCAATGTGGATTATAGTGCCTGAACAATACGTTTCTCCGCCCTTTGGGGCGTAAATGAGCCAACGAATGGCTCCATCGGACCCGGATCGTCCGATCTAACCGAGGCGCCTCGCAACAGCAACAACCACATAGGTGAAAAGTATATAAATGTCAGGGCTGGTAGGTCACTGACACCACCCTAGCTAGAAATAAACCCATGCCCTCCCTGAGGTCCTCTCCTGTTTTTGGTTCACAACCGGGGTGCGAAACTCGCGAAGTAAACGTTACACAAAGCTACGCCACAAAGGCCGTGCTTTGATCATCACCACAAGACTTTGCTTTTCAACAGAAGCCTCGATCAATTGCCACTTAGGCATGCCACACAGGCAATTCACTCCATGCGTTTGATATCCATCAATATATAACCCCTGAGCTCGTACGTCTCAGAGAAGGGCGTTAAGCAAGAGAATAAATTCTCCACTGCCAAACAGATATATATTTAATAGGGATCAATCGCACGGACTAAAATCCAATGTCAGACACACAGTCCATTTACAAGTCCGTTCTGGGTCTGAACGAAACCGGAGGCACCTAGTACCCCGCATATCCATCGATCTCCAAGTACGTCTGGACGATCACCAACTGTTTCCATCTTCTTGGGTGTACAGCCCAATCAAGATCATCAGTAATCACCCAAACGACGTGAAGACTTCCGGTCTTCGACCATCGTCTTCATCTTCGACTTATCGTCGTATCAGTTATTCAGAATGGGATAAACCCGGTCTTTCCGAATAACTCGTGTATATTTTAAATAAGTGTTACACAAACACAACATACGCCTCATTCCAATTCATCAGTCACTAACCGTAAATTAATCAAGAGAATAATTTCCCAAATATTAACCCCGAAGGCCGAAACCAACATCAGATTAATATCCAGAAAACCATTCTACTTGGCTAACCGACAGTTAGTTTCTAAATTTCACATTCATAGGGAAACGTTCCCATTAATTTTATCCAAGATAAATTCCTTGAATTTATTCTTTAATCTTCTTTTGAATTTCGATTCAACTAGTCGAGATTAACGAACCTTACCGAAGTAATCATTGGGTTTAATTTCCCAATCCCAACCTATTCATCCCATGAAGTAAAACTGGTAATACTTCATATCTAACAACACGGTGTTATCGGTAAATTCAATTACCATTTCACGTTTAAATCCAATTAAAGATTTAACTATCGCCTGGAGCAAAACTGGTGATACTCCATTCTCGATCCTTTCAATCTAATTAAAGATTCATTAAAACTCCACTTAGTTTTAATCGTTAATTGGGTTGAAGAATCAATGTCATTTAAAACACGGTTCACGATAAACCCAAAAACCACATTCCATTAATTATCGGGTTAAAGAATGAGTGTTATTTAAAACACTGTCCACGATAAACCCAAAAATCAATATCAATTCAATTAAATATTATTTAATTGGTACACTTCATTAAATCTAAATAAAAAGATTTAATCTTTTCTCAACTGGGTTCAAGAACAGTGTTAGTGAAGACACCATTCACGACAAACCCAAATCACATTTGATATTCAATACAAGGCTCTGAATAGAAAATATATCGGCTTATATTCAATATCAAATTCTACGATTAACAAACGTCATATTGGAAATAACGATATAAATATATATATTTCAAATTTCCATAACAACTTCTGTATAATCACGAATTCCATCATCGAAATATTCCGAAGACAATTTTCGATTCAAATCCATTCCAATGCAATCATTGGAAATTCTGGTTATTTTTAAAACCCTTTTTAAATTCAATTTATTTATTTAAATAAAAAAAGAATTATAATTATAGTTCAAAACTAGTTCATTTCGATAAAAATCTATTTTTATCTTTTCAAATATGGAGTTTTTCATCCCAAATCTTCACAAATCATTTCTTATGATTTTACACAATTTATTATTATTTTTAATAATTTTATCAAGGCCCGTACAGTCGATTTCCATCAAAGGCCATCGAACTGCACTTACATTGACCATTTTCAAATTTGATTTGGACATAATTCCAAATCCAACCGTTAGATTTCTAATTTCTAATATTCGTTAGAAAGCTCTTTTCGATACGAACCCAACGGTTCCGGTTTTAGGAGAATCCGACGGTCGGATCTCCCGTAATGTCCGTTTGAAATAAATGGTTGAAATTTACGAACTGCCGCGGCGCGGCGCGTTCTATTCAGGCCATTATATTATATATATAATATATATTTCGTCGATTTCTATTTAAAACGAGTTTTATAAATAGTTTTGAATTCGTTTCAAAAACTTTTCAACTTCCATTTCAATTCAAATCAAAATTGAATTCTTCTTTATAAATTCGTTTTAAAATTCATTTCTATTCACTTCAAATTTCAATTCAATTTGAATTCATTTCAATTCGCTTTCAATTCAATTTGAATTCGTTTTTGATTTAATTCAATTCCAAAGTCGTTTTCTATTCGATTCAATTCAAATTGGTTTTCTATTCGATTCAATTCAAATTGGTTTTCTATTCGATTCAATTCAAATTGGTTTTCTATTTGAATCAAATTCAAATTGGTTTTCTATTCGATTCAATTCAAATTGGTTTTCTATTCGATTCAATTCAAATTGGTTTTCTATTCGATTCAATTCAAATTGGTTTTCTATTCGATTCAATTCAAATTGGTTTTCTATTCGATTCAATTCAAATTGGTTTTCTATTCGATTCAATTCAAATTGGTTTTCTATTCGATTCAATTCAAATTGGTTTTCTATTCGATTCAATTCAAATTGGTTTTCTATTCGATTCAATTCAAATTTCATTTCAAAATATGCGATTTCGAAATCACTTTTCAATATTCATTTTAAAATGAGTAAAATCGATATAAACACCGTTCACGTCAAAATGGCGCATCTCTAATCAACACGGCTTTATATCATTCTATTTTCAAATATTCTATTTCAAATATTTCTTTTTCAAATATTTCCTATTCAAATATTTCTATATTAAAATATTTCGTTCAACACATGACTTATCTCAACGGATGAGTACAGTCAACACATGAACCTTTATTTTATATTGATAAAGATGTAAATTTTATTATTAAAATATTTCGTTCAACACATGACTTATCTCAACGGATGAGTACAGTCAACACATGAACCTTTATTTTATATTGATAAAGATGTAAATTTTATTATTAAAATATTTCGTTCAACACATGACTTATCTCAACGGATGAGTACAGTCAACACATGAACCTTTATTTTATAATATTCTTTATCTTCTAAATTGGAATGAGGCCCAATCAATCACCATATAATGTTAATTATATGGATTTTCCTACATCACACGTATATAATAGCATTGTAAAATAATCAACCATCAACCAAAGTGCACTACACTGTATAAGCATCAAATATAGATATCTAACGCTTATAACAGCCTGTCAATCAATCGATCGACATATTTAATCAATCAGGATGAGTGAACTTCAAATTTCATTTCAACACCCGTGTGTAGTTTCAAACAATCAAACACAGATTTTAGTTGTGCAGTTGGGCGATGTGTAAAATCTATCGACCCAATCAATGTCTTTCAAATAGGTGTACATAAACAAACCGTCCGGTTTGTAAATGAATATTTATTTTATTCACTTCCACGTTAAAACTATATTTTTAACGATAAAATATTTTATTTAACTTATGAATGTTCTATTCAGTTCATTCATTCAATAAAATGATATTTTTATTTTTTTTCTAACATATTTTAGAAAATTTCGGTGGCATAACAGCACGATACTAGAGACGGGACAAGGCCTAGCCTTATCCCCGGTCTAGTGAAGGCCCACGCCATTCACACATCAATCAATCCAATTTCATTTCATCAAACAACCAAATTTCAATCAAATACTCTAACTAATTTTTGCAATCAAACAAACAAGTCCATGGTCTGTGGACGATTGTGTCGAGTGCTACTAAACACCGTTTGCATCCTAGTATATATATAACTAGAAATAGAAATTGAAGAGTGAGAAATTCTCACTGATAGCTATCCCAACTTCACGTCACTTCATTTAGAAATCTTCGCCGTTCTCGCCTTTCGTCACTTTCTTCGCCCGTAGCCACTACATATGTAAAAATCGAATTTTTACTATGCTATTCAATATATAAAAATCATATTTTTACTTCGATGTTCAATATATAAAAATCATATTTTTACTTCGATGTTCAATATATAAAAATCATATTTTTACTTCGATGTTCAATATATAAAAATCATAATTTTACTTCGCTATTAATCCTATATTTTCATAACAATCACATCTACATTTTCAAAACAACGACTATATTTTCTAAATAATTTTAAACTGATTTTAAACTGATTTTAAACTGATTTTAAAACTGATTTTAAACTGATTTCAAAACTGATTTTAAACTGATTTTAAACTGATTTTAAACTGATTTTAAAACTGATTTTAAACTGATTTTAAAACTGATTTTAAACTGATTTTAAAATTGATTTAAACTGATTTTAAAACTGATTTTAAATATTAAAAATAAATAGAAAACCTAAATTAAAACTTACTTTGTTTTTCAGCGAGAGCGAGGGGGGTCTGTTGTGCGAACGGCAGGGAGAGGGGTTGGCCGTACGTCGGAGGCGGCTTCAAGTGTGTGGGGGTGGCGCGGGGTACCCTGCGGCGATCTAAGGTAGGCCCGGGAGGAGGAGCGTCGTCGGTTTTGAGGTGGGTTGGGGGGTTTTCGCGAGGTCGGGTTTCAGAGAGGAGGAGAAGAAGAGGCGGAGGAGCAGGAGATGGAAGGGAGGCTTGGTGCGGTGGCCCCGCCGTAGGCGGCGGCGGCGGATCGATTTTGAGGAGCGGCTGCCCCTTTCTTTTTTTTTTTTTGATTCAGAATGAACAGACAGAGGGGGGGCCTGGAGATATAGGAGAGGAAGGTATTTTTTTAATTTTTAATTATTTTATTTTGCTAATAGTTGACTTTTACATACGACCTCGTAACGAGGCCCACCGCCTGTCGTCTATAGCGTTTTACCCCCATTCCGAACACAATGGGATATGTATCGTAGGCTGATTCGGCTGTTACAATCGATTTCCATTAAATTTACATTTAAATCTCCATATTGAATTTTAAACGTACATTTCAAATTACTGGGGTCACATACCAACTCTACAAATCCCATAAAAATACTTTCTAGCTTCGTATTGACGATACGGTCCTAACAAAACTAGTTTCGTCGAATTCCGAGACCGTTGCAAAATTTCTATTTTTAAGGGCCTGAATTCCATAGCGACTATTCAGAAATTTCAACTGGACATATCTTTTGATTCCCGCTATGAAATTTCGATTGGTCGGATTCACTGGAAAGATATTATCAATTAGATCCTAATGTTTTTGGTTTCACTAAAATCCGGATTGTTTTGCACCCGGTACAGTCATTTGAAGTTTGAAATCGAATTATCGAACTACCGCGCCATTTTCAATTCCTTTTATAATTATATATAAATATTTATATTCTAACGACGATGTATAGAATATATACGTTTTGAATTTCATTCAAAATAAATTTCTCAACGATATTATTTAAAATAATTCATTTTAAATAATCAAACTTCGCTAAAATTGCCTAAATAAAAATTTTAAACTGGCCCAGATTTTCGGGTTGTTACAGGAACATCATATCATGGCTTGTTTTTTGTGGCATAAATAAAGATTTCAACTTGGTTGGATTCTGTGATTCAGACTATGCCGGAGATAGAGATAGAAGGAAGTCAACCTCAGGCTATGTGTTCACACTTGGAGGAACAGCTATTAATTGGAGAGCGAGGTTGCAGACTATAGTTTCTTTGTCTACTACAGAGGCAGAGTTGATAGTTGCAGTTGAGGCAGCTAAGGAGGCACTTTATTTGAAGAAGTTATTGTGTGATTTGGGCTTCATGCAAGATGCTTGTTTGGTGAATTGTGACAGTCAAAGTGCTATTCAGTTAGCTGAAAATCTTGCTTTCGATTCTAGAATAAAGCATATAGAGGTAACAGAGTCTTTCCTTATCTCTATGAATGAGGAGAAGTTAGTTCATCTTCATAAGATTCACACAAATGAAAATGCAGTAGACATGTTTACGAAGGCATTACCTGCTACTAAGTTCGAGCATTGCTCGAACTTGATTCACTTGATGAAGTGCTAGGTGCAACATGGTGGCACAATGGGAAGAGAGTGACTTGGTTGAAGTCAAGAGGGGATGTGGTATTATTCTTGTATGAAGAGATAGGAGTTGGTTGCACAATGTCTACCTTGTTTTGTTTTTATTTTTGAATGCTTCCAACAATTTGTTGGTGGGCGGTGGCCTTGCCGGAGTTTACTGACAAAGTGCAATGAGGGGTGGCTTTTGCAGGAACTCATTGGGAAGCATTCACATTGGAGACTCTTGGTTGCAAGAGATATTGTATCAAGGTAGAGATAATTGGAATTTGGTGATACAATATTTCCAAATATCAATTATATTTTTTGGAGATATTCGTGGTAATTTTGTTACCTGTTTTGTGCAAGAAATGAATGGAAAGAAATTGAAGGAATATTAATGAATAGGGGATATTGGAAATATTTGTCATTTAATTAGTCTCCATATATGAAGAAAAGAAACGGAAAGAGATTAAATTGGAAAAGGGATTGATTGATGGAGAAAAGCGAAAATTATCAATCAATCATATGACAATTAATTAATGGGATATTAGTTTTTTTTTCATAAATTGATTTATTTTACATAAATCAATTGTCTCATCCCCAAGTAATCTTTTCTCTATTTAAAGAGAGGCATAGAGGATGTTATTCGTATGAAATGTATGAGAACATTTGTATTCTTCATTTCTTTTGCTCTACTTTAAAAAAAATTGTAATCTCTTGAATATTAATAAAATCTCTTCCCCATTGAAGTGGACGTACACTATCTCGCGATAGTGGAACCACTATAAATTTGTGTGTTCTCTGTTGCCTTTTAAATGTTTTTCTATGATCTGGGATTGATATTCATTTCAAGTTGTTTGTTCTATCTCATCATTGCAAAATCCTATTGAGGTTTTTCCACTGAAAGGGATTGATCACCCCTTACAACTGGTATCGGAGCTAGATTCGCAAAGAAGGTGTCTGGTAGAATGGTGGAGGAAATGAAAACAATACAAATAATATGTTAGTGCCAGTAGTTGCTCCATACGTCAGAGGCTCCTATGTGGCATCAGGATCACAGTTGACGATTGAGAAGTCGAATGGTAAAGGAGATTTCGAAAAATGGCAGTGGATGATGAAAGCAGTTTTGAGAAGAAATCGCGTTCATCGAGTATTATTTGATACAGAGACACTACCTACTGATATTTCATCAATGGAATTATAAGAGATGGAAGAATGGGCCTTTACTTCTCTTCAGCTTGCGATGGGAAAGAATGTAATTTCTGAAATCATTCTGGAGACAATAACTAGAGGCATTTGGAAGAAGTTGGAGGACCTCTACATGAAGAAATCCCTAACCAACCGTCTGATCCTATTGAAGACTTTCTTCACTTATAACATGAAGTTGGAGGACCTCTACAAGAAGAAGAGGATGATGAATATGCGGCTTATGAAATTTGTTTGGTGCATTTGGAAAGGGAGGAATATCAAGCTATTTAAGCCACAGAAATTGAAGAATGATACTACCGTCAAGTACTGGATAGTTAATAAGATAACGTAAATCTTCGAACAAGCTAATTTTGCCATTGAACCAGGAATAATGTTGTTATTCTTTGGTTGAATTTGTTTTTTCTTTTTTCTTTCTTACTGTGTTTTTTCCTTTTGTTCTTTCTGTGATTGAGGCATATGTTACCACTCTATTTCAGCAACACGTGATTCTCACTTGTTGTTCTCTGTGTTTTTTTCCTCTTTATGCTTCAATAAAAATTAACCCCATCGGCTATCCAAAAAAAATTGAATAGAATATTCAATAAATCACTTTATTAAATGGAGACTTAACCGTAAACCCAATAATCCTACTTTTTAGGTATTACCAATCATGGTGACACATATCATATCATAAACAACCATCATAACATTCAATAACAATCAAATAAGATGTCATTAACTTACCGAGTAAATATTCAATACCATTTACTATTCAATATAGCATCCAATAACAATTTGATATTCAATATAGCATCAAATAACCATTTAAGGTCCAATATCAACAAAATCCACATCAAATAACTGCATAATCAACATAGGGTGTTATTAACTTAAGTGTTCACCTTATTAGCACTTAACGATCATATATTTACCTTATTAACTTAAGTGTTCACATCATTAACACTTTAAGATCATATTTTTACATTGCTAACTTATGTGTTCACATCATTATCACTTAAAGATCACATTTTTACTTTACTAACTTAAGTGTCCACATCACTAACACTTAATTATCAAATCAACCCAACCCAATATCATCCCATGAACCACATATCATCCAATAACAACCCAAAATCATATCCATTCATTATAAAATCAAACCCAAGCATATATATTAGCTACTATACACTAACTTAGCCCTTAAGTGTGTAGTTTTCTCACCAAGGGATCCACTCCTTCGTTTTCTAAGGCTAAAGGTCCTACCTTTCTCACTTCAAAGTGATTTCGATTACTTCCAATCTTCAAGTGGATGGTATTTCGGCTTTACGAACTTTTTTCACCGAGATTTTAGCAAAACTATTTTATGCTTACTAACTCTAATCAAAAGTTATAAAGGAGGTATTCTATGTTTGAAATGGTTTAAAGGTTGAATTTTTATTGTGTACAATCTTGGATCTTTGAAGGGAAGAAGTGTGTGAGTCATTTAAAGAGGAAAAGGTGGGGTTTTTGGGTGAAATGGGGCTTGGCTAGGAGGAAAAGGGCATGACCTTTGAGGAGGAGGGAGAGAGGCTTTGGGCGTGGGGTATGAGGAGGTAGTGGAGAAGTTTTGAAGTGTTTTGGAGGAGTTTTTAAGTCGAGGAAGGGGAGAAGAGGCCATGGCCGAAAGTTTGAGAGGAGGGGAAGATTTTAATGGCGACTTGGAAGGAAAAAGAAAAAAGGAAAATTGAGAGGAAGGTAGGAAGGTGCTATTTTACAGAAGTGGAGAATGAAGGAGAGGATGACAATACAAAAGTAGGAACCATGAAAAAGAAGACACACTGCACCACAAAGCTTATTTTGTCACTCTCCTATCCTCCAAATTTGATATGGTCTATAACTGTATCAAATTTAGATAGGGCTCTGAGTCGTACATAATTTCTTGGAAAAGGTTTACAGCCTAATTTGAATTTTATTCAATTGTAACCCGTATCAAAATGTGTTAATTTACGTGTAAAAATTTCTCACCAATAGGCACGCACTCCCTCCCTTTTTTCATTTCCCTCTCACGCTCTATTTTCCCCTTTTTTTATTTCCCTCTCTACATGTGCCCTCTTTCAGTTTCTCTAATTGGTGCAAAAAATGCTTGGAAGTCGAAAAATTTTCTGCTCTAATTAACTCGAACCACAGTCAATTTACAAAACTGGTAAATATTTGATTCTATGAATATTTCTTTCCATACCACGTTTTAGGGTTACATCGTTATCAATTCAAACCACTCTTAGTTAAATCGTTTTAGGTATCACATAAAGCTCTTATGTTGTTGCGAAGTATCGGATACTTTTCAATAAGTGACACGGGATAGTTAAAATCCTAAGGGTGTACAAGCAAAACATATGCTTGTTAATACTGGTCATGTACGGACATGTAATTTGAACTTTTTTCGTTCCTTTGATGTCTGTAGTTGGAAGGAGCTTTTTGCTATCATCGCTAGCTTATCATGTTTGGCTGAAATTAGTGCGGTTGATGGAATATCTCACAGTATAAAAAATAAGAACATATTAAAGTATTAATTCTCCATTGAATATTGATGTCAGTGTCCTCCCTTTATCTTTGGTCAATCTCTGTACTTTCCCTCTAAATTGTGTGTTTCACATTCTTATTTTGTTTATGTTAACTATGAAGTCCTTATTTACTAGCTACTTTACCTTATATTTGGTTATGATGATGCAAAATTCTTCTCAACTATAAAATGATAGGTTTAAAAGTTTAGGTCCCTTTTGTTTGTTGTTTCCAATTTTGTGTTTTTGTATAAAGAGAAGTGCATTGGTCGTTTGTATTTTTGAAAATCATATAATTTTGCAAATCAAAATCAATATGTAAAATAGAAAACAAGGTTTTTGCATTTTTGTGTTTAAGTAGATAACAAAAGCATGGAAAATAATCAGACTTCTCTATCATTCGTTGATCATCATTCTAGCTAAGAGTTATCGATCTTATTCTCTTACATGATATTATTTAATGTAACATGAAAACACATACAAAATGAACCTAATCAGGCCACTTTTTGAATAACAAAATGAAATTAAAATAAGGATAAGAATAAAAGGGAAACAAAGTGCTTTCTTCTTGCTTTAGTGTTGTTTTATTTGTTGAATGTTCAATATTTAGTTCAATTTTGTCCCTACAGGTTGATTGTTTTCCAATTATTTATCGTCGATATCTTGCTAATTGTAGGGAGTGTATATTGACATTGTATAACCGATTTTATATGATATGTTTATAATTTAATTTAACATTGGTTTTATTTAAATTTAAATTTATTTATACAATAATTGATTACTAAAAGTATTTTACTCATATATAAATTTAGCATTTTCAAAGTTGGTCGAATCTTGCAAAAGAAGAAGTTGCTTGAGTATATCATAAGTTAAACTAGGACTAGAAATTTTATTCAAATTAGATTATAAAACATTATGTAAGAGAAGTATAATTTCACTGAATACGTCCTAAAGTTTAGGTATTTTTACAAAAGAAAATTTCGCTATATTAGACTTTCTTATTGTTATCACTAGATCGTTCCAGACTTAGGCAGCTTTCAAGCTTAGCTTCAAGGAGAATCAGGTAAAGAAAACTAGAGTGGTCTCACAAAACATAAGAAACTCGGGTAACAAAGTGAATGAGGATTTTGTTAGCAAATAAGTCAAGTTATAATTTGTAACAGTTATTCACATTTTTGAAAATCTATTTAAAATGCAGTGAATGGAAGGTTAAAAAATGCAATGTAATTGAGTCTATGTAAAATTTTAAGTTTGTATATGCCTCGTTTGAGTGCATGTAGTTAGTGTATTTTATGTATATCTTTGTTCTGGTTCATTAAAATAAGTATTACATAAAAAGATATCGACAAGGATGTTATTTAAAATGCAATTTCATGAGTTTTGTATTGGTTGGAAGTATATATGGTAAATGAATTCCATACAGACATGTCTCAAATAATTTCAGTAGATTTTAAATGTTAGTTTGAGAAAAGGAAATTAAAGTTGCATGGATTATGTTTCAATCCCAAACTTTGAGTAAATAAATAAAAACATAAAACACATATATAACTAATTAATATCTCAAAATCATGTGCTTGTTAATGCTAATTCGATCATGTAGCTTTCAGTTTGAAATTAACTGGTATGAGTGGAAATGCATAATTCATATCATATCTACTTTATTTATTTTTATCCAAATAAACATGTATGTTAACTGGAATTTTGGATTTCTTTTGGTGGTTTATGGTAGCTTGCAATACATATTATCCACATAGGTATATGTATGTTAAAAACTTCACTTCTTTTCTGTAGTAATATTATATAATTTTGGTTTTCTCTCAGTTTAGACCACTTACTTTTTCCAAACACGACCACTGATTAGACTATTTGAATCCCCCATTGCTCAGGCCCGATGATCTTTTATTATTATTTTCACTTACTCATTTTCATTCATGCCTTTTGCATTTGTTTGCCTTAGGTTCTATCATAATAGGTATTTAAAAGCTGCTCGAAAATCAAAGAAATTTTTTGGATCTCTGCTTCAAATGCCATATGTTGAGAAAAATCAACGTTAGCATTATAAATAAAAGCAAATTGCAAGAACATAGGTAAATTAATATTAAGTGCAGTGCATTTGAATTTCTTAAAATACAATGCTTAAGAACCTTTGATGGTATTTTGACATAATATTTTATATTTTGTTCATTTTTCACACTTTTCATTTCTTCTAATTATAATTGACATATAACTCATTATAGAGTTTTAATGAAACTGAATTTATTTTCATAATTTGCTTAAGAATTTTATTTTCCAAAGTCTTGCTCCACCTTCCTTTTTTAAGAATAAGCTCAAAATATTTAAGATTGCTTCTGGATTTAATTTCTGTTCCATGTTTGTAGTTTTCCCTAGGGGTGTAAATCGGTCGGACCGGACCGGCCGGAGCAGTGTTCAGTTTCTGTCCTAAATAAAATCAGAACGAACATGGACCGAACGAATTTTTTTCTCTTACAAATTTTGTTGTCCTAATTCATGTCCTAAATAAAATTTGTCGGAAATGGACACATGTTTTTCGGACTCAGACACGAACGGACCCAGTCGGACAAGGCTATTTATATCATATTTTATACTTTTTATTAGGATTTCTCTCAATATACTGAATTATAAGGAATTCAGACGAATTCGAATGAACACGGACCGGACGTGAATTTTTCTCGGACAAATTTTGTTGTCCTAGTTCATGTCCTAAATTAGAATCGGATGAACTCGAATGGACGTATTTCGATCACGGACACAAACAGACATCGAACATTCGTACAAAATTTACAGCCCTAGTTTTCCCTTTGTGCATTTGTTCCTATTATAATATAATAGACTCTATAAACTGAGGAAAGAAATTGATGGAATTGTCTTCTCAATTTTCCCTTGCAGCATTGGAAACTCTTCAAAGGTTTATTTTTACTTTTAGATAAAATTTGTAACATATGTAAAGTCATAACAGTGTTAAATTAATCATGTTAATTTCTTCTTTATTCTTTTACCGTCGAATTACTTCTCGTGTTCCTATAATGTGGCGTACTACCGTCTTGCTTTAACATTATTTATTTGTTGAAAGTTCATTTTTAAGTTTGATTTTTGTCTCTATGGATTGATTTGTTTTCAAATTATTTTTGGTTGATATCTTGCTAATTGTAGGATGTATGTATTAACATTATATAACTGCTATATAATATGTGTCTAATTTACTCTAACGTTGATTGTATTCAAATTAAAATTTTATATAATAATCTTTTGACAAAAGTATTTTGGTCATAAATAAATCTAATCTTTCTACGTGGGTTGAAAATTGCAAAATAAAGTTGTTGCTTAAGTGCATCATAAAGTTAAACCAAAACAAAAAATATTGTTAAAATTCACTATGCAAGAGAAGCGTAATTTCAGTAGATATGTACTGGAATTTAGGCACTACTACAAGAGAAAATTTCACTATGTTAGACTTTCTTATAATTCCCACCTGATCATTTCAGATTTATGCAACTTTGCGGTGAACCAAGCACAAAAAGCTAGATTGGTATCACCAAATATTAAGAAAAGGGGGTAGCAAAGTGATAATGGTTTTGTCAACTTTTGATAAATAAGTTAAGTAATAATTATAACTGTTATTCACATTTTAGAAACTTTATTTAAAATGTAGTGAGTGGAATGTCAACAAATGCAGTAAAATTAAGACTGTAAAATTTCTAGTTTGTATAGGCTTCATTCAGGTCCATGTCGTTAGTCTAATCTATGCATCTTCATTCAGGTTCATTAAAATAAGTATTATGGAATAACGATATTGACAAAGATGTTACTTATTATGTAATCTGGTAGGTGTCATTTAAGTTGGTATTATATGATAAATGAATTCATACAGACATTTCTCAAACAATTTCATTAGATTTTTTAAATGTTATTTTGGAAAAAAAAACTTAAAGCTAAATGTTTATGTTTCAATCCCATACTACATAAGTCTTAAACCTTGAATAAACAACATGAGTACAAACACATGCGTAGCTCATTAATATCCCAAAATCATATATACATTATTGCTAATCCAATAACTTAGCTTTCAATTTGAGTATTTATTTATTTTTCTAAAAATTCGTCTTTATTAATATACATTTTGGACTTTTTTGACTCTTTATTTTGGTGGTTTATGGTAGCCTGAAATACACATTATCCACACACCTACATGTATGTTAAATACTTTAATCCTTTTCAGCGTTATTATTTTATTATTTCGTATCTTTTTTCTGTTTAATTTATTTTCGTTTTTCAAACACGGCAGCTAATTTGGTTCTTTAAATCCACCATTACCCTGGTCTGATGAGCATTTATTATTTATCTTATCTTACACATTTTCTGTAGCGACCCGGAATTTCCGACGCTCGAATCTAGACACTAACACGTCTTGTGTCCAAACTCAAGTATCGAAAACCCAGAAAGCTAATAGAAAGAAGTTAGAGGGTGGGAAAAAAGAAAAAAAGAAATATTAGAATATAAGAATAAGAAGATCAGAATCTCACAGCGGAATGGACAAAATATAATAATCAATAATACTATATACAAAAAGAACTGTATGATTTCAACATCAGAGTATACGTTCAGATCAATACAACACACAGTGGAAATAAACTATTACCGGTGAATATATGGAATACGTCTCGACTTCCACGCCTTTCCTGAAGCACCAAGCGATACCTAATGTAATGACCCGCACTGGCAGAGGTATTATGATTAATTTATTTAATTATATCAATGGTGGTATAGTGAATTAAATGATCGTTGAATTAAATAATGATGAATATTTAATTAAAATAATAAATTAAATTCTGAAATAATCAGAATTGGCTGAAATAGCGATATGGTGTGAACTGGATCAGCTGTGATGTTTAATTCAGCTTGGAATTGAAGTAGAATAACGAATATATTATTTGAACGATAGTTTGAACGTAAAATTATATTATAGTTGAAATAGAGCTGGAAATGGTGCGGCAGTTCGCTATTTGGCGATTTGAACTTCAATTGGATGTACAGGATTCGTTTTAAGCTGGATTTCTGTGAAACAAGAAACGTGTGGAGCTGGTGGAGTATATCTTTCTAATGGAAGAGAAAAATCGGTATTTCGTCGTGTAGATTTTGATTTGTGTTCAAATCAAATTTCAAAATAGTCGCTATAGAATCGTTTATCGACCGTAACGGTTTATTCGATATAACTAGAGATTGGGTTTGAATTTAGACAAGGTTCTTTTGGGAAGTAGTGATAATTTAATTTTTAGAATTTATGGTAATTTTTAATTAATTTAATAAGCAACTTTTTATTTGAAGTATTTCGTACCCTGAAATCAACATTTTGAAGTTTCACGATATGAGTCAACCTACCGATATTATTATATTTTTGGAATCATGATGCCTTGTTCGACACGACGGTAATGTTATTTCTGTCCATAGCAGTACGTACGTGATTAGAATTTTATGTAGCGAGGTGCCTATAACAAGTTGAATATATATATATATATATATTAATTCCCTACCCAAAAATATCTTAACTAGTTCTAGGCCCAAAAGAAGCCACGGTTCCTTTTAAAACCCCAGCCACAAAAGACGCGAGCAACAAAAATAACAATCCCCTATATAATGTCTTCACCACCTTCTAAACCTAAAACCCAAAATCATTTCACAGCAAAAACAGGCCGCCACTCCTCTTCAACATTTCAGCCAAAACGAGAATTTGAAAATCCCCTAAACATCAAATAAAAACTCCAGAATCCACAACGCATGCTTAATTGATTTCCTATGACCAAGAATCTCCAACGCTGGTGCTAATCCTTTTGAGTTCGACGGATCTGTATCGCTTGAAAGGGAGCCCTTTGTGCTGACGTTCGAGCGTGAGCTCGAGTTGAGTTCGAAGGAGGGGGGTCAACCTCGTGGGTGGTGGTGCGTGGAGGAGTTTGGCAGACGAGTTGGGAGTATTGGTGGCTAGAAATGGGGCATCTCGAAGAGGTTGCGGACTATAATGGCAGGCAGAACGGAGGACAGTAGGGTGATTTCCGTTTGGGTGTTGGCGAACGGATTGGAGAAATGGAGGTGCGGGAAACAGTGGATTGAAGGAAGAAACAGGATGGCAGGAGGAAGGACCTGTTGTAGAACGTGGAGTGGCTTCTAGGGGTTCTAGAGTTTTGCTTGGTGATGAAGTCAGACTGAGCGAGCTGTAAAGGTAATGGGATTCAAACTCCGCCAGAATGAAGGGGGAGGAGGGATCTCAAAAGTTGCGGAAGTGTTGATATACTGGAAGACGTGAGTTTTTGTGAAGTATGTGTAAGTGCGGTGAACGAGGGGCTTAAGAAGGAATTATAGGTATCAGCAGTGCCATGATTGTGGAGCAGGTATCGAATGAAGATTAGGAGAGGGGACACACTGTAGAAGTGGGTTAGTTTCCAATGTGGGCCAGGTTATACAAGGTAAAGACAAAAATTAAAATGAAAGGAAAGTGTCACTGTTCGTATATAATAAAAGGGGAAATTCGGACCTAGTGTAAATGGGAAGAATATGCTATGGTGGGTTCGTGTGTTATTGAGCGTTCATTGATGAAGAAAGTGATGAGCAGGAGCGGAAATTAGTTCATACCGGTAATGTAAAGGAAGAAATGGCCATTCAAGAAGTTTGGGTTCGAACTGTCTGAGAGGGGTTAATTCGAGTGTTTACAGCGGTATACCGTGAATTGGAAGGGGATGAATCATGAAGGAGAAGAGGCTGATCGAGTGGTGTATTTATGGTTTGGGAAGATGAAATACGAAATTGGTTTTGCTGGGCCGAATATAAGAAAGGTAAAACCAAAAAGGATAAAATACTTAAGTTTTATTCATTTAGATATGTACATAACTTGTGATCGTAATAACCATCGCATACGATATTAGAATCAGACGCGACTGAAACCGTTGGGACCGCAACGAGCAGACCGTCGCTTGGAGTTGATGCGACTGGAATCTGAGATACTGGAATTTCGCAGAAATAAATTGTCCGTCTGAATCAAAGAGAGTTAATCGTTTTTAACGATAACAGTCCAATGTGAGTAAATCTCACTAACTCTGAACAGTTTATGATTTCATGTTGTATTTTTAGAATTGTTAGATATTGGCTGATTGACTGTGTGTTGACCGTTTGATTGAACTGCTAGACAGTTAGTTGAATTTCTATATTTGATTCTATTTAACAGAATATATCATATGGAACTGAAATGATGTTATCTATATATTTTTTTAACATCTGTGATGCAGGGAAACAGGTTGGAGGAATCCAACTGGATTCCTCAACATTTAATTTACTGTTTTCATATATTGTGATATATGATGTGTTATATAATCTGTTATGGATTATGGGTGTTGGAATGATGTTGATCATTTTTATTCGATATTTTAAATATCATAAAAGACCCTGGGATGTAAAAAGAATTATTTCAATGTATATTGAAATAAAGGGATTTTATAAAATCAACAGATTTTAAAAAAAGGAAATATTTCGAAAATAAATAAAAGGGAAAAATGTTTTTAAAACGAATAGAGTTTTATAAAAGGGAAATCATTTGTAAAGTGAAGAATTGTTACTAAAAGTAAATCTTTATAAATGAATAGTTTATTCGAATAGAAAGAAAATGAGTTAATCGAATATAGTTATTTGAATAGAAAGAAAATGAGTTAATCGAATATAGTCATTCGAATAGAAAGTAAAAGGAGTTAATCGATGTTAGTTAATCGATTAGAGTTAAAGTAAAAGGAGTTAATCGATGTTAGTTAATCGATTAGAGTTAAAGTAAAAGGAGTTAATCGATGTTAGTTTAATCGATTAGAGTTAAAGTAAAAGGAGTTAATCGATGTTAGTTAATCGATTAGTGTTAAAGTAAAAGGAGTTAATCGATGTTAGTTTAATCGATTAGAGTTAAAGTAAAAGGAGTTAATCGATGTTAGTTAATCGATTAGTTTTAAAGTTAAAAGGAGTTAATCGATGTTAGTTAATCGATTAGTGTTAAAGTTAAAAGGAGTTAATCAATGTTAGTTAATCGATTAGTGTTAAAGTAAAAGGAGCTAATCGATGTTAGTTTAATCGATTAGAGTTAAAGTAAAAGGAGTTAATCGATGTTAGTTAATCGATTAGTGTTAAAGTAAAAGGAGTTAATCGATGTTAGTTTAATCGATTAGAGTTAAAGTAAAAGGAGTTAATCGAATATAATTTATTTGAAGAAAGTAAAAGGAGTTATCGAATATAGTTTATTCGAAAGGAGTTAAGTGAAATGAGTAAATCAATAGCGTTAGTCAAATAGAGTTAATCAATAGCGTTAAGCAAATAGAGTTAATTGATAAGGGTTAATCGAATAGAGTTAAGTGAATAGAATAAATCGAATAGATATTTATTCGAACGAGAGTTAAGTAAGGAAGTTAGTTAAAGGGATATAAAGTGAACTTTGTCTATTTCAAAGGTAGAAATGTTGTTCAGTTAAGGTCTGAGAGGTAGTTCTACCCCAACTTGATTGGCTTCGTTTTTAACTAAGGAATAGTTAAGGTTCGGCAGTAAAGGAAATGGTTTGAGTTGGCATAGCGATGTTTTTTTAAACATCTGTCTAAGTCCAAGGAAGAAACTTTGGAAATGTTTTCCAAATAAGAAACCAGAAATGTTTTCTAATAAAGAAAACAAGAAATGGAAATGTTTTCCAATGGTAATAACATATATTTTCTAAATTTAGAAAATAAGAAATGTTGAATATAGGGAAACAGGGGATGAAAAATGAACTAAGGAGATGAATGTTAAATGATGTTTGATCGATATAATTTCCATTTGGAAATAATATCGTTGTTTGCACACTTGTTTTTATTCGATAGTTAAATCACAGACTATCGAAGTTTTGACCATTTTAACGTTGTTAATATGGAGAGACCGGTTGGATTATTATCCAAAGAACCACTCTGTATTGGCATAAGCATTGCGAATCATATATGCCAAAGGAAATTGAAGGCAGAGTTATGCAAGGGCTATCCTGTTTACAGAATAGTGCCTTCGGTTCATCCTGTTCCTGGATGACTTGTATGGACGGATGTCTGACAGAGTATTTCCAGACGATCACGTATATTGATTTCTCCAACCGTACAAAGAGTGGAAGCGGAGAAGGAAACTTCTTTTAGCTAACACATAATGTATGGTTGAGGACATCAATCGGTGATTTGATGGATTTGACGTTGTGGCATTCAAAGTGAATCTGGTGTGATGATAAAGCGTAGCTTCTAGCCTCACATCCGGTAAATGACAGAAATCGGGCAGGCAGCATGGCTAAGTCGGTCGCACCGAAGTAGGGTGTATAATCACCTGATCTAGAGTTTCATTTACTTCTAAAAATCTATTGTTGATGCTGTCCCATTCGGGAAACGGTTGCTGATCCCAACTGTTGGTGATATACATTCGATACACTCAAGCGAAATGAGTGGTCGGTCATGTGTGGCCAGGTTGCAAGATGTTCTTGTTGAACCCAGTGTATTCCTCTCTAGAGGTACACTAGCGAAAGGTGGTTCCATACCTTGTCATAGTTGGAAATCCATTACCCAATACGTGCTTGCTGTTTTGATTGTATACTATATATGTAGAACGTGAGATGAAAGCGTTTCTACTAGATGATTATTATAGTTGTGGTTGATAGACATTATTATAATATCAAAAGGTTTTTGATATAAAGATAATTTCGATTCTCATAAGGGAAAAACCCGTTCCGTTATGCGGCGTGGTCTTATGAGATATCGTTTACTTGTTCGAACTGTTTTTAAACTGTTTTACTCATACCGGTCCCATGACTGACCCGGAGTTTACTTTGTTGTTTTCCCTAAACTCTTGGGTGCCTAAATTTGTACGGGCAGTCAAGTAGTAGGGATTTACAGATATACTGGAAGAGCTCGGAGCAGGAGGCTTCAGGATCATATAGCTATAGTTATTTCCGCTGTGTTGTAAGTGTTGTACTTTGATAATGATATGTATATTCAAGTACCAATTTTGTATTTCAAAGTTATGTTATGAAATATATTTATTCGTTCCGCTGTGAGATTCGTGTTACTCTGATATTGTGTTCTTCTTCTTCTATTCTAAGTTTCTATCTTATCTTTCCGCACCCTCTAATTTCTTTCACTAATTACCAGGATTTTTCGATGTTTTGGTTATCGACATCGTGTTTATGTCGATAACCAAAGTCGCTCAAAATCCGGGTCGTTACATTTGGTATCAGAGCTTAAGTTAAGAATTACTTGGCTCTGTGGCGTGACTCGGTAGAGATAGGGTTAGTAACACCCTAGATTGAGTTGAGTGTATATATACGAGTGAACGTATTTGTATATGATATAAAAATAATTTTATATTGTGAAGATTTATTGGTTGAGTTGTTTATGAGTTCCGGTCAATCAGTTTGATCCACTGTATCGGTAGGAGTTACTAAACACTCGAATATAATGGGTCAACACGATATGTTTTGAAAAGAGGGTAAATTAAAATAAGTTTACCCAAGGTATATCTTGATATAGAGAAGATATATATATCAAAATTTTAATATAATGGATATATTGATTGTTATTATAATCGAATAGGATTATAAATTAAAGGGTTATGTAAATAGCCAATCAGAATTCATATAAGTGAAATACGTGAAATTGAGATGAGTCAAATCTGAAATGTAAACCAGAGATTGAATTAAAATTCTGGAGAATTTGATAAGTGTTTGTAAATGGATTTGGATTAAAAATAAGGAAAATTTGAGATCCTGGGAGATTTTAAATTGTTTTACAAGCAGTGCGAATTATATTTTGAAATGAATTTCAAAGTGGAAATGTTTAGAAATGGTTTTATAGTATTGAACTCACTTCGATTGCTGGAAAATAGATTCTGATGATGACAGCTGCATCATCAGTATTCATTTTCGAGTTGTAAGTGACGAATTACTACCAAAGATACTGTTTTGAAATTGTTTTGGGAAAGACAAGTTGTGTTGAATTTCAAATGGGATTTATAATAAAGAATAAATAAAGAAAGTTTGAAAATGAAATTTGAATAAAGAAGATTCAAATAGAATTGAATTTGAAATTTGAATATAGAAGATTCAAATAGAATTGAAATGAAATTCAAATATAGAATTTGAATAAGGAAATTGAAACGAAATTCAAATATAAAATTTGAATAAGAGGTTTGAAATGAAATTCAAATATAGAATTTGAATAAGAGAATTGAAATGGAATTTGAATATAGGAAATTCAAATAGAATTGAAATGGAATTCAATTAGTTGATAAACAAGTTAAACTTATATTTGAACATGTATATTCAAATAAAAAGGTGAAATAGGTAAACCAGTTAATTAGCCATTAGTAAATGGATCTTGAATTGAAGTTGAACTTTAGATAAGTAAAGGGGACTGGTAAATTTATATTTGAAATCGAATATGAAACCTGAGTTTAAAAAAAAGTAGAATTTGATTAGTTTATAAGTAAGTTAAAATATATTTGAACATGTCATGTTCAAATATAAAAGTGAAATAGACTAAAGAGTTAATTAACAAATTAATTAACGAATTGAGTTAAAACGATCAGGTATAGTTGAAATAGATTGGGCAGGTATAAATATACGTGAGATAGGTATGGATAAGGTATGAAGGTATATAAATAGAATGCTCGACGAAAGGTATGTATTTAATTCATATAGGAGATTTTATGCGCCGTATCGGCTAGCCGCTTGGCTTTTTCTTTTTCATTTTAGATTGGGGAGGGCCATGGGAGGCTGTTTGAAATATCACGATGCTCTCAGTACAAAGGAGGTTATGGCAAATTTTTCCGGAAATTTAAAGAGTTAGAATATTTTTAAGATAATTTGATAATTAGAAATCAACGTATCGATATGTATAGAAGTCGATAACGAAACGAACTTAGAAATAGAATAGTAAAATTCGAAAGGAAGTATAAGAATAAAATCTAGAAAGAATAGAAAGAGAAAGTGTATATGTGTTTAAAGGTGAATAATAGTTGTATGGTATTGATTATTCGAGTAAGTAGTCATGTCTGTTTTGACGTTATAAATGTTATTCAGTCATGGTCTGAGAGGTAGTTATACCCCAACTTGATTGATTTCATTATTAACAAATAAATAGCAAGATTTCATGCTCGAAGATCAATGTTGAATAAGAGTTAGTTGAATATAGTATTTGGGTTGTCGTAATGATGTTTTACACAACATCCGTTTTAACCCAAATAAGTGTAAGCTTGGAAATATAATAAAGAATATTTCCTAAGTATAGAAATAAACGAGATCGGAAAAGAGATAAATAATTGGAGTATTTTCCAATTATAAATAGCATATATTTTCTAAAGTTTAGAAAATAAAGAAAGGCGATATTCGGAAATGTTTTCCAAATAACATAAAAGGCCAATATGGTTATTGAAAATATTGGGTTAACAAATATTGATGAAGAAATAGAGAAGTGATTTAACTAATGGAATATGAGTTAAGGGCTCAGTAAGATGTTCAAAAGGAAATTTTGATTTTTGAAAAGAGTAAACTGTTAAAAACTCCTTGGTAAAGACTGTTTGAATTAAAAACAAATTTAACAGAAATTTGTGAAAGAAAATTTGAATTAAAGTAAAATCAGTTAAGTGGTAACTGAAGTTAAATTGAAATCGAATAAGATTGGATTTGTGAAATTAGAATCCGAAATGGTATTGGATTGAGGAGTTAAGGAATTAAAAATCAAGAATTTGACTTGAGTGAAATGGGATTTGGCTTGGATATAAGCGAATGGTTGTGTGGTGGATAAAAGCAGATTAGAATTTGATTGGGATGACCCTTGTATCCGCTAAATGGATAACAGGTGGAAACGATATAATGATATGCCGACAAAAAGGTACAAGTTTATATTTCTATTGGATATAAGATTTATGAGCCGAATCGGCTAGCCGCTTGGCTGTTTGATTTTCTTTTGCGTTGGAGATGGCCCAAAGAGGCGAGTTGGAGTTTGACGTATTAACTAGTACAAAGGAGGTGCTGGCGAAATTTTTTCGAAGAGTTAAGGCGTTAGAAAATTTTCAGGATTTTTGAAAATTTTCGTTGATAAGAATTAATTAATAATTTAATTGAAATTAAATTGGTTCAGTTGAAACTGAAGTTAAGAAGTGAACAAATATGTTCTAACCAGTCGATAGGGTCGTCCTCTACCTTTTAGCAATTTCGAGGACGAAATTATTTTAAGTGGGGAAGATTGTAATGTCCCACACTGGCAGAGGTATTATGATTAATTTATTTAATTATATCAATGGTGGTCTAGTGAATTAAATGATCGTTGAATTAAATAATGATGAATATTTAATTAAAATAATAAATTAAATTCTGAAATAATCAGAATTGGCTGAAATGGCGATATGGTGTGAACTGGATCAGCTGTGATGTTTAATTCAGCTTGGAATTGAAGTAGAATAACGAATATATTATTTGAACAATAGTTTGAACGATAGTTTGAACGTATAATTATATTATAATTGAAATAGAGCTTGAAATGGCGCGGCAGTTCGTTATTTGGCGATTTGAACTTCAATTGGATGTACAGGATTCGTTTTAAGCCGGATTTCTATGAAACAAGAAACGTGTGGAGCTGGTGGAGTATATCTTTCTAATGGAAGAGAAAAATTGGGATTTCGTTGTGTAGATTTTGATTTGTGTTCAAATCAAAATTCAAAATAGTCGCTATAGAATCGTTTATCGACCGTAACGGTTTATTCGATATAACTAGAGATCGGGTTTGAATTTAGACAAGGTTCTTTTGGGAAGTAGTTATAATTTAATTTTTAGAATTTTATGGTAATTTTTAATTAATTTAATAAGCAACTTTTTATTTGAAGTATTTCGTACCCTGAAATCAACATTTTGAAGTTTCACGATATGAGTCAACCTACCGATATTATTTTATTTTTGGAATCGTGATGCCTTGTTCGACACGACGGTAATGTTATTTCTGTCCATAGCAGTACGTACGTGATTAGAATTTTATGTAGCGAGGTGCCTATAACAAGTTGAATATATATATATATATATAAATATATATAAATTCCCTACCCAAAAATATCTTAACTAGTTTTAGGCCCAAAAGAAGCCACGGTTCCTTTTAAAACCCCAGCCACAAAAGACGCGAGCAACAAAAATAACAATCCCCTATATAATGTCTTCACCACCTTCTAAACCTAAAACCCAAAATCATTTCACAGCAAAAACAGGCCGCCACTCCTCTTCAACATTTCAGCCAAAACGAGAATTTGAAAATCCCCTAAATATCAAATAAAAACTCCAGAATCCACAACGTATGCTTAATTGATTTCCTACGACCAAGAATCTCCAACGCTGGTGCTAATCCTTCTGAGTTCGACGGATCTGTATCGCTTGAAAGGGAGCCCTTTGTGCTGACGTTCGAGCGTGAGCTCGAGTTGAGTTCTGTAACAACCCGAAAATCTGGGCCAGTTTAAAATTTTTATTTTGGCAATTTTGGCGAATTTTGATTATTTAAAATGAATTATTTTAAATAATATCGACGAGAAATTTATTTGGAATATAATTAGAACGTATATATTATATACGTCGTCGTTAGAATATATAATAATTATATATAATTATAAAAGGAATTGAAAATGGCGCGGTAGTTCGAAAATTCGATTTCTAATTTCAAATGAATATACAGAATTCAATATAAGTCAGAATTGAACGAAACAAGAAATATTTGAATCTGTATAACTATATCTTTGTAACGAAGTTAACAAACTGAGATTTCATCTTAGAAATGATAAGATATGTCCAGTTTAAAATTAGAAATAGTCGCTGTGGAATTTATATATATTTTTATATATATAAGGCCCTTAAAAATAGCAATTTTGCAAACGACCTCGGATTTCGACGAGACCAGTTTTGTTGGGTCCGTGATGTTAAGTTATTGCTAGATTCCAAATTTCATAATTT
Organism: Allium sativum; assembly: GCA_030737875.1. Lineage (NCBI taxonomy): Eukaryota > Viridiplantae > Streptophyta > Magnoliopsida > Asparagales > Amaryllidaceae > Allium > Allium sativum. Next base: position 439,997,242 of record CM060912.1, read on the forward strand.
TTCGAATCAATATGTGAGCGTGGCGAAGGAAAACGCGTTTGACCAGTTTCAGTTGAATTTAATCGACTGGAAATTGGCCATTTTTCAAATGGTCTCAGAATTCGACGAAACTAGTTTTGTTAGGACCGTATCGTCAATACGAAGCTAGAAAATATTTTTCTGGAATTGTTAGAGTTAGTATGTGACCCCGGTAATTCGGAATGTACGTTTAAAATTCAGTATAATGATTTAAATGAAAATTCAACGGAAACTGATCAGAACAATCGAATCAGCTTGCGATACATATCCCATTGAGTTCGGAATGGGGGTAAAACACTATAGACGACAGGCGGTGGGCCTCGTTTTGAGGTCGTATGTAAAGGTCAACTTTTTGCAAAAAAATAAATAAAAAATAAAAATCCCTTCTCCTTAACCAGCCCCCCCCCCCCCCGATATTTTCAATTTAGTTTTCAAAATAAATATAAAAAAAAAACCTTTCCAAGCCGCCACCGCCGTCGATGGCGATTCCTCTTCCCCCCCCCCCCCCTCCTCCGGCCATCGCGCCACCCCATCTCCCTCCTCTCGATCTTCTCGCTCCTCTTCTACCCCCTCGACGAAGACCCAAACCCGAAGAAACCTCGCCACAGACACCTCCGACGCCTGCAAACCCCCCCCCCCCCTAGCGGCGCGACTCCCGAGACCCCCCCCCCCCCCCCCCCCCCGTCCGAAGCCCCCTTTCTCGCAATCGCCAATCGAAGAACCCACGACACCTCCGGCGACTGGGATGGCGAACGACGTGAAACCCTTGGTCAGAAGATGGAAACGATGGAGGTGATTTTTCTTTTTATAGAAAACTGATTTTCTTGGTTTATATAATCTGAAAATATGATTTTATATAATTTGAAAATATGATTTTATATAATCTGAAAATATGATTTTATATAATCTGAAAATATGATTTTATATAATCTGAAAATATGATTTTATATAATCTGAAAATATGATTTTCTATAATCTAAAAATATGATTTTCTATAATCTAAAAATATGATTTTTACTTATACAAAGATTGGATTTTTATATATGCAAAGATTTGATTTTTATTATGTATAAAGATTTGATTTTTTTCATTTACATGAATGCAAATAAAATAGTAAAGACGTGATTTTTTTTTTAAAAAATATAAAAGACGATATTTTAAAATATAAAAGACGATATTTTAAAATATAAAAGACGATATTTTGAGATGAGTAGTGATGTAAAAATAGGATTTTTATATATTGAATAGCGAAATAAAAATGGGATTTTTATATATAGAACTTCGAAATAAAAATATGATTTTTATATATAGAACTTCGAAATAAAAATATGATTTTTATATATAGAATAGCGAAGTAAAAATTTGATTTTTACATAGGTAGTGAAAGCGGACAACGAAGAAGACGAAGATGCGGTAGCGATGAAGATTTCTGTCAATGAAGTGCCGTGGAGCTAGGATAGCTATCAGTGAGAATTTCTCACCTTTCAATTTATTTCTCTAGTTATATATATATACTAGGATGCAGACGGTGCTTATTAGAAGCACCCGACACCCGTCCACAGACCATGGACTTGTTTGTTTAGTTGAATGTTGGGTGATTGATTTATTCGTTTGGTTGAATTGGAAATTGATTGAAATTGATTTGTGAATGGCGTGGGCCTTCACTAGACCGGGGATAAGGCTAGGCCTCGTCCCGTTTCTAGTATCGTGCCGTTATGCCGCCGAAATTTTCTAAAATGTGTTAGAAAAATAAAAATATCATTTTATTTAAAGAATAAACTGAATAGAAATTCATATGTTGGAATAAAATGTTTTATCGTTAAAAATATAATTTTTAACGTGAAGTGAATAAAATAGAATATTCATTTACAAACCAGACGGTTTGTTTATGTACACCTATTTGAATGACATTGATTGGGACGATAAATTTTACACATCGCCCAACAGCACAAATAAAATATGTGTTTGATTGTTTGAAACCCCACACGGGTGTTGGGATGAAATTTGAAGTTCACTCATCCTGATTGATTAAATATGTCGATCGATTGATTGACAGGCTGTTATAAGCGTTGAATATCTATATTTGATGCTTTTACAGTGTAGTGTACTTTGGTTGATGGTTGATTATTTTCAATGCTATTATATACATGTGTTGTATGAAAATCCATATAATTAACTTTATATGGTAATTGATTGGGCCTCATTCCAATCGTGAAAATAAAGAATATTTTGATAATAAGAAATATTTGAAATAAAGAATATTTGAAAATAGAAATTTATGAAGCCGTGTTGATTAGATTGACGCCATTTTGACGTAAACGATATTTATATCGATTTTAAACGATTTCAAAATGAATTGAATTGAAAACGATTTCGAAATGAATTGAATTGAAAACGATTTCGAAATGAATTGAATTGAAAACGATTTTGAAATGAATTGAATTGAAAACGATTTCAAAATGAATTGAATTGAAAACGATTTCGAAATGAATTGAATTGAAAACGATTTCGAAATGAATTGAATTGAAAACGATTTCGAAATGAATTGAATTGAGAACGATTTCGAAATGAATTGAATTGAAAACGATTTCGAAATGAATTGAATTGAAAACGATTTCGAAATGAATTGAATTGAAAACGATTTCGAAATGAATTGAATTGAAAACGATTTCAAAATGAATTGAATTGAAAACGATTTCAAAATGAATTGAATTGAAAACGATTTCAAAATGAATTGAATTGAAAACAATTTCGAAATGAATTGAATTGAAAACGAATTCAAATTGAATTGAAAGCGAATTGAAATGAATTCAAATTGAATTGAAATTTGAATTAAATGGAAATGAATTTTAAAACGAATTTATAAAGAAGAATTCAATTTTGAATTGAATTGAGAAGGAAGTTGAAATTGCTTTTGAAACGAATTTAAAACTATTTATATAATTCGTTTTAAATAGAAATCGACAAAATATATATTATATATATTATATATATAATATAATGGCCTGAATAGAACGCGCCGCGCCGCGGCAGTTCGCGAATTTCGACCATTTATTTCAAACGGACATTACGGGAGATCCGACCGTCGGATTCTCCTAAAACCGGAACCGTTGGGTTCGTATCGATAAGAGCTTTCTAACGAATATTAGAAATTTGAAATCTAACGGTTGGATTTGGAGATACGTCCAAATCAAATTCGAAAAGGTCGCTGTAAGTGCAGTTCGATGGCCATTGATGGAAATCGACTGTACGGGCCTTGATAAAATTATTAAAAATAGTAATAATTTGTGTAAAATCATAAGAAACGATTTGTGAAGATTTGGGATGAAAAACTCCATATTTGAAAAGATAAAAATAGATTTTTATCGAAATGAACTAGTTTTGAACTAGAAATATAATTCTATTTATTTTTAAATAAATAAATTGAATTTGAAAAAGGGTTTTAAAAATCACCAGAAACTCCAATGATTGCATTGGAGTGGATTTGAATCGAAATTGTCTTCGGAATATTTCGATGTTGGAATTCGGGATTATGCAGATGTTGTTATGGAAATTTGAAAGATATATATATTTATACCGTTATTTCCAATACGACATTTGTTAATCGTAGAATTGATATTGAATATAAGCCGGGATATTTTCTATTCAGAGCCTTGTATTTAATATCAAATGTGATTTGGGTTTGTCGTGAATGGTGTCTTCACTAACACTGTTCTTGAACCCAGTTGAGAAAAGATTAAATCTTTTTATTTAGATTTAATGAAGTGTACCAATTAAACAATATTTAATTGGAATTGAATTGGTATTGATTTTTGGGTTTATCGTGAACAGTGTTTTAAATAACACTTGTTCTTTAACCCGATAATTAATGAAGGTGATTTTGGGTTTATTGTGAGCTGTGTTTTTAAATGACACAGATTCTTTAACCCAGTTAACGATTAAAACTAAGTTGAGTTTTAATGAATCTTTAATTAGATTGAAATGGTCGAGAATGGAGTATCACCAGTTTTGCTCCAGGCGATAGTCAAATCTTTAATTAGATTTGAACGTGAAATGGTAATTGAATTTACCGATAACACCGTGGTGTTAGATATGAAGTATTACCAGTTTTACTTCATGGGATGAATAGGTTGGGATTGGGAAATTAAAACAAATGATTACTTCAGTAAGTTTCGTAAATCCCGACTAGCTGAATCGAAATTCAAAAGTAGATTAAAGAATAAATTCAAGGAATTTATCTTTGATAAAATTAATGGGAATCTTTCCCTATGAATGTGAAATTTAGAAACTAACTGTCGGTTAGCCAAGCAGAATGGTTTTCTGGATATTGATCTGATGTTGGTTTCGGCCTTCGGGGTTAATATTTGGGGATTTATTCTCATGATTAATTTGTGGTTAGTGACTGATGAATTGGAATGAGGCGTATGTTGTGTTTGTGTAGCACTTTTATAAAATATACACGAGTTATTCGGAAAGACCGGGTTTATCCCATTCTGGATAACTGATACGACGATAAGTCGAAGATGAAGACGATGGTCGAAGACCGGAGTTCTTCACGTCGTTTGGGTGATGACTGATGATCTTGATTGGGCTGTACACCCAAGAAGATGGAAACAGTTAGTGATCGTCCAGACGTACTTGGAGATCGATGGATATGCGGGGTACTAGGTGCCTCCGGTTTCGTTCAGACCCAGAACGGACTTGTAAATGGACTGTGTGTCTGACATTGGATTTTAGTCTATGTGATTGATCTCTATTAAATATACACCTGTTTGGCGGCGGAGAATTTATTCTCTTGCTTAACGCCCTTCTCTGAGACGTACAAGCTCAGGGGTTATATATTGATGGATATCAAACGCATGGAGTGAATTGCCTGTGTGGCATGCCTAAGTGGCAATTGATCGAGGCTTCTGTTGAAAAGCAAAGTCTTGTGGTGATGATCAAAGCACGGCCTTTGTGGCGTAGTTTTGTGTAACGTTTACTTCGCGAGTTTCACACCCGGTATGGACCAAAAACGGGAGAGGACCTCAGGGAGGGCATGCGTTTCCTTCTAGCTAAAAAGTGGCGTTAGTGGTTTTACACGCCCTGACGAGTTTGACTTATGTGGTTGTTGCTATTGCGAGGCGCCTCGGATATATCGGTCGTTCTCGAACCGATGGAGTCATTCGTTGGCTCATTGACACCCCAAAGGGTGGGGAAGCGCATGTTCAGGGTTTAAGTTTAATCCACATCGGTGGACTGGCCCTGACGATCCAAGGGTCACTCGAGCTCTGATCCTGAGACACGGGCTAGAGCGTCTCGAATTGGTTGAGGACTATCTTTTGCCTCGGTTCATAGATGGAAATCCAATTTCCAAATACGTGACATTTGCGGTTTTAATTGTAGAACCTAGTATGGTGACATAGTGGGATGGGGCGCTCATGCCGCCTATGATTGATACTTATGATTTGAAGTTGTTTTATGCACTATGCACTTATAATAGTATCAAACGATTTGTTTTAACCGTATCAAGCATTCTTTGGCTGTTATAAGGGAAAACCCTATCCTCGGCTGCGTTGCATTGTGTGATGGGACCTGGGTCTTATAACAGCTTCATTTTTCTTTATTTAGCATTACGCTGTTTGTTTTATGCACTGGTATTCTTGGGAGGAAACCCGTTCCGTGTTATACGGCGTGGTCCCTTGTTTTACCTAATGATTTAAAATAAAGATTAATAACTGTTTTAGTTCTCACACCAGTCCCATGACTGACCTAGAGTTTATTGTTTTAACCTAAACTCTGGGTGCCCCTATTTTGACACGGGCAGCTAGTAGTTTTGGTTTTGCAGATTTATATTCACAGGATCCTGGTTTACAGCTGGAACGATATCCGGAAAGCTTTGTATCCGTATATCCCTTCTAGTTGTGTATTGTATTATTTTCCGCTGCTATGTATTTAAATATAATTTAAATCTCTGATATTTCTGTGTAATATTCATTTATACTCTGTATATTCTTGTAATCTGATGCATCGTTGTAAAATACAGTGAAACGTTCTTCTGTATGCGTTCTGTTTTGTCCTGTTCTCAAACGATAGGGCGTTTCGAACGGTCTGGATCAGTTTAGCGACTGGTTCGGACCGAGCGAAATTCCTTGCCGTTACAGTTGGTATCAAAGCTTTGGTTTACAAAGCTTAGAGAAAAAGACACATTAGAACCATACGAAAGAATTCATTAGATATTGGATTAGTAATATCCAATTAGAATGACTCGTTAGAGATAGGACCAGTAGTATCCTAGAACGAGTGTGAAGAGTATATTTTTCAAATGAAAACAAATTTTGTTTTGAAAATTTAAATCAATTATTCGTATCTAATTATCTATTTATATTGAGTTGGACAGTCCAGTATATAAAGATTTTGCGTATACGTCTGATCCGCGTGTATTCGGAGTTTTAATATATTGGATAGATATAGAATCCTACTCTAGTGGCCCGAAGATGATTCTGATGGTTGAGTACTCATCGTCAGAATTTATATTCGTGTGACGAAGGTGTGATATCTATATATTTCCTATTGACTGGTGTGAGAACCAAAATTTGATAGGGCCTATTGTTGTGATTTGGCATCAAAAATCTGATTTTTGACTATATATCAAAAGTATGAATTTGAAACGTTAAAATCAACTAATTGATTGATGTTTGTGTTGTTTGTTCATTTGTTTGCTAATTTTGAACCTTTATGCCTAATTGAACCGAATATTGAATTGTATTGAAATTAGTAGCATTTGCTTGCATATACATATATATCATTGAACAGGTCATAGCAAGGAGGCTAGAGCAGAGAATAAAATTTGTTTGCCCGACAAATAGGTACATGTTTACTACATAATTTCCTGTTTTGTTTGGGTGATGATGATTTTGTGAGCCTATTGGCTAGCCGCTTGGCTTTTTCTTTTTCTTTTTGAGATCTGAAGGACCGGGGAAGCTATTTGAAATTCCCCGATGCTCCCGGTGCAGGGGAGGTTATGGCGAAATTTTTCAAAAATTTAGGGTGTTAGCCAAATTTTTGAAATTTTGAAAATTCTCAGAAACTAAAGAGTTAGAGAATGGAAGCCAGATCGAACGTAGAGTTGATTAATCAAACCACTTTCGACTTTGTTCCTTTTCGAGGATGAAAAGTTTTAAGTGGCGGAGATTGTAACAACCCGAAAATCTGGGCCAGTTTAAAAATTTTATTTTGGCAATTTTGGCGAATTTTGATTATTTAAAATGAATTATTTTAAATAATATCGACGAGAAATTTATTTTGAATATAATTAGAACGTATATATTATATACGTCGTCGTTAGAATATATAATAATTATATATAATTATAAAAGGAATTGAAAATGGCGCGGTAGTTCGAAAATTCGATTTCTAATTTCAAATGAATATACAGAATTCAATATAAGTCAGAATTGAACGAAACAAGAAATATTTGAATCTGTATAACTATATCTTTGTAACGAAGTTAACAAACTGAGATTTCATCTTAGAAATGATAAGATATGTCCAGTTTAAAATTAGAAATAGTCGCTGTGGAATTTATATATATTTTTATATATATAAGGCCCTTAAAAATAGCAATTTTGCAAACGACCTCGGATTTCGACGAGACCAGTTTTGTTGGGTCCGTGATGTTAAGTTATTGCTAGATTCCAAATTTCATAATTTTTCGAATCAATATGTGAGCGTGGCGAAGGAAAACGCGTTTGACCAGTTTTAGTTGAATTTAATCGACTGGAAATTGGCCATTTTTCAAATGGTCTCAGAATTCGACGAAACTAGTTTTGTTAGGACCGTATCGTCAATACGAAGCTAGAAAATATTTTTCTGGAATTGTTAGAGATAGTATGTGACCCTGGTAATTCGGAATGTACGTTTAAAATTCAGTATAATGATTTAAATGAAAATTCAACGGAAACTGATCAGAACAATCGAATCAGCTTGCGATACATATCCCATTGAGTTCGGAATGGGGGTAAAACACTATAGACGACAGGCGATCGGCCTCGTTTTGAGGTCGTATGTAAAGGTCAACTTTTTGCAAAAAAAAAAAAAAAAAAAAATCCCTTCTCCTTAACCAGGCCCCCCCCCCCGATATTTTCAATTTAGTTTTCAAAATAAATATAAAAAAAAACCTTTCCAAGCCGCCACCGCCGTCGATGGCGATTCCTCTTCCCCCCCCCCTCCTCCGGCCATCGCGCCACCCCATCTCCCTCCTCTCGATCTTCTCGCTCCTCTTCTACCCCCTCGACGAAGACCCAAACCCGAAGAAACCTCGCCACAGACACCTCCGACGCCTGCAAACCCCCCCCCTAGCGGCGCGACTCCCGAGACCCCCCCCCTCGTCCGAAGCCCCCTTTCTCGCAATCGCCAATCAAAGAACCCACGACACCTCCGGCGACTGGGATGGCGAACAACGTGAAACCCTTGGTCAGAAGATGGAAACGGTGGAGGTGATTTTTCTTTTTATAGAAAACTGATTTTCTTGGTTTATATAATCTGAAAATATGATTTTATATAATTTGAAAATATGATTTTATATAATCTGAAAATATGATTTTATATAATCTGAAAATATGATTTTATATAATCTGAAAATATGATTTTATATAATCTGAAAATATGATTTTATATAATCTGAAAATATGATTTTCTATAATCTAAAAATATGATTTTCTATAATCTAAAAATATGATTTTTACTTATAAAAAGATTGGATTTTTATATATGCAAAGATTTGATTTTTATTATGTATAAAGATTTGATTTTTTTTCATTTACATGAATGCAAATAAAATAGTAAAGACGTGATTTTTTTTAAAATATAAAAGTCGATATTTTAAAATATAAAAGACGATATTTTAAAATATAAAAGACGATATTTTGAGATGAGTAGTGAAGTAAAAATAGGATTTTTATATATTGAATAGCGAAATAAAAATGGGATTTTTATATATAGAACTTCGAAATAAAAATATGATTTTTATATATAGAACTTCGAAATAAAAATATGATTTTTATATATAGAATAGCGAAGTAAAAATTCGATTTTTACATAGGTAGTGAAAGCGGACAACGAAGATGACGAAGATGCGGTAGCGATGAAGATTTCTATCAATGAAGTGTCGTGGAGCTAGGATAGCTATCAGTGAGAATTTCTCACCTTTCAATTTATTTCTCTAGTTATATATATATATACTAGGATGCAGACGGTGCTTATTAGAAGCACCCGACACCCGTCCACAGACCATGGACTTGTTTGTTTAGTTGAATGTTGCGTGATTGATTTATTCATTTGGTTGAATTGGAAATTGATTGAAATTGATTTGTGAATGGCGTGGGCCTTCACTAGACCGGGGATAAGGCTAGGTCTCGTCCCGTTTCTAGTATCGTGCCGTTATGCCACCGAAATTATCTAAAATGTGTTAGAAAAATAAAAATATCATTTTATTTAAAGAATGAACTGAATAGAAATTCATATGTTGGAATAAAATGTTTTATCGTTAAAAATATAATTTTTAACGTGAAGTGAATAAAATAGAATGTTCATTTACAAACCAGACGGTTTGTTTATGTACACCTATTTGAATGACATTGATTGGGACGATAAATTTTACACATCGCCCAACAGCACAAATAAAATATGTGTTTGATTGTTTGAAACCCCACACGGGTGTTGGGATGAAATTTGAAGTTCACTCATCCTGATTGATTAAATATGTCGATCGATTGATTGACAGGCTGTTATAAGCGTTGAATATCTATATTTGATGCTTTTACAGTGTAGTGCACTTTGGTTGATGGTTGATTATTTTCAATGCTATTATATACATATGTTGTATGAAAATCCATATAATTAACTTTATATGGTAATTGATTGGGCCTCATTCCAATCGTGAAAATAAAGAATATTTTGATAATAAGAAATATTTGAAATAAAGAATATTTGAAAATAGAAATTTATGAAGCCGTGTTGATTAGATTGACGCCATTTTGACGTAAACGATATTTATATCGATTTTAAACAATTTCAAAATGAATTGAATTGAAAACGATTTCGAAATGAATTGAATTGAAAACGATTTCGAAATGAATTGAATTGAAAACGATTTCGAAATGAATTGAATTGAAAACGATTTCAAAATGAATTGAATTGAAAACGATTTCAAAATGAATTGAATTGAAAACGATTTCGAAATGAATTGAATTGAAAACGATTTCGAAATGAATTGAATTGAGAACGATTTCGAAATGAATTGAATTGAAAACGATTTCGAAATGAATTGAATTGAAAACGATTTCGAAATGAATTGAATTGAAAACGATTTCGAAATGAATTGAATTGAAAACGATTTCAAAATGAATTGAATTGAAAACGATTTCAAAATGAATTGAATTGAAAACGATTTCAAAATGAATTGAATTGAAAACGATTTCGAAATGAATTGAATTGAAAACGAATTCAAATTGAATTGAAAGCGAATTGAAATGAATTCAAATTGAATTGAAATTTGAATTAAATGGAAATGAATTTTAAAACGAATTTATAAAGAAGAATTCAATTTTGAATTGAATTGAGAAGGAAGTTGAAATTGCTTTTGAAACGAATTTAAAACTATTTATATAATTCGTTTTAAATAGAAATCGACAAAATATATATTATATATATTATATATATAATATAATGGCCTGAATAGAACGCGCCGCGCCGCGGCAGTTCGCGAATTTCGACCATTTATTTCAAACGGACATTACGGGAGATCCGACCGTCGGATTCTCCTAAAACCGGAACCGTTGGGTTCGTATCGATAAGAGCTTTCTAACGAATATTAGAAATTTGAAATCTAACGGTTGGATTTGGAGATACGTCCAAATCAAATTCGAAAAGGTCGCTGTAAGTGCAGTTCGATGGCCATTGATGGAAATCGACTGTACGGGCCTTGATAAAATTATTAAAAATAGTAATAATTTGTGTAAAATCATAAGAAACGATTTGTGAAGATTTGGGATGAAAAACTCCATATTTGAAAAGATAAAAATAGATTTTTATCGAAATGAACTAGTTTTGAACTAGAAATATAATTCTATTTATTTTTAAATAAATAAATTGAATTTGAAAAAGGGTTTTAAAAATCACCAGAAACTCCAATGATTGCATTGGAGTGGATTTGAATCGAAATTGTCTTCGGAATATTTCGATGTTGGAATTCGGGATTATGCAGATGTTGTTATGGAAATTTGAAAGATATATATATTTATACCGTTATTTCCAATACGACATTTGTTAATCGTAGAATTGATATTGAATATAAGCCGGGATATTTTCTATTCAGAGCCTTGTATTTAATATCAAATGTGATTTGGGTTTGTCGTGAATGGTGTCTTCACTAACACTGTTCTTGAACCCAGTTGAGAAAAGATTAAATCTTTTTATTTAGATTTAATGAAGTGTACCAATTAAACAATATTTAATTGGAATTGAATTGGTATTGATTTTTGGGTTTATCGTGAACAGTGTTTTAAATAACACTTGTTCTTTAACCCGATAATTAATGAAGGTGATTTTGGGTTTATTGTGAGCTGTGTTTTTAAATGACACAGATTCTTTAACCCAGTTAACGATTAAAACTAAGTTGAGTTTTAATGAATCTTTAATTAGATTGAAATGGTCGAGAATGGAGTATCACCAGTTTTGCTCCAGGCGATAGTCAAATCTTTAATTAGATTTGAACGTGAAATGGTAATTGAATTTACCGATAACACCGTGGTGTTAGATATGAAGTATTACCAGTTTTACTTCATGGGATGAATAGGTTGGGATTGGGAAATTAAAACAAATGATTACTTCAGTAAGTTTCGTAAATCCCGACTAGTTGAATCGAAATTCAAAAGTAGATTAAATAATAAATTCAAGGAATTTATCTTTGATAAAATTAATGGGAATCTTTCCCTATGAATGTGAAATTTAGAAACTAACTGTCGGTTAGCCAAGCAGAATGGTTTTCTGGATATTGATCTGATGTTGGTTTCGGCCTTCGGGGTTAATATTTGGGGAATTATTCTCTTGATTAATTTGCGGTTAGTGACTGATGAATTGGAATGAGGCGTATGTTGTGTTTGTGTAGCACTTTTATAAAATATACGCGAGTTATTCGGAAAGACCGGGTTTATCCCATTCTGGATAACTGATACGACGATAAGTCGAAGATGAAGACGATGGTCGAAGACCGGAGTTCTTCACGTTGTTTGGGTGATGACTGATGATCTTGATTGGGCTGTACACCCAAGAAGATGGAAACAGTTAGTGATCGTCCAGACGTACTTGGAGATCGATGGATATGCGGGGTACTAGGTGCCTCCGGTTTCGTTCATACCCAGAACGGACTTGTAAATGGACTGTGTGTCTGACATTGGATTTTAGTCTATGTGATTGATCTCTATTAAATATACACCTGTTTGGCGGCGGAGAATTTATTCTCTTGCTTAACGCCCTTCTCTGAGACGTACGAGCTCAGGGGTTATATATTGATGGATATCAAACACATGGAGTGAATTGCCTGTGTGTCATGCCTAAGTGGCAATTGATCGAGGCTTCTGTTGAAAAGAAAAGTCTTGTGGTGATGATCAAAGCACGGCCTTTGTGGCGTAGCTTTGTGTAACGTTTACTTCGCGAGTTTCACACCCGGTATGGACCAAAAACGGGAGAGGACCTCAGGGAGGGCATGCGTTTCCTTCTAGCTAAAAAGTGGCGTCAGTGGTTTTACACGCCCTGACGAGTTTGACTTATGTGGTTGTTGCTGTTGCGAGGCGCCTCGGATATATCGGTCGTTCTCGAACCGATGGAGTCATTCGTTGGCTCATTGACACCCCAAAGGGTGGGGAAGCGCATGTTCAGGGTTTAAGTTTAATCCACATCGGTGGACTGGCCCTGACGATCCAAGGGTCACTCGAGCTCTGATCCTGAGACACGGGTAGAGCGTCTCGAATCGGTTGAGGACTATCTTTTGCCTCGGTTCATAGATGGAAATCCAATTTCCAAATACGTGACATTTGCGGTTTTAATTGTAGAACCTAGTATGGTGACATAGTGGGATGGGGCGCTCATGCCGCCTATGATTGATACTTATGATTTGAAGTTGTTTTATGCACTATGCACTTATAATAGTATCAAACGATTTGTTTTAACCGTATCAAGCATTCTTTGGCTGTTATAAGGGAAAACCCTATCCTCGGCTGCGTTGCATTGTGTGATGGGACCTGGGTCTTATAACAGCTTCATTTTTCTTTATTTAGCATTGCGCTGTTTGTTTTATGCACTGGTATTCTTAGGAGGAAACCCGTTCCGTGTTATACGGCGTGGTCCCTTGTTTTACCTAATGATTTAAAATAAAGATTAATAACTGTTTTAGTTCTCACACCAGTCCCATGACTGACCTGGAGTTTATTGTTTTAACCTAAACTCCGGGTGCCCCTATTTTGACACGGGCAGCTAGTAGTTTTGGTTTTGCAGATTTATATTCACAGGATCCTGGTTTACAGCTGGAACGATATCCGGAAAGCTTTGTATCCGTATATCCCTTCTAGTTGTGTATTGTATTATTTTCCGCTGCTATGTATTTAAATGTAATTTAAATCTCTGATATTTCTGTGTAATATTCATTTATACTCTGTATATTCTTGTAATCTGATGCATCGTTGTAAAATACAGTGAAACGTTCTTCTGTATGCGTTCTGTTTTGTCCTGTTCTCAAACGATAGGGCGTTTCGAACGGCCTGGATCGGTTTAGCGACTGGTTCGGACCGAGCGAAATTCCTTGCCGTTACAAGTTCGAAGGAGGGGGGTCAGCCTCATGGGTGGTGGTGCATGGAGGAGTTTGGCGGAAGAGTTAGGAGTATTGGTGACTAGAAATGGGGCATCTCGAAGAGGTTGCGGACTGGAATAGCAGGCAGAACGGAGGACAGTGGGGTGATTTCCGTTTGGGTGTTGGCGAACGGATTGGAGAAATGGAGGTGCGGGAAACAGTGGATTGAACGAAGAAACAGGATGGCAGGAGGAAGGACCTATTGTAGAACGTGGAGTGGCTTCTAGGGGTTCTAGAGTTTTGCTTGGTGATGAAGTCAGACTGAGCGAGCTGTAAAGGTAATGGGATTCAAACTCCGCCAGAATGAAGGGGGAGGAGGGATCTCAAAAGTTGTGGAAGTGTTGATATACTGGAAGACGTGAGTTTTTGTGAAGTCTGTGTAAGTGCGGTGAACGAGGGGCTTAAGAAGGAATTATAGGTATCAGCAGTGCCATAATTGTGGAGCAGGTATCGAATGAAGATTGGGAGAGGGGACACACTGTAGAAGTGGGTTAGTTTCCAATGTGGGCCAGGTTATACAAGGTAAAGCCAAAAATTAAAATGAAAGGAAAGTGTCACTGTTCGTATACAATAAAAGGGGAAATTCGGACCTAGTGTAAATGGGAAGAATATGCTATGGTGGGTTCGTGTGTTATTGAGCGTTCATTGATGAAGAAAGTGATGAGCAGGAGCGGAAATTAGTTCATATCGGTAATGTTAAGGAAGAAATGGCCATTCAAGAAGTTTGGGTTCGAACTGTCTGAGAGGGGTTAATTCGAGTGTTTACAGCGGTATACCATGAATTGGAAGGGGATGAATCATGAAGGAGAAGAGGCTGATCGAGTGGTGTATTTATGGTTTGGGAAGATGAAATACGAAATGGGTTTTGTTGGGCCGAATATAAGAAAGGTAAAACCCAAAAGGATAAAATACTTAAGTTTTATTCATTTAGATATGTACATAACTTGTGATCGTAATAACCATCGCATACAATATTAGAATCAGACGCGACTGAAACCGTTGGGACCGTAACGAGCAGACCGTCGCTTGGAGTTGATGCGACTGGAATCTGAGATACTGGAATTTCGCAGAAATAAATTGTCCGTCTGAATCAAAGAGAGTTAATCGTTTTTAACGATAACAGTCCAATGTGAGTAAATCTCACTAACTCTGAACAGTTTATGATTTCACGTTGTATTTTTAGAACTGTTAGATATTGGCTGATTGACTGTGTGTTGACCGTTTGATTGAACTGCTAGACAGTTAGTTGAATTTCTATATTTGATTCTGTTTAATAGAATATATCATATGGAACTGAAATGATGTTATCAATATTTTTTTTTAACATCTGTGATGCAGGGAAACAGGTTGGAGGAATCCAACTGGATTCCTCAACATTTATTTTACTGTATTCATATATTGTGATATATGATGTGTTATATAATCTGTTATGGATTATGGGTGTTGGAATGATGTTGATCATTTTTATTCGATATTTTAAATATCATAAAAGACCCTGGGATGTAAAAAGAATTATTTAAATGTATATTGAAATAAAGGGATTTTATAAAATCAACAGATTTTATAAAAAGGAAATATTTCGAAAATAGATAAAAGGGAAAAATGTTTTTAAAACGAATAGAGTTTTATAAAAGGGAAATCATTTGTAAAGTGAAGAACTGTTACTAACAGTAAATCTTTATAAATGAATAGTTTATTCGAAAAGAAAGAAAATGAGTTAATCGAATATAGTTATTCAAATAGAAAGAAAATGAGTTAATCGAATATAGTTATTCGAATAGAAAGTAAAAGGAGTTAATCGATGTTAGTTAATCGATTAGAGTTAAAGTAAAAGGAGTTAATCGATGTTAGTTAATCGATTAGAGTTAAAGTAAAAGGAGTTAATCGATGTTAATTTAATCGATTAGAGTTAAAGTAAAAGGAGCTAATCGATGTTAGTTAATCGATTAGTGTTAAAGTAAAAGGAGTTAATCGATGTTAGTTTAATCGATTAGAGTTAAAGTAAAAGGAGTTAATCGATGTTAGTTAATCGATTAGTGTTAAAGTTAAAAGGAGTTAATCGATGTTAGTTAATCGATTAGTGTTAAAGTTAAAAGGAGTTAATCGATGTTATTTAATCGATTAGTGTTAAAGTAAAAGGAGTTAATCGATGTTAGTTTAATCGATTAGAGTTAAAGTAAAAGGAGCTAATCGATGTTAGTTAATCGATTAGTGTTAAAGTAAAAGGAGTTAATCGATGTTAGTTTAATCGATTAGAGTTAAAGTAAAAGGAGTTAATCGAATATAGTTTATTCGAAGAAAGTAAAAGGAGTTATCGAATATAGTTTATTCGAAAGGAGTTAAGTGAAATGAGTAAATCAATAGCGTGAGTCAAATAAAGTTAATCAATAGCGTTAGTCAAATAGAGTTAATTGATAAGGGTTAATCGAATAGAGTTAAGTGAATAGAATAAATCGAATAGATATTTATTCGAACGAGAGTTAAGTAAGGAAGTTAGTTAAAGGGATATAAAGTGAACTTTGTCTATTTCAAAGTTAGGAATGTTGTTCAGTTAAGGCCTGAGAGGTAGTTCTACCCCAACTTGATTGGCTTCGTTTTTAACTAAGGAATTGTTAAGGTTCGGCAGTAAAGGAAATGGTTTGAGTTGGCAGAGCGATGTTTGTTTAAACATCTGTCCAAGTCCAAGGAAGAAGCTTTGGAAATGTTTTCCAAATAAGAAACCAGAAATGTTTTCTGATAAAGTAAACAAGAAATGGAAATGTTTTCCAATGGTAATAACATATATTTTCTAAATTTAGAAAATAAGAAATATTGAATATAGGGAAACAGGAGATGAAAAATGAACTAAGGAGATGAACGTTAAATGATGTTTGATCGATATAATTTCCATTTGGAAATAATATCGTTGTTTGCACACTTGTTTTTATTCGATAGTTAAATCACAGACTATCGAAGTTTTGACCATTTTAACGTTGCTAATATGGAGAGACCGGTTGGATTATTATCCAAAGAACCACTCTGTATTGGCATAAGCGTTGCGAATCATTTATGCCAAAGGAAATTGAAGGCGGAGTTATGCAAGGGCTATCCTGTTTACAGAATAGTGCCTTCGGTTCATCCTGTTCCTGGATGACTTGTATGGACGGATGTCTGACAGAGTATTTCCAGACGATCACGTATATTGATTTCTCCAACCGTACCAAGAGTGGAAGCAGAGAAGGAAACTTCTTTTAGCTAACACATAATGTATGGTTGAGGATGTCAATCGGTGATTTGATGGATTTGACGATGTGGCATTCAAAGTGAATATGGTGTGATGATAAAGCGTAGCTTCTAGCCTCACATCCGGTAAATGACATAAATCGGTCAGGCAGCATGGCTAAGTCGGTCGCACCGAAGTAGGGTGTATAATCACCTGATCTAGAGTTTCATTTACTTCTAAAAATCTATTGTTGATGTTGTCCCATTCGGGAAACGGTTGCTGATCCCAACTATTGGTGATATACATTCAATACACTCAAGCGAAATGAGTGGTCGGTCATGTGTGGCCGGGTTGCAAGATGTTCTTGTTGAACCCAGTGTATTCCTCTCTAGAGGTACACTAGCGAAAGGTGGTTCCATACCTTGTCATAGTTGGAAATCCATTACCCAATACGTGCTTGCGGTTTTGATTGTATACTATATATGTAGAACGTGAGATGAAAGCGTTTCTACTAGATGATTATTATAGTTGTGGTTGATAGACATTATTATAATATCAAAAGGTTTTTGATATAAAGATAATTTGGATTCTCATAAGGGAAAAATCCGTTCCGTTATGCGGCGTGGTCTTATGAGATATCGTTTACTTGTTCGAACTGTTTTTAAACAGTTTTACTCATACCAGTCCCATGACTGGCCCGGAGTTTACTTTGTTGTTTTCCCTAAACTCTTGGGTGCCTAAATTTGTACGGGCAGTCAAGTAGTCGGGATTTACAGATATACTTGAAGAGCTTGGAGCAGGAGGCTTCAGGATCATATAGCTATAGTTATTTACACTATGTTGTAAGTGTTGTACTTTGATAATGATATGTATATTCAAGTACCAATTTTGTATTTCAAAGTTATGTTATGAAATATATTTATTCGTTCCACTGTGAGATTCGTGTTACTCTGATATTGTGTTCTTCTTCTTCTATTCTAAGTTTCTATCTTATCTTTCCTCACCCTCTAATTTCTTTCACTAATTACCAGGATTTTTCGATGTTTTGGTTATCGACATCGTGTTTATGTCGATAACCAAAGTCGCTCAAAATTCGGGTCGTTACACCTAACCTGATAATATACTCGGCCTGACCCGAGCACATTTGAAGCAAAGCAAAATTTACCCGAATCAGTCTGAACTACTTTCAGTGATAAATTAATAGCACAAGCAACTTGTTTAACTTTGGAAATTCTTTTAAAAGAGAAGGATAATAGTAAGACCAGTCCACACATAAACACGGACGGTTTTTACCTTACTATAACCCAAAGTATTTTGAAATCAATATCATATTCTGATATTATAATAATGTCTAAATACAAATAAATAGAATCTAGCAGAACGCTTGCATCTCGCGCTCCACATATATAGTATACAATCAAAACCGTAGACGCTTATTAGAGATTGGATTCCGACTATGACAAGGTATGGGACCACCTGCCGATAGTGTATCTCTAGAGGCGAATACACTGGGTTCAACAAGAACATCTTGCAACCCGGCCCACACATGACTGACCACTCATTTCTCTTGAGTGTATCGAATATATTGTCACCTTACGGCTTTTTGTCGCGACCACCGTAGTTCCCGGGAGATACATAAATGAAAAGAAGTAACAAATATGAATATTCTCTAGATGGTGACAATATACCCTAATGGGTGCGACCCACATAGTCATGCTGCCTGCCCGATTTTTTTATCATTTCCCGGTTGATGAGGCTTAAGGTTATAATCGACTTTTGAAACATCTGGCCACCATTCATACACGTCATCCAGGAACAGGATGAACCGAAGGCACCGTCCTACCACATCCTAGGAATCACCCTATACATCAGTAGCGAGTAGTCCTTGCAATCCGCAGATACGAATCACGACAGAATCATTGTTAACTCTGGGGATCAGCCAGAGGTATTTAACAATAGTTCTTCCGCTCATGGAGACTTACGGTCTTCAATTGCTCCACCTCGATCAGTGTCTTCGACGTATTCGTATTTATTGGTCGGAATGGTTTTCGAATATAAATTCGATCCCGGTCTTTCCATACCAATAACGTTGGGTAAAATTTTGATAGTCGGTTATTTAACTATCAAAATAAATAACCATATAAATAAAACAGATCCATTGGTTTATACACAGCATCACTTGGCCATTATAATGTATTGGTTTAAATATGTTAATATTCTCAAATCCCTTTTTACCTATATACCACGAAAATATCTTAAAATCTTATCTAATTGAACCTTCAATTAACTTTTCAAAACATTGTCATAACCTTTCTTATTATCTTATCGATTCATCTTATCATAACGACACCTTTTTTGGCTTTGTTATTTGAACGCCAAAATCACCATCTCATCCTTTTCGAATAAACCCCATTTAAATCTTATTTCAATACTTTGAAAATACCATTATATTCCCACAAATCTCCTTTTTTATTTCTTTTATTATGGGGATATCATTCCATATCATCAAGCCCCTTTTTATTTCCTTTATATTTCGAAAGCTTATTATATATATATTTCCAAACCTTCAATGGCGTTACCCTGTTATTTCCCCTAAATTAATTTACTTTAATATCTCCACCATTATGACTAATATCATCTTTTGATAATCCTGAAGTTGTTCAAGTTGGGGTATTTTAATTTCCTCCCAGACCTTGATCAACAACGTTCTTATCTTAAGATAGATATTAGTTGTAATACCAAAACCGATATCCATTCCCAAAATTCCCTTTTTGTTATATCTTGGTAAACATCATCCCTTATAAAATATAGCAAACTTTGATCGCACCTTTATAACTTTACTCGTCTAACCATTTTATTTCAAACCTGAGTTTCAGTTCTATACTTTCAAATCCTAGCTTTTACTTTATTCAAATGTCACTTTTAATAACTCGTCCCATTTATATATTCAATAAAACTAGGTTTTATAACTTCGTATGACCTTGATTCATAGAATCCATGTAAATATAAACCAGTAAAAATCAAATTAAACTTTGATTTCACATTATACATAATAAATCGTCTTATTAACTATAAACACGACTTTAAACTTTACCAACTTTCCTTAATAAATTTCCCATTTCAAATTATCACCTTGATGACAAATAATCAAATTTTAACATTTATTAAAACAAATCTGGGTTACTTAACCATTAACTGCTCTCTCTGAACTAATTTGATCAACAACTTCGGTTAACACCGTAACTTGTTCAAAACAGGACTATCCCACTAGTCCATCGTTATTGATCTTGTTATTTAGATTAATTAATAAATAAATAAATCTAAATAATTTTATTTACTTTGATTTTTGTTAAATCAATATCAATATAAACTCATTACGTTAATTTTATTCATTTGAATAAAGTCGTTTAACAATTGGTTAACAAGCACGTGCTTCGCGCACGGTAGATTTGGTACAAAAATAGTGATTCGTGGTTAAACCAATCAATGTATATATATGGCTGCTTTATTCCCTTTTTAGAGACTTCATTTAAATAATAATCTAATTTAAAATCTATATTTGGTTAAATAAATTCTATAACTTCATTTTTAGCAATTCACCTGACGGTGAATCGATTTTCTACAACGGTGTGTATCTGGCCATTACTATTTATTTTGTAATCAATACTATATATTGATTCAAAGCTTAACCATAATCAACAACCAACTGGGTTTTAGAGTCAACGGGTTTAACAGTTCATATAAAATATGAAATAAAAGCATATTAAATATTTGAGGAACCGGTTTGATTCCTCCTACCTGTTCTTCCCTGCAACACAGATCCTTATAATATTTCATATCAGCATATAGAAGTATTTAAGCGATGATAATATTATTAACGGCAACCATTAAATCAATCATAGGCATCCAAGGCATCCAATCAACCAATTAAATTTAATCATATGAATTTAGCACATCCTAGTATTTCAGAAATGTATGAGAATTAACTCACCTCTTATTTTCAGTTGACGATCGTCGGATTATTTATTTTAAATTGTCGTTCTGAATCCTTTTCGAACATGCGCATCAATGTAGTAAGTACTTTGCACTGTAATCCCATTGTCTCTTATTTCGTATAATTCTGTCAGTCGGTGGGAAAGTTATCACCATAACAAAGTTTAATTTATATTAAATAATATTGACCTTACCATATATAAATTAATAAACTTAATTAACTCACCAATATTTGATAAACAAAGTCCACGTCATGGCCACCTTTCCCAAAAACTTCTCCTGTACGTATCCACCAATGTGACTCCCCTAGTATGTTCCTCTACCATCCGCTCCTATCCCCTTTTCCTTTTCCGTTCCCGCTCTGTTTTCTGATTTTCGAATCATGCTTAATTCAATGCGTAAGCATCCAATTCATTGCCTTAGTCCCAGTGTACAACGCACGCTCAGAACAAATACTCCAACCCGTTCCCTTAGCACACTTCTTCCAACCGACGTCCTGAAACTCCATCACCTATATGTACAAACTCCCTACTTTCACATATGTTTTCTCCTTTATCAGATTGTCCAAACCCTCCGCACTACCTGCACCAGCACATCTTCACCGTGTCCACACTACTCCGACCAACCATCTTCATTCTTACACCACTTTCCTGTACCCTATTCACCCCTCAGTAAAACAAGTCCTCATCATTTCTGCTAATCATACACCGCACACTTCAAAAATGATGGCACTATAGCTCCATTTGTCGTTACTTCTCTCCACGCACCACCAAAATTCCTTCTCCACAATATACTGCATTGCTCCACCGACGATCTGAGATCCCCCACAACATCTGCTACCAGACTCGACTTCGCCAAGTCTTCCTGGAACCGCTCCCTCCTGACCCCATGTCGGATCCGAAACTTAGTGCATCAGCGTGATGCGCTTCCATCCCTGATCCCCAACGGATCCGCTCTCACATGATTCGGTTTTGTATTGGATTACTGAAAAGAGGCAGAGCGTGTCTATTGAGATATATATTGTAACGACCCGTATTCTACGCATCATAGGATCGTAGGATATTTATTTCTTTCCCATGTGAAGTCGTATGGTCATGTAACTTTGGGAGACGACTATTGGGGTCATTTTCCATGTTCATGATTTTTCCCGATTTTTAAATGACCATTTTACCCCTAGTTGGCACTGTTTTGGCCATAACTTTTGACTGGAAAGGAATTTTGACCTGAAACCCCTTCCATTGGCTCCGGATGATGGTTTCTCTTCCCGTAGAGTGGTCACATTAGCCAAACGGACTCACCGTTTGGGAGATATGGCTGAAACAAGTTTCAGATGGTGGAAAACAGCTTAATTGGGCTTAACCGGGTGATTAACAGCTAGGCCCAAAGGGGAATTTCGGGATTAGGAGTTTAAAAGGGCTGTTAGGGTTTGGAGAATACCTTTTTCTCATTTTTCAGTCGTCACTATTCATTCCTCTTGATCTAGCCATGGCCTCCATTCTCTAAATTTCTCTAAAACACCCAAGATCACTTCCTAATCAAGGATTAAGGCTTAGAGGCATCAAATCAAGGAGGATTAGCACAAGGACCGAGGTAGAGCTGCTGTTATATATTGGAATCCGTGCAAATCAGAGGTTCACTTCAGATCTGAAAGTTTTATTGTGGCAAAGGTGAGTGATTTGCATAGTTTTTGCACTAATTACGGTAATTAAGGGTAATTAGTGAAGATTAGCGAATTTATACACTAATAAATTCTGGAAAAATGTTTATAAATTCTTAAATGTTATTTTAAACCTAGAAGTTTGGTTCGATTTGATTAAGTTTTGCCAAGTATATCACTTGATTTGCTTAAACATGCTTAAGGGAAAATTTGGGGTTTTGACCATGTTTGATCCACTTTACATGCTATGATTTGTGTTATGGTGTTCGTGGTCGATACTATACGTTGCTATGACTGTATGAGATGTTTTGTGATTGTTTAGAAGTGTTAGTTTGGTCAAAAACGCCGTCGAATGGCGAAAGACTGTCGCTGGAACGAGATGCAGGAATTTACCCGGATCGGATCGCCCCCCTATGAGCACGATCTGATTGAAGCTCACGCCACCATGTGCCATGATCCATTCCACTTCGAAGGCCACGAACCGATGCAGCGCCGTGTCCAAACTGAAGTACCTCGATCCGAATTGCTCCAGCTTGGTGGACCACGAACCGATCAGAAGGTGCGATCCGAGATGAGGCGCGACGATCCAGACGAGGTAGCACGACCCGAACCCAATGGGTTGCCAGCGCCACGAGCTGTTGAGGCGCGGTCTGTATGGTGCGACACGATCCGATGGAGCACCACGAGCCAGCAGGAACTCGATCCGATCCGATTGGGGAGGCGCGTCACGAACCGAACCATCCAAGGGAGCACGATCCGAGGAGAAGACTGGATGAAGACCGATCCGGAAGTGAAGACTATAACCCGAGATGCAAAGGAAGTCCAAATGAGAAGTTAGAGCTCAAGATTCAGATGGGAATCAACGAGTTCGCTTCATGGTTGGGCTTTGCTGCGGGACGCGTGCCAAGGAGTTATCGACGTCTATAGCTTTGGACCACTATGGTAGGAGGTACGAAGACGGATTCAGGGCCATTATGGCATCAGTAGAACCAAGGGCTACAACCAATGAAGTGGGTCATTGAAATGTTTGGTCATGACTCCATATGTTTAGCTTGGTCATAGCAGGGTTTCTACAAGTCGGGATTCGTCGTTACCTCAGTTTGTCTAGTGTTCCAAAGTGGTAGATGTCGTACGCTTTACGCACTGAGTGAGAGATGTGAGGATGGTTGCTGTGGATGATTTGTTTGCTATCATTGTGACATGCACACCCCACCCCCGTATTCTTACACTACTTATTATGGCACCTTAGAGCATTGTGCGGTATGTGGTACTAACTCTTTGGTTGCAGGTCCAGGTTCAGGTATGGTTTGGTATGCCTGTCATTGTTTTGTTTAGATGCTTATCGCTCATACCAGGCTTTATGTCTGACCCTGAGTTTTATGTCTCCTCTTATTACTCTGGGTGCTCACACGAGCAGACTAGAGACAGGTTAGCTGGTGATGCACGGGTAGATGATCCGGAGACGAGCAGGAGGCTTCCACGTAATATATATAATATTCTCCCTGTGTTGTTGAAGATCACTGCTTGGGCATTGGTGGTGCATCTTCTACTTTAGCTTTCTTTTGTTTAGAGACAGTAAATTTGGAAAATTGTAATAAGCTGTATATGGATTTCCACTGCTCTGATGATTGATGTTGATTTTAGTTTTCAGCTTATGCACTGTCTCACCTGTTTTATGTCAAGTATGTTATTATTATACTTTGTTCCATGCGCTGTGAGACATTCTACCGGTTTTTCTTCACTTCTTTCCTTTCTTTGGCGACCGTTCCGTGCTAATCGGGCACGTATACAGCGCACTTTCGGAGGAAATGCCGACTGGTATGGAGCGGGCCGTCACACTTGGTATCAGAGCTCTAGGTTGCGTAGTTAACCTAGGGAAGTTATCAGGGAGAGATAATATACGTATACGAGAGAGCGTATTTGTGATTATTTTGATTTTTAAAAAGCTATATATATATATACACTATTAGTAGTATAAGGATGAAGTCGTACTGCACTAGCACCACTATGGAGTCGTTAATCGTTTCCTTTTTCAGATTGACGATGAGCCGATATGTTAGAGGTACCGGTAGAGGGGCCAATACTAGGAATGCTGCTGACATGAGGACGATGTTTACTGACCTCATGAGAGAGATGCTTAGAGATGTGCAGAGGGCAGCTCCCAATGGTGGAAATGGTGGTGGTCCAATAGTGCAGGCGCCAAGAGTCGACTTCGCCAAGCTGAATAAGGATTATACTAGCCTTGGTGGAAAGCCGTTCCACGGAACGGAGTCGGCCACGGATGTTCGAGATTGGTTGGATAGTTGCGAACGTATCTTCGAGGATTTGGGTATCGAGGATGCGATGAAGAGAAAGCTAGCGTCCCGTCAGCTGCAAGGGCGGGCAATGAATTGGTGGAATGCTATAAAGGCAGCTACTCCCGAAGATCAGATTATTTGGGAGCAGTTTAAAGCTCGCTTTAGCGAGAAGTTCATTCCAGCTGCTCAAAAGTCAGTGCCGTTTAAGAAATTCTTGGAGCTCAAGCAGAATGGCAGAGCTGTCTCGGAGTATATTGCTGAATTCGACACTTTGTCAAAGTATGGGTTATCTCTTATTGATACTGCCGAGAAAAAGAATGAGAAATTCATAACTGGTTTGGATCAGTACTTGGGGGAAAAACTTATTAACCACATCGATGAGACGTTTGAATCAATTGTGGGGAAAGCATTAAGATCAGAAAGTCTCTACCCTAAGTCGAAGACTGAGGTTGCATCCACAGATGAGCCAAAGCCACAAGCAAGTGGTGGAGGCAAGGGTGGTTCCCAGAATAAGAGAAAGCAGAACCAAGCTAAGGATGGCCAGAAGAAAAAGAATAAGCAAGATGTGGAGTGCTTCAGCTGTGGTAAGAAGGGCCATTATGCTAGTAATTGTCGGGCCAAGCCAGCGGATAGGAAGTGCTTCAACTGTGGCCAAATGGGACATCACAAGGACAAGTGTCCACAGCCCCCTAAGGAAAAGCAAATGGTGAAAGCATGTGCTCTTAATGCTATTCCTTCTTCGTCGAATGCCCCAACAGCGGCGGAGAAGGGAAAGAATGTCGTCATTCAAGGTATGCTTTCTGTTTATGATGTTCCTATTAGAGTTTTGTTTGATACCGGAGCTTCCAGTTCTTTCATATCTAGTGACCTGGTAGATAGGTTGGGATTGGAGCCCGAGATTGTTGATAGACCTTTAGTAGTGACGAACCCGATTGGTGGTTCGACTAGCCTTAGCATGATTTGTCGTAATGTGGTCTTATCGAGTCATGGATGCATGTCTTTTTGTGATTGCTTTGTTTTGGGCTTTACTGGGTTTGGCATTATTTTGGGAGTAGATTGGCTCCAAAGATACAGGGTGGTGGTGGACTGTGAGGGCTTTTTAGTGACAGCTAGAGCGGATGATGGGCGGAGGATAGTGTTTGGTGGTCTACCCAGTAAGGGGGTATTGGCTAGTTTTCTAAACTCCCTCGACATTCCGCATAGTGAGTTGTCAGGTTTGCCCGTGGTTGGCCAGTATCCGGAGGTTTTCGAAGAAGTGACCGGACTTCCACCACACCGAGAGATTGAGTTTCGTATTGATTTGATAAAGGATGCCAGGCCTATAGTGATGCCACTTCGTCGTATGGCACCAAGAGAGCAGCGAGTGCTCGAGGTGCAAGTCAGCGATCTTTTGAAGAAGGGATTTATCAGAAGGAGTGTTTCTGAATGGGGAGCACCAGTTGTGTTTGCTACCAAGGCGGATGGTTCCCTTCGTTTGTGTGTAGACTACCGCGAGTTGAATAAAGTGACGAGGAAAAATAAGTATCCTCTACCGCGGATAGATGATTTGTTCGATCAGTTGAGTGGCACGAGAATATTTTCTCAGTTGGATCTCGCGACAGGTTTTCATCAGCTCAGAGTGGAAGCTGAGAGTATAGCTAAAACGGCATTTCGAACGCCGTCTGGATTTTATGAATGGTTGGTCATGCCATTTGGGCTGACTAATGCCCTGGCATATTTTGTGGATCTTATGAATAGGGTATTCAGAGATCAGTCGAATAAGTCTGTCCTTGTGTTCGTTGATGATATTTTGGTCTATTCGAGGACAGAGGAAGAACACAAGGAACATTTAAGAGTAGCGATGGAGGTGTTGAGAAAACACCAATTGAAAGCAAAGTTTTCTAAGTGTCACTTCTGGAAGAGGGAAGTGAGGTTCTTGGGCCATGTTGTATCAGAGAATGGTATTGCCGTAGACCCGGCAAAGGTGGCTACGGTACAAGATTGGCATATGCCCAAGAAAGCAACAGATGTAAGAAGTTTCTTGGGATTAGCCGGATATTATCGTAAGTTTATCCAAGGTTTCTCCAAGATAGCAGCACCATTGACCCAGTTGACCAAGAAGAATCAAACTTTTGTCTGGGATGAAAGGTGCGAGAATGCATTCAAAAGTCTAAAGGACAAGTTGACAAGCGCAACAGTGTTAGTCATTCCTAAGGGGGATGAAGAGATGACAGTATACACGGATGCCTGTGGTACCGGACTGGGTGCTGTATTGATGCAAGGCGGTAGGGTTGTAGCTTACGCAAGTCGGCAATTAAAACCGCACGAGAGAAGATACCCTACCCATGATTTAGAATTGGCAGCGATCGTGTTCGCGTTAAAGATGTGGAGACACTATCTCTTGGGAGAAAGATTTGAGCTATTTACAGATCATAAGTCGTTAAAGTATCTCTTCTCTCAGAAAGATCTGAATCTCCATCAGCAGAGATGGTTAGAGTTCTTGGCTTCCTATGATTTTGACATCGCATACACACCGGGAAAGGGCAATGCGGTGGCCGATGCATTGAGTAGAAGAAATGCCAGCTTAGGGGCTATGTTCCTTGAATGAAAGCAACTGGAGTTTATCGGGGGATTTGATTTCAGACCAAAGTGCGAATTGGATCCAGAAATCTTAGCAAGTTTGACGATCAGACCCACTTTGATTGAGCGGATCGGCTCAAGTCAGAGGGACGATCCTAACCTATTGGAAATCATCTCCAAGTTAGAGATGTGTGTCGATGAGGAGGTGAACAAGTATGGGCTTGATCGAGATGGATGGCTTAGAAAGAATGGAAAGCTTGTTGTACCCAATGTCAATGGATTGAGAGATGAAGTGCTTAGAGAATGTCATCACTCAAAGCTAACTATACACCCCGGTAGTAACAAGATGTATCGAGATATGAAGCAGACTTACTACTGGGAAGGGATGAAAAGAGACGTTGGGAAGTTTATATCCAAGTGCATGAATTGCCAGCTAGTTAAAGCCGAGCAAAAGAAGCCTAATGGGTTGTTACAGCCCTTAGAAATTCCCGAATGGAAATGGGAGCAAGTCTCGATGGATTTCATCGATGGTTTACCAAGGACTAGATCGGGATATGACAGCATTTGGGTAATTGTAGATCGACTGACTAAAAGTGCAAGGTTTATACCAGTCAAATCGACCAGAACGGCAGCTAAGTTAGCAGAATTGTATATGAAGTGGGTAGTGAGATTTCATGGAGTACCTAAAGGCATTGTGAGCGACCGAGACCCGTTGTTCACTAGTGGGTTTTGGAAGAGCTTACAAGAGGCTCTAGGGTCAGAGTTACATCTCAGTACCGCATATCATCCTCAGACCGACGGTTAGACGGAGAGGGTAAACCGTATTTTGGAAGATCTCTTGAGAGCATGTATATTGGATTTTGGTGGATCATGGGATGACCATTTTCATCTAGTAGAGTTTGCATATAATAATAGCTACCAATCCAGTATCGGTATGGCTCCGTTTGAAGCTTTGTACGGAAGACCGTGTAACTCACCATCATGTTGGATAGAGACTGGCGAGAAGTTTATGCTTGGACCAGATGTGGTGAGGGAAACTTCAGATAAGTTTAAGATCATTCAACAACGAATGAAGGCTGCCCAAGATAGGCAGAAGAGTTATGCTGATAAGAGGAGAAGAGACCTAAAATTCTCCGTTGGTGACTTGGTGTTTGTCAAGATTTCTCCGTTGAAGAGCGTAATACGATTTGGCAGGAGAGGCAAGTTGGCACCAAGATTTGTTGGCCCATTCCCTGTTCTTGAACTAGTCGGGAATTTGGCATACAGAATTGACTTACCAGAGAAGATGGCGGGAGTTCACAACATATTTCATGTTTCCCAACTAAGGAAATTCGTTCATGACTCAGATATGACTATCCCACCTGATCAGTTAGAGGACTTCGAAGTAGAACCCGAGGCGGTTGGGAACCGCAAGCCGGCCTGTATTGTCGCACACGACATGAAGGAACTTCGAAGAAAGGCAGTGAAGCTAGTCAAGGTTCAGTGGGGCGAGGACGAGAATGATTGTACTTGGGAGACAGAGGAGAACATTAGGAAGACTTATCCAGAACTCTTTGCCTGGTAAGATTTTGACTTCGATTTAGTTTTCCGCATGCTAGGATAGGCTTGTTTGCTTGTTTTGCATGTTTGATTGTTGTATGTGGTTATTAGGCATGCGGGATCTTTTGTATGTTTTGGGTTAAGGAATTTCAGGGATGAAATTTCTTAAGGGGGGGAGAGTGTAACGACCCGTATTCTACGCATCATAGGATCGTAGAATATTTATTTCTTTCCCATGTGAAGTCGTATGGTCATGTAACTTTGGGAGACGACTATTGGGGTCATTTCCCATGTTCATGATTTTTCCCGATTTTTAAATGACCATTTTACCCCTAGTTGGCACTGTTTTGGCCATAACTTTTGACTGGAAAGGAATTTTGACCTGAAACCACTTCCATTGGCTCCGGATGATGGTTTCTCTTCCCGTAGAGTGGTCACATTAGCCAAACGAACTCACCGTTTGGGAGATATGGCTGAAACAAGTTTCAGATGGTGGAAAACAGCTTAATTGGGCTTAACCGGGTGATTAACAGCTAGGCCCAAAGGGGAATTTCGGGATTAGGTGTTTAAAAGGGCTGTTAGGGTTTGGAGAATACTTTTTTCTCATTTTTCAGCCGTCACTATTCATTCCTCTTGATCTAGCCATGGCCTCCATTCTCTAAATCTCTCTAAAACACCCAAGATCACTTCCTAATCAAGGATTAAGGCTTAAAGGCATCAAATCAAGGAGGATTAGCACAAGGACTGAGGTAGAGCTACTGTTATATATTGGAATCCGTGCAAATCAGAGGTTCACTTCAGATCTGAAAGTTTTATTGTGGCAAAGGTGAGTGATTTGCATAGTTTTTGCACTAATTACGGTAATTAAGGGTAATTAGTGAAGATTAGCGAATTTATACACTAATAAATTCTGGAAAAATGTTTAGAAATTCTTAAATGTTATTTTAAACCTCTGATAGAAGTTTGGTTCGATTTGATTAAGTTTTGCTAAGTATATCACTTGATTTGCTTAAACATGCTTAAGGGGAAATTTGGGGTTTTGACCATGTTTGATCCACTTTACATGTTATGATTTGTGTTATGGTGTTCGTGGTCGATACTATACGTTGCTATGACGGTATGAGATGTTTTGTGATTGTTTAGAAGTGTTAGTTTGGTCAAAAACGCCGTCGAATGGCGAAAGACTGTCGCCGGAACGAGATGCAGGAATTTACCCGGATCGGATCGCCCCCCTATGAGCACGATCTGATTGAAGCTCACGCCACCATGTGCCACGATCCGTTCCACTTCGAAGGCCACGAACCAATGCAGCACCGTGTCCAAACTGAAGTACATCGATCTGAATCGCTCCAGCTTGGTGGACCACGAACCGATCAGAAGGTGCGATCCGAGATGAGGCGCGACGATCCAGACGAGGTAGCACGACCCGAACCCAATGGGTTGCCAGCGCCACGAGCTGTTGAGGCGCGATCCGTATGGTGCGACACGATCCGATGGAGCTGGATCACAACAAGCCAGCAGGAACTCGATCCGATCCGATTGGGGAGGCGCGTCACGAACCGAACCATCCAAGGAAGCACGATCCGAGGAGAAGACTAGATGAAGACCGATCTGGAAGTGAAGACTATAACCCGAGATGCAAAGGAAGTCCAAATGAGAAGTTAGAGCTCAAGATTCAAATGGGAATCAACGAGTTCGCTTCATGGTTGGGCTTTGCTGCGGGACGCGTGCCAAGGAGTTATCGACGTCTATAGCTTTGGACCACTATGGTAGGAGGTACGAAGACGGATTCAGGGCCAATATGGCATCGGTAGAACCAAGGGCTACAACCAATGAAGTGGGTCATTGAAATGTTTGGTCATGACTCCATATGTTTAGCTTGGTCATAGCAGGGTTTCTACAAGTCGGGATTCGTCGTTACCTCAGTTTGTCTAGTGTTCCAAAGTGGTAGATGTCGTACGCTTTACGCACTGAGTGAGAGATGTGAGGATGGTTGCTATGGATGATTTGTTTGCTATCATTGTGACATGCACACCCCACCCCCGTATTCTTACACTACTTATTATGGCACCTTAGAGCATTGTGCGGTATGTGGTACTAACTCTTTGGTTGCAGGTCCAGGTTCAGGTATGGTTTGGTATACCTGTTATTGTTTTGTTTAGATGCTTATCGCTCATACCAGGCTTTATGTCTGACCCAGAGTTTTATGTCTCCTCTTATTACTCTGGGTGCTCACACGAGCAGACTAGAGACAGGTTAGCTGGTGATGCACGGGTAGATGATCCGGAGACGAGCAGGAAGCTTCCACGTAATATATATAATATTCTCCCTGTGTTGTTGAAGATCACTGCTTGGGCATTGGTGGTGCATCTTCTACTTTAGCTTTCTTTTGTTTAGAGACAGTAAATTTGGAAAATTGTAATAAGTTGTATATGGATTTCCGCTGCTCTGATGATTGATGTTGATTTTAGTTATCAGCTTATGCACTGTCTCACCTGTTTTATGTCAAGTATGTTATTATTATACTTTGTTCCATGCACTGTGAGACATTCTACAGGTTTTTCTTCACTTCTTTCCTTTCTTTGGCGACCGTTCCGTGCTAATCGGGCACGTATACAGCGCACTTTCGGAGGAAATGCCGACTGGTACGGAGCGGGCCGTCACATATATGAAGAGGTTTGCTGTTTGAGAGGGTGAAGAAAGGGTGTATATATATTATTTATATATATATTTTTATTTGAAGAATGGAGCTGCCATTAAAATGTTGTTGTAACAAAGATGATAAGCTGCGTGATGGACAAACGAAGGCATGCTGCGTATTTATAATGGGAGATGCCTTGGTTGGCACGGTGAAGGTAGTTTGGCAATCAAGGCATCGATGGCTTGGCCATCATGGTTAGCGGGGTAGGTACGTGTGTAGAGATGGAGAGGTAGGTTAGCTGTTTGATTTTGATCGGCTAAGTATATAGACTTGCTGTGTATAAATATATAGGTTGGCAGCAGCTTATATTTTCAATTGTGTAGGCTGTCCCATAGATGGTTTTTATCCCGTACGTAATTTGGGTTGGCAGAAAAGTGACAATTCCAGCTAAAATTTTAAGACAGCAATGTTAAAGAGTGGAGTACAATCTTCCCATGTGCCCGTGTATTTTAGGTTTGCAGAAAGATAACGGGTCGCCTTAGTGAGGGGTTATGTTGTGCAAAGTTTTCAACATGATTTGCCAAGTGCTGTTTTGATTCTTACAGACAAAGATTTAATATAAGTCCTTTTCAATTTTAATATGTGATGCAACGTTTTCAAGAGGTGTGGCCGCGTTTTCTTTGATTTGAGTTTTGAGAAGACCAGCGATATTTTAGTTTTAAAGTTAACATACCCCGCTATATATAACTTTGCCCACATACGATTCGTGTAACGACCCGTAGTCTACGCATCATAGGATCGTGGAATATTTATTTCTTTCACATACGAAGTCGTATGGTCATGTAACTTTGGGGGACGACTATTGGGGTCATTTCCCATGTTCATGATTTTTCCCGATTTTTAAATGACCATTTTACCCCTAGTTATCACTGTTTTGGCCATAACTTTTGACCGGATAGGAATTTTGACCTGAAACCACTTCCATTGGCTCCGGATGATGGTTTCTCTTTCCGTAGAGTGGTCACATTAGCCAAACGGACTTACCGTTTGGGAGATATGGCTGAAACAAGTTTCAGATGGTGAAAAACAGCTTAGTTGGGCTTAAACGGGTGATTAGCAGCTAGGCCCAAGGGGAATTTCGGGTTTAGAGGTTTAGGAGGTCTGATTAGGGTTAGGTTATCACTTTCATTTCAGTTTTGAGCCGCCACAAACCTCCTTGAAGACCTTAGTAATGGCTTCCTACATCTAAAACACCCCAAATCACTCTCTAATTGAAGATTAGGCTTAGCAACACCAAATTAAGGAGAAAAAGCACCAAAGCAAGGTTGGAGCCGCTGTTAGACATCAGTATTCGCCCCAAATCAGAGGAGTTTCAGTTCTGAGAATTTCATTTGTGGCCAAGGTGAGTGATTTGCATAGTTTTTGCACTAATTACGGTGATTAAGGGTAATTAGTGAAGATTAGCGAATTTATACGTAAATAAATTCTGGAAAAATTCTTAAAATTCTAAAATAATGTTTTAAGGCTCTGTTAAAAATTTGGGTTAATTTCGATGTGTTTTGTTAATCATATGCTTAAACATGATTAAGAGGGATTATAGGCCAATGTGAGGTTTTAGCTACTTTTGATTCATTTTGATTCATTTAAATTGTTGTTTGCTGTTTGTGGTTGCTATTACATGTTGCTATGACTCTATGGTATGTTTCATGATTGATTAGAATAGTTAAATTGCTCGAAAACGTCGTCGAATGGCGTAAAAAGCTCGCTGGAAAGTTGCAGAAGTGTGCAGGTTCCGAACCGGTTCGGATCGGAGAAAAGGGGTCGGATCGGACTAGGGAACCGACCAAGGGAATTCGAACTGGATGAGGACTTGCCACTGGAAGAAGTTTGGCAGGAAGGAAGGCCATTGCTTAGAGTTGGAGTGGACAAGGGGGATCGGATCGGAACTAGGGGGCGGATCGGCAATTGGAGAAGGACAGGATCGGGCATGAGAACTCAGAAGGGAGCAACCACCGAACTCAAACAGAGACAACCGACCCGAAGTGGAGTACCGACCCGAACCGATGAAGGAGATGACTACCGACCCGAACCGATGAAGAAGATGACTACCGACCCGAACCGATGATGGTGATGACTACCGAACCGAACAGAATTCTAGGACTGTTAATGTACGACAACTCTTCTGAAGACCCACTCCAATTCAACCAAACCCGAGATGCAAAGGAAGTCCAAATGAGAAGTTCGAGCTTAAGATTCAGATGGGAATCAACGAGTTCACTTCATGGTTGGGCTTTGCTGCGGGACGCGTGCTAAGGAGTTGTCGACACCTATAGCTTTGGACCACTATGGTAGGAGGTACGAAGGCGGATTCAGGGCCATTATGGCATTGGTAGAACCAAGGGCTACGACAAATGAAGTGGGTCATTGAAATGTTTGGTCATGACTCCAAGTGTTTGGCTTGGTCATAGCAGGGTTTCTACAAGTCGGGATTCGTCGTTGCCTCAGTTTGTCTAGTGTTTCAAAGTGGTAGATGCCGTATGCTTTACGCACTGAGTGAGAGATGCGAGAATGGTTGCTATGGATGATTTGTTTGCTATCATTGTGACATGCACACCCCACCCCCGTATTCTTACACTATTTATTATGGCACCTTGGAGTATTGTACGGTATGTGGTACTAACTCTTTGGTTGCAGGTCCAGGTTCAGGTATGGTTTAGTATACCTGTTATTTCCCTGTTTAGATGCTTATCGCTCATACCAGGCTTTATGTCTGACCCAGAGTTTTATGTCTCTTCTTATTACTCTGGGTGCTCACACGAGCAGACTAGAGACAGGTTAGCTGGTGATGCACGGGTAGATGGTCCGGAGACGAGCAGGAGGCTTCCACGTACTATATACATAATATTCTCCCTGTGTTGTTGAAGATCACTGCTTGGGCATTGTTGGTGTATCTTCTATTTTAGCTTTCTTTTGGTTAGAGACAGTAAATTTGGAAAGTTGTAATAAGCTGTATATGGATTTCCGCTGCTTTGATGTTGACATTGATTATTAGTTATCAGCTTATGCACTGTCTCGCCTGTTTTATGTCAAGTATGTTATTATTATATTTTATCCCATGCGCTGTGAGACATTCTACAGGTTCTTTGATTAGTTCATTCTCTTCTTTCCTTTTTTCTGACGACCGTCTTGTGCTAGTCGGGTATGTGTACAGCGCACTCTTGGAGGAAATGCAGGCTGGTGCGAGGCGGGCCGTCACACTTGGTATCAGAGCTGGTTAGAGAATGTGATAGGGGGTTCTCGCTTGACTGTTTGGTGGCGAGCAGGAGACTCTTACCCCTACACATCCCAATGGGAAGATTGGGTTGGTTGTTGCAGTCGAGTGGCTGGCCGTAAAATCAGTTCTGAGGTATCACTGTATGTCACGGTGGGAGGTTAGCCCACTGCCTGATGGTTGCAAAGCCTAGGGCCGTCACACTTGGTATCAGAGCTCTAGGTTGCGTAGTTAATCTAGGGAAGTTATCAGGGAGAGATAATATACGTATACGAGAGAGCGTATTTGTGATTACTTTGGTTTTTAAAAGCTATATATATATATATATACTATTAGTAGTATAAGGATGAAGTCGTACTGCACTAGCACCACTATGGAATCGTTAATCGTTTCCTTTTTTCAGATTGACGATGAGCCGAGATACTAGAGGTGCTGGTAGGGGAGCCAATAATGGGAATGCTGCTGACATGAGGGCGATGTTTACAGACCTCATGAGAGAGATGCTTAAGGATGTTCAGAGGGCAGCTCCCAATGGCGGAAATGGTGGTGGTCCAATAGTGCAGGCGCCGAGGGTCGACTTCGCCAAGCTGAATAAGGATTATACTAGCCTTGGTGGGAAGCCGTTCCACGGAACAGAGTCGGCCACAGATGTTCAAGATTGGTTGGATAGCTGCGAACGTATCTTCGAGGATTTGGGCATCGAGGATGCGATGAAGAGAAAGCTAGCGTCCCGTCAGCTGCAAGGGCGGGCAATGAATTGGTGGAATGCTATAAAGGCAGCTACTCCCGAAGATCAGATTACTTGGGAGCAGTTTAAAGCTCGCTTTAGTGAGAAGTTCATTCCAGCTGCTCAGAAGTCAATGTTGTTTAAGAAATTCTTAGAGCTCAAGCAGAATGGCAGAGCTGTCTCGGAGTATATTGCTGAATTTGACACTTTGTCAAAATATGGTTTATCTCTTATTGATACTGCCGAGAAAAAGAATGAGAAATTCATAACTGGTTTGGATCAGTACTTGGGGGAAAAACTTATTAACCACATCGATGAGACGTTTGAATCGATTGTGGGGAAAGCGTTAAGATCAGAAAGTCTCTACCCTAAGTCGAAGACTGAGGTTGCATCCGTAGATGAGCCAAAGCCACAAGCTAGTGGTGGAGGTAAAGGTGGTTCCCAGAATAAGAGAAAGCAGAATCAGGTTAAGGATGGCCAGAAGAAAAAGAATAAGCAAGATGTGGAGTGCTTCAGCTGTGGTAAGAAGGGTCATTATGCTAGTAATTGTCGGGCCAAGCCAGCGGATAGGAAGTGCTTCAATTGTGGCCAATTGGGGCATCACAAGGACAAGTGTCCACAGCCCCCTAAAGAAAGGCAAATGGTGAAAGCATATGCTCTTAATGCTATTCCTTCTTCGTCGAATGCCCCAACTGCGGCGGAGAAGGGAAAGAGTGTCGTCATTCAAGGTATGCTTTCTATTTATGATGTTCCCGTTAGAGTTTTGTTTGATACCGGAGCTTCCAGTTCTTTCATATCTAGTGACCTGGTTGATAGGTTGGGATTGGAGCCCGAGATTGTCGATAGGCCTTTAGTAGTG
Source organism: Allium sativum (assembly GCA_030737875.1). NCBI lineage: Eukaryota > Viridiplantae > Streptophyta > Magnoliopsida > Asparagales > Amaryllidaceae > Allium > Allium sativum. The sequence continues at coordinate 440,033,890 of CM060912.1, forward strand.
ACGAACCCGATTGGTGGTTCGACTAGTCTTAGCATGATTTGTCGTAATGTGGTTCTATCGAGTCATGGATGCATGTTTGTTTGTGATTGCTTTGTTTTGGGCTTTACTGGGTTTGGCATTATTTTGGGAGTAGATTGGCTCCGAAGGTACGGGGTGGTGGTAGACTGTGAGGGCTTGTTGGTGACAGCTAGAGCGGATGATGGGCGGAGGATAGTGCTTGGTGGTCTACCCAGTAAGGGGGTATTGGCTAGTTTTCTAAACTCCCTCGACATTCCGCATAGTGAGTTGTCAGGTTTGCCCGTGGTTGGCCAGTATCCGGATGTTTTCGAAGAAGTGACCGGACTTCCACCACACCGAGAGATTGAGTTCCGTATTGATTTGGTAAAAGATGCCAGGCCTATAGTGATGCCACTTCGTCGTATGGCACCAAGGGAGCAGCGAGAGCTCGAGGTGCAAGTCAGCGATCTTTTGAAGAAGGGATTTATCAGAAGGAGTGTTTCTGAATGGGGAGCACCAGTTGTGTTTGCTACCAAGGCGGATGGTTCCCTTCGTTTGTGTGTAGACTACCGCGAGTTGAATAAAGTGACGAGGAAGAACAAGTATCCTCTACCGCGGATAGATGATTTGTTTGATCAGTTGGGTGGCGCGAGAGTATTTTCCCAGTTGGATCTCGCGACAGGTTTTCATCAGCTTAGAGTGGAAGCTGAGAGTATAGCTAAAACGGCATTTCGAACGCCGTCTGGGTTTTATGAATGGTTGGTTATGCCATTTGGACTGACTAATGCCCCGGCATATTTTGTGGACCTTATGAATAGGGTATTCAGAGATCAGCTGAATAAGTCTGTCCTTGTGTTCGTTGATGATATTTTGGTCTATTCGAGGACAGAGGAGGAACACAAGGAACATTTAAGAGTAGCGATGGAGGTGTTGAGAAAACACCAATTGAAAGCAAAGTTTTCTAAGTGTCACTTCTGGAAGAGGGAAGTGAGGTTCTTGGGCCATGTTGTATCAGAGAATGGTATTGCCGTGGATCCAGCGAAGGTGGCTACGGTACAAGATTGGCCTACGCCCAAGAATGCAACTGATGTAAGAAGTTTCTTGGGGTTAGCGGGATATTATCGTAAGTTTATCCAAGGTTTCTCCAAGATAGCAGCACCATTGACCCAGTTGACCAAGAAGAATCAAGCTTTTGTCTGGGATGAAAGGTGCGAGAATGCATTCAAAAGCCTAAAGGACAAGTTGACAAGCGCACCAGTGTTAGTCATTCCTAAGGGGGATGAAGAGATGACGGTATACACGGATGCCTGTGGTACCGGACTGGGTGCTGTATTGATGCAAGGCGGTAGGGTTGTAGCTTATGCAAGTCGGCAATTGAAACCGCACGAGAGAAGATACCCTACCCATGATTTAGAATTGGCAGCGATCGTGTTCGCGTTAAAGATGTGGAGACACTATCTCTTGGGAGAAAGGTTTGAGCTATTTACGGATCATAAGTCGTTAAAGTATCTATTCTCCCAGAAGGATTTAAATCTCCGTCAGCAGAGATGGTTAGAGTTCTTAGCTTCCTATGATTTTGACATCGCATACACACCAGGAAAGGGCAATGCGGTGGCTGATGCATTGAGTAGAAGACATGCCAGCTTGGGGGCTATGTTCCTTGAATGGAAGCAACTGGAGTTTATCGCGGGGTTTGATTTCAGACCAAAGTGCGAATTGGATCCAGAAATGTTAGCGAGTTTGACGATCAGACCCACTTTGATTGAGCGGATCGGCTCTAGTCAGAGGGACGATCCTAACCTATTGGAAATCATCTCCAAGTTAGAGATGGGTGTCGATGAGGAGGTGAGCAAGTATGGGCTTGATCAAGATAGATGGCTTAGAAGGAATGGAAAGCTCGTTGTACCCAATGTCAATGGATTGAGAGACGAAGTGCTTAGAGAATGTCATCACTCAAGACTGACTATACACCCCGGTGGTAACAAGATGTATCGAGATATGAAGCAGACTTACTACTGGGAAGGAATGAAAAGAGACGTTGGGAAGTTTATATCCAAGTGCATGAATTGCCAGCTAGTTAAAGCCGAGCAAAAGAAGCCTAGTGGTCTGTTACAGCCATTAGAAATTCCCGAATGGAAATGGGAGCAAGTCTCGATGGATTTCGTCGATGGTTTACCAAGGACTAGATCGGGATATGATAGCATTTGGGTGATTGTAGACCGACTGACTAAAAGTGCAAGGTTTATACCAGTCAAATCGACAAGAACGACAGCTAAGTTAGCAGAATTGTATATGAAGTGGGTAGTGAGATTTCATGGAGTACCTAAAAGCATTGTGAGCGACCGAGACCCGTTGTTCACTAGTGGGTTTTGGAAGAGCTTGCAAGAGGCGCTAGGGTCAGAGTTACATCTCAGTACCGCATATCATCCTCAGACCGACGGTCAGACGGAAAGGGTGAATCGTATTTTGGAAGATCTCTTGAGAGCATGTATGTTGGACTTTGGTGGATCATGGGATGACCATTTGCATCTAGTAGAGTTTGCATATAATAATAGTTACCAATCCAGTATCGGTATGGCTCCGTTTGAAGCTTTGTACGGAAGACCGTGTAACTCACCATCATGTTGGATAGAGACTGGCGAGAAGTTCATGCTTGGACCAGAGGTGGTGAGAGAAACGTCGGATAAGATCAAGGTCATTCAACAACGAATGAAGGCTGCCCAGGATAGGCAGAAGAGTTATGCCGATAAGAGGAGAAGAGACTTAAAATTCTCCGTTGGCGACTTGGTGTTTGTCAAGATTTCTCCGTTGAAGAGCGTAATACGATTTGGCAGGAGAGGCAAGTTGGCACCAAGGTTTGTTGGCCCATTCCATGTTCTTGAATTAGTCGGGAATTTGGCATATAGAATTGACTTACCGAAGAAGATGGCGGGAGTTCATAACGTATTTCATGTTTCCCAACTAAGGAAGTTCGTTCACGACTCAGATATGACTATCTCACCTGATCAGTTGGAGGACTTCGAAGTAGAACCCGAGGCGGTTGGGAACCGCAAGCCGGCCCGTATTGTCGAGCACGACATGAAGCAACTTCGAAGGAAGGCGGTGAAACTAGTCCAGGTTCAGTGGGGCGAGGACGAGAATGATTGTACTTGGGAGACAGAGGAGAACATTAGGAGGACTTATCCTGAACTCTTTGCCTGGTAAGATTTTGACTTCGATTTAGTTTTTCCGCATGCTAGGATAGGCTTGTTTGCTTGTTTTGCATGTTTGATTTTTGTTATATGTGGTTGTTAGGCATGCGGGATCCTTTGTATGTTTTGGGTTAAGGAATTTCGGGGACGAAATTTCTTAAGGGGGGAAGAGTGTAACGACCCGTAGTCTACGCATCATAGGATCGTGGAATATTTATTTCTTTCACATACGAAGTCGTATGGTCATGTAACTTTGGGGGACGACTATTGGGGTCATTTCCCATGTTCATGATTTTTCCCGATTTTTAAATGACCATTTTACCCCTAGTTATCACTGTTTTGGCCATAACTTTTGACCGGATAGGAATTTTGACCTGAAACCACTTCCATTGGCTCCGGATGATGGTTTCTCTTTCCGTAGAGTGGTCACATTAGCCAAACGGACTTACCGTTTGGGAGATATGGCTGAAACAAGTTTCAGATGGTGAAAAACAGCTTAGTTGGGCTTAAACGGGTGATTAGCAGCTAGGCCCAAGGGGAATTTCGGGTTTAGAGGTTTAGGAGGTCTGATTAGGGTTAGGTTATCACTTTCATTTCAGTTTTGAGCCGCCACAAACCTCCTTGAAGACCTTAGTAATGGCTTCCTACATCTAAAACACCCCAAATCACTCTCTAATTGAAGATTAGGCTTAGCAACACCAAATTAAGGAGAAAAAGCACCAAAGCAAGGTTGGAGCCGCTGTTAGACATCAGTATTCGCCCCAAATCAGAGGAGTTTCAGTTCTGAGAATTTCATTTGTGGCCAAGGTGAGTGATTTGCATAGTTTTTGCACTAATTACGGTGATTAAGGGTAATTAGTGAAGATTAGCGAATTTATACGTAAATAAATTCTGGAAAAATTCTTAAAATTCTAAAATAATGTTTTAAGGCTCTGTTAAAAATTTGGGTTAATTTCGATGTGTTTTGTTAATCATATGCTTAAACATGATTAAGAGGGATTATAGGCCAATGTGAGGTTTTAGCTACTTTTGATTCATTTTGATTCATTTAAATTGTTGTTTGCTGTTTGTGGTTGCTATTACATGTTGCTATGACTCTATGGTATGTTTCATGATTGATTAGAATAGTTAAATTGCTCGAAAACGTCGTCGAATGGCGTAAAAAGCTCGCTGGAAAGTTGCAGAAGTGTGCAGGTTCCGAACCGGTTCGGATCGGAGAAAAGGGGTCGGATCGGACTAGGGAACCGACCAAGGGAATTCGAACTGGATGAGGACTTGCCACTGGAAGAAGTTTGGCAGGAAGGAAGGCCATTGCTTAGAGTTGGAGTGGACAAGGGGGATCGGATCGGAACTAGGGGGCGGATCGGCAATTGGAGAAGGACAGGATCGGGCATGAGAACTCAGAAGGGAGCAACCACCGAACTCAAACAGAGACAACCGACCCGAAGTGGAGTACCGACCCGAACCGATGAAGGAGATGACTACCGACCCGAACCGATGAAGAAGATGACTACCGACCCGAACCGATGATGGTGATGACTACCGAACCGAACAGAATTCTAGGACTGTTAATGTACGACAACTCTTCTGAAGACCCACTCCAATTCAACCAAACCCGAGATGCAAAGGAAGTCCAAATGAGAAGTTCGAGCTTAAGATTCAGATGGGAATCAACGAGTTCACTTCATGGTTGGGCTTTGCTGCGGGACGCGTGCTAAGGAGTTGTCGACACCTATAGCTTTGGACCACTATGGTAGGAGGTACGAAGGCGGATTCAGGGCCATTATGGCATTGGTAGAACCAAGGGCTACGACCAATGAAGTGGGTCATTGAAATGTTTGGTCATGACTCCAAGTGTTTGGCTTGGTCATAGCAGGGTTTCTACAAGTCGGGATTCGTCGTTGCCTCAGTTTGTCTAGTGTTTCAAAGTGGTAGATGCCGTATGCTTTACGCACTGAGTGAGAGATGCGAGAATGGTTGCTATGGATGATTTGTTTGCTATCATTGTGACATGCACACCCCACCCCCGTATTCTTACACTATTTATTATGGCACCTTGGAGTATTGTACGGTATGTGGTACTAACTCTTTGGTTGCAGGTCCAGGTTCAGGTATGGTTTAGTATACCTGTTATTTCCCTGTTTAGATGCTTATCGCTCATACCAGGCTTTATGTCTGACCCAGAGTTTTATGTCTCTTCTTATTACTCTGGGTGCTCACACGAGCAGACTAGAGACAGGTTAGCTGGTGATGCACGGGTAGATGGTCCGGAGACGAGCAGGAGGCTTCCACGTACTATATACATAATATTCTCCCTGTGTTGTTGAAGATCACTGCTTGGGCATTGTTGGTGTATCTTCTATTTTAGCTTTCTTTTGGTTAGAGACAGTAAATTTGGAAAGTTGTAATAAGCTGTATATGGATTTCCGCTGCTTTGATGTTGACATTGATTATTAGTTATCAGCTTATGCACTGTCTCGCCTGTTTTATGTCAAGTATGTTATTATTATATTTTATCCCATGCGCTGTGAGACATTCTACAGGTTCTTTGATTAGTTCATTCTCTTCTTTCCTTTTTTCTGACGACCGTCTTGTGCTAGTCGGGTATGTGTACAGCGCACTCTTGGAGGAAATGCAGGCTGGTGCGAGGCGGGCCGTCACAATTCGCTATCGACAAAAATAAAAATACCGTCGCGCCCAGCAGTATGCCACGATCCCAAAAATATAATAATATTGGTAGGTTAACTTATATTGTGAAATCCCAAAATGTTGATATAGGGTGCGAAATACTCCAAATAAAAAGTTGCTTATTTTACGAATTAAAATTTTCAGTAAAATTCTAAAAATTAAATTATAACTACGTCTCAAAGGACTTGTCCAAATTCGAAACCAATATTTAATAAATCGTTATGGCGTATAAAAAATTTCACAATGACTATTTTAAAATTTGATTTGGACGTAAAATAAAATTTACAATACGAAAACTCGATTTTTCTTTTCCATTAGAAAAATATTACCAATTAGATTCGGACGTTTCTTGTTTCACCATAATCCGACTTAACACAGATTCAGTATAATCAACTGAAGTTGAAATTCAATTTTACGAACTACCGCGCTGTTTCGAGTTCATTTTATAATTTAAAATAAAATATAAATGCTTTGTCGTCGTTTGATAAATGAATTCGATATAAATAGAATTAATATTCTGAATATAATATTTAAAAAGAATTTAAATATTTTGTAATAACCCGGAAATTCAGAACCAGTTTAAATTTTTTATTTTGGCAATTTTAGCGAATTTTAAATATTTAAAATAGATTATTTTAAATAATATCGACGAGAAATTTATATTGAATAGAATTCGACGTATATATTATACGCGCCGTCGTTAGAATATAAATATTTATATATAATTATAAATAGAATTGAAAATGGCGCGGTAGTTCGATAATTCGATTTCAGACTTCAATTGAACGTACCGGGTGCAAAACAATCCGGATTTTAGCGAAACCAAAAACATTAGGATCTAATTGATAATATCTTTCCAACCAATCCGAAAAATCAAGATTTCGTAGCGGGAATCAAAAGATATGTCCAGTTGAAAATTCTGAATAGTCGCTATGGAATTCGGGCCCTTAAAAATGGAAATTTTACAAACGACCTCGGATTTCGACGAAACCACTTTTTTTGGGTCCATGATGTCAAATTATTGCTAGGTTTCAAATTTCATAATTTTTCGAATCAATATGTGAGCGTGGCAAAGGAAAACGCGTTTGACCAGTTTTAGTTGATTTTAATCGACTGGAAAATGGCCACTTTTTTAACGGTCTCAGAATTCGACGAAACTAGTTTTGTTAAGACCGTATCGTCAATACGAAGTTAGAAAATATTTTTTTTGGATTTTTAGAGTTAGTATGTGACCCCAGTAAATTGAAATGCGCGTCCAAATTCAATATATAGAGTTATATGTTGATTTTAACGGAAACTGATCGAAACGATCAAATCAGCTTGCGATACATATCCCATTGTGTTCGGAATGGGGGTAAAACGCTATGGGCGACAGGCGGTGGACCTCGTTTAGAGGTCGTATGTAAAAGTCAACTTTATGCAATTAAAATAATTAATAAAATAAAATAAAAACCTTTCTCTTCCCTTATATCAGCCCACCCCCCCCGTTAAAAAACTGAAATCAGAAAGAAAAAAAATACAGAGGGGGGCGCGATCGATGTCGCCGCCCCCTCCGATGAGTCGTCGCGCCCAGGGCGGCGCAGCTACCGCCAACCCCCGTTCTTCTCCTCGACCGACGTGACCCCCCCCCCCTCTGCCAAAACCCGAGACAACCCACCCACGTCCAGACCTCCACCGTGCCACCAGCCTTCTCGCCGACGCCCTCCTCCGCGTCCAACCGCTCCTGCACCTCGTCGCTCTCCACTCCTCCCTTCCTCCTTCTTCGTCCCCTCCTCATTCGCAGGGAGCTCCACCGAAAGCCCTATTTCCACCTCACCTGACCATCGTACCCCCACAAACGCCGCCCCCAATCGAAGCTCCTCCCGCTGCTCCTGTTCTCCGTGACTCCTCCGGCCTCCCTCCTTCAAAGACAGTAAGATTTTTACTTTTAATTTAAAATAAAAACTGATTTTTTATATAGAGAGGGGTTTGAAATATAATGTTTATTGTATAGAAAGGTAAAAGATATAATTTTTATATTTTTAAAGGATTAAAAATATGATTGTTATATTTTTAAAGTATTAAAAATATAGTCTTTACTATATAGATGATATAAAAATATGATTTTGTTTACGAAGAGAAGTAAAAATATAATTTTTACATGATAGGAATGTTAAAAATAGCATCTATATATGTGTAGCAAAGTAAAGATTGATTTTGTAAAGACGATATTTTTAGATATGTAAAGACGATATTTTTAGATATGAAAAGACGATATTTTGAGATGAGTAGTGAAGTAAAAATATGATTTTTACTTCGAGGAAAATATAATTTTTAGATTATAGAAAGGCAAATCTATATTTTCAAAAAGGTGAAATCTTTTTATATAGCAAAATAAAAAATCGATTTTTTATATATTGAATAGCGAGGTAAAAATTCCATTTTTATAGTTTGGGAAATTGTTCTCTTTCTAATTTGCGGTTAGTGACTAATGAATTGGAATGAGGCGTATGTTGTGTTTGTGTAACATTTGTTTTAATATACGCGGGTTGTTCGGAAAGTCCGGGTTTATACCCATTCTGAATAACCGATTCGACGATATGTCGAAGATGAAGACGGTGGTCGAAGACCAGAAGTCTTCACATCGTTCGGGTAATTACTGACGATCCTGATTGGGCTGTACACCCAAGAGGATGGAAATAGTTGGTGGTCGTCCAGACGTACCTGGAGATGGATGGATATGCGAGGAAAGTGCCTCCGGTTTCGTTCAGACCCAGAACGGACTTGTAAATGGATTGTGTGTCTGACATTGGATTTTATTCTGTGTTGATTGATTCTATTAAATATACATCTGTTTAGCGGCGGAGAATTTATTCTTTTGCTTAACGCCCTTCTCTGAGACGTACGAGCTCAGAGGTTGTATATCGATGGACATCAGTCGCATGGCATGAATTGCCTGTGTGGCACGCTAAGATACAATGATCAAGGCTTTTGTTGAAAAGCAGAGTCTTGTGGTTGATGATCAAAGCACGGCCTTTGTGGCGTAGCTTTGTGTATAGCGTGGATTCGCGAGCCTCACACCTCAGTATGAGTCAAAAACGGGATAAGGACCCAAGGAGTGCATGACGTTTCTTTCTAGCTATGGTGGTGTCAGTGACTTACCAGCCCTGACATTTATATACTTTTCACCTTTGTGTTTTGGATGCGAGGCGCCTCGATTATAGGTCTGTAAGGACCGGGAAACGTGTGTTCAGGCATAATTAATCCTCTAACGTAAGTGAGGACCGGCCTTGGAGGATCCGGGGTTGCCCAGAGTGCGTAACCCGGAGGCATTTGCTAGAGTGTCTCGAACGCGGAGAGGAGCTTGCCCCTTGCCTCGACTCATGACGGAAATCCAATTTCCAATACGTGTATTGCGGTTTTAATTGTAGAACTAGTATGGTGACATGATATATGGTACCCATGCCGCCTATGATTGATATTTATGATTGAAATGTTTTGACACTATACACTTATTATAGTATCAAATGATTTGTTTTAAACGTATCAAGCATGCTTTGGCTGTTATAAGGGAAAACCCTATCCCCCGGCTTGCGTTGCATTGTGTGATAGGACTTGGGTCTTATAACAGCTTCATTTTTCTTTATTTAGCATTGCGCTGTTGTTTTATGCACTGGTATTCTTGGGAGGAAACCCGTTCTGTGTTATACGGCGTGGTCCCTTGAATTACTCTCTTTTAAAGTAAAGTTTTAAATAACTGTTTTAGTTCTCACACCAGTCACATGACTGACCTGGAGTTTATTGTTTTAAACCTAAACTCTGGGTGCCCCTATTTTCCGCACGGGCAGCTAGTAGTTTTGGTTTTGCAGATTTATATTCACAGGATCCTGGTTTACAGCTGGAATGATATCCGGAAAGCTCTGTATCCGTATATCACCTTCAGTTGTGCTTTGTATTATTTTCCGCTGTTATGTAATTTATTGTAATCTCTGATATTTATCGAATGTAATTTATTCAATTATACTCTGTATATTCTTGTATCTGATGAAATTGTTGTAATAGAAATGAAAGGTTCTTCTGTTTGTGTTCTGATTTGTCCTGTTCTCAAACGAACAGGGGTTTCGAACGGTCTAGATCGGTTTAACGACTGATTCGGATCGAGCGAAATTCCAGGCCGTCACATTTGGTATCAGAGCTTTGGTTTACAGAGCTCGAGAACAAGACACATTAGAACCATACGAAAGAATTCATCAGATATTGGATTAGTAATATCCAATTAGAATGACTCGTTAGAGATAGGATCAGTAGTATCCTAGAACGAGTGTGAAGAGTATATTTTTTCAATTGAAAACAATTTGGTTTTGAAAATTTAAACCATTTTATACGTATTTGATTATTTATTTATTTTGAATATGGACAATCTAGTATATAAAGGTTTTGCATATACGCGTCATGAACGTATATTCGAAGTTTTAATATATTAGATAGATATGGAATCACACTCTAGTCGCCCGGGCCTGATTCTGATGATTGACGCGTCATCATCAGTAATTACTTTCGAGTTTCGAAGGTGTGATTTTCTATATATTTCCATTAGACTGGTGTGAGAACCAAAACCAATATAGCTAGAACACTTTGTTGTGAATTGGCCTCAAAAACAAGATTTTCAGTATATATATCAAAATTATGAATTTGAAACGTTAATCCACTAATTGATTGATGTTTGTGTTGTTTGTTTATTTGTTTGCTAATTTTGAACCATTATGCCTAATTGAATCAAATATTAAATTATATTGAAAATTGGTTGTTTTTGCTTGCATATACATATACTTACATTGAACAGGTCATAGCAAGGAGGCTAGAGCAGGGAATAAAATTTGTTTGCCCGACAAATAGGTACATGTTTACTACATAATTTACTGTTTTGTTTGGGTGATGATGATTTTATGAGCCTATTGGCTAGCCGCTTGGCTTTTTCTTTTTCTTTTTGAGATCAGAAGGCCTATATGGCAATTTCGGGATTTTCCCGTGGCTCCCGGTGCAGGGGAGGTTATGGCGAAATTTTTTGAAAATTTAGGGTGTTAGCCAAATTTTTGAAAATTTGAAAATTCTCAGAAACTGAAAAGTTGGAGAATGGAAGCCAGATCGAACGTAGAGTTGATTAATCAAACCATTTTCGACTTTGTTCCTTTTCGGGGACGAAAAGTTTTAAGTGGGGGAGATTGTAATAACCCGGAAATTCAGAACCAGTTTAAAATTTTTATTTTGGCAATTTTAGCGAATTTTGAATATTTAAAATAGATTATTTTAAATAATATCGACGAGAAATTTATTTTGAATAGAATTCGACGTATATATTATACGCGCCGTCGTTAGAATATAAATATTTATATATAATTATAAATAGAATTGAAAATGGCGCGGTAGTTCGATAATTCGATTTCAAACTTCAATTGAACGTACCGGGTGCAAAACAATCCGGATTTTAGCGAAACCAAAAACATTAGGATCTAATTGATAATATCTTTCCAACGAATCCGAAAAATCAAGATTTCATAGCGGGAATCAAAAGATATGTCCAGTTGAAAATTCTGAATAGTCGCTATGGAATTCGGGCCCTTAAAAATGGAAATTTTGCAAACGACCTCGGATTTCGACGAAACCACTTTTGTTGGGTCCGTGATGTCAAATTATTGCTAGGTTTCAAATTTCATAATTTTTCGAATCAATATGTGAGCGTGGCAATGGAAAACGCGTTTGACCAGTTTTAGTTGATTTTAATCGACTGGAAAATGGCCACTTTTCTAACGGTCTCAGAATTCGACGAAACTAGTTTTGTTAAGACCGTATCGTCAATACGAAGCTAGAAAATATTTTTTGGATTTTTAGAGTTAGTATGTGACCCCGGTAAATTGAAATGCGCGTCCAAATTCAATAAATAGAGTTATATGTTGATTTTAACGGAAACTGATCGAAACGATCAAATCAGCTTGCGATACATATCCCATTGTGTTCGGAATGGGGGTAAAACGCTATGGGCGACAGGCGGTGGACCTCGTTTAGAGGTCGTATGTAAAAGTCAACTTTATGCAATTAAAATAATTAATAAAATTAAAAAAAACCTTTCTCTTCCCTTATATCAGCCCCCCCCCCGGTTAAAAAACTGAAATCAGAAAGAAAAAAAATACGGAGGGGGCGCGATCGATGCCGCCGCCCCCTCCGATGAGTCGCCGCGCCCAGGGCGGCGCAGCTACCGCCAAGCCCCCGTTCTTCTCCTCGACCGACGTGACCCCCCCCCCCTCTGCCAAAACCCGAGATAACCCACCCACGTCCAGACCTCCACCGCGCCACCAGCCTTCTCGCCGACGCCCTCCTCCGCGTCCAACCGCTCCTGCACCTCGTCGCTCTCCACTCCTCCCTTCCTCCTTCTCCGTCTCCTCCTCCGTCGTAGGGAGCTCCACCGAAAGCCCTATTTCCACCTCACCTGACCATCGTACCCCCACCAACGCCGCCCCCAATCGAAGCTCCTCCCGCTGCTCCTTTTCTCCGTGACTCCTCCGGCCTCCCTCCTTCAAAGACAGTAAGATTTTTACTTTTAATTTAAAATAAAAACTGATTTTTTATATATAGAGGGGTTTGAAATATAATGTTTATTGTATAGAAAGGTAAAAGATATAATTTTTATATTTTTAAAGGATTAAAAATATGATTGTTATATTTTTAAAGTATTAAAAATATAGTCTTTACTATATATATGATATAAAAATATGATTTTGTTTACGAAGAGAAGTAAAAATATAATTTTTACATGATAGGAATGTTAAAAATAGCATCTATATATGTGTAGCAAAGTAAAGATTGATTTTGTAAAGACGATATTTTTAGATATGTAAAGACGATATTTTTAGATATGTAAAGACGATATTTTTAGATATGAAAAGACGATATTTTGAGATGAGTAGTGAAGTAAAAATATGATTTTTACTTCGAGGAAAATATAATTTTTAGATTATAGAAAGGCAAATCTATATTTTCAAAAAGGTGAAATCTTTTTATATAGCAAAATAAAAATTCGATTTTTTATATATTGAATAGCGAAGTGAAAATTCAATTTTTAAACGTATGAAGCGATTATAAAAATATGATTTTTAAATTGAAAGTGAATAAATAAAAATTTGATTTTTATTTTAAAGACATCAAAATATAAAAATGTGTGATTTTTATATATGTAGTGGCTACCGGCAACAAAGATGACGAAAATGCGATAACGATGAAGCTTTCTATCAAAGAAGAGTCAAGATGATTGGATAGCTATCGGTGAGAATTTCTCACTCTTCAATTTCTTTTCTAATTATATATATATACTAGGATGCAGACGGTGCTTAGTAGCACCCGACACAATCGTCCACAGACCATGGACTTGTTTGTTTGGTTGCATAGATTAGTTAGATGATTTGATTTGAAATTGAATTGTTTGGTGAAATGAATGGATTTGATTGATGTGTGAATGGCGTGGGCCTTCACTAGACCGGGGATAAGGCTAGGTCTTGTCCCGTTTCTAGTATCGTGCCGTTATGCCGCCAAAATTTTCTAAAATAAGTTAGAAAAATAAAAATATCATTTTATTGAATAAATGAATTGAATAGAAATTCATATGTTAAAATAAAATGTTTTATCGTTAAAAATATAATTTTTAATGTGAAGTGAATAAAATAAAATATTCATTTACAAACCCGACGGTTTGTTTATGTACACCTATTTGAAGGACATTGATTGGGTCGATAAATTTTACACATCGCCCAACTGCACAAATAAAATCTGTGTTTGATTGTTTGAAACCCCACACGGGTGTTGGGATGAAATTTGAAGTTCACTCATCCTGATTGATTAAATATGTCGATCGATTGATTGACAGGCTGTTATAAGCGTTGAATATCTATATTTGATGCTTATACAGTGTAGTGCACTTTGGTTGATGGTTGATTATTTTTCAATGCTATTATATACATGTGTTGTATGAAAATCCATATAATTAAATTTATATGGTGATTGATTGAGCCTCATTCCCATTTAGAAAATAAAGGACAATAATAAAATTTGCATCTTTATCAATATAAAATAAAGGTTCATGTGTTGAGTGTACTCATCCGTTGAGATTAGTCATGTGTTGAACGAAATATTTTAATAATAAAATTTGCATCTTTATCAATATAAAATAAAGGTTCATGTGTTGACTGTACTCATCCGTTGAGATTAGTCATGTGTTGAACGAAATATTTTAATAATAAAATTTACATCTTTTTCAATATAAAATAAAGGTTCATGTGTTGACTGTACTCATCCGTTGAGATTAGTCATGTGTTGAACGAAATATTTTAATAATAAAATTTACATCTTTTTCAATATAAAATAAAGGTTCATGTGTTGACTGTACTCATCCGTTGAGATTAGTCATGTGTTAAACAATATATTTGAAATAGAATATTTGAAAGTAGAATTATATGAAGCCGTGTTGATTAGAGATGCGCCATTTTGACGTGAACGATGTTTATATAGATTTTATTCATTTTAAAATGAATATTGAAAAGTGATTTCGAAATCGCATATTTTGAAATGAAATTTGAATCAAATTGAATAGGAAACGAATTCGAATTGAATTCGAATTGAATATAAAACGAATTTGATTTCAATTGAATATATAACGAATTTGAATCGAATAGAAAACCAATTTGAATTGAATCGAATAGAAAACCAATTTGAATTGAATCGAATAGAAAACCAATTTGAATTGAATCGAATAGAAAACCAATTTGAATTGAATCGAATAGAAAACCAATTTGAATCGAATAGAAAACGATTTCGAAATGAATTGAATAGAAAACCAATTTGAATGAATTGAATAGAAAACGATTTCGAAATGAATTGAATAGAAAACGATTTCGAAATGAATTGAATAGAAAACGATTTCGAAATGAATTGAATAGAAAACGATTTCGAAATGAATTGAATAGAAAACCAATTTGAATTGAATTGAATAGAAAAAGATTTCGAAATGAATTGAATAGAAAACCAATTTGAATTGAATTGAATAGAAAACGATTTCGAAATGAATTGAATAGAAAACGATTTCGAAATGAATTGAATAGAAAACGATTTCGAAATGAATTGAATAGAAAACGATTTCGAAATGAATTGAATAGAAAACGATTTCGAAATGAATTGAATAGAAAACGATTTCGAAATGAATTGAATAGAAAACGAATTTGAATTGGATTTGAATAGAAAACCAATTTGAATTGAATCGAATAGAAAACGAATTCAAATTGAATTGAGAGCGAATTGAAATGAATTCAAATTGAATTGAAATTTGAATTGAATGGAAATGAATTTTAAAACGAATTTATAAAGAAGAATTCAATTTTGCTTTGGATTGAAATGGAAGTTGAAATTGTTTTTGAAACGAATTTAAAACTATTTATATAATTCGTTTTAAATAGTAATCGACGAAATATATATTATATATATATTATATATAATATAATGGCCTGAATAGAACGCGCCGCGCCGCGGCAGTTCGTGAATTTCGACCATTTATTTCAAACGGACATTACGGGAGATCCGACCGTCGGATTCTCCTAAAACCGGAACCGTTGGGTTCGTATCGAAAAGAGCTTTCTAACGAATATTTGAAATTTGAAATCTAACGATTGGATTTGGAGATACGTCCAAATCAAATTCGAAAAAGGTCGCTATAGGTGCAGTTCGATGGCTGTTGATGGAAATCGACTGTACGGGCCTTAATAAAATTATTAAAAATAGTAATAATTTGTGTACAATCATGAGAAATGATTTGAGAAAAATTGGGGTGAAAAACTCCATATTTGAAAAGATAAAAATGGATTTTTATCGAAATGAACTAGTTTTGAACTAAATTTAAAACCCAATTATTTTTAAAATAAATAAATTTGATTTAAAAAGGGGTTTTAAATAATCGGAATTTCTAATATATTTGATTGGATTTGAAATGGGTTTATCGTGAACGGTGTTTTAAATAACACTAGTTCTTTAATCCGAGAATAAATAGAATGTGATTTGGGTTTGTCGTGAACTGTGTTTTAAATAACACCTAGTTCTTTAACCCAATAAAAGGAGTTTTAACGAATCCGCAATTAGATTGAAATGTAAATTTGTAATCTAAATTATCAAATTTAGAAAATGAACGAGAATGGAATATTACCAGTTTTGCTCCAAAGCGATAGTTAAATCTTTAATTAGATTTGAACGTGAAATGGTAATTAATTTTACCGATAACACCACGGTGTTAGATATGGAGTATTACCAGTTTTGCTTCATGGGATGAATAAGTTGGGATTGGGAAATAAAATAAATAATTACTTCGGTGTGGTTCGCTAATCTCGACTAGTTTAGAAAAACCATAATTTGGTTTGAAACGACATCCAAAGGAAGATTACAGGATAAATTTTAAAGAATTTATCTTGGATAAGATAAAATTAATGGGAACCTTTCCCTAAGAATGTGGAATTTAGAAACCAGCTGTAGGTTGGCTAAGAAGAATGGTTTCCTGGGTATTGATCTGATGTTGGTTTCGGCCTTCGGGGTTAATGTTTGGGAAATTGTTCTCTTGCTAATTTGCGGTTAGTGACTAATGAATTGGAATGAGGCGTATGTTGTGTTTGTGTAACATTTGTTTTAATATGCGCGGGTTGTTCGGAAAGTCCGGGTTTATACCCATTCTGAATAACCGATTCGACGATATGTCGAAGATGAAGACGGTGGTCGAAGACCAGAAGTCTTCACATCGTTTGGGCAATTACTGAAGATCCTGATTGGGCTGTACACCCAAGAGGATGGAAATAGTTGGTGGTCGTCCAGACGTACCTGGAGATGGATGGATATGTAAGGAAAGTGCCTCCGGTTTCGTTCAGACCAAGAACGGACTTGTAAATGGATTGTGTGTCTGACATTGGATTTTATTCTGTGTTGATTGATTTCTATTAAATATACATCTGTTTGGCGGTGGAGAATTTATTCTTTTGCTTAACGCCCTTCTCTGAGACGTACGAGCTCAGAGGTTGTATATCGATGGACATCAGTCGCATGGCATGAATTGCCTGTGTGGCACGCTAAGATGCAATGATCAAGGCTTTTGTTGAAAAGCAGAGTCTTGTGGTTGGTGATCAAAGCACGGCCTTTGTGGCGTAGCTTTGTGTATAGCGTGGATTCGCGAGCCTCACACCTCAGTATGAGTCAAAAACGGGATAAGGACCCAAGGAGTGCATGACGTTTCTTTCTAGCTATGGTGGTGTCAGTGACTTACCAGCCCTGACATTTATATACTTTTCACCTTTGTGGTTTGGATGCGAGGCGCCTCGATTATAGGTCTGTAAGGACCGAGAAACGTGTGTTCAGGCATAATTAATCCTCTAACGTAAGTGAGGACCGGCCTTGGAGGATCCGGGGTTGCCCAGAGTGCGTAACCCGGAGGCATTTGCTAGAGTGTCTCGAACGCGGAGAGGAGCTTGCCCCTTGCCTCGACTCATGACGGAAATCCAATTTCCAATACGTGTATTGCGGTTTTAATTGTAGAAGTAGTATGGCGACATGATATATGGTACCCATGCCGCCTATGATTGATATTTATGATTGAAATGTTTTGACACTATACACTTATTATAGTATCAAATGATTTGTTTTAAACGTATCAAGCATGCTTTGGCTGTTATAAGGGAAAACCCTATCCCCGGCTTGCGTTGCATTGTGTGATAGGACCTGGGTCTTATAACAGCTTCATTTTTCTTTATTTAGCATTGCGCTGTTGTTTTATGCACTGGTATTCTTGGGAGGAAACCCGTTCTGTGTTATACGGCGTGGTCCCTTGAATTACTCTCTTTTAAAGTAAATTTTTAAATAACTGTTTTAGTTCTCACACCAGTCACATGACTGACCTGGAGTTTATTGTTTTAAACCTAAACTCTGGGTGCCCCTATTTTCCGCACGGGCAGCTAGTAGTTTTGGTTTTGCAGATTTATATTCACAGGATCCTGGTTTACAGCTGGAATGATATCCGGAAAGCTCTGTATCCGTATATCACCTTCAGTTGTGCTTTGTATTATTTTCCGCTGCTATGTAATTTATTGTAATCTCTGATATTTATCGAATGTAATTTATTCAATTATACTCTGTATATTCTTGTATCTGATGAAATTGTTGTAATAGAAATGAAAGGTTCTTCTGTTTGTGTTCTGATTTGTCCTGTTCTCAAACGAACAGGGGTTTCGAACGGTCTAGATCGGTTTAACGACTGATTCGGATCGAGCGAAATTCCAGGCCGTCACATATTTGAATTCAAATAGCTGAAAAATCCAGGTCGTTACATTCCCCCCCCCCCCCCTTAAATAAATTTCGTCCTTGAAATTGCTAGGTAAAAAGAATGCTCCGAACTTGATTATTTCCAAAATAATTCTTTTAAAGTATTATCAAAAATGTTTTCTAAGTTTCAAAAATTTACAAAAAAATCGTTAGCACCTGTAACAACCCGTAAAATCTGGGCCAGTTTAAATTTTTTATTTTGTCAATTTTAGCGAATTTTGATTATTTAAAATGAATTATTTTAAATAATATCGACGAGAAATTTATTTTGAATATAATTCGAACGTATATATTATACGCGTCGTCGTTAGAATATAAATATTTATATAGAATTATAAAAGGAATTGAAAGTGGCGCGGTAGTTCGAAAATTCGATTTCTAATTTCAAATGAATATACAGAATTCAATATAAGTCAGAATTGAACGAAACAAGAAATATTTGAATCTGTATAACTATATCTTTGTAACGAAGTTAACAAACTGAGATTTCATCTTAGAAATGATAAGATATGTCCAGTTTAAAATTAGAAATAGTCGTTGTGGAATTTATATATATTTTTATATATATAAGGCCCATAAAAATAGCAATTTTGCAAACGACCTCGGATTTCGACGAAACCAGTTTTGTTGGGTCCGTGATGTTAAGTTATTGCTAGATTCCAAATTTCATAATTTTTCGAATCAATATGTGAGCGTGGCAAAGGAAAACGCGTTTGACCAGTTTCAGTTGATTTTAATCGACTGGAAAATGGCCATTTTTCTAACGGTCTCAGAATTCGACGAAACTAGTTTTGTTAGGACCGTATCGTCAATACGAAGCTAGAAAATATTTTTCGAGAATTTTTAAAGTTCGTATGTGACCCCTGTAATTTGAAATGTACGTTTAAAATTCAATATAGAGATTTAAATGTAAATTTAACGGAAACTGATTGTAACAACCGAATCAGCTTGCGTAGCATATCCCATTGTGTTCGGAATGGGGGTGAACGCTATGGACGACAGGTGGTGGGCCTCGTTTAGAGGTTATGTGTGAAAAGTCAACTTCTTCGAAAATAAAATAATTAAATAAAAAAAAAAAAAACTCCCTCCTTTTAACTCTGGCCCCCCCCCCCATTTCCCCAAAACCCGATTCATTCATCAGATAAAAAAAAAAAAAAAACGAAGAAGAGATCGGAGGAAGCGCCTCCGACTGGAGGAGCTCGCACCCCGCCTCGGTGACCGTCGTCACGCCCTAGGTGGCGCCGCCGCCTCAGTCCGACCCCCCCCCTCTCAACCCCCGCTCGCGCCTCCTGCGTCAGCCCCACGCCTAACCCTAGCGACAAGACCCCCACCGAGCCACCCCCCCCCCCTTTAACCACCGCGCTCAGTCACCGTCCCACCGCCACCGCTCCTGTAGCGCAGCCCCCCTTTTTTTCTTCGCAGGTAAATTTATTTTATTTTATTTTATTTTCATCTTTGAATTCTGATTTTATAAAACATGTAAAAACTGATTTAGGTTTAAAAAATATAAAACTGATTTAGGTTTAAAAAATATAAAACTGATTTAGGTTTAAAAAAATATAAAACTGATTTAGGTTTAAAAAAAAAATATAAAACTGATTTAGGTTTAAAAAAATATAAAACTGATTTTAGGTTTAAGAATATAAAACTGATTTTATATAAAGTTGAAAACTGAATTTTATATAACGTGAAAACTAGATTTTATATAATGTAAAAACTGAATTTTTTAAAAGCTAAAAACTGAATTTTTTTTAAAAGCTAAAAACTGATTTGGTTTTTTTAAAAGTTAAAAACTGAGATTTTTTAAAAGATTTTAAAAACTGTTTTTTTTAAAAAAAGAAACTAAAAACTGCATTTTTATAAGAGAGAAAAACTGATTTTATTTTGAACTTTAAAATAGGAAAAAAAAAGGTTTAATCTTTTAGTAGAAAAAGATTTGAACTTGCAAAAGTAAAAATCATATTTTTATATATTGAATAGCGAAGTAAAAATGTGATTTTTACGTATGTAGTGAAAGCAGCAACGAAGGTGACAAAAAGGCGAAACGACGAAGACTTCTGCAAATGAAGTGCCGGGGAGCTAGGATAGCTATATGTGAGAATTTCTCACCTTTCAATTTATTTTTCTAGTTATATATATATATATATACTAGGATGCAGACGGTGCTTAGTAGCACCCGACACCCGTCCACAGACCATGGACTTGTTTGTTGGTTGTGTAGTTGATTAAATTATTTGGTTTGAATTGTGTGGTGAAATGAATTGATATGATTGATGTGTGAATGGCGTGGGCCTTCACTAGACCGGGGATAAGGCTAGGCCTTGTCCCGTTTCTAGTATCGTGCCGTTATGCCGCCGAAATTTTCTAAAATATGTTAGAAAAATAAAAATATCATTTTATTTAAAGAATGAACTGAATAGAAATTCATATGTTGAAATAAAATGTTTTATCGTTAAAAATATAATTTTTAACGTGAATGTGAATAAATAAATATTCATTTACAAACCGGATGGTTTGTTTATGTACACCTATTTGAAGGACATGGATTGGGTCGATAAATTTTACACATCGCCCAACTGCACAAATAAAATATGTGTTTGATTGTTTGAAACCCCACACGGGTGTTGGGATGAAATTTGAAGTTCACTCATCCTGATTCATTGAATATGTCGATCGATTGATTGACAGGCTGTTATAAGCGTTGAATATCTATATTTGATGCTTATACAGTGTAGTGCACTTTGGTTGATGGTTGATTATTTTTCAATGCTATTATATACATGTGTTGTATGAAAATCCATATAATTAATTTTATATGGTAAATGATTGGGCCTCATTCCAGTTTAGAAATAGAAATATTTGAAATAGAAATATTTGAAATAGAATATTTGAAAATAGAAATTTATGAAGCCGTGTTGATTAGATTGACGCCATTTTGACGTGAACGATATTTATATCGATTTTAAAAACGATTTCGAAATGAATTGAATTGAAAACGAATTCAAAATGAATTGAAAACGATTTCGAAATGAATTGAATTGAAAACGAATTCAAAATGAATTGAAAACGATTTCGAAATGAATTGAATTGAAAACGAATTCAAAATGAATTGAAAACGATTTCGAAATGAATTGAATTGAAAACGATTTCGAAATGAAATAAATTGAAAACGAATTCAAAATGAATTGAAAACGATTTCGAAATGAATTGAATTGAAAACGATTTCGAAATGAATTGAATTGAAAACGATTTCGAAATGAATTGAATTGAAAACGAATTCAAAATGAATTGAAAACGATTTCGAAATGAATTGAATTGAAAACGATTTCGAAATGAATTGAATTGAAAACGAATTCAAAATGAATTGAAAACGATTTCGAAATGAATTGAATTGAAAACGATTTCGAAATGAATTGAATTGAAAACGATTTCGAAATGAATTGAATTGAAAACGATTTCGAAATGAAATAAATTGAAAACGAATTCAAATTGAATTGAAAATGATTTCGAAATGAAATAAATTGAAAACGAATTCAAAATGAATTGAAAACGATTTCGAAATGAATTGAATTGAAAACGATTTCGAAATGAATTGAATTGAAAACGATTTCGAAATGAATTGAATTGAAAACGAATTCAAAATGAATTGAAAACGATTTCGAAATGAATTGAATTGAAAACGATTTCGAAATGAATTGAATTGAAAACGATTTCGAAATGAATTGAATTGAAAACGAATTCAAATGGAATTGAAAGCGAATTGAAATGAATTCAAATTGAATTGAAATTCGAATTGAATAGAAATGAATTTTAAAACGAATTTATGAAGAAGAATTCAATTTTGGCTTTGAATTGAAATAGAAGTTGAAATAGAATTTGAAACGAATTTAAAACTATTTATATAATCCGTTTTAAATAGGAATCGACGAAATATATATTATATATATTATATATATAATATAATGGCCTGAATAGAACGCGCCGCGCCGCGGTAGTTCGCGAATTTCGACCATTTATTTCAAACGGACATTGCGGGAGATCCGACCGTCGGATTCTCCTAAAACCGGAACCGTTGGGTTCGTATCGAAAAGAGCTTTCTAATGAATCTTAGAAATTTGAAATCTAACGGTTGGATTTGGAGATACGTCCAAATCAAATTCGAAAAAGGTCGCTGTAAGTGCAGTTCGATGGCCGTTGTTGGAAATCGACTGTACGGGCCTTGATAAAATTATTAAAAATAGTAATAATTTGTGTAAAATCATAAGAAATGATTTGCGAAAATTTGGGATGAAAAACTCCATATTTGAAAAGATAAAAATAGATTTTTATCGAAATGAACTAGTTTTGAACTAGAATTATAATTCTATTTATTTTTAAATAAATAAATTGAATTTGAAATGGTTTTGAAAATAACCAAAATTTCCAATGATTGCATTGGAGTGGATTTGAATCGAAATTGTCTTCGGAATATTTCGATGTTGGAATTCGTGATATTACAGGTGTTGTTATGGAAATTTGAAAGATATATATTTGTATCGTTATTTCCAATACGACATTTGTTAGTCGTAGAATTCGATATTGAATATAAGCCGATATATTTTCTATTCAGAGCCTTGTATTGAATATCGAATGTGATTTGGGTTTGTCGTGAATGGTGTCTTCACTAACACTGTTCTTGAACCCAGTTGAGAAAAGATTAAATCTTTTTATTTAGATTTAATGAAGTGTACCAATTAAATGATATTTAATTGGAATTGAATTGGTATTAATTTTTGGGTTTATCGTGAACAGTGTTTTAAATAACACTTGTTCTTTAACCCGATAATTAATGGAATGTGATTTTTGGGTTTATCGTGAACAGTGTTTTAAATAACACTTGTTCTTTAACCCGATAATTAATTGAATGTGATTTGGGTTTGTCGTGAATGGTGTCTTCACTAACACTGTTCTTGAACCCAGTTGAGAAAAGATTAAATCTTTTTATTTAGATTTAATGAAGTGTACCAATTAAATGATATTTAATTGGAATTGAATTGGTATTAATTTTTGGGTTTATCGTGAACAGTGTTTTAAATAACACTTGTTCTTTAACCCGATAATTAATGGAATGTGATTTGGGTTTGTCGTGAATGGTGTCTTCACTAACACTGTTCTTGAACCCAGTTGAGAAAAGATTAAATATTTTTATTTAGATTTAATGAAGTGTACCAATTAAATGATATTTAATTGAAATTGAATTGGTATTAATTTTTGGGTTTATCGTGAACAGTGTTTTAAATAACACTTGTTCTTTAACCCGATAATTAATGGAATGTGATTTGGGTTTGTCGTGAATGGTGTCTTCACTAACACTGTTCTTGAACCCAGTTGAGAAAAGATTAAATCTTTTTATTTAGATTTAATGAAGTGTACCAATTAAATGATATTTAATTGGAATTGAATTGGTATTGATTTTTGGGTTTATCGTGAACAGTGTTTTAAATAACACTTGTTCTTTAACCCGATAATTAATGGAATGTGATTTTGGGTTTATCGTGAATCGTGTTTTTAAATGACACTGATTCTTTAACCCAGATAATGATTAGAACTAAGTGGAGTTTTAATGAATCTTTAATTAGATTGAAAAGATCGAGAATGGAGTATCACCAGTTTTGCTCCAGGCGATAGTTAAATCTTTAATTAGATTTGAACGTGAAATTTAGAAACTAACTGTCGGTTAGCCAAGCAGAATGGTTTTCTGGATATTGATCTGATGTTGGTTTCGGCCTTCGGGGTTAATATTTGGGGAATTATTCTCTTGATTAATTTACGGTTAGTGACTAATGAATTGGAATGAGGCGTATGTTGTGTTTGTGTAACACTTATTTAAAATATACGCGAGTTATTCGGAAAGACCGGGTTCATCCCATTCTGAATAACTGATACGACGATAGGTCGAAGATGAAGACGATGGTCGAAGACCGGAGGTCTTCACGTCGTTTGGGTGATAACTGATGATCTTGATTGGGCTGTACACCCAAGAAGATGGAAACAGTTGGTGATCGTCCAGACGTACTTGGAGATCGATGGATATGCGGGGTACTAGGTGCCTCCGGTTTCGTTCAGCCCCAGAACGGACTTGTAAATGGACTGTGTGTCTGACATCGGATTTCATTCTGTGTGACTGATATCGGTTGCATAGGATGGTTTGCCTGTGTGGCATGCTAAGATGCAAATGATCAAGGCTTCTGTTGAAAAGCAAAGTCTTGTGGTGATGATCAAAGCACGGCCTTTGTGGCGTAGCTTTGTGTAACGTTTACCTCGCGTGTTTCACACCAGGTATGAACCAAAAACGGGAGACGGACGTCAGGGAGGGCATGCGTTTCTTTCTAGCTAGAAGTGGCGTCAGTGGTTTTACACGCCCTGACGAGTTTGACTTATGTGGTTGTTGCTGTTGCGAGGCGCCTCGGTTATATCGGTTTCGGCTGAATGCATTCTGGTCGGCTGACGGACCAGACTTACACCCCATAGGGTGGGGAGACGTATTGTTCAGGCATAATAATCCACTCCGTGTGGACCGGCCCTGAGGATCCAAGGGGCAGTTGCGGCTGTTCCTGAGGCTCGGGCTAGACAGTCTCGAATCGGTTGAGGACTATCTTTTGCCTCGGTTCATAGAAGGAAATCCAATTTCCAAATACGTGACTTTGCGGTTTTATTTGTAAACCTATATATGGCGACATGATATATGGTACCCATGCCGCCTATGATTGATACTTATGATTTGAAGTTGTTTTATACACTATGCACTTATTATAGTATCAAATGATTTGTTTTAAACGTATCAAGCATTCTTTGGCTGTTATAAGGGAAAACCCTATCCCCCGGCTTGCGTTGCATTGTGTGATAGGACCTGGGTCTTATAACAGCTTCATTTTTCTTTATTTAGCATTGCGCTGTTTGCTTTATGCACTGGTATTCTTGGGAGGAAACCCGTTCCGTGTTATACGGCGTGGTCCCTTGATTTACCTAATGATTTAAAATAAAGATTAATAACTGTTTTAGTTCTCACACCAGTCACATGACTGACCTGGAGTTTATTGTTTTAACCTAAACTCTGGGTGCCCCTATTTTGACACGGGCAGCTAGTAGTTTTGGTTTTGCAGATTTATATTCACAGGATCCTGGTTTACAGCTGGAATGATATCCGGAAAGCTTTGTATCCGTATATCCCTTCTAGTTGTGTATTGTATTATTTTCCGCTGCTATGTATTTAAATGTAATTTAAATCTCTGATATTTCTGTGTAATATTCATTTATACTCTGTATATTCTTGTAATATGATGCATTGTTGTAATATACAATGAAACGTTCTTCTGTATGTGTTCTGCTGTGGTTTGTTCTCGAACTATCCGACGCTTTCCTTTACGGGGAGGTTGCGGGTCTTTACACGTGGTATCAGAGCTTTGGTTTACAAAGCTCAGAGAACAAGACACATTAGAACCATACGAAAGAATTCATCAGATATTGGATTAGTAATATCCAATGGGAATGACTCGTTAGAGATAGGATCAGTAGTATCCTAGAACGAGTGTGAAGAGTATATTTTTCAAATGAAAACAATTTTTGTTTTGAAAATTTAAATCAATTATTCGTATTTGATTATCTATTTATATTGAGTTGGACAGTCCAGTATATATAGATTTTGCGTATACGTCTGATCCGCGTGTATTCGAAGTTTTAATATACTGGATAGATATAGAGTCACACTCTAGTCGCCCGGAGACGATTCTGATGATAGTCTAGACATCATCAGAATTGGTATTCGAGTTTCGAAGGTGTGATTTTCTATATATTTCCATTAGACTGGTGTGAGAACCAAAATCTTATATAGCTAGAACCCTTTGTTGTGAATTGGCATCAAAAACAAGATTTTCAGTATATATATCAAAGTTATGAATTTCAAATGATAATTCACTAATTGATTGATGTTTGTGTTGTTTGTTTAATTGTTTGCTAATTCTTAACCATTATGCCTAATTTGATCAAATATTGAACTGTATTGAAAATTGGTTGCATTTGCTTGCATATCCATATGTATCATTGAACAGGTCATAGCAAGGAGGCTAGAGCAGAGAATAAAATTTGTTTGCCCGACAAATAGGTACATGTTTACTACATAATTTCCTGTTTTGTTTGGGTGATGATGATTTTATGAGCCTATTGGCTAGCCGTTTGGCTTTTTCTTTTTCTTTTTGAGATCTGAAGGACCGGGGAAGCTATTTGAAATTCCCCGATGCTCCCGGTGCAGGGGAGGTTATGGCGAAATTTTTCGAAAATTTAGGGTGTTAGCCAAATTTTTGGAATTTTAGAAATTCTCAGAAACTGAAAAGTTGGAGAATGGAAGCCAGATCGAGCGTAGAGTTGATTAATCAAACCACTTTCGACTTTGTTCCTTTTCGGGGACGAAAAGTTTTAAGTGGGGGAGATTGTAACAACCCGTAAAATCTGGGCCAGTTTAGAATTTTTATTTTGTCAATTTTAGCGAATTTTGATTATTTAAAATGAATTATTTTAAATAATATCGACGAGAAATTTATTTTGAATATAATTCGAACGTATATATTATACGCGTCGTCGTTAGAATATAAATATTTATATAGAATTATAAAAGGAATTGAAAGTGGCGCGGTAGTTCGAAAATTCGATTTCTAATTTCAAATGAATATACAGAATTCAATATAAGTCAGAATTGAACGAAACAAGAAATATTTGAATCTGTATAACTATATCTTTGTAACGAAGTTAACAAACTGAGATTTCATCTTAGAAATGATAAGATATGTCCAGTTTAAAATTAGAAATAGTCGCTGTGGAATTTATATATATTTTTATATATATAAGGCCCATAAAAATAGCAATTTTGCAAACGACCTCGGATTTCGACGAAACCAGTTTTGTTGGGTCCGTGATGTTAAGTTATTGCTAGATTCCAAATTTCATAATTTTTCGAATCAATATGTGAGCGTGGCAAAGGAAAACGCGTTTGACCAGTTTCAGTTGATTTTAATCAACTGGAAAATGGCCATTTTTCTAACGGTCTCAGAATTCGACGAAACTAGTTTTGTTAGGACCGTATCGTCAATACGAAGCTAGAAAATATTTTTCGAGAATTTTTAAAGTTCGTATGTGACCCCTGTAATTTGAAATGTACGTTTAAAATTCAATATAGAGATTTAAATGTAAATTTAACGGAAACTGATTGTAACAACCGAATCAGCTTGCGTAGCATATCCCATTGTGTTCGGAATGGGGGTGAAACGCTATGGACGACAGGCGGTGGGCCTCGTTTAGAGGTTATGTGTGAAAAGTCAACTTCTTCGAAAATAAAATAATTAAATAAAAAAAAAAAAAAACTCCCTCCTTTTAGCTCTGGCCCCCCCCATTTCCCCAAAACCCGATTCATTCATCAGATAAAAAAAAAAAAAAACAAAACGAAGAAGAGATCGGAGGAAGCGCCTCCGACTGGAGGAGCTCGCACCCCGCCTCGGTGACCGTCGTCACGCCCTAGGTGGCGCCGCCGCCTCAGTCCGACCCCCCCCCCCTCTCAACCCCCGCTCGCGCCTCCTGCGTCAGCCCCACGCCTAACCCTAGCGACAAGACCCCCACCGAGCCACCCCCCCCCCCTTCAACCACCGCGCTCAGTCACCGTCCCACCGCCACCGCTCCTGTAGCGCAGCCCCCCTTTTTTTCTTCGCAGGTAAATTTATTTTATTTTATTTTATTTTCATCTTTGAATTCTGATTTTATAAAACATGTAAAAACTGATTTAGGTTTAAAAAATATAAAACTGATTTAGGTTTAAAAAATATAAAACTGATTTAGGTTTAAAAAAAATATAAAACTGATTTAGGTTTAAAAAAAAAAATATAAAACTGATTTAGGTTTAAAAAAAATATAAAACTGATTTTAGGTTTAAGAATATAAAACTGATTTTATATAAAGTTGAAAACTGAATTTTATATAACGTGAAAACTAGATTTTATATAATGTAAAAACTGAATTTTTTAAAAGCTAAAAACTGAATTTTTTTTAAAAGCTAAAAACTGATTTGGTTTTTTTAAAAGTTAAAAACTGAGATTTTTTAAAAGATTTTAAAAACTGTTTTTTTTAAAAAAAGAAACTAAAAACTGCATTTTTATAAGAGAGAAAAACTGATTTTATTTTGAACTTTAAAATAGGAAAAAAAAAAGGTTTAATCTTTTAGTAGAAAAAGATTTGAACTTGCAAAAGTAAAAATCATATTTTTATATATTGAATAGCGAAGTAAAAATGTGATTTTTACGTATGTAGTGAAAGCAGCAACGAAGGTGACAAAAAGGCGAAACGACGAAGACTTCTGCAAATGAAGTGCCGGGGAGCTAGGATAGCTATATGTGAGAATTTCTCACCTTTCAATTTATTTTTCTAGTTATATATATATATATATACTAGGATGCAGACGGTGCTTAGTAGCACCCGACACCCGTCCACAGACCATGGACTTGTTTGTTGGTTGTGTAGTTGATTAAATTATTTGGTTTGAATTGTGTGGTGAAATGAATTGATATGATTGATGTGTGAATGGCGTGGGCCTTCACTAGACCGGGGATAAGGCTAGGCCTTGTCCCGTTTCTAGTATCGTGCCGTTATGCCGCCGAAATTTTCTAAAATATGTTAGAAAAATAAAAATATCATTTTATTTAAAGAATGAACTGAATAGAAATTCATATGTTGAAATAAAATGTTTTATCGTTAAAAATATAATTTTTAACGTGAATGTGAATAAATAAATATTCATTTACAAACCGGACGGTTTGTTTATGTACACCTATTTGAAGGACATGGATTGGGTCGATAAATTTTACACATCGCCCAACTGCACAAATAAAATATGTGTTTGATTGTTTGAAACCCCACACGGGTGTTGGGATGAAATTTGAAGTTCACTCATCCTGATTCATTGAATATGTCGATCGATTGATTGACAGGCTGTTATAAGCGTTGAATATCTATATTTGATGCTTATACAGTGTAGTGCACTTTGGTTGATGGTTGATTATTTTTCAATGCTATTATATACATGTGTTGTATGAAAATCCATATAATTAATTTTATATGGTAATTGATTGGGCCTCATTCCAGTTTAGAAATAGAAATATTTGAAATAGAAATATTTGAAATAGAATATTTGAAAATAGAAATTTATGAAGCCGTGTTGATTAGATTGACGCCATTTTGACGTGAACGATATTTATATCGATTTTAAAAACGATTTCGAAATGAATTGAATTGAAAACGAATTCAAAATGAATTGAAAACGATTTCGAAATGAATTGAATTGAAAACGAATTCAAAATGAATTGAAAACGATTTCGAAATGAATTGAATTGAAAACGAATTCAAAATGAATTGAAAACGATTTCGAAATGAATTGAATTGAAAACGATTTCGAAATGAAATAAATTGAAAACGAATTCAAAATGAATTGAAAACGATTTCGAAATGAATTGAATTGAAAACGATTTCGAAATGAATTGAATTGAAAACGATTTCGAAATGAATTGAATTGAAAACGAATTCAAAATGAATTGAAAACGATTTCGAAATGAATTGAATTGAAAACGATTTCGAAATGAATTGAATTGAAAACGAATTCAAAATGAATTGAAAACGATTTCGAAATGAATTGAATTGAAAACGATTTCGAAATGAATTGGATTGAAAACGATTTCGAAATGAATTGAATTGAAAACGATTTCGAAATGAAATAAATTGAAAACGAATTCAAATTGAATTGAAAACGATTTCGAAATGAAATAAATTGAAAACGAATTCAAAATGAATTGAAAACGATTTCGAAATGAATTGAATTGAAAACGATTTCGAAATGAATTGAATTGAAAACGATTTCGAAATGAATTGAATTGAAAACGAATTCAAAATGAATTGAAAACGATTTCGAAATGAATTGAATTGAAAACGATTTCGAAATGAATTGAATTGAAAACGAATTCAAATGGAATTGAAAGCGAATTGAAATGAATTCAAATTGAATTGAAATTCGAATTGAATAGAAATGAATTTTAAAACGAATTTATGAAGAAGAATTCAATTTTGGCTTTGAATTGAAATAGAAGTTGAAATAGAATTTGAAACGAATTTAAAACTATTTATATAATCCGTTTTAAATAGGAATCGACGAAATATATATTATATATATTATATATATAATATAATGGCCTGAATAGAACGCGCCGCGCCGCGGTAGTTCGCGAATTTCGACCATTTATTTCAAACGGACATTGCGGGAGATCCGACCGTCGGATTCTCCTAAAACCGGAACCGTTGGGTTCGTATCGAAAAGAGCTTTCTAATGAATGTTAGAAATTTGAAATCTAACGGTTGGATTTGGAGATACGTCCAAATCAAATTCGAAAAAGGTCGCTGTAAGTGCAGTTCGATGGCCGTTGTTGGAAATCGACTGTACGGGCCTTGATAAAATTATTAAAAATAGTAATAATTTGTGTAAAATCATAAGAAATGATTTGCGAAAATTTGGGATGAAAAACTCCATATTTGAAAAGATAAAAATAGATTTTTATCGAAATGAACTAGTTTTGAACTAGAATTATAATTCTATTTATTTTTAAATAAATAAATTGAATTTGAAATGGTTTTGAAAATAACCAAAATTTCCAATGATTGCATTGGAGTGGATTTGAATCGAAATTGTCTTCGGAATATTTCGATGTTGGAATTCGTGATATTACAGGTGTTGTTATGGAAATTTGAAAGATATATATTTGTATCGTTATTTCCAATACGACATTTGTTAGTCGTAGAATTCGATATTGAATATAAGCCGATATATTTTCTATTCAGAGCCTTGTATTGAATATCGAATGTGATTTGGGTTTGTCGTGAATGGTGTCTTCACTAACACTGTTCTTGAACCCAGTTGAGAAAAGATTAAATCTTTTTATTTAGATTTAATGAAGTGTACCAATTAAATGATATTTAATTGGAATTGAATTGGTATTAATTTTTGGGTTTATCGTGAACAGTGTTTTAAATAACACTTGTTCTTTAACCCGATAATTAATGGAATGTGATTTTTGGGTTTATCGTGAACAGTGTTTTAAATAACACTTGTTCTTTAACCCGATAATTAATGGAATGTGATTTGGGTTTGTCGTGAATGGTGTCTTCACTAACACTGTTCTTGAACCCAGTTGAGAAAAGATTAAATCTTTTTATTTAGATTTAATGAAGTGTACCAATTAAATGATATTTAATTGGAATTGAATTGGTATTAATTTTTGGGTTTATCGTGAACAGTGTTTTAAATAACACTTGTTCTTTAACCCGATAATTAATGGAATGTGATTTGGGTTTGTCGTGAATGGTGTCTTCACTAACACTGTTCTTGAACCCAGTTGAGAAAAGATTAAATCTTTTTATTTAGATTTAATGAAGTGTACCAATTAAATGATATTTAATTGGAATTGAATTGGTATTAATTTTTGGGTTTATCGTGAACAGTGTTTTAAATAACACTTGTTCTTTAACCCGATAATTAATGGAATGTGATTTGGGTTTGTCGTGAATGGTGTCTTCACTAACACTGTTCTTGAACCCAGTTGAGAAAAGATTAAATCTTTTTATTTAGATTTAATGAAGTGTACCAATTAAATGATATTTAATTGGAATTGAATTGGTATTGATTTTTGGGTTTATCGTGAACAGTGTTTTAAGTAACACTTGTTCTTTAACCCGATAACTAATGGAATGTGATTTTGGGTTTATCGTGAATCGTGTTTTTAAATGACACTGATTCTTTAACCCAGATAATGATTAGAACTAAGTGGAGTTTTAATGAATCTTTAATTAGATTGAAAAGATCGAGAATGGAGTATCACCAGTTTTGCTCCAGGCGATAGTTAAATCTTTAATTAGATTTGAACGTGAAATTTAGAAACTAACTGTCGGTTAGCCAAGCAGAATGGTTTTCTGGATATTGATCTGATGTTGGTTTCGGCCTTCGGGGTTAATATTTGGGGAATTATTCTCTTGATTAATTTACGGTTAGTGACTAATGAATTGGAATGAGGCGTATGTTGTGTTTGTGTAACACTTATTTAAAATATACGCGAGTTATTCGGAAAGACCGGGTTCATCCCATTCTGAATAACTGATACGACGATAGGTCGAAGATGAAGACGATGGTCGAAGACCGGAGGTCTTCACGTCGTTTGGGTGATAACTGATGATCTTGATTGGGCTGTACACCCAAGAAGATGGAAACAGTTGGTGATCGTCCAGACGTACTTGGAGATCGATGGATATGCGGGGTACTAGGTGCCTCCGGTTTCGTTCAGCCCCAGAACGGACTTGTAAATGGACTGTGTGTCTGACATCGGATTTCATTCTGTGTGACTGATATCGGTTGCATAGGATGGTTTGCCTGTGTGGCATGCTAAGATGCAAATGATCAAGGCTTCTGTTGAAAAGCAAAGTCTTGTGGTGATGATCAAAGCACGGCCTTTGTGGCGTAGCTTTGTGTAACGTTTACCTCGCGTGTTTCACACCAGGTATGAACCAAAAACGGGAGACGGACATCAGGGAGGGCATGCGTTTCTTTCTAGCTAGAAGTGGCGTCAGTGGTTTTACACGCCCTGACGAGTTTGACTTATGTGGTTGTTGCTGTTGCGAGGCGCCTCGGTTATATCGGTTTCGGCCGAATGCATTCTGGTCGGCTGACGGACCAGACTTACACCCCATAGGGTGGGGAGACGTATTGTTCAGGCATAATAATCCACTCCGTGTGGACCGGCCCTGAGGATCCAAGGGGCAGTTGCGGCTGTTCCTGAGGCTCGGGCTAGACAGTCTCGAATCGGTTGAGGACTATCTTTTGCCTCGGTTCATAGAAGGAAATCCAATTTCCAAATACGTGACTTTGCGGTTTTATTTGTAAACCTATATATGGCGACATGATATATGGTACCCATGCCGCCTATGATTGATACTTATGATTTGAAGTTGTTTTATACACTATGCACTTATTATAGTATCAAATGATTTGTTTTAAACGTATCAAGCATTCTTTGGCTGTTATAAGGGAAAACTCTATCCCCCGGCTTGCGTTGCATTGTGTGATAGGACCTGGGTCTTATAACAGCTTCATTTTTCTTTATTTAGCATTGCGCTGTTTGCTTTATGCACTGGTATTCTTGGGAGGAAACCCGTTCCGTGTTATACGGCGTGGTCCCTTGATTTACCTAATGATTTAAAATAAAGATTAATAACTGTTTTAGTTCTCACACCAGTCACATGACTGACCTGGAGTTTATTGTTTTAACCTAAACTCTGGGTGCCCCTATTTTGACACGGGCAGCTAGTAGTTTTGGTTTTGCAGATTTATATTCACAGGATCCTGGTTTACAGCTGGAATGATATCCGGAAAGCTTTGTATCCGTATATCCCTTCTAGTTGTGTATTGTATTATTTTCCGCTGCTATGTATTTAAATGTAATTTAAATCTCTGATATTTCTGTGTAATATTCATTTATACTCTTTATATTCTTGTAATCTGATGCATTGTTGTAATATACAATGAAACGTTCTTCTGTATGTGTTCTGCTGTGGTTTGTTCTCGAACTATCCGACGCTTTCCTTTACGGGGAGGTTGCGGGTCTTTACAGCACCTCCTTTGTACTGTTCGATCTAAACAACTACAAATGGCACTCTCGGCCTCTCATATTGATCCAAAGAAAATAAAAGCCAAGCAGCTACCCATCTCGGGTATAAATTCAAACACCTAATCAATGATATTAAGGTTTACCTTTTTGTCGGGCACCTAATACTCGAATCACAAAGTTCGGCAACCCACAGCTCTTCCATTTTCAACCTGCTCTCAACTCGATATATAATGGCAATGACTAATACAGGGTTAAACCATTTAATCCTATTTCATATTGATTTTAAACTGAAATTTATTTTCTATTTTTCAGTTCATTTAACTGTTGATGAATTATTATATTCGATCAATCTAGCAACCAATAAACAAACAATTCACAATCACTTTAACCAAAATATTTCATTTTTTTACTTGTCTTGTATATATATATTCTATTCAAATTCAATATATTTGAATTTTATTACAATTTTATTCATGCCGAATCAAGCTCAAATCCATATTTATGCAATATGTTCCAAACATACAATCCAACCAATTTCCATTTATTCTGTTTGGATTTATTCACTTTTATTTTACCCAACACAAGTCAAATTCTTATTGGCTTGTCTCAATTCCAATTCAATGAATTCATTTTAACTCATACAAGTTAAAATTAATTCCCATTTCATATTTGAAATGTTTCCAACTCCATAGAAGTTTTGAATTAAATACTAACTTGAGAAAATTATAAGTTTTACCTTTTTATAAAATATTTTGGGTCGAAACAATAAAATAATAATTTTATATTCAGATTACAAATACGCACTCTCGTATATATACACTCAATTAGATCTACGGTATTACTAACCCAATCTCTATCGAGTTACACCACAGTGCCAAGGTTATTCCTAAACCATTTCTCTGATACCAACTGTAGCGACCCGGAATTTCCGACGCTCGAATCCAGACACTAACACGTCCTGTGTCCAAACTCAAGTATCGAAAACCCAGAAAGCTAATAGAAAGAAGTTAGAGGGTGGGAAAAAAAGAAAGAAAGAAATATTAGAATAGGAGAATAAGAAGATCAGAATCTCACAGTGGAATGGACAAAATATAATAATCAATAATACTATATACAAAAAGAACTGTATGATTACAACATCAGATTATACGTTCAGATCAATACAACACACAGCGGAAATAAACTAGTACCAGTGAATATATGGAATACGTCTCGACTTCCACTGCTTTCCTGAAGCTCCAAGCGATACCTAACCTGATAATATACTCGGTCTGACCCGAGTACATTTGAAGCAAAGCAAAATTTACCCGGATCAGTCTGAAATACTTTCAGTGATAAATTCATAGCACAAGCAACTTGTTCAACTTTGGAAATTCTTTTAAAAGAGAAGGATAATAATAAGATCGGTCCACACATAAACACGGACGGTTTTTACCTTACTTTAACCCAAAGTATTTTGAAATCAATATCATATTCTGATATTATAATAATGTCTAAATACAAATAGATAGAATTTAGCAGAACGCTTGCATCTCGCGCTCCACATATATAGTATACAATCAAAACCGTAGGCACTTATTGGAGATTGGATTCCGACTATGACAAGGTATGGGACCACTTGCCGATAGTGTATCTCTAGAGGTGAATACACTGGGTTCAACAAGAACATCTTGCAACCCGGCCCACACATGACCGACCACTCATTTCTCTTGAGTGTATCGAATATATTGTCACCTTACGGCTTTTTGTCGCGACCACCGTAGTTCCCGGGAGATACAGAAATGAAAAGAAGTAACAAATATGAATATTCTCTAGATGGTGACAATATACCCTAATGGGTGCGACCCACATAGCCATGCTGCCTGCCCGATTTTTTTATCATTTCCCGGTTGATGAGGCTTAAGGTTATAATCGACTTTTGAAACATCTGGCCACCATTCATACACGTCATCCAGGAACAGGATGAACCGAAGGCACCCTCCTACCACATCCTAGGAATCACCATATACATCAGTAGCGAGTAGTCCTTGCAATCCGCAGATTCCAATCACGACAGAATCATTGTTAACTCTAGGGATCAGCCAGGGGTATTTAACAATAGTTCTTCCGCTCATGGAGGCTTACGGTCTTCAATTGCTCCACCTCAATCAGGGTCTTTGAAGTATTCGTATTTATTGGTCGGAATGGTTTTCGAATATAAATTCGTTCCCGGTCTTTCCATACGAATAACGTTGGGTCAGATTTTGATAGTCGGTTATCTAACTATCAAAATAAACAACCATAAAAATAAAACAGATCCATTGGTTTATACACAGCATCACTTGGCCATTATAATATATTGGTTTAAATATGTTAATATTCTCAAATCCCTTTTTATCTATATACCTAGAAAATATCTTAAAATCTTCTCTAATTCAACCTTCAATTAACTTTTCAAAACATTGTTATAACCTTTCTTATTATCTTATCGATTCATCTTATCATAACTGCACCTTCTTTGGCTTCGTTATTTGAACGCCAAAATCACCATCTCATCCTTTTCGAATAAACCCCATTTAAATCTTATTTCAATATTTTGAAAATACCATTATATTCCCACAAATCTCCTTTTTTATGGGGATATCGTTCCATATCATCAAGCCCCTTTTTATTTCCTTTATATTTCGATAGCTTATTATATATATATTTCCAAACCTTCAATGGCATTACCCTGTTATTTTCCCCAAATTAATTTACTTTAATATCTCCACCATTATGACTAATATCATCTTTTGATAATCCTGAAGTTGTTCAAGTTGGGGTATTTTAATTTCCTCCCAGACCTTGATCAACAACGTTCTTATCTTAAGATAGATATTAGTTGTAATACCAAAACCGATATCCATTCCCAAAATTCCCTTTTTGTTATATCTTGGTAAACATCATCCCTTATAAAATATAGCAAACTTTGATCGCACCTTTATAACTTTACTCGTCTAACCATTTTATTTCAAACCTGAGTTTCAGTTCTATACTTTCAAATCCTAGCTTTTACTTTATTCAAATGTCACTTTTAATAACTCGTCCCATTTATATATTCAATAAAACTAGGTTTTATAACTTCGTATGACCTTGATTCATAGAATCCATGTAAATATAAACCAGTAAAAATCAAATTAAACTTTGATTTCACATTATACATAATAAATCGTCTTATTAACTATAAACACGGCTTTAAACTTTACCAACTTTCCTTAGTAAATTTCCCATTTCAAATTATCACCTTGATGACAAATAATCAAATTTTAACATTTATTAAAACAAATCTGGGTTACTTAACCATTAACTGCTCTCTCTGAACTAATTTGATCAACAACTTCGGTTAACACCGTAACTTGTTCAAAACAGGACTATCCCACTAGTCCATCGTTATTGATCTTGTTATTTAGATTAATTAATAAATAAATAAATCTAAATAATTTTATTTACTTTGATTTTTGTTAAATCAATATCAATATAAACTCATTACGTTAATTTTATTCATTTGAATAAAGTCGTTTAACAATTGGTTAACAAGCACGTGCTTCGCGCACGGTAGATTTGGTACAAAAATAGTGATTCGTGGTTAAACCAATCAATGTATATATATGGATGCTTTATTCCCTTTTTAGAGACTTCATTTAAATAATAATCTAATTTAAAATCTATATTTGGTTAAATAAATTCTATAACTTCATTTTTAGCAATTCACCTGACGGTGAATCGATTTTCTACAACGGTGTGTATCTGGCCATTACTATTTATTTTGTAATCAATACTATATATTGATTCAAAGCTTAACCATAATCAACAACCAACTGGGTTTTAGAGTCAACGGGTTTAACAGTTCATATAAAATATGAAATAAAAGCATATTAAATATTTGAGGAACCGGTTTGATTCCTCCTACCTGTTCTTCCCTGCAACACAGATCCTTATAATATTTCATATCAGCATATAGAAGTATTTAAGCGATGATAATATTATTAACGGCAACCATTAAATCAATCATAGGCATCCAAGGCATCCAATCAACCAATTAAATTTAATCATATGAATTTAGCACATCCTAGTATTTCAGAAATGTATGAGAATTAACTCACCTCTTATTTTCAGTTGACGATCGTCGGATTATTTATTTTAAATTGTCGTTCTGAATCCTTTTCGAACATGCGCATCAATGTAGTAAGTACTTTGCACTGTAATCCCATTGTCTCTTATTTCGTATAATTCTGTCAGTCGGTGGGAAAGTTATCACCATAACAAAGTTTAATTTATATTAAATAATATTGACCTTACCATATATAAATTAATAAACTTAATTAACTCACCAATATTTGATAAACAAAGTCCACGTCATGGCCACCTTTCCCAAAAACTTCTCCTGTACGTATCCACCAATGTGACTCCCCTAGTATGTTCCTCTACCATCCGCTCCTATCCCCTTTTCCTTTTCCGTTCCCGCTCTGTTTTCTGATTTTCGAATCATGCTTAATTCAATGCGTAAGCATCCAATTCATTGCCTTAGTCCCAGTGTACAACGCACGCTCAGAACAAATACTCCAACCCGTTCCCTTAGCACACTTCTTCCAACCGACGTCCTGAAACTCCATCACCTATATGTACAAACTCCCTACTTTCACATATGTTTTCTCCTTTATCAGATTGTCCAAACCCTCCGCACTACCTGCACCAGCACATCTTCACCGTGTCCACACTACTCCGACCAACCATCTTCATTCTTACACCACTATCCTGTACCCTATTCACCCCTCAGTAAAACAAGTCCTCATCATTTCTGCTAATCATACACCGCACACTTCAAAAATGATGGCACTATAGCTCCATTTGTCGTTACTTCTCTCCACGCACCACCAAAATTCCTTCTCCACAATATACTGCATTGCTCCACCGACGATCTGAGATCCCCCACAACATCTGCTACCAGACTCGACTTCGCCAAGTCTTCCCGGAACCGCTCCCTCCTGACCCCATGTCGGATCCGAAACTTAGTGCATCAGCGTGATGCGCTTCCATCCCTGATCCCCAACGGATCCGCTCTCACATGATTCGGTTTTGTATTGGATTACTGAAAAGAGGCAGAGCATGTCTATTGAGATATATATTGTAACGACCCGTATTCTACGCATCATAGGATCGTAGGATATTTATTTCTTTCCCATGTGAAGTCGTATGGTCATGTAACTTTGGGAGACGACTATTGGGGTCATTTTCCATGTTCATGATTTTTCCCGATTTTTAAATGACCATTTTACCCCTAGTTGGCACTGTTTTGGCCATAACTTTTGACTGGAAAGGAATTTTGACCTGAAACCACTTCCATTGGCTCCGGATGATGGTTTCTCTTCCCGTAGAGTGGTCACATTAGCCAAACGGACTCACCGTTTGGGAGATATGGCTGAAACAAGTTTCAGATGGTGGAAAACAGCTTAATTGGGCTTAACCGGGTGATTAACAGCTAGGCCCAAAGGGGAATTTCGGGATTAGGAGTTTAAAAGGGCTGTTAGGGTTTGGAGAATACCTTTTTCTCATTTTTCAGCCGTCGCTATTCATTCCTCTTGATCTAGCCATGGCCTCCATTCTCTAAATTTCTCTAAAACACCCAAGATCACTTCCTAATCAAGGATTAAGGCTTAGAGGCATCAAATCAAGGAGGATTAGCACAAGGACCGAGGTAGAGCTGCTGTTATATATTCATCTTATC
The DNA here is from genome assembly GCA_030737875.1 of Allium sativum. NCBI lineage: Eukaryota > Viridiplantae > Streptophyta > Magnoliopsida > Asparagales > Amaryllidaceae > Allium > Allium sativum. Next base: position 440,073,594 of record CM060912.1, read on the forward strand.
ATAACGACACCTTTTTTGGCTTATCGATTCATCTTATCATAACGACACCTTTTTTGGCTTTGTTATTTGAACGCCAAAATCACCATCTCATCCTTTTCGAATAAACCCCATTTAAATCTTATTTCAATACTTTGAAAATACCATTATATTCCCACAAATCTCCTTGTTTATTTCTTTTATTATGGGGATATCATTCCATATCATCAAGCCCCTTTTTATTTCCTTTATATTTCGAAAGCTTATTATATATATATTTCCAAACCTTCAATGGCGTTACCCTGTTATTTCCCCTAAATTAATTTACTTTAATATCTCCACCATTATGACTAATATCATCTTTTGATAATCCTGAAGTTGTTCAAGTTGGGGTATTTTAATTTCCTCCCAGACCTTGATCAACAACGTTCTTATCTTAAGATAGATATTAGTTGTAATACCAAAACCGATATCCATTCCCAAAATTCCCTTTTTGTTATATCTTGGTAAACATCATCCCTTATAAAATATAGCAAACTTTGATCGCACCTTTATAACTTTACTCGTCTAACCATTTTATTTCAAACCTGAGTTTCAGTTCTATACTTTCAAATCCTAGCTTTTACTTTATTCAAATGTCACTTTTAATAACCCGTCCCATTTATATATTCAATAAAACTAGGTTTTATAACTTCGTATGACCTTGATTCATAGAATCCATGTAAATATAAATCAGTAAAAATCAAATTAAAATTTGATTTCACATTATACATAATAAATCGTCTTATTAACTATAAACACGGCTTTAAACTTTACCAACTTTCCTTAGTAAATTTCCCATTTCAAATTATCACCTTGATGACAAATAATCAAATTTTAACATTTATTAAAACAAATCTGGGTTACTTAACCATTAACAGCTCTCTCTGAACTAATTTGATCAACAACTTCGGTTAACACCGTAACTTGTTCAAAACAGGACTATCCCATTAGTCCATCGTTATTGATCTTGTTATTTAGATTAATTAATAAATAAATAAATCTAAATAATTTTATTTACTTTGATTTTTGTTAAATCAATATCAATATAAACTCATTACGTTAATTTTATTCATTTGAATAAAGTCGTTTAACAATTGGTTAGCAAGCACGTGCTTCGTGCACGGTAGATTTGGTACAAAAATGGTGATTCGTAGTTAAACCAATCAATGTATATACGTGGCTGTTTTATTCCCTTTTTAGAGACTTCATTTCAATAATAATATAATTTAAATTCTATATTTGGTTAAATATATTCTATAACTTCATTTTTAGCAATTCGCCTGACGGTGAATCGATCTTTCTACAACAGTGTGTATATGGCCATCTACTATTTATTTTCTAATCAATACTATATATTGATTCAAATCTTAACCACAATCAACAACCAACAGGGTTTTAGAGTCAACGGGTTTAACAGTTCATATAAAATATGAAATAAAAGCATATTATATATTTAACAGTTCATATTAAATATTCTTCCCTGCAACACAGATCCTTATAATATTTCATATCAGCATATAGAAGTATTTAAGCGATGATAATATTATTAACGACAACCATTAAATCAATCATAGGCATCCAAGGCATCCAATCAACTAATTAAATCTAATCATACGAATTTAGCACATCCTAGTATTTCAGAAATGTGTGAGAATTAACTCACCTCTTATTTTCAGTTGACGATCGTCGCGTTGTTTATTTTAAACTGTCATTCTGAATCCACTTTGAACATGCGCATCAATGTAGTAAGTACTTTGCACTGCAATCCCATTGTCTCTTATTTCGTATAATTCTGTCAGTAGGTGGGAAAGTTATCGCCATAGCAAAGTTTAATTTATATTAAATAATATTGACCTTACCATGTATAAATTAATAAACTTAATTAACTCACCAATATTTGATAAACAAAGTCCACGTCATTGCCACCTTTCCCAAAAGCTTCTCCTGTACGTATCCACCAATGTGTCTCCCCTAGTATGTTCCTCTACCATCCGCTCCTATCCCCTTTTCCGTTCCCACTCTGTTGTCTGATTTTCGAATCATGCTTAATTCAATGCGTGAGCATCCAGTTCATTGCCTTAGTCCCAGTGCACAATGCACGCTCAGAACAAATACTCCAACCTGTTCCCTTAGCACACTTCTTCCAACCGACGTCCTGAAACTCCATCACCTATATGTACAAACTCCCCACTTTCACATATGTTTTCTCCTTTATTAACTTGTCCAAACCCTCCACACTACCTGCACCAGCACATCTTCACCGTGTCCACACTACTCCGACCAACCATCTTCATTCTTACACCACTTTCATGTACCCTATTCACCCCTCAGTAAAACAAGTCCTCATCATTTCTGCTAATCATACACCGCACATTTCAAAAATGATGGCACTATAGCTCCATTTGTCGTCACTTCTCTCCACGCACCACCAAAATTCCTTCTCCACAATATGCTTTAGTGCTCCACCGACGATCCGAGATCCCCCACAACATCTGCTACCAGACTCGACTTCGCCAAGTCTTCCCGGAACCGCTCCCTCCTGACCCCATGTCGGATTCGAAACTGAGTGCATCACTGTGATGTGCTTCCATCACTGATCCCCAACGGATCCGCTCTCACATGATTCGGTTTTGTATTGGATTACTGAAAAGAGGCAGAGCATGTCTATTGAGATGTATATAAAGAGGTTTGCTGTTTAAGAGGGTGAAGAAAGGGTGTATATATATTATATATATATATATATATATTTTATTTGAAGAATGGAGCTTCCATTAAAATGTTGTTGTAACAAAGATGATAAGTTGCGTGATGGACAAACGAAGGCATGCTGCGTATTTATAATGGGAGATGCCTTGGTTGGCACGGTGAAGGTAGTTTGGCAATCAAGGCATCGATGGCTTGGCCATCACGGTTAGCGGGGTAGGTACGTGTGTAGAGCTGGAGAGGTAGGTTAGCTGTTTGATTTTGATCGGCTAAGTATATAGACTTGCTGTGTATAAATATATAGGTTAGCAGCAGCTTATATTTTCAATTGTGTAGGCTGTCCCATAGAAGGTTTTTATCCCGTACGTAATTTGGGTTGGCAGAAAAGTGACAATTCCAGCTAAAATTTTAAGATAGCAATGTTAAATAGTGGAGTACAATCTTCCCATGTGCCCGTGTATTTTAGGTTTGCAGAAAGATAACGGGTCGCCTTAGTGAGGGGTTATGTTGTGCAAAGTTTTCAACATGATTTGCCAAGTGCTGTTTTGATTCGTACAGACAAAGATTTAATATAAGTTCTTTTCAATTTTAATATGTGATGCAACGTTTTCAAGAGGTGTGGTCGCGTTTTCTTTGATTTGAGTTTTGAGAAGACCAGCGATATTTTAGTTTTAAAGTTAACATACCCCCGCTATATATAACTTTGTCCACATACGATTCGCTATCGACAAAAATAAAAATATCGTCGTGCCCAGCAGTATGCCACGATCCCAAAAATATAATAATATTGGTAGGTTAACTTATATTGTGAAATCCCAAAATGTTGATATAGGGTGCGAAATACTCCAAATAAAAAGTTGCTTATTTTACGAATTAAAAATTTCAGTAAAATTCTAAAAATTAAATTATAACTACGTCTCAAAGGACTTGTCCAAATTCGAAACCAATATTTAATAAATCGTTATGGCGTATAAACAATTTCACAACGACTATTTTAAAATTTGATTTAGATGTAAAATAAAATTTACAATACGAAAACTATATTTTTCTTTTCCATTAGAAAAATATTACCGATTAGATTCGGACGTTTCTTGTTTCACCGTAATCCCACTTAACACGGATTTAGTATAATCAACTGAAGTTGAAATTCAATTTTACAAACTACCGTGTTGTTTCGAGTTCGTTTTATAATTTAAAATAAAATATAAATGCTTAGTCGTCGTTTGATAAATGAATTCAATATAAATAGAATTAATATTCTGAATATAATATTTAAAAAGAATTTAAATATTTGAATTCAAATAGCCGAAAAGTCTGGGTCGTTACATTTTCTGCCATATATGGGATTTACGTCTTTGCCTTGGGGTTTTGCTGTAATATGCATCTAAAAAGTGGCCCAAAATTAAAGGAAAATATAGGTTGTTTACTTCAAACGAGTTAGTTTTTGTACTTAATTTACTGAAAAACAATCAAACCATTGGGTTACGTTTCTACCGGTAATACTAAGCCAACACCATATGGTTTAGACTGTAAAGGAAAACAAGTTGTAAGTGATGTTTCATAATCATATTTTTATAGCACTTAACTCGTTTGCCTACTGAATTTGGGGAACAAATAGTTGTAGAACAAAGTACTCAAGACAATGTAAAAAATGTATAGCTTAGCTGCTGTATGTTGGGATTTAACAGTTACTTCCATGCTTAAATAACGGACTTTTAGCTTTTATGACTCCTCCAATCAATTTAGTAAATAAGCTGTTGTTCCCCTTGCTGTAAAATTTTGCTAACTTAAAACTGCCTTCATATTATGTCAAAGTAATCACGCTGTTAAAGAAATTGAAGTAAATTTAATATAATACGCTTTTATGTGTGTGTTGTTGTCTTATAAATATGTTTTCTTTCTGCTATGTCTGGAATTTGGTATTGTGCAAATCCATCATTGACTGATAAATAATTTGTTATCCAATAAAGATAAAAGAAAGATAAGGATGCTTTGATCCCCTCAGATCCATCAGCCAATATGATCAAGGATAAGCAAAAAAAAGATGATGAAATTGATTGATTGTGACATCTTTAAAGAATGCACCTGCATTTATAAAAAATTCCCAATTTAGATGATACAATGTTAAGTAAATTGTTAGCTACCAATTCTTATTTTATACTTTAAAAGTTTGAAAATTTCGCAGCGATAATAATATGAAGTACCAGCGATACCTGTTCTTTGAGGATCATTAACTGGAAGAAAGCAAGAACATTGCATTGAAGGAGCGAACAAGGGATAATCGGAAAGGAGCATATTGTCAGGGGGTGAGACCATTTGTTTGATGCGATTATATAGATAGTAATTTTATTAACATATAGTAGCAATTTTTGAATTGTACCAACATTAAATAAATTATAGTAATTTTTTGAAGTATGTACAACTTTAACTCATAAACGTTATTTTGCAATAAACTTCTTTAAGTTGATTACATTGCAAATATATTATATTTACGTCTCATGTTATATGATATACGTTATAGGAGGGCAACATGTTCCACAGTATAGACAAAAAGTGGATATAGGAATCTGATCAAAGAACTGCATACTATAAAGACGGAGTGAAGAAATTTATTAGCTCTCTTGAAGAAAATGGTGGTAAAAAAGGAGTGTATTTATGCCCTTTCATTTGGTACCAAAATATGAAGACGATAAAATTAGATGACATTCATTTTCATTTTCTTAGATGGGTTTTATCCAATCATATAGTGTGTGGTATTTTCATGGGAAAAAATGGTGGAGATGGAAAAACAACAATCGGTTAGTTATGCCTCAAGTACTGTCGAGGTTGAACATATTAGGATGGAAGATATAGTCAATGATACAGATAAATTTCATGATTTTCAACATGAAAATCCATTGTATGGTCATGCTAATGTTGGACAACAGTCTACGGATGATGGCAATTGGCAGGCCAATGAAAGTAAGAAGTATAAACCACTTTTTGGTAGCGCAAAAGAGCCACTGTATCCTTCATGTTGAAAAGGGATAACGAAGCTGTATGTCATTGTGAAACTGAATAGCTTCGAGACCCGATACGACTTTTCAGATAATGGTGTGACTGCGCTTCTCGAACTAATAAAGGAGTTACTTTCCGAAGGTAACACACTGCCGATAAAATACTCTGACGTGAAGAAGTTCATTAAGCAAATTGAGATGAATTACAAAACTTATGATGCATGCATCAATGATTGCATATTGTATTGGAACGATGATGCGAACAGAGTTTCTTGTACAAATTGCAATGAACTCAGATATATGACGTCATTTAATGAAGAGAGAAAAGGCACCAAAGTACCTCCAAAGACATTAAGACATTTTCCTTTAATTTCTAGATTGAAGAGATTATATACTGTACCATGGATAGCATAAGCAACGACCTGGCATGTTCGTGCAAAGTCTGATGCAACCGTAATGCGTCATCCATGTGACACTTCTTAATGGAAATCTGCGGATTCTTTTGATCAAACGTTTCCTCTCGAGCCACGAAATGTCACATTTGGAATAGCAGTAGATGGTTTTTGTCCACATGCTTCTCTGTCTAACCCTTGTAGTTGTTGGTCAGTAATTGTAGTACCATATAATCTTCTTCCGTCTATGTGCATGAAACATGAGTTTTCAATGTTAACACTGTTGATTTCTAGGCCGAAACAACGGAGGAAGGATATTGATATTTATTTATAGCCATTGATTGATGAGTTAAAGTATTATGAGAAGGAGTCGTAACATATTATTCATTAAATAAATACGAGTTTACAATGAGAGCTAGGGTGATGTGGGCAATCCATGATCACCCTGCTCTCGGGACTTTATCGGGATGTGTAACTCACGGTTACTTTGCATGTCCCGTTTGTGAGGAAAACACTTGTTTTTATCATCTTCCTGAAAGTAAAAAAGATGTGTTTTATGAGACATCGAATGTTTCTTCCAAACGAACACAAGTTTCGATACGAAAAGACAAATTTTAATAACGAACAAGAACTTCATCGTCCTAAACGGCCATTGACTGGTTTTGAAGTTGAAAAGAAAGTAGTGAACATAAAATGAAATTCGGTAAACATAAAGAAGAAATTGGTTGAAACCGATAAAAGTTAGCCATTGAAGAAGTTGACAACGTTTTTGCATGGTATAGAAAGTCTATGTTTTTTGATTTACCATATTGGAAAGCAAATATGATTCAACATAATACTGATGTTATGCATAAGGAGAAGAATGTCACGGAGCATATCATCAGCACCATTATAGACCATAAAGATTTGTCAAAAGATGGAATCAATGCACGCAAATGGCTATAAAACAAAAGTTGTGAGTGATGGAAGATCCTAAAACAAATAAAATAATAATACCGAAGGCAAATTTTACTTTGAACAAAGAAGCAAAGATACGATTTTGCACCACATTGAAAAACCTGAAACTACCTAACGAATTGTCTTCTAACTTCCGCAAAAATGTGAGCATCTATCCTCCAGAACTAATAAATATGAAGTCACAAGATTACCACATCATAATGCAACATTTGCTTCTGGTATTTCTTCAGCATTCTTATACACAACATAAGAATCTGCAAAATGTTTTTCATTGTATTAGTTTATTCTTTAACATTTTGTGCTCAAAGGTGATCAGTAGGGAACACTTTATAAAAGCAAAGGCTAGTTTGGTAGAAGCAATGTGTGTTTTTGAAAAATATTTTCCACCTGCATTTTTTGATATCAGTATCCATCTTATGGTTCATTTAGTCGACCAGACATTGATTGGTGACCCTGTCAGATATAGATGGATGTATCCATTTGAATAGTAAATAACTAATTTCAGTTATGTGCATTATTATTGGTATAAATAGCTATCGTGTACAATATATAATTGATCACATTCACAGATTGATCAAAACAAATAAAGGATATGTACGCAAAAAAAGATACATTGAAGGGTGTATTGCAGAAAGATATATCGTACAAGAAGCTAGCCTTTATTACATGGAATGTATGTCAAACGGAGGTTATGGCAATCATAAACATACCAGCGAAGCATTTTTAGATGAGGATGATGAGCTTGCTGGTGGAATACCTTTAGATAATGGTAAAGATATAACGTTAACCCAAGTGCAGTTTGAACAAGTACGTAGATGGATCCTTACCAAGTATGATGGAATGGATGAATGGAAGAAGTAAGATCATGAATTTGTTTCAAATTTTCATTTTTTAATTCAATTTATATATTCATTTCGATATGTGTTTTCATAGAAGGTATAACTCCTATGCGAAAAGCACTAGATTTCAACCATGAGGAAGAGGTACTATTGTCGAAGTCGTTCAAAATTTTACTCTATGGTTATGTAATGAGGTATTACATTATCATAAGTATTTCACATGTTTATAAATTGGCAATACGGGACAATGATTTTATTCATTTATTGTGTTTTATGTAGTTGTTGAAGTGCAACGATGTTGATCCAACTATTTGGCGGCTAGCACACGGGCCGAAATTCATAGCACTTAGTTATACGAAGTACCAAGTGAATGGGTTTTTATTTTCCATGTAAATATATGAAGATCGTATGGTCACACAAGATAGCGGTGTATGCATGAAAGCAATAAAATTTAGAGGAAGTGGTAAAGATAAAAATTATAAGGAAGCAGAAACAACGTATTACGGAGACATTCAGCAGATACTTGAGTTGGATTACACTGACTTCAAACAAACGGTTTTTTATTGTGATTGGGTAAAGGTCGAAGATAAGATCAATGGTTGCAAAATAGATCTCGTTTCATACTTGATCATGGTCAATCAAGAAAATTAAAAAACAACGACAGCATGAATGATGGGCCATTTATTCTTGCATCATAAGCGAGTCAAGTGTTCTACTTAAAAGATTTAGAAAATAACGGATGGTTTGTGGTTTTGCATACACCAAAATGCTTGATTACAAATGTGGATGACATTGAGTTTCCTACCATCTACCAATCAGCTTTTGAAGATAATGAAAAATTAGAAAATGTATATGGAATGTCATGAATTGTTGAATGCTTTTTTTTACCAAAACCATATGTTAACTTATGAATTCTTGAATGCTTTTTTTTCAATGGAATCACGTATATTTGGAATGTCATGAATTGTTGAATGCTTTTTTTTTACCAAAACGATAAGTTAACTTGTGAATTGTGGATAACCTATTGAACATAGTAGTGATGAGCACATGTATTAGTTATATTATATTTTGCAAGAAATTATGTCGCAAAATCCAACATCATCACATTCATCATGTTCAAGAGAGCAGAAAGTTGATCAAAACCTACTTGGTAGTCCAGTCTGAGAAAATGCTTCAAAAATTGCTACTATGCTTGGTAAACTAGTAAGAGCTAATGTGTCGATAGCATACATAAGTCGGGGTGAAGTACCCAAAACATATAAGGACGACGTTTGGAACCAGCTGGTGGTAAGCTTTTAATTGAGCAATTTGGTGATATAGCACTTAAATGTCTACAGTCTATTTTTACAGTCTGACTCTTAATTTTTGCAGAAAATGTATGCGCTTGAGCCTCTTTCAAAGGAAATCTTTATAAAAAGAATGGCCGAGGTTTTTAGGAGACACAAGAAAAACTTGAAAGCAAGTTTTTAGGACATTTTCGACAATGAAGAAGAACGTTTGAAAAATTGTCCACCTACAGTTGCTCAAGAAGATTGGAACGAGTTCATAAAAAATGAAGCAATGCTTGAACCGAGCGGAAGAAGGAAGTCAGGCAAAAAAAAAAATAGATTATTGCTCAGTTATGTTCAGCATGCAGGACGTAAAAGTCAAGCTACAATAGAACACGAAATGGTAATTTATATTCATTTTCTTTCAAAAATAGTTAAAAAAAACAATTATGATACAAAATATACACGAAATGGAATATATTGCAGATCGTTATCGATCCATCTGCAAATACCAACCGTCGTCAAGTATGAGAGAAGTCACACACGAAAAAAGATGGTAGCATATCAGATGTCACTTCTGTACTTCGTAAATTAAACAAATATTAACTTGCGTATTGTTTGAAATTTCATTATTCATATAAGAATTATCATATCTCATGATAAAATTGCGGAAATGAAGGAATAGATCACTGATAGTGATGAAGAAAAACTGACAGCGGATGAAGATATCTTATCACAAGTGTTTGGTAACGCTACAAATGGTAGGAGCCGCGGTGTTGGGACTGTCATACCGATGACTAATGTTAAGGCTTGTGCTATTGCACAAAAACGATTCAAACATGTTCATCAAGACAATGATGAGTTGAAAATAAGGGTGGGAATTTGGTGGGTATAGTGGGAAATTTGTCTGGGAAAATGGAGCTTCTGATTCAAATGGTGGGAAATCGAACAAGGACTTTGTATACCGTTAAATCCATATGATAGAGGATGCAACAGACAACTCAGTTCTTCTAAAGTCGTTGCTTCTCGGTTGCAGAATATTACCAATATTTCAAACAATCAAAAATGTGAAATTCTCAACTTTGATCTAGACATAGTAGCAATATGTATTTATTACCAGCTTTTTATTATTAGTTGATTTCGATGAAGTTATTTTGTTGGATAGATCTAGAAAACTTTATTGCAACAGGCACTATATGTCGAAATTCAACATCATCCAAAATTCATGGGAAATATGTACCATCTACACATGAAAAAATGGTTTTGGAAAATATACTGCTAATACATAAGAAAACCAACAAAATAAATCATCAATATGCAGAGACCTTTGTTGATGTTGGAGTGGGTGGGTATGTGTGTCATCAAAAGATTATGGTTCGATATTTTTAGACTTTGGAACAGGTATATATAATTTTACACTGAAATTGTCACTTGCATAAATATACATACGTTGCCATGTAGACTACTGTGTGCATTTATTTTTGTATTAACTGCATATAGACTATTGTGTGCATCAATTTTTTTGTGTTTCTTTCGTACAATTCTTTGATTTCTTTTCTTCTATGGAACTTTAGTGCCATTCCATCAAATTACTTACTAAACTTTTTATTTTGCTCCATTTTTGGGTAGAAAAAATATTTTTACTGTCTTAAGAACGGAACCGGCAATTTTTACTTCCTTTGGTCATGCCTTTCCTAAATATGCGGATTATCGCAATCACCGCTCTGTCATTATTTCATTCTTTGCCTTTGGTCATGCCATACCTAAATTTTATTTAGCTCAACCTTTTCCTTGATGTTGATCTCATGATCAGGTTAAAGTGTAACATAATATAGACATGTTGGATAGAAACAATTATACGGTTATGCTAAATGCACTTAAAATGGCATAATAAACCGATATAATTTACTTTTCGGTCAGAGTTCAAAATCAGTTTTTAGCCAGATTTAGAAACAATTTTCAAACTGATAGCAACCCCAATTTGTAAACTGAGTTTGGACTCAATTTAAAAACTAGGTCCGAACTCAGTTCAAACAAACCGAATTTGATCTTAGTTGAAAACTGATTTCAAGTCAAGTATTTAAACTGATGCATAGCTCTATGACATTATTCAGTGCATGATATCAGACAAGAAGGCACTGTCCTGATGCATTGCTATAATGCATGAAACATGGGCATGTTTGATTGGCAATAAGCAGTGTGATTCGGTATATGTATGTTGCATTTATTATCTAGTTCACACACTATACAACTGATAGTTGAACTTGCATACAAATTTACAATGGTATAAGGTCTAACTGAAATCAGGTTAACATTCATGATTTTACTCAGCCATTTCAGTGGACAAGTTTATTTTTTATTCATGGACATTTTTCTTTATAATCTTAAACATATGAGCTACATAAATAAAAATTCAATTATAATTAGTTGGCATATGTATATATTAAAATTTTCTATGGACAGAATGGGTTACCATTTAACTTAGCCTATAGGTACAAAGGTCGAAAGTATTTCATTTTTATGTTAACACTTTTTTCAGTTGCTTCTCGTTCTCTTATTTTCTAATTCATCGTACAGTCCCACTTAAAGTCGTACAAAGGTCGACTGAGTTTGTTTCTTTGCAAATTTAGCTCTCTTTGCCAATGTCTTTCATTTTGCAACTCAGTTGCAAACTGAATCTACAAACAATTTGCAACTCAGTTGCAAACTGAAATTTTAAATATCTTTAGAAGTTTAAAAAGTTTATGAAATTTTGAATATTTGTGACAAATTTAATATCTTTAGAAGTTTAGTTTGTAATTTATTCACTGATGTAATCACGTAGAATGTTGATTGCTGCAAGAAGTTGATGCTAAAGCTACTCTCTTGCCTTTCAAACCTATAGCGATGAAGGTCCTACAGTGCTCATTTCTGTTAGGACTAAGGTCGATACTGCTAAATTATGATTACCTAATAATTTCAATTTATTTTCTCTGTAATACCTTCTAAATTATTAGCTTTTAACTTACTAACTATTTCTTACATGACTTGTTGTACGACTATAACCAAGAGTATTGAGTTTTTGTAAGGCTATAATTTAATCAAGAGTCTTGTTAAAGGTAATATCATGCACTAAATTTGCACAAAATATCGATCATAAGCATGTTTGTCTCATTGTGTGTGTAACATGTCTATCCATGGATCTGTAATCTTGGTTGCAATGGTTACACATGTGTAATATCTCATAATCTCCAGTCTTTACAATTCATTTGCTCTTTACATATTTGTTTTCTCCAGTCTAAGTCTCCAGCCATAGTAGCTGTTGTGGAGACGAAACTAAAATAATGCTTGTTATTTTTATTTCTTTTCAGGCTTTGAAACAAGCATGAGTTGCATGAGCTCGACTTCTGTTGTTTATTTGTCTCCTTTTACTTAGAGCAAGAATTGTGAACATTATACTTTGTATAAATTGTGTTGTATGGTGCGTGATAACTAAAGTTATACTTTGTGTATGAATTGAAGTTATGCTTTGTGTATTAATTGAAGGTATACTTTGTGTATCTTCTTTATTACATTGTTACATGGATGCGGTATATCTTCTTTATTGTGCATATATATCAATAGGTGCAGTGTTTCTTTATACTGCATATATGATGTACATGATTTCATGATTTTGATACAGTTAAAAGTTGTATCTAATTCATTGATAGAATTGTAAGAATGAGGCATTAAACACGGTTTTAAGCCATGTCAGTATATTTGTTTAATACGATTTTAAGTTGTGTCTGTATATTAGTTTAATACGGTTTTAAGCTGTATCAATATAGGAATTTGATACGGCTTCGCGGTATCAATCTATGAATTTGATACGACTCTAAGCCATATCAATCTACCAATTTGATACGGCTTTAAGCCGTATCAGTCTATGAATTTGATACGGCTTAAAACCGTATCTAAGTGACAAAGATGCCATTTTTTTGATATGGCACGGAGCACTGCCTAACTCCAGTAGATACGACCAAAAACACAGCTTAGTTTGCATATATGGTGTAGTGAAAACTCAAAAGGGAGTAATTATGAATGGAAATTTAGTGGAAAGTGATTTGTAAAGAGAAGAGAAGGAAGTGGGAGAAAGTGACACCTCAAAAGTGAGCACATGGCTGCTTTTTATTTATTTAGCTTAGAAATTGTTTTAGCTTAACTTAATCTTGATTTAAATACTTAACTTAAATACAAATGTCACTAATTAAATACTTAGCTATTACTACATCAAATTTCGTTATCGACAAATATTTTCAAAGCTGAGTATTTTATTAGTCCGCTATTTAATTAAATCGAAATTCAAATGGTATATTTTCTAATTAAAACCATATATATATATATATATTTAAAAATGCATTCAATCCTATTTAATTTTTATTTTTAAATTGACAAAAATTTCAGGTTATTACAGGATTTATGGAACTTGATAATAATCAAAATTCCAATATTATTCACATTCAACTTTATAATCCAAACGCAATGTTCTTGGTTCAATAATAACTATTATTATTAACCAAACCACTATAGCTAGAGATTTCAAATTTGTATTAATTTTCATTGACTGTGATACCAACCTCAGATAATTGAGGAGATAAGTCATCTAGTATTTCACTTTCAGTGCTTCCACTCGATCCAACTGTTGTCCTTCGGTAGACTTCATACCATGATTTAAATATATCCAAAGCGGAGTTTATATATTGAAGATATAGAGTATTCTCAAATCGAGAGAAATGTGTCAATTTGTCACATTGATATTTTCTAGTAAATCTTAAATTATATTAGCAAAAAGAAAAATATTGAGGGAATCATTCCATTTTTATCCAATAACTATCAAAACATAATCCTTGGGTACCCCAAGTTCTTTGAGTAATGCACTATCCAACATTTGAAGAGCGTTATGTACCTAATCTCAATGGATGTGTCGATATCCAATCTTGGTACGTACATCTTAATTAGGAATATTTAAAATGTGTGTATGTTTCATTGTGATAAATTACTCATGCTTGTAACATTGTGTGACTACTATCGCACAATAAATTTCTCTTTCAGAAATGGAAACCTCGAGCTGCTCACCTCTATCTTCTCTGCCAAATCTGTCATACAATCCATCCCCCTCTAAAATCGATCTACATCCTATATTATCACCGTCTTCTCTGCCTTCCTCTTAGATCCCTCCATTTCCTGACCCACCTCATGCGACCTCGTCACTCCTCTCTGCCTTAAACAACAAAAAGTGGTCTGCACTTTTTGAAGCCATACCCAAGAATGCTGGAGCATTCTCACCACCACTGTTCACCTTACAATTCACAAGTAAAGCTTTAGCTCCGTCTGGGGAAATCTTTAAAGTAGCAACGGAGGAATGGCAAGAGTATTTGGTGGGGCTTTTTATGGATCGCCCCTATCATATTCTTCTATTATTTCTCAACTCAAGTACCAGTGGAAGCCATCGGCCAGTATTAAGGTTATATCAACTGGAAAGGTATTCTTTTTCCTTTTTTTCAAAAATCTGAGGATATAGAAGAATTTTGGGGGCTGACCCAGTTATTATTAAGAATAGATTATTTTTGGTTAAGTCTTGGGACGAAGGAACTGGTAGTACTTGTGTTAAGAAAGTTCCTGTATGGATTAAGATGTCCAATTTTCCACTATACGCATGGTCAAAGCTTGGTATTAGCTGGTTAGCTTCTAGGATAGGGAATTCTCTATGTATGGACCTTTCTGCGGAGAAGATCGATAGGTTAGAATATGCTAGGTGTATGGTTAAGGTTACTGTTGATGAAGTACACTACCTACCGATTTTCCTGTGTTGTTGAAAAATAGTACATAACAGTTGGTGCATGTTGAATATTTGTGGCTACCAGAAATATGTTTGAAATGTAAAAAAAATGGCCATACAAGTGAGGGTTATACATTACATAGTGACAAATTGTACGCTGGTGATCAAAATAGCCTTGACAAGGGTGAAAAAGCAGCAAACAAAGATGACACTTTAAGTGATAAGTCGGTTGTTGTTGGAACCAAAGAAGTCAGACATAGGGATAGATATGGTGTCAAGAGAAAGGATAGTTGGATAAGAGTAATAAATAAAAAGAGGAATGTTGTGGCAACCAAAGACAATAGTTTGGTAATCTGCCATTATCTTCTGGAATTGTAGTATCACAACCAAGTGGAAATCATAGCAGTTTGGATATAAACAAATTCAGTTGCCTTAATGTTGATGAGAGTGGCTTAGTTGGGAATAATCTTGACATTGAGGAGGGTGAGATTGATTGTCACAATAATACACTCCCATGCACTGGAAAGGTTACTGGCGATGATAACCAATGTGCACTTGCTAACAAGTGTGATGAGAACCAGCAAACCCTGTTCCTCTCAACTAGTAAAGTAACCCAAAAACTCTTTTCTGATGAAAATAGAACAACATTACCATGTAACCTGCAGCTCAAGCCAGGTTTTCTCAACAAAAAGTCTTAACCTTTGAAACATAGCAATGAAGCAGTGGCCTCTTCATGCAAGTCACCTTGCATTGTGCAAAAGATGACTTCCGACAGCTAATTGAAGGGTGATTCTATTGGAATTTGATAAAGAGAGGAGGAGAGAGATTAAATGTAGAATAAATTGAATGACTACATTTTTATTTCTTCACTCTTCTTTATCACAAATGAGAGAGTACAATTATATTTATAACACAACAAAGATTCTAGATTCTTCTTCTCTAGATTTTTCCTTATCCTCTAGTTTCTAGACTTGCCTTAATAAACCATTCCCTAAATAATTTTATTACATATATAATAACTCTAATATTTATTACCATTTATTTTTATTCTTTCCTAAATACAATAATTAAATCTATTCCATAATTTATGTTTCCTTTTAAAACCAAGTTTATTTTCAACATTCCCCCTTAAATTTGGTTTTATTACTCCAAGCAGATTCCTTGATTCAAAATTACTGAGATAATAAATGAAGCACTTCTCTTCGATTTGTGATGCACTCCTCATCACCTTCAATTATTGAAGCACGTCTCTTCAACTCTACTCTTTGAATCTTAAGAGGGAATTTGAAATGTTGGGGATGAAAAGTGATGAAGCTGTTAAGGAGTATGGGAGTCGGTTGATGTTCATTGCCAACCAAATCAAACTACTTAGTGGAGAATTTACAAGCCAAAGGGTGGTGGACAAACTTCTTGTCACTTTTCCAGAAAAGTATGAAGGTAAAATTTCTTCACTTGAAGATACTAAAGATTTGTCCATGTTAACATTTTCAGAATTGATCAATTCACTCCATGCGTTGGATCAAGGGAGAATCATGAGAAATGAAGATGGTGAAAACAACAGTGAAAAAGCTTTAATAGCAAAGCATCAATCTCAAAAAGGGAAAGACAAATTTCTCCAATGCAACAATTATCACAAAACTAGTCATAAAGAAAATGATTGTTGGCATAAGAGAAAACCTAAGTGTTTCAAGTATCAAAAATTTGGGCATATGGCAAGGAATTGTAGATTCAAAGATGAAGAGCAAGAGAACATGGCACAAGTGACCATGGGAGAAATTTTATTTTAAAGTTATGGGTGAGAAGTGCACCATGGAGAGAAATGCTTCAATATTCAAAGAGAGAGTTGAAGAGACGTGCTTCAACAATTAAAGGTGATGAGAAGTACATCACGAATAAAAAAAAAGGGAGTTGAAGAGATGTGCTTTAACAATTGAAGGTGATGAGAAGTGCATCACAAATCAAAGAGAAGAAGAGAATCAATGAATCTAATAAAACCAAGTTTAAAGGGGAATGTTGAAAATAAACTTGGTTTTGTAAGGAAATACCAATTATGCAACAAATTTAATGTTTGTATTTAGGAAAGTCAAAATTAAGTAGTAATAAATTCTAGGCCTTCAAATTAGAAAATTTTAGAGAATGTTTTATAAAGGGAAATACTGAAAATTTGGGAATGCAAGAAAAGAAAAGTCTAGAAGCAAACTATGTTATAAAAGGGATGTACTATCTCATTTGTCGTATAAAGAAAAAAAATGAAGCAATAAATTTTTTATTAATTATTCCTCTTTCTATATTTTTTCCTCTTCCTCCTCTAAAATTTCTAACAGATTCCGTCTTTAGCAAAGGATTTCAGGTTCCTAAACCATATCCCTAAGCTTGCATACCACCTCCACCAGGTTACATGGAAACCCCAACTAAGGCACCAGTGACGAAGGATTCCTCTTCCAACTCACCACTCTCAGCATCATTATGATCTGGGTATACCACGAGAAGTAAGAAAAAACTATCAAGGAAAATGTTCGACAATGATTAACTAGATGGGTCGTTTGAGCTGTGAGGAGTTACAATATGCAAGAGTCTGTTAATGTTATTTTATGTTTCTAGGTATGGTGTGTTGTTGCACTTGTGAGGATTGAAAATGTTATTTTGACTTATGTAATAATTTTATTCATTTTGGTAATTCCTTCCCTACATGGAAGTGATTGTTTAGTAGATATATGAGTCTATTTGTTTCCTGTAAGCCATGTACTTATTGTTGGTATTGATAATAAGTGGTGGCGGCCACTATAAAAACCGTCTTAGCATTGCTAAAAAACATATTATTTATGACTTTTTCTTTAACATTTTTTTAGTTAAAATGATTAGTTAATATATCACAATATATCAAGTATATAATAAAAAACATTTTTTATTTTGAATAAGATTTGTTTTCAAGTTAGATATATGTTCCAGATTACATAATTACCCATACGGCGTACCACTAGCTATATCATAACGTTATGTATGTGCAAGGATTTAGTTGGGGTTAGTGTTTCTATTATTTGTTTGAAGGTGGGGTATTACCATTGCTAAGTGAAGTATAAATGGCAAGTGAACATATTCACTTTGCAGAAAAAACGTAATGATTCATGTTTATGTTAATGAATATGATATGTAAGCTATGTTTAGTGTTTTGCTATTATGTTAAATTATTACTTCAGATTTATAATGTTGGTTTTTAGTAAAAGGAATTGTTAATGTTCCCATTTATTAAAAATGTAAGCAATTTATGTTAACTTTGTTAAAATACAATAATTGAACTAACTAGCTGAATCGAATAATCTGGTTTTGTATAGGTCTGGTTCTTAGTTAATTTGGTTCGGTTAAAGTACTATTTGGTTTAAAAAAATTTGGACTAAACCAAACCAATCATTTGCTCGTCCTTCATTAAGCCCTTTGAATTTTGTTGCTAGACGGCTTCTATCATTTAATTTTTATTTGTCTTTGTTATTGCTTTGTCCAATATAGTACTATGTTTTTTTTGGTAGGTAATTATGTCTTTGTGGTTTATGGTGAGCATACATTTTTTATTTTTTAGTTCTAGTTAAGGAGGGGACTCCAAAGTTGCTTTGAAACAACCGTAAAACAATGAATTTATCAATTTGGTTTCCTTTATTATGTATCTTCTGAATCAATTTCATTTAATAATTTTTTGTTTTTGTTGTCTAACAAAATAAAACACTTATAGTATTTTATTAGAAAATTTAAACATTGGGATTAACAAAAATGCTATGCACCTTGAAAGCTTCAAACCTTCCACCCTTTCCATTCTTCCATTTAAATTTGATCTTTTTCATTTTATAGTTATTGGAAGTAAAATAGATTTTAGATTCCACTTTGGATTTGCGTAAATGCACAACTAACAATAGATTGCTCAATTGAAAAACTAGACACCATGCAAACTTGCATGGCTGGCTCACCTCTCTATGGAGGATTTGGAGTGGCTTTGAGGCTAGTTGGATAATCACAATGCAGTTTTTATAATGGAAAAGAGTACTATGCCATAATTACTATAACGACAAAGACTTCATTGTTATAATTTATGACCGTAAGGTGTTTGCCATCATTACAAAACTTGTGACTTATTATTTTGCAGCCAAAATATGACTATTAAATAAGCACATTACAAAGAAAAGAGGCTGGTGAATATGCAGTAGAAAGAGAGAAAGGGAGCACATGTACAAAAATATGTTTACAATTTCTTCATAAAGAAAACTGGTTGTGTGGGTGTGTGGCTCACCTGCTCAATGCCAAAGCATGAAAAAGAATGAACATAACTTAATATTTTGATTTTCTAACCTATGGGAAAATAAAATAAATCTAGCATGATTTTAGTGAAGAAGACACACATGTGATTTTAGTGCAGCCATATACATAGTATGTTAGTGACTCGCTCCACTAGACTCGGTATAATAGCAAAATACCGTATTTTGTTGATGCCCATGTATGTGTGATTTTAGTAAAGCCCATACACGTGGTCTACCAGCGACTCACTCCACTTATCACTGTATGGTAGAGGAATATCAGATTTTAGTAAACCCCACTTATATGTGTTTTTAGCGAAGCCCATATACGTGGTTTAGTAATGGCTTGTTCCACTTATCTCCGCACAACATCAGAAAACACAAAAGTATGAAAATTTTCATAAAACATTTACTAATAAATTATTTCATTCATACAACCTTTGCATAACTCGTTCATAGAAAATATAAGTTATTATGAATTACAATCCCCGAGAGTGACATATGAGTCTAAATAGTGGCGGTTGTAAACTTGTTGATACATACAACCAAAAGACAAATCAAAACATAATAGAACATCTAAATAGCTATAGTCTTCTTCTCGCCCCCAGAAGCTTATTCGAAGAATATACCTGAAAGGCCTTAACCCTTAGCCTACTCAGTTAAGTACCCCAAATTTCAAGGGGAAAACAAAATCTATGGGTCAGTCAAAAAGACTGGAGTAAACAACAATTTTTCTACCTGATGCAAGCGATATCTAACGAGACCACGCTACATAGCGGAATGGGTTTCCCTCTCGCTAGAATTATGCAGCAAAGCAGGGCTAACCCTGTGCTTCTACACTTCAATGCTAAGTGCAATTAGCACAATAATACATATAACAATAGCAACATATAGCATGCAACAAACAATGGATTCTCATCCCCTATTATAATGACCAATTGCCTTAACAGTTTCTACATTTTACTAGTCATTTCCTTTTTCCTAGACTCCTGTATTGTGCTTAGGAAAGAGTTGCTTTGCTAGGCAAAGGAGCTGAACTCTCATTCTATTTTTGATTCCACACTGTACTCTATGGAGTCACATCCCACCAATCCGGAACCAACTTCCTTTTCCAGTTCCGCTTCAACTCTTTGCTGAGTAACTCTTTGCTAACACAAAACCGAAAGCTCCTTCTTAAATCTCTCGTAATACACAAAGCATTGAGCTTGGATATCGTTATTTACAATTTAATTGAACTGGTATTTCCCAATTTTCCACCCATTGGACTCTCCTAATGCTTCACAAAAATGCATTGTCTAAGAAATGGTCAACTACCAAACAACATAAGCATATCAATGGATTCTAATCGAAGTACAATTTACACTACAGTGGAAGCGACATATATGTTGTTCCTAATCTTTTTTCAACTCCCCTATAGGTGTCGAAGCCCATATTCAAGACATTCTGAAATGTGTGACCCTTCTAACTTCGTACACTAAACAACAATCAAAGCATGTTGTCAAATAAATGGAGGCAAGCAATGGACGCAAATACCCCGTTCCCTATCAGAAAATATTTTAGTAAATGATCTCCTTGTCATCATTATTAACTTCGATAGATGTAGAGGAGAAACATAAAACATTTGGTTTTAGGAAAGTGCCTTATCGACCCCATCTGTGTCCAAGGATGTATTTTTTAGAAAAAAGGTCTACAAAGACGTGTTGTCACAGGCGATGGCTTTAAGGGTTTTGGAAGCTTAGGTCTCGATTTAAAAAACATGGCTTAGAAAATAACCTTGTAGTCCAAACATGGCTTAGAAAATAAACTTTTAGAAAACAAGTATTATGTTTTCCTATCGACACTAGAGGTGTCGACACGGTCATAGGCATAAACCCTGGATTTCAAAAGCATTTTATAAATAGTTTTATGAAAACAGTCCCTTCGACATCCACTGTCGGAAGGATGGATGATCATAGCTCATCTTACTTCTCAACCTGGTCAGCATCAATTATGCCCACCTGACTTTAAGGCAACGAGTCACTAAAACATCCTATCGGCATTTTTTATGTCGATAGGCTCAATGGGCAACAATCTAAACGATCAATTATGAAACAATCCTATATTAAAGCTTATGTTAGTAACCTCACCCTTTGTATTAGCAAAAGGGTGTTGAGACAATAGTCTATTATTCTTTTATTTAAGATTTATAATACAAAACCCCTTCCGGCTTTGGAAAGGTAGTGAGATGGTAACCTCTATCTCATTGTATAATAAAATATACAACAACCTTTAAGATATAGGGTGTTAGGATTGCCTCGCATGTTGTCAGGGTAGGAATGAAGGTTTGAATAAATAGTCCCACATCACGAAATAAGTTGAAGGAGTTGTGTACAAATATGAGTTAGTAGGCACGTAACATCAGGGATTCCTTTTGTTATATGCGAGTTATGTGCCAGCTCATATGCGTGCAAGGAAGGGGAACTTTGTTCCGACCGTCGTTGCATAACAGTGGTATCAGAGCCGAAGGTTACAGACTGGGCCATGCAGACAAGGCAGTGCTCTCAAAATATACTCGTAGGATGCGAGTCAAGGGGGAGACTGTTAGGATTGCCTCGCACGTTGTTAGGGTAGGAATGACGGTTTGAATAAATAGTCCCATACCACAAAATAAATTGAAGGAGTTGTGTACAAATATGAGTTAGTAGGCATGTAACAATAGGAATTCCTTTTGTTATATGGGAGTTGTGTGCCAGCTCATATGCGTGCAAGGAAGGAGGGCTTTGTTCCGACCATCGTTACATAACATAGGGAAATAAACGTTCAGTTCAAACATATTTTGCATTAAGCAACCCTTCATCAAAGACGAAGGGATAGAGGAAACAACCTTATAAAGCATAAAATTAAGGGGGAAAAGGCCCCTTTTCGATTACATCAAAGGTGCAGAGATGAAAGTCTTTATTCTTTTTCATAGTTATAATTTAAATATCCTTCTTTATAGAAATAGTTCTTTTATGGAAAAGAATCCCTTCGACCCAACCGAAGGAGTCGTGGAAAAAGCCTCTTATGAAGCAGTTATCTATCAAAAACAAAATATTTATAAGTATCAACACCAATCCAAAATTAAAAGGAAAGAGGCAGAAGCTTGAATACTTCATACACCATGCTTGTGATATTTCAAGCATTCAATGCTACCAAAGTGGGGTCTCGACGTTGTCGGATGGGTACTTCCGGATTTGGGAATTGCACTGATATTAAATTTAGGAAAAACTAATTTATTTCCATATAAAGCATCTTTTTACCAACTCCATTATATTTGTCGAAATCCCATTGGTATAAAGGTGTTCTGATCAAAGTATGATCATTTTCCAGTAATTTGTACTATAAAAAATATGAAATACATTAACATGCGAACATAAATGTTAACACTATGATTAACATGTAATCTTTCCTAAAGAAAACACCCTTAGGAAATTCATAACAAATTCATACCAACATAGAAAATTATGAAACTCAAAAACCATTTCAAGAATCATATAACACACATCATATCAAAGTTTCACGTTTTTGGAAATTTCTGACCATGGATTTGGATCTATAACTTATGTGCATCAAGCATACATCACACAACCAACCATGTGTATTACACAACAAACATGTAGCATTAATAACAATTTAAAATCCATCATGAAAAACTACAAAGATCTCGAGTATACATAAATAACTGAAATAATCATAGATGGAGAGTATTATTCTTCTTGATTGGATTAAGGTAGTGATATTTATTAATGTAAATATCCAATCTCTAAGTTCCTAGTTTTTTCTTTCTTCGTCGCTTAACTTTAATGGCCAAACTCTTTCTTTAGTTTTCTTTTAAGTACTAGAAAATGAATGTACGTAGGAGAATACGATGTTTATATATGCACTGAAAGTTCCAACTTTGCCCTCCTCATGTCTTCCTTCTCTATGCACATTTGATTACTTAATTTATTTCCAAGTCCAACCTTCTAATTAATTTATTAAGCACAAATAGCATTCCCTCATCTATCACATTATTCCTATTTAATTAGCTTTAATTAAATTCTTGAACAATATTTCATAAAAATTAGGGGCGTTACATCCTCCTCCCCTCAGGGAATTTCATCATTGAAATTCAGACAAGGACTAACCAAACATAGCAACAAAGCAAACTATGATATCCATACAATCGTAACATATTAGTATCTAATCTATAAAGAAATATAGATCATACCACAAGCAAATTAGGATAAGTCTCTTTAATCCTATCTTCAGTTTCCCAAATGCAACCTCTATCATCAGCACTTTGCTAGAATTTCATCAGTTTAACCATCTTGGTTCTCAACTTTCCTTCATCCCTATTTATAACTCTCAACAGTTTCCTAACGATAGTCAAATTAGGTTCCATCACCAACTCATTCAATTCCTTCAGATACATGGTGGTATCGGGACGTAACTGTGGTACATGACACACGTTATGGACTCTCATAAAGTTATCTAATAGCTTTACCTTGTAGGATACCTTTATAATCCTTTCCGATATAGGCAAGGTCCAACAAACCTTGGCACGAGATTTTGGGATTAACCAAAACTAAACACTCCCTTCACCGTTGATGCCTGGGTGAAAACTCTGTTTCCAACGAAAAATTTCAAAACTTTATGCCTTCTATAAGCATAACTCTTCTGTTTGTACTGAGCTTACTTCATATGCCTTCATATGATCTCAATCTTCTCCATGATTTATCTTATTGTTTTGAGACGAAGAACTAACATGTTGCATGTCTCCGACCAACATGATGGAAATTTACATGATCTTCCGTATAGAGTTTCGAAAGGTGTCATTCCTATACTAGCCTGAAAGCTGTTATTATAGGAAAATTCTACTAAGTGCAAATGGTCTTCCCATAAACCACCAAAGTCCAAAACACAAGCTCTCAACAAATCATTTAGTACCTTATTTACCCTTTTAATCTGCCCATCCATTTATGGATGATACGCGGTGCTAATCTTAAGCTTCGTTCTCAATGCTTTCTGCATACTCTTTAGAAATTTACTAGTAAATCATGGATCCTTATAGTTTAGGACATTGCCCAGAATTCCACGAAGTCTTGCTACATAACTTATAAATAACTCAGCCAAAATTGGTGTCGTCCTAATAGACCTTACTGGGATAAAATGGGCGCTTTTGCTTAGTCTATTTACGATAACTCATATGCTCTCATTCGCCCTTTTCGTTCTTGGCAAACCAAAATTCCATGGATATTGAATCCCACTTCCAAATTGGAATATTTAATGGCTGAAGCGAACCACTAGGCTTTTGATGTTCGGCTTTCACTTGTTAGGAGTTCTAACACAGCTTTACCCACAAGCCTACATCCTTCTTCATGTCTTTCCAACAAAAGCTTCTCTTTATATCTTGGTACATCTCGGTACTACCAGGGTGTATCGTAAACTTAGAACAACGACACTCCCTAAGTACTTCTTTTCTAAGGTCGCTAACATCCGAAACAAATAACCTTCCATTTTTCCTTAACCAAATGTTTCAGTCAAGAGTAAATCCTTCTTGGTTATCACCTTCCACTGCAACTCTGAGCTTATTGATCATTTGGACTAACGAAGGTTCCTCTTCCTGCCTAAAAGCAGTCATCTCAATCAAAAATGGTCGAGCTTCTAAACATGACACCATAGGTATACTCCCACTAGAACTTGCTATTGACATGTTCCTTACATTATATGTAACCAAAGCTTCTAAATTTTTCCATTTGTTCAACATAGTCACTATAATTCCTTGATTCTTTCTACTGAGGGAATCGACAACCTTATTCCCTTTCGATAAGGTATACTCAATGCTAAAATCATAAGCCATCAAAAACTCTAACTATTTTTGTTGTTACATGTTGACGGAAAAAAATGTTGTAAATACCAAAGATTCCAATTACTAGGAATAATTAACTTGGTCGTATAGACAAGAGCAGAAAGCAGAAAATAACATAAGAGATTTAGCCTCGTGAGGGGCCTATGTCCACTTTGAAGTGTTGTTGGAATATTATTGATCACAAAAGGTTACAAGGTTAAGACCATTCCATGACATCTCACTACATTAGTTGCTAAGCTATATGATGTCATCATTCTCATATATGATGTCATAATTGAGATATATTGCCAAGTATAGGAAAAAGGAAATTTTGCCCTTCTTCTTCCACAAAGTGGAGATGCCACTAATGGAGCTCTTATGAGGTCTCAAGGTCTCAAATTCCAAGCCCTTTGAAGTGTGAGGCCATGGGCTATTTATAGGAGAGGGGTTAGGTAGGAGTAGGTGGAAGTAGATAGGAGTAGGTAAAAACAGGGGGCCATAACCAGAAATTCGCACCTGCACATGCCAGATTTTCGCACCCAGCCCAGGGGTGCGAATTTCGCAGCTCACGGGGTGCGAATTTCGTACCCCATGGGGGTGCGAAATTCGTGCCTCTCGGGGTGCGAAATTCGCACCCTGCTGGGTGCGAATTTCGTACCCTGCTCGATGCGAATTTCGCACCCTGCTGGGTGTGAATTTTGCACCTTGCTGGGTGCGAATTTATCTTCTATTGGGTGCGAATTTCGCACCCCTTAGGGATGCAAATTTCGCACCCCGAGGGTACGAAGGTCGCCTTATGGGTGGTGCGAAGGCCATGGGTATGGGTGTTTTGTTGGCCCGACGTTCGGGTTCACGGCTCGCACGGCGAGGTCTTGGTTTGGCAATATTTGGAGGGGCAGCAAGGTTCACGGAAGTTTCTGGCTGAATCCTGACTTTGAGTCGATCGCCTCTGGGACTGTAGGACCCCGGACCCCCACCGAAAAGCTGCGCTCGAACCCGCTTGACGGCTTGCCTTCGGCTCGGCTACGGACGATACTGATGAAGGTCACGTTCGAGGGATGCGACATTCTGCTAGTGGCCAGACTCGAGTCTTATGGTACTGGGACCCGGATGATATTGGCGACGCCTCTGGGATGTAATATCACGTGATATGTTGAGTCGAGCATGTCTTGCGTACTTTTAGGAACCGGACCAAAACGCCGGTTAACATTACGTATTCAATTCCTTTTGATAAAACATGTATCTTAAAGAATTACGGTCCATAAACAAGTCAAAGCTTTCATCCAATAAGAAATGGCTCCAAATTTTTAAGGCAGAACTACACTAGTTATCTCAAGGTCTCGCACTTCATGTTTCCTCAGCTATCAGGAATCTTAAGCAATAACTATTCCCATCCGCATAAGAACAACTCCCAAGCCTGTTCCGCAAGAATTAGTATAAACAACTGAATTTTGATTTCCATCCGGCACCACTAATAAAGAAACATTTGTCAATAAGTTCTTTAAATTTGAAATGCTTCCACCCAATTTTCTGACCATGTAAACTTAACGTCCTTTTTGGTTAGCTTATTAAGTGGTGTCGCAATCTTTGAGGAATCTTTATTAAATCTTCGATAATATCCAGTTAATCAAAGAAAGCTTTGGACTTCCATAACACTTTTAGGCCTCTTCCAACTAACAATAGCATCAACCTTCGCCGGATCTACCAACAATCCTTCACCCGGAATGAGGTGACTAAGAAATTTTACTTTATTTTCCAAAACCGATACTTAGAAAACTTTGCCTTTAAGTGATGCTTCCGTAAAGTCTGAAGAACAATCCAAAGGTGGATCTCGTGCTCCTTCGCATCTTTCGAAAACACCCATATATCATTTATAAGACTAACATGAATCTATCTAAGTGCTCCCGAAACACTCGGTTCATCAGATCTACAAAGAAAGCAGGTGCATTCGTCAACCATTCATGTGATCCATACCTCATACAAAACGTTGTCAATGGAATGCTCTCTTCTGCTACCCTTAGTTCATGAAAAGCAGTAGCCAAACCCAACTATGAATACACCTTCGCTCTACTTAATTGTTCAAATTGATCATCAACACGAGGCACAAGATACTTAATCTTCACCATCCTGTCGTTGAGCTTTCGATGGTCAATGTACATTCTCAACCGTCGCGGTACCCTAAGATGAACTATTTGGATGAATAAAGATTTTTCCTTCCAAATAAAAAAGTTGTGCCTTCAAATCTTTCATCCCCAAAGAGGTCATTCGACTAGGTAGCCAACTCACTAGCTCCGTTCCAAGCACAAGATCAATACATAACTCAATATCTCTCATCTGCGGCAAGCCCATTATTGGTTCAAAGGCGTCGGTAAATTCCTTGATGACATGAACATTACTTACCTCTTCCTCTAATTCCAAAACACTCAGCAATGAAGATATCTATGAAACTGAACCTTCCACCAAGAACACAATCCTATCGTTGCTATCACAATGTTTCAATGACACTTCTCTACTTCGACAAATTACTCTAGCATCATAAAGACCCTACTAATATATACCTAAAATAATTCTAAAACCATCAAAATCAAATACATACAAACTACAAACAAAAGTTCCACCTAGCAACCGAAATTCTAGGTAATCACATCTCAACCCAAGTGTCATATAGCCTCATATCGGATTAGCTACAGTAAAGGAATTAACAAGGTACGATGGTTTCAAAAATAACTTATATAATATATATCTAGAGATAAATGAACGTGATGCACCGGTGTCAAATAAATTTTAATACATGCGCTACGAAACAAAAGCGTACCTTCCAACACTGTTTTATCTTTCCCCTTAGCTGTGGGTCTTGAAGATGAAGGCTCCACAGCTAGTACTTTACCCTTCATTGATTTTGAACACTTGTTTGTATAATTCCCAAGATGATTATAATTGTGGCACCTGATATTCTTCCTCCCAACAATAATCTTGGCTATGGTATCCTTGCACTCGGTCGAATAATTGCCCTTCTGATGATACTTAAAACAAACCATTGTCATTTTATTGATCTTTGGCTTTCCTCTCTTCTAAGTTTCTTTCTTTTGAATAATTTCATTTTCTTCCCTGAACGTTCTGGCTTCCATGGGGTCTCTCATCCACCTTAAACAACTCGTCATTACGAATAACCATCTCTATGACAACATCACTAGGTCACGCAAATGAGGCATAGTTTCTTCTATAATCTACAACCTAAGACCCTTCATAAACTTATCGTTCCTTAATATAACAGTATTTATTGTTCCATGAGAACAACGAGACAATTCATTAAACTTATCGGCATGCTCAACTATGGACATTTCTTCCAACCTCAACTCATCAAGTTCTCTCATCATCAGGGACTGAGCAGCTTCTGAAACAGCCTAAGAATACTTGAAAATCTTTCGCGGTGATTCCTTCCTCAAGTGTCCTTTCCAAAACTCCACTCCACGAATGCTTTTACATTGTCATGCAGCTGTCTTGATACCAACCTCTTCTTTTACTCATTAGTTAAGCCTAAGTCTCCAAATATTTTTTTCACAATGTAGCAACCAAGTGCTAGCAGAAATGTATCCATTCCAAGGAATGGATTTACTACCAAACTAGTATATTCCTTTCTCAATTTCACATAGTTCTTTCTAACTTATGCTCCGATATTAACTCCCCCAGGAGCAACCATAGCTATGACTTGCAACATCTGAAAAAGTATAGAACAAGTTCTCAGTATCTATTGGTGGAGTGGTAGCATATTGATTCTCATTAACCCTTCAACCTGACCTTTGCTAGCATTAGGTCGAGCATTTCCATTCGTAATGGTGGTTCTACCCCCAAATATTCAGCCTTACACTCCTCTCCATATCTTACTTCCTTTTATGCTGACAAACTTTAGTAAGATACCAAAGGGTGACCCTAATATTGTGGGGTATATATACCTATATAATACAAATACATATATATAATGGATCGTTATCCCAACCCTTGGGATATTCCTCTGATCTTTGGGTTTTAGTTCAAAAATATTATGAGAACAGTTTATTTTAAGTTTGCATAAACCTATGCTCTGATACCAAATTTTAACTCCATATTCTCTAAGGAAAAAGCTAAATGTTGCAGTCATCTTTAGTGTCAACTTTAAGTGATAAATGATCGAATGTTAATCAATCATAACAACAGAAAATACAAGAGTATGAAAATTTTCATAAAACATTCGTTGATAAAGTATTTCATTTATAAAACCCTTTAGATAACCCATTCAGAGAAAATACAAGTTGTTAATAATCTTCGAGGGCGACATATGAAAATGCCCTCTCGGTTGATCAGCGTCCAGATAGTAGCAGTTGTAAATTTGACGGTACATACAACAAGAGGACAATGCAAAATACAGTGAAACTCCTAAATAGCTATAGCCTCCTACTCGCCTTTGGAAGCTTATTCAAAGAAGATACTGAAAGACCTTAGCCCTCAGCCTACTCAATTGGATACTCAAAAGTTTTAGGGGAGAAAACCAATGGGTCAATCAAAAAAATTGGTGTGAATAATAAATTTTCTACCCGACACAAGTGGTATCTAAAGGTACCATGCCGCCTAGTGGAATGGGTTTCTCTTTCTTTTGAATAATGCTACTAAACAGGACTAAATCTATGCTCTTGCA
Source organism: Allium sativum (assembly GCA_030737875.1). Taxonomy (NCBI): domain Eukaryota; kingdom Viridiplantae; phylum Streptophyta; class Magnoliopsida; order Asparagales; family Amaryllidaceae; genus Allium; species Allium sativum. The sequence continues at coordinate 440,103,364 of CM060912.1, forward strand.
CTTTAATGGTTAGTACAATTAGCACCATAATACATATACTATAGCAATATATAACACATAATACACAATGGATTCCCATCCCCCATTATATTGGCCAACTATCTTAATGATTTTTACATTTTACTTATCATTTCCTATTTTCTCAACTCCCGTAGCATGCTTCGCAAAGAGCTGCTTTGCTAAGCAACAGAGCTGAAATATCATTCTATCTTTGATTCTCATATTGTGTTTTATGGAGTTACATCCCACTAATGCAGAACCAATTTCCTCTTTAGGTTTTTGTTTTGTGCTTCGTTGAGTAACCACCCGCTAATATGAAACCAAAATCTCCTTCTTAAAACCTCGTACTGCTCAAAGCAATGGGCCCAGATATCGTTATTTACAGTTTATTCTAAATGGTTTTTTCTCAATGTTCTACCAATTGGACTCTCCCAATGCTTCACACAAATGCAATATCTAAGCAATGTCCAACAACCGAACTACATAAGCATATAAATGGTTTCTAATCAAAGTCAAATTTACACTAGATTGGACACGACATCTGCGTTGTTTACAATCTGCTTTGACTCCCCATAAGTGTCGAAGTCCATATTCAAGCCATTCCAAAAGGTGTGACCCCTTCGACTTAGTACAACAAATAACACTCAAAGCTAGTCGTCAAATAAATAGTGAGAGGCAATGTACACAAATCAACTATTAACTTTCAAAAAATATTTTAATAAAAGTTCTCCTTGTTTCCATTACTATGCCGACCGCCACAAACCTGATGCCTCACGACATTTGGTTTTAAAAAAAAAATCTTATCGACTTCATCTACATCGAAGGATGTAATTATTTGAAAATAGGTCTACAAAGGAGTGACATCATAAGCGATGCATTCAAGGGTTTTGGAAGCATAGGTGTTGACCCAACTATTTACAAGGCCGACACATTTTAGATTTCTGGCCACATAAGTGCTCAAAACTCGAGCATGGACTTAGGTGAGTCTGGATATGTTTGTTTAAAGAAATGGATGTCTCAGACGACCCAGTTTATATCATTGCAAAGTTCGGTTCGGCCACATCCCCATTCATCCATTATTTCATTACCATATCAAGTTTCATTTTGGCTAAGCATCAGGTCGAGCATCAGGTCTCGGCTCGACCATGGCTCGATTTGGCCAAGCCTCAAATCGATCCTGCTGAGCCGAAGGGACACATCCATTTAACGTGTCCCACTCTCCTCACTCTTCAATGCGGCATGCACAATTATCTCCACTACTCCTAAACTATCTCCATAATCCAATGTCGAATCAGATTTGCAGTGCCTATAAATACTTCAATTTTTGCATGTTGAAGGGGGCTTCTTTCGAATTTTGGCACCTATACGCGAGGACTTCACTACTACCATTAACAATTCTCTTATCTCTAATTTTTAATTTGAAAATGGATTGAATTTGTAATCATACAATATAATAAGAGATAGATTGCTTTAAGTGGATGAAGGATGGATTTGTCAAACCACTATAAATTTTTGTGTCCCTATACTTTCTGCTTTATGCGATTTGAAATTGTTGTGAATCTGTGATTATTGTTTGGATTTAGGAGTTGAACTCGAGAGAACCAATTTTTGAGTCAATATTTTTGGCACGCCAAGAAGGGGCGTGCAACTTCATCTCTAACTTAAAGGAAACAAGTTGCTCGAAGGATTCAGGTATGGTTAAGTGGGAAAAAAATTGGTGCTAACGCTTAGGCTGGAGGTGCAGGGATGGAAGAAAGTTAGGAGGCTTCCTCTGTTAGCAATGCATTTGTATATCTAACTCGAGAGGAGATGGATGGAGTGCTAAAAGATATAGAACCGCTTATGGAACAATAGGATGAACTCCTCCAAAGACAAGAGGATATGGTGAATACTTTTTTATTGCGAATAGATGGACTTGGAATGCAAATGGGCCAAGGAACAATTTTTTGGACAAAACCCAGTAAGCAGCAGCAGAAACAAGAAATTACTTAGAAACAGTTCCCTGAGCCTGGCTCGGTTCGTTGGCCAATCTAATTCGGTTCGGCATGAATGTCGACCCGACCTAGGCTATGGGAAACTACCCTAGAATAGCTCATGAAATTTTATCTCATCACCGCACAAGTGATGTAGTTGAAAACATGGCTCAGGCTCGAGTGTGTATGGCCCTTGACAGGAATGAAACTGCTGCTGTGCAGAAGCTTCGTTTAGGTGTTGAACCTGATCCCAGGTGCATGGCCGATCCAAATGTGGATGCCATTTATAGGCATGCAACCTCTATTAGATTGGATATCGAGGGCATCGTGCTAGAATGGATGATTTTAGATAGTTCTCGAAACCCTCCATATTTTAAGCTTCTTTCTTGGATGCGTATGATAGTAGGAAGGATCCTACTATTCATCTAATGCGCTACATGCGATATATGTAGGTGTTATCGGCACAAGACAAGTCATAGCTAAGTGCTTCTCGTTCTACCTCATGGATATTACTATCATGTGGTTCAGGTAGTTGGAATTGGAATCAATCAACCATTGGAATACTTTGGTAGCAAGGTTTGTTGAGAAATTTAGGGTCTACATCTCTTGATCCAAGAACATTATGACTCTCACATAGATCAGTAGACAGTTGGGGAAATTCTGTGCTCTTTTTTGGAAAGTTTCAATGCGAAGAAGGTTGACGAATCCAATGTCTAGGATAGGACAAATTTTAAGGTTTCATTGCGGCGGGATCCAAAAAAGTACCTTGGCGAATTCTATTTTGAAGCATATAGATTTCTGCAAGAAGAGGGTAGGAGAGTTAAGAAAGAGAAAGTCAATATGGCCAAGGGGATAGGACCGTCTGGGTTTGTTAAAGGAAAATCAAGGGCCAGGGCAAGGAAAAGCCCTACTTAGGAATGATAGGGATGTTCAACCGCAAAGAGAATCCAAATTATCATCATATATGGAACTCAATTCCTTATTGTAGGATACTTATTTGGATATTCATGAATTAGCTCCATTCAAAAAGTCTCCCAGTAGGGAGCCCACACAAAAAGAATGTGAGTCCAGAAAGCACTGTTTGTTACATGAGTTGGATGGTCATAGTACAAATGAATGCAGGAATTTGCATGATATAACTGAGGAGCATGTTAGACGTGGAGAGCTAACACTATGTGTTAGGGATCAGACTATTATGGTGGAATATGTGCAGCCACCTTCTTCCCCCATAACAGGAATGAGCCAAAATTTAGCTCGCACAGATGGATCTATAACTAATTTGGATTTCTTTGAATTTCATGGATTTTGGCTTCTTGGATTTTGGTTTTATTGGCTCTTGGTTTTTGATGCTATGTCACCCTACCTACATACCGGATTAGGACTTAACCATTAGGTATGCAGCAATACCCCGTAAAATATATCTAAAACAAATCAATAATAATGTATAATTGGCTGAAAATGGAATTTTTCAGCATTAAGAATTTGGCTATGAAAAAATTTTATTTGTGTTCGTGAGAAATTCTGATATGTTTTCACATATGATATGTTGAAAACGATGTCCGTATGAAAAAATACAATTTAATGAAATCATATGGCAAATGTGTGTATGTGTGTGTGTGTGCGCGCGCGTGTGTATCTAGGAGATGAATGACATAATTTTGACAATAACAACATTCGCATAGGTGGATTTGAATTTCTAATAAATAGATAAAGACAAGGGGACAAAGAATATGTCACATAAGGAAAAGTATTCGTAACAAAAGGCAAGAAATTAATTAAATAATTAACAACATGCGCCACCAAGCTCATTGGGCATTTTTTTCATATGAGCGGTCAACTGCCCTTCATAGGGGGTGTCGACCGCCTAGTGCTTCAAATGTCCAATTTGGGCTGGTTTTGGTGTTAGTTTATAAATTTGAACAATTAGGATTAAATCTTGGTAATCCTATGGTTCTTATTTATACATACACACACACACACCTATAAATAACATCCTAAACTTCAGACCTAAACCTAGCCTCCCTCTCCATCTTTGCCTCCATACTTCCATTGATTCCAGAGAAATTCATAATAGGTTTTCTTCTTCTCATAAAATTTAATTTTCCCTTTCTAACCCGTTTTTCTTATAGGATCTAAATCAGGAATCATAAGATTTATATATACAAGAATTGTAACTGTTTCATTCTTATATATATATATATATATATTTCTAGGGATTGGAGTTCACATCAAATAGGAAAACATCGTCAGATATATGACATTTCCATACAGTCAAATCATTGTGAGTAGAAATAATAATTGTTTAGGGATTACATTTTGTAAATTTTTATATGAATTAGTATGCCTAGTGAGATTTGGATTAACGATAATATCAAACAACAAAATCCACAAATCTCCTATTTTTATGTATGTTTCGCAAGAATTGTCAATAGATATTGGGTTTGTGGATTTTTTTTGAGTTGTGGATAAAGAATATTTAGGTGATTTACTTTTATTTGATTTGATTTATCCTTTTTATTTCAAAGTGAATGTGACATAAAAAGGTTCGGATTTGATTTAGTTTTATTATTTGAATATGTCTGAGTATCCATTCTAAATGGATAATTCGAACGTATTCAAATTTGAAACAAATCAAATATCGACGTTTTTATGTACAATATAAGAAAGGGTAAATTAGACAAATAAAGGTCTATGTATATATGTGTATATATTTACATATAAATGTATATATATGTATTGGAAATTTGCACCTTGTCCTTAATTCATTACTTGAATTATTCCAACAAGCCTAGGATGCAAGTTTTGATTGTTATGTTGTATTTTTCCCATTAATGCTATATGTCATTATGCCATGTATTTATCGGTATGATATGGGAATTAACTTGTATGCCTTTAATGTAGACCAGATTGACAATTTACATTGTTAAAATGTTCCTTCGTTCATACAAAAATTAGTATTATTTATATGTATCAAATATTCTACTTATAGCGTAATTAACATAATTAGCATAATAATGATGTAATAAATACGATTAGAATAAGGATAGAATTTGAAATGTCCCCATATAAATTGTTGTTTGTTTGTGCGTATGGCTTATCTATATATTAAATAATGACACCTAGACCCAAGGTTAGTCATCACTTATGGTAGAAGTCTGCCCGGAACCAACCAGCAAATCCTGCAACCACAGGTGAGTTTGTCTAACGTGAGAGGTCTATGTATCATGGGCCATTTAAATTAGTACATTATGACCCGAGGTTAATCCCACTTCCAGTAGAAGTCTGCCCGGAACCGCCCGGCATATCCAACATCTACAGGTAGATTGTTTAATGTGAATGGTCTAGTGTGTGTATATATATACACACCTATTTTATGTGTAAATAGGTAAATTTACTACGTCTTGAGAAGGTATTAAACGACTGACTCTCTTCTAATCTAGTTTGGGTCTTAAGTGGTTAGGACTAAGACCATTCCAAAGGTTTAATCCTTGGATGTGAACAAAAGCCATGGGACTCACCCTTACTAGATTCAAAGTAAAACTATGGGTCCTACTTCTTTAAAAGTGGTTTAGACATGGCAATAACGGAGTTGGGTAGTTTACCGGAATGACCACTTCCTCTAGGAGCTGTGTGAGGGCCAACCTATGGACAGAATTGGTATATGTTGGACGTAGCATCCTATTTAACTCACCAACTATCTAAAGGAAGTCTTAAATGGCATAGGTGTTGTACCGTAATATCAGTTAAGTAGTAACAAGAGGCTCCGTCGTAGGGATCATAAATGGCTATATGTGGGCCTACCTTAAACCGATATTAAGCGCTGAGTTACTACTTCTCATATTACTTGTGAGATTATATATTTAAGAACGTTGACATATTAGGACGAGGTCTTAAGTTGCTAGGGTCTGCCTTCGGGTCATAAGAGATCATGAGAATCCACCCTTAATAAATATGTTAGAATGGGCCTTAAGTGACCGAGAATGTCCACCTCGTTGGGTCTGAACCCTAAATGCACCAATGAAGGCCTTAAGTGATTTATTCGGGTATCCACCTCATTGGTTAAATATTACTTTGTATATATGTGTGCTTGTGTGTTTCGTAGACATACCTTAACATATATAACCTGCCAAATCTAGGGTATGTTCATTAAGAAAATCTTATTTTTAGTCACATATGACTTTATGTTATGATCCCTCTCCTTAACATATCCAACAGATCAATAGGTGGGTAGCGACTTGATGGACAAAGCGATGAAGGAGCCTAATGATGGAGGATCCATAGCTATTAGGCATTATGGCAGTATTATTACGTTGGGATAATCAATTCCGATGTACCCATTATCGCATGAGACTCGTTGTTTATTATGAGTTGTTATGTTTTATCCCTTCTGCTGTGTGAGATTCTAATTTCGTTTTAGTGTTCTCTATTATATATGTCATACCATTTCCTTATAGGAACCAACGATCCATTTAGAGTTGCTCTAAATTTCGATTCACCTTTTTTGGTCGAAACTTAGGCTCATTCCGGGCAGGTTGTTACATTTGGTATCAGAGCATAGGTTACCCGATTACAGGAAAATATATACGTATAAGAGGCGTACTTGTTATTTTTAAAAAGGATTTTCAAAAGTTTTACTATATATATAAGTACATATGTATTTTTAAAGTGCGCATATCTTTAGAAAAGAGCATCAGTGGGTCTTTCTAGGAAAGGCTTGGCATTAAATTCTAGAAATAACCTAGAGGCTATATAGTAATATAGTAATCTCCTTGTCGATTTAGAGACCTCAAAGCATTGGATTGTTATATAATCTAGGGAATGGAAAGGATTGAAACTCCTTATTCAGTAAGTGATAAAAAGAAATTAATCAGATGAATCATTTATTATGGGAAAGAAATTATTCAAATAAATGTCCATTAGGTGGATAATTAATATGAACCAAATGGAGAATTATATCTGTTTTTGCTAAGAAATGGAAGTACATCTTTGATTATTGACATAAAATAGAGCTATGAATGTCTAAAATTTCAAAGGAATGCTAAATGGTCAGAAAGGAAAAATTAATGGATTTATTAAGACCATTTATAGGAATGAATATTTGGATGAGGAATTAAAATGTCCATACGAATAAGCAATATTTAAAAGGGTTTAAATGGGCATTGGACATGTTATAGGAATGTGTACGGATAGGAGGAATTAAAAAACACCAAAGAAAATGGTTATGGCAAGATACGGACTTCCGTAAATGAAGATATCCACCTTTGAAGATTGTATGTGTGGTAGGAGAATTGAAAGAATAAACATGTTTTCCTAATTGACAAAGAAATGTAAAGCCTATAATTATGATTTTTGACTTACTGTCAATTTATTTTGAAAAATAGAAATGTTAACAAACATACTTTCGTAGAATAGTGTGTCATAAATATCTAAACAAAAGACCAAAAATATTTAGAAACCTATAAAGATAAGTTTTTGCCAAAAAGTTACCTGAAAGGGGAAATTTTTGAAGAAATGGTTAATATCTTATATATGGATTAGAACTATATAACGATCCCAATTGAAAAACAAATATTTGGGGTTATAGATATTCATTAGTTCTTCTGTTAGACAAACGATAAATATGAGTTTTTAGCGAAAACAAAGATGAAAAGGTTAATTGCAAAAGTTTGCAAATAAGAACTTTAATGCAAAGTAATTAAAGCAACAAGCACTGAACAATTCAAATGGTTAATGATGTAACGAGCTTCTAAAGCTTAGATTTGAAAATGTTCTCTCCTTTAAAAATCTAGTACAAATTGTGATAGTAAAACAGCGTTTAATCAAAAATGAAAGAGAACAAGACATATAAGCCTGGTAAATTTAAACGTCATTGACATACTAAATTAATGGGAAAAGATAGAAAATTTATTGGGTAAGATTGAAATAATAAAATCCTCATTAAATGAGAAGCATTTGAAGAGGTAGGGGTAATAGGAGTAGTATAAAGGATAAAAGACTAATCTAAGGAATTTATTTAGCAATTTTGAATTTAGTTATGACCATTAAATTAAATTTTGAAAGATCTCTCATTGTGCAAACAAAAGAGTAATGAATATTTATGTTCATTAAAGACTTTCAAATTTTATACACATATATATATATATATATATATATATATATATATAAGTGTTTTAAGTTTAACGCTGAATTGAATGTTGTCTAATGTTTCAAAATATATTTGAAAATGAAAGAAAAAACTGAAAATATAGATATGAATAGAAGAATTAATTTCTAATTAGTTCAATGCTAAGATATTTTGATCTCATTTTCAAATAGAAAATGAATGCTTATTTCAAAACAATTATCATTTTTAAAGTCATTAAAGACGATGTTCAGTATACGAATAAAAAATGAGTGTTGGGGTAAAGAAAGATATTTTACTCTTAAATTAAGAGATTTTGGGCATATAGTAAATATCTGAAAAACGTTAAAATTAAGATATTCAATTGGAACATTTTACTGGAAATAAAGAAGTCATTCTGCTACATTGAGTAATGTTTCAAAAGAGTTATTATGAAAATTATTTTTAAATATAACAATGAATGTCAACTAGACAATTTTAGGAAACTTGATTGTCACCTAATTAAATTTTGGCATTCAATCAAGATTTTATTTTTATATAATTAGCTTTTGTTTTCATGCAAGACCTCAAAACGTTTATCATTCCTGTAAAGTGAAAATACAAAAGTTCTTCAACTTATCAGTTAATACAGGAATTGAAAAGGAAACTCATATTTGCTCTTACTCTAAGACATTGAGTGAGTGTTCTCAGAACTTTAAAAAGGGCAAAATATTTCTTATTATAATGTTGGAATCTTTGGAAAAAAAACTTTATTAAAACTATGCATACATTAATATTTTAGTCAGTAAGCAATAAAATGTGGAAAGTTGTTCTACTCTTAAAGATTAGAGATATATGAACGTGTAGACAATGTTTTCAAAACATTACAAATCAATAAAGAGAATTTATTGACAGTAACAAAAAGATTCTTTTTTCAAAATGGAAATTCAAAATTTTAATGCTTTAGCATTTAAAAAGGCATTAAATGCGAATTTTTGGAATTCAAGGGAACCTTAATAAATTGTTCTCATAAAAGGGATGTATATACATGCATATAAATGACAGTAGCATAAAAATGAATTTATTTAATGTCACTGCTGAGACTTATACTATTATAAAAGAAATAAGATTTGGTTGTAAACTAATTTTTCCGTGTAGTTTAGTTAGGATTTATTACATTAATAATCGTATCTAACGATTAGCAGTGTATATAAATATAAAGATATAGGCATTGTATTTCGTATTCATGACTACTAATTTCTGATTTAGTGGGCAATGAATTTTTAATTAATAAGATTAGAAAGGAAACTTTGGGAACTGATTTATAAGACAAATTGGTTTAAATAAAAAATGGATATATTTCAAGCTTGAGGAATTCTTGAGGGAATTAAATAAGTATTCAGGGAATGGTCTAAAGATACATATATATATATACTATATTATAATTACCGAGTTAGCAAACGAGCTCTCACAAGCCCTCTTGGATATTCTACGCTTATCTAAAGCTGAATCGCCTCAATCCACCTTTCACGAATTTATCCTCCCAAACCCTACCTCATATTCAATCGCTTCGCATTTTTTCTTCCTCCCATCTCAATCCCATACCCTTCTCTTCACCAAACCGTCATGTCCATTCTGCCTTCCCACAATTAAAACCCAACAGTCACGAAATTAGAAGTCAAAAAGCAGATCACGATACGCTCTGCTTTCGTGCCCTTTCTCCCAGCAAATAAACACTGTTTTAATATCTCCAAACCCTAAGCCTAGCCTAACCCTAAATATCTCCTACGATGAATCCGTCTTCACCATGGCAGCCATCTTCAACAACCCATCGTCGTCGATTAGCAGTTTTCTCTGGATTTGCTTGAGGTCGACAGATTGTCTCACTCTTCTTTCTGTTGATGAAATGAAAATTTCTGCTGGCATTTTTTTGTATAACAGTTTCAAATAGCGAGGATAAGGTAAGATTACTACATTTACTATGAAATTACTGTCGAATCCTCTTAATTTTTACCCTGCTACTTATGGTTGACGGTATTACTTTAAACCTGCTACATAAAAAATTAAATGTGATTTTATACAGTTATATGATTTTCAATGCGACAACTTAAAAATTGTTACTGCGTTTGAAAGAGAGAACTTCGGTTATGATATTGATGTGCTTGACTGAATTTCTGCAACAAAAATGATTTTCTTCTGTTAAGAAGGCTGCTTATTTATGTAGCATCAGGGATAACCAGAATTTATGCTAATGAAAATATATCCTTATTTTCATTAGAGTACATGATATTTTCATTTATGTCCAATTTTAGATGTTTAATTATGGACATACGTATGCTGCATATTCACACAGTTCTCAGAGAAAAAGTTCCTTTGATTTTGATTTCTACGTTCATTAGGTTTTACTTTGAGCAGATAAATATTTTGAGTTCTTCCTATTACTATTCGATATTAATGTTTCTATGCGAATTCCATCCTTTTACATGTATAGGTGTAAATTTTATTTGCTAATTTGGAATTTTCCTGGATGAAATGCCTTGGCTCTAAAAAGTTTCCACTGTTCTGTTATTATGCTAGGACTATTTGGATTTTATATGGATAGAAAAATTTAATAAACAAAATTTTACAAAGCTATACATGTTTAATCAAGATGGCTAAAACTGTTTAGAAACAAAACATTTTTAATATGAAACAGTGGATTGTATTTTAGACAAAACTTTTATATACTCTTGCCTCTTTCTGTTTTTAGAAACAAGCGTAAACTACAACATTCTTTTAGGTTAAATACAATAGTTTTGGAATTTTTTTGGCCAATATTACTCAATTGAAATATGTGAGTGTATTATGGATAATATAATTTAGTACACACATTTTAAAAGGCTACTTAGGTTACATTATGATGATTAATTTTGTTTCCCAATATGTATGTTATTTTTAGCGTAGCATTGTTACCTATTTGGGATGAAACTAAATTATTAATTTGATGATTTTTTCCCATATCTTTTAGTTCATCCCTGGATTTGCGAGCCTTTAGAAGCAAAAGTAGCATGGTTGTAAAAGGTATTATTCAATGAATTTTCTGATGCCACATATGTTGTATTGTGTAGATAATTTTTAAAAGTTTGGAACAGTATTAATGGGTATAAATATCAGTATTTTCCCTAACATGTTCTATAGCATTCAACTATGACAACTTAGCATCCTTGCTTTTTGATTCCATTTGCCATAAAATCTTGGAAGTCCTATATATATGCATAAGTAGGAAAAATAAGTGCCAAAGTACTATTACTTGCCCAATACTTAGATCAAGTTACATCGATGTATTTCTTCGAATTAATGGAAAATAAACATGCTCATTTTTATAAGTGTTTCAATGTGTCAATGCTACAACCATAATTTATAATTTCATACCTTCTATCAACTATCAATACAAGTTATAATGTACTAATTAATGAAATCATGTGCAAGTTAATGCTTTTACAATTTAACTTCAGTATTGATTAAATGATATACACCGAAAAATTATTGACCATGGATTATGTTTAAATAAGTAAAAGAACATATTTGTTTACACTTTAAACTAATTTAGAAAAGCTAATGCACCCATTTGTAATGTCAATTCTAAATATTTTGTCACATGAACACTTGCATAGGTTTAAAAAAAGAAAAACAAAATAAAGAAAAGTAAATTGGCTACCTCATTTGCTTCATATACTTAGGGTGTACAGGTTGGTTATATTATTTTAGTGTTAACTCGAAAATCAAAGAACTTCAGTTTAGTGGTTTAGATTTTCGTTGATGTTGTAGAGTTTCTGGTCGTTTGGTGACAGTTTTTTCATTCACCTAGCCAAATGAAATAAAAAGGAGTCAAATGTTATCCAAATCGTTTGATAATTTATTCATTTTCTAAAATGAACTTCCTCTAGCTTTCCCTGCCTGTTGATGATAATGATTCTTATATTAGTACCATTTCTAATAGTTCTTAATTTTTATGAGTAGAATTTGACTGTAAACACTGAACCTTTTGATATATCTTGATTTTTATTATTAGAGACTGGCAAAGCAATTTTAAATATGCTACCTATGAACTTTTTTAAAAATCTGGAAAGATAGTTTTTTTAGTATTATAATATTTTGCTTTTAATTTTAATTTAGAAATATTTAATTTCTATGATAGGAAAATTAAGGTTTTGTAATTTTCCTAAAATTGCTTTACTATTATTAAATGAAAATAGAAATCTTAATATTTGGCCAAATAAAATGCTCTTGAATTTAAACAAAAGTCCTTATTCTAGATATCACGTTCTTTCTTAATTTTACCATTCCATATTTTAACTGCAATTTGAAGAAACTGGAGCATTTTGACTTTTTAACTTCCGAACTTCAAATTGTTCTCTCTTTTTAAAAACAACTATAAAAACTCATGTACAGATACATTAATTTTTCTTCTTCTTTGTGTTACTATGGCATTATTTAAGCATTTCATAACACTTAACAAAAAAATTGAGTTGTCTACAATTTCAGTTGTCCGAGTATTTTCATTCTTAAAATTTCTTTGGTCTATAATCTTCTGAAACTAATTGCATTTTTTGCTCCAGCTCAACGTTTTAGGTGGTCGCTATGAAAATTGCAGTAGTATTCATTTGTTCATCTGCTTATTTTCTGACTTATTGTACGTTTTACATAAGTATAGAGTAATAAAGTTAACTCATGGTTGCAGATAGAAAAATCATTGACTTTATGATTTTTTTTTTGGTTGCGGTTAGTTCTAATATTTATCCAATTGACTTTATGTCTTACATGTATGTTTGCTGCAAATAGCTATTAAAATTACTTTCTCTTAAATTATGCCTGATTCTTTTTTGTTAAAATGATAGTATGGAACCTAACTATTTATTTATTATTTTCATATAGTTGCTATGAAAGAATGATTTTTGCCTTATAATTTGCAGAGACCATGAGATTATTAAGTTAATAAGTAAGGTAATCATGTTTTCTTTATATTTTATCTTATGATTTTATATGATTATTCAATTGCAAGATGCACGTTTGAATATTTCATTCTTCTCATTGAAATATGGTTGTTTTCTTAAGAATTAAAATAGCTACATTATGGGCATATAACTCATTATGAGCTATGTCATTCTTTTACTAGATTTGATTGTTGTAGTTTGACTTTCCTTATAAGTTCCAGGTTATGAAATAACAATGTTAGCAACATATATGTCCACTTCAATGGATGATACAGCTTCTATAGTGGACCAAAAGCGTATACAATTGAATTTAGTGCTGGATTGAACTAAACCGATTTAGTTTGATGGTAATAAGGAACATTTGTTTCTAATAGAACAATGAAACTTAAAAAAACAAGTTGGGAGATTTTGGTTAGCTTTCATCAAAATATTCCAAATGCTTTTTTTTTCTGTAGGGAAAAAAAACTTGGGACAAGATAATGTTTCTGGATATTTGTCTTTCAAAAAGATAGTTGTGATAACATATAGCCAATAACAACAGCTTTTTTCTCCTCCCATGGGTATCAAATTTGCAATTTTTTTGGTTGCTCAGGTAAGTTAATAATATTCTACTTTACCATTCTCAGGTAACTGCTCTTCCACTAAAATTCAACACCAAAAATGTTGAGAGTTTGTTCAAGCGTTGTCATTTCATGGTTTGAGACTAGATGAATAATGTTCTCATGTGTTACTTCTTTTCATTAAAATGGTTTCAGCAGATATCTTCAATTACCTTATTTATGTCTACTTGCTGGGTAGTTATACTTATTTATTTGTCTTATAAGTTAAATAACTATTATGTTCTTATGATCAACTATTGATGTCAACAAACTTTGTTGTGTATTTTACTGTGTAAAGTATACACTACTTATTAGTAACAGTTAACGGATCACGATAGCGTTAATTTTTTAGTAGCATGCCCTAATATATCCCATTTCATGTATACAGATTACGCCATCCAAATGAGGTAATATGAGCTCAACTTTTGGCCAATGCCCATTCCTCGGTATTTCGCGGTTAGCTTCCGTCCACCTATGCGTCTACTTTTCCTAATCGCTGGGATGTTAAAAGTCCTCATGGCCTACTTTGAGGTAAAACCCTTCCTGGCGGTTTTCTTTTTGTTTCAGATGTTACAAAATCCATTGAACTTACAGAGTATATTTGTTCCAGATGTTTTTTCATGAAAACTGTGTGCATGAAACAGCAATAACATAGAGTTTGTATGGACATAGACGTGGTTAATAGGCATGATTGATGCCACATTACCTTAACTACTCATAAGATGGTGTTAACATGTGTAGTCGGCTTATGAATATGTATTTGAATTAGTAATGTTATTTTTCTCGAAAAGGTTATGTTTTGTCAGTGAAAAATAATCAATATCCACTTTAATCTAAACTTTACAAAGCCATTTAATCTACATTTGTATTAAGTTCCTTATTTATGTGCTAATTGAATTTAGTTATAAAGAATGCACTACTTTAAACCATATCAATGTGTTTGAATTTGCAACTATTCTTTTCCACAACTTAAGGAAAATTGGGTTGCTTATAACGACAATAAATGTTTGTCTTGATGTTATTGAAACTCACACATATTTTGATGGAAAATTTTCAATTTTTTAGTAATCATTTTATTTTTAAGTATATTGGTTGTAGATTCTTTTTTCCCAATAGTGATAACATTGACCTCCTCAATTTCTGGGTCCTAAGAAAAAATTAAAGTAATATTAATGCATCTCATTTCAAATGCTAATAGTATATATAGTGTTAATAGTATGATAGTCAGACTATAAGAAACCTTTGCTGGATCTATAATATACTTTTTATTTGGAAAAAGGTTAACTTCTGTCGCTAGGAAAAAAAGCACGAAATCCTAAACAAATGTTGTGAAATTCTTAATCAACTACCATAATATAATTTATTTTCTACCAACTTGATAATGCGCAAATCCTCTCATCTTGATATTGTTGATATGGTTAAATAGTTATCTTCGTTTAATTGCCGATAATTCTGTTTATTCGAAGCTTTCGATGTAAGCTTATGTTCTCTCTATTTTAGGAAGCATTTTATTCCACTAATGGAACAGTACGCATTGAGCTAGCTAATTTTCTCTTTATTAGCCATTACTGTGTTTATATATACTGCAATTTTAGAAATCCAGTGTCAATTCAAAGACTCAGTATACATACATACATAATAATGATTATGCTTTGATAGCTGTTGAGGTAATAACAATGATAAAACATGTACCTTTGTTATCTTCTAGCAGCTCAAATAGTCGTTCTTGAAAAAAGCTTTTACATAATGCATTGATAACAAAAAATTTATATTCCTTGCATGAGTGGCTAATAGGGTTTGATTTTCATGTTTGCATCCAATAGTTGTCCTCCTATTGTTCCTTGGTTAAAGCCATTTCCTAATGCAAGAATTGTTTGCAATATTTGTTGAAATTTCATAGAATTCTTTACCTCTTAAGGTACATCATCAGTCATGTGTAAATTAGAACATAGATTATCCACTTAAGAAAGCTTTTCTATCATATGTGGCACAATAAAGACAAATAAATAAACAATAAGAAGATAGGCTGAATGGTAAGAATGAATTGTACAAGTTTAAATACAGAAGGAGCTACGTGTTTTTTTAACAAAATATAATCTTTAGAAATTTATTTACAGCAAATTTTACAAACAATAATTGCCCTCTTGATTGAAAGTTATATTAAAAGGTTGTTCCACTCATTATTCATTATGTTTTATTCTGATGCAATAGAATAAATCCAATAACTAGAATAGAAAATTACCATTAATATGCAATACAAAATGTAAGAAACTATTGTCATGTTCCATGCATAAGTGATTTGAGCTTTACATTGATTTATTATATATGTCTGTCATTGTCATGGTAATATGGTTTTTAATCACTTCGATCAAAATTTAGTATCAAAAACAATTAATATACATATTATTAGTTAAAAAAATTATTACTAAAATGGGAAACATTAAATTAAAATATGCTTTTAGATTCTACGGTATATCTATAATTTTAAATTATTATATTTTAAATTACTAAAAGTATGATTTTAGACGCAAGCAAATTGTTTTTTATGATTGAGGTACTACCTTGCTTTAATTTCCTGAAATTTTTCAGAGATTAAGTTGCAAGTCAGGCAGGACAATGATAAAATACAAGTTCGATGTTTTAATTTATCAATATCATCAATAAGATTTATATTTTTCAAATCATTATTAAATTAGAACTGAAAGTTTGTGTTATTCGATTTGGACCGACCATTGTACACTCATGTTATTTCATATATTTCACTTTCTGTCACTGTAACCTCCTTTTTCTGTAAACTTAAGTCGAGTATAATACATGGAGTGAGGACTGTAATTTGTTACCTGTCCTGTATAAAATGACGGCAACAATGGTACGTGTTACCAAGTATGAGGGCGGGCTAAATCAAATTAAGCTATATATTCTTTTCAGATTTAGGTGTGATTATGTACATAAATATTAGTCAAATTTGATTTTATCGAATTTTAACATTTTTTTCAAGTGTGTTTTCAGACAAAATTGATTTCAAAAATTACTGTCTCTTGCGCTGATTCTTTTTAGTGAGGAGGCAAAGTATATAATACAATTATATATATGTATTAACTATTAACCATAGCATCCATATTTATTCATTAAAAGATATTACCTGAGTGCATATTTTGACCATCGTGTTCAGACCAATCCAAACCTATTTCATCCAAAATAACGTGTCCCTATTCCTTCTTTAACTACGAAAACTATCCCGGATCTTTTACACAAAATTTTCTCTCTATTTGCTATTAGGTTATGCACTCATTTTAATGTGTTCTTCTTAGACAATATAACGCAGCGTGTCTTTGTACATCGGTTGATACTTATAATAAATCGTCTTTGCATTAATTTTTGTTTTTGTCTATTCAATTTTAGTATGCATGTATTTTCGATTTTTTGACGTTTTACACTCCCAACATTAAGTCAAAAAACAAGCTCCATTTTTCCTTCTTTTACAATCAATTTCCTACCAAGATAGCATATAAATTTTTATTTATTTATCTTTTTACTCCAACAACATGCTTGGTCATATAACTTATCATGACCTATGTTTCATAAAATATCCTAAAGCTTTCCTCAACCCCACCGTCCGTTTTGACAACTTAGTCGGCATGCTTTATCAATTAGTTGGAACATATTTCATACCTAACGTTTTGGCTCCCCTACCTTCCCCCTCCACTGGATATTGCAGCTTGAATTTACCAATGGATCTTTATGGATCTTTGTCGCGTTAGCTTCTTACCCTCCCCACTTTCAATGGATATGAATATGATCACCAAGTGATGTTATGTTATTTTTTTATAGAGGTAGCAGAATAGAATTACTGACCACATAGTGATGTCAAAATAAATCAAGGCATATCTACCCTACAGGCTACAGAGGTATAATATGAGATTGACTTTTCTTTTTCCAGTTTTAGCGATTATTCGCATCTCCCGGTTTGGTACTGTATTTTGTATTCTCTAATGACTCTTTATTCAACTTTTTTCCTTTGCCAGTTTACTCCTGTATACTATGCATTTACCTCACCCATAGGATTACAGAATGAATTTAACTCTGTTTACTGTTCATTTCTTAAACCTATACGCTATTAAGACAAACATATTCAGCTTTAACCGGATAATAAACAACCATGCTATGCTGGTACTTTTATTTGAGGTGTAAGCATGATGCTTAAATGACTCATTCGTATGCATGGAGGCATTTATTATTTTTGCAGGTTGCTCTTTACATTTTGGCCAAGCTACTGTAGCTGAAAGAAACAAAACGAGCAAGCTGCCTTCAGTGACATTTTATCAAGCTGTGTGGCACTGATCTATAATATAATTCAACTCCTTTTGTTTTTTTTCTTGGTGATAAAAGCCTGTATAACTAATTATTTGGGCAAGTATTACTTCTGTTGCTTGATATTTTTGTCCTTGCTTCTTTTTTGTTTCGGCGTCTTTCAAAAAATGCAGGGACCCTGTACATTGCCTGGTTTTTTTCATATGAAATTAAACACATGATTGTAAGCTATAAAAAAAAAAAAAAATCAAAAGTCGCTCGGTGGTTATTATCAAGGCAGGTTCAATTTTCAGGATTGACTGTTATATTGTGATCTTTAGTTAATAATTGGATAAACATTCTAATTTTGATGCTTCATCAATTAATTATTTTCAGTCATTCGATTTAGTAACTTATCAATTCCTTTATATATAAAATTTACTACCCCTTTCTAATAATGTTATGCCAGTTGATATTTATATGTTCACATTACTATTTTTGGTTATAATCAATTTCAACATCAATTAGATCTCTATTATATCTTCCTATTTTCCTTTTTGGTTTCAAACAATTTTCTTAGTGAATAAAACCAATTAAAAATGTTGATGAGCTATAGATCTCTACATCTCTGTACAAAGCATAAAAAGTAGTGAAGTTAATTATGGTAGTAAGTAAATTTGGATTGTATTCCCAGTTTTCTTTGATTTGTATTGGTTATTTTATGTCAAGTTGTTATTAATGACCAAGCTGTAGACAATATCATAGTGGGCACCTGGAATCTATCAATTCTAAAAGTTAGGTAAATAATGAAACCATTAAATCGACCAGCATCGTATCAGCCCGCACAGTTTTAACATTTTGATTAATCCTTAAATTTATAAGAGTTATCCATGCAATTTAACAGTAGGGAAAGGGTAGGAATTTAATAGTAGCAGTACTCTTAAGATCAAACATAAACTCGATTACGTCATAGTTATCTTCCAATTTTGTAAATCTACGGCTGAGAAAATGGAAAAAACCTTATGCATGCGTAAATACAAAGAGTAACGTTAAAACCTTGAAAAAACCTCTAAACCAACCAATGTGAAACACATGATTCTTCAAATTTGAAAAAAGGTTATTGTTTTAATTTTTAATTTATCATATTGTCAATTTAATAAATAATCAATAAACATTACTGGCACATATTTTACAAATTATTATTGCGTTGAACCTCTTTTAAATTAAAAAATAAGAACATTTAAAATTTTGGGTTAAAAATTTGCTATAGAATTAATCTAATTAATATTTGTTATGAAGTATTCGAAAAGAAAAAAATTGAAGTTCAACATATTAATTGTAGTTTGTTAGAAACACTGAAAATAATGTTTAACACATTCCTTATAATCTGACCTGTTCAACCACTAGACCTATCAATCTTGCACCAACATGGTTCAACTCACGGTTCGGTCTTTGAAACTTTGAATTGAACAAATAGCATCTGTATAGTACAACAATGAGTGAATTGTAGAACTGAGTTATAAAATCTAGACTTCGATATAAGAAACAACTGATACTTTAACGAAACAGATTCAAAGTATTTTTTATATTAAAGTTCATATGTTAAGATTAACCAGACGAGTGATTTGACAAGTACATATGAAAATAGGTTAAAAAAGTAGCATATGTATAATTTTCGGATCACAAAACACAACTTTTAATGATATGCAATGATGTGTGCATTTACATATATCAGAGCATGATTTGATCGAGTAAGTGACTTTATATTAGAAAGTGTATCATCAACTCAAAAGTCACTCCATCGTATACTATACAATGATATAATAATGAGTAACTGAACTCTGTTAAACGAAATACGATTAACTGTTAGCGAAGTTGAGTAAACTTCTTTCTAGAAGTTTGTATATTTAAGAGCAATATACAATGTTACAATTAATTTCTTTTAAGTAGTAGTTTACAAAATCATACAAGATTAGCTTTTGCTCTTACAGTCAACACATAACAATGACAAACCACTCCACATGTTGGTATATATCTACCAGAGCATGTATTTACTCAACTATATATTGCTTTATCACGAGGAATTTCAACTAAACAACAATCATTTTAGTTAAAAATGGAGAAATCATATCACAAAGTATGTTTCTAATTCTAATTATCTAAATCATATGCAGAATATTAAGATTATTAAGATATTAGAGACTAAACAATGTGTTCAATTTTTCTTTAAAATCGCATCATGTTATGATAGAAATTATAATAATATTTATATTTGATATTGTAGTAAAGTTTGATATCATCTGTAAATAGAATGCGCCTATTACTTCAAAAATATTTTTGTCCTACCCGTGTGCGAAGCACGGGTTCGCACTTGTACATATATTAATGAATGGACTACATTTATAAAGAGGACAAAGATGGAAAATTTAAAGGAATAAGTTGGCATCTCATGGATTTAAAATGAAATATTAGACTTCAACGCTATTTAGACCATTTAATTGTAAGAGAGAAGCTTCCAAAATAATTTTTAGGTTGTGATCATTAGTGGTTCCCACATATTGATTGGATAAGGGTATGAACGGGGTATAAGTAAAAAATCCCCGTTGTGCATGAGATGTTGGGATTTAAAACCCTTATTAAATTCTTAAGATAAATACGTAGGTAGAGGAAGAACCTCATAGAGACATTCAACCTATCAACTTACTATGCATGGAATCCGAAAGTAAATAACGGAATTGGATTTATAGCCTAATAGGAAGTGTACTAGTCTTTATAGTTTTTGGAAATTTAGCCTCATGGAATGTCACCCTCAAGCATAAGAACATAAAATATGGGAATTGCATTAACCTTTTTATAGTTTGAATATGACCATGTTTTGGTTTGTTTAAAGGTATTTGTTTAATTTTTTTAAATTAACCCCTTTGTCGTTATTCAAAAAAAGAAGAAAAAAAAGAAAGAGGGACTATATTTAAAATTATGAGGAATATGTTCAAAATGAAAAAAATGCGATGTGTGATTTTTCATGCAAGTTACGCTATCCATCCAAAATAAAAATTACCCATTCCTTGTAATTTTAAACATGTCAATATCATAGTTGGCCAAATTTATGAAAATTACAACAAAAGACCTTACTGGAATTTAATTTCCATCAAATTGTAGCATAGGAAAATATTCTAGTCATTGGTATGGATTAGACATTAATTAATTAGAATTAGAGACTTGATTTAGGAAATTCTTTTTGGATCAAACTTCAGTTAAAGACCGGAGAACAAAATGAAGACAACCAAAATCTTTAGGGATAAGAGGAAGAATTCACAGCATTGATCTATTAGGTAATAGGAATAATAGTAATATTTATAAGATACCTTCAAAGTGTTAGGGAACTGGGTGTCTATAACCCAGTTTTAATGGATCTTAAGGCTTCTCAAATGCTAGAGAGATCAACTATATCTATTCATTCCAAATCAAAAGAAATAAGTAATAAAATAAAATACAGTAAAGTAAATAACACCAGGATATTTATACTCGTTCAGATTAACCAATCCTACATCCAGTCTTGCACTTCACCGTGCAGAATTTCACGCTTGCTTTCCACGGGTGGAAAGAACACCTTTACAATCTTGATTTCACGGGGTACAAGATACACCTTCTCCTTATCAACAACAACAAACAATGGCAAGTAGTCGTATCTTCAATACAGATTATTGCAGATTTGGTACAACGAACCTATGGGTCTCTAATTGCAATATATCTTTGAATTCTTTGAGCAAATAGGATTAAATCAGAGAGAGAATGATACGAATTCAAGTACAAGTCTCCGATATTGTGCGGCTTCCAAATCAATGAAGAATGGGAGTGAAAGAGAGTGGATTTGCAAGAGTAATAGGATAGTTTTCAATGGAATTTTGTAGAGAATAAACGGATAAGTAGGAGTAGAAGAAAATGTGAAATTATTGTGTAAAAATTCGTTACCAAAGACTTTTAAATAGTGTATGAAAGGATGTGTTTTTTGGTGAAAGGGTGGAGGGAAATAACTACTCAATTTGAATTTGAAAATCTGAACTAGCCATTATATGTCGACATACAAAGATGGTTATGTCGACATACTTGTGTTGCAAATATGCACTACAACACTTATAAATGTTTCAAGTTTTATGCACTTCAAATTTCCTTATATTTGTGGATTTTGGAGATTCGGTTGAGGTCAATGGTTGATTATCTTCAAGTATAATTGCCATGGGATCTTTAACAAGATATTCTAAGGTTTAACCAACTCCTCATCACTTCAAACATCTCTGTTCTTTAGCATTCTTCTCTTCTTTAGTCTTCAATTATTCTGATTGTCCTTCTTCTATAATTATTCTTTTGTATTCTTATTTAAATATCTCCATAATATATTTAATGTAACTGCACAACTCAAAGATATGTTAGGGGTAATGTTTATATGGTTGTTGTCATCAAAATCAGTACCTAGGGTATCTAGGGTATTAACAATCTCCCCCTTTTTGATGATGACAACCATATAAATATTTGAGAGATAAAATATAATACTTTTTATATTTGACTCCCCCTAACTCTGTGCACTCCCTCTATCATTTTGTCTAGTATATTTATACCTTTTCTCCCCCTTTGTCATCAAAAAAAAGGGTAAAAAGAATTATTTAGTTTACTGCTAGACAATATGAAGAGTTTGGATATGCATATATATATATATAAAAAAAACACATGTGGGGAGACTTTGTTGATGCAAATAAATATCCTTTTGATATTTATCCATGGTTCAATAGATTTCTTGTCATATGCTTTAAGCATCGACTGTTGGTACCTGAAAAATTATAAAATATGCATAATGGTACCCTTTTTATTTTGGGGTTCATAGGGTCAAGTTTTGGGATGCCAAACCCATGAAGAGTTTGAATGTCCTTTCAAAATATAATCATTAGATAAATGAACCTTATTAATAAAATTATCAATATATTTTTCTTTTTTAGTATTGTCCAACCATTTTGGAACCCATAAGTTCATGAACCTATTTGGAGGATTTAACTTTAATTTACTCGGTTTTGGTTCAAACTTAGTAGCTTTAATAAACTTAGTACATTGAGTACTATTTTTCTTTGATTTAGCCTTATGGGTGTAACCAAGTCCATGCTTATTCCTATTGTGTTTAGATGCAGATAATAATTTCTCAAGGTTATCCTTCCCTTTGTTAAACTTATCAATATCAGTTTTCATTTTATCAAAATCCTTACTATGGTTAACAATAACATTGTCTAGAGGTGTTATTTTCTTATTCAGACAGTGATTTGTGACTTCATTGAAAGAATTTCTAATTTTAAGGACTCATTTTCACTTTTCAGTTTTTCAAAACTTCCAAGTGTTAAATCCTTTCCATTTTTATGATATTAAATCTTCCAATTTCATCTTCTAGACATTGTTTTTTTTTTACTCAACTTTTCATTAGATATTTTTAATCTATCGATTTCTGCCAAACTATTATCGTACTCTTTCCTAAGTATTTCATTTCTCTGATGCATATCATTTAAAACTTCGGTAATTTCTTTATCAAAATTCCATACCTGGTCATCCATTGCCATGAAATATACATTGGCATTTTCTGTTTCTGAATTACTATCGCTTGATGATGAATCATCCCATGTTGCATTAAAACTTGTTTCCTCTCCTTATTGAAAGTATTTGAAATGTTCTTTGGTTTTATCATGTTGGGACAATCTCTTTTCAAATGACCGGGTTTATCAAATTTGAAACATCTAATAATATTCCCATTTTTGTAATTATTGTTGTTAGTTTTTCGAAGTTTCTTCGTTACCTGGTACTTCAAGAATTTCTTGATCTTCTTAGTAATAAACTTAATATCAATGTCAACATTATCATCATCTGGTTTATCATTATCAAACATTGCATTAAGTGGCAATGATTTCTTCTCATTTCCCTGATTCACTTTTCTAACCTGCAACTTCACTTTATAGGACATTAGATTACCAATTAATTCTTCTATTGACATAGTACTAATATCATGGCTTCTTTGATTGCCAAAGTCTTCTGATCCCATTCACCAGGAAGTGAATTCAAGTCTTTTTGACTTGGTCTTCTTTAGTAATTTTCTTTCCTAATGATATTAAGGAATGTACAATATCTTGAAATCCAGAATACATATCAGAAATAGACTCATTTGATTTCATTTGAAAAAGTTGAAACTGGTGAGTTAACATAGATATCTTTGTCTGTTTTACTTTATTGGTGCCTTCATGTGTGACTTTTAGTGTTCTCCAAATTTCATATGAAGAATTACATATAGAAACTCGATTAAATTCATTTCTATCTAAAGAAAAAAAAAATGTTCATGGCCTTAGAATTATTAAGTGCTTGTGTCTTTTGGTCTTGTGTCCATTTTGAATATTTAGTTTGAGGCTCTATGTATTCTTCTTGGGTAATGTTCCAAATACCTAAACCATTAGACTGCAAATAAAATTTCATCCTACAACCCTAATAAACATAATTACTGCCATCTAATAGAGGAGGTCTAGTGGTAGATTGCCATTCTATAAAAGAACTAATAATTGTGTTACTAGTGTCAATAGCCATTTAATATTTTCAAAAATCAGATTATGAACTTTTTAAAAGACCTTTCTCTAATACCAGTTGTTAGGTAACTGGGTGTGTATAACCCAGTTTGAATGGATCTTAAGGCTACTCAGACACTAGAGGGATAAAATATATCTATTCAAATTCAAATCAAAATAAATAAGTAATAAAATAAATGTAGTAAAGTAAATAACACCATGATTTTTATACAGGTTTGGATTAACCAATCCTGCATCCAGTCTTGCACTTCACTATGCAGAATTTCGCTATAATTGCTTGCTTTCCACGGGTGGCAAGAACACCTTTATAATCTTGATCTCACGGAATACAAGATACATCTTCTCCTTATTAACAGCAGCAAACAATGGCAAGTAGTCGTATCTTCAGTACAGATTCTTGTAGATTTGGTACAATGATCCTATAGACCTCCAATGGCAATATATGAATTCTTTGAGGAAATAGGATTAAATCAGAGAGAGAATGATAGGAATTCAGGTACAACTCTCTGAAATTGTGTGGCTTGCAAATCAATGAAGAATGGGAGTGAAAGAGAGTGGATTTGCAAGAGTAATAGGATAGTTTTCAATGGAATTTTGTAGATAATAAATGGATAAGAAGGAGTAGAAGAAAATGTGAAATTATTGTGTAAAAATTCGTTACCAAAGGCCTTTAAATAGTGTATGAAAGGATGTGCCTTTTGGTGAAAGGGTGGAGGGAAATAACTACTCAATTTGAATTTAAAAATATGAACTAGCCATTATATGTCGACATACAAAGATGGTTATGTCGACATACTTGTGTTGCAAATATGCACAACAACACTTATAAATGTTTCAAATTTTATGCACTTCAAATTTCCTTATATTTGTGGATTTTGGTGATTCGGTTGAGGTCAATGGTTGGTTACCCTCAAGTATTATTGCCATGGGATCTTTAATAAGATATTATAAGGTTCAACCAACTCTTCATCATTTCAAACACCTCTGTTCTTCAGCTTTCTTCTCTAATAGGCTTTGGCCTTCTTTAGCCTTCAAATAATTTGATTATACTTCTTCTATAATTATTCTTTTGTACTCTTGTTTAAATATGTCCATAATATATCTAATGTAACTACACAACTCAAATATGTGTTAGTAGTAATGTTTATATGGTTGTTGTCATCAAAATCAATACCTAGGGTACCTAGGGTATTAACATAAAGTACGGTGAATGTTGATAGGGCTTAATCAAGAAATGGGGACAAAGACGGAATCTTGCATGTTTCGTGCCACCATAGAAATTTTGGAGCACGGGACTCCAAGATTCTGCAATATTTATTTAGATTGGTTCGAGTACATAAGGAAGAAATATTCGAGGAAAGGCATGAAAATATTTTTTAAAAATAGCCTCCTTCAAAAATTTAGGATTCTTAGTTGCGTTGTGGTTTGTAGACTGTATGGTAGGAGATGGCTACAACACAAATGCACTAAACACTCATATAGAAATTATATGCATGTTAAGGCGTTTTGCATACATACTGCATCACATATTACATATACATGTTAGGATTGAGCTCACTTTAGTAAGTCTGCAGTGCATAATTATTGTGAGTAATGGATGTTTTATGGATGTATTTAAAATAACATTGGGTGTATAACATGGTTGTGTAGAGTGAATTGTGTTTTTCTCCCCTTCAGATAGATTTCGGGACGAAATCTTTTTTAAGGGGGAGAGAATGTAACACCTCGTAAAAATATACCTAAAACAAATTAATAATAATATACAAATGGGATGAAAAATGGAATTTTGCAGCATTAAAAATTTGGCCACGAGAATATTTTATTTGTGTTCAAGATGAAATTCTGATACGTTTTCAGATATAATATGCTGAAAACGGTGTCCGTGTGAAGAAAATACAATTTAATAAAACCATACGGTAAATGTGTATATATGTGTGTTTGAATTAATAAAATATATAACTTAGGGATAAATGACATAATTTGGACAGTAATAACATTTTTTTAGATGGATTTGAATTTCAAATAAATAGATAAAGGCAAGTGGACAAAGAATATGCCGCATGAGGAAAAGGATTGGTAAAAAAAGGAAAGCAATTAATTAATTAACTAACAATATGCACCACCAGGCTCATTGGGCATTTTTTCCTATAAGCGGTCGACCACCCTTCATAGGGGATGTCGACGCCTGGTGCTTAAAATGCCCAGCTTTGCTAGTTTTGGTGTTAATTTATAAATTTGAACAACTAGAATTAAATCTTAATAATCCTATGGTTCTTATTTACACATACATATCAATAAATAACACCATAGACTTTAGACCTAAACCTAGCCTCCCTCTCCATCTTTGCCATTGATTCCAGAGAAATTCATAATAGGTTTTCTTCTTCTCTTAAAATCTATTTTTCTTTTTCTAATCCATTTTTCTTACAGGTTATAGATCTGGAGTCGTAAGATGATTTTTTTTTTTTTTTGAAAATGGGTCAAACTTTCTATTAGGCCTTCAGCCCATAAACTGATCCACGCAGTGTCAAAGGAATCATAAGATTTATATATATATATATATAATAAATTTAACTATTTAATTCTTTTATATATATTTCTAAGGATTGGAGTTCGCATCAAATAGGCAAACATCATCAGATCTACGACATTTATATAGTCAAATCACTGTAAGTGGAATAATAATTGTTTAGGCATATTCTACATTATGTAGATTTTTATATGAATTAGTATGCCTTGGGAGATTTGGATTAACAATAATATCAAACTGCAAAATCCCCAAATATCCTATTTTTATGTATGTTTCGCAAGAATTATTAATAGATATTAGGTTCGTGGATTTGTTTGAGTTGTGGATAAAGAATGTTTTAGGTGATTTTCTTTTATTTGATTTGATTTATCCTTTTTATTTAAAAGTGTGATGTAAAATAGTTCGGATTTGATTTAGTTTTATTATTTGAATAGGTTTGAGTATCCATTCTAAATGGATAATTCGAACGTATTCAGATTTGCAACAAATCAAATATCAATGTTTTTATGTACAACATAAGAAAGGGTGAATTAGATAAATAAGGGTTTGTGCGTATATATGTATATATTTACATACATATATATATATATATATATATATATGTATGTATGTATGTATGTATGTATGTATGTATGTATGTATGTATGTATGTATTGGAAATTTACACCTTGTTCTTGATTCATTACTTGAATTATTCTAACAAGCCTAGGATGCAAATTTTGATTGTTATGTTGTATTTTTTACATTACTACTATCATTAATTATGTCAATATCCATGTATTTAGCGGTCAGATGTGGGAATTAACTTGTACGCCTTTAATGTAGAATAGTTGGCAATTTACATCGTTCAAATATTCCTTCGTTCATACAAAAATTAGCGTTATTTATATAGCGTAATTAACGTAATTATCATAATAATGACGTAATAAAGACGATTAGAATAAGGATAGAATATGAAATATCCCCATATAAATTGTTGTTTGTGTGTGCGTATACAATGGCTTATCTATATATTAAATAATGACACCTAGATAAGAGATTAGTCATCATTTGTGGTAGAAGTCTGCCCTGAACCAATTGGCAAATCCCGCAACTACATGTGAGTTTGGCTAGTACACTATGACCTGAGGTTAAGCCCACTTGTAGTAAAAATATGCTTGGAACCACTTGGCACATCCAGCTTCTACATGTAGACGGTTTAATGTGAGAGGTCCAGTGTATATATACCTATTATGTGTGTAAATAGTTTAGTTTACTATGCCTTAAGTAGATCTTAAGTGGATGAATCTCTTCTTATCTAGTTTGGGTCTTAAGTGGTTAAGACTAGGACCATTCTGAAGGTTTATTCCTTGGATGTGGACCAAAGTCATGGGACTAACCCTTATTAGATTTGAAGTAAGTCTATGGGTCCTCCTTCTTTAGAAATGGTTTAGACATGGCAATAACGGAGTTGGGTAGTTTACCGGAATGACCACTTCCTCTAGGATGAGACGACCCGATTTCCCGTTCTCACGGAAACAAGGTTATCTTTGGAATATAACACAGAAACATATAATAGCAGAACAGAATTAAATAAATACACCAGAATGAACAACAAAATATACTGGATAAAAGTAATCATCAGAGTTACACAGTATACAGGATCTTACTTAGTACAAATACAGTTCAGCTATACATAAATGTCTACAGCGGAAATAAACAAAATATGTACAATAGGAGCTGAACAGCATAAAAAGAAAAGAAATAAACGATAGAATCCATCTTCAGCTCCAGCTATCCAGAAAGAACCAGCTAAACCTGAATACAAGGCTGCCCGTGTAGAAAAAGGGGCACCCGAGTTTGAGAGTGAAACAAACTACGAGTCAGTCATGGGACTGGTATGAGAAATCCACTCAACACATATATAATTGGCTAATCACAGGACCACGCCACTTTCGTGGAACGGGTTTACTCCATTGGATTGCCAGTGCTTTAAAACAAATCTTTCTTTTAAACATCGCTATGCTTTTTATGAAAATGAAGCCGTTATAAGACTCAGTTCCCATCACACAATGCAACGCAAACCGGAGGATAGAGTTTTTACCTTATAACGGCCAAGATATGCTTGATACGAATAAAACAAAGGCATTTGATATTATTGCTAGTGTTTATATGTTTTGAAAACAATTTCAAATCATAACTATCAATCATAGACGGCATTAATGCCCCATACCACTATGTCGCCATATATAGGTATACAATCAAAACCGCACGATGTCGTATTTGGAAATTGGATTTCCGTCATGAACCAAGGCAAAAGATAGTCCTTACCGAATTCGAGACTGTCTAGCCCGAGTCTCAGGTACAGCCGCAACCATACCCTGGATCGTCAGGGCCGGTCCACACGAAGTGGATTATAATGCCTGAACAATGCGTTTCTCCACCCTTTGGGGTGTAAATGAGCCAACGAATGACTCCATCGGACCCGGATCGTCCGATCAAACCGAGGCGCCTCGCAACAGCAACAACCACATAGGTGAAAAGTATATAAATGTCAGGGCTGGTAGGTCACTGACACCACCCTAGCTAGAAAGAAAACGCACGTCCCCCCTGATGTCCTTCTCCCGTTTTAGGTTCATACCGGGGTGTGAGGCTCGCGAATTCACGTTATACACAAAGCTACGCCACACAGGCGGTGCTTTGATCATCACCACAAGACTTTGCTTTTCAACAGAAGCCCTGATCACTGCATCTTAGCATGCCACACAGGCAATTCACACCGTGCAACTGATGGCTATCAATCACACAGAACAAATTCCAATGCCGGACACACAGTCCATTTACAAGTCCGTTCTGGGTCTGAACGAAACCGGAGGCACTAAATACCTCGCAAACCCATCGATCAACACGTACGTCTGAACGATCACCACTCATTATCCATATTTCGGGATGCCTCCCAATCAGGACCTCGGTTACCATCCAAACGAGGTGAAGATCTCCGGTCTTCGACCATCGTCTTCATCTTCGAATTTCAATCGTCGGTCGATTATTCGAAATGAGAATTAACTCGGCCTTTTCAAATAATTCACGTATATTTAGAATTTTCAAATCGATTTATTTCAATGGTTAAATTATTCGACAACACCAATTGTGTTCTTTATATAGTTTTCACACCAAACACATTCAACCATCAAACATCACATAAATCAAGCAAATTCAGTTTATTTCCATTCCATATCGCTTACGATATTTTATAACTATTTATCGCTATTTTTATTTATTTTAAAATAGCCATTTTATTCAAAACGACGCTTCGGGCCATAAGGCGGCCGTGGCGCTGTTTTTCTTTAGATTTGATTTACACATATCTGAAAATCTAACCGTTGGATCTTCACAAAATTTACATCATTAGAAAGGTCTTTTCAAAACGGATCCAACGGTTCCAGTTTCGGGAAAATCCGACGGTCGGATCTCCCGGTACACTCGTTTGAAATTTCGATTTCAAAATACGAACTGCAGCGTCTTTATTCGATTAAATATAATTATATTTATATATATAAATAAATATAATCGATTCTGGCGCTGTTTTTCTTCAAATTTGAATTAAACATTCCAGACAATCCAACCGTTGGATTTTTACAAGGTTGGTGCCGTTGGAAAGATTATTCCAAGGCGAACCCGACGGCTGAGATTTCGGGAAAATCCAATGGTCGGATTTCCCGTACTAGTCGTTTGAAATCACGGTTTCGAAATACGAACTGCACGGCTTCGTTTCGTTTTAATTTTATTTATATTTATATAGTTATATAAATATAGTTCATTCAATGATTTCTATATCGTTTTCACTTCAAAAATTTTTCTAACACCTTAAATTTTGGAAAAATTTCGCCATAACCTCCCCTGTACCGGGAGCGTCGGGAAATCGCAAATAGCGTCCCGGTCCTTCTAATCTCAAAAAGAAAAAGAAAAAGCCAAGCGGCTAGCCAACAGGCTCAAAATCATCACCCAAACAAATCAGTAAATGTGTACCTATTTGTCGGGCACAAATTTTATTCCTCTTCTCTAGCCCCTTTGCTATCACCTGTTCAATGAATATGCATGTACATATATATACAGTCCATATCATTTTTTTTTTCATTTTCTATTCAACTTCATATTTGGTTTCTATTTGGTTTAAAAACACCATTCATTCTAACGTTACATAAATAGGTGCAAATCATTTCATTAGCTAATTAATGAATATTCCAACTCATATATGTTTATTTTGAACAAGTGGTTATTTTTAACACTTCACATTTCAACGATTTATGCATACAATAAAAAGGTGATTTTTATTATAAAACAATTCATTTCAAAACACTATTTTTCTATATAGTTCATATAGTCGATAAAAGGTGATTTTTATTATCAAACAATTTATTTCAAAATATGAATACCATTCAACACATGAATTTCTAAACAACGGATGAATATCAATTCAACACATGAATGTTTTCAATAGTTTTTCTATATAGATAAAAATGTGATTTTTATTATCGAACAATTTATTTCAAAATATGAATACCATTCAACACATGAATTTCTAAACAACGGATGAATATCAATTCAACACATGAATGTTTTCAATAGTTTTTCTATATAGATAAAAATGTGATTTTTATTATCGAACAATTTATTTCAAAATATGAATACCATTCAACACATGAATTTCTAAACAACGGATGAATATCAATTCAACACATGAATGTTTTCAATAGTTTTTATATATAGATAAAAATGTGATTTTTATTATCGAACAATTTATTTCAAAATATGAATACCATTCAACACATGAATTTCTAAACAACGGATGAATATCAATTCAACACATGAATGTTTTCAATACAATGAATAAATATAGTTTAAGCATATGAAAATAATTCAAACACACAAATATTATTCAAAATTTCGGCAGCATAACGGCAGGGTAGTTACACCGGGACCGTCCCTAGTACGGCTCCTCGCTCTACCTTAAAACCTCGCGGTTTTTGACAATGGGGATCATGCATCTAGTTCGCACGCAGGCGGCATGTATATATTTATTTCATTTCCACAAACTAATCCTATGTGGTTTCAACCAAATATTTCACAACCACAAATGGGTATTTTTCAACCACCATCAACCAATATCAATCACAAACAATCCCAAACCATCATTCGCTATCAATCAAATTTTCACAACAATTTCAACCAATAAATATCGTCCATGGTTTGTGGACGAGGGACGTATATATATTTATATATAGCAATTCACTTTTACTTCACACATATATATATAAATTTTAAATCAGAAATCTCACCAATAGCTATCCAACTGCACGACTCTTCCTAATAGAAATCTTCGCCTTTTGTTGCTTTCACCCGTATTCTCTGCATAAGTAAAAATAGAATTTTTTTTACTATGCTACTCAATATATAAAAATATGATTTTTATTTCGGCTTTCAACATATAAAAATATGATTTTTACTTTTAACAAAATCCGTTTTCTAGTTTACAAATCATTTTAAAATCAGTTTTTATATTCTTTAAAATTTCAGTTTTTAACTTTTCAAGAAAACCAGTTTTTAAATATTTCTATAAATCTCAGTTTTAAACTTTATAAAAATTTCAGTTTTTAATTCTTTTATAAAAATGCAGTTTTTAGTTTCTTTTAAAAAAAACAGTTTTTTAAAATCTTTTAAAAATTCAGTTCTTTAAAATCTTTTAAAAAAACAGTTTTACTTTTAAAATGAAATCCAGTTTTTTCTGCTTTTAAAAATTCAGTTTTTATAACTTTAAAAATCAGGTTTTAAAATTCTTTTAAAAGAAATCAGTTTTAATCTTATAAATAAATCAGTTTTAACTTATAAATAAATCTGTTTTTTATTTATAAATAAATCAGTTTTTTATTTATAAATAAATCAGTTTTTATTTTTAAAAATTTCAGCTTCTAACTTTATAAAAATTCAGTTTAAAATACTTTTTAAAATCAGTTTAAAATACTTTATAAAATCAGTTTTATAAAATCTTTATAAGATAAATCAGTTTTAATTTTATAAAAATTCATTTTTAACAGAATAAAAATAAATATAAAATAAAAATCTAATTCTCACCTCAATCTGCGAGGGGGGGGGGATTGACAGCCAAGCTCGGCGGGGTGCTCGCGAATCAGCGTCGCGAACTGGGGGGGGGGTCTCGAATCGTTCGCGATGGAGGGAGGGGCTTCGGGTCTTCGTCGATGCAGGGCTTCGGGGTTCGAACGAGGGGCGGGAGGTCGACCGACTGGGCGGAGCGGTGGTGGTTGAGGGGTTCGGCGGTGGCTCGGCGAGGAGGGAGGCGGATCGAATCGATTTAGGTTTTAGGTTTTTTTTTTTCTTCTTCTTTTCCTTTCGTCTGAATCTAAATAAAAAAGGGGGGGCCAAGCGGGAGATAAGGAGGGAAGGGGATTAAATTATTATATTTTTTTTTTATTATTTATTATTTAATTATTCAAAAAGTTGACTTTTACATACGACCTCGAAACGAGGCCCACCGCCTGTCGTCCATAGCGTTTAACCCCCATTCCGAACACAATGGGATATGTATCGTAAGCTGGTTTGATCGTTACAATCAGTTTCCTTTTGAATTTTCATTTAAATCACTATATTGAATTTTAAACGCACATTTCAAATTACCGGGGTCACATACTAACTAGAAAAATTCCAGAAAAATATTTTCTAGCTTCGTATTGACGATACGGTCCTAACAAAACTAGTTTCGTCGAATTCTGAGACCGTTTGAAAAATGGTCAATTTCCAGTCGATTAAAATCAACTGAAATCGGTCAAACGCGTTTTCCTTTGCCACGCTCACATATTGATTCGAAAAATTATGAAATTTGAAACCTAGCAATAACCTGACACTGCGGATCTAACAAAAGTGGTTTCGTCGAAATCCGAGGTCGTATGCAAAATGTCCATTTTTAAGGGCCTGAATTCCATAGCGACTATTCAGAATTTTCAATTGGACATACCTTTTGATTCCCGCTATCAAATTTCGATTGGTCGGATTTGTTAGAAAGATGTTCACTAACAGATTCAAATATTTTTGGTTTCACTAAAATCCGGATTGTTTTGCACCCGGTATATTCAATTGAAGTTTGAAATCGAATTATCGAACTACCGCGCCATTTTCAATTCTATATATAATTATAATTAATTATATTGGTTTTCAAATGTCGATTTCAACTCAGTTTTCATCGCCATTATTTAAAATATTTATTTTAAATATTTAAAATCCATTATTTTAGCCAATTTAAAAATTTTAAATTGGTTCAGATTTTCTGGGTCGTTACAATCTCCCCCACTTAAAACTTTTCGTCCCCGAAAAGGAATAAAGTCGAAAGTGGTTTGATAAATCTACTATCACACAACACAACAACCAATCTAATTGTTTTTAACCTTTTTAACTTTTCAAATATATATCTTTTATATATTCAAAAATTATATTTCTAAAACCAGACTATATATAAATATAATCACAAATACGTTGTTTAAAAACATATTACTCTCGACTCGTTCTGAGGCACTTCTGACCCCATCTATAACGAGTTGTTCTGATTCTGCTACTCATACTAGGATATTACTGATCCTATCTGTATGGAGTTACCCATCCTAGAACACTACTGGTTCTATTTCTGACGAGTTCGTTCAAATGTTATATTCCAGAACTAAGCTTAACCAAAGCTCTGATACCACGTTGAGACGACCCGATTTCCCGTTCTCACGGAAACAAGGTTATCTTTGGAATATAACACAGAAACATATAATAGCAGAACAGAATTAAATAAATACACCAGAATGAACAACAAAATATACTGGATAAAAGTAATCATCAGAGTTACACAGTATACAGGATCTTACTTAGTACAAATACAGTTCAGCTATACATAAATGTCTACAGCGGAAATAAACAAAATATGTACAATAGGAGCTGAACAGCATAAAAAGAAAAGAAATAAACGATAGAATCCATCTTCAGCTCCAGCTATCCAGAAAGAACCAGCTAAACCTGAATACAAGGCTGCCCGTGTAGAAAAAGGGGCACCCGAGTTTGAGAGTGAAACAAACTACGAGTCAGTCATGGGACTGGTATGAGAAATCCACTCAACACATATATAATTGGCTAATCACAGGACCACGCCACTTTCGTGGAACGGGTTTACTCCATTGGATTGCCAGTGCTTTAAAACAAATCTTTCTTTTAAACATCGCTATGCTTTTTATGAAAATGAAGCCGTTATAAGACTCAGTTCCCATCACACAATGCAACGCAAACCGGAGGATAGAGTTTTTACCTTATAACGGCCAAGATATGCTTGATACGAATAAAACAAAGGCATTTGATATTATTGCTAGTGTTTATATGTTTTGAAAACAATTTCAAATCATAACTATCAATCATAGACGGCATTAATGCCCCATACCACTATGTCGCCATATATAGGTATACAATCAAAACCGCACGATGTCGTATTTGGAAATTGGATTTCCGTCATGAACCAAGGCAAAAGATAGTCCTTACCGAATTCGAGACTGTCTAGCCCGAGTCTCAGGTACAGCCGCAACCATACCCTGGATCGTCAGGGCCGGTCCACACGAAGTGGATTATAATGCCTGAACAATGCGTTTCTCCACCCTTTGGGGTGTAAATGAGCCAACGAATGACTCCATCGGACCCGGATCGTCCGATCAAACTGAGGCGCCTCGCAACAGCAACAACCACATAGGTGAAAAGTATATAAATGTCAGGGCTGGTAGGTCACTGACACCACCCTAGCTAGAAAGAAAACGCACGTCCCCCCTGATGTCCTTCTCCCGTTTTAGGTTCATACCGGGGTGTGAGGCTCGCGAATTCACGTTATACACAAAGCTACGCCACACAGGCGGTGCTTTGATCATCACCACAAGACTTTGCTTTTCAACAGAAGCCCTGATCACTGCATCTTAGCATGCCACACAGGCAATTCACACCGTGCAACTGATGGCTATCAATCACACAGAACAAATTCCAATGCCGGACACACAGTCCATTTACAAGTCCGTTCTGGGTCTGAACGAAACCGGAGGCACTAAATACCTCGCAAACCCATCGATCAACACGTACGTCTGAACGATCACCACTCATTATCCATATTTCGGGATGCCTCCCAATCAGGACCTCGGTTACCATCCAAACGAGGTGAAGATCTCCGGTCTTCGACCATCGTCTTCATCTTCGAATTTCAATCGTCGGTCGATTATTCGAAATGAGAATTAACTCGGCCTTTTCAAATAATTCACGTATATTTAGAATTTTCAAATCGATTTATTTCAATGGTTAAATTATTCGACAACACCAATTGTGTTCTTTATATAGTTTTCACACCAAACACATTCAACCATCAAACATCACATAAATCAAGCAAATTCAGTTTATTTCCATTCCATATCGCTTACGATATTTTATAACTATTTATCGCTATTTTTATTTATTTTAAAATAGCCATTTTATTCAAAACGACGCTTCGGGCCATAAGGCGGCCGTGGCGCTGTTTTTCTTCAGATTTGATTTACACATATCTGAAAATCTAACCGTTGGATCTTCACAAAATTTACATCATTAGAAAGGTCTTTTCAAAACGGATCCAACGGTTCCAGTTTCGGGAAAATCCGACGGTCGGATCTCCCGGTACACTCGTTTGAAATTTCGATTTCAAAATACGAACTGCAGCGTCTTTATTCGATTAAATATAATTATATTTATATATATAAATAAATATAATCGATTCTGGCGCTGTTTTTCTTCAAATTTGAATTAAACATTCCAGACAATCCAACCGTTGGATTTTTACAAGGTTGGTGCCGTTGGAAAGATTATTCCAAGGCGAACCCGACGGCTGAGATTTCGGGAAAATCCAATGGTCGGATTTCCCGTACTAGTCGTTTGAAATCACGGTTTCGAAATACGAACTGCACGGCTTCGTTTCGTTTTAATTTTATTTATATTTATATAGTTATATAAATATAGTTCATTCAATGATTTCTATATCGTTTTCACTTCAAAAATTTTTCTAACACCTTAAATTTTGGAAAAATTTCGCCATAACCTCCCCTGTACCGGGAGCGTCGGGAAATCGCAAATAGCGTCCCGGTCCTTCTAATCTCAAAAAGAAAAAGAAAAAGCCAAGCGGCTAGCCAACAGGCTCAAAATCATCACCCAAACAAATCAGTAAATGTGTACCTATTTGTCGGGCACAAATTTTATTCCTCTTCTCTAGCCCCTTTGCTATCACCTGTTCAATGAATATGCATGTACATATATATACAGTCCATATCATTTTTTTTTTTTTTTTCTATTCAACTTCATATTTGGTTTCTATTTGGTTTAAAAACACCATTCATTCTAACGTTACATAAATAGGTGCAAATCATTTCATTAGCTAATTAATGAATATTCCAACTCATATATGTTTATTTTGAACAAGTGGTTATTTTTAACACTTCACATTTCAACGATTTATGCATACAATAAAAAGGTGATTTTTATTGTAAAACAATTCATTTCAAAACACTATTTTTCTATATAGTTCATATAGTCGATAAAAGGTGATTTTTATTATCAAACAATTTATTTCAAAATATGAATACCATTCAACACATGAATTTCTAAACAACGGATGAATATCAATTCAACACATGAATGTTTTCAATAGTTTTTCTATATAGATAAAAATGTGATTTTTATTATCGAACAATTTATTTCAAAATATGAATACCATTCAACACATGAATTTCTAAACAACGGATGAATATCAATTCAACACATGAATGTTTTCAATAGTTTTTCTATATAGATAAAAATGTGATTTTTATTATCGAACAATTTATTTCAAAATATGAATACCATTCAACACATGAATTTCTAAACAACGGATGAATATCAATTCAACACATGAATGTTTTCAATAGTTTTTATATATAGATAAAAATGTGATTTTTATTATCGAACAATTTATTTCAAAATATGAATACCATTCAACACATGAATTTCTAAACAACGGATGAATATCAATTCAACACATGAATGTTTTCAATACAATGAATAAATATAGTTTAAGCATATGAAAATAATTCAAACACACAAATATTATTCAAAATTTCGGCAGCATAACGGCAGGGTAGTTACACCGGGACCGTCCCTAGTACGGCTCCTCGCTCTACCTTAAAACCTCGCGGTTTTTGACAATGGGGATCATGCATCTAGTTCGCACGCAGGCGGCATGTATATATTTATTTCATTTCCACAAACTAATCCTATGTGGTTTCAACCAAATATTTCACAACCACAAATGGGTATTTTTCAACCACCATCAACCAATATCAATCACAAACAATCCCAAACCATCATTCGCTATCAATCAAATTTTCACAACAATTTCAACCAATAAATATCGTCCATGGTTTATGGACGAGGGGCGTATATATATTTATATATAGCAATTCACTTTTACTTCACACATATATATATAAATTTTAAATCAGAAATCTCACCAATAGCTATCCAACTGCACGACTCTTCCTAATAGAAATCTTCGCCTTTTGTTGCTTTCACCCGTATTCTCTGCATAAGTAAAAATAGAATTTTTTTTACTATGCTACTCAATATATAAAAATATGATTTTTATTTCGGCTTTCAACATATAAAAATATGATTTTTACTTTTAACAAAATCCGTTTTCTAGTTTACAAATCATTTTAAAATCAGTTTTTATATTCTTTAAAATTTCAGTTTTTAACTTTTCAAGAAAACCAGTTTTTAAATATTTCTATAAATCTCAGTTTTAAACTTTATAAAAATTTCAGTTTTTAATTCTTTTATAAAAATGCAGTTTTTAGTTTCTTTTAAAAAAAACAGTTTTTTAAAATCTTTTAAAAATTCAGTTCTTTAAAATCTTTTAAAAAAACAGTTTTACTTTTAAAATGAAATCCAGTTTTTTCTGCTTTTAAAAATTCAGTTTTTATAACTTTAAAAATCAGGTTTTAAAATTCTTTTAAAAGAAATCAGTTTTAATCTTATAAATAAATCAGTTTTAACTTATAAATAAATCAGTTTTTTATTTATAAATAAATCAGTTTTTTATTTATAAATAAATCAGTTTTTATTTTTAAAAATTTCAGCTTCTAACTTTATAAAAATTCAGTTTAAAATACTTTTTAAAATCAGTTTAAAATACTTTATAAAATCAGTTTTATAAAATCTTTATAAGATAAATCAGTTTTAATTTTATAAAAATTCATTTTTAACAGAATAAAAATAAATATAAAATAAAAATCAAATTCTCACCTCAATCTGCGAGGGGGGGGGGATTGACAGCCAAGCTCGGCGGGGTGCTCGCGAATCAGCGTCGCGAACTGGGGGGGGTCTCGAATCGTTCGCGATGGAGGGAGGGGCTTCGGGTCTTCGTCGATGCAGGGCTTCGGGGTTCGAACGAGGGGCGGGAGGTCGACCGACTGGGCGGAGCGGTGGTGGTTGAGGGGTTCGGCGGTGGCTCGGCGAGGAGGGAGGCGGATCGAATCGATTTAGGTTTTAGGTTTTTTTTTTTTCTTCTTTTCCTTTCGTCTGAATCTAAATAAAAAAGGGGGGGGGCCAAGCGGGAGATAAGGAGGGAAGGGGATTAAATTATTATATTTTTTTTTATTATTTATTATTTAATTATTCAAAAAGTTGACTTTTACATACGACCTCGAAACGAGGCCCACCGCCTGTCGTCCATAGCGTTTAACCCCCATTCCGAACACAATGGGATATGTATCGTAAGCTGGTTTGATCGTTACAATCAGTTTCCTTTTGAATTTTCATTTAAATCACTATATTGAATTTTAAACGCACATTTCAAATTACCGGGGTCACATACTAACTAGAAAAATTCCAGAAAAATATTTTCTAGCTTCGTATTGACGATACGGTCCTAACAAAACTAGTTTCGTCGAATTCTGAGACCGTTTGAAAAATGGTCAATTTCCAGTCGATTAAAATCAACTGAAATCGGTCAAACGCGTTTTCCTTTGCCACGCTCACATATTGATTCGAAAAATTATGAAATTTGAAACCTAGCAATAACCTGACACTGCGGATCTAACAAAAGTGGTTTCGTCGAAATCCGAGGTCGTATGCAAAATGTCCATTTTTAAGGGCCTGAATTCCATAGCGACTATTCAGAATTTTCAATTGGACATACCTTTTGATTCCCGCTATCAAATTTCGATTGGTCGGATTTGTTAGAAAGATGTTCACTAACAGATTCAAATATTTTTGGTTTCACTAAAATCCGGATTGTTTTGCACCCGGTATATTCAATTGAAGTTTGAAATCGAATTATCGAACTACCGCGCCATTTTCAATTCTATATATAATTATAATTAATTATATTGGTTTTCAAATGTCGATTTCAACTCAGTTTTCATCGCCATTATTTAAAATATTTATTTTAAATATTTAAAATCCATTATTTTAGCCAATTTAAAAATTTTAAATTGGTTCAGATTTTCTGGGTCGTTACATAGGAGTTGTGTGAGGGCCAACCTAGGGATAGAGTTGGTAAATGTTGGGCGCAACATGCTATTCAATTCACCAACTGTCCAATGGAAGTCTTAAGCGTCATAGGTGTTCTACTATAATATCAGTTAAGTAATAACATGAGGCATCCAACGGAGGGGTCTTAAATGGCTATGTGCGGGCCTATCCTAAACCTTTACTAAGCGACGAGTTCCTACTTCTCATATTACTTGTGAGAATTTATATTTAAGAAAGTTGACAAATTAGGATGGGGTATGAGGTGGCTAGGGTCTGCCTTAGGGTCATAAGAGATCATGAGAATCCACCCATAATAAATATGTTAGAACGGGCCTTAAGCATCCGAGAATGTCCACCTCGTTGGGTCTCCACCCTAAATGCACCAATACAGGTCTTAAGTGGTTGATTCAGATATCCACCTCATTGGTTAAATATTACTTTGTATATGTGTGTGCTTGTGTGTTTCGTAGACATAGCTTGACATATATAACCTGCCAAATCTAGGGTATGACCTTTAAGCAAATATTATTTTTAATCACACGGGACTTTATATTATGCCTCCGCTCCTTAACATATCCAACAGGTCAATAAGGCGGGGTAGAGACTCGATGGAAGAAATGATGATGGAGCCTATTGATGGAGGATCCATAGCTATTAGGCATTATGGCAGTATTGTTATGTTGAGATAATTAATTCTGATGTACGTATTATTCCATGAGACTTGTTGTTTATGATGGTTTTAAACTAAAGTTCAACTATTTAGAGTTATTATATTTTATCCCTTCCGCTGTGTGAGATTCTGATTTTGTTTTAGTATGCTCTGTTATACCATTTCCTTATAAGAACCAAGGATCCGTTTAGAATGGCTCTAAATTTCGATCCACCTTTTTGGGTCGAAACTTTGGCCCATTCTGGACGGGTTGTTACATTTGGTATCAGAGCATAGGTTACCCGATTACAGGAAAATACATACGTATGAGAGGTGTACTTATTATTTTTAAAAAGGATTTTAGAAGGTTTTACTATATATATATATATATATATATATTAGTATATATGTATTTTTAAAGTACGCATATCTTTAGAAAAGAGCATCTGTAGGTCTTTCTAGGAAAGGCTTGACCTTAAATTCTAGAAATAATCTAGAGGCCATATAGTAATATAGCAAGACCTCTAAGCATTGGATGGTTATAAAATATGGAGAATGGAAAGGATTGAAACCTCCTTATTCAATAAGTGATAAATGGAAATTAATCGAATGAATCATTTATTATAGGAAAAAAAAGCATTCAAATAAATGTCCATTAGATGGACAATTAATATGGACCAAATTGAGAATTATGTCTGGTTTTGCTAAGAAACGGAAGTACATCTTTAATTATTGACATAAAATAGAGCCATAAATGTCTAAGATTCAGAGGAATGCTAAATGGTCAAAAAGGAAAGTATTAATGGATTTATTAAGACCATTTATAGGAATGAATATTTGGATGAGATATTAAAATTTCCATATGAATAAGCAATATTTAAACAGGTTTAAATGGACATAATGGACATCTTATAGGAATATGTAGGGATATGAGGAATTAAAGAATACAGAAGAAAAGAGTTAAGGTAAGATACCGACTTTTGTAAATGAAGATATCAACCTTTGTGAAAAGATTGCAGGTGTGGAAGGAGAATTGATAGAATAAACATGTTTCCTAATCGATAAAGAAATGTAAAGCCTACAATTATGATTTTTGACATACTGTCATTTTATTTTGAAAAATAGAAATTTTAACAAATATACTTCCGTAGAATAGTGTATCAAAAAATTTTAAACATAAGACAAGGAATATTTAGAAACCTATCAAGATAAGTTTTTGACATACTACAAATATATCTAAAAGGGGAAATTTTTGAAGAACTGTTTAACCTCTTGTATATGGACTAGAATTATATAATAATCACAATTGAAAAAAATTAGGGTTACAGATGTTCATTAGTTCTTTTGTTAGACAAACAATAAATATGAGTTTTTAGCGAAAACAAAGATGAAAAGGTTAATTTTAAATGTTTGCAAATAGAACTTTAATGCAAAGAAATTAAAGCAACAAGCACTGAACAATTCAAATGGTTAATGATGTAACGAGCTTTTAAAGCTTAGATTTGAAAATATTCTTTCCTTTAAAAATCCAGTACATATTGTGATATTAAAACGGTGTTTAATCAAAAAGGGAAAGATAACAAGACATATAAGCTTGATAAATTTAATTGTAATTGACATACTAAATTTAAAGGGAAAAGATAGTAAATTTATTGGGTAAGATTGAAATAATAAAATCCTTGTTAAATGAGAAGCATTTGAAGAGGTAGGGTTATTAAGAGTAGGATAAAGGATAAAAGACTATTCTAAGGAATTTATTTAGCAATTTGGAATTTATTTATGACCATTAAATTAATTTTTAAAAGATCTCTCATTGTGCAAACAAAAGAGTAATGAATAGTTATGTTCATTAATGACTTTCAATATATACATATATAAGAGTTTTAAGTTTAACGCTAAAATGAATGCAATGTAATGTTTCAAAATATATTAAAAATAAAAGAATAAACTGGAGATATAGATATGAATGAAAGAATTAATTGCTAATTAATTCAACGCTATGATATTTAGATCTCATTTTCAAATGAAAAATGAACGTCTATTTCAAAACAATTACTATATTGAAAATCTTTAAAATCGACGTTTAGTATATGAATAAAAGATGAGCCGTGGAATAAAGACATTATACTCTTAAATTAAGAGATTACGGGCAGATAATAAATATTTGTAAAACGTTAAAATTAAAATATTCAATTGGAAGATTTTACTAAATAAAGAAGTCTTTCAGTTTTAT
Organism: Allium sativum; assembly: GCA_030737875.1. Lineage (NCBI taxonomy): Eukaryota > Viridiplantae > Streptophyta > Magnoliopsida > Asparagales > Amaryllidaceae > Allium > Allium sativum. The sequence continues at coordinate 440,146,906 of CM060912.1, forward strand.
TGAGTAATGTTTCAAAAGAGTTATTATGAGAAGTCGTTACATATTTTTAAATTTTAATAATGAATGTCAATTAGACATTTTTAGGAAACTTGATTGTCGCCTAAATAAATTTTGACATTCGATCAAGATTTTATTTTATAGAATTAGCTTTTGTTTTCATGAAGAAACTCAAAATGTTTACCATTCCTATAAAGTGAAAATGGCAAGATATTCAACTTATCAGTAAATACAGGAATTGCAAAGGAAATTCATTTTTGCCCTTATTTTGACACATTGAGTGAGTGTTCTCAAAACTTTAGAAAGGGACAACAAATCTCTTATTGTAACATTTTTTGAATCTTTGAAAAAACAAACTTTATCAAAACTATGCATGCATTAATATTTTAGTCAGTAAGCAATAAAATGTGGAAAGTTGTTCTACTCTTAAAGACCAGAGATGTATGAACGTGTAGACAATGTTGTCAGAACATTACAAATCTAAAAAGAGCAGTAATAAAAAGAATCTATTTTTAAATTGGAAATTCAAAATTGTAATGCTTCAGCATTTAAAAAGGCATTAAAGGCGAATTTTTGGAATTCAAGGAAACCTTAACAAATTGTTTTCATAAATGGGATGTACATACATGCATATAAATGATAGTGGCATGCAAATTAATATGTTTAATATTACCATTGAGACTTATATTGTTACCAAAGAAATAAAATTTGGTTGTAAACTAATTTTCCGTGATAGTTTTTGGACTTAATAACTGTATCTAACGATTATCAATGTATATAAATTTAAAGACATAGGCAACGAAATTCTTACTTATGACTATTAATTTCTAATTTAGTAGGCAATTAATTTGTAATTAATAAGATTGGAAAGGAATCTTCGGGAACTGATTTAAAAGATGAATTGGTTTAAAGAAAAAATGGATATATTTCAAGCTTGAGGAACTCTTGAGGGAATTAAATAAGTTTTCAGGGAATGGTCTAGAGATATATATATACATATATTAATGAATCGACCACATTTATAAAGAGGACAAAGATGGAAGATTTAAAGGAATAAGTTGGCATTTCTTGGATTCAAAATGAAATATTAGAACTCAATGCTATTTCGACCATTTAATTGTAAGAGAGAAGCTTCCAAAATAATTTCTAGGCTGTGATCATTAGTGGTTCCACCGTATTGATTGGATAAAGGTATAAACGTGGTATAAGCAACAAATCCATTTTATGCATGAGACGTTGGGATTTAAAACCTTTACTAAATTCTTAAGATAAATGTGCAAGTAGAGGAAGAACCTCATAGGGACATTCAACCTAGTGTCTTACTATATATGGAACTTGGAAGTTAATGATGGAATTGGATTTATAACCTGCACTAAGGAAGTCTATTGGTCTTATGGTTTTGGAAATTTAGCTTCATGGAATGCCACCTTCAAGAATAAGAACATAAAATATGGGAATCGCATTAACCTTTTTAGTTTGAATATTACCATGTTTTGGTTTGTTTAAAGGTATTTGTTTAATTTTTATAAATTAGACCTTTTATTGTTATTAAAAAAGACTTTATTTAAAATTAAGAGTAATTTGCTCAAAATGGAAAAGATGCGATGTGTAATTTTTCGTGCAAGTTACACTATCCATCAAAAATAAAAATTAGCCATTCCTTGTAATTTTAAATATATCATTATCATTGCTAGGAAAATTTATTAAAATTATTTAAAAAATGGCCTTACTGGAATTTAATTTCCAGCAAATTAGAGCATAGAAAAATATTCTAGTCATTGGTATAGATTAGACATTAATTAATTAGATCTAGAGACTTGATGTAGGAAATTCTTTTTCGATCAAACTTCACTCAAAGACTGGAGAACTAAATGAAGACAGTCAAAGCTTTGGGGATACGAGGAAGAATTCACAGCATTGATCTCTTAGATAATAGGAATAATAGCAATATTTATAAGAGTATCATAATTATAATTTTGGTAATTAGTGGGCATTATTGAAGAACTTCAAGGAGTCTACTTAAAATATCAAAGTGTTCATGGGATGAACATTGACAAATTTCTACTCGGACTAAATTTGTGGTTAGACTCTAGAAAAAGTCTAATTTGATTAACCCAACTGTGGAGGGAAATGAGTCGATAGAATATTTTGGGTTTTCCCTAAGTTAGGGAGATATATGATATTATGAATTATAGGAGCCCATAACAGTTTTATGTTTGATAAAATACCTTCATGGTAAAGTGAATATTGGTAGGGCCCAATCAAGAAATGGGGACAATGACGGAACCTTAGGCGTTTCGTGCCACCATAGAAATTTTGGAGCATGGGACTTCAATATTCCGCAATACTTATTTAGTTTGGTTAGAGTACATAAGGAAGAAAAATTTGAGGAAAGGCATGAAAATATTAAAAAAAATAGCCTCCACCGAAAGTTTAGGAATTTTGGTTGCGAATTTGTTATTAGATTGGAGGTTAGGAGATGGCTACAACACAAATGCTCCAAACATTCATATAGAATTATATGCATGTTAAGGTATTTTGCATACATACCGCATCACTTATTATATATGCATGTTAGGATTGAGCTCACAATAGTAAGTCTATAGTGCATAATCACTATGAGTCATGGGTGCTTTATGGATGTATTTAAAATAACATTGGGTGTAGAGCGAGTTGTGTTTCCACCCCTTCAAACCGATTTCGGGACGAAATCTATTTTAATTGGGAGAGAATGTAACACCTCGTAAAAATATATCTAAAACAAATTAATATAATATATAAATGGGCTAAAAATGGAATTTTGCATCATTAAAAATTTGGGTATGAAAATATTTTACTTGTGTTTGTGATGAAATTTCGATACTTTTTCATATAAAATATGTTGAAAACGATGTTCGTATGAAGAAATTACAATTTAATGAAATCATACGGTAAATGTGTACATATATATATATATATATATATATGTGTGTGTGTGTGTGTGTGTGTGTGTGTGTATGTGTGTGTGTGTGTTTGAATTAATAAAATATATATCTAAGGGATATATGACATAATTTGATAATAATAACATTCCTTTAGGTAGATTTGGATTTCAAATATATAGATAAATAAAGGGACAAAGAATATGTGACATAAGGAAAAGAATTTGTAATAAAAGGAAAGCAATTGATTAATTAATTAACAACAAGCGCCACTAGGCTCATTGGGCATTTTTTTCCTATAAGCGGTCGACCGCCCTCATAGGTAGCGTCACCCGCCTGGTGCTTCAAATGCCCAGATTGGGCTTGTTTTGGTCAGGTTTTGGTGTTAATTTATAAATTTGAACAGCTAGGATTAAATCTTAATATTCCTATAGTTCTTATTTACACACACCTATAAATAACATGTGACAACCACCCATAACTCCCACACTTTACAAAGGAAATAGTGCAATAAAAGGCGTGCCATGCAGCTATGGACGATCATTAAGGTTGAAAAACACCAAACGGAACCTGTCGTATAACTCACAACGCATGGATAAAATATAATTAAATGTATACAACAGAATATAATAGTGAAGAACCATTGAATAGAATATCAAATTTTCATATCACCATGAAAATATCTCATGCAAACAACTATATCACATCTAAATCCATACAAAGAGCCTCAATACAGGTTCACTCAGAGGAACATACATCAGCGAAAACAACAAATATGTATAGAAGATAGCAATACGTCAGTCTTCAGCCCGTCGTCACTCAGCAACCTCATCCTCATCAAGATCTATTGCCTATCACCTAATCTGCCCATCCACAACATGAATGAACAACTCAAGGTAATGAGAGGGAAACATAAAACCTTCAGTCAGACAACAATCTTAATGAGCGATAAAACTTATCAACATCAAAAATAAGGTATATGGATGCTAGGCAGTTCAATCATCTGATCTGCCCAATACATCAACAAAATAGGATTCCCCAATCCCACTTCTCTTCCTTAACCTACGGTGAAATCCTTCCCTGAGAAATATAAAAGAAACAAACAGTAACATCCATAGCAACCAATTATCAAGCGTGGACCATCCTAATCAAGCTCAATATATCCAAAACACAAACCCCGAAGACCTAAACCAACATCAGATAAGCACCCAAAAAATATCTCCCTCCACTTCGAATAATACACACAAGACGATACAAGCAACAATAACATCCATGACTCTGACTATCACCATCTTCTTTGCCTTGAATCCATCGTTAATCGTATGACTGACCCGTCTTGCCTCCGTCAAGGGCTAATGGTAACCCCGGCTCTAGCAGAAACTACATACGACATCGTGACTCGTATCTAGGCCCATCGTGACTACCCAGGGTACTCGACTAATCACCTACTCTTTTGGGTTCCTCCATTATACCCTTGCTTTGAGTCCGCTATAACCTCCGAATAACGATGATCCTTCGTCTTCTCAACTTTAGTCGTCCACCTTGTCAACTGTCCATAAGCTCAAGCGCCTTCTCGAGCAAACCATTATCTACGAGCTCAAACCACCTTTTGACTCATCTTCATAAGCACATTGGATCATCCCATGATCAACGATCACTTAACCATGCTTCGAACATTCCACTTGAATTCACATCGAAGTTACGCCCATCGTCGAATCACCAAAAATCAACTTCACCTGATCAATATTTGATGGGTCGTCCCTGACTCATCTATGGATCGCCCAATGATCCATCTTCATGGATCAACCCACTTCAGACCCCTTCACTATTTTTCCAGCGACCTGCGATCGATACTACGGATCGCATCCACACCATCTATCTTGCACGATCCGAACGATCCAGGCACTACGATCCGTTTCCTATTGTGTCCCGGCCGACACAAAGTATACATGACTCGATCGCCACCCACACATTCCATTTCCTCTTCGTATCTTTGACCCAACCTATTTCATCAAAACAGGCCGACTCGATCCCCACATACGTGATCTGAATCTGGCCGACCCAATCTAAACACATGTGATTCGATCAACATTTGTGTGACCCGACCCATGCCAACGATCCAAGCCATTCAAACCAACCCGAGCCATACTATGGATCGCAACTGACCTGATCCACACTCCATGCGATCCATCTTCACACTATCCTTTTCACCAAGCTTTTCACATACCGCTTGACCAACTTAAGTTTTAACGATGAACATATATTCATACAATTCATCCAAAACATTCAATTTCGATCAAACAATCAATAATACTACAAACAATCATCACACAAACAATAACACAACAAATAATCATCATATAATCATACTAAATCATAAAATCATGATAAAATGATAAATGAATCAATAATTGGATCTAAACTTGCATAACCATATGATTTCAGTGTTAGCATATGAATTAACTGTTATAATTAGCTAGATTAGATAATATGGTGTGATCCAAATTCAAAATATACTTACATCAATTAGATGTAGGTGAATATAACTTGTATGAATGTAATTAAGATCGAACAAACCCATAACTTGATTGAATCCATGTGAGAAATGATTATCATTCACCATATCCACAAAATAGATTCAAATCAATGATTCCCAAATCCGTACAGCGAAGAATGACCTCCGAATTAATTCAATTGATGCGATCTACCCTTTCTCGATGTTGATCTTCAGTCCTAGTTCATAAATCTATGAACTGAAATGAAGTGGAGGTGTATTTTATTGGGCCGGAGAATCACAGGCACCTAACCAAATGAGAAATGAAGAGACTAAACAATTCTCTTTACCCTTGCCCTCCTATTTATAGCAAACAACCCCTAGCCTTAATGAGCCTCACCAATCAGCCCACTATTGACTAATTAGCTTGTCCAGAAACAAGCAACACTAAAACAGTGATTTCTCCCAAACCTCTCAGCCAAATTCTTAATGTGACCACTCTACGGAATTGGAAATACCATTTTGATCCAATGAGATCGATCCCAACTCCTGATTCAGTCCCATTCAAAAGTTATGATTTAAACAAAAATAATAGGGGCAAAATGGTCACAAACGTATGAATCAAGGACATGTCCCACATTCCCATGGACAACATATCAAAAGACGAGATCAATCCGACCCTTGGAGAATTAAAATAAAAATATTTTACCATCCTTGGAGAATCAGCCCACTAATGACTAGTCCCCACTTACAATCGTCATCATTCTCACCCTACCGTACCTTGACTAGCCTGACTACCTTCCTTTTAAGTTATTTCGTGTCGTTCCTCATAATGCGAAGCGGCTTACGAGGTCCCAAAACAACACGCTTGACTTCTAAGTCTTCATACTGAACCGGAGATACCACCACATTCGAATCATGCACACACTTCCATAGAAAAGACACAAGAAAAACATTGTGCACACTCGACATCTTCCCAGGTAAATCCAATCTATACGCGATCTTTCCAATTCGCTCGACTATCGAAAATGACCCAATGAATATTGGAGCCATTTTTCCTTTCCTTTCGAAGCAAACAACATTCTTTAAAGTTGAAACCTGAAAACCATATCACCAACATTGAATTCCAAATCCTTACGACGCTTATCGCCGTAACTTTTCTGACGATCTTGGGCTGCCTTCATTCATTGCTGAATGATATCGATACAATTTTATGTTTCTCTTATAATTTCTGGCCCAAGTATCAATTTATCTCTAGTTTCCAACCAACATGTTGGAGAACTACATGGTCTACCATATAACGCTTTGTATGGTGCCATCGCAATGCTCGATTGGTAACTGTTATTATAGAAAAACTCAAACAAATGTAGATGGTCTTTCCATGATCCCTCGAAATCTAATACACAAGCTTTGAGGAGATCTACTAGTACTCGATTGTAATATCCCATATTTTTATGGTATTATAATTAATTAATTTAATTATTTAAATAGTGATATAGAGATTTATATGGTTCTTTAATTAAATAATAGTGAATATATAATTAATATAAATAATAGAATAATATATTTATTTCTGAAATAGTCGGAAATAGTGAATTGGCGATATTGTGTGAACTGGACAATTCAAAATATATAATTAAGTTCAGAGTTGAATTATATTAACGAATATATTATATAAACGAAGTTTAAACATATAATTATAATTATAATCGAGCTCGTAATGGCGCGGCAGTTCGTTATTTGCGATTCGAACTTCAACTGAATATACAGAATCCGTTTTAAATCGGATTTATGTGAAACAAGAAACTTTCGGGGCTGGTGAAGTATATTTTTCTAATGGAAGAGAAAAATCGGGATTTCGTCATGTAGATTTTGATTTATGTCTAAATCAAATTTTCAAATAGTCGCTATGGAATTCCTTTATAATTTATAACGATTTATAAAAGGATTTCTATTTTTAATTGAATATCGATTTGACCCGGATTTGAAATATCGAATTATAACTCCATATATATTTATTTTAGAGCTGTATGATATTCTATTATGAATATATACGATAATATTTATTTATAAATATTTAATTCAATTATTTTTAAATATATTTAATATTTAAAAAGGGTTTATTTAGAGCTTTAAAAATAGCCAGTTTTGCAAACGACCTCCGTTTTCGATGAAACCAGTTTTGTTGGATCCGGAATATTAAATTATTGTTAGATTTCAAGTTTTGTGATTTTTGGAGTTCGTATGTGGCCGTATGGATTTTTAATTTGAAAAACAGTTAGTATTTTGACGGTTAAAAATACGTTGTGTGAGCAAACGGTGTCGGAATTCGTTGAAACCAGTTTTGTTGGGTCCGTAATGTCGAACTGTGGATGCATGCCCATTTTCATGATTTTTAGATATCGTGTGTAATCATGCTGATTTTTAGAGGACAAAGTGGACTATATAAACAAATATAAAAATTGACTGAGGCTTCTAATGGAAGCTAAAACTAGCCTATATATACCTTAACTTTTCTAACCCTAAGAATTTTTATTCCTTGGTCAAAGTGGTAGTCGTCGTTCCTTTTTCTTTCATCCTCACCAAAACGAAAATCATAAAATCCTCATAAAATCAAAGTTAAATTCAAAAATCCCCAAATTCATATTTTTGGAATCTCACATGGGGTAGCATCAAATCTGTACCACTATTGTTTGGATCGACGCTCGGATTTGGAGTTTGGCAAGGCAACAACGTGAGCTAGGGTTACAGTATTCAAGAGTCTTGAGCATCGAATTGGGAAATGAACTTCGTAGTTGGATTTGTGCTATTTTTTAGCACCTCATGTCATTGTTTGGTAAATTTCTGTGATTAAAACGATCGATACTTTCATGGAGCCATGGATGAGATGATTCGAACGCACTTCTATTAGTGAGCTCGAGGTAGATTTGACTGGTACGGGTTAGAAGAGGATCGGAGGAGATAATAATGGACATTTTTGTTTGAATTTCGGAGGAGTAAGGGTGTAGTATTTTAGAGATGAAATTGCAGCTACTCCTGTATATTCTTGCGTTTGATATGAGTGGAGAACGGAAATCATATGCTGATGTCGAGCTGTCCGATTTATGCATGAAGTTAGAGAGGATATGGAGAGAGTATTTTTGGATATTTCAGCTTGAATTTTAGTGGAGGAATTGATGGGTTTGGGTCTTTTTAAAATCGGTCATGGCAAAGAAGGTCATGGGTATCCTAGAGTGCGAAAATGGATTTGGAGAGGAAGGGTACTGTAGCAAGCGGGTTGAAGTAGGAATAGGCCGGAAATGGTTTGGGTAAGGCCCGGGTTCTTTTAATTAAAGTAAAGATTTATTTGAATGCTAGTTCAAATTTGTAAAATCGACAACTTTGTCATACGTTATCAGAGTCGAGTGAAACAAGATCCGTTGGGATCGTGTGGACGGTGACTACACAATGGAACTGACTGGGAATGGATTGGAGCTCGTTACAATTTATGGTGAAATAAATTGTCCGTTTGAATCAAAGATAATTAATCGTTATTTAATGATAATTGTCCAATGTGAGTAAAACTCACTAACTCTATCAGTTATATTTTTATATAACGTATTTTTAGAACTGATATATGATGGTTGATTGCTGTGTGTTGACTGTTTGGTTGAACTGCTAATTGATTGGTTGAAAATATCGATATAGTTTTATATATATATATCATTAATCAAATGTTGATTTTGTTTATCAGAATATTTCATATTGAAATGAAATTGATGTGAATTATATTGTGTAACATCTGTGGATGCAGGGAAACAGGTCGGAGGAATCCAACTGGATTCCTCAACATTTATTTTACTGTTTTTCATATATTGTTATATACGATGTGATATATAGTTTGCTGTTGATTATATATGTTTGAATGATACCGATCATTTTTATATGGTACGTTAAATACCATAAGGAATACTGGAATGTTAAAAAGGAAATTTTCAATGTTATATTGTAAAAGGAATATTTACAAAATCAAAAGATATTATAAAAAGAAACATTTTTCAAATAAATAGATTTTAAAAGAAATATTATTTGGAAAATAAAAATAGAATCGAAAATGAAATATTTGTAAAACATTTACAAATAGAATTTAAAAGAAATATTTATTTGTTAAATAAATAGAATTGAAAAGGAAATATTTATTTGTTAAATAAATAAAATTATAAAAGGAATATTTGTCTGGAAAATAAATAGGATTATAAAAGGGAATTAACGAGATATGTAATGACCCGCATTGTCAGAGGTATTATAATTAATTTATTTAATTATATAAATAGTGATTTAGGGAATTAAATAGTCGTTAACTAAATTATAGTGAATATTTAATTAAAATTAAATAATTAAATAATATATTTAATTCAGAAATAATCAAGAATATTGGAAATCACAATATTCTATGAACGGGGGCGTTCCTCAGATTTAATTCAGCTTAGAGTTGAATTATATTGACAAATATATTCAATCGACGTCAGTTTGAACGTAGAATTATAATATAATTAAAATCGAGCTCGAAATGGCGCTGTAGTTCGTAAATTGGCGATTCGAACTTCAACTGAATGTACAGGATTCGTTTTAAGCCGGATTTCTGTGAAACAAGAAACGTATGGAGCTGGTGGAGTATATCTTTCTAGTGGAAGAGAAAAATCGGGATTTCGTCGTGTAGATTTTGAGGTATGTCCAAATCAAATTTCAGAAAAGTCGCTGTGGAATTCCTTTATAATTTGCGACGCTTTATTTACGTTATAAAAGGATTTTTGATATAAACCGAATATCGATAAATCTAAAATCTGAAATATCAAACTGTAAATTCTGATATAATATTTTGGAGCTGTACGATATTATATGTGAAGATATACAATAATATAAATTTATTTATAGTTAATTTAATTATATTTAAATATATTTATATATTTAAATGGGTCATTCAGAGCTTTAAAAATAGCCGGTTTTGCAAATGAAGTCGGAATTCGACGAAACTAGTTTTGTTGGATCCGCAATATCAAATAGTTGTTAGATTTCCAGTTTCGTGATTTTTAGAGTCATTGTGTGGCCGTACGGATTTTTAGAGTGAGAGACAGTCAGTTTTTCGACAGTTAAAAATACGCTGTGTGAGCATACGAAGTCGGAAATTGACGAAACCAGTTTCGTTGGGACCGTAATGTCAAACTGTAGCTGCATGTCCAGTTTCGTGATTTTTGGGCATCGTGTGTGATCACACGGATTTTTAGAACGAGAAAAATATATAACAGAAAATAAAACAAAAATATCTCATCAAAAATATCTTCACCAAATTTTCTATAAATACCCCTCAACACCCCTTAAGACCTAATGCCTCATTCTCTCAAAGTCAACACAGCAAAAATTTCCGCCGCATCAAAATTCCTCTTACAGGAAACCATCAAAAGTTATAAAATCCCAATCAAAGCAAAGTAAAATCTATAAATCCATGTGTTTATATCTTTGGGTTCAGCATCGGATGGGCTTCGATATGGTACCTATTTTGCTGGGCTCGGTCGTATTTTAGGATGCTGGGAAATTCACAGCGTGGATAGCGTGAGGTTAGGGTTGCTAAATCTTCGGGTTTTGAGCAATCGTTAGAGGATATAAGGGGTATAGTTGGATTGGTGAAGACAAATGGCACTTGCGCCTATTTTCTGATGGGATTTGGTGGATATTGATGTCGATGTTTACCTGGGTATCATGAGGACCAGCACAAAGTCGAAGAGGGTAGAAACCGTGCGAGCTGAAGGAAATGGTTATGGGGAGGAGCGGATTTTGGTGAGGAGTTAAATGGTCGTGGTTGCGAGGTCGGTTGGTGGTCGAGGTGGGAAAGGTGGATGGTCAAAGCGGCGGTCATGGCCATTTCCATTTCACTGAAGCCGCGTCTGAAGGATGAGGAGGAAAGGAGTACATGGGCTTGGTTTATACGGTGGTATATGGGCCTTATAAAATGAAAAAGGGTAAAGCTCAATTAAATGGTTGACTAAAGTTTAATTTCATTAAAATAGTGTATTAACTTTAACTAGTCGTATCTTCTACATACGATATCAGATTGAAGAACCGTAAGTTGCGTTGGGACCGTATGGACGAGAGCTTCACAATGAAGCTGACTAGAAGTGGATTGGGGCTCGTATGAATTTACGGCGAAATAAATTGTTTGATTCAAATCAAATAACAGTTTATCGTTCTTTAACGATGAACTGCAAATGTGAGTAAAACTCACCAACTCTGAACAGTTATATTTTTATAATGTATTTTTAGAACTGTTAATCATCTGTTGATTGTTGTGTGTTGGTTGATTGATTGAACTGCTAGTCAGTTAGTGAAAATCATATATATATATATATATATATGTAATTATATATATATAAACCGTTAATATTTATATATTGATTCTGCTATCAGAATAATTTATATTGAACTGAAAGTGATGATAATCATATTGTGTAACATCTGTGGATGCAGGGAGACAGGTTGGAGGAATCCGACTGGATTCCTCAACAGTTATTTTATTGTTTTTCATATATTGTTATATGATGTGATATAAAATTTGTGGGTGATTATATGTGCTTGGACGATATTGAACATCGTGATTTGATATGATTGAATACCATAACATACCGAAATGTTGATAAGGGGATTTTCAAAGTGATATTGAAAATAGAATATTTATAAAATGGGATATTTATAAATAAGAGATATTTACAAAGTGGAATATTTATAAATAAGAAATGTTTATAAATTGGAATATTTATAAATAGGAGATATTCAAAAAGTAAATAATTACAAACCATTTTCTTTTTGGATGGAAAGGCCTGTGTGGCGGGTTTGGGTATTTTCCCGATGCTCCCGTTACAAAGGAGGTTATGGCGAATTTTTCAGAGAATTTAAGGAGTTAGAATATTTCAAGAATAAATTTGAAAAGGAAATATTTGTAAACCATTTACAAATAGAATTGAAAAGGAAACGTTATAAAAAGGAAATCATTTTTAAAGTGTAGAACCGTTATTTAAAAGTAAATCTTTTCAAATGAATAAAACGTTGTTAAAAAGGAAATCTTTATAAAGTGAATAAAATAAATCGAATATGGTATTCGAAAGTTAGTAAAACGAATAAGCTATTCGAAGGGAGTAAATCGAATATGGTATTCGAAAGTTAGTAAAACGAATATGCTATTCGAAAGGGGTTAGTCGAGTCGAGTTAGTTGAATAGAGTTAACTAGTTCAGTAGAGTTAACCAGTTCAGTAGGGTTAACCAGTTCAGTAGAGTTAACCAGTTCAGTAGAGTTAACCAGTTCAGTAGAGATAACCAGTTCAGTAGAGTCAACCAGTTCAGTAGAGATAACCAGTTCAGTAGAGTTAACCAGTTCAATAGGGTTAACCAGAAAGTTAACTAAGTCAAGTTAACCAGTAAGTTAAGTAAGTCAAGTTAACCAGTGAGTTAAGTAAGTCAAGTTAACCAGTGAGTTAAGTAAGTCAAGTTAACCAGTGAGTTAAGTAAGTCAAGTTAACCAGTTGGGTTAAGTAAGTCAAGTTAACCTGTGAGTTAAGTAAGTCAAGTTAACCAGTTGAGTTAAGTAAGTCGAGTTAATCAAGTCGAGTTGATCAAGTTAGAATTACTCAGTTAGAGTTAATCGATTAGAGTTAAAACGAACTAGAGTTAATCAAATATAGTTATTTGAGATAGGGTTAGTCAAACATAGTATTCAAGGTAAGTTGTCATCTCGTACGACTGCTAGCGAAATTCGTAGGGCTACAGATAGCCTAAGGCGGTCGGATGTTTCCTGAGGGAATCAGGTGTAACCATTTGTGATCGCTGCGATCTAGAGTCAAACGAATGGAGTTAAATCGAATATATTATTCGATAGGAGTTAATCAAGTTGAGTTAAATAAAACCAAGTTAGTCGAGCCTAGGTTAATCGAATCGAATTGGTCGAACCAAGTAAGTCGAGTTAGTCGAGTCAAGTTAAGTTAGTCGAGTTAGTCGAGTTAAGTTCGTCGAGTTAAATTAATCGATGTTAGTTTCATCAAAAGGAGTTATCAATGTTAGTTTCATCGAAAGGAGTTATCGATTTTGGTTTGATCGAAGTGAGATTTATCGAATAAGAGTTATTCGAAAAGAGATTATCGAATATAGTTTATTCAAAAGTGAGATTTTCAGATATGAGATATTTGAAAAGAAAGAGTTATCAAATATTAGTTATTCGAAGAGAGATTATCGAATATCGTTTATTCGAGAAGGAGTAATCAAATATAGTATATTCGAAAGGAAGGAGTTAATCGAATATAGGTTTTCGAAGAAGAGTTAATCAAATAGAGATTTCTCGAAGAGAGCTAATCGGCGAATTCGATTATATCGAATTTGGGAAAGTACTTATACTTTCCAGTGTTTAAATAGAGATTTATTTATTTATAAATAAATAAGTGGTAGGTTAATTATTCACTAATAAGAATAGAAGTTATAATTAAAGTTAGATAATTCGAAAGTAGGGATTATAACGTTATCGTTATAACCAATGTTTTAAATATAGAAGTGGGTTCGTAAAATTGAATCCGAGAAAGGCATAAAGAAGTTGTTAAAGATTAAAAGATAAACTTTGACCATTTCTAAGTTATAACGTTGTTCAGTTAAGGTCTGAGAGGTAATTATACCCCAACTTGAGTGACTTCCTTCTTGACTAAGAAATGGTAAGGTTTGATCGTAAAGGAGTTTTGGAAATGTTTTCCAAACGAGAATCAGAAATGTTTTCTGATAAAAGAAAATAAGAAATATTGAATATAGGGAAACATGAGATAAGTAAATAAATGAACTGAAGAGATTTATGTTAAATGATGTTTGTTCGATATAATTTCCATCTGGAAATAATATCGTTGTTTGCACACTTGTTTTTCTTTGATAGTTAACTCACAGACTATCGAAGTTTTTGACCATTTTAACGTTGTTAATATGGAGAGACCGGTTGGATTATTATCCAAAGAACCACTCTGTATTGGCATAAGCGTTGCGAATCATATATGCCAAAGAAAATTGAAGACGGAGTAAAATGCAAGGGCTGTTGTATAAGTCTTAGATAACAGTGACTAAGATGGATATACTGAATAGTGCCTTCGGTTTGTCCAGTCCCAGGACAACTTGTATGGACGAAGGTCTGACATAGTATATCCAATGGATCGCGTAAGTTGATTTGTTCAAACGTATTCACTTTTGGTGGCGGAGGAATTCGTTTCTCTTAGCTGTATACCCGTGTTATTTTTGGATAAGTCAATTTGCGATTTGGCGGGTATGACGATGTGACATTCTAAGTGAAAGATGATGACTTGTATGAATGAATGTATGACAGAGTATTTCCAGAAAGGTCACGTACATTGATTTCTTCAACCGTACCAAGAGTGGAAGCGGAGAAGGAAACTTCTTTAGCTAACACGTAATGTACTGTTGTAGACGCCAATTAGTGATTTTCGATGGATCTGATAATGTGGAATTTGAAGTGAATCTGGTGTAATGATAAAGCGTAGCTTCTAGCCTCATCAACCGGTAAATGACAGAAATCGGGCAGGCAGCATGGCTAAGTCGGTCGCACCGAAGTAGGGTGTATAATCACCTATCTAGAGAATATTCATTTGTTTCTTAAATCTATCAATGTTGTCCCATATATATACGGGAACGGTTGCTGATCCCAACCGTTGGTGATGTACATTCGATACACTCAAGCGAAATGAGTGATCGGTCATGTGTGGCTGAGTTGCAAGATGTTCTTGTTGAACTCCAGTGTATCGTTCCTAGAGTACACTGATCGGAAGGTGGTTCCATACCTTGTCATAGTTGGAAATCCATTACCCAATACGTGCTTGCGGTTTTGATTGTATACTATATATGTAGAACGTGAGATGAAAGCGTTTCTGCTAGATGATTATTATATTGTGGTTGATAGACATTATTATAATATCAAAAGGTTTTTGATATAAAGATATTTTGGATTCTCATAAGGGAAAAACACGTTCCGTTATACGGCGTGGTCTTATGAGATATCGTTTACTTGTTCAACTGTTTTTAAACTGTTTTACTCATACCAGTCCCATGACTGACCCGGAGTTTACTTTGTTGATTTCCCTAAACTCTTGGGTGCCCAATTTTGTACGGGCAGTCAAGTAGTCATGATTTTACAGATATACTTAGAGAGCTTGGAGCAGGAGGCTTCAAGATCATATAGCTATAGTTTAATTCTGCCGTGTTATAAGTGTTGTACTCTGATAAGTGCTATTGTATACATAACTGTTATATTCCAAAGTTATGTTATCTATTATATGTTATTCGTTCCGCTGTGAGGTTCGTGTTACTCTGATGTTGTGTTCTTCTTCTTCTTCTATTCTAAGTTTCTATCTTATCTATTCTCACCCTCTATCTTCTTTCTATTAGTTTCTTGAATTTCCAGTGCAATTTGGGGTTGGACTTGTGTTATTTAGTCAGCTCAAATTGGTCCGGATTTTCGGGTCACTACAAGAAATAAAAGAGTTATGAGAAGATTGTTTAAAGTGGATATTAAATAGAGTTAATCGAATATAGTTAATCGATTAGAGTTAATTGATCAGAGTTAATCGATTAGAGTTAATTGAATAGAGTTATCAAATAGAGTAAATCAAATAGAGTTAATCGATTAGAGTTAATTGAATAGAGTTAATCAAATAGAGTTAATTGATTAGATTTAATAGATTAGAGTTAATTGAACAGAGTTATCGATTAGAGTTAATCGAATAGAGTTATTCGATTAGAGTTATTGAATAGAGTTAATTGAATAGAGTTATCGATTAGAATTAATTAAATAGAGTTAAAGGAGTTATTCGAATAGAGTTAAAGGAGTTAATCGTATATAGTTTATTTGAAGGTAGTTAATCGAATATAGTTTATTCGATGGGAGTTAATCGAATATAGTTTATTCGAAAGGAGTTAATCGATTAGAGTTAATCGAATAGAGTTAATTAAAAGAGTTAATCGATTAGAGTTATTCGAAATAGAGTTAATCGAATAGAGTTGGTCGAATAAGAATTAATCGAATATAGTTTATTCGAAAGGAGTTATCGAATATAGTTTATTCGAAAGGAGTTATCGAATATAGTTTATTCGAAAGGAATTAATCGAATATAGTTGATTCGAAAGGAGTTAATCGAATATAGTTTATTCGAAAGGAGTTAATCGGATATAGTTGATTCGAAAGGAGTTAATCGAATATAGTTTATTCGAAAAGGAGTTATCGAATAGAGATTATTCGAAAGAGAGTTATACGTTGAAATTCGATTATATCGATTTCGAGAAAGTACTATGTACTTTCTGATTTTTAATCAAGATTTATTTATTTAGTTATAAATTGTCTATTTAGTTATTTAGTTAAATTTAAGGAATAAAAGTTATATTTTGAAGTTAGATATTTCAGAATTTAGGATTATAACGCTATAGTTATAATCAGTATTTTTAATAAAGAAGTGGATTCGTAAATAGAATCCGAGAGTACGTAAGGAAGTTTGTTAAAGATTTAAAAGGAGAACTTTGTCTATTTCGCGGTTAGAAATGTGGCTCAGTTAAGGTCTGAGAGGTAGTTATACCCCAACTTGATTGACTCCAATTTTAACTAAGGAATGGTTAAGGTTCGATAGTGAAGGTTGATTAAGTGAATTTAGTTAATGAAGGTAATGGTTTGAGTGGGCACAACGATGTTTTATTTAAACATCTGTTTAAATCCAATGTAGAAGTTTTGGAAATGTTTTCCAATGTTAATAATGTATATTTTCTAAATTTAAAAAATAAGAAATGTTGAATATATGTAAATAGGTAATGGAAAATGATAAATTAATGATAAATGAACTAAAGAGATAAAAAGATGATTGATGATTGATCGATAGAATTTCCATTTGGAAATAATATCGTTGTTTGCACACGTGTTTTTCTTTGATAGTTAACTCACCGACTATCGAAGTTTTTGACCATTTTTCCATCGTCAATACGGAGAGACCGGGATCAGATTCATTATCTGAAAACCACTCTATATGGGCATTAGCATTGCGAATCAAATATGATGAAGATAATTGAAGACGGAGTTATGCGAGGGTTGTCCTGTTTACATAATAGTGCCTTCGGTTTGTCCAGTCCCAGGACGACCTGTATGGAAGAATGTCTGATAGAGTATATTTAATAGATCGCGTAAGTTGGTCTCTTCAAACGTATTTACGCTTGGTGGCGGAGGAATTCGTTTCTCTTAGCTGTATACTCGTTGTATTTTTGGGGAAATCAATTTGTGATTTGGCGGGTAGGACGATGTGACATTCAAAGTGAATAATTGTGTGATCTTTCAAAGATAAGTGTGGCCTCTAGCCTCACAACCGGGAAACGACAAAAATCGGGCAGGCAGCATGGCTATATGGGTTGCTTCCATTAGGGTGTATTATCACCTATCTAGAGATATTCATTTCATTCTTTAATCTATTCGATGTTGTCCCATTCGGGAAACGGTTGCTGATCCCAATCGTTGGTGATATACATTCGATACACTCAAGCGAAATGAGTGGTCGGTCATGTGTGGCCGGGTTGCAAGATGTTCTTGTTGAACCAAGTGTATTCCTCTCTAGAGGTACACTATCAGAAGGTGGTTCCATACCTTGTCATAGTTGGAAATCCATTATCCAATAAGTGCTCGCGGTTTTGATTGTATACTACGTATGTAGAACGTGAGATGAAAGCGTTTCTGCTAGTTGATTATTATATTGTGGTTGATAGACACTATTATATATCAAAATAATTTTGATATAAAGACAATTTTGGATTCTCATAAGGGAAAACCCGTTCCGTTATACGGCGTGGTCTTATGAGATATCGTTTAAATTGCTCAAACTGTTTTAGACTGTTTTACTCACACCAGTCCCATGACTGACCCAGAGTTTGTTTTGTTTTGTTTTCCCTAAACTCTTGGGTGCCCAATTTTGTACGGGCAGTCAAGTAGTCATGATTTTGCAGATATACTTGGAGAGCTTGGAACAGGAGGCTTTAGGATTATATAGCTATAGTTATTTCCGCTATGTTGAAAGTGTTATACTCTGATAATGTTACTGTATACATATACTGATTTTATTTCAAAATTATGTATCTATTATATGTTGTTCGTTCCGCTGTGAGATTCGTATTTACTCTGATGTTGTATGTTCTTCTCCTTCTATTCTAAGTTTCTATCTTATCTATTCTCACCCTCTAATTTCTTTCATGGACTATCCGGTATTTCCGATGCTTGAATGGTCAACATTGGGATTTATGTCGAGTACTCAGGATCGCGAAAACCCGTGTCGTTACAGTGGTATCAGAGCTGAAGGTTAAGTTATTACCTTGGCTCTGTGGCGTGACTCAGTAGATATGGGGTTAGTAATACCCTAAATTGAGTTTGAGTGTATATATATACGAGTGAACGTATTTGTTATTTGATATAAAATGGTTTTATATAGTGAATATTTGTTGGTTGTGTTGTTTATGAGTTCTGGTCGATCAGTTTAATCCACTGTATCGGTTGGGGTTTATAAACACTCGAATACGATGAACCGACACATTATGTTTTGAAAAGAGGGTAAACGAAATAATTTTACCCAAATTTATTTTTTTTTGATATAAAGGATTTATATTGGAATGATTATAATATATTGGATATATTGGTTGTTATTATAATCGAGTAAGATTATAAATTAAACGGTTATGTAAATAACCAATTAGAATTCATATAAGTGAAGTATATGATATCAGATGAATTAAATCTGAATTAAAATCAGAATTGGAATTTAAAATTCCAAAAATATGAATAAGTGTTTGTAAATGAATCAGGGTTAAATATATGTTAATTTTAAAATCCTGGGAGATTTTAAATTGTTTTAAAGCACTGTAAATGGTATTTTGAAATGAATTTCAAAATGAAAGTATTTAGATACGGTTTTGAAAGTGATATAGTATTGTACTCACTTCGATAGCTGGAAAATAGATTATGATGATGATTACGACATCATTGGTTTTCATTTTCGAGTTGTAAGTGACAGATTACTACCAAATATTTTGTTTTTGAATTGTTTTGTGAAAAGAAAGTTGTTTTGAATCCCGAAAAGGGATATCTGGTTTTAGAAAAGCTAAACTGTTTGAAAATCCCTGGGAAAGATTGTTTGAATTAAAACAAATTAAATTAGAATTTGTAAAAGCAAATAGAAATTGAATTGAAACCAATTAAGTGGAAAATGAATTGAGATAGAAAATATCGAATTAGATTGGATTAGAGATAATCCGAAATGGAATTGGAGTGGTAAGTTAGGAGATGAAATGAATATTGGAATCTAAATTAAGAACAGATATTGATTGGAAATTGGTTGAGATGACATTGGTATATGCAGAATTGGTAGCGGATGTAAAGGATATAATTATATGCCCGACCAAAAAGGTACACGTTTATATTCATATGAGTTTGATGAGTTATGAGCCGATTTGGCAAGTCGCTTGGCGTTTTGATTTTCTTTTGGGTTGGAGAAGGCCTAGAGAAGCGAGTTGGAGTTTGAGCTATTGACCGGTACAAAGGAGGTGCTGGCGAAATTTTTGAGAAATTTCGGGTGTTAGAAAATTTTCAGAGTTTATGGAAATTTTCGTTAGTAGGAATAAATTTAGTTGAAATTGATTGGTACAGTGAAACTGAAGTTAAAGAAGTAAAAATAATTTTTAACCCAGTCAATAGGGTTTGTTTTCTACCTTAGCAATTTCGAGGACGAAATTATATTAAGGGGGAAGAATGTAATGTCCCGTATTTTTACGGTATTATAATTAATAATTTAATTATTTAAATAGTGATTTAGAGATTTATATGGTTGTTTAATCAAATAATAGTGAATATTTAATTAATATAAATAATAGAATAACATATTTATTTCTGAAATAGTCGGAAATAGTGAATTGACGATATTGTGTGAACTGGACAATTCAAAATATATAATTCAGTTCAGAATTGAATTATATTAATGAATATATTATATAAACGAAGTTTGAACGTATAATTATATTGTAATTATAATCGAGCTCGAAATGGCGCGACAGTTCATTATTTGGCAATTCAAACTTCAATTGAATATACAGAATCTGTTTTAAATCGGATTTCTGTGAAACAAGAAATGTTCGGGGCTGGTGAAGTATATTTTTCTAATGGAAGAGAAAAATCGGGATCTCGTCGTATAGATTTTAATTTATGTCCAAATCAAATTTTCGAATAGTCGCCATGGAATTCCTTTATAATTTGGAGCTGTATGATATTCTATTTATAACTCCATATATATTTATTTTTGAGCTGTATGATATTCTATTGTGAATATATATGATAATATTTATTTATAAATATTTAATTCAATTATTATTAAATATATTTAATATTTAAAAAGGGTTTATTTAGAGCTTTAAAAATAGCCAGTTTTGCAAACGACCTCCGTTTTCGACGAAACCAGTTTTGTTGGATCCGGAATATTAAATTATTGTTAGTTCAAGTTTCGTGATTTTTGGAGTCCGTATGTGGCCATACGGATTTTTAATGTGAAAAACTGTCAGTATTTTGATGGTTAAAAATACGCTGTGTGAGCAAATGGAGTCGGAATTCGAAGAGACCAGTTTTGTTGGGTCCGTAATGTCGAACTGTAGTTGCATGCTCATTTTCATGATTTTTAGATATCGTGTGTGATCATGTTGATTTTTAGAGGACAAAGTGGACTATATAAACAAATATAAAAATTGATCGAGCCTTTTAATGGAAGCTAAAACTAGCCTATATATACTCTAACTTTTCTAACCCTAAGAATTTTTATTCCTTGGTCAAAGTGGTAGCAGTCGTTCCTTTTTCTTTCATCCTCACCAAAACGAAAATCATAAAATCCTCATAAAATCAAAATTAAATTTATAAATCCCCAAATTCATATTTTTGGAATCTCGCTTGGGGTAGCATCAAATTTGTACCACTATTGTTTGGATCGACGCTCAGATTTGGAGTTCGGTAAGGCAACAACGTGAGCTAGGGTTACAGTATTCAAGAGTCTTCAGCATCAAATTGAGAAATGAACTTCGTAATTGGATCTGTGCTGTGATTTAGCACCTCATGTCATTGTTTGGTAAATTTCTGTGATTAAAACGGTCGATATTTTCATGGAGCCGTGGATGAGATTATTCGAACGCACTTCTATTGGTAAGCTCGAGGTAGATTTGACTGGTACGGGTTAGAAGAGGGATCGGAGGAGATAATAATGGACATTTTTGTTTGAATTTCGGAGGAGTAAGGGTGTAGTATTTTGGAGATGAAATTGCCGCTACTCCTGTATTTTCTTGCGTTCGATATGAGTGGAGAACGGAAATCATATGCTGATGTCGAGCTGTTCGATTTATGCATGAAGTTAGAGAGGATATAGAGAGAGGATTTGTGGATATTTCAGCTTGAATTTTAGTGGAGGAATTGATGGGTTTGGGTCTTTTTAAAATCGGTCATGGGTATCCTGGAGTGCGAAAACGGATTTGGAGAGGAAGGGTACTGTAGCAAGCGGGTTGAAGTAGGAATGGGCCGGAAATGGTTTGGGTAAGGCCCGAGTTCTTTTAATTAAAGTAAAGATTTATTTGAATGCTAGTTCAAATTTGTAAAATCGACAACTTTGTCATACGTTATCAGAATCAAGTAAAACAAGATCCATTGGGATCGTGTGGATGGTGGCTATACAATGAACTGACTGGGAGTGGATTGGAGCTCGTTACAATTTATGGCGAAATAAATTGTCCGTCTGAATCAAAGATAGTTAATCGTTATTTAACGATAACTATCCAATGTGAGTAAAACTCACCAACTCTATTAGTTATATTTTTATATAACGTATTTTTAGAACTGATAGATGATGGTTGATTGTTATGTGTTGACTGCTTGGTTGAACTGCTAATTGATTGGTTGAAAATATCGATATAGTTATATATATATATATATATATCGTTAATCAAATGTTGATTTTGTTTATCAGAATATTTCATATTGAAATGAAATTGATGTGAATTATATTGTGTAACATTTGTGGATGCAGGGAAACAGGTCGGAGGAGTCCAACTGGATTCCTCAGCATTTATTTTACTGTTTTTCATATATTGTTATATACGCTGTGATATATAGTCTGATGTTGATTATATATGTTTGAATGATACCGATCATTGTTATATGGTATGTTAAATACCATAAGGACAACTGGAATGTTAAAAAGGAAATTTTCAATGTTATATTAAAAAAGAAATGTTTATAAAATCAAAAGATTTTATAAAAAGAAACATTTTTCAAATAAATATATTTTAAAAGTAATAATTATTTGAAAAATAAAAATAGAATCGAAAAGGAAATATTTGTAAAACATTTACAAATAGAATTTAAAAGAAATATTTATTTGTTAAATAAATAGAATTGAAAAGGAAATATTTATTTGTTAAATAAATAAAATTATAAAAGGAATATTTGTTTGGAAAATAAATAGGATTATAAAAGGGAACTAATGAGATATAAAAGAGTTATGAGAAGATTGTTTAAAGTGGATATTAAATAGAGTTAATTGAATAGAGTTAATCGATTAGAGTTAATTGATTAGAGTTAATCAATTAGAGTTAATTGATTAGAGTTATCGAATAGAGTTAATCAAATAGAGTTAATCGATTAGAGTTAATTGAATAGAGTTAATCAAATAGAGTTTATTGATTAGAGTTAATCGATTAGAGTTAACTGAATAGAGTTATCGATTAGAGTTAATCGAATAGAGTTAATCGATTAGAGTTATTGAATAGAGTTAATTGAATAGAGTTATCTCAAATAGAGTCAAACGGTTAGTGAGCGACTTCTTCATATACAATTCCTCCAACTTCTCCCAAATACCTTTAGCGGTAGTCTCACCACTAATTTTGGAGATCACATTCTCCCCCATAGCAAGTTGAAGAGTAGTGTAAGCCCATTCCTCCATCTCCTCTCTCTCAACATCTGAGATATCACTTGGCAATAAGTGAGTGTCAAAAACCACTTGGTGCACCCGATTCCGCCTAAGAACCGCTTTCATTTTCCACTGCCACTTCTCAAAGTCATTATCACCATTCCGCTTGTCAACTACCAATCGAGAACCCGACGCCACATACGAACCCCGTACATAAGGCGCCACACTATTCGGACTTTCGGTTGAAGGACTTACCGAGCTATTACCTGTATCCGACATTTTCACAAACATCTAACAAGCACCAATTGCTCTGATACCAACTGTTGGAACCGTTGTGATTAATCCGATTCAAGACCACTCGAATCAAATATCTAAAACACAAGCACTAGCGGAAGGCTAGATCGTTGTTAGACTTGCAAAAACAACCAAAACCAATAACTCTAGTCACCAAATAATGATCAACCAATCACGAACAATCCAAATCTCAATCACAAGATAGAAACTGATGACAATAGTAGCAAAAATAATTCACACAAGGATTTATAGTGGTTCCACTAACATCTTGTTAGTGTACATCCACCTTGGAGAGAGTATTTTATTACCACGATGAAAGGAATACAAGAGTTTGATCCAATGATCACTATATTTCAATATAGAAAAGAGTTTGAGGAGAATAGAATTGAAGAATTGGAATTAGGTTATAAACCTTAATTCATCCTTGAGAATAAACCCTTGATTTCAATCAAGTTTTCAAGCTCTTGATCCTTGCCTTTTGAAAGCCAGAGGATAGCTTATATAGGCATAGAGAAATATATGGAAATTCCCGAAATTTCCTTTAGATCTGAAATACCCGAAATTACCTCTAGATCCGAAATATCCGAAATTCCCGAAATTTCCTCCAGATTCGAAATACCCGAAATTTCCTCCAGATCCGAAATTTCCTTCAGATCCGAAATTTCCTCTTCAATCTAACACATAATATCGCATGCATATATGTTGAAAAAAAAAATTATATTATTATTTGAATTTGATTCCATTCTTAAAATTTTAATTCAAATAATAAACTTTTAATTTTGAGTAATTTATTTGCGAAATCTATTGGAATGAAATTTTTTTAAAAACTTCGGTTTTGATCAAAATTTGAATTTAATCTGAAATTTAAAAGTTTTAAAATCCAATTTTTTTATGAATCTCTACTGAATTCTAGTTGTCTATCAATCTTCATTTCATCGAAATTCATTTTTGTTTGCTCAAAAACCTCGATTTATGCTACAAAATTTGCTATAAAATTGCACACAGAGAAGGTTTGTGCGTTCAAATTTGAATTCTTTCTCAGCCTTCTTGGTAAAGTTTCAGTGCCACATCGCTATGGTGTTAATTATACGTTCAGAATTTTTGCAGCCTCCTGGTGAGTTTATAACAGGCACTCTTCTCTTTGAAATTCTTCGTTCTTTACCATATTTTCTGTATCCCTTCTCCTTCCTTTGCAAATCAAATTCTCAGCAAATCTCATATAATCTAATCCTAAATCTTATTACTAAACTCAATTTTATTTTCTATTTCTCAAATTCTAAATCAAACGCTGTTCTATTTTTTTCTATTTCAAATCATAGCATAAAGTATTTTATTTTTATTTTGCAAAACCCCATATCATCAAAAGGATGAAGTTCTCTTTTTAACGTACTTCTCATTGAGACAAATGTCAATAAAATAGCCATAAGAAGTGGAAAATGATGTCCATTAACACAGAATTCAACAAGTGCAAACATTTGACCTTTGAGTTTGCATAACTAGAACGAACTGGAATATAAAAAGGAATGAGATCAACAGAAAATTCAAGGGAGACCAAATCTTAACCCAAAACCATATATTTGCATCACAAATTTTAAGGGCATGTTATCACAAGTTGTGATTCACAACTCTTGTTGTTCCTGCTACATGCACAGGGAAATGTTTTGACCAAGGAAATTTTGATTGGTAGTAAACAGTTTTCAGGGTAAATATAATAGCAATTGGCAACATCTAGTCCCCTTGTCCTCGTTGTAAACATCTTTATATATGTTGAGCCAAGGGGCATATACAAATTACAAAGCCAATGATTTGGACAATCCTGAAAAATCAGCAACAACATTTTATCTTTTGATCTCTCCCACTAACTGCACCAAACGTGTTTTAACTACAATAACAGGGAAAGCGATGAATGATGCAAAGAATGGCTACGGACCACCCATTCCTTTCCCATGACTGGTACATTTTAGTGAAAACTAACCGGAATACAAAAAAATAAAAAAAAATAAAAAAAAATTGTGGAAAACAATAAATATCCTTCCATTTTCATGAGTTCTTCATAGTATTCGGCATGAGGCGCTGAATTAAATCTGGAGATGCTCCATTAAGCTCTATTGATTAAAAATAAAAAATTGATGTGTTAGTTTATAGACCAACAATAAATAAGAAAGCAAGCAATGAAATTTGAACAACATGCATCATGAATTGTAAATCCAGGGAACTTTTTGAACACCTCGATTTACATTTTTAAAAAATAAATGCAAAATCTTACCTTCGGGTGTGAAATTAAACAAAGGAGGCAAGGGTTGTCCATTTGGCAATCGAGTATTAGGATCTCTCAACACGTCGAAGAAGGGGTGTGCACACGCTTCAAGCTGTATATTAAAGAAAACGGTGTAAACTTCATAATCATCAGCAAGCTGGAATAGCTCAGTTGGTTAGAGCGTGTGGCTGTTAACCACAAGGTCGGAGGTTCAAGCCCTCCTTCTAGCGAGTTATATATTTATTTTTTTGCACTTGCATTTATATCATATTTGGCATGTTTGAGCCCTCCTACTGAATTGAACATTTATTTTTGCATTCACCTTATTACTCATATTTGTAACATATTTTACTACGGGTTATATACCCTACATATGCATAGTGTTACACTGCCATTGACCATCCATTATAACTTTACAGTATACATTTTTAATGTTATATTCATATTTTTTTTGCACACGCATTATTACTCGCATTTATAATTTTATATCATATTTGGCATGTTTGAGCCCTCCTACTAAATTGAACATTTATTTTTTGCATTCACCTTATTACTCGTATTTACAACATATTTTACTACGGGTTATATACCTACATATGCATTGCGTTACACTGCCATTGACCATCTATTATAACTTTACAGTATACATTTTTAATGTTATATTCATACCATATTCTACTACGGGTTAGATAAACTTATCATAGAAATCAAACGACCCATCCATTGGTAACTTTATGACACAAAAATATCTATGATATACAAAGATATTTCTCCGCATTATAAGACATGATTTTTCCTCTATTTTTATAAACCAGTTTAAGTAAACAGTTACACTATCAACAAATACCAATATCAACTGCTCCAATACAGAAACTTTAGCACTTACAGCGGTGGTGCGTAAGTTTGGTGAGTACTGAAGCAGCCTTGAGACAAAATCAACTGCCTCAGACGGCAACTTCTTGTTAAAGATCTGCATGGTTTTCAACTGTAAGAATATACACAAAACTAAGAATGTACTTCCTTAACAAAATACTAAAACAAAAATGACCTTGTGCCAAGGTCGGGCTTTGATCTGTGGAAAATTGAAGTCGGTGTGGTTTGGATTCATCCACCTGATTTCTTCCCTTGTCGGCGTACCTAACACCTAATTTACAAAAAGTTATGCCGGGTTATTTGTTTATGGAAAGGAAAATAATTATTACGGTGGATATGCAGATGTTAATAATGATACATCTGTTAATTATGATATATCACCTTAATAATTTCCACAAGTTGATCCACAGAGCTCTCGCCAGGAAACAAAGGCTGCAGGGAACATGATTCAATTTTTTAATGGATGACAGTAATTGATATATAAATAACATAAAGTTGAGCCTTTATTATTTATGGTAGCAGTAAGAAATAATGAGAAATGAGCTAGTTTAAAATACTTCTTATGTGCTAAAAATTCAATATAAAACGTTAGGATTCATTTAATTTGAATTTTGAGTCTTGTGTGGTTTAAATTTTGAGACGTGTTTTTGATGCATGAGAGAAATTTTATATGTCAACAAATTGGAAAATAAAAAAGGAGAATTTCTGTGTTTTTGTTATTTTGCAGAAGACAGAAAAAACAAGCAAAAAAGTGATTTCAGTTTTATATGTCAAAATATTTTTCAAATTGATTGATTTTCAAACAAGATTTTTCAAAAATATTTTACCAAATGCATTTTGGCCGTAACAAAAACGTAAAATAGGAAACAGCAAACCAAGCAAGGCCTTAGATTCTTAGAAACATTTTAGAAAGTGATTTCTTTAAGTACTTCGATTTAGTGTAATGCTTGACCTGGGTTTATAATACACTCCAAACATTATATTGCTCGGGTATAAACTTAAATTACAATCAAACTTAGTAAGATGGTACTATGCTCAATAATACCAGCTTCAGTGCAATAGGTCGCTGAATGAAAAGGTAGTATGTCGTCCAGCATTTTACTGTTGAACAAGCTTTTCCTTTTCTCTTCCTATTTTGATATCACATTGCCATATGTACTTTATGCCCCAATTGGCAACATGAAGATTGGATAAAGCAGTGAACATATTCCCCTACCGCAGTTCCATACGTAATCAAATATTTTTCATAAAACTTATTATGTCATAATATACAATTGGAGGAGGAGGTAGTACTGTATCTCTGAGCAATGGTTAAAAAATGTATTGAATTTCAATTCCTTAAACAGAATAACTGAAGAAGTAGAACAGGAGAAGGAAAAAGATACAGATTCTCATGAAAATGATGAAGAGAACAGACTTGAAAAGAATCGTTCTGGAGGTGCAAATATCACACCTTAATCATTTCCACAAGTTGATGATCGGCATATTATCCGCAAAACAATGGCTGCAAGCATTGTATTGAAATTTTGAATTGATGGGAAAAATGAATATACGGAAACCTTTTCTCATAAGAGCGGCGAGGAATAGAATAAAAACAAATAGTACAAAATATTTATATGAGCTGAAAAATCAACATATCCATTTAAATAGTTGAGAATCACTAATAGAGTTTAAGGTTCGAACTGTGAATCAAATATTTCAGACATCAATAGCCAACTTTCGGAGTATGAGTATTACAGTGCAGAAAATTTCCAAACCCTAAAAAGCATGCATATACTAATCATATATTATGACAGATTCTAGCCGCATAAAAATGGCTGAGGGAAAAGGCATGAGTAGCAGTACCTTCCCAGATAAAAGTTCCGCTACAACACAACCAGCAGACCACATATCAATTGCTGTAGTATATTCTGTAGCTCCAAATATGAGTTCAGGAGCTCTGTAATAGCGTGAACATATGTATGATATATTCGGCTCTCCTGGAACCTAAATCAAAAGGACCAACTGTATAATATCAATTATGTAAGTATAATTTTACACATTAATCAGTAGAGTACAATATACCAATTGTTTAGCGCTACCGAAATCACAAAGCTTTAATTGATGTGTGTGGGGATTGACCTGCGTATTTGATATCACAAAGATTTTTATTAAAAAAAATAGTTCATGAATTCATTAATATCTAATATACTAGTATGTTTCCATGGATTGTTATGGTTGAAAAAAAAAACGAAGGATGGACAAAGATTTACCAAAATATTTTGGGGTTTTATGTCACGATGGCAAACACCAACACCTCGATGAATATAAGCCAGACCTCGGCATATCTAATATGTATGAATACAATTATAAAATCAGATATTGCATATTGAATGCTATTCGCATAATAAATGAACCAAATGAACAACTTTACTTGATAAGCATAAAGGCGGGCATAAATGAGAGGCATTTGTTGGTTGATTTTAGAATACTGCTTTTCCATTCGATGAACGGTTTCAGAAATATACTCAAGTACAAGATTCAAATACACCTCATTTTTCTCTGTTGTTGAAAAGAAGTGATGCTTTAACTGGACTACATTAGGATGGTTAAGCATCTGCATTATCTGCAGTTCTCTGTTTTTATATCTCTTGTCTTGTAACACTTTCTTGATGGCTACTGTTTCTGAAGTCTCAAGACACTTAGCCTGAACAAAATCAGTTTCAAATACTGTAAAAATATATGGAACGACATCAACTTGGTTTAAAGAATAAATAGGTTAATTTGACAACCATTGAGAATAAGTTTAGTTTACCTGAAACACAACACCAAACGAACCACTTCCAACTACACGTTCTGCCATATATGAGACAGTCTGCCACCAATCAAAAATCAAACAATAGAATAAGGGAAAAAATGATTTCAAGAGTTAATAATTTAGAAAAAAATAATGTTGATATAATAAATTTATTTTCCCCCTTTTTCTCAATCAAATGATTTGAGTAACACTGCAAATATATTAAACAATGGTACCTGTTTTGCCTGTCCATCACGGCCACCTATTGTTGTTTTAATTATCTGTCCTGCTTCTGTTGCTTTACCTTTTGGCTGTACAGTTTCTGAATCCTGCAAGAATAGTTACAGCTCCTGGTGATAAGTCGACTATAATTCGTTAAATACTTAAATGTGCATACAGATTTGAGGGTATTAAGATGCCATGGGTAAAATAATACTGATAGAACGTTGCTAATGGATATTTGTCAAAAGAATTATGCAGCTAAAGCTTATAAGTATGGGAAGATTTCATGCTTAGAACAATAAGTAGGCAGACCCTCAATTGTTAAGTAATCATATCAAACCATTTCAATGACTACGAGAGACGCAGGGGTCAAACTGGCAAATCACTTTCCTTATTACCCGAAATATGTTGAAGTTGGTACATATTATTTTAGAAATATATCGATAATTTTGTTTATTTATGCAGTTAAAAGAAGCAACCATAGCTCAGTTCTAACTTCTAAGAGTTCAGTTGAAGATTCAGCAAGCTCAATCCACTTTAATCACAGTTAGATTGTTGTTTGGTTAAAATGGTATTTCGCAGTTGTTCGTATAATCTTTTGGACACGGTTTATATTATAGGAGTATGTGCACAGATCGAGTGAGATAACTTCATGTTGTAGAGCCAGAAGAACTGTACCATGTAACATATAGAATTTGGCATCATGTAACAACAACAAATTTTTTTATAACAGCAGTATTGCCACAACTATGTAAGTGATCAATGAAGCGATTTTTTAATGACAGCGTAAGCACACAATGGTTCCACGCAATAAAACATTGCTGAGTGCAAAAATCATGCAAGTGATGTGCATAAGTACTAGCTTCATTATGTGAAACCTACAACCCTCGAAGAAGCATGTGCATATGAACATCAGAAACTTAGCACAATCCATTCCCATCCCAATTTATAAAATTGTTATACTTCAGTAGTCCTTTAATACAATTGTGTACTATATTCCGCATAGAAAAGGTCCAATGTCAACTGTAGCACAGGAACAAGAGCTAAGCTTGTTACTAATTCCGCTATCAATCGTATAATTTTGACACCTCAATCGATGCAACCTCAAAAACTGAAATCATCGGCCTATCAACCTTGATCAGGTGTTCGCACCACTTTTCAATAGCTAAGCTTGTTACTAATTCCACTATCAATCGTATAATTTTGACACCTCAACTGCTGCAACCTAAAAAACCTGAAATCATCGGCCTATCAACCTTGATCAGGTGTTCGCACCACTTTTCAATAGGCACTAAACCTTGTAAAATCTTACTTGTTCATATCTGTTTTCATCATTATGCAACCTTAAGTCCTCTGGATAACTCCACTCTCCTAAGGTACATCCTCTCCTGTTCAATTGCCCTCTCATCCCCTTGCTAACTAACTCTATAATCGTTGTACCTCCTTCTCCTATAAATATTTCCTCTCTTTCTACTGTAGTGAATATCATGTGGTGTAAATCAGATCTATTTTTTCTTAATCCTTAAAAAATTAAAAACAAAATTTGAGGGATAGTAATAAATCATTGGAGTACAAGTTCTCTTGACCCACATAACAAGTTGAAATTTGTGAATTAAAAAAAAAAAAAAAAAAAAAATCTTCATATGAGATCTTACATTGAGATTTGTCTCAAATTTCGCTTGAGTTCTTAATATCTTAGACGAGATGAGTGTTAATACGAAGTAAGCAAAATGCAGTGCCTCGATTCATTAAGTTCACTCAAGTTTGAAAATGAGATCTCAAGCAAGATCTCATGTGAGATAAACCACATTTGAAACAATTGTTTTATCAAATCCAGACTATATGTTTTAAAACCTAGACCCGACCGCACCTGATCTTTGGTTTGGGTCGGATTGGTCTGCTTGGGTTATAACATTAAAGTTGCATATATATTTTAATGTTTTATGTTAGATCTTTCATGTCGGTTTAATCGGGTTTATATGGTACTTATCATCATTCAGACCTGACTCAAGACCTGTAGGGTTCAGTTCACGTCCAGTCTTCTCGGGCCACTTAGTTTGGATTTGCGGTTCTTGATTCTAATTGCCAACCTCATTCTATACTATTTACAAAAGAGATTGAATGAACAAATTTCAACAATGTTGCATGTAGATGCTATAATACCCATATAATAATGACATTATTGTCAACCATCGTACAACCTTCCACTTACACCATCAAACATATTGGTATGCTCAAAGGATTTTGCCACATTACTTTCATTTTTATTTGTAATAAATAAACCGACTACATAAAAAATAACCAATTGTTATTTCAACCATACATAAAGTTATGTACTTATCCTCTTAAATTTGTTTGATAGAGGATGAACGGAAGAGGAAATATTAGTTAGCATATAATAATGAATGAGAAGAAAGAATACAAAAAGAATGGATGAACACAACTTCTTATACATCAAGAAAATCATAGTCCAAATGAAAATTATCTGATATTTTTGTGCACATCATGCGTGTCAATCGAGGATTTAAAACTTGGTTTCGATCTTTTGAAATCTTATTGGTTTACGCCAATTTCGAAATTTTTGAACGTTTCAATTGTTGTTTCACTCATAATATCAAATTTCTCTTTTAATAACAAACAATGCAAATCCATATACAAATACAAATCCATATACAACTACATTAATTCAATGTCAAGTCCAAATCCAATACAAGTTCAATGCAAACTCCAAGTCCAGTACAATTCCAACAAGTTCAACGTTCAATGGTATTCCCAATACAATCTAGACCGTCTGAAATTAATGGACCACTTAATTACTTAACCATAGTTCTCCTTTTACATCTCATTCATACGGAACTGAAATAAGGCAACAAACTAAACAAAAACAAAAGACGAAAAGAAAGAAAAAACCTATGAATGTTTGTATTTGATAGAAGCTCCTATGCAACGAATTTGGTTGAAGCTGCTCGGCTTAAATTTGATCAAAGCTCGATGATGCTCGAATTTCTTCTGCACATGCAAAATTGCTTAAAGCTCCTTTGCCGTCGAACCTCGTCATCTTGAGTTGCTCAAATTTGGTCAAAGCTCCTCAAGATGAGCAAATTTGCTCAACTGCACATCAATGATGCTCGAGTTTGCTCAACATGCTTGATTTGGAAGCGACTTGCCGAAGCTGTATGCGGTAAGCTATGTTTTTTTATCAACGCTTTTACAAACAATAGTTTTATACTGGAATTACTTGATTTCTTTGTATACAGTGGGAAGGAGTTTGATTTAACTATATCCCGTCTCTGATCGAAATCAATCCAAGATGGTCAGAATATCATGGTTTCAGCCAGGACCTTACACCATCAAATCAATAAACTATATAATAAAAATGTTTTACAAAAAAAATATATTTAAAAGGGTACATATAATTACAAACTTCGAAACAAGTAAAATATGTAAAAATATAAATCATCTATAAACTTGGAATATAAAATAACATATATCAATTACATTTAAGAAAAGAAATGCACAAACAACAAAGTTTGTATACTATGTGCTTCCCTAAAAGGGAATATAAAATATATAATAAAAGTGAAAATTGCTTGCAATATGCAAATATAACTCCGATATATAAATATCGGACGTTTCGCAAAATAATATGTAAAATAAATAAATAAACAAATTTTGGACATCTTTCTCAGCTAAAACCTTTCTACGTTTGTAATATAAAAATAATATGCAAATTATATGCAATAAATTGGAATACAATTAAAACTATGCATCATTTACTTACAAAAATAAAAGTTGCATAGAAAATCATAGCTTGAAAAAAATGTATACTAAAATTTACAAAAGTATAACCAAGGAAGATGCAATAAATTATCTACAAAAATTTATAATACAAACAAGTATAGCACATTTTATATGATAAAAATATAAGATCCAACAAGTACTCATATTTTAGTCCAAAAATCATGCACTTTTCAAATATACTTATAAACTAAGAAATAAACGTGCATGCAAAACTAACGGCTAAATGTAAAATTCAAATATATACAAGAAATGTGTGGAACAACCGTTTATACCCACAGTCTTTCTTTATTTTTGGAAAAAATAAATAAAAACATGTGAATGTTGAGTTTTTGGTGGTCGAATAGCTCTTCTATGTCCTACCCAAGGTGATGAACTGATGCATATGAATTGGCATACGGTAGCATAGCATAAGTAATCTGCAGTGTTACATATTTACCATCTCATAATTATACACATCTCCACCAATTTTCAGCGATGTGGGACTATTTCATTTCTAAACGATTGCCACATTTTTTTTTCCATTGTGTGAGACAATCCTAACAATTTCCCCTTTGACTCATTGCAAGTATTCTAAAGCAATGTTTTCTTGTCTACATGTTCTAGTATATGACTTTTGACTCTGGTACGATGTTTAGTTTTTGACAAGCAGGCCAAGCTCTTTCATTTTCTGAACATAGAATGTGCATATGAGTTGATACGCATTTTAACAAAAGAAACCGTAATTTTGTACGTCTACCAATCCATATTTATACACTACATCTCTATCAGCTTGGTCAATGGATGACGACTTTAGTTTCAAATAATTATTACTTTTTTCATCATGCAAAACAACCCTAATAGAAAATATGTAATAATTTAAAGTTCAAACAGAGTCGAAAGTCGCATATTCTATATTATGCACATGCATGCACTCACATTCCTTGGACTTTTATCACTAAAAGGTAAAAAAAAAAACAAATAACCGAAAAGTGCATAAGTTCAGCAATTTCCTGTTGTTTGCATCAAAAACGAACTAGTGGCATTTGGTAATAATAAGAAAAAAGTTATTAGTAACATTGACAAAAAAACAATGGCAATTAGGTATCTCAAATTCTCAATGGTTGGGGATTCAGCTAGAGCCCGGCACGAGCCTGCCCTATTAATACGGGAACAAGTTTTGCTCTAACTACCCAAACCGACTCAATTACCATGAGGGTCGTACGATTTTATCAAAACTCGACTCGATTATTAGTTTTCCATAGTTTCAAATAATAAGTGTTTATGCAATTTGTTTATCATTTTGTATGTTAGGATGTAGATGTTTTTGCTTGTTTTATTGTAAACTTGGCTACATCACCACTTAATTTATATGTTAATGTTATCTGTATATAAATTTGACAAAATTACAAGTTTAAAATATGATTTTGCACAAATATTATGAAGTTAATATATAATTATTACCCAATGGGGCGGAAAAGCCTAATGGGTCAGACTCGAGTATCAACTTTGAAATACCATGTGGGTTTGGACCAAACTCGAATTTTGATTATTGTAATTGGGCACGAGTCCATATTTTAAAATACCCAAACCTTACCCGGCCCGTTAACAGTCCTAATAGCAATCATGCAAACAAGTGCATCAACCAAAATTGAGACCGAGGACTTAAGATTATAATAAATGTAGAGCTTCCTCATGATAATTAATCCAAAGATTGACACTTTTGTTTCCTCATTATATTCGGATTCATATATCGATGAAAGGCTAATATTCTAACTTATGATCAACTGCCTTCAAAACATGTAATTCTCTAAAAAAATCAATACAAATGTGGTTGTGTTATGTGATAAATAAGGAGCGGGGATAGCTCAGTTGGAGAGCGTCAGACTGAAGATTTGAAGGTTGCATGTTTGATCCGCTCTCACCACACTAAAATGGTATTTTTAAGGTTAAAGGTCAATTTCATCCACACACAATGCAAACTTAAAGGTCAATTTTACCCACACACAATGCATTTACGATAAGCTGGCCAACCACTCACAATGTATATAGGAACATCAACATGAACGCCATGTCTTCAAATCACGTTCACTTTAACATGAACATTTTACCAACTAAAACACCCTTTTGCGGTCACATTTATATTGCACCCTAACAATATTTGTGAATGCTATTATATACTTTCTGACTTCTTCATTGTAGCTTAGAACACTCAATACAGTGACGGTATGAATAGAACATCTGGCCATAACAGATTAGTTGGAACAACATTTAATTTGCATTCAATCTATATTCACCACGTTTTGAACATTATACTGACTAAAATTGCATTGACACTGAATATGCTTTCATTATGTTTCTGAATATTGTTACGGATTATTCGGTACTATTAATACAATGTATGATTATACACCATGCAATGATTTCATAAATAGTACAACGATGACAGGTTAGTCGAGAGAGTGTAAACTAAAGACTTGAATATCACATGTTCATTCAACACCCATCATATTATCGAGGTTTATACTAATTGCAACGGTAATTTAAGGTTAAATTGTCATTTGTTCACTAAAACCGACAATATGAATGTTGTACCAAGTTGATATTTTTTGAGGTATGAAGGTGGCATGCTTTCAAATCATGTACTGATTAAAATGGCATTTAGAAGTCGTGTGGTGTGTATCACTTTTGAAGCATAAGTCATGTGTACCTTTGCATCATTTTTGAAGTATTAGTTGTTATCACGTTCCACTTATGTATGACTGAACGAAAAACTAAAATAGCTACTTGGACTGACAAGCATCAAATTAAGATTGCAAGTTAGACCCACTCACCATGATATGAATGTTGTACCAAATAGACAACATTTTAAGTTCATTTGTGCATTTTTACGTTAACCAAAATGGTAAAGATAGTACATTTATCATTTTTCATCCACATGCCTACAGTGCACATTGTCATGACTAGTGATTTTATAAATTAAACATCAACTGAGGATAAATCGGTTGGACAAGGGTTAACTTCATGTTCGAATCAAGCTAGTTGCAATAATAATGTTGTACCAAATCAAATGATATTCTGAGTTCAAGTTCTCACTTCACTCGTAGCTATATGCACTTTTCACATGCTTTGATACAATTAATAATCATATAAAATGAACTAGTTTCCTATTTTGGTCGCATTCGAATGAGATCTTGAACGAAGTAAAGTAATTAATATCGAAAATTGATATTCAATGATTTCGTTTAATATTAGTCATCAAAAACAAAACAAAAACTGTAGCATACTCAATTTGCATAAAAAGAAGTTTGGTAGATCAGATAGCATACCATTCTTTTATGATAGTTGTTAAGTAACTTATTTGGTAGTGCATGATGAATTAAGCTAAAAAAAATCACTTCAATAAAATGCAAAAAGTAGGGTCAAGGTATTTTTGACATATCCTATTTAAAAATTATACGATAGAAAAACATACAACTCCAAATGTGATTTTGAATTGTAATCATGTCTTAAATTCCATATCATCCAAATGCAAAGATGTGATGCCAAACAAGATTTGGAGAAGCTCAATGAAAGATAAAACAGCAGATAGCTTAGTTTGGAGAGCAACAAATTTAAAGGCCACATGCTAAATCCATGCTTATCACAAATTGAATGTTGTACCAATTAAAATATAATTAATGATATTATGTACCCTCACTACAACTTGGGGTATATTTCTCAGTATATTCAATGCTACTAAAGATTCTACACCACAAGACTAACAAACTAATATAAAAGCAAACTTGGATATTACAATTGAGGGAATGTCAATCTAAAGATATGAAGCTTATGCATTTGATCCACACACTTCACAACATGAATACAGTACATTTAACTCATTGTTTTAGGTAGCATGTATGTTGCAATCTTACAGAAATTTTATGGTTATTATCATCATAAAATAACATTAATACCTACTATAACCAATTCACACCTAGTACCAGAAGCGGGGATAGCTCAGTTGGGAGAGCGTCAGACTGAAGATCTGAAGGTCGCGTGTTCGATCCACGCTCACCGCATTTTTAATGATAGTTTAAATCTATTTAACTGAAATAATATGGAGACCATTTTGTTAGGTCGGTTCAACTAAACCCTGGGACCGAAATAAATATGACTGTTTTATCGGGTACATGTGTAAATAATATGACAATGTGACGAAAATAAACCACTTTTAGCCTTCCCATTGGAAATAGAAAGCTGAAAATAACTTTGGAAAGCTAAACAAATATGAGTAAATGCAATTTTATTTATAAAAAAAAAAAAGGAAATGAACCTTGATTTTATGGGAATTATCATCCTTCCCTTCTTTGATCGTCATTGCACTCAATTCTTTAGGAAGTTGGTCGACAGCTGCATCCACATTATTTGAATTGGTACACATTTCTGCATTTGATGTACATTCCTCGTTGGATTCAACTGAAGTGTTGTCGCTCGTATCATCTTCAATTCTTGCTTTCTTGTTACCACAAGTACAACCCTAATGTTATGTTTATTGCATTTAAATGATCAAATCTGTTCAATGTGAACTTAAATTGCAAATTCTAACCAGTTACCCTTTTTGCATTGTGATATTGAATTTAAATTGTTGAATACGAGCTCGTTATATCAACATATATGCATTTTTACACTTCTTTCAACAATTATCCATAAAATGCAATGAACTTCTCCAAGAATGCGTCTTTTTCAAGTACCAGCTACAGATTATTGAAAACTCAGGTAACAGCCAAAAAAGGCTATCGATTTTCCATAAAGTTGCGATCTTTAACCAAGAAATGATAGAAATTGCACATTCAATTGCGAAATTGAAATGAGAAAATGAAATAAGCTTACGGTGTCGGCGTTTTTGCCCGAAGTAATGCTTTTGAGCCTCCTCATGACATGCATCTTCTTCTTCCTTCTCTTCTCCAAACACCGGTTTCAGAGAAGAGAAAGAAAAAGAATTGAAGAGAGAAAACAAAAGGAAAAGTAAATTAAAGAAGAAAAGGAAAGAAAATGATTTCTTTTTCTCTTCCTATTCGTTGTTTTTTCTTTTCGGTCAAGCTTGGGAGGACCAAACATAATCATTTCACAGGGTGCGTACTTCGAGTTCGGTGCATCTTCACCGTTGCTTTTTTTGGCACTAGGGATCGGACGGTATGACGGAGAACATAGATTTTGAGGTTGTGTTTGAATTTCCTATTTTTTGACCGCGCATGCGAGGGAAGCGGGTTTGCTTCTAAATTTGCGAGTGCAGCATAATTAAAATATATCCAGTCATTGGTTTAGGACGAGCTATACGCTGGAGTGGTAAGGGATAAAGTAGGTGGTTCCAACCCGATCCGATCCGTTTAAACTATATTCATTGTATCTTCAAAACGAATAAATCTGTGATCTGTTTTTGAAAGACTCGAATTGGAACAACAACCGATGGCCTTAATCCAATCCGCAGATCAAAATATCATGAAACAGCTCTACCACTGTAATGATTATTTGTTAATGTTTTGGGTATAAATGGTTATGACATTAATATCATATACTTTCAATCGGTAAGCTATAAATTTTTCGTAGTGTTAAATTGCATTAATGATGATTATACAATAACAAATACATATCTTTGAACTGATATCATATAACTTATTTTTATTTATTCTCTTATCAGTTTAAACACATTGTTATTTATATTTAACATATCATTCAGTAATAAAAAATAAATAAAAAAATCCGTATATATTAGTACACAACTTTACTATGTCTTGAGGCAGGTCGGGTCTATCCTGGCCCCGTACGGTTTCGGGCAAAATTCCAGATGTACATAGGGTCTATATAGCAAATCAAAAAACTGGGGAGAGTCTAAGACGTAACAAATCCGATTCAACCCACCTCATTGTCATTTCTAGCTATACATGTTTTACACCATGTCCTTTGGAGATACTCATTGAAATTTGGCCAATACAACGCAGAGGACATGATGTATGTGTAGTATTAGGTGTGACTTACATTGTATTAGTGTATTGGTGTAGATTGGATTTGCAATTAATTTCAAATAGCGAGATATCTTAAATTATATGGGTACATATATAAAACGAGTAGCATGTAAAAAGAGATTTCTTTGTCTTCTTCGATCATTTCGGTTGAAGGCTCTTGGTTCCTATGCCTTAATTCCTAGCCGATCTTTTCAACTAAACATTCTCCCATTAGCGACTGTTTACAACGGAAGCGGCTCCTCTTTGTTATGGTTTCTCAGATCTAGCTTGGTTGGTGGCTTGGTCTGGTGTGGCTTTTCTGGATCGGTCCCTAGTGTCTGTTTTTCTATTTTTGGTCGAAAATTAGTATTTTTATCTACTTTTAGGGTTTTGTGTTGGTTTTGGGTAATTTTGTGGGGTTTGTTTTCCGTTTGTCATCTCCCTTGGGCCAGGTTGTTTTATTAGATTATTATGGTAGTTGTGTCAACGTCATTGTGATGAATATGTTATACGGCAGTTGTGATTGTGTCTTTTTCATTCCGTGTTGTGTTCACAACAAGTCAGTGATGCTCCACAACGGTTGATTTGCAACGGCGTAGTTCATTTACGTTAGGTTGTTGTGTTATGTTAGTGGGTGTGTTAGCTTTCTTTCTGCAATTCGTATGAAGTAGCTTGCTTATTTTGGTTATATGTCTTGAATTAGATATCCCATGCAATTTATGTGCTTTTATCAAATCCTTTGAATAGCTTTATTTAGAGGCAAGTGAGGTGTCTAGGTAATTGGCATCCTCTATGATCCAGGCTATTGGATGTCTCAGCCATTTTCTATGCTGATATGAAAAGAGTTGTATGCAAGTTAATGATGTATGGTTTGGCATATGTCATCATGTTAATTATTTTGTGGATGTTATCACATCCTGCGTGGTGAAGGGTATGTCTACTTCAGGCAGTTAGGTGATGATGTGCTCCATGCGTGGAGATATATTGTGTCTTTAGTTGTAACAACCCACATTTTTATAACATCAAATTAATTAAATAATTACATAAAATGATGAATGGAAAATGGACATTTTTTGAATTGTCAGAATTGGGCTTTGGAACATTTACCATTGCGTTCGTTGCATTTAGCTGATAAACTTACATATATAATATGATATTGTGACGGCCTGCCCCGTACC
Organism: Allium sativum; assembly: GCA_030737875.1. Lineage (NCBI taxonomy): Eukaryota > Viridiplantae > Streptophyta > Magnoliopsida > Asparagales > Amaryllidaceae > Allium > Allium sativum. The sequence goes on from CM060912.1 coordinate 440,187,696, forward strand.
AACCGACATTTACTCCAAAAGTGCGCTGTACACATGTCCAGTTAGCACGGAACGGGTCGTCAGAAGGAAAGGGAAGAAGAAAATGAACATACAAAGAACCTGTAGAATGTCTCACAGCGCATAGAACAAAGTATAATAATAACATACTTGACATAAAACAGGAGAGACAGTGCATAAGCTGAAAAACAGAACTAAACATCATAGCACCGGAAATCCAAAATACAGCTTATTACAACTTTCAAACTGTCTCAAAGCAAAAGTAAGATAAAGGAGGTACACTACTAATGCCCAAGTAGTGACTACCAACGACACAGGGAGAATGTGTATATATATATATCATACGTGGAAGCCTCCTGCCCGCCTCCGAATCAGCTACTCGCGCATCACCAGCTAACCTGTCTCTAGTCTGCTCGTGTGAGCACCCAGAGTAATAAGAGGAGACATAAAACTCTGGGTCAGACATAAAGCCTGGTATGAGCGATAAGCATCTAAAGTGAACAATAACAGGTAGACTAAAACATACCTGAACCTGGACCTGCAACCAAAGAGTTAGCACTACATACTGTACAACACTCTAAGGTACCATATCAAACAGTGTAAAGATACGGAGGTGGGGGAGGTGTGCATGTCATAATGATGGCAAACAATCAAACATAGCATCCATCCTCACATCTCTCACTCAGTGCGTAAAGCATACGATATTCACCACTTCGATCACCCAACATACCTTGCTACGATCACTCTGCCCCATGAAGTCATAAATGGCTTCACTGCACTGATAACGTAGCCACTAATCCTTTGCTATGTCCACTTTGCCCCATGGAGTCACAAGAACCCCACTGCACTGGCTCATAGCCTTACCAATCCTTACTATGTCCACTTGCCCCATGGAGTTATTCACCCCATCTGCGCTGGCTCATAGTCTTACTACGCATCACCTTGCCCCTCAGGTCATAATGACCCTACTGCACTGATAACGTAGTCTTGCTACCATCACTTTGCCCCTCAGGTCATAATGACCCTACTGCACTGATAAGTAGCCCTTCATCCATTTTCAGTGGTGAATCGAAGTTATGAACGTCGACAACTCCTTAGCACACGTCCCGCAGCAAAGTCCAACCATGAAGTGAACTCATTGGTTCCCAACTGGATCCCGAGCTCTAACTTCCCATATTGGACTACCTTTGCATCTCGGGTTATTGGTCAATACTGGGTCGGGTCGGGTTCCTCCTCAAGCAATCGATTCGGGTCGGGTATCCTTCATTGGTTCGGGTCGGGTCTTCTCCTGGTGCGGTTCGGGTCGGGTGTCCTCCATCTGTTCGGGTCGGGCGTTTCTCCTCGGTTCGGGTCGGGTGCCACTCCTCCTCCAATTCATGATTCCACTCCAATCCGCCTCCTCATCCTTTACGTGCTTCGATCCGATCCATTCTCCTCTATCCGCTCTGATCCCTACTCCCTAATCCGATCCGATCCCAGTTCAGCTCGCGTGGCCTTCCTTTTTGCCATTTTTTCTAAGTGTTGGGTTCCGATCCGATCGAATTCCTTGCTCAGTTCAACATATCTGATCCGAGCCCCATATCCGATCCGATCCGAACTCTGCACTGTTTTCTGAAACTGTTCCAGCAAGTGTTTACGCCATTCGATGACGTTTTCGACCATTCTAACTATTGAAATCAATCACAAAGCATTTCATACAGTCATAGCAACATGCATAATCAACCACAAACATCAAAACATCAACAGGATAGGTTAAAATGGATCAAACATACCCAAAACCCCATATTTCCCCCTAAGCATGTTTAGGTGAAACTAGTGATAGGATTAGCAAAACTTAACCAAATTAACCCAAATTCATATCAGAGGTCTAAAACATCATTTAGGAATTTATGAACATTTTTCCCGAATTTTATCATGCTTAGATTCGCTAATTAACACTAATCACTCCTAATTAGCCATAATTAGTGTAAAACTATGCAAATCACTCACCTTAGCCACAAATAAACTAAGATCTGAAATAATTCTCTGATTTGATGTGAATCTCAATGCCAAACAGCAGCTCCTATGTTGCTTTGGTGAAGATCTTCCTTGATTAGAGGTTGCTAAGCCAAATCCTTGACAAAAAGGTGATTTAGAGGGTGGAGACCATTTTTAGGGATCCTTGGTGATAAGTGGAGGCTAGAAAAATGAAATGGAATGATCCTCTATCTCATTTCAGCCTCCCTATAACCCTAATCCCGAAATGGGTTATGGGCCTATCCACTAATCACCCGATTTGGCCCGGTTAAGCAGTTTTTCACCCTCCAAACCTTATTTCAGCCATATCTCCCAAACGGTAAGTCCGTTTGGCTATTATGAGCACTCTACGGAAAGGTAAACCATCAAACGAATCTAATGGAAGTGGTTTCAGATCAAAATTCCTTTCCAATCAAAAGTTATGGCCAAAACAGTACCAACTAAGGGCAAAATGGTCATTTAAAAATCAACAAAAATCATGAACATGGGAAATGACTCTAATGGATGTTTCCCAAAGTTACATGACCATACGACTTCACATGGGAAAGAAATAAATATTCTACAATCCTATGATGTGTAGAATACGGGTCGTTACACTCTCCCCCCCTTATGAAATTTCGCCCCCGAAATTCCCTAATCCAAACACACACAAAGGTAAATCTTACCAGGCAAAGAGTTCTGGATATACTTTCCTAATGCTCTCCTCTGTCTCCCAAGTACAATCATTCTCGTCCTCGCCCCACTGAACCTTGACTAGCTTCACCGCCTTCCTTCGAAGTTGCTTCGTGTCGTGCCCCACAATACGAATCGGCTTGCGGTTCCCAACCGCCTCGGGTTCTACTTCGAAGTCCTCTAACTGATCAGGTGAAATAGTCATATTTGAGTCGTGAACAAACTTCCTTAGTTGGGAAACATGAAATACATTGTGAACTCCCGCCATTTTCTCTGGTAAGCCAACTCTATATGCCAAATTCCCGACTAGTTCAAGAACAGGGAATGGGCCAACAAATCTTGGTGCTAATTTGCCTCTCCTTCCAAATCGAATCACGCTCTTCAACGGAGAGATCTTGACAAACACCAAGTCACCAACGGAGAATTTCAAGTCTCTTCTCCTCTTATCAGCATAACTCTTCTGCCTATCTTGGGCAGCTTTCATTCGTTGCTGAATGATCTTGATCTTATCGGAAGTTTCCCTCACCACATCTGGTCCAAGCACAAACTTCTCGCCAGTCTCTATCCAACATGATGGCGAGTTGCATGGTCTTCCGTACAAAGCTTCATATGGAGCCATACCGATACTGGATTGGTAGCTATTATTATATGCAAACTCTACTAGATGCAAATGGTCATCCCATGATCCACCAAAATCCAATATACAAGCTCTCAAGAGATCTTCCAATATACGATTCACCCTCTCCGTCTGACCGTCGGTCTGAGGATGATATGCGGTACTGAGATGTAATCCTGACCCTAGAGCCTCTTGTAAACTCTTCCAAAACCCACCAGTGAACAACGGGTCTCGGTCACTCACAATGCTTTTGGGTACTCCATGAAATCTCACTACCCACTTCATATACAATTCTGCCAACTTGGCTGCCGTTCTGGTCGATTTGACTGGTATAAATCTTGCGCTTTTAGTCAATCGATCCACAATTACCCAAATGCTATCATATCCCGATCTAGTCCTTGGTAAACCATCGATGAAATCCATCGAGACTTGCTCCCATTTCCATTCGGGAATTTCTAATGGTTGCAACAACCCACTAGGCTTCTTTTGCTCGGCTTTAACTAGCTGACAATTCATGCATTTGGATATAAACTTCCCAACGTCTCTTTTCATCCCTTCCCAGTAGTAAGTCTGTCTCATGTCTCGATACATCTTATTACCACCGGGGTGTATAGTCAGTTTTGAGTGATGACATTCTCTAAGCACTTCATCTCTCAATCCATTGACATTGGGTACAACTAGCCTTCCATTCTTCCGAAGCCATCCATCTCGATCAAGCCCATACACATTCATCTCCTCATCGATACCCATCTCCAACTTGGAGATGATTTCCAATAGGTTAGGATCGTCCCTCTGGCTGGAACCAATCCGCTCTATCAAAGTGGGTCTGATCGTCAAACTAGCTAGCATGACTGGATCCAATTCGCACTTTGGTCTTAAATCAAACCCCGCGATATACTCCAGTTGCTTCCATTCAAGAAACATTGCCCCTAAGCTGGCATGTCTCCTACTCAAGGCATTGTCTACCGCATTACCTTTCCCAGGTGTGTATGCGATATCAAAATCATACGAAGCCAAGAACTCTAACCATCTCTGCTGACGGAGATTCAGATCTTTATGGGAGAAGAGATACTTTAACGATTTATGATCGGTAAACAACTCAAATCTTTCTCCCAAGAGATAGTGTCTCCACATCTTCAGCGCAAATACAATCGCTGCCAATTCCAAATCATGGGTAGGATATTTCTTCTCATGCGGCTTTAGCTGTCGACTAGCATAAGCTACAACCCTACCTCCTTGCATCAACACTGCACCCATTCCGGTACCACAAGCATCCGTGTATACCATCATCTCTTCATTCCCTTTAGGAATGACTAACACTGGCGCACGCGTCAACTTCTCCTTTAGACTCTTGAAGGCATCCTCACACACTCCGTCCCAGACGAAGGACTGATTCTTCTTAGTCAACTGAGTCAACGGTGCTGCTATCTTGGAGAAGTCCTGGATAAACTTACGATAATATCCAGCTAATCCCAAGAAACTTCTCAAATCTGTTACATTCTTGGGTGTAGGCCAATCCTGTACCGTAGCCACCTTCGCAGGGTCCACGGCAATACCATTCTCTGAAACAACATGACCCAAGAATCTCACTTCCCTTCTCCAAAAATGACACTTAGAGAATTTCGCTTTCAATTGGTGTTTCCTCAACACCTCCATCACTATCCTCAAGTGTCCCTCGTGTTCCTCCTCTGTCCTTGAATAAACAAGGATATCATCCACGAACACAAGAACAAACTTATTCAACTGATCTTTGAATACTCGATTCATAAGATCCACAAAGTAGGCTGGTGCATTGGTCAACCCAAACGGCATGACCAACCACTCATAAAATCCAGACGGCGTCCTAAATGCCGTTTTCGGAACACTCTCATCCGCTACTCGAAGCTGATGAAATCCTGTCGCGAGGTCCAACTGGGAGAACACTCTTGCTCCTTCCAGCTGATCAAACAAATCATCTATCCGCGGTAGAGGATACTTATTCTTCCTCGTTACCTTATTCAACTCGCGATAGTCCACACACAAACGAAGGGAACCATCTGCCTTAGTGGCAAACACAACTGGTGCTCCCCACTCGGAGACACTCCTTCTAATAAATCCCTTCTTCAAAAGATTGCTGACTTGCACCCCGAGCTCTCGCTGCTCCCTTGGTGCCATACGACGAAGTGGCATCACTATAGGTCTGGCATCTTTCACTAAATCAATACGGAACTCAATCTCTCGGTGTGGTGGAAGCCCGGTCACCTCCTCGAAGACGTCCGGATACTGGCCAACCACGGGCACATCTGACAACTCATCCTGCGGGATGTCGAGGGAATTTACAAAACTAGCCATAACCCCATCACTAGGTAGACTACCAAACACTACCCTCCGCCCATCATCCGCCCTCACTGTCACCAAAAAGCCCTCACAGTATACCACCACCCCGTATCTTTGGAGCCAATCGACTCCCAATATAATGTCGTACCCAGTAAAGCCCAAAACAAAGCAATCACATACAAACATACATCCATGACTCGATAAGACCAAATTCCTGCAAATCATACTAAGGCTAGTCGAACCACCAATCGGGTTCGTCACAACCAATGGTCTATCGACTATCTCGGGTTCCAGTCCCAACCTATCTACCAGGTCACTAGATATGAAGGAACGGGAAGCCCCAGTGTCAAACAAAACTCGAACGGGTACATCATAAATAGAAAGCATACCTTGAATAACAACATTCTTTCCTTTCTCCGCCGCAGTTGGGGCATTCGACGAAGAAGGAACAACATCAATAGCATATGCTTTCACAATCTGCTTCTCCTTAAGAGGTTGCAGACACTTATCCTTCTGATGTCCCACTTGACCCCAGTTGTAGCACTTCCTTTCCGCTGGCTTGGCCCGACATTCTTTAGCATAATGGCCCTTCTTTCCACAGCTGAAGCACTCAACATCCTTCTTGCTCTTTTTCTGGCCACCTTTAGATTGGTCCTGCTTCCTCTTATTCTGAGAGCTATTCTTGCCTCCACCGCCTACTTGCGGCTTTGGCCCTTCTGCAGATGCAGCCTCAGTCTTTGACTTAGGGTAAAGACTCTCTGATCTCAAAGCTTTCCCCATGATCGATTCAAAAGTCTCATCGATGTGGTTGATAAGCCTTTCCCCCAAGTACCCATCCAGGCCAGTAATGAACTTCTCATTCTTCTTTTCAAGAGTATCGATAAGAGACAGTCCATACTTCGACAAAGTGTCGAACTCAGCAATATAGTCAGAAACTGCCCTGCCACCCTGCTTGAGTTCCAAGAACCTCTTGAACAATATTGACTTCTGGGCAGCTGGAATGAACTTCTCGCTAAAGCGAGCCTTGAACTGAACCCAAGTAACCTGGTCCTCTGGAGTAGCTGTTCTAATGGCATTCCACCAATTCATCGCTCGCCCTTGCAGCTGACGAGACGCTAGCCTTCTCTTCATCGCATCCTCAAGACCCAAGTCATCAAAGATACAATCACAGCTATCCATCCAATCTTGAACATCTGTGGCCGACTCCGTTCCGTGGAACGGCTTTCCACCAAGATTAGTGTAATCCTTTCACAACTTGGCAAAATCGACCCTAGGCGCCTGCACTACTGGGCCAACACCAACTCCGGGATTGGGAACTGCCCCTTGCACTTCTCTAAGCATGTCTCTCATGAGGTTAGTAAACATTGCCCTCGTGTCAGCGGCATTCCCTTGGTTGGTTCCTCTACCAGCACCCCTCGTATCTCGGCTCATCGTCAATCTGAAAAAGGGAAACGATTAACGACCCCATAGTGGTGCTAGTGCAGTGCGACTTCATTCTCATACTACTAATAGTATATATATACATAGCTTTTGAAAACCAAGGTAATCACAAATACGCGCTCTCATATACGTACTATCTCTCCCTAGTGTCTTTCCCTAGGTTAACTACGCAACCTAGAGCTCTGATACCAAGTGTGACGGCCCGCCCCGTACCAACCGACATTTACTCCAAAAGTGCGTTGTACACATGTCCAGTTAGCACGGAACGGGTCGTCAGAAGGAAAGGGAAGAAGAAAATGAACATACAAAGAACCTGTAGAATGTCTCACAGCGCATAGAACAAAGTATAATAATAACATACTTGACATAAAACAGGAGAGACAGTGCATAAGCTGAAAACCAGAACTAAACATCATAGCAGCAGAAATCCAAATTAAAATACAGCTTATTACAACTTTCAAACTGTCTCAAAGCAAAAGTAAGATAAAGGAGGTACACTACTAATGCCCAAGTAGTGACTACCAACGACACAGGGAGAATGTGTATATATATATATCATACGTGGAAGCCTCCTGCCCGCCTCCGAATCAGCTATTCGCGCATCACCAGCTAACCTGTCTCTAGTCTGCTCGTGTGAGCACCCAGAGTAATAAGAGGAGACATAAAACTCTGGGTCAGACATAAAGCCTGGTATGAGCGAAAAGCATCTAAAGTGAACAATAACAGGTAGACTAAAACATACCTGAACCTGGACCTGCAACCAAAGAGTTAGCACTACATACTGTACAACACTCTAAGGTACCATATCAAACAGTGTAAAGATACGGAGGTGGGGGAGGTGTGCATGTCATAATGATGGCAAACAATCAAACATAGCATCCATCCTCACATCTCTCACTCAGTGCGTAAAGCATACGATATTCACCACTTCGATCACCCAACATACCTTGCTACGATCACTCTGCCCCATGAAGTCATAAATGGCTTCACTGCACTGATAACGTAGCCACTAATCCTTTGCTATGTCCACTTTGCCCCATGGAGTCACAAGAACCCCACTGCACTGGCTCATAGCCTTACCAATCCTTACTATGTCCACTTGCCCCATGGAGTTATTTACCCCATCTGCGCTGGCTCATAGTCTTACTACGCATCACCTTGCCCCTCAGGTCATAATGACCCTACTGCACTGATAACGTAGTCTTGCTACCATCACTTTGCCCCTCAGGTCATAATGACCCTACTGCACTGATAAGTAGCCCTTCATCCATTTTCAGTGGTGAATCGAAGTTATGAACGTCGACAACTCCTTAGCACACGTCCCACAGCAAAGTCCAACCATGAAGTGAACTCATTGGTTCCCAACTGGATCCCGAGCTCTAACTTCCCATATTGGACTACCTTTGCATCTCGGGTTATTGGTCAATACTGGGTCGGGTCGGGTTCCTCCTCAAGCAATCGGTTCGGGTCGGGTATCCTTCATTGGTTCGGGTCGGGTCTTCTCCTGGTGCGGTTCGGGTCGGGTGTCCTCCATCTGTTCGGGTCGGGCGTTTCTCCTCGGTTCGGGTCGGGTGCCACTCCTCCTCCAATTCATGCTTCCACTCCAATCCGCCTCCTCATCCTTTACGTGCTTCGATCCGATCCATTCTCCTCTATCCGCTCTGATCCCTACTCCCTAATCCGATCCGATCCCAGTTCAGCTCGCGTGGCCTTCCTTTTTGCCATTTTTTCTAAGTGTTGGGTTCCGATCCGATCGAATTCCTTGCTCAGTTCAACATATCTGATCCGAGCCCCATATCCGATCCGATCCGAACTCTGCACTGTTTTCTGAAACTGTTCCAGCAAGTGTTTACGCCATTCGATGACGTTTTCGACCATTCTAACTATTGAAATCAATCACAAAGCATTTCATACAGTCATAGCAACATGCATAATCAACCACAAACATCAAAACATCAACATGATAGGTTAAAATGGATCAAACATACCCAAAACCCCATATTTCCCCCTAAGCATGTTTAGGTGAAACTAGTGATAGGATTAGCAAAACTTAACCAAATTAACCCAAATTCATATCAGAGGTCTAAAACATCATTTAGGAATTTATGAACATTTTTCCCGAATTTTATCATGCTTAGATTCGCTAATTAACACTAATCACTCCTAATTAGCCATAATTAGTGTAAAACTATGCAAATCACTCACCTTAGCCACAAATAAACTAAGATCTGAAATAATTCTCTGATTTGATGTGAATCTCAATGCCAAACAGCAGCTCCTATGTTGCTTTGGTGAAGATCTTCCTTGATTAGAGGTTGCTAAGCCAAATCCTTGACAAAAAGGTGATTTAGAGGGTGGAGACCATTTTTAGGGATCCTTGGTGATAAGTGGAGGCTAGAAAAATGAAATGGAATGATCCTCTATCTCATTTCAGCCTCCCCATAACCCTAATCCCGAAATGGGTTATGGGCCTATCCACTAATCACCCGATTTGGCCCGGTTAAGCAGTTTTTCACCCTCCAAACCTTATTTCAGCCATATCTCCCAAACGGTAAGTCCGTTTGGCTATTATGACCACTCTACGGAAAGGTAAACCATCAAACGAATCTAATGGAAGTGGTTTCAGATCAAAATTCCTTTCCAATCAAAAGTTATGGCCAAAACAGTACCAACTAAGGGCAAAATGGTCATTTAAAAATCAACAAAAATCATGAACATGGGAAATGACTCTAATGGATGTTTCCCAAAGTTACATGACCATACGACTTCACATGCGAAAGAAATAAATATTCTACAATCCTATGATGTGTAGAATACGGGTCGTTACAGATATGGACGGAGCTCGTACGACAAATTTACGAACGTACGAAGTTTAGTGTTAGAAAATATTTGTATGTAAATATGTGAAAATATAATTTATATTTTCAAATTATGTACTTACATAAATTCCCAGAAATATGGTCATTTGAAATTGAAATAATTGGACAAGTAGAAAGAGGAAAGTAATTGACATTAAAATTGAAATGTTCCTATTAATTGACATTAATAAAGAAATAATGTAATTAACTTCAAATAAATTACAGAAAAACACGTAAAATAAACACATTTCATAAATGGTACAAAATTATGCAATAAAAAAGAAGCTTAAAATCATGTTAATTAAGTAGCATTTCAATTTAGACTAAATATGCGCATATAATTAATATATTAATGGATGTGCATTTGAAATGGAATTAATGTGCGTTAAAAATGATGTGTAACTATAAATAAACGTTAGAAATAACGTTTATTTAATTAAAAAGGGAATAAACAGGCAGAAAGTGAAAACGGGAGAAATTATATGCGAGCATTAATTTCGCGTTTGAAATTTGAAAAGGATAAGGCTAAAGAGAAAGGAAAGAAATTAATTTATAACGTTAAAAATTATAACATTAAGGAAGGGAATAGGCAAGAATTAATCATTGCATTTAAAGGCACATACATGTTTTCTCCAAACGTGTATATTTATTTAAGGAAGAAAATATGTGGTTTTCTTTTAAGCGATGGTTTTGATTTGCTTTCCACGAATCTAATAGACCAGGTTCTTTTGAGCGAGTATAAATAAACATCCGGAGCTACCTGTCAAACTCATTATTTTCTGAGGAAACTCTAAAGCCCTACCTTTCATTTCTTCTCCAAACCTCTTCTGAATCAAATAAAATTGGTTTAGGCCTTCAGAAACAAGAATTGGAGAATGAGATTCATAACTTAGGACTGTAGGTGCTCATAATTCATTTCCATACGAGGTAAGTTCTGTGGATCTGATTCCAATTCGATTCTTTTATTTTTTTGGGTCCTGAATTGTAAATACATGGTTATTATAGTATTGAGTCAAATTAGGGAGAAACCACAATTAATAATTCCCAATTAGGTCCTGCAATTAGAAAGCTAACCGGTGAGTGGATTTAACTTATGCTTTTTGGTAACGGTATATTTATCATTTAATTCCCCGTTATTCTTAAAATAAATGGAATTGTTGTGGTTATTATGTAATTTGTTCCCTTAATGTGTTAAGAATATTACTGTCTTGTAAATTCATTCTTATATCTTCTGTTTGGGCTTAAGAAATTACTATTATTATATGATGATTGTAAATTTGATGGTAAATTGTGTATATTCCCAAAATATATTGTTAAGAATATGATTAAAATGCTGGGTTGAGAAAGATTACATTAAATTATGGAAATAGAGAAATAACAATTAATAAGCCTAATTTATAAATTTAGCGTAATTAATTAGAATTGAAAATTGGATAAGAATGAGACAACCCGAACTTCCCCGTAAAGGAAAGAACGAATTGCTTTGAGAACAAGACGAATCAGAACACAAACAGAAGAATATTTCATTGCTTATTACAATAATTCCATCAGAATACAAGAATATACAAAGTATGAGTAAATATTACACATCAGAAAAATATCAGAGATTACAATACATTACTGCAGCGGAAAATAATACAAAACACAACTGAAAGAGATAAACGGATACAGAGCTTTCCGGATGGCATTCCAGCTGTAAACCAGGATCCTATGAATATAAATCTGTAAAGCCAAAACTACTAGCTGCCCGTGTAGAAAATAGGGGCACCTAGAGTTTAGGCTAAAACAATAAACTCCGGGTCAGTCATGTGACTGGTGTGAGAACTAAAAAAGTTATTTAAAACTTTACTTTAAAAGAGAGTAATTCAAGGGACCACGCCATATAACATGGAACGGGTTTCCTCCTAAGAATACCAGTGCATAGAATAAACAACACAATGCTTTTTGGAAAAATGAAGTTATTATAAGAATCAGGTCCCATCACACAATGCAACGCAAGCCGGAGGATAGAGTTTTACCTTATAATAGTCAAGCATGCTTGGTACGTTTAAACAAATCATTTTGATACTATTGTAGTGTATGAAAACAACTTCAAATATAAATGTATCAATCATAGGCGGCATAGTGCCCCATCCCACTATGTCGCCATACTAGGCTCTACAAATAAAACTGAATGTCACGTATTGGAAATTGGATTTCCGTCATGAGTCGAGGCCAAGGATGGCTCCTCACCGCTTCGAGACACTCTAGCAAATGTCTCACGACTACGCACTCTGGGCAGCCTGTAATGACGCGTTTTGTTAGCTGTCGAATAATTAATTTATTTAATGATTTATATATCGAATTGGGGATATCAATAACTTAAAGTACAACGTTCGAACTTATAATTTATAATTATAATTAAAACGAACCTGAAACGTCGCGGCAGTTCGCAATTTGGCGATTTGAACTTCAACTGAATGTACATGATTCATTTTAAGCCGGATTTCTGTGAAACAAGAAACGTGTGGAGCTGGTGGAGTATATCTTTCTAGTGGAAGAGAAAAATCGGGATTTCGTCGTGTAGAATGTAAGTTATGTCCAAATTAAATATTCAGAAAAACAGCGGTATATTCGTTCGTGGCCATAACGGTTATTTAAAAATATTTGAATATCCGGCTTGAATTTAGACAAGGTTCTTTTGAGACATAACGATAATTTAATTTTTAGAATTTTACTATAATTTTTAATTAATTAAATAAGCAACTTTTTATTTGAAGTATTTTGCACCCTATATAAATATTCTGGGGTTTCACAATATGAGTTAACCTACCGATATTTTTTTTTTGGGATCGTACCACATCACTCATCATGACCGTATGATCATTTCTGTCTGTAGTGGCTCGGATATGAATGTAACTCTATATATCGCGGTACACTCATTTGTGAAATATATATATATATATATATATATATATACATGCCGTGTTATCATCCTTCTTGCTACTGAAAAGGCACGTAAGTGGTATAACTAAAGTTTGATTGTCACTTTTTACAAGTGAGAATAATGATAAATATAGTTTGGATATTTTTATACGTCTAAAGGAATGGACAAAGTAAGGTGTAATAAATATAATCATCAAATCTGTGTACTCATAAGGAAATGGCACGCTGCGTTTTGGCATTGCATGATGATATAATTGGATTGTAATGTAAAGCAACACACAGCATGTAATCTGCAATATAATATAAGGTCTTTAAGTAAACACGTTTCCACTCGCTGTCCTCTTGTCCTTAATGCAAGGTCATATCGTCCGCAGTATAAATAAATATCTAAAACCTTCCACTATAAAAGAGACTTAAGTCCTTTGTTAAAACCTAATTTCCTATTCTCGGATAAAATTGTGCCGTTGTTCTTCCTACAGCAAAAACAAATCGGCCACTTCAAAAATCAAACAAAAATAAAAGAAAATGTTATAAATTCCGGAAATCATATCGGTGTAATCCTCGTTCATTTCTCTACATTGCTATACTAGTTTTGGTATGTTCGATGTTCACTGTCTTGGTTGAGTCTGTTAGACAGCGATGCTAGGGTTCGAGATATTTGGGGGATTCGGTGTAAAAAGAGTTCGATGATCCTTGAGAGGTTAAGGCGTCGAGCTGAGAACCAAAAAGGAGAATGAAGGTAGGGTAGTTGCAAAATTTCTAGTGCAATGTTTGTTGTTGTCTGCGGAGGGAAAGGGAGCAGAGAGCGGTAAAGATGAGGGGTTCCGGTGATGTTGAAGTTTTGGGAATGGCATGGGGTGTCTTCGTTGCGAGCAGGTTAAAGGAGAGAAGCTCGAAGTGGGATGAGAGTTCGGAGCTGTTGCGTTGGAAGAAAAACGTTGCGGGTCTTGGGTATTGGTGTTTGCAGATTTAAATGGAGTCCGTGTGTTTAGTGGTTGGAGGCAAGCACGACAGTAGGGGAGACGTTGTGATGAAGGATAGAAGAGTTATATGTGAAGTGTATGATAATGGTGGGTATCTTTTGCTGGAGCACGTTGCATTTAGTTGGAGAAAATGGAGGAGTTCTCGAATGAAGCTTCACGTCCAGGAGCTTGTAAATGTACATGAGGCATATGTTTTAACACATTGGTGGATGGGTGCCTGCTAGTTTGCGCAAGGCAAACTTTGCCTGGGAATGTGTTAAGGCCAAATGGGCCTGGGCCCAAATTAAAAAGTAGTGAAAATAGAAGAAAAAAAAAGAGGAAATGAAAGAAAGTCGTGAACAAATGAAGTGTCAGGCGCTTGTAATAAGAAGGGAGATGCAGAGAGTAACTCACGATTTCTAATTTGAGGAAGAAAGGGGGTTAACGTGTCTGGTCTTAAAAAGGGTAAATGGGCCGATATTTGAGAATTAGATGAAACAAGATTCGTCGGGATCGTATGGACGGTGGCAACACAATGAGACTGACCGGAAGTGAATCCGACCTCGTTACAATTTATGGCGAAATAAATTGTCCGACTGAATCAAATAACGCAAACCGTTATTTAACGATTAACGCGCCAATGTGAGTAAAACTCACTAACTCTCCTCAGTTTATATTTTTATATAAACTATATTAAATGATTTGATTGCTGTATATTGATAGTTTGGACTGTTAAATAGATTTGATTGAAACATAGGTATAGTTATATATATAAACGACAATCAAATATTGATTCAGTTCATCAGTATATTTCATGTTGGAATGAAATTGATGTATATTTTATTGTGTAACATCTGTGGATGCAGGGAAACAGGTTGGAGGAATCCGACTGGATTCCTCAACATTTATTTTACCGTTTTTCATATATTGTGATATATGATGTGTTATGAAATCTGTTATTGATTTCATATGTTTGAATGATACCGATCATTGTTATACGACACGTTAAACACCGTAGGTGATACTAGAATGTAAAAAGGGGATTTTCAATGTTTAGATTGAAAATGAATCTTATTAATAAAATCGATAGGATTTTATAAAAGGAAAACACTTATTTAATTTGAAAATAAATAAATAAAAAAGGAAACATTTATTTAGAAAATAAATGAAATAAAATAGAAACATTTATTTAGGAAATAAATGAATTAGAATATAAAGGAATATTTATTTAGGAAATAAATATAGGAACATTTATTTAGATTATAAATAACTGGAATAAAGGAATATTTATTTAGGGAATAAATAAAGGAACACTTGTTCGGAAAATAAATAGAATTATACAAGGATAGATTTAAACACGTGCTTCGCACACAAGTATAACACGATATGGATTTTAAGGAGATATTGTAGAAGTAGGAATTATAACCAGAGTGTGATAAAAGGATTAAACAAAGTAATTGTTTAGGTTAACCAAAGCAAGTTAGTCGAGTTAAACAAAGTAATTTGTTAGGTTAACCAAAGCAAGTTAGTCGAGTTAATCAAAGTAATTGGTTAAGTTAATCGAAGTGAATTAGTTAAGTTAAACTAATTGGTAAATCAAAGTGAATTAGTTGCGTCAAACTAAGTGACTTAGTTAAGTTAAACAAATTTGTAAATCAAAGTGAATTAGTTGCGTCAAACTAAGTAAATTAGTCAAGTTAAACTAATTGGTTAATTGAAGTAAATTAGTTGGGTTAATCAAAGTGAATTAGCTGAGTTAAACTAAGTAAATCGGTTAGAGTTAATCAAAGTGAATTAACTAAGTTAAACTAAGTGGATTAGTTCAGTTAATCGAAACAAGTAAATCAAGTTAGGTTAAACCATTTGAGTTAACCAGTTAGGTTAAACCATTTGAGTTAACCAGTTAAAGTTTACCAGTTAAAGATAAACAGTTAGAGTTGACCAGTTAAAGTTGACTAACTAAAGTTGACCAGTTAGAGTTGATCAGTTAGAGTTACTCAGTTAGAGTTGACCAGTTAGAGTTGACCAGTTAGAGTTATCCAAGTGGAGTTAATCGAGTAGAGTTGCCGAATATCACTTATTCGAAGTAGAGTTATCGAATATAGTGTATTCGAGGGAAGAGTAATCGAATATAGTTTATTCGAGTGGAGAAATCAAATGTTATTCATTTGAGAAGAGTTACCGAATATTATTTATTCAAAGAGTAGTTATCGAATATTGGTTATTCGAAGTTAGTTAATCCAAAGGAGTTATTCGAAGTTAGTTAATCCAAAGGAGTTATTCGAAGTTAGTTAATCCAAAGGAGTTATTCGAAGTTAGTTAATCCAAAGGAGTTATTCGAAGTTAGTTAATCCAAAGGAGTTATTCGAAGTTAGCTAATCCAAAGGAGTTATTCGAAGTTAGCTAATCCAAAGGAGTTATTCGAAGTTAGTTAATCCAAAGGAGTTATTCGAAGTTAGTTAATCCAAAGGAGTTATTCGAAGTTAGTTAATCCAAAGGAGTTATTCGAAGTTAGTTAATCCAAAGAAGTTATTCGAAGTAAGCTAATCCAAGGAGTTATTCGAAGTCAGTTAATCCAAAGGAGTTAGTCGAAGAGTTAATTGAATATTAGTTATTCAATTTGAGTTAATCGAATTTAGTTATTCAAGAAGAGTAAATCGAATTAGTTATTCAAAGGAGTTAATCAATTAAGTTATTCGAATGAGTTATTCGAAGGAGTAAATCAAATTAAGTTAATCGATTAGAGTTGAGTTAATCGATTTGGGTTAAGTTAAGTTATCGAGTTAAGTAATCGAGTTAAGATTTATCGAGTTAAGTAATCGAGTTAAGAAATCGAGTTGAGATAATCGAGTTAAGAAAATCAAGTTGAGTTAATCGAATAAGTTATTCGATAAGAGTAAATCCATTTAAGTTAAATCGGATGTTAGTTATTCGATAAGAATTAACACATTTAAGAAAATCGAATATTTGTTATTCGATAAGAGTTAATGAAATAGAGCCAACCAAGAAGAGTTATTCGAATATTAGTTATTCGATAGGAGTTAATCGAAATAGAGTTTATCGAATATCAGTTATTAAAAAGGGAGAGTTAATCGAATAGAGATTACTCGAAAGAGAGTTATACGTCGAATTCGATTATAGCGAATTCGGGAAAGTACTATTTACTTTCCAGGGTTTAAATCAAGATTTAGTTATTGATTTAGAAATTAGGTGTCTGTTAAATTATTCGAGTTAAGAAATAAATTTATAATTTAGGTTAGATATTTTAGGGGTTGGAATTATAACGTTATAGTTAAAATCAAACGTTGTCATATAAGAAGTGGATTCGTAACCTGAATCCGAGAATTTGCGTAAACAGATGATTGTAAAAAGTGAGTGACGAGCTTCATCTATTTCACAGTAAAGGACGTTGTTCAATTAAGGTCTGAGAGGTAATTATACCCCAACTTGATTGACTTCAGAATTGACAAAGGAATAGTTGTGGTTCGATAGAAAAGGTTGATTTGAAATATAGTTAAGTAATAAGCGATTAATGGATTAAGCGTAACGATGTTTTATACAACGTTCATTGGAAATCCGTAAATGAGTTTTGGAAACGTTTTCCAAATATAGTCAGATATGTTTTCTAAACATAGAAAATGAAATGTCTTCATGATAAGAATTTAAGAAATAGAGTTAAGCAAATTCAGAAACTGACTGGAGAGGGTAAGTTGAACGGTTTTCTAAGTGACGATCTGATGTTGGTTTCGACCTTCCGGATTGATACTTAGAGAATTGTTCTCATACTAGTTACAGTTAGGGACTGATAGTTGCGGAATAATAGTGATGTGAAAATAAGCTATGGAAATGTTTTCCAATGATTAATAACATATATTTTCTAAATATATGAAATAAGGAAATATGAACATATGATTGATCGATCGAATTCCCATTTGGAAATAAGATCGTTGTTTGTACACCGACATGTTTTCATTTGATAGTTGAATCACAGACTATCATAGTTTTGACCATTTTTACGTTGTTAATATGGAGAGACCGGTTGGATTATTATCCGAAGAACCGCTCCGTATTAGCATAAGCGTTGCGAATCAAGTACGCTGAAGATAATTGAAGACGGAGTGAAGTGCAAGGGCTATTGTGAAAAGCCTAGGTAGGATGGATTCACTGAATAGTGCCTTCGGTTTATTCAGTCCCAGAACAACGTATATGGACGAGTGTCTGACAAAGTATTCTTAACGAATCATATATGTTGATCTCTTTAAACGTATTACGTTGGTGGCGGAGAAATTCGTTTCTCTTAGCTTTTATACCCGTGATGCCTTGAGAAATCGATAATGATTTGGCGGGTATGACGATGTGGCATTCAAAGTAATTGAAGAAATAATCTGTCAAAGTGATAAACGTGACCTCAAAACCTCACAACCGGAAAATAACAGAAGTTGGGCTAGGCAGCATGGCTAGTTGGGCCATACCCAAGCAGGGTGTATTATCACCATCTAGAGAATATTCAATTGTACTTCTTTATAATCTATTTCAATGCTGTCCCTTATCGGGAAGGATGGTTGCTGATCCCAACCATCGGTGATAATATATTCGTTACACTCAAGCTAAATGAGTGAACGGTCATGTGTGGCCGGGTTGCAAGACATTCTTGTTGAACCCTAGTGTATCTCCTCTAGAGTACACTGATCGAAAGGTGCTCCCATACCTTGTCTGTAGGAATCCAATCCCCAATAAGCGCTCACAGTTTTATTTGTATACTATGTATGTGGAACGTGAGATGCAAGCGTTCTGCTAGATTGATATCTATTTGTATTTAGACATTATTATAATATCAGAAAGATATCCTTTATTTAACCAAGTGTTAGAGTTTTATTCACACCAGTCCCATGACTGACCCGGAGTTTATTTTGTTTGTTTTCCCTAAACTCTTGGGTGCCTAAATTTGTACGGGCAGTCAAGTAGTCGGGATTTTACAGATACACTTGGAGAGCTTGGAGCAGGAGGCTTCAGGATTATAGCTATTATTATTCCGCTGTGTTGTTAAGTGTTGTACTTTGAAATGGTATGTATATATGAGTACTGATTTGTATTTCAAAGTTATGTTGTATTTTATTCGTTCCGCTGTGAGATTCGTGTTTACTCTGATGATGTAAGTTCTTCTTCTTCTTCTATTATATTAGTTCTATCTTTTCTTCCTCACCCTCTACTTTCTTTCACTAACGTCTCGGAATTTTCGAGTCTCGAGGAGTCGAAAATTTCCAGCCGTTACAGTTGGTATCAGAGCTTAAGTTAAGTGATTACCTTGGCTCTGTAGCATAACTCGATAGAGATGGGATTAGTAATATCCTAGATTGAGTTTGAGTGTATATATATGAGCGCGTAATTGTTATTCAATATAAAATGGTTTTATATTGTGGAGACTTATTGGTTGAGTGGCTTATGAATTCTGGTCGATCAGTGTGATCCACTGTATCGATAAGGGTTACTAAACACTCGAATACGATGAACCGTCATGGTATGTTTTGAAAGAGGGTAAACGAAATAATTTTTCCCAAAATATATTTGTTTATAGAAGAAATATATATCTTGAAATTATTATAGTATATTGATTGTGTTGGTTGTTATTATAATCGAATAAGATTATAAAAGGGTGAAATGGTTATAAATGACCAATCAGAATTCATATGAATATAATATATGAAATAGATGAATTAAATATGAATTTAAATCAGATTTGGAATTTAAAATAAGGAAATTTTAAGTTCCTGGGAGATTTTGAAAATGTTTTTCAAATTGAAAATGATATAGTATTGAACTCACTTCGATAGCTGGAAAATAGATTCTGATGATGAATCTAGACATCATCAGTGTTCATTTTCGAGTTCTAAGTGACGGATTACTACCAAAGATTTTGTTTTTGAATTTTTTTGAGAAAACAAGTTGTGTTAGACATTCAAAGGTTTTGAATTGGCATGTGGTTTCAAATTAATTTGAAAGAAACCCAGGAACTTAAGTTCTGGAATTAAAATTTAACTAATGAAGTTAAATAAAATGAGATGGCAAAAATAAATTGAAATTTAACTTGAACCGAGTTAAATAAAATTGAATTGGATTATAGATAATCTAGAATGAAACCAAATTGATAAGTCAATAATTTGGAATTTGATATTAGAGTTCGAATGAAATTCGATTTGGATTTGAGGATATGAACTGATTGGAGATCAATTGGAATAGATAACATTGGTATATGGTGAAGTGGTAGCAGATGCAAGGGATAGAGTTAAATTCCCGACAAAAAGGTACAAGTTTATATCATATATGAGTTTGGATTTTATGAGCCGAATTAGCAAGCCGCTTGGCTATTTTGATTTCCTTTTAGATTGGAGGAAGCCTAGAGAGGCGAGTTGTGGTTTGACGTATTGAGCCGTACAAAGGAGGTTATGGCGAATTTTTTTGAAAATTTAAGGTGCTAGAAATTTTTTAGAATTTTTGAAAATTTTAGTTGGTCGGAAATGAATTAATAAATTAATTAAAATTAAATGGGTCCAGTCGAAACTGAAATTTAGAGGTAAACAAAAAAGATTTTTAAATCTAGTTAGTAGAGTTAGTAGCATTTTTCTAACTTAGCAATTTCGAGGACGAAATTATTTTAAGGGGGGAAGTCTGTAATGGCGCGTTTTGTTAGCTGTCGGATAATTAATTTATTTAATGATTTATATATCGATTTGGGGATATCGATAACTTAAAGTACAACGTTCGAACTTATAATTTATAATTATAATTAAAACGAACCTGAAACGTCGCGGCAGTTCGCAATTTGGCGATTTGAACTTCAACTGAATGTACATGATTCATTTTAAGCCGGATTTCTGTGAAACAAGAAACGTGTGGAGCTGGTGGAGTATATCTTTCTAGTGGAAGAGAAAAATCGGGATTTCATCGTGTAGAATGTAAGTTATGTCCAAATTAAATATTCAGAAAACAGCGGTATATTCGTTCGTGGCCATAACGGTTATTTAAAAATATTTGAATATCCGGCTTGTATTTAGACAAGGTTCTTTTGAGACATAACGATAATTTAATTTTTAGAATTTTACTATAATTTTTAATTAATTAAATAAGCAACTTTTTATTTGAAGTATTTTGCACCCTATATAAATATTCTGGGGTTTCACAATATGAGTTAACCTACCGATATTTTTTTTTTGGGATCGTACCACATCACTCATCATGACCGTATGATCATTTCTGTCTGTAGTGGCTCGGATATGAATGTAACTCTATATATCGCGGTACAGTCATTTGTGAAATATATATATATATATACATGCCGTGTTATCATCCTTCTTGCTACTGAAAAGGCACGTAAGTGGTATAACTAAAGTTTGATTGTCACTTTTTACAAGTGAGAATAATGATAAATATAGTTTGGATATTTTTATACGTCTAAAGGAATGGACAAAGTAAGGTGTAATAAATATAATCATCAAATCTGTGTACTCATAAGGAAATGGCACGCTGCGTTTTGGCATTGCATGATGATATAATTGGATTGTAATGTAAAGCAACACACAGCATGTAATCTGCAATATAATATAAGGTCTTTAAGTAAACACGTTTCCACTCGCTGTCCTCTTGTCCTTAATGCAAGGTCATATCGTCCGCAGTATAAATAAATATCTAAAACCTTCCACTATAAAAGAGACTTAAGTCCTTTGTTAAAACCTAATTTCCTATTCTCGGATAAAATTGTGCCGTTGTTCTTCCTACAGCAAAAACAAATCGGCCACTTCAAAAATCAAACAAAAATAAAAGAAAATGTTATAAATTCCGGAAATCATATCGGTGTAATCCTCGTTCATTTCTCTACATTGCTATACTAGTTTTGGTATGTTCGATGTTCACTATCTTGGTTGGGTCTGTTAGACAGCGATGCTAGGGTTCGAGATATTTGGGGGATTCGGTGTAAAAAGAATTCGATGATCCTTGAGAGGTTAAGGCGTCGAGCTGAGAACCAAAAAGGAGAATGAAGGTAGGGTAGTTGCAAAATTTCTAGTGCAATGTTTGTTGTTGTCTGCGGAGGGAAAGGGAGCAGAGAGCGGTAAAGATGAGGGGTTCCGGTGATGTTGAAGTTTTGGGAATGGCATGGGGTGTCTTCGTTGCGAGCAGGTTAAAGGAGAGAAGCTCGAAGTGGGATGAGAGTTCGGAGCTGTTGCGTTGGAAGAAAAACGTTGCGGGTCTTGGGTATTGGTGTTTGCAGATTTAAATGGAGTCTGTGTGTTTAGTGGTTGGAGGCAAGCACGACAGTAGGGGAGACGTTGTGATGAAGGATAGAAGAGTTATATGTGAAGTGTATGATAATGGTGGGTATCTTTTGCTGGAGCACGTTGCATTTAGTTGGAGAAAATGGAGGAGTTCTCGAATGAAGCTTCACGTCCAAGAGCTTGTAAATGTACATGAGGCATATGTTTTAACACATTGGTGGATGGGTGCCTGCTAGTTTGCGCAAGGCAAACTTTGCCTGGGAATGTGTTAAGGCCAAATGGGCCTGGGCCCAAATTAAAAAGTAGTGAAAATAGAAGAAAAAAAAAGAGGAAATGAAAGAAAGTCGTGAACAAATGAAGTGTCAGGCGCTTGTAATAAGAAGGGAGATGCAGAGAGTAACTCACGATTTCTAATTTGAGGAAGAAAGGGGGTTAACGTGTCTGGTCTTAAAAAGGGTAAATGGGCCGATATTTGAGAATTAGATGAAACAAGATTCGTCGGGATCGTATGGACGGTGGCAACACAATGAGACTGACCGGAAGTGAATCCGAGCTCGTTACAATTTATGGCGAAATAAATTGTCCGACTGAATCAAATAACGCAAACCGTTATTTAACGATTAACGCGCCAATGTGAGTAAAACTCACTAACTCTCCTCAGTTTATATTTTTATATAAACTGTATTAAATGATTTGATTGATGTATATTGATAGTTTGGACTGTTAAATAGATTTGATTGAAACATAGGTATAGTTATATATATAAACGACAATCAAATATTGATTCAGTTCATCAGTATATTTCATGTTGGAATGAAATTGATGTATATTTTATTGTGTAACATCTGTGGATGCAGGGAAACAGGTTGGAGGAATCCGACTGGATTCCTCAACATTTATTTTACCGTTTTTCATATATTGTGATATATGATGTGTTATGAAATCTGTTATTGATTTCATATGTTTGAATGATACCGATCATTGTTATACGACACGTTAAACACCGTAGGTGATACTAGAATGTAAAAAGGGGATTTTCAATGTTTAGATTGAAAATGAATCTTATTAATAAAATCGATAGGATTTTATAAAAGGAAAACATTTATTTAATTTGAAAATAAATAAATAAAAAGGAAACATTTATTTAGAAAATAAATGAAATAAAATAGAAACATTTATTTAGGAAATAAATGAATTAGAATATAAAGGAATATTTATTTAGGAAACAAATATAGGAACATTTATTTAGATTATAAATAACTGGAATAAAGGAATATTTATTTAGGGAATAAATAAAGGAACACTTGTTCGGAAAATAAATAGAATTATACAAGGATAGATTTAAACACGTGCTTCGCACACAAGTATAACACGATATGGATTTTAAGGAGATATTGTAGAAGTAGGAATTATAACCAGAGTGTGATAAAAGGATTAAACAAAGTAATTGTTTAGGTTAACCAAAGCAAGTTAGTCGAGTTAAACAAAGTAATTTGTTAGGTTAACCAAAGCAAGTTAGTCGAGTTAATCAAAGTAATTGGTTAAGTTAATCGAAGTGAATTAGTTAAGTTAAACTAATTGGTAAATCAAAGTGAATTAGTTGCGTCAAACTAAGTGACTTAGTTAAGTTAAACAAATTTGTAAATCAAAGTGAATTAGTTGCGTCAAACTAAGTAAATTAGTCAAGTTAAACTAATTGGTTAATCGAAGTAAATTAGTTGGGTTAATCAAAGTGAATTAGCTGAGTTAAACTAAGTAAATCGGTTAGAGTTAATCAAAGTGAATTAACTAAGTTAAACTAAGTGGATTAGTTCAGTTAATCGAGACAAGTAAATCAAGTTAGGTTAAACCATTTGAGTTAACCAGTTAGGTTAAACCATTTGAGTTAACCAGTTAAAGTTTACTAGTTAAAGATAAACAGTTAGAGTTGACCAGTTAAAAAGTTGACCAGCTAAAGTTGACCAGTTAGAGTTGATCAGTTAGAGTTGACCAGTTAGAGTTATCCAAGTGGAGTTAATCGAGTAGAGTTGCCGAATATCACTTATTCGAAGTAGAGTTATCGAATATAGTGTATTCGAGGGAAGAGTAATCGAATATAGTTTATTCGAGTGGAGAAATCAAATGTTATTCATTTGAGAAGAGTTACCGAATATTATTTATTCGAAGAGTAGTTATCGAATATTGGTAATTCGAAGTTAGTTAATCCAAAGGAGTTATTCGAAGTTAGTTAATCCAAAGGAGTTATTCGAAGTTAGTTAATCCAAAGGAGTTATTCGAAGTTAGTTAATCCAAAGGAGTTATTCGAAGTTAGTTAATCCAAAGGAGTTATTCGAAGTTAGGTAATCCAAAGGAGTTATTCGAAGTTAGCTAATCCAAAGGAGTTATTCGAAGTTAGTTAATCCAAAGGAGTTATTCGAAGTTAGTTAATCCAAAGGAGTTATTCGAAGTTAGGTAATCCAAAGAAGTTATTCGAAGTTAGCTAATCCAAGGAGTTATTCGAAGTCAGTTAATCCAAAGGAGTTAGTCGAAGAGTTAATTGAATATTAGTTATTCAATTTGAGTTAATCGAATTTAGTTATTCAAGAAGAGTAAATCGAATTAGTTATTCAAAGGAGTTAATCAATTAAGTTATTCGAATGAGTTATTCGAAGGAGTAAATCAAATTAAGTTAATCGATTAGAGTTGAGTTAATCGATTTGGGTTAAGTTAAGTTATCGAGTTAAGTAATCGAGTTAAGATTTATCGAGTTAAGTAATCGAGTTAAGAAATCGAGTTGAGATAATCGAGTTAAGAAAATCAAGTTGAGTTAATCGAATAAGTTATTCGATAAGAGTAAATCCATTTAAGTTAAATCGGATGTTAGTTATTCGATAAGAATTGACACATTTAAGAAAATCGAATATTTGTTATTCGATAAGAGTTAATGAAATAGAGCCAACCAAGAAGAGTTATTCGAATATTAGTTATTCGATAGGAGTTAATCGAAATAGAGTTTATCGAATATCAGTTATTAAAAAGGGAGAGTTAATCGAATAGAGATTACTCGAAAGAGAGTTATACGTCGAATTCGATTATAGCGAATTCGGGAAAGTACTATTTACTTTCCAGGGTTTAAATCAAGATTTAGTTATTGATTTAGAAATTAGGTGTCTGTTAAATTATTCGAGTTAGGAAATAAATTTATAATTTAGGTTAGATATTTTAGGGGTTGGAATTATAACGTTATAGTTAAAATCAAACGTTGTCATATAAGAAGTGGATTCGTAACCTGAATCCGAAAATTTGCTTAAACAGATGATTGTAAAAAGTGAGTGACGAGCTTCATCTATTTCACAGTAAAGGACGTTGTTCAATTAAGGTCTGAGAGGTAATTATACCCCAACTTGATTGACTTCAGAATTGACAAAGGAATAGTTGTGGTTCGATAGAAAAGGTTGATTTGAAATATAGTTAAGTAATAAGCGATTAATGGATTAAGCGTAACGATGTTTTATACAACGTTCATTGGAAATCCGTAAATGAGTTTTGGAAACGTTTTCCAAATATAGTCAGATATGTTTTCTAAACATAGAAAATGAAATGTCTTCATGATAAGAATTTAAGAAATAGAGTTAAGCAAATTCAGAAACTGACTGGAGAGGGTAAGTTGAACGGTTTTCTAAGTGACGATCTGATGTTGGTTTCGACCTTCCGGATTGATACTTAGAGAATTGTTCTCATACTAGTTACAGTTAGGGACTGATAGTTGCGAAATAATAGTGATGTGAAAATAAGCTATGGAAATGTTTTCCAATGATTAATAACATATATTTTCTAAATATATGAAATAAGGAAATATGAACATATGATGATTGATCGATCGAATTCCCATTTGGAAATAAGATCGTTGTTTGTACACCGACATGTTTTCATTTGATAGTTGAATCACAGACTATCATAGTTTTGACCATTTTTACGTTGTTAATATGGAGAGACCGGTTGGATTATTATCCGAAGAACCACTCCGTATTAGCATAAGCGTTGCGAATCAAATACGCTGAAGATAATTGAAGACAGAGTGAAGTCCAAGGGCTATTGTGAAAAGCCTAGGTAGGATGGATTCACTGAATAGTGCCTTCGGTTTATTCAGTCCCAGAACAACGTATATGGACGAGTGTCTGACAAAGTATTCTTAACGAATCATATATGTTGATCTCTTTAAACGTATTACGTTGGTGGCGGAGAAATTCGTTTCTCTTAGCTTTTATACCCGTGATGCCTTGAGAAATCGATAATGATTTGGCGGGTATGACGATGTGGCATTCAAAGTAATTGAAGAAATAATCTGTCAAAGTGATAAACGTGACCTCAAAACCTCACAACCGGAAAATAACAGAAGTTGGGCTAGGCAGCATGGCTAGTTGGGCCATACCCAAGCAGGGTGTATTATCACCATCTAGAGAATATTCAATTGTACTTCTTTATAATCTATTTCAATGTTGTCCCTTATCGGGAAGGATGGTTGCTGATCCCAACCATCGGTGATAATATATTCGTTACACTCAAGCTAAATGAGTGAACGGTCATGTGTGGCCGGGTTGCAAGACGTTCTTGTTGAACCCTAGTGTATCTCCTCTAGAGTACACTGATCGGAAGGTGCTCCCATACCTTGTCTGTAGGAATCCAATCCCCAATAAGCGCTCACGGTTTTATTTGTATACTATGTATGTGGAACGTGAGATGCAAGCGTTCTGCTAGATTGATATCTATTTGTATTTATACATTATTATAATATCAGAAAGATATCCTTTATTTAACCAAGTGTTGGAGTTTTATTCACACCAGTCCCATGACTGACCCGGAGTTTATTTTGTTTGTTTTCCCTAAACTCTTGGGTGCCTAAATTTGTACGGGCTGTCAAGTAGTCGGGATTTTACATATACACTTGGAGAGCTTGGAGCAGGAGGCTTCAGGATTATAGCTATTATTATTCCGCTGTGTTGTTAAGTGTTGTACTTTGAAATGGTATGTATATATGAGTACTGATTTGTATTTCAAAGTTATGTTATATTTTATTCGTTCCACTGTGAGATTCGTGTTTACTCTGATGATGTAAGTTCTTCTTCTTCTTCTATTCTATTAGTTCTATCTTTTCTTCCTCACCCTCTACTTTCTTTCACTAACGTCTCGGAATTTTCGACTCTCGAGGAGTCGAAAATTTCCAGCCGTTACACAGCCCTTGGAATCAGTTGGGCCGGTCCTCCGCTACATTTGAGGATTGGCAATTCCTGAACACACGTTTCCCGGTCCTATCGGACCTATTTGTCGGCTCCGAAGAGACCGATATAACCGAGGTGCCTCGCAATCCAACAACCACATAGGTAAAAACAATATAAATGCCAGGTCTTGTAAAACGCTGACACCACCCATAGCTAGAAAGAAACGTCGTGTTCTCCCAATGGTCCGATCCCTTTTTGACTCATACCAAGGTGTGAGGCTCATGAATTAATGCCATACACAAAGCTACGCCACACAGGCCATGCTTTGATCATCAACCACAAGACTCTGCTTTTTAGCAAAAGCCTTGATCACTACATCTCAGCATGCCACACAAGCAATTCATGCCATGCGACTGATATCTATCGATATATAATCTCTGAGCTCGTACGTCTCAAAGAAGCACATTAAGCAAGAGAATAAATTCTCCGTCTCCAAACAGATATATATTTAATAGAAATCAATCAGCACAGAATAAAATCCAATGTCAGACACAAAATCCATTTATAAGTCCGTTCTGGGTCTGGACGAAACCGGAGGCCACATACAGACTCTAAAAATTCCCGAAAAATATTTTCTAGCTTCGTATTGACGATACAGTTCTAATTAAACTAATTTCGTCAAATTTGGAGACCGTTTGAAAAATGGCTATTTTCTGGTCGATCCAAATTGACTAAAACTGTCAAAACACGTTTTACTTCGCCACGCTCACATATTGATCCCAAAAATTATGAATTTTGGAATCTAGCAATAATTTGACATCTCGGATCGAACAGAAGTGGTTTCGTCGAAAATGGAGGTCATTTGCAAAATTTCTATTTTTAAGGGCCAAAATTCCATAGCGACTATTCTGAATTTTCAACTGGACATAACTTTTTATTCCCGCTATGAAATTTTAATTTTTCGGATTCATTGGAAAAAAAATTCAAATAGATTCTAATATTTTTGGTTTTGCTAAAATCCGATTTATTTTGAATCCTGTGCATTCATTTGAAATTTGAAATCGATTTTTCAAACTACCGCGCCATTTTCAATTCCTTTTATAATTAAAAATAAGTATTTATATTCTAACGTCGATTCAAATAAACATGTACGTTCTAATTCTATTCAAAATAAATTTCTAGTCGTTATTATTTAAAATAATTCATTTAAAATATTCAAAATTCATCAAAATTGACAAAATAAAAATTTTAAATTGGTTCGGATTATCCGGGTTATTACAATCTCCCCCACTTAAAATCTTTTCATCCTCGAAATGGAACGGAGATGAAAGTTGTTTTATTAACCAACTCAACTTTCATTATTTTCATTATGGCTTAAGTTCTCCAACTTTTCAATTTCTAAGAACTTTTCAAATTCTTTAAAAATTTGGCAAACACCGTAAATTTTCGAAAAATTTCGCCATAACCTCCCACTGTACAGGAGCACCGGGAAAATTCCAAAATCGCCATACAGGCCTCTCCAATCCAAAAAAAAAGAAACAGCCAATCGGCTCTTAAAATCATCAAAGACCCCAAGAAATACAATAAACATGTACCTATTTGTCGGGCAAACAATTTTATTCCTCTGCTCTAGCCTCCTTGCAATGAACTGTTCAATGGATACACATGTATATGCATGCAATTCCAAACAATTTTCAATTCAGTTCAATATTTGGTACAATTTGGTTAAATTTACCGTTCTTTCACATGATGGTTTAAATAAATAATCACACAACACAATCATCAATCAATTAGTGATTATCGTTTCAAATTCATAATTTTGATACATAGTCTAAAAATCAGATTTTTGATGCCAATTCACAATAATAAACCCTATCTAGTTTTGGTTCTCACACCAGTCAATTGGAAATATATAAATATCACACCTTCGAAACTCGAACACAAACTACTGATGCTATATATTCATCAATAGTTTCATCTCCGAGCGACTAGAGTGTGATTCTATATCTATCCAGTATATTAAAACTTCGAATACACGTTTGCAAGGCATATATGCAAAATCTTTACATATTGGATTGCCCAAATTCAATACAAATAAATATTCAAATACGTATAATACGATTTAAATTTTCAAAACAAAATTTTGTTTTCATTTTAAAAATATACTCTTCACACTCGTTCTATGATACTACTGATCCTATCTCTAACGAGTCATTCTTATTGGATATTGCAAATCCAATCTCTGATGAATTCTTTAGTATTGTTCTAATGTGTCTTGTTCTCGAGCTCTTTAAACCAAAGCTCTGATTCCAAATGAGACGACCCGAACTTCCCCGTAAAGGAAATAACAAATTGCTTTGAGAACAAGACGAATCAGAACACAAACAGAAGAATATTTCATTGCTTATTACAACAATTCCATCAGAATACAAGAATATACAGAGTATGAATAAATATTACACATCAGAAAAATATCAGAGATTACAATACATTACTGCAACGGAAAATAATACAAAACACAACTGAAAGAGATAAACGGATACAGAGCTTTCCGGATATCATTCCGGCTGTAAACCAGGATCCAGTGAATATAAATCTGCAAAACCAAAACTACTAGTTGCCCGTGTAGAAAATAGGGGTACCCAGAGTTTAGGTTGAAACAATAAACTCCTGGTCAGTCATGTGACTGGTGTGAGAACTAAACAGTTATTTAAAACTTTACTTTAAAAGAGAGTAATTCAATGGACCACGCCATATAACACGGAACGGGTTTCCTCCTAAGAATATCAGTGCATAGAATAAACAACGCAATGCTTTTTGGAAAAATGAAGCTATTATAAGACTCAGGTCCCATCACACAATGCAACGCAAGCTGGAGGATAGAGTTTTACCTTATAACAGCCAAACATGCTTGGTACGTTTTAAAAAATCATTTTGATACTATTATAGTATATGAAAACAACTTCAAATATAAATGTCTCAATCATAGATGGCATAGTGCCCCATCCCACTATGTCGCCATACTAGGCTCTACAAATAAAACCGAATGTCACGTATTGGAAATTGGATTTCCGTCATGAGTCGAGGCCAGGGATGGCTCCTCACTGCTTCGAGGCACTCTAGCAAATGTCTCAGGACTACGCATTCTGGGCAGCCCTTGGAATCGGTAGGGCCGGTCCTCCGCTATGTTTGAGGATTGGCAATTCCTGAACACACGTTTCCCGGTTCTATCGGACCTATCTATCGGCTCCGAAGAGACCGATATAGCTGAGGCGCCTCGCAATCCAACAACCACATAGGTAAAAATAATATAAATGTCAGGGCTTGTAAAACGCTTATACCACCCATAGCTAGAAAGAAACGTCGTGTTCTCCCAACGGTCCGATCCCGTTTTTGACTCATACCGAGGTGTGAGCTTCCGAATTAACGCCATACACAAAGCTATGCCACACAGGCTGTGCTTTAATCATCAACCACAAGACTCTGCTTTTTAACAAAAGCCTTGATCACTGCATCTCAGCATGTCACACAGGCAATTCATGCCATGCGACTGATATCTATCGATATATAACCTCTGAGTCGTACGTCTCAGAGAAGGGCGTTAAGCAAGAGAATAAATTCTCAGCCGCCAAACAGATATATATTTAATAGAAATCAATCAGCACGGAATAAAATCCAATGTCAGACACATAATCTGTTTACAAGTCCGTTTTAGGTCTGAACAAAACCGGAGGCCACATACAGACTCTAAAAATTCCTAAAAATATTTTCTAGCTTTGTATTGACGATACGGTTCTAACAAAACTAATTTTATCAAATTTGGAGACCGTTTGAAAAATGGCCATTTTCTGGTCAATCCAAATTGACTGAAACTGTCAAAACACGTTTTACTTCGCCACGCTCACTTATTGATCCCAAAAATTATGAATTTTGGAATCTAGAAATAATTTGACATCCTGGATCCAACAAAAGTGGTTTCATCGAAATCGGAGGTCATTTGCAAAATTTCCATTTTTAAGGGCCAAAATTCCATAGCGACTATTCTGAATTTTCAACTGGATATAACTTTTTATTCCCGTTATGAAATTTTAATTTTTCGGATTCATTGGAAAGATATTTTCAAATAGATTCTAATATTTTTGGTTTCGCTAAAATCCAGTTTATTTTGTATCCTGTGTGTTCATTTGAAATTTGAGCCATTTTCAATTCCTTTTATAATTGAAAATAAATATTTATATTCTAACGTTGATTCAAATAAATATATACATTCTAATTATATTCAAAATAAATTTCTAGTCGTTATTATTTAAAATAATTCATTTTAAATATTCAAAATTCATCAAAATTGCCAAAATAAAATTTTTTAAATTGGTTTGGATTTTCCGGGTTATTACAAACAAAAACAGAAAATAATATATAACTCATCTAAAGGGAATTAGTAGTGAACTGAGTTACTCAGGGGTGGAAAAGGGATACATTTTTATAACTACCATTATGATAAATTACAAAGAACGTGGTTGCAAGAAAAAGAAAGGTAAAAGGGATTAGTGTGAAATTTGTCATATTGCACACTAATCAAATATATATAAATGATGTAATAAAGAAAAATAGCTTGCACATACAGATCCTAATTGATGTATGTTATGAAAATAGATTTTTTGTACATTTCCACCGATCAATTCAATGAAGTGTGTGAAATATTTCTTGTAATAATAAAAACGTACAAGACGGTAAATAAAGAAAGGTTACAATAGAAAATGTTCGCTCAAATAATAAGGAACCATGGGAAAACATAATGAACGAGGAATATAACATATTACAATTAATTATATGAATGAGAATGAAATATAGTATGTAGGCTTGTCCTAGGGACAAGTGGAATTATAATGTAGATTATAACTAATGATGAAAAAGAACTTATTAATAAACCTTAGTTAAAGGAACTACGTTAATAAGCAAATCCATAACAACCGTTGTGGTAACGATATAACATGAGGTTATAATTAATCGAATGATAAAGTAGGCTTATTATTAGTAAACTTATAATTAGGAGGATTAAGTTTAATAAATGTAGTAATAACAAGTGAAAGTCTGTCCGACAGTGTGGGGCTGATTGGGGAAAATAAATGGCTTATAGATATGGTCTGTTCCAGCAGCGTGAGGCTAATTAGGGTACGTAAGCAGCCAAATAGAAGATAATAAACCAGTAACATGAATATAAAATGAATGTGTAAATAATCAAATTAATTAGCAATGTGATAAGTTAAAGCAAGCACGTGATTAAAAGATTAGACAAAAGATCTAATAACGCGATGACGTAATGCACTTGGACCAGTTCGTATGTACGGAGATAAAGAACCCAACGGGGTAGATTATCGTGATGTCTGGAGACACGAGAGGAGCACGCCCAACAGATTATTCTACAGGACTGGAGGGTAGTATGAGGCTTTCGCAGGACGTGGTAGGGTAATCTGATATGACCCTCCAAGGCACCACCGGATGAAGCCGTCACTCGGAGGTATGTCTGTTGCACCATCTAGAGTATACCTTGACTGCAACTATAGTGTAGCAGTCGAAAAGCTATGGCAGATAGCGTTGGGTGATTCGACGGTTTGCCTCGCTCTGGGAGGAGGTGGTCCGGACCAAATTAAGGATAGTAATCGTCGATTACCTATCATTGAAAGTTAGTGGGATGTGGAAAGACTAGAGATAAACCAATAGACCAACGATCTTTCACTATCGGGACATTGGTTGAGTGACATTCCAAATTGGATATTAGATTGGTTGATAGGGGAACGCCATTAACTTTTGATACAGTCTTTCATTAGTTGAGGGAGGGGCCAGGGTGGGGACATAACCACCGTGAAAAAATACAAACCATATGTGGTGATCTGTAATGTATGCCCAACGAAGCTGTCCTTTGAAGATATCGAAAGCCCACAACCAAGTTACGTGCATTAGATGCATCCCTATTATGAAACTTGGGTTATAGTAAGTAGTACGTTCGTGTGAGGGTCTAGATACATGCACTAAGTGGTGTGTTCGTTAGGGCACTACTCCATGTCGAGACTGGTTCGATCAAAGAGTTCAGATACGAGGATTCATACGCTTTCGTGGCATAACGAGGGTGGTTCTGTGCGATTGCGTGACATAACGATGGAGATTTCCGTATGCAGTTCGGCGTAGGATGGAGGGTGTGCATGCTTCCGTGGTGTGACGACGGAGACCGTACGAGAAGGGTAACATGGAGAGTACTTTGAGATGTTGGGCATAACTACGTATATATTATATTAGGTTTAATCTACTATAGAGTAGATCGGTGTGACGTGTGTGCAGAGCCTAGAGTGTTGTTAACCCGAATAACCTAATAATTAAGGAAATGTAACCGAATGATATATGTAGGGTTATTTCAGAATATATAATTTATCCTCTCACCAGAACTTATGTTCTGACCCCCTTCTCATAACATACTCGCAGATTAGATTTGTGGTAGAAATTTGGTAGCCTTTGGACACTTGTTAGGCAGTGTCATTAGTTCGGTAAAGTTATATTCGATTATTATTTTTTATCTATTCTGATTTGAGATGTTTTATCGAGCTCTGATATATTTATTATATTTGTCTTTTCTGCAAGATATCAGTCAATCTAACTCGAATTTTAGTGGCTTTGGATTTAGAATTTTGGAAAAATCCGGACCTGCTAGAATTTGGGTTGCTACATCTAGTATTAGAGCTCGGGTTTGAGATTCCTGTATATAGTTAGTGAGTAGCGTATTTGTATTTAAAAAAAATTATATTATATATATTATACCTAGACCTATGAGAGAGACCCACTTTTGAGAAAACCGCACATGTAAATTATTGATTAATGAGTTCGTATGCCTATGTTAGGATTATTAAGGATTCCCAAAGAGTAAGTTATGGTTTGACCATTGTATGAGGTGTACGATAGATTTGATGATTAATGGGAAAGTTCATGTGTCGGTACTTGAAAACGGACGATAGGTCCAAGTTGTAGGTGGGTAACAAGGCCTTATGTTTGGAAAATGGATGGATTAGGGATATGTATATATAATGTGCATGAGCATCACAAGAGTTGGATGCCACTCGTAGTTTGGAAAGTTATGCTTGAGGATTAATAAGAAAGTAAATTTATTTCTTGCATGAAATTTAAAAAAGTGTGAGTTTGGAGAGCATCTTATACCTAATCTCACAATTAAACTTTTAAAAGAACTTGAAATAGAAATAGGTATAAGAAAAGATTTCTAAAAGAGTTTTCAAGTTTCAAATTTGAAAGTTTAAAGGTTTTTGGAAAGTTATTGATTATGACATTATTATTTTTAGAAGAAAGTATAAAGATTTATTTTCCAAAAGAATAAGGTGTGTAAGCAAGTTGTGGGTTAAGTCACAGAGGTAGAAAAAGGAAGGCACGAATAAATAAATTAGACATGTATGTTAGATGGTTTTAAGATAAATTATCTATATGAAACAAAAGTAATCAATTCTTATTTCCCTAAATTTTTGACTTTTAAGAAATGCTTTTAAGAAAATAAAATTTTTGAAAATTTAAAATGGTTTAGTAGGGTAATTCTAGTCGTGTGCTTGAACACTAAGTAGAGCTTTGGGAAATTATCTCGGTATGCGAGTAAATCATAAACTTGAGCGGTAATTGTAGAAAGTCTCAAGTAAGAAATAGCGAAGTAAAAATGAAAAATGGTTAACAATAAGAAAAGTTTTACGGTAATGTATGTGAACTGAGGAAAAAAAGGGTAGAAAGTTGTCTCTTCAGTGGTTACTGTTTTAATGAAAAGGATTAAAGGAAAATTTTAAAACTTTTATAGTTTATGTGGAAAAGAAGTAGAGAGGTTCCACATAAATATTTATTTAATAGATGATACAAGTTAAGTGGAAAATGTCGGTTAATTCAAATGAGAGAAGATTAAATTTTCAAGAAAAGGCCTAGAACATACCTAATTGGAATATGAAAGTAAATGAAAATTAAGAGCAAATTTGAGATTTGTATATGGAAAACTGTGGTATGATGTGTGATTAATGGAAATCTCATTTTAGCTCTTCTTATGAAATTAGAAGGCATGACGTGTTGTCTTATTTTGAGAAATTATAAGAACTAGACTTAAGGATGTGAGGTTACTTCATGATCAAGTAAGGGTTGTCAAGTTTGTATCCATTTAGGCATTGGGTATGGTTAGCCTATAGGTATCTGTATAACATTAGTGGATAATTGGGAATGGCTCATGAAACTAGCAGGTACACTAGATGGGTTAATAATTGTAGATGGAAAGAAAGGATGCTATGGTTTGATGAATTCAGTAATGAGGACCTTCTTTATGTCACGAGGACATGGTCCCAGGCCTCTTAGTCTGAGTAAATAACCACATTTAACCATCGTACCTTTTTCCTAATAGTGATTGTAGTGGAGACTGATTTATTTTAGTACGAAGTTGCACTCCTATATAGTATTCTATTTTATTGTTGAAAATAGAATGGTTTAGTATGGCATTCTTTTTCTGGGTATATGGAATGATAGCTAGAAAAGAATAAAGACAGAGGTGTCACAAATGAATTAAAAATGTGAGCAAGAAATGGTGACTAAAAAAAAGCAAATAAAATGAAAAGTATTAAAGGCAATAACTGCAATAAACGAGAACAATAAGAGAGAATAAATTCTCCCAAAGTAAATTTGGGAAAGTTAAAAAATAAATTCTTCTTGTCTAAACTGTGCTTGAAAAAGAAAGTAGGAATTTTTGTAGAATAGTTGTCAATGGTTTCAAGCATAAGGAAAATGGCGAGTAAAAGCGAAGTGGAAAATATGGATTTTCTCATTTTTGATCTTTTTCTAACATTTGAAACTGAATTTGAAAAAAAAAATAGATTTTTCTGAAATTCGCAAAATTTAAAGTTGGTTGGTAGGGTTTGGATGCAAAAATTGGATGAACTACGCTCTTATTCTGCAAGAGTGTGGGAAAAATTGGATGAAAGGATACTTTTGATTTTTAAAATATCGCATTCATGTAAAAATTGCAAGTATATTTAGGTTGTGTACATCATATTTTCAAAATATTTTTGAAAAAGACGACATTCATATAAGAGGTACCGCTTAGAAATTCATCGCATACATGAATTTTTATAATGTATTGCAATTTGCATTAGCGCACGGATGGTTGCAAAACTGGATGTACACATGATGGTTGTATATGTGAGAAATTACATAAGCTTACCCTTTATTTAATTTCAGGGACAAAATTTCCTAATGGGTGGAAGAATGTAACACCGCACATTTTTATAATATTAATTCAATTAATTAATCACAGAAAACGATGAATCGAAAACAAACAATTTTGGAATTGTCATAGTTGAGCTTCAAAATGTGTATCATTACGTTCATTGCATTTGTTTGATAAATTTACATATATAATATGTTCTGGACGGAGTTCGTATAGTAAATTTACGAATGTATGAAGTTTAACGTCGGAAAATATTTATATGTAAATGTGTGCAAATGTAATTTACATTTTTAATTATGTATGTACATAAATTCCCAGAAAAATGGTCGTTTGAAATTGAAATAAACGGACAACTATAAATATGATAGTAATTGACATTAAAATTGAAATGTTCATATTAGTTGACATTAACAAAAAAATAACATAATTAACATCCAAAAAGCTGTAGAAAAAATGTGCGAAATAAACGCGTTTCATAAATGATACAAAATTGTACAATAAAAAAAGTTTGAAATAACGTTAATTAAGTAGCATTTCAATTTAGACTAGATATGCGCATATTATTGTATTAATGGTATGCATTTGAAATAGAATTAATACACGTTAAAAATTGTGTGTAACATAATAAAATAAACGTTAAAGATAATGTTTATTGAATTGAAAAGGAAATAAACACGCAGAAAGTTAAAACGGAAAAAATTATATGTGCATATTAATTTCGCGTTTGAAATTTGAAAAGTATAAAGCTAAAAAAGAAAATAAATTAATTAATTTATAATGTTAAAAATTACAACGTTAAGGAAGAGAATATGCAAGAGTTAATCAATGCATTTAAATGCTTATACACGTTTTCTCCAAATGTGTATGAATATGTGGTTTTCTTTTGAGCGATAGTTCTGAATTGCTTTCCACGAATTAAATGGACCAAGTTCTTTTAAGCGACTATAAATAAATGCTTTGGGCTAGCAGTCAAACTCATTATATTCTAAGCAAATGCTGAAGCCCTGCCATTTCATTTCTTCTCCAAACCTCTTCTAAATCAAATTAAATTAGTTTAGCCCTTCAGAAACAAGAATTAGATAATTAAATTCATAGCTTAGGACTGTAGACGCTCGAATTCCTTTCTGTACGAGGTATGTTCCATGGATCTAATTCCAATTCAATTCTTTTGTTTTCTTTTGGGTTCTGAATTGTTAATCTACGGTTATTACAGTATTAAATCAAACCAGGGAGAAACCATGATTAATAATTCTGAATCAGATCTTGAAATTGGAAAGCTAATAGATGAGTGGATTTAAATTATGTCTTTTGATAATGGTATATTAAACGTTTAATTCCTCGTTATTCTTAATGAAATAAATAAATGGAATTGTTTTGTGTAATTCTTTCCCTAAATGCGTTAAAAATATTACTATTATGTAGTTCATTCCTATGTCTTCTGTTTGGGCTTAAGAATTTACTGTAATTATAATTGTAAATTTGGTGATGATTTTGTGTATATTCCCAAAATATATTGTTAAAAATATGATAAAAAAACTGGATTGAGAAAGATTACAGTAAATTGTGGAAATAATGGAATAAGAATTAATAAGCCTAATTTTGTATCGAAATTTACCGTACTTAATTTGGAATTGGGAATTGGGTAAGAAAACAGGGAATAATATGTAACTCGGAAAAAGGGAATTAATAGCGGACTGAGTAAGCTGGGGGTGGAAAAATGACACATTTCCATTATTACAATTACGGTAAATTATAAAGAATGTAATTGCAAGAAAAAAAACGTAAAAGGGATTAGTGTAAAATAGGGGTCTTTGATGTATTGCACACTAATCAAATATACATAAATGATGTAATAAAGAGAAATAGCTTGCAACTACGGATCTTAATTGATGCATATTATGAAAATAGATTTTGTACATTTCCATGAATCAATTTAATGAAATGTGTGAAATATTTCTTGTAATAACAAAAATGTACAAGAAGACAAATAAAGAAAGGTTACAACAGTAAATGTACGCCCAAATAACAAGGAACCATGGGAAAGTGTGATGAACGAGGAATATAACATATTATAATTAATTATATGAATGAGAATGAAATATAGTATGTAGGCTTGTCCTAGGGACAAGTGGAATTATAACGCAGGTTATAATTAATGATGAAAAAGGACTCATTAATAAATCGTAGTTAAAGTAACTAAGTTAATAGGCAAACTCATAACAACGGTTGTGGTAATGATATAACATGAGGTTATTATTAAACGATAAAGGATAATGTAGGCTTATAAATGTAATAATAATCAGCGAAAGTCTGTTCTGACAGTGTGGGACTGATTAGGGAAAATAAATGGCTTATAGATATGGTCCGTTGCGGCAGCGTGGGGCTGATTAGCGTAAGTAAGCAGCCAAACAGAAGCTAATAAACCAGTAACTCGAATATAAAATGAACGTGTAAATAATCAAGTTAATTAGCAATGCGATAAGTTAAAGCATGCAGGTGATTAAAAGATTAGACAAATGATTTAATAATGCGATGGCGTGATGCGCTTGGACCAGTACGTATGGAGATGAAGAACCCAACGGGGTAGATCATCGTGATGTCTAGAGACATGAGAGGAG
This sequence comes from Allium sativum, assembly GCA_030737875.1. Classification (NCBI taxonomy): domain Eukaryota; kingdom Viridiplantae; phylum Streptophyta; class Magnoliopsida; order Asparagales; family Amaryllidaceae; genus Allium; species Allium sativum. The sequence continues at coordinate 440,226,825 of CM060912.1, forward strand.
CATGCCTAACTAATTATTCCACAGGACTGGAGGGTTGCACGAGGCTTTCGCGGGATGTGGTAGGGTACTCTAAGATGACTCTCTGAGGAACCACCGGATGAAGCCGTCACTCAGAGATATGTCTGTTGCACCATCTAGAGTATACCTTGACTGCAACTATAGTGTGATAATCATAACGTTGTGGCAGATGGTGTTGGGTGGTTCGACGGTTTGCCTCGCTCTGGGAGGAGGTTGTCAGGACCAAATTAAGGATAATAATCGTCGATTACATGTCATTGGTAGTTAGTGGGATGTGGAAAGACTAGAGCTAAACCAACCGACTAACGATCTTTCACTATCAGGTCGTTGATTGAGTGACACGCCAAACTGGATGTTAGATTGGTTGATAGGGGCACGTCATTAACTCTTTATGCAATTTTACATTAGTTGAGGGAGGAGCCATGGTGGGGCCATAACCACTGTGAAAAAATACAGACCATATATGGAGATGTGTAATGTATGCCTAACGAAGCTGTCATTTAAATATATCAAAAGCTCCCGACCGAGTGACGTGCATTGGATGCAACCCTACTATGGAACTTGGGTTATAGTAGACAGTACGTTCGTGCGAGGGTCTAAATACATGCACCGGATGGTGTGTTGTATATGTTAGGGCACTACTCCATGTCGAGATGTGATTCGACTGACGAGTTCAGATACGAGGATATGTATGCTTATGTGGCATTGAGAGAGTGGTTCTGTGCGATTACGTAGCGTAACGATGGAGATTTACATACGTGGTTCAGCATAGGATGAAGATTGTGCATGCTTCCGTGGTGTGACGGCAAAGACCGTACGAGGAGAGTACCACGGGGAGAACCTTGAGATGTTGGGCATAGCTAATCTATTGGGGAGTAGATCGGTGCGACGTGTGTGCAGAGTCTAGAGTGTTGTTAATCCAAATAACCTAATTAAGAAATTGTAACTAAAAGGGATATGTAGGTTTATTTCATTATGTCTAATTCATTCTTTCACCAGAACTTATGTTCTGCACCCTCCTAATAACATACTCGCAGTTTGGATTTGTGGCAGAGATTTGGTAGCCTTTGGACACTTGTTAGGCAGTGTCATTTCGTAAGGCTATATTTGATTATTATATTTTATCCATTCCATTGTGATATGTTTTATCGAGCTCTGGTAAAATTATTATCTCTGTCTTTTCTGCAGGATAATAGACAAACCAACTCAAGTTTTAGTGGTATCGAATTTAAAAAATTTGGAAAATTCGGACCCGCTGGAATTTGGGGTGTTACATAGTGGTCAGCCCACTCTAAAATCCTTGTTTACAGTGGACGCTCCACTATAAAAACCTCATATAGTAGGTAGACAGTCTGTCGACCTCCTGTACTTTTCTATATTTATTATTTGTTATAATAAAAGGTGCTATGGATCACTTTAAAAGCAGTCGGCTATACCAGAAAAAGAGGTTTCTTTTTATATATTAAATATTGTCATGAATATGTATGAACATGAACAATACCATTGAGTTTGAAATCAAGACAAGTCTCACACAAATTAGATTATTCTTCAACAACAACTATATTGGTTAACATGATGTCTAGAGCCAATCTTATGGAGCATGTAGATACTTTAACCACTTTGATTATGAATGTGAAGGCAGAGGATGTTGATATTACTAACGAGACTTAGGTTGTGAACCTCTTGCGTTCCTTGCCTGAGGAGTATATTGTAGCACCCCGGATATATATGAGTAATAATAAGTTAAAGTTGAAAACGAGTTAAAAAGTAAATTGTTTTTACAAACTTCTGAATTTGTCTATGTGGACTTCATATTTGCATTTGTAGAGATTTTTTGGATAATTTTCATACATAACTTTTCAAGATCCGAAATAATATAAAGAAGATATGAGGAAGAGAATATATCTTTTGAGAGAAAGAACGATCGAGTGGTCCTAAGGGTGGTCGACCACTGTCGAGAATGGTTTTTCACAGCTATAGATCTAGGCGTGTTTTAGAGGCATATGTGAGTAGAATCTAGACATTATTTTGGCCAGGAGAAAACTGAACGTAGTCATTATTTTGGACAAAGGTTATGGTGCATATGAACTATGAGATTTCCTCTTTGACGTGTTCAAATGGTTGGATGATCGTTGTGACATGTTTTGGTGGACAGATTGTGAGGAGAGACGGGATCTAACTGATAAAACGAGAGTGTCGGTACTTATTTATTCTAGGGTCAATTTAACGGCATTAAGACCTTACGTATTGAACAATGGAAAAGCATAAATGTAACACCCCGCATTTTATGATAATTTAATAATTAAATAGTGCATATGTGTATATATATGCATAGACATAAATATATATATATATATATATATATGTATATGAAGAATAAAATAAAGATAATATGTGATTGCATGTAATAAATACATGCAATGAAAAAGAAGAAAAGATTAATGCAAATAAAAATGTAATGCATGCATTAAAAGAAAGATAGGATTGGTTGCATGCAGTGTAAATATGTTGCATGCACTAATTTACAAATATTATGCATTAATATTTTATTTTATTTTTGAAAGGAAATATATAGCATAACAAAATAGGGAGAATCCAGCCATTCTCCAACGGCTCATAAAAACGGTTCCTGCTAAAAGCTGGAACCGTGCACACACACACACACACGTACAATATAAACACAAAACCAAAACAACAAACAAAGCAAATGAAGCCCAGGAGGGGTGGTCCGACAATGTAGGCTCCTCTCTGATCCTGGAAGATGACTAGGATCCCAAATGAAAGAGCTGATAAATCACATCCAAGATCCGGAATAGCTTCCAAAGTCTCTGTCTATCCAGCGGTCCGACCTAGTAGAATAGAACGAACCGCACGAAGCACCTAATGTATCCTGCCCAGCAACCTGCTCAGCAAGACTTGAACAACTAGCAAACAATGTCAGTCCTCGGGGGAGGGGGTGAAGGGAAAGAAAAGGACCATAAACGCACACTACACACGCAATACAGAAGTCAGCCTATACCCTGTCTGGCGGTGGCCGTTGACGTTGAAACATCAAAGTTAACAGCCAACCTCCTAGATCGGGATCCTATCACACCTCTGAATGGCCTACCCCGAAATGCGAGGAAAACATCATTCCTAACTTTCCGAATGATGGTCGGAGGGTTCATAGCTTCTTCGTCGAAGATTGCCCTGTTTCGCACGCACCAGATGTGCCAACAATTCAAACAAGGAATCAGACGAAAGAGGCTAGCACGAAGACTTTTACCTGAGATGCCAGTCCACCAGAATCTTAGGAAGCCTTCAATCGAGTTAGAATTACATCGACAACCTAGCAGGTTCCTGAAGTAATTCCAAACAGACCTAGCACAAAACCCAGAAATCAGCAAGTGAAAGGAGTTTTCGGTGCTGCCAGCTCTGCAGCATCTGCATCTGGACATGAGCGGGATACCGATTATCTAAATATTCTCATCCAGTGACAAACCATTATGCATGGTTTTCCACATAAATAGAGACATCTTTGGTGGAATACGGACATCCCAAATAAAAGAGAAGAGAGGAAGCTCAAGCATCGGATTCCGCACAGAATTCCACGCAGCAGAAAGCGAGAAGGGATTACCATTCCAAGAGGTACCCCCGCCATGAGCATCGGATAAGGCCTTCACGGATTGCATCCGTTTCCACGTCTCACTAGCATAGGTCGGGGTACCATAGTAATGCGTACTTGCCAACCGTCGGTACTTGGCATGAAGGAACGTCGCCTAAAGGGAGTTGTCAGCTTCAAACCTTACCCAAAGCTTGCAAGCAAAGGCCACGCAAACGTCTTTAGGGTTACGGAGGCCCATGCCTCCCTCACTCTTAGGACGACAGATAACACTCCAGGAGATCTAGTGATGACGAGAAATGTTATCATTGGATCCCCAAAAGAACGAGGACGCTAGGGAACGGTACGAGCGGAAGAAAGAAGAAGTGGGAGTCATAGCAGCAAAGATATGAGATCTCATGAAGTCAAGGATAGACTTAACGAGAATAAGTCTACCAGCCTGAGAAAGTAGGGTAGCATTCCATTTAAGGATCTTGCTCCTAACTTTGCCAATGAAAGGATCGAAAATGGCGTTGAGTTTCCTTCCTCGGTATAAAATAATGCCCAAGTAAGGCAGCGGAAGCGAGGCCGCCTGGAGGCCAGAAAAGGACTCGATCCAAGCAGCTCTCGAAGCCGGCATATCTCTTGCGGGAACGAAGCATCTTTTGGAAGAGTTAACGAGTTGCCTCGAGCATCTCTCATACTGCCGAATGAGGCCCAAGAGGCCTTGAAAAGACCGACGACTGCCATTAGTAAAAATGATGATGTCGTCAGCAAAAGAAAAAATGAAATAAGAGGGCACCCCCTTGGGATGTCGAACCTGTGAATCTGCCCAACAATCATAAGGGAGTGCAAGCCCCAAATAAAAGCCTCAGCGGCAAGGACGAACAGAGTAGGGGAGAGGGGGTCTCCCTGACGAAGTCCTCTCCCCGGCCTGAAAAAACCGCTAGCCGATCCGTTGATGAGAACGGAGAACCAGCAGTTGGAAATAAGCCTCCAAACAACATCAATTAGGGGCTCCGGAAAACTGAAAGCCTGAAGGATCTTGATGATGAAGAACCAAGACATGCGATAAGCCTTCGCCATATCTAGCTTAACAACCACGTTAGACCCGCGGACCTTCTTATCAATTTTGGAAATTAGCTCTTGCGCTAAAAGGACGTTATCGGTGATTAAACGTCCTTTTACAAAACCAGCCTGAGAGGAAGAGATGAGACGCTCAAGAAACGGAGCTAACCTAGAGGTTAGAACCTTCAAAATAACTTTGTTAGAGAAATTATATAAGCTAATAGGTCTAAAGTCGGGACAAGAGGTAGGGTGGTCACATTTGAGGATGAGAATTAGATTGGTAGAAGTCCACCCCGTGGGGAGTTCTTCACTGAAAAAAAAGGACTGAATGGCGAGACATAAGTCCTACTGGATGATAGGCCAAACACTTCTGTAAAAAATCCCATTGTAACCATCAGGTCCTGGCGCACTGTCCTTGCTAAGAGCAAATACGCAAGCACGTATTTCTTCTGAGGTAGGAGGAGCGGCAAGGTCCGAGCTATCAGATGGGAGGATCGGTCTAGGAATGAAGGTAAGAAGGGAAGGATCAGACATGGAGACAGAAGGAGTACTGAGGAAGGACTGGAAGTGGGATAGGATAGTATCTTTAACCTCTGTAGGAGAGGAGGTCAAAGACAAATCCGGCCGGAGAATCTGAGAAATGGTGAGATGCCTATTCTTCTTACGAATAGAGGAGTGGAAAAAATTGGAGTTAGAATTGCCTTCAACAATCCATTTGATCCTGGCTTTTTGCCGCAAATGGTCTTGCTCAATGCGAAGCTTAGACGAGAAGGAGAGTTGGGAAACCGCCCATGCCTCCTTATTGGCAGAAAAGGGAGCATCATCAAATGCCGCTTCGGCAAGAACAAGGGTTTCTTCAGCAGCTCTGACACGATCAAAGATGTTCTTGAAAACAAGCTTATTCCACATCTCAAGGCAGTTCTTAAGACGCTTCAGCTTGCGAGAAAATACAACACAGGGGGAACCGCTCAACGAAGAGATCCAAGACTCTTCCACAAGGCTGTGAAAGGAGTGATGAGATCTCCACATACTCTGAAACCTAAAGGATGACGGGCCGGAAATCGAAAGGGAAATGCAGGAAAGAAGCATAGGGGCGTGGTCGGAGAAAGTGCGGTGAAGGTGAGAAATGGAGTACGAGAAGGGCAGGCTGAACCAGCCTTCCGAAGCGAAGACCCTGTCTAGCCGCGATAGGATCCGGCGAGGACCTTCCTGGTTGTTGCACCAGGTGAAAGCCGAGCCTGTGAAGGACACTTCCGCAAGACCCGACCTGATAATGAAATCGTTGAAATCCGCTATCGCCAGGCGGTTAACAGCAATCCCTCCCCTTTTCTCTGCTTGGCAAGCTACTACGTTGAAGTCACCACCCAAAACCGATACAGAGAAACCGAGGGCGGAAATAGAGAGGTAATTGGCCCAAAGGGCCTGCCTATCTAAACTGTCGCACTTAGCATAAACTGTCGATAACAAGAAAGAAGAGGTGAAGGAGGAAGAAGAACAAGCTACCGAGAGAAGCTGGTCCGAGTCGAAAAGAGGGTGAACAACAAGGTATTTGGACTATAGGATCCAAATCTTGTTGGACACGTTGGCTTTGGCACCGATAGAGCCGATGGACAACATAGACTTGGTCATCGCTTCCGGACCCATCATTGGTTCCAGAAGTGCTACCAACCAAACAGAGTGCTTCTTGACAATGCGCTTGAGTCTCGCCAAAGACTCATCATTGCCAATACCACGAACATTCCAGAAGAGGAAGTTCGCCATCTAAACTGGGAAACACAACGGAGAGTGCAGCAAAGGGGGGAGACTACCCCCACCCTCAGCCTCAACAGCGATAAAGAGTGTGCCGAGTAGATCTAACGATATGCTCAGACGCCGCTATAGACGTGTCCGAATGGTGCGAGGGGTGCGCGGGTCCGGACGCCTACGGCGCCCAGAAGGACGACTAGCCGATCCGGACGAATATACACCGGGCGAGTCGATAAAACCAGACGAGGTAACACAGGGACGAGGCGGACAGGAATTCTTAGCAAGACGAGATAGTCGACCATTAATGATCACTATCTCAGCCTTACTAAGCAAAGGGTAAGAAAAATGGGAGGGGGACAGACTAGAGGACGACAGAAGAGAATTGGAAAGAGAAGAGGAGGGGGATGTGGAGTTTCCCGTGACAGGCAACACCGATCGCGGAAAGATCCGTTCTAAGGCCCACCTGACAAGAGGTTGACTGTACGGACGAAACGGAAAACAAGCAAGGAAAGACAGAACAGAAGGCGATAGTGATACAGTAGGGGTGCATGTAGTTGCCATGTAGCGAGAAGCGGGATCGCTTGCTATATGGTAACTACGCATGCCAAACCTAGTGTATCGCGACCGGACAGATAAAGACCCAACAGCCGACGAACAATGGGACGCAACTGAGGATTCAGATACGACCAGACTACTGGCAAGTCTGTCGTGTTCCACCGAGCTAGGAAACCAACCAAAAAGCCAACCCAGAATGGCTAGAAGCCAAGAAGCGAAAAGGAACCCCGCACGGGACGAAAGCGGACCAGAAAAAACGATAGAGCCAGACCGAGAAACCAGAAAGATGCAACAAAACAGAGGCGACCATATGCTATAACAAGCAGGAGTGAAATAATGCACGACCCATCAAAAGAAACCACAACAAGGAGCTTAACCAGCACCGACCAAGCCCCAAAAACGCACACATGACAAGGCACAACCACTTTCCAATGAAATGTAGCTATGCTAGGGAACTTGCACAAACACGTGATAGAGCTTAAAGCACAACCACAAGCACAAAGCAAAGAGAAACTCACACACATAGGGGGAACAGATTAACATATCGGAAAAGGAGCACGCACTAACAGTAGAGAAGGGGAAAAATGTTCAAACAAAACATAGTGACCAAAGTTAAAAGAATAAAACACACATATCTTTCTGGCAATTTGAACATCAAGATTGATGCTCTTATTGCCTACAATAGCCTACCAACCTTCACTAGCACCTGCGTTGGTAATAAAACAACCAGCAACATCAACTATTACCAATCCATTGGCTGCGCCTCCCGAACAACCAACGCCGCCCATACCTGCTGAAGTCAGCACCTGAACTGAGCTCAGCAAAACTGTAACCGATAGCAGCTGCGCTGGAGCGGACAAGCCAGACGCAAGAACCTCAAACAAGGAAGAAGCTAAAGCTGGAGGCAGTGGCATCTGCGCTGAGCCACACACGGCTGGAGCATTACGAACGCATGAGGCAGAGGCAATGAGCTCCCCTGCTTCATAAAGCATACCCTCGTCGAGCCCATCAAGAATCGCAAAACCATTGCCAAGCGCTAACGGAGGTAAAGGTTGACTACAGCCCCTAAACTCTGTAGTAAACGGGGTAGCAGGAAAAGTTTCTCGAGTAGAGGAAAAGGCTACCTTAACATATTTAGAACGACGCCTAGAAGGACGTCGCCGACGAAGAAATCTATTTTGCAGCACAGCAGCAGCTGGAGAAACCATTCTCTCAGATCGTACACTAGACGTTGAGGGTAGCGGAGTGATCAAATCTCCACTACCATGCCCAACAGTTGCAACAACAAGCCCGAATCCAGGGCCATATTTCCCACCACACAAAATGGAACCAACAGCGAAGCCTTCATTAGCCGAGAAACCAGAAGAGCTCGACCCCCTGAAGCTCAATCGCGGTTGAAAAGGGGTGGTGAAATCCCCTTTATCACGGTTAAGACCAACACAGGCCTTAGAGCTCTCCTCAACCAGAACTGGAGAACCAACAGAGCGCCGTCGTGGAGATAATCTAGTCACCAGAGAGCCAGAGAACTTCAGAGCGAGTTCCAAGAAGCCCCCATCTACAATCAAGAATTTGAACCTCGACATCCCTACAAACGCGCTCAGAGAGTACAGACGGATCTTGAAATCATAGCAACTGGTCATAACAACGGATATAGGGGGAGCCACCACTTCTAAAACAGCCAGAGCAATCGCATTGAAAGAAGGCCTTTGCCAAAGAAAGGAGCCTTGTAACACGTACTCGCAAACCGAGGAAACCATAGCAAGCCTTTAAAAGAGAAGGGCCAATCTTCTGAGAATAAAATTCGTGCTCGAGAGAGCAGCGTGAGCATACGAATCAGAAGAGAAGAGGTTGAAGACCAATCGAAAATTAACAGAGCGAGCAAGCAAAAGAGAAAGGATGCGAGAAAATCAGAGCTTCAGAAGGATGCCATTTTTAGACCGTTGTAAGATGGTTATGAGAAAGGTAACAAGACTACAGAGGGAGATATGAATGAAATGTCAATATTATGCATTAATAACAAAAGATAAATAAAGGAAAAGATTCATGCAATGGTTTAAATGAAATATTGTAGCAAACATGAAAAAGAGATATAAGAAGGGAACAATAACTACCATTGTTCTAAGCCTCATTAACAATAGCCTTAGTAGTCCAGTTGGTTAGAGCGTGTGGCTTGCATATAAGAGGTACATAGTTTGATTCCCGCCAGCACCGTATTTTTGTTTTAAGGGAACGACTAAAATAACACATGTTCTAAAGAGAAAATATGTATAAATGCACATATAAGGAAGTAAAGAAAATATATGTATATATATAAGAATATATGTTTTATATATATGCAGAAATATATATATATATATATATATATATATATACAAGAGAAAAATTCAAACAAGGCTGCAATCACATAAATATGGTAAGAATTAAATAATAGTACAAACTGTTTGAATTTTGAAAGCAAAATAAAAGTTGTGCGTATATATATGTACGTGTAAAATGGCCATTAGAAAATTTGTATACGTATAAGAAGATTATATAAGAATACAATAGTTAAACAAATTCCAGAAATTCAAAAATTCGAAATTCAAACTTCTGCGCCAAAACAGCTTGCGGGACCCATGGGAGGTCGACCCATCCCAGATCCGGGCAGATTCATTAACGTATTTGGACTATTTTCTTAACTGGGTTTAATGCTGACTCAGCGTTGCGTGTACGATAAGATCCTGAACACCTGTAAATAGGCTAGCAGAGCCTAGCCTAAATCTCACATTCTCTGAGACAATGTCTAAGCTCTTCCATTCTCCCTCCTCCTCAAATTTCTTCAGAAAAATAAGATATTAGTTTAGGAAAATTCTGAATCAAGATCTGGAGGAAAAGAACGAATATTAATAAAAAGGTGTTCAGAATCATATGCGAAGTAAGGTAAATTCTTAGATCTGGTCTATTCAATTTTCTTCCACTTTCTTCCCTTTTTCTTTTAGTAAGAATTGTGGATCCATGGTTGTTAGGTTCTAAATCCAGTTAGGGGAAACCATGGAATGCTAGATCTGGACCAGGTTCAGGAATTGGAAAGCAATTTAGGTGAGTGGATTTAAGTTATATCATTTTTGATAACGATATATTATCATTTAACATTCCGCGTTAACATGCAATGTAAATCTAATAGAATGATTAAAGTGATGAAATGCTAATTTGACATGTTGAGATATTAGTATGTTAAAATATTAATATGTTAGAAATTCATATGTTGAAACGTTTAATGTGCTAAAATGTTCATATATTGAAATGTAAACTTGTTAATACATGTGTAGCGATTACTGTTGTTCTAATTTCATGTTAACTTATGACATTTATGTACTTGAACCCTTAATTATAGAAATTGGAATCATTACATGTTAAATTAGAATAATTACATGACTTGACGATCACATGTTACTTTGGGATGAATTTAATTATATGTTAGGAAGAACATATGACATAAAATAGGCATAGTATGATGACATGTAAAATATAGATTACAGTAAAAATTTGAAAGAATGGATACACATATATTATATGGAAAATTTATACTAAATAGAAAACTGTAACGCACCTAGACACAAGGTTAAATTCAACTTGTGGTAGAAGACTACCCGGAACTGCCCGACAAATCCAGCATCCACAAGTTGTTAATTTAATGTGAGGAGTCTAGTGCATGTAACGGTGCTAAGACACGAGGTTAAGTCAACTTTTGGAAAAGTATGCCCGGAACTGCCCGACAAATCCAACATCCACAAGTGGTAGTCTTAACGTAAGAGGTCTAGTACATAAGCATATATATAAATATATAAATATAAAAGGATATAAATAAATGGCATTAATTGCAATTAATGGAAATGAATGGAATTGAATGGAAGTTACAACAGTAAAAGGATTGGAATGAACGAGGAATGATAATAACCTATTATAAATAAATTACATTAATGAGAATGTTATATAATAGGTAGGCTTGTCCTAGGGACAAGTGGAAATTATAACTTAGGTTATAATAAACGATAAAATGGAATAACTTATGTAATGAGATAAGTTGTACTTAATTGTAAATTAAGTTATTTATAAGAATGAGAATCTGAAATCTACGGACGAGGACAACATAAATTATATTTATGGGAAGAAAAACTTATTAGTAAACCTAAGTTAAGAGAACTAAGTCAATAAGTAAACAACGACAAGTGGTAGTGACAGTATAAGATGGAATTATGATTAAATAAGAAAGAAGGAGGCAAACTTATGAAATGAAATAAGTTATATTTAATCATAACTAATAAGTGATATGTAAAACAGAAAACATGTGAATTGAGATATCTATTAAGTAGAACATGTTATTGTAACTATGAAATTGGACAATGAATAATATAAAGAGATAGTAGATTACATACCTTGGATTACAATCTAGAGAATAACATGTTATGGGCTTATTATCAAACTTAAATGGGTTAAGTTATATGATTGAAATTAATAAGCGAGAGGAACTTGGTAACTTGATTAAGAAGTCAATGTGAATGAGAATAACCAAGTTAAATGGAAACCCAATGAGGTAGAGCAAGCGCATAATTGAATGTTTAGACATAGGGTCTAATAACATGTTAAAATAAGGCGCTTGGACAAGTCCACACGTTTAAGGTGAATAAACCAATGGGGTAGATCATCGCGGTATCATGAGGCATGAGGGGAGCGCACGTCCATCTGATTATTATGTTAGCTCCGAAGGACTGGAATAGGAAGCACGCGGCTTCCTAAGATACGTAAGGTGCTCCTGGTAGTCCTCTGTGCGGTGGCAGATGTTTAGGTTGTGCTCGCAGAGGTTGGGTCTGCGCGTTACTACCAGGTGGGTGGACCTTGAATGCAAATGTAGCTTTGCAGTCAGAATGCTGTGATGAGGTGACACTAGGGTGATTCGGTGATCGCCTCAACAGGAGGCGAGGTCACGACCAACAAGGATAGTAGATCGTCGGGTACCCGTCATCGGTAGCCAGTGGGATGCGAAAAGACTAGAGCCAAACCCAAGATACCATTAACCTTTCACTATCGAGGCATGGTGGTTGAGGGGAGACGCCAACTGGATGTTTAGATTGTTTATTAGGGGCAAGTCGCTTAGCCCTTGTAGTGTTTACTAGTTAAGGGAGGGGCCGAGGTAGGGCCATAACCACAATGAAAAACAGACCCAAGGGATATCTGTATTTTGAGTCCCTTAAAGACGGGCCTATACAGATATGGAAAAGCTCCCGACCGAGTTCTATGTTTCTTGTACAGCCCTACCACGGAACTTGGTGCACGTTAGAGGTTATGTGCGGTTAAAGCATCGAATACGATTGACGATACGTACATGGAAAAGTCTAGATATATGCATGTCTGCTCTGGGTGGTATATCGTAGACTCTGGGGTATTACTCTGTGATCTGTTTTGATCAAAGGTGGCAGTCCGTACGCTTACGTAGCATGGTTATGGCGGTTCTTTGCGGAACATAGTTTTGTTATATAGAGGTCCGTACGTCACTCCGGCGTATGATTAGGGACTGCGTATAATTCTGTTGCATTACAACGGAGACCGTGCAAGTGGGGTACCATGGGGTGTACCACATTATTGGGGATAGCTACATATATAATGAATTAGGTTAATCCACTGGGAGTAAATGTGTACGACGTGTGTGCAAGCCTTATGTTGTTAACCCGAGTAACTTAATGAATAAGAACATGTGATTGAACAGTATATGTAGGGTTATCCAAAATGTATAGTTTAAATCCAGTCACCAGGACTTGTGTTCTGACCACCTCCTCATAACATACTTGCATGTTAGATTTGTGGCAGAGACATGATAGCTTTGGATACTGATTAGGCAGTATTATTTATGCGGTAAGGCCATACTTTGATTACATTATACTTTATCGATTCCACCGTGAGATATTTTCTGAGCTCTAATATATTTTACATCTCTGTCTTTTCTACAGGATACCAGAGCAACCAACACGGGTTTCGATGGATTAGAATTTTGAAAAAAAAAATGGTCTGTCAGAATTCGGTTTGTTACAATAAAATATAGTAATATGTAAATCACATCATGCTTTCCATCTGAACAACTCTACGTGCTCACCTAACCTGTCTCTAATCTACTCATTTAACAGTACAAAGTGTAATAAGAAGCAAATCATAAAACTCTAAGCCATAAGTCAGGTGTAAGCAACAGAAATCTTAAGTACTAAAAATAACTGCAACACATAACATGTAAAAACAATATCTGACATGTTCCTGCTTCATAGACATAACACACAGTAGTCTACACTACTTTATGACATCAAACAACATGGGTGTACCCGTAACGATCTGGATTTTTTGACCATTCAAATCGATAATAATTCTTATACGGCGACTTAAACAAAAAAAAGATAGTTATTGGGATTAATATAAAAAAAGAAGAAAGAAGAAAAACAATCACAGAATCTCACATCGGAAGGACAAAATATAATAATCAAATAACAGTCCTTGAAGCTGTTAAATTATACATTTGATTATACATTACAAACAATACTTTAGAGTTAACTATCATAAAACGTACCAATATATGCAGCGAAATAACACTAGTAATTACGTGTGTCAAGCTCCATCTTTATCTTCAACAATGTGGTCTTCGCTAACTGAAAAACTCAGGTTGACACGAGCACCAATGAAAATAAAAAATACTCGAATCAGAACTAAAATATTCTCATGTCAGTTAAATCAAAACCATGTAATAATATGAGTGTCATGGCGTTAGAGATGCTTACGGTAATTCAAGATATGATGGGTGTCTACATGCTTGCATCAACACTATCTATCTTTGCATCAATGCTATCTATATTTAGTGACATAAAAATGATAAATGACTAAGAAAACATAGCATACATCATCCATCCTCACATTCACTCACTCAGTGCATTAGACATACACACACGCATAATAAGTTTGGTTCTCCATAATTTGTACCTGCTTCAAAGTTCTCTCTATGAAACGACCTGCATCTGGCTGACGACCTACGTCAGGTTGAGAATGAGCACAAATCAGTGTCACACGTATCCTTATAGATAAACAACATGTTATCTGATTGAATGTCTAATGGACATCCTATTAATCTGACTGACAACTTGCATCAGGTTGAAGACTAGACAAACACTCAAGCCTCTGCTCTCTAAGTACTCATCTGAACTTACGTACTAATGATCCTTTGCATATGTATCTCTTTTACAAAGTTCATTCTTGGGTTGTCTTCATAACTCTCATCTGGAGTCTCTTTGTTGGGAACTACCTAGGCAACAAACATCCGTTGTCAAACCTTTCCCCTAAACCTCTCTTGACAATCCTTTCATGTCGATTAGTAGTCTTACCATCCTGACTCATAGTCTTTTACTATGATTCTTGACGTTCAAGTGGTCATTATTGAGGCTTTCTTCCTAAGTCAGAATAGTCGTCGAACTAAGTTATCGAGGTAACTTCACATCTTCATCGATGATCCAAACCTCAGCAACAAGTTTCCCTTATCATTGCTAGGCTTCCCTTGAAGTCACTTGCTCCAGTGTCGATCCCTCATAAGGATAGGACTAACCATCTCAAAGAGGAAGGTCTAGGATCGGTACCGTTCATAACATTTTCCTCCTCTTTAAAGTATTCCTACTCCCTTAGGCTGATTCATCTATATCGATCTGAAAGCAATCCATGGTGCTGAGAGATCATGTCGACCTGAAGTCAGGCTTGAGTATACTAATCCAAAGTCAAACTTGTGCACATCGTTCCAAAGTTTTGTGCTCCTATGAATCCAATCTTCTTCACATTATAACTTCCTCGTATTAAATTCAGTTGACTTGAAATTTGAAATGTACCAGCATGGGTCCATCCTCTATTATTCCTATGGATCACATCAAATTATAGCCAGTACGAATTTCTAGACCAGTTCCTTTTCAAATAACCATAACTACTTCATACGAACTCCGAACGACATAAATTTTTCTTGTAACCTATGGAGACCTCCTAGCTCATCTCCTCCAAATTTCATGTAAATATGAGCACTTTTGAGTTTTGAATTTTTTTTTTTGCATTAACCCTAATTCAATTCTAAATCTAATTTGTCATTCGTTAGTGTTCTCACATATTGAATCCAGCAGAAATCATGCATACAATCATACATAAAAGAACAAAACATTTAACTAATAAAATTTGCATTTACTTAGGATGTTCATATTTATCGTAGAATCTATGACTTATGAGAAAAAGTGTATACATTATATCAATCCATTTACATAAATTTTGAATGTTTAGATCAAAGATAAGAATCTGGGACTTATTTGCAAAAGTGCATAATCATGTGATTCTAAGAATAAAAATGATCCTCACAAGTTTAAATTTAATTTTTAAAAGATACCTTAATTTATAAAACATCATAATCAGTAGATGAGAAATTAAATCACTCACCTTTGCCTATGAAAACTGCAGACCTAAATAAATTCCTTCGTCTGAAGTAGAATTAATGAAATAGAGTAGATCCTCCTTTTTAATAGCAATAATCATCCTTCTCTAAGGTCGATTTATCCAATTCTCTAATTTCTTATTAATTTTAATGAAGAAAAAAAATCAGTTTTTAAATGAAAAAATAATTTTATTAGAAATTAGAGGTTTTAAGAAAGAAGAAGAGTAATAAAAATATTAGAGAAATGAGTTATGGTAACTCGTTTCAGTTACATTCTTCCTAATTCAGAAATTAAGAGTGGGAATCATTATCAGTGGCCCTTAATTATAGAATTAGGTCATTCGAAATTCAAAATTAGTTAAAATAACCATAGCTCTCAAGCATTTAGCTCGTATGTGTAACCACTCTAAGAAAATGAAAACACCATACCAATTCAGTGGAAGTGGTTTCTCTACCAAATTGCACTTCAACCAAAAGTTATGGATGAAATATTATATCATCAAGGGAAAAACAGTCTTTGAAAGATTAAAAAAAATTGAATGTGAGAAATGTCCCTAGTCGTCATTTCCTAAAATTAAAAATCACATGACCTCATATGAAAATAATATTTCTTATTTACACTCTATGAACACGCAAAACTATGGGTCGTTATAAGCATAATCCCAGGATGGCTGAGATCGTCGCCAAGGTCGAAAATAGAATAGTCCCTATGGAAATAAGGATGCATGGACTCGACTGTGAGGGTTGGCTTCATAAGGATGAGAAGTTTTTTTTCATACATTGATGGACTAAGAGATGAAGTGCTTCGAGATTGTCATCACTCCAGATTGACCATACATTCTAGTGGTAATAAGATGTACCAAGATACGAGGCTAACCTATTATTATGAAAGAATGAAGAAAGACAATGTAACATTCATCTCTAAGTGCACAAATTGTCAGTTAACAAAGGTGCAACAGAAGAAGCCTAGTGGTTTGTTGCAATTGAAATGGGAACAAGTGTCAATGGATTTCATTTGTGGTAGTCTATGATTCAAGCAGGGCATGATGGAATTAGGATCTTGCCAATCTATTGACAGAGAGCGCTAGATTTATATCCATCAAATCGAGCAACATGACAGCCAAGATGACCAACTTGTATTGAGATGGATAGTGTAATTTTATGGAGTGTTAAACTGTATTATGAGCGACTGTGACCCATTGTTTACTAATAGATTTTGGGATAACTCATAGGAAACCTTAGGTATTGAAACTCAGCACAACTTATCACCTACAAATTGATAATCAAACTGCAATGGTGAATCATATATTGGAGGACCTCTTACGAGCTTGCATCATAGAAGTAGGATGATCATTTTCATCTTTTTGAATTTGCATACTGCTATAGTTATCAATCTAGCATCGATATGACACTATATGAAGTTTTATATGATAGACCATGTACCTTTGTGTTGATGAAAAGTGGACAAGAAATTGATATTTGGGCCTAATATGATTGAAGAGACCTTAAAGAAGATTGAAATCATTCATCAATGGATGAAAGTTGCTCTATACAAACACAATTGCTATGCCGATAAGAGATGTACAGATTTGGAATTCTCTGTTGGCAACTTAGTATTTATCAAGATTTCCCTCTCGGGAAATGTGATTCGGTTTGGTAGAAAGGGAATGTTAGCACTAAGGTTTTTGATCCTTTTCCTATCCTCAAGTGAATTGAGAATTCAACATATTGAGTCAACTTACCTCAAAAAATGGCTAGGGTGTATAATGTATTCCATGTTTCTCGCTTAAAGAAGTTTGTGCGCAACTCAAATGTAACCATCATGCTAGATCAGTTGGATGATACCGAGGTGGAACCAAAAGCTTCAAAGACTCGTAAGCATATGCTTATCCTAGGGAACAATACAAAATAACTTAGAGGGAGGTAAGTGAAGCTTGTAAAGGTCCAATGGAGGTGAAAGTGAGGTAAATTGAACTTGGGGGATCGAAGAGAGTATGAGGACGTTATAACTAGAACTATTTGCTTCGTAAGACGTTTAGTTTGTCGCTCTTATTTTCATTTATGATATCAACGTTCCGTTGTATAGTATCCTACATGCTCGGATATGTTCAATTACTCCTCTTTTGTTTTGATTTCTATGTGTGTATGTTCGACCTTAATGATTGCCTATAGTTGGTGAGTAGGAGGGATGATCTTATTAACTTGTTTAACGATTTCATTGGTGGATTTCTAAAGGGTGGAAAGAGTGTTACGACTCATTTTCTATTTATCGGAGGATCTTAGAATATCTATATTATTTTTGCATGATGTTGTATGATTCTAAAATTTTGGGAGATGGCTATTAGGGTCATTTCTCACATTTATGATTTTTGTCGGATTTTTCTATAATCATTTTACCCTCGATGAATCTTTTGCGTCCATAACTTCTGATCGAAAGGGAATTAGGACATATAACCACTTCCATTGGGTATAGATGATGATTTCTCTTTCCATAGAGTGGTAACATTAAGAAAATAGGATTACCATTTAAGATATGTAGTTGTTTATGGTTTAACGAGGTTTATGCAACTTAAATGGGTGATTAGAGGCATTAGGGAAATGAGCTAAAAGCCCATTTCAGGATAAGAGACAAAGAGGTTGTATGAGCTAATAGGACATCCCATTAGTCATTTCACAACTCCCACAAATAGTTTGTATTCTTTATTAATGGCATCTCATGCAACACCCCATCCCAAGACCTACACTAACAAATAGCATTAACAAGTACTATCGTATGCTAGTGCGGAGAATAGGGCTGATTAGGGGCGACCATCCACAAGGCTTACATTAAACAAGTATCGAATACGTTGGTTAGTTGTGTATATTTTCTTTACCTACCTTAAGTGGATCGATGTATTCACTTTATTTAATATAAAACTACGGTATAGTCAAAACATAGCATAAGTATAGATACAAATAACAGACTATGGAACATAATACATATATACATACAACAGAGTATAATAGATACATGTATTACATACACAAATGGTTTTATACAAACCAAATACAATTAAACATTTCCATATATATATATATATATATATATATATATATATATGTATATACATAAGACACGAATACACAACTTAGGTAATAGCTTCAAGTAAGATTCTCCAAGATAAGAAGCAGAGCGACGCATGGATCTATGGTAAGCTAAGAACCTGAGATAATTAGATCTGACCCAAGCATAAAATTCATGGACCAATCTATCTTAAACATACTAGTTAGCACAAGATAAGATAAAAAAAGGCACATGAGAGATAATTTCTTCTCACTAGAAAAGGAACAATATAAACACGGATCGATATATGGCATAAGCACTGATACCTAGAATCAACATATAAGTTATGCATGGATGGTAAGACACAAACACAGGTGTTTCCATCAACACAGATTACTAGAACTCTAAAGTTAGGGTAAACTTCATAAACATGGGATAGAAACCACACAAATCACAGAAATCACAGAATAGAACATGGGAAATCGGTTAAGAGTTCAAAATCTAGAAATGTAATTGTAACGACCCGCATTCTACGTATCTAGGATCGTAGAATATTTGTTTCTCTTTCGTATGAAGTCGTATGGTCGTGTAACTTTGGGAAACGACTATTGGGGTCATTTCCCATGTTCATGATTTTTGTCGATTTTTAAATGACCATTGTACCCCTAGTTGGTACTGTTTTGGACATAACTTTTGATTGGAAAGGAATTTTGACCTGAAACCACTTCCATTGGCTCCGGATGATGGTTTACAATTCCGTAGAGTGGTCACAATAGCCAAACGGACTTACCGTTTGGGAGATATGGCCGAATTAAGGTTTGGAAGGTGAAAAACAGCTTAATTGGGCTAAACCGGGTAGTTAACAGCTAGGCCCATAACCCATTTCGGGATTAGGGTTATGGGGAGGCTGATAGGGTTTGGGAAATCTTTTTCATTTCAGTTTTGAGCCGCCACTTTCATTCTTGAAACCCTAGTAATGGCCTTCACCTTCTAATTTCATCCCAAATCGTCTCTAATCACTTTCTAATGGAAGATTAAGCAAAACTACATCAAATCAAGGGAGGGTAGCACCAAATCAGAGAGAGAGCTGCTGGAACACTAGGGATTGGATCCAAATCAGAGAATCATTTCAGATCTATAGTTTACTTTGTGGCAAAGGTGAGTGATTTGCATTGTTTTTCACTAATTAAGGCTAATTATGGTAATTAGCGAAGATTAGCGAAATTATGGCTCAGAAAAATCTAGAAAAATTCCTAAAATTCTAAAACATCATTTTATGCCTCTGATATGAATTTGGGTTAATTTCGACTAATTTTGCAAATCCCGGAATTTGGGGGATTAAGGGGTGATTAGTGGAAATTAGCGAATTTATGCATGTTAAAAATCTGGAAAAATATTTATAAATTGCTAAATATTGTTTTAGACCTCTTTTAGAAGTTTGGGTTAATTTGGTTAAGTTTTGTTAATCCTATGCTTAGTTGTTCTTAAACATGCTTAAGGGGAAATATGGGATTTTGGCTATGTTTGATCCATTTTAACCCATCATATTGTTGTTTTGGTGTTTGAGGTCACTTCTACTTGTTGCTCTGACTGTATGGTATGCTTTGTGATTGATTAGAATAGGTAGAATGGTAGAAAACGCCGTCGAGTGGCATAAATTACTTGCTGGAAGAAGTGCAGGAGACCGGATCGGATCGGATAGCCCGACCCGACCCGTTCATAAGACCCCGACCCGATCCGTCCATGGAAGGTGACCACGAATCGACTCCTTTCACCTGAAGTTCTTTGACCGATCCGTTCGTGAACGATGGGATGATACGACCGGAGCATGGCCACGATCTGAACCACCCAGAGCTGGAGTATGGAGTACGATCCGAACCGATGACACCATCCAATCCGACCCGAGGGAGGTAGTCACGAACCGAGACGTTAAGCACGACCTGGTTGCGTCCGAACCGATCCAGTGTGGGGTAGTGAAGGCTGAACCGAACCGTGTTGATGATGAGGAGCTGAAGCCGAGCTGACCCAGTATTGACCAACAACCCGAGATGCAAAGGTAGTCCAATATGGGAAGTTAGAGCTCAGGATCCAGTTGGGAACCAATGAGTTCACTTCATGATTGGGCTTTGCTGCGGGACGTGTGCAAAGGGGTTGTCGGTATTCATAACTTTGGTTCACCACTGAGAGATGGATGGTGGGCTTGTAGTGATAGTTACACGGGATTG
Source organism: Allium sativum (assembly GCA_030737875.1). Classification (NCBI taxonomy): domain Eukaryota; kingdom Viridiplantae; phylum Streptophyta; class Magnoliopsida; order Asparagales; family Amaryllidaceae; genus Allium; species Allium sativum. Next base: position 440,247,530 of record CM060912.1, read on the forward strand.
GATTCCGTCATGGCCCAAAGTATTAGGTGACCAAAGTGGTGAATATCGTATGCTTTATGCACTGAGTGAGGGATGTGAGGATGATTGCTATGCTTGATTGTTTGACACCACTATGACATGCACACCCCCACCCCCGTATCTCTTACACAGTATGTCAGTGGCACCTTAGAGTATTGTACGGTATGTAGTGCTAACTCTTTGGTTGCAGGTCCAGGTTCAGGTATGATAGGATTATACCTGTTATTGTTATGATTTGTTGCTTATGGCTCATACCAGGCTTTATGTCTGACCCAGAGTTTTATGTCTCCTCTTATTACTCTGGGTGCTCACACGAGCAGACTAGAGACAGGTTAGCTGGTGATGCACGGGTAGATGATCCAGAGACGAGCAGGAGGCTTCCACGTATGATTTATATAGTATTCTCCCTGTGTTGTTGAAGATCACTGCTTGGGCATTAGGCGTGCGTCTTCTACTTTTGCTTCTTTTGTTTAGAGACAGTAAATTTGGAAAGTTGTAATAAGCTGTATTTGGATTTCCGCTGCTATGTTGGTTTAGTTTTCAGCTTATACACTGTCTCGCCTGTTTTATGTCAAAGATTATGTTATTATTATATTTGGATTCCATGCGCTGTGAGACGTTCTACAGGTTCCTTGATTAGTTCATTCTCTTCTTTCTTTTCTTTGGCGACCGTCCCGTGCTAGCTGGACATGTGTACAACGCACTTACGGAGGAAATGCCGGTTGGTGCGGGGCGGGCCGTCACACTTGGTATCAGAGCTCTAGGTTGCGTAGTTAACCTAGGGAAAGAAACTAGGGAGAGATAGTACGTATATGAGAGAGTGTATTTGTGATTATTTTGGTTTTCTAAAGCTATATATATATTTAGTATAGCTAAGGATGAAGTCGCACTGCACTGACACCACAAAGAGGATGGTTAATCGTTTTCTCTGTGTAGATTGAACGATGAGCCGATACGCAAGAGGTGCCGGTAGAGGAGCCAATAATGGGAATGCTGCTAACATGAGGACGATGTTTACTGACCTCATGAGAGAAATGCTTAGGGATGTACAGAGGGCAGCTCCCAATGCCGGTAATGGTGGTGGTCCAGTAGTCCAGGCGCCTAGAGCCGATTTCGCCAAGTTGTGCAAGGATTACACTAACCTTGGTGGGAATCCGTTCCACGGAACGGAGTCGGCCACAGACGTTCAGGATTGGTTGGATAGCTGTGATCGTATCTTCGACGACTTAGGTCTTGAGGATGCGATGAAGAGAAGGCTAGCGTCTCGTCAGCTGCAAGGGCGAGCGATGAATTGGTGGAATGCCATTAGAACAGCTACTCCAGAAGATCAGGTTACTTGGGATCAGTTTAAGGCTCGCTTCAGCGACAAGTTTATCCCAGCTGCTCAGAAGTCAATGCTGTTTAAGAGATTCTTGGAACTCAAGCAGAATGGCAGAGCTGTCTCGGAGTATATTGCTGAGTTCGACACTTTGTCCAAGTATGGATTATCCCTTATCGATACTCCCGAGAAGAAGAACGAGAAGTTCATAACTGGATTGGATCAGTACCTAGGGGAGAGGCTTATTAACCACATCGATGAGACGTTTGAGTCGATTGTGGGGAAATCTTTGAGATCGGAAAGCCTTTACCCTAAGCCAAAGACCGAGGTTGCTATTACATCTGCGAATGAGCCAAAGTCGCAAGCATGCGATGGAGGCAAGGATAGTTCCCAAAATAAGTGGAAGCAAGACCAACCCATGAATGGCCAAAATAAGAAAAGTTAGAAAAATGGCGAGTGCTTTAGCTGTGGCAAGAAGGGCCACTATGCCAGAGATTGTCGGGAAAAGCCTGGGGAAAGGAAGTGCTTTAATTGTGGCCAAGCGGGACATCACAAGAATGAATGTCTAGAATCTCCTAGGGAGAAGCAAATGGTGAGAGCATATGCTATCAGTGATGTTCCTTCTTCGTCGAATGCCCCAACTATGGCGCAAAAGGAAAAAGGTGTCGTTATTCGAGGTATTCTTTCTATTTAAGATGTTTTGATCGGGTTTTGTTTGACAAACCTGAGATAGTTGATAGACCTTTAGTAGTGACGAACCTGATTGGTGGTTCGACTAGCCTTAGCATGATTTACCGTAACGGGGTATTATCGAGTCATGGATGTATGTTTGTTTGTGTTTGCTTTGTTTAGGCTTTACTAGGTTTAGCATTATTTTGGGGAGTCGATCTACTCCAAGGGAATAGGGTGGTATTAGGTACCTACCTAGTGATGGTGGTAACAACTGGAGTTAGGGAAGCTGAGAGGTTATCGTTGTCTCTGGGTGGCAAATGAGTACTCCAGTGCTAGATTGTTTTGCTATATCACTTCACGTGGATTGTCTGAATTCGGAGGAGATGTTCCTTAGGTGCTTGTCTGATATTGGTTTAGGCCTTTGGGGCTTGTGCTTGGGGAATGTCGAGTTTGACTAGGATGGTTTGCGTGAGGGATAAGTAGTTGTGGTGTTTTTCATTGGATGATACCTTGGTTTACTCGAGGAGTGATGGGCAGTTGTGACAAGATAAGACTACTCGATAGTATGGACTGCCCCGAGTTGGACTCGATAAGGTTATAAGACGACTCGACTGGGACTCGAGAAAGATGCAAAGTAATAGATTTTTAGGACCCTATGCTGATGTTCTCTTTGGATAGTAGAACTTTGAAGGAATAGGATGAGTTCGTTGATCATGGAAGATGCAACGAAGGTTAGGACGATTCAAGTTGGACTTGAACTCGTAAAAGAAAATGGGTGTTCGTTGATCTTGGAGATACAACGAGTAGGGGGACGACTCACGTTGGACTAGGGTCTGTAGGTAATGGATACTCAAGACTGGGTCTGAGTTTATAGGTAATAGATTGATTCGAGTTGGACTCGAGAAGGCTGCAAGGAATTGGATTGACTCGAGTTGGACTCGAGAGGAAATCAAGATAATAGATAGACTTGGGTGGGACTCGAGTGTTTCAGGCGGACTAAAAGCAGGGGTATCTGGGGACGCCCGTTACCTTGGATCCGTTGCACGTGATCTAGTTATCCTTGGAGGATAAACGTACATTGGACGTACGGTAGTCCGTCTGGAGGCTGGGCTTCCATTAGTTCTTGATGTTGGTTGGACCAGACATACAGGAATCGACATACTGGGATTGGTTAGACCAGTCATGTAGGTATCAACGTATTCATGGCTTTAGCAGGTGATAGACATGATTTGTTTGATGGATGCTATGGTTGTTGTGTTTGTTCTTACCTTTCTTCTCTTGAGTATCACCTGTAGGATCCTGTTAAATGGAAATAGGTTAAGTTCGTTGATCATGGTGATATGACGAGTGTAAGATACTTTACGTTAGACTTGGAGTATGTTGGGCATTGTGGAGCGTCCGTTGTCTTGGAGATTTAACGGATATAGGAGTTTCAGTTGGACTTGGACTCATGGGTAGTGTACCTAGATTCATTGGATGAGTCTAGTTCACCTTTGAAAGGTGGATGTACGTTGGACGTACAGTACAGATATAGGTAGTGTACCTAGATTCATTGGATGAGTCTAGTTCACCTTTGGAAGGTGGATGTACGTTGGACGTACAGTACAGATATAGGTAGTGTACCTGGATTGAAACACCCCACCTCCGTTAGGGTCACTCTCAAAGGGAATGCCCTAATTTTGGTGGAGGTTTATAAGTATAAGTCACAAATACACAAGACAGATATAAATACACATATTTTTGAACAGCGGAAAACAACAACAATTTTTTATTTCAACAAAATACGTGTTACACAAACCATGTCATAATTGTCTTACAATACTTCCAAAAACCATTACATTTTCATAACTGTCTTGATTTCATAACTTAAAGAAGCATAAAAACAAAAGTAAACTGCATAAGTCTCCATAGTTGCAATCCAAAGCCATAGTCCAAAACGAAAGAGATCCAAGCAATACATTCTTTCTCTTCAAGCTGGATGTGAAAACTGGTCAAGCTGCGGTATTCCCTCCCTGTGGACCTCGGGGGGGGGGGGGGGGGGACGAAAGAAAAGAAGACGAAAGAAAAGTAGAGTCGGACATAAAGCCTGAGTAAGTCTAGGACTATTCAGTCTATGAATAAAGAACTGGGCATGATAAGTATAAACTGGAAATGGGAAAGCACCATAAACTAAGTTAAGTTGTCTAGAGTCGAATATACTTATCGTACCCCATATTAATCTCTGCATCCATATAAACTAGTTCCCAACAGGCACCCCATAATCAGGGTGAAGTGATCCGTTTCTAATGATCGGCTCCTACTCGCATAGTTACATGTGTCTTACGGCCCCCGATGTTGTAGTTACCTATGCTGGTCCCACCGCGGGGTGTATCAAGTCCCATGGTGGCGGCCCGACACAATTCTAGAATGCACAGGTATACTACTGGTGCCCAGTGCCTTATTTTTCTGCGCCGGAGTATGTGCACGCCCGCACCCCGTTAGAACCTAAACTGCCGCACCACTGCCGTCGATTTGACCTCTTATAGTCAGCCCAATAATCGTGCCCCACCCTGCCTAGTTCAGGGTATCCTGATACACCTTGTAAGGTTACTGCTGGAAAGGGTCCCCCGCTACTAGGTTTTCTATTTCTAGCCAACATGCTAAGTTGGTTAAGTGTTTTGTAAACCTAACCCCAATCAGTCTGTATAGTTTAGCATGTTCCATTTTGATTAAGTATTAATTCAATTTACTTAATCCTATCAATCCTAACTCAGCCTTAATTGTCTTATTAAAGCCTCGACCTCTCACATTAGACAGGTATTGTTGTGACTGCCTGTTGCCGGTTGGTTCCGGGCAGTCTTACATCACAACTCAGTCTAACGTCGGGTTGGGCTCAATGCTTAACCACCCATATTGGATAGGTATTGTTGTGACTACTGGACAGCCGGGCGGTTCCGGGCAGGTTTACATCACAACTCATTCCAACCTCGGGTTAAACACATCGTATTTTCTAAATTTACATATTTTGTCTCTTTTCTTTTTATATGTAAATATTTGCGGCCCATTATTCAAATTCATCTTTATTGGGTAAAATTAATTTATACCACTTAATTGTTTTCAAGGTCGTTGGCATGCGTCAAACATGCCAACACATATGTTTATATTTTAACCCAAACGTCATTACCCCCGTTTTATACGTTCGCTACAATATAACATATGTTGGGTTTAACATTTAAACCCAACTTAGCCACATGAAAAAGGGGAGGCTTAGAACATGGTGTTTATATATATTCTAAGTAACATAAAAAAGGGGAGCGTGAACGCATGAACTTGCAACATAACGATCTAATTAACATAAATTAGGCACTTGTGAACTTGCATTGTAATAGCATAGAATCATGGCATAAACATACCTAAACATGAATCGTGGTTTTTAATCTATTCATGTAATCATGGCATAAACATACCTAAACATGAATCATGGTTTTTAATCTATTCATGTAAGCTTGCAAATGGGAATGTAAATCTAACGTAATTATGTGTCACATATATCATCATATGATTTTGATAACAACATAGGTCTAAAACATATTTTGTTTGGGCATAAACTAGCCATGTTCATAAAGTCAACACAAGTTCACAAAGGTGCTTACTTTTGTTACTAACACAAAAGTATGGTTTTACACTTGAATCATGATGCCAATTCCAACATAAATTCATATGAATCATACTACTCAAATGGATCCAACAACATTAAAGATGACCATAAAAATATACATCATGTTGGCATAATAGTGAACCATATACTTGCATGAATCTCAACTTTGTTGTAATAAACAAACATATAGTCGTTACTTTCAACATGAAACATTTACTTACAATTATCCAATAGGTGTTGTAATAAACTACCACAAACATATAATTATCATCACCACAAATTAAGTACAATTCCATTTCTCATTTCACACAAATCAAAAACCCAATTATTCATTCACATCGGAATAACACTCTACTTACAACGTATGACGAATCTTCAATTCAGGAATCTGAATTCTGAATTTGGAGATGCTATCCTTTGTTGTAGGCGTTGTTTTGACTTAATTGTCGTTGCTTTAAGCTTTTGAATTGTCTCCTAATCGTCTCTCAATTTTGACGGCTACTCCTAGTCTCTCCTCAGCAGCATGACGGTCTCATTCTCATTTTTTTTTGTATGAATTAGGTGGAGTCTTAGGTCCTTTTTATAGAGTTTGTGAATTGATTAGAACCGTCGATGGAGCTTGGATTAATAATAGCCGTTCGTTTGAAAGAGAGACCAATCAGGAGCTGACACCTAGCCCTAGTGACAAGCCAAAGCACATAAATTCGGCCAAGCACTGACCAGGCCAGCCAGGAGGGGCTGGGTTCGACCTGGCTCAGGGGCCAGGTCGACTACCCAGTCCACCCCCAGGTCGACTACCCAGTCGACCTGGGTGCCTTGGGCGGGAAAATTCCCGCCCTGGCCAATCTGGCCCGATTTTTGAAATTTGAATTGGTTTTCTGAGTTGTTTGAATTTCAAACTGAATTCTGAAACTTCCGAAGGCCATATCTTCTTCATACGGAGTCCGTTTTACGCAAACTCGGACTCTATCCCAAGAAGAATTCCGAGACGAACGCAATGGCGTAACCCGTTTCCCTTAATTCTTTGATTTGAAATTAATTATACTTTAATTTGTGAGTTTCACTGCACGGGTGTTACATTCTCCCCCACTTAAAAAGGATTTTGTCCCCGTAATCTTCAAGTTCAGGAAGAATGTATATCCTAACATCCAAACGTCCATCTACTCATCCATCAAACACGAGTATCCATTGTCCTTAAAAGACTTCTAATGCTTCATGATCATATGCGAAGTGTGTGTATATGTACTTATCTAATGCAAAATCAGGCGGCCTACTGATTCAGTTGACCTCCTTAATGCAAATTATGTAAGTGTCATGAATCCATTATGTATGCAAATTTTCCTATTCATGATTCTACATGAGTGCACAATCATTCATATATAAATGCAACAACCATATGACAACACATTAAACTTCAACCATATACGAATATAAGTACATATATGCATATGCAATATGAAGTGACTGAGCCGATCTAAAACCTAAATTGTGTGTATATGCAACCACGAGCAACCACTAGCAATCACTTGCAACCATCATCCATAACATGTTTCAATTACATGTTTTCATCCAAAGGGTTTCTTCCTAAAAGATAAGGTCGAGGAGATATACCTAAAAAGATAGATAAAAGCGCGACTTAAGGAAAAAGAAAGATCAAAAATGTACCCTCGAAAAGAAAAGGGTAGGCTGCGCGTATTCTAGCTTCAGTTTCCCAAGTTACGTCCTCCTCGGCGTCGCTCCACTGAACTTTGATGAGCTTGACTTCGCGGTTGCGTAGCTTTTTCACTTCAGTCCCTAAGATGCGGGTTGGAACTTTCCTCACGGTTGCTTCGCGTTCCACTTCAGCTTCTTCTAGGATGCTTGGCTCTACCACTTCAGCAGATTCATGTAGACATTTTCGGAGGTGTGAAACATGAAAAACGTTGTGAACTCCGACGAGTTTTTCGGGTAGCTCTAATCTATAGGCCATTTTCCCAATTTTCTCGATGATAGGGAATGGCCCTACGAACCTTGGTGCTAGCTTTCCTGTGGTTCCAAAACGAACAATGTTCCTTAGCGGAGATACCTTAAGAAAAACTCTGTCCCCAACCTCAAATTCAAGGTCGGTCCTCCTCTTGTCGGCGTAGGATTTCTGTCTGTCTTCATCCTTCTTCGTATCAAGTCTACTTTCTCTGAAGTCTCTCGGATCATATCTGGCCCAAGTATGAGTTTATCAGTAGACTCCCACCAACAAGTGGGCGATCGACACGGTCTTCCATATAAAGCTTCGAAGGGTGCCATTCCGATGGTGGCTTGGTAGCTGTTGTTGTAGGCAAATTCCACCAAAGAAAGATGGTCTTCCCACGTCCCTCCGAAGTCAAGGACTCACAGACTTAAAAGGTCCTCCAAAACTCTGTTCACTCTTTCCGTCTGGCCGTCGGTTTGGGGATGATAGGCTGTGCTCAAGCATAACTGTGTGCCTACCGCTTCTTGCAGACTCCGCCAAAACTCACTTGTGAAGATAGGGTCTCGGTCACTAACAATGCTGGATGGTATTCCATGGAGTCGAACAATTTCCTTGAGATAAAGAGATGCTAGGGATGAGGCAGTTCTTTTACTCTTGACAGGTAAAAATGTGGGCGCTTTTAGTAAGCCTATCCACTATTACCCAAATGCTAGTGTTGCCTCTTCTAGACCTAGGAAGCCCATCAATGAAGTCCATTGAGATGCTATCCTACTTCCACTGCGGGACCTCTAGAGGATGGAGCAGACCGCCAACCTTTTTCTGTTCCGCTTTAACCTGTTGGCACACCATACACTTAGAAACGAACTCTGCCACGTCCTTCTTCATGCCGTTCCAAAAGAAAGTTCTCTTTATGTCCTTGTACATTTTATCTCCGCCTGAGTGTATCATCATCTTGGAGTGATGTGCTTCCTCGAGAACCGTCTTTACCAAATCCCTTGTCTGTGGGACGCATAGTCTTCCATCTCGCCTTAGCCAACCCTTATCGTCGATGGAGTATCTGTTGAGGTGACTTGAAGTCTCACCCCTAATTAGCCTATCAATCGTCTCCACAAGCTGAGGGTCTTCGCGTTGTGCTGTCCCTATTGAGTCCACTAAAGTCGGGCGTACTTCGAGAGATGCCAACAAGCCCAGTAAAAAATCGGAGGAGGGCCTAAAGTCAAAGCTGGCTATAAACTCTAGGCTTTGTCTTTCAACGAACAACGGGCTTAGGGTCAGTTTCTTTCGGCTCAACGCGTCTGCCACTACGTTGCCTTTGCCCGGAGTGTAGGAGATCTCGAAATCGTACGAGGCAAGGAACTCCATCCACCTCTGTTGCCTCAAGTTAAGATCTTTCTGCGAGAAAAGATATTTCAACGATTTATGGTCAGTGTAAAGTTCAAACTTCTCACCTAGGGGATAGTGTCGCCAAGACTTGAGTGCAAAGACGATGGCGGCTAACTCAAGATCGTGGGTCGGGTAGTTCTTTTCATGAACTTTCAATTGCCTTCCACCATAAGCTACTACCCTCGCTTCTTGCATCAAGACAGCGCCTAGCCCTGTCCTACATGCATCTGTATAAACTGTGAACATCTTGCTTCCATCTGGCAATGTCAAAACTGGGGCTATTGTAAGAGCCCTTTTTAGTCGTTGGAAAGAAAATTCGCAATCCAAGTCCCAATTGAACACTAGATTCTTCTTTGTCAGCCATGTGAGCGGAGCTGATATTTTCGCAAAATCCCTTATGAATTTTCGGTAGAAACCTGCTAGCCCTAGAAAACTTCGGACCTCGGTTGCGTTTCTTGGTGTCTTCCAATCCTGCAACACTACTACTTTAGCAGGGTCCACAGCTAACCCTTCTTTGGATACTATGTGCCCAAGGAACCTCACTTCTTCTCTCCAAAAGTGGCATTTGGAGAATTTGGCTTTTAGCTGATGGACTCGCAGAGTTTCCATGATTGCCCTTAAGTGCTGAGCATGCTCTTCTTCACTCTTTGAGAAGATCAAGATATCGTCTACGAAGACCACTACGAACTTATTGAGGAAATCTCTGAACACCCTACTCATTAGGTCCACGAAGTAAGCGGGTGCGTTTGTCAAGCCAAAAGGCATGACAAGTCATTCAAAGAAGACGTCTGGGGTTCTGAATGTTGTCTTATCGATACTATCTTCAGCCACCCTTAGCTGATGAAATCCGGTCGCTAAATCGAGTTGGGAGAAAACAGACGCCCCTACAAGTTGATCAAACAGATCGTCAATTCTGGGGAGAGGGTGCCTATTCTTTTTCGTTAGCTTGTTGAGCTCCCTATAGTCAACACATAGACGGAGTGAACCATCCGCCTTTGTAGCGAACACCACTGGAGCGCCCCATTCTGAAATGCTCCTTCTAATGAACCCCTTCTCTAGAAGCTCTTTAATCTGTTTACTGAGCTCTTTCCTTTCCCGTGGAGCCATGTGTTCAACGGGCAACGCAACGGGCTTTGCATTATCTACAAGATATATGCGGAAGTCTATCTCCCGCTTCGGAGGTAAGCCCTTCACCTCTTCGAAGACATCCGGATATTCCCGGACCACCCTAACCGATTGCAAACTCTCAACAGAAGCATCTAGCGATTCAAGATAACTAAGCATAACCGCATACGAGGGATTACAAGTAATTTCCAGAGTGTTACCGAGTTGGGTCAGAAGCCTAACCACCCTTTTTTCACAATCAAGGATGGCAACATTACTGGATAGCCAATCCATGCCCAAAATCAAACCATATCCCGAGAAGCCCAAAACAAAGGCACTACATCTAAATTCTACGCTTAGAATAGAAATTTTCAATCCCACACAGATCATAGACAGATGAGCTGGGCCCCCAATTGGATTTGAAACAATTAAGGGGTCCTCTACCATACTAGTTTCTAGGTGCAGAGATTCTACTAAAGCAGATGAAATAAAGGAGTGTGATGTGCCAGAATCAAATAAAGTGCGAACTGGGTGATCATAAAGATAAACTACACTTTCTACAGAAGTATTTATACCTCGCTGTTGCAGAGGTGGCGCTTCTAGCACATGAACCTGTGCCCCTGAGGTGGATCCAGCCCTCTGCCCCTGCCCTCGTTTCTTTGGGCATTCCTTAGCCATATGGCCTGTTTCACCGCAAGAAAAGCACCCACCATTCATCTTGGCCTTCTTTTTCCGGCAATCTTTCACTAAGTGCCCCACTTTGCCACAGAAATTACACTTCCTCTTCTCTTTGTTGTCTTTCCCGCCCTTCTTAAAGTCTGTCTTCTTAGGCTGTAAACCCTCTTTCTTTCCTTGAGAGCTTTCTGCCTTTGTCTCCTTCTTGCCCTTATCCTCTTCGTTTAGCAATGCCATCTGCACCAACCTTTCTACAGAAATATTACTACCTCGTTCCTGTGGAGGTGCTGCCAGAGCATGAACTTGACCCCCTGAAGTAGATCCAGTTTCCTGTCCCTGTCCTTTCTTCTTTGGGCAGTCCCTAGCCCAGTCGCCTGTCTCCCTACACTGAAAGCAAGTAGCACTCATCCTCCACTTCTTCTTCCTGCAGTCTCCCTCCAAATGTCCAAGAATTCCGCAGAAACAACATTTCCTTTTTTCACGTTTCTTGTCATTACTGTTACGATCCTTTCTTCTTTGACTATTATTCGCCTTCCTGTTCTGGGACTCTTCCGCTTGCTGGTTCACGTAGAGGAGGAGGAGTGAAAGCGTCAGTAGCTGGGGAGTAAGGTCTCCAGACATGCTGAAACAGAAAGGAGAGATTCAAAACGAAGGATAGAGAGGGATAGTACCTATGGCTTTGGGGGGGCTATGCCTTTTTAAAATAAAATAACATTTTATCTTTAAAATGCTTCTTTAAAATTTCTTTTTGGAAATGAATTTTCAAATCTTTTTATCTTATCTGGTAAACCTATGCTCTGATACAAAGTGAAACACCCCACCTCCGTTAGGGTCACTCTCAAAGGGAATGCCCTAATTTTGGTGGAGGTTTATAAGTATAAGTCACAGATACATAAGACAGATATAAATACACATATTTTTGAACAACGGAAAACAACAGCAATTTTTTATTTCAACAAAATACGTGTTACACAAACCATGTATAATTGTCTTACAATACTTCCAAAAACCATTACATTTTCATAACTGTCTTGATTTCATAACTTAAAGAAGCCAAAAAACAAAAGTAAACTGCATAAGTCCCCATAGTTGCAATCCAAAGCCATAGTCCAAAACGAAAGAGATCCAAGCAATACATTCTTTCTCTTCAAGCTGGATGTGAAAACTGGTCAAGCTGCGGTATTCCCTCCCTGTGGACCTGGGGGGGGGGGGGGGGGGACGAAAGAAAAGAAGACAAAAGAAAAGTAGAGTCAGACATAAAGCCTGAGTAAGTCTAGGACTATTCAGTCTATGAATAAAGAACTGGGCATGATAAGTATAAGCCTGAGTAAGTCAACATGCCAACACATATGTTTATATTTTAACCCAAACGTCATTACACCCGTTTTATACGTTCGCTACAATATAACATATGTTGGGTTTAACATTTAAACCCAACTTAGCCACATGAAAAAGGGGAGGCTTAGAACATGGTGTTTATATGTATTCTAAGTAACATCAAAAAGGGGAGCGTGAACGCATGAACTTGCAACATAACGATCTAATTAACATAAATTAGGCACTTGTGAACTTGCATTGTAATAGCATAGAATCATGGCATAAACATACTTAAACATGAATCGTGGTTTTTAATCTATTCATGTAATCATGGCATAAACATACCTAAACATGAATCATGGTTTTTAATCTATTCATGTGAGCTTGCAAATGGGAATGTAAATCTAACGTAATTATGTGTCACATATATCATCATATGATTTTGATAACAACATAGGTCTAAAACATATTTTGTTTGGGCATAAACTAGCCATGTTCATAAATTCAACACAAGTTCACAAAGGTGCTTACTTTTGTTACTAACACAAAAGTATGGTTTTACACTTGAATCATGATGCCAATTCCAACATAAATTCATATGAATCATACTACTCAAATGGATCCAACAACACTAAAGATGACCATAAAAATATACATCATGTTGGCATAATAGTGAACCATATACTTGCATGAATCTCAACTTTGTTGTAATAAACAAACATATAGTCGTTACTTTCAACATGAAACATTTACTTGCAATTATCCAATAGGTGTTGTAATAAACTACCACAAACATATAATTATCATCACCACAAATTAAGTACAATTCCATTTCTCATTTCACACAAATCAAAAACCCAACTATTCATTCACATCGGAATAGCACTCTACTTACAACGTATGACGAATCTTCAATTCAGGAATCTGAATTCTGAATTTGGAGATGCTATCCTTTGTTGTAGGCGTTGTTTTGATTTAGTTGTCATTGCTTTAAGCTTTTGAATTGTCTCCTAATCGTCTCTCAATTTTGACGGCTACTCCTAGTCTCTCCTCAGCACCATGACGGTCTCATTCTCATTTTTATTTGTATGAATTAGGTGGAGTCTTAGGTCCTTTTTATAGAGTTTGTGAATTGATTAGAATCGTTGATGGAGCTTGGATTAAAAATAGCCGTTCGTTTGAAAGAGAGACCAATCAGGAGATGACACCTAGCCCTAGTGACAAGCCAAAGCACAGAAATTCGGCCAAGCACAGACCAGGCCAGCCAGGAGGGGCTGGGTTCGACCTGGCTCAGGGGCCAGGTCGACTACCCAGTCGACCTGGGTGCCTTGGGCGGGAAAATTCCCGCCCTGGCCAATCTGGCCCGATTTTTGAAATTTGAATTGGTTTTCTGAGCTGTTTGAATTTTAAACTGAATTCTGAAACTTCCGGAGGCCGTATCTTCTTCATATGGAGTCCGTTTTACGCAAACTCGGACTCTATCCCAAGAAGAATTCCGAGACGAACGTAATGGCGTATCCCGTTTCCCTTAATTCTTTGATTTGAAATTAATTATACTTTATTTTGTGAGTTTCACTGTTATAGAATACACGTGTGTTACATAGATTCATTGGATGAGTCTAGTTCACCTTTGGAAGGTGGATGTACGTTGGACGTGCAGTACGGATATAGGTAGAGTACCTATATTCATTGGATGAGTCTAGTTCACCTTTGGAAGGTGGATGTACGTTGGACGTGCAGTACGGATATGGGTAGGGTACCTGGGTTCATTGGATGAATCTAGTTCACCTTTAGACGGTGAATGTACGTTAGACGTACAGTACAGATGTTAGTGTAGTACCTAGGGTCATTGGATGGGTCTAGTCTGCCTCTAGGAAGTGAATGTACGTTGGACGTGCAATACGAATGTAAGAAGGACTCAAGTTGGACTTGAAAGGGCATTTGGAATGTAGTTGAAAATTTGGCATATAGGTTTGGATTACCTAAGAAAATGACAGTATAGACGAATGCCATAGTATCAGACTGGGTGCGATAGCTGATGCATTGAGTAAGAGACGTGCCAGTTTAGAGGCTATTTTTTCTGGAATAGAAGTAACTAGAGTATATCACGGGATATGACTTCAGACTTAAGTGTGAATTGGATTCAGAAACGCTAGTGAGCCTGACGATTAGATCGATCTTGATTAAGTGGACCGGTTCCAGTTAGAGAGACGATCCCAACCTATTGGAAGCTATCTCTAGGGTAGAGATTGGAATCGATGGCGAAAGAACGACTGTGCTTGGGAAGTAGAAAATGACATAAGAAAGTCGTATCCAACGCTCTTTGCCTGGTAAGATTTTAGCGGCGATGATTCTTCCCTCGTTAGTAAACCGCATGTTAGAGCAGAATGGTTCTGTTTGTTTTGCATGTTCGATTATTGTATATGGTTGGTAGGCATGCGGGATCCTTTGTATATTTTGGGCTAAGGAATTTCGGGGACGAAATTTCTTAAGGGGGGGGGGGGGGGGGGAGAGTGTAACGACCCGCATTCTACGTATCTAGGATCGTAGAATATTTATTTCTCTTTCGTATGAAGTTGTATGGTCATGTAACATTGGGAAACGACCATTGGGGTCATTTCCCATGTTCATGATTTTTGTCGATTTTTAAATGACCATTTTACCCCTAGTTGGTACTGTTTTGGCCATAACTTTTGACTAGAAAGGAATTTGACTTGAAACCACTTCCATTGGCTTCGGATGATGGTTTACAATTCCGTAGAGTGGTCACAATAGCCAAACGGACTTACCGTTTGGGAGATATGGCCGAATTAAGGTTTGGAAGGTGAAAAACAGCTTCATTGGGCTAAACCGGGTAGTTAACAGTTAGGCCCATAACCCATTTCGGGATTTGGGTTATGGGGAGGCTGATAGGGTTTGGGAAATCATTTTCATTTCAGTTTTGAGCCGCCACTTTCATTCTTGAAACCCTAGTAATTGCCTCCACCTTCTAATTTCATCCCAAATCGTCTCTAATCACTTTCTAATGGAAGATTAAGCAAAACTACATCAAATCAAGGGAGGGTAGCACCAAATCAGAGAGAGAGCTGCTGGAACACTAGGGATTGGATCCAAATCAGAGAATCATTTCAGATCTATAGTTTACTTTGTGGCAAAGGTGAGTGATTTGCATTGTTTTTCACTAACTAAGGCTAATTATGGTAATTAGCGAAGATTAGCGAAATTATGGCTCAGAAAAATCTAGAAAAATTCCTAAAATTCTAAAACATCATTTTATGCCTCTGATATGAATTTGGGTTAATTTCGACTAATTTTGCAAATCCCGGAATTTGGGAGATTAAGGGGTGATTAGTGGAAATTAGCGAATTTATGCATGTTAAAAATCTGGAAAAATATTTATAAATTGCTAAATATTGTTTTAGACCTTTGTTAGAAGTTTGGGTTAATTTGGTTAAGTTTTGTTAATCCTATGCTTAGTTGTTCTTAAACATGCTTAAGGGGAAATATGGGATTTTGGCTATGTTTGATCCATTTTAACCCATCATATTGTTGTTTTGGTGTTTGAGGTCACTTTTACTTGTTGCTATGACTGTATGGTATGCTTTGTGATTAATTAGAATAGGTAGAATGGTCGAAAACGCCGTCGAGTGGCGTAAATTACTTGCTGGAAGAAGTGCAGGAGACCGGATCGGATAGCCCGACCCGACCCGTTCATAAGACCCCGACCCGATCCGTCCATGGAAGGTGACCACGAACCGACTCCTTTCACCTGAAGTTCTTTGACCGATCCGTTCGTGAACGATGGGACGATACGACCGGAGCATGGCCACGATCCGAACCACCCAGAGCTGGAGTATGGAGTACGATCCGAACCGATGGTACCCTCCGATCCGACCCCGGGGAGGTAGTCACGAACCGAGACGTTAAGCACGACTTGGTTGCGTCCGAATCGATCCAGTGTGGGGTAGTGAAGGCCGAACCGAACCGTGTTGATGATGAGGAGCTGAAGCCGAGCTGACCCAGTATTGACCAACAACCCGAGATGCAAAGGTAGTCCAATATGGGAAGTTAGAGCTCAGGATCCAGTTGGGAACCAATGAGTTCACTTCATGATTGGGCTTTGCTGCGGGACGTGTGCAAAGGGGTTGTCGGTATTCATAACTTTGGTTCACCACTGAGAGATGGATGGTGGGCTTGTAGTGATAGTTACACGGGATTGGATTCCGTCATGGCCCAAAGTATTAGGTGACCAAAGTGGTGAATATCGTATGCTTTTTGCACCGAGTGCGGGATGTGAGGATGATTGCTATGCTTGATTGTTTTACACCACTATGACATGCACAACCCCACTCCCGTATCTCTTACACAGTATGTTAGTGGCACCTTAGAGTATTGTACGGTATGTAGTGCTAACTCTTTGGTTGCAGGTCCAGGTTCAGGTATGATTAGATTATACCTGTTATTGTTATGATTTGTTGCTTATGGCTCATACCAGGCTTTATGTCTGACTCAGAGTTTTATGTCTCCTCTTATTACTCTGGGTGCTCACACGAGCAGACTAGAGACAGGTTAGCTGGTGATGCACGGGTAGATGATCCAGAGATGAGCAGGAGGCTTCCACGTATGATATATATAGTATTCTCCCTGTGTTGTTGAAGATCACTGCTTGGGCATTAGGCATGCATCTTCTACTTTAGCTTCTTTTGTTTAGAGACAGTAAATTTGGAAAGTTATAATAAGCTATATTTGGATTTACGCTGCTATGTTGGTTTAGTTTTCAGCTTATACACTGTCTCGCCTGTTTTATGTCAAAGATTATGTTATTATTATATTTGGATTCCATGCGCTGTGAGACATTCTACAGGTTCCTTGATTAGTTCATTCTCTTCTTTCTTTCCTTTGGCGACCGTCCTGTGCTAGCTGGACATGTGTACAGCGCACTTACGGAGGAAATGCCGGTTGGTGCGGGGCAGGCCGCCACAGTAATCACAATATATAAGTGTACGAATATCTCTAAGGCTAAAAAGACATATAATAGCCATCCATAAAATGGTGAAAACATTTAGAAATCGTAGAATCTAGAAATTAGAAATAATAAAATCTAGAAAACATCATAGAATGGATCCATATCATAAATGACGGTCTGAAGCAATGCCGCACGTGCATATCACAGGTGGTCGAAGCCTGCCAAGTACTAATTAATATAAGATACCGATCTAGATAACTCGAAAGTCATATATGACACAGATGACCTTAAATCCACAAATAACAAAGATATCCCCAAAGCCTAACACAAATGACCCGAAGGTCTAATATGAATGATCCTAAGGTCTAGTACTGGCAATATTCTACAATGTGTCATAAACTCCCAGACAGTAACCCAATTAGTGGTAACAGTGCGTCTCATATCGCATTTTCTCACTTATCGGCTTACAACCCAATGGCTAATTCCATATTAAAAATAGATTCAGATGAACAAACATGGAATTAGCCAATGTAATGTATCTTCGTGTCCATTTCACAAGGTTTACTATATCATTCAAGTTGCATTCTTATTCGCTTGAAGAGTGCGAAAAAGTGTAGTTTTCATACAAGAAAATATACTTCAAAAAATTGGGTTTTCGAAATGATTTTGAAATCCCTTATTTGAAAATCCCATTTTAAAAGGAACATTTGTATATTAATATCTTTTAAGTAATGTAAGAAATCTTTGTAAACATTTGTTTAAAACGATACTCATACATATATAAAGTTGTTTCGAAACAATTTATAAAACATGTGCAATGTATAAACATGAAATAACACAAAAATATTCACATGAAAACTAGTTAATCTGGAATACAGATCAATAACAATGTTTCCTATTCCTTTAATCGCGTTAAGCCTTAAGAAATCAACTTATTAACAATTTATATCAACTCACAACTTTGCAATAGAACTCTAAAACACAACACTAATCTATCAAAACAAAGTACTGGAGCCACAAATAAATTGCGCCTAACATTTCTTTTTGGGGATCCTTTATGCTCAGGTCGACCTGGTTTCACCGAGGGTCGACTAAGGGGTTGACCCTAGCATAAGTTAGAACGAACTCTGGTCGGGGAAAGCTACAGGCTTTCATTTCTTCCTTGAACTCTACGTTAACACTAATTTTGCTTGAACTACTATACTTACAATTGTATGGAACTTGATAAGAACAAAGCATGACAACATGAATATCAAGCAGAAAAGGTTTCAGCTGATTGCGACACGAAACGAAGAAGTTGAATAGCTACAAACATGGACTCAAACACTGATTTACTGTAACTTAGAATTTCAAAGAACTCGTTACAATAAATTTATAAAGATAATCACAAATACACATAATACATTACTTTAATTTAGAAGCTATGGGTTTGCACTCATCTTGATTGGCATGCAAAGGAACTACAATAATTTGACTTTGATAGAAGATGATTTGGAGCTTCTGAAACCCTTAGACATAAATAGGGTAACATGCAAGCCCGAGTACTCACTGTAACTTTTCTTTTCTCCCATTTCCAAAATTTTGATGCTTGAATCCCTAAACAAGACTAGATTGCTTGCTAAGATGGAGAATATAAATCTCTCCCTTGATTTTAATTTGCTATAATTGAGAATTGTTTATTTAAAGGAGAAAAGGGCCATTTTTCATTTTAAGGATTTGTTACAAAGAGGAGAAAAAGAAACCAAGGAAGAAACATACGTACCATATTTTGCTCTCCTCTTTTTCTCAATTCCAAAAAATTCTTAACTGGGTTTTGGGATGAATTTGATCCATATAAGCCTAATGAAATTTGATAAGGCCAAACTAGACTAATTAACACATTTTTAACCCAAACTTACACACATTGTTACATTGTTTTAATTAGTTCCAACATCAAAATTGTTTCCAAATTAACATGTTTAATTCTACAAATTATAAATAACCATGTAAAAAAATCTTTTTAACCAAATTAAAATTTGTTTTTACATAAACACCGTAAAATTCATATTTTAGCCAAAACCCATATTTACACTTTATTTTATTAAGATTTATAATGTTAACAACTAGGATAACACAATACACATATTTTGAGACAAATAAATACCCAAATCATATTAAAAGTCTTTTGAGTACTCAAATATTGATTTTTTAATCAATATTTTTCACTTTATGTTAACATATGTTTTATAAACGCACATTTTTCATCAATTTACACAATGACAATTTATAATTTAGTGCTTTAACTTACAAAATATCATAACAATATGTTATAGGAATCTCTCACATATTTCAACACAATTTCTATTATACACAACCAAAATGGACATTTTTTAAAAACACTTATTTCACATTTCAATTATTGAAACTTGTATTTCAAATAAGTAAAATTGCAAGGATTCACTTACTTGCCCAAACAACATACAAATCACATTAAAACATCTTGAATACTTAAATATTGATTTCTAATCAATATTTTACTTCTTTATATTTTACTTGCAACTCAGTTTACTTACTTTTTGAAGTTATTATCCATTTTCAATTTAAACTAATTCAAACCATATTCTTACTTTTATGAAAACTGCCCGTAATGATTCGAATTACCTTCCCAAATTATTTCGGATTTGAAATTCAAACTTTTATTTTTCACTAAACATTTTATTATAAAATATTCAATTTAATTCCAAATTGGAATAATATTCAACAAATCATTGTATAATTCAATTTATATGGATTTCGCACATCATTAACATCCAGTAATAGATAGTAACAAATATTAACATCCAATTACCATATAGTGGCATCATCAACATAAGTGTTAAGATCATTAACACTTAATACCCAGTCACCCATTGTTAATTAAAGTATTAAACCTCATTAACACTCTATTGCCATAATTGACAAAACAATTCCATATTAACACACATCACATTCAAATGATCATCCATATCACATCAGTATCAGCCAATGTCCAACTAATATTAACAACGTTGCATACTCATTCGATGTCACATATTCACCAATATTTTCTTTAATTATTAAGTGGACAAGATGAATCGGTGACTAAGTAATTAATTCAATTACTACTAACATCATCATTTAAACCTCTTATTAGCTTAATAATTAACCAATTTGAACATGCAAACCACGTCACATAGCATCAATATGTAAATCACATACAGTTTATCACTAACATATCATTAACTATTTTAACCAAAATTAGTCAACTAAAAGTGGGTGAAAAGGGTTCTCACCATAACTATCAACTCCTCCAATCTTTCGGATAGGATGCTGTAGCAACTACCAAGCTTCCAACTTCACAAACAACTTAAATATTGAGACTTTACATGAATTATTTGTATATATGTTAGCAATTGGATTTTAGAGGAAAAGGTTGGATTTTGGAGTGTGTGGAGGGCTTAACCGACCCTAGGGTTACGATATATGATGTATAGGGTAGGTGGGTGGGTATATGGGTTGCTAGGGGGTAAGGATAGGGTATAAGGGGGTGCTAGGGAGTGTAGGGTAGTGGTGAAGTAGATAAAAGTATGAAATTGGATTTTAAGGGAAAGAAGAGGGTTTTCGGTATGTAGGCCTGCTTGGGGTGTTGTGGATGGTGGTGGGGTGAGGATTGTTGAACAAGCTGGTGGGGACCAAGGATGAGGTGGTGCTAGAAACTTGGTTTAAGGAAGAAAGGTAGGGTTTGTTAAAGGTTTTTTTAAGGTAAGTGGGACCCACGGGTGCAAGAGGATGGGCCGGGGAGTTGGCTCCTGACGGTAGGAATGGTGGAAGGTCAGGGGAAGGGGTGGAGCTGGGGTGGAGCAGAAGAAGAAAAAGAATTGAAATGGAAGGAGAAAACAAAAATGGAAATGAAAATAAATGAATTTCCTCTCTCTTTCATGCCTTCTTAAGAGAAATGATGGCTAGGAAGAAAATGACAAGTGTTTAGAGAGGACATTAGTTGTATAAAAGGGAAGCCATGTGAACCAAGGGTGTGTTGTCTAAATGTAGGAGGGTGTAGGAATTTGTGTTAATCCTTGTGATTAATTATACTACCTTAACTTCTTTCTGTACGTATGACCACATACTAATTCCGATTGCTATGAAATTTGAAGTCCTGCTACGTTTCACAAATACGGTTCCAACGAGCCTAGTCTTGTCGAATTCGGATACAGTTTGAAGAAATGGCCTTATTTTATGCTCTTAATGAATTTTAACTGATTTTTCAACATGTGTTTATATTACGTATGCTTACACACTAATTTCAACTGACTTGAAATTTGGAAACTTACCATATTTTAATGGTATGGATCTGATAAAATTAATTTGGTCAAAATCCAAGACTGTTTATAAAATGTCTATTTTAGGCTATCAAAATAATATTAAATTATTTATTTCCATAAAATTCATTTTAATTCCATTTTAAAAGTTCATTAACCTTATACTAAACTTAATAAGATATAAGATAAAAAGAATTCATTTTCAATAGTTTGCCAGGTCCAGATTCAACATGTACTTGAAATTTGAAATCATATCAGATTTATCCATTTAAAAATCCTTTTTAAACCTATTTATATCCTATTTTAAATTGACTAAAAATTCGGGTCGTTACATGTTTCAGCTGTTTTGTAGCAGATTTAGACTTTGATGGGGTTTTTCTATGAAAAGTTTGTGGTTTTGATTTTTGTAGCAGGATGTGAATTGAGGTTCTATGCCATGGTTGATTCTTCTGCAATGAGTGTTTTAGTGGATAATGTTGTTCTTATGTTGATGGTGCTATTAGTTTCCTTGAAAGGTTAATGTAAATGGTATTACTCTTTGCTAATGTGTTCTCTGCCATGTTAGGTTCTCTGTGTATCAGTGCTGCTGTATGAGAAGCATGTTGATGTTATTGATTATATTTTGGAGAGCTATTCTTCTCCTAGTTCACTGATGTTGCTCTAAGCCATGCTGTGTGGAGTTGTACTGTTTAGTGTTGAAGTCAGCTTTAGTTATTGTTTTATTTCAGTTTGAGTTTTACTCCAGTTGTTGTGTGTAAGTGTCTTTCTATACTAAGTAATTCTCTAGAGTGTGGTGTATGTGAGTGTGTTTTCATATAGTAGTCTAGTTGTTTAGTCTAGCTCTTGTTATAAACGAGGATGGTTGCAGTGGATGGTCCACTCTACATACTGAACGTAGTAGTTAGGTAATCTGCCAAACTCATGTACTTATTGTATTTATTATTTATTATAATAAAAGTGTTATGGATCACTTTAAAAACCAATCGACCTTGCCAAAAAAAAGTAACAAGACACATATTACCAAAATCTTAGTTATTGTGTAAATGATGCGGCTGATTTGCTATTGACTACGGGAAAAAGAGAATGAGGGTTTTAGGAATGTTAGGGTATTTATAGGATATGTTTGGCTTGTATTAGAAGCTTCGTTCATTTTTTATTAATTTATATAGTTACCGCTACTTGTATTTCCTTTTATAAATCCGTATGATCATATACGATATCAAATTCTGACAAAAAGGGACTTGTAGTTACGGTTCGACATTACGAACCCAACGAAACTTGTTTCGTCGAATACCGAATCCATTTGCTCACACAACGTTTTTTAAAGTCAAAATATTGACTGTTTTTCACATTAAAATCGCGTATGGCCACATGCTTATCCCAAAAATCCTGAAATTTGAAATTTAACAATGATTTAATATTCCGGATCCAACAAAATTCATTTCATCGAAAACGGAGGTTATTTGCAAAGATAGCTATTATTAAGGCTTTAAATAAACCAATAAAATATTAATATATTCAAAAACAATTTAATTTAAATATAAATAAATTCATATTATCGTATATATCGAAATAGAATATCATTTGCTCCAAAATAAACAAGTTTGGATTTATAACTCGATATTTAAAAATCCAAGTTAATTGATATTCAATATATAATAAAAACATTTTATTATATAAATAAATCGTTACAAAATTATAAACGAATTCCATAGCGACTTTTTGAACATTTGATTTGGATATAACTTACAATTTAGAACACGAAGTCTATAACGACCCAAGGATTTTCAGCACTGGAAATCAACACAACATACCATGTTGACTATTCAATCATCGGAAATACTAGACCATTAATAGAAAGATGTTAGAGGGTGTTAAATAGAAAGAAAGAAAGTTAGAATAAAAGAAGAAGAAGATCACAATAGAACAAAATCAGAGCAAACACAAATCTCATAGCGGAACGAATAACTATATTATATAACTACTTTTGAAATACAAAACTATAACTGTATATACATACCAGTATAACACATAACATCTCAAAGGAATTATACTCTATATATAACTAACATTGAAGGCTCTTGCTCCAAGCTCCTCCAAGTATATCTGTAAAATCCCAACTACTTGACTACCCGTACAAATTTGGGCACCCAAGAGTTTAGGGAAAACAAAATAAACTCTGGGTCAGTCATGGGACTAGTGTGAGTAAACTCCAAACACTTGGTTTAACTTTTCCAAATCCCTTCCAAAAGCAATTATAATCATAAGACCAATCCACATATAAACATGGATGGTTTTTACCTTACGATAACCCAAAACATTTCTTAAAACAATATTATTCTGATATTATAATAATGTCTAATACAAGTAAATAATGATCTAGCAAAATGCTTTCATCTCACACTCTACATATATAATATAAAATCAAAAACTGCGGGCTCTTACTGGAGAATGAATTCCCAACTGCGACAAGGTATGGAACTACCTTCCGATCAGTGTACTCTAGAAGCAATATACTAGAGTTCAACAAGAACATCTTGTAACTCGGCCACACATGACCGACCATTCATTTCGCTTGAATGTTTCAAATATATTGTCACTTTACGGTTGGTATACCAACATAACCGTTCCCAGGATATATAGAAATGAAAAGAAGTAACAAATATGAATATTCTCTAGATGGTAACAATATACCCTAATTGGGTGCAACCCACTTAGCCATGCTGCCAGCCCGATTATCGTCATTTCCCTGTTAATGAGGCTTGTGGTCATAACGTACTATTATACAGATCACATCTATTTTTACTTTGAATGCCACATCGTCATACCAGCTAAATCACATACTGATTTCCCCAAAAATATCACGGGTATAAAGCTAGGAGAATATTTCTTCGCCACCAACGTATATACTTTTGAAGCGACCAACTTGCGCAATCTATTAGATATACCCTGTCAGACATTCGTCCATACACGTTGTCCTGGGACTAAACAAACCAAAGGAACTATTTTGTAAATCCATCTTAGGCAATTTCAACTCTGTATCTTCAGTCGTCTTCAACATATTTGATTCGCAACGCTAATGCCCACATGGAGTGGTTTTAAGATAATAAATCTGATCCCGGCCTATCCGTATTGACAACGGAAAAATGTTCAAAAACTTTGATAGTCTGTTATTTAACTATCAAAGGAAAACATACAAACAACCAACGGTCGTATTTCCAAATGGAAACCTTATAGATCAATCATCAATCAACACTGTATCCTTTTAAATAGATTTATCAATAATCATTTCAATTTCCAATTTTCCATAAATATCTTACCCAAATATTTCTACAACTCGTTTTAGCCTCTCACGATATTCAGAAAACATTTCCATATATTCACAATTCCTTGTTTCCCATATTTCAAAAATATACGTTATAAACATTGGAAAGCATTTCCATATCTTATTCACACATTACTATCCTTTCATTTCCATCAGTCCCTAACCGTAAACTAGTAAGAGAACAATTCCCTAAGTATCAGTCATGAAGGCCGAAACTAACATCAAATCGATACTTAAGGAATGATTCAACTCAACACATTTCTAGTCATTTTTTGATTACCTTTTTCAATTTCTAAATTTCTTATCAAATCATTTTCAACTCGATTCTCGGATTCAGTTTACGAACCCGCTTCTTCAACGGAAATTTCTGATTATAACGGTAGCATTATAATCCATGTTCCAAAATGCTTAACTTCAAAATATAACTTAGATTAATTACTTTAAAAGGATAATTAATAAATTAAATAATAATAAATAGATCTTGATAAAAACTAGAAAGTAAATGGTATTTTCCTTAATTCGATATAACCGAATTTCAACTTATAAATCTCTTTCGAATAATATGTATTCGATTAACGTTCCGAATTTCAGAATAAACTTACCGTTTCATGTTGACACAGTTTCTAAATTCATTTATGAATTATTGATTCTAAAACATGACCAATTCCTTTATAATCATTCTAATTTGCAAAACATTTGCATTTTAAATCATCATTCACCTAATAATGAATAATATCCCTTTAGAGAAATCTGGACTTGTTTGATTAAATCAAATCTTGATTTAAATAATAGATATTGTTATAGTTTAAAGTTCAATTTATCTAGTTCTTTTATAAATTCATATTTCACTTCAAAAACTCCATTTACACGCCAACTTCTAGTTAATATATATTAAGTTTATAACTTAATCTCTATTACATATTCGAATATACATTATTGGTTTTAAAATAAATATTCACTATCTTGTCAAATCCTGAATATATAATTCCAAAAATAGTTATCTTATACCACTCGACATAGTCAAACTCTAATTATAAATCTTTATGGATTTATTTAATTCTATTTACATTTCGAACATTTAAATAAATTCATCATTTTACTATTCAACCATTCCCAATTTATTTAACAATAATCAATTCATATTTTTTATAAATATCGTTTATAAAGCAATCACTTGTTTATATAATTAAACTAGTTATTAAATTCTAGTCAAATCAATATTCAATTTCTATTATTTAAAAGTAATAAATAATAGATTTTTCCTTTTTAAACTTGAATTCTTTCCATATATTTTTATAGTACTTTAATACCAATCATTTTAGGTTAATGTTGTTCAACCACCCCAAACACACAATAATCAACCACAGATTATTCATCACATCATATAATGCAATATATGAAAAACAACAATATAATTGTTGAGGAATCCAGTTGGAATCCTCCAGCCTGTTTCCCTGCATCCACAAATGTTAAGCCAGAATAATAACACTAAATTCATATTAATACAAAATTATTAAATTAGTATTTAAACAACGACTTCATATATATATAACTATCAACCAATTTATTTGTAAATCGCCCAAACAGCCATCACACGCAACATTCAAACATTTTAATCAATATTTAAAGAATATTTATAAAATTATAAACTGCACAGAGTTAGTCACCTTGTTCGATAATCGTTAAATAATGGTTAATGTTCATTTGATCATATCAGGCATTTAATTTCGTCATAATTCCTAGTGAGCTCCAAATCGCTCCAGACTAGTTCCAGTACGTAGCCTGCGACCATATGATTCCAATGTGACGAACGGTTTGTTATTCTGATATCGTATGCACAAGATATAATATTAAAAAGTTGTATACCATTTAATATTAAATAAACTTAAAATTTCTTTTAATTAAATTTGGGCTTTACCTTATATAACCGGCCCAATGCCACATCTTAAAACCTAGACCCGCGAATTCTTTCCTCTCCAATACTAGTATTTCAAAGTTGCTTCTCAAATATCCCTCTACATAATAATTCGAACGTTCCCTTCTTCACTACCCTACCCTTCACTCCCCAGCCTCATCGTTTATCTTCTCGTCTCCTTTTTGTTTTTTTTGTTTTATCTTCTTTAAACATTTGGGCTTCATATATATTTTTTCTTTTCTTTTTGGGCTTACTATTATCTCGGCCCATCTCCCCACTATAAAACCCATACACCGTATTTCCTTCTTCCCCTGTACAAATCCCATGCTGCTTCTCTTTTAACTTCTCCATTTTTACCCATGCTGCACCATCCCTTGGTCCTCACCACCCCATTCACTAAAACCGTTACAACAGTTTCATCTTTTCCACCTTCGTATAACAAGGAGAACCAGACCCGCATATAAAACCCACTATCGCTCAACACTCCTTCTTCCCTCCAGTACACAGGCTACGTCATCAAGCCATTTCCAAGCTTCCAGCGATGATTTCGAACAATAACTCCAGTAATCCATTGTCTGAAGCCCTCTTTCACCACAACCATTTCATCTCATCATTCAAATACCTTCAATCTTCAATGAAAACTCAAATAAAAACATCCAAACTTTATCTCTACACAATTGTTGCGTGTAACTCCCCTATGAAGACATCGATAAAAAAACTCTTTCAAAAAATATCCAGACTTCACCACTCTTGCTTCTCTCTCCCACTACTTTGTTGAAGACACAGGCCACTAACCCATGTATGATTCTCATCCTCTTGTTTGCACTGTATCCTCCAACCCCGCTGATAACTCCATATACCACTAAAAACCCATGCATGCTTAGCAACCGTAGCTTCCTCCCCTTCACACGTCCACCTTTCATTTTCCCCACTATTCATACATACCCAGTTCCTCGTTTGTTTATGTTTGTGAAGTAATATTGCGGTTCGGAGTTTTTAAGGCATAACAGGCACAAATTTGTTTTTCTAAAGCTAAGTGGAGTGGAGGAAGTAAAATATACATAGGTTTTGGTGCATGTATATTTAAAGGAGAGCATTCCTGTAATGGCCCGAATTTCCGTACTCTTTAAGTTGACTAATAACACAGCACGTCCAACCCAAATCGCATGGAAACACAAATCATTATTAGAAAGAAGTTAGATGATGAGAAATAGAAAGAAAGAAATATTAGAATAGAAGAAAAACGAAGATCACAAACCCACAACGGAACAAATAAAATATATTAAATAACATAAACTTTGAAATATAAATCAGTAACTTTATATACGTACCATCATCAGAGCACAACGGTTATCTTTGGAACAATTATAAACACCTGTTTCCAGATAGATAAACAGTACACAGCGGAAATATGATAGTCTTTAGCTAACAGGTGAAGCCTCTGCTTCGAGCTCCTCCAAGCGAATCTGAAAAATCCCAACTACTTGACTACCCGTACAAATTTGGGCACCCAAGAGTTTAGGGAAAACAAAACAAAATAAACTCTGGGTCAGTCATGGGACTGGTGTGAGCAAACTCCAACCATTTGTTTAACTTTCAAAATCCTTTCGAAAGAAAAGATAATTGTAAGACCGATCCACACATAAAACACGGATGGTTTTTACCTTACGATAACCCAAAACATTTTGATATCAAAATCTGGTGATATTATAATAGTGTCTACCACAAATAAATAGAATCTAGCGGAATGCTTGCGTCTCACGCTCCATATATAATATAAAATAAAAAACCGCAGGGCGCTTATTGGAGATTGGATTTCCAACATGACAAAGTATGGGACCACATGCCGATAGTGTATCTCTAGAGGCGAGTACACTGGGTTCAACAAGAACGTCTTGCAACCCGACCCTCACATGACCGATCACTCATTTCGCTTGAGAGTATCGAATGTATATCACCAACGTTTGGGATCAGCAACCGTTTCCCGAAAGGGACAACATCGATAGATTAAAGAACAAATGGAATTTCTCTAGATAGGTGATTATACATCCTTGTGGGAGCGACCCACATAGCCATGCTGCCTGCCCGATTTTTGTCAAATTCCGGGTTGTGAGGCTAGAGGTTTAATTCCAGAACATCTGACCACCATTCACTTTGAATGCCACATTGTCAGATCCATCGGAAATCACTAATTAATTCCCACAAAAATACTCAGTTTGTTAGGCTAAAGAAGTTTCCCTTCTTTGCAACCAACTTCGTACGTTTGAAGGAACGAACGTACGTAATCCGTTTGTAAATACTCTGCAAGACACTCGTCCATACAAGTTGTCCTAGGTCTGGACAATATGAAAGCACCGTTCTATTAATTCATCTTGGGCAATTTCTACCTAGGATTAACAGAACAGCCCTTGCATTTCACACCGTCTTCAATTATCTTCAGCATAAGTTGAGTCATAACGCTTATACCAATACGGAGTGGTTTTCAGATATTAAACCTGATCCCGTTCTCTCCATATTGACAATGGAGGTATAAAATAAAATAAAACTTTGATAGTCGGTGATTTAACTATCAAAGAAACACCCATACAATCAACGGTCCTATTTCCAATTGGAAATCCTACCGATGAAGCATCAAACAACACTAGCCCCCTTTTTATTTAATTTCTTATTAAATTATTATTTCCAATCCCTGTCTCTTAATTCCTTGTTGACAATTCATTTCATTTTCTATGTGTAGAAAATACCTCTCATTTTAATTGGGAAAACATTTCAAATTAACGCGATGTTATAAAACATCGTTATTATAACTTAACCCACTAATCATTTATTAGCTAACCATATTGCTTAACCAAGTTTCACCATCGATCCTTAACCATTTCTCCATCGATCCTGAAGTCAATCAAGTTGGGGTATAATTACCTTTCAGACCTTAATTGAACAACATTCTCAACTTTGAAATAGTCAAAGCTCAAAATTTTAACAAACCGTCGCTTACACGACTCTCAGATTCGATCTAAGAACACACTTCCTTTGCAGAAAAATATTGATTATAACGGTAGCGTTACAATCGCTGTTTCCAAATATTTGATTTTTAAAACATCACCTTTAACAACAACGTTACAATCGCTGTCTAGAATTATAGAACACTTATTATAACCATAGCATTAAGATCGCTGTTTAGATTTACAAAACGCTTATTATCACGGCAGCATTAAAATCGCTCTTTAGATTTACAGACATTTACTATAGCAACATTATAATCGCTGTATTTCCTACAAGACATTAGTTATAATGGCATCGTTAAAATCGTTGTTTTTCAAACCAATTCCTTTATAACCATTTCAATTTACAAAACGTTATCACAATCATTTAATATTCCAAATTTTGGAATAAAACTTATAGTTCTCATTTTAAAACGATTATCCAATTTCCTTTTCCATCTAAGTTCCAATTTGGATTTATAATTCAAATCTAAATTTCCTTTATCGATATTTCATTTGCAAAATATTTCCTTTAAACCATTATTCACTTAAATCGTGAATATAATTCTTTTATATACGATTTGATTTCATGCTTGTAAACATACCTTAAATCAAAATTCTATTTATAACCGTTATTCAAAATTATTCATATCGAATCACATTTTATTCCAACCACTTATAATCCCCTTTATAATTTCCTTTATAATTACCAAGTTCGAATCTCATTTCAAATATTGGTTTAAAAACCGATTTTCACCCTTATGCAAATTCAAATTTGAAATTATAATTTCGGTTTTTCCAATGATAAATAGTTCACTTAAGTTACAAACTCATTTATAAACAACTTCATGTTCATTCATTTAAGCAGATTTCTACTTTCAAATTTATTTGAAACTAAATTTCTATTTTTGAAAATAAATTTTCTTTTTAAATACCAAACTCCTTTTCCCATATTCGAAAATATCTTATGGTATTTAAATACTAAAATTCTAGGGCCAGTGACAACAAAATCAATCATAGAATACATATCACATCATATAACACAAATATATGAAAACAATAATATAAATGTTGAGGAACCCATTTGGGCCCCTCCAACCTGTTTCCCTGCATCCACAAATGTTAATAACATCAACAAGATTATCTCACATCAATATGAATTATCAGAACTAATAATCGATCAACGATGTAATCCTATCAACCAATTTTATCAACAATTCAACCAAGCAACCATCACACAGTATAAAAATTATAAATTTAAAACTCGTTTATATAAAAAATATAATGAGTCAGATTTAGTGAGTTTACTCACTTTGGTTCGCAGTTGATGGTTCTGCTTTTGTTTCGCTTTAAAATCAAACAACGTTTGATTTTATCACGAAATTCCGATAGCCTCTTTTTTTCCAGTGATGTCAGTTCCGAATTCCAATGCTATGATTCCAACGTGCCTGGTTTTGTTCAATTCTGATTACACACGAAATAATTATGGCGATTTCAATTTTACAAATGTTATATATATATATGTTTTGGCTAATTATATAATTAATGAATATAAATTACCGTTCAGTTGATTATCACCATAATCTTTATTCAGCCATACTAAACATCCCCCCCAAACAAATCTCAACGCTATTCATCCCGTTCTCCTCTTGCCCAACTGCCTACCGCTGATTTGACCTCACGAGAGTCCCCCACCGTGATGGTCACTGCCACCTTAGCTCTTTTCTCCGATCACTCCGGACCTTGCGATGCCTAACTCGAAACAACGAACCCAACTGAAGATACCCGATGGGAGAAACACCACTTCCAAATTCGGATACACAATATTCAGCGACGCTTAAATCCTTCATAGATTTCTCTCCAGTTCGAAACTGCTGTATTGTATTTTTTCTTCACCATTTCATGTGTCTTCTCAGTGCCATGCACTGTTTCCGTTTTTCCCAAATTGGAAACACACACTTCAACTTCTCTTTCCCAACCAATACATTAAAACCCGTCCCTCTGGATGAATAACGCTACCAGACCCTTAACAGTTGAATGAGCTTATATCAAAAATCCTTCCACCGTACCTTATTCATTCAGCAAAAACAACATGGACTTCACAGTTGATCAACCCAACGTAAAAGCATCCCACCGTACCTACCTTATTCCACTCACGCACATCCAAATGATTAAACTTCCATCAACTCCTTCCCCTCTCCATGCATCACAACGCCCACTTCCTTATTAACCAAAAACTCATCACGCCCTCTTCCAATGCCAACTTTTGTTTGACACACCTGACAATCGCCAAACCCATTCCCTATACCTCCAGTTTGCCAAACCTTAAACCCAACTTGCCAAATCCACAGCACATTACCCCTCCTCATCAAAAACTGCTTCGCCAACATGCTCGCCGGAGGCGGATTTCGGTCATCAACCCCTGCCAGCTTGTAATCCCCTTTCTTCTCCCTTCCGACACTACAACCGGCCCTCACCCTGGACCAGAACGACACCATAACTTCAACACCAAACCCTACATAAAATACCGAGTTGAAGCTTTAAGCCTTCCGGTTTTAGCAAATTAAAAGCCAACTGATTTCATGGAGTTTTCCATATAATTTTTCTCTAGATTGTTTTTGATTTATTTGTGATTTCGAATTGTTTAAAAATGAGGAAGAACACGGTTTTGTTTTAGATCCGAGAAAACGAGAATAAGGTGAGGAGGAACAGTGCTTTTAAAGGAAATGATGGCTTGGCACACACAAAATTTGTTTACTTGGTACTCACGGTTTGTAATAGCTTGGGGCGCAGGGTATCTAATAGCTTGCAGGTTACGGAGTTGAATTACTTGGAGGGTACAAATATGAATTTACTTGGTCACCACGTACTTAACGAAGTCATGTGTCTGTAGGACTGCTTCAGATTGCTTCGCATGTACCCTCACTTAATTTAAGTTCATCTGTATTTGTAGGCCATTCTTCTTTGTGGTTTGATTTAGATTAGCATGTGTGTGTTATTATAGGTTTAACGTTTCCTTTAATTTCTTTGGTAAAATTTTCATGTATATTCAAGTACAAGTTGATTGTTATGTTGGATACATATGGTTTTTGTTCGTGTCCGAACTGCTACGGACAAAAATAAGAGTGCGGTCATGTCCAGCGAGGTACCACGATCCCAAAAATATAATAATATCGGTAGTTTAACCTATATTATGAAACTCCAAAATATTGATATAGGGTGCAAAATACTCCAAGTAAAAAGTTGTGTATTTAATTAATTAAAAATTATAGTAAAATTCTAAAAATTAAATTATAACTACGCCTCAAAAGAATATTGTCCAAATTCAAAACCGATATTTAAATATATTTAAATAACCGTTACGGATTATATACGATTTCACAGCGACTCTGAAAATTTGATTTGGACGTAATTCACAATATATAAGACGAAATCTCAAATTTTCACTTCCATTAGAAAAACATAATCAAAGAGATCCCAACTTTCTTGATACAAAGAAATACGACTAATAACGAATCCTGTATAGTCGTTTGATGTTCAGAATGTTAAATTACGAACTGCCATGACTATTTCGAGCTCTATTTAAATTAAATTATAAATTATATGTTAGAACTCTGTTTTAATAAAATATTCGTATATATAATTCAAATAAAATATTTAAAACAAATTTTAAATATTTAGAATTCAACGGCTGAAAATCCGGGTCGTTACAATTCCTTTGCATGTAAGCAATAGGCTATATAGGGTAGCTGTGTTATTTTCCGTAGGCATGTGCTCGAATGGATTTTTAGTCTTCGTGAGTATATATTTGAGCATGTACATAGGTACTTATTACAGCTAAATTTTCAAACTGTGGGATGGTACCCTTGTTTGGCAGTTAAAGCAAAGGGAATATATTTATTATATATCTATATGCTTAACTTATATGCTAAGGGAAAGTGTGTATTGAGAACCTGAGGA
Organism: Allium sativum; assembly: GCA_030737875.1. Taxonomy (NCBI): domain Eukaryota; kingdom Viridiplantae; phylum Streptophyta; class Magnoliopsida; order Asparagales; family Amaryllidaceae; genus Allium; species Allium sativum. The sequence goes on from CM060912.1 coordinate 440,281,062, forward strand.
GGTGTTGTCGCTGTATTAAATGGGAATATAGGCTTGCAGCGTGTGGTCATTCCCAAAACAGTGTATACACATATTTTGTAAAAGTTAGTTTTACGGTCCCCGTTACACAAAAATTCTGTTTGTTTGCGGACTTCTATGGAAAAAAAATAAAGATACTATCATGTCAAGCATTGTGTCACGATCCCGAAAATATAATGAAACAGACTAGTTAGCTTATTTTGTGATGTCCAAAAATGCTGATTTAGGGTGCAATATACGTTGAACGAAAAGTTGATTATTTTCAAAAAATAAAAATTACAGAGAAATTCTATAAATTATTTTAACAATACATCTTAAAAATCTTATCCAAATTCAAAATAAATAATTTATTATAATTTAAATAATCGTTATGGTTTATAAACGATTTCATAGGGACTATCTGAAATTTTGATTTGGACATATCTTAAAATTTATATTATGAAAACTCCATTTTTCTCTTCCATTAGAAAAATATAGCTCATAGATTCCAACATTTCTTATTTCACAGAAATCCGACTTATAACGAATCCTGTACACTCCGTTGAAGTTCAAATCGAAATATTACGAACTGCCACGACATTACGAGATCAATTATATTTTATATTATAATTAATACATTCAACTGTCGTTTCTATAATATATTCGTTATTATAATTCAATTCTAGACTGAATTAAATTCATTAAATTATCCAATTCACAAAATACAACCCATTCAGCTGTTTCCGATTATTACAAAAATTAAAATTTATTACTCTATTATCTGTATTAAATAAATATTCAAAATATTTGAATTCAAATCATTTATATTATAAAACCTATAAATTAAAATTAATTAATTAATAAATCGCTAAAATTCCAGGACTTTACATTCCTTCCCCCTTAAAAGAATTTTGTCCCCGAAATTACTAAGGTAGAAAAATGCTACAAACCTTATCAACTGGATTAAACTCATTTGTTTTATTTCTTAACTTCAGTTACAACTGAATTAATTTATTTTAGTTAAAATATTAATTTCTTACTAACGAAAATTTATAAAAAATTTCTAACATCTTAAATTTTCGAATATTTTTGCCAACGCCTCCTTTGTACGACTCAATCGGTACAACTACAACTCACCTCTGTAGGCCTTCTCCAATCCAAAAGAAAATCAAATAGCCAAGCGGCTTTCCAACAGGCTCATAAAAAATCTCATACTCGATATAATATAAACATGTACCTTTTTGTCGGACAATGAAATCTATTTCTTCCATTTGCTATCACTTCAGCATATATCCATGCATTCCCAATTCATTTCCAATCAATTTATTCTCGAACCCAAATCCTTTGCTTATACCCAAGCCAAACCCATTTCAATTCTAGTTCAAATCTCGATTTCAACAATCCAATTCCATTCTGGATTATCTCTTATCCAATCCAATTTTATTTAACTTAATTTAAGTTAAATTCTAATGAATTTATCCACCGCTACCATTTCAATCTATTTAACTTTATAAGTTAAATTTAAATTTCAAGATTCAAATTCCTGGGGTTTATTTCAAATCATTTTGAAATCATATATATTTATGTATAACAATAGAAATTCCAAATATTTGCATTTTTGAACCACTTATTTCCTCAAACAATTCAAAAACAAAATCTTTGGTAGTAATCCTTCATTTAGGAACTCAAAAATGAACACTGATGATGTGGCCATCATCATCAGAATTATTTTCCAACTATCGAAATTACTATGCTGGAAAAATGCTACCAACCCTACTAACTAGATTAAAAATTATTTGTTTACTTCTTTAACTTTAGTTTTCAACTGAACCAACTAATTTCAATTAAAATATCAATTCATTCTTACCAACGAATTTTTTTAAAAAAATTGATAATTTTCTAACACCTTAAATTTTCGATTTTTTTTGCCAACGTCTCCTTTGTACGGTTCAATCGGTATGACTACAACTCGCCTCTCTAGGCCTTCTCCAATCTAAAAGAAAATCAAACAGCTAAGCGGCTTGGCAAATAGGCTCATACAAACCTCATACCCAATTAAAATATAAACTTATACCTTTTTGTCGGGCATATTATTATACCTTCCCATCTGCTACTAATTCAACATATACAAATGTTCTCCCAACCAACTTCCAAACAATTTATCCTCAACACAGATATTCGCTTATATCCAAAGCAAATCTCATTTCAAACTCGAGTTCCATTCTCAATCCCAAACTCTTAACTCACTTATCCAAATCCATTCCACTTAACTAACTTGAATTCTTAAATTCTTTTACAAATTCTAGTTTAATTTGTTTTTCATTTAAACAGTCTCTACGTGGAAGTTTTAAATAGCTTAGTCTTTTCTAAAACCAAATATCCCTTTTCGGATTTCAAACAACTTTTTTCTCAAAACAATTCAAAAAAAAAAATCTTTGGTAGTAATTCGTCACTTAATACTCGAAAATGAACACTGATGATATGGCCAACATCTTCTGGGTTATTTCCCAGCGATCGCAGTGAGTTAAATACTATAACATTTTCAAAACTCATTTCTTAAACACCTCCATTTTGAAATCAATTCAAAATATCATCCTCAATGCACGGAAAACATTTCTAAAATCTCCCAAGATTTTAAAATTTCTGTATACTTAACCCAAAATTCATTTGCCAATACCTTTTCAGGTTTCCAAGATTTTAATTTCAATTCTATTTTAAATTTCAGATTTAATTCTTCTTGTATCTTATATTTATACAAATTCTGATTAGTTATTTATAACCATCTCAATTATAATCTCATTCGATCACATAATGACCAACACATCAAATATAATAATTCCAATATATACTTCTTTATATCAAAAATATATTTTGGGAAAAATTGTTTCATTTACCCTCTTTTCAAAACATGCCATGTCGGTTCATCGTACTCAAGTGTTTAGAAACCCACCGATACAGTGGATCAAACTTATTGACCAGAACTCATAACAACTCAACCAATAACTCACCACAATATAAAATAATTTTTATGAAATCTACAAATACTTTCTCTCGTATACATACACTCAAACTCAGTCTAGGATATTATTAACCCCATCTCTATCGAGTTATGCCACAGGGCCAAGGTAATCACTTAACCTTCAGCTCTGATACTACTGTAATGAACTAGGGATTTTTGTCCCCGAAAATTGGCATAAAAAACATGTCAACTATTCGAGCATCGATCTTTCTAGATCATTAATAGAAAGAAGTTAGCGGGTGAGAAATAGAAAGAAATAAAGTTAGATTAGAAGAAGAAGAACATAAATACAACATCAGAGGAAACATGAATCTGACAGCAAAACGAATAAATATACTATATAACATAATTTTGAAATAAACCAGTATATGTATACTATATCATTATCGAAGTACAACACTTACAACACAACAGAAATAGACAATAGCTATATAATCATGAAGCCTCCAACTCCAAGCTCTTCCAATTATATCTGTAAAATCCCTACTACTTGACTGCCCGTACAAATTTGGACACCCAAGAGTTTAGGGTAAATCAAAACAAAATAAATTCTGGGTCAGTCATCGGACTGGTGTGAATAAATTCCAACCACTCGGTTTAACTTTTAAAATCCTTTTTAATAGAAAGGATAATCGTAAGACCGATCCACACATAAACACAGATGGTTCTTACCTTACGATAAACCAAAATATTTCTTTAAAATCGATACTCTTCTGGTATTATAATAATGTCTAGATCTAATAAATAGAAATCTAACGGAACACTTTCATCTCACGTTCCATATACATAATATATAATCAAAATCCACGGGCGCTTATTGGGTAATGGATTCCAACTGGCAAGGTATGGGACCACCTTCCGACGGTGTACCTCTAGAGATGAATACGCCGGGTTCAAAAAGAACATCTTGCAACCCAGGCTAAACATGACCGGTCACTCATTTCGCTTGAGTGTACCGAATGTATTATCACCAGCGGTTGGGATCAGCAACCGTTTCCCAAAGGAGACAACATCGAAATAGGTTAAAAAAGTAAATGAAACATCTCTGGATTAGGTGATAGTACAACCTAATTGGGAGCTACCCACTTAGCCGTGCGACCAACCCGATTTTATACCATTTCCCGATTGTGAGGCTAAAGGCTGTAACGTATCTTTTTGACTGATCACACCTTTACTTTGAATGCCACATCGTCATACCCGCCAAATCACAAATTGATTTCTCCAAAAATACCACGGGTATACAGCTAAGAGAAACGAATTTCTCCGCCACCAAACGTGAATATGTTGGAAGAATCAACTTACGTGATCTGTTAGATATTCTGTTAGACATTCTTCAATGCAAGTTGTCCTGGGACTGGACAAACCGAAGGCACTATTTTATAAACCCATCTTAGGCAATTTCTACCTAGGATTTGTCAGAACAGCCCTTGCATAAACTCCATCTTCAATTATCTTCGTCATATTTGATTCGCAAATTTAATACCCATACGAAGTGGTTTTCAGATAATAAATCTGATCCCGGTCTCTCTGTATTGACGACGGAAAATGGTCAAAAACTTTGATAATCGGTTATTTAACTATCAAAGGAAAATATCCATACACACACTGATCTTATTTCCAAATGGAAATTTTATCGATCAATCATCAATCAACATTTTTCCCTTTAAATTAATTTATCATTAGTTGATTTATTTCCCCATTTCCCATTAGGGCTGGCAATTGGAACCGAGAACCGACCCGACAAGACCCGAACCGCACCTGATGGGTCTAGGGTCGGGTCTAGGTGATGAAAAATACAATTTAGACCCGATCAAACTCGACCTGAATTGACTCGACTCGAAAGACCCAACCAAAAAAGCATTGAAATACATGCAATTTTTAGTGTTATTATTCAACCGAACCCGAACCCGAACCGACTTAACCCGAACTGAAGCTCGGGTCGGGTCCAGATTTTAGAAATGTATAGTTTAAACCCGACAAAACCCGACCCGCCTAGAACCGAGACCGGTTGGGTCGGGTCCGGGTCCATCGAGTCGGGTCTAATTGCCACCCCTATTTCTCGTTTCCATATATTCATAAATTCTAATTTTCTAAATTTAGAAAATATACGTTATTAACATTGGAAAACATTTCCATTTCTTATTCATGCATCACTATCCTCCTACATCTATCAATCTCTAACTGCAAACTAGTAAGAGAACAACTTCCTAAGTATCAACCCCGAAGGCCGAAACTAACATCAGATCGATACTCTGGAAACCATTCAACTTAACTAATCTCCAATCAGTTTCTAATTTCCATAATTCCGTTTCTTAACCTCTTATCAAATCATTGCTTACGCAAATTCTCGAATTCAGTTTACAAATCCAATTCTTTTATGGAAAAAACATTGATTTTGATTATAACTTTATAATCCCTACTTACGAAATATCTGACTTCAAAATATAACTCTTATTCCTTAATTTGAATAAATAAATAAACCGTGATTGAAAAATCGAAAAGTAAATAGTACTTTCTCGAATTTGATATAATTGAATTTCAACATGTAATTATCTTTCGGATAATCTCTATTTGATAACTCTCATTCAAATAATCTCTATTCGATAACTCTCTTTCGAATAACCTATGTTCGATTAACGTTCCGAACTTCAGAATTTATTTACCATTTTAGGTCAACTAAATCTCTAAATTCATTTTAGAATTTATCGCTTCTAAATATTTACCAATCCCCTTTTTATAACCATTCCAATTTGCAAAACGTTTGCTTTTAAACCATTATTCACTTTAAAACGCGAATATTATTCTTTTTATAGAAATCTGAGCTTGTTCCATCAAATCAAGCTTGATTTCAATTTAAAAATATCATTACAGGTTCAAATTCTATTTACCGAGTCATTTTATAAATCTACAACTAATCTATTTTTCCCGAAATAGAATCCACTATTTTATTTTAACGCAATTTCCTATCTCATTCAAATTCCCATTTGAGTTCCTATTTCCAAACCCAATTTCCTTTATAGATGTTTTTATTTGCAAAATATTTACTTTAATCCATTATTCACATCGGATGTGAATAATATTTCTTTTATATAATCAATTCAGTTTGATTTCGCACTTAAAAATAATATCCCATTTCCAAATTCTATTTATACTTCTATTTAGATAATTCATATAAGATCTTATTTTAATTTCTATTCACCTATAATTTCCTTCAGAATCCCCTTTATAAATGTTAAGTTTACATTTCATGAAAATATCAGTGTTAAAACTGATTCTTACTTCCTAATATAAATTCAGACTTATATATATATATATTCAATTTATCCAATAATAAATATTTAAATTAATTTATAAATATCGCTTATAAATTAATCATCTCAATTTATCTGTTAAAACAGATTTATATTAAAAATCTACTTTATATCAAACTTCTTGTAATTCCTTTTATAACTCGCAAATTCCCTTTTTATAATTCTATTAATTTTCCAAATATTTCCTTTTATAAAATCCATTGATTTTATAAAAGGGTCCATTTGGCACAGGTCCCTATTAAGTTTCAAAATTAGGCTCACATCCGGTCATCCCTATTTTTAAAAATTTAGTAAATATATAAAAAAATCATATAAATTCATATTTAAAACAGAACACGTAAACGTTAAAAAAATCAAATAAAAAATCATTAAAAAGCACGTCAAAAGCGAAAAAAAAAACAACGAAACTGTGGTTAGATGCATAATAGTATACATATATTTGAATTTTCTTGCATACATCTATGCAAGTATTCCAGTCATGCATCTGTGTTGATTTCCTTGCATACATCTTTGCAAGTATTGTATAATTCTTGCATAAAAGTGTGCTAGTATTCACATGCATGCGTATCAGTTCACATTTATTTGCATATATGTATGCAGTAAAAACTGAAAAGATGCACCCATGTGTGCAACAATATGCAGACAAAATGTTAGTTCAATTTCCTTTATGCAATACTTGCATATATGCATGCAAGTATTTCAAATAGTTGCACACATGTATGCAAGTTTTGGTCCATATTTTCAACAAAAACAGCTTATACAATAGTTGCACACATCTATGCAACTATTGGTAATAGTTGCATACATATATGCAATTTTTTTAAATTTTTCGTAAACTTCTGTGAACGTTTGCAAATTTTAATATATTTTTTACTCCGTAGCACTTTTTTTTGGGCCAAAATACATATGCATAAAAATAGGGACCAGGTTTGAAACAAAACTTAGGGAGGGATGCCGTTTATATTTAAAACTATAATAGGGGGCGCAACCTAATTTCCACATTATAAAATACTTAAATTCAATATCCACTTTAAAATTTCCTTTTATATATTCCTATATTACTTATGGTACTTAAAAATACCAAATAAAAAGGATCAATATTATCCAAACACACATAGTCAATAACAGATTATGTATCAGATCATCTATCACAATATATGAAAATCGTAATATAAATGTTGAGGAATCCAGTTAGATCCCTCCAACTTGTTTCCCTACATCCATAGATGTTAAACATAAATAACATCAATTTCATTTCAATATGAAATATTCTGATAAATTGAATCAATATTTAATTAACGATATATATATAACTAGGTCTATAATCTCAAGCAATTAATTAAAAGTTCATCGAGACAATCAACACACAGTAATAAACCATCATTTATCAATTCTAAAAATACGTTATAAAAATATAAATTTGGCAGAGTTAGTGAATTTACTCACATTAGTAGTTTATTGTTAAATAACGATAAACTATTGTCGATTCAAACAAACGTTTTATTTTATCGTAAATTGTAGTGAGCTCCAAATTGCTCCAAACCAATTTTAATACGTAGCCACCGTTCATACGATCCCAACAGATCTTGTTTCGCTTGATTCTATTTACGTATGCAAAAGTTGTGCATTTTACGAATTTTATACATTTAAAAGGTATTAATATTAAATAATTATTTAAATAACCTTGATTAACTCTTTCCTAATTATAACGACCCGGATTTTTAACCGTTGAATTCTGAATATTTAAATTTGTTTTACATATTTTATTTGAATTATATATAGAAATTTATAAGGAATTTATTTAATAAAATAAATGGATTTTTAATATCGTTTTAAATTAAATATAGAAATATCGAGTTTAAAATTTAAATTAGATTATTTTGAAGCTATATGTATAGATTCAGATTGGATACGTAATTTATTTGTTAATTGGAGATTGGTTTGATTTAATTTCCAAACGATAAATGATTATAACGAGATTAATTTTATAAAATCCAATATAGATTATTATTGCAAGATTATTGGGATGTAGTTATAATTTAATTTATAGATTTTTTCCGTAATTTTTATTTTGAAAAATAAGCAACTTTTATCTGAAGTATTTTACCACCTATATCAGCATTTTGGGATATTACAATATAAGTTAACTTGTCTATGTTATTATATTTTTGGGATAATGGCACATCGTTTACCACAATAGTATTTTTATTTTTGTCTATAGCGGTTCGTACGTAAACAACATAATAAACTTACATTACTCAAATATTACGTATTTAATGATCACAAACTATAAATGTACTACATCGGATTACAAAGCAATTCACGCTTGTGTCACCAAACAAAACAATACTGATATAATCGCATATGGCCAGGTTGCCTATTCAATTTAAATATCTGTGCCTACAGGATATATTGTTATGAGTAAGGTATTTTTTTTCCTTAATAGAAACAACATACACATGTATATTATTCAGAGAAGTAAACTGCATATCAAAACTTGGCATCAAAAGTTACTATCACATACATATTGAAAGCATTATATATAAATGCTGTATTCCTAGCCCACAAATGATGAATAACATCAGTAAAAGAAAATGTAACTTCAATTAGAAAGTATTTCTAAGGAAGAACTATAAACAGTAGATTATATTAGATGGGACCAAAACAATAAAAATAAAATTTTATAATAACATTTCAAAACCCTGCTACCACGTACGAGGTGCCAGCCAAGTTTATAATCTCGTGTCTGCCGAGTTTGCAAACACTGTTCTCTCCAAACCATTTGACTTTCGTGCTAACCACGCTGTTATTTCCATGCATCCCAAGTTTTTAATACCGTGTTTGCCAATCCGTTTAATACCATGTCCCTGAAGCTACTACATTCCGTGCCTTCCACTCCCTTTCTCCTATAAAATACTAGTATCCCCAAATTTTTCTTCTTCTCATCTCCAGACAAACGAAAATAAAACTTGAGCAACTGAAATTCATCATCCAATTAAAAATCCTAGACTCAATTAAAATAATGCAAAATAGGGTTCAATAGAATTGTAAAAGCCAGATCCTCATTCTGCTGTACATTCCGCCGAGCTCTCCCTTTTTGAACATTGGAGGTTTGGACTAGACTCCGGCGAACTGGGATCGAGAGGGGCGGAACTGTTTCAAGCGAAGAAAGAAAAGGAGGTGGCGCAGCTAAGAGCAGCAGTCTGGTCAGTTCCAGTCATCCATAGGCGGTGGAATCGGAGTTGAAAGGCTTCAGTTCAAATTTAATTTCAGCGCACTGAGTTAGACTTGGTGGCGCACCATGCCAGGTGGGTTCAGAAGGGGTGGAGGAGCTTCGGTGGCAGGCGTGGGTTGCGTTCAGCCGCCTTTGGCGATAGTGGTGGGTGGATCTTGAAGGGATCGAAGTTGATGAAAGAGATGAAGGGGATTGAAAGCAGGAAATGATGTGAGGAAGATTTGTGGTGTAGTTTTGCATTATTGTCTCAGCAGTAAGTGTTGTTCACGGTGGAGAAAGAATTGCTGATGGGATATTTTTGGTATGAGGAAGAATGAGGTTGGCAATGACCTGTTTGGGCAAACTGGAGGGTGGTTTGAAACTTAATGAAGGGTCCTATTCGTTTTAAACTGGGAAGAAACCATGTTAAAGGGATTTTGAATTTTGGGAAGTTTACATTTGGGTAACAACATGGTGAACAACAGTTTTTCTGGTACATTTTCCTGGAGGGGCAGGACTAAATTTGCGGACAGGAGAGAAGAACGAGTGACCAGCGAATTAGGTATGTTGGTCATTAGTATAATGCGGATTTATTAATTACTAAAATGATTTTGGTGAGGGTGGTTTGGAAGATTATCGACAGTGGGGGGTGGATGAAGATAACAAAAGGACAAACCTTCAACAATTATATTGGAAAAGAAAGGGCAATGATCTCAAAATAATGATTATTGACGTAATTAGCTAAATGGTATATATATGTGTGTATATATATACATATATATAATTTAAAACATATAAGACTGTAACGATTATATCGTTTATTCATAAACATAATTGAGAAACGTAGCGACAAGGTTTACGTTGTGGAACTTTGGTGACAGAAAACAGAGCTATTAGACTTTCGTCATAAAATCAAACACTCGTTTGATTTTAAATGAAACAAATAACAGAACTTTCAATTGCGAAACAAGGTGAGTAAACTCACTAACCCTTCGTTTGTATTTTTATATAAACGAGCTTTAAATTTATTTATAGTAATTTTATATTGTGTGATGGTTGTTTGGATGAATGATTGATAAAAATGGTTGATATAGCCAAATTGTTGATCGATGATTAGTTCTAATATTTCACACTAATGTGAAATAACGTTATTGATGTTGATTAACATTTGTGGATGTAGGGAAACAGGTTGGAGGAATCCAACTGGATTCCTCAACATTTATATTATTGTTTTGTTTGATTGTGATACATGACGTGTTATATAATCCATAATTGGATATATGGCGTTTGAATTACCCCGGCCCTAGGAACCTGGTATTTTAGATACCGTAAAATATTTTTGAATGTGGGAAAAGAAAATTGGAATTTAAAAGTAGAGTTTATTTCCAAAATAGAAATAAAATTTGGAATAGAGTTTAAATATAGAAATGTAACGACCCGGAAAATCTGAACCAATTTAAATTTTTTAAATTGGCTAAAATAATGGATTTTAAATATTTAAAATAAATATTTTAAATAATAAATATGAAAACTGTGTTTGAATCGACAATTGAAAAGGAATATAATTAATTCTAATTATAAACAAGGCCTGAAATGGCGCGGTAGTTTCAAATTTTCATTTCAAACTTTGACTGACTGTACCGGGTGCAAAACAAAACGGATTTGAGTGAAACAAAAAAATATTTAAATCTGTTAGTGAATACCTTTCTAAGTAATCAGAAAAATTGAAGTTTCATAGCGGAAAGCAAAAGTTATGGCCAAATGAATTTTCAGAAAGGTCGCTATGGAATTTATATAGCCCGTGAAATTGGCCATTTTGCAAACGACCTCGAAATTCGACGAAACCACTTTTGTTGGATCCGGGATGTGAAGTTATTGCTAGGTTTCAAATTTCATAATTTTTGAAGCTAGTATGTGAGCGTGGCAAAGGAAAATGTGTTTTGGTCAATTACAGTTAAATTGGATCGACCAGAAATAGGCCATTTTGCAAATAGTCTCAGAATTCGACGAAACTAGTTTTGTTGGGACTGTATCGTCAAAACATAGCTAGATTTATTTTTCTGGAATTTTTCGAATCAGTTGGTGGCCCTGGCAAATGGAAATGTACGTTCAAATCGAATATTGAATGTTTTATATTTTAATTTGAAGGGAAACTGACTAAAATAGTCGAATGGGCCTACGAAACATATCCCATTGTTTTCGAAATGGGGGTAAAACGCTAGGGACGACAGTCATTGGGTTTGATTTCGAGTTCGTTTTAGAAAACCCCATTTTTTGAATAAATATATATATATATATATCGACCAATAGGAAAATTCTTTCATAAATTAAATAAAATAAAAAAAAAAAATCAAAAAACCCTTTTATTCCCCCCGATCGACGGCGACTCGCGCTCCATACTTCCCGACCAAAAACCCGCCGCCTCAGCCATCTACCAGCGCCGCCACCACCCTACCTCGACAACGCCGACCCTCCTCTCCAGATCCGACCCACCTTCGCCTTCTCCCTCCTCCCCATCGACGAGATCGAGACCCAGGAAGTTTCGAACTTCCCGTCGCCAGATCTCCTCCCTCCGACCACCGAACAGGCTGCGACCACCACCCCCTGGAGCGCCTCTCGAAGCTCTTTCGTGTGGCGTAGCCCGATCGCCACCTCGCTTCAAGGATTTGCCGAAAACCTTAAACCTAGTTTTGAACAGGTATACGGCTAATTTACTTTGAACTGATTTTTACACTTTTAAGTGTTGCAAACTTGTAAAAATCATATCTTTTTCGTGTGTTGACGAAATTCAGTGAAACAAGAGACAGTGGACTCGTGTGGACGTCTTCTACATTCTAGAAGAGACCGCATATTTTTCTGAGCCTTCTGCTATTTTTGGTGGAGTGGAACCCAATGTGAGATTTCTAGTTTATAAACAATATGGAAAACGAAGATGTATAAATTATATAATCGATGTATGAGTTATCTAAGCGTTGTACACCTCTTGTATAAGCATTGTATAAGTTGTACGTTCGATGTATAAGTTGTATATGCGTTGTAAAAATTATATATGTGTTGAAATAGAAGTGAAATGCTATATATATATATATATATATATATTTATATTTATATATGCCCCTCGTCCACAAACCATGGACGATATTTATTGGTTGTGATTGGTGTGAAAATTGATTAATAGCGAATGGTTGGTTGAAATTTTTTGTGGTTGAAATTGATTGATTGTGGTTGAAAAATACCCGTTTGTGGTTGAGAAATATTTGGTTGAAACCACATAGGATTAGTTTGTGGAAATGAAATAAATATACATGCCGCCTGCGTGCGAACTAGATGCATGATTCCCCATTGTCAAAAACCACGAGGTTTTAAGGTAGAGCGAGGAGCCGTACTAGGGACGGTCCCGGTTTTAACTACCCTGCCGTTATGCTACCGAAATTTTGAATATTATTCATGTGTTAGAATTATTTTCATTTGTTGAAACTATATTTATTCGTTGAATAGAAAACCTTCATGTGTTGAATTAAAATTCATTCGTTGAATAGAATTCATGTGTTGATTGGCATTCGTGTTTTTAAATATAAAAATCACCTTTTTATCTATATATATAAACTATAGAAAACCTTCATGTGTTGAATCGATATTCATTCGTTGGATAGAAATTCTTGTGTTGAATGGTATTCGTGTTTTAAATATAAAAATCACCTTTTTATCTATATATATAAACTATAGAAAACCTTCATGTGTTGAATCGATATTCATTCGTTGGATAGAAATTCATGTGTTGAATGGTATTCGTGTTTTAAATATAAAAATCACCTTTTTATCTATATATATAAACTATAGAAAATCGTCATGTGTTGAATCGAAATTCATTCGTTGAATTAAAATTCATGTGTTGAATGGTATTCATATTTTGAAAGAAATTGTTTTATAATAAAAATCCAATTTTTATCATCGATATGAACTATATAAAATAATCTTGTTTTGAAATAAATTGTTTTATGATAAAAACCCTATTTTTATCACCTATATTGACTATATAAAATAGTCGAGCTTTGAAATAAATTGTTTTACATTAAAAGTCACATTTTTATTATATACATGAATTGTTAAAAATAGTGAAGTGTTGAAATAGGAAACAGTTAGATAAAAATATCATTTTTGTCAAATGTATGAAATTCTTATAGTTTTGAAATCGAAGAATCGATATATATATATATAAATAGAAATTAAATATATCGAATAACGAAGCTGCAGTTCGTATTTTGAAACCGTGATTTCAAACGATTAGTGCGGGAGATCCGACCATCGGATTTTCCCGAAATCGCAACCGTTGGGTTCGCTTTGGAAATACCTTTCCAACGACACCAATTTTGTAAAAATCCAACGGTTGGACTGTCTGGAATGTTTAATTCAAGTCTGAAGAAAAACAGCGCCAGAATCGATTATATTTATATATATATATAGATATAATTATATTAAATCGAATAACGACGCTGCAGTTCGTATTTTGAAATCGAAACTTCAAACGATTGTACCGGGAGATCCGACCATCGGATTTTCCCAAAACTAGAACCGTTGGATTCGTTTTGAAAAGATCTTTCTAATGATGTAAATTTTGTGAAGATCCAACGGTTAGATTTTCAGATATGTGTAAATCAAATCTAAAGAAAAACAGCGCCATGGTCGCGTTATGGCCCGAAGCGTCGTTTTGAATAAATTGGCTATTTTAAAATAAATAAAAATGGCGATAAATCGTTATAAAATATTATAAATGATATGGATGTGAAATTTAGAAATTAACTGAAGGTTAGCTAAGTCGAATGGTTTCCTAGATTTTGATCTGATGTTGGTTTCGGCCTTCGGGGTTAATATTTGGGAAATCATTCTCTTACTGATTTACGGTTAGTGACTAATGAAGTGAAATGACGCGTGTGTTGTATTTGTATAGCACTTGTTTATTATATACACGAATTGCTTAGAAAGACCGGGTTTATCCCATTCTGAATAATTGAATCGACGATAAGAAATCGAAGATGAAGACGGTGGTCGAAGACCGGAGATCTTCACCTCGTTTGGATGGTAACCGAGGTCCTGATTGGGAGGCATCCCGAAATATGGATAATGAGTGGTGATCGTCCAGACGTACATGGTGATCGATGGGTTTGCGAGGTATATAGTGCCTCCGGTTTCGTTCAGACCTAGAACGGACTTGCAAATGGACAGTGTGTCTGACATTGGAATTTATTCTGTGTGATTGATAGCCATAAGTTGCACGGTGTGAATTGCCAGTGTGTCATGCTAAGATGCAGTGATCAGGGCTTCTGTTGAAAAGCAAAGTCTTGTGGTGATGATCAAAGCACCGCCTGTGTGGCGTAGCTTTGTGTACATCGTGAATTCGCGAACCTCACACCCCGGTATGAACCAGAAACGGGAGAGGACCTCAGGGTGGACATGCGTTTCTTCCTAACTAGAAGTGGCGTCAGTGGTTTTACACGCCCTGACGAGTTTGACTTATGTGGTTGTTACTATTGCGAGGGGCCTCGGTTAGATCGGACGATCCGGGTCCAATGGAGTCATTCGTTGGCTCATTTACGCCCCATAGGGCGGGGAAGCGCATTGTTCAGGAATTTTAATCCACATCGGTGGACCGGCCCTGACGATCCAAGGGGCAGTTGCGGCTGTTCCTGAGGCTCGGGCTAGGCAGTCTCGAAGTCGGTAAGGACTATCTTTTGCCTTGGTTCATGACGGAAATCCAATTTCCAAATACGTGACTGTGCGGTTTTGATTGTATACCTATATATGGCGACATAGTGGTATGGGGCATTAATGCCGTCTATGATTGATACTTATGATTTGAAATTGCTTTTGAAACATATAAACACTAGTAGTAGTATCAAATGCTTTTGTTTTATTCGTATCAAGCATATCTTGGCCATTATAAGG
This sequence comes from Allium sativum, assembly GCA_030737875.1. Classification (NCBI taxonomy): domain Eukaryota; kingdom Viridiplantae; phylum Streptophyta; class Magnoliopsida; order Asparagales; family Amaryllidaceae; genus Allium; species Allium sativum. The sequence goes on from CM060912.1 coordinate 440,296,546, forward strand.
TAAAAACTCTATCCTCCGGTTTGCGTTGCATTGTGTGATGGGAACTGAGTCTTATAATGGCTTCATTTTTATAAAAAGCATTGCGATATTTAAAATAATGATTTGTTTTAAAGCACTGGCAATCCAATTGAGTAAACCCATTCCACGAAAGTGGCGTGGTCCTGTGATTAGCCATATTATAAATGTATTGAGTAGATTTCTCATACCAGTCCCATAACTGACTCGTAGTTTGTTTCACTTTCAAACTCGGGTGCCCCCTTTTCTACACGGGCAGCCTTGTATTCAGGTTTAGCTGGCTCTTTCTGGATAGCTGGAGCTGAAGATGGATTCTATCATTTATCTCTTTTTATGCTGTTCAGCTCCTATTGTACATTATGTTTGTTTTCCGCTGTAGACATTTATGTATAGCTGAACTGTATTTGTACTAAGTATGATCCTGTATACTGTGTAACTCTGATGATTACGTTTATTCAGTGTATTTATTTATTTCTGTTCTGCTATTATCTGTTTATGTGTTATATTCCAAGGATTACCCTTGCCTCCGTCAGTACGGGGTTTGGGGTCGTCTCATTTGGTATCAGAACTTTGGTTAAACTTAGTTCTGGAGTATAACATATGAACGAACTCGTCAGAAATAGAACCGGTAGTGTTCTAGGATGGGTAACTCTATACAGATAGGATCAGTAATATCCTAGTATAAGTAAAGCAGAATGAAATACACCCCAGTAGACACATTTACATTGAAGTATTTGTCTCTATATTTTGAAATATCTTTTCTGTTGACCTGACACTTTGTCTGCTAATTGCAGACGCACTAGAAAATGAATGACAGGAACAGAAGAAATAATCGTATGGCTCGACCAGCTAATGAGCCAGTTGTACTCCCGTAGCCAGAATCAGATATAGAAGTTCTGTTCAAGAGATTTCGAAATCTGGGTGGATCACCATTCTTAGGCAAAGAGTCCATCATGGAAACACAAGCTTGGATCTGTTATGCAGAGAAAATCTTTGAGGGTTTAAAGCTTAGAGATGATCAGAAAAGATTACTGACGTCTTGGGCACTCAAAGAAGAAGCTTTGTTTTGGTGGGATTCAGTTATTAAAGATAATCCAGAAAATGAAATGACAGTATTTGGGTGATCGTAGATCGCTTCACGAAGACCGCCCATGTCATACCTGTCAGATCAAACAGAACTGCTCAGAGTCTGGCGGAGATATACTTCAAGGAAATTGTTAGACTACACGGAGTGCCGATCAGTATAGTGAGCGATAGAGATCCAATAATCACTAGCAAATTCTGGGAGGCATTTCAAGTCGAGTTGGGAACGAAGCTGAACTTGATCACCGCTTATCATCCTTAGACAGACGGTCAGAATGAGAGGGTGAATCGTATTTTAGAAGATCTATTGCGGGCTTGTGTTTTAGATTTCGGTGGATCATGGGAAGACCATCTGCATTTGGCTGAATTCTTATATAATAACAGCTACCAGGCGAGCCTGACAATGTCGCCATTCGAAGCATTATATGGTAGACCGTGTCGATCTCCTGCTTGTTGGGTCGAACCCGGTAATAGACTTGTGTTGGGGCCAGATATGATTCGAGAAGCTGCCGACAAAGCCGATTTTAATAAGAGACGATTACTCGCCACTCAAAGCCGCCAGAAAAGCTATGCCGATAGGAGAAGAAGAGATATATCATTTGTTGTTGGCGACTATGTATATCTGAAAGTATCGCCGATGAGAGGAGTTATCCGGTTCGGTAAAACTGGGAAGTTGGCCCCCAAATTCATTGGTCCGTTTCCTATTCTGGAACAGATCGGAACTATCGCTTATAGGGTTAAATTGCCAGATTAGTTGCCTGGAGTGCATGATGTATTTCACATATCTCTACTTCGAAAGCACGTTCATGATCCAAACTTGATCGTGGAAGAAGCAGCTCAACAAGATATTGAAATTACTCCAGAATTAGCTGTGAGAAGAGAGCCGCTAAAGATCATCGGCAAAGAAACCAAAGAGCTGAGGAACAAGAAGGTTCACTTAGTCAAAGTGCAATGGAGTGGAGATCCGCGAGATTGTACTTGGGAAACTGAGGAGAGCATTCAGAAAGCCTATCCTAGATGCCGAGTGGATATCTCTGATTGACTCCGGTGCAAGGTACATTTACCATACTTTGCATTACCAATTAGTTCTCTACTCTGTTGTTATTTTCTTTCCATGGATGTGCACTTTTAATTCTATAGTCTGAATGATTTTAAAAAAGTATAGAAATTGATTAGTATGCTTTTGAAATGTTAAAAACAAATTGATTGCTGTTTGTGTTGTGTGATTGTAGATTTGATTAATTGAATTATTAAAACAATAGTTAATTTAATCAATAATAGAATGAATGGTAGAATTTTTTCGATTAAATCACACATTGAACTGACTAGAAAATAAATAGAAATATATACTTGTGCATTATATATGTTTGAACAGGTAAATGGATAGCTGTTGAGTAAAGATTTTATTTGCGTGCCCGAAAAATAGGTAAACCTTAATGAGTTGGATGCGAAATATTATTATATCAACTCCTGTGAATGCCATTGGATGCGGAGTGCTGGTTGTTCTGTGTGAAATAATAAACATCGCCATAGGATAGTAACAATTAATTTTGAACTACATTACATGACATACTTCTGGAAGATAGGCATACTTCATCATATACCACATAAGCATTTGGAGCTTGTGTGATGAGGTGGAAGATTTACCATACGAGCGAGAGGCTTGTATGGAGATGACTATATTTTACAGGTTGAACTGATGACTGATATGACCATATAAAATTGTAACGATAAAATTGCTAGATTAATAAAAACCCCACACGGGTCTGAAGTTGACAATAATCACGTCTCTCTAGTTATTAGATACGGCACATGGACTATTTATTTCCTAAACGGGACGAGGTGACGGGGATTTATCCTCTGGAGGAATTAAAATACACACTCCCTCAGGCTTTGACAGGGTGACGAGAATTTATTCTCTGGAGTTATTATCTATACACGCTCCCCTGTAAACACCAGAATATATCACTATAAATATGTGTATGCTTATTAGGATTTATTGGGTACCTAATACGTCCCAATAAATTTCCAAACCTCTCCCCGTAAAAAGGAGGTTATGGCGAAATTTTTCGAAAATTCCGGGTGTTAGCCAAATTTTTGAAGAATTTGAAAATTCTCAGAAACTAAAAAGTTGGAGAATGGAAGCTAGATTGAACGTAGAGTTGATTAATCAAACCACTTTCGACTTTGTTCCTTTTCGGGGATGAAAAGTTTTAAGTGGGGGAGATTGTAACGACCCAGAAAATCTGAACCAATTATTTTTTTTTAAATTGGCTAAAATTATGGATTTTAAATATTTAAAATAAATATTTTAAATAATAAAGATGAAAACTGAGTTTGAATCGACAATTGAAAAGGAATATAATTAATTCTAATTATGAACAAGGCCTGAAATGGCGCGACAGTTTCAAACTTTCATTTCAAACTTTGACTGACTGTACCGGGTGCAAAACAAAACGGATTTGAGTGAAACCAAAAATATTTTAATCTGTTAGTGAATAGCTTTCTAAGAATCTGAAAAATGGAAGTTTCATAGCGGAAAACAAAAGTTATAGCCAAATGAATTTTCAGAAAGGTCGCTACGGAATTTATATAGCCCGTGAAATTGGCCATTTTGCAAACGACCTCGGAATTCGACGAAACCACTTTTGTTGGATCCGGGATGTGAAGTTATTTCTAGGTTTCAAATTTCATAATTTTTGAAGCTAGTATGTGAGCGTGGCAAAGGAAAATGTGTTTTGGTAAATTACAGTTAAATTGGATCGACCAGAAATGGGCCATTTTGCAAACAGTCTCAGAATTCAACGAAACTAGTTTTGTTGGGACCGTATTGTCAAAACATAGCTAGATTTATTTTTCTGGAATTTTTCGAATCAGTTAGTGACCCTGGCAATTGGAAATGTACGTTCAAATCGAATATTGAATGTTTTATATTTTAATTTGAAGGAAAACTGACTGAAACAGTCGAATGGGCCTACGAAACATATCCCATTGTGTTCGGAATGAGGGTAAAACGCTAGGGACGACAGTCGTTGGGTTTGATTTCGAGTTCATTTAAGAAAACCCTAATTTTTGAATAAATATATATATCGACCAATAGGAAAATTCTTTCATAAATTAAATAAAATAAAAAAAAATCAAAAAACCCTTTTATTCCCCCCGATCGACGGCGACTCGCGCTCCATACTTCCCGACCAAAAACCCGTCGCCTCAACCATCTACCAGCGCCGCCACCAACCTACCTCGACAGCCCCGACCCTCCTCTCCAGATCCGACCCACCTTCGCCTTCTCCCTCCTCCCCATCGACGAGAACGAGACCCAGGAAGTTTCAAACTTCCCGCCGCCAGATCTCCTCCTTCCGACCACCGAACAGGCTGCGACCACCCCCCCGGAGCGCCTCTCGAAGCTCTTTCGCGTGGCGTAGCCCGATCGCCACCTCGTTTCAAGGATTCGCCGAAAACCTTAAACCTAGTTTTGAACAGGTATACGGCTAATTTACTTTGAACTGATTTTTACACTTTTAAGTGTTGCAAACTTGTAAAAATCATATCTTTTTCGTGTGTTGACGAAATTCAGTGAAACAAGAGACAGTGGACTCGTGCGGACGTCTTCTACATTCTAGAAGAGACCGCATATTTTTCTGAAACTTCTGCTATTTTTAGTGGAGCAGAACCCAATGTGAGATTTCTAATTTATAAACGCTATGGAAAACGACGATGTATAAATTATATAATCGATGTATGAGTTATATAAGCGTTGTACACCTCTTGTATAAGCGTTGTATAAGTTGTACGTTCGATGTATAAGTTGTATATGCGTTGTAAAAATTATATATGTGTTGAAATAGAAGTGAAATGCTATATATATATATATATATATATATATATATATATATATATATATATATATATACGCCCCTCATCCACAAACCATGGACGATATTTATTGGTTGTGATTGGTGTGAAAATTGATTAATAGCGAATGGTTGATTGAAATTGTTTGTGGTTGAAATTGATTGATTGTGGTTGAAAAATACCCGATTGTGGTTGAGAAATATTGGTTGAAACCACATAGGATTAGTTTGTGGAAATGAAATAAATATACATGCCGCCTGCGTGCAAACTAGATGCATGATTCCCCATTGTCAAAAACCGCGAGGTTTTAAGGTAGAGCGAGGAGCCGTACTAGGGACGGTCCCGGTTTTAACTACCCTGCCGTTATGCTGCCGAAATTTTGAATAATATTCATGTGTTAGAATTATTTTCATTTGTTGAAACTATATTTATTCGTTGAATAGAAAACCTTCATGTGTTGAATTAAAATTCATCCGTTGAATAGAATTCATGTGTTGAATGGCATTCGTGTTTTTAAATATAAAAATCACCTTTTTATCTATATATATAAACTATAGAAAACCTTCATGTGTTGAATCGATATTCATTCGTTGGATAGAAATTCATGTGTTGAATGGTATTCGTGTTTTAAATATAAAAATCACCTTTTTATCTATATATATAAACTATAGAAAACCTTCATGTGTTGAATCGATATTCATTCGTTGGATAGAAATTCATGTGTTGAATAGTATTCGTGTTTTAAATATAAAAATCACCTTTTTATCTATATATATAAACTATAGAAAACCTTCATGTGTTGAATCGAAATTCATTCGTTGAATCGAAATTCATGTGTTGAATGGTATTCATATTTTGAAAGAAATTGTTTTATAATAAAAATCCAATTTTTATCATCGATATGAACTATATAAAATAATCTTGTTTTGAAATAAATTGTTTTATGATAAAAATCCTATTTTTATCACCTATATTGACTATATAAAATAGTCGAGCTTTGAAATAAATTGTTTTACATTAAAAGTCACATTTTTATTATATACATGAATAGTTAAAAATAGTGAAGTGTTGAAATAGGAAACAGTTAGAAAAAATATCATTTTTGTCAAATGTATGAAATTCCTATAGTTTTGAAATCGAAGAATCGATATATATATATAAATAGAAATGAAATATATCGAATAACGAAGCTGCAGTTCGTATTTTGAAACCGTGATTTCAAACAATTAATGCGGGAGATCCGACCATCGGATTTTCCCGAAATCGCAACCGTTGGGTTCGCTTTGGAAATACCTTTCCAACGACACCAACTTTGTAAAAATCCAACGGTTGGATTGTCTGGAATGTTTAATTCAAATCTGAAGAAAAACAGCGCCAGAATCGATTATATATATATATATATAATTATATTAAATCGAATAACGACGCTGCAGTTCGTATTTTGAAATCGAAACTTCAAACGATTGTACCGGGAGATCCGACCGTCGGATTTTCCCAAAACTAGAACCGTTGGATTCGTTTTGAAAAGATCTTTCTAATGATGTAAATTTTGTGAAGATCCAACGGTTATATTTTCACATATGTGTAAATCAAATCTGAAGAAAAACAGCGCCACGGTCGCGTTATGGCCCGAAGCGTCGTTTTGAATAAATTGGCTATTTTAAAATAAATAAAAATGGTGGTAAATCGATATAAAATATTATAAATGATATGGATGTGAAATTTTGAAATTAACTAAAGGTTAGCTAAGTCGAATGGTTTCCTGGATTTTGATCTGATGTTGGTTTCGGCCTTTGGGGTTAATATTTGGGAAATCATTCTCTTAATGATTTAGGTTAGTGACTAATGAATTGAAATGACGCGTGTGCTGTATTTGTATAGCACTTGTTTATTATATACGCGAGTTGCTCAGAAAGACCGGGTTTATCCCATTCTGAATAACTGAATCGACAATAAGAAATCGAAGATGAAGACGGTGGTCGAAGACCGGAGATCTTCACCTAGTTTGGATGGTAACCGAGGTCCTGATTGGGAGGCATCCTGAAATATGGATAATGAGTGGTGATCATCCAGATGTACGTGGTGATCGATGGGTTTGCGAGGTATATAGTGCTTCCGGTTTCGTTCAGACCTAGAACGGACTTGCAAATGGACAGTGTGTCTGACATTGGAATTTATTCTGTGTGATTGATAGCCATCAGTTGCACGGTGTGAATTGCCAGTGTGGCATGCTAAGATGCAGTGATCAGGGCTTTTGTTGAAAAGCAAAGTCTTGTGGTGATGATCAAAGCACCTCCTGTGTGGCGTAGCTTTGTGTACATCGTGAATTCGCGAACCTCACACCCCGGTATGAACCAGAAACGGGAGAGGACCTCAGGGGGGACATGCGTTTCTTCCTAGCTAGAAGTGGCGTCAGTGGTTTTACACGCCCTGACGAGTTTGACTTACGTGGTTGTTACTGTTGCGAGGCGCCTCGGTTAGATCGGACGATCCGGGTCCGATGGAGTCATTCGTTGGCTCATTTACGCCCCATAGGACGGGGAAACGCATTGTTCAGGAATTTTAATCCACATCGGTGGACCGACCCTGACGATCCAAGGGGCAGTTGCGGCTGTTCCTGAGGCTCGGGCTAGGCAGTCTCGAAGTCGGTAAGGACTATCTTTTGCCTTGGTTCATGACGGAAATCCAATTTCCAAATACGTGACTATGCAGTTTTGATTGTATACCTATATATGGCGACATAGTGGTATGGGGCATTAATGCCGTCTATGATTGATACTTATGATTTGAAATTGCTTTTGAAACATATAAACACTAGTAGTAGTATCAAATGCTTTTGTTTTATTCGTATCAAGCATATCTTGGCCATTATAAGGTAAAAACTCTATCCTCCAGTTTGCGTTGCATTGTGTGATGGGAACTGAGTCTTATAATGGCTTCATTTTTATAAAAAGCATTGCGATATTTAAAAGAATGATTTGTTTTAAAGCACTGGCAATCCAATGGAGCAAACCCGTTCCACGAAAGTGGCGTGGTCCTGTGATTAGCCATATTATAAATGTGTTGAGTAGATTTCTCATACCAGTCCCATGACTGACTCGTAGTTTGTTTCACTTTCAAACTCGGGTGCCCCTTTTTCTACACGGGCAGCCTTGTATTCGGGTTTAGCTGGCTCTTTCTGGATAGCTGGAGCTGAAGATGGATTCTATCATTTATCTCTTTTTATGCTGTTCAGCTCCTATTGTACATTATGTTTGTTTTCCGCTGTAGACATTTATGTATAACTGAACTGTATTTGTACTAAGTATGATCCTGTATACTGTGTAACTCTGATGATTACGTTTATTCAGTGTATTTATTTATTTCTATTCTGCTATTATCTGTTTATGTGTTATATTCCAAGGATTACCCTTGCCTCCGCCAGTACGGGGTTTGGGGTCGTCTCAAGAAATCTGTTCAAGTGGATAAATCAAGAAGTTATTATAAATAGAAATATAAACTAAGTGGATTATTAATCACTGGAGAAATCAAAATATATGTTCAAATATGAATTTACATGGGAAAGTGAAAATCAGTTTTGAAATCAATATTTGAAATTAGATTTGAACTTAGAAAATTTTAAAGGAAATGATAATAGAGGTTTTTAATGATTGGAATAAAAATGAGATTTGTTTGTAAAATTCTGAATAGAAGTTACCAATAGAATATGGGTTTAAGATATTATTTATAAGTACGATTTCAAACTGATTTGATTATGTATATAAGAAATATATTCATTATTAAAGTGAATAATGGTTTAAAGGAAATATTTTGTAAATAAAATATCTCTAAAGAGAATTTAGATTTTGAAATATGAATCCAGATTGGAAATTGAATGGAAAGGGAAATGAGTAATCATTTTAAAGGAAAAAAATGAGTTTTATTTCAAAGTCCGAAATATAAAATAAAGTGTGATAATGGTTCATAGACTGGAATGGTTATAAAGGATTTTGGTAATGATTTGGAAAGGGTAAATTCAAAAGTGAATACGGAATTTAAATATACTAGAAATGGTAGATAAATTCCAATGTTTCGGAATATAAATCGAATATAGATTATTTAAGAGAAAGTTATTTATTGGAATACGATTATATTGAATTTAGGGAAGTAGTTATTTTTCTTACTTTCCATTTTGAATCAAATTTAATTAATTACTTATTTACTTATTAATTGAAATTAATAAGTATAAGTTATATTTTTAAATATTAAATATTTGGAAACAGTGATTGTAACACTACCGTTATAATAAATGCTTTATAAATCTAAACATCGATTATAATGCTACTGTTGTCATAAATGTTTTATAAATCTAAACAATGATTTTAGCGTTGTCGTTATAATAAATGTTTTGTAAATCTAAACAGCGATTTTAGTGTTGTTGTTATAATAAATGTTTTGTAAATGTATACAACGATTTTAATGCTGTTGTTATAATAAATGACTTATAAATCAAATATTTGGAAACAATGATTATAATGCTATTGTTAAAATCAATGTTTTTCTTTAAAGAATGTGGATTCTTAATTGAATCTAAGAGTAACATAAGCGATATTTTGTTTGAAGTTGTGAGCTTTGGCAATGTAACAACCCGAAAATCTGGGCCAGTTTAAAATTTTTATTTTTGGCAATTTTAGCGAATTTTGAATATTTAAAATGAATTATTTTAAATAATATCGACGAGAAATTTATTTTGAATATAATTCGAACGTATATATTTATACGCGTAGTCGTTAGAATATAAATATTTATATATAATTATAAATAGAATTGAAAATGGCGCGGTAGTTCGATAATTCGATTTCAAACTTCAATTGAACATACCGGGTGCAAAACAAACCGGATTTTAGCGAAACCAAAAATAATAGGATCTAATTGATTATATCTTTCCAACGAATCCGAAAAATCGAAATTTCATAGCGGGAATCAAAAGATATGTCCAGTTGAAAATTCTGAATAGTCGCTATGGAATTCAGGCCCTTAAAAATGGACATTTTGCAAACGACCTCGGATTTCGACGAAACCACTTTTGTTGGATTCGCAGTGTCAAATTTTTGCTAGATTCCAAATTTCATAATTTTTCGAATCAATATGTGAGCATGGCAAAGGAAAACGCATTTGACCAGTTTCAGTTGATTTTAATCGACTGGAAAATGGCCATTTTTCTAACGGTCTCGGAATTCGACGAAACTAGTTTTGTTAGGACCGTATCGTCAATACGAAGCTAGAAAATATTTTTTGGGAAGTTTTCTAGTTAGTATGTGACCCCAGTAAATTGAAATGCGCGTTCAAATTCAATATATAGAGTTATATGTTGATTTTGACGAAAACGGATCGAAATGGTCGAATCAGCCTACGATACATAACCCATTGTGTTCGGAATGGGGGTATTACGCTAGGGACGATAGTCGTTAGGTTTGATTTTGTGTTCGAATTAAAAGGTTACCTTTTTGAAAAATAAAATTATAAAATTATAAACACCCCTCCTTTACCTCTTGCCAAGTCAACCCCCCCTCCCCCCTCTTTCCCTTATCGTTCAAACAGAAATAAAGAAAAGAAAAAAAACAAATCGCTCCCCCCGACGGAAATCGCCCCTCCCCTTTTTCTCCAACGCGCCGCAACCACTCCTGGCGCTCCGACCACCGCGTAGCCGTCCTCAGGCGAGGTCCACCCTCCTCTCGCGCCTTGCCGTCTCTCTCCTCCCCCTTTTCCGCGGAAGCCCCAAAACCCGAAGCCATCAAAGACGCCTCCTCCGCCCACTGTCTCCAACCGCCCACGACCATCTGAACCCGCGCACCTTGCCTTCGACGAACCCCGACAGACCTCCCCTCGCCCAAACTTCAACTGTGAGTCTTTACTTGATTTATTTCAGCTTTTTTTATTTTTATTTAATTCGAATTGGGTTTTATTTTCTGATTTTTGAATATTTATAACATGTTTAAAAATCAGTTTTTGAATGTTTATAGCATGGATAAAATCAGTTTTTAAAAGTTCGGATCTTTGTAAATCAATATGTTATAGTTTTTAAAGATAAAAATTCGATTTCTTTTACATTAAAAGGCAAGGTAAATAAATTTTATTTTTAATTTATAAAAGGTTTGAACTTTATGTATATAAAGTTTAGATTTTTAATACACATGGAATTGATATTTTAATATACAAAAAATTGGGATTTTTATATGAACAAATTTGTGATTATTCATTATACAAAGATAAGATTTTTACATGGAAAAAGATTGGATTTTTATCTAAGAAAAAGTTATGATTTTTAATATCGTTAAAAACGAGATTTTTATCACTTTAAAGACGAGATTTTTCATAACGAAAAAGACGTGATTTTCACATATTAATAGATTTATTTTTGTATGTAAAACTGAATTATAAAAATATAATTTTTATAAGATAGAGAATATAAAAATATGATTTTTATATAATATAGAAGTTAAAAATATAATTTTTTATATAATGTAAAGTATAAAAATACGATTTTTATTAATGTAAGAGATTAAAAATATGATTTTTATATAGTGGCGATAATAAAAATATAATATTTATATAGGGAATAACGATGTAAAAATAGAATTTTTATCTATATAATAATGATGTAAAAATAGAATTTTTATCTATATAGTAGCGTTGTAAAAATAGAATTTTTATCTATATGGTAGCGGTATAAAAATGTGATTTTTATATATGTAGTGGCTACGGGCAACGAAAGTGACAAAAGGCGAGAACGACGAAAATTTCTCTAAATGAAGTGTCGTGGAGTTGGAATAGCTATCGGTGAGAATTTCTCACTCTTCAATTTCTTTTTCTAGTTATATATATATATACTAGGATGCAGACGGTGCTTAGCAGTACCCGACACCCGTCATCCACAGACCATGGATGGCTTGTTTGTTTGATCGTTGTGTTGTGAAATATGTTTGTGAAATTGATGTGAAATCGATAATATAAATTAATGTGTTGAAAGGGAATAAAATATTTATATAGTTAAAAATATTTTATCGATATATAATTTTTAGCATATATATACACTGTATAAAATTGTCATGTATATGAAATATTCGATGTTGATATAAAATAGAAAATAAATTCGAATTGAATAGAATAGAAAATGAATTCGAATTGAATAGAATAGAAAATGAATTCGAATTGAATAGAATAGAAAATGAATTCGAATTGAATAGAAAATGAATTCGAAAATGAATTTGAATTGAATTGAATAGAAAATGAATCCGAATCGAATTAAATAGAAAATGAATCCGAATTGAATTGAAAAGAAAATGAATTCGAATCGAATTAAAATCGATTTGAATTGAAATCAAATAGTAATGAAAGTAAAAAGGATGTATAATAGAAAATTCAATTTTGATTTGAATTTGAAATAAAGGTTGAAATTATTTTTGAAACGAATTCAAAACTATTTATAAAATTCGTTTTAAATAGAAATCGATGAAATATATATTATACATATATAATATAATGGCCTGAATAGAACGCGCCGCGCTGCGGCAGTTCGCGAATTTCGACCATTAACTTCGAATGGACATTACGGGAGATCTGACCGTCAGATTCTCCTGAAACCAGAACCGTTGGGTTCGTATCGAAAAGATCGTTCTAACGAATATTAGAGATTTGAAATCTAACGGTTGGATTTGGAGATACGTCCAAATCAAATTTGGAAAAGGTCGTTGTAAGTGCAGTTCGATGACCGTTGATGGAAATCGACTGTATGGGCCTTGATAAAATTATTAAAAATATCGATAATTTGTGTAAAATCATAAGAAATGATTTGTGAAGAATTGGGGTGAAAAACTCCATATTTGAAAAGATAAAAATATATTTTTATCGAAATGAACTAGTTATTAACTAGAAAAATAATCCAATGGTTATAAATAAATAAATTGGATTAGATTTAAATTGAAATTATCTTTGGATATTTTCGATATTGGATTCCGTGATTATACAGATATTGTAATGGGAATTTGGAAGATATCGATATCGTTATTCCCGATATGATATCTGTTGGTTTCAAGATTTGATGTTGAATATAAGTCGATACTATCTCTATTCAAGACCTTACATTTAATGTCAAATTTGATTGATTGATTGTTTGGATTGTGCTCGACCAGTTTATGAGCAAAATATGCTTTTACATTTAGCATTGGGTTGGGTTGAAAATATCTATGTGCTAACGCCTTGTGAAACACTTCACGATTTGATGATAAGGTGTTTAGCGATGTTGTGTCCATTTCAAATTTAATGAATGATTGTGAAATGATATTTTTTTTAAGTGAAAAGAAATGTATTCCCGATTTTGGACAGGGAATGTTTTATAAAAATGTTTTATAAAACAGAAAGGATTTCGAGGCCCAAAACCCGATGATTTCTAAAATGATTTAGAAATGTATTATATGTTACATTGTGGTTCATCGCGTATTCGATTAGTTGCTATTGATGATGTATCTATTTGGTGGCGGAGAATTTATTCTCTTGCTTAACACCCTTCTTTGAGACGTACGAGCTCAAAGGTTATGTGATTAATAGTGACTGATCATATGCGTGAATTACTGATGTGAAGTACTATATTTTGAAAGTACTTGTGATTATTACGTTGTGAAATGATTTTCCCTACTTCGGGATATGAAATGATTTAGTATGTGGCTAAAGAGTCGGGTAACCCTGAGACTAAAAGTATGGGTGAGAGGGCGGTGTATGCTCTCCATGTGTGGGAGGTGCATCGTCGGTGTAGCCTACTCCTATGTGGGGTAGGTGCACATTTATATATCGAGTTGCGAGGTGCGTACCCTTTGCCTTGTCGATGGGGAGCACGATATTTGGTTGCATACTTGTTTGTATGCATTGTTATGTTTTGGAATTCATATTTCCAGACGATTTGATTTGAGATCCCGAAGTGAAATCTACTTTGATATAGAAAGTTAGACATGTATTTCAAATGATTTGAAATAAGAAATCGGGAATAAAATCCAAAGGAATGATTTCTGTAAATTAAATTGGATTTAGAAAATCTAAGTGTAGTGATTAATCTAAGTGGGTAGATTGCGATATTGCATGTTGATTGATGCATAGTAGATCCATATATCTATATTGATTGTTGTTTATACACTGGTATTCATGGGGGTAAACCCGTTCCGCGTTAGCGGCGTGGTCCCATGATATACCATGTTATCAAATAAGTTAATTATAACTATTAGAGTTTCTCACACCAGTCCCATGATTGACCTGTAGTTTGCTTTTCCCTTGCGAACTCGGGTGCCCCTATTTTCCACACGGGCAGTCGAGTAGTTTTATTTTGCAGATGTATTGAGCAGGATTTTGGATTGAAGCTTTAAGCTGTGTCCAGACATTTACAGTCTTCCGCTGTGTAGTTTATATTTCCGCTGTGTATTGTATTATCTTCCGCTGTATATTATATTTCGAAATACTCTGATATTCTGTACTCTGATGTAACATTATTATGATGTTTATAGAAGTCTTCTGTTATTTGTTCTGATGTGTTGTATACCCAGAGTTAGCGTATGCGGGATTCGAACGGTCTTGGTCGATTTAGCGATCGATTAGGTCCGGGCGAAATCCGTATCATTACATATTCGTGCACTCCTTGGGTCCTCCAAGACCGGTCCTCTCTTTATTTAAAACGACGCTTCGGGCCATAACGCGGCCGTGGCGCTGTTTTTCTTCAGATTTGATTTACACATATCTGAAAATCTAACCGTTGGATCTTCACACAATTTACATCATTAGAAAGGTCTTTTCAAAACGAATCCAACGGTTCCAGTTTTGGGAAAATCCGACGGTCGGATCTCCCGGAACAATCGTTTGAAGTTTCGATTTCAAAATACGAACTGCAGCGTCGTTATTCGATTAAATATAATTATATATATATATAAATATAATCGTTTCTGGCGCTGTTTTTCTTCAGATTTGAATTAAACATTCCAGACAATCAAACAAAGTTAGTGCTGTTGGAAAGATTTTTCCAAGGCGAACCCAACGGTTGCGGTTTCGGGAAAATCCAATGGTCGGATTTCCCGCACTGGTTGTTTGAAATCACTGTTTCAAAACACGATTATTTTATATACACAATTTCAAAGTTGAGAATGTTGTTCGGTTAAGCTCTGAGAGGTATTTATACCCCAACTTAATTGACTTCAAGATTGATGGAGAAATGGTTAAGGTTTAATAATGAAGATTGGTTAGCAATATGGTTAGTTAATAAATGATTAGTAGTTTGAGTTATATTAATGATGTGTTATAACATCGTGTTAACTGAAAGGAATTTGAAATGTTTCCCCAAATAAAATTAGAGATATTTCGTTTGCGTAGAAAATGGAGTGAATTGGTCAATGAGGTACTAAGGAACAAAATATGGAAATATTTTCCGATATTAATGAGGTATATTTTCTGAATATTGGAAATAAGCATTCGTGAATATAACAAAATGTGTTCTAACTAGAATAAGAGATATTTTCTCAAATAAAGAAACTAGAATATTGGCGATGTTTTTCCAAGAATCGAGAGAGAAAATAGAGCTTTGAAAGGATACGAAAGATGGGAAATGGGAAATGGAAGTGATAATATAATAAGGAATTGATTTATAAAGGGGCCAGTGTTGTGGATGTTTGATCGGTAGAATTTCAAATTGGAAGTAGGACTGTTGATCGTTTGGATGTTTCTTTGATAGTTAAATCAACGACTATCAAAGTTTTGATTTACTTTATACCTCCGTTGTCAATATGGAGAGATCGAGATTAGATTTAATATCTGAAAACCACTCCGTATTGGCATAAGCATTACGAACCAACTTATGCTAAAGATGATTGAAGACAGAGTAAAATGCAAGGGCTGATCGGTTAATCCTAGGTAGAAATTGGTCAAGATGGATCGATAGAATAAAGCCTTCGGTTTTCCAGTCCCAGGACAACGTATATGGAAGGATCTGATGATGTGGCATTAAATATAAATGGTGACAAAATGTTCTGAAAGATAATCATGACCTCAAGCCTCATCAACCGGGAAATGACAAAAATCGGACAGGCAGCATGGCCATGTGGGTCATTCCCATTAGGGGTATTATCACCTGATCTAGAGAAAAGCCATTTGCTTCTTGTTCTATTCGTTACTATATGCTTTCGGTAACGGTTGCTGATCACAACCGTTGGTGATAATATGCTCGATACGCTCAAGTTAAATGAGTGGTCAGCCATATGTGGGCCGGTTTACAAGACGTTCTTGTTGAACCCAGTGTATTCCCCTCTAGAGATACACTATCGGAAGGTGGTTCCTTACCTTGTCATGTTGGAAATCCAATCTCCAATAAGCGCCCCACGGTTTTCGATTTTATATTATATATGGAGCGCGAGATGCAAACGTTCTGCTAGATTCTATTTATTTGATGTAGACATTATTATAATATCACTGGATTTGATATCAAAATGTTTTTGGTTATCATAAGGTAAAATCTATCCGTGTTTATGTGTGGATCGGTCTTATGATTATCATTTCTTTCGAAAGGATTTTGAAAGTTAAACAAATGGTAGGAGTTTACTCACTCCAGTCCCATGACTAACCCAGAGTTTATTTTGTTTGTTTTCCCTAAACTCTTGGGTGCCCAAATTTGTACGGGAAATCAAGTAGTCGGGATTTTACAGATTCACTTTGAGGAGTTTGGAAGCAGGAGGCTTCACCAGTTAGCTATAGATTATCATATTTTTCCGCTGTGTATTATGTTCGTATCAGGAAACATGTGTTTATGACTGTTCCAGAAATAGTTGTGCTCTGGTGATGGTATGTATATAAAGTTACTGAATTGTATTTTAAAGTTTATGTTATCTAATTTATTTTATTCGTTCCATTGTGAGTTTATGATCTTCATTTCCTTCTATTCTAATATTTCTTTCTTTCTATTTCTCATCTTCTAACTTCTTTCTAATAATGATTCATATTTCTGTGCAATTTGAGTTGGACGTGTTGTGTTATTAGTTGACTCAAAGGGTGTGGAAATTCGGGCCATCACATTTGGTATCAGAGCTGAAGGTTGAGTAGTAACCTTGGCTCTATGGTGTGACTCAATAGAGATGGGGTTAGTAATACACTAGATTGAGTTTGAATGTATATATATGAGTGCGTATGTGTAAATTTGATATAAAAATGTTTTAAATTGTGTTGACGGGTTTGTTGAGTGGTTTATGAATTCTGATCGATACAGGATGTATAACTGTATCAATAGGTGTTTCTAAACTCTCGAACAAAGCAGTTCGATATGATATTGTTTTAATAATGGTTAAGCTAAATAATTTTGCCCAAAAATTATTTTGATATGAAAAGAATAATTTTTGATTTATTATAGTATACAAATGTGTTGATTGTTATTATAATCAAATGAAATTATCAAATATTGAAATAGTTATATATAACCAACTATAATTTGTATATAGATAATGCATACAAATGAGATAAACTAAGATTGAGTTTAACCAGGATTTGAATTTAAATTCTGGGTGTTTAAAAAATATTTTCTAAAATATTATTAAGGAATATAGCATTGTTTTGATGGATTTTTGAATAAAAATGATTTAAATGGATTTTGAAAGTGTTCAAGCATTGAAATCACTTCAGAGGCGAGAAAATAATTCTGATAATGGATCGCGACATTATCAGTATTCATTTTCAAGTTTCTGAGTGACGGATTGCTACCATAGTAATTTGGGAATGAAAAATTTGTTTGAAAAGGGCAAGATGATTAGAAATTCAAATGTTTTGAATTGAGTTGATTATAAGTATATGTATATAAATGTATATGATTTCAAACTAATTTGAAATAAAACCCTGGAATTTGAGTTCTGAAATTAAAATTTGACTTGTATAAGCTGAAAAGATTGAAATGGTAAAAATGTATTAAATGAATTGAAATTTAACTTAAATAAAATTGGATTGGATAAAGATAAACCCAAATGAAATTAAATAGAGAAATGTTTTGATTTGAATTTTTAAAGCAAATTCGATTTATGTATAAACAAGTTGAATATATATTGGATATTGTTGTTTGGAATTAAATTTTGAATGGAAATTGAAACTCAAACTGAGTAAGTGGATGGATTCCTGAAATAAAATCAAATTGAATTGGTAGAATGGAAATGAACTAATCAGGAAGTTAATTAGTGTATTAAAAATAAAAAGTTGAATTGATTTAGAAACTATTGGAAATCGATATACGTATGTTGAGCAGGGATTGAATGGAAGCAAATGCAAGAGATATAATTTATGCCCGACAAAAGGTACACGTTTACAATATTACTTAGGTTTGATGGTTTTATGAGCCAATGAGTAGGCCGCTTGGCTTTCTGATTTTCTTTTGGATTGGAGAAGGCCTAGAAAGGCGAGTTGTGGTTGTACCGATTGAGCCGTGCAAAGGAGATGCTGGCGAAATTTTCCAAAATTTAAAGAGTTAGAAGATTTTAAAGAATTTTTTCGATAATTTAAAATCGAGTTGTTAATTGTAATTGAAATAAGAAAACTAGAATTAGTTAATAAAATTTCAAGTGGAATAATGAAATTGATAAATGGATTTAAAATCAATTGGAATGGGTGTGGATATGCAGAAGAGCATATGGATTGAAGACAAGAATGTGATAATGGATTGACCAAAAATGGTGGATAGATCATTTGAAAATAATTATGAATGGTCGAGCATTGGTGTGAGAATTCGAAGGTCGGGTAAGAATTGAGTTATGAAGATATGGAAAATTAGATTTCAACAAAGTAGGTTATGAGGAGTTAGAGTATATCATTTTTACCGCTTAGCAAATTCGAGGACGAAATTATTTTAAGGGGGAAGGAATGTAACGACCTAGATTTTTAGTCGTTGAATTCTGAATATTTAAATTTGTTTTAAATATTTTATTTAAATTATATATAGAAATTTATAAGGAAATTATTGAATAAAACAAATGTATTTTTAATATTGTTTTAAATTAAATATAGAATTATCGAGTTTAAAATTTAAATTAGATTATTTTGAAGCTATATGTATAGGTTTAGACTGGATACGTAATTTATTTGTTAATTGGAGATTGGTATGATTTAATTTCCAAACGATAAATGATTATAACAAGATTAATTTTATAAAATCCAAAATAGATTATTATTACAAGATTTTTGGGACGTAGTTATAGTTTAATTTATAGAATTTTTCTGTAATTTTTATTTTGAAAAATAAGCAACTTTTATCTGAAGTATTTTACACCCTATATCAGCATTTTGGGATGCTACAATATAAGTTAACTTGTCTATGTTATTATACTTTTAGGATAATGGCACATCATTTGCCACAATAGTATTTTTATTTTTGTCTATAGCGGTTCATACGTAAACAAAATAATAAACTTATAATTCTCAAATATTACGTATTTAATGATAATAAACTACAAATGTACAACATTGGATTACAAAGCAATTCATGCCTGTGTCACCAAACAAAACAATACTGATATAATCGTATATGGCCAGGTTGCATATTTAATTTAAATATTTGTGCCTACAGGATATTTTGTTATGAGTAAGGTATTTTTTCTTAATAGAAACAACATACGCATGTATATTATTCAGAGAAGTAAACTACATATCTAAAACTTGGCATCAAAAGTTACTATCACATACATATCAAAAGCATTATATATAAATGCTGTATTCCTAGCCCACAAATGATGAATATAAAAGAAAATGTAACTTCAATTAGAAAGTATTTCTAAGGAAGAACTATAAACAGTAGCTTATGTTATGTGGGACCAAAACAATGAAAATAAAAATAATAATAACATTTCAAAGCCCTGCTACCACGTACGAGGTGCCAGCCAAGTTTACAATCTCGTGTCTGCCAAGTTTGCAAACACCGTGCTCTCCAAACCATTTGACTTTCGTGCTTACCACACTGTTATTTCCATGCATCCCAAGTTTTTAATACCGTGTGTGCCAATCCGTTTAATACCGTGTCCCTGAAGCTACTACATTCCGTGCCTTCCACTCGCTTTCTCCTATAAAATACTGGTGTCCCCAAATTATTCTTCTTCTCATCTCCAGACAAACGAAAATAAAACTTGAGCAACTGAAATTCATCATCCAATTAAAAATCCTAAACTCAATTAAAAATAATGCAAAGTTAGGTTCAACAGAATCGTAAAAGCCAGATCCTTATTCTGCTGTACATTCCGCCGAGCTCTCCCTTTTTGAACAGTGGAGGTTTGGACTAGACTCCGGCGAACTGGTATCGAGAAGGGCAGAACTGTTTCAAGCGAAGAAAGAAAAGGAGGTGGCATAGCTAAGAGCAGCAGTCCGGTCATCCATAGGCGGTGGAATCGGAGTTGAAAGGCTTTCAGTTCTAATTTAATTTCAGCGCATTGAGTTAGACTTGGTGGCGCACCATGCGAGGCGGATCAGAAGGGGTGGAGGAGCTTCGGTGGCAGGCGTGGGCTGGCGTTCAGCCGCCTCTGGCGATAGTGGTGGGTGGATCTTGAAGGGATCAAAGTTAATGAAAGGGAGGAAGGGGATTGAAATCAGGAAATGGCGTGAGGCAGATTTGTGATGTATTTTTGCATTTTTGTCTCAACAGTAAGTTTTGTTCACGGTGGAGAAAGAATTGCTGATGGGATATTTTTGGTATGAGGAAGAATGAGATCGACAATGACCTGTTTGGGCAAACTGGAGGGTGGTTTGAACTTGGTGAAGGGTCCTATTCGTTGTAAACTGGGAAGAAACCATGTTAAAGGGATTTTAAATGTTGGGAAGTTTATGTTTGGGTAACAGCATGGTGAACAGCAGTTTTTCTGGTGCGTTTTCCTGGAGGGGTCGAACTGAATTTGTGAACTGGATAGAAGAATGAGTGACCAACGAATTAGGTATGTTGGTCACTAGTATAATGCAGATTTATTAGTTACTAAAATGATTTTGGTAAGGGTGTTTTGGATGATTATCGACAGTGGAGGGTGGATGAAGACAACGAAAGGACCAACCTTCAACAATTATATTGGAAAAGAAAGGGTAATGATCTCAAAATAATGATTATTGCCGTAATTAGCTAAATGGTATATATATAATTTAAAACCTATAAGACTGTAACGATTATACCATTCATTCATAAACAGAATTGAGAAACGTAGCGATAGGGTTTACGTTGTGGAACTTTGGTGACAGAAAACAAAGCTATTGGACTTTCGTCATAAAATCAAACACTCGTTTAATTTTAAACGAAACAAACAACAGAACTTCCAACTACGAAACAAGGTGAGTAAACTCACTAACCCTTCGTTCGTATTTTTATATAAACGAGTTTTAAATTTATTTATTGTAATTTTATATTGTGTGATGGTTGTTTGGATGAATGATTGATAAAAATGGTTGAAATGGTTTATGTAGCCATATCGTTAATCGTTGATTAGTTCTGATATTTCACATTAATGTGAAATAATGTTACCGATGTTAATTAACATCTGTGGATGCTGGGAAACAAGTTGGAGGAATCCAACTGGATTCCTCAACATTTATATTACTGTTATATTTGATTGTGATATATGATGTGTTATATAATCCATAATTGGATATGTTGCGTTTGAATCACCCTGGCCCTAGGAACCTGGTATTTTAGATACCATAAAATATTTTCGAATATGGGAAAAGAAAATTGGAATTTAAAAGTGGAGTTTATTTCCAAAATAAAAATAAAATTTCAAATAGAGTTGAAATATAGAAATACGTTCAAGTGGATAAATCAAGAAGTTGTTATAAATAGAAATATAAACTAAGTGGATTACTAGCCATTGGAGAAATCAAAATATAAGTTCAAACATGAATTTACATAGGAAAGTGAAAATCGGTTTTGAAATCGTTATTTGAAATTAGATTTGAACTTAGAAAATTTTAAAGGAAATGATAATAGAGGTTTTAAATGATTGGAATAAAAATGAGATTTGTACGTATAATTCTGAATAGAAGTTTTAAATAGAATCTGAGTTTAAGATATTATTTATAAGCACGAAATCAAACTAATTTGATTATGTATAAAAGAAATATATTCACTATTAAAGTGAATAATGGTTTAAAGGAAATATTTTGCAAATAAAATATCTCTAATGGGAATTTAGACTTTGAAATATGAATCCAGATTGGAAATTGCATGGAAAGGGAAATGAGTAATCGTTTTAAAGGAAAACGATGAGTTTTATTTCAAAATCCAAAATATAAAATAAAGTGTGATAACAGTTCGTAGACTGGAATGGTTATAAAGGAATTTGGTAATGATTTGGAAAGGGTAAATTCAAAAGTGAATTTGGAATTTGAATTAATCAGAAATGGTAGATAAATTCCAATGTTTCAGAATATAAATCGAATACAGATTATTTAAGAGAAAGTTATTTATTGGAATTCAATTATATCGAATTTAGGGAAGTAGTTATTTCTTTTACTTTCCATTTTGAATCAAATTTAAGTAATTAATTGTTTACTATTAATTGAAATTAATAAGTATAAGTTATATTTTTAAATATCAAATATTTGGAAACAGTGATTGTAACACTACCGTTATAATAAATGTTTTATAAATCTAAACATCGATTATAATGCTACTGTTATCATAAATGTTTTATAAATCTAAACAACAATTTTAGCGTTGTCATTATAATAAATGTTTTGTAAATCTAAACAGCGATTTTAGCGCTTTTGTTATAATAAATGTTTTGTAAATCTATACAGCGATTTTAACGCTGTTGTTATAATAAATGATTTATAAATCAAATATTTGAAATAGCTTATAACGCTACCGTTATAATCAATGTTTTTCCGTAAAGGAACTGGATTCTTAGATTGAATCTGAGAGTCGCATAAGCGATATTTTGTTTGAAGTTGTGAGCTTTGGCTATTTCAAAGTTGAGAATGTTGTTCAGTTAAGGTCTGAGAGGTAATTATACCCCAACTTAATTGACTTCATGATTGATGGAGAAATGGTTAAGGTTCAATAATGAAGATTGGTTAGTAATATGGTTAGTTAATAAATGATTAGTGGTTTGAGTTATAATAACGATGTTTTATAACATCGCGTTAATTGAAAGGAATTTGAAATGTTTCCCCAAATAAAATGAGAGATATTTCCCATGCATAGAAAATGGAGTGAATTGGTCAATGAGGAATTAAGGAACGGAATATGGAAATATTTTCTGATATTAATGAGGTATATTTTCTGAATATAGGAAATAAGCATTCGTGAATATATAAAAATGTTTTCTAACTGGAATAAGAAATATTTTCTCAAATAAAGAAATTAGAATATTGGAGATGTTTTCCAAGAATCGAGAGAGAAAATAGAGCTTTGAAAGGATATGAAAGATGGGAAATGGGAATTGGAAATGATAATATAATAAGGAATCGATTTAAAAAGGGGCCAGTGTTGTTGATGTTTGATCGGTAGAATTTCAAATTGGAAGTAGGACCGTTGATCGTTTGGATGTTTCTTTGATAGTTAAATCACCGACTATCGAAGTTTTGATTTTACTTTATACCCCCGTTGTCAATAGGGGGAGACCAGGATCAGATTTGATATCTGAAAACCACTCCGTATTGGCATAAGCGTTACGAATCATCTTATGCTAAAGATGATGAAGACGGAGTAAAATGCAAGGGCTGTTCGGCTAATCCTAGGTAGAAATTGGCCAAGATAGATTGATAGAATAGTGCATTCGGTTTGTCCAGTCCCAGGACAACGTATATGGAAGGATCTGATGATGTGGCATTCAATGTAAATGGTGACAAAATGTTCTGAAAGATAATCGTTACCTCAAGCCTCATCAACTGGGAAATGACAGAAATCGGGCAGGCATCATGGCCATGTGGGTCATTCCCATTAGGGGTATTATCACCTGATCTAGAGAAAATGCATTTGCTTCTTGTTCTATTTGCTATTGTATGCTTTCGGTAACAGTTGCTGATCACAACCGTTGGTGATAATATGCTCAATACACTCAATTTAATGAGTGGTCAGCCATGCGTGGGCCGGGTTGCAAGATGTTCTTGTTGAACCCAGTGTATTCCCCTCTAGAGATACACTATCGGAAGGTGGTTCCATACCTTGTCATGTTGGAAATCCAATATCCAGTAAGCGCCTTGCAATTTTTGATTTTATATTATATATGGAGCGTGAGATGCAAGCATTCCGCTAGATTCTATTTATTTGATGTAGACATTATTATAATATCACTAGATTTGATATCAAAAATATTTTTGGTTATCGTAAGGTAAAAGCCATCTGTGTTTATATGTGGATCGGTCTTATGATTATCATTTCTTTCGAACGAATTTTGAAAGTTAAACGAATGGTTGGAGTTTACTCACACCAGTCCCATGACTGACCCAGAGTTTATTATGTTTGTTTTCCCTAAACTCTTGGGTGCCCAAATTTGTATGGGCAGTCAAGTAGTCGGGATTTTACAGATTCACTTTGAGGAGCTTGGAAGCAGGAGGCTTCACCAGTTAGCTATAGATAATCATATTTTTCCACTGTGTATTATGTTCATATCTGGAAACAGGTGTTTATAACTATTCCAGAAATAACTGTTATGCTCTGGTGATGGTATGTATATAAAGTTACTGAATTATATTTTAAAGGTTATGTTATCTAATATATTTTATTCATTTCATTGTGAGTTTGTTATCTTAGTTTTCTTCTATTCTAATATTTCTTTCTTTCTATTTCTCATCCTCTAACTCTTTCTAATAATGATTCGTATTTCTGTGCAATTTGAGTTGGACGTGTGGTGTTATGAGTCGACTCAAAGGGTATGGAAATTCGGGCCATCACATTAATCACATGTTTACACTAATCCAGCCCCTCATTACTCTTCTCCTTCATGTAGCAAACATCAAACGTAACTTTCTCCATTACAGTAGCTTCTCCAACCCAAACTCCATCATACATCCACTAATTCAAAAACCATAATCACCCTTCTCATTCTCTCCTCACGGTCTTCAACTTCAACACCATTTTATAAACTCGCGTTCCTCTTTACATTTCCGTTCTTCCAGCGCCGGTCTATAGGAACACGACATCGATCACCACGCAAACACCTCATTTTTTCCCCAGATGTTGCCAAACTCCTCTACCATCCCAAATATAATCTTTGCTTGGCTAAAAGATCAACGAAGTTCCCAAGAAAACAAACTCTAGCTTTGCTGGTTCAAAACCGCGATTCCTAGAAATAGTGCATGCCTTATAAAATTTATATAGGATCGAAGCTTGTCTTAAGACAAATCCAAAGATATATGTTTTGTAATTTCTGGTAATTTATTTGAACTGACATAAATTATGGAAGATCACGTTTTGGTTTTAGAAGAGAAATGATGTGGCAGATTTGTTGTTGACTACAGGAAAAAGAGAATGAGGGTTTAAGGAACGTTAGGGTATTTATAGGATAAGTTTGGCTTATATTAGAAGCTTCATTCGATTTTTTATTAATTTATATAGTTACCCTACTTGTATTTGTCTTTTAAAAATCTGCATAGTCATATACGATATCCAATTTCGAGGAAAAGGGACATGTAGTTACGGTTCGACATTACGGACCCAATGAAACTTATTTCATCGAATTCCGAATTCGTTTGCTCACACAACGTATTTTTAAAGTCAAAATATAGAGTGTTTTTCACATTAAAATCGTGTACGACCACATATTAATCACAAAAATGATGAAATTTGAAATTTAACAATAATTTAATATTCCGGATCCAACAAAATTAATTTCATCGAAAACGGAGGTCATTTGCAAAAATGGCTATTTTCAAGTCTCTAAGTAAACCAATAAAAAATTAATATATTTAAAAAAAATTTAATTTAAATATAAATAAATTCATATTATCGTATATATCGAGATAGAATATCATTTTGCTCCAAAATAAACAAGTTTGGATTTATAACTCAATATTTAAAAATCCAAGATAATCGATATTCAATATATAATAAAAACCCTTTTATTATATAGATAAATCATTATAAATTATAAACGAATTCCATAGCGAATTTTTGAAAATTTGATTTGTGCATAACTTACAATTTAGAACACGAAATTTCGATTTTTCTCTTTTATTAGAAAAATATCGTTCAACAGATTTGAACATTTCTTGTTTCAACGAATTCCGACTTATAACGAATCCTGTATATCAATTAAAGTTCGAAACGTAATATTACGAACTACCACGCCATTACGAGCTCGATTTAAATTATCTTATAAATTGTACATTCTAACATCGTTTATTAAATAGATTCGTTATTAAGGTTCGAATCTAAACTCAACAATATCTCTTACACTATCCAATTCACACAATCAATGTCAATTTAACTAAATTATGATAATTTTGGAATTAAATACATTATTCCATTATTATATTAATTAAATATTCAAAATTATTTAATTTAAGCCATTTAAATTACCAACCCAGTATTCAAATAATTAAATAAATCAATTATTAAATCGCTAGAAAAATCCGGGATGTTATAATTCGAAGGGTTTCAGTATGTCGTAAGGGTATTTCCTCCCGTAAACATATTCTTATCCTTTGTCGTTTTTTATAACTGAAGCGTTGTCACTTGGTAGTATCTTAGATGACAAAAAGAAACTAATTAAGAATATTAGCTCAAAAGCTTATGCCTTTGTTAAACGCGATGCCACTTTCCCTGTTCCGGAAGAAACTCCAATGGAGGTCACTTCTATCATGAAGCGTTCTTTCATTTCTAACATGCGAAGTTGATCTATACTATAGGACTTATGTATCTCTGGTGTCATCACTATTCCCCCTGGTGTAGAAGATACCATCAATAAACCTCCAGACAGATTGTTTGCCTATACGGCTATTTATATCTAGAATGGAGGCTTTATTCTTTTTCCCTCCTTTATCTCTCGTTTCTTCCGACATCTCAATATTCTCTGATCCAACTTTCTCCTAATTTAAATACATAGTTGCTTGAATTTGAAGTTCTTCACTTAGAATCCAGTGGTTCTTCTTTGGATACACTTGCTCTGAAGCAATTAGTTCATTTATCGAAATTTAATAAGGTGAATCTCGGATTTACAGAGAAAATCCTATGCCAAATCTTATTGGAGAAAGTATTAACAAATCCAAAGATTGGAATACCCAATTCTTTGACATTCAATGACCGTATGGCATCTCTAGATCGTTCTCTGATCTCGATAACAGTTTTGATGCTTTTCGTCTCTATATTTTTTATTCGGCTTCTTTTCTCCTAATCATTATTGTTGTAATCTATTTTCCAGGTTCCATTCCAAAGGCACCCAACACTGAAACCAAAGTGGTGATGGATAAACCGATGATTGCCTCTACAAAACTCGAGAAGAGTAGCTCCCTCATAACTTTTAATATTCTCATAAAATATTTTATTCTCCCTCCAGGTCAAAGGATACTCGATTGACCTCTATGCATTGTTCTGCAAAGAGGGTTTTTTTGGTGACCTGCATAATTTTTCCAGCATGTCGCCCATAAGTTTTGATTGCGCCGGCAGTCTTAGAATTTATTTAAGATTAAAAAGAGATCTTTTTTGATCATTTTCTTATATTTTGTTTTAGTCACCACTTTCGGTGTCTTTCCTATTGATCCCCCTTTGGTGCATCCTTCTCATCTTGGAGATTAGGGAAAGAACATGAAAATCTAGGTGTCAGTGTACCGGCTTGAAAAAGGATGATTGCATCTTTAGTTGACGGTCATTCTAATAAAAAGACTAAAGTGACTGACTCTGTTTCCATTGCCTACTTTGAAGGGTGAAAGAGAGGATTTCATGGCTATTTCAACTATTATACTGTCTACCGACGGCTTCTAGGCAATCTTTGAAAGTGAAACCTTAGAACAGCTTCTCTCACCAGGATGGATCCCACAACTATTGATTTTTCTTTATCTCCAATTACTTTATATGAAATATAAGACCATTAGGTTTTCTCCTCTTCCTCTTACTACCTTTAGTACCATAGGTTGTTCGACCTCTTCTCTTTCCAAAACTAATTTTCTCAGCTTAGTAAAAGCTATTGTTGGTTCACCATCGTTTGCTTCTTTGAAAGTTCCCCCAGCTCTCTTGTAGATCTTAATCAACACCTTTCTGTAAACCATTGACCTTTGTGCTCAATCAATCAATTCATATTGCTACTATTTCATCACGCTTTTCCTTTTGCTTTTTCATCTTATCAATCATTGATTTTCTTCTTAAAGAGATACTACTGAGCTGTTAAAGCTTAAAGAAGAAAATCATGCTTTAGGGAATCAGAATTCCACCATAAGTATTGCAAAAGGCAAAACCTTGCAAAATCTGGCCAATGTGAAGGCTACAATTTCTAAAATGGAGAAGTCCATCCAAATGGTTTCTAAACATAATCTGGGGCTAAATTCATTGGAACATGCTTAAAAAGAGAAGGACAATCTTAGTGCCAGATATGCACCTATTTCTTCTATCTTCAAAAAGAGATTCCAGAAGAACAAGAGTGCTCTTACTAAGGTTCTTGTTGCTTTTTACAATGCCAAGAGAAAGGTCGATTATTTTCTAACCAACACCTTGAGGAAGCTCTCATTGTGGCTTATATTGATAACTGACATAAATGTCCAAACCTAAGCTTCCCTTCGCTACCTCTGAACATAACAGATAGGTTTAAAGTTAAAATAGATAATTTTCGAAAGGGGACTAGGGTTCCATGGAAAGAAACGACAGATGCACATGAAATCCTTTCTTTTGAAGTTGTAATAATTAATGATAGGAGTGTTCTGATAAGGAAGAAGATTTGACTGCGATACATCTGATGAAGATGACAAAAAAGATCCTTTTAGCGATAACAAGGATAATGATGGCTCCAGTGGTGATGACAGGTTTGTCGAAGGTGCCGAGGGGGTATTGGTCATCATAATGTTGTAGCAGTCGGTCGTAATCAAGGAGAATTCCATGATGAGAGAAATAAGGAGGGTCTTTAGCTTTAAAAGGGAGATGAACCTTTTGAGAAAAGCACGTTGGGCACATGAGTTGAAAGTTTAGAACAAATGGAGATCGTTTACTTGGCCAGTATTTCATCGGTTCCTGGTCCCAACATCCTTAAAGAAAAGAACTTAACAATGCAACCTCATATTCTTGTTACTCAAGTATGAATTTTATTTTATTTAAAAGCATAATTATTTGTTAGTATCTAAATCACATAATTGTTTTAAATACTTTTAGACACGACGGAAGCACCCAGTCTCTATTAGGGATAAATCTAATAAAAAGCAATTATAGAAAAATTCTTTAAGAAGGGAATTAGAAAACAAGTCAGGGATTATAATAACCTATTTGATAAGTATTTTAAGTTCAGAAAGAGCAGTGTTGCATTGATGGCTTTTAAAAGCGACCAGGTAGGCCTTCGCCTAAAATGGCTCGTCTTCAAAACGAGAGTCTTAGCAAAGAAAATAAGGAATTGATGATGCCTTTTGGATGTTGATTGAGGAAAGATACCTTATGGTAGTTTTTTTATGTCTAACGTTGACATCCAGTTGAGGATTATTTATATTTCAAGAAACTCAATGGTGGCTCAGATGTATTCAGATGAAATTGGTCGGCACCCTCACCCTTAAACAACATGGAACCTACGGAGAGTCTATTCACTGTCTATGACTTGCCTCTTGAAATACTCATATATACAAACACAAATTTATTTCAAAACTATCTAAAAATTCTATTTTGTATGAGTGATATTGAATTTTCTTGAATGTTTACATCAAGTTATTGTGCTGGTCGCGTTTACAATATATTAGTGGTTTCAATGTTATCTTGCTATGTCGTTACAGAACCCTTGCTTCTCAAGAAATCCAACCCTATAAGATCTTTTTATCAAAATTCTTAAAATTGTGAGGAGAATTATTGGAAAATTCCTTACTGATTAAGGCTTCAAAAAAGGCTCGATATTGCTTTCTAAGAGATTTTCATGAACTTTATGTCCCCGGTTTCGCTTTGACTTCCCAGGCAATGAAAAACATAAACTTTCATTAGATAGCAGAACATTTCATTCGCATTTGCTTAGTGGGAACGAAACCCCATCAACCGATGGGTGGGACTATGGCTTTTTTTCCTACGATTCTTACTCTAAAATGAATTAAGACCCTATTTGATTTAATAATATTTACTTGCTAATTCAGTAAACAAAGTCAAAAATGGTGTACTGAAACTTTGAGTATTCCGAGTAAACGTATTTTCTTCTTTGTTTGTAACCTTTATGAAATATATTTTTCTTTTGGTTATTGATCTCATTTGTGATTCATTTCTAGGTTCTTCACTAGCCATTATGAGTATATCAAAACGCCTATATTGCATATTTCGAAAATCGAAGATAAAGTTATGACAAGTTAAGAACAATGAAGGGCTTTTAAAGATACAAAATTGGCAAACAATCATCTTGTATTCTAGGTGTTCAAAAAGTTTCAAGATCAATGTATCTTAGTTCAAAGCCTTAAAGAGCAAAAGAGGTGCTCAGAGGGTAAATTAAGACACTAAGAAGAATCTCTCATCGAGGAAAGGCATTTAATTAAAGTCAACCATTCAATGGATTTTGACAATGACATGCTCAGTCTTCAGCAATAAATTTATGACTTGGAATTCCAACAAGAAAATTACTGAGCCGCATGGAAATAGTTAGAATTTATTTGAAGTGGTGGTGTTACCGACATCCTTATGCGATCGCGACTTTCCCTGGTCTGGCTGAATCAACTAGACTCAAGGAGTCTGAACCCAAGAGATACCCTAGTCTAATCCATCCTCTTAGAGGTTTGGATAATAATCTAGTAAGGAATTGGGCTAAGAAGGTGACACATGAAATTTGGAAATTTCGTGAAAATAAGGGAAAAGACGATATTGGTCGTTGGACCTACAACTATGTTAACTAAGTTAAGGCATTGGAAAAGGAAATTACTCCCTTAAGAAATGAAATGTTGAATATAAAAGAGGAAAAATATTCTTTCAAATACAAACAGAGCATTTAACTAGGTCCTCAAGACTCAAATTAAATGAAATCGATGAAGCCAACAATGTCAAGCATAAGGAGAGGAATCTCAAAGATATGCTTCAAACCATTTTGAAGCATCTTTCGGATCCATCAATGTTACAGAATTCAATGGAGAAACTTAGTGATCCTCATGTCTGATTTCTTCTCTCAAATTTATTTGCATGTATAACTCCTTATTTGAGTGTAATTTCGTAAATCGAATAATCAAATCTTGATTGTAGAATTGATTTTTTTCTCTGAATTATTAATTCATGCATGTACCATATTTTTTCCTTTATTTGCTAGCTTTCCTTGCACATAATTATATGAGTTGAATGTATCCTTTTGGAAATTATTGAAAAACCCGAACTTCTTTTGGCACTAAAGGATCCGTAACCTTGACTAAGGTATTTGAAATAATAGAAACTCAGAAATCTACTTTTGGAAATAACAAAAGATTAATTTTTTTAGGTATTAGAAGACCTAAACAACAGATTTGGGTATTTAAAATAATAGAAACCTAGAAATTAACTTATGGAAATGACAGAAGATTGAAACTATTTCAGCATTAGAAGACCCAAAACCCAGGTTTAGGCATTTAAAATAATGAAAATCCTGAAATCCATTTTCGAAAATAATAGACAATAGAAACCTTTTTGATATTAGAAGTCCCGAAACCCTGATTCGAGTATTTAAAATAATACAAACCCAAAAATCCACTTTGGAAATAATAAAAGACCGTAACCCCTTCGGGAATAGAAGACCTAATATCCGTATTCAAGTATTTAAAATAATATAAACTCATAAATCCACTTCTAGAAATAATAAAAGACTGAAACCATTGTGGCATTAGAAGACTCAATATCTATATTCCGCTATTTAAAATAATAGAAACCTAGAAACCCACTTCTAAAAATAATAGAAGACCGAAACCCATTCGACGTTAGAAGTCTCAAAATCCATATTTGGTTATTTAAAACAATTGAGGCCATGAAATCCACTTCTAAAGTCGAGAACGTGGTGCCTATTTTAGGCTTTTCTTAAAGAAGAGGTATTCGAACAAAGGTAGGATGCATTTTAATTGCTCCATTTGAATTTTTGTTCCCTTCTATGGGACGAGGCATAAGCAGAGGAAGGGCATGCTTATCGTCAGAGCAGAGGCATGGCATGCTTAGTCGAAGAAGAGGAAGGGCTTGTTCTTAAAAAGAACAGAGGCGGACTATGCTTCATTCTTTACCTTGACTGGGCCACTTTTGTGATGGGACCGAGGGATTGCTCATCTCTTCCCTAGAGGGTGCCTTAAACATGCCACATTAGTGATGGGAACAAGGGATTATAGGTGCATCAATCAAGCTTTATAGAAGGGATCAACAACTTACCCTTCTCCCTCTAGTAGACGCCTTGATTAGGCCATTTTCACAGGGATCAAGGGGTTTAGTGCTTGCCAGGCGCGTGGCCCCATGATTACCCCTCCTGCCTTCTGGGAAGCGCCTTGGTATACCAAGGACATTTTTAAAATAAAGGAACATTTCACCCTAACCATGTAGAATCTCTTATTTTAATATGTCTATAGGTTTTCTTTTATCCTTGCAAATAACATTTCCAATTAATATCTTTACTGATCCTTTCTCGATTACTTCTTTATAATTCTACCTAATTTTCCTTATTTGAAAAGATCAGTAATTCTTCCTTCTCGATTTCATAAATGACTTGTCTAATGTCCATTTACCAAATGATAATGGCAATATGCTCCTCCTTTATTCCATTCATACTTGCACATTTTTCTCTCTGAAGGCCAATAATCAAATTCTGTATTAGTTATAAAGTAGATATTTTCAATTAAGGTGAATATATTACACTCCTTTGGCAATCATGATTCAAAATTCTTCTTTACAGAGTCAAACTTGGGCTTTCTTAAGTTTGTTTTTTGAGGTTTCTCCTTCCATTATCTCCTCTTTAGGCTTATTGTAGGTTTGAAAATAGACAGTGCTTTACTCTCGACCTCCTTTTTTTCTTTCGATACCTCTTGATTTCTAAAAGAAAATTGATATTTTTTAAGTTTGGCTTTCATTTTTGGGCAAAGGTATTGTAATCCTCTATTATTTTGTCCTCAAAAGTTGTTCCTTTGGAATATTCTTGAATTGCCTTCCTCATTTGTCAGAATAGGCTATTGCCTTTTTCTAAGATCCATTCAAAGGTAAAGGATGTTGTTGCCGCAGTGTGAAGCCTGCATATACTCCATTTATCAGGGTCGTATCCCTCAATTTTGTTTTATGATAATGTTTAAATCTTTCATCTTCAACACTTGTTCTTCGTAAATCTTTGAATCCATGCATGACGGTTTTATTACAAATGGTTCGTAAGACCCTTATTCATATTAAGTTGACCTATTATCCTTATTGGGTAGCTATTATACTGGAGGAGGTAGTGCTATCTTTCTTAAGAGACTAGTCCCGAGTAATTGTTAATCCTTCTTTATTAGTAACATGTTGGTAGTATGAGGAGTTATCATTACTTTCTCTTTGTGAAACTTTTAGAGTTTGTGATATTCTATCTTAGGCCTGTGGCAGCCTCTTATAGATGTCCTTTCGTGCAGTGGGAACTCCTTCCTCATTTGTAATTATTGCTTTTCAGTTCATAAGGGGTCTTCCTTGATGTATAAGTAGCCTTTCATAAATCACGTTGAATTTTCTTTGACTTATCATTCTTTCTAGCTGACATGTAATCCATTTTTATTTCCATTGGAAACTATTCTTATTGAAATCAATAGGGAATAGGAAGGTCAGTGGGTTTTGAAGGTTCGATCCCCCTCTATTACAAAATATATTAGCCATAAAAATGATTAACACTCCAAAACAGTTTGATTCTCATAGAATCCTTAGGTAAAGTGAATTCATTTGGGTTACATCTTCATAGTCCATAGTATTTTCTATTTTACCTTTTTATGTTAGTATTTCTTTTAAATCCTGTTGAAAATGCCTTTGTTCCTTAGAATTATGACCCTATTGAAACGAAAGATGGAAATTAGATGCTAGAGACTTTTAATCTTGAATTTACCTTAATGTTAAGGGTTCCGTCATATATAAAATAAGTGCATGTATATTGTATTCTGAAGGCTCATTATGTACATTTATTAAAACGTAGATTCATGTAGGGTCTACACTTATAAGGTTCTAAAAATGAGCCATGAAGATATAATCCATCTGTAAATATCTTTTGGTGGAAATTTAAGGTGTTGGATAACTTATTGGTCTGGATACCTTGGGAAACCTTCGAAGTTGGAATCTCATTGCTTATATTAATTACATATATCTAGTTTAATTTTTATGACCTTTTGTTGATGTTGGTAGCTTGTCTATAAAGTAATACCTTCCGTTAGATCGGGTACTGAACCTGCAAAGGTGAGAGATAATAATGATATAATAAAAATATTTTCCATGCATTACCTTCACAAATCATAAGTAACTCCTTTATTTATGATTAGAATGAGTACAAAGATTTAGTAGTCTCAATTCCTAAATTTCCCAAATTGATTTAGGAAATAGGATTTATAACTCAAAATTTTAGAAACAAGTGGGAGAATGAAGAATTTGGTCCAAATTCTTGACCCCTATGATCATATTTATAGGTGTAGATTGACCCTTTTCCTGCCTTTAGGTCTTCATTTTGATGCCTTAGTGGAACCGAAAGTATAATAAAGGTGCTTCCAGCATCAAATGTCTTATACTCTTGATACAACCTAGAGTGATAGTGCGTCTTTCTGAACATTATTTGATGGATTACCACCGAAATGTTCTCATACTTATCTCTCAAAAGTCTATCTTCTGGAAAATGGACTTAGCTATTTGCGGGAGGAACAAGCTTCTGCATGCTCTCGGCTTTTAATGGTACTATACGGTTATCTTTTTTCAAATGAAATGTTTCTTTATGTAATGGATATCTTGTGAAATATTAAGTTAAAGAAATACCTCTTTTGACTAAATTAAAATGTGCGTTAAGTCTTTCCTTTGTTTAGCTTTGTGTACGAAATAAAATTTTGATATAGCGACTTCATTTGGAATGGAAGTTTACTGTTTCTGACATCCCTTCACTTCAGTTTACACTCTTGGTTCTTCCCAAAATATTTCAGTGCTAACAATGTTGTTTTAAAGTCTGTCGCATTTTGCAAAGTTTTTATGGGTTAGAGTTTCGTAATTTGTGAACCAATTATGCCGGGCCCTCCTTAATTTGGCCTGAATACTCCTACACTCATCATGACTCGCTTGAGAACAAGATCTCCAACTTCAAAGTTTGGCAGCGAACTTAGCATTAAAGAGCCTTGCTACCCTTTTTTATGTGCCGCGATTCTTGGTCTTACTTCCTTCCACTTCTTATTGAACTGATTGAGGGCATCAAGTAGTCATTTCTTGTTTTCAGGCTAGAATATGCGAATATCCATCCTAGTTATTAGAGTTTTCTTGTGAAACAACAACGTGTACGGATAAAATGTCTTTGTTTTGTCAAAGTTTCATTTGAAGAAGGGAAGTAAGCAAGGATGAATCAAGTAGCATCGCCTTGGGTTTCTTTCCTATTCCTTTATGGCTAGCTGGTCAGCATGATATTTGATAATCATGTCCTTTTTGGTTGGCTAAGATCTTTCTACGTTAGGTCATGGTAGGCTTGCTTGAGTTGAGAATTCCTAAGGGCCTATAGCTACTTCACGATTGAGTGATTCTTTATAAAATCATTGAATCTTTATTGCGTTAATTCTTCTATCTGACTCTTCAGATGCTAATATCCATTGGTCCCATAATGGTAAGATTATGGGAGTGGTGGTACTTCCTAGAACGTATGTCTCATTTAGTTGCTTTAGTATTGAAGCTTGTGTATTTCGGTGCGATATTACTCTAGTTTCTTTTAGTGAGTACATGATGCTGAATTTGTTTCAGGTAATTGAGCTATTTCATCTTTAAAGATGGTTTTCTTTCCTCTTAGATTCATTCAAAGCAGTTGGTTTCTTCATTCTACAAATCCATATAAGGACCTTGCAATAGATTGCATTAGTCGTCATTTCTCTCTACATATACTTGGGATGCCTATAAAAAGAAATTAGTTTCATGTTATTCATCATGTTATAGGAAGGCATGGTTATTTCGATTAGCTTCTTTGGATATTTTATTCTCAGAGTTTCATTAGTGAATGGGGTTTGAGTGGCATCCATCCTCATCTTAGTCCTTTTTTCCAGCCTTTTCTTAGTTTCTTGCATCTTCATTGTGATTCTTATATTAAAGGAAAGACAAGGCAAGGTATCGAATTCATCCATTAATGTTTTTTGAGGTTAATTCTTCTTTCTACTTTAACCAAATGCTCATTTTTTAAGCTCTCCGTTGGTATCTGTATAATGCTCAAAGGAGTTCTGGGCTTAGTTGTGAGTTTCCTTAGAGAGTAGATTTCCATTGTTTTCTTATCCTACTATTGTAATGAGTTCATTTTTGACTTTTCACATGTTCCTTGAATCAATTATGTCCCCCTTCTAATGAATTTCCTTACAATGTATATTATAGAGTGTAAAGGAATGAAGAAGCTAAGGTGGGTCACCACAAAGAGTCGAATATAATTTGATTCACTTCAATGGATCGGCGCTTATCCATCTCCTATGGATCAATACCAATCTACAGAAATAGAGTATTCTTGCATGATTTTACTTGGGCACAATATACTATAGTATAGTAACTGAGCCATAAGGCCAAAAGTTTCATCATATTTTCCTTTACAAATCGGTGTTGATCCATAAGGGGTGGATTGGTATTGATCCATATGCTTAGAGTATTTTTGAAGTTTTTCTACTTGGGTACCACGTAGCTTGGTGTAGCCGACTCATGTAGTCAGATGAGCCAACAAGTGTGTAAGTATCCATCCATAGGGGATGAATCATTTTCATCCATCTACTTAAAATATTTATAGCTTAATTTTTCAAGTTTCCTTCTCATGCTTCTTTGAGCAAATTTTCCGATTTCCCTATCAGTCTAAAAGTGTTTTCTCTTTAGAGGGCATTTTTTCCCTTCATGCAAGACCTTCTCTCTGCATTTTATGAAGAAATCAGCTTTTCAGAGCCAAGTCATGGATCAAACTTCTAGACCTTGTAGATCTAAAGCAGATAGCTTAAATCAACACCTTTTGTTTGCGTTCTCAGTGAAAAATTCAAATACTAATGTTAAAAATGGAATTAACCTAGATTTAAGTGAAAGCACTAGACCTTTACAGGCAATTACATCTACCTTGCGTAGATCCAACACAAATAATTAAAGTAAATGAAAAATGAAAGAAATGAAGAAGAGGAAAAGAAGATGACATCAAATTTATAGTTTTTTCACGTTAATTAAGCCTACATCAATTGTATACATTTATATTTCAATCTCTACTACCTATTACAAGTGTTTTTAAGCACAAGAGTTTGAATAGATATTAAGAATTGATAGATTTGATATAACTCTTACAAGTGCTAGTTGGAATAGATCACGATTGTCTTCTTTGTGATCGATCTTGATTGGTATTAACAGAGAATTATGTTGGAGAATCACTTTAGCAGCATATAGGCAGGGAGAGACCAAATCCTTTTCATGTAGGAGGTAGGTGGATATTTATAGGAGTTTGGAGCTGATTTTGGTTAAGTTACCACATTAGTAGATTCACCTAGGAGATAGAATGCCATGCCAAAAGATTTGGACCAAATTAACCAAGTTCATGGAATGGTTTCGATCCATGGACTTGGACTATTAAGTGTTCTTATCTATATTTTTGTCCTTTAAATGTTCTTGTGATGCTTCATTCCAAGTTCCATTGGATATGCCATTCATTCGATTGTACTTTGTCATCGGGGTATGTTGAACTATTTCCCAATCTGTATGATCCATTAAATATATTGAGCCAGAGACATCAAATTTTAACCAAATTTGGGGGAGAGGCTAATGGAGTGATGGAGTTCATGATGGAATGACCCTTGATGCGTCTTACCTAATATTTGTGGATAAGTACTGATCTACAAAGGATGGGTCGACACCTATTCATATGCTTAGCAAATTTTTGGTCATTCAAGTTCTATTGAGAAAGATCCATCCATAAATCATATAATACTCAATGAATGACATGGAACTATAAGTGTTCCATATATATGAATAGGGGACCCTAACTTATGGTATCATGCTATAAGGCCAATCTCTATGGATCAAATTATATCTGTTAAACTAACTCAATTTTGGAGAAGATCCATCGATATCTCACTCAATACTTATTTGATTGACACGAAATTTTTACAGGTGCACTCTAAAGGGTATGTGGGATCTACCTTATGGACCATAGATTATAGGACATATTATAGATAGTACGAAGATTATGGATCATCATCTCTTGTTGGCTAGAAAAAACTGTTTCATTTTTCTTGTGACCTTCTTTTATGTCTTCTAAGTGTTCATTAAAAATTTCAAGTCAGTGTAATATCCCGTATTTTTTATAGTCAAATATTTAATTTAATTTATTATTTTAAATATTTTATGTGGAATATTAATGGATTTTTAATATTTAATTTGTTTATTAAAATGAAGTTTTAACGTCAGATTTATATATAATTTAAAATGAGCTCGAAATGGCGCGGTAGTTCGTAATATTGAGTTTTGAACTTTAATTAGATATACAAAATCCAATATAAGTCGGATTTATGTGAAAAAAGAAACGTTGAAATCTTGTTAATTATAATTTTCACATAGAAGAGAAAAATCCAGATTTCGTGTTATAGATTGTTAGTTATGTCCAAATCAAATTTTAAAATAGTCGCTATGGAAATCATTATTAAAATATAATGTTTATTAATTAATTTATAAGGGTTTTTATATAATTTGAATGCCATTTTAACTCAGAATGTTGATATCGAGTTGTATAACTATATGATAATTTTATTTGGATAAATTTGATGATAATAATTTATTATTATTTTTATTTGAATTATTTTGGAATTCAATTGATATTTTAAAAGTGTTAAAAGAGCAATTTTGCAAATAGCCTCGCTCCTCGATGAAATTAGTTTCATTGAAACCATAATGTTAAATTATTGCACGATATTAAATTTTGATGGAAAACCGATGTCGTATGTGACAACGACAGCCGTAAACGCCTACTCAATTTCTATAGCGCGTAATTAATTTAATTTAATAGAGGGGTATTTGTATATAACTTTAGTAGATGATTGAATTAAGCCACAAAACCAATTCCGTTGAGTTTGTATCAACATTTAAAGTTAGGACAGGCAAACAATTTGTTACTTTTAGATGTCAGGTATTTAGTGTCCAAAATTGTGTTGTTTGGCACACAAAAATAGCTTACCGAGAAACATTCTCGGAATACAACGGAACTTGTGCCATTGGATTCATATTAATTAATTATTATAAGATTTCAATTTTCATGTCAATCGGATTTACCGTTTGATCGTGGCAACGATAAATGCCTTAATCAATTATATAATTTTGGTCAATTTGGACACGGATAACTTTAAAGGAATAAACGACTGGACAAATGAACTCTGATTTTAACAAAACATTTTTCATTGATCCGTAAGGAAGAGATCTAGTAGAATTTCAAAGTTTCAAATTGATTGGATTTATTTTATGGTCATGGAAAATTTAAACGCATGATTTTTAGCCTGTGGTTTATAAAGGACTTTTCACAAACGACCTCGGAATCCGACGAAACCTATCCCATCGGGTCTGAAATATTTTTTATGCAAAGATTAGGAGTTTCGTCTCGAATGGACGTCGTATGTGCTTGTTTTAACTTGTTACTTCACCGCGAAGTTTGATTTATTAAAATAATAACAAAATTATTCCCATCACTATATATACAAACACGTTATAACCCTAATTTACATCAAAAGCTTCATGTGTGGTCAAAAGTTTTTAGATGTAGCCTTCTCCATTTGAACGAGGCATAATTACTAGCGGCTGGCGGAGCTTGGTTGCACCAGACTTGGGGGCGAAGGTGAGGGAGTAAGCGGCGCGACGGCTGGCACTTTCAGGTGGTGGTTCATAGCACCAAGTGTGGCACAGTACTGACTTTAAGATCGGTAGAGCGGTTGAGTTTGAATGATGTAAACCTTTTTTAACGAGAAGAGAGAAAAAAGGATCAGCCTAGGTAATTTCAAATTGGATTGGCCCGTATAGTTAATATATGTAATTAGTGAATTAACCTAATTAGAAAATTTAATTGGGACTAAGAATAGTTATTCTTTAAATAAAAATCGGGGTAAGGGTATTGATACAAACGATATTACAGTGTCTGATAGTTTTATTATAATTAGTAACAAAAGAAGAAGTTGGAAGGAATCGACCTTAGTTAAAACGTAATTATGTAGGTTAACATAATTTGTGTAGTGATTAAAATGGTTTAATTACTAAGGGATATCCGTTTTATTAATTCACACTAATATATCTGGTGTTTCAAAACGATGCAAGGTACCAGAAGTTACGGGAGGGAGGAAACCTTAATAGGGCATTTATCTTTAATTACCAATGTAATTATGTTTATTAATATAGTAATTAAGGGATTTAATTATTTAAATTAAATGGTTAACTTAAAATACATTTAACTTGTTAACTTCTTGTCAAAATTGGGTAAATAAGGTGCCGTTGGAACCGCATTGACGAGAACTACATCATGGAACTCATTTGGACGGGTCTGGAATCAGTACGGATTTACAGTTAAATTAGACAACTATTTAATTTAACTGTAATGTAACGGAACAGCTTCAACGATAAACGAATCAGATCAAGGTGAGTTAAACTCACTAAGTTCTTTCTACTTATATTTTATATAAGTTGGGTTTTATAGTTGTGTGCTATGGTTGCTAATGGTTGCTAATGGATGACTGTTTGTTAATTATATATTCATTTGTTGATTAAACTAATGAAATTAAACCGTCGTTTAATTTCAATGAAACACAAAATCATTATTTTAATGATTGGACCCAATGGAGGTAACTTACCTTGTTGGTCACACTTATAAAATAAACGTGTTTAATTATTTGAATTGTTTTGTTAATTGGTTGATGCTAATAGTCGTTATTTACTATTATAGAAATTATCAGTTAAATGAATTGAATGTTCTTATTTGAGATAACCTATTTGGGTACAAGGAAAACAGGTTGGAGGTTTCCAACTAGATTCCTCAAATATATTAGACGTTATTTATTTTCATATTATCAATATACGAACTATCCTGATTGGATGATTGATTTAATTATTGATCATTGATTTGAAATTCAATCTTTGTTTTGTTTTAAACAACGGGAAATATTGGTTGAGTAACCGGCAATAAATGTCCTAAGAATAAATTGTTTTGTTTATATTGTTTTACCGTCAGGTGAATCGATAGAAATAAAGTTATAAAATGTATTTTTATAACTGGAGATAGATTTTGAAATACATTATCTTGAATAAAAGTTTATTAAAAGAAAATAAATAATTATAATTTAAGTTGATAATTAATTAGCAATTGATTTTATAAAGCAAATTCTGATGTTAATCAGATTTATAAGTATGATAATAGAAAATTAACCTAACGGTTAAGTCTGGACAATTGTTTCGTTAAGAAACAATTAAATGGTAAATTAATTATATTGTTAATTAATTTAAAGCGAGAACTAATTGGAATCTGTTAACGAGATAACCTTGTTTTGTGTTGACTAAGTCTACCATTTTAACTAGGATTGATTATTAAATTAGTTTGTTTTGAATTAATCTAAGGAAATAGTTTAACGAATATTTGTTTTAAATTTTAATAAGATTTTAAAAAGGAATTCACTATCTGTTTTAGTTAATAAAGAAATTAACTACTGAAGTAGTTAATGATCGAAGTAAATTATTATTTTAATTAATAATAATTTAGGGAAATTACTTTTTAATTGAAACTCATTTACAAAGTAATCGAAGTTGTAATGAACTGTAATTGAATTGTGGAAGGAGTTTATGAACAGGTTTTTTTTTAAAAACATGAGTTTTATAACAGATTTATAAAAGAAATTTTAAGCGAATACAATAGCT
Organism: Allium sativum; assembly: GCA_030737875.1. NCBI lineage: Eukaryota > Viridiplantae > Streptophyta > Magnoliopsida > Asparagales > Amaryllidaceae > Allium > Allium sativum. The sequence continues at coordinate 440,338,661 of CM060912.1, forward strand.
TAAATTAAATGTTTACTTAATATTTGAATTAAGTAAAAGGAAATTGAGAACAACAGGGTTTATATTAAACCAGAATTATATAAAAGAGTTTTATAAAAAGAGGTGAGGTGGTAAAGCGTTAATTTTAAATTAACATTACCTAATAATGGAATTAAGTAAAAGGGAAAAATTGAAATAATATTTTCAAAGCGGGAATGGTTGAATGGATTAAAAAAAGAATTGGTAAAAGTGAATTTGGTAAAAAAAAAAGTGGGTCATAGGATTTTCTAACCAAATCCGAATTATAAAATGAATTTGATTGAAGAGCTAGAGGTTAAAAGGTGATGTTTTATAGGAAGTTACTTAATTATTGAATTAAGAAATAATGGTTAAACTCAAGGAAGAGATTTTCAAAAATAAGAAGGATTTATGAAATCGTATTTTGAAAAAAAATAGTTAAATGAAGTTTGTATTGATATTAGAATGTAATATGGGTTTTTGGATTACAACTCGTATCTATATTAGGATAAGAACGTTGTTGATCAAGGTCTGTGAGGTAATTAAAATACCCTAACTTGAACGACTTCAAGATTATCTGAGGATGATATTAGTTTGTAATGGTAAAAAGGTTAGTAATAATTTATTATTTCATTAGAGAAATAATAATGCAACATTATTGGTGTAAATATGAAGAATTTGTATAACGAGAGTTCCAAAGTAAAGGAAATTTGAAAGGTGTGAGAATATATATATATATATATAATGATGATTCCAAAGTAAATTAAAAATAAAAATGGGTTCGTGAAAATATAACGATATTTCCGAGTTAGAAAGGAAATGTAATGTTGAGTTTTATTCTATTAGAATAAGCATAGGTTATTGTTTTCAATTAATGAAACAAAAGATATTTCATAACGTTGTTTTACGAATAATACTTGAACTGATTTCCAAATTTTAGATAATGAAGAATGTTTTAGCAAATGTTTCGAAAGGAGAATTGCATGGACATTGATTATCGTTATAAGTTATTTTTCTATGTATTATAATGAAATAGTTTGGAGGGCATTAATATATTAAATAAGAAACAAATATCGTATTTTTATAATATTAAAAGATTCAGAAGTTTTAATTAAGCAGAAGTAAATTAGTTTTAATTAAAAAGGGCCGAGTGATGCCGAGTACTGAATCAGTAAGATCATTTTGTTCTCTTAATTGTTTATTTGATAGTTAAATAATCGACTATCAAATCTGGCCTATACGATTGTTGGTACGGAAAGATCGGGACCAAATTTATATTTGAAAACCATTCCGACCAACAAATACGTGAAAATATCAGAAGATGATTGAGATGGAGCATTGAAGACCGTAGATATTCGTGAATGGAGGAACTGCTAATAATCTATGGTCTGTAGCCAAAAGATATAATGTGTTCTGTCATGGTTGGAATGTACGGATTGCAAGGACTACTCGCTACTGATCTATAGGGTTATACCTAGGATGTTGTAGGAGGGTGCCTTCGGTTCGTCCTGTTCCTGGATGACTTGTATGGATGGATGTCTGACAGAATATTTCCAAAGGAATCACGTACTTGATTTCTTCAAACATACCATAGTTGGTGGCGGAGAATGGGGGTTCTCTTAGCTTAACAACAAGTGTATTTTTGTGGATGTCAATTAGTGATTTCTAGTGGATCTGACGATGTGGCATTCAAAGTGAATGGTGGCCAGATGTTTTAAAAAGTAAGTACAACCTCAAGCCACATTAAATGGGAAATGTCGCAAGATTGGGTAGGTCGCATGGCTATGTGGGTCGCACCCATCATAAGGGTATATCATTGCCTGAACTGGAGAAATCAAATGCCTTTGATTGTCCCTTTTATTTATGTATGTATGCTATCAGTTCGGTTGGCTGGCCCTTAACTGTGGTAATGATATATTCAGTACTCTCAAGAGAAGTGAGGACTAGTCATACTTAGCTTGGCTGCAAGATGTTCTTGTTAAAACCCAATGTATTCATCTCCAGAGGTACATTGTTGGAAAGGTAGTCACATACCTTGCTAGGAAATCCATCCTCCAATAAGCGCTCACGGTTTTGATTGTATATTGTATATGTGGAGCGTGAGATGCAAGTATTCCGCTAGAGTTCTATTTACTTATATTTAGACACTATTATAATATCAGAAAAGTATTGATTTCAAAAACATTTTGGGTTACCGTAAGGTAAAAACCGTCCGCATTTATGTGTGGATTTGGTCTTACGATTATCCTTTTCTTTTGAAAAGATTTTGAAGTTAAAATCAAGTCATGTGATGCCTTTAAACTTAATGTGTTTTTCTCACTCTGTCTCACTAGATGATCCGGTGTTTGTAATGCTCGGGTTAGACCGGGTTGCACAGGTCCAAGTTATCAGATGATGGGAAATCCAGAGGCGAGCTGAAGGTGTTCAGACGTATGATATCTAGTATTTATTCCGATGTGATTGTATATGAGGGCTTGTTATTATAACTGTCTAGATGTGTTGATGTACTCTGATGATTGTAAGTTTTATTTAAAGCTCTCAATAAAGATTAATTTCTATATTATATTTGTTCTATAGCGATGTGAGACTCTGTGTCGTGTTGATTCTTCTTCTTCCACTACACTAATATTTCTTTATTTCCTCACCCTCTAATTGTTTTCTATTATTGTTCCTATGTTTTTAATGCTTGGAAGGTCGGCATGTTATACCGTAAATGTATTTATGTCTATTTTCGGGGTTGAAAATCTCGTGGGTCATTACAGTCGGTCTGAGTTCGTATGAGTTCTTTATGTTCGTTTGAAGCTGCTTTGGTCAAAAGGAAGTTTGACAATCGATTCCCATATAACCTTTATCCATGATCAATTTTTTTTGCCATTCAATAGACAACTTTTGCGTCTCAATATCAAAATTTTGTTGCTCAATATCTACAAAGCTACTCAATACATCTATCTTCTTGTAAACTTGCAAATATATATCTTGACGTCTTCTTCCTTAAATGTACTGAGAAATGTTTGCTTTTACATAAAAAAGACATCAACTTTGTTATTTTTCTTTGTTGCTTTAATGTTCAATCGGCTATAATATTCCCTAGATATTTAGCTGTGCACATCCACCTTATTTTCTCTATCGAATTGGGTATCTCTTCCAAATGAATCTCTAGGACTAGAAGGGCAAGCTGGTTTTGATGTTTTATTCTTTCCCTTAAGGATGTTTAAATGTCATGGAGGCTCCTTACATTATCAGAGTTCCAATTTGGTCTACTTGCCGGCAACTAATTATAATTTAGGAATTTATAGTAGTGTGATCTTTTTGCACCATTTTTCCTAGAGAAAAGTTTCATAAATTCCTCATTCGCTATTTATTTCTGGTAACAACAAACTATTTGGTTCGGTGATAAACTTAATCAGTATACTAAGAAGCTTTTAAAATGAAAAGACACACCAAATGCTCTTTACCTCCCGTTCTATTAAGGTTGACTATTTTTATTTTTTAAATCTGCAATTCATAGTACTAAGTTTAGCGATTGATTTTTCCAAATTTACCATGGATCACCTATAACATATTTGTCTATTCAAGATGCTTAATGTAAAAGGAATTCATTATTTTCTTTCAAAATCTATCATCGTTTTGGTTATCATCTATTATTAAATCTTTTGAATAATGGCAGTAAACATTGCATAGGTCGTAGTCCTTATCTCTATCTCGTAGGATGGAGAATGCTTAATCGGAGTATTCTAAGGTTGCTTGATTTCGTTTTCAAAAACATAACTTTGAGAGTACATTAAATGCTAAATTTTTCTAAATGTGAAAGCATAGTTAGTACTGGTATTACTTTAAGATTAATATGGATTAGAGGAATTAAGATAAAAGACTGTGACGTGGTTGTGAAGTGTGGTAGGTGGTTTATGTGTGGAATAAAGGCATTGAAGGAATAACTTTTTTTAGCTATTGGGCACTAGGCTCCTACGTAATAGGCACTCTAACATAGGTACCTATTATATATGTACCCTATAAAATGTGTTGTAACGACCCGCATTCTACGCATCGAAGGATCATAGAATATTTATTTCTTTCACATACGAAGTTGTATGGTCATGTAACTTTGGGAGACGACTATTGGGGTCATTTCCCATGTTCATAATTTTTGCCGATTTTTAAATGACCTTTTTGCCCCCTAGCTGATCTTGTTTCAGCCATAACTTTTGATTGGTATGGAGTTTTGAGCTGAAACCACTTCCATTAGATCCGGATGATGGTTTACCTTTCCACAGAGTGGTCAAATTAGCCAAACGGGCTCACCATTTGGGAGATATGGCTGAAACAAGGTTTAGAAGGTGAAAACAGCTTAACCGGCCCTAATTAGGGTGATTAATAAGAGGGCCCATAACCCATTTCGGGATTAGGGTTATGGGAGGGCTGAGATGAGTTAGTAAATCAGTTTTTATTTCATTTCTTAGCCGCCTCTTACAACCTTTGAACCCTAGCAATGGCCTCCACTTGCTAAACACCCCAAATCACCTTCTAATCGCTAATTAAGCCAAACCTACATTAAATAAAAGCGGATTGGCACAAAAATCGAGGTAGAGCTGCTGGAGTGTACTGGAATCCGAATCATTTTGACCAAAAGTTTCAGATCTGAGTTTATTTGTGGCTAAGGTGAGTGATTAGCCTTGTTTTTACACTACTTAAGAGTAATTAGTGATAATTAGTGAATTTATATATGATTAAATTCTAGAAAAATATTTTTTAATTTCGGAATATTGTTTTAGGCCTCTGTTAGAAATTTGGGTTAATTTGGATAAGTTTTGCTAATCCTAACATTTGTTATTGTTAAACATGATTAAGGGGAAAATATGGGATTTGGGTATGTTTGATCCATTTTAACACATCAAATTGTTGTTTTGGTGTTTGTGGTCAATTATACATGTTGTTATGACTGTATGGTATGCTTTGTGATTGTTTGGAACAGTTAGAATGATCGAAAACGCCGTCGTGTGGCGTAAAAACAGTCGTTGGAAAAGTTGCAGGAAATGACACAGAACCGGATCGGATCGCCTCCTTATCCGAACTGACCTGATCGTGAATGTGAAGACCATGAGCTGGAGGATTGCTCGCACTTGAAGCTCACGACCCAAACCCTTTTCATGAGCCGGACCAGATGACGCCTTCACGAACCGTGACCACGAACGGATCTAGGGACGGAGCATCACGAGCCGCGAACCGCTTCCTCGCGAGCCACTATGGTCACGACCGGGTAGAGGAGGACCACGATCCCTGCGAGATGTCACGAGCCAACTGAAGACTGACGAGCCTAGAGCATTGTTGTAACAAACCGGAAATGCGAGCCAGTTTAAAAATTTTATTTTGGCAATTTTAGCGAATTTTGAATATTTAAAATGAATTATTTTAAATAATATCGACGAGAAATTTATTTTGAATAGAATAGAATGTATATATTAATATAGATCGTCGTTAGAATATAAATATTTATTTATATATATAATAGGAATTGAAAATGGCGCAGTAGTTCGATAATTCGATCTCAAAATTCAAATGAATGTACCGGGTGCAGAATAAACCGGATTTTAGCAAAACCAAAAATATTTCAATCTAATTGAGAATATCTTTCCAACGAATCCGAAAAACTGAATTTTCATAGCGGGAATCAAAAGATATGTCCAGTTGAAATTTCAGAATAGTCGCTATGGAATTCAGGCCCTTAAAAATAGCCATTTTGCAAACGACCTCGGATTTCGACGAAACCACTTTTGTTGGATCCGCGACGTCAAGTTATTGCTAGATTCCAATTTTCATAATTTTTCAATTCAATGTGTGTGCGTGGCATAGGAAAACGCGTTTGACCAGTTTCAGTTGATTTTAATCGACTGGAAAATGGTCATTTTTCTAACGGTCTCAGAATTCAATGAAATTAGTTTTGTTAGGACCGTATCGTCAATACAAAGCTAGAAAATATATTTATGGAATTTTTAGAGTTAGTATGTGACCCCGGTAAAATGAAATGTGCGTTCAAATTCAATATATAGAGTTATATGTTGATTTTGACGAAAACTGATCGAAACGATCGAATCAGCTTATGATACATATCCCATTGTGTTCGGAATGGGGGTAATTAGCTATGGACGACAGGCGGTGGGCCTCGTTTCGAGGTCGAAATAAAAAGTCAACTTTTTTTGAAAAAAAAATAATATAAAAATAAAACTCTCTCCTCTACCCCTTACCTTCTCTCTGGCACGCCTCGTTATTCATTCATTCAGGATGATAAAAAAAACCTACTGCGCCTCATCGAAACCCCCCAACTCCGAAATCCACGACGCCCTCCCACTCACCAATTCCGCCGCCGTTGAGTGGTCCGCCGCCACCAAGGTGAACCGCCTCCTCCTTGCTCCACGAACACCCAGAACCCCACGCCCCTCTTTTCTTTCTCCCTCCTCCGTGCGACGCAGACCCGCCAGCCTCCCTCATACCACCCGACGCATTACCTCCGCCTCTGCGCGAGCACCAACGCCCCTCCTCTCCGATTTCTGTAAGCTTTATTTTTAATTAATTTTATTTTAATCTTTTTAGTGTTTATTTTTGTTTCAAAGTAGTTGGTTTATAAAAAATAGGATTTCTATACTATTTTTAAATAAAAATTTGATCTTTATAGGAAAAAAAAGAAATGACTTTCTACAATGAAAAGGTGCGTTTTATTTCGGTTTTTAATTAAGATAATTAGTTTAAAATAAAAATCAGTTTTATTTCTATGTAATGGCGAAGACAGATTTGAACTTTATGTATGTGGAGCGTAGGATTAATTTTCAGTTTTTTTAAGTAATAAAAATTTGATTTTTAATCATAAAAAGTTTAGATTTTTAACATCGGAAAGTTTACATTTTTACATAAGAAAGGATATGATTGTTTTTAAAACATAAAGCTATGATCTTTAAAGAGGAAAAGATATGATTTTTAATCATATAAAAATAATAATATGATTTTTGATGTACCAAGATCGAATTTTTATAAAATAGAAAGATTGGATTTTTAATTTGAATAGTTTGATTTTTATATTTGAAAAGGCGAAATCTTTATGTTTGAAAAGGCGAAATCTTTATATTTGAAAAGGCGAAATCTTTATATAGAGAATAGCGTGATAAAAATATAATCTTTATTATATGAACACCGTTGTAAAAATAGAATTTTTATCTATATAGTAGCAGTGTAAAAATAGAATTTTTATCTATATAGTAGCAGTGTAAAAATAGAATTTTTATACGTGTAGTGGCTACGGACAATGAAATTGACAAAAAGGCGAGCACGACGAAGATTTCTACATAAGAAGGGTCGTGGCGGTTGGTTTAGCTTGGGCGAGAACTTCTCACTTTAAATTTCTTTTTCTAGTTATATATATATATATATATATATATATATATATACTAGGATGCAGACGGTGCTTAGCAGCACCCGACACCTGTCGTCCACATACCATGGACGGCTTGTATGTTTGTTTGATGTGTTGTGAAATTTGTTTGTGATGTTGATGTGAAATCGATAATAAAATGTAGATGGTTGAAATAAATATTTTATCGTTAAAAATATAATTTTTAATGTGAGTGTGAATAAATAAATATTCATCTACAAACCAGACGATTTGTTTATGTACACCTATTTGAAGGATATTGATTGGGATGATAAATTTTACACATCGCCCAACTGCACAAATAATATTCAGTGTTTGTTGATTTGAAACCCCACACGGGTGTTGGGATGATATTTGGCGTACACTAATCCCAATTATTTAATCATATGTCGATCGATTGGTCGACAGGCTGTGTAAGCGTTAATTATTTATATTTGATGCTTATGCAGTTGTGTGGTGCACTTTGGATGATGGTTGATTGTTTATCGTTGCTATTATATACCTGTGTTGTATGGAATCCAAATAATTAACATTATATGGTAATTGATTGGGCCTCATTCCAATTTGGAAAATAAAGAATATTAGAATATAAAAATAGTCATGTGTTGACGATGTTCATGTGTTGAAACTATTCATGTGTTGAGTAAAATATTTTAATAATAAAATTTACATCTTTATCGTATTCAAGATTAGAAACTACTTTACGGTAGGAGTCTGATTAAAAATCAAACGATAGATACCATAATTTTATAAAATATATTACATAACAAAGATAGTCGTGTGTTGACAGTTGTGATAACCCGGAAAATACGAGCCAATTTAAAATTTTTAAATTGGTGATTTCAAAATGATTTGAACAATTGAAATAGAATATTTCAATAAAATAGTGAATTAGAAATAGTGAGTCAGTTTGAAAATTTGAATTCAAACTTTGACTCACCGTGCAGGGTGAAAAATATAACGGATTTAACGAAACCAAAAATATTTAAATCTGTTAGTTAATACCTTTCTAACGAATCTGAAAAATCGAAGTTTCATAAAGGGAATCAAAAGTTATGGCCGAATGAATTTTCAGAATGGTCGCCATATAGAATATATAGCCCTGGAAAATTGATATTTTGCATACGACCTCGGAACTCGACGAAACCACTTTTGTTGGGTCCGGGATGTCAAACTATTTCTAGGTTTCAAATTTCATAATTTTTGAAGCTAGTATGTGAGCGTGGCAAAAGAAAATGTGATTGGTCAATTTCTGTTAAATTGGATCGACCAGAAAATGGCCATTTTTCAAACAACCTCAGAATTCGACGAAACTAGTTTTGTTGGGACCGTAGCGTCAAAACATAGCTAGATTTATTTTTCTGGAATTTTTCGAATCAGTTTGTGGCCCTGGCAAATTGAAATGTACGTTCAGAGTGAAAAATTAAATGTTTTATACTTTAATTTGAAAAATAACTGACTGTAACAGTCGAATTGGCCTACGAAACATATCCCATTGTGTCCGGAATGGGGGTATTTAGCTAGGGGCGACAGTCGTTGGGTTTGAAAAGGAGTTCGTTTGAGAAAACACTATTTAAAAATTTAATAAAACCATCGACCAATCATATTTCTCCATTCATAAATAAAAAAAATAAAAATATCAGAAACCCCCTGACCCCGACATTGACGACGGAAAAGCTTCCCCCCTTCCCTGGCGATTTCCGATCGCCACAGCCCGAATTAGCTCCTCCCCCAGTTCAACTTTTTGTAGTTCTCCTTCCCCTCTTCAAATCCATATAAGGAGCCCACCCTATCGTTGCTTCTACGTCGAGATATCCCCCTCCAAAGTGCCGACCTTCAAACCGCCGCCGCCGCCGATCTGGACCACCGAACGCCACCAAACTGCCGCGCGCCTGTAGCCCTCTCGAAGCTCTTCCACGTCCAACTCGCCGATCATCCCCTCGTGCCCCGGTTCTCGCGAAAACCGCAAACCTAGTTTTGAACCATCGTGAAAGGTGAGTTCTTTTTGATCTTTACACTTTGAAAAATCATATCTTTTTGGTGTGTTGACGAAATTCGATGAAACAGGAAAGATCGGGACCGTAAGGAAGCTCTCTACCCAATAGAAGAAGCCGCGGATTTTTCTGACATCGTATCGATTTTTAGCGCTCCGAAAACCAATGTGAGAAATCTATATTAACATGAATTTGAATGGAAAATGGCGTGTATAATTTATATTAGCGAAATATAAATTACATATGTGTTGTATACCTCATGTACATGCGTAGTGTAAGCTATATAAGCGAAGTATGAATTTTACATGCATAGAATAATTGATATATGTGTTGAAATGCAAGTAAAATATAGCAATTATATATATATATATATATATATATATATATATATATATATATATGTACTCCCCTCGTCCACAAACCATGGACGATATTTATTGTTGTGAATTGGTGTGAAATATTGGATGCAAAATACGAATGGTTGAATAATTGTTTGTGGTTGACATTGTTTGGTTGTGGTTGAAAAATACCCATTGGTGATCGAAATGAATTGGAAATATTTGTGGAAATAAAATTAAACGTGCCGCCTGCGTGCGAATTAGAATAATGAATCCCCATTGTCAAAAACCGCGAGGTTTTAAGGTAGAGCGAGGAGCCGTACTAGGGACGGTGCCGGTTTTAACTACCCTACCGTTATGCTGCCGAAATTTTGAATAATCTTTGTGTGTTAGAATTATTTTCATATGTTGAAATTATTTTCATGCGTTGAAATTAAAGCCATATATTGAAACTATATCCATGTGTGGAAATGTTTGTGTGTTGAAAAGTGTTGTGTGAAAATTAAATTCATTTGTGAATGAATGAAGTGTTTAAACAATAAAAATCACATTTTTATATATATATGAAGTATGAAAAATATTCGCCTTATATAAATAGTTTCAACAATAAAAATCCCATCTTTCTAATATGAACAACATAAATAAAATGTCCATGTGTGGAAATGCTCATTTGTTGAGAAGTGTGTGTAGTGGAAAAGTTCATGTGTTGAATAAAAAGATCGAACAATAAAAATTACATATTTATTGAAACTATGAAGTGTTGAAACATCCATTTGTCGAATAAATATTTTGAATGATAAAAATATCATTTTTATCATATATGTGATATGCTAAAGATATGCGGACGTTGAAATAAATATTTGTGAAAGGAATATTCTTTTTAACATGCATAGGAACTAAATAAAATGGTCATGTGTTGAAATATATTTTAGTTCGCCAAAATTATCATCTTTGAAATGTGAAGTGTTAAAAATAGCCACTTGTTCAAATAAATGTGCATGAGTTGAAATATATATTAATTAGCTAATGATATGATTTTAGCCTATGCATGCAACATTAGAATGAATGGTGTTTTTAAACCAAAGTAAATCAAATATGAAATTGAATGGAAAATGATAAGTGATAGAAATTGTATATATGTACACACATATCTATTGAACAGGTTATAGCAAAGGGGCTAGAGAAGAGGAATAAAATTTTGTGCCCGACAAATAGGTACACATTTACTGCTTTGTTTGGGTGATGATTTTATGAGTCTGTTGGCTAGCCGCTTGGCTTTTTCTTTTTCTTTTTGATATGAGACGCCCGTGTGGCTATTTGGGAATTTTCCCAGACCCTCCCGTACAAAGGAGGTTATGGCGAAATTTTCCGAAATTTAAAGGCGTTAGTGAAATAATTGAAATGGAAACGATATAGGAATTTTTAAATGAACTATATTTATATAAATATATAAATATAAATAAAATTAAACCGAAACGTGGCCGTGCAGTTCGTGTTTTGAAACCGTGATTTCAAACGACTAGTGCGGGAAATCCGACCATTGGATTTTCCCGAAACCGCAACCGTTGGGTTCGCCTTGGATATATCTTTCCAATGGCACCAACTTTGTGAAGATCCGACGGTTGGATTGTTTGGAATGTTTAATTCAAAACTGAAGAAAAACAGCGCCAGAAACGATTATATATATATATATATATATATATATATATAATTAAATTAAATCGAATAACGACGCTGCAGTTCGTAAATTGAAATCGTAACTTCAAATGGCTAGTGTGGAAGATCCGACCGTCGGATTTTCCCAAAACTGAAACCATTGGATTCGTTTTGAAATGACCTTCCCAATGACACCAAATTTGTGAAGATCCAACGGTTAGATTTCCAGATATGTGTAAAACAAAATTAGTGAAAAGCAGCGCCAGTGCATCGACACGACCTGAAACGTCGTTTAATTAAATATGGCCGTTTTAAATTAGATAAAAATGGCGATATATCGTTATAAAATACTATAGACGATATAGAGTGGAAATAAACCAATCGGGTTGTGTTTTCTTGATATGTGATGGTTGAATGTATTTGACATGAAAATTATACCTAAATAACTGAAATGTGAATGTTGAATAGTCCAACCATGTAATTAATTGATTTGAAAATCTAAATATACGTGGGTTATTTGAAAAGGCCGAGTTTATCTCATTTCAAATAATCGATCGACGTTGAGAAGTCGAAGAGTCGAAGACGGCTGAAGACCGACGATCTCCACATTGGATGGATGGGCGCTACTGATGCTCGTGATTGGAGTAGCTACCATGAAGGAATTGAAGTAGTAGCCGTCCAAACATACTGTTGATTGTACGGATATGCGAGGAATTGGTGCCTCCGGTTTCGTTCAGACCCAGAACGGACTTGTAAATGGACTGTGTGTCTGACATTGGATTTTGTTCTGTGTTGATTGATCTCTGTTAAATATATATATCTGTTTGGCGGCGGAGAATTTATTCTCTTGCTTAACGCCCTTCTCTGAGACGTACGAGCTCAGAGGTTATGTATTGACAGAAATCAGTCGCATGGAGTGGATTGCCTGTGTGGCACACCTAAGTGGCATATGATCAAGGCTTCTATTGCAAAGCAAAGTCTTGTGGTTGATGATCAAAGCATGGTCTGTGTGACGTAGCTTTGTGCATAACGTGAATTCGCGAGCCTCACATCCCGGTATGAGTCAAAAACGGGAGAAGGACCCAAGGAGTGCACGACGTTTCTTTCTAGCTATGGTGGTGTCAGTGACCTCCCAGCCTTGACATTTATATCTAATTTTCACCTGTGTGGTTGTTGGAATACGAGGCGCCTCGATTATAGGTCTGTAAGGTCCGGGAAACGTGTGTTTAGGAAATGCCAATCCTCAAAAGTAAGAGAGGACCGACCTTGGAGGATCTAGGGGATTGCTGTGTGCGGTCCCGAGGCATTTGCTAGAGTGTCTCGAACGGAGAGGAGCTTGCCCCTTGCCTCGACTCATGAAGGAATCCAATTTCCAATACGAAATATGCGGATGTGATTGTATTACTAGTAGTGCGACATAGTAGATGGTAGCTATGCCGCCTAGGATTAATATTTATGATTGAATTTGCTTTTGAAACATATATGCACTAGTAATAATATCAAACACTTTTGTTTTGTACGTATGAAGCATTTTTGGGCCATTATAAGGTAAAAACTCTATCCTCCGGCTTGCGTTGCATTGTGTGATGGGACTTGAGTCTTATAATGGCTTCATTTTATAAAGAGCATTGCGATGATTTAATTATTTACTTTGTTTCATGCACTAGCACTCATTGGAGTAAACCCGTTCCGCGAAAGTGGCGTGGTCCTTTGATTTGCCTTATAATTGTTGTTAATAAGTTGAGTAGATTTCTCATGCCAGTCCCATGACTGACTCGTAGTTTTTTCACCTTGCAAACTCGGGTGCCTTCATTTTCACACGGGCAACCTAGTTACAGGTTTCTAACGCACCTTTGGGCTCATGGCGAGGCTTGACTACACCGTGCTGACTTGGATTTTCTCCGCCATTATTGTATCTATATTATGATTCCGCCATTGGCGATGTAGACTGATATTTCTTTTGTGTACTCTTTATGTATGATTTCGCCTCTGGCGATGGTGACTGATTATGTATCATTATGCACTAAGTTGTATCTTGTACTGTGCTTCTCTGATGTGATGATATCTATATGATTCCGCTGTCATATGTGTGTAAACTATTCTATTTTCTGTTTATGCTATTATCTGTGATCTGCTAATGATGATTAATGTGTTATATTCCAATGATTATCCTTAACACCGTGTCACGGGGTTTTGGGATCGTCACAACAGTACTCATGTGTTGAGATTAGTCGTATGTTGAAAGAAATATAGATTCTTGTGTTGAATAAAATATATATTCATTTGTTGAATAGAATAACGAATTTATTGAAATATATAAAGCCGTGTTGATTAGAGTTGCGCTATTTTGACGTGAATGATATTTATATCGATTATATTCATTTTTATAATGAATATAGAAAAGGTAGTGATTTCAAAATATAACGTTTTGAAAATATTATCATTTATATAGTAATGATATGAAATATTCAATTTTGATTTGAAATTGAATATAGAATTGAAATGGTTTTGAAAACGAATTTAAAAACGATTTATAAAATACGTTTTAAAAGGAAATCGACGAAATATATATAATATATATATTATATATATATATATATAATGGCCTGAATAGAACGCGCCGCGCTGCGGCAGTTCGTGAATTTCGACCATTGACTTCGAATTGACGTTGCGAGAGATCCGACCGTCGGATTCTCCTAAAGCCGGAACCGTTGGGTTCGTATCGAAAAGAGCTTTCCAATGAATATTAGAAATTTGAAATCTAACGGTTGGATTTGGAATTATGTCCAAATCAAATTAGGAAAAGGTCGCTATAAGTGCAGTTCGATGGCCGTTGATGGAAATCAACTGTACGGGCCTTGATAAAATTATTAAAAATATCTATAATCTGTGTAAAATCATAAGAAATGATTTGAAAAGAACTGGGGTGAAAAATTCCACATTTGAAAAGATAAAAATGTATTTTTATCGAAATGAACTAGTTTTGAATTAGAATTAAAATCAATTTATTTTTGAAATAAATAAATTGAATTTGAAAGTGGTTTTGAGAATAATCAGAATTTCTAATATGCGAATTGGAATGGATTTGAATCGAAATTGTCTTTGGAATATTTCGATGTTGGATTTTGTGATTATACAAATATGGTTGTGGAAATTTGAAAGATATATTTATATCGTTATTTCCAATACGTATTTGTTGGTTTCAGAATTTGATATTGAATATAAGTCCATATATTTTCTATTCAGAGCCTTGTATTTAATATCAAATGTGATTTGGGTTTATCGTGAACCGTGTTATAGATGGCACTGGTTCTTTAACCCAGTTAAAGACAGGATATTGATTTTTGAAAAGATTAAAACTAAGTGGAGTTTTAAATGAATCTTTAGTTAGATTGAAAGTGAATTGATATTTTAAATTATCAAATCTGAAAAGTGATCGAGAATGGAGTACCACCAGTTTTGCTCCAAAGCGATAGTTAAATCTTTAATTAGATTTGAACGTGAAATGGTAATTAATATTTACTGATAACACCGTGCTGTTAGATATGGAGTATTACCAGTTTTCTCCATGGGATTAATAGATTGGGATTGGGAAATAAAACAAATAATTACTTAGCTGTAGTTCGCTAATCCCAACTAGTTTGGAAAACCATAAAATGGTTTGAAATGATATCCAAAGGAAGATTAAAAAATAAATTTAGAAGAATTTATCTTTGATAAAATTAATGGGAACCTATTCCCTAATGATGTGAAAATTCGAATAAAAGAATATCCTGAATTGGAATGATGGCGTTTTGTTGTGTTTGTGTAACATTTGTTATTATATACGTGGGTTATTCAGAAAGGCCAGGTTATACCCATTCTGAATAACCGATTCGGCGATAAGTCGAAGATGAAGACGGTGGTTGAAGACCGGAAGTCTTCACATCGTTTGGGTGATTACTGATGATCTCGATTGGGCTGTACACCCAAGATGAGGGAAACAGTTGGTGATCGTCTAGACGCACTTGGAGATCGATGGATATGCGAGGAAAGTGCCTCCGGTTTCATTCAGACCCAGAACGAACTTGTAAATGGATTGTGTGTCTGACATTCGATTTTATTCTGTGTTGATTGATCTCTATTAAATATACATCTGTTTGGCGGCAGAGATTTTATTCTCTTGCTTAACGCCCTTCTCTGAGACGTACGAGCTTAGAGGTTGTATATCGATGGACACCAGTCGCATGGAGTGAATTGCCAGTGTGGCACGCTTAAGTGGCAATTGATCAAGGCTTCTGTTGAAAAGCAAAGTCTTGTGGTTGATGATCAAAGCATGGCCTGTGTGACGTACTTTGTGTATAACGTGGATTTGCGAGCCTCACACCCCGGTATGAGTCAAAAACAGGAGAAGGACCGAAGGAGTGCACGATGTTTCTTTCTATCTATGGTGGTGCCAGTGACCTACCAGGCCTGACATTTATATCTACTTTTCACCTATGTGGTTGTTGGAATGCGAGGCACCTCTGTAACAACCCGTATTTCGATAACATGATTAAAGACGAGAATCAAGGCAGAATTTAATTTTAAATTCTGAATCAAGTGAAACGGGCTATGCCATTGCGTTCGTCTCGGAAAAATACGCGAAATAGAGTCCGAGTTTTCGAAAATCGGAGTCCGTATGACCAAGATATGGCCTCGCGAAGTTTCACGAAAAATTCCCAAATTAAAGTATACTTAATTAAGTGAAATGGGTTGCGCAGAGAAATATATATATATTGATATATATATATATATATAATTGAAAATTAAATAAATAAATATGCAAAAATGTTCAAAACAGCGAATTGGGAGAGGGGAATAACCGAACCGGCCGATTTTTGAGGTCGACCCGAGCTCGCTGGGTCGACTAGGGATTAATCCAGGGTGTTTGGCTGTCAACCCGTGGGCCGATTCGCTCAAATGCAGATTTTGCATTTGGATGGTTCTCATGGTTCATCTTTAATCTAAAGGCCCTAGATGGTTCCTACACTTGACTTCTTCCCCAAGACATGCTTTGATGGCTTGGATTGAATCTAGGTTTAATCCTATGGCCTAAAACACTTGCCTAATCTATAAATAAGACCCTAACCTATCCTAAATCCTCATTATTCATTCATGCAACTAAACTATGGCAAAATTTCTACTCTCATGGCCTCCACTCAACTATCCTAGCCTCCACTTCATTTCTATGAAAGGTTTCATGATCATGAGAGTGTTAGAGAGTCCCTATGTTAGCATGAGAGCCTCAAGTTGATTTCAAGGCAAAAGCTTTGATCTTTGTTCATAAAGATGGTGTTTTTGTTGATTTGGGGCATCCATCTTTGGGTTTTTGGGTGATGGCATGCATAGGCTTCCTCACAAGCTTTAGTTTAATCGATTTAGGCCTTCAAAGCAATGTAAGCCCTTCCCTACTCTTAGATATTAACTATGAAGTTAAATGTTCATGTTGCAAGTTTGGGTTTGATCATTGAGAATGATATATGCTATCATGTCATGCAAGTCTATGAAGTCATTAGCTTGATCTTATGAGCAAAAAGCCACAACCTTTATGTTGAAATGTTGCATTATGCAACATGAGAATCTTCGTAATCATTATGTCAACTTGCATATGAAGTCATAATCCTTATATGATGATATATGCGAGTTTCTAGCCATCATTCCATGTCTTTTGTCACCATGATTCGCTTATGTACCAAGTTTGGGTTTATGCATGTTTTTGAGGCTTAAGAATGTAACATGCAAGCTAATGAACACATTTGTGCCTCATTTGCCACCATGATTGACTTGTGGCTTAATATCCATTTTTGTCATGCCTTTGCCAAGTCTCTTCTTTTAATCCATTACGTTGTTGCGAACGTATATGCGAGTTTAAAAAGCGTTGGGGTCACATTATGGGAAAACATAATGATATGAACATGATTTGGGTAAATGGGTATAAACATGACAACATGTAACGTTAAATATGACATGTGTTTATACTTGAAAACATGACTTGAAGTATAACATGGAAGTTGACATGTAAGTATGCATAAAAACATAAGCTTGGGAATTTACCTATTAAGTTAGGTCTACCCATTGGGAATTTACCTATTAAGTTAGGTCTACCCAATTGCTTGAAAACTTGACTATGAACATGACACTAGACTAAACATGAAAGTGGCCAACTCGAGGTTGGGTTGAGTTTGCAACGTAAAACTACCCGGAACCGACCGGCCTAACTAGTAGTTGCAAACAATAGGACCCAATGTGAGAAGTTGGTCATGTTGTGCTTGAACCCGAGGTTAGACCAAGTTGTGGTGTAAAGCTACCCGGAACCGACCGGCTTAACTAGTTACCACAACAAAGTCTAATGTGAGAGGTTGGGGTGCATTAAGTAATTAATGCCACATGATAGGGTTAAGTTAATTTGATTAGTGACTCTTAACCAAATATGACATGGGTAAATGGGTTAAGTAAATAGGTTAGGCTAATGATACTTAACAAAACATGACAAGGTTGGGTAGGTTAAGTGATTTGATTTGCCTAATGACGCTTAACCATTTTTATACGACTAGTGGACGGGGATTAAGTTAACCAACACTTAATCAATCCAACATGATAATTTGGCAAGGTTAAGTAAGTTTTCTTAATGACACTTAACCATACAAGATGATTAGGGGATGGGGTTAAGTAATTTGCACCTAACTAATCCGACACGGTAATTAGATGGGGTTAAGTAATCCACACTTAACTAATCTAAACACGGTAATTCGATGGGGTTAAGTTAAACACTTAACCAATTTAAACTCGGTAATTCAATGAGGTTAAGTAACCAATACTTAACCAACTTAACGTGATAATTTAATGGGGTTAAGCAACTTATACTTAACCAATTATACATGATGATTTGATGGGGTTAAGTAACTTACACTTAACCAATCTAATACGCGGACCTGATAAGGTTAAGTCACAAGACCTTTTTAGAATATACTTAACCATTGTAGTACGATTAGAGGATGGGGTTAAGTCAACCTATACTTAACCAATCCAACTCGATAATTTGATGGGATTAAGATAATCTATGCTTAATCGATCTAGCAAGATAATCCGATAGGATTAAGGTAAGCTAGTACTTGACCAATTTGACTTGATAGGGTTAAGTCATGAGCCTCTGGGTACACTTAACCAACTTGTGGGACTAAGTCTTGAACTTAAATACTTAGCCAATCTTTGACGTGATTCGTGGGCGGGTTAAGTCATGGACTTGAATGATAACACTTAACCCAATAGACAAACCCTAGCTAGAAGAACTATGTAGAAAACCGTGGTTAATCAAGGATAACGGGAAAGGAAGCTAAGTGGTAAACCTTAGTTAAGGGTAACTAAGTAATAATTCTTAGCTAAGGACATAGGACTAATTCTCAAAACGATGAGTAACCTGATACGGTAGGTCATCACTTAGTATACGAGGGGGAGCAAGTTATCTGACTTGGATAAAAGCTCCAGCGCACTAGGTGCCGAAGTGGAAGCTTCGGGGGACGTGAGGATATTCTTGGGATCCCTCTGTGGGCTGCCAGGTAATTATACTAGGCCCATGAGAGGTTAAGGTCTGCGTTAGAAGGACCAAGAGTATGCCTTGGTTGCTATGCGAGCAACCTAAAGACTGGGATGGATTAGCGTGGAGTCGACGATTCTTGTTTTTGCCCTGGATAGCGCATCGCCGACTACCTACCATCTTTAGTCAATCGTGTACGTGCGGAAAGGCAGGGAACCCCAACAGACCATGTGCTTGCTATCGAGTCATGGGTGAGGTTGGCCCGTAGGAAAGTGGGCTATAGTGGGGCCGTGGAGTGGTTCTTATACATGATTTTTCTTGGGTTCCCTTTCAGTAGTTGAGGGAGGGGTCACGTGGGACCATAGCCACGGGTACAAAAACAGACCTTGATATCTGCATCGGCAGACGATTTAAAGCTCCCGACCGAGTTCCGTATTTCTTGATTTGCCCTGGCACGGAACTCGGATGGCACATTGGGGAACATATGCATCTAGACATGGAAAACGATTCACGATACATACGTGGGATCAAGGGCGCAGTTGACGGGTGGCGTAATCCCTAGTGGTCCTAGGTGGCCAAAACCCAAACCGAGACACGGAAACGTTCATTAGGTAGCATAATCCCTAGCGGCCCTAGGTGGCATAAATCCTAAGTGGACGCACGATAGTTCATGGTAAGGAAACACAACTAGATCAAGGGTTGCAGTCCAAAACAACTTCAAGGATAAAACGTTTACAGGGGAAGCCCGTATGGCCAACGGCAAAAGACTGAACTTATACATGGAAAGAAGCATACGAGTTGGGAAAACCTACATATGCTATATATTAGGTTGACATGGATTACACGACTTTTGAGTAAGGGTCATTCACGGATAACACGTAATACAGTTGGGGTACTAGTACGGTAGGTGCAGAGCAGATATACAGGATAGATGCCATGGGACGTTATACGCGATAGATATCTTGGGATATTATACTTGATAGAAACCTGACAATGTGATACCTTGTTTTATCTTGACACCGTAGTTTATCACGACACCCTAGTTTATCTGAGTTCAGTAGTTCATCCTATTATTTTGATTTAGCTTATCTATCTTGTTATCATGCTTATGTTCATCTCAGTTTCTCATGTCAGTTAACTTTACTAGTTTTTATACTAATAGTAGATAGGGCTTACTCAGTCTTTTTGACTGACCCGTTTTGTTTCGCCTCTTTTCTTCCGTTTCCCCCCACCAGGTTACAGGGAGGAAACACTGCTGTTTAGTTCGGACTTCTTCTGCTTGAAGGTCATCATGGATGGCTTGGACTTTTCCTGGCTATGGCTACTTTACTGTTTTTATTTGGGGAATAATTTATGAAAAAGTCTTTATGCTTCTTTACTATTGCAAGACAGGTTTTGATGTACTCTGATGTAAAAGGCTTTAGACCTTATGTATTCATGTTTATGAAAGTTTGATTTTACTTCCGCTATTTTATATGTTCTGTCTTGTGATATTTCTGTGCATGTTTACCAATAATGCCCCTCTAAAGCTAATGCATTCCTTTGCGAGTGACCCTAGCGGAGGCGGGGTGTTACAACCTCGGATATAGGTCCTATAGGACCGGGAAACGTGTGCTCAGGAATAATTAATCCTCAAAAGTAAGAGAGGACCGGCCTTGGAGGTTCCAAAGGATCATAGTGGGGTCCTGAGACATTTGCTAGAGTGTCTCGAATCGGAGAGGAGCTTTCCCCTTGCCTCGACTCATGACGGAAATCAAATTTCCAATATGTGATATTGCGGTTTTATTTGTAGAACCTAGTATGGCGACATAGTGGTATGGGTCATTCATGCCGCCTAGGATTGATATTTATGATTGAAATTGTTTTGAAACTATACACTTATAGTAATATCAAAATAATGTGTTTTAAACGTATCAAGCATGCTTTGGCTATTATAAGGTAAAAACCCTATCCTCCGGCTTGCGTTGCATTGTGTGATGGGACCTGTGTCTTATAATAGCTTCATTTTTCTTTATTTAGCATTGCGCTGTTTGTTTTATGCACTAGTATTCTTGGGAGGAAACCCGTTCCGTGTTATACGGCGTGGTCCCTTGATTTACCGAACTTTGAAAGTTTTAAATAACTATTTTAGTTCTCACACCAGTCACATGACTGACCTGGATTTTATTGTTTTAACCTAAACTCTGGGTGCCCCTATTTTCTACACGGGCAGCTAGTAGTTTCGGTTTTGCAGATTTATATTCACAGGATCCTGATTTACAGCTGGAATGATGCTCAGAAAGCTCTATATCCGTGTATTTCTTTCAGTTGTGTTTTGTATTGTTTTTACGCTGCTATGTAATTTATTGTAATCTCTGATATTTATCGAATGTGTAGTATTTATTCATACTCTGTATATTCTTGTATTCTGATGGAATTGTTGTAACTAACAATGAAATGTTCTTCTATTTGTGTTCTGATTGGTCGTGTTCTCAATTCTATCCGTGCTTTCCTTCACGGGGAAGTTCGGGTCGTCTCAGTTTGGTATCGGAGCTTTGGTTTACAGAGCTCGAGAACAAGACACATTAGAACCATACGAAAGAATTCATCAGATATTGGATTAGTAATATCCAATTAGAATGACTCGTTAGAGATAGGATCAGTAGTATCCTAGAATGAGTGTGAAGAGTATATTTTTCAAATGAAAACAATATTGTTTTGAAAATTTAAACCCTTTTATACGTATTTGAATATTTATTTATTTTGAATTTGGACAATTGAGTATATAAAGATTTCGCATATACGCGTCATGAACGTATATTCGAAGTTTTAATATACTGGATAGATATAGAATCACATTCTGGACACCTGGAGATGGTTCTGATGATTGATCGATCATCATCAGAACTTATGTTAATGTTTCGAAGGTGTGATATCTATATATTTCCATTAGACTGGTGTGAGAACCAAAACTTACATAGATTGATTGTTGTGATTTAGCATCAAAAACAAGATTTTTGACTATATATCAAAATTATGAATTTGGAATCCTAATTCACTAATTGATTGATGGTTGTGTTGTTTGTTTATTTGTTTAAAATTATTGAACCATTATGCCAAATTGAACCAAATATTGAATTGTATTGAAAATTGGTTGCATTTGCTTGCATATACATGTACTTACATTGAACAGGTCATAGCAAGGAGGCTAGAGCAAAGAATAAAATTTGTTTGCCCGACAAATAGGTACATGTTTACCATAATTTACTGTTTTGTTTGGGTGATAATGATTTTATGAGCCGATTGGCTTTTTCTTTTTGAGATCAGAGGGCCTGTATGGCAATTTCGGGATTTTCCCGGTGCTCTCGATGCAGGGGAGGTTATGGCGAAATTTTTCAAAAATTTAGGGTGTTAGCCAAATTTTTGAAAATTTTGAAAAGTTCTTAGAAACTGAAAAGTTGAAGAACTTAAGCCGTAAAGAAAATAATGAATGTTGAGTTGGTTTGTAAAACAACTTTCGGCTTTGTTCCTTTTCGGGGACGAAAAGTTTTAAGTGGGGGAGATTGTAACAACCCGGAAATGCGAGTCAGTTTAAATTTTTTATTTTGGCAATTTCAGCGAATTTTGAATATTTAAAATGAATTATTTTAAATAATATTGACGAGAAATTTATTTTGAATAGAATAGAACGTATATATTTATATGGATCGTCGTTTGAATATAAATATTTATTTATATATATAATAGGAATTGAAAATGGCGCGGTAGTTCGATAATTCGATCTCAAAATTCAAATGAATGTACCGGGTGCAGAATAAACCGGATTTTAGCGAAACCAAAAATATTTGAATCTAATTGAGAATATCTTTCCAGCGAATCCGAAAAATTGAAATTTCATAGCGGGAATCAAAAGATATGTCCAGTTGAAATTTCAGAATTGTCGCTATGGAATTTAGGCCCTTAAAAATAGCCATTTTGCAAATGACCTCGGATTTCGACGAAACCACTTTTGTTGGATCCGCAATGTCAAGTTATTGCTAGATTCCAATTTTCATAATTTTTCAATTCAATGTGTGCGCGTGGCATAGAAAACGCGTTTGACCAGTTTCATTTGATTTTAATCGACTGGAAAATGGTCATTTTTCTAACGGTCTCAGAATTCAATGAAATTAGTTTTGTTAGGACCGTATCGTCAATACAAAGCTAGAAAATATTTTTCTGGAATTTTTAGAGTTAGTATGTGACCCCGGTAAAATGAAATGCGCGTTCAAATTCAATATATAGAGTTATTTGTTGATTTTGACGAAAACTGATCGAAACGATCGAATCAGCTTACGATACATATCCCATTGTGTTCGGAATGGGGGTAATTAGCTATGGATGACAGGCGGTGGGCCTCGTTTCGAGGTCGAAATAAAAAGTCAACTTTTTTTGAAATAAAATAATATAAAAATAAAACTCTCTCCTCTACCCCTTACCTTCTCTCTGGCCCCCCTCGTTCTTCATTCATTTAGGAAGATAAAAAAAAACCTGCTGCGCCTCATCGAAACCCCCCCCCCCCAACTCCGAAATCCACGACGCCCTCCCCCTCACCAATTCCGCCGCCGCTGAGTTGTCCGCCGCCACCAAGGTGAACCGCCTCCTCCTTCCTCCACGAACACCCAGAACCCCACGCCCCTCTTTTCTTTCTCCCTCCTCCGTGCGACGCAGACCCGCCAGCCTCCCTCACACGACCCGATGCCCTACCTCCGCCTCTGCGCGAGCACCAACTCCCCTCCTCTCCGATTTCTGTAAGCTTTATTTTTAATTATTTGTATTTTAATCTTTTCAGTGTTTATTTTTGTTTCAAAGTAGTTGGTTTATAAAAAATAGGGTTTCTATACTATTTTTAAATAAAAATTTGATCTTTATAGGAAAAAAATAAATGACTTTCTACAATGAAAAGGTGCGTTTTATTTCGGTTTTTAATTAAGATAATTAGTTTAAAACAAAAATCAGTTTTATTTCTATGTAATGGTGAAGAAAGATTTGAACTTTATGTATGTGGAGCATAGGATTAATTTTTAGTTTTTTTAAGTAATAAAAATTTGATTTTTAATCATAAAAAGTTTAGATTTTTAATATAGGAAAGTTTACATTTTTACATAAGAAAGGATATGATTGTTTTTAAAACATAAAGCTGTGATCTTTAAAGAGGAAAAGATGTGATTTTTAATCATATAAAAATAATAATATGATTTTTGATGTAGCAAGATCGAATTTTTATAAAGTAGAAAGATTGGATTTTTAATTTGAAAAGTTTGATTTTTATATTTGAAAAGGCGAAATCTTTATGTTTGAAAAGGCGAAATCTTTATATTTGAAAAGGCGAAATCTTTATATAGAGAATAGCGTGATAAAAATATAATCTTTATTATATGAACACCGTTGTAAAAATAGA
Source organism: Allium sativum (assembly GCA_030737875.1). Lineage (NCBI taxonomy): Eukaryota > Viridiplantae > Streptophyta > Magnoliopsida > Asparagales > Amaryllidaceae > Allium > Allium sativum. Next base: position 440,363,037 of record CM060912.1, read on the forward strand.
ATTTTTATCTATATAGTAGCAGTGTAAAAATATATTTTTTATCTATATAGTAGCAGTGTAAAAATAGAATTTTTATATACATAGCAACAATATAAAAATATGACTTTTATACGTGTAGTGGCTACGGACAATGAAATTGACAAAAAGGCGAGCACGACGAAGATTTCTACATAAGAAGAGTCGTGGCGGTTGGTTTAGCTTGGGTGAGAACTTCTCACTTTAAATTTCTTTTTCTAGTTATATATATATATATATATATATATATATATATATATATATATATATATATACTAGGATGCAGACGGTACTTAGCAGCACCCGACACCCGTCGTCCACAGACCATGGGCGGCTTGTATGTTTGTTTGATGTGTGGTGAAATTTGTTTGTGATGTTAATGTGAAATCGATAATAAAATGTAGGTGGTTGAAATAAATATTTTATCGTTAAAAATGTAATTTTTAACGTGAATGTGAATAAATAAATATTCATCTACAAACCGGATGGTTTGTTTATGTACACCTATTTGAAGGATATTGATTGGGATGATAAATTTTACACATCGCCCAACTGCACAAATAATATTCAGTGTTTGTTGATTTGAAACCCCACACGGGTGTTGGGATGATATTTGGCGTACACTAATCCCAATTATTTAATCATATGTCGATCGATTGGTCGACAGGATGTGTAAGTGTTAATTATTTATATTTGATGCTTATGCAGTTGTGTGGTGCATTTTGGATGATGGTTGATTGTTTATCGTTGCTATTATATACCTGTGTTGTATGGAATCCATATAATTAACATTATATGGTAATTGATTGGGCCTCATTCCAATTGGGAAAATAAAGAATATTAGAATATAAAAATAGTCATGTGTTGACGATGTTCATGTGTTGAAACTATTCATGTGTTGAGTAAAATATTTTAATAATAAAATTTACACCTTTATCATATTTAAGATTAGAAACTACTTTACGGTAGGAGTCTGATTAAAAATCAAACGATAGATACCATAATTTTATAAAATATATTACATAACAAAAATAGTCGTGTGTTGACAGTACTCATGTGTTGAGATTAGTCGTGTGTTGAAATAAATATAGATTCATGTGTTGAATAGAATATATATTCATTTGTTGAATAGAATAACGAATTTATTGAAATATATAAAGCCGTGTTGATTAGAGTTGCGCTATTTTGACGTGAACGATATTTATATCGATTATATTCGTTTTTATAATGAATATAGAAAAGGTAGTGATTTCAAAATTTAACGTTTTGAAAATATTATCATTTATATAGTAATGATATGAAATATTCAATTTTGATTTGAAATTGAATATAGAATTGAAATGATTTTGAAAACGAATTTAAAATGATTTATAAAATACGTTTTAAAAGGAAATCGATGAAATATGTATAATATATATATTATATATATAATGGCCTGAATAGAACGCGCTGCACCGCGGCAGTTCGTGAATTTCGACCATTGACTTCGAATTGACGTTGCGGGAGATCCGACCATCGGATTCTCCTAAAACTGGAACCGTTGGGTTCGTATCGAAAAGAGCTTTCCAATGAATATTAGAAATTTGAAATCTAATGATTGGATTTGGAATTATGTCCAAATCAAATTAGGAAATGGTCGCTGTAAGTGCAGTTCGATGGTCGTTGATGGAAATCGACTGTACGGGCCTTGATAAAATTATTAAAAATATCTATAATCTATGTAAAATCATAAGAAATGATTTGAAAAGAACTAGGGTGAAAAATTCCACATTTGAAAAGATAAAAATATATTTTTATTGAAATGAACTAGTTTTGAACTAGAATTAAATTCAATTTATTTTTGAAATAAATAAATTGAATTTGAAAGTGGTTTTGAGAATAATCAGAATTTCCAATATGCGAATTGGAATGGATTTGAATCGAAATTGTTTTTGGAATATTTCAATGTTGGATTTTGTGATTATATAGATATGGTTGTGGAAATTTGAAATATATATTTATATCGTTATTTCCAATACGATATTTGTTGGTTTCAGAATTTGATATTGAATATAAGCCGATATATTTTCTATTCAGAGCCTTGTATTTAATATCAAATGTGATTTGGGTTTATCATGAACCGTGTTTTAGATGGCACCGGTTCTTTAACCCAGTTAAAGACAGGATATTGATTTTTCAAAAGATTAAGAGTTTTAAATGAATCTTTAATTAGTTTGAAAGTGAATTGATATTTTAAATTATCAAATCTGAAAAGTGATCGAGAATGGAGTACCACCAGTTTTGCTCCAAAGCGATAGTTAAATCTTTAATTAGATTTGAACGTGAAATGGAAATTAATATTTACCGATAACACCGTGGTGTTAGATATGGAGTATTACTAGTTTTCTCCATGGAATGAATAGGTTGGGATTGGGAAATAAAACAAATAATTACTTCGGTGTAGTTCGCTAATCCCGACTAGTTTGGAAAACCCTAAAATGGTTTGAAATGATATCCAAAGGAAGATTAAAGAATAAATTTAGAAGAATTTATCTTTGATAAAATTAATGGGAACCTATTCCCTAATGATGTGAAAATTCGAATAAAAGAATATCCTGAATTTGAATGAGGCGTTTTGTTGTGTTTGTGTAACATTTGTTATTATATACGTGGGTTATTCAGAATTCTGAATAACCGATTCGGCGATAAGTCGAAGATGAAGACGGTGGTTGAATACCGGAAGTCTTCACATCGTTTGTGTGATTACTGATGATCTCGATTGGGCTGTACACCCAAGATGAGGGAAACAGTTGGTGATCGTCTAGACGTACTTGGAGATCGATGGATATGCAAGGAAAGTGCCTCCGGTTTCGTTCAGACCCAGAACGAACTTGTAAATGGATTGTTTGTCTGACATTGGATTTTATTCTGTGTTGATTGATCTCTATTAAATTTACATCTGTTTGGCGGCGGAGAATTTATTCTCTTGCTTAATGCCCTTCTCTGAGACGTACGAGCTCAGAGGTTGTATATCGATGGACACCAGTCGCATGGAGTGAATTGCTAGTGTGGCACGCGTAAGTGGCAATTGATCAAGGCTTCTGTTGAAAAGCAAAGTCTTGTGGTTGATGATCAAAGCATGGTCTGTGTGACGTAGCTTTGTGTATAACGTGGATTCGCGAGCCTCACACCCCGGTATGAGTCAAAAACGGGAGAAGGACCCAAGGAGTGCACGACGTTTCTTTCTAGCTATGGCGGTGTCAGTGACCTACCAGCCCTGACATTTATATCTACTTTTCACCTATGTGGTTGTTGGAATGCGAGGCGCCTCGGATATAGGTCCTATAGGACCGGGAAACGTGTGCTCAGGAATAATTAATCCTCAAAAGTAAGAGAGGACCGGCCTTGGAGGTTCCAAAGGATCATAGTGGGGTCCTGAGACATTTGCTAGAGTGTCTCGAATCGGAGAGGAGCTTGCCCCTTGCCTCGACTCATGACGGAAATCAAATTTCCAATACGTGATATTGCGGTTTTATTTGTAGAACCTAGTATGGCGACATAGTGGTATGGGTCATTCATGCCGCCTAGGATTGATATTTATGATTGAAATTGTTTTGAAACTATACACTTATAGTAATATCAAAATAATGTGTTTTAAACGTATCAAGCATGCTTTGGCTATTATAAGGTAAAAACCCTATCCTCCGGCTTGCGTTGCATTGTGTGATGGGACCTGGGTCTTATAATAGCTTCATTTTTCTTTATTTAGCATTGCGCTGTTTGTTTTATGCACTGGTATTCTTGGGAGGAAACCCGTTCCGTGTTATACGGCGTGGTCCCTTGATTTACCGAACTTTGAAAGTTTTAAATAACTGTTTTAGTTCTTACACCAGTCACATGACTGACCTGGAGTTTATTGTTTTAACCTAAACTATGGGTGCCCCTATTTTCTACACGGGCAGCTAGTAGTTTCGGTTTTGCAGATTTATATTCACAGGATCCTGATTTACAGCTGGAGCGATGCTCGGAAAGCTCTGTATCCGTGTATTACTTTCAGTTGTGTTTTGTATTGTTTTTCCGCTGCTATGTAATTTATTGTAATCTCTGATATTTATCGAATGTGTAATATTTATTCATACTCTGTATATTCTTGTATTCTGATGGAATTGTTGTAATTAACAATGAAATGTTCTTATGTTTGTGTTCTAATTGGTCGTGTTCTCAATTCTATCCATTCTTTCCTTCATGGGGAAGTTCGGGTCGTCTCAATTGTCACGAGCCAGGGTAGGGAAGGAGGACCATGACCCAGAGTTTTATGTCTCTTCTTATTACTATGGGTGCTCTTAAACGAGCAGACTAGAGACATGTTAGCTGGTTGTGCACGAGTAGCTGTCCGGAGACGAGCAGGAGGCTTACGCGTACTATTCTCTATATATTCTCCCCGTGTCGCTGCTGGTCACTACTTTCGGAATTAGTAGTGTACCTTTCCTTTCTTTTGCTTTAGAGACAGTTTTAAAGTTGTAATAAGGATGAAGTGGAACATAAGCTGTATTTGGATTTTCCGCTGCTACGATGTTTAATTTTCAGCTTATGCACTGTAACACCCCGCATTTTTAATATAATTAAAAATGAGATATATGTATATATACATGGATATATTTAAAGGAAAGATTAAATAATATTAATATAATTGCATGTAAGAAGTTTATGCAGTGAAATAATGAAAAAGATTAATAAAGAAATTACATGCAATATTTGAAATAAGAAGAAATACAGTAAAATGCGAAGAAATACATGCGAACATTTAAAAAGAAATAAAAAGGAGAATTTGAATAGACTCTAGAATTTGATCATGAAATTAGCGTCATTACGTTCGTGGCAATTTTCTGGTCAATTTAGTCCTATAGTTTATAGAAAACTGATTTAAAACGAAGAAGTTATCCTTAATTTAAGAAATGTAACAAAACATGAAAAAGAGCAGTGGGAAAAGAATAATATATAGCTTGGTCCTAAGTCTTGTTAATAAAAGACTTAGTAGCTTATTTGGTTAATACATGAGACTTGTACATAAGAGGTTGTGAGTTCAATCCCCACCAGTGCCATATATTTCCTGTTTTGTTTTAAGGAGCGGCTAAATAGTGGCTTAGCAAATTGGTTCAGTGCGAAGGGGGATAAGTTAATTGGAGGTTTAATTGAAAGAATGGAAATAAACCATTAATTGATTAAGGAAGATAATTTCCAAATAAAATAGACAATTGTTCGCATATAAAAATTAGTATACGCATAAGAGATGGATGCGTATGAACATGATTCAAATTTGAAGTTGCGCGCGAACGTAGAGACAAACAAAAAATGGGGCATATATGTATACATGTTATTTGAAATTAATGCAATAAGGGAAAGAGGATATGTGAAATTATTGCATTAAATAAATGGATGATGCATGATCCTGAATAAAAATAAATTAATGTAATGCAAATAAAACAAAGAGAATATGGAATGCAAAACATGTTAAATGTGCAATTAAAGCATGCATAGAAAAAGGTTGTAAACATTAAAATGGAGCAATTAAATGTGAAGGGGATCAACTTTTGAAATTTAAACGTTTAAAAAGTAAACTAATAAGACCATAAGCAAGCCACAATTGGAGGAAGGTTAATGTTATTAAATAACATTCAAATCAGAGACGCATGCACATGTGATTAGATGTAAATAAATAAAAGAAAATGGTTTAAGGACATGCGTTTTCTTTTCAAAAAGAGTAGACAAAAAGAGAAAGAAATCAATTAATTGATTAGCAGAAGAATATAACAAATAAAGGTTCACGTATAAGTGCAAATAAATAAATAAATAATTGAATGCATGAAGGAAAGAGGTTGCTATATGTTAAAAAAAGTATGTAATGCATTAGTCAGAAAGAAATAAAGCGGTTTATTTTATTTTATTTTATTTAAAGGAGCACTAAGTGTGAAAAGGTTTGTTCTGGATGGTTCTTTTCTAGGGTGAGGTGGACGGTTTAGATGAGTTTTCATTTAATCCTAAGGTCCTAGTTGCTCTTACCCACCTATAAAAGAACACCTAACCTAACCCTAAAATCATTCTATCTCTTATAAGACGCCTCCATGCCACCAAACTTCAACCCAACATAGCCGCCGCCTCTAAACTCTAAATTAAATTGCAAGTTCTTCATCAATTTTGGAGTTTAATCAAATCAAATAGCAAGTTCCTTCAACAACAATTCACGTTCTGCGTCAATAATCAAATAAGAAGCCTAAACCAACGTTCTACCTCAACAACCAATTGTTTATTTCTCCAATCCAGTCAAGGTGAGTGGTTTAAAATACAGTTGTTGTATAATTGTACTTCTATCGTTTGCCATTCCCCATAATGAATATGATGATAATTTACTATGATCAGCTATTTCATTTATGCTTACGATTGAGTTCTCTCCTTTTTATTCTTTCCCCTTTTTATTTTTATAGCTAGGCTATCTCGAGCCTACATCTATCATGAATTTATGCGTTGTAAACGAGAACGAGAAAGTAAAAGGAAAAAAGGGATTGTTTGGGCATAATATGGGTTGGAAGGAATTATATATGATTTGAATAGAATTATGGACATAATTGTATGGTAATTTTTAATTTATTTAGTTTGGCATGATTGAAATTGGATATGGAATTAGTACAATTTAATATTAACAACATGTAATTGGATATCATGGATTGGTAAAATTTATTGGTAAGGTAAGCCAATAGGTTATATGTATGAACATGGGAACGTTGGGAAATATATTGGAAAAATACTGATTTTATGAACTCGAGTATTATTCGATATTTTGGATAATTGGAATATAAAAGAAGTTGGCATATTTGGGTATGGATTACATGGAATTGATGAAATTGCCTATAATTGGAAATTTGTAATTAAGGCTAATTAATATGTAATTAGTGACAAGTTGGAATAAGAAAAATTGTATACATGACTTTATGTTGAATTGGAAACACATAACATGAAAATTGGGATTTGGGTGAAATACGATGTTAATGAACCTTTGACACGAGGTTAGGCGCAATTGTGGTGAAAGACTGCCCGAAACCGCCCGACAAATCTAGCTGCCACAATTGGATGTCTAATGTGAGAGGTCAAAGGTATGAATTGTAGGCGTAACAGTTGGTGACACGAGGTTAGACCCGCTTTGTGGTGTAAGACTGCCCGGAACCGCCCGGCAAATCCAGCAGCCACAATGTGTTCGGTCTAATATGGGAGGTCATGCACCGTTCGTCATAATGAATGAATTAAGGAATACTAACCATAATAAGACATGTGGGTGATATGAGTATGGTTAGAGGGTTAAGTGGGTGACATGTAAATATGGACTTAATCGTAGTAAGACAAGACATGTAAAACATGTAAATATGGACTTAACCGTAGTAAGACAAGACATGTAAAACATGTAAATGTGGACTTAACTGTAGTAAGATACGTGAAGTAAAACATGACTAAGGTGGACTTAACCGTAGTAAAGCATGTGTAAAACATGGAGACAATAATAAAAGAGGTTAAGTGGGACATGGGCAACATGTAAGACATAAATAAATAATGCTTAACAAAAGGGGGCCCGTTATGGCATCACAAATTAATTGAATTGGGTAAAGTTTAGGTAACGGGTTAAATAAATGGAAAGGGTTAAGTAAATCTAAATTAATGACAAAAGTGGGGAATGGTAAATAACCAATTATGAATGAATTTGAATAAGAAAAGGAAGGATAATAGGTTAGACTTATCCTAGGGACAAGTGGAAAGTATAACTTATGGGATAAGGTAAGTTATAAGAAACGATAGAGGAAAATAACGTAACTTATATGTGAAGATATACTTAATTATAAATTAAGTAGTTTGGAAAGGAGAAGTATGAAATTTAAGATGATATAAGTTATATGAATGGAAAAGAAGTAAATTAGAATCATATATGTTGGTTGGGTTGAGTAATTCTTTGGGTGCCAGTCTGATGTTGATTTCGGTCTTCGGGGCTGGTGTTTAGGCGATTATTCTCCTAATCAGTATATATGTGGATAAGACATACTTAACTATGAATTATGTATAACATGTTGTTGTAACCCTAAAAGGGAATAATTTAAGAAGTTGGAAAACAACATGTTGTGGTCTTATTAATGGACTTAAATGGGTTAAGTATAAATTGAATTAATAAGCGAGGGTAACTTGGTAAACTTGAAAAGGAAGTCAATATGAATAAGAATAACCAAGTTAAATAAGAAAAAATAACGAGCTAACACAAGCGCGTAAGAATTGATTAGACGTAGGGTCTAATGACATATAAAATCAAGGTGCTTGGGGCAATCCGTATGTTGTAGGATGAATAAACCAACAAGGTAAATCATCACGGTGTCATAAGAAACGAGGGGAGCGCACATTTGTTATTTTGGCGTCTCCAACGAATTGGAAGGAGAAGCACGCGGCTTCCTGAGACGTTAAAAGTGCTCCTAGCAGTCCTCTGTGTGGTGGCAGATGTTTCAGGCTGTGCCCGCAGAGGTTGGGTCTGCGCGTAACTACTAGGTGGGTGGGCCTTAACTGCAAGAATAACTGGGCAGTAAGAATGCTGTTCGCGGTGACGGGAAAGGTGATTCGACGGCTGCCTCATCGGAGGTGGAGGGTCAGGACCAACAAGGATAGTAGGTCATCGAGTGCCTGTTACCACAGCCAGTAGGATGCAGAAAGACTAGAGCTAAACCCAATATACCATTAACCATTCACTATCGTGGGACGGTGGTTGAGGGGAGACGCCACTTGGATGTTTAGATTGGTTGCTTAGGGGCTTGTCGCTTAGCTCTCGTAGTCCTTATTAGTTATGGGAGGGGCCGAGGTGGGGCCATAGCCACCATAGAAAACAAACCCTAGGGATATTTGTGTGGGAGGCTCTTAAAGGCGGGCCTTGCACAAATATAAGGAAAGCTCCCGATCGAGTTCCGTGTTTCTTGTGTAGGAACTCGGGCACGCACACACGATGGGTGTACGGGTTAGATATCGAATACGATAGAGAATACATACGTGGAAGAGTCTAGATATAACCATGTTTGCTCTGGGTGGTGTATCGTAGACTGGTGGGCATTATTCGATAACGGCAGTCAAATTAGAGTGATCCTATGTGGGAGTAGTGTTGTATTATATATATAAGAGGAATATACATTACTATGACATAGGACAGGGGACTGCGTATATCACTGCGAGGATACGGTGGGGACCATGCGAGGGGGGTACCACGGGGTGTACCTCAGTTTGGGGGTAGCTACATATACATTATATTAGGTTAATCTACTGGGAGTAGATGGGTGCGACGTGTGTGTAAGCCTTGAGCGCTAACAACACAAATAACCGAATAAACAATAAAATGTAATTGAACGGTATATGTAGGATTATTCAAGGAGTGTATTTTAAACTCATTCACATAGAACTTATGTTCTGACCCCCTCCTCATAACATTCGCATGTTAGATTCATGACAAAGACTTATAGCTTTGGAGATACTGATTTAGCAGTATTGTAATTAAGGTAAATCTATGCTTATATATATTATATTTTATTCCTTCCGCTGTGAGGTGTTTTCCGAACTCTGACATATTTCTTGTCTCTGTCTTTTCTGCAGGATACCAGAGCAACCAACTCGGGTTTTGATGGATTGGGTTTTTGAAAAAAAAATATCGATCCGTCGGAATTCAGGTTATTACATGCACTGTCTCGCCTGTTTTATGTCAAAATATGTTATTATTATATTTTACTCCATGCGCTATGGGATATGCTACAGGTTCCTTATTAGTTCAAAATTCCTCTCTTTTCCTTTCTTTGGCGACCATCCCATGCTGGTTGGACATCGGCACAACGCACTTTCATTGGTAATATCGACTAGTGCGGGGCGGGCCGTCACATTTGGTATCAGAGCTCTAGGTTGAGTAATTAACCTAGGGAAGACACCAGAGAGAGATAGTACGTATATGAGAGCGCGTATTTGTGATATTTTGGTTTTCAAAAGCTATATATATACTATTTTATATTTATGGATGAACTTACACTGCACTGGTACCACTGAAGAGATGGTTAATCGTTTTCTCCTTACAGATTGAACGATGAGTCGATATACGAGGGGTACTGGTAGAGGAGATAATAATACGAATGCTCTTGATATGAGGACGATGTTCACTGATCTCATGAGAGAAATGCTTAGGGATGTGCAGAGGGCAACTCCTAATGCTGTAAATGGTGGTGGTGCAGTGGTGCAGGCGCCTAGAGCCGATTTCGCCAAGCTTTGCAAGGATTATACTAGTCTTTGTGAGAAGCCATTCCACGGAACGGAATCGGCTACAAAAGTTCAGGATTGGTTGTATAGCTGTGAGCGTATCTTCAAAGACTTAGGTATCGAGGATGTGATGAAGAGAAAGCTAGCATCCCGTCAGCTGCAAGGATGGCCGATGAATTGATGGAATGCTATTAAGGCAACTACTCCAGAGGATCAAGTTACATGGGATCAGTTTAAGGCCCGATTCGGTGAAAAGTTTATCCCAGCTTCTCAGAAGTCAGAGTTGTTTAGGAAGTTCTTGGAGCTTAAGTAGAATGGTAGGGCAGTCTCGGAGTATATTGCTGAGTTCGATACTTTATCCAAGTATGGATTATCCTTATCGACACTCCCGAGAAGAGGAATGAGAAGTTTATAACAGGCTTAGATCAGTACTTGGGGGAAAGGCTTATAAACCATATCGATGAGACATTTGAATCGATTGTGGGGAAAGCATTGAGGTCAGAGAGCCTTTATCCTAAACCCAAGACCGAAGTCGTTGTCGCATCTGCAGAGGGGCCAAAGCCACAAGCAAGCGGTGGAGGCAAGAATAATTTTCATAATAAAAGGAAGCAGAATTGGAACCAAGCTAAGGATAGTAAAAAAAATGAGCAAGAAAGATGTTGAGTGCTTTAGCTGTAGCAAGAAGGGCCATTATGCTAAAGAATGTCGAGCAAAGCCAGCAGACATGAAGTGCTTCAACTATGACCAAGTGGGACATCACAAGGATAAGTGTCTGCAACCCCCTAAAGAAAAGCAGATTGTGAAAGCATATGCTATCAATGTTGTTCCTTCTTCGTCGAATGCCCCAACCGCAACAGAGAAAGGAAAGAATGTCATCATTCAAGGTATGCTTTCTGTTTATGATATTCCTGTTCGAGTATTGTTTGGTACTAGAGCTTCCCGTTCCTTCATATCTAGTGACCTAGTAGATAGGTTGGGATTGGAACCCGAGATTGTCGATAGACCTTTAGCGGCGACGAACCCGATTGGTGGTTCAACTAGCCTTAGTATGATTTGTCGTAATGTGGTCTTATCGAGTCATGGATGCATGTTTTCTCGTGATTGCTTTGTTTTGGGCTTTACTGGGTTTGGCATTATTTTGGGAGTCGATTGGCTCCAAAGATACGGGGTGGTGGTAGACTGTGATGGCTTTTTGGTGACAGTTGGAGCGGATGATGGGCGGAGGGTAGTGTTTGGTGGTCTACCTAGTGATGGGGGTAATGGCTAGTTTTCTAAATTCCCTCGACATCTCGCATGATGAGTTGTCAGATGTGCCCGTGGCTGGCCAGTATCCGGACGTCTTCGAGGAAGTGACCGGACTTCCACCACACCGAGAGATTGAGTTCCATATTGATTTAGTGAAAGATGCCAGACCTATAGTGATGCCACTTCGTCTTATGCACCAAGGGAGCAGCGAGAGCTCAGGGTACAAGTAAGCGATCCGTTGAAGAAGGGATTTATCTGAAGAAGTGTTTCTGAGTGGGGGGCACCAGTTGTGTTTGCTACCAAGGTATGGACTACCGCGAGTTGAATAAGGTGACGAGGAAGAATAAGTATCCTATACTGCGAATATATGATTTGTTTGATCAGTTGAGTGGCGCGAGAGTGTTCTCCCAGTTGGATGTCGTTACAGGTTTCCATCAACTTAGGGTGGAAGCTGAGAGTATAACTAAAATGGCCTTTCAGACGTAGATTCTATGAGTGGTTGGTCATGCCAATCGGGTTGACCAATGCACCAGCATATTTTGTGGATCTTATGAATAGGTATTCAGGGATCAATTGAATAAGTTTGTTCTTGTGTCCATAGACGATAACTTGGTTTATTCGAGGACAGAGGAAGACCACAAGGAACATCTGAGGATAGTGATGGAGGTGTTGAGAAAACACCAATTGAAAGCAAAGTTTTCTAAGTGTCACTTCTGTAGGAGGGAAGTGAGATTCTTGGGCCATGTTGTTTCAGAGAATGGTATTGCCATGGACCCTGCGAAGGTGGCTATGGTACAGGATTGGTCTACGCCCAAGAATGCAACAGACGTAGGAAGTTTCTTGGGATTGGCTGGATATTATTGTAAGTTTATCCAAGACTTCTCCAAGATAGCAGCACATTGACTCAGTTGACCAAGAAGAATCAAGATTTTGTCTGGGACGAAAAGTGCGAGAATGCATTAAAGAGCCTAAAGGAAAAGTTGACATGTGCACCAGTGTTAGTCATTCCTAAAGGGAATGAAGAGATGACGATATACACAGATGGCTGTGGTACCAGACTAGTTGCTGTATTGATGCAAAGAGGTAGGGTTGTAGCTTATGCTAGTCGGCAACTAAAACCGCATGAGAAAAGATATCCTACCTATGATTTGGAATTGGCAGCGATCGTGTTTGCATTGAAGATGTGGAGACATTATCTCTTGGGAGAAAGATTCGAGTTGTTTACCGATCATAAATCGTTAAAGTATCTTTTCTCTCAGAAGGATCTAAATCTCCGACAGCAAAGATGGTTAGAATTCTTGGCTTCCTATGATTTCGATATCGCATATACACAAGGAAAGGGCAATGCGGTAGCTGATGCCTTGAGTAGGAGATATGCCAGTTTAGGGGCTTTGTTTCTAGAATGGAAGCAACTGGAGTACATCGCTAGGTATGATTTCAGACCAAAGTGCGAATTGGATCCAGAAGTATTAGCAAGTTTGACGATCAGACCCACTTTGATTGAGAGGGTTGGTTCTAGTCAGAGGGACGATACTAACCTATTGGAAATCATCTCAAAGTTAGAGATGGGAACCGACGAAGAGATGAACAAGTATGGGCTTGATCGAGATGGATGGCTTAGAAAGAATGGTAGACTAGTCGTGTCCAATGTCGAAGGATTGAAAGATGAAGTGCTTAGAGAATGTCATCACTCAAAACTAACTATACATCCCGGTGGTAACAAAATGTATCGAGACATGAAGCAGACCTACTACTGGGAAGGGATGAAAAGAGACGTTGGGAAGTTTATATCCAAATGCATGAATTGCCACCTAGTTAAAGCTGTGCAAAAGAAACCTAGTGGTTTGTTGCAACTATTAGAAGTCCCAGAATGGAAATGGGAACAAGTCTCAATGGATTTCATTGATGGGTTACCAAGAACTAGATCTGGCCATGATAGTATTTGGGTGAGTGTGGACCGATTGACTAAGAGTGCAAAGTTTATACCCGTCAAGTCGAATAGAACAATAGCTAAGTTAGTAGAACTTTATATATGAAGTGGGTAGTGAGATTTCATGGAGTACCTAAAAGCATTGTGAGTGACCGAGACCCGTTGTTTACTAGTGGGTTTTGGAAGAGCTTACAAGCGGCTCTAGGGTCGGAACTACACCTCAGTACCACATATCATCCTCAAACTGACGGTCAGACAGAGAGGGTGAATCGAGTATTAGAAGAACTCTTGAGAGCTTGCATATTGGATTTTGGTGGATCATGGGATAGCCATTTGCATCTAGTAGAGTTTTCGTATAATAATAGTTATCAATCCAATATCGGTATGGCTCCGTTTGAAGCTTTATACGGAAGACCGTGCAACTCACCGTCATGTTGGTTAGAAACCGGTGAGAAGTTTGTGCTTGGGCCAGATGTGATAAGAGAAACCTCAGATAAGATCAAGGTTATCCGACAACGAATGAAGGCTGCCCAAGATAAGCATAAGAGTTATGCTGATAAGAGGAGAAGCGATTTAAAATTCTCCATTGGCGACTTGGTGTTTGTCAAGATTTCTCCATTAAAGAGCGTGATACGATTTGGTAGGAGAGGCAAGTTAACACCAAGATTTGTTGGTCCATTCCCAATCCTCGAGTAAGTTGGGAATTTGGGATATAAAGTTGAATTACCAGAGAAGATGGCAGGAGTTCGTTACGTATTTCATGTTTCCCAGTTAAGGAAATTCATGCACGACCGCGATGCGACTATTTCACCTGATCAGTTGGATGATATCGAAGTAGAACCCGAGGCGGTTGGGAACCGCAAGCCGATTTGTATTGTCAAGCACGATACGAAGCAACTTCGAAGGAAAGCGGTGGATCTGGTCAAAGTTCAGTGGGGCGAGAATGAGAAATACTGTACTTGGGAAACAGAGGAGAATATGAGGAAGACGTATCCAAAACTCTTTGCCTGGTGAGATTTTAATTGCAATTTAGTTTTTCGTATGCTAGGATAGACTTTTTTGTTGTTTTTGTATGTTTGACTATTGTGAATGGTTGATAGACATGCAGGATCCTTTGCTTATTTCTTAGTTAAGGAATTTCGGGAGCGAAATTTCTTTGGGGGGGGGGGGTGGGGAAGGGGGAGGGGGGAGAGAATGTAACGACCCGCATTCTATGCATCGAAGGATCGTAGAATATTTATTTCTTTCACATACAAAGTTGTATGGTCATGTAACTTTGGGAGACGACTATTGGGGTCACTTCCCATGTTCATGATTTTTGCCGATTTTTAAATGACCGTTTTGCCACTAGCTGATCATGTTTCGGCCACAAATTTTAATTGGTAAGGAGATTTGACCTAAAACCACTTTCATTAGATCCGAATGATGGTTTACCTTTCCGCAGAGTAGTCACATTAGGCAAACGGACTCACCGTTTGGGTGATATGGCTGAAACAAGGTTTAGAAGGTGAAAAACAGCTTATCCGGGCCTAATTAGGTGATTAGCAAGAGGACCCATAACCCATTTCGGGATTAGGGTTATGGGAGGGCTAAGATGAGATAGTAAATCAGTTTTTATTTCATTTCTTAGCCACCACTTACAACCTTTGAACCCTAGCAATGGCCTCCATTTGCTAAAACACCCCAAATCACCTTCTAATCGCTAATTAAGCCGAATCTACATTAAATCAAAGCGGATTAGCTCAAAAATCAAGGTAGAGTTGCTGGGGTGTATTGGAATCCGAACCATTTTGTCCAAAAGTTTCAGATCTGAGTTTATTTGTGGCTAAGGTGAGTGATTAGCCTTGTTTTTACACTAATTAAGGTTAATTAAGGGTAATTAGTGATAATTAGTTTATTTGTGGCTAAGGCAAGTTTGCGTAAATCGGACTCCGTATGAAGGAGTTATGACTTTCAGAAGATTCAGAATTTAAATAAAAAGCTCAGATTAAAGTTCAGAAAATTCAAAATTCGAAATCAGAAGCAGAAGCGGGCTGGATGGGAAATTTCCCGCCCAAGGCCAGGTCGACCAGGAGGTCGACCAATGGGTCGACCTCCCCCTATACAGGTTGACCTGGGGGTCGACCTCCCCCTAGGGCCAGATCTGAAATCTGGTGTGTTTATTTGTGTGACGATCTGCTGAGTCATTAGGGCTTGTGTGGCAAGTTCTGGTTGGTTCTCTTAGGTTTGAATGGCTTTGATTTGCCCTGGGTTGATCTGAAGGCTCCTATTAAATCAAAATTCTATATAAGCAACCTAAATCTAAACCATAAGCCACACAAAAATATTCCTAAGACCGTCATGCTGTCAGTACTCAACCTAGAGTAGCCGCCATTCTCCATCAACTAGAAAGCAAGTTAGGAATTGCAAATCAAATCTAATTCAACTAAGAGAATTCAACGTCTACAACAAAGGAGAGCTATTCAATTTCAGAATACATATCCTAGAACTCAAGACTAGTCTCCTTTTTGTAAGTCCAGTTATCACTTAGACCTAAATGATATTGGAATTGTGACTAAATAACTGGATGCAGAACAATACCCTGTGAAAAAATTATGCCAATCCTTTTTGTTAAAATTGAATTGATTAAGACTATGACTCTTATCTTGTTAAGTTTGTGACCATGTTGTATGTAATTTGATGATAAATTGGCGATGACATATTATACTTTGGCGATGGCATATCATATTGTGTAATTTGGCGATGACATACCATATTGTATAATTTGGCGATGGATATCATATTGTGTAATTTGGCAATGACATACCATATTGTATAATTTGGCGATGGATATCATATTTTGTAATTTGGCAATGACATACCATATTGTATAATTTGGCAACAACATTTCAAGTTGTATGATTTGGTAATGACACCTGTATGTTGTATGGCAATTTGGGAATTTTGCTATGTTTATGCAAGTTCAACCATGATCACATATATGACCTAAACTACATGCTATTATGATTTGGTTCATGTTAAATTTGATCCAACTAATTTACAAGTTCGCAACTACATGCCTAATTTTAAGTTTATGTAGTTCTATGTAAAACCCCTATTTCATGATTCATGTTGAGTAGATCTAAATTTGCAAGTTCATAATTGAATGTGTATTGTTCTATACCAAATTCATATGATACATGTGTAGTTAGATCCATATTTTTATGATGTTGGAATTATTACATGTTCCTCTTTTTCCCCTTTTGTGTATAAGTTAGGCTATATATTGAGCCTAACATTTTATGTGATTTATGCGAACGTTTAACGGGGGTAACGTTAGGGAAAAAACATGAAATTACGTATAATTGGCATATTTGGCTCATAAACATGTAAATGTTCTATGGCATAAAGTGGTATAAATTTTTATACCTAAAATTATGAACTTGATTTAAAGGGAAAGTGGGGCTTGACTTGAATGACAATAATTTACATATAAATATAAAGAGGTAAATATGTAAATTTAGAAAAGACGAATATGCCTAACCTGAGGTTAGATTGAGTTACGGTGTAAGACTGTCCGGAACTGCCCGGCACATCCAGCAACCGTAATAATATATATCTGATGTGAGAGGTTAGTGCATCGAGCCCAAAAGAACCCGAGGTTAGACTGAGTTGCGGTGTAAAACTGCATGGACCCGACCGACACATCCCGTAACTGCAACAATACCTGTCTAATGTGAGTGGTTGGGGCTTTAATGAATGAATTAAAGCTAAGTCAGGAATGGTAGGGTTAAGTTAATTAAGGCAACACTTAACCAATACAACAGGTTAACTAAACTGACGGGTGGGGTTAGGTTAACTTGGACACTTAACCAATTTAACATGTTGATTAGGAAACCCTAGTAATGGGGACCCATTTCAGTAGTAACCCACATAGATGTATCATGGTACCCTGAACTAGGCAGGGTGGGGCACGATTACTGGACTGATTATAAGCGGTCAAAACAACGGCGGTTGGTACATCAGTGTAGGTTCCGACGGAGTATGGGCTTGCACGTACTCCGGAGTGGAAAAAGCAGGCAGTGGGCATCAATAGTTATACACTGTGCATCTTGAATCGTGTCGGGTTGCCACCAGAGGATTTGATACACACCATGGTGGGACCAGCACATATATCTACAATTGAGCGGGGCCGTATGGCACAAGTAGTAAATGCATGCGAGTAGGAGCCGATCGATAAAAAGGGATCATTGGGTTTGAACTCATGATGATGGTTGAAATATGTAGCAGGTGCAGTGAATATGGATATGAGTGCGATAATATGATTAGTTTATCTTGCCTTGTTTATCTTGCCTTATCCTTTGTTACCTTAGTTCCTTGTTATTGTCCTGTGTCCAGCTTATTCAAGTCATGGTTCTCTTATTAGTTTACATGCTGAATAATCACTGGACTTACCATACTTATGTCTGACCCATTTTTCTTTCGCTCTCTTTTCTTCCATTCCCCCCGGTACCCAGGGAGGGAGTAGCTCAGTTTAATTTGGACCGTTCATCTTTTCAAGCTTGAAGACTCTGTGATGTATAGCTTGGAACCTCTTATCTTTTGCTGTGGCTTTGGACACACTACTACTTGGGGATTTATGCATTTTTATTCTGCTTTATGCTTCTTTATGTTATAATCAAGACAGAGATTTTGATGTAATTATTTGGAAGTTGTTTTGAGACAGTTTGCTGTAATGTTTTTGTTATGAACCATGAATGAAATAAATTTAGTTTTTCTTTTCTGCTGCTTATATATGTCTATCTTGTAAATTATATGTGTCTTTTACCTATAATGCTCCACCAAAATTAAGGCATTCCCTTTGTGAGTGACCTTAACGGAGGTGGGGTGTTTCACTTGGTATCAGAGCAAAGGTTTACCAGATCAGATAAATTTTTTGAAAAACTGTCTTTCAAAAAGAAGTTTAAAGAAGTAATTTTCAAGAAAAAAAGTGTTTTATTTTAGAGAGGCATAATGCCCCAAAAGACATATGCACTATTTTTCTATCCTTTGTTTTGAACCTTTCCTTTTTCGTTTCAGCATGTCTGGGGATCTTAACCTTTCAGAGGGCGTGCCGGCACCTGGCTGGTTCAGAAAGTACCTAGAGGCTAGGGCTAATGTCGCAGGCCCAGCAGACATTCCTCCGCCCCCAACTGCAGCGGTTCCTCCTCCTCCTCGTGCAAATGCTTTCTCAAAAATATGTAGGGACTTCCGAGCCATGGGTGGAAAGAACATCAATTGAAATGAATCCTTCGTGGAAGCAAGAAACTGGCTCAAAGAAACTGAGGATTTGTTTGATATCTTCGAAGTGGATGATAGACAGAAGATACAGTTGGCCGTGTGGTTGCTCAAAGACGAAGCTTCCTAATGGTGGGAAGTTACTAACACTGAAAGACCAGTTGAAACTTGGATGGATTTCAGAATAAGTTTTGAAATGAAATTCCTCTCACAAGCTGAACGAAGCCTACAGATGGAGAAGTTCTTAGCTCTTAAATAGGGAAGTATGTCGGTCAAGGAATACGTTAACCAATTCAACCAGCTAGCCAGGTTCAGATTGGAGTTAGTGAACACTCCACATAAGAAGGCTCTCCGTTTTGTTAAAGGATTGAATGAGCCACTGCACAAAATAGTTATGTCCTATATATACCTATGGGTGCAACTTATGAGAGACTGGTGGACATGGCACTGTTACAAGAGGAAGTTAAGGGTGGCAAGAAAGAGACAAAGGTGGAAGTACCTCAAGATAAGAAAGTGGAAGGATCACAGAGCAAGAAGACAGATTCCAAGAAGGACACGAAGAACAACAAACCCCATGACAAGAGGAAGTGTAATTTTTGTGGCATTCCTGGACATCTGGTTAAGGACTGCAGAAAGAAGAAGAGAAAGATGGGTGGCTGCTTCCATTGCGGCGAGACGGGACACATGGCTAAGGACTGCCCAAGAAAGCAAGGGCAAGGGAAGAGAGCTGGATCTACTTCTGGAGGGCAGGTTCACGCTCTCATGCCACCTCCGCAAGAACAAGGTAGAAAAGTTTTTGTTGAGAGTTTAGTTTATCTTTTTGATCATCCTGTTCGTACACTCTTTGATTCTAGCGTATCATACTCTTTTATATCTACCGCTTTACTTGAATCTCTGCACCTAGAGACCAGTTTAGTAGAGGATCCCTTGATTGTTTCAAATCCAATTGGGGGCTCAACTTATTTGTCAATGATTTGTTTGGATTTGGAAGTTTCTATACTAAGTGTGGCGTTTAGATGTAATGCATATGTTTTGGGCTTCACGGGCTATGGGTTAATTCTAGGCATGGATTGGCTATCCAGTAATGGTGCCATCCTCGATTGTGAAAAGAGAGTGGTTAGACTCATGACTCGCCTCAGTAACACTCTCGAAATTTCTTGTAATCCCATGAACTCTGTTATGCTTAGTTATCTAGAATCTCTTGATGCGTCTGTTGAGGATTTGCAATTTGTTAGAGTAGTCCGTGAATACTCGGATGTCTTTGAAGAGGTGAAGGGCTTACCCCCGAAGTGGGAGATAGACTTCCGCATATACCTCGTTGATAATGCAAAACCCGTTGCTTTACCCGTTAGACACATGGCTCCAAGGGAGAGGAAAGAACTCAGCAAGCAGGTTAAAGAGTTGCTTGAGAAGGGGTTTATAAGGTGGATTATTTCTGAATGGGCTGCTCCAGTAGTGTTCGCAACTAAAGCGGACGGTTCGCTTTGCCTATGCGTTGACTATCGGGAGCTAAACTAGATGACCAAGAAGAATAGGCACCCACTCCCAAGAATAGACGACTTGTTCGATCAGCTTGTAGGTGCATTGATTTTCTCCCAACTAGATCTAGCTACCGGGTTTCATCGGCTAAGAGTGGTTGAAGACAACATTGATAAGACCGCGTTCAGAACTCAGGATGGTTTCATCGAGTCGCTTGTCATGCCTTTCGGCCTGACAAACGCACTCGCTTACTTCATTGACTTGATAAGCAGGGTGTTCAGGGAGTTCCTTAATAAGTTTGTGGTGGTCTTCGTAGATGACATTTTGATTTTCTCAAAGAGTTAGGAAGAGCATGCTCAGCATTTAAAAGAATTCATGGATACTCTCCGAGCACATTAGTTCAAAGCCAAATTCTCCAAATGCCATTTCTGGAGAGAGGAAGTAAGGTTTCTTGGACATGTGTTGTCCAAGGAAGGGTTGGCCGTGGACCCCGCGAAAGTAGTTGCGGTGCAAGATTGGAAGGGTCCACGGAATGCGACCGAGGTCCAGAGCTTCCTCGGACTAGTGGAATTTTACCGAAAGTCCATCGAAGAGTTTGCGAAAATCTCAGCTCCACTTACAAGGTTGACGAAGAAGAACCTAACTTTCAATTGGGATTTGGATTGCGATGTTGCTTTCCAATGATTGAAGAGGGCTCTAACAATAGCCCCAGTTCTGACATTGCCAGATGGGAGCAAGATGTTTACAGTATACATGGATGCATGTAGTACGAGACTAGGTGTTGTCTTGATGCAAGAGGGTAAGGTAGTAGCTTATGGAGGCAGACAATTGAAAGTACATGAGAAAAACTACCTAACCCACGATTTAGAGTTGGCTGCCATCTTCTTTGCGCTTAAGTCTTGGCGCCATTATCTCCTAGGTGAGAAGTTTGAATTTTATGCTAACCATAAATCTTTGAAGTACCTTTTCTCACAGAAAGATCTTAACTTGAGGCAACATAGGTTGATGGAATTCTTGGCATCCTACGATTTCGAGATTTCCTATACCCCTGGCAAGGGCAATGTAGTAGCAGACGCCTTGAGCGGAAAGAAGCTGACCTTAAGCCCTCTCTTTGTAGAAAGGCAGAGCTTGGAGTACATAGCCAATTTTAACTTTAGACCCTCTATCGATCATGTGACTGGTTTGTTAGCATCACTAGAG
The DNA here is from genome assembly GCA_030737875.1 of Allium sativum. Taxonomy (NCBI): domain Eukaryota; kingdom Viridiplantae; phylum Streptophyta; class Magnoliopsida; order Asparagales; family Amaryllidaceae; genus Allium; species Allium sativum. Next base: position 440,384,449 of record CM060912.1, read on the forward strand.
GTGCGGCCTACTCTTTTGGACTCAATAGGAACCACGCAACGTGAAGACCCTCAGCTAGTTGATGTGATAGATAAGCTAATTAGTGATGAGATTTCTAGTCGCCTCAATAGATACTCCATCGATGATAAGGGTTGGTTGAGGCAGGAGGGATGGCTATGCGCCCCACAAGCAAGGGATTTGGTGAAGAAGGTTCTCGAAGAGGCACACCATTCCATGTTGACCATACACCCAAGTGGAGACAAGATGTATAAAGACATAAAAATGGTTTTCTTTTGGAATGACATGAAGAGGGATGTAGCTGAATTCGTCTCGAAGTGCTTAGTATGCCAGCAAGTCAAGACGGAGCAAAAGAAGCTTGGTGGTTTGCTTCATCCTCTAGAGGTCCCACAGTGGAAATGGGATAGCATTTCAATGGACTTTATCGATGGGTTGCCTAGGTCAAGAAGGAGCAATACCAGTATTTGGGTAACAGTGGATAGCCTCAAAAAAAGCGCTCACTTTATACCCATTAAATGTAGAAGGACTGCCTCATCTTTAGCATCCATTTATCTTAAAGAGATAGTTCGACTCCATGGGATACCCTCCAGCATTGTGAGCGACCGAGATCCTATCTTTACGAGAGAGTTTTGGAAGAGCTTGCAAGAGGCTGTAGGCACACAACTATGCTTAAGCACGACCTATTACCCCCAAACCGATGGTCAGACGGAAAGGGTGAACAGAGTATTAGAAGACCTCTTGAGATTATGCATTCTTGACTTTGGAGGAACATGGGAGGATCATCTTCCTTTGGTGGAGTTTGCCTACAACAATAGCAACCAAGCTACCATAGGCATTGCACCCTTCGAAGCTTTATATCGAAGACCATGCCGATCACCAACTTTTTGGTAGGAGTCTGCAGACAAGCTCATTCTTGGACCAGATATGATTAGGGAAACTTTAGAGAATGTGGACTTGGTACGAAGAAGAATGAAGATTGCACAAGATAGACAGAAGTCCAACGCAGATAAAAGAAGGACCGACCTTGATTTTGGGGTTGGAGACAGGGTTTTCCTTAAAGTATCCCCTTTTAGGAACGTCGTTCGCTTCGGATCCACAGGAAATTTGGCACCAAGATTTGTAGGACCATTTCCTATCATTGAAAAGATTGGAAAGATGGCTTACAGAGTAGAGCTGCCCGAAAGATTGGTTGGAGTTCATAATGTATTTCACGTTTCTCACCTACGGAAGTGCTTACATGAGTCTGCGAAAGTGGTGGAACTAAGCATGTTAGAGGAAGTAGAAGTAGAACGAGAGGCGACTGTGAGAAGAGTTCCACTCATATCTTGGGTACAGAAGTCAAAAAGCTACGCAACCACGAAGTCAAACTTGTTAAGGTTCAATGGAGTGACGCTGAGGAAGACGTGACTTGGGAGACTGAGGCCAAGATACGCGCAGCCTACCCTTTTCTTTTTTAGGGTACATCTTTGATCTCTTTTTCCTCAAAGTTTGTTCATGCTCGTATCTATCTTTTTAGTATTTTTCCTCAGTGCTATTCTCGATCCTTAGGTAGAAACCAACGGATGTAAACATGTATTTGAAATATTATGATTGATGGTTGCAAGTGGTTGCAAATGGTTGCTCGTGGATGCATATACACACACATTAGGTGTTGACCGGCTCAGTCACTTTCATATTGCATATGCATATTTGTACTTGTATATGATTGAAACTTGATGTGTTATCATGTGGATGTTGCATTTGTATGAATGATTGTGCACTCATGTAGAAAGGATGATTAGGGATGATTGCATACATAACAGACTCATGGCACCGACATAACTTGCATTAAGGAGGTCAACTGAATTAGTAGACCGCCTGATTTTGCATTAGATAAGGACATGTACACACACTATGCATATGATTATGAAGCATTAGAAGTTTTTTAAGGACAATGGACACCTGTGGTTGTTGGATGAGTAGATGGACGATTGGATGGTAGGATACACGTTCTCCTTGACTCGAAGATTTCGGGGATAAAATCCTTTAAGGAGGGGAGAATGTAACACCCCGTGTTTTATGTAAACATTAAAGTAACGAATTAAAGAATAAATAATTACAAATGTGAGAATTAAGGGAAATGGGTAGCGCCATTGCGTTCGTCTCGGAATTTTGTTTGAGATAGAGTCCGAGTTTGCATAAATCGGACTCCGTAGGAAGGAGTTATGACTTTCAGAAGATTCAGAATTTAAATAAATAACTCAGATTAAAGTTCAGAAAATTCAAAATTCGAAATCAGAAGCAGAAGCGGGCTGGGCGGGAATTTTCCCGCCCAAGGCCAGGTCGGCCAGGAGGTTGACCAAGGGGTCAACCTCCCCCTATACAGGTCGACCAGGGGGTTGACCTCCCCCTTGGGTCAAATCTGAAATCTGATGTGTTTCTTTGTGTGACGATCTGTTAAGTCATTAGGGCTTGTGTGGCAAGTTCTGGATGGTTCTCTTAGGTTTGAATGGCTTTGATTTTCCTTGGGTTGATCTGACGGCTCCTATTAAATAAAACTTCTATATAAGCAACCTAAATCTAAGCCCTAAGCCACACGAAAATATTCCTAAGACCGTCATGCTGTCAGTACTCAACCTAGAGCACCCGCCATTCTCCATCAACTAGAAAGTAAGTTAGGAATTGCAAATCAAATCCAATTCAACTAAGAGAATTCAACGTCTACATCAAAGGAGAGCTATTCAATTTCAGAATACAGATCCCATAACTCAAGACTAGTCTCCTTTTTGTAAATCTAGTTATCATTTAGACCTAAATGATATTGGAATTGTGACTAAATAACTGGATGTAGCACAACACCCTATATAAACATATGCCTATCCTTTTTGTTAAAACTGAATTAATTAAGACTATGACTGTTATCATGTTAAGTTTATGACCATGTTTTATGTAATTTGATGATAAATTGGCGATGACATGTTATAATTTGGCGATGGCATATCATATTGCGTAATTTGGCGATGACATACCATATTGTATAATTTGGCGATGGATATCATATTGTGTAATTTGGCAATGACATACCATATTGTATAATTTGGCGATGGATATCATATTGTGTAATTTGGCAATGACATAACATTTTGTATAATTTGGCAATAACATTTCAAGTTGTATGATTTGGTAATGACACGTATATGTTGTATGATAATTTGGGAATTTTGCTATGTTTATGCAAGTTCGACCATGATCACATATATGACCTAAACTACATGCTAATATGATTTGGTTCATGTTAAATTTATTCCAATTAATTTGCAAGTTCGCAACTACATGCCTAATTTTAAGTTTATGTAGTTCTATGTAAAACCCCTATTTCATGATTCATGTTGAGTAGATCTAAATTTGCAAGTTCATAATTGAATGTATATTATTCTATGCCAAATTCATATGATACATGTGTAGTTAGATCCATATTTTTATGATGTTGGAATTATTACATGTTCCTCTTTTTCCCCTTTTGTATCTAAGTTAGGCTATGTATCGAGCCTACCATTTTATGTGATTTATGCGAACGTTTAACGGGGGTAACGTTGGGGGAAAAACATGAAATTACATATAATTGGCATATTTGGCTCATAAACATGTAAATGTTTTATGGCATAAAGTGGTATAAATTTTTATACCTAAAATTATGAAGTTGATTTAAGGGAAAGTGGGGCTTGACCTGAATGACAATAATTTACATATAAATATAAAGAGGTAAATATATAAATTTAGAAAAGACGAATATGCCTAACCCGAGGTTAGATTGAGTTACGGTGTATGACTGCCCAGAACCCCCCGACACATCCAGCAACCGTAACAATATATATCTAATGTGAGAGGTTAGTGCATCGAGCCCAAAAGAACCCAAGGTTAGACTGAGTTGCGGTGTAAAACTGCCCGGTCCCGACCAGCACATCCAGTAACCGCAACAATACCTGTCTAATGTGAGTGGTTGGTGCTTTAATGAATGAATTAAAGATAAGTCAGGAATGGTAGAGTTAAGTTAATTAAGGAAACACTTAACCAATACAACATGTTAACTAAACTGATGGGGGGGTTAGGTTAACTTGGACACTTAACCAATTTAACATGTTAATTAGGAAACCCTAGTAACGGGGACCCATTTCAGCAGTAATCCACATAGATGTATCATGGTACCCTGAACTAGGCAGGGTGGGGCACGATTACTGGGCTGATTATAAGCGGTCAAAACAACGGCGGTTGGTGCGTCAGTGTAGGTTCCGACGGAGTACGGGCATGCACGTACTCCGGAGTGGAAAAAGCAGGCACTGGGCATCAGTAGTTATACACTGTGCATCTTGAATCGTGTCGGGTTGCCACCATAGGATTTGATACTGTGATGTCCCGCCCAGAACGAGCCGACATTTCCTATGAAAGTGCGCTGTACCGATGTCCAACCGGCATGGGACGGTCGCCAAAGAAAGGAAAAAGAAGAGGACTTTCGGGTGAACTATCAAGGAACCCGTAGAATCCAAATACAAATACAAATAAGCTGAAACTAAATGTTATAGCAGCGGAAAATCCAAATACAGCTTATGTTCCACATCATCATTATTACAACTTTAAAACTGTCTCTAAAGCAAAGGAAAGGAAAGATACACTACTAATGCCCAAAGTAGTGACCAGTAGCGACATAAGGAGAATATCTATATATATCATACATGGAAGCCTCCTTCTTGCCTTCGGTACAGCTACTCGTGCTTCACCAGCTAACCTGTCTCTGGTCTGCTCGTGAGAGCTCCCGGAGTAATAAGAAGAGACATAAAACTCTAGGTTAGACAAAAGTCTGGTATGAGCGATGAGCAGCAAAATAGAACAATAACAAGTATACTAAACCATACCTTAACCTGGACATGCAACCAAAGAGTTAGCACTACATACTGTACAATACTCTAAGGTGCCACTAACACATGGTGTAAAGAACACAGGGGTGGGGGTGTGCATGTCATAGTGATGGCAAACAAATCAAGCATGAAAACCATCCTCACGTTTCTCACTCAGTGTGTAAAGCATACGATGTCCACCACTCTCAACCACTAGCCCATCGAAGTAGTGACGGAGTTCGACTTGTACAGCTACTGCTACCACCAAGCCTACCCCACGGAGTCACGACCAAGTCTTTACAAATGACCCCGCTTCACTGGTCTATAGCCCATTAGTCGTACCTAGACCACTGTGGTCCTGAATCCGTTCACGTACCCCCTACACATAGTGATCCAAAGTCATAGACATCGACAACCCCTTTTCACACATCCCGCAGCAAAGTCCAATCATGAAGTTAACTCATTGGTTCCCAACTGGATCCTGAGTAAAAACTTCCCATGTGGACTACCTTTGCATCTCGGGTTTTGGTCTTCATTTCCGGATCGGTTCGGTTCCTGTTTTTCACTCCAACTCGTACTTCTAGTTCGGATCGTGGTTCACGCCTCAAATCCAAGCACTTCGGTTCGGATCGGAATACCCATACGGGTCGGATCGTGACTCCTACTTTGGATCGGTTCGTGGCCATCTCCAAAGCATCAGATCATGTCTTCAGGCGAGCGGTTCGTGATGGAGCTCCGGATCGGGTCGGATGGCTCTCCATGTGAGCGGGTCGGATCACTGCGCCTATTCGTGGCTCCTTCACTCGTGGCGTGATTTCCCAGGCGGTTCGTGGAAGGGTGGAGCAGCTCGTGTGTGGCATCGGTTCGGATCGGAGCTCCTTCTCACTAGTGGGGCAGATCGTGGAGCTTCTAGGCGAGCGGGTTGGATCGTGCTTTCCTCCTTCGATCCGATCCGGTTCGGGTAATTTCCTGCACTTCTTTCCAGCGATTGTTTTACGCCATTCGATGGTGTGTTAGACCAATCTAACTTTTTTAAGCAATCACAAAGCATACCATACAGTCATCGCAACATATAGAATTGACCACTAACACCTAAACAACAATTTGATAGGTTAAAACGGATCAAACATAGCCAAAATCCCATGTTTTCCCTTAAGCGTGTTTAAGCCAAACTAATAATAGGATTAGTAAAGCTTAACCAAACTATCCAATTTTCTTACAGAGGCCTAAAACATCATTTCGAATTTTATAAATATTTTTCCAGAATTTATTAGTGTATAAATTCGCTAATCAACACTAGTTACCCTTAATTAACCATAATTAGTGAGAAACCTTGCAAATCACTCACCTTAGCCACAAATAAAACCTTTAAAACCGAAACTCAACTGTTTCGGCGTGAATACCAGGGCAATACAGCAGCTCTACCTCAATCCTTGTGCTAATCCTCTTTGATTTGATGTAGATTTGGTTTAATTAACGATTATGAGGTGATTTGGGGTGTTTTAGCAAGTGGAGGCCATTGCTAAACTTCAAGGAACAAAAAGTGGCGGCTGGAAAATGATAGAACTGAATTTCCTAACCCTATTAGCCTCCCCATAACCCTAATCTCGAAATGGGTTATGGTCCCACTCACTAATCACCCATATTAGGCCCGGTTAAGCTGTTTTTCACCATCTGAAACTTATTTCAGCCATATCTCCCAAATGGTGAGTCCGTTTGGCTAATGTGACCACTCTACGGAAAGGTAAACCATCATCCAAATCTAATGGAAGTGGTTTCAGGTCAAAACTCCTTTCCAATCAAAAGTTATGGCCGAAACAAGATTAGCTAGGGGAAAATCGGTTATTTAAAAATTTGCAAAAATAATGAGCATGGGAAATGACCCCAATAGTCATTTCCTAAAGTTACATGACCATACGACTTCGCATGTGAAAGAAATAAATATTCTACGATCCTTCGATGTGTAGAATGCGAGTCATTACACTCCACCCCCCCCCCCCCCCCCCCCCCGTTAAGAAATTTCGTCCCTGAAATTCCTTAACCCAAAACATACAAAGGATCCCGCATGCCTACTAGCCACATACAACGATAAAACATGCAAAACAAACAAAACAAGCCTATCCTAGCATGCGGAAAGACTAAACGAAACTGAAATCTTACCAAGCGAAGAGTTCTGGATACGTCTTCCTAATGCTCTCCTCTGTCTCCCAAGTACAGACATTGCCATTCTCGCCCCACTGAACTTTGACTAGATTTACCGCTTTCCTTCGAAGTTGCTTCGTATTGTTACCAACAATACGCATAGGCTTGCGGTTCCAAACCGCCTCGGGTTCAACATCGATATCATCCAACTGATCAGGTGAAATAGTCACATCTGGGTCATTACGAACTTCCTTAACTGGGAAACATGAAACACGTTGTGAACTCCTTCCATCTTGTCTGGTAATTCAACTTTAGATGCCAAATTCCCAATTTGCTCGAGAACTTGGAATGGTCCAATAAATCTTGGTGCTAACTTGCCTCTCCTGCCAAATCATATCTCGCTTTTCAACGGAGAAATCTTGTCAAACACCAAGTCGCCAATGGAGAACTTTAATTCTCTTCTCCTCTTATCAGCATAACTCTTCTGCCTATCTTGGGCAACCTTCATTCGCTGTTGGACAACCTTAATCTTGTCTGATGTTTCTCTTATTACTTCTGGTCCAAGCACATATTTCTCATCGGTCTCTAACCAACATGACGGTGAGTTGCACAGTCTTCCGTACAAAGCTTCAAATGGAGCCATACCAATACTGGATTGGTAACTGTTATTATAGGCGAACTCTACTAGATGCAGACGGTCATCCCATGATCCACCAAAATCCAATACACAAGCTCTCAAGAGATCTTCTAATATACAATTCACCCTCTCTGTCTGATCGTCGGTTTGAGGATGATACGCGGTACTGAGATGTAATTTTGATCCTAACGCCTCTTGTAAGATCTTCCAAAATCCACTAGTGAACAACGAATCTCGATCACTCACAATGCCTTTGGGTATTCCATGAAATCTCACTACCGACTTCACATATAGTTCAGCTAACTTGGCTGCCGTTCTCTTCGACTTGACGGGTATAAATCTTGCACTCTTGGTTAATAGGTCCACAATCACCCAAATGCTATCATGGCCCGATCTAGTCCTTGGTAACCCATCAATGAAATCCATTGAGACATGTTCCTATTTCCATTCTGGAATTTCTAATGGTTGTAACAAACCACTAGGCTTCTTTTGCTCAGCTTTAACTAGCTGGTTGTTCATGCATTTGGATATAAACTTCCCAATGTCTCTTTTCATCCCTTCCTAGTAATAGGTCTGCTTCATGTCTCGATACATCTTGTTACCACCGAGGTGTATAGTCAGTTTTGAGTGATGACATTCTCTAAGCACTTCATCTATCAATCTATTGACATTGGGCACAACAAGCCTTCCATTCTTTCTAAGCCATCCATCTCGATCAAGCCCATACTTGTTCATCTCTCCGTCGATTCCCATCTCTAACTTTGAGATGATCTCCAATAGGTTAGGATCGTCCCTCTGACTGGAACCAATCCGCTAAGTCAAAGTGGGTCTGACCGCCAAACTCGCTTACATTTCTGGATCCAATTCGCACTTTGGTCTGAAATCATACTAGCTATGTACTCCAGTTGCTTCTATTCTAGAAACATAGCCCCTAAACTGGTATGTCTTCTACTAAATGCATTAGCAACCGCATTGCCCTCTCCTAGTGTATACGCGATGTCGAAATCATAGGAAGCTAAGAATTCTAACCACCTTTGCTGTTGGAGATTTAGATCCTTCCGATAGAAGAGATACTTTAACAATTTATGATCGGTAAACAACTCGAATCTTTCTCCCAAGAGATAATGTCTCCACATCTTCAATGCGAACACGATCACTGCCAATTCCAAATCATGGGTAGGATATCTTTTCTCATGCGGTTTCAGTTGCCGAATTGCATAAGCTATAACCTTACCTTCTTGCATCAATACAGCACCGAGTCTAGTACCACATGCATCCGTGTATACCGTCATCTCTTCATTCCCCTTAGGAATGACTAACACTGGTGCACATGTCAACTTTTCCTTTAGACTCTTGAATGCATTCTCGCACTTTTCGTCCTAGAAGAAAGCTAGAAATTTTCTTAGTCAACTGAGTCAACGGTGCTTCTATCTTGGAGAAGTCTTGGATAAACTTACGATAGTATCTAGCTAATCCCAGGAAACTCCTTATGTCTGTTGCATTCTTGGGTGTAGACTAATCTTGTATAGTAGCCACCTTCGCAGGATCCACGGAAGCACCATTCTCTGAAACAACATGGCCCAAGAATCTCACTTCCCTCCTCCAGAAGTGATACTTAGAGAACTTTGCTTTCAACTGGTGTTTTCTCAACACCTCCGTCACTATCCTCAAATGTTCCTTGTGTTTTTCCTCCGTCCTCAAATAAACAAGTATATCATCCACGAACACAAGAACAAACTTATTCAACTGATCTTTGAATACCCTATTCATAAGATCCACAAAATATGCTGGTGCATTGGTCAGCACGAATGGCTTGACCAACCACTCATAAGATCCAGACGGCATCTGAAATGCCATTTTAGCTATACTCTCAGCTTCCACTCTAAGCTGATGAATAACTGTCGCGAGATCCAACTGGGAGAACACTCTCGCACCACTCAACTGATCAAACAAATCGTCTATCCGCGGAAGAGGATACTTATTCTTCCTCGTCACCTTATTCAGCTCGCGGTAGTCCACACACAATCGAAGGGAACCATCTGCCTTGGTAGCAAACACAACTGGTGCTCCCCACTCAGAAACACTTCTTCTGATAAATCCCTTCTTCAAAAAATCACTTACTTGCACCCTGAGCTATCGCTGCTCCCTTGGTGCCATACGACGAAGTGGCATCACTATAGGTCTGACATCTTTCACTAAATCAATACGGAACTCAATCTCTCGTGTGGTGGAAGCCCGGTCACTTCCTCGAAGACGTCCGGATACCGGCCAACCACGAGCAAACCTAACAACTCATCATGCGGTATGTCGAGGGAATTTAGAAAACTAGCCAGTACCCCATTACTGGGTAGACCACCAAACACTACCCTCCGCCCATCATCCGCTCTAGCTGTCACCAAAAAGCCCTCACAGTTTACCACCACACCGTATCTTTGGAGCCAATCGACTCCCAAAATAATGCCAAACCCAGTAAAGCCCAAAACAAAGCAATCAAAAACAAACATGCATCCATGACTTGATAAGACAACATTACAACAAATCATGCTAATGCTAGTCGAACCACCAATCGGGTTCATCACTGCTAAAGGTCTATCGACAATCTCGGGCTCCAATCCCAACCTATCTACCAGGTCACTTGATATGAAGGAACTGGAAGCCCTGGTATCAAACAATAATCGAACAGGAACATCATAAACAGAAAGCATACTTTGGATAACAACATTCTTTCCTTTCTCCACCATAGTTGGGACATTCGACCAAGAAGGAATAGCATTAAGGGCGTATGCTTTCACCATCTGCTTTTCTTTAGGGGGTTGCGGACACTTGTCCTTGTGATGTCCCACTTGGCCACAGTTGAAGCACTTCCTGTTTGCTGACTTTGCTCGACAATTACTAGCATAGTGGCCCTTATTGCCACAGCTAAAGCACTCAACATCTTTCTTCTTCTTCTGGTCATCCTTATTCTGGTTCTGCTTCCTCTTATTCTGAGAACCACTCTTGCCTCCACCGCTTGCTTGCGGTTTTGGCTCCTCTGCAGATGCGACCTCAGTCTTTGAATTAGTGTAAAGACTTTCCGATCTTAAAGCTTTCCACACAATCGATTCAAACGTCTCATCGATGTGGTTAATAAGCCTTTCCCCCAAGTATCCATCCAAGCCAGTTATGAACTTCTCGTTCTTCTTCTCGGCAATATCTAGTAGGGATAACCCATATTTCAACAAAGTGTCGAATTCGGCAATATACTTCGAGACAGCCCTGCCATTCTGCTTGAGTTCCAAGAATTTCTTAAACAACACTGACTTTGAGCAGCTGGAATGAACTTATCGCTAACGTGAACCTTAAACTGATCCCAAGTAATCCGATCTTCGGGAGTAGCTGCCTTTATAGCATTCCACCAATTCATTGCCCGTCCTTGTAGCTGACGGGATGCTAGCTTTCTCTTCATTGCATCCTCGATACCCAAGTCTTCGAAGATTTGCTCACAGCTATCCAACCAATCTTGAACATCCGTAGCCGACTCCCTTCCGTGGAATGGCTTCCCACCAAGACTAGTATAATCCTTGTTCAACTTAGCGAAATCGGCCCTAGGCGCCTGCATCGCTGGACCACCACCATTACCATCATTAAGAGCTGCCCCCTGAACATCTCTAAGCATCTCACTCATGAGGTCAGTAAACATCGTCCTCATGTCAGCATCATTCCCATTATTGGCTCCTCTACCGGCACCTCTTGCGTATCGGCTCATCGTTCAATCTGTAAGGAGAAAACGATTAACCATCTCCATAGTGGTGCCAGTGCAGTGCGACTTCATCCTTAGATATACTAATAGTATATATATATTGCTTTTAAAAACCAAAATAATCACAAATACGCGCTCTCATACACGTGTACTATCTCTCCCTGATAACTTCCCCTAGGTTAACTACACAACCTAGAGCTCTGATACCAAGTGTGACAGCCCGCACCGCACTAGCTGACATTTCCAATGAAAGTGCGCTGTACCGATGCCCAACCGACACGGGATGGTCGCCAAAGAAAGGAAAAAGACGAGGACTTACGGGTGAACTATCAAAGAACCTGTAGAATGACTCACAGCGCATGGGATAAAATATAATAATAACATACTTGACATAAAACAGGTGAGACAGTGCATAAGCTGAAACTAAACATCATAGCAGCGGAAAATCCAAATACAGCTTATGTTCCACATCATCATTATTACAACTTTAAAACTATCTCTAAAGCAAAAGAAAGGAAAGGTACACTACTAATGCCCAAAGAAGTGACCAGTAGAGACACAAGGAGAATATCTATATATATCATACGTGGAAGCCTCTTGATCTCCTTCGGTACAGCTAGTCGTGCTTCACCAGCTAACCTGTCTCTAGTCCGCTCGTGAGAGCACCTAGAGTAATAAGAAGAGACGTAAAACTCTGGGTCAGACAAAAGTCTGGTATGAGCGATAAGCAGCAAAACAGAATAATAACAGGAATACTAAACCATACCTGAACCTGGACCTGCAACCAAAGGGTTAGCACTACATACTGTACAATACTCTAAGGTGCCACTAACACATGGTGTAAAGAATATAGGGGTGGGGGTGTGCATGTCATAGTGATGGAAAACAAATCAAGCATGGAAATCATCCTCACGTCTCTCACTCAGTGCGTAAAGCATACGATGTCCACCACTCTCAACCACTAGACCCATCGAAGTAGTGACGGAGTTCGACTTGTACAACTACTTCTACCACCAAGCCTACCCCACGGAGTCATGACTAAGTCTTTACAAATGACCCCGCTTCATTGGTCTATAGCCCATTAGTCATACCTAGACCACTGTGGTCCTGAATCCGTTCAAGTACCCCCTACACATAGTGATCCAAAGTCATTGACATCGACAACCCCTTTGCACACGTCCTGCAGCAAAGTCCAACAATGAAGTTAACTCATTTGTTCCCAATTGGATCCTGAGTACAAATTTCCCATGTGGACTACCTTTGCATCTCGGGTTTTGGTCTTCATTCCCGGATCAGTTCGGTTCCTGTTCTTCACTCCAACTCGTAATTCTAGTTCGGATCGTGGTTCACGCCTCAAATCCAAGCACTTCGGTTCAGATCGGAATACCTATACGGGTTGGATCATGACGCCTACTTCGGATTGGTTCGTGGCCGTCTCCAAAGCATCAGATCATGTCTTCAGGCGAGTGGTTCATGATGGAGCTTCGGATCGGGTCGGATGGCTCTCCAAGTGAGTGGGTCGGATCACTGCGCCTGTTCGTGGCTCCTTCACTCGTGGCGTGCTTTCCCAGGCGGTTTGTGGAAAGGTGGAGCAGCTCGTGTGTGGCATCGGTTCGGATCAGAGCTCCTTGTCACCAGTGGGTTGGATCGTGGAGCTTCCGGGCGAGCGGGTCGGATCGTGCTTTCCTCCTCCGATCCGATCCGGTTCGGGTAATTTCTTGCATTTCTTTCCAGTGATTGTTTTACGCCATTTGACAACATTTTTGACCAATCTAACTTTTTAAGAAATCACAAAGCATACCATACAGTCATAGCAACATATAGAATTGACCATTAACACCAAAACAACAATTTGATAGGTTAAAATAGATCAAACATAGCAAAAATCCCATATTTTCCCTTAAGCATGTTTAAGCCAAACTAATAATAGGATTAGTAAAACTTAACCAAATTATCCAATTTTCTAACAGAGGCCTAAAACATCATTTCAAATTTTATAAATATTTTTCCAGAATTTATTAGTGTATAAATTCGCTAATCAACACTAATTACCCTTAATTAACCATAATTAGTGAGAAACCTTGCAAATCACTCACCTTAGCCACAAATAAAACCTTTAAAACTGAAATTCAATTGTATGGGGCGCGAATACCAAGGCAATACAACAGCTCTACCTCGATCCTTGTGCTAATCTTCTTTGATTTGATGTAGATTTGGTTTAATTAGTGATTAGGAGGTGATTTGGGGTGTTTTAGCAAGTGGAGGCCATTGCTAAACTTGAATGAACAAAAAGTGGCAATTGGAAAATGATAGAAAATGAATTTCCTAACCCTATCAGCCTCCCCATAACCCTAATCCCGAAATGGGTTATGGGCCCACTAACTAATCACCCATATTAGGCCCGGTTAAGCTGTTTTTCACCATCTGAAACTTGTTTCAGCCATATCTCCCAAATGGTGAGTCCATTTGGATAATGTGACCAATCTACGGAAAGGTAAACCATCATCCAAATCTAATGGAAGTGGTTTCAGGTCAAAACTCTTTTCCAATCAAAAGTTATGGCCAAAACAAGATTAACTATGGGTAAAACGGTCATTTTTAAAATTTGCAAAAATCTTGAACATGGGAAATGACCCCAATAGTCGTCTCCCAAAGTTACATGACCATACGACTTCGCATGTGAAAGAAATAAATATTCTACGATCCTTCGATGCGTAGAATGTGGGTCGTTACAGATACACCCCATGGTGGGTCCAGCACAGGTATTTACAATCGAGCGGGGCCGTATGACACAAGTAGTAAATGCGTGCGAGTAGGAGCCGATCGATAAAAAGGGATCACTGGGTTTGAACTCATGATGATGGCTGTAATATCTAGCAGGTGCAGAGAATATGGATATGAGTGCGATAATATGATTAGTTTATCTTGCCTTGTTTATCTTGTCTTATCCTATGTTACCTTAGTTCCTTGTTACTAACCTGTGTCCAGCTTATTCAAGTCATGGTTCTCTTATTAGTTTACATGCTGAATTATCATTGGACTTACCGGACTTATGTTTGACCCATTTTTCTTTCGCTCTCTTTTCTTCCATTTCCCCCCCTCAGGTACCCAGGGAGGGAGTAGCTCAGCTTAATTTGGACCATTCAACTTTCCAAGCTTGAAGACTCTGTGATGTATAGCTTGGAACCTCTTATCTTTGGCTATGGATTTGGACACACAACTACTTAGGGATTTATGCAGTTTTTTTGTGTTTTATGCTTTTTATGTTATAATCAAGACAGAGATTTTGGTGTAATGATTTGGAAGTTGTTTTGAGACAGTTTGCTGTAATGTTTTTGTTATGAACCATGAATGAAATAAATTTAGTTTTTCTTTTCCGCTGCTTATATATGTCTGTCTTGTAAATTATATGTGTCTTTTACCTATAATGCTCCACCAAAATTAACGCATTCCCTTTGTAAGTGACCTTAACGGAGGTGGGGTGTTTCAGTGACCAAGAACGGATTTAGGGACGGAGCATCACGAACCACTTCCTCGCGAGCCACCATGGTCACGATCGGGTAGAGGAGGACCACGATCCCGACGAGATGTCATGAGCCAATGGAAGACTCACAAGCCTGGAGCAATGTTGTAACAACCCGAATTTTGATAACATCTTAAAACAAGAAATCAAGGCAGAATTAAATTTTAAGTTAAGAATCAGGGAAAACGGGTTGCGTCATTGTGTTCGCCTCGGAATTCTACATGAAATCGGGTCCGAGTTTTCAAAAAACGGAGTCCGTATGAGGGAGATATTACCCTCCGAAGTTTCAGTAATTTCAGAATCGAAAACAGCTCGAAATTCGAATTCAAACCCCAGCACAGACTGGGCGGGAATTTTCCCGCCCAGGACCACGTCGACCTGGGGGTCGACACTATGGTCGAACTCCCAGGGGCCAGGTCGACCCTATGGTCGACCAGGGGGTCGACCTGGTGCTAAAACCCAGTTTTGAGCCTGGGTTCATTCTGATGTATCTGGTCTCGTTTTCAGTCTAGATTCGCCCGCCTATTCCTATATAAAAAGCCCCCTAGCCCCATTCTCTTTACACCATTCTTCTCTCCTTATGCTGCCTCTGAAATACTAGAAATAAATAAAAAAATAATGGCGTCACTACTCTGCTGGGATCAAAACTAGAACTAGTGCGTCTTCTTCCAAATCTGAATAAGATTAAAAGAGAACAACTGCAACTCTTCTTCTATAATCCAACCAAGGCAAGTGCAGTTATTTTTCGATATGAAATTTAATCATGATCTTGACATAATTATAAATCTGAATTTGAGACTAGGCCCTTTTTCTATTTATCAGATCTGTTCCTCTATTTTATTATTCTGTTTGTTCTATACTTCTTCCTCCTTTCTTTCTTTTTGTTTGATAGCCAGACTACCACGAGCCTGAGCCAAGTCTCATAAGAGATGAACGCATAAACGCTAAATTTGGGAAGAATATTGAATGAGGCATATTTGGGAAAAATCGATTTATAACTAATTTGAGGACACAACACATGTTGTAATTCTGGACATAAATTTGAGACATATTGCATAAGATGATCTATGACTTGGAAGAAGAGGATTATAGTGACTTAGAACATAAAGGACATATTTCATAATTTAAGATCTGGATCTGGGCATATTAAATCTGATAGTTCGTCATTTGGAAGTAGGAGAATTAATTTGCATATGACTTAGGTGTAAAAACCTATATTAAGATTTGATGACTATTAAGTGTGAATACACCTAAGTAAAGGGGGGAGGGGGTTTGGATATGTAACACCCCACGTCCATTAATGTCACTCACAAAGGGAATGCATTAACTTCCATGGAGGTTATAAGTGAATATAGAACAGAAAAATTACAACAAGATAGATAATAAGTAGTACTTGGAAATCTAAAACTTCATTTTATTGCAGCGGAAATTAAACATGTTTTTTACATCACAAAACCATAAATCAGAGTCATGTACAATATCCATCTTGATAAAGCAAAATACATAATCCCATTACATAAATAGCCATTAAAGAAGATAACAAGCTGGACTTTACTTCAATGGTCCAAGCTTTCCAAAGAGAGATGAAGCAATCCAATCAAACTCCACTAGAGCTGGGCCCAACCTGAGGACCTGGAGGGGGAAAAAGGATAGAAATGGAGGGGGTCAGACATAAAGTCTGGCGAGTATGATAATTCTAACAATACTATTATCAAAATAACTAGACTAAGGCATAAGCTGGAGAACAAGGAAATGTCTATGAACAATTGGGTATGGAAGAACAGATAAAGATAACGTTAAAGACACACCAAATTACTAACGAATAATTACTACACTGCACCATACCAGTCACCCTCAAAGTTGATCCCGCCTACTTCACTTAGAAGTTATATAAATAGCCTTGTGTACCCCTAGCTGACTACATAGGTGTCGTCTGCCCCTATCTCCACTAGGTGTACCCCATTACCCACTTTCGATCGGCTCCCTACTCGTAGATACCCGTGCTAGCCCCACAGTGGGGTGTATCACTCCCCTAAAGTGGCAAGCCGATACAACTGAGAATGCACGGCTTATACCTACACGATGCAACAACGTCTTACCTACCAGCCCGGGTCCACACACGCATATGAAACCCGTTGGACTTACGTTGCCACCGCTACCCCGTTTTGGCCTCTTATAGTCAAGCCCAGTATGCTTGTCCTGTCCTCAACGTGGGTCGAGCCCACAAAGATACGTTTGGGATACTGGTTGAAATGGGCCCTGTAACACCCCACACCCGCTATGGTCACTCACTAAGGGAATGCCATAGCATCGGTGGAGTATTTTAGTGAATATAGAACCGAAAAATTACAACAAGACAGATATAAATAGTACTTGAAATTTAAAACATTATCTCATAACAGCGGAAGTAAACATGTCTGGTTATATCATAAAACCACAATAAAAGTCAAGTACAATATCCATCAATGTAAAGAAGTACATAATCCCACTCTCTCATACAATAGCCAAGACAAAAGAAAAGATAACTGGGTAACTGGAGCTTTACATCTATCCAAGCTCCTAAGGACTGGAACAACAATCCGATCAAGCTCCACTACTGCTAGGATCCACCGTAGGACCTGAGGGTTGGGAAAAAGATAAAAACAACGGGGTCAGACATAAGTCTGAGCGAGTCCTATAACTTTAACAATACAATCATTAAAGTAACCAGAGAAGACATAAACTTGACATACGGTAATGTCTGGGGATGAATGGCTACACTAAGCAGCTTGGTAGACTTAGGATAAACTAAGATAACTGTAAAGACGCATCTACCCGCCCAAGGATAATTACTAACTGCACCACACCAGTCATTCCTACTCAAAGATTGATCCCACCCCAGGACTTAAAAGAAAGATATAACTAGTAGTTTCATGTACCCCTAGCTGACCACATAGGTGCCGTCTGCCCCTATCTCCACTAGGTGTACCCCACTACTCCCCAAGCGATCGGCTCCCTACCATAGATACCCGTGCTGGTCCCACAGTGGGGTGTATCACTCCCCTAAAGTGGCCACCTGATAATATCAACGGTGCACGGCTTTATATCTACACGATGCAACAACGGCTTATCTACCAGCCCGGGCCCACACACGCATATGAAACCCATTGGACTTGCGTTGCCACCGCTAACCCGTTTTGGCCTCTTATAATCAAGCCCAATATGCGTGTCCCGTCCCTCGACATGGGTCGAGCCCACAAAGATACGTTTGGGATATTGGTTGAAATGGGCCCCCACAAGCTACCGACCTAAGCTTGTCACTTATCTAGTGAATCCCACTTAACCCTTTAATCATGTTTAATTACATGTTTCACTTGGTTAAGTATTCTAATCGTATTTTCTATTGCCACCCAAGGCAACCCACTAGATTCCACATGCCACCCAAGGCAACCACTAAATTTCCACATGCCACCCAAGGCACCCACTTAACCCCTCATGTCCCACTACATGCTAATATGGTTAAGTGTTTCTTAATTAATTAAGACTGTGATCTCCCATAAAGACCTCCCACATTAGACTGGCTGTTATGACCGCCTGGTTAAGCCGGTAGAGTCCGGGCAGTCTTACGTCATAACAGAGTCTAACCTCGTGTCTTTACTTTAATCACGTATTTAATTTATGGCTAAGACCTCTCACATTGGGCTGACATTTGTAGCAACTGGTTAAGCCGGTCGGGTCCGGGCAGTTTTACACTACAAATGAGTCCAACCTCGTGTCTTAGTCGATTAATTACACCTAATTAATCACCCCCTTATTAATTATCCCTAATTAATATCCAGTTTTTCATAACATGGGTAGACCTAACTCAATAGGTAAATTCCCATGGGGTAGACCTAACTCAATAGGTAAATTCCCACTTATGTTAATTTATTTTTACGGTATGCTTAATCATACCCAACCATACTTTTATTAACATATTTACCAACCCCATCGTTCCCCACGTAAATCGTTCTCATTTCATGACATAATAAAGGGGAAGATCCATCACAAATATCATGGGTTTAGCATACAACTTTGTCATGGGTTAAGAGGATGTCAACTTGCATATATGAGCATATATTAACCCAACTACATTTTACCCAAACTTGCATATTATCATACACATGATTTGCATAACATGTTGCATATGCGCTTGCATATTATCATACACATATCTTGCATAACATGTTGAACTTGCATATAAGCATTCTCATAACTTGCATAACATGTTAAACATGCATTTAAGCATACACATAACTTGCATAAGCATTCACATACTTGCATAAGTATTCACATACTTGCATAAGCATTCACATACTTGCATAAGCATTCACATACTTGCATAAGCATGCATAATTTGCATATCATGTTAAACTTGCATTTAAGCATATACATATCTTGCATATGAACTTGCATAACAACCTACACATAACTTACATAACATCATACGCATAACTTGCATATGAACTTGCATAACTCACTTTGTTAAGCATGCATAAATCCACTTATTAAATATGCATAAACCCACTTATTAAACATGCATAAACCCACTTGTTAAACATGCATAAACCAACTTATTAAGCATGCATAAACCAACTTATCAAACATGCATAAACCAACTTATCAAACATGCATAAACCCACTTATTAATTATGCATATAGAGTAGCATATCATTACAAATGATTCAAACTCACTAATCCGCATTTAAGACCATAAGTCTCATTACACCCAATCTACTTACTTTAGCAATTGATGTTAAAGTGATAGAAACTCACCAAAACCAAGATTAGCAAACTTATGAAGTGGAATTAGTTGCTAAATATGAAGATGGTGATGATTAGAGATTGATTAGAGAGTGATTAGCTTGCAACTTCCTTCATAAACTAGTGGAGGCTCCTTCTAGGTTTTAATTTGGCGGCATGAGGCCATCATTTCTATTTTTAGTATGGATTTGGGTAGGTTTAGGGTGTATTTATAGATTAGGTGAGTGTTTTAGGCCCTTAGATTAACCCTAGGTTAGATTAGGTCCGTTAGATTTAGGAAATCTCTAGAACCCAGCCCAAGGCTCAACCAAAAACCAGATCTGGTGCACCCAGATCAACAGAGCCGACACCCCCTGTCGACACCCCTGTCGACAGGGCAGTCGACCCCCCCAGTCGACAGGCCTGTCGACAGCCCTGTCGACATGGGTAGGGCGGGAACTTTCCCGCCTGGCCCCCTTGCTGGCTCCAATTTCGAAATCTGATGTTTAATTTTTAAATCTGTTTTTAACTTTGAATTTTCTGCAAACTCCTTTGGGCCATAACTGGGCCATACAGACTCCGATTCTCGAAAACTCGGACTCTATTTCGCGTATTTTTCCGAGACGAACGAAATGACGCAGCCCGTTACCCCCAATTCCCACAATTGAGATTATTTATCCTGTAATTAGTGAATTTTAGTATTAACTAAAATTCGGGGTGTTACAGGCCCCCACAAGCTACCACCTAAGCTTGTCACCATTAGTATATCCCACTTAACCCTCTTAGTCATGTTCATTTACATGTGTGTTTGGTTAAGTCTTACTAATCGTATTTCACATGCCACTAAGGGCACCCACTATATTCCTCATGCCACCCAAGGCACCTACTTAACCCCCATGTCCCACCTTACATGTTTATTTGGTTAAGTATTTCTTAATTCATTCAGGCCATAACCTCATAAAGACCTCTCACATTAGACTGGCATTTATGGCAGCTGGATTTGCCGGGCGGGTCCGGGCAGTCTTACACCATAAAAGAGTCTAACCTCGTGTCTTTACAATTGTTATGCTTTAGTTTAGGCCTAGGACCTCTCACATTGGGCTGACATTTGTGACCACTGGATTTGCCGGGCGGGTCCGGGCAGGTTTACGTCACAAACGAGTCCAACCTCGTGTCCTAAGACTGATTATCACTTTCAATCTTTTACCCCAGTTTTAATAATTCCCTATTCAAGTTATTAATTAACTCCAATTTTAATGATGTCCATAATTGACTCAATTATGGCCATCCACTCATGGCATGCAAAATCATATCAATCGCACCCCAACTTCTTATTATTAAATCCTTAATATTACCCCTACCCCACGTTTATACGTTCGCTTATTCAACGCAGAATATACGTTAGACTCGAATAGTCTAACTCATAACACAAAGATAAATTATCACAACATATAAACAAATAAAATAGTCCAATCATATAGGGGTGAAACTTGCATAAACTACACATGTTAAGGATCTTAAAGGTGTCAACTTGTTAAATGTCACAATTTACATGATATGATCATAACCCAAATTTATATCTAAACTTGCATATGGGGTTTCAGGCAACATAATGATGGTGTGAACTGGCATAGAATTTCACATATGTCATAGCATAATTCTAGATGTCATAATAGATGTCATGGCATATGTTCATAACTTTCACTAATCAACCTAAACTTGCATATGTGACTTGTCATATAGATCAACATAGCCCAAATAGTATCAATATTATGATTTGATTAACATGAACTAATTAGCATAGACAATAACATCATGACTTTAAAGCATGTATGATTTATCACAATTTAGCATTGAAAATTACAACCTATACGATATCATCATAGCATGATTCACAACATATAGGATATCATCATCACATAACATAGAATTTACAACATACATGATAGCATAAGGTTTACAACAACATATATGACAATTCACATCATTCACTCGTAATCCATTCATGACCTATTCTAATTAATTTAATAATAATCTTGTTAAGATCATCATACTCACTATTTAGAGAAGAAAGAGAGTCTTGATTTGCTTTAGAGTTGAGTAGAATTAGGTTTTGGATTAGCTTTTCTTCCTTCTTAGTTAGCGTTGGCTACACTGAGTTCCATGGCGATGGTATGACAGTGGCTATTCTATTTTTCATGTGAGTTTAGAGTGAGAAACTACCTAGGTATTTATAGAGCTTAGGATTTATTTAGACCGTCAGATCAATTCAGAACTAAACTGAACCGTTAAATTTGCCAACTCAGCCCTAAAGACACATCAACAGCTCAAGATTGGGCTCAGTCAAAACCCTAGCAGCCTGGACAGGTCGACACCCAGGTCGACTCCCCAGTCGACCTGGGGGGGGGGGTCGACTACCCAGTCGACTCCCCAGTCGACCTGGGGTGCTGGGCGGGAATTTTCCCGCCTAGCCAGTTTGACTCCGAATTTGAAATTTAAATTTTCTGAAATCTGTTTTGAATTTTCTGAAACTTCCGATGGCCATAACTTCTTCATACGAAGTCCAAATCACGCAAACTCGGACTCTATTTCAACCAGAATTCCGAGACGAACACAATGGCGCAACCCGTTTCCCACAATTCTCACGTCTGAGATTAGTTATTCTTTAATTTGTGAATATTAATATTAACAGAATTATGGGGTGTTACATTCTCCCCTCCTTAAAGGATTTCGACCCCGAAATCTTCAAGTCAAGAAGAATGTAAATCCTAACATCCAATCATCCATCTACTCAACTATCAAACACAGGCATCCATTGTCCTTATAGACTTCTAATGCTTTCATGTTTAAATGCACAGTGTGTGTATATGTCCATATCTAATGCAAAATCAGGCGGTCCACTGATTCAGTTGACCTCCTTAATGCAAACCATGATAGTGCCATGCGTCCATTATGTATGCAAAAGTTCTTTAATGCTACATATTATCTCTATATGCGTGCACAATCATCATCTGAATGCAACATCCATATGATAAACAATCATCATACATCCATTTTACTAAATACATCCATTTATATGCAATATGCAATATGAAGTGACTGAGCCGATCTAGTGCCTAATAGTGTGTGTATATGCATCCACGATCAACCACTAGAAAACACTTGCATCCACGCGCATCCATCATACATAACATGTCTCAAACACATGTTTCAACCATAGGATTATCCTAACTAAAGGTCAAAGATACTAGCGAGAGGACACTCTAAAGGTAAGATAAGTACAAGATAAGTGATAAAGGAGAAATTAAAGGACATACCCTCGAAAAGAAAAGGGTATCGTGAACGCATCTTCTCTTCTGTCTCCCAAGTAGTGTTGCTCTCATCATCTCCCCATTGTACTTTGACTAGTCTGACCTCTTGATTTCTCAGCTTGTTAATCTCCGGCCCGAGAATGCATGTAGGAGCTCGTCGAATCGTCGCATCACGGTCTATCTCCACCTCTCTATGCAAGCTCGGCTCTACCACTTCCGCGGTCTCGTGCAAGCACTTCCTCAAATGTGATACATGAAATACGTCGTGTACACCACTAAGTCTCTCCGGCAACTCCACTCTATATGCCATTTGTCCAATCTTTTCCTTAATAGGAAACGGCCCTACGAACCTTGGTGCTAACTTCCCAACGGACCCAAAGCGAACAACGTTCCGTAATGGAGACACTTTGATAAAGACCATGTCCCCAATATCAAATTCAAGATCCGTCCTCCTCTTATCCGCATAAGATTTCTGCCTATCTTGCGATGCTTTCATCCTCCTTTGAATCAAGTCGATCTTCTCTGAAGTCTCCCTAATCATATCGGGCCCAAGTAAGATCTTATCCGTAGATTCCCACCAACATGTAGGAGAACGACAAGGTTGTCCATAAAGAGCTTCGAATGGTGCCATGCCAATGCTAGACTGAAAGCTGTTATTATATGCGAACTCTACCAATGGAAGATGCTCTTCCCATGTACCCCCAAAGTCTAGGATACATAGCCTCAATAGGTCCTCTAGAATACGATTCACCCTCTTGGTTTGGCCTTCCGTTTGAGGATGATATGCGGTGCTCAAACATAACTGAGTCCCTACCGCCTCTTGTAAGCTTCTCCAAAATTCACTAGTGAAAATAGGATCGCGGTCGCTCACTATGCTAGAAGGAACACCGTGCAAACGAACTATCTCTCGGATGTATACAGAAGCTAACCATGGATACTCTTCACGGGAATGAAATGGGCGCTCTTAGTAAGTCTATCTACTATAACCCAAATCCCCGTATTACCCTTCCTCGATCTCGGTAATCCGTCAATAAAGTCCATCGAGATGCTTTCCCATTTCCATAGTGGAACCTCCAATGGGTGAAGCAACCCATCGGGTTTCTTTTGCTCCGCTTTTACATGTTGGCACACCAAGCACCTAGCGACATACTCGGCCACATCTTTCTTCATGCCGTCCCAAAAGTAAACTCGTCTCATGTCCATGTACATCTTGTCCTCGCCACGATGAATGGTCATCTTCGAATGATGTGCTTCGTCAAGAATAGCCTTCCTCAAGTCCTCGTCTCGAGGTACACAAAGCCTACTATCCCTACGCAACCAACCCTTATCATCTAGGGTATACCTACGGAGATGGCTTGATGACTCCCCTCTTTTGAGCCTTTCTACTAACCCAACCATCTATGGGTCGTCTCGCTGTGCCTCGCCAATCCGTCCCAAAAGCGTAGGTCTGACCTCCAAGGATGCTAGCAAACCGGGTACAAAGTCAACGGAAGGTCTAAAGTCAAACATCGAAATGAATTCTAAGCTTCGCCGCTCAACAAACAACGGACTTAAGGATAATCTTTTTCTACTTAAGGCATCGGCCACTACGTTACCCTTGCCAGGGGGTATATGCTATCTCGAAGTCGTAGGACGCTAAGAACTCCATCCACCTTTGCTGCCTTAAGTTCAAGTCCTTCTGAGAGAACAAGTATTTTAAAGATTTGTGGTCAGTGAATAATTCGAATTTCTCGCCAAGAAGATAATGACGCCAAGACTTAAGCGCGAAAACAATAGCGGACAACTCTAGGTCATGTGTAGGATAATTTTTCTCATGCGCTCTCAACTGCCTTCCACCATAGGCTATTACCCTTCCCTCTTGCATTAGGACTGCACCTAGTCATGTCCCACAAGCGTCAGTATAAACGGTAAATGACTTACTCCTGTCTGGCAATACTAAGACTGGGGCTGAAGTCAAAGCTCTCTTCAAACGTTGGAACACATCATCACAATCTACGTCCCATGTGAAAACTAGGTTCTTCTTCGTCAAGCGTGTCAATGGAGATGATATCTTTGCGAAGTCTTTGATAAACTTCCTATAGTAGCCAGCCAACCCCAAGAAACTTCTCACATCGGTAGCATTTTTAGGGACCTTCCAATCTTGGATGGCCACCACCTTCGCGGGATCCACAGCTATCCCTTCTTTGGAAACCACGTGCCCTAAGAATCGTACTTCCTTCCTCCAGAAGTGACACTTGGAAAATTTAGCTTTAAGGCTATGCACTCGTAGGGTCTCCAACACTTCCCTAAGATGTAGGGCATGCTCTTCTTCATCCTTAGAAAAGATCAAGATGTCGTCTACAAAGACTACCACGAATTTGTTAAGGTACTCCCTAAACACCCTACTCATCAGATCAACAAAGTATGCGGGGGCGTTTGTCAAACCGAAGGGCATCACTAGCCATTCATAGAAACCGTCCGGAGTCCTAAAGGCAGTCTTGTCTATGCTATCCTCATCCACCCTCAACTGATGGAAACCAGTGGCTAAGTCCAACTGCGAAAACACTGAGGCACCAACTAACTGATCGAAGAGATCGTCAATCCTCAGCAATGGGTGTCTGTTTTTCTTAGTGAGCTTGTTAAGTTCTCTATAGTCCACACAAAGTCTAAGGGACCCATCCGCCTTCGTGGCAAATACTACTGGAGCACCCCACTCCGATATACTTCGTCTTATGAACCCCTTCTCAAGCAACTCCTTCACTTGCTTATCGAGTTTCCTCCTTTCACGAGGAGCCATGTGGCGTACTGGCAAAGATACTGGTTTCGCATTATCCACAAGATATATTCGAAAATCTATCTCCCGCTTCGGAGGTAAGCCCTTCACCTCCTCAAACACATCCGAGTATTCTCGGACCACTCTAACAGATCGTAGATTCTCCATAGACGCGTCAAGCGATTCTAGATAACTTAGCATAACGGAATCTATGGGATTACAAAAGATTTCGAGAGTGTTGCCAAGGCGAGTCATGAGCCTAACTACTCTCCTTTCACAATCAAGAACGGCCCCATTTCTGGATAACCAATTCATTCCTAAAATTAGCCCATAGCCCGTGAAACCCAACACATAAGCATCACATCTAAATTCAACGCTAAGTATAGAAATTTTCAAATCCAAACACATCATGGACAAATAAGCTGAGCCCCCAATTGGATTCGAAACAACTAAGGGATCCTCTACTAAACTGGTGTTTACGTGCAGTGATTCAACTAATGATGAAGAGATAAACGAATGCGATGCGCCCGAATCGAATAAGGTACGGACAGGATGATCAAACAGAAAAACTAAGCTTTCAACAGAAATGGTTCTACCTCGTTCTTGCAGCGGTGGGACCGCGAGAGCCTGAACTTGTCCCCTTGCCTGCCCTGGTGCCACAAGAGCCTGCACCTGTCCTCCCGAGGTAGACCCTGCCCTCTGCCCCTTCTTTGGGCAGTCCTTCACTAGATGTCCCGCATCGCCACAGTGAAAACAACCAGTCTTCTTCTTCTTTCGGCAATCCTTGCTGAGATGGCCTGGTGTCCCACGGTTAAAGCATTTCTTCTTTCCCTTGCCATTATTGTCTTTACCACCCTTCTTGTTTTGCTGTTGTGGTTTCTTCTGATCCCCTTTCTTCTCGGGTGCCTTATCAGCTTTAGCACCTTTCTCCTCGTGCATGAGTGCCATGTCTACTAGTTTCTCAATGGTGGCCCCCATAGGGATGTGGGTCATAGCCAACCCTTGCAACGGTTCATTCAATTCATTTACGAACCTCAGAGCCTTCTTCTCCGGCGTGTTCACTAAGTCCAAGCCAAACCATGCTAACTGATTAAATTTGTTAACATATTCTTTCATTGATGAACTTCCTTGCTTCAATGTCAAGAACTTTTCCATGTATAGATTCTCTTCTGCCCTTGAGAGAAACTTCGCCTCAAACCTACGTCTGAAATCCGCCCAAGAATCAACAGGACGCTCCCCATTGGTGACCTCCCACCAAAACGAGGCCTCTCCCTTCATCAACCAAGCTGCTAATCTGACTCTCCTCCCTTCTTCCACTTCAAAGATTTCTAGCAATTCCTCCACCTCCTTAAGCCAATCTCTAGCTTCCACAAATGTTTCTGACCCTTGAAAAGGTTTTCCACCCATAGCCTTAAATTCCTTGCACGTCTTTGCAAAAGTATCAACGCGAGGAGGAGGAGAAGGAGCGGGTGCAACTGGTGGTGGAGGAACATTGGCTGGACCTGCGGCGTCCCTCGCCTCCAATAAGCTCATATACCATCCTGGTATCGTTACACCGTCCGGAAGGTTAAGATCTTCAGCCATATTGAAACGAAAAAGGAAAGATTCAAAATGGAGAATTCGTAAGATAAAGATATATGGCTATTGGGGATTATGTTTTTCTTAAAAACTTTCCTCTTAAATAACTCATTAGGACATGTTTTTGAAAACACTTCTTCCAAAAATACTTTAGAAAAATAGTTTTTCTAAAAATTTTATCTGTTCTGGTAACCTTAAGCTCTGATACCACGTGTAATACCCCACGTCCATTAATGTCACTCACAAAGGGAATGCATTAACTTCCATGGAGGTTATAAGTGAATATAGAACAGAAAAATTACAACAAGACAGATTATAAGTAGTACTTGGAAATCTAAAACTTCATTTTATTGCAGCGGAAATTAAACATGTTTGTTACATCACAATACCATAAATCAGAGTCATGTACAATATCCATCTTGATAAAGCAAAATACATAATCCCATTACATAAATAGGCATTAAAGAAGATAACAAGCTGGACTTTACTTCAATGGTACAAGCTTCCCAAAGAGAGATGAAGCAATCCAATCAAACTCCACTAGAGCTGGGCCCAACCTGAGGACCTGGAGGGGGAAAAGGATAGAAATGGAGGGGGTCAGACATAAAGTCTGGCGAGTATGATAATTCTAACAATACTATTATCAAAATAACTAGACTAAGGCATAAGCTGGAGAATAAGGAAATGTCTATGAACTATTGGGTATGGAAGAACAGATAAAGATAACGTTAAAGATAACATTAAAGACACACCTAATTACTAACGAATAATTACTACACTGCACCATACCAGTCACCCTCAAAGTTGATCCCGCCTACTTCACTTAGAAGTTATATAAATAGCCTTGCGTACCCCTAGCTGACTACATAGGTGCCGTCTGCCCCTATCTCCACTAGGTGTACCCCATTACCCACTTTCGATCGGCTCCCTACTCGTAGATACCCGTGCTGGCCCCACAGTGGGGTGTATCACTCCCCTAAAGTGGCAACCCGATACAACTGAGAATGCACGGCTTATACCTACACGATGCAACAACGTCTTACCTACCAGCCCGGGTCCACACATGCATATGAAACCCGTTGGACTTGCATTGCCACCGCTACCCCGTTTTGGCCTCTTATAGTCAAGCCCAGTATGCGTGTCCCGTCCTCGACTTGGGTCAAGCCCACAAAGATACGTTTGAGATACTGGATGAAATGGGCCCCCACAAGCTACCACCTAAGCTTGTCACCATTAGTATATCTCATTTAACCCTCTTAGTCATGTTCATCTACATGTGTGTTTGGTTAAGTCTTACTAATCGTATTTCACATGCCACTAAGGGCACTCACTATATTCCTCATGCCACCCAAGGCACCTACTTAACCCCATGTCCCACCTTACATGTTTATTTGGTTAAGTATTACTTAATTCATTCAGGCCATAACCTCATAAAGACCTCTCACATTAGACTGGCATTTATGGCAGCTGGATTTGCCGGGCGGGTTCGGGCAGTCTTACACCATAAAAGAGTCTAACCTCGTGTCTTTACAATTGTTATGCTTTAGTATAGGCCTAGGACCTCTCACACTGGGCTGACATTTGTGACCACTGGATTTGCCGGGCGGGTCCGGGCAGGTTTACGTCACAAACGAGTCCAACCTCGTGTCCTAAGCATTGATTATCACTTTCAATCTTTTACCCCAGTTTTAATAATTCCCTATTCAAGTTATTAATTAACTCCAATTTTAATGATGTCCATAATTGACTCAATTATGGCCATCCACTCATGGCATGCAAAATCATATCAATCGCACCCCAACTTCTTATTATTAAATCCTTAATATTACCCCTACCCCACGTTTATACGTTCGCTTATTCAACGCAGAATATACGTTAGACTCGAATAGTCTAACTCATAACACAAAGATAAATTATCACAACATATAAACAAATAAAATAGTCCAATCATATAGGGGTGAAACTTGCATAAACTACACATGTTAAGGATCTTAAAGGTGTCAACTTGTTAAATGTCACAATTTACATGATATGATCATAACCCAAATTTATATCTAAACTTGCATATGGGGTTTCAGGCAACATAATGATGGTGTGAACTGGCATAGAATTTCACATATGTCATAGCATAATTCTAGATGTCATAATAGATGTCATGGCATATGTTCATAACTTTCACTAATCAACCTAAACTTGCATATGTGACTTGTCATATAGATCAACATAGCCCAAATAGTATCAATATTATGATTTGATTAACATGAACTAATTAGAATAGACAATAACATCATGACTTTAAAGCATGTATGATTTATCACAATTTAGCATAGAAAATTACAACCTATACGATATCATCATAGCATGATTCACAACATATAGGATATCATCATCACATAACATAGAATTTACAACATACATGATAGCATAAGGTTTACAACAACATATATGACAATTCACATCATTCACTCATAATCCATTCATGACCTATTCTAATTAATTTAATAATAATCTTGTTAAGATCATCATACTCACTATTTAGAGGAGAAAGAGAGTCTTGATTTGCTTTAGAAGTTGAGTAGAATTAGGTTTTGGATTAGCTTTTCTTCCTTCTTAGTTGGCGGCAGCTACACTGAGTTCCATGGCGATGGTATGACTGTGGCTGTTCTATTTTTCATGTGAGTTTAGAGTGAGAGACTACCTAGGTATTTAGAGTTTAGGATTTATTTAGACCGTCAGATCAATTTAGAACTAAACTGAACCGTTAAATTTTCCAACTCAGCCCAAAAGACACATCAGCAGCTCAAGATTGGGCTCAGTCAAAACCCTAGCCGCCTGGACAGGTCGACTCCCCAGTCGACCTGGGGGGGGGGGGGGGGTCAACTACCCAGTCGACCTGGGGTGCTGGGCAGGAATTTTCCCGCCTAGCCAGTTTGACTCCGAATTTGAAATTTAAATTTTCTGAAATCTGTTTTGAATTTTCTGAAACTTCCGATGGCCATAACTTCTTCATACGAAGTCCAAATCACGCAAACTCGGACTCTATTTCAACCAGAATTCCGAGACGAACACAATGGCGCAACCGTTTCCCACAATTCTCACGTCTGAGATTAGTTATTCTTTAATTTGTGAATATTAATATTAACAGAATTACGGGGTGTTACAGGATATGTGACATGCATTGTAATCAATCGCTATATTTGGCATAATTTATATGTGAATCACGATTAGGATTTTTGGAGAATATTCTGAACTATGCAAGTTTAACTAAAATTTGGGACATATGTTATATGGTGGATTATGAACATAATTTGGGCATATAAGTTTAGGCTTACTTTATGTATTAGGCAAGATATGTGAATAGGACTTTAAGGAATGTTTAAATCTGCTAAATCTGTTACCTGTTTAATATGTTGAATTGCCTAAACTATTAAATATGTTGAATCGCCTAATCTGCTAATTATGCCTAATCTGCTAAATCTGTTGAGTTGCCTAATCTGCTAAATCTGTTGAACCGCCTGAGCTGCTAAATCTGTTAAATCTGTTGAAAAACTGAATGATTGTAATTTGTGTATGAAAATCCGTAGGCTCGATCTAAGATTGAGTAAAACATGTTAATTTGATTAATCTGCTGCGACTTGAAAAGAAGTCAAATCTGTTAAATTGACATAATTAGTCTGATATTTGTATAATTTGTAATGGAATAAACTGATTATAATAAAAATGTTGAGACACGAGGTTAGACTCATGTTTGCGGTAGAAGCCTACCCGGACATAACCAGCTTAACCAGCAACCCCAAACTGCTAGTATAATGTGAGAGTTCGTAGGCATAACTAAAATATGCTTAGACACGAGGTTAGGTCTGGCTTGTGGCTGAAGTCTGCCTGGAACCGCCCGGCTTATCCAGCGGTTACAAGCTACCGACCTAATGTGAGAGGTCTACGCATTGATATTTAATTAATGCAAATCTGAGATAAATATGATGTCTAAAACGTGTTGGGTGGATAGGGCTAATCCAACTGGACTGATGAATTAATAAACCTGTTTCGTGAATCTGTAGGCCCAATACAAAGTTAGACAATCTGTAAGTCTGTTAAAACTGTACATCTGATCCATTAGTCTGAAAACCTGTTGAATTGATTTTCTGATCGGTGAACTAGTTGATCTGAACTCTATAGGTCTGAAAACTTGTAAACAAGTTAATCTGAAATCCATTAGTCTGGGGACACAAGGTTAGGAGGGAAAATACTTGTGTCGTCTGTTGTTTAGGACCCATATTAGTCAGTAACCCTTTCTGGTATCAAAACTATGACCCAACAGTAGGTAGGGTCCGGGCACGCTTACTGAACTAATTATAAGCGGTTCATTCTGATAATGGCGAGGGGTGTTGATGGTGCGTTCCAACCGGGTCATGTGCGTGCATGGATCCAGGTCTGCCTCTGAGGATGTAAGACGCCGTGACATTTGTAATTAGGTCTGTCTCATTCAAAGGTTGCCACTTTAGGGAGTGATACACCCTTCTGTGGGGCTGGCACATGGTATTTATGTATTAGGGAGCCGATCGCTTGGGGTAGATTTAGCGTACACTTAGTTCTGTCTGTTTCCGTTGGGATACCGTCTGTTTCTGTTGGGTGGTAACACCTGTCTGTTTCTGCGTGGTACCGTCTGTTGGGGTGGTAAAGGCCCATTACTAGTGTACAGCTAATTCTAACATTCTGTTTCCGTAGGGATTATTCTATTTCCGTCTCTGATTCCGTTTATGTACCTTCTGTCGGTTGGGGTGGTAAAGGCACATTACTGGCATTCTGTTTCTGTATAGAATATTCTGTTCTGTTTCTGTTTCAGTTTAGACATTAGGGTAACACCTAATCCTGTTATACTAGTATTAGTGCAGAGAAGTAAGATATAAGTAAGAAGCATAACTTGGGCTATATCATTCTGTTTCTTCTGTTTGCTTAAGTATACCAGTTACGCCTGTTGCTGTTGTCTCTTGTCCAGCTTTATTTTCATGTCATGATATTATTGTCTGTTCATATGCTGAAAGTCACTGGACTTGCCAGACTTTAAGTCTGACCTTGCTTGTTTTCGCCCCTTTTCTTTCATTTCCCCCCACCCCCCGTTTTTAAGGGTGGAAATATAGGAGCTTGATTCGGATTTTCTCTGCTTGAAGTTTCGCTTGGCCTTGGCTCTATCTTTCCATCGCAGTTTATGTTGGGGATTATGACTTTAAAAACTATGCATTCTGAAGGCTTTTGTACAAGATCGATATTTTGTACTTGAATTCTGATATTGTGATTTGAAAAGATGTAACCAAACTTATTTCGGTTTCTATTGTAAAAAAGTTATAAATTTTCCAAGTACTGTTTTATCTATCTTGTAAATTTCTTTTCTGTCTACTAAAACGCTCCATCAAAGTTAAGGCATTCCCTTTGTGAGTGACCTTAACGGAGGTGGGGTGTTACAATTGTCACGAGCCGGGCAGGGAAGGAGGACCATGACCCAGAGTTTTATGTCTCTTCTTGTAACACCCCACCTCCGCTAGAGTCACTCACAAAGGGAATGCACTAGTTTTGGAGTAGCGTTATCGAGGTAAACAAACGCAGAAATATTACAAGATAGAACATAGATAAAACAACGGAAGAATCAAAAGATAAATTTCATTACTTTCAAAAAGAGTCAAAGCCTTTTTCATTCAAAGTACCAAATAGCCAAAGTCATTATTTTCCATTACAATAAATTCTGTCTTGCACAAATAAAGAAGCATAAACTTAAAACATCAAAAGTAGCTTAATTCCCCAAAGCTAGCAGAAATGCAGCCATAGCATAGCTCAAGATCAAATCGTACATGAGCTGAACCGAAAGCAAGCGAAATCCAAGCTAAGTGCTAGAGTTTCCTCCTTGAGAACCGGGGGGGGGGGAACGGAAGAAAAAGAGGCGAAAGAAAAACGGGTCAGTCATAAAGACTGGTAAGTCCAAGTGACTTTCAGCATAAAAACAGATAAGGGTAACATGACATGTATAAACTGAAAGTAAACATACAGATGATGACAAAATAGGCAAGATAGACTAAGATAACATGATAAATCAAGTATAAATCAAGTATAGGATCACGTATTCAAGGTTCGCTACATCAACTCTACTAGAATCCCAAAACTCATGTCTTATATTAATCATGAAATGATCCCTTGGCCCAATATCATGAAATGACCCATTTCTAGGTCCAACGAAATGATGCACTAGTCGATCGGCTCCCTACAAGTTCTAGCTCGTCATGTGTCTGTGTCATACGGCCCTATCACGAATGTAATCACCTGTGCTAGGTCCAACATAGGGTGTATCAAGCCCTATGGTGCCAACCACCGACAGGAATCAAGCATGCACAGATAAACCTACTGATGCCCAATGCCTGCTTTTTCAACTCCGGACTACGTGCACGACCATAACCCGCTTGAACATACACTGGCGCACCAACACAGCCGTCGTTCTGGTCGCTTACAATCAGCCCAGTAATCGTGCCCCACCCTGCCTAGTTCCAGGGTACCATGATACATCTAGTGGGTTACTGCTGAAATGGACCGCGTAACTAGGGTTTCCGTACAACAGTTTAAGTGTTGTCATTTAAATTCGAGACTTAACCCTTATCAGTCTAGCATGTCAAATTGGCTAAGTGTTGTCATTTACGTTCGTGACTTAGCCCTACAATTCACGTGTCAAGTTGGTTAGGTGTTGTCGTTCAAGTTCATGACCTAACCCTACCAATCATGTCTCAAGTTGGTTAAGTGTTGTCTTTCATGTTCATGACTTAACCCTATCATGTGGCATTAATTCATTAATGCACCCCAACCTCTCACATTAGACCTGTTGTTGTGGTCACTGGATATGCCGGGCAGTTCCGGGCAGATTTACACCACAACTCAGTCTAACCTCGGGTTTCAAGCGCGATATGACCAACTACTCACATTGGATCCTATTTTTTGCAGTCACTGGATTTGCCGGGCGGTTCCGGGCAGATTTACACTGCAAACTCAACCCAACCTTGAGTTGGCCATTTTCAAGTTCATTCTAATGTCGTGTCCATGTTCAAGTTTCATGTCATGTTCGTGTCAAGTTTTAAGGCAAGTTTCATGCCCACATCCAGATTCAAGTTATAACAATGTTTATGTCAAGTTTTATGGCGAGTTTCATACCGAATTTCCTATAATTACCAATTTTTTCCAATGTTACCCCGTCTAAATATTAGGCTAACAATCTTAGCCTAACTTTCCGTCCACATGATTTTTGGCATAATATTAGGCTAAAATCTTAACTTAATTTAACGTACACAAAATTTGCATAAAGAAATTCATTAACATGACATAGGTGTAAACTTGGCATTCTTGGCATAGTCAATATGAACACCATAGGTGTGTACTTGCAAAACAATCAACATGAATATCATAGGTGTGAACCTGCAACATAGACTAAACCAACATACATATATGTGAATTTGCAACATAGAATAAATCAACTTACATATATGTGAACTTGCAAATCAATCACGAACATATGAATAAGTGTGAACTTGAAATATGACATAGGTTTAACATATACACATAAACATGTAGATCTAACATTTGGTCACATATGTGATATGATTTCACAACCTAAAACTTGCATAACATGATAAACTACACAACTTGTCATCACGGGTTATACTCCAAGTTCATATACATATGAATGGACTTATTCATTAATTCCCAATTCAACATGATGATAAAATAGAACCACAGGCATAGATCAACATAATAAACATTGCTCTATTATCAATTTATTTCCAAAGCATGCCCTAACTGAATAAATTGATTAAAACATCGCAGGCATAACATTATGAACATGAAAAAGGTTTGAATAATAATCTAGATTCAAGAACACGGATAGATCTAATTTAAATAGAAAAATCCCCAAAATCAAGACAAATAAAGAAAATAGGTCTGAATAGAAAATCAAGCTTAGATCCAATTTCATAGTTATAATTCTATGCAATAACCTTATGGTCATGAATCATAGGTGATTAGCCACAAATGTCCTTGTCATAGTCATAGGAAACAGTCTTGTGTTCATAGTCATAGGCGTAGGCATAGTCTTATGTTCATAGTCATAGGCGTAGGCATAGTCTTATGTTCACGGTCATAGGCGTAGTCTTAGGCCATTAACAATAGTTTCAACATCATAGGCAATATTCCCAATAGTCAAGATCCAAGAAGAAAACAAGAATAGATATGAATCATACATAAATCAATTCCAATTTATAACGTGCCCATATTAGATTTATAGTTTTTATCTAAAAGTAGCTGGAACTTACAGATCGTGGTCTAAGAAATTTAGATGCAGAAGTCAAGTCTAGAAATTTGTCGTTGAATCTTGCTTTGATTGCAGAAGCAAATCCCAAATTCCTAGCCGTAGTCTTCAAGAAATAATCTTCACGATTTATTTTAATTTAATTTATTTTAGAGGAAGAAGAAGAAGCCATGATCATCAAGAGTTTGAGCAGCATAATGTTAGAGAAGAATGGTGTAAAGAGAATGAGGCTAGGAGGCTGTTAATATAGGGTTTCAATTTAATTATAGCCGTTGATGAAGCTAGAAGTAGTCAAGGCCATCCATCTCAAGAGAAGCCAATCAGAAAGTGACAAGTTAGCCCTAATGACACACCAGAGCTCAGAAATTCGACCAGATCCCGACCAGGCCAGCCAGGGCCTGACCAAGCAGGTTTCTGCTAGGCCTGGGCGCACCTGCCAAGTGCGCCAATGCAAAATTGCATGGGCGCACTTCCCAAGTGCGCCAGTGCAATTTTTTTCTGGTGCACTTCCCAAGTGCGCCAGTGCATTCTGGCCCGTTTCTGGTTTTTCTACCTAACTTCGTTCGTCCATATCTTCTTCATACGGTATCCGTTTTACTCAAACTCGGACTCTATTTCAGGAAGAATTCCGAGACGAACGCAATGGAAAAACCCATTTCCATTGATTCTTATTTTAAAAATTAATTCTGCCTTGATTTATGGTTTTAACATGTTATTAAAATTCGGGTTGTTACATTCTCCCCTCCTTAAAGGATTTCATCCCCGAAATCTTCAAGTTTAGAAGAATGCATCCTATCATCCAACTACTCAAAACATCATCCACAAGCAACCATTGTCCTTAAACGATTTCTAATGCTATATGAACATATGCAGAATGTGTGTGTATATGTTCCTTATCTAATGCAAATGATCAGGCCTTATTGATCTTCTTAATGCAAAATATGTTTAGTGCCAAGAATCCAACATGTATGCAAATAGTCCTAGTCACAC
This sequence comes from Allium sativum, assembly GCA_030737875.1. Taxonomy (NCBI): domain Eukaryota; kingdom Viridiplantae; phylum Streptophyta; class Magnoliopsida; order Asparagales; family Amaryllidaceae; genus Allium; species Allium sativum. The sequence goes on from CM060912.1 coordinate 440,421,085, forward strand.
AATCACTATATGTGTGCACAAACATTCATCCATATGCAACATTCACATGATAACAGATTCAGTTTCATCCATAAACAAGTATAAACACTCATGCATATGCAATATGAAAATATGTCTGAGCCGATCTAGTGCCTAATGTGTGTTATGCAACCACAAGCAACCACTTGCGACCATTTGCAACCATTTGCAAACATCAACCATAGCATGTTTCAATCACATGTTCACATCCAAAAGGGTTCTACCTAAGGTTCTCAAGATAGGATTGAGAAGATAAGCAAGATAAAACAAAGCATCTAGGAGAAGAAGTTAAAGATGTACCCCCAGAAGGTCCTGCTTGCGGGGCTTGCCCTTGCTTCTTTGGGCAGTTCTTGCTGATATGTCCAAGCTCACCACATTGAAAGCACGCACCTTTCTTCTTTTTCCTTCTTTTACAATCCTTGATAACATGCCCAACTATGCCACTGAAGTTGCGCTTCCTCTTACCACGTGACTTGTTATTATTGTTGTCGTTGTTCACGCCTCCCTTCTGGAAGTCTTTCTTCCCGTTCTGAGACTCATCCGCCTTAACTTATCACTTCATACCTTTCCTATGTAACATGTTAACAAGCCTCACGGAAACTATCTCCATCGTACGGAAAACCCTCTATGAAGCTAGAAAGAAGATTAGTCGCAGGTAAAAACTACTGCGACTACAGATGGAGAAAAGAAAGAAAAAGATATTCAAACGAGGAAACAAAGGATAGTGCTAATGGCTTTTGGGTAATAGCCTTTAAATAAAACAAGACTTTTCTTGAAAAATGATTCTTTGTAAACAATTTTGAAAATAATTTTAGAAGGTTTTCTAAAAACTTTTGCCTAGTCTGGTAACCTTCTGCTCTGATGCCAAATGTAACACCCCACCTCCGCTAGGGTCACTCACAAAGGGAATGCACTAGTTTTGGAGGAGTGTTATCGAGGTAAACAAACACAGAAATATTACAAGATAGAACATAGATAAAACAATGGAAGAATCAAAAGATAAATTTCATTACTTTCAAAAAGAGTCAAAGCCTTTTTCATTCAAAGTACCAAATAGCCAAAGTCATTATTTTCCATTACAACAAAATCTGTCTTGCACAAATAAAGAAGCATAAACTTAAAACATCAAAAGTAGCTTAATTCCCCAAAGGTAGCAGAAATGCAGCCATAGCATAGCTCAAGATCAAACCGTACATGAGCTGAACCGAAAGTAAGAGAAATCCAAGCTAAGTGCTAGAGTTTCCTCCTTGAGAACCGGGGGGGGGGGGGGGGAGGAAGAAAAAGAGCCGAAAGAAAAACGGGTCAGTCATAAAGACTGGTAAGTCCAAGTGACTTTCAGCATAAAAACAGGTAAATGTAACATGACATGTATAAACTAGAAGTAAACATACGGATGATGACAAGATAGGCAAGATAGACTAAGATAACATGATAAATCAAGTATAAATCAAGTATAGGATCACGTATTCAAGGTTCGCTGCATCAACTGTACTAGAATCCCAAAACCCATGTCTTATATTAATCATGAAATGATCCCTTGGCCCAATATCATGAAATGACCCATTTATAGGTCCAACGAAACGATCCACTAGTCGATCGGCTCCTTACAAGTTCTAGCTTGTCATGTGTCTGTGTCATACGACCCTATCACGAATGTAGTCACCTGTGCTAGGTCCACCATAGGGTGTATCAAGCCCAATGGTGCCAACCACCGACAGGAATCAAGCATGCACAGATAAACCTACTAATGCCCAATGCCTGCTTTTTCAACTCCGGACCACGTGCACGACCATAGCCCGCTTGAACCTACACTGGCGCACCAACATAGCCATCGTTCTGGTCGCTTACAATCAGCCCAGTAATCGTGCCCCACCCTGCCTAGTTCCGGGGTACCATGATACATCTAGTGGGTTACTGCTGAAATGGACCTCGTAACTAGGGTTTCCGTCCAGCAGGTTAAGTGTTGTCATTTAAATTCGAGACTTAATTATCAGTTTAGCATGTCAAATTGGCTAAGTGTTGTCATTTAAGTTCGTGAGTTAGCCCTACAATTCATGTGTCAAGTTGGTTAGGTGTTGTCATTCAAGTTCATGACCTAACCCTACCAATCATGTCTCAAGTTGGTTAAGTGTTGTCTTTCATGTTCATGACTTAACCCTATCATGTGGCATTAATTCATTAATGCACCCCAACCTCTCACATTAGACCTGTTGTTGTGGTCACTGGATATGCCGGTGGGTTCTGGGCAGATTTACACCACAACTCAGTCTAACCTCGGGTTTCAAGCGCGATATGACCAACTACTCACATTGGATCCTATTGTTTGCAGTCACTGGATTTGCTGGGCGGTTCCGGGCAGATTTACACTGCAAACTCAACCCAACCTCGAGTTGGCCATTTTCAAGTTCATTCTAGTGTCATGTCCATGTTCAAGTTTCATGTCATGTTCATGTCAAGTTTCAAGGCAAGTTTCATGCCCACATCCAGATTCAAGTTATAACAATGTTTATGTCAAGTTTCATGGCGAGTTTCATACCAAGTTTCCTATAATTACCAATTTTTCCAACGTTACCCCGTCTAAATATTAGGCTAACAATCTTAGCCTAACTTTCCGTCCGCATGATTTTTGGCATAATATTAGGCTAAAAACTTTGCCTAATTTAACGCACACAAAATTTGCATAAACAAATTCATTAACATGACATAGGTGTAAACTTGGCATTCTTGGCATAGTCAATATGAACACCATAGGTGTGTACTTGCAAAAAAATCAACATGAATATCATAGGTGTGAACTTGCAACATAGAATAAACCAACATACATATATGTGAATTTGCAACATAGACTAAATCAACTTACATATATGTGAACTTGCAAATCAATCACGAACATATGTATAAGTGTGAACTTGAAATATGACATAGGTTTAACATATACACATAAACATGTAAATCTAACATTTGGTCACATATGTGATATGATTTCACAACCTAAAACTTGCATAACATGATAAACTACACAACTTGTCATCACGGGTTATACTCCAAGTTCATATACATATGAATGGACTTATTCATTAATTCCCAATTCAACATGATGATAAAATAGAACAACAGGCATAGATCAACATAATAAACATTGCTCTATTATCAATTTATTTCCCAGACATGACCTAACTGAATAAATTGATTAAAACATCGTAGGCATAAAATTATGAACATGAAAAAGGTTAGAATAATAATCTAGATTCAAGAACATGGATAGATCTAACTTGAATAGAAAAATCCCCAAAATCAAGACAAATAAAGAAAATAGGTCTGAATAGAAAATCATGCTTAGATCCAATTTCATAGTTATAATCCTAGGGAATAACCTCATGGTCATGAATCATAGGTGATTAGCCACAAATGTCCTTGTCATAGTCATAGGCAACAATCTTATGTTCATAGTCATAGGCGTAGGCATAGTCTTATGTTCACAGTCATAGGCGTAGGCATAGTCTTATGTTCACGGTCATAGGCGTAGTCTTAGGCCATTAACAATAGTTTCAACGCCGTAGGCAATATTCCCAATAGTCAAGATCCAAGAAGAAAACAAGAATAGATATGAATCATACATAAACCAATTACAATTTATAACATGCCCATATCAGATTTATATTTTTTATCTAAAAGTAACTGGAACTTACAGATCGTGGTCTATAAGAAATTTAGATGCAGAAGTCAAGTCTAGAAATTTGTCGTTGAATCTTGCTTTGATTGCAGAAGCAAATCCCTAATTCCTAGCCGTAGTCTTCAAGAAATAATCTTCACGATTTATTTTAATTTAATTTATTTTAGAGGAAGAAGAAGAAGCCATGATCATCAAGAGTTTATGCAGCATAAGGTTAGAGAAGAATGGTGTAAAGAGAATGAGGCTGTTTATTTAGGGTTTCAATTTAATTATAGCCGTCGACGAAGCTAGAAGTAATCAAGGCCATCCATCTCAAGAGAAGCCAATCAGAAAGTGACAAGTTAGCCCTAATGACACACCAGAGCTCATAAATTCGACCAGAACCCGACCAAGCCAGCCCGGGCCTGACCAAGCAGGTTTCTGCTCGGCCTGGGCGCACCTGCCAAGTGCGCCAATGCAAAATTGTATAGGCGCACTTCCCAAGTGCGCCATTGCATTTTTGTTCTGGCGCACTTCCCAAGTGCGCCAGTGCATTCTGGGCCGTTTATGGTTTTTCTGCCTAACTTCGTTCGTCCATATCTTCTTCGTACGATATCCGTTTTACACAAACTCGGACTCTATTTCAAGCAGAATTCCGAGACGAACGCAATGGAAAAACCCATTTCCCTTGATTCTTATTTTAAAAATTAATTCTGCCTTAATTTATGGTTTTAACATGTTATTAAAATTCGGTTTGTTACATTCTCCCCTCCTTAAAGGATTTCGTCCCCGAAATTTTCAAGTTAAGAAGAATGCATCCTATCATCCAATCATCCATCTACTGAAAACATCATCCACAAGCAACCATTGTCCTTAAACGATTTCTAATGCTATATGAACATATGCAGAAAGTGTGTGTATATGTTCCTTATCTAATGCAAATGATCAGGCCTTATTGATCTTCTTAATGCAAAATATGTTTAGTGCCAAGAATCCAACATGTATGCAAATAGTCCTAGTCACATAAACACTATATGTGTGCACAAACATTCATCCATATGAAATATTCACATGATAACACATTCAATTTCATCCATAAACAAGTATAAACACTCATGCATATGCAATATGAAAATGTGTCTGAGCCGATCTAGTGCCTAATGTGTGTTATGCAACCACGAGCAACCACTTGCGACCACTTGCAACCATTTGCAAACATCAACCATAACATGTTTCAATCACATGTTTACATCCAAAAGGGTTCTACCTAAGGTTCTCAAGATAGGATTGAGAAGATATGCAAGATGAAACAAAGCATCTAGGAGAAGAAGTTAAAGATGTACCCCCAGAAGATCCTGCTTGCGGGGCTTGCCCTTGCTTCTTAGGGCAGTTCTTGCTGATATGTCCAAGCTCACCACATTGAAAGCACGCACCTATCTTCTTTTTCCTTCTTTTACAATCCTTGATAACATGCCAAACTATGCCACAGAAGTTGCGCTTCCTCTTACCATGTGACTTGTTATTATTGTTGTTGTTGTTCTTGCCTCCCTTCTGGATGTCTTTCTTCCCGTTCTGAGACTCATCCGCCTTAACTTATCACTTCATACCTTTCCTATGTAACATGTTAACAAGCCTCACGGAAACTATCTCCATCGTACGGAAAACCCTCTACGAAGCTAGAAAGAAGATTAGCCGCAGGTAAAAACTACTGCGACTACAGATGGAGAAAAGAATGGAAAAGAGATTCAAACGAGGAAACAAAGGATAGTGCTAATGGCTTTTGGGGAATAGCCTTTAAATAAAACAAGATTTTTCTTGAAAAATGATTCTTTATAAACGATTTTGAAAATAATTTCAGAAGGTTTTATAAAAAAATTTGCCTAGTCTGGTAACCTTCTGCTCTGATGCCAAATGTAACACCCCACCTCCGCTAGGGTCACTCACAAAGGGAATGCACTAGTTTGGGAGGAGCGTTATCCAGGTAAACAAACACAGAAATATTACAAGACAGAACATAGATAAAACAACGAAAGAATCAAAAGATAAATTTCATTACTTTCAAAAAGTGTCAAAGCCTTTTTCATTCAAAGTACCAAATAGCCAAAGTCATTATTTTCCATTACAACAAATTCTGTCTTGCACAAATAAAGAAGCATAAACTTAAAACATCAAAAGTAGCTTAATTCCCAAAAGCTAGCAGAAATGCAACCATAGCATAGCTCAAGATCAAACCGAACTTGAGCTGAACCAAAAGCAAGCGAAATCCAAGCTGAGTGCTAGAGTTTCCTCCCTGAGAACCTGGGGGGGGGGGGAACGGAAGAAAAAGAGGCAAAAGAAAAACGGGTCAGTCATAAAGACTGGTAAGTCCAAGTGACTTTCAGCATAAAAACAGATAAGGGTAACATGACATGTATAAACTGAAAGTAAACATACAGATGATAACAAGATAGGCAAGATAGACTAAGATAACATGATAAATCAAGTATATGATCACGAATTCAAGGTTCGCTGCATCAACTGTACTAGAATCATAAAACCCATGTCTTATATTAATCATGAAATGATCCCTCGGCCCAATATCATGAAATGACCCATTTCTAGGTCCAACGAAATGATCCACTAGTCAATCGGCTCCCTACAAGTTCTAGCTCGTCATGTGTCTGTGTCATACGGCCCTATCACGAATGTAGTCACCTGTGCTAGATCCACCATAGGGTGTATCAAGCCCTATGGTGCCAACCAACGGCATGAATTAAGCATGCGCACATAACCTACTGATGCCCAATTCTTTCTTTTTCAACTCCGGACCACGTGCACGACCATAACCCGCCTGGACCTACACTGGCGCACCAACACAGCCGTCGTTCTAGTCGCTTACAATCAGCCCAGTAATCGTGCCCCACCCTGCCTAGTTCCAGGGTACCATGATACATCTAGTGGGTTACTGCTGAAATGGACCGCGTAACTAGGGTTTCCGTCCTGTAGGTTAAGTGTTGTCATTTAAATTCGAGACTTAATTATCTGTCTAGCATGTCAAATTGGCTAAGTGTTGTCATTTAAGTTCGTGACTTAGCCCTACAATTCATGTGTCATGTGGGTTAGGTGTTGTCGTTCAAGTTCATGACCTAACCCTACCAATCATGTCTCAAGTTGGTTAAGTGTTGTCTTTCATGTTCATGACTTAACCCTATCATGTCGCATTAATTCATTAATGCACCCCAACCTCTCACATTTGACCTGTTGTTGTGGTCACTGGATATGACGGGCGGTTCCGGCCAGATTTACACCACAACTCAGTCTAACCTCGGGTTTCAAGCGCGATATGACCAACTACTCACATTAGATCCTATTGTTTGCAGTCACTGGATTTGCCGGGCGGTTCCGGGCAGATTTACACAGCAAACTCAACCCAACCTCGAGTTGGCCATTTTCAAGTTCATTCTATTGTCATGTCCATGTTCAAGTTTCATGTCATGTTCGTGTCAAGTTTCAAGGCAAGTTTCATGCCTACATCCAGATTCAAGTTATAACAATGTTTATGTCAAGTTTCATGGCGAGTTTCATACCGAATTTCCTATAATTAACAATCTTAGCATAACTTTCCGTCCACATGATTTTTGGCGTAATATTAGGCTAAAAACTTAGCCTAATTTAACGTACACAAAATTTGCATAAAGAAATTCATTAACATGACATAGGTGTAAACTTGGCATTCTTGGCATAGTCAATATGTACACCATAGGTGTTTACTTGCAAAACAATCAACATGAATATCATAGGTGTGAACTTGCAACATAGACTAAACCAATATACATATATGTGAATTTGCAACATAGACTAAATCAACTTACATATATGAGAACTTGCAAATCAATCACGAACATATGAATAAGTGTGAACTTGAAATATGACATAGGTTTAACATATACACATAAACATGTAGATCTAACATTTGGTCACATATGTGATATGATTTCACAACCTAAAACTTGCATAACATGATAAACTACACAACTTGTCATCACGGGTTATACTCCAAGTTCATATACGTATGAATGGACTTATTCATTAATTCCCAATTCAACATGATGATAAAATAGAACCATAGACATAGATCAACATAATAAACTTTGCTCTATAATCAATTTATTTCCAAGGCATGACCTAACTGAATAAATTGATTAAAACATCGCAGGCATAACATTATGAACATGAAAAAGGTTTGAATAATAATCTAGATTCAAGAACACAGATAGATCTAACTGTACACGTAGTAAATGGGTGAGCGTGAAATGGCGTATAACTCATATGAAAGCCAAACTGTACACAAGATAATTGATTCACAAGTCATATCCCTACAATTCATATGATGGCATAAAAGATCTAAAGTAGGGCAACAATAATAACACATCCCAATGATAGACTTGAAATCTTTGGTTTTCAGACTATTTCAGTAAATAAAGTGGTTTAATTATAAATATAACTTTATATATTCATTTTAGTCCAATCTCAATTCCTTCTATTTTTATGTAAACTCTACACAAAAATAGGAATCTCGATTCCATGTAGTTTACAACACCTAAATCTATTATTTTATGGAAAAACCGTGACTTAACTAAATATGATTTACCGTACCTTAATCCACAAGTTTCATATGAGTCTAGTTTTTGAAATCGAAGAGGAAAGAAAGTGAAACAAATTATACTTTGATTTAAATGGAGAAATAAGATCAAAATTCCCTTTTTATTTACATCAATAATTGTAATAATCTTTGTTTTTGCGATTACTTATAATAATAATAGTAAATTATAATTTGTTTTTGAGAAACTAAATATTATTTGGAGGTGATAATTTAAATAATTATCAAATTAAAAATTCTATAGTAATTTTTATGTTAACCTATGGAAATTTAGAGAAAATAATTATTTAATCATTAAGATGATTAAATAATTGGCTTTAGGTGAATGACGTGGTTAAATTAAAATAAATAAATTTAAATGTAGAAAATGAAGTTTGGGAAACTTTATAATGTGTAATTTTTGATCAAATACGAGCTTATAAGATTTTTATTATGTTGTATTTCAACAAATTGCAATATGTATATGTATAAAATGCATTTTAATGCCAAATTGTGTATATGAAATTTAATTAAGTGGTAAACAAAATATAAAATATAATTATTGGTTGAAAATCAATATTTTAAGGACAAAATAGTTTTAATATAATTATACATTAATTTATGTCAAAACATTATGTTTTGTATAATTTTAGTACTAAGTTATAGTTTTATACAAATAAAAGTGTAAAATGAATATTTAATTGGAAAATGTTAATTTTTGTTTCAACAAGTTGAAATATTATTAAAATGTTAACATAAGACGTCAAAATAGGTGAAATACGTGTTAAAGTTTAGCTTAATTAAGTAAACTAATCACTATTAACCCTTAATGGACCTTTAAGCAAGCCCAAATTAAGTTGATTAAGGAAGAAATATCTAGAGAAAACTAGAACTAGTACGTACATTCCCTAAGTAACATATCTTCTTCTTTCTTTCCAAAGCTACGGTAGAAGAGAAATTGTAAATTTCTGTCAAAAATTCAAATCCTAACTACGAACTTAAATTAAAAGTTAGAAATAAGTTTCTGTACAAAAATTAAACGGGTAATCTTCTCAAAACCATGGATGTATTTTATTTTGTCCTAGATTTATGGTATTTTATTCATTTTATGTTCAATCCTGGTTGCATATCTCTGTATCTTCTTCTATTGTTTGCTAAAGCCAGTTTCAAGTGCAAAAGCTTTGCTCTTCTTCTCAAATTCTCCTAAATATCATTTCTTAAGCTAAAATTGGTGAAATATTCTCACACTATCTAGTTTATCAGTAAGTATTGATGATATATAGATGTTTCACCAAGTTTTCATGACTTTGTAAACGCAAAACTTAGTTTTATGTTTTAAATGAAAAACTTATTGTCTATCCTATTTTGTGATGTTTTATCTCCCTTGTTTCTTAATGAAATCATGTCCAATCTTTTCTAGATGTTAGGCTTGCTGCTGATCTATATCCTGCTAATATTCAAGTCAATTTGACCTTCGTAACCTGTCAAAATAATGCTTCAAACTATGAATTAGAGCAATGTAAGCTCCTATTGAAATTCTCGGTTGACCTTAACCTCATAATGGTCAGACTACAGGTCGACCCATATCATAGACAGTTCGACCACTAGGTCGATCAAGAGCATATGATGGTCGACCTCTATAGTATTATGGATGCAAGCATTTTTTCCTATATGTTGAAGTTTATACTTATTATTTATGAATGTTTTCTTAAGCAATTACTATTGATTTACAAAATCTTTTTCGATGTTGTTTTCCTAAGGCTTGATCCTATAATGGGTGAGCTAACCTTACCATGAATTTGTACTTCAGATCGTTCAGGTTCTATGTGAATTTTATGTGTTGATTTCATGAACGGTTTTGTGTATTTGTTGACACTATGCACATTTTTCATAAATTGGGCTTTGAAGGGATTTCTATATATAAATTATCGCTTCAAGATAAATGTTTTCATGATTTTGTTCTAAAAATAAATTTGTCTCAAATCTATATAATATACAACATTTTCCAATATATATAGATTTTCAAAGGAACGATTTAAATGATTTTCAAAGTCATTTTATAAACTTGGTTTCTCGAACCAGATATTTTCAAATATATAAAACTACATGTTTTTGCACTCTTCGAGAAGACGAGAATGTGATTTAAACGATATAATAAGTCACATAGTATATGACATATAAGTTAGTCATATCGGTTAATTCTAGACTCGTTGCTTGAAGATATTTACAGTGTGAAGTACGCTAATTAATAGTAAATCGATTTGTGAAACATATGATATGGGACATATTTTTTTCACCATTCCGATTACTTTTCAGAAGTCTATAACACACGATTGTTGTTTTTTGTTGCTAGTACTTACCCCAAAGGAGGGAGCTAAACCGGGGGGGGGGGGGGTCTTATATACATTTTCAATTGACAAAGATGGGGATGGGAGGGGTCAAGTTACACTTGGCTGGAGGGGAGGGTTCATAATGTTAGGTGCTTGAATATGTATAGTCTTGGCAAAGCTGGGGGAGCTATATAGCTGATGCACGTGCTATTTGTTGATTTGGATCCACTTTTGATGATATTGTTGAATTTATCTTTATACTTTCCTTTTTGTTCCAATTTATGATGCTATTGTTGGTTCTCTAAAATACTTCACCGTCATTGTTCTTAAAGTTGACTTCATTCATATAGCCTTGAACTATCACGATGCTTATATACACATATGTTGATAACATTATGTTGCTTTTGAACACTTACACATGTTTTATATATTGATGTTGTTCTATTCAATTGGGGTTTTAAATATGTAAATGCTTAATCCTTATACTTAAGCCTTGCAGGTTGATATTGGTGTCATTTATGAAACCATTATATAATTCTTAGTTGTACCTTATCTCATGAATCTTATTGTAACACCCTGAATTTTTGAATAATCGAATCAACTAAATTAAAGAATAATTAATCTCAGATGTGAGAATTAAGGGAAACGGGTTGCGCCATTATGTTCATCTCGGAGTTCTGGTTGAGATAGAGTCCGAGTTTGCGCAAATTGGATTCCGTATGAAAAAGATATCTTTAAATTAAATATTGCAGCAAAACATGAAAAAAAAGAATGTGAAAAGAATAAATGTTTAGCATTGTTCTAAGGTTTGTAAGCAAAAGACTAGTAGCTCATTTGGTTGGAACACGTGACTTGCATACAAGGGGTACAGAGTTCGATTTCCGCCAGCGCCATATTTTTGTTTTAGGGGAATGGCTTAAAATGGCTTAGTGTAAACACAGTTCAAAAAGTGGTTTAGTGTGAAAATGGGTAATTGGGAAGATAGATACAAAGAAAAAGAAAAAAAAAATATAGAATATATATATATATATAGAATATATATACATACATACATATATATATATGACGTGTACGCATCATGTGGCGTATGTGGCGCATTTTTGGTTGTCAATGATTGTTTTTTTATGTGGTCTTCTTTGATTGGCTTTTATGACAAATTAAAGGTAAGACATATTTATGCATGTATAAATGGATATTTGTATATAGGTAATTAATGTATACGGTAAAAGGCTGAATATGTAATTAACAATAATAGATTTATAATTTACATATAAATATGAAGGATAAACATGAAAATTACATGGCATAGATTGGTTCATGAAATGTTATATTTAGTATACCATTAATTGTGAGCATAATTAAAAATATAATTATGGAATAATTAAAATGGGAATAATTTACATATGGAATTTGTCATAAATAAGAAATATGTAAATTATAGAAAAAAATGAACATTTAACACACTGTGCTGAGTCATTAGGGCTGAGGTGTCACCCTATCTTGTTTGGATGGTTCAGGTTGCTTCAAGGTTGATTGGATGGCCTAAATTAATCCTAAACTCTATAAAAACACCTCTAAACTCAAACCCTAAAATTAAAACAAAATTAGATTCATGGCCTCCATGCCGTCACCTAGCAACTCAGCATAGCCGCCACCAATTAAAGAGGAAGAAAGCTAGTCTAAATCAATCCATTTCAACTTTAACAACGAATCTTCTTCAAGGGAAAGCTATTACAACTTCAGAACTCAGAATTCAGAATTGGGAGTGATACACCCCACTGTGGGACCAGCACGAGTATCTACGAGTTAGGGAGCCGATCGAATGTGGAAGGTAGTGGGCATGATTAGTGGAGATAGGAGCAGGCGGCACCTATGACAGCCGCTTGGAGTACAGCTACCATATTATGAATATTGTAATTAGAATGGGGAGGGTAGTAGGTACCACTAGTGGAGATAGGAGCCGGCGGCACCTATGACAACATCTAGGGGTACACGAAACTACCATTATTATTATCACTTATGTTCAGTAGGCAGGATCAACCTTAGGGTGACTAGTGGTGGTGCAGTATACTAGTGGTGGTGCAGTATAGCAATTATCTCATAGTGTTTGTGTAGTTTAGTAATTATCTTACAGTGGGTTAAATGTGCTTTAATGATATCGTTGTTCATCCTGTTTCCTTGTTTACTCTGCCATACTCAATGGTTCATGGTCATTTCCTGATTTTCCAACTTATGCCTTAGCCTAGTTAATTTGGTGATTGTATTGTTAAAGTTATCGCACTCGCCAGACTTTATGTCTAACCCCCTTTGTTTCCTCCTCTTTTCTTCCTTTTCTCCCCCTAGGTGCTCAGGTTGGAACTAGCACCAGTGGAGCTTGATTTTGGACAGTTGTGCTTCTTGCTTTTAGAAGATTGCTTGGATCGCTGAAATAAAGTTCAGCCTCTCTTTTATTTATGGCTATTTTGTATTGGGAATTATGTCTTTCAATTTATGTACTTTGATTTAGTCAAGATGGATATTATGTACTTGGCTCTGGTTATGATGATGTAATCAAACATATGTATTTTCTGCTGCAATGAAATAAGGTTTTTAATTTTTCAAGTACTGTTTATATTTGTCTTGTTGTTAAGTTTCTGTTCTATACTCACTTAAAACGCTCCATAGAAGTTAATGCATTTCCTTTGTGAGTGACATTAATGGACATGGGGTGTTACACTTATGTTGTACTAAGTTTAATATAATCTTTCTCTACTTATGAAGAGTTATCAATGTGATGGTATACTTCTTCTGTCATGATCTACTCAGTGCTCACTATCAAACTAGAATGGTTGGTGTATTTTATATACTTAGGCCAGATCGAGTCATTTCAAGTTAGCACATGTTGCAGGTACTTGCTTATCATGTTTCTGCTACAGACGTCCAATCATCTTTTTGATTCTTTTTTTGGCAAGGCTTCCTTTTGGATTCTTAAACGTAAGTTGGGCCAGTTGTCTAAATGTTTACTTTCATAATCTGATATATGTACATATTATTTTATTGGATATGTTTTCTTATATATTGTGGTTTATATAACCACCTATGTAAGTCACTATGTATTGTACTTGATTTATATATGTGATTGTATTTGCTCTTCTGTGATCTGTGACATTTATTATTATTATGTGTTGTTCTGAATTGATTTAATAGTCATCTTAATATTGTAGTAAACAATAATTAAGTATGTCGATCCTCTTAAGGAAAAAAACAAGCACCACATCGATTTAATTGATACCTTTTTAATACAAGACTCATGGATGGTCGCTTCTCACCAGCTTCATTCTGCGTACTAGTAGACAACATAACCTAGTAATACTCTTTGTTAGTGTGGGTCTAAAGGTGGGCATCACAACTTGGTATCATAGATGAATTAAGAACAAAATTTGATAAATAGAAAATAGTTTACATATTACAGTACATTGAAGTTTAATATTAGTGTAACATCATCCCTAATTGAAGTTATTCCTAATCATACCCTTAACTTTTTCATGTCCTTTTGGGGTAGATGTTAGTAGGAGTATATGTAGGAATGTAAATTTTAAATTCCATAATATTCCATATCGAGTTCAATTAACGATATCGCACATCTATTAATAATCAATATCTTATCTTCTACTTTCAATATATGGCTAGAAGAGGTAGAGACCTTTATTCTGCTTTGAGCCGTCTAGTGAACTGCATCTAGAATGTATATACATGTCTACTGATTAGATTTTCGAGCTTATTCAGAGCACTCAACCTCAAGCTCTAGCTCATTATTCTCCTTCACGCAAATCCACATTTATGCGTATGTGTAGTGACCTTACCCATCTTATAGGAAAGCTGTTCAAAGGCTCCAAGTCTATATTGGAGGTTCAGGTGTACCTTCGTACATACTAGCATATCTGAGATCGATGAGTCTACCCATGAGTGGAAACAGTTAAGAGAGCATTTCGAGCTCTGGTTCGTGCCTGAGTCTGAGAAGGCAATCCTATCCCAACATTTCCTTGACTTGAAGAAAAGGAAGTCGACTATTTTTTAGTATGTTGCGTCTTTCCAGGACTTATCCAAATAAGGTCTCAAGCATATTGTCACTTCCTATAAGAAGAATCTTAAGTTTGTTTCTAGCCTTAAGAATATTTTAAGAAATCTCTAATGCTTCATCTTAATCTATCTTTTGAGGAGCTTGTAGACTCGGCTCTTCACCTCGAAGCATGCAAGAATGAGAGGGAAAGTCGTGATGGGACTGACAAGAACTTGAATTAGAAGAAGTTTCCCTTTCATAAGTCGAAGCCCTTTAACCAGAATCAGAAGAAGAATTATGTTGGTTCTATCTCTCAACCCAGTGTAGCACCTCCTAGCAAGATGGGATTACACAACTGTGGCGCCATTGATCATTCGATTCGTAGTTGTCCTAATCCCCACATATGACATTATTGCTAGAAGGAGGGGCATTGGTCGCCTTCATGCCTTATATCTCCTATGAATGCTAAGTCCAGTCAACTCAATGCAGTAGATGCTTTTAGTGGTTTATCTCATCCTCAAATTGTGCCTCGTTCTATTCTTGAGGGGTCTTTACTATTCCATGAACGTTCGGTTCAATTTTTATTTGATATAGGTGTGTCACATTCATTAATAATTAAGGAACTCATTGATGTTATTTCTTTGGATTTGACTTGTTTAATGACTTTATTGCATATTACGAACCTATCAACGATCGACAAACCTTAGTATATTATGTAAGGACACTAAGATATCTATTTATGGATGTTGTTTCCATGCCTATCTACGCATGATTCGTTTCGTTGGTTTTGACATGATATTGGGTATGGATTGGCACATTCAATACCAGGCCCCTATCCTTTGTTCCGATAGAGTCCTTTAACTTAGACATTTTGATTCGCTTAGTTAGCTATCTCTTATTCTTTGGGATGTCGATTACGTGTATGAAGTATCTTTATATGCTCTTGAGTCTCCAGATGAGGATGAAATATATCGAATTCCATTCATTGTAATTTTGTTGATACCTTTGAGCCTGTTTCAGGTTTGCCACCCAAGCGAGCGGCTGATTCCACATCAACCTTATTACGAGTGTACAACTAGTTAGTCGGTCTCCTATAAGGATGTCGACTAAAGAGAATGAGGAACATAAGAAGCAACTATTAGTGCTTGAAGCTAAATAGTTTATCACGTATAGTTCTTCACTATAAGGAGCCATAGTAGTATTCATGAAGAAGCTTGGTGGAACTCTTAGGTTTTGCTTCAATTACCACGAGCTTAATGAGTCGACCAACAAAAACCATTAGGTTACTGAGGATCGATGAAATGTTCAATTATTTGAGTGGCATTAAGGTATTTTATCAGCTCGACGATGCTATAGGATTTCACCAATTGCGAATTGCGGAGTGAAGAATTCCTTTCATAGCATTTTAAACTCGATATTGTTCATATCAGTGGCTCGTCATGTCGTTCGGGTCGACAAGCACTCCATCTTATTTCGCCAATCTTATGAATCGAGTACTCCTATAATACCTTGATAAGTTCGTCTTGGTTTTCATCAACGACATCCTTCCTTATTCTTAGTCCGAGGATAATAATGCTCGACACATGAGGATTGTATCGAGTATTCTTTTTAATCATCAGGTAAAGACCAAATTCTCTAAGTGCAACTTTTTAGAGAATGAGGTCAAATTTTTAGGCCATGTAGTATCTTCTGATCGCATTTCAATCGAGAGGTTGGAGAACATTTAAGAGACCTATGGTTTCATTCGATTGACGGATTATTACTGCCGACTCATTGAGAATTTTTCCCATATCGTGCTTCCTCTTACTATCCTTATAAGAAAAGGTGTTCATTATATTTAGTCAAACAAATTCGAAGATTCCTTTGAGAAATTGAAGGATCTGCATACCCATGAACTTAATCTAATGGTTCTCGAAGGGAACCAGATCTTATCATCTACACCAGTGTTAGTGGATGTGGCATCGATGCCGTGCTTGTGCAGTTATATTGGGTGGTTTCCTAAGCTTCTAGGAAATTGCATCTAAATGGGATTTAGTATGCTACCCACAATTTAGTGTTAAACGTCATTGTCTTTGCTTTAAAGATATGTCATATTTATTTATTAGGCGAGCATTTCATTATCTACACCAATCATACATCTTAAATATCTATTCACCTAAAAGTAGGTCAACATGCGACAATAACTTTGGCTTGAATTCCTTGCTTCCTATGACTTCGATATCCAGTATACTCTTGGAAATGGAATCGAGTTGATGACCCATTGAGTCATAGGAAGAGAACTATAGTTTCCATGATGCTAGAAGAGTGGAACGTCTTAGAGAATCTTTCTTATTATGATATTCGAGATCCTGCTCCATCTTCTGATTCTCCTATGTTATTATTCAACATGGATGCATGATCAAGCCCACTAGATCGTATTTTCAAGTCATGGTGGCAAGATCCGTATCTTGTATCTCTTATTCGACATTGTACGTTTGAGTCACATGATGATGGGTCAAGGGATTTTAGCATCGGTATACATGGTTGTCTTTATAAGAAGAATAAATTGGTGGTGCTTTTCTATTTTTGATCTTAGATTGAACATTCTTGTTGATTATCACCGTGCAACAAGATGCATACTGATATATGTTGCCTATATTATTAGGATGGCATAAAGCAGACGTGGCAAGTTATGCGAGTAACTGCATGAATTGTTAGCTCTTTAAGGCCGAACATCAATGGCCCAGTGGACTTCTTCGCCTTTGAGGTCCCATTGTGGAAGTAGGATTAATTTCTATGGATTTCATCGATGAATTAACTCGTTTAAGGTTGGGTCATTGTATAATTTGGGTGATAATGGATCATCTTACTAAGTCCTCAAATTTCTGTCCTATTAAGTCTAATAAGACGACATCTCTTTTATCAAAGTTTTATACTAAGGAAGTCATGAGACCACATTATATTCCTAGTTATATTATTTGTGACTATGATCCACTATTTATTATTAGCTTTTGGTAGAGTTTTCAGAATGCTTTGGATACAAAACTTAACTTCAGCAACACAAGCGATGACCACCCACAATTTGATAGGGAGACTGAATAGGTGAATCGTATCTTAGAAGACTCGATTCTTGCCTGCATTCTTAATTTTAGCGATTCTTGTGAGGATCATCTTCCTCTTGTCGAGTTTACTTATAATAACAACTATAATTCTAGTATCAATATGGATCCTTTTGAAGCTTTATACGTAAGGTCGTATCGATCACCTTCATGTTGCTATAAACCAAGAAAAACCGATATTGGCCCCCGACTCTATTAGATAGTCTTTTGAGAAGATTATTCTTCTTTAAGATATAATGAAAGAGGCGTAGGGTCACCAGAAATCCAGTGCGGATAATCATAGGAAGCTCTCGAGTTATCTGTCAGTGTTTCTGTTTATATTGTGCATCTCCTTTGAAAGGAATGGTATGCTTCAGTCAGACTAGGAAATTGGTTCCCCAATACATAAGGCCATTTCTTATCACTGAGAGTATCAATCCTGTAGCTTATCGAGTAACACTTCCATCCCGGTTTGCTAGTGTTCATGATGTGTTTCAAGTATCTCAGTTGTAGACGTGTCTATGTGATTCGGTTTCCATTGTTGATTCTCTGTTTTTGAGAAGCTTGAGGTCCCACCAGATCTATCTATTGTTCAACATCCAGTGTGTGTACTCGCTTTGGAGGTTAAATACCTTCAGAAAAAGATTGCGATGCTCGTGAAGGTTAAATGGTCCGAAAATCCCAATGACTGCACTTGGAAAACAAAAGAACCGATCAAGTGATCCTGTGCTTTTTTTTATCTTCTCATGTCGTGGGTAAGGTATTTTATACTTAATCTTATCTACTTTTTTATGTATTTACTTCGTTGATGAAATAAATCGAGCTGAATGAGTCTGTAACATTCCCAGTTTTGCAATCTGTAATAACAGATATAAATTATAATGAGAATTATAATTTATTAATTGAGAAACTAAATTTTTTTTATAGAAGATAACTTAAATAATTATCCAAGTTAAAATTCAATAGTGAGTTCTGTTAACTTGTGGAAATTTGAAGAAAATAATCTATTTTTTCATTAAGATGATTAAATAATTAGCTCTAGGTAAATGGATTGAATTTGTGGTTAAATTAAAGTAAATAAATTTAAATATGGAGAATAAAGTTTGGAAAACTTTGTAATGTACAATATTTGATCAAATGCGAGCTTATAAGATTTTTATTGTGTTATATTGCAACATATTGCAACATATTTGTATAATGCATTTTAGTGTAAAATTGTGTATTTTGAGTTTAATCATATTAAAAATAAAATATAAATATTGGTTGAAAAATCAATATTTTAAGGAAAAATTATTTTTAATATAGTTTTACATTTGCTTGTATCAAAACATTGTGTTTTGCATAATTTTAGTTTTAAAATTATAAGCTTATACAAGGAAAATTATAAAACAAACATTTAATTGCAAAATGTAAATTTTTGTGTCAACATTTAAAACTTGTGTATAAAACGATTTAAAACTATTAAACATGTGTTTGCATAGTTTTTAGAAGTTGTAATAATGTCAATATGTTAACATAAGATGTCAAAATAGGTGCAATATGTGTTATAGTTAACATATATATAGCTTAATTAAGTAAATTAATCACCACTAAGCCTTAATGGACCTTTAAGCAAGCCCAAATTAAGTTAATTAAGGAAGAAAGATATGAAGAAAACTACAATAATACGTATATTCCTTGAGTAACTTATCTTCTTCTTTTCCTCCTAAAGTTACAATAAAAGAGAAATTGTAAATTTATCTCAAAAACTCAAATCCTAACTCCAAACTCAAATTAAAAGCTAAAAATAAGTTGCTAAACCAAAATATAAATAGGTAATCTTCTCAAAACCATGGATTTGTTATATTTTGTCCCAGATTGGTGGAATTTTATTCATTGTATGTTCAAACCTTGTTGCATTTGTCTGTATCTTCTTCTATGGGTTGCTGAAGCCAATTTCAAGTGCAAAAGCTATGCTCTTCTTCTTCTTAATTCGCCTATATATCATTGAATAAGATAAAATTGGTGAGTTAACCTCATAACATCTAATTTGCGTAGTAAGTATTGGTTATTTGCAGATGTTTTAGCAAGTTTCTATATGTCTATAAACATAAAATTAAGTTTTATGTTTATAGTGAAAAACTTGTTGTCCCTCCTACTTTGTGACGTTGTACTTCTCTTGCTTCTTAATGAAATCATGTGTAATCTTTTTGGGATTCTAGTATTGTTACTGAACAATATTCATCCAATTTTCAAATCGATCTGACCTCTTCATTCTGTTGAAACCATGCTTCAAACTTTGATTCAGAGCAAGTTAAGCTCCTGTTGAAATTCTCATAGCAGAGGTCGACTCTGACCTCCTAAAGGTCGACCTATAGCCAAGACAAGTCAAGCCCCTGGTCAACCTAGAGCATATAGGGGTCGACCCCTATGGTATTTTGGATGTAAACATTTTTTCCTATATGTTGAAGTTTATACGTATGATTCCTTGATGTTTTCTTAACTAAATTTTGTTGATTCATGAAACCAATTTTGTTGTTGTATTCCTAAGCCTTGATCCTATAATGGATGATCTAACATTACCACTAATTTGTACTTCAGATTGGTGGGGGTTTATGTGAATTTTGTGTGTTGGTTTCATGAAAGATTTCGTGAATTTGTTAACACTATATACATTTCCATAAACCGATTTTTAAAGAAAACTCTCTATATAAATTATCTCTAAAATGTTTTTAGATTTGTTTTAAAAGTAGAATCGTCTCAAATCTATATAATATAAAATGCTTCTCAATAAATAAAGATTTTCAAAAAAATGATTCAAATAAATTTCAAAGTCATTTTATAAAATCGTTTTCTCAAACCAAATATTTTCAATATATAAAACTACATGTTTTTGCAACCTTTAAGAAGATGAGAACGTGATTTAAACCATATAATAAATCATGCACTATAGGATACACAGGTTGATTATATCGGTTAATCTAGACTCGTTAGTTGAAGCTATTTAGAGTGTGAAGTAGGACGACTAGCAACAAATCGATTTGTGAAACATGCATTATTAAACATATTATTTTCACTTTTCGGATTACTATTTGTAAGTTTGTAACATATAATTGTTGTTTTCCATTTCTAGTGCTTACATTGGGGAGAGGAGGGAGCTAGGCCTAGGAAGGGGGAGGGTTCTCATATGCTTATTCACTTAGTCGAGGAATGTGGGTCAAGTTACACTCGGTCAGGGTCAGGGGTCATAGTGTTAGGCGCTTGAATATGTATATAGTACTTGGCAAAGCTCGGGAGGATCTATATTGTTGATGTATGTGCTATTTGTTGATTAGGATCAACTTTTGATGCTATTGTTGAAATTATCTCTAGACGTGTAGTTATAAATCTAGTTTATGTTGTTATTGTTAATTCTTCAAATACTTCGCCATCAATTGTTGTTAAAGTTAATTTCATTTATATAGCGTTAGATTTATCATGATGCTTGTATATACGTATGGTGACTTCATTCCATTGCTTTGGAATACTAATATGTGTTCTATGTACTGATGTTTTATTAATTATTTTGTTCTATTGGGTAGGATTTTAAATATATACATGCTTATCCCTTATGCTTAATCCATGAAAGTTGATATTGATGCTATTTATGAGACCATTATATGATGTGTAGTTGTACCTTTTCTCATGGATATTATGTTGTACCAAGTTTAACTACTCTTTCTCTACTCGAGAAGAGTTATCCCTTAAAACGTGATACTTCATGCATTATGATATACTCACTCAGTTTAAACTAGTTTGACCCATGTATTTTATACACTCGAGTCAGAATTAATCATTTCAGGTTAGCACTTGTTGTGGAAACCTGCTCATCCTATTCTGTTACAGACAACACATCATCTTTTTGGATGCTTAAACATACTTTTGGGCTAGTTGTTTGGATGTTTACTTGCATACTCTTGTATATGTACATATTTTTTTATGGGATATGATGTTGTATACATTATGGTTTATATAACAACTTATGTATGCCGCTATGTATTGTATTTGATGTATATGTATATATATATATGACCGTGTTTGTTGTTCTGTGATCTGTGAAACTTAATACTATTGTGTTTTGTTCTGAATTAATCCATTAGTCACAATATTGTATTAGGCAAGAATTAATTATGTTAATACTCTTGAGGTATGAAAAAAGTAAGCACTATATCGACGTACTTGATGCTTGTTTAATAAAAGGCTCACAGATGGTCGCTCCTAACCAACCCTATTCTCTGCTCTAGCGGACAACATTACCTAGAAATACTCTTTATTGGTGTGGATCTCGGAGTGGGTCGTCACAGTCTTATAGACCAAAATAAACAACATAGATTGATACTTCCGTTTATTTATAGATTTAAGGAGTTTTATGTCTTGTTTTCGCATTCCAAAAGTATATCGGGCATACGCAATCTAAAATTTTAGACTAAACAAGATATATAAAAAAGATAAACCATAAATATTTCACTCACAACCTCAAACTACCTGTAACAATCCAAAATTTTGAGTAGCAAATATTTGAATATCAAGTTTATTCAAATCTTGGATTTACTGTGATAAAAAAATGGTTTTATAACCTTGTTAAATCTTATAAATAATAAAAAATGAGGAGAAAATATGTTGTTGAATTTTTGTTTACAAAGATAAGTAGTTCGAAGAAATATTGATAATGTGACCAAAAGTTTAGCATGAAATGATAAGGACATGTGTCATAAAATGAACGGTGCACATGTCATGTGATTTAAGGAGGTAAAGACACATAAACCCATGAGATGTCCATGTGTAGAAACATATTAAGACACCTAAGGGTGCATGTGTCTACATCTTAAATCTTGCATAAAGATAAGGTGGATAAGTGTCCAAAACCAAATTACCAAACTAGCCTTAAAGAATGCTATAAAAAGGGTGGAAATGTTCACTTCTTTTCATGCATTCACAAAACAAAAACAAGATAAGATAAAGAGGAAAAGTTTAGGAGAAGCCAGGAGAATAGATACAAGTTTGATCTACAATTATAAGGTGAGAAACACTATTTGAGTATATGAATTCTGTAACACCCCATGTCCGTTAATGTCACTCATTAAGAGAATGCATTAAGTTTCATGAAGTGTTATAGGTAAAAAGAAACAGAAATATTACAAGACAAATATAAAAGAGCAGCAGAATTTTAAACTTTATTTAAACAGAAAACATCGTGGTTCAAAACATAGTACATCATAAGTCTGAAATACATAAAGCCCGGTACATCAATCTTAAAACTTATGTCTTATACTTAAATCATCAGAGTAAAATAATAATGAAAAGAGCATATTTCCCCAGAAACATAGCCATAGTAGAAAGACAAGAAATCGAGCAATACATCTAAGCAGCTCCAAGCAAAGCTAAGCAGAATCCTGATCAAGCTTGAGTATTCCCACCCTAAGAAGGTGAGGAGAAACGGAAGAATAAGAAGAGGAAACAAAATAGGCCAGACATAAGTCTGGTGAGTCCAGTTACTTTTAACATATAAATAAGTAAAAGCATCATGACAGACATATAAATTGGATAAGAGGATAACAGCATATAAGGCAGGTATGACAAGGTATACATGATAAATAGTATATAATAAATAGCGCTTCTTTTACACTTTTCCTTCTCTCTATACCAATACTAGTATAATTAGAATGAGATGATCCCAATACTACAAGATGGTAGACTTAGGCATACTTCTAGTGAGAGGTTTAACCCCATACAATCAACAGACTAAACATACCGGAGTTACCCCTAAGGATATTAATGAGCTCCTAAACATACCAGAGTCTAGATGTACCTTAATTACTACCCCCAATAGACCGGCTCCCTACTCCGTAGAAACCATGTGCTGGCCCACAGTAGGATGTATCACTTCCTAAAGTGGCAACCCTTCATTTTCAGGATGTGCACAACCATATCTAACGGTGTCACAGCGTCTTAGCTTCCTCTGCTGGACCCATACACGCACATGACTCTGTTGGTATGCGCCGGCCACACTGTCCCCCACATTTGGATCTCTTTCAATCAACCTAGTAAGCGTGCCCTGACTTCGACCTAGTTCGGAGTACTCGTTTGATACCTATATATAGGTTACTAAATGAAACGAGTCCCACACACAAGGTGGTACAAGCTTCCCCCTACGCTTGTAACCCCATTACTAAGTTTTCCACAGATTATGCCATGCCAGTAAAAGATTGCATAACCCCACAGGCTAAGTTTGTGGGCCTATATATAAATATTACCTACCACCCCCAAGATATACTTAACCCTCTCACGGATTCATACAAGTTTACTTAACCCCTACTCATGTTAACAAGTTCATACAATCCCTATGTATTCAACTAGGTTAAGTATTCTAGTTCATTACCATATTCCTTTATGGTTATAATGTGCTAGATCTCCCACACTAAGCCTATAACTTGCGGATGCTGGATATGTCAGGCGGTTCCGGGCATACTTCTTCCACAAGTTGGACTTAACCTCGTGTCTTAGCACGTCATGTGTTTTATGCACATAGACCCCTCACATTAGATTCACCACTTGTGGTCGCTGGATATGCTGGTCGGTTCCCGGCAGACTTCTACCACAAGTGTAATCTAACCTCATGTCTAAGCGCGGTTACAATTTCTAATTACTGTAATTCTAGGCATTTCCATCATTAACCAATTATTCCTATGTCATTATAGGTTTTCATGCCCCTTTCCCAAGCCATGTTCATAATGAACCATATGTCCCAAATTAAGGTCTTTAATCACAATTTTGGTTCATGCCCAAATCCACATTTTAATTCAAGTTATGCCCAAATTTTCCAATACAAGTTATGCCCTAATTTTACCATTTTCCCCTCATTCCCAATTTCATGCGTTCGCATATTGCCTAGGCTCGAAGGTAGCCTAGCTATTAAAATAAAAGGGAAAAGAAGAAGGGAAGAGGACAGAAATGAATATACTCATAAGATTGACATATAATGGCAAAAATATGCATAACAACTAATAAACATATAGTGACATAGTTGGGCATAACAAGATAGGCATTTAGGAACAAATTTGATGAACATGCGATAAAAGAGCTGATTCTAACATAATAGGGGCATCATAGACAGGCATGATGAAATCTAAACAATGAATTAAATACCCAACCATTAACAAATCTGTAGTGACACTAGAACTGATTTAGCCATAGACATAATAGGAACAGACATGATGAGATCTAAACAGTGAATTAGATTTACAAGCAATGACAGATCTAACATGATAAATAGGTACAGGCTTAGGTCTAGTTCATAGTCATGTCAGTATAACTTAGATACACAGATTATAGCAAATTTGATATGATTCAAATAATT
This sequence comes from Allium sativum, assembly GCA_030737875.1. Classification (NCBI taxonomy): domain Eukaryota; kingdom Viridiplantae; phylum Streptophyta; class Magnoliopsida; order Asparagales; family Amaryllidaceae; genus Allium; species Allium sativum. Next base: position 440,446,194 of record CM060912.1, read on the forward strand.
ACATGTTTAGATCCAAGTTATAGTCATGTCAAGATTATCTTTCAAGTATTTATATCTAATAATAATGTAGACTCACTGTGATTAGATCTAATAAATAGAAGAGGGATTGCAAATTTTGAATCACAGATCTCTACACTTGAATGACTTGTTTGTTGAAGAAGAGGCTATTCTCAATCTAGGCAGAGGTAGCATCAAGTTCTCCATTGTTTTAGAATGAATAAAACACTAAGAATCAAGTCTTATTTATAGCCTAAGGGTAATGAATCTGGTCAGAAAACAAGTCCGTGTACATAAAATGATCCTTGTTCGGATCTGGAGGGTGTCGACACCCCCTTATGGTGTCGACCCATGGGTCGACACCCCTACGGTGTGTCGAACCCCAACGGGCCCGATTCCCTCCCAGATATTCCGCCTTCGAATTGAACTGATTTTGAATTTTGAGCTTATTATATATATGTAACTGACTTATATGTATACAGATTTCAAACCTTAATTTCTTCTCCATACACTGTCTGTTTTACGCAAACTCGGAGTTTATCTTAAGAAGAATTCCGAGATGAATGCAATGGTGCAACCCGTTTTACTAAATTCTAAATATTTAATTAAGTATTCTATAATTTTATCATCTTTAGTGTTTTTAAAATTACGGGGTGTTACATATTCATTTCATATTTCGAAGAAAAGTTGTGAAATTTAAGAATGAATGATTTGTCTCGAACCTATGAAAATGAATTTCGGTATTTTGAACATAACTTCCTCAATTATTAATGAAATTTTGATTTCTTTATCAATCTGAAAGGTAACTCAAAATCCTACAACTTTCATTTGGGATCTTTTCTAATTCGATCGATTGTGTGCTTGAAAACTGGATGCAATGTCAGGTAAAAATCTATCCAAAATGACATGTTAAAATTGCGTCGTGATGTTGAATTTTATATATTAAATCAATAAATGATTTTAAGAGTTTATTTTCATAGTAATTAAGTAAATTAACGAACCTTCTTACTGTAGAAACTTTGGAGTTGAAAACTATATATATCATAGAGAAATTGCATCAAACATTTTGCCGAAAAACTAGTCAAAAATCTGAATTTCAGAAATTTAAAACATTTCTAAAATTTGAAACACTTTTTAAATGTTTCTAACACTGAAGTATCTCTAACCAGAACTTCTTGTAGCATTTGTGAAGCGCTGCTTTTTTAAATTACTTATGAAGTATTCAAACAAGCCTAGAAGTTTTCACAACGCACCAGAAATGCTGTAATAGCTGTTTTGAGTCGAGTAAACTTCATAGAACTTTTCACAACGCATCTGAAATGTTGTAATATCTATTTTTAAGACTGAAATCAATATAAACTACCCTGAGCTTTTCCTAGCATTTCTGAAGCTCTGTCTTTTCTATGAATTATTTATGAAGTATTCTAACAAGTCCAGAACTTTTCACAGTGCAACAGAAACATTGTAATAGCTATTTTGAGTCAAAAACCATCTGTTCATAATGCTTTAGAAATGTTATAGTTTTTATTTTACATATTTGACTGATGATCGAGGACATTTATGACTTTGTACGATTAAAACTTTCTATAGCATTTTCTGAAATGCTATTTTTTAGTTTGAAAGATTTAACGTGGTATAAATGATGTTTAACTTAACTATTTTCCTTCAATCTTCGAAAGTCTTTCCAAACATATATTTGAGAGATATAAAGCTAGTTTGAGATTGTTTATAATGGAGTTTCTGCATAAGGAAGTTGATTAGTATTTAAAATAGAGGATGTTTATCTTTTGAAAGGAAGTGCTACAAGAGATATACAGATGTCTTTCAAAATGAGTATTTACAGAGTGTTTAACCCCTACTTGAAATAAAGAGTATTCTGGAAATAAATATTGATTTTAAATGTTTAATGTAAAGAAGAACTATGTTGGCTTGATCCTGTATCTAATTTCTCACCCAATATGATAAAGGTACGTAGGTAGTCACAAGTGGTAGTGATGCAACTGCTATATTAATAAAAATATTTTTTGTTTATTATTTGTTATTATATCTTGTGTTGATGCATCTTTCATGTTAAATTTTTTTAAGTCATACTGACATATTTATTGAGATCGTAGGAATGAATATCGATGTCCGTCTCACCAGAGTTGCATAAAAGTAGATTTATGGTATTCATATTTAATTTGTATTCAAGCATACATTGTGAATTAGATGAAAAACCTTTATAAGTGGTATTAATTAAAATGCTTTCCAGTACATTTAGTGATGTTTTACATATTTACCAAATACGATGGTAGAAATCATTGTTTGTTTTAAACAGAAGGATTTTCAATAATTTTGACTGGTCTGAATTTTCCGGGGTGTTATAAGTTGGTATCAGAGCTTAGGTTAGGTGCCTAAATCAAATTTCACATAAGATTAGAAAATCATCCTAGAAATTTTGAAATGAAAGCTACCATAATTTGATAATTAAATATGGATTGGGTAAGGCACCATTCCTCTGACCTGGATTATTAGTAGTATATATGTTGTGTGTTTAATTTTTGTTTAGTGCTTATACTAAAAGGAATAATGTGTTGATTCATTATCAAGCACCACATAAAGAGGTCTGACAAAGTTGTAGGTGCATTGATTAGTTATAAGGAAACAAAGGAATGAATGAAGTGGCTTATTATGTGAGGTATGTAGTAGCTTGAAATGGATGAATGGGGTGGACTAAAAGGAAAGCGGAATAATAGCTTGTCGAGGAAGGAATTAAATGAGCTTAGGTAAATGAACTTGAGAAAGATCAAGTTAAGTAAATTAAACCTTACATTTATGCAAAGCCAAGATGAGAAAATCTCTTTAAATATTTATGTTATTACATAATGTGATTTTTTAATTGTTTAGCATTGATGACATTAGCTTAAAGATGCTAAAAGATCTCTCAGCATTTCGGTCTTAACTTTTGATCCCTTCATTGGGTTTGGCGAAGTTAATCTTATTGGGAAGCTATATTACTTTTCTAGAATACTTACATCATATATATTTTAAAATTTTGAAAGTTTGTTATCTCAAAACATTTTTGCAAACTCAACTATGTGTTTGAAAAAAAAGATGTTGACGTCTTTCAATTCGATTGTTGTAACTAGTGGAACATATAAGATATTGAGATACATCGATTAATTTGAAAGGACTGATATGGGATAAAAGAAAAAGTTCATACTTAATACATTACAGATGATTTTCGAAGTTAAGGGTGTTGATTTTCATAAAAAGTAAATGGTTATCTATGTTGGGGTAATGATTTCAATGTATAAAGGTACGTTGAGAGAATACTTTGTTTATACCTATGAAAGATTTTTTTATGGATTATTTCGTCAATGATGGATACCTTCGGATGACGATAAAGATGTGTGGTATAAGACAATAGATCTTGGGTAGTGGACTATTACTCTATGTGGTATTGATCCAATAGAGTGCATCCCTACTTAGTGAAGGGATGTCAGCCGCAATATGGTAGTTATCTTCGAATGTCAGTGATGGGCAGTATAATACAATAGATATTGGGTAATGTAACTATTACTCTATGTGGTACCGAGCCAGCCAAGTACGCCTCTACTTAGTGAGGGGATGTCGAGTACAATACGACAAAATATCATAGATTGGGTGTGTAGCTTGGATCCACTTAGATGAATATGATCCCAGTTTTGACAAAAAAGAAAGAGAGAGGCTCTAGAATTTACAATAAATTGAGAGTATATTCATGGTAAGGAGACTTGGTATTGATGTGGATTGCAATGAATAGATCCTAAATTTGGGCATAAACAGAAACTATGGCATGCCTAATCCAGTAATAGCTTGCAGGATTGATAAAATGTTAATCACAAATTGAGAAGTTCCAATCATAATATATCCAGCTATGTCTTAAACTCCCAATTTCGATTTATGAAATTGTTTTGAATCTATACTTTCAAGAAAATTACCCTGGATACATAGAATTTCTTTCGTGGAATATTTGGCGTTCTTTGGTTAAGTATTGCAAAGAATTTCGAGGCTAAAATTCCTTCTAAGGGGGAAAGAATGTAATAGTCCAAAATTTTGAGTTGTAAATATTTGAATATCGAGATTATTCAAATATTCAAATCTTGGATTTAATGTTATATAAAAAAATGGTTTTATAACCTTGTTAAATCTTATAAATAATAAATAGTGAGGAAAAAATATGTTGTTGAATTTTTGTTTACAAATATAAGTAGTTCGAAGAAATATTCATAATGTGACCAAATTCTGTTTTGTCGATAAATGAGTTTAACTTGTTGAAAGTTGTTAGACCATCGTGTGTATGTCATTACAATAGAAAAACTCACATATGTATATACATATCTTATATACAAAGGAAATGATATATGCATATATATTTTAAAATATTGTAAGTGGTGTGAAATGATAAGGACACATGTCATAAAATGAGCGGTGCACACGTCATAAGATTTAAGGAGTTGAAGACACATAAACCCATTAGGTGTCCATGTGTAGAAACATCTTAAGACACCTACAGGGGTATGTGTCTACATCCTAAAATTTGCATGAAGATAAGGTGGACAAGTGTCCAAAACCAAATTACCAAACTAGCCTTAAAGAATGTTATAAAAAGGGTGGAAATGTTCACTTCTTTTCATGTAGTCACAAAACAAAAACAAGATAAGATAAAGAGGAGAAGTTTAAAAGAAACCAAGAGATAAATACAAGTTCAATCTACAATTATAAGGTGAGGAAAACTGTTTGAGTACATGTATTCATTTCATATTTTGAAGAAAAGTTGTAAAATTTAGGAATGATCGAACCTATGAAAATGAAGTTCGGTATTTTGACCATATCTTCCTCAATTCTTAATTAAATTTTGATTTGTTTATCAGTCTGGGAAGCTAACTCAAAGTACAACTTTCACTTAGGACACTTTTTCTAATTTGATTGATTGTGTACCTTAAAACTGGATGCAAAGTCAGGTAAAAATCTGCCCAAAATGGACATGTTAAAAATACCTCATGATGTAGAATTTTATATATTAAATCAGTAAATAATTTTAAGAGTTTCTTTTCACGCTAATTAAGTAAATTAAAGAAGCTTCTTACTGTAGAAAATTTGGAGTTAAAAACTATATTTATCATAGATAAATTGCATCAAACATTTTGCCAAAAAACTGGTCAAAAATTTGAATTTCAGAAATTTGAAACACTTCTGGAATCTGAAATGTTTTTTAAATGTTTCTAACACTGAAGTGTCTCAGCCGGTATTCTTTGTAGCATTTGTGAAGCGCTGCCTTTTATGAATTACTTATGAAGTATTATAACAAGCCCAGAAGTTTTCATAGCGCACCAGAAACGTTGTGATAGCTATTTTGACTCAAAAACCGTCTTTTCATTATGCTTTATAAATGATGCGTCTTTCATGTTTAAATATTTTAAGCCATACCGACATATTTATCGAGATTGCAGGAATGAATATCAATGTCCATCTCACCAGAGTTGCATAAAAGTAGTTTTATGGTATTCGTATTTAATTTGTATTCAAGCATACCTTGAGAACCAGATGAAAAACTCTGAAAAGTGGTATTTATGAAAATTCTTTCCAATACATTTAGTGATGTTGTACATATTTACAAAATACGATGGTAGCTATCATTATTTGTTTTGAATGGAAGGATTTTCGGCAATTTTGATTGGTCCAAAATTTCCAGGGCTTTACACTACCTACTTCAATGAGCCACAAAAATTGACACTAACACATTCTTGGTATTCACATGCCGCAAAACCTAGTGCCGGAGAAGCAAATCATTTATGATAAGAAAAATAAATAGAAAGAAGTAGATGGAACAAAATCTTGTACAATGGAAAAATGAATATATATATATATTTCATTATATAAAATCATTATAGTGGAAAATTATATCATACTTATCAGACTGGGATTAATGTTATCCTGGACAATTGTAAAATTTGTCCTCACAAATATTGAGGAACTAAATAAAGGAGGGAATATATAACTATCTCTAGAATCTTCATATCCAAGCTCCCTCTATTTGATCAAAGTAAAAACTAAGATATTAGGCTGCACGAAGAAAATAGAGGCGCCTAGAATTTAAGGAAAATTAACATGGCGAAAGTCATTATATTAGTTTGAGAAACTTAAATTCGTCATCTGAAAATAATGGTATCCTATAAGACCACAATTGTAACACCTTGTACTTTCTTTTAATGTTATAGTAACGAATTAAACAATACTTAATTCAAAATGTGAGAATTAAGGGAAACAGGTTACGCCATTGTGTTCGTCTCGGAATTCTGGTTGAGATAGAGTCCGAGTTTTCGTAAATTGGATATCGTATGAAGAAGTTATGGCCTCTAGAAGTTTCAGAAATTCAAAATAAATTCAAACAGCTCGAGCGAGATTTCAAAATTCAAACAGAAGTCAGAAGCGGGCTAGGCGGGAAGATTCCCGCCCAGGTAGGTCGACCAGGAGGTCGACCCTAGTGTTGGCCTCCCCCCTAGAGGTCGACCTGGGGGTCGACCTTAGGGTCGACCTGGGGGTCGACGTGGCCTCCGGCCAGATCTGAATTTTGAACGACTGATGACTTGTTGCTGAGTCACTAGGGTTTCTGGATGGTCCTGATCTGTTCTGAGTGGCTGTGATTAACCCTAGGTTCATCTGACGGCTATAATTAAACTGAAATTCTATATAAATAACTCGATGCTCAACCTAAAAACACACAGAAAAATAATCCTAGAACTGAAATGCCGTCAGTAGAGAACTTGGAGTAGCCGTCACCGTTTTCAATTCAAAGACGAGTTAAAAGCTTACATCTAAAATCAAATTAAAACTAGTCTAATTCATTGATCTTCATCAAAGGCGCACATCTCCAATTTTAGAATTCAGATTTCAGAAATCAAGAATTCCTTTTAGTTTGTAAGTTGGTTATTACGTAGATTTAAACATTCTTTCGATTGAATCATGACATATTGTAATTGGGATATAGAATGATGCTTATGTATAAGATTTGATTCTCGTTTATCTTAAAGTATCATTGTAATTAATCATGTCTATGTGCTTATGGTGATGAACATGTTGTATATTTCATGTCTATATGCTTATGGCGATGAACATGTTGTATGTTAATCATGTCTATATGCTTGTGATGATGAACATATTGTATGTTATTAAAATCTATTTTGATTTGGGTAATGGATCTATTCTGCCAATTAAATGGTAAAACATGTCATGCTATAATTTGGTGGTTATTTGCAAGTTTGTGATCTAAAACATATGCTTATATGTTAGATCAACACTCATGTATATTCATGTTAGGTTGAATCTAATTATGTTGTAAAAGTGGAATTGTAGTCCTCTTATGTTTTAACATCATGCTAAATTGTGATTAAAAATGATTATAATAGTTTTATTATGTTTTGACATACATAAGATTATATGCTAAGTTGTGGGTTGAAACTGTGATTATATGTTAAACTTCCATGCTAGACCTTTGTCAAGTTTACTTGACCATTAGACCCAACTTTGTCACAAGTTCACCTTTACCCATTTAATTAAAGTTAATGATACCTTTATGCCAAGTTACACATGACAAGTTGAAATGTATGTTATTTTACGTTTATTTCATGTCTCTTGTTTATTACCCCTTTTCTTGTTTAAGGGTTGGGCTAACTTACTAGCCCAACATTTTATGTGATTCATGCGTACGTTCCACGGGGGTAGTGATGGGAAATATGAAAATTCATGGCATAGATTTGTTCATTAAATGGTATATTTGATATACCATTTATGTTGAGCATAATCAAAGGATAATTATGGTGTGATTAAATTAAATTTAATCCACATAAAGAAATTTGACATATATAGAAAAATATGAATTTAGAAAAGACGAATATGCCTAACCCGAGGTTAGACTGAGTTGTGGTGTAAATCTGCCCGGAACCGACCGGCATATCCAGTGACCACAACAAGACCTGTCTAATGTGGGTGGTTAGTGCATCAGGCCCAAAAAGAACCCGAGGTTAGACTGAGTTGTTGTGTAAATCTGCCCGGAACTGACTGGCACATCCAATGACCACAAACAAGACCTGTCTAATGTGAGTGGTTGGTGCTTTAATAAATTAAAGCTAAGTCAGGATTGGTAGGGTTAAGTAAATTAGGAAAACACTTAACCGATTCAACATGTTAACAAAACGAATGGGAGGGGTTAGGTAAACTTGGAGATTTAACCAAATAAACATGTTGATTAGAAAAGCCTAGTAATGGGGACCCATTTCAGCAGTAACCCACATAGATGTATCATGGTACCCTGAAATTAGGCAGTGTGGGGCATGATTACTGGGCTGAATTATAAGTGGTCCAAATGTCGGTGGTTGGTGGGCCAGTGTAGGTTCCGACTGAGTATGGGCGTGCACGTCCTTCGGAGTGGAAAAATCAGGCACTGGGCATCATTAGTGTACACTGTGCATCTTGAATAGTGTCGGGTTGCCACCAGAGGGACTGATACACCCTATGGTGGGACCATCACAGGTAGCTACAATCAAGAGGGGTCGAATGACACAGGATATGAATGCATGCGAGTAGAAGCCGATCATTAAGGGGATCATTTGTTATAAACACGTGGGGCTGGTTGAACCAATGGTTAAATAGGTGCAGAGACTATAGTAATGGGTGCGATCACCTATTCCTCTTATCTTATATTAGGGTATTGTCCTATGTTCTGTTATCATTGTCATGATCCCTTTCCTTGTTTAAATACTAGTAATCACTGAACTTACCAGACTTATTGTCTGACCCATTTTCTCTCGTCCTCTTTTCGTCCGTTTCCCCCCCAGGCCCACAGGGAGGAAATACTGCAGCTTAGTCAGACTCTTTGCGAGCTTCAAGAAAATAGATGTATGATTCGGACTCTCTCTTACCTTGGCTATGGCTCTTGGACATTACCCTTGGGGATTCATGCATTTTTACTTTTGGTTTATGCTTCTTTATTGAATAATCAAGACAGAAATTATGGTGTAACGTTTTGAAGTAATTTTGAGACAATTTGATGTAATGCTTTTGTATTGAACAACGTATGCAATAAATATTTGAATTCCGCTGCTTAAATTTATCCGTCTTGTGAATTTTTCTGTGTCTTGTACCTATAACCCTCCACCAAAGTTAAGGCATTCCCTTAGTTAGTGACCTAAACGGAGATGGGGTGTTTCACTTGGTATCAGAACAATGGTTTATCAGATCAGATAAGAATTTTCGAAAAACTATTTTCAAAAGAAAAATAAAGAAACATTTTACAAGAAAGTGTGTTGTTTTAAATTTAAAAAGGCATAATCCCTAAAGCCATATGTGTTATCTTTCTATCCTTCGTTTTGAATCTTTTCTTTTTCGTTTCAACATGTCGGGGAATCTTAACCTTCCAGAGGGTTTACCGATACCTGGCTGGTTCAGGAGGTACTTAGAGGCTAGGGCCAATGACGCAGGCCCAGCAGATATTCATCCTTCTCCAGCTGCAGCAGTGTAATGACCCGAAATCCCGGTCCAATTTGAGATGACCAAAAACACAAGTCCAACCCCAATTTAAACTGAAAATCAGGAAATTAATAGAAAGAAAACAGAGGGTGAGGAAAGATAAGATAGAAACTTAGAATAGATGAAGAAGAACACAACATCAGAGTAACACGAACCTCACAGCGGAACGAATAACATATAATATGTATAACATAACTTTGAAATATAAATCTGTATATGTATACAACAACATTATCAGAGTACAACACTTACAACATAGCGGAAATAACTATAGCTATATAATCCTGAAGCCTCCTGCTCCAAGCTCTTCCAGTATACCTGTAAATCCCGACTACTTGACTGCCCGTACAAATTTAGGCACCCAAGAGTTTAGGGAAACAAACAAATAAACTCTGGGTCAGTCATGGGACTGGTGTGAGTAAAACAGTTTAAAATAGTTCAAGCAGGTAATCGATATCTCATAAGACCACGCCGTATAACGGAACGGGTTTTTCCCTTATGAGAATCCAAATATCTTTATATCAAAAACCTTTTTGATATTATAATAATGTCTATCAACACAATATAATAATCATTTAGCAGAAACACTTTCATCTCACGTTCTACATATATAGTATACAATCAAAACCACAAGCACGTATTGGGTAATGGATTTCCAACTAAGACAAGGTATGGAACCACCTTTCGCTAGTGTACCTCTAGAATGGAATACACTGGGTTCAACAAGAACATCTTGCAACCCGGCCACACATGACCGACCACTCATTTCGCTTGAGTGTATCGAATGTATATCACCAACGGTTGGGATCAGCAACCGTTTCCCGAATGGGACAACATCAACAATAGATTTTTAGAAATAAATGAAACTCTAGATCAGGTGATTATATACCCTACTTCGGTGCGACCGACTTAGCCATGGTGCCTGCCCGATTTCTGTCATTTACCGGTTGATCAGGCTTGAGGTTACGCTTCATCATCACATCAAATTCACTTCGAATATCACATTGTCAAATCCATCAAATCACCGATTGAGGTCTACAATAGTACATTACGTGTTAGCTAAAGAAGTTTCCTTCTCCGCTTCCACTCTTGGTACGGTTGAAGAAATCAATGTACATGACCTTTCTGGAAATACTCTGTCAGACATTCATCCGTACAAGTCACCCAGGAACAGGATGAACCGAAGGCACTATTCTGTAAACAGGATAGCCCTTGCATAACTCCATCTTCAATTTTCTTTGGCATATATGATTCGCAATGCTTATTCCAATACAGAGTGGTTCTTTGGATAATAATCCAACCGGTCTCTCCATATTAACAACGTTAAAATGGTCAAAACATCGATAATCGGTGAGTTAACTATCAAAGAAAAACACGTGTGCAAACAACGATATTATTTCCAAATGGAAATTCTATCGATCAATCATCGATCATATATATATATTTCTTATTTTCTATGTTCAGAAAATATACGTTATTAACACTGGAAAACATTTCCATTGTTTATTTACATATCACTATCATTTCATAACTATCAGTCCCTGACTGTAAATTAGTAGAAGAACAATTCTCTAAGTATAAATCCCGAAGGCCGAAACCAACATCAGATCAATACTCAGAAAACTATTCAACTTAACTAATCTCTAGTCAGTTTCTAATCTTGTTTAACTCTATTTCTTTACCTCTATTCGATTAACCCTTTTCGATTAACTCTAATTCGAATAACTAATATTTGATTAATTCTTATTGATTAACTCCAATTTGAATAACTATGGCTGTTTTAACTCTATCTCGAATAACTATATTCGATCAACTCTAATTCGATTAACTATGTTTGATTTACTCCTTTTGATTAACTATGTTTGATTGACTTACTTCGACTACAATATTCGGTTAACTTACTTCGACTAACTCGATTAACTTACTTCGACTAATTCGATTAACTTACTTCGACTTCGTCAATTCCCTTTTAAAATCCTATTTAGTTTCCAACTAAATATTCCTTTATGATATTCTATTTATTTTCTAAATAAATGTTCCCCTTTATAAAATCCTATGGTTTTATAAATACTTTATTTTCAAAATATTTCCTTTTATAAAATCGGTTGATTTTTATAAAATTCATTTATTTCAATATACATTGAAATATTTCTTTTTACATCCCAGGGTTTCATATGATATTAAAAATATCACATAACAATGATCAACATCATTCTAACAGACATAATCCATAACATATTATATATCACATAATATATTACAATACATGAACATAAAAGTATTATAAATATCGAGGAGTCCAGTTGGACCCCTCCAACCTGTTTCCCTGCATCCACAGATGTTACACAATAAAATCAACATCACTTTCAGTTCCATATAATATATTCTGTTAAGCAGAATCAATATAAAAATTCAACTAACTGACTAGCAGTTTAATCAAACAGTCAACACACAGTCAATCAGCCAATATTTAACAGTTGTAAAAATACAACATGAAATTATAAACTGTTCAGAGTTAGTGAGATTTACTCACTTTTGCAGTTCATCGTTACAGAACGATAAACTGTTATTTGATTTGAATCAAACATTTTATTTTGCCATAAATCCAAACGAGCTCCACTCCACTCCTTGTCAGTTCCATTGGGCAGTGTCCGTCCATACGATCCTGTCAGATCTTATTTCGCTGAATTTTGTTTTTGTATTACAGAGTTATGACTTATATAAGTTAATACAATTTTATTTAAATAAAACATGGATCTTTATTTAAATTGGCCTTAACTTCTTTACCTCAGCCCAGCCCATTCTTCTTTGAAATCCACTATCGCACCCTTACAACTCAAACCCACATCATAAAGCCCATCCACTAAGTCCTCTTCCCCAATCGATCTACAGATATTTTCCAAGCTTCATCAACACAGCTTTTACTCCTCCTTCCAAAATTTGAACACAAGCTTCCACCAAAGTCCATCTCGCTCCTTTGTATAACCGCACCCTTCTTCCTCTTCTCTTCAATACTCACGCACCTGCTACTTCTCAAAGTCATGACTGAATACTTGCTCCTCCAACTCTCTTTCGATACCTCATTTAAATTCGAACTAAAACCACCACAATTCATCACTTCAAAATCACTACACCCTCGTTACCACAGCGAAGAACTCGACGTTCTCTCCCAACTCAAGGGTTACAGACTTCACACACAGAATCCAGGAAGGAGATCGACATCTTTAAATCCCTAAAATTCCTAAACTTAGAATACAAGCTCTAAATCTCCTCACAAATCCATTTACGATACTCAAAATATATATCGACGCTTCAATCTCTCCAAAAGTGGAATCCTAGATAACGCTGCAGTAAAACCAGCGTGCCAAAATGTGTGCGAACCCAACAATATTGACATGAGAATTAACCGCAGCTTGATACCGATTCATATATATATATATATATATATGTTTTGTAATTTGTGGCAATTTATTTGAATTGATAAGGATTATTGAAGATCGCCATTACTGTTTACTGAGGAAAAGAGATGCGGCGGAATTTTCTTGCTTGTTGACCACCGTAGAAATAGAATTAGGTTTAGGTTTTGAAATGGTATTATATAGGAAAAATATATTATTTTTATATTCCATTATTTAATTTATTTTTAAGCATATGCTGTTTACATATGTCCTCCAAAATTCCTGTGACCACATACGATACCCAAAAATCACCAAACTGGACATACTGCTAGAGTTTGACATTACGTTCCCAACGAAAGTGGTTTCGTCAAATTCCGACTTCGTATGCTCACACATCGTATTTTTAACCATCAAAATACTAACTATTTTTCACTATAAAAATCCGTACGACCACACAGTGACTCTAAAAATCACGGAACTGGAAATCTAATAACTATTTAATATTGCGGATCCAACAAAATTAGTTTCGTCGAATTCCGACTTCGTTTGCAAAAGTGGCTATTTTTAAAGCTTTGGATGACCCATTTAAATATATAAATATATTTGAATATAATTAAATAAAATATTAATAAATTAATATTATCGTATATATTCACACCAGAATACCATACAACTCTAGAATATTCCTATATGAATTTCTAGCTTGATATTTCAAATCCCGATTAAATCGATATTCGATCTATAATGAAATTCCTTTTATAAAATATAATTAAATTATAAAGGAATTCCACAACAAATTTTCTGAAATTTGATTTGGACGTAAATCAAAATCTACACGACGAAATCCCGATTTTTCTCTTCCACTAGAAAGATATACTCCACCAGCTCCACACATTTCTTGTTTCACAGAAATCCGGCTTAAAACGAATCTTGTACATTCAGTTGAAGTTCGAATCGCCAATTTACGAACTGCAGCGCTATTTCAAGCTCGGTTTTAATTATAATATAATTATACGTTCAAACTGACGTTATTTAATTATATTCGTTAATCTAATTCAATTCTAAACTGAATTATACCTTATATAAAATCCAATTCACACTGTATTGTGAATTCCACTGTTTTTGATTATTTCTGAATAAAATATATTATTCTATTATATAATTTAATTGAATATTCACTAAAATTTAATTAACGATAATTTAATTCCCTAAATCAGTATTTATATAATTAAATAAATTAATTATAATACCTATGACAATGCAGGTCATTACATTCTTCCCCACTTAAAATAATTTCGTCCTCGAAATTAGAGGACGACCCTATCTATTTGGTAAAAGCTTATCGGTTTACCCCTTTTCTCTTGTTTCTCTGAACCAATTAATATCGACTAAAATATTAATTCCTTCCGACTAACTAAAATTTTCAAAAATTCTGAAAATTTTCTAACACTTTAAATTTTCGGAAAATTTCGCTATAACCTCCTTTGTACAGCCCTATCGGTAAAACCACAACTCGCCTCTCTAGGCCTTCTCCAACCCAAAAGAAAATCAAACAGCCAAGTGGCTTGCCAATTCGGCTCATAAATCTCATGCTTATATCAAATAAAAACTTGTACCTTTTTGTCGGGCATATTAACTCTATCACTTTCACCTGCTGTCAATTCAGCATATACCAATGTCATTCCAACTTGATCTCAAATCAATTTATCTTTAACACAACCATTCGCTTATACCTAAGTCGAATTTTATTTCAAATTCAAGCACTATTCTTGATTTCCAATCCATAACTCACTAGCCCAATATACTTCCAGATTATCTCTAATCAAGTCTAATTCAACTTGACATCAATCTATTTCAATACGATTTTCACTTAACTGGCTTTTAATTCCATCACAATTTTATTGGATTTCACAAATTTTACTTTAATTAGTTTTTATCTTAAACAGCCTTTACCTGGGAGTTTCAAATAGCTTGGCTTTTCCCAAAAAACAAATATCCTTTCCTGGAATTTCAAACCAACTTGTTTTTCTCAAAACAATTCAAAAACAAAATCTTTGGTAGTAATACGTCACTTAGAAACTCGAAAATCACACCGATGATGCTGCGCAGTCAACATCGGAGTTACTTTCCAGCGACCGTAGTGAGTTCAATACTATACCACTTCAAAACCATTTCTTAAACATTTCCACTTTGAAATATATTTCAAATATCATTCATAAGGCTTTCAACCAATTTAAAATCTCTCAGGATTTTAAAATTCTCTTATACTTAATCCAAATCTGTTAACAAACACCATTCCAAATCTCCAAGGTTTTAATTTCAATTCTGACTTAAATTCTGATTCAATCCATCTGATTTCACGTATTTCACTTATATGAATTCTGATTGGTTATATATAACCATTTCACAAATTATAATCTTACTCGATTATAATCAAAACCTATATATGATAATATATCACATATACATACTGTGTCGGTCCATCGTATTCAAGTGTTTATAAACCCCTACCGATACAGTGGATCAAACTGATCGACCAGAATTCATAAACTACTCAACCAATGAATCTCCCCAATATAAAACCATTTTATATCAAATACAAATATGCACTCGTATATATACACTCAAACTCAATCTAGGGTATTACTAACCCTATCTCTATGGAGTCACGCCACAGAGCCAAGGTAATTCTTAACTTATGCTCTGATACCAATTGTAATGACCCGAAATTCCGGTCCAATTTGAGCTAACCTAAAACACAAGTCCAACCCCAAATTAAACTGAAAATCAGGAAATTAATAGAAAGAAAACAGAGGGTGAGGAAAGATAAGATAGAAACTTAGAATAGAAGAAGAAAAACACAACATCAGAATAACACGAACCTCACAATGGAACGAATAACATATAATATGTATAACATGACTTTGAAATATAAATCTGTATATGTATACAACAACATTATCAGAGTACAACACTTACAACACAGCGGAAATAACTATAGCTATATAATCCTGAAGCCTCCTGCTCCAAGCTCTTCCAGTATACCTGTAAATCCCGACTACTTGACTGCCCGTACAAATTTAGGCACCCAAGAATTTAGGGAAACAAACAAATAAACTCCGGGTCAGTCATGGGACTGGTGTGAGTAAAACAGTTTAAAACAGTTCAAGCAGGTAATCGATATCTTATAAGACCACGCCGGGGTTTTCCCTTATGAGAATCCAAATATCTTTATATCAAAAACCTTTTTGATATTATAATAATGTCTATCAACACAATATAATAATCATCTAGCAGAAACGCTTTCATCTCACGTTCTACATATATAGTATACAATCAAAACCGCAAGCACGTATTAGGTAATGGATTTCCAACTATGACAAGGTATGGAACCACCTTTCGCTAGTGTACCTCTAGAAAGGAATACACTGGGTTCAACAAGAACATCTTGCAACCCGGCCACACATGACCGACCACTCATTTCGCTTGAGTGAATCGAATGTATATCACCAACGGTTGGGATCAGCAACCGTTTCCCGAATGGGACAACATCAACAATAGATTTTTAGAAATAAATGAAACTCTAGATCTGGTGATTATACACCCTACTTCGGTGCGACCGACTTAGCCATGCTGCCTGCCCGATTTCTGTCATTTACCGGTTGATGAGGCTTGAGGTTACGCTTCATCATCACATCAGATTCACTTCGAATATCACATCGTCAAATCCATCAAATCACCGATTGACATCTTCAATAGTACATTACGTGTTAGCTAAAGAAGTTTCCTTCTCCGCTTCCACTCTTGGTACGGTTGAAGAAATCAATGTACGTGACCTTTCTGGAAATACTCTGTCAGACATTCATCCATACAAGTCACCCAGGAACAGGATGAACCGAAGGCACTATTCTGTAAACAGGATAGCCCTTGCATAACTCCGTCTTCAATTTTCTTTGGCATATATGATTCACAACACTTATGCCAATACAGAGTGGTTCTTTGGATAATAATCCAACTGGTCTCTCTATATTAACAACGTTAAAATGGTCAAAACTTCGATAGTCGGTGAGTTAACTATCAAAGAAAAACACGTGTGCAAACAACGATATTATTTCCAGATGGAAATTCTATCAATCAATCATCGATCATATATATATATATATATATTTCTTATTTTCTATGTTTAGAAAATATACGTTATTAACACTGGAATACATTTCCATTGTTTATTTACATATCACTATCATTTCACAACTATCAGTCCCTGACTGTAAACTAGTGGGAGAACAATTCTCTAAGTATAAAACCCGAAGGCCGAAACCAACATTAGATCAATACTCAGAAACTATTCAACTTAACTTATCTCTAGTCAGTTTCTAATCTTGTTTAACTCTATTTCTTTACCTCTATTCGATTAACCCTATTTGATTAACTCTAATTCGAATAACTAATATTTGATTAATTCTTATTGATTAACTCCAATTCGAATAACTATATTTGTTTTAACTCTATCTTGAATAACTATATTCGATCAACTCTAATTCAATTAACTATGTTTGATTTACTCTTTTTGATTAACTATGTTTGATTGACTTACTTCGACTACAATATTCGATTAACTTACTTCGGCTAACTCGATTAACTTACTTCGACTAATTCGATTAACTTACTTCGACTTCGTCAATTCCCTTTTAAAATCCTATTTAGTTTCCAACTAAATATTCCTTTATGATATTCTATTTATTTTCTAAATAAATGTTCCCCTTTATAAAATCCTATGGTTTTATAAATACTTTATTTTCAAAATATTTCCTTTTATAAAATCGGTTGATTTTTATAAAATTCCTTTATTTCAATATACATTGAAATATTTCTTTTTACATCCCAGGGTTTCATATGATATTAAAAATATCGCATAACAATGATCAACATCATTCTAACACACATAATCCATAACAGATTATAATCACATCATATATTACAATATATGAACAGAACAGTATTATAAATATTGAGGAGTCCATTTGGACCCCTCCAACCTGTTTCCCTGCATCCACAGATGTTACACAATAAAATCAACATCACTTTCTGTTCCATGTGATATATTTTGTTAAACAGAATCAATATAAAAATTCAACTAACTGACTAGCAGTTCAATCAAACAGTCAACACATAGTCAATCAGCCAATATTTAACAGTTCTAAAAATACAACATGAAATTATAAACTGTTCAGAGTTAGTGAGATTTACTCACTTTTGCAGTTCATCGTTACAGAATGACAAACTGTTATTTGATTTGAATCAAACAGTTTATTTTGCCATAAATCCAAATGAGCTCCACTCCACTCCCTGTCAGTTCCATTGGGCAGTGTCCATCCATACGATCCTGTCGGATCTTGTTTCGCTAAATTTTGTTTTCGTATGACAGAGTTATGACTTATATAAGTTAATGCAATTTTATTTAAATAAAACATGGATCTTTATTTCAACTGGCCTTAACTTCTTTACCTCGACCCAGCCCATTCTTCTTTGAAGTCCACTATCGCACCCTTACAGCTCAAACCCACATCATAAAGCCCGTCCACTAAGTCCTCTTCCCCAATCGATCTACAGATATTTTCCAAGCTTCATCAACATAGCTTTTACTCCTCCTTCCAAAATTTGAGCACAAGCTTCCACAAAGTCCATCCCGCTTCTTTGTATAACCGCACCCTTCTTCCTCTTCTCTTCAATACTCACGCACCTGCTACTTCTCAAAGCCATGACCGAATACTTGCTCCTCCAACTCTCTTTCGATACCTCATTTAAATTCGAACTAAAACCACCACAATTCATCACTTCAAAATCACTACACCCTCGTTACCACAGCAAAGAACTCGACGTTCTCTCCCAACTCACGGGTTACAGAACTTACGCACGGAATCCAGGAAGGAGATCGACATCTTTAAATCCCTAAAATTCCCAAACTTAGCATACAAGCTCTAAATCTCCTCACAAATCCATTTACGATACTCAAAATATATATCGACGCTTCAATCTCTCCAAAAGTGGACCCTAGATAACGCTGCAGTAAAACCAACATGCCAAAATGTGTGCGCACCCAACAATATTGACATGAGAATTAGCCGTAGCTTGATACTGATTCATATATATATGTTTTGTAATTTGTGGCAATTTATTTGAATTGATATGGATTATTGAAGATCGCCATTACTGTTTACTGAGGAAAAGAGATGCGGCGGATTTTTCTTTCTTGTTGACCACCGTAGAAATAGAATTAGGTTTAGGTTTTGAAATGGTATTATATAGGAAAAATATATTATTTATATATTCCATTATTTAATTTATTTTTAAGCATACGCTATTTACATATGTCCTCTAAAATTCCTGTGACCACATACGATACCCAAAAATCACCAAACTGGACATACTGCTAGAGTTTGACATTACGGTCCTAACGAAACTGGTTTCGTCAAATTCCGACTTCGTATGCTCACACAGCGTATTTTTAACCAACAAAATACTGACTGTTTTTCACTCTAAAAATACGTACGACCACACAGTGACTCTAAAAATCACGGAACTGGAAATCTAACAACTATTTAATATTACGGATCCAACAAAATTAGTTTCGTCGAATTCCGACTTCGTTTGCAAAAGTGGCTATTTTGAAAGCTTTGGATGACCCATTTAAATATATAAATATATTTAAATAAAATATTAATAAATTAATATTATCGTATATATTCACACCAGAACACCATACAGCTCTAGAATATTCCTATATGAATTTCTAGCTTGATATTTCAAATCCCGATTAAATCGATATTCGATCTATAATGAAATTCCTTTTATAAAATATAATTAAATTATAAAGGAATTCCGCAGCGACTTTTTTGAAATTTGATTTGGACGTAAATCAAAATCTACACGACGAAATCCCGATTTTTCTCTTCCACTAGAAAGATATACTCCACCAGCTCCACACGTTTCTTGTTTCACAGAAATCCGGCTTAAAACGAATCCTGTACATTCAATTGAAGTTCGAATCGCCAATTTACGAATTGCAGCGCTATTTCAAGCTCGGTTTTAATTATTATATAATTATACGTTCAAACTGACGTTATTTAATTATATTCGTTAATCTAATTCAATTCTAAACTGAATTATACCTTATATAAAATCCAATTCACACTGTATTGTGAATTCCACTATTTTTGATTATTTCTGAATTAAATATATTATTCTATTATTTAATTTAATTAAATATTCACTTAAATTTAATTAACGACGATTTAATTCCCTAAATCACTATTTATATAATTAAATAAATTAATTATAATACCTTTGACAATGCGGGTCATTACAAACAGCTCCTCCTCCTCCTCGTGCAAATGATTTCTCAAAGACTTGTAGGGACTTTAGGGCCATGGGTGGAAAGGATTTCAAGGGAACTGAATCATTCGTAGAAGCAAGGAACTGGCTCAAAGAAACTGAGGATCTGTTCGTTATCTTCGAGGTGGACGATAGGTAGAAGATACAGTTAGTTGTATGGTTGCTCAAAGACGAAGCTTCCTATTGGTGGGAGGTCACTAACGCTGAAAGACCAGTTGACACGTGGATGGATTTCAGGATAAGGATTGAGATGAAATTCCTCTCACAAGCTGAACGAAGTTTACAGCTGGAAAAGTTCTTATCTCTTAAGCAAGGAAGTATGACGGTCAAGGAGTATGTCAATCAATTCAATCAACTGGCCCGATTTGGACTGGACTTAGTGAATACTCCTCATAAGAAGGCTATCCGTTTTGTCAAGGGATTGAATGAGCCACTTCACAGCTTGACTATGACCCATATACCTATAGAGGCTACTTACGAGAGGTTAGTGGGCAGGGCACTCTTACATGAGGAAGACAAGGGCAAGAATGAGGCAAAAGAGGAAGTGCCTCAAGACAAGAAGGGGGAAGGGTCGCGGAACAAGAAGGTCGATTCAAAGAAAGGCGGGAAGAACAACAAACCCCATGAAAAGAGAAAGTGTAATTTCTGTGGCATTCCCGGGCATCTGATCAAAGACTGCAAGAAGAAGAAAAGGAAGATGGGTGGCTGTTTCCGCTGTAGTGAGACAGGACACATATCTAGGCTTGCCCAAGGAAATAAGGGCAGGGAGCTGGACCTTCTTCTGGAGGACAAGTTCACGCTCTCACGGCACCTCCGCAAGAACGAGGTAGAAATATTTCTGTCGAAAGTTTAGTCTATCTTTTTGATCATCCTGTTCGTACACTATTTGACTTTGGCGCATCACACTCTTTCATATCTACTGCTTTAGTGGAATCTCTGCACCTAGACACCAGTATAGTAGAGGATCCCTTGGTTGTTTCAAATCCAATTGGGGGCTCAGCCTATTTGTCAATGGTTTGTTTGGATTTGAAAATATCTATTTAAGCATTGAGTTTAGATGTAATGCCTTTGTTTTGGGTTTCACGGGCTATGGGTGATTCTAGGCATGGACTGGCTATCCAGTAATGGTGCCGCCCTCGATTGTGAAAAGAGAGTGGTTAGACTTATGACTCGTCTTGGTAACACTCTCAAAATTTCTTGTAATCCCATGAACTCTGTTATGCTTAGTCATCTAGAATCTCTAGATGCGTCTGTTGAGAACTTGCAATCTGTAAGGGTAGTCCGTGAATACTCGGATGTGTTTGAAGAGGTAAAGGGATTACCTCCGAAGCGGGAGATAGACTTCCTCATATACCTCATTGATAATGCGAGGCCCGTTGCTTTACCCGTTAGGCACATGGCCCCAAGGGAGAGAAAGGAGCTTAGCAAGCAAACCAAAGAGCTGCTTGAGAAGGGGTTTATAAGGCGGAATATTTCTGAATGGGGTGCTCTAGTAGTGTTTGCCACTAAAGCGGACGGTTCACTTCAGCTGTGCGTTGATTATAGGGAGCTAAACAAGCTGACCGAAAGGAATAGGCACCTACTCCCGAGAATAGATGATTTGTTCGATCAACTTGTAGGTGCATCGGTTTTCTCCTAATTAGATTTAGCTACTGGGTTTCACCAACTAAGAGTGGCTGAGGACAGCATTGATAAGACAGTGTTCAGAACTCCAGACGGTTTCTTCGAGTGGCTTGTCATGCCTTTTGGCTTGAAAAACTCACCCGCTTACTTCGTTGATTTAATGAGCAGGGTGTTCCGAGAGTTCCTCAATAAGTTTGTGGTGGTCTTCGTAGACGATATTTTGATCTTCTCAAAGAATGAGGAAGAGCATGCTCAACATCTAAAGGAATTCATGGATACTCTCCGTGCACATCAGTTGAAAGCTAAAATCTCCAAATGCCATTTCTAGAGAAAAGAAGTCAGGTTCCTTGGACACGTGATGTTCAAAGAGGGGATAGCTGTGGACCCCGCAAAAGTAGTTACTGTGCAAGATTGGAAGGTTCCTCGAAACGCAACCGAAGTCCGAAGCTTTCTTGGGCTTGCAGGCTTTTATAGAAAGTTCATCAAAGATTTTGCAAAAATCTCAGCTCCACTAACAAGATTGACAAAGAAGAACCTAGCTTTCGATTGGGATTTGGATTGCGATATTGTTTTCCAACGTTTGAAAAGGGCTCTAACAACAGCCCCAGTTCTGACATTGCCTGATGGAAGCAAGATGTTTACAGTATACAAGTTTCTTAGTGTGGAAGACATTTGAAAGTACATGAAAAAAACTACCCAACCCACGACGTAGAGTTGGCAGCCATCGTTTTTGCGCTTAAGTCTTGGCGCCATTATCTCCTAGGTGAGAAATTTGAACTGTATACTGACCATAAATCGTTGAAATACTTATTCTCGCAGAAAGATCTCAACTTGAGGCAACAAAGATGGATGGAGTTTTTTGCCTCGTATGATTTTGAGATTTCCTACACTCCTGGCGAGGGCAATACAGTAGCAGACGCCTTGAGTAGAAAGAAACTGACCTTAAGCCCTCTCTTTGTGGAAAGGCAAAGCTTTGAGTTCATAGCAAGCTTTAACTTCAGACCCTCCACTGGCTTTGTACCTGCCTTGCTAGCAACGTTAGAAGTGCGGCCAACTCTATTAGACTCAATCGGAGCCGCGCAAAGAGAAGACCCTCAGCTAGTCGAAGTGATGGACAGGTTTATTAGGGGTGAGACTTCTAGTCACCTCAATAGATATTCCATTGATGCCAAGGGCTGGTTGAGACGAGATGGAAGACTATGTGTCCCACAAGCAAGGGGCTTGGTAAAGGCGGTTGTAGAAGAGGCACACCATTCCAAACTGACCATACACCCAGGCGGAGACAAAATGTATAAAGACATTAAGAGAGTTTTCTTTTGGAATGGCATGAAGCAAGACATAGCTGAATTTGTTTCTAAGTGTTTAATATGCCAACAGGTCAAGGCGGAGCAAAAGAAGCCTGGTGGTCTGTTCCATCCTCTATAGGTCCCACTGTGGAAATGGGATAGTATCTCGATGGACTTTATAGATGGGTTGCCTAGGTCAAGAAGGGGCAATACCAGCATTTTGGTGATAGGGGACAGGCTCACAAAAAGCGCCCACTTTATACCCATCAAGAGTAGAAGGACTGCATCAGCACTAGCATCCATATATCTTAAAGAGATAGTTCGACTCCATGGGATACCCTCCAGCATAATGAGTGATCGAGACCCTTTCTTCACGAGCGAGTTTTGGAAGAGTTTACAAGAGGTTGTAGGCACATAGCTATGCTTAAGCACGACCTATCACCCTCAAACTGATGACCAGATGGAAAGGGTCAACAGAGTATTAGAAGACCTCTTGAGACTATGCATTCTTAACTTCAGTGGTACATGGGAGGATCATCTACCTTTGGTGGAATTTGCTTACAACAATAACTACCAAGCTACCATAGGCATGGCGCCTTTCGAAGCTTTATATAGAAGACCGTGTAGGGCACCAACTTGCTGGTGGGAGTCCACAGACAAACTCATACTTGGACCAGACATGATTAGGGAGACTTCAGAGAAAGTAGACTTGATACGAAGAAGAAAGAAGACTGCCCAAGATAGACAGAAGTCCTACGCAGAAAAAAGAAGAATTGAACTTGAGTTCGAAGTTGGAGACAAGGTGTTCCTTAAAGTATCTCCTTTGAGGAATGTCGTTCGCTTTGGATCCACAGGGAAGTTAGCACCAAGATTTGTAGGGTCGTTCCCTATCATCGAGAAGATTGGTAAGATGGCTTATAGGGTACAACTGCCTGAAAGATTGGCCAGGGTTCATAATGTCTTTCATGTCTCTCACCTACGGAAGTGCTTACACGAGTCTGCGGAAGTGGTGGAACCAAGCATGCTAGAGGAAGTAGAAGTTGAACGAGAAGCAATTGTGAGGAGAGTTCCAACCCGTATCTTGGGAACAGAAGTAAAAAAGCTAGCAACCGTGTAGTTAAGCTCATCAAAGATCAATGGAGCGACAACGAGGAAGACGCGACTTGGGAAACTGAGGGATTAATACGTGCAGCCTACCCTTTTCTTTTTAAGGGTACATCTTTGATCTCTCTTTCCTTAAGTTTATGCTCATATCTATCTTTTTAGGTGTATCTCCTATCCTTTATCCTTAGGTAGAAACCTTTTTGGATGTAAACATGTAATTGAAACATGTTATGGTTGATGGTTGCAAGTGATTACAAGTGGTTGCTCGTGGATGCATATACACACACATTAGGTATTAGATCGGCTCAGTCACTTTCATATTGCATATGCATATATGTATTTGTTTATGAATTGAAACTTGATGTGTTAGCATATGGACGTTGCATTTGTATGAATGATTGTGCACTCATGTAGGAAATTTTGAGTAGGAAAAATTGCATACATAATGGACTCATGGCACTAACATAATTTGCATTAAGGAGGTCAACTGAATCCGTGGACCGCCTGATTTTGCATCAGACAAGGACATGTACACACACTATGCATATGATCATGAAACATTAGAAATCTTTTAAGGACAATGGATGCCTGTGTTTGATGGTTGAGTAGATGGGTGATTGGATGGTAGGATATAAGTCCTTCCCGACTTAAAGATTTCGGGGACGAAATCCTAAAAGGAGGGGAGAATGTAACACCCCATACTTTCTTTTAATGTTATAGTAACGAATTAAACAATACTTAATTTAAAATTTGGGAATTAAGGGAAATGGGCATTGTGTTCATCTCGGAATTCTGGTTGAGATAGAGTCTGAGTTTGCGTAAATTGGACTTCGTATGAAGAAGTTATGGCCTCCAGAAGTTTCAGAAATTCAAACAGCTCGAGCCAGATTTCAAAATTCAAACAGAAGTCAGAAGCGAGCTGGGCGGGAAAATTCCCGCCCAGGTAGGTCGACCAGGGGGTCGACCCTAGTGTCGACCTCCCCCCTAGAGGTCGACCTAGCCCCCGGCCAGATCTGAATTTTGAACGACTGATGACTTGCTGCTGAGTCACTAGGGTTTCTGGATGGTCCTGATCTGGTCTGAGTGGCTGTGATTAACCCTAGGTTCATCTGACGGCTATAATTAAACTGAAATTCTATATAAACAACTCAATTCTCAACCTAAAAACACACAGAAAAATAATCTAGAACTGAAATGTCGTCAGTAGAGAACTTGGAGTAGCCGTCACCGTTTTCAATTCAAAGACGAGTTAAAAGCTTACATCTAAAATCAAATTAAAACTAGTCTAATTCAACGATCTTCATCAAAGGCGCGCATCTCCAATTTCAGAATTCAGATTTCAGAAATCAAGAATTCCTTTTAGTTTGTTAAGTTGGTTATTACATAGATTTAAACATTCTTTCGATTGAATCATGACATGTTGTAGTTGGGATATATAATGATGCTTATGTATAAGATTTGATTCTCGTTTATCTTAAAGTATCGATGTAATTAATCATGTCTATGTGCTTATGGCGATGAACATGTTGTATATTTCATGTCTATATGCTTATGGCGATGAACATGTTGTCTATTAATCATGTCTATATGCTTGTGGTGATGAACATATTGTATGTTATTAAAATCTATTATGATTTGGGTAATGGATCTATTCTGCCAATTAAATGGTAAAACATGTCATGCTATAATTTGGTGGTTATTTGCAAGTTTGTGGTCTAAAACACATGCTTATATGTTAGATCAACAATCATGTATATTCATGTTAGGTTGAATCTAATTATGTTGTAAAAGTGGAATTGTAGTCCTCTTATGTTTTAACATCATGCTAAATTGTGATTAAAAATGATTATAATAGTTTTCTTATATTTTGACATACATAAGATTATATGCTAACTTTTAACATACATAAGATTATATGCTAAGTTGTGGGTTGAAACTGTGATTATATGTTTAACTTCCATGCTAGACCTTTGTCAAGTTTACATGACCATTAGACCCAACTTAGTCACAAGTTCACCTTTACCCATTTAATTAAAGTTAATGATACCTCTATGCCAAGTTACACATGACAAGTTGAAATGTATGTTATTTTATGTTTATTTCATGTCTCTTGTTTATTACCCCTTTTCTTGTTTATGGGTTGGGCTATCTTACTAGCCCAACATTTTATGTGATTCATGCGTACGTTCCACGGGGGTAGCGATGGGAAATATGAGAATTCATGGCATAGATTTGTTCATTAAATGGTATATTTGATATACCATTTATGTTGAGCATAATCAAAGGATAATTATGGCGTGATTAAATTAAATTTAATCCACATAAAGAAATTTGACATATATAGAAAAATATGAATTTAGAAAAGACGAATATGCCTAACCCGAGGTTAGACTAAGTTGTGGTGTAAATCTGCCCGGAACCGGCCGACATATCCAGTGACCACAACTTGACCTGTCTAATGTGGGTGGTTAGTGCCTCAGGCCCAAAAAGAACCCGAGGTTAGACTGAGTTGTGGTGTAAATCTGCCCGGAAATGACCGGCACATCCAGTGACCACAACAAAACCTGTCTAATGTGAGTGGTTGGTGCTTTAATAAATTAAAGCTATGTCATGATTGGTAGAGTTAAGTAAATTAGGAAAACACTTAACCGATTTAACATGTTAACTAAACGAATGGGCGGGGTTAGGTAAACTTGGACACTTAACCAAATAAACATGTTGATTAGAAAACCCTAGAAACGGGGACCCATTTCAGTAGTAACCCACATAGATGTATCGTGGTACCCTGAAACTAGGCAGGGTAGGGCACGATTACTGGGTTGAATTATAAGCGGTCAAAATGTCGGCGGTTGGTGGGCCAGCGTAGGTTCCGACGGAGTATGGGCGTGCACATACTTCGGAGTGGAAAAATCAGGCACAAGGCATCAGTAGTGTATACTGTGCATCTTGAATCGTGTCGGGTTGCCACCAGAGGGACTGATACACCCCATGGTGGGACTAACACAGGTAGCTAAAATCAAGAGGGGCCGAATGACACAGGATATGAATGCATGCGAGTAGAAGCCGATCATTAAGGGGATCGTTTGTTATAAACAAGTGGGGCTGGTTGAACCAATGGTTAAGTTGGTACAGAGACTATAGTAATGGGTGCGATCACCTGTTCCTCTTATCTTATATTAGGGTATTGTCCTATGTTCTGTTATCACTATCATGATCCCTTTCCTTGTTTAAATACTAGTAATCACTGAACTTACCATACTTATTGTCTGACCCATTTTCTCACGTATTCTTTTCTTCCATCCCCCCCCTCAGGTCCATAGGGAGGGAATACTGCAGCTTAGTAAGACTCTTTGCAAGCTTCAAGAAAGTAGATGTATGATTTGGACTCTCTCCTACCTTGGCTATGGCTCTTAGACATTATCCTTGGGGATTCATGCATTTTTACTTTTGGTTTATGCTTCTTTATTGAATAAGATGGCAAGGTATGAGAATTGATAGATATTATCTTTAATGACTTACGAGATAAAGATCGTTAAAATAAATCATATCAAAGTGCAAAATTCTTACCGTTATTAAACTCTACGTATGTTAGGCAATACAAGCAAATCTCAAACTTGTAGGGGAATGGATTTCCATAAGATTGCAAGGTATGAGAATACCTTCCATACAGTACACTTCTAGAGGGATGTACCGAGGACCACCTACCCTCTACTTAACTGGCAAGGCCGAACCAATTACATCGACCATTCATTGGTGGTTTGCTGACCGAATATGTCATCACATCAACAATAACCAACCTACACAAGATTCCGTGTATATTGCACTTCTCGACATATAAAGATAAATCTAAAAGGGTGATGATCATCTTATAATGGGTTCTACTCAATTAACCTCAATGTATATCCTATTTCTGCCAACTCCTATTATCGAGGATAAAGGATTATATTTCTTCAAGTACTTCCATCGCTTTGAATGCCACGTTACTAAATGCAACACGCACAAAAGATTTCCACTAATGTACAATCTCTGAGCTCGTATGTCATAGTAAAGGGTATATATAGTGTAGGAGAGTTACTTCCCACACCACCAAATAGATGTGCATTCATGGAGGTCAATATATGCGTATTAGAAATGCAATGCCATAACTCATCCATATGAATCATCCTAGGTTTCGATAAACCTAAGCTACTAATTATACTGTACCCTGGATAAATCCAGTGATGGGTAGAAAGGAGCCCTTGCATCAAAGATCTGAATGCGGAACTACCGTCGATTTGTAATATGGTAAAATCCTCCCGAAGGTCAGTGACAACACCGACATTCAAACCTCAGAAATAGAAAAATTAGGCATACTCGTTGTAATGAACCGAAAATTTCGACCCTCGAATTTCGACACTAACACTTTCTCTATATTCAAGTGCCTCTACTCAAGTATCGATAACCCAAAATTTTAAAAGAAAGAAGTTAGATGGTGAGAAAGAAGAATGAAAGGTTAGAATAGAAGAAGAAGAATACAATCATATCAGATCAGAGAAGATCAAATTACCACAGCGGAATAAATAAAGTATAATTTGCTAATACAATTTATATAAATGAAAATTGTATATATGTAGATGAATGAATAATCAGAGTACACAAATAGAACAACCTATACAGTCATAACAATCCGTCTGTACAATGGCCAATAAGTACAACACACACAATGGAAATTGAATAATAAGGGAAATAAAAGAATACATCTCGACTCCAGCTCCTCTCCTGCAACTCCAAGCAATTTTGGAAAATATACTCAGTCTGACACAAGCACATTTCAAGGAAAGAAAAAACACTTGGATTAGTTTGGAATGCTTACAGTGATGAAAGTTCACATCACAAATAACTTGCTTAATTTTAGAAAATGTTTTGAAAGAATGAAACTCTCGTATAACACAACTGCACATAAACATGGCATGTGTTTTTCCCTTACGATAGCCAAAACACTTTTATATCAAATCTGATGATATTATAATAATGTCTATTGAATCATCTTAAATTAAAATAATATGTAATGCGAAATTATTACCCATAATTAAATTTCATGGCACGTATTGGGATTGGGATTTCCATACAGTAACAAGGCACTAGAGTATCACTTACCACGATACCTCTCTAGATAAAGTGTACCATGAGCCTTGCATAGACTACCTACGAATCAGGACCGCCCAACCCCTCTCTGGATTATACAAAATATTTCGCCACCTTTGTAACACCCTACGTCCGTTAATGCCACTTACAAAGGGAATGCATTAAGTCTCATGGAGCGTTATGTAACACCCCTAAGTCCCACATCGTGGAAGCCTGTGTGAAGTGAGTACTTATATAGTAGAGCCCATCTCTTACTAACGCCGAGGCCTTTTGAGGAGCAAAACGCATACATATATGGTGGCTAAGTTGGGAACAATATCTTGCGCGAACGGAGGTGCGGGCTATTACAGTGGTATCAGAGCCAATACCCAGCCGGAAATGTGGCTTCTATGTGGACCACAACGCCTGGGTGAGGTGTTTGTGAGCCAAAGGGGACGTTGGGCTCTATAGAAGGGGAGAATGTAACAACCCTAAGTCCCACATCGTGGAAGCCTGTGTGAAGTGAGTACTTATATAGTAGAGCCCATCTCTTACTAATGTCGAGGCCTTTTGAGGAGAAAAACCCCACACCTATACGGTGGATAAGTTGGGAACAATATCTTGCACGAACGGAGGTGCGAGTTGTTACACGTTATAAGTAAACAGAACAGAATATTACAAGACAGATACATAAAATAGTACTTACAAAATTTATAACTTCATTGCAGTGGAATAGAAATAATTTTGGTTACATCTTTAAACCCATTGCATCAAAGCCAAGTACATAATATCAGGCTTGTACAAAAGCCATCAAAGTACATAATTTTTAAAACCATAATCCCCAATCCAAAATGCCATATGAAAGAGAAACAAAGATAAGCATTGCTTTCAGCACTTCAAGCAGGAAAGTCCGAATCAAGCTTCAACGTGCTGTAACGACCCAGAAAATCTGAACCAATTTAAAATTTTTAAATTGGCTAAAATAATGGATTTTAATTATTTAAAATAAATATTTTAAATAATGGCGATGAAAACTGAGTTGAAATCGACAATTGAAAACGAATATAATTAATTATAGTTATATATAGAATTGAAAATGGCGCGGTAGTTCGATAATTCGATTTCGAACTTCAATTGAATATACCGGGTGCAAAACAATCCGGATTTTAGTGAAACCAAAAACATTAGGATCTAATTGGTAATATCTTTCTAACGAATCTGACCAATCGAAATTTGATAGCGGGAATCAAAAGATATGTCCAGTTGAAAATTCTGAATAGTCGCTAGGGAATTCAGGCCCTTAAAAATGGACATTTTGCAAATGACCTCGGATTTCGACGAAACCACTTTTGTTGGATCCGTAGGGTCAAGTTATTTTTAGGTTTCAAATTTCATAATTTTTTGAATCAATACGTGAGCGTGGCATAGGAAAACGCGTTTGACCAGTTTCAGTTGATTTTAATCGACTGGAAATTGGCCATTTTTCAAACGGTCTCAGAATTCGACGAAACTAGTTTTGTTAGGACCGTATCGTCAATACGAAGCTAGAAAATATTTTTCTGGAATTTTTCTAGTCAGTATGTGGCCCCGGTAATTTGAAATGTGCGTTTAAAATTCAATATAGTGATTTAAATGAAAATTCAAAAGGAAACTGATTGTAACGATCAAATCAGCTTGCGATACATATCCCATTGTGTTCGGAATGGGGGTGAAACGCTATGGACGGCAGGCGGTGGGCCTCGTTTCGAGGTCATATGTAAAAGTCAACCTTTTGCGAAATTTAATAATTAAATAATAATAATAAAAAAAAATATACTCTTCCCTCCTTTATCTCCTTCTGGCCCCCCCCCCCCCCGATTCAGTTAAAAAAAAAAAAAAAAACCTAACCTAGACATCGCCGCCCCTCCAGACCTCGACGCCGACGAAGTCCCCGAAGCCGCCGCCCACCTCGAAGTCGCCGCCCACCTCGAAGTCGCCGCGCCCCCCCTTGAAGCCCTCGAAGCCCTCGCAAAGACGTCGCGCCACCCCCCCTTGAAGCAACTCCTCCTGCCACCCCGTTCGAACCCCGAGCCGCCACCTCGAAGCCCAACTCCGCCTTGCCGCCGACGAACTGCAGAACCCCCCCCCCCCCCGTAAGTATTTCTTCTTATTTTTATTATTTTATTTTTATTTTATAAAAACAGAATTTAAAACTGAAATTTTTAAACAGTATTAAACCTGAAATTTTTAAAAGGTATAAAACTGAATTTTTAAAAAGTATTAAAACTGAAATTTTTAAAAGAGTAAAAACTGAAATTTTTAAAAGAGTAAAAACTGAAATTTTTAAAAGGCATAAAACTGAATTTTTAAAAAGTATTAAACCTGAAATTTTTTGAAAGAGTAAAACTGATTTTCTTTAAAAGATTAAAACTGTTTTTTTTAGAAAAGTTAAAACTGTTTTTAAAGAAAGGTTAAAACTGATTTTTCGAAAAAGGATTTGAACTTTAAAAAGTAAAAATCATATTTTTATGTATCGAAAGTCGAAGTAGAAATTAGATTTTTATATATTGAATAACATCGTAAAAATTCGATTTTTACATATGTAGAGAATACGGGCGAAAGCGACAAAAGGCGAAGATTTCTCTAAAGGAAGTGTCGTGAAGTTGGATAGCTATTGGTGAGATTTCTGTTTTAAAAATATTATATATATGTGAAATGAAAGTGAATTGCTATCTATATATATATATATATATATATATATACATATATACGCCCCTCGTCCACAAACCATGGACGATATTTATTGGTTGAAATTGTTGTGAAAATTGAATGATTGTTTGGGATTGTTTGTGATTGATATTGGTTGATTGCGGTTGAAAAATACCCATTGGTGGTTGTGAAATATTTGGTTGAAACCACATAGGATTAGTTTGTGGAAATGAAATAAATATATACATGCCGCCTGCGTGCGAACTAGATGCATGATCCCCATTGTCAAAAACCGTGAGGTTTTAAGGTAGAGCGAGGAGCCGTACTAGGGACGGTGCCGGTGTAACTACCCTGCCGTTATGCTGCCGAAATTTTGAATAATATTTGTGTGTTTGAATTATTTTCATATGCTTAAACTATATTTATTCATTGTATAGAAAACATTCATGTGTTGAATTGATATTCATTCGTTGTTTAGAAATTCATGTGTTGAATGGTATTCATATTTTGAAATAAATTGTTCGATAATAAAAATCACATTTTTATCTATATATAGAAACCATAGAAAACATTCATGTGTTGAATTGATATTCATTCGTTGTTTAGAAATTCATGTGTTGAATGGTATTCATATTTTGAAATAAATTGTTTTATGATAAAATTCCTATTTTGTCACCTATATGAACTATATAGAAAAATAGTGTTTTGAAATGAATTGTTTTACAATAAAAATCATATTTTTATTGTATGCATGAATCGTTGAAATGTGAAGTGTTAAGAATAGCCACTTGTTCAAAATAAACATATATGAGTTGAAATATTCATTAATTAGATAATGAAATGATTTGCACCTATTTATGTAACATTAGAATGAATGGTGTTTTTAAACCAAATAGAAATCAAATATGAAGTCGAATAGAAATTGATAAATGATAAGAACTGTATATATATGTGCATGCAATATTCATTGAACAGGTTATAGCAAAGGGGCTAGAGAAGAGGAATAAAATTTTGTGCCCGACAAATAGGTACACATTTACTGATTTGTTTGGGTGATGATTTTGAGCCTGTTGGCTAGCCGCTTGGCTTTTTCTTTTTCTTTTTGAGATTAGAAGGACCGGGAACGCTATTTGCGATTTCCCGATGCTCCCGGTGCAGGGGAGGTTATGGCGAAATTTTTCCAAAATTTAAGACGTTAGAAAAACATTTGAAGTGAAAACGATATGGAAATCATTGAATGAACTATATTTATATAAATATATAAATATAAATAAAATTAAAACGAAACGAGGCCGTGCAGTTCGTATTTTGAAACCGTGATTTCAAACGACTAGTACGGGAAATCCGACCATTGGATTTTCCCGAAACCTCAACCGTCGGGTTTGCCTTGGAATAATCTTTCCAACGGCACCAACCTTGTAAAAATCCAACGGTTGGATTGTCTGGAATGTTTAATTCAAATTTGAAGAAAAACAGCGCCAGAATCGATTTTATTTATATATAAATATAAATAGAATTATATTTAATCGAATAACGACGCTGCAGTTCGTATTTTGAAATCGAAATTTCAAACGATTGTACCGGGAGATCCGACCGTCGGATTTTCTCGAAACTGGAACCGTTGGATTCGCTTTGAAAAGACCTTTCTAATGATGTAAATTTTGTGAAGATCCAACGGTTAGATTTTCAGATATGTGTAAATCAAATCTGAAGAAAAACAGCGCCACGGCCGCCTTATGGCCCGAAGCGTCGTTTTGAATAAAATGGCTATTTTAAAATAAATAAAAATAGCGATAAATAGTTATAAAATATCATAAGCGATATGGAATGGAAATAAACTGAATTTGCTTGATTTGTGTGGCTTTTGATGGTTGAATGTGTTTGGTGTGAAAATTACATTAAAGAACACAATTGGTGTTGTCGAATAATTTAACCATTGAAATAAATCGATTTGAAATTCTAAATATACGTGAATTATTTGGAAAGGCCGAGTTAATTCTCATTTCGAATAATCGACCGACGATTGAAATTCGAAGATGAAGACGATGGTCGAAGACCGGAGATCTTCACCTCGTTTGGATGGTAACCGAGGTCCTGATTGGGAGGCATCCCGAAATATGGATAATGAGTGGTGATCGTCCAGACGTACGTGGTGATCGATGGGTTTGCGAGGTATTTAGTGCCTCCGGTTTCGTTCAGACCCAGAACGGACTTGTAGATGGACTGTGTGTCTGACATTGGAGTTTATTCTGTGTTGATTGATTTCTGTTAAATATACATCTGTTTGGCGGCGGAGAATTTATTCTTTTGCTTAACGCCCTTCTCTGAGACGTACGAGCTCAGAGGTTGTATATCGATGGACATCAATCGCATGGCGTGAATTGCCTGTGTGGCATGCTAAGATGCAGTGATCAGGACTTCTGTTGAAAAGCAAAGTCTTGTGGTGATGATCAAAGCACCGCCTGTGTGGCGTAGATTTGTGTATAACGTGAATTCGCGAGCCTCACACCCCGGTATGAACCTAAAACGGGAGAAGGACCTCAGGGAGGGCATGCGTTTCTTTCTAGCTAGGGTGGTGTCAGTGACCTACCAGCCCTGACATTTATATACTTTTCACCTATGTGGTTGTTGCTGTTGCGAGGCGCCTCGGTTTGATCGGACGATCCGGGTCCGATGGAGTCATTCGTTGGCTCGTTTACGCCCCAAAGGGCGGGGAAACGCAGTGTTCAGGAATTTTAATCCACATCGGTGGACCGGCCCTGACGATCCAAGGGTCACTCGAGCTCTGATCCTGAGGGGCGGGCTAGAGCGTCTCGAATTCGGTAAGGACTATCTTTTGCCTTGGTTCATGACGGAATTCCAATTTCCAAATACGTGACTGTGCGGGTTTGATTGTATACCTATATATGGCGACATAGTGGTATGGGGCATTAATGCCGTCTATGATTGATAGTTATGATTTGAAATTGTTTTCAAAACATATAAACACTAGCAATAATATCAAATGCCTTTGTTTTATTCGTATCAAGCATATCTTGGCCGTTATAAGGTAAAAACTCTATTCTCCGGTTTGCGTTGCATTGTGTGATAGGAACTGAGTCTTATAACGGTTTCATTTTTATAAAAAGCATAGCGATGTTTAAAAGAAAGATTTGTTTTAAAGCACTGGCAATCCAATGGAGTAAACCCGTTCCACGAAAGTGGCGTGGTCCTGTGATTAGCCAATTATATATGTGTTGAGTGGATTTCTCATACCAGTCCCATGACTGACTCGTAGTTTGTTTCATTCTCAAACTCGGGTGCCCCTTTTTCTACACGGGCAGCCTTGTATTCAGGTTTAGCTGGTTCTTTCTGGATAGCTGGAGCTGATGATGGATTCTATCATTTATTTCTTTTTATGCTGTTCAGTTCCTATTGTACATATTTTGTTTATTTCCGCTGTAGACATTTATGTATAGCTGAACTGTATTTGTACTAAGTAAGATCCTGTATACTGTGTAACTCTGATGATTACTTTTATCCAGTATATTTTGTTGTTCATATCTGGTGTATTTATTTAATTCTGTTCTGCTATTATATGTTTCTGTGTTATATTCCAAAGATAACCTTGTTTCCGTGAGAACGGGAATTCGGGTCGTCTCATCGTGGTATCAGAGCTTTGGTAAAGCTTAGTTCTGGAATATAACATTTGAACGAACTTGTCAGAAATAGAACCAGTAGTGTTCTAGGACGGGTAACTCAATACAGATAGGATCAGTAATATCCTAGTATGAGTAAAGCAGAATGAAATTACACCTCGATAGACACATTTACATTCAAGTATTTGTCTCTATATTTTGAAATATCTTTTCTGTTGACCTGACACTTGATCTGCTATTTGCAGAAGAACTAGAAAATGAGTGTCAGAAACAGAAGGAATACAGAACCCGATCTAGAGGCTCTATTCAAGAGATATCGAAATCTGGGTGGAGAAAAATTCTCGGGCAATGAATTTACTATTCAAACTCAAGCTTGGATGAGTTCCGTCGAAAAAATCTTTGAGCATATCCAGCTGAGAGATGACCAGAAACGGTTAGTAGCATCTTGGGCGCTCAAAGAGGAAGCTTTAATCTGGTGGGAAACAATCATCAAAAATAATCCAGAAGGTGATATCACCTGGGACAGATTCAAATTGATTTTCTTAGAAAGATTTACTCCTCCCGAAGTAACCGAGAGATTATGTGATGAATTTTCTTATCTGATACAAGGAGATATGACAATTCCCGAATATCATAAGAAATTCAACGAACTTGCTCACTTTGCTCCACATCTAATTCAAAATCCGAAGAGGAAAAATCTGAGATTCATTCATGGACTTCAAAGGAAATACCAGAATAAAGTATTGGGGCATGTGAAGCTTCCTTTTTCAGAAATGATTTATATGGCTTATCAATATGAAGATCTCCATAAGAAAGGCATGTTGCGAGACGAAGAAGAAGTTTGTTGTAGTGACAAAGCAGAGTCGGAATCTGATATTCCTGAGGCAAGTACAACGTCTGAGGTCAGTAAGAAGCCCAGTGCCAAGAGAAAAAGGGCGGAACTTGGGAACGAACGAATAATGACTGCCAAGTGCTCAAGCTGCAATAGAAAAGGACATTTGGCGTTAAGTTGCAAATCTTGGAACCAACAAAGAAAGAACAAGTTCCCACCCAAGGAGGGTGAATCGCATTTTAGAAGATCTATTGCGAGCTTGTGTTATAGATTTCGGTGGATCATGGGAAGACCATCTGCATTTGGCTGAATTCTCTTATAACAACAGCTACCAGGCGAGTCTGACAATGTCGCCATTCGAAGAATTGTATGGTAGACCGTGCCGATCTCCTGCTTGTTGGGTCGAGCCTGGAAATAGACTTGTGTTGGGTCCTGATATGATTCGAGAAGCCGCCGACAAAGTCGATTTTATTAAGAAGAGATTACTCGCCGCTCAAAGCCGACAAAAGAGCTATGCCGATAAAAGAAGAAGAGATATATCCTTTGAAGTTGGCGACTATGTATATTTGAAAGTATCGCCGATGAGAGGAGTTATCCGGTTCGGTAAAACAGGAAAGTTGGCACCCAAATTCATTGGTCCGTTTCCTATTCTGGAACGGATTGGGACTCTCGCTTATAGGGTCAAACTGCCTGACTGGTTGCCTGGAGTGCATGATGTATTTCATATATCTCAACTTCGAAAGCACGTTCATGATCCAGACTTGATCGTGGAAGAAGCAGCTCAACAGGATATTGAAATAACCCCAGAATTAGCTGTGAGGCGAGAGCCGCTAAAGATTATCGGCAAAGAAACCAAAGAACTGAGGAACAAGAAGGTTCGCTTAGTCAAAGTGCAATGGAGTGGAGATCCGCGAGATTGTACTTGGGAAACTGAGGAGAGCATTCAGAAAGCTTATCCTAGATGCCGAGTAGATATCTCTGATTGACTTTGGTGCAAGGTACATTTACCCTACTTTGCATTACCATTTAATTCTCTATTCTATTGCAATTTTCTTCCCATGGATGTGCACTGTTTATTCTATACTCTGAATATTAAAAACAAATTGGTTGTTGTGTTGTGTGATTGTAGATTTATCAAACTTCTTTCGACTTTATTCCTTTTCGGGGACGAAAAGTTTTAAGTGGGGGAGATTGTAACGACCCAGAAAATCTGAACCAATTTAAAATTTTTAAATTGGCTAAAATAATGGATTTTAATTATTTAAAATAAATATTTTAAATAATGGCGATGAAAACTGAGTTGAAATCGACAATTGAAAACGAATATAATTAATTATAGTTATATATAGAATTGAAAATGGTGCGGTAGTTCGATAATTCGATTTCGAACTTCAATTGAATATACCGGGTGCAAAACAATCCGGATTTTAGTGAAACCAAAAACATTAGGATCTAATTGGTAATATCTTTCTAACGAATCTGACCAATCGAAATTTGATAGCGGGAATCAAAAGATATGTCCAGTTGAAAATTCTGAATAGTCGCTATGGAATTCAGGCCCTTAAAAATGGACATTTTGCAAATGACCTCGGATTTCGACGAAACCACTTTTGTTGGATCCGTAGGGTCAAGTTATTGTTAGGTTTCAAATTTCATAATTTTTTGAATCAATACGTGAGCGTGGCATAGGAAAACGCGTTTGACCAGTTTCAGTTGATTTTAATCGACTGGAAATTGGCCATTTTTCAAACGGTCTCAGAATTCGACGAAACTAGTTTTGTTAGGACTGTATCGTCAATACGAAGCTAGAAAATATTTTTCTGGAATTTTTCTAGTCAGTATGTGGCCCCGGTAATTTGAAATGTGCGTTTAAAATTCAATATAGTGATTTAAATGAAAATTCAAAAGGAAACTGATTGTAACGATCAAATCAGCTTGCGATACATATCCCATTGTGTTCGGAATGGGGGTGAAACGCTATGGACGGCAGGCGGTGGGCCTCGTTTCGAGGTCATATGTAAAAGTCAACCTTTTGCGAAATTTAATAATTAAATAATAATAATAATAATAAAATATACTCTTCCCTCCTTTATCTCCTTTTGCCCCCCCCCCCCGATTCAGTTAAACAAAAAAAAAAAAAAACCTAACCTAGACATCGCCGCCCCTCCAGACCTCGACGCCGACGAAGTCCCCGAAGCCGCCGCCCACCTCGAAGTCGCCGCGCCCCCCCTTGAAGCCCTCGAACCCCTCGCGAAGACGTCGCGCCACCCCCCCTCGAAGCAACTCCTCCTGCCACCCCGTTCGAACCCCGAGCCGCCACCTCGAAGCCCAACTCCGCCTTGCCGCCGACGAACTGCAGAAACCCCCCCCGTAAGTATTTCTTCTTATTTTTATTATTTTATTTTTATTTTATAAAAACAGAATTTAAAACTGAAATTTTTAAACAGTATTAAACCTGAAATTTTTAAAAGGTATAAAACTGAATTTTTAAAAAGTATTAAAACTGAAATTTTTAAAAGAGTAAAAACTGAAATTTTTAAAAGAGTAAAAACTGAAATTTTTAAAAGGCATAAAACTGAATTTTTAAAAAGTATTAAACCTGAAATTTTTTGAAAGAGTAAAACTGATTTTCTTTAAAAGATTAAAACTGTTTTTTTTAGAAAAGTTAAAACTGTTTTTAAAGAAAGGTTAAAACTGATTTTTCGAAAAAGGATTTGAACTTTAAAAAGTAAAAATCATATTTTTATGTATCGAAAGTCGAAGTAGAAATCAGATTTTTATATATTGAATAACATCGTAAAAATTCGATTTTTACATATGTAGAGAATACGGGCGAAAGCGACAAAAGGCGAAGATTTCTCTAAAGGAAGTGTCGTGAAGTTGGATAGCTATTGGTGAGATTTCTGTTTTAAAAATATATATGTGTGAAATGAAAGTGAATTGCTATCTATAAATATATATATATATATATATATATATATACGCCCCTTGTCCACAAACCATGGACGATATTTATTGGTTGAAATTGTTGTAAAAATTGAATGATTTTTTGGGATTGTTTGTGATTGATATTGGTTGATTGCGGTTGAAAAATACCCATTGGTGGTTGTGAAATATTTGGTTGAAACCACATAGGATTAGTTTGTGGAAATGAAATAAATATATACATGCCGCCTGCGTGCGAACTAGATGCATGATCCCTATTGTCAAAAACCGCGAGGTTTTAAGGTAGAGCGAGGAGCCGTACTAGGGACGGTGCCGGTGTAACTACCCTGCCGTTATGCTGCCGAAATTTTGAATAATATTTGTGTGTTTGAATTATTTTCATATGCTTAAACTATATTTATTCATTGTATAGAAAACATTCATGTGTTGAATTGATATCCATTCGTTGTTTAGAAATTCATGTGTTGAATGGTATTCATATTTTGAAATAAATTGTTCGATAATAAAAATCACATTTTTATCTATATATAGAAACCATAGAAAACATTCATGTGTTGAATTGATATTCATTCGTTGTTTAGAAATTCATGTGTTGAATGGTATTCATATTTTGAAATAAATTGTTCGATAATAAAAATCACATTTTTATCTATATATAGAAACCATAGAAAACATTCATGTGTTGAATTGATATTCATTCGTTGTTTAGAAATTCATGTGTTGAATGGTATTCATATTTTGAAATAAATTGTTCGATAATAAAAATCACATTTTTATCTATATATACAAACTATTGAAAACATTCATGTGTTGAATTGATATTCATTCGTTGTTTAGAAATTCATGTGTTGAATGGTATTCATATTTTGAAATAAATTGTTCGATAATAAAAATCACATTTTTATCTATATATAAAAACTATTGAAAACATTCATGTGTTGAATTGATATTCATTCGTTGTTTAGAAATTCATGTGTTGAATGGTATTCATATTTTGAAATAAATTGTTCGATAATAAAAATCACATTTTTATCTATATATAGAAACCATAGAAAACATTCATGTGTTGAATTGATATTCATTCGTTGTTTAGAAATTCATGTGTTGAATGGTATTCATATTTTGAAATAAATTGTTTTATGATAAAAATCCTATTTTGTCACCTATATGAACTATATAGAAAAATAGTGTTTTGAAATGAATTGTTTTACAATAAAAATCACATTTTTATTGTATGCATGAATCGTTGAAATGTGAAGTGTTAAGAATAGCCACTTGTTCAAAATAAACATATATGAGTTGAAATATTCATTAATTAGCTAATGAAATGATTTGCACCTATTTATGTAACATTAGAATGAATGGTGTTTTTAAACCAAATAGAAATCAAATATGAAGTCGAATAGAAATTGATAAATGATAAGAACTGTATATATATGTGCATGCAATATTCATTGAACAGGTTATAGCAAAGGGGCTAGAGAAGAGGAATAAAATTTTGTGCCCGACAAATAGGTACACATTTACTGATTTGTTTGGGTGATGATTTTGAGCCTGTTGGCTAGCCGCTTGGCTTTTTCTTTTTCTTTTTGAGATTAGAAGGACCGGGAACGCTATTTGCGATTTCCCGATGCTCCCGGTGCAGGGGAGTTTATGGCGAAATTTTTCCAAAATTTAAGGCGTTAGAAAAATATTTGAAGTGAAAACGATAT
This sequence comes from Allium sativum, assembly GCA_030737875.1. Lineage (NCBI taxonomy): Eukaryota > Viridiplantae > Streptophyta > Magnoliopsida > Asparagales > Amaryllidaceae > Allium > Allium sativum. Next base: position 440,487,465 of record CM060912.1, read on the forward strand.
GGAAATCATTGAATGAACTATATTTATATAAATATATAAATATAAATAAAATTAAAACGAAACGAGGCCGTGCAGTTCGTATTTTGAAACCGTGATTTCAAACGACTAGTACGGGAAATCCGACCATTGGATTTTCCCGAAACCTCAACCGTCGGGTTTGCCTTGGAATAATCTTTCCAACGGCACCAACCTTGTAAAAATCCAACGGTTGGATTGTCTGGAATGTTTAATTCAAATTTGAAGAAAAACAGCGCCAGAATCGATTTTATTTATATATAAATATAAATAGAATTATATTTAATCGAATAACGACGCTGCAGTTTGTATTTTGAAATCGAAATTTCAAACGATTGTACCGGGAGATCCGACCGTCGGATTTTCCCGAAACTGGAACCGTTGGATTCGCTTTGAAAAGACCTTTCTAATGATGTAAATTTTGTGAAGATCCAACGGTTAGATTTTCAGATATGTGTAAATCAAATCTGAAGAAAAACAGCGCCACGGCCGCCTTATGGCCCGAAGCGTCGTTTTGAATAAAATGGCTATTTTAAAATAAATAAAAATAGCGATAAATAGTTATAAAATATTATAAGCAATATGGAATGGAAATAAACTGAATTTGCTTGATTTGTGTGGCTTTTGATGGTTGAATGTGTTTGGTGTGAAAATTACATTAAAGAACACAATTGGTGTTGTCGAATAATTTAACCATTGAAATAAATCGATTTGAAATTCTAAATATACGTGAATTATTTGGAAAGGCCGAGTTAATTCTCATTTCGAATAATCGACCGACGATTGAAATTCGAAGATGAAGACGATGGTCGAAGACCGGAGATCTTCACCTCGTTTGGATGGTAACCGAGGTCCTGATTGGGAGGCATCCCGAAATATGGATAATGAGTGGTGATCGTCCAGACGTACGTGGTGATCGATGGGTTTGCGAGGTATTTAGTGCCTCCAGTTTCGTTCAGACCCAGAACGGACTTGTAGATGGACTGTGTGTCTGACATTGGAGTTTATTCTGTGTTGATTGATTTCTGTTAAATATACATCTGTTTGGCGGCGGAGAATTTATTCTTTTGCTTAACGCCCTTCTCTGAGACGTACGAGCTCAGAGGTTGTATATCGATGGACATCAATCGCATGGCGTGAATTGCCTGTGTGGCATGCTAAGATGCAATGATCAGGACTTCTGTTGAAAAGCAAAGTCTTGTGGTGATGATCAAAGCACCGCCTGTGTGGCGTAGCTTTGTGTATAACGTGAATTCGCGAGCCTCACACCCCGGTATGAACCTAAAACGGGAGAAGGACCTCAGGGAGGGCATGCGTTTCTTTCTAGCTAGGGTAGTGTCAGTGACCTACCAGCCCTGACATTTATATACTTTTCACCTATGTGGTTGTTGCTGTTGCGAGGCGCCTCGGTTTGATCGGACGATCCGGGTCCGATGGAGTCATTCGTTGGCTCGTTTACGCCCCAAAGGGCGGGGAAACGCAGTGTTCAGGAATTTTAATCCACATCGGTGGACCGGCCCTGACGATCCAAGGGTCACTTGAGCTCTGATCCTGAGGGGCGGGCTAGAGCGTCTCGAATTCGGTAAGGACTATCTTTTGCCTTGGTTCATGACGGAATTCCAATTTCCAAATACGTGACTGTGCGGGTTTGATTGTATACCTATATATGGCGACATAGTGGTATGGGGCATTAATGCCGTCTATGATTGATAGTTATGATTTGAAATTGTTTTCAAAACATATAAACACTAGCAATAATATCAAATGCCTTTGTTTTATTCGTATCAAGCATATCTTGGCCGTTATAAGGTAAAAACTCTATCCTCCGGTTTGCGTTGCATTGTGTGATAGGAACTGAGTCTTATAACGGTTTCATTTTTATAAAAAGCATAGCGATGTTTAAAAGAAAGATTTGTTTTAAAGCACTGGAAATCCAATGGAGTAAACCCGTTCCACGAAAGTGGCGTGGTCCTGTGATTAGCCAATTATATATGTGTTGAGTGGATTTCTCATACCAGTCCCATGACTGACTCGTAGTTTGTTTCACTCTCAAACTCGGGTGCCCCTTTTTCTACACGGGCAGCCTTGTATTCAGGTTTAGCTGGTTCTTTCTGGATAGTTGGAGCTGAAGATGGATTCTATCATTTATTTCTTTTTATGCTGTTCAGCTCCTATTGTACATATGTTGTTTATTTCCGCTGTAGACATTTATGTATAGCTGAACTGTATTTGTACTAAGTAAGATCCTATATACTGTGTAACTCTGATGATTACTTTTATCCAGTATATTTTGTTGTTCATATCTGGTGTATTTATTTAATTCTGTTCTGCTATTATATGTTTCTGTGTTATATTCCAAAGATAACCTTGTTTCCGTGAGAACGGGAATTCGGGTCGTCTCACGTGCCTACCCTGAGAACTCGGGGGAGTGGGGAAGGAAAGAAAAGAGGTGAAACAAAAAGGGTCAGACATAAAGTTTGGCGAGTCTAGTGACTTTAACAATATAATTAGAAAAGCAACATGAGAAGAACATAAACAGGATATAATAGATGACTGCAACATAAGCAGATATGGAAAGGTAACAAGCCGAACAGGATGTAACATTGACTGCGCTTCTAACCACTATAAGATATTCTCTGCACCGCACCAATACTAGTATCATACTAAAAGATGATCCCTATTGGCTAAATAGAATGATGATAGTTTCGTGTACTTCTAGCTGCCATCATAGGTAACCTTTGTGCACCTATCACAACTAGATGTACCAACTATCCTCCTTGTTCGATTATGTACTCCTAGCTGCTCTCGTAGGTGCCCCACTTGCTCCTACCACCACTAGTTGTACCCTCCACACTAATCATAATAATGATAGCTTCGTGTACTCCTAGCTGCTGTCATAGGTGCCGCCTTCTCCTATCTCCACCAGTTATACCCACTACCTCACCATTCGATCGGCTCCCAATCTCATAGATACCTGTGCTAATCCCCCAGTAGGGTGTATCACTCCCTAAAGTGGCAACCCGATAGTACTGAAATGCACGGCTTATACCTACACGATGCAACAACGTCTTACCTACCAGCCCGGACCCATGCACGCACATGACTCCGTTGGACTTGGACTGTCATTGCTAACTCTTTATCGACCTCTTACAATCAACCCCACTAATCATGTCCCCGTCCTCGACCTAGTTCGAGCTCATATAGATACTAAAATGGGTTACTGGTTGAAATGGGTCCACCCACCGGACACAAGCGTCCCTCCTAAGCTTGTTTCCCACTAGGAATTCCCACTAAACCCCTCTTTATCCCCATGTCTAATCACATGTCTCATCTTGGTTAAGTGCTTTTATTATGTTTCACATGCTACCCATGTTACCCACTTAACCCTTTATGTCTTACCACATGTCTTATCTTAGTTAAGTACTTATTATTTATGTTATACATGCTACCCATGCAATACATGCTTCCCATTTCACTCACTTAACCCTTTTACTGTTCCCATGTCTTCCCACATGTCTTATCTTGGTTAAGTGTTTTTAATTGTGTTTCACATGCTATCCATGTCACCCACTTAACCCCTTTACTATTCCTATGTCTTACTACATGTCTCAGCTTAGTTAAGTGCTTCAATTTATGTTTCACATGCTACCCATGTTACCCACTTAACCCTTTTATCATTAACATGTCTTACCACATGTCTTATCTTGGTTAAGTGTTCATTAATTCATTATAATCGTAATCTTGCAAGACCTCCCACAATGCCGGGCGGTTCAGGGCAGTCTTGTACCACAATCCGAATCTAACCTAGTGTCTTTGCATTATTACATATCTAATTTATGCCTTTGACCTCTCACATTAGATTACCAAATTGCGATTGCTGGATGTGCCGGGCGGTTCTGGGCAATCTTATGTCGCAATTCGAATCTAACCTCGTGTCTTAGGCGTTCGTTATCACTTTCTTGATTCAAGTCCCAATTTTAATTCTTGGATTGAAATATATTCCAATTACCCATAATTTCCAATCTAAATTATGTTTATAATTTTAATCCAAATTAGGCCTATAATCTTATGTATACATGTTATGCCAAATTACGCCCAAATTAATTTGCGTTCATTGTTATTAACAATTTATGTCGAACCTCATGTATACAAATTATATCCAATTATGCCCAAACCAACTTATGCTAAATCTCATGTATATAAATTATATCCAATTATGCCCAATCCAACTTATGCCAAATCTCATGTATACAATTTATACACAATTATGCTCAAATTGATTTATGCCAATAATCTCATTTTATTACAAATTTCCCTAAACTTTTACCAATCGTTCAAACGTCATTCATACGCAAATCTCAATGCATATGTTAGGGTAGAAGTTAGCCTAATCTCATAAAAAAAGAAAAGAAGAGGAGAAGAGAATCAACATCAAAATTGGCGTAAACATAAGAACAGGCATATGAAACATAAACAGGCATATAACGATAAACTGGATCAGAAAAGCATATGGTAGTATGGATCTAAAAGATAATGATTTACAAACTTGATAAGATTCATCCCAGTCACAGGCATATACATTAGATCCAATTTACAATCCTATCACAATTACTTTTAATTTAATTATATGTGAAAGTGACATAGACTCACAGCGATAAGATTCTTAGAAAATTAGGCATTTTTGTAGCAATTCGGATCTTGAATAATCTCTACTTGATTGATGTAGATCTGATCTTCTAATTTGATTGTTGAAGAAGAACTATCTCTAAATCTCTACTTTGATTTTGGTTAGTGAAGAAAGGCTAGGTTAATTTAGTTAGAGCAGCATGGAGGCACCATAGATGAATAACAATGAGATTATGATTAGGTTTAGGGGCATTTTATAGATGCGCAAGGAGAATTAGGACCCTTAGATTATATTAGGATCCATCTGAACCATCCAAACCAGAAAAATACGTCATTCAGCCAATCCCAGAAGGACACATCAGCCCTAGACCACCAAAACACGTCGGCCAGACTTGGACAGAGGGGGGTCGACACCCCCTGCGACACCCCTATAGGGGGTCGACACCTATGTCGAATCTCCTAGGGGTTCGACACCCTACAGCGGGAGATTTCCCGCTCACCCACTTTGGCTGATTTTGATTTTTGAATTCATTTTTGATTTTTTAATTATTATTTTAATTTAAATTCTGCTTTAATCTGAAATCTTCTAAGCTTCATAACTTCTTCATATGATATCCAATTTACGCAAACTCGGACTCTATTCCAATCAGAATTCCAAGACGAACGCAATGGCACAACCTATTTCCCTTAATTCTTCTTATAAAAATTAATTATTCTTTAATTAGCCCTTATGTCATGTTTTTAAAATTACGGGGTGTTACATCTCCCCTCATTAAAGGATTTCGTCCCCGAAATCATCAACTTAAGAAGAATGTATCCTACCATCCAATCATCCATCTAATCAACCATCATCCACAAGCATCCATTGTACTTAAAAGATTTCTAATGCTATTTGAACATATGCAAAAGTGTTTGTATATGTCCCCTATCTAATGCAAAAATCAGGCGGTCTAATGATACAGTTGACCTCCTTAATGCGAAACATGATAGTGCCATGCATCCATTATGTATGCAAAAGAATCCTATTGATACATATCATTTCTATATGAGTGCACAAACATTCATTCAAATGCAGCATCCATATGATAACACATTAAATATACGTCCATTAATTTTAAATGTGCACACTCATTCATATGCAATATGAAGGTGATTGAGCCGATCTTAGTGCCTAAAGTGTGTGTATATGCGTCTACGAGCAACCACTTGCATCTACTTGCAACCATCAATCATAACTTGTCTCAAACACATGTTACATCCATTGGCTTCTACCTAAGGGTCGAAGATATAATCGAGAGGATGTACTAAGCGACAGAAACAAATATGAACAAAGCTAGTAGGAAAGGAGAAGTTAAGAACATATCCTCAAAAAGGAAAGAGTACTATGCACGTATCTTATTACCGTCTCCAAAATCGCGCATCTCCTTGATCATCTCCCCGTTGAATTTTGACCAACTTGACCTCTCGGTTGCATGGCTTTTCGACCTCCGATCCAAGGATGCATGTAGGAGCTCGTCTAATCGTGGCATCTTGCTCCACTTCCACTTCCCTAAGCATGCTCGGCTCTACTACTTCTGTGGTATCATGTAAACACTTTCGCAAATGCAACACATGAAATACATCATGAACACCACTAAGCTTCTCAGGCAACTTCACTCTATAGGCATTTGTCCAAGTCGCTCTGTAATAGGGAATGTCCCTATGAACCTTGGTGCCAATTTCCCTACAGATCCAAAACGAACTACATTCCTCGATGGTGATACTTTAATAAAGACCATGTCTCCAACACTGAACTCAAGATCGGTCCTTCTGTTATCATTATATGACTTTTGCCGGTCCTATGCCGTCTTCATGTGTCTTCGAATCAAGTCTATCTTCTCTGAAGTTTCCCTAATCATCTCGGGCCCAAGCAAAATCTTGTCCGTAGACTCCCACCGACAAGTCAGTGATCGGCAAAGTCGTCTATATAGAGCCTCAAAAGGTGCCATGCCAATACTAGTCTGATAGCTGTTTTTGTAGGCGAACTCTACTAATGGAAGATGTTCCTCCCATGTCCCTCCAAAGTCCAAGATACGTAACCTTAAAAGATCTTCTAGAATCCGATTCACTCTTTCTGTTTGGCCGTCCGTCTGAGGGTGATAAGCGGTGCTCAAACACAATTGCGTTCCTACCGCCTTTTGTAAGCTCTTCCAAAACTCACTAGTGAAAATGGAATCTCGATCGCTTACGATACTAGAAGGTATGCAGTGTAGACGAACTATCTCTCGGAGATAAACAGATGCTAACCATGGGCGCTCTTGGTAAGTCTATCTATTACTACCCAAATCCCCGTATTACCCTTCCTTAACCTTGGCAACCCATCAACGAAATCCATGGAAACACTTTCCCATTTCCACTGTGGAACCTCTAAAGGGTGAAGTAAACCACCAGGCTTCTTTTGCTCAGCCTTGACTTGCTGGCACACTAAGCATCTAGAAACGAACTCTACCACATCCTTCTTCATTCCGGCCCAGAAGAAAACTTCTTACTTCTGTTGCGTTCTTTTGGGATCTTCCAATCTTGGATTGCCACCACCTTCGAGGGATCCACTGCTATCTCCTACTTAGAGACCACATGCCCTAAGAATCCTATTTTCGTTCCTTCGAAAATGGCATTTGGAGAACTTAGCCTTGAGTTGATGTGCTCGAAGGGTCTCTAAGACTTCCCTAAGATGTAGGGCATGCTCTTCCTTGCTTCTACAGAATATCAAAGTATCATCCACAAGGACTACCATGAACTTGGTTAGAAACTCCTTGAACACCCTACTCATCAAATCTACAAAATATGCGGGTACATTCATCAAACCAAAAGGCATGATGAGCCATTCGAAGAAACCGTCGGGAGTTCTAAAAGCAATCTTATCTATACTATCCTCATCTACCCTCAACTGATGAAAAACCTGTAGCTAAGTCCAACTGCGAGAAAACCGAAGCACCAGCCAATTGATCGAACAAATCATTTATTCTATGAAATGGGTGCCTCTCCTTTTTTGTGAGCTTATTCAGCTCCCTATAGTCCATGCACAATCTAAGCGAACCATCAGCCTTCGTAGCGAAAAAAACTAGAGCACCCCATTCTGAAACACTTCTTCTTATGAACCCTTTCTCAAGCAGCTTCCCTACTTGTTCACTGAGTTCCTTCCTCTCTTTCGTAGCCATGTGGTGCACTGGCAATGCAACTGGCTTTGCATTACCTACTAAATATGTACGGAAGTCTATCTCATGCCTCAAGGGGGGGGGGGGGGGGGTAAACCCCGAACCTCATCAAGACGTCATCATACTCACAGACTACTCGAACAAATTGCAAATGATCGATTGATGTTTCAAGTGATTCTAGGTAGCTAAGCATCACCAAACCCCTAGGGTCACATGAAATATCAAGGGTCTTTCCACAATAAGTTAACAGTTTAACTATCCCCCCTTTTCACGGTCTAGGATGGCACCATACCTGGCTAGCCAATCCATCCCTAGAATCAGACCATAGCCCATGAAACCAAATATGTAGGCGTTGCATTCAAACCCAACGCCCAAGATAGACATTCTCAAATCCCGCCAAATCATAGATAAATGAGCTGAGCCACCAATAGGATTTGAGACTACAACGAGATCCATGACTGGTGTTTAGGTGCAGAGTTTCAACTAAATAAGCAGATGTAAATGAATGTGAAGTGCCAGAATCAAATATGGTTCTAATAGGATAATCAAAAAGGAAAATCAAACTTTCAACAGAAACTTTTCTACCTCTATCAGGTGTGCCAGCCGTGAGAGCACGCATCTGCCCTCTGGAAGATCCTGCACTTTGCCCTTGCCCTTTTTGGACAATCTCTGATAAGAAGTCCTATCTCTCCGCAATGATAACAACTAGTCTTCTTCTTCCTATGGTCTTTGGCTATATATGACCCACCATTCCTCAGTAATGACACTTCCTCTTTTCTCGAGGTCTACAGTTATTTCCACCCTTCTTAGGTTCCATTTCCTTATTCTATGATCCTTCAACCTTGAACTCCTTCTTTTCTCCTTTATCTTCTTTGTGTATCAAGTCTATATCCATGAGTTTCTCATCCTTGGGCTATGCTCCTTAGCCCAAACCCCCTCATTCTCATTCTCATCCTTGTGAAACATGTTAACAAGTCTCTCTCTAAAGCTGCCTCCATCACGCGGAAAACCCTATAAAGCTTGAAAGAAAATTAACCGCTGGTGAAACTACTGCGGCTATAGATGGAAGTTAGGCACTCCTTTGCCCTTCGACAGGCGCTGTAGTCTCATCATGCCTATGGAACCATGCCGCGATGAGGTTACCTCCTAGAAAGCTAGGAGCCTCGAAGACTCAGAAAAGAAGGAAATAAGGATTCAAACAGAAAAATCAAAAGATAGTGCATATGGCTTTGGGGAATATGTCTTTCAAAACAAACTTTTCTTTTGAAAATGCTTCTTTTTAAACAGCTTTCAAAATCTTTTATCTAATCTAGCAACCTTCAGCTCTGATACCACGAGTAACTCCCCACGTCCGCTAATGTCACTAACAAAGGGAATGCATTAAGTTTCGTGGAGTGCTATAAGTAAACAGAATAGAATATTACAAGACAGATACATAAAATAGTACTTGAAAATTTTATAACTTTATTGCAGCGGAACAGAAATAAGTTTGGTTACATCTTTAAACCCATTACATCAAAGCCAAGTACATAATATCAGTCTGGTACAAAAGCCATCAGAGTACATAATTTTTAAAACCATAATTCCCAATTCAAAATTTCATATGAAAGAGAATCAAAGCTAAGCATTTCTTTTAGCACTTCAAGCAGGAAAGTCCGAATCAAGCTTCAACGTGCCTACCCTGAGAACCTATGGGGGGGGGGAAGGAAAGAAAAGAGGCGAAACAATAAGGGATAGACATAAAGTCTGGCGAGTCCGGCGACTTTAACAATATAATTAGTAAATCAACATGATAAGAACATAAAATGGATATAAGAGATGACTGCAACATAAGCAGATATGGAAAGGTAACAAGCCGAACAAGATGTAACATTGACTGCGCTTCTAACCACTATAAGATATTCTCTGCACCACACCAATATTAGTTTCATACTAAAAGATGATCCCTCTTAGCTAAATAGAGTGATGATAGTTTCGTGTACTTTTAGCTGCCATCATAAGTAATCTTTGTGCACCTATCACTTGATTTACCTACTATCCTCCTTGTTCGATTATGTACTCCTAGCTGCTCTCGTAGGTGCCCCACTTGCTCCTACCACCACTAGTTGTACCGTCCCTACTAATCATAATAATGGTAGCTTTGTGTACTCCTAGCTGCTGTCATAGGTGCCGCCAGCTTCTATCTCCACTAGTTGTACCCACTACCTCCCCATTCGATCGGCTCCCTAACTCATAGATACCCGTGCTGGTCCCACAGTAGGGTGTATCACTCCCTAAAGTGGCAACCCGATACTACTAAAATGCACGGCTTATACCTACACGATGCAACAACGTCTTACTACCAGCCCGGACCCACGCACCACATGACTCCGTTGGACTTGCACTGCCATCGCTAACTCTTTATTGATCTCTTACAATCAACCCCAGTAAGCGTATCCTCGTCCTTGACCCAGTTCGAGCTCATATAGATACTAAAATGGTTTATTGGTTGAAAAGGGTCCACCCACTTGACACAAGCTTCCCTCCAAAGCTTGGTTCCCGCTAGGAATTCCCACTTAACCCCTCTTTATCTCCATGTCTAATCACATGTCTCATCTTGGTTAAGTGCTTTTATTATGTTTCACATGCTACCCATGTTACCCACTTAACCCTTTATGTCTTACCACATGTCTTATCTTGGTTAAGTGTTTTTAATTGTGTTTGACATGCTATCCATGTCACCAACTTAACCCCTTTACTATTCCCATGTCTTATTACATGTCTCATCGTGGTTAAGTGCTTCAATTATGTTTCACATGCTGACCATGTTACCTACTTAATCCATTTATCATTCCCATGTCTTAACACATTTCTTATCTTGGTTAAGTGTTCACTAATTCATTATAATCGTAATCTTGCAAGACCTCCCACATTAGTTTGTCGTTTTGCGGTTGCTGGATATGCCGGGCGGTTCCGTGCAGTCTTATACAGCAATCCGAATCTAACCGCATGTCTTTGCATTATTACGTATCTAATTTCTGCCTTTGACCTCTCATATTAGATTACCAAATTGTAGTTGCTGGATGTGCCGGGCGGTTCCGGGCTGTCTTGTACCGCAATTCGAATCTAACCTCGTGTCTTAGGCATTCATTATCACTTTCTTGATTCAAGTCCCAATTTTAAATCTTGGATTAAAATATATTCCAATTACCCATAATTTTCAATCTAAATTATGTTTATAATTTTAATCCAAATTAGGCCTATAATCTTATGTATACATGTTATGCCAAATTACGCCCAAATTAATTTGTGCTCATTGTTATTAACAATTTATGTCAAACCTCAGTATACAAATTATATCCAATTATGCCCAATCCAACTTATACCAAATCTCATGTATACAAATTATATCCAATTATTCCTAATCCAACTTTTGCCAAATCTCATGTATACAATTTATACACAATTATGCTCAAATAGATTTATGCCAATTATCTCAATTTATTACAAATTTCCCCTAACTTTTCCCAATCGTTCAAACGTTATTTGTACGCAAATCTCAATGCAATATATTAGGCTCGAAGATAGCCTAATCTCATTAAAAAAAGAAAAGAAGAGGAGAAGAGAATCAACATCCAAATTGGCGTAAACATAAGAATAGGCATATGAAACATAAACATGCATATAGCGATATACTAGATCAGAAAGGCATATGGCAGATTTATGGATATGGATCTAAAAGATAATGATTTACAAACTTGATAAGATTCATCCCAGTCATAGGCATATACATTAAATCCAATTTACAATCCTATCACAATTACTTTTAATTTAATTATATGTATAAGTTACATAGATTCATAGTGATAGGATTCTTAGAAAATTAGGTGTTGTTGTAGCAATTCAGATCTTGAATAATCTCTACTTGATTGATGTAGATCTGATCTTCTAATTTGATTGTTGAAGAAGAACTATATCTAAATCTCTACTTTGATTTTGGTTGGATAAAAAAGGCTATGTTAATTTAGATTAGAGCAGCATGGAGGCGCCATGGATGAATAACAATGAGATTAGGGTTAGGTTTAGGGGTATTTTATAGATGCTATAGGTGAATTAGGACCCTTAGATTAGATTAGGATCTATCTGAACCATCCAAACTAGAAAACACGTTATCCAACCAATCCCACACGGAACATTAGCCCTAGACCACCAAAACACGTCGGCTAGATCTGGACAGATGGGGGTTGACATCCCTATAGGGGGTCGACACCCCTGCGACACACCTATTAGGGGTCGACACCTATGTCGACTCCCCTAGGGAGGTCGACACCTTAGAGCTGGAGATTTCCCGCTCACCCACGTTTGGCTGATTTTGATTTTTGAATTGATTTTTGATTTTTAATTATTATTTTAATTTAAATTTTGCTTTAAGCTGAAATCTTCTAAGCTTCATAACATCTTCATATGATATCCCATTTATGCAAACTCGGACTCTATTCCAAGCAGAATTCAAAGAAAAACGCAATGGCGCAACCCATTTCCCTTAATTCTTCTTATAAAAAATATGTATTCTTTAATTATCCCTTATGTCGTGTTTTTAAAATTACGTGGTGTTACAACCATTGTTGTGATCAACACCAAACATCAACATACAATAATCAAAGGGACATCCTATCTAGATTGGGTGGTGACAATACCCTACTTGGGTGCTACCCACTTAGCCTTGAAGCATAACCCTTGTTTTAGTCATTACTGTTTGATGAAGCTAGAGGCTATGTTTTTACCATTCATACATGGAATGCACCCATCATTGGATACCACATCGTCATTTTATTGATCACTAATTGACGTCTAAAATAATGCAACCTTTGAGTTCGTACATCTCTGAGAAGGGTGTTAAGCTAAGAGAAATTATCTTCTCCGCCACTAAGCAAATGTACGGTAAAAGTCAATGTATGTAAGCTGATAAATACAATGTCAAACATCCGTCCATACATGTTGCCCAGGAATAGGACAAGCCAAAGACACTCTTTTACCACATCCTATTGAGAAAATCCCTAGAATTAGTAACAAGAAGTCCTTATATCATGCATAATCCTAAAACGTAGGGACTACATATAATCCTGATAGCTAACCAGAGATGTCTACAAGCAGTCCTTTATGGTTTAAGGCCTATACTTTTAAATCATCTTAACATGCATAAGCATACCTTCAAATTCTGTTTCGAATGCAAAGTTGGTTTAAAGTGGTTTTGGATCCAATTCCAACATCGGTTCGTTGAACCAACACATTATAAGTTAAATGGGAATTTGCTGATAGTTGGTTCTTTAGCTATCGATCTATAGTTGTACAGTTAAGTAAATTAGCAGCACAGACCCTTTTAATTAAAATCATTCATTAAAACCATTCAATCTATTCTTAAAATAGATTCCATATACTTACCTCAATGGGATAAGGAAATTCACAAATCTCTTGTTTTCATAACATCGAAAAAACCATAGCCATACACTTAATTCTTGGAATAAGCGTGTTCATAAAACCATATATTTTCACTACTTAGAAATTAGGCTGCATACTTAACCGAATGGTATAAGTATAGTCATAATTTAACACTTGGCAACATATGTCATGTGATACATTGTTCACTATGAAACCTAGACAGTTTTATTTAACTTCTAAACTTTGCAAATTAAAGTTTATGGCATCCTTTATGGTAATAATAATTTAGTTTCCAACATCACTTTCGCCTTCAAACCAGTATCATCTCTTGGATAACAATGAAATCGATCAATTTGGCGTGTTCTCTTTACCTCTCAATCCTTGACTCGATAACACTCTTATCTTCAAGATAAATAAAAGTTTATTAATGCAAAACCTGATATTTATAAATGTCCCAATAAATTCTATTTATTATTCCTTTAAAACACAATTCTATAAATCATTTCTTGCATTTGCAAATCTCCTCCAAATTATAAACATTTTTAATTAATCCCATTATAAAGTAAATCCTTACTTAAAACCATCTTATTATCTTTAAGTCTCTTTTATAAACCTTTTTTACAAATGTAACAACCCGAATTTTTATAATATGTTAAAACAAGAAATCAAGGCAGAATTAAAATTTAAATTCAGAATCAAGGGAAACGGGTTATGCCATTGCGTTCATATTGAAATGTTACATGAAATAGAGTCCGAGTTTTCGAAAATCGGAGTTCGTATGACCAAGTTATGACCTCTAGAAGTTTCAGAAATTTTCAGAATCAAAGACAGCTCGAATTTCGAATTCAAACCCTACAGCAAGCAGAGCGGGAAAACTCCCGCCCATAGACCAGGTCGACCTGGGGGTCGACCATAGTGTCGACCTCCCAGGGACCAGGTCGACCATAGTGTCGACCTGGGGGTCGACCTGCCTCCCGAGCCCACTTCCTGAACCTGATGCATTCTGATGTATTTGACCTCGTTTTTTTGTCCAGATTCGTCTGCCCAATCCTATATAAACTCACCCCTAGCCTCATTCTCTCCACACCATTTCATTCTGTCCTTATGCTGCTTCTGAAAACAATTAAATTAAAGAGAGAATGGCTACTTCTTCTTCGTCAAGAAAACATCTAGGGATTGCAAATTGAGGGTTTTCAACTAGAACAAGACTAAACAAATAGAAATTCAACAACTGCAACAACCGTTTCTAGAATCAAATCTCTGCACTCTAATTCTCGATTCGCGCTCTGTAAGTTCTAGTTACTTTGAGATTGAAACTTGTTAAATTTGATATGGACATGGAATAAAATGAAATTGGACCTAAGCTTGATTATCTATTTGAATCTGTTCTTGTCTCTTCTTGAATCTATGATTTTGGGATTGTTTTTTATCGACTAAACCATTCCCATTCATGTTGTTGGACCTACTTTATTATTCAAACGCTAGATTGTAACATAAATTCTTGGATCTTGACTTGTGGGAATATTTCTATTTGGGGCTTATTCCTGTTGTAAATCAAATTCTTTCAGGACTATAACCTTAATATGCCTATGACTGTGGACATAAGGTTTTGCCTATGCCTATGACTATGACGATGAACATAAGACTATACCTATGCATATGACAGAACATAAGACCATGCCTATGACTGTGAACATAAGACTATGCCTATGACTATGACGAGGGCAATTGTGGCTAATCACCTATGACTCTTGACTATGAGGATTATTACCAATGATTATGAACATAAGACCATTATCTATAACCATGACATTGAAACTATTACTGTTAATTGCCTATGACTATTTGCCTAGAACTATTTTTGATAATTATCCATGATTATTGTGATGAGTCGCTTATGATTCATAACTATGAGATTTCTACCTATGACTATTGGGGTTAATTGCTTAGGACTATTATATTTGATTGTTCATGCCCATAACACTATAGTTGAAACCCATGATGTGCACCGAATTGGCATTTTGTTGGATCGTATACCTAGGGTGTGACTTGCTTAGTTTATTCACTATTATGTACACCAAAACCATTGGATCCATTATCCTTGTATTTGGCTTGCTTTTGCATGCCTATTCTTTTATGTCAGCGTTTACCATGACTATCGCCTTATCTTGCTAGATTTGGAATCCTATATGCCAGTGATGTTGTAACCAATTTATGTCATGCTAGTCTTGTAAACCCTTTTTATCGCTTTATGCTCGTCCCTCTTGCCTATCATAGTTTCGATGTTATTCTGAGATTTGGATTTATTTGTAGTATGGATTGATCACGTTTACATGCGATGGGAACACGATTTGGGTAGAATAGGCAAAAACATGAATTGGTTATTAACATGAATTATGAACTTGATAAAAGGCAAAACTTAAAACATGAACGCTGTTATAACTTGAACCTAGATATGGACACGAACTTGACATCGACCTGACATGAAACTTATCCTTGAAACTTGACATGAACTCGATATGAATCTTGAACATGGACAAGACACTAGAATGAACATGAAAATGGCCAACTCGAGGTTGGGTTGAGTTTGCAGTGTAAATCTGCCCGGAACCTCCTGGCAAATCCAGTGGCTGCAAACAATAGGATCCAATGTGAGTAGTTGGTCATATCGCGCTTGAAACCCGAGGTTAGACTGAGTTGTGGTGTAAATCTGCCCGGAACCGCCCGGCATATCCAGTGACCACAACAACAGGTCTAATGTGAGAGGTTGAGGTGCATTAATGAATTAATGCCACATGATAGGGTTAAGTCATGAACATGAAAGACAACACTTAACCAACTTGAGACATGATTTGATAGGGTTAAGCCATGAACCGCTTGAATATCATTAACCAGTTTGACACGATGATTTGATAGGGTTAAGCCATGAACCGCTTGAATATACTTAACCAATTTGACACGATGATTTGATAGGGTTAAGTCATGAACCGCTTGAATATACTTAACCAATTTGACACGATGATTTGGTAGGGTTAAGTCATGAACAGCTTGAACCTACTTAACCAACTTGACACATGATTCCTAGGGCTAAGTCGTGAACTTAAACGTCAACACTTAGCCAATTTGACATAACCCGTAGACGGGTTAAGTCACGAACTTGAATGACCACACTTAACCTACTTGACATGCTAGAATGATGGGGTTAAGTCTCGAATTTAAATGACAACACTTAACCTACTGGACGGAAACCCTAGTTACGCGGTCCTTTTCAGCAGTAACCCACTAGATGTATCATGGTACCCTGGAACTAGGCAGGGTGGGGCACGATTACTGGGCTGATTGTAAGCAACCAGAACGACGGCTGAGTTGGTGCGCCATTGTAGGTTCAGGCGGACTATGGTCGTGCACGTAGTCCGGAGTTGAAAAAGCAGGCATTGGGCACCAGTAGGTTTACACTGTGCGTGCTTGATTCGTGTCGATGGTTGGCACCATAGAGCTTGATACACCCTATGGTGGACCTAGCACAGGTGACTACATTTCGTTATTGGGCCATATGACACAGACACATGAACGAGCTAGGACTTGTAAGGAGCCGATCGATTAATAGATCGTTACGTGAAATTCGTTAGATAGCATAATCCCTAGTGGTCCTAGGTGGCATAAACCCTAAACGAATCTAGAAAACGTTCAATAGGTAGCATAATCCCTAGTGGTCCTAGGTGGCATAAACCCTAAACGAATCTAGAAAACGTTCAATCGGTAGCATAATCCCTAGTGGTCCTAGGTGGTATAAATCCTAGTTGAACACGCGATAGTTCATGATAAGGAAACCTAGCCAGAACAAGGGTGGTAGTCCAAACGATTTCAAGAATGGTGGCACTACGTTGAAGTAGTATAAAAATACGTGATGAAACCCGTACGATATACGGCAAGGGACTGTACATATACATGGAAAGGATGATACGGGTTGGGTACTAGTACAGTTGGTGCATAGAATGTTAAACATGCGATGATATATGTAGTTTATCTGGTTTGCATAGTTTATCTTGTTACCGTAGTTTATCTTGTTACCATAGTTATCTTAGTTTAACTTGCCTATCTTGTCGTCATCCTTATGTTGACTTTCATTTTATACATGTCATGTTACCTTTACTTGTTTCTATGATGAAAGTCACTAGGACTTACCAGTCTATATGACTGACCCGTTTTGTTTTGCCTCTTTTTCTTCCGTTTCCCTCCTCCCCCTCCCCCAGGTTCTCCGGGAGGAAGCACTAGTACTTAGTTTGGACATCTTTCTGCTTCAAGATCATCGTATATGGCTTGGACCTTTCTTGGCTATGGCTGCTTTACTGTTTTACTTGGGGAATGATTTATGACTATGGTTTTATGCTTCTTTACTATTGCAAGATAGATTTCGATGTAATGGATTTAATAGCATTTTGATGTAAAAGGCTTTAGACCTTTCTAGATTTTAAAGCAATGAAATTTGGTTCTTCTTCTGCTATTTTAGATGTTCTGTGTTGTAATATTTCTGTGTATGTTTACCTAGATAATTCTCCACCAAAGCTAGTGCATTCCCCTTTGTGTGTGACCCTAGCGGAGGTGGGGTGTTACATTTAGTATCAAAGCAGAAGGTTACCAGACTGGGTAAATGTTTTTAAAACCTTTTGAAATTATTTGCAAAACGTTTACAAAGAAGCATTTTTCTAAAGAAAAGTTTTGTTCCCCAAAGCCATATGCATTATCTTTTGATTCCCTCCTTGAGTCTCTTCTCTCTTTCGTTTTCACCATAGTTTTGTGGGCGTACGACATATGTCGGAGGACCAAGGAGTGCCCAACCTCCGTCTGTAGCCGTAGTATTTTTACTTGCGACTAATCTTATCTCAAGCTTTGTAGGGTTGCCGTGCGAGGCAAGTAGCTTTCGAGAAAATTTTCAACAAGCTATACAAGGATTGTAGGAACGAGGATAAAGAACACAAGTCTAAAGATGAGAAACTTGTTGATATGGCTTAATCCACGAAGAGGAGAAAGGTGAAAGGAAAGAGGCCAAGTGGAAGAATAATAAAAACCCATGACAAGAGAGAATATCTTTAGTATGGTAATAAGGGACATGTAATTAAGTATTATAGGACAAGGACAAGGGCAAAGTACAAGATCGTCGAGAGGGCAATTGTATGCTCTCACTACTAGCATACCTAAGAGAGGTGGTAATGTTTCTGTTAAAAGTTTAGATTTTCTTTTCTATCATACCGTGGGAACTCTATTTTTGGTACATCGCATCCTTTTAATTCTGCTTCGATAGTTGAGTCTCTACACCCTAGTACTAGCGTAGTAGAGGATCCCATTTTATCCACAAATCCTGTTAGGGAATCGGCTCATTTATTCATGACTTGTTTGGATTTGAGAATGTCTATGCTAAGTGTTGAGTTTAGAAGTAAAGCTTATGCTTTTGGGCTATGGGTTGATTCTAGGGATGGAATGGTTGTCCAGAAATGGTACCATTCTCGAGTATGAAAAGAGGGTAGTTAGAGGCTTGACTTGCCTTGGTAATGCCCTCGAAGTCTAGTGTAACCCTTAGGGTTCTGCCACTAAGGTGGATGGTTCATCTCGCTTATGCATGAGTTATAGGAAATCACCTTAGTAAGTACATTTGGTAACATGGTTGACATCTATTTATTTGCAAGAGATAATCCTTCTGTGTGGAATACCTTCTAGTAAGTGAACGAGATCCGAGATTCACTAGTGAATTTTGGAGAGCTTGCATGAAACCATGAGTACGCAGTTATGTTTAAGCCGAGTATACTAGAAAAAGAATAAGGAGAATAAGTGAAATGAGACGTAACAGTGGAATGAGTTCCAACTCATATTTTTGAAACAATAATTAAGAAGCTACGAAATTGTGAAGTTAAAGATAGTGAAAGCACAAGGGAGTTAAGCTCGAGGAAATGCGACTTAGAAGATTGAAGACTAGATACGCGCATCATATCTCTTTTTAAGAGTATATCCTTGATCCCTCTTTTCCTGCAGAGCTTACTTGCATACTATCTTTCAAGTATATCCTCTCTGTCCTATTCTCAATCCTATTTCTGTTGCAAACCCCATAGGGAGTATGACTCATCTGTTATTAGTACATGTTGGGGCTTGAGGGTGTCCATTGGGTTGACTAACCTTTTTGGGTTTTATAGGATATGAGTTGATCTTAGGAAGGGATTTCTTGTGACCAAAAAGGAGTCCATCATGCTTAGTTTCCTAGAAACATATATATTGGTTGGTTAATTCTTTGGGTGTCAGCCTGATGTTGATTTCGGTCTTCGGAGCTGGTGCTTAGGGAGTTCTTCTCCTAATCAGTATATTTGTGACATAGATTTCCAGTTTTGACATTGCCTAATGGGCACAAAGTTTTTACTTGCTTCTATCATTCGGTTATACCTTTAGGTAGGAACTAATGGATGTAAACATGTGTTTGAGACATGTTATGGTTGGTGGTTGCAAGTGGTTGCAAGTGGTCGCAAGTGGTTTCTCGTGGTTGCATAACACACATT
This sequence comes from Allium sativum, assembly GCA_030737875.1. Classification (NCBI taxonomy): domain Eukaryota; kingdom Viridiplantae; phylum Streptophyta; class Magnoliopsida; order Asparagales; family Amaryllidaceae; genus Allium; species Allium sativum. Next base: position 440,507,260 of record CM060912.1, read on the forward strand.
AGGCACTAGATCGGCTCAAACACCTTTTCATATTGCATATACATGAATGTTTATACTTGTTTATGGATGGAATTGAATGTGTTATCATGTGAATGTTGCATATGGATGGATGTTTGTGCACACATATAGTGTTTATATGATTAGGACTATTTGCATACATATTGGATTCATGGCACTAAACATATTTTGCATTTAAAAAGATCAATCAGGCCTGATCATTTGCATTAGATAAGGAACATATACACACACTTTCTGCATATGTTCATACAGCATTAGAAATCTCTTAAGGATAGTGGATGCCTGTGATTGATGATTGAGTAGATGGATGATTGGATGGTAGGACACATTCTTCTTAACTTGAAGATTTCGGGGACGAAATCCTTTAAGGAGGGGAGAATGTAACAACCTGAATTTTTATAACATGTTAAAATAAGAAATCAAGGAAGAATTATATTTTAAATTCAGAATCAAGGGAAACGGGTTCCGCCATTGCGTTCGTCTCGAAATTTTACATGAAATAGTCCGAGTTTTCGAAAATCGGAGTTCGTATGACCAAGTTATGACATCTAGAAGTTTCAGAAATTTTCAAAATCAAAGACAGCTCGAATTTCGAATTCAAAATTCGAATTCAAACCCCGCAGCAGGCAGGGCGGGAAAACTCCAGCCCATAGACTAGGTAGACCTGGGGGTCGACCATAGTGTCGACCTCCCAGGGACCAGGTCGACCATAGTGTCGACCTGAGGGTCGACCTGCCTCCCGAGCCCACTTCCTGAACCTGATGCATTCTGATGTATTTGACCTCGTTTTCTGTCTGGAGTCGTCTACCCAATCCTATATAAACTCACCCCTAGCCTCATTCTCTCCACACCTGTAACACCCCAAATTTCGGTTAATGCTAAAATTCACAAATTAAAGAATAACTAATCCCAGATGTGGGAATTAGGGGAAACAGGTTGCACCATTGTGTTCGTCTCGGAAAAATACGCGAAATAGAGTCTGAGTTTTCGAAAATCGGAGTCCGTATGAAGAAGATATGGACGAACGAAGTTAGGCAGAAAAACCGGAAACTAGCCAGAATGCACTGGCGCACTTGTGAAGTGCGCCAACACAAAAATTCACTGGCGCACTTGTGAAGTGCGCCAACACATTTTTACACTGGCGCACTTGGGAAATGCGCCCGTGTCGAGCCAGGAAACCTGCACAGTTTCTAGAGAGTTCTGTGGTTGGGTGCACCAGTTTGGGGTTTGGGCTTGGTCTTAGGGCTGGTTTCTGGAAGGTTCCGAAATCTAAGGGTCCTAATCTAATTTAGGGTTAATCTAAGGGCCTAAAACACTCACCTAATCTATAAATACACCCTAATACTACCCTAATTCATACTAAAAATAGAAATGATGCCACCATGCCGCCAAAATCAAACTTGAGAGGAACCTCCACTAGTTTATGAAGAAAGTTGCAAGCTAATCAACCTCTAATCATCATCTTCTTCTTGTATAGCAACTAGTTCTACTACATAAGTTTGCTAATCTTGGTTTTGGTGAGTTCCTATAGCTTTAATAATCAATTGTTAAATTGATTATGGTAGGATGTGATAAGACATGGCTATGTTTGTGGATAAATGTGTTTATGCAAGTTTGTATGATATGTGTTTTGCAAGTTTTATGCTATATGCAAGTTTAATGCCATGTTTTATGATGCAAAACACTATGTTGAACATTTATGCATATGTAACATGTTATGCAAACCATATGTGAGAGTATATGCAAGTTATATGTAACATAATATGCAGGTTATGCATGTGGTTTTATGCATGCTAAGTTTTTGGTTTTATGCATGCTATGTGTTTGGTTTTATGCATGCTAAGTATTTGGTTTTGTGCATGCTAAGTATGTGGTTTTGTGCATGCTAAGTGTTTGGTTTTATGCACGCTAAGTATTTGGTTTTATGCATGCTAAGTGTTTGGTTTTATGCAAGTTTGTCTCTTTTTATGATATGCATAATATATGCAAGTTTGTCTCTAAGTATGGCATGTTATGCAAGTTCATATGCAAGTTCATATGCAAGTTATGATGTAAGTTCATATGCAAGTTATGATACATTCATATGCAAGTTATGATGCAAGTTCATATGCAAGTTATGATGCAAGTTCATATGCAAGTTATGATGCAAGTTCATATGCAAGTTATGATGCAAGTTCATATGCAAGTTATGATGCAAGTTCATATGCAAGTTTATGTGCAAGTTCATATGCAAGTTGTCTCTTTTATGATATGCATAATGCAAGTTTGGGTTAAATACTAGTTGGGTTTAATGTATGCTCATATATGCAAGTTGACACCTTTTGAACCCATGATAAAGTTATAAGCTATGTTGGTTAAACCCATGACATTTGTGATGAATCTTCCCTTTTATAATGTCACGTTACGAGAACGAATTACGTGGGGAACAATGGGGTTAATATGCATGTTAATAAAATGATGTGGAATGGGTATGCTTAAGAGTAACATAAATTAAATGGACATAATTGGGAATTTACCTATGGAGTTAGGTCTACCCATATTATGGAGTTGGGAATTTACCTATTGAGTTAGGTCTACCCATACTACGGAGTTGGGAATTTACCTATTGAGTTAGGTCTACCCATATTCTGGAAAACATGATTAATTAATTAGGGATAATTAATATAAATTAGGAGGGTGATTAATTAGGTGTAATTAATCGACTAAGACACGAGGTTGGACTCAGTTGTAGCGTAAAACTGCCCGGACCCAACCGGCTTAACCAGTTGCTACAAATGTTAGCCCAATGTGAGAGGTCTTAGGCACAAATTAAATACGTGATTAAAGTAAAGACACGAGGTTAGACCCTTTTTATGACGTAAGGCTGCCCGGACCCAACCGGCATATCCAGCAGTCATAAAAGACGGTCTAATGTGAGAGGTCTTTATGAGGTCATGATCTTAAGTAATTAATTAATTAAGAAACACTTAACCATATTAGCATGTAGAGGGACATGAGGGGTTAAGTGGGTGCCTTGGGTGGCATGAGGAATCTAGTGGGTTGCCTTGGGTGGCAATAGAAAATACGATTAGAATACTTAACCAAAGAGGAACATGTAATTAAACATGGGTAAAGGGTTAAGTAAGTGCTTTGGGTGGCATGTGGAAATCTAGTGGGTGCCTTAAGTGGCAATTGATATATGATTAGATGACTTAACCAAACCTTAACATGTAGGTGGGCATGATTATAATAGGGGTTAAGTGGGATACACTTGATAAAATAACAAGCTTAGGTGGTAGCTTGTGGGGGCCCATTTCAACCAATATCCCAAACGTATCTTAGTGGGCTCGACTCTAGTCGAGTGACGGGACACGCATATTGGGCTTGACTATAAGAGGCCAAAATGGGTTAGCGGTGGCAACGCATGACCAATGGGTTTCATATGTGTGTGTGGACCCAGGCTGGTAAATAAGACGTTGTTGCATCGTGTAGATATAAGCCGTGCACCGTTAGTTTTATCAGGTTGCCACGTTGGGGAATGGTACACAACACGGTGGGGCCAGCACGGGTATCTACGTTAGGGAGCCGATCGAATGGGGAGTAGTGTGTACACCTAGTGGATTGTAGGGCCCCGTGGCGTCTACTTAGTCACCTAGGGGTACGCGAGAACTATTAAGTTAATTTTATAAGTCCAGGGGTGGGATCAACCTTTAAGTTAGGAATGACTGGTGTGGTGCAGTGTAGGAATTACCCTTGGGTGGGTAGATCTGGGGTGGTGTAATCCAGTAATTATCCTTGGGTGGATAAATGCGTCTTTTCGGTTATCTTAGTACATCCTGTGTTTAGTTGGCTACTTAGTGTAGTCATTATCCCCAGAGGTACCGTACCTTGTTTATATCATACCCTAATTACTTTAATGATTGTATTGTTAGGGTTATAGGACTCACTCAGACTTATGTCTGACCCCGTTGTTTTTATCTTTTTTCCCAACCCTCAGGTTATCAGAGTGGGCCCAGTACGAGTGGGCTTAGATCAGGCTGCTTTATTCTCTTTTGGAGCTTGGACCATAGATGTAGAGCTCAGCTTACCCTTTCTTTTATGGCTATCAGTTCATGTATTGGGATTATGTACTTTTATTTATCAGGATGGATATTTTGTACTTGACTCTTATTATGGTTTTGTGATGTAACCAAACATGTTTTACTTTCCGCTGCAATGAAATGATGTTTTAAAATTTTCAAGTATTACTTATATCTGTCTTGTTGTAATTTTTTTGTTCTATATTCACTTAAAATACTCCACCGATGTTATGGCATTCCCTTAGCGAGTGACCATAGCGGGTGTGGGGTGTTACACGTGGTATCAGAGCTTAAGGTTACCAGAACAGATAAAATTTTTAGAAAAACTATTTTCTCAGAATATTTTTGAAAGGAGTATTTTCAAAAACATGTCTTTTAAGAGAAAAGTTTTTGAAAGAAAAGCATAATCCCCAATAGCCATATCTATATCTTTCGAATTCTCCGTTTTGAATCTCTTCCTCTCTCGTTTTGAGTTTCCCCTCCGCGTATAGATGACCTTTCTAAGATAGATAAGAACGGAAAACCACTTCAAGGGACTTAGACGTTAGTCAGATTAGAAGTTGGTTCAAGAAGGAGGAGGACTGGTAGGTATCTATTGGATAGACGATGGGAGGAAGGCTCAAATAGTTGTTTGGTTAATGAAGGATGAAACCTCATTAGTGGGAGGTTACGAGTGGAGAATGGGATGAAGAAGGCGAGTAGTTATCCTTTTGGAGGAATGGGACACCATATTAGGATTGTCCAAAGGGGCATGGGCAAGGTATGGAATCTCCTGGAGGGTAGTTGTATTCCCTCGCGGCTAGTGTACCAGATGGGGATAGGACCGTCTAGGTTGGAATTAGGATTTCTTTATTATACGGTTCGAACTTTATTTGATTCTGACGCATCGAGTTCGTTTATCTCATCATTGTTAGTTGAGTCACTGCACTTAGACACCAGTTTGGTAGATGATCCCTTAGTTGTTTCAAACCCAATTGGGGCTCCATGATGTGTTTGGGTTTGAAAGTTTCTATACTTAGCATTGAGTTTAGATGTGATGCTTTTTGGGCTTCACTGGCTATGGGTTAGTTTGGGCATGGACTGGTTATCCAGTAGGGGTGTCGTTCTTGATTTTGAAGGGATAGTTGTTAGGCTTATGACCCGCTTGGGTAACACTCTCGAGATCTCTTGTAATCCCATGGAATCTGTTATGCTAAGTTATCTAGAATCGCTTGACACGTCGGTCGAGAGTTTGCGATCTGTTAGAGTGGTCCAGGAATACTCGGATGTGTTTGAGGAGGTGAAGGGCTTACCTCCGGAGCGGGAGATTGACTTCCGAATATATCTGGTAGACAATGCTAAACCTGTATCTTTACCCGTGCGCCACATGGCTCCTCGCGAGAGGAGGGAACTCCATAAGCAAGTAGGGGAGTTGCTTGAGAAGGGGGTCCATAAGACGAAGTATATCGGAGTAGGGTGCTCCAGTAGTTTTTGCTACGAAGGCGGAGGGGTCCCTCAGACTTTGTGTAGGCTAAAGAGAACTAAATAAACTCATAAAGAAGATGTGACGATCCCAAAATCCGAGGGGCGGTATTAAGGATAATCATTAGGAAATAACACATTAATCATCATAGCAGAGTACAGATAATAGCAGAAACAATAAATAAAATAATTTTACATGGATATGACAGCGGAATCACAACATGTAGGAATATCAGAATAGCATAACGTGGGATACACTTAGTAAAAAGAAAGGGAAGTGATCAGTCATCATCGCCAAAGGCGGAATACATACATGCAGTGACATAATAAGAGTATCAGTCTACATCGCCGAAGGCGGAATACATATACATATCGTGAGAAATACGGAAAGTAAATCAGTCTGCATCGCCAGTGGCGGAATCATAATATACACAGTAATGGCGGAAAATATCTAAGTCATCGCTATGAAGTCAGCCTCGCCATGAGCCAAAAGTGCATGCTATGCAGCAGTGCAGAACCAAAAAACCACCTGTCACCTGTGTACTAGGCTGCCCGTGTGAGAATAAGGGCACCCGCGTTTGCAAAGTGAAACAAACAACGAGTCAGTCATGGGGACTGGTATGAGGAATCCATTTAAAAGTTAAACAATAGTAATAGCAAATCATAGGACCACGCCACTTTCGCGGAACGGGTTTACTCCAGCGATTGCTAGTGCAATTAAAACAAGGTAAATTCTTTTTAAGACAATCGCAATGCTTTTAGAAAGAATGAAGCTATTATAAGACTCAGGTCCCATCACACAATGCAACGCAAGCCGGAGGATAGAGTTTTACCTTATAATAGCCAAATATGCTTGATACGTATAAAGAGAAATCATTTGATATTATTACTAGTGCATATATGTTTCAAAAACGAATAGCATCATAAATATCAATCATAGGTGGCATAGCTACCATATACTATGTCACCATACTAGTTCTACAATCAAGCCCGTTATTTCGTATTGGAAATTGGATTTCCGTCATGAGTCGAGGCAAGGGGCAAGCTCCTCTCCGCTTTGAGACACTCTAGCAAATGCCTCAGGATTACGCACACTGGGTAACCCCTGGATCTTCAGGGCCGGTCCTCACTTACGTTAGAGGATTAGTTATTCCTGAACACACGTTTCCCGGTCCTTGCAGACCTATAATCGAGGCGCCTCGCATTCCAACAACCACAAAGGTGAAAAGTAGATATATATGTCAGGGCTGGTAAGTCACTGACACCACCATAGCTAGAAAGAAACGTCGTGCTCTCCCTGCAGTCCGTATCCCGTTTTTAACTCATACCGGGGTGTGAGGTTCGCGAATCTACGAAATACACAAAGCTAGGCCACGTAAGCCTTGCTTTGATCATCATCCACAAGACTTTGCTTTGCAACAGAAGCCTTGATCACAGCATCTTGGCATGCCACATAGGCAGTCCACTCCATACGATTGATTTCCATCGATATATAACCTCTAAGCTCGTACGTCTCAGAGAAGGGCGTTAAGCAAGAGAATAAATTCTCCGCCGCCAAACAGATATATATTTAACAGAGATCAATCAATATAGAACAAAATCCAATGTCAAACACACAGTCCATTTACAAGTCCGTCCTGGGTCTGAACGAAACCGGAGGCGTCAAATTCCTCGTATATCCGTCCAATCAACATACACGTTCAGACGGCTACTACTTCCGTCCCTTTCCGGTAGCTACTCCGGTTAGGAACCTCAGTAGCGCCCATCCAACCGATACGAAGATCGTCGGTCTTGAATCGTCTTTGCATCTTCCAATTCGAATCGCTCGATGAATTACTTGAAATGAGGGTTAGCTCGGCCTTTTCAAATAACTCACGTCATTAGAATTTAAATCGATTCTTTATATGGTTATATTATTCGACATCCATCTTTCAGTTATTTAGTGTTATTTTCATGTCATACACATACAACCATCAAATATCAAACAATTCAAGCCCAACTGGTTTATTTGCAACCTATGTTGCTTATAATATTTTATAACGATTTTTCGCCATTTTTATTTATTTAAAAATGGCCATATTTAATTAAACGACGTTTCAGGTCGTTTCGTGTCACTGGCGCTGTTTTTCCCTTAATTTGTTTTACACATATCGGAAAATCTAACCGTTGGATTTCTACAAAGTCTATATCAGTGGGAAGATATTCCCAAAGCGAACCCAACGGTTCCAGTTTCGTGAGAATCCGACGGTCGGATCTTCCACACTAGTCGTTTGAAGTTACGGTTTCAATTTACGAACTGCAGCGTCGTAATTCGATTAAATTTAATAATATTTATATATATATTTATATATAAATATAATCGTTTCTGGCGTTGTTTTTCCTTAATTTTGAATTAAACATTCCAGACAATCCAACCGTTGGATTTTTACAAGGTTGGTGCCGTTGGAAAGATTATTCCAAGGCGAACCCGACGGTTGAGGTTTCGGGAAAATCCAATGGTCGGATTTCCCGCACTAGTCGTTTGAAATCACGGTTTCAAAATACGAACTGCACGGCCTCGTTTCGTTTTAATTTTATTTATATTTATATATTTATATAAATATAGTTCATTCGATGATTTCTATATCGTTTTCACTCCAAATATTTTTCTAACTCCCTAAATTTTGGAAAAATTTCGCCATAACCTCCCCTGTACCGGGGGCATCGGGAAATCGCAAATAGCGTCCCGGTCCTTCTAATCTCAAAAAGAAAAAGAAAAAAGCCAAGCGGCTAGCCAACAGGCTCAAAAATCATCACCCAAACAAATCAGTAAATGTGTACCTATTTGTTGGGCACAAATTTTATTCCTCTTCTCTAGCCCCTTTGCTATAACCTGTTCAATAAATATGCAGGTACATATATATACAGTTCTTGTCAATTATAATTTCCTATTCAACTTCATATTTGATTCCTGTTTGGTTTAAAAACACCATTCATTCTAATGTTACATAAATAGGTGCAAATCATTTCATTAGCTAATTAATGAATATTTCAACTCATATATGTTTATTTTGAACAAGTGGCTATTTTTAACACTTCACATTTCAACGATTTATGCATACAATAAAAATGTGATTTTTATTGTAAAACAATTCATTTCAAAACACTATTCTTCTATATAGTTCAAGTTGGTGATAAAAATGGGATTTTTATCATAAAACAATTTCTTTTAAGACGAGATTATTTTACACAGTTCATATAGTCAATAAAAGGTGATTTTTATTATCGAACGGTTTATTTCAAAATATGAATATCATTCAACACATGAATTTCTAAACAACGAATGAATAGCAATTCAACACATGAATGTTTTCTATAGTTTCTATATATAGATAAAAATGTGATTTTTATTATCTAACAGTTTATTTCAAAATATGAATATCATTCAACACATGAATTTCTAAACAACGAATGAATAGCAATTCAACACATGAATGTTTTCTATAGTTTCTATATATAGATAAAAATGTGATTTTTATTATCGAACGGTTTATTTCAAAATATGAATATCATTCAACACATGAATTTCTAAACAACGAATGAATAGCAATTCAACACATGAATGTTTTCTATAGTTTCTATATATAGATAAAAGTGTGATTTTTATTATCTAATAGTTTATTTCAAAATATGAATATCATTCAACACATGAATTTCTAAACAACGAATGAATAGCAATTCAACACATGAATGTTTTCTATAGTTTCTATATATAGATAAAAGTGTGATTTTTATTATCTAACAGTTTATTTCAAAATATGAATATCATTCAACACATGAATTTCTAAACAACGAATGAATAGCAATTCAACACATGAATGTTTTCTATAGTTTCTATATATAGATAAAAGTGTGATTTTTATTATCTAACAGTTTATTTCAAAATATGAATATCATTCAACACATGAATTTCTAAACAACGAATGAATAGCAATTCAACACATGAATGTTTTCTATAGTTTCTATATATAGATAAAAGTGTGATTTTTATTATCTAACAGTTTATTTCAAAATATGAATATCATTCAACACATGAATTTCTAAACAACGAATGAATAGCAATTCAACACATGAATGTTTTCTATAGTTTCTATATATAGATAAAAGTGTGATTTTTATTATCTAACAGTTTATTTTAAAATATGAATATCATTCAACACATGAATTTCTAAACAACGAATGAATAGCAATTCAACACATGAATGTTTTCTATACAATGAATAAATATAGTTTAAGCATATGAAAATAATTCAAACACAAGAATATTATTCAAAATTTCGACAGCATAACGGCAGGGTAGTTACACCGGCACCGTCCCTAGTACGGCTCCTCGCTCTACCTTAAAACCTCGCGGTTTTTGACAATGGGAATCATGCATCTAATTCGCACGCAGGCGGCATGTTTATAATTTTTTTTCCATTTCCACAAACTAATCCTATGTGGATTCAACCAAATATTTTCAAATCACCAATGGGTATTTTTCAACCGCAATCAATCCATATCAATCACAAACAATCCCAAACAATCAATCAATTTCAACCAATAAATATCGTCCATGGTTTGTGGACGAGGGGCGTATATATATATATATAGATATTTATATATAGCAATTCACTTTCATTTTCAACATAGATATATTTATAAAAAGGAATTGAAGAGTGAGAAATCCTCACCAATAGCTATCCACTCACACGATTCTTCCTTAATAGAAACTTCGCCTACTTCGCCTTGTTGTTGCTTTCGTTGACTGTATCCTCTACATAGGTAAAAATCGAATTTCACTATGTTATTCAATATATAAAGATTGCATTTTCGACTTCGCTATTAAATATAAAGATTATATTTTTATTATTCTTTCAAAACTGCTTTTATAATCCCTTTTTTTTCTTTTAAATAAATGCAGTTTTTATCTTTAAAATAAATGCAGTTTTTCTTTTACTTCTTTCAAAAATGCAGTTTTTTATTCTTTAAAATAAATGCAGTTTTTCTTTTATTAAAAATGCAGTTTTTCTCTTATTAAAAATGCAGTTTTGCTCTTTAAAATAAATGCAGTTTTTCTTTTATTAAAAATGCAGTTTTACTCTTTAAAATAAATGCAGTTTTTCTTTTACTTCTTTCAAAAATGCAGTTTTTTATTCTTTTTAAAATATGCAGTTTTTTATTCTTTTTAAAATATGCAGTTTTTTTCTTCTATCAAAAATGCAGTTTTTTCCTTTTTGAAAAATGCAGTTTTTTCCTTTTAGAAAAATGCAGTTTTTTTCTATTCTTTTTAAAACAGTTTTTTTTTTATCTTTTCTAAAATGCAGTTTTTAAAATCTTTTTAAAAATGCAGTTTTAACTCTTTAAAAATTCTGTTTTTATTTTCCTTTTAAAACAAACAGTTTTCACTTTTAAATTTCTGTTTTTAAAATTCTTTTATAAAAAAAAACAGTTTTTAAAACTTTAAAAAAAAAAACAGTTTTATTCTTTTCAAAACAGTTTTTAATTTCTTTTAAAAACAGTTTTTAAATCTTCTTAAAAATGCAGTTTTTATAACTTCTTTTAAAAATTCTGTTTTAAAAACTTAAAACAAAAATCAGTTTTATAATTCCCTTTAAAACAGTTTTTAAATCTTTTTTTAAAAAAAACAGTTTATACATTCACTGTAAAACAAAAACAAAAAGCAAAAACAAAATAAAATTAAATTAAACGCTCACCGAGCTTCGAATGGGAGGAGGAGGAAGTCGGCGGTGGCTCGTGGCGTTCGGAGGTGACGGGGTTGTCGCGGCGGTGGTTTCGGAGGTGTCGAGGGCGAGGGTTGCTCGTTGGTTCGTTCGGTGGGAGGAGGAGGTTGGTCGGGCGGTGGACGGCGATCTGGCGTGGGCTTCGTCGGCGGCTTTGCTGGAAGGCGGCGCGATTTTAGATTAGGGTTAGGTCTTTTTTTTTTCGTTCTGTTATAATGAAAGAGGGATCGGGGGGGGGGGGGCCAACGAAGAGAAAAGGAGGGAAGGGTAGGGTTTTTTTATTTATTTATTTTATTATTTAATTATTAAATTATGCACAAGGGTTGACTTTTACATACGATCTCGAAACGAGGTCCACCGCCTGTCGTCCATAGCGTTTTACCCCCATTCCGAACACAATGGGATATGTATCGCAAGCTGGTTTGATCGTTACAATCAGTTTCCGTTGAATTTACAATTTAAATCCTTTTATTGAATTTTAAACGTACATTTCAAATTACCGGGGTCACATACTAACTAGAAAAATTCCGGAAAAATATTTTCTAGTTTCGTATTGACGATACGGTCCTAACAAAACTAGTTTCGTCGAATTCTGAGACCGTTTGAAAAATGGCCAATTTCCAGTCGATTAAATTCAATAGAAACTGGTCAAACGCGTTTTCTTTTGCCACGCTCACATATTGATTCGAAAAATTATGAAATTTGAAACCTAGCAATAGTTTGACATCCCGGACCCGACAAAAGTGGTTTCGTCGAATTCCGAGGCCATATGCAAAATATCAATTTTCAAACTGACTTACTATTTCTTAACTCACTAATTTATTGAAATATTCTATATTTTATGGGAATAGACTATTTTAATCATTCAATTTTCTTGTTAATAACCTAATTTAAAAATTTTAAACTGGTTCACATTTTCCGGGTTATTACAATCTCCCCCACTTAAAACTTTTCGTCCTCGAAAAGGAAATAATAGTTAAGCAGGAAATAAAATGTAAATGCAAAGTATTGTAAAGGTACCTTGCACCGGAGTTAGTCAGAGATGTCCACTCTGCATTTGGGATAGGCTTGTTTAATGCTCTCCTCAGTTTCCCAAGTACAGTCTCTAGGATCACTACTCCACTGCACTTTGACTAAATGGATCTTTTTCCTCCTTAGCTCTCTGGTTTCTTTGCCAACTATCTTTAATGGATCTCTCTTGAGTGCTAATTCTGGAGTTATGTCAATATCCTGTTGTGCTGCTTCTTCCACAACAAGATCTGGATCATGAACATGTTTTCTGAGTTGAGATACGTGGAACACATTATGTACACCAGGCAACCAATCTGGTAATGATACCCTATATGCAAGAGTTCCAATCCGTTCAAGTATAGGAAAGGGACCAATAAATCTCGGTGCCAACTTCCCAGTCTTGCCAAATCTGATTACTCCTCGCATTGGAGAAACTCTTAGATAAACATAATCGCCAACGGCAAACAATATATCCCTTCTTCTCGCATCAGCATAACTTTTCTGTCGGCTCTGTGCGGTTTTTAATTTCTTCTTAATGGAATCGACTTTATCCGATGCTTCTTGAATCATATCGGGCCCTAACACTAGTCTGTTGCCAGGTTCTACCCAACATGCGGGAGATCTGCACGGTCTACCGTATAGTGCTTCAAATGGGGACATTCCCAAACTTGCTTGATAGCTATTGTTGTAAGAGAATTCTGCTAAATGTAAATGATCTTCCCATGAGCCTCCAAAATCAATAACGCAAGCCCGCAGCAAATCCTCTAAGATTCTATTCACCCTCTCAGTTTGGCCGTCTGTCTGAGGGTGATAAGCGGTGCTTAGATTTAATTTGGTTCCCAATTCCGTCTGGAATGCTTCCCAGAATTTGCTAGTGAACAGGGGATCTCTATCGCTGACTATACTGAGCGGTACTCCATGAAGTTTAACAATTTCTTTGAAGTAAATTTGCGCCAGACTTTGAGCCGTTCTGTTGGATCGGATAGGGATAAAATGGGCAGTCTTCGTGAAGCGATCTACGATTACCCATATACTGTCGTTTCCTTTTCTAGTCCGAGGCAAGCCATCGATAAAATCCATCGAGATTTGTTCCCACTTCCAACCTGGAATTTCTAATGGTTGTAATAATCCAGCCAATTTCTGCTGATCACTCTTGACTAGTTGGCAAGTGGAGCATCTGCTAACATATAATGAGATATCTCTCTTCATTGACCTCCACCAGAATGTGCGTTTGGTATCGTTATACATTTTGCTCACACCTGGATGGATACTTAATTTGGATTTGTGGCATTCATCAAGTATTTCTCTCCTGAGCTCGGGAAGGTTTGGGATGCAGATTCTACCCTTTAATCTTAGAACTCCCTTGTCATCGAGTCTAAAACTTGTGGATTCACCTCCTTTGACTCTTTGACTGATTCTTTGAATAAATTCATCGTCTTTCTGAAGAGTCGAGATCTTGTCTATTAATGAAGACGTGATGACAAAACTGGCGATGATTTCATTTTTCCTGCTGAGCGCATCCGCCACTACATTGGCTTTCCCTGGAGTGTATATAATTTCAAAATCGTATGCTGCAAGGAATTCTAACCAACGCTGTTGCCTTAGGTTTAAATCTTTCTGGGTGAACAGATATTTCAAGGATTGATGATCGGTAAATAGCTCGAATTTCTCGCCCAGTAGATAATGCCTCCATATTCTTAAAGCGAACACGATAGCTAATAACTCAAGATCATGAGTAGCATAGTTTCTTTCATGCGGCTTTAGTTGACGACTGGCATATGCGATCACTTGGGCTTTTTGCATTAACACTGCTCCTAGGCCTCTAATAGAAGCATCAGTCCATACTGTCAAGTCTTGGTTACCTTCTATTATTGTCAATACCGGAGCGGTTGTCAACTTCAGTTTCAGCTCCTGGAAAGCTTCTTCACATTCGGGAGTCCATTTGAATTTCTCATGCTTCTTTGTAAGCTTTGTCAGTACTCCTGATATCTTTGAAAAATCCTGAACGAATTTCCGATAGTAACTAGCTAATCCAAGGAAACTTCGAACTTCAGTGGGCGTAGTAGGTTGTTTCCAGTTCTGAATCGCTGTAATTTTGCTTGGGTCTACAGCAATTCCTTCCTTTGATACAACGTGGCCAAGGAATTTAACTTCATTCTGCCAGAAGACACACTTAGAAAATTTAGCTTTCAAGACATTTCTTCTCAGAATTTCCAACACTCGTTCTAAATGTTTTGCATGTTCTTCTTCCGACTTAGAGTAGATTAGAATGTCATCGATGAAGACTAGAACAAATTTATTCAACACACCACGGAACACTCTGTTCATAAGATCAACGAAGTATGCCGGAGCGTTGCACAAGCCGAACGGCATTACTAACCATTCGTAGAATAGATCGGGACCCCTGAAGGCTGTCAAAGGAACACAGTCTTCGGCTATACGCAATTGGTGGAAACCTGTAGCTAGGTCCATTCTGGAGAATACGGTTGCTCCATTTAATTGATCTAACAGATCGTCTATTCGGGGCAAAGGATATTTGTTCTTCAGTGTTTGTTTGTTGAGATCCCTGTAATCGACGCAAAGTCTTAGAGTACCGTCTGATTTAGGGACAAATACTACTGCGGCTCCCCATGCTGAAAAGCTTGGTCTGATCAGACCTTTCCAAAGTAATTCTCGGGTTTGACTACTTAGCTCTTCTTTTTCTTTTGGGGCCATTCTTCTTATTGGATGGACTACTGGTCGGGCATTCGGAATTAGATCAATTCTAAATTCAATTTCTCTTTGCGGCGGTAAGTTCTCTACTTCTTCAAACACATCCGCATAATTTTTCACGACCAGTATCCTTTCTATTGAAGGGGGAGTAATTTCTAAAGAAGCCCAGAATTCTGTTCTATTTATTTCTGCACCGAGACAAGGTATAGTGATATGCCCCGATTTTGTTTCAACTTTCACAATTCTTTCGGCACATCTAACTTCGGCCTTATATGTTGTCAACCAGTCAAGTCCCAATATCATATCAAATTCGGAAAGGTCCATGACAATCACCTTAAAAGAGAACTTGTAGCAAGAATAAGAGATAGGCGCTCTACAGTATGAACTGAGACTAACAGAACCTCCTATCGGGTTTTGAACATTAATTGGTTCCTTTAAAATTCTTTGTTTCAAATTTAACTTATGAACAATTTTACCAGATATGAAGCTACGTGATGCACCAGTATCAAAAAGTACAGAAACAGGAATATTTTTAATAGTAAGGGTACCTCCCAAGACATCGGGTTTACCTGAGCCGTCGGTGATAGCTGGCGGGGTATTCCCGTCATAAACATGGGCCACTTGTGCGCTCTTCTTCAAAGGACAATTATTGCTGTAGTGCCCCTTCTTGTGGCAATTGTAGCATTCAACTGAGTCACTGGACCTTGGCTTCTTTGGGGCTTTGCATACATTAGAGAAATGACCGGGCTTCCCGCAATTGTAGCAGTTGCCTTTTGGGATCTTTGCGGGTTTTTGAGTCGCGGCCGCGGTGATGCTAGATTCAGGTTGGTCAGTTGAGGTCTTGCGCTTAATCCCTGCTTGGCTCTTAGCGCGGTCTTGGCTAGCATGCCTCTCATCCATGTCCTCGTAGTTGCAAGCCATCTCTACGAGTTCGGTAAAAGAAAGTTTGATGTTGCTCATAGCCCTATCATGGTATTTGCGCTTCAGCCCAAAAATGAATCTCTTATTCTTCGCTTTGTCGGTCAAAACCAACTCTGGGGCATAGCGCGATAGCTGAGTGAACTTATTCAGATAGTCTTGAATTGAGAGATCTCCCTGCTGGAGATTAGCAAATTGCTCCCGCATCCTCTCAAGAGCTTGTTCTGGCACAAACTTCTCATTGAATAAAGCCTTGAACTGTTCCCAAGTTCGGATAGTACCAGCTGCATCTCCAGAAGTAATGGCGTCCCACCACAGCTCTGCCTCTTCCTGAAGAAGCCAAATGCCAAGTCGGGCTTTGTTGTTAGTTCCCATGCCCATACCTTCGAAGATTTTCTCACAGGTCTTCAGCCAAGCGATAGCTTCGGTCACTGTGCCTGTGCCAATAAAAGGTTTCCCTCCCAGATTTCGGTATCTCTTTGCCACTTTATCCAACTCAAAGTCTTCGGGAGCTGGTGCCTGAATAATAGGGATCTCTGCAGCTACGGGGATATTCCCCCGTCCTCCTGCTGCATCTCCTCGGCCTCCACGGCCTCCTCTGGCTGCTGCTGCTCGTGTAGCCATCTAAGAATTCTGTATAAGCAAGAAAAGAGTCAAGCTCACAGATTAGATATTTTCCATAAATGATAAAGCAAGGAAATACAAGGAAAGATAATGATGATGTACTGATCAAATTGTTTTGCTAATCTGCTTAGCTCATTCTAGGACATTGCTAATCCTATCTCTAATGAGCTACTCGCATTAGAACACTACTGATTCTATTCTGACGAGGTGTTTAATGTGTTAGATCCCGGAACTAAGGTTAACCAAAGCTCTGATACCAACTGTGACGATCCCAAAATCCGAGGGGCGGTATTAAGGATAATCATTAGGAAATAACACATTAATCATCATAGCAGAGTACAGATAATAGCAGAAACAATAAATAAAATAATTTTACATGGATATGACAGCGGAATCACAACATGTAGGAATATCAGAATAGCATAACGTGGGATACACTTAGTAAAAAGAAAGGGAAGTGATCAGTCATCATCGCCAAAGGCGGAATACATACATGCAGTGACATAATAAGAGTATCAGTCTACATCGCCGAAGGCGGAATACATATACATATCGTGAGAAATACGGAAAGTAAATCAGTCTGCATCGCCAGTGGCGGAATCATAATATACACAGTAATGGCAGAAAATATCTAAGTCATCGCTATGAAGTCAGCCTCGCCATGAGCCAAAAGTGCATGCTATGCAGCAGTGCAGAACCAAAAAACCACCTGTCACCTGTGTACTAGGCTGCCCGTGTGAGAATAAGGGCACCCGCGTTTGCAAAGTGAAACAAACAACGAGTCAGTCATGGGGACTGGTATGAGGAATCCATTTAACAGTTAAACAATAGTAATAGCAAATCATAGGACCACGCCACTTTCGCGGAACGGGTTTACTCCAGTGATTGCTAGTGCAATTAAAACAAGGTAAATTCTTTTTAAGACAATCGCAATGCTTTTAGAAAGAATGAAGCTATTATAAGACTCAGGTCCCATCACACAATGCAACGCAAGCCGGAGGATAGAGTTTTACCTTATAATAGCCAAATATGCTTGATACGTATAAAGAGAAATCATTTGATATTATTACTAGTGCATATATGTTTCAAAAACGAATAGCATCATAAATATCAATCATAGGCGGCATAGCTACCATATACTATGTCACCATACTAGTTCTACAATCAAGCCCGTTATTTCGTATTGGAAATTGGATTTCCGTCATGAGTCGAGGCAAGGGGCAAGCTCCTCTCCGCTTCGAGACACTCTAGCAAATGCCTCAGGATTACGCACACTGGGTAACCCCTGGATCTTCAGGGCCGGTCCTCACTTACGTTAGAGGATTAGTTATTCCTGAACACACGTTTCCCGGTCCTTGCAGACCTATAATCGAGGCGCCTCGCATTCCAACAACCACAAAGGTGAAAAGTAGATATATATGTCAGGGCTGGTAAGTCACTGACACCACCATAGCTAGAAAGAAACGTCGTGCTCTCCCTGCAGTCCGTATCCCGTTTTTAACTCATACCGGGGTGTGAGGTTCGCGAATCTACGAAATACACAAAGCTAAGCCACGTAAGCCTTGCTTTGATCATCATCCACAAGACTTTGCTTTGCAACAGAAGCCTTGATCACAGCATCTTGGCATGCCACATAGGCAGTCCACTCCATACGATTGATTTCCATCGATATATAACCTCTAAGCTCGTACGTCTCAGAGAAGGGCGTTAAGCAAGAGAATAAATTCTCCGCCGCCAAACAGATATATATTTAACAGAGATCAATCAATATAGAACGAAATCCAATGTCAAACACACAGTCCATTTACAAGTCCGTCCTGGGTCTGAACGAAACCGGAGGCGTCAAATTCCTCGTATATCCGTCCAATCAACATACACGTTCAGACGGCTACTACTTCCGTCCCTTTCCGGTAGCTACTCCGGTTAGGAACCTCAGTAGCGCCCATCCAACCGATACGAAGATCGTCGGTCTTGAATCGTCTTTGCATCTTCCAATTCGAATCGCTCGATGAATTACTTGAAATGAGGGTTAGCTCGGCCTTTTCAAATAACTCACGTCATTAGAATTTAAATCGATTCTTTATATGGTTATATTATTCGACATCCATCTTTCAGTTATTTAGTGTTATTTTCATGTCATACACATACAACCATCAAATATCAAACAATTCAAGCCCAACTGGTTTATTTGCAACCTATGTTGCTTATAATATTTTATAACGATTTTTCGCCATTTTTATTTATTTAAAAATGGCCATATTTAATTAAACGACGTTTCAGGTCGTTTCGTGTCACTGGCGCTGTTTTTCCCTTAATTTGTTTTACACATATCGGAAAATCTAACCGTTGGATTTCTACAAAGTCTATATCAGTGGGAAGATATTCCCAAAGCGAACCCAACGGTTCCAGTTTCGTGAGAATCCGACGGTCGGATCTTCCACACTAGTCGTTTGAAGTTACGGTTTCAATTTACGAACTGCAGCGTCGTAATTCGATTAAATTTAATTATATTTATATATATATATATAAATATAATCGTTTCTGGCGCTGTTTTTCCTTAATTTTGAATTAAACATTCCAGACAATCCAACCGTTGGATTTTTACAAGGTTGGTGCCGTTGGAAAGATTATTCCAAGGCGAACCCGACGGTTGAGGTTTCGGGAAAATCCAATGGTCGGATTTCCCGCACTAGTCGTTTGAAATCACGGTTTCAAAATACGAACTGCACGGCCTCGTTTCGTTTTAATTTTATTTATATTTATATATTTATATAAATATAGTTCATTCGATGATTTCTATATCGTTTTCACTCCAAATATTTTTCTAACTCCCTAAATTTTGGAAAAATTTCGCCATAACCTCCCCTGTACCGGGGGCATCGGGAAATCGCAAATAGCGTCCCGGTCCTTCTAATCTCAAAAAGAAAAAGAAAAAAGCCAAGCGGCTAGCCAACAAGCTCAAAAATCATCACCCAAACAAATCAGTAAATGTGTACCTATTTGTCGGGCACAAATTTTATTCCTCTTCTCTAGCCCCTTTGCTATAACCTGTTCAATAAATATGCAGGTACATATATATACAGTTCTTGTCAATTATAATTTCCTATTCAACTTCATATTTGATTCCTGTTTGGTTTAAAAACACCATTCATTCTAATGTTACATAAATAGGTGCAAATCATTTCATTAGCTAATTAATGAATATTTCAACTCATATATGTTTATTTTGAACAAGTGGCTATTTTTAACACTTCACATTTCAACGATTTATGCATACAATAAAAATGTGATTTTTATTGTAAAACAATTCATTTCAAAACACTATTCTTCTATATAGTTCAAGTTGGTGATAAAAATGGGATTTTTATCATAAAACAATTTCTTTTAAGACGAGATTATTTTACACAGTTCATATAGTCAATAAAAGGTGATTTTTATTATCGAACGGTTTATTTCAAAATATGAATATCATTCAACACATGAATTTCTAAACAACGAATGAATAGCAATTCAACACATGAATGTTTTCTATAGTTTCTATATATAGATAAAAATGTGATTTTTATTATCTAACAGTTTATTTCAAAATATGAATATCATTCAACACATGAATTTCTAAACAACGAATGAATAGCAATTCAACACATGAATGTTTTCTATAGTTTCTATATATAGATAAAAATGTGATTTTTATTATCGAACGGTTTATTTCAAAATATGAATATCATTCAACACATGAATTTCTAAACAACGAATGAATAGCAATTCAACACATGAATGTTTTCTATAGTTTCTATATATAGATAAAAGTGTGATTTTTATTATCTAACAGTTTATTTCAAAATATGAATATCATTCAACACATGAATTTCTAAACAACGAATGAATAGCAATTCAACACATGAATGTTTTCTATAGTTTCTATATATAGATAAAAGTGTGATTTTTATTATCTAACAGTTTATTTCAAAATATGAATATCATTCAACACATGAATTTCTAAACAACGAATGAATAGCAATTCAACACATGAATGTTTTCTATAGTTTCTATATATAGATAAAAGTGTGATTTTTATTATCTAACAGTTTATTTCAAAATATGAATATCATTCAACACATGAATTTCTAAACAACGAATGAATAGCAATTCAACACATGAATGTTTTCTATAGTTTCTATATATAGATAAAAGTGTGATTTTTATTATCTAACAGTTTATTTCAAAATATGAATATCATTCAACACATGAATTTCTAAACAACGAATGAATAGCAATTCAACACATGTATGTTTTCTATAGTTTCTATATATAGATAAAAGTGTGATTTTTATTATCTAACAGTTTATTTCAAAATATGAATATCATTCAACACATGAATTTCTAAACAACGAATGAATAGCAATTCAACACATGAATGTTTTCTATACAATGAATAAATATAGTTTAAGCATATGAAAATAATTCAAACACAAGAATATTATTCAAAATTTCGACAGCATAACGGCAGGGTAGTTACACCGGCACCGTCCCTAGTACGGCTCCTCGCTCTACCTTAAAACCTCGCGGTTTTTGACAATGGGAATCATGCATCTAATTCGCACGTAGGCGGCATGTTTATAATTTTTTTTTCATTTCCACAAACTAATCCTATGTTGATTCAACCAAATATTTTCAAATCACCAATGGGTATTTTTCAACCGCAATCAATCCATATCAATCACAAACAATCCCAAACAATCAATCAATTTCAACCAATAAATATCGTCCATGGTTTGTGGACGAGGGGCGTATATATATATATATAGATATTTATATATAGCAATTCACTTTCATTTTCAACATAGATATATTTATAAAAAGGAATTGAAGAGTGAGAAATCCTCACCAATAGCTATCCACTCACACGATTCTTCCTTAATAGAAACTTCGCCTACTTCGCCTTGTTGTTGCTTTCGTTGACTGTATCCTCTACATAGGTAAAAATCGAATTTCACTATGTTATTCAATATATAAAGATTGCATTTTCGACTTCGCTATTAAATATAAAGATTATATTTTTATTATTCTTTCAAAACTGCTTTTATAATCCCTTTTTTTTATTTTAAATAAATGCAGTTTTTATCTTTAAAATAAATGCAGTTTTTCTTTTACTTCTTTCAAAAATGCAGTTTTTTATTCTTTAAAATAAATGCAGTTTTTCTTTTATTAAAAATGCAGTTTTTCTCTTATTAAAAATGCAGTTTTACTCTTTAAAATAAATGCAGTTTTTCTTTTATTAAAAATGCAGTTTTACTCTTTAAAATAAATGCAGTTTTTCTTTTACTTCTTTCAAAAATGCAGTTTTTTATTCTTTTTAAAATATGCAGTTTTTTATTCTTTTTAAAATATGCAGTTTCTTTCTTCTATCAAAAATGCAGTTTTTTCTTTTTTGAAAAATGCAGTTTTTTCCTTTTAGAAAAATGCAGTTTTTTTCTATTCTTTTTAAAACAGTTTTTTTTTATCTTTTCTAAAATGCAGTTTTTAAAATCTTTTTAAAAATGCAGTTTTAACTCTTTAAAAATTCTGTTTTTATTTTCCTTTTAAAACAAACAGTTTTCACTTTTAAATTTCTGTTTTTAAAATTCTTTTATAAAAAAAAACAGTTTTTAAAACTTTTTTAAAAAAAACAGTTTTATTCTTTTCAAAACAGTTTTTAATTTCTTTTAAAAACAGTTTTTAAATCTTCTTAAAAATGCAGTTTTTATAACTTCTTTTAAAAATTCTGTTTTAAAAACTTAAAACAAAAATCAGTTTTATAATTCCCTTTAAAACAGTTTTTAAATCTTTTTTTAAAAAAAACAGTTTATACATTCACTGTAAAACAAAAACAAAAAGCAAAAACAAAATAAAATTAAATTAAACGCTCACCGAGCTTCGAATGGGAGGAGGAGGAAGTCGGCGGTGGCTCGTGGCGTTCGGAGGTGACGGGGTTGTCGCGGCGGTGGTTTCGGAGGTGTCGAGGGCGAGGGTTGCTCGTTGGTTCGTTCGGTGGGAGGAGGAGGTTGGTCGGGCGGTGGACGGCGATCTGGCGTGGGCTTCGTCGGCGGCTTTGCTGGAAGGCGGCGCGATTTTAGATTAGGGTTAGGTCTTTTTTTTTTCGTTCTGTTATAATGAAAGAGGGATCGGGGGGGCCAACGAAGAGAAAAGGAGGGAAGGGTAGGGGTTTTTTTATTTATTTATTTTATTATTTAATTATTAAATTATGCACAAGGGTTGACTTTTACATACGATCTCGAAACGAGGTCCACCGCCTGTCGTTCATAGCGTTTTACCCCCATTCCGAACACAATGGGATATGTATCGCAAGCTGGTTTGATCGTTACAATCAGTTTCCGTTGAATTTACAATTTAAATCCTTTTATTGAATTTTAAACGTACATTTCAAATTACCGGGGTCACATACTAACTAGAAAAATTCCGGAAAAATATTTTCTAGTTTCGTATTGACGATACGGTCCTAACAAAACTAGTTTCGTCGAATTCTGAGACCGTTTGAAAAATGGCCAATTTCCAGTCGATTAAATTCAATAGAAACTGGTCAAACGCGTTTTCTTTTGCCACGCTCACATATTGATTCGAAAAATTATGAAATTTGAAACCTAGCAATAGTTTGACATCCCGGACCCGACAAAAGTGGTTTCGTCGAATTCCGAGGCCATATGCAAAATATCAATTTTCAAACTGACTTACTATTTCTTAACTCACTAATTTATTGAAATATTCTATATTTTATGGGAATAGACTATTTTAATCATTCAATTTTCTTGTTAATAACCTAATTTAAAAATTTTAAACTGGTTCACATTTTCCGGGTTATTACAGAAGAATAGACACCCATTGCCGAGGATTGATGATCTCTTTGATCAGTTGGTTGGCGCCTCAGTATTTTCGCAGTTGGACTCAGCCACGGGGTTTCGTCAGTTGAGAGTGCCTGAGGATAGTATAGAGAAGATTGCCTTTAGGACTCCGGATGGTTTTATGAGTGGCTGGTGATGCCATTTGGTTAGACGAACGCCTCCGCATACTTTGTTGATTTGATAAGAAGGGTGTTCAGGGAGTACCTAAATAAGTTCGTGATGATCTTGGTGGATGACATCTTGGTATTTTCTAGGAGCGAAAAAAAAGTTTTCGTATGTGCTCAATAGGTTGAGCAAAGCCCGTTATGGGATAAACGGTGGTTTTGGAGCGAGACTGGCAAGGACATCCAGAGTTGGACAAGGACTTAATTATTTAGCCGTTTTTACTAGTATCATCTCACGTGGGTCGTCTGAATTCGAAGGAGGTATCCCTTGGGTGTTTGTCTGATATTGGTTTAGGCCTTTGGGGCTTGCATTTGGGGGATGTCGAGTTCGACTAGGGTGGTCTGCGTGAGAGATGGATAGTTGTGACGATTTTGCATGGGAGAATATCCTGATTTTCTCTAGAAGTGGAGAAAAGCATGCCCTACATCTTAGGGAAGTGTTGGAGACTCTTTGAGCGCATTGTCTTAAGACAACAAAGGTGGATGGAATTCTTAGCACCCTATGAGTTTGAGATAGCGTATACCCATGGCAAGGGTAACGTGGTGGCAGACGCCTTAAGCAGAAAAAAAGCTGTCTTTGAGTCCATTGTTCGTGGAATGGCGAAGCTTGGAGTTTAATTCTATGTTAGACTTTAGACCTTCCGTTGACTTTGTACCCGGTTTGCTAGCCTCCTTGGAGGTTAGGCCTACTCTTTTGGGGCGGATTGGCGAGGCACAGCGAGACGACCCACAGTTGCTTGAGTTAGTAGAGAAGCTCATAAGGGGGGGGGAGTCGTCCAGCCATTTGAGTAGGTACACCCTAGATGGTAAGGGGTGGTTGCGTAGAGACGGTAGACTTTGTGTACCGCAAGATGAGGGTTTGAAGAAGGCTATTTTGGATGATGCACATCGTTCAAGAATGAGCATTCATCCTGGTAGGGACAAGATGTACCAAGACATGAAGCGAGTTTTCTTTTTGGGCCGGTATGGAGAAAGATGTGGCCGACTATGTCGCTAGATGCTTAGTGTGCCAACAAGTTAAAGCAGAGCAAAGGAAACCCGGTGGGTTGCTACACCCATTGGAAGTTTCGCAATGGAAGTGGGATAGAGTCTCGATGGATTTCATCGATGGGTTACCTAGATCGAGGAAGGGCAATACGGGAATTTGGGTTGTGGTAGACAGACTTACCAAGAGTGCCCATTTTATACCCGTGAAGAGTAAGAGGACCGCTCCATGGCTTGCTTCAGTCTATGTTAGAGAGATTGTTAGATTGCATGGCGTACCATCCAGCATTGTGAGTGATCGAGATCCTATCTTCACTAGTGAGTTTTGGAGAAGTTTGCAAGAGGCGGTAGGGACTCAGTTGTGTGTGAGCACCGCATATCATCCTCAGACGGACGGTCAGACCGAGAGGGTGAACCGTATCTTAGAAGATCTCTTGAGGCTTTGTATCTTGGATTTTGGAGGTACATGGGAAGAACATCTTCCTTTGGTGGAGTTCGCATACAATAACAGCTTTCAGTCTAGTATTGGCATGGCACCTTTCGAAGCTCTTTATGGAAAGCCTTGTCGATCTCCTACATGTTGGTGGGAATCTACGGATAAGATCTTGCTTGGGCCAGATATGGTTAGAGAGACTTCAGAGAAGATTGATTTGATTCGAAGAAGGATGAAAGCAGCGCAGGATTGGCAAAAATCTTATGCGGATCGGAGAAGGACGGATCTTGAGTTTGAGGTTGGGGACA
This sequence comes from Allium sativum, assembly GCA_030737875.1. Lineage (NCBI taxonomy): Eukaryota > Viridiplantae > Streptophyta > Magnoliopsida > Asparagales > Amaryllidaceae > Allium > Allium sativum. The sequence continues at coordinate 440,532,612 of CM060912.1, forward strand.
TGGTTTTTGTCAAAGTATCTCCGTTGAGAAATGTTGTTCGCTTTGGGTCCGTTGGGAAGTTAGCACCGAGGTTTGTTGGGCCGTTTCCTACTAAGGAAAGGATTGGACGGATGGCATATAGGGTGGAGTTGCCCGACAGACTTAGTGGTGTTCAGGATGTATTCCATGTATCACATTTGAGGAAGTGCTTACATGAGACCGCAGAGGTGGTAAAGACGAGCTTGCTTAGAGATGTAGAGGTAGAGCGTGATGCGACGATTCGACGAGCTCCTACTCGCATCCTTGGGTCAGAAACTAGGAAGTTGAGGAACAAAGAAGTTCAGCTAGTTAAAGTGCAATGGGGAGAAGACGAGGGCAATGCTACTTGGGAGACGGAAGCGAAGATGCGTTCTTTGTACCCATTTCTTTTTGAGAGTATGTCTTTTAACTTCTCCTTTATCGTTTGTCTAATACTTATCTTATCTTTAGTATGTCGTCTCATTAATACCTTTGACCTTTAGATAGGGTAAATCTATGGTTGAAACATGTGTTTGAGACATGTTATGTTTGATGGATGCGTGTGGATGCAAGTGGTTGCTAGTGGTTGCTCGTGGATGCATATACACACACTCTAGACACTAGATCGGCTCAATCACTTCATATGGCATATTGCATAAAATTGTGTGTAGGAAGCTATATTTATGGATGTATAATGATTGTGTTATCATATGGATGATGCATTTTGGTGAATGATTGTGCACTCATGTAGATATTGTATGTGTCGACAAGGTTCTCTCGCATACATAATGGATGCATGGCACTATCATGGTTTGCATATGTTCATACATTAGATAGGGCACATACACACACACTTTTTGCATATGCTCATACATCATTAGAAACTGTTTTAAGGACAATGGATGCCCGTGTTTGATGGATTGAGTATATGGTTGTTTGGATGGTAGGATATGCATTCTCCTTAGCTTAGAGATTTCGGGGACGAAATCCTTTAAGGAGGGGAGAATGTAACACCCCGAATTTCGGTTAATGCTAAAATTCACAAATTAAAGAATAACTAATCCCAGACGTGGGAATTAGGGGAAACGGGTTGCACCATTGCGTTCGTCTCGGAAAAATACGCGAAATAGAGTCTGAGGTTTCGAAAATCGGAGTCCGTATGAAGAAGATATGGACGAACGAAGTTAGGCAGAAAAACCGGAAACTAGCCAGAATGCACTGGCGCACTTGTGAAGTGCGCCAACACAAAAATGCACTGGCGCACTTGTGAAGTGCGCCAACACATTTTTACACTGGCGCACTTGGGAAGTGCGCCCGTGTCGAGCCAGGAAACCTGCACAGTTTCTAGAGAGTTCTGTGGTTGGGTGCACCAGTTTGGGGTTTGGGCTTGGTCTTAGGGCTGGTTTCTGGAAGGTTCCGAAATCTAAGGGTCCTAATCTAATTTAGGGTTAATCTAAGGGCCTAAAACACTCACCTAATCTATAAATACACCCTAATACTACCCTAATTCATACTAAAAATAGAAATGATGCCACCATGCCGCCAAAATCAAACTTGAGAGGAACCTCCACTAGTTTATGAAGAAAGTTGCAAGCTAATCAACCTCTAATCATCATCTTCTTCTTGTATAGCAACTAGTTCTACTACATAAGTTTGCTAATCTTGGTTTTGATGAGTTCCTATAGCTTTAATAATCAATTGTTAAATTGATTATGGTAGGATGTGATAAGACATGGCTATGTTTGTGGATAAATGTGTTTATGCAAGTTTGTATGATATGTGTTTTGCAAGTTTTATGCTATATGCAAGTTTAATGCCATGTTTTATGATGCAAAACACTATGTTGAACATTTATGCATATGTAACATGTTATGCAAACCATATGTGAGAGTATATGCAAGTTATATGTAACATAATATGCAAGTTATGCATGTGGTTTTATGCATGCTAAGTGTTTGGTTTTATGCATGCTAAGTGTTTGGTTTTATGCATGCTAAGTATTTGGTTTTGTGCATGCTAAGTATGTGGTTTTGTGCATGCTAAGTGTTTGGTTTTATGCATGCTAAGTATTTGGTTTTATGCATGCTAAGTGTTTGGTTTTATGCAAGTTTGTCTCTTTTTATGATATGCATAATATTTGCAAGTTTGTCTCTAAGTATGGCATGTTATGCAAGTTCATATGCAAGTTATGATGTAAGTTCATATGCAAGTTATGATACAAGTTCATATGCAAGTTATGATGCAAGTTCATATGCAAGTTATGATGCAAGTTCATATGCAAGTTATGATGCAAGTTCATATGCAAGTTATGATGCAAGTTCATATGCAAGTTATGATGCAAGTTCATATGCAAGTTATGATGCAAGTTCATATGCAAGTTTATGTGCAAGTTCATATGCAAGTTGTCTCTTTTATGATATGCATAATGCAAGTTTGGGTTAAATACTAGTTGGGTTTAATGTATGCTCATATATGCAAGTTGACACCTTTTGAACCCATGATAAAGTTATAAGCTATGTTGGTTAAACCCATGACATTTGTGATGAATCTTCCCTTTTATAATGTCACGTTACGAGAACGAATTACGTGGGGAACGATGGGGTTAATATGCATGTTAATAAAATGATGTGGAATGGGTATGCTTAAGAGTAACATAAATTAAATGGACATAATTGGGAATTTACCTATGGAGTTAGGTCTACCCATATTATGGAGTTGGGAATTTACCTATTGAGTTAGGTCTACCCATACTACGGAGTTGGGAATTTACCTATTGAGTTAGGTCTACCCATATTCTGGAAAACATGATTAATTAATTAGGGATAATTAATATAAATTAGGAGGGTGATTAATTAGGTGTAATTAATCGACTAAGACACGAGGTTGGACTCAGTTGTAGCGTAAAACTGCCCGGACCCAACCGGCTTAACCAGTTGCTACAAATGTTAGCCCAATGTGAGAGGTCTTAGGCACAAATTAAATACGTGATTAAAGTAAAGACACGAGGTTAGACCCTTTTTATGACGTAAGGCTGCCCGGACCCAACCGGCATATCCAGCAGTCATAAAAGACGGTCTAATGTGAGAGGTCTTTATGAGGTCATGATCTTAATTAATTAATTAAGAAACACTTAACCATATTAGCATGTAGAGGGACATGAGGGGTTAAGTGGGTGCCTTGGGTGGCATGAGGAATCTAGTGGGTTGCCTTGGGTGGCAATAGAAAATACGATTAGAATACTTAACCAAAGAGGAACATGTAATTAAACATGGGTAAAGGGTTAAGTAAGTGCTTTGGGTGGCATGTGGAAATCTAGTGGGTGCCTTAAGTGGCAATTGATATATGATTAGATGACTTAACCAAACCTTAACATGTAGGTGGTCATGATTATAACAGGGGTTAAGTGGGATACACTAGATAAAATAACAAGCTTAGGTGGTAGCTTGTTGGGGCCCATTTCAACCAATATCCCAAACGTATCTTAGTGGGCTCGACTCTAGTCGAGTGACGGGACACGCATATTGGGCTTGACTATAAGAGGCCAAAATGGGTTAGCGGTGGCAACGCATGACCAACGGGTTTCATATGCGTGTGTGGACCCGGGCTGGTAAATAAGACGTTGTTGCATCGTGTAGATATAAGCCGTGCACCGTTAGTTTTATCAGGTTGCCACGTTGGGAATGGTACACCCCACGGTGGGGCCAGCACGGGTATCTACGTTAGGGAGTCGATCGAATGGGGAGTAGTGTGTACACCTAGTGGATTGTAGGGCCCCGTGGCGTCTACTTAGTCACCTAGGGGTACGCGAGAACTATTAAGTTAATTTTATAAGTCCAGGGGTGGGATCAACCTTTAAGTTAGGAATGACTGGTGTGGTGCAGTGTAGGAATTACCCTTGGGTGGGTAGATCTGGGGTGGTGTAATCAAGTAATTATCCTTGGGTGGATAAATGCGTCTTTTCGGTTATCTTAGTACATCCTGTGTTTAGTTGGCTACTTAGTGTAGTCATTATCCCCAGAGGTACCGTACCTTGTTTATATCATACCCTAATTACTTTAATGATTGTATTGTTAGGGTTATAGGACTCACTCAGACTTATGTCTGACCCCGTTGTTTTTATCTTTTTTCCCAACCCTCAGGTTATCAGAGTGGGCCCAGTTCGAGTGGGCTTAGATCAGGCTGCTTTATTCTCTTTTGGAGCTTGGACCATAGATGTAGAGCTCAGCTTACCCTTTCTTTTATGGCTATCAGTTCATGTATTGGGATTATGTACTTTTATTTATCAGGATGGATATTTTGTACTTGACTCTTATTATGGTTTTGTGATGTAACCAAACATGTTTTACTTTCCGCTGCAATGAAATGATGTTTTAAAATTTTCAAGTATTACTTATATCTGTCTTGTTGTAATTTTTCTGTTCTATATTCACTTAAAATACTCCACCGATGTTATGGCATTCCCTTAGCGAGTGACCATAGCGGGTGTGGGGTGTTACAACACCATTTCATTCTGTCCTTATGCTGCTTCTGAAAATAATTAAATTAAAGAGAGAATTGCTACTTCTTCTTCGTCAAGGCAACATCTAGGGATTGCAAATTGCGGGTTTTCAACTAGAACAAGACTAAACAAATAGAGATTCAACAACTGCAGCAACCGTTTCTAGAATCAAATCTCTGCACTCTAATTCTCGATCCGCGCTCTGTAAGTTCTAGTTACTTTGAGATTGAAACTTGTTAAATATGATATGGACATGGAATAAAATGAAATTGGACCTAAGCTTGATTATCTATTTGGACCTGTTCTTGTCTCTTCTTGAATCTATGATTTTGGGATTATTTCTTATCGACTAAATCATGCCCATACATGTTGTTGGACCTAGTTTATTATTCAAACGCTAGATTGTAACATAAATTCTTGGATCTTGACTTGTGGGAATATTTCTATTTGGGGCCTATTCCTGTTGTAAATAAATTCTTTCAGGACTATAACCTTAATATGCCTATGACTGTGGACATAATATTATGCCTATGCCTATGACTATGACGATGAACATAAGACTATACCTATGCCTATGACAGAACATAAGACCATGCCTATGACTGTGAACATAAGACTATGCCTATGACTATGACAAGGACAATTGTGGCTAATCACCTATGACTCTTGACTATGAGGATTATTACCTATGATTATGAACATAAGGCCATTATATATGACCATGACTTTGAAACTATTACTGTTAATTGCCTATGACTATTTGCCTAGAACTATTTTTGATAATTATCCATGATTATTGTGATGAGTCGCTTATGATTCATAACTATGAGATTTCTACCTATGACTATTGGGGTTAATTGCTTAAGACTATTATAGTTGATCGTTCATGCACATAACACTATAGTTGAAACCCATGATGTGCACCGAATTGGCATTTTGTTGGATCGTATACCTAGGGTGTGACTTGCTTAGTTTATTCGCTATTATGTACACCAAAACCATTGGATCCATTATCCTTGTATTGGGCTTGCTTTTTGCATGCCTATTCTTTTATGTCAGCGTTTACCATGACTATCGCCTTATCTTGCTAGATTTGGAATCCTATATGCCAGTGATGTTGTAACCAATTTATGTCATGCGAGTCTTGTAACCCCTTTTTATCGCTTTATGCTCGTCCCTCTTGCCTATCATAGTTTCGATGTTATTCTGAGATTTGGATTTATTTGCAGTATGGATTGATCACATTTACATGCGATGGGAACACGATTTGGGTAGAATAGGCGAAAACATGAATTGGTTATGAACATGAATTTTGAACTTGATAAAAGGCAAAACTTGAAACATGAACGCTGTTATAATTTGAACCTGGATATGGACACGAACTTGACATCGACCTGACATGAAACTTATCCTTGAAACTTGACACGAACTCGATATGAATCTTGAACATGGACATGACACTAGAATGAACATGAAAATGGCCAACTCGAGGTTGGGTTGAGTTTGCAGTGTAAATCTTCCCGGAACCGCCCGGCAAATCCAGTGGCTGCAAACAATAGGATCCAATGTGAGTAGTTGGTCATATCGCGCTTGAAACCCGAGGTTAGACTGAGTTGTGGTTTAAATCTTCCCAGAACCCCCCGACATATCCAGTGACCACAACAACAGGTCTAATGTGAGAGGTTAAGGTGCATTAATGAATTAATGCCACATGACAGGGTTAAGTCGTGAACATGAAAGACAACACTTAACCAACTTGAGACATGATTAGATAGGCTTAAGCCATGAACCGCTTGAATATACTTAACCAATTTGACACGATGATTTGATAGGGTTAAGCCATGAACCACCTGAATAAACTTAACCAATTTGACACGATGATTTGATAGGGTTAAGCCATGAACCGCCTGAATATACTTAACCAATTTGACACGATGATTTGGTAGGGTTAAGCCATGAACCGCTTGAACATAATTAACCAACTTGACACATGATTCGTAGGGCTAAGTCATGAACTTAAACGACAACACTTAGCCGACACATAGACGGGTTAAGTCACGAACTTGAATGACCACACTTAACTAACTTGACATGCTAGACTGATGGGGTTAAGTCTCGAATTTAAATGACAACACTTAACCTTCTGGACGGAAACCCTAGTTACGCGGTCCTTTTCAGCAGTAACCCACTAGATGTATCATGGTACCCTGGAACTAGGCAGGGTGGGGCACGATTACTGGGCTGATTGTAAGCGACCAGAACGACGGCTGAGTTGGTGCGCCATTGTAGGTTCAGGCGGACTATGGTCGTGCACGTAGTCCGGAGTTGAAAAAGCAGGCATTGGGCACCAGTAGGTTTACACTGTGCGTGCTTGATTCGTGTCGATGGTTGGCACCATACGGCTTGATACACCCTATGGTGGACCTAGCACAGGTGACTACAGTTCGTGATTGGGCCGTATGACACAGACACACGAACGAGCTAGGACTTGTAGGGAGCCGATCGATTAATAGATCGTTACGTGAAATTCGTTTGATAGTATAATCCCTAGTGGTCCAAGGTAGCATAAACCCTAAACGAATCTAGAAAATGTTCAATAGGTAGCATAATCCCTAGTGGTCCTAGGTGGCATAAATCCTAGTTGAACACGCGATAGTTCATGATAAGGAAATCTAGCCAGAAAAAGGGTGGTAGTCCAAACGATTTAAAGAATGGTGGCACTACGTTGAAGTAGTATAAAAATACGTGATGAAACCCGTACGATATACGGCAAGGGACTGTACATATACATGGAAAGGATGATACGGGTTGGGGTACTAGTACAGTTGGTGCAGAGAATGTTAAACATGCGATGCTATACGTAGTTTATCTGGTTTGCATAGTTTATCTTGTTACCGTAGTTTATCTTGTTACCATAGTTATCTTAGTTTAACTTGCCTATCTTGTCGTCATCCTTATGTTTACTTTCAGTTTATGCATGTCATGTTACCTTTACTTATTTCTATGATGAAAGCCACTAGGACTTACCAGTCTGTATAACTGACCCATTTTGTTTCGCCTCCTTTTCTTCCGTTCCCCCCCCCCCCCAGGTTCTCAGGGAGGAAGCACTACTACTTAGTTTGGACTTCTTTCTGCTTCAAGATCATCGTATATGGCTTGGACCTTTCTTGGCTATGGCTGCTTTACTGTTTTACTTGGGGAATGATTTATGACTATGGTTTTATGCTTCTTTGCTATTGCAAGACAGATTTCGATGTAATGGATTTAATGGCATTTTGATATAAAAGGCTTTAGACCTTTCTAGATTTTAAAACATTGAAATTTGTTTCTTCTTCCGCTGTTTTAGATGTTCTGTCTTGTAATATTTCTATGTATGTTTACCTAGATAATGCTCCACCAAAGCTAGTGCATTCCCTTTTGTGAGTGACCCTAGCGGAGGTGGGGTGTTACATTTGGTATCAGAGCAGAAGGTTACCTAACTGGGCAAAAGTTTTTAAAACCTTTTGAAATTATTTGCAAAACCTTTACAAAGAAGCATTTTTCTAAAGAAAAGTTTTGTTCCCCAAAGCCATATGCACTATCTTTTGATTCCCTCCTTGAGTCTCTTCTCTCTTTCGTTTTCACCATAGTTTTGTGGGCGTACGACATATGTCGGAGGACCAAGGAGTGCCCAGCCTCCGTCTGTAGCCATAGTATTTTTACTTGCGACTAATCTTATCTCAAGCTTTGTAGGGTTGCCGTGCGAGGCAAGTAGCTTTCGAGAAAATTTTCAACAAGCTATACAAGGATAGTAGGAACGAGGATAAAGAACACAAGTCTAAAGATGAGAAACTTGTTGATATGGCTTAATCCACGAAGAGGAGAAAGGTGAATGGAAAGAGGCCAAGTGGAAGAATAATAAAAACCCATGACAAGAGAGAATATCTTTAGTATGGTAAGAAGGGACATGTAATTAAGTATTATAGGACAAGGACAAGGGCAAAGTACAAGATCGTCGAGAGGGCAATTGTATGCTCTCACTACTAGCATACCTAAGAGAGGTGGTAACGTTTCTGTTAAAAGTTTAGCTTTTCTTTTCTATCATACCGTGGGAACTCTATTTTTGGTACATCGCATCCTTTTAATTCTGCTTCGATAGTTGAGTCTCTACACCTTAGTACTAGCGTAGTAGAGGATCCCATTTTATCCTCAAATCCTGTTAGGGAATCGGCTCGTTTATTCATGACTTGTTTGGATTTGAGAATGTCTATGCTAAGTGTTGAGTTTAGAAGTAAAGCTTATGTTTTTGGGCTATGGTTTGATGCTAGGGATGGAATGGTTGTCCAGAAATGGTACCATTCTCGAGTATGAAAAGAGGGTAGTTAGAAGCTTGACTTGCCCTGGTAATGCCCTCGAAGTCTAGTGTAACCCTTAGGGTTCTGCCATGGTTAGTTACCTAGAATCTCTTGATACATTTATCGATCCGCTCGAGTAGTGTTCGCCACTAAGGCGGATGGTTCATCTCGCTTATGCATGAGTTATAGGAAATCACCTTAGTAAGTACATTTGGTAACATGGTTAACATCTGTTTATTTGCAAGAGATAATCCTTCTGTGTGGAATACCCTCTAGTAAGTGAACGAGATCCGAGATTCACTAGTGAATTTTGGAGAGCTTGCATGAAACCATGAGTACGCAGTTATGTTTAAGCCGAGTATACTGGAAAAAGAATAAGGAGAATAAGTGAAACGAGAGGTAACAGTGGAATGAGTTCCAACTCATATTTTGGAAACAAGAATTAAGAAGCTACGAAATTGTGAAGTTAAAGACAGTGAAAGCACAAGGGAGTTAAGCTCGAGGAAATGCGGCTTAGAAGATTGAAGGCTAGATACGCGCATCATATCTCTTTTTAAGAGTATATCCTTGATCCCTCTTTTCATGCAGAGCTTACTTGCATACTATCTTTCAAGTATATCCTCTCAGTCCTATTCTCAATCCTATTTCTGTTGCAAACCCCATAGGGAGTATGACTCATCTGTTATTAGTACATGTTTTGAGGGTGTCCGTTGGGTTGACTAAACTTTTTGGGTTTTATAGGATATGAGTTGATCTTAGGAAGGGATTTCTTGTGACCAAAAAGGAGTCCATCATGCTTAGTTTCCTTGAAACATATATATTGGTTGGTTATTTCTTTGGGTGTCAGCCTGATGTTGATTTCGGTCTTCGGAGCTGGTACTTAGGGAGTTCTTCTCCTAATCAGTATATATGTGACATAGATTTCCAGTTTTGACAGTGCCTAATGGGCACAAAGTTTTTACTTGCTTCTATCATTCGGTTATACCTTTAGGTAGGAACTAATGGATGTAAACATGTGTTTGAGACATGTTATGGTTGATGGTTGCAAGTGGTTGCAAGTGGTCGCAAGTGGTTTCTCGTGGTTGCATAACACAAATTAGGCACTAGATCGGCTCAAACACCTTTTCATATTGCATATGCATGAATGTTTATACTTGTTTATGGATGGAATTGAATGTGTTATCATGTGGATGTTGCATATGGATGGATGTTTGTGCACACATATAGTGTTTATATGACTAGGACTATTTGCATACATATTGGATTCATGGCACTAAACATATTTTGCATTTAAAAAGATCAATTAGGCCTGATCATTTCCATTAGATAAGGAACATATACACACACTTTCTGCATATGTTCATACAACATTAGAAATCTCTTAAGGACAATGGATGCCTATGAATGATGATTGAGTAAATGGATGATTGGATGGTAGGACACATTCTTCTTAACTTGAAGATTTCAGGGACGAAATCCTTTAAGGAGGGGAGAATGTAACAACCCGAATTTTTATAACATGTTAAAACAAGAAATCAAGGTAGGATTAAATTTTAAATTTAGAATCAAGGGAAACGGGTTACGCCATTGCGTTCATCTCGAAATTTTACATGAAACAAAGTCCGAGTTTTCGAAAATCGGAGTTCGTATGACCAAGTTAAGACCTCAAGAAGTTTCAGAAATTTTCAAAATCAAAGACAGCCCGAATTTCGAATTCGAAATTCGAATTCAAACCCCGCAGTAGGCAGGGCGGGAAAAATCCCGCCCATAGACCAGGTAGACCTAGGTGTCGACCATAGTCTTGACCTCCCAGGGACCAGGTCGACCATAGTGTCGACCTGGGGGTCGACCTGCCTCCCGAGCCCACTTCCTGAACCTGATGCATTCTGATGTATTTGACCTTGTTTTCTGTCCGGATTCATCTGCCCAATCCTACATACACTCACCCCTAGCCTCATTCTCTCCACACCATTTCATTCTGCCCTTATGCTGCTTCTGAAAATAATTAAATTAAAGAGAGAATGGCTACTTCTTCTTCATCAAGGCAACATCTAGGGATTGCAAATTGGGGGTTTTCAACTAGAACAAGACTAAACATATAGAGATTCAACAACTGCAACAATGGTTTCTAGAATCAAATCTCTGCACTCTAATTCTCGATCCGCGCTCTGTAAGTTCTAGTTACTTTGAGATTGAAACTTGTTAAATTTGATATGGACATGGAATAAATGAAATTGGACCTAAGCTTGATTATCTATTTGGATCTGTTCTTGTCTCTTCTTGAATCTATTATTTTGGGATTATTTCTTATCGACTGAATCATGCCCATTCATGTTGTTGGACCTAGTTTATTTTTCAAACGCTAGATTGTAACATAAATTCTTGGATCTTGACTTGTGGGAATATTTCTATTTGGGGCCTATTCCTGTTGTAAATCAAATTCTTTCAGGACTATAACCTTAATATGCCTATGACTATGGACATAAGGTTTTGCCTATGCCTATGATTATGACGATGAACATAAGACTATACCTATGCCTATGACAGAACATAAGACCATGCCTATGACTGTGAACATAAGACTATGCCTATGACTATGACAAGGACAATTGTGGCTAATCACCTATGACTCTTGACTATGAGGATTATTACCTATGATTATGAACATAAGGCCATTATATATGACCATGACTTTGAAACTATTACTGTTAATTGCCTATGACTATTTGCCAAGAACTATTTTTGATAATTATCCATGATTATTGTGATGAGTCGCTTATGATTCATAACTATGAGATTTCTACCTATGACTATTGGGGTTAATTGCATAAGACTATTATAGTTGATTGTTCCTGCCCATAACACTATAGTTGAAACCCATGATGTGCACCGAATTGGCATTTTGTTGGATCGTATACCTAGGGTGTGACTTGCTTAGTTTATTCGCTATTATATACACCAAAACCATTGGATCCATTATCCTTGTATTTGGCTTGCTTTTGCATGCCTATTCTTTTATGTCAGCGTTTACCATGACTATCGCCTTATCTTGCTAGATTTGGAATCTTATATGCCAGTGATGTTGTAACCAATTTATGTCATGCTAGTCTTGTTACCCCTTTTTATCGCTTTATGCTCGTCCCTCTTGCCTATCATAGTTTCGATGTTATTCTGAGATTTGGATTTATTTGTAGTATGGATTGATCAAGTTTACATGCGATGGGAACACGATTTGGGTAGAATAGGCGAAAACATGAATTGGTTATGAACATGAATTATGAACTTGATAAAAGGCAAAACTTGAAACATGAACGCTGTTATAACTTGAACCTGGATATGGACACAAACTTGACATCGACCTGACATGAAACTTATCCTTGAAACTTGACACGAACTCGATATGAATCTTGAACATGGACATGACACTAGAATGAACATGAAAATGGCCAACTCGAGGTTGGGTTGAGTTTGCAGTGTAAATCTGCCCGGAACCGCCCGGCAAATCCAGCGGCTGCAAACAATAGGATCCAATGTGAGTAGTTGGTCATATCGCGCTTGAAACCTGAGGTTAGACTGAGTTGTGGTGTAAATCTGCCCGGAACCTCCCGGCATATCCAGTGACCACAACAACAGGTCTAATGTGAGAGGTTGAGGTGCATTAATGAATTAATGCCACATGATAGGGTTAAGTCATGAACATGAAAGACAACACTTAACCAACTTGAGAAATGATTTGATAGGGTTAAGCCATGAACCACTTGAATATACTTAACCAACTTGACACGATGATTTGATAGGGTTAAGCCATGAACCGCTTGAATATACTTAACCAATTTGACACGATGATTTGATAGGGTTAAGCCATGAACCGCTTGTATATATTTAACCAATTTGACACGATGATTTGATAGGGTTAAGTCATGAACCGCTTGAATATACTTAACCAATTTGACACGATGATTTGGTAGGGTTAAGTCATGAACCGCTTGAACATACTTAACCAACTTGACACATGATTCGTAGAGCTAAGTCATGAACTTAAACGACAACACTTAGCCAATTTGACATGACACGTAGACGGGTTAAGTCACGAACTTGAATGACCACACTTAACCAACTTGACATGCTAGACTGATGGGGTTAAGTCTCGAATTTAAATGACAACACTTAACCTGCTAGACGGAAACCATAGTTACGTGGTCCTTTTCAGCAGTAACCTACTAGATGTATCATGGTACCCTGGAACTAGGCAGCGTGGGGCACGATTACTGGGCTGATTGTAAGCGACCAGAACGACGGCTGAGTTGGTGCGCCATTGTAGGTTCAGGCGGACTATGGAGTTGAAAAATTAGGCATTGGGCACCAGTAGGTTTACACTGTGCGTGCTTGATTCGTGTCGATGGTTGGCACCATAGGGCTTGATACACCCTATGGTGGACCTAGCACAAGTGACTACATTTCGTGATTGGGCCGTATGACATAGACACATGAACGAGCTAGGACTTGTAGGGAGCCGATCGATTAATAGATCGTTACGTGAAATTCGTTCGGTAGCATAATCCCTAGTGGTCCTATGTAGCTTAAACCCTAAACGAATCTAGAAAACGTTCAATAGGTAGCATAATCCCTACTGGTCCTAGGTGGCATAAATCCTAGTTGAACACGCGATAGTTCATGATAAGGAAACTTAGCCAGAACAAGGGTGGTAGTCCAAACGATTTCAAGAATGGTGGCACTACGTTGAAGTAGTATAAAAATACGTGATGAAACCCGTACGATATACGGCAAGGGACTATACGTATACATGGACAAGATGATACGGGTTGGGGTACTAGTACAGTTGGTGCAGAGAATGTTAAACATGCGATGCTATACGTAGTTTATCTGGTTTGCATAGTTTATCTTGTTACCGTAGTTTATCTTGTTACCATTGTTATCTTAGTTTAACTTGCCTATCTTGTCGTCATCCTTATGTTTACTTTCAATTTATACATGTCATGTTACCTTTACTTGTTTCTATGCTGAAAGTCACTAGGACTTACCAGTCTGTACGACTGACCCGTTTTGTTTCGCCTCTTTTTCTTCCGTTCCTCCCTCCCCCAGGTTCTTTGGGAGGAAGCACTACTACTTAGTTTGGACTTCTTTCTGCTTCAAGATCATCGTATATGGCTTGGACCTTTCTTGGCTATGGCTGCTTTACTATTTTACTTGGGGAATGATTTATGACTATGGTTTTATGCTTCTTTACTATTGCAAGACAGATTTCGATGTAATGGATTTAATGGCATTTTGATGTAAAAGTCTTTAGACCTTTCTAGATTTTAAAGCAATGAAATTTGGTTCTTCTTCCGCTGTTTTAGATGTTCTGTCTTGTAATATTTCTGTGTATGTTTACCAAGATAATGCTCCACCAAAGCTAGTGCATTCCCTTTTGTGAGTGACCCTAGCGGAGGTGGGGTGTTACAACAAACTTGGATTTCATTATAAAATTCCTATATAACATCCTTTAAAAAATTCCATTTACAAATCTTACTTCAAAATTTGATTTTCTTATTTTTTTTCGATAAAACTTCAAACCTTGTCAAGTTTTACATGATTATAAATCAAATATTTTAGAACTTAACTTTCAAATCACATTTAATCAATTATAAGTTCTAGCTTTAGATTTCTATCCTTATTCTTTCCACTTCTAAGTTCTAAGTCCTTTTATAAGCCATTTCATAAGTTTCTAAATCAGTTTATAAACTCTTTTAAATAGTCGAAATTACTTATAAACTTATTCATTTATAAAACCTAATTTTATAACTCCGCAATAAAAAATTTAGTTATTTAACACTTGAATTCTCCAATGATAAAACTTATTTAAAAAACAGGAATTCCACTTCACAAACCATTTAATACTTTTTTATAAAACTGAATTATAAATATTGATTTATAATAAAACTTTCATTTTATATAACTTATATAAAATTAAATTCAAAACCTTGCTTTTGTTATAAAAATAATTTTATAACTTCGAATTCAGTCAATTCGCCTGATGACGAATCAACGTCTTCAAAATATGGATTTTAGGTCATCTGCAACCAATCACTTAACCAATATTATTTACTGATAAATGATAAATAACACTAAGTGTTGAATTTAATTCAGCAATCGTCATCCAAATCAAATTTTAATGTTACTTATGTTAGACAGTTCATATGGGTATAATATGAAAGCAAGTAACATCCAAAACATTGAGGAATCTTGTTGGATCTCTCCAATTTGTCCTCTGACATCACAGCTCATATATTAGTGTGTGTGTGTGTGTGTGTATATGCATATAAATTAAATAATATAATCTAATTTATTTAAGATGAATCTCCCACTTAAAATCAGCTAATGTCAAAGTCATCGTTCATAGATGAGAATATATATATATAGAGAGAGAGAGAGAGAGACAACCACCAACCACCAACAAAGCAATAAATCATCCAAACACATAATATACACTAACAATAATGAATATTATTATACAAAATAACAACATTCACAATATTACAGAAAGTGTAAGAGTTAACTCACCATCCATTCCAATTCAACGATTCCGCGCCGATTTATCTAATTTCAAACAGAAATTTGAATTTAGACAAAATTCCAAACAGCTCCAAATCACATCAATCCAATTCCTACATATAGTATTCGCAGATACGACTACAATACAACTTGTTTCGTCTCAACATGACATCATACGAAGTATATACATGTGTTACAAGATTGAATACATTTTTATATAATTTAAAATATCACTAATGACTTTATTAGCAAATATTAGCCTAATCACCTTATGTTAATTAACGAAGTACTTAATAATTCTTCATTGTCAAGCTCACGGGGAACCCGAACCTGCTACTAACCCTATGCTTGATCTTCTCTCTCCCACTATCTCCTCCATATGCCAACAATTCAACATCTGAAGCAACCAAGCTCATCCTCTTTGCGAGCTACTCCGGTCCATCCCTTTCATCAACAACTCACACCCCCATCGAAAACCGACCCGCCTCTTTTCGCTGTAGGATGCGACCCTAATCCAAATAGAACTCCGCTCAAAATTAACAAGAAGATGTGGTTTCTTACAATAAATTCAAATCTACCCTCGAACCTAACAATCAATGGCTGAATTCGACAATATAATTAACCCTAGAACACCCACTGCTCATGTCCCTTTACCGTCGAGCACCAAACGACCATCGTACCCTATAAAACCATGTCCACATGTAGATTTGCTCACCACAAACCCGAAAGATTTAAGCTCTGGAATTTTAGGGTTTTTGTAAGAATTGATTTTTGATTTTTAAAGCTCACATGTGCCTTTTTTCCTTTTGAGAAGCGACGGTTGCAAATTGAGAAGAAGAAGGAGTAGACTAAAACTAGGTTTGAATAAAGATGCATTTATAAGAAACATTTTTCAATATTTTATTAAATTATGTTCATATGTAACATTGTTTAATGTTTCACGCTCGCATGACTACATAGGTCTCCCGATCGATATGAAAATTGAAATTCTACAATAATTTAACATTCCAGATCTAATGAAATCAATTTCGTCGAAAAATGAGGTCATCTGAAAAAATGACAATTTTAATTTCAATTCATTAATCAGCATGCATTTATATCACACACGAACACATAACAACTACGATTGACATTAAACTTGAAAACTTACAATGATTTACTATCCTAGATCCGATGAAAATCATTTCGTCGAAATCGTATACTATTTGAAAATTAACTATTTTAGATGTTAATCAAAATTGATTAAAAATAAACTCGATTTCAAAACACACAAATTCATTGATAATAATTTATTATTATCGTTTATATTTAAATAGAAGTTTATATAGCTTCGAAATAAACTTAACTGTACTTTTATACTCAATATTTCTAATTTCAAGTTAATTTGACATTCGAATTCTCATTTATATTTAATTAAATTTATTAAATCTTAAAATTAATTGTTTTAAATGTTTAAATTAATCAAATATTACTGTATTAAATATCCAGGTGGTTACACTCATAGGCTTATAAGACCCAGGACTAAATAATTTGCTTGTTATAGCTTTTTCATTTAGTTAAACTATTTAAAGATCGTTAAATAATTTATAGTGCTTCCAAACAATCATTAAATTACCTCGTTAATCATTTGATAACATTCAACATAGATTTAGAGAGGAATAGTTAAGTTCAAACTCTAATTTCTATTGTTATTAAAAAACTATTTTAGCTTAATTGATCAAAATGACTTTTTTATCACTGAAAACTTCATGAACTCAACTTAAATCACTTTAAAACAAATTAATTGATTCATTGGATTTATTCCTCATTTTATTGAATTTAAAATCCTAATTAAAAACAAGTGCATTGTCTAGATTACGTATACATAACTGTGATAACTTATTTTGATCATGTTCTAAAATCTATTTAATGGATCTTGACCTTTTCGATTCAATGGAAAGCTATGGTTGTAAAAGTTTTGGAAAATCTTACTTCAAAGAATTAGGATTCATATTATTTTTTATGTACAAAAGATTCACTTTTTAATGCATATAATCACTGACTGTTGTTACGTGACGCACTAAAATTTCTTCAAATTTCATATTCTTTCCAAACTTCCTATTAACACTTAAATGTGTTTATGCTTCATTTATAAAATATTTCAATCCATTTTCGAAGGATTTAATTATTTCGTTATACTATTTCATTCAAGAAAGGAAAGTGATTTCCTTTATATTTATCGACATGTATTTAATGTGACTTGTTAAATAATCCATAGAAACAACATAACATCAATCAAACATAATAAATAGTCACCGTAGCAAGTATTAACATCATTAAACTTCATTATAGAAATCATCATCATTTCATTAGCATATGGATAGCGATCATTTTCAAGTTAGTTTCTTACATTTATTGGTTTGTAAAGTTCCTAAGATTTGCTATAGCTTCGCTATCGCACCAAAGCATCTCGAACTAGTTTCTCCTTTTTCCTTAATCCCCAGCATGCATGGATGGAAGATCCAACCTTCTTTACTTGAATTCAAACTTGTTATAGAACCTTCTAATGATGATATAAGAACTTTGGATGAGTTGAGAGGATTTCAACTTTGTTTGATATGACTTTGAAATAGTAAGTAATGAGGCTAATTTTTTGTAAGGCTTGGAATACATTAATGAGTTTATTAGTAGCTTAAAGAATAAGAAGGAGAGGAAGAAATATAGGTGTGATGTTAAAAAGAGAGGAGGTATTTATTTATAGGAAAACTTTGGAATAAAATACACTAAACCAACCATAATATATCACATCACCTTCATATCCTTACACATCCATGCCTACACTATTCACCAAATTATCCCTTCTCCTTCAATGCTTTCATGTATACGTGTACCCTTCCACGCTTGTATGATGAGATGGTAGCTTTTGACGATGAGTTTTGTCTTCTTTTGGTTTGTTTTATATTCTTACTTTTACTAATCTCTCTTACTTTATTTAACCACTTCATTGGCTTTATAGTATATGTTATCATATGCACATGTATATGTAGGAACATGTGTGTCATAAATTTTTCGCAACGTTGTACGACTTCCATTCATCAAATTGTTGAGAATTCAAAACCTGTTTATCAGTCATATTTTCATTTTTCAATCGATTAATTTATATAAGTACATTAAATTTGGAAAAAAAATATTATCATATTTAAATAATTAAAACATTTAATCATAAAAAACATATTAAATAATATTTAATAATTATTTAACAAATTTGGAATTTATTGATAAAGCGATATCGGTTTTTCATATTTTTTCAGGTTACTTATATTTCTTTATAAAACTTGTTCACCATTGATATGTTATAACTATATAGCATACTAAAAATGATTTCTTATCATTTAAAAAATTATTTGAAAAATTATAATATTTATTAGATCCCTTAAATCTTCATTTAGCTCATAAATATATCATTGAACATAATCCCCTCATTGCATATGTTAAATTCTCTAAAATAAAATATAGTAACTAATTTCATATTTTTGTTCAATTATGAAAACAAGTGTATATATCTAAAACCATTCACGATCCTTACGATTAGAAATCATCTTTACTGGTAAAACAATTTCAGCCATTTCATCATCATTTTTCTCATGGAAATAATTTCCTGAATAATTTCCCAAAATGAATTCATTATCATATACTATCACCTTAAACTTGATTATTAATTAGAAATAATCCATATTTGATTATTTAAAATAATTCAAATGACTTTAATTAAGGTGATCAAATGCCGTGTTGTTACATGATCCCCCTTAAAATAATTTCATTGTCGAAATCACACCAAATCTAAGTTAAATAATTTACCCAATTTTTTTCTTACTCTTATAAGATATATATATCATCCATACATAATATCTGATTCCATTCTTTATTTCAATTCACAACTTTAGTTTCCTAACTAGTATAGATCCTCCAATACTTTAATTTGGATTCCAAATAGGCTCTTTGATCATAAAACTTTTCATTCCTTGCATAGCTCTCAGCTATGATAGAAAACTCAAGTATTAATCATGAACCCTAATAAATATTCCCCGTCAAGAATCAAGTGATAAATCCTTTATTGGACTGGTGTATGTAACGATGCTATATCCAACCATTTAAGTTGATAATAAAGTCAACTCGAACTATTCAAAATAATAGGTTGTTATTTTTGTGGTGTTTAATAAGAATAAATCATAGGATCACACACACAAAATAATATAATATCTCACTGTGGAATAACATAACATAATACATTAGAGTTACAAAATTGAATACAATTAAAGACCAGTACATATGTTTCCTAATATATTTACAATTGAGTGGAATAAAAGGAGAAAGATAACGTGTTTACATATCTCTAGCTTTGATGGTGAAATTTCAAACTGTAATACTCAGTTTGGACTGAGTGTAAAGATAAATAAAATACTCAAGTCAGGACTAACATTCTCATATAAATAAACTAACTTAAGTGAAATGTTCACGGAAGTGCACAAAACATAAAAATATTAGGTTTTCATTTTCTTATGATCCACGAGAATATGTATATAATATACATCATTTTACTGAGGTTGTTTATTGAAATCATACTTTAATAAAAAATTAATTCACAAAAACATTATAAAATGTTTAATTTCTTTGTATTTTAGGTTCACACCATTACTTAATAAATTTATGTCACATCTATTATTTAAATCCATATATCATATGTTAAAATTCACTTTATCTTAACTTAATTTCACTATGTTAATTTCACATATATATTTTGCGACACTGGTTTGACTTAAAAATATCATTTATTTAATTTAAAAAAATCAAAATTTTGAGTTACTTTGAAGAAAAACATATATTCTAAATTATCATAACTTAATAAATGTTATAATGCTAAATTCATATCAAATCAATTTATACATATTTTACAAATCAGTTTGAATTAATTTAATAAACTTAATTAGAGTTATATCATTCAATAATATCAATCCATTTTAAGTTGTTGACCTCGATTACATTTAGAAATTGGTTCAACTTCAAGTCTAATAATTACTTTTCACCTTACACCAAATTAGATATTTCAAGATATTATACCTTAATCCATTTAAAAATAACCTAATGAAATTATAAACTTAACATTATCCTTTATATTTTTTATATTAAAGTTATACAATTTAAATCTTATATTTAAGTTATAAAATTAAATCTTTATATAAAATTTAGATTCCAAAAGTAAATTTATACACTTATCAAGTGTTGAATTATTGTTTAGTAAAATTTTCCGATATATTAAATTATTAAACTTTATATTTCAACCCATAATCATAAATTAAAATTCTTATTAATAATAATTTCACATTTTATTCTTCTTTCCATTGTTATAGAGCTAGTTACAATTGATATTTTACTTATCTTCAAACTTAAAGTATTTGCCAACTTATGTATATTTCATAAAATTATATATATATATATGTGTGTGTATATTAAATTACTAACTAATTCACTTTATTATATTGTATTATTTAAATTTCATATATTTGAAAAATAAATAATGTTAGAGTTCAGAAATCTTCTTTTTATATTTTAGAACACATATTACTTATAAATTTGATTTTAAACATCTAAATTTATTTTAAATATTAAATTTGGATCTTTATTAAGTTATACTAAATCTAAATTTTAAATAAAATTTCAAAAATATGTTTTAGTTTCAGATCCTAAAATCTATAAAATCGTTCAGGTATGTATCATTTTAACCCATAGTGATTTTTCCTAAATCTACGGGAAATTGTAGTGTGAGAAGAAATAAACAAACAATGCAAATATAACATATAAATCGACACATATCACAACAATCTCTTATATAGATTTTGTGTTATATATGTCATAAGATCATGTGTCACATGTGTCCAAGTTACATTACAAATAGTTGAAAATTTCCTAAATAATCAAAACACAACATATGCCATTTCAATAACGTTAATTTTATTAATGGAAATGTTAGCCGTGAGTGAGTAAACTTACCTCTTCCATGGAAACAAGGAGGTAATAAATCTGATACATACACGGGAATTTATGTGGACAAAAAAGTCATGCAACACAAAACACGAACTACACCCAAACAACATAAGCAAGCTATACAAAATTGCAAACACGCCCAACAAAATCCCATTCAAATTAGCTCCAAATATCTGAGTCAACTCCCATAAGTTGTGACTATCCAAGATCATATATCAAATGGATATCCTCTTTGTATTTTTTCCAAAGAAAGGAAAGAATGTTTCTAGCCGAGGGAGCTCGGATTTCGCGCAACCACTAGGGAGGGAGGCTCGGCTAGGTCAAGTGATAGTGCAAGGCAACTTCAGTTCAATGTAGAGTGGAAGATATTGGCAAGGCAATCGGTCGGCTTCTGGAACTTAGGTTGAGGAGCTTGCAACTTTTGTAGAATTTTGAGAAGGAGGAGGTAATGACTAGGGTGGCTACTTGCTCAGGTGGTTGTCAGGTCGTCGGAGGCACCACTGGTGGCTGTGGTGACACAGTAGGAATGGCACTGCTCGGAGGTAGAGTTTAATCAAACCGGGGGTCGGTATTCGATTTAGGTTGGTTTTAGAGAGGGGGAGGACCTGAAAGTGACGCTGGTGGTGATCTTGGTGTCGTAGGTGATTGGCGCACCGTCGGTTGGTTACCTGAGGTGGGTTGGACAAGGAGGACGAACTTGATGTTTGCACAGTCTCTTTTCTTCCTTGGAAACAGGTTTTGCATTAGATAGAGAATATGGGTCTTTGGTTGTGGAGCAGAGCTTGATAAGAGGGGAGATGAAATTGCCAAAGGGAGGATGGTACGTCCTTGGTTATTGTGACGCCCCCTGTGGTGGATGGCTGCAAAAACACAATGATGCTAGGATAAACAAAATTGGAGATGGGCTATTGGTTTTGCCAAAAATAGATTGTTATTTGGTTTAGGAGTTGATTAGTTTTTGTATAAATTTCTCTTTTCATTGATTTTGAATTTCATTTCTTAAAGATAGGGAAATACGCAGGTGGGAGAAGAGAGGGGAACGATATGAACATGGCTTCTGGTTCAGACATATTGTAATAGGTGTCAACAAAAGAAACAACATGTTACAAGTGTACATCAATTTTATTAAATAAAATTGTGTTTATATTTTTTTCTCTTTTATTGATTTTATGGAATGAAAAATTAAATATACTCGAGATGTACACTTATTAACAGAATACAAATGAAGTACACAATGAGATATATGAAGAAATGCCTTCCGATTTGTGCATTTTTGACCTAAAATCATATATTCAGGATAATAAACGTTCGAATTTCACGAAATGAAAAATACATACTTCTTAGAATATCATTTGATATTTTTAGACCTGATTAGCCTAAATTCCAACATTGTTTAATTTTTAACAATTTATTAAATGTTTAACTAAATTGACGCGAATGGAACAAATTTGCATATTTTACTACGAAATTTATTTCTCTGCTATGTTTAGTTAAATGTACATTAAATGTTAAATCTTGCAATTTAATTTAAATTTTATATATTCACGTAAATTACAATCTATCGGTTGTCGCTACCATAAATCGATTGCATAAATTGTTTTCAACAAAATGAGCAAACTTAGATGTTTTCGTTATGTAAATTATTTAGATCACTACTAGGTAATATATTCAAATTTTAAGAACTGTCATCTTATTAATTATCTAGTTAACGTTCATTTTTGATACATTATATTTAGAAATAAAATTCACACATTCCAGAATAAATTATATTTTAAATATCTAAGTCGACTTCTAATTATAAACATGGTTTAAAGCATTAGTTTTCAACTATCTACGTATATTAAAATGTTGAAATTGCCAAGTCGTTATATTTTCCCCTACTCCGAACTTTTCCTCCTAGAAAAGGAACGTTGTATACTTATATATAATTAAAATTACTTTTAATTATCAACTTTTACTTAGCTTTTTAACCTAGTTAAAGAAAATATCAGTTATAGGATTTTAACATCTCAAAGTTCTCTAACACTCGAAACTACGGAAATTCCATCAACGACTCCTTTGCGTCGCCCGATCGGATAAATTTACAATTTTTATAATATATCAATGCACATCTTATCTCAGTGATGAGGCATCCAAAACCATGTAGAAACAATATATATAATCCCAGTACTATACTTAATCTTAAATACATATATTTTATTAGTGTTATAAGCAATTTAGCACAAAAGCGAGCCCCAAAAAGCAAAGCGCTTGCTCTTGCTGCCTACTAAACATTTGACAAACAAATGAAAATCATGATTATATAAAGTAAATGGATTTTTATATGTAAGCAACATATAACATAACAAACACAATATGGCAACAACAGTAATGCTTATGAAACTAAATAATTCACAAAATCTAACGCTAACACTCAATTCTATATATATTTTCTTTCATTCTATTAACGTTCAACTTGTTATCGCTTAAGTTATACAACTTCAGTTTACTTTAACTTACATTCAACAAATATACACATTTATTTTATTTTCATTTATTTCACTTAAATATAATTTTTATATTTCAAATTATTCACATTTATTTTACTTATGTTGATTTACATTCGATTTATTCATTTTGGTTTGTTTTCACTGAATGCCCATTTTTTAATCATGTCAACCTTATTTTAGTTTTCTCAGTTTATGAATTCATTAGTTAGTTTCATATGTATAATTTCCCTTTCATTCAATTGTCAAAATTTATTATTGTCAGCATTCTTTTTGTAACACCCTGAATTTTTGAATAATCGAATCAACTAAATTAAAGTATAATTAATCTCAGATGTGAGAATTAAGGGAAATGGGTGGCGCCATTTGTGTTCGTCTCGAAATTCTGGTTGAGAAAGAGTCTGAGTTTGTGTATATTGGATTCCGTATGAAAAAGATATCTTTAAATTAAATATTGCAGCAAAACATGAAAAAAAAGAACGAGAAAAGAATAAATGTTTAGCATTGTTCTAAGGTTTGTAAGCAAAAGACTTAGTAGCTCATTTGGTTGGAACATGTGACTTGCATACAAGGGGTATAGAGTTCGATCCCCGCCCGCGCCATATTTTTGTTTTAGGGGAATGGCTTAAAATGGCTTAGTGTGAACATAGTTCAAAAAGTGGTTTAGTGTAAAAATGGGTAATTGGGAAGATAGATAAAAAGAAAATATATATATAGAAATTATATATATACACACACACACATATATATATATATATGACGTGTACGCATCATGTGGCGTCCGTGGCGCATTTTTGGTTATCAATGATTGTTTTTTATGTGGCCTTCTTTGATTGGCTTTTATGACAAATTAAAGGTAAGAAAGATTTATGCATGTATAAATGGATATTTGTATATGGGTAATTAATGTATACCGTAAAAGGGAGAATATGTAATTAACAATAATAGATTTATAATTTACATATAAATATGAAGGATAAACATGAAAATTACATAGCATAGATTGGTTCATGAAATGGTAAATTTAGTATACCATTAATTGTGAGCATAATTAAAAATATAGTTATGACATAATTAAAATGGGAATAATTTACATATGGAATTTGTCATAAATAAGAAATATGTAAATTATAGAAAAAAATGAACATTTAATACACTGTGCTGAGTCATTATGGCTGATGTGTCACCCTATCTTGTTTGGATGGTTCAGGTTGCTTCTAGGTTGATCGGATGGCCTAAATTAATCCTGAACTCTACAAAAACACCTCTAGACTGCTGTTTCTCTGCTTTTAGAAGATTACTTGGATCGTTGAAGTAAAGTTCAGCTTCTCTTTTATTTATGGCTATTTTGTATTAGGGATTATGTCTTTCAGTTTATGTACTTTTGGTAGTCAAGATGGATATTATGTACTTTGACTCTGGTTTTTGATGATGTAAGCAAACATATGTATTTCCCGCTGCAATGAAATAAAGTTTTAAATCTTTGAGTACTATTTATATCTGTCTTGTTGTTAAGTTTCTGTTCTATACTTACTTAAAACGCTCCATAGAAGTTAATGCATTCCCTTTGTGAGTGACATTAATGGACGTGTGGGTGTTACACGTGGTATCAGAGCTGAAGGTTACCAGAACAGATATGAATTTTGAAAAGTTGGTTTTTAAAAACAATTTTATGTAGAAGTACCTACAAAGGTATGTTTTAAGGAAAGTATTTTCAAGGGAAAGGTTTATTTTAAAAATATAATCCCCAAAAGCCATATATCTTTCCTTCGATTCTCCGTTTTGAATCTCTTCCTCTTTCCCTTTTGAATCTCTTCCTCCGTGTATAGATGCTTTTTCCTAAGATATATGAGGACTTCCGTACGATGGGCGAAAAACCACTTCATGGGACTTAGACGTTTGTCGGGGCTAGAAGTTGGCTCAAGAAAGTGGAGGACTTGTCGCTATCTTTGAGATAGACGAGGGGAGGAAGGTTCGACTAGCTGCTTGGTTGATGAAGGACGAAGTTTCTTATAGGTCGGAGGTCACGAATGAAGAAAGTATAGTGGAGGCATGGATAGGGCACATGGTAAGAAAGTAGAACCTAAGAAGGGTGCAAAGAATAATAAACCCCATGACAAGAGGAAATGTCTTTATTGTGGAACACCAGGCCATCTAAGCAAGGACTGTAGGAAGAAAAAGAAGACTAGCCGTTTCCACTGTAGTGAGGCAGGACATCTGATCAAAGATTAAAGACTGCCCGAGGAAAACGCAGAGGACAGGGTCTACTTCTGGAGGGCAGGTTCAGGCTCTCATGGCACCAGGACAGGAGACAGGTAGAAACATATCCGTTGAAAGTTTAGTTTTTCTGTTTGATCATCATGTCCATACTTTATTCGATTCTGGCGCATCACATTCATTTATCTCTACATGATTAGTTGAAACACTACACCTAGATACTAGTCTTGTTACGGATCCCTTAGTAGTCTCAAATCCTATTGGTGGTTCATCTCATCTTTCTATGATTTGTCGGGATTTGAGAGTGTTTATCTTGGGCGTTGAGTTTGAATGCAATGCCTTTGTTCTTGGCTTCATGGGCTACGGGTTAATTCTAGGTTTGGATTGGCTAACTAGATATGGGGCCATCCTAGATTGTGAAAGAATGGTAGTTAGATTGTTGACTCGTTTTAGAAAGACCCTTGATATTTCTTGTGACCCTAGAGGTCAAGTAATTCTTAGCTACCTAGAATCCCTTGACGCATCCGATGATGATTTACATTCTGTTCCCATAGTCCGTGAATATGTTGATGCCTTCGATGAGGTGAGGGGTTTATCCCCAAAACGTGAGATAGAGTGTGATGCGACGATTCAGCGAGCTTCTACGTGCATTCTTTGGTCGGAGGTTAAGAAGTTGAGGAATCGAGAGGTCAAGCTAGTCAAAGTGCAATGGGGAGATGATGAGAGCAACGCTACTTGGGAGACGGAAGAGAAGATGCGTTCATTATACCCTTTTCTTTTCGAGGGTATGTCTTTTAGTTTCTCCTTTATCGCTTACCTTATACTTATCGTATCTTTAGTATGTCCTCTCGTTAGTACCTTTGACCTTTACATAGGGTAGTCCTATGGTTGAAACATGTGTTTGAGACATGTTATGTATGATGGATGCATGTGGATGCAAGTGTTTGCTAGTGGTTGCTCGTGGATGCATGTACACACGCTTTAGGCACTAGATCGGCTCAGTCACTTCAAATTGCGTATTGCATATTGCATATAAATGTGTGTGCATATTTAAGCTAATGGATGTATAATGGTTGTGCTATCATATGGATGCGGCATTTTGGTGAATGGTTGTGCACGCATGTAGAGATAATATGTATCGATAGGATTCTTTCGCATACATAATGGACGCATGGCACAATCATGGTTTGCATTAAGGAGGTCAACTGAATCAGTAGACCGCCTGATTTTGTATTAGATATGGAACATATACACACACTTCTTGCATATGTTCATAGAGCATTAGAAAATTTTAAGGACAATGGATGTCTGTGTTTGATGATTGAATAGATGGTTGTTTGGATGGTAGGATACGTTCTTCTTGAGTTAGAGATTTCGAGGACGAAATCCTTTAAGTAGGAGAGAATGTAACACCCTGAATTTTTGAATAATCGAATCAACTAAATTAAAGTATAATTAATCTCATATGTGAGAATTAAGGGAAATGGGTTGCGCCATTGTGTTTGTCTCGAAATTCTGGTTGAGATAGAGTCCGAGTTTGCGTAAAATGGATTTCGTATGAAAAAGATATCTTTAAATTAAATATTGCAGCAAAACATGAAAAAAAAAAGAATGAGAAAAGAATAAATGTTTAGCATTGTTGTACGGTTTGTAAGCAAAAGACTTAGTAGCTAATTTGGTAGGAACACGTGACTTACATACAAGGGGTACAGAGTTCGATCCCCGCCAGCGCCATATTTTGTTTTAGGGGAATGGCTTAAAATGGCTTATTTTGAACACAGTTCAAAAAGTGGTTTAGTGTGAAAATGGGTAATTGGGAAGATAGATATAAAGAAAAAATATATATAAAAAATACACACACACACGCAGATATATATATATATATATATATATATATATATATATATATGACGTGTACGCATCATGTGGCGTACGTGGCGTATTTTTGGTTGTCAATGATTGTTTTTTTATGTGGCCTTCTTTGATCGGCTTTTATGACAAATTAAAGGTAAGAAAGATTTATGCATGTATAAATGGATATTTGTATATGGGTAATTAATGTATACGGTAAAAGGGAGAATATGTAATTAACAATAATAGATTTATAATTTACATATAAATATGAAGGATAAACATGAAAATTACATGGCATAGATTGGTTCTTGAAATGGTATATTTAGTATACCATTAATTGTGAGAATAATTAAAAATATAGTTATGGCATAATTAAAATGGGAATAATTTACATATGGAATTTGTCATAAATAAGAAATATGTAAATTATAGAAAAAAATGAACATTTAATACACTGTGCTGAGTCATTAGGGCTGAGGTGTCACCCTATCTTGTTTGGATGGTTCAGGTTGCTTCTAGGTTGATCGGATGGCCTAAATTAATCCTGAACTCTACAAAAACACCTCTAGACTCAAACCCTAAAATCAAAACAAAATTAGATTCATGGCCTCCATGCCGTCACCTAGCAACTCAGCATAGCCGCCACCAATTAGAGAGGAAGACCAGCAAATCAAATCAGTTCTATTCAACTTTAACAACGAATCTTCTTCAAAGGAAAGCTAATACAATTTTAGAACTCAGAATTCAGAATTCAAGACCTTCTCTGAATTGTGAGTTCGATAATTTTAATAAAATAATTAGCAAATTAATTGGATTGAGTTATGATGTGGACTATTTGGATATGATGTGAATTATTGACCGCATGTTATTATTCATGTTGTAAAATTGTGATGTTTATGTTGTAAATTCTATGATGCTATCTTATAAAGTTGTGATCACCTATGTTGTAATTTTATGATTGGCTTATGTATAATCGAATCACCATGTTGTTCATATGCTAGTTTGGTTATGTTGATTCAATTCATATGATAAACCATAAGTATGTATGCAAGTTTAGATTTTTATTAAGACATGAATCATATGCAAGTTGGGGAAAATTATATGTATAACCTTATATGCTTCATGACACCTATTTTAGATCTAAAGTTAGGCTATGACATGTGTGAGTTATATGCCAAATTCTACATGCTGGTTTACATGTTTAGATGTAAGTTTATACTATTCTTATGTTGCATAAATCACATATGCATGTTTATATGAATACATGTGTTTGAATATGAATCATGTTATGCAAGTTTGTGGTTACTGCCTATGCAAGATTACACCTTTAGATGTAGATCTATGACATACATGATTTATGCAAGTTTGTGACCATTATCCCAACATGTTCACACCTTTAGATTTGGGTCTATGACATATGTAGTTTTATGCAAGTTGTAACTTTGGCCTATGCAAGTTTTAGATGTAGAACATCCTTCACATATGCAAGTTCACCCCTTATGTTTAGATCTAGTTTTAATTATATACATGTTGTGATGTTTTCTCTTTATTCCGTGAGTTATACTATTCAAATCTAACATATATTTTACGTTAAACGAATAAACGTACAACATGGGGGAAAAGGGGACAAAATTAAAAGATTTAATTGGCATAGATGCCTGAAAAGGCATAAAATAAATTTGTGATGAAAATTGGTATGATTTAACATACCATAAATAGATGGACATAATTGAGTCAATTATGGCCATAGTTAAATTTGGAATTAATTGAAAATTTGAATAGGGAAAATAATTCAAATTGGGGAATGATGAAATAGGAGTAATTAATCGTCTAAGACACGAGGTTAGGCTCTTTTGTGGTGTAAGACTGCCCGGACCCGCTCGACAAATCCAGCTGCCACAATTGCCAGTCTAATGTGGGAGGTCTTAGGCATAAATTAAATACGTAACAATTGTAAAGACATGAGGTCAGGCTCTTTTGTGGTGTAAGACTGCCCGGACCCGCCCGACAAATCCAGCTGCCATAAATGTCAGTCTAATGTGAGAGGTCTTTATGAGGTTACGGTCTTAATGAATTAAGAAACACTTAACCAGATAAACATGTAGTGGGACATGAGGGGGTTAAGTGGGTGCCTTGGGTAGCATGTGGAATCTAGTGGGTGCCTTGGGTGGCATTTGAAATACGATTAGAAATACTTAACCAAAATTGAAACATGTAAGTGAACATGAATAAGAAGTGGGTTAAGTGGGATGTACTAGAGGGGACCAAGCTTAGGTGGATAGCTTGTGTCAAGTAATGGGGGGCCCGTTTCAACCAGTAACACATACGTATCTTTGTGGGCTCGACCCAAGTCGAGGACGGGACACGCATACTGGGCTTGACTGTAAGAGGCCAAACCGGGTTAACGGTGGCAACGCAAGTCCAACGGGTTCATATGCGTGTGTGGACCCGGGTTGGTAGGTAAGACGTTGTTGCATCGTGTAGGTATAAGCCATGCATTGTTGGTCGTATCGGGTTGCCACTTTGGGGAGTGATACACCCCACTGTGGGGCCAGCACAGGTATCTATGAGTTAGGGAGCCGATCGCTTGGGGGTAGTGGGTACACCTAGTTGAGATAGGGGCAGGCGACACCTATGAAGGAAGCTAGGGGTGCACGAAACTACCAATGTCATTATTAAGTTCTGTAGGCGGGATCAACCTTAGGGTTACTAGTGGTGGTGCAGTATACTAGTGGTGGTGCAGTATACCAATTATCCTATAGTGTTGGTGTAGTTTAGTAATTATCTTACAGTGGGCTAGGTGCGCTTGAACGATATCATTGTTCATCTTGTTTCCATATTTACTCTGCCATATTCAATGGTTCATGGTCATTTCCTTATTTTCCAACTTATGCCTTAGCCTAGTTACTTTGTTAATTATATATTGTTAAAATTATCGCACTCGCCAGACTTTATGTCTGACCCCCTTTGTTTCCTCCTCTTTTCTTCCTTTTCCCCCCAGGTGCTCAGGTTGGGACTAGCACCAGTGGAGCTTGATCTTGGATGGCTGTTTCTCTGCTTTTAGAAGATTACTTGGATCGCTGAAGTAAAGTTTAACTTCTCTTTTATTTATGGCTATTTTGTATTGGGGATTATGTCTTTCAGTTTATGTACTTTTGGTAGTCAAGATGGATATTATGTACTTTGACTCTGGTTATTGATGATGTAAGAAAACATATGTGTTTCCGCTGCAATGAAATAAAGTTTTAAATCTTTGAGTACTATTTATATCTGTCTTGTTGTTAAGTTTCTGTTCTATACTTACTTAAAATGCTCCATAGAAGTTAATGCATTCCCTTTGTGAGTGACATTAATGGATGTGGGGTGTTACACTTTTCTTTTGAATTAAATAAATTTCCATTTCATTAGGTTTCATTTATTTGGCATATATTCAATTCATTTTCATTCCACTTAATTTCCCTTGAATTAACTGTGAATTCATAATTTATTTTATTATTTCATTTCATTCATTTTTTAATCACTCAATGGATTCATATTTTCTGAGTTCAGATCTTCGTATATTGAACAATCAATAAATATTCTTCAACTTGGGTTCATTTTTTCGTTAGCTTGAATTCAGTTTAATTTAATTCCTTTTAGCATATTTCAATTTATAATTTATATTTTCAAATTTTACTAAATCCATTTGTAAATGTAACACCCTGAATTTTCTGAGAATATTAAAATTAACAAATTCAAGAACACTTAATTTTTAGAAGAAGAATTAAGTGAAATGGGTTACGCTATTACGTTCGTCTCAAAATTTTGGTTAAGATAGACATTTGGTTTGCATAAAACAGATACCTTATGAAGAAGTTATTAAGCCTTGAAGTTTGTATGCAAATGAGAAATATATATATATATATATATATATATATATATAAATTAAATAAATAAATATGCGAAAAAGTTCAAAATAGCGAATCGGGAGGGGGAATAACCGAACTGACCCATTTTTGAAGTCGACCCAAGCCCCGCTGGGTCGACTAGGTGTTTATTCAGGGTGTTTGGCTGTCAACCCGTGGGTCGATTCGTTCTAAGGCAGATGTGGCATCTGATTGGTTCTGATGGACTCCTTGCTGAGTCATTAGGGCTGATGTGGCTATTCTATCTTGTTTGAATGGCTTTGATTTGCTCTAGGTTAATCTGACGGTTCCTATTAAATCAAACTTCTATATAAGCAACCTAATGCCCCAACCCTAAATAATATTAAAAATCAAACCAAGGGTCGTCATGCTGCCGTTGGACAACCTCAAGTAGCTTCCATTCAACTTGAAGCAAATTAAAAAAGACAAACAAAATCAAATCAAAATTAAACTAAAACAATGATTGTCTACATCAATAGCAAGCATTTCAACTTCAGAATACAGATTCCAGAAATCAAGATTGTCTTTTGTAAGTGTAGTTATCTTTTAGATGTAAATAAATTTAAGACGTGATTTGATATAAAGTGAAAAATAGAATTATACCATGTTGTATAATATTGACGATGCTAATTCATGTTTGTTTCTTGTGATGGTTTTATCATGAATTGTCTTGGAATGTTTGTGGCTTATTCGACTTGGTGTTGGATCTATTAAAGATTGAGAATGAAACTATCAATATCGTATGCAAGTTATATATTTCATGTTAAGATATATATATATGTTTATATGATTAATGCAAGTTGTACGTATTATGTTAGATCCTAGTCAAGATCTACATATATATATTCATATGCTTTATGTTAGATCCATATGCCTATATATATGTTCATATGTTCATATGCAAGTTACAAGTTTTATGTTGGATCCATGTCAAGATCTATCTAGGTTCATATGATTAATGCAAGTTATATGTTTTATGATAGATCCAAGTCACGATCTAATTATACATATTTTCATATGCAAGTTACATGTTAGATCCAAAACTAGATCTATATGTATATGCATGTTTGTAAAGCGGACTTATGAAAGTTCATCTTGTTAGATCTAGTTCACACCTATTTGTTAATGCTAAAATTATACATGCCTTGGGATTGGACATGTCATGATTATTTCATATGCTAGTTTATAATTGAGGTTATGTTCACACATGCCTAGATCTACATATTAACATGTTTTAAGCTTATGATTATCTAAGTCTAAATTATATGCAAGTTCATGTGACATATTAAATTATATGAATAAATTTTTATGCAAAATTTACATGTTTGGTTGAATCTATATTATGCATGTTCCCTTCTTTACCTCTTGTTTATAAATTGGGCTAATATGTGGGCCCAATGACTTTATGTGATTAATACGAACAAACAAAAGGGGCTAACGTTGGGATAGTTATTAAATCAAAACATGTTAATAATGTAGGTTGGCCCAAAACCATGTAAATAGTTAAGGCCATGAATGGTATAATTTATACCATTAGTCTTGAACATAATTAAAATATGTGACATGAAACATTTATAGAAAATTCACATATATAAAATGTAAAAGATGAATATGTCTAACCTGAGGTTAGACTAAGTTGTGGTGTAAACCTGCCCGGAACCGACCGGCACATCCAGTAACCACAACAATACCTGTCTAATGTGAGAGGTTAGTACATCAAGCCCAGAAATACCCGAGGTTAGACTGAGTTGTGGTGTAAAACTGCCTGGAACCGACCGACACATCCAGTAACCACAACAATACCTGTCTAATGTGAGTGGTTGTTGCTTTAATTAATTAATTAAAGCTCATGAACAATCAAGCTAGAAATGGCGAGGTTAAGTAATTAAGGGAACACTTAACCATCTTAACATGTTAACAAGACAAGATTGGTAGGGTTAAGTAATTGAGGAAACACTTAACCAACTTAACTTGTTAACTAGACAAGACTGACAGGGGTTAAGTCAAACCAAGGACATTTACCCAATTTAGCATGTTGACTAGAAAAACCCTAGTAACGGAGACCCGTTTCAGCAGTAACCCACATGGATGTATCAAGGTACCCTGAACTAGGCAGGGTGGGGCATGATTACTGGGCTGAATATAAGCGGTCAAAAGGGAGGGGGTTAGGTGCGTCAGTGTAGGTTCCGACGGAGTACGGGCGTACACGGGCTCCGGAGTGTAAAAAGCAGGCACTGGGCACCATGCATACACTTGTGCATCTTTGAATCGTGTCATGGTTGCCATTATAGGACTTGATACACCCTATACTGGAACCAGCACAAGTACTTAAAAATCACATGGGGCCGCATGACACCGGGAATACATGAATGCGAGAAGGAGCCTATCAATACATGAATGGGATCACTTTATCATGAACATACATTGCTAGTTAAATAGCTCTTAGTGGGTGCAGAGAAGTAAAAGTGGGTGCGATAGCCAAATCTAGTTAAATCTTACTTTACCTCGTTTTAGGACTACCCTATCCTTGTGGTATCATTCTAAGTTCAGTTTATTCATGCCATAGTCTTTTACTTGTTTACATGCTATTAAATAACTGGGCTTACCAGACTTATGTCTGACCCATTTTCCTTTCGCTTCTTTTCTTCCGTCCCCCCTCCCTCCCCCACCCCAGGTCCGCAGGGAGGAAACACTTCTACTTAGTCCATGTTTGCCAAATCTTGAAGATCGTAGATGTAAGGCTTGGATTTCCCTTTTTGAGCTATGGCTATGGTCAAGCACTTATTGGGGATTTATGTCATTTTATTTTCAGTATTACTTCTTTATGTTTTCAAGACAGATGAAAAGTTGTAATAATTTGGAAGGTTGAAACAGTTGTTGAATTGTTGTGTTGAACAAGTATTTATGAAATAATATTGATCTTTTTCCGCTGCAGAAATTTTCTGTCTTTTAATTTATTAGTATCTTGTACCTTAAAATGCTCCACCGAAGTTAAAGCATTCCCTTTGAGAGTGACCTTAACGGAGGTGGGGTTTTACACTTGGTACCAGAGCTAAAGGTTACCAGTCGGATAATATTTTTGAAACTATTTTTCAAAAAGAAGTCATAAAGAAGCATTTTCAAGAAAAGTGTTAATTTAAAAAGGCATAATCCCCAAAGCCATATGCACTATCTTTCTATCCTTCGTTTTGAATCTTTCCTTTTATGTTTCAGCATGTCTGGGGATCTTAACCTTCCAGAGGGTGTACCGATACCTGGTTGGTTCAGGAGATACCTAGAAGCTAGGGACAATGACACGGGCCCAACAGACATTCCTCCTCCCCCTGCTGCTGCTCCTCCTCCTCCTCCTCCTCGAGGAAATGCTTTCTCAAAGATTTGTAGAGACTTTAGACCCAGGGGTGGAATAGGCTTTAAGGGGAGAGAATCATTCGTGGAAGCCAGAAACTGGCTCAAGGAGACTAAGGACTTATTCGTTATCTTTGAAGTAGATGAGAGGCAGACACTACAGTTGGTGGTGTGGTTGCTCAAAGACGAGGCCACCTTCTAGTGGGAAGTCACTAATGCTGAAAGACCGATAGAGACTTGGGAGGACTTCAGGGCGAGATTTGAAATGAAGTTCCTCTCACAAGTTGAGCAGACTCTGCAAATGGAGAAGTTCCTATCACTTAAACATGGCAGCTTGTCGGTCAAAGAATACATCAATAAATTCAACCAGCTTGCTCGATTTGGACTGGAGTTAGTAAACACTCCACACAAGAAGGCTCTCCGCTTTGGCAAAGGACTGAATGAGCCACTGCAAGGTTTGGCAGTGTCCCATGTACCTATGGGAGCGATTTACGAGAGACTGGTGGACATGGCTCTTTTGCAAGAGGAGAACAAAAATGGCAAGAAGGAGGTGAAGAAGGAAGAGCCTCAAAACAAGAAAGGAAATGGATCTCAGAACAAGAAGATGGACCTCAAGAAAGGCGGGAAGGATAATAAATCCTGTAAGAAGATGAAGCGCAAATTTTGTGGGATACTTGGACACTTGGCTAGGGACTGTAGAAAGAAATAGAGGAAATTGGGCGCTTGTTTCCAGTGCGGGGATACTGGACACTTGTCTAAGGACTGCCCAAAAAGGCAAGGGCAGGGACAGAGGACTGGATCATCTTCTGGAGGGCAGGCTCATGCTCTCGTTGCACCTCTACAGGAACGAGGTAGACATATTTCTGTTGAGAGTTTAGTTCATCTGTTTGATAATCCTGTTCGTACTCTCTTTGATTCTGGCGCATTGCACTCTTTTATATCTACTGCTTTAGTTGAATCTCTGCACCTAGACACCCATATAGTAGAGGATCCCTTGGTTGTTTCAAATCCAATTGGGGGCTTAGTTTATTTGTCAATGATTTGTTTAGATTTGGAAATCTCTATTTTAAGCGTTGGGTTTAAATGTAATGCTTATGTTTTGGGCTTCACGGGCTATGGGCTGATTCTAGGCATGGACTGGCTATCCAGTAATGGTGCCATCCTCGATTGTGAAAAGAGAGTGGTTAGACTCATGACTCGCCTCGATAACACTCTCGAAATCTCTTGTAATCCCATGAATTCTGTTATGCTAAGTTATCTAGAATCTCTTGATGCGTCTATTGAGAATTTGCAGTCTGTTAGAGTGGTCCGTGAATACTCGGATGTGGTTGAAGAGGTAAAGAGCTTACCTCCGAAGCGGGAGATAGACTTCCACATGTACCTCGTTGACAATGCAAAACCCGTTAGACACATGGCTCCAAGGGAGAGAAAATAACTCAGCAAGCAAGTTAAAGAGCTGCTTGAAAAGGGGTTCATAAGATGGAGTATTCCTGAATGGGGTGCTCCGGTAGTGTTCGCGACCAAAGCCGATGGTTCGCTCTGCCTATGCATGGATTATAGGGAGCTGAACAAGATGACCAAGTAGAATAGGCACCCACTCCCAAGAATTGACGATCTATTTGATCAACTCGTAGGTGCATCCATTTTCTCCCAACTAGATCTGGCTACCGGGTATCATCAACTAAGAGTGGCTAAGGATAGCATTGACAAGACCGCATTTAGGACCCCGGATGGTTTCTTCGAGTGGCTTGTCATGCCTTTCGAATTGACAAACGCACCTGCCTATTTCGTGGACTTGAAAAGTAGGGTGTTCCGGGAATTCCTCAATAAGTTTGTGGTGGTCTTCGTGGACGATATTTTGATCTTCTCGAAGGGTGAGGAAGAGCATGCTCAGCACTTAAGGGAAGTCATGGATACTCTCCGTGCACATCAGTTGAAAGCCAAATTCTCCAAATGCCATTTCTGGAGAGAAGAAGTTAGATTCCTTGGACATGTGGTGTCCAAAGAGGGGTTAGCCGTGGACCCCGCAAAAGTGGTTGTTGTGTAAGATTGGAAGATTCCATGAAACGCAACTGAAGTCCGAAGCTTTCTCGGGCTAGCAGGCTTTTACCGGAAGTTCATCAAAGACTTTGCGAAAATCTCAGCTCCACTTACAAGGTTGACGAAGAAGAGCCTAGTTTTAGCTTGGGATTTGGATTGCGATATTTCTTTCCAACGCTTGAAAAGGGCTCTAACAACAGCCCCAGTTCTGATATTGCCTGATGGGAGCAAGATGTTTACCGTATACATGGATGCATGCGATACAGGATTAGGCGCTGTCTTGATGCAAGAAGGGAAGGTAGTAGCTTATGGTGGAAGGCAGTTGAAAGTAGATGAGAACAACTACCCAACCCACGACCTAGAATTGGCGACCATCGTTTTTGCTCTTAAGTCTTGGCGCCATTATCTCCTAGGTGAGAAGTTTGAATTGTTTATTGACCATAAATCGTTGAAGTACCTTTTCTCGTAGAAAGATCTCAACTTGAGGCAGCAAAGATGGATGGAGTTTCTTGCCTTATATGATTTTGAGATTTCCTATACTCTTGGCAAGGGCAATGTGGTAGCAGACGCTCTGAGTAGAAAGAAGCTGACCTAAAGCCCTCTCTTTGTAGAAAGGCAAAGCTTGGAGTACATAGCCAACTTTGACTTTAGACCCTACTCTGAATTTGTACCTAGCTTGTTAGCAACACTGGAAGTGCGACCTACACTTTTTGACTCAATAGTAACCGCACAACGTGAAGACCCTCAGCTAGTAGATGTGATAGATAAGTTGATTAGGGATGAGACTTCGAGTCACCTCAATAGATACTCCATCGATGATAAGGGATGGTTGAGATGGGATGGAAGGCTATGCGTCTCACAAGTAAGAGATTTAGTGAAAACGGTTCTAGAAGAAGCACATCATTCAAAGCTGACCATACACCCAGGCGGAGACAAAATGTATAAAGACATCAAAAGAGTTTTCTTTTGGAATGACATGAAGAGGGACATAGCTGAATTCGTTTCTAAGTGCATCATATGCCAGCAGGTCTAGGCGGAGTAGAAGAAGCCTGGTGGTTTGCTTCATCATCTAGAGGTCCCACAGTGGAAATGGGATAGCATTTCAATGGACTTTATTGATGGGTTGCCTAGGTCAAGAAGGGACAATACCAGTATTTGGGTAATAGTGGACCAGCTCGCAAAAAGCACTCACTTTATACCTGTCAAAAGTAGAAGGACTGAATCATTTCTAGCATCTCTATATCTTAAAGAGATAGTTCGACTGCATGGGATACCTTCCAACATAGTAAGCGATCGAGACCCTATCTTTACAATCGAGTTCTGGAAGAGTTTGCAAGAGGTTATAGGCACACAACTATGTTTGAGCACGGCCTACCACCCCCAAACTGATGGACAGACGGAAAGGGTGAACGAAGTCTTAGAAGACCTCTTGAGACTGTGTGTTCTTGACTTTAGAGGGACATGGGAAGATCATCTTCCTCTGATGGAGTTCGCCTACAACAATAGCTACCAAGCTACAATAGGCATGGCACCCTTCGAAGCCTTATACGGGAGACCGTGTCGATCACCAACCTGTTGGTGAGAATCCACAGATAAGCTTATACTTGGGCCAGACATGATTAGGGAAACCTCAGAAAAGGTGGACCTAATAAGAAGACGAATGAAGACTGCTCAAGATAGACAGAAGTCCTATGCAGATAAAAGAAGGACCGACCTTGAGTTTGAGGTTGGAGACAAAGTGTTCCTTAAAGTATCTCCTTTGAGGAATGTTGTTCTCTTTGGATCCAAAGGGAAATTGGCACCTAGATTCATAGGACCATTTCCTAGCATTTAAAGAATTGGGACGATGGCCTACAGATTAGAGCTACCTGAAAAGTTGGCTGGAGTTCACAATGTCTTTCATGTTTCTCACCTACGAAAGTGCTTATATGAGTCTGCGGAAGTGATGGAACCAAAGATACTAGAAGAGGTAGATGTGGAACGAGAAGCAATAGTAAGAAGAATCCCAACTCGTATCTTGGGAACGAAATCCAAAAAGCTACGCAACCGTGAAGTCAAGCTTGATAAAGTACAATGGAGTGACAATGAAGAAGACGCGACTTGGGAGACCGAAAGCAGGATACGCGCAGCCTACCCTTATCTTTTTTAGGGTACATCTTTGATCTCTCCTTTATCATAAGTTTATTCATGCTTAGTTATCTTCTCGGTCCTATTTCTTGATCCTTACTAGAAATCAATGGATGTAAACATGTATTCGAAACATGTTATGGTTGATGGTTGCAAAGTGGTTGCTAGTGATTGCTCGTGGATGCATATGCACATACACATTAGGTTCTAGATCGGCTCAATCGCTTTCATATTGCATTTGCATATGAACGCATGAAATAGTATGTGGATTGAAACTTGATGTGTTATCATATGGACGTTGCATTTGTATGAATGATTGTGCACTCATGTAGAATTATGAATAGGAGAAATTGCATACATAATGGACTCATGGCACTCTCATGATTCGCATTAAGGAGGTCAACTGGATCAGTAGACCGCCTGATTTTTCACTAGATAAGAGACATATACACACACTTTGCATACGCTCATATGGCATTAGAAGTCTTTTAAGGATAATGGATACTTGTGGATGATGGATGAGCATATGGATGATTGGATGTTAAGATGCATTCTTCTTAACTTGAAGATTTCGGGGACGAAATCCTTTAAGGAGGGGAGAATGCAACACCCCGAATTTTCTGAGAATATTAAAATTATCAAATTCAAGAACACTTAATTTTTAGAAGAAGTAAGTGAAATGGGTTGCGCTATTATGTTCGTTTCAAAATTTTGGTTAAGATAGGCATTTGGTTTGCATAAAACGGATACCTTATAAAGAAGTTATCAAGCCTTGAAGTTTGTATGCATATGAGAAAAAATATATATATATATATATAGATATATATAAAAATTAAATAAATAAATTTGCAAAAAAGTTCAAAATAGCAAATCAGGAGGGGGAATAACTGAACCGGCCCATTTTTGAGGTCGACCCAAGCCCCGCTGGGTCGACTAGGGGTTGATTCAGGGTGTTTGGCTGTCAACCCATGGGCCGATTCGCTCTAAGGCAGATGTGGTATTTGATTGGTTCTGATGGACTCCTTGCTGAGTCATTAGGGCTGATGTGGCTATTCTATCTTATCTGAATGGCTTTGATTTGCTCTGGGTTAATCTGATGGTTCCTATTAAATCAAGCTTCTATATAAGCAACCTAATACCTCAACCCTAAATCATATTAAAAATCAAACGAAGAGCCGTCACGCTGCCGTTGGACAACCTCAAGTAGCCGCCGCTAAACTTGAAGCAAATTAAAAGAGAGACAAACCAAATCAAATCAAAATTAAACTAAAACAACGATTGTCTACATCAAAGGCGAGCATTTCAACTTCAAAATACAGATTCCAGAAATCAAGATTGTCTTTTGTAAGTGTAGTTATCTTTTAGATGTAAATAAATTTAAGACGTGATTTGATATAAAGTGAAAAATAGAATTATACTATGTTGTATAATATTGACGATGCTAATTCATGTTTGTTTCTTGTGATGATTTCATCATGAATTGTCTTGGAATGTTTGTGGCTTATTGGACTTGGTGTTGGATCTATTAAACATTGAAGATGAAACTATCAATATCATATGCAATTATATGTTTCATGTTAAGATCTACATATATATGTTTATATGATTAATGCAAGTTGTATGTATTATGTTAGATCCAAGTAAAGATCTACATATATATATATATATATATATATATATTCATATGCTTTAGGTTAGATCCATATGCCTATATATATGTTCATATGTTCATACGCAAGTTACAAGTTTTATGTTGGATCCATGTCAAGATCTATCTAAGTTCATATGATTAATGCAAGTAATGTATTTTATGAAATATCCAAGTCACAATCTAATTATACATATGTTCATATGCAAGTTACATGTTAGATCCAAAACTAGATCTATATTTATATGCATGTTTGTAAAGTGGACTTATGCAAGTTCACCTTGTTAGATCTAGTTCACACCTATATGTTAATGTTAAAATTATACATGCCTTAGGATTGGACATGTCATGATTATGTCATATGCTAGTTTATAATTGAGGTTATGTTCACACATGCCTAGATCTACATATTAACATGTTTTAGGCTTATGATTATCTAAGTCTAAATTATATGCAAGTTCATGTGACATGTTAAATTATACGAATAAAGTTTTATGCAAAATTTACATGTTTGATTGAATCTATATTATGCATGTTCCCTTCTTTACCTCTTGTTTATAAATTGGGCTAATATGTAGGCCCAATGACTTTATGTGATTAATACGAATGAATAAACAGGGGTAATGTTGGGATAGTTACTAAATCAAAACATGTTAATAATGTAGGTGGGCCCAAAACCATGTAAATGGTTAAGGCCATGAATGGTATAATTTATACCATTAGTCTTGAACATTATTGAAATATTTGACATGAAACACTTGTAGAAAATTCACATATATAAAATGTAAAAGATGAATATGCCTAACCCGAAGTTAGACTGAGTTGTGGTGTAAACCTGCCCGGAACCGACCAGCACATCCAGTAACCACAACAATACCTGTCTATTGTGAAAGGTTAGTGCATCAAGCCCAGAAAGACCCGAGGTTAGACCGAGTTGTGGTGTAAAACTTCCCGGAACCGACCGACACATCTAGTAACCACAACAATACATGTCTAATGTGAGTGGTTGGTGCTTTAATTAATTAATTAAAGCTCATGAACAATCAAGCTAGAAATGGTGAGGTTAAGTAATTAAGGGAACACTTAACCAACTTAACATGTTAACAAGACAAGATTGGTGGGGTTAAGTAATTGAGGAAACACTTAACCAACTTAACATGTTAACTAGACAAGATTGATAGGGGTTAAGTCAAACCAAGGACACTTAACCAATTTAGCATGTTGACTAGAAAAACCCTAGTAATGGGGACCTGTTTCAGCAGTAACCCACATGGATGTATCAAGGTACCCTGAACTAGGCAGTGTGGGGCACGATTACTGGGCTGAATATAAGCAGTCAAAAGGGCAGCGGTTAGTTGCGTTAGTGTAGGTTCCGACGGAGTACAGACGTGCACAGGCTCCGGAGTGGAAAAAGCAGGCACTGGGTACCAGGCGTACACTTGTGCATCCTTGAATCGTGTCAGGGTTGCCATTATAGTACTTGATAGACCCTATACTGGAACCAGCACAAGTACTTAAAAATCACGTGGGGCCACATGACACCGAGAATATATGAATGCGAGTAAGAGCTGATCAATACATGAATGGGATCACTTTATCATGAACATACATTGCTAGTTAAATAGATCTTAGTGGATGCAGAGAAGTAAAAGTGGGTGCGATAGCCAAATCTAGTTAAATCTTACTTTACCTCGTTTTAGGACTACCCAATCCTTGTGGTATCATTCTAAGTTCAGTTTATTCATGTCATAGTCTTTTACTTGTTTACATGCTATTAAATAACTGGGCTTATCAGACTTATGTCTGACCCATTTTCCTTTTTCTTCTTTTCTTCCGTCCCCTCCCCCCCAAGTCCGCAGGGAGGAAACACTTCTGGTTAGTACAGGTTAGCCAAAGCTTGAAGACCGTAGATGTAAGGCTTGGACTTTCCGTTTTGAGCTATGGATATGGTCAAGCACTTATTGGGGATTTATGTCATTTTATTTTCAGTATTTCTTCTTTATGTTTTTAAGACAGATGAAAAGTTGTAATAATTTGAAAGGTTGAAAACAGTTGTTGAATTGTTTCGTTGAACAAGTATTTATGAAATAATATTGATCTTTTTCCGCTGCATAAATTTTCTGTCTTGTAATTTATTAGTATCTTGTACCTTAAAACGCTCCACCGAAGTTAAGGCATTCCCTTTGAGGGTGACCTTAACGGAGGTGGGGTGTTATAGTAAACCACCACCATTATCGTTCTTAATTTTACAAGGCTCATTTACCATTAAAATTTATCCACTAACCTTCTATAACATTCATACTTATCTTACTACAATCCAATCTACTATAAATAAATTTTAAATTTGAATGACTTGTGTTATATTATAAAATTTCCAGGTTGTTACGAAAAGACATAAGGTCTAAAAACTAGTGTTTAAAGGATATACTATTCATGCACATATCAAATTTGATCGTTGTTCAAATATAAAATTTTACTTTCAATTAGTATCGATAACCATACCACTCTAGTGTGGACTCTGATTCGAATTTTTGATTTGATCTTTCCATTCTCCTTGCATAGCAATAAGTTGTAGTAGAATGCTTCAAATTCTTACCAAATTTTTAATCAGTATTCGTCGTCGAGAAGTGAATAATATTATATGGAGTCAAAACACATATTCAAACAAAATCAAAACTATTATGCCATCGAATGATTTTCGTACACTCGCTTATTATATTTCATTGGTTTCGTAGTTATACCAATGTATTTAAATTAGTTGTCTTTGTTTTATGTACAAATTTTAAATGTTTAATTTTTTGTTAAAAAAAAATTTTTTATATAAAAAATACTTTATACTGAAAATAGTATTTGATAACTCGATATTTCCATAAGTTTGTTTTCATTTTTTAAGAATTTAGTAGTATTTGGTCAGGCGCAAAACTAGAAATCTCAAAGTACTGAGTAAACTTGTTTCAACATCCAGTACAAGTACTTGGAAAACATTAAAATACATAAAAGAAGCACCATTAAGTACAAACTAATGAAACTATTCATGAATAGCAGATACAAGGTGGTTATGCTTGGGTCTCCTAGGAAACATCTACACCCGTAGGAAATCTCTTACCTACAAGTTTTGTCATGAACAAATCAATGGAATGCATCAAAAGAATAGATAATCTGAAATCATCATAGAACAAAACCCATTAGGTCGCTTTATCACTCGGTCGAGAGGATGAAGTGTCACAGCCATAGGTGGCTAGATAATCACTGTCTTATGCATTTCGCCATTGCACCTCACAACAATCACATGGATCACATTCTATATCTAGTAACATTAGTTGTTACATCTCTATCACCCATAGACATTAGGCAATCACTTCCCTATAAATTACGTCATATGGACCTCAGACACACAATAGTTATGGCTGTATCCCCTAGAAAAATCTATAATCATAAGAAATCTTCTCCAATGTGGATTTCACCATCATAAAATGAACATAG
Source organism: Allium sativum (assembly GCA_030737875.1). Taxonomy (NCBI): domain Eukaryota; kingdom Viridiplantae; phylum Streptophyta; class Magnoliopsida; order Asparagales; family Amaryllidaceae; genus Allium; species Allium sativum. Next base: position 440,577,122 of record CM060912.1, read on the forward strand.
ATCGCAGCTGACATAATGGTTATTCCTGGGTCCCCTAGGAAATATCTGTAGTTATAGGCCTTCACGGCACTTTCATATGCAGCCGAGTTTAAGGGAAACTTATGTGTATTACGTCTGGACAACCTATCATCAACATGTAGTCCCTATCGAGTAGGTCCACCATTTTCAAAGGAAGGCGCTGCTTACATTATTATTTTACGGAAATTTATTTTATATTATACACAAGACATAGTTTTGAATATATCATTCTCATATAGATTCCATTACATAAAATTATGGTTTTCATATTGAGTTCCCTTTAAATCAATAGTTTTCTAATTAACTTCATATTTATAAAAATCATATATAATTTTGAAAACTTCCATTTCAAATATATGTATATAATCAAATGTTCTTGAAATTACCATTTCAATATTAGCCCAATTTCGAACTTCATATTATAATTTTTAACAACTCAAATCAAGTATTATTTAAGGTCAAACTTTTAACATTTCAAAATCAACAGGTTATGAAATTTGCTTATAATAGCATATTTATTCTTGTGGAGACCACCTTTCCATATGAAATTGGCACAAACTTGCTCTACTTTATCAACAGAGGCATCTGGCAGTTGAAAATTTTGAAGACAAAATTATGCTTGGCTTGAATGATTGTGTGTATCAACTCCACTCCACTAGCAAATGATAAAAATCTTGGACTCCAACCTTGTAGCTTATTTCTTATTTTGGTAATAAGGTTAATGCAATCTACAATAATAGTTTTGTCAGAAGACAATGGAACACCAAGGTATTTAACTGGGGGAGTCCCTTCTTGGACTCTTATCACATCAAGGATATCCTCTTTCTTATTATTTAACTTGTTAAAGTAGCATTTAGTTTTAAGTTTATTCACTTTAAGCCTAACAAACTTTTCTACGAAATTATTATTTTAACTAATAGTCAAGACAACCTCCTACATAGATCGAATACAAATGATAAGATAATCTGCATATAACAGATGATTAAACGCAGGGTGGAAATTATAGATAGGCTTGATCTCTTTTTTGAAACAGGCAATTTCCATTTGTAGTGAGAAGAACTCCACGCTATGTTTAACACCCCATAATTTTATAAAACATTAAAATGATAAACTAAGGAATACATAATTAAACATTGAGAATTAATTAAAACGGACAACACTATTGTGTTCGTCTCGGAATTCTGCTTAAGAGAGACCCCAAGTTTGCATAAAACAGACATCGTATAAAGAAGATATTAAGGTTTGAAGTTTATATGCATATAAGACATTTATATATAAATAAAACTACTCTAGAAAATCAAAATTAGAGGCGGGAGAATTAGGTGGGAAATCAGCCCGTTAGGGGTCGACCCTCACCCTAAGGGTGTCGACCTAAGGGTCGACATCACAACAGGGGTGTCGACACCTATGTCGACCCCCTTATTGACCCCCATGTCGACCACTACCAGATCTGGCAGAATTCATTCTTTGAATGTGGACTCGTTTCTTGACCAGATTCGTTAACACTAGGCTATAAATAATACATTAATCCAATTATTATATTCATCTAAATCAATGGCAACAATGAGGTGCTGCCGCTCAAAATAAAGTAGCCTATTTTTCTCTAACAAGAAGTTATTCATATTCAGAGATTTGTGCTTCAACATTTACAATCAATCTTCTGTTCTTTAGATCCAATCATAGTGAGTCTATGTTATTTTTAGATATAAACAACTAAAATGTAATCTTGACCTGTTTATAAGTTTGGATCTAAGTCTATGCCTGTTAGTAATATGAATCACAACAGATCTGCCATTACTTGTATATCTAATTTACAGATCAGATCTCATATGCCTATTCATGATATCCCTATTATGTTAGTTTGCCTAATCATGTCACCATATGCCTATTATATTGGCTGCCTAATCATGTCACTATGCCTATTCTGTTAGTATGACCAATTCTATCATCATATGCCAGTTTTTATTTACTATGCATATTCTTCTTCTCTTCTCTCCCTTTTTCCCTTTTTGTTTTTATAGCCAGGCTACCTTTGAGCCTAGGCCTATCACTGAAACACATGAACGAACGAAATTGGGAATGATTAATTTGGGGCATAATTCATATTGTAAAACATGATTGGGAATTTTTGGCATAATTTGTAACTTGAGCCAAAACTTGATATTTGGGGGCATAATCTATATCATGGTTAAAACCTTAATCTGAGAAATAACTTGTATCGTAGATCGGACGGGGATTTCGGGCCTAATAAACATGAAAATTTGTTAGTAATAAAAATGCCTAGATTCATAGTAATTAGAAATTGTAACCGCACTTAGACACGAGGTTAGATTACAATTGTAATAAAAGTTTGCTTGGAACCGCCCGGCAAATCCAATGAACAGAAGAGGTGAATCTAATGTGAGGGGTTTAAGTGCATTAACGTAAACATGACAGTGCTAAGACACGAGGTTAAGTCTGACTTGCGAAAGAAGTATGCCCGAACCCAATCGACATATCCAGCATCCACAAGTTGTAGGCTTAATGTGGGAGGTCTAGTGCAATAATAACCATAAACGAATGAATGGTGATAAACTTGTAATACTTAACCTATTGAATCCATAAAGATTACATGAACCTGTTAACTTGAGTAGGGGTTAAGTAAACTTGCTTGAATTAGTGGGAGGGTTAAGTAAATCTTGGGGAGGTGGATAATATATATATGTATGTATATATATATATATATAAATATATGCCCACAAACATAAAATTTGGGGTTATGTAATATTGTTAAACTGGTATGCATAACCTATTGAAATCATAGTATTGGAGATACAAGCCTAGGGGAAGCTTGCATCATCTGGTGTGGGGCTTGTTTCAGTTAGTAACCCATCTTGGTATCAAACGCGGAACCCCGAACTAGGTCGGGGGTCTGGGCACGCTTACTGAGCAGATTATAGGAGGTCACTTGAGTGGGTGTGTTTGATGGTGCGTTCCAATGGAGTCATGTGCATGCATGGGTCTGCTTGCTAGGGAAGATAAAATGCTGTGACATCTATAGATATGGTTTGTGCACATCTCGTAAACAAAGGGTTGCCACTTTAGGAAGAGATATATCCTACTGTAGGGCCAGCATAGGGTATCTATGAGTTAGGGAGCCGATCGATTGGGGGTATTAATTAGGGTACATCTAGTCTTGCTTGCCTAGGTGCCTATTCTTGTCGTTGGGGGTTAACACTTATCAATTCTGTTGGGCTACTTGTTATTGTATGGGGTAAAACCTCCCACTAGAAGTACACCTAAGTCTACCGTCTTGTACTTGTTGGGATCATCTTGTTCTTGTTATACTAATATTGGTGTAGAGAAAATTATTAAAGAAGCACAATACATGTTTTGTTCTGTTTATCCTATTTACCTTGCGATGCCTGCCTTATGACACTGTTATCTATCTCTCCAACTTATATGCCTGTCACGATGCTTTTACTTTTCTATATGCTAAAAGTAGCTAGACTCACCAAACTTTATATCTAACCCACTTTGTTTCCTTTTATTTCTCTTCTGTTTCCCCCCAGGTTCTCAGGGTGGTAATATTCAAGCTTGATCAGGATTCTTCTTCCCATCTGCTTGGAGCTGCTTAGATGTACTATATGATTTCGTATCTTCTCTATTATGGCTATATTTTGGGGATTATGCTCTTTTTATGTATTATTGTACCCTGATGATGATTTATGTACAAGGAAGAAGTTTTAAGTTTTCAGTATTCCAGACTTATTATGTAACTGGGTTTGAACCACGAAGCTTTTCTATTAAATAAAGTTTTAATTCTGCTGTTATTTTATGTTTGTCTTGTAATGTTTCTGTTTCTGTTTACCTATAACGCTTCATGAAACTTAATTCATTCTGATAAAGAGTGACATTAACGGACATGGGGTGTCATATTTGGTATCAAAGCTGAAGGTTACTAGATCGGATAAAAGATTTTGAAAAGTGTTTTCAAAAAGGTTTTAAAAGAAAGCGTTTTCAAATGCTGTTTTGAAAAATATATTCCCCAAAGCCATATGAAATACCCTTCAATTCTCTGTTTGAATCCCTTTTTCTTTTCATCATGTCTTGGGAACCTAATATTCCAGAGGGCATATAGATACCGACTTTCTTTCGTAGGTATCTGTAGGCTATGGCACCTAACGAAGGCCAAGCAGAGCCCCTCCCCCAGCTGCAACCGTCGTTCCTCCTCCTCCACATGCTGATAATTTCTCTAAGATATGCAAAGATTTCTGTGCTATAGGTGGAAAGCCATTTCGTGGAACTGAGACTTTCATAGAGGCAAGGAATTGGCTTAAAGAGACGGAGGATTTTTTTGGGATTTTTGAAGTCGACGACCATAGGAAAATTCAGTTAGCCATTTGGTAGCTGAAAGATGAGGCCTCATTTTGGTGGGAAGTGACTCATGCGAGATGTCCAGTCAAGATATGGGGTGATTTCCGACAGAGATTCGAAATGAAGTTTCTTTCTCAAGCCGAGCAAAGTATGCAACTGGAAAGGTTTTTGGCACTTAACCAAGGAGGCATGTCTGTTAGAGAGTATGTTAATAAGTTTAATCAATTGGCGAGGTTTGGTTAGGAACTAGTAGATACCCCGCACAAGAAAGCTTTGAGGTTTGCTAAAGGATTGAGTGAACCCCTCCATGGGTTGGCTATGTCTCTTATTCCAATGGGAGCAACTTTTGAGAAACTTGTTGATATGGCATAGATGCATGAAGAAGACAAAGGTGAAAAGAAAGAGGCTAAGGTTGAGGTAACACAAAACAAGAAAGTGTAGCCCAAGAAAGAGCAACAACAACAAAAGAAGGGCAGTAAGAACAACAAAGCTCGAGATAAGAGGAAATGCCATCATTGTGGAAGCGAGGGTCATGTGATCAAGGATTGCAAGAAAAGAAAGAACGCTTGTTTCCATTGTGGAGAAGTCGGGCATCTTATTAAGGACTGCCCGAAGAGGCAAGGACAGGGTCAAAGGGCAGGATCTTCTAGAGGGCAGGTGCATGCTCTCGTAGCTAGTGCGCCAGATAGAGGTAAGAAAATTTCCATCGAAGGTTTGATTTCTCTTTCCACTCATCCAGTTAGAACTCTTTTTGATTCTGGCGCTTTGCATTCTTTTATATTTGATCCTGTGGTTGAGTCTCTGCACCTTAGTACTAGTATAGTTTTGGATATCGTTGTTGTCTCAAACCCCATTGGTGGTACGACTCATTTCCTATGATTTGTTGGGATTTGAGAATATCTGTGTTTGGCGTCAAGTTTGAGTGCGACGCATACGTGCTTGGTTTTATGGGCTATGGTTTGATTCTAGGGATGGATTGACTAGCCATGTATGGTGCCATTTTAGATTGCAAGAGGATGGTCGCAAGACTTTTGAATTGACATGGGAGGACCCTCGAGATTTCTTGTGATACTAAAGGTTCTGCCGTGCTTAGTTTCCTAGATTCGCTTGATGCATCTATTGATGACCTACATTCTGTACTAGTAATCTGTTAGTATCCTGATATTTTTATGGAGGTTCGGGGCTTACCTCCAAAGTGTGAGATTGACTTCCATATATACTTAGTGGACAATGCAAAGCCAGTTGCTTTGCCTGTGCGCCTTATGGCTTCAAGAGAAAGGAGAGAGCTTAGCAAGAAAGTTGGGGAGCTACTTGAGAAAGGGTTTATTAGGAGAAGCATATATGAATGGGGTGCTCCAATAGTATTCGCCACTAAGGTGGATAGTTCGCTCCGATTATGTGTGGACTATAGAGAGTTGAATAAACTCACTAAGAAGAATAGGAACCCACTTCTGAAGATAGATGATCTGTTTGACCAGCTTGTTGGTACATCTGTTTTCTCTCAGTTAGACTTGGCCATGGGGTTTCATCAATTGAGGGTGGCCAAGGACAGTATAGACAAGACCGCTTTCAGAACTCCTGATGGTTTCTTCGAGTGGCTCGTCATGCCATTTGGCTTGACGAATGCACCCCCTATTTGTTGATAAGATGAGTAGGGTGTTTTAGGAGTTTCTAAATAAGTTCGTCGTGGTCTTTGTTAATGAAATCTTGATTTTCTCGAAGAGCGAGGAAGAGCATGCACAACATTTAAGGGTGGTTCTGAAGACTCTCCGTGCACACCAGCTTAAGTAAAAATTCTCCAAATGTCATTTTAGGAGAAAAGAAGTGAGAGTTTTAGAGTATAGGGTCTCTGAAGATAGGATAGAAGTATATCCCACGAAGGTAATTGCAGTTCAAGACTGGTAGATCCCAAAGAATGCAATGGACATGAGAAATTTTCTTGGTTTAGCGGGCTATTATAGGAAGTTCATTAAGGACTTCGTAAAGACTTCTACCCCAATCACCAGACGGATGAAGAAGAATCTGACATTTTCTTGGGATATAGATTGTGATGATGCTTTTCAGCAATTGAAGAGAGCTCTGACAAAAGCTCCAGTCTTGACCTTGCCCGATGGGAACAAAGTGTTTACAATATACACTGATGCATGCGGTACATGTAATGTCCCGGATTTTCCCGTCATTTAAACTAGAATATTTAAATCTGCTTTATATATTATATTGGAAATATAATGGATTTCATATCAAATTTATTTATCAAAAATGAAGTTCGAGAAAATTGGTATTGATTTAGAGTTGTAACACCCCACCTCCCCCAATGCCACTCTTGCAAGGGCACTGGCTTCGGGGGGCGTTAAACGAGGTAAACATGCATGCAGATATCACAAGACAGGACATATAAGCAAAACAGAGTAGTAAAGCAGCGGATAAAACTAACATTTCAAAACCATAGTCAAGTTACATCAAAGTACTTGGTCATTATTTTCCCACAAAACAAAGTCTAGAACATAAACTGAAAACTGGAAAAAACATAAAGTAACTATCCCCAAAGTAGAATAAAGCCATAGCATGCTCAAGTCCAAACCGTACATGAGCTATCCAGAAAAGCAGCTAAAGATCCAGCTAGGTACCAGTGTTCCCACCCTGCAAACCTGGGGGGGGGGGGACGGAAGAAAAGAGGCGAAAGAAAACGGGTCAGTCAAAAAGACTGGTAAGTCCTATCTACTATTAGTATAAAAACTAATAAAGTTAACTGGACATGTAAAGCAGAGATGAAACATAGGGTGACAACTGGCATGGTGAAAAGATAGATCAAGTGTGGCATCGCATATACAAGGTTAGGTTGCACCAAGTGTGTACTAGTAATCTATGTCAAGTATCAACAAGAGAAGATCCCTTGGCCCAATCTTGGCCCAGTATCCCGAGATGACCTAGTTCAAGGTCCAACAACACGGTCTAGTCGATCGGCTCCCTAAAAGCCTAACTCGTCAAGTGTCGGTGTCATACGGCCCAATCACGAAGTGTAGTCAAACTGTGCTAGGTCCACCCTGGGGTGTATCAAGCCCTAGGGTGCCAACCACGGACACAAATCAAGCACGCACAGTCTAAACCTACGAGTGCCCATGTCTGCTTTTTCAACTCCGGACTATGTGCACGACCATAGTCCGCCTGAACCTACACCGGCGCACCTACTCAGCCGTCGTTTTGGTCGCTTACATGTCAGCCCAGTAATCGTGCCCCACCCTAGCCTAGTCCCTAGGGTATCATGATACAATCAAGAGGGTTACTGGTGAAAAGGACCACGTAACTAGGGTTTCTAACGGGTTAAGTGTGGTTAACCCTACCCAATCAAGTTGGTTAAGTGTACCCAAGGTTCATGACTTAACCCTATCATGTGGCATTAATTAATTTAATGCACCTAACCTCTCACATTAGACCTTGTTGTGGTTACTAGTTAAGCCGGGCGGGTCCGGGTAGCTTTACACCACAACTTGGTCTAACCTCGGGTTTCAAGTGCGACATGACCAACTACTCACGTTAGGTCCTATTGCTTGTAGCCACTAGTTAAGCCGGTCGGTTCCGGGTAGATTTATGCTACAAACTCAACCCAACCTCGAGTTGGCCATTCTCATGTTTTCTAGAAGTCATGTCCAAGTTCATGTTTCAAGCGTAATCACATGTCATATTTCATGTCATCTTTTCAAGTCATGTTTTTATGTCATTTTAGTTTACCCATAACGTAACCCCATCGCATGTAAGTTCGCATAAACGCAAATAGGTCTCAAAGGGGAAACTTAGAAGCATAACATAATTAATAAGGTTTGGGCCATAAGTTAAACATGGTGGCATATGAGGCAAATGTGTTCATAAACTTGCATATTACATTTAGGCCTCAAAACATGCATGATATCAACTTTAGCAAAATAGATGAAACATGGTCATAAATGACATAGGATGATAGCAAGTGATTCGCATATAACATCATATGCAAGATAACATAAGGTTTATGAGAGATCATAAACTTGCATGTTACATTATAAGCCTCAAAACATGCATGATATCAACTTTAGCAAATAGGTGAAACATGATCATAAATGACATAGGATGATAGCTAGTGATTCGCATATAACATCATATGCAAGATAACATAAGGTTTATGAGAGTTTCTATGTTGCTTTATGCAACATTCCTAATCAAAGCTCATAGCTTTCTATGCATAAGGTCAAGGTGATAGCTTTACAAACATACATAGAATAAATCTATGCATAACATGATAGAATCAAAGCACATATCATACTTAGGCCCAAACTCAAACTTGCAACATGTCATATTTAACTTCATAGTTAGAATCTAAGAGTAGTATAGGGCTTACAATGCTATGAAGACTTGTAAATTAAAAATAAGATTGAGACGAAGCCACTAGCAACTCTAAAACTCCCAAATGATAAGCTTCAATGAAAACCCTTGAAAAATAAGAAGAAGATCCTTGCTTTGATGAAGAAAGATTGAACTTTGGCCTTAGAAACTCTCAAACAAGCTTAGGAACTCTCATATGAATGGAGATGGAGGCTATGACAAGAGGGTGGAGGCCATGATTAAGCATTTTGGCATAGTTTAGTTGTAGGATTGATTTATGATGATTTAGGCTAGGTATTAAGGTCCTTTTATAGAAGATTAGGTTAGTTTAGGCCATAGGATTAACCCTAATTCAGATCTGGGCCATCAATTCACGTCACTAGCCTCCAAACATGTCTTGAGAAACAAGTCAGGTGCACCCAGGCCAGACTGGCCGACCACCCAAGTCGACAGGGGTGTCGACTGGGCAGTCGACACAGCCTGGGGTGTGTCGACTCCCAAGTCGACTCCCCAGTCGACTTGGGGAGTGGCGGGATTTTTTCCCGCCTACCTTGCCCAGCTGAATTTGAAATCTGTTTTTAAATTTGAATTTTCTGAAAACTTCTATGGGCCTTAACTGGGTCATACGGACTCCGATTTTCGAAAACTCGGACTCTATTTCGCGTATTTTTCCGAGAAGAACGCAATGGCACAGCCCGTTTCCCTTGATTCAGATTTTATCATTGAATTCTGCCTTGATTTATGTTATATCTTGTTATTCAAAATATGGCTTGTTACATCCTCCCCACCTTAAAGGATTTCGTCCCCGAAATCTCTAAGTTAGGGAGAACGTATCCTACCATCCATCATCCATCTACTCAAAACATCATCCACGTGCAGTCAATGTCCTTAACAAATTCTAAATGCTGTATGATTATATGCAAAGGTGTGTGTATATGTACTTATCTAATGCGAAAATCCGGCGGTTACTGATTCAGTAAACCCCCTTAGTGCAATGTATGTTAGTGAAATGAGTCCATATATATGCAAAATCCTAACATAACTTATAATTTCTACATGAGTGCACATAACATTAATCCATATGCAACATCCACGTGATAGCATAACAAGTTTCATCCATGAATAAGTATAAGCACTCATGCATATGTAATATGAAAGTGTGTGAGCCGATCTTAGTGCCTAATGTGTATCATGCATCCACGAGTATCCACTTGCAAACACTTGCAACCACTTGCGAACATCAAGCATAACATGTTTCAAATACATGTTTCATCCAAAGGGTTTCTACCTAAGGTTCTCATGACAAGGTTAACGAGATAACAAGATAAACAGGATAAACATGGATAGCAAAAAGGAAGATATGTTAAAAAGGAAAAGAGGTCGAGAATGTACCCTCAAAAAGGAATGGATAAAGCCCACGCATCTTCTCCTCGGTTTCCCAAGTTGCATCCTCTTCGGCTTCACTCCACTGAACTTTCACCAATTTGACTTCTCGATTTCTTAGCTTCTTGATCTCCATTCCCAAGATACGAATCAGAGCTCTCCTCAGGGTTGCCTCTTTCTCTACCTCCACGTCTTCAAGAATGCTTGGTTCGACCACCTCAGCGGACTCATGTAGGCACTTTCGGAGATGCGATACATGAAAGACATTATGCACTCCGGCCATCTTATCGGGCAATTCCACCTTATAAGCCATCTTTCCAATTCCCTCTATTATAGGGAAGGGTCCTACGAACCTTGGTGCCAGCTTCCCAACTGCTCCAAAACGTACCACATTACGCAAAGGAGAAACCTTCACGAAAGCCATATCCCTAATTTCGAATTCCAAATATGTTCTTCGCTTGTCAGCATAGGATTTCTGTCTGTCTTGGGCCGCTTTCATCCGTCTTCTCACCAATTCAACTTTCTCGGATGTGTCCTGTATCATATCGGGCCCAAATATAAGCCTATCCGTTGTCTCCCACCAACAAGATGGTGACCTACACGGCCTCCCATACAGCTTCAAATGGTGCCATCCCTATGCTAGCTTGATAGCTATTATTATAAGCAAACTCTACAAGAGGGAGGTGGTCTTCCCATGTACCACCGAAGTCAAGAACACAAAGCCTCAAGAGATCTTCTAGCACTCTATTCACCCTTTCGGTTTGGCCATCTGTCTGGGGGTGATAGGCTGTACTTAGATTTAATCGCGTACCCATCGCTTCTTGCAAACTATTCTAGAACTGGCTATTGAAAATTGGGTCTCGATCGCTAACTATGCTAGAAGGGACTCCATGCAACCGCACTATCTCTCGAAGATAAATAGATACTAGCCATGATGCGGTCCTCTTGCCCTTCACTGGAATGAAATGAGCACTCTTCGTAAGTCTGTCAACTATGACCCATATGCTCGTATTCCCTTTCCTTGACCTAGGCAATCCATCCACAAAATCCATAGAAATACTTTCCCACTTCCATTGTGGGACCTCCAATGGATGTAATAGCCCTCTGGGTTTCTTTGACTCGGCTTTCACTTGTTGGCACACCATGCACTTTGAAACATACTCTGCCACATCTTTCTTCATTCCAGCCCAAAAGAAAATGCGCTTCATGTCCCTATACATCTTATCTCCTCTAGGATGTATAGTCATCTTCGAGTGATGCGCTTCTTCGAGAACTTTATGCACCAAGTCTCCTACTTGTGGAACGCATAGCCTTCCATCACGCCTTAGCCAACCCTTGTCATCAATAGTATATCTAGCAAGGTGACTAGACGTCTCACCATGAATCAACTTGTCCATGACCTCGACAATCTGCGGGTCTCCTTTCTGCGAAGCCCCAACTTGATCAAGGAGTATAGGTCTAAGCTCAAGGGATGCTAACGAACCTGTCATCGACTCAACAGCTGTTGTGAAATCAAAGGTTGCCAAGAACTCTAGGCTCCTCATCTCAACAAACAAGGGACTCAAAGTCAACCTACTTCTGCTTAATGCATCTGCCACAACATTACCTTGCTAGGGGTATAAGCTATCTCGAAGTCATAAGATGCCAAGAATTCCATCCACCTTTGCTGCCTTAGATTCAGATCTTTCTGCGAGAAGAGGTACTTGAGCAACTTATGATCAGTATATAACTCAAACCTTTCGCCTAGAAGATAGTGGCGCCAGGATTTGAGTGCAAAGACGATCGCCGCCAACTCCAAATCATGAGTGGGATAGTTCTTCTCATGAACTTTAAGTTGCCTACCCCCATAACATATCACTCTTCCTTCCTGCATCAGAACAGCACCTAACCCCGTGCCACATGCATCGGTGTACACGGTAAACATCTTACCGCCATCGGGTAATGCCAAAACTGGAGCTGTAGTAAGGGCCCTCTTGAGCCTTTGAAAAGCAAGCTCACACTCTAAGTCCCGTGCAAAGACTAAGTTCTTCTTCGTCAACTTAGTAAGAGGGGCTGAAATCTTAGCGAAGTCCCAGATGAACTTCCTATAGTAGACCGCCAGACCGAGAAAGCTTCTTACTTCGGTTGCATTCCTAGGAGTCTTCCAGTCTTGAACTGCAACCACTTTCGTGGGATCCACCGCTATGCCTTGCTTAGAAACTATATGTCCAAGAAACCGAACTTCCCTTCTCCAGAAATGGCATTTGGAGAACTTGGCTTTCAACTGATGAGCTCTAAGCGTATCCATCACTTCCTTGAGATGTCTGGCATGTTCTTCCTCATCCTTTGAGAAGATCAGAATATCATCCACGAAGACAACCACGAACTTGTTAAGGAACTCCCTGAACACCCTACCCATCAAATCTACGAAGTAGGCGGGTGCATTAGTCAAACCGAATGGCATGACAAGCCATTCAAAGAATCCATCTGGAGTCCTAAACGCCGTCTTATCAATACTATCCTCAGCCACTCTAAGCTGATGGAATCCGGTGGCTAGATCGAGGTTAGAGAAAACAGAAGCACCAACAAGCTGGTCAAAGAGATCATCAATCCTTGGTAATGGGTGCCTATTATTCTTTGTCAGCTTGTTCAACTCTCGATAATCAACACATAGACGAAGCGAACCATCCGCCTTAGTAGCGAATACCACAGGAGCACCCCATTCAGAAATGCTTCGCCTAATAAAATTCTTCTCAAGCAACTCCTTGATTTGCTTACTGAGCTCTCTTCTTTCTCGTGGGGCCATGTGCCTAACGGGCAATGAAACTGGCTTGGCATTATCAACAAGATAAATGCGAAAATCTATCTCTCGTTTAGGGGGTAACCCCTTAACCTCTTCAAAGACATCAGGATATTCTCGGACCACCCTTACTGATTGCAGATCATTGATGGACGAGTCAAGAGATTCAAGATAACATAACATGACGGGATCTCTAGGGTTACAAGAAATTTCTAGGGTATTACCGAGGCGAGTCATGAGCCTCACCACCCAATGCTCGCAATCGAGAATGGCTCCATAACTGGACAACCAATCCATGCCCAAGATCAACCCGTATCCCGTGAACCCGAGAACATAAGCATTACACGTGAATTCCACGGTCAAGATAGAAATCCTCAAATCCACACAAATCATAGATAAATGGGCAGAACCCCCAATTGGATTTGAAACACTAACGGGATCCTCAACTAGACTAGTACTTAGGTGCAAACTTTCAACAAGATCAGAAGAAATAAAACTATGCGATGCGCCAGAATCAAATAAGGTGCGAACAGGATAATCAGAAATATAAACAAGGCTTTCTACAGAAATACTACCTCGGTCCTGAACTGGAGCAGTGTTGAGAGCATGCACTTGCCCTCCAGAAGGTCCTGCACGCTGAGTCTGTCCTTGCCCTTGTCCTTGCTTCTTGGGGCAATCCTTGCTAAGGTGTCCAGGCTCTCCACAGTGAAAGCATTCGCCCATCTTCCTCTTCTTCTTTCTGCAATCTTTGGCTATGTGCCCAACAATCCCACAGAAGTTGCATTTTCTTGGGTCCTTTGCCTTGTTGTTGTTGGCCTTTTTGCCCTTGTTGTTCTTGTTGTTCTTGTTGTTCTGATTTCCTCCCCACTTGGAGTCCATCTTCTTGGTTTGAGTCTCATTAGTCTTGACTTCTTTCTTGCCATTCTTATCGTCTCCTTGAAGCAATGCCATGTCCACTAGGCCTTCAAAAGTGGCCCCTTGGGTATATGAGATAGGGCTAAACCTTGTAATGGCTCATTCAACCCCCGTGCAAAGCGTAAAGCCTTCTTCTGTGGAGTATTAACCATGTCCAAACCGAATCGAGCAAGCTGGTTAAACTTGTTCACATACTCCCTCACTGTCATGTCCCCTTGCTTCAAAGATATAAACTTCTCCATTTGCAGATTTGCCTCAGCAGATGATAGAAACTTAAGCCCAAACCTCGTCCTAAAGTCGGCCCAAGTCTCTATAGGCCTAGTAGCATTGGTGACCTCCCACCAATAAGCAGCTTCTTCTTTTAATAGCCATGTTGCCAATAAAACCTTTCTGTGGTCTTCCACATCAAAGATAGCGAAGAGATCTTCAGTTTCTTTCAACCAATTTCGTGCCTCCACAAAAGTCTCTGTCCCAATAAAATTCTTGCCACCCATCGCCTTAAAGTCTTTGCAAACCTTTGCGAAATCTGCCTGTGGATGCTGAGGAGGAGGAGAAGGAACCTCAGTTACGGTGGGGGTATTTGCTGGGCTCGCATCGTTGGCCCTAGCTTCCAAGTACCTCCGGAACCATCCGGGAATGGTTACTCCCTCGGGAAGGTTAAGATCGGCCATGCTGAAAAAGGAAAAGATAGATTACGAACGAGGAAACAAAGGATAGTGCTAATGGCTTTTGGGGAATAGCCTTTTAAAATAAACTAGACTTTTCTTGGAAAATAATTATTGGTTTTGAAAATAGTTTTCCAAAAAGGTAAGTTTTACAAACACTTTTGCTCAAATCTTGTAAATCTTATGCTCTGATACCAAATTTAACACCCCACCTCCCCCAATGCCACTCTTGCAAGGGCACTGGCTTCGGGGGGCGTTAAACGAGGTAAACATGCCACAAGACAGGACATATAAGAAAAACAGAGTAGTAAAGCAACGGATAAAACTAACATTTCAAAACCATAGTCAAGTTACATCAAAGTACTTGGTCATTTTTTTCCCACAAAACAAAGTCTAGAACATAAAGTGAAAACTGGAAAAAACATAAAGTAACTATCCCCAAAGTATAATAAAGCCATAGCATGCTCAAGTCCAAACCGTACATGAGCTATCCAGAAAAGCAGCTAAAGATCCAGGTAGGTACCAGTGTTCCCACCCTGCAAACCTAGGGGGGGAAACGGAAGAAAAGAGGTGAAAGAAAGCGGGTCAGTCAAAAAGACTGGTAAGTCCTATCTACTATTAGTATAAAAACTAATAAAGTTAACAGGACATTTAAAGCAGAGATGAAACATAGGGTGACAACTGGCATGGTGAAAAGATAGATCAAGTGTGGCATCGCATATACAAGGTTAGGTTGCACTAAGTGTGTACTAGTAATCTCTGTCAAGTATCAACAAGAGAAGATCCCTTGGCCCAATCTTGGCCCAATATCCCGAGATGACTTAGTTCAAGGTCCAACAACACGGTCTAGTCGATCGGCTCCCTAAAAGCCTAACTCGTCAAGTGTCGGTGTCATACGGCCCAATCACGAAGTGTAGTCAAACTGTGCTAGGTCCACCCTGGGGTGTATCAAGCCCTAGGGTGCCAACCACGGACACAAATCAAGCACGCACAGTCTAAACCTACGAGTGCCCGTGTCTGCTTTTTCAACTCCGGACTATGTGCACGACCATAGTCCGCCTGAACCTACACCGGCGGACCTACTCAGCCGTCGTTTTGGTCGCTTACATGTCAGCCCAGTAATCGTGCCCCACCCTAGCCTAGTCCCTAGGGTATCATGATACAATCAAGAGGGTTACTGGTAAAAAGGACCACGTAACTAGGGTTTCTAACGGGTTAAGTGTGGTTAACCCTACCCAATCAAGTTGGTTAAGTGTACCCAAGGGTCATGACTTAACCCTATCATGTGGCATTAATTAATTTAATGCACCTAACCTCTCACATTAGACCTTGTTGTGGTTACTAGTTAAACCGGGGGGGGGGGGGGGGCGGGGGTCCGGGTAGCTTTACACCACAACTTGGTCTAACCTCGGGTTTCAAGTGCCACATGACCAACTACTTACATTGGGTCCTATTGCTTGTAGCCACTAGTTAAGCCGGTCGGTTCCAGGTAGATTTATGCTACAAACTCAACCCAACCTCGAGTTGGCCATTCTCATGTTTTCTAGAAGTCATGTCCAAGTTCATGTTTCAAGCATAATCACATGTCATATTTCATGTCATCTTTTCAAGTCATGTTTTTATGTCATTTTAGTTTACCCATAACGTAACCCCATCGCATGTAAGTTCGCATAAACGCAAATAGGTCTCAAAGGGGAAACTTAGAAGCATGACATAATTAATAAGGTTTGGGGCACAAGTTAAACATGGTAGCATATGAGGCAAATGCGTTCATAAACTTGCATATTACATTTAGGCCTCAAAACATGCATGATATCAACTTTAGCAAAATAGATGAAACATGGTGATAAATGACATAGGATGATAGCAAGTGATTCACATATAACATCATATGCAAGATAACATAAGGTTTATGAGAGATCATAAACTTGCATGTTACATTATAAGCCTCAAAACATGCATGATATCAACTTTAGCAAATAGGTGAAACATGATCATAAATGTCATAGGATGATAGCTAGTGATTCGCATATAACATCATATGCAAGATAACATAAGGTTTATGAGAGTTTCTATGTTGCTTTATGCAACATTCCTAATCAAAGCTCATAGCTTTCTATGCATAAGGTCAAGGTGATAGCTTTACAAACATGCATAGAATAAATCTATGCATAACATGATAGAATCAAAGCACATATCATACTTAGGCCTAAACTCAAACTTGCAACATGTCATATTTAACTTCATAGTTAGAATCTAAGAGTAGTATAGGGCTTACAATGCTATGAAGACTTGTAAAATAAAAATAAGATTGAGACGAAGCCACTAGCAACTCTAAAACTCCCAAATGATAAGCTTCAATGAAAACCCTTGAGAAATAAGAAGAAGATCCTTGCTTTGATGAAGAAAGATTGAACTTTGGCCTTAGAAACTCTCAAACAAGCTTAGGAACTATCATATAAATGGAGATGGAGGCTATGACAAGAGGGTGGAGGCCATGATTAAACATTTGGCATAGTTTAGTTGTAGGATTGATTTATGATGATTTAGGCTAGGTATTAGGGTCCTTTTATAGAAGATTAGGTTAGGCCACCGGATTAACCCTAATTCAGATCTGGGCCATCAATTCACGTCACTAGCCTCCAAACATGTCTTGAGAAACAAGTCAGGTGCACCCAGGCCAGACTGGCCGACCACCCAAGTCGACAGGGGTGTCGACTGGGCAGTCGACACAGCCTGGGGTGTGTCGACTCCCAAGTCGACTCCCCAGTCGACTTGGGGAGTGGCGGGATCTTTTCCCGCCTACCCTGCCCAGCTGAATTTGAAATCTGTTTTTAAATTTGAATTTTCTGAAAACTTCTATGGGCCTTAACTGGGTCATACAGACTCCGATTTTTGAAAATTCAGACTCTATTTCGCGTATTTTTCCGAGACGAACGCAATGGCACAACCCGTTTCCCTTGATTCAGATATTATCTTTGAATTCTGGCTTGATTTATGTTATTTCTTGTTATTCAAAATATGAGTTGTTACAAGAGTGTTCAACATAAATTCTACTATATGTATATATATGTACTGGGATGAGACCCGTGCTCCGCACAAGGGCAGATACTCGTATTCACTGAGTGAAAATATTAATTGGAAAACGTATGTTAGCTTGCTTTGTGAACAGGCTACCCAAAGCCAAGGACTTACGAACTTACATTGATTGGAGATCACCTGGATGGAGCGATAAAAGGTTGGAAAACTTGAATTATACATGCAAATGTCACCGGATCGGATCGGATGGGAACCCCCCATTTGAATCGGATCGGATCCCCCATTCGGATCGGATCGGAGTGCCCCCTATCCGATCTGCCCATTGCCTACTGCTTCATAACGTGGCCTATTTTTTAGCCTGCAAAAGAGGAGCTACCATCTCCAGTTCTCCCCACGTTCTCCACTCTCTTATAACCAACTCCGAAGCCTTCCAGATGCTGCCATGTGTACCACTAACCGCTCACCAATTCCAGCCTATAAATACATCATAATACAGCAAATGGAAGGGACTTTGGCCGGATGGGAACCTTATGTATTTCGGCCATGGCTGCCAACGAAGAAACTCCATCTTCTTCAACAAAATCAATGAATTCAGAGAGCATTATTCATTGTAATCGAGTGATTGAGTGTCTGTACTCATTGTAATCATAATTTCTAAATGAATTGAGAAACTATGAAGTGGATGTAGGCTTGTTAAAGCCGAACCACTATAAATCTCGTGCCTTTGCTTGATTTTCTACGTTTTAGATTGTTATTCTTCACAAATTCTAGACAATTAGGTGTTAGAGCCATTTTTTGGTCTAACATTTTGGTGCTTTCATTGAGAGATGAAGATTCTCAACATATAGGGATTCTCCATTCTACTATTGGATCGCCAAGTCCGATGAGGAAATCCTGCAAATTCTACTCTTTTTTTAACGGCTTTCCAGTTTGAAGAAGTCTCTGGATCGGATGCGGGTGACCAGCAAATCGGATCGAGTTGATGCAGAATCGCATGGCTTCGGTTCGGATAGCCCCACTCAGTTCGGGTCGGGTCCGACCCGACCCCACATAGTTATACACTGAAACACTGGAACTAGGAATAGCAGCATCAGTTCGGATCGAATGACCAGGGGTCTGTTTCGACCCCAATAAAATGCAAAATTCAATCCGACCCGAACCGCAGGAGAAGACCCGAACCGGCCAGTTGATGATGCTCCGATCTGGCTTGGAGGAACTAGTCCGATCCGACCCAACGTGAAGACATCTATGAACCGCAACTTGAAGCCACGATCCGATCCGACCCGGTATGGCTGTTTTTGGGAAAAAAATACATTTTTAGATCATTTCAGAAAAGGCTCCATCTTCCAAAATCGAAAAAATTGTGCGGACCCCCACCGGCGCTGCTCCCAGACCCGCTGACGGCCTAGCCTTCGGCTCGGAGCACGGCTCGCCTTCGGCTTGGCATACATTTTAGCCAACAACAGTTATCAAAGCTTGTCAATGAAGATTAAATGGATAGTCTATGAATATCCCAGTAGATGGCAATGACTGGGATTCTTCCTAGAGCCGTGACAGCTACTTACAACAGTAAGCCGATGCGAGGAGCTATCGATTAGATTCAGCTTGCT
This sequence comes from Allium sativum, assembly GCA_030737875.1. NCBI lineage: Eukaryota > Viridiplantae > Streptophyta > Magnoliopsida > Asparagales > Amaryllidaceae > Allium > Allium sativum. Next base: position 440,596,240 of record CM060912.1, read on the forward strand.
ATCAATGATAGTATACAAGACAATGCTTGTCCTATAGCAGCTTCCTCTTCCATGGCACTGATGGTGTATAGATTTCACCAATGTAACTGATGTTGTTCCCTAACGAGTAGTGACCAACTTATTTATTTACTTAAACATGTCCAATCGGTGGAGCATCGAATGACGGTTAAATGGAACAGTCCGATCACTACTCCAAAGATGATTCTTATGATCTTAGTGACCATGATTTTCAATAATGGGATGCCGGAAAGTAGCTAAGGATCCCGACATCCCAAAGCTACACTTCAATTGTATGATGTGATGAATGAAATGTGTTATGCAGTTCACCTCTCGAAGAACTTGGCTAACCTTTGTAATGGTTATTTGCTGTAAACCACATCGAGGAAGACTGATTTCCATCGAATAAGGGTTAGATCAACATATTTTAGTGCTCTAAATTATGTACTAGTTGAACCACCATACGCCATGATTGGACCTATGGATCCTCTCCCGGATTATAGCAACTTGACCGCTCACCCGCCACCATATGACCTTGGTCAAGTCATGAGAGCTCGAGATTAAAGCAAATATGAATCAACTATTAGCTCTCTGCTTCTTATTTCCGTTGTGACATAATGCATGAATATTACTTGAAGTCTCACAAGCTATTCTATCGTATTCAAGCTTAGCTGATCATGGTCTATATCAACCAGCTCCAACAGAATTCAGAGCTTACATTGCGCCCTAATTGTGATAACTAAGTTACTAGGAGAGCCTGCTATTTGGCTGAATGGAATATACTTCGTGATAAAGACGGCAGGGGACCCAAAAACGCTTCCCCTCCCAGTGAGATGGAGTGTGAAGGGGGCAAGAAGGCGATTCAAAGGAGATGCAACCTCGTCATTCGCTTACAGTATTTACCTAACTGCCTTTGTCGCTCCAAGACCCCAATCAAGGTCTGTTCATTCTCGGGATTGCCATCCCATGATGGTTTAAAAAGATGTTCATCACCAGCTACAGATTTTGGCAGCCATGGCCGACAGAGATTATCGAGGCAAAATAGACCTGCAAAGAGCATGCAATGCCATTTTCGCATAAGATGATATTCATTCCTTTAACAGGATTACTTTTTAACCATAACTCTTATATTTTCATGCTTTATGAGTTATTTATGTAATTAACTCAGATGAAATAATATGCGGATGGTGTAGGTACCTAGGATTTGATACCGATCAGACTTCTAACACCCCCATATAGAGTTATCGAGCAATATCATGACAAGCTTGACTGAAACGCTCGTTTACAAGGCCACGCCCTCCGCCTAAAAGAGGTTGTATAGCTCAAGGTGGATCTAAGATGACCATCCACTCCTAGACTCACACTGGTAGAGCTAAAGATAATTATGCATTGACTTTAGCATTTCAAAGTCAGAATCTGATTTCAGATAGATGCAATTCGACTGTCTACATGGCTCGATCCTATATTTGATGCCACCAGACTACATGAATCCAAAAAAAGGAGGCAGCACTGCCCCTTGACATGCTTACTTTTCAATCATGCAATTTACTTTTACATGCTTCTCGAATTATTGACATAACTAACTCATGCGATGTGAATGATGCAGGTACCCGAAATTCGGTGCCAATCACTCCTCACATGGATTGATCAGAGGAACGCAGAACCTTGGCAAACATTTCCTGATTTTTTGCCCAACTAACTCTAATCCTCAGAGCTTGGATAGATGAATGAACCTAGGACGAGTGTGAGGGGCACTCCAGGATTAAAGACCAATCGATCCATGACTCTAACTCTCATGATTTGAGAGAGCGTTTAAAGGACGATACTACAATGTCCGACCAAACTCCATTCCACGAGTCGACAGGACAAGAGAGACTTTATTATTGCAAATGGCCACATCTACCCATGAATCAGTGATTATGAGGTAACACCTCGGCAATTGTGATCCGACCGCTTGCCCAAAAAAACTCCATCCGCCAGAGTGAAGCATGGAGTAAGGACTAAAACCGAGTTTGAGAATGACACTCGATACGGTGGACTCCCGCTCCTGGAAATAGAGTGTAGAAGGAGCGCCGGGGCGAATGATGCGACTATTCGCCTAAATAACTCTAACCCCATGAATTGAGGAAGAGTATAAAGGACGGGAAGACGACGTCCATAGGGCGTGAAGGTGCACCACGACTAAAGACCGCATTGACCATACTCTACCCTTGGCATTCGACGGGAGAGTATAAAGGCGCTAGGGACAGGCGCCACAAGAACTCCTATCCTGCAGAAGGATCGGGGAGTAGACTGAAAGCTGAGTTCGAACTCTATCCTGGGCATATGACAGAAGAGTATAAAGGCATGTTGATTAAATGCCATAAAAGGGCTCCTACCCCGCTGTAGTATCGGGGGCAAGAGTGAAAGCTGAGCCCGAGCCCTATATGTCCGAACATGGGGGGAAATGCACTGTCGATCCTAATCAATCTCGAACAAGCCCTGGCCAGGCACTTTACTTGCGATTGATTGGGGGGCATACTCACACATCACACCCTATGATTTACAAAGGATAATAGGTCAAGAGCGCGAGACCCACACTCGCAACAACCGCAGCAGTCCAGTGGAAAACAAACGAAGGTCTACGTCCAGAAGGCTGAAGCTTATGCCCAAGGCTAAACTTCTCATGCGACTCAAGGCGACAACCGAAAGGAGGCCCTAAGAGTGATATATCAAATCAGCATACACACCCATGTGTGACTGACCATAGCCCCAGTGCAACGACGAGTGCCACCTCGCAAATACACTAAGTGGAAAATGCGATGACTCGAGCACTTGGATAACTCAATTGCTTATGCTTTGAAGGCAATGTTTCTTTTCCATGAATCCATGTCTAAATTTAAAAGGCCACTTGAGGACCACGAAATGGATGTAGAGTGAACGTCCATTTGCTAGTCCCGACCAACTTCCCAATTGAAAGACCCCAGATAAGAGGGGACGCCATTACTTTGACTTCTAGCTTGCAAGGAAGTAAATCACCAAATACTTCTACTCAAGGGCTAAGAAGAAATAGAAAATTTTCCATGCTAAGGATATTGGCGTAGAAGGTGCTAGGAACAAAAGAAGTAAGCAGACTTCTTCTTACAATGATTCCGCAGCATGTCAGACTAGATATGAAATGGATGGTGCCATTGTTGAATTGAGAACCTAGATGCTCGGCAAGATGAACTTCTCCGGGAATGATAGAAAATGATGGACAATTTCCTTACTCGAATAGATGGAAGGCTGAGCAAGTATGATTTGCTCACTGGACCGAGCACTATGGGAATTCAAGTGACAATGAACTTGGCTCAAACACTCCCTGCTCCGTGGTCCAGATCACATGAGACCCTAGGACAAGTTGGCAACGTCGTTTTGAATGAAACAAGGTACAATTAGCCTCCTCCTAGACATGTGCAACGTGAAACTTCTGACCGTAACATTTTAGATGAAAACGGCGACAATGTAAGAGCCACTACAAACTTAAATGGAGCCTAACTGGCCTCTTCTCCAATTAAGATGAATGCTTCAAATCCAACTCAACTCCCATATGAATCTTTCCATTCCTTAATGTTAGGGGAAAGTGGAAGCATTCGAGGTGACTATAATTTGAACTTACAACCACCCGACATCGATCCTTATAGCTTGGAGGGGAGACCAAAGAATACCATGAGCTCAACATGAACAAATCATTTTGTTTTGAACTATAACTCACAACTTGATGAGGGAGTATGAATTCAGAGAAGACATGGATTTATTGCTCACTGCATAGCAAAGTCCCCGTGGATGTGGGGCATAGGATTCAGGTTTCGAGTAACGTAATTCGACTATCCTCCGACTTTATGCGCATTCACTATCATCAAAGTTCCGCAAGATCCCAGACTGTGACTAAAAGAATGACTCATCAAGAATAACCTACATACGTCCAAGTAGTGGATCACCATCCAAAATTAACAGACAGAAGCCTAATTGATGGCTATAATATATACGGAACCAAGAAGCTAGAGATCAACTTCCATTCACTTTAAGAGTTCATGCTGGGGCACCAGCGCTAAATTGGACAATTGGCAACAACTTCTTAAAGATGAAGGCCAAATTCCAATATTAATTGATGCTTCACTAGAGGCAGCCCACCTCAAAGGCAACATGAGCAACGTCAATCAAAACTCTTTTACACAAGCCATCAGGGATTTCAGCAATTCCCTGCACTTCAAGCTACCATTTCTGGATCTTGACTTACATTGTCATAGAATTTTTGGTGGCGTGCTTCTGAATTGATCAACCTCTGAAATGCATTGGTCATTTGCTCAATTTACTCAAACAAACGTCTAGCGAGACCCTACATTCATTCCCCAAAAGATTCGATGCAGTAGCAACATCTGTAGATCGACCTGGACCATCTATGATGTTGATAGCAGCAATACCCGATATTCTGGATAACTCAGACTTCGAAGTCTCTCCGTAAATAGACCACTTAAAGGCCTTGGCAGATTCACCTCTGGAACACACCTCAGGATCTTTATATCATGAGATTTTCCCTGAAACGTTGATGAATTCTATCCGGAGATAGACAAATTCCTGCAACAAGAGGATATCTATATTGAAATGGATGTTCTCAATGTTTTCATGACAAAGAAAGGAGCGTCATCTGACTCCTAAAATGATCAAGACAAAAGAAAAGCCCCGGAAAACACTGACAGGAATGTATAATTTCGGAAAGAAACAATTTCATTGATCGATCTAGCAATCCTGATTGTCAAGCTCAATGGGACCAAGAAGGAGGGATAGACTCAACAATACTATGACAACTATTTCGGGTAATGCCAAAGCATGAACAAAGGAGGTCAAATAACTCCCTAATAGCGTTCGCTCACTTTCATGATTGACAAGCTTACTCAACTCCATGGTTGATGCAAGTAGAGTATCTAAGTTCACTGTCACTCGGTGAGGCAATTTTCACTTTCTGACTAAAGAGATGGAATAACACTGGCGTGAACGTTATTCGACCATTCACATATACAACTATAACGCTTAACGACATAAGAAAGAAGTACGGAACAACACGGGTCGACCAAGATTGTTGAACCTACAGCTCTAACCTGATGTGAAGAAAGAAAGTTTAAAGGCTAGAAGACTAGATATCCGATTGACCTAGTCCAATCCCTAACGATGCTGGGGGCATAAGCACTGACTTCGCTCATCTTACACTGAGTGAGCTAACTAATGGGTCAAACATGACTTCAAGGACTTGATCCGCAACTGCATCGAATGAAGAGTGTGATAAACTCGTCTGCTACCTTACGATTGTGATAATCCTACCAACTACTGACTTGCATATTTTCAACATCTCGTGCTGACTCGTATGTGATCACAAAATTGCAAAACGATCCGGAGCGTCATGGATTTTGGATGCATTATTGTTATGATTCGATGTAATCGGAGAGCCCTAGATTAATATTCTGATATCGAGATAGTCCAAATCTAAGCACAAATGATAAATACATATGCCAATTCTAAAGCAATATATCACAATAAGCCAGATGCTAGCTCAAGGCCCGAAGATTCTGATACTGCTCTATGACTTGGATGACTACCCCATACATTGACTCGACCATAAAAGAAAATTAGACTCGACCATGAACTTGAATTGTGTAAGAAGACGACGTCGTTTGGCATTAACTTGTGCATGTACAATCTCACACGGGAGCCAACGATCCTACATGACTTATGATGAAGGAATTCAACCTCTTGATTCGACGAGGTCTAAACGATTACTTAATCATCTTGACCAGTCAAGCCATGGAATTTGGCCTGATAAACATCAATGGAAGTAGTGCGATATATGATAAGTCGTTTATACATGAAAAAAATCCATATGACGGAACTACTCAATAGAACACAACAATCTGATAAAGCCTCCTCAAAGGTGGATGTCGTTCCAAAAAGATTCAGCTCGACCTATTCAAAGCACATCACATCTGCGATAAGATGTACTTTGGGGGAAAAAATGTTAGCCTGCTTTGTGAACAGGCTACCCAAAGCCAAGGACTTGAATACGAACTTACATTGATTGGAGATCACCTGGATGGAGCGATAAAAGGTTGGAAAACTTGAATTATACATGCAGATGTCACCGGATCGGATCCGCCCCCCTTTTGGATCGGATCCGATGGGATCACCCCCATTTGGATCAGATCGGATCCCCCATTCGGATCGGATCGGAGTGCCCCCCCATCCGATCCGCCATTGCCTACTGCTTCATAACGTGGCCTATTTTCTAGCCTGCAAAAGAGGAGCTACCATCTCCAGTTGTCCCCATGTTCTCCACTCTTTTAAAACCAACTCCGAAGCCTTCCAGATGCTGCCACTTGTACCACTAACCGCTCACCAATTCCAGCCTATAAATACATCATAATACAGCAAATGGAAGGGACTTTGGCCGGATGGGAACCTTATGTATTTCGGTCATGGCTGCCAACGAAGAACCTCCATCTTCTTCAACAAAATCAATGAATTCAGAGAGTGTTATTCATTGTAATCGAGTTATTGAGTGTCTGTACTCATTGTAATCATAATTTCTAAATGAATTGAGAAACTATGAAGTGGATGTAGGCTTGTTAAAGCCGAACCACTATAAATCTCGTGTCTTTGCTTGATTTTCTATGTTTTAGATTGTTATTCTTCACAAATTCTAGACAATTGGGTGTTAGAGCCAATTTTTGGTCTAACAACGTATAACTAATTTTTGCTATATTTTCGGTTTGGAGCCAAATGGAGTTGTTTTGGCGATGCGCGAAATCTAAAGGTGAACCGATAAAATAAAATACGCTGTTTTTGCAAACAGAGTCCGTTTTCAACGAAATTAATTTCATTGAGACAAAAACGTCAAGACATGCGTATGTTTTCGTTGTATAAAGTTCATGTATATCAGTGAAAATTTAATGATTCGCGTAAAATAACGGTAACTATATAAAATAAAAACCTACCCTAGTTAAAACCTTTTCCATATCAACCTGAAGTATAAATGTACACATCGGTTTTAAATACGTGTCTACTTTACCTACTTGAGTCTACTGAGTACAAGCGCCACCTTGAAACTTTATAAAAAGGGTGCAGACTATAAGCGGACCTATCCATCCTTCCATTTCAACTAAGAAAAAGGATATTTTTTGTTGCCTATACAAACCCGTTTGCAAATCCCTGAAACAAAATACGTCCTCTGTTTTGCCGACATGTAAATAATAAAAATCTCTGCCATTTGCAAGTGTTTTCTGCCATTTGTTTCATGGGAACAAAGCTTTCTTCCGAATGTACGCTTATGTTTCTTTTGTCCAGCTATATATATTTGTCACATTTTAAAAGCTACAAACTGACACACTCTTTGTTTCTTTTTCATGCCACATATAAATTTCTTATCACTGAATTACTGCAAACCCAACATGAACCTATATGTTTTCGAAATCTTCACCCACTCTAACGTATAAACATGCGAAAGGAAAACACATTTCAGCCAACCAAGCACGTGAATGTACCATGTACCCTTGAAATGAAATACTACAGCTACGCCATCCCGCTATCTTTTCAACTGAAGTGAAAATTCATGGCGTCGGCCTATAAGCCTTACCCTACGTTGTAACTCCATGAGAGACTTCGTTCTTACCTCTTTTCTTTCCACCTTCTATAAATACGGGAGAGCCATTTCCATTTCTTCTTACTTCTTTATAGCAGACTTCTGTTCTTTTTCGTGGCCATTTACAACTAAGCAAAACAAAACATTTCTTCAGCATATTAAAACTGAAAATCTTCCTCCCACAAGAAAAAGTGGCTAGGTCTACCTCAGTATAAAACACAAACCCTGTTCACGCAATAAAATGGAATTGCCATGGCCATCGTTTCGAACTGGAAAACAAAAGCTCTGGGTTAGTTCGTGTTTTGGGTGCTCTACGAGTTCATGTAATACGGTTCCTCCCTCAACTATTCAAAAACAGCTATCCTAACATACAAAATTATAATGGCAGAAGAAGCTGTTCACATGAGTGGTCGAGCGATGCGTGTGCTGCGGAGGAGGGATTTTGTCGAGGTCCAGTTGAATGTAGTAAGAGGTGGCAAAGGTCGGTGCTAGTAGCTCGTCGATGTAGGATGTGGTTTTGTGTTGTGGATGGCATGGCTTTCGTTTGAGTGAAGGAAGCATTCAGCGTGGGATCAGGTACTGTGAAACGGTGCAGCCTGATAGGTGCAGTAGTAAGGGATGGCCTGGTTCAGTTGATATGTAGATAAACGGGAGGCGATGGGTGTTGTTTGAGCGGGTGTTGAGAAAATGCAGAAGCACGGTGGAATGGAGGAAGCCATATGCATGTCAGGCGGTGTTTACAAGTAGAACGGATAGTCAGGAGTATGGTTGCATGGGGTATCTAACACTAGGGTTTGAACGCAAATCATTGGTTTTGTGTCACGGTCCAGTTTGGACGTGAGTTTCATGGAGAAGCATGGATTGAGGACCTTTAAACGGGGACGAGCACGTGTTTGTGAGGATGGATAGCATGAGCAGCATGAAGGGGGAATGGACTGTATAAAATGCAAAGGATATATTGGCGGTGGTGAAATGCTGATGGAGACGCTGGTCGGAGACTTTGGGGGCGGTGAAGTTGAACAGTATGTGAAGAGAAGCTCGTGGCCTATTATGCAACAGTTGGAAGATGAACAGTGCAAGCCTGGTGAGTTTATAAAGCAGTTGATGCGCCTAATTACGATTTAAATGCCAAACTTAAGATTTATTTTGCGTAATCAACATAAACTACTAATTAATTAATCATATATGTTAATAACAAATCATTAAAATGTCATTTTTTACAATGCCTAGATAATGGGAAACACGTGATTTTCAATAACATGTTTTAATAGATTATGATACTTCTCATTTAATGATCACCATGTATTAAGGTGTTAGGCAATTTACTGTACTTCTTATTTTCAATAGAGATGGGTATTGGATTTGAAAGTAGCAGATGATAAAAGAAAGAAACGAGCCTAAATTAGGTTATAATATACTACTACAGTATAAGCATTATAAATCTATACAAACGAATATTTTATTAACAAAGCCTAGGAATTTGTTTAATGTCTAACCGTTTTCTTAAACGGACCTAATCATCTTTAAGTATAACTAACGTAAGTGGGTTAATAGTTAATATATACTATGATATTAGAGTTCATAATTATGCCTAAATTATATATTAAGTTCTAACAAGGCCTTAATTAAGTCTAAGCTACCTAATCTATTATTTTACAGCGTAAACAGTTCATGTTATATAATATACCTAGTATAGATTCACGTGGCCATAAGCCGATGTATATCAACATGACTATTCTTTTTATTTACGTGTAACAATGGTTTTATGTTTCAATTCTTATGAAATTAACGGTTTGATTCATGGGCCAAATTTATCCTTGGCCAGATCTAAGTTAACGAGGAAAAAGATAAATTAATTAAATTATAATTAAATAATAACTATTTAATTTAATTGAGGATGTGACTAATAATTGTAACGTACTCATATATTGTCATATTCAGATTAAACAGGAGACACTGGACCTTCTTGACAAGCATTTCATTCTAGAACAGATTGAACGGAGATTGAAGCAGTTGGAGATTTTAAATTAAATTGAACGTATGTTGAACTTAATTAAAACAAACCATTTAAACGACAGATAGTAATCAAGGTGAGTTCAACTCACTTAGTTTATTCTGTTTATATTCTATATGAACTGGATTTTTATTTTGTGTGCAATGTTCGCTAATGGTTGATGATTGAATGCTTGAATGGATGTTGTTAACTGATTATTGATCGATTATTGACCGTTGAATAGTTAAACTATTTATTTCCGTTTATTATATTGTATTAAAATCGAAATAACCATTGTGATGCAGGGAAGGACAGGTTGGAGGGATCCAACCGGATTCCTGAACATGTTGTTTACTTTGTACAAACTGTTGACCAATTTGATTGATGATTGATTGTTGAATCTTGTTCGATATAAATAAATAGGCGTTATTGGTTGAGTACTATCAGCTGATGGCCAAGAATGGATCGTTTTATAAAGATGAATTTACCGTCACGTAATTTAATAGAAATGAAGTTAGAGAATTTTTTTTATAACTAAAAATAGATTTCGAAATCTATTATATATATATATATATTATTTTTAAACAAGAGTTCATTAAAGGAAATGAATAATTATTTATATTTTTATGTTAATGAGTTCTATAAGTAAATGAGCAAAAGTTAACCAAATGGTTAAGGGTTTAATTAATTATTTCAAATAAACAATTAAACACAATTATTTAATGTAATTAAATGGTTAAGTATTTTATTATTTACAATGACCTTTAAGAAGATTTACTATTTTATTAATAGTAAATATTGAAGTAAACTATTTGATTCAAAAGATGTTAAACAAATGGCAAGGAGTTAATCCGTAAACGAGATTTTTAAATAAAGTATGAGCATGAATTTATAAGGTGACTCGATGTGAATTTATAATAGTGTTTTCAATGAAATCAAGTAGTTTTGATATATCAAGTCCATGTTATATAAAAGGAAAAATATTGACCTTTTTAGTGAAATTTTTTTGGAAGAAATAATATTGAAACAGAAATGGTGATAAAGGAATTTAAGTTGACTTAAATGGAAAATAGGAGTTAGGTTTTTATTTAGTTCCTGAAGGGAATTCTTTAAAAAGGGGGAAAGTTAAACATGATTTAAGATAAGTTAAAACCGAATGGAAGTTAAGTGTACTGAATTTGATTATAAAGGAGAGAAATATTATGAACTGAGTTTCGAAGGATTTTAAGCTTAGTAATTTGGAAATGAGAGTTGAGAGAGCGGTATTCCAAAACGTTGGAATATTTAGAAATCTAATTAGCAACTGTTTAACTTAAGAGGGCAAGGGATGTTGTATGTCAAACCAATGAATCCACTTTATTTTTCTATGGATGAATGGTTGTTTTATTTTGATAGTTAAATAAACGACTATCAAAATCTAGCCAACGACATTTGGTATGGAAAAACCGGGATCAAATTTATATTCGAAAACCATTCCGACCAGCAAATACGAAAAACGTTGAAGATGCTGATCAAGAAGGAGCAACTGAAGACCGTGAACCTTCTTGAGCGGAAGGATTACTTATCGAATATTCTCTGCTGCAACACAGAGGTATCCTGACGTGATTCGGTCGTAAATGAGATTTTGCGGGTTTGTAAGGACTGCTCGCTACTGATCCTTTTGATGCAGTAGGAGGGTGCCTTCGGTTTGTCCATTCCCAGGACAACTTGTCTGGACGAATGTATGACAGAGTGTACCTAACGAATCACGTACGGTTGATCTCTTAAAGGTATTATGTTTGGTGGCGAAGAAATTCATTTCTCTTAGCTTTTATACCTGTAGTATTTATAGGAAGTCGATTAGTGATTTGACAGGTTTAACGATGTGGCATTCAAAGTGAATGGTGGACAGGTGTTTTAGAAGAAAAAAGTAGCCTCAGGCCTCACAACCAGGAAATAACAAAAATCGGGCAGGCATCATGGCTAGGTGGGTCATTCCCAAGCAGGGTGTGTTATCACCAATCTAGGGAAATTCCTTATTTGTTCTTCTTTCGATTCTGTATCTCCGCGGATGTGCAGTGGGCCCTTAAATGATGCAGTGTGATAATACATTCACTACACTCAAGTTAAATGAATGGGCGTTCATGTGTGGTCGGGTTGCAAGACGTTCTTGTTGAACCCCGGTGTGTACCCTCTAGAGTACACTCATCGGAAGGTGGTCCCATGCCTTTTCTAGTTGGAATCCAATCTCCAATAAGCGCCCGCGGTTTTTTATTGCAGACTATATATGTAGAGTGTGAGATGCAAGCGTTCTACTACTAGGTTATTTATTTGATTTACATCACTATTATAATATCAGACTAGTATTGATTTCAAAGATATTTTGGTTATAGTAAGGTAAAAACCATTTGTGTTTATGTGTGGACTGGTCTTACTTTTACTTTTCTTTCAAAGGGTTTCAAAGTTAAGCAATATGAATGTTATCTATAACTTAGTGAGTTTTACTCACGCTAGTTCACCAGACTGATCCATGGCGTTTGTAATGTCTCAGGTCAGCCCGTGTTACAGGTTCAGTTTATCGGATGATGTGAAGTTCAAAGACAAGATGGAGAGTCCAGATGTATGAATATTTATTCCGCTGTGCAGTATATGAGGACAGGATATTGTAATTGTCCATATTTGTCTGTTGCACTCTGATGTATTTAAGTATATTTATTCAAGTTCTTTATAAATATTTTCTATACTAAATTTTGTTCCGCGCGATGTGAAACTCTGTGTGGTGTTGATTCTTCTTCTTCTATTCTAATAGTTCTATCTTATCTTTCTCACCCTCTAACTTCTTTCTCTCAATTTCTGCTTCCCTGTATGATTTGGGTTGACTGTGGAAGTTAAATAGAAGTTAAATGTCAGCCTGAACTGTACGGAAAAGTGGAATGTTACAACGTGGTATCAGAGCTATTGGTTGAGTAGTAACCTTGGCTCTGTGTGGTAACTCAGGAAAGATAGGGTTAGTAATACCCTAGATTGAGTTGAGTATATATACATGTGAGTGCGTATTTGTAATTTAAATATAAAGTTGTTTTTATATTGTTTTGGTAAAGCAGGTAAATAAAATAATTTTGCCCGAATTTATATTTTCATATAAAAAGGAAATAATTTTTCTATAGTATAGTGGTATTGAATGTTTGGTTGTTTGATTGATTTGCTTGAAATTTAAATTAACTGAAGAAATGGAGATACGACCTAAACTTAGTTAAGTGGAAGTAAATCATTAACCAATTGAATAGAATCATTTCCGAAATAAAACTGAATGAATCAACCCTATATTTGTAACCTTTATTATAAATTGAGTTAAATACAGAATCCAGAAGGACATAGGAGTTGATCTGGTTATGGATATTGAAGTACATGTTGGAAGATGAAGGGAAGTTAGTTGATTTGCTTGGAAACTGAAGTTGAGTTGCCTGACAAATAGGTAAACGTTAATATATATTGATTAGTTAGTGATTGATTTCATATCCCTGAATTAGGTAGCCATTTGGCTTTCGATTTTCTTTTGAAGTTGAGGCCAGAATGGCAGTTGTCATTGTACCGATCGAACCACGAAAAGAAGGTGCTGGCAAAACTTTTGAAAATCTTTAGGAGATATAATTTATTGTGATGATAATCTAAATATAATAATTGGTTCAGAGTATTATTCTTACCTTGTAATTTGGAGGACGAAATTCTTTTAAGGGGGGAAGAATGTAACGTCCCGGATTTTCCCGTCATTAAAATTAGAATATTTAAATCTGCTTATATATTATATGGGAAATATAATGGATTTCATGTCAAATTTATTTATCAAAAATGAAGTTCGTGAAAATTGGTATGGATTTAGAGCATACAACCTAAATTCTACTATATATATATACTGGGATGAGGCCCGTGCTTTGCACACGGGCAGATACTCGTATTTACTAATTGAAAATATTAATTGGAAAACGTATAACTAATTTTGGCTATATTTTCGGTTTGGAGCCAAATGGAGTTGTTTTGGCGGTGCGCGAAATCTAAAGGTGAATCGATAAAATAAAATACGTTGTTTTTGCAAACGTAGTCCGTTTTCAACGAAATTAATTTCATTGAGAAAGAAACGTCAAGACATAGCGATGCATACGTTTTCGTTGTATGAAGTTCGTGTATATCAGTGAAAACTTAACGATCCACGTAAAATAACAGTAATTATATAAAATAAAAACCTACCCTAGTTAAAACCTTTTCCATATCAACCTGAAGTATAAATGTACACAGCGGTTTTAACTGCGTGTCTACTTCAACTTCCCGAGTCTACTTAGTACAAGTGGCACCCTGAAACTTTATAAAAAGGGTGCCGACTATAAGCGGACCTATCCATCCTGCCATTTCGACTAAGAAAAATGATATTTTTCGTTGCCTATACAAACCCGTTTGCAAATCCCTGAAACAAAATACATCTTGTGTTTTGCCGACATGTAAATAAAAATCTTTGCCATTTGCAAGTGTTTTTTGCCATTTGTTTCGTGGGAATCCAGCTTTGTACCGAATGTACACTTATGTTTCTTTTGTCTAGCCATATATATTTGTCACATCTTAAATACTACAAACTGGCTCTCTCTTTGTTTCTTTTTCATGCCACATGCAAATTTCTCAACACTCAATTACTGCAAACCCAACATGAACCCATATGTTTTTTGAAATCTTCCCCCACCCTGATGTATAGACATGCGAAAGGAAAACACATTTCAGCCGACCAAGCACGTGAATGTACCACGTACCCTTGAAACGAAATATTACAACTACCCCATCCCGCTATCTTTTCAACTGAAGTGAAAATTCATGGCATCGGCCTATACGCCTTACCCTACGATGTTACCTCACGAGAGGCTTTGTTCTTATCTCTTTTCTTTCCACCTTCTATAAATACAGGCGAGCCATTTCCATTTCTTCCTGTAGAAATAAACTTAAAACTTCCACTTCTTTATAGCAGACTTCTGTTCTTTTTCTTTTTTGTGGCCATTTATAACTAAGCGAAACAAAGCATTTCTTCTACATATTAAAACTAAAAATATTCCTCCCACAAGCAAAAGTGGCGAGCTCCACCTCAGCATAAAACACAAACCCTGTTCACGCAATAAAATGGAATTGCCATGGCCATCGTTTCGAATTGGAAAACAAAAGCTCCGGTTTAGTTCGTGTTTTGAGTGCTGTACGAGTTCATGTAGTTTGGTTCCTCCCTTCACTATTCAAAAACAGCAATCCTAACATACAAAATTATAATGGCGGAAGAAGCAATTCGCATGAGTGGTCGGAGCGATGCGTGTGCCATGGAGGAGGGATGTTGTCGGGGTCCGGTTGACTGAAGTAAGAGGTGGGAAAGGCCGGTGTCAGTAGCTCGTCGAGGTAGGATGTGGTTTTATGTTGTGGATGGCATGGCTTTCGTTTGAGTAAAGGGCGCGTTCAATGTGGGATTAGGTACTTTGAAATGGTGCATGCCTGGAAGGTGCAATAATAAGGGATGGCCGGGTTCAGTTGATATGGAGATGAGTGTGAGGGATGGGTGTTGTTTGAGCGGGTGTTGAGAAAATGCAGAAGCACGGCGGAATGGAGGAAGCCATATGTATATCAGGCGGTGTTGACAAGTTGAACGGATAGTCGAGAGTATGGTTGCATGGGGTCTCTAGCACAGGGGTTTGAATGCAAATCATGGGTTTTGTGTCACAGTCCAGTTTGGACGTGAGTTTCATGGAGCATCGTGGATTGAAGAACTTTGAACGGGGACGAACACCTGTTGGTGAGGGTTGATAGCAATAGCAGCATGAGAGGGAATGAACTGTGTAAAATGCAAAGGATAAATTGGCGGTGATGAAATGCTGATGGAGACGCTGGTCAGAGACTTTGGGAGCGGTGAAGTTGAACAGTATGTGAAGAGAAGCTCGTGGCCTATTACGCAACAGTTGGAAGATGAACAGTGCAGGCCTGGTGAGTTTATAAAGCGGCCAATGTGCTTAATTACAATTTAAATGCCAAACCTAAGATTTATTTTGCATAATCAACATAAATTACTAATTTAGTTAATGATATATGTTAATAATAAATCGTTAAAATGTCATTTTGTAATGATGCCTAGATAATGGGAAACACGTGATTTTCAATAACATGTTTTAAAAAATTATGATACTTCCTATTTAACGATCACT
The DNA here is from genome assembly GCA_030737875.1 of Allium sativum. Lineage (NCBI taxonomy): Eukaryota > Viridiplantae > Streptophyta > Magnoliopsida > Asparagales > Amaryllidaceae > Allium > Allium sativum. The sequence continues at coordinate 440,612,075 of CM060912.1, forward strand.
ATATGTTGAGGTGTTAGGCAATTTACTGTACCTCTTATTTTCGATAGAGATGGTTACTGGATTTGAAAGTAGCAGATGATAAAGAAAGAAACGAGCCTAAATTAGGTTATAATATACTACTACAGTATAAGCATTATAAATTTATACAAACGAATATTTTATTTAACAAAGCCTGGGAATTTGTTTAATGCCTAACCGTTTTCTTAAACGGACGTAATCATCTTTAAGTATAATTAACGTAAGTGGGTTAGTAATTAATATATACTAAGTTATTAGAGTTCATAATTATGCCTAAATTATATATTAAGCTCTAACATGACCTTAATTAAGTTTAAACTACCTAATCTATTATTTTACAGCTAAACAGTTCATGTGATATAATATACCCAGTATAGATTCACATGGCCATAAGCCGATGTATATCAATGTGACCATTCTTTTTATTTACATGTAATAATGGTTTTGTGTTTCAATTCTTACGAAATTAACGTTTTGATTCATGGGCCAAATTTATCCTTGGCCATATCTAAGTTAACGAGCAAAAAGCTAAATAAATTAAATTATAATTAAATAATAACTATTTAATTTAATTGAGAATGTAACTAATAATTATAACATGCTCATATATTGTCATATTCAGATCAAACAGGAGACGCTGGACCGTCTTGACAAGCATTTCATTCTAGAACTGATTGAATGGAGATTGAAGCAATTGGATATTTTTAATTAAATTGAACGTATGTTTAATTTAATTTAAAGAACCATTTAAACGACGAACAGTAACCAAGGTGAGTTCGACTCACTCAGTTTATCCAGTTTATATTCTATATGAACTAGATTTTTATTTTGTGTGCAATGTTCGCTAATGATTGATGATTGAATGCTTCAATGGATGTTGTTGACTGATTATTAATCGATTATTGACCGTTGATTAGTTAAACTATTTATTTCTGTTTATTATATTGTATTAAAATTGAAATAACCATTGTGATGCAGGGAAGGACATGTTGGAGGGATCCAACTGGATTCCTCAACATGTCGTTTACTTTGTATAAACTATTGATCAATTTGATTGATGATTGATTGTTGAATCTTGTTCGATATAAATAAATAGGCATTATTAGTTGAGTAATTATCAGCTGATGGCCAAGAATGGATTGTTTTATAAAGATGAATTTACCGTCAGGTAATTTAATAGAAATGAAGTTAGAGAATTTGATTTATAACTAAAAATAGATTTCAAAATGTATTTTATATATATGTTATTTTTAAACGAGAGTTCATTAAAGGAAATGAATAATTATTTATATTTTTATGTTAATGAGTTCTATAAGAAAATGAGCAGAAATAAACAAATGGTTAAGGGTTTAATTAATTGTTTCGAATAAACAATTAAACACAATTATTTAATGTATTTGAATGGTTAAGTATTTTATTATCTGAAATGACCCTTAAGAAGATTTACTATTTTATTAATAGTAAATAATGAAGTAAACTATTTGATTCAAAAGACGTTAAACAAGTGACAAGGAGTTAATCGGTAAGCGAGATTTTTAAATAAAGCATAAGCATGAATTTACAAGGTGATTCGATGTGAATTTATAATAGTTTTTTCAATGAAATCAAGTAGTTTTGATATATCGAGTCCATGTTATATAAAAGGAATAATATTGACCTTTTAAGTGAAAAATATTTGGAAGAAACAATATTGAAATAGAAATGGTGATAAAGGAATTTAAGTTGACTTAAATGGCAAATAGGAGTTAGGTTTTTATTTAGTTCCTGAAGGGAATTCTATAGAAAAGGGGAAAGTTAAACGTGATTTAATATAAGTTAAAACCGAACGAAAGTTAAGTGAATTGAATTTGACTATAAAGGAGAGAAATATTATGAACTGTGTTTCGAAGGAGTTTAAGCTAAGTAATTTGGAATTGAGAGTTGAGAGAGCGGTATTTCAAAATGTTGGAATATTTAGAAATCAGATTAGCAACTGTTTAACTTAAGAGGCCAAGGGATGTTGTATGTCAAACGAATGAATCCACTTTATTTTTCTATGGATGAATGGTTGTTTTATTTTGATAGTTAAATAACCGACTATCAAAATCTGGCAAATGACTGTTGGTATGGAAAGACCGGGATTGAATTTATATTTGAAAACCATTCCGACCAGCAAATACGAAATACGTTGAAGGAGCAATTGAAGACCGTAGATCTTCATGAGCCGAAGGATTACTTGTCGAATATTCTCTGTGTTGCAACACAGAGGTGTCTTGATGCGATTCGGTCGTATGTGAGATTTTGCGGGTTTGCAAGGATTGCTCGCTACTGATCCTTTGGATACAGTAGGAGGGTGCCTTCGGTTTGTCCAGTCCGACGACAAATTGTATGGACGAATGTCTGACAGAGTGTACCTAACGAATCATGTACGGTTGATCTCTTAAAGGTATTATGTTTGGTGGCAGAGGAATTCATTTCTCTTAGCTTTTATACCCGTAATATTTTTAGGAAGTCGATTAGTGATTTGACGGCTTTAATGATATGGCAATCAAAGTGAATGGTGGACAGGTGTTCTAAAAGAAAAACGTGGTCTCAGGCCTCACAACCAGAAAATGACAAAATCGGGCAGGCAGCATGGCTAGGTGGGTCATTACCAAGTAGGGTGTGTTATCACCAATCTAGAGAAATTCCTTATTTTCTCTTCTTTTGATTCTATATCTCCGTGGATGTGCAGTGGGCCCTTAAATGCTGCAAGGTGATAATACATTCGCTACACTCGAGTTAAATGAGTGGGCGGTCATGTGTGGCCGGGTTACAAGACGTTCTTGTTGAACCCCGGTGTATACCCTATAGAGTACATTGATCGAAAGCTGGTCCCATACCTTGTGTAGTTGGAATCCAATTTCCAATAAGCGCCCGTGGTTTTTGATTATAGACTATATATGTAGAGCGTGAAATGTAAGCGTTCTACTACTTGGTTATTTATTTGATTTACATCACTATTATAATATCAGACTAGTATTGATTTCAAATATATTTTGGTTTTAGTAAGTTAAAAATCATCCGTGCTTATGTGTGGACTGGTCTTACTATTACTTTTTCTTTCAAAGGGTTTCAAAGTTAAGCAATATGAATGTTATCTATGACTTAGTGAGTTTTACTCATGCTAGTTCATCAGACCGATCCGTGGCGTAATGTCTCGGGTCAGCCCGAGTTACAGGTTCAGGTTATTAGATGCTGTGAAGTTCAGAGACAAGCTGGAGGAGTCCAGACGTATTAATATTTATTCCGCTATGTAGTATATGAGGATAGGATATTGTAACTTTCCAGAGTTGTTTGTTGTACTCTGATGTATGTAAGTATATTTATTCGAGTTTATAAAATTTTCTATACTATATTTTGTTCTGTGCGATGCGAGACTCTATGTGGTGTTGGTTCTTCTTCTTCTATTCTAGTAGTTCTATCTTAGCTATCTCACCCTCTAACTTCTTTCTCTCAATGTTCTGCTTCCCTATATGATTTGGGTTGATTGGAAGTTAAATGGAAGTTAAATGTTGTCCTGAACTGTACGGAAAAGTGGGACGTTACAGTATAGGACTTGGTGTGGTTTTGATGCAAGAGGGAAGGGTAGTATGTTGTGTAGGTAGACAACTAAGAGTTCATGAGAAGAACTGCCCTACCAAAGACTTAGAATTATCTGCCATAGTATTCGCGTTTAAGACTTGGCGCCATTATTTAATTGGAGAGGAGTTCAAATTGTACACCGGTCATAAATCTCTCATGTACTTGTTCTCGCAGAAGGATCTTAATTTAAGGCAACAAAGATGGATGGACTTCCTAGCATCCTATGATTTTGAGATTGCTTATACTCCTGGCAAGGTTAATGTGGTGGCAGACTCATTGAGTAGGCAGAGGATGACTTTGAGTCCTCTGTTTGTGGAGAGGAAAATCTTAGAGTTTATATCGACTTTTGTTTTTAGACCCTCCACCAATTTTATACCTGGTTTATTGGCATCGTTAGAGGTACGAGCTACTATGTTGGACCAAATAGGGACTTCGCGGTGAGAGGACCCAAAGCTAGCAAATATCTTGGATAGGCTCAGTAGATGGGAGACTTCTAGTCACCTCAGTAGATATTCCATGGATGATAGAGGGTGGTTGCGACGAGATGGAAGGCTTTGTGTTCCCCGAGTTGGGAGTTTGTTGAAGACAGTCCTTAAGGAAGCTCATCATTCTAAGATGACTATTCATCCAGACGGTGATAAGATGTTAGATATATGAAGAGGGTTTTCTTTTGGGCTAGAATGAAGAATGATGTGGCAGAATTTGTTTCTAGATGTTTGATTTGTCAGTAAGTCTAGGCTGAGCAAAGGAAGCCCGGTGGTTTACTTCATCCTTTGGAAGTCCCACAGTGAAGTGGGAGAGCATCTCTGTGGATTTCATTGATGGTTTGCCTAGATCAAGGAAAGGCAACACCAGTATTTGGATTATAGTGGACAGACTTACTAAGAGCACTCATTTCATCGCTGTTAAGAGTAAGAGGATGGCAACATGGTTTGCAGCAGTTTATCTTCGTGAGATAGACCGTCTACATGGAGTACCTTCTAGTATTGTAAGTGATCGTGACCCCATATTCACTAGTGACTTTTGGAAGTGCTTGCAAGAAGCATTAGGTACACAGTTGTGTTTGAGTACCGCTTATCACCCTCCGACCGATGGACAGATGGAAAGGGTGAATAGAGTTCTTGTGGATCTTTTAAGGCTGTGTATCCTAAACTTCGGAGGGACTTGGGAAGAGCATCTTCCTTTAGTAGAGTTCTTCTACAACTACAGTTATCAGGCTAGTATTGGCATGGCACCCTTCGAAGCATTATACGGACAACCCTGTAGATCATTGACTTATTGGTGGGAATCTTTAGAAAGGCTTCTACTTAGACCTGAGATGGTTAAAGAAACTTCTGAAAAGATTGATCTAATCCGCAGGCGCATGAAGACGGCTCAGGACAGGCAGAAGTCCTACGTAGATAGGAGAAGGACTGACATTGAGTTCGAGGTGGGAGACATGGTTTTCACCAAGGTTCGTAGGGCCATTTCCCTTAACAGAAAGGATTGGCCAAATGGCCTATAGTGTAAAGTTACCAGAGAGACTGTCCGACGTTAATTAGGTTTTCCACGTTTCTCATTTAAGGAAGTGCTTGCATGATACCATAGAAGTAGTTGAGCCATGTATGCTTGAGGAAGTAGAAGTGGAACAGGAGGCGACCGTTAGACGAGTTCCTACCCGTATTCTTCGGTCAGAAGTTAAGAAGCAACCAGGAAGTCAAGTTGATGAAAGTTCAGTGAGGAGACAACCAAAGAGGATGCAACTTGGGAGACTAAAGACAAGATTCGCGCTTCATACCCTTTTCTTTTCAAGGGTATGTCCTTAACTTCCTTTCCAAAGTTTTTATACATGCTTGCTTCTATCATTTAAGTATATCCTATCAATCGAATCTTCAACCTTTCGGTAGAAGTAACATGGATGTAAACATGTGTTTGAGACATGTTATGTTTGATGGATGCAAGTGGATGCAAGTGTTTGCTTGTGGTTGCTCGTGGATGCATATACACACATTAGGCACTAGATCAGCTCAATCACTCTCATACTGCATATGGATGCGTGTGCATTTTTTTCTTTTATGGATGAGAATGGGTGGATCATCATATAGATGTTGCATTTGGATGGATGATTGTGCACACATATAGAACTTACATGTTATACTATGATTATATGCATACATGTTGGATCCATGGCACTAACATACATTGTATTAAGGAGGTCAACTGAATACGTGGACCACCTAATCTTTCGAATCAGTATAGGGACATATACATACACACACACCCCTTTGCATATGTTCATAGAATTAGAATTATTTTAAAAACAATGGATACCTGTGATTGATAGATGAGTAGATGGATGATGGATGTTAGGATATACATTCTTCTTAACTTGGAGATTTCGGAGACGAAATCCTTTAAGTAGGGGAGAATGTAACACCCCATAATTTTATAACACATTAAAATGATAAACTAAGGAATACTTAATCAAACATTGAGAATTAAGTAAAACAGGCTGCATCATTGCGTTCGTCTCAGAATTCTTCTTAAGATAGACCACAAATTTGCGTAAAACGGACATTGTATGAAGAAGATATTAAGGTTTGAAGTTTATACACGTATAAGACATTTATATATAAATAAAACTATTCCAGAAAATCAAAATCAGAGGCGGGAGAATTAGGTGGGAAATCGACCCGTTAGGGGTCAACCCCCACCCTAAGGGTGTCGACCCATGGGTCAACACCACAACAAGGGTGTCGACACCCTTGTCGACCCCTGCCAGATCTGGGCAGAATTTAACCTCTGAATGTGGACTTGTTTCTTGACTAGGTTCGTTAACCCTAGACTATAAATAAGACCTTAATCCCATTGTTTTATACATCTAAGTCAATTGCGACAACGGGATACTGTCCCAACTCATAATAAAGTAGCATATTCTTCTCCAGCAATAAGTTATACGTGTTCAGAGATCTGTGCTTTAACATCTACAATCAATCTTCTGTTCTTTAGATCCAATCATAGCGAGTCTATGTTATTTTTATATATAAACACCTAAAATGTAATCTTGACATGTTTATACGTTTGGATTTAAGCCTATGTTTGTTAGTAATCTGAATCACAATAGATCTTCCATTACTTGTATATCTAATTTACTGATCAGATCTCATATGCCTATTCATGATATCCCTATTATGTTAGTTTGCCTAATCATGTCCCCATATGCCTATTATATTGGTTTACCTAGTCATGTCACTATGCCTATTCTGTTAATATGACCAATTCTATCATCATATGCCAGGTTTTATTTACTATGCCTATTCTTGTTCTCTTCTCTCCCTCTTTCCCATTTTATTTTTATAGCCAGGCTACCTTCGATCCTAGGCCTATCGCTGAAACACGTGAACGCACGAAATTGGAAACAGTTGGGAATGATTAATTTGGGGCATAATTCATATTGAAAAAACATGATTGGGAATTTTGGGGATAATTTGTACCTTGAGCCAAAACTTAAGTTTTGGGGGTATAATATATATCTTGGTCTAAAACCTTAATCTATGGCATAACTTGTATCGTAGATTGGACGGGATTTGGGGCCTTATAAACATGAAAATTTGTTAGTAATGAAAATGCCTAGATTCACAGTAATTAGAAACTGTAATCGCACTTAGACACGAGGTTAGATTACACTTGTGGTAGAAGTCTGCCTGGAACCGCCCTGCAAATCCTTGGACCACAAGTGGTGAATCTAGTGTGAGGGGTTTAAGTGAATAAACTTATACATGACGATGATAAGACACGAGATTAAGACCGCCTTGTGGAATAAGTCTGCCCGGACCCAACTGGCATACCCAACATCCACAAGTTGTAGGCTTAATGTGCGAGGTCTAGTGCATTAATAACCATAAATGGATGAATGGTGATAAACTTATAATACTTAACCTGTTGAATCCATGAGGATGGCATGAACCTATTAGCTTGAGCAAGGGTTAAGTAAACTTGATTGAATCAGTGGGAGGGTAAAGTAAATCTTGGGGAGGTGGGTAATATTTATATATATAGGCCCACAAACTTAACCTATGGGGTTATGCAATCTTGTTAAACTAGTAGGCATAACCCATTGAAATTTTAGTAGTGGGGATACATGCTTAGGGGGAAGCTTGTATCATCTGGTATGGGGCCCATTTCAGTCAGTAACCCATCTTGGTATCGAACGGGGAACCCCGAACTAGGTCGGGGTATGGGCACGCTTACTGAGTTGATTATAAGAGGTCACTTAAGTGAGGGTGTTTGATGGCGCATTCCAATGGAGTCATGTGTATGCATGGGTCTGCTTGTTAAGGAAGATAAGACACTGTGACATCTGTAGATATGGTTTGTGCACATATTGTAAACAAAGGGTTGCTACTTTAGGAAGAGATACATCCTACCGTGGGGCTAGCATAGGGTATCTATGAGTTAGGAAGCCGATCGTTTGGGGGTAGTAATTGGGGTACATCTAGTCTTGCTTGTTTAGGAGCCTATTCTTGTCGTTGGGGGTTAACACCTATCAGTTCTGTTGGGCTATCTGTTATTTTATAGGGCAAAACCTCTTACCGGAAGTACACCTAGGTCTACCATCTTGTACTTGTTGGGATCATCTTGTTCTTGCTATACTAATATTGGTGTAGAGAAAAGTATTAGAGAAGGTCAATACATGTTATGTTCTGTTTATCCTGTTTACCTTACTATTCCTACCTTATGACATTGTTATCTCTCTCTCCAACTTATATGCCTGTCATAATGCTTTTACTTATTTATATTCTAAAAGTAACTGGACTTGTCAAATTTTATGTCTGACCTATTTTGTTTCCTTTTCTTTCTCTTCTGTTTCCCCCCAAGTTCTCAGGGTGGGACTACTCAATCTTGATCAAGATTCTTCTTCCCTTCTACTTGGAGCTTCTTAGATGCACTGCTTGATTTCGTATCTTCTCTATTATGGCTATATTTTGGGGATTATGCTCTTTTTATGTATTATTGTACTATAGTGATGATTTTGTACAAGGAAGAAGTTTTATGTTTCAGTATTCCAGACTTATTGTGTAATTGGGTTTGAACCACGAAGTTTTGCTATTAAATAAAGTTTAAATTCCACTGTTATTTTATATCTGTCACGTAATGTTTCTATTACTGTTTACCTATAACGCTTCACGAAACTTAATGCATTCTGATAAATAGTGACATTAACGGATGTGGGGTGTCACACTATGGCAAACAAATAAGGAGCAAATGAAGCCCCTTATCTTATGCCTCTGCTACTACTAATATGACCCTTCGGAATGCCATCAATAAGAACAGAGAATGTGCGGATAGATATATTGTATTTAATGATAGCAGTGATCTTTCTGGGGAAGCCCATAATTTGAATTGTGTGAATGAGGAATTTATGATTGATCTTATCATAGGCTTTATGTAAATCAACTTTAAGGAAAAGTTTGTTTGTTTCCATCTTATTAATGTTTCTGATTAATCCATGAGCTAATAGAGAATATCATAAATGCTCCTTCCTTTAACGAATGCACTTTAATACTCAGCAATAAATTCTAAAAAAATGTTATTAATTCTATTGCATAGTACCTTTGATAGAATTTTGTAAATAAGATTGAAATATGCTATTGGCCTGCAATCTTCAATTCTGGAAGGATTATTCTATTTAGGAATAAGGCAAACGAATGTGTGATTTATTTCTTTAAGTATTTTACCAGTCTGAAAAGCTTCATGTATGGCTTCTAACAAGTGATTTTTTAGATCTTCATAATGCATATAGAAGAAGCATCTCTCAACCCATCTGGCTTGGGACTAGCATCACTAAGAATGAAGGCCAGAGCCTCCCAAATTTCATTAATGGACACTGGATCTCTGAGCTTTCTACTGCTGAAATCATTCAACGATCTTCTGTATTGAATACTGGGTAAGTCACTCTCTATTTGTCCAATATATAAGTTAGAGTAATATTTGAAAACTTCCTCCTTTATCACTTGTTATTGTTACTGGGAGATCCAACCTGGTAAAAACATAGCATATTAGAATTAATACTTTTTTGATAGACATTTTAGTGTAGAAAAATCGGTGCACTCATCCCCTTTAGTAATCCATCTTTCTTTAGTATTCTGCTTAAGCTCTCCAGCCTTAATTTTATGAGCATCCTTTAGCTCACCTTCATATTGTAATAGGCCCTCCAACTTCCATCCTCTTCATCCAATTTTGTAAGAAGACCTTCGCATTTATTCTGCAACTTCGTAATTTTGTCATTATCTTTAGGTCTAGTTCTTTACCACTCGTTCAGGATCAACTTGACAATATTGAGAATGTGAATGAGTTTGTAGAAGCGAGACCCTTCTACCAGATGTATTGAACAAATGTTAACTACTTCATCACAACCATCTAAATGTGGCCAAGAATTGCAAAACCTTAACGGTTTTCCTTTAGTGGTTGCTTGCTTCTCAGTGAGCTGTATATGGAGAGGACTATGGTCGCTAGGTGAGTTAGGCAGAATGATAATTGTGATGTCTAGGAATATATTTACACAGTCAGCATTAATGAACACTCTATCTAGTTTGTATGATATTTTATCACGTTCACCACTTCTCAGGCCCATGTGGACTGGTTCTAAAAATCCGAACGCGACAATGCAGGAGTTGAATTTGGCTAATTGGGAAACTCTCAGTGTAAGCCTCTATTTTTCTCATGACTTTCTAGAACTGCATTGAAGTCACCAATAACTATCAATGGGCCTATTATGTTATCACTAATGTTCCTTCATTTGTTCCATAGAACAAGCCTTTGTGAATCTAAATTGTTGGCGTAGATAGCAGTAACATATAGGACCAACCCCCATTGGTTAACAGTTCATATGGTAATTTGTTATTTAACTTTCTCAGTGAGTTGAGTGTTCCAAACGAACCGATTCCATATGAGCATGACTCTACCCTTTTCACCAATGTCACTATTGTTTGTAGTATCCCATTCATCACCCATACTCATGGCGAAGTATTGCATTCTCTCATCAATGAATTTATTTTCCAAAATGCTCATTATAGAAGGAAGAAGATTCCTTCTAAGATTATGGTGGTCTAATTTACGAGCATCATTGTTTAGACCTCTAACATTCCAACTTACTATAGACATTTAGAAGGTTAAGAATTACTCCTCAACTTCCTAGGATGGTTATCTTGTACATTGGATTCAGTGTTCTTACCTTTGGTCTTTTTGAAATCAGTGTCATATTTTTCATTTGGCTTGGTGTACTTCTTTGGGGGAGTTTCTCCATCTGATGGGTCAACCAATGACTCTATCTCAACTTGTGTTTTGGGAAGAACCCTGTTGTTTTTGTGGACATTCATCCATAGAGCCATGGCTCTGCTCCGCCTAATCCTGCACTGCTTAACAGTAACAGAATGAATCTGACCTGGGGATGACTGTAAGTTATAACTAGTAACTGACGGGGGTGCTTCAGATAGTTATGTGGAAGCTTCACTGACAAGTTCCACATGTTTGCCGTGTGTATTTATCTGTATATGTAACTCACTAGCTGGGCCTTTTCCTTTCTCTATCCAAACATGTATAACTAGTTTGACTGCATCTTCACATTGGTTATCCGTGTAGCTAAAACACACACACCTGGAACACTTTGGTGGACACAAACTCATACTTTATGTCTTGAACAAAGATATTACCCTTAACATCCTTGGCATGCACTTGGTTTTTAAGTTCACGCTAACTGTGATATCCAGTAGGACACGACATATTTTAATCATTTTATGTTCCTTGTATTATCGTCCATTGCTATAGGTTCACCATCTTGACTAGCTAGTTTACTGATGCCCCTGGCATTCCAAAGCAATAAGTCTAGGTTCAACAATCTAATCCATATAGGATGATATTCCAACATATCCCTTTCCAACCTGAGATTAGGTTCCCATTTTTTTATAAACATCAATTTACTATCCATTAACCAAGGTCCACCATCTAGCACTTTTTTTACAATCTGCTTCTTTATCAAACTTGATCACATACAAACCATTTTCACAAGCAAAAACATCCAAAGTACCAAAGGATTCCCATTCCCTTCTAATGTATGCATTTAGATGAACGTAATAAGGTCTGTTACCCAAAAGATAGACATAAATAGCATTATCCCAAAAAATATCTAGCCTTATTGAAAACCTTTTCATCTAGATCTGCATATTCTCCTGATTCATCCACGATAGGCTAGAACTTTTCTATGCTGCCATCTATTTTGGTATTGCCTGCTAGGCATCAACCCACGTGCGTCAGATATTCATATTAAAATGTTGATTTTGTGTCCCCGCACCCATTTATGTCTTCCTGTTCGTCTTCATTCCTTGGATCTGATGATAGTTAGGGTTTTAAGGATGTTGAAGTTGACACCACCTGCATACATTTTTTTCCTGACTTCTTTCCATCCCTCTTCCACCACCTTAGAATCTCTAGGGTTCTGAACCCCATTTTAGTGCGTAGTCGCCATCATATATATATATATATATATATATATATATATATATATATATATATATATATATCTTGATATATATACATATATACGCGTATATCAAATCATGCTTCAAATTTTTTTATCAATACAAACAGTAGCACAGCTATTATAATGGTTTCCCTCACTTTGAAACTCAAGAATGAATTCTGATGAAGCGAAATTATGTCCAAAATCATTTTCCAATGACGAAAGTAGGTTCTCCATCTTTAATTTATTTTAGAATGTTTCGGAAAATCCTTTGAAATGTTTTTGTTTGAAATACTTGTATATACTACTAGTATTATTTTTCAAAATATTAGAAATTAATTTCGAAACTTCTGAAATCAAACTCTCAAGTTTTATTCAAATAATATTTTTAGTAATAAAAATGTATCTCCTCATTTTATTTCATGATCTAGATTCATTAGGGTTAATTTAATAAATAGTTCCTATTCCAATGGTTTAACATTATCAACTTATTAATATATTTAACCTATACTCTTCATTAGTTGACATTTTAATTATATAATCTTAAGTAACTATGATAATAACAAATTTAATGTTCAAAAATGAACATTTATTCGTCAAAAATCCATTTAACTTTCATTAGTTTAATTATATATTTCAAGTCATTACTATTTCAAATATCTTCTAGATCTTGTTTATCATAATTATGATGGGATACCTTAAAAATCCTTTTAGTCAAATGTTACAAATTTTCCTTTAAGGGCATTTTTATACGATGGTAATTTAAAAAAAAAAATTGTTTCAAATTAAATAGTAAATAACTTAGCTATTAATCCACTTATAAATTTATACTTAAATTTGTTGGATTAATCTAGGAAACTCAAAGATGAATTTTTGAACAAGATAAAGATTTAAACCTAAGGCAAACCTTACGAAGAGAAGCTTATCAAGGAAAATAGATTCAAAGGAGGGGTAATTCATAATTATTTAAATCTAAAAATAGTTTATATTTTCAAAATGTGCTTGATCTCTCAAGAATGATTCTAATGGTGATTACACACAATCTAGGTTATTACTACCTTATCTTTAATGGGTTTAAACTCCATATGCCAAAGTGTTTATTAAACCAATTCTTTAATACCAAATTGTAATGACCTGCTATTTCCAACCGTTTAGGTCGATAATAAAACCAACTCTGATCATTTGAAACACCAGATTGTTATTGCTATGGGTTTTAATAAGAATCAATCACAGGATCACAAACACAATGCAATACAATATCTCATGGCAGAGATTTACGAAATTTAATATATGGAAGGCTAATGCATAAATTTTCCCAATACATATACAACTTACTAGAATTAAAGGATAGAGATGATGTCTTCAAATCTCCATCTTCGAAGGTCAAATCTCAAACTGTAATACTTGGTCTGACCCGAGTGTAAAGAAAAACAAGATAACCAAATCAGGACTAACATCTCATATAAGTAAACTTAGTCAAGTTTAATGTTTACAGAAGTTCAAAACACATAAAGAATATTGGGTTTTCATTTTCTTAGGATCCATAGGGATTTATATAATATAATATGTTATTTCATCAAGGTCGTTTATAGAAATCATACTTTAGTAAAACAATGATTCGTGGAAAAATTATAAAATGTTTAACTTCACCATATTTTAGGTTCAAACCATTATTAATGAATTCATATCAAATCTATTATTCAAATCTGTATCCCATATCTTAAAACTCACTTTATCTTAACCTAATAAGTTATTACAACAACTTATTTGTTTCACCATATTGATTTCACATATACATTTTTGACATTGGTCTGACTTAAACAATATAATTTATTTAATTTAACAAAGTCAAACTATTGAGGTACTTTAAAGTAAAACAATATTCTAGATTATCATAACTTGATAAAATTTATAATGCTAAATTTATATCATATCAATTTATTTATTCATATTTTTATAAATCAATTTGACTTGATTTAATAAAATTTATTAAAGTTATATTATTTAATAACATAAATCCATAACCTCGAATATATTTGGAAATTGGTTCAACTTAAAATAATTCAATTCATTATATAAGTCAAATAATTACTTTCCACTTTACATCAAATTATATATCTCAAAATGTCATTCCTTAATCCGTTTAATAATAACTTAATGAAATTCTAATCTTAACTTTATCCTTCAGATTAATTATACTAAAGTTATAAAATTTAAATCTTATAGATATCCTTATATAAAAAATTAGATTCTTAAAGTAAAGTTATTTACTTAAATTATTGTTCAACACAAATTTCTTATATATTAAAATTTAACTTCCAACCCATAATATTAAATTAAACTTCATACTAATAATAGTTTCATATTTTATTTTATTTTCCATTGCCCTAAAGCTAGTTACAATTCAATTTTTACTTATCTTTAAACTTAAAGTATTTACCAATCTATATTTATATTTTATTAAATTTCACACACATATATATATATTAAATTATTTATTAATTCACTTTATTATATTATATTATTTAAATTCCATATATTTCAAAAATAAATAATGTTGTGTTTAGAAGTCTTTTTTATATTCTATAACATTTATTACTTGTAAATTTGATTTTAAAAATCTAATTTGATTTAAATATTAATTAAGATCTTTATTAAATTATATCAAGTTTAAGTTTTATATAAAAACTTGATCAAAATTTCAAAAAATATATTTTAGTTTCAGATCCTAAAATCTGTACAATCATTTGGCTATGTATTATTTCAACCCATAGTGATTTTCCTAAATCTAAGGAATTTGGCGTGTGAGAAAAAATAAACATACATTTCAGAAATCGCACATAAATCGACACATACCATAACAATCACTTATGTAGTTTTGTGTCATATATGTCATTAGTGTGTGTGTCATATGTGCATAAGTTACATAACAAATAGTTGTGAATTTTCTAAACAATCCTAACACTAAATATGTCGTTTCAACGGTGTTAATTTACTTAAATGGAAATGCTAGTCGTGAGTGAGTAAACTTAGCTTTTTCTATTGGAATGAAGAGGCATGAAAACTGGAATGAAAATAGGAATCGGCATGAACACAAGATTCCAAGCAATGCCAAACACGAGCTACACCCAAATAACACAAGCAAGCTATACAAGACCACAAACATGCCTAGTAAACTACCATGCAAATCAGCGACAAAAATACGAGTCAACTCTCATAAGTTGTGACCAATCAAGATCATATAGCAAACAGAAATCCTCTCTATCTTTTTTCCAAAGAGGGGGAAGAATGTTTTGGGCCGAGGGATCCCGAGTTTGGAACATCCGCCAGGGAGGGTAGCTCGGCTAGGTCAAGTGATGGTGCAGACATCTTCAGGTCAATGCAGAGGGGAAGAGGTTAGTGAGGCAGTGGGTCAGGTTCAGGAACTTAGGTCAAGGAGCTTTCCATTAGTGTAGAATTATTAGAAGAAGGAGGCATAGACAGGGTGGCTACCGGCTTAGGTAGCTGTCAGGTCATCTGAAGCACCACTAGTGATGGTGGCGATGTAGTAGGGACAACACAGTTTAGAGGTGGCATTTGATCAAACAGGTGGTGGGTATTCGATCTGGGTGGATTTCAGAGAGAGGGACGACTTGCAAGTGATGCTTGCATAGATCTTGGCATCGTAGGTGATGGGCTTGTTGTCAGTGGGTTGCCGGAAGTAGTTTGGATGAGGAGGTCGGACTGGATGTTTGCTTCGTCTTTTTTTCCTTAGACTCAGGTTTTGCATTAAAGGGAGAAGATGGGTCTTTGGTTGTGGAGTAGTGCCTGGCCATAGGTGAGAGGAAATCTTTAAGGGTGGAGGGTACGATGTTGGCCAGTACGACACCCTTAATGGTGGCTGGCTTCGGAAACGCAGGTGACGCAAGGAAAAAGAAAATTGGAGATTGGTTATTGGTTTTACAAAAAAAGGAGAATAATCCTGCTATTTAATTTAGGAGTTGTTTAGGTTTTTGTATAAATTTCCCTTTTCATTGATTTTGAATTTATTTTCTTAAAAAATGGGAAATAACCATGTGGGAGAAGAGACGGGAATGATAGGAATGTGGCTTCTGTTTTAGACATGTTGAAATAGGTGTCAATGACAATATTTAATTCTTAATGATTTATTGAAACGTTTAACTGAATTGAAATGAACAGAACAACCTATGTATTTTACTACAAAATTCATTCCTTCTCTATTTCTAGTTAAACGTGTATTAAATATTGAATCTCACAATTTAATTTAAATTTTAGATGTTAACATTAAGTACGATCTATTGGTTGTCGCAACTACAAATCGATCGCATAAATTAATGTAAACAGAGCAAGTGAACTTAGAAGTTTTCATTATATAAATTATTTAGATCACTACTAATTAATGTACTCAACTTTTTTTGGCAAGGCAAGCCGGATTACAGTGGTCATACCACTTTTATTCAAAATAATGAAACAGGTGAACTGCACATGCACAGCTCTGCTAATAGCTGGTAAAAGACCGGTCACGAAAGGGAAGCTACATAAAAAAATAGATACAAAGATGAAACAAACTACAAAGCGTCATCCCCAGAAACATCAACCTCTTCGTCAATGGTATAAGGGGACATAAAGTCCACATGAGTGCAAATAATTCTAGTTATATTC
The DNA here is from genome assembly GCA_030737875.1 of Allium sativum. Lineage (NCBI taxonomy): Eukaryota > Viridiplantae > Streptophyta > Magnoliopsida > Asparagales > Amaryllidaceae > Allium > Allium sativum. Next base: position 440,628,855 of record CM060912.1, read on the forward strand.
TCAACATAACAGATGACTACGGAGAGAAAATGAACTTCCAATCCCAAGACGTGTCCTCCAAAATAATATCGTTATCTTCTCTAAGCTCACCTTCATCCCAAAGCTGCAAATGATGCCCAACCGAGCGGTAGAAAAGACGTCTAGTTTCACCGTCACCACCAGTGAACTTACAGAAATATCCCTCAGTATCAAAAAGCATCCCTATGCTCTCATGTACCCAAGCGTATCCTCATCATTCCAATGTATGCATGTATTCTTAATCGAATCCGCCTTAGACGGGGCAATGATGGGAATCTCTTTTCTTTCCTTCAGAACCCAAATACAGACGGAGGACACGGAAGAGGGATTTTTGGAGGGGTCGAGGCTCCAACAGTGACATCACAAGAACCCACCATATAGCTGATAGCTTTGCAAGTCGTATAGATATCAGGTTTCCACTTGTACCTCACCTCAACTAAATATTCACAATCCTCCAATCTAGCTTTAATCTGAGATGGAGAGGCTTATCCGGAATGACTTCTATCAAAGCCCGGGCATAAACTAGGTTCTTTATGGCTTCAATATTAGTATCAAAGCATTTCAACTTTCCAATGTGGAAGGCTAACAATTTCAGACCTAAAAGAGCTTTCTGGCTTCAATATTAGTATCAAAGCATTTCAACTTTCCAATGTGGCAGGCTAACAATTTCAGACCTAGAAGAGCCTGAAGGACATACAGGACATGAGTAAATTTGGTCCAGACAGGAATTGATAACACTTGCTCTTTAACCTATCAATCAAAGTGTTTCAAGTTGTAACAATGAATGGGCTGCCACCTAGTATAGATATAAGACCCTCCAAAACATGAAGTCGTTCATCAAACAGGGAAAATTTCAAGTAGTGGAGCCTATCAACTAAGGTTAAGTGCATACCACCCCTTAATCGCCACGTCTTATGACATTCAAGATTCATATCCACTCCAAGAGATTTGGAATCCAAGAAAAAACCAACTAATTGATCCTTCCAAAATACCGAAGCTTCCTGAAGCAATTCGAAAGGGGGACTGAGCCATGTTCGATAATGGGAATGTAACAACCCGTATTTTTGAATAACATGTTATAACATAAATCAAGGCAGAATTAAATGTTAAAATATGAATCAAGGGAAACGGGCTATGCCATTGCGTTCGTCTCGGAAAAATACGCGAAATAGAGTCCGAGTTTTCGAAAATCGGAGTCCGTATGACCAAGTTATGGCCCGTCAAAGTTTTCAGAAAATTTCAAGTTCAAAAACAGTTCAAATTTGAATTTAGAATTCAAATTCAGCCAAAACAGACTGGGCGGGAAAATTTCCGCCCAGACAGGTCGATAGGGGGGTCGACACTAGGGTCGACCTCCCCCCCAACCTGGTCGACACTAGAGTCGACCTATGGGTCGACCTCCCTGGTCGGCCAGGTCGGCCTGGTGCACCTATTTTGGTGGCTAGTGACGTGAATTGATGGCCCATATCTGAATTAGGGTTAATCCTATGGTCTAAATTAACCTAATCATCTATAAAAAGACCCTAATGCCTAGCCTAAATCATCATAAATCAATCCTATAACTAAACTATGCCAAAATGTTTAATCATGGCCTCCACCCTCTTGTCATAGCCTCCATCTTCATTCATATGAGAGTTCCTAAGCTTGTTTGAGAGTTCCTAAGCTTGATTTAAGGCCAAAGTTCAATCTTTCTTCATCAAAGCAAGGATCTTTTGCTTGTTTCTCAAGGGTTTTCATTGGAGCTTATCATTTGGGAGTGTTTAGAGTTGCTAGTGGCTTCGTCTCAGTCTTATTTTATTTTATAAGTCTTCATAGCATTGTAAGCCCTATACTACTCTTAGATTCTAACTATGAAGTTAAATATGACATGTTGCAAGTTTGAGTTTAGGCCTAAGTATGATTTGTGCTTTGATTCTATCATGTTATGCATAGATTTACCCTATGCAAGTTTGTAAAGCTATCACCTTGACTTTGTGCATAGAAAGCTATGACCTTTGATTTGAAATGTTGCATTATGCAACATGAGAACTCTCATAACCTTTATGATAACTTGCATATAATGTTATATGCGAACTCCTAGTCATCATCCTATGTCATCTAGGACCATGTATCACCTATTCGCTAAGTTTGAATGTTATGCATGTAACATGCAAGTTTAAATGAACATATTTATGACTCATATGCCACCATGTTTAACTTGTGGCCAACCTTATTACCTTATGCCCTTTTGTCATGCTTTTGCCAAGTTCCCTCTTTTGATCTATGTTATGTTATGCGAAACGAACATGCGATGGGAATGCGTTGGGTTTGGGTAATATTAATGACATGAAAACATGGTTTTAAATATGACATGAACATTGACTTGTGATTATGTTTGTAAACATAATGATGGACATGACACTTAGAAAATATGAGTGTGGCCAACTCGAGGTTGGGTTGAGTTTGTAGCATAAATCTACCCGGAACCGACAGGCTTAACTAGTGGCTACAAACAATAGGATCCAACGTGAGTAGTTGGTCATGTCACACTTGAAACCCGAGGTTAGACTAAGTTGTGGTGTAAAGCTACCCGGACCCGCTCGGCTTAACTAGTAACCACAACAAGGTCTAATGTGAGAGGTTGGGTGCATTAAGTTAATTAATGCCACATGATAGGGTTAAGTCATGGACTACTTGAATACTTAACCAATTAAACATGATGTATTGATAGGGTTAAGTCGTGGACTACTTGAATATACTTAACCAATTAAACACGATGGATTGGTAGGGTTAAGACATGGACTACTTGAATACTTAACCAATTAAACCCGATGTATTGATAGGGTTAAGTCATGAACTGCTTGAATACACTTGACCAACTCAATACATGGTTAGGATAGGGTTAACCACACTTAACCCGCTTGAAATCCTAGTTACGTGGTCCTTTTCAGCAGTAACCCTCTTAGAAGTATCATGGGTACCCTGGACTAGGGTAGGGTAGGGCACGATTACTGAACTGATTGTAAGAGACCAAAAGAGACGGCTGAAGTATGCACCGGTTGTTCAGGCGGACCATGGTCGTGCACATTAAGTCCGGAGTTGAACATGGGCACCAGTAGGTTTAGACTGTGCGTGCTTGAATTGTGTCTGTGGTTTACACCTTAGGGCTGGATACACCCTGGGGTGGACCTTGCACAGTTAACTACATTCCACGATTAAGCCATATGACACCGATACACGACGAGTTAGGCTTATAGGGAGCCGATCGACTAGACCGAGTAGTTGGACCTCGATTTAGGTCATCTCATGATGTGGGCCAGCTTTGGGCCAAGGGATCATTTCTTGTTTATACTTGACATGGATTGGAATACTAGTACACACCTGGTGCAACTTAACCTTGTATATGCGATGCCACACTTGATCTATCTTGTTAACTTTTCACCATGCCAGTTATCACCCTACATCTCATCTCTGTTTTACATGTCCAGTTAACTTTATTAGTTTTTATACTGATAGTAGATAGGATTTACCATTCTTTTTGACTGACCCGTTTTCTTTTGCCTCTTTTCTTCCGTTCCCCCCCCCCCCCCCCAGGTTTACAGGGTGGGAACACTGGTACCTAGCTTGGATCTTTAGCTGCTTTTCTGGATAGCTCATGTACGGTTTGGACTTGAGCTCGCTATGGCTTTCTTCTACCTTGGGGAGAGTTACTTTATGATTTTCTTTCCAGTTTTCAGTTGATGTTTCTAGACTATGTTTTGTGGAAAATAATGACCAAGTACTTTGATGTAACTTGACTATGGTTTTGAAATGTTAGTTTTATCCGCTGCTTTATTTACTCTGTTTTTACTTATATGTTCTGTCTTGTGATATCTTCATGCATGTTTACCTTGTTTAACGCTCCTCCAAAGCTAGTGTGCTTGCAAGAGTGGCATTGGCGGAGGTGGGGTGTTACATTTGGTATCAGAGCATAAGGTTTACAAGATTTGGGCAAAAGGTTTTTAAAACTTACCTTTTGAAAAACTATTTTCATAATCAATTAAGTATTTTCCAAGAAAAGTCTAGTTATTTTAAAAGGCTATTCCCCAAAAGCCATTAGCACTATCCTTCGTTTCCTCATTCTGAATCTATCTTTTTCTTTTTCAGTATGGCCGATCTTAACCTTCCCGAGGGAGTAACCATTCCCGGATGGTTCCGGAGGTACTTGGAAGCTAGGGCCAACAATGTGGGCCGAGCAAACACCCCCACCGTAACTGAGGTCCCTCCTTCTCCTCCTCCTCAGAATCCGCAAGCAGATTTCGCTAAGGTTTGCAAAGACTTTAAGGCAATGGGTGGCAAGAATTTTATTGGGACGGAGACTTTTGTGGAGGCAAGAAATTGGTTGAAAGAAACTGAAGATCTCTTCGCCATCTTTGATGTGGAAGACCATAGAAAAGTTCTGTTGGCAGCATGGTTATTGAAAGAAGAAGCTACTTATTGGTGGGAGGTCACCAATGCTACGAGGCCTATAGAGACTTGGGCCGACTTTAGGACGAGGTTTGGGCTTAAGTTTCTATCATCTGCTGAGGCGAATCTGCAATTGGAGAAGTTTATATCTTTGAAGCAAGGGGACATGACAGTGAGGGAGTATGTGAATAAGTTTAACCAGCTTGCTCGATTCGGTTTGGACATGGTTAATACTCCCCAGAAGAAGGCTTTACGCTTTGCACGAGGGTTGAATGAGCCATTACAAGGTTTAACCCTGTCTCATATACCCATGGGGGCCACTTTTGAAGGCCTAGTGGACATGGCATTGCTTCAAGGAGACGATAAGAATGGCAAGAAAGAAGTCAAGCCTAATGAGACTCAAGCCAAGAAGACGGACTCCAAGTGGGGAGGAAATCAGAGCAATCAGAACAACAAGAACAGCAAGGGCAAAAAGGCCAACAACAGCAAGGCAAAGGACCCAAGAAAATGCAACTTCTGTGGGATTGTTGTGCACATAGCCAAAGATTGCAGAAAGAAGAAGAGGAAGTTGGGCGAATGCTTTCACTGTGGAGAGCCTGGACATCTTAGCAAGGATTGCCCCAAGAAGCAAGGACTAGGGCAAGGATAGACTCAGCGTGCAGGACCTTCTGGAGGGCAAGTGCATGCCCTCAACACTGCTCCAGTTCAGGACCGAGGTAGTATTTCTGTAGAAAGCCTTGTTTATATTTTTGATTATCTTGTTCGCACCTTATTTGATTCTGGCGCATCGCATAGTTTTATTTCTTCTGACATTGTTGAAAGTTTGCACCTAAGTACTAGTCTAGGTGAGGATCCCGTTAGTGTTTCAAATCCAATTGGGGGTTCCGCCCATCTATCTATGATTTGTGTGGATTTGAAGATTTCTATCTTGACTGTGGAATTCACGTGTAATGCTTATGTTCTTGGGTTCACGGGATACGGGTTGATTTTGGGCATGGATTGGTTGTCCTGTTATGGAGCCATCCTCGATTGTGAGCATAGGGTGGTGAGGCTCATGACTCGCCTCGGTAATACCCTAGAAATTTCTTGTAACCCTAGAGGTCCCGTCATGTTATGTTATCTTGAATCTCTTGACTCGTCCATCGATGATCTGCAATCTGTAAGGGTGGTCCGAGACTATCCTGATGTCTTTGAAGAAGTTAAGGGGTTACCCCCTAAATGAGAGATAGATTTCCGCATTTATCTAGTCGATAATGCCAAGCCAGTATCATTGCCCGTTAGGCAAATGGCCCCACGTGAAAGAAGGGAGCTCAGTAAGCAAATCAAGGAGTTGCTTGAGAAGAATTTTATTAGGCAAAGCATTTCTGAATGGGGTGCTCCTGTGGTATTCGCTACTAAGGCGGATGGTTCCCTTCGTCTATGTGTTGATTATCGAGAGTTGAACAAGCTGACAAAGAAGAATAGGCACCCGTTAGCGAGGATAGACGACCTCTTTGACCAACTTGTTGATGCTTCTGTTTTCTCTCAGCTCGATCTAGCCACCGGATTTCATCATCTTAGAGTGGCTGAGGATAGTATTGACAAAACTGCGTTTAGGACTCCAGATGGATTCTTTGAATGGCTTGTCATGCCATTCGGTTTGACTAATGCACCCACCTACTTCGTAGATTTGATGAGTAGGGTGTTCAGGGAGTTCCTTAACAAGTTTGTAGTTGTCTTCGTGGATGATATTCTGATTTTCTCAAAGGATGAGGAAGAACATGCTAGACATCTCAAGGAAGTGATGGATACGCTTAGAGCTCATCAGTTGAAAGCCAAGTTCTCCAAATGCCATTTTTGGAGAAGGGAAGTTCGATTTCTTGGACATATAGTTTCTAAGCAAGGCATAGTTGTGGATCCCGCGAAAGTGGTTGCGGTTCAAGACTGGAAGACTCCTAGGAATGCAACCGAAGTAAGAAGCTTCCTCGGTCTGGCGGGCTACTATAGGAAGTTCATCAGGGACTTCGCTAAGATTTCAGCCCCTCTTACTAGATTGACGAAGAAGAACCTAGTCTTTGCATGGGACTTAGAATGTGAGCTTGCTTTTCAAAGGCTCAAGAGGGCCCTTACTACAGCTCCAGTTTTGGCATTACCTGATGGCGGTAAGATGTTTACCGTGTACACCGATGCATGTGGCATGGGGTTAGGTGCTGTTCTGATGCAGGAAGGAAGAGTGATATGTTATGGGGGTAGGCAACTTAAAGTTCATGAGAAGAACTATCCCACTCATGATTTGGAGTTGGCGGCGATCATCTTTGCTCTTAAATCCTGGCGCCACTATCTTCTAGGCGAAAGGTTTGAGTTGTATACTGATCACAGGTCACTCAAGTACCTCTTCTCACAGAAAGATCTGAATCTAAGGCAGCAAAGGTGGATGGAATTCTTGGCATCTTATGACTTCGAGATAGCTTATACCCCTGGCAAGGGTAATGTTGTGGCAGATGCACTAAGCAGAAGTTGGTTGACTTTGAGTCCCTTGTTTGTTGAGATGAGGAGCCTAGAGTTCTTGGTAACCTTTGATTTTACAATAGCTGTTGAGTCAATGACGGGTTCGTTAGCATCTCTTGAGCTTAGACCTATACTTCTTGATCAAATAGGGACTTCGCAGAAGGAAGATCCGCAGATAGTCGAGATCATGGGCAAGTCGATTCGTGGTGAGACGTCTAGTCACCTTGCTAGATATACTATTGATGACAAGGGTTGGCTAAGGCGTGATGGAAGGCTATGCGTTCCACAAGTAGGAGACTTGGTGCATAAAGTTCTCGAAGAAGCGCATCAATCGAAGATGACTATACATCCTGGAGGAGATAAGATGCATAGGGATATGAAGCGCGTTTTCTTTTGGGCTGGAATGAAGAAGGATGTGGCAGAGTATGTTTCAAAGTGCATGGTGTGCCAACAAGTGAAAGCCGAGTCGAAGAAACCCGGTGGGCTATTACATCCATTAGAGGTCCCGCAATGGAAGTGGGAAAGTATCTCTATGGATTTTGTGGACGGATTGCCTAGGTCAAGGAAAGGGAATACGAGCATATGGGTCATAGTTGATAGACTTACGAAGAGTGCTCATTTCATTCCAGTGAAGAGCAAGAGGACCACATCATGGCTAGCATCTGTTTATCTTCGAGAGATAGTGAGATTGCATGGGGTTCCTTCTAGCATAGTTAGCGATCGTGACCCTATCTTCACTAGCCAGTTCTGGAATAGTTTGCAAGAAGCGATGGGTACGCGATTGAATCTAAGTACAGCCTATCACCACCAGACAGATGGACAAACCAAAAGGGTGAATAGAGTGCTAGAAGATCTCTTGAGGCTTTGTGTTCTTGACTTTGGTGGTACTTGGGAAGACCACCTCCCTCTTGTGGAGTTTGCTTATAATAATAGCTATCAAGCTAGCATAGGGATGGCACCATTTGAAGCTCTGTATGGGAGGCCGTGTAGGTCACCATCTTGTTGGTGGGAGACAACGGATAGGCTTATACTTGGGCCCGATATGATACGGGACACATTCGAGAAAGTTGAATTGGTGAGAAGACGAATGAAAGCGGCCCAAGACAAACAAAAATCCTATGCTGACAAGCGAAGGACAGATTTGGAATTCGAAGTTGGAGATATGGTTTTCGTGAAGGTTTCTCCTTTGCGTAATGTGGTTCATTTTGGAGCAGTGGGGAAGATGGCACCAAGGTTCGTAGGACCCTTCCCTATCATAGAAAGAATTGGGAAGATGGCTTATAAGGTAGAATTGCCCGAGAAGCTGGCCGGAGTACATAATGTCTTTCATGTCTCTCATCTCCGAAAGTGCCTACATGAGTCCGCTGAGGTGGTTGAACCTAGCATTCTTGAAGACATGGAGGTGGAGAAAGAGGCAACCCTGAGACGAGCTCCGATTCGTATCATGGAAACGGAGACAAAGAAGCTAAGAAGCAAAGAAGTTAAGCTTGTTAAGGTGCAATGGAGTGAAGCAGAGGAAGACGCAACTTGGGAAACCAAGGAGAAGATGCGTAGGCTTTATCCATTTCTTTTTGAGGGTACATTTTCAATCTCTTTTCCTAGTTGGTATATCTTTCTTTTGCTATCCATGTTTATCTAGTTTATCTTGTTTCGTAAATCTTGTCATGAGAACCTTAGGTAGAAACCCTTGGTTGAAACATGTATTTGAAACATGTTATGCTTGATGTTTGCCAATGGTTGCAAGTGTTTGCAAGTGGATACTCGTGGATGCATGATACACGTTAGGCACTAAGATCGGCTCACACACTTTCATACCGCATATGCATGAGTGTTTATGCTTATTCATGGATGAAACTTGTATGTTATCACATGGATGTTGCATATGGACGGATGTTATGTGCACTCATGTAGAGACTATAAGTTATGTTAGGAATTTGCATACATATGGACGCATTGCACAAACATATTTTGCATTAAGGAGGTTTACTGAACCAGTAACCACCTGATCTTCGCATTAGATAGGTGCATATACACACACTTTTGCATATGTTCATACAGCATTAGAAATCTTTTAAGGACAATGATTACTTGTGGATGATGTTTTGAGTAGATGGATGATGGATGGTAGGATACGTTCTTCCTAACTTGAAGATTTCGAGGACGAAATCCTATAAGGTGAAGAGGATGTAACAACCCGTATTTTTGAATAACATGTTATAACATAAATCAAGGCAGAATTAAATGTTAAAATCTGAATCAAGGGAAACGGGCTGTGCCATTGCGTTCGTCTCGGAAAAATACGCGAAATAGAGTCCGAGTTTTCGAAAATCGGAGTCCGTATGACCAAGTTATGGCCCGTCAAAGTTTTCAGAAAATTTCAAGTTCAAGAACAGTTCAAATTTGAATTTAGAATTCAAATTCAGCCAAAATATACTGGGAGGGAAAATTCCCGCCCAGACAGGTCGACAGGGGGGTCGACACTAGGGTCGACCTCCCCCCCAACCAGGTCGACACTAGAGTCGACTGGGGTCGACCTCCCTGGTCGGCCAGGTCGGCCTGGTGCACCTATTTTGGCTGTTTGGACCTGTTTTGGAGGCTAGTGACGTGAATTGATGGCCCAGATCTGAATTAGGGTTAATCCTATGGTCTAAATTAACCTAACCATCTATAAAAAGACCCTAATGCCTAGCCTAAATCATCATAAATCAATCCTATAACTAAAATATGCCAAAATGTTTAATCATGGCCTCCACCCTCTTGTCATAGCCTCCATCTTCATTCATATGAGAGTTCCTAAGCTTGTTTGAGAGTTCCTAAGCTTGATTTAAGGCCAAAGTTCAATCTTTCTTCATCAAAGCAAGGATCTTTTGCTTGTTTCTCAAGGGTTTTCATTGGAGCTTATCATTTGGGAGTGTTTAGAGTTGCTAGTGGCTTCGTCTCAATCTTATTTTATTTTATAAGTCTTCATAGCATTGTAAGCCCTGTACTACTCTTAGATTCTAACTATGAAGTTAAATATGACATGTTGCAAGTTTGAGTTTGGGCCTAAGTTTGATTTGTGCTTTGATTCTATCATGTTATGCATAGATTTACCCTATGCAAGTTTGTAAAGCTATCACCTTGACTTTGTGCATAGAAAGCTATGACCTTTGATTTGAAATGTTACATTATGCAACATGAGAACTCTCATAACCTTTATGATAACTTGCATATAATGTTATATGCGAACTCCTAGTCATCATCCTATGTCATCTAGGACCATGTATCACCTATTCGCTAATTTTGAATGTTATGCATGTAACATGCAAGTTTAAATGAACATATTTATGACTCATATGCCACCATGTTTAACTTGTGGCCAACCTTATTACCTTGTGCCCTTTTGTCATGCTTTTGCCAAGTTCCCTCTTTTGATCTATGTTATGTTATGCGAAACGTACATCCGATCGGAATGCGTTGGGTTTGGGTAATATTAATGACATGAAAACATGGTTTTAAATATGACATGAACATTGACTTGTGATTATGTTTGTAGACATAATGATGGACATGACACTTAGAAAATATGAGTATGGCCAACTCGAGGTTGGGTTGAGTTTGTTGCATAAATCTACCCGGAACCAACCGGCTTAACTAGTGGCTACGAACAATAGGACCCAATGTGAGTAGTTGGTCATGTCGCACTCGAAACCCGAGGTTAGATTAAGTTGTGGTGTAAAGCTACCCGGACCCGCCCGGCTTAACTAGTAACCACAACAAGGTCTAATGTGAGAGGTTGGGTGCATTAAGTTAATTAATGCCACATGATAGGGTTAAGTCATGGACTACTTGAATACTTAACCAATTAAACACGATGGATTGATAGGGTTAAGTCATGGACTACTTGAATATACTTAACCAATTAAACACGATGGATTGGTAGGGTTAAGACATGGACTACTTGAATACTTAACCAATTAAACCCGATGTATTGATAGGGTTAAGTCATGAACTGCTTGAATACACTTGACCAACTCAATACATGGTTAGGATAGGGTTAACCACACTTAACCCGCTTGAAATCCTAGTTACGTGGTCCTTTTCAGCAGTAACCCTCTTAGAAGTATCATGGGTACCCTGGACTAGGCTAGGGTGGGGCACGATTACTGAACTGATTGTAAGAGACCAAAAGAGACGGCTGAAGGGTGCACCGGTTGTTCAGGCGGACCATGGTCGTGCACATTAAGTCCGGAGTTGAACATGGGCACCAGTAGGTTTAGACTGTGCGTGCTTGAATTGTGTCTGTGGTTTACACCTTAGGGTTGGATACACCCTGGGGTGGACCTTGCACAGTTAACTACATTCCACGATTAAGCCGTATGACACCGATACACGACGAGTTAGGCTTATACGGAGCCGATCGACTAGACCGAGTAGTTGGACCTCGATTTAGGTCATCTCATGATGTAGGCCAGCTTTGGGCCAAGGGATCATTTCTTGTTTATACTGACATGGATTGGAATATTAGTACACACCTGGTGCAACTTAACCTTGTATATGCGATGCCACACTTGATCTATCTTGTTAACTTTTCACCATGCCAGTTATCACCCTACATCTCATCTCTGTTTTACATGTCCAGTTAACTTTATTAGTTTTTATACTAATAGTAGATAGGACTTACCAGTCTTTTTGACTGACCCGTTTTCTTTCGCCTCTTTTCTTCCGTTCCCCCCCCCCCCCAGGTTTACAGGGTGGGAACACTGGTACCTAGCTTGGATCTTTTGCTGCTTTTCTGGATAGCTCATGTACGGTTTGGATTTGAGCTCGCTATGGCTTTCTTCTACCTTGGGGATAGTTACCTTATGATTTTCTTTCCAGTTTTCAGTTGATGTTTCTAGACTATGTTTTGTGGAAAATAATGACCAAGTACTTTGATGTAACTTGACTATGGTTTTGAAATGTTAGTTTTATCCGCTGCTTTATTTACTCTGTTTTTACTTATATGTTCTGTCTTGTGATATCTGCATGCATGTTTACCTTGTTTAACGCCCCTCCAAAGCTAGTGTGCAGAGGTGGGATGTTACAGGGAATGTTGAATTCAACTGGAGAATAAACACCAGCAACATTGAGAAGTTAGAAAAGAGGGACGTCCACTTTGGCCGGGAAATCGCTATAGGAACAGCAGGTGAAAAAGGGGAAGCAACTTTGTTATTGCCATTTTGTTGAGCAGTTGGTGAGCAAGATAAGTTTATACATGTCGGAGGGACTAGGGGTACATTGGCATTTTAACAACCATGTATGGGCGAAGCAGCACCCCTTGCATCATACTCAAGAGAATGACCCATCATTCATCCCTAAATTATCGTAGACCCAAAATTTGCCGGATCTAAAAAACTACGTGCCAAAGGCCATACAAATGAAGCCTGTGCCATCAATAAGGATAAAGAGTCTTACCCCAATCTGGAGATGGCGTGGAAGCTGATGGCCAGGTGGCGCATTCAACGATAAGGGCATTCATAGGATGCGATTCAGGAAGTGTGTAAACAGGTCTTGATGGGGGAGTCGCGACAATTTCTGGGTCATGCTCAAAATCGAAGAACGACTGAAGTGATTTTGAGCAGCAAGAAGATCTAGTCGTAATAAGAAGGAGACTTTGTTTTCTTATTTTTAGCTATGAAGTTGGAAAGAAGAAACGACGAAGAGGTAAGAGGGGATTGAGAACGGAGGCACATAAAAACGAGGATAGATCTAAGATGTCGTTGGATAGAAGAAACGCTCTGCCATTTTTGGGGGAGAATATGGTTTTGATTTCTGATGCATTCAAAATTTTTAATGTCAATATCTTATTAATTATCTATTTCACGTTTTTTTGATAACCAAGTTCTAAGTGTAACTTACCATTTTATTTTTTCTTATTTCCATATCAAACATACATAATTATTCTTATATTTAAAAATTGAATTCGCATATTTGAAAATAAAATGGATTTTAAATTTCTAAAACCAATTCTAGTTATAAACACAATTAAAACATTAGTTTTCAAATTTCTTTGTGTTTTAAAATGTTGAAATTGTCGAATCTCACTAATCTCTTTCTCATATTAAAATAACATGTTGTTTCTTCAAGTTTACACACAATTTATAATTTATGTTCATACTTGTATAATATTCTGTTACATCATACTAGTATATACAAACATCAGGCTCATTTTCTTTTTGACAGATATATTCGACAAAATTTCTTATTATATTCTTAATTCAAGTGTTATACAACTCAATCTTATACTTTCGTAAAAATTTAATCATTAAGTTCTTAATAAATCTCAAGGTTTTCAACCGTCCAAAATAGTCGAAAATTTCATACCATTTAACCGTTGGAATTTACCAAATAACTTATTATAACACGATGTATATAATACGTATTCTCTTATTTATTTATGATATTTCTTGCAAAGATGAAATTTAAACCCCAATCAATTCCATAGACAATCATTTAAGAATCTTATTAATTAAAAGATAATTTATCCATATTGTAGCGTTCTTTTCAGTGTTATTGTAAACACCTTATAATCAAACCATGAAATTCTAATTGCTTGTTGTTTATCGTTTATAGATTTGACAATTATCATTTATGTAATACCCTGAACTTTAATAATAAAAGTGATTATAATAATTACAGATTAATTAATAATGGAAACAGGCATTTTGGAATTATTAGAATTTGGCTACGAAATGTATACGTTTGCATTCGTAAAAATTTCTGATTGATTTACATATATAATATGTTCAAAACGGATTTCATACGGAAAAATTATTGACATTCAAAGTTTTGTGTAAATGCACATAAATATATTTATTCTGAAAACATGTACATACATTAATTTCCTAAGTAGTATGCATTTGAATTTGAAAAACCAAAGTGGAGAATAAACGAGAAATACATAAAAAGTTGTTGTTATGCAAACATAACGTTGCAATGGTATAAATAGAAATTAATAAAAAGAAACATTACAGAAAAATGAATGGAAGTTAATTAATAGTACACTATAAATTAATAAACAGAATGTAATGTTAAAATTTACAAAATGGAAAAGACTAATTAGTAGTAACGCATGTGTGTGTGTATGTCTATATATATATATATATATATATATATATATATATATATATGTCATATAAATTGTCTGTAGTAAGCAAAGGGGGTTATACTATTTTCTTTTCGGATTTCTAGAAAATGTATAAGAAACGTTGCCCTCTTTTTCCTTACTACGCTGGTAAGGTTTTTTAAGGAGGCAGGTTTCTAGTGTTCTTTTTCGTACTTAATAAAGAACTCATTTCAATATATATATATATACACACACTTGATATAAATATATAAATGTACAAATTTAAAAGCACATTTGGATTTGAAAGTTAATGTGTGTCATTAATTGCATTAATAGAAACATAACGAGAATAACGTTAAGATTGAATTTGAAATTAAACATGTGATTGAAAACAGAATAAAATCAATGTGTAGGTAATAAAACTAGTAAAAGTAACGTTTATAACCTTATGTAAATATACATAAATAAATTTCAAAGTATACGCTCATATCGATTACACAATTTGTTAATTTCGAAAATGGCAATAACATCTGAAGTATTGTGAAAGCACCACCCCTTGATGGAAATATAATAATGCAACAAAAAGTAAATTAAAACAGGAAAGAAATAGAAAGCAGGGAAAGAAGAAGACAATTTTATAGTGGTTCAGCTTGGAATCAAGCCTACTACATCCACTATGAATAGTTTTATTAATTCTTGCCAAGCCAGATTTTTATATATTTGATTACAAAGAACTCGAAAGTAGAAGATAACAAACAATCACTAGTACTATTGGTTATTGGAGAATCACGATAACAAGCCTAGTTGATTTGAAATACTATCTCTGGAGAAGGAGCTTTGATGTTGGAGGAGTTTATTGGCTGCTGGAGGTGAAGAAATACCTTTGTAGAGCTTTGGCAGGGCAAGGAAATAGATCCCTATTCATATTGGATTTAAGAGGGTATTTATAAGAGATTGGGGAAGAGTTGGGCCAAGCTCACTTGTAGGAAGCTTTAGTACCACATGCCGACCCAACATTGAAGAACACAAGCCAAAATACACTAAGGATGAGGGTTGGTGCCGACCCTATGCCTTAGCGTATTTTTGGCACCGGGTATTACGACTATAATGTCCATTCCTCGTTTAGTTCGCACGTATACTTTGGTAGTGATTGGATGAGATTTGACTCCTTCTTGGGACTTGATCCTTTCCGCATTGAGACTTTGTTTTGAACCTGATACCATCGTGAAAAAATGGATGGAATGGCTTGGAATTGGGTGAGTGGATTTCTGGAAACATGATGGAGAGATGGCATAGGCCGTGAGCCAAAATGGTTCACGTATATGGGTTGGTGCCGACACATGGAGGGTCGGTGTCAAACCTTATACATAGCCATTTTGGCTATTCGTTTCGGGGGAGTAACTCTGATATGTTCTTGTGGATTTTCTAGTGAATCTTCATTCAATTTCAATACCATTTAACTTGGGTCTTCTTAACGATACTGCATGTATATTCGTCGGGGTTATATCTGGGTTAACTTTTGCCTCCGAGAGCACGTTCGTGTTTGAAACATGACGTGCTCTGGTATGATGATGGTGCACTTATCCTGACAGGATGATCTGGGATCAAATAATTTGTTCTCCAAGCAGTCGACTACTGATCTGGGGTCCTTTGTTTTGTACTATTATGTTAATGCTTGTTTTGAGATAACTTGTTTTGACTTAATATTCTCGTTGTGGGGTTAGAAGTGAATAGGTATGTATATGAAAGAGACTGACTTGACTCTAGGTGAGGCCAAGGGGGTCGGTGCCGACCCAACTCATGACTTGTGTCAGTACCGACCTTCGTACTTAGAATTTTTTTCTCTTTTCTTCTTTATAATACACATGCCTTGCCCCTACTTCATTTCTTGCTTGTTCTGTAGAAGCTAGGGTTTCGATTCTCTCACTTCTGCTGCCGACCTGACTTCCAACGCCACCACCGTTGACTTTCAGCATCGCCGCCATCTACGAGGAGTGAATGCGCAGGCCGCCGACCCTGCAGCTACCTCTATCAGACGTTAACTCCATTAATTCGGCTCTCTGGTCCGAATTGAAGGCTTGGCCTTTAAACCCTAGCCGCCATTGAACTTATGAATGCAACAGTACTCGAATCTGGCCATCTCCAGCTCCATCTAGTTTCTAAGTTGTGATTCTTTCTGATTCTGGATAAACTACAACTGATTTTATGTATTTTTTGGACATTAGGGCATTGATTTGGGGTGTCCTGGATGATAGAAACTGAGTTGGACTAATTCGAACACTTGATCAAAATTTCAGACTACACTTTCTAACTGTAACCGTATGCATATAGTCCTAAACTTGAAATGACAACTTGTAACACCCCACACTTTTCTATGCCTAAATTTCGACAAAAATATAAACTCGAACACATCCAAGCGTGGAATGTGTAAATCTGGTACCTGCAAATAAATGAGCATGAGCATAATCAGAGTACGATAAGATAACTCGTAGAGGAAACAAAATAGGATAATCTAGTATTAACTCAAGTAACTACCTTTTTAAAGTAAGTCAATTTGCCAGTATCGAGCATGAGAGAGAACGAGAACTGAAAGCCAAACTAAAACATCTATGAGAACCCGACGTTCTCTAGAAACCTGGGAGGTTATAGTGAGGAAGTGGTCAGAACAAGATTTTTTTGAATAGGAAATGTACAACACAGACTATAATACACAGATGTATCCCGTTTCGTTTAATCAAAGATGCACGCCTACCAAGGTTAGCGATTCTACCCTAAACTTGTAAATGTTTACGCACGACTTTACTACTCTTCCCAAAGTATAATACCAAGATAGGACGTTTACGCACATTTTTGTGAAGCCTTTATACCAGAACATGACTGGTTATTTAATCGAGGTTAGACCCCTAGTTACGGAGTTTCAATATATAAACTTTCACTTGCTCATCCTTCATCATTTATTACCTCGCTATCAATGATAGATAAGGTGAATTCTCTCCGATCGCTTAAGACCCTAGGCGGACCTATTGGTCACTTATTATTTCTCGAAGACTTATTTAAAATTAACATAAACTAGAGGGCACTAGCTACGGACCCTACTAGTTAAAGCTTCCGCCATTCACGCATATACCTTTGCCCACATAAGGTGAGAGATGGTAATTTATTGCTTGTTATATCAACTAGCTAGCCTTATTAGATAACCCTCTTAGTCGCTTATTACTTCCTGTAGGATAGGTAGCCATATCTGATATTTTTAGTTTCCAGGTTTGGGTAGGCCCATACACACCTGCCATTTAAGACCGCTAAACTAAAAGACCTACTCCCAGGTGGACTCTTAAACCCCAGCCGCTTAAGACCCAGGAAGCGGACTATACGCGAAGGTTATTAGGTTCGTACCCCATTAGGCTTTAATACTTTTCCATATTGGGATAAAGTGGTCTACGTTATTAAGCCTTTCCTGTTTAGTCTCTCTCTTTACGGAAATACTATACGCCAACGATTAATTATCGTCACGGGTTCCTGTAGTTAATAATATTTCACATTACTAACCTACCAAGTCTAATTCTACTTTTAATTATGAGTTCTATATTAACTAATTGTAAATAAGGGAAGTTATATTCTCCTTACCCTAGGATAGTTAGTTAATTATTTCCCTAATTGGACTTAGTATTTAGCAACAATCAATACCCGTAAATCCCTTTTTTGTCATTTATTTCCATTCATAAGTTTATGACCACAACAGTCATATTCCCTAGGGCAACTACTTACACTGGGTATCCATAGTTTATAAGTCCCGAAGTATCTATTTGTTGTACCCTAACAGACAATTAATATTCTTATTTATTAACTTATTTATTGTTTGACTGTTGTACATGTATATATTTATGCACCAGGCTTCTCACATTAAGTTGACTACTTGAGGATGCTGGATTTGCCGATCGGTTCCGAGCAAACTTCTACCACAAGTTGAACTTAACCTCATGCCTTAGTACATTTATATTTATGCA
The DNA here is from genome assembly GCA_030737875.1 of Allium sativum. Classification (NCBI taxonomy): domain Eukaryota; kingdom Viridiplantae; phylum Streptophyta; class Magnoliopsida; order Asparagales; family Amaryllidaceae; genus Allium; species Allium sativum. Next base: position 440,646,876 of record CM060912.1, read on the forward strand.
TTAGACCCCTCACATTAAGCTGACTACCTGTGGATGCTGGATTTGCCGGTCGGTTCCGGGCAGACTTCTACCTCAAGTTGAGCTTAACCTCGTGTCCAAATGCCGTTATAATTTAAATTTTATAATTGGGGTTTATAACATTTATCCTAATCAATTTAGGAATTTTTACCATTTTCCTATTATATTCACCTTTCCCCAAATCAACGTTGCTAAAAATTGTTAATTGTTTATTTATGGCCTTATTTATAGCAATCAATTACACTAGTTGTTACAACAGTCACCATAAATATATTCACTAAGTATGGAATATTATTTACAGGTATGATTCCATATATGAATACCGTTCAAACATTCAAACATTTAATATAATGTATATTTCGTTGTTTACGTAGGTATAGACAGATAATGTGTGTGTGTGTGTGTATATATATATATATATATTTGCGGGGTCAACGTAGTTGTTTTTATTTAAATTTAATAAATTGGTTTAATTAATAACCAAACAATCCATTTTGCATTTAATCTTGCCAAAAGGTTCTAAATCTTACAAAAGATTATTAACTACGGTTATTGTAAATCATGCCTGATTCGTGGAATGGACATATTTGAAACCACAAGAAATAAATAAATATATTTTTATTTTGGGATAGTTGATGCAAACTACGCATAAATATATATAATTATATTTATACGTTAATTTACACAACTTTCCCCTTTTCAATTTTTTGTCATATTTCTTGTGCATTCAAAATAATTTCTTTTTATTCAAAAAGAGGAAAACGACATGTTTACAACATCTAAGCCAAAATCCAACAATTTTGAATATAAACATGCATATTTATTTTAAGTTTACAATCACTAGCTTCACCAATTTTATATTTTTATCCGAATTCACATAATTTATCATCGAACACTGAAACTAGAGATCTGGAATATAACTACATCTAAACGGTGTTTAATGGGACTAATTTCTAGATCTACAGTGTTTTACAAAAATCACAATACATTTTACAACATAATTATAGGAAATATATATGAACAAATTTAAAAATCCTACAATTAATATTATGCCAAACCCCAATTGTAATTTACAAGTTTTGACAGATGTCAATTCAGTTCCAATCATATTATAAATAGATCGGATGAAAATAGGCATATTAACTTGAGATCTAATATAAACGAAATAAACAAGCTATTATAATTGTATATATAAATCTCCCACTCACTTGCAAACATCCAAATCCAAAATTTTAATATTTTAGTCCTACAATTCCCCGAATTCTTATAAATCTACAACTTATCTGAAAATGAGATAATTTCAAATCTGTAGAGATGTAAGAAAATAGGAAGAGAGGGGAGAATCTATTGTTGAGCATCAATTTGCATTCTTTTCCATTAGATCTAATAATCCTCTCAATCATATTTGATTTTTGTTTGATTTGTTGCATAAGAATATATTTTTAACTAAGAAATTAGGTTTGGAGAAGGAGGAAATGGCAGAGCTTCGTTGCTCCCTACATATTTATGTGGAAAAGAATGAGGCCTTACCCCTTTATTTATAAGAGTGGAATCGGCTTAGGACCGTTAGATTTATTCTAATTAACATCCGTCCATCCATATAATATATTATACATCCAAACTCTAGCCGTCTCTGCCAGGCTCGGTCGCTGGTCGACCGCCCTAGTCGACCACTTAGTCGATCTGGTAGTGTGGTGGCTGGAGTAATTATTTATTACTATATTATTATTCTGCTTTATTTATTTTTCATCTGTTTTCGTATTTCGTTCGTAACTTTTTCGTTTGGACTCCATTCGCAGAACTGCAAACGTGAAAGTTGACCAGAATTCTGAGACGAACGCATCAGTTAAAGTTTCATGGTCAAATTCCATCATTTGAAAAAGTTTCTATTTTTGAGATTCTAATTAAATAACTATTTATTGTCAAAATTTCGGGTTGTTACATTCTTTCCTCCTTAAAAGGAATTTCGTCCCGAAATTCTGGCACCTAGGTATCTTATCCTACACAACCAATTTGTGTACATCTACTTTGCAACCATATGTATATGTGCATGTGTACATAATGCATTTCGACCATACAACATTCATGCAAGATGATTCTAAATCGGACCCTCTACATGTATGCAATAACTTTTTAAAATACTTTTGAAAACATGATGCAAAACATCCTAAATATACTGGCAGTTCTATATGAAAGCAAATTTGAAAAATTCTTTTTTATCCATAACCCTCACACAACTATGAATAAAAGTGTGAAGCAACTAGTTTTGCATCCAAACCCTATCATCCAAAATGACACGCAAGTTAACCGTTTTCTATTTAATATCTCCTAAACCAGAAATAGGAAATTAAAGCGAAGAATTTTAATGTTTCCTCTGCTTACAAATAATCCGTTTCCTGCCTTATAGTGGAACTTTCACCTCAGTTACGCAAGCAATTCTAAATTTTCCATCTGTAGACTGTAAAGGAGGCTTAAAACAAGCTCTAAAACGTAAAACGAGTTAATTAATAACCTGCACGCATCGTTGACAAGGTATGGAAACAATGTTTCCAAGACCAAAACAGCCTTTTCTTGGTTACCATTAACGTCTTCATCGTATCATTAGTCCTAATACACCACTAAAACGCGCACATAAAGCATCAATAAATCTCCCTTATGCTTATTCATGTGACCAAAAATCGAAATTTTTGATAAAAATAAAATTCCACTTGAAAACTTCTTACGTTTACTTTGAAAATTTCTTTTCAAAACCGTTTCTCTTTCCTATAAAATAAGAAAATGATAAGAAAAGTTTTTTTTTCAACCAACGTTTTCAAAATCTTTGAAATGTATGTTGCGAAAACTTTAATGATTCAAGTCACATGTCGGTGAAAAAGGAAGTCAGTCACGCTAAAAATGTGGAAATCGAAATCATGCACAAAAGACCAAAAGTAAATTTTAGCTTGACAAGGAATGGTGATTTATTTATTTATATACCCGTGACGAAAACAACGCAGAACCGGTCTTTTGCTAAAATTTATCCAACATAGAATTTTATTCTCTCCAGCTCTAGGACAACTGTTAGTCCAGATAAGAAATGAGATTTCATTCGAACAGACATGCATGAATGACATAAACATTCTAAACATAGAAATCTCATTAAGCTAAGTCGTGCGATTTAAACAACACTAACAGTTATATACACAAATCACCACCAAGCCAAGAACCTACTGCTGGAAAAGGGAAAACAACAAACACGACGACAAAAGAACAACATCAAAACTCCCAAAACAATGATTATAAATAACAAAATGTCTTGCTCCGCGGCTGGAGCTCAAACCATTTTTATGATCTTTGATTAATCATATTTTGGTAGCAAAATGCTCAATCTCGTGTTACGAAAATTACTGGTGTTGTAGGAGGTTCCCACATCACCATCTCTTCTAAGAGAAAATTTGCAATGAGAAAAGAAACCTACCAAAACGGCTTCTCATGGAAATCCATCAAATATTGTCTAAGGGAAAAATGGATAGTGAACTTACAGAAGGTAACTCCATGAGATAACACACAAAAACAACAAGCTGAATTGAATATGATGCGGTCACTACATGAAGGTTACGCCATCGGTCATGAAAAAGATTAAATTCCACATCATGAGACAAATCTAGTCATAACTTCTCATTTATAGAATGATGTGTGAAATGGGTCACACATCTACATGGGCGGTTCGAACATAGATTGCCGAACTCAAAACTGAACATTAAGAAAATAAACTTGCTGTAAAATCTCCAAAGCCAGTCAAACAAAAGACCATTCAAATCTGTGTACAACATAGATTACTTTAAAATCTCATTGAGATTCTCCTCAGAAAAGTCATCCAAAGATAGCTTATTCTTCATCTCTAAAATGACGATCGCCTTCTAAAGAACCTATTCAAACAAGGTATAGCAAAGGCGGATGCAACACAAAACCTTATTCATAGATCTCAAGCAACTGGCCAGTGCAAGTCCAACTGCCTCGACAATTTTTCTTAGTCCTAAAGCGGTGAGACCTTTTTTGTAATGACCGGGATTTTGAGCGACTTTGGTTATCGACATAAACTCGATGTCGATAACCAAACATCGAAAAATCTTGGTAATTAATGAAAGAAATTAGAGGGTGAGGAAAAATAAGATAGAAACTTAGAATAGAAGAAGAAGAAGAACACAACATCAGAGTAACACGAACCTCACAGCGGAATGAGTAACATATAATATATATATAACATAACTTGAAATATACATCTGTACTTGAATATACATCAATATCAAAGTACATCACTTACAACACAGCGGAAATAACTATAGCTATATGATCCTAAAGCCTCCTGCTCCAACTCTTCAACTATATCTGTAAAATCCTGACTACTTGACTGCCCGTACAAATTTAGGCACCCAAGAGTTTAGGGAAACAAACAAGTAAACTCTGGGTCAGTCATGGGACTGGTATGAGTAAAACAGTTTAAAAACAGTTCGAACAAGTGAATGATATCTCATAAGACCACGCCGCATAACAGAACGGGTTTTTCCCTTATGAGAATCCAAAATATCTTTATATCAAAACCCTTTTGATATTATAATAATGTCTATCAACTACAGTATATATAATCATCTAGCAGAAACGCTTTCATCTCACGTTCTACATATATAGTATACAATCAAAACCGCAAGCACTATAGGGTAATGGATTTCCAACTATGAAAAGGTATGGAACCACCTTTCGTTAATGTACCTCTAGAGAGGAATACACTGGGTTCAACAAGAACATCTTGCAACCCGGCCACACATGACCGACCACTCATTTCGCTTGAGTGTATCGAATGTATATCACCAACGGTTGGGATCAGCAACCGTTTCCCGAATGGGACAACATCAACAATAGATTTTTAGAAATAAATGAAACTCTAGATCAGGTGATTATACACCCTACTTCGGTGCGACCGACTTAGCCATGCTGCCTGCCCGATTTCTGTCATTTACCGGATGTGAGGCTATAAGCTACGCTTTATTATCACACCAGATTCACTTTGAATGCCACATCGTCAAATCCATCAAATCACCGATTGACGTCCTCAACCATACATTATGTGTTAGCTAAAAGAAGTTTCCTTCTCCGCTTCCACTCTTGGTACAGTTGGAGAAATCAATATACGTGATTGTTTGGAAATACTCTGTCAGACATCCGTCCATACAAGTCATCCAGGAACAGGATGAACCGAAGGCACTATTCAATACATCCATCTTAGACACTGTTAACTAAGACTTATACAATAGCCCTTGCACTTTACTCCGTCTTCACTTACCTTTGGCATATATGATTCGCAACGCTTATGCTAATACAGAGTGGTTCTTTGGATAATAATCCAACCGGTCTCTCCATATTAACAACGTTAAAATGGTCTAAACTTCGATAGTCTGTGATTTAACTATCAAAGAAAAACAGGTGTGCAAACAACGATATTATTTCCAGATGGAAATTATATCGAACAAACATCATTTAACATAAATCTCTTTTTAGTTCATTTTACATCTCCTGTTTCCCTATATTCAACATTTGGTATTTTCTAAATTTAGAAAATATATCTTATTAACACTGGAAAACATTTCCATTTCTTGTTTTCTATGTTAGAAAACATTTCTCGTTCTTGTTTGGAAACATTTCCAACACTCTTACATTGGACTTAGATGGATGTTTAGATAAAACATCGCTATGCCAACTCAAACCATTTCCTTTAATTACTAAATTCTCTTAACCATCCTTTACTGCCGAACCTTAACCATTCCTTAGTTAAATACGAAGCCAATCAAGCTAGGGTAGAACTACCTCTCAGACCTTAACTTAACTACATTTCTAACTTTGAAATAGGCAAAGTTCACATTATATTTCTTTAACAACTTCCTTACGTAACTCTCTTTCGAATCATCTCTATTCGATAATTCTTTCCTTCGATAAGGTATATTCGATAACTCTATTCAATTTACTCTATTTGATCAACCCTTATCGATTTACTCTATTGGACTAACGCTATTGGATTAACTCTATTGGACTAACGCTATTGATTTACTCGTTTCACTTAACTCCTTTCGAATAAGCTATATTCGATAACTCCTTTAACTCTATTCGAATAAACTATATTCAATTAACTCAATTGATTCTATTCGAATAAACAATATTCGATAACTCCTTTTACTTTATTTGAATCACTAACATTCGATAACTCCTTTAACTCTATTCGAATAAACTATATTCGATTAACTCCTTTAACTCTATTCGAATCACTAATATTCGATAACTCCTTTTACTTTATTCGAATCACTAATATTCGATAACTACTTTTACTTTATTCAAATCACTAATATTCGATAACTCCATTTGAATAACTCTAGTTCGATTTACTCTAACTGATTAACTCTAACTGGTTTAACTCTAACTGGTTTAACTCTAACTGGTTAACTCTAATTTATTAACTCTAACTGGTTTAACTCTAACTGGTTTAACTCTAACTGGTTAACTCTAATTTGAATAACAAATATTCGATTAACTCTATTCAAATAACTCGACTCGACTAACCCCTTTCGAATAACTAATTCGATTTACTAACTTTCGAATACCATATTCGATTTAACTCCTTTATTCGCTTTATAAAGATTTCCCTTTTAACAACGTTTATTCATTTTTAAAGATTTACTTTTAGTACCGGTTCTCCACTTTAAAATGATTTCCTTCTTATAACAGTTTCCTTTTTATAACGTTTTCCCTTTTTCTAAATATCTCCTGTTTATAAATATTCCAATTTATAAATATTTCTTATTTATAAATATTCCATTTATAAATATTTTATTTTCAAATATCACTTTGAAAATATTCCCTTATCAACATTTGGGTATGTTATGGTATTCAACATATCAAATCACGATAATCAGTATCATCTAAACACATATAATCGACAATAGATTATATATCACATCATATATCACAATATATGAAAAACAGTAAAATAAATGTTGAGGAATCCAGTTGGATTCCTCCAACCTGTTTCCCTGCATCCACAGATGTTATACAATAAAATCAACATCACTTTCAGTTCCATATGATATATTCTGTTAAGCAGAATCAATATAGAAATTTAACTAACTGACTAGCAGTTCAATCAAACAGTCAACACACAGTCAATCAGCCAATATCTAACAATTCTAAAAATACAACATGAAGTTATAAACTGTTCAGAGTTAGTGAGATTTTCTCACATTTCGCGTTAACCGTTAAATACGATTTGCGTCTGTCGATTCAGACGAACAATTTATTTTGCAATAAATTATAACGAGCTCGGATTCACTCCTAGTCAGCTCCATTCTGTAGCCGTCGTCCATACTATCCCAACGGATCTTGTTTCGTCCAAATCCGATTAGGTATGCAAAAGATATCAACATTCGAAGTTTTAAAAACATATTTAAATTAAAATAAAACTTAATAAATTAAATTGGGCTTTACCCCTCTTTAAACTCTCGGCCCATTCCTCTCCAGCCCAACCCGTTTCTTCCTTTCCCTCCCAAAAGAAAAACTCCTCTTGGCTTCAAAGCCATTGACGATCCTTTCAACCACCACATCACGCTCGTTACTCCACCATTCCGCTTCAAACAAAAACCAATATACTCCTTGTCTAAATCTCATCTCCCTCAACTCCTCAACACAACCCTCGGCGTCCCCTATCTGAACCTGACGTCCAGGCCCGAGCTCATGCTCGCTACAGGGTGTGACACCCCTTTTGAACCGAACTCCACCAAATTAGCACCCAAGGTGCGGATTCATCTCCCGATCCCAAAACAAACCATGAAAACTTGAATAAATGCTTCAACTCACTGAAATCGTCAGCCCTAGGTTTACTGTAGGCTTTCCAATGCAAGAAAAATCAGCATTGCGTCTTACAATAAGTATACAATATCATAGGGAATCCTTCCAGCTTCTCATTGATACAAGTTTTGGAATTTCTAGCAATTTTTTTGAATTATTCTTATTTTTGAAAGTAGCGAAATGTTTTCAAAGAAGAGTGCGGCGGCTACAACATTGTTGACCAGAAAGAAATGAGAGGGATTAGGTTTAGGATGTTTGCGGCTATTTATAGGCTTATAAAATATCTAGATATTTTATAGAAAGAATATTCTCGGTATATTCTCTTTTGTATAATCATTTTGCTTTCTAATAAATTCTCATGATTACATACTGTATCCAATAATCATGAAACTGGACATGCGGCTACAGTTCGACATTACGGTCCCAACGAAACTGGTTTCGTCGAATTACGACTTCGTTTGCTCACACAGCGTATTTTTAACTGTCGAAATACTGACTGTTTCTCACTCTAAAAATCCGTACGACCTCACAGTGACTCTAAAAATCACGAAACTGGAAATCTAACAACTATTTGACATTGCGGATCCAACAAAATTATTTTCGTCGAATTCCGACTTCGGTTGCAAAACCGGCTATTTTTAAAGCTCTGGATGACCCATTTAAATATATAAATATATTTGAATTAATTATTTAAAATTAAATATTAACGTCTATATTCACATGGAATACCATACAACTTCATAAAAATCCTATATTGATTTCTAACTCGATATTTCAATCTAGGTCAACCCGATATTCGATTTATATTGAAATTCCTTTTTAAAATATAAATAATTCCATTATAAATTATAAAGGAATTCCACAACGACTTTTCTAAAATTTGATTTGGACATAAATAAAAATCTACCCAATGAATTCCCGATTTTTCTCCTCCACTAGAAAGATATACTCCACCAGCTCCACACGTTTCTTGTTTCACAGAAATCCGGCTTAAAATAAATCCTGTACATTCAGTTGAAGTTCGAATCGCCAATTTACGAACTGCAGCGCCATTTCGAGCTCATTTATAATTATATTATAATTCTACGTTCAAACTATCATTCAAATAATATATTCATTATTCTAATTCAATTCTAAACTGAATTAAATATCACAGATGATCCAGTTCACACCATATCGCCATTTCAACCAATTCTGTTTATTTCAGAATTAAATATATTATTTAATTTATTATTTTAATTAAATATTCACCATTATTTAATTCCATGACCATTAAATTCACTATATAACTATATAAATAATTAAATAAATTAATTATAATATCTTTGCCAATGCGGGTCATTACAATCTTCCCCACTTAAAATAATTTCGTCCTCGAAATTGCTAAGGTAGAGAACGACCCTATCGACTGGTTAGAACATATTTGTTCACTTCTTAACTTCAGTTTCAACTGAACCAATTTAATTTCAATTAAATTATTAATTAATTATGACTAACGAAAATTTTCAAAAATCCTGAAAATTTTCTAACGCCTTAACTTTTCGAAAAATTTCGCCAGCACCTCCTTTATACTGGTCAATAGGTCAAACTCCAACTCGCCTCTCTGGGCCATCTCCAACCCAAAAGAAAATCAAACAGCCAAGCGGCTTGCCAATTCGGCTCAGAAATCTCATGCTTATATCGAATATAAACTTGTACCTTTTTGTCGGGCATATCAACTCAATCACTTCACCTGTTATCAATTCAACATATACTAACGTCATCTCAACCGATTTGTTCTTATACCTAAATCGAATTCAATTCAAACTCAAATTCCAATCTTAATTCAAAATTCTTACTCAACACTTCAATTTACTCGATATCCTTTATTCTAATCCAATTCAATTTCCACATAATTGATTTCAACTTAATTTCCAATTGCTTTTCCAACTTTTAATTCAAATTGTTTTTAATTCAACAATCTTTTCCTGGGAATTTTAAACAGCTTGCCACATCGAAATCAAACTTCCCTTTTCAAGATTCAAAACAATTGCTTTTTTAAACAATTTCAAAAATAACCTCTTTGGTAGTAATCCGTCACTTACAACTCGAAAATGACACTGATGATGTGGCCATCATCATCAGAGTTATTTCCCAGTGATCGATGTGATTTCAATACTATATCAGCTTTCAAAATCATTTCTCAAACACCTCCACTTTGAAATATATTTCAAATACCATTCACAATGCTTTAAACCAATTTAAAATCTCCCAGGATTTTAAAATTTCCTTATACTTAATCCAGATTCATTTACAAACACTTTTTCAACTTCTGGGACTTTAATTCCAATTCTGATTTAAATTTCAGATTTAATTCATTTCGATTCCATATAATTTACTTATATGGATTCTGATCGATTATTTACATAACCATTTTACTTATAATCTTACTCGATTATAGTCATAACCAATATATCTCCTTATATCAAATATAATTTGGGTAAAATTATATCGTTTACCCTCTTTCCAAAACATATCGTGTCGACCCATCGTATTCGAGTGTTTATAAACTCCCACCGATACAATGGATCAAACTGATCGACCAGAACTCATAAACAACTCAACCAATGAATCTCCACAATATAAAACCACTTTATATCAAATTACAAATACGCACTCGTATATATATATACACTCAAACTCAATATAGGGTATTACTAACCCTATCTCTACCGAGTCACGCCACAGAGCCAAGGTAATTCACTTAACTTAAGCTCTGATACCAACTGTAATGACCCGGATTTTGAGCGACTTTGGTTATCGACATAAACTCGATGTCGATAACCAAACATCGAAAAATCTTGGTAATTAATGAAAGAAATTAGAAGGTGAGGAAAAATAAGATAGAAACTTAGAATAGAAGAAGAAGAAGAAAACAACATCAGAGTAACATGAACCTCGCAGCGGAATGAATAACATATAATATATATAACATTACTTGAAATATACATCTGTACTTGAATATACATCAATATCAAAGTACATCACTTACAACACAGCGGAAATAACTATAGCTATATGATCCTAAAGCCTCCTGCTCCAGCTCTTCAACTATATCTGTAAAATCCCGACTACTTGACTGCCCGTACAAATTTAGGCACCCAAGAGTTTAGGGAAATAAACAAGTAAACTCCGGGTCAGTCATGGGACTGGTATGAGTAAAACAGTTTAAAAACAGTTCGAACAAGTAAACGATATCTCATAAGACCACGCCACATAACGGAACAGATTTTTCCCTTATGAGAATCCAAAATATCTTTATATCAAAACCCTTTTGATATTATAATAATGTCAATCAACTACAGTATATATAATCATCTAGCATAAATGCTTTCATCTCACGTTCTACATATATAGTATACAATCAAAACCGCAAGCACGTATTGGGTAATGGATTTCCAACTATGACAAGGTATGGAACCACCTTTCGTTAATGTACCTCTAGAGAGGAATACACTGGGTTCAACAAGAACATCTTGCAACCCGGCCACACATGACCGACCACTCATTTCGCTTGAGTGTATCGAATGTATATCACCAACGGTTGGGATCAGCAACCGTTTCCCGAATGGGACAGCATCAACAATAGATTTTTAGAAATAAATGAAACTCTAGATCAGGTGATTATACACCCTACTTCGGTGCGACCGACATAGCCATGCTGCCTGCCCGATTTCTGTCATTTACCGGATGTGAGGCTATAAGCTACGCTTTATCATCACACCGGATTCACGTTGAATGCCACATTGTCAAATCCATCAAATCACCGATTGACATCCTCAACCATACATTATGTGTTAGCTAAAAGAAGTTTCCTTCTCCGCTTCCACTCTTGGTACTGTTGGAGAAATCAATATACGTGATCATCTGGAAATACTCTGTCAGACATCCGTCCATACAAGTCATCCAGGAACAGGATGAACCGAAGGCACTATTCAATACATCCATCTTAGACACTGTTATCTAAGACTTATACAATAGCCCTTGCACTTTACTCCGTCTTCACTTACCTTTGGCATATATGATTCGCAACGCTTATGCCAATACAGAGTGGTTCTTTGGATAATAATCCAACCGGTCTCTCCATATTAACAACGTTAAAATGGTCTAAACTTCGATAGTCTGTGATTTAACTATCAAAGAAAAACAGGTGTGCAAACAACGATATTATTTCCCGATGGAAATTATATCGAATAAACATCATTTAACATAAATCTCTTTTTAGTTCATTTTACATCTCCTGTTTCCCTATATTCAACATTTGCTATTTTCTAAAAATAGAAAATATATCTTATTAACACTGGAAAACATTTCCATTTCTTGTTTTCTATGTTAGAAAATATTTCTGGTTCTTGTTTGGAAACATTTCCAACACTCTTACATTGGACTTAGACGGATGTTTAGATAAAACATCGCTATGCCAACTCAAACCATTTCCTTTAATTACTAAATTCTCTTAACCATCCTTTACTGCCGAACCTTAACCATTCCTTAGTTAAATACGAAGCCAATCAAGTTGGGGTAGAACTACTTCTCAGACCTTAACTGAACAACATTTCTAACTTTGAAATAGGCAAAGTTCACTTTATATTTCTTTAACAAACTTCCTTACGTAACTCTCTTTCGAATCATCTCTATTCGATAATTCTTTCGTTCGATAAGGTATATTCGATAACTCTATTCAATTTACTCTATTTGATTAACCCTTATCGATTTACTCTATTGGACTAACGCAATTGGATTAACTCTATTGGACTAACGCTATTGATTTACTCGTTTCACTTAACTCCTTTCGAATAAGCTATATTCGATAACTCCTTTAACTCTATTTGAATAAACTATATTCGATTAACTCAATCGATTCAATTCGAATAAACAATATTCGATAACTCCTTTTACTTTATTCGAATCACTAACATTCGATAACTCCTTTAACTCTATTAGAATAAACTATATTCGATTAACTCCTTTAACTCTATTCGAATCACTAATATTCGATAACTCCTTTTACTTTATTCGAATCACTAATATTCGATAACTCCTTTTACTTTATTCAAATCACTAATATTCGATAACTCTATTTGAACAACTCTAGTTCGATTTACTCTAACTGATTAACTCTAACTGGTTTAACTCTAACTGGTTAACTCTAACTGATTAACTCTCACTGGTTTAACTCTAACTAGTTTAACTCTAATTGGTTTAACTCTAACTGGTTAACTCTAATTCGAAATATTCGATTAACTCTATTCAACTAACTCGACTCAACTAACCCCTTTCGAATAACTAATTCGATTTACTAACTTTTGAATACCATATTCGATTGAACTCCTTTATTCGCTTTATAAAGATTTCCCTTTTAACAACGTTTATTCATTTTTAAAGATTTACTTTTAGTAACGGTTCTCCACTTTAAAATGATTTCGTTCTTATAACAGTTTCCTTTTTATAACGTTTTCCCTTTTTCTAAATATCTCCTATTTATAAATATTCCAATTTATAAATATTTCTTAATTATAAATATTCCATTTATAAATATTTTATTTTCAAATATCACTTTGAAAATATTTCCTTATCAACATTTCGGTATGTTATGGTATTCAACATATCAAATCACGATGATCAGTATCATCCAAACACATATAATCGACAATAGATTATATATCACATCATATATCACAATATATGAAAAATAGTAAAATAAATGTTGAGGAATCCAGTTGGATTCCTCCAACCTGTTTCCCTACATCCACAGATGTTATACAATAAAATCAACATCACTTTCAGTTCCATATGATATATTCTGTTAAAGAAAATCAATATAGAAATTTAACTAACTGACTTGTAGTTCAATCAAACAGTCAACACACAGTCAATCAGCCAATATCTAACAGTTCTAAAAATACAACATGAAGTTATAAACTGTTCAGAGTTAGTGATATTTACTCACATTTCGCGTTAACCGTTAAATACGATTTGCGTCTGTCGATTCAGACGAACAATTTATTTTGCAATAAATTATAACGAGCTCGGATTCACTCCCAGTCAGCTCCATTGTGTAGCCATCGTCCATACGATCCCAACAGATCTTGTTTCGTCCAAATCCGACCAGGTATGCAAAAGATATCAACATTCGAAGTTTTAAAAACATATTTAAATTAAAATAAAACTTAATAAATTAAATTGGGCTTTACCCCTCTTTAAACTCTCGGCCCATTCCTCTCCAGCCCAACCCGTTTCTTCCTTTCCCTCCCAAACGAAAAACTCCTCCAGGCTTCAAAGCCATTGACGATCCTTTCAACCACCACATCACGCTCGTTACTCCACAATTCCTCTTCAAACAAAAACCAATATACTCCTTGTCTAAATCTCATCTCCCTTAACTCCTCAACATGACCCTCAGCGTCCCCTATCAGAACCCGACGTCCGGGCCCGAGCTCATGCTCGCTACAGGGTGCGACACCCCTTTTGAATCGAACTCCACCAAATTAGCACCCAAGGTGCGGATTCATCTTCCGATCCCAAAACAAACCATAAAAACTTGAATAAATGCTTCAACTCACTGAAATCGTCAGCCCTAGGTTTACTGTAGGCTTTCCAATGCTAGAAAAATCAGCATCGCGTCTTACAATAAGTATACAATATCATAGAGAATCCTTCCAGCTTCTCATTGACACAAGTTTTGGAATTTCTAGCAATTTATTTGAATTATTCTTATTTTTGAAAGTAGCGAAATGTTTTCAAAGGAGAGTGTGGTGGCTACAACATTGTTGACCAGAAAGAAATGAGAGGGATTAGGTTTAGGATGTTTGCGGCTATTTATAGGCTTATAAAATATCTAGATATTTTATAGAAAGAATATTCTCGGTATATTCTCTTTTATATAATCATTTTGCTTTCTAATAAATTCTCATGATTACATACCGTACCCAATAATCACGAAACTGTACAGCAGCTACAGTTCGACATTACGGTCCAAACGAAACTGGTTTCGTCGAATTACGACTTCGTTTGCTCACACAACGTATTTTTAACTATCGAAATACTGACTGTTTCTCACTCTAAAAATCCGTACGACCACACAGTGACTCTAAAAATCACGAAACTGGAAATCTAACAACTATTTGACATTGTGGATCCAAGAAAATTAGTTTCGTCGAATTCCGACTTCGTTTGCAAAACCGGCTATTTTTAAAGCTCTGGATGACCCATTTAAATATATAAATATATTTGAATTAAATATTTAAAATTAAATATTAACGTCTATATTCACATGGAATACCATACAACTTCATAAAAATCCTATATTGATTTCTAACTCGATATTTCAATCTGGGTCAACCCGATATTCGATTTATATTGAAATTCCTTTTTAAAATATAAATAATTCCTTTATAAATTATAAAGGAATTCCACAGCGACTTTTCTAAAATTTGATTTGGACATAAATAAAAATCTACCCAATGAAATCCCGATTTTTCTCTTCCACTAGAAAGATATACTCCACCAGCTCCACACGTTTCTTGTTTCATAGAAATCCGGCTTAAAACGAATCATGTACATTCAGTTGTAGTTCGAGTCGCCAATTTATGAACTGCAGCGCCATTTCGAGCTCGTTTATAATTATATTATAATTCTACATTCAAACTGTCGTTCAAATAATATATTCATTATTCTAATTCAATTCTAAACTGAATTAAATATCACAGATGATCCAGTTCACACCATATTGCCATTTCAGCCAATTCTGTTTATTTCAGAATTAAATATATTATTTAACTTATTATTTTAATTAAATATTCACCATTATTTAATTCCACGACCATTAAATTCACTATATCACTATATAAATAATTAAATAGATTAATTATAATATCTCTGCCAATGCGGGTCATTACATTTTCGCTTGTTTCGATCTAACCAAATGATCTCTCCCTCAGGGTGAGGCTTAAATGGTGGGAGTAAGATCGGATAGCGCAAATAAGTATTATGAACTAAAAAATGGTCGGAGAGAATAAATTAGATCTTGGAGTATTAGTAAGGCAAGATCTAATGTGCAAACAAACGCGGAAAAGGAGGAGACGAGGCGACAAAAAGGAAAGAGAAGAAGGATAGGGATACGGTTCGGCTAAATGAGAAGGAAAGGACAAAAGAAGGAAGTTAAGGGGGTTTGGACGCAAATTTTACGGTTGAGTCGTAGGCCAAGTTGTACCAAAACTCATCAACTTATTGACCATTCTTGCATAATGCTAAACGGTTAACTATTAGGTGTCTTTGGACAAAGATTGAACCTTGACCTTATTAGGCAAGATTAAAATATTAATCGTCCTGCATCATCTTTTAAGATTTGACGCGATCCAAAAAATAATTATCCTCATCACCACGGTATTTAAAGACAACGGTCAAACTTTGAACTGTCTCCAAGGATTTATAGTCTCAACAACGATGTTGCAACTACGCAACAAGAGAACTTAAAATAGGGAATTAGCTAGAAATTCGATATAGAATTAAAATGGATTTTCCCCTTATTAGCTGACATAAACTAAGCGATTCAAAATCAAATACCCCAAAATAAGGATGAAGGATTTTCTTAGCCTTTTTGAAGAAAAATTTAAAACTTTTCCGAAAATGGAATTTATTATAATCTAACGGTTTCGTATTTATAAATCCATTTTATTATTACTATTACTTATATTTTAGATTATATTTCAAACTGAAAAACCTTTTCGCATTCAAAAGTTTTGGGGTTTTAAAATCTTAAGGAGTAATTGTGATAATTTCAATAAATTATCCAATATATATAGGAAGAAGGATACTAAAAATCTCAAAGTATAGATATTTATTATTCTTAAGTTTAGTTGCATATTCCTTGTCATTTCTAATTCCATCTTTCCTACCAATCAGATTATATTTATCAAAGTTACACAACAGCCTTTATAATTTTGAAACACAAATAGATTAAAATTCTAAAAACCATATCTTTATAAAACAAGGCCTTCATAAAACCATTTTCCAAAACCGTATCTCAAACTTTCAAAGCTCAATTTTTATTTTTCCAATTAGTTTAAAATAAAATTTCCTCGAATACAAGGCCGAGAACTCAAATGAGTGTTTCAATAAAGGTAGATTCTGAAATTCAACAAAGTAATAAATGGATATACCTTGTAATTATATTTCCGAAATGGATATGACATACTAACGTGAACTTTTCCTGTTTTGGATCGAGTAATGGTCTTAACTGGAACTACCAAACAAAATCAAAAACCAGAAATCACGACTATCTCGGTTGTAGCTAGATTTTTTTTCCAATCTCCAAACTCGAATCAATGGAATCCACCATATGTCGTCCTCATGCTCTTTACAACGAGATCACCAACGTATTGTGGGGTAAGACAAGATTAGCTAGAAAACCGAACTCAGTATACTTCAACTCTTAGTCGCTTAAAGCCCATTTTTACTATAATTAGGCCCACAATTAATTCATCGTGGAAATAAATTTAAGTTGACTAAGAAAGGCGAAGAAAAACAGAAAATAAAATCGAATTACGTTCTCTCACACGTCAAATTTAACTAATTCCTCTGATCGTTTAATGTACGCTCTGATACCAAATGTAAAACCCCACACTTTTCTGTGCCTAAATTTCGACATAAATTGAAACTCGAACACGTCCAATCATGGAGCGTGTGAATATGGTACCTACAAATAAATAAGCATGAGCGTAATCAGAGTAGGATAAGATAACTCACAATGGAAACAGAATAGGATAAACTAGTATTAACTCTAGTAACTACCTTTTTAAAGTAATCCACTTTGCCAATACCGAGCGTGAGAGAGGACGAGAACCGAAAGCCAAACTAAAACACCTTTGAGAACCCGACCTTATCTAGAAACCTGGGAGGTTGTAATGAGGAGGGGGTCAGAACAATAAGATTCTGGTGAACGGGAAATGTACAACAACACAGACTATAATACACAGATGTATCCCGTTTGGTTCAACCGAAGATGTACGCCTACCAAGGTTAGCAATTCTAGCCAAACCTTGTAAATGTTTACGCACGACTTTACTACTCTTCCCAAAGTAGTATTCTGAAAGTATAATACCGAGATAGGAAGCTAACGCACATTTTTGTGAAGCCTTTATACTGGAGCATGGCTGGTTATTTAATCGAGGTTTGACCCCTAGTTACGGAGTTTATATATATATATAGACTTTCACTCACTCATCCTTCATCATTTATTACCTCACTATCAATGATAGATAAGGTGGATTCTCTCCGATCGCTTAAGACCCTAGGCAGACCAATTGGTCACTTATTACTTATCGAAGACTTATTTAACATTAACATAAACTAGAGGGAACTAGCTACGGGCCCTACTAGTTAAGGCTTTCGGCATTCACGCATATACCATTTCCCATGTAAGGTGAGAGATGGTACTTTATTGCTCATTATACCTTCTACCTAACCTTATTAGATAACCCTCTTACTCGCTTATTACTTCCCATAGGATATGTAGCTATATCTGACATTTCTAGTTTCCAGGTTTGGGTAGGCCCACACACACTTACAATTTAAGACCCCTAAGCTGAAGTACCTATTCCTATGTGGACTCTTCAACCCCAGCTGCTTAAGACCCAGGAAGAAGACTAATACGTGAAGGTTATTAGGTTTTTACCCCATTATCCTTTAATATTTTTACCTATTGGGATAAAGTGAGATACGTTTTTAAGTCAATCCTGTTTAGTCTCTCATCACGAAAATACTTTACACACATGATTAATTATCGTCATGGGTTCCTATGGTTAATAATGTTTCATATTACTAACTTACTAAGTCCAATTCTACTTTTAATTATAAGTTCTATATTAACTAATTGTAAATAAGGGAAGTTATATCCTCCTTACCCTAGGATATTTATTTAATTATTTCCCTAATTGGACTTAGTATTTAAACAACAATCAATACCCATAAATCCCCTTTTTGTCATATATTTTCATTCATAAGTTTTTTGTCATTTATGAATATAACAGTCATATTTCCCTAGGGCAACTACTTACACTGGGAATCCTTAGTTTATCAGTCCCGAAGTATTTATTTGTTGTACCCTAACAGATAATTACTATTCTTATTTATTAACTTATTGGTTGGTTGACTGTTGTATATGTATATATTTATGCACCAGGCCTCTCACATTAAGTTGACAATTTGTGGATGCTGGATTTGCCGATCAGTTCCAGGCAGACTTCTACCACAAGTTGAACTTAACTTCATGCCTTGATACATTTATATTTACGCATTAGACCCCTCACATTAAGATGACTACCTGTGGATGCTGGATTTGCCAATCGGTTCCGGTCAGACTTCTACCACAAGTTGAGCTTAACCTCATGTCTAAATGCGGTTATAATTTAAATTTTTTAATTGGAGTTTACAACATTTATCCTAATCAATTTAGGAATTTTATCATTTTCTTATTATATTCACCTTTCCCCAAATCAACGTTGCTAACCATTGTTATTTATTTACTTGTGGTCTTATTTATAGCAATTAATTACACTAATTGCTACAACGGTTACCATAAATATATTCATTAAGTATGGAATATAATTTATATGTATGATTCCTTGTTTGAATACCGTTCAAACATTCTATATAATGTATATTTCGTTGTTTACGTAGGTACGGACGGACAATATGTGTATATATATATATATGCACGGTCAACGTAGTTGTCTTTCTTTATTTTTATTTATCGTTAAATTTAGTAATTTGGTTTAATTAATAACCTAACATTCCTTTTTGCATTCAGTCTTGCCAAAAGGTTCCAAATCTTACAAAAAGATTATTAGCTATAGTTATTGTAAATCATGCCTGATTTTTGGAATGGATATATTCGAAACCACAAGAAATATATATTTATTTTTATTTTGGGATAGTTGATGTAAACTACGCATAAATATGTATAATTATATTTATACAACAATTTACAGGAAAATACCCTGATGGACAAAAGGAACACAAAATTGTTCCATAAGGATAATGAGACAAAATTTTGTCCATAAGGACAAGTATTAGTGTAACGGAAGGAATTATAGCAGGCCCCTAAATTCCTCCCTTTACACTAAATTTGTCCTTGAGGATAAAATTTTGTCCTCTTGTCCTTATGGAACAACTTTTTGTTCCTTTTATCCTTGAGGATAAAAACCCCATCAATTTACACAACTTCTCATTCTTTTAACTTTTTATCATATTTCTTGTGCGTTCAAAATAATGTCTTTTTGTTCAAAAAGTAGAAAACGAAATATTTACAAAAATAGAATAAAAATGGATAACTGGAGATTAAGCCGATTCAAGCTCACTTCGCTCACCACTAATTCTCATCCAGTTCTATCTCAAAGTTCACTTAACAAAGTTTGCTTAAAGCAATCCCCCATCTATGTGGGATCTCCGCTTCCCTATGATTCTACTAGGGCATATTAATAGGAGAGGTCGGAAACCTAGTCAAGTAAATATCCTATGTATTAAGATCAATCCCTCATAAGCCAAAACCCAACAATTTTGAATACAAACAGGAATATTTCTTTTAAATTTACAATCACACAATTCACCAATTGTATCTTTTTATCCAAATTCACATAATTTATCATTCAACACTGAAATTAGAGATCTGTAATATAACTACATCTAAACGGTGTTTAATGGGACTGATTTCTAGATCTATAGTGCTTTACAACAATCAAAATACATTTTGCAACATAATTGTTGGAAATATATATGAACGAATTATTTAGGAATCCACCAATTAATATAATGCTTAACCATAATTTGCAAATTACAAGTTTTGAAAAAATTTATAATCAGATCTGATAGGTGCCAATTCAATTCCAATCATATTATAAGAAGATTTGATGAAAACAAATGAAATAAACTGACTATTATAATTGTATATATAAATTTCCCACTCACCTGCAAGCATCCAAATTCAAAATTTGAATCTTTTAGTCCTAAAATTCCCCAAATTCTTATAAATCTACAATTTATCTTAAAATGGGGTAATTTCAGATCTGTAGAGATGTAGGAAAATCGAAAGAGAGGGAAGAACCTGTTGTTGGGCGTTAATTTACATTCTTTTCCATTGGATCTGATAATCCTCTCAATCCTATTTGATTTGTGTTTATTTGTTGTATAATAATATATTTTTAATTAAGAAATTAGGTTTGGAGAAGGAGGAAAATGGCAGAGCTTCGCTACTGCCCATAGGTTTGTGTGGAAAAGAATGAGGCCTTACCCCTTTATTTATATGAGTGGAATTAGCCTAGGACTGTTAGATTTATTCTAATCAACATCTGTCCATCCATATAATATATTATACATCCAAACCCTAGCCGTCACTGCCTGGCTCGACCAAGCAGCGCAGCCAGCGGTTGTCTGCCCCAGTTGACCGGTTGGTCGACCTGGCAGTGAGGTGGCTAAGTGTAACACCCCACCTCCGTTAAGGTCACTCGCAAAGGGAATGCCTTAATTTTGGTGGAGCGTTTTTAGTAGACAGAACAGAAATTTACAAGACAGATAAAGTAGTACTTGAAAATTTTATAACTTTATTTACAATAGAAACAGAAAATGAGTTTTGGTTACATCTTTCAAAATCACCATATCGGAATTCAAGTACATAAATATCGGTCTCGTACAAAAGCCTTCAGAATGCATAGTTTTTAAAACCATAATCCCAATATAAACTGCCATGGAAAGATAGAGCCAAAGCCAAGTAATACTTCAACACTTCCAGCAGAGAGAATCTGAATCAAGCTCCTATGTTTCCACCCTGAAAACCGGGGGGGAGGGAAATGAAAAGAAAAGAAGCGAAACAAACTAGGTCAGACATAAGTCTAGTGAGTCCAGTGTCTTTCAGCATATAAAAAGATAATAGTATCATGACATGTGAATAAAACTGGATGAGAGATAACCGTAACAGAAATAGCAGGTTAACAGAAGGAACGGAATGATATAGGCTAAGCTAAGCTTTTCACTTCTCTGCACTAATACTAGTATAACAGGATTAGGTGTTACCCTAATATCTAAACTGAAACAAAAATGGAAACAGAATAATCTCTATAGAAATAGAATGCTAGTAATGGGCCTTTACCACTCGAACAGACAGAAGGTACAGAAGCAAAATAATAATAATGGGCTTTTACCACCCCAACAGACAGAAGGTACAGAAACAGAATACTAATAATGGGCCTTTGCCACCCAACTAATGGGTCTTTACCACCCCAACAGACAGAAGGTACAGAAACAGAATCGGAAACGGAATCAGAGACGGAAACAAAATAATCCCTATGGAAATAGAATGCTAGAATTAGGTGTACACTAGAAATGGGCCTTTACTACCCCAACAGACGGTACCATGCAGAAACAGACAGGTGTTACCACCCAACAGAAATAGACGGTACCCACACAACAGAAAGAACTAAGTGTACCCTAATGTCTAAACAGAAACAGAAACGGAAACAGAATAATCTCTACAAAAATAGAATGCTAGAATTAGGTGTACACTAGTAATGGGCCTTTACCACCCGAACAGACGGTACCACGCAGAAACAGACAGGTGTTACCACCAAACAAAAACAGACGGTATCAACAGAAACAGACAGAACTAAGTGTACCCTAAGTCCTACCCCCAAGCGATCGATTCCCTAATACATAAATACCCTGTGTCGGCCCCACAGTAGGGTGTATCACTCCCTAAAGTGGCAACTTATTGGCACAAACTTATTTACAGATGTCACGGTGTCTTACATCCTTAGAGCAGACCGGATCCATGCACGCACATGACCCGGTTGGAATGCACCATCAACACCCCTCGCCATTATCAGAATGAACCGCTTATAATTAGTTCAGTAAGCGTGCCTGGACCCCTACATAGCGTGGGGTCAAAGTTTTGATACCAGAAAGAGTTACTGACTAATATGGGTTCCACACAATAGATGACACAAGTAATTCCCCTCCTAACCTTGTGTTCCCAGACTTACAGATTTCAGATTAACTTGTTTACATATTTTAGACAGAGTTCAGATTACTAGTTCACAGATCAGACAATCAAGTTAACAAGTTTTTAGATTAACAGATCAGTTGTACGGATTTAACAGACTTACAAATTGCCTAACTTTGTATTGGGCCTACGGATTCACGAAACAGGTTTATTAGATTCATCAGTCTAGTTGTTTTAACCCTATCCACCCAAAACGTTCTTAGACACCACATTTCTCTTAAATTTGCAATAATTAAATATTAATGCATAGACCTCTCACATTAGGTCGGTAGCTTGTGGCTGCTGGATGTGCTGGACGGTTCCGGGCAGACTTCTGCCACAAGCTAGACCTAACCTCATGTCTAAGCATATTCTAGTTATGCCTACGACCTCTCACATTAGACTGACATTTTGCGGTTGCTGGTTAGGCCGGTTGGTTCCGGGCAGGCTTCTACCGTAAACGGAGTCTAACCTCGTGTCATAGCCAATTTATTCCAATACAGATTATACAGATATCAGACTAAATATGTTCATTTAACAGATTAAACTTCTTTACAGGTTACAACAGATTAATCAAATTTCTTAGATTGAGCCTACAGATTTTCATACCCAAATTACAATTATTTAGCTTTCAACAGATTAGGCAATTCAACAGATAACAGATCTAGCAGATTAGGCGATTCAACAGATTAGCAGATTAGGCAATTCAACAGATAATAGATCTAGCAGATTAGGCGATTCAACAGATTAGCAGATTAGGCAATTCAACAGATAACAGATCTAGCAGATTAGGCGATTCAACAGATTAGTAGATTGGGCGATTCAACAGATAACAGATCTAGCATATTAGGCGATTCAACAGATTAGCAGATTAGGCAATTCAACAGATTAGGAAATTCAACAAATTATATATTTCTAAAATTCTATTTACATATTTTGTGTAATCATAAATTAATCCTAAACTTACATGCCTGACTCACGGTCATAATTCATAACATATGCCCAAACTTTTAGTTAAACTTTGCACCGTACATAATATTCTCTAAAAGCCCAAATCATGATATACCATATGAATTATGTCAAATTATAGCCTTTAATGCCAAATATCCAAAAATCCATTTCTAGGCATGTTCACATTGATAGTTATCCTATTATAATATTGGTCTCTACGCCTAAGTCACATATTCCTTTTTCAAGTCATGAATCGTTATATAAAATTTACCCTAAAAGTCTAGATCTTTAAATTATAACATCTCAAAATCAGATCTTAATTTTTATATGCATTATGTCCCTAAGTTTCAAGTCACATGTTAACATACAATGATTTTTCTTTTTCCAAATTACAGAGTATACACAGTTCTAGATTTAATTTACAACATATGTCCATTTCTCAAATCAGTCAAAGATCAGTCATGTCCAATTATGCATTATCCATTATTTGTCCCAAAATTTAGCGTTCGTGCGTTAATCTCTTATGAGATTTGGCGCAGGCTCGTGGTAGCCTAGCTATAAACAAAAAGGAAGAAAAGAGGGAACAGATGCAGAACCGTCATAGTCAAGATAGATCCACAGAAAAGTATGCATAACCTCAGATCCAGATTCACAAAAATGTCAAGATAATTATTAAATTTCATATCTGAAAATAACTGTACTCATAAAAAGGGAATGATTCTTGTATTCTGGAATCTGTGTTCTGACACTGAATAGCGTTCCTTTGGCGTAGACTATCGATTAGATTAGAAAATAGTTGTTCTCTTTTAACTCTATTCAGATTGGAAGAAGATGCACTAGTTCTAGTTTTGATTCTAGCAGAGTAGCGACGACATTTTTATTTTTAATTAGAATAGAGGCAGAGTATAGGCAGAATGAAATTGTGTGGAGAGAAAGCTAGGTTTGGGGGTGTTTAAATAGGTTAGAGCTCACGAATCTGGTCAGAAAGGCGTCTAAATACAGAAAAATGCATCTGTCCACAGATCTGGAAATAGGGGGGAGGTCGACCCTATTGTCGACCTTAGTGTCGACCTTTTTACACAGGTCGACCCCCAGGTCGACCCTAGTGTCGACCTGGGTCCTGGGAGGGAATTTTCCCGCCCAGCCCGAGTGTCTGTTTTGAATTTCGAATCTGAATTTTTGAATTTCGGGCCAGTTTTTACTGAAACTTCCGAAGGCCATATCTTCTTCATACAGAGTCCGATTTACGCAAACTTGGACTCTATTCCAAGTAGAATTTCGAGACGAACGCAATGGCGTAACCCGTTTCCCTTAATTATTTTGTTACAATTTAATTATTCTCCGATTTGTCATTCTTATGTTCACAGAAAATACGGAGTGTTACACTGAGGTAATTATTTATTAATATATATATATATATATATATAATACTACTTTATTTATTTTTCGTTTGTTTTCGTATTTCGTCCGTGACTTTTTCATGCGGACTCCATTTGCGAAACTCCAAACATGAAAATTGACCAGAATTCCGAGACGAACACATCGGTTAAAGTTTTGTTGTCAAATTCCATCATTTGCAAAAATTCCTATTTTTGAGATTCTAAATAAATAACAATTAATTATCGAAATTCCGAACACAACTTGTAATGACACTGTTTTGGGAAAATAAAGACTCATTCTCAGCATGCACGAACCATTCGACTTTTTTTGTGTGTCACTTGAACTTTTTTTTTTTTTTGACATTTTGACTTACATGTGAATAATCATGTTGGTCACAGGAATGAATTCTAACTTGATGTTGACAAGCATATGAACTTCCTTGAGGATTGATGACAAAGAAGCTTGATGCGTCTATTTGTGTGATGCAGTTGTTATTGGTAACTTAAGTTGGCAATGGATTAAATTGCTCAAACGAAGAGGAGACGTTGCAGGCTCTTTTGGCACTTACATGAACTATGCTTGTAGATTCATTTATTTAGGAAGTTCATAAGTCGCGAGGAACGTTTTTATAAAGGTGAATCTTTAAATGTTTCGCACAGATGACGCTTCGACTTCGCTAACCGACACTCATTAGTTTCAGATTTCGAGCATCGTTCCTTTAACACAGCATTAACACACTTACAAGTTGCGCATACCCGATCGTTTTAAGTACGAAATTCACTTTGTAGAATGGCTTCTCAAAGCTTAGATCATCTTCAATCCCAAGAAGGTGAATCTTCTCAAATCCAGATTCAATCTACATCCGGAGTACATCCGGAGTACGCTTGTCGTCCATACAGATAGAAGCATCCTCTCATATACCTTTCGAGATGACGATAATTGCGACGGGACCTATGATCGATCGAACTCCTCGCATTCTTGGGCTCATTGTTAATCCGCCGGAGAGATGACCATCTATGGTGAGTCACCAGGTGCTCCATCATATTTGTATACAATTTGGTATTCCCGAACAAGACGTTCGATTACCTGAGAAGAGTGAAATAGCTAGGGGTGTCAAATGAGCTGGATTGGGTAGAAATGAGTTGGTTCACAAATTGACCCAACCCATTTAAATAAAAATTGACCCAACCCATTAGACCCGTCTATTAAATGGATCAACTCAACCCAACCAACAAATTTAACGAATCAACCCATTTAACCCGTTATGGACAAAACTACCTAAAAACATGCACAATCTTATATAATCAATACCAAATATTAAAATGTTCATTTCATTATCACCATTCAGTCAAGATAAACAAAGCAAGCATCATTCACATTCAAGTCAACATCAATTTAGTTCTTATAAGAAAAACATGTAATACAAACTAAATGTTTACAGAATTTAATACAACATTATCCAACATATAATTCAAAACTAAATATCATAAGCAAAAGCATGAAATATGATGTGGAATGAGAACTTCTTGAAACTCTTCAACAACTTGAATTCAAATCCCTTTTCATTTCTGACTAAAATGACCATATCTGTTCTGTGCACATCATTATATATTGCTCAATATGCCTACAACAGAAACTAAATTTACATAAGAAAACTATCACATATATCATCCAAATTCAAACTGATATGAAACATGATATGAATTTTTGGTAATAAATTAAAAAGCATAACTCTAACTAGATCCAGCTTATGAGAACCTAACCTGCATGCACAGAGGCAGAAATAAAAGGAGGAAGACAAATCTTTTTGCAAAAGATCAAGTTGATAAGGTGAACCTAACCTGCTAAATAACCTAGAGAGTAGAGACTCCCAATAATTATAAGAAACAAATACAGGAGTCTTACAATATTATCTAGTGAGAGTTATATAAGCACTGAATAAATTTGAAAATAAGTAGCATGAAAAAATAAATGACATAGCTAAACAGTAATTATCCACATATGTTAATTATGGTAAATAAAAAAAAAGTATATATGTACTTGAATTTTCAGATTTCAAACATATTAAAATACATACTTAATATTTATGAAAAATACTTATTTCATTTATTAAAGTAGGATAACGAAGAAGAACGGAAGCAAATGATTCGTCGGTCACAAATACTTATTTCATTTAAATACCAGGTTTTTCCTTAAATAACTCATATGTGAAAATATGTCTCCAAAAACGACCAAATAACGAAACAAATTCATGATTTAAAGCATTGCAAAAGCTGATTGATACACTAAATAATATTGGTCAATTAGAAAAATAACTGTATAATAAATTAAACTCAAACATAAGCTGGATCTAGTTAGAGTTATGGTTTGAATAAAGCAATCAGGGTAGCAGACTTGCGATGAGAGTTGCATCAAATATCAACCTAATAATATTCACCTACTTTCAACTATCTATTTAACCACTTTGTCTACTCACATCATAGCATAAATCGTTTCATGCAGCTGGAAAACCCTATTCCTTCAGAGAGCAAATCCTCTGTCCACAAAATCTACTATCCCTCTATACCCAACCAATCAACACCTCTGATTTCTACTTTTTGCAATTAAGACCTCAATAGAAAGAGGACTTAATTGCAAAATGGTGGAATTCAGGGCGTGTTGATTGGTTGGGTATGGAGGAACATGGGGTTTTGGGTATAGGGGATTTGATTTCATTCAATAGGAACTGCACCATGCTCAGACTTGTAAAATATTAGGAAATGCAACAAACTCAAGGAAAATTTTATCTACAAGTTATAAGTTCTGCATCGTACGAAAATGAGTCATATTCTATTTTACCACAGCACACAAGTGGTCCTTAATTACAGAAGCACATTAGTATGCTGGCAAGTCAGCGTAATGCTAAAAATATATAATGTAATGATTCTAAGTTCTCGCACAGTTACCTCTATTGTTGCAGTGGTAGAAATTTCATGGATCCCTTTACTACCATAAGCTAATTCAGGGGGTCAAGCAGTACTCTCTGCAATTTTACATACAAAAAGAGTTAGGTGATGAATATTGATAAAATATTATATGTCACGAAGGGTAGCCATAATTTTAGGTAGGATGATATGCTAGGTTTAAAACATTATGCAAATATATTAAATTTTCTTTATATTAAGAGTAACAATGCAAATACACAGGAAACACCCAGGCCATCCATGTAGTCCATAGTTATCATGCAAATATACATGAAAGCTCCAAGCTCCAAATAGATGATTAAACTAGCTGTAATATATAATTAAATACAATTTATATTA
This sequence comes from Allium sativum, assembly GCA_030737875.1. Classification (NCBI taxonomy): domain Eukaryota; kingdom Viridiplantae; phylum Streptophyta; class Magnoliopsida; order Asparagales; family Amaryllidaceae; genus Allium; species Allium sativum. The sequence continues at coordinate 440,675,466 of CM060912.1, forward strand.
AAACATTCTTAGTATTAATAAAGCTGCAATATATAATTAATTAAATAAAGCTCAAGCGAAGCTAGGACGAGTGAGAGTGTGTGTGGAAAGTGTGAAGCTGCTGTGCAGCATTGTGAGCTTTCAGTTCAGCAAATAAGTTATTTTTGGTATGTAGAAATTGCTGATGTTATGGTATGTTGCGAATGACATATGTGCTAGCTAGCTATGAAGTTCATGAAATGCCCAAAATATATACACTTCATGCATATCTTGGTTCAGTATTTTCACAGCAGGGCCTCAAACTTTAGGAAAAGGAACATATTTGTTAAGCAAGAATATGAGATATTTGAGAACAACAATTAAGAAGATTTTCTATGTTTTATGATTTTGCAGATTTTGGAACAATAAAAGCTACACGCATGGTGCAAAAGTGCAAGTTGCATAATTCGAAATATGTATCTAGTCTGTTATAGTTGTCATAACCACTCATACATCCTTACCAAGAGCCTAACCTTCAGACTATCATATTACATACACTTATTATTACCATATTATATAACAGTAAGACAAAAAAATGAAAGTTGATGCAAGGATTACGTACAAATGAGTTATTCACTAAAATGCCTTTTAATATTCAAAATAAAGGACATAGAGAGAAGAGGAAAGAATTATGAGAAAAGTTCACTTGTTAATGTTCAGAATAAAGAAAGCAGGAAATACAGGTTTTCATCATTAATATAGTGTTTTTGGGTGATGGAAGAAAATAGGATTGAGATACAACTAAAATATTAACAAAACCAAGTCACAATTTCATAACTGTCAAGAACATGGCTAAAATAATAGGGTTCCTCAACAGAAAACATTCGGTGACTGTAAGTAGTACTTGAAATAATTCAAACAAAGTTGCACTTGATTAGTAAACAATCTTTTATACTTCAAGATTCTGCAATGAATACTATAAAATAATATAATCAGTAAGTTGCAATAGTGTTCAGGTTGGCATCAGTAAATATTTAGCTCAAAAAAGTGAATAATCATTATATCAGCAACAAATGCAGTAAGGCCACTATGCATCAGAACATAAGGAAATTTTTTTGATGCAAAAAAGGTAGTGAATCGCTAGATTCACGCCTTCATTCATTCATTAAGCGTAGAGCAAGTACATCGTGTTCAGCATACATAGAGCTATCTACTAGTTACAATAGTTACATATATTTACATACATATGTACAATCAAAATACATGCACGCAGGCATGTTTACATAGAGTCCAAAAATTTTATGAAACTACAGCAAAAAACAGCATGCAAACCCAGTAAAGTGAAGCATGGCAACATCAAGCTCTGCTACCACGGGCCCTGTCCATCACTCTAGCTCCGATTGTGTCAACAAACCTGATTTCTTCCTTGCCTGACCAAAGAGAAACAAAATTAAGTATGCGAAAAATAACTGAGTTGGGCCGTTTCATTTTGCATTTAAACTTTCGTGAGTTGCGTTCATGCCAGAGGATCCAAACATAAGCAAAGTTCAAAAGAGCAAACATATGGCGCATGTCAGTGTCAGGTAATGTAATAATAGTGCTATTCCAGAAGAGAAATTGGTCAGAGATGAAGTGAGACCAGTCTAAGCAGATATTAAGGCTAACTAAACACTTCGTCCACACGTAAAAGGCGAAATCGCAATCAAGAAAAAGATGCATATAATCCTCGTCATCGTCATTGCAGAAAACACATCCCCCAGTAACATGAACACCTTTTAGCCTTAATCTTTTCACTGTATTGAGCTTGTTGTGCATGATCGTCCACATATGTATCCTGACCTTAGCAGGTACAGCTTTAAAACTCCACATTCTCATGAATCCATCGTACTTTCTTCCTGTGAAGTTCATCAACTTATAAAGTGCACTCACGCAAAATTTACCACCAATCTTCCACACAAAGTCATCCTCCTCATTGCTATGAAGGTGAACATCTTCAAGCAAACGAATCAGTCCACAAAGTTGAAGCATAGCATTACCAGCCACAATACGACTAAAGGACAGGTTCCATTTAAAGTTGGCAGAATTCGCATTAAACATTTCACAGACTGAAGCACCTTTGTTGCATGCAATAGCAAACAGATCGGCAAATTCATTACGCAAGGGGATAGGAAGCAACCAGCAGTCATACCAGAAAGAGACGCTTCGGCCGTTTTTAACTACAATCTCAGTCCCAATCTTCATCCAGTGAACATTTGCCATAACACCACGCCAGAATGTTGAGCAATGGGAAATGTCCGCATTCCAGTCAAATCTACCACCATAGCAAGTGTTTAAGATCCACTCCTTCCAGAGAACTTTCTTTTCGCTAAGCATAATCCAAAGCCATTTACAAAGTAATGCATGATTCATATTCTTCAAATTGATGACACCTAAGCCTCCTTGATCTTTGGACTTGCACACCTGATCCCACAACACCAGACAGCAGGTTTTGCGCGTGTCCTTCGTACTGGTCCAAAAAAAATTCCGACGAACAGCATCAATCTTCTGAACAACCCAACCCGGGCATGAATAAAAAGAGAGACAGTACAAAGGGATAGCCGCCAGAACAGAATTCACCAGCACCAGGCGTCCAGCCTTTGATAGACAATTTCCTTTCCATCTCGCTAATCGCCTGTCCACTTTATCAATCACATATTGCCAATCACTCTTCATCATTCTCTTTGGACGGATATAAGCACCAAGGTATTTGAGAGGGAAAGAATCAGCCATGCAGTTGAGCATTTTAGCGCAATACCTGTGCACATCAACGCTACAACCCAAAGTGTAAACACTGCTCTTGTGAAAATTAATCTTTAAGCCAGATAAACTTTCAAAAGCATAAAGCAAAAATTTTAAAGAGGCAATATTCTTGCAATCAGGGTTACAAAAAATAATGGTGTCATCAGCATATTGTAGAGAATTAATACCCCCAATGATGTGATCACGCCCAAAGCTTTGAATAATCTCATTAGAACTCGCCACCTGAAGGATCCGACAAAATACATCGGCAGCCAAGTCAAAGAGGAGTGGGGAAAGTGGGTCACCCTGTCGCAGCCCACGCTTGGATACAATAGTTTTGCCAGCCACTCCATTCACACAAATATTGGATCTACTTGAAGTTAAAATGCAATGAATCCAGTTTAGCCATTTACACGGAAAGCCTCTCGCGCTTAGAAGATCCATGATAAACCTCCAGTCAACTGTGTCAAAGGCCTTAGCAAAGTCCAACTTCAGGATTGCGCAAGGCACGTTATGTCTATCACTATGGGAGATAACTTCCTGGACAAGAGCCGCACCATCAAGAATGAATCTTCCTCTAATAAAAGCTGTCTGCGAAACATCAATCAGGTTGTCCATCTTCGCTTTCAGTCTGTTTGCGAGAACCTTCGTGATCAATTTGAAACTGCTATTCAAGAGACTAATAGGTCGAAAATCCGCAGCCGAGACATTTCCTCCTTTCTTAGGGATCAAAACGACATTAGCGTATCCCAACATGTCCAATCTCAAGGAACCAGAATGAAATTCTTTGAATATGTTAATGACATCCTCTTTAATCACATCCCAATATTTCTTATAAAAGAAATTTGGAAAACCATCAGGGCCAGGGGCTTTATCACCAGGCATTTTTTTTAAAGCCGCGACGATTTCCTCTTCTGAGAACTCCGAATCAATGCAACTAAGATCAACAGACGAAGGATACAGCTTCTTCCAATCGACATTCACCCGATTCTCAATGCGTTCACCAAAAATTCCCTTATAAAAATCAGTAAAAACCTCCTCTATCCTTTGATGATCACAAATTTCAACTCCGTCTTTCCAAATGCTACATATAGTGTTAGTACGCCGTCTACCGTTCGCTACTTTATGGAAATAACTTGTGTTACTATCACCAAGCTTAAGCCACTGAGTTCTCGACCTCTGTTTCCAAAAGATCTCTTCTTGATCAATCACCGTTAGAAGCTCCTTTTCTTTTGATTTGAACAAGGCACGCTCGGCCTCACTTAGATTACGCCCTTCCTCAAGCACATTGAACTCCATAATCTCAGATTCAAGTCTCTGCTTCTTGACTCTGATGTTTCCAAAGACTTCTCTATTCCATTTGGCTAAAAATTTACGCAAAAGTCTCATTTTCCTACAAAAATTACTAGCTGCATCACCAAAGTTGCGAAACTCTATCCACTTCTCCCGCAACATCACATCAAAATTTGGTTCAATACACCACATATTCTCGAACTTAAAAAAAGATTTCCTTCTATAATCGACATTAGTGTTGAGAACAACCGGGCAGTGATCAGAAATAAGGGAAGTAAGACCTCTTTGAAGAGTTAGGGGGTGCAAGTCATCAAAAGCAGAATTAATGAAGAAGCGATCGAGTCGAACTAAAGTAGGAGGGGTCCTACCGTCAGTCCACGTATATTTTCTATTAGTCATGGGTAGGTCAATGAGGCCACAGTTTCCAACAAAGTCACTAAAATCGTTCATGTCACCCAAGCCAGCGTTTTTCACAACATTACGTTCAGACATAAATCTTGTAACATTAAAGTCACCACCAATTACCCAGGGACCATACATAAGTTTATAAAAGTCCAAGCCCTCGGCCCATAATGTCATTCTTTCTCGTCTTGTATTGGGTCCATAAACATTAGAAAAGAAGTAAAGTACATTTGTAGATTTACATTCCAGGGCTAAATGCAGACAGTAAGTTTGTTTGATTTCTTGCTTAAGCAACCAAGAATTACTATTCCAACCAGTAAAAATGCCACCCGAGGTTCCCACAGCAGGTATAAAAGCCCAATCATCAATGACACCCCACCCCAGACATTTGAAAATAAATGGTTCAGGATTCTCAAGCTTGGTCTCTTGAAGCATGATGATGTCAGGTTTTACAGACTTGAGGTAATTTTTAACCCTAAGGCACTTATCAAAAGTTCCTAGGCCTCTAACATTCCAAGTGACGATAATCATGTTGAACCATTAACCCTCTCATTTTCTTTAATCTTAATATCACTTATCACATCATCATTTAACACAAAACTAGATTTACTTGCAATATCATGAAGTTGATCGCTAGACAAAGTATTAAGTATAGCAGGAACAAAAATGCTACCTGCCAAAGGGTGACCCATCCCACGTGCGCTGCGACGTAGCATGACCACACCATGATCCGATGCACTCTTGCCTTTACCACCTGTAGCCGAGCAATCTCCTGAGCTGGTTGGAGCCAGCGCCAAATCCCCAGCCAAATTTAAGTCTTGTGAATCATTGTCCATGACTTGTTCATCCACCGCCTCTCTGGCGCCTTGCATGTTGCCTTCCTCCCCAAGATCCTGTAAACCTACTCCCTCAATTTCGTCGACGGCAATGATCTCTCTGGAGTTGGCACCCACACCCACAATATTGCCAACCTCGTCAACCTCTACTGCCACCCCATCATCAAATCGAACCACATAATTATCATTATTCCTTCTTGCAAAAACATCCCCTTCTCCTTCAATAACCGAATCTGCCACCGAAGCAATCACTTCCTCCACATGCATTTTGGCACCCCCATCCTTACTACTCAAAATTTTAAGCTTCCCCTCGCCATCAATTGCAAACACCCTCTGCTTGAAAAGAGGAACATTGATTTTCGGTGGCGAATCCTCCTCGCATCTTTCAATCTGCACAACATGGGAAAAACCATCAATTGGAATTGCCACTGAATTCGGCAATGGGGTGCCCACCTCCTTCGTAAATTTGGCACGCAAAAAAGTATAATCCACATCATGAATTGCACCGTACTGGACTCTCTCCACTTCTCCATAATCTTCTAGAGCTGTTTGGAGGACGTCAAGTTTACGACATACAAGCGGAGCATTTTTCAATAGGATCCAAAAAGTTTCCTTCTCCCTCGAGACACTGCCAAAACGCGGACTCCACCGCCTCAGGTTAATTCTCCCCATGGTAAAATTGAAGTTATGTTGGAAGTTTACTGTCAGCAGATGTTGTGGGAACCGAACCACAAAGACATCACCCATTCGCTTGACGTTCCAGTCCCAGGATGGGGCACGACGACCATATCTGGCTTTCAAAATCTCCTCAATCTGCCGTATCGAGAAAGATCCACTCACAATAGAGATGATTACCATCGATCGAGCCCAATCAAAAGAATTTTGGAAGCGATTAGCGGAAATTTGTTTTCTGGAACTTTCAGCCATTTTTGGGGGAGAACGAAAAGATTTGCAATTAAAACCCTTGTGCCCTGTCTTATGACATTTAAAACAAATAACTGGATTACGGCATGATCTCGCCCAGTGATCTGTCGAACCACATCTGAAGCAGCCATTTTTTGATTTGATATTATTGAGATTTTCATTATAGCTGCGAAGGATGCGAGGAGACGGTTTTGACAAAGGTCTTTTATTATTTAGAAAAATCGGATCTGGATTTCGCTTTACAGCTGGCCTGAGCAGAATATCCTTAAAAGATGGATTAGCAGAAACGTTTTTAGCGTTGTCAACCTGATCAACGTGTAAAGAAGAGATTTGTGAGGAGAGAGACGATTTGAGAGAAGAAAAAGCGTGTTTTGAATTCTCAAAAAGCGATCGCCATGACGTCGCCATTCCAAAATATCTCTGTTCGAAAAGAGAAAATTTAACTTACAATTTAAGGAAATGATCTAGAAAGAAGCCCCAAGTACACTACGTTTACTTACAATTTAACTTTTACACTGATACTTCACAAAGAAGCAGCAACCATAGTAGTTAAGGCGCAAGCACTGAGCCTGAGGGTTTTTTGAGCCTTGGGCTTTTTTGTGTTTCTTTTATATGAGTTTGATCTGCTATTTTACTAACTACAAATTAATTTTTAAATCATATTTTATAGTTCATTCAATTATTTACATATTTTATTAATAAGATTTAAATTTTAAATCATATTTTATAATTTGTTGAACAATCAATTTTTTTATTTAACTATTTATAAACAAAATTTTGAATTTAGCCAATAAAAGCGTCTCAAATTGCAAAAAGGCGCACTCAAACTGCAAAAAGGCGTAAGCCTTGAGCCTTGGTTTTTTTTGCACTTAGGTGCGCCTAAGCGCACGCCTTGATAACTATGGCAGCAACATGGTCTAAAATATACCTTTAGCATCCAAATTTACAGTAAGTTATTGACATAACAAGTATAACTAAATCAAGTTTAAGGGATGTAACACGTATATATTTTAGACCATTAAAATAAATCTAGCTGTCTATTAACACTAAACATATTCTTTAAATATTTCATAATTGAGAACCAAGTTTATTGCCATTAATAAATAATAATTAAAAGTCATACATATGTCAGATGGGTACTACCGATTACAACTACATAGAAGATCATCCCTCAGATGATTCACTAAAGACCAAAGCTAGGGAAAATATTAAAATATATGTTGAATATCAGAAGAATAAGAATTGGTGAAGTCTACAAACTAAGTGTAGCACTACTAATAATTAAAAGTGGAATAGGCTGGTTACCATATATTTGCTAGTACCATTATAGTTATTTTTCGAGTTAATGACTGTTTAAAGTCCATATATTTTCCAGTACCATTGTTTGCCAGTACCATTAATTACCACTGCCCTCTAATTCTTCAAAACAAACAGTAAATGGAATTAGGATAATTAACTACATACCACAAGCAGCGACTGATATTTCAAGGAGATGCTGAAATCATGGTCAGAAGAAACATCAGCTAAGTGAAATCGGCAGAATTTGTACATTTCTTATTTCTATAAAAGCTCACAAAGAGGTGTTTCCGCCCTCATTCCCTATTTCTTAAAACCCAAAAACAATAACCAACAAATTATCCAAAAATCGAAATCAAAACTGAAACTACAAGAAAGATCATCACCTGCAATTTCACAAAGCCGCCGATTAGGGTTGGAATCTGAGAGAACAGCGAGCAATCGAGGTTACGAAAGCCGTCGGCAAACCTTAGAAATGTTCGAATAATCGATTTATGACATGAATATCCCGAACCAAAAAGCAACGGGGGAAATTCTAAATGACAAAACTAACCCTGCTTTGCAATATTTATTTTTCAATTTTGAGCATATCTCGTAGAGCCTCTACGAGATTCTTTAGCCTACCTAGTAGAACCCCTACGGGATTCTTTACTTTAACTCGTAGGGACTCTACGAGGTAAGGTAAAGAATCTCGTAGGGATCTACGCGGTAGACAATAAATCTCGTAGTGCCCCTATGAGGGAGGGTAAAAATGTCTTTTTTTAACTAATACATGGGTGAACTCAACAAAATACTGGGTTCACCGTGTTTTTTCAAATTTGCTGGGTTTACTCAGCAAATTCTTAGGTCCAAATAGAATTTGCCTACTTTCTTATATCATATTAAAATGGGTTGAACGGAAAATTGAGTATAACTAGTCAGAACCGTGTAAACCGTATAAGTGATTGGGCATAATGATTTAACCCAATTAACCCATCCTAATAATTGGGTATGATCCAACCCAATTAATTCATGGTTAATTGGATTGGATAAATGGACCGGTTGCAATTTTGACAGCTCTAGAAACAGCCGGTCGTCCCTCCATTGGGTTTACTGCTTGTCATCGCTACATGTGCACACATGGTGCGGTCCCGCTATTCAAACCCTTATTAAAATCAATTCTCGATGAGTTAGGAGCTGCACCGTACCAGCTTCACCTGAATGGCTATGTGGTGCTTACTGGTTTGTGCGTCCTAATTTTTATGTGGATTATGCAGCGGGCCCCAACTTTCAATGACATCCGCTACTTGTGCGTTTTTAGGAAGAGGAAAGATCGTCCGTCTTTGATTTTTATCAAAGCGGCCAAATATCGGAAGCTGATCCTCGGCTTGCAAGACAAAATCCCTCCTTTTATGAACTTATTCTTTTATGTTAAATGCCCGATGGGTTTTAACAGATTCTGGAAAAGCAGAGGTAAGTGCCTGAGTTTGCTTTGATGCTTGAATTCGTTTGCCTCGGAGACGCCTTGTCTTAACCTTCCTTTAATCTCTTTACAGTCTTGCCCACTCAAGTAAAAATCCCTAACACTTATCTACGTACGAGTCTCTGATGGCAGTCGATAAGAGAGAGAGGGAAGTGGACTTCCTATTGCAAGATGAATTCCTACATCAATTTGGTTTATTAGAGCCTTCACGGTTTGTTATTCCCCGGGAGGTCTCAACCCCTACACAGGCTGTATCAGATGACTTAGCCGCCGAGCGAGCGTGTAACGACCCGAAAAAAGTCGATCTTGGTTATTCGATATACAACAAATATCGAACATCAAGAATCGAAAATACCGGATGGTTAATGAAAGAAATTAGAGGGTGAGGAAAGATAAGATAGAGACTTAGAATAGAAGAAGAAGAAGAAGAACACAACATCAGAGTAACACGAATCTCACAGCGGAACGAACAACATATAATAGATAATATAACCTTGAATTAATATCAGTATATGTATACACATCATTATCAAAGTACAGTACTTACAACACAGCGGAATAATAATAGCTATATAATCCTGAAGCCTCCTGCTCCAGCTCTTCAAGTATTTGTAAATCCCAACTACTTGACTGCCCATACAAAATTGGGCACCCAAGAGTTTAGGGAAACAAACAAAATAAACTCCGGGTAAGTCATGGGACTGGTATGAGTAAAACAGTTTAAAATAGTTTGAACAAGTAAACGATATCTCATAAGACCACATCGTATAACGGAACGGATTTTTCCCTTATGAGAATCCAAAACATCTTTATATCAAAAACCTTTTGATATTATAATAATATCTATCAACCACAATATAATAATCATCTAGCAGAAACACTTTCATCTCACATTCTACATATATATTATACAATCAAAACCGCAAGCACGTATTGGGTAATGGATTTCCAATTATGACAAGGTATGGAACCACCTTTCGCTAGTGTACCTCTAGAGAGGAATACAATGGGTTCAACAAGAACATCTTGGAACCCGACCACACATGACCGACCACTCATTTCACTTGAGTGTATCGAATGTATATCACCAACGTTTGGGATTAGCAACCGTTTCCCGAATTGGACAGTATCGACAATAGATTTTTAGAAGTAAATGAAACTCTAGATCAGGTGATTATACACCCTAATAGGTGCGATCTGCATAGCCATGTTGCCTGCCCGATTTCTGTCATTTTCCAGTTGTGAGGCTAGAGCTACGCTTATCTTTTACAGATCACACAATGATTCACTTTGAATGTCACATCGTCATACCCGCCAAATCACAAATTGATTTATCAAAAAATAACACGGGTATACAACTAAGAGAAACGAAATCCTCCGCCACCAAACGTGAATTCGTTTGAAGAGATCAACTTACGCGATCTATTGGATATACTCTGTCAGACCTTCTTCCATACAAGTTGTCCTGGGACTGGACAAACCGAATGCACTATTCAGTATATCCATCATAGGCACTGTTATCTAAGATTTATACAACATCCCTTGCATTTTACTCCGTCTTCAATTATCTTTGGCGTATATGATTCGCAGCGCTTATGCCAATACGGAGTGGTTCTTTGGATAAAAATCCAACTGGTCTCTCCATATTAACAACGTTAAAATGGTCAAAAAACTTCGATAGTCGGTGAGTTAACTATCAAAGAAAAACATGTGTGCAAACAACGATATCATTTCCAGATGGAAATCATATCGATCAATCATCATTTAACATTTATCTCTTTAGTTCATAAATATACTTGTCTCCTGTTTCCATATATTCAACATTTCTTATTTTTCAAATTTAGAAAACATACGTTATTAACAATGGAAAACATTTCCATTTCTTATTTTCTATATTTGAAAACAATTCTGGTTTCTTATTTGGAAAACATTTCCAAAGCTTTTTCATTGGATTTAAACTGATGTTTACATCAAACATCGCCATGCCATCTCAAACCATTTACTAAATTCACTTAACCATCATTCACTATCAATCCTTACCATTCCTTCGTTAAGAAGGAAGTCAATCAAGTTGGGGTATAATTACCTCTCAGACCTTAACTGAACAACGTTTTAACTTCAGAATAGACAAAGTTTATCTTTTAAAACTTTAACAAACTTCCTTACGTAACTCTCTTTCGAATAAATCTCTATTCGATAACTCCTCCCTTCAAATAACTATATTCGATAATCTCTCTTACGAATAACTAGATTCGAAAACCTTTCTTCGAATGAACTATATTCGATTAACTCTATTCAATTAACTCTTATCAATTAACTCTTATCAATTAACTCTTATCAATTAACTCTATTTGATTAACTCTATTCGATTAACTCTATTTGATTAACTCCTTTCGAATAAACTATATTCAACAACTCCTTTAACTCTATTTGATTAACTATATTCGATTAACTCCTTTAATTCTATTCGAATAAACTATATTCGATTAACTCCTTTGATTATATTCGAATAAACTATATTCGTTTAACTCCTTTAATTCTATTCGAATAAACTATATTCGATTAACTCCTTTGATTTTATTCGTATAAACTATATTCGATTAACTCCTTTCGAAATACTTATATTCGATTGTCTCACTTCGAATAACTTATATTTGGTTATCTCACTTCGAATAACTTATATTCGATTATCTCACTTCGAATAACTTATATTCGATAATCTCACTTCGAATAACTTATATTCGATTATCTCACTTCGAATAACTTATATTCGATAATTCTTCTCGAATGAACTATATTCGATTTCTCTTCTCTCGAATAAACTATATTCGATTACTCTTCTCTCGAATACACTATATTCGTTAACTTTACTTCGAATAAGTGATATTCGATAACTCTACTCGATTAACTCCATTTGAATAACTCTAACTGGTTAACTCTAACTGATTAACTTTAACTCTAACTGGTTAACTCTATCCGATCAACCCTAACTGATTAACTCTAACTGGTCAACTCTAACTGGTTAATTCTAACTAGTTAACTCTCTTATTCAATCTTAACTTAACTTGATTAACTCCTATAGAATAACAAATATTCAATTTAACTCCATTCGCTTGACTCTAGATCGCAGCGATCACAATGGTTACGCCTGATTCCCTCAGGAAACATCTGACTGCCGTAGGCTATCTGCAGCCCTGCGAATTACGCTAGCAGTCGTACGAAATGGTGACTCACTTGGATTTACTCTTATTCGAATAACTAATATTCGATTATCTCAAATTGATAAACTCTCATTCGATTTACTCCTATTCGAAAAATTCCTATTTGATTTACTTTACTCGAATAACTAATATTCGATCAACTCCTTTGATCAACTCTATTTGATTAACTCTAGTTGGTTAATTCTAATTGGTTAACTCTAACTCTAATCGATTATCTCTAACTGGTTAACTCTATTTATTTAGCAAATAAATATTTCCTTTCAATTCTATTTATTTAACAAATAAATATCTCCTTTTATCTCTTTCTATTAATTTAACAAATAAATATCTCTTTTTCTTTTATTTATTTCCTAAATAAATAAATCCTTTTACTTTTATTTATTCCCTAAATAAATAAATAATCTCATTTAATCTATTTTTAAATGTTCTACAAATATTTCCTTTTTATCTCTATTCTCTTTGTAAATGGTTTACAAATATTTCTCTTTCTATTTTATTTGACAAATATTTTCCTTTATATTTGTTTTACAATTATATTTCCTCTATATTTGATTCACAAATATATTTTCTCTATATTTGATTTACAAATATATTTCTTTTTTCCAAATCCTTTTTCTTTTATATACATATACATAAAATCCATTGATTTTATATAAATAAATATTTTTCAAAATATACTTTGAAAATCCCTTTTCTACATCCTAGTATTTCTTAGGGTATTTAAAATACCAAACAACGGTGATCGATATCATTCAAACACATATAATCAACAACATATTATATATCACATCATATACACAATATATGAAAAACAGGAAATAAATGTTGAGGAATCCAGTTGGATTCCTCCAACCTGTTTACCTGCATCACAGATGTTAGACAATATGATTAACATCGATTTCATTTCGATACGAAATATTCTGTTGAACAGAATCAATATTCGATTAATGATTTATATCGTTATTTATAATTTCAACCAATACATAAGCAATTCAACCAAACAGTTAACACACAACAATCAACAGATAACTATCAGTTCTAAGAATACGTTGTAAAAGTAGAACTGTTCAGAGTTGGTGAGTTTTACTCACATTGGCAGTTCATCGTTAAAGAATGATAAACTGTTTGTTTGATTTGAATCAAACAATTTGTTTCGCCATAAATTCATACGAGCCCCAATCCACTTCCAATCAGCTTCATTGTGAAGCTCTCGTCCATACAATCCCAATGCAACTTACGGTTCGTCAATCTGATATCGTATGATCAAGATATGATAAAATAAAGTTAATACGCATTTTAAATTGAATTTAAACTTAAACATTTCTTATTGGGCTTAACTTGTTTTAACCGGCCCATAACACCCTTACAGCCCAAACCCGTTTAATACCTTCTCCTTCCCCAAATTCACTACCGAAGCCTGCTCCTCCTGTCCACCATTAACACAGCCCTTCACCCTCATTTCTCCATCAATACACCACCGAACCGAAAACTAAACACACCACAACTCCTGTCGTGATCTCCTCTTCAACCTCATATCAACGAAGATCAACCCGCACCTCCCTTTGAAAGTGCATCGCTCGGCTATTTCCACCGTACCCTGTATAGGGTGCGACCCTTTTTGGCACGAAATACCACCAAAATTTCAACACAAGAGCCACTCGATCTCCTCATTCCAAAACTCAACTTGAATTCGAGATTAAACGTCTGCATTCGCCAATACCTTAAACCCTAGGCGTCGCTGCTAACCCTCGACCTCCCAGAACATGCATCGAACTCAAAGATTTTGATAAAGAAATGAAGATCTAGCCTTGGTGAACCCATCTATACCTATATCATGATTTATAGAGTATCATCTGAATTTATATGGGCTTTAGAAGATCCATTTCTCACGTTTTAGTTTTGTTTCGGTGGAGGCCTGGAGTATTTGATTTTATACGTAGATAAAAATGTTGCGTGGCTGAGAGAAGAGCATGCGTGGCCTCTCCTGGGCTTTAGAATTGTTTTTAGATATTTTCCCTTTATTATTTTATTGTTTAAAATCATAACGCTGCCAGCATTCACCTTCTAAAAATTCTTGTGATCACACACGATACCCAAAAATCACGGAAATGGACATACACCTTCAGTTTGACATTACGGTCCCAATGAAACTGGTTTTGTCGAATTCCGCCTTCGTTTGCAAAATTGGTTTTTTTTAAAGCTCTAACTAACCCATTTAAATATATAAATATATTTAAAAATAATTAAATTAATATTTAAAAAATAAATATTATCGTATATATTCACAGTGGAATACCATACAGCTTCAGAAAAATCTTATATGAATTTCTAATTCGATATTTCAAATCTGGGTCAACCCGATATTCGATTTATATTGAAATTCCTTTTAAAAATATAAATAATTCCTTTATAAATTATAAAGGAATTCCACAGCGACTTTTCTAAAATTTGATTTGGACATAAATCAAAATCTACACGACGAAATTCCGATTTTTCTCTTCCACTAGAAAGATATACTCCACCAGCTCCACACGCTTCTTATTTCACAGAAATCCAATTTAAAACGAACCCTATATTACCAGTTGAATTTCAAATCGCGAACTGCCGCGCCATTTCGAGCTTGATTATAATTATATTATAATTTATACGTTCAACCATCGTTCAAATAATATATTCGTTATTCTAATTCAATTCTAAACTGAATTAAATATCACAGATGATCCAGTTCACACCATATCGCCATTTCAGCCAATTCTGATTATTTCAGAATTAAATATATTATTTAATTTATTATTTAATTAAATATTCATCATTATTTAATTCAATGATCATGAAATCCTTTTAATAATCATTTAAATAATTAAATAAATTAATTATTATATCGTTGAAAATGCGGGTCATTATAGAGCGAAAGAAGGATTGAGCCCTGAGAAGGATTCCGTTGTCAGGAGTTCTAGTCGAAGGATTGGTGAGGAACACGAATCTACAAGAGGCATGTATCCAATCCAAGAAGGCGAAGAGAGAATATTTGTGCAATGGGAAGGGAAGCAAATTGCGGATTCAGTTATCTAGAGAGAAGAGGAGGAACTTTCAAGCAATAGTGACACAAGTATAAGGACCAGTGATCGAGGCCTCCAACTTGATGATTCCTCTGACTGGTCATTAGCTAGTGATGGGTCTAAAACTGGCTCTGAAGATGTAAACGTTGATGATCCCAAGACTCCTTCGGATCAAAATTCTCCCGATCAGGGATCAAGTGGGAATGGTCAAGATAATCTTAGAGATCTAAGAGATATATATTACTCCTTCTGAATTGCTTGAAGGCGACCCTACATTGGCTACTCCACCTACAACCATTTCCGGGGATGCTACGACTACCAGTTCTGCGATTCCTAGGACCATTAGCTCGGAAACTCTCACAGTCATTAGTCGGGGACCTCCCATGGTTGGTAGCACTGGAACTCCTATGATTTCGCCCCTTACTTTGCATGTTTCTAAGCTTCTACTGAACCCTTCTAAGTCCCCAATAATTCTCACTCCATTGACCGATCTGTAGGGGAATCGATGTTTACATAACCTTACGCATACTTAGACACTTAGCACCATATGCTTTTAATATACGTGTTTTTCTCGCATCTTGCATTTTTGGCCTTAATATTGTTGCTAATCCAAGACCCTTTTTCTTTACAGGTCCTGCAATGAGCCTTCAGTATGATCACTATGGTGACTTTTCTCATCGACTTTCCAGGGGCTTCGAAGATTAATGCTATTTTTACCTACGACAAAACTACAGACGGATGAGCAGAGGAAGGACAAGAAAGCTTGTGAGGCTCAAGAAGAACATATTCGCAAGGAGCACGAGGACCGTGATAGGAGAGATCGCGATGAATGGGCTAGGAAAGATCGTTACCGTCGCGATCATGACCGCGGTCAAGAGGAAGACATGCATAGGAAGTGTGACAAGGCTGATAAAGGCAAGGAGGTTGATACTGGAGAGGCATCCAAACGCTCTAAAACAGAACAACACTCACTCCCTCTTGCTACCACCTTTGCAACTACTGCCGCTGTCGACCTAGAAATTATAGATCCTACTGCTACCGCTCCTACTATGGTTGATATTCAGATTATCATAAAGAGGCCTCCCTACAAACTCACTAATTCTCCAAGTCAGCTTTCGCAAAGATTTCCAGAGTAGTTTCTAAAGGGGGTGCGCTTTAATTTGGACGTAACGCCGATTGACAGGGAAGAAATGTTGAAGAATATAGAGATCTATAAGCGTGATGTAGAGAGACTTTTTGTTTAGCAGAAGCTAGTCTCGGAACTTCAGAGAGTTAATCAATTGAATTATGAGGCCCAACTTACTTTTGAAAATGATCGTGCTGGATGGGAGTCAGCACTTAAAGAGCATGACAGGGAGATTGACAAAATGGCTACTTCTTACGAGGAGATGGAGTTAGCTAAGAAAAAGGTTGGGGATGAACTGGCGTTCGCACTTGAATTAATGGACAAAAGGAGGCCCTTATAAGTGCTCAATTGCGAGATGCCCACTCTGCACAGAAAGTTGCTGAGGATTTGTGGAAAATTGAAAGAAGGACAACTGAGGTTTATCGCAAACAAGTGGCAGACATTACTGTTTTATTAAATAATGAATCTCTCAAAGTTTCGAAGTTGAAGGCACAATTGGCCATAGTTCAACATGAGCGTGATCAAGCGGTTAAAGAGATAACTGACATAGAGGACAAACATGCGGAAACCATGAGCACGCTTAATGCCAACATGTTCGAGTCTTATATTCTTTATGACATGGGCAAGGGGAGCTTGGAATTTCTGGAGGAGAAGTATCCTCGTACTCTGGCTGAAGTGTCAGAGGAAATCTTTAAGTGCATGAGCATTGGTGGATATGCTAACGTAGAACTTCTGGATTTTTATTTGGATGAAAAATCGAGAGCCGCTTTGCCCAAAGGGAAAAAGAGCTCAGACGGGAGAGAGAAGCTATCACCGCTCAAGAAGTTAGGCCTTCTGATGCCCCATTTCTCCATATCTAGACTACTATAGAAGCTCATGTCCTCCATGGTGAGCTATCTCATACGTAAGATGCCCCTGCTGAGGGAACCACTAATGCTACTGCTACCCCTACTGACATTACCTTGCCACTGTGGCCTCTATTGACATTACTACTGGAGAAACTTCCCCTCAGACTATAGCCACCGTCGAGGTTAATGCTAGGGAGAATCTGTCAAGTGATGAGAGTAATGGCCAGGATGCTCATGAGTTTAATGTTGCGGCACTGGTGTGCTGAGAAGCCAGTAATGATGACATTGACTGTGATTCAGGGGATCCCTCTCTTTTCACATATAAGTTTGATGATTTACTCGAATGGTATATGATTGATGTAGGATCGGAAATTCCTGGCTCTCATCCGTCTGTTGGACACTTATCAGGGACTACAGCTATTTTTACTCCTTCAGTACCTATCACTACCGAGGTCGTGCTAGGGACAACTACTCATCAGACACCCACAATACACATGGATCCCATTATACTCTCTTTGAGCTCCACTCCTTCCTCTCCTCTAGGCTCACAAGTCAAACGAATTACTGCTCTACAGGACTTGGATGACTCAACAATTTCTTTGGGAGGGAGTAAAGATCCTCTTGATGAGATGGAGATTACGGAGGGATGATCGAGGGACAAAAAGCAGATCAAAAAGAGGCATGACAAGAAGCGTAGTGCTCGTATAAAGTCAAAGGCCGCCTCTGCCACTGGCAATGATGTAGTTTTGGGTTGTCCTACCTCTACTACAGCTTCAACCAAGCCCACCAAGCTTACCATCAAATCGAGCAAGACCTCTAAGGGAAGGAAGAAGAAGGATTGATGGCCCTGCACACTACCGACTTTTTATTCTTTTAGCCGTGATTTTGCGAGTGTCGGCCCTATCTTTGATATTTTTACTATGTCATTTTTCATGTAAACTCTGTAAATGGTTGTTGCTAATCAAAACATGGCTTTTCCTTTGTGTTATAACTCTGTATTGACTTGACTTGTAATGCTCGTGGTACATTTTGTGCTTTTATGTTATGTCTTAATTGCAACTACCTATTGTTACTTTCCTTCATAAATATTTATTATGTCTTGGGTACTGAGGACGACCCTGTGATATGTATTATCTTGCAGGTGAAGGAAGCTGTAGTATTGGCCCCATGTCATGGAGCAGTCACCGGTAATGTAGGTATCTTACTTAGATTTCTATGATATGTTGGTTGTTAAATCTTGTTTCTCAATTGACGTTTGTTGATCATCGCGAGCTTAACCTATATCTGTTGCACTCTCTTGAGCTCGGTCGTTCTTGCAATTTATAACGAGCTTCCTTCGTAACAACGAGATCTCCCTGCTCTCAATTTATATCGGTGATCATGTGGCCTGGATGGGATTGCGTGTCCCAGGGACTGACTCAACGCGTAGTATCGAGAGTGCCTCGTAAAAATGAGTTCTTTTCCCTTGGTTTTTATCGATGGTTATGTGGCCTGGCCGAGATTGAGTTTCCTGGGGACTAACTCAACGTGCAGTACTAAGGGAGCTTCGTAAATACGAAGTCTGTTGTCCTCGATTTGTATCGGTAGCCGTGTGGCTAGGCCGAGATCGCATTTCCTAGGGCCTGACTTGTCGCGATGTACATCGAGGGCGCCATGTAATGACAAGGTATTCTGTCGGGTTATGACCGTGTTACCGCTAGTTATTCCTTTCCATATTGCTTATGTTCTTCAGACTCGTTACTTGCAAACTTTTTGAATTGAATTTTAGTATATTGGAATCTCGAAGTAGGAGAATGAAATTTTTGACTAAAAGATAAGAGTTTACATAACATAAAGTTGAAATCAAAAGAAAATTTTATTAATAACTTTTAAATAGAATAAATCCCGATACGATGCCCGGGTATAAATGGTAGCTTATTCCAAACATTAGAAAAAGAAAGCAAACAAACAATACAACTTTCCAAACATTTTATGAAAAGTAAGGACATAGATGATCATTGTTCCAAGCTCACAGAATAGGAACCCCATATGTTGTGGTTAATTTGAATGAGTCATCAGAGAGCTTCTGTCCTATCATGAATGGTCCATCCCAACTTGGTTCAAACATGCCGGTGTTGGTCATTATATTTTTCAAGACAAGGTCGTCCACCTCAAAAGTGCAGTGCCAGACTCTAGATTTGAAATGCTTTGCGACTTTTCTCTTATGTCCTGCCAATTGAAGTTCTGCTTCTTCCCTTTTCTCATCTAATTGGTCGAGAGCCTCTAACATCAATTGTTCGTTTTTAATCTGATTGAAATGAATTTTCCGATAAGTTGGGACTTCTAACTCCATTGGGATCATCGCTTCAGCGCCTAATGCTAAGGAAAATGCTAAGTGACTAGTTACAGATTTGTGAGTTGTTCGATGGGCCCAAAGAGCAAGTGGTAACTTGTCGACCCATCCACTTTTGTCCCTCATCAGCCTCTTCTTGGTGGTAGACTTGATAATTTTGTTAACTGCCTCTACTTGTCCATTTGCCTGTGGGTGAGCTATGGTTGCAAAACTCTTCTGAATACGATAACATTTGCAGAAATCCTGGAATTCCCTACTCTCAAACTATGTTCCATTATCAGTAATGACCTTGCGGTCTACCGAACCTGCAAATGATATTTTTAGGGACGAAGTTAATAACTTTTTCAGTGGTAACTATGGCCAATGGCTCTGTTTTGCCTCACTTCATAAAGTAATCCATAGCGACTATTGCGTATTTAGCGCCTGCTTTAGCTATAGGTAGTACTCCAATCAAGTCGATGCCCCATATTGCGAATGGTAACTGACCATTTTTGTAAGTTCGAATGACAGAACCCTTGGAATCTTGGCGAACCGTTGCCACCTATCGCATTTTCGGGCATAGTCTATATAATCTCTATTCACTTCTAGCCAAAAATAGTCATATTAGAGTAACTTTTTGCTAGGGAATGACCGCCAGTATGACCTCCACACTCTCCCTCGTGCACTTTAAATATGATCTTTTAAGCTTCTTCATGGGTCACACACAGTAGCAGAGACATAGAAAACCCTCTTCTGTATAATTTTCCATCTTGCATGATAAACCGAGGGCCCTTTCTGAGTAGCTTTTTCCTTTTGACTAAACTTTTAGGGAGCGTTTCGTTAGTGTGATATTCCATTATGGGAGTCATCCACGACTTTTTATCTTTCGATGCCTCCATGACATATTTGATTGCCATTTCTTCGATGCTTGGATTGCTGAGGATTTCCACTGGTACTAGCCTCAGGAGTTGGGAATTTCCCGAACAAGCATACTTGGCAAGTGAATCAACCTTCATGTTTTCCTCCCTCATGATGTATCCAATAGTATAATGTTCGAAATGATCAAGAAGTTCCCACACCTTTGGTAAGTAAGGAACCAAATTTCCTTCTTTTGCTTGAAATTCTCTACGGACTTAACACACCACAAGTTGGGAGTCACTGGATATTTGGAGAATCTTAAGATGCAACTCTTTCGCTATCCTCAATCCAACTATCAGAGCTTTGTATTTTGCCTCGTTATTAGTAGACGGGAATTCCAACCGTAAGGCATAACAAAAAGATCATCCTTCGGGGGTTTCCAAGGCCACCCCGGCTCTCGAATAATACTCGTTTACAGCTCCGTCCACATACAGTTTCCATCTAGTCTTTATCTTTACTGTCTTTTCTTCATCATTGGCTCCTCACAAAATAAATTCTACAATAAAATCGGCTAGTGCTTGGCCGTTAGTCGCTCTCTAAGGATAGTAGGTTATTTCATATTAACTTAATTGAATGTTTCACTTTAGAAGACATCCTGAGGTTTCTGGTCTAAACAGAACTGTCTTCAGTGGTTGATCCGTTAGTACCATAATTAGATGAGCTTGGAAATAAGGTCGCAACTTTCTTGATGCAATCAGTAAGAAATATAAAAGTTTCTCCAACCTTGGATAATTCTTTTCTTCCCCATTAAATCACTTACTGTTGTAGAATACTGGCCATTTGATTCGCGACTCTTCTGGTATTAAGGCTGCGCTTAGAGAATCAGATGATACTGCCAAATAAATGAAAAAATCTTCCCCATCGCTGGGTTTAGAAAGCATTGGCGGTATCTCCATGTGTTATATTAGTTCCTCAAAGGCTACTTGACATTATGTCGACCACTCAATGTTTTTTTCCCTTTTTTCAAAGCATCGAAGAAGGATATACATCTATCAGTTTCCTTCGAAATGAACCGACTTATTGCTGTGATTTTTTTGTTGAGACTTTAAAGTTCCTTTTTATTTTGAGGAGCCCTAACTTCGCTAAAAGCCGTTACTTGTGGCGGATTGGCTTTGATGCCTCTTGGTCCACCATGAACCCTAGGAATTTCCCAGACAACACTTCGCACGTGCATTTTAGCGGGTTTAACTTCATCCCATACTTCATAAAGACTGCGAACATTTTAGCTAAATTATCCATGTGGCTACTTGCTTTCTTTGACTTAACTAGAAAGTCATCGACATATAATTCCATGGTCTTGCCAATTTAGGACTTGAACATCATGTTGACAAGGCGCTGATATGTTGCCCCAACATTCTTCAAACCAAAGGCATCACTTTGTAGCAGTATAACCCTAAGTCCGAAATAAAACTAGTATTTTCCTGATCAGGCTCGTGCATCATTATTTGATTGTACCCCTAGTATGAATCCATAAAAGATAGTAACTTGTGACTCGTCATTCCATCTACAAGCTGGTCGATTCGTGGTAACGGGAAACTATCTTCAGGACATGCCTTATTAAGATATGAGAAGTCTACGCATACTCGCTATTTACTGTTGGCCTTCTTAACCAAGACCGGATTAGATACCCATTCCAGGTACGTCGGCTCTTTGATGAATTCGTTATCAATAAGATGTTCGACTTCCACTTTCAGGACTTGTGATCTTCCAGGACCTTGGATCTTCTCTTCAATTTTACTAGAGTATATCGAGGGTTTATATTCAAAGCATGATTCGCCGACATTGGGGAAATCCCACACATATCTGTGAGACTCTAAGAAAATACATCCAAATTGTCCTTAAGAAAAATGATCAACTCATTCAGCTTTCTCATACCAAGCTACGATCTGATATTCAACATTCGGGTTGGATCTTTTGGGTCTATCGAGATAGATGCCGACATTTCCACGGGCGTTGCTCTATTATCCCCAGCACTGTCTTTTCGAGGATCCATAACTTTGCAAGCGAGATTGTGTTCTCCAATGCAGGGGTTGCCCTTTAGTTATTATAAGAGGGGTTCTTGGATGCGAAGATGCTTCTCCACATCCTTCTTCTTTTCATTCCTCTTAGCATCTCACAACTCGGTTATATAGAATTCTCGGGTAGCAATTTGGTCTCCCCTAATGACCCCTACACATTTACGGCCTGGAACTTCATTTTGAGACACCATGGGCCTAGATAGATCTTGAAATCCATTAACACCGGTCCATTGAGGAATATATTGTATGCAGATACCTCATCAATGATGACAAAAGTTTGGATTAGTACTTACTACCTTCCTTTGTCCTTCTCTGAGCTCAACTGGTAGTTTGATTATCCAGATAGGTTGATGTGGCTCCCCATAGAAACCTTGGATCATGGCTTGACAAGCAGACACATCAGTCATTGACAACTTCATTTAGGTTAATGTCTTTCTAAAGAGAATATTCACAGATGCCCCCATAGTCAACGAGTACTCTTCTCACAGTAGTCGGCCCTATGCCGATTTTTACTACCATCGGATTGAGCGAAGGAGCTTCAATCCCTTTTGTGTTTCTAGCCCTGAATACTATATCATCATTTAATTTCCTTTGTTTCTTAGTTGGGGTTGTATCCTCCAAAATGAGGAAAACTTCGTTCGTCATAGCATATTTCAAGGCACCTGAGTACCTTTCCATTTCTCCCCAACTTTTTTGTGTGGGATGTAACCACCTAAAATAGTGTGGATTACCAATTTCCCAACATTCTGACCCCCATTATGGTTGTTGGGTCCTGGTTGATTTGCGGAGACAACCTTCCCCTGAGTAGTCGGAGGTGACTGGATTCCCTGAGGCTTCTTGACATACTGCTAAAACTTGTTGTCCCTGATAAGTTACTTTATCAATCTTTTCAAGTGTCTGCACTCATTAGTGTTATTCCCTGGCTGATTGTGAAATCGACAAAATCTGCCTAAAAAACCTCTGACCCTCAATCATTCTTAAAGGAGGCAGCTTTGGGTATCGTTCCCTTTCGTCAGTGGCTAAGAAGATATTCTCAGGTATGTCGTTTAGAGGTGTGAAGTCTTCAGGCTTGAAGTATCTAACATGCTTTCATCCTTCTTACCTTTGCCTTTTTCGTCATTTGTCCCTTTCTGACCTACCCCTTGTTTGCCTCTTCTTGGGCTGTCCACATTCTCTAGGGCCATTGCCAAGATGGTTCTGCATGGGACTCACAATATCCATAGATACCAAATTTTATTTTTCCCACTTGAGGAATTCGTCAGCCTTCTTGTATAATTTCTCTAGAGTATTAGGTTCTTTCATCTTAACCCATTTTCAGAACTCAGTCTCTTTATCAAGAGCTTAGACTAAAGCCATTAGCATCATCCTTGGCTTTGAGTTGCCGACTTTTGTCACTACGATGTTGAACCGATTTCAGAAAGTCTTTAAAGGTTCCTTCGGCATTTAGACCATCCCGAAGAACGACATGATGTCTTTTTTCCTTCGAGGTGTACAACCTGAATTACTGCTTAAGCTTTCGAGCTAAGTCTTCAAACTTGTTGACTGAGTTTGGGGCGAGCTTCGTAAACCACAACGATGCTACACCCTTTAAGTACACCGGGAAATATCTGCACTTCAATTCATCAGTTCTCGAGTTGTTTATATGATAATTGTAATTAAATATGAACAAGTTAGGATTCATTGTTCCATTATATCCAGATATGGCTGGTGGGACGGATTTCTTAGTATAATCCGCTTTCAATATCTTTCTAGTGAAAGGAGTTTTATGGGCGCTAAACCTTAGTCCTCCTTTTTTCCTTCCTAGCATAACATTCTTCCATGATTTGTTTAATCATTTCTAAGAAATACTCTTCGTGATCATTTTTCCCCACGGGGGGACGCCGTTTACTTTTCTAGACATCTGAATTGTCAGACGGCCTCGATTAATAGGGTAGGATCCTGATCCTATGACTCATGGAGGTGCCCCTCCGGTGCTGCATACGATTTTCTAAGGAGAAGGTCTCTTAGGATTTTTCCGCTTGTTCTTACCAGCATTGACTTCATCATTATCAACATTAGTGTTGTTACTAGGATTATCATTACAGATTGATATCTTGTTAAGTACATTGTCGTCGTCAACTCATCGCCCAAGATTACCTCCCATATTTAAGTTTCTGAGAACAACATCACTACTTCTTCCCGCATTTGCACAGGCTACATTGGCATCATGCGGCTTGGAAACATTATTTGAATCTCCCTTCCTACGGTTTGAAGCTGAAAAATGGGCTTGTTCTTCCAAATTGATCACAACTCTACCAGTCCTTGGCTTTTCCATCGACATCCGGTTGCTGCCTCCAGCCGTAGGTTTATTCCTTCTACCACACTATCGAGCTCTCTCTGGGAGTTTGAGCTGCTCTAGGGTTGTCAACTATGGGGAAACCTGAGCATCGACAACTACCTGTCCGGAAGTGCCAGCTACTCCGGATTTTCTTTTAATTGTGTTCTTTCTAGGAGGAGCCATAATATCTAGCAGATTCCGAGTCCTTAATGCAAACTACTTCGTGGATTTTCCTTGTAGATCTTGATGATCTATAGTAGAAGTGCAGATCTGGACCTTAGATTCAGTTCTCAGTGAAAGCACCAAATGTTAACTTCAGAAATGGCAGTAACAATTGACCTATTGTGGAAGCACCACCCTTTGATGGGGAAACAGAATAATGCAACAGAAGTGAATTAAAATAAGAAAGAAACAGAAAGCAGGGTTGAACAAAACGTATTTAACGATCGCACACTGTTTTGGAGAAACCATGTTAATGGCGACATGATGCCTTCAACCCTTTCTACTTTTCTTCATCTTATGCGCCCTTTTTATTCCTCTCCTTTTGATCCTGGTGTTTCCATCTTCTTCAGTGTTTAATCTCCTCTATCATGTTTTCTCTAACGTAGGTGTTTCTCCAAAACTCTTTTCAGATCTGGTCGGATTTGATTGTCTTCTCCTTCGCCCCTCGTCTTTAATTCCTCCTCACTACCAACTTTAAGCTCCACAATCCTGCTACAATCTCCACCTATCTACGCGGTGTCCATAACTAACTCCATAATTCTCATTGTCTTGTCTTGTATGGTGATTTTCAAATCTTCCAGAGCGTTTATGTCCTATAATGTGCAACTTTGAGTATCCAGGCGATTTCGTTCTCTTTCATTGCCTGGTGCGTCTTGTTCGATATTTGTCTGACCCGTGTCAAGGGGATCGCCATGCTCTGAGACTTTTGGAGATTTATGTACGGGTCTATGCATCGATTATGCCCTGCTATGATTGGTTTGACTTGTTGTTTAAATGTTGTGAATCCACATCACGGAGTGTCTTGAACTCCTGTATTGGATATTCTCATTGTTTGGCTCGCGACTCCATCAAGTTTCAAGACAGTTACTGGTTTCTCTATTTACTGTGTATGCTCAAAAAGGTGAAGCAACTCGTTGTCTTTAGCTCGATAAGCATCATTTGAAACTGTTTGTTTGTTGCTTTGTCGTATGATGTGTGTTGGTATATGCGATGAGATTTTGATGAACTAGGAATCAAGTTGTTCGTCATAGTGTATATATTGTATTGTATGTGGGTATTGTATGTCTTGAAGGTAATTTGGTGAGTTTTGTGTTTCAATGGGACACGATGTAGGCTTGCGTGCTGTTTCTGGCATTATCAGTGGCGATGAAGTTCCTCAAGTTGGATTTATGCTCAAACACTACTGACACGAGAAGCTTTGCTCCGATATGTCGTGTTTTTGCATTGGTGCTATCATCCCCAGTCATCTCCACTGTATGTTTGTTATGTCATAATCTGGTTGTCATGTACATTGATTGGCTTTAATTGGTTATTATTTCAAGTTTTTATGCTTGGACTACTTTCTTCCTTTTGCGGGTTATGCTTTTGGGTTTGTTCTCAGGGTATCTGTTATGGAAATTTGCTTATGTCATTGTCAACATGTCTTACTTTGTGCCAACTCGAGCCCTGTGCTTTGCTCTATTAGTCGTGTTTTCCTATGTGACTGTGCATTTCTCGAACCTTGTGCTTTGAATCTTCCTTTGTCAAATATTGGTTACAATATAGGTTTGGTGCTCATGTCATATCCTATTGCAGATAGGTTACCTCTCTCAATACTAATTGTTACAGCAGTATGTAACTGTACATTCGTATGTACTTGTAATTTGTACACTTTATGCATTGTATTGGCCTTGTGTTAATTTAGTGTATAGGTGTGTGCAGAATGTAATTCACTACCTTGTGTAAAATGTAATGTAACATGTCATATCCTCCCTACGTGGAGTGATAGTTTATAGTCTTGTGAATTAGCTAGCCCCAGTGTTGTAAGCCTGTTCAAGTAGAGTGGACGGAACACGTTAAACTCTATAGGTGGTGGACGGTCCACCTTAAAAACCGAATAGTTGATTGTCTACTAACAGTCACTTGTACTATACTAATTTTTATTATTAGTTATAATAAAATGTGTTTGCGATCACCTTAAAAACAGTCGTCTATGCCAAAAGAAAAAAGAAATAGAAAGCAGGGAAAGAAGAAGACAATTTTATATTGGTTCACCTAATGATCAAACCGACATCCACTTTGAACAATTTTATTAATCCTTATGAAGCCAGATACAATATGTTTATATATTTGCTTACATAGATCTCTAAAGTAGAAGATAACAAACAATCACTAATACTAATAGTTATTGGGGAAACACGATAACCGTCCTAGGTGACTTGAAGTAGCTATCTCTGGAGAAGGAGCTTTGCCATTGGAGGATTTTAATGCCTGCTTGAGGTGAAGAAATACATTTGCAGAGCTTTAGCAGGGTAAATAAGTAGACCCTTCATATTGGAGTTAGGAGGGTATTTATAAGAGATTAGGGAAGATTTGGGCCAAATCCACTTGTAGGAAGCTTCAGTACCACATGTCGACCGAACGTAGAGGAACACAAGCCAAAATACACTAAGGATGAGGGTCGATGCCGAACAATCAAGGGTCGGTTCCAACCCTCTGGCTTAGCGAATTTTCGGCATCGGATATCATGGCTTTAATGTCCATTCCTCATTTAGTTTGTAGGTTCACTTTGGTATTGTTTGGATGAGATTTGTCTCCTTCTTGGGACTTGCTCCTTTTTACTTTGACACTTTGTTTTCAACCCGAGACCATCGCACCAAAACTGGATGAAATGGCTCGGAATCGGGTAAATCGATTTCTGGAAACATGGTGGAGGAGATGGCATAGGTCGCGAGTCAAAATGGTTCACGTATATGGGTCGGTGCCGACCAATGAAAGGTCGATGCCGACCTTTATACACAGCCATTTGGCTATTTGTTTTAGGGGAGTAACTTTGAGATGTTCCTGTAGCTTTTCTAGTGAATCTTCATTCAATTCCAATACCATTTAACTTGGGCCATCTTAACGATTCTACATATATATCCGTTGGGGTTATATCCAGGTTAACACGTCTGAATTTGAAATTTGGAATGTATGTTAAACTCGAAAAAGAATATAACGAAATATATAAACAACTAAAAATGGTCTAGAGATTAATAAGCAATTGAACAAGACGAGTAACAAATAAATCAAGCACAAAACCGGGACATAGCGATTAATGGGTCTACCCATATCAGTTGGTTCGACCTAAATGAGGGTTGGGTCGACCCATGTGTGGACCCAGGCATGGGCATGAGTTGACCCATGTTAGTCTGGAATGTTTATATATATATATATGTGTGTGTGTGTGTGTGTGTGTGTGATTTATGGACTAGGTTTGATTTGAACGGAAGAATTTATACTAATATAAATCCAACAGACATGATTTGTTTGGACATCTATAATTAAACCTGCATGGCCTAGCTCTTGAATTCATATTTTTTGAGAGGGCGCTGGAGCTCTAATGTTCCTTTTCTCCTCCAAATTCATCAAAAATAAAATATATTAGATTTATGATATTTTATTCATGATTTTGAGGCAAAAGCAGTGGATCCAAGATTTAGATGTCCAGATTTGCTATCCAAATAGATTTGTATATTCAAATTGAAAAGAAAAGAAATAATAGGCCTAGATCCAAATTAGATTCACATCTTGGATAGCGCTACAAGTGAGTGGATTTAAATTATGTTCATATATAATGGTACATGATATCATTTGAATCCTGTAAAATTAATAAGATATTCTGTTAGTCCTCTTCTTCCCCTTTCTGCATTGGATTTTACAGATTTTTGTTTAATTTTGGTTATTCGCAAAATATGCATAAATCTTCAATAGTAGAATATGTATACGACTGAATTGTGTGCCAATTCTTACGTGATTGATTATAATCATTTTTGTTTGAGCGCGTTGGAAAATATAATTCTATTGGAATTATGAATAAAAGTGGATTTGATAATTTGAGGCTAAATGAACATGTGATTCCAAAACTGCATAAAAAAATGTTATTTAGGCTAAAAATTGGTAAACTTGATAGGACTTGTCAAATAATTGTGACATAATGTAACACCCCGTAAATTCTATAACGCTAAGCTTCACAAATTAAAGTGTAATTAATTCTTAATGAAAGAATTAAGGGAAATGGGTTACGCCATTGCGTTCGTCTTGGAATTCTGCTCAAGATAGAGTCCGAGTTTGCGTGAATCGGACTCCATGTGAAGGAGTTATGGCCTTCGGAAGTTTCAGAATCAAATTTAAATTCAAACAGCTCAGTTTAAATTTCAAAATTCGAATTTCAGGTTCAAACTGGGCTGGGCGGGAAAATTCTCGCCCAGAAACCAGGTCGACCATAGGGTCGACTTGGTCACCCCAGGTCGACCATAGTGTCGACCTGGTCCCCCCCAGGTCGACCATAGTGTCGACCTGGCTGGCCAGGTCTGGCTCTGGCTCGAATTTCTGTGGCTCTGTGTGTCACTAGGGCTGACGTGTCACCTCTTGATTGGCTCTTTGAACTTTGAATGGTCTAGATTCCTTCTGTCTTCATCTGACGGTTCAAAACAACTTAAAAATCTATAAGTACACCCTAAGTCTCAACTGAAAATTCACACAAAAAAATGAGAAAGGAGTCGTCATGCTGCTACGGAGGGATTGAACATAGCCGTCAAGAGAGAAAAGCCTAGAGACGAATCAAATTAAGAAGAAGATTAAAGTTTAATCAAATCAATCAACGCAACGTTAGTCTACCCAAAGGAGCGCATCTCAGTTTCAGAATTCAGAATCCAGAATTCAAGATTCTATTCGTTGTAAGTATAGTGACCTTTCAGAATATGAATAAAAACTGTGATGTGATTCGATGTAAATGAAAATAGAATCGTGTTATTGTATTGTATAAATTCTGTGTATTGTAATTGGTTCTATCATGACTTTTGTATTGATGTTTGTGGCATAAATTGATTGATGCAAGCCTATTGAACAATTGTATATGAAAACAATGGCACTTTTAAATTTGTGGCAAAAACTAGAATTTGATTCCTTTATGTTTATGCCTATGGCATGGATTATATACATTCACTAAGTCTAAATCAAGGCTTATGTAAACATGTTCTAGATTTGAAACCTTTTATGCCTAAATGACCCAAAACCTATGATATCATGTTCATGTTTATTTGCAAGTATAATTGGATCTATGTTAAGTATCGTTTGGGTTTCATAAACTATGCAAGTTCATGTCGAAACTGGCTATGTGATTAGATGTTATAGTTGGTCATTTTGGTGAATATACAACATGCTAGTTTTGTGGTTGACATTATGCCAAGTTAAACATGTTTAAACCCAAGTTTGTATAAACCAAAACTATGCCATTTCATATGTCACCTACTTAGTTATACTTTGATTTTAATGCAAGTTCACATGACCCATCATTTATGTTAGTATCGCTAAATTGCAAGTTCATGCGCCACACACCCTTATATGTTGTAAGATATTAAATGTTCTTGATTTCCCCTTTCCCCACGCCTAAAATGTTGGGCTGAATTGTGTCGACCCCAACATTTGTTATAATGTTGCGAACGTACAAACGGGGGTAATAACGTTGCGTGTAAAACATGAAAATATATGTTGGCATGTTTGGCACATGCCAATGACATTGACATTTAAGCGGTATGAATTGATATACCCAAGAATAAATGATATGACATTTACATATAATTGAGAAGCAATAAAATATGTAAATTTAGAAAACACGATATGCTTAACCCGAGGTTGGATTGAGTAGTGATGTAAACCTGCCCGGACCCGCCCGGTTGTCCAGTAGTCACAACAATACCTATCCAATGTGGGTGGTCAAGCATTGAGCCCAATAAAGACCCGAGGTTAGATTGAGCTACGGTGTAAACCTGCCCGGAACCGACCGACACATCCAGTACCCGTAGCAATATCTGTCTAATGTGAGTGGTCTGGTGCTCCTAAGAGGCTAAGGACAGGTGGTAGGGTTAAGTCAACTATAACACTTAACCAAATTCAACATGTTAACAAGAATTGAAGGGTGGGGTTAGGTAAATACAGACACTTAACCATTTAACATGTTTGACTAGAAAATCCTGGTAACGAGGGACCCGTTTCAGCAGTAACCCAAGTTAGGTATCAATGGTACCCTGAAACAAGGCAGGGTGGGGCACGATTACTGGGCTGAACGAAGCGGTCAAACGACGGCGGTGGGTGCACAGTGCAGTTCTAATGGAGTGCGGGCATGCACACACTTCGGAGCAGACAACCAGGGAACTGGGGACACTAGTAGTATAACCTATGCCTTCTAGAATTTATGTTGGGGCCGCCACCATGGGTCTTGATACACCCCATGGTGGGACTAGCATAGGTATCTACAACTCTTGGGGGCCGTATGACACATGTTAATGCGAGTAGGAGCCGATCTTTTAATAAGAATGGGGATCACTTCACCCTCAGCATGGGGTGCCAGTTGGAATAAACTCAAGTAGGTGCAGAGATATATAGTGTGGGTGCGATAGTACATTCGATTCCAAATGTCGCCTCCTTAGCATGTGACACTTTCCTATTTTCAGTTTATATCTATCATGCTCTTTTCTTATTCACATACTGAAGAGTTACTAGATTTACTCAGGCTTTATGTCTGACCCTATTTTCCTTTCGTCTTCTTTTCTTCCGTTTCCCCCCCAAGGTCCACAGGGAGGAAACAGCTCAGCTCAGTCAGGCTCTTTACAAGCTCCAAGACCGTAGATGTATGATTTGGATCTCTTTTGCTCGGATTATGGCTTTGGATACCACTATGAGGATTTTTGTCACTTTATTTATGTTTTATGCTTCTTTAATAATCAAGACAGTAATGATGTTGTAATGTTGGGAGTATTTTGAGACAATTATGGAATGTTTTGTTTTGAACACATATTGATGAAATAAAAGTCTATTTGGTTTCCGCTGTTTAAAATATGTGTATTTATATCTGTCTTGAGTTTATCTGTGGCTTTTACTTATAAACCTCCACCAAAGTTAAGGCATTCCCTTTGTGAGTGACCTTAATGGAGGGTGGGTGTTTCACTTGGTGTCAGAGCCTAGGTTTACCAGACAAGATAAAAGTTTTTGAAATTGTTTTCAAAAGAAAATTTAAAGAAGCATTTTTCAAGAAAAAGTGTTATAATTTTTAAAAAGACAAAATCCCCCAAAGCCATATGCACTATCTCTCTCTATCCTTCGTTTTGAATCTTTCCTTTCTGTTTCAGCATGTCTGGGGACCTTACTCCCCAACTACAGATGCTTTTACTCCTCCTCCTCCTCCTCTACGTGAACCAGCAACAAGAAGAATCACCGAACAAGAAGATGGATAATAGTCAAGGAGGAAAGGACCGCAACAATAATAACAAGACACGTAAGAAGAGGAAGATGTGTGCTACTTGATTCCATTGCGGTGAGGCTGGACACATGGCTAAGGATTGCCCTAAGAAGCAAGGGCAAGGCCTGCAAGCAGGACCTTCTAGGGGTACCTCTTTAACTTCTTCTCCTAGATGCCTTGTTTTATCCTGCTTATCTTCTCAATCCTATCTTGAGAACTTCAGGTAGAAATATTTCTGTAGAAAGTGTAGTCTATCTTTATGATCATCCAGTTCGTACACTTTTTGACTCTGGAGCATCACACTCTTTTATTTCATTTGCCTTAGTAGAATCTCTGCATCTAGACACTAGTATGGTAGAAGATCCCTTAGTAGTTTCAAATCCAATTAGGGGCTCCGCTTACTTGTCAATGGTTTGTTTGGGTTTGAAAATTTCTATTCTCAGCGTTGAGTTTAGTTGTGATGCCTTTGTCTTAGGCTTCTCGGGATATGGTTTGATTTTAGGCATGGACTGGTTATCCAGTAATGGTGCCATCCTTGATTGTGAGAAAAGAGTAGTTAGGCTCTTGACTCAGCTTGGTAACACTCTAGAAATTTCTTGTAATCACTTGAATGCTGTTATGCTTAGTTATCTAGAGTCGCTTGATGCTTCTGATGAAAATTTGCAGTCAGTTAGAGTAGTCCGGGAATATCCGGTTGTCTTTGAGGACGTGAAAGGCTTACCTCCGAGGCGGGAAATAGACTTCCGCATATATCTTGTGGATAATGCAAAGCCTGTAGCTTTACCTGTCAGACACATGGCTCCAAAGGAGAGAAGGGAGCTTAGTTAGCAGGTTAAAGAACTTCTCGAGAAGGGGTTCATTAGACGGAGCATATCAGAATGGGGTGCTCCAGTGGTGTATGCAAGCAAAGCGGATGGTTCGCTTCGCCTTTGTGTCAACTATAGGGAGTTAAACAAATTGACCAAGAAAAATAGGCACCCTCTTCCCCGAATCGACGATTTGTTTGATCAGCTTGTAGGTGCGACGGTTTTCTCCCAACTTGATCTGGCAACTGGGTTCCATCAGCTAAGAGTAGCTGAAGATAGCATTGATAAGACGGCATTCAGAACCCCAGACGGTTTCTTCGAGTGGCTTGTCATGCCTTTCGGCTTGACAAATGCACCCGCTTATTTCGTAGACCTAATGAGAAGGGTGTTCAGAGAATTCCTCAACAAATTTGTGGTTGTCTTCGTAGATGATATCTTAATCTTCTCAAGGAATGAGGAAGACCATGCGCAGCATCTGAAATAAATCATGGATACTCTCCGCGCACATCAGTTAAAAGCCAAATTCTCCAAGTGTCACTTCTGGAGAAAAGAAGTAAGATTTCTGGGGCATATAGTGTCCAAAGAAGGGTTGGTCATGGACCCCGCGAAAGTGGTGTTAGTGCAAGATTGGAAGACACCAAGAAATGCAACCGAAGTTCGAAGCTTTCTTGGGCTAGCCGGGTTTTACCGATAGTTTATTAGGGATTTCGCGAAAATCTCAGCCCCACTCACAAGACTAACAAAGAAGAATCTATCATTCGCTTGGGATTTAGAATGTGACATTGCTTTCCAGCGATTGAAAAAGGCTCTTACAACAGCCCCAGTTCTGACTTTGCCAGATGGAAGCAAAATGTTCACAGTATACACGGATGCATGTGGAATAGGACTAGGCGATGTTCTAATGCAAGAAGGAAGGGTAGTAGCTTACGGCGGAAGACAATTGAAAGTTCATGAAAAGAACTACCCAACCCACGATATTGAGTTAGCCGCCATCGTCTTTGCGCTTAAGTATTGGTGCCATTATCACCTAGGTAAGAAGTTCGAATTATACACTGACCATAAATCGTTGAAATATCTCTTCTCCCAGAAGGACCTTAACTTGAGGCAGCAAAGATGGATGGAGTTTCTTGCCTTATATGACTTTGAAATTTCCTATACACCTGGAAAAGGCAACGTAGTAGCAGACGCGTTGAGCCGAAAGAAAATGACCTTAAGCCCTCTCTTTGTGGAAAGGCAAAGCCTGGAGTATATAGCCAGTTTTAACTTTAGGCCCTCCTCAGATTTTGTACCGGGTTTGTTAGCATCTCTCGAAGTACGCCCTACTCTCTTGGACTCAATAAGGGCTGTACAACGTGAAGACCCCCAGCTTGTTGATGTGATTGATAAACTTATTAGGGGTGAGACTTCTAGTCACCTCAGTAGGTTCGCCATCGATGATAAGGGTTGGCTGAGGCGAGATGGAAGATTATGCATCCCACAAGCAAAGGAGTTGACAAAGAAGGTTCTCGAGGAAGCGCATCATTCCAAGATGACTATACACCCTGGCGGTGATAAGATGTATAAGGATATAAAAAATAACTTTCTTTTGGAGCGACATGAAGCAAGACGTGGTAGATTTCGTTTCTAAGTGCATGACCTGCCAATGGGTCAAGGCGGAACAGAAGAAACCTCGAGGACTATTTCATCCTTTAGAGGTCCCACAGTGGAAGTGGGATAGCATTTCAATGGACTTCATTGATGGACTACCTAGGTCGAGAAGAGGCAACACTAGCATTTGGGTAATGGTGGATAGGCTTACTAAGAGCGCCCACTTCATACCTATCAAGAGTAGAAGGACTGCCGCATCTCTGGCATCTCTTTATCTCAAGGAAATAGTTCGACTCCATGGGATACCCTCCAGCATTGTTAGTGACCGAGACTCTATCTTCACAAGCGAGTTTTGGCGGAATCTGCAAGAAGCTGCAGGCACACAGTTATGTTTAAGCACGGCCTATCACCCCCAAACCGATGGCCAGACGGAAAGGGTGAATAGAGTTTTAGAGGATCTTTTGAGATTTTGCGTTCTTGACTTTGGAGGGACTTGGAAGGATCACCTTTCTTTAGTGGAATTTGCCTATAACAACAGCTACCAAGCTACCATATGTATGGCACCCTTCGAAGCCTTGTATGGAAGACTGTGCAAATCACCGACTTGTTGGTGGGAGTCTACAGATAAGCTTATACTTGGGCCAGATATGATTCGACAGACTTTGGAGAAAGTGGACTTGATACGTAGGAGAATGAAGACTGCCCAAGACAGACGGAAATCCTACGCTGACAAAAGAAGGACCGACCTTGAGTTTGAGGTTGGGGACAGGGTTTTCCTTAGGGTATCTTTTTTAAGTAACTCGTTCGTTTTGGATCCGCAGGAAAGCTAGCACCAAGATTTGTAGGACTGTTTCCTATCATCGAGAAGGTTGGGAAGATGGCCTATAGATTAGAGCTACCCGAGAGACTGGCCAGAGTTCACAACGTCTTTCATGTTTCTCACCTCCGGAAATGTTTGCATGAGTCTACGAAAGTGGTGGAACCTAGCATTCTAGAAGAAGCCGAAGTGGAACATGAAGTAACTGTGAGGAAGTTCCAACCCGCATCTTAGGAACTGAAGTGAAAAAGCTACGCAACTGCGAAGTCAAACTCGTTAAAGTTCAGTGGAGCGACGCCGAGGAAGACGCGACTTGGGAAACTGAGGACAGAATACGTGCTGCCTACCCTCTTCTTTTTTACGGTACATCTTTGATCTCTCTTTTACCTTAAGTTATGCTTTATCTATCTTTTTAGGTATATCTCCTCGGTCCTCTTTCCTAACTCCTTAAGTAGAAAACAGTTGGATGCAAACATGTATTTGAAAACATGTTATGGATGATGGCTGCAAATGGTTGCTAGTGGATGCATATACACACACACCCTAGGTTATAGATCGGCTCAGTCACTTCATATTGCATATGCATATATATATGTGTTCTCATTTGTATACGGTTGAAACTTGATATGCTGTCATATGTTTGCCGCATTTGTGTGAATAAGTTGTGCACTCATGTAGAATTATGAGTAGGAATTTTTTTTTTTGCATACAAAATGGATTCATGACACTTACATGATTTGCATTAAGGAGGTCAACTGAATCAGTCGACCGCCTGATTTCTGCATTGGATAAGGACATGTACACACACTATGCATATGATCATGAAGCATTAGAAGTCTTTTAAGGACAGTGGATGCATGTGTTTGTTGGTTGAGTAGATGGACTGTTGGATGGTAGGATATACATTCTTCCTAACTTAAAGATTTCGGGGAAGAAATCCTTTTAAAGGGGAAGAATGTAACACCCCGTAAATTCTATAATGTTAAGCTTCACAAATTAAAGTGTAATTAATTCTAAATGAAATAATTAAGGGAAATGGGTTACGCCATTGCATTCGTCTCGGAATTCTGCTCAAGATAGAGTCCGAGTTTGTGTGAATCGGACTCCGTATGAAGGAGTTATGGCCTTCGGAAGTTTCAGAATCAAATTTAAATTCAAACAGCTCAATTTAAATTTCAAAATTCGAATTTCAGGTTCAAACTGGGCTGGGCGGGAAAATTCCCTCCTAGAGACCAGGTCGACCATAGGGTCGACCATGGTGTCGACCTGGTCACCCCAGGTCGACCATAGTGTCAACCTGGTCCCCCCCAGGTCGACCATAGTGTCGACCTGGGTGTTGACCTGGGTGTCGACCTGGCTGGCCAGGTCTGGCTCTGGCTCGAATTTCTGTGGCTCTGTGTGTCACTAGGACTGAATGGTCTAGATTCCTCCTGTCTTCTTCTGACGGCTCAAAACAACTTAAAAATCTATAAATACACCCTAAGTCTCAACTGAAAATTCACACAAAAAAATGAGAAAGGAGTCGTCATGCTGCTAGGGAGGGATTGAACATAGCCGTCAAGAGAGAAAAGCCTAGAGATGAATCAAATTAAGAAGAAGATTAAAGTTTAATCAAATCAATCAACGCAACGTTAGTCTACCCAAAGGAGCGCATCTCAGTTTCAGAATTCAGAATCCAGAATTCAAGATTCTGCATTCGCTGTAAGTATAGTGACCTTTCAGAATATGAATAAAAACTGTGATGTGATTCGATGTAAATGAAAATAGAATCGTGTTATTATATTGTATAAATTCTGTGTATTGTAATTGGTTCTATCATGACTTTTGTATTGATGTTTGTGGCATAAATTGATTGATGCAAGCCTATTGAACAATTGTATATGAAAACAATCGCACTTGTAAGTTTGTGGCAAAAACTAGAATTTGATTCCTTTATCTTTATGCCTATGGCATGGATTATATACATTCACTAAGTCTAAATCAAGGCTTATGTAAACATGTTCTAGATTTGAAACCTTTTATGCCTACATGACCCAAAACCTATGATATCATGTTCATGTTTATTTGCAAGTACAATTGGATCTATGTTAAGTATCGTTTGAGTTTCATAAACTATGCAAGTTCATGTCGAAATTGGCTATGTGATTAGATGTTATAGTTGGACATTTTGGTGAATATACAACATGCTAGTTTTGTGGTTGACATTATGCCAAGTTAAACATGTTTAAACCCAAGTTTGTATAAACCAAAACTATGCCATTTCATATGTCACCTACTTAGTTATACTTTGATTTTAATGCAAGTTCACATGACCCATCATTTATGTTAGTATAGCTAAATTGCAAGTTCATGTGCCACACACCCTTATATGTTGTAAGATATTAAATGTTCTTGATTTCCCCTTTTCCCACGCCTATAAATTTGGGCTGAATTGTGTTGAGCCCAACATTTGTTATAATGTTGCGAACGTACAAACGGGGGTAATAACGTTGGGTGTAAAACATGAAAATATATGTTGGCATGTTTGGCATATGCCAATGACAATGACATTTAAGCGGTATGAATTGATATACCCAAGAATAAAAGATATGACATTTACATATAATTGAGAAGCAATAAAATATGTAAATTTAGAAAACACGATATGCTTAACCCGAGGTTGGATTGAGTTGTGATGTAAACCTGCCCGGACCCGCCCAGCTGTCCAGTAGTCACAACAATACCTATCCAATGTGGGTGGTTAAGCATTGAGCCCAATAAAGACCTGAGGTTAGACTGAGCTACGGTGTAAACCTGCCCGGAACCGACCGGCACATCCAGTAACCGTAGCAATACCTGTCTAATGTGAGTGGTCTGGTGCTCCTAAGAGGCTAAGGACAGGTGGTAGGGTTAAGTGAACTATAACACTTAACCAAATTCAACATGTTAACAAGAATTGATGGGTGGGGTTAGGTAAATACAGACACTTAACCATTTAACATGTTTGACTAGAAAATCCTGGTAACGAGGAACCCGTTTCAGCAGTAACCCAATTTAGGTATCAACGATACCCTGAAGCTAGGAAGGGTGGGGCACGATTACTGGGTTGATTGTAAGCGGTCAAACGACGGCAGTGGGTGCACAGTGCAGGTCTAACGGGGTGCAGGCGTGCACACACTCCGGAGCAGACAACCAGGGCACTGGGGACACCAGTAGTATAACCTATGCCTTCTAGAATTTGTATCGGGGCCGCCACCATGGGTCTTGATACACCCCATGGTGGGACCAACACAGGTATCTACAATTCTTGGGGGTCGTATGACACATGTTAACGTGAGTAGGAGCCGATCTTTTAATAAGAATGGGGATCACTTCACCCTCAGCATGGGGTGCCAGTTGGAATAAACTCAAGTAGGTGCAGAGATATATAGTGTGGGTGCGATAGTACATTCGATTCCAAACCTCGCCTCCTTAGCGTGTGACACTTTCCTATTTTCAGTTTATATCTATCATGTTGTTTTCTTATTCACATACTGAAGAGTTACTAGATTTACTCAGGCTTTATGTCTGACCCTATTTTCCTTTCGTCTTCTTTTCTTCCGTCCCCCCCTCCCCAGGTCCACAGGGAGGAAACAACTCAGCTCAGTCAGGCTCTTTACAAGCTCTAAGACCGTAGATGTATGATTTGGATCTCTTTTGCTCAGATTATGGCTTTGGATACCACTATGGAGATTTTTGTCACTTTATTTACGTTTTATGCTTCTTTAATAATCAAGAC
Source organism: Allium sativum (assembly GCA_030737875.1). Classification (NCBI taxonomy): domain Eukaryota; kingdom Viridiplantae; phylum Streptophyta; class Magnoliopsida; order Asparagales; family Amaryllidaceae; genus Allium; species Allium sativum. The sequence continues at coordinate 440,714,680 of CM060912.1, forward strand.
AGTAATGATGTTGTAATGTTGGGTGTATTTTGAGACAATTATGGAATGTTTTGTTTTGAACACATATTGATGAAATAAAAGTCTGTTTGGTTTCCGCTGTTTAAAATATGTGTATTTATACCTGTCTTGAGTTTATCTGTGGCTTTTACTTATAAACCTCCACCAAAGTTAAGGCATTCCCTTTGTGAGTGACCTTAATGGAGGGTGGGTGTTTCACATAGGTTGACATGACATAATTAATATTACTTACAATAATTTTATAGTTGAATGGCAAATCTGAGAATTCCCATATTTAATTGTTAAAAATTACCTTTCAGATTTAGAAAGAATGAATATAAAAATTGTTGGAAATAACAGAAAAAGGGGTTTACACCCAAATGCGCCTAAATTTAGCATAGTCATGACAAACTGGAAATATAAAGTGAGAACATGAATTTATATATAATGATTAAATCATGCAGTTAGAAATAGCCTAGATTGATTGGTTGGGAAAAAAGGAATATATCTCCATAGTTTGGTTTGTAAGAAAAACGAAAAACATAATTGCAAGTAATAAAAGAAATAAAGGCTTGGATTAGTGTGAAATATGGATTTAGCTTTATTGCATACTTTCCAGTAAGGCTAAAATGATTAGATATAATATCCTGGAATTGTGGGTTTTTTAATGCTACAATTACCTTAAACTGTAGAAATAGATTCTTGTAGGCAATAACCAATCAATTAGAAATATTCGTAACTTCATAAAGAATAAATTGCAAAGACAGAAAGAAAAAGGATAACATAACCGAAAGAGATTATGTAGAGAAAAGAAATAAGAAAAAGACTTGTAAACTTACAATTGTAAAAAAGAATTTAATAAGCGCAATTTTATAGTAATGGCATGAAATTTGATGGCAATGATGAAAGTAAGATTATAATTAAAATATTGTAATTCAAATAGCAAAATAAATAAAGAAAGCATATTATGAATAAACTTGAATTATTAATTAATTTTATTAAGCAAACTTTCTATGGTAGCATTGTGATTAGGCAATTCTATGGTTTTATGATAACTAATAAAGCTGATTAAAAAATAATGAATATTTGGTGTAACACCCCGTGTATTCGATAACTGTGGAATTAACAAATTAAAGTATAATTAATTTGAAATCAAAGAACTAAGGGAAACGGTATACGCCCCTGCGTTCGTCTCGGAAAAATACGCGAAATAGAGTCCGAGTTTTCGAAAAACGGAGTCCGTATGAAGAAGATATAGCCTCCGGAAGTTTCTGAATTAAGTTTAAAATTAAAAATCGGGCCCAATGGGCCAGGGCGGAAAAACACCCGCCTAATGCACCCAGGTCGACTGGGCTGTCGACCTGGTCTAGCCAGGACGACAGGGCTGTCGACAGGCATGTCGACCTGGTCCAGAGCCAGGTCGAACCCAGCCCAACCTGGCTGGCCTATTCTATGTTGGTCGATTTTCTGCAGTCTGCTTTGTCATTAGGGCTAGGTGGCAGGCTCTAATTGGTCTCTCCTTAGGATGAATGGCTACGATCAAACCAAGCAACATCAATGGTCCTAATCAGTTCATAACCCCTATAAAAACGGCCCTAGACTCTACCTAACCTAAGTCTCTAACACAATTCTCTAGCCTCCATTGCTCTCTTCTTCTAATTAAAAATAAAAATGGCGTCGCTACTCTGCTAGAATCTAGAAGTCAATCAACATCATCCTAAATTCAAATTTGAGATAAAAGCTTCTGCAACAATTCTGTAACAACTAAAGTCCTTTCTTTAATCCAATCAAGGCAAGTACAGTTATTCTTCGCTATAAACGTTAATTATAATTTTGATATGCATTTAAAACTAAGTTTGAGGTTGTATATATATTCTCTTCTTTTGGATCTGTTTTCTGTGACTGTTCTGTATTCCTTTCTTCTTTTCTGTTTCTATAGCCAGGCTACCACGAGCCTGTGCCCAATCTCATAAAGAGATTAACGTATGAACGCAAAATTTGGGACAATTAATGAATGATGCGAAATTTGACAAGACTGAATTGAACGTATGACTTTAGATCTGAAGTATAAAATATATTGGACATGTGACTTGGGATTGGATGCATAAATTTGGCTATGAACATGTAATTTATATATTGCATGCATAGAGTATGTTGTAATTTAGATTTGTAACTAATTAGAGAAATGAACATATGTTATTTAGATCTGTAATTAATTAGAAAAATAAGCATATGTTATAAACTAGTTTTAGACCTATGCATATTCTGTGATAAAAGAAGAAGAGGAACCACTGTAAGATTACATATGATTTGAGACTTTGGACAAAATGCATATAAAAGTCAAGATTTGATTTTTAGAAGATATGATTTAAAGATTTAGATTGTTGGGTATAGTTTGCATAATGATTCATGACTTAAAAAGAAGAAGATATGGAAGCTTAGGTGTAAAAGATTTACATTAATTAGGATATCTATTATTGTGATTACACCTAAATAGGGATTTTTGGATATATGGCATGCATTGGAATTAATGGTTATATTTGGTATAATTTATATGTGAATCTGCTGTAAAATGCTAGTTTAACAAAAATTGGAACATATGTTATAGGGTAAATTATGTCCATATTCTGCGCTATGTAAATGTATGCAAACATGGAAGTATATGATCATATTGTGAATCATGACATTATTTAGGCATATGAACTTAGGCCTAATTTATGTTTAGGCAAGGCATGTAAATAGAACCTTTAGAAATATTAAATTTGCTAAATCTGCTAATTTGCCAAGTTGCCTAAACTGCTAGTTTTGTTATATTGCCTAGACTGCTAATTAGGTTGAAATGCCTAATCTGTTAAATTTGTCGGTTGAAATGCCTAACCTGTTATATGCCAAAATCTGCTAAGTTGCTAAATCTGTTAAATCCGTTAAGTCATATAAAATCTGTTACCTGCTAAAATCTGTTATCTGCGGTGTTGATATAATCATCCTGTTATTGATAAAATCTGAATTGGTATATATATATTGGGCGTGCGCATAAACGGTAAATTATAAATTAATTGGCCGCAAAGATAAACATGGCTAACTCGAGGTTAGAATGAGTTTGCGGCGTAATTCTGCCCGGAACCGCCCGGCACATCCAGTAGCCGCAAACAATAGGTTCTAATGTGAGAAGTTAGTCATAGCCTGCTTAAGACACGAGGTTAGGTCTGGCTTGTGGCAGAAGTCTGCCCGGAACCGCCCGTCCCATCCAGCGGCCACAAGCTAGCGACCTAATGTGAGAGGTCTGGGCATTAATAATTAATTAATGCAAATCTAAGATAAGAATGATGTCTAAAACGTATTGGGGGAAAATAGGGTTAAACCAACTGGATTAATAGGTGTAGTAAACCCGTCCATGAATCTGTAGGCCCAATACAAAGTTAGACAAATCTGAAAAATCTGTACATCTGATCTGTTAGTCTGAAAACTTGTTAACTTAATCTATGAACTAGTAAATCCGAATTCTGTATGTCTGAACTTGTAAACAAGTTAATCTGAGATCTGTTAGTTTGGGGACACAAGGTTAGGAGGGGAATTACTTGTGTCATCTGTTGTTTGGGACCCATATTAGTCAGTAACCCTTTCTGGTATCAAAACTTTGACCCAACAGTAGGTAGGGTCCGGGCACGCTTACTGAACTAATTATAAGTGGTTCATTCTGATAATGGCGAGGGGTGTTGATGGTGCGTTCCAACCGGGTCATGTGCGTGCATGGATCCCGGTCTGCCTCTGAGGATGTAAGACGCCGTGACATCTGTAAATAGGTCTGTGCCAATTGGTTGTCACTTTAGGGAGTGATACACCCTACTGTGGGGCCGACACAGGATATTTATGTATTAGGGAGCCGATCGCGTGGGGTAGGGTTTTAGGGTACGCTTAGTTCTGTCTGTTTCTGTTGGTACCGTCTGTTTCTGTTGGGTGGTAACACCTGTCTGTTTCTGTGTGGTACCGTCTGTTCGGGTGGTAAAGGCCCATTACTAGTGTACACCTAATTCCACATTCTGTCTCCATAGGGATAAATCTGTTTCTTCTTCTGTCTGTTTCTGATCGGGTAGGAAAGGCCCATTATTAGCATTCTGTTTCTGTTAAAGTATTCTGTACCCGTTCCTGCTTCAATTTAGACATTAGGGTGACACCTAATTCTGCTATACTAGTATTAGTGCAGAGAAGTGTAAAACAATAGTTTATATCATTCTGTTTTTCTGTTATATCTGCTACACCTGTTATAGTTATCTCACATCCAGTTTTATGTTCATATCATATTATTATTATCTGTTCATATGCTGAAAGTCACTGGACTTGCCAGACTTTTTGTCTGACCCTTGTTGTTTCGCCTCCTTTCTTCCGTTTCCCCCCCAGGTTATCCAAGGAGGGAAATACTTTAGCTTGATCCGGATTTCTCTTTGCTTGAAGTGCTTAAAGTATGGCTTGGCTCTGTATAGCTTCCGTTCCATGGGGATTATGATTTTAAACTACGCGTTTTGAAGGATTTTGTACAAGACAGATATTTTGTACTTGAATTCTGAAATTGAAAGGATGTAAACATATTAATTTCTATTTCCGCTGTAATAAAGTTAAAAATTTTCAAGTACTGTTTTATCTGTCTTGTAAGTTTCTGTTCTGTTTACTAAAATGCTCCACCAAAGTTAAGGCATTCCCTTTGTGAGTGACCTTAACGGAGGTGGGGTGTTACACTTGGTATCAGAGCTAAAGGTTACCAGATTAGATAAAAGTTTTTGAAAAATATTTTCAAAAAGGTTTTAAAATGAAGTATTTTCAAAATTAAAGCTTATTTTGAAAAACATGATCCCCAAGAGCCATATATCTTTCTTTCAGTCCTTTTTATATTGAACCTTTCCTTTTTCGTTTTAGCATGTCTGAAGCATCTGAGATACCAGAGGGTGTCCATGTACCCGGTTGGTTTCGTCAATATCTTGAGGCTAGGACCGCCGCTGCAGGTCCAGCAAATGATCCCCCTCTTCCACCCCCTCCTCGTGCAATTGCTTTCTCAAAGATCTGTAGAGATTTTAGGGCCATGGGTGGGAAGGATTTCAAAGGAACTGAATCATTCGTAGAAGCAAGGAATTGGCTCAAAGAAACTGAGGATCTATTCGTTATCTTCGAGGTGGACGATAGGCAGAAGGTACAGTTGGCAGTATGGCTGCTCAAAGACGAAGCTTCCTACTGGTGGGAAGTCACTAACGCCGAGAGGCCGGTTGAGACATGGATGGATTTCAGAACAAGGTTTGAGACAAAATTCCTCTCGCAAGCTGAACGAAGTTTACAATTGGAAAAGTTCTTGTCTCTTAAGCAAGGAAGTATGACGGTCAAGGAATACGTAAACCAGTTCAACCAACTAGCAAGATTCGGATTGGATTTAGTCAACACTCAGCATAAAAAGGCTCTCCGCTTTGTTAAAGGATTGAATGAGCCACTGCACAGCCTAGCCATGACCCATGTACCCATGGGAGCAACTTACGAGAAATTGGTGGATATGGCACTACTGCACGAGGAAGACAAGGGCCCGAAAGAGACAAAGAAGGAAGAACCACAGAATAAGAAAGCGGGGCCCAAAAAGGAAACACAAAAGAAGGATGAGAAGTCTGAAGATAAGAAGGGGAAAAAGTGCTTTACTTGTGGGAGCTCAACTCATCTGAACAAGGATTGCAGAAAAAGGAAGGGCGCTTGCTTCAACTGTGGGGAGATGGGACACTTCACTAGGGACTGCCCGAAGAGACGAGGACAAGGAGGGCAGGCGAACACTCTTGAGGCTAGTGGCTAGGATAGAAATAGGAAAATTTCTATAGTAGGTTTAATTTCTTTATCTGATTGTGACTTTTTCTGATTTTGGTATTTTGATTTTGTAATCGATACTCTGCACTTTAATGCTAGTATTATTTCTGAATTCCGCTATAGACTCAGACCCATAAGGGTTATGGATCATCTGTTTGAGACTAGGGTTTGAGGGATATCTGAGTTAGGCGTCAAGTATGACGCATACATTCTGAGTTTTCGTGGGGTATCAATTTGATGTTGGTTTCGGTCTTTGGGGCCGATACTTAGGACCCATGTCTAATGGGAACCAAATTTTCGTTCTATCTGTACTCGCTTCCATCATTCGACTGTATCCTATCGATCGAATATTTGAACATTAGGTAGAAACTAATGGGTGTAAACATGTGTTTGAGACATGTTATGTTTGATGGTTGCAAGTGGATGCAAGTGGTTGCTAGTGGTTGCCCGTGGATGCATATACACACACTAGGCACTAGATCGGCTCGAAAACACTCTCATACTGCATATGGATGGGTGAGCATTTTTTTCTTGTGGATGCAAATTGGTTGATTCAGCACATGGATGTTGCATTTGAGTGAATGGTTGTGCACTCATATAGAAATAATATATATCATCAGAATTCTATTGCATACATGTTGGACTCATGGCACTGACATAATTCGCATTAAGGAGGTCAACTGAATCAGTAGACCGCCTGATCTTTGCATTAGATAAGGAACATATACACACACTTTTGCATATGTTCATACAACATTAGAAGTTTTCTAAGGACAATGGATGCTTGTGGATGATGGTTGAGTAGATGGGTGATTGGATGGTAGGACACATTCTTCTTAACTTGAAGATTTCGGGGACGAAATCCTTTTATGTGGGGGAGAATGTAACACCCCGTGTATTCGATAACTGTGGAATTAACAAATTAAAGTATAATTAATTTGAAATCAAAGAACTAAGGGAAACGGGATATGCCCTTGCGTTCGTCTCGGAAAAATACGCGAAATAGAGTCCGAGTTTTCGAAAAACGGAGTCCGTATGAAGAAGATATAGCCTCCGGAAGTTTCTGAATTAAGTTTAAAATTAAAAATCGGGCCCAATGGGCCAGGGCGGAAAAACACCCGCCTAACGCACCCAGGTCGACTGGGCTGTCGACCTGGTCTAGCCAGGTCGACAGGGCTGTCGACAGGGCTGTCGACAGGCATGTCGACCTGGTCCAAAGCCAGGTCGAACCCAGCCCAACCTGGCTGGCCTATTCTATGTTGGTCGATTTTCTGCAGTCTACTTTGTCATTAGGGCTAGGTGGCAGGCTCTAATTGGTCTCTCCTTAGGATGAATGGCTACGATCAAACCAAGCAACATCAATGGTCCTAATCAGTTCATAACCCCTATAAAAACGGCCCTAGACTCTACCTAACCTAAGTCTCTAACACAATTCTCTAGCCTCCATTGCTCTCTTCTTCTAATTAAAAATAAAAATGGCGTCGCTACTCTGCTAGAATCTAGAAGTCAATCAACATCATCCTAAATTCAAATTTGAGATAAAAGCTTCTTCAACAATTCTGTAACAACTAAAGTCCTTTCTTTAATCCAATCAAGGCAAGTACAGTTATTCTCCGCTATAAACGTTAATTATAATTTTGATATGCATTTAAAACTGAGTTTGAGGTTGTATATATATTCTCTTCTGTTGGATCTGTTTTCTGTGACTGTTCTGTATTCCTTTCTTCTTTTCTGTTTCTATAGCCAGGCTACCACGAGCCTGTGCCCAATCTCATAAAGAGATTAACGTATGAACGCAAAATTTGGGACAATTAATGAATGATGCGAAATTTGACAAGACTGAATTGAACGTATGACTTTAGATCTGAAGCATAAAATATATTGGACATGTGACTTGGGATTGGATGCATAAATTTGGCTATGAACATGTAATTTATATATTGCATGCATAGAGTATGTTGTAATTTAGATTTGTAACTAATTAGAGAAATGAACATATGTTATTTAGATCTGTAATTAATTAGAAAAATAAGCATATGTTATAAACTAGTTTTAGACCTATGCATATTCTGTGATAAAAGAAGAAGAGGAACCACTGTAAGATTACATATGATTTGAGACTTTGGACAAAATGCATATAAAAGTCAAGATTTGATTTTTAGAAGATATGATTTAAAGATTTAGATTGTTGGGTATAGTTTGCATAATGATTCATGACTTAAAAAGAAGAAGATATGGAAGCTTAGGTGTAAAAGATTTACATTAATTAGGATATCTATTATTGTGATTACACCTAAATAGGGATTTTTGGATATATGGCATGCATTGGAATTAATGGTTATATTTGGTATAATTTATATGTGAATCTGCTGTAAAATGCTAGTTTAACAAAAATTGGAACATATGTTATAGGGTAAATTATGTCCATATTCTGCGCTATGTAAATGTATGCAAACATGGAAGTATATGATCATATTGTGAATCATGACATTATTTAGGCATATGAACTTAGGCCTAATTTATGTTTAGGCAAGGCATGTAAATAGAACCTTTAGAAATATTAAATTTGCTAAATCTGCTAATTTGCCAAGTTGCCTAAACTGCTAGTTTTGTTATATTGCCTAGACTGCTAATTAGGTTGAAATGCCTAATCTGTTAAATTTGTCGGTTGAAATGCCTAACCTGTTATATGCCAAAATCTGCTAAGTTGCTAAATCTGTTAAATCCGTTAAGTCATATAAAATCTGTTACCTGCTAAAATATGTTATCTGCGGTGTTGATATAATCATCCTGTTATTGATAAAATCTGAATTGGTATATATATATTGGGCGTGCGCATAAACGGTAAATTATAAATTAATTGGCCGCAAAGATAAACATGGCTAACTCGAGGTTAGAATGAGTTTGCGGCGTAATTCTGCCCGGAACCGCCCGGCACATCCAGTAGCCGCAAACAATAGGTTCTAATGTGAGAAGTTAGTCATAGCCTGCTTAAGACACGAGGTTAGGTCTGGCTTGTGGCAGAAGTCTGCCCGGAACCGCCCGGCCCATCCAGCGGCCACAAGCTAGCGACCTAATGTGAGAGGTCTGGGCATTAATAATTAATTAATGAAAATCTAAGATAAGGATGACGTCTAAAACGTATTGGGGGAAAATAGGGTTAAACCAACTGGATTAATAGGTGTAGTAAACCCGTCCATGAATCTGTAGGCCCAATACAAAGTTAGACAAATCTGAAAAATCTGTACTCTGATCTGTTAGTCTGAAAACTTGTTAACTTAATCTATGAACTAGTAAATCCGAATTCTGTATGTCTGAACTTGTAAACAAGTTAATCTGAGATCTGTTAGTCTGGGGACACAAGGTTAGGAGGGGAATTACTTGTGTCATCTGTTGTTTGGGACCCATATTAGTCAGTAACCCTTTCTGGTATCAAAACTTTGACCCAACAGTAGGTAGGGTCCGGGCACGCTTACTGAACTAATTATAAGTGGTTCATTCTGATAATGGCGAGGGGTGTTGATGGTGCGTTCCAACCGGGTCATGTGCGTGCATGGATCCCGATCTGCCTCTGAGGATGTAAGACGCCGTGACATCTGTAAATAGGTCTGTGCCAGTTGGTTGTCACTTTAGGGAGTGATACACCCTACTGTGGGGCCGACACAGGATATTTATGTATTAGGGAGCCGATCGCGTGGGGTAGGGTTTTAGGGTACGCTTAGTTCTGTCTGTTTCTATTGGGTGGTAACACCTGTCTGTTTCTGTGTGGTACCGTCTGTTCGGGTGGTAAAGGCCCATTACTAGTGTACACCTAATTCCACATTCTGTCTCCATAGGGATAAATCTGTTTCTTCTTCTGTCTGTTTCTGATCGGGTAGGAAAGGCCCATTATTAGCATTCTGTTTCTGTTAAAGTATTCTGTACCCGTTCCTGCTTCAATTTAGACATTAGGGTGACACCTAATTCTGCTATACTAGTATTAGTGCAGAGAAGTGTAAAACAATAGTTTATATCATTCTGTTTTTCTGTTATATCTGCTACACCTGTTATAGTTATCTCACATCCAGTTTTATGTTCATATCATATTATTATTATCTGTTCATATGCTGAAAGTCACTGGACTTGCCAGACTTTTTGTCTGACCCTTGTTGTTTCGCCTCCTTTCTTCCGTTTCCCCCCCAGGTTATCCAAGGAGGGAAATACTTTAGCTTGATCCGGATTTCTCTTTGCTTGAAGTGCTTAAAGTATGGCTTGGCTCTGTATAGCTTCCGTTCCATGGGGATTATGATTTTAAACTATGCGTTTTGAAGGCTTTTGTACAAGACTGATATTTTGTACTTGAATTCTGAAATTGAAAGGATGTAAACATATTAATTTTTGTTTCCGCTGTAATAAAGTTAAAAATTTTCAAGTACTGTTTTATCTGTCTTGTAAGTTTCTGTTCTGTTTACTAAAATGCTCCACCAAAGTTAAGGCATTCCCTTTGTGAGTGACCTTAACGGAGGTGGGGTGTTGCATTTGGAGTAGGTTAAAGAATATTGTAAATCAACGATAAGAAAAGAAAGTAAAATGCATAATGGAAAATTATACATAGGGTCTAATAAATAGCAATATGCATTTAGTCCAGTTTAAGGGGATGAAGACCCAATGGGGTAAATCATCGTAGGTATTTGGAGATATGGTGGGAGCACGTCCAACTTTATATGATGGGGCTGGAAGTGCGGGACTTCTGTAGGACACTTTGAGATGGCCCTTTGAGGCATTCTAACTAAGTTGTACCCTCAGAGGCAGGTTTGTACGATTCCATCCATAGTATGCCTTGGATGCATTTGTGAGGGCATCCATAAGACAGATGGGATGATTTTTAGGATGATTCGGCGGCTGCCTTGACTCTAAAGGTAGGCTTTTTGATCATGACCCAACAAGGATAGTATGTTGTCGGATGCCTGTCATCAATAGTCGATGCGAGTACGGGAAAGACTGGAGCTTTACCAAGATGCTAATGATATTTTACTATCAGGAGATTGGATGAAGGACAATGCTAATTGCTTTAATTGTTCGGTAGAGGCACCGTCACTTAACTCTTTAAATGGTCTTTCATTATTTTAAGGGGGGAGAGTAGGGTCATAGCACCAAGAAAAGAGACATACTAATCTATGGATATCTTTATTATAGGCCCAATGAAGCTATCTTTTACAGATATAGAAATCACCCGACAAAATTCTGTAGGGTAACTCGAGATTAGGACGCTTTCGTAGCACGACGATGGATGCTTACTACTCTTTCGTAGCATGGCCTAGTACGCTTTTGTAGCATAGGGATGGGGACTCAGTATGCTTTCATAGTGTGGTGTAATACGCTTTCATAGTGTGTCAATGAATATTTAGTACGTTTTCGTAGTGCGGCGATGAAGACCACTCAAGAAAGATAATATGTGGAGTAGCTTGAGATGAGGGGCATATCGCTACATATATATGATTTATTTGGTTAATATACTTAGGAGTATATGGGTACGATTTATGCGTGAAGTTGGAAGTGTAATGTGCAATAAACCTAAATAAATTTATAAAAGTAGTCCTGTGATAGAACGATATACGTTGTGCTATTTACAGAAAGAATAATTATTAATCCACCAGAACTTTTTTCTGACCCTTCCTTATAACAAATCTGTAGGTTAGACAGGTCGCAGAGATTATACATCTTAGAGGCACTTATTAGATAGTGCCATTATTATTGTAATTATTTACTTAAGATTGTATTTTCTTCAGTCTACTGTGTGATATTTTATTGTGAGTTTTGATATATTTTATCTTTGCCTTTTGGCAAAAATACTCGACAAACCAACTGGGGTTTCTATGGACTTGGAATTTAGCATTTCGCGAAAAAATCGGTCCTGTTGAAATATGGGTTGTTACATTTGGTATCAGAGCTTAGTTTTAGGATCCCTATGTACATAACGAGTGAACGTATTTGAATTTTTAAAATATAAATATATTATATATGTACCTAAATCCACAAAGGAACCCACTAATTAAATGAAGCAACACATGGAGAAAGTTTTGATATCAACATTGCACACTAAGGAAATGCTATGGAAATTTGAGGACCATACGCCCATGAGTGGGCAGAGTGAAAAGTGCACAATATGTTTGAAAAAGAAGAAGATTCCATGTGTTAATATATGAAATTTTGGTATTTTGCATTAGTGGATTGGGCAGTTAAGCCTTGTAAATTGAGAAAGAATAAGAAGGAAAATGGATTAAGAATACATATGCATATATATACATATATATATATATATATATATATATATATATATTGGCATAAAAGTGATATTAGGCACATATTCCAGTTCAGACATAACTTCGGAGAATTAGTGTGAAAGAGAATTTTGGGCAAGTAATTTCGTGCAAAGGAAGCCACTTTGTACTTAGCCCCACATTTAAACTTTTATAAAGAGCTTGAAAAAAATATGTGGAATTAGATTTCCAGAAAAGTTTTCAAGTTTCAAGTTTAAAAGTTAACAGTTTCAAAATTTTATTGGTTTGTAATATTAAGCGTTGCATTAAAATAATTTCTGAGAAAATTGTGCATTTTTTTTCAAAAGAATGAAGTGTGCAACAGAGTTGTGGGGCTAAGCGATATAAGTGGTTAAGGGAAAGCATGAATATAAGTGAATTAGACATATGTGGGGTTAGGTGATCTTTGGTGATAGAAAATATTAAAAAAAATCATAAAGAACGGATTGTGACATTTTAACTTATTGGAACAAGGAGGATTATAAGATAAGTTTTTATGAATTAATCAGGTTATAAGTAAACATGTTTTGTTAAAGTAACAAGGAAGGTTCAACTAAAGATGTGCACAAAATATAGGTGAAACATCATATTTTGTGCTACCTGTTTCAACAAAAAAAATGAAAATATTAAAATAATGAAGTTTCCTCGTTATTTCATACATAACACAAAGGTCCTCTTTAAAAAATAGTTATAGAAATTTGGTCTTATTAATTCCTTTTGGAAAAGAACTGTATGCTAAAATAATGAGAGCACCAACTGAGTTAAAGTGCATAATTGTAATAGCCCAGATTTTTAACCGTTACATTGAACATTTAAAAATGGTTTTAAATGTCGATTTGGGATATAAATAACCTGCATTCAATGGTTTTGAATATTTTAATAATATAAACAACAAATTTAGTCAAAAATATTTGGGAATATGTTGGATTTGCAGTTTTATATAAATTGGGTAATATAAAAGGGTTTATTTAAGTTAGAATTGAATTATAATAATGTATTCGTTTATTAAATGATGTTTGAATGTACAATTTATAATTTAATTATAAAACAAGTTGCAGCATCGCGGTAGTTCGTAATATTACGTTTTGAACTTCAAATGAATATACAAGATCCAATTTAAGTCGGAATTCTTTGAAACAAGAAACATCCAAATCTATTGGATCATAATTTTCTAATAAAAGAGAAAAATCGAGTTTTCATATTGTATATTTTTAGTAATGTCCAAATCAAATTTTCAAAAGGTCACTATGGAATAGTTTATAAACCATAACAATTTATTATATAAAATAAAAGGATTTTTAATATATTGAATACCAACTTGACTTGAAATTCAACCCGAGATAATTTATTTAAGAACTATATGAAGTTCTGCTCGAATATTTTTGATGATGATAAATTATTATTGTTATATTAAGGTATTTTAAAATTGATTTATTTTAATTTATTTTGGACCCTTAAAAAGGACCGTTATTCAAACGGCCTCCAATTTCAGCAAAACAAATTTTATTAAATCTGTAATGGTCATTATTGTTGAAGTTCAAGTTTTGCACCAATCAGAGTTATTTTGTAAGCATAAAAAAATCAAATGTAAATAAATCAACCATTCTGTTAGATCGAAATTTGGACCTAACACCCAAATTGTTATGAACTGTAGAGAATTCTAAATGAGGAACAAGGAAAAAGAAAATAACACTCAGAATTTATAGTGGTTCGGCGTTAACGAGCCTACGTCCACTTTATATCTTATTGATTATGCTTTAAAAGCTAGTACAACAGTGATTTCTCTCAATATTTCAGTGGTTTGACAACAATGGCGGACTCAGTGTTCACTATTGCCAAAAAGATCCCGAAAAATGCCAAGCTCTGGGCTATTTATAGCTGATTTTGTCAAGCGGATCGCAGACACGTGGCACGAATCCCGAGATTTTCGGATCGCATCGCCACCATTGAAGAAACAGTCAAACTAGCCGTTGTGAATAGGTGTCGTCAGATCCGTGCGATTCGGATCGCTGAAGACCAGCTCGTGGCTGAACGGGTCAGAGGGTTCGGTTCGTTACAAGGGATCGGATCGCCTGGAGGTGCCGTTCGTCGACGAGATGGGAGCGATCCGTTCCTGGGCGAGTCGATAGAGCGCGATCCATTCCTGAGCGAGACGATGACGTGCGATCCGTTCCTGGGCGAGACGATGACGTGCGATCCATTCTTCCACTTTCTTGGGGGACTTGGTTTCCTGATTTCCTTTTATGAATGATCCTGGATGGCTTGGTCAAAAAGCGAGCCAACATTTTGCCCCCTCGAAGTATGTTTTATTGATGATGAAACATGCTTCGAAGATGCTTATTGACTCTCTCCTGAAGGGATGCAAGTTTACAGTCGCATCGGTTCAAATTGACACATGGATGAATCGGATCGCCATAGGACGACACGGTCCGATTTGGTCATCTGCTCGTCGCGTGCTGAGTTCCTAGGGTCTTGTGCGACACGGGGCGCATCTTCCTTTGAGTCGTATCGGGCTCTGAGTTTTGTGGGCCATCATTTCAAAGCGGTCCGTGGGCTTCTTTGCGATTCCATCTATGGATCGTGGCCTGTGGGGCGCTTCGTGGACCGAATAAGACAAAGGAGGGGAGACAAACGGTCACCTTCTTTGCCTATATAAGCCGACGCTCCCCTCTTCATTCTCCTTCTTTTTCCTCTCTGCTGAATCGTCTCGCGCGAGCTATCGGAAAAACGAATCCAATCTTTTAGAACTTTCGAAAATCCAAGAATTCTCTCAGTTTTTAGAAAGGTAACTTTATAGAAAGCACTCTCATACTACTTTCCTGAATTTCTACGGCTGATTCCAGAGAGAAACAATATAAATCCGCTACTTTCCGAGTACATCACCAAGTCGCCATGGCCATTTGAACGTGGAGCTCAGAACTTGAGGATGGGAAGAAGATGAGGAAGAAGAAGGATGCAGAAGGAGAAGGGAGGCCGACTCGGATCGTGGTCAATGATTGAGGATGGAAGCAAGTGGCGAGACGAAAGATTGAGATGGCAACCAAGGGTCGTATCACGGTAGTCGCAACGGTTCGTGAGGGAGCCTTCCCTTCATCCGGCGATTCGATGAGGGGCGAACTCTCTGCTCTACGATCCGGAAAGGGGCGATCCCTCTGCCGTGCGAGTCGAAGGGGGCGATCCCTCTGCTATGCGAGTCGAAGGGAGCGATCCCTCTGCTATGCGATCCGTCTCACGGCTGGTGATACGAAGAAATTTCAGTCTTTAATCAGCGCCTTGTCGCTAAAAAAAAACTCTGGATAGTTAGGATAGAGCCTTGATGTTGATCTCTCTAGACTAAATGACTTCATGATTTGACTGCATATGACGACTAACGACCTTTAATAACCTCGACTACTTTCATGTTTTATTATCGTTTTTAATAATGCGCACACACAAGCACACACAGCAGCACTTGCACACACGGGGGACGGGTAGTGTTGATCTTATCGTTCATATTTTCTCGCCCTAGCAGCAATGTCGAACGACCACTCTTCCTCAAGATCTGTAGCCGAAACGGAATCCGAGACTCCTGAACAGCATAATCCTCAAATTCCTCCAATCAATCCAGAAGGTGTAGATTCTGGGTCTGATTATGAAGCCACAGAATCAGATCCGACAGAAAGTACATCATCCAGCAACAACTCCGAGTCTGACGAGCGAGCTCCGGACGAAATTCCAGGTGCAGTCGGGATAGATAAATTCTCTGATTCTTTAGCGTCCAAGCTCGACGAGATAAAACTCAAGAGAATCTTCTTAAGACACGGCATTCCTTGGGACGATGTCTTGACACCTGGAAGCGAAGACAAACCCCATCTAGCACCGGAAGGGTATATGTCGATCAGTCGGACAATGTGTCTAGTAGGAGCTATTCCTCCGTTCCCTCCAATTGTCATTGAAACTCTGAGACGATTAGGCATTGCACCGATGCAGCTTCATCCAAATGCCTACGCGTCTCTATACTCTTTATATGTTGCTTATGCGGAAATCTTGCACGCCGAACTCAAATTCAGAGACCTGGTGTTCTTCTTTCTCTTCAAGCACCGTTCTTCTGCAACTCCCAACTTTTCCTTTTTCGAATCAGTGGCGAACAGGAAAGTTCTGTATGACGGATACAGCAACATCGGGGATCCTAAGTCTGACTGGTTTTACATAAGAAGACAGGCTGGATGCTCACGGAGATGGCTCAAATCAAGTAAATTTTGATCGCCTAGTTGAATATCTTGCTTGGGGAGTCTAAGTAATAACATTCTTCCGCTTTTTCCTTTGTCTTAAAAAGATCATGTCTTCCCGAAAACAGAGGGTGCATTATACAACAACCGGTTATCCATTCTTTTGCAAAGCAGATCCGACTTTTTAAGGATTAAAAAATGCATTACGGATGACAATCTTCATAAGCATCGCCTCTTGGATAGGAAATTTGGACTTGGAACCGGCGGCAAACCTTATAAATATGTGCCCCGGACGGAAGGAGAGGGAACTTCACAAGCGGTGGAGACAACCAAATTTCACAAAAGTCCTTCTCCGATAGTCATCCAAGACGACGAAGACTTGAATGTATATAGGGGGGATGAGTCCCGTGGTGATGCGTCGAAGGAAATCCCTACCTCTGCTCCAATGGAAACTGTCGGTGATGACGAATTGACAGAAGAACAGTTATTCGACGAGCTGAATAAAATCCCTCTGCCCGACATTGAATACACGGAAAAAGACTTCGGCGAGGAGCCTTTCTTTTCTGCTCCCGAAGAGGCGGCTGATTCAACAAGGGGACGTGAAACGGGCCAGACGAGCCTGTCTCCAGGCCCGGGTCTGTTAGGGAGTATTATATGGGATGCACACCTCACACACACTGCCTGACCGTGCACTATTATGTTGTGGATATTCAATGTGATAATATGCTCTTCTTTTCTTTTTTGCAGGAGCGATGTCGCGCAGGAAATCTTATTCATACCGTTCTCTTCGCGAAGGCACCCCCAGCCTTCGTTCGGGTACTGAGCGCCCTCGCGGTCCCTCTCATAAGCCGAGCTCTTCGCAACCTCGATCTCCACCCAAATCAACTTCTACCAGGCCTTCGAGTCATCCAACAATTCCGACCGGGGGGAAGACACTTCCAAAAGAGTTGACTCCTCCAAAGAGTGCGCCTTCCCGCAGTCGGTCGTCCAAAAGGCGTCACGAATCCAAAGATGGGGACAGAGATTCATCCAAAGACACTGAGCAAGAGAGAAGTAACATTGTCCCCACCAGCAACCAGAATTAGGTGCCTTCGGTTCACGGGACTACGTTCACGGTCCTGAAATCCAAGGTAGGCTGGAAAAGCTACGGGAACAATTTCCAGGAATGTTCTTCGATAGGATGGTCTTTGTTGCTGCCTTGGAACCAGTTCCTAAAAACTGGGATAAAGAAGTTATCGGGCATATCCGTCACGTGGCCAAGCAGTACGAGGCGATGAAAAAGCACGCACTTAATCTTTCGGAGGTCATCCGAACACTCGAAATAGAAGCTCACAGGTCTAAAGCAAAACTCGAAAATAATGAAAGGGCTAGGACAAAATTAGAGAAGGACCTGGAAGACGCTCAAGCCCAGCTCGCTTTGGCACAGAGAGACGCCGCGAACTATAAAACTGAATTAGAAAATGCCAAGCAGCGCTTTCATTCAGAACTGGATTCCAATAGCCAGGAAAAAATGGCCTTAAAAAAGAAGTTGAAGACCTCAGAATGGCCAACATCGAATTGGTAACGGCACAAGGCCATTTTTTGACGGAGAAGGCTGCTTGGGAGGCGGAAAAAGCGAGCCTAAAAGAAAGGCTGGCTCTGGCAGAGGCGGAAAAAGTGATTTTGAATGATCAGGTGGCAAACGCGGAGGGACGGGCAGCTCTTGCCGAAAAGAACGTTGATAGCGCCATTGAAATGGCCACTGCCTCCAACAACAAACTCCTTGAAAGAGAGAAAGAAATCGAGGGGTTTGAGGAGATGATCTTTGATTTCCTCGGTCAGGTTCTCAAAACTCGCAATATCTCATGGATCCCGGATTATCATGTTACTTTGGCCAACTTATGGGATGCCATCGTGGAAGGCGAAAAACATAGACTAGGGGTCGAAGAGATCGATGAAGATGAATTGATGAAAAGCATCCTAAGGGACAACGAGCCTGAGGATCTGGCAGAGGGCCGTCGCTTAATCCTGGCGGAAATGGAGAAGGAGAGAACCATGGCTAAAGGCAAAAGCAAAATTGACGAAGGTTCCAGCTCCGCCGCCAAGTCTAAAACCTCTGAAGTCGAGGAGTATCACCCTGACGATCCGCTAATCCCCTTAGGCTTAACTCCCGTGGTTGTTGGAACATCCGGATCTACTCAAGAGGGAGTATCTGCTGAAGGTACCTTTCTCTTTTCCCAACAATTTGCTAAAGCGATTGCGAATTGTCGTCGTCTAACAGGACAACCCATTGAATTAGTAACGTGTGTCTCCCATAATGCAGGTGGCGAGCCCGCCGACAAGGGTGTTGGAAAAGAGAGAGAAGTGGAGGAGGGGACCGTCCTGCCGGGTGCTGAAATCGATGTTTCAGAGCGAGTCGAAGCCGCAACAGCTGAAGGAAGCATCTCGGTGCCTAGCGCCGACGTATCCAAAAATGCTGAGACTATCGAGGCTTTAAAAGACTTGGATGGTCGGCACGTGGATGACGAAGAGGATACCACCGGCACCAAGAAAGCCGACGATGATGATGATGATGAGGAACCCCTGGCCAGCCGAAAAGTCAGACAAGAGAAAGAGTTGGCTTTGAAGAAGGTGGGGGATGAGGCTTTGGATGTGGTCCCTCTTGCAGAGTTCGATCCCAAAACTGGGATGATTATGAAAATCCAGTCCAAGTCCATCAGCCGACAACTTCACTTTGCAAACCCTGATGACTTCCCGGCTTCCCTCTCCGGCAGAAGCAAGGGAAAAGATGGGGGAGAGGAGACCTCAGAGGAGTTTGATGCTCCCCTTGTGGACAAGCGGAAAAGGAAGAAGGGGGATCCATCTGAAGCCGACAAGGAGAGGCTGGAGAGGCAGAAGCGAGAGAAGATATCAAAGCATAAATAGGATGTTTATTGATATTTTGTCTTTTAAGCTTCCCACTGGCCAGGAAGTGTAATTGTGAGACTGGTCCTCACTTTTGTTTCTAACTTGTTTTCACTTTGCTGATTTGCAGTACGTAAATAAGGATTTGTTTCTTCTTACATCATTGTGTACCTGTATTCATAGAAACTTTCCACGTTTAGTCGTTAGCCAACTATTAATAATTATAAGTCAGTCAATCAACAGGAAGAAGAATGTTCATGCTATGTTACACTTGTTATATCAAAGTTTAGTGTTCGCATAGGAGCGCGTGATGGCCCCATAATCTATTGTTAGAGTTTTATGCTTGGCGATTCGTTCGTTCCCCGATCCTTCAGCGGGGAAGGAGCTACTTCTCAGCGCTCAATCGAAGACGCTTTTATACTCTCTCTCTCTGGAGAGTTAGAGTTCGAGCTCAGCGATTCATTCGCTCCCCGATCCTTCAGCGGGAAAGGAGCTCTTTCTCAGCGCTCAATCGGAGACGCTTTTATACTCTCTCTCTCTCTCCGGAGAGTTAGAGTTCGAGCTCAGCGATTCATTCGCTCCCCGATCCTTCAGCGGGAAAGGAGCTCTTTCTCAGCGCTCAATCTGAGATGCTTTTATACTCTCTCTCTCTCTCTCTGGAGAGTTAGAGTTCGAGCTCAGCGATTCATTCGCTCCCCGATCCTTCAGCGGGAAAGGAGCTCTTTCTCAGCGCTCAATCGGAGACGCTTTTATACTCTCTCTCTCTCTGGAGAGTTAGAGTTCGAGCTCAGCGATTCATTCGCTCCCCGATCCTTCAGCGGGAAAGGAGCTCTTTCTCAGCGCTCAATCGGAGACGCTTTTATACTCTCTCTCTCTCTCTCTGGAGAGTTAGAGTTCGAGCTCAGCGATTCATTCGCTCCCCGATCCTTCAGCGGGAAAGGAGCTCTTTCTCAGCGCTCAATCGGAGACGCTTTTATACTCTCTCTCTCTCTCTCTCTCTGGAGAGTTAGAGTTCGAGCTCAGCGATTCATTCGCTCCCCGATCCTTCAGCGGGAAAGGAGCTCTTTCTCAGCGCTTAATCGGAGACGCTTTTATACTCTCTCTCTCTCTGGAGAGTTAGAGTTCGAGCTCAGCGATTCATTCGCTCCCCGATCCTTCAGCGGGAAAGGAGCTCTTTCTCAGCGCTCAATCGGAGACGCTTTTATACTCTCTCTCTCTCTCTCTCTCTCTGGAGAGTTAGAGTTCGAGCTCAGCGATTCATTCGCTCCCCGATCCTTCAGCGGGAAAGGAGCTCTTTCTCAGCGCTCAATCGGAGACACTTTTATACTCTCTCTCTCTCTCTGGAGAGTTAGAGTTGGCGCTCAGCCGCCTGCGATCATGCATGCTCCTCAAACTCGTCTCAGGTTTACATTTTAATCCAAGCTCCGAAGATTAAAACCAGTCGGACAAGCAGCTAGAGCATTTACCAAGGCTTTAGGTTCCTCCGATTAGTTTATGAGAGGAACTGTCGGCACCGGACTTCAGGTACCTGCATTATTCACACTGATTTTCATAGGCAAATAAATAAAGATGCAATAAAGGTAAATGACACACAGTATTTTTATAGTGGTTCGGTCGAATCATGACCTACGTTCACTTTATAATCTCTTGCTTTAAAGAATCAGACTGTTCTAGGCGAGTCATGCCCTGTACATAGTTTTTTTTTTTAAACAAAGCAAAAGAATAAGTTTGAAGCTTCTCATGTTAAATATGGCCGTAGATGTTGGGCATTCCACACTCTGGGGATTTCCTTTCCATCTACGGTTGCCAGCTTGAAGGTTCCATTATCAAGCTTGCTGAGAATAGAGTACGGTCCTTCCCACTTCGCTCCCATATGAGTTGGGGGTGGAAAGACACGTTTCAGAACCAAGTCTCCGGGTTTCAAGGTTCGGGTTCGGACCTTTTTGTTGTAATATCGGGCGACCTGTTGTTTGCATCTCAGAGCACGCAGGTCGGCTTCATCCCTCTTTTCTTTGATCGTATCCAGGGACTCAAGGAGCAATTCATTATTGGACATTGGATCATAATAGGTCACCCGATGAGAAGGTACCTTTATCTCAATCGGGATGACTGCTTCCGTTCCAAAAGCAAGGGAGAACGGGGTATGTCCTGTCGCTGATTTATATGTCGTCCTGTAGGCCCATAGTGCCAAGGGCAATTCGTCAGCCCACATGGCTCTAGCCCGCTTCATTCTTCTTTTCATAATGGACTTAATTACTTTATTTACAGCATCGACTTGCCCGTTCGATTGTGGGTGTGCCACGGAGGTGTATCGATTCTCGATGTGGTATCTTTGGCAGAAGTTTCTGAATTCAGCACTATCAAATTGAGTTCCGTTGTCTGTTATCACAATTTTTGGAATCCCGAATCGACAGATGATGTTTCTCACGATCAAGTTGATCACCCGTTTAGTTGTGATCGTAGTTAGTGGTTCTGCCTCGACCCACTTAGTGAAATAATCTACAGCCACAATGGCGAACTTTGCTCCGCCCCTCGCTATCGGGAGACTTCCTATGATATCAATTCCCCACATAGCAAAAGGCCATGGACTCATTATTGTTTTTAACTGGCTCGGAGGCGCCCTAGGTATCTTTGAAAAACTCTGGCACGCATCACATCGTCGTGCATATTTTACTGCATCCTTGTTCATGGTAGGCCAGAAGTAACCATGACGCAATATCTTTTTCGCCAATGTTTGCCCCCCAGTGTGGTCGCCACATTCGCCTTCGTGGACTTCTTGCAGCACACGTTTGATGTCATCGTGGGCTATGCACCGAAGGAGGGGCATTGAATACCCTTGTCTATAAAGGATTCCGCCTTGCAGCACGTATCGGGCGGCTTTACGAATCACTTTACGCCTCTCGCTTTTCCTGGTCGGAAGCGCTCCATCCATTAGGAAATTCCTTATAGGAGTCATCCACGACTCCTTTTCTGGTTCCGTCTCCATTACAAGGTCGATTTCCATCTGATCAATGCTGGGAGACCGAAGTACTTCAACGGGGGCTAGCCCTATCACCTCAGGATCGTTAGAACTAGCCATCTTTGCCAACTTGTCTGCCTGCTGATTTTCTGACCGCGGAATATGAGATAT
This sequence comes from Allium sativum, assembly GCA_030737875.1. Classification (NCBI taxonomy): domain Eukaryota; kingdom Viridiplantae; phylum Streptophyta; class Magnoliopsida; order Asparagales; family Amaryllidaceae; genus Allium; species Allium sativum. The sequence goes on from CM060912.1 coordinate 440,737,029, forward strand.
GCTGTAGTGATCAAACTCATTCAGCAGCTCTTTCACTTTCTTTAAGTATAGAATCAATCTTGCACTTTTAGCTTGGAATCTCCCAGTAACTTGGTTCACAACTAACTTGGAATCGCAGAAGATGATCAGTTTTGTGACTTCTAGCACCTTTGCAACCTTTAATCCGGCTATCAGAGCTTCATATTCAGAATCGTTGTTAGTGGCCTGAAACTCCATTCGGATGGCATAAGTTATCAATCGTTTCTCGGGGGTTTCAAGCACTATTCCAGCGCCGGATCTTTCGTTATTTCTAGCACCATCAGTATATAATCTCCAGACATTAGGGTCAAAAAGTAACTTTGAGGGTTCCACTTCTTCGTCTGCTATGTCTTCTTCAGGAACAGTGAATTCTGCTATGAAGTCAGCTATCACTTGCCCCCGAATTGATCGTCTGGGCTGAAAGTTCAAGTCAAATTGACTTAACTCAATATTCCATTTGAGTAATCTCCCAGACGCCTCTGGTCTCTGTAGAACTTGCTTGAGTGGGTGATCAGTATATATGATAATAGGATGTGCTTGAAAGTAGTGCCGAAGTTTTCTGGAGGCAATCAGTAAACTATACGCCAGTTTTTCTATCCGTGGCTAATTACGCTCTGCCGCTGTTAATTTTTTGCTCACGTAATACACAGGTCTTTGGACCTTTTCCTCATCCCTTACCAATGCTGAGCTGATGGCATGAGATGATACTGCCAAATACACGAATAAATCCTCATGGTCTATTGGTTTAGATAGAATTGGAGGTTTCTCCAAGTGTCTGAGAAAATTCTGAAATGCTTCCACGCAGTCAGGTGTCCATTTAAAGTGGCGTTTTCCTCGCTTTATTAATTCGAAGAATGGGACGCACTTATCCGTAGCCCTGGAGATAAATCTGCTTAGTGCGGCCACTTTTCCGGCAAGGCTTTGCACATCCTTAATTTGCCTAGGTTCCTGAATGTTCCTGATTGCCGTGATCTGGTCCGGATTAATCTCGATACCACGCGAACTGACAATGAATCCTAAGAATTTTCCAGAAGCAACACCGAATGAACACTTGGTGGGATTGAGTTTCATCCCATACTTTCGAAGAATGCCGAACATCTCTGCCAAGTCAGTGGTGTGTTGAAGGGATTGCTTGGATTTAACCAACATATCGTCGACGTATACTTCCATTGTTTTCCCGATTTGGTTATAAAACATTCTGTTGACCAAACGTTGGTACGTAGCGCCTGCATTCTTCAAACCAAAGGGCATTACTACGTAACAATATAATCCCAGATCAGTGATAAAGCTAGTATGCTCTTGGTCCGGAACATGCATCGGAATCTGATTGTATCCTGAATAAGCATCCATGAATGAGAGAAGCTCATGACCTGCCATCGAATCTACCAACTGGTCAATTCGAGGTAATGGGAAACTATCTTTGGGACAAGCTTTGTTTAAATCCGAGAAGTCGATACACGTTCGCCACTTCCCGTTGGCCTTCTTTACCAGGACTGGGTTCGAAATCCAATCTGGGTAAGTTGAATCTCTGATAAATCCATTACTCTTTAGCTTCCCTACCTCTTCTTTCAAGGCAGCGGACCTCTCTGGGCCCAGCACTCGCCTTTTTTGCTTCACTGGAGGATGTTTGGGGTTAATGCTCAAAGAATGGCTCATGATTGATGGGGATATCCCGCACATGTCCGCATGGGTCCAAGCGAATACATCCAAGTTGTTCTTTAAGAAAGTCGTCAATTCTTCGGCAAGAGTCGGACTTAACTGGGATCCAATCTTAAGGACCTTCTCCGGATCACTGTCATCGATTGGCACATCCACAGTTGCTTCGTTGGGAGTTGCCGTTCTGCCCCCGGGTTCTTGATCCTCTCTGGGATCTATATCCTCGGGCATCACTCTAGGCAACTCTCCAACAATTACCCTCTTTGATTGCTATAAGGTTTCCGCCCCCAAAGGGGGAGGAGTGCCTTTAGTTTCGATATCCCCGCCGTTGCGAAGCAACTTTAATTCGGCAACATAACATGCTCGCGCAGCAACTTGATCCCCTCTGACGATACCAACGCCGGCTTCTGTGGGGAACTTCAATAGCAAGCACCAGGGGGCTATACAGGCTCTGAATTTTGCGAGGGCCGGCCGGCCCAAGAAGGCATTGTATGGTGATTCGACATCCAAAACCACAAAGGGAAGGATTCTCACTCTCTGGCGTTCTCCTTCCCCAAGTGTAACTGGCAATTCTACGTAACCCATAGGTGCGGTGGATGCTCCGTTGAATCCACGAATCCATCCTTGGCAGGGCTTCAAGTCTTTTATCTCAAGATTCATCTGGTCAAAGGCTTTTTTGAAAAGGATATTAACGGAACTCCCGTTGTCCACCAGTACCTTATGAACAGTGGCTGGCCCAATGGGTGTCGTGATTACAAGTGGATCTTCAGTTGGAGCATGGACCCCAATGCTTTCTCGCTCTCGGAAAACAACATCATCAGTCATCATCTTTTGCTGCTTCACCGGAACACTATCCTCGGGGTTGCTACATTCCCCCACTTCGAGGTGTTGTTTGGCTGCGTTGACATATTGATCTAAAGCTTTGGAACTGTGCCCAACAAGGTAAAGTCCACCGATCACGGTGTTGATTACAATATTCTTTCCCTTTTGCTGAGCAGTTGGCCTAGCAGCAAGTTGATTTTGATTCTGATTCGGGGCCTGCACCGCTTGCCCCCTGTCCCTAGGCGTTACTCTGTATTCGTCTAGCTTCCCTTCTCGAAGCAACCTTTCGACTACGTCCCTCAGGTGACGGCATTCATTCGTCGAATGGCCGTGAATTTGATGAAAGAGGCAAAACTTCCCTGTCTCACGCTCTTTTTCTGTCGACTCTCTAGGAGGTGGCCTCTTATTCTGGAGGACTTCATACGCATCCATGAAGATATTCTCCAGAGTATCATTTATGGGTGTATAACTTTCAAAGGCCCTGGGACGAGTCCTTCTCTGGGAGTCGTTCCCTCGGCCCCTCTTCCGGCTGTTGCCGTTAGCATTGTTATTGTTGTTACCCGGTCGGCGACCACCCTGGTTCTGATTTCCGACGTTAACCTCAACTTTCCCCGAGCTGTCTCCAGTCTGTTTGATGGCGACATTGCTCTGAACTTCTTCCTTATCAGTTGTTTTAAGCTTTCGGTTCGCGTACACCTCTTCCCGGCGTAGATGTACATTGGCTTTCTCATAGAATAATTCTCTGGTGTGGGGTGGTTTGCCTGCCAAGTACCTCCCGAATTCAGTGTCCTTATCCACTCCATCAATTAATGCTGCGACAATGGTCGGCTCATGAGGATCTTTGACCTCAGTGGCGGCCAAATTGAAACGATCCAGCTACATCTTTAGACTTTCGCCTGGTCGCTGTTTGACAAGAAATAGATCGATCACGCTTTTCGTCTTCTGTGCGTAGATACGGAATTGCTCTACGAACTTCTCGCTTAGTTCCCTGAAGCTGGAGATCGATCTTGCCGGCAGGCGAGTAAACCATAGCAAAGCGACGTCTTCCAGGAATATGGGAAACGCTTTACACTTAACTGCGTCAGAAGCGGCGGCAACAGTCATCGACCAGGAGTATCTCATCAGGTGTTGAACATGATCAGATCTTCCTGCATATCGGTTCATCTGTGGCATGTTGAAACGCCTTGGAAAAGTTGCATCCAAAATATCGTCAGTAAAAGGAGTATGACTACGGTCAATCCCCCAATCCTCGTTCCGCTGTCCACGGCTGTCGGCCAAAATCTGGTGAACCATGGCTGCAACGTTTGCACTAGTCAAAGGAGGTTCAGGATCAGTGCCTCTGGCCCGACGAGGCTCTCTGATCTCTCTTCGGGGAGTAGCCACAAAATCCGGGGCTTGGACGGGATCTCGCTGCCCCCTGTTATCATGAGTATGCGTACGGCGACGGGGCTGAGGTGGCCTGTCATGCACAGGACTATTCACGCCTCGAGTCCTGAGGGTCGTTGCTTGACCATCCATATTACGGTTTGTGGGTCTTACCCCTAGTTCTTCTTCTTCTTATGAGGGCAGGGTCCCGAACCGAAGCTGTTCTATGTTTTCGGCTCTTTCATACGGTCGCCGCGGAGGTCTCGGCGATTCTTCAGATGAAGAGGAATATGCTGGGGTGAGTGGACGAACTGGCGATGTTCTTTGCCTTGTTAGCTCATCAAGTCTTCTATCCATAGCCGTCAGGTTTTGCCGTAGGATAGAACTTTCCTGCCTTTGGGCGGCTAACTCATCAAATAACCTATCCCACATTTCGACAAAGCGGGAAAGATCCCCCTCAGTGACAGGAGCAGCAGGATCATAATCGTCATCATCGCCCTCTCTTATGGGCATAGTGCTCGGACCGGGTCGAGCAGAGGTTCCAGGACGATAGGAGTGGGTCATAGGTTCTTTTCCAGGTCGAGTTGTGTTCTGACCATCAGTTCGGGTAGCTGCGGTTCGTGGAGGGCGGTTCGCTGCGCCCCCCTGAGTTCGACTCGTGGTCATGGTGCGCGGAGGCTGCGAGGTGTTGCCCCGGGATCGAGTAACAACCCCTTCAGTAGCGCGGATCGTCTCGTTCTCATCGACTCGGAACGAGGTGTTTTCATCGGATCGGATCGCCCACTGCGCTCCGCGATCCAGAGTCTCTTCGTTGCCCAGTTCGTGCACACTCTCCTCGATCGTTTCGTTGGTCTGCGAAACTTTAGATCTTTTTCCAGCCATGATATCCGAACCGCTGGAATCTTCAAGAAAACGAATGACGAAACTTTAAGACTGAGTTTCTCAGTGAAAGCACCAAAAATGTTAGATCGAAATTTGGACCTAACACCGAAATTGTTATGAACTGTAGAGAATTCTAAATGAGGAACAAGGAAAAAAGAAAATAACACTCAGAATTTATAGTGGTTCGGCGTTAACGAGCCTACGTCCACTTTATATCTTATTGATTATGCTTTAAAAGCTAGTACAACAGTGATTTCTCTCAATATTTCAGTGGTTTGACAACAATGGCGGACTCAGTGTTCACTATTGCCAAAAAGATCCCGAAAAAAGCCAAGCTCTGGGCTATTTATAGCTGATTTTGTCAGGCGGATTGCAGACACGTGGCACGAATCCCAAGATTTTCGGATCGCATCGCCACCATTGAAGAAACAGTCAAACTAGCCGTTGTGAACAGGTGTCGTCAGATCCGTGCGATTCGGATCGCTGAAGACCAGCTCGTGGCTGAACGGGTCAGAGGGTTCGGTTCGTTACAAGGGATCGGATCGCCTGGAGGTGCCGTTCGTCGACGAGATGGGAGCGATCCGTTCCTGGGCGAGTCGATAGAGCGCGATCCATTCCTGAGCGAGACGATGACGTGCGATCCGTTCCTGGGCGAGACGATGACATGCGATCCATTCTTCCACTTTCTTGGGGGACTTGGTTTCCTGATTTCCTTTTATGAATGATCCTGGATGGCTTGGTCAAAAAGCGAGCCAACACATTCAAACTCAAACTAGAACTGCTTTTGCAAACAGACTAGAATTTATATAACACCCTGAATTTTCTGTGACTATTAAAAGAACGAATTAAAAAATACTTAATTGTTAAAGTGAAGTTAAGGGAAACGGGTTACGCCATTGCGTTCATCTCGAAATTTTTCTTGGAATAGATTCAAAGTTTTTGTAAACCGGACTTCGTATGAGGAAGTTATGGCCCTCAGTATTTTCAGGAATTTAAATAAATTAAAAACAGTTTAGATCAAAATTCAAAATTCAAACAAGGAAGCGGGCTGGGCGGCCCAGGCCAGGTCGACCAGGGGGTCAACCTCCCCTATACAGATCGACCTAGGGGTCGACCTACCCCCCGGCAGATCTGAAATGAGACGATCCTTACTTGTTGCTGAGTCTTCTCTGACCTGTTGCTGAGTCACTAGGGCATAGGTGGCAATTCTGGATAACTCTATATAGCCTGGACGGTTGTGATTGCTCCTATGATAATATAACGGCTTCTATTGATTTAAACTTCTGCATAAGCACGCATAGACTCAAGCTCTGAATCTAAACTAAATTAATCTCTTAGCCTCCATGCTGCTGCTAGAATAGTTCTTCTTCCTAAAGCTTAGGAATTGCAAGTCAGAATTCTAATACAAACGACGAACGAATTATCTCTTCTCTAACCTATCTTTGTGAGTACAATTTCTTTCACAAAATAATTAATAAATTAATTATGATGAGTTATAATTTGGATTATGAGAACATGTCTGTTGAATCATGTGATGTTATTTAACTTTGTTATCGTCTGTTGGTGAACATATGACAGTTTTGTTAACTTATGTATGTAGATCTATTTCATATGTCTAATCCCATATGTTTAACTTGATTCATTTTATGACATCAGTTTATATGCAAGTTTGGGATGTAAATCATATGCTAGTTTGTATGTGAATCTTATGCGAGTCTGTTTCTACATATGCTAGTTTGTATGTAAATCTTATGCAAGTCTGTATGCGAATTATACACAAGTTTATATGTGAATCAAGTATATACATATGCTAGTTTATATGCAAAACATGTGATATAAGTTACATGTTCAAATTCATATGCAAGTTTGGGTGAAAATTATATTCACATATGCAAGTTTAGGTGAAAACCGTATTCACATATGCAAGTTTAGGTGAAACCCATATTGATATATGCAAGTTCACAATTTCATGTTTAGATCTATATTTAGATCCATGGTAGTTTATGCAAATTTATGTTCTATATGTCCATTGCCTATGCAAATTATTGGCTATGCAAACTTATACTATAATTCTTATTCGCAAGTTAGATCTATTTTATGTGTTATGCAAGTTGTGATGTTGCTTTTCTTTTTTTTATGAGTTAGACTATTTGCGAGTCTAACATATTTCATGTTAAACGTACGAACGATGGAGGGATAATGGGAAAATATTAAATAATACATATTGTGAATTGGCATAAAATGTCTTTAAAGGCAAATAATTAATTTGAGACATTAATTGGTATAATTTATATACCTGAAAATTATTTACATAATTTAAGTGACAATTATGGACATGGGTTAAAACTGGAAGTTATTGAAAATCTGAGATAGGGATATTAATTCAAATTGGGGTTGAATAATAATGTGTAACAATAAATGCCTAAGACACAAGGTTAGACTCGTTTATGGTATAAGACTGCTCGGACCCACCCGGCAAATCCAGCAACCACAAATGGTAGTCTAATGTGAGAGGTAAAAGGCATAAATTAAATGCGTGATAAATGCCTAAGACACGAGGTTAGACTCGTTTGTGGTATAAGACTGCCCGGACCCGCCCGATACATCCAGCAACCGCAAACAGCAGACTAATGTAAGAGGTTGTAGGCATAATTAAAAGATGCTTAGACACGAGGTTAAGTCCGGCTTGTGGTGGAAGTCTGCCCGGGACCGCCCGGTATATTTAGCGGCCACAAGCAATCGACTTAATGTGAGAGGTCTGTGCATTAATAATTAATTAATGTTGATCAAAGACGAATATGAATGACAAACAGAAGTTTGGTTGAGTTGAGTAATTCTCTGAGTACCAATGTTGATACTTAGGGAGTTATTCTCTTAACCAATGTATTTGTGAACTAAGATGTACCTAAACATAAATTAAGTAAAACATGTAATATAATATATATATATATATATATATGATACATAAAACATGATAAGTGGATAGGGTTAAGACTAGCTTAACCAATAATCTGATAAGTAGGTAGGATTAAGACCAGCTTAACCAATAATATATATTAATTTGATAAGTGGGTAGGGTTAAGACCAGATTAACCAATAATATATATTAATTTGATAGGTGGATAGGGTTAAGACAAACTTAACCAATAATACATATTGATCTGATAAGTGGATAGGGTTAAGACCAACTTAACCAATAATATATAAGTGGATAGGGTTAAGACCAGCTTAACCAATAAAATATATATTGATCTGATAAGCGGATAGGGTTAAGACAAGCTTAACCAATAACATGTGTTGATTTGATAAGTGGGTAACACGAGTGACATGTGGGGTATAATTATAAACACTTAACCAAGTTGAAACATGTAAGAAGACATGAATAAGAAGGGGTTAAGTGGGAAATCCTAGTGGGGACCAAGCATAGGTGGAAAGCTTGTGTCAAGCATGAGGGACCCTTTTCAAACCAGTAACCCATTAAGTATATTTGTGAGCTCGAGCTAGGTCGAGGACGGGACACGCTTATTGGGTTTGATTGTAAGAGTTCAAAACGGGTTAGTGGTGGAAACACAAGTCCAACGGGGTCATGTGCGTGCGTGGGCTTGGGCTGGTAGGTAAGACATTGTTGCATCGTGTAGTTATAAGCCGTGCATCTTCAGTGGTATTGGGTTGCCACTTTGGGGAGTGATACACCCCAATGTGGGACCAACATAGGTATCTAGGAGTTAGGGAGCCGATCGAAGGGGGAAGGTAGTGGGTACGACTAGTAGAGATAGGAGCTGGTGGCACCTATGAAGACAGCTAGGAGTACAACAACCATAGTATGAATAAATGTTGTAATTAGAATGGGGAGGGTAGTGGGTACAACTAGTGGAGATAGGAGCAGGCGGCACCTATGAAGATAGCTAGGGGTACACGTAACTACCATTATTATTATTTTGTTCAGTAGGCAGGATCAACTTTTAGGGTGACTAGTAATGGTGCAGTATAGTAATTATCTTATAGTGATTAGGAGCGCGATTAACGCCAGCATATTCCTCTTGTTTGCTTTGTCTTGCCCATTTGTTTCACAGTCATTCCTTGTTTTACCAGTTTATGCCTTATCCTAATTACTTTAATAATTATATTGTTAAAGTTATTGGACTCGCCAGACTTTATGTCTGACCCCCTTTGTTTTCGCCTCTTTTCTTCCTTCCCCCCTCCCCCCAGGTTCTCAGGGTGGGACTAGTGCTAGTGGAGCTTGATCTAGACCTCTTTCTCTCTCTTTTGGAAGTGCTTGGATTGCTGAAAGTAAAGTTTAGCTTATCTCTTTTATGGCTACTTATGTTGGGGTTATGCTTTTTACTTTATGTACTCAAAAAATAATTTGTCAAGATGGATATTAAGTGTACTTGGTTTTACTGTTGGTTTTTGATATTGTTGTAACCAAACTATTTCTCCGCTGCAATAAAAGTGGTTTTAATTTTTCAAGTACCAATATATGTATCTGTCTTGTTATATTCTGTACTATACACCAATAATACTCCATGAATGTTAATGCATTCCCTTTGAGAATGACATTAATCGACGTGGGGTGTTACACGTGGTATCAGAGCTGAAGGTTACAAGAACAGATAAGAGATTTTAAAAAACTATTTTTCAAAAGCAATTTATAAAGGAATACTTTCAAAAATATGTCTTAAGGAGAGTATTTTTAAGAGAAAAGTTTATTTTGAAAAACATAACCCCAAGAGCCATATTTCTTTCCTTCGATTCTACATTTTTAATCTCTTCCTCGTTCCTTTTTGAATTTCTTCCTCCACTTATAGACGCTTTTTCTAAGATATGTAAGAACTTCCGTACGGTGGGCGGAAAACTGCTTCATGGGACTGGGACGTTTGTCAAAGCTAGAAGGAAGTGGAGGACTTGTTGGTACCTTTAAGATAGACGATGGGAGGAAGGTTTAATTAGCTGCTTGGTTGATGAAGGATGAAGCCTCATTTTGGTAGGTGTTCACGAATGGAGAATGTGCACGAGAGACATGGATAGGACACACGATAAGAAAGTAGATCCAAAGAAAGGCGGTAAGGATGACAAGGGGCCAAGAGAAAAGGAAGGGCCACACTTGTGAAATACCTGACTACTTAAATAAAGACATTACAAAGAAGAAGAAGACTAGTTGTTATCGTTACGGAGAAATAAGACATCTTACTAGGATCGTCCAAAGAAGCAAAAGGAAAAGGTAAGGACAAAGTACAGGATTTTCTGGAGGGCAGACGCTTCCCTCACGGCTGACATACCTAATAGAGGTAGAAATATCTTGGTTGGAAGTTTGGTTTTTCTTTTTGATCATCCCGTTTGAACCTTGATTGAATTCTGGCGCTTCACACTCGTTTGTATCTGCTTCGTTAGTTGAAACACTGCACCTAAATACTAGTCTAGCTACGGATACCATAGTAGTCTCAAAACCTATTGGTGGTTCGGCTCATCTTGCAATGATTTGTCGTGATTTGAGAGTGTCTATCTTGGGCGTTGGGTTTGAATGCAACGCCTTCGTTCTCAGCTTCATGGGCTACGGCTTGATTCTAGGCATGGATTGGCTAGCTAGATATGGTGCCATCCTAGACTGTGAAAGAAGGTTAGTTAGATTGTTGACTCGTTGTGGCAAGACCCTTGATATTTCTTGTGACCCAGAGGTCCGGTGATGCTTAGCTACCTAGGATCTCTTGATGCATCCAATGATGACTTAGAATCCATTCGTATGGTCCGTGAATAGGATGACATATTCGATGAAGTTCGGGGTTTACCCACCGAGGCGTGAGATAGACTTTCGAATATACCTAGTAGATAATGCAAAGCCAGTTGCATTACCAGTGCTCCACATGGCTCCGAGGGAGAGAAGAGAACTCAGTAAGCAAGTGAAAGAGTTGCTTGAGAAGGGGTTCATAAGAAGAAGTATTTCGGAATGGGGTGCTCCAGTTGTTTTTGCTACAAAGGCTGATGGTTCACTTAGATTGTGCTTGGACTATAGAGAGCTGAATAAGCTCACAAAGAAGAACAGACACCCATTGCCGAGGATAGATGATTTATTCGATTTGTTGGTTGGTGCTTCGATTTTCTCGTAGTTGGATTTGGCTACAGGATTTCATCAGCTAAGAGTGGCGGAAGATAGCATAGATAAGACTGCATTTAGAACTCTTGACGGTTTCTTCAAGTGGCTCGTCATACCTTTTGCTTTGACGAGTGCACCCGCATATTTCGTTGACTTGTTGAGTAGGGTGTACAGGGAGTTTCTAAACAAGTTCAAGATAGTCTTTGTGGATGATATCTTGATTTTCTCAAGAAGCAAGGAAGAATATGCTTTACATCTTAGGTAAGTCTTAGAAGAGCACATCAACTCGAAGCTAAGTTCCCCAAATGTCATTTTTGAGGTAAGGTTCTTTGGGCATATGGTCTCTAAGGAAGGAATAGCAGTGGATCCTGCAAAGGTGGTGGCAATCCAAGACTGGAAGATTCCTAGAAAAGCAATGGAAGTAAGAAGTTTTCTAGGGTAGACGGGCTACTATAGGAAGTTCATTAAGGACTTTGCGAAGATATCAGCCCCAGTTTTGACTTTCCTAGATGGGAGTGAACTGTTCACAATACATATACCGGCGCTTGCGGGACAGGGCTTGGAGCAGTTTTCGATGCAGGAGGTAATGGTGATATGCAAAAGGCGGCAAGTATGAGCATCGCTTATCATCCGCAGACGAATGGACGGACAGAAAGGGGTGAATAGAATCCTTGAAGATCTTTTGAGGTTATGTATCCTATATTTTGGAGGGGCATGAGAAGAGGCAACAAGCTTAGTGGTGTTCACGATGTTTTTCACGTGTCACATCTACGGAAGTGCTTACAAGATATCGCGGAAGTAGTAGAGCCGAGCAGGCTTAGAGAAGTGGAAGTGGAGTGAGATGCCCCGATTTGACGAGCCCCTACATGCATCCTTGGATCGGAGGTCATAAAGCTACGCAATAGAGAGGTCAAGTTGCTCAAGGTGCAATGGGGAAATGATCAAGGAGAAGCGACTTGAGAAACAGAAGACGAGATGTGTACGCTGTACCCTTTCCTTTTTGAGGGTATGTTTTTAACTTCTCCTTTTTCTATTGCTTTGTTTATGCTTGTCCTATCATTTAGTATGTCTTCGTGATTATATCTTTGATCTTTAGTTAGGAAAAGTCCTATAGTTGTAAACATGTGTTTGAGACATGTTATGTTTGGTGGATGCAAGTGTTTGCTAGTGGTTGCTTGTGGATGCATTTACACACACATTAGTCACTAGATCGGCTCAATCACTTTCATACTGCATATAAATATGTGTGCATATTAATGGATGTATATTGGTTGTATTATCATATGGATGCTGCATTAAGATGATTGATTGTGCACGCATGTAGAAATAATATGTATCATTAAGATTCTTTTGCATACATAATGGACGCATGGCACTATCATGGTTTTCATTAAGGAGGTCAACTGAATCAGTAGACCTCCTGATTTTGCATTGGGTAAGGAACATATACACACACTTTTTGCATATGTTCATACAACATTAGAAATCTTGTAAGGACAATGGATGCCTGTGTTTGAGGGTTAAGTAGATGGACGATTGGATGGTAGGATATACATTCTTCTAGACTTGAAGATTTCAAGGACGAAATCCTTTAAGGAGGGGAGAATGTAACACCTTGAATTTTTTGTGACTATTAAAAGAACGAATTAATAAATACTTAATTGTTAAAGTGAGAATTAAGGGAAATGGGTTACGCCATTGTGTTCGTCTTGAAATTCTGCTTGGAATAGAGTACAAGTTTTCGTAAATCGAACTTCGTATGAGGAAGTTATGGCCCTCAGAAGTTTTAGTAATTTAAATAAATTAAAAACAGTTCAGATCAAAATTCAAAATTCAAACGAGGAAGCGGGCTGGGCTGGATTTCTCCTGCCCCAGGCCAGGTCGACCAGGGGGTCGGCCAAGGGGTGGACTCCCCTATACAGGTCGACCTGGGGGTCGACCTACCCCCCGGTGCAGATCTGAAATGAGACGATCCTGACTTGTTGCTGAGTCTTTTCTGACCTGTTGCTGAGTCACTAAGGCATAGGTGGCAATTATAGATAACTCTATCTAGCCTGGACGGTTGTGATTGCTCCTATGATAACCTAACGGCTTGTATTGATTTAAACTTCTATATAAGCACGCATAGACTCAAGCTCTAAACCTAAACTAAATTAATATCTTGGCCTCCATGTTGCTGCTAGAATAGTTCTTCTTCCTAAAGTTTAGGAATTGCAAGTCAGAATTCTAATACAAACGACAAACGAATTATTCTCTTCTCTAACCTGTCTTTGTGAGTACAATTTCTTTCACAAAATAATTAGTAAATTAATTATGATGAGTTATAATTTGGATTATGAGAACATGTCTGTTGAATCATGTGATGTTATTTAACTTTGTTATCGTCTATTGGTGAACATATGACAATTTTGTTAACTTATGTTGGTAGATCTATTTCATATGTCTAATCACATATGTTTAACTTGATTCATTTTATGACATCAGTTTATATGCAAGTTTGGGATGTAAATCATATGCTAGTTTGTATGTGAATCTTATGTGAGTCTGCTTCTACATATGCTAGTTTGTATGTAAATCTTATGCAAGTCTGTATGCGAATTATACACAAGTTTATATGTGAATCAGGTATATACATATGCTAGTTTATATGCAAAACTTGTGATATTAGTTTACATGTTTAAATTCATATGCAAGTTTGTAGGAATTCATATGCAAGTTTGGGTGAAAACTGTATTCACATATGCAAGTTTAGGTGAAAACCATATTCACATATGCAAGTTTAGGTGAAACCCATATTCATATATGTAAGTTCACAATTTCATGTTTAGATCTATATTTAGATCCATGGTAGTTTATGCAAATTTATGTTCTAAATGTCCATTGTCTATGCAAACTTATGTTATAATTCTTATTCGCAAGTTAGATCTATTTTATGTGTTATGAAAGTTGTGATGTTGCTTTTCTTTTTCTTTTTTATGAGTTAGACTATTTGCGAGTCTAATATATTTCATGTTAAACGTACGAACGATGAGGAGATAATGGGAAAATATTAAATAATACATATTGTGAATTGGCATAAAATAGCTTTAAAGGCATATAATTAATTTGAGACATTAATTGGTCTGAAAATTATGGACATAATTTAAGTGACAATTATGGACATGGATTAAAATTGGAAGTTATTGACAATCTGAAATTGGGATGTTAATTCAAATTGGGGTCAATAATAATGTGTAATAATAAATGCCTAAGACACGAGGTTAGACTCGTTTGTGGTATAAGTGTAATGACCCGCATTGTCAGAGGTATTATAATTAATTTATTTAATTATATAAATAGTGATTTAGGGAATTAAATCGTCGTTAATTAAATTATAGTGAATATTTAATTAAATTAAATAATTAAGTAACGTATTTAATTCATAAATAATCAAAAATATTGGAAATCACAATATTTTGTGAACTGGGTCATCCCTAAGATTTAATTCAGCTTAGAGTTGAATTTTATTGACGAATATATTCAGTCGACGTCAGTTTGAATGTATAATTATAATATAATTAAAATCGAGCTTGAAATGGCGCTGTAGTTCGTAAATTGGCGATTCGAACTTCAACTGAATGTACACGATTCGTTTTAAGCCGGATTTCTGTGAAACAAGAAACGCATGGAGCTGGTGGAGTATATCTTTCTAGTGGAAGAGAAAAATCGGGATTTCATCGTGTAGATTTTGATTTACGTCCAAATCAAATTTTAGAAAAGTCGCTGTGGAATTCCTTTATAATTTATGAAGGAATTATTTATGTTTTAAAAAGGAATTTCAATATAAATCGAATATCGGGTTGACCTAGATTTGAAATATCAAGTTAGAAATTCATATAGGAATATTCTAGAGTTGTATGGTATTTCACTGCGAATATATATACGATAATATTAATTTATTTATATTTTATTTAATTATATTTAAATATATTTATATATTTAAATGGGTCATCCAGAGCTTTAAAAAAAATAGCCACTTTTGCAAACGTAGTCGGAATTCGACGAAACTAATTTTGTTGGATCCGCAATGTCAAATAGTTGTTAGATTTCCAATTTCGTGATTTTTAGAGTCACTGTGTGGCCGTACGGATTTTTAGAGTGCAGAACAGTCAGTATTTCGACAGTTAAAAATATGCTGTGTGAGCAAACGGAATCGGAATTCGACGAAACCAGTTTCGTTGGGACCGTAAGGTCGAACTCTAGCTACAGGTCCAGTTCGGTGATTTTTGGATATTTTGTGTGACCGTAGGGATTTTATATGATAAATAGAATCAACGATTGGTTAAGTTGGAAAATAAAAATATATTTAAAACCCTTATAAATACTCCCCAAACAAATCTCTAAACCTAAAATTCCATCTTCCAAAGTCAACAGGAAGGAGCCACCTCCGTTTTCTTACAACCGTGGAAAACCAACTCTCAAAAATAAAAATAAAAATAAAAAATCAACAGAAAATGAAATAAATTGCCTAAATTCTTGAAACTCTTTTCTTTGGATTCATCTAGACTTTCTTTACATTTCAATACCATTTGTATATGGTGCGATCCGAGCTTCTGGAGCTCGAAAATCAACTGTAAACTAGGGTTTCCTTTCGGTTTCGATTTAAGCAGGGATTCGCGAATTCGTTTGTATTGTTGTACTTGTTTATGACTTCCGCACATTTTGTGATGATTTGGGGATAATGCATGACAAAGGTTATCGATCTTTGTGCTGGGTTCATGCGTGAGGATGCCGCGGTAGTGATAGGGAAAAACTCGAGCCCTTTGCTTTGGTGCTAGCATGGTGTAGGGTTCGAAGAGATGGAGTGCGGTGAAATGTTCTGGAGTTTGATTTCGAACTGGTTGAGGAGGATGGAGATAATTGAGGATGTTTAAAGGAGTGCAAGTTTTGTTTTGAGGAAGGAGGTACTGTCTTTGAAGAAGCAGGTGGTGCTCAGGTTGATGGGAGGTGATGGGTTTCGAAACCTTGAGTTGTGAAGTCGGGTTATTCTTGTTGCCTGGAAGAAGCCGTAATGGCTTGTGAATGCTGAAGAACAGGATGTTCCATTTGTGGGAAGTTTAGGACAGAAGACAAAGGGGAATAACGTGGTGGCCTTTTTGTGGTGATGGGCTAGGAAAACAATTATATGGATAAGGCCCATCGTAAAAGGAAGAAAGGAGGGTTGGGCCTGCATGATGGGTAAGGCCCGGATCAAAGGATAGTGTATGTAAAATAATTTAAGTAAAGCATTAGAATTTGTAAATTTAATATCTTTATCATCCGTTATCGAAACTCAGGGAAACAAGATCCGACAGGATCGTATGGACGGGAGCAACACAATGAGACTGACTGGAAGTCCATCGGAGCTCGTTACAATTTATGGCGAAATAAATTGTCCGACTCAAATCAACGAACGCAAACCGTTATTTAACGATTAACGCGCCAATGTGAGTAAATCTCACTAACTCTGTTCAGTTTATATTTTTATAAACTGTACTTTATTTTTAATGATTGATTGCTGTGTATTGATTGTTAAATTGGACTGTTAAATTGGGCTGTTAAATAGATTTGATTGAAAACGTAGATCTAGTTATAGATAAAAATCGACAATCAATATTTGATTCTGTATCAGTATATTTCATGTTGGAATGAAATTGATGTATATTATACTGTTTAACATCTGTGGATGCAGGGAAACAGGTCGGAGGAATCCAACTGGATTCCTCAACATTTATTTTGCTGTTATTCATATATTTTGATATATGGTGTGATATATAATCTACTGCTGATTTTGTGTGTTGGACGATATTTATTGTTGTTATATGGTATGTTAAATACCATAAGAAATACCAGAAGGTAGAAAGGAGGTTTTCAAAGTATATTTTGAAAATAATTTATTTATATAAAATCAATGGATTTTATATATATAAGGAAAGAAAGATTTTATAAAAGGAAATAAAATTTATAAAATCAAAGGGGTTAAAAAGAGATATATTTGAAATCAAATATAAAGGAAATATATTTGAAAGCATGTTAAAAGGAATTATTTATTTAGGGAATAAATAAAGAGTTAAAAGGAATTTTTTTATTTAGGGAATAAATAAAGAGTTAAAAGAATTTATTTATTTAGGAAATAAATAAAAGTAAAAGGGTTTATTTATTTAGGAAATAAATAAAGATTAAAAGAGATATTTATTTGTTAAATAAATAGGATTTAATCAAAGGGATATTTATTGGATAAATAAATAGGATTAAACAAAAGGGATATTTATTGGATAAATAAATAGAGCTAAATCAGAAGAATATTTAGAAGATGAATAGAAAATGGAAATCTGTTTTTAACAGATAAATAGAAAGGATTAATTTATAAATAATAGTTTATAAATTAAATAAATATTTATCATTTGATAAATGAAATATATAAGTCTGAACTTATATAGAGGAGAGATATTGGTTTCAACACCGACAGTTTAAATAGAATATGTACCCAACACTTGTGTAAGTGAAGTAACATTATTAAAGAGGACATTTATAAAGTGAAGAACCGTTACTAAAAGTAAATCTTTATAAATGAATAAACGTTATCAAATAGGAGTTATTCGAATAGGAGAAATCGATTAGAGTTAGAGTTAATCAGTTAGAGTTAACCAGTTAGAGTTAATCGAATTAGTTATTCGAATAGAGTTAAATAAATAAGAGTGATTCGAATTAGTTATTCGAATAGAGTTAAACACAAAGGAGTTATCGATTAGTTAAATCGAAAGGAGTTATCGATTAGTTAAATCAAAAGGAGATATCAAATTTAGTTATTCGAAAAGGAGTTATCGATTTGTTAAATCGAAAGGGAAGATTATCGAATATCGTTTATTCGAGAGGAGATTATCGAATATAGTTTATTCGAAGGAGTTATCGATTATTAGTTAATCGAAGTGTGTTATAGAATATTAGTTAAATCGAAGAAGTTATTGAATATAGTTTATTCGATGGAGTTAATCGATTAGAGTTAAATCAAATGAGTTGATCGAATATAGTTTATTCGAATAGAGAAAAGGAGTTAATCGAATATAGTTTATTCAAATAGAGAAAAGGAGTTAATCGAATATAGTTTATTCGAATAAGAAAAGGAGTTAATCGAATATAGTTTATTCGAATAGAGTAAATGAGTTAATCGAATATAGTTTATTCGAATAGAGTTAAAGGAGTTATCGAATATAGTTTATTCGATAGGAGTTAAGTGAATTAGTTAAGTTAAACTAAGTAAATTAGTTAAGTGAATTGGTTAAGTTAACCAAAGTGAATTAGTCGAGTTAATCAAAGTGATTAGTTCAGTTAATCGAGATAAGTAAATCAAGTTAGGTTAATCGAGTTGAATTAGTCAGTCGAGTTAATAAATTGAGTTAGTCAAACCAAGTAAAACCAGTTAGATTTAATTAATTAAGGTTGACCAGTTAGAGTTGATCGGTTAGAATTAACCAGTTAGAGTTAATCAATCAGAGTTAATCAAATAGTGTTAAGTAAAATTAGATCTGACTAGAGATTAGTAAATTGAATGGTTTTTCTAAGTGCCTATCGGATGTTGGTTTCGGCCTTCGGGATTTATACTTAAGGGATTGTTCTCATACTAGTTTACAGTCAGGGACTGATAGTTGGGGAAGAGTAGTGATTTGTAAATAAGCAGATGGAAACGTTTTACAGTGTTAATAACATATATTTTCTAAACATAGAAAATAAGGCAATGTGAATATATATAGATATATGTTGATGATTGATCGATATAATTTCCATCTGGAAATAATATCGTTGTTTGCACACTTGTCTTTCTTTGATAGTTAAATCACAGACTATCGGAGTTTTGACCATTTTAACATTGTTAATATGGAGAGACCAGTTGGATTATTATCCAAAGAACCACTCTGTATTGGCATAAGCATTGCGAATCATTTATGCCAAAGATAATTGAAGACGGAGTAAAGTGCAAGGGCTGTTGTATAAGTCTTAGATAACAGTGACTAAGATGGGTATACTGAATAGTTCCTTCGGTTTGTCCAGTCCCAGGACAACTTGTATGGACGAAGGTCTGACAGAGTATATCCAATGGATCGCGTAAGTTGATCTGTTCAAACGTATTCACGTTTGGTGGCGGAGGAATTCGTTTCTCTAAGCTGTATACCCGTGTTATTTTTGGATAAATCAATTTGTGATTTGGCGGGTATGATGATGTGACATCCTAAGTGAATGAGGATGACTTGTATGAATGAATGCCTGACAGAGTATTTCCAGAAAGGTCACGTACATTGATTTCTTCAACCGTACCAAGAGTGGAAGCGGAGAAGGAAACTTCTTTTAGCTGACACGTAATGTATGGTTGTAGACGTCAATTAGTGATTTTCGATGGATCTGACAATGTGGCATTCGAAGTGAATTTGATGTGATGATAACGCGTAACTTCTAGCCTCATCAACCGGTAAATGACAGAAATCGGGCAGGCAGCATGGCTAAGTCGGTCGCACCGAAGTAGGGTGTATAATCACCTATCTAGAGAATATTCATTTGCTTCTTTAATCTATTAATGCTGTCGCATATATATACGGAAAACGGTTGCTGATCCCAACCGTTGGTGAAGTACATTCGATACACTCAAGCGAAATGAGTGGTCGGTCATGTGTGGCTGAGTTACAAGATGTTCTTGTTGAACTCCAGTGTATCGTTCCTAGAGTACACTGATCGAAAGGTGGTTCCATACCTTGTCATAGTTGGAAATCCATTATCCAATACGTGCTTGCGATTTTGATTGTATACCATATATGTAGAACGTGAGATGAAAGCGTTTCTGCTAGTTGATATCTATTTGTACATAGACATTATTATAATATCAAAAGGTTTTTGATATAAAGATATTTTGGATTCTCATAAGGGAAAAACCCATTCCGTTCTGCGGCGTGGTCTTATGAGATATCGTTTACTTGTTCATATACCTGTTTAAACTGTTTTACTCACACCAGTCCCATGACTGACCCGGAGTTTACTTTGTTGTTTTCCCAAAACTCTTGGGTGTCCAATTTTGTACGGGCAGTCAAGTAGTCAGGATTTTACAGATATACTTGGAGAGCTTGGAGCAGGAGGCTTCAAGATCATATAGCTATAGTTATTTCCGCTGTGTTGTAAGTGCTGTACTTTGATAAGTGCTATTGTATACATAACTGTTATATTTCAAAGTTATGTTATATATTATATGATATTCGTTCCGCTGTGAGATTCGTGTTACTCTGATGATGTAAGTTCTTCTTTTCTTCTTCTATTCTAAGTTTCTATCTTATCTATCCTCACCCTCTAATTTCTTTCACTAATTACCAGGATTTTTCGATGTTTTGGTTATCGACATCGAGCTTATGTCGATAACCAAAGTCGCCAAAAATCCGGGTCGTTACAATAAGACTGCCCGAACCCGCTCGGCAAATCCAGCAACAAAAAATGGTAGTCTAATGTGAGAGGTCAAAGGCATAAATTAAATGCGTGATAAATGCCTAAGACACGAGGTTAGACTCGTTTGTGGTATAAGACTGTCCGGACCCGCCCGACACATCCAGCAACCGCAAACGGCAGTCTAATGTGAGAGGTCGTAGGCATAATTAAAAGATGCTTAGACATGAGGTTAAGTTTGGCTTGTGGTGGAAGTCTGCCCGGAACCGCCCGGTATATTTAGCGGCCACAAGCAATCGACTTAATGTGAGAGGTCTGTGCATTAATAATTAATTAATGTTGATCAAAGACGAATATGAATGACAAACAGAAATTTGGTTGAGTTGAGTAATTCTCTAAGTACCAATCTGATGTTGATTTCGGTCTTCGGGGTTGATACTTAGGGAGTTATTCTCTTAACCAATGTATTTGTGAACTAAGATGTACTTAATCATAAATTAAGTAAAACATGTCATACGATATATATATATATATGATACATAAAACATGATAAGTGGATAAGGTTAAGACCAGCTTAACCAATAATCTGATAAGTAGGTAGGGTTATGACCAGCTTAACGAATAATATGTATTAATTTGATAAGCGGGTAGGGTTAAGACCAGCTTAACCAATAATATATATTAATCTGATAAGTGGATAGGGTTAAGACAAACTTAACCAATAATACATATTGATCTGATAACTTGATAGGGTTAAGACTAACTTAACCAATAAAATATAAGCGGATAGGGTTAAGACTAGCTTAACCAATAAAACATATATTGATCTGATAAGCGAATAGGGTTAAGACAAGCTTAACCAATAACACGTATTGATTTGATAAGTGGGTAACACGAGTGACATGTGGGTTATAATTATAAACACTTAACCAAGTTGAAACATGAAAGAAGACATGAATAAGAATGGGCTAAGTGGGAAATCCTAGTGGGGACCAAGCATAGGTGGAAAGCTTGTGTCAAGCATGGGGGACCCTTTTCAAACCAGTAACCCATTAAGTATCTTTGTGAGCTCAAGCAAGGCCGAGGATAGGACACGCTTACTTGGTTTGATTGTAAGAGGTCAAAACATGTTAGCGGTGGAAATGCAAGTCCAACGGGGTCATATGCATACGTGGGCCCGGGCTGGTAGGTAAGACGTTGTTGCATCGTGTAGGTATAAGTCGTGCATCTTTAGTGGTATCAGGTTGCCACTTTGGGGAGTGATACACCCCACTGTGGGACAAGCACAGGTATCTACGAGTTAGGGAGCCGATCGAATGGGGAAGGTAGTGGGTACGACTAACGGAGATAGGAGCAGGCGGCACCTATGAAGACAGTTAGGAGTACAACTACCATACTATGAATAAATGTTGTAATTAGAATGGGGAGGGTAGTGGGTACAACTACCGGAGATAGGAGCAGGCGGCACCTATGAAGACAACTAGGGGTACACAAAACTACCATTATTATTATTTTGTTCAATAGGCGGGATCAACTTTTAGGGTGACTAGTAATGATGCAGTATATTAATTATCCTATAATGATTAGGAGCGCGATTAATGGCAGCATATTCCTCTTGTTTGTTTTGTCTTTCCCATTTGTTTCACAATCATTCCTTGTTTTACCAGTTTATGCCTTATTCTAATTACTTTAATAATTATATTGTTAAAGTTATTAGACTCGCCAGACTTTATGTCTGACCCCCTTTGTTTTCGCCTCTTTTCTTCCCCCCCCCCCCCCCAGGTTCTCAGGGTGGGACTAGTGCTAGTGGAACTTGATCTGGATCTCTTTCTTTCTCTTTTGGAAGTGCTTGGATTGCTGAAAGTAAAGTTCAGCTTATCTCTTTTATGGCTACTTATGTGGGGTTATGCTTTTTTACTTTATGTACTCAGAAAATAATTTGTCAAGATGGATATTAAGTGTACTTGATTTTATTGTTGGTTTTTGATGTTGTTGTAACCAAACTATTTCTCCGCTGCAATAAAAGTTGTTTTAATTTTTCAAGTACCAATATATGTATCTGTCTTGTTATATTATGTTCTATACACCAATAATACTCCATGAAAGTTAATGCATTCCCTTTGAGAGTGACATTAATCAACGTGGGGTGTTACAATTTCGATGAAACAAGTTTCATCGGGTCCAGAATGTCGAACTATAGCGTGATGTCCATTTCTGTCGCGAATGGAGTTCATATGTGACCATACGAATCAATAAACATTGATCCGAAATGGCGATAAGCAAAAATAAAACATTATTAGTCGTTTTCAATAAAATATCGTTAGTTACCTCAAGATAAAATAATATAAATCCTCTCTATAAACCTTGCCTAATTCAGTCCAACTCTAACCCTAAATCACCTCAGCCTATATATTTTGCAAATAAACCCAAAATCATGTTGTAATTTATATTTCGAATTCAGGGAAGAATTGGTGGAGGTCATCAACTGGGAAGTTGGAGGGTATGTCGAGGGGAACCTACAACTAAAATTTGGTGGCTTTTGGATGTATGTGGTGGCTGGGAGTTGCCAAGGTAGCAAGAAGTGCAAGTTTTGGATTTCATTGATTTGCATATCGTAGAGGTGTTTTTATGCCGAGGCTTCAACATGAAAGTTGGATGGGGGAAGGTGCTCGATAACTTTCATGTTTGGTTGGTTGCCTGAAATGGTCTGAGGTGAGAGCTATGATAGGATGGTTGGAGTAGTTGCATTCATGGGGTTTCGATCGTATTTCAATCGATTGCGCGCTGGTGGTTGCGGTGAATCACGGTCGGAACCCTGAAGGTTGGCTAAGGAGGTCGGAGCGACTATCCGGTCTGGAGTGGTGCGGTGTCGTATCATCGTCGAATGCAGTGGAATTTGGGAAATGTTCATTCTTCGGTCAAGGGTGAACTGTGACGTTTAGTGAAGGAGTAAGGAGACTAGGTCAGGGGCAAGTGGTGGTCTTGGTGGCACGGTTTCAAGGCGGCGGTCGGGGTCGGCCATAGTTGATAAGAGGCAGCGCAACAATCAATGTTGGGGAGGATGTTTGCTTGAGCCTGTATCGAAGAGGGAAGGAAGTAATCGGGGTAGCTAATCTTCATTTAATCGGTTGATGACCAGGTTTAATCATAATCAAGGTAATAAAGGGATTATAAATTAATTATTAACTTAAATTTAATAATTGTTTAAATTATTTAACTTGTTATAACTATAACTATTGTATACATACGTAGAATTACACGAAACATGATCTGTTGGGATCGTATGAGTGAAGGTTACACTGCTAAGCTAGTTTGGAGGGATTTGGAAGCAACTGGAATTTTATATAATTTCAAACGCTTGTTTGAAATTGGTTAAATCGACCAAAACCATCAATCAAAATAAAAATTGTTAGTTATCTCACTCTTTCTGGAATACTAAGATGTGATAAAAATTCATATTCATGGTTCATAGTATAAATGGGTTGTTTGGGTTCCCTAGATGTTATTGTTTTGTTATTGGTTGAAGTTAATTATATTAATGTCATTCGAAATGCATTAGATGAAATTTTTATTTGGTATATTACTATAAAATGTTACAATGAGCTGTGATGCAGGGAAGAACATATTGGAGGGATCCAACTAGGTTCCTCAAATATTATGTATGTTGTTTGTTTTTATATTGTTATATATGAACTGTAAAACCCTAAGTGACATTGAAAACCTGTTTGGATGTTGACGTTGACGTTGAATTGGAATACAACTTTATTGTGATTTTAATCAATAGACGATATTGATTAATGGATTAGCAACAAATGGCCTAAAATCTATCTTCTTGTTAAAATGTTTATTTGTTGTTAAACAAATCGACATATTTAAAGTTATAAACTTAATTTATAACTGAGACAAAGTTTTAGATTATACTTTATATAAAAGTAAAAGTCTTTAAAATAAATCGATGTTTATAAACTAGTTTTATAAAGTATTAAGGAATGATTATATAATAAGAATTTTACGTTTAATTAGTCTTATAAGCAAATAAAGCAGTGGTTAAGCTGCGGGATAATAATTTGGATAATTGTTTTGAGAAACAATTGAGCAATATTATTAGATTAATTATATTAATCTAGGAAAAAGAAGAAAATGGAATCAGTTAACTGACGATGTCAACTAGGTCAACTGTTTCAATTAAAAATGGTCATTAGAATAATTTGTCTTTAATTAATCTAATGAAATAGTTTAACGAATAATTGTTTAAAATTTAATAATATTTCTTAAATATAATTTACCTTTTAACGAGTTTAAAGATTTATCGATAATCATTAATATAGTAGTTATTTTTTAATAATTCTAATAAGTGGTTAACCATTCTATTTTAAATGAAGTAGACTATCTTTAAATGATGAAGTAACTATGTTTAAGGCGATTATTTCTTAAATAAAGTTTATTTAAGAAGAAACCGGGTATGTAGTTAGGTTTAGTAAATTTTGGAAAGAATTTAAGAAGGGATTTTATAATAAAATCTGAGATGACTTGTATGGATGCGGTAGGAGGGTTCCTTCGATTCATCCTGTTCCTGGATGACTTGTATGGACGAATGTTTGACATAGTATTTCCTGAGGGTCATGTACTTGATTTATACAAATATACCAAGTTTGATGGCGGAGAAGATACCTTCTCTTAGCTTAACACCCAAGGTATATTTATGGACGTAAATTAGTGATTTGACGGATCTGACAATGCAGCATTCATAGTTAGTGAGATGTTCTCTATAAAGGTAAATCGTGACCTCAAGCCTCATCAATCGGGAAATGACAGAAATCGTGTAGACAACATGGCTATGTGGATCATTCCCATTAGGTTGTATCATCATCATCTAGAGAAAATTCAATTGTTCTTTTGTTTTTGTATCTCTGCAGAATACGGTGGTTGCAGCAATAGGCTGACAATATATTCAATACACTCAAGTTGAATGAGTGATCGACCATGTTTGATCGGGTTGCAAGATGTTCTTGTTGAACCCTAGTGTATTGCTCTCTAGAGGTATACTTCCAAAAGGTAGTCTCGTACCTTGTCATAGTTGGTAATCCAATCTCCAATAAGTGCCATGCGGTTTTGATTATATACTAAGTATGTAGAGCATGAGATGCAAGCTTCTGCTAGATGGTTATTTATTTGTGATTTGATAGACATTATTATAATATCATTGGATTTGGCATATCAAAAATATTTCGAGTTATCGAAAGGTGAAAACCATCCATGTTTATGTGTGGACTGGCCTTACGATTATCCTTTTCTTTCAAAGGATTTTCTAAAATTAAGCAAGTTGGTTATTGTATGATTTTTTTCGCTAAAAGTCTTCCAAATCGACAATCCGTGTGATTTGCGTGTTGCAAATGGGCTTATTCATACCGAATACATTTCCAGGTTCCGTTAGGGTTTTGCTTGGAGCTTCAAGAGTGAGCTGGAGTCGAGGCATAATTCTATATTTTCTGGTAATAAGTTATCCCATGTGTCAGTTGTAAAGACCTGCAAATTCCCACCCTTGGAATCGACCATAAACCAGACAGGTCTGACCCAAAAAGTGAAAATCTACGAATACTTTAACTTTGGGAATACAACATATTAAAACAACAACAACAACAACAACAACAGAAGACTTTTATAACATACCATATAATGTTACATCAGAGTACAGAATATCAGAGTACAGAATATCAGAGTACATTGGAATAAAATTACAGCGGAAGATAAATACAAAAAAATGTAATATACTACAACGGAAGAACACAGCGGAAGACTCTCTATCTCTGGACACAGCTTTAAGCTTCAACCCAGAATCCTGCTTAATATATCTGCAAAAATAGCTACTCGACTGCCCGTGTGGAAAATATGGGCACCCGAGTTTGCCAGTGGACAAACTACAGGTCAGTCATGGGACTGGTGTGAGAATTCTACTTAACCTATATAATATAATAAGGCTAATCACAGGACCACGCCACTTTCACGGAACGGGTTTTCTCCTATAGATTGCCAGTGCATGACTAAAGTAAATCGTCAAAATAACGCAATGCTTTTTAGAAAAATGAAACCATTATAAGACCCAAGTCCCATCACACAATGCAACGCAAACCGGAGGATAGGGTTTTACCTTATAATGATCAAAAGATGCTTGATACGATAAACACGGTATTATATAATAATAGTGTGCAACCAATTTGAAATACATCAAAGTAAATGTAGTAATCCTAGACGGCATGAGTCCCCATCCCACTATGTCGCCATATATAGGTATACAATCAAAACCGCGTGATGTCGTATTGGAAATTTGGGTTTCCATCTGAGTCAAGGCTAGGGAGGAGATCCTTACCGATTCGAGACACTCTAGCAAATGCCCCAGGATTGGTACTCTGTCCAACCCTTGGATCCTGTAGGGCCGGTCCATACGTTAAGGCTTAATGGATTGGCAATTCCTGAACACACGCTCCCCGGTCCTTTTGGACCTATAATACGGCCAGTGGCGACCGCATAAACCGAGGCCTCGAAAAATCCAACAACCACAATGAATAAATGCCAGCGCTGGTAGGTCCCTGGCACCACTCTAGCTAGAGAGAAACGTGTGCACTCCCTGCGTTCCCTTCTCCCGTTTTAGACTCTACCGGGCTGTGAGGCTCGCGAAGTCACGATATACACAAAGCTATGCCTATATAGACTATGCTTTGATCATTAACCACAAGGCTCTGCTTTGCAACAATAAGCCTTGATCAAGTGCAACTTGGCATACCACATCAACAACTCATATCATGCGATCGGTAATTATTTAACATACAAAAGGGTGTTAAGCAAGAGAATAAATCCTCCGCCACCATGCATTTATATATTAAATAAAAACCAATTTAATTACATGAAATAAATTTCAATGTCAGGCATGCTATCCATTTACAAGTCCATTCTGGGTCTGAACGAAGCAACGTATCCGTCGATCTCCAGTACGTTTGGAAGATCATCACTTTTTACCTTGCCTTGGGGGATCCGTCCCAATTCAAGATATCAGTCACCATCAACCAAACGATGTGAAGTTCTCAGGTCTTCAGTCACCATCTTCATCTTCGACTCTTGATCGTCGTGATGATTATTCAGAATGGGTTAGACCCGGTCTTTCTGAATAACTCGCGTATCCTTAATTAAAATCAACCATACGCCACATTCCAACTCTGAACATTCTTTTAAATAAAAATTATTATTTATGTTAAAAGGTTCTCATTAATTTTATCAAAGATAA
The DNA here is from genome assembly GCA_030737875.1 of Allium sativum. NCBI lineage: Eukaryota > Viridiplantae > Streptophyta > Magnoliopsida > Asparagales > Amaryllidaceae > Allium > Allium sativum. The sequence goes on from CM060912.1 coordinate 440,764,580, forward strand.
AATAAATTACATTTTAATCTTTCTAAAAAGATTTATTAATATTCCAATTTTGATTTTTAATACAAAAATCATTATTACAAGATTATTAATTTTACTAACCCAATTTTGTCTTAAATTGGATTAAAGAACTAGTGTCAATTAAAACACAGTTCACGATAAACCCAAAACCAATTTTCAAAATATGGAACTTCTACAGAAATCAAATCAACAAATAATCATTACAAATTTCTGTATCTTTTAAATTTATAAAATAGATTTACAAATTTCAAATAGCAATTTCAGTGTAAATTGGACTAAAGGATAAATGTTATTTAAAACATCGTCCACTACAAATCCAATCTACATATCAATCACCAAACATAATGGTTAAGATCTAATAATCTTAAATAAACGGTTTATCCTAAAGATATTAATTCATTACTATATAAAAGAAACATAATTTAAAATAATCAATAAAATATTCTATATATAAAAGATTCTAAATGTAAAATATTCTTTATAATACAAAATCTTTTATTTTACAAACATTCCTTTATTCTGTAAAAATTCTTTATTTAAAAAGAAATTCTGCATTGGAATGCGACTCAACCATGTACCATATAATTTGGGTCATATGGGTTTCATAAATTCCATATATAGGGTAATAACAGAAAATAATTCTAAATCTATCCATTAACAACCAGAGTGACGATTTCAACTGTGTGAGCATTAAAATGGAATAATAATGCTCATCGCAGCCTGTCGATCAATCGATAGACATATAATTAAACATTGGGATTTGTGTCAGTCAAGTATCGTCGCAATACCCGTATGGGGGTTTTCAGCCAACAACAATTCATATAAATAAATAATTGGTTAATAGGTTTAACCAATTTCAATATCACTAAACATATCACTTATACCGAGTAAAATATATTTTACTCGTATGACTTCCCTATATACTTCTAAAGTCACATAAACAGTAATTTATTTATATAGCTTTATTGCGGATGACAAATGGAATATAAATTCCATTATTCTTTATTTGTATGAAGTTTCTTAACAATACTTTTCAGTGTATATTTTGACCAACAATACAATTGTATATTAGAATTTAAATTCTAATGCAAGTTTTGCAAATAAAAATTGGATTTTATATTTGCGTATAAATTCTACTGTATATTATGCAACTAAAAGTGATTCTTATATTCGCACATAATTTCTGTTTCCTACAAAGATGAGTGAAAGTGATATACTCATTTTGTTAACAATTCTATTTCAACAAATACAATGTAAATAAAAGTGTGTTTCTAATCTTGTACTTTTATTTGTACATAAAACACAAATAAAAGTGTATCTCATGTATTTGTCTTTTTATTTGACAAAACAACGTTAATAAAAATGTTCCTTTATATCTTGTACTTTTATTTAACAAAACAATGGTAAATAAAATGTCTTTTTAACCCTTTTACTTTTATTTAACAAAACAATGACAAATAAAAGTATAATTTTCTTTCTATGCTTTATTCGCATCTAAAAATGCAAATAAGAAATGTAACTCTATTTTTACTTTTTCTTTACAATAGAAAATGTAAATAAAATGGTTCACACAATTTTGTTCTTTTTCTTTACAATAGAAAATGTAAATAAAATGGTTCACACTATTTGGTTCTTTTTCTTTACAATAGAAAATGTAAATATGTGTATTTCTAAATTCCATTCTTCTTATTTACATAACTGATTAACATGTTTTACTCCTTTTTCTATTTCAATGAAGATGTAAACAAAGTGATTAACATGTTTTACTCTTTTTCTATTACAATGAAAATGTAAATAAAGTGATTAACATGTTTTACTCTTTTTCTATTATAATGAAAATGTAAATAAAGTGATTAACATGTTTTACTCTTTTTCTATTATAATGAAAATGTAAATAAAGTGATTAACATGTTTTACTCTTTTTCTATTATAATGAAAATGTAAATAAAGTGATTAACATGTTTTACTCTTTTTGTTTTACATGAAAATTGCAAATAAACAATTCACATACTGTTGTTATTTTTTTGTTTTACAAAGAAAATGTAAATAAAACAATTCTCATGATTTGTCCTTTTTGTTTTACATGAAAATTGCAAATAAACAATTCACATACTATTGTTATTTTTTTGTTTTACAAATAAATGTAAACAAAATGATTTACATATTTTTGTACACTTTGCTTAACATAGAAAAGGCAAATAAAAACCATTCACACATTATGTTCTCCTTTGGTTTACATAGAAAATGATTTTTATATTTTTGTTCATTTCTTTACAAAAGAAATGTAAACAAAATGACTAACAAAACTTTGTTTCTTTTCTTTTACCATATAAACATCAATAATGTGAATAACATATTTTTGGTCTTTTCATTTACAAAGGAAGGTGTAAATAAATGATTAACCTATTTTGTAATGTAAAAATATGACCTTTTCTATTTTACAATGTAAAAATAATAACTCCTTTATTTTAAATACAAAAAGATCGTCTTTTTATTTTCATCGTCAAAATTACATCTTTTTGTTTTCAATATAAAAAGATTGTCTTTTTATTTTAAACATAAAAATATTGTCTCCTTATTTTCAACATAAAAAGATTTAGCCTTTTTATAATAAAAAACAAAGTTGTAATTTTTGTAACCGAAATCAAAGTTGTAATCTTTGCAAACAAAATCAAAGTTGTAATCTTTGCAAACAAAATCAAAGTTGTAATCTTTGTTAACAAAACCAAAGGCTCAATTTTTATAAAGTTTTAATCTTTATAAATAAAAATAAAAGATTTCATGTTTTATAAATAAAACAAAGATTCATTTTATACAAACAAAAACAAAGATTCATTTTAAAGATCGAATCTTTATTAATGTTATTCATTTCAAAATAAAAAAACAAAACTTTGATTTGTAAATCATGATAAAAGATTAAAATTTTATCTATAAATCAAAACAAATGATTAAAACTTTTATTATGATCTTGCTACTAGACATCGAATAACAATTCCCACCATCAATTCCAACACCAATCATATAACACGTCAATAACAATACATGCCACAAACATCAATTTCCACCATACAACCATTCAATCCACACAACATTCATTTTGTATAATGATAATATAATTAAATTAAATTAATTATATATATATAAAAAAAATCTCACCTTGCTTGTTTCTGAAATGAAGTGATTTAAATCAGATCTCGTGTTTGGAGTCACAGCGGTTACGGATCTGAAAGATTTCAAATTGAAATTTATGTAAAAATTAGAATTCTGGCCTTTAACAACTGACACAGCGACGCTTAAAAGCGTGACAAAATCTGAAGCTATTTACCTCAATTTTCAGAAATGTTCAAAACTTAAAACGCGGATTTCGGGAGCTGTAGTCGACGGTTTTACGAACGGTTTACGGGAGATTGAAGAGCTACGAGAGGGCTATCTTCACCGGGAAGATGAAGGGTGCGGCTACATGTACAGGGGGCGGTGGCAGCATAATAGTGGCGGGTTCGGGGAGGTGAATCGAGAGCTACGGGCAATGGTTTGATGTGGGATTTGTTGGAGAAGAAAGAGGAAGAGAAGAGCTTTAAAAAGTTTCACTACGGCATGGTCTAATTCTTAGTGGTTTGGGAGATAGGGAGGAGAGAAGTTTCGGCCATTATGGGTTCAAAAGTGCGGCTGGAACACGATGAGGAAGAAGAAGGACCCGACTTTGATTTTATATTATTAGGTTAATCTAATTATTATTTAATTAGCCCGTTTAAGTCCGTTTTGGTCCGAACTCCGATTTAGGCCCAACGACTGTCGTTCCTACCATTTAGCCCGCATTTTGAACTCATCTAGACATGTCTCGTCAGCCCAAACTGTCATCTAGGCCTCCGTTTTGCAGTTTTAAAATTTAAGTCCTTTATTTCTAATTTTTCCGCACAAATAATTTTACCGGGGACACAAATTAACTCAGAAAAATTCAGAAAAATTATTTTTGGCTTTCTTATGACGATACGGTCCTAAAAAAATTTATTTCGTCGAATTCTGAGGCTTTTTGAAAAATGGCTATTTTTAAGGCGTTTAAATTTAACTAAAATAGTCAAAACACATTTTCTTTTCCCACATTCACATATTAATTCGAAAAATTCTGAAAATTGAAACCTAGCAATAATTTGACTTTCCGGTTCCAACAAAAGTGATTTCGTCGAAAACCGAGGTCGTTTGAAAAATGACTTTTTTTAAGGCCAATATATTTAATATTAAAAATACATTTTTAAACAAATAAATCCCGAAACTCAAAATATATAAGTGTTTACTGTTTTTCAATGTAAAAACATCATTCTGAACTCAATGGAAGTGGTTTCGAGTTCAAATTCCTTTATATGCAAAAAGTAGCATTTTGGCCCTTATAAATTTCATAGCGACCTTTCTAAATATTGAATTGGTCATAACTTTTGACTTCCGCTATGAAATTTCGATTTTTCGGATTCGTTGGAAAGATATTTTTAAATAGATTCTAATATTTTTGGTTTCACTAAAATCCGTTAAATTTTGCATCATGTACGGTCAGTCAAAGTTCAAGTTTGACTTTTCAAACCACCGCGTTATTTCTAACTCTTTTGTTAATTAAAATTAAATCATTCGTACTAACTTCGATTTGAATCAAATTTGTGATCATTATTATTTAAATAAATTATTTTATATTCTCTAAAATTCATTAAAAATTTTGAATTGGTCCTGATTTTGCGGGTTGTTACAATCACCCCCACTTAAAAACTTTTCGTCCTCGAAAAGGAGCGTAGCTAAAAATTGTAAAATTAACTATCTTAATTTTAAATTTTAATGGTTGATTATCCTTTCAAAATATACATAACCTTATATATATAAAAATAATATTTCACAAAATATATTATAAATATCAAAAATGCGTTAATTATAAATTCGTAACTCTGAACTCGTTCTAGGGCATTACTAACCCCATCTCTAACGAGTTTACTCATTCTAGGATACTGCTTATCCTATCTCTAATGAGTATTCTTATTGGACATTACTAATCCAATCTCTGATGAGTCTTTTGTCCAGTTCTAATGAGTTGTACCCCCAAAGATTTGAGCTAACCAGAGCTCTGATACCAACGGTAAAGACCCGCAAATTCCCATCCTTGGAATCGACCATAAACCACACAGGTCTGACCCAAAAAGTGAAAATCTACGAATACTTTAACTTTGGGAATACAACATATTAAAACAACAACAACAATAGAAGACTTTTATAACATACCATATAATGTTACATCAGAGTACAGAATATCAGAGTACATTGGAATATAATTACAGCGGAAGATAAATACAAAAAAAATGTAATATACTACCACGGAAGAACACAGCGGAAGACTCTCTATCTCTGGACACAGCTTTAAGCTTCAACCCAGAATCCTGCTTAATATATCTGCAAAAATAGCTACTCGACTGCCCGTGTGGAAAATATGGGCACTCGAATTTTCCAGTGGACAAACTACAGGTCAGTCATGGGACTGGTGTGAGAATTCTACTTAAGCTATATAATATAATAAGGCTAATCACAGGACCACACCACTTTCGCGGAACGGGTTTACTCCTATAGATTGCCAGTGCATGACTAAAGTAAATCGTCAAAATAACGCAATGCTTTTTAGAAAAATGAAACCATTATAAGACCCAAGTCCCATCACACAATGCAACGCAAACCGGAGGATAGGGTTTTACCTTATAATGATCAAAAGATGCTTGATACGATAAACACGGTATTATATAATAATAGTGTGCAACCAATTTGAAATACATCAAAGTAAATGTAGTAATCCTAGACGGCATGAGTGCCCCATCCCACTATGTCGCCATATATAGGTATACAATCAAAACCACGTGATGTCGTATTGGAAATTTGGGTTTCCATCTGATTCAAGGCTAGGGAGGAGATCCTTACCGATTCGAGACACTCTAGCAAATGCCCCAGGATTGGTACTCTGTCCAACCCTTGGATCCTGCAGGGCCGGTCCATACGTTAACGCTTAATGGATTGGCAATTCCTGAACACACGCCCCCCGGTCCTTTTGGACCTATAATACGTCCAGTGGCGACCGCATAAACCGAGGCCTCGAAAAATCCAACAACCACAATGAATAAATGCCAGCGCTGGTAGGTCCCTGGCACCACTCTAGCTAGAGAGAAACGTGTGCACTCCCTGCGTTCCCTTCTCCCGTTTTAGACTCTACCGGGCTGTGAGGCTCGCGAAGTCACGATATACACAAATCTATGCCTATATAGACTATGCTTTGATCATTAACCACAAGGCTCTGCTTTGCAACAATAAGCCTTGATCAAGTGCAACTTGGCATACCACATCAACAACTCATATCATGCGATCGGTAATTATTTAACATACAAAAGGGTGTTAAGCAAGAGAATAAATCCTCCGCCACCATGCATTTATATATTAAATAAAAACCAATTTAATTACATGAAATAAATTTCAATGTCAGGCATGCTATCAATTTACAAGTCCGTTCTGGGTCTGAACGAAACAACGTATCCGTCGATCTCAAGTACGTCTGGAAGATCATCACTTTTTACCTTGCCTTGGGGGATCCGTCCCAATTCAAGATATCAGTCACCATCAACCAAACGATGTGAAGTTCTCAGGTCTTCAGTCACCATCTTCATCTTCGACTCTTGATCGTCGTGATGATTATTCAGAATGGGTTAGACCCGGTCTTTCTGAATAACTCGCGTATCCTTAATTAAAATCAACCATACGCCACATTCCAACTCTGAACATTCTTTTAAATAAAAATTATTATTTATGTTAAAAGGTTCTCATTAATTTTATCAAAGATAAAATAAATTACATTTTAATCTTTCTAAAAATATTCATTAATATTCCAATTTTGATTTTTAATACAAAAATCATTATTACAAGATTATTAATTTTACTAACCCAATTTTGACTTAAATTGGATTAAAGAACTAGTGTCAATTAAAACACAGTTCACGATAAACCCAAAATCAATTTTCAAAATAAGGAACTTCTACAGAAATCAAATCAACAAATAATCATTACAAATTTCTGTATCTTTTAAATTTATAAAATAGATTTACAAATTTCAAATAGCAATTTCAGTGTAAATTGGACTAAAGGATAAATGTTATTTAAAACATCGTCCACTACAAATCCAATCTACATATCAATCACCAAACATAATGGTTAAGATCTAATAATATTAAATAAACGGTTTATCCTAAAGATATTAATTCATTACTATATAAAAGAAACATAATTTAAAATAATCAATAAAATATTCTATATATAAAAGATTCTAAATGTAAAATATTCTTTATAATACAAATCTTTTATTTTACATTCCTTTATTCTGTAAAAATTCTTTATTTAAAAAGAAATTCTGCATTGGAATTCGACTCAACCATGTACCATATAATTTGGGTCATATGGGTTTCATACATTCCATATATAGGGTAATAACAGAAAATAATTCTCAATCCATCCATTAACAACCAGAGTGACGATTTCAACTGTGTGAGCGTTAAAATGGAATAATAATGCTCATCGCAGCCTGTCGATCAATTGATAGACATATAATTAAACATTGGGATTTGTGTCAGTCAAGTATCGTCCCAATACCCGTGTGGGGGTTTTCAACCAACAACAATTCATATAAATAAATAAATAAATAATTGGTTAATAGGTTTAACCAATTTCAATATCACTAAAATATCACTTATATCGAGTAAAATATATTTTACTCGTATGACTTCCCTATATACTTCTAAAGTCACATAAACAGTAATTTATTTATATAGCTTTATTGCGGAAGACAAATGGAATATAAATTCCATTATTCTTTATTTGTATGAAGTTTCTTAACAATACTTTTCAGTGTATATTTTGACCAACAATACAATTGTATATTAGAATTTAAATTCTAATGCAAGTTTTGCAAATAAAAATTGGATTTTATATTTGCGTATAAATTCTACTGTATATTATGCAACTAAAAGTGATTCTTATATTCGCACATAATTTCTGTTTCCTACAAAGATGAGTGAAAGTGATATACTCATTTTGTTAACAATTCTATTTCAACAAATACAATGTAAATAAAAGTGTGTTTCTAATCTTGTACATTTATTTGTACATAAAACACAAATAAAAGTGTATCTCATGTATTTGTCTTTTTATTTGACAAAACAACGTTAATAAAAATGTTCCTTTATATCTTGTACTTTTATTTAACAAAACAATGGTAAATAAAATGTCTTTTTAACCCTTTTACTTTTATTTAACAAAACAATGACAAATAAAAGTATAATTTTCTTTCTATGCTTTATTCGCATCTAAAAATGCAAATAAGAAATGTAACTCTCTTTTTACTTTTTCTTTACAATAGAAAATGTAAATAAAATGGTTCACACAATTTTGTTCTTTTTCTTTACAATAGAAAATGTAAATAAAATGGTTCACACTATTTGGTTCTTTTTCTTTACAATAGAAAATGTAAATATGTGTATTTCTAAATTCCATTCTTCTTATTTACATAACTGATTAACATGTTTTACTCCTTTTTCTATTTCAATGAAGATGTAAACAAAGTGATTAACATGTTTTACTCTTTTTCTATTACAATGAAAATGTAAATAAAGTGATTAACATGTTTTACTCTTTTTCTATTATAATGAAAATGTAAATAAAGTGATTAACATGTTTTACTCTTTTTCTATTATAATGAAAATGTAAATAAAGTGATTAACATGTTTTACTCTTTTTCTATTATAATGAAAATGTAAATAAAGTGATTAACATGTTTTACTCTTTTTGTTTTACATGAAAATTGCAAATAAACAATTCACATACTGTTGTTATTTTTTTGTTTTACAAAGAAAATGTAAATAAAACAATTCTCATGATTTGTCCTTTTTGTTTTACATGAAAATTGCAAATAAACAATTCACATACTATTGTTATTTTTTTGTTTTACAAATAAATGTAAACAAAATGATTTACATATTTTTGTACACTTTGCTTAACATAGAAAAGGCAAATAAAAACCATTCACACATTATGTTCTCCTTTGGTTTACATAGAAAATGATTTTTATATTTTTGTTCATTTCTTTACAAAAGAAATGTAAACAAAATGACTAACAAAACTTTGTTTCTTTTCTTTTACCATATAAACATCAATAATGTGAATAACATATTTTTGGTCTTTTCATTTACAAAGGAAGGTGTAAATAAATGATTAACCTATTTTGTAATGTAAAAATATGACCTTTTCTATTTTACAATGTAAAAATAATAACTCCTTTATTTTAAATACAAAAAGATCGTCTTTTTATTTTCATCGTCAAAATTACATCTTTTTGTTTTCAATATAAAAAGATTGTCTTTTTATTTTAAACATAAAAATATTGTTTCCTTATTTTCAACATAAAAAGATTTAGCCTTTTTATAATCAAAAACAAAGTTGTAATTTTTGTAACCGAAATCAAAGTTGTAATCTTTGCAAACAAAATCAAAGTTGTAATCTTTGCAAACAAAATCAAAATTGTAATCTTTGTTAACAAAACCAAAGGTTCAATTTTTATAAAGTTTTAATCTTTATAAATAAAAATAAAAGATTTCATGTTTTATAAATAAAACAAAGATTCATTTTATACAAACAAAAACAAAGATTCATTTTAAAGATCGAATCTTTATTAATGTTATTCATTTCAAAATAAAAAAACAAAACTTTGATTTGTAAATCATGATAAAAGATTAAATTTTTATCTATAAATCAAAACGAAAGATTAAAACTTTTATTATGATCTTTCTACTAGACATCGAATAACAATTCCCACCATCAATTCCAACACTAATCATATAACACGTCAATAACAATACATGCCAGAAACATCAATTTCCACCATACAACTATTCAATCCATACAACATTCATTTTGTATAATGATAATATAATTAAATTAAATTAATTATATATATATAAAAAAATATAGAATCTCACCTTGCTTGTTTCTGAAATGAAGTGATTTAAATCAGATCTCGTGTTTGGAGTCACAGCGGTTACGGATCTGAAAGATTTCAAATTGAAATTTATGTAAAAATTAGAATTCTGGCCTTTAACAACTGACACAGCGACGCTTAAAAGCGTGACAAAATCTGAAGCTATTTACCTCAATTTTCAGAAATGTTCAAAACTTCAAACGCGGATTTCGGGAGCTGTAGTCGACGGTTTTACGAACGGTTTGCGGGAGATTGAAGAGCTACGAGAGGGCTATCTTCACCGGGAAGATGAAGGGGTGCGGCTACATGTACAGGGGGCGGCGGCAGCATGATAGCGGCAGGTTCGGGGAGGTGAATCGAGAGCTATGGGCAACGTTTTGATGTGGGATTTGTTGGAGAAGAAAGAGGAAGAGAAGAGCTTCAAAAAGTTTCACTACGGCATGGTCTAATTCTTAGTGGTTTGGGAGATAGGGAGGAGAGAAGTTTCGGCCATTATGGGTTCAAAAGTGTGGCTGGAACACGATGAGGAAGAAGAAGGACCCGACTTTGATTTTATATTATTATATTAGGTTAATCTAATTATTATTTAATTAGCCCGTTTAAGCCCGTTTTGGTCCGAACTCCGATTTAGGCCCAACGACTGTCGTTCCTACCATTTAGCCCCCATTTCGAACTCATCTAGACATTTCTCGTCAGCCTAAACTGTCATCTAGGCCTCCGTTTTGCAGTTTTAAAATTTAAGTCCTTTATTTCTAATTTTTCCGCACAAATAATTTTACCGGGGACACAAATTAACTCAGAAAAATTATTTTTGGCTTTCTTATGACGATACGGTCCTAACAAAATTTATTTCGTCGAATTCTGAGGCTTTTTGAAAAATGGCTATTTTTAAGGCGTTTAAATTTAACTGAAATAGCCAAAACACATTTTCTTTTCCCACGTTCACATATTAATTCGAAAAATTCTGAAAATTGAAACCTAACAATAATTTGACATTCCGGTTCCAACAAAAGTGATTTCGTCGAAAACCGAGGTCGTTTAAAAAATGACTATTTTTAAGGCCAATATATTTAATATTAAAAATACATTTTTAAACAAATAAATCCCGAAACTCAAAATATATAAGTGTTTACTGTTTTTCAATGTAGAAACATCATTCTGAACTCAATGGAAGTGGTTTCGAGTTCAAATTCCTTTATATGCAAAAAGTAGCATTTTGGCCCTTATAAATTTCATAGCGACCTTTCTAAATATTGAATTGGCCATAACTTTTGACTTCTGCTATGAAATTTCGATTTTTCGGATTCGTTGGAAAGATATTTTTAAATAGATTCTAATATTTTTGGTTTCACTAAAATCCATTAAATTTTGCATCATGTACGGTCAGTCAAAGTTCAAGTTTGACTTTTCAAACCACCGCGTTATTTCTAACTCTTTTGTTAATTAAAATTAAATCATTCATACTAACTTCGATTTGAATCAAATTTGTGATCATTATTATTTAAATAAATTATTTTATATTCTCTAAAATTCATTAAAAAAATTGAATTGGTCTTGATTTTGCGGGTTGTTACATCAGTTGTATGGATCCGATGTAGTACTCTGATATTGTAATCATATATATACAATTTTATTTTGAGTAAAGTGTTGTTGATATATTATATTTTGTCCATTCCGCTGTGAGACTCTAGTCTTCTTATTCTTCGATTCTAATATTTCTTTCTTTTCTCACCCTCTAATTTCTTCTCCTAATTATCCAGTTTCCCATGCAATTTGAGTTGACGTGGGTTGTATTTAGTCAACTCAGATGGTATAGTGGAGACTGCCAAAAAAATTCAAACATATAAAGTGTAAGAAAAATTTTAAAGAAATTTTTTTTTGAAACTTTTTGTTGACCGAAATAGATTGGTTTTTCGATTAAAACTAATTGGATTTGTAAAAGCTTGAGATTCAGAAAGTGTAATGAAGATTTTAAACTAAGTAGATTTTTTGAAAAGTTACTGGCTTTGTAGCATTCTTCCCGTCTTAGTAATTTTAAGGATGAAATTCTTTTAAGGGGGAGGAATGTAACATCCCAGATTTTTAACCATTATATTAAACATTTAAAAATGGTTTTAAATGTTGATTGGGATTTAAATAACCTGTATTCAATGGTTTTGAATATTTGAATAATATAAATAATAAATTTGTTCTGTAATATTTGGGAATATGTTGGATTTGTAGTTTTATATGAATTGGGTAATATAAAAGGGTTTATTCAAGTAAGAATTGAATTATAATGATGTATTCATTTATTAAACAATGTTTGAACATACAATTTAATTATAAAACGAACTGCAATGTCGCGGTAGTTTTTAATATTACGTTTTGAACTTCAAATGAACATACATGATCCAATGTAAGCTGGAATTCATTGAAATAAGAATCATCAGAACCTATTGGATCATAATTTTTTAATGAAAGAGAAAAATCGAGTTTTCATATTGTAGATATTTAGTTATGTCCAAATCAAATTTTCAAAAGGTCGCTATGGAATCATTTATAAACCATAACGATTTATTAAATAAAATAAAAGGATTTTTAATGTATAGACTATCGATTTGACTTGAAATTCAACCCGAGATAATATATTTTGGAACTGCTCCAATATGTCTGATGATAATAATTTAGTATTGTTATATTGAGGTATTTTAAAATTGATTTATTTTAATTTAATTTGGACCCTTAAAAAGGACCATTATTCAAACGACCTCCAATTTCAATGAAACAAATTCAATTAAATTTGTAATGGCTAATTATTGCTCGATTTCAAATTTTGCGCCAATTGGAGTTATTTTGTGAGCATACGAAAATTAAATGTAAATAAATCGACCATTTGAACTCGAACTAGCACCGTTTTTGCAAATGGACTTGGATTTCGACGAAACAAGTTTCATCAGGTCCAGAATGTTGAACCATAGTGTGATGTCCATTTTCGTTGCGATTGTTGTTCGTATGTGACCATATGAATCAATAAACATCGATCGAAAATGGTGATAGGAACGAATAAAATATCGTTACTCACCTCAAGATAATATAATATATATACTCTCTATAAATATCGCCTAATTCAGTCCAACCCTAACCCCAAATCATCTCAGCCTATACATTTTGCAAATAAACCCAAAATCACATTTTAATTTATATTTCGAAATCAGTGAAGAATTAGTGGATGTCGTCAACTAGGAAGTTGGAGGGTATGTCGAGGGGAACTTACAACTAAAATTTGGTGGCTTTTAGATGTACGAGGTGGTCAAAAATCGCTAAGGCAGCGGGAAAAGTGAGTTTTAGATTTCATTGATTTGCATGTCGTAGAGGCATTTTTAGGTAGAGGCTTCAACAGGGAAGTTGGAGGGGAGGAAGGTGCTCAATAACTTTCACGTTTGGTCGGTCTCCTGAAATGGCCGGAGGTGAGAGTTATGATGGGATGATGTAACACCCCACGTCCGTTAGTGTCACTCACAAAGGGAATGCACTAAGTTCTGTGGAGCATTTAGGGTAAAAGATGCAGATAAATTACAAGACAGACAGAAATTAAACAGCGGAAAATAAAACTTTGCTTTATTGATAAAATAGTTTGTACAATGATTTCTTTACAATATCAGAGTATCATCTGTCTTACAAAATAAAGAAGCATAAAAACAACATTTATATTCCCCAATTTTAGCAAGAGCCAGCCATAGCATCTAGAAAGAGAATCCAAGCAAACTTCGACAAATCTTCAAGCGGGGAAAGAGTGACAATACAACTTAACCTGAGCTATACTATTCCCTCCTCTACTACCTGGGGGGGGGGGAACGGAAGACAAGAAGACGAAAGAAAAACAGAGTCAGACATAAAGCCTGAGTAAGTTCAGTGACTTCTAGCATGTGAACATGGAAAAACAAAACGACATGAATTAACTGAATACAAGATTAAACCATGATGATAGGGTTGGCAAGACCAGACAAGACTAACACAAGATATGCTAAGCTAAGATAAACTGGATATGCTCTAATACTTTCGCCGTTTCGCTATCTCCTTGTTATACGGGTTTCTATATCTCTGCACCGCCTAACTAGTGTCCCAACTAGTAACGATAACGTGATCCCAATCCCTGTAGTTTCCATTGCCTTCAGGTATACGTTTATTATTTGTTACATAGGTCTAATCTAGGGTTTCCTACCAAGTGCCTTCTAGATTCAACTAGAGTTTACGCTATCTGCTGAACGCTTCTCGGATTCAGGATTTATGCCACCTGGTTCCACTAGGGATTATGCTACCTGTCGAATGATGCCCCAAAGTCTAGGACACACTACCCAGGGTGGTATATGTTCCTATACTTCCCCACGCATGTATCGCGAATTGTTATCGCTTGTCTAGATGCACATGTCCTGTAATGTGCGGCCCGAGTCCTGTGGCAGGGCAAATCAAGGAACACAGAACTCGGTCGGGAGCTTTCAGATATCTGCCGATGTAGATGCTAAGGTCTGTTTTTATTCCAGTGGCTATGGTCCCACTTGACCCCTCCCTCAACTAATGAAAGGCACACCTTGAAAAATGAGAACTATACGCAAGCCACCTGTGCCCCACTAACCTATGGCCATCCTCAACCATAACTAGATAGCAAGTATATGGTCTTTTGGAGTTCTCCTCCTTTCCGCTACACGTATCTCGATTGACTCAAGATGGATGGTAGACGACGATTTGCTATCACAGGGCTACCGTCTTCTCGCCGAACCATGTTGGTCCATCCTAGTCCTTAGGTTGCCGTGTATTGCAACCAAGGCATACCCCTGGTTCTTCTACACAGACCTTAACCTCTGTGAGCCCAGGAGGATCATCTGCAGCCTCACAGAGGGATACCAAGAGTACCCTCACGTCCCCTCGAAGCCTAAAGCTTCGTAACCCAATTCGTTGGAGCCTCCTTTTTACTCAGACGGACATTCGCTCCTTGAAACGACCCGAACTTCCCCGGTCTCCGAAGAGAAGGGAAAGCGCGGATTGTTTTGAGAACACGACAAAATAGAACGCAGACGGAAGAACATTTCATTGTATATTACAACAATTCCATTAGAAAACAAGAATATACAGAGTATAAATGAATATTACACAGAAATATCAGAGAATACAGTACATTACATAGCAGCGGAAAATAATACAATACACAACTAGAAGAGATATGCGGATACAAAGCTTTCCGGATATCATTCCAGCTGTAAACCAGGATCCTGTGAATATAAATATGCAAAACCAAAACTACTAGCTGCCCGTGTCAAAATAAGGGCACCCAGAGTTTAGGTTAAAACAATAAACTCCAGGTCAGTCATGGGACTGGTGTGAGAACTAAAACAGTTGTTAATCTTTATATTTAAAATTGGGTAAATCAAGGGACCACGCCGTATAACACGGAACGGGTTTCCTCCCAAGAATACCAGTGCATAAAACAAACAGCGCAATGCTAAATAAAGAAGAATGAAGCTATTATAAGACCCAGTTCCCAGCACACAATGCAACGCAAGCCGGAGGATAGAGTTTTTAACTTATAATAGCCAAGAATGCTTGATACGTTTAAAACAAATCATTTGGTACTACTATAAGTGCATAGTGTATAAAACAACTTCAAATCATAAGTATCAATCATAGACGGCATGGGTACCATATATCATGTCGCCATACTAGTTCTACAATTAAAACCGCAAATGTCACGTATTTGGAAATTGGATTTCCGACTGTGAACCGAGGCAAAAGATAGTCCTCAACCGATTCGAGACTCTCTAGCCCGAGCCTCAGGACCCAGACTCAGGTGGGCCCTTGGATCGTCAGGGCCGGTCCACCGATGTGGATTAAAATGCCTGAACATGCGTTTCCCTGCCCTATTGGGCGTAAATAAGCCAACGAATGGCTCCATCGGACCCGGATCATCCGATCTAACCGAGACGCCTCGCAACAGCAACAACCACATAAGTCAAACTCGTCAGGGCGTGTAAAACCACTGACGCCACTTCTAACTAGAAAGAAACGCATGCCCTCCCTGAGGTCCTTCTCCCGTCTTTGGTTCATACCGGGTGTGAAACTCGCGAAGTAAACGTTAAACAAAGCTACGCCACAAAGGCCATGCTTCGATCATCAACCACAAGACTTTGCTTTTCAACAGAAGCCTTGATCATTCGCCACTTAGGCATGCCACACAGGCAATTCACTCTATGCGTTTGATATCCATCAGTATATAACCCCTGAGCTCGTACGTCTCAGAGAAGGGCGTTAAGCAAGAGAATAAATTCTCCGCCGCCAAACAGATATATATTTAATAGAAATCAATCACACAGACTAAAATCCAATGTCAGACACACAGTCCATTTACAAGTCCGTTCTGGGTCTGAACGAAACCGGAGGCACCTAGTACCCCTCATATCCATCGATCTCCAAATACGTCTGGACGATCACCAACTGTTTCCATCTTCTTGGGTGTACAGCCCAATCAAGATCATCAGTAATCACCCAAACGACGTGAAGACATCCGATCTTCAACCACCGTCTTCATCTTCAACTTATCGTCGTATCAGTTATTCAGAATGGGATAAACCCGGTCTTTCCGAATAACTCGCGTATATTATAAACAAATGTTACACAAACACAACATACGCCTCATTCCAATTCATCAGTCACTAACCGTAAATTAACAAGAGAATAATTCCTCAAATATTAACCCCGAAGGCCGAAACCAACATCAGATCAATATCCAGAAAACCATTCTTCTTGGCTAACCAACAGTTAATTTCTAAATTTCAAAGGTTCCCATTAATTTTATCAAAGATAAATTCCTTGAATTTATTCTCTAATCTTCTTTTGAATTTCGATTCAACTAGTCGGGATTAACGAACCTTACCGAAGTAATCATTTGTTTTAATTTCCCAATCCCAACCTATTCATCCCATAAAGTAAAACTGGTTATACTTCATATCTAACACCACGGTGTTATCGGTAAATTCAATTACCATTTCACGTTCAAATTTAATTAAAAATCTAACTAACGCCTAGAGTAAAACTGGTGATACTCCATCCTCGATCATTTCAATCTAATTAAAGATTCATTAAAACTCCACTTAGTTTTAATCTTTAACGGGGTTAAAGAATCAATGTCATTTAAAAACACTGTTCACGATAAACCCCAAGATCACATCACATTTCAATCAGTCCCTAACCGTAAATTAGCAAGTGAGCAATTCCCTAAGTATTAACCCCAAAGGCCGAAACCAACATCAGATCAATACCTCTGAAACCATTCAACTTAACTAATCTCCAGTTAGTTTCTGGTTTTCTTAACTCCTTCAGGTCTAAGAACAGTATTATTGAAGATACCGTTCACGACAACCCAAAATCACATTCCATTAATTATCGGGTTAAAGAACAAGTGTTATTTAAAACACTGTTCATGATAAACCCAAAAATTAATACCAATTCGATTCCAATTAAATATTATTTAATTGGTACACTTCATTAAATCTAAATAAAAAGATTTAATCTTTTCTCAATTGGGTTCAAGAACAATGTTAATAAAGACACCATTCATGACAAACCTAAATCACATTTGATATTAAATACAAGGCTCTGAATAGAAAATATATCGGCTTATATTCAATATCAAATTCTACGACCAACATATATCGTATTGGAAATAACGATATATATATCTATATCTTTCAAATTTCCATAACAACATTTGCATAATCACGAAATCCAACATCGAAATATTCCAAAGACAATTTCGATTCAAATCCATTCCAATGCAATCATTGGAAATTCTGGTTATTTTCAAAACCATTTCAAATCCAATTTATTTATTAAAAATAAATAGAATTATAATTCTAGTTCAAAACTAGTTCATTTCGATAAAAATCTATTTTTATCTTTTCAAATATGGAGTTTTTCATCCCAATTCTTCAAAAATCATTTCTTATGATTTTACACAAATTATTACTATTTTTAATAATTTTATCAAGGCCCGTACAGTCGATTTCCATCAATGGCCATCGAACTGCACTTATAGCGACCTTTTTCAAATTTGATTTGGACATAATTCCAAATCCAACTGTCAGATTTCAAATTTCTAATATTCGTTAGAAAGCTCTTTTCGATATGAACCAAACGGTTCCGGTTTTAGGAGAATCCGACGGTCGGATCTGCCGTAATATCCGTTCGAAGTCAATGGTCGAAATTCGCGAACTGCCGCGGCGCGACGCGTTCTATTCAGGCCATTATATTATATATATATAATATATACTTCGTCGATTTCCTTACGAAACGAATTTTATAAATCGTTTTAAATTCATTTTCAAAATGGTTTCAACTTCATATTCAATTTCAAATCAAAATTGAATATTCCAATATAAATTCGTTTTAAATTCATTTTCAAATCGATTTCAATTCAAATTGATTTCTAATTCAATTTCAGTTCATTTTCAATTCAATTTCAATTCGAATTCATTTATATTAAATTTCAATTCGAATTCATTTCTATTCAATTTAATTCGAATTTCAATTCTTTTCAAAATATCAGATTTTGAAATCACTTTCGATATTCATTATAGAATGAATAAAATCAATATAAATATCATTCACGTCAAAATGGCGTCAATCTAATCAACACGGCTTCAAATATTCCTATTTTCAAATATTCTATTTCAAATATTTCTATTTCAAATATTTCTATTTTCAAATATTTCTATTTTCAAATATTTATATTTCGAAACTGGAATGAGGCCCAATCAATTACCATATAATGTTAATTATATGGATTTTCTACAACACATGTATTTATCAACAACGATGAATAATCAACCATCATCCAAAGTGCATTCTACACTGTATAAGCATCAAATATAGATATTCAACGCTTATAGCAGCCTGTCAATCAATCGATCGACATACAACTAAACAATCGGGATTAGTGTACGTCGAATATCATCCCAATACCCGTGTGGGGTTTCAAACAATCAAACCCAGATTTTATTTGTGCAGTTGGGCGATGTGTAAAATTTATCGTCCCAATCAATATCAGTCAAATGTGTGTATATAAACAAATCGTTCGATTTGTTTATATTAATTTATTTCATTTCATATAAACGTTAAAAATTCTATTTTCAACTATGAAATATTTTTAATTATATAAATAGTTTATATCATTTCACATCACATCACACAATCAACTACACATCAAAATCAAACAACCAAGCATACAAGCCGTCCATGGTCTGTGGACGACGGGTGTCGGGTGCTACTAAACACCGTCTGCATCCTAGTATATTTTTATAACTAGAAAAATAAAATTAAAGGTGAGAAGTTCTCACTGATTAGCTAATCCAATCCCACGACTCTTCTTATGTAGAGATCTTCGCCGTTCTGGCCTCTTGTCACTTTCTTCGCCCGTATTCTCTACATATGTAAAAATCGAATTTTTACCTCGCTATTCGATATATAAAAATCGAATTTTTACTTCGCTATTCAATATATAAAAATCGAATTTTTACTTCGCTATTCAATATATAAAAATCGAATTTTTACTTTGCTATTCAATATATAAAAATCGAATTTTTACTTAGCTATTCAATATATAAAAATCGAATTTTTACTTCGCTATTCGATATATAAAAATCGAATTTTTACTTCGCTATTCAATATATAAAAATCGAATTTTTACTTCGCTATTCAATATATAAAAATCGAATTTTTACTTAGCTATTCAATATATAAAAATCGAATTTTTACTTCGCTATTTCATATATATTTTCGACGCTTCATTCTATATAAAAATTATATTTTTATATTTCTACTTCATATATAAAGATCGAATTTTTATCATCATAACTATATAAAAGATTATATTTTTATACTTCTACTATAATAAAAATTATAGTTTTAATATTTTTACAATATAAAAATTCCATCTTTGATATTTTTACAATATAAAAATCCTATCTTTTATAGTTCTACAATATAAAAATCATAACCTTTAAATAAAATAAAAATAAAATAATAAAAAAGCAGTTTTATTCCTAATTAAAATCAGGGAAAAGAAAGAAAAATAAAAATTATGCAAATAATTAAATAAAAAAACTCACAGTGTTCGTCGACTGAGGGGGGGGGGGTCGGAGTTGGGCTGAGGAGGGGCGCAGGGGTGCCAATGCCTGGATGGCGGCGTTATTGGGGTGGCGGCGGATCAATTCAGCAGAGGAGGGAGAAGCGAGCGCAGGAAGGAGGAGGAAGGAGGTGGAGAAGCGGGGGTGGTCGGGTTATGGCGGCGCTCCACCTGAGGAGGGAGCGGCGGTGGCCACCTGTGACGGTGGGAGGCGACGGGGAGGGCGATTTAGGGTTTGCTTGTTTTTTTTTATTTCAATCTGAACGGGAAGGAGAAAGGTAAAGGGGAGGGCTAATTATAATAAATATTTTAATTATTTAATTGTCTACTTAAAGTTGACTTTTCTTTCGAACTCAAATCGAGACCCAACGACTGTGGTCCATAGCGTATTACCCCCATTCCGAACACAATGGGATATGTTTCGTAAGCTGATTCGATCATTTCAACCAGTTTCCGTAAAATTAACATATAACTCTATATATTGAATTTGAATGCGCATTTCAATTTACCGGGGTCACACACGAACTCTAAAAATTCCCAAAAAATATTTTCTAGCTTCGTATTGATGACACGGTCCTAACAAAACTAGTTTCGTTGAATTCTGAGACTGTTTGAAAAATGGCCATTTTCCAGTCGATTAAAATCAACTGAAACTGGTCAAATGCGTTTTCCTTTGCCACGCTCACATATTGATTCGAAAAATTATGAAATTTGAAACCTAGCAATAATTTGACATCCTAGATCCAACAAAAGTGGTTTCATCGAAATCCGAGGTCGTTTGCAAAATTCCCATTTTTAAGGGCCTGAATTTCATAGCGACTATTTTGAAATTTCAACTGGACATATCTTTTGATTCCCGCTATGAAATTTTAATTTTTCAGATTCGTTGGAAAGATATTCTCTATTAGATTCTATTATTTTTGGTTTCACTAAAATACGGTTTATTTTGAATCCTGTATATTCATTTGAAGTTTGAAATCGAAAAATCGAACTACCGCGCCATTTTCAATTCCTTTTATAAATTAAAATAATTATTTATATTCTAACGACGAACTATATAAATATATTCGTTCGAATTCTATTCAAAATAAATTTCACGTCGTTATTATTTAAAATAATTCATTTTAAATAATCAAAATTCGCTAAAATTGCCAAAATAAAATTTTTAAACTGGCCCAGATTTCCAGGTTATTACAATCTCCCCCACTTAAAACTTTTCGTCCCCGAAAAGGAACAAAGCCGAAAGTTGTTTCACAAACCAACTCAACTTTCATTGTTTTGATTACGGCTTAAGTTCTTCAACTTTTCAGTTTCTAAGAACTTTTCAAATTTTTCAAAAATTTGGCTAACACCCTAAATTTTCGAAAAATTTCGCCATAACCTCCCCTGCACCGGGAGCACGGGAAAATCCCGAAATTGCCATACAGGCCTTCTGATCTCAAAAAGAAAAAGAAAAAGCCAAGCGTCTAGCCAATCGGCTCATAAAATCATCATCACCCAAACAAAACAGTAAATTATGGTAAACATGTACCTATTTGTCGAGCAAACAATTTTATTCTTCTGCTCTAGCCTCTTTGCTATGACCTGTTCAATGTAAGTACATGTATATGCATGCAATTGCGACCAAATTTCAATACAATTCACTATTTGGTTCAATTTGGTTAAATGGTTCAAAATTATCAAACAAACAACACAAACATCAATCAATTAATGGATTAACGTTTCAACTTCATAATTTTGATACATATACATATACAGAAAATCATGTTTTTGATGCCAATTCACAACGATAAGCCCTATCTAATTTCGGTTCTCACACCAGTCTAATGGAAACATAGAAATTTCACTTTTGTTACTCGAAAATAAATACTGGCGATGGTGCCCCATCCCCAGAATTATCCCCGGGCAACTAGAGTATGATTCTATAACTATCCAGTATATTAAAACTTCGAATACACGTTTGCAAGACGCATATGCAAAATCTTTATATATCGGATTGTCCAAATCAATTTAAAATAAATAATCAAATACGAATAGTTGATTTAAATTTTCAAAACAAAATTCGTTTTCATTTTAAAAATATACTCTTCACACCTATTCTAGGATACTACTAATCCCATCTCTAACGAGTCATTCTAATTGGATATTACTAACCCAATATCTGATGAATTCTTTCGTATGGTTCTAATGTGTCCTGCCCTCTGAGATTTGTAAACCAAAGCTCTGATACCAAACTGAAGCGACCCGAACTTCCCCGGTCTCCGAAGAGAAGGGAAAGCGTGGATTGTTTTGAGAACAACACAGAACAGAACGCAGACGGAAGAACATTTCATTGTATATTACAAAACATTTCATTGTATATTACAACAATGCATCAGATTACAAGAATATACAGTGTATAAATGAATATTACACAGAAATATCAGAGATTACAATACATTACATAGCAGCGGAAAATAATACAATACACAACTAGAAGAAATATACGGATACAAAGCTTTCCGGATATCATTCCAGCTATAAACCAGGATCCTGTGAATATAAATCTGCAAAACCAAAACTACTAGCTGCCCGTGTCAAAATAAGGGCACCCAGAGTTTAGGTTAAAACAATAAACTCCAGGTCAGTCATGGGACTGGTGTGAGAACTAAAACAGTTGTTAATCTTTATTTTTAAATTTGGGTAAATCAATTGACCACGCCGTATAACACGGAACGAGTTTCCTCCCAAGAATACCAGTGCATAAAACAAACAACGCAATGCTAAATAAAGAAGAATGAAGCTATTATAAGACCCAGTTCCCATCACACAATGCAACGCAAGCCGGAGGATAGGGTTTTTACCTTATAATAGCCAAGAATGCTTGATACGTTTAAAACAAATCATTTAGTACTACTATAAGTGCATAGTATATAAAACAACTTCAAATCATAAGTATCAATCATAGACGGCACGGGTACCATATATCATGTCGCCATACTAGTTCTACAATTAAAACCGCAAATGTCACGTATTTGGAAATTGGATTTCCGACTGTGAACCAAGGCAAAAGATAGTCCTCAACCGATTCGAGACTCTCTAGCCCGAGCCTCAGGACCCAGACCCAGGTGGGCCCTTGGATCGTCAGGGCCGGTCCACCGATGTGGATTAAAATGCCTGAACATGCGTTTCCCCGCCCTATGGGGCGTAAATGAGCCAACGAATGGCTCCATCGGACCCGGATCGTCCGATCTAACCGAGGCGCCTCGCAACAGAAACAACCACATAAGTCAAACTTGTCAGGGCGTGTAAAACGACTGACGCCACTTCTAGCTAGAAAGAATAGCATGCCCTCCCCGAGGTCCTTCTCCCGTTTTTGGTTCATACCGGGTGTGAAACTCGCGAAGTAAAAGTTACACAAAGCTACGTCACAAAGGCCGTGCTTCGATCATCAACCACAAGACTTTGCTTTTCAACAGAAGCCTTGATCATTCGCCACTTAGGCATGCCACACAGGCAATTCACTCTATGCGTTTGATATCCATCAGTATATAACCCCTGAGCTCGTACGTCTCAGAGAAGGGCGTTAAGCAAGAGAATAAATTCTCCGCCGCCAAACATATATATATTTAATAGAAATCAATCACACAGACTAAAATCCAATGTCAGACACACAGTCCATTTACAAGTCCGTTCTGGGTCTGAACGAAACCGGAGGCACCTAGTACCCCGCATATCCATCGATCTCCAAATACGTCTGGACGATCACCAACTGTTTCCATCTTCTTGGGTGTACAGCCCAATCAAGATCATCAGTAATCACCCAAATGACGAGAAGACTTCCGGTCTTCAACCACCGTCTTCATCTTCGACTTATCGTCGTATCAGTTATTCAGAATGGGATAAACCCGGTCTTTCCGAATAACTCGCGTATATTATAAACAAATGTTACACAAACACAACATAGCCTCATTCCAATTCATCAGTCACTAACCGTAAATTAACAAGAGAATAATTCCCCAAATATTAACCCCGAAGGCCGAAACCAACATCAGATCAATATCCATAAAACCATTCTGCTTGGCTAACTGACGGTTAGTTTCTAAATTTCACATTCATAGGGAAGGGTTCCCATTAATATTATCAAAGATAAATTCCTTGAATTTATTCTCTAATCTTCTTTTGAATTTCGATTCAACTAGTCGGGATTAACGAACCTTACCGAAGTAATCATTTGTTTCAATTTCCCAATCCCAACCTATTCATCCCTTGAAGTAAAACTGGTTATACTTCATATCTAACACCACGGTGTTATCGGTAAATTCAATTACCATTTCTTGTTCAAATCTAATTAAAGATCTAACTAACGCCTGGAGCAAAACTGGTGATACTCCATCCTCGATCATTTCAATCTAATTAAAGATTCATTAAAACTCCACTTAGTTTTAATCTTTAACGGGGTTAAAGAATCAGTGTCATTTAAAAACACTGTTCGCAATAAACCCCAAGATCACATCACATTTCAATCAGTCCCTATCCGTAAATTAGCAAGTGAGCAATTCCCTAAGTATTAACCCCAAAGGCCAAAACCAACATCTGATCAATACCTCTGAAACCATTCAACTTAACTAATCTCCAGTTAGTTTCTGGTTTTCTTAACTCCTTTAGGTCTAAGAACAGTATTGTTGAAGATACCGTTGACGACAACCCAAAATCACATTCCATTAATTATCGGGTTAAAGAACAAGTGTTATTTAAAACACTGTTCACGATAAACCCAAAAATCAATACCAATTCGATTCCAATTAAATATTATTTAATTGGTACACTTCATTAAATCTAAATAAAAAGATTTAATCTTTTCTCAATTGGGTTCAAGAACAATGTTAATAAAGACACCATTCACGACAAACCCAAATCACATTTGATATTAAATACAAGGCTCTGAATAGAAAATATATCGGCTTATGTTCAATATCAAATTCTACGACCAACAGATATCGTATTGGAAATAACAATATATATATCTATATCTTTCAACTTTCCATAACAACATCTGCATAATCACGAAATCCAACATCGAAATATTCCAAAGACAATTTCGATTCAAATCCATTCCAATGCAATCATTGGAAATTCTGGTTATTTTCAAAACCATTTCAAATCCAATTTATTTATTAAAAATAAATAGAATTATAATTCTAGTTCAAAACTAGTTCATTTCGATAAAAATCTATTTTTATCTTTTCAAATATGGAGTTTTTCATCCCAATTCTTCACAAATCATTTCTTATGATTTTACACAAATTATTACTATTTTTAATAATTTTATCAAGGCCCGTACAATCGATTTCCATCAATGGCCATCGAACTGCACTTATAGCAACCTTTTTCAAATTTGATTTGGACATAATTCCAAATCCAACCGTCAGATTTCAAATTTCTAATATACGTTAGAAAGCTCTTTTCGATACGAGCCCAACGGTTCTGGTTTTAGGAGAATCCGATGGTCGGGTTTCCCGTAATATCCGTTCGAAGTCAATGGTCGAAATTCGCTAACTGCCGCGGCGCGACGCGTTCTATTCAGGCCATTATATTATATATAATACATATAATATATACTTCGTCGATTTCCTTTCGAAACGAATTTTATAAATCGTTTTAAATTCATTTTCAAAACGTTTTCAACTTCATATTCAATTTCAAATCAAAATTGAATATTCCAATATAAATTCGTTTTAAATTCATTTTCAAATCGATTTCAATTCAAGTTGATTTCTAATTCAATTTCAGTTCGTTTTCAATTCAATTTCAATTCGAATTCATTTATATTAAATTTCAATTCGAATTCATTTCTATTCAATTTAATTCGAATTTCAATTCTTTTCAAAATATCAGATTTTGAAATCACTTTCGATATTCATTACAGAATGAATAAAATCGATATAAATATCATTCACGTCAAAATGGCGTCAATCTAATCAACACGGCTTCATATATTCCTATTTTCAAATATTCTATTTCAAATATTTCTATTTCAAATATTTCTATTTTCAAATATTTCTATTTTCACATATTTCTATTTCGAAACTGGAATGAGGCCCAATTAATTACCATATAATGTTAATTATATGGATTTTCTACAACACATGTATCTATCAACAACGATGAATAATCAACCATCATCCAAAGTGCATTATACACTGTATAAGCATCAAATATAGATATTCAACGCTTATAGCAGCCTGTCAATCAATCGATCGACATACAACTAAACAATCGGGATTAGTGTACGTCGAATATCATCCCAATACCCGTGTGGAGTTTCAAACAATCAAACCCAGATTTTATTTGTGCAGTTGGGCGATGTGTAAAATTTATCGTCCCAATCAATATCAGTCAAATGTGTGTATATAAACAAATCGTTCGATTTGTTTATATTAATTTATTTCATTTCATATAAACGTTAAAAATTCTATTTTCAACTATAAAATATTTTTAACTATATAAATATTTTATTTCATTTCACATCACATCACACAATCAACTACACATCAAAATCAAACAACCAAGCATACAAGCCGTCCATGGTCTGTGGACGACGGGTGTCGGGTGCTACTAAACACCGTCTGCATCCTAGTATATTTTTATAACTAGAAAAATAAAATTAAAGATGAGAAGTTCTCACTGATTAGCTAATCCAATCCCACGACTCTTCTTATGTAGAAATCTTCGTCGTTCTGGCCTCTTGTCACTTTCTTCGCCCGTATTCTCTACATATGTAAAAATCGAATTTTTACCTCGCTATTCGATATATAAAAATCGAATTTTTACTTCGCTACTCAATATATAAAAATCAAATTTTTACTTAGCTATTCAATATATAAAAATCGAATTTTTACTTCGCTATTCAATATATAAAAATCGAATTTTTACTTTGCTATTCAATATATAAAAATCGAATTTTTACTTAGCTATTCAATATATAAAAATCGAATTTTTACTTCGCTATTCGATATATAAAAATCGAATTTTTACTTCGCTATTCAATATATAAAAATCGAATTTTTACTTTGCTATTCAATATATAAAAATCGAATTTTTACTTAGCATTTCAATATATAAAAATCGAATTTTTACTTCGCTATTTCATATATATTTTCGACGCTTCATTCTATATAAAAATTATATTTTTATATTTCTACTTCATATATAAAGATCGAATTTTTATCATCATAACTATATAAAAGATTATATTTTTATACTTCTACTATAATAAAAATTATAGTTTTAATATTTTTACAATATAAAAATTCCATCGTTGATATTTTTACAATATAAAAATCCTATCTTTTATAGTTCTACACTATAAAAATCCTAACCTTTAAATAAAATAAAAATAAAATAATAAAAAAGCAGTTTTATTCCTAATTAAAATCAGGGAAAAGAAAGAAAAATAAAAATAATGCAAATAATTAAATAAAAAACTCACAACGTTCATCGACTGAGGGGGGGGTCGGAGTTGGGCTGAGGAGGGGCGCAGGGGTGCCAATGCCTGGATGGCGGCGTTATTGGGGGTGGCGGTGATTCAATTCAACAGAGGAGGGAGACGCGAGCGCAAGGAGGAGGAAGGAGGTGGAGAAGCGGAGGTGGTCGAGTTGTGGCGGCGCTCCACCTGAGGAGGGAGCGGCGGTGGCCACCTGCGACGGTGGGAGGCGACGGGGAGGGCGATTTAGGGTTTGCGCGTTTTTTTTTATTTCAATCTGAACGGGAAGGAGAAAGGTAAAGGGGAGGGCTAATTATAATAAATATTTTAATTATTTTATTATTTAATTGTCTACTTAAAGTTGACTTTTCTTTCGAACTCAAATCGAGACCCAACGACTGTCGTCCATAGCGTATTACCCCCTTTCCGAACACAATGGGATATGTTTCGTAAGCTGATTCGACCATTTCAATCAGTTTCCGTCAAAATTAACATATAACTCTATATATTGAATTTGAACGCGCATTTCAATTTACCAGGGTCACACACGTACTCTAAAAATTCCCGAAAAATATTTTCTTGCTTCGTATTGACGATACGGTCCTAACAAAACTAGTTTCATTGAATTCTGAGACTGTTTGAAAAACGGCCATTTTCCAGTCGATTAAAATCAGTTGAAACCGGTCAAACGCGTTTTCCTTTGCCACGCTCACATATTGATTCAAAAAATTATGAAATTTGAAACCTAGCAATAATTTGACATCCCGGATCCAACAAAAGTGGTTTCGTCGAAATCCGAGGTCGTTTGCAAAATTCCCATTTTTAAGGGCCTGAATTTCATAGCGACTATTCAGAAATTTCAACTGGACATATCTTTTGATTCCCGCTATGAAATTTCAATTTTTCGGATTCGTTGGAAAGATATTCTCTATTAGATTCTATTATTTTTGGTTTCACTAAAATACGGTTTATTTTGAATCCTGTATATTCATTTGAAGTTTGAAATCGAAAAATCGAACTACCGCGCCATTTTCAATTCCTTTTATAAATTAAAATAATTATTTATATTCTAACGACGAACTATATAAATATATTCGTTCGAATTCTATTCAAAATAAATTTCTCGTCGTTATTATTTAAAATAATTCATTTTAAATAATCAAAATTCGCTAAAATTGCCAAAATAAAAATTTTAAACTGGCCCAGATTTCCGGGTTATTACACTCCTTCCCGTGTTATACTAAGAATTACTACTTAGTTTTACTGACTAAGATTTACCACTTAGTTTCCAGAATCGTTGTTTTCTTAACTAAGGTTTACAACTTAGTTCTCTTTCCCGTCAATTTGGATTGGTTAAGTGTCATTAGTCAATTCAAGCCAACTTAACCTTCTTTATTCATCATGTTAAACTGGTTAAGTGTTATCAGTAATTCATGTTGACTTAACCCCACCACAAACCAAGTTATATTGGTTAAGTGTTTCTTATTACTTAACCCTACCCATTCACCCTGTATTGGTTAAGTGTTCCTTTTTAACTTAACCTTGCCCGTCTGTTTTAACTAACATGTTATTAACGGTTAAGTATTATCCCTTCATGTTTTACACTTAACCCTATTACTTTATCACAATCTGATGGTTAAGTGTTCAAGTTTACTTAACCCTACGGTCTAGCCCAGCTAACACATCAAATTGGCTAAGTGTATTAAATCTTACTCAACCCCAACCTCTAGTCTAGTTAACATGTTAATTTGGCTAAGTGTTTTCTTAGTTACTTAACCCATACAAATCTGGTCTTGTTACCATAAGTTTGGTTAAGTGTCCCTATGGACTTAGCCCTCCCATTCTAGCTTGACTGTGTTAAGTTGGTTAAGTGTTTCTATAGACTTAACCCTCCCATTCTAGCTTAACTGTGTTAAGTGTATGTATGAACCTAACCCCACCCACCGGTCTAGTTATCATGTTGAATTGGTTAAGTGTCTTAGTTAACTTAACCCTACCATTCTTGTTCTAGCTTTAACTAAATAAATTAAAGCCGCGACCACTCACATTAGACAGATATTGTTGCGATTACTAGATGTGCCGGTTGGTTCCGGGCAGATTTACATCGCAACTCAGTCTAACCTCGGGTTAGGCCTATTCGTATTTTCTAGTTCAAAGGGTTTTGATTAATTTTCAAATCAGGTTTTGAAAGTAACCATCCCGTCCGTCGGATCAGTTAGGGATAGCCAGGGAGAGCAGGAAACTTGTATTTTCCAAACCCAAGCCTAGACACTATCCTCTCTGTCACCCTAGAACGTTCTGGCGTGTTATTAAAAGAGATGTCGTTAAGAAACCTTTAATTTGCCTAAATTTACATTTCTCATTTAGGACAAATTCTATAAGTAAATCATTCCTAGTTTACTTATTTCCTAATTCCTCTTTTAATGTAAATTGTCAACATTTATTCTTACGGCCCATTTGCCCCTTTATATCATATTTATGCCTTTCGGTATGTGAACTATACCAAATTAAATGTCACTAACCATGATTTTGCTAAACCTGACAAGTACTCCCAATTATGGCCTATTTCAAATTTATGCCAATATACTTATCATGCCAAATTAGCTAATCCAATTCTGATTTACATTCTAATTACGGTTCATGTCAAACTAGACTTATTATTCTAGTTCACAATTCATGTAAATGCTAGATTTACAAGTCAATACTAGATTCAAATTACACATCCTATAATTCATGTCAAATTTATCCAATTTGCATTCTTATGAACATGCCATAATGCGTGTTCCCAATTTATGCAAATTTCCAAGTTTTAAAACTACGTTTCTAGTAAATTTCATATTTTCCCCAAATCGTATTCCCACGGTTCGTATAATCGTGATTCAATCTAGATTATAGATAAATCTAGATTCGTAGAAAATAGGGAATGAACCAAAGATGCTATGAAAAAGGATGGACATAATAACTGGCATAAAAAGGTTTGAATAACGACGTAGGTTCAAGAACATGGGTAGACCTAACTTAATAGGTAAATTCCCAAGGTCTAAAACCAAGAATAGACATAATAGAGACGTAGGTTCAAGAATATGGGTAGACCTAACTTAATAGGTAAATTCCCAAGGTCCAAAACCAAAGAAAACCAAGAACAGACGGAAAAGATAACCGGGTTTAGACCCAATTTCATAGTCACCAAATTTAAGCAACACTTTCCTAGTCATGAATCATAGGTGTTTAATCACAGTTGTCCTTGTTATGTCATAGGCAGCAGTTTATGTTTTCTAATCAAAGGCATAGGCTTGTGTTCATAATCTAGAAATAATTCTCATAGTCACAGTCGCAGTCATAGGCAATGTTCATAGTCATAGGCAATGTTCATAGTCATAGGCAATGTTCATAGTCAAAGAGGCATATGGTTTTAAGGTCCATAGTTTCATAGTCACAGTCTCATTTGTCCTCGAATCATAACAGTTCTTAGTTAGGTCCAAGAGTATAAGCACAGATTCGAATAGAGAGAGAGAGATTTGGCATATTCTTTTATTCCTTTAATTTCATGTCACGAACAGAGAAAAACGTTCAAATCTAAAAAGTAACCGACTTACATAGATTAGATTAGAATAGAAAGATGGCGATGCTATGATTCGTGTGACGTTGCTCGAAATCGTTTGAGGTAGCCTTTGATTCTCATTCTGAAGCCTTAATCTTGATTCGAATCTCTTCTGGACAACTTGAGCAGCATAACCTTGTCTTGGATTTTCGTATTACTTTCTTATTTTTATTTATTTATATATATTTTCTCAGAGGCAGAATAAGGATAGAAAAGAATTTGTGAATAGAGAAGGAGTCTAGGGCTGTTTATATAGTGTAGAAGTCAACGAATCTGGTCAGAATGGCGTCCGGATACAGAGAAACGAATCAGGTTCAGAAAGCTGGAAAAAGCGGGGGGGGGGGGGGGGGTCGACCCCTAGGTCGACTACCCAGTCGACCTGGGTGACCCAGGTCGACTACCCAGTCGACCTGGGTGCCTTGGGCGGGAAAATTCCCGCCCAGCCCAATCTGGGTCCGATTTTGAATTCTGTTTTGAAATTTGAACTTCGCTGAATCTTCCGAAGGCCATATCTTCCTCATACGGACTCCGATTTACGCAAACTCGGACTCGTTTTCATGCAGAATTCCGAGACGAATGCAATGGCGCAGCCCGTTTCCTTGATTTTGATTTTAAAATTTAATTCTGCCTTGATTCGTCAATCTTAGTGTTACAGAATTATGGGGTGTTACATTCTCCCCCACTTAAAAGGATTTCGTCCCCGAAATCTTCAAGTTAGGAAGAATGTGTCCTACCATCCCATCACCCATCTACTCAACCATTCAATCACAGGCATTCATTGTCCTTAAAAGATTTCTAATGCTTTCATGTTCATATGCATAGTGTGTGTATATGTCCTTCTCTAGTGCAAAAATCAGGCGGTCTACTGATTCAGTTGACCTCCTTAATGCGAATTATGTCAGTGCCATGCGTCCAATCATGTATGCAAGCATCCCTAGTTTTGTAAATACTACATCCGTGCATAGCCATTCATCCATATGCAACATCCATATGATACCATATCAATTTCAACTTGCAAACAAATACATATCTGTAAATGCAATATGAAAGCGTCTGAACTGATCTAGTGCCTAATACATATGCATATGCATTCACGAGCAACCATTAGCAACTACTTGCAACCACCAACCATAACATGTTTCAAATACATGTTTACATCCATTGGCTTCTACCTAAGGATCGAAGATACTACCTGGAGGATATACTTTGGAAAGAGAGAAACGATTATGCGCAAAGCTCCTACAGAAAAAGAAATCAAGAATGCACCCTTAAGGAAAAGGGTATGATGCTAGTATCTAGCCTTCTTGAGCTTTACTCCACTGTATCTTCACTAATTTAACTTCACGATTTGTGAAGTTCCTGATCTCCATTTCCAAAATAAACAGATGTTAACTATGATACCAAGTGTACAAACCAAGATGGTTTGAGGTCTCTCCTCTTAGCTTATCCATCACGCCATAACTATAAGGGTCGAAGGTTACTACGTGCTTTTTAGAGTGCCTGTCACAACTATTCATCTCTCACGCAAACCATCCTAGTCGAACTCGACATTCCTCAAGTACAAGCCCCAAAGGCCTAAACCAATATCAGACAAGAACCCAAGGAATATCTCCTCCTAATTTAGATGATCTTCGTGAGATGATATAAGCAAACTCGATAGCTATTCTCAAATCCCTACTAACCAAAAATAAACTGGTCGGACCACCAATTGGATTTGAGACTCTAGTGGGATCTTTCTACTATACAAGTGCTATGGTGTAGAGACTCAACTATGGGAGTGGATATGAACAAATGCGAAGTACTAAGACCAAAGGGAAAAGTACGAACAGCAAAACTAGGCTCTTCCAACAGAACTTTACTACCCTTCTCCTAGGTTCGCTTGGGGGTGAAAGTATGTACTTGCCCTTCTGAAAATCTTGTTCCTCGTTCTTGCCCTTATCCTTAATTATATGTCCTATCATACCCTAGTAAAGATACTTCCTCTTGTCTTAGGTTTTATAATTCCTTCCTCCTTTGTGAGCTAAATCTACATCCATGAATTCCTCATCCTAGGGTTATGCTCCTTTTCCAAACTCCTCATCCCCTTCCGTGTGTAATCATGTTGACAAATCTCTCAAAAGCTGCTTCCATCGTACAGAAAACCCTATAAGCCTGAAAGAAAACTGGTCGTAGGTGAAACAACTACGGCTATGGAAGGAAGTCGGGCACTACTTTGCCCTTCGATGAGGTTACCTCCCAGAGAGCCAGGAGCCCCAGAGACTCAAGGAAGAAGGATCCAAAAAGAGGAAGAGAAGATAGTGCGTATGGCTTTGGGGAATATGCCTTTAAAATAAATCTTTTCTTTTTGAAAATGCTTCTTTTAAAACCGTTTTGAAAATAATTTTTCAAATCCTTTATCTGATCTGGTAACCTTCAGCTCTGATACCACGTGTAACACCCCCACGTCCGTTAGTGTCACTCACAAAGGGAATGCACTAAGTTCTGTGGAGCATTTAGGGTAAAAGATGCAGATAAATTACAAGACAGACAGAAATTAAACAGCGGAAAATAAAACTTTGCTTTATTGATAAAATAGTTTGTACAATGATTTCTTTACAATATCAGAGTATCATCTGTCTTACAAAATTAAGAAGCATAAAAATAACATTTATATTCCCCGATTTTAGCAAGAGCCAGCCATAGCATCTGGAAAGAGAATCCAAGCAAACTTTGACAAATCTTCAAGCTGGGAAAGAGTGGCATTCCAACTTAACCTGAGCTATACTATTCCCTCTTCTACTACCTGGGGGGGGGGGGGAACGGAAACAAGAAGACGAAAGAAAAACATAGTCAGACATAAAGCCTGAGTAAGTTCAGTGACTTCTAGCATGTGAACATGAAAAAACAAAACGACATGAATTAACTGAATACAAGATTACACCATGATGATAGGGTTGGCCAAGATCAGACAAGACTAACACAAGATATGCTAAGCTAAGATAAACTGGATATGCTCTAATACTTTCGTTGTTTCGCTATCTCCTTGTTATACGGGTTTCTATATCTCTGCACCGCCTAACTAGTGCCCCAACTAGTAACGATAACGTGATCCCAATCCCTGTAGTTTCCATTGCCTTCAGGTATACATTTATTATTTGTTACCTAGGTCTAATCTAGGGTTTTCTACCAAGTGCCTTCTAGATTCAACTAGAGTTTACGCTATCTGCTGAACGCTTCTCGGATTCAGGATTTATGCCACCTGGTTCCACTAGGGATTATGCTACCTGTCGAACGATGCCCCCAAGTCTAGGACACACTACCCAGGGTGGTATATGTTCCTATACTTCCCCACGCATGTATCGCGAATCGT
This sequence comes from Allium sativum, assembly GCA_030737875.1. NCBI lineage: Eukaryota > Viridiplantae > Streptophyta > Magnoliopsida > Asparagales > Amaryllidaceae > Allium > Allium sativum. Next base: position 440,799,202 of record CM060912.1, read on the forward strand.
TATCGTTTGTCTAGATGCACATATCCTGTAATGTGCGGCCCAAGTCCTGTGGCAGGGCAAATCAAGGAACACAGAACTCAGTCGGGAGCTTTCAGATATCTGCCGATGCAGATGCTAAGGTCTGTTTTTATTCCAGTGGCTATGGTCCCACTTGACCCCTCCCTCAACAAATGAAAGGCAACCTTGAAAAATGAGAACTATACGCAGGACCCCTATGCCCCACTAACCTATGGCCATCCTCACCCATAACTAGATAGCAAGTATATGGTCTTTTGGAGTTCTCCGCCTTTCCGCTTCACGTATCTCGATTGACTCAAGATGGATGGTAGACGACGAGTTGCTATCACAGGGCTACCGTCTTCTCGTCGAATCATGCTGGTCCATCCTGGTCTTTAGGTTGCCATGTATTGCAACTAAGGCATACCCCTGGTTCTTCTACGCAGACCTTAACCTCTGTGAGCCCAGGAGGATCATCTGCAGCCTCATAGAGGGATACCAAGAGTACCCTCACGTCCCCTCGAAGCCTAGAGCTTCGTAACCCAATTCGTTGGAGCCTCCTTTTTACTCAGACGAACATTCGCTCCTTCTCGTGTTATACTAAGAATTACTACTTAGTTTTACTAACTAAGATTTACCACTTAGTTTCCAGAATCGTTGTTTTCTTAACTAAGGTTTACTACTTAGTTCTCTTTCCCGTCAATTTGGACTGGTTAAGTGTCATTAGTCAATTCAAGCCAACTTAACCTTCTTCATTCATCCTGTTAAACTGGTTAAGTGTTATCAGTAATTCATGTTGACTTAACCCCACCACAAACCAAGTTATATTGGTTAAGTGTTTCTTATTACTTAACCCTACCCATTCACCCTGTATTGGTTAAGTGTTCCTTTTTAACTTAACCTTGCCCGTTTGTTTTAACTAACATGTTATTAACGGTTAAGTATTATCCCTTTATGTTTTAGACTTAACCCTATTCCTTTATCACAATCTGATGGTTAAGTGTTCAAGTTTACTTAACCCTACGGTCTAGCCCAGCTAACACATCAAATTGGCTAAGTGTATTAAATCTTACTCAACCCCAACCTCTAGTCTAGTTAACATGTTAATTTGGCTAAGTGTTTTCTTAGTTACTTAACCCCTACAAATCTGGTCTTGTTACCATAAGTTTGGTTAAGTGTCCCTATGGACTTAGCCCTCCCATTCTAGCTTGACCGTGTTAAGTTGGTTAAGTGTTCCTATATACTTAACCCTCCCATTCTAGCTAAACTGTGTTAAGTGTCTGTATGAACCTAACCCCACCCACCGGTCTGGTTATCATGTTGAATTGGTTAAGTGTCTTAGTTAACTTAACCCTACCATTCTTGTTCTAGCTTTAACTAAATAAATTAAAGCCGCGACCACTCACATTAGACAGATATTGTTGCGATTACTAGATGTGCCGGTTGGTTCCGGGCAGATTTACATCGCAACTCAGTCTAACCTCGGGTTAGGCCTATTCGTGTTTTCTAGTTCAAAGGGTTTTGATTAATTTTCAAATCAGGTTTTGAAAGAACCATCCCGTCCGTCGGATCAGTTAGGGATAGCCAGGGAGAGCAGGAAACTTGTATTTTCCAAACCCAAGCCTAGACACTATCCTCTCTGTCACCCTAGAACGTTCTGGCGTGTTATTAAAAGAGATGTCGTTAAGAAACCTTTAATTTGCCTAAATTTACATTTCTCATTTAGGACAAATTCTATAAGTAAATCATTCCTAGTTTACTTATTTCCTAATTCCTCTTTTAATGTAAATTGTCAACATTTATTCTTATAGCCCATTTTCCCCTCTATATCATATTTATGCCTTTTGGAATGTGAACTAAACCAAATTAAATGTCACTAACCATTATTTTGCTAAACCTGACAAGTACTCCCAATTATGGCCTATTTCAAATTTATGCCAATATACTTATCATGCCAAATTAGCTAATCCAATTCTGATTTACATTCTAATTACGGTTCATGTCAAACTAGACTTATTATTCTAGTTCACAATTCATGTAAATGCTAGATTTACAAGTCAATACTAGATTCAAATTACACATCCTATAATTCATGTCAAATTTATCCAATTTGCATTCTTATGAACATGCCATAATGCGTGTTCCCAATTTATGCCAATTTCCAAGTTTTAAAACTACATTTCTAGTAAATTTCATATTTTCCCCAAATCGTATTCCCATCGTTCGTATAATTGTGATTCAATCTAGATTATAGATAAATCTAGATTCATAGAAAATATGGAACGAACCAAAGATGCTATGAAAAAGGATGGACATAATAACTGGCATAAAAAGGTTTGAATAACGACGTAGGTTCAAGAACATGGGTAGACCTAACTTAATAGGTAAATTCCCAAGGTCTAAAACCAAGAATAGACAGAATAGAGACGTAGGTTCAAGAACATGGGTAGACCTAACTTAATAGGTAAATTCCCAAGGTCTAAAACCAAAGAAAACCAAGAACAGACGGAAAAGATAATTGGGTTTAGACCCAATTTCATAGTCACCAAGCATAAGCAACACTTTCCTAGTCATGAATCATAGGTATTTAATCACAGTTGTCCTTGTTATGTCATAGGCAACAGTTTATGTTTTCTAATCAAAGGCATAGGCTTGTGTTCATAATCTAGGAAATAATTCTCATAGTCATAGTCACAGTCATAGGCAATGTTCATAGTCAAAGAGGCATATGGTTTTAAGGTCCATAGTTTCATAGTCACAGTCTCATTTGTCCTCGAATAATAACAGTTCTTAATTAGGTCCAAGAGTATAAGCACAGATTCGAATAGAGAGAGAGATTTGGCATATTCTTTTATTCCTTTAATTTCATATCACGAACAGAGAAAAACGTTCAAATCTAAAAAGTAACCGACTTACAGAGATTAGATCAGAATAGAAAGATGGCGATGCTATGATTCGTGCGACATTACTCGAAATCGTTTGAGGTAGCCTTTGATTCTCATTCTGAAGCCCTAATCTTGATTCGAATCTCTTCTGGACAACTTGAGCAGCATAACCTTGTCTTGGATTTTCGTATTACTTTCTTATTTTTACTTATTTATATATTTTCTCAGAGGCAGCATAAGGATAGAAAAGAATTTGTGAATAGAGAAGGAGTCTAGGGCTGTTTATATAGTGTAGAAGTCAACGAATCTGGTCAGAAGGGCGTCCGAATACAGAGAAATGAATCAGGTTCAGAAAGCTGGGAAAAGCGGGGGGGGGGGGGGTCGACCCCTAGGTCGACTACCCAGTCGACCTGGGTGCCTTGGGCGGGAAGATTCCCGCCCAGCCCAATCTGGGTCCGATTTTGAATTCTGTTTTGAAATTTGAACTTCGCTGAATCTTCCGGAGGCCATATCTTCCTCATACGGACTCCGATTTACGCAAACTCGGACTCGTTTTCATGCAGAATTCCGAGACGAACACAATGGTGTAGCCGTTTCCCTTGATTTTGATTTTAAAATTTAATTCCGCCTTGATTCGTGAATCTTAGTGTTACAGAATTACGGGGTGTTACAGATGATCAGAGTAGTTGTGTCATGAGGTTTCGACCGGATTTCAATCTATTGCACGATAATGGTGACGAATCATGGTCGGGACCCTAAAGGTTGGCGAAGGTGGTCGGAGCGGCGCTCAGATCTGGAGTGGTGCAGTGTCGTATTACCATCAGAGGTAGCGGAATTTGGGAATTATTCATTCTTCGGTCAAGGGCGAACTGTGACGCAAATGGAAGAAGTCAAGGGACCTGGTCGGGGCGAGTGGTGGTCTTAATGGCGCGATTTCAGGGCGGCGGTTGGGGTCGGACGTAGTTGATCAGAGGTGGCACAGCAGTCAACGTTGGGGAAGATGTTGGCCAGAGCCTTATCAAAGTGGGAAGGAACTAATCGGCGTAGCTAACCTTCGTTTAATCAGTTAATGTCCGGGTTTAATTATATCAAGGTAATTAAGGGATTTTAAATTAATTATTAACTTAGATTTAGTAATTGTTTAAATTTTTTAAACTTGTAATAACTATAACGATTGCATACACACACAAAATTACATGAAATAGGATCCGTTGGGATTGTATGAGCGAAGGCTACACTGCTAAGCTAGTTCGGAGGGATACGGAAGCAACTGGAATTTTATATAATTTCAAACACTCATTTGAATTGTATAAATCTACTAGAACCGTCAATCGAAATAAAAAAGGTGAGTTATCTCACTCTATTTGAAATACTAAGATGTGATAAAATTCATATTCGTGGTTGATAGTATAAATTGGTTGTTTGGGTGCCTTGGATGCTATTGGTTTGATATTGGTTGACATTAATTATATTTACGTTATTTGAAATGCACTGGATGAAATTTCTATTCATATATTATTATAAAATGTTATAATGAGTTGTGATGTAGGGAAGAACAGGTTGGAGGGATCCAACCAGATTCCTCAAATATTATGTATAATGTTTGTTATCATATTGTTATATATGAACAGTAAAATGGTAAGTGACATTGAAAACCTATTTGGATGTTAATGTTGAATTGGAATTCAACGTTACTGTGATTTAATCAATAGACGGTATTGATTAAGGGATTGGCAGCAGATAACTTAAAATCCACCTTTTTATTAAAACATTTATTTTTCGTAAGACAAATCAATGTTTTTAAAGTTATAAACTTATTTTATAACTGAGACAAAGTTTTAGATTTATTTTTATATAAAAGTAGAAGTCTTTGAAATAAATAGATATTTATAAATTGGTTTCATATAGTATTTTGGAACGATTATATAATAATAATTTTACGTTTAATTTTTTTTATAAGCAAACGAAGCAGTGATTAACCTACGGGCAATTAATTTGGATAATTGTTTTGAGAAACAATTGAGCAATATTATTAGATTAATTATATTAATCTAGGAATAAGAAGAAACCGAAATCAGTTAACTGATGATGTCAAGTGATTAGGTCATGTGTTTTAATTGAAATTTGTCATTATATTAATTTGTCTTTAATTAATCTGATGAAACAGTTTAATAAATAATTGTTTAAAATTCAATAAGATTTTTTAAATATAATTTACTTCTTAACGATGTTTAAAGATTTATTGATAATCATTAATATAGTAGTTATTGTTTAATGATTCTAATAAGTGGTTAACCACTCTATTTTAAATGAAGTAAACTATCTTTAAATGATGAATCAACTATGTTTAAGGTGATTATTTCTTATAATGAAGTTTATTTAAGAAGAAATCGAGTATGTCGTGAGGTTTAGTAAATTTTTGAAAGAATTTAAGAAGGGATTTTATAATAAAGTCAAAGATTATAAACGAAGTTTTAAAATAGATTTGAGCTAATGCAATGAGTTTAAAATGAATATTTTATTGGGTAAAAGAGACTTGAAATGAAAAGAAGGTTTCCAGGATGCAAAGGAAATGCTTATCAGATTTTGGTAAAGTAATGGATTAATGAATTGTAATATAAATTAAATTTACGACGAGATGTTAAATGGTTTTGGCTAAAGAAACCGTTAAATGGATTTTGTTCATAAAATCAAAGAAAATAGTTTCGTAATATGTTGTAGTATTGGTAAAATACGTTATCAGACAATAATCCAGTATATGAATGGAATTTTTGTAAAGAGGTTTATAGCGAAAGGTTGGTATTTTAGTAAAAATGGTGTAAACGGCATATGTTTTTCTTTAAAAAATGTTATGGTTTATAAAACCATAGTTTAAGTAAAATATAAAATAAAGATTTGGTTGACATTATAAGTAATATTGGTTTTGAGTTACGAACTCTTTTCTAACTCAAGAAAAGCATGTTGTCGATCAAGGTCCGAGAGAAAAATAGAATACCCTAAATTGAATGGCTTCACTATTATTGAGGGATGGTAATAATTTGTAATGGTAAAGGATATTGAAATGGGATTATTATTTCTAAAAAGAATATTGCAACTTATCTGCACGGTCGTAAAATAAATTTGTTGGGTTTAAAATAAACAATGTATAATTTAAAATTGTTTATCCCAAGTTGAAGCGTAATTATATTTATATCATTTTGATAAATGTATAGTACTATTTTCTAGAAAATGGAATTTGTATGTTTTGAATACACTTATTCAACGTAGTAAGTAAACGGCTAGTGTTTTTCCAAAGAATTGGAAAAGAATAAATTGGTTTGGAAACGAAAGTAAATATTTGGAATTTAATCGTATTTCCATAAGTGTCAGTACTAAAGCGAAATCTTCGAGGATTGAAGTTTGGTAAAACCATTTCAGTTTATATAATAATAAATATGTCGCTCAACATTGTTTAGGGTCGTATAAAAATTGATAATTGTATTTATACCATTGAGAAAATAATATATCGATATTTTTCTGAAGCAAAGAAAGGATAAGGGAGATTTTGAAGAATATAAAGTAACGTTTCCAAGATAAAGGAAATGGAAAGAGTTTTTACGAAATTATAGCGATATTTCTGAAGTAAAGGAAACTAAGTGGAGTTTGGTAAACATGTTATTTTGAAAATTTAGAAGAATTATTGTTTCCAAATGACGAAACAAAGAGATTTGTCAAGATAAGAATATATAATCGATTTTTAAGAATCGGTGAATAGTTTAATAAATAGTTTTAATTAAAAGGTCGGAGCTGCTAATAAACTTGACCGTACTGTTCGAATTGATAGCCCATACCCCGACTATCAATGAAATACCATTCTTGGACTTTTGACGTGGTGTTTCAAAGAGACCGGGATGGGAACTATACCCAAAACCACTTCGAACCAATGTTGCGTTTGAAACTAACCTATAGAAATACGTATAACGATAACACATTGAAGACCGTAGATCTTCATAAAACTGAAGAACTACTTATAATCTCTTATTAGCTCCCAAAGATACATTGTGATTCTGTCGTGGTTGTAATCTTTGGATTGCAAGGACTGCTTGCTACTGATCCTTAGGGTGATTCCTATATAGGATGCGGTAGGTGTGTGCCTTCGGTTCATCCTGTTATTGGATGACTTGTATGGACGAATGTCTGACAGAGTATTTCCTAAGTGTCACGTACATTGATTTTTACAAATATACCAAGTTTTGTGGTGGAGAAGACACCTTCTCTTAGCTTAACACCCGAGTATATTTATGGACGTCAATTAGTGATTTGAGGGATCTGATGATATGGAATTCAAAGTTAATGAGATGTTCTATGAAAAGGTAAATCATGACCTCAAGCCCGATCAACTAGGAAATGACATAAATCGTGCAAGCAGCATGGCTATGTACGTCATTACCATTAAGGTGTATTGTCACCATTAGCGAAACTTCATTTATTCTTCATTTGTTTTTGTATCTCCATGTAATACAGTGGCTGCAGCAGTAGAGTGACAATATTTTTGATACACTCAAGTCGAATGAGTGGTCGGCTATAAGTGGCCGGGTTGCAACATGTTCTTGTTGAACCCTAGTGTATTTCTCTTTAGAGGAACACTTTCAGAAGGTGGTCCCATATCTATTCATAGTTGGAAATACAATCTCCAATAAGTGCCATGCGGTTTAGATTATATATTAAGTATGTAGAGCATGAGATGCAAGCGTTTTGCTAGATGGTTATTTATTTGTGATTTGATAGGCATTATTATAATATCACTGGGTTTGACATATCAAAAATATTTTGAGTTATCGTAAGGTAAAAATTGTCCGTGTTTATGAGTGGACTGGTCTTACGAATATCCTTTTCTTTTAAAGAATTTTCTAAAGTTAAGCAAATTGGTTATTGTATGATTTTTATCGCTGAAAGTCTTCCAAACTGACAATCCGTGTGATTTGCGTGTTGCAAATGAGCTCAGTCAGACCGAGTACATTTCCAAGTTGCATTAGGATTTTGTTTATAGCTTCAAGAGGGAGCTGAAGTCGAGACGTAATTCCGTATTTTCTGGTAATAAGTTACTCCGCTGTGTGAGTTGTATGGATTTGATGTTGTACTCTGATATTATAATCATGTATATACAATTTTGTTTTAGGTAAAGTATTGTTGATATATTATATTTTGTCCATTCTATTGTGAGACACTGATCTTCTTATTCTTCAATTATGATATTTCTCTCTTTCTTTTCTCACCCTCTAATTTCTTTCTCCTAACTATCTGGTTTCCCGTGCAATTTGAGTTGACATGGGTTGTAATTAATTGACTCAAAGAGTATGGAAATTTGGGTTGTTACAATAATCTTATCTTCCCTACTTTTTAACTTTTGAGAAACGTCTTGAAAATATAATATTTTATTGAGATAAAGGTGATTAGTAATAATGATTCCAATAGTGTGCATGAACAATTGGTAAAGATGCGATGGAATAAGAATTAGGAGTACGCGACATTAGTTTGTAGAGAGTTGTAGATAGAGAGAAGGAGCGCTATAGTTGTCTAGATTCGGCGATGAGGACAGTTTTATGTCAAGTGGACATGGTCCCAGGCTCCTGAACCTTGTGGTTAGTCACATTTAGTCGTTGCATGTTTTCTTTTAGTGTGGATTTGCACTCCTATGTAGTATTCTGTTTTGTTGTGGAAAAAAGTAGAATATTTTAGTGTGATATTCTCTTTCCAGTTGTTCATGATGATCACTAGGAAAAAAAATAAAAACTTAGAATATTGTAAATAAAATAACTAATTTTTTTTAGAAAACAGCCAAGACAACAGCTGTAATATATGAGAACAATGAGGGAATATAAATTCTTCCAAAATAAGTTTGGGAAAATGAAAAAGAAATTCTTCATATGTGAACTGTGCTTGGAATAGAAAATAGGAGTTTTTGTAAGATTGACGAAAAAGGTTTCCAAGTATGGGGGAAAAGGTGTGTAAAAGTGAGGTGCAAAATACAAAATTTCCCACTTCCTCCCTTTTTCTTATATAAGAAATCAAATTCAGAAAATTAGATTTTTCTGAAATTCGTAAATTTAAAGTTGGTTAGCAGGGTTTGGATGCAAAAATTGGAAAAACTACTCTCTTATTCAGCAAAGGTATGGGAAAAAGGATGAAAAGTAATTTTTATTTTTAATTTATTGCATTCATGCAGAAATTTCAAGTATATTTAGGTTGTGTACATCATGTTTTCAAAAGATTTTTGAAAGAAAAGCACATTCATAGAGGAGTTACTGCGCGAATTTTTGTGATGCATTACACTTTGCACAAGTACACGAATGGTTGCAAAATTGGATGTACACGTGTCGGTTGTAAATTATGTGAGGGATTACATAATTTTACCTGTAACACCCCGAATTTCACTTAATATTAATGTTTAGTAATTAAAGAATAATTAATCTCAGACGTGAGAATTAAGGGAAACGGGTTGCGCCATTGTGTTCGTCTCAGAATTCTGGTTGAGATAGAGTCCGAGTTTGCGTGATTTGGACTTCATATGAAGAAGTTATGGCCATCCGAAGTTTCATAAAATTCAAAACAGATTTAAAATATTCAAATTTCAAATTTCAGAAGAGGCGGGAAAATTCCCGCCAGACAGAGGGTGTCGACACTAGGGTCGACATGGGTGTCGACCCCCCCCTAAGGGGTCGACCCATGTGTCGACCCAGGGGTCGACCCATGTGTCGACCCAGGGGTCGACCCCCCCGTCGGCCAGTTTGGCCTGGGTGCAGCCTGAAGGAGTTTGGGCTGTGTTTGGTGGCTTGTGACGAGATCTGACGGTTCTAACCTAATCTAGGGTTAATCTAAGGGCCTAAACTACATCCTAAATCTATAAATACACCCTAAGACTACCCTAATTCATACTAAAAATAGAAACAATGTCGTTATGCCGTCAAAATGCAACTTGAAGGAGCCTCCATCAAATTGTAGAAGAAGATAGCTTCTCAAATCAACTCCTAATCAACTCTAGCAACTAAATCTTCTTCATAGGAGTGCTAATCAACAGGTTTTGAGTTTCTATGCCTTTATCAAGCAATTGCTAAACTAATTATGATAGGATATAATGAGGTTATGGTTATGTATGTGGATCAATGCGAGTTATGTTATCATATGCTAAGTGTTCATGATGTTATGCAAGTTATGCAAGTCATATGCTATGTGTTCATGATGTTATGCAAGTTATGCAAGTCATATGCTAAGTGTTCATGAGGTTATGCAAGTTATGCAAGTCATATGCTATGTGTTCATGATGTTATGCAAGTTATGCAAGTCATATGCTATGAGTTCATGATGCTAGTTATGCAAATCGCTATGATAAACATTGATCCATTATGACACCATGTTATGCAAGTTTGGTGTTTGATTATATGCAAGTTCATATATGACATGTTATGCAAGTTTGGTGTTTGATTATATGCAAGTTCATATATGACATGTTATGCAAGTTTGGTGGTTGATTATATGCAAGTAACATGTGCAAGTTTACACCTTTGTATGTCATACATACATATGCAAGTTTACCCCTTTGTATGACATAAGTAGCTTATGCAAGTTACCCTCTTTATGACATATGTGATTCAAGCAAGTTTGGGTTGATTATTTATGCTAGTTGGGTTTGATGCTATGGTCATATATGTATGTTGTCACCTTTAAAACCCATGTTGATGCTAATGTTATGCAAGTTGAACCCATTGTATTTATGATGAATCTTCCCTTTTAAGTATGTCATGTTAGCGAATTACGTTGGGAACGATGGGGTTAATATTCATGTTAATAAAATGGTGTGAAGCTGGTATGATTATGCATACCATAAAGTGGATGGACATAATTAAGTCAATTATGTACATCGTTAAATTTGTAATTAATTAGGGATAATTAATACAAATTATGGGGGTGATTAATTAGGTGTAATTAATCGACTAAGACACGAGGTTGGACCCTTTTGTAGCATAAGACTGCCCGGAACCGACCGGCAAATCCAGCGGCTACAAATGATTGGCCCAATGTGAGAGGTCTTAGGCATAAACTAAATACGTGACAAGTGTAAAGACACGAGGTTAGACTCGGTTATGGCGTAAGGCTGCCCGGACCCGACCGGCAAATCCAGCTGCCATAAAAGATGGTCTAATGTGAGAGGTCTTTAGAACGGTTACATTCTTAATCAATTAAGAAACACTTAACCAGATAAGCATGTAGTGGGGCATGAGGGGTTAAGTGGGTGCCTTGGGTGGCATGTAGAAATCAAGTAAGTGCCTTGGGTTGCATGTGGAAATCTAGTGGGTTGCCTTGGGTGGCAATAGAAAATACGATTAGAATACTTAACCAAGTGGAAACATGTAATTAAACATGATTAAAGGGTTAAGTGGGATGCACTAGAAAAAGGGACAAGCTTAGGTGGGTAGCTTGTGGGGGCCCATTTCAACCAGTAACACATATGTATCTTATTGGGCTCGACCCATGTCGAGGACGGGACACGCGTACTGGGCTTGACTATAAGAGGCCAAAACGGGTTAGCGGTGGCAACGCAAGTCCAACGGGTTTCATATGCGTGTGTGGACCCGGGCTGGTAGGTAAGACGTTGTTGCATCGTGTAGGTATAAGCCGTGCACCGTTGATTGTATCGGGTTGCCACTTTGGGGAGTGATACACCCCACTGTGGGGCCAGCACGGGTATCTACAGTAGGGAGCCGATCGCTTGGGGAGTAGTGGGTACACCTAGTGGAGATAGGGGCAGACGGCACCTATGTAGTCAGCTAGGGGTACACGAAACTACTAGTTAAATTTTCTAAGTCCTTGGGTGGGATCAACCTTTAAGTAGGAATGACTGGTGTGGTGCAGTGTAGTAATTACCCTTGGGTGGGTAGATGCGTCTTTACCGATATCTTAGTTCTTCCTATGTCTAGTTGGTTGCTTAGTGTAGTCATTTATCCCCAGTCGTTACCGTGCCAAGTTTATATCATACCCTAATTACTTTAATGATTGTATTGTTAAAGTTATAGGGCTCACTCAGACTTATGACTGACCCCGTTGTTTTTATCTTTTTTTCCCAACCCTCAGGTTATCAGAGGGGGCCTAGCACTAGTGGGCTTTGATCAGATTGCTTTATCTATCTTTTGGAGCTTGGACTCTTGAAGTAAAGCTCGGTTATCTTTTCTATTATGGCTATTAGTATGTAGTGGGATTATGTACTTATGTTTTTATCAAGATGGATATTTTGTACTTGACTCTTGTTGGTTTTGAGATGTAACCAAACATGTTTACCTTCTGCTGCAATGAAATGATGTTTTAAATTTCAAGTATTACTTATATTTGTCTTGTTGTAATTTTTCTGTTCTATATTCACTTAAAATACTCCACCGAAGTTAAGGCATTCCCTTAGTGAGTGTCCTTAGCGGGTGTTGGGTGTTACATTACCCTTACAAAATTTCGGGGATGAAATTTCGTACAAGGTGGGAGAATGTAACACCTATCATTTTTAATAGTAAAAGTGATTATAATATTTCAAAAATAATTTATAATGGAAAACAAACATTTTGTGATTGTCAGAATTTGGCTATGAAACGTATACCATTACATTTATAATAATTTTCTAATTAATTTACATACATAACATGTTCCTCCGCATTTTTAACAATAAAAGTGATTATAATAATTATAAAAATAATTAATAATGAAAACAACGTTTTGGGATTGTTAGAATTTGGCTATAAAACGTATACCTTTGCATTCGTAACAATTTTCTGATAATGTAACATCCCGCATTTTTATCGGTTTGTATTTGAATATTTAAATCAGTTTAAATATTGAATTCGTAATATAAGTGGATTTATATATTAATTAAAACGTAGTTGAACGTATAAAAATATATATTAAATATAATTGAGCCCGTAATATCGCGATTGTTCATAATTTAACGTTTTGAACTTCAACTGAGCGTACAGGATCCGTTTTAGTTGGATTTCCTCGAAACAAGAAACATTCGAATCCCTTGAACCATATTTCTCTAATGGAAGTGAAAAATCGAAATTTCGGATTATATATTGTAAGTTATGTCCAAATTAAATATTCAGAAAAGGCAACGGCATATTCGTTTATGGCCATAATGGTTATTTAAATATATTTAAATATCGGATTTGAATTTGGACAACATTCTTTTGAGACGTAGTTATAACTTAATTTTTAGAATTTTACTATAATTTTTATTTCGTAAAATAAGCAACTTTTTATTTGGAGTATTTTGCACTCTATAACAACATTTTGGGGTTTCACAATATAAGTTAACCTACCGATATTATTATATTTTTGAGATAGTGGTACCTCGCTGGACACGACCGTGTTTTTATTTTTGTCCCCAGCCGCCCGGACATGAACAAGATTTACGTAATGCGGTACACTTAGTTTTTTGAAACATAAATATAAGTCTTCACGTCGAACATGCCTACGTCCCTAATGCTTCACGCCCAAGTTAAAGGGAAGTACCACCTACGCTCATCTAAAATGTACAACATCCCTACCCAAATACTTCACTGCGAAGAATACATAACCCACCCCGAAATCTAATACCTATACCTACATCTTCCTATAACTTAATGGATAAGTATTTGTTTTCATTTTCCCTGTACCTGTGTTATCCACTCTTATTTGTAAAATCAAAAGGGTATCGTATGATGCCACTTAGATTTTTGCTATTCTCCTTAGCCACTAAGGAAGGGTACAGCCACATTATAAATCATGAAATGAAAATGAAGTGAAAACTCAAGGAGAAAAGCCTACCCTAATATTAGACTAATGCACACCACCCAAATTCATGAAAACCTATACCCACCTGACTACGCTCCCTATTCCTTTGCAATGAAGGATTCACCATCTTTAAATATGAGCATATAGATCGTTTATTCTTCCCAAAATAAAAGACTCAGACAAATTCATGGCTTCCAAAAATTAAATAAATCAATTCAAAACAAACGAGACCAAATCGGAGACTATACTGGAGACATGAAAGTGTGAAGATGAAAGAGAGGGATAAGGCGCAGCTGCAACCGATTGAAAGAGGGAGGCCTGTGAGTGTGAAGTCATGAGGTTTGAGAGAGAATCACTTGCATGCATGTTAATGGGGTGGAACTTGTTCATTGAGGAGCCGGCGTTTGTATCAGTGAAGGAAGAAGATGAAAGTAAATATATGGGAAGGAAGTGGGGCGTTACAAGCAAATGGAGGGAGTATGGTCCAGATGTTCGGCAATGATAAATGTTGGGAGCGGGATTGCGAATACGTGAGAAATGGTAGGGTGGCATAGTACAAAATGGTCATATATATATATATATTAGTATAGAAAATATTGGAGAAGTAAGAAGATTCGATGATGAGAAATTAAACAGTGGCCATTGTTGTCAAGTATTGGAGATGAAGAGTTTGGTGTATATGGGGACGTGAGCACAAACATGGGGTTCAGTGATATTGGGGTGTAAAGGTTACTGTATGCGGTGATGGGCATTTTTGCCTGCGGTTTAAAACAACCGGAATGGTGAAATGATAATTAAATAGTGAGTTGATGTTCACCGGAGGAAGCGGTGCGTGTGTATTGAATGATGTAGTTGCGATTTTTACAAATAGGAAGGAGTGGGTCTATACCTTGGGCTTGTGGCGTGAAGCATGGAATATATACATGGCTATGGGAATTGATAGTAGCGTCCACATGGAGACAAGAGGGGGATTGCAGAAATGATTGGTGGCGTGGCATGTACAACGGCATGATGAAGAGCCGTGAGTTCATGTGAGCATGTTGCGAACTGTATGTGGGAGTGGGACTGTTTTTGTGATGGAAGTAGAAAGGCGGAGCACCAATCAAGTGAAACAAGTTAAGACTTCTGGATTTTCAACTCATTAAGCGGGACTGAGTATAGGATTATATTAAGTGGGACATGTGTGATACGGGAAAGTGATGGCAGGTGGAGTTGGTGCTAGTTCGTGATGAAAACTATCACAATGATCACTGTAGCTCTCACAAGCAATTCAGAAATCGCAAGGCCGGGGATAAATAGTGGTAGTATAGGCGTCGAGTTGGGAGTAATGATGGAATTGAAATGGACTCCAGTAATGGAGGACGACAGTCGGAGGCATTTGAAGATGGACAATATCCAACTGGTCGAAAAAATTGGAAGCTTGCAACTTTCTTTTGCTACATGAAAAGAAGAAGGAAAAGAAAAAGGTACAATCTACGAAATAGTGGAATGGTAAGCGGACAGGCTGTTCTTCTTGGTTTCGGAGGAGGGGCTTCTAACGGGCACAGATCCGAACAGACGCAAATCGCTATTTAACGGTTAACGCGCCAAGGTGCGTAAATTCACTGACTCTGTTCTATTTTAAAATATTGTAATTAGATTTAAATATTGATAAATAATGGTTGAATGCTGTGTAATGGTCGATTAGGTAGATTACAATCAAATTGGTTGAATGATATATATCGTTGCATATGTACACATCATTGGTTGGATACTGATTCCATCGATTATAATATTCCCTAGTATGGAATTAGTGTTAATTGTGTTGAATAACATCTATGGATGCATGAAACCGGTTAGAGGAATCCAACCAGATTCCTCAATATTTTGGATTCCTCAATATTTATATGTACTGTTTGTTTTATATTATCTATATATACACTATTTGAACCCAAATGACATTGAAATCCTGTGTGGATATTGATGTTGAATGGAAATTCAACATTTATTTTGATTAAATCAATAGACGATATCGATTAAGAAAGTGGCAACAGTCGACCATAAACCCATCTTTTTATTAAGAAGTTGATTGGCCGTCAGGCAAATCAACGAAGTTAAGTTATAAAAAAATATTTTTATAATTAAAGCGAAATCCAAGATTATAATAGAAGTTTGATTATAAACATTTTGTAGTTAATTTTTATTAAGAAATTATAAGCGATTATATTTTAATCAGGTGAAGCTATAAATTACCCTATGAGGATAATCATTTAAGACAAAAAAAAAGATTAAGCAATATTTTTAGATTTATTTCATTTATCTAATAGTAAGGAGAAATTACGACCAGTTGACAAATTAACTAATGATTTGAAGTTGATTAAATCAACTATTTTGTTAGAAATTAATTATTTGATTAATTAGTCTTCAATTAATCAAATAATAATGGTTTTAGAAATTTATTGTTTGAATAAATAGGATTCCTTAATTATGAATGACCTTTTCATTTAGCGAAGATTAGATGATTAATGGACTAATATAATTATTTGTTGTTTATTAAGTAAGCAACTAATCTATTTTTAAAATCAATAATGAAGTGAACTGTTTTACTTCAGCGATGATGAAGTTAATTATTATGTAATTAAAGTAATTGTTTCTTAAAAAGGAATCCATTTAAGATAGTATTGAATTTGTAATGAGATGTTACCTGAATAAGGTATAATGATTCAAGTAGAAAGAGAAACGTCAAAAGATAAAGAGCGTTAACGGACTTAGGTAAAGAAGTTATAATTGGAATTATATTAGGAAGATGGAGCGAAGAATTAATACTTAATATAAATAATTATAAACAATCGAGCTTTCAAAATAAGGATATGGCATCATTTAAAATAAAGCAGGAAATACGATTTGACAGAGTATAAATAATAAAGGGTTAGAGTTACAGACTTATATCTATTCTAAGATAGGAACGTTGTCGATCAAGGTCTGAGAGGTAAATAAAATACACTAACTTGAACGGCTTCACTATTATCGAGAAATGGTATCAGTTTGTAACGGAAAGAGGTGTCAAGATTAGTTATAAAGGGGATATTGCAGCATATTGCAAGTTTTTGAACTGTAACGATAAATTACCGTTGTTGACCAAACTTAAGCGTGATTTTTATATATAGCACTATTCCCTAGGGAATGAAACTGTTGTTTGAAATCCACTTATTCCAAAGTAATACGTAACGATTTTTGTCCAAAGAAATATAAGAATCAGTTTAGAAAGAGAAATTGGAGAATCATTTCAGAAAATGATGACATCATTTCGATGTTTGGAATATGATTAGAACTAAATAACACTATTAGGAATTGGAACTATAATTCGACGATGTCGAATGTATTAAAGTAAATTATTTTTAGGAATTATAATCTAATAGGATAGTAAAAATTTAGTTTTAAACCAATAAATTATAATAGGATATGTAATTAATATTTAGTTATAAACTTGATATTGATTTAACTAGAAGTTGGCTTAGAAACAGAGTTTATAAAGCGGAATGGGAATATAAAGTTATGAAAGAGATTTTGGTAAACAAGATAAGGGTATTTATTACTTTAATAAAGAGTTATTTGATAAAGGTGTTCAGATTTCTATAATAGGGATGATATTCACATTTTAAAGTGAATAATGTTTTAAAAGTGAACGTTGGGCAGATTAAAATGTTTATAATGAAATTGGAAATATTTTTCCAATGTAAATAGGTTATATTAAAGAATGTGAAAAGAATGGGAAATGTTTCAAACGTTAATAACGTATATTTTATGGAACATGGGAGAATAAGAGTTTATAATAACTGGGAATGTTTTCCAAGAAGCGTGGAAAGGCTAAAATAGGGTTTGAGAAATATCTGGTAAGATATGGAAATTTGAGTAGTAAAAATGAATGTTAAATAAAAAGTGCCCGTGGTTGTGTAATGTCTAGTTGTACATTTAAATGAATGTTTGTTTTTACTTCGATAGTTAAATAACCGACTATCGAAGTGTTTTGACCATCGGTGTCAATACGGAGAGATGGTTGGATTTATTATCCGAAAACCACTCCATATAAGCATAAGCGCTGCGAATTAGATTATGATGAAGATAATTGAAGACAAAGTGACATGAAAGGGTTATTTTGTTCCAGAATGGTGCTCTCTGTTTGTCCAGTCCCAGGACAACTTGTATGGACAGATGTCTGACAGAGTATTCCTAACAGATCACGTAAGACGATCTTTTCATAGTATTACGTCTGGTGGCGGAGATATTCGTTTCTCTTAGCTATTATACCCGTAATATTTTTGAAGATCAACTAGTGATTTGACGGGTTTGACGATGTGACATTCAAAGTGTATGATGGCCAGATGTTCTGAAAGATAAACGTGGCCTCAAGCCTCATAACCGGGAAATGACAAAAATCGGGAAGGCAGCATGGTTAGGTGGGTCTTTCCCAAGCAGGGTATATTTGTCAACAATCTAGAGAAAATTCAATATTCATTCTTCTTTCGATTCTGTATTTTACATATTACGGTTGAACGACCGACAACCGTGGGTGACAATATATTCGATACACTCAAGCTAAATGAGTGGTCGGTCATGTGTGGGCTGGGTGGCAAAATGTTCTTGTTGAACCCCAGTGTATCCCCTCTAGAGCGCACTGATCGGGAGGTGGTCCTATACCTTGTCATAGTTGGAATCCAATCTCCAATAAGCGCCCTGCGGTTTTTGATTTTATACTATGTATGTAGAGCGTGAGATGCAAGCGTTCTACTACTTGGTTATTTATTTGATTAGACATTATTATAATATCACTAGATTTTGATATCAAAAATGTTTTGGTTATAATAAGGTAAAAACCATCCATGTTTATGTGTGGGTTGGTCTTACTATTACCCTTACTTTCAAAAGGATTTTCAAAGTTAAACAATATGGTTGGAGTTTACTCACACCAGGCACATGACTGAGCCAGAGTTTATTTTTTTGTTTTCCCTAAACTCTTTGGTGACTAAATATGTACAGACAGTCAAGTGTTTCAGGCTTTTACAGATACACTTGGAGGAGCTCGAAGCAGGAGGTTTCACCACTAGTTATTTAGACATTATTTCCGCTGTGATGTATAAGTGTTATACTCTGATATGGTATGTATATACAATACAGTTTTGTATTTCAAATTTATGCTATATATATTTTATTCGTTTTGCTGTGAGATTCTTGTTTACTCTGACTCTGATGTTCTTCTTATTCTTCTAGTCTATTAGTTCTATCTTATCTTTCTAATCTTCTAATTTCTTTCTATTAATGACCTGGTGTTTTTGATACTTGGATAGCCAACATGGTGTTTAATGTTGATTTTCGGGCTTGAAAATCCTGTGGCTGTTGCAATGGTACCAGAGCTGAAGGTTAAGTGATTACCTTGGCTCTGTGTCGTGACTCAGTAGAGATAGGGTTAGTAACACCCTAGATTGAGTTTGATTGTATATATATGAGCGTGTATTTGTAGATAAGTATAAATACTATTTTATATTGTGTTGATTGATCTGTTGAGTGGTATATAAATTCAGATCAACGCGTTTAGCTGATGTGGTTGATAGGGATTTATAAATGCTTGGATAGAGCAATTCGACATAATATTGTTTAAAAAGAGGGTAAATGAAATAATTTTACCCAAAATATATTTTGATATAAAAAGAAGTATATATCTTGATATTATTATAATATACTGGATGTGTGATCATTATTATAATCAAATAAGATCAAAATTAAGTTGATTATGTAAATAACCAATCGAAATTCACGTAGGTATAAAATACAAATCAGATGAACAAAATCTGAATTTAAATCAGATTTGGAATTTAAACTTTGGAAAATGTTTTTAAATGAAATTGGATTTAATATATGGAATTTTAAATCCTGGGAGATCTAAAATTGTTTTACAAGTGTTGAAAATTATATTTTGAAATAAAATTCAAAATGGAAGTGTTTTAAAATGAATTTTGAAAGTGATATAGTATTGAACTCACTTCGATGACTGGAAAATAATTCTGATGATGACAGCTGCATCATCAGTGTTCATTTTCGAGTTTTTAAGTGACGGATTACTACCAAAGATTTTGTTTTTGAATTATTGTGAGTTTGTCAGAAATTCAAATGTTTTGAATAATATATGATTTCAAACTAATTTGAAATAAATCACAGGAATTTGAATTCTGAAATAAAGATTTAACTTATGGAGTCAAAATGGTAAAAGTGGAACTTAAACTAAGATAAACAAAATTGGATTGAATTTGGAATGATCCAGAATGGAAATTGTAAAAGAGAAATATTGGAGATTCGAGTTATTAAAATGGATTGATTCTTGGAGAATAAGAATCGAAATTTGAATTTAGAGATGAAGATAACTGATTTCAGAAATAAATCAGTAAATGGAATGTCATAATAGAACTTAATAAGGTTAAGAGTTTGGAATTTGAGAATGGAATTGGAGTTGAAATAGAAATTTGGCTTAGTAAAAGCAAAAGATCGGTTTGAGAATGGATTGATGGGAGATCAACCAAGGATGCTTGGATATATGTTAAAGTGATAGCAAATAGCAGAGATAGAGTTAAATGCCAACAAAAAGGTATAAGTTAACATTATATTCGAGTATAAGATTTATGAGCTATTTTTGGAAAGCCGCTTGGCTGTTTGTTTTCTTTTGGATTTGGAGAAGGCCTTGAGTAGCGAGTTGTAGTAGTACCGAATGAGCCGTGCAGAGGAGATGCTGGCGAAATTCTCTAAAAATTTAAGCTGTTAGGAAATTTTCAGAATTTTCGAAAATATTTGGTAATAAGAAGAATTTAATATTTTAATTAGAATTAATCGGTTCTGTTGAAACTGAATTTAAGAAATTAAATAAAAGATTTTTAACCTAGTTATAATATGGATTATAGCATTTTTTCTACCTTATTAATTTTGGGGAAGAAATTCTTTTAAGGGGGAAGGAATGTAACATCCCGCATTTTTATCGGTTTGTATTTGAATATTTAAATCATTTTAAATATTGAATTCGTAATATAAGTGGATTTATATATTAATTAAAACGGAGTTGAACGTATAAAAATATATATTAAATATAATTGAGCCCGTAATATCCCTTGAACCATATTTCTCTAATGGAAGTGAAAAATCAAAATTTCAGATTATATATTGTAAGTTATGTACAAATTAAATATTCAGAAAAGTCAGCGGCATATTCGTTTATGGCCATAACGGTTATTTAAATATATTTAAATATCTGATTCGAATTTGGACAAGATTCTCTTGAGACGTAGTTATAACTTAATTTTTAGAATTTTACTGTAATTTTTATTTCGTAAAATAAGCAACTTTTTATTTGGAGTATTTTGCACCCTGTAACAACATTTTGGGGTTTCACAATATAAGTTAACCTACCGATATTATTATATTTTTGATATAGTGGCACCTCACTGGACACGACCGTATTTTTATTTCTGTCCGCAACCGCCCGGACATGAACAAGATTTACGTAATGCGGTACACTTAGATTTTCGAAACATAAATATAAGTCTTCACATCAAACAAGCCTATGTCCCTAATACTTCACGCCCAAGTTAAAGGGAAGTACCACCTACGCTCATCTAAAATGTACAACATCCCAATCCAAATAATTCACTGCGAAGAATACATAACCCACCCCAAAATCTAATACCTATACCTACATATTCCTATAACTTAATGGCTAAGTATTTGTTTTCATTTTCCCTGTACATGAGTTTTCCACTCTTAGTTGTAAAATCAAAAGGGTATCGTACGATTCCACTTAGATTTTTTCTATTCTCCTTAGCAACTAAGGAAAGGTACAACTACGTTATAAATCATGAAATGAAAATGAAGTGAAAACTCAGGAAGAAAAGCCTACCCTAATGTTTGACTAATGCACACCATTCAAATTCATGAAAACCTATACTCACCTTCCTACACTCCCTATTACTTTGCAATGAAGGATTCGCCGTCTATAAATATGAGCATATAGCTTGTTTATTCTTCCCAAAATAAAAGACTAAGACAAATTTATGGCTTCAAAAATTAAATAAAATAATTCAAAACAAACGAGACCAAATCGGAGACCATACTGGAGACGTGAAAGTGTGAAGATGAAAGAGAGGGATAAGGCATAGTTATAACCGATTGACAGAGGAGGCCTGCGAGTGTGAAGTCATGAGATTGTGGAGAGAATCACTTGCGTGCATGTTAATGGGGTGGAACTTGTTCATTGAGGAGTTGGCGTTTGTATTAGTGAAGGAAGAAGATGAAACTAAATATATGGGAATGAAGTGGGGCATTACAGGCAAATGGAGGGAGTATGGTCCAGATATTCGGCAATGGTAAATGTTGGGAGCGGGATTGCGAATACGTGAGAAATGGTAGGGTGGCACTGTACAAAATGGTCATATATATATATATATATATATATATATATATATATATATATTAGTACAGAAAATATAGGAGAAGCAAGAAGATTAGATGATGAGAAATTAAACAGTGGCCATTGTAGTCAAGTATTGGAGATGAATAGTTTGGTGTATATGGGGACGTGAACACAAACATAGGGTTCGGTGATATTAGTGTGTAAAGGGTAATGTATATGGTGATGGGCATTTTTGGTTGCAGTTTAAAACAACTGGAATGGTGAAATG
Organism: Allium sativum; assembly: GCA_030737875.1. NCBI lineage: Eukaryota > Viridiplantae > Streptophyta > Magnoliopsida > Asparagales > Amaryllidaceae > Allium > Allium sativum. The sequence continues at coordinate 440,821,571 of CM060912.1, forward strand.
ATAATTAAACAGTGAGTTGTCGTTCACCGGAGGAGGCGATGCATGTGTATTGAATGATGTTGTTGCGATTTTTACAAATGGGAAGGAGTGGGTCTACACCTTGGGCTTGTGGCGTGAAGCATGGAATATATACATGGCTTTGGGAATTGATAGTAGCGGCCACATGCAGATAAGAGGGAGACTGCGGAAATGACTGGTGGTGTGGCATGTACAATGGCATGATGAAGAGCCGTGAGTTTATGTGAGCAAGTTGCGAACTGTATGTGGGAGTGGGACTATTTTTTTGATGGAAGTAGAAAGGCGGAGCACCAATTAAGTAAAACAAGCTAAGACACCTGGATTTTCAACTCATTAAGCGGGACCGAGTATAGGATTATATTAAGTGGGACAAGTGTGATACGAGAAAGTGATGGCAGTCGGAGTTGGCGCCAGTTCATGATGAAAACTATCACGATGATTACTGTAGCTTGCACAAGCAATTCGGAAATCACAAGGCCGGGGATATATAGTGGTAGTATAGGCGTCAAGTTGAGAGTAGCGATGGAATTGAAACGGATTCCTGTAATGGAGGACGACAGTCGGAGGTGTTTGAAGATGGACAATATCCAACTGGTCGAATAAAATTGGAAGCTTGCAACTTTCTTTTGCTACGTGAAAAAAGAAGGAAAAGAAAAAGGTACAATATGCGAAATAGTGGAATGGTATGCGGACGGGTTGTTCTTCTTGGTTTCGGAGGAGGGGCTTCTAACGGGCGCATATCCGAACCGACGCAAATCGTTATTTAACGGTTAACGCGCTAAGGTGAGTAAATTCACTGACTCTGTTATATTTTAAAATATTATAATTAGATTTTTAATATTGATAAATAATGGTTGAATGCTGTGTGATGGTCGATTAGGTAGATTACAATCAAATTGGTTGAATAATATATATCATTGCATATGTACACATCATTGGTTGGATACTGATTCCATCGATTATAATATTCCCTAGTACGGAATTTGTGTTAACTGTGTTGACTCACATCTATGGATGTAGGAAACCGGTTGGAGGAATCCAACCAGATTCCTCAAAATTTATATGTACTGTTTGTTTTATATTATTTATATGTACACTATTTGAACCCAAATGACATTGAAATCCTGTGTGGATATTGATGTTGAATGGAAATTCAACATTTATTTTAATTAATTCAATAGACGATATCGATTAAGAAAGTGGCAACGGTCCACCATAAACCCATCTTTTTATTAAGAAGTTGATTGGCCATCAGGCAAATCAACGAAGTTAAGTTATAAAAAAATTATATTTTTATAATTAAAGCGAAGTCCTAGATTATAACATTTTGTAGTTAATTTTTATTAAGAAATTATAAGAGATTATATTTTAATCAGGTGAAGCTATAAATTGTCATATGAGGATAATCATTTAAGACAAAAAAGATTAAGCAATATTTTTAGATTTATTTTATTAATCTAGTAGGAAGGAGAAATTACAATCAGTTAACAAATTAAGTAATGATTTGAAGTTGATTAAATCAACCGTTTTAATAGAAATTAATTATTTGATTAATTAATCTTCAATTAATAAAATAATAATGGTTTAAGAAATTTATTGTTTAAATAAATAGGATTCCTTAATTATGAATGACCTTTTCATTTAATGAAGATTAGATGATTAATAGACTAATATAATTAGTTATTTTTATTAAGTAAGCAACTAATCTATTTTTAAAATCAACAATGAAGTAAACCGTTTTACTTCAGCAATGACGAAGTTAATTATTATGTAATTAAAGCAATTATTTCTTAAAACGAATTCATTTAAGATAGTATTGAATTTGCAATGAGATGTTACCTGAGTAAGGTATAATGATTCAAATAGAAAGAGAAACATCAAAAGACAAAGAGCAGGAATTACAATTGATACTTAATATAAATAATTATAAACAATTGAGCTTTCAAAATAAGGATATGGCGTCATTTAAAATAAAGCAGGAATTACAATTTGATGGAGTATAAATAATAAAGGGTTAGAGTAACAGACTTATATCTATTCTAAGATTGGAACCTTGTCGATCAATGTTTGAGTGGTAAATAGAATACCCCAACTTGAACGGCTTGACTAATATCGAGAAATGGTATCAGTTTGTAAAGGAAATAGATGTCAAGATTAGTTATAGAGGGGATATTGCAGCATATCGCAAGTTTTTTAACTGTAACGATAAATTAACGTTGTTGACCAAACTTAAGCGTGATTTTTATATATAGCACTATTCCCTAGGGAATGAAACAGTTGGTTTGAAATCCACTTATTCCAAAGTAATAAGTAACGATTTTTGTCCAAAGAAATATAAGAATAAGTTTAGAAAGAGAAATTGGAGAATCGTTTCAGAAAACGATGACATCATTTCAATGTTTGGAATATGATTAGAACTAAATAACACTATTAGGAATTGGAACTATAATTCGACGATGTCGAATGTATTAAAGTAAATTACTTTTAGGAATTATAATCTGATAGGATAGCAAACATTTAGCTTTAAACCAGTAAATTATAATAGGATATGTAATCAATATTTAGTTATAAACTTGATATTGATTTAACAAGATGTTGACTTAGAAACAGAGTTTATAAAGTGGAATGGCAATATAAAGTTATGAAAGAGATTTTGGTAAACAAGATAAAGGTATTTATTACTTGAATAAAGAGTTATTTGATAAAGGTATTCCGATTTCTATAATAGGGATGATATTCACATTTTAAAGTGAATAATGTTTTAAAAGTAAACATTGGGCAGATTAAAATGTTTATAATAAATTGGAAATATTTTTCCAATGAAATTAGGGTATATTATCCAAGTGTAGAAAATAATGAATGTGGAAAGAATGGGAAATGTTTCAAACATTAATAACGTATATTTTCTGGAACATGGGAGAATAAGAGTTTATACTAACTGGGAATTTTTTCCAAGAAGTGTGGGAAGGCTAAAACAGGGTTTGAGAAATATCTGGTAAGATATGGAAATTTAAATAATAAAATGAATGTTAAATAAAAAGTGCCCGTGGTTGTGTAATGTCTAGTTGTACATTTAAATAAATGTTTGTTTTTACTTCGATAGTTAAATAACTGATTATCGAAGTGTTTTGACCATTGGTGTCAATACGGAGAGACCGGTTGGATTTATTATCCAAAAATCACTCCGTATAGGCATAAGCGCTGCGAATTAGATTATGATGAAGATAATTAAAGACGAAGTGAAATGCAAGGGTCATTCTGTTCCAGAATGGTGCTCTCTGTTTGTCTAGTCCCAGGACAACTTGTATGGATGGATGTCTGACAGAGTATTCCTAACAGATCACATAAGACGATCTTTTTAAGGTATTATGTCTGGTGGCGGAGAAATTCGTTTCTCTTAGCTTTTATACCCGTAGTATTCTTGAAGATCAACTAGTGATTTGACGGGTTTGACGATGTGACATTCAAAGTGTATGATGGCCAGATGTTCTGCAAGATAAAAGTGGCCTCAAGCCTTACAACCGGGAAATGACAAAAATCGGGCATGCAGCATGGCTACGTGGGTCATTCCCAAGCAGGGTATATTTGTCACCAATCTAGAGAAAATTCAATATTCATTCTTCTTTTGATTCTGTATCTTACGGATTACGGTTGGACGGCTGACAACCTTAGGTGACAATATATTCAATACACTCAAGCTAAATGAGTGGTCGGTCATGTGTGGGCCGGGTGGAAAAATGTTCTTGTTGAACCCTAGTGTATCCCCTCTAGAGTACACTAATCGGGAGATGGTCCTATACCTTGTCATAGTTGGAATCCAATCTCCAATAAGCGCCCTACGGTTTTTGATTTTATACTATGTATGTATAGCGTGAGATGCAAGCATTCTACTATTTGGTTATTTATTTGATTAGACATTATTATAATATCACTGGATTTTGATATCAAAAATGTTTTGGTTATAGTAAGGTAAAAACCGTCCATGTTTCTGTGTGGTTTGGTCTTACTATTGCCCTTACTTTCAAAAGGATTTTCAAAGTTAAATAATTTGTTTGGAGTTTACTCACACCAGTCCCATGACTGACCCAGAGTTTATTTTGTTTGTTTTCCCTAAACTCTTGGGTCCCCAAATTTGTACGGGCAGTCAAGTGTTTCAGGCTTTTGCAGATACACTTGGAGGAGCTCGAAGCAGGAGGTTTCACCACTAGTTATTTGGACATTATTTCCTTTGTGATGTATAAGTGTTATACTCTGATATGCTATGTATATACAATACAGTTTTGTATTTCAAATTTATGCTATATATATTTTATTCGTTCCGCTGTGAGATTCGTGTTTACTCTAACTTTGATGTTCTTCTTATTCTTCTATTCTATTAGTTATATCTTATCTTTCTTGTTCTTTAATTTCTTTCTATTAATGACCTGGTGTTTTCGATACTTGGATAGTCAACATGGTGTTTAATGTTGATTTTAGGGCTCGAAAATCCCGCGGCCGTTACAGATTAATTTACATATATTATATGTTTCGAACGGAGTTCGTACGGAAAGATTATTAATGTTCAAAGTTTTCTGTAAATGCACGTGAATATATTTATTTTGAACATATATGCGTACATTAATTTCATAAATAGTACGTGTTTTAACTTGAAAAGCCAAAGTGCAAAATAAACTAAAAATAAATAAAAAGTTGTCATTATACAAACATAACTTTGCAATGGTGTAAATAGAATTAAATAAAAAGAAACGTAATAGAAGAATGAATGGAAGTTAATCAATAGAATGTTAAATTAATAAATAGAATGCAATGTTAAAGTTTAAAAAACGAAAAAAAAACTAATTAATAGTAACATGCGTGTGAGCATGTGTAAATATATATTTATTCCTTATAAATATATAAACGTATAAATTTCAAAAGCAACACGCGTTTGGATTTGAAAGTTAATGTGCATCATTAGTGACATTAATAGAAACATAATGAGAATAACGTTAAAGCATGAATTTAAAATTAAACACATGTTGAAAATGGAAGAAAATTAATGTGTAGGTAATAAAACTAGAAATAAATATAATGTTAAAAATAAAGTTTGAAATCTTATGTAAATATGCATAAGTAAATTTCAAAGTTTACGTGCATATTGATTGAAACGACCCGAACTTCCCCGTGAAGGAAAGAACAGATTACTTTGAGAACACGACCAATCAGAACACAAACAGAAGAACATTTCATTGTTTATTACAACAATTCCATCAGAATACAAGAATATACGTAGTATGAATAAATATTACACATTTGATGATTATCATAGATTTAAATACATTACGACAGCGGAAAAATAATACAAAATATAACTGAAAGAAATACACGGATACAAATCTTTCTGAATATCACTTCAGCTATAAACCAGGATCCTGTGAATATAAATCTGCAAAACCAAAACTACTAGCTGCCCATGTGGAAAATAGGGGCACCCAGAGTTTAGGTTAAAACAATAAACTCCATGTCAGTCATGTGACAGGTGCGAGAACTAAAACAATTGTTTAAAATTTTACTTCAAAATCAGATATATCAAGGGTTCATGCCATATAACACAAAACGGGTTTCCTCCCAAGAATACCAGTGCATATAACAAAACAACGCAATGGTTTTTGCAAAAATGAGGCTATTATAAGACCCAGGTCCTATCACACAATGCAACGCAAGCCGGGGGATAGGGTTTTCCCTTATAATAGCCAAACATGCTTGGTACGTTAAAATAAATCATTTGATACTATTATAAGTGCATAGTGTATAAAACAACTTCAAAAATAAATGTATCAATCCTAGGCGGCATGGGTACCATATATCATGTCACCAATACTAGGCTCTACAATCAAAACTGCAAATGTCACGTATTGGAAGTGGTATTTCCATCATGAACTAAGGCAAGGTGCAATCCTACCGTTTCGAGACTATCTAGGCCGAGCCTCAGGACTCAGCCGCAACTGTACCTAGGCAACATGCAGGGTCGGTCCACACTAAGTGCAATGGTGAATTAAAAATTCCTGAGCATGCGTTTCCCCACTCTATGGGGCGTAAATGAGCCAAATGACTCCATCGGCCCCAGAACGACCGATATAACCGAGGCGCCTTGCTATCCATCAAGTAATAAGCAACGTATGCAACATCCACATAAGTAAAATGTCATGGCTGGTAAATGAAAATGTCGGGTTGTGTATGACTTGCGCAGGATCTATAATATGGCTATGCGGAATGTATGTGATAACTTAAGCTATTCATTAGCTACGTAGGTAAAAATTCGCAAACAAGAAATATATCACTAACAAATATAAATGCTGTAGATAAAGTAAAGTAATGACACCGGATTTTTATACTGGTTCGGACCTCCCGTCCTACGTCCAGTCCCGAAGCTCCTCTTCGGCTTTTCACTAAACAACACCCTCGCTTCACCCGGAGGAACAGGTTCACAACACTACTTGATTTACGGGCTACAAGTTTACCCACTTGATTTCACGGGCCACAAGCTTACCCACTTGATTTCACGGGCTACAAGCTTACCCACTTGATTTCATGGGCTACAAGCTTACCCACAAGACGATTACAAGAGTTTGACCTTGAATGTGTTCTTTCTTCAACACTGATTAGTCAATGATTGAGTACAACCTTCCTATAATCTTATCCTCAAATATATATTGATGTTTGCAAAGATTTGGAAGTGGATTATCGAGTTGAATCACAAGTGTGTTAAATATGCTTGGAGATTCAAACGATAGTTGAATGCTTTTGAGTGCTTTTAGAATGCTAAGAATAATACAATATAGATCAGAGAATGGAGAGAAATTTTGGTAATTTGATTGATTGAAAACTGATGTATTTATAGTAATTGAGAAGTTGCAATTATTGGTGAAAAGTTGCAATCAAAAGAAATGATTTTAAATAAAGAGAAATGGATGCAACTTTTCAAGAAAGAAGATGACTCTTCATGAAATTCAAAAATAGGTCGACAGGAAAAATTAATAGGTTGACAGGTTTTTGACCGTTATTTCAAAAAACTGTTGACCTGTTAATTTTAACAGGTTGACCTGTTATATTTAAAAATAGGTTGACCTGTTATTTTTAACAGGTTGACCTGTTTTTGTCAATATACAGTAAAAACGAGTTTTCATGCATAATTTTGAAAGCAATGAGAAGTATGATTATTTGAGGATAGATTTTAACATAAAATACTCTAAATAACCAACTTCTAACCTATGAAACCATTGAATCTTCTTTTTGTTGATCATGAAGCTTCTTCTCGTCATTAATCAAAATAAGCATTGAAACTGTTGACTCAACATTCTCCCCCTTTTTGATTGATGACAATATAGCTTAATATTTTAATCTTTATTGCTATCTCCCCCTGTATATAAGCTCTGTCTCCCTTTAAACATCTATATATCCATAATCTTAGCTCCATGTCATGATTTCCATTGATCTTTATTTTGTTGTTATCAATCGAAATTCTCGTGTCTCAACATTCTCCCCCTTTTTGATTGATGACAACACCTTGGATTTTCTCCCGTTGAATATAAAACTCCCCCTGAATTTCTGCAACATTTGTTAGTAAATAATCTTACCTTTTGATTCCTGCATTAACAAATGTTAGCACACATATACTTTTACCATATTAAGCACATATATTTTAAATAGTATATGTAAAATATTTCTCCCCTTTTGTCATCGATTAAAAAGAATAAATATCATAATAACCTCAATAATCGAGAGTAGTATAATTTTAAAATAGTATAAGAAATGGTGTTTGAGTTTGGAATTTGAAACAACGTGTCTTTATAAAAAAAATTATAATAGAGACCGGTCGACCTATAAAATCAAGGCGGTCGACCTAAAAAGTTTCGGGAAGGAGAAAAAGATAGAAATAGTACAAACCAGTCGAACTAAATGTTCAACCGGTCAACCTGTTTACTTGCTGAAACAAAACCGGTCGACCTAAAAAAGTATACCGGTCGACCTAAAATTTCTCTGTTTATATGAAACCGGTCGACCTATAGTTTTTGACCGGTCGACCTGTATGAACAACTTGAAACCAGTCGACCTATATTTTGCCACCAGTCGACCTAATTCTTCTCTGGATTGTGAAAATCAAAACCGGTCGACCTATATTCTTGGACCGGTTGACCTAAAAATTCTCTGGTTTGAAATTCATCTATTTAGGTCGACAGCTTTTTATTTTAGGTCGACAGGATATGTACAAAACTGTTTTTTCGGCTATATTTTAAATGAAATCAATACTCAAACATCATTTTATTAAAATAAAAGAATGTAAATTCATAAAAAAGGAACTAAAAACATTATTAAATGGAATATAAAGAAATCTCCTTAGATCCAATATAATCATTATTTTCTTGGTTCCCATGGAGAATATTTTCCGCTTCCGCCTTCATTTTTGTTGTAATTCCTATCTCATGAATTTTGTGTCCTCGATGACGATGAAATATTGAAACATGTGCTTTTTGATAAGCTAAATTTTCAAAGATATTTAGAGATACCGAATAGCCTTCTCTTTGTTGTGGTGTACCTGCAAAAAAATATATAACATATATAGTTTTGGTACCCACTTGCTTTGTTTGGGTCCATGAGTTAGATGGAAGGTAACCATACCCAAGAGGGTTTAATGGAACCTTTAAAGATAAAATTTTCATTATTAACTACTGAATCAAAATAATCATCAATATATTTTTCTCTGTTTTTCCAACTTACAGGAACCCAAATACTTAAGTAATCTCTATTGATATTCCTTTTCATACTTCTAGATATATTATACAGATCTCTAGTCATAGAAGTATTCGAATTTCTATAATAATTGGATCTAGGATGAGCATTAGTACTAGCAGTAATATTTTTATTGTACATGAAAGCATATCTAGTACTATTTCTAAAATTAGTTTTATTATATCCTAAACCACTTTTGTCATGTAAAGGTCGAGATCTAGATAAAATCATATTTAAATCATTTTGACCTTTATTAAATTTTGCGAACTTATTTGCACATTTATCAAATTTATTTCCAAAGTCGCTATTGACATTTTCAAAAGAAATTTTGTTATTCTTTAAATCATCAATTTCCTTATTTAATTCAGAATTTTTCCTTTTTAAAGTACCATTCTCAGTTTTGAGACCTAAAATTTGAGATTCTGAATTATCTAAAGAAGATTATAACTTTTCAAAATTTTCTTTTGAGTCAGAAATTTCATTTTGCAAAATTTTATTATTCACCTTTAAAAACTCACATTCTTTAGATAGTTCTAAATTCTTTTCAGTTAAAGCTCTATTCTCTTTTTCAAGAGACGAAATTAAAGAACTAGAATTATTTAAAGAATCTTCTAATGATATATTTTTATTTTGCAAAAGATCGATTTCCTTTAAAAGAACATTGTTTTTATCTTCTAGTCGCTCATTTTCTTTTTGATGGAAATCTTTTTGAGAAATAAGCTCTTCTAAGGTATTTTCAAAACATTTGGCTTGTTTTACCAATAGATTGTTTTCTTCTTTTAATTTGGAATTTTCTTACTTGTAATTTTTTGACATAGCTAAAACGACTGTATTGAGTTTCAATAATTTTTCATGGTCTAACAAAAGATCTTTATATAATGAATCTGCACATACAGATTGTGATATGACTTTGGCCATGGGACACTTGTTTCCTTGCTCTCCTGATTCTGCTTTGTTGCTCTTCCATTTTATAATTCCCTGACTAGATTTCTTTATAGCCATTTGTTCTAGGATGTTGTTACGATCTATAGAACGCCAGACTCTGATACCAATTGAAAATGTCGGGTTGTGTATGACTTGTGCAGGATCTATAATATGGCTATGCGGAATGTATGTAATAACTTAAGCTATTCAATAGTTACGCAGGTAAAAATTCGCAAACAAGAAATATATCACTAACAAATATAAATGCTGTAGATAAAGTAAAGTAATGACACTAGATTTTTATACTGGTTCGGACCTCCCGTCCTACGTCCAGTCCCGAAGCTCCTCTTCGGCTTTTCACTAAACAACACCCTCGCTTCACCCGGAGGAACAGGTTCACAACACTACTTGATTTACGGTCTACAAGTTTACCCACTTGATTTCACGGGCCACAAGCTTACCCACTTGATTTCACGGGCTACAAGTTTACCCACTTTATTTCACGGGCTACAAGCTTACCCACAAGACGATTACAAGAGTTTGACCTTGAATGTGTTCTTTCTTCAACACTGATTAGTCAATGATTGAGTACAACCTTCCTATAATCTTATCCTCAAATATATATTGATGTTTGCAAAGATTTGGAAGTGGATTATCGAGTTGAATCACAAGTGTGTTAAATATGCTTGGAGATTCAAACGATAATTGAATGCTTTTGAGTGCTTTTAGAATGCTAAGAATAATACAATATAGATCAGAGAATGGAGAGAAATTTCGGTAATTTGATTGATTGAAAACTGATGTATTTATAGTAATTGAGAAGTTGCAATTATTGGTGAAAAGTTGCAATCAAAAGAAATGATTTTAAATGAAGAGAAATGGATGCAACTTTTCAAGAAAGAAGATGACTCTTCATGAAATTCAAAAATAGGTCGACAGGAAAAATTAATAGGTTGACAGGTTTTTGACCGTTATTTCAAAAAACTGTTGACCTGTTAATTTTAACAGGTTGACCTGTTATATTTAAAAATAGGTTGACCTGTTATTTTTAACAGGTTGACCTGTTTTTGTCAATATACAGTAAAAACGAATTTTCATGCATAATTTTGAAAGCAATGAGAAGTATGATTATTTGAGGATAGATTTTAACATAGAATACTCTAAATAACCAACTTCTAACCTATGAAACCATTGAATCTTCTTTTTGTCGATCATGAAGCTTCTTCTCGTCATTAATCAAAATAAGCATTGAAACCGTTGACTCAATATTCTCCCCCTTTTTGATTGATGACAATATAGCTTGATATTTTAATCTTTATTGCTATCTCCCCCTGTATATAAGCTCTGTCTCCCTTTAAACATCTATATATCCATAATCTTAGCTCCATGTCATGATTTCCATTGATCTTTATTTCGTTGTTATTAATCGAAATTCTCGTGTCTCAACAGTAAAATGCTAGCACCACTCCTATCTAGAAGGAAACGCAATGACCTCCCTGCTGTCCGCTCCCGTATCTGGTTCATACCGGGGTGCGTGGCTCGCGAATTAACGCTGCACAAAGCTATGTTATTAAAGCTGTGCTTTGGTCATCAATCACAAGACTTTGCTTTTCAACAAAAGCCTTGATCATTGCATCTCAGCATGCCACATAGGCAATTCATGCCATGTGAGTGATATTTATCGATATATAACCTCTGAGCTCGTACGTCTCAGAGAAGGGCGTTAAGCAAGAGAATAAATTCTCTGTCACCAAATAGATATATATTTAATAGAAATCAATCAACACAGAATAAAATCCAATGTCAGACACACATCCATTTACAAGTTCGTTCTGAGTCTGAACGAAACCAGAGGCACATTATTCCTCCTCCATTTGTCCAATACAGGGGAGAGGCCCTCACATATCCGTCGATCTCCAAGTATGTCTGGACGATCACCACTTATTACCTCGCCTTGGGTGTACGGCTCAAATCAAGACATCAGTAATCATCCAAACGATGTGAAGAACTCCGGTCTTCAACCACCGCTTTCATCCTCGACACATCGTCGAATCAATTATTCAGAATGGGATAAACCGGTCTTTCTGAATAACTCACATTTATAATAAACATGTGTTATAAAAACACAACATACGCCTCATTCCAATCCAGAATATTCCTTTATTCAAATATCCTTATACTTTGGGAAAGGTTCCCATTAATTTTATCAAAGATAAATTCTTTAAATTTATTCTTTAATCTTCCTTTGGATATCATTTCGATCTAATTAAAGATGCAATAAAACTCCACTTGGTTTTAATCTTCCCAAAAATCAATATTAACGATTGTTTAACTTAGGAAATCATATCCTGTCTTTAACTGGGTTAAAGAACCAATGTCAATTAAAAACATGGTTCACGATAAACCCAAATCACATTCCATTCCATCAGCCTTTAACCATAAATTAGCAAGTGAACAATTCCCTAAGTAATAACCCCGAAGGCCGAAACAAACATCAGATCAATACCCAGGAAACCATTCAACTAAACTAATCTCCAGTTAGTTTCTGATTTTCTTAACTCCGTTGGGTCTAAGAACAGTATTATTAAAGATACCATTCACGACAAACCCAAAATCCAATTCCATTGTTAATCGGGTTAAAGAACAAGTGTTATTTGAAAACACCGTTCACGATAAACCCAAATCACATTCCATTAATTTTGGAATCTTCACGGAAAAACAAATCAATATATAATTGATATCAATTTCCGTATCCGACCAATAATATAAATGGAATAACGACAAAGCCTTTTAAATTCCATATATATTAATAGTCTTCCACCACAGAAGTTCACTTCGATTATTTTCAATCGAATTCCATTAAATTCCAATTTAATGTATTAAATTGGAAAACTTTACTTTGGAAAATTCCCGTTAAATCTTAATAAAAAGATTTATAAATTCCAAATAACATTTCATTGTAAAGCGGGTTAAAGAACGAATGTCGTTAAAAACATAGTTCACAACAAACCCAAAATCCCATCAGTCTCTAACCATAAATTAGTAAGAGAACAATTCCCTAAGTATTAAACCCGAAGGCCGAAACCAACATCAGATCAATACCCAGGAAACCATTCAACTTAACTAATCTCCAGTTTGTTTCTAATTTTCTTAACTCCATTGGGTTTACGAACAGTATTATTAAAGATACCGTTCACGACAAACCCAAAATCCAATTTGATATTAAATACAAGGATCTGAATAGAAAATATATCATCTTATATTCAGTATCAAATTCTGAAACCATCAAATATCGTATTGGAATAATGATATATATATATCTTCCAAATTCCTCCACAGTATCTGTATAATCACAAATCCAATATTGAAATTTTCCAAATATAATTTCGATTCGAATTCATTCCAATTCATATATTGGAAATTGTAACACCCCGAATTTTCTGTTAACTGTAAATTAACAAATTTAAGTATAATTAATCCTTAATGAAAGAACTAAGGGAAACGGGTTATGCCATTGCGTTCGTTTCGGAATTCTTCTTGAGATAGAGTCCGAGTTTACGTGAATAGGACTCTGTATGAAGGAGTTATGACCTCCGGAAGTTTCAGAATTCAAATTAAAAATTCAAACAGTTCAAAACGAAGTTCAAAATTCGAATTTAGACCCAAACTGGACTGGGCGGGAAAATTCCCGCCCAGGCACCAGGTCGACCTAAGGGTCGACCTGGTTGACCAGGACAACATAGGGGTCGACCTGGGTGACCAGGTCGACCATAGGGTCGACCTGCCCAGTCGACCTGATTTGGCCCTGGCTGGCCTGGTCGGGTTCTGGTCGATTTCTGAGGCTTGGCTGTGTCACTGGGGTTGACATGTCGCATTTTGGTTGGCTCCTTTCGAAGTGAATGGTCTAGATTCGTCTGTGATCATCTGACAGCTCAAATCAATCTGAAATTCTATAAATATAAGTTAACACCCTAACCTAAATTCACGTAAGAAATTAGAGACGTAGCCGCCATGTGGTCGGGTGAAAACTAGGAGGAGCCTCCACTTGTAGAAAGCTTAGAGACAAGCCAAAATCAAAGTTAAATCAATAATCAAATCAACGTTAGTCTACCCAAAGGAAAGCAATTCAAATTCAGAATTCAGAAATCAGAAAACAAGACCGTTGTTTGTTGTAAGTATAGTGATTCTTCCGATGTGAATAAAATTAAGACTTGATTCGTTGTAAATTGGGAATGAAATTATGTTATTGTATAACAACTATGTTGATTCATATGCGATGTAATGATTATGGTATTGTGATGTTTGTGGTATAGTTGAGATGATATGGATCCTATTGTACATATAGAATGACATGCAAGTTGTATAGTTCATATTGTAATCAACACCTATATGTTTATGTGATTATATAGGTTATATGTGATTAAGATTTCATGTATATATGCTAGAACCTTTATGCCTAAACGATTATGTTCACATACATGCTAGTATGTTTGTAAGAAAGTTGCAAGTTCCAAAATTGGATCCATGTCAAGATCCACTTTAATATGTGTTTCATGTTGTAATTAGACATATGATTAGATCTAGTTCACACCCTTGTCATAAAATTATACTTACTTTATGAAATTATCATATTCTTGTCATATGCTAATCATGCTCGATGTTATGCCTAGATCCAAAAACAAGTTTAGGCTTATGTTATCTAAATCATATGCTAATTTATGTGACACCTATTTGGTTAGGCACCTATTTCAATGCAAGTTCACATATACGTTGATTTAGGCTATGTTGCAAGTTTACATTCTTGTTGACTATTTTGCAAGTTCACACCTACGATGTTCATATTGACTATGCCAAAAATGCCAAGTTTACACCTATGTCATGTTTATGTTTATGAATTCCCTTATGCTTATTTGTGTGCGCTAAATTAGGCTAAGTTTTTAGCCTATTATTATGTGTTAAAAACTATGCGAACGAAAATTAGGCTAAGATTTTTAGCCTAATGTTTAAGCGGGGTAACGTTGGGAATATTAGTAAAACTTGACATAAAAATATATGAAATTGGCATGTTTCTCACATGCCAAAATTGGTGGCATTCAAATGGTATAAATTCTTATACCAAAAAGGATGAACTTGCAAAGTGGGCCAAAACATTAAATTTACATATATTAAGTAATAAAGACAAATATGTAAATTTAGAAAATACGAGTATGCTTAACACGAGGTTGGATTGAGTTGTGATGTAAACCTGCCCGGACCCGCCCGACTGTCCAGTAGTCACAACAATACCTATCCAATGTGGGTGGTTAAACATGAAGCCCAATAAGGACCCGAGGTTAGACTGAGTTACGGTGTAAATCTGCCTGGAACTGACCGACACATCCAGTAACCGTAACAATACCTATCTAATGTGAGTGGTCGGTGCTTTAAAAAAAAAGATAAGGACAGACTGTTAGGATGGTAGGGTTAAGTTAACTAAAACACTTAACCAATTCAACATGTTAATGAAATTGATGGGTGGGGTTAGGTAAGTACAGACACTTAACCACTTAACATGTTTGACTAGAAAACCCTAGTAACGGGGACCCATTTCAGAAGTAACCCAATTAGGTATCATGGTACCCTGAAACTAGGCAGGGTGGGGCACGATTACTAGGCTGATTGTAAGCAGTCAAAAGCGACGACAGTGGGTGCAACAGTGTGGGTTCTAATAGAGTGCGGGCGTGCACATGCTTCGGAGCAGACAAACGGGGCACTGGGGGCACCAGTAGAATAACCTATGCATTTCTAGTTTTGTGTCGGGTCGCCACCATGGGACTTGATACACCCTATGGTGGGGCCAGCATAGGTATCTATAATCTTTGGGGGCTGTAAGACACAGATGATTATGCGAGTAGGAGCCGATCTTTAGAAAAAGGGATCACTTTACCTCCAGCATGGGGTGCCAGTTAGGACAATACAAGTAGGTGCAGAAATTTAGTGTCGGGTACGTGCGATAGTATATTCGATTCAAACTGCTTTGTCTTAGTTTGTGACACTCTCCTATTTCCAGTTTATACTTATCATGCCCTTATTCTTATTCTCATACTAAAGAGCCACTAGACTTACCAGGCTTTATGTCTGACCCTATTTTCTTTCGTCTTCTTTACTTCCGTTCCCCCCTAAGTCCACAGGGAGGAAACAACTTAGCTTAGTCAGACTCTTTGCAAGCTTCAAGATAGTAGATGTACGGTTTGGACTCTCTCTCCTTGGCTATGGATGTTGGACACAATCAAGGGGATTTATGCAGTTCTAATCATGTTTTATGCTTCTTTATTTAATAACCAAGGCAGAAATGACGTTGTAAAGTTTTGGAAGTTGTTATGAGACAATCATGGAAATGTTTTATATGAACAAGTACTTTATGAAATAAAAGTCTGTTTGTTTTCCGCTGCTTATATATATGTGTTTATATCTATCTTTTGGTTTATCTGTGACTTTTACTTACAAACCTCCACCAAAGTTAAGGCAGTCCCTTGTGAGTGACCGTAATGGAGGGTGGGGTGTTTCACTTGGTATCAGAGCACAGTTTTACCAGACTAGATAAAAGCTTTTGAAACTATTTTCAAAAAGAAGTTTAAAGAAGCATCTTTTTCAAGAAAAGAGTTATTTTTAAAAGGCATAATTCCCCAAAAGCCATATGCACTATCTCTCTATCCTTTGTCTTAAATACTTTCCATTTTGTTCCAGCATTTCTAGAGATCTTAACCTTCCAGAAGGAGTACCGATTCCTGGCTGGTTCCGAAGGTACCTAGAGGCTAGGGCCAATGGTGCGGGCCCAACAGACATTCTTCCTCCAACAGTGGCAGCAGTTCCTCCACCTCCTCCTCCTCCTCGTGGAAATTCTTTCGCTAGGACATGTAGAGACTTCAAGGCTATGGGAGGAAAGGACTTTTATGGAACTGAATCCTTTGTAGTAGCAAGAAACTGGCTGAAGTAGACCGAGGACATATTCGTCATCTTCGAAGTTGACAAAAGGCAAAAGATACAGCTAGCAGTGTGGTTTCTTAAGGATGAAGCTTCCTATTGGTGGGAAGTTACTCATGCTGAGAGGCCAGTGGAGACTTGGGAAGATTTCAGGATGAGGTTTGAGATGAAATTCCTCTCCCAAGTTGAAAGAATCCTGCAAATGTAGAAGTTCCTAACTCTTAAACAAGGAAGTATGACGATCAAGGAGTACGTCAATCAGTTTAATCAACTGGCCAGATTTGGGCTGGATTTAGTAAACAGCCAACACAAGAAGGCCCTTCGCTTCGTCAAAAGCCTGAATGAGCCACTACACAGCCTTGCAATGACCGATATACCTATGGGAGCAACTTATGAAAGCTTGGTGGACATGGCGCTGTTACACGAGGAAGATAAAGGCAAGAAGGAGGCAAAGGTGGAAGTGCCTCAGGAAAAGAAAGAAGGTTTACAGGCTAAGAAGACAGATTTCAAGAAAGGCGGGAAGAACAACAAATCCCATGAAAAGAGAAAGTGCAATTTCTATGGCATTGTGGGGCATATAGCAAAAGACTGTAGGAAGAAGAAGGCAAGGACGAATGGGGGTTGTTTCCATTGTGGAGAGACCGGACACTTGGCTAAGGACTGCCCAAAGAAGCGGGGGCAGGGACAGAGGACTGGATCCACCTCAGGAGGACAGGTTCACGCTTTGGTGGCACCTCCACAGGAACGAGGTAGAAATATTTCTGTAGAAAGCTTAGTTTATTTGTATGATCATTCAGTTCGCACTCTCTTTGATTCTGGTGCATCACACTCCTTTATTTCATCTGCTTTAGTAGAATCTCTGCACCTAGACACTAGTATGGTAGAAGATCCCTTGGTTGTTTTGAATCCAATTGGGGGCTCGGCTTATTTGTCGATGGTTTGCTTGGATTTGAAAATCTCTATTCTAAGTGTTGAATTTAGATGTAGGGCCTTTGTTTTGGGCTTCTCAGGATATGGATTGATCTTGGGCATGGACTGGTTATCCAGTAATGGTGCCGTTCTTGATTATGAGAAAAGAGTGGTTAGACTCTTGACTCGGCACGGTGAAACTCTAGAAATTTCTTGTAATCCCTTGAATGCTGTTATGCTTAGTTATCTAGAGTCGCTTGACGCTTCTGTTGAGAATTTGCAGTCGGTTAGAGTGGTCCAGGAATATCCGGATGTCTTTGAAGAGGTAAAAGGCTTTCCTCCGAAGTGGGAAATAGACTTCCGCATATATCTTGTTTATAATGCAAAGCCTGTAGCTCTGCCGGTTAGACACATGGCTCCAAAGGAGAGAAAGGAGCTCAGTAAGCAAGTTAAGGAGCTTCTCGAGAAGGGGTTTATAAGGAGAAGAATCTTGGAATGGGGTTCTCCAATGGTGTTCGCCACCAAAGAAGATGGTTCACTACGTCTTTGTGTGGACTATAGGGAGCTAAATAAGATGACTAAAACGAATAGACACCCGCTTCCTAGAATAGATAATTTGTTTGATCAGCTTGTAGGTGCATCGGTCTTCTCCCAACTTGATCAGGCTACTGGGTTCCATCAGCTAAGGGTAGCTGAAGATAGTATTGATAAAACGACGTTCAGAACCCCAGACGGTTTCTACGAGTGGCTTGTCATGCCTCTCGGTTTGACAAATGCACACGCTTATTTCGTGGACTTAATGAGCAGGTTGTTCAGAGAATTCCTCAATAAGTTCGTGGTGGTCTTCGTAGACGATATTTTGATCTTCTCAAAGAATGAGGAAGAACATGCTTGGCATCTGAAAGAAATCATGGATGCTCTCCGTGCACATCAGCTAAAAGCCAAATTCTGCAAATGCCGCTTTTGGAGAGAAGAGGTCAGATTTCTTGGACATATAGTGTCCAAAGAAGGGTTAGCCGTGGACCCTGCGAAAGTGGTGGCAGTGCAAGATTGGAAGACACCAAGAAATGCAACCGAAGTTCGAAGCTTTCTTAGACTAGCCGGTTTTTACCGAAAGTTCATTAGGGATTTCGCGAAAATCTCAGTTCCACTCACAAGGCTAACGAAGAAGAATCTGTCATTCGCTTGGGATTTAGACTGTGATATTGCTTTCCAACGCCTAAAAAGGGCTCTCACAACAGCCCCAGTTCTAACTTTGCCAGATGAAAGCAACATGTTCATAGTATACACAGATGCTTGTAGTACGGGACTAGGCACTGTTCTGATGCAAGAAAGGAGGGTAGTGGCTTATGGTGGAAGACAACTGAGAGTTCATGAAAAGAACTACCCAACCCACGATCTTGAGTTGGCCTCCATTGTCTTTGCGCTTAAGTCTTGGCGCCATTATCTCCTAGGTGGGAAATTCGAATTATATACTGAACATAAATCGTTGAAGTATCTTTTCTCGTAGAAAGATCTTAATTTGAGGCAGTAAAGGTGGATGGAGTTCCTTGCCTTGTATTATTTTGAGATTTCCTATACTCCCGGCAAAGGCAATGTAGTAGCAGACGCGTTGAGCAGAAAAAGGCTGACCCTAAGCCCTCTCTTTGTGGAAAGGGAAAGCTTGGAGTATATAGCCAGTTTCGACTTTAGGCCCTCCTCAGATTTTATACCTGGTTTATTGGCATCCCTAGAAGTACGGCCCACTCTTCTAGACTCAATAGGGGCTGCATAACGAGAAGACCCTCAGGTTGTGGATGTGATTGATAAGCTAATTAGGGGTGATACTTCCAGTCACCTCAATAGGTACTCCATCGATGATAAGGGTTGGCTGAGGCAAGATGGAAGACTATGCGTCCCTCAAGCAAGGGAGTTGGTAAATAAGGTTCTCGAGGAAGCACATCATTCCAAAATGACAATACACCCAGGCGGGGACAAGATGTACAAGGACGTAAAGAGAGCTTTCTTTTGGGACGGCATGAAGAAGGACGTGGCAGATTTCGTTTCTAAGTGCATGATATGCCAACAGGTCAAGGAGGAACAGAAGAAGCCTGTAGGACTGCTTCATCCTCTAGAAGTCCCGCAATGGAAGTGGGATAGCATTTCAATGGACTTCATTGACGGGTTGCCTAGGTCGAGAAGAGGAAATACTAGCATTTAGGTAATAGTGGACAAGCTTACTAAAAGCGCCCACTTTTTACCTATCAAGAGTAGGAGGACTGCCTCGTCTCTAGCTTCTCTTTATCTCAAGGAAATAGTTCGACTCCATGGAATACCCTCCAGTATAGTGAGTGACAGAGATCCCATCTTTACGAGTGAATTTTGGTGGATTCTGCAAGAAGCTGTAGGCACACAATTATGCTTGAGCACGGCCTATCACCCCCAAACTGATGGTCAGACAGAACGGGTGAATAGAGTGTTAGAAGATCTTTTGAGACTATGCGTTCTTGACGTTGGAGGGACATGGGAGGATCATCTTCCTTTAGTGGAATTCTCCTACAACACCAGTTACCAGGCCACTATCGGTGTGGCGCCCTTCGAAGCTTTGTATGGAAGACCATGCCGATCACCAACTTGTTGGTGGGAGTCTACTGACAAATTTATACTTGGGCCGAACATGATTCGAGAGACTTCAGAGAAAGTGGATTTGATACGAAGGAGAATGAAGACAGCCCAAGACAGACAAAAATCCTACGCCGACAAAAGAAGGACCGACCTTGAGTTTGAGGTTGGGGACAGGGTTTTCCTTAAGGTATCTCCTATAAGGAATGTCGTTCACTTTGGATCCATGGGAAAACTAGCACCAATATTTGTAGAACCGTTCCCTATCATCGAGAAGATTGGGAAAATGGCTTATAAGTAGAGCTGCCCGAAAGGTTGGCTGGAATTCACAACGTCTTTCACGTTTCTCATCTCCGAAAATGTCTACATGAATATGCGGAAGTGGTGGAGCCAAGCATTCTAGAAGAAGCCGAAGTGGAACGCAAAGCAATAGTAAGAAGAGTTCCAACTCGAATCATAGGAACTGAAGTGAAAAAGCAACGCAACCATGAATTCAAGCTCGTCAAAGTTCAGTGGAGCGACGCCGAGGAAGACGCGACTTGGGAAACTGAGGACATAATACATGTGGCCTACCCTTTTCTTTTTGAGGGTATATCTTTGATCTTTCTCTTTTTCCTTAAGTTGTGCTTGAATCTATCCTTTTAGTTATATTTCCTCGATATTATCCTTTATCCTTAGGTAGAAACCCTTTGGATGTAAACATGTATTTGAAACATGTTATGGTTGATGGCTGCAAATGGTTGCTAGTGGTTGCTCGTTGACGCATATACACACACAACCTAGGTTTTAGATCGGCTCAGTCACTTCATACTGCATATGCATATATGTATTCATATTTGTATGTGGTTGAAATTTGATATATCGTCATATGGATGTCGCATTTATATGAATGGTTGCGCACTCATGTAGAATTATGAATAGGGAAAATTTTGCATACATAATGGATTCATGGCACTTACATGATTCGCATTAAGGAGGTCAACTGAATCAGTAAACCGCCTGATTTTGCATTAGATAAGGACATGAACACACACTGTGCATATGATCATTGTAACAACCCGAATTTTAACAACATGTTAAGACAAGAATCAAGGCTGAATTAAATGTTAAAATCTGAATCAGGGAAAACGAGTTGCGCCATTGTGTTCGTCTCGGAAAAATACGCGAAATAGAGTCCGAAATTTCGTAAATCGGAGTCCGTATGATCAAGATATGGCCTCACAAAGTTTCACGAGAAATTCAAATTCAAAGACAGATTCAAATTTTCAAGATTCAGCGCAGGCGGGAAAAATCCCGCCCAGGGCAGGGTCGACACAGGGGTCGACACCCCTGTCGACCCCCCTCCAATGGGTCGACACCTATGTCGACCCATTGGTCGACACCCATGTCGACCCAGGGGTCGACCCCCCCCGGTCGGACCAGTTTTTCTTGTGCACCTGTTTTGGCTCCTGGGTCTTGTTTTAGGGGCTTGTGACGATTTTGGATGGCTCAGACCTATTCTAGGGTTAATCTAAAGGCTGAAATCAATTTCCTACAACTATAAAAAGACCCTAAGACCTAGCTTAAATCATACTATTTCATTTTAGCCTCATGCAGCCGCCATTAAACCTAGAACTCTAAATTAAAAATACAAAGAACAAAATTAAAGAAGACGAAGGATGATTCTTGAAGGCTACAACTAGAAGCTACAACAACTACGACGCTTTAGACAACGGATTTGGGGCTATTTGATTTAAAGTTTTGATTTGGATTGCTTGCTTCATATTGTAAGTTCTATGTTACTTTTTAGGCAAAAACGCTAAAATAACATGGACATGCTATGAATTGAAACCGGATTTATGAACTATTATTAATCCATGTTTATATTATTTAACTTTGAAATCATAATTTGGGAATTTCGCTATGTCAATGTTGCAAGTCAAACTTATCATGATTTTGAGGTGGTTATGAATCACTTGGGCTTAATTGTATGGCAAGTTGGACTAATACATGTCCATGGAATCATTATGTTTATTGAAATCTTTATGTTGTTTAAACCATGCCTACGATGCTAATTAAACCTTGTCTATGATGTTAATGAAACTATGCATGTGATGTTAATATACCTATCATGTTAATGACAAATCGGGAATTGCTAGGTTATGATGAAAAGTTGGAGTCATTATGTTTATAATGCTAGATGAGAATCATTATGTTAAAAATACTAAATTGGAATCCAATATGCCTATTAGAATTACCATGCCTTTAATGTTTCATGTTTGTAATAAAATTATTATTATGCCCGCAATGATTATTATGCCTATGATGTAAAGTTGAAATCATCATGTTAGACTAAGTTGGAACCATTACTATGCCAAGTTATTATCATGCTAGTATTGAAACCATGTGATATGTTATAGCCTGTTTATTATGCAAGTGATGTTGGAATTGTCATATATGCCTATCACATGTTTGGTGTTATTCCCCTTTATCTCTTGAATTGTTTATGCTTGTGAACGAAGTACGATTATATGCGTTGGGGATACGATTGGGTAGAATAGGCAAAACTTGAATTGGTTATAATCATAAACCATGAAATTTGGCATAAGTAGAACATGAAATATGGAACGAAAAACTTGACTTGAATATTCTATGACTTGACTTGAAACATGCCTTAGTTGGGCACGAAATTGACATATGAACATGTTATGAAAATAGCACGAATCTGATAAGAACATGGGCATGACTTTAGAAACCAAGAAAGTGGCCAACTCGAGGTTGGGTTGAGTTTGTAGTGTAAATCTGCCCGGAACCGCCCGGCATATCCAGTTGCTACAAACAATAGGATCCAATGTGGGGAGTTGGTCACATCGCGCTTGAAACCGAGGTTGGGTTGAGTTCGTAGCGTAAACCTGCCCGGAACCGCCCGGCAAATCCAGTGGCTACGAACAATAGGATCCAATGTGAGTGGTTCGGTGCATTAACAAATCAATTAATGCCAATTAGGGTTAAGTCATGAACATGAAAAGACAACTTAACCAACTTGAACACGATTTGTAGGGCTAAGTCAAGAACTTGAAACGACAACACTTAGCCAACTTGATATGACACGTAGGCGGGTTAAGTCACGAATTTAAATGACATACTTAACCATCTTGACACGACTAGACTGGAAAAGGATTAGGTCACGAGTTACATGACTTAATCGGTTAGGTGGGTTAGGTCACGAATTACATGACCTAATCTGTTAGGCGAAACCCTAGACACGACCCCTTTCAGCAGTAACCCTCTAGATGTATCAACGTACCCTGGAGCTAGGCCAGGTGGGGCACGATTACTGGGCTGATTGTAAGAGGTGAACGACGGCAGTGGGGTATGCCAGTGTAGGTTCGGTGGGCTACAGTCATGCACGTATTCCGGGGCAGACACTGGGTATCCGTAGATTTATCTGTGCATCTTGAATCGTGTCATGGGTTGACACCCTAGGGCTGATACACCCGAAGGTGGACCCAGCACAGGTGACTACATTCGTGATTAGCCGTATGACACGGACACTTGACGAGCTAGAACTTGTAGGGAGCCGATCGACTAGATAATCGCTCCGTAGTACCCCGTACTTGGGTCAGACCCCGTTTCAGGGTCATTTCATGATATTGGGCCGTGGGATTTATTTCGTGATTAACTTGTGATATGGGCTTAGTAAACTAGTACAGTCGATGCAACGAATCCCGAACATGTGATGCTTTACTTGACTTGTCTTAACTTATCCTGATCACCTTAGTCTATCTTGTTCACCTTGACACCATTCTTAAGTTTAGTTCCAGTTCATACATGACAGGTTGTTTTAACCGTTTTTACACTGAAAGTCACTAGGACTTACTCAGTCTTTATGACTGACCCTTTTCCTTTCGCCTCGTTTTCTTTCGTTCCCCCCCAGGTTCTCAGGGAGGAAACACTAGCTCTTAGCTTGGATATCACTTGCTTTAGCTCAGCATGTACGGTTTGCTATGGCTGCTTCATTTTACTGCACTTGGGGAATAAGCTGTTTTTTTCTGTTTTTAAGTAATTGCTTCTTTGGCTATTATTACAAGACAGTTGTAATGAAGTTATTTGAAATGTTTGTAAAAGACATGGAATGAAATGAAGTTCTGTTTTGCTCATAAATTCTTCCGCTGTTTACTTAATTATTTATTTATGTTCTGTCTTATGATAATTCTGTGATGTTATCTCGATAATACCTCTCCAAAACTAGTCCATTCCCTTTGTGAGTGACCCTAGCGGAGGTGGGGTGTTACACTTTGGTATCAGAGCAGAAGGTTACCAAGACTGGGCAAAAGTTTTGAAAACCTTTTGAATTTTTTTCAAAACCCTTTTACAAAGTAGCAAATTTTCAAGAAAATTTTGTTTTGATTAAAAGGCATATTCCCCAAAGCCATTAGCACTATCTTTGTTTCCTCGTTTGAATCTTTTCCTTTTTCGTTTTCAGCTTATCATGGCCGATGACCTTAATCTTCCCGAGGGGGTCAATATACCCAGTTGGTTCCGTCGTTTCCTCGAGGCTCGGGCTAATGTGGCAGGCCCAGCCAATCCTCCTCCTCATCCTCCATAACCTTCGCGAGAAACCGCTTTTTCAAAGATATGCAAGGACTTTAAGGCCATGGGCGGAAAGGATTTCCTAGGAACTGAGACTTTTGTTGAGGCACGGAATTGGTTGAAGGAAACCGAAGACTTGTTTGTTAACTTTGAGGTAGAGGACAAAAGGAAAGTACATTTGGCGGCATGGCTCATGAAAGAGGAAGCTTCTTATTGGTGGGAAGTCACCAACGCTATTAGGCCCATTGAGACTTGGGCGGACTTTAGAGGGAGATTTGGGCTTAAGTTCTTATCATCGGCAGAGGAGAGTCTCCAAATGGAACGGTTTTTGGCCCTTAAACAAGGAAATATGACAGTTAAAGAATACGTGAACCGTTTCAATCAGCTTGCTCGCTTCGGATTGGAGTTAGTCAACACTCCTCAGAAAAAGGCGCTACGTTTTGCACGAGGCTTGAACGAGCCACTACATGGTTTGGCCATGTCTCATGTGCCCATGGGGGCGAACTTTGAAAGCTTGGTGGATATGGCCCTACTGTATGAGGAAGAAAAGAAGGGCAAGAAAGAGGTCAAGCCCAACGATTCTCAGAATAAGAAGGTAGACCCCGAGAAAGGAGGCAAGAACGACAACTCACGTGATAAAAGGAAATGCAATTTCTGTGGTACGGAAGGGCACATAGCCAAGGATTGTAGAAAGAGGAAGAGAAAGCAAGGTGAATGTTTTCATTGTGGGGAGACTGGACACATCAGCAATGACTGCCCTAAAAAGCAGACCGGACCTTCTGGGGGTACATCGTTAACTTCTTTTTCTAGATGCTTTGTTTTATCTTGTTATCTCCTCGATCCTATCTTGAGAACCATAGGTAGAATCTTTTTGGATGTAAACATGTGATTGAAACATGTTATGATTGCGAAATGGTTGCAAGTGGTCGCAAGTGGTTGCTCGTGGATGCATGAATACACATTAGGCACTAGATCGGCTCAGTCACAGTTTCATACTTGCATATGCATGAGTGTTTATTTTGGAAACTTGGTTGTACTATCATTTGGTTGTTGCATATGATTGAATGTTTGTGCACTCATGTAGAAATTATGAATTATAATAGGAAAATTTTGCTTACATATTGGATTCATTTCACTAAACATGTTCTGCATTTAGAAGATCAATCAGGCCTGATCATTAGCATAAGCTAAGGAGCATATACACACACTCTTTGCATGTGTTCATAAAACATTAGAAGCCTTTTAAGGACCATGGTTGCTTGGGGATGATGTTTTGAGTAGATGGATGATGGATGGTAGGATGCGTTCTTCCTAACTTGGAGATTTCGGGGACGAAATCCTTAAAGGAGGGGAAAATGTAACAACCCGAATTTTAACAACATGTTAAGACAAGAATCAAGGCTGAATTAAATGTTAAAATCTGAATCAGGGAAAACGGGTTGCGCCATTGCGTTCGTCTCGGAAAAATACGCGAAATAGAGTCCGAAATTTCGTAAATCGGAGTCCATATGATCAAGATATGGCCTCACAAAGTTTCACGAGAAATTCAAATTCAAAGACAGATTCAAATTTTCAAGATTCAGGGCAGGCGGGAAAAATCCCGCCCAGGGCAGTGTCGACACAGGGGTCGACACCCCTGTCGACCCCCCCCCCAATGGGTCGACACCCATGTCGACCCATGGGTCGACACCCATGTCGACCCAGGGGTCGACACCCATGTCGACCCAGGGGTCGACACCCCCCCCCCCCCGGTCGGACCAGTTTTTCTGGTGCACCTGTTTTGGCTCCTGGGTCTTGTTTTAGGGGCTTGTGACGATTTTGGATGGCTCAGACCTATTCTAGGGTTAATCTAAAGGCTGAAATCAATTTCCTACAACTATAAAAAGACCCTAAGACCTAGCTTAAATCATACTATTTCATTTTAGCCTCATGCAGCCGCCATTAAACCTAGAACTCTAAATTAAAAATACAAAGAACAAAATTAAAGAAGACGAAGGATGATTCTTGAAGGCTACAACTAGAAGCTACAACAACTATGACACTTTAGACAATGGATTTGGGGCTATTTGATTTAAAGTTTTGATTTGGATTGCTTGCTTCATATTGTAAGTTCTATGTTACTTTTTTGGCAAAAACACTAAAATAACATGGACATGCTATGAATTGAAACCGGATTTATGAACTATTATTAATCCATGTTTATATTATTTAACTTTGAAATCATAATTTGGGAATTTCGCTATGTCAATGTTGCAAGTCAAACTTATCATGATTTTGAGGTGGTTATGAATCACTTGGGCTTAATTGTATGTCAAGTTGGACTAATACATGTCCATGGAATCATTATGTTTATTGAAATCTTTATGTTGTTTAAACCATGCCTATGATGCTAATTAAACCATGTCTATGATGTTAATGAAACTATGCATGTGATGTTAATATACCTATCATGTTAATGACAAATCGGGAATTGCTAGGTTATGATGAAAAGTTGGAGTCATTATGTTTATAATGCTAGATGAGAATCATTATGTTAAAAATACTAAATTGGAATCCAATATGCCTATTAGAATTACGATGCCTTTAATGTTTCATGTTTGTAATAAAATTATTATTATGCCCGCAATGATTATTATGCCTATGATGTAAAGTTGAAATCATCATGTTAGACTAATTTGGAACCATTACTATGCCAAGTTATTATCATGCTAGTATTGAAACCATGTGATATGTTATAGCCTGTTTATTATGCAAGTGATGTTGGAATTGTCATATATGCCTATCACATGTTTGGTGTTATTCCCCTTTATCTCTTGAATTGTTTATGCTTGTGAACGAAGTACGATTATATGCGTTGGGGATACGATTGGGTAGAATAGGCAAAACTTGAATTGGTTATAATCATAAACCATGAAATTTGGCATAAGTAGAACATGAAATATGGAACGAAAAACTTGACTTGAATATTCTATGACTTGACTTGAAACATGCCTTAGTTGGGCACGAAATTGACATATGAACATGTTATGAAAATAGCACGAATCTGATAAGAACATGGTCATGACTTTAGAAAACAAGAAAGTGGCCAACTCGAGGTTGGGTTGAGTTTGTAGTGTAAATCTGCCCGGAACCGCCCGACAAATCCAGTTGCTACAAACAATAGGATCCAATGTGGGTAGTTGGTCACATCGCGCTTGAAACCCGAGGTTGGGTTGAGTTCGTAGCGTAAACCTGCCCGGAACCGCCCGGAAAATCCAGTGGCTACGAACAATAGGATCCAATGTGAGTGGTTCGGTGCATTAACGAATCAATTAATGCCAATTAGGGTTAAGTCATGAACATGAAAAGACAACTTAACCAACTTGAACACGATTTGTAGGGCTAAGTCATGAACTTGAAACGACAACACTTAGCCAACTTGATATGACACGTAGGCGGGTTAAGTCACGAATTTAAATGACATACTTAACCATCTTGACACGAGTAGACTGGAAAAGGATTAGGTCACGAATTACATGACTTAATCGGTTAGGCGGGTTAGGTCACGAAATTACATGACTTAATCGGTTAGGCGGGTTAGGTCACAAATTACATGACTTAATCTGTTAGGCGAAACCCTAGACACGACCCCTTTCAGCAATAACCCTCTAGATGTATCAAGGTACCCTGGGGCTAGGCCGGGTTGGGCACGATTACTGGCTGATTGTAAGAGGTGAACGACGGTAGTGGGGTATGCCAGTGTAGGTTCGGTGGGCTACGGTCGTGCACGTATTCCAGGGCAGACACTAGGTATCCATAGATTTATCTGTGCATCTTGAATCGTGTCAGGGGTTGACACCCTAGGGCCGATACACCCGAAGGTGGACCTAGCACAGGTGATTACATTCGTGATTAGCCGTATGACACGGACACTTGACGAGCTAGAACTTGTAGGGAGCCGATCGACTAGATAATCGCTCCGTAGGACCCCGTACTTAGGTCAGACCCCGTTTCAGGGTCATTTCATGATATTGGGCCGTGGGATTTATTTCGTGATTAACTTGTGATATGGGCTTAGTATACTAGTACAGTCGATGCAACGAATCCCGAACATGTGATGCTTTACTTGACTTGTCTTAACTTATCCTGATCACCTTAGTCTATCTTGTTCACCTTGACACAATTCTTAAGTTTAGTTCCAGTTCATACATGACAGGTTGTTTTAACCGTTTTTACACTGAAAGTCACTAGGACTTACTCAGTCTTTATGACTAACCCTTTTACTTTCGCCTCTTTTTCTTTCGTTCCCCCCCCCCCCCCCCCCCCAGGTTCTCAGGGAGGAAACACTAGCTCTTAGCTTGGATATCACTTGCTTTGGCTCAGCATGTACGGTTTGCTATGGATGCTTCATTTTACTGCACTTGGGGAATAAGCTGTTTTTTTCTGTTTTTAAGTTATTGCTTCTTTGGCTATTATTACAAAACAGTTGTAATGAAGTTATTTGAAATGTTTGTAAAAGACATGGAATGAAATGAAGTTCTGTTTTGCTCATAAATTCTTTCGCTGTTTACTTAATTATTTATTTATGTTCTGTCTTGTGATAATTCTGTGATGTTATCTCGATAATACCTCTCCAAAACTAGTGCATTCCCTTTGTGAGTGACCCTAGCGGAGGTGGGGTGTTACAATCATGAAGTATTAGAAGTCTTTTAAGGACAATGGACGCCTGTGTTTGATGATTGAGTAGATGGACGATTGGATGTTAGGACTTACGTTCTCCTAGACTTGAAGATTTCGGGGACGAAATCCTTTAAGGAGGGGAGAATGTAACACCCCGAATTTTCTGTTAATTGTAAATTAACAAATTTAAGTACAATTAATCCTTAATGAAATAATTAAGGGAAACGGGTTACGCCATTGCATTCGTCTCGGAATTCTGCTTGAGATAGAGTCCAAGTTTGCGTGAATCGGACTCCGTATGAAGGAGTTATGACCTCCGGAAGTTTCTGAATTCAAATTAGAAATTCAAACAGTTCAAAACGAAGTTCAAAATTCGAATTCAGACCCAAACTGGACTAGGCGGGAAAATTCCCTCCTAGGCACCAGGTCGACCTAGGTGACCAGGTCGACCTAGGTGACCAGGTCGACCTAGGTGACCAGGTCGACCTAGGTGACCAGGTCGACCATAGGGTCGACCTGGGGGTCGACCTGAGGGTCGACCTGGTTTGGCCCTGGCTGGCCTGGTCGGGTTCTAGTCGATTTCTGAGGCTTAGCTGTGTCACTAGGGCTAACATGTCGCATTTTGTTTGGCTCCTTTCGAAGTGAAAGTTCTAGATTCGTCTGTGATCATCTGACGACTCAAATCAATCTGAAATTCTATAAATATAACTCAACACCCTAACCTAAATTCACATAAGAAATTTGAGACTTAGCCGCCATGCTGTCGGGTGAAAACTAGGAGGAGCCTCCACTTGTAGAAAGCTTAGAGACAAGCCAAAATCAAAGTTAAATCAATAATCAAATCAACATTAGTCTACCCAAAGGAAAGCAATTCAAATTCAGAATTCAGAAATCAGAAAACAAGATCGTCATTTGTTGTAAGTATAGTGATTCTTCCGATGTGAATAAAATTAAGACTTGATCCGTTGTAAATTAGGAATGAAATTGCGTTATTGTATAACAACGATGTTGATTCATATGCGATGTATTGATTAAGGTATTGTGATGTTTGTGGTATAGTCGAGTTGATATTGATCCTATTGTACATATAGAATCGCATGCAAGTTGTATAGTTCATATTGTAATCGACACCTATATGTTTATGTGATTATATAGGTTGTATGTCATTAAGCTTTCATGTATATATGCTAGAACCTTTATGCCTAAACGATTATGTTCACATACATGCTAGTATGTTTGTAAGAAAGTTGCAAGTTCCAAAATTGGATCCATGTCAAGATCCACTTTAATATGTGTTTCATGTTGTAATTAGACATATGATTGGATCTAGTTCACACCCTTGTCATAAAATTATACTTACTTTATGAAATTATCATATTCTTGTCATATGCTTGTCATGCTCGATGTTATGCCTAGATCCAAAAACAAGTTTAGGCTTATGTTATCTAAATCATATGCTAATTTATGTGACACCTATTTGGTTAGGTACCTATTTCAATGCAAGTTCACATATACGTTGATTTAGGCTATGTTGCAAGTTTACATTCATGTTGACTATTTTGCAAGTTCACACCTATGATGTTCATATTGACTATGCCAAAAATGCCAAGTTTACACCTATGTCATGTTTATATTTATGAATTCCCTTATGCCTATTTGTGTGCGCTAAATTAGGCTAAGTTTTTAGCCTAATATTATGTGTTAAAAACTATGCGAAAAAAAATTAGGCTAAGATTTCTAGCTTAATGTTTAAACGGGGTAACGTTGGGAATATTACTTAAACTTGACATAAAAATATATGAAATTGGCATGTTTGTCACATGCCAAAATTGGTGGCATTTAAACGGTATAAATTATTATACCAAAAAGGATGAACTTGGAAAGTGGGCCATAACATTAAATTTACATAAATTAAGTAATAAAGACGAATATGTAAATTTAGAAAATACGAGTATGCTTAACACGAGGTTGGATTGAGTTGTGATGTAAACCTGCCCGGACCCGCCCAGCTGTCCAGTAGTCACAACAATACCTATCCAATGTGGGTGGTTAAGCATGAAGCCCAATAAGGACCCGAGGTTAGACTGAGTTACGGTGTTAATCTGCCCGGAACCGACCGGCACATCCAGTAACCATAACAATACCTGTCTAATGTGAGTGGTCGGTGCTTTAAAAAGCTAAGGACATACAAGTCAGGATGGTAGGGTTAAGTTAACTAAAACACTTAACCAATTCAACATGTTAATTAGACTGATGGGTGGGGTTAGGTAAATACATAAATTTAACCACTTAACATGTTTGACTAGAAAACCCTAGTAACGGGGACCCATTTCAACAGTAACCCAATTATGTATCATGGTACCCTGAAACTATGCAGGGTGGGGCACGATTACTGGGCTGATTGTAAGCGATCAAAAGCGACGGCGGTGGGTGCAATAGTGTGGTTTCTAATGGAGTGCGGGCATGCACACACTTCGGAGCAGACAAACATGGCACTGGGGGCGCCAGTAGTATACCCTATGCATTCTAGTATTGTGTCGGGCCGCCACCATGGGACTTGATACACCCCATGGTAGGACCAACATAGGTATCTACAATCTTTGGGGGCCGTATGACACATATGATTATGCGAGTAGGAGCCGATCTTTAGAAAAGGGATCACTTCACCCCGATCATGGGGTTCCAGTTGAGACAATGCAAGTACGTGCAGAGATTTAGTGTGGGGTGCGATAGTATATTTGTTTTAAACTACTTTATCTTAGTTTATACTTTCCTATTTCCAGTTTATACCTATCATGTCCTTTTTCTTATTCTCATACTGAAGAGTCACTAGACTTACCAGGCTTTATGTCTGACCCTATTTTCTTTCATCTTCTTTTCTTCCGTTTCCCCCCAGGTCCACAGGGAGGAAACAACCCAGCTTAGTCAGATTCTTTGTAAGCTTCAAGATAGTAGATGTACAGTTTGGACTCTCTTTCCTTGGCAATGGCTATTGGACACACTCTATGGGGATTTATGCAGTTTTAATTATGTTTTATGCTTCTTTATTTAATAACCAAGACAGAAATGATAATGTAATGTTTTGGAAGTTATTATGTGACAGTTATGGAAATGTTTTGTATGAACATGTATTTATGAAATAAAAAGTTTGTTTGTTTTCAGCTACTAATATATATGTGTTTATATCTGTCTTGTGTTTTATCTGTGACTTTTACTTACAAACCTCCACCAAAGTTAAGGCATTCCCTTTGTGAGTGACCTTAATGGAGGGTGGGTGTCTCACTTGGTATTAGAGCACAGATTTACCAGACTAGATAAAAGTTTTTGAAACTATTTTCAAAAAGAAGTTTAAAGAAGCATTGTTTTCAAGAAAAAGCGTTGTTTTTAAAAGGCATAATTCCCCAAAGCCATACGCACTATCTTTCTATCCTTTTGTCTTGAATTCTTTCCTTTTTGTTCCAGCATGTCTGGAGATCTTAACCTTCCAGAAGGAGTATCGATCCCTGGCTGGTTCCGAAGGTACCTAGAGGATGTCAGGATGGTAGGGTTAAGTTAACAAAAACACTTAACCAATTCAACATGTTAATGAAATTGATAGGTGGGGTTAGGTAAGTACAGAAACTTAACCACTTAACATGTTTGACTAGAAAACCCTAGTAATGGGGACCCATTTCAGCAGTAACCCACTTAGGTATCATGGTACCCTAAAACTAGGCAGGGTGGGGCACGATTACTGGGCTGATTGTAATCAGTCAAAAGCGACGGCGGTGGGTGCAACAGTGTGGGTTCTAACGGAGTGCGGGCCTGCACACACTTCGGAGCAGACAAACAGGGCACTGGGGGCACCAGTAGTATAACCTATGCATTTCTAGTTTCGTGCCAGGTCGCCACCATGGGACTTGATACACCCCATGGTGGGGCTAGCATAGGTATCTACAATCTTTGGGGGCCGTAAGACACAGATGATTATGCGAGTAGGAGTCGATCTTTAGAAAAAAGGGATCACTTTACCTCCAGCATGGGGTGCCAGTTAAGACAATACAAGTAGGTGCAGAGATTTAATGTGGGGTGCGATAGTATGTTCAATTCAAATTACTTTGTCTTAGTTTATGACACTCTCCTATTTCTAGTTTATATTTATCATGCCCTTATTCTTATTCTCATACTGAAGAGTCACTAGACTTACAGGCTTTATGTCTGACCCTATTGTCTTTCGTGTTCTTTTCTTCCATTCCCCCCCCCCCTCAGGTCCACAGGGAGGAAACAACTCAGCTTAGTCAGACTCTTTGCAAGCTTCAAGATAGTAGATGTACGGTTTGGACTCTCTCTCCTTGGCTATGGCCGTTGGACACAATCATGGGGATTTATGTTGTTCTAATCATGTTTTATGCTTCTTTATTTAATAACCAAGACAAAAATGATGTTGTAATGTTTTGGTAGTTGTTATGAGACAATCATCGAAATGTTTTGTATGAACAAGTATTTTATCAAATAAAAGTCTATTTGTTTTCCGCTGCTTATATATATGTGTTTATATATGTTTTGTGTTTTATCTGTGACTTTTACTTACAAACCTCCACCAAAGTTAAGGCAGTCCCTCGTAAGTGACCTTAATGGAGGGTGGGGTGTTTCAGAAATCCTGGTTATTTTTAAAACCATTTCAAATCCAAATTATTTATTTTAAAAATATCGGATTTATTATTCTATTTCAAAACTAATTCATTTCGATAAAAATATATTTTTATCTTTTCAAATATAGAATTTTTCATCCTAATTCTTTCCAAATCATTTATTATGATTTTACGCAAACTATTGATATTTTTAATAATCTTATCAAGGCCCGTACGGTCGATTTCCATAAAAGGCCATCGAACTGCACTTACAACGACCTTTTCCTAATTTGATTTGGACATAATTCCAAATCCAACCGTTAGATTTCAAATCTCTCATATTCATTACAAAGCTCTTTCCGATATGAACCCAACGATTCCTGTTTTAGGAGAATCCGACGGTCGGATCTCCCGTAATGTCCATTCGAAATCAATGGTCGAAATTCGCGAACTTCCGCAGCGCGACGCGTTCTATTCAGGCCATTATATTATATATATATAATATATATTTCATCGATTTCCATTTAAAATGTATTTTATAAATTGTTTTAAATTTGTTTTCAAAACGATTTCAACTTCATATTCAATTTCAAATCAAAATTGAATATTCCATAGATATATAAATGATAATATTTTCAAAACATTATATTTCAAAATCATTTCCTTTTCGATATTCATTATAAAAATGAATAAAATCGATATGAATATCGTTCACGTCAACATGGCGCATATCTAATCAACACGGCTTTATATATTCAAATATATTCGTGTCCATCTCAAATCGGACATCAAAATCAGATTTTGATCTTTTACTGAATATTATTTTAAAATATTCATTCTTTCTGAACTGGAATCAGACACAGTCGATTACCATATAATTTGATTTATATGGATTCCATACAATACATGTATACAACAACAGTGATAAATAATCATCCATCATCCAGAGTGCATTCTACACTGCATAAGCATCAAATATAAATATTTAACGCTTACAACAGCCTGTCAATCAATCGATCGACATACAGCTAATTATTGGGACTAGTGTATGTCATATATCATCCTTTTACCCGTGTTGGGTTTCAATCAACAAATACAGATTTATTTGTGCAGTTGGGCGATGTGTAAAATTTATCGTCTCAATCAATATCAGTCAAATGTGTGTATATAAACAAATCGTCCGATTTGTTTATAAATATTTATTTTATTCATATACATGTGAAAAATTATATTTTTAACCATAAAATATTTTATTCCATTCCACATCACACAATCAACTTTCACAACAATATCAAACAAACAAAGAAGTCGTCCATGGTCTGTGGACGACGGGTGTCGGATGCTGCTAAGCACCGTCTACAACCTAGTATATATTTTAACTAGAAAATAAAAATAAAATAAAAGTGAGGAGTTCTCACCTTTGGGGTCCACTCCTCCATTCTTTCTTGCTGAACTGTTTGGATTTGTTTGAAATTCCAACACATCCCTTTCACGTTGTTCATATATAAAAATCATAATTTTATCGCTTCATCCCAATAAATAAAAATCATATTTTTATTTCTACTTCATATATTTTTACAATGCTTCTTTCCATATAAAAATTATATTTTTATATTTCTACTCCTTATATAAAGATCGAATTTTTATTTCGCCTCTTCGTATATAAAAATCAAACTCTTAACACGATGTTATATAATTAAAAATCATATTTTTATTACTGTTCTATATATACAGTAAAAATCAAATCTTTATAATATTATTTAAAACTATATGTAAATTTTATTTAGAAAAACAATGCTTATTTTATTTTAAAACAACCAAATTTATATTTTCAATTCAAAGATATTTATATCTTCAAAATCCTATCTGTTTAAAATTTCAAAATCATGTATATTTATATTTTCAAAAACATGTATGTTTATATTTTCAAATGATGTATATTTATATTCTCAAAAACAATTCTATTTTTATTTCTAAAAACCATGCTATTTTCTATTTTAAACATAATAAAGTAATAAACTAATTTAACTAGGGTTTTCTTTCTATTTACCTAAATCACGTTTGAAATCCATCTTCCCCGTTATATTGCTTCCAGGTTGCGAAACCCATGCCTCGGCCTTAAACCTCCCCTTGCGCACGAATTTCTAGGCAGTCGGTCCTAAATCATATCACACCAAACCATCCCCCTTTCTTCTGACTCGCAACCCTCCTCCAAAATTCCGACCTCTGCCCTAGCTTCGTTGTTCTTCGTCGAGGTCTTCAGTGGAGGTTCTCGGGGGTTTGGGGAGGCTCAACTGAGGTCGAGGGGAGAGAATGCGAGTCAAGAAGGAGAGGAGAGGAGTTGAGAGACGGACGTTGGCAGAGCGAATTGGGGATTTTTTTTATTGAATTTGGCAATGGCGGGTTCTTGATGTTTGACAACATAAGGAGATAATGAGGGTTGTTGACATTGGAAGGAGATTATATTATATTATATTATTATTTTATTTCTCTATTGTTGCTAATCGATCCGAACCCCAAATCAGACCCAACGACTGTTGTCACTAGCTAACCACCCTCATTCCGAGCACAATGGGATATGTTTCGTAACCTAATTCGGCTGTTACGATTAGCTATCGTTAAATTTAAAATATAAATCTTTATATTTCAATTTAAATGCACATTTTATATTACCGGGGTTACATTCTGAATCCAAAAATTCCAAAAAAAATATTTTTAGCTTCGTATTGACGATACGGTTCTAACAAAACTAATTTCATCAAATTTGAAGACCGTTTGAAAAATGACCATTTTCTGGTCATTCCAAATTGACCGAAACTGTTAAAACACGTTTTACTTTGCCACGCTCACATATTGATTTCAAAAATTATGAATTTTGGAATATAGCAATAATTAGACATCCCGGATCCAACAAAAGTGGTTTCGTCGAAAATGGAGGTCATTTGCTGAATTTCCATTTTTAAGGGCTATATTTTCCATAACGACTATTCTGAATTTTCAACGGGGCATAACTTTTTATCCCCGCTATGAAATTTTGATATTTCGAATTTTTTGGAAAGATATTTTCAAATAGATTCTAATATTTTTGGTTTCGCTAAAATCTGGTTTATTTTGAATCCTGTACAATCATTTGAAATTTGAAATCGAATTTTCAAGGTACCGCGCCATTTTCAATTCCTTTTATAATTAAAAGTAAATAATTATATTCCAATGTCGATTCAACTAAGTATATACATTCTAATTATATTCAAAATAAATTTCTTGTCGTAATTATTTAATATAAATCATTTTAAATATTCAATATTCATTAAAATTGCCAAAATAAAAAATTTAAATTGGTTCAGATTTTTCGGGTTATTACATTGATTATGCATTGAAATTGAAATTTGGAACGCATGTTAAAATCAGAAAAGAATATAATAAAATATAGAAATGAACAAAAATGGGCTAGAAATAAATACACAATGGAATAAAACGAGTAATGAATAAACCACGCACAAAATAGAGACGGACGATTTATTTTAAATCACATGGGTCGACCTATATATCAGCTCTGTTACTCATGGGTTGACCGATAAGGGAGTCGGGTCGACCCATGTGTCGACCTGGGCATGGGTCGACCCATGTTGGCTTGGAACATTTTGTTCATAAGCGTAATTTCTTGGACCGGGTTTAATTTGAATGGAGGGATTTATATTAATATAAATATGAGGGAAATAGTTTGTCTAGACATCTATAGATAAACATACAGGACCTAGCTCTTTAACTCATATTTTCTGAGAGGGCGCCGAAACGCTACCATTCCTTTTCTCCTCTAAGTTCTTCAAAAATAAAATATAGTAGATTTTGGATATTTTATTTTAATTTGGAGGAAAAAGCAGTGGATCTGAAATTTAGATGTCCAAATTTCCTATCCAAATAGATTTGTAGATTCAAATTGAAAAGAAAATAGATAACAAGCCTAGATCCAAATCAGATTCATATCCTAGAATGCGCTACGGGTGAATGTATTCAAATTATATATTTACAAAATGGTATATGATATCGTTTGATTCCTGTAAAATCAATAAGATATCCTCTTAGTCCTCTTTCTCCTCTTTCTGTGTTGGATTCTACAATCTTATGTTTAATTTTGGTTATGCACAAAATATATGTGACACCCAACGTCCGTTAATGTCACTCATTAAGGGAATGCATTAAGTTTCGTGAAGCGTTATAGGTAAACAGAAACATAATTATTACAAGATAGATATAAAAGTAGTAGCGGAATTTAAATTTTATTTCAAACATAAGTCATAACATCGTAGTCCAAAAATACCATAAGTCTGAAACTACATAAAACCCATTACAATAATGTAAAACTTCTGTCTTGTACCACCAGAGAATAGAAAATACATAAAAAGAATTATTCCCCGAAAGAGACCAAGCCATAGTGGCAAAGATAGAAACTAAGCAATACTTCAAAAGTTGCCCCAAGCAAGATGATAACCGAGTCCTGACTAAGCCAAAGAATTCCCACCCTACCGGGGGGAGGGGGGAGAAGAGGAAACGAAAAGGGTTAGACATAAAGTGTGGCGAGTCCAGTTACTTTTAGCATATAAATAAGTAAAAGTATCATGACATGCATATAAATTGGAGGGATAGATAACGGTAATAAGACATGTATAACAGACTGAGCAAGATAAGCAGAATGAACGAAATAGAATAGGTTATGGTTCTCTAATACTTTTCTCTACACAAATACTAGTATATTAGATATGTGATAGGATTACATACTACCTAACTACTAAACGGAAATAGGATGATCCCAACAGAAACATAATGGTATTTTTAGGTGTACTCTAGTAACAGGTTTTACCACCAAATAGAATTAACCGGTACCTAAATAGAAATAACGGGTGTTAAACCCAACAGAAATATAGGTACCCCACAGAAACAGACAGGACAAGATGTGCCTTAATTACTACCTCCTAATTGATTGGCTCCCTATTCCGTAAATACCTTGTGTCGGCCCCACAGTAGGGTGTATTACTTCCTAAAGTGGAAACCTACAGAAGGACACAGACCTATTTACTAGTGCTACAACGTCTAATTTTCCAAGAAGCAGGCCGTACTCATGCACGCACATGAGTTTGTTGCTATGTGCCAGTACACACCTCCTCCTAAATGAACCTCTTACAATCAGTTCAGTAAGCATGCCCCGACCCCTACCTAGTGCGGGGTGCCCCTTTTAATACTAGAATGGGTTACTGACTAATATGGGTCCCACACAATAGATGACACAAGCCAACCCCCACAGATCTAGGGTTCCCAATTAACTAGGATTTTGACAGGTTATGCCTAACAGACTTAACAGATTCACATAACAACCTACAAATTTACGGGTTAAACTTTACAAGTTAACGGGTCCCTATAACCCCAATAGATGTAACGGGTTAAGTCTTTTAGATTAACAGGTTCGTATAACCCCCACGAATTTAACAGGTTTACTTAAACCTACAGACTTAACAGGTTTACTTAACCCCACAAATTTAACAGGTTTACTTAGCCCCACAAATTTAACAGGTTTACTTAACCCCACAGAAACTTAACAGATTTACTTAACCCCACGGATTTCAAGTTTACTTAACTCCATCAATTCTTATAAATTTACTTAACCCTTTATTTCTTTTGTTGGGTTCATATATTACCCCTTTTTCATTCAAACCGGTTTAGTATTTCAATTTAACATGTTGTCATTATCTTTTCATTTGTACAAGTTAACACACCAGACCTCTCACATTAAGTCAATCACTTATGGCTGCTGTATATGTCGTGCGGCTCCGGGGAGACTTAAACCACAAGTTTAGACTTAACCTCGTGTTATGGTGTCGTTTCGCATTAGACCCCTCACACTAGATTAGCCACTTGTGATTGCTGGATATGTCGGGCGGCTCCGGGTAGATTATACCACAAGCGCAATCTAACCTCGTGTCTAAGCGCTATTACCATTCCAAATTTTTAGGCATATTCATATTAGCAATTATCCTATTTCAATTATAGGTTTTCCCCTGCCCCTTTTCAATTCATATATCATTATGCCTAATATATCCTTTTTCCTAAGTCATAAATCAATATACAATTTATGCCCAATTTCAATATTCACATATGTTCCAATTTATGCCCCAATTCAATATTCACATAAATTCCAATTTATACCCCAATTCAATATTCACATATGTTCCAATTTTTACCCCAATTAAATATTCACATATGTTCCAATTTATTCCCCAATTCAATATTCACATATGTTCCAATTTATGCCCCAATTCATTATTCACATATGTTCCAATTTATGCCCCAAATTCATGTTTTTCCCAACAATTCCCAATTTTACACATTTGCATATTTCAGCGTTAGGCCAAGGCTCGAAGGTAGCCTGGCTATATAAAAATAAAAAGGGAAAAGAGGGAGAGAAGAGAGTCAAAAGTAGGCATAATAACGAATCGATAATTAACTGACAGAAACAGACATAAAAACTAAATAAGCATATTATGAAAAGATTTGGCATGGTGGTGATATAAACATATAAGAACAGATCTACTGAATATATCATAATAGAACTAATTTAGGCGATGATTCAAGATTCAACTTTTATATACATATCAAGACTGCCAATTAAATATTTAGATCTAAAAATAGCATAAACTCACAGTGAATAGATTTAAGAAAATGGATCTAAATAACTGAGAAGGACACGTTGATTTTTCTGTAGCAATCTTTGAATATGTATAATCTTCTTTGAATTGATTTTGGAGAAGAATAGGCTATTTAATTTTCGTTGCAGCAGAGCTCCGCCATTGCCACCATTTTTCAGATGAATAAACCTAGGTTTAAGGTCTTATTTATAGTCTAGAATCTACGAATCTTGCTCAGAAAGGTGTCCAGATACAAAATGAAGTATTTTGCCTAGATCGGCGCAGGGGGGTCGACCCCCCCCCCCCTTTGATGGGGTCGACCCCCCTTGATGGGGTCGACACCCCTTTGATGGGGTCGACACCCCTTTGATGGGGGTCGACCCCTCTTTGACGGGTTCGACACCCATGGGCCAGAAATCTGCCGCCTCCCCAAATTTTGAATTTTGAACCAATTTTTGAATTTCTGGACCTAATTTTGAACATTTGGACCCTATATATATATATGTATATATGTATATATATGTATATATGTATATATATATATATATGTATATATATATATGTATATATATATGTATATATATATATATATGTATATATATATATGTATATATATATGTATATTCCACTTGCATGTATAGGAACTTCAAACCTTAATAACTTCTTCATACGGGCCAGAAATCTGCCGCCTCCCCAAATTTTGAATTTTGAACCAATTTTTGAATTTCTGGACCTAATTTTGAACATTTGGACCCTATATATATATATGTATATATGTATATATATGTATATATGTATATATGTATATATATGTATATATGTATATATATATATGTATATATATATGTATATATATATATATGTATATATATATGTATATATATATGTATATTCCACTTGCATGTATAGGAACTTCAAACCTTAATAACTTCTTCATACGAAGTCTATTTTACGCAAACTTGGTGTCTATCTTGACCAGAATTTCGCGACGGTCGCAATGGTACAGTTTGTTTCCCTTAATTCTGAATATTAAATTAATTATTCTTTAATTTGTCCTCTTTAGTGTTGTTAAAATTACGGGGTGTTACATTCTCCCCTACTCAAAGGAGTCCCTGAAATCTCCAAGTTAAGAAGAATGTATATCCTACCATCTACATCCATCTACTCATCCACCAATCACTGGCATCCATTGTCCTTAAAAGATTTCTAATGTTTATATGAACACATGCAGAGGTGTGTGTATATGTTCCAATACTAATGCGAAGATCAGGCGGTCTACTGATTCAGTCGACCTCCTTAATGCAATGTATGTTACTGCCTTGAATCCAACATGTATGTAAATAATCCTATTACAACTTGTAAGTTCTATATGTGTGCACAATCATCCATCCAAATGCAACATCCATATGTCGATACATCCATTTTCATCCATAAATAGAAGAAAAATGCACACACATCCATATGTAGTATGAGAGTGATTGAGCTGATCCAGTGCCTAATGTGTGTGTATACGCATCCACAAGCAACCACTAGCAAACACTTGCATCCGCTTGCATCCATCAAACATAACATGTATCAAACACATGTTTGCAACCATGGGATTTCTATCTAAAGGTCGAAGATTCGATCGATAGGATAAACTCAAATGATAGAAGAAAGTACGAATAAAAGCTTCGAAAAAGAAGTTAAGAACATAGCCCCAAAAAGGAAAGGGTACAAAGCACAATCCTTGTCTTCATTCTCCCAAGTCGCATCCTCGCTGTCTTCTCCCCATTGCAATTTTATTAACTTAACCTCTCTATTGCATAGTTTCTTAACCTCTGATCCAAGTTTACGGGTAGGAACTCATCTAATTGACGCCTCCCTTTCTACCTCTACTTCCTTAAGTATGTTTGGCTCAACTACCTCTGGTGTATCATGCAGATACTCCCATAAATAAGAAATGAGGAAAAACATCATGAATATCCACACGTTCGCGAAGTGAGTTGTACGCCTTAGTGGCGAATATTACTAGATCACCCCATTCAGATATGCTTCGCCTAATAAAGCCTTTCTCATGTAGCTCCCCTACTTGCTTACCAAGCTCCATCCTTTCTCCTGGAGCCATGTAGCGCACAGGAAATGCAACTGGCTTTGTATTATCCACCGATTATATACAGAAATCAATCTCGCGCCTCAGAGGCAAGCCCCAAATCTACTCAAAACATTAGAATACTCACAGACTACTGGTACTGATCATAGATCATCAATAGTTGCATCAAGTGACTCTAGGAAACTAAACATGCTAGACCCTCTTGGGTCACTAGAAATATCGAGAGTCCTCCCATGGAAAGTCAGAAATTTAACGACCCTCATCTAACAATCTATAATGGCACTATACATGGCTAGCC
The DNA here is from genome assembly GCA_030737875.1 of Allium sativum. Classification (NCBI taxonomy): domain Eukaryota; kingdom Viridiplantae; phylum Streptophyta; class Magnoliopsida; order Asparagales; family Amaryllidaceae; genus Allium; species Allium sativum. Next base: position 440,864,663 of record CM060912.1, read on the forward strand.
AACCCATCCCTAGAGTAAAATAGTATCCCATAAAACCCAGTACATATGCGTCGTGCTCAAACTCGATGCCCCAAAACAGATATTCTCAAACCCCAATAAGTCATAAACAGATGAGCTGTACCACCAATAGGGTTTGAGGCAACAACGGGATCCAAAACCATACTAGTACTAAGGTGCAGAGACTCAACTACAGAATCAGATATAAAAAAGTGAGAAGCGCCTAAATCAAAAAGAGTCCTAACTAGATGATCGGAAAGAGAAATCAAACCTTCAATAGAAACTCTCATACCTTTGTCTGGTACATCAGTCACGAGAGCATGCACTTACCCTCCAGAGAATCCAGCCTTTTGGCCCTGCCCTTGCTTCTTCGGGCACTCCCTAGTATAGTGTCCAACTTCACCATAGTTGAAGCAAGCATTCTTACTTTTTCTATAGTCTTTGACCAAATGACCAACGTTCCCGCAACCATGACATTTTTTTTGCCATGATCTTTGTCGTTCTTTCCGCCCTCTTGTTGTTGTTCTTTCCTTGGCCACACTTTCTTCTTTTGTTTTTCCTCAACCTTTGCTTCTTCCTTTTCAGCTTTATATTCCTCATGCATCAATGCCATATCAACGAGCTTATCAAAAGTTGCTCCCATAGGAATATGGGATATAGCTAACCCATGGAGGGATTCATTCGGTCCTTTAGCAAACTGCAAAACTTTCTTATGTGCGGTATCCACTAGCTCCAACCTAAACCTTGCTAGTTGGTTGAACTTGTTAACATACTCTTTGACAGTCATGCCTCCTTGCTTGAGTGCCAGAAACCTCTCCATTTGCATGCTTTGCTCGGCTTGAGAAAGAAACTTCATTTCGAATCTCTGTTGGAAATCATCCCAAGTATCCACTGGACGCCCTGCTTGTGTCTCATCTTTCAACAGCCAAGCGGCTAGCTGAATCTTCCTACGATCTTCCACTTCAAAAATTCCAAACAAATCCCCCTTTTCTTTAAGCCAATTCCGTGCCTCCACGAAAGTCTCAGTTCCATTGGATGGCTTTCCACCCATAGAGCGGAAGTCTTTACATATCTTAGAGAAATTATTAGCACGCGGAGAAGGAAGAGGAGGAACAACAGGTGCAGCTGGGGGAGGAATGTTTCCTTGGCCCTCGGCAGAAGCCGTAGCCTCAAGATACCTACAGAACCAACTGGGTATCGTGAAGCCGTCAAGAATATTAGGTTCCCCAGACATGCTGAAAAGAAAAGGAAAAAGGACTCAAATAGAGAATCTAAATATGTTACATATGGGTTTGGGGAATATATTTTTCAAAACAGACTTTTCTTTTGAAAATGCTTCCTTTTAAAAACAATTTTGAAAACAATTTTCAAAATCTTTTATCTGATCTGGTAACCTTCATCTCTGATACCAAGTGTGACACCCCACGTCCGTTAATGTCACTCGCTAAGGGAATGCATTAAGTTTCATGATGCGTTATAGGTAAACAGAAACATAATTATTACAAGACAGATATAAAAGCAATAACATAATTTAAATTTTATTTCAAACATAAGTCATAACATCATGGTCGAAAAATACCATAAGTTTGAAACTACATAAAACCCATTACAATAATGTAAAACTTCTGTCTTGTACCATCTGATTATAGAAAATACATAAAAAGCATAATTCCCCAAAAGAGATAAAGCCATAGTAGCAAAGATAGAAACTGAGTAATACTTCAAAAGCTGCTCCAAGCAAGATATAACCGAGTCCTGAATAAGCCTGAGAATTCCCACCCTGCGAACCTGGGTGGGGAGGAGAAACGGAAGAAAAAAAAGGACCAGACATAAAGTCTGGCAAGTCTAGTTACTTTTAGCATATAAATAAGTAAAATATGATGACATGCATATAAATTAGAGGGATAGGTAACACTAATAAGCCAGGTATAACAGACTGAGCAAGATAAGCAGAATGAAAATAATAGAATAGGTTACGCTTCTCTAATACTTTTCTCTACACAAATACTAGTATAACAGATATGTGATAGGATTACATACTCCCTAATTACTAAACAGAAATAGGATGATCACAACAAAAACATAATGGTATTTTTAGGTGTACACTAGTAATGGGTTTTACCCCAAACAGAATTAACCGGTACCTAAACAGAAATAACGATTGTTAAACCCAACAGAAATATAGGTACCCCACAGAAACAGATAGCACAAGATGTGCCCTAATTACTACTCCCAAATGATCGGCTTCCTATTCCATGAATATCATGTGTCGTCCCCACAGTAGGGTGTATTACTTCCTAAAGGGGAAACCTACAGAAGGACACAGACCTATTTACTGGTGCTACAGCGGCTTATTTTCCCAGAAGCAGGCCGTATTCATGCACGAACTTGAGTTCGTTAGAACGTGCCATTACACACCTCCTCCCATATGAACCTCTTACAATTAGTTCTGAAACACCCCACCTTCCATTAAGGTCACTTACAAGGGATAGCCTTAACTTTGGTGGAGGTTTTGTAAGTAAAAGTCACAGATAAAACACAAGACAGATATAAACACATATATATATATAAGCAGCGGAAAACATCAGACTTTTATTTCATAAAATATTTGTTCATTCAACACATTTCCATAATTGTCTCATAACAACTTCTCAAACATTACAACATCATTTCTGTCTTGGTTTTTAAATAAAGAAGCATAAAACGTGATTAAAACTGCATAAATCCCCATAGAGTGCGACCAACAGCCATAGCCAAGGAAAAGAGACTCAAAACCGTACATCAACTATCTTGAAGCTTTTAAAGAATCTGACTAAGCTAAGCTATTTCCTCCCTGTGGACCTTGGGGGGGAACGAAAGAAAAGAAGACGATAGGGTCAGACATAAAGCCTGGTAAGTCTAGTGACTCTTCAGTATTAAAATAACAATAAGGGCATGATAGGTATAAACTGGAACAGGAAAGTATCATAAACTAAGATAAGGTAGTTCTGAAATGAATATACTGTCGCACCCTACACTATATCTCTGCACCTACTTGTATTTATTCCAACCTGCACCCTGTGCTGAGGGAGAAGTGATCCCGTTTCTAAAGATGCACCCTATGCTGAGGGTAAAGTGATCTCGTTTCTAAAGATGCACCCTATGCTGAGGGTGAAGTGATCCCCTTATTTTAAAAGATCGGCTCCTACTCGCATAATCATATGTGTCTTACGACCCCCAGAAATTGTAGATACCTATACTGGCCTCACCATGGGGTGTATCAAGTCCCATGGTGGCGACCCGACAAAGACCTTAGAATGCATAGGTTATACAACTGGTGCCCCCAGTGCCCTGTTTGTCTGCTCCGAAGTGTGTGCACGCCTGCACTCCGTTAGAACCCACACTGTTGCAGCCACCGCCGTCACTTTGACCGCATACAATCAGCCCAGTAATCGTGCCCCACCCTGCCTAGTTTCAGGGTACCATGATACCTAATTGGGTTACTGCTGAAATGGGTTCCCGCTACTAGGGTTTTCTAATCAAACATGCTAAGTGGTTAAGTGTCTGTATTTACCTAACCCCAACCATCAATTTCATAAACATGTTGAATTGGTTAAGTGTTTTAGTTAACTTAACCCTACCATCTGTCCTTAGCCTTTTAAAGCACCGACCACTCACATTAGACAGATATTGTTATGGTTACTGGATGTGCCGGTCGGTTCCGGGCAGATTTACAACGTAACTCAGGCTAACCTCGGGTCCTTATTGGGTTCAGTGCTTAACCACCCACATTGGATAGGTATTGTTGTGACTACTGGACAGCTGAGCGGGTCCGGGCAGATTTACATCACAACTCAATCCAACCTTGTGTTAAGCATATTCGTATTTCCTAAATTTACATATTTGTCTTTATTTCTGAATATATGTAAATTTGTCAAAAATTAAATGTTATGGCCCACATTCCAAATTTAACATTTTTGGTATAAGAATTTATACCGTTTAAATGCCACCAATTTTGGCATGTGACAAACATGCCAATTTTATATAATTTATGTCAAGTTTTACTAATATTCCCAACGTTACCCCGTTTAAACATTAGGCTAACAATCTTAGCCTAATTTTCGTTCGCATAGTCTTAACATATAATATTAGGCTAAAAACTTAGCCTAGGCATAAGGGAATTCATAAACACAAACATAACATAGGTGTAAACTTGGCATTTTTTAGCATAGTAAATATGAACATCATAGGTGTGAACTTGCAAAATAGCCAACATGAATGTCATAGATGTGAACTTGCAAAATAATCAATATACATATATATGAATTTGCAACATAGCCTAAATCAATTTTTCATATATGTGACTTTGCATTGAAATAAGGGTCTAACCAAATAGGTGTCACATGAATTAGCATATGATTTAGACAACATAAGTCTAAACTTGTTTTTGGATCTAGGCATAACATCGAACATCACTAGCACATGACAAGAATATGACTTTTTCATAAATATGTATAACTTTATGACAAGGGTGTGAACTAGATCCAATCGCATATCTAATTACAACATGAAACATGTACTAAAGTGGATCTTGACATGGAACCAATTAGGAACTTGCAACTTTTACATAAACATAGGGGAATGTATATCAACATAACCATTTAGGCATAAAGATTTTCTAGCATAAAGTATATACATGAGGTTCTAATCACAAACGATCTATATAATCACATAATCATGAACTATACAACTTGCTTGTGATGTTGTTGTCATTCTAAAAGTACAATAGGATCAACATCAATCTTAATTATATCACAAACATCCCAATTTCATTCGCAGCACAATCATTTCAAAACATAGACATGAATTAACATCGTCGTTACATAATAGCACAATTCCACTTCCAATTTACATCGAATCAATTATTAGTTTTATTCTCATTGGAAAAATCACTATACTTACAACGAACGACGAACTTGGATTCTGGATTTGAAATGCTTTCCTTTGGGTAGACTTACGTTGTTTTGATTCGTGTTTTGCTTTAGTATTGGCTTGTCTCTAGGCTTTCTAACTGACGGCCACTCCTAGCTTCTTTCCAGCAGCATGACGGCTTTAGTATTCTATTATTTGTGTGAATTTAGGGTTAGACTTGAGTTGTATTTATAGAATTTCAATCTATTTAGAGCCGTCGATGAAGCTAGAGTGAATCCAGACCATCCATCTCAAGAGAAGCAATCAGAAAGTGACATGTAAGTCCTAGTGACTCAGCCAAGCCTCAGAATTCGACCAGACCCTGACCAGGCCAGCCAGGGCCTGACCAAACAGAGTTTCAGGCCTGGGCGCACTTAGCAGGTACACCAGTGCTCAAATTGTACTGGTGCACTTCCCAAGTGTGCCAGTGCATTCTGACCCGTTTCTGGTTTTTCTGCCAAACATCGTTCGTCCATAACTTCTTCATACAATATTCGTTTTACGCAAACTTGGACTCTATCTCAAGCAGAATTTCGAGACGAACGCAATGGCGTAACACATTTCCCTTGATTTCATCATTTAGGATTAATTATACTTTAATTTGTTATGTTACAGTTAACGGAAAATTCGGGGTGTTACATTCTCCCCTCCTTAAAGGATTTCGTCCCCGAAATCTTCAAGTCTAGGAGAACGTAAGTCCTAACATCCAATCGTCCATCTACTCAACCAACAAACACAAACGTCCATTGTCCTTAAAAGACTTCTAATGCTTTATGATTTATATGCATGGTGTGTGTATATGTCCTTAACTAATGCAAAATCAGGCGGTCTACTGATCCAGTTGACCTCCTTAATGCAAATCATGTAAATGTCATGAGTCCATTATGTATGCAAATTTGTCCTTACTGATAATTCTACATGAGTGCGCAACCATCAATGCAAATGCGACATCCATATGACAACATATCAAGTTTCAACCACATACAAATAAGAATACATATATGCATATGCAGTATGAAGTGATTGAGCCGATCTAAAACCTAGGTTGTGTGTGTATATGCATCCACGAGCAATCACTAGCAACCACTTGCAACCACTTGCAGCCATCAACCATAACATGTTTCAAATACATGTTTACATCCAAAGGGGTTTCTACCTAAGGATAAAGGATAATATCGAGGAGATATACCTAAAAAAAGATAGATACAAGCACAACTTAAGGAAAAAGAGAGGTCAAAGATGTACCCTCAAAAAGAAAAGGGCAGGCCTTGCGTATTCTATCCTCAGTTTCCCAAGTCGCGTCTTCCTCGGCGTCGCTCCACTGAACCTTGATGAGCTTCACTTCGCGGTTACGTAGATTTTTGATTTCAGTTCCTACGATTCGAGTTGGAACTCTCCTCACAGTTGCTTCGCGTTCCACTTCGACTTCTTCTAGAATGCTTGGCTCCACCACTTCCGCTGATTCATGTAGACATTTCCGGAGATGAGAAACGTGAAAGACGTTGTGAATTCTAGCCAATCTTTCAGGCAGGTATACTCTATAAGCCATTTTCCCAATCTTCTCGATGATAGGGAACAGTCCTACAAATCTTGGTGCTAGCTTTCCTGCGGATCCAAAGCGAACGACGTTCCTTAAAGGGGATACCTTAAGGAAAACCCTGTCCCCAACCTCAAACTCAAGGTCGGTCCTTCTTTTGTCGGCGTAGGATTTCTGTCTGTCTTGGGCAGTCTTCATTCTTCTTCGTATCAAGTCCACTTTTTCTGAAGTCTCTCTAATTATGTCTGGCCCAAGTATAATCTTGTCAGTGGCTCCTACCAACAAGTTGGTGATCGACAAGGTCTTCCATACAAAGCTTCGAAGGGCGCCATACCGATGGTGGCCTAGTAATTGTTGTTATAGGCGAATTCCACTAAAGGAAGGTGATCCTCCCAAGTTCCTCCAAAGTCAAGAATGCACAGTCTTAGAAGATCTTCTAGTACCCTATTCACCCTTTCTGTCTGACCATCAGTTTGGGGGTGATAGGCCATGCTCAAACATAACTGTGTGCCGACAGCTTCTTGCAGACTCTGCCAAAATTCGCTCGTGGAGATGGGGTCTCTGTCACTCACTATGCTGGAGGGTATTCCATGGAGTCGAACTATTTCCTTGAGATAAAGAGAAGCTAGAGACGAAGCAGTTCTTCTACTCTTGATAGGTATAAAGTGGGCGCTTTTAGTAAGCCTATCCACTATCACCCAAATGCTAGTATTGCCTCTTCTTGACCTAGGCAACCCGTCAATGAAGTCCATTGAAATGCTATCCCACTTCCATTGCAGGACTTCTAGAGGATGAAGCAGTCCTCCAGGCTTCTTTTGTTCCGCCTTGACCTGTTGGAATGTCACGCACTTAGAAACGAAATCTGCTACGTCCTTCTTCATGCCGCTCCATTAGAAAGCTCTCATTGCGTCATTGTACATCTTGTCTCCACCTGGGTGTATTGTCATCTTGGAATGATGTGCCTCCTCGAGAACCTTCTTCACAAAATCCCTAGCTTGTGGGACGCATAGCCTTCTATCCCGTCTCAGCCAACCCTTATCATCGATGGAGTACCTATTGAGGTGACTGGAAGTTTCACCCCTAATTAGTTTATCAATCACATCCACAAGCTAAGGGTCTTCTCGTTGTACGGCCCCTATTGAGTCTAAAAGAGTGGGCCATACTTCTAGGGATGCCAATAAACCAGGTATAAAATCTGAGGAGGGCCTAAAGTCAAAACTGGCTATATACTCCAAGCTTTGCCTTTCTACAAAGAGAGGACTTAAGGTCAGTTTCTGTCGGCTCAACGCGTCTGCTACTACGTTGCCTTTGCCGGGAGTATAGGAAATTTCAAAATCATAAGAGGCAAGAAACTTCATCCATCTTTGCTGCCTCAAGTTAAGATCCTTCTGCGAGAAGAGATATTTCAACGATTTATGGTCAGTATATAATTCAAACTTCTCACCTAGGAGATAATGGCGCCAAGACTTAAGCGCAAAGACGATGGCGGCCAACTCAAGATCGTGGGTTGGGTAGTTCTTTTTATGCGCTTTCAATTGTCTTCCACCATAAGCTACTACCCTCCCTTCTTGCATCAGAACAGCGCCTAGCCCAGTACTGCAAGCATCCGTATATACTGTGAATATTTTGCTTCCATCTGGCAAAGTCAGAACTAGGGCTGTTGTGAGAGCCCTTTTTAATCGTTGGAAAGCAAACTCGCAGTACAAATCCCAAGTGAACGCCAGATTCTTCTTTACTAGCCTTGTGAGTGGAGCTGAGGTTTTCGCGAAATCCCTAATGAACTTTCGGTAAAAACCGGCTAGCCCAAGAAAGCTTCGAACTTCGGTTGCATTTATTGGTGTCTTCCAATCTTGCACTGCCACCACTTTCGCGGGGTCCACAGCCAACCCCTCTTTGGACACTATATGCCCCAGAAATCTTACTTCCTTTCTCCAAAAGTGGCACTTGGAGAACTTGGCTCTTAGCTGATGTGCACGGAGAGTATCCATGATCTCTTTCAGATGCTGAGCATGTTCTTCCTCATTCTTTGAGAAGATCAAGATATCATCTACGAAGACCACCACAAACTTATTGAGGAATTCTCTGAACACCCTGCTCATTAGGTCTACGAAATAGGCGGGTGCGTTTGTCAAACGAAAGGCATGACAAGCCACTCGAAGAAACCGTCTGGGGTTCTGAATGTCGTTTTATCAATGCTATCTTCAGCTACCCTTAGCTGATGGAACCCAGTAGCTAAATCAAGTTGGAAGAAGACCGACGCACCTACAAGCTGATTAAACAAATCGTCTATTCGGGGAAGCAAGTGTCTATTCTTCTTAGTCAGCTTGTTCAGCTCCCTATAGTCCACACAAAGACGTAGTGAACCATCTGCTTTGGTGGCGAACACCACTGGAGCACCCCATTCCGAGATACTCCTTCTTATAAAACCCTTCTCGAGAAGCTCCTTAACTTGCTTACTGAGCTCCTTTCTCTCCTTTGGAGCCATGTGTCTAACAGGCAGAGCTACAGGCTTTGCATTATCAATAAGATATATGCGGAAGTCTATTTCCTGCTTCGGAGTTTCACCTCTTCAAAGACATCCGGATATTCCCGGACTACTCTAACCGACTGCAAATTCTCAATAGAAGCGTCAAGCGACTCTAGATAACTAAGCATAACATCATTCAAGGGATTACAAGAAATTTCTAGAGTGTTACCGAGCCGAGTCAAGAGCCTAACCACTCTTTTCTCACAATCAAGAATGGCACCATTACTGGATAACCAGTCCATGCCTAAGATCAGTCCATACCCCGAGAAGCCCAAAATAAAGGCACTACATCTAAATTCTACACTTAGAATAGAGATTTTCAAATCCAAGCAAACCATTGACAAATAAGCCGAGCCCCCAATTGGATTTGAAACAAGCAAGGGATCTTCTACCATACTAGTGTCTAGGTGCAGAGATTCTACTAAAGCAGATGAAACAAATGAGTGTGATGCACCAGATTAAAAGAGAGTGCAAACTGGATGATCGTACAGATAAACTAAGCTTTCTACAGAAATATTTCTACCTCATTCCTATGGAGGTGCCACCAGCGCGTGAACTTGTCCGCCCGAGGTGGATCCAGTCCTCTGTCCCTGCCCCCAATTCTTTGGGCAGTTCTTAGCCAAGTGTCCAGTCTCGCCACAACTGAAGCAACCACCATTCATCTTTTCCTTTTTCTTTCTGTAGTCTTTTGCTATATGCCCCACAATGCCACAGAAATTGCACTTTCTATTTTCACGGGATTTGTTATTCTTCCTGCCTTTCTTGAAGTCTGTTTTCTTAGCCTATAAACCTTCCTTCTTTTCTTCTACCTTAGTCTCTTTCTTGCCCTTGTCTTCCTCGTGTTGTAATGCCATGTCCACTAAGCTTTCATACATCGCTCCCGTGGATACATGAGTCATAGTAAGGCTGTGTAGAGGCTCATTCAGACCTTTGACGAAGCGAAGGGCCTTCTTGTGTTGGGTGTTTACTAAATCAAGCCCAAATCTGGCCAGCTGATTAAAATGATTAACATACTCCCTGATTGTCATACTTCCCTGTTTCAGAGTTAGGAACTTCTCCATTTGCAGGCTTCTTTCAACTTGGGAGAGGAATTTCATCTCAAACCTTGTCCTGAAGTCTTCCGATGTTTCCACTGGCCTCTCCGCATTGGTGATCTCCCACCAATAAGGCGCTTCATCTTTAAGCAACCAAACTGCTAGCTGTATCGTCTGCCTATCATCAACTTCAAAGATAGCGAATAAATCTTCAGTCTCTTTCAGCCAGTTCCTTGCTACCACAAATGATTCAGTTCCATAAAAGTCCTTTCCTCCCATAGCCTTGAAGTCTCTACATGTCTTAGCGAAAGTGTTTCCACAAGGAGGAGAAGGAGGAGGAGGAACTGCTGCCACTGTAGAAGGAGGAATGTCTGCTTGGTCCGTACCATTGGCCCTAGCCTCAAGGTACCTTTGGAACCAGCCAGGGATTGGTATTCCTTCTGGAAGGTTAAGGTCTCTAGACATGCTGAAACAAAAGGAAAGGTTCAAAACGAAGGATAGATAGATAGTGCATATGGCTTTTGGGGGATTATGCCTTTTAAAATATCAAAACTTTTTTTTTTTTAAAATATGCTTCTTTAAACTTCTTTTTGAAAATAGTTTCAAAATTTTTTATCTAGTCTGGTAAAACCTGGCTCTGATACCAAGTGAAACACCCCACCCTCCATTAAGGTCACTCACAAGGGACTGCCTTAACTTTGGTGGAGGTTTTGTAAGTAAAAGTCATAGATAAAACACAAGACAGATATAAACACACACACACACACACACACACACACACACACACATATATATATATATATATATATATATATATATATATAAGCAGCGGAAAACATCAGACTTTTATTTCATAAAATACTTGTTCATACAACACATTTCCATAAATGTCTCATAACAACTTCCAAAACATTACAACATCATTTCTGTCTTGGTTTTTAAATAAAGAAGCATAAAACGTGATTAAAACTGCATAAATCCCCATAGAGTGTGACCAACAGCCATAGCCAAGGAAAAGAGACTCCAAATCGTACATCAACTATCTTGAAGCTTTTAAAGAATCTGACTAAGCTGAGCTATTTCCTCCCTGTGGACCTTGGGGGGGAGGGGACGGAAGAAAAGAAGACGAAAGAAAATAGGGTCAGACATAAAGCCTGGTAAGTCTAGTGACTCTTCAGTATGAAAATAAGAATAAGGGCATGATAGGTATAAACTGGAACAGGAAAGTATCATAAACTAAGATAAGGTAGTTCTGAAACGAATATAATATCGCACCCCACACTATATCTTTGCACCTACTTGTATATATTCCTACTGGCACCTTATGCTGAGGGTGAAGTGATCCCGTTTCTAAAGATGCACCCTATGCTGAGGGTAAAGTGATCCCGTTTCTAAAGATGCACCCTATGCTGAGGGTGAAGTGATCCCCTTATTTTAAAAGATCGGCTCCTACTCGCATAATCATCTGTGTCTTACGGCCCCCAGAAATTGTAGATACCTTTGCTGGACGCACCATGGGGTGTATCAAGTCCCATGGTGGCGACCCGACACAGACCTTAGAATGCATAGGTTATACTACTGGTGCCCCCACTGCCCTGTTTGTCTTCTCCGAAATGTGTGCACGCCCGCACTCCGTTAGAACCCACACTGTTGCACCCACCGCCGTCGCTTTGACCGCTTACAATCAGCCCAGTAACCGTGCCCCACCTTGCCTAGTTTCAAGGTACCATGATACCTAATTGGGTTACTGCTGAAATGTGTCCTCGTTACTAGGGTTTTCTAGTCAAACATGGTAAGTGGTTAAGTTTCTGTATTCACCTAACCCCACACACCAATTTCATTAACTTGTTGAATTGGTTAAGTGTTTTAGTTAACTTAACCCTACCATCTGTCCTTAACCTTTTAAAGCACCGACCACTCACATTAGACAGATATTGTTATGGTTACTGGATGTGTCGGTCGGTTCTGGGCAGATTTACACCATAACTCAGTCTAACCTCGGGTCCTTATTGGGCTCAATGCTTAACCACCCACATTGGATAGGTATTGTTGTGACTACTGGACAACCGGGCGGGTCCGGGCAGATTTACATCACAACTCAATCCAACCTCGTGTTAACCATATTCGTATTTCCTAAATTTACATATTTGTCTTTATTTCTGAGTATATGTAAATTTGTCAAAAATTAAATGTTATGGCCCACATTCCAAGTTTAACATTTTTGGTATAAGAATTTATACCGTTTAAATGCCATCAATTTTGGCATGTGACAAACATGCCAATTTTATATAATTTATGTCAAGTTTTACTAATATTCCCAACGTTACCCCGTTTAAACATTAGGCTAACAATCTTAGCCTTATTTTCGTTCGCATAGTCTTAACATATAATATTAGGCTAAAAATTTATCCTAATTTAGCGCGCATAAATAGGCATTAGGGAATTCATAAACACAAACATAACATAGGTGTAAACTTGGCATTTTTTAGCATTGTAAATATGAACATCATAGGTGTGAACTTGCAAAATAGCCAACATGAATGTCATAGATGTGAACTTGCAAAATAGTCAATATACATATATGTGAATTTGCAACATAGCCTAAATCAATTTTTCATATATGTGACTTTGCATTGAAATAAGGGTCTAACCAAATAGGTGTCACATGAATTAGCATATGGTTTAGACAACATAAGTCTAAACTTGTTTTTGGATCTAGGCATAACATCGAACATCACTAGCACATGACAAGAATATGACTTTTTCATAAATATGTATAACTTTATGACAAGGGTGTGAACAAGATCCAATCGCATATCTAATTACAACATGAAACATGTACTAAAGTGGATCTTGACTTGGATCCAATTAGGAACTTGCAACTTTTACATAAACATAGGGGCATGTATATGAACATAACCATTTAGGCATAAAGATTTTCTAGCATAAAGTATATACATGAGGTTCTAATCACAAACGATCTATATAATCACATAATCATGAACTATACAACTTGCTTGTGATGTTGTTGTCATTCTAAAATAACAATAGGATCAACACCAATCTTATTTATATCACAAACATCCCAATTTCATTCGCAACACAATCATTTCAAAACATAGATATGAATTAACATCGTCGTTACATAATAGCACAATTCCACTTCCAATTTACATCGAACCAATTCTTAGTTTTATTCTCATCGGAAAAATCACTATACTTACAATGAACGACGAACTTGGATTCTGGATTCTGGATTTGAAATGCTTTCCTTTGGGTAGACTAACGTTGTTTTGATTCGTGTTTTGCTTTAGTATTGGCTTGTCTCTAGGCTTTCTAACTGACGGCCACTCCTAGCTTCTTTCCAGCAGCATGACGGCTTTAGTATTCCATTATTTGTGTGAACTTAGGGTTAGACTTGAGTTGTATTTATAGAATTTCAATCTAATTAGAGCCGTCGATGAAGCTAGAGTGAATCCAGACCATCCATCTCAAGAGAAGCCAATCAGAAAGTGACATGAAAGCCCTAGTGACTCAGCCAAGCCTCAGAATTCGACCAGACTCTAACCTGGCCAGCCAGGGCCTGACCAAACAGAGTTTCAGGCCTGGGCGCACTTGGCAGGTGCACCAATGCTAAAATTGTACTGGCGCACTTCCCAAGTGCGCCAGTTCAATTTTGTTCTGGCGCACTTCCCAAGTGCCCAGTGCATTCTGACCCGTTTCTGTTTTTTCTGCCCAACATCGTTCGTCCATAACTTCCTCATACGATATCCGCTTTACGCAAACTTGGACTCTATCTCAAGTAGAATTTCGAGACGAACGCAATGGCATAACCCATTTCCCTTGATTTCATCATTTAGGATTAATTATACTTTAATTTGTTAAGTTACAGTTAACGAAAAATTTGGGGTGTTACTAGTTCAGTAAGCATGCCCTGACCCCTACCTAGTGCGGGGTTCCCCTTTTAATACCAGAATGGGTTACGAACTAATATGGGTCCCACACAACAGATGACAAAAGTTGTAATAATCCGATTTTCCCCGCCCTTTGAATTGACCATAAACCACACAGGTCTGATCCGGAAGTCAAAAATCCTCGGATTATTAACTTTGGGGGCACAACACATCAGAATAAATAGCAGAAGACTTTTATAAACATGATAATAATGTTACATCAGAGTACAAAATATCAGAGTACAGAATATCAGAGTACATCGAAAATTATACAACATAAGATAAATTTACAATAAATGTAATAAAATACAGCAAAAGACTATCAATGCTTTGGACACAGCTTTAAGCTTCAATCCAGAATCCTGCTCAAGATAAACATCTGCAAAACAAACTACTCGACTACACGTGTGGAAAATATGGGCACCCGAGTTTGTAAGGAAAAAAAAACTACGAGTCAGTCATGGGACTGGTGCAAGAAACTCTACAATTATAATTAACTTATATAATATAAGGCAAATTACGGGACCACGCCGTATGACATGGAATGGGTTTACTCCACTAAAATGCCAGTGCACATACAACTATCATAAATAGACTTGTGGAATCTACAATGCATCACACAATATGCAATTTTCCAATCTACTCATTTAGGCTTAAACCCCAAACTTAGATTTCAACACTTTACAGAAATTATTCCTTTGGACTTTATTCCTGATTCTTATTTCAAGTCATTTGAAATACATATCTAGCTTTCATAGCAAAATAGATTTCGCTTCGGGATCTCAAACCAAAATCTTTGGAAACATGAATTCCAAAACATTACAATGCGTACATAAAGATATGAAACCAAATATCGGGCTCCCCTCAAACAAGGAAACAGGTACGTACCCTACCAACTCGATATATATGTGCACCTCCCACTACGGAGCAGGCTACAATGACAATGCATTATCCTACGCCCTCGGGGAAAATACACCGCCCTCTCACCCATAATTTTAGTCATCTTGGGTTACAAGAATTTTTAGCCACATACTAAATCATTTCATGTCCCAAAGTGGGGAAAATCACTTCACAACATAATAATCACATGTACTTTCAAACTATACTTATGGTACTTCACATCAGCAATTCACACACATTATCAATCACTATTAATCTCATAACCTTTAAGCTCGTACATCTCAAAGAAGGGTATTAAGAAAGAGAATAAATTCTCCGCCACCAAATAGATATATCATCAATAACAACTAATCGGTTATGTGTTGAACTACAATGTAAAACCATAATACATTTCGAAATCATTTTGGGTTTAGCCTTCGAAATCCTTTCTGTTTTATAAAACATTCCCATTCCAAAACTGGGAATACGTTTCTTTTCACATAAGAAAGATATCATTACAAAATCATTCATTAACTTTGAAATGAACTCAACATCATCGCTATACATCTCATAGTCAAATCGTGAAGTGTTTCACAAGATGTTAACATACAAATAATTCTACCCAACCCAATGCTAAATGTAAAAGCATATTTGGCTCATAGATGGGTCAAGCACAATCCATTCAATCAATCAACCACAATCATGAATATCGACAACCAAATGTATTTGGTTTATATCACATCTCATGTTTTGGGTAAGTTTAATTATCATCTATTCATTTTGGAAATTAATCCTGCATTTACTTGGGTTAAAGAACGAATGTTATTTAAAACACAATTCACGATAAACCCAAAATCATCTTCCATTTAAATATGGAACCTTCATGGAAATTTAAACAATTCATAATCGATATAAATTTCCATATCAAACTAATACAATAAGTGGTAGTGGCAAAGCCTTTTAAATTCCATAAATAGTAGCAGTCTTTATTCACAGAAGCTAATATCGATTATCATTAAATCGAATTCCATTCAATTCTAATTTAGTTTATTTAATTGGAAAAATTCACTTTGGAAAATTTCCATTAATCTTAATTAAAAGATCTATTCCTTTCTCAACTTGGTTTAAGAACAGTGTTATTGAAGACACCATTCACGACAAACCCAAATCCAATTTGATATTAAATACAAGGCTCAGAATAGAAATTATATCGGCTTATATTCAGCATCAAATTCTGAAACCAATGGATATCGTATTGGGAATAAAGATATCTGTATCTTCCGAATTCCTCAACAATATCTGTATAATCATGGAATCCAATATCGAAATATTCCAAAGATTATTTCCATTCAAATCCATTCCAATTCTTTCCCTTGGTTAAATTATTGGCCTTCACCATTCACTACCTTATGTAAGAAGGTTTGGTCGAGAATTTGATTTGGTCATCCAATTAAATACTTAAGTCATAACATACCTAATATTCATTTTATACGTTTTCATGCCAAATCGTATTTAACCATTTTTATTTTACAAACCAAGAACAATTGGTTTGCGCATATTCAAATTGCTTAAGGTAAGTTGAAAACGATTAATCAAATGATTTCAAATAAAATCAAGTGCTGGAATCTGCGAAATAGTGAAACTGACAAGTCACAAACGAAGTCGAAATGGGCCGAAACTCGGCCGGGAAAGAGCCTGGATACATCTAAACTGTTGACCGTGGTCTCCACTGATCAACAGTTCAAAAACAGACTCAGACGTATGAATCATTTAGATCAGACATCTGATTTCGCTATTTCCAGAGCCTGCAAGAATTAAGTTCATTTTTGAGCAATTTCAAGCGTCTAAATTTTTTGGTCATACTTCTGAGCTAAAATTTTTGGACATTTGAATTCTATTGCTTGAAACTATAATTATTTGGAGCAGGTCAGACGTTTGCACCCAAATATTCAGACGTCTGAATCCTATTCCAAGGCACAATTTGGCTTGAAAACATGTTCAAAATGATATCAACAAATGCCCGAAGGCTTAGGATGTTATATACATGCAAATGAGGCATCTAAAACTCATCGGGGTAGCTCATATCACCAAACTCACATGCACAAACATTCATACAAGAGATATGCAATGATTTTGGTTATAAATTCCAAAACGACTAAATTCTCTAACCACAGCAATCAAATGTGATACAAGCGAATTATGAAGTCTTAGAATTTGACGAGGCGGCAAAGAAGCCTCATAATATCACCAAATCAACTCGTAGTATATGAATTAGATTGTGTGGACAATTCTAATCTTAATTTTCAACTCGATGAAAACATGAACATATGAAATCGACTAAGTTACACTAGCCTACTTAACTCACTAGCATATCATCAACCAACAACCATCTCATAACTCAAATAATTGACTAGCAAACAATTAATCTTAATCTAGCCTTCTTTAGTGAGTAGTTTCTCAAATATAATGAATAAAAATCATATGTTTGACATGCTAATCATAATTTAACATCATACTATACTTGTATGATCAATCCATAACATCAATCCAAACTATTAGCTAACTATAATTAACTAACTAGCCCTTTTATATTTCTGATTTCTCACCTTTGCTTGCTAGAAGCAAGAAATCAATCTATGATAAACTAGAACAACCTCTCTTCGAATATTGCATGCAAATCTCCAATCTAAGCACATATGATTTAATTTCATAAGAGTTAGGTCATAGGAAATCATAGAAATCAAAGAGGAAACAAGATGGAGAAGATGAAGAGTAGCTTGCTTACCCTTCTTCTTGGATTTGCACTTAATTTTAACAAGATTGAAGCTTGGAATCAAGAACCCTAGCTTAGGAATTTTAATTTCCCTTTCCACTCTCCATTTTTCAATTTCTCTCCAAGTGTTGGAATGAATGAATGGGAGAGGGATGATTGGGAACTTAAAGGAAGTGGGCTAGTTAGCTAACCAAGCCCTAACCAAGGTGCCAAAATTCTAAAGCTCGGAATATATCGAAGTTTATACTTTTCGAATACCTAAATGATGTTTTGAACTCAATGGAAGTGGTGTCGAGTCCAAATTCATCCGTATACAAAATGAGACTTTTGGAAACATAGGATTATTTAAAAATAAAAATTTTAAATTCTGACATATTTTCCTATAAAATTATATTAAAATAAATTTGTTCCAAAATTTCAGGGTGTGACACTCCCCTACTTAAAAACTTTTCGCCCCCGAAAAGGAACAAAGACGTAAGTAAGTTTATTATTTAAAATATAGCCTTTCAAAATCGATTCCGCATTACGAATACGCTCTCTCATATACGTAATACTCTTAACTCATTCTAGGGCATTACTAACCCCATCTCTAATGAGCTACTCATTCTAGGATACTACTGATCCTATCTCTAATGAGAATTCTTTTAGGATGTTAGTAATCCTATTTCAGATGAGTCTTTTATTTTGCTTTAATGGGTTGTACCCAAAAGATTTGAGTTGACCAAAGCTCTGATACCACTTGTAACAATCTGATTTTCCCCGCCCTTCGAATCGACCATAAACCACACAGGTCTGATCTAGAAGTCAGAAATCCTCGGATTATTAACTTTGGGCACACAACACATCAGAACAAACAATAGAAGACTTTTATAAACATCGTAATAATGTTAAATCAGAGCGTATAATATCAGAGTATATTGAAAATTATACAGCGGAAGATAAATTTACAATAAATATAATAAAATACAGTGGAAGACTATCAATGCTTTGGACACAACTTTAAGCTTCAACCTAGAATCATGCTCAAGGTAAATATCTGCAAAAAAACTACTCGACTGCCCGTGTGGTAAATATGGGCACCCGAGTTTGCATGGGAAAAACAAACTATGAGTTGTCATGGGACTGGTGTGAGAAACTCTACAATTATAAGTAACTTATATAATATAAGGAAAATCACAGGACCAAGCCATATGACACGGAATGGGTTTACTCCACTAGATTGCCAGTGCACATACAACTACCATAAATAGACTTGTGGAATCTACAATGCATCACACAACATGCAATTTTCCAATCTAGCCATTTAGGCTTAAACCCAAACTTAGATTTCAACACTTTACAGAAAATATTCCTTTGGACTTTACTCTTGATTCTTGTTTCAAATCATTTGAAATACATATCTAGCTTTCATAGCAAAATAGATTTCACTTCGGGATCTCAAATCAAAATCTTTGGAAACATAAATTCCAAAACATTACAATGCATACAAAAAGACATGCAATCAAATATTGGGATCCCCTCAGACAGGGCAAAGGGTATGTACCCTACCAACTCGATATATATATGTGCACCTCCCACAACGGAGCAGGCTACACTGACAATGCATCATCCCACGCCCTTGTGAAAAATAAACCACCATCTCACCCATACTTTTAGTCATTTTGGGTTACCAGAATATTTAGCCACATACTAAATCATTTCACATCCCGAAGTAGGGAAAATCACTTCATAACATAATAATCACATGTACTTTCAAACTATACTTATGGTACTTCACATCAGCAATTCACACATATGATCCGTCACTATTAATCACATAACCTTTGGGCTCGTACGTCTCAAAGAAGGGTGTTATGCAAGAGAATAAATTCTCCACCAGCAAATAGATATATCATCAATAACAACTAATCGGTTATGTGTTGAACTACAATGTAAAACCATAATACATTTCGGAATCACTTCAGGTTTAGCCCTTGAAATCCTTTTTGTTTTATAAAAACATTTTTATAAAAAATTCCCTGTCCAAAATTGGGAATACATTTCTTTTCACATAAGAAAAATATCATTTCAAAATCATTCATTAACTTTGAAATGAACTCAACATCATTGCTACACATCTCATAGTCAAATTGTGAAGTGTTTCACAAGATGTTAGCATACAAATAATTCTACCCAACCCAGTGCTAAATGTAAAAGCATATTTGGCTCATAAACTGGTCGAGCCCAATCCATTTAGTCAATCAACCACAATCATGAATATTAACAACCAAATGTATTTGGTTATCGCATCTCATGTTTTGGGTAAGTTTAATTATCATCTATTCATTCTTGAAATTAATCCTGCATTTACTTGGGTTAAAGAACAAACGTTATTTAAAACACAATTCACGATAAACCCAAAATCATCTTCCATTGAAATATGGAACCTTCATGGAAATTTGAAAAATTCATAATCGATATAAATTTTCATATCAAACTAACACAATAAGTGGAATAGCGGCAAAGCCTTTTAAATTCCGTAAATAGTAGCAATCTTCATTCACAGAAGCTCATCTCGATTATCATTAAATCGAATTCCATTCAATTCCAATTTAGTTTATTAAATTGGAAAAATTTACTTTGGAAAATTTCCATTAATCTTAATTAAAAGATTTATTCCTTTCTCAACTTGGTTTAAGAATAGTGTTATTGAAGACACCACTCACGACAAACCCAAAATCCAATTTGATATTAAATACAAGGTTCAGAATAGAAATTATATCGGCTTATATTCAACATCAAATTCTGAAACCAACCGATACCGTATTGGGAATAATGATATCTATAACTTCCAAATTCCTCAACAATATGCGTATAATCACGGAATCCAATATCGAAATATTCCGAAGATTATTTCCATTCCAATTCTTTCCATTGGTTAAATTATTGGCCTTCACCATTCACTACCTTATGTAAAAAGGTTTAATCGTGAATTTAATTCGGTCATCGAATTAAATACTCAAGTCATTACATACCCAATATTCATGTTATACGTTTTCATGCCAAATCGTATTTAACCATTTTTATTTTACAAACCAAGAAAAATTGGTTTGCACACATTCTAAATCGCTTAAGGTAAGTTAGAAATGATTTATCAAATGATTTCAAATAAAATCGAATCCTGGAATCTACGAATTAGTGAAACTGACAAGTCACAAACGAAGTCGAAATGGGCCGAAACTCGGTCGGGAAAGAGCTTGGATGCATCTAAATGTTGACTATCGTCTCCACTGGTCAACAGTTCAAAAATAGATTCAGATGTTGGAATCATTTAGGTCAGACGTCTGAATTTGCTATTTCCTGAACCCGCAAGAATTTAGTTCATTTTTGAGCAATTTCAGTCATATGAATTTTTTTGGTCAGACTTCTGAATTACAATTCAGACATCTGAGTTAAAAATTTCAGACATCTGAATTCTGTTGCTTGAAACTATAATTATTTGGAGTAGGTCAGACGTCTGCACCAAAATATTCGGACATCTGAATCCTGTTCCAAGGCATAATTTGGCTAGAAAACGTGTTCAAAACGATATCAACAAATGCCCGAAGGCACATGATGTTATATACATGCAAATGAGGGTTCTAAAACTCATCGGGGTAGCTCATAACACCAAACTCACATGAATTCATATAAGAGATTTGCAATGATTTTGGTTATCAATTCCAAAACAACTAAATTCTCTAACCAAAGCAATCAAATGCGATGCAAGCGAATTGTGAAGTCTTAGAACTTGTCGAGGCAGCAACGTAGCTTCACAATATCACAAAATCAACTCGTAGTATATGAATTAGATTGTGTGGACAATTCTAATCATAATTTTCAACTCGAGAAATCGATTAAGTTACACTAGCCTACCTAACTCGCTAGCATATCATCAACCAACAACCATCTCATAACTCAGACAACTGACTAGCAAACAATTAATCTTAATCCAGCCCTCTTTAGTGAGTAGTTTCTCAATATAGTGGATACAATTCATATATTTGACATGCTAATCGTAATTTAACATCATATTATACTTGTATGATCAATCCATAACATCAATCCAAAATATTAGCTAACTATAATTAACTAACTTGCCCTTTTATAGTTCCGGTTTCTCACCTTTTTATTCTTGAAGCAAGAAATCAATCCTATGACAAGCTAGAACAACCTCCCTTCGAATACTGCATGCAAATCTCCAGTCTAAGCACATATGATTCAATATCCTAAGGGTTAAGCCATAGGAAATCATATAAATCAAAGAGGAAACAAGACGGAGAAGATGAAGAGGAGCTTGCTTACCCTTCTTCTTGGATTTGCACTTAATTTCAACAAGACTGAAGCTTGGAATCAAGAACCCTAGCTTAGGAATTTTAATTTCCTTTTCCACTCTCTATTTTCCAATATCTCTCTAAGTGTTGGAATGAATGAATGGGAGAGGGGTGATTGGGAACTTAAAGGAAGTGGGCTAGTTGGCTAACCAAGCCCTAACCAAGGTGCCAAAATTCTTAAACTTGGAATATATTGAAGTTTATACTTTTCGAATACCTAAACGATGTTTTGAACTCAATGGAAGTCGTTTCGAGTCAAAATTCATCTGTATACAAAATGTGACTTTTTGGTCACATACGATGATTTAAAAATAGTATTTTTAAATTCTGACGTATTTTCCTATAAAATTATATTAAAAATAAATTTGTTCCAAAATCTCAGGGATGTGACCTAGCCAACGTCTACAGATCTATGTCCCCAACTTTTGACAGGTTATGCCTAACAGACTTAACAGTTCGCATAACCCCCTACAGGTTTACAGGTTAAACTTTACAAGTTAATGGGTCCCTATAATCCCAACAGATGTAACAGGTTAAGTATTTTAGATTAACATGTTCATATAACCCCCACGGATTTAACATGTTTAATTAATCCTACAGAATTAACAAGTTTACTTAACCCCACAAATTTAACAGGTTTACTTAACCCCACAAATTTAACAGGTTTACTTAACCCCACAAAACTTAACAGTTTACTTAACCCTACAGATTTCAAATTTACTTAACTCCATCAATTCATATAAATTTACTTAACCCTTTATTCCATTTGTTGGGTTCATGTATTACTCCTTTTCACATTCAAACCGGTTAAGTATTTCAACTTAACATGTTGTCATTATCTTTTCATTTGTACACGTTAACACACCAGACCTCTCACATTAAGTCAATCACTTATGGCTGCTGGATATGTCGGGCAGCTCTAGGCAGACTTAAACCACAAGTTTAGACTAAACCTCGTGTTGTGGTACTGCTTCGCGTTAGACCCCTCACATTAGATTTGCTACTTGTGGTTGTTGGATATGCCGAGGGGCTCCGGGCGGATTTATACCACTAGCGCAATCTAACCTCGTGTCTAAGTGTTATTACCGTTCCAAATTTTTAGGCATATTCATATTAGCAATTATCCTATTTCAATTATTGGTTTCCCTTGCCCCTTTTCAATTCATACATCGTTATGCCTAATATGCCATTTTTCCTAAGTCATAAATCAATATACAATTTATGCCTAATTTCAATATTCGCATATGTTCCAGTTTATGCCCCAATTCAATATTCACATATGTTCCAGTTTATGCCCCAATTCAATATTCACATATATTCCAGTTTATGCCCCAATTCAATATTCACATGTGTTCCAATTATGCCCCAATTCATTATTCACATATGTTCCAATTTATGCCCCAAATTCATGTTTTTCTCAAAGATTCCTAATTTCACACACTCGCATATTTCAGCGTTAGGATAAGGCTCGAAGGTAGCCTGGCTATATAAAAATAAAAAGGGAAAAGAGAGGGAGAAAAGAGTCAAAAGTAGGCATGATAACGAGTCAATAATTAACTGAAAGAAACAGGCATAAAAACTGAATAAGCATATTATGACAAGATTTGGCATGATGGTGATATAAACTTATAAGAACAGATCTGGTGAATATGTCATAGTAGAACTGATTTAGGTGATGACTCAAGATCCAATTTTTATATACATATCAAGACTGCCAATTAAATATTTAGATTTAAAAATAACATAAACTCACAGTGAATAGATCTAAGAAAATGGATCCAAATAACTGAGAAGGACATGTTGATTTTGCTGTAACAATCTTTGAATATGTATAATCTTCTTTGAATTGATTTTGGAGAAGAATAGACTATTTAATTTACGTTGCAGCAGAGCCCTGCCGTTGCCACCATTTTCCAGATGAATAAAAACCTAAATTTAGGGTCCGATTTAAAGCCTAGAATCAACGAATCTTTCTCAGAAAGGTGTCCATATACAAAACGAAGTATTTCGCCTAGATCTGCGCAGGGGGGTCGACCCCCCCCCTAATAGGGTTGACACCCCTTTGACTGGGTCGACACCCGTGGGAGGGAAATTTGCCGCCTCCCCAAATTTCGAATTTTGAACAAAATTTTGAATTTCTGGACCTAATTTTGAATTTCTAGACCCTACATATATATATATATATATATATATATATATATATATATATATATATTACTCTTGCGCGTATAAAAACTTCAAACCTTAATAACTTTTTCATACGAAGTCCGTTTTACGCAAATTTGGTGTCTATCTTGACCAGAGTTTCGAGACGGTCATAATGGCACAGTCCGTTTCCCTTAATTCTGAATATTAAATTAATTATTCTTTAATTTGTCCTCTTTAGTGTTGTTAAAATCATGGGGTGTTACAATATGCATAAATCTGCAATATTAGCATATGTATACGACTGAGTTCTGCGCCAAATTTTATATGATTGATTATAATCCTTTTTGTTTACACACGCTGGAAAATATAATTCAGTTGGAATTATGAATAAAGAGAATTTGATAATTTGAGACTAAATGAACATGTGATTCGAAAACTATAATAAAAAGGGAACTTAGGCTGAAAACGGGCAAACTTGATAGGACTTGTCAAATAATTGTGATAGGGGTTGACATGACACAAATTATGTTATGTATAGTAAATTTATAATTAAATGGTAAATATGAGAATTCCCATATTTAGTTGTTTAAATTTACCTTTCAAATTTAGAAGGAATAAATACAGAATTTGTTGGAAATAAAAGAAAAAGGGGTATAAACCCAACTGTGCCCAAATTTACTGTAGTCTTGTAAAATTGGAAATATAAATTAAGAACAGGTTTATGTATAATTATTATATCATGAAGTTAGAAATATCCTAGATAGATTGGCTATGAAAAAAGGAATATACTTCATTGTTTAGTTTATAAGAAAAATGGAAATAATTGTAAGTAACAAAAGAAATAAAGGCATGGATTAATGCGAAATACGGATGTAGTCGTATTGTGCATTTCCCAATAAGCCTAAAATGATTAAAAATATTATTTTGCAATTTTGGTTTTCTATTGCTGCAATTACCTTAAACTATGGAAATAGGTTATTGTGTGATTTCAATAACCGATCTATTAGGAACAGGCCTAACTTCTTAAATAATAAATTGCAAAGACGGAAAGGAAAAGGAAAACATAATTGGAAGATGTTATGTAGGGAAATGAAATAAGAAAAATGTTTATTGCAAATTTACAATTGTAAAAAAAGGAATCTAATAGGGCAATTCTATGGAAATGGTGCGTAATTTGATGGCAAAAGTGAAATGAAATATGGAAAGATTATTGTGAATAATCTTAAAATTATGAATTAAGTTTAATAAGCAAACTTTCTACGATGGCCTTGTGATTAGACAAGTCAATGGTTCTATGGTAACTAATAAAGTTAATTAACAAAAATAATGAATATTCATATTAAATGGATTAAAGAATATTGTAAATCAATGATAAGAAAAGTAAGTAACATTATGGTAAATTAGACATAGGGTCTAATGAAATATCGATATGTGTTTGGTCCAGTCCAAGGGAATAAATTTCCCAGTGGGCCAAATCATCATAGGAGTCCGAAGACAGTAGGAGCATGTCTAACTTTATATTCAACGGATTGGAAGGAAGTGCGAGACTTCTGCGGGATTCGAGGATACTCTGAGATGGCCCTCTAGGTTTGGCCTAACAAAGTTGTACCCACAGTGGCAGGTCTATGTGGTTCCACCTGTAGAGTATGACTTGGATGCATTTTTGAGGGAAGCCAGAAGACTGATGGGATGATTTTTAGGATGATTCAGTGGTTGCCTTAGCTCCAAGAGCAGGTTTCGTGGTCAGGATCCAACAAGGATAGTATGTCTTCAAATTCTTGTCATCATCAATTGGTGAGAGTACGGGAAAGACTAGAGCTAAACCAAGAGGTCAATGATCTTTCACTATCTAAACATTAGATAAGGGACAACGCCAACTAGATGCTTAGATTGTTTGGTAAGGGCACCGTAACTCAGCTCTTTGAATGGTCTTTCACTAGTTAAGGGGGGTCGAGTAGGGCCATAGCCACCGAGAAACGAGACAGACTAATCTATGGATATCTGTATTGTAACACCCCACATCCGTTAAGGTCACTCACAAAGGGAATGCCTTAACTTCAATGGAGCATTATGGGTACTGGAACAGAAATATTACAAGACAGACATATATAAAACAGCGGAGAGTAGAGTGGAAGTACTTCAAATCATTTATTAAATAGAATTATTTACAATAAAAGCCCATCAACTTCCAATACCCAAATACATAGCTAAAATATCTGTCTTGCTCAAAAACAAAGAAGCATAAAAATAAGTTATAGTATTCCCCAATAAAGCAAAGTAAGCCATAGCCAAGAGAAATCCAAGCCTTGCATGAAAGAGCCTTGGAGCTTGGTAAGATCCGAACTAAGCTGTATTCCCACCCTGCGAACCTGGGGTGGGGGGGGGAGGGGGAAACGGAAGAAAAAGAGGCGAAAACAAAACGGGTCAGTCATAAGACTGAGTAAGTCCTAGTTACTTTCAGCATAAAAACAGGTAAAGATAACATGGCATGAATAAACTGAAAGTAAACATAGGTATGATGACAAGGTAAGCTACAGGCACGATAAATCAAGTATAACATCCCATAATTCCTATCAAGCATCACATCGCATGGTTTCTATCAAGAATAACATCGCAAGGTTTCTAAGATTCATCATTAAAACGATATTTATTTGCTCTGCACCACCTAACTAGTGTCCTGCCTAGTTATTTATATCAAATGCAAATATTTCAACGCGATCCCAATCGCCGCAGTTGTGGTAGTCATCTGGTTAGATGTACCCTTACTACCCTATCGATCGGCTCCCTACTTGCTTGTATGTGTCACGTGTGTCACACGATCCCCTTGAGTGTAGATACCTATGCTGGTCCCACCATAGGGTGTATCAAGTCCCATGGTGGCAGCCCGACACACTATCTAGAATGCATAGAGTATACTACTGATGCCCAGTGCCTTATTTTTCAGCGCCGGAGTGCGTGCATGCCCACACTCCGTTAGAACCTACACTGCTGCACCAACCGCCGTTGTTTTGACCTCTTACAATCATCCCAGTAATCGTGCCCCACCCTGCCTAGTTCAGGGTATCCTGATACACCTTGTAGGGTTACTGCTGAAAAGGGTCCCCCGCTCCTAGGTTTTCTACTGGTTAAGTTTGTGGGCCTATATATGTTGATATTACCCACCTACCCGTGATTTACTTAACCCTCCCACTGATTCAAACATGTTTATTAATGGTTATGTTTGTGGGCCTATATTTACTTATATTGCCCACCAACCCGATATGTACTTAACCCTTCCCACCGATTGAAACATGTTTATTAATGGTTAAGTTTGTGGCCTATATTTACTTATATTGCCTACCAACCCGATATGTACTTAACCCTTTCACATATTATGTCATACTGGTTAAGTGTTTATTTATTCATGTTAATTTAACCCTCGCATTCCTCATATCAAATTGGTTAAGTGTTTTAAATTGTTAACTTAACCTTCCTACTTATCATGTTACTCTGGTTAAGTGTTGCCTCCTTGTGTTAACTTAACATCACCATCTGTTTAACTAACCTGTTACAACGGTTAAGTATCTCCTTAGCTAACTTAACCCTACTACTTGTTTAATTAACAGGTTATAATGGTTAAGTCTTGTCCATTCACGTTTAACTTAACCTTACCACAAGTCAAATTATACTGGTTAAGTGTTCTTGTTACTTAACCTACTCATACATGTTATACTGGTTAAGTATTTCTAACTTACTTAATCCTAACCCACTTGTCAAATCAACTTGTTATCATGGTTAAGAGTTCTAATTTTACATAACCTCAATCACTTGTCTCACTAACATGTTTCTATGGTTAAGTGTTCTAATTAACTTAATCTCACTCTCTAGTCCAGTTTAATCATGTTATAATGGTTAAACATTTGCTTAACCTTACCCACTCCCCTATTCAACATATTAAATTGGTTAAGTATATCCAAGTGGTTCATGACTTAATGTGCCCACGTATCATGTCAAGTTGGTTAAGTATTATCTATATGTTCAAGTTGACTTAACCCTGCCACGCGTCATATTATATTGGCTAAGTGTCATTAGCCTAGTCACATTACTTAACCCACCCATAGGCCTGATTAACAGTTATGTTGGTTAAGCGTTCTTAGTTTACTTAACCTTACCCACTGGCCCAATTACCATGTTATGTTTGGTAAGTATTACTATTCATATTTCCACATGTCACCCACATGTCACCCACTTAACCCCCATGTCCCATCTTACGTGTTTATCTGGTTAAGTATTCCTTAATTCATTCAGGCCATAACCTCATAAAGACCACTCACATTAGACTGACATTTATGGTAGTTGTATTTGTCGGGCGGGTCCGGGCAGTCTTACACCATAAAAGAGTCTAACCTCGTGTCTTTACAATTGTTATGCTTTAATTTGGGCCTAGGACCTCTCACATTGGGCTGACATTTGTGACCACTGGATTTGCCGGGCGGGTCCGGGCAGGTTTACGTCACAAACGAGTCCAACCTCGTGTCCTAAGCATTGATTAACACTTATAATCTTTTACCCCAGTCTTAATAATTTCCCTATTCAAATTATTAATTAATTCCTAATTTAACGATGTCCATAATTGACTCAATTATGTTCATCAATTAATGGTATGCAAAAAAAATCATACCAATTTTACCACAATTTTTCTTATGCCATTAAAGGCAACTTACCTCAATTTATATTTATCCCTCCTTTAAGGATATTACATGCCAACTACCCAAAACCCACTTAGGCGTGTTCATATTAGCCCTTTTTCAAGACATAAATTATCATATGTGTTTCAACTACAAATCTCACATAATTAACATATGCCCAAGTTCTAGATTACATATCAGTTTTACATATGCCCAATTCATACCAAATCTACATATGTTCAATTCATGCCTGTTTACATGTATGCCAAATTTATATATGCCTAATCCTTGACAATTTACATATATACCAAGTTTCATTCCTTTTTATACATATATCAAGATTCATGGTTTACATGTTTACAAATCTATGCCCAATTCACATAGATCAATTTTTAGCCAAATATATGTATCAATATTCTTGCCATATTTTACATAGGTCAAGTTTCATACCAACTACATGTATTCCATGTTTACCCCAATTTACCCAAGCTAGCAAAACTTTAATTATAATGATAATACCCAAATTCAAATTTCGTGTTAATGGCAATAATACCCAAGTATCCAGTTTTCATATTATGCCTTCGATTCTACCAAACACATATATCCAACAAGGCAATATCCCAATATTTCCCCCGTATTCAATCGCACGCAAATCGCAGTTTAGGCCTAGGTCCGAAAATGACCAAGGTTCATCAAAAGAAAACAAATAGGGGAAAGGTAGAATTTTGCACCAAAATAAGATCGGAGAGAAAACATCATCACAGGCATATTAAGATTTCAACAGGCTTAATAGATCATGAACTAGACATGAGAGTGAAAATAGAAAAGTTTCCAAGATCCAAGAAGAAACAAGAATAGATCTGGATCGATAAACATACTTAATCCAATTCCACTTTAATTCATGGCCACGTTACAATTAAATATTTAAATCGGAAAGCAACTAGAACTTACAGAGCATGGCTAGCAAATTAAGAACTGAAATTGTCGTAGAACGTTGCAGCGTCATTGATTTATTCTCTTGAATTTGTTGTAGAAGCATTGATCTTTGTTTTGAATCAAGTTTGGACGCTTAAGCTTTAGTTTGGAGGCGGCGGCCATGGCTCAAGAGGGATTTTATCAGCATTTTGGTGTCATATGAATTTGTGCGAGTTAGGCTAGGTCTAGATGTTATTTTATAGGTGTAGCAATTCATTTCAGCCATCGGATTAACCCTAAAACCCATCCGGACCATCAAAACTCGTCCCGGGCCTCAAAAATGGGTTCTGGACCACACCAGGTCGACCTGTACAGGGGGGAGGTCGACACTACAGTCGACCTGGGGGTGGGCGGGGGGGCAGGTCGACTATGCAGTCGACACTATAGTCGACCTGGGTCCAATCTGCTAGAAAGTCTGTTGAATCTTGTTTTGGCCATATCTTGGTCATACGGACTCCGATTTTCGAAAACTCGGACTCTATTTCACGTAAAATTTCGAGACGAATGCAATGGCGCAACCCATTTCCCTTGATTCTTATTTTAAAATTTAATTCTGCCTTGATTATTGTATTAACATGTTATAAAAATTTGGGTTGTTACATTCTCCCCTCCTTAAAGGATTTCGTCCCCGAAATCTTCAAGTTAAGAAGAATGTGTCCTACCATCCAATCATCCATCTACCCAATCATCAATCACAGGCATTCATTGTCCTTATGAAATTTCTAATGCTATATGAACATATGCGAGAAGTGTGTGTATATGTTCCTTATCTAATGTAAATGATCAGGCCTGATTGATCTTCTAGATGCAAAATATGTTTAGTGCCATGAGTCCAACATGTATGCAAATAGTCCTAGTCACATAAACACTATATGTGTGCATAAACATCCATCCATATGCAACATCCGTATGATAACACATTCAATTTCATCCATAAACAAAGTGTAAACACTCATGCATATGCAATATGAAAGGTGACTGAGCCGATCTAGTGCCTAATGTGCGTGTATATGCATCCACGAGCAACCACTAGCAACCACTTGAAACCACTTGCAACCATCAATCATAACATGTCTCAAACACATGTTTACACCCAATTGTTCCTACCTAAATATATAGTCGAATGATAGAAGCAAGTAAAAATTCTGCACCCATCAAAGCTGGAAATCTAAGTCACATATATACTGATTAGGAGAAGAATTCCCTAAGCACCAGCCCCGAAGATCGAAATCAACATCAGACTGACACCCAAAGAAATTCTCAACCCAACCAATATATATGTGATTCTAGGAAACTAAGCATGATGGACTCCTTTTAGGTCACAAGAAATCCCTTCCTAAAACCAACCCATATCCTATAAAACCCAAAAGGTTTAATCAACCCAACGGACACCCTCAAGCCCCAACATGTAAAACTAACAGATGAGTCATACTCACTATGGGGTTTGCAACAGAAATTAGATTGAGAATAGGACCAAGAGGATATACACAAAAGATAGCATGCAAGTAAGCTCCATAGGAAAAAGGAATCAAGGATATACTCTTAAAAAGAGATGTGATGCACGAATATAGTCTTCAATCTTCTAAGCCACATTCCCTTGAGCTTAACTCCGTTGTGCTTTGACCATCTTTAACTTCACAATTTCGTAGCTTCTTAATTCTTGTTTCCAAAATATGAGTTGGAACCCATTTCACTATTGCCTCTCGTTCCACTTTCACTTATTCTCCTTTTTGTATACTCGGCTTACACATAACAGCGTACTCATGGTTTCACACAAGCTCTCCAAAATTTACTAGTAAATCTTAGATCTCGTTCACTTACTAGAAAGTATTCCACATAGATGAATTATCTCTCGAAAATAAACAAATGTCAACCATGTTGCCTAATGTACTTACTTAGGTGACTCTCTACAACTCATGCATAAGCGAAATGATCCATCCGCCTTAGTGGCGAACACTACTCAAACGGATCAACTAATGTATCAAGAGATTCTAGGTAACTAATCCAAATAGAACCCTAAAGGTTACACGCGACTTCGAGGGTATTACCGAGGCAAGTCAAAAGTCTAACTACCCTCCTTTCGAAACCGAGAATGGCACCCTTATCGGATAACCACTTCATCCCTAGAATCAACCCATAGCTCACCAAAAACATGAGCATTCCTTCTAAACTCAACACTTAGCATAGACATTCTCAAATCCTAACAAGTCATAAATAAATGAGCTGATTCCCCAACAGGATTTGAGACAAAAATGGGATCCTCTACTACGCTAGTACTAAGGCGCAGAGACTCAACTATCGAAGCAGAATTAAAAGGATGCGATGTGCAAAAACAAAGTTCTAGTGGGATGATAGAAAACAAAAGCTAAACCTTTAACAGAAACGTTACCACCTCTCTTAGGTACGCTAGAAGTGAGAGCATACAATTGCCCTCTCGACGATCTTGTTCTTTGCCCTTGTCCTTGTCCTACAATACTTAACTACATGTCCATTTTTACCATACTAAAGATACTCTCTCTTGTCATGGGTTTTACTATTCTTTCACTTTGGCCTCTTTCCTTTCACCTTTTTCCTCCTTCGTGGATTAAGCCATTACAACAAGTTTCTCATCCTTAGGCTTGTGTTCTTTATGTTCTTACTATCCTTGTATAGCTTGTTGACAAGTCTCTCGAAAGCTACCTCCATCTCACGGCAACCCTACAAAGCTTGAAATAAGATTAGACGCGGATGGAACTACTGCGACTACAGATGGAGGTTGGGCACTTCTTTGCCCTCCGACATATGTTGATGCCTACGAAACTATGGTGAAAAGAGATAGAAGAGATTTCAAGAGAGAATCAAAAGATAGTGCATATGGCTTTGGGGAATATGCCTTTTAATAAAAACAAAATTTTCTTGAAAATTTGCTTCTTTGTAAATGTTTTGAAAATAATTTCAGAAGGTTTTTAAAAGCTTTTGCCCAGTCCGGTAACCTTCTGCTCTAATACCAAATGTAACACCCCACATCCGTTAAGGTCACTCACAAAGGGAATGCCTTAACTTCAATGGAGCATTATGGGTACTGGAACAGAAATATTACAAGAAAAACATATATAAAACAGCGAAAAGTAGAGTGGAAGTACTTCAAATCATTTATTAAATAGAATTGTTTACAATAAAAGCCCATCAACTTCCAATACCCAAATACATAGCTAAAATATCTGTCTTGCTCAAAAACAAAGAAGCATAAAAATAAGTTATAATATTCCCCAATAAACAAAGTAAGCCATAGCCAAGAGAAATCCAAGCCTTGCATGAAAGAGCCTTGGAGCTTGGTAAGATCCGAACTAAGCTGTATTCCCACCCTGCGAACCTGGGGGGAAACGGAAGAAAAAGAGGCGAAAACAAAATGGGTCAGTCATAAAGACTGAGTAAGTCCTAGTGATTTTCAGCATAAAAACAGGTAAAGATAACATGGCATGAATAAACTGAAAGTAAACATAGGTATGATGACAAGGTAAGCTACATGCACGATAAATCAAGTATAACATCCCATAATTCCTATCAAGCATCACATCGCATGGTTTCTATCAAGAATAACATCGCAAGGTTTGTAATATTCATCATTAAAACGATATCTATTTGCTCTGCACCACCTAACTAGTGTCCTGCCTAGTTATTTATATCAAATGCAAATATTTCAACGCGATCCCAATCCCCCAGTTGTGGTAGTCATCTGGTTAGATGTACCCTTACTACCCTATCGATCGGCTCCCTACTTGCTTGTATGTGTCATGTGTGTCACACGGCCCCCTTGAGTGTAGATACCTATGCTGGTCCCACCATAGGGTGTATCAAGTCCCGTGGTGGCGGCCCGACACACTATCTAGAATGCATAGAGTATACTACTGATGCCCAGTGCCTTATTTTTCAGCGCCGGAGTGCGTGCACACCCACACTCCGTTAGAACCTACACTGCTACACCAACCACCATTGTTTTGACCTCTTACAATCAGCCAAGTAATCGTGCCCCACCCTTCCTAGTTCAGGGTATCCTGATACACCTTGTAGGGTTACTGCTGAAAAGGGTCCCCCGCTACTAGGTTTTCTACTGGTTAAGTTTGTGGGCCTATATATGTTGATTTTACCCACCTACCCGTGATTTACTTAACCCTCCCACCGATTCAAACATGTTTATTAATGGTTAAGTTTGTGGGCCTATATTTACTTGTATTGCCCACCAACCCGATATGTACTTAACCCTTCCCACCGATTCAAACATGTTTATTAATGGTTAAGTTTGTGGCCTATATTTACTTATATTGCCTACCAACCCGATATGTACTTAACCCTTTCACATATTATGTCATACTGGTTAAGTGTTTATTTATTCATGTTAACTTAACCCGCCCATTCCTCATATCATATTGGTTAAGTGTTTTAAATTGTTAACTTAACCTTCCTACTTATCATGTTACTCTGGTTAAGTGTTACCTCCTTGTGTTAACTTAACCTCGCCATCTGTTTTACTAACCTGTTACAACGGTTAAGTATCTCCTTAGCTAACTTAACCCTACTACTTGTTTAATTAACAGGTTATAATGGTTAAGTCTTGTCCATTCATGTTTAACTTACCCTTACCACAAGTCAAATTATACTGGTTAATTGTTCTTGTTACTTAACCTACTCATTCATGTTATACTGGTTAAGTATTTCTAACTTACTTAATCCTAACCCACTTGTCAAATCAACTTGTTATCATGGTTAAGAGTTCTAATTTTACTTAACCGCAATCACTTGTCTCACTAACATGTTTCTATGGTTAAGTGTTCCAATTAACTTAACCTCACTCTCTATTCCAGTTTAATCATGTTATAATGGTTAAACATTTGCTTAACCTTACCCACTCCCCTAGTCAACATATTAAATTGGTTAAGTATATCCAAGTGGTTCATGACTTAATGTGCCCACGTATCATGTCAAGTTGGTTAAGTATTATCTATATGTTCAAGTTGACTTAACCCTGCCACGCGTCATATTATATTGGTTAAGTGTCATTAGCCTAGTCACATTACTTAACCCACGCATAGGCCTGATTAACAGTTATGTTGGTTAAGCGTTCTTAGTTTACTTAACCTTACCCACTGACCCAATTACCATGTTATGTTTGGTAAGTATTACAATTCGTATTTCCACATGTCACCCACTTAACCCCCATGTCCCACCTTACATGTTTCTCTGGTTAAGTATTCCTTAATTCATTCAGGCCATAACCTCATAAAGACCTCTCACATTAGACTGACATTTATGGTAGCTGTATTTGTCGGGCGGGTCCGGGCAGTCTTACACCATAAAAGAGTCTAACCTCGTGTCTTTACAACTGTTATGCTTTAATTTGGGCCTAGGACCTCTCACATTGGGCTGACATTTGTGACCACTGGATTTGCCGGGCGGGTCCGGGCAGGTTTACGTCACAAACGAGTCCAACCTCGTGTCCTAAGCATTGATTAACACTTATAATCTTTTACCCCAGTCTTAATAATTTCCCTATTCAAATTATTAATTAATTCCTAATTTAACGATGTCCATAATTGACTCAATTATGTTCATCAATTAATGGTATGCAAAAAAAATCATACCAATTTTACCACAATTTATCTTATGCCATTAAAGGCAACTTACCTCAATTTATATTTATCCCTCCTTTAAGGATATTACATGCCAACTACCCAAAACCCACTTAGGCGTGTTCATATTAGCCCTTTTTCAAGACATAAATTATCATATGTGTTTCAACTACAAATCTCACATAATTAACATATGCCCAAGTTCTAGATTACATATCAGTTTTACATATGCCCAATTCATACCAAATCTACATATGTTCAATTCATGCCTGTTTACATGTATGCCAAATTTATATATACCTAATCCTTGACAATTTACATATATACCAAGTTTCATTCCTTTTTATACATATATCAAGATTCATGGTTTACATGTTTACAAAGCTATGCCCAATTCACATAGATCAATTTTAGCCAAATATATGTATCAATATTCTTGCTATATTTTACATAGGTCAAGTTTCATACCAACTACATGTATTCCATGTTTACCCCAATTTACCCAAGCTAGCAAAACTTTAATTATAATGATAATACCCAAATTAAAATTTCGTGTTAATGGCAATAATACCCAAGTATCCAGTTTTCATATTATGCCTTCGATTCTACCTAACACATATATACAACAAGGCAATATCCCAATATTTCCCCCGTATTCAATCGCACGCAAATCGCAGTTTAGGCCTAGGTCCGAAAATGACCAAGGTTCATCAAAAGAAAACAAATAGGGGAAAGGTAGAATTTTGCACCAAAATAAGATCGGAGAGAAAACATCATCACAGGCATATTAAGATTTCAACAGGCTTAATAGATCATGAACTAGACATGAGAGTGAAAATAGAAAAGTTTCCAAGATCCAAGAAGAAACAAGAATAGATCTGGATCGATAAACATACTTAATCCAATTCCACTTTAATTCATGGCCACGTTACAACTAAATATTTAAATCGGAAAGCAACTAGAACTTACAGAGCATGGCTAGCAAATTAAGAACTGAAATTGTCGTAGAACGTTGCAGCGTCATTGATTTATTCTCTTGAATTTGTTGTAGAAGCATTGATCTTTGTTTTGAATCAAGTTTGGACGCTTAAGCTTTAATTTGGAGGCGGCGGCCATGGCTCAAGAGGGATTTTATCAGCATTTTGGTGTCATATGAATTTGTGTGAGTTAGGCTAGGTCTAGATGTCATTTTATTGGTGTAGCAATTCATTTCAGCCATCGGATTAACCCTAAAACCCATCCGGACCATCAAAACTCGTCCCGGGCCTCAAAAATGGGTTCTGGACCACACCAGGCCGACCAGATCGACCTGTACAGGGGCGAGGTCGACACTACAGTCGACCTGGGGGGGGGGGCAGGTCGACTATGCAGTCGACACTATAGTCGACCTGGGTCCAATCTGCCAGAAAGTCTGTTGAATCTTGTTTTGGCCATATCTTGGTCATACGGACTCCGATTTTCGAAAACTCGGACTCTATTTCATGTAAAATTTCGAGACGAATGCAATGGCGCAACCCATTTCCCTTGATTCTTATTTTAAAATTTAATTCTGCCTTGATTATTGTATTAACATGTTATAAAAATTCGGGTTGTTACATGTATTGTAATCCTAACGAAGCTGTCCTTTACAGATATAGAAATCTCCTAACTGAATTTTATAGGGGAACTCGTGATTAGGGCGCTTTCGAAGCGCGACGATAGAGGTTTAGTACACTTTCATGAAATGGCCTAGTACGCTTTAAAAGCATATCGTTGGAGACTCAATCACTTTCATAGCATAGTCTAGTACGCTTTCGTATAGTGGGAATCGAGGTTTAGTGCATTTTCACAGTGCATGATAAAGATCACTCGATAATCGTACCATAGGGATGAGGAGAATATCGCTACATATATATGATTTATTAGGTTAACCTACTTGGGAGTAGGTGGGTACGATTTACGCGTGAAAATGGAAGTGTAATGTGCAATAAACTCAAATAACTTAATAAAAGCTGTCCAATGATAGAACAATATATGTAGTGTAATTTAAAGAAAGTATAAATATTCCATTCACTAGAACTTTTTCTCTGACCCCCTACTCATAACAAACCCTTAGGTTAGTCTGGTGGTAGAGATTATGCAGCTTAGAGACACTTGTTAGACAATTCCATTATTATGGTAAGTATTTACTTACAATTATATTTTATTCATTCCTTTGTGAGATACTTTATTGTGAGATCTGATATATTTTATCTTTACCTTTCTATAGAATACTAAAAAAACCAACTCGGGTTTCAGTGAACCTGATTTTAGCATTTTGTGAAAAATTCGGATCCATTAGAATTTGGGTTGTTACAATTCAGTAACTATAATTTATAAAACATATTTTGTATCGAAAATAAATCCTAATTAAAGTTATTTATTTTCCAAATTTCAAGATAAAATATTTATATTCATATATATGCATTCGTATATATACTCTCAACTCATTCTCCATTACAAAGAATGTGAAACTCTTTGGAAGTAACTCATTTTAGAAGCACAAAGCATATATGAATGTTGGATATTAATGGGTGATTTTAATTATGCATTATCGCCTATGGACAAGAAAGGGGGCATACCTGTGCCATTCCAGCATATTCGCACCTTTCAAAATTTCCTTTACAGTTCCGAGCTCATAGAAATCAAGGCATATGGCTTCAACTTCACGTAGAGAAAGAAAGGCATGGCTAACAACATAGA
The DNA here is from genome assembly GCA_030737875.1 of Allium sativum. NCBI lineage: Eukaryota > Viridiplantae > Streptophyta > Magnoliopsida > Asparagales > Amaryllidaceae > Allium > Allium sativum. The sequence goes on from CM060912.1 coordinate 440,902,782, forward strand.
CAAAATAATAGTGAATAATTCTTTCCTATCTAAATTTACCAATATGAAAGCTTTAACTCTACCACAACAATCCAGTGACCGCAACCTTTTGCTTCTTCACCTAATTCCCATATCTCAGCCTAAGGGATTCCCCTTTAAATATAGAAATGATTGGCATTTGTTCCCTGGCTATGAAGAACGTTTTACTCGAGGTTGGCAAGCTCTAACCCAGGCTCTCGCAAATATGTGTTCCTGCATAAGTTACAAGCTTGTAAATCTGAACTAAAATAGTGGAACAAAACAAGACCGAAAGACGATGATTTGGTAAATGAGTTAGAAAATCATATGCATGAGTTAAAAGTTGTTGTTGAAGAAGACCCAGAGAACACTGCTTTATATGATGACCTGATGAATTTAAAGCATAAACTTTATATACAACAAAGAATCAGATTTTGCGTACTTAAACAAAAATCAAAGGTACTTTGGTTGGAACAGGGAGACACTAACACCAAAAATTTTAACTCCAAAATGAGATTCGGGAAATATCAGAATAACATAAAAGCACTCGTTAAAAATTTAGGTGAGTTCTTATATAAGCATGAGGAAGTTGAATCGCAAGCTTTACCTCTCTATTTAATGGCAATACTACCTCTATTTTTCGTACTGTTGAATTTAAAGCTACAATCAATGAATCTGGTAAACATAGGTTAATGCAACCTATTTCTCTTTCTAAAGTCAAGGCAGCAATTTTTTCAGTTCACAGGATTCTAGCCTAGGTCTGGATGGTATGAACTCTAAATTTATGAAAATTCATTTGGAACATATTAAATCAGATTTGTTATTGGCAGTGCAGGACATATTTCACAGTGGGACACTTCCTAAAGGAAGCAACCACACATTTGTGACATTAATCCCAAAAATGAGAGGCCTACTGATATGACTCATTACCGACCCATATCCTGTTGTAACATGTTTTACAAGGTGTTTAGCAAGATTCTATGCAACCATATGAAACCATTTTTGCCACATCTTATTTCAAAAAATTAAGAGTAACAGGACAGAATATTGGTGACAACATTTTTTGGCACATAAATTACTTTGCGAGTTTAAAAAGGTTGATGTTACGAAATTTTGTGCAAAAGTCGATTTGCACAAGGCTTACGATATGTTAAATAGGGAATTTATATGCTATATTATGAATTTAATGGGTTTCCCTATTTCAACAATCTCATTTACGAATGCGTGTCAACTGCATCATTTTCCATTCTCCTACAAGGTATACCAAACGGATTTATTACTACCAATCGCGGAATCGGGCAGGGTGATCCCTTATCCCTGTATTTATTTTGCATAGCGATGGAGTATTTTAGCTACTGCCTTAATAAAGCTATGTTGAATCATAAGTTTCAACTAGTACATAATTTTTAGCCTCAAATTAATCATCTGCTTTATACAGATGACTTATTAATTTTTGGGAAAAGTAATACACTATCGACCACAACTTTGGAGTCTGTCTTCAAGAAGCTTAGTGATTTTTTAGGTTTAAATGTAAATGCACTCAGGATCAAGGTATATTTCAGTGATCATGCAAGTGATGCTCAAGCTATTGCAAACATTTTGGGTTTCGACATAGGAAATCTACCTATAAAGTACCTAGGTGTTCCCTTGTCTTCTAATTATTTGCACTACTCTGAGTGTACACCATTGATCACAGGGCTCAGTCCAAGCTACATGGACGGAATACAAGACTTTTAAGTATTGTTGGACATGCAAAACTAATTCATATTATTATTACACCAACAGTCTTATACTGGTTATTTGTATATCAACTTGTAGAATATACCACAGACAAATTAAATACGCTTTGTGCCAATTTTTTTGGGGTGGATCACACAAAAAAGTAAGTTGGAAACAGATCTGTAGGCCTAAAGCAGAGGGCAGTGTTGGTTTCAAAGCCTTTTTTAATCTTAAAAAGGCTGCTTGCATCAAGTTTTTATGGAACTTTCTTTCTAACAATACACTATGGAGTTCATGGATGCATGTTAAATATTGTGATAACAAACAGTTCTGGTACATGCCAATAGATAATAATGCATCTTGCACATAGAAGGTGATGCTTTGACTATGTACTCATGGAGCATAACTATTTAATAAAGTTATAACTAACGACCTATCTACTTCTTTATGGTACAAACCATGGATCATTTGTAAATGCCATGCTGATATTCAGGGGGGTACACATATTTCAATCTATTATTTTAATTACCAAGAAAGTTTTAGACATTATTCATGATGGTGTGATTAACTATCTTTTACATCCAGCTACACGTGAAGCAAGCACTCATATTCAGAATGTTTCAATTTGGAATGCTTATGTTGATTATTATGAATGGTGTCTACGGGGAGCCTTTTCGTTTCATAAAACCTGGGACTACATCAGAGAAAAACATGAATCATTTCCTCATTACTCTATCATATGGCACTTGAAGAACAGTAGATGCATGACTTTCATATCCTATCTAGTTATATTGAACAGACTCAACACAAAGTATCGCTTAGCATCCTATGGAATCCTAATTGACACTACTTGTGATTTATGTAATGAAGTTCCAGAATCAACTAACCATTTATTCTTTGAATATTCCTTTTCAGCAGCAATTTGGGGGACCATAAAAACTAAGCTTGGCATTCCTTCGAACAATTTGGGAATGCTTCAGGAAGAAGCAGTGAAGGTTCACTGACATTTTTGTGAGAGAAATCAATTACAAGATGTAGCATTTGTCGCCGCTCTTACTTCAACAATTTATCATATTTGGAGCGAACATAATTCAAGGATCTTCAGACATCATCAATCGACACCGAATGTGAACCTAAACCAAATCAAAAGTGAAGTGAAGTATTTGATCGTAACAGTGGCACTAAAATAGCTTGAACACAAGCTAATTTAGAATTGTTACGACGGTGGGGAATTGAGCTCTTTGATGCTGGTTGATTCGAACTTGAAAGGCGGGATGAAGTTGAAGTGGAGTATGGGCCTAGTTTTAGGGTGGGTTTTGTGATACACTATGTCTTCGCATCTTTTGATGTTTTGTTACTTGTATTCTTTTAGAATGAATTCTGTTATATTAGTATATGGAGGTTATATGTGCTCTTTTCCCTTACAAGGCACCCATCTTGGTTAGGCAGGTTGTAAGGTTTTGGCAAGGCATATAACTAAAATATTACGGTTGGTATACATAATAAAGCACCAATTTTCAAAAAAAAATCTTCTTAACTCATTCTAAGGTATTGCTAACCCTACCTCTGATGGGTCTTTTACCCGGATCAGGCTTAGGTAATCTCTCAACCTAAGCTCTGATACCAAATAAAAAGACCCGCTTCCTCAACCCTCAAAAATCGACAAAAATACATCCACGATATTCATTTGCTACAAAACCAAGTGCTGGAGAAGCGAATCATTTATAGTAAGAAAGCAAATAGAAAGAAGTAGAAAGAACAAAATCTCGTATAGTGGAAAATTGTATATATATTTTATCATACAAATTAATTACAATGGAAAATTTTAATCATACTTATCATAGTGTAATTAATGTCAGTCTGGATAGTTATAAAACTTGTCCTCACAAATGTTGTGAAACCAATAAAGATGGGAATACATAATCATCTCCAGCTTCAAGCTCACTCCAATTGATCCAAGTAAAAACTGAACTACTAGGATGTCCTAAAAAAAATAAGGACACCTAGAGTTGAAGGAAAGCTAACTTTGGGTTTGTCATAGGACTAATATGAGAAGCTCAAATCCATCATTTGAAAGTAATGGTATGCCATAAGACCACAACCACACATAACCATGACATATGTTCTTTTTTTAGGGTAACCAAGTTTTTGATACGTAAAATTGATGGATATTACCTCCATTCACTTGCAGTATAGAACCCATTAAAACAAATCAAATTAAAGTGCAAGATTGTTACAATTATTAATTTTTGTAAATGTTAGGTGTAACACCCCACGTCCGTTAAAGTCACTCACAAAGGGAATGCCTTAACTTCTATGGAGTATTATGGGTACTGGAACAGAAATATTACAAGACAGACATATATGAAATAGCTGAAAAGCAACCTCAAATCATTTATTAAATAGCAGCGGAAAATCCAAGTGTTAGAATAATTTTTTACAACATAAACCCATCAACTTCCAATACCCAATTTCATAGCTAAAATATAAGTCTTGTTCAAAAACAAAGAAGCATAAATAACTTAAATAACAATAGTAGCATAATTCCCCAATTAAAAGCAACAAGGAAGCCATAGCCAAAAGAGAGAGATCCGAGCCATACACGAAAGAGTCTAGAAGCTTGGTAAGATCCGAACTAAGCTGTATTCCCACCCTGAGAACCGGGGGGGACGAAAGAAAAAGAGGCGAAACAAAACGGGTCAGTCATAAAGACTGAGTAAGTTTAGTTACTTTCAGTAGATAAACTAGTAAAGTTAACATGGCATGAATAAACTGAAAATAAACATAAGCATGATGACAAGGTAAGCAACAGGCAAGATAACTAAGAATAACATCATATGATTTTTTTCAAGTATAACATCAGACGGTTCCCATTCAAGATAAACTAAGTATAATTTCGCAAGATTTCTGTCAAACATCGCAAGATTTCTCTGCTTCACCATTAAATGATTTCTGTGATATCTATTTGCTCTGCACCACCTATACTAGTATCCCAACCCGTGTCATGTGTTGACTATAAAATGATCCCTTGCCCAATGTCATGAAATGACCCATTACTTGGTCCCACGAAACGATCTATTAATCGATCGCCCCCTACAGGTCCTAGCTCGTTCATGTGTCTGTGTCATACGGCCCTATCACGAATGTAGTTACCTGTGCTGAGTTCACCATAGGGTGTATCAAGCACTAGGGTGCCAACCCCCGACACGAATCAAGCACGCACAGTGTAAACCTACTAATGCCTGCTTTTTCAACTCCGGACTATGTGCACGACCATAGTCCGCCTGAACCTACACTGGCGCACCAACTCAGCCGTCGTTCTGGTCGCTTACAATAAGCCCAGTAATCATGCCCAACCCTGCCTAGTTCCAGGGTATCTTGATACATTTATGTGGGTTACTGCTGAAATGGACCGCGTAACTAGGGTTTCCGTCCAACAGGTTAAGTGTTGTCATTTAAATTCGTAACTTAACCCTTATCAGTCCAGCAAGTCAAGTTGGTTAAGTGTTGTCATTCAAGTTCATGACTTAACCCGCCTACGTGTCATGTCAAATTGGCTAAGTGTTGTCGTTCAAGTTCATGACTTAGCCCTACGAATCATGTGTCAAGTTGGTTAAGTATATTCAAGCGGTTCATGACTTAACCATAACAAATCATCTTGTCAAATTGGTTAAGTATATTCAAGCGGTTCATGACTTAACCCGCCCACGTATCATGTCAAGTTGGTTAAGTATTATCTATATGTTCAAGTTGACTTAACCCTACCACGCGTCATGTTATATTGGTTAAGTGTTCTCCCTTGTGTTAACTTAACCCACCAGTGTATCATGTCATATCGGTTAAGTGTCATTAATCAATTCAAGTTAACTTAACCCACCCACTTGTCATGTTATGTTGGTTAAGTGTTATTAATCTACTCAACCGGACCCACTTGTCTAATTAACATGTTAAAATGGTTAAGTGTTCTCAAGCGATCAAGTTCAGGTTTACTTAACCCACCCATTCATGTCATATCGGTTAAGTGTCGTTAGTCTAGTCATATTACTTAACCCACCCACTTGTATAACTAACATGTTGTATTGGTTAAGTGTTCTCAGTTTACTTAACCCCCTACACTTGTCTAATTAATGTGTTATATTGGTTAAGTGTCATTAGTCCAGTCGCGTTAGCTTAACCTTACCCCACTTAACTGGTTTCATTAGCATTTATTATTTACTAATGCATCAACCTGTCACATTGGACTTATTTGCGGTCACTGGATATGCCGGGCGGTTCCTGGCAGAATTACACCGCAGACCCATTCCAATCTCGGGTTCAAGCATTCAATGCACTAACCTCTCACATTAGACATATTGTTGCGGTCACTGGATATGCTGGGCGATTCCTGGCAGAATTACACCACAACTCAGTCTAACCTCGTGTTAGGCATCACCACAACCTAGTCTTTGCCTACGACCTCTCACATTAGACTATTATTGTTGTTGTCACTGGATATGCCGGGCGGTTCCGGGAATAATTACACCACAACTCAAGTCTAACCTCGTGTCAAAGGCATCATTTAGATTGTTAATTACATATGTGTCATATAAGTCAAAATTCCCAACTTTACATATTAATAAACATATGCCCAAGTTCCAAATTACGTGCCCATTAATATATGTACCTAATTCTAGTCAGTTTATATATGTCCAATTCTTGCCTATTTACATGTATGCCAAGTTTATGCCATTTTACCCATATCATGTTCTAGCCAAAATTACATGTATCACGTTTCATACCCAATAAACCCAAATCATGATTCATGATGTAGTTATCCCAAACTATAATCTATTTATTACAATGCATGCCAGTTGTCCAAGTTCATAATACATGTTTATGCCAATTATCAAGTTTACAATCGCATTCATGTTCAAATTCCCAATTCTACATATGCCTAATTAACATAAGTCCAATCTTTTGATTTAATTTACATAGTACCAAACTCGTGATTTATTTACATGCCTATTCATGTATGCCCACTTCATGCCAAATTACTTATGCCAATGCCCAAACTTGCAATTTCAATTATATTGACAATACCCAAATTTCCAATTTCATGTTATGTCATTAACTCCACCAAACACATATATCCAAATAGGTAATACCCCAATATTTCCCCGTACTCAATCGTACGCAAATCGCGGTATAGGCCTAAGTCTGAAATTGACCAAGGTTCATCAAAAGAAAATAAATAGCGGTAGATAGAATTTTGCATAAAAATAAGATCAGAGAGAAAAACATCATCACAGGCATGAAGATTACAACTTGATAATAATATCAACATCAATCAAGAAAAATGATTTACAACAGGTTGAATAGATCATGAACTTGACGTGAGAAAATATAGACAAGTCTCAAAACTCAAGATTCAAGAAGCAACATAAATAGGTCTGAATCGATAAACAAACTTAAATCCAATTCCACTTTATTCCGTGGCCATATTATAATTAAATATTTAAATCTAAAAGCAACTAGAACTTACAGAGCATGGCTAACGAATTAAGAACTGAAATTGTCGTAGAACGTTGCAGTGACGTTGTTTTATCTTCTTGAATTGTTGTAGAGGCTCTGTTCTTTGATTTGAATCGAGTTTGAATACTTAAGCTTTAATTTGGAGGCAGCAACCATGGTTCAAGAGGTAAATCAGTAACATAACAATGTAAGAATGATTTGTTGTGAATTAGGTTAGGTCTTAGGGTGTTTATATAGGAGAAGGAAACTAGTTTAAGCCTTAGGATTAACCCTAGAACTGATCTGAACCATTAAAATTCGTACAGGACCAAAACAGACTCACCCAGCCAACCGGACCCGCCCAGCACGACCAGGGAGGTCGACCCCCAGGTCGACCATATGGTCGACCTAGTCTGGCCAGGTCGACTCCCAGGTCGACCCCCGGCCGACCTGGGCTCTAGGCGGGAATTTTCCCGCCCAGCCCGATTCTGGTTTCTGAATTCGAATCTGAATTCGAATTTCTGAGCTGTTTTTGATTATATAATCTTCTGAAACTTCGGAGGATCATATCTCCCTCATACGTACTCCGTTTTTTGAAAACTCGAACTCGATTTCATGCAGAATTCCGAGACGAACGCAATGGTGCAACCCGTTTTCCCTGATCCTTATTTTAAAATTTAATTCTGCCTTGATTTATGATTTTAATATGTTATTAAAATACAGGGTATTACATTCTCCCCTTCTTAAAGGATTTCGTCCCCGAAATCTCCAAGTTAAGAAGAATGTGTCCTACCATCCATCATCCATCTACTCAAAACATCATCCACAAGCAATCATTGTCCTTAAAAGATTTCTAATGATGTATGAACATATGCAGAAAGTGTGTGTATATATTCCTTATCTAATGCAAATGATCAGGCCTGATTGATCTTCTTAATGCAAAATATGTTTAGTGCCATGACTCCAACATGTATGCAAATAGTCCTAGTTACATAAACACTATATGTGTGCACAAACATCCATCCATATGCAACATTCACATGATAACACATTCAATTTCATCCATAAACAAGTATAAACACTCATGCATATGCAATATGAAAGGTGACTGAGCCGATCTAGTGTTTAATGTGCGTGTATATGCATCCACGAGCAACCACTTGCAACCATCAATCATAACATGTCTCAAACACATGTTTACATCCAATTGTTCCTACCTAAAGATATAGTCGAATGATAGAAGCAAGTAAAAACTTTGTTCCCATTTGGCAATGTCAAAACTGGAAATTTACGTCAGATATATACTGATTAGGAGAAGAACTCCCTAAGCACCAGCACCGAAGACCGAAATCAACATCAGACTGACACCCAAAGAATTACTCAACCAAACCAATATATATGTTTCTAGGAAACTAAGCATGATGGACTCCTTTTAGGTCACAAGAAATCCCCTTCTAAAACTAACCCATATCCTTTAAAACCCAAAAAAATTAGTCAACCCAACGAACACCCTCAAGCCCCAACATGTATTACTAACAGACGAGTCATACTCCCTATGGGGTTTGCAACAGAAATAGGATTGAGAATAGGACCAAGAGGATATACATAAAAGATAGCATGAAAGTAAGCTCCACATGAAAAGAGGGATCAAGGATATACTCTTAAAAAGAGATATGATGCGCGTATCTAGTCTTCAGTCTTCTTAGTCGCATTTCCTTGAGCTTAACTCCATTGTGCTTTGACCGTCTTTAACTTCACAATTTCGTAGCTTCTTAATTCTTGTTTCCAAAATATGAATTGGAAATCATTTCATTGTTTCCTCTCATTCCACTTTCACTTATTCTCCTTCTAGTATACTCGGCTCAAACATAACTACGCACTCATGGTTTCATGCAAGCTCTCCAAAATTCACTAGTGAATCCTGGATCTCGTTTACTCACTATAAGGTATTCCACGCTGAAGAACTATCTCTTGAAAATAAACAGATGTCAACCATGTTGCCAAATGTACTTACTAAGGTGATTTTCTATAACTCATGCATAAGCGAAATGAACCATCCGCCTTAGTGGCGAACACTACTTGGGCGGATCAATAAATGTATCAAGAGATTCTAGGTAACTAAGCATGGCAGAACCCTAAGGGTTACACTAGACTTCGAGGGCATTACCGAGGCAAGTCAAGAGTCTAACTACCTGAGACGACCCGATTTCCCGTTCTCACGGAAACAAGGTTATCTTTTGGAATATAACACAGAAACAGATAATAGTAGAACAGAATTAAATAAATACACCAGAATGAACAACAAAATATACTGGATAAAAGTAATCATCAGAGTTACACAGTATACAGGATCTTACTTAGTACAAATACAGTTCAGCTATACACAAATGTCTACAGCGGAAATAAACAAAATATGTACAATAGGAGCTGAACAGCATAAAAAGAAATAAATGATAGAATCCATCTTCAGCTCCAGCTATCCAGAAAGAACCAGCTAAACCTGAATACAAGGCTGCCCGTGTAGAAAAAGGGGCACCCGAGTTTGAGAGTGAAACAAACTACGAGTCAGTCATGGGACTGGTATGAGAAATCCACTCAACACATATATAATTGGCTAATCACAGGACCACGCCACTTTCGTGGAACGGGTTTACTCCATTGGATTGCCAGTGCTTTAACACAAATCTTTCTTTTAAACATCGCTATGTTTTTTTTATAAAAATGAAGCCGTTATAAGACTCAGTTCCCATCACACAATGCAACGCAAACCGGAGGATAGAGTTTTTACCTTATAACGGCCAAGATATGCTTGATACGAATAAAACAAAGGCATTTGATATTATTGCTAGTGTTTATATGTTTTGAAAACAATTTCAAATCATAACTATCAATCATAGACGGCATTAATGCCCCATACCACTATGTCGCCATATATAGGTATACAATCAAAACCGCACGATGTCGTATCTGGAAATTGGATTTCCGTCATGAACCAAGGCAAAAGATAGTCCTTACCGAATTCGAGACGCTCTAGCCCGTGTCTCAGGCAAGCGCGCAGGCAAGCCTTGGATCGTCAGGGCCGGTCCACCGATGTGGATTATTATGCCTGAACAATACGTTTCCCCGCCCTTTGGGGCGTCAACGAGCCAACGAATGACTCCATCGGACCCGGATCGTCCGATCAAACCGAGGCGCCTCGCAACAGCACAACCACATAGGTGAAAAGTATATAAATGTCAGGGCTGGTAGGTCACTGACACCACCCTAGCTAGAAAGAAACGCATGTCCTCCCTGAGGTCCTTCCTCCCGTTTTAGGTTCATACCGGGGTGTGAGGCTCGCGAATTCACGTTATACACAAAGCTACGCCACACGGGCGGTGCTTTGATCATCACCACAAGACTTTGCTTTTCAACAGAAGCCCTGATCACTGCACCTTAGCATGCCACACAGGCAATTCACACCGTGCAACTGATGGCTATCAATCACACAGAACAAATTCCAACGTCGGACACACAGTCCCTTTACAAGTCCGTTCTGGGTCTTAACGAAACCGGAGGCACTAAATACCTCGCAAACCCATCGATCAACACGTACGTCTGAACGATCACCACTCATTATCCATATTTCGGGATGCCTCCCAATCAGGACCTCGGTTACCATCCAAACGAGGTGAAGATCTCCGGTCTTCGACCATCGTCTTCATCTTCGAATTTCAATCGTCGGTCGATTATTCGAAATGAGAATTAACTCGGCCTTTTCAAATAATTCACGTATATTTAGAATTTCAAATCGATTTATTTCAATGGTTAAATTATTCGACAACACCAATTGTGTTCTTTATATAGTTTTCACACCAAACACATTCAACCATCAAACATCACATAAATCAAGCAAATTCAGTTTATTTCCATTCCATATCGCTTATGATATTTTATAACTATTTATCGCTATTTTTATTTATTTTAAAATAGCCATTTTATTCAAAACGACGCTTCGGGCCATAAGGCGGCCGTGGCGCTGTTTTTCTTCAGATTTGATTTACACATATCTGAAAATCTAACCGTTGGATCTTCACAAAATTTACATCATTAGAAAGGTCTTTTCAAAACGAATTCAACGGTTCCAGTTTCGGGAAAATCCGACGGTCGGATCTCCCGGTACAATCGTTTGAAATTTCGATTTCAAAATACGAACTGCAGCGTCGTTATTCGATTAAATATAATTATATTTATATATATAAATAAATATAATCGTTTCTGGCGCTGTTTTTCTTCAGATTTGAATTAAACATTCCAGACAATCCAACCGTTGGATTTTTACAAGGTTGGTGCCGTTGGAAAGATTATTCCAAGGCGAACCCGACGGTTGAGGTTTCGGGAAAATCCAATGGTCGGATTTCCCGTACTAGTCGTTTGAAATTACGGTTTCGAAATACGAACTGCACGGCTTCGTTTCGTTTTAATTTTATTTTTATTTACATGGTTATATAAATATAGTTCATTCAACGATTTCAATATCGTTTTAACTTCAAAAAAATTTCTAACTCCTTAAATTTTGGAAAAATTTCGCCATAACCTCCCCTGTACCGGGAGCGTCGGGAAATCGCAAATAGCGTCCCGGTCCTTCTAATCTCAAAAAGAAAAAGAAAAAGCCAAGCGGCTAGCCAACAGGCTCAAAATCATCACCCAAACAAATCAGTAAATGTGTACCTATTTGTCGGGCACAAATTTTATTCCTCTTCTCTAGCCCCTTTGCTATAACCTGTTCAATGAATATGCATGTACATATATATACAGTCCATATCATTTTTCATTTTCTATTCAACTTCATATTTGATTTCTATTTGGTTTAAAAACACCATTCATTCTAACGTTACATAATTAGGCGTAAATCATTTCATTAGCTAATTAATGAATATTTCAACTCATATATGTTTATTTTGAACAAGTGGCTATTTTTAACACTTCACATTTCAACGATTTATGCATACAATAAAAATGTGATTTTTATTGTAAAACAATTCATTTCAAAGACACTATTTTTCTATATCGTTCATATAAGTGATAAAAATAGGATTTTTATCATAAAACCATTTCTTTCAAAACCAGATTATTTTACACGTTTCAGATAGTCGATAAAAGGCGATTTTTACCATCAAACAATTTATTTGAAAATATGAATACCATTCAACACATGAATTTCTAAACAACGAATGAATATCAATTCAACACATGAATGTTTTCAATAGTTTTTATATATAGATAAAAATGTGATTTTTATTATCGAACAATTTATTTCAAAATATGAATACCATTCAACACATGAATTTCTAAACAACGAATGAATATCAATTCAACACATGAATGTTTTCAATAGTTTTTTATATATAGATAAAAATGTGATTTTTGTTATCGAACAATTTATTTCAAAATATGAATACCATTCAACACATGAATTTCTAAACAACGAATGAATATCAATTCAACACATGAATGTTTTCAATAGTTTTTATATATAGATAAAAATGTGATTTTTGTTATCGAACAATTTATTTCAAAATATGAATACCATTCAACACATGAATTTCTAAACAACGAATGAATATCAATTCAACACATGAATGTTTTCAATAGTTTTTATATATAGATAAAAATGTGATTTTTGTTATCGAACAATTTATTTCAAAATATGAATACCATTCAACACATGAATTTCTAAACAACGAATGAATATCAATTCAACACATGAATGTTTTCTATACAATGAATAAATATAATTTAATCATATGAAAATAATTCAAACACACAAATATTATTCAAAATTTCGGCAGCATAACGGCAGGGTAGTTACACCGGCACCGTCCCTAGTACGGCTCCTCGCTCTACCTTAAAACCTCGCGGTTTTTGACAATGGGAATCATGCATCTAGTTCGCACGCAGGCGGCATGTATATATTTATTTCATTTCCACAAACTAATCCTAAGTGGTTTCAACCAAATATTTCACAACCACCAATGGGTATTTTTCAACCACAATCAACCAATATCAATCACAAACAATCCCAACAACCATTCAATTTTCACAACAATTTCAACCAATAAATATCGTCCATGGTTTGTGGACGAGGGGCGTATATATATATATATATATTTATATATAGCAATTCACTTTTACTTCACACATATATATATAAATTTTAAATCAGAAATCTCACCAATAGCTATCCAACTTCAAGACTCTTCTTAATAGAAATCTTCGCCTATTTTTCGCTTTCACCCGTATTCTCTGCATATGTAAAAATAGAATTTTTACTATGCTATTCAATATATAAAAATCGAATTTTTACTTCGACTCTCAACATATAAAAATATGATTTTTACTTTTGCTTTCAATATAAAAATATGATTTTTACTTTTGCTTTCAATATAAAAATATGATTTTTACTTTTGCTTTCAATATAAAAATATGATTTTTACTTTCGCTTTCAACATATAAAAATATGATTTTTACTTTTGCTTTCAACATATAAAAATATGATTTTTACTTTTGCTTTCAATATAAAAATATGATTTTTACTTTTGCTTTTAAAATCAGTTTTTCCTTGTTTTTTTCTTTCTTTAAAAACAAAATCAGATTTTATTTTAAAAACAAAATCAGTTTTTATACTTTTTAACATTTCAGTTTTAATAGCTAAAACAAAATCAGATTTTATTTTAAAAACAAATCAGTTTATACTTTTTAACATTTCAGTTTTAATAGCTAAAACAAAATCAGATTTTATTTTAAAAACAAATCAGTTTATACTTTTAAAAATAAAACCAGTTTATATTTTTATTTCACGAATTAAAATAAAAATAGCATACAATTAAAATACTTACAGTATATCGAAGAAAGGGGGGATTGGCACGGTGGCTAGGGTTTCGAACAGGAGGCGGCTGAAGGCGGGCGGTGGCGTCGCTGCTTCGGGGGCTGCTCGATGTCAGGGTGTTCGATCGAATGGGGGAAGCGACTACGTCGCGAGGGGGAGGAGCGGCTACGGTCTGGCGTCGTGATCTGGGAAGGAGGTGGAGGCGGACGGAGGAGGGCGGCTTCGAGGGAGGAGGAGGCGGCTTCGTTTCGCTTAGGGCTTTTTTTTTTCTCTGTTTAAATGAAATCGGTAATGAACGGGGGGGGGGGGGGGGGGGCAAGCGGGAGATAAGGGGAAGAGTTCCCTTTTCTTTTTTTTTATTTATTTAATTATTATTTAATTATTATATTTTGCAAAAAGGTTTGACTTTTACATATGACCTCGAAACGAGGCCCACCGCCTGTCGCCCATAGCGTTTTACCCCTATTCCGAACACAATGGGATATGTATCGCAAGCTGATTTGATCGTTACAATCAGTTTCCTTTTGAATTTTCATTTAAATCATTATATTGAATTTTAAACGCACATTTCAAATTACCGGGGTCACGTACTAACTAGAAAAATTCCAGAAAAATAATTTCTAGCTTCGTATTGACGATACGGTCCTAACAAACCTAGTTTCGTCGAATTCTGAGACCGTTTGAAAAATGGCCAATTTCCAGTCGATTAAAATCAACTGAAACTGGTCAAACGCGTTTTCCTTTGCCACGCTTACATATTGATTCGAAAAATTATGAAATTTGAAACCTAGCAATAACTTGACACTGCGGATCTAACAAAAGTGGTTTCATCGAAATCCGAGGTCGTTTGCAAAATGTCCATTTTTAAGGGCCTGAATTCCATAGCGACTATTCAGAATTTTCAACTGGACATATCTTTTGATTCCCGCTATCAAATTTCGATTGGTCGAATCCGTTAGAAAGATATTCACTAACAGATTTAAATATTTTTGGTTTCACAAAAATCTGGATTGTTTTGCACCCGGTATATTCAATTGAAGTTTGAAATCGAATTATCGAACTACCGCACTATTTTCAATTCTATATATAATTATAATTAATTATATTCGTTTTCAAATGTCGATTCAACTCAGTTTTCATCGCCATTGTTTAAAATATTTATTTTAAATATTTAAAATCCATTATTTTAGCCAATTTAAAATTTTTAAATTGGTTCAGATTTTCTGGGTCGTTACAATCTCCCCCACTTAAAACTTTTCGTCCCCGAAAAGGAATAAAGTCGAAAGTGGTTTGATAAATCTACGATCCCACAATACAACAACCAATTTGTTTTTAATATTCAGAGTATAAAATAAACAATGCACATCCATGGGAAGAAAATAGCAACAGAATAGAGAATTAAAAGGTAATGCAAAGTAGGTTAAATGTACCTTGCACCAGAGTCAATCAAAGATATCTACTCGGCATCTAGGATAAGCTTTCTGAATGCTCTCCTCAGTTTCCCAAGTACAATCTCGCGGATCTCCACTCCATTGCACTTTGACTAAGTGAACCTTCTTGTTCCTCAGCTCTTTGGTTTCTTTGCCGATAATCTTTAGCGGCTCTCGCCTCACAGCTAATTCTGGAGTAATTTCAATGTCCTGCTGAGCTGCTTCTTCCACGATCAAGTCTGGATCATGAACGTGCTTTCGAAGTTGAGATATGTGAAATACATCATGCACACCAGGCAACCAGTCAGGCAGTTTGACCCTATAAGCGAGAGTTCCAATCCGTTCCAGAATAGGAAACGGACCAATGAATTTGGGTGCTAACTTCCCAGTTTTACCGAACCTGATAACTCCTCTCATCGGCGATACTTTCAAATATACATAGTCGCCAACCTCAAAGGATATATCTCTCCTTCTTCTATCGGCATAGCTCTTTTGTCGGCTTTGAGCGGCGAGTAATCTCTTCTTAATAAAATCGACTTTGTCGGCAGCTTCTCGAATCATATCAGGACCCAACACAAGTCTATTTCCAGGCTCGACCCAACAAGCAGGAGATCGGCAAGGTCTACCATACAAGGCTTCGAATGGCGACATTGTCAGGCTCGCCTGGTAGCTGTTGTTATAAGAGAACTCAGCCAAATGTAGATTGTCTTCCCATGATCCACCGAAATCTATAACACAAGCCCGCAATAGATCTTCTAGAATGCGATTCACCCTCTCAGTCTGACCGTCTGTCTGAGGATGATAAGCGGTGCTTAGGTTTAACTTCGTTCCTAGCTCGACTTGAAATGCTTCCCAGAATTTGCTAGTGAATATTGTATCCCTATCACTGACTATACTGAGTGGCACTCCATGTAGTCTAACTATTTCCCTGAAGTATATCTGCGCCAGACTCTGAGCGGTTCTACTTGATTTGACAGGTATAAAATGGGCGGTCTTCGTGAAACGATCTACGATCACCCAAATACTGTCATTCCCTTTTCTGGTCCTGGGCAGACCATCAATGAAATCCATAGAAATATGTTCCCACTTCCAGCCAGGAACTTCTAGTGGTTGTAATAGTCCAACCAATTTCTGTTGGTCGCTTTTAACTAGCTGGCAAGTAGGGCATCGACTAACATATATCGAAACGTCTCTTTTCATAGCCTTCCACCAGAAAGTTCTTTTGAGATCGTTATACATTTTGGCCACACCAGGATGGATACTCAGCTTGGACTTGTGACACTCGTCTAACACTTCCCTTTTCAGCTCAGGAACGTCAGGAACACAAATCCTTCCCTTCAATCTCAAGGTCTCGTCGTTATCTATTTGAAAACACGAGGGTTCGCCTTTCTGAATCCTTTTGATCATATCTTTAATAAAGTTATCCTCCTTCTGAAGAATAGATATTTTGTCAATCAAGGATGTTGTGATAATAAAGCTGGCGATCATTACATTTTTTCGACTCAGCGCATCGGCCACGACATTGGCTTTCCCTGGAGTATATATAATTTCAAAGTCATATGCTGCAAGAAACTCCAGCCAACGTTGCTGCCTCAAGTTCAGGTCTTTCTGAGTGAACAGATACTTTAACGACTGGTGATCTGTAAACAATTCAAACCTCTCGCCCAGAAGATAGTGTCTCCAGATTTTCAAAGAGAATATGATAGCCAATAACTCAAGATCATGAGTTACATAGTTTTTCTCGTGTGGTTTCAGTTGGCGGCTAGCATAAGCAATCACTTGGCCTCTTTGCATTAACACTGCGCCGAGGCCTTCTCTAGAAGCATCAGTCCAGACTTTCAAATCCTGGTTGCCATCGATGATGGTTAACACTGGAGCTGTGGTTAATCTCAACTTTAGCTCTTCGAAAGCCTCCTCACTCTCTTGAGTCCATTTGAACTTAGAATGCTTCTTTGTAAGCTTCGTTAAGTGGCCAGATATCTTAGAAAAGTCTTTAACGAACTTCCGATAATAGCTAGCCAATCCGAGAAAACTGCGGACTTCAGTGGGAGTACTGGGCTGTTTCCAATTCTGAATAGCTGTGATTTTGCTTGGATCCACAGCGATTCCATCTTTCGATACGACATGGCCTAGAAATTTCACTTCATCTTGCCAGAATATACATTTGGAAAACTTGGCTTTTAATACATTCCGTCTGAGAATTTCCAACACTTGTCCCAGATGCTTTTCATGTTCGGCCTTTGATTTAGAGAAGATTAGAATATCATCAATAAAAACCAGAACAAATTTATTCAATACTCCTCTGAATACTCTGTTCATCAGATCGACGAAGTAAGCTGGAGCGTTACATAAGCCGAACGGCATTACTAACCACTCGTAGAATAGGTCGGGACCTCTGAACGCTGTCATTGGAACACACTCTTCGGCAATTCGAAGTTGATGGAAACCTATAGCTAGGTCCATTCGTGAGAATACTTGTGCTCCATTTAATCGATCTAACAAATCATCTATTCGCGGCAATGGATATTTATTCTTTATTGTCTGTTTGTTCAAATCACGATAATCCACACATAGACGTAAAGTACCGTCAGATTTTGGGACAAATACCACGGCTGCACCCCAGTCAGAGAAACTAGGCCTGATCAGACCTTTCCATACTAGCTGTCGTGTTTGATTGTCTAATTCCTCCTTCTCTTTCAAGGAAATTCTTCGAATAGCGTGAACTACCGGCCTTGCATTGGGAATTAAAGCAATCTTGAAATCTATTTCTCTTTGCGGAGGTAAGCGAACAACTTCTTCGAACACATCCGCATAGTTCTTGACGACAGGAATATCTTTAATGAGGTCGGGAATATTCTCTATGACTTCAGGGACATTTTCTATTTGGGCTGGAGAAACATCGAGAGCTGCCCAGAAGTCTTTTCTATTAGCATTCTGACCTTCACAGGGAATGGTTATATAATCACCTGATTTAATCTTCGCCTTTACGATTCTGTCGGCGCATTTGACTTCAGCTTCATATTTGGTCAACCAGTCTAACCCCAAGATAAGATCGAACTCTTTAAAATTCATGACGACTGCGATGGTAGGAAACCGATAACGAGAGAAAGAAACCGGCACTCCACAAACCCAATTGAGATCAATAGAACCCCCAACCGGATTCTGGACAGTCATGGGTTCCTTGAGCTTTTTCAAATTCAATTCCAGTTTCTTAGCTGCATCCTTTGAAATGAAGCTTCGTGACGCGCCCGTGTCAAACAGTACTTTAACTGGGATGTCTTTGACAGTTAGCGTGCCTTCTAAAACATCTGGCCTTTCCTGATCAGACGAAGATGCAGGGAATTCGGCCACTTCATTTACCTGAGCTTCTTTGGCCCTTTTTAACAGCCAGCAATCTCGCTTTATATGACCGGACTGATGGCAGAGATTGCATTTTCTATTCGCTTGAGATCCTTCTTTGGATCGAAGTCTACCTTTTAATTGCTTCTTTAAAGGCCCGCAGTTTATCGACAAATGCCCTTTCAGATGGCAGTTATTGCATACGGTGGTCGTTACCGGTTCTTTCCCAGATTCAGCCCTTTTCCTCTTTGCACTGGGCTTCTTATTGACCTCAGACCTCGTACTGGCTTCAGGAATATCAGTTTCCGACTTTTCTTTGTCACTAGAACAGACTTCTTCTTCGTCGCATAACATTCCTTTCTTATGGAGATCTTCATACTGATAAGCCATGTATATCATTTCAGAAAAAGGAAGCTTCACATGCCCCAATACTTTATTCTGGTATTTCCTTTGAAGCCCGTGAATAAATCTCATATTTTTACTCTTCGGATTTTGAATTAGGTGAGGGGCAAAGTGAGAAAGTTCATTGAATTTCTTATGATATTCGGGAATGGTCATGTCACCTTGTATTAGATAAGAGAATTCATCACATAGCCGTTCGGTCGCTTCGGGAGGAGTAAATCTTTCTAAGAAAATCACTTTGAATCTATCCCAGGTGATATCACCTTCTGGATTATCTTTAATAACTGAATCCCACCAAAACAAAGCTTCGTCTTCGAGTGCCCAGGAGGCCAGTAATCTTTTCTGGTCATCCCTAAGTTTTAATGCTTCGAATATTTTCTCAGCCGAACGAATCCAAGCTTGTGTTCTCATAATAGATTCTTCGCCCGAGAACGGCTTTCCACCCAGATTTCTATACTTCTTGAATAGAGCTTCTATATCCGGGTCAGTATTACTTCTTCTGTTTCTGGCACTCATTTTCTAGTTCTTCTGCAAATAACAGATCAAGTGTCAGGTCAACAGAAAAGATATTTCAAAATATAGAGACAAATACTTGAAGTGTAAATGTGTCTATCGAAGCGTATTCATTCTGCTTTACTCATACTAGGATATTGCTGATCCTATCTGTATTGAGTTACCCGTCCTAGAACACTACTGGTTCTATTTCTGACGAGTTCGTTCAAATGTTATATTCCAGAACTAAGCTTAACCAAAGCTCTGATACCACGTTGAGACGACCCGATTTCCCGTTCTCACGGAAACAAGGTTATCTTTTGGAATATAACACAGAAACAGATAATAGTAGAACAGAATTAAATAAATACACCAGAATGAACAACAAAATATACTGGATAAAAGTAATCATCAGAGTTACACAGTATACAGGATCTTACTTAGTACAAATACAGTTCAGCTATACACAAATGTCTACAGCGGAAATAAACAAAATATGTACAATAGGAGCTGAACAGCATAAAAAGAAATAAATGATAGAATCCATCTTCAGCTCCAACTATCCAGAAAGAACCAGCTAAACCTGAATACAAGGCTGCCCGTGTAGAAAAAGGGGCACCCGAGTTTGAGAGTGAAACAAACTACGAGTCAGTCATGGGACTGGTATGAGAAATCCACTCAACACATATATAATTGGCTAATCACAGGACCACGCCACTTTCGTGGAACG
This sequence comes from Allium sativum, assembly GCA_030737875.1. Classification (NCBI taxonomy): domain Eukaryota; kingdom Viridiplantae; phylum Streptophyta; class Magnoliopsida; order Asparagales; family Amaryllidaceae; genus Allium; species Allium sativum. The sequence continues at coordinate 440,923,249 of CM060912.1, forward strand.
GGTTTACTCCATTGGATTGCCAGTGCTTTAACACAAATCTTTCTTTTAAACATCGCTATGTTTTTTTTATAAAAATGAAGCCGTTATAAGACTCAGTTCCCATCACACAATGCAACGCAAACCGGAGGATAGAGTTTTTACCTTATAACGGCCAAGATATGCTTGATACGAATAAAACAAAGGCATTTGATATTATTGCTAGTGTTTATATGTTTTGAAAACAATTTCAAATCATAACTATCAATCATAGACGGCATTAATGCCCCATACCACTATGTCGCCATATATAGGTATACAATCAAAACCGCACGATGTCGTATCTGGAAATTGGATTTCCGTCATGAACCAAGGCAAAAGATAGTCCTTACCGAATTCGAGACGCTCTAGCCCGTGTCTCAGGCAAGCGCGCAGGCAAGCCTTGGATCGTCAGGGCCGGTCCACCGATGTGGATTATTATGCCTGAACAATACGTTTCCCCGCCCTTTGGGGCGTCAACGAGCCAACGAATGACTCCATCGGACCTGGATCGTCCGATCAAACCGAGGCGCCTCGCAACAGCACAACCACATAGGTGAAAAGTATATAAATGTCAGGGCTGGTAGGTCACTGACACCACCCTAGCTAGAAAGAAACGCATGTCCTCCCTGAGGTCCTTCCTCCCGTTTTAGGTTCATACCGGGGTGTGAGGCTCGCGAATTCACGTTATACACAAAGCTACGCCACACGGGCGGTGCTTTGATCATCACCACAAGACTTTGCTTTTCAACAGAAGCCCTGATCACTGCACCTTAGCATGCCACACAGGCAATTCACACCGTGCAACTGATGGCTATCAATCACACAGAACAAATTCCAATGTCGGACACACAGTCCCTTTACAAGTCCGTTCTGGGTCTGAACGAAACCGGAGGCACTAAATACCTCGCAAACCCATCGATCAACACGTACGTCTGAACGATCACCACTCATTATCCATATTTCGGGATGCCTCCCAATCAGGACCTCGGTTACCATCCAAACGAGGTGAAGATCTCCGGTCTTCGACCATCGTCTTCATCTTCGAATTTCAATCGTCGGTCGATTATTCGAAATGAGAATTAACTCGGCCTTTTCAAATAATTCACGTATATTTAGAATTTCAAATCGATTTATTTCAATGGTTAAATTATTCGACAACACCAATTGTGTTCTTTATATAGTTTTCACACCAAACACATTCAACCATCAAACATCACATAAATCAAGCAAATTCAGTTTATTTCCATTCCATATCGCTTACGATATTTTATAACTATTTATCGCTATTTTTATTTATTTTAAAATAGCCATTTTATTCAAAACGACGCTTCGGGCCATAAGGCGGCCGTGGCGCTGTTTTTCTTCAGATTTGATTTACACATATCTGAAAATCTAACCGTTGGATCTTCACAAAATTTACATCATTAGAAAGGTCTTTTCAAAACGAATTCAACGGTTCCAGTTTCGGGAAAATCCGACGGTCGGATCTCCCGGTACAATCGTTTGAAATTTCGATTTCAAAATACGAACTGCAGCGTCGTTATTCGATTAAATATAATTATATTTATATATATAAATAAATATAATCGTTTCTGGCGCTGTTTTTCTTCAGATTTGAATTAAACATTCCAGACAATCCAACCGTTGGATTTTTACAAGGTTGGTGCCGTTGGAAAGATTATTCCAAGGCGAACCCGACGGTTGAGGTTTCGGGAAAATCCAATGGTCGGATTTCCCGTACTAGTCGTTTGAAATTACGGTTTCGAAATACGAACTGCACGGCTTCGTTTCGTTTTAATTTTATTTTTATTTATATGGTTATATAAATATAGTTCATTCAACGATTTCAATATCGTTTTAACTTCAAAAAAATTTCTAACTCCTTAAATTTTGGAAAAATTTCGCCATAACCTCCCCTGTACCGGGAGCGTCGGGAAATCGCAAATAGCGTCCCGGTCCTTCTAATCTCAAAAAGAAAAAGAAAAAGCCAAGCGGCTAGCCAACAGGCTCAAAATCATCACCCAAACAAATCAGTAAATGTGTACCTATTTGTCGGGCACAAATTTTATTCCTCTTCTCTAGCCCCTTTGCTATAACCTGTTCAATGAATATGCATGTACATATATATACAGTCCATATCATTTTTCATTTTCTATTCAACTTCATATTTGATTTCTATTTGGTTTAAAAACACCATTCATTCTAACGTTACATAATTAGGCGTAAATCATTTCATTAGCTAATTAATGAATATTTCAACTCATATATGTTTATTTTGAACAAGTGGCTATTTTTAACACTTCACATTTCAACGATTTATGCATACAATAAAAATGTGATTTTTATTGTAAAACAATTCATTTCAAAGACACTATTTTTCTATATCGTTCATATAAGTGATAAAAATAGGATTTTTATCATAAAACCATTTCTTTTAAAACCAGATTATTTTACACGTTTCAGATAGTCGATAAAAGGCGATTTTTACCATCAAACAATTTATTTGAAAATATGAATACCGTTCAACACATGAATTTCTAAACAACGAATGAATATCAATTCAACACATGAATGTTTTCAATAGTTTTTATATATAGATAAAAATGTGATTTTTATTATCGAACAATTTATTTCAAAATATGAATACCATTCAACACATGAATTTCTAAACAACGAATGAATATCAATTCAACACATGAATGTTTTCAATAGTTTTTTATATATAGATAAAAATGTGATTTTTGTTATCGAACAATTTATTTCAAAATATGAATACCATTCAACACATGAATTTCTAAACAACGAATGAATATCAATTCAACACATGAATGTTTTCAATAGTTTTTATATATAGATAAAAATGTGATTTTTGTTATCGAACAATTTATTTCAAAATATGAATACCATTCAACACATGAATTTCTAAACAACGAATGAATATCAATTCAACACATGAATGTTTTCAATAGTTTTTATATATAGATAAAAATGTGATTTTTGTTATCGAACAATTTATTTCAAAATATGAATACCATTCAACACATGAATTTCTAAACAACGAATGAATATCAATTCAACACATGAATGTTTTCTATACAATGAATAAATATAATTTAAGCATATGAAAATAATTCAAACACACAAATATTATTCAAAATTTCGGCAGCATAACGGCAGGGTAGTTACACCGGCACCGTCCCTAGTACGGCTCCTCGCTCTACCTTAAAACCTCGCGGTTTTTGACAATGGGAATCATGCATCTAGTTCGCACGCAGGCGGCATGTATATATTTATTTCATTTCCACAAACTAATCCTAAGTGGTTTCAACCAAATATTTCACAACCACCAATGGGTATTTTTCAACCACAATCAACCAATATCAATCACAAACAATCCCAACAACCATTCAATTTTCACAACAATTTCAACCAATAAATATCGTCCATGGTTTGTGGACGAGGGGCGTATATATATATATATTTATATATAGCAATTCACTTTTACTTCACACATATATATATAAATTTTAAATCAGAAATCTCACCAATAGCTATCCAACTTCAAGACTCTTCTTAATAGAAATCTTCGCCTATTTTTCGCTTTCACCTGTATTATCTGCATATGTAAAAATAGAATTTTTACTATGCTATTCAATATATAAAAATCGAATTTTTACTTCGACTCTCAACATATAAAAATATGATTTTTACTTTTGCTTTCAATATAAAAATATGATTTTTACTTTTGCTTTCAATATAAAAATATGATTTTTACTTTTGCTTTCAATATAAAAATATGATTTTTACTTTCGCTTTCAACATATAAAAATATGATTTTTACTTTTGCTTTCAACATATAAAAATATGATTTTTACTTTTGCTTTCAATATAAAAATATGATTTTTACTTTTGCTTTTAAAATCAGTTTTTCCTTGTTTTTTTCTTTCTTTAAAAACAAAATCAGATTTTATTTTAAAAACAAAATCAGTTTTTATACTTTTTAACATTTCAGTTTTAATAGCTAAAACAAAATCAGATTTTATTTTAAAAACAAATCAGTTTATACTTTTTAACATTTCAGTTTTAATAGCTAAAACAAAATCAGATTTTATTTTAAAAACAAATCAGTTTATACTTTTAAAAATAAAACCAGTTTATATTTTTATTTCACGAATTAAAATAAAAATAGCATACAATTAAAATACTTACAGTATATCGAAGAAAGGGGGGATTGGCACGGTGGCTAGGGTTTCGAACAGGAGGCGGCTGAAGGCAGGCGGTGGCGTCGCTGCTTCGGGGGCTGCTCGATGTCAGGGTGTTCGATCGAATGGGGGAAGCGACTACGTCGCGAGGGGGAGGAGCGGCTACGGTCTGGCGTCGCGATCTGGGAAGGAGGTGGAGGCGGACGGAGGAGGGCGGCTTCGTTTCGCTTAGGGCTTTTTTTTTCTCTGTTTAAATGAAATCGGTAATGAACGGGGGGGGGGGGGGGGGCAAGCGGGAGATAAGGGGAAGAGTTCCCTTTTCTTTTTTTTATTTATTTAATTATTATTTAATTATTATATTTTGCAAAAAGGTTTGACTTTTACATATGACCTCGAAACGAGGCCCACCGCCTGTCGCCCATAGCGTTTTACCCCTATTCCGAACACAATGGGATATGTATCGCAAGCTGATTTGATCGTTACAATCAGTTTCCTTTTGAATTTTCATTTAAATCATTATATTGAATTTTAAACGCACATTTCAAATTACCGGGGTCACGTACTAACTAGAAAAATTCCAGAAAAATAATTTGTAGCTTCGTATTGACGATACGGTCCTAACAAAACTAGTTTCGTCGAATTCTGAGACCGTTTGAAAAATGGCCAATTTCCAGTCGATTAAAATCAACTGAAACTGGTCAAACGCGTTTTCCTTTGCCACGCTTACATATTGATTCGAAAAATTATGAAATTTGAAACCTAGCAATAACTTGACACTGCGGATCTAACAAAAGTGGTTTCATCGAAATCCGAGGTCGTTTGCAAAATGTCCATTTTTAAGGGCCTGAATTCCATAGCGACTATTCAGAATTTTCAACTGGACATATATTTTGATTCCCGCTATCAAATTTCGATTGGTCGAATCCGTTAGAAAGATATTCACTAACAGATTTAAATATTTTTGGTTTCACAAAAATCTGGATTGTTTTGCACCCGGTATATTCAATTGAAGTTTGAAATCGAATTATCGAACTACCGCACTATTTTCAATTCTATATATAATTATAATTAATTATATTCGTTTTCAAATGTCGATTCAACTTAGTTTTCATCGCCATTGTTTAAAATATTTATTTTAAATATTTAAAATCCATTATTTTAGCCAATTTAAAATTTTTAAATTGGTTCAGATTTTCTGGGTCGTTACACTACCCTCTTTTCATACTCGAGAATGGTACCATTTCTGGATAACCACTCCATCCCTAGAATCAACCCATAGCCCCAAAACATAAGCATTTCTTCTAAACTCAACACTTAGCATAGACATTCTCAAATCCAAAACAAGTCATGAATAAATGAGATGATTCCCCAACAAGATTTGAGACAACAATGGGATCCTCTACCTCGCTAGTACTAAGGTGCAGAGACTCAACTATCGAAGCAGAATTAAAAGGATGCGATGTACAAAAACAAAGTTCCCACGGTATGATAGAAAAGAAAAGCTAAACTTTTAATAGAAACGTTATCACGTCTCTTAGGTATGCCAGTAGTGAGAGCATATAATTGCCCTCTCGACGATCTTGTCCTTTTCCCTTGTCCTTGTCCTATAACACTTAACTACATGTCCCTTTTTACCATACTAACGATACTCTTTCTTGTCATGGGTTTTATTATTCTTTCACTTTGGCCTCTTTCCTTTCACTTCATTTTTTTTCATGGATCAAGCCATATCAACAGGTTTCTCATCCTTGGGATTGTGCTCCTTAGCACAAACTACCTCATTCTCACTCTTACTATCCTTGTATAGTTTGTTGGCCGGTTTCTCAAAAGCTACCTCCCTCGCACGGCAACCCTACAAAGCTTGAAACAAGATTAGTCACAGATGGAACTACTGCGGCTACTGATAGAGGTTGGGCACTTCTTCGCCCTCCTACATGTGTCGTATGCCTACAAACTATGGTAAAAAAAGAAAGAGAGAAGAGACTCAAGGAGAGAATCAAAAGACATTGCATTTGGCTTTGGGGAATATGCCTTTCGTAAAACAAAACTTTTCTTAAAAAATGCTTCTTTGTAAACGTTTTGAAAATAATTTCAGAAGGTTTTTAAAAGCTTTTACCCAGTCTGGTAACCTTCTGCTCTGATACCAAATGTAACACCCCACGTCCGTTAAAGTCACTCATAAAGGGAATGCTTTAACTTCTATGGAGTATTATGGGTAATGGAACAGAAATATTACAAGACAGACATATATGAAACAGCTGAAAAGCAACCTCAAATCATTTATTAAATAGCAGCGGAAAATCCAAGTGTTAACCAAATTGTTTACAACATAAACCCATCAACTTCCAATACCCAATTTCAAAGCCAAAATATCTGTCTTGTTCAGAAAAAAAGAAGCATAAATAACTTAAATAACAAAAGTAGCATAATTCCCCAATTAAAAGCAACAAGGCAGCCATAGCCAAAAGAGAGAAATTCGAGCCATACACGAAAGAGTCTAGAAGCTTGGCAAGATCCGAACTAAGCTGTATTCCCAACCTGCGAACCTGGGGGGGCGGAATGGAAGAAAAAGAGGCGAAACAAAACGTGTCAGTCATAAAGACTGAGTAATTTCTGTTACTTTCAGTAGATAAACATGTAAAGATAACATGTCATAAATAAACTGAAAGTAAACATAAGCATGATGACAAGGTAAGCAACATGCAAGATAACTAAGAATAACATCATATGATTTTTTGCAAGTATAACATCACAAGGTTCCCATTCAAGATAAACTAAGTATAATTTCGCAATATTTCTATCAAACATCGCAAGATTTATCTGCTTCACCATTAAAATATTTCTATGATATCTATTTGCTCTGCACCACCCATACTAGTATCCCAACCCATGTCATGTGTTGACTATAAAATGATCCCTTGCCCAATGTCATGAAATGACCCATTACTTGGTCTCACGAAACGATCTATTAATCGATCGGCTCCCCACAAGTCCAAGCTCGTTCAAGTGTCTGTGTCATACGACCCTATCATGAATGTAGTTAAATGTGATGAGTCCACCATAGGGTGTATCAATCCCTAGGGTGCCAACCCCCGACATGAATCAAGCACGCACAGTGTAAACCTACTGATGCCCAATGCCTGCTTTTTCAACTTCGGACTACGTGCACGACCATAGTCCGCCTAAACCTACACTGGCGCACCAACTCAGCCGTCGTTCTGGTCGCTTACAATCAGCACAGTAATCGTACCCCACCCTGCCTAGTTCCAGGGTATCTTGTTACATCAATGTGGGTTACTGCTGAAATGGACCACGTAACTAGGGTTTCCGTCCAACAGGTTAAGTTTTGTCATTTAAATTCGTGACTTAACCCTTATCAGTCCAGCATGTCAAGTTAGTTAAGTGTTGTCATTCAAGTTTGTGACCGTGTCATGTCAAATTGGCTAAGTGTTGTCGTTCAAGTTCATGACTTAGCCCTACGAATCATGTGTCAAGTTGGTTAAGTATATTCAAGCAGTTCATGACTTAACCCTAACAAATCATCATGTCAAATTGGTTAAGTATATTCAAGCGGTTCATGACTTAACCTTCCCACGTATCATGTTAAGTTGGTTAAGTATTATCTATATGTTCAAGTTGACTTAACCCTACCACGCGTCATGTTATATTGGTTAAGTGTTCTCCCTTGTGTTAACTTAACCCACCAGTGTATCATGTCATATCGGTTAAGTGTCATCAATCAATTCAAGTTAACTCAACCCACGCACTTGTCATGTTATGTTGGCTAAGTGTTATTAATCTACTCAACCGCACCCACTTGTCTAATTAACATGTTAAAATGGTTAAGTGTTCTCAAGCGATCAAGTTCAGGTTTACTTAACCCACCCATTCATGTCATATCGGTTAAGTGTCGTTAGTCTAGTCATATTACTTAACCCAACCACTTGTATAACTAACATATTGTATTGGTTAAGTCTTCTCAGTTTACTTAACCCCCTCCACTTGTCTAATTAATGTGTTATATTGGTTAAGTGTCATTAGTCCAGTCGCGTTAGCTTAACCTTACCTTACTTAACTGGTTTCATTAGCATTTATTATTTACTAATGCATCAACCTCTCACATTGGCCTTATTTGCAGTCACTGGATATGCCGGGCGGTTACGGGCAGAATTAGACCGCAAACCCATTCCAACCTCGGGTTCAAGCATTCAATGCACTAACCTCTCACATTAGACATATTGTTGCGGTCACTGGATATGTCGGGCGGGTCCAGGCAGAATTACACCACAACTTAGTCTAATCTCGTGTTAGACATCACCACAACCTAGTCTTTGCCTACGACCTCTCACATTAGACTATTATTGTTGTGGTCACTGGATATGCCGGGCGGTTCCGGGAAGAATTGCACCACAACTGAAGTCTAACCTCATGTCAAAGGCATCCGTTAGGTTGTTAATTACATATGTGTCATATAAGTCAAAATTCCCAACTTTACATATTAATAAACATATTCCCAAGTTCCAAATTACATGCCCATTAATATATGTACCCAATTCTAGTCAGTTTACATATGTCCAATTCTTGCCTATTTACATGTATGCCAAGTTTATGTCATTTTACCCATATCAAGTTCTAGCCAAAATTACATGTATCAAGTTTCATACCCAATAAACCCAAATCATGATTCATGATGTAGTTATCCCAAACTATAATCTTTTTATTACAATACATGTCAGTTGCCCAAGTTCATAATACATGTTTATGCCAATTATCAAGTTTACAATCGCTTTCATGTTCAAATTCCCAATTCTACTTATGCTTAATTAACATATGCCCAATCTTTTGATTTAATTTACATAGTCCCAAACTCGTGATTTAGTTTACATGCCGATTCATATATGCTCACTTTATGCCAAATTACTTATGCCAATGCCCAAACTTGCAATTTCAATTATATTGACAATACCCAAATTTCCAATTTCATGTTATGCCGTCAATTACACCAAACACATATATCCAAATAGGTAATATCCCAATATTTTCCCGTACTCAATCGTATGCAAATCGCGGTTTAGGGCTACGTTCGAAATTGACCAAGGTTCATCAAAAGAAAATAAATAGGGGAAGATAGAATTTTGCATAAAAATAAGATCAGAGAGAAAAACATCATCACAGGCACGAAGATTACAACTTGATAATAATATCAACATGAAACAAGAAAACTGATTTACAATAGGCTGAATAGATCATGAACTTAACGTGAGAAAAGATAGACAAGTCTCAAAACTCACAGTTCAAGAAGCAACAGAAATAGGTCTGAATCGATAAACATACTTAAATCAAATTCCACTTTATTCCATGGCCATATTATAATTAAATATTTAAATCTAAAAGCAATTAGAACTTACAGAGCATGGCTAACGAATTAAGAACTGAAATTGTCGTAGAACGTTGCAGTGACGTTGTTTTATCTTCTTGAATTGTTGTAGAGGCTCTGTTCTTTGATTTGAATCGAGTTTGAATACTTAACCTTTAATTTGGAGGCGGCGACCATGGTTCAAGAGGTAAATCAGCAGCATAACAGTGTAAGAATGATTTGTTGTGAATTAGGTTAGGTCTTAGGGTGTTTATATAGGAGTAGGAAACTAGTTTAGGCCTTAGGATTAACCCTAGAAATGATCTAAACTATTAAAATTCGTCATAAGCCGAAACCAGACTCGCCCAGCCAACCAGACCCACCCAGCCCGACCAGGGAGGTCGACCCCTGGGTCGACCCCCAGGTCGACTCCCAAGTCGACCCCTTGGTCGACCTGGGCTCTGGGCGGGAATTTACCCGCCCAGCCCGATTCTTGGTTCTGAATTCGAATTTGAATTCGAATTTCTGAGCTGTTTCTGATTATAAAATCTTCTGAAACTTCGGAGGATCATATCTCCCTCATATAGACTCCGTTTTTCGAAAACTCGGACTCGATTTCATGCAGAATTCCGAGATGAACGCAATGGCACAACCCGTTTGCCCTATTTCTTATTTTAAAATTTAATTTTGCCTTGATTTATGATTTCAATATGTTATTAAAATACAGGGTATTACATTAGGCAATACGAACAAAACCACAAGCTCTTAAGGTGAGTGAATTTCCATATGATGGCAAGATAAGCGACTACATTCCATACAATACACCTTTTGATAGGAATTCATTTCCCTTTACAAAACTGACATGCCGAATCAGCTGCATATCCCATTCATTGGTGATTTACTAACTGGATATGTCATCACCTCGATCATAACCGCCCTACCAAAGATCCTACACATATTGCACTTCTTGACGTATAAAGTGAAACTTAGAAGGGTGATGATCGTATCCTAATGAGATCTACCCATAAAACCTCACTGTCCTATTTTTTCCAACCGCAATTGTTAAGGCTAAAGGTATCCAATCACATTTCTTCAAGTCGCTTTGAATGCCACGTTGCCAAGTCCAACTCACGCAACTAATTTTCACTAATGTATAACCTCTAAGCTCATACGTATCAGACATGTGCGTATATAGTGTAGGAGATTTGCTTCCCACGCCACCAAATAGACGTACACAAATGGAGACCAATATATGCATATTAGAAATGCAACATCAGACATTCATCCATACAGTATCATCTTGGGTTTGAATAAACCAAAGGCACTCCTTATACTATGCCCAGGATAAACCTAGTGATAGGGTAGCAAGGAGGCCCAACGTTGAAGATTTGAATGAAGAATTGTTGTCAATTTGTAATATGGGAAAACTCCCCGAGGGTTAGTGACAACAACCCTTCATTCGATCTTCATTATTCTTCTTTCTTCAATCTTCTTTACTTGGAAACGTCAACTGATACGTAGTGACTTTTAGATAGAAATCACCCAATTCAATACCGCTCTGCTAGAATCAATCATCATAAATATTCTTTAAGTATTATTGGGTGTTCTTCATTTAATATATATTAAGAATGTATAACGTTAAATATTATTTAAATTTATATATGTGGAATCATTAAACCCTGTTTATTTTATCTTCGTGGATGGTAAATCCAATTTATTAAGATAGATGCAAAGAAATCATATTCATTCTACTTGATATTAGTATTTGTGTTCAATCTCTACTACTTATCAAATAAAGGTGTAAACACCTTTTAAGTTCTCATGGATAGAAAGAATTTTCTCCTTCGATTTTGATACTAAATACAACAAGTTCAACTCTAAGAAATCTAATTTAATTAACTTTAGAAGATTTGATCTTTTATACTTAACTCGTTTCGGACATTTCAACCTATCTATCCCTTTTCCAAGAAAAGGATAGGTGAGTTAGGGCATGATTTGCTCATGAACATCTCCTTGGTTAAACACCCACATCAAAATTTCATAAAATGAAAAATTAGACAAGCGCATCGCTTATTAGAGCCAAGATTAAAGCATTTTCTTATTACAGATTTTTGATTTAGTTCAATTATTTAAATATCTTTAAATAATTTGTAGTACTTCCAAATAGTCTTCAAATCAATTCATTAATAATTTAAAAACATTCACCAAAGATTTGGAGTAAGTTAGTCAAGTTTAAATTTTAATTTCAATCGCTATTGAAAACTGCTACGAAAAGCAATATGGAAAGTGTTATTTTAGCTTTATTGATCAAAATGACTTTTCTATCATTGGAAACTTTGTAAATTTAACTTAAATCACTTTTTAAACATTTTAAATGATTTATAAGATTTATTCCATATTTTATTGGATTTAAAATTGTAACTTCAAACAAATGCTTTTTTTGGATTTTGTACTGTAAACCTGTGATATTTTTCCAAACTTGTTTTGGTCATATTTCAAAACCAACACAACAAAATCTTGATTTTTTCATTGCATTGAAAAACTATGGTTATAAGAGTTTAGAAAAATCTTACTTCAAAGAATTTGGATTCATATTTTTCCATATAAAAAGATTCAATTTTTAAGGCACAAAATCTGGAACAACCATTATGCGATGCGCCAAAATTTCTTCAATTTTCATGTTCTTTAAAAGCTTCCTATTAACACTTAGACGTGTGTATACTTCATTTCTATACCTATTAAACCATTTTCAAAGAATTTAGTTATTCCATCGGACCATTTCATTCAATAAAGGAAAGTGATTTCCTTTGTTTTTATCGACCTGTATTCAATGCGACTTGTTAAATAATCCATAAAAACAACATAACATCAATCAAAATTGGTGAACAATCATCATAATAGGCATTAATATCATTAAACTTCGTTATAGCAACCATCATCATTTCATTGACATATGGATAGTAGGGTTGTTTTTAAGTTAGTTTCTCATCTTTATTAATTTCTAAAGTTCCTAAGATTCACTATAGCTCCGCTACGATCGCACCAAAGCATCTCTAAGTAGCTCACCCTTCTCCTTTAGCAATGGCCATGCATAAATGGAAACTCCAACCTTCTTTCCTAGACTACAAACTTGGTATAGAACCTTCTAAGGATGATATGAAGAGTTTGAGAGGATTTCGATTTCATTTGACATGACTTTGAAAAAGTTAGTAAGCAATGAGGCTAATTTTTCCTAAGGCTTGGAAGCCATTAATAAGTTTACTAGGAGTTCAGAGAAGGAAGTAGACGAATATATATATATATATATGTGTGTGTGTGTGTGTGAAGTTATGAAGAGAGAATGTATGCATTTATAGAAAAAGCTTACGAATAAAATACATTAAACCAAACCATAACATGTCACGTCACCTCCATACTTTTACGCATCCATCCATGCACTATTCACCACGTTCCTCTTCCACCTTCCATGCATCCTAGTCAACCTGTACCTTTTCCATGATTGTGTAAGGAAATTGTAGCGTATGATGGTGAGTTTTGTCTAGTTTTGGTAAGTTTTATTTACTTACATTTACTAATCTCTCTTACCTTATTTAACCACTTTATTAACCTTATAGTATATTTTGTCATTTTCATATATACATATAGGTATATGTGTGTCACAAATAGTTTATAGTATTGTACGAATTTCATTCGTCAAAACATTGAGAATTTAAATCCCTTTATTAGCCATATTTTCAGTTTTCATTTTAACAATTCATTATAGTATGAAAATTTTAAAAATAAATTCCTTATCATGCTTAAAGATTCAAAACATTATTATTTAATCAAAAAAATCATATCAAATAATTTTTAACAAATTTTTAATTGGCCTTTTGGTCTGGTTCCCAAAAGCATACCAGTCCCGCTCGATTCAACACATCGTGTGGCGCCAAAGCCTGAAGTGTTGCCAGAACACTAGGGATACAAGCCCAAGTGAAGTCGTGCGAGTGTAGACTTCACAACACCTCCAACCTCAAAATTCGAATCCCTTAAGGTGTGCTCTACCAAAATTTCGAATCCCTGGACTTCACATCCAAGAATTCAAATCCCATAACTTCGCAATAGGGATTTTGAACCCCTCCATCTCCGCATCGCCAATTTCAAATCCCTTCGACTGCGTCACCCACTTCGCATCGCCCTTCACACAGAACCCTCCTCAACGTATCCCCCTAGGTACGAACTCGTATCCCTAATGAGATACAAGAATTTGTATCCCTCGGGGGATACATAATTTGAACCCCCAAGGGATACGAAACCGCTGTATCCCTTGGGGTTCGAACATGTATCCCTCAGGGGATACGAAAGTTCGTGTCACATCCCCAAACCCCTGATCCTGGTAGAGTGGATAGTCGTTGGAATATAACACATTAATCACATTAGAAGATCACAGAACATAGCATAAACACATTACATCATAGAATAAGTTACATCATCATACACAACAGAAATAAACTTCATCATCAGAGTTACACAACGTAACATGGTCATACTTAATATAAATACAGTTTCAGCTTAAAATGTAAGTTTTCAGTGGAATCAAACATAATTAAACATAATAAGGTGTGTTATAAGTCCAAAAAAATATACAAACTCCATCTTCAGCTCCAAGCCAAAATCGATACAAATGCTCCAATACACATCCCAAAAAGAAAGCAAGCTAAACCTGTTCACTTGGTTGCCCATGTAAAACTAGCGGGCACCCGAGTTTTCAAGGGAAAAACAAACTACGAGTCAGTCATGGGACTGGTATGAGAAATCCTACAGTTAACTTAACATATTTAAAATAAGCATATCATGGGACCACTCTATATAACATGGAACGGGTTTACTCCACACGAATGCGACGCATAAAATAAAACAACGCAATGTTTTTGAAAAATGAAGCCATTATAAGACTCAGGTCCCATCATACAGTGCAACACAAGCCGGATGATAGATTTTTACCTTATAATAGCTAAACATGCTTGATATGAGAAATAAATCATTTGGTATTATTATTAGTGCCTGTATGATTAAAACAAGTTCAAAATAAATGTATCAATCTTAGACAACATAATACCCCCACCATATTATGTCGCCGATAGTACACACACAACTAAAAACGTAAATTCATGTATTGGAATTTGGATTTCCATCATGAGTCAAAGCAAAGGATCTCTCCTCCAATTTGGACCATCTCTAGCAAGATGTCCAGGACCACACCTACGGGTGACCCTTGGAGCGGCAGGGCCGGTCCGCACTTACGTTAGCAGATTGGCAATTTCTGAACAATATATTTCCCGAACCTCTTGGTCAGTACGTCGACCATCTTGGCCTTATGCGGCCATATTCGAAGCGCCACGATATCCAACATCCACATAAGTAAAATGTCTAGGTTCCACAACATGACATCACTCTTAGCTAAAAAAAACGCATGTGCTCTCTGTTGTCCTTCACCTTGGTTTTGACTCATACCGGGGTGTGAAGCTCATGAATTATACACATAGCTATGGTATATTAAAGCCGTACTTTAATCATCATCCACAAATCTCTGCTTTTCAACAAAAGCTTTGATCCATGCATCTTAGCATCCCACACACTTATCCCAGACTATGTAACTGATAGTTACTAATATATAACCTCTAAGCTCGTATGTCTCAGAGAAGGGTGTTAAGCTAAGAGAGTAAATTCCCCGTCACCAAACAGATATATATATATATATATATATTCAACACAAATCAATTAATACAATTTTGAATACCGAGTTAGACACAGAATTCATTCACATGTTCGTTCTGGGTCTGAAAAAACTGGAGGCACCTTAATCCTTGTCCCATATATCCAATACAGGAGAGAGGTCCTTGCATACCCGGACAATCAACAAGTATGTCCGGACAACTACCACTATAACCCCTTCAAGGGAGCCACTCAAATCTAGGGCATCAGTGGTAATCCTTCCAATATGAAGATTGTCGGTCTTGCACCATCTTCATTATCTTTGACTTTAATCATCATTCAATTATTTAAAATGGGATTTAACCTAGTCTTTTCAAACAACTCTTGTACAAACAAATCAAATCAAATTCTTATTTGAATTATTGATTCTCCAATTAAACTTCTTTTTATTTGGTTTTTTCATAAAATTTAAAATCTCATTCTCAAATACAATTAAGTTATTTGACTTACATAATTCGATTCATATCCTTAATTAAAAGCGTTACTCAAGAATTTTATTCAAATCAAGAATTAAAATTCTCATTTCCAGATTCTTATTCCAATTAGTTATATAAGCAATTATACAAAAATTTCCAAATTCAACTTAACCATTTTTATCTTTGCAAACCATGTGAAATTGGTTTATACTCATCCCAAATCATTTATAATATTTAAAAATGATATTTCCCTATTTTTATATATATAAAAATAGTCCCGTTTCAGGTCATTCAACTAATGTGGCAAGGTTTTGGTTCAAACTTAAATTAGACATTTCTAAAGATCTAACCGCTAGGTTTTAACATTCTTATTATTGTTTGAAAGATCTTTTAGAAACGAATATAATATTCCAATTTCGGGAAAATCTGACTGTCAGATCTCCATGTATACTCGTTTAAAGTTAAACGTCGAAAACGCAAACTACCATTGCGCGATACATTCTATTTTAATTTATATTCGAGTATATATTTTTAAATATTGAATCTCATTGTTTCTATAAAAATTTATTAATTATTTGGCTAACGTCTTATAGTTTCAATTTTTTTTGCCATAACCTCCTTTGTATGGAGTGCTCGGAAAAACCACAACTCGTCAAAAATTATCATCTCAATACCCATGTGGGGTTTACATCATGTTCACAAATAATTGTGACTTATCTACACACTCGGGAGATGTGTAAAAATATCATCTTAATAATTGTGTGGGGTTACATCATAATCCCTGTTGCTTACATGCACACAAGAGAGACGTGTATATTTCTGTCATCTCAAGACCTGTGTGGGGTTTGTTATTAAATTCTACAATTTATCGTTATTAGGTTATTATGTCCATATCAATCACAATTCGCCCGCCTACGCCCTATTCATCAGCCACAACACGCCCATCTAGGCTCTCATCCTATAAGCATCAAACAATTACCTGCTATGCGGTTCTTCTTCAGTCCTCGTCATATAAGCATCAAGCAATTACATGCTATATGGTTCACATCATATAAGCATCAAACGATTACATGCTTGTATGGGTATGTTATGTTATGCTATGTTATGTTATGCAGTGTGGTCCACAATTATTATTCACTGTCCTGTGGTGTATAATTTTATTACACACAAGCAACCATCATAGCGCATTCAATTCACTCACAATCAATAATGATAACTAAATTGCTCAATCAATTCCATTTAAGGCACAACAAATTTCCAACAAACTTGGTGTACAGTTCATATGTTGAACTCAATGGAAACAACATATACAGATAAAGATGATAATTTTATCATACCACTTAATGTTTAACATATCAATATACTTGTATGATCAATGATAAACATTATGAAATATTTCTAAATAGCAAGCAACAGTCAATAAAATTTATTCCCCTTCTACACGAATTTTAATTTTGCACCAACGCAAGTCACTACGCATATATCAATTAAAAATGATATTTTTATCTTGCTAATCATGAACTAATATTCATTGCATAACATTAAAGTAAATTTTATTATTAACTAATAACAGTTAACCATTAATTGTTTATTTTATTTAACCATTTTCGGTTAGTTTTCAATTTATTACCAACATCAGATAAAAATCATATTTTTATTGTACTACTAAGCGTTAAACATCTTATTAAATTTACATGATCAATCACGAATGATTATTTTAACTTGATCGATTAACTATTAAACAGTTAATTCAAACTAGCCCTTTACGCATTTAGATTTCTCACCAATGGTTTCCACTCCATCAAATCTTGTTCTAGAAGGAATATAGACACGCTAATCACCGCTATAGCTTCATTGACACTTGTCGGACTTCTACGTAGCTTTCCAATGGTCTACAGAGTTTGAGCAACGCTCTAACACTTTCCAACTAGCGGATATTTGCAAATCTGGGAGTTTAGAGCTAAACAGAGGGTGAAATAGGTAAAAATGGGGATGTGGGGTCCACAATCATTGTTGTTCGGGTTTGTCCTAGCAAGAGAGAGGATTATCTGGCCTCGTATGTGGCGTAGGAGGTTGCAAAGGGGTGTAAGGAGGTGGTGATGTGTGTAAAAGAGGTGAAAGGGGTGTTTGGAGAAAAATGGGAGGAGGGGAGGCATGGTGGTCGGAGGGGGGCCTGGCTGTGCGCGGCGTTGGAGGATGGGGAGGCGGACGGTCAGTGGGCAGCGGTGGCAAGTAAGGGGAAGGAAGAGGAAGTTTCCATTGGAGTGGAGAAAGGTGGAGGGAGCAAAGTGTAAAAGTGAAGGAGAATTGGAGAAGGAAGAGTGAAAGAAGAAAGAAAAGAGGGATTATTTGCAAAATTTCCACCCCTCGTGCGGATCGCTGAGGTGGCTCGATCCTGTGGCTCTCAACAAAACCACCTTGGCCCTTCAGATGACCTCCCTTTCATTTCAAGTTTTATAATTCTATGTTTATAAAAGTGTGCTAGTTAGCCTCCACTTCTTTTGATCGCACGATCACAAATTAATTCCGTTTGCCATGAAATTTTGGATTTTGTATTCTGGCCATAAACCTAATTTTGAATCCAATGGAATAGGTTTCGCTGAATTCCAAGTTTGTTCGGTCTTCCACTTTATTTTTTGATCATGTTTCAGTTTGATTTCAACTTGCGTTTTAAGTTTACATTTTCTTCTCACACGCCCATACGCTAACTCCCAAAATTTTGAAATTTGGGATTCTACCATTATTCGATGCTACGGATTCAATAAAAAAAGGTTCTTCGAAATTAGAGGTCACCTCAACCATGTTTCTTTGTAAACTAATCAAATTAGCTTTAAATAATCGATTTTTGAAATTTAATCATATTTTCACATAAAGTCATATTAGAAATAATTTTTAAATTTGTTTTGAAATCTTGGGTTATTACAGTTTGTATCCCCAAGAGATACGAGGATGTCGTATCCCCCCAGATACGAATTTCGCACCCCTAGGGGTACGAAATTCGTATCCCCCGGGGGGTTACGAAAGTCTCCTATGCAATACAGAGGGGTGCGAAATTTAGGGTTGGGCCTCCTAGGGATATGAGATTCTGCTGTGTGATCCCCAAATATCACCTATTCGCACGTAACCCACTACCTATAAATACCCCTTGGTCATTCTTCACCAGGGCTGGGATTTTCTTGATTTGACAACCCTACAAGATCCTAGGACACCTTAATGGCAGCATAGCCTTTGAGGAAGAAGAAGACTACTTGCTTTTTTTCAAGACTTGGCATATTAAATTATGACTCCAAAATACGAAGAACGACTTATAAAGGAATGCCATGATTATTGTAACAACCTGAATTCCGATAGACTGGTTTTTTTGAAAATTCTAATCCACCGAAACACGTGTTGGTTTGCTCTAGTATCCTGCAGAAAAGACAGAGACAGAAAATATGTCAGAGCTCGGACAATATCTCACAGCGGAATGGATAAAATATAATTTAATCAAAGTATAGCCTTACTGTATTAATAATACTGCCTAACCAGTATCCAAAGCTATCATGTCTCTGACACAAATCTAACCTGCGAGTATGGTATGAGGAGGGGGTCAGAACACAAGTTCTGATGATTGGATTTAAACTATACACTTTGGATAACCTTACATATACCATTCAATCACATTTTATTATTTATTAGGTTACTTGGGTTAACAACACTCAAGGTTTACACACACGTCGTACCCATTTATTTCCCAGTGGATTAACCTAATACAGCATATATGTAGCTACCCCCAATATTAAGGTACACCCCAAGGTACCACACTCGCACGGTCTCCACCGTAATACCATCGAAATATACGCAGTCCCTCGTCCTACGCCAAAGTGGTGTACGGATCTCTATATAACAATATTACATTCCACACATATCTGTAATTACTATGCTACATAAGTGTATGGACTGCCACCTTCGATCGAATCAGATTCCACACCAAAGTAGTTCCCACAAGTCTACGATACACCACACAGAGCAGACATGCATGTATCTAGACTTCCCGAAGTACGTATCCTCAATTGTAGCTCGATGCCTTAACCGCACGTCCTCTAATGTGCACCGAATTCCGTGGCAGAGCGATACAAGAAACACAGAAATCGGTCGGGAGCTTTTCCATATTTGTACAGGCCCACCTTTAAGAGCCTCAAAATACAGATATTCCTAGGGACTGTTTTTCATGGTGGCTATGTCCCCACATCAGCCCCTCCCTCAGCTAGTAAAGACTACAAGAGCTAAGCGACATGCCCTTAACAACAAACAATCTAAACATCCAGTTGGCATCTCCCTTCAACCATCATACCTCGATAGTGAAAGGTGAATGGTCTATTGGGTTTAGCTATAGTCTTTTCGCGTCCCATTGGCTGTCGATGACGGGTATCCGATGATCTACTATCCTTGTTGGTTGTGACCCTCTGCCTCCCCATTAAGGAGACTGTCGAATCACCGTAGTGTCACCTCGTCACAGCACTCTGACTGCAAAGCTACTTTTGCAGTCAAGGCTCACCCACCTGGTAGTTACGCGCAGACCCAACCTCTGAGAGCACAGCCTAAACATCTACCACCACTCAGAGGACTACCAGGATCACCTTACATACCTCAGGAAGTCGCTTTCTTCCCATTCCCGTCCTTTGGAGCCGATAGAATAATCAGATGAACGTTCGGTCCCTTTGTGCCTTATGACACCATGATGATCTATCCCATTGGGTTATTCACCTTCAAACGTGCAGACTGGTCCAAGCGCCTCACTTTAATATGTTATTAGACCCTATGTCTAAACATTCTTTTATGCGCTTGCTTTACCTTATCGGGTTTCCATTTAACTTGGTTATCATCTGAACTTTTTATTCAGGTTACCAAGTTCTTTCTAGCCCCTTATATCTTTAACGAATGGTCCCCTCTTGCTTATTAATTTCAATCATATAACTTAACTCAATATTAGTTTATTAAGAAGCCCACAACATGTTATTCTCTAGATTGTGATCCAAGGTTTGTAATCCACAATCCCTTTTTGTTCTTGTTTGAATCAAGGTTATAATAACATGTTCTACTTAATACGTAATTGAGTATATCTCTGTTTACATGTTTTTGTTCTAACATATCACTTACCATTTATGATTAAATATAAATTATTTCATTTTATAAGTTTACCTTACTCTTTTTCTATTTAATCATAATTCCATCTTACATTGTCACTACAACTTATCATTGTTTACTTGTTAACTTAGTTCTCTTAACTAAGGTTCACTGAAAAGTCTCATTTCCATTTATTATAACCTATGTTATAATTTCCTCTTGTCCCTAGGACAAGCCTAAACATGTTATTCATATCAGCAGATTTCAGACTTCCAAGTTTACAGATTACTTAATGTATAATTAAGTACAACTTCTTACATTTTATAAATTTCCCCATTTTCTCTACTTATTACAAACAACTAGTTTTAGTTTTCCTCATTTACTGATTACTTAATTTACAATTAAGTGTCACTTATCTCATTTCACCAATTATCTCATTTACTTACTAGTTTGTTATAACCTAAGTTATAATCTTCACTTGCCCCTAGGATAAGCCTACCTATTATATAACATTCTCATTAATGTAATTCATTTATAATGGGTTATTATCATTCCCTGTTCATTCCTTTCCCTTTTTCTGTTGTAATTATCTTTCATTCAATTCCATTCACTCCCATTAATTACAATTAATGCCATTTATCTGTACTGCCATTTACATATATTTAAATATATGTTTATGCACTAGCCCTCTAACATTAAGCCTACACTTGTGGATGCTGGACTTACCAGGCGGTTCCGGGCAGACTTCTTCCACAAATTGACTTAACCTCATGTCTTAGCACTGTTACATGTTTTATTTATCCACTTAGACTTCTCACGTTAGATTTACCACTTGTGGATGCTGGATACGCTGGGTGGTTCCAGGCAGACTTCTACCACAAGTGTAATCTAACCTCGTGTCTAAGCGCGGTTACAGTTTCCTATTCACTATAAGTTTTCTATATAATTTAGGCATTTCCATTCTTTCAAGTCTATATTTTACATGTCATTGTTTAATCATGTAATTGTTCAAATCAAACAAACTAACGTGTAATGTTCTCAATTTCTACCGTTACTGGTCCAGGTACATAAATGTCACATATTAACATGGAATAGAAACAACAGTAATCGCTACACATATTTTGACAAAATTATATTTCAACTTATAAATTTTCCAACATATTAATATCTTAGCATATTAATATTCCAACATGTCATATTCATCACTTTAACCCTTTTAACATATGTTTAAACATTTCAACATATCATAATAACATTTCAATACTTTTAATTATTCTACCAAATTCACATTGTACGATAACTGGGAATGTTAAACGATAATATATCATTATCAAAAATGATATAACTTAAATCCACTCACCTCATATGCTTTCCAAATCCTAGATCTGGTCCAGATCTATCATTCTATGGTTTTTCCCCTAATTGGATTCAGAAACTAACAACCATGGATTCATAATTTTTACTAAAAGAAAAAGGGAAGAAAGAGAAGAGAATTGAAAATGGGCCAGATCTAGGAATTACCTCACTTCGATAAGAGATATGAGCCCCCATTTACAAACATACATTCTTTCCCTTTAGATCTGTATTCATAATTTTTCCTAAACTAATAATCTTAATTTTCTAAATGGATTTGAGGAGGAAGAGGAATGGCATAGCTTATGCGTTGTCTCAAAAATATGAGATTTAGGGTTGGCTCTACAGACTTATTTATAGGTGTTCAGCAAAGTATTTGGTAAAAGAAATAGTCCACATTCTCTACAGAAGAATTTGCCCATATCTGCAGTAGTAGGGTCGACCCAGGGGTCGATACCACCTTGATGGGGTCGACACCTCTAGGAGGAAATTTTCCCGCTACCTTTTTTCCATGTGAATTTGAACTGTTTTGAATATCTACACTTATTTTATTCATATATACTCTTCATATGCGTATACAAACTTCAAATCTTAGTAACATCTTCATACGATGTCCGTTTTACGCAAACCAGGTGTCTATTTTGATCAGAATTCTGAGACGAACGCAATGATGTAGTCCTTTTCACTTAATTATGAATATTAAATTAATTTATTCTCATTTTATTATCTTGACTTAAAAATGTAGGGTGTTACAATGATGTTCAATGCTTGTAACTCTCATTTGTGAATAAAGATTAACAAACTCCTTCAAAGTGGACAAAGGTCCCTCACGGATCAAACCACTATAAAACTCTGTGCCATTTATTACTTTACGCACTTTAATTTTCCTTAAGTGAAAGGCCAACGAATTTAGAGAATCTTTGAATGCGACGACCATTTTCGCCGTCAACACTTTTTTTGCTTTCACTGAGATCTTTGACAAACTTCTTTTCACGCATTTCCATCTCGACGTCGTGCGCTACTCAGGTTTTTTTTCCTAACCTACTACTCAAGTCCACTTACGATGGTTAGGTGATCAAAGAACCCAATGGCCGGAACCTCCATAGCCGACATTGCTGCTTCTCAACAACCTCAATCAGCGAGGAACCTGACCGACATGGATATCATTCCTCCTACAGACCCCGATGCTCTTGCAACTCAAGCGCAGCTTTACACGCTTAAGAAAAAATGGAAGATAGAGCTTGAGAGCTCAATGGCACATTGAAGACCAACAATTACCTAATGCATCAACTTCAAGAAAGTCAACTCCAGGTTGCTCAGAACAACACTCAGCCATAACTCAATGCCTTAGAAAGTTCTTCTTCCGATATTCGGGGTCAAAGACAAAGAAAGGGGATGACTCTCAATGTCAATGCCCTCGCGAACACTAATTCCAATGTCAACGGCAATGGCAATGGAAACGGTAATGAGACTGCCGTAACTTTCAATAAGGGAATACGTCAGCGTGAACATTCCGTGTTGGTTATTAATGATGAACCAGGTCCTAGTAACTGACCCAATCCAGGAGAGAACCAAACTGTCGATGCTCTCAACCTAGGGCCTACACTTCCAACTACCCGATAAGCTCATGTTCAAGTTAATCTGACTCAAATGTCTTAGCCTCATCAATCACACCAGAATCAGGCAATCAATGATGATGACATGAATGAGGACGAGCCTGATGTCCATCACGGAAGACGTCTACGGCCCAAAACCCATGAGGTAAACCACGATCGTTGGATACCACCAATGGAGGTTCAACCTGCATATCTCCCTGACATGACCTATAGGATCATTAGAGACATGTGAAGGAGTGTCAACGACATATAGGAAACCAACATGAGATGTAACCCCTTAGCCAGGACCGTGCACGAAGTTGAGTGTCCCCATTGTTTTAACATGCCACAGCTCGCGTTCTACGGAGGAAAGACTAACCCCTACGGCTTTTTGAACCGCTACGAGTGGCACTTGGACTCCAGTTGGGCCACTGATGCTGTCAAGTGCAAATGCTTCCCAGTTTTCTTGGAAGGCACAACTTTACTTTGGTTCACCCGTCTCCCGGCTGAATCTATCTCCACCTTTGACCAACTAGCTACGAAAATGGTCAAACAATTCAGGATGCACCTGTCTACGCTGAAGAATACTCTCACTCTCTCCAACCTCTATCAAGGCCCAACAAAAACCCTCAAAATCTACCTTTAGCGTTTCAACACCGCCCTTGCCGTGTTGATGATCTGGAACCTCGCACAGCCCTTGTTCTGCTTACCAAGTGCATCCTTCCTAGTTCCAAGTTTGGAGCATGGATAGACAGAAAACAATCCAAGACTCTAGAAGCCTTCTACGAAAAAGTAGAAAATTCATGTTCCAAGAGGAAGCATGGCATGACAGGCCTACCCAAGATGGCCACCCTAACAACCCATACATGTAACGGTAAGGAATTTCGCTCGATCCAAATCAGTCGTTAAACCAACTAAGACCGTTCGAAAACCCCTGATCGTTTTGAGAACAGGACAAATTGGAACGCAGACGGAAGAACATTTCATTGTTATTACAACAATTCCATCAGAATACAAGAATATACAAAGTATAAATGAATAAATTACATTCAACAAATATCAGAGATTACTATAAATTACATAGCAGTGGAAAATAATATAAAAGCACAACTAGAAGTAATGAACGGATACAGAGCTTTCCGAGCATCGTTCCAGCTGTAAATCAGGTCCCTGTGAATATAAATCTGCAAAACCAAAACTACTAGCTGCCCGTGTAGAAAATAGGGGCACCCAGAGTTTAGGTTAAAACAATAAACTCCAGGTCAGTCATGTGACTGGTGTGAGAACTAAAACAGTTATTAATATTGGTTTTAAAGTTCGGTAAATCAAGGGACCACGCCATATAACACGGAACGGGTTTCCTCCCAAGAATACCAGTGCATAGAACAAACAGCGCAATGCTAAATAAAGAAAAATGAAGCTGTTATAAGACCCAGGTCCCATCACACAATGCAATGCAAGCCGGAGGATAGGGTTTTCCCTTATAACAACCAAAGGATGCTTGATACGTTTAAAACACATTATTTGATACTATTATAGGTGTATAGTGTCAAAACAATTTCAATCATAAATATCAATCATAAGCGGCATAGCTACCATCTACTATGTCGCCATACTAGGCACTACAAATAAAACCGAAACACATGTATTGGAAATTGGATTCCATCATGAGTCGAGGCAAGGGACAAGCTCCTCTCCGCGTTCGAGACACTCTAGCAAATATCCCAGGACCCCACTCTGATCCTTTGGAACCTCCAAGGCCGGTCCTCTCTTACTTTTGAGGATTGGTTATTCCTGAACACACGTTTCCCGGTCCTTACAGACCTATATCCAAGGCGCCTCGTATCCAATAACCACACAGGTGAAAAGTATATAAATGTCAGGGCTGGTAGGTCACTGACACCACCATAGCTAGAAATAAACGTCGTGCACTCCTTGGGTCCGTATCCCGTTTTTGACTCATACCGAGGTGTGAGGCTTACGAATTCACGTTATACACAAAGCTACGCCACACAGGCCGTGCTTTGATCATCAGCCACAAGACTTTGCTTTTCAACAGAAGCCTTGATCAATTGCCACTTACGCGTGCCACATTGGCAATTCACTCCATGCGACTGATGTCCATCGATATAACCCCTCTGAGCTCGTACGTCTCAGAGAAGGGCGTTAAGCAAGAGAATAAATTCTCCGCCGCCAAACAGATGTATATTTAATAGAGATCAATCAACACAGAATAAAATCCAATATCAGACACACAATCCATTTACAAGTTTGTTCTGGGTCTGAACGAAACCGAAGGCACTTTCCTCGCATATCCATCGATCTCCAAGTACGTCTGGACGATCACCAACTGTTTCCCTCATCTTGGGTGTACAGCCCAATCGAGATCATCATTAATCACCCAAACGATGTGAAGACTTCCGGTCTTCAACCACCGTCTTCATCTTCGACATCTCGTCGAATCAGTTATTCAGAATGGGTATAAACCCGGCCTTTCCGAATAACCCACGTATATGATAAACAAATGTTACCCAAACACAACAAACGCCTCATTCCAATTTAGAATATTCTTTTATTCACAAAATCACATTTCTAGGGAATAGGTTCCCATTAATTTTATCAAAGATAAATTCTTCTAAATTTATTCTTTAATCCTCCTTAGGATGTCATTTCAACCTAGTCGGGATTAGCGAACCACACCGAAGTAATTATTTGTTTAATTTCCCAATCCCAACCTATTCATTCCCTGGAGCAAAACTGGTAATACTCCATACCTAACACCACAGTGTTATTGGTAAAATTAATTACCATTTCACGTTCAAATCTAATTGAAGATTTAACTATCGCTTTGGAGCAAAACTGGTAGTACTCCACTCTCGATCACCTTTCAGATTTGATAATTTAAATTATCAATTTACCTTTTAATCTAATTAAAGATTCATTAAAACTCTACTTAGTTTTAATCTTTTCAAAAATCAACATCCTGCCTTTAACTGGGTTAAAGAACCAATGTCATCTAAAACCCGATTCACAACAAACCCAAATCACATTTGATATTAAATACAAGGCTCTGAATAGAAAATATACCGGCTTATATTCAATATCAAATTCTAAAACCAACAAATATCGTATTGGAAATAACGATATAAAATATATCTTTCAAATTCCCATAAAAACATCAGTATAGTCATGAAATCCAACATCGAAATATTCCGAAGATAATTTCGATTCAACTCTAGTCCAATCCACGTATTGGGAATATTGATTGTTTTTAAAATCACTTTCAAATTCAATTTATTTATTTCAAAAATAAATTGATTTTAATTCTAGTTCAAAACTAGTTCATTTCGATAAAAAACTATTTTTATCTTTTCAAATATGGAATTTTTCAGCCCAATTTTTCCCAAATCATTTCTTATGATTTTACACAAATTATAGATATTTTAAATAATTTTATCAAGGCCCGTACAGTCGATTTCCATCAACGGCCATCGAACTGCACTTACAACGACCTTTTCCAAATTTGATTTGGAGATAATTCTGAATCCAACCGTTAGATTTCAAATTTCTAATATTCATTGGAAAGCTCTTTTCGATACGAACCCAACGGTTCCAGTTTTAGGAGAATTCGACGGTCAGATCTCCCGCAATGTCAATTCGAAGTCAATGGTCGAAATTTGCGAACTGCCGCGGCGCGACGCGTTCTATTCAGGCCATTATATATATATATATAATATATATATATATTATATATATTTCATCGATTTCCTTTTAAAATGTATTTTATAAATCGTTTTAAATTCGTTTCAAAACAATTTCAACTTCATCTTCAATCTCAAATCGATTTGATTTCAATTCAATTCGAATTCATTTCAATTTTTATTTAATTCGAATTCAATTTCGTTTCAATTCAATTCAAATTCTAATTCATTTCAATTAAATTCAAATTCTAATTCGTTTCAATTCAAATTCTAATTCGTTTCAATTCAATTCAAATTCTAATTCGTTTCAATTCAATTCAAATTCTAATTCGTTTCAATTCTATTCAAATTCTAATTCGTTTCAATTCAATTCAAATTCTAATTCATTTCAATTCAATTCAAATTCTATTTACCTTCTTTTTAAATTTCATTCAAAACGATTTCAATTCGTTTTAATTCAATTTCAATTTAATTCAATTTGAATTCATTTCTATTTAATTCGAATTCCATTTCACTTTCTATTCAATTTTAATTCAAATTCACTTTCTATTCAATTTGAATTCAAATTCACTTTCTATTCAATTCGAATCGAATTCATTTTCTATTGGATTCGAATTCATTTCAAATTGATTCAATAAAATTTCAATTTGAATTTTAATCTAATTTAATTTGAATTTTATTTCAAAATATTGAATTTTGAAATCACCTTTCAATATTCATTATAAAACAAATAAAATCGATATAAATATCGTTCACGTCAAAATAGCGCAACTCTAATCAACACGGTTTTATATTTCAAAAATTCGATATTCTATTCAACAAATGAATATTTATTCTATTCAACACATGAATCTATATTTCTTTCAACACACGACTAATCTCAACACATGAGTATTGTCAACACATCACTATTTTTGTTATGTAAAATATTTTATAAAACTATGGTATCTATCGTTTGATTTTCAATTAGACTCCACCGTGAAGTAGTTCTAATTTTAAATATGATAAAGATGTAAATTTTATTGTTAAAATATTTTACTCAACACATGAACATCGTCAGCACATGACTATTTTTATATTCAACACATGAATTTTCTTTTATAATATTCATTATTTTCCCAATTGGAATGAGGCCCAATCAATCACCATATAATGTTAATTATATGGATTCCGTACAACACATGTATATAATAGCAATGATAAACAATCAACCATCATCCAAGGTGCACCACACAACTGCATAAGCATCAAATATAAATAACTAACGCTTACACAGCCTGTCGACCAATCGATCGACATACAATAAAATAATTGGGATTAGTGTACGCCAAATATCATCCCAACACCCGTGTGGGGTTTCAAATCAACAAACACAAATTTTTATTTGTGCAGTTGGGCGATGTGTAAAATTTATCATCCCAATCAATATCAGTCAAATCGATGTATATAAACAAATCGGCCGATTTGTTTATAAATATTTATTTATTCACTTTCACGTTAAAAATTATATTTTTAACGATAATTAATTTATTTCAACCATCTACAATTTATTATCGATTTCACATCAACATCACAAACAATTTTCACAACACATTAATCAAACAAACAAGCCATCCATGGTCTGTGGATGTCGGGTGTGGCTAAGCACCGTTTGCATTCTAGTATATATATATAACTAGAAAAAGAAATTTAGAGTGAGAAGTTCTCTCCGACTAGCTATTCCAACTCCACGACTCTTTTGGCACTTTCGTTGCCCGTAGCCACTACATATATAAAAATCACATTTTTATATTGCTATTCAATATATAAAAATCGAATTTTTACTTTGTTATTCAATATATAAAAATCGAATTTTTACTTCGCTATTCAATATATAAAAATCCTATTTTTATAATCACGCTGTATGATAAAAATTCTATTTTTATTCAACGGTGTTCATATAATAAAGATTATATTTTTATCACGCCATTCTTTATATAAAGACTTCGCCCTTTCAAATATAAAGATTTCGCCTTTTCAAATATAAAGATTTCGCCTTTTCAAATTTCAAAAATCTAATCTTTTCTATTTTAAAAAACTAATCTTTTCTATTTTAAAAATCTAATCTTTTCTATTTTAAAAATCTAATCTTTTCTATTTTAAAAATCGAATTTCTTCCTAACAAAATCCAAATCTTTTAGCAATATAAAAATTCCAACTTTTAGCTATATATAAACTGAATTTAAAAAAAAGAAAAATTTAAAATCACCTTTCGCTGGGGGTTTGCTGAGAGGAGGGGTTTGCGGTGGCCGTTCATCGGAGGTTGGGGCTTTTGAGGAGGCGCTGGCCTCGGTCTTCACGTCAGGGGGGGGCGCTACTGCTAGGTGAAGTTTGTGGCGGTGCAAGGTAGCAGAAGGGAGGGGAAGAAGGACGTGCGGCGGCGGGTGGTGGCTCGGGTGGATCGATCAGGAGAGGGGGAAAGGAAGGAGAAGAAGGGGAAGATGGAGGGGGGCGCGGTGCTCGACTGGAGGGAGGGGGAAGGAAGAAGCGGCGGCGGCACATCTGGGGAGCGGCGGCGCGTCGATCGGAGGAGCGGCAGCTCCTCCGTCTTCGTTTTCTTTTTTTTTTCTTTTTTTTCTGTTCTGAATCGAACTGAAGGGGGGCAGAGGGATTTAAGGGGAGAGGTTTTATTTTTTTATTTTTTTATTATTTTAATTTCAAAAAGTTGACATTTACATACGACCTCTAAACGAGGCCCACCGCCTGTCATCCATAGCTAATTATCCCCATTCCGAACACAATGGGATATGCATCGCAAGCTGATTCGATCGTTTCGATCAATTTCCGTTAAAATCAACATATAACTCTATATATTGAATTTGAACGCGCATTTCAATTTACCGGGGTCACATACTAACTCTAAAAATTCCAAAAAAATATTTTCTAGCTTCGTATAGATGATACAGTCATAACAAAACTGGTTTCGTCGAATTCCGAGACCGTTGGAAAAATGGCCATTTTCCAGTCGATTAAAATCAACTGAAACTGGTCAAACGCGTTTTCCTTTGCCACGCTCACATATAGATTCGAAAAATTATGAAATTTAAAACTTAGCAATAATTTGACATCATGGATCCAACAAAAGTGGTTTCGTCGAAATCCGAGGTCGTTTGCAAAATCTCCATTTTTAAGGGCCTGAATTCCATAGCGACTATTCAGAATTTTCAACTGGACATATCTTTTGATTCCCACTATGAAATCTCAATTTTTCGGATTCGTTGGAAAGATATTCACAAATAGATTCCATTATTTTTTGTTTCACTAAAACCGGTTTATTTTGCACCCGGTACATTCAATTGAAGTTTGAAATCGAATTATCGAACTACCGATTATATATAATTATTTATATTCTAACGACGACGTATATAATATATACGTTCAAATTCTATTCAAAATAAATTTTCCGTCATTATTATTTAAAATAATTCATTTTAAATGTTCCAAATTCGCTAAAATTGCCAAAATAAAAATTTTAAACTGGCCCAGATTTTCGGGTTGTTACAGTCTCCCCCACTTAAAACTTTTCGTCCCCGAAAAGGAACAAAGTCGAAAGTGGTTTGATTAATCTACTCTACGTTCGATCTGGCTTCCATTCTCCAACTTTTCAGTTTCTGAGAATTTTCAAATTCTTCAAAAATTTGGCTAACACCCTAAATTTTCGAAAAATTTCGCCATAACCTCCCCTGCACCGGGAGCCACGGGAAAATCCCGAAATTGCCATACAGGCCTTCTGATCTCAAAAAGAAAAAGAAAAAGCCAAGCGGCTAGCCAATAGGCTCATAAAATCATCATCACCCAAACAAAATCAGTAAATTATAGTAAACATGTACCTATTTGTCGGGCAAACTAATTTTATTCTCTACTCTAGCCTCCTTGCTATGACCTGTTCAATGTAAGTACATGTATATGCAAGCAAATGCGACCAATTTTCAATACAATTCAATATTTGATACAATTAGGCTAAATGGTTCAAAATTATCAAACAAATAAACAAACAACACAAACATCAATCAATTAGTGAATTAGAGTTTCAAATTCATAATTTTGATACATATACAAAAAATCATGTTTTTGATGCCAATTCACAACAATGTATTCTAGCTATATTAGTTTTGGTTCTCACACCAGTCTAATGGAAATATATAGATATCACACCTTCGAAACACGAAAATAAATATTGGTGATGGCGCGCCATTATCAGAATCATGTCCGGGCGACTAGAGTGTGGTTCTATATCTATCCAGTATATTAAAACTTCGAATATACGTTCATGACGCGTATACGCGAAATCTTTATATACTCGATTGTCCAAATTCAAAATAAATAAATAATCAAATACGTATAAAATGGTTTAAATTTTCAAAACAAAATTGTTTTCATTTGAAAAATATACTCTTCACACTCGTTCTAGGATACTACTGATCCTATCTATAACGAGTCATTCTAATTGGATATTGCTAATCCAATATCTGATGAATTCTTTCGTATGATTCTAATGTGTCTTGTTCTCGAGCTCTGTAAACCAAGGCTCTGATACCAACTGTAACGGCATGGAATTTCGCTCGATCCAAATCAGTTGTTAAACCAACTAAGACCGTTCGAAAACCCCTGATCGTTTTGAGAACAGGACAAATTGGAACGCAGACGGAAGAACATTTCATTGTTATTACAACAATTCCATCAGAATACAAGAATATACAGAGTATAAATGAATAAATTACATTCAACAAATATCAGAGATTACAATAAATTACATAGCAGCAAAAAATAATATAAAAGCACAACTAGAAGTAATGCACGGATACAGAGCTTTCCAAGCATCGTTCCAGCTGTAAATCAGGTCCCTGTGAATATAAATCTGCAAAACACAAACTACTAGCTGCCCGTGTAGAAAATAGGGGCACCCAGAGTTTAGTTTAAAACAATAAACTCCAGGTCAGTCATGTGACTGGTGCGAGAACTAAAATAGTTATTAATATTGGTTTTAAAGTTCTGTAAATCAAGGGACCACGCCGTATAACACGGAACGGGTTTCCTCCCAAGAATACCAGTGCATAGAGCAAATAGCGCAATGCTAAATAAAGAAAAATGAAGCTGTTATAAGACCCAGGTCCCATCACACAATGCAACGCAAGCCGGAGGATAGGGTTTTCCCTTATAACAGCCAAAGCATGCTTGATACGTTTAAAACACATTATTTGATACTATTATAGGTGTATAGTGTCAAAACAATTTCAATCATAAATATCAATCATAGGTGGCATAGCTACCATCTACTATGTCGCCATACTAGGCTCTACGAATAAAACCGAAACACACGTATTGGAAATTGGATTCCATCATGAGTCGAGGCAAGGGGCAAGCTCCTCTCCGCGTTCGAGACACTCT
This sequence comes from Allium sativum, assembly GCA_030737875.1. Taxonomy (NCBI): domain Eukaryota; kingdom Viridiplantae; phylum Streptophyta; class Magnoliopsida; order Asparagales; family Amaryllidaceae; genus Allium; species Allium sativum. The sequence continues at coordinate 440,956,177 of CM060912.1, forward strand.
AGCAAATGTCCCAGGACCCCACTCTGATCCTTTGGAACCTCCAAGGTCGGTCCTCTCTTACTTTTGAGGATTGGTTATTCCTGAACACACGTTTCCCAGTCCTTACAGACCTATATCCGAGGCGCCTCGTATCCAACAACCACACAGGTGAAAAGTATATAAATGTCAAGGCTGGTAGGTCACTGACACCACCATAGCTAGAAAGAAACGTCGTGCACTCCTTGGGTCCGTATCCCGTTTTTGACTCATACCGAGGTGTGAGGCTCGCGAATTCACGTTATACACAAAGCTATGCCACACAGGCCGTGCTTTGATCATCAACCACAAGACTTTGCTTTTTAACAGAAGCCTTGATCAATTGCCACTTACGCGTGTCACATTGGCAATTCACTCCATGCGACTGATGTCCATCGATATACAACCTCTGAGCTCGTACGTCTCAGAGAAGGGCGTTAAGCAAGAGAATAAATTCTCTGCCGCCAAACAGATGTATATTTAATAGAGATCAATCAACATTGAATAAAATTCAATGTCAGACACATAATCCATTTACAAGTTCGTTCTGGGTCTGAACGAAACCGGAGGCACTTTCCTTGCATATCCATCGATCTCCAAGTACGTCTGGACGATCACCAACTGTTTCCCTCATCTTGGGTGTACAGCCCAATCGAGATCATCAGTAATCACCCAAATGATGTGAAGACTTCCGGTCTTCAACCACCGTCTTCATATTCGATATCTTGTCGAATCGGTTATTCAGAATGGGTATAAACCCGGCCTTTCCGAATAACCAACGTATATGATAAACAAATGTTACCCAAACACAACAAACGCCTCATTCCAATTCAGAATATTCTTTTATTCACAAAATCACATTTCTAGGGAATAGGTTCCCATTAATTTTATCAAAGATAAATTCTTCTAAATTTATTCTTTAATCCTCTTTCGGATGTCATTTCAACCTAGTCGGGATTAGCGAACCACACCGAAGTAATTATTTGTTTTATTTCCCAATCCCAACCTATTCATTCCCTTGAGCAAAACTGGTAATACTCCATACCTAACACCACGGTGTTATTGGTAAAATTAATTACCATTTCACGTTCAAATCTAATTAAAGATTTAACTATCGCTTTGGAGCAAAACTGGTAGTATTCCACTCTCGATCACCTTTCAGATTTGATAATTTAAATTATCAATTTACCTTTTAATCTAATTAAAGATTCATTAAAACTCTACTTAGTTTTAATCTTTTCAAAAATCAACATCCTGCCTTTAACTGGGTTAAAGAACCAATGTCATCTAAAACCCGATTCACGACAAACCCAAATCACATTTGATATTAAATACAAGGCTCTGAATAGAAAATATACCGGCTTATATTCAATATCAAATTCTGAAACCAACAAATATCGTATTGGAAATAACGATATAAAATATATCTTTCAAATTCCCATAACAACATCAATATAGTCACGAAATCCAACATCGAAATATTCCGAAGATAATTTCGATTCAACTCCAGTCCAATCCACGTATTGGGAATATTGATTGTTTTTAAAATCACTTTCAAATTCAATTTGTTTATTTCAAAAATAAATTGATTTTAATTCTAGTTCAAAACTAGTTCATTTCGATAAAAAACTATTTTTATCTTTTCAAATATGGAATTTTTCAGCCCAATTTTTTCCAAATCATTTCTTATGATTTTACACAAATTATAGATATTTTTAATAATTTTATCAAGGCCCGTACAGTCGATCTCCATCAACGGCCATCGAATTGCACTTACAACGACCTTTTCCAAATTTGATTTGGAGATAATTCCGAATCCAACCGTTAGATTTCAAATTTCTAATATTCATTGGAAAGCTCTTTTCGATACGAACCCAACGGTTCTGGTTTTAGGAGAATCCGACGGTCGGATCTCCCGCAACGTCAATTCGAAGTCAATGGTCGAAATTCGCGAACTGCCGCGGCGCGGCGCGTTCTATTCAGGCCATTATGTATATAATATATACATTATATATATATTTCGTCGATTTCCTTTTAAAACGTATTTTATAAATTGTTTTAAATTCGTTTCAAAACAATTTCAACTTCATCTTTAATCTCAAATCGATTTGATTTCAATTCAATTCGAATTCATTTCAATTTTTATTTAATTCGAATTCAAATTCGTTTCAATTCAATTCAAATTCTAATTCGTTTCAATTCAAATTCTAATACGTTTCAATTTAATTCTAATTCTAATTCATTTCAATTCAAATTCTAATTCGTTTCAATTCAATTCAAATTCGTTTCAATTCAATTCTAATTCTAATTCGTTTCAATTCAATTCAAATTCTAATTCGTTTCAATTCAAATTCTAATTCGTTTCAATTCAATTCAAATTCTATTTACCTTGTTTTTAAATTTCATTCAAAACGATTTCAATTCGTTTTAATTCAATTTCAATTTAATTCAATTTGAATTCATTTCTATTTAATTCGAATTCCAATTCACTTTCTATTCAATTTTAATTCAAATTCACTTTCTATTCAATTTGAATTCAAATTCACTTTCTATTCAATTCTAATCGAATTCATTTTCTATTCGATTCGAATTCATTTCAAATTGATTCAATAAAATTTCAATTTGAATTTTAATCTAATTTAATTTGAATTTTATTTCAAAATATTGAATTTTGAAATCACCTTTCAATATTCATTGTAAAACAAATAAAATCGATATAAATATCGTTCACGTCAAAATAGCGCAACTCTAATCAACACGGCTTTATATTTCAAAAATTCGTTATTCTATTCAACAAATGAATATTTATTCTATTCAACACATGAATCTATATTTCTTTCAACACACGACTAATCTCAACACATGAGTACTGTCAACACATCACTATTTTTGTTATGTAAAATATTTTATAAAACTATGGTATCTATCGTTTGATTTTCAATTAGACTCTTCTGTGAAGTAGTTCTAATTTTAAATATGATAAAGATGTAAATTTTATTGTTAAAATATTTTACTCAACACATGAACATCGTCAGCACATGACTATTTTTATATTCAACACATGAATTTTCTTTTATAATATTCATTATTTTCCCAATTGGAATGAGGCCCAATCTATCACCATATAATGTTAATTATATGGATTCCATACAACACATGTATATAATAGCAATGATAAACAATCAACCATCATCCAAGGTGCACCACACAACTGCATAAGCATCAAATATAAATAATTAACGCTTACACAGCCTGTCGACCAATCGATCGACATACAATAAAATAATTGGGATTAGTGTACGCCAAATATCATCCCAACACCCGTGTGGGGTTTCAAATCAACAAACACAGATTTTTATTTGTGTAGTTGGGCGATGTGTAAAATTTATCATCCCAATCAATATCAGTCAAATCGGTGTATATAAACAAATCGGCCGATTTGTTTATAAATATTAATTTATTCACTTTCACGTTAAAAATTATATTTTTAACGATAATTAATTTATTTCGACCATCTACAATTTATTATCGATTTCACATCAACATCACAAACAATTTTCACAACACATCAATCAAATAAACAAGCCATCCATGGTCTGTGGATGACGGGTGTCGGGTGTTGCTAAGCACCGTTTGCATCCTAGTATATATATATAACTAGAAAAAGAAATTTAGAGTGAGAAGTTCTCACCGACTAGCTATTCCAACTCCACGACTCTTCTATTGTAGAAATCTTCATCGTTCTCGCCTTTTGCCACTATCGTTGCCCGTAGCCACTACATATATAAAAATCACATTTTTATATTGCTATTCAATATATAAAAATCGAATTTTTAATTTGTTATTCAATATATAAAAATCGAATTTTTACTTCGCTATTCAATATATAAAAATCCTATTTTTATAATCACGCTATATGATAAAAATTCTATTTTTATTCAACGGTGTTCATATAATAAAGATTGTATTTTTATCACGCTATTCTTTATATAAAGACTTCTCCCTTTCAAATATAAAGATTTCGCCTTTTCAAATATAAAGATTTCGCCTTTTCAAATTTCAAAAATCTAATCTTTTCTATTTTAAAAATCTAATCTTTTCTATTTTAAAAATCTAATCTTTTCTATTTTAAAAATCTAATCTTTTCTATTTTAAAAATCGAATTTCTTCCTAACAAAATCCAAATCTTTTAGCTATATAAAAATTCAAACTTTTAGCTATATATAAACTGAATTTTAAAAAAAAAAGGAAAATTTAAAATCACCTTTCGTTGGGGGTTTACTGAGAGGAGGGGTTTGCGGTGGCCGTTCATTGGAGGATGGGGCTTTTGAGGAGGCGCTGGCCTCGGTCTTCACGTCAGGGGGGGGCTACTGCTAGCTGAAGTTTGTGGCGGCGCAAGGTAGCAGAAGGGAGGGGAAGAAGGAAGTGCGGCGGCGGGTGGTGGCTCGGGTGGATCGATCAGGAGAGGGGGAAAGGAAGGAGGGGAAGATGGAGGGGGGCGCGGCGCTCGACTGGAGGGAGGGGGAAGGAAGAAGCGGCGGCGGCACATCTGGGGAGTGGCGGCGCGTCGATCGGAGGAGCGGCAGCTCCTCCGTCTTCATTCTCTTTTTTTTCTGTTCTGAATCGAACTGAAGGGGGGGCCAGAGGGATTTAAGGGGAGAGGTTTTAATTTTTTTATTATTTTAATTTCAAAAAGTTGACTTTTACATACGACCTCTAAATGAGGCCCACCGCCTGTCGTCCATAGCTAATTATCCCCATTCCAAACACAATGGGATATGCATCGCAAGCTGATTCGATCGTTTCAATCATTTTCCGTTAAAATCAACATATAACTCTATATATTGAATTTGAACGCGCATTTCAATTTACTGGGGTCACAAACTAACTCTAAAAATTCCAAAAAAAATAATTCTAGCTTCGTATTGACGATACGGTCCTAACAAAACTAGTTTTGTCGAATTCCGAGACCGTTGGAAAAATGGCCATTTTCCAGTCGATTAAAATCAACTGAAACTGGTCAAACGCGTTTTCCTTTGCCACGCTCACATATTGATTCGAAAAATTATGAAATTTAAAACCTAGCAATAATTTGACATCACGGATCCAACAAAAGTGGTTTCGTCGAAATCCGAGGTCGTTTGCAAAATCTCCATTTTTAAGGGCTTGAATTCCATAGCGACTATTCAGAATTTTCAACTGGACATATCTTTTGATTCCCGCTATGAAATCTCAATTTTTCGGATTCATTGGAAAGATATTCACAAATAGATTCCATTATTTTTGGTTTCACTAAAATCCGGTTTATTTTGCACCCGGTACATTCAATTGAAGTTTGAAATCGAATTATCGAACTACTGCGCCATTTTCAATTCTATTTATAATTATATATAATTATTTATATTCTAACGACGACGTATATAATATATACGTTCAAATTTTTTTCAAAATAAATTTTCCGTCGTTATTATTTAAAATAATTCATTTCAAATGTTCCAAATTCGCTAAAATTGCCAAAATAAAAATTTTAAACTGGCCCAGATTTTCGGGTTGTTACAATACACTAGTATTGTTGTCGTTAGTTTCAAAGGTAAACAAGTTAGAGAAACTTCCTACAAGGGTAGGCGTGACCCCCTTCAAGCCCAAACCAAACAATCGGAAAACCGGAGGTTGCAACAACAATCAAGCTCCTGGAGATCCCAAGAAGCACGACCTTTATCCCACGTACAGGAATTACACTTCGCTCAATCGGGAGTTGGAGACAATCTACATAGAGACATGTAACACTCTTCACTATAAGAAGCCCAACACAAGGAAGTCCACCTACCATGAGAAAAACTCCAGCAATTATTGAAGATTCCATGATATGTTCTAACGATCGTCTCTACCTCAAGGATGCGATCGAAAAGCTCATCCGCAAGAAATGTCTGGAACAGTATGTTCAGATCCCTGCTCCTCCTGAAGCAACCGCAGGCCCTTCAACACTAGTTCTCCCTCAACCCAATGTGGCTCAATGGCTGTCCCACCAGAGACCACCTGGTATCTTGATCAATACTATTTGTGGTGCGCCTCATCCCGCACATGATAGCTTCCGCAAAGTGGGGAGTGTGCCAACTCCATTAAGCATAGCAACTACGAAGCATATTATTCCTTGGATGAATTTATCCCCACCAAGCTCCAGAAGATGATGCGGGATGCCATTATCTTCTGTGAGAGAGAGTCTACAGAATTGAGATCCCTACTATAGACCCTCTTGTTATCTCTACACACATAGGCCCGTCGGCATATATTTGAAGAATACTCATATATTCTAGAAGCTCAGTTAACATTATCTTCAAGGCAACCTATGATCATATGGAACATGAGGCCAAAGACTTGAAGCCCTACCATGCCACATTCCATGGCTTCAATAGTTCTTCCAATCAACCCGTGGGCATGGTCGACCTTTTAGTTGCACTTAAAGACGGGGATCAGAGCTAGGTCTAAATCCTCACCTTCGTAGTGATCGATGTCATCTCTCCCAACAATGTCTTCTTCGGATGCATATTCCTTGCGAACTTCCGAGTTTGCATGTTAACATGGTTCCTTTTAACGAAATTTCCAATGGGGAACGGAATCCACATGATCAAGGGTGACCAAGCAACTGCGAGAGCCTATTATCTTGCCGACTGGAAGGATGTTGTCAAAAGAGTGAAAGGCAAGATAGTGCCTCTGCCCTCCTACGCCAAAATCTCCTCCGCATAGAAATCAAAGGTGTATGAGTCCTAGATCAGACGCCACTTTCATCTTGTGGATGATCTCGATCCGAGGGAGGACGAAGAGCTCGGTTTCGAGAGGACTACCCCTGTTGTACCAACGATGGATGTTACGATCAACCTCGACGGCCCAACGAAGGTTTTTGAAAGTTGGATCGCAATTCCAACCCATAATAAAGGAAGAGCTTGTGGACTTTTTTAGGGTCAACCTCAACATATTTTCTTAGGCCCACTCTGATATGTGTGGCATCGACCAAGGAATTGCTTGTCACAGTCTCAGCATCGATCTGAAGCATCGTCCAATAAAACAGAAGTGTCGAATCTTGGGAACTGAAATATCAGCTGCACTTAAAGAGGAGGTGGATAAGCTACTTGACAACGGCTTCATCCATTATTCCCTCTACCCTGAATGGGTCTCCGACTCGGTCTTGGTCAAAAAGTAAATGGTAAGTAGAGAATGTGTGTCGACTACTCAGATTAGAACAAAGCATGCCTAAAGTTGTATGCCTAAAGGACAGCTTCCCAGTTCCAAAGATTGTCCAACTTGTAGATTCAATTGCAGGCTACCAGCTTCTCTCCTTAATGGATGCGTACTCAGACTATAATCAAATTCTCGTGTACTTTCCAGACCAGGAGCACACTCATTCATAACCGACCTTGGGTCTACTGTTATGTCGTCATGCCTTTCAATCTCAAGAATGCTGGAGCCACCTATGTAACACCCGTAAATTTCACAAGTATTAAAAATAAATAAATAAAAATAAGAAATTAAATAGTAAGCTTGGAAAATGAGATTTTTCAACTTTAGGAATTTGGCAACGAAATTCTTTTATTTGGATTTATGGCAAAACTCTGAATCATTTTCATATATAATATGTTATAAACGGTCGATGAATGAAAAAATTATGAACAAATGAATTTGGATAGTAAACGCATAATATATTTATATGTATATAATTATATGGATAATATATATATGTGTCGAAAATATATTCAAAATAAAGAGGGAGAATTTGAATTTTGAAATGAAGATAAGATCATGGGGACAAAGGATATTGTATATATGGACTAAGATTAAGAGATTAAGGAAAGTATTAATTAAAATAAACACCTCAGCAACGCGCCTTTATTAGGCATTCCAGGACCCAGGGGTTGACCCCCTTAAAGGGGGTGTCGACTGCCGGTCAACCGCTCCGATCGATCTTCTAGCGGTTGGACAGGCCAATAAATCTATGTGGTTAGGTTTTTTTAGAGGGATATATAAATAAAAGGCCTGCATTAATTCTAAGTAATCCAATGGTCTATGATCACACGGGTAGCTATATATAGCCCCTCATATCACACATTAGAAACCTAGCTATTTTCTTATTCCTGCCTTCATACTTGCTTTTTGCCATTACTAATTTCAAGGAAATAAAAGGTTAGGAATTTCTTCTATTCCTCCAACCTTTATCTTACCTCTTTCTATTCCAATTCATATAGGTTTAGTATTCTGGAATTTGAAATATATATATATATATATATATATATACACACACACACCAGTACGGAGGCATGTCCGATGGATGTGTGCATAGATAAAAGTAATCAAAAATGAATAAAAGAGAGTATGGAAAAGTGTAAAGTCTGGTCAGCAAGTAGTAATCATAAGTCCGCAACTTTTTCCGACATGTCTCTTATACAGGAATGTAGGAAAATTTACTTAACCATTTTGTCGAGGCAATCAAATGAAAATATTGTACATAATAAAAAAGCTTTAACCACATGCAACTACTTGATACCTAAGTTAACCGCTTTGCGAAAAGGTTGGTTCTATTTACCGTAACAATGAATCTGATGAGCACTAAGAAACTTTACCAATGTACATATTACTCAATACTATTACATGCAGTGGGCAATGAAACTTAGTTTGTAACCAATTATTTTACGGAACATCAGAATGAAAAATATTGCAACACACTTTTTCCATCTCTAAATTGGATTTGTTAGCTTGAAAAGAGTTATTTAATATTAATAGTTGATAAAATTACAAAAGAAAATATATGTTATATTTTAAAATGGAATATAACCACAAACATCTAATTACTTATTTGTACATAGTAGCAGGTGGTGCCACATCTTTCACATAATGCCAAAATACCGAGCATGGATAAATTGTAGCAGTTGGTTATACATGTAGCTACTTTGTATGCTAGGACAATAATTAGTTAGCACGGTTATTCATTGATGGACCCCAAAAAAGTACCAAACCTTGTATAATAACAAATGAACACATGAGTACTTTGTAATGGCTTCATGATAAGAACATGGGTAAACATTTTAATGATACTTCAGGTACACCAATAAGAAAATATCATTTATGTGACATACAAAGTGTAATTTTTAAGCTATAACCATCTAGAGTTTCACAAACAGGCTGAAGCATAAAAAAAGAATATGTAATAAAACCGTTATAAAGTAGTGCAATAAATAATAATAATAATTATAACCTTATTTTTCTATAATCATTTCATTGTTTGACCAATGCATTACTTTATAATGTTTTAATTGCATATTTTTCTTTTCTGTTTCAGCCTATTTGTGAAACTCTACATGGTTATAGATTAAAAATTACACTCTGTATGTCACATAAATGATATTAGCTTATTGGTGTAATCGATATATCATTGAAATGTTTAACCATGTTCTTATTATGAAGCCATTACGAAGTACTCATTTGTTTATTTGTTATTATACAAGGTTTGGTACTTTTTTGGGGTCCGTTAGTGAATAACCGTGCTAACTAATTATTCTCCTAGCATACAAAGCAGCTACATGTACAACCAACTGCTACAATTTATCCATGCTTGGTATTTTGGCATCATGTGAAAGATGTGGCACCACCTGCTACTATGTACAAATAAGTAATTAGAAGTTTGTGGTTATATTCCATTTTAAAATATAACATATAATTACTCTTGTAATTTTATCAACTATTAATATTAAATAACTCTTTTCAAGCTATCAAAAGCCAATTTAGAGATGGAAAAAGTGTGTTGCAATATTGTTCATTCTGATGTTCCATAAAATAATTGGTTACAAACTGAGTTTCATTGCCCACTGCAAGTAATAGTACTGAACAATCTGTACGTTGGTAAAGTTTCTTATTGCTTATCAGATTCATTATTACGGTAAATAAAACTAACCTTTTTGCAAAGCTATTAACTTAGGTATCAAGTTGTTGCATGTGGTTGAAGCTTTTTTATTACATACAATATTTTCATTTGACTGCCACGACAAAATGGTTTGGTACATTTTCCTACATTCATGTATAAGAGACATGCCGTAAAAAGTTGTGGATTTATGATTACTACTTGCTAACCAGACTTTACACTTTTTCATATTCTCTTTTATTCGTTTTTGATCACTTTTATTTATGCACACGTCCATCGGACATGCCTCCGTACTGGTATATATAATATGGAATGGACGTGCCTCCGTACTGGTATATATAATTAGGAATGGGCGTGCCTCTGTACTGGTATATATAATTAGGAGGATTATTGGAGCATGTTTGATGCAAAGAATCAGCGCAAATCTAGATCTACAGCAGATTTATCTCTATTCTGCCTAGATTTGTGAGTGGAATATCGTTTAATTAGGCATACTCATATTTTTTATTAGATTATCATGTTGATAGATATGCTAAGGAGGATTTGGAAATCGATAATGTAAATACCAAAACTCCCTTAATCCTCTATTTTATATTTATGAACGGGTTGTCATGATTATTTGGGTTTTGTGGACTTTCGATTTTAATATTGGGTTAAAGATGAAAATGGGTGTTGCTACTATTGTTTCTATTTTGTATAATTGACCTATATCAAATAATTGATTGTAACCTAAAAGAGTTTAAATTTGAATATTTCATGATTTGATTAGGTTTGGGTTCTTTCTTAAATCCATATGTGTTCATACTTGAAATATGTCAAATATAAACATTTTTATGTGCACCATCAAAAAGAGGTTAATTAGACAAAGTGGAAATTATAAACATACATGTATAAGTGTATGTAAAACTCTATTTTTAATCTAGTATTGAAATCATTCCAACAAGCCTAGAATGCATGTTGAAATTTGTATGTATGTATATTTTCCATTCACTGCTATTTGTTATATTATTATTATGCCATTATGCCATCATGCCTAAGTTGTAGCGGTAAAAGTGTGAAAAATTAACTTGTATACCTTGATTCAAACAAACGAATAATTAACGTTGTTACACGTTATTACTATTAATATAGCGTAATCAACGTAATATTAATGTAATAAATGCGATTAGGATAAGATTCAAATTTGAAATGTCCCCATATATAAATAGATATTGATTGCTTTTGTGTGTGTGTATAGAATGGCTATATATATATATTAGTAGTGACACATAGACACGAGGTTAGTTGCCATTTGTGGTAGAAATCGGCTAGGAACCAACCGAAAAATCCAGCAACCACAAGTAGGCCTAACTAATGTGAGATGTCTAGGTGACATGGGCTATTCAGAAACTTAGTACACTAGATACGAGGTTAAACCAACCTGTGGCAGAAGCCTGCCCAAAACCGACTTGCATATCCAGCATCTACAACTTGGAGGGAAAACGTTTTCTGGAGGCTTTTGGAATGCTCAAACATGGATTATGGATAGTGAAAGAATCTATGAGGCTACTGGCTGGCCCGATGAAGTGAAAAGGAGGATAGTGGCCTGTCGCATGAAGGATGAAGCCCTTGAGTGGTGGAATCTAATATCTGGAGAGAACGAGGGATGGATTTTTACATGGGCTGAATTCAAGACCTGTTTCGAAGAAAAGTTTTTGCCAAAGGCAGAAATGACTTTCCAGCTAGAGAAATTCATCCACCTCAAGCAAGGAAGCTTGAGTCTGCAAGAGTATGTGTCCAAATTTACCAAATTATGTAAGTTTGGTAGAGGATTGGTAGACACCCCCACGAATAAAGCCCTCAAATTTGTTAAAGGACTGAACTCTCCATTGAACGAAACCTTATTAGCCCAAGTAACATTTGGAGTAACTTTTGTGACTCTAGTTGAGACAGTTATTTTGTAACACCCCACGTCCATTAATGTCACTCACAAAGGGAATGCATTAACTTCCATGGAGGTTATAAGTGAATATAGAACAGAAAAATTACAACAAGACAGATAATAAGTAGTACTTGGAAATCTAAAACTTCATTTTATTGCAGCGGAAATTAAACATGTTTGTTACATCACAAAACCATAAATCAGAGCCAAGTACAATATCCATCTTGATAAAACAAAATACATAATCCCATTACACAAATAGCCATAAAAAAAGATAACAAGCTGGACTTTACTTCAACGGTCCAAGCTTCCCAAGAGAGATAAAGCAATCCAATCAAACTCCACTAGAGCTGGGCTCAACCTGAGGACCTGGAGGGGGAAAAAGGATAGAAATGGAGGGGGTCAGACATAAAGTCTGGCGAGTATGATAATTCTAACAATACTATTATCAAAGTAACTAGACCAAGGCATAAGCTGGAAGACAAGTAAATGTCTATGAACCATTAGGTATGGAATGAGCAGATAAAGATAACGTTAAGGATAACATTAAAGATAACGTTAAAGGCACACCTAATTACTAACGAATAATTACTACACTGCACCGCACCAGTCACCCTCAAAATTGATCCCACTTGCTTCACACAGAAACTATATAAATAGCCTTGCGTACCCCTAGCTGACTACATAGGTGCCGTCTGCCCCTATCTCTACTAGGTGTACTCCACTACCTACTTTCGATCGGCTCCCTACTCGTAGATACCCGTGTTGGCCCCACAGTGGGGTATATCACTCCCCTAAAGTGGCAACCCGATACAACTGGAGAATGCACGGCTTATACCTACACGTTGCAACAACGTCTTACCTACCAGCCTGGGTCCACACACGCATATGAAACCCGTTGGACTTGCGTTGCCACCGCTCCCCGTTTTGGCCTCTTATAGTCAAGCCCAGTATGCGTGTCCCGTCCTCAACTTGGGTCGAGCCCACAAAGATACGTTTGGGATATTGGTTGAAATGGGCCCCCACAAGCTACCCACCTAAGCTTGTCACCACTAGTATATCCCACTTAACCCTCTTAGTCATGTTCATTTACATGTGTGTTTGGTTAAGTCTTACTAATCATATTTTACATGCCACTAAGGGCACCCACTAGATTCCTCATGCCACCCAAGGCACCTAATTAACCCCCATGTCCCACCTTACATGTTTATCTGGTTAAGTATTTCTTAATTCATTCAGGCCATAACCTCATAAAGACCTCTCACATTAGACTGGCATTTATGGCAGCTGGATTTGTCGGGCGGGTCCGGGCAGTCTTACACCATAAAAGAGTCTAACCTCGTGACTTTACAACTGTTATGCTTTAGTTTAGGCCTAGGACCTCTCACATTGGGCTGACATTTGTGACCACTGGATTTGCCGGGCGGGTACGGGCAGGTTTACGTCACAAACGAGTCCAACCTCATGTCCTAAGCATTGATTATCACTTATAATCTTTTACCCCAGTTTTAATAATTCCCTATTCAAATTATTAATTAACTCCAATTTTAATGATGTCCATAATTGACTCAATTATGGCCATCCACTCATGGCATGCAAAATCATATCAATTGCACCCCAACTTCTTTTTATTGAATCCTTAATATTACTCATACCCCACGTTATACGTTCGCTTATTCAATGCATAATATACGTTAGACTAGAATAGCCTCATTCATAGCACAAAGATAAATTATCACAACATATAGACAAATAAAGTAAATCTAATCATAATAGGGGTGAAACTTGCATAAACTACACATGTTAAGGATCTAAAGGTGTCAACTTGTTAAATGTCACAATTTATATGATATGATCATAACCCAAATTTATGTATGAACTTGCATATGGGGTTTTATGCAACATAATGATGGTGTGAACTAGCACCTAATACATAGAATTCACATATGTCATAGCATAATTCTAGATGTCATAATTCTAGGCCTAAATAGATGTCATGGCAAATGTTCATAATCTTGACTAACCATTCTAAACTTGCATTCATGAATTGTCATATAGATCAACATAGCCCATTTGATTAACATGAACTAACTAGCATAGATAATAACATCATGACTTTATAACATGTATGATTTATCCCAATTTAGCATAGAAACTTTCAACATACATAACATCATCATGGCATGATTTACAACATGTAGGATATCATCATCACATAACATAGGATTTACAACATACATGATAGCATAAGGTCTACAACAACATATATGACAATCCACATCATTCACTTATAATCCATTCATGACTTAATCTAATTAGTTTAACAATAATCTTGTTAAGATCATCATACTCACAATTTAGAGAAGAAAAGAGAGTCTTGATTTGCTTTAGAGTTGAGTAGAATTAGGTTTTGATTAGCTTTTCTTCCTTCTTATTAGGCGGCGGCTAGACTGAGTTCCATGGCGGCGGTATGACGGTAGCTATTCTATTTTTCATATCAATTAGGGTGAGCGACTACCTAGGTATTTATAGAGTTTAGGATTTATTTAGACCATCAGATCAAGTCAGAACTAAACTGAACCGTTTAATTTGCCAACTCAGCCCTAAAGACACATCAGCAGCTCAAGATTGGGCTCAGTCAGAACCCTAGCTGACTGACCAGGTCGACACCCAGGTCGACACTATAGTTGACCTGAGGTGGGGGGGGGGGGGGAAGGTCGACACTAGTGTCGACTCCCCAGTCGACCTGCCCGGGCGGGAATTTTCCCGCCCAGCCCGCTTCTGCACTTCCAGTTTGAATTTTTAAATTTTCCTGCGAGCTGTTTTGAATTTTCTTTCTGATGGCCATAACTTCTTCATACGAAGTCCAAATCACGCAAACTCGGACTCTATTTCAACCAGAATTCTAAGACGAACACAATCACGCAACCCGTTTCCCACAATTCTCACGTCTGAGATTAGTTATTCTTTAATTTGTGAATATTAATATTAACAGAATTACGGGGTGTTACATTCTCCCATCCTTAAAGGATTTCGACCCCGAAATCTTCGAGTCAAGAAGAATGTATATCCTAACATCCAATCATCCATCTACTCAACCATCAAACACAGGCATCCATTGTCCTTATAGACTTCTAATGCTTTCATGTTTAAATGCAGAGTGTGTGTATATGTCCATATCTAATGCAAAAATCAGGCGGTCCACTGATTCAGTTGACCTCCTTAATGCAAACCATGATAGTGCCATGCGTCCATTATGTTCGCAAAAGTTCCTTAATGCTACATATTATCTCTATATGCGTGCACAATCATCATATGAATGCAGCATCCATTTGATAAACAATCATCATACATCCATTTTACTAAATACATCCATTTATATGCAAATATGCAGTATGAAGTGACTGAGCCGATCTAGTGCCTAATAGTGTGTGTATATGCGTCCACGAGCAATCACTAGCAAACACTTGCATACACTTTGCATCCATCATACATAACATGTCTGAAACACTTGTTTCAACCATAGGATTATCCTAACTAAAGGTCAAAGATACTAGCGAGAGGAAACTCTAAAGGTAAGATAAGTACAAGATAAGCGATAAAGGAGAAATTAAAGGACATACCCTCGAAAAGAAAAGGGTATCGTGAACGCATCTTCTCTTTTGTCTCCCAAGTAGCGTTGCTCTCATCATCTCCCCATTGTACTTTAACTAGTCTGACCTCTCGATTTCTCAGCTTCTTAATCTCCGACCCAAGAATGCGCGTAGGAGCTCGTCGAATCGTCGCATCACGGTCTATCTCCACCTCCCTAAGCAAGCTCGGCTCTACCACTTCCGCGGTCTCATGCAAGCACTTCCTCAAATGTGATACATGGAATACGTCGTGTACACCACTAAGTCTCTCAGGCAACTCCACTCTATACGCCATTTGTCCAATCCTTTCCTTAATAGGAAACGACCCTACAAACCTTGGTGCTAACTTCCCAACGGACCCAAAGCGAACAACGTTCCGTAATGGAGACACTTTGATAAATACCATGTCCCCAACTTCAAATTCAAGATCCGTCCTCCTCTTATCCGCATAAGATTTCTGCCTATCTTGCGCTGCTTTCATCCTCCTTCGAATCAAGTCGATCTTCTCCGAAGTCTCTCTAATCATATCGGGCCCAAGTAAGATCTTATCCATAGATTCCCACCAACATGTAGGTGAACGACAAGGTCGTCCATAAAGAGCTTCAAAAGGTGCCATGCCAATGCTGGACTGAAAGCTGTTATTATATGCGAACTCCACCAATGGAAGATGCTCTTCCCATGTACCCCCAATGTCTAGGATACATAGCCTCAAAAGATCCTCTAGAATACGATTCACCCTCTTAGTCTAGCCGTCCGTCTGAGGATTATATGCGGTGCTCAAACATAACTGAGTCTCTACCGCCTCTTGCAAGCTTCTCCAAAATTCTCTAGTGAAAATAGGATCGCGATCGCTCACAATGCTAGAAGGAACACCGTGCAAACGAACTATCTCTCGGACGTATACAGAAGCTAACCATGGAGCAGTCCTCTTACTCTTCACGGGAATGAAATGGGTGCTCTTAGTAAGTCTATCTACTATAACCCAAATCCCCGTATTACCCTTCCTCGATCTCGGTAATCCGTCAATAAAGCCCATCGAGACGCTTTCCCATTTCCATAGTGGAACCTCCAATGGGTGAAGCAACCCACCGAGTTTCTTTTGCTCCGCTTTTACTTGTTGGCACACCAAGCATCTAGCAACATACTCGGCCACATCTTTCTTCATGCCGTCCCAAAAGTAAACTCGTCTCATGTCCATGTACATCTTGTCCCCGCCGGGATGAATGGTCATCTTCGAATGATGTGCTTCGTCAAGAATAGCCTTCCACAATTCCTCGTCTCGAGGTACACAAAGCCTACTATCCCTACGTAACCAACCCTTATCATCTAGGGTATACCTACGGAGATGGCTTGATGACTCCCCTCTTGTGAGCTTTTCTACTAACTCAACCAACTGTGGGTCGTCTCGCTGTGCCTCACCAATCCGTCCTAAAAGCGTAGGTCTGACCTCCAAGGTTGCTAGCAAACCGGGTACAAAGTCAACGGAAGGTCTAAAGTCAAACATAGAAATGAACTCTAAACTTCGCCGCTCAACAAACAAAGGACTTAAGGATAATCTTTTTCTCCTTAAGGCATCGGCCACTACGTTACCCTTGCCAGGGGTATATGCTATCTCGAAGTCGTAGGACGCTAAGAACTCCATCCACCTTTGCTGCCTTAAATTCAAGTCCTTTTGAGAGAATAAGTATTTTAAAGATTTGTGGTCAGTGAATAATTCGAATTTCTCGCCAAGAAGATAATGACGCCAAGACTTAAGCGCGAAAACAATAGCGGCCAACTCTAGGTCATGTGTAGGATAATTTTTCTCATGCGCTCTCAACTGCCTTCCACCATAGGCTATTACCCTACCCTCTTGCATTAAGACTACGCCTAGTCCTGTCCCACAGGCGTCAGTATAAATAGTAAATGGCTTACTCCCATCTGGCAATACTAAGACTGGGGCTGAAGTCAAAGCTCTCTTTAAACGTTGGAACGCATCATCACAATCTACGTCCCATGTGAAAACTAGGTTCTTCTTCGTCAAGCGTGTCAATGGAGCTGATATCTTTGCGAAGTCTTTGATAAACTTCCTATAGTAGCCAACCAACCCCAAGAAACTTCTCACTTCGGTAGCATTTTTAGGGACCTTCCAATCTTGGATGGCCACCACCTTCGCGGGATCCACAGCTATCCCTTCTTTGGAAACCACGTGCCCCAAGAATCGTACTTCCTTCCTCCAGAAGTGACACTTAGAAAATTTAGCTTTAAGGCTATGCGCTCGTAGGGTCTCCAACACTTCCCAAAGATGTAGGGCATGCTCTTCTTCATCCTTAGAAAAGATCAAGATGTCGTCTACAAAGACTACCACGAATTTGTTAAGGTGCTCCCTAAACACCCTGCTCATCAGATCAACAAAGTATGCGGGGGCGTTTGTCAAACCGAATGGCATCACTAGCCATTCATAGAAACCGTCCGGAGTCCTAAAGGCAGTCTTGTCTATGCTATCCTCAGCCACCCTCAACTGATGGAAACCAGTGGCTAAGTCCAAATGCGAAAACACTGAGGCGCCAACTAAATGATCGAAGAGATCGTCAATCCTCGGCAGTGGGTGTCTATTTTTCTTAGTGAGCTTATTAAGTTCTCTATAGTCCACACAAAGTCTAAGGGACCCATCCGCCTTCGTGGCAAATACTACTGAAGCACCCCACTCCGATATACTTCGTCTTATGAACCCCTTCTCAAGCAACTCCTTCACTGGCTTATCGAGTTCCCTCCTTTCACCTGGAGCCATGTGGCGTACTGGCAAAGATACTGGTTTTGCATTATCCACAAGATATATTCGAAAATCTATCTCCCACTTCGGAGGTAAGCCCTTCACCTCCCCAAACACATCCGAATATTCTCGGACCACTCTAGTAGATCGTAGATTCTCCACAGACGCGTCAAGCGATTCTAGATAACTTAGCATAACGGAATCTATGGGATTACAAAAGATTTCGAGAATGTTGCCAAGGCGAGTCATGAGCCTAACTACTCTCCTCTCACAATCAAGAACGTCCCCATTTCTGGATAACCAATCCATTCCTAAAATTAGCCCATAGCTCGTGAAGCCCAACACATAAGCATCACATCTTAATTCAACGCTAAGTATAGAAATTTTCAAATCCAAACACACCATGGACAAATAAGCTGAGCCCCCAATTGGATTCGAAACAACTAAGGGATTCTCTACTAAACTGGTGTTTAAGTGCAGTGATTCAACTAATGATAAAGAGATAAACGAATGTGATGCGCCCGAATCAAATAAGGTACGGACAGGATGATCAAACAGAAAAACTAAGCTTTCAACAGAAATGGTTCTACCTCGTTCTTGCAGCGGTGGGACCGCAAGAGCCTGAACTTGTCCCCTTGCCTGCCCTGGTGCTATAAGAGCCTGCACCTGTCCTCCTGAGGTAGACCCTGCCCTCTGCCCCTTCTTTGGGCAGTCCTTCACTAGATGTCCCGCATCGCCACAGTGAAAACAGCCAGTCTTCTTTTTCTTTCGGCAATCCTTGCTGAGATGGCCTAGTGTCCCACAGTTAAAGCATTTCTTCTTTCCCTTGCCATTATTGTCTTTACCACCCTTCTTGTTTTGCTGTTGTGGTTTCTTCTGATCCCCTTTCTTCTCGGGTGCCTTATCAGCTTTAGCGCCTTTCTCCTCGTGCATGAGTGCCATGTCTACTAGCTTCTCAAAGGTGGCCCCCATAGGGATGTGGGTCATAGCCAACCCTTGCAACGGCTCATTTAATCCATTAACGAACCTCAGAGCCTTCTTCTCCGGCATGTTCACTAAGTCTAAGCCAAACCTTGCTAACTGATTAAATTTGTTAACATATTCTTTCACTGATGAGCTTCCTTGCTTTAATGTCAAGAACCTTTCCATATATAGATTCTCTTCTGCCCTTGAGAGAAACTTCGCCTCAAACCTACGTCTGAAATCCGCCCATGAATCAACAGGACGCTCCCCATTAGTGACCTCCCACCAGAACGAGGCCTCTCCCTTCATTAACCAAGCTGCTAATCTGACTCTCCTCCCTTCTTCCACTTCAAAGATTTCTAGCAATTCTTCCACCTCCTTAAGCCAATCTCTAGCTTCCACAAATGTTTCTGACCCTTGAAAAGGTTTTCCACCCATAGCCTTATATTCCTTGCACGTCTTTGCAAAAGTATCAGCGCGAGGAGGAGGAGGAGCGGGTGCAACTGGTGGTGGAGGAACATTGGCTGGACCTACAACGGCCCTAGCCTCTAATAACCTCCTATACCATCCTGGTATCGTTACACCGTCCGGAAGGTTAAGATCTTCAGCCATGCTGAAACGAAAAAGGAAAGATTCAAAATGGAGAATTCGAAAGATAAAGATATATGGCTATTGGGGATTATGTTTTTCTTAAAAACTTTCCTCTTAAATAACTCATTAGGACATGTTTTTGAAAACACTTCTTCCGAAAATACTTTAGAAAAATAGTTTTTCTAAATAAAAAAATCTGTTCTGGTAACCTTAAGCTATGATACCACGTGTAACACCCCACGTCCATTAATGTCACTCACAAAGGGAATGCATTAACTTCCATGGAGGTTATAAGTGAATATAGAACAGAAATATTACAACAAGACAGATAATAAGTAGTACTTGGAAATCTAAAACTTCATTTTATTGCAGCGGAAATTAAACATGTTTGTTACATCACAAAACCATAAATCAGAGCCAAGTACAATATCCATCTTGATAAAAAAAAATACATAATCCCATTACACAAAAAGCCATAAAAAAGATAACAAGCTGAACTTTACTTCAACGGTCCAAGCTTCCCAAGAGAGATAAAGCAATCCAATCAAACTCCACTAGAGCTGGGCCCAACCTGAGGACCTGGAGGGGGGAAAAGGATAGAAATGGAGGGGGTCAGACATAAAGTCTGGCGAGTATGATAATTCTAACAATACTATTATCAAAGTAACTAGACCAAGGCATAAGCTGGAAGATAAGTAATGTCTATGAACTATTAGGTATGGAATGAGCAGATAAAGATAACGTTAAGGATAACGTTAAAGATAACGTTAAAGGCACACCTAATTACTAACGAATAATTACTACACTGCACCGCACTAGTCACCCTCAAAATTGATCCCACTTGCTTCACACAGAAACTATATAAATAGCCTTGCGTACCCCTAGCTGACTACATAGGTGTCGTCTGCCCCTATCTCCACTAGGTGTACTCCACTACCTACTTTCGATCGGCTCCCTACTCGTAGATACCCGTGTTGGCCCCACAGTGGGGTTTATCACTCCCCTAAAGTGGCAACCCGATACAACTGGAGAATGCAAGGCTTATACCTACACGATGCAACAACGTCTTTCCTACCAGCCCAGGTCCACACACGCATATGAAACCCGTTGGACTTGCGTTGCCACCGCTCCCCGTTTTGGCCTCTTATAGTCAAGCCCAGTATGCGTGTCCCGTCCTCGACTTGGGTCGAGCCCACAAAGATACGTTTGGTATACTGGTTGAAATTGGCCCCCACAAGCTACCCACCTAAGCTTGTCACCACTAGTATATCCCACTTAACCCTCTTAGTCATGTTCATTTACATGTGTGTTTGGTTAAGTCTTACTAATCGTATTTCACATTCCACTAAGGGCACCCACTAGATTCCTCATGCCACCCAAGGCACCTAATTAACCCCCATGTCCCACCTTACATGTTTATCTGGTTAAGTATTTCTTAATTCATTCAGGCCATAACCTCATAAAGACCTCTCACATTAGACTGGCATTTATGGCAGCTGGATTTGCCGGGCGGGTCCAGGCAGTCTTACACCATAAAAGAGTCTAACCTCGTGTCTTTACAACTGTTATGCTTTAGTTTAGGCCTAGGACCTCTCACATTGGGCTGACATTTGTGACCACTGGATTTGCCGGGTGGGTCCGGGCAGGTTTACGTCACAAAC
This sequence comes from Allium sativum, assembly GCA_030737875.1. Classification (NCBI taxonomy): domain Eukaryota; kingdom Viridiplantae; phylum Streptophyta; class Magnoliopsida; order Asparagales; family Amaryllidaceae; genus Allium; species Allium sativum. Next base: position 440,977,619 of record CM060912.1, read on the forward strand.
GAGTCCAACCTCGTGTCCTAAGCATTGATTATCACTTATAATCTTTTACCCCAGTTTTAATAATTCCCTATTCAAATTATTAATTAACTCCAATTTTAATGATGTCCATAATTGACTCAATTATGGCCATCCACTCATGGCGTGCATAATCATATCAATTGCACCCCAACTTCTTTTTATTGAATCCTTAATATTACCCCTACCCCACGTTATACGTCCTCTTATTCAATGCATAATATACGTTAGACTAGAATAGTCTAATTCATAGCACAAAGATAAATTATCACAACATATAGACAAATAAAGTAAATCTAATCATAATAGGGGTGAAACTTGCATAAACTACACATGTTAAGGATCTAAAGGTGTCAACTTGTTAAATGTCACAATTTATATGATATGATCATAACCCAAATTTATGTATGAACTTGCATATGGGGTTTTATGCAACATAATGATGGTGTGAACTAGCACCTAATACATAGAATTCACATATGTCATAGCATAATTCTAGATGTCATAATTCTAGGCCTAAATAGATGTCATGGCATATGTTCATAATCTTGACTGACCATTCTAAACTTGCATTCATGAATTGTCATATAGATCAACATAGCCCAAACATTATAATTTGATTAAAATGAACTAACTAGCATAGATAATAACATCATGACTTTATAACATGTATGATTTATCCCAATTTAGCATAGAAACTTTCAACATACATAACATCATCATGGCATGATTTACAACATATAGGATATCATCATCACATAACATAGGATTTACGACATACATGATAGCATAAGGTCTACAACAACATATATGACAATCCACATCATTCACTTATAATCCATTCATGACTTAATCTAATTAGTTTAACAATAATCTTGTTAAGATCATCATACTCACAATTTAGAGAAGAAAAGAGAGTCTTGATTTTCTTTAGAGTTGAGTAGAATTAGGTTTTGATTAGATTTTCTTCCTTCTTATTAGGCGGCGGCTAGACTGAGTTCCATGGCGGCGGTATGACGGTAGCTATTCTATTTTTCATATGAATTAGGGTGAGAGACTACCTAGGTATTTATAGAGTTTAGGATTTATTTAGACCGTCAGATCAACTCAGAACTAAACTGAACCGTTTAATTTGCCAACTCATCCCTAAAGACACATCAGCAGCTCAAGATTGGGCTAAGTCAGAACCCTAGCCGACTGACCAGGTCGACACCCAGGTCGACACTTTAGTCGACCTGGGGGGAAGGTCGACACTAGTGTCGACTCCCCAGTCGACCTGCCTGGGCGGGAATTTTCCCACCCAGCCCGCTTCTGCACTTCCAGTTTGAATTTTTAAATTTTCCTGCGAGCTGTTTTGAATTTTCTGAAAATTCCGATGGCCATAACTTCTTTATACGAAGTCCAAATCACGCAAACTCGGACTCTATTTCAACCAGAATTCCAAGACGAACACAATGGCGCAAACCGTTTCCCACAATTCTCATGTCTGAGATTAGTTATTCTTTAATTTGTGAATATTAGTATTAAAAGAATTACGGGGTGTTACATATTTTATGCATGGCGAAAGGCTCCAAGGAGGATAAAGAAGGAGAGAAAGGAGAAGGAAGCTCCAACAAAAATAAGAAGAAGGAATGGTGGAAGAACAAGAAGATGGGAAGCAAATTCAAAAAGGAAGAAAAGACCTGTATGAAGTGCAACCGCAAGGGCCATGAGGCCAATGATTATAGACCTCGTTGGCTAAGAGGGAGTTCAAAGGAAAATGCTTCAACTGCCAGGAAGAAGGACACATGTCCAAGGACTTCCCAAAGCCCAAAGTTGTCAAGAGTGGCCAAAACTATGCAATAGAGGCAACACCGATTCAAAGTCAACCCCCAAGAGACCAAGGGTAACCCGCACTTGAAGGTATAACCTCTTTTTTAGGAAATTTTGTAAATACCTTGTTCAATTCTGGAGCGAACCGTTCTTTTATCTCCAAGCGATTCGTAAATCTGGTACCTTCCCATACCTATCTCGGATAGTCCGATAGAGGTGGCCAATCCTATCGGAGGATCTAAGTATCATGAACTATTATGTAAAAACCTAGTATTAGAGGTCGACCATGTCGAGTTCCATTGCAAAGCGTATTCATTGAATTTTATGGGGTATGACCTTATCCTAGGTATGGATAGACTATCATTTTATAGGGCTATCCTTGATTTCGATAAGAGGATCGTTCGTCTTAGGAGCTGAGGAGGACGTAGCCTAAGCATTCCTTGTAATGTTAGAATCAAGGATAAAGCCTTATTATATTCCTTATCTCCTAGTTCTAAAGGACCATCTTCGGTCCCTGTAGTTTGTGAGTTCTTGGATGTTTTTGAGGAAGTCACAGTACTTCCACCCCACAGAGAAATATTTTTTTCGTATTGACCTAAAGAAGGACGCTAGGCCTATAACACTACCCTTGAGGCATATGGCGCCCAAGGAAAGAAGGGAGTTAGATAAGAAGATTTCAGAGTGGTTACAAAAAGGTTCCATTCATCGAAGTACCTCGGAATGGGGCGCACCTGTTGTGTTTACCACCAAAGCAGACGTATCTTTAAGACATTGTGTGAACTATAGGGAACTTAGTAAGTTGACCAAACAGAATAGGTAACCTGTAAGTAGAATCGATGAACTTTTTGACCACTTAGGAGGAGCCCGAGTATTTTCCCAACTAGACCTTGCTACTGGATTTCACCTGTTAAGAATTACGGAGGACAGCAAGAACAAAAAACGTTTAGGACAATAGACGGATTGTTCCAATTGGAAGCTATGCCCTTCGAATTAACAAACGCACCTAACTTCTTTGTTGACCTCATGAGTAGAGTGTTTACGGGCATTCTAAATAAAATTGTGTTAATCTTATTAGATGATATCCTTATATTTTCAAAAGATCATGAAGAGCATGAAAATCACTTAAGACAAGTTTTAGGGATATTAAGAAAGAACCAATTGAAAGAAAAATTCTTGAAGTGCCATTTCTGAAGGGAAGAAGTAAGATTTTTTGCACACATTGTGTCAAGTAAAGGCTAAGTGGTAGATCCCCTGAAGATCGAAGCAATCATGGAGTGGAGGATACCTCAAAATGCTACGGAAGTAAGAAGCTTCCTTGGATTAGTCGGATATTATAGGGAATTCATTAAAGACTTTGCAAAAATTGCTGCTCCATTAACCCAATTGACGAGGAAGAATTTGGTGTTTTCTTGGAGTGATAAATGTGATATTGCCTTTAAGAAATTAAAGGAGGCATTAACTAGCGCGCCGGTCCAAATTATACCCAACGGTTCAAAATAGTTTACGGTTTACACCGATGCATGTGGGACTAGTTTAGGAGTGGTCCTTATGCAAGAAGGAAGAGTAGTTTCATACGCTAGTAGACAACTCAAGGATACAGAAAGGAGATACCTAGTACATGATCTTGAGTTAGCTGCAGTAGTATTCTCCCTTAAGACGTGGAGGCATTATCTTTTAAGGAAGAAGTTTGAACATTTTACCGACCATAAATCTCCAAAATATTTATTTTCTCAACGTGACCTAAACTTGAGACAACAAAGGTGGATGGAATATATTGCCTCATTTAACTTCACGATCTAGTATACCCAGGGCATGGGGAATGTAGTGGCTGATGCTTTAAGCAACAAACATGCGACTTTGAATGCAGTCCTAGACTGGAAACAATTAGAATTCCTCTGTAATTTTAATTTGCAACCCTCACCAACCACTTTTAATGGTTTTCTTGGGGCTATGATAATTAGACCTACCTTAAGAGAGACGATCCAAAGTGTGCAAGACCTTGACGAGGAATTAAGAAGCACAAAGGAAAAAGTGGGAAAGAAGGAGACCTTTCCCCATTCGATTAGATATTTGATCGGCGAAGATGGGAGTTTGCTTTGGTACTAACGACTTCACATCCCTAAGGATGAAGGGTTGAGGAAAGAAATTCCACAAGAGTGCCATAGTTCAAAATTGACCATACATCTCGGTGCGGATAAAATGTATAAAGATGTGAGGAGGAATCTCCATTGGGAAGGAATAAAAAGAAGCATAGCCAAGTTCGTAGCCAAATGCTTAACATGCCAAAAAGTCAAAGAGGAACAAGGGAATCCCGGAGGATTGTTGTTAACTTTAGAGATCCCCACGTGTAAGTAGGAACATATTTCCATGAATTTATAGATGGACTTCCTAGAAACTAAAAGGGTAATAGGCCATTTGGGTAATGGTAAATCATTTACCCAAAAGCGCCCATTTTATACTAGTCAAGAAGACAAGGACTCAGCCTCGTTAGCCCAATTATATGTCAAAGAGATCGTCAAACTAGTTGGTATCCAATCAAGTATTGTGACTGATAGAGACCCCTTGTTCACAAGCGAATTTTGGAGAAGCATACAAGCAGCATTGGGGACGACCCTTAACTTAAGCACAACCCATTGTCCGTAGGCCGATGGACAGACATAAAGAGTAAACTGAATCTTCGAAGACTTGCTTAGAGCTTGCATCATCGACTTTGAAGGAGTTTAGGAGCAGCACCTACCGCTTGGGGAGTTCACGTATAATCATAGTTTTCAAATGACGATTGGTATGACACCTTTTGAAGCGCTATACGGGAGGCCATGCAAATCACCAACTTGTTGGTGGGAAACTAATGACAAGGTTCTACTCGGACCACACTTTGTCTATGATTCCATGGAGAAGATATCTTTGATTAGGCAGAGGATGAAGGCAGCCCAAGACTGTCAGAAATCGTATGCCGATAAACGAAGGAGGGAACTTAAGTTTAATGTTGGAGATTTAGTATTCATAAAAGTATCCCCTCTTAAGAGAAATGTTCGGGTTTGGAAGACTAGGAAGCTGGCTCCGAGATTTATTAAGCCTTTTCGTGCCAAGATGAAGATAGGATCGTTAGCTTATCGAGTGGATCTTCCAGAGCGTAAATCGAGAATCCATAATGTTTTTCATGTATCATCTAAGGAAATGCCTTTATGATTCTGCTATCAGACTCGAGCTTGACGAAATTGGGGATGTAGAAAAACTCGAGTTGGAGTCCAGAGTTCCCAGTGCCACTACAAGGATTATGGAGCACGGAATCAAGGAACTCCACAACAGAATCATTCTCCTTGTCCGAGTACAATATGGAAATGATCATGTTGAAAGCACATGGGAGACCGAGGATAAGATAAGACAGACTGTGACACCCTACGTCCGTTAATGTCACTCATTAAGAGAATGCATTAAGTTTCGTAAAGCATCATAGGTAAACAGACAAAGAACATTACAAGACAGATATAAAAGATAGCAGCGGAATTTAAATTTTTATTTCGAACATAATTCATAACATCGTGGTCCAATATATCACAAGTATGGAACTACATAAAAACCATTACAATAATATAAAGCTTCTGTCTTATACTTATCAGAGTACAAAAATAAATAAAAGAAAAAGCATAATTCCTCAAAAGAGACAAAGCCATAGTAGTAAAAGACAAGAACTTGAGAAATACTTTAAAAGAAGCTCCTGGCAAGATGATAACCGAGTCCTGATTAAGCCTGAGGTCTCCCACCCTGAGAACCTTGGGGGAGGGGACGAAAAAAAGAAGAGGAAACAAAAAGGGTCATACATTAAGTCTGGCGAGTCCAGTTACTTTTAGCAAGTAAATAAGTAAACGTAGCATGACAAGCACATAAAGTGGATAAGAAAGATAACACCATAAAAGGTAGGTAAGACAACGTAAACATGATAGAGTGTATACGCTTCTCTAAAGATTACGCTACACTAATACTAGTATAACCAGAAATGATATGATCCCAACAACTATAAGATGGTAGACTTAGGCATACATCTTGCTGTTCCCTAACTACTACCCTAATTGATCGGCTCCCTACTCCGTAGATACTTTGTGATGGCCCACAGTAGGAGGTATCACTTCCTAAAGTGGAAACCCTTCGTTGATGTGCGCATCCATACCTACTGGTGTCGCGGTCGTCTTAGCCCCCTCTACCCGGCCCATGCACGCATATGTCCCCGGTCGGTTTGCGCTGCCCACACCGTCCTCCTCGTTTGGATCTCTAACATTCAGCCCAGTAAGTGTGCCCCAACTCCGACCTAGTTTGGAGTACTCGTTTGATACTTATTAAGGGTTACTGACTGAAATGGGTCCCACACAATATGATACAAGCCCTCCCCTTTGTCTTGTATCCCCTCTAGGATTTCTATCGGTTATGCTTACCTAACAAGGTGTCTTTCATTACATAGCCCTATCATTTCTATAAGTTATGCTTACCCTAAGATGTCTTTAATTACATAACTTCAACATTTCCACAGGTTATGCTTACCTAACAAGGTGTCTTTAATTACATAACCCTATCAGGTTAAGTTTGTGGGAATTTATATACATATTACCCACCCCCTCATATTTACTTAACCCACCCACTGTTCAAACATATTACTTAACCCCTATTTAAGTTCATGTTCATACAATCCCCATGGATTCAACTAGGTTAAGCATTCAAGGTGTATTACCATATTTTTATTTATGGTCACAGTATGCTAGACCTCCCACATTATGCCTACCATTTGTGGACGCCGGACATGCCGCGCGGTTCCGTGCAGGCTTATTCCACAAATCGGGCTTAACCTCGTGTCTTAGTAAGCCTCTATTTGTGCACTTAGACCTATCACATTAGATTCACAACTTGTGGTCGCTGGATATGCCGGGCGGTTCCGGGCAGGATTCCACCGCAAGTGTAATCTAACCTCGTATCTAGGCGCAATTACAGTTTCTAATTACTGTAATTCTAGGCATTCCAATATTATCCAATTTTACCAATGTCGTTATAGGTTACATGTTTCAAGCCCCTTTTCCTTAAATTATTCAAATTACTCCAATTTTCACCTTTTTACCAATTATGCCCAAATTCCTATTTCACAAGATATGCCCAATTTCAGTGTTTTTCCCCTCATTCCCAAACTAACGTAATCGCATAATTTAGCAGCATGCCTAGGCTCGATAGTAGCCTGGTTATATAAAATAAAAGGGAAAGGGTGAACGAAAGATGACAGAGATGATTATTCTAACAGAATTGACATTAACTTTTCATGGCATAATGTTATGATGAACATATAAGAACAGATCAGTGAACTTGTGATAATAAACTGGTCCTAACATAGTATGGATGTCATAATTGGCATGGTTAGATCTAAACTAGGATTTAGATGTCCAACACTTGACAGATCCGAATTAACCATAACATGATAGTTACAAGATGATTCGAAATAATAAATTAGATCCATAAAAGTAGATCTCACATGATAAAGGTTGAGATCCAAGTCGTAGATAATTCAGAGTATCATGGGTTCACAAATTACAATTGATCTGATATGGTTCAGGGATTAACATACACAGATCCAAATTACAGTCCTATCATGTTTACTTTTTATTTATTTAAACCTAAAAGCAACTTGAAATTCACAGTGTTCAGATCTAGAACAATATAAGGAGAAAAGCAAAGGTTGAATCTCAGATCTACACTTGAATCTCTAAACTTTGATTGCAGAAGAAGAAAGAGTTTTGATTCAGTCCAGGCACCGACAGCACTTAGGCTTCCATTGATTTTCAGTCAAGAGAACAAAAGAAATGAGCCTGTATTTATAGCTGCTAGCCCTCAGAATTCGACCTGCCACCTAAGCCCTTAGGGGGTTGATCTCCCCTTTAGGGGCCGGCCCATGGGTCGACACCCCCCCTGAGGGGTCAACCCCGGGGTCGACAGCCCCTCTATAGGGTCGACTCCCCTGGGGAGGGAGATTTGCCACCTACGAAATTTCAAATTTTGAACTAAAATTTGATTTTCTGATGAATTATATATGTATAATTCCCTTGCGTGTATACAAACTTCAAACCTTCATAACTTCTTCATACGTTGTCCGTTTTACGCAAATCAAATGTCTATCCTGACCAGAATTTCAAGACGGACGGAATGGCGTAGTCCATTTCCCTTAATTCATAATATTAAATTAATTATTATTTAATTTATCCTCTTTAATGTTGTTAAAATTATAAAGTGTTACAATCTCCCCTACTCAAAGGATTTCGTCCCCGAAATCTCCAAGTTAAGAAGAATGTATATCCTAACATCCACATTCATCTACTTATCTAGCAATCACTGGCATCCATTGTCCTTAAAAGATTTCTAATGCTTATATGAACACATGCAAAGGCGTGTGTATATGTCCCGACACTAATGCAATGATCAGGCGATCTACTGATTTAGTCAACCTCCTTAGTGCAATGTATGTTAGTGCCATGAAACCAATCATGTATGCAATAATCCTATTATAACATGTAAGTTCTATATGAGTGCACAATCATCCGTCCAAATGCAATGTCCATATGGTGATACATCCACTTCCATCCATTAAAAGAAAGAAAAATGCATACATGTCCATATGCAGTATGAGAGTGATTGAGTCGATATAGTGCCTAATGTGTGTGTATGTGCATCCACGAGCAACCACTAGCAAACACTTGCATCCACTTGCATTCATCAAAAATAACATGTCCCAAACACATGTTTACATCCATGGGATTCCTACCTAAAGGTCGAAGATTTGATCGATAGGATATAATTAAATGATAAAAACAAGCATAAATAAAAGCTTTAGAAAAGGAGTTAAGAACATACCCTCGAAAAGAAAAGGGTACGAAGCACGAATCTTGTCTTCGGTCTCCTAAGTTGCATCTTCTGGGTTATCTCCCACTGAACCTTCATCAACTTGACTTCCCTATTGCGTAGCTTCCTAACTTTTGATCCAAGAATACGGGAAGGAACTCGTCTCACTGTCACCTTCCGTTCCCCTCTACTTCTTCCAATACACTCGGCTCAATTACTTCCGTAGTATCATCCAAACACTTCTTCAAGAAAGAAATGTGGAAAACATCTTGAACGCCGGATAGTCTCTCTGGCAGCTTTACTCTATAGGCCATTTGGCCAATCCTTTCTATTATGGGAAATGGCCATACGAATCTTGGTGCCAATTTCCCTACAGATCCGAAGCAAACCGCATTCCTCAAAGGTGATACTTTAATGAAAAATATATCTCCTACTTCAAAATTCAATGTCAGTCCTTCTCATGTCTACGTAGGATTTCTGCCTATCTTGAGCGGTCTTCATTCGTCGTCTAATAAGGTCAATCTTCTCAGATGTTCCTCTAACCATATCTGGTCCAAGCAATAGCCTTTCTGTAGATTCCCTGTAACACCCCACTCCCGCTATGATGACTCACAAAGGGAATGCCATAACATCGGTGGAGTATTTTAGTGAATATAGAACAGAAAAATTACAACAAGACAGATATAAATAGTACTTGGAATTTTAAAACATCATCTCATAACAGCGGAAGTAAAACATGTCTGGTTACATCATAAACCCATAATAAAAGTCAAGTACAATATCCATCAAAATAAAGAAGTACATAATCCCACTCTCATACAATAGCCAAAACAAAAGAAAAGATAACTGGATAACTGGAGCTTTACATCTACCCAAGCTCCTAAAGACTGGAACAGCAATCCGATCAAGCTCCACTACTGCTAGGATCCACCACAGGACCTGAGGGTTGGGAAAAAGATAAAAACAACGGGGTCAGACATAAGTCTGAGCGAGTCCTATAACTTTAACAATACAATCGTTAAAGTAACCAGAGAAGACATGAATTGATATACGGTAACATATAGGGATGAATAGCTACCCTAAGCAATCAACTAAACTAAGATAAAGGATAAAGACGCATCTACCCTTCCCAAGGTATATTACTAAACTGCACCACACCAGTCGTTCCTAACTTAAAGGTTGATCCCACCCAAGGACTTATAAAATTTACTAATTAGTACCTGCGTACCCCTAGGTGACCAAGTAGGCGCCACGGGGCCCTACAATCCACTAGGTGTACACACTACTTCCCATTCGATCGGCTCCCTAACGTAGATACCCGTGCTGGCCCCACCGTGGGATGTATCATTCCCCAATGTGGCAACCTGATGGAACTAAAGGTGCACGGCTTATATCTACTCGATGCAACAACGGCTTACCTACCAGCCCGGGCCCACTCACGCATATGAAGCCCGTTGGACTTGCGTTGCCACCGCTAACCCGTTTGCCTCTTACAGTCAAGCCCAGTATGCGTGTCCCGTCCTCGACATGGGTCGAGCCCACAAAGATACGTATGGGTTACTGGTTGAAATGGGCCTCCACAAGCTACCCACCTAAGCTTGTCCCTTTTTCTAGTATATCCCACTTAACCCTTTAATCATGTTTTAATTACATGTTCCATTTTGGTTAAGTATTCTAATCGTATTTTCTATTGCCACCCAAGGCAACCACTAGATTTTCTCATGCCACCCGAGGCACCCACTTAACCCCTCATGTCCCTCTACATGCTAATATGGTTAAGTGTTTCTTAATTAATTAATTAAGAACGTAACCTTTGTAAAGACCTCTCACATTAGACTGTCTTTTATGACCGCTGGTTAAGCCGGTTGGGTCCGGGCAGCCTTATGTCATAACAGAGTCTAACCTCGTGTCTTTACATTAATTACGTATTTAGTTTGTGCCTAAGACCTCTCACATTGGGCTAACATTTGTAGCAACTGGTTAAGCCGGTTGGGTCCGGGCAGTTTTACGCTACAACTGAGTCCAACCTCGTGTCTTAGTCAATTAATTACACCTAATTAATCACCCTCATAATTTTATATTAATTATCCCTAATTAATCAAGTTTTCTTAACATGGGTAGACCTAACTTAATAGGTAAATTCCCATGGGGTAGACCTAACTCAATAGGTAAATTCCCAACACATAGTATGGGTACACCTAACCAAATAGGCAAATTCCCATACTATGTTTATTTATTTTGTGTTATGCATAATTATATTAATTTCACACAATCTTATTAACTTATGCATTTAATTACCCCATCGTTCCCACGTAATTTCGTTCATGATATAACACATATAAAAGGTGTCAACTTGCATATGAATGAACATGTTTCAAAGGTGCCATCTTGCATATTAACAAACACATAACTTGCATATGAACTTGCATAACATGTCACATAACTTGCATATAATATGTCACATAACTTACATATTCATTTTGCATAACAAACTTGCATATTAGCTTATAGACTTGCATAATGTGTCATCATGAACTTGCATATTAATAAACATGTAACTTGCATATTTACATACATGTAACTCGCATATTAACAAACATGTAACTTGCATATAAAGAAACATGTAACTTGCATATTTACATACATGTAACTTGCATATTAACAAACATGTAACTTGCATATTAACAAACATGTAACTTGCATATTTACATACATGTAACTTGCATATTTACATACATGTAACTCGCATATTAACAAACATGTAACTTGCATATAAAGAAACATGTAACTTGCATATTTACATACATGTAACTTGCATATTAACAAACATGTAACTTGCATATTAACAAACATGTAACTTGCATAGCATATTACCATGAACTTGCATAACATGCATATGATTACATAGCCCACAACTTGCATATTTAGCATCATGCAAACATAACATACATCATATTAAACTTGCATAAGCTTACATACTCAACATGCATAAACATAAGATTAATGCTAACATCATATCATATGATTCAAAGCTCATTAACCCACATACAAAACCATAAATCTCATCACATCTCATCTAATTAGTTTACCAAAAGATCATCAAAGTGATAGAGACTCACAACTAGCAACTTTGAACACCAAATGAAGAAGATTAAGATGCTAAGAAGGGATTAGAAGTTGATTAGAGAGTGATTAGTATGCAACCCTCTTCATAAAATTAGTGGAGGCCATGAGAGCTAGCATTTTGCCATAGTTTAGTCACTAGGTTTAATTATGAATGAATTAGGGTAGGTTAGGGTCTTATTTATAGATTAGGCAAGTGTTTTAGGCCATAGGATTAACCCTAGATTCAATCCAAGCCATCAAAGCATGTCTTGGGGAAGAAGTCAAGTGTAGGAACCATCTAGGGCCTTTAGATTAAAGATGGACCATGAGAACCATTCAAATGCAAAATCTGCACTTGAGCGAATCGGCCCACGGGTTGACAGCCAAACACCCTGGATTAACCCCTAGTCGACCCAGCGGGCTCGGGTCGACTTCAAAAATCGGCCGGTTCGGTTATTCCCCTCTCCCAATTCGCTGTTTTGAGCATTTTTGCATATTTATTTATTAAATTTTCAATTATATATATATATATATATATCAATATATATATATATATATATCTACACAACCCATTTCACTTAATTAAGTATACTTTAATTTGGGAATTTTCGTGAAACTTCGCGAGGCCATATCTTGGTCATACGGACTCCGATTTTCGAAAACTCGGACTCTATTTCGCGTATTTTTCCGAGACGAACATAATGGCATAGCCCGTTTCCCTTGATTCCCATTTTAGAATTAAATTCTGCCTCGATTTATGTTATTACAGGTTATTGAAAATACGGGTTGTTACATTCTCCCCTCCTTAAAGGATTTCGTCCCCGAAATCTTCAAGTTAGGAAGAACGTATCCTACCATCCAATCATCCATCTACTCAAAGCATCATCCACGAGCAATCATTGTCCTTACAAGATTCTAAATGCTGGATGGATATATGCAAAAGTGTGTGTATATGTACTTACCTAATGCGAAAATCAGGCGGTTACTGATACAGTAAACCTCCTTAATGCAAACCATGATAGTGCCATGCATCCAATATGTATGCGAAACCCTATTGACACATACAAATTTCTACATGCGTGCACAACCATACACAAAAATGCATCATCCATATGATAACACAGCCATGATACATCCATCAATCTAACTACCACATCCATTTATGCAATATGCAACATGAAGTGACTGAGCCGATCTAGTGCCTAATGTGTGTGTATATGCATCCACGAGCAACCACTAGCAAACAATTGCATCCATATGCATCCATCAACCATAACATGTTTCAAACACATGTTTCAACCATAGGTTTTACCCTATCTAAAGGTCATAGGTATTAGCGAGAGGATATACTAAAGATAAGATAAGTACTAGACAAGCAATAAAGGAGAAGTTAAAAGACATACTCTCAAAAAGAAATGGATACAAAGAACGCATCTTTGCTTCCGTCTCCCAAGTAGCATTGCTTTCGTCATCTCCCCATTGCACTTTAACTAGCTGAACTTCTCTGTTCCTCAACTTCCTAGTTTCTGACCCAAGGATGCGAGTAGGAGCTCGTCGAATCGTCGCATCACGCTCTACCTCTACATCTCTAAGCAAGCTCGGCTCTACCACCTCCGCGGTCTCATGTAAGCACTTCCTCAAATGTGATACATGGAATACATCATGAACACCACTAAGTCTGTCGGGCAACTCCACCCTATATGCCATCCGTCCAATCCTTTCCTTAATAGGAAACGGCCCAACAAATCTCGGTGCTAACTTCCCTACGGACCCAAAGCGAACAACATTTCTCAATGGAGATACTTTGACAAAAACCATGTCCCCAACCTCAAACTCAAGATCCGTCCTTCTCCGATCCGCATAAGATTTCTGTCTATCTTGCGCTGCTTTCATCCTTTTTCGAATTAAATCAATCTTCTCTGAAGTCTCTCTAACCATATCCGGCCCAAGCAAGATCTTATCCGTAGATTCCCACCAACATGTAGGAGATCGACAAGGCCTTCCATAAAGAGCTTCGAAAGGAGCCATACCAATACTGGACTGAAAGCTGTTATTATATGCGAACTCCACCAAAGGAAGATGTTCTTCCCATGTACCTCCAAAATCCAAGATACAAAGCCTCAAAAGATCTTCTAAGATACGGTTCACCCTCTCGGTCTGACCGTCCGTCTGAGGATGATATGCGGTGCTCAAACACAACTGAGTCCCTACCGCCTCTTGCAAACTTCTCCAAAACTCACTAGTGAAAATAGGATCTCGATCACTCACAATGCTGGATGGTACGCCATGCAATCTAACAATCTCTCTAACATAGACTGAAGCAAGCCATGGAGCGGTCCTCTTACTCTTTACGGGTATAAAATGGGCACTCTTTGTAAGTCTGTCTACCACAACCCAAATTCCCGTATTGCCCTTCCTCGATCTCGGTAACCCGTCGATGAAATCCATCGAGACACTATCCCACTTCCACTGTGGAACTTCCAATGGGTGTAGCAACCCACCGGGTTTCCTTTGCTCCACTTTAACTTGTTGGCACACTAAGCATCTAGCCACATACTCGGCCACATCTTTCTTCATACCGGCCCAAAAGAAAACTCTCTTCATGTCTTGGTACATTTTGTCTCCACCGGGATGAATAGTCATTCTTGAACGATGTGCATCATCCAAAATAGCCTTCTTCAAACCCTCATCTTGCGGTACACAAAGTCTACCGTCTCTATGCAACCATCACTTATCATCTATGGTGTATCTACCCAAATGGCTGGACGACTCCCCTCTTATAAGCTTCTCTACCAACACAACCAACTGTGGGTCGTCTCGCTGAGCCTCGCCAATCCGTCTCAAAAGAGTAGGTCTAACCTCCAAGGATGCCAACAAACCAGGTACAAAATCAACAGAAGGTCTGAAGTCAAACAAAGAAAGAAACTCCAAGCTTCGTCGTTCCACGAACAATGGACTCAAAGATAGCCTTTTTCTACTTAAGGCGTCTGCCACCACGTTACCCTTACCAGGGGTATACGCTATCTCGAAATCATAGGATGCTAAGAACTCCATCCACCTTTGCTGTCTTAAGTTTAAATCCTTCTGAGAGAATAAGTACTTCAATGATTTATGGTCGGTGAACAACTCGAATCTCTCACCAAGAAGATAATGGCGCCAAGACTTAAGTGCGAAAACAATCGCGGCCAACTCTAGATCATGGGTAGGGTAATTCTTCTCATGCACTCTCAATTGTCTCCCTCCATAGGCTATTACCCTTCCCTCCTGCATCAAGACTGCGCCTAATCATGTTCCACAAGCATCGGTATAAACAACAAACGGCTTACTCCCATCTGGAAGCACTAAAACTGGAGCGGTGGTCAAAGCTCTCTTTAACCGTCGGAAAGCATCATCACAATCTACATCCCACGAGAAAACCAGATTCTTTTTCGTCAAGCGGGTTAATGGGGCTGATATCTTCGCGAAGTCTTTGATGAACTTCCTATAATATCCTGCCAACCCCAAGAAACTTCTTACCTCGGTAGCATTTCTAGGAACTTTCCAATCCTGGATAGATACTATCTTTGCGGGATCCACAGCTATCCCTTCCTTAGAGACCACATGCCCTAAGAATCGCACTTCTCTTCTCCAAAAATGGCATTTAGAGAATTTAGCTTTAAGACTATGCGCTCGAAGAGTCTCCAACACTTCCTTGAGATGTAAGGCATGCTCTTCTTCATTCTTGGAAAAGACCAAGATGTCATCCACAAAAACTACTACAAACTTATTCAGATACTCTCTGAACACTCTACTCATGAGATCAACAAAGTATGCGGGGGCGTTTGTCAACCCAAATGGCATCACTAGCCACTCATAAAAACTATCCGGAGTCCGGAAAGCAGTCTTCTCTATACTGTCCTCCGCCACTCTTAACTGATGAAACCCTGTAGCTAAGTCCATCTGCGAAAATACTGACGCGCCAACCAACTGATCAAAGAGATCATCTATCCTCGGTAATGGGTGTCTATTCTTCTTCGTGAGCTTATTAAGTTCCCTATAATCCACACAAAGTCTGAGGGACCCATCCGCCTTCGTGGCAAACACTACTGGAGCTCCCCACTCCGATATACTTCGCCTTATGAACCCCTTCTCAAGCAACTCCCCTACTTGCTTATGAAGTTCTCTTCTCTCACGAGGAGCCATGTGGCGTACTGGCAAAGACACTGGTTTGGCATTATCCACCAAATAAATTCGGAAATCTATCTCCCGCTTCGGAGGCAAACCCTTTACTTCTTCAAACACATCCGGATATTCCCGGACTACTCTGACAGAACACAAACTTTCGACCGAAGCATCGAGCGATTCAAGATAACTTAGCAAAACAGATTCCATGGGATTGCAAGAGATCTCGAGAGTGTTACCCAAGCGGGTCATGAGCCTGACAACTCTCCTTTCGCAATCAAGAACGGCACCATTACTGGATAACCAGTCCATGCCCAAGATCAACCCATAGCCCGTGAAGCCCAATACAAAAGCATCACATCTAAACTCAACGCTAAGTATAGAAATCTTCAAACCCAAACATATCATAGACAGATATATGGAGCCCCCAATTGGGTTTGAGACAACCAAGGGATCATCAACTAGACTGGTGTCTAAGTGCAGTGACTCAACTAACGATGATGAGATAAAAGAATGCGATGCGCCAGAGTCAAACAAAGTACGAACTGGATGATCAAACAGAAAAACCAGACTTTCAACGGAAATAGTTCTACCTCTCTGCTGAATCGGTGGAACTGAGAGAACCTGAACTTGCCCCCCTGACTGAGGTGGTGCTATAAGAGCTTGCACCTGGCCTCCTGAGGTAGACCCCGTCTTCTGCCCCTTCTTTGGGCAGTTTTTCACAAGATGCCCTGCTTCACCACAATGAAAGCAACCGGTCTTCTTCTTTTTGCGACAATCCTTACTGAGGTGTCCTGGTGTTCCACAATTGAAGCACTTCTTCTTCGTCTTCTTTTTGTCACCATTGCCTTTTCCGCCCTTGCCTTGTTGTTGCTGTTGCGGTTTCTTCTGATCCCCCTTTTTCTCTGGTGCCTTAGAATTCTTATCATCCTCATGCATAAGTGCCATGTAGACAAGCTTCTCAAAAGTGGCCCCCATAGGAATGTGAGTCATAGCTATTCCTTGCAATGGTTCGTTCAAGCCTCTAACGAACCTCAAAGCCTTCTTCTCCGGTGTATTCACCAACTCTATGCCAAACCTTGCTAATTGATTGAATTTGTTGACATATTCTTTCACCGTGAGATTCCCTTGCTTCAAATTCAAGAACTTCTCCATAAACAGATTCTCTTCCGCCCTTGAGAGAAACTTAGCCCCAAACCTTTGCTTAAAATCTGCCCAAGAGTCAACAGGGCGTTCTCCATTAGTGACCTCCCACCAGAATGAGGCCTCTCCCTTCATTAACCAAGCCGCCAACTTGACTTTCTTTCCCTCTTCCACTTCAAAGATATCTAGCAACTCTTCCACTTCCTTAAGCCAATCTCTAGCCTCTACGAAAGTCTCTGAACCAAGAAAAGGTTTTCCTCCTATAGCCTTGAACTCCTTGCAAACCTTAGCAAAATTATCCACTCTAGGCTGAGGAGGAGGAGCGGTTGTCTCTGGTGTAGTAGCATTGGCCGGACCCGCAGCCGCGGCCCTAGCCTCTTGCAACCTCCTATACCATAGTGGTATAACTAAACCCTCCGGGATGTTAAGATCTTCAGCCATGCTGAAACGAAAGAGGAAAGATTCAAAAAGGAGATTCCGAAAGATAAAGATATGGCTATTGGGGATTATGCTTTTATTTTTCAAAAACTTTTCTTTTAAAAGACATGTTTTTGAAAATACTTTCTTCGAAAATACTCTTAGAAAATAGTTTTTTTCTAAAAAAATTTATCTGTTCTGGTAACCTTAAGCTCTGATACCACGTGTAACACCCCACTCCCGCTATGATCACTCACAAAGGGAATGCCATAACATCGGTGGAGTATTTTAGTGAATATAGAACAGAAAAATTACAACAAGACAGATATAAATAGTACTTGGAATTTTAAAACATCATCTCATAACAGCGGAAGTAAAACATGTCTGGTTACATCATAAACCCATAATAAAAGTCAAGTACAATATCCATCAAAATAAAGAAGTACATAATCCCACTCTCATACAATAGCCAAAACAAAAGAAAAGATAACTGGATAACTGGAGCTTTACATCTACCCAAGCTCCTAAAGACTGGAACAGCAATCCGATCAAGCTCCACTACTGCTAGGATCCACCACAGGACCTGAGGGTTGGGAAAAAGATAAAAACAACGGGGTCAGACATAAGTCTGAGCGAGTCCTATAACTTTAACAATACAATCGTTAAAGTAACCAGAGAAGACATGAATTGATATACGGTAACATATAGGGATGAATAGCTACCCTAAGCAATCAACTAAACTAAGATAAAGGATAAAGACGCATCTACCCTTCCCAAGGTATATTACTAAACTGCACCACACCAGTCGTTCCTAACTTAAAGGTTGATCCCACCCAAGGACTTATAAAATTTACTAATTAGTACCTGCGTACCCCTAGGTGACCAAGTAGGCGCCACGGGGCCCTACAATCCACTAGGTGTACACACTACTTCCCATTCGATCGGCTCCCTAACGTAGATACCCGTGCTGGCCCCACCGTGGGATGTATCATTCCCCAATGTGGCAACCTGATGGAACTAAAGGTGCACGGCTTATATCTACTCGATGCAACAACGGCTTACCTACCAGCCCGGGCCCACTCACGCATATGAAGCCCGTTGGACTTGCGTTGCCACCGCTAACCCGTTTGCCTCTTACAGTCAAGCCCAGTATGCGTGTCCCGTCCTCGACATGGGTCGAGCCCACAAAGATACGTATGGGTTACTGGTTGAAATGGGCCTCCACAAGCTACCCACCTAAGCTTGTCCCTTTTTCTAGTATATCCCACTTAACCCTTTAATCATGTTTTAATTACATGTTCCATTTTGGTTAAGTATTCTAATCGTATTTTCTATTGCCACCCAAGGCAACCACTAGATTTTCTCATGCCACCCGAGGCACCCACTTAACCCCTCATGTCCCTCTACATGCTAATATGGTTAAGTGTTTCTTAATTAATTAATTAAGAACGTAACCTTTGTAAAGACCTCTCACATTAGACTGTCTTTTATGACCGCTGGTTAAGCCGGTTGGGTCCGGGCAGCCTTATGTCATAACAGAGTCTAACCTCGTGTCTTTACATTAATTACGTATTTAGTTTGTGCCTAAGACCTCTCACATTGGGCTAACATTTGTAGCAACTGGTTAAGCCGGTTGGGTCCGGGCAGTTTTACGCTACAACTGAGTCCAACCTCGTGTCTTAGTCAATTAATTACACCTAATTAATCACCCTCATAATTTTATATTAATTATCCCTAATTAATCAAGTTTTCTTAACATGGGTAGACCTAACTTAATAGGTAAATTCCCATGGGGTAGACCTAACTCAATAGGTAAATTCCCAACACATAGTATGGGTACACCTAACCAAATAGGCAAATTCCCATACTATGTTTATTTATTTTGTGTTATGCATAATTATATTAATTTCACACAATCTTATTAACTTATGCATTTAATTACCCCATCGTTCCCACGTAATTTCGTTCATGATATAACACATATAAAAGGTGTCAACTTGCATATGAATGAACATGTTTCAAAGGTGCCATCTTGCATATTAACAAACACATAACTTGCATATGAACTTGCATAACATGTCACATAACTTGCATATAATATGTCACATAACTTACATATTCATTTTGCATAACAAACTTGCATATTAGCTTATAGACTTGCATAATGTGTCATCATGAACTTGCATATTAATAAACATGTAACTTGCATATTTACATACATGTAACTCGCATATTAACAAACATGTAACTTGCATATAAAGAAACATGTAACTTGCATATTTACATACATGTAACTTGCATATTAACAAACATGTAACTTGCATATTAACAAACATGTAACTTGCATATTTACATACATGTAACTTGCATATTTACATACATGTAACTCGCATATTAACAAACATGTAACTTGCATATAAAGAAACATGTAACTTGCATATTTACATACATGTAACTTGCATATTAACAAACATGTAACTTGCATATTAACAAACATGTAACTTGCATAGCATATTACCATGAACTTGCATAACATGCATATGATTACATAGCCCACAACTTGCATATTTAGCATCATGCAAACATAACATACATCATATTAAACTTGCATAAGCTTACATACTCAACATGCATAAACATAAGATTAATGCTAACATCATATCATATGATTCAAAGCTCATTAACCCACATACAAAACCATAAATCTCATCACATCTCATCTAATTAGTTTACCAAAAGATCATCAAAGTGATAGAGACTCACAACTAGCAACTTTGAACACCAAATGAAGAAGATTAAGATGCTAAGAAGGGATTAGAAGTTGATTAGAGAGTGATTAGTATGCAACCCTCTTCATAAAATTAGTGGAGGCCATGAGAGCTAGCATTTTGCCATAGTTTAGTCACTAGGTTTAATTATGAATGAATTAGGGTAGGTTAGGGTCTTATTTATAGATTAGGCAAGTGTTTTAGGCCATAGGATTAACCCTAGATTCAATCCAAGCCATCAAAGCATGTCTTGGGGAAGAAGTCAAGTGTAGGAACCATCTAGGGCCTTTAGATTAAAGATGGACCATGAGAACCATTCAAATGCAAAATCTGCACTTGAGCGAATCGGCCCACGGGTTGACAGCCAAACACCCTGGATTAACCCCTAGTCGACCCAGCGGGCTCGGGTCGACTTCAAAAATCGGCCGGTTCGGTTATTCCCCTCTCCCAATTCGCTGTTTTGAGCATTTTTGCATATTTATTTATTAAATTTTCAATTATATATATATATATATATATATATATCAATATATATATATATATCTACACAACCCATTTCACTTAATTAAGTATACTTTAATTTGGGAATTTTCGTGAAACTTCGCGAGGCCATATCTTGGTCATACGGACTCCGATTTTCGAAAACTCGGACTCTATTTCGCGTATTTTTCCGAGACGAACATAATGGCATAGCCCGTTTCCCTTGATTCCCATTTTAGAATTAAATTCTGCCTCGATTTATGTTATTACAGGTTATTGAAAATACGGGTTGTTACATTCCCATTGACAAGTTAGTGACCTACAGGGTCGTCCGTATAATGCTTCGAAGGGTGGTAGGCCAATGCTAGCTTGATAACTGTTGTTATTAGCAAACTCTACTAAAGGAATATGCTCTTCCCAAGTCCCTCCGAAGTCTAGGATACACAGCCTCAAATGATCCTCAAGAATTCCGTTCACCCTCTCCGTATGTTCATCAGTCTGAGGATGATAAGTGGTGCTTAAGCATAACTGCATACCTAATGCTTCCTGCAAACTCATCCAAAACTCACTAGTGAAGTTGGGGTCAAGATCGCTTATGATGCTGGAAGGTACTCCATGAAGACGGACTATCTCACGAACATAAATTGCTACCAACCAAGCTGTCGTCCTCTAACTCTTAACTGGAATAAAATGAGAGCTCTTAGTAAGTCTGTCTACTACCACCCAAATGCTGGTGCTGCTTTTCTTTGATCAAGGCAAACCATCTATGAAATCCATAGAGATGCTCTCCCACTTTCACTGTGGAACCTCAAAGGATGAAGTAAACCACCGGGCTTCTTTTGCTTAGCTTTGACTTGCTGACAAACTAAACATTGATAAACAAACTCTGCCACATCCTTCTTCATCCCAGCCCAAAAGAAACCCTTTTCATGTCCTTATATATCTTATCACTACCTGGATGAATGGTCATCTTAGAATGATGGGATTCTTCTAGGACTGTCTTTAGCAAACTTCCAGTTTGAGGAACACAAAGCCTTCCATCTCGTCCCAACCACCCTTTTTATTCTATGGAATATCTATTGAGGTGACTGGAAGTCTTCCCTATACCAAGCGTATCCTTGATATCTGAAATCTGTGTATTATCTCGCTGCGAAGCTCCTATTTGGTCCATAAGAGTAGGTCGTATCTCTAGCGATGCAAACAAACCAGGCAAAAGATCGGTGGAGGGTCTAAAGTCAAAAGTTGATATAAGCTACAAACTTTTCCTTTTCACAAATAGAGGACGTAAAGTCATCCTCTGTCTACTCAGTACGTCTACTACCACATTACCCTTTCCAGGGGTATAAGCAATCTCGAAGTCATAGGATGCTAACAGCTCCATCCATCTTTGCTGCCTCAGATTAAGATCTTTTTGCAAAAACAAGTACCTGAGAGATTTATGATCAGTGTACAACTCGAACTTAACTCTAAGCAAATAATGACGCCACATATTAAGAGAGAATACTGTGGCGGCTAGCTCTAAATCATGGGTTGCGTAGTTCTTCTCATGAACTCTTAGCTGTCTTCCCCCATAACATACTACACTTTCTTCTTGCATCAGAACCGCGGCAAGCCCTGTACCACATGCATCGGTGTATATTGTAAAACACATCAGGCAAGGTCAAGACCGGGGCTGTTGTCAGAGCACTTTTTAATTGTAGGAAAGAAATATCACAATCTATATCCCATGAAGCGCCAAATTCTTTTTTGTCAGCCTAGTGAGTGGGGATGATATCTTTGCGAAGTCCTTAATGAACTTCCTATAGTAACCTGCTAATCCCAAAAAGCTTCTCACCTCTGCTGCATTCTTTGGAACCTTCCAATCCTGCACTGCAACCACCTTTGCAGGATCTACTGCTATCCCTTCTTTAGAGACCACATGTCCTTAAAATCTCACCTCTTTTCTCCAAAAATGGCATTTGGAGAATTTTTCCTAAAGTTGATGTGCACAGAGAGTTTTCAAAATTTCCCTTAAATGTTGGGCATGCTCTTCCTCACTCATTGAGAAGATCAAGATATCATCAACAAAAGACCACGACAAATTTATTTAGAAACTCCCTGCTCATCAAATCAACAAAATAGGCGGTGCATTCGTCAACCCAAAAGGGATAACCAGCCATTCAAAGAAACCATCTGGAGTCCTAAAAGAGGTCTTATCTATACTGTCCTCGGCCACCCTCAACTGATGAAAGCCCGTGGTCAAGTCTAACTGAGAAAATATCGAGGCACCAACAAGTTGATCAAACAAGTCATCTATCCTCGGAAGTGGGTGCCTATTCTTCTTGGTGAGTTTGCTGAACTCTCTATAGTCCACACACAAACGAAGCGAACCATCCGCCTTAGTCGCAAATACTACTGGAGCACCCCATTCAGATATGCTTCGCCTAATAAACCCTTTCTCAAGTAGCTCCCCTACTTGTTTGCTAAGCTCCCTCCTTTCCCTTAGATCCATATAGCACACTGGTAATGCAACTGGCTTTGCATTGTCCACCAAATATATACGAAAATTAATTTCACGCCTTGGGGGTAAGCCCCGTACCTCATCAAAAACATCAGGATAATCCCGGACTACTGGAACAGATTGCAGATCATCGATAGATGCATCAAGAGACTCTAGGAAACTAAGCATAACAGATCCTTGTGGGTCACAAGAAATCTCGAGGGTCCTCCCATGACAAGTCAGAAGCCTAACCACCCTCTTCTCACAATCTAGAATGGCACCATACATGGCTAGCCAATCCATCCCTAGAATCAACGTGTAGCCCATAAAATGGAGAACATATGCATCACAATCAAACTCGACGCCTAAGATAGATATTCTCAAACCCCGAAAAATCATAGACAATTGAGCTGAACCACTAATGGGGTTTGAGACTACAACGGGATCCACTAACATACTAATATTTAAGTGCAGAGATTCAACCACATAACCAGATATAAATGAATGTGAAGCGCCAGAATCAAAAAGAGTTCTAACAGAATGACTGGGAAGAGAAATCAAACCTTCCATCCTACCTTTATCTGGAGAACTGATCGCGAGAGCATGCACCTGCCCTCCAGAAGCTCCTGGCTTTGACCTTGTCCTTATAGTCCCTGTTTCTTCGGGCATTCCCTAGCAAAGTGTCTGACCTCTCTACAATTTAAGCAAGCATTCTTCCTTCTTTTGCAGTCCTTAACCAAGTGAGCTTCTCTCATCCACAGCTGTGATATTTCCTCTTATCCTTAGCCTTGTCATTCTTTCTGCCTTTCTTCTGTTGTTGTTGCTGTTGTCCTTTCTTGGCCATGCTTTCTTATTTTGCGTTGTTTCCTCAGCCTTAACTTCCTTCTTCTCTCCTTTGTCTTCCTCGTGAATCAAGGCCATATCAACTAGCCTTTCAAAACTTGCTCCCATTAGGATATGGGACATAGCTAACCCATGAAGGGGTTCATTTAGCCCTTTATCAAACCGCAAAGCTTTCTTATGCGGAGTATCTATCATTTCCAAACCAAACCTTGCTAGCTGGTTGAATTTGTTCATATATTCCTTAACAGTCACTTTTCCTTGTTTAAGCACCAAGAACCTCTCCATTTGCATGCTTTTCTCAGCTTGGGAAAGAAACTTCATTTCAAACCTCATCCTAAAATCATCCCATGTCTCCACCAGACGTCCAACTTGGGTAACTTCCCACCAGAACTAAGCTTCATCTTTTAGTAGCCAGGCAGCTAATTGATTCTTCCTTCGATCTTCCACTTCAAATATTACAAACAAGTCCTCGGTCTCCTTGAGCCAATTCCTTGCCTCTACGAATGATTCGGTTCCACGAAATGGCTTCCCTTCCATGGCACAGAAATCTTTGCAGATCTTAGCGAAATTATCTACTCTTGGAGGAGGGGGAGGAGGAACGACGAGTGCAGCTGGAGGAAGAACGTTTCTTTGGCCTACAGCAGGCGCCGTGGCGCTTAGATACCTACGGAACAAGCCTGGTACCGTAACGCCCTCTGGAATGTTAGGTTCCCCAAACATGCTGAAATGAAAAGGAAAGAGATTTGGACAAAGGATCGAAGGATATTACATATGGCTTTGGGGAATATGTTTTTTTAGAACAGACTTTTCTTTTTGAAAAATGCTTTCTTAAAACCTTTTAGAAAATAATTTCAAATATTTTTTGTCTAATCTGGTAACCTTCAGCTCTGATACCAAGTGTGATACCCCACGTCTGTTAATATCACTCATTAAGAGAATGCATTAAGTTTCGTGAAGCGTTATAGGTAAACAGACATAGAACAGTACAATCCATATATAAAAGATAGCAGTGGAATTTAAAATTTTATTTGAAACATAAATCATAACATCATGGTCCAAAATATCATAAGTCTGGAACTACATAAAAACCATTACAATAATATAAAGTAAAAAAATACATAAAAGAAAAAGCATAATTCCCCAAAAGAGACAAAGCCATAGTAATAAAAGACAAGAACTTGAGCAATACTTCAAAAGCAGCTCCAGGCAAGATGATAACCGAGTCCTGATTAAGCCTGAGTATTCCCACCCTGAGAACCTAAAGGGTGGAACGGAAGAAAGAAGAGGAAACAAAAAGGGTCAGACATAAAGTTTGGCGAGTCCAGTTACTTTTACCAAGTAAATAAGTAAAATAGCATGACAGACATATAAAGTGGATAAGAAAGATAACACCATAAAAGGTAGGTAAGACAAGGTAAACATGATAAAGTGTATATGCTTCTCTAAAGATTACTCTGCACTAATACTAGTATAACCAAAAATGATATGATCCCAACAACTATAAGATGGTAGACTTAGGAATACGTCCAGATGTACCCTAACTACTACCCTAATTGATCGGCTCCCTACTCCGTAGATACTCTGTGCCGCCACCACAGTAGGAGGTATCACTTCCTAAAGTGGCAACCCTTCGTTGATGTGCACGACCATACATACTGGTGTCCCGATCATCTTAGACCCCTCTACCCGGCCCATGCACGCACATGCCCCCGGTCGGTTTGCGCGGCCCACACCATCCTCCTTGTTTGGATCTCTTACATTCATCCCAGTAAGCGTGCCTTAACTCCGACCTAGTTTGGAGTACTCGTTTGATACCTATTAAGGGTTACTGACTGAAATGGGTCCCACGCAATATGATACAAGCTCTCCCCTTTGTCTTATATCCCCTCTAGGATTTCTACCGGTTATGCTTACCTAACAAGGTGTCTTTAATTACATAACCCTATTATTTTTACAAGTTGTGCTTACCATAGGGTGTCTTTAATTACATAACTTCAACATTTCCATAGGTTATGCTTATCTAATAAGGTGTCGTTAATTACATAACCCTATTAGGTTAAGTTTGTGTGACTACATATACATATTACCCAACCCCTCAGATTTACTTAACCCACTCGTTATTCAAACATATTTACTTAACCCCTATTCAAGTTCATGTTCATGCAATCCCTACGGATTCAACTAGGTTAATCATTCAAGGTTTATTACCATATTTTTGTTTATGGTCACAGTATGCTAGATCTCCCACATTAAGCCTACCATTTGTGGATGCTGGACATGTCGGGTGGTTCCGAGTAGGCTTATTCCACAAATCGGGCTTAACCTCGTGTCTTAGCATGTCTCGTATTTGTGCACCTAGACCTCTCACATTAGATTCACCACCTGTGGTCGCTAGATATGCTGAGTGGGTTCGGGTAGGCTTCCACCATAAGTGTAATCTAACCTCGTGTCTAGGCGTAGTTACAGTTTCTAATTACTGTCATCCTGGGCATTCCATTATTAGCCAATTTTACCTATGTCATTATAGGTTACAGGTTTCATGCCCCTTTTCCCCAAATATGTTCATAGTGAATTATATGTCCAAATTCATATACATATACATTATTCAAATTATGCCAATTTTCACCTTTTTACCAATTATGCCCAAATTCCCAATTCATAAGATATGCCCAATTTCAATGTTTTCCCCTCGTTCCCAAATTAACGTAATCGCATAATTTAGTGGCATGCCTAGGCTCGATAGTAGCCTGGCTATATAAAATAAAAGGGAAAGGGTGAAGGGAAGATGACAGCGATGATTATTCTAACAGAATTGACATAAACGTTTCATGGAATAATGTTAAGATGAACATAATAGAACATATTGGTGAACTTGTGATAATAAATGGGTCCTAACATAGTAGGGATGTCATAATAGGCATGATCAGATCTAAACTACGATATAGATGTCCAACAATTGACAAATCAAAAATAACCACAACATGATAGGTATAAGATGATTCTAAATAATAAATTTGACCCATAAAAGTAGATCTCACATGATAAAGGTTGAGATCCAAGTCATAGATAATTCAGAGTATCATGGGTTCACAAATTACAATAGATCTGATATGGTTCAGGGACTAACATGCATAGATCCAAATTATAGTCCTATCATGTTTACTTTTAATTATTTAAACCTAAAAGCAACTTGAAACTCATAGTGTTTGGATCTAGAACAACAGAAGGAGAAAAGCAAAGGTTGAATCTTGATCTACACTTCAATCTCTAAACTTTGATTGCAGAAGAAGAAAGAGTTTTGATTCAGTCCAGCCACCGGGAGCACTTAGGCCTCCATTGATTTTCAGTGAAGAAAACAAGAGAAATGAGCCTGTATTTATAGCTGCCAGCTCCCATAATTCGACTTGCCACCTCAGCACTAGGGGGGTCGACCCCCCCCCTTTAGGGTGTCGATGTAACACCCCGTAATTTTAAAATGGGATATAAGAGATAATTAAAGAATAATTAATTTTTAGAAGAAGAATTAAGTGAAACGGTCTGCGCTACTGCGTTCGTCTCATAATTTCGCTTGAGATAGAGTCTGAGTTTGCGTAAAACGGATACAGTATGAAGAAGTTATTGAGGTTGGAAGTTTGTATAAATAAATAAAATAAAATCAATTTAAATTCAAAAATATTCAAACAACCAAGGCGGAAGGAGGATACACGGAACCATCCACGTTTGGGATGTCTACCCGAGACCTGTTAGGTCGACAACAGTGTTGACCCGGACACTTTGGGGTCGACACCGGGGTGGACATAGGTGTCGACGCCCCCTTATAGGGGTCGACCCCATCGGCCAGATCTGGGCAATGAGGATTTTTGATGTGCTGGATGGACCTGGTGGCTTCTATGGTGATCTAAAGGCTCTAGAACACTCTCTACAACTATAAATTAGTGCCTAGACCTAACCCTAATTCATAATAATTCCTTATGATGCCTATATGCTGTTGAACTCTCAATTCTCTTAGCCCCAGCCTCTAAAACTTAAATCATGAAGTTCTTCATCAATAGTCACCTTTGAGGTTTAATCAACATCAAATTAGAAGATTAATTTTGCAACAACGACTCCATTACCTTTTCTTAATCCTAGTAATGTAAGTTCAGTTACTCTTCAGATTTAAATACCTAATTGTTATCCTGACATGTAATAGAGTGAATCTAGATCTATGCTTGATTATAAGTTAATCCTTTCGGATTTGTTCCTTCCCTTTTATCAGATCTATGCCTGAGATGTTATCTTATCTACTTATTCAGACCTATCTTTTGTTGTACATCGAATATGTAGTCTTCTCATGTCCATGTTGTTATTTTGTTAGATCTATCAGATCTATAATCTTTTTATGTTCATGATATTGTCAAGTCTATGATTCTATATGCCCACGATGTTATTTTTTTATCAGTTTATTTCAGATCCATCTTTTTTATACCTCAATTCTAACAGATCTGTAAACCTCTTAGGTCCATAATGTTATATTTGACAGATCTATCAGTGTAACGCCTGTTTTATGCCTACTTTCATTTATGTTCCTTCTTTCTTCCCCTTTCTTGTTTTTATTTTATGAGTACTAGGTTCATTCGGAACCTAGACTAAACTAGGTTATACGTGTGATTGGAATACGGGGGTATTGGGGAATAATCTATTTGGTAATAATGGAACATAATTTGTAACTTGTGATTTGGGGCATAATTGTTATTGTTGCGAACTTGGGCTAAATAGAAATATTAAATCTAGATTAGGCGTAAGCTATAAATTGGAATATTAATCTAAATTGGTCATAACTATTGGTCAGGACACCAAGCATAATGTATATCGTGATTTTGGGGCATGACGATTATTGCAAATTTGGGAAAATTGAGTGTAACTTATTTTGAGTAATACTTTGAATTTGAATTTGTGGGGCATAACTTGTAATTGACTAGGTTGGGCATAACTTGAGAATAGGAACATGATTAGTTTGGTGAATGTGGGATAATTAGTATACAAAAATCTAGGTTTGGGCATATATGACAAATATGTAAATTGACTAAAAGATAAACATGCCTAACTCGAGGTTAGAATGAGTTGCAGTGTAAAACTGCCCGGAACTGCCCGCATATCTAGTAACCGCAACAACACAGATCTAATGTGAGAGGTTAACGCATTTAGCCCAAAACCCGAGGTTAGAATGAGTTTTGCGATAGAAGTCTACTCGGAATCGCCCGACGCATCCAGTAACCGCAAACAACAGTTCTAATGTGAGAGGTTGGGTCATTAGTAAATTAATTAATGCCAATAAACAGACGTGTTAAGAATGGTAAGGTTAAGTAAAATTTAGAACACTTAAGTGAGCAGGGTTAAGTTAACCAATATGACTTGATGAATGAGTAGGGTTAAGTTAATAAGAAGCACTTAACCAATACAACGTGATGAATGAGTAAGGTTAAGTTAATAAGAAACACTTAACCAATATGACATGATGAACAGGTAGGGTTAAGTTAAAACAAGAGAGCAACACTTACCAATATAACAGGATGCGTGGAAGGGTTAAGTTAACACAAGGAGGCAACACTTAACCAATGTAACATGACAAGTGGGTGGGTTAAGTTAACTTGAATTGATTGATGACACTTAACCAATATAGCATGATGAACGCGTGGGGTTAAGTTAATAAGAAACACTTAACTAATGTAACTTGATGAACGAATGGGGTTAAGTTAATAGGAAATACTTAACCAATATAACATGATGAATGAACAGGATTAAGTTAATAGGAAACACTTAACCAATCCAACATAACGAGTGAGAAGGGTTAATAAGAAACACTTAACCAACATGACATGATGAGTGGGTGGGTTAAGTTAACATGAATGGACAACACTTAACCAATACGACATAATGTGTGGAAAGGTTAAGTACATATCGGGTTAGTGGGTAATATTAGTAAATATAGGCCCACAAACTTAACCCTTAAGTAAACATGTTTGAATCAGTGGGAGGGTTAAGTACATATCGGGTTGGTGGGTAATATTAGTAAATAAAGGCCCACAAACTTAACCAGTAAGAAACCCTAGTAACGGGGACTCATTTCAGCAGTAACCCACATAGATGTATCAAGGTACCCTGAAACTAGGTAGGGTGGGACACGATTACTAGGCTGATTATAAGTGGTCAAAATAGCGGCAGGGGGTACGTCAGTGTAGGTTCCGACGGTTTACGGGCGTGCAAGTACTCCAGAGTGGGAAAAAGCAGGTACTGGGTACTAGTAGTTACACACTGTGCATCTTGAATCGTGTCGGGTTGCTATCATAAGGATTGATACACCTTATGGTGGGGCCAGCACAGGGTATCTACACGCAAGAGAGGGCCGATTTACACAGACACATGGAACATTAATACAAGTAGGGAGTCGATCGATAGGGTAGTAAGGGTATATCAAACATCTTCATGGCAATTAGGTTGATTGAGGTAAGATCCTCATACTAGATGTACACTTGAAGGCTACCACAATTGCAGGGATTGGCATCATGTTTTAATATTATCATTTTACACGGATTACTAGTTGGGACACTAGCTAGGCGGTGCAGAGATATAAAAATTAGAATAACAAGGTAGTAGCGAAGCAGAGAAAGAGTAGAAGCGCATTCAGTTAATCTTGCCTTATCATATCTACACTAATCGTATGTTATCTTGTTATTCTTGTTATCACTGTATTGTCTTATATCCAGTTTATTCATGTCATGATGCTTTTGCCTATTTTCATGCTGAAAGTCACTGGACTTACCAGACTTATGTATGACCTAGTTAGTTTCGCCTCTTTTCTTCCGTCCCCCCCCCCCCCCACCAGGTAGTCAAGGAGGGAATAACTCATCTTAGTTTGGACCGTTTCTCTTTCCAAGCTTGAAGATTAGTCGATGTATTGCTTTGGACTCTCTTTTCCACTGCTATGGCTGGCCCATGTTTTACTGGGGAATATCATTGTCATTTTATGCTTCTTATACATTTGGAAGTTTCTGAATCAAGACAGAAGTTTTATGTAATTCTTTTAATTATGATTGAATTAATTATTGTAAAATCTTGACTTAACTACGTTGTTTATAAAATGACTTTATTTTTCCGCTGCTTTATTTGTTTGTCTTGTAATTTATCTACATCTTTTACCTATAATGCTTCACTAAAGTTAATGCATTCCCTCAGTGAGTGACATTAATGGACGTGGGGTGTTTCATTTGGTATCAGAGCTGAAGGTTACCGGATCAGATAAAAGATTTGAAAAATTATCTTCAAAACGGTTTTAAAAGAATCATTTTCTAAAGAAAAAGTTTTGTTTTAAAGGCATATTCCCCAAAGTCATATGCATTATCTTTTGATCCTCTGTTTCAATCCTTGTTTCCTTCTTTCCTGAGTCTCCGGGGCTCCTTGCTTTCTGGGAGGTAACCTCATCGTGGCATGGTTCCGTAGGATTAATGAGACTACGACATCTATCAAAAGGGCAAAGAAGTGCCCAACTTCCATCTATAGCCGCAATAGTTTCACCTACGGCCAATTTTCTTTCAAGCTTTGTAGGGTTTTCCGTGTGATGGAGGCAGCTTTCAAGAGACTTGTCAACAAGTCACACAAGGATGGCAAAGATGAGAATAAGGGGGTTTGTCTAGGGAACACAACCCAGCTTTGAAAGGGGCAGGTGAGTAAACCAGATGTCGTGCTAAAAGAGACAGCATTCTCCATTACCCAAATTAATTTCGAAGAGGGATTTGATTCTAGGGATTATGGTAATAATTCCAATCCAAAAAGGAGATGGTCTGGAAAGCGCTGAACAGTGAAGGATAAGATTGGGGTTTGAGGCATAGTATCTAGATAAGATCCATTCATTCCAGACAAAAGATGCATTACTATGGTATTTGCAGTTTCATCATTCATCAGTTTGAAACATATACAGGGACATCGAGACATGCTCGCTTCAGACATACTCTCCATGCGCCCTCTTCTCCAGGCACCCAATGCAGCAGTTCGGCCCAACATGGATAAATGCTTATGATACTTACCTATTTTGGCTTCATAAGACTTATGTTATATGTTTTCTCTAGCTCAGACTGTTTGTTTTCGCATGCTTATGATCTTTTGGGTTGTACTACTTATGACTGCTCTATGTAATATATCTATTTAATCCGTATTTGGGACACGGTATGTCCTAACCTCTTTGCCACTGGTTGGGCCTGTCAACCAGAATATTATATATTATTATTATTATTTAGCTAACCGGCTGTGTAGCCCCGTGCTGCACACCCGTCTTCCTAAAAAAACAAAAGATGAGAAACCCATGGATATGGACTTGGTTCACGAAGGAGGAAAGAATAGAAAAATCTAAGACAAGAGGAAGTGTCATTATTATGGTATAAGGGGTCATATAATTAAGGACAAGGGCAAGAACTAAGGACAGGATTTTCAGAAGGACAAGTGCATGCACTCACCACCAGCGTACCTAAAAGAGTGGTAGTAAAGTTTATGTTGAAAAAGTCTAGTTTTTATTTTGATCATCCTATTAGTACTCTTTTTATTTTAGCAATTCACATTCGTTTATATCTGCTTCCATAGTTAAGTCTCTGCATCTTAGTACTTGTATAATAGAAGATCCCATTATTGTCTCAAATCCGGTTGGTGGTTCGGCTCGTTTATCTTTGGTTTGTAAGGATGTGAGAATAACTATATTAAGTATTGAACTTAAGTGTAATGCTTATGTTTTCGGGTTTCATGGGCTATGGGTTGATTCTAGGCATGGATTGGTTAGCTAGTAATTGTGAAAGGAGGGTAGTTAGACTTTTGACTTGCCTCGGGAACACCCTCGAGATTTCGTGCGATCCTAAGGGATCAGTTTGGCTTAGCTACCTAGAATCACTTGATGCATCTATCGGTGATTTGCGATTCGTTAGAGTAGTCCATGAGTACGCAGATGTTTTTGATCAGGTTAGGGGTTTATCCCCTAAAATGCGAGATAGATTTCTGCATATATTTAGTTAACAACGCAAAACCAGTTGCATTACCTGTACGACACATGAATCTAAGGGAAATGAAGGGCTCAGTAACCAAGTAAAAGAGTTGCTTGAAAAAGGGTTCATAAGGCGAAGTATTTCTGAATGGGGTGCTCCGGTCGTTTTCGTTACAAAGGCGGATGGTTCACTTCGCTTGTGCATAGATGATATTTTGGAATGAGGAAGAACATGCTTTGCAACTAAGGGAAGTCTCTTATATCCTCCAAGCGCATCAACTTAAGGCGAAGTTTTCCAAAAAATGTCATTTTTGGAGAGAAGAAGTAAGGTTTCTAGGATATGTGGCGCCCAAAGAAGGGATAGCAGTAGATCCTGCAAAAGTAGTTGTGGTGCAAGACTGGGAGGTTCCAAGGAATGCAACAGAAGTAAGAAGTTTTCTTGGACTAGCGGGCTAATATAGGAAGTTAATTAAGGACTTTGCGAAGCTATTAGCCCCACTTACAAGATTGATGGAGAAGAATATAATCATCTTAGTATATACACTTAGTAACATGGTTAGCATCTGTTTATTTTCAAGAGATAGTTTTGGGAATGTTAGCATGACACGACAGAGGTTGTAGTGCCAAGTATACTATAAGAAGAAAAGGTGTAACGAGAGGCGATAGTGAAATGAGTTCCAATGTATATTCTGGAAACAGAAATTAAGAAGCTACACAAATCGTGAAGTTAAGACAGTCAGAGCAATATGGAGTGAAGCTCAAGAATATGCGACTTAGAAGACTGAAGACTAGATACGCGCATCATACCCTTTCTAGGGGGTATATCCTTGATCTCTCTTTTTATGTAAAGTTTATTTGCTAGTCTTTATCTTTTACGTATATCCTCTAGATCCTATCCTCAATCCTTAGGTAGAAGCCAATGGATGTAAACATGTGTTTGAAACATGTTATGTTTGGTGAATGCAAGCGGATGTAAGTGTTTTATAGTGGTTGCTCATGGATGCATATATACACATTAGGCATTAGATCGGCTCAGTCACTTTCATATTGCATTTTCATGAGTGAATTTTTATATATATGGGTTGAAACTTGATGTGATATCATATGGATGATGCATTTGAATTGATGGTTGTGCACTCATATAGAAGTTATAAAGTACCATAGGAATAATTGCATACATGTTGGACTCATAACACTAACATAATTCGCATTAAGGGGGTCAACTGAATCAGTGGACCGCATGATTTTTGCATTAGATAAGGACATATACACACTATGCATATAAACATGAAAGCATTAGAAATCTTTTAGGATAATGGTGCATGTGATTGAATGGTTGAGTAGATGGATGTTGATGGTAGGATACACATTCTTCTTGACTTGAAGATTTCGGGGACGAAATCCTTTAAGTAGGGGGGAATGTAACACCCCGTAATTTTAAAATGGGACACAAGAGATAATTAAATAATAATTAATTTTTAGAAGAAGAATTAAGTGAAACGGGTTACGCCACTGCGTTCGTCTCAGAATTCCGCTTGAGATAGAGTCCGAGTTTGCGTAAAACGGATACAGTATGAAGAAGTTATTGAGGTTGGAAGTTTGTATAAATAAATAAAATAAAATCAATTTAAATTCAAAAATATTCAAACAGCCAAGGCGGAAGGAGGAAACACAGAACCGGCCACGTTTGGGGTGTCGACCCGAGTCCTGCTGGGTCAACGCCAGTGTCGACCCAGACACTTTGGGGTTGACACCGGGGTCGACCGCCCTTGTATGGGTCGACCCCATCGGCCAGATCTGGGCAGTGATGATTTTTGATGTGCTGGACAGACCTTATGGCTTCTATGGTGATCTAAAGACTCTAGAACACTCTCTACACCTATAAATTAGTGCTTAGACATAACTCTAATTCATAATAATTCCTTATGACGCCTATATGCTACTGAACTCTCAATTCTCTTAGCCGCCGCCTCTAAAACTAAAATCATGAAGTTCTTCATCAACAATCACCTTTGAGGTTTAATCAACATCAAATTAGAAGATTAATTTTGCAATAACAACAATGATTCCATTACTTTTCTTAATCATAGCAAGGTAAGTTCAGTTACTCTTCAGATTTAAATACCTAATTGTTATCCTGACATGTAATAGAGTGAATCTAGATCTATGCTTGATTATAAGTTAATCCTTTCAGATTTGTTCCTTCCCTTTTATCAGATTTATGCCTAAGATGTTATTTTATCTACTTATTCAGACCTATCTTTTGTTGTACATCGAATCTGTAGTCTTCTCATGTCCATGTTGTTATTTTGTTAGATCTATCATATCTATAATCTTTTTATGTTCATGATATTGTCAAGTCTATGATTCTATATGCCAACGATGTTATTTTTTTAATCAATTTATTACAGATCCATCTTTGTTATACCTCAATTCTAACAGATCTGTAATCCTCTTACGTCCATAATGTTATATTTGACAGATCTATCAGTGTAACGCCTGTTTTATGCCTACAATCATTTATGTTCCTTCTTTCTTCCCCTTTCTTGTTTTTATTTTATGAATACTAGGTTCATTTGGAACCTAGATTAAACTTGGTTATACGTGCGATTGGAATACGGGGGTATTGGGGAATAATCTATTTAGTAGTAATGGAACATAATTTGTAACTTGTGATTTGGGGAATAATTGTTATTGTTGCGAACTTGGGCTAAATAGAAATATTAAATCTAGATTGGGTGTAAGCTGTAAATTGGAATATTAATCTAGATTGGGCATAACTATTGGTCAGGACACCAAGCATAATGTATATTGTGATTTTAGAGCATGACTATTATTGGAAATTTGGGAAGATTGAGTGTAACTTATTTTGAGTAATAATTTCAATTTGAATTTATGGGGCATAACTTGTAATTGACTAGGTTGGGCATAACTTGAGAGCTGGAACATGAGTAGTTTGGTGAATGTGGGATAATTAGTGTACAAAAATTTAGGTTTGGTCATATATGACAAATATGTAAATTGACTAAAAGATAAACATGCCTAACCCGAGGTTAGAATGAGATGCGGTGTAAAACTGCCCGGAACCGCCCGGCATATCCAGTAATAGCAACAACACAGATCTAATGTGAGAGGTTAGCGCATTTAGCCCAAAACCCGAGGTTAGAATGAGTTTGCGGTAGAAGTCCGCCAGGAACCGCCCGGCACATCCAGCAACCGCAAACAACAATTCTAGTGTGAGAGGTTAGGGCATTAATAAATTAATTAATGCCAATAAACAAACATGCTAAGAATGGTAAGGTTAAGTAAAATTTATAACACTTAACCGTTATAACATGTTAATCAGACAAGTGAGCAGGGTTAAGTTAACCAATATGACATGATGAATGAGTAGGGTTAAGTTAATAAGAAGCACTTCACTAATACAACGTGATGAATGAGTAGGATTAAGTTAATAAGAAACAATTAACCAATATGACATGATGAACGGGTAGGGTTAAGTTAAAACAAGAGAGAAACACTTAACCAATATAACAGGATGCGTGGAAGGGTTAAGTTAACACAAGAAGGCAAACTTAACGGATGTAACATGACAAGTGGGAGGGTTAAGTTAATTTGAATTGATTGATGACACTTAACCAATACCGCATGATGATCGCGTGGGGTTAAGTTAATAAGAAACACTTAACCAATGTAACTTGATGAACGAATGGGGTTAAGTTAATGGGAAATACTTAACCAATATAACATGATGAATGAACGGGGTTAAGTTAATAGGAAACACTTAACCAATCCAACATGATGAGCGAGAAGGGTTAATAAGAAACACTTAACCATCATGACATGATGAGTGGGTGGGTTAAGTTAACATGAATGGACAACACTTAACCAATACGACGTGGAAGGGTTAAGTACATATTGGGTAGGTGGGTAATATTAGTAAATATAGGCCCACAAACTTAACCCTTAAGTAAACAAGTTTGAATCAGTGGGAGGGTTAAGTACATATCGGGTTGGTGGGTAATATTAGTAAATATAGGCCCACAAACTTAACCTGTAAGAAACCCTAGTAACGGTGACCTATTTCAGCAGTAACCCACATAGATGTATTGTAACACCACACTTCCGTTAAGGTCACTAGCAAAGGGAATGCCTTAACTTCGATGGAACGTTATAAGTAAACAGAACAGAAATTTACAAGACAGATAATGTAGTACTTGAAAATTTTATAACTTTATAACAATAGAAACAGAATTGAGTTTAGTTACATCTTTCAAAAACCACAATATTGGAGCTCAAGTACATAAATATCGGTCTTGTACAAAAGCCTTCAGAATGCATAGTTTTTTTAAAGCCATAATCCCCAACATAAGCTGCATGGAAAGATAGAACCAAAGCCAAGCAATACTTCGAACACTTCAAGCAGAGAAAATCTGAATCAAGCTCCTATGTTCCCACCCTGAGAACCTGGGGGGAAACGGAAAGAAAAGAGGCGAAACAAACTAGGTCAGACATAAGTCTGGTGAGTCTAGTGACTTCCAGCATATAAACAGATAATATTATCGTGACATGTAAATAAAGATGGGTGAGAGATTACATCAACAGGAATAGCAGATATACTTTATGTTAATGGAAGGAACAAAATGATGTAAACCAAGTTATGTTCCTTACTTACTTCTTACTTTCTGCACTAATACTAGTATAACAGGGTTAGGTGTCACCCTAATGTCTAAACTGAAACAGAATCGAAACAGAATAATCTATACAGAAACAGAATGCTAGTAATGGGCCTTCACCACCTCAACAGACAGAAGGTACATAAGCAGAATACTAATAATGGGCCTTTACCACCTCAACAGACAGAAGATACGGAAACAGAATACTAATAATGGGCCTTTACCACCTAACTAATAGGCCTTTACCACCCCAACAGACAGAAGGTACAGAGACAGAAGCGGAAATGGAATCAAAGATGGAAACAGAATAATCCCTACCGAAACAGAATGTTAGAATTAGGTGTACACTAGTAATGGGCCTTTACCACCCCAACAGACGGTACCACGCAGAAATAGACAGGTGTTACCACCCAACGGAAATAAATGGTACCAACAGAAATAGACATAACTAAGTGTACCCTAAGTCCTACCCCAAGTGATCGGCTCCCTAATACATAAATACCCTGTATCAGCTCCATAGTAGGGTGTATCACTCCCTAAAGTGGCAATCTATTGGCACAAACCTATTTACAGATGTCACGGTGTCTTACATCCTCAGAGCAGACCTGATCCATGCACGCACATGACCCGGTTGGAATGCACCATCAACACCCCTTGCCATTACCAGAATGAACCGCTTATAATTAGTTCAATAAGCGTGCCCGGACCCCTACATAGCATGGGGTCAAAGTTTTGATACCAGAAAGGGTTACTGACTAATATGGGTTCTATACAACAGATGACACAAGTAATTCCCTCCTAACCTTGTGTCCCCAGACTAACAAATTTCAGATTACTAGTTCACAGATCAGACAATCAAGTTAACAAGTTTTCAGATTAACAGATCAGATGTACGGATTGAACAGACTTACAGACTGTCTAACTTTGTATTGGGCCTACAAATTCACGAAACGGGTTTATTAGATTCATCAGTCCAGTTGGTTTTAACCCTATCCACCCAGCACGTTTTTAGACACCACATTTCTCTTAAATTTGCATTAATTAAATATTAATGTATAGACCTCTCACATTAGGTCGGTAGCTTGTGGCCGCTGGATGTGCAGGGCGGTTCCGGGCAGACTTCTGCCACAAGCCAGACCTAACCTCGTGTCTAAGCATATTTTAGTTATGCCTACGACCTCTCACATTAGCCTGACAGTTTTCGGTTGCTGGTTAAGCTGGTTGGTTCCGGGCAGGCTTCTACCGCAAACAGAGTCGAATCTCGTGTCATAGCCAATTTATTCCAATACAGATTATACAGATATCAGACTAATTATGTCCATTTAACAGTTTAAACTTCTTTACAAGTTACAGCAGATTAATCTGATTTCCATGTTTTTACTCAATCTTAGATCGAGCCTACAGATTTTCGTACCCAAATTACAATTATTTAGCTTTCGATAGATTAGGAAACTCAACAAATAACAGATCTAACAGATTAGGCGATTCAACAGATTTAGCAGATAAAAGATTTAGCAGATTAGGCAATTCAACAGATTTAGCAGATAACAGTTTTAGCAGATTAGGCAATTCAACAGATTTAGCAAATAATAGATTTAGCAGATTAGGCAATTCAACAAATTTAGCAGATAACAGATTTAGCAAATTAAACGTTTCTAAAATTCTATTTACATATCTTGCTTAATCATAAATTAAGCCTAACCTTACATGACTAAATCATGGTCATAATTCATAATACAACATATGCCAAAATTTTGGTTAAGCTGTGCACAGTACAGAATATTCTCAAAAAGCCCCAAACAATATGAATTATGCTAAATTACAGCCTATGATGTCAAATATCCAAAAACCCATATTTAGGTGCATTAGTATTAATAGTTATCTTAATTTAAAATAGATCTTTATTCCTAAGTCACAAATTCTTCTTTTCTTTTCAATTCATAGATCGTGATATAAAATATTCCCAAAATCTAGATCTTAAATTTTAATCATGTATTATGCCCTTACAATCAGATCTTGCACTATAACATGCATTATATTCCAAATTCCAAGTCATATGCTATCATATAATAATTCTTCTTCCAAATCACAGTCTATCATACATAGTATGCACTGATTCCAGATCTTAATTTACAACCTATGATCTTTTCTCAAATCAGTCAAAGATCAGTCATGTCCAATTATGCATTATCCATTATTTTTCCCAAAATTTAGCGTTCGTGGGTTAATCTCTTACGAGATTTGGCACAGGCTCGTGGTAGCCTGGCTATAAACAAAAAGGAAGAAAAGAGGGAACATATATAGAACAGTCACAATAATATTAACAAGATAGATCCACATAAAAGTATGCATAACCTCAGATCTAGATTCACAAAAATGTCAACATAATTATTAAATTTCATATTTGAAAATAACTGTACTCACAAAAAGGGAACGATTCTTATATTCTGGAATCTGTATTCTGACACTGAATAGCACTCCTTTGGCGTAGACTATCGATTAGATTCGATTCTCTTTTAATTCTATTCAGATTGGAAGAAGATGCACTAGTCCTAGTTTTGATTCTAGCAGAGTAGCGACGCCATTTTTATTTTTAATTAGTATAGAGGCAGAGTATAGGCAGAATGAAATTGTGTGGAGAAAAATCTAGGTTTTGGGGTGTTTAAATAGGTTAGAGCTCATGAATCTGGTCAGAAAGGCGTCTAAATACAGAAAAATGCATCTGTCCGCAAATCTGGAAATAGGGGGAGGTCGACCCTTGTGTCGACCTGTTTACACAGGTCGACCCCCAGGTCGACCCTAGTGTCGACCTGGGTCCTGAGAGGGAATTTTCCATCCCAACACGGGTGTCTGTTTTGAATTTCGAAATCTGATTTTTGAATTTTGGGCTGGTTTTTTTTTTTTTTTTTACTGGTACTTCTGAAGGTCATATCTTCTTTATACGGAGTCCGATTTACGCAAACTTGGACTCTATTCCAAGAAGAATTTCAAGACGAACGCAATGACGTAACCCGTTCCCCTTAATTATTTTGTTACAATTTAATTTTTATCTGATTTGTTACTCTTATGTTCACAGAAAATGCGGGGTGTTAAATTCTCTCCTCCTTAAAGGATTTCGTCCCCGAAATCTTCATGTTAAGAAGAATGTGTCCTACCATCCAATCACCCATCTACTCAACCATCATCCACAAGCATCCATTGTCCTTAGAAAACTTCTAATGTTGTATGAACATATGCAAAAGTGTGTGTATATGTTCCTTATCTAATGCTAAGATCAGGCGGTCCACTGATTCAGTTGACCTCCTTAATGCGAATTATGTCAGTGCCATGAGTCCAATATGTATGCAATTTTCCTATTTGATACATATCATTTCTATATGAGTGCACAACCGTTCATTCATATGCAACATCCATGTGCTAAGTCAACCATTTTTCATCTACAAATTTGAAAAATGCACACACATCCATATGCAGTATGAGAGTGTTTTTGAGCCAATCTAGTGCCTAGTGTGTGTATATGCATCCACGGGCAACCACTAGCAACCACTTGCATCCACTTGCAACCATCAAATATAACATGTCTCAAACACATGTTTACACCCATTAGTTTCTACCTAAAGGTTGAAGATTCGGTCGATAGGATAAAGTCGAGTGATAGGAGCAAGTACAATTAAAACAAAAGCTAGGTTCCCATTAGACATCGGTTTAGGAGAATAACCCCCTAAGTATCAACCCCGAAGACCGAAATCAACATCAGATTAACACTCAGAGAATCACTCCCATAAACAAATGTCCAACTGGAAATCTACTTCACGCTTCGAATAAAAACCCTTAACCTTATCAGAAATATTCAAATACTTACAAACTACTGGTACAGATCAGATTATCAAATGATTCTTAGGTAACTAAACATGATAAAAACCCAGAATGTATGCGTCATAGTCAACTTAACGCCCAACACAGATACCCTCAAACCCCAACTTATTACAAACAGATGAGTCGTAACCCTCATGGGGTTTGAGACTATAGTGGAATCAGAAACAAGACTGGTATTAAAGTGCAGAGTTTCAATTATAGAATCAAAATGCCAGAATCAGAAAGAGTTTTTAACTCCACAATCAGATTAGGAAACTAAACCTTCTACAGAAAATTTTCCTATTTCTATCCTATCCACGAGCCTCAAGGGTATTCGCCTGCCCTCCAGAAGTTGGTCCTGCCCTCTGCCCTTGTCCTCGTTTCTTTGGGCAGTCCCTAGTCAAGTGCCCCATTTCTCCACAGTTGATGCAAGGGCCCTTCCTTTTTCTGCAATCCTTGTTCAGATGGGTCGAGCTTCCAAAAGTAAAGCACTTCTTCTCCTTCTTGTCTTCAGACTTCTCATCCTTCTTTTGTGTTTCCTCTTTGGGCCCGCCTTCTTGTTCTGTGGTCCTTCAAGCTTTTCCTCGTTCTTCTCACTTTTGGTTTCCTCTTTATGCATCAATGTCGTGTTAACTAATTTCTCGAAGGTAGCCCCCACGGGAATGTGGGACATTGCCAATTCGTGTAGTGGTTTCAAACCTTTAGCAAACCTTAGTGCCTACTTATGCGGTGTATTTACCAAATCTAAGTCGAATCTTGCCAACTGATTAAACTTGTTGACGTACTCTCTCACTGATAAATTCCCCTGCTTCAACGCTAAGAACCTCTCTACTTATAGACTCTCTTCTGCCCGTGAGAGAAATTTCATCTCGAACCTATGCCTGAAATCCATCCATGTCTCTACCGGACGCCCTCCATTTGTGACCTCCCACCAAAAAGAAGCTTCGTCCTTAAGCAACCATACCGCCAACTGTATCTTCTGCCTATCGTCCACCTCGAAGATAACGAACAAATCCTCAGTTTCTTTGAGCCAGTTCCTTGCCTCCACAAAGG
This sequence comes from Allium sativum, assembly GCA_030737875.1. Classification (NCBI taxonomy): domain Eukaryota; kingdom Viridiplantae; phylum Streptophyta; class Magnoliopsida; order Asparagales; family Amaryllidaceae; genus Allium; species Allium sativum. Next base: position 441,020,300 of record CM060912.1, read on the forward strand.
ATTCAGTTCCATTAAAGTTCTTCCCACCCATGGCTCGAAAGTCTGTACATATCTTCAGGAAAGTATTCACGCGCGGAGGAGGAGGAGGAACAGCTGCAGCTGGGGGAGGAGGGACGTTTGTTGGGCCCGCATCATTAGCCCTAGATTCTAGGTACCTCCTGAACCAGTCAGGTATCGATACGCCCTCCGGAAGGTTAAGATCCCCAGACATGCTGAAACGAAATAAAAGGAAAGATTCAAAACAAAGGATAGAAAGATAGGCTATGGCCTTGGGGATTATGTTTTTCAAAATAAACTCTACTTTTGAAAATACTTCCTTTTTAAACCTTTTTGAAAATAGTTTTCAAAAACTTCTTATCAAATCTGGTAACCTTCAGCTCTGATACCAAGTGTAACACCCCACTTCCGTTAAGGTCACTCGCAAAGGGAATGCCTTAAATTCGGCGGAACGTTATAAGTGAACAGAACAAAATTTTACAAGATAGATAAAGTAGTACTTGAAAATTTTATAACTTTATTACAACAGAAACAGATTTGAGTTTAGTTACATCTTTCAAAAACCACAATATCGGAATTCAAGTACATAAATATCGGTCTTGTACAAAAGCCTTCAGAATGCATATTTTTTTTAAAGCCATAATCCCCAACATAAGCTTCCATGGAAAGATAGAACCAAAGTCAAGCAATACTTCGAACACTTTAAGAAGAGAAACTCTGAATCAAGCTCCTATGTTCCCACGCTGAGAACCTGGGGGGGGGGGGACGGAAAGAAAAGAGGTGAAAGAAACTAGGTCAGACATAAGTCCGGTGAGTCCAGTGACTTCCAGCATATAAACAATATTATCATGACATGTAAATAAAGCTGGGTGAGAGATTACGTCAACATGAATAGCAGATACACTTTAAATTAATGGAAGGAACAGAATGATGTAAACCAAGTTATGTTCCTTACTTACATCTTACTTCTCTGTACTAATACTAGTATAACAGGGTTAGGTAACCCCTAATGTATAAACTGAAACAGAATCGAAACAGAATAATCTATACAGAAACAGAATGCTAGTAATAGGCCTTCACCACCTCAACAGACAGAAGGTACAGAAGCAGAATACTAATATTGGGCCTTTACCACCTCTATAGACAGAAGGTACGGAAACAGAATACTAACAATGGGCCTTTACCACCCCAATAGACAAAAGGTACGGAGACAGAATCGGAAACGGAATCAGAGACGGAAACAGAATAATCCATATGGAAACAGAATGTTAGAATTAGGTGTACACTAGTAATGGGCCTTTACCACCCCAACAGACGGTACCACGCGGAAACAGACTGTACCAACAGAAACAGACAGAACTACGTGTACACTAAGTCCTACCCCCAAGCGATCGACTCCATAATACATAAATACCCTGTGTCGGCCCCACAGTAGGGTGTATCACTCCCTAAATTGGCAACCTATTGGCATAGACCAATTTATAGATGTCACGGTGTCTTACATCCTCAGAGCAGACCGGACCCATGCACGCACATGACCCGGTTGGAATGCACCATCAACACCCCTCGCCATTATCAGAATGTACTGCTTACAATTAGTTCAGAAAGCGTACCCGGACCCCTACATAGCGTGGGGTCAAAGTTTTGATACCAGAAAGGGTTACTGACTAATATGAGTTCCATACAACAAATGACACAAGTAATCCCCCTCCTTACCTTGCGTCCCTAGACTAACAGATTTCAGATTAACTTGTTTACAGATTTCAGACAAAGTTCAGATTACTAGTTCACAGATCAGACAATCAAGTTAACAAGTTTTCAGATCAACAGAATAGATGTACAGATTTAACAGACTTACAGATTGTCAAACTTTGTATTGGGCCTACAAATTCACGAAACAGGTTTATTAGATTCATCAGTCCAGTTGGTTTTAACCCTATCCACCCAACACGTTTTTAGACACCACATTTCTATTAAATTTGCATTAATTAAATATTAATGCATAGACCTCTCACATTAGGTCGGTAGCTTGTGGCCGCTGGATGTGCCGGGCGGTTCCGGGTAGACTTCTGCCACAAGCCAGACCTAACCTCGTGTCTAAGCATATTTTAGTTATGCCTACGACCTCTCACATTAGACTGACAGTTTGCGGTTGCTGGTTAAGCCGGTTGGTTCCGAACAGGCTTCTACTGCAAAAAGAGTCTAACCTCGTGTCATAGCCAATTTATTCCAATATAGATTATACAGATATCTGACTAATTATGTCCATTTAACAGATTAAACTTCTTTACAAGTTACAGCAGATTAATCAGATTTCCATGTTTTTACTCAATCTTAGATCGAGCCTACGGATTTTCGTATCCAAATTACAATTATTTAGCTTTCAACATATTAGGCAACTCAACAGATCTAACAGATTAGGCGATTCAACATATTTAACAGATAACAGATTTAGCAGATTAGGCAATTCAACAGATTTAGCAGATTAGGCAATTCAACTGATTTAGCATATTAGGCAATTCAACTGATTTAGCAGATTAAACAATTCTAAAATTCTATTTACATATCTTGCCTAATCATAAATTAAGCCTAACCTTACATGCCTAAATCATGGTCATAATTCATAATACAACATATGCCCAAATTTTAGTTAAGCTATGCACAGTACAGAATATTCTCAAAAAGCCCCAAACAATATGAATTATGCTAAATTATAGCCTATGATGTCAAATACCCAAAAACCCATATTTAGGCGCATTCGTATTAATAGTTGTCTTAATTTAACATAGATCTTTATTCCTAAGTCACAAATCCTTCTTTTCTTTTCAAGTCAAAGATCGTGATATAAAATATGCCCCAAATCTAGATCTTAAATTTAAATCATGTATTATGTCCTCATAATCAGATCTTGCACTATAACATGCATTATATTCCAAATTCCAAGTCATATGCTATCATATAATAATAATTCTTCCAAATCACAGTCTATCATACATAGTATGCACTGATTCCAGATCTTAATTTACAACCTATGTTCTTTTCTCAAGTCAGTCAAAGATCAGTCATGTCCAATTATGCATTATCCATTATTTGTCCTAAAATTTAGCATTCGTGCGTTAATCTCTTATGAGATTTGGCGCAGGCTCGTGGTAGCCTGGCTATGAACAAAAAGGAAGAAAAGAGGGAACAAATACAGAACAGTCACAATAATATTAACAAGATAGATCCATACAAAAGTATGCATAACCTCAGATCTAGATTCACAAAAATGTCAAGATAATTATTAAATTTCATATCTGAAAATAACTGTACTCGCAAAAAGGGAACGATTCTTGTATTCTGGAATATGTATTCTGACACTGAATAGTGCTCCTTTAGCGTAGACTATCGATTAGATTTGATTCTCTTTTAATTCTATTCAGATTGGAAGAAGATGCACTAGTCCTAGTTTTGATTCTAGCAAACTAGCGACGCCATTTTTATTTTTAATTAGAATAGAGGCAGAGTATAGGCAGAATGAAATTGTGTGGAGAGAAAGCTAGGTTTGGGGGTGTTTAAATAGGTTAGAGCTCAAGAATCTGGTCAGAAAGGCGTCTAAATACAGAAAAATGCATCTGTCCACAGATCTGGAAATAGGAGGGAGGTCGACCCTAGTGTCGACTTGGGTCCTGGGCGGAAATTTTCCCGTCCAGTCCGGGTGTCTGTTTTGAATTTCGAAATCTGATTTTTGAATTTCGGGCTGGTTTTTTTTATTACTAGAACTTCTGAAGGCCATATCTTCTTCATACGGAGTCCGATTTATGCAAACTTGGACTCTATTCCAAGCAGAATTTTGAGGCGAACGCAATGGCATAACCCGTTTACCTTAATTATTTTGTTACAATTTAATTATTCTCTGATTTGTTACTCTTATGTTCACAGAAAATGCGGGGGGTACATCAGTGTAGGTTCCGACAGTTTACGGGCGTGCACGTGCTCCGGAGTGGGAAAAAGCAGGCACTGGGTACCAGTAGTTACACACTGTGCATCTTGAATCGTATCGGGTTGCTATCATAAGGATTGATATACATTATAGTGGGGCCAGCACAGGGTATCTACATACAAGAGAGGGCCGATTGACACAGACACATGGAACATTAATACAAGTAGGGAGTCGATCGATAGGGTAGTAAGGGTACATCTTACATCTTCATGGCAATTAGGCTGATTGAGGTAGGATCCTCATACTAGATGTACACCTAAAAGCTACCACAATTGCGGGGATTGTGATCACATTGTAATATTATCATTTTACATAGATTACTAGTTGGGACACTAGTTAGGCAGTGCATAGATATAAAAATTAGAATAACAAGGTAGTAGCGAAGCAGATAAAGAATAGAAACGCATTCAGTTTATCTTGCCTTATCATATCTACGTTAATCGTATGTTGTCTTGTTATCCTTGTTATCACGGTATTGTCTTATATTCAGTTTATTCATGTCATGATGCTTTTTCCTATTTTCATGCTGAAAGTCACTGGACTTACCAGACTTATGTCTAACCTAGTTTGTTTCGCCTCTTTTCTTTCGTTTCCCCCCAGGCAGTCAGGGAGGGAATAGCTCAGCTTAGTTTGGACCGTTTCTCTTTCCAAGCTTGAAGATTAGTCAATATATTGCTTTGGACTCTCTTTTCCACTGCTATGGCTGGCTCATGTTTTACTGGGGAATATCATTGTCATTTTATGCTTCTTATACATTTGGAAGTTTTTGAATCAAGAAAGAAGTTTTATGTAATACTTTTAAGTATGATTGAATCAATTGTTGTAAAATCTTGACTTAACTACGTTGTTTATAAAATGACTTTAATTTTCCGCTGCTTTATTTGTCTGTCTTGTAATTTATCTGCATCTTTTACCTATAATGCTTCACTGAAGTTAATGCATTCCCTCAGTGAGTGACATTAATGGACGTGGAGTGTTTCAATCGACCCATGGTTCGACACCCTCTTTGAGGGGTCGACTCCCCTGGGGTGGGAGATTTGCCGCCTACGGAATTTCAAATTTTGAATGAAAATTTAATTTTCTGATGAATTATATATATATATATATATATATATAATCCCCTTGCGTTTATGCAAAATTCAAACCTTCAAAACCTCTTCATACGGTGTTTGTTTTACGCAAATCAAATGTCTATCCTGAGCAGAATTTCGAGAGGGACGCAATGGCATAGTCCGGCCGTTTCCCTTAATTCTGAATATTTAATTAATTATTATTTAATTTATCCTCTTTAATGTTGTTAAAGTTACGGGATGTTACGCAGACTCACCCAGAGCTTTTCACGGGTAATTTTTCCTCAAATTAACGTTTATGGATGCATTGTGATTGCTAGATTGGATGTCAGGAAATAGATGCAACACCATTGCATCGCGCAGTCATATGGAAATATATGCATATTTAGGTTGTTCGCATACATACTGCATCACTTATTATACCTACTAGGGTATAGCTCACTTTAGCGGGCATGCAATTCAAAATCGTTGCGAGTCATTGATACTTATGGATGAACTAAAAATAATATGGGTGTACAACATGGATGTTTCAGGCGAGTTGTACTTTTCTCCCCTTAAACAGATTTCGGGACCAAAACTATTTTAGGGAGGAGAATGTAACACCCCGTAAAATTCGTAAGTATTGATAATATATAAATAATTAAAAATAAGCAATTAAATAGTAAGGCCAAAAAATGAGATTTTCAGCTTTAGGAATTTGTCTATGAATTTTTTTTATTTGGATTCATGGCGAAATTCTGAATCATTTTCATATTTAATATGTCAAAAATAGTCAATGTATGAAAAAGTTATGAACAAATAAATATGGACAATAAACGTAGAAAATGTACATATAATTAAATGGATAATATATATATGTGTTTGTGTCCAAAATATATTCAAATAAAGAGGGAGAATTTGAATTTTGATGAAGATAAGACCATAGGGACAAAGGATATTATATATATGGAATAAGATTAAGGAACATATTAATTAAAATAAACACCTTAGTAATGCACCTTTATTGGGTGTTCCAGCACCCAGGGGGTCGACTGCTCCGGTCGACCACCTAGCGGCTGGACAACCCAATAAATTTATGTGGTTTGGGTGTTTTAGAAGGATATATATGAATAACGGGGCTGGATTAATTCTAAGTAATCCAACGGCCTATGCTCACATGAGCAACTATATATAGCCCCTAATATCACACATTAGAACCCTAGCTATTTTCTTACCCCTGCGTCCATGTCGCCTCTCTACAATTACTAATTTCCTGAAAATAAAAGATTTGGAATTTCTTCTATTCCTCCAACCTTTATCTTACATCTTTCTATTCTAATTCATATAGGTTTAGTATTCTAGAATTTGGTGTGTATACATATATGAGATTCTAATACATGTCTCTTATATATATATATATATATATATATATATATATATATAATTAGGAGGATTATTGGAGCACATTTGATGCAAAGAATTAGCGTTAATCTTGATCTACTATGGATTTCTCTCTATTCTTCCTAGATCTGTGAGTGGAATATCGTTTACTTAGGCATATTCATATTTTTATTAGATTATCATGTTGATAGATATGCCAAGGAGGATTTGGAAGTCGATAATATAAATACCAAAACCCCCAAATCCTCTATTTTATATTTGCGTATGAATTGTCATGATTATTTGAGTTTTGTGGACTTTTGATTTTAACATTGGGTTAAAGATGAAAATAGATGTTTTTTTAGGAAGACGGGTGTTAGCGTGGAGCTACACAGCCGGTTACGCGTAGTAATAAGTAGCTAGAAATATAACTGGTTGACAGGCCCAACTAGTAGCATAAAAGTCCAGGCCAAGGAGGCCAACATAGCTAATGCAAGCTTAATACAAAGCAAAAATATACATCAGATAGCTTAGAACATAGCACATAGCAAGAGACTACAAGCCAAAATAGAGCAAAGCAGGCAATACTAGACCACGACAGTAATCAAGATGAAAATAGATGTTGCTACTATTGTTTCTATTTTGTATAATTGACCTTTATCAAACAATTGATTGTAACCTAAAAGGGTTTAAATTTGGATATTTCATGATTTGATTAGGTTTGGGTTCTATTTTGAATCCAAACGTGTTCATACTTGAAATATGTCAAATATAAACCTTTTTCTGTGCATAACACCAAAATGAGGTGAATTAAAAAAAGTGGAAATTATAAACATACATGTATAAGTGTATATAATACTCTATTTTTAATCTGGTATTGAAACTATTCCAATAAGCCTAGGATGCAAGTTGAAATTTGTATGTATGTATATTTTCCGTTCATGCTATTTGTTATATTGTTATTATGCCATCATGCCTAAGTTGTAGCGGTAAAAAGTAGAGAAAAATTAACTTGTATACCTTGATTTGGGAAAATTGACAATTTCCACCTCGTTAGAATGTTTCCTCGTTTATACGAGTATTTAGCGTTGTTACGCGTTATTACTATATTAATATAGTGTAATCAACGTAATATTAACGTAATAAATGCAATTAGGATAGAATTAAAATTTGAAATGTCCCAATATATAAATAGATATTAATTGCTTGTGTGTGCGTATATAGAATGGCTTTATATATATATATATATATATATATATATATATTAATAGTGACACATAAACACGGGGTTAGTTGCCATTTGTGCTGGAAGTCTGCCCGGAACTGATCGACAAATCCAGCAACCACAAGTAGGCCCAATTAATGTGATATACCTAGGTGTCATGGGTCATTCAAAAACTTAGTACACTAGACACAAGATTAAACCAACATATAGTAGAAGCCTACCCGAAACTGACCAACACATCCAGCATCTACTGCTATACGGCTTAATGTGAGAGGTTTAGTTTTTGTGTGTGTGTGTGTGTGTGTGTGTGTGTATATATATATAAGTCTACTGCATGTGAAAATAGGGTTTTATTACACCTTGAGAAGGTCTTAAGGGGTCGACTCTCTTTTTATCTAGTTTGGGTCTTAAGGGGTTAGGACTAGGATCCCTCCGAAGGTTTATTCCTTGGAGAGGAACTAATGTCATGAGACCCACCCTTATTAGATCTAAAGTAAGTTTTAGGGTCCTTCTTCTCTAAAAGTGTTTAGGCATAAATGGTAACATAGTAGGGTAGTTTACGGGGATGTCCACTTCCTCTAGAGGCTTGTAAGGGCATCACTAGGGACGGGATTGGTATATGAAAGATATGTGGCCATTGCATGCTCACCAACTGTATAATTGAAGTCTTAAACGAAATAGGTTTCCTACCGTAATATCAATTAAGTAGTAACGTTCCCAATACTACTTCTCATATTACAATTGAGAGTATATACTTAAGAACGTTAACGTATTACGATGGGGTCTTAAGGGGCTAGGGTCTACCTCAGGGTTATAAGAGATCATAAGAATCCACCCTTAATAGGGCCATAAGTGACCGAGAATGCCCGCCTCGTTGGGTCTTAACTCTAAAAATACTAATGAGCGATTGATATGGATATCCACTTTATTGGTTAGATACTTGCTGTTTGTATAAATCATGTGTGTTGCATAGATAAACTTTGACATATGTAGCTTACTAAAAATATAGGGTATAGACATTAAGTAACACCATATTTCAGTCACACCGAACTTTATATTTTGACCCCTCTCCTTAACATATCCAACAGGTCAGTAGATAGGGTAAAGTTATGGACGAAGTTATGATGCGACCTGAAGATGAAGACGAAGTCATTATGCTATTATTAGTAGTTACTGCCTTACTTCTTTTGGAAACTTGTGAGAATGATTAATTATTTGATTTACTCGTTGAATTGATTTAACTTTGACTGTTGTATTTCTACGGTTTTTAAATAAGTGGTACATCTTATTTCAATATTATATTTTCTCTTTGCACTGTGTGAAATTTCCATCCAAAGTATATGCGTATATATATTCTGTGCAAATGTAATTCTTATAGGAACCAATGACCCGTTTAGAGTGACTCTAAGTTTTGATGGACCTTTTCTAGGTCGAAATTTAGGCCTATTTCGATCGGCTAGTTACAACCTATTAGCGACTGGTCAACCGCATGTTCAAGGACCAGATCGGGAGATCCGTGGAGGTCTACGTAGACTATATGCTTGTAAAAACAAGGGTATCAAATGACCACGTCATTGATCTCTCTCAAATGTTCTGTATCCTCCGTAAATACGGCATGAAACTCAATCTCTTGAAATACTATTTTGGCCTTACATCGGGAAAACTCTTGGGTTCCAATGTCAATTCACGGGGCATCGAAGACTATCCAGATAAAATCAAGGCTATCGGGGATATCCAAATCCCTTGGATCATCAAGGGTGTTTAAAGTTTAAAAGGGAAAGTGGTCTCCTAAGTCGATTCATCTCCAAAGCTACTGACAAATGCATTCCCTGTTTCGACTTACTCGGAAAAGGGAAGCGCAACTTTACATGGACGATGTAGTTCGTTGACGCATTCCAAGACCTCTTGAATCACTTAGAGCGACCAACTTTCTTTTCAAAACCCATGGAACACAAATACTTAAATCTCTATTTGGCTATTTCTGTGTAGGTAATTAGCTCGGTGCTTGTGCGCATCGAAGATCGTGTCCAATGACATGTTTACTACATCAACAAGAGCTTGACTGAGTAGAAAAAATTATACGAAGCTCAAGAAGCTTGCCTACTGCCTATTGATCTCTTCCCAGAAGCTACGGCCATATTTTCAGTCCCATCCAATCAAAGTCTACACTAACCAGTTGCTACAAAAGGTCCTTCAACGACTTGAGGCATCTGGACGACTTTTGAAGTGGAACATAGAACTGAGCCAATTCGAGATTACTTTCATCCCTCGTCTGGCCATCCTCGGACAAGCCCTTGTCATAGCAGAGTTCACAATCCCCAAAGAGCTTCCTATGGAAGACAGTGAGGCTTTGAACATTCAATGGAAACTATTCGTGGATGGACCATCTATGAGTCAGTGTTCTGGACCCAAAGTCGTACTCATTACTCTTGAGGAATGCTTGCAATGTTACGCTTTGAATCTCGTTTTCCCTACCACCAACAATGATGTAGAATATGAAGCCTTGATTGTTGGACTCCGTATTGCAATCGAACTCAACATCAAGGGTCTCTAGATTTACTCCGCCTCACAGCACATTGTAGGCAAGGTACATGGCGAACATCAGACTAAGGGGGCATGACTCGCTCCCTACCTTGCTCTGGTCCATGAACTACTCACCAATTTCGACCACTACATCATTACGCACATCCCTCGAGAACAAAACGTGAAAGTTGATTCATTAGCCAAGCTAGCAAGCTCTAGGAATGCGCAACTCTTAGGGCTAACCCCAGCCGAAGTGCTCGACTCTCCGAGCATCGATCAGATGCAACTTGATTCATTTGCCACAGCAAAGATCGATCCCGATCCTGGGTCCTGGATGACACCGATAAAGAGCTACATACAACACAGAATCCTCCCTAAAAGCTACAAGGAAAGACGGGCACTCATTCGCAAGTCATCTTTCTACATCATTTAAGATGGAGTGCTTTACCAAAGATGATTCTCTATTCCATTACTCCGGTGTGTAGCCCACAACGACGCCGACCATAAGCTGTTGGAAGAGCATGAAGGCGAGTGTGGCGACCATGCTAGGGGGCAAAACTCTAGCAAGGAAGATTAGAAGGTATGGCTACTTTTGGCCCACACTCGACCAAGATGCCACTGACTACGCCCGCAAGTGCAAGATTAGAAGATATGGTTTCAGTCCTCGCTGGGAAGGTCCGTACATCATATAACGAAGTCTTGGGGACGGAAACTTCGAGCAAATGACTGTTGATGGTGCGAAACTCCCTAGAGCATGGAATAGTGAACACTTACTTCACATAGCTTTGTGTATACATTTATTGCTTTACAATAATGTTTTGCTTTCTTCAAGTTTAAGGCATTGTAAAGTAAAGGTCGTTATTGCCAAAGTTATTAGTAAAGATAATTTCAGATGTCTATGTCCTTGGTGTGTGTGTGACGTCCCCAAATCCCGTATAGACGGAGACAAGGGTTATCTTTGGAATATAACACAGAAACAGATAATAGCAGAACAGAATTAAATAAATACACCAGATAATGAACAATAGAATATACTAGATAAAAGTAATCATCAGAGTTACACAGTATACAGGATCTTACTTAGTACAAAAACAGTTCAGCTATACATAAATGTCTACAGCGAAAATAAACAAAATATGTACAATAGGAGCTGAACAGCATAAAAAGAGATAAATAATAGAATCCATCTTCAGCTCCAGCTATCCAGAAAGAACTAGCTAAACCTGAATACAAGGCTGCCCGTGTAGAAAAGGGGCACCCGAGTTTGAAAGTGAAACAAACTAAGAGTCAGTCATGGGACTGGTATGAGAAATTTCTCAACACATATATAATTTGGCTAATCACAGGACCATGCCACTTTCGTGGAACGGGTTTACTCCATTGGATAGCCAATGCTTTAAAACAAACCTTTCTTTTAAAAATCGCAATGCTTTTTATAAAAATGAAGCCATTATAAGACTCAGTTCCCATCACACAATGCAACGCAAACCGGAGGATAGAGTTTTACCTTATAATGGCCAAAATATGATTGATACGAATAAAACAAAAGCATTTGATATTATTACTAGTGTTTATATGTTTCAAAAACAATTTCAATCATAACTATCAATCATAGACGGCATGGGTACCATATATCATGTCGCCATATATATATATATACAATCAAAACCGCACAGTCACGTATTTGGAAATTGGATTTCCGTCATGAACCAAGGCAAAAGATAGTCCTTACCGAATTCGAGACAATCTAGCCCATGTCTCAGGGCCCAGACTCAGGTGGGCCCTTGGATCGTCAGGGCCGGTCCACCGATGTGGATTTTTATGCCTGAACACTATGTTTCTCCGCCCTTTGGGGCGTAAACGAGCCAACGAATGACTCCATCGGACCCGGATCGCCCGATCAAACCGAGGCGCCTCGCAACAGCAACAACCACATAGGTGAAAAGTATATAAATGTCAGGGCTGGTAGGTCACTGACACCACCCTAGCTAGAAAGAAACGCATGCCCTCCCTGAGGTCCTTCTCCCGTTTCTGGTTCATACCGGGGTGTGAGGCTCGCGAATTCACATTGTACACAAAGCTATGCCTCACCGGCGGCGCTTTGATCATCACCACAAGACTTTACTTTTCAACAGAAGCCCTGTTCATTTTCCACTTAGGCATGCCACACTAGCAATTCATGCCATGCGACTGATGTCCATCGATATACAACCTCTGAGCTCGTGCGTCTCAGAGAAGGGCGTTAAGCAAAGGAATAAATTCTCCGCCGCCAAACATACGTATATTTAATAGAGATCAATCAACACAGAATAAAATCCAATGTCAGACACACAGTCCATTTACAAGTCCGTTCTGGGTCTTAACGAAACCGGAGGCACTAAATACCTCGCAAACCCGTCGATCACCACGTACGTTCGGACGATCACCACTCATTATCCATATTTCGGGATGCCTCCCAATTAGGACCTCGGTTACCATCCAAACGAGGTGAAGATCTCCGGTCTTCGACCACCGTCTTCATCTTCGATTTCTTATCGTCGATTCAGTTATTCAGAATGGAGTAAACCCGATCTTTCTGGGAAACTCGCGTATATAATAAACAAGTGCAACACTAACATATACACGCATCATTTCAATTCATTAGTCACTAACCGTCAATCAGTAAGAGAACGATTTCCCAAATATTTACCCCGAAGGCCGAAACCAACATCAGATCAACACCCAGGAAACCATTCGACTTAGCCAACCTTTAGTTAATTTCTAAATCACATCCATATTGTTTATAATATTTTATAACGATTTATCGCTATTTTTATTTATTTCAAAATAGCCAATTATTCAAAACGACACTTCGGGCCTTAACGCGACCGTGGTGCTGTTTTTCTTCAGATTTGATTTACACATATCTGAAAATCTTACCGTTGGATCTTCACAAAAATTACATCATTAGAAAGATCTTTTCAAAACGAATCCAACGGTTCTAGTTTCGGGAAATATCGACGGTCGGATCTCCCGGTATAATCGTTTGAAGTTTCGATTTCAAAATACGAACTGCAGCGTCGTTATTCGATATATTTTAATTCTATGTATATATATATATATATATATATATATATATATATATATCGATTCTTCGATTCCAAAGATACTTTCTTTTCATACATTTGATAAAAATCATATTTTTATCTAACTGTCTTCTATTTCAACAATTCACTATTTTTAACAATTCGTTTATATAATAAAAATATGATTTTTATTGTAAAACAATTCATTTCAAAATATGAATACCATTCAACACATGAATTTCTAGTCAACGAATGAATATCTATTCAACACATGAAGGTTTTCTATAGTTTATATATATAGATAAAAATGTGATTTTTATATTTAAAACACGAAGACCATTCAACACATGAATTTCTAATCAACGAATGAATATCGATTCAACACATGAAGGTTTTCTATAGTTTATATATATAGATAAAAATGTGATTTTTATATTTAAAACTCGAAGACCATTCAACACATGAATTTCTAATCAACGAATGAATATCGATTCAACACATGAAGGTTTTCTATAGTTTATATATATAGATAAAAATGTGATTTTTATATTTAAAACACGAAGACCATTCAACACATGAATTTCTAATCAACGAATGAATATCGATTCAACACATGAAGGTTTTCTATACAACGAATAAATATAGTTTCAGCAAATGAAAATAATTCAAACACCTGAATATTATTCAAAATTTCGGCAGCATAACGGCAGGGTAGTTAAAACCGGGACCATCCCTAGTACGGCTCCTTGCTCTACCTTAAAACCTCGCGGTTTTTGACAATGAGGATCATGCATCTAGTTCGCACGCAGGCGGCATGTATATATTTATTTCATTTCCACAAACTAATCCTATGTGGTTTCAACCAAATATTTCTCAACCATAAATTGGTATTTTTCAACCACAATCAATCAATATCAACCACAAACAATCCCAAACAACCATTCGCTATCAATCAATTTTCACACCATTCACAATCAATAAATATTGTCCATGGTTTGTGGACGAGGAGCGTATATATATATTTATATATAGCAATTCGCTTCCATTTCAACACATATAATGTTTACAACGCATATATAACTTATACATCGAACGTACAACTTATACAACGCTTACACAAGAGGTGTACAACGCTTATATAACTCATACATCGAGTATATAATTTATACATCGTCGTTTTTCATATCGTTTATAAATTAGAAATCTCACATTGGGTTCCACTCCACCAAAAATAGCAGAAGGCTCAGAAAAATATGCTGTCTCTTCTAGAAGGTAGAAGACGTCCACCCGAGTCCACTGTCTCTTGTTTCACTGAATTTCGTCAACACACCAAAAAGATATGATTTTTCAAAGTTTGCAACGGTTTAAAGGTGTTAAAACAGCTGAAAATAAAACAAGCCGTATACTTTTCTGAAATGTTCAAAACTAGGTCACGCAATTTCGTGAAATCCGTAAATCGATAGCTCGATCGGCCTACGCAGTGTCGAAGGGGAAGGAGAGAGCTTTCAGCGCAGGGGGATGCGGTGGCGTTCGATCGCCTGAGGCGGAGGCGGCGCCTTGAACGCGATGACTTCTCGACGTCCGTTCTCCCAAACCACGCAATGAAAAAATCCAAACCTTATATGGATTTGAAGATCTCTCCTAGCTCTACAAAATCTTCAACTGGAGGAGGGGCTAATTTTGCGTGGATTGATCGGAAAATGAGGGTGAAGGTTTTGAACGGTTTCCGCCTTCGATCGGGGAGAGAGAAACAAGGGATTTTCTTTTTTTTTTTTAAAAAAAATCTGATTGGCCGGTGGAGGTTTAAAGGGGTTTTCTGACACGACCACCAATCAAAACCCAACGACTGTCGTCCCTAGCGTTTTATCCTCATTCCGAACACAATGGGATATGTTTCGTAAGCCTATTCGAATGTTTCAGCCATTTTTCCTTCAAATTAAAATATATTACATTCAATATTCAATTTGAACGGCAGGGTAGTCCCAACAAAACTAGTTTCGTCGAATTCTGAGACCGTTTGCAAAAAGGCCCATTTCTGGTCGATCCAATTTAACTATAATTGATCAAAACACGTTTTCCTTTGCCACGCTCACATACTAGCTTCAAAAATTATGAAATTTGAAACCTAGAAATATCTTCACATCCCGGATCCAACAAAAGTGGTTTCATCGAATTCCGAGGTCGTATGCAAAATGGCCAATTTCCCGGGCTATATAAATTCCATAGCGACCTTTCTGAAAATTCATTCGGCCATAACTTTTTCTTTCCGCTATGAAAATTCGATTTTTCAGATTCGTTAGAAAGGTATTCACTAACAGATTTAAATACTTTTAGTTTCGCTAAAATCCTTTTTGTTTTGCACCCGGTACAGTCCGACAAAGTTTGAATTCAATTTTTGAAACTGCAGCGCCATTTCAGGCCATGTTTATAATTATAATTAATTGTATTCGTTTTCAATTGTCGATTCAGACCCAGTTTTCATTGCTATTATTTAAAATATTTATTTTAAATATTTAAAATCCATTATTTTAGCCAATTTAAAAATTTTAAATTGGTTCAGATTTTCTGGGTCGTTACAATCTCCCCCACTTAAAACTTTTCGTCCCCGAAAAGGAACAAAGTCGAAAGTGGTTGGATTAATCAACTCTACGTTTGATTTGGCTTCAATTCTCCAACTTTTCAGTTTCTGAGAATTTTCAAATTCTTCAAAATTTTGGCTAACACTCGGAATTTTCGAAAAATTTCGCCATAACCTCCTTTGTACGGGGAGGGGTTTGGAAATTTATTGGGTCGTATTAGGTACCCAATAAATCCTAATAAGCATACACATATTTATAGTGATATATTCTGGTGTTTACAAGGGAGCATTTATTGATAATAACTCCAGAGAATAAATTCTCCTCACCCTGCCCCGTGTGGGAAATAAATAGTCCAAGTGTCGTATCTAATAACTAGAGAGACGTGGTTTTTGTCAACTCCAGACCCGTGTGGGGTTTTTATTAATCTGGCAATTTAATCGTTACAATTTAAATAGTCCATATCAGTCATCAGTTCAACCTGTAAAATATAGTCATCGCCATACAAGCCTCTCGCTCGTAGGGTAAATCTTCCACCTCGTCACACAAGCTCCAAATGCTTATGTGGTATATGATGAAGTATGCCTATCTTCAGAAGTATGCCGTGTAATGTAGTTCAAATTTAATTGTTACTATCCTATGGCGACGTTTATTATTTCACACAGAAAAACCAGCACTCCGCATCCAATGGCATTCACAGGAGTTGATATAATAATATTTCGCATCCAACTCATTAAGGTTTACCTATTTGTCGGGCACGCAAATAAAATCTTTACTCAACAGCTAATCCATTTACCTGTTCAAACATATATAATACACATGTATATATATTTCTATTTATTTTCTAATCAGTTCAATGTGTGATATAATCGAATAAATTCTAACATTATTCTATTGTTGATTAAATTAACTATCGTTTTAATAATTTAATTAAGCTAATTTACTATCACACAACACCAATCAACAATCAAATTGTTTTTAACTTTTCAAAACCATTTAAATTAATTCCTATTCTCCTTTTAAAATCATTCAGACTATAGAGTTAAAAGTGCACATCCATGGAAAGAAAATAACAATAGAATAGAGAATTAAATGGTGATATAAAGTATGGTAAATATACCTTGCACCGGAGTCAATCAGAGATATCCACTCGGCATCTAGGATAAGCTTTCTGAATGCTCTTCTCAGTTTCCCAAGTACATTCTCATGGATCTACACTCCACTGCACTTTGACTAAGTGAACCTTCTTGTTCCTCAGCTCTTTGGTTTCTTTGCCGATGATCTTTAGCGGCTCTCTTCTCACAGCTAATTCTGGAGTAATTTCAATATCCTGTTGAGCTGCTTCTTCCACGATCAAGTCTGGATCATGAACGTGCTTTCGAAGTTGAGATATATGAAATACATCATGGACTCCAGGCAACCAATCAGGTAATTTAACCCTATAAGTGAGAGTTCCGATCCGTTCCAGAATAGGAAACGGACCAATGAATTTGGGCGCTAACTTTCCAGTTTTACCGAACCGGATAACTCCTCTCATCGGCGATACTTTCAAATATACATAGTCGCCAACAGCAAAGGATATATCTCTTCTTCTCCTATCGGCATAGCTCTTTTATCGGCTTTGTGCAGCGAGTAATCGCTTCTTAATAAAATCGACTTTGTCGGCAGCATCTCGGATCATATCAGGACCCAACACAAATCTATTACCTGGTTCGACCCAACAAGCAGGAGATCGGCACGGTCTACCCTACAACGCTTCGAATGGCGACATTGTCAGGCTCGCCTGGTAGCTGTTGTTATATGAGAATTCAGCCAAATGTAGATGGTCTTCCTATGATCCACCGAAATCTAGAACACAAGCCCGCAATAGATCTTCTAAAATACGATTCACCCTCTCAGTCTGACCGTCTGTCTGAGGATGATAAGCGGTGCCCAAGTTCAACTTCGTTCCCAGCTCGACTTGAAATGCTTTCCAGAATTTGCTAGTGAATATTGTATCTCTATCATTGACTATACTGAGCGGCACTCCATGTAGTCTAACTATTTCCTTGAAGTATATCTGCGCTAGGCTCTGAGCAGTTCTGTTTGATCTGACAGGTATGAAATGGGCGGTCTTCGTGAAGCGATCTACGATCACCCAAATACTGTCATTCCCTTTTCTGGTTCTGGGAAGATCATCAACGAAATCCATAGAAATATGTTCCCACTTCCAACCAGGAACGTCTAGCGGTTGTAGCAGTCCAGCAAGCTTCTGTTGGTCGCTCTTGACTAGTTGGCAAGTAGGGCATCGGCTAACATATAAAGAAATGTCCCTCTTCATCGACTTCCACCAGAAAGTGCGTTTGATGTCATTATACATTTTGCTTACTCCTGGATGGATACTGAGTTTTGACTTGTGGCATTCATCCAGAACCTCCTTTCGGAGCTCAGCAATGTTAGGAACACATATTCGACCCTTCAGCCTTAGAATTCCCTCATTATCAACTTGAAAACTCGAGGGTTCGCCTTGTTGAATTATCTCTTTGATCTTCTGAATGAAGTGAACATCCTTTTGAAGAGCAGATATTTTATCTATCAATGAAGTCGTGATAATAAAGCTGGCGATCATCTCATTCTTTTGGCTTAACGCATCGGCCACGACATTTGCTTTCCCTGGAGTGTATATAATTTCAAAGTCATATGCTGCAAGAAACTCCAGCCAACGTTGCTGCCTCAGATTCAGGTCCTTCTGAGTGAACAGATACTTCAACGACTGGTGATCTGTAAACAGTTCAAATCTCTCACCCAGAAGATAGTGTCTCCAGATTTTCAAAGCGAACACAATAGCCAATAACTCAAGATCATGAGTTACGTAGTTCTTTTCGTGCGGCTTCAGCTGACGGCTAGCATAAGCAATCACTTGGCACCTTTGCATTAACACTGCGCCAAGGCCTTCTCTAGAAGCATCAGTCCAGACTTTTAAATCCTAGTTGCCATCGATGATGGTTAACACTAGAGCGGTTGTTAATCTTAACTTTAGCTCCTCAAAAGCCTCTTCACATTCTGGAGTCCACTTGAATTTAGAATGCTTCTTTGTAAGCTTCGTTAAGTGACCAGATATCTTCGAAAAGTTTTTAACGAATTTCCGGTAATAGCTAGCCAATCCGAGAAAACTACGGACTTCAGTGGGGGTACTGGGCTGTTTCCAATTCTGAATAGCTGTGATTTTGCTTGGATCCACAGAGATTCCTTCTTTCGATACGACGTGGCCTAGAAATTTTACTTCATCTTGCCAGAATATACATTTGGAAAACTTTGCTTTCAATACATTCCTTCTGAGGATTTCTAGAACCTGTTCCAGATGCTTTTCATGTTCGGCCTTTGATATAGAGAAGATTAGAATATTGTCAATAAAAACCAGAACAAATTTATTCAAAACTCCTCTGAACACTCTATTCATCAGATCGACGAAGTAAGCAGGAGCGTTACATAAGCCGAACGACATTACTAACCACTCGTAGAATAAGTCGGGACCTCTAAATGCTGTCATTGGAACACACTCTTCGGCAATTCGAAGTTGATGAAATCCTGTAGCTAGGTCCATTCGTGAAAATACTTGTGCGCCATTTAATCGATCCAACAAATCATCTATTCGCGGCAATGGATATTTGTTCTTTACGGTCTTCTTGTTCAAATCACGATAATCCACACATAGCCGTAGAGTACCGTCAGATTTTGGGACAAACACCACTGTTGCACCCCAATCAGAGAAACTAGGCCTGATCAGACCCTTCCATACTAGCTGTCGTGTTTGATTGTCTAATTCCTCTTTCTCTTTCAAGGACATTCTTCAAATAGCGTGAACTACTTCCCTTGCATTGGGAATTAAAGAAATTTTGAAATCTATTTCTCTCTGCGGAGGTAAGCGAACAACTTCCTCGAACACATCCGCATAGTTTTTGACGACATGAATGTCTTTCACTAGGTCGGGAATATTCTCTGTGATTCCAGGGATATTTTCTATTTGGGCTGGAGAAACATTCAAAGCTGCCCAAAAGTCCTTCCTATTAGCATTCTGACCTTCACAGGGGATGGTTATATAATCACCTGATTTAATCCTCGCCTTAACGACTCTGTCGGCGCATTTAACCTCAGCTTCATATTTGGTCAACCAGTCTAACCCCAAGATAAGATCAAACTCTGTAAAATTCATAACGGCCGCGATGGTAGGGAACCGATAACGAGAAAAGGAAACCGGCACTCCACAAACCCAACTGAGGTCAATGGAACCCACAACCGGGTTCTGGACAGTCATTGGTTCCTTGAGCTTCTTCAAATTCAAATCCAGCTTCTTAGCTGCATTCTTCGCAACAAAGCTTCGCGATGCGCCGGTGTCAAACAGTACTTTAACTGGAATATCTTTGACATTGAGCGTGCCTTCTAATACATCTGGACTTTCTCGAACAGCCGATGGCTCAGAAGCTTCTGCTATTTCATTTATTTGAACCACATTGGTCTTTTTTAACAGCCAGCAACTCTTCGCAATATGACCGGCCTGGTGGCACTTATGGCATCCTCTGCCCTCATGAACCCTTTTATTAGATTTAGATACTTCCTTCTTTTGCTTCTTTAAAGATTTGCATTTTCCTTGCAAATGCCCCTGCTTATGGCAGTTATTGCATATGGCAGTCGTTGCCCGTTCTTTTTCAGATTTAGCCCTTTTTCTCTTGGCACTAGGCTTCTTACTGACATCAGACTTTGCACTGGCCTCAGGACGATCAGTTTCAGATTCATTTCTATTACTAGAGCTGACTTCTTCTTCGTACTGTAGCATACCTTTCTTGTCTAGATCTTCGTACTGATAAGCCATGTATATCATTTCAGAAAAGGGGAGCTTCACGCTCCTCATTACACTGTTCTGATATTTTCTTTGAAGCCCGTGAATAAATCTCAGATTTTTCCTCTTTGGGTCTTCAATTAGATGAGGGGCAAAGTGAGAAAGTTCGTTGAATTTCTTATGATATTCTGGGATGGTCATATCACCTTGTATCAGGTAAGAAAATTCGTCGCATAATCGCTCAGTCGCTTCTGGAGGAGTAAATCTTTCTAGGAAAATCACTTTGAATCTATCCCAGGTGATATCACCTTCTAGATTATTCTCAATAACTGAATCCCACCAGAACAAAGCTTCATCTTTGAGTGCCCAGGAGGCCAGTAATCTTTTCTGGTCATCCCTCAGCTTTAATGCTTCGAAGATTTTCTCAGCCGAACGAATACAAGC
This sequence comes from Allium sativum, assembly GCA_030737875.1. NCBI lineage: Eukaryota > Viridiplantae > Streptophyta > Magnoliopsida > Asparagales > Amaryllidaceae > Allium > Allium sativum. The sequence goes on from CM060912.1 coordinate 441,041,357, forward strand.
TTGTGTTCTCATAATAGATTCTTCGCCTGAGAAGAGTTTTCCACCCAGATTTCTATATTTCATAAATAGAGATTCAATATCCGGTTCTGCATTCCTTCTGTTTCTGACACTCATTTTCTAGTACTTCTGCAAATAGCAGATCAAGTATCAGGTCAACAGAAAAGATATTTTAAAATATAGAGATAAATACTTGAATGTAAATGTGTCTATCGAGGTGTAATTTCATTCTGCTTTACTCATACTAGGATATTACTGATCCTATCTGTATTGAGTTGCCCGTCCTAGAGCACTACTGGTTCTATTTCTGACGAGTTCGTTAATATGTTATATTCCAGAACTAAGCTTAACCAAAGCTCTGATACCACGTTGTGACGTCCCCGAAATCCCGTATAGACGGAGACAAGGGTTATCTTTGGAATATAACACAGAAACAGATAATAGCAGAACAGAATTAAATAAATAAACCAGATAATGAACAATAGAATATACTGGATAAAAGTAATCATCAGAGTTACACAGTATACAGGATCTTACTAAGTACAAAAACAGTTCAGCTATACATAAATGTCTATATCGGAAATAAACAAAATATGTACAATAGGAGTTGAACAGCATAAAAAGAGATAAATAATAGAATCCATCTTCAGCTCCAGCTATCCAGAAAGAACCAGCTAAACCTGAATACAAGGCTGCCCGTGTAGAAAAGGGGCACCCAAGTTTGAAAGTGAAACAAACTACGAGTCAGTCATGGGACTGGTATGAGAAATCTACTCAACACATATATAATTTGGCTAATCACAGGACCACGCCACTTTCGTGGAACGGGTTTACTCCATTGGATTGCCAGTGCTTTAAAACAAACCTTTCTATTAACATCGCAATGCTTTTTATAAAAATGAAGCCATTATAAGACTCAGTTCCCATCACACAATGCAACGCAAACCGGAGGATAGAGTTTTACCTTATAATGGCCAAAATATGATTGATACGAATAAAACAAAAGCATTTGATATTATTACTAGTGTTTATATGTTTCAAAAACAATTTCAATCATAACTATCAATCATAGACGGCATGGGTACCATATATCATGTCGACATATATATATACAATCAAAACCGCACAGTCACGTATTTGGAAATTGGATTTCCGTCATGAACCAAGGCAAAAGATAGTCCTTACCGAATTCGAGACAATCTAGCCCATGTCTCAGGGCCCAGACTCAGGTGGGTCCTTGGATCGTCAGGGCCGGTCCACCGATGTGGATTATTATGCCTGAACACTACGTTTCTCCGCCCTTTGGGGCGTAAACGAGCCAACGAATGACTCCATCGGACCCGGATCGTCCGATCAAACCGAGGCGCCTCGCAACAGCAACAACCACATAGGTGAAAAGTATATAAATGTCAGGGCTGGTAGGTCACTAACACCACCCTAGCTAGAAAGAAATGCATGCCCTCCCTGAGGTCCTTCTCCCGTTTCTGGTTCATACCGGGGTGTGAGGCTCGCGAATTCACATTATACACAAAGCTACGCCTCAACGGCGGCGCTTTGATCATCACCACAAGACTTTGCTTTTCAACAGAAGCCATGTTCATTTGCCACTTAGGCATGCCACACTAGCAATTCATGCCATGCGACTGATGTCCATCGATATACAACCTATGAGCTCGTGCGTCTCAGAGAAGGGCGTTAAGCAAAAGAATAAACTCCGCCGCCAAATAGACGTATATTTAATAGAGATCAATCAACACAGAATAAAATCCAATGTTAGACACACAGTCCATTTACAAGTCCGTTCTGTGTCTGAACGAAACCGGAGGCACTAAATACCTCGCAAACCCATCGATCACCACGTACGTCCGGACGATCACCACTCATTATCCATATTTCGGGATGCCTCCCAATCAGGACCTCGGTTACCATCCAAACGAGGTGAAGATCTCCGGTCTTCGACCACCGTTTTCATCTTCGATTTCTTATCGTCGATTCAGTTATTCAGAATGGGATAAACCCGGTCTTTTTGAGCAACTCACGTATATAATAAACAAGTGCAACACTAACATATACACGCATCATTTCAATTCATTAGTCACTAGCCGTCAATCAGTAAGAGAACGATTTCCCAAATATTAACCCCGAAGGCCGAAACCAACATCAGATCAACACCCAGGAAACCATTCGACTTAGCCAACCTTCAGTTAATTTCTAAATCACATCCATATTGTTTATAATATTTTATAACGATTTATCGCTATTTTTATTTATTTCAAAATAGCCAATTATTCAAAACGACACTTCGGGCCATAACGCGACCATGGCACTATTTTTCTTCAGATTTGATTTACACATATCTGAAAATCTAACCGTTGGATCTTCACAAAATTTACATCATTAGAAAGATCTTTTCAAAACGAATCCAACGGTTCCAGTTTCGGGAAATTCCGACGGTCGGATCTCCCGGTATAATCGTTTGAAGTTTTGATTTCAAAATACGAACTGCAGCGTCGTTATTCGATATATTTTAATTCTATTTATATATATATATATATATATATATATATATATCGATTCTTCGATTCCAAAGCTACTTTCTTTTCATACATTTGATAAAAATCATATTTTTATCTAACTGTCTTCTATTTCAACACTTCACTATTTTTAACAATTCGTTTATATAATAAAAATGTGATTTTTATTGTAAAACAATTCATTTCAAAATATGAATACCATTCAACACATGAATTTCTAGTCAACGAATGAATATCGATTCAAGACATGAAGGTTTTCTATAGTTTATATATATAGATAAAAATGTGATTTTTATATTTAAAACACGAAGAACATTCAACACATGAATTTCTAATCAACGAATGAATATCGATTCAACACATGAAGGTTTTCTATAGTTTATATATATAGATAAAAATGTGATTTTTATATTTAAAACACGAAGACCATTCAACACATGAATTTATAATCAACGAATGAATATCGATTCAACACATGAAGGTTTTCTATAGTTTATATATATAGATAAAAATGTGATTTTTATATTTAAAACACGAAGACCATTCAACACATGAATTTCTAATCAACGAATGAATATCGATTCAACACATGAAGGTTTTCTATACAACGAATAAATATAGTTTGAGCAAATGAATATAATTCAAACACCTGAATATTATTCAAAATTTCGGCAGCATAACGGCAGGGTAGTTAAAATCGGGACCGTCCCTAGTACGTCTCCTCGCTCTACCTTAAAACCTCGCGGTTTTTGACAATGGGAATCATGCATCTAGTTCGCACGCAGGCGGCATGTATATATTTATTTCATTTCCACAAACTAATCCTATGTGGTTTCAACCAAATATTTCTCAACCATAAATGGGTATTTTTCAACCACAATTAATCAATATCAACCACAAACAATCCCAAACAACCATTCGCTATCAATCAATTTTCACACCATTCACAATCAATAAATATCGTCCATGGTTTGTGGACGAGGGGCGTATATATATATAGCAATTCGCTTCCATTTCAACACATATAATTTTTACAACGCATATATAACTTATACATCGAACGTACAACTTATACAACGCTTACACAAGAGTTGTACAACGCTTATATAACTCATACATCGGCTATATAATTTATACATCGTCGTTTTCCATATCGTTTATAAATTAGAAATCTCACATTGGGTTCCACTCCACCAAAAATAGCAGAAGGCTTAGAAAAATATGCGGTCTCTTCTAGAAGGTAGAAGACGTCCACCCGAGTCCACTGTCTCTTGTTTCACTGAATTTCGTCAACACATCAAAAAAATATGATTTTTCAAAGTTTGCAACGGTTTAAAGGTGTTAAAACAGCTGAAAATAAAACAACCCGTACACCTTTCTGAAATGTTCAAAACTAGGTCACGCGATTTCGTGAAATCCGTGAATCGATAGCTCGATCGGCCTACACAGTGTCCAAGGGGAAGGAGAGAGCTTTCAGCGCAGGGGGGTGCGGTGGCGTTCGATCGCCTGAGGCGGCGGCGGTGGCTTGAACGCGATGACTTCTCGACGTCTGTTCTCCCAAACCACGCAATGAAAAATTCCAAACCTTATATGGATTTGAAGATCTCTCCTAGCTCTACAAAATCTTCAACTGGAGGAGGGGCTAATTTTGCGTGGATTGATCGGAAAATGAGGGGGAAGGTTTTGAACGGTTTCCGCCTTCGATCGGGGAGAGAGAAACGAGGGATTTTCCTTTTTTTTTTAAAAAAAATCTGATTGGCCGGTGGAGTTTTAAAGGGGTTTTCTGACACGACCACCAATCAAAACCCAACGACTGTCGTCCCTAGTATTTTACCCCCATTCCGAACACAATGGGATATGTTTCGTAGGCCCATTCGAATGTTTCAGCCAGTTTTCCTTCAAATTAAAATATATTACATTCAATATTCAATTTGAACGTACATTTCAATTTGCCAGGGCCACAAACTGATTCGAAAAATTCCAGAAAAATAAATCTAGCTATGTTTTGATGATACGGTCTCAACAAAACTAGTTTGGTCGAATTCTGAGACCGTTTGCAAAAAGGCCCATTTCTGGTCGATCCAATTTAACTGTAATTGATCAAAACACGTTTTCCTTTGCCACGCTCACATACTAGCTTCAAAAATTATGAAATTTGAAACCTAGCAATAACTTCACATCCCGGATCCAACAAAATTGGTTTCGACGAATTCCGAGGTCGTATGCAAAATAGCCAATTTCCCGGGCTATATAAATTCCATAGCGACCTTTCTGAAAATTCATTCGGCCATAACTTTGCTTTCCGCTATGAAAATTCGATTTTTCAGATTCGTTAGAAAGGTATTCACTAACAGATTTAAATACTTTTGGTTTCGCTAAAATCCGTTTTGTTTTGCACCCGGTACAGTCCGACAAAGTTTGAATTCAATTTTTGAAACTACTGTGCCATTTCAGGCCTTGTTTATAATTATAATTAATTATATTCGTTTTCAATTGTCGATTCAAACCCAGTTTTCAGTGCTATTATTTAAAATATTTATTTTAAATATTTAAAATCCATTATTTTAGCCAATTTAAAAAATTTAAATTGGTTCAGATTTTCTGGGTCGTTACAATCTCCCCCACTTAAAACTTTTCGTCCCCGAAAAGGAACAAAGTCGAAAGTGGTTGGATTAATCAACTCTACGTTTGATCTGGCTTCAATTCTCCAACTTTTCAGTTTCTGAGAATTTTCAAATTCTTCAAAATTTTGGCTAACACTCGGAACTCCCAACCAAGGGAAATCCCAACCGTACATACAATCTTTGCACGATTTGGGAATCCCAAGAGCGAAGCCATAAACAATCTTTGCTTAAGTGTAACGAAAAGTATGTTTGCCCAAGTACAAAAACTGGAAAGTGTAGACGAACATTTGAACACTTAATACAAAATATGATATAGGAAAAGTCAATTAGCACTTTCATTCACAACCAAAAGCAAACTACATCTATCTTTCTTTCTAATGACATGATGTACATGAGAACCACATCACGCTTCCAAAATAGAGCGTCATACTCGCGTGTACTATCGGCCTACATAACCAAAATGTCTGTAACAATCACTGGGATGTTCCTTCCTTCTTCTTCTTCATAGTAGATTCAGCACTAGGCGGGTTGTCATCAGTCTTCGTCCTCCTCTACCCAGAGCTGCCTCTTCTTCATTTACCTTTTGGTCGGGGAGATTGACTGTGGGATACCAACTTGGACTTCCCATCGTCATCCTCGCCGTTCGTAATCTCTATAATATCCCTTATTATGGGAAGGATAATTCGCAATGGTTTTGGAGTGACATTAGTGGCGAGGGCCAGCACAGCCTCAGTACCTCCCTTCCCTTCGATCCCTTTGGCCTTATTCGCCTCTAGCTTCGCCTTCTTCTTGGCTTCTAGTGCATCCTTTTGTTCAGCCAACTTTCCGACCTTAAGCTTTTTAGCAGCATCTGCTTAAAGCTTCTTAAGTGCCTCCTCACCCCTCTTCCTAGTGGCCTCATTGACATGTTTCTTCTTGGCCTCCTCATCGGCCCTCTTGTTCTCCGCCTCATCGGCGGCTTTCTTCCTTGCTCTCCCGGCCTTGGCTATGACGGCCCGCCCCACGCCAGCCGAATTCTTCTGCGAAATGCGCTGTGCCAATGTCCAATTAGCATGGGACGATCATCAAAAGAAAGGGATTTGAAACTATGAATCAATAAGAACCTGTGCATGGAATAAAATATGATAGTAACATAACTTGATATAAAATAGGCGAGACAGTGCATAAGCTGAAAATTAAACCATATCCATCAGAGTAGCGGAATCCAAAATACAGCTTATTATCCAAACCATTATTAAAACTTCAAAATACTGTCTCTAAAGCAAAATAGAAAAGGTACACTACTAATGTCTAAAGTAGTGACCAACAACAACACAGGAAGAATATATGTAAATAGTACGTGGAAGCCTCCGGCTCGCCTCCGGACAGCTACTTGTGCATAACCACCTAACATATCTCTAGTATGCTCCTTTAGGAGCAACCAGAGTAATAAGAAGAGACATAAAACTCTGGGTTAGACAAAAGTCTATAGGAGCAATAGCAGCAAAATAAAGCAATAACAGGTATAAATAATCATACCTGAACCTGGACCTGTTGCCAAAGAGTTAGCACAACAAGATTTACAGTACTCAAAGGTAAAACTAACATACTGTGTAAAAATTGAAGTGTGTGTGACATGGTGATAGCAAACATCAAACATAGCAATCATCCTCACATCTCTCACTCAGTGTGTAAAGCATACGATATCTACCGCTTTGATCACCGGACCATTGGTGCCATGATGGAGTCTGACTCCATACAACTATCACTACGACAACTTTTCCCTTTAGGGCCCTACTCCATACAACTTCTGACCCCACTGCACTGATCCATAGTCAATGACTTTACCCCCTCATAATGATGAACCAAAGTTATAGATATCGTTAACCCCTTTGCACATGTCCCGCAGCAAAGCCCAACTTTAGAAGTTAACCCGTCGGTCCCCATTTGGACCATGAGCCATCACTTCTCATCTGGACTTCCTTTACATCTCGGTTTTAGTTGGATTGGAATCATTCTTCAGAAGAGTTTACGGTCTTCTCATTCATTCATCTTTCATGGGTTGGTCGAACGTGCATTCCTGATCGGCCAGACATGCACTCCTGGTCGGCCGAACATGCGTCCCTGGTCGGTCGAACATATCTCATTGGTCTGTCGTACATGCACCACTGGGTCAGTCAAACATACACCACTGGGTTTGTCGAACATGCGTATATGTATAGGGTCAGTCGAACATGCATCACATTGGGTCGGTCGGACATGCATGGGCCAGTCGCTCGACCCATAGGGGTCGGTCGGACATGCATGGGCCAGTCGCTCAACCTATAGGGGTCGGTCGAACATCACGTGGTGGTCGGTTCAGACATAAGGGTCAGTCGCTCGACCCATAGCCTGCACTGATTTCCTGCAAATCATTTTTTGCCTCTCGACAACGTTTTTGATCATTCTCAATTTCCTATGCAATCATAGATCATACCAAACAGCAGTAATAACATGTGTAATCAATCACAAACATTAACAATATGTGTTATTTAGGATTAAACATACCAAAATCCATGGTTTTCCCCTTAATCCCCTAAATTCCGGGATTACCAAACTTAATCCAAATTAACCCAAATTTATATCGATGACATAAAATAATATTTTAGAATTTGTTCATATTTTCCAGATTTTTATGATGCATAATTTTGCTAATTATCACTAATCACCCCTAATTAGCCGTAATTAGGGTAAAAACATGCAAATCACTCATGTTAGCCACAAATAAATTTCAGATCTGAAACTCTAACTGATTTGGCATGGATCCCAATGTATTCCAGCAGCTCTATCTCGATTTCTATGCCAATCTGCCTTAATTTGATGTAGATTTGGCTAATATGTGATTAGAAAGGTGATTAAGGAGTAATTTAGAAGATGGAGGCCATTGCTAGGGTTAGAGGAATGTTTGTGGCGGTTGATAAAATGAAAAGGAATCATCCTCTAACTCCTTTCATCCCTCTCATAACCCTAATCCAAAAATAGGTTATGGGCCTAGCTGCGAATCACTCTATTAACCCTGATTAAGTTGTTTTTCATCTTCCAAACCTTATTTCAGCCATATCTCCCAAACGGTACGTCCATTTGATTAATGTGATCACTCAATGGAAAGATAAACCATCATCCGAATCCAATGGAATTGGTTTCATGCCTGAACTCCTTACCAATCAAAAGTTATAGGCAAAACAATATTCATCAGGGGCAAAATGGTCATTTAAAATTTGGCAAAAATCGTGATTGTGGGAAACGACCCCAGTAGTCATTTCCCAAAGTTACACGACCATATGACTTCGTATTAAGATAAATATTCTATGATCCTTCGATACATAAAATGCGGGTCATTACACTCTCCCCTCCCCTCCCCCCCCCCCCCTTTAAGAAATTTCTCCCCCGAAATTCCTTAACCAAGAAAAATACAATGGTGTCCTGCATTCCTATCAACCATTTACAACAATAAAAAATACACAATAACACAACAAGCTTATCCTACCATGCAGTTTACTAACAAGGGAATATCTATATCGCGATTTAAAATCTTACCAGGCAAAGAGTTCTGGATATGACTTCCTTATGCTCTCCTCTGTTTCCCAAGTATAACCATTCTCATTATCGCCCCCACTAGACCTTGACTAGTTCCACCATCTTCCATTGAAGTTGTTTCATATCGTGTCCAACAATACAAATCGTCATGTGGCTCCCAACTGCCTCGGATTCTACGTCGGTATCATCCAACTGATCTGGTGAAATAGTCATATCAGAATCGTGCACGAACTTCCTTAACTGGGAAACATGAAATATGTCGTGAACTCACGCCATCTTGTTAGGAAATCCAACTTTATATGTTAAGTTCCTAACTTGTTTGAGAACTGGAAATGGACCAACAAACCTTGGTGCCAACTTACCTCACCTACCAAACCGAATCACACTCTTCAACGGAGAAATCTTGACGAACACCAAGTCGCCAACGAAGATTTTCAAATCTCTTCACCTTTTATAAGCATAGCTCTTCTGCCTATCTTGGGTAGCCTTCATTCGTTGTTGAATAACCTTGATCCTATCAGTAGTTTCTCTTATTACATCTGGCCCAAGCACAAATTTCTCACCGATTTCCAACTAACATGATGGTGAGTTGCATGGTCTTCCGTACAAAGCTTCAAATGGAGCCATACCAATACTGTACTGGTAATTATTACTATATGGGAACTCAACCAGATGCAAATGGTCATCCCATGATCCTCCTAAATCTAATATACAAGCTCTCAAGAGATCCTCTAATACATGATTCACCCTCTCTGTTTGACTATCGGTTCGAGAATGGTACGCAGTACTGAGATGTAATTCTGACCCTAAAGCCTCTTGTAAGCTCTTCCAAAACCCATCAGTAAATAATGGATCTCGGTCACTCACAATACCTTTTAGGTACTCCATGAAATCTCACTACCCACTTCATATACAGTTTGGCTAACTTAGTTGTCATTCTATTCGACTTGACTGGTATAAACCTCGCACTCTTGGTCAATCGATCCACAATCACCCAAATGCTATCATGACCCGATCTAGTCCTCGGTAAACCATTGATGAAATCCATTGAGACTTGTTCCCATTTCCATTCGGGAATTTCTAACAGCTGTAACAAACAACTAGGCTTCTTTTGCTCGGCTTTAACTAGCTGGCAGTTCGTGCACTTAGATATAAGCTTCCTAACGTCTCTCTTCATCCCTTCCCAGTAGTATGTCTGCTTCATGTCCCGATACATCTTGTTACCACCGGGATGTATAGTCAGTTTCAAGTGATGATACTCTCTAAGCACTTCATCTCTTAATCCATTAGTGTTGGGTACAACTAGTCTCCTATTCTTTTGGAACCATACCTCTTGATCAAGTCCATACTTGTTCATTTCCTCACCATAGGTACCTATCTCTACCTTGGAGATGATTTCCAATAGATTAGGATCATCCCTCTGACTGGAACCAATCCATTCAATCAAAGTCGGTATGACATCAAACTTGCTAACATATCTGAATCCAATTCGCACGATATACTATAGTTGCTTCCATTCAATAAACATAACCCCTAAACTGGCAAGTCTCCTACTCAGTGCATCAGCTACCGTATTGCCCTTCCCGGGTCTGTATACGATATTGAAATCATATAAAGCCAAGAACTCTAATCATTTCTGCTGATGTAGATTTAAATCCTTTTGAGAGAAAAGATACTTTAATGACTTATGGTCGGTAAACAACTCGAATCTTTCTCCCAAGAGATAATGTCTCCACATATTTAACACGAACAAGATCATTGCCAATTCCAAATCATGGGTAGGATATCTTTTCTCATGCGATTTTAGTTGTCGACTAGCATAAGCTACAACCCTCCCTCCTTGCATCAATACAACACCTAGTCCGGTACCACTAGCATCCACGTATACCATCATCTCTTCGTTCCCCTTAGGAATAACTAGCAGTGGTGCGCACGTTAACTTCTCCTCTAGGCTCTTAAATGCATTCTCACACCTTCCGTTCCAAGCAAAAGCTTGATTCTTCTTAGTCAACTGAGTTAACAGTGCCACTATCTTGGAGAAGTCTTAAATAAACTTACGATAATATCCAGCTAACCCCAAGAAACTTCTCATGTCCGTTACATTCTTGGGCATAGACCAATCTTGCACCATAGCTATCTTCGCAGGGTCCACGACAATACCATTCTCTGAAACCACATGGCCCAAGAACCTCACTTCCCTCCTCCAGAAGTGACACTTAGAAAATTTCGCTTTCAATTTTTGTTTCCTCAACACCTCCATCACTATCCTCAAATGTTCCTTGTGTTCTTCCTCCGTCCTCGAATAAATTAAGATATCATCCATGAACACAAGAACAAACTTATTCAATTGATCCTTGAATACCCTATTCATAAGATCCATCAAACAAGTCCTATCCATCCCCTACTAAGGCCATGAATACGTTGATACTCGCATGACTAGTCCCATCAATATCAAGGGCTAATGGAAGCCCCGACTCCTAATGGACTACCGCACATCTAACATATGTTTATTCTCCCAGGATAACTAGATCACATCCCATGGATCCAAGGTAAATAGGCATCCCCAGATACCCCTGCTTCGAGTCTACCTAGAACACTCCAACCATCGATGATTCCTTGGCAATCTCATTAGAAGAGCTATCCTCAACTCCATATTCAACTCGAGTGCACACATAAGCGAGGGGAACCATCGACCTTGGTAGCAAACACAACTGGTGCTCCTCACTTGGAAACACTTCTTTGGTCTTCAAAAGACTACTTACTTGCACCCTGAGCTCTCGCTGCTCCCTTGGCGCCATACGGCAAAGAGACATCACTATAGGCTTGGCATCTTTCACTAAATCAATATGAAACTCGATCTCTCGGTGTGGTGGAAGTTCGGTCACTTCCCCGAAGATGTCCGGATACTCGCCACCAATATGCACATCTGAAAACTCATCATGCGGGATGTCGAGGGAATTTAGAAAACTAGCCATCACCCCATCACTAGGTAGGCATCCAAACAGTACCCTTCGCCCATCATCCGCTCTAATGGTCACCGAAGACCCCTCACGGTCTACCACCACCCCATACCTTTGGAGCCAATTGACTCCGAAAATAATGCCAAACCCAGTAAAGTCCAAAACAAAGCAATCACAAACAAACATGCATCCATGACTCGATAAGACCAAATTATGACAAATCGTACTAAGGCTAGTCGAACCACCGATCTGGTTCATCACAACTAAAGGTCTATCGACAATCTCGGGTTCCAATTCCAACCTATATACCAGGTCACTAGATACGAAGGAATGGGAAGCTCCGATATCAACAATACTTGAGCAGGAACATCATAAATAGAAAGCATACCTTGAATAATGGCGCCCTTTCCCTTCTGTGCCGCAGTTGGGGGATTCAACGAAGAAGGAACAGCGTTGATAGCATATGCTTTTACGATCTTCTTCTCTTTAAGGGGTTGTGGGCATTCTTTCTTGAGATGCCCCACTTAGCCGCAATTTAAGCACTTCCTTTCCCCTGGCTTCGCTCGAAAGTCTCTGGCATAGTGTCCCTTCTTGCCACACCTGAAGCACTCGATATCTTTCTTATTCCTCTTTTTCTGGCCAGCCTTGGTTTGGTTCTGCTTTCTCTTATTCTGGGTCTCCTTGTTAAGCTCAGCGAAATTGGCCCTAGGCACCTGCACTACTGCACTACCACCATTAGCAACATTAGGAACTGCTCCTTGAGCTTCCTTAAGAATCTCTCGCATGAAGGAGGTAAACATCGTCCTTATATCAGGGACATTCCTATTGTTGGCCCCTGAACCCGTACTCCTTGTATTTCGACTCATCGTTCAATTTGTAAAAAGAAAACGATTAACCACCTCTTTAGTGGTGCCTGTGCAGTGTGACTTCATCCTTAGATATACTAATAGTATGTATATGTATAGCTTTTGAAAACCAAAATATCACAAATACGCGCTCTCATGCACGTATACTATTTATCCCTGATGTCTCCCCTAGGTTAAACTACGCAACCCAGGCTCTGATACCAAGAGTGACGGCCTGCCTCGCACCAGCCGACATTCCTCTATGAAATGCGTTTTGCCAGTGTCCAATTAGCACGGGACGGTCGTCAAAAGAAAGGGATTTGAAACTACAAATCAACAAGAACCTGTAGTATATCTCGCAACGCATGGAATAAAATATAATAATAACATAACTTGATATAAAACAGGTGAGACATTGCATAAGCTGAAAACTAAATCATATCCATCAGAGTAGCAGAATCTAAAATACAGCTTATGATCCAAACCATTATTGCATCTTCAAAATACTGTCTCTAAAGTAAAATAGAAAAGGTACACTATGAATGCCCAAAGTAGCAACCAACAATAATACAGGGAGAATATATGTAAATAGTACGTGGAAGCCTCCTGCTCGTCTCCGGACAGCTACTTGTGCATAACCACCTAACATGTCTCTAGTCTGCTCCTTTAGGCGCACCCAGAGTAATAAGAAGATACATAAAACTCTGGGTCAGACAAAAGTCTGGTATGAGCGATAGCAGCAGAATAAAGCAATAACAGGTATAAATAATCATACCTGAACCTGGACCTGCAGCCCAAGAGTTAGCACAACAAGATGTACAGTACTATAAGGTAACACTATTGTACTATGTAAAAATGGAAATCTGCGTGACATGGTGATAGCAAACATCAAACATAGCAATCATCCTCACATATCTCACTCAATGCATAAAGCATACGATATCTATCGCTTTGATCGCCAGACCATTAGGGCCATGACGGAGTCCGACTCCGTACAACTATCACTACGACTACTTTGCCCTTTGAGGCCCTGACGGAGTCCTACTTCATACAACCTCTGACCCCACTGTACTGGTCCATAGTCAATAACTTCACCCCCTCACAATGGTGAACCAAAGTTATAGATATCGATAACCCTCCCGCAGCAAAGCCCAACTTTAGAAGTAAACCCGTCGGTCCCCATTTGGACCTTGAGCCATCACTTCTCGTCTGGACTTCCTTTGCATATCGGGTTTAGTTGGACTGGAATCATTCTTAAGAAGAGTTTACGGTCATCTTGGTCGTTCATTCTTTATAGGTCGATCAAACGTGCGTTCCTAGTCGGTCGAACATGCATTCCTGGTTAGTCGAACATGCGTCCCTGGTCCGTCGAACATGCATCATTGTTCTTTCGAACATGCACCACTGGGTCGGTCGAACATACACCACTGGGTCAGTCGAACATGCGTACATGTATAAGGTAGGTCGAACATGCATGGGTCTGTTGAACATGCATCACATTGGGTCGGTCGGACATGCATGGGTCTGTCGAACATCACATGGGTGTGGTTCAGACATAAGGATCGGTCGCTTGACCCGTATGGGTCAGTCGAACATCACGTGGGGGTAGGCTCGGACATAAGGGTCGGTCGCTTAACCGATAGGCTGCACCAATTTCCTGCAAATCATTTTTTTCCCTCTCGACGGCGTTTTCAACCATTCTATCTTTCCTATGCAATCTTAGATCATACCGAACATCAATAATAACATGTGTAATCAATCACAAACATCAAATCAATAATGTGTGTTATTTAGGATCAAACATACCCAATTCCATGGTTTTCCCCTTAATCCCCTAAATTTCAGGATTAGCAAACTTAATCCAAATTAACCCAAATTTATATCAGTGACATAAAATAATATTTTAGAATTTTTACATATTTTTCGAGATTTTTATGATGCATGATTTCGCTAATTAGCACTAATCACTCCTAGTTAGCCATAATTAGTGTGAAAACATGCAAATCACTCACCTTAGCCACAAATAAATTTCAGATCTGAAACTCTAACTGATTTGGCATGGATCCCAATGTATTCTAGCAGCTCTGTCTCGATTTCTATGTTAATCCGCCTTAATTTGATGTAGATTTGGCTAATATGTGATTAGAAAGGTGATTAAGGAGTGATTTAGAAAATGAAGGCCATTGCTAGGGTTAGAGGAATGTTTGTGGCGGCTGAGAAAATGAAAAGGGTTATGGGTCTAGCTGCTAATCACCCTATTAATCCAGATTAAGCTGTTTTCATCTTCTAAACCTTATTTCAGCCATATCTCCCAAACGATAAGTCCGTTTGATTAATGTGACCACTCTACGGAAAGGCAAACCATCATCTGAATCCAATGGAAGTGGTTTCAGGTCAAAACTCCTAACCAATAAGAAGTTCTAGGCGAAACAACATTCACAGGGGCAAAATGGTCATTTAAAATTCGGCAAAAATCATGAATGTGGGAAATGACCCCAATAGTCGTTTCCCAAAGTTACATGACCATATGACTTCATATTAAAATAAAATAAATATTCTAGATCCTCCGATACGTAGAATGTGGGTCGTTACATCGACCTTTTCCTCAGCATCCTTCCTCGCCTTCTCCTGAACCTCCTTCAGTGGAGCCTCGTCATCCTTCCTCTTCTCCTCCTTCTCCTTAGACTTGATGAGCAGTTTATCCTTGTGTGACTCTACCAAGTCGTGCGTTGTTTGCACACCTTCATCCACCAACCCCGTAACTTGGATCCCATGGTCACCGGTTTTTTCCCTTTCCTCAAAAACCAGATCCTTATAAACACCAGTTATAAGGTCCACATCCAAGAATGTATCCACTGGACTGCCTCCCTATCCAAAATGTATCCCATACAATCCCAGTCCGGTCTCAGGTAAAAAGGGAGTGTCGGGGAAAAGCCCGTTGTCATTTCTTCTTCAACGACGTCTGCATAAGAAGGAAGAAGGCTACTTAGTCTCTTTAACTTAGCACATACATCCTTTTCGAGCATTCATGATAACGAGACTTCACCTTTGGGAACTTGCAATGGCAGGGCAGTAGACATTGCGCTCATGGTTGTTGTTTGAAAGGAGCCTTCAATTCCCAACCTGGGAAATCTGGATGATATTCAGTAGAAGCGAGGGCTGGGACTAGGACCACTGGCAGTGACGGATGGCGTAACTTGTTGCTGATAAGAACTCCCCTCTTCAAATTCATAGGAGACAATCACCCTCTCAATAGTCATAAATCTCCCTTTTGCAGCAGCAAGTTCTGCCAACCTTGCCCTCTCAATGACCTCACGCAAGAATTTCCTCACATCTTGCAACACTATGCACTCATCATCAATCAGGAAGGTTTCCACGAGAAGGAACTCATTCACTGCCTCCACCTGTAGCATCCGACCCTCAAACTCCAGCAGCCTTTCAAAAGTATGGGCCATCATTCGGGGGTAACCGTTGACCTACGAAATTCTGTGGAATCGAAGCGCTTTAACGTACATACCCCAGATTGCTGGCTCTAGAGACTCTTTCATTCTGGCCTCGGCATCCTCGATCACGTCCCTGAGCCACTCCACGTTCATCTAACGCTCCACCCTTACTCCATCCATTTGGCTTAGCACCTCTTTATTAGAAGCCTCGACGGTCTCCATATCTTTCTTAGACTGCTCCAAAAGCCTCTTTAGCTTGGCATTTTCATTCGTAAGCCTCTAGGTCTCTTCATTTTCAGCTTTTAGCCTTTGATTCTCCTTCTCCAAGGCCTCGTTGTCCATTCAAATCTGGTTCACTTCTTTGTTCTCATCAAACAAACGACGGTTCTACTCCGCCGTCTCTAGGTTCTCCCTTTTTAGAGTTGCATTGTCAATCATCACCGAGGCCACAGTGTTTTTGGAAGTCATCTCTACATCATGTGCCCCCTTCTCCAGCCTTTTGTACTTCTCCTCCCATTCTGTTGTTTCAACAACATAGATTTAGAATTTGAGTATGTTACTCATACACGAGGAAATAGTAATCCCAGAGATTTATCTTAACCAGCAACTCGTCCTAATTTCGAAAACTCAGTTGTTCGTCCTTAATTGTTTGTTGTAGTTTTTGTGTCTCCACATTCTTATTAAGGATCATCTCTTAAAGATGCCCAACGTACCTACTGAGCTCCTTACATTGATAATAAGTAGCGTGTACTTTCCTCCACACCAACTCATTGTCCTCACATGGAATTGGATTGATGTCCGGAAGCCATTTTATTTCATCAAAGTAATACTTGGAGAATCGCTCCCGTATTATGGCCTTTCTCTCTTCAGTAGTAGGCTCTGGAGCCTGGGGCACATCTAATGACTGAATCCTCTTCTTTGACACTCCCGTTTTTTCCTTATTTGTAGGTGCTAACTCTTTCCTTTGGAAGTGGATCCAGGCGATGAGGGTGGAGCATAAAAGGGGATTGTCGATGTCGGATGCTCGCTATGTCCAATCTCGAGTCTATGTCGGATGACTGAGTGATGAGAAAAGGGATTCGGAACGTCGAGGTCGATCTTTGTAGAGACACTCACTACTACGGCCATGAAAAGGCGGGGCTCATTAAACAAATCAGTATCTCTTCTGAAACTCCTCACAATCCCGCTCTTCCTGGGCCCGTATCCACTGGATCCGCAGCCTCGATTCATTTTGCTTTCTCGCACCATCTCACTTGTATAGAATAGACTGAAGATTAGACTTAAACACCTCACTCACATAAACAAATGTTGTGCTATGCTGTGTTTACAAGTATGTGTTTTAAGTGTTCGAAGCAGTGATCTCCCCAATGTTCTATATAATAGTGTTGTATACACAATTATAATAGCGATTTTGAGTTGGTCCTCCCTGAGAATAGATTTGAAATTGAAATAATTTGAAATTGAAATAATTTGAAATTTGAAATTGAAATTATTATAATTTCAATTATAATAGCGATTTTGACTTGAAATTTCAATTTCAAATTATTTTCGCTTTTCAAATTATTTTCGCTTTTCAATTTCAAATTATTTTTGTTTGATGATGTGTTTACAAGTATGTGCTTTGATCTTTGCATTGGATCTGAATCGAGTGAAGTTTGCAAATCAAAGGACATCAAAGAGGAAGCGGCAGCTCAAATCAAAGGAGAATCGAAACTGTGTTGCAATCGCCTCCGCCAAGAAACCCTAGGAGAAAATTCGCCACCGCCATTATTTTTCAGAGAGAAAGAAGATCGGGCTAAGTAAAAGAAGAGGGTTGAAGCAATATAAACGCGGCCGGCCAAGATTATATCAAAGACTAAGGGATTTTTATTTAGAAGGGTTTTTATAAAACAAAACTAGTGTTTTGTTTTAAACTAGGGTCTCTATTTTAATTATTTTAATTTGTTTTCATTATTTTCAACTTTGTAATTAGTCTAGAGTTTTCTAGTTTGTCTCTAAAACTAGGGAGACGAATTACGGGATTTGTACTTTGGGGAAATCTGGTTTCGGCGATAGAAACTAGTGCAGGGTTTTGAGCGTAGGGTTAAGAACTATTGGGAGCGAGTGTCGCGAGTTTACAGGGGATTGTAAGCATAGAGATTGTTTTAACTCCTAGTAGAAACCTTGGGGAATGCATTAGTAGGTAGGGTTTTGCCGAAGCTGGGTATATCTGTGTGTTATTTATTTTCCGCATTTATTCTGATTATTATCTGTGCTGTTATTATTTAATTACTTAGCGAAAATATGTGATAAACCTTATTCACCCCTCCCCCCTCTAGGGTTAAATTAGATCCTACAAGTGGTATCAGAGTAGGTATTTTTATTTTATTTTAACTCTAGAGTCATGAATCTATCTAATAAAGCTTTTTCTGAGGGTCAATCTATACCTAGGTCACTAATGTTTAATGGAATTGATTATGCCTATTGGATAGCTAGGATGAAAATTTATTTGAGTTCTGTCAATTATGATGTGTGGGACATTATTGAAACGGGTTATAGATCTCCCACTGTTATTTTTAATGGTGTTGAAATTCCTAAATCAAAAGACAGGTGGGATGCTAATGATAAAAAATTATTTTCAACTAATGCCAAAGCTATGAATGCTCTAATCTGTGCTCCTGATAAAATAGAATTTAATCGAATTTCTCATTGTGAAATTGCACAGGAAATATGGCATACATTGGAGGTCACACACAAAGGTACATCTCAAGTGAAGGAATCTCATCTCGCTCTACTCAGCAACGAATATGAAAATTTCTCTATGCAAAAAGATGAAGATATAAAAGAAATGTATGGACGCTTCTCATCACTAGTCTACAATGCAAAAGCTCTTGGCAAAACTTATACCAAAGTGGAATTTATTAGAAAAATATTAAGAGTGCTACGGATGAATTTTGAAGCTAAGGTGACGATGATACAAGAATCAAAAGATATAAATAAAGTAAGCATGGAAGAGTTGATCAGAAATCTGATTACTTACAAGATGGAGTTAAAAGCAAGAGAAGAATGAAAGGATTCTGGATCAAAAAAAAAGACGATCGCTCTAAATAATTCTGTTGAAAGTAATGATGATGATCCCGCTGAAGAGCTAGCCATGATTTTGAGAAAGTGGGCCAAAGGAAATTACAAACCACAAAAGAAAAATTCAAAAACTAACAAGTCCGAAAGTTCAAAAAGTTCAGACGATGAAGTGTTTTGCTCCAACTGCAAGAAACCTGGACATAACAAACCAAATTGCCCACAGCTTAAAAATGAAAAGAAGAAGAAGTTCAGAAGAAAGAAGAAGGCTTTTGATGCTACATGGGATGACGAGGAAGGAGAAGAAGTGTTTGAAAGTGATGAAGAGAAAGCTAATTTGTGTCTTATGGCACGATCTGATTCAGGAAGTATTGAAGAGGATTCAAGTGAGGTATCAAATTTTATCTATAAAGAATTAATTTTAATGTGCCACGACCTCACACAGTTGATTCCCTTGAACTAAAAGTTAAGAAATTGAAATCTGATAGGTTAAAACTAGTTCAAGAAAATAACAGTTTAGAAACAAAACTTGAAAAGTTAAGAATTCACTTGAAAAAGTTAAGAATTCACCGTTTTCAGAATGCGAAAAATGTCAATTTTTGAGTAATGATCCTTTGAAATTCAAACTGATTTTGAATTACTTAAAAGTGAAAACGAGAATTTGAAAAATGAGAATCGTGAGTTTGAGAAGGAGATTGAAAAGTTTAGAGAATCTGAAAAACTTGATTTTGAAAAGCGAAAATAATTTGAAATTAAAATTTCAAGTCCAATGCAAAGATCAAAGCACTTGAAAACGAAAATTTGATTTAAAAACAAACTGATGCTAAAAAGAGGAAAATCGCTATTAATCGTTGTTCAAATTTAATGAAAGAAAATAGCGATCTTAAATTTAAAATTCAACGACTTGAAACAACTTTGACTAAATTTTCTAAAGGAGAGAAATCGTTGAATATGTATTTAAAAAATCAATTTTTTTTTAGAATAAAATGGGACTTGGTTTTGGATTTGATCCAATTGAAAACAAACTCCTAATGATTTTAAAAATTCTTTAAACGACTTTGAAATTGATCAAATTGAAATTTTGAACTCTAATAATTTCGAAGGTTTTTAAATCTTGAACGATATGAAAACTCATTTAGAAAGAATTCAATTAAACGAATTTGGATTCCAAAAAATAACAAAATGAATTTGAATAAATCTAAATGAATTTGGGTTTCAAACGGTACGCTAGTGGATAGTAATGGATTGTTATATAAATGGGTTTGGGTACCAAAACGTGTAAACGAAGATAAGAGTGGTAAAACAATTTTTGTTATACCACTCAATCCTATAAACATTTAGGTACCGGGGATAGGCTAAGGAACGATTGTGTTCAAAAGATAAAAATTCAAATTGTTCCATTTTATTGAATTGTTTGAAGTTCGTTAGCCGTAGTTTCAGAGTTGGATATTCATTGGATCACATCGATTATGGTAAGTCAGGTATGATCTCTAAACTCATATTTTTATTTTTATTCCTTTTTAGTTTATTTTCTTTTTAGTTTTTATTTCTTCTTCTTTATTTTTTTACTTGGCTGTTTTTTAAAACATTCGTTATTGATTATTGAAATTCTTGTATTACAAAAATTTGATTTTTTAAAGTGATTTCAAATAATTATCTTCAGATTTGATTGTTGAATGTTTCTTGTGCTTGTCTAAAAATTCTCTAAAAAATTCACTTGTGATTCTTGCTTTGAAAATGATCTTATGCTGCTCTGATAAGAAAATTGATTTGATTCGTTTGAATATCTTGGTGATTGGACGATAAATTGAAAAATCAGTGATTAAATATCTTTAAATTCCATAGGCAATTTGAATTAAATATATAAGTGGTTTTAAAATTGTCTAGGAGCAATCAGCATTAAAAATATTAGATAATTTCATATTCTACTGATTGATTTTTGAAACTGATTTTCAAACTTGCATTGATATTTTCAAAAACTCCTCTTGAAATTGATATTTTCAATTTTAAAGTTATTTTTTGATTATTTATTCAAAAATTGAAATTATTAATTGATTTGAACCATTTTGTGACTCATCAAAATTATTAATAGATTTATGAAATTGTGATGAGTTGTGACTATGATATAATTCATAACTAGAGGAGATGTTATTTTAAATCTCATGTTGATTGGACAGATTTTATATTATCTTTGAATTAGAGCTTATTTCACGACCATCTTCTATATCTACCATATTTCTGTCATTCATCATGGTTTTATTTAATTTAGGGAGTTCTAATTATTCTTGGAATTAAAAATAAAATAAAAATAAATAAATAATTTATCCTTGGTATTCACTCCCATTTAAAAGTCCTCGCGGTTATGTATGGGTGAATTACTTTAATTTCTATGTGCTTCCATTCTCGCTTAAAAGACCTTTGGGCTGTGCATGGATGGAACTCATTAGAGAGGATAAAGTTAAGTTACTACTAACCCCATTTAAAAGACCTTTGGGCCATGCGTGGTTAGAAAGTGCTTAACACACTTTGAGCATTTTTAAAATCTTCAAAACTCATATTCAAATATTCAATTTTTATTGAACTCTCCTCATTCTATAAAATCCATCGTAAATCCATTCATTCTGAAAGTGAAATTTGCTTCTGATTTAAAGATTATTATGATTTTTGTAATAGGATTTGCGATATATATTATCTCTCTTAATTTGAATTTATATTTATGGTCTATATGCATCACTTTTTGGATTTCTATTATCCTTTTGATGATAACAAAAGGGGGAGAATGGTCAAGATTTTGATTGATGAGTATTTAATTCAAAAATATTTTAAGATTGGAAATTAAATATCTAAAGGGAGAATGGTCAATTGGATTTCATCATTCATATTTTCCACATATATAGGGGGAGTTCAGTTGTAGGGCGAGCATACAAATAGGGGGAGTAATATATTTCACGTTCAAACACATTCAAAATCTTTAATTTGTTTGTCATCATCAAAAGGGGGAGATTGTTGTCTATAACAGTGTTGTATACGCAATTATATGATTTTTGTCTAATGGTAATAACCAAATATATTTTATTATTGAATGTGTTTGTAACTGTACTAGTATACTACACAACAGACAGGAATATAATATTTCTATTTAAATAAAATATAACTGTACATAAATTTAAATATTCACACAGTATTTTATTTGAATAAGAATATTTTATTTCAATATTTAAACAGTACAGATTTACAACTCCATTATTTGTATATATATCACTAATATACATTTCAATATATTCAATTTCATACTCAGCTTCTCTCTACAACACTTACATTCACATATACAGACACTCACATTAACTCATACATTTACACTGTTATTGTCTTCTGTCTTCACTGCATCTTCACTGTCAGTCCGGTCATCATGTGCACAATTGTCACATATAGAAGAACACACACATTAGACAGCAAAAAAAATAAAAAAATCAATACAAGCAAATAAAAATTTATTTTTTAAATTTTATTTGCCTCAGAATTTCATTGTGTATCTCATCATTTTTCTAGACTTGGTCTGATATGCAGGGACAGAAAAACTCATCTGGATGGCTGCGTATACACACGTGTATATATATACACGTGTGCACTGCCTCGCCAATCCAGTGTGCAACTGAGGAGTAGCCACATGGACCATCTCGACTCAGTGCACAACATATCAAAATAGCCGAGCTCAATACATGACAAAAAACAAGACAATTGGTGTTTAACACAGTCGAGTAAAAGGTCAAAGTTCAAGAAAGTGGAACAACTCATAACAATAACATAGAATGGCATTTCAAATTTACAAATTTTAAATGAAGTTAAAGGGTCAAAAGCATTTACATGGAGCAGTATGGGTGTATACAGCATACATATTCAAGCAACTCAAGAAGTCATACATGTACAGCTAGATAGTGGGAAAACTAGTAAATGATCATACTACATGTCAATACAGTGATCAAACCAATTATAGTCAAAACAGAGACTACAAGTGCTAACTCAAACTCAAACAAAGTGGTGCATCTATACATGATTAAGCATGCACAGAATATAGCAGGTAAACAAGAATGAGGACACAAATTCAAGCTCAGGTTCATAAACATGCTTTTTGAAGATTGCATCATATAATTTTTGTTCATGGTCAAGCCACTACAAGTAACTCAGGCAACAACAAGTTGAATATGTGTTGAACAAATAATTCAAGTTCATGCAAGATAGAGAAATTTCTACATGGCATTTTGGATGTATACAAGGGAGCACAAGTTAAGCATGATGATCTTTTTCTGGTTCAAGAAATACCAATGATCAATGGCACATGTAGTCAGTTCATGTCAAAGAAATGATGCAACAAGAATATACAAGGCATGCAGCATACAACATGGCAGTTTCACAACATGGTGCACCAAGTTTCAAGCGTCGAGTTTTCAAGTGCAAATTCAATGTATAGTCAGAGCTGCAGCTAAAACATGGATGCCATAAACACATGCACAAAAGGATGGACACCACAACAATTACATGCAGCAAGGATTCAAGATAGGTTACAGATGTTTCAAGTGATCAAGTGCAGGAGCAAATACAGGTCATACAAAATACAGGTTCAAAGACTCAAGGCAATTTACACAAAACAATGTCAAAACAGTGTACACAGACAGTTAATGGCACAAGCATGATGAAGCAAAACTGGCATATGTTAAAAGAGAACAACTCAGTAATTCTCATGGTCAAGCACAAAGTTTATGGGTCAAACATTTCAGGAATATGATCAAGATTAGATGGAGCATGGACATGTATTATTTGGCAAGAATTATTATTTCCAGATTTTAGAAAATAGTTTTGGCAAGTACCAAGTGAGTAACCAACAAATCAAGCATGCTCAAGTTCATAATTCAGGTGTAAAGATCAAGTGAGTCACGGCGTAATTTTCAAACAAGGCATTTCAGAAATCAATTAAGATCAAGTTCGAAATGGCAAGTTGTCTCAAATTCTTCAAGACAATCAAGGAAATCACTCTATGGAAAATCATGGAATCTTGTTTTCGGGAAAACCTTTAAATATGTTTCCAACATTGAACAAAGTTTGTTTTGGCAAGAATTTATTTGTAGCATCACACAAAACAAATGGAAACAAATAATTTGAGGAATCACTGCAACATTTCGAAACAAGATCAGAGTCGAGCCAGTGGTATAGCAAAAATGACACACACACACACACACAAGCCTCAGTTAGAAAGTAGGCAAAAGATTTATCAAGTATTAAATCTGTTCAGTAAATCATCAGGAAGCAGTAAAAAGTCCATTCGATTTTTTTTGGCAAAGTATAATTTAAAAAATGGTCAACCAGAAAGTAAAATTTGAAGTTCTAGAAATCTTGCAAGCTCAAGATCAATTCAAAGTCACACGCAAGTATCAAATAAAGGTTGAAGTTTTCAAATCTATTCTCAGGGAGGACCAACTCAAAATCGAAGATTTCAAGCCCAAAAATTACTCAAAGATCAAACCGAGTCTAACACGAAATCAGAGTATATAATTCAGACTTTAACCCTATAAATATCCACCGATTCATCATTGGCATATCGCCCAAGTTTCCACGCAATTAAAGAGAAATTCGAAGTGAAAAATCATACCAATATATTTACTTGGATCTGAATCGTGTGAAGTTTGCAAATCAAAGGACATCAAAGAGGAAGAAGCAGCTCAAATCAAAGGAGAATCGAAACCGTATTGCAATCGCCTCCGCCAAGAAACCCTAGGAGCAAAGCCGCCACCACCATTATTTTTTAGAGAGAAAGAAGATCGGGCCAAGCAAGCGAAGAGGGCTGAAGTAATAGAAAAGTGGCCGGCCAAGTTTATATCAAGGACTAAAGGATTTTTATTTAGAAGGGTTTTTATAAAAGAAAACTAGGGTTTTGCTTTAAACTAGGGTCTCTATTTTAATTATTTTAACTATTTTAATTTGTTTTTATTGTTTTCAACTTTGTAATCAGTCTAGAGTTTTCTAGTTTGTCTCTAAAACTAGGGAGACGAATTACGGTATTTGTAATCCAAGGAATCTGGTTTCGGGGATAGAAACCAGTGCAGGGTTTTGAGCGTAGGGTTTAGAACAGTTGGAAGTGAGTTTACAGGGGATTATAAGCGTAGAGATTGTTTTAACTCCTAGTAGAAACCTTGGGGAATGTAGCAGTAGGCAGGGTTTTGCCAAAACTGGGTATATCTGTGTGTTATTTATTTTCCGCATTTATTCTGATTATTATCTATGCTGTTATTATTTGATTGCTCAGTGAAAATCTGTGATAAACCCTACTCACCCCCCCCCCCCCTCTAGGGTTAATTTAGATCCTACACCCAACAGTAAGTGTTAAGCTTTCTATACTTGTGCCATTAGGCCAAAGCGACTAACAACGAGCAGGAGCTTATTCATATCATCAAACTGAACCTCCTTTTATAGTGAAACGGTAGTCTCAGAAGCAATCGCTAGAGACACCGACCTGGGCGACACTTTCGTCCTCACCTCCTCTATCATGGAAGGAATAGGAGTAGTCGGCAGGTCCTCATCTCTAGCATTCTCCTCCTTATCAGCGGATCCATCCCCACCGTTTTCCTTCTGAGTCTTCGCGGTCTTGCGAGGCTTGGACATGACAGAGGGCACCTTCCTTTTGTAGTCCAGAGAGTCTTCACCTCCCTCGGTTTCTGCTTTCCCACCAACCTCGGCAATGGCCGCACGACGGAGTCTTTACTCATCCAAAACATTCTTAGTAGATCGGGCATTGTCCAGGATGGACCACAATGCCTCAAGGGACTGCTGATACATGATGTCCGTATGCGCTGGAGGATTTCCTATTGTACAAAAGTAAAGTTAGACTGAAGATGACAATTCAACTAGCTTCGAGCCCAAACAAATAGAAAACACTTACTTCTGACCAACCAACGCCTTACAAATCCAAGAGGAAAAGAACCAGTCGTACTTAAACACACTTAATCTACTCCACTTCCCCTCAATAAACCTAGTGTTGGGTAGTGCCACCAACTAATACATGGAAGGTGCACTAGTATTCGTTCTCTTAATATGGAAAAGATACCGGATGTTCTCTCTGGTAGGCTCTATATTCAGGTATTTCCTAAAGAGAACGCAAGTACCTAGGAGAAAGGCATACGCGTTTGGATGAATCTGCGTTGGCACCAAGCGAAAGCAGTGTAGTACATTCCAGATGAAGTTGCAAGATGGGGGCATGCACCCAGAAGTACACACATGCCTATTCCATGCAGTGTATCCTCTAGGAGGTTCACGATCCTGGCACCTTCTTATGGCATAGGAACATCTTCCCAGGGAATACTAAAGCGTTTCTCTATGCGCCTTAACATTGTTTCATCCATATGCGAGGACACCGAATCAAACGAGTTGTCAACTATAGCAGCATCTGCTATTATGTCCGGTGTCTCTAGAGCGTTTCCCTCCAAAATATCTATGTTCTCTTCTCCTTCAGGGTTCTCCTTTGTCACTCCAGACCTTCCCGGTGTCATTGGCTCAACTGAGTGCTCGAACATCGGTTATGGTCCCTCCGGATGCACTCCTTGGTTGGGCGCTTCTGGCGAACCCATTGGCTGGGAAGGAGTGGACTCTCCAAAGGTCTCAAGTATATTGTCTTCCATGTCAGTACAGTTTGACAGTCTATAATAGGATGATGAATGCTGAGAGGCTTCATCTTCCAAAGCTTCTTGTTTCATGGATGATCTCATTTCCAAAGCTAGCTATACTTTCAATATAGTTGCATTATACATCTCATTGTATAACATGTACCCCTCGTGTTGGTGTAAACTAACATGTATGTATAGTGCAATGAAGTGCTGGTACGATTATAATATAAAAACTTGGGACAAACTACACGGTGACGATTGCAAGTCCTCAAGACTGTAACCATTATCATCATCGACCAATATCATCAGATTCATATCGAGTCGTGACCACGTCATAATTAGAATCATAAGAACATGCCTAAGGTTCGATAGTTCAGTCGGGAATCCACAATCCAAGTTTATGTTATAATCCTATGTGTGAGGCTGAATTGTTGACTCAATCATGTTCAACGTAGGACTTGATTCAATCATATAACACCGCGGAAATGTCGCAAATCCAAAGATGAGTTGTTAAGAGTTCAAGTCTTGAATGAGAAACACGAGATGCCATGAGGGCAGGACTCGAGATGATTAAGTCAATGTAAAATTTCGTTTCCCCTAGGGATATGAATTTCGAAACCCCAGGCAGCAAACAGATTTCAAATCTTTCCCCGAAATTTTGCATTCCCCTCCTTTACAAGGACTCGACTCCTGTCTCCCTTTGCTTTTCATATCCCTCAGAGGCCAACTTTTACATCCCATGAGATGCGAAATTTCTCATCCCTCAAATGCGATTTTATCCACAGCTCCCACGTATTCTTCCTTTTCCCTTTACCTCTTATCCTTCTTCCCAAAACTCCTCCTCGAAGTCGGAGTTAGAACCCATGAACAACAGTCATGTACCTACCTCCTTGAACATTGGTCTCGAGCTTATTTGAAGCACGATTTAAAATCTAATTTATAACTCGAGCCCAATTTGAGAGGCGATTTCGAGCTTGATCTATAGTTCGAGTTGGTTCTGTTGATGCTAATATTTTGTTTGATGATAACAAATAGATTTTTGTTACTGGAGTGTTTGATTGTGGAATGTCTAGTATTATTGGAAAATAGAATTTATACAGAGTATAGAAAAATCAAATAAGTTTTATTTCCAATAATATTATTTATTTTACAATTCATCTACACACAAGACTTCACAAATCCCTTTACACATAATTTCAGTACATACATTTCTTTTTTACAAGCAATTCATTTTTTCTTTTTCTTCTCATTTCTTGCTGGTTTATTCTTGTCAAGCACACCTTAGCTGTCCAGAGCATCATCCTATAACCTGTCACAAAAGAAAGAAAAATACACAGTACACTGGAACTAAAACAAATACTTTGGACAAAATTAATTCCCTGTGTGATTGATTAATTTTTTTTTTTTTTTTTTTTTTTTTTTGTCTCAGCTTTCTGTGTGTTTTTCTCATCATATTTCAGACTTGAACAGCCACATCAAAACCATACTGGTTTGCTGATCAGAACCAACTGATTCTGACCAGCCTCAACTCAGTACAGTTTGACTGCTATTATTTTTGTTTCATTTCAGGGTCAAAAGTGAAATCAGCCCAACAAATCAAGTCAAAACAATGATGAACCAAGTTCAAATACAAAGTGAAAGTGCAAAAGTCAGTGGACAGCAATAACACAACAGGGCAGAACAATGTGATTCAAAATCAGCATGCTAAAGTGATCGAGACAGTAGTGAGACAAATACAAACATCTCAGGTTGGCAAAAGCATAGGGCTACAAGACATGTTCATATAGGATGAACACAGCTAGGATGGATGTTTCAAGACAGTCAGCATCAAATTACACACACACAAGATCATGGTAGATTCAAGTGAAAGAAACTCATAACAATATGTCAGGGTGAACTTGTGCATGGCATGACAATAACACTTATGGTTCAGTGTAATGTGGACAGATTAAGTAAAGATGTCAAAGTGTGCAAATATATGGTGCAAGTAAATGGACAGAGTTCAAGTCAGCAACATGTGTGGCCAAACAGTCCAAGTGTCGGGCCATGCACAAACATGAAGCAAGCCAGTTTGAAACAAATACAGCAATGTCAAGAATGCTAAAGCACACATGCAAATACAATCATGCAGATTGATAAATGTACAGTTCGGTATAAAGCAGCAAACAAGGTGAAAATGTAATAACAACAAATGTCGAGCTGGTAGCATGATAAAGCTACAAAGTGCATGGTTATCAAGTTCAAGCAGGTACATATATCATGGTGCTACAGTACGAGGCTTATCACATATGAGCTGAAGCAAAATCTAAAGTGGACAACAAGTGGTCAAGTTCAAAAATGCATAGAAATGAGACTCAAGAGAAACTGTACAGCAGCAACATGAATACAAGAATATACAGATCAGCCTGGTGTGATACTTTTGTAACAATTCAATCTACAGTAAAGCACAAACTTGGCAAGTTTTTTTTTTTTGGAATAGAGTGATCAAAGCAAGATAACAAAACCAATCAGAAATTTGCTACAAATTCATCAAGCATAAGTTTACACTGTCTTAAATTTCGAAAATCAAGAAATGCAATTCAGGAAACAAATGAATTTTCATTCTTGTTTGTTTCCAGAAATGATCGATTTGTTATCAGGGCAACGCAACAAATCAGTACAATAAGCAGACCTCTTTTTTAAGGCACATATATGGCAGAGCAAAATTCACACAAGGAAAACAATTATTTTGTTTCCTGATTTTGTTATTTCTCTTTGAAACCGAAAAAAAAAAAAAAAAAAAAAAGGAAAGTTTTTTTTAGCATTTTTTTTAGAAATCATTTGTTATAACAAAGAGCAGAAATCTTGCAAGAGAAATCCAAAAGAGGAAATCGCAAGCACAAATCAGGGAGCCGATTAAATCAAGGCCATACAGACAGCAAATCAAGTTCAAGAATATTCCAAAATCAAATCGGACAAGTCATCAACGAAATCAGAGCACCAGGGTGTACAAACCCCTATAAAAGCACACATTTCATCATCGACAAGATCAAAAAAAATTCACACAAGAGAAAACCGAAACCCTAAATACCAAGAGTTGATAAAAACTTACTCGAATCCATCGCAAGGACGAAGGAGTTTCACTGAAGAAGCAAACAAGCTTCTGGAGATTTATTTCAAGCATCATCGATCTCAATTTTTTAAAAAAAAATCACTTAAACCCTAATTGCAGCCGCCATATTTTTGTTTCAGAGAATAAGAGAAGGTCGGGCTAAAGGAAATACAAGGGGGTATCACAAAAACAAGTGGGCCGATCATTTTGGCCAAGAAAAAGGGGATGACCCCATGTTTTTAAACTCCTATTCCTATCTCCTTTTAAGTTTTTTTTTTCTTTTGCTTGTCATTTGAATTGCTGTAAATTTTTCTAGTTTTTATTGTAAAACTAGGGAGCACAGAATACTGAAGTGTAATCTGAGAAAATCTAGTCTAGGGTATACAGACTAGTCTGGGATTTTTGAGCTTAGGGATAAACAGGAGCAAGAGTTGCGAGTTTACATAGAATTGTAAGCGGGATCTGTTTGTATCTCCTAGTAAAAAATCTTAGAAAGGCAGCAGTAGGCACAGTTTGCCGAAGCTGGGTATATCTGCGTGTGATTTTCTTTCTTCTCTGCATTTCTTTATTATCGTGGTTAATTTAAATTTAGTTTAAAACCCTATTCACCCCCCCTCTAGGGTTGCTATCGATCTTACAATTGGTATCAGAGCCTGTGTTTGAACCCTAGAATCATGACTTCAATGAACAATGCCTTTTCAGAAGGCCAATCTATTGCTAGACCACCCATGTTCAATGGTAGTGATTACGCATATTGGAAAGCTAGGATGAAAATTTATCTAGTGTCTGTTGATTATGATGTCTGGGATATCATTGAAACTGGATATACACCTCCGACTGAAACTGTTAATGGTATTGTAACACCTAAACCAAAAAATAGGTGGGATGCAAATGATAAAAAATTATATTCTATAGATTCTAAAGCTATGAATGCTCTGATTTGTGCTCTTGATAAAACAGAATATAACAGAATTTCTCATTGTAATACAGCCCAGGAAATTTGGCATACCCTGGAAGTCACACACGAAGGAACTTCCCAGGTTAAAGAATCCCGTCTTGCCATGTTCAGTAATGAATATGAAAACTTCAACATGGAGAAGGACGAGAGCATCAAGGACATGTATGGTCGCTTCTCCGTACTAGTCTACAATGCCAGAGCCCTTGGAAAGATCTATACAGAAGTAGAGCTTGTGAGGAAGATTCTGCGTGTTTTACCCATGAACTTTGAAGCAAAAGTCACAGCCATTCAAGAATCCAAAGATCTAAGCAAGCTAAGCATGGAAGAGCTTATCGGGAATCTGATGACATATGAAATGGAGCTGAAAGCAAGAGAAGATCGCAACAACTCAGATCTGAAAAAGAAGTCAATAGCTTTGTCCAACACTGTCACTAGCGATAGTGAAGATCCTATTGAACAACTTGCCATGGCAGTCAGACAACTCACGAAGTGGAGAAAATTCAAACCTCGAAGAAATAAACCAAAAACCAACAATTCAGAAGACGAACCACTCTGCTACAATTGTCAAAAGCCTGGACACATAAAACCAAATTGTCCACTCCTCCAAAGAAACAAGAAGAAAAAGAAAGCTTTTGCCATAACTTGGGATGACGAGGAAGGAGAAGAAGATTCAGACAGCAGTGAGGAGGAAAGCAATTTGTGCTTCATGGCAAAATCAGACCTAGAAGATACTGACGAGGAAACCACTGAGGTATACAGTTATGACAATCTAGTTTTAATGTGTAAACATCTTTCTGAAATTATTGACACGTTAGAATCAGACGCAGAGAAACTGAAAGCGAAAAATCTTGATCTTGTTAACAATAATAAGAAGTTGAAATCTGAACTTGAAAATGCTTCAAAGACCAATGATCTAGATTGTGAAATTTGTAAGACTGTGAATTTGGAACTCTTATCACTCAAGATCACCATTGAGAATCTTGAAAAAGAAAACTTGACTCTAAAAGTTGAAGATGACACTAAAAGAAAGAACTACATTAAACGATGCACTTCACTTGTGAATGAGAACACAATTTTAAAAACAAGAGTTCAAGATCTAGAAGTCACATTAAATAAATTCTCAATCGGACAAACATCTTTTAAAATGTTACTTGGAAACCAATTGGTTGGGAATAATAGAAAAGGACTGGGTTTTGGGAAGATACAAGAAATAACTGGAAGTGACAATGCTAAAGGTAAAAGTATTTTTCCCAAATGTGTAAAATGTGGGGTGATTGGTCACAGTCATGAAAATTCCAAGTTTAACAGTAAAATTCAGAAGTTCAAAAAGGTATGGGTCCCTAAACACCTGGCACACAACTATCACAAAGATTGGAACACAAATGAGAAGAAAAATCAAATTTGGATTCCAAAAGAATCGTATGACTATCATTCCTCTACTACTGACATGATTAGACCTAGAAGTTTCTCTAGGTCATCTTCTTCTCTGTTTATGTAGGTATGTTGGCGGGCTAAGGAGCAACAAAAATGGTACTTGGATTCAGGTTGCTCCAGACATATGACAGGTGATAAAAGACTGTTCCTTAGCCTGGAAAAACATAAAGGTGGGAATGTGACGTTAGGTGACAACAGCAAATGTAAAATTATTGGTAAAGGAAAAGTAGGTAACAGTATCTTTGCCTTAACTGATGTTTTATATGTTGATAATCTGTTTCACAATCTTATCTCTATCAGTCAGCTTTGTGATAAAGGAATGAATGTTGTGTTTGATAGTAATAGTTGCAAAATCATTGAGATCTCCTCTGGAAAAGTTGTGTTTACAGGGAAAAGGATAGGAAATGTCTATACTCTCTCTTTCGATGATGTAACAGTATCTAGGTGCTTAGTAGCAACAGAAGAAGAAGCAATCTTATGGCACAGAAGGTTGGCACATGCAAGTATGGGTCTTCTTGAAAGACTGAAAGCAAATGAACTTGTCAGGGGTTTACCACACCAGAATTACAAAAATAACAAAGTATGTAAAGCTTGTACCATGGGGAAACTTTGTCGTTCATCTTTCCGTCCAAAAAATGTAGTTAGCACTTCACGAGTGCTTGAATTAATTCATATGGACTTGTTTGGACCTACTGATACTGCTAGTTTAAATGGTAAACGTTATTGTTATGTATTGGTTGATGATTACTCTAGGTTTACATGGGTTTACTTTCTAGCCAAAAAGTCTGAAACTTTTGATTATTTTTTAAAGTTTGCAAAACTTGTCCAAAATGAAAAAGGGGTTTCAATTAAAACTTTAAGAAGTGATCATGGAGGTGAATTTGAAAATTTAGACTTTGAAAAACTTTGTGAAGAAAATGGTTTCAAACATGAATTTTCCGCTCCTCGAACACCTCAACAGAATGGGGTGGTTGAAAGGAAAAATCGTACATTGCAAGAAATGGCTAGATCTATGTTATGTGAATATCAATTGCCTCAAACTTTCTGGGCTGAGGCAGTCAATACTTCATGCTATGTAATGAACAGAGTTATGATTAGACCAATACTTAATAAAACGTCATATGAACTGTGGTCTAACAAAAAGCCTAACATCTCATATTTTAGAGTGTTTGGATGTCCTTGTTACATTTTGAACACAGGTGAACAGATTGGGAAATTTGAGTCAAAAACGGTTGATGGAATCTTCATGGGTTATTCCTCAAGAAGTAAGGCTTACAGAATCTTCAATAAACAGTCAAGAACAATCGTGGAGACTGTCAACGTCAAGTTCAATGAATCAGATGTGGATACGATACCTGAAGATGATAAAGATGATGCTGATGCACAAGAAATTGAACAAGAAAACAATGAGGTTGAGACAAACAATGAAAAAGCCACTGAAGCAGCAACAGATATCGAAAGACTAAAATTCAAGCCAAGTCATCCTCCAGATTTGGTAATTGGAAATCCAACTGCTGGTGTTCGTACACGATCCTCTCTCAATAGGGAAGTTTGTACTCTTTGTATTCATAATGCATTTGTATCTGAAATAGAACCAAGTTCTTATGATGTTGCACTCAATGATGAATTTTGGTTGTTGGCTATGCAGGAAGAACTTAACCAGTTTGAGAGAAATAGGGTCTGGAACTTGGTACCCAGGCCAAATGACTACCCAGTTGTTGGAACAAAATGGGTGTTCAAAAATAAGCTTGACGAATCTGGAAACGTAACAAGAAACAAAGCTAGGCTGGTCGCTAAGGGATACAATCAAATCGAAGGTGTTGACTTTGACGAAACTTTTGCCCCAGTTGCCAGGCTTGAAGCAATCAGAATTTTGTTAAGTTTTGCGTGCTTTAAGGGGTTCAAATTAAAGCAAATGGATGTAAAGAGTGCTTTTCTAAATGGAGAACTAAAAGAAGAAGTGTATGTTGAACAACCCCCTGGTTTTGAGAGTCACGATTATCCAAATCATGTATACAAACTGAAAAAAGCATTGTATGGACTTAAACAAGCCCCTCGAGCTTGGTATGATTGTTTGTGTACATATCTTTTGGAAAACGGTTTTAAAAAGGGAAGTGCTGACACAACCTTGTTTTTATCTCATGATGGTGATGATTTTTTAATTGTCCAGATTTATGTTGATGATATCATATACGGCGCTACTAATAATGTCTTGTGTGAAAAATTTGAAAAAGTTATGCAGGACAAATTTGAGATGAGTTTGGTTGGAGAGCTGAAGTTCTTCCTTGGTTTCCAAATCAAACAAAGTAGCAAAGGGATCTTTATCTCTCAAACGAAGTACGTGATGGAGTTGCTAAAGAAATTTGGAGTTCAAGATGCAAAGCCAATGAAAACACCGATGAGTCCAACAACCAAACTTGACAAAGATGAAAAAGGTGTTGCTGTGGATCAAAAGAAATATCGCGGTATTATCGGTTCACTTCTTTATCTTTCCGCTTCTAGACCTGATATTATGTTTTCTGTTTGTTTGTGTGCTCGCTTTCAATCAAATCCAAAAGAATCTCATCTAAAAGCCACAAAACGAATTCTAAGATATTTGTTACACACACCAAATTTGGGCTTATGGTATCCTTCCTGTGATAACTTCAGTTTAGTTGGGTATACTGATGCTGATTATGCTGGTTCACTCACAGATAGAAAAAGTACTAGTGGAACATGCTTCATGCTAGGTCATTCACTAGTGTCATGGTCAAGTAGAAAACAAAACTGTGTTGCTTTATCCACCACTGAGGCAGAGTATATTGCTTTAGGAAGTTGTTGTGCACAGATTTTATGGATGATGCAGACTTTATCTGATTTTGGACTTTGTTATAAACGAGTTCCTTTAAAATGTGACAGTAAGAGTGCAATTGACTTATCAAATAATCCAGTTCATCACTCACGCACAAAACACATTGATGTAAGACATCACTTTCTTAGAGATCATATTGCTTGTGAAGATATTTGTATAGAATTTATTCCAACCGAATCTCAACTTGCTGATATTTTTACAAAACCCCTTCCTGAAGACAGATTTTGCAGATTACGCTTGGATTTGGGAATTATAGAAATAAATTAATCTCTTAGCATTTTTGGATAAATTTTCTCTTAAGACGTTCTGTTGGCAATTATCTTTCTGACAAATAATCCATGCCTCAAATCATCAAGAAAAGACCAGTTTGTTTTTTTTTGGACATTTATGATAAATTTGTGAGTGTGTAAGTTTTCAGAATATGAAATGGTTGAAAATTTGTAGCTCTGATACGATCAAATATGCTTTATAATATGAGTAATTGAGGAACTTTTGTTCTCTTTTCATCTTCTTTCACCCTTCTATCAATCATTATTATTTTATATATCAAGGGGATTTAAGTATACAAAAAAAAAAAAAAAAAAAAAAAAAAAAAAAAAATAATAATAATAATAATAATAATAATAAGTATTTCTGTAATCTCATTTAAAAATCCAAGCTCTGGTCATGCATGGTTATGAGAATACTTATTCTTCATGCTATCACTGATCTCATTTAAAAATCCAAGATCTGGTTATGCGTGGTCAGTATAGTATTGAATTTTTGTTCATGTTGCAGCTAATCCAATTTAAAAATCCAAGCTCTGGTTATGCGTGGTTAGTCTGCTATTGAAATAAAAAAAAAAAAAAAAAAAAATGTATATATATATATATATATATAAAAATATATATATATATGATTATTTCTCCCTGATATATATTGAATATTTCATCATTCCATTTCCTATCTGGTGAAATGTGTTCCTTTCTTACAGATTATTCTAATCCTTTTGTTTGATTATTCGGAGTGTTTGAATTTGATACTGTCAAATGACTTGATTACTAAGTACAGTCCATACTCTTTACAAATGTCCAGGATTGTTCTTCTTTTGATGATTACAAAGGGGGAGAAGAAGTTAAGATTTTGTGTTGTTTACAGACGTCTATAGATTTTGTTTTGCCGTTAATGCTAAGTGTTTAATTTTTTTTTGTTATTTTCAAATTCTTTACTCATGTCTGTTTACAACTGATAGGGGGAGCTCAAAGGTAGGGGGAGTGCTCAAACACATCTGATTATTCACAAAAATCTTAAGTCTGTTTGTCATCATCAAAAGGGGGAGTTTGTTGATGCTAATATTTTGTTTGATGATAACAAATAGATTTTTGTTACTGGAGTGTTTGATTGTGGAATGTCTAGTATTATTGGAAAATAGAATTTATACAGAGTATAGAAAAATCAAATAAGTTTTATTTCCAATAATATTATTTATTTTACAATTCATCTACACACAAGACTTCACAAATCCCTTTACACATAATTTCAGTACATACATTTCTTTTTTACAAGCAATTCATTTTTTCTTTTTCTTCTCATTTCTTGCTGGTTTATTCTTGTCAAGCACACCTTAGCTGTCCAGAGCATCATCCTATAACCTGTCACAAAAGAAAGAAAAATACACAGTACACTGGAACTAAAACAAATACTTTGGACAAAATTAATTCCCTGTGTGATTGATTAATTTTTTTTTTTTTTTTTTTTTTTTTTTTTTGTCTCAGCTTTCTGTGTGTTTTTCTCATCATATTTCAGACTTGAACAGCCACATCAAAACCATACTGGTTTGCTGATCAGAACCAACTGATTCTGACCAGCCTCAACTCAGTACAGTTTGACTGCTATTATTTTTGTTTCATTTCAGGGTCAAAAGTGAAATCAGCCCAACAAATCAAGTCAAAACAATGATGAACCAAGTTCAAATACAAAGTGAAAGTGCAAAAGTCAGTGGACAGCAATAACACAACAGGGCAGAACAATGTGATTCAAAATCAGCATGCTAAAGTGATCGAGACAGTAGTGAGACAAATACAAACATCTCAGGTTGGCAAAAGCATAGGGCTACAAGACATGTTCATATAGGATGAACACAGCTAGGATGGATGTTTCAAGACAGTCAGCATCAAATTACACACACACAAGATCATGGTAGATTCAAGTGAAAGAAACTCATAACAATATGTCAGGGTGAACTTGTGCATGGCATGACAATAACACTTATGGTTCAGTGTAATGTGGACAGATTAAGTAAAGATGTCAAAGTGTGCAAATATATGGTGCAAGTAAATGGACAGAGTTCAAGTCAGCAACATGTGTGGCCAAACAGTCCAAGTGTCGGGCCATGCACAAACATGAAGCAAGCCAGTTTGAAACAAATACAGCAATGTCAAGAATGCTAAAGCACACATGCAAATACAATCATGCAGATTGATAAATGTACAGTTCGGTATAAAGCAGCAAACAAGGTGAAAATGTAATAACAACAAATGTCGAGCTGGTAGCATGATAAAGCTACAAAGTGCATGGTTATCAAGTTCAAGCAGGTACATATATCATGGTGCTACAGTACGAGGCTTATCACATATGAGCTGAAGCAAAATCTAAAGTGGACAACAAGTGGTCAAGTTCAAAAATGCATAGAAATGAGACTCAAGAGAAACTGTACAGCAGCAACATGAATACAAGAATATACAGATCAGCCTGGTGTGATACTTTTGTAACAATTCAATCTACAGTAAAGCACAAACTTGGCAAGTTTTTTTTTTTTGGAATAGAGTGATCAAAGCAAGATAACAAAACCAATCAGAAATTTGCTACAAATTCATCAAGCATAAGTTTACACTGTCTTAAATTTCGAAAATCAAGAAATGCAATTCAGGAAACAAATGAATTTTCATTCTTGTTTGTTTCCAGAAATGATCGATTTGTTATCAGGGCAACGCAACAAATCAGTACAATAAGCAGACCTCTTTTTTAAGGCACATATATGGCAGAGCAAAATTCACACAAGGAAAACAATTATTTTGTTTCCTGATTTTGTTATTTCTCTTTGAAACCGAAAAAAAAAAAAAAAAAAAAAAAAAAAAGGAAAGTTTTTTTTAGCATTTTTTTTAGAAATCATTTGTTATAACAAAGAGCAGAAATCTTGCAAGAGAAATCCAAAAGAGGAAATCGCAAGCACAAATCAGGGAGCCGATTAAATCAAGGCCATACAGACAGCAAATCAAGTTCAAGAATATTCCAAAATCAAATCGGACAAGTCATCAACGAAATCAGAGCACCAGGGTGTACAAACCCCTATAAAAGCACACATTTCATCATCGACAAGATCAAAAAAAATTCACACAAGAGAAAACCGAAACCCTAAATACCAAGAGTTGATAAAAACTTACTCGAATCCATCGCAAGGACGAAGGAGTTTCACTGAAGAAGCAAACAAGCTTCTGGAGATTTATTTCAAGCATCATCGATCTCAATTTTTTAAAAAAAAATCACTTAAACCCTAATTGCAGCCGCCATATTTTTGT
Source organism: Allium sativum (assembly GCA_030737875.1). Classification (NCBI taxonomy): domain Eukaryota; kingdom Viridiplantae; phylum Streptophyta; class Magnoliopsida; order Asparagales; family Amaryllidaceae; genus Allium; species Allium sativum. The sequence goes on from CM060912.1 coordinate 441,079,915, forward strand.
TTCAGAGAATAAGAGAAGGTCGGGCTAAAGGAAATACAAGGGGGTATCACAAAAACAAGTGGGCCGATCATTTTGGCCAAGAAAAAGGGGATGACCCCATGTTTTTAAACTCCTATTCCTATCTCCTTTTAAGTTTTTTTTTTCTTTTGCTTGTCATTTGAATTGCTGTAAATTTTTCTAGTTTTTATTGTAAAACTAGGGAGCACAGAATACTGAAGTGTAATCTGAGAAAATCTAGTCTAGGGTATACAGACTAGTCTGGGATTTTTGAGCTTAGGGATAAACAGGAGCAAGAGTTGCGAGTTTACATAGAATTGTAAGCGGGATCTGTTTGTATCTCCTAGTAAAAAATCTTAGAAAGGCAGCAGTAGGCACAGTTTGCCGAAGCTGGGTATATCTGCGTGTGATTTTCTTTCTTCTCTGCATTTCTTTATTATCGTGGTTAATTTAAATTTAGTTTAAAACCCTATTCACCCCCCCCCTCTAGGGTTGCTATCGATCCTACAGGTTCTCAGTTTGAAGGTCGACGTCGTGTTCAATTCGGGGAAGGGCAGTCAATGGGTATGCGTTGATTTCAAGTTCAATGTAATTCCCACTTAGATCTGGGTTAAATTTTGAGTTTGGGTAAAGTACGTTTTTCTGTGATGCGATGGCAAATAAGTGAGAAAAGGAGGAAAAGGGGACTTTGAATCCCAATTTATAGGGAAGGGGAGATAACGGGCTAAGCCATTAGACTCTTCGTATCCCATCAATGATGCAAAATTTCGTATCCGCCATGGTGTATGGGGTATTAAATACATATGTGTACACACAAGCACACACACATATATATATATATATATATATATTTCCCATGATTCATATGTTTATACATGAATATTTGCATATACATATATGTTTACAAAAACAATGGATAAATAAGAATGAGATTTCCATATCCTAAGAAATTTCTAACTCGCAATTCCAACTACAACCACGCACACATGTTTCCGACATTACGACAATTGACACTAATCTAATTCATTAACCAATAATACACTTGGAAGTCTAAACGATTCGAAGACATACGATAAGCGATCGAATCCACGATTCAAAGTCGTCTCTCGAAATCAAATTGCGTAGTTGTAAGCCAATAATACACTCACTACTCATACTTTATTTTCAAGTACTGATTGCACGGCGCAAAACCATGTGAAAACATGTGAGCATACACGCGACTCTATGCCGACAACGATTCGTTTACATTACGACGTGAACGAGAGTCGACGACTAAAGTTTAATTTCATGAGTAAACAGGAATTAGATGTTTAAAGGTGCCACCAATAGATTGAAATTCTCGACATGCTCGACAAAGCGATCACGACCAACTATTCAACAGCTTGGAGATTTTTCTAGTTTCCAGAAATGATGATTTCAACTCAAAGCACGTCATATCAAGAAAAGACACACGTTAGGGGAAAAGCATTAACCGACCTTTTATTCCGGTTCCTAAAAGCATATTAGGCCCGCTTGACTCAACACATCGCATGGCGCCAAAGCTCGAAATGTCGCCAGAACACTAGGAATACAAGCCCAAGAGAAGTCATGCGAGTGTAGGCTTCATTACACCTCTAACCTAAAAATTTGGATCCGTTAAGGTGTATTCTACCAAAATTTAGAATCCTTGGACTTTGCACATAAGAATTTGAATTCCATGACTTCACATCAAGGATTTCGAATCCCTTCGACCGCGTCTCCCACTTCGCATCCCCTTCACGCAGAACCCTCGTTAACGTATCACCTAGGGTACGAACTCGTATCCATAAGGGCATACGAGAATCCATGTTCTTAAGGGATACGAAACCACATATCCCTTAGGGTACGAATTAGGGATGAGCATGGTGCGGTTTGGTGCGGTTTGGTGCGGTTTTGACTTAAAACTGCACTCGGAACCGCTAGGGTGCGGTTTTCAAAAATAGGAACCGAAAATGAACCAAGAACCGTTGGTGGGGTTTGGTTTTAAAAGTACGGTTTCAGTTTTTAAAAGTGCGGTTCCAGTTTCAAAATCGATTAATCAAAAAAGGCATTGTTTCCTGAGAAGCGGTAGCTTAACATTGGCTGAGAACCGGTAACCGAATGTTGGTTGAGAAGCATGCAGAACACAACTCATATGCTGGAAATGGAATCTATTATGTTGCATAATATATAAACTGACAATTGACATTAACTTCTTTTCTTATGGCAGTGTATTCTATAGCTCTTATGCTGGGATGTGGCAACAAATAATCAAGTTTCTGAATTGTTGAATGAGAACCGTATTCTAGCAGAGCTTAGAACATGAAGTCAAAATGGAACAAAGTAGAAGAGTTAATGATAAGTGCGGCTATTTATGAACGAGACATCGACTTATCAGTAATATGCTTCATTTTTATTTAGCTTCTAAGTAGTAACAACTTGAGCTAATATCCAGAGCTTATTGAATGGTAGATCAAGCTCACTCAATATGCCATGTTAAAATAAGCTTGCCTTGTAGCATATTCATCAGGATTGAGCTTATTAAATGCTAGATAAAATGATTAAGATGTCATTTCTCAATTCATCTTAGGAATACATATGTGAAGGTAACATATAATTGTGAATTAAACCTAGCTTGCTGTCATGAAACAAGAGTAAGTGACTGGTTTGAAAAATACAAGATAAAGTGCTGTTGGAAAGCAAGTAGTGAAGGCTAAATAGGACAATGAAGGCTAAATAAGAAGCAGGTTCTTTTCCTGAGAAGCGTCAGATATGATTACAATAAAGAATTCATAAACCATATCAGTGTGGTTTCGGTTTTGCGGTTTGGAAAAAGATAAAAACCGAACCCAGACCATGTTAACGGTGCGGTTTCATCGGTTTTGCGGTTTTATTTCGGTGCGGTTTTTATCGGTTTTATGCGGTTTTGGTTCAGTTTCGGTTTGTAATCAGTTTCCCTGCTCATCCCTAGTACGAACTCGTGTCCCTTGGGAGATACAAGAACTCGTATCCCCAAGGAGATAGGAAAGTTCGTATACCCAATAGATACGAGGCCACCATATCCCCTGGGATACGAATTTTGTACCCTTAGGGATACAAAGTTTGTATCCCCAAGAGGGGATACGAAAGTCTCCTATGCACTACAGTGGGATGTGAAATTCAGGGTTGGGCCTTCCAAGGATATGAAATTCTGCTATATGGTCCCCAAATCTCACCTAATCCCACTTAACCAACTACCTATAAATACTCCATTGCTCGTGCTTCACAAGGATTAGATTTTGCTTAATTTGACATCCCTACAAGCTCTTAAGACACCATTAATGGCAACATAACCTTTGAGGAAGAAGAAGACTACTTACTTTTTTCCAAGACTTGGCATATTAAATTATGACTCCAAAATACACAGACCAACTTGTAAAATAACGCCTTGATGATGTTCAATACTTGTAACTCTCATTTGTGAATAAAGATCAACAAACTCCTTCAAAGTGGACGTAGGTCCCTCACGGACCAAACCACTATAAACCTCTATGTCATTTACTACTTTACGCACTTTAATTTTCCTTGCGCAAAATGCTAATTCTCAAATTTATAGAATCTTTAGGTGTGGCGACCATTTTTGTCGTCAACACAAATATATACATAATTTGAAATTTCATCGATAAATCAATATCGACTTTCTTATATTTGTCAGGATACTTACATTCCTTTATAAAACTTTTTCACCATTGGTATGTTATCACTATATAACATACCCTAAAATGATTTCTTATCATTTGGATAATTATTTAAATAAGTATAATAATTACTAAATCCTTTAAATGTTAATGTAGTCCATAAATCAATTATTGAACACTATGTCCTTACTCCATATATTAAATTCTATAAAATAAAATATAGAAACTTATTTCATATTATTTTTCAGTTATGAAAATGAGTTCACATATCTAGAAGCGTTCATGATCCTTATGGTTAGAAATCTGTTTTATTGATAAAACAGTTCAACGATTTTATCATCATTTTCCTAAGGAAATATTATAAATAATTTTCCAAAATGAGTTTGTTATCATACATTATCACCTTAAATTTGATTATTAATTAAATAATCCATATTTTATTATTTTAAATAATTCAAACATCCCTAATTAATTTTTTTCAAATTACTGGTGGTTACAAAAACTGCAAAAGGAGAAAGCATTATTTTATCTTAGTTTAATTCTTTTCTGGATTGTTGCTACGTAAAACAATTCCAAATCTTATCCCATTATATTTACATATGTGTAAAAATTAAGAAAGAATCATACACACACATCTAAGTTAGATATAGAATTACTAAAAACAAAATAGAAGGAGGAAGAGAGGAGAAAGAAACTTACCTTCCCTAAAACTGGATCTAAATAGAGATAAAAATGGAAAAGAACGGAGGAAGATAGCCATAGAAGAATGTGAGTTAAGAGTGTAAGTCTAGGATTCTATTTATAGGTGCCAAAGTGTACACAAACTATTCATAATAAGATAATAAAATCTGAATCATCCATGACATCGAAATCTAAAAATAATAGTGCAAAACCCTAGCTGTCACATCTTAGCCCAGACGAAGTGGTTGACCTACTCCCTTTAGGGCGGTCAACCCCTACAGGGGTGGAGCGGCCAACTTCCCTCCTATTCTGGGTGTCGTGAATTAAATTCGTGCATTTTTTAGTTAATGTTATTTACTATTAATTAGTTCATGTTTATTTCTTTTGATGTATTCTCTTTCTTATCTACGCATGTACACACATAATTTTGAATTTGAATATGGAATATTCTTTGATGACTATTAATTTATTCCAATTTATATCTTCTCCATTTAAATTCAAATCCAAATATACAAGTTTGTTTATTTTGAATTCAAAACTTGTTTTATTCATATCTTTTTCAATGGACTCTATTTTCCATAAATAAATTACGAAACAGATCAGAAACTTGCTATGAATGCAATGATGTAACTATCATGATCAAATTACCTAATTATTAAATATCTGTATTTTAACCTATTGTTATTTAAGTATTACTATTTTAGTTTTCTATGTTTACTTATGGAATATTTTACGGTGTTACAGAACTAACCCAAGAATAATTGGTAGAATATTGGATTATATTCGGTCTATTGGGAAAAAACCTAATTACACCTCTTAATTATTAGGTTGAACTGAGGCCTGCTAGAGTGCTTCAATATATATTTGACATCAAATATACATAAACAAATTGATGAACAATTTTGTTGTTTTGTTTATTGCATTAAAACGGAAAAAATGTGTTTTTAAAAATACATAAAAATAATGGTTTTAAAAATAGCGTATATGGTTTTAGAATGGCAATATTGCCATTCCATATTTAATTTTTGCAATTATCGTTTTCTTTAAGTTCCTTCTTTGCATATCTGCCTTAACATCCCATCTTTTCATTGATCAACTCATATAAGCCTCATATATAATCTTCTCAAAGCTTAGGTTTAGTTGCGAGTCATGGTTAAAGTTATTATGCTTCTTGACGATAATGCCTTCACTTATGTCTTTGCTTTTGGCTCCTATAACGCCTCTGGTGGTCGAGTCATAGAAGAATATGTAAGGTTTACCATGTTAATCTTGGTTTTAGCATAGAGGTAGGCCTCTAGAGCATAACTATGTCTTAATCTCCTTCTGTAATTGATAAGGTATCAGCCCCTTCTAACGTTGTTGTATTAATGAAATTAGCGTTAGTTATTTATTATCAGCTTTATGCAAGAATATTAACGCATTTGCCGATAATATCCATTGACAAGCTCAAAGTTTTACAGTCATCTCATTTTTGAAAGAAAATCGACAAAAGCTAAAATTGACACCTCAGAACAATTTGCAATGGATAATTTTTATATGTTCCTCCCTTATAAAAGTCATTAACATTGGTGTTAATGAGATATTTCATCTTCGAAACACCCTAATGTATCTTTATATGAAGTAATTATAATGTTAAACGCTTTCAGATTACGAATCAACAAGTATAACTAACCTTAAGTATACCTTTAGAAGAGGTAATTATGTTTCTTTAATCCTACACAGTTATGAGTGTAGATATTTGATGTTATAAAAGTTGATTTTTCAAATTGAAACGCCTTGTTACAATTTCTAAAAAAAAAGAAAAATAAATGAAGTAAAGTATAAAAAATACTATGTTATCCATATATTTTCTGATTGCTAAATGTACTTAAAAATGAGATTATTGAGACATTTCCAAAAGCAAATATCGAGCATATAGATACATGAAGGTATAACTGCCCATTATGGTATTTTGGATTTCTAATCAATAAAATAATGTCTAACAAAATTTCACCAATGAAGAGATGTATAATATATGATATGACGACAATAATTGGGTTCTTATTCGTGGATTAAGTAACTTAGTAGAATCAGTAAATAACTGAGATAACATGTCACAAAAAGGTGTCGAACGTATAAAATAAGGAAGGTATCGAGCTTTAGCATCAATAGATGGCGTTGGGCACCTAAAACATAAGAGAAGTTAAACCTTTATATTAAGGTATCAAGCATCGCATATAGTGTGACGAGGTAGCAAACTTCTATGAAGTAGCGAGTCTTAAAGGAATAACAAGCACTATTAAATATCTAGCGGTGAAGAAGGATTTCGAGCTGTAACACCAACAATTTTAACTTAGTTATTTAATTAGTTAGGTAGACAATTTGGTTTGAAAATGGAATTTGTAAAAATGGTAGAATTTGAGCATGAAACTTCCACCATTGCATTTATAGCAGAATTTTGAGTAGCTTGTGTAAAGACCCGGGGAATTCGATGCTTGAATTTGAGCACTAATACACTATTTGTATTCACTTGCCAAAACTCAAGTATAAAAACTCCAGATAGTTAGGGGAAAGAAGTTAGAGGGTGAGAAGAAGAATGAAATGTTACAATAGTAGAAGAAGAATGCCGACACTACAGAATCAGAGCAGAATAGAATCTCATAGTGGAATGAATACAATATAATATATTAATACTCTTTACCCAAAGAGAAAATCATGTTACATGATTACAAATTCAAAGTACACAAGCAGGTAAGCCTATATAATTCTGATAAATACAACACACATAGTGAAAATAAATTAATACCACAAAATACAGGAATACTTCTAGATTTCGACTCCTCTCTTGAAGCTCTAAGCAAAACCCAATGCGATTTGGAAAATGTACTCAGTCTGACTGATCCCATTTTGAGAAGAAATCACCTGGATTCGATCAGTCTGGAGTACTTTCAGTGAGAAATTTCACATTACAAACAACTTGCCTAGTTCTCAAAAAAAAACTTTAAAAGAATAGAACTCTCATAAGACACGACCACGCATAAACATAGCACGTGTTTTTTCCCGTATGATGACGAAATCACTTTTATATCAAATGCAGTGATATTATAATAATGTCTAAAATCCGCAAATAAAATAGGAATATAACCGAAAAGCTTACATCTCATTTTTTAACATAGTTGATTTACATCTAAATACGTACATCTCGTATTGGAGTTTGGATTTCCATGCATGACTAGGTAAGGAGATATCTCCCGAACAGTCTTCCAATAGAGATAAAAACATCGGGATGCAACAAGAACATCTTGCAACCTGGTCACACATAACCGACAACTCATTTAACTTGAATGTACCGAATATATCATCACCACGGTTGAGGCCAACCAACCGTACTCATTCTGAAGCATAAAAAAGAGGGAAAACTGATTCCTCTAGATCAGGTAATGATATACCCTAATGGGTATGACCCATATAGCCCTGCTCCTTACCCGATTCCAGTCATTACCTGGTTGATAAGGCTTGAGGCTTCGATTATCTTTTGAGAACTCACATTTAACTTTGAATTCCATATGTTCAGGTCTAACAATCGTTAATTGATGTTCACAAAAATACTCTGGGTGTTAAGCTAAAAGAAGTTGCCATATCCGCTACCATACTCAGTATATTTGTAAAAATCAACATAGATGATTTTAGGAAATATGCTGTCAGACATTCATCCATACAAGTTATCTAGGATCAGGACAAACTGAAGTTATACTTTTACTACATCATGTCGGGATAGACCTCAGAATTAGTAAAAAGAAGTCCTTGCATCATGCAGAACCTTGAACGTAGGGATTACCACTACAAGTATAATCCTAGTAGTTAACCAAAAACATCAGCGAGCAAAACTTTTCACTTCGAAGGTCTACGCCTTTAAATCACCTTAACACGTATATGCATACCTGCAAATTCAGTTTTCGAATGCAAAGTCGGCTCGAAGTCGCTTTGGGTCCAGTTCCCATACCAGTTTCCTCGAACCAACACATCATAAGTAAAAGGGATATTTTTGATAGTTGGTTCTTGAACTATCAAATCAAGTCGTATAGTTAAGTACGTCAACAACATACACAATTCATTAAAATGATTTCATAGATTCTTAAAAATAGATTTCATATACTTACCTCAACGGATAAGTATATTCATAAATCTCTTGTTTTCATTACTTTGAAAACGATAACCATACACTTATCGCTTCAGATTAAGCGTATTCACATAAAACCCTTTTTATTTCCTTTACTTCGAAATTATCGCTATATATATACTTAACCAAATGGTATAAGTCTAATCGCCAAATTTTAAATAGCCAAAACAATGTCATGTGAAACAATGTTTATTATATAAACCCAAATGGTTTTATTTAACTTCAAAACTTTACCGTTTAAAGTTTATAATAACGCTTATGGAAATGATAATTAAATTTCAAACACCCACTTCCGTTTTCAAACCAGTATAAACTTTCGTTTACATTACTTCGAAAACCATAACTATACCTTATTTCTTGGAATAAGCATATTCACAAAAACCCTACTATTTTCATTATTTAAAAAATAGTGTCATATACTTAACCAAATGGTATATGTATAATCACACTTCATACCTGGTCCAAACAATGTCAAGTGATACACTGTGTACTATAAAATCCAACATTTTTTATTAATTTATAAATCTTTCAAAATAATGTTGCAATATTTCTTATGGAAAACTATTTCCAACATCACTACAATTTTAAACTAGTATCATCCCTTGGATAACGATGAAGTCGTTCGAATTGGGATATTTTATTTACCTCTTGGACCTTGACTTGACAATATTCTTATTTTAAGATAGATAAAAGCTTGTAACTCCAAAAACTGATATTAATTATAATATCAAACACCTATCAATTACTATTCCATTTAATATGGTTTTATAAACCATTCGTGCATTTGAAAAATCTCCTTTTATTCATAACCGCTTTCACTTAATTTGTTTATTAAGTAAACCCTCACTAAAACAAAAACCCTTAGCTTTAAACCTCTTTAATACAATTTGTTTACCACTTGGATTTATTACAAAAAATCCATTTCCAAATTCTTCCTTTTTATTTTGAAATTCTTCATTCAATTTCCATCATTTTACTAAATTCCATTATTTTCAATTTTTTTTATATGGCGCCCTTCCTCTTGCTTTTTTCTTCTTTTTGATTATGTCCCATCTTAGCCGCCTTCGATGTCCTCCCACCCTATTCCTCTGTTGCCTCCACATGATCCTCTTACCATTCTCGATTCCCTTCCTTCTTCCTTGCCTAGTCCCTTGCTCCTCCTTTACCCCCTTCCTTTGCTTCTATCCACTCTTCCCTTCCTCCTTTTGGATCAAACCTTTGTCCTCCTCCTCGCTATAAGCTCTGCTTCCTTGAAGGTACTTCTGAACTTTTCAAAGCCAAACCTTGGAATGCGAGTTTTTACACCCAATCCATTTTAATGAGGAAGCCATTATGCCTTCCGATGAAATCATCAATGTAGCAAAATCTATATTGAATAATTACGTAGTTGGGTTTTTCTTGGACAAACCTCTCTCGTAAATAGCAGTGGTGGAATATTTGAAAGGAATATGATGACTGATGGGTAGTATTAAGGTTTGGTTTGATTGCTATGTTTTTTGTTTCAATTAACTTGCCAAGAGGATATATTGAGGATTTTGCACGCAGTTCCTATAATCATGGAGAACAAAATCTTTATTATCCAAGAATTGAATCCTTCACTTGGTAGTGTTTGTGGTAATATTAGAGCAGTCCCCGTTTGGTTACAACTTTCAAATATACCGGTATTTTCTTGGTCTCATGTTTGTTTGATTTGGTTGGCAACTAAGGTTGGTAAGCTATTATGTTTGGATGATAGTACTGAGAAAATGAATAGATTAACATATGTCATATAATAAGCGGAAGTGTCCCCAAATCAAAAATTGGTAGAAAAATTCCCACTACAACTTCCTAATTGGAATATGCAATATGTAAACGTTAACTACTTATGGAAACAAGACATTTGCACCTTTTTCAAAGTGTTGGTCACACTAATGACAATTGTGACAAAAGGAAGGACCCACGAACAGAACCATGCAGCAGATAACGAACCGACCTCGTGCCACGAACTGGTGAAGGAGCTCGGCCCGAACTCGAACCAGTGAGCATCACGAATCGCCGTGAGCAGGAGCTCACGAACCGACCCAACTGAATAGAGATGGTCATGAACTGAACCACTTCAGGAAGATCATTGAACCGAATCGAGAATAGGACTGAACCGAATTGGAGAAGACCAAAACCCAAGATGCAAAGGAAGTCCAGATGAGGAGTTATTAATCAGGATCCAGATGGGAACCAACGAGTTAACTTCGAGAGTTGGGCTTTGTTGCGGGACGTGTGTAAAGGGGTTATCGATACCCATAACTTTGGTTCACCGTTGAAGAGAGGTGGCATGTAAACAAACCAGAGCTAAGGAAGTGTGGACTGGTTGGCCTGTTAGGGTTATTGACTATGGATCAGTGCAGTGGAGTCAGAGTAATAGTTGTACGGAGTTGCCATCATGGCCCCAAAGGGCAAAGTGGTCGTAGCAATAGTTGTACGTAGTTGCCGTCATGGCCCCAAAGGGAAAAGTGGTCGTAGCAATAGTTGTACGGAGTTGCCGTCAATCAAAGCGATCGATATCGTATGCTTTACGCATTGGGTGAGAGATGTGAGGATGATTGCTATGTTTGATGTTTGCTATCACCATGACACACACACTCCCATTTTTACACTATATGTTAGTATTACCTTAGAGTATTGTACATCTTGTTGTGCTAACTCTTTGGTTGCAGGTTCAGGTATGATTATTTATACCTATTTTTATTTTATTTTGCTGCTATTTCTCATACCATACTTTTGTCTGACTCAGATTTTTATGTCTCTTCTTATTACTCTGGGTGCTCCTAAACAAGCAGACTAGAGACATGTTAGGTGGTTATGCATGAGTAGCTGTCCGAGACGAGCAGGAGGCTTCCACGTACTGTTTACATATATTCTCCCTGTGTTCTTGCAGGTCACTGCTTTAGGCATTAGTAGTGTACCTTTTCTATTTTGCTTTAGAGATACTATTTTGAAGTTGTAATAATGGTTTGGATCATAAGCTGTATTTTGGATTCCGCTGCTATGATGGTTCAGTTTTCAGCTTATGCGTTGTCTTGCCTGTTTTATGTCAAGTTATATTATTATTATATTTTATTCCATGTGCTATGAGAAATACTATAGGTTCGTTGATGATTCATTGTTTCAACCCTTTCTTCTGACGACCTCTCTGTGCTAGTCGGACATTAGCACAACGCATTTCAAGGGAAATGTCAGCTAGTTCGGGGCGGGCCGTCACACTTGGTACCAGAGCCTAGGTTGCATAGTTAACCTAGGGGGAGACATCAGGGACAGATATTATATGTATATGAGTGCATATTTGAGATATTTTGATTTTCAAAAACTATACATATATAAACACTATTAGTATATCTAAGGAAGAAGTCGCACTACACTGGCACCATAAGGAGATAGTTAATCATTTTCTCTTTACAGATTGGACGATGAGCCGAAATCTGAGGAGTACGGGTTCAGGGGCCAATGATAGGAATGTCCCTGATATGAGGATGATGTTTACTGCCTTCATGAGAGAGATTCTTAGGGATGCTCGGGGAGCAACTCCTAATACTGCTAACAGTGGTGGTGCAACGATGCAGGCGCCTAGAGCCGACTTTGCCAAGCTTAACAAAGATTATACTAGTCTTGGTAGGAAGTCGTTCCACAAAACGGAATTGGCTATGGATGTTCAAGATTGGCTGGATAGTTGTGAGCGCATCTTTGAGGATTTGGGGATCAAAGATGCAATAAAGAGAAAGTTAGCATCGCGTCATCTTCAAGGATGGACTATGAATTGGTGGAATGCCATTAAAGCGGCTACTCCCAAGGATCAAGTTACTTGGAATTAGTTTAAGACTCGCTTTAATGACAAGTTTATTCCAGCTGCTCAGAAATCAGAATTATTTAGGGGATTTTTGGAGCTTAAGAAGAATGGTAGGGCAGTCTCGGAATATATTGCTGAATTTGATACTTTATCAAAGTATGGATTATCCCTTAACGATACTTCCGAGAAGAAGAAAGAATGGTTCATAATTGGCCTAAATATGTACTTGGGGGAAAGACTCATAAACCATATTGATGAGCCTTTCGAATCTATTGTGGGAAAAGCATTGAAATCTGAAAGCCTTTACCCTAGGTCGAAGACCGAGGTTACTATTACATCTGCAGAGGAGCCAAAGCCACAGGCAAGCGGTGGATGCAACAATAATTCCCAGAATAAGAGGAAGCAGAATCAGACCAAGGATGGTCAAAAAAGGAAGAATAAGAAGGATATCGAGTGCTTTAGTTATGGCAAGAAGGGCCACTATGTCCATAATTGTCCAACAAAACCTGGGGAAAAGAAGTGCTTCAACTATGGCCAAGTGGGACATTTTAAGAATGAATGTCCATAACCTCCTAAAGAGAAGAAGATCGTGAAAGCATATGCTATCAACGATGTTCCTTCTTCGTTGAATCCCCTATCTGCGACGTAGAAAGGAAAGGGTGTCGTTATTCAAGGTATGCTTTCTATATATGATGTTCCTGTTCGAGTATCGTTTGATACCGGGGCTTTCCATTCCTTCATACCTAGTGACCTGGTAGATAGGTTGGAACTGGAACTCGAGATTGTCGATAGAACTTTAGTTGTGACGAACATGATCGATGGTTTGACTAGCCTTAGTATGATTTGTCGTATTTTGGTCTTATCGTGTCAAGGATGTATGTTTGCTTGTGATTGCTTTGTTTTGTGCTTTATTGGGTTTGGCATTATTTTGGTAGTTGATTGGCTCTAAAGATATGGGGTGGTGGTAAACTGTGAGAGGTCTTCGGTGACCATTAGGGCGGACGATGGTATTGGGTTGCCTACCTAGTGATGAGGTGATGGCTAGTTTTCTACATTCCCTCAACGTCCCGCAGGATGAGTTATCAGATGTTGTAACAACCCACCTCCGCTAGGGTCACTCACAAAGGGAATGCATTAGTTTTGGAGGAGCGTTATCGAGGTAAACAAACACAGAAATATTACAAGACAGAACATAGATAAAACATCAGAAGAATCAAAAGATAAATTTCATTACTTTCAAAAAGAGTCAAAACCTTTTACATCAAATAGCCAAGGTCATTATTTTCCATTACAACAAATTCTCTCTTGCATAAATAAAGAAGCATAATCTCAAAACAACAAAAGTAGCTTAATTCCCCAAAGGTAGCAGAAATGCAGCCATAGCATAGCTCAAGATCAAACTGTACATGAGCTGAACCGAAAGCAAGCGAAATCCAAGCTAAGTGCTAGAGTTTCCTCCCTGAGAACCTTGGGGGAAACGGAAGAAAAAGAGGCGAAAGAAAACGGGTCAGTCATAAAGACTGTTAAGTCCTAGTGACTTCCAGCATAAAAACAGGTAAAGATAACATGACATGTATAAACTGAAAGTAAACATAAGGATGCTGTCAAGATTGGCAAGATAGACTAAGATAGCATGATAATTCAAGTGTAATCAAGTATAGTATCACATATTCAAGGTTCGCTGCAACAACTGTACTAGAATCCAAACCCATGTCTTATATTAATCATGAAATAATACCTTGGCCCAATATCATGAAATGACCTATTTCTAGGTCCAACGAAATGATCCACTAGTCGATCGGATCCCTACAAGTTCTAGCTCGTCATGTGTTTGTGTCAAACGGCCCTATCTCGAATGTAGTCACCTGTGCTGGGTTCACCATAGGGTGTATCAAGCCCTATGGTGCCAACCACCGACACAAATCAAGCATGCAAAGATAAACCTACTGATGCCCAATGCCTGCTTTTTCAACTCCGGACCACGTGCACGACCATAGCCCGCCTGAACCTACACTGGCGCACCAACACAGCCGTCGCTCTGGTTGCTTACAATCAGCCCAGTAATCGTGCTCCACCCTGCCTAGTTCCAGGGTACCATGATACATCTAGTGGGTTACTGCTAAAACAGACCGCGTAACTAGGGTCTCCGTCCCATAGGTTAAGTGTCGTCATTTAAATTCGTGACTTAACCCCTAACAGTCTAGCATGTCAAGTTGGTTAAGTGTTGTCATTCAAGTTCATGACTTAACCCGCCTACGAATCATGTATCAAGTTGGTTAAGTGTTTTCTTTCATGTTCATGACTTAACCCTATCATGTGGCATTAATTCATTAATGCACCCACACCTCTCACATCTGACCTGTTGTTGTGGTCACTGGATATGTCGGGCGGTCTCGGGCAGAATTACACCACAACTCAGTCTGACCTCAGGTTTTCAAGTGCGATATGACCAACTACCCACATTGGATCCTATTGTTTGCAGTAACTGGATTTGCCGGGCAGTTCCAGGCAAAATTACACTGCAAAGTCAACCCAACCTTGAGTTGGCCATTTTCAGGTTCATTCTAGTGTCATGCCCATGTTAAATTTTCATGTCAAGTTCGTGTCAAATTTTCAAGGCAAGTTTCATGTCAAGTTTCCTATAATACAAATTTTCTCAACGTTACACCGTCTAAATATTAGGCTAACAATCTTAGCCTAATTTTCGTTCTCACGATTTTTGTCATATAATATTAGGCTAAAAACTTAGCCTAATTTAACGTACACAACAATTTGCATAAAGAAATTCATTAACATAAACATGACATAGGTGTAAACTTGGCATTTTTGGCATAGTCAATATGAAAACCATAGGTGCGTACTTGCAAAACAATCAACATGAATATCATAGGTGTGATCTTGCAACATAGACTAAATCAACATACATATAGGTGAACTTACAAATCAATCATGAGCATATGAATAAGTGTGAACTTGAAATATGACATAGGTTTAGCATATACACATAAACATGTAAATCTAGTCATTTAGTCAAATATATGATATGATTTTACGACATAAAACATGATAAACTACACAACTTATCATAACAGGTTATACTTCAAGTTCCTATACATATGAATAGACTTATTCATTAATTCCCAATTCAACATGATAATAAAATAGAACCACATGCAGAGATCAATATCATTTAATAACATAATCAATCTATTTTCAAGGCATGACATAACTGAATAAATTGATTAAAACATCGCGGGCATATAGATGAACATAATAATCTAGATTCAAGAACATGGATAGATCTAACTTAAATAGAAAAATCCCCAAAATCAAGATCCAAGGACAAATAAAGAAAATAGGTCTGAATAGAAAATCAAGCTTAGATCCAATTTTCATAGTCATAATCCTAGGTAATAACCTCATAGGTGATTAGCCACAATTTTGCTTGTCATAGTTATAGGCAATAGTCTTATATTCACAGTCATAGGCATAGGCATAGTCTTATGTTCACCGTCATAGTCATAGGCATAGTCTTATGTTCACCCTCATAGTCACAGGCATAGTCTTATGTTCAAAGTCATAGGCATAGTCATGGTCTTATGTTCACAGTCATAGTCGTAGTCATAGTCTTATGCCATTAACAAGAGTTTCAACGTCGTAGGCAATACTCCCAATAGTCAAGATCCAAGAAGAAAACAATAATAGATATGAATCATACATAAATCAATTCCAATTTAACATGCCCATATTAGATTTATAGTTTTTATCTAAAAGTAACTGGAACTTACAGACCATGATCCAAGAAATTTAGATACCGAAGTCAAGTCTAGAAATTTGTCGTTGAATTGTTGAGTCGTTGAATCTTGCTTTGATTGTAGAAGCAAATCCCCAATATGAAATTCCTAGCCGTAGTCATCAAGAAATAATCTTCGCATTTTAATTTTAATTTAATTTAATTTAGAGGAAGAAGAAGAAGCCATGATCATCCAGAGTTTGTGCGGCATAAGGTTAGAGAAGAATGGTGTAAAGAGAATGAGGCTATTTATATAGGAGTAGGAAACTAGTTTAGGCTCTTAGATAAACCCTAGAACTGATCTGAGCCATCAAAAATGTCACAGGCCCGCAAACAGACCCACCCAGCCAAGCAGTCACATCCAGACCGACCAGGGAGGTGGACCTCGTCGACCTGGTCTGGCCAGGTCGACCCCTAGGTCGACCCCCAGGTCGACCTGGGCTCTTGGCGGGAATTTTCCCGCCCAGCCTGCTTCTGGGTTTTGAATTTGAAATTCGAATTCAAATTTCGAGCTGTTTTCAATTCTGAAAATTTCTGAAACTTCGGAGGTCATATCTCCCTCATACGGACTCCGATTCTCACAAACTCGGACTCGTTTCCAAGAAGAATTTCGAGACGAACGCAATGACGCAAACCGTTTCCCTTGATTCTTATATTAAAAATCAATTCTTCCTTGATTTATGGTTTTAACACGTTATTAAAATACGGGTTGTTACATTCTCCCCTCCTTAAAGGATTTCGTCCCCGAAATCTTCAAGTTAGGAAGAATGCATCCTACTATCCAATCAACCATCTACTCAACCATCATCCACAAGCAACCATTTTCCTTAAAAGGTTTCTAATGCTATATGAACATATGCAGAAAGTGTGTGTATATGTTCCCTATCTAATGCAAATGATCAGGCCTGATTGATCTTCTTAATGCAAAATATGTTTAGTGTCATGAGTCCAACATGTATGCAAATAGTCCTAGTCATATTAACACTATATGTGTGCACAAACATCCATCCATATGCAACATCCACATGATAACACATTCAATTTCATCCATAAACAAGTATAAACACTCATGCATATGCAATATGAAAATGTGTCTGAGCCGATCTAGTGCCTAATGTGTGTTATGCAACCACGAGCAACCACTTGCGACCACTTGCAACCATTTGCAAACATCAACCATAACATGTTTCAATCACATGTTTACATCCAAAAGGGTTCTACCTAAGGTTCTCAAGATAGGACTGAGAAGATAAGCAAGATAAAACAAAGCATCTAGGAGAAGAAGTTAAAGATGTACCCCCATAAGGTCCTGCCTGCGAGCCTTGCCCTTGCTTCTTAGGGCAGTTCTTGCTGATATGTCCAGTTTCACCATACTGGAAGCATGCTCCCATCTTCATCTTCTTCTTTCTACAATCCTGGACTATATGCCCCTCAATACCGCAGAAGTGGCATTTTCTTTTCTCAGTGTCTTGTTATCCTTATTGTTGTTGTTGTTCTTGCCTCCTTTCTCGGAGTCCACCTTCTTGTTTTGAGATTCATTCGCCTTGACCTCCTTCTTGCCATTCTTGTCTTCTTCACTTAAGAGCGCCATGTCTACTAGCTTTTCGTAAGTAGCCCCCATAGGTACGTGGGTCATAGCCAAGCTGTGAAGTTGCTCATTCAATCCTTTGACAAAACGGAGGGCCTTCTTATGAGGGATATTCACTAAGTCTAGTCCAAATCGGGCCAGCTGATTAAATTGATTGATGTACTCCTTGACCGTCATACTTCCTTGCTTAAGAGATAAGAATTTTTCCAGCTGTAGACTTCATTCATCTTGCGATAGGAATTTCGTCTCAAACCTTACTCTGAAATCCATCCATGTTTCAACCGGCCTCTCGGCGTTAGTGACTTCCCACCAATAGGAAGCTTCGTCTTTGAGCAACCATACCGCCAACTGTACCTTCTGCCTATCGTCCACCTCGAAGATAACGAATAGATCCACAGTTTCTTTGAGCTAGTTCCTTGCTTCTACGAATGATTCAGTTCCCTTGAAATCCTTTCCACCCATGGCCCTAAAATCTTTACAGATCTTTGAGAAGGCAATTGCACGAGGAGGGGGAGGAGGAGGAGGAATCGCTACTGCTGGAGGAGGAATATCCGCTGGGCCTGCATCGTTGGCCCTAGCCTCTAAGTACCTCCTGAACCAGCCAGGTATTGGAACGCACTCTGGAAAGTTAAGATTCCCAGACATGCTGAAATGAAAAAGAAGAGATTCAAATGAGGAAACAAAGGGTAGTGCTAATGGCTTTTGGGGAATAGCCTTTTAAATAAAACAAGACTTTTCTAGAAAAATGCTTCTTTGTAAATGGCTTTTGGGGAATAGCGGAAGCGTGGTGGGCCCATAACCCACAGATCCCAGGATCGAAACCTGGCTCTGATACCAAATATAACACCCCACCCCCGCTAGGGTCACTCACAAAGGAAATGCACTAGTTTTGGAGGAGCGTTATCGAGGTAAACAAACACAGAAATATTACAAGACAGAACATAGATAAAACATCAGAAGAATCAAAAGATAAATTTCATTAGTTTCAAAAAGAGTCAAAACCTTTTACATCAAATAGCCAAGGTCATTATTTTCCATTACAACAAATTCTATCTTGCATAAATAAAGAAGCATAATCTCAAAACAACAAAAGTAGCTTAATTCCCCAAAGGTAGCAGAAATGCAGCCATAGCATAGCTCAAGATCAAACCGTACATGAGCTGAACCGAAAGCAAGCGAAATCCAAGCTAAGTGCTACAGTTTCCTCCCTGAGAACCTGAGGGGAAACGGAAGAAAAGGAGGCAAAAGAAAATGGGTCAGTCATAAAGATTGGTAAGTCCTAGTGACTTTCAGCATAAAAACAGGTAAAGATAACATGACATGTATAAACTGAAAGTAAACATAAGGATGCTGTCAAGATTGGCAAGATAGACTAAGATAGCATGATAATTCAAGTGTAATCAAGTATAGTATCACATATTCAAGGTTCGCTGCATCAACTATACTAGAATCCAAACCCATGTCTTATATTAATCATGAAATAATACCTTGGTCCAATATCATGAAATGACCTATTTCTAGGTCCAACGAAACGATCCACTGTCGATCGGCTCCCTACAAGTAATAGATCGTTATGTGTCTGTGTCATACGGCCATATCACGAATGTAGTCACCAGTGCTGGGTCCACCATAGGGTGTATCAAGCCCTATGGTGCCAACCACCGACACGAATCAAGCATGCACAGATAAACCTATTGATGCCCAATGCCTTCTTTTTCAACTCCGGACCACGTGCACGACCATAGCCCGCCTGAACCTACATTGGCGCACCAACACAGCCGTCGTTCTAGTCGCTTACAATCAACCCAGTAATCGTGCCGCACCCTGCCTAGTTCCAGGGTACCATGATACATCTAGCGGGTTACTGTTGAAACGGACCGCGTAACTAGGGTCTCCGTCCCATAGGTTAAGTGTTGTCATTTAAATTCGTGACTTAACCCCTATCAGTCTAGCATGTCAAGTTGGTTAAGTGTTGTCATTCAAGTTCGTGACTTAACCCACTTACGAATCATGTATCAAGTTGGTTAATTGTTGTATTTCATGTTCATGACTTAACCCTATCATGTGGCATTAATTCATTAATGCACCGCAACCTCTCACATCAGACCTGTTGTTGTGGTCACTGGTTATGCCGGGCGGTTCCGGTCTGAATTACACTACAACTCAGTCTGACCTCGGGTTTTCAAGTGCGATATGAACAACTACCCACATTGGATCCTATTATTTGCAGTAACTAGATTTGCTGGATGGTTCCAGGCAGAATTACACTACAAACTCAACCTAACCTCGAGTTGTCCATTTTCAGGTTCATTCTAGTGTCATGTCCATGTTCAAGTTTCATGTCAAGTTCGTGTCAAGTTTTCAAGGTAAGTTTCATGTTAAGTTTCCTATAATACAAATTTCCCAACGTTACCCCGTCTAAATATTAGGCTAACAATCTTAGCCTAATTTTCGTTCGCACGATTTTTGTCATATAATATTAGGCTAAAAACTTAGCCTAATTTAACGTACACAAAAATTTGCATAAAGAAATTCATTAACATAAACATGATATAGGTGTAAACTTGGCATTTTTGGCATAGTCAATATGAACACCATAGGTATGTACTTGCAAAACAATCAACATGAATATCATAGGTGTGATCTTGCAATGTAGACTAAATCAACATACATATAGGTGAACTTACAAATCAATCACGAGCATATGAATAAGTGTGAACTTGAAATATGACATAGGTTTAACATATACACATAAACATATAGATCTAGTCATTTAGTCACATATGTGATATGATTTTACGACCTAAAACATGATAAACTACACAACTTATCATAACAGATTATACTTCAAGTTCCTATGCATATGAATAGACTTATTCATTAATTCCCAATTCAACATGATAACAAAATAGAACCACAGGCATAGATCAATATCATTCAATAACAAAAACAATCTATTTTCAAGGCATGACATAACTGAATAAATTGATTAAAACATCGCGGGCATATAGATGAACATAATAATCTGGATTCAAGAACATGGATAGATCTAACTTAAATAGAAAAATCCCCAAAATCAAGATCCAAGGACAAATAAAGAAAATAGGTCTGAATAGAAAATCAAGCTTAGATCCAATTTTCATAGTCATAATCCTAGGCAATAACCTCATAGGTGATTAGCCACAATTGTCCTTGTCATAGTTATAGGCAATAGTCTTATATTCACAGTCATAGGCATGGGCATTGTCTTATGTTCACCATCATAGTCATAGGCATAGTCTTATGTTCACCGTCATAGTCACAGGCATAGGCATAGTCCTATATTCACAATCATAGGCATAGTCGTATGTTCACAGTCATAGGCATAGTCATGGTCTTACGTTCACAATCATAGGCGTAGTCATAGTCTTATGCCATTAACAATAGTTTCAACGTCATAGGCAATATTCCCAATAGTCAAGATCCAAGAAGAAAACAAGAATAGATATGAATCATACATAAATCAATTCCAATTTAACATGCCCATATTAGATTTATAGTTTTTATCTAAAAGTAACTGGAACTTACAGATCGTGGTCCAAGAAATTTAGATACCGAAGTCAAGTCTAGAAATTTGTTGGTGAATTGTTGATTCGTTGAATCTTGCTTTGATTGTAGAAGCAAATCCCCAATATGAAATTCCTAGCCATAGTCTTTAAGAAATAATCTTCGCGTTTTAATTTTAATTTAATTTAATTTAGAGGAAGAAGAAGAAGCCATGATCATCCAGAGTTTGTGCAAAATAAGGTTAGAGAAGAATGGTGTAAAGAGAATGAGGCTAGGAGACTGTTTATATAGGAGTAGGAAACTAGTTTAGGCCCTTAGATAAACCCTAGAACTGATCTGAGCCATCAAAAACGTCACAGGCCCGCAAACAGACCCACCCTGCCAAGTAGTCACATCCAGGTCGACCAGGGAGGTCGACCCCCAGGTCGACCTGGGCTTTGGGCGGGAATTTTCCCGCCCAGCCCGCGTCTGGGTTTTGAATTCGAAATTCAATTTCAAATTTCGAGCTGTTTTCGATTCTGAAAATTTCTGAAACTTCGGAGGGTCATATCTCCCTCATACGGACATCGATTCTCGCAAACGCGGACTCATTTCCAAGAAGAATTTCGAGACGAACGCAATAGCGCAACCCATTTCCCTTGATTATTATTTTAAAAATTAATTCTGCCTTGATTTATGGTTTTAACACGTTATTAAAGTACGGGTTATTACAGATGTGCTTATTGCTGGCGAGTATCCGGACATCTTCGAGGAAGTGACCGGACTTCCACCATACTGAGAGATTGAGTTTTGGACTGATTTAGTGAAAGATGCCAGACATATAGTAATGCCTCTTCGTCATATGGCTCGAAGGGAGTAGCGAGAGCTCGAGGTGCAAGTGGGCGAACATTTGAAGAAGGAATTTATCCGAAGAAGTGTTTTTGAGTGGGGAGGACCAGTTGTATTTGCTACTAATGTCGATGGTTCCCTTTGCTTATGTGTAGACTACCGTGAGATGAACAAGGTGACTAGAAAGAATAAGTATCATCTTCCACGGATAGATGATTTGTTTGATCAACTGAATGGAGCAAGCGTGTTTTCCCAGTTGGATCTCGCGATAGGTTTTCACCAGCTCCGAGTAGCAGTTGAGAGTATCCCTAAAACGGCATTTCGGACGCCGTTCGGATTCTTTGAGTGGTTGGTCATGCCATTCGGATTGACCAATGCACCCGCATATTTTGTGGATCTTATGAATAGAGCTTTCAGAGAACAGTTAAATAAGTTTGTTCTTGTGTTCATGGACGATATCTTGGTTTACTCGAGGATAGAGGAAAAACACAAGGAACATTTGAGGACAGTGATGGAGTTGTTGAGGAAATACCAATTGAAAGAATTTTTTTCTAAATGTCACTTCTTGAGGAGAGAAGTGAGATTCTTGGGCCATGTTGTCTCAAAGAATGGTATTGTCGTGGATCCTGTGAAGGTGGCTACGGTACAAGATTGGTCTACGCCCAAGAATGCAACGGATGTGAGAAGTTTCTTGGGGTTAGCTGGATACTATCGTAAGACTTCTCCAAGATAGCGGCACCATTAACTCAGTTGACAAAGAATAATCAAGCTTTCGTTTGGGACGAATGGTGTGAGAATGCATTTAAGAGCCTAAAGGAAAAGTTAACGTGCGCACTAGTGTTAGTTATTTCTAAAGGGAACGAAGAAATGATGGTATACATGGATGCCTGTGGTACCGGACTAGGTGCTATGCTAATGCAAGGAGGTATGATTGTAGCTTATGCTAGCCAGCAATTGAAACTGCATGAGAAAAGATATCCTAACCATGATTTGGAATTAGCAGCGATCGTGTTCGCGTTAAAGATGTGGAGGCACTATCTCTTGTGTTAAAGATCTGGGTTGTTTTCCGTTCATAATTCATTAAAGTATCTTCTCTCTCAAAAGGATTCAAATCTTTGTCAGCAGAGATGGTTAGAGTTCTTGGCTTCATATGATTTCAATATCGCATACACATCAGGGAAGGGCAATGCGGTAGCTGATGCTTTGAGTAGGAGACATGCCAGTTTAGGGGCTATGCTTCTGGAATGGAACTAGAATGTATCGTGGGATATGATTTTAGACTTAAGTGTGAACTAGATCCAGAGATGTTTGCAAGTTTGACGATCAGACCGACTTTGATTGAGTAGATCGGTTCCAGTTAGAGGGATGATCCTAACCTATTGGAAATCATCTCCAAGGTAGAGATGTGTATCGACGATGAGAAGATGAACAAGTATGGACTTGATAGAGAAGGATGGCTTCGAAAGAATGAGAGGTTGGTTGTACCCAACGTAAATGGATTAAGAGATGAAGTGCTCAGAGAGTGTCATCACTCGAAACCGACTATACACCCCGGTGGTAACAAAATGTATTGAGACATGAAGCAGGCCTACTACTGTGAAGGGATGAAAAGAGACGTTGGGAAGTTTATATCCAAGTGCATGAACTGCCAGTTAGTTAAAGCCGAGCAAAAGAAGCCTAGTGGTTTGTTACAACCATTGGAAATTCCCGAATGGAAATGGGAACAAGTCTCAATGGATTTCATTGACGGTTTGCCAAGGACTAGATCAGGTCATGATAGTATTTGGGTGGTTGTGGATCAATTGACCAAGAGTGCAAGGTTTATACCCGTCAAGTCGAATAGGACGGCAGCTAAGCTAGCGAAACTTTATATGAAGTGGGTAGTGAGATTTCATGGAGTACCCAAAGGCATTGTAAGTGACCGAGATCCGTTATTTACTAGTGGGTTTTGGAAGAGCTTACAAGAGGCGTTACGGTCAGAATTACATCTTAGTACCGCATACCATCCCCAAACCGACAGTAAAACAAAGTGGGTGAATCGTGTATTAGAGTATCTCTTAAGAACTTGTATATGGGATTTCGGAGGGTTATGAGATGATCGTTTGCATCTAGTTGAGTTCACGTATAATAATAGTTATCAATCCAGTATTGGTATGGCTCCATTTGAAGCTTTGTACAGAAGACTGTGCAACTCACCATCATGTTGGTTGGAGACCGGTGATAAATTTATGCTTGGGCCAGATGTAATAAGAGAAACCTCAAATAAGATCAAGGTTATTCAACAGCGAATGAAGGCTGCCCAAGATAGGCAGAAGAGTTATGATGATAAAAGGCGAAGAAATTCTCCATTGGAGACTTGGTATTCGTCAAGACTTCTCCTTTATAGAGTGTGATTCGGTTTGGTGGGAGAGGTAAATTAACACCAAGGTTTGTTGGTCCATTTCCAGTTCTCGAACAAGTTGGGAATTTAGCGTATAAAGTTGGATTACCAGACAAGATGGCAGGAGTGCACGACGTATTTCATGTTTCCCAGTTAAGGAAGTTCGTACACGATTCTGATATGACTATTTCACCAGATCAGTTGGATGATATTGAGGTAGAATCTGAGGCAGCTGGGAGCCGTAGGATGATTCGTATTGTCGGACACGATGTGAAACAACTTCAAAGGAAGAGGGTGGAACTAGTTAAGGTCTAGTGGGGGCGATAATGAGAATGACTGTACTTTGGAAATAGAGGAAAGCATAAGGAAGTCATATTCAAAGCTCTTTGCCTAGTAAGATATTAATCACAATATAGTTATTCCCTTGTTAGTAAACCGCATGCTAGAATAGGCTTGTGATGTTATTATGTATGTTTGATTGTTTTTAAATGGTTTATAGGCATGCGGGCCATCATTGTATGTTTTGGTTAAGGAATTTCGGGGGTAAAATTTCTTAAGAGGGGGGGGGGGGAGTGTAACGACCCGCATTCTACACATCGGAGGATCGAAGAATATTTATTTCATTCACATACGAAGTCGTATAGTCGTGTGACTTTAGGAAATGACTATTGGGGTCATTTCCCATATGCACGATTTTTGCCAAATTTTAAATGACTGTTTTGCCCCTAGCGAATCTTGTTTCGCCTATAACTTTTGATTGGTAAAGAGTTTTGACCTGAAACCACTTCCATTGGATTCGGATAATGGTTTACCTTTCCGTAGAGTGGTCATATTAATAAACGGACTTATCACTAAGGAGATATGGCTGAAATAAGGTTTGGAAGATGAAAAACAACATAATTGGGCTTACCGGGTCATTAGCAGCTAAGCCCATAACCCATTTCGGGATTAGGGTTATGGAAGGGCTGAAAAGAGTTAGAAAATGATTCCTTTTTTCGCTTTTTCAGCCGCCACAAACATTTCTCTAACCCTAGAAATGGCCTACATCCTCCAAATCTCATTCTAATCGCTTCCTAATCACTACTTAACTAAAACTACATCAAATCAAGAGAAATGAGCATCAAATCAGAGATAGATTGCTGCTATGCATTGGAATTCATGCCATATCTATCATAGTTTCAGATCTAAGATTTATTTGTGGCTAAGGTGAGTGATTAGCATGTTTATTCACTAATCACGGCTAATTAGAGGTGATTAGTAATGATTAGTGAAATTAAGAATCAGAAAAATACGGAAAAATATGCATAAATTTTGATATATTATTTTATGTCACTGGTTAATAATTGGGTTAATTTGGATTAAGTTTGCTAATTCTATTGCTAGATATAGTTAAACATGATTAAGGGGAAAACATGGGTTTTGGGTATGTTTGATCCATATTAACTTGTTAAATTGTTGTTTTAATGCTTGATTGATTCTATATGATGCTGCTACTGTTTGGTATGATTTGTGAGTGCGTAGGGAAGTTAGAATGGTTGAAAACATCGTCTTGTGGCGTAAATAGCTTACAATAAGAAGTGCAGGAAATTAGATCAGGTCATGAACCCCGAACTGAACCGGCTCATAACTAGTGTACCACGACCCGGTGAGCACCAAGACCCGCTAGTGGCATAAACACCACAACCCGCTCGCCTGCAGTGCGCCACGAACCTCCTGTTTGAACCGAAGCTTCACGATCCAGAGTAGTACGAATGACTGATTCGCTCGCCCCTGAGGACTCACGAACCGAACCGCGCAGCAGATCACGAACCGACCTCGAGCCACGAACCGGTGAAGGAGCACGACGACCCCGAACCGATAAGCATCATGAACCGCAGTGAGCAAGAGCTCACGAACGACTCGATAGAGATGGTCATGAACCGAACCGCTTCAGGAAGATCATCGAACCAAATCGAGAGCAGGACCGAACCGAATCGGAGAAGCCAAAACCCAAAATGCAAAGGAAGTCCAGATGAGGAGTTATTACTCAGGATCCAGATGGGAACCAACGAGTTAACTTCGAGAGTTGGGCTTTGCTGTGGGACGTGTGCAAAGGGGTTATCGATAACCATAACGTTGGATCACCGTTGAAGAGAGAGGGCATGTAGACGAACTAGAGCCAGAGAAGTGTGTGCCGGTTGGCCCGTTAGGGTTATTGACTATGGACCAGTGCAGTGGGGTCAGAGTAATAGTTGTACGGAGTTGTCGTCATGGCCCCAAAGTGCAAAGTGGTCATAGCAATAGTTATACGGAGTTGTCGTCGTGGCCCCAATAGATTTGGTGATCAAAGCGGTGGATATCATATGCTTTACGCACTAAGTGAGAGACGTGAGGATGATTGCTATGTTTGATGTTTGTTATCACCATGAAATGCACACTCCCATTTTTACACTATATGTTAGTATTACCTTAGAGTACTATACATCTTGTTGGGCTAACTCTTTGGTTACAGGTCCAGGTATGATTATTTATTTATGTTATTGTTTTATTTTGTTGCTATCGCTCATACCAGACTTTTGTCTAACCCAGAGTTTTATGTCTCTTTTTATTACTCTAGGTGCTCATAAATGAGCAGACTAGAAACAGATTAGGTGGTTTTGCACGAGCAGCTGTCCGGAGACGAGCAGGAGGCTTCCACGTACTATTTACATATATTCTCCTTGTGTTGTTGCTGGTCACTGCTTTGGGCATCAGTAGTGTACCTTTTCTATTTTTCTTTAGAGACAGTATTTTGAAGTTGTAATAATGGTTTGGATCATACTGCTATGATGGTTTAATTTTCAGCTTATGCACTGTCTCGCTTGTTTTATGTCAAGTTATGTTATTACTACATTTTATTCCATGTGCTGGGAGATATACTACAGGTCCTTCGATGATTCATCGTTTCAACCCTTTCTTCTTGCGATCGCTCCGTGCTAGTCGGACATTAGAACAACGCATTACAAGGGAAATGTCGGATGGTTCGAGAAGGGCCATCACACTCTAATACCTCTATTTCCCACAATTCTGCTAATGATGCACATGAATTCTTGTTCAACTATCCCAATAACCCTATGGTCACATTCCCCTCCTCCTGGCTACCCCAATCCTCCTACATCCTCTGCCAATTTAACTAATCATGACCCTTCTTTGCTTCTTTCTAGCCAATCAGTTGCTCCTAGTGTCCCTCCTAATATTAATAAGAAGAGAGGCAACAAGAAAAAAACTTTTGATGTCTCTATCATCTCCATGCATTCTACCATACTTCCTGTATCTCCAACTTCTCTTACTTTTCAAACCAAAAGCAAGAATAAACACTCCTAACCTAATAATGTTTCCATTGACTCGTGATCTAGGAGTTTGGAACATTCATGGTGCCCATCTTTCTTGTAAACTTGAGCAAGCGAAAGCTATTATCAAATAATATCAGTTGCATTTTTTGGCTATTCTTGAAACTAAATTGAATTTTTCAACTTACCATTAAAGCATTTAACACCATCAAGCCTTCTTGGAACCTTTTCCATAGCCTCCTTGAATCCCCGTATGGAAGAATTATGATTCTCTTTTCTAATTTTTTGATGTTACCCCTATTATATGTCATAACTAATTCATCCATCTAAATCTCATCCATCTTTTATCTTCCATCTCTTTTTATGCTGATAATTCAACATCCTCTAGAAGTGCCTTGTTTGATTACATTCCCCACCTCAATCAAAATAGCCATCCTTGGATACTATCAGAGGATTTTTAACTGTTTGTATAATCTTGGTGACATAACTAGTGGCAATCCAGTTACTCTTATAGACTTGTCCCCTCTCAACACTGCTTTGGACCAATCTGACCTCCATCATGCGCCTGTCTTTGGTGCTAGGTTCTCTTGGAATAACATGAGCAGATCTCGAAGGAGAATTTTTAGCAATATTGATCATACCTTTTGCGACTCTAAAACCCTAGTTACTTCTCCCACCATTTCCATTTCCCTCCTACAACCTTTACTTTCATACCACTCTCCTCAATTCATAACCCTTGACATGTGAGCCATGAAGAGAAAATCCTCTTTTAAATTTTTTAATGTTTGGATTCATGATCTAGATTATTCAATATAGTTCTTTCTGGTTGGAAAACTAGTATATATGGCTCTTCTATGTTTATTTTGCAGCAAAAATTAAAGAAAGTTAAAAAAGAACTTGCTACCTGGGCTGCTAATAAATTTGGCAAGGGTGATCTTATGTCCTCTTCTCTTAAGGTTGATCTTGCTAGTGCTCAGATGAATTCAATGCTCAACCCTGACGATGAGGATGTAGGTAAAGAGGAATATGGCATATTTGATCAGTATAAGAATGCCTTGCACATTGAAGAGGAGATGAAGAGGCAAAATATGAGGGTTAAATAGTGTGGTGGAGGTGATAGAAATACCACGTTCTTTCATAGCTCCTTAAAAATTTAGCAAACTAAGTCTAATATTTTGAAAATTCAAGATAAAGATGGTGTTGTGGCTGATACTCCAAACAAAGTTGACCTTGCTTTCCTTGGTTATTTCACAAGTCTTTTGGGTAATTCTTCTAACTTCATTCTTGATTTGTCTATTCTTGGTAACATTTCCCACCATATTTGGAATACTAGTCAATTAGAAGAATTGTCTAAGGTGATAAGTAAGGAGGAGATCAAAGATAGTATTTTCTCCATGAATAAGGATTCCGAAAGGGGTCCAGACGGGTTTAATGATGTTTTCTTCGCTTCTTGTTGGAGCATTATTGAATCAGATGTGTACAATGTTGTACTCAATTTCTTTCATAGTAATAGAATGTTAGCTGGTATTAATGCAACTAATTTGGCTTGGATTCCTAAGTGTGATCACCCTAAAATGGTTAGTGAGTTTAGGCTCATTGCTTGCTGCAATATTATTTATGAATGTATTTCACAAATTATTGCGTCCAGGCTTAAGAAAGTGCTTCCATCTTTGATATCAGAAAATCAAGCTAGTATATTGGATAATGTCCTCATTACTCTTGAATTGCTTAAGGATCACAAGAAAGTTGTTATCTCCCCCCGTGCCATGCTTAAGCTTGACATTGAGAAAGCATGTGACACTATTCAATGGAATTCTATCACTAGAGTACTCTATAAAATGGGTTTTCCTCCACATTTTACTACTTGGATATATACTTGTATTTCTACTGCAAACTTTTCGCTTGCATATAATGGTAGCTTAGTTGGATGTTTTGAGAGTTTTCAAGGCATTAGACAAGGCGATTGTAACGACCAGGGGATATTCGACTCCCGAATTTTGACAATAATACTTAAGCCAGTATCACTTGCCATAACCCAAGTATAGAAAAACACCAGATATTTATTAGAAAGAATTTAGAGGATGAGGTAAGAAAGAAAGAAATATTAGAACAGAAGACGAAGAAGATCCGACTAACCAATACAACAGAATTAGAGTCTCACATCGTAGCGGAATAAAATATAATATAGAAATAAATCTTTATTGAGAGCTTTGAAATAATTACTTACAATTATCAGAGTAAACACATCTGGACAGTTATAATAATCTGTCCTAATATATAGCACACAGCGAAAAACACATACTATATATATACCATATGTTAGAACTCCTCCAGCACATCTTCTGAGGTTCGCAGCTTCCAAACCTAAACCTGCAAAACCCGGTCTAACCTGAGCATTACAAATACTGGATCAGTCTAGTGAACCAAAGAGAGAAAAACTCGCTAGTTTATAAAATCATCCAACTTGATTTTAAAGTCAAATCATTTCTTTTCGAAAGAAAAGGATAATCGTAAGACCAATCCACACATAAACACGAATGGTTTTTACCTTATGATAACCCAAAACCCTTTGAAATCAATATCTTATTCTGATATTATAATAGTGTCTAAATACAAATAAATAGAAATCTAGCAGAATGCTTGCATCTCATGCTCTACATATATAGTATACAATCAAAACCGCGGGAGCTTATTGGAGAATGGGTTCCAACTAGCAAGGTATGGGACCACCTTCCGACAGTGTATCTCTAGAGAGGAATACACTAGGTTCAATAAGAACATCTTGTAACCCAGGCTAAACCTGACCGACCCCTCACTTCACTTGAGGGTACCGAATGTATTATCACCAACAATTAGGCTCAAACCACCATTTCACGGAAGGGACAACATCGAATAGAATAAAAAAGCAAATGGAATTTCTTTGGATTAGGTAATAATACACCTTATATGGGAGTGACCCACTTAGCCGTTGTGAGACTTGAGGTTATAATTGGCTTTTTAAGTAAATCATAATAACTTTGAATGCCACATCATCAGTTCCGCCAAATCACTAATTGACATTCACAAAAATATTCCGGATGTTTATTCTAAGAGAAGGTGTATGCTTTGCCACCTATAGAAACATGTTTGTAAAAATCAATGTACGTGATTCTTAAGAAATACTCTATCAGACATTCATTCATAGAAGTCATCCAGGAACAAAATGAACCGAACGCACCCTCTTCCCACATCATAAAAATCACCCTATAGATCGGTAGCGAGTAGTCCTTGCAAATCCGTAAATTTCAGCCATGACAGAACCACAATATATCTCTGGTTACAAAATATAGATTAAGTTAATATATATAGTAGACTTTGGAAAATATACGGGTTAACTAGAGATTCTAAGTAGTTCTTTCGTTTCATGAAGATTTATGGTCTTCTCAATTTCGTATTTGCTGGTCGGAATGGTTCTCGAATATAATTCGATCTCGGTCTTTTCGTACCAACAATTGTATAGGTCAGATTTGATAGTTGGTTATTTAACTATCAAATAAACAACCATTCAACCATAAAAATAAAATGAATTTATTGGTTGAGTATTCAACATTACTTGGCCTTTTTAATTAAAAATAATTAAAGCATCTTAACCTTTTAATAATTTAAAACACAGTATTTACTTCTTATTTTATTATAAGAGTATTTGCAAAACTATTTTTAGTACTTTAGAATTAAATCATATATGTATACACACACACTTCCAACTTTAGGTTCAATCCAATTCCATTTAAAACATCGTTATGAAATCTGTTTGGTTTTCATTGCTTTAAAACAATAATTAACACCTATCCCCTGTTTGAATAAACTATTCGAACTTGTCTCTTAAATTCCCTTACTTCGTAAATAT
Source organism: Allium sativum (assembly GCA_030737875.1). NCBI lineage: Eukaryota > Viridiplantae > Streptophyta > Magnoliopsida > Asparagales > Amaryllidaceae > Allium > Allium sativum. The sequence goes on from CM060912.1 coordinate 441,111,572, forward strand.
CATATAATTTCACAAAATCTCTTTCTATTTCCTTTACATTGGAAATATTTATTTATAATCTCGAATCCTTTTTATTCTGTTACTTCAACATCCATTAGTCCCTGACTATAAATTGGTAAGTGAATAACTCTTTCAGCATCAACCTCGAAGACCGAAATCAACATCAGATTAATACTCGGGAAATTACTCAACTCGTCCAATCTCCGGTTAGGTTCCCATTTCATTTCTTAACTCCTTATTAACTCATATTATTCCACTTTTAACCCATTCAGCCATTTTTCGCTTTAAAATTCTCGTTTAAAGTCCATTCATTCCACTTATTTTCATTATTAAGTATCGTCAACTCAAAGTCAACGTTTTAACTTCAAGCCCCTTTTAAAAACCTTATTTGTACAACTCTGGTCAAATATAAACCCTTTTTATCTCGATTGCCTTTACTTACTTCAAATGTTAAGTAAACATTTATTTTAAACCATTCTATTCACTTAAAATCTCTTTATAACTTAAGTTATAAAACTTGGTTTTAATATAAAACTTGTTCAGAAACTCCCTTCACAATTCAACTCGAATCCATCTCAAACTCTGATTTCTTACTTAAAATAATTCACTTAAGAAGAAATCTCTTAAATTATTATTAATTAAATTAATAATTTACTTCATCAATAACTACTGTAAAAGTAGTTAAATTGTTAATTACTAAAATAAATAATAAATTTTCTTTTTAAGATCTTTTTAAATTTTAAAACAAATATGCGTTAAGCAATTTCAATAGATTAATTGACAATAAACTAATTTAAGTAGTAATTAATCCCAAATAAAGTGGTTGACTTAATCAACTCAACATATGGTTATCTCCTTAACCAATCCATATTAGATTTCACTTTAAATTAATCAATAATATAATTAATTTTAATAACTCCATTTAATCCAACTCTTAAACTATTAGGTTAATTTCTACTCATTATAAACCTTATCAAGGATTTTCTTTATAAAACTATTTAATAATTACTTATAAACTTAAATAATAATATATATATACATATATATATATATATATATATATATCTACTTCATTTTAAATAACTTTCATTCAGAATAATAGATTTCAAAAATCTGTCTTCAGTTATAAAATAAATTTTATAACTTCCATTTTGGTGATTCACCTGAGGGTAAATCCACATTTATAAAACGACTGATTTATAGGCCATATGTTGCCAATTACACAACCAATATTGTCCATTGGTTAATAACAAAACAAATGTTGTATCTAGATTCAACAATCAATAATCAAAGCAATCTTCTACTCATGTTGGTCAACAGTTCATATACTTGTAATATGAAAATAAACAATAAATTTGAGGAATCTAGTTGGATTCCTCCAACCTGTTTTCCCTGCATCGAAGTACGTTATCTCAAATGATTTTGTTCAATTAAATAAACATTTATGATATTCAATAATAAATAAATAACAGTTATCTAAGCATCTATATTTTAATTTAATACGTTTACATTATTATAAACGTAACCAACAAGGTAAGTTACCTTGTTTGTAATTAATCGTTAGAATAATGATTAGATTTTATTTAAATCAAATCAACCAATTTGTCCAACATATATATAAATATTCAGCATACAACAAACAATTATCAATCATAGCACACAAAACAAATCCGAACTTATATAAAATATAAGTGACTTAAAACTGAGTGAGTTATACTCACTTCGATTTCCATTCGTTTCTAAAGAGGTTCGGTTACCGTTGAACTAAACAATGTTTAATTTAACTGAAATTCCCAGCTGTCTCCATCCTTGTTCAAAACAGTTCCAGAATGTAGCATTCTTCGATATGGTTTCAACGACCCTGGTTTGGTCCAATTCTGTTCACGAATTACGAATAATATATGTTATACGTTTTTCAATTGATAATAAATTATTTAGTTATTCTTAATTAAACTTAATTAATTACTTTCAATTATCGGTGATCAGGCCCAAACCAATTTCTACTGCATCATGCATTTGTTTTCATCGTTCTGCACCTGCTTTCTTTATTTGGCCAATGCTCTTTGTTCCTTTGTATTTTCTAATTACTCTGTTAAACGAGATCAGGTCCGACCCTTCTTCTATGCCTCGTCCAGACTCCACGTACCAACATAACTTCTGTATTCACCCCTTTGTTCATGTAAACATGTCTGCACAGTTCACGTTCTTCGAAAATATGTTGCACAACACTTTGTTTTGCCGACATTGTTTTAAAACATGCAGCTCGAAAATGTTTTTGTTCCATTTACCTCGTTTGCTCAGTCTTCTTGTTTTTAATTTAAAATGGCCCAATTTTCTTCACGTAAAATACTTACATGCCTTTCCTACGTTCCAATATTTCATCTCCACCTTTCTTTCATTCGAACCTGCTCCTTATCATTTTTATATATTCGAACATATTTGTTGAGTCAAGGAATTCAAGGTGTTTTGATCAATGACAAGGAGAAATTCAAGATCGACAAAAAGAAGATATTCGATGGTATAGGTTGATTATTTAGAGTATGAGTGTAGTTAAATGCTTATCGTGTTGTTTATCACTCATATATGCTTTATGTTTTATTTTGCAAAAACTTAAATGGCACTTGTATGTAAATAGTATCGTATTTATTTTGGGTGTGTACGTCTAAAAACATTTGGTACTTGACTTGCTTTTGGTATGCTTGGGTTGTATAATATGCTACTATGTTAAATGCTTATCGTGTTGTTTATAACTTGTGTAATCTCTACTCCTTTTTGTCGATGACAAAAGGGGAGAAAATGTTACTAACATTGTGTTTTGCAGATATTTCTTAAGTATGTATTTCAGGGGGAGTATACATTCGGGGGGAGTAATAAATTCTTTTAGATCTATATTGTCATCAATCAAAAAGGGGGAGAATGTTGAGTCAAGGAATTCAAGGTGCTTTGATCAATGACAAGGAGAAATTCAGGATCGACAAAAATAAGATATTCGATGGTATTGGTTGATTATTTAGAGTATGAGTGTAGTTAAATATGTTAAAATCTATCCTCAAATAATCATATTCCTATATGGTTTGAATATATATATGTTTATACATGTATGCACATTCATTGTGCATACTAACAGAAACCGGTCGACCGGTTCATATATAGGCGGTCGACCGTTTCTTTGCAGAATGCACATGGAACGTGCACACATATATATAACGTACATTTATTCAAACACCAGTCTACTGGTCAATTTTTACCAGTCGACTGGTCTACGAACTGAAGCCATCTTTTCGAATAGACACCTTATTTCATCAATGGTTATGATCCTTTCTCTTGGCCAAAAATCATCTCTTTTCATGGTTTCTCTTCACCAATGATTACATCTCTCCATCCTTTATAAAAGCATCATGAAATCATCATTTTTAAATATAACAATTCTTTCTATTCTTGCTATCTAAGTGTTGATTTCATTCTTACTCTTTAAAAGCATTCAAAAGCTCACTATTCTCATATATCGTTATTTGAATCCTTGAATCTATATATTATTCTTTAGATTCAAACAACGATATCATCTCCCAAACCTTCATAATATCAAAATCATATTTGAGGATAAGATTATAGGAAGGTTGTACAAGAATTGACAAATTCGTGTTATTAAGAACACACATTGTCAAACTACAAGTTTATATCTTGTTTGAAGTCCTCGGTGTTGTAAGAGGCAAGTTGTGAAGTCCTCGTGTTGATAGAGGCGTGAAATCCCGTTCGGCTGCTCGGGTGTTGTGAACCTGTTTTCCTCAGGGTTAAGTGAGGATAGTGTTTAGTGAAATTCGAGATAGGATATTTGGGACTGGACGTAGGACGGTGCTCCGAACCAATATAAAAATCCCTGGTGTGATTTTTCTATTACTGCATTTACTTATCTGTGATATTGCTACTGTGAGGTCTTTCTTAGTATATATTATATATTCCGTATATCCATATTATTGATCCTGCCTAAAGTCGTTTATCGACATTTTCACTTGGTATTAGAGCTTGGTGTTCTAGAGATCGTAACAACATCCTAGAACAAATGGCAATAAAGAAATCTATTCAGGGAATTAGAAAATGGAAGAGCAACAAAGCAGAATCAGGAGAGCAAGGAAACAAGCGTCTCATGGCTAAAGTCAGATCACAATCGGTATGTACAGATTTATTATTTAAAGATCTTTTGTTAGACCACGAAAAATTATTGAAACTCAATTCAGTCATTTTAGCTATTTCAAAAAATTACAAGCAAGAAAATTCCAAATTAAAAGAAGAAAACAATCGTTTGGTAAAACAAGCCAAATGGTTTGGAAATACCTTAGAAGAGCTTGTTTCTCAAAAAGATTTCCTTCAAAAAGAAAATGAGCGATTAGAAGATAAAAACAATATTCTTTTAAAGGAAATCTATCTTTTGCAAAATAGAAATAAATCATTAGAAGATTCTTTAAATAATTCTATTTCTTTAATTTCGTCTCTTGAAAAAGAGAATGGAGCTCTAACTGAAAAGAATTTGGAATTATCTAAAGAATGTGAGACTTTAAAAGTTAATAATAATATTTTGCAAAAAGCAATCTCCGAATCAAAAGAAAATGTTGAAAAATTACAATCATCCTTATATAATTCAGAATCTCAAATTAGTTGTCTCGAAAATTAGAATAGAACTTTAAAAAGGAAGAATTCTGAATTAAATAAGGGTATTAATAGCAAAGTTTCTTTTGAAAATATCAATCGCCACTGTGAAATCAAATGTACAAATAAATTCGCGAAATTTAATAAAGGTCAAAATGATTTAAACATGATTTTATCTAGATCTTGACCTTTACCTGACAAAAGTGGTATAGGATATAATAATCGTAGAAATAGTACTAGATATGCCTTTATGTACAATAAGAATATCACTGCTAGTACAAATGCATATCCAAAACCCAATCATTATAGAAATTCGAATACTTCTATGGCTAACGGTATTTATAATAAATATAGAAGTACGAATAGGAATTTCACTAGAGATTACTTAACTATTTGGGTTCCTGTAAGTTGGAAAAACCGAGAAAAATATATCGATGATTATTTTGATTTGGTAGTTAATAATGAAAATTTTATCTTTAAAGGTTCCATTAAACCCTCTTGGATATGGTTACCTTCCATCTAACCCATGGACCTAAACAAAGCAAGTGGGTACCAAAACTATATATGTGTATATTTTGCAGGTACACCACAACAAAGAGAAGGTTATTCGGTATCTCTAAATATCTTTGAAAACTCAGCTTATCAAAGGTGCTATAATTAGTTGTATTCTCTATTACTCTCGATTACTGTGCTTATTATGGTATTTATTCTTTTTAATCAATGACAAAGGGGGAGAATATTCTCTCTTATAATTATTCATATCATTCATGTTACATATACTATCATTTAAAGGTATGAGCTTAACATGGTAATAGTATATGTGTGCTAACATTTGTTAATGCAGGAATCAAAAGGTAAGATTAGTTACATTATGAACTAACAAATGTTGCAGAAATTCAGGGGGAGCATTATATTTAAAGAAAGAAAATCTAAGGTGTTGTCATCAATCAAAAAGGGGGAGAATGTTGAGACAAGATTTTGATCGATGCCAACATATAAAGGTGCAATGAAGATCATTTCATAGAGCTAAGGTTTTTTACTTTGAGTCGTGTTAGAAATATGTTAAAATCTATCCTCAAAGTATAACACAAATGCACAAAACTTCGTTGCTGAAATCTGTATATTTGAGGAATTGAAAAGTCACAGAAAAAGCCCAAACGGTCCAGGCTTCGACCGGGAAAGAGTGCAGAGTGATATAGACTATGGACCGAGGTCCTCTGGTCCATAGCCAGAAAATGGTCGATCGCCCAAAAAAGGACCGGTCGGCCGGTTTTACTGTGTTTGCACATAACGGCTATTTTTTTGATTCTTTAAATTTCCAGAAACTTAACCAGTCGACCGGTGATTTCAACCAGTCGACCGGTTCCGAACAACTAGCTTTGTTATGAAGGGTTGCTTCCATTCATCAAGAGTTTTCTCTTCAATTTTCAATGGAAATGGATGCAATCTTTTGTAGAAACTCTTCATGAAGGAATGCAACTATTATACACTATAAATAGAGTTGAAATCATACTTTCAAATCACCGATTCTTCCTCTAATTTCTGATCTTAATTTCTAAATACTCTTGCATTCAAAAAGCTCTCAAATATTTCAATTGCTTATTGAATCATTGAAATTATTTCATATCTCTTGATTCAATAAGTAATATACTTCCTTCAATCTTCACATACACATTACATACTTGAGGATAAGATTATAGGAAGGGTGTACTACAAGTGACAAATCCGTGTTATTAAGAACAAACGTTGTCAAACTATAAGATTATTCATCTTGGTTGAAGTCCTGTGTGTGATCAGGCAAGTGTTGAAGTCCTCGGTGTTGTTAGAGGCGTGAAATCTCGTTCGGCTGTTCGGGTAAAGTCCTGTGTGGGTAAGCTTGTAGCCCGTGAAATCAAGTGGGTAAGCTTGTAGCCCGTGAAATCAAGTGGGTAAGCTTGTGGCCCGTAAATCAAGTAGTGTTGTGAACCTGTTCCTCCGGGTGAAGTGAGGTTGTTGATTAGTGAAAATCCAGATAAAAGTCTGGGACTGGACGTAGGACGGTGCTCCGAACCAGTATAAAAAGCCCTGGTGTGATTTTTCCATTTTTACTGCATTTACTATACTACAGTTCTGTGATTAGCTATTACTTTATACTTGAATATTGTTTTTCATATTACACGATCTTTGTGAGTGTACTATACTTGACAAGTACACGCACGCATTTCCAATTGGTATCAGAGCAGGTCATCTCATAACCGTAACACAGTTATTTGATATATTCTAGTAATATGGCAAATAACGCAAGCACTAGTAACACCACTTACACAGAAGGTCAGTCAACACAAAGACCTCCTTTCTTTAATGGCCTAAACTATAGCTATTGGGCAACACGTATGGCTTTTTATATGCAATCAACAAGTTATGATGCTTGGAATGCTACTCAGAAATAAATAGTCAATCCAACAACTGAGTATGCAGAATGGACAACTGCTGAGAAAACCGCAGCTGCTGTAAATGCAAAAGCAATAAATATGTTGTTTTGTGCATTAGATCAAAACGAATATAACCGTGTTAGTATCTGTACCTCTACATATCAAATTTGGCAAACGCTAAAAACCACTCATGAAGGTACTAACAAGGTTAAACAAGCAAAAATAGCTTTGTTGAAAAGTCAATTTCAAAATTTCAAAATGAAGCCGAATGAAACAATCAATGAGATGTATTCAAGGTGTAACAACCCGTATTTTCAATAACCTGTAATAACATAAATCGAGGCAGAATTTAATTCTAAAATGGGAATCAAGGGAAACGGGCTATGCCATTGTGTTCGTCTCGGAAAAATACGCGAAATAGAGTCCGAGTTTTCGAAAATCGGAGTCCGTATGACCAAGATATGGCCTCGCGAAGTTTCACGAAAATTCCCAAATTAAAGTATACTTAATTAAGTGAAATGGGTTGTGTAGATATATATATATATATATATTGATATATATATATATATATATATAATTGAAAATTTAATAAATAAATATGCAAAAATGCTCAAAACAGCGAATTGGGAGAGGGGAATAACCGAACCGGCCGATTTTTGAAGTCGACCCGAGCCCGCTGGGTCGACTAGGGGTTAATCCAGGGTGTTTGGCTGTCAACCCGTGGGCCGATTCGCTCAAGTGCAGATTTTGCATTTGAATGGTTCTCATGGTCCATCTTTAATCTAAAGGCCCTAGATGGTTCCTACACTTGACTTCTTCCCCAAGACATGCTTTGATGGCTTGGATTGAATCTAGGGTTAATCCTATGGCCTAAAACACTTGCCTAATCTATAAATAAGACCCTAACCTACCCTAATTCATTCATAATTAAACCTAGTGACTAAACTATGGCAAAATGCTAGCTCTCATGGCCTCCACTAATTTTATGAAGAGGGTTGCATACTAATCACTCTCTAATCAACTTCTAATCCCTTCTTAGCATCTTAATCTTCTTCATTTGGTGTTCAAAGTTGCTAGTTGTGAGTTTCTATCACTTTGATGATCTTTTGGTAAACTAATTAGATGAGATGTGATGAGATTTATGGTTTTGTATGTGGGTTAATGAGCTTTGAATCATATGATATGATGTTAGCATTAATCTTATGTTTATGCATGTTGAGTATGTAAGCTTATGCAAGTTTAATATGATGTATGTTATGTTTGCATGATGCTAAATATGCAAGTTGTGGGCTATGTAATCATATGCATGTTATGCAAGTTCATGGTAATATGCTATGCAAGTTACATGTTTGTTAATATGCAAGTTACATGTTTGTTAATATGCAAGTTACATGTATGTAAATATGCAAGTTACATGTTTGTTAATATGCAAGTTACATGTTTGTTAATATGCAAGTTACATGTATGTAAATATGCAAGTTACATGTTTCTTTATATGCAAGTTACATGTTTGTTAATATGCGAGTTACATGTATGTAAATATGCAAGTTACATGTTTATTAATATGCAAGTTCATGATGACACATTATGCAAGTCTATAAGCTAATATGCAAGTTTGTTATGCAAAATGAATATGTAAGTTATGTGACATATTATATGCAAGTTATGTGACATGTTATGCAAGTTCATATGCAAGTTATGTGTTTGTTAATATGCAAGATGGCACCTTTGAAACATGTTCATTCATATGCAAGTTGACACCTTTTATATGTGTTATATCATGAACGAAATTACGTGGGAACGATGGGGTAATTAAATGCATAAGTTAATAAGATTGTGTGAAATTAATATAATTATGCATAACACAAAATAAATAAACATAGTATGGGAATTTGCCTATTTGGTTAGGTGTACCCATACTATGTGTTGGGAATTTACCTATTGAGTTAGGTCTACCCCATGGGAATTTACCTATTAAGTTAGGTCTACCCATGTTAAGAAAACTTGATTAACTAGGGATAATTAATATAAAATTATGAGGGTGATTAATTAGGTGTAATTAATTGACTAAGACACGAGGTTGGACTCAGTTGTAGCGTAAAACTGCCCGGACCCAACCGGCTTAACCAGTTGCTACAAATGTTAGCCCAATGTGAGAGGTCTTAGGCACAAACTAAATACGTAATTAATGTAAAGACACGAGGTTAGACTCTGTTATGACATAAGGCTGCCCGGACCCAACCGGCTTAACCAGCGGTCATAAAAGACAGTCTAATGTGAGAGGTCTTTACAAAGGTTACGTTCTTAATTAATTAATTAAGAAACACTTAACCACATTAGCATGTAGAGGGACATGAGGGGTTAAGTGGGTGCCTCGGGTGGCATGAGAAAATCTAGTGGGTGCCTTGGGTGGCAATAGAAAATACGATTAGAATACTTAACCAAAATAGAACATGTAATTAAAACATGATTAAAGGGTTAAGTGGGATATACTAGAAAAAGGGACAAGCTTAGGTGGGTAGCTTGTGGAGGCCCATTTCAACCAGTAACCCATACGTATCTTTGTGGGCTCGACCCATGTCGAGGACGGGACACGCATACTGGGCTTGACTGTAAGAGGCAAACGGGTTAGCGGTGGCAACGCAAGTCCAACGGGCTTCATATGCGTGAGTGGGCCCGGGCTGGTAGGTAAGCCGTTGTTGCATCGAGTAGATATAAGCCGTGCACCTTTAGTTTCATCAGGTTGCCACATTGGGGAATGATACATCCCACGGTGGGGCCAGCACGGGTATCTACGTTAGGGAGCCGATCGAATGGGAAGTAGTGTGTACACCTAGTGGATTGTAGGGCCCCGTGGCGCCTACTTGGTCACCTAGGGGTACGCAGGTACTAATTAGTAAATTTTATAAGTCCTTGGGTGGGATCAACCTTTAAGTTAGGAACGACTGGTGTGGTGCAGTTTAGTAATTTACCTTAGGGAGGGTAGATGCGTCTTTATCCTTTATCTTCGTTTAGTTGACTGCTTAGGGTAGCCATTCATCCCTATATGTTACCGTATATCAGTTTATGTCTTCTCTGGTTACTTTAACGATTGTATTGTTAAAGTTATAGGACTCGCTCAGACTTATGTCTGACCCTGTTGTTTTTATCTTTTTCCCAACCCTCAGGTCCTACGGTGGATCCTAGCAGTAGTGGAGCTTGATCGGATTGCTGTTCCAGTCTTTAGGAGCTTGGATAGATGTAAAGCTCCAGTTATCCAGTTATCTTTTCTTTTGTTTGGCTATTGTATGAGAGTGGGATTATGTACTTCTTTATTTTGATGGATATTGTACTTGACCTTTATTGTGGTTTTATGATGTAACCAGACATGTTTTACTTCCGCTGTTATGAGATGATGTTTTAAAATTTCAAGTACTATTTATATCTGTCTTGTTGTAATTTTTCTGTTCTATATTCACTAAAATACTCCACCGATGCTATGGCATTCCCTTAGTGAGTGATCATAGCGGGAGTGGGGTGTTACACGTGGTATCAGAGCTTAAGGTTACCAGAACAGATAAATTTTTTTAGAAAAACTACTTTCTAAGAGTATTTTCGAAGAAAGTATTTTTAAAAGCATGTCTTCTAAGAGAAAAAGTTTTTGAAAAAGAAAAGCATAATCCCCAATAGCCATATCTTTATCTTTCGGAATCTCCTTTTTGAATCTTTCCTCTTTCGTTTCAGCATGGCTGAAGATCTTAACATCCCGGAGGGTTTAGTTATACCACTATGGTATAGGAGGTTGCAAGAGGCTAGGGCCGCGGCTGCGGGTCCGGCCAATGCTACTACACCAGAGACAACCGCTCCTCCTCCTCAGCCTAGAGTGGATAATTTTGCTAAGGTTTGCAAGGAGTTCAAGGCTATAGGAGGAAAACCTTTTCTTGGTTCAGAGACTTTCGTAGAGGCTAGAGATTGGCTTAAGGAAGTGGAAGAGTTGCTAGATATCTTTGAAGTGGAAGAGGGAAAGAAAGTCAAGTTGGCGGCTTGGTTAATGAAGGGAGAGGCCTCATTCTGGTGGGAGGTCACTAATGGAGAACGCCCTGTTGACTCTTGGGGAGATTTTAAGCAAAGGTTTGGGGCTAAGTTTCTCTCAAGGGCGGAAGAGAATCTGTTTATGGAGAAGTTCTTGAATTTGAAGCAAGGGAATCTCACGGTGAAAGAATATGTCAACAAATTCAATCAATTAGCAAGGTTTGGCATAGAGTTGGTGAATACACCGGAGAAGAAGGCTTTGAGGTTCGTTAGAGGCTTGAACGAACCATTGCAAGGAATAGCTATGACTCACATTCCTATGGGGGCCACTTTTGAGAAGCTTGTCTACATGGCACTTATGCATGAGGATGATAAGAATTCTAAGGCACCAGAGAAAAAGGGGGATCAGAAGAAACCGCAACAGCAACAACAAGGCAAGGGCGGAAAAGGCAATGGTGACAAAAAGAAGACGAAGAAGAAGTGCTTCAATTGTGGAACACCAGGACACCTCAGTAAGGATTGTCGCAAAAAGAAGAAGACCGGTTGCTTTCATTGTGGTGAAGCAGGGCATCTTGTGAAAAACTGCCCAAAGAAGGGGCAGAAGACGGGGTCTACCTCAGGAGGCCAGGTGCAAGCTCTTATAGCACCACCTCAGTCAGGGGGGCAAGTTCAGGTTCTCTCAGTTCCACCGATTCAGCAGAGAGGTAGAACTATTTCCGTTGAAAGTCTGGTTTTTCTGTTTGATCATCCAGTTCGTACTTTGTTTGACTCTGGCGCATCGCATTCTTTTATCTCATCATCGTTAGTTGAGTCACTGCACTTAGACACCAGTCTAGTTGATGATCCCTTGGTTGTCTCAAACCCAATTGGGGGCTCCATATATCTGTCTATGATATGTTTGGGTTTGAAGATTTCTATACTTAGCGTTGAGTTTAGATGTGATGCTTTTGTATTGGGCTTCACGGGCTATGGGTTGATCTTGGGCATGGACTGGTTATCCAGTAATGGTGCCGTTCTTGATTGCGAAAGGAGAGTTGTCAGGCTCATGACCCGCTTGGGTAACACTCTCGAGATCTCTTGCAATCCCATGGAATCTGTTTTGCTAAGTTATCTTGAATCGCTCGATGCTTCGGTCGAAAGTTTGTGTTCTGTCAGAGTAGTCCGGGAATATCCGGATGTGTTTGAAGAAGTAAAGGGTTTGCCTCCGAAGCGGGAGATAGATTTCCGAATTTATTTGGTGGATAATGCCAAACCAGTGTCTTTGCCAGTACGCCACATGGCTCCTCGTGAGAGAAGAGAACTTCATAAGCAAGTAGGGGAGTTGCTTGAGAAGGGGTTCATAAGGCGAAGTATATCGGAGTGGGGAGCTCCAGTAGTGTTTGCCACGAAGGCGGATGGGTCCCTCAGACTTTGTGTGGATTATAGGGAACTTAATAAGCTCACGAAGAAGAATAGACACCCATTACCGAGGATAGATGATCTCTTTGATCAGTTGGTTGGCGCGTCAGTATTTTCGCAGATGGACTTAGCTACAGGGTTTCATCAGTTAAGAGTGGCGGAGGACAGTATAGAGAAGACTGCTTTCCGGACTCCGGATGGTTTTTATGAGTGGCTAGTGATGCCATTTGGGTTGACAAACGCCCCCGCATACTTTGTTGATCTCATGAGTAGAGTGTTCAGAGAGTATCTGAATAAGTTTGTAGTAGTTTTTGTGGATGACATCTTGGTCTTTTCCAAGAATGAAGAAGAGCATGCCTTACATCTCAAGGAAGTGTTGGAGACTCTTCGAGCGCATAGTCTTAAAGCTAAATTCTCTAAATGCCATTTTTGGAGAAGAGAAGTGCGATTCTTAGGGCATGTGGTCTCTAAGGAAGGGATAGCTGTGGATCCCGCAAAGATAGTATCTATCCAGGATTGGAAAGTTCCTAGAAATGCTACCGAGGTAAGAAGTTTCTTAGGGTTGGCAGGATATTATAGGAAGTTCATCAAAGACTTCGCGAAGATATCAGCCCCATTAACCCGCTTGACGAAGAAGAATCTGGTTTTCTCATGGGATGTAGATTGTGATGATGCTTTCCGACGGTTAAAGAGAGCTTTGACCACCGCTCCAGTTTTAGTGCTTCCAGATGGGAGTAAGCCGTTTGTTGTTTATACCGATGCTTGTGGAACAGGATTAGGCGCAGTCTTGATGCAGGAGGGAAGGGTAATAGCCTATGGAGGGAGACAATTGAGAGTGCATGAGAAGAATTACCCTACCCATGATCTAGAGTTGGCCGCGATTGTTTTCGCACTTAAGTCTTGGCGCCATTATCTTCTTGGTGAGAGATTCGAGTTGTTCACCGACCATAAATCATTGAAGTACTTATTCTCTCAGAAGGATTTAAACTTAAGACAGCAAAGGTGGATGGAGTTCTTAGCATCCTATGATTTCGAGATAGCGTATACCCCTGGTAAGGGTAACGTGGTGGCAGACGCCTTAAGTAGAAAAAGGCTATCTTTGAGTCCATTGTTCGTGGAACGACGAAGCTTGGAGTTTCTTTCTTTGTTTGACTTCAGACCTTCTGTTGATTTTGTACCTGGTTTGTTGGCATCCTTGGAGGTTAGACCTACTCTTTTGAGACGGATTGGCGAGGCTCAGCGAGACGACCCACAGTTGGTTGTGTTGGTAGAGAAGCTTATAAGAGGGGAGTCGTCCAGCCATTTGGGTAGATACACCATAGATGATAAGGGATGGTTGCATAGAGACGGTAGACTTTGTGTACCGCAAGATGAGGGTTTGAAGAAGGCTATTTTGGATGATGCACATCGTTCAAGAATGACTATTCATCCCGGTGGAGACAAAATGTACCAAGACATGAAAAGAGTTTTCTTTTGGGCCGGTATGAAGAAAGATGTGGCCGAGTATGTGGCTAGATGCTTAGTGTGCCAACAAGTTAAAGTGGAGCAAAGGAAACCCGGTGGGTTGCTACACCCATTGGAAGTTCCACAGTGGAAGTGGGATAGTGTCTCGATGGATTTCATCGACGGGTTACCGAGATCGAGGAAGGGCAATACGGGAATTTGGGTTGTGGTAGACAGACTTACAAAGAGTGCCCATTTTATACCCGTAAAGAGTAAGAGGACCGCTCCATGGCTTGCTTCAGTCTATGTTAGAGAGATTGTTAGATTGCATGGCGTACCATCCAGCATTGTGAGTGATCGAGATCCTATTTTCACTAGTGAGTTTTGGAGAAGTTTGCAAGAGGCGGTAGGGACTCAGTTGTGTTTGAGCACCGCATATCATCCTCAGACGGACGGTCAGACCGAGAGGGTGAACCGTATCTTAGAAGATCTTTTGAGGCTTTGTATCTTGGATTTTGGAGGTACATGGGAAGAACATCTTCCTTTGGTGGAGTTCGCATATAATAACAGCTTTCAGTCCAGTATTGGTATGGCTCCTTTCGAAGCTCTTTATGGAAGGCCTTGTCGATCTCCTACATGTTGGTGGGAATCTACGGATAAGATCTTGCTTGGGCCGGATATGGTTAGAGAGACTTCAGAGAAGATTGATTTAATTCGAAAAAGGATGAAAGCAGCGCAAGATAGACAGAAATCTTATGCGGATCGGAGAAGGACGGATCTTGAGTTTGAGGTTGGGGACATGGTTTTTGTCAAAGTATCTCCATTGAGAAATGTTGTTCGCTTTGGGTCCGTAGGGAAGTTAGCACCGAGATTTGTTGGGCCGTTTCCTATTAAGGAAAGGATTGGACGGATGGCATATAGGGTGGAGTTGCCCGACAGACTTAGTGGTGTTCATGATGTATTCCATGTATCACATTTGAGGAAGTGCTTACATGAGACCGCGGAGGTGGTAGAGCCGAGCTTGCTTAGAGATGTAGAGGTAGAGCGTGATGCGACGATTCGACGAGCTCCTACTCGCATCCTTGGGTCAGAAACTAGGAAGTTGAGGAACAGAGAAGTTCAGCTAGTTAAAGTGCAATGGGGAGATGACGAAAGCAATGCTACTTGGGAGACGGAAGCAAAGATGCGTTCTTTGTATCCATTTCTTTTTGAGAGTATGTCTTTTAACTTCTCCTTTATTGCTTGTCTAGTACTTATCTTATCTTTAGTATATCCTCTCGCTAATACCTATGACCTTTAGATAGGGTAAAACCTATGGTTGAGACATGTGTTTGAAACATGTTATGGTTGATGGATGCATATGGATGCAATTGTTTGCTAGTGGTTGCTCGTGGATGCATATACACACACATTAGGCACTAGATCGGCTCAGTCACTTCATGTTGCATATTGCATAAATGGATGTGGTAGTTAGATTGATGGATGTATCATGGCTGTGTTATCATATGGATGATGCATTTTTGTGTATGGTTGTGCACGCATGTAGAAATTTGTATGTGTCAATAGGGTTTCGCATACATATTGGATGCATGGCACTATCATGGTTTGCATTAAGGAGGTTTACTGTATCAGTAACCGCCTGATTTTCGCATTAGGTAAGTACATATACACACACTTTTGCATATATCCATCCAGCATTTAGAATCTTGTAAGGACAATGATTGCTCGTGGATGATGCTTTGAGTAGATGGATGATTGGATGGTAGGATACGTTCTTCCTAACTTGAAGATTTCGGGGACGAAATCCTTTAAGGAGGGGAGAATGTAACAACCCGTATTTTCAATAACCTGTAATAACATAAATCGAGGCAGAATTTAATTCTAAAATGGGAATCAAGGGAAACGGGCTATGCCATTGTGTTCGTCTCGGAAAAATACGCGAAATAGAGTCCGAGTTTTCGAAAATCGGAGTCCGTATGACCAAGATATGGCCTCGCGAAGTTTCACGAAAATTCCCAAATTAAAGTATACTTAATTAAGTGAAATGGGTTGTGTAGATATATATATATATATATATTGATATATATATATATATATATATATAATTGAAAATTTAATAAATAAATATGCAAAAATGCTCAAAACAGCGAATTGGGAGAGGGGAATAACCGAACCGGCCGATTTTTGAAGTCGACCCGAGCCCGCTGGGTCGACTAGGGGTTAATCCAGGGTGTTTGGCTGTCAACCCGTGGGCCGATTCGCTCAAGTGCAGATTTTGCATTTGAATGGTTCTCATGGTCCATCTTTAATCTAAAGGCCCTAGATGGTTCCTACACTTGACTTCTTCCCCAAGACATGCTTTGATGGCTTGGATTGAATCTAGGGTTAATCCTATGGCCTAAAACACTTGCCTAATCTATAAATAAGACCCTAACCTACCCTAATTCATTCATAATTAAACCTAGTGACTAAACTATGGCAAAATGCTAGCTCTCATGGCCTCCACTAATTTTATGAAGAGGGTTGCATACTAATCACTCTCTAATCAACTTCTAATCCCTTCTTAGCATCTTAATCTTCTTCATTTGGTGTTCAAAGTTGCTAGTTGTGAGTTTCTATCACTTTGATGATCTTTTGGTAAACTAATTAGATGAGATGTGATGAGATTTATGGTTTTGTATGTGGGTTAATGAGCTTTGAATCATATGATATGATGTTAGCATTAATCTTATGTTTATGCATGTTGAGTATGTAAGCTTATGCAAGTTTAATATGATGTATGTTATGTTTGCATGATGCTAAATATGCAAGTTGTGGGCTATGTAATCATATGCATGTTATGCAAGTTCATGGTAATATGCTATGCAAGTTACATGTTTGTTAATATGCAAGTTACATGTTTGTTAATATGCAAGTTACATGTATGTAAATATGCAAGTTACATGTTTGTTAATATGCAAGTTACATGTTTGTTAATATGCAAGTTACATGTATGTAAATATGCAAGTTACATGTTTCTTTATATGCAAGTTACATGTTTGTTAATATGCGAGTTACATGTATGTAAATATGCAAGTTACATGTTTATTAATATGCAAGTTCATGATGACACATTATGCAAGTCTATAAGCTAATATGCAAGTTTGTTATGCAAAATGAATATGTAAGTTATGTGACATATTATATGCAAGTTATGTGACATGTTATGCAAGTTCATATGCAAGTTATGTGTTTGTTAATATGCAAGATGGCACCTTTGAAACATGTTCATTCATATGCAAGTTGACACCTTTTATATGTGTTATATCATGAACGAAATTACGTGGGAACGATGGGGTAATTAAATGCATAAGTTAATAAGATTGTGTGAAATTAATATAATTATGCATAACACAAAATAAATAAACATAGTATGGGAATTTGCCTATTTGGTTAGGTGTACCCATACTATGTGTTGGGAATTTACCTATTGAGTTAGGTCTACCCCATGGGAATTTACCTATTAAGTTAGGTCTACCCATGTTAAGAAAACTTGATTAACTAGGGATAATTAATATAAAATTATGAGGGTGATTAATTAGGTGTAATTAATTGACTAAGACACGAGGTTGGACTCAGTTGTAGCGTAAAACTGCCCGGACCCAACCGGCTTAACCAGTTGCTACAAATGTTAGCCCAATGTGAGAGGTCTTAGGCACAAACTAAATACGTAATTAATGTAAAGACACGAGGTTAGACTCTGTTATGACATAAGGCTGCCCGGACCCAACCGGCTTAACCAGCGGTCATAAAAGACAGTCTAATGTGAGAGGTCTTTACAAAGGTTACGTTCTTAATTAATTAATTAAGAAACACTTAACCACATTAGCATGTAGAGGGACATGAGGGGTTAAGTGGGTGCCTCGGGTGGCATGAGAAAATCTAGTGGTTGCCTTGGGTGGCAATAGAAAATACGATTAGAATACTTAACCAAAATAGAACATGTAATTAAAACATGATTAAAGGGTTAAGTGGGATATACTAGAAAAAGGGACAAGCTTAGGTGGGTAGCTTGTGGAGGCCCATTTCAACCAGTAACCCATACGTATCTTTGTGGGCTCGACCCATGTCGAGGACGGGACACGCATACTGGGCTTGACTGTAAGAGGCAAACGGGTTAGCGGTGGCAACGCAAGTCCAACGGGCTTCATATGCGTGAGTGGGCCCGGGCTGGTAGGTAAGCCGTTGTTGCATCGAGTAGATATAAGCCGTGCACCTTTAGTTTCATCAGGTTGCCACATTGGGGAATGATACATCCCACGGTGGGGCCAGCACGGGTATCTACGTTAGGGAGCCGATCGAATGGGAAGTAGTGTGTACACCTAGTGGATTGTAGGGCCCCGTGGCGCCTACTTGGTCACCTAGGGGTACGCAGGTACTAATTAGTAAATTTTATAAGTCCTTGGGTGGGATCAACCTTTAAGTTAGGAACGACTGGTGTGGTGCAGTTTAGTAATTTACCTTAGGGAGGGTAGATGCGTCTTTATCCTTTATCTTCGTTTAGTTGACTGCTTAGGGTAGCCATTCATCCCTATATGTTACCGTATATCAGTTTATGTCTTCTCTGGTTACTTTAACGATTGTATTGTTAAAGTTATAGGACTCGCTCAGACTTATGTCTGACCCTGTTGTTTTTATCTTTTTCCCAACCCTCAGGTCCTACGGTGGATCCTAGCAGTAGTGGAGCTTGATCGGATTGCTGTTCCAGTCTTTAGGAGCTTGGATAGATGTAAAGCTCCAGTTATCCAGTTATCTTTTCTTTTGTTTGGCTATTGTATGAGAGTGGGATTATGTACTTCTTTATTTTGATGGATATTGTACTTGACCTTTATTGTGGTTTTATGATGTAACCAGACATGTTTTACTTCCGCTGTTATGAGATGATGTTTTAAAATTTCAAGTACTATTTATATCTGTCTTGTTGTAATTTTTCTGTTCTATATTCACTAAAATACTCCACCGATGCTATGGCATTCCCTTAGTGAGTGATCATAGCGGGAGTGGGGTGTTACACAAGGTTTCAAACCATTCATCATGCTCTTATCGGTTTAGGACAAAAATATTCTGATTTTGATGTAGTTTCAACAGTCCTACATTCACTGACTAATGAATGGGAAGGAAAAGTATTAGCAATAGAGGAAGCTAATGATCTTTCCACCATGAAGCCAGATGAATTGATAGGAAATCTTATGTCCTATGAAGCTAACTTGCAGGCTCGAAAAGAACAAAAAGAAGAAAAGAAAAATGTAGCTTTTCATGCTGAGAAAGATGAAGACGTCTCAGATTCCGAAGATGAGGATCTAGCATTCATTGCAAAAGGACTCAAAAAACTCTTAAAGCAACGAAAAGCTAGTCGATACAACAGAAAGAAGTTCGGATCAAATAAGCCATCATCATCAAATGTAGAATGCTTTAACTGTCATAAGAAGGGACACATGCAAAAGGATTGTCCAGAACAAAAGAAGAAGACAGAAAATGACAAGTTCAAACACAAAAAGGACAAGTCAAAGAAACGAGCATTCTCAGTGACATGATATGATTCAGACTCATCTTCATCTGATAGTGAAAGTGACTCAGACAATGAACAAGCTAATGTATGCTTTATGACTAAAGAAGATGAGGTACAAATTCCGACTTTTGAAGAAGTTCTAGATATAAATGCTGAGTTAATGTATAAATTTAAAGATGTAAAACGACAATGCAAGCAAGCTCAAGCTGATTTAAGTAGAGCAGAATTTGAACGAGATATGTTAAAAAATGAGAAGAAAATATTAGAGGAGGAACTTGAAAAGGCTCAAGAATCATCATCTAATATTGATTCTCAACTATCTCTTTTGAGTCAAGAAATTGAAACTCAAAAAGAGAAAAATGATGCTCTAACTAACGAAAATCATGAGCTTAAGGCAAAAGTCAAGATGTTAGACCTTGAAATAGCTAGTTTACAAACAAAGTTAGACGACATTACTCAAAATGTTTCTAACTTTAACAAAGGTCGAGAAAATTTGACAAAAATTATTGAAAGTTCACAAACTGCTACAAATAAACAAGGTTTGGGATATAAGAAACAAGTTATCAAGAAACATCTTGGTAAAAGAAAAAAGAAAAATAAGGAAGTACGAGAAACTAAAGTTAAGAGAAATCTTAGTTTATTATATTCCAAACCAAAACCGATTGTGAAATTTCAAAAGAAGAATGTCAAATCTATAAAAATGTGGGTTCCTAAAACAAATAACAATTTGATTAGGAACAAGTACATTCAAAAAATTTTGAGTTCTGTGCATCATAATCCAAATTATATATATAAAGAGGATACTGGACCCGTATGGGTTTGGACTCCTAAGACCTAACTCTTAGGACCCTATAAAAAGGTGGGTACCATGGACTTAATTTTATTTTTTGCAGGTCCCACTTAAGAAAAGAGGAAAGTGGATACTAGACAGTGGTTGCTCGAAGCATATGACTGGAGACAAGAGCTTATTAACAAATATCACTTATTTGGATGGTGGCTCAGTCACTTTTGGAGATAATTCAAAAGGCTATATCATCGGCAAAGGCGATGTGAGAAATTACGGTACATCAAACTTACCTCTTATTACTAATGTCATGCTAGTTAGGAATTTGAAACATAATTTACTAAGTATCAGTCACGACAAAGGTTTTATCATTTCTTTTTCGGACAATAAATATAGTATTTTAGATAAAGATCGAAATATAGCTTTTGAAGGATATAGAGACAGAAACATCTATATTCTGAATATGAATACCAATCATAATTCAGATATGTGTCTTGTAGCAAATGATAATGATCCATGGCTATGGCACAAACGTTTCTGTCACATAAACTTCAGAACTATTGACAAGCTAGCCAAGAATGATCTAGTTAAAGGACTACCCAAAGTAAGCTTTAAGGTTGATAATCTTTGTGATGCATGTCAATTAGGAAAATTGACCAAATCGCCTTTCAAATCCAAGAAAGTCATATCAACGTTACAACCATTGGAGCTATTACATATGGATTTATTTGGACCAACACAGGTTCAGTCAATAAATCATAATCGATATGTGTTTGTAATTGTTGACGATTACTCTCGATATACATGGGTAATTTTCTTGAAAAACAAAAGTGACACTTTTAAACATTTCAAATCCTTCGTCAAAAGAATTCAAAAAACAAAAGGGCTTAAAGTTAAAAACATAAGAAGTGATCATGGCGGAGAGTTCGAAAATAATGATTTTGAACATTTCTGCACAAAGAAAGGTATAAATCATAATTTTTTGTTTCCTTGAACTCTACAACAAAACAGAGTTGTAGAACGGAAAAACGGACTTTACAAGAATGTGCAAGAACATTATTAAATGGATCCACTCTACCAAAACATTTTTGGGCAGAAGCTGTTGCAACTGCGTGTTATGTTTTGAATCGTGTATCTATTCGACCTCTGACCAAAAATACATCCTATGAGCTATTTAATCAAAGAAAACCAAATATCTCATATTTCAAAGTTTTCGGTTCTAAATGCTTTATTTTAAATACGAAAGACCATCTTGGAAAATTTGATTCCAAATCCGATGAAGGTATATTTGTCGGATACTCGGAACAAAGCAAGGCCTATCGTATATTTAACAAGAGAACTAAAACTATTGAAGAATAACTTCATGTTTCTTTTGATGAATTCTTTAAATCTCATATCGTATCAGATGACGAAGAAACCATAGTCACTGATAATCCTGTCATCACAAATAACGACTCTGACTCAAAAATTGTTGACGACATCCCTCAACCTGCTGTGATATCTTCTCCACCAAGATTTAGATCTCCTCCGAGAATTTTAAGAGATCATCCAGTTCAAAATGTTATTGGAGAAGTAACATCACAAATTAGAACAAGAAGTCAACTAAATCAAATGGGTCATGTTGCATTCCTTTGAAATATCGAACCTAAGAATCCAAAAGAAGCTGCTACTGATGATTACTGGATCATTGCCATGCAAGAAGAACTAAATCAGTTCAAGCGCAATGATGTCTGGGAACTTGTTCAAAGACCGACTGATCAGTCAGTCATTGGTACAAAAAGGGTCTATTAAAATAAAGCTGACAAACAAGGAAATATAACCAGAAATAAAGCAAGATTAGTAGCACAAGGATATAATCAGGAAGAAGGTATCGATTATGAAGAAACCTTTGCTCCCGTAGCTCGATTAGAAGCTATTCGAATTTTACTGTCCTTTGCTTGTCATCATGATTTTAAACTTTATCAAATGGATGTCAAAAGTGCATTTTTAAATGGATTTGTCAAAGAGAATGTATATGTCGAACAACCTCCTTTGTTCGTACATGAGAAATATCCTGATCACGTATATAAACTTAAGAAAGCTTTATATGGATTGAAACAAGCACCTCGTGCTTGGTATGAATGATTAAGAAGCTATCTTATCGATTCTGGATTTCAAATTGGTAAAGTTGATCAGACTCTATTCATTAAACATTCTCAAAAAGATATATTAGTTATCCAAATATATGTAGACGACATTATCTTTGGTTCAACAAACGACGAACTTTGTAAAGAGTTTGCAAATATTATGACCAAAGAATTTGAAATGTCTCATATGGGAGAACTATCGTATTTCCTTGGTCTTCAAATTAAACAACTTTCTAACGGTATTTTTATTAGTCAAGAAAAATACTGTGGAAACTTAGTCAAACGCTTCGGTTTAGAAAATACCTCTGGTAAACCAATTCCTATGAGTACGACCACACATCTTGAAAAAGATGAACATGGTAAGAATGTTGACCAGAAGTTATATAGAAGTATGATTGGTTCTCTCCTGTATCTTACCGCAAGTCGTCCTGATAATATGATGAATGTTTGTTTATGTGCAAGGTTTCAAGCTAATCCTAAAGAATCACATTTTCGAGCTGTAAAACGAATAATACGATATCTTAATAACACCAAAGACTTTGGTCTTTTCTACCCGAAATATTGTCCATTTGATTTAGTATCGTATAGCGATGCTGATTTCGGTGGCTCTCACACGGATAGAAAGAGTACAAGTGGTACGTGCCATTTTATTGGAAAATCACTTGTCTCTTGGTTTAGTAAGAAACAAAATTGCGTTTCACTCTCAACATGTGAAGCTGAATACATATCAGTTGCTCTAGCTTGTACTCAAGTTTTATATATGCAACAAACACTTCGAGATTTCGATATTCATTTATCAAAGTCCATCATATATTATGATAACACAAGCGCAATCAATTTATCAAAAAACCCAGTCAATCATTCCCGAACAATGCACATTGATATTCGAAGTCATTTCTTAAGAGATAATATTGAAAAGGAACAATATGTCTCGAATATGTCCAGACTGACAACCAATTAGCAGACATTTTTACCAAGCCTCTACTCGAATCTAGTTTTATCTCTTTACGTAGAGAGCTCAGCTTGATTTCTAGAAACGAACTTGGTGTATAATGTATATAAATATATATATACACTATTGAGTTCTTCTCTAGCCGGTACATTCATTTGTTTTTTAACTTAGCTAATTAATAGTCTTTTACTATTATTAGCAATTCATTTTGAGCTTTACAAACCTTGAGTGGTTCATATTCTCTGAATGCTTTCCATCCATTACTTCCTACTTCATAAAAGCTATAAATACATACTCCTTCTTATTGTTTTCTGCATCACTTTCTTAGTGTCTAGTTTTAACATTCATACACAAGTCCATATACTCTTATGGCACACATATGTGATGAATGTGCTCAATGGTCTCACATCTCGGTCACTAGCTCCGAACCGGAGGAGTACTACTCTCCGGAAACACCGAAGAGCAGACCGGAATGTTCGCATATTCCTAGACATACACCCAAACCCAAACGAGCTAAGAAAGCACTATTTTGTTCTCCGGGTACGAGAGAGAAGATCAGTGAAATTCATCACTACCAGATACATCAGTTGGATCTCCAGCGTCAACTGCATTATGAACAAAAACTCACATCTGATCGTTTAACTCTCTTAGAACGAATGGCGTCATTTTTCTGTAGCACAGATAGACATGGGGTACACGAACCAATACCAATGCCACACCCTCCATCTACATCTCGAAGTCCTAACTCATGGGACCGTAATTATGCGAGAAATAAAAGATCAAGAGAAAATTGGTCGCCATGGACGCCGAGAGTTTCGAATATTCATGAAATATCCGAAGACAAGTCATCTACCTTTCATTAAGTTATGTTGTTTTCGTATTGCAAAATAATTTTTTATTGTTTTTGTATTTGTTTTCACGTTCTTCATTCGAATTCATTTTGAGTTAGAATAAATTTCAAGTTATATGACGGTATATAATCTTTTCAAGCCAGAAAAACAATTTTCAAGCAGAACGGTCGACCGTATTTTTGGACCAGTCAACCGTTTTTATCTCTGGAAATGATCATATAGTTGAAATGGTCGACCATTTAAAAAAAACCAGTCGACCGTTCAACTCTCTGGAAATTTTTCATCTCAAATGCTTACCAGTCGACCGTTTTGTTTCCACCAGTCGACCGGTAAAGTCCTCTGGAATTAATTTCCTCCATGAACCAGTCGACCGTTTAAAATCCACCGGTCGACCGGCAAACTTCTCTAGAACATATTTACCCAGTAACCAGTCGACTGGTCCATAAAAATCGGTCGACCGGTCACGAGTTTTCCAGAATTTTTGCCCCCAATCGATACGTCGATTCATCTCCTATACATCCCTTCACTTTGTTTTCATACTTCCCTCTTCTCAAACTCTTAGAAATCCAAAATTTCCTTTTTAATTTCTTCAAATTCAATGGCACCTCCTCAGAAGAAACAAAAGAAATCATCCTCCACTTCTCTCCAACCAATAGATTCCAACATAAAACAATGGCTCATGGATCCTATTGCTGTGAGACGATGGAATGCCATGAAGGATTTCACAATCCATAAAGGTTCTTTCATAAATCTCAATGCTTTTATCCTATATGATGTTGAAGAACAATTGGTTAAGGCTCGTATAAAATCTCTACTTACTTTTGATAAGAACAATGTAGAAATTAACCATATTATGATTAAATTGTTCTATGCCAACCTTAACCTACAAAAATTCAAGCCAAAAAATGCAGCGAATTACCTTCGGTCCGTAGTTTGTGGTCATCATATTTTCATTTCCAAGGAATGAATGGCTATGGTACTCGGTTCACCTAATAGCGGAAGAGAATTTTCTTCCGACTTTTCCACCGTTCATACTCGTGATAGAATTAGTCATCAGTTCATCGAGGATCATAAAATTAGTACCAAGGCTATTAACTTGCGTCCTACGGCTCGTGTTATTCATCATACCCTCATCCATTCTTTATTGCCGGGGGTTGGAAACTTCGATGCCGTTTACAAAGAAAATTTCAAGGCTTTGTATGCGATTTATGGAGATACTGAAATAAATTGGATAAACATGATCTTCGACGAGATTTTGCTTGTTAATGATCGCAAAAGGCCACATATATTTTACAATGAATATGTAATGCGGTTTTTAATCGATTGTGGAGTCCCGTCTTGTGATTCTAAAATCTCCAAGCCAAAGTGCATCGACAAAGCAACCCGAAAAAGGATGAAGCTCCCTGACCCTTGTATTAATATCATTCCGTTTGATCAATACCAACAACAAGGTCCTTCAGAAACTGCTCCTCCTACTACTCCCAAGCCTAAACCGGAAGAAGTTAAACTCCTTGAACCCTCTTCGTCAACTAAGGACTCACTTGCACAAATTGCATGAAACCAATTTCTTTTAGAAGCTAGACTTAAACGAACCGACACCAAACTCGACCGTTTAGACACAAAGCTCGATAAATGGTTCTCCAAGCTTAAGTCTTTCTTCGGTACTATTTGGGAAGCAATTTCATGAGTATCGACCTCTTCTTCCACTCAAATACAAGATCCGGGAAAACGACCCATGCCTCCAGCATTTACATGGTCATCATCTGAGGAAGGCACAAGTACAGGAACGAATATTGGACGTGGTCGTGGATCTCACGAGACCGAGGAGGAAGAAGATGACGACGACAACGAAGAAGACGTTTAAGATGAAGGAGACAAGGAAGGAGGTGGAAGGATAGTGATTCATTCTGAATCTACGGAATCCGATTCTCCATCGCACTAGTTTGTTATCATTCATATATGCTTTATGTTTTATTTTGCAAAAACTTAAATGGCACTGGTATGTAAATAGTATCGTATTTATTTTGGGTGTGTACGTCTTAAAACATTTGGTACTTGACTTGCTTTTGGTATGCTTGGGTTGTATAATATGCTACAATGTTAAATGCTTATCGTGTTGTTTATAACTTGTGTAATCTCTACTCCTTTTTGTCGATGACAAAGGGGGAGAAAATGTTACTAACATTGTGTTTTGCAGATATTTCTTAAGTATGTATTTCAGGGGGAGTATACATTCGGGGGGAGTAATAAATTCTTTCAGATCTATATTGTCATCAATCAAAAAGGGGGAGAATGTTGAGTCAAGGAATTCAAGGTGTTTTGATCAATGACAAGGAGAAATTCAGGATCGACAAAAAGAAGATATTCGATGGTATAGGTTGATTATTTAGAGTATGAGTGTAGTTAAATATGTTAAAATCTATCCTCAAATAATCATATTCCTATATGGTTTGAATATATATATATGTTTATACATGTATGCACATTCATTGTGCATACTAACAGAAACCGGTCGACCGGTTCATATATAGGCGGTCGATCGTTTCTGTGCAGAATGCACAATGAACGTGCACACATATATATAACGTACATATATTCAAACACCAGTCTACTGGTCATTTTTTACCAGTCGACTGGTCTACGAACTGAAGCCATCTTTTCGAATAGACACCCTATTTCATCAATGGTTATGATCCTTTCTCTTGGCCAAAAATCATCTCTTTTCATGGTTTCTCTTCACCAATGATTACATCTCTCCATCCTCTATAAAAGCGTCATGAAATCATCATTTTTAAATATAACAATTCTTTCTATTCTTGCTATCTAAGTGTTGATTTCATTCTTGCTCTTTAAAAGCATTCAAAAGCTCACTATTCTCATATATCGTTATTTGAATCCTTGAATCTATATATTATTCTTTAGATTCAAACAACGATATCATCTTCCAAATCTTCATAATATCAAAATCATATTTGAGGATAAGATTATAGGAAGGTTGTACAAGAATTAACAAATTCGTGTTATTAAGAACACACATTGTCAAACTACAAGTTTATATCTTGTTTGAAGTCCTCGGTGTTGTAAGAGGCAAGTTGTGAAGTCCTCGTGTTGATAGAGGCGTGAAATCCCATTCGGCTGCTCGGGTGTTGTGAACCTGTTTTCCTCAGGGTTAAGTGAGGATAGTGTTTAGTGAAATTCCAGATAGGAGATATGGGACTGGACGTAGGACGGTGCACCGAACCAGTATAAAAATCCCTAGTGTGATTTTTCTATTACTTCATTTACTTATCTGTGATATTGCTACTGTGAGATCTTTCTTAGTATACATTATATATTCCGCATATCCATATTACTGATCCTGCCTAAAGTCGTCTATCGACATTTTCAATATTGTGATCCAAACCGTTCGAGAGCTTAACCTCCTTAGCTCCACTGCAACCCAATCTCCTCCTTACTGATCCACACACAAACTCCCCATTTCTTTTTTTAACATCACTGTAGCTGATCCGTTGTTCCCATAATACCATGAATACTGTTCTCTTTCTCTTCTTCTTATATATATTTTAAACATGGGCTGACTTGTTTTACGTTTTGAACAAATTGCCTAGTTCTTTAGTTTTTCTGCTTTATGCTAAAATACCCTCCCTCTCGTTCATCATTCGATACCCAGTAGCACGCCTCGATCTCCCAAAATCGCGTCGCCCTAAGGACCATTGACTGAGGATCTGAACCCATCTGTAAGTGCGCCGCAACCTCCTCTGCTTTCAGCCTAAGTCCGACCCTCCAGGTGGCTTCGTTCACTGGAAAAAGCTCCATGACCACCGCGAGTTCCTGATTAGATTACAGCATCCTAGCTCATGAAAACCCATCACATCTTGTCATTTTGGAGATCTCAAAGAACACTATAATATTGTTGTGGAGGGTTTTGCGAATCAACGATTGGATGAGGAGATTAATCGAAGAGGAGATGGAAAGGGTTTTCGGCAGTTATTTCATACGTGGAGTATGCGGTTTCAAAGTGAACGAAATGAATATAGTGGGTTATATTTATACAAAAGCAATGAGAGATAGGCATAAAGTCTTTTACGAGGTTACAGCGTAGGGTAATAGAGTACGTGCAAATTTTCTAAGGCCTATGTTGATGGTGGTACTATAGTTTTCTTTCTCAATAAATGTATTGATCGGTCTAGGCTTAATGTTGTAGGAGTTGGCATCTCATTTCTTAAGAATGAAGGTTTCTATTTTTATGTTTACATTCCCTTTGATTTTTTATGATTATTTATATACGATCATTCGTGGAGAGTTAAATATATGCATCGTCACACGCGAATCCAAAACGCAATGAAAAATGGGCGCATCGCTACGTCTTAACGTTCTAGTCCTAATGATATTCGGTTTGCTGAAGACCAGTTCCATTTGCACAATGATGCTATTTTAATTTCCATTTATTCATCGGTTCACCTTTAAATTGCAGATACTAATAAAACAACTCTGATTGGCTCCAACTGGAAATCTAGCAATAATTAGCCATGCATATTCCAATAAAACTCATATCGTCAAAAATAGAGATTGTTTGGAAAACGGTTATTCTGAAGGCCTATATAATATCGATATAAATATTATAAAAATCCAAAACAATTCAATTTAAATAATAATAAATTATTATTATCGGACCTCTCCAAATGAAATATTACACAACTTATGAATAAACCAATATATATTTTTAAACTCAATATTTGCAATCCTAGCTAAATGATATTCGAATTTTATAAAAATCCTTTATATTTTATTTAATAAATGTTATCGTTTATTAATGAATTCCATAGCAACTATTTTAAATTTTGAATTGGACATAACTAACAATCTATGATATGAAATCTCCATTTTTCTCTACCATTAGAAAATATAATTAATTAGATTCAAATGTTTCTTGTTTCACAGAATTTCGACTTAAAATGGATTCTGTGTGTTCAATTAAAATTAAATCATAAATTACGTACTACCATGACGTTTACAGGCTTGATTTATTTTAGATACAAATTTAGCGTTCAAACTTTTTTATATAAATGAATTATATATATTATAAATCCATTTATAAATCCCAAATCAATATTTAAATAATAAATTAAATTAAATATCTGACTACCAAAAATATGGTACGTTACAAACGTGGTATCAGTAAGCTTAGTTCGAGAATATAACATATTAACGAACTCATCAGAAATAGAACCAGTAGTGTTCTATGATGAATAACTCATTACAGATAGGATCAGTAATATCCTAGTATGAGTATAGCGGAATGAAATACACCCCAATAGTCACATTTACATTCAAGTATATGTCTCTATGTTTTATACTATCTTTTCTGTTGACCTGACACTTGGTCTGCTATTTGCAGAAGTACTAGAAAATGAGTGTCAGAAACAAAAAAAGGAATACAGAACCAGATCTAGAAGCTCTATTAAAGAAATATCGAAATCTGCGTGGACTATCATTCTCGGGTATTGAATCCATTATTCAAACTCAAGCCTGGATGAGTTCTGTTGAAAGAATTTTTAAACGTTTCCAGCTGAGTGATGACCAGAAAAATTAGTGGCATCTTGGGCACTCAAAGATGAAGCTTTAATCTGGTGGAAAACGATTATTAAGGATAATTCAGAAGTAATATTACTTGGGATAGATTTAAAGAAATTTTCCAAGAAAGATTTACTCCTCCAGAAGCAATTGAGCGGTTATGTGATGAATTTTATTATCTGATACAAGGAGATATGACCATTGCGGAATATCATAAGAAATTCAATGAACTTTCTCATTTTTTCCCTCATCTAATTCAAAATCCCAAGAGGAAGAATCTGAGGTTTATTAATGGTCTTCAAAGAAAATACCAAAGTAATGTAATGGGGCATGTGAAGCTTCCTTTTTCTGAAATGATATACATGGCTTATCAGTATGAAGATCTAGATAAGCGAGGCCTTTTTGTCGATGAAGAGGAAGTCAGTTCTAGCAACAAAAGGAAATTCTAAACTGATAGCCCAGAGACAAGTATACAGCATGAGGCCAGTACGACGTCTGGGGTCAGAAAGAAGCCTAGATTCAATAAGAAAAAGGTTAAAGTTGAGAAAGAGCCAGTAACGCCTGCTGTATGCTCTAACTGCAATAAGCATGGACATTTCTCGATAAGTTGCAGAGCTTTAAAGAAACATGAGAAGTTTCAAGAGAACAGAAAGTGTAATCGATGCCATCAGTCTGGTCATCTTTCAAAGGCCTTCCCGCTATTCTGAAAACCTAAAGCTGTACATGTAAATGAAGTGGCAGAAGTCCCTGCATCTTCATCTAGTCAGGAAAGGCCAGATGTTTTAGAAGGCACGCTTACTGTCAAAGATATTCCAGTTAAAGTACTGCTTGACACAGGCGCGTCACGAAGCTTTATTGCAAAGAATGCGGTTAAGAAACTGGATTTGAATTTGAAGAAGCTTAAAGCACCAATGACTGTTCATAATCCGGTTGGGGGTTCCCTTGATCATAGTTGGGTTTGTGGAGTGCCTGTCTCTTTTTCCCGTTATCGGTTCCCTACTATCGTGATCATCATGAATTTTACAAAATTTGATCTTATCTTGGGGTTAGACCGGTTAACCAAATATGAAGCTGAGGTTAAATGCGCCGACAGAGTCGTTAAGGCGAAGATTAAATCAAGTGACTATATAACCATTCCATGTGAAGGTCCGAATATGGATAGAAAAGATTTCTGGGCAGCTTTAGATGTTTCTATTGCTCAAATTGAACCTGTTCCTGTCGTTCCGGAGAATATTCTGGTCGACATTGAAAATATCCCAGTTGTCAAGAACTATGCTTATGTGTTCGAAGAAGTTGTTAGCTTACCTCCGCAGAGAGAAATTGATTTTAAAATCTCTTTGGTTCCGAATGCAAGGCCAGTAGTTCACACTATTTGAAGAATGACCTTGAAGGAAAAAGAAGAGTTAGATAATCAAACTTGACAGCTAGTATGGAAGGGTCTGATCAGGCCTAGTTTCTCTGATTAAGGAGCAGCAGTGTATTTGTCCCGAAGTCAGACGGTACTCTCTGGCTATGCGTAGATTATCGTGACTTGAATAAGTAGACATTGAAAAACAAATATCCATTGTCGTGGATTGATAATTTGTTGGATCGATTGAATGGTGCACAAGTATTTTCCCGA
This sequence comes from Allium sativum, assembly GCA_030737875.1. Lineage (NCBI taxonomy): Eukaryota > Viridiplantae > Streptophyta > Magnoliopsida > Asparagales > Amaryllidaceae > Allium > Allium sativum. The sequence continues at coordinate 441,142,935 of CM060912.1, forward strand.
ATGGACCTAGCTACAGGTTTCCATCAGCTTCGTATTGCCGAAGAGTGTGTTTCTTTGACAGCAATCAGAGGCCCAGACTTATTCTACGAGTGGTTAGTAATGTCGTTCGGCTTATGTAATGCTCCAGCATACTTTGTCGGTCTAATGAACCGTGTATTCAGGGAAGTATTGAATAAATTTGTTCTGGTTTTCATTGATGATATACTGATCTTCTCTAAGTCAGAGAGAGAGCATGAAAAACATTTGGAACAAGTGTTAGAAATTCTTAGAAAGAATGTTTTAAAAGCCAAATTTTCCAAATGTATATTCTGGAAAGAAGAAGTCAAATTCCTAGGTCACGTCATGTCAAAGCAAGGAATTTCAGTGGATCCCAGTAAAATCACTGCTATTCAGAATTGGAAACAGCCTCGTACACCCATAGAAGTCAGAAGCTTTCTGGGATTGGCCAGTTATTATCGAAAATTCATTAAGGATTTTGCGAAGACATCCGGTCCCTTAACAAAGCTTACTAAAAATACATTCGAGATTCAATTGGACTCCCGAATGTGAGGCAGCTTTCCAAGAGCTGAAGTTAAAACTGACGACTGCTCCAGTATTAACAATTATTGATGGAAACCAAGACTTGAAAGTCTGGACTGATGCTTCTAAAGAAGGCCTTGGCGCAGTGCTAATGCAAAGAGGCCAAGTAGTTGCTTATGCTAGCCGTCAATTGAAACCACATGAAAAGAATTATGCAACTCATGTGAGTTGTTAGCCATCGTGTTTGCTATGAAAATCTGGAGGCGTTATCGATTGGGTGAGAAGTTCGAATTATATATTGATCATCAATCATTGAAGTATTTATTCACCCAGAAGGATCTGAATATGAGACAGCAGCGTTGGTTAGAATTTCTCGCAGCATATGATCTTGATATCTTATATACTCCGGGAAAAGCCAATGTTGTGGCTGATGCGCTCAGCAGAAAGAATGTAATTATCGCCAGTCTTATCATCACGCCTTCATTGATTAATAACATATCTTCTCTTCAGAAGGATGATCCCTTCATTCAGAAGATCAGGGAGAGAAGTCAGAAAGGCGAGCCCTCGAGTTTTCAAATTGATAACGATGGGATTCTGAGGTTAATGTAATGGATGGATTTTCTTAAGCTTCTGACATTCATTTAATAAGGAAATTTAAATGTATCTAGAAGACTCGACCAATTTAAATATGTATAATCACTTATATATGTGTATATACATATATGATTTACACTATAACCTAATATACATAGGATATATTAACTAAATGTTTTAACAACTTAAGAAATAATGGCGACACATTTTATAACATTAGGAAGTGTAGGGAAGCTAGCAACATGGAATAAGTGTGGAAATTCCTATTTTACAACTAACATGTATAAGTGTCATATACTAAGCAAACTAGTAATGAGATTAACACCTATATATTTCTATATTTATATATATATAAGTATAGCATGAAAAGTATAGACATATATATACATTTCTATGTACATATGCTACGGCCTAAGTATATATATAAGTACATATATACACCAAGTTCATTTGCAAGAAGTATAGTCCAACCTTTAAACAAAATCAAGTCCAAAACCCCATCATTTAGAAATAGATTTGAATTTAATCATCACCTAATCCCTACACTATTACTTGCGGCTGAACTAATAATGAGAGCAAACAAATATCAAAGAGGAAAACTATTTTTCTCTTAAGTTTTGTGATGGTAAGTATTGAGAGCATTTAATGCAAGAAAGGGGAGCATTTAATGAAAGCATAGTATTGTACCTTGGAGTGACCAAGGAGAAAGTTGGTAGAAATATCTCTTGTGGAGAGTACTTTAAAAAAAACATGCTGTATAATGTTTTGGCCATACAAAGGAGAGAGAAAGGGGTAGGTAGAAGACGTGGGTTTTTACTTGTAAAAGCATAAGGGAAAAACTATTGTTTAAAGAGAAGAGTTGGCCTATATATACACACCATCATATCCATGCAAATGGTCTTTCACAAACATAAGAACACTTTGCTGAAACAAAAACCATCTACGGCAAGAAATTTGTGAAAGCTTTTCAAGTGAGTAAACTTTGTTTTGTACTCTTTGTTTTAAAGTTCTGTCTTCCTTTATAAATCTGAAACCATGTTAGTTTAAGTCACAAGTATGTCAATGATCCCATAATGTTGCCACTGGAAAGTAAAATACAGAGAACTAATAAGTGAGTAAACTACCTCTTTGATTTATTCATAAGATGATGGGTATGTATACATGTTTTAATGATTTGTATTGAGTTAAACAAACCATACGGCAGACCTGAAAGTAATGTTTAGGTGAGTATAGTTTCCATTTTACCCATTTGAAACTATTTACATTTAGGAGACAAACATATATAAGCATAATTGTTTGAATGTGTCGTACTTAGCTAATGAGACTAGTATGAAACCTGAAAACCGAAAAAGAAAACTGTGTATATGTGAGTAAACTCTGTTTGAATCTTTTATTTATGCGTATATATAATGATGAGGCTAGATACATTAGTGGACATGTGTTTGGTTAGTTAAAAATCTGCATGCTGGACTTAAACCATTAGAATCTGGAAAACAACAGTAAACATATATATATAGTAAGATACAAAGTGAGTAAACTTAATTATTTTGTTTACTGATCTTGATAATGCATATATGATTTTTTTGAATAGATTAGATTTAGCTAGTTATACATTTATGTTAAACTTGAACTTTGAAGAAAAAACAGGGGACCCAAACCTAATAAGATGATTAGACTTCTCATTTTCCATTTATATGATGAGGCTGACCTATGTGGATGTATGTACTTGTGTATATTATCATTATAAATTGCATTTGAAACCTCAAATGAAATATAAAGAAACACAACAAAAGAGAAAAACCATGAAGCATAATGACAGAGAATATGTCTGCTTTAAACTCCCATGCTTTAATCAATCCCATATATATATATATATGACTGTACCGTACCCCTTGAGATAAATATGAATATGAGGTTCTGATTCACCATTGGGATTAAATTAAACAAATATTTATTCCTAACCTGAAGTTAAAATAGTGTAAAAACTGTGATGCTTAAGTGTATAACCTTCCCACTTAGCCACTGATTTTTATATACGGTAATACAAACATTGTATATACATATGATCGGGAAAGTGGTAATCTTAGTGTCTTATGTGGATGCTTGAATGGATGAAACTAGGGGAAACAGTATGTAAACCGTGTGGCAGAGAGTGGAAAAAAAACAGAGGAGGACAAAAGAAGGCATAGATGTGTGGTGTAATTCAATATATGGAAATGTACGTATTTTGCTGGCAGGACGTTTACCATCAGCGTTCAATTAGTATAGGTCTTAATAGTTTCACCTGCATAAGAGTACCCTTGAATGTACATGTTCGTGTGTAAAGAAGGGTGGGCAGGTTTGTAAATACAAATGGGTTTCGGTCCTGTATAAATATATAAATATATTATATATAAAGTAAAAAAATCTAGGCGTGAGGGCATAGCAGGAGTTAGCAACTGAAAGGAGAGAAAACAGGTTGGGAGAAGCAGGAAATATATATGTGCGCATTTTTAATATAGCTTGTGGAGCTACTGTAGTGGTCGAAGAGGAAGCAAGGCACGGAGGTGTTTGGGGCAAGTGAAGAGACGTTAATGAAGCACAGGAGTAAAACTGTGGAGAGGCTAGAATTTCGAACGAGATGGAAAAACAAAGTGGTGTTGTTTAAGTCAGCGTGTGAGTGGAGTTTCGGCGACGCGCTGGAGTTGCTCTGGTCGAAGAGAAGTGACATGGTGGATCGAGTAGGCTGAAACTCGGAGGGGATAAGCTCGTGAGGGCAAGGAGTCGGCTGGCGGTGGCACAGGAGGTTGGCATGGCCAGAGGTCACTAGAATAGGTCCATAGATGAACGATCTGTAGCTGGGTTTTCTTTTTCTTCTTTTTCGAATTAATGAAACTGCAAAGGAAATTAGAGAACGAGGATCATTAGAGGCGTGGCGACAGGCGGATGATGAACCGGGTCTGAGAAGTGGTGTATCGGTACAGTTTCAGGGGACTCATGGTGGCTGGATCAGTTGCCGTGCATGTGCACGGCGCACAGAAATACAAGCATATGGAAGACCGAGTACAGAAGTTGACGGGAAAATTTCTACGAGTTTGAGATGTAGAAATATAAAGAAAATAATTTAAATAAATTATTAAACTAATTTATGTATGATAAATTAGAAGTAATAAAATATCTTACCAGAACAAATCGAGTATTGAACATCGTTTAAACATCGACGATGAACGAAGCAAAATACCGTGTGCGAAGCACGTGCTTCATTTATCCATTTCTAAATAATGAGCAAAACTGAATAGAGTACCGTGTGCAACGCACACACTTTAACTACTTCTATCCAGATACGAACAAGATAAAACTATACTGTTTGTGTGATGATAATTAATGTGTAAACGGAATAATAATCATGATTTAAGCTGATAATTATTTATCGACTATAAAAGACATCTCGTACATCGTTTCGAAGAGTCCGTAATAAATATTCCACTTCGACTCGAAGTATACGACGCGTGTCAAGAATATTGAAGACGGAGATATGCAAGGACTATTTTAAATAGTACCTTCGGTCTGTTCAGTCCCAGGACAAACTCGAATAGACGAGTGTCTGACAACATATATCAGTTAGATTCTACACATCGAATTTACGTAAGTATATTACGTTGGTGGCAGAGAAATTCGTTTCTCTTAGCTTTATTGCCCGCAATATATTTGGGTAATCGAATGAGTGTTTCTGACGGATATGACGATGTGACATTCAAAGTAATGGAAGAAATAAATATGTCAGAAGAATAAACGTGACCTCAAAACCTCACAACCGGTAAGTAACAAAAGTTGGGCTAGGCAGCATGGCTAGTTGGGTCATACCCAAGCAGGGTATATTATCACCATCTAGAGAATATTCATATTTGTTACTTCTTTTCAATTCTGTATCTCCCGGGAACGGTTATGTTGGTACCAACCGTAGAGGTGGTAATATATTCGTTACACTCAAGCTAAATGAGCGGACGGTCATGTGTGGCTGGGTTGCAGGATGTTCTTGTTGAACCCCGGTGTATCTTCTCTAGAGTACACTGATCGGTGGGTGCTCCCATACCCTGTCAGTTGGAAACCAAATTTCCATAAGCGCTCGACGGTTTTAGATTTTATTTTATGTACGTGAACGTGAGATGTAAGCGATTCACTAGATGATTATTTATTTGATAAATACTATCGTAAATATCAAACATTTTGATATTAAAATACAAGGGTCGTTTTCCATATATTAGTTATGGATTGGGCATAAGATTTCTAAAGTAATCGAATCTATTAATAACGGAACACCTTATTCCTTATTTCCCTGCTTACATCTATTTAACTATGTTTACTCACACCAGTCCCCTGACTGACCCGGAGTTTATTTTCTGTGTTTTCCCTAAACTCTTGGGTGCTCATAATATTTATTATGAGTAGTCAAGTAACTCAGGTTGGCAATGGAACCTTACGAAGTTCAAGTTGCAGGACAAGTCTAGTAGTTTTAACTACACCTATGTATCCAGTTAGATTTGTATTTCCATATCATGATGTATTAATATGTGAATGTACTATGATGTTGTAAGTTGTTGATGTATTATGATGTATCAGACCCTATGATGTAATGTATTTGTATTTTTAAATTCCGCTGTGAGATTTCTGATAACTTCTTATTCTTCTATTCTATTAGTTCTATCTTTTCTATCTCATCTTCTAATTTCTTTCAAAAATGACACGGTTTTCGGAAGGCCGAAAATCGCGCCGTTACAGTTGGTATCAGAGCCTATGATCTTCGGAAATGTTTAGGCTTTGGAATAGTGAGAGAGCGTATGGTTACTAAAAACTATATTTTGATATAGGTAGATCGTAGTTACTTAGGAAATCCTTTGACATATTTTTCTGATGAGACATTTATTTTCAATCCGTGTACTCAGGGAGTTGAAAATGAGTTCTCGTGGAGGAAGAGGCCGAGGAGCAAGCGGAGCAACTACGACAAACGGACACATTGTTAACCAGACCCAAGTGGATACTACTGAAGTAATCCGAGCACCAACTCAGCCAAACTTTGCTATGGTCTGTAAGAATTACACGACTCTGGGAGGAAGGATTTTCAGAGGTACTGAATCACTGGTCGGAGTCCAAGCATGGATTAGATCGTGTGAGAAGATTTTTAAAGGACTGAGGTTGGATGACGAGCATAAGCATCTCTTAGCTTCATGGAATCTGGAAGGAGCCGCAGCAATATGGTGGGATGCCCAGACTGCTAACACTCCTGAGGAAAACTTTACTTGGCCCATGTTCAAAGAAGCTTTTGAAGGTCAGTATCTACCTGCTACTGGAAGGACAAGGATGTACCGAGACTTCATTGATTTAAAACAGGAAAGCATGTCTGTCGCTGAGTACGAAAACCAGTTCAACGCACTTTCAATCTTTGGACTGGAGCTGATAAATATTCTTTTGAAAAAGAACGAGATGTTTGTTGCTGGTCTTAGAGATAATCTGCAAGGAAGGATGATGGGACATTTGAAGGATCCATTTGTGGAACTAGTAGACCTAGCACTCAGATTTGAAGCACTAGATGCAAAGAAACCAGGAGCGAGGTTCCAGACTGGGGAGACGAGTGGGGCGAATGCCATGAGAAGGAAGGTCAACCCAGATTGGAAGGATAATCAGAGCCAAGCTAAGACGGGGCAATAGACTGTGGAAGGTAAATTTAAGAATGTGGTGTGTCACAACTGCAAGAAAAAGGGACACATTGCACGATTCTGTAAACAAAAAGGGAACCAGAAACCCCAGCAATACCCACAACAGCATCAGAAACCCCAGCAATACCCGAGACAGCAACAGAAACCTCAGCAACAGAATCAGAACCAGAACCAGAATCAGAGGAACGAGATGGTAGTGAAGAATATGTGTTTCAACTGTCATCAACCAGGACACATGGTGAAAGACTGTCCATTGATGAAGAGGGCACCACAGCCTAGGGTTTTTGCAATCAAAGATGAGCCGTCTACTTCTCAGAATGTGAAAGGGAAGGGAGTGCTGGAAGGTACTTTACAGTTTAATGGAATTTACCTTCGTGTTTTATTTGATACCGGTGCTTCACACAGTTTTATTTCAGCCGAAACCATAGATCAGTTTGACCTTAAACCAATTATATCACCGAAACCCATTTGCGTATCAAACCCCATAGGGGGAAAAACTGAGCTTAAAATGTGTTGTAAGGATATAACTCTCTTATATCTCTCACACTCTTTTCGATTTGACTTCTATGTTCTAGACTTCAAAAGTTTCAATTTCATACTTGGATTAGACTGGTTAAGCAAGTTCCAAGCCAAGATAAAATGTGATAAAGAAATCATAACCCTTATAACTAGCTTAGAGCGAAAAGCTAGAATAACTTGTGGGAAACCGGGAATTCACACCTGTTGTTTTCTATACGCTTTAGAAGCACCTCAAGAAAGTCTTGACACTTTGGAAGTAGTAAGAGAATTCAAGGACGTATTCGAGGAAGTCGGAAGTTTACCTCCGCATCGAGAGATCGAATTCCGAATTGATTTAGTCCCAGGAGCAAGACAAATGATTCAACCAAAGAGACGGATGGCTCCCAAGGAAGTTAAGGAATTAGAGAAACAAACTCGGGATTTGCTGAGTAAAGGCTTAATCCAACCAAGTTTTTCTAGTTGGGGCTCTGCGGTAGTTTTTGTAGTAAAGTCTGACGGGTCCTTACGACTGTGTGTAGACTACCGAGAATTAAATAAAGTAACCATCCGAAATAGATATCCATTACCTAGAATTGATGACCTTTTCGACCAATTGCACGGAGCAACGGTATTCTCCCAAATGGATTTAGCAACAGGATTTCACCAACTGAGAATCTCTGAAGATTGTATTCCTTTAACAGCATTCAGAGGCCCAGATTTCTTTTATGAGTGGTTGGTTATGCCGTTCGGATTAACCAACGCACCAGCTTTCTTCGTAGATCTGATGAACAGAATCTTTAGGAAAATTCTTAATAAATTCGTTCTCGTTTTCATTGACGATATTTTAATCTTTTCAAAAACCGAAGAAGAGCACCGTGGTCATCTTAGGGTAGTGCTAGAAACTCTAAGGAAGCACGTGTTGAAGGCAAAGTTTACAAAATGTCACTTTTGGAAATCGGAGGTGAGATTTTTGGGGCACATAGTAAATGGAGATGGGATATCAGTAGACCCAGTTAAAGTAAATGCAGTACAACTATGGAAACAACCTCAAACACCAACAGATATTCGTAGTTTCCTAGGACTGGCGGGATACTATCGAAGATTTATCCGAGACTACTCCAAAATATCGTCACATCTGACCAAGTTAACAAAGAAGGGCCAAAAGTTTATGTGGGACCCAAAGTGTGAAAAATCGTTTCAAGAACTAAAAAAGAGATTGACAGAAGCACCGGTATTAGCTGTTCCCGATGGAACGAGCGGATTTGCAGTATACACCGATGCTTGTGTAAGAGGAGTAGGAGCGGTGTTAATGCAGAAGGGACAAGTGATTGCATATGCAAGTAGGCAGTTAAAGATTCACGAGAAGAATTACGCAACTCACGACTTGGAGTTATTGGCAGTAGTTTTCGCATTGAAGATGTGGAGACATTACCTGCTAGGGGGGAAATTCGAACTTTTCACCGATCATAAACCATTAAAGTATCTGTTCACGCAAAGAGATTTAAATCTGAGACAACAGCGGTGGTTGGAATTTCTTGCATCATATGACCTAGATATCATTTATACACCGGGGAAAGCAAACGTAGTGGCAGATGCCTTGAGTAGGAATGCGATATTATCACTTTTGGAAGTCACACCGACTCTCCAAGAAAGGATAATGAGTAATCAGGAAAGGGATGCCAAACTAGAAAAAATTATTCGAGGAGTCAAAAATGGAAAAGAGACTGACTTCGAGTTGGACAATCAAGGAGTTTTGAGAATAAACGGCAGATTATGCGTACCTGACGTGGATGGGATAAGACAGGAGGTTCTAAAAGAATGCCATGCATCAAAGTTGAGCATCCATCCAGGAATTCATAAAATGAATCACGATATGAGACGAGTATTCTGGTGGTCAGGAATGAATAAGGATATCATTACTTACGTAAATGAATGTCTATGTTGTCAGCAAGTCAAGGGAGACCATCAAAAGACTGCTGGACTATTACGACCATTAGAGATTCCCAACTGGAAGTGGGAAATGATATCGATGGACTTAATCGATGGTTTGCCAAGAACAAGGAGAGGCTACGAAGGGATTTGGGTAATCGTATATCGGTTAACTAAGAGTGCGCACTTTATTCCAGTGAAACCAACGCGCACTGCCATAACATTAGCCGAAGTATTCATGAAAGAGATAGTACGACTGCACGGTATTCCAACGAGCATTGTAAGCGACAGAGATACCATTTTCACAAGTAGATTTTGGGAATCTTTGCAGAGAACGTTGGGAACGAGATTAAATTTCAGTACAGCTTACCATCCTCAAACGGACGGTCAGACGGAAAGAGTTAATCGTATATTGGAGGATCTTCTAAGAGCGTGTATTTTAGATTTTGGAGGGTCGTGGGAAGATCATTTACACCTAGTAGAATTTTCATATAATAACAGTTACCAGGCGAGTATACAGATGGCACCATATGAAGCATTATATGGAAGACCTTGTAAAGCGCCAGCATGTTGGGTAGAGTCTGGAAACAAATTGGTACTTGGTCCGGATATGATACTAGAAGCGACAGCAAAAGTGGAATTAGTGAAACTGAGAATGAAAGAAGCCCAGGATCGCCAGAAAAGTTATGCCGATCAAAGACGAAGAGATTTAGTATTCGAAATAGAAGATCTAGTTTTTGTGAAGATCTCACCAATGAAGGGAGTAGTAAGATTTGGAAAGTATGGAAAGTTAGCACCAAGATATGTTGGACCTTTCCGCGTCGTAGAAAGAATTGGTTTTCAAGCATATAAAGTTGAATTACCAGAATATATGGTTGGAATTCACAATGTATTTCACGTATCACACTTGAGAAAATGTATGCACACTCCATCATTAATTCTGGAACCCTCTGTTCAGCAAGAAATAGAGATTGAGCCAGACTTGACAGTGATTAGACATCCATTCAGTATTATTGACAGAGAGGGAAAGCAACTTCGCAACAAAGTGGTGAGGCTACTAAAGATTCAGTGGAGCGAAAACCCGAAGGACTGTACGTGGGAGACCGAGAAGCAGATAAAGAAATTATACCCAGATTTTCCTATGAGTTAGGTATGATTTACTATGGTATGGGTAAAATGTAAGGAAATTTTGATTTCTACATTTCTGTGAGCATTTGCATATGTGTGTCATGATTCAGTTTATTAGGACTTATGAACTCTCTTGTATGTTTACATCACTGATGAGTTCTATTTTCTTGTTTACTGTTAGATGGCACCAATATGGAAGGCCACAGCAAGAAAGAGGGTGACACCACTCCAGTTCCATATGCTACATACAAAGAGACAAAGGGTAGGAGATTCTGACAACAACCGAGAGAGATCACCCATCGACGACGAGGACACACACATATCATCAGAAGGATCAGTGCTGGGCAGGAATGAACCAATGGAACAAAATGGAGGACACCAAGACTTTACTAATGAGGATGAAGCGATAGAAGAAGGTGGAAGTGTTGACGGGTATGGTGGAGGAGATGAGGGTGGCGAAGAAGAAGAAGAATATGAAGAAGAATATGAGGAAGAATATGAGGAAGAATATGAGGAGGAGTATGAGGAAGAATATGAGGAGGAAGAAGACCAAGTTGTTCCGGGAACCCCAGTCATTGTACCTGAAACCCCAGTCATTGCTACGGGAAACCAGCAAGAAGAGCAAGTGGCCCAAAGGACAGCGATATGGAATAGATTGGAACAAGTTCTCGTCGAGTTTCGCATGGCAGGAGGAGGAGTACAAGTATTCGGTGAGTATGGATATCCCGTGGTGAGGCTATATTTAATACCACCAGTGGGTCTGATTAATATATCTGATGACGAGGGGGAGACTGATGCAGAGGACGTAGTTGAGGTCCTTAATATATCTGATGACGAGGGGGTCGTAGAGATAATAGATATCTCTGACGACGAGTAGTAGGACAGGGACTCGAGGAGGATAGTTACGTATGTATATTTTGGGGCAGTTTAGAACTTGAGTAGTCAAGTCTAGTATTATTGTATGTATCGAGACTAGTGATAATATAGAACTAGTCGTATGTGTATGTGTACTAAAGAAATCAGTTTATGAAATATTTTCTTTTGGAAACTTTCTATCTTTCTTATGTAATTTCGGGGCGAAATTCTTTTAAGTGGGGTAGTCTGTAATGGATGGATTTTCTTAAGCTTCTGACATTCATTTAATAAGGAAATTTAAATGTATCTAGAAGACTCGACCAATTTAAATATGTATAATCACTTATATATGTGTATATACATATATGATTTACACTATAACCTAATATACACAGGATATATTAACTAAATGTTTTAACAACTTAAGAAATAATGGCGACACATTTTATAACATTAGGAAGTGTAGGGAAGCTAGCAACATGGAATAAGTGTGGAAATTCCTATTTTACAACTAACATGTATAAGTGTCATATACTAAGCAAACTAGTAATGAGATTAACACCTATATATTTCTATATTTATATATATATAAGTATAGCATGAAAAGTATAGACATATATATACATTTCTATATACATATGCTACGGCCTAAGTATATATATAAGTACATATATACACCAAGTTCATTTGCAAGAAGTATAGTCCAACCTTTAAACAAAATCAAGTCCAAAACCCCATCATTTAGAAATAGATTTGAATTTAATCATCACCTAATCCCTACACTATTACTTGCGGCTGAACTAATAATGAGAGCAAACAAATATCAAAGAGGAAAACTATTTTTCTCTTAAGTTTTGTGATGGTAAGTATTGAGAGCATTTAATGCAAGCAAGGGGAGCATTTAATGAAAGCATAGTCTTGTACCTTGGAGAGACCAAGGAGAAAGTTGGTAGAAATATCTCTTGTGGAGAGTACTTTAAAAAAAACATGCTGTATAATGTTTAGGCCATACAAAGGAGAGAGAAAGGGGTAGGTAGAAGACGTGGGTTTTTACTTGTAAAAGCATAAGGGAAAAACTATTGTTTAAAGAGAAGAGTTGGCCTATATATATACACCATCATATCCATGCAAATGGTCTTTCACAAACACAAGAACACTTTGCTGAAACAAAAACCATCTACGGCAAGAAATTTGTGAAAGCTTTTCAAGTGAGTAAACTTTGTTTTGTACTCTTTGTTTTAAAGTTCTGTCTTCCTTTATAAATCTGAAACCATGTTAGTTTAAGTCACAAGTATGTCAATGATCCCATAATGTTGCCACTGGAAAGTAAAATACAGAGAGCTAATAAGTGAGTAAACTACCTCTTTGATTTATTCATAAGATGATGGGTATGTATTCATGTTTTAATGATTTGTATTGAGTTAAACAAACCATACGGCAGACCTGAAATTAATTTTTAGGTGAGTATAGTTTCCATTTTACCCATTTGAAACTATTTACATTTAGGAGACAAACATATATAAGCATAATTGTTTGAATGTGTCGTACTTAGCTAATGAGACTAGTATGAAACCTGAAAACCGAAAAAGAAAACTATGTATATGTGAGTAAACTCTGTTTGAATCTTTTATTTATGCATATATATAATGATGAGGCTAGATACATTAGTGGACATGTGTTTGGTTAGTTAAAAATCTGCATGCTGGACTTAAACCATTAGAATCTGGAAAACAACAGTAAACATATATATATAGTAAGATACAAAGTGAGTAAACTTAATTATTTTGTTTACTGATCTTGATAATGCATATATGATTTTTTTGAATAGATTAGATTTAGCTAGTTATACATTTATGTTAAACTTGAACTGTGAAGAAAAAACATGGGACCCAAACCTAATAAGATGATTAGACTTCTCATTTTCCATTTATATGATGAGGCTGACCTATGTGGATGTATGTACTTGTGTATATTATCATTATAAATTGCATTTGAAACCTCAAATGAAATATAAAGAAAAACAACAAAAGAGAAAAACCATGAAGCATAATGACAGAGAATATGTCTGCTTTAAACTCCCATGCTTTAATCAATCCCATATATATATATATATGACTGTACCGTACCCCTTGAGATAAATATGAATATGAGGTTCTGATTCACCATTGGGATTAAATTAAACAAATATTTATTCCTAACCTGAAGTTAAAATAGTGTAAAAACTGTGATGCTTAAGTGTATAACCTTCCCACTTAGCCACTGATTTTTATATACGGTAATACAAACATTGTATATACATATGATCGGGAAAGTGGTAATCTTAGTGTCTTATGTGGATGCTTGAATGGATGAAACTAGGGGAAACAGTATGTAAACCGTGTGGCAGAGAGTGGAAAAAAAAACAGAGGAGGACAAAAGAAGGCATAGATGTGTGGTGTAATTCAATATATGGAAATGTACGTATTTTGCTGGCAGGACGTTTACCATCAACGTTCAATTAGTATAGGTCTTAATGATTTCACCTGCATAAGAGTACCCTTGAATGTACATGTTCGTGTGTAAAGAAGGGTGGGCAGGTTTGTAAATACAAATGGGTTTCGGTCCTGTATAAATATATAAATATATTATATATAAAGTAAAAAAATCTAGGCGTGAGGGCATAGCAGGAGTTAGCAACTGAAAGGAGAGAAAACAGGTTGGGAGAAGCAGGAAATATATATGTGCGCATTTTTAATATAGCTTGTGGAGCTACTGTAGTGGTCGAGGAGGAAGCAAGGCACGGAGGTGTTTGGGGCAAGTGAAGAGACGTTAATGAAGCACAGGAGTAAAACTGTGGAGAGGCTAGAATTTCGAACGAGATGGAAAAACAAAGTGGTGTTGTTTAAGTCAGCGTGTGAGTGGAGTTTCGGCGACGCGCTGGAGTTGCTCTGGTCGAAGAGAAGTGACATGGTGGATCGAGTAGGCTGAAACTCGGAGGGGATAAGCTCGTGAGGGCAAGGAGTCGGCTGGCGGTGGCATAGGAGGTTGGCATGGCCAGAGGTCACTAGAATAGGTCCATAGATGAACGATCTGTAGCTGGGTTTTCTTTTTCTTCTTTTTCGAATTAATGAAACTGCAAAGGAAATTAGAGAACGAGGATCATTAGAGGCGTGGCGACAGGCGGATGATGAACCGGGTCTGAGAAGTGGTGTATCGGTACGGTTTCAGGGGACTCATGGTGGCTGGGTCAGTTGCCGTGCATGTGCACGGCGCACAGAAATACAAGCATATGGAAGACCGAGTATAGAAGTTGACGGGAAAATTTCTACGAGTTTGAGATGTAGAAATATAAAGAAAATAATTTAAATAAATTATTAAACTAATTTATGTATGATAAATTAGAAGTAATAAAATATCTTACCAGAAGAAATCGAGTATTGAACATCGTTTAAACATCGACGATGAACGAAGCAAAATACCGTGTGCGAAGCACGTGCTTCATTTATCCATTTCTAAATAATGAGCAAAACTGAATAGAGTACCGTGTGCAACGCACACACTTTAACTACTTCTATCCAGATACGAACAAGATAAAACTATACTGTTTGTGTGATGATAATTAATGTGTAAACGGAATAATAATCATGATTTAAGCTGATAATTATTTATCGACTATAAAAGACATCTCGTACATCGTTTCGAAGAGTCCGTAATAAATATTCCACTTCGACTCGAAGTATACGACGCGTGTCAAGAATATTGAAGACGGAGATATGCAAGGACTATTTTAAATAGTACCTTCGGTCTGTTCAGTCCCAGGACAAACTCGAATAGACGAGTGTCTGACAACATATATCAGTTAGATTCTACACATCGAATTTACGTAAGTATATTACGTTGGTGGCAGAGAAATTCGTTTCTCTTAGCTTTATTGCCCGCAATATATTTGGGTAATCGAATGAGTGTTTCTGACGGATATGACGATGTGACATTCAAAGTAATGGAAGAAATAAATCTGTCAGAAGAATAAACGTGACCTCAAAACCTCACAACAGGTAAGTAACAAAAGTTGGGCTAGGCAGCATGGCTAGTTGGGTCATACCCAAGCAGGGTATATTATCACCATCTAGAGAATATTCATATTTGTTACTTCTTTTCAATTCTGTATCTCCCGGGAACGGTTATGTTGGTACCAACCGTAGAGGTGGTAATATATTCGTTACACTCAAGCTAAATGAGCGGACGGTCATGTGTGGCCGGGTTGCAGGATGTTCTTGTTGAACCCCGGTGTATCTTCTCTAGAGTACACTGATCGGTGGGTGCTCCCATACCCTGTCAGTTGGAAACCAAATTTCCATAAGCGCTCGACGGTTTTAGATTTTATTTTATGTACGTGAACGTGAGATGTAAGCGATTCACTAGATGATTATTTATTTGATAAATACTATCGTAAATATCAAACATTTTGATATTAAAATACAAGGGTCGTTTTCCATATATTAGTTATGGATTGGGCATAAGATTTCTAAAGTAATCGAATCTATTAATAACGGAACACCTTATTCCTTATTTCCCTGCTTACATCTATTTAACTATGTTTACTCACACCAGTCCCCTGACTGACCCGGAGTTTATTTTCTGTGTTTTCCCTAAACTCTTGGGTGCTCATAATATTTATTATGAGTAGTCAAGTAACTCAGGTTGGCAATGGAACCTTACGAAGTTCAAGTTGCAGGACAAGTCTAGTAGTTTTAACTACACCTATGTATCCAGTTAGATTTGTATTTCCATATCATGATGTATTAATATGTGAATGTACTATGATGTTGTAAGTTGTTGATGTATTATGATGTATCAGACCCTATGATGTAATGTATTTGTATTTTTAAATTCCGCTGTGAGATTTCTGATAACTTCTTATTCTTCTATTCTATTAGTTCTATCTTTTCTATCTCATCTTCTAATTTCTTTCAAAAATGACACGGTTTTCGGAAGGTCGAAAATCGCGCCGTTACAGTTAAAGGGTCGGATTTGTGTTCCAAACATTCCTAAACTCCGGAGAGAAGTATTAGATGAATGTCACAAAGCCAAGCTTAGTATCCATCCATGGGTGAGCAAAATGTATAATGACATCAAACGCACTTTCTGGTGGAGATCTATGAAACGAGACATTTCGTTGTACGTTAGCCGGTGTCCTACTTGTCAACAAATCAAAAGTGATCAGCAAAAACTCGTTGGATTATTGCAACCTTTGGAAATTCCAGGTAGGAAGTGGGAACAGATTTCTGTGGATTTCATAGATGGTTTTCCCAGAACAAGGAAAGGAAATGACAGTATTTGGGTGATCGTAGATCGTTTCACAAAGACCGCCCATTTCATACCTGTCAGATCGAATAGAACTGCTCAGAGTCTGGCTCAGATTTATTTTAGAGAAATTGTTAAACTTCATGGAGTTCCCATGAGTATCGTTGGCGATCGTGACCCGATTTTTGCTAGTAAATTCTGGGAAGCATTCCAAGCAGAATTGGGAACGAAACTGAAATTGAGCACCGCATATCATCCTCAAACAGATGGTCAAACTGAGAGGGTGAACCGTATTCTTGAAGATTTATTGCGAGCTTGTGCTATTGATTTTGGCGGATCATGGGAAGACCATTTGCATTTGGCCGAGTTCTCATACAACAACAGCTACCAAGCTAGCCTGACAATGTCACCATTCGAAGCATTGTATGGTAGACCATGCTGATCTCCTGCTTGTTGGGTAGAACCTGGTAATAGACTTGTATTGGGGTCCGATATGATTCGCGAAGCTGCGGACAAAGTCAATTTCATTAAGAAACGATTATTAGCCGCTCAAAGCCAACAGAAGAGCTATGCAGATAAGAGAAGAAGAGATATATCATTTGCTGTTGGTGACTATGTGTATTTGAAGGTATCTCCGATGAGAGGAGTAATCCGGTTCAGTAAAACAGGTAAATTGGCGCCCAAATTTATTGGTCCGTTTCCTATTCTAGAACGGATTGGAACTCTCGCTTATAGGGTTCAATTGCCTGATTGGTTGCCTGGAGTACATAATGTATTTCACGTATCTCAACTTCGAAAGCATGTTCATGATCCAGACTTGATCGTGGAAGAAGCAGTGCAATGGGATATAGAAATTACTCCAAAATTGGTTGTAAGAAGAGAGCCGATAAAGATAATTGGCAAAGAAACGAAAGAGCTGAAGAACAAGAAGGTTCACTTAGTCAAAGTGCAATGGAGTGGAGATCCACGAGATTGTATTTGGGAAACTGAGGAGAGTATTAAGAAAGCATATCCTAAGTGCAGGGTGGGTATCTCTGATTAACTCTGGTGCAAGGTACATTTACCATACTTTGCATTACCATTTTGTTCTCTACTTTGTTGTTGTTTTCTTTTCATGGATGTAAACGTTTAATTATATAGTCTGAACGATTTTAAAAGAGTATATGAATTATTAGTATATTTTTGAAAAGTTAAAAACAAATTGATTGTTGTTTGTGTTGTGTGATTGTAGATTTGATTAATTAAATTATTAGAATGATAGTTAATTTAATCAATAAGAGAATGATGGTAAATTTATGCAATTAAATCAAGTATTGAACTGATTTAAAAATAGATAGAAATATATACATGTACATTATATATGTTTGAACAAGTAAATGGATTAGCTGTTGAGTAAAGAATTTATTTGCATGCCCGACAAATAGGTAAACCTTAATGAGTTGGATGCACAATTTTATTATTATATCAACTCCTGTGAATGCCATTGGATGCGGAGTGCTGGTTGTTCTGTGTGTAATAATAAATGTCGCCATAGGATAGTAACAATTAATTTTGAACTACACTACATGGCATACTTCTTGAAGATAGGTGTAACACCCCGCCTCCGCTAGGGTCACTCGCAAAGGAATGCACTAGCTTTAGAGGGGCATTATTGGTAAACATGCACAGAAATATCACAAGACAGAACATATAAAAATAGCGGAAGTAAAATCAAACTTTCATAACATGAATAAATAAGGTCTAAAGCCTTTTACATCAGAGTACATCAAAACCTGTCTTGCAATAGTAAAGAAGCATAAAGACATTTTCATAAATTATTCCCCAAGTAAAAACAGTAAAGTAGCCATTAGCCAAGAAAAGTCCAAGCCATCCATGATGACCTTCAAGCAGAAGAAGTCCGAACTAAACAACAGTATTTCCTCCCTGTAACCTGGGGGGGAACGGAAGTAAAGAGGCGAAACAAAACGGGTCAGTCAAAAAGACTGAGTAAGCCCTATCTACTATTAGCATAAAAACTAGTAAAGTTAACTGACATGAGAAACTGAGATGAACATAAGCATGATGACAAGATAGATAAGCTAAATCAAAATAACAGGATGAACTACTGAACTCAGATAAACTAAGGTGTCATGATAAATTACGATGTCAAGATAAAACAAGGTATTACATCGTCAGGTTTCTATCAAGTATAAAATCCCCAAGATATCTGTCACGTATAACGCCCCGTGATATCTATCCTGTATTTTAGCTCTGCACCTACCGTACTAGTATCCCCACCGTGTCATGTGTTAACCAAGAATGACCCTCACTCAAAATTCGTGTAATGGTCCATGTCAACCTAATATATCGCATATATAGGTTACTCAACTTGTATGTTTTATTCCATGTAAATGTACAGTCCCTTGCCGTAGACCATACGGGCTTTCCCATGAGATTCTATATTACTTTAACATAGTTCCATGATCCTTAAGATTGGTTTGGACTGTTACCCTAAACCTAGCTAGGGTCTTCCAACATGAATTATCGTTTGTACAACTAGGACTTATGCTACCTAGGGCCACTAGGGATTACGCTTACCTATTGCTCGTTTTCGTATCTCGGTTTTGGTTTAACCACCCAGGGTGTGACGACAAAGAATTTCGCTCGGTCCGAACCAGTCGCTAAACCGACCCAGACCGTTCGAAAACGCCCTATCGTTTGAGAACACGACAAAATAGAACGCATATAAAAGAACATTTCATTGTATATCACAACAATGCATCAGATTACAAGAATATACAGAGTGTAAATGAATAAATATTACACAGAAATACCAGAGATTTAAATTACATTTAAATACATAGCAGCGGAAAATAATACAATACACAACTAGAAGAGATATACGGATACAAAGCTTTCCGGATATCGTTCCAGCTGTAAACCAGGATCCTGTGAATAAAAATCTGCAAAACCAAAACTAGTAGCTGCCCGTGTCAAAATAGGGGCACCCAGAGTTTAGGTTAAAACAATAAACTCCAGGTCAGTCATGTGACTGGTGTGAGAACTAAAACAGTTATTAATCTTTGTTTTAAAATTTGGTAAATCAAGGGACCACGCCGTATAACACGGAACGCGTTTCCTCCCAAGAATACCAGTGCATAAAACAAACAGCGCAATGCTAAATGAGGAAAAATGAAGCTGTTATAAGACCCAGGTCCTATCACACAATGCAACGCAAGCCGGGGATAGGGTTTTCCCTTATAACAGCCAAAGAATGCTTGATACGTATAAAACAAATCATTTGATACTATTATAAGTGCATAGTGTATAAAACAACTTCAAATCATAAGTATCAATCATAGGCGACATGAGCGTCCCATGCCACTATGTCGCCATATATAGGTTTACAAATAAAACCGCAAATGTCACGTATTTGGAAATTGGATTTCCGTCTATGAACCGAGGCAAAAGATAGTCCTCAACCGATTCGAGACGCTCTAGCCCGCCCCTCAGGAACAGCCGCAACTGCCCCTTGGATCCTCAGGGCCGGTCCACCGATGTGGATTATTATGCCTGAACACTACGTCTCCCCACCCTATGGGGTGTAAGTCTGGTCCGTCAGCCGACCAGAATGCATCGGCCGAAACCGATATAACCGAGGCGCCTCGCAACAGCAACAACCACATAAGTCAAACTCGTCAGGGCGTGTAAAACCACTGACGCCACTTCTAGCTAGAAAGAAACGCATGCCCTCCCTGACGTCCGTCTCCCATTTTTGGTTCATACCGGGTGTGAAACTCGCGAAGTAAACGTTACACAAAGCTACGCCACAAAGGCCTTGCTTTGATCATCACCACAAGACTTTGCTTTTCAACAGAAGCCTCGATCAATTGCCACTTAGGCATGTCACACAGGCAATTCACTCCATGCGTTTAATATCCATCAATATATAACCCCTGAGCTCGTACGTCTCAGAGAAGGGCGTTAAGCAAGAGAATAAATTCTCCGCCGCCAAACAGATATATATTTAATAGAGATCAATCACACGGACTAAAATCCAATGTCAGACACACAGTCCATTTACAAGTCCGTTCTGGGTCTGAACGAAACCGGAGGCACCTAGTACCCCGCATATCCATCGATCTCCAAGTACGTCTGGACGATCACTAACTGTTTCCATCTTCTTGGGTGTACAGCCCAATCAAGATCATCAGTAACCACCCAAACGACGTGAAGACCTCCGGTCTTCGACCATCGTCTTCATCTTCGACTTATCGTCGTATCAGTTATTCAGAATGGGATAAACCCGGTCTTTCCGAATAACTCGCGTATATCTTAAGTAAGTGTTACACAAACACAACATACGCCTCATTCCAATTCATTAGTCACTAACCGTAAATAAATCAAGAGAATAATTCCCCAAATATTAACCCCGAAGGCCGAAACCAACATCAGATCAATACCCAGAAAACCATTCTACTTGGCCAACCGACAGTTAGTTTATAAATTTCACATTCATAGGGAAAGGTTCCCATTAATTTTATCCAAGATAAATTTCTTGAATTTATTCTCTAATCTTCTTTTGAATTTCGATTCAACTAGTCGGGATTAACGAAACTTACCGAAGTAATCATTTGTTTTAATTTCCCAATCCCAACCTATTTATCCCATGAAGTAAAATTGGTAATACTTCATATCTAACACCACAGTGTTATCGGTAAATTCAATTACCATTTCACGTTCAAATCTAATTAAAGATTTAACTATCGCCTGGAGCAAAACTGGTGATACTCCATTTTCGATCATTTCAATCTAATTAAAGATTCATTAAAACTCCACTTAGTTTTAATCTTCGACTGGGTTAAAGAATCAGTGTCATTTTAAAACACGGTTCACGATAAACCCAAAATCACGTTCATTAATTATTGGGTTAAAGAACGAGTGTTATTTAAAAACACTGTTCACGATCAACCCAAAAATCAATATCGATTCAATTCCAATTAAATATTATTTAATTGGTACATTTCATTAAATCTAAATAAAAAGATTTAATCTTTTCTCAACTGGGTTCAAGAACAGTGTTAGTGAAGACACCATTCACGACAAACCCAAATCACATTTGATATTCAATACAAGGCTCTGAATAGAAAATATATCGGCTTATATTCAATATCAAATTCCACGACTAACAAATGTCGTATTGGAAATAACGATATAAATATATATCTTTCAAATTTCCATAACAACATCTGTATAATCACGAATTCCAACATCGAAATATTCCGAAGACAATTTCGATTCAAATCCACTCCAATGCAATCATTGGAAATTTTGGTTATTTTTAAAACCCTTTTCAAATTCAATTTATTTATTTAAAAAAAAATAGAATTATAATTCTAGTTCAAAACCAGTTCATTTCGATAAAAATCTATTTTTATCTTTTCAAATAGGGAGTTTTTCATCCCAATTTTTCCCAAATCATTTCTTATGATTTTACACAAATTATTACTATTTTTAATAATTTTATCAAGGCCCGTACAGTCGATTTCCATCAATGGCCATCGAACTGCACTTACAGCGACCTTTTTCAAATTTGATTTGGACGTATCTCCAAATCCAACCGTTAGATTTCAAATTTCTAACATTCGTTAGAAAGCTCTTTTCGATACGAACCCAACGGTTCCGGTTTTAGGAGAATCCGACGGTCGGATCTCCCGTAATGTCCGTTTGAAATAAATGGTCGAAATTCACGAACTACCGCGGCGCGGCGCGTTCTATTCAGGCCATTATATTATATATATAATATATATAATATATATTTCGTCGATTTCTATTTAAAACGAATTATATAAATAGTTTTAAATTCGTTTCAAAATTCCTTTCTATTCAATTCAAATTTCAATTCAATTTGAATTCATTTCAATTCGCTTTCAATTCAATTTGAATTCGTTTTCAATTCAATTCATTTCGAAATCGTTTTCTATTCAATTCATTTCGAAATCGTTTTCAATTCAATTCATTTCGAAATCATTTTCTATTCAATTCATTTCGAAATCGTTTTCTATTCAATTCATTTCGAAATCGTTTTCTATTCAATTCATTTCGAAATCGTTTTCTATTCAATTCATTTCGAAATCGTTTTCTATTCAATTCATTTCGAAATCGTTTTCTATTCAATTCATTTCGAAATCGTTTTCAATTCAATTCATTTCGAAATCGTTTTCAATCCAATTCATTTCGAAATCGTTTTCAATCCAATTCATTTCGAAATCGTTTTCAATTCAATTCATTTCGAAATCGTTTTCAATTCAATTCATTTCGAAATCGTTTTCAATTCAATTCATTTCGAAATCGTTTTCTATTCAATTCATTTCGAAATCGTTTTCTATTCAATTCATTTCGAAATCGTTTTCTATTCAATTCATTTCGAAATCGTTTTCTATTCAATTCATTTCGAAATCGTTTTCTATTCAATTCATTTCGAAATCGTTTTCTATTCAATTCATTTCGAAATCGTTTTTCAATTCAATTCATTTCGAAATCGTTTTCAATTCAATTCATTTCGAAATCGTTTTCAATTCAATTCATTTCGAAATCGTTTTCAATTCAATTCATTTCGAAATCGTTTTCAATTCAATTCATTTCGAAATCGTTTTCAATTCAATTCATTTCGAAATCGTTTTCAATTCAATTCATTTCGAAATCGTTTTCAATTCAATTCATTTCGAAATCGTTTTCTATTCAATTCATTTCGAAATCGTTTTCTATTCAATTCATTTCGAAATCGTTTTCTATTCAATTCATTTCGAAATCGTTTTCTATTCAATTCATTTCGAAATCGTTTTCTATTCAATTCATTTCGAAATCGTTTTCTATTCAATTCATTTCGAAATCGTTTTCTATTCAATTCATTTCGAAATCGTTTTCTATTCAATTCATTTCGAAATCGTTTTTCAATTCAATTCATTTCGAAATCGTTTTCAATTCAATTCATTTCGAAATCGTTTTCTATTCAATTCATTTCGAAATCGTTTTCAATTCAATTCATTTCGAAATCGTTTACAATTCAATTCATTTCGAAATCGTTTTCAATTCAATTCATTTCGAAATCGTTTTCAATTCATTTCGAAATCGTTTTCAATTCAATTCATTTCGAAATCGTTTTCAATTCAATTCATTTCGAAATCGTTTTCAATTCAATTCAATTCATTTCGAAATCGTTTTCAATTCAATTCATTTCGAAATCGTTTTATATTCAATTCATTTCGAAATCGTTTTCAATTCAATTCATTTCGAAATCCTTTTCAATTCAATTCATTTCGAAATCGTTTTCAATTCAATTCATTTCGAAATCGTTTTATATTCAATTCATTTCGAAATTAATAAAATCGATATAAATATCGTTTACGTCAAAATGGCGTCAATCTAATCAACACGGCTTCATAAATTTCTATTTCAAATATTTTATTTCAAATATTTCTTTTTTCAAAATAGTTGTTATTATCCAAATATTTCGTTCAACACATGACCAATCTCAATGGATGAGTACTGTCAACACATGAACTTTTATTTTATATCGATAAAGATGTAAATTTATTATTAAAATATTTCGTTCAACACATGACCAATCTCAATGGATGAGTACTGTCAACACATGAACTTTTATTTTACAATATTCTTTATTTTTCAAATTGGAATGAGGCCCAATCAATCACCATATAAAGTTGTTCATATGGATTTTCATACAACACATGTATATAATAGCATTGAAAAATAATCAACCATCAACCAAGGTGCACTACACTGTATAAGCATCAAATATAGATATCTAACGCTTATAACAGCCTGTCAATCAATCGATCGACATATTTAATCAATCAGGATGAGTGAACTTCAAATTTCATCCCAACACCCGTGTGGGGTTTCAAACAATCAAACAAATATTTTATTCGTGCAGTTGGGC
Organism: Allium sativum; assembly: GCA_030737875.1. Lineage (NCBI taxonomy): Eukaryota > Viridiplantae > Streptophyta > Magnoliopsida > Asparagales > Amaryllidaceae > Allium > Allium sativum. The sequence continues at coordinate 441,167,376 of CM060912.1, forward strand.
GATGTGTAAAATTTATCGACCCGATCAATGTCCTTCAAATAGGTGTACATAAACAAACCGTCCGGTCTATAAATGAATATTTATTTATTCACATTCACGTTAAAAATTATATTTTTAACGACAAAACATTTATTCCAACATATGAATTTTATTCAGTTCATTCCTTAAATAAAATGATGTTTTTATTTTTCTAACATATTTTAGAAAATTTCGGCGGCATAACGGCACGATACTAGAAACGGGACAAGGCCTAGCCTTATCCCCGGTCTAGTGAAGGCCCACGCCATTCACATATCAATCAAATTCACCCAACAATCAAATTCAAATCAAATCATCAAACTAATTTATGCAACCAAACAAACAAGTCCATGGTCTGTGGACGATTGTGTCGGGTGCTACTAAGCACCGTCTGCATCCTAGTATATATATATATTTAACTAGAAAAATAAATTGAAAGGTGAGAAATTCTCACTTATAGCTATCCAATTATCTTGACTCTTCTTTGATGGAAATCTTCGCCATTCTCGCCCATTGTCATCTTCGTTGCCCGTATTCTCTACATATGTAAAAATCGAATTTTTACTTTGCTATTCAATATATAAAAATCAAATTTTTACTTCGCTATTCAATATATAAAAATCAAATTTTTATTTAGCTACTCAATATATAAAAATCAAATTTTTATTTAGCTACTCAATATATAAAAATCAAATTTTTATTTAGCTACTCAATATATAAAAATCAAATTTTTATAAATATAGATTCCGCCTTTTTCCATTTTAAAGATCAAATCTTTTCTTTTCAAAATTCAAATCTTTTAAAACCTCTTTTTGAAAAATCAGTTTTTACATCTTTCAAAAATCTGTTTTAACTTTTAAACAAATCAGTTTTAAAATCATTTTCAATTCAGTTTTAAAATCATTTTCAATTCAGTTTTAAAATCATTAAAAATCAATTTTAAATTCTTTTAAACCAAATCAGTTTTAAACCTAATTAAAAATAAATCAGTTTTTAAATTCTGTTTTTATAAAATAAAAATAAAATAATAAAATAAAAAGAATTACTTACTGAGGGGGGGTTTCTGCAGTTCGTCGGTGAAGACTAGGGGGTTGCGGCGGGGTGGTGGTCGCAGCAGGGGGCTTCGAACTTGGGGGTGCCGACGGGGTTCTCGTCGAGTTCGGCGAGAGGACGGAGGGGAAGGAGGGAATGGCCTCGCGCGTTTCAGGAGGGGGAAGAGGTTTCGAGGGGGAGTTGCGGCGGTGTTCCGCCTGGGGCGGCGGCGGCCATCGCGCCTCCATTTTTTTTTTTTTTTATTCTTTCTGAATTGATTTAAACGGGGGGGGCAAAGGAGATAAGGGGGTTTTTATTTTTATTTATTTATTATTTTATTATTTTTGAAAGTTGACTTTTACATACGTCATCAAAACGAGGCCCACCACCTGTCGTCCATAGCGTTTAACCCCCATTCCGAACACAATGGGATATGTATCGTCAGCTGATTCGGCTGTTACAATCAGTTTCCGTTAAATTTACATTTAAATCACTTTATTGAATTCTAAACGTACATTTCGAATTACCGAGGTCACATACTAACTCTAGAAATTCCCGAAAAATATTTTCTAGCTTCGTATTGACGATACGGTCCTAACAAAACTAGTTTCGTTGAATTCTGAGACCGTTAGAAAAATGGCCAATTTCCAGTCGATTAAAATCAACTGAAATGGTCAAAACACGTTTTCCTTTGCCACGCTCACATATTGATTCGAAAAATTATGAAATTTGGAATCTAGCAATAATTCGACATCACGGACCTAACAAAACTGGTTTCGTCGAAATCCGAGGTCATTTGCAAAATGTCCATTTTTAAGGGCCTGAATTCCATAGCGACTATTCAGAATTTTCGACTGGACATATCTTTTGATTCCCGCTACGAACTTTGGATTTTTCGGATTCGTTTGAAAGATATTCACTATTAGATTCCATTATTTTTGGTTTCACTAAAATCCGGATTGTTTTGCACCCGGTACATTCAATTGAAGTTTGAAATCGAATTATCGAACTACCGCGCCATTTTCAATTCTATTTATAATTATATATAAATATTATATTCTAACGACGACGTATATAATATATACGTCGAATTATATTCAAAATAAATTCGCGTTGATATTATTTAAATTAATCTATTTTAAATATTCAAAATTCGCTAAAATTGCCAAAATAAAAATTTCAAACTGGCTCGCATTTTACGGGTTATTACAATCTCCCCCACTTAAAACTTTTCGTCCCCGAAAAGGAACAAAGTCGAAAGTGGTTTGATTAACTAACTCTACGTTCGATCTGGCTTTCATTCTCCAACTTTTCAGTTTCTGAGAATTTTCAAAATTTCAAAAATTTGGCTAACACCCTAAATTTTCGAAAAATTTCGCCATAACCTCCCCTGCACCGGGAGCATCGGGGAATTTCAAATAGCTTCCCCGGTCCTTCAGATCTCAAAAAGAAAAAGAAAAAGCCAAGCGGCTAGCCAATAGGCTCACAAAATCATCATCACCCAAACAAAACAGGAAATTATGTAGTAAACATGTACCTATTTGTCGGGCAAACAAATTTTATTCTCTGGCTCTAGCCTCCTTGCTATGACCTGTTCAATGATATACATGTATATGCAAGCAGATGCGCCAATTTTCAATACAGTTCAATATTCGGTTCAATTAGGCTAAATGGCTAAAAATTAGTAAACAAACAACACAAACATCAATCAATTAGTTGATTAGAGTTTGAAATTCATAACTTTGATATATAGTCAAAAATCTCATTTTTGATGCCAAATCACAACAATAAGCCCTATCTAATTTTTGGTTCTCACACCAGTCGATAGGAAATATATAGATGTTACACGTTCGTCACTCGAATATAAATTCTGATGATGATATATCAATCATCAGAATCACCCCCGGGCGACTAGAGTGTAATTCTATATCTATCCAGTATATTAAAACTTTGAATATACGTTTGCAAGGCGTATATGCAAATTCTTTATATACTGGACTGTCCAAAATCAATATTAAATAAATAATCAAATACGAATAGTTGATTTAAATTTTCAAAATAAAATTGTTTTCATTTGAAAAATATATTCTTCATACTCGTTCTAGGATACTCCTGACCCCATCTCTAACGAGTCATTCCCATTGGATTTTACTAATCCAATATCTGATGAATTCTTTCGTATGGTTCTAATGTGCCTTGTTCTCTGCTTTGTAAACCAAAGCTCTGATACCAACTGTGACGACAAAGAATTTCGCTCGGTCCGAACCAGTCGCTAAACCGACCCAGACCGTTCGAACACGCCCTATCGTTTGAGAACACGACAAAATAGAACGCATATAAAAGAACATTTCATTGTATATCACAACAATGCATCAGATTACAAGAATATACAGAGTGTAAATGAATAAATATTACACAGAAATACCAGAGATTTAAATTACATTTAAATACATAGCAGCGGAAAATAATACAATACACAACTAGAAGAGATATACGGATACAAAGCTTTCCGGATATCGTTCCAGCTGTAAACCAGGATCCTGTGAATAAAAATCTGCAAAACCAAAACTACTAGCTGCCCGTGACAAAATAGGGGCACCCAGAGTTTAGGTTAAAACAATAAACTCCAGGTCAGTCATGTGACTGGTGTGAGAACTAAAACAGTTATTAATCTTTGTTTTAAAATTTGGTAAATCAAGGGACCACACCGTATAACACGGAACGGGTTTCTTCCCAAGAATACCAGTGCATAAAACAAACAGCGCAATGCTAAATGAGGAAAAATGAAGCTGTTATAAGACCCAGGTCCTATCACAAAATGCAACGCAAGCCGGGGGATAGGGTTTTCCCTTATAACAGCCAAAGAATGCTTGATACGTTTAAAACAAATCATTTGATACTATTATAAGTGCATAGTGTATAAAACAACTTAAGTATCAATCATAGGCGACATGAGCGTCCCATGCCACTATGTCGCCATATATAGGTTTACAAATAAAACCGCAAATGTCACGTATTTGGAAATTGGATTTCCGTCTATGAACCGAGGCAAAAGATAGTCCTCAACCGATTCGAGACGCTCTAGCCCGCCCCTCAGGAACAGCCGCAACTGCCCCTTGGATCCTCAGGGCCGGTCCACCGATGTGGATTATTATGCCTGAACACTACGTCTCCCCACCCTATGGGGTGTAAGTCTGGTCCGTCAGCCGACCAGAATGCATCGGCCGAAACCGATATAACCGAGGCGCCTCGCAACAGCAACAACCACATAAGTCAAACTCGTCAGGGCGTGTAAAACCACTGACGCCACTTCTAGCTAGAAAGAAACGCATGCCCTCCCTGACGTCCGTCTCCCGTTTTTGGTTCATACCGGGTGTGAAACTCGCGAAGTAAACGTTACACAAAGCTACGCCACAAAGGCCTTGCTTTGATCATCACCACAAGACTTTGCTTTTCAACAGAAGGCTCGATCAATTGCCACTTAGGCATGTCACACAGGCAATTCACTCCATGCGTTTGATATCCATCAATATATAACCCCTGAGCTCGTACGTCTCAGAGAAGGGCGTTAAGCAAGAGAATAAATTCTCCGCCGCCAAACAGATATATATTTAATAGAGATCAATCACACGGACTAAAATCCAATGTCAGACACACAGTCCATTTACAAGTCCGTTCTGGGTCTGAACGAAACCGGAGGCACCTAGTACCCCGCATATCCATGGATCTCCGAGTACGTCTGGACGATCACTAACTGTTTCCATCTTCTTGGGTGTACAGCCCAATCAAGATCATCAATAACCACCCAAACGACGTGAAGACCTCCGGTCTTCGACCATCGTCTTCATCTTCGACTTATCGTCGTATCAGTTATTCAGAATGGGATAAACCCGGTCTTTCCGAATAACTCGCGTATATCTTAAGTAAGTGTTACACAAACACAACATACGCCTCATTCCAATTCATTAGTCACTAACCGTAAATAAATCAAGAGAATAATTCCCCAAATATTAACCCCGAAGGCCGAAACCAACATCAGATCAATACCCAGAAAACCATTCTGCTTGGCCAACCGACAGTTAGTTTCTAAATTTCACATTCATAGGGAAAGGTTCCCATTAATTTTATCCAAGATAAATTTCTTGAATTTATTCTCTAATCTTCTTTTGAATTTCGATTCAACTAGTCGGGATTAACGAAACTTACCGAAGTAATCATTTGTTTTAATTTCCCAATCGTAACCTATTTATCCCATGAAGTAAAACTGGCAATACTTCATATCTAACACCACAGTGTTATCGGTAAATTCAATTACCATTTCACGTTCAAATCTAATTAAAGATTTAACTATCGCATGGAGCAAAACTGGTGATACTCCATTTTCGATCATCTCAATCTAATTAAAATTCATTAAAACTCCACTTAGTTTTAATCTTCGACTGGGTTAAAGAATCAGTGTCATTTTAAAACACGGTTCACGATAAACCCAAAATCACGTTCATTAATTATTGGGTTAAAGAACGAGTGTTATTTAAAAACACTGTTCACGATAAACCCAAAAATCAATATCGATTCAATTCCAATTAAATATTATTTAATTGGTACACTTCATTAAATCTAAATAAAAAGATTTAATCTTTTCTCAACTGGGTTCAAGAACAGTGTTAGTGAAGACACCATTCACGACAAACCCAAATCACATTTGATATTCAATACAAGGCTCTGAATAGAAAATATATCGGCTTATATTCAATATCAAATTCCACGACTAACAAATGTCGTATTGGAAATAACGATATAAACATATATCTTTCAAATTTCCATAACAACATCTGTATAATCACGAATTCCAACATCGAAATATTCCGAAGACAATTTCGATTCAAATCCACTCCAATGCAATCATTGGAAATTTTGGTTATTTTTAAAACCCTTTTCAAATTCAATTTATTTATTTAAAAATAAATAGAATTATAATTCTAGTTCAAAACCAGTTCATTTCGATAAAAATCTATTTTTATCTTTTCAAATAGGGAGTTTTTCATCCCAATTTTTCCCAAATCATTTCTTATGATTTTACACAAATTATTACTATTTTTAATAATTTTATCAAGGCCCGTACAGTCGATTTCCATCAATGGCCATCGAACTGCACTTACAGCGACCTTTTTCAAATTTGATTTGGACGTATCTCCAAATCCAACCGTTAGATTTCAAATTTCTAACATTCGTTAGAAAGCTCTTTTCGATACGAACCCAACGGTTCCGGTTTTAGGAGAATCCGACGGTCGGATCTCCCGTAATGTCCGTTTGAAATAAATGGTCGAAATTCACGAACTACCGCGGCGCGGCGCGTTCTATTCAGGCCATTATATTATATATATAATATATATAATATATATTTCGTCGATTTCTATTTAAAACGAATTATATAAATAGTTTTAAATTCGTTTCAAAATTCCTTTCTATTCAATTCAAATTTCAATTCAATTTGAATTCATTTCAATTCGCTTTCAATTCAATTTGAATTCGTTTTCAATTCAATTCATTTCGAAATCGTTTTCTATTCAATTCATTTCGAAATCGTTTTCAATTCAATTCATTTCGAAATCATTTTCTATTCAATTCATTTCGAAATCGTTTTCTATTCAATTCATTTCGAAATCGTTTTCTACTCAATTCATTTCGAAATCGTTTTCTATTCAATTCATTTCGAAATCGTTTTCTATTCAATTCATTTCGAAATCGAAATCGTTTTCTATTTAATTCATTTCGAAATCGTTTTCTATTCAATTCATTTCGAAATCGTTTTCAATTCAATTCATTTCGAAATCGTTTTCAATCCAATTCATTTCGAAATCGTTTACAATCCAATTCATTTCGAAATCATTTTCAATTCAATTCATTTCGAAATCGTTTTCAATTCAATTCATTTCGAAATCGTTTTCAATTCAATTCATTTCGAAATCGTTTTCAATTCAATTCATTTCGAAATCGTTTTCTATTCAATTCATTTCGAAATCGTTTTCTATTCAATTCATTTCGAAATTGTTTTCTATTCAATTCATTTCGAAATCGTTTTCTATTCAATTCATTTCGAAATCGTTTTCTATTCAATTCATTTCGAAATCGTTTTTCAATTCAATTCATTTCGAAATCGTTTTTCAATTCAATTCATTTCGAAATCGTTTTCAATTCAATTCATTTCGAAATCTCAATTCATTTCGAAATCGTTTTCAATTCAATTCATTTCGAAATCGTTTTCAATTCAATTCATTTCCAAATCGTTTTCAATTCAATTCATTTCGAAATCGTTTTCAATTCAATCCATTTCGAAATCGTTTTCAATTCAATTCATTTCGAAATCGTTTTCAATTCAATTCATTTCGAAATCGTTTTATATTCAATTCATTTCGAAATCGTTTTCAATTCAATTCATTTCGAAATCCTTTTCAATTCAATTCATTTCGAAATCGTTTTCAATTCAATTCATTTCGAAATCGTTTTATATTCAATTCATTTCAAAATGAATAAAATCGATATAAATATCGTTTACGTCAAAATGGCGTCAATCTAATCAACACGGCTTCATAAATTTCTATTTCAAATATTTTATTTCAAATATTTCTTTTTTCAAAATAGTTGTTATTATCAAAATATTTCGTTCAACACATGACCAATCTCAATGGATGAGTACTGTCAACACATGAACTTTTATTTTATATCGATAAAAATGTAAATTTTATTATTAAAATATTTCGTTCAACACATGACCAATATCAATGGATGAGTACTGTCAACACATGAACTTTTATTTTACAATATTCTTTATTTTTCAAATTGGAATGAGGCCCAATCAATCACCATATAAAGTTGTTCATATGGATTTTCATACAATACATGTATATAATAGCATTGAAAAATAATCAACCATCAACCAAGGTGCACTACACTGTATAAGCATCAAATATAGATATCTAACGCTTATAACAGCCTGTCAATCAATCGATCGACATATTTAATCAATCAGGATGAGTGAACTTCAAATTTCATCCCAACACCCGTGTGGGGTTTCAAACAATCAAACAAATATTTTATTCGTGCAGTTGGGCGATGTGTAAAATTTATCGACCCAATCAATGTCCTTCAAATAGGTGTACATAAACAAACCGTCCGGTCTATAAATGAATATTTATTTATTCACATTCACGTTAAAAATTATATTTTTAACGACAAAACATTTATTCCAACATATGAATTTTATTCAGTTCATTCCTTAAATAAAATGATGTTTTTATTTTTCTAACATATTTTAGAAAATTTCGGCGGCATAACGGCACGATACTAGAAACGGGACAAGGCCTAGCCTTATCCCCGGTCTAGTGAAGGCCCACGCCATTCACATATCAATCAAATTCACCCAACAATCAAATTCAAATCAAATCATCAAACTAATTTATGCAACCAAACAAACAAGTCCATGGTCTGTGGACGATTGTGTCGGGTGCTACTAAGCACCGTCTGCATCCTAGTATATATATATATAACTAGAAAAATAAATTGAAAGGTGAGAAATTCTCACTTATAGCTATCCAGTTATCTTGACTCTTCTTTGATGGAAATCTTCGCCATTCTCGCCCATTGTCATCTTCGTTGCCCGTATTCTCTACATATGTAAAAATCGAATTTTTACTTTGCTATTCAATATATAAAAATCAAATTTTTACTTCGCTATTCAATATATAAAAATCAAATTTTTATTTAGCTACTCAATATATAAAAATCAAATTTTTATTTAGCTACTCAATATATAAAAATCAAATTTTTATTTAGCTACTCAATATATAAAAATCAAATTTTTATAAATATAGATTCCGCCTTTTTCCATTTTAAAGATCAAATCTTTTCTTTTCAAAATTCAAATCTTTTAAAACCTCTTTTTAAAAAATCAGTTTTTACATCTTTCAAAAATCTGTTTTAACTTTTAAACAAATCAGTTTTAAAATCATTTTCAATTCAGTTTTAAAATCATTTTCAATTCAGTTTTAAAATCATTAAAAATCAATTTTAAATTCTTTTAAACCAAATCAGTTTTAAACCTAATTAAAAATAAATCAGTTTTTAAATTCTGTTTTTATAAAATAAAAATAAAATAATAAAATAAAAAGAATTACTTACTGAGGGGGGGTTTCTGCAGTTCGTCGGTGAAGACTAGGGGGTTGCGGCGGGGTGGTGGTCGCAGCAGGGGGCTTCGAACTTGGGGGTGCCGACGGGGTTCTCGTCGAGTTCGGCGAGAGGACGGAGGGGAAGGAGGGGATGGCCTCGCGCGTTTCAGGAGGGGGAAGAGGTTTCGAGGGGGAGTTGCGGCGGTGTTCCGCCTGGGGCGGCGGCGGCCATCGCGCCTCCATTTTTTTTTTTTATTCTTTCTGAATTGATTTAAACGGGGGGGGGGGTCAAAGGAGATAAGGGGGTTTTCTTTTTATTTATTTATTATTTTATTATTTTTGAAAGTTGACTTTTACATACGTCATCAAAACGAGGCCCACCACCTGTCGTCCATAGCGTTTAACCCCCATTCCGAACACAATGGGATATGTATCGTCAGCTGATTCGGCTGTTACAATCAGTTTCCGTTAAATTTACATTTAAATCACTTTATTGAATTCTAAACGTACATTTCGAATTACCGAGGTCACATACTAACTCTAGAAATTCCCGAAAAATATTTTCTAGCTTCGTATTGACGATACGGTCCTAACAAAACTAGTTTCGTCGAATTCTGAGACCGTTAGAAAAATGGCCAATTTCCAGTCGATTAAAATCAACTGAAATGGTCAAAACACGTTTTCCTTTGCCACGCTCACATATTGATTCGAAAAATTATGAAATTTGGAATCTATCAATAATTCGACATCACGGACCTAACAAAACTGGTTTCGTCGAAATCCGAGGTCATTTGCAAAATGTCCATTTTTAAGGGCCTGAATTCCATAGCGACTATTCAGAATTTTCGACTGGACATATCTTTTGATTCCCGCTACGAACTTTGGATTTTTCGGATTCGTTGGAAAGATATTCACTATTAGATTCCATTATTTTTGGTTTCACTAAAATCCGGATTGTTTTGCACCCGGTACATTCAATTGAAGTTTGAAATCGAATTATCGAACTACCGCGCCATTTTCAATTCTATTTATAATTATATATAAATATTTATATTCTAACGACGACGTATTCATCATGAATTTACGGGTTATTACGGGTTATTACACAGGGCCACTGGGATTTACGCTAACTGTCAACCGCGCCCTTTTTCCCACGCATTCATCATGAATCGTTTTCCCTGACTGTATGCACATGTATCACATCGTGCCATCCGAGTCCTGTCACAGGGCAGATCGAGAAATACAGGACTCGGTCGGGAGCTTTCGATTTATCTGCCGATGCAGATGCTAAGGTCTGTTTTTCTATACGTGGCTATGGTCCCACGCGACCCCTCCCTCAACTAGTGAAAGACAAGACAGGATAAATCCTGTATGAGAACACACTACTGGCCAACCCACAATTCTAGCCTTACCGTAACCACAATTAGATAGCAATTATGGTCTATTGGGTGTTCTCTGCCTTTCCGTACGTACACGCTTGACCAAAGATGGTAGGTAGTCTGACGAAATGCTATCTAGGGTACGACCGTGTATCGTCGACTATCCCCTATCCATCCCCGTCTTTAGGTCGCTCGCATAGCAACCAAGGCATACTCTTGGTTCTTCTAACGCAGACCTTAACCTCTCATGAGCCTAGTATAATCACCTGGAAACTCATAGAGGGATACCAAGAATACCCTCACGTTCCCCGAAGCCGCTGCTTCGTTACCCAGTTCGCTGGAGCCTTTATCTAAATCAGATACTTGCTCCTACTCGTATACTTAAACGATGGCCTACCGTATCAGGTTACTCATCTATCTATGAACTGGTCTAAATTTCCTTGACTAAGAATCATTACTAAGTTATTCCTCAACTAAGGTTTACCACTTAGCCTTATTCCCGTTATCCTTGTTAACTACGGTTATCCCCTATCCTCATAACTAGGGTTTACATAATGGATTAAGTGTCACTTAAGTTCATGACTTAACCCATCTACCAATCATGTCAAAATTGGCTAAGTATCCAAGTCCAAGACTTAACCCGTCTTCAAATCATGTCAAAATTGGCTAAGTATCCAAGTCCAAGACTTAACCCTACAAACCATGCTCACGTTGGCTAAGTATGTATTAAGCAATTCACGACTTAACCTCGTCCAATTATCATTCTAGATTGGTCAAGTATATATTAACTTGACCCTATCAATTTACTCAGTCAAATCGGTCAAGTTTATTCAAGCGATTCGTGACTTAGCCTTATCATGTTTTCACGTTAGATCGGTTAAGTATAGGTTAACTTAACCTCAATAAATTCACAAGTTAGATTGGTTAAGTATAGGTCACTTAACCACATCAATTCATCATGTTTAGATTAGTTAAGTGTTTAACTTAACCCCATTAAACTACCAAGTGGGATTAATTAAGTCTAGGCTAACTTAACCCCATCCGATTTCCATGTTTAGACTAGTTGAGTCTAATCTTAACCCCATTCGTTAACCGTATTTTTCGGTTAAGCGTCATTAAGAAAACTTACTTAACCTTACCAAGTTATCGCGTTGGATTGATTAAGTGTTGGTTAACTTAACCCCATCCACTAGTCATATAAAAATGGTTAAGTGTCATTAGGCAAATCAAGTTACTTAACCTACCCAACCTTGTCATGTTTTGTTAAGTATCATTAGCCTAATCAAATTACTTAACCCATTTGTCCATGTCATATTTGGTTAAGAGTCATTAATCAAATTAACTTAACCCTATCATGTGGCATTAATTACTTAATGCACCTTCACCTCTCACATTAGACTTTGTTGTGGTTACTAGTTAAGCCGGTCGGTTCCAGGTAGCTTTACACCACAACTTGGTCTAACCTCGGGTTCAAGCACAACATGACCAACTTCTCACATTGGGTCCTATTGTTTGCAACTACTAGTTAGGCCGGTCGATTCCGGGTAGTTTTACGTTGCAAACTCAACCCAACCTCGAGTTGGCCACACTTATATTATCTAAGTGTCATGTCCATCATGTTTCCCAAAACATGTTACAAGTTTTCAAGCATTTGGGTAGACCTAACTTAATAGGTAAATTCCCAAAGGGTAGACCTAACTTAATAGGTAAATTCCCAAGCTTATGTTTTTATGCATACTTACATGTCAACTTCCATGTTATATTTCAAGACATGTTTTCAAGTTGTATTTTCATGTCATTAGAAATTACCCATAACATAACCCAACGCTTTTAAACTCGCATATACGTTCGCGACAACGTAATGGATTAAAAGAAGAGACTTGGCAAAGGCATGACAAAAATGGATATTAAGCCACAAGTTAATCATGGTGGCAAATGAGGCACAAATGTGTTCATTAACTTGCATGTTACATTCTTAAGCCTCAAAACATGCATAAACCCAAACTTGGCACATAAGCAAATCATGGTGACAAAAGATATGGAATGATGACTAGTAACTCGCATATATCATCATATAAGGGTTATGACTTCATATGCAAGTTGACATAAAGGTTATGAGGGTTCTCATGTTGCCTAATGCAACATTTCAACATAAAGGTTGTAGCTTTTAGCTCACAAGATCAAGATAATGACTTCAGAAACTTGCATGACATGATAGCATGTATCATACTCAATGATCAAACCCAAACTTGCAACATGAACATTTAACTTCATAGTTAATATCTAAGAGTAGGGAAAGGGCTTACATTGCTATGAAGGCACAAAAGATATGACAAAGCCCTTATGCAATCAAATAGACCCAAAATGCAAGCTCTAACATAAAAACCCTTGAGCCAAAATGATCAAAACCCTTGCTTTATGATGCAAAGATAGAAACTTGACTTGAATGCAAGCTAATGACACTCATACAAGCCTGAAAACACTTGTATGCATGGAAAATCTCTCATAGAAACCATTTAGAAATTTTATGAAGAGAGTGGAGGCCATGAGAGGTAAAATTTTGCCATAGTTTAGTTGCATGAATGAATAATGAGGATTTAGGATAGGTTAGGGTCTTATTTATAGATTAGGCAAGTGTTTTAGGCCATAGGATTAAACCTAGATTCAATCCAAGCCATCAAAGCATGTCTTGGGGAAGAAGTCAAGTGTAGGAACCATCTAGGGCCTTTAGATTAAAGATGAACCATGAGAACCATCCAAATGCAAAATCTGCATTTGAGCGAATCGGCCCACGGGTTGACAGCCAAGCACCCTGGATTAACCCATAGTCGACCCAGCGGGCTTGGGTCAACCTCAAAAATCGGCCGGTTCGGTTATTCCCCTCTCCCAATTCGCTGTTTTGAACATTTTTGCATATTTATTTATTTAATTTTCAATTATATATATATCAATATATATATATATATTTCTCTGCGCAACCCATTTCACTTAATTAAGTATACTTTAATTTGGGAATTTTTCGTGAAACTTCGCGAGGCCATATCTTGGTCATACGGACTCCGATTTTCGAAAACTCGGACTCTATTTCGTGTATTTTTCCGAGACGAACGCAATGGCATAGCCCGTTTCCCTTGATTCAGATTTTTACAGTTTAATTATGCCTCCATTTATGTTATAACAGGTTATTGAAAATACGGGTTGTTACATTCTCCCCACCTTTTAGGATTTCGTCCCCGAAATCTCCAAGTTAGGAAGAACATATCCTACCATCCATCATCCATCTACTTAAAACATCATCCACAAGCAACCATTGTCCTTAGATGATTTCTAATGCTGTATGAATATATGCAAAACGTGTGTGTACATGTTCCTTAGCTAATGCTAATGATCAGGCCTGAATAATCTTTCTAATGCAAAATATGTATAGTGCCATGAATCCAACATGTATGCAAATAGTCCTAGTCATATAGATACTATATGCGTGCACAATCATTCATTCATATGCAACAACCGCATGATAATACATTCGATTTCATCCATAAACAAGTATAAATACTCGTGCATATGCAATATGAAATGTGACCGAGTCGAGCTAGTATCTAATGTGTATTCGCGCATCCACGAGCAACCACTTGCAACCATATCAATCATAACATGTTTCAAATACATGTTTACATCCATAGGGTTCTACCTAGAATTCCCTGAAACAGGGTCGAGAAGATAAACAGGACAAACTCCTTACAGGGTTTGTAACGGAGAATAGGACCGAGAGGATGTCCACAAAAGATAGCCTACAAGTAAGCTCTACAGAAAACAGGGATCAAGGATATACTCCCAAAAAGAGATATCATGCGCGTATCTAGTCTTTGACCATCAAAGTCGTCTTTTAACTTCGCGATTTTGTAGCTTCTTATTCCTGTTTCCATAACATGAGCTGGAACTCATTTCTTCGTCGCCTCTCGTTCCACTTGCACTTATCCTTTTCCTAGAATACTTGACGCAAACATGACTGCGTACTCATGATCTCATGCAAGCTTTCCAAAATTCACTAGTGAATCTTGGATCTCGTTTATATACTATAAGGAATTCCATGTAGAAGAACTTTCTCTTGAAAGTAAACAGATGTCAATCAGGTTATCATGCGCACTTACTAGGGTGATCTCTATAACCCATGCATAAATGAAGTAAACCATCCGTCTTATTGGCGAACACCACTCGATCGGGCTTCAAATTTCCAATAAAGGCATCAAGGGATTCTAAGTAACTAGTCATGACAGAACCTCAAAAAGGTTACCCGATACTTCGAGGGCATTACCAAGGCTAGTCAAAAGGTCTAACTACCCTCCTATCAAAACCGAGATTGGCACCCCCTACTGGATAACCACTTCATCCCTAGAATCCATCCATAGCTTATAAACATAAGCATTATTTCCAAACTCAACACTTGGCATAGACATTCCCAAATCCAAACAAGTCATATATAAATGGACTGATTCTCCAATAGGACTTTGAGACAAAAATGGGATTCTCTATTACGCTAGTACTTAAGGTGCAGAGACTCAACTATCGAAGCAGACTTAAATGATACGAACAACGAAGTCCTAACGGGATGATAGAGAAGAAAAGCTAAACCTTTAACAAGATCGTTACCCTCCTTCCGAGGTACTCTAGAAATGAGAGCATACTACTGCCCTCCCGATGATCTTGTCCTTGTCCCATAATACTTAACTATCCGCCCCGTTTTACCATGCCAAAGGTACTCTCTCGTCATGGGTTTCATTGTTCATCTTTCTCCCTCCTTTGAGGACTAAGCCGTACCAACAAGTTGCTCATCCTTAAGCTCGTATCCTTTATCCTTCTTTCTCACGATCCTTTCTTACAACGCGGCCACTAGTCTCTCGAGAACCACCTCCATCGTATGGAAAGCACTTTCGTAGGTAGAAAAGACTAGTCGCAGTTAAAACTACTGTGACTACAGATGGAGGAAAGAAAGGAAAAGAGACTCAATTAAGGAAACAAGGATAGTGCTAATGGCCTTTGGGGAATAGCCTTTTTTCTTTTAAAAGAAAATTTTCTTGAAAAATGCTTCTTTGTAAACGGTTTTTTTTTTCAAATAGTTTTCAGATGGTCTTTAAAAACTTTTGCCCAGTCTGGTAACCTTCTGCTCTGATACCACGTGTAACACCCCGCCTCCGCTAGGGTCACTCGCAAAGGAATGCACTAGCTTTAGAGGGGCATTATTGGTAAACATGCACAGAAATATCACAAGACAGAACATATAAAAATAGCGGAAGTAAAATCAAACTTTCATGACATGAATAAATAAGGTCTAAAGCCTTTTACATCAGAGTACATCAAAACCTGTCTTGCAATAGTAAAGAAGCATAAAGACATTTTCATAAATTATTCCCCAAGTAAAAACAGTAAAGTAGCCATTAGCCAAGAAAAGTCCAAGCCATCCATGATGACCTTCAAGCAGAAGAAGCCCGAACTAAAAAACAGTATTTCCTCCCTGTAACCTGGGGGGGAAACGGAAGAAAAGAGGTGAAACAAAATGGGTCAGTCAAAAAGACTGAGTAAGCCCTATCTACTATTAGCATAAAAACTAGTAAAGTTAACTGACATGAGAAACTGAGATGAACATAAGCATGATGACAAGATAGATAAGCTAAATCAAAATAACAGGATGAACTACTGAACTCAGATAAACTAAGGTGCCATGATAAATTACGATGTCAAGATAAAACAAGGTATCACATCGTCAGGTTTCTATCAAGTATAATATCCCCAAGATATCTGTCACGTATAACGCCCCGTGATATATATCCTGTATTTTAGCTCTGCACCTACCGTACTAGTATCCCCACCGTGTCATGTGTTAATCAAGAATGACCCTCACTCAAAAGTCGTGTAATGGTCCATGTCAACCTAATATATCGCATATATAGGTTACTCAACTTGTATGTTTTATTCCATGTAAATGTTCAGCCCCTTGCCGTAGACCATACGGGCTTTCCCATGAGATTCTATATTACTTTAACATAGTTCCATGATCCTTAAGATTGGTTTGGACTGTTACCCTAAACCTAGCTAGGGTCTTCCAACATGAATTATCGTTTGTACAACTAGGACTTATGCTACCTAGGGCCACTAGGGATTACGCTTACCTATTGCTCGTTTTCGTATCTCGGTTTTGGTTCAACCACCCAGGCCCACTGGGATTTACGCTAACCGTCAACCGCGCCCTTTTTCCCACGCATTCATCATGAATCGTTTTCCATGACTGTATGCACATGTATCACATCGTGCCATCCGAGTCCTATCACAGGGCAGATCGAGAAATACAGGACTCGGTCGGGAGCTTTCGATTTATCTGCCGATGCAGATGCTAAGGTCTGTTTTTCTATACGTGGCTATGGTCCCACGCGACCCCTCCCTCAACTAGTGAAAGACAAGACAGGATAAATCCTGTATGAGAACACACTACTGGCCAACCCACAATTCTAGCCTTACCGTAACCACAATTAGATAGCAATTATGGTCTATTGGGTGTTCTCTGCCTTTCCGTACGTACACGCTTGACCAAAGATGGTAGGTAGTGTGACGAAATGCTATCTAGGGTACGACCGTGTATCGTCGACTATCCCCTATCCATCCCCGTCTTTAGGTCGCTCGCATAGCAACCAAGGCATACTCTTGGTTCTTCTAACGCAGACCTTAACCTCTCATGAGCCTAGTATAATCACCTGGAAGCTCATAGAGGGATACCAAGAATACCCTCACGTTCCCCGAAGCCGCTGCTTCGTTACCCAGTTCGCTGGAGCCTTTATCTAAATCAGATACTTGCTCCTACTCGTATACTTAAACGATGGCCTACCGTATCAGGTTACTCATCTATCTATGAACTGGTCTAAATTTCCTTGACTAAGAATCATTACTAAGTTATTCCTCAACTAAGGTTTACCACTTAGCCTTATTCCCGTTATCCTTGTTAACTACGGTTATCCCCTATCCTCATAACTAGGGTTTACATAATGGATTAAGTGTCACTTAAGTTCATGACTTAACCCATCTACCAATCATGTCAAAATTGGCTAAGTATCCAAGTCCAAGACTTAACCCGTCTTCAAATCATGTCAAAATTGGCTAAGTATCCAAGTCCAAGACTTAACCCTACAAACCATGCTCACGTTGGCTAAGTATGTATTAAGCAATTCACGACTTAACCTCGTCCAATTATCATTCTAGATTGGTCAAGTATATATTAACTTGACCCTATCAATTTACTCAGTCAAATCGGTCAAGTTTATTCAAGCGATTCGTGACTTAGCCTTATCATGTTTTCACGTTAGATCGGTTAAGTATAGGTTAACTTAACCTCAATAAATTCACAAGTTAGATTGGTTAAGTATAGGTCACTTAACCACATCAATTCATCATGTTTAGATTAGTTAAGTGTCTAACTTAACCCCATTAAACTACCAAGTGGGATTAATTAAGTCTAGGCTAACTTAACCCCATCCGATTTCCATGTTTAGACTAGTTGAGTCTAATCTTAACCCCATTCGTTAACCGTATTTTTCGGTTAAGCGTCATTAAGAAAACTTACTTAACCTTACCAAGTTATCGCGTTGGATTGATTAAGTGTTGGTTAACTTAACCCCATCCACTAGTCATATAAAAATGGTTAAGTGTCATTAGGCAAATCAAGTTACTTAACCTACCCAACCTTGTCATGTTTTGTTAAGTATCATTAGCCTAATCAAATTACTTAACCCATTTGTCCATGTCATATTTGGTTAAGAGTCATTAATCAAATTAACTTAACCCTATCATGTGGCATTAATTACTTAATGCACCTTCACCTCTCACATTAGACTTTGTTGTGGTTACTAGTTAAGCCGGTCGGTTCCAGGTAGCTTTACACCACAACTTGGTCTAACCTCGGGTTCAAGCACAACATGACCAACTTCTCACATTGGGTCCTATTGTTTGCAACTACTAGTTAGGCCGGTCGGTTCCGGGTAGTTTTACGTTGCAAACTCAACCCAACCTCGAGTTGGCCACACTTATATTATCTAAGTGTCATGTCCATCATGTTTCCCAAAACATGTTACAAGTTTTCAAGCATTTGGGTAGACCTAACTTAATAGGTAAATTCCCAAAGGGTAGACCTAACTTAATAGGTAAATTCCCAAGCTTATGTTTTTATGCATACTTACATGTCAACTTCCATGTTATATTTCAAGTCATGTTTTCAAGTTCTATTTTCATGTCATTAGAAATTACCCATAACATAACCCAACGCTTTTAAACTCGCATATACCTTCGCGACAACGTAATGGATTAAAAGAAGAGACTTGGCAAAGGCATGACAAAAATGGATATTAAGCCACAAGTTAGTCATGGTGGCAAATGAGGCACAAATGTGTTCATTAACTTGCATGTTACATTCTTAAGCCTCAAAACATGCATAAACCCAAACTTGGCACATAAGCGAATCATGGTGACAAAAGATATGGAATGATGACTAGTAACTCGCATATATCATCATATAAGGGTTATGACTTCATATGCAAGTTGACATAAAGGTTATGAGGGTTCTCATGTTGCCTAATGCAACATTTCAACATAAAGATTGTAGCTTTTAGCTCACAAGATCAAGATAATGACTTCACAAACTTGCATGACATGATAGCATGTATCATACTCAATGATCAAACCCAAACTTGCAACATGAACATTTAACTTCATAGTTAATATCTAAGAGTAGGGAAAGGCTTACATTGCTATGAAGGCACAAAAGATATGACAAAGACCTTATGCAATCAAATAGACCCAAAATGCAAGCTCTAACATAAAAACCCTTGAGCCAAAATGATCAAAACCCTTGCTTTATGATGCAAAGATAGAAACTTGACTTGAATGCAAGCTAATGACACTCATACAAGCTTGAAAACACTTGTATGCATGGAAAATCTCTCATAGAAACCATTTAGAAATTTTATGAAGAGAGTGGAGGCCATGAGAGGTAAAATTTTGCCATAGTTTAGTTGCATGAACGAATAATGAGGATTTAGGATAGGTTAGGGTCTTATTTATAGATTAGGCAAGTGTTTTAGGCCATAGGATTAAACCTAGATTCAATCCAAGCCATCAAAGCATGTCTTGGGGAAGAAGTCAAGTGTAGGAACCATCTAGGGCCTTTAGATTAAAGATGAACCATGAGAACCATCCAAATGCAAAATCTGCATTTGAGCGAATCGGCCCACGGGTTGACAGCCAAACACCCTGGATTAACCCCTAGTCGACCCAGCAGGCTCGGGTCGACCTCAAAAATCGGCCGGTTCGGTTATTCCCCTCTCCCAATTCGCTGTTTTGAACATTTTTGCATATTTATTTATTTATTTTTCAATTATATTTATATATCAATATATATATATATATATATATATATATATTTCTCTGCGCAACCCATTTCACTTAATTAAGTATACTTTAATTTGGGAATTTTTCGTGAAACTTCGCGAGGCCATATCTTGGTCATACGAACTCCGATTTTCAAAAACTCGGACTCTATTTCGCGTATTTTTCCGAGACGAACGCAATGGCATAGCCCGTTTCCCTTGATTCAGATTTTACAGTTTAATTCTTCCTCCATTTATGTTATAACAGATTATTGAAAATACGGGTTGTTACAATAGGCATACTTCATCATATACCACATAAGCATTTGGAGCTTGTGTGACGAGGTTGAAGATTTACTATACGAGCGAGAGGCTTGTATGGCGATGACTATATATTACAGGTTGAACTGATGACTGATATGGACTATATAAAATGTAACGGTAAATTGCCAGATTAATAAAAACCCCACACGGGTCTGGAGATGACAATAAACACGTCTCTCTGGTCATTAAGGCACAAAAACCATTTATAGGGTGACAAGAATTTATTCTTTGGAGTTATGATCTACACACACTCCCCTGTGGACACCGGAATATATCACTATAAATATGTGCATGCTTATTAGGATTTATTGGGTACCAAATACGGCCCAATAAATTTCCAAAACCCTCCCCGTACAAAGGAGGTTATGGCGAAATTTTTCGAAAATTTAGGGTGTTAGCCAAATTTTTGAAGAATTTGAAAATTCTTAGAAACTGAAAAGTTGAAAAATGGAGCTAGAAGGAAAGTTGACTTGGCTGGTTAATTAAACAACTTTCGACTTCGTTCCTTTTCGAGGACGAAATGTTTTAAGCGGGGGAGATTGTAACAACCCGGAAAATCTAAGCCAATTTAAAAATTTTAATTTGGCTATTTTAGTGGATTTTAAATATTTAAAATAAATTGTTTTAAATAATAACGACGAAAAGTATGTTTGAATCGATGTTTGAAAATAAATATAATTATTTTTAATTATAAACGAGGCCAGAAATGGTGCGGTAGTTTCAAATTTTGAATTCAAACTTTGACTGACTGTACCGGGTGCAAAATAAAACAGATTTTAGTGAAACCAAAAATATTTAAATCTGTTTATGAATATCTTTCTAACGAATCTGAAAAATCAAAGTTTCATAGCGGGCATCAAAAGTTAATATATCCCATTTTGCAAATGACCTCAGAATATATAGCACGTGAAAATGGACATTTTGCAAACAACCTCAGAATTCGACGAAACCATTTTTGTTGGATCCGGGATGTTGAATTATTGTTAGGTTTCAAATTCCAGAATTTTTGAAGTTAATATACAAGCGTGGAGAAAGGAAATGTGTTTGGTTGATTTCTGTTAAATTGGATCGACCAGAAAATGGCCATTTTTCAAACGGTCTCAGAATATGACGAAACTAGTATTGTTGGGACCGTATCGTCAAAACATAGCTAGATTTATTTTTCTGGAATTTTTGGGATCGGTTTGTGGCCCCGGCAAACTGAAATGTATGTTCAAATCGAATATTGAATGTTTTATATTTTAATTTGAAGAAAAACTGACTGGGACTGTCGAATGGGCCTACGAAACATATCCCATTGTGTTCGGAATGGTTGTACTTAGCTAAGGGCGATAGTAGTTGGGTTTGGTTTGGAGTTCGTATTAGAAAACCCCATTTTAAAATTTACTATAAGTCTCGACCAATCAGAATTTTTATAAAAAAATAATAAATAAAGCGCGTCACTTTCTCTCTCCCCGATTGAGCTCCAGGCGACGGCGGAAAACGTTCCTTTCTTCCCTCCTCTTTATCTCCTTCCACACGCATCAAAACGGGTTCCTCCTTTGGAGAATTTTGCCGTGCTCTCCACCACCTTCAATTCCATATAAACCTCGACCTCCACCGTGTTGTATTTCGCCAGATCCGTCACCTCGAAGGTTCGCCATTGCGAGGCGAATTACTCCCCCCTCCGACGATCGTACGGCGTGCGGTTGGTGCCTTTATAAATCCCTCTCCAAGCCCTACGCCACGGTGTATGCTGATCGTCCTCTCGCGCGTTGGATTAAGCAAAAAATTCAACCCTAGTTTTGAAGGGTTTTGATGAAGGTGCAGTTTACTTTATTTTAAACTATTTATAGCACTTTAAAGCGCCACGAATTATGATTTTACAATAAAAATCATATCTTTCTCGTTTGTTGACGAAATCCAGTGAAACAAGACACAGTGGACTCATGTGGACGTCTTCTACATTCTAGAAGAGACCGAATATTTTTCTGAGCCTTCTACAATTTTTGGAGGAGTGGAACCCAATGTGAGATTTCTGATTTATAAACGATATGGAAACAACGATGTATAAATTATATAGTCGAAGTATGAGTTATATAAGCGTTTTACACATCATGTATAAGCGTTGTATAAGTTGTATGTTCGATGTATAAGTTATATATGCGTTGTAAAAATGATATATGCGTTGAAATGAATTGAAATGATATTGAAATGAAATTAAAATATAGTTATATGCATATATATATATATATATATATGTATATACTCCCCTCGTCCACAAACTATGGACGATATATATTGGTTGTGATATTATTTGGATTATTGGTTGATGTGAAATTTGGTGAATATCATGAATGATTGATTTGAAATGATTGATTGTGGTTGAAATCCCAATAGGATTAGTATATAGGAAAATTCGTCTGCGTACGAACTAGATATTGAAAATCCACATTGTCAAAAGCTGTGAGACTTTAAGGTAGAGCGAGGAGCCGTACTAGGGACAATGCCGGTTTTAACTACCCTGCCGTTATGCTGCCTAAATTTTAAATAATATTCATGCGTTAGAATTATTTTCATGTGTTGAAACCGTATTCATGTGTTGAAACCATATTCATGTGTTGAATAATTTTTTTTGAAAGATAAAAATAACATTTTATCACATATATAGACTATATAAATTGTTCGTGTTTTAAAATAAATTGTTTTAACAATAAAAATCACATTTTTATTATATATATATAAACTATAGAAAACATTCATGTGTTGAAATCGTATTCATGTGTTGAAACCGTATTCATGTGTTGAATAGAAATTCGTGTATTGAATAGAAATTCATGTGTTGAATAAATTTTTTGAAAGATAAAAATAACATTTTAACCTTGTGTATGAACTCTATAAAATAATCGTGTTTTGAAATAAATTGTTTTAACAATAAAAATCACTTTATATATATATATATATATATGTGAATTGTTAAAAATAGTGATGTGGGGAAATAAATATCTATCGGATAAAAATATCATTTTTATCAAATATATGAAGAGAATATGGTTTTGAAATCGAAGAATGAATTATATTTAATTATATATATGAATATAATTAAAATAAATCAAATAACGAAGCTGCAGTTCGTGTTTTGAAACCGTGATTTCAAATGATTAGTGCGGGAGATCTGACCATCGGATTTTCCTGAAACTGAAACCGTTGGGTTCGCTTTGGAAATATCTTTCCAACGACACCAACTTTGTAAAGATCCAACAGTTGGACTGTCTGGAATGTTTAATTCAAATATGAAGAAAAACAGCGCCAGGATCGATTATATTTATATATATATAAATATAATTAAATTAAATCGAATAACGACGCTGTAGTTCGTATTTTGAAATCGTAATTTCAAATGATTGTACCGGGAGATCCAACCGTCGAATTTTCCCAAAACTGAAACCGTTGGATTCATTTTGAAAAGATCTTTCTAACGATATAAAATTTGTGAAGATCCAACGGTTAGATTTTCAGATATATGTAAATCAAATCTGAAGAAAAACAGCGCCACGGCCGCGTTATGGCCTGAAGCGTCGTTTGAATGAATTGGCTATTTTTAAATAAATAAAAATAGCAATAAATCGTGATAAAATATTATAAACGATATGGAATGGAAATAAACTGAATTTGCTCGGTTTATTTGATATTTGATGGTTGAATGTGTTTGGCGTGAAAATTACATTAAAGAACAGAATTAGTGATATCGATTAATTTAATCATTGAAATGAATTGATTTGAAATTCTAAATATACGTGAATTATTCGAAAAGGCCGAGTTGATTCTCATTTCAAATAATTGATCAACGATTGAAAGTCGAAGATATGAGGATGGTGCAAGACCGATGATCTTCACGTCGAATGGAGGGGTGCTACTAATGCTTATGATAGGAGTAGCTACCTTGAAGGGGCTGAAGTGGTAGCCGTCCGGACGTACTTGTTGATTGTACGGATATGCGAGGTACAAGGTGCCTCCGGTTTCGTTCAGACCCAGAACGAACTTGTAAATGGACTGTGTGTCTGACATTGGATTTGGTTCTATGCTGATTGATCTCTATTAAATATATATCTGTTTGGTGGCGGAGAATTTATTCTCTTGCTTAACGCCCTTCTCCGAGACGTACGAGCTCAATGGTCATATACTGGCAGAAATCAGTCGCATGGAGTGAATTGTCTGTGTGGCATGCCTAAGTGGCAGATGATCAAGGCTTCTGTTGAAAAGCAAAGTCTTGTGGTGGATGATCAAAGCACGGCCTGTGTGGCATAGCTTTGTGTATAACGTTGATTCGCGAGCCTCACACCCAGGTATGAACCAGAAACGGGAGAGGACCTCAGGGAGGACATGCATTTCCTTCTAGCTAGGGTGGTGTTAGTGACCTACCAGCCCTGACATTTATATTACTTTCACCTGTGTGGTTGTTGGATTGCGAGGCGCCTTGGATATATCTGTGACTATGTGGAGCAGATGGGGTCATAGGACTCATTTACGCCCGAAAGGGCAGGGAAACGCGGTGTTCAGGCATTTTATCCATGGACCGACCCTGACGATCCAAGGGTCACTCGAGCTCTGATCCTGAGGCTCGGGCTGGAGAGTCTCGAATTCGGTAAGGACTATCTTTTGCCTTGGTTCATGATGGAAATCCAATTTCCAAATACGACATTGTGCGGTTTCAATTGTATATATATAGTGACATGATATATGGTACCCATGTCGTCTATGATTGATAGTTATGATTGAAATTGTTTTCGAAAAATACATACATTAGCAATAATATCAAATGATCTGTTTTGCTCGTATCAAGCATATTTTGGCCACTATAAGGTAAAAGTCTATCCTCCGGTTTGTGTTGCATTGTGTGATGGGAGCTGAGTCTTATAATGGCTTCATTTTTATAAAAAGCATTGCAATGTTTAAAAGATTTACTTTTTTTAAAGCACTGGCAATCCAATGGAGTAAACCCCTTCTGCGAAAGTGGCGTGGTCCTGTGATTGGCCATATTATAAAGTAAGTTAAGTAGATTTCTCATACCAGTCTCATGACTGACTCGTAGTTTGTTTCACTTGCAAACTCGGGTGCTCCTATTTCGACACGGGCAGCCATGTATTCAGTTTTTAGTAGGCTCTTTCTGGATAGCTGGAGCTGAAGATGGATTCTATCATTTATATCTTTTTATGCTGTTCAGCTCCTATTGTACATATTATGTTTTGTTTTCCATTGTAGACATTTATGTATAGCTGAACTGTATTTTGTACTAAGTATGATCCTTTATATTGTGTAACTCTGATGATTATGTTTATCCAGTGTATTCTATTGTACTTTATCTGGTGTATTTATTTATTTCTGTTCTATTGTTATTTTTTTATGTGTTATATTCCAAAGATTACCCTTGCCACCGTCGTACGGGGTTTGGTGTAACACCCCACCTCCGCTAGGGTCACTCACAAAGGGAATGCACTAGTTTTGGTGGAGTATTATCTAGGTAAACGTGTACAGAGATATCATAAGGCAGAACGTAAATAAAGCAGCGGTAGAAATTAAAAACCAACTTTTTATTACTTTTCAAGAAAGAGTCAAAAACCTCATATATCCAAGATACAAATTATTCCATTACATCAAGTTTCAAAGAAGCATAAACTTAAGATAACCAAAAGTAAAATATTCCCCATAAATAACAAAATCAGCCATAGCATAACTCAAGACCAAACCGTACATGAGCTGTCAAAAGGCAAGCCAAATCCAAGCTAAGAGATAGTGTTTCCTCCCTAAGAACCGGAGGGGAAACAAAAGAAAAAGAGGCGAAAGAAAAAGGGTTAGTCATAAAGACTGGTAAGCCCTAGTGACTTTCAGCATGAAAACTAGTAAAGGTAACATGATATGTGAAAACTGGAATTAAACATAAGGATGATAACAGAACTGGTAGGATAATTAAGATAACAAGATAAGTCAAGTCTAGCATCGCATGTTCAAGGTTCGCTGCACCAACTGTACTAGTGTTCTAACCCATGTCAAGTATTAATCATGAAATGATCCCTTGGCCCAGTATCATGAAGTGGCCCATTACGGGTCCTATGGTACGATCTACTAATCGATCGGCTCCCTACAAGTTCTAGCTCGTCATGTGTCTGTGTCATACGGCCCTATCCTGAAATGTAGTTACCTGTGCTAGGTCCACCATAGGGTGTATCAAGTCCTATGGTGCCAACCACCGACACGAATCAAGCATGCACAGTGTAAATCTATGGGTGCCCAATGCCTGCTTTTTCAACTCCGGACTACGTGCACGACCATAGTCCGCCTGAACCTACAATGGCGCACCTACTCAGCCATCGTTCTGGTCGCTTACAATCAGCCCAGTAATCGTGCCCCACCCTGCCTAGTTCCAGGGTATCGTGATACATCCAAGTGGGTTACTGCTGAAAAGGACCGCATAACTTGGGTTTCTAATGGGTTAAGTGTTGTCATTCAAATTCGTGACTTAACCCTATCCAGATCATGTATCAAGTTGGTTAAGTGTGTTCAAGCGGTTCATGATTTAACCCTGTCAAATCATCATGTCAAGTTGGTTAAGTATATTCAAGTGGTCCATGACTTAACCCTATCATGTGGCATTAATTCATTAACGCACTTCAACCTCTCACATTAGACTAACTGTTGTGGTCACTGGATTTGTCGGGCGGTTCCGGGCAGATTTACACCACAACATAGTCTAACCTAGGGTTTTACATGCGATACGACCAACTACCCACATTGGATCCTATTGTTTGCAACCACTGGATTTGTCGGGCGGTTCCGGGCAGATTTACACTGCAAACTCAACCCAACCTCGAGTTGACCATTTTCAAGTTTATCTAATTGTCATGCCCACGTTCAAGTTTTCATGTCTAGATTCATGTCAAGTTTTCAGGTCATGTTTCATGTCAAATCGTGTCAAGTTCATGTCCATATTCAGGTTCAAGTCATAACAACGTTCTTGTTCAAGTTTAAAGCTAATTTATGTTTTACCTAGTCTACCCAAATCGTATTCCCATCGCATGTAAGCTCGAATCGATACAAATAAATCTAATTAGGGAATAACATAAAAGGAACGGGTATAAGGTGGCAAAAATGATTACTAGCATAGCATGGTATGACTTGAAATAAAAGATTAAAACATTACTGGCATATGGAATATTGGCCTCAAACATAAAGATTCCAAATCTAGCAAAATAAGGTACTAGTCAAGATAACAGTTGTCATAAGGTGATAGTATAGTCATGGTAAAGATTGACATAAGGTGATAGTATAGTCATAAACTTGTGACTAATAGCAGATTCAACATGATAATATGAGCGGTTTCTCTTTTTGATTTACAACATGAATAGGCCCCAAATCAATGTCATAGTAATATCCAAGAGTCAAGATCCAAGATGAACAAGAATGGATGTAAAACAGTCATCATACATAGGTCCAATTTCAATTTACAACATATTCATATTACATTTATAGTTTAAATCTGAAAATAACTGGGGCTTACAGATCGTGGTTCGAGAATTAGTAAAGAGAGTCGATTGTTGAATCTTTATATGCTTAGTCAAGTCCTAATAGAAATCCCCAAATCAAAAATTCTCTTAACGCAGTCTCAACGTAGAAGAAGCAGTCCCTTTCTCAAACTTTTCAATCAGAATTAGAGCAGCATAAGGTCAGAAAGAATTTTGTGTAGAGAGACTGGTGTGAGGGGCTGTATATATAGGGTCAGGTCAACGAATGTGGACAGAAACGAGGCCAGAAACATCAAAGTGAATCCAGCTTCAAAAGTCTACTCGGCCACCAGGTCGACCCCCAGGTCGACACTATGGTCAACCTGGTCCTGGGTAGGTCGACTACATAGTCGACCCTTAGGTCGACCTGGTCCTGGGCGGGAAATTTCCCACACAGTCCATTCTGAGGTTTGAATTTCGAATTTTGGATTCGAATTGAGCTGTTTTGAACTTGAAAACTTCAAAAGGTCATAACTTGGTCATATGGACTCCGATTTTCGAAAACTCGGACTCGTTCCCAAGAAGAATTTCGAGACGAACGCAATGGCGTAACCCATTTCTCTTGATTCTTATTTTAAAAATTAATTCTGCCTTGATTTATGGTTATTACACGTTATAAAAACACGGGTTGTTACATTCTCCCCCCCCCCCCCCCCTTAAAGGATGTCGTCCCCGAAATCTCTAAGTTAGGGAGGATGTGTCCTACCATCTAATCATCCATATACTCAAAGCATCATCCACAGGCAACCATTGTCCTTAAGAGATTTCTAGTGTTGTATGAACATATGCAGTAAGTGTGTGTATATGTACTTATCTAATGCAAAAGATCAGGCGGTTACTGATTCAGTAAACCTCCTTAATGCAAAATATGTTAGTGTCATGAATCCAACATGTATGCAAATTCCTAGCATAGTTCATAACCTCTACATGAGTGCACAGACATTCATCCATATGCAACATCCAAGTGATAGCATAACAAGTTCCATCCACGTACAAGTATAAGCACTCATGCATATGCAACATGAAAATGTGACTGAGCCGATCTAGTGCCTAATGTTTGTCATGCATCCACTAGCAACCACTTGCAACCATTTGCAAATATCAACCATAACATGTTTCAATCACATGTTTACATCCATGTGGTTCTACCTAAGGTTCTCAAGATAAGATCAAGGAGATAAAAAGACAAATGTAGATATTAGAAGCATGATACGAAAAGGTTTTCAAGATTATAGGAAAAAGAGGTCGAGAATGTACCCTCAAAAAGAAATGGGTAAAACGCGTGTATCTTCTCTTCGGTTTCCCAAGTTGCATCTTCTTGGGCTTCACTCCACTGTACTTTAACTAGCTTGACTTCTCGATTCCTTAGCTTCTTAATCTCCGTTCCTAAGATACGAATCGGAACTCGCCTCAATGTTGCTTCTTTTTCCACTTCTACGTCTTCAAGGATGCTTGGCTCAACCACTTCGGCTGACTCATGCAAGCACTTCCGGAGATGCGAAACGTGAAAGACATTGTGTACTCCAGATAACTTCTCGGGTAAGTCTACCTTATAGGCCATCCGTCCAATCCTCTCAATGATAGACGGTCCTACGAACCTTGGTGCTAGCTTTCCAACTGCCCCAAAACGAACTACGTTGCGTAACGGAGAAACTTTTATAAAGACCATATCTCCGACTTCGAACTCTAGGTCTATCCTTCTCTGGACCGCATAAGATTTCTGTCTATCTTGAGCCGTTTTCATCCGTCTTCGTATCAGCTCAATCTTCTCAGACGTGTCTCTTATCATATCAGGGCCAAGTATAAGCCTATCTGTCGTCTCCCACTAACAAGTTGGCGACTTGCACGGTCTTCCGTACAGGGCTTCGAACGGTGCCATTCCGATGCTAGCTTGGTAACTGTTATTATATGCAAACTCCACGATAGGAAGATGGTCTTCCGTAGTACCACCAAAGTCAAGAATGCATAGCCTCAGGAGATCTTCTAGTACCCTATTTACCCTTTCGGTTTGTCCATCCGTTTGTGGGTGATAGGCCGTGCTTAAATTCAGTCGTGTTCCCATTGCTTCTTGCTGACTATTCCAAAACTGGATAGTGAAAATCGGGTCACGATCACTAATTATACTAGAAGGAACTCCATGCAACCGTACTATCTCTCGAAGGTAAATAGACGCTAGCCCTGATGCGGTCCTCTTGCTCTTCACCGAAATGAAGTGAGCACTTTTCGTGAGTCTATCAACTATGACCCATATGCTAGTATTTCCCTTCCTTGACCTAGGCAGTCCATCCACGAAATCCATCGAGATACTTTCCCATTTCCATTGCGGAACCTCCAAAGGATGTAATAGCCCACCAGGCTTCTTCGACTCGGCCTTTACTTGTTGGCACACCATGCACTTCGAAACGAACTCTGCCACATCCTTTTTCATTCCATCCCAAAAGAAAATGCGTTTCATATCCCTGTACATCTTATCCCCTCCGGGATGTATAGTCATCTTCGAGTGATGCGCCTCTTCGAGAAATCTCCTTACTAAGTCTCCCACTTGTGGGACGCATAGCCTTCCATCGCGCCTTAGCCATCCCTTGTCATTTATGGCATACCTACTGAGGTGACTTGACGTCTCACCACTAATCAGCTTGTTCATGATTTCGACTATCTGTGGGTCTTCCTTCTGTGAAGCCCCTACTTGATCTAGAAGTGTAGGTCTTAACTCAAGAGATACAAACGTAGCGGTCAATGACTCAACAGCAAGTGTAAAATCAAAGGTTGCTATAAACTCAAGGCTTTTCCTTTCAATAAACAAGGGGCTCAAAGTCAACCTCTTTCTACTTAGCGCGTCCGCCACCACATTACCCTTGCCAGGGGTATAAGCTATATCGAAGTCATATGATGCCAAGAACTCCATCCACCGCTGTTGTCTCAAATTCAAATCTTTCTGTGAGAAGAGGTACTTAAGTGATTTGTGGTCGGTATACAGCTCGAACCTCTCCCCTAGAAGATAATGGCGCCAAGCTTTAAGTGCAAAGACAATCGCGGCCAACTCCAAGTCATGCGAGGGATAGTTT
Source organism: Allium sativum (assembly GCA_030737875.1). Classification (NCBI taxonomy): domain Eukaryota; kingdom Viridiplantae; phylum Streptophyta; class Magnoliopsida; order Asparagales; family Amaryllidaceae; genus Allium; species Allium sativum. The sequence continues at coordinate 441,198,304 of CM060912.1, forward strand.
TTCTCATGAACTTTAAGTTGTCTGCCCCCGTAGAATATTACTCTTCCTTCTTGCATTAGGACAGCGCCAAACCTCGTGTTGCACGCACCTGTGTACACGGTAAACATCTTACCTCCATCGGGTAATGCCAAAACTGGAGCTGTGGTGAGGGCTCTCTTAAGTCTCTGAAAAGCAGCGTCACACTCTATGTCCCATGCAAAAGCTAGGTTCTTCTTTGTTAACTTAGTAAGAGGGGCCGAAATCTTAGCGAAGTCCTAAATGAACTTCCTGTAGTAGCCCGCCAAACCGGGAAAGCTCCTCATCTCCGTTGCATTCTTAGGAATTTTCCATTCCTGTACCGCAACTACCTTTGCGGGGTCCACGACTATGCCTTGCTTAGAAACTACATGTCCAAGGAACCGAACTTCCTTCCTCCAAAAATGGCATTTGGAGAACTTAGCCTTTAACTGGTGTGCTCTAAGCGTTTCCATGACTTCCTTGAGATGTCTAGCATGCTCTTCTTCATCTTTTGAGAAGATCAAAATATCATCCACGGAAACTACCACGAACTTGTTAAGGAACTCCCGAAACACCCAACTCATCAAATCTACAAAGTACGCAGGTGCATTCGTTAACCCAAACGGCATGACGAGCCATTCGAAGAACCCGTCTGGAGTCCTAAACGCAGTTTTGTCAATGTTATCCTCAGCCACCCTAAGCTGATGGAATCCTGTGGCTAGATCGAGTTGAGAGAAAACAGATGCTCCCACAAGCTGGTCAAACAAATCGTCGATTCTTGGTAGTGGGTGCCTATTTTTCTTTGTCAGCTTGTTTAACTCACGATAATCTACGCATAGACGAAGCGATCCATCCGCCTTAGTAGCAAATACCACTGGAGCACCCCATTCAGAAATGCTTCGCCTTATGAAATTTTTCTCAAGCAACTCATTAACTTGTTTACTGAGCTCCCTTCTTTCTCGCGGGGCCACGTGCCTAACGTGCAATGGAACTGGCTTGGCATTATCAACGATAAATTTGGAAGTCTATCTCGCGTTTAGGAGGTAACCCCCTCACTTCATCAAAGACATCTGGATAATCTCGGACCACTCTTACAGATTGCAAATTATCGTCGGACGAATCAAGGGATTCAAGATAACACAACATGACCAGACCCTTCGGGTTACAAGAAATTTCAAGGGTATTGCTAAGGCGGGTCATGAGCCTCACTGCCCTTCGTTCACAATCAAAAATGGCTCCATAATCGGACAGCCAATCCATACTTAGGATCAAACCGTATCCCATGAATCCGAGAAAATAAGCATTACACGTGAATTCTACGCTTAAGATAGAGATCCTCAAATCCACACACATCATAGATAAATGGGCGGAGCCCCCAACTGGATTTGAAACTATAATGGGATCCTCAACCAGACTAGTACTTAGGTGCAGATTTTCAACAATATCAGAGGAAATAAAAGTATGCGATGCGCCAGAGTCAAATAAGGTTCGAACAGGAAAGTCAGAAATGTAAACAAGGCTTTCTACGGAAATATTACTACCTCGGTCAAGAGCTAGAGTGGTGTTGAGAGCATGCAACTGCCCTCAAGAAGGTCCTGCTCGCTGGGTCTGCCCTTGCCCCTGCCTTAGCTTTTTAGGGCAATCCTTGCTGATGTGTCCAGTATCTCCACAATGAAAGCATTCACCCAACTTTCTCCTCTTCTTTCTACAGTCTTTAGCTAGATGTCCCGTAATACCACAAAAGTTGCACTTCCTCGTCTCACGTGGTTTGTTGTTGCTCTTGTTATTCTTGTTGTTCCCCATCTTGAAGTCAGCTTTCTTATTCTGAGTCTTGTTAGGCTTAACCTCCTTCTTGCTATTCTTGTCTTCCTCATAAAGTAGAGCCATATCCACCAAGCTTTCAAAGGTCGCCCCCATGGGTATATGAGTTAGGGCCAAGCTGTGTAGTGGCTCGTTCAATCCTCGAGCAAAGCTTACAGCCTTTTTCTGGGTTGTGTTGACCAAATCCAAACCGAACCGAGCAAGCTGATTAAACTTATTCACGTACTCCCTCACAGACATATCCCCTTGCTTGAGTGCTAGGAACCTCTCCATCTGAAGGTTCTCCTCTGCTGACGATAAGAATTTAAGCCCAAACCTCTCTCAAAAGTATGCCCAAGTTTCAACTGGCCTGGTAGAATTGGTGACTTCCTACCAAAATACAGCTTCCTCTTTCAACAACCATGCTGCCAACTGAACTTTCCTATGGTCCTCCATATCAAAGATAATGAACAAGTCTTCGGTCTCCTTTAGCCAGTTTCGTGCCTCAACGAAGGTTTCAGTTCCAACGAAGTTCTTGCCGTCCATTGCTTTAAAGTCTTTGCATATTTTGGCAAAGGTGGTACCAGGAGGAGGAGGAACCGCGGCCACTAGGGGAGGAGGAGGAGGGATGTCTGCCATGCCCGCGTCGTTGGCCCTGGCTTCTAAGTACCTTCGGAACCATCCAGGTACGGGTATTCCCTCAGGAAGGTTAAGATCAGCCATGCTGAAAAACGAAAAGAAAATATTCAAACGAGGAAACAAAGGGAAGTGCTAATGGCTTTTTGGGGAATAGCCATTTTAAACATAAAACTTTTCTTGAAAAATGCTTCTTTATAAATGGTTTATGAAAATAGTTTCACAATGTTTTTTAAAAACTTTTTGTCCATCCTGGCAACCTTCTGCTCTGATACCAAATGTAACACCCCACCTCCGCTAGGGTTACTCACAAAGGGAATGCACTAGTTTTGGTGGAGTATTGTCTAGGTAAATGTGCACAGAGATATCACAAGGCAGAACGTAAATAAAGCAGCGGTAGAAATTAAAAACCAACTTATTATTACTTTTCAAGAAAGAGTCAAAAACCTCATATATCCAAGAAACAAATTATTCCATTACATCAAATTTCAAAGAAGCATAAACTTAAGATAACCAAAAGTAAAATATTCCCCATAAATAGCAGAAGCAGCCATAGCATAGCTCAAGACCAAACCGTACATGAGCTGTCAGAAAGCAAGCCAAATCCAAGCTAAGAGCTAGTGTTTCCTCCCTGAGAACCTGGGGGAAAAAAAAGAAAAAGAGGCGAAAGAAAAAGGGTCAGTCATAAAGACTGGTAAGCCCTAGTGACTTTCAGCATGAAAACTAGTAAAGGTAACATGATATGTGAAAACTGGAATTAAACATAAGGATGATAAAAGAACTGGTATGATAATTAAGATAACAAGATAAGTCAAGTCTAGCATCGCATGTTCAAGGTTCGCTGCACCAACTGTACTAGTGTTCTAACCCATGTCAAGTATTAATCATGAAATGATCCCTTGGCCCAGTATCATGAAGTGACCCATTACGCGGTCCTACGGTACGATCTACTAATCGATCGGCTCCCTACAAGTTCTAGCTCGTCATGTGTCTATGTCATACGGCGCTATCCTAAAATGTAGTTACCTGTGCTAGGTCCACCATAGGGTGTATCAAGTCCTATGATGCCAACCACCGACACGAATCAAGCACGCACAGTGTAAATCTACGGGTGCCCAATGCCTGCTTTTTCAACTCTGGACTACGTGCACGACCATAGTCCGCCTGAACCTACAATGGCGCACCTACTTAGTCGTCGTTCTGGTCTCTTACAATCAGCCCATTAATCGTGCCCCACCCTGCCTAGTTCCAGGGTATCATGATACATCCAAGTGGGTTACTGCTGAAAAGGACCGCGTAACTAGGGTTTCTAATGGGTTAAGTGTTGTCATTCAAATTCGTGACTTAACCCTATCCAGATCATGTATCAAGTTGGTTAAGTGTGTTCAAGCGGTTCATGACTTAACCCTATCAAATCATCATGTCAAGTTGGTTAAGTATATTCAAGTGGTCCATGACTTAACCCTATCATGTGGCATTAATTCATTAATGCACTTCAACCTCTCACATTAGACTAACTGTTGTGGTCACTGGATTTGCCGGGCGGTTCCGGGCAGATTTACACCATAACATAGTCTAACCTCGGGTTTTACGTGCGATATGACCAACTACCCACATTGGATCCTATTGTTTGCAGCCACTGGATTTGCCGGGAGGTTCCGGGCAGATTCACACTGCAAACTCAACCCAACCTCGAGTTGGCCATTTTCAAGTTTATCTAATTGTCATGCCCATGTTCAAGTTTTCATGTCTAGATTCATGTCAAGTTTTCAGGTCATGTTTCATGTCAAATCGTGTCAAGTTCATGTCCATATTCAGTTTCAAGTTATAACAACGTTCTTGTTCAAGTTTAAAGCTAATTTATGTTTTACCTAGTCTACCCAAATCGTATTCCCACCGCACGTAAGCTCGAATCGATACAAATAAATCAAATTAGGGAATAACATAAAAGGAACGGGTATAAGGTGGCAAAAGTGATTACTAGCATAGCATGGTATGACATGAAATAAAAGATTAAAACATTACTGGCATATGGAATATTGGCCTCAAACATAAAGATTCCAAATCTAGCAAAATAAGGTACTAGTCAAGATAATAGTGGTCATAAGGTGATAGTATAGTCATGGTAACGATTGACATAAGGCGATAGTATAGTCATAAACTTGTGACTAATAGCAGATTCAACATGATAATATGAGAGGTTTCTCCTTTTGATTTACAACATGAATAGGCCCCAAATCAATGTCATAGTAATATTGTGACGGCCCGCCCCGCACCAACCGACATTTCCTCCAAAAGTGCGCTGTACACATGTCCAGTTAGCACGGAACGGGTCGTCAGAAGGAAAGGGAAGAAGGAAATGAACTAACAAGGAAACTGTAGAATGTCTCACAGCGCATAGAACAAAATATAATAATAACATACTTGACATAAAACAGGAGAGACAGTGCATAAGCTAAAAAGCAGAACTGAGCATCATAGCAGCGGAAATCCAAAATATAGCTTATTACAACTTTTCAAACTGTCTCAAAGCAAAAGCAAGATAAAGGAGGTACACTACTAATGCCCAAGTAGCGACCACCAACGACACAGGGAGAATATCTATATGTCATACGTGGAAGCCTCCTGCTCGCCTCCGAATCAGCTACTCGCGCATCACCAGCAAACAACAACCTGTCTCTAGTCTGCTCGTGAGAGCACCCAGAGTAATAAGAAGAGACATAAAACTCTGGGTCAGACATAAAGCCTGGTATGAGCGATAAGCATCTAAACAGAATAATAACATGTATAATCCAATCATACCTGAACATGGACCTGCAACCAAAGAGTTAACACTACATACTGTACAACACTCTAAGGTGCCCTTTCAAATGGTGTAAAGATAACGGGGGTGGGGGTGTGCATGTCATAATGATGTCAAACAATCAAGCATAGCAATCATCCGCACTTCCCTCACTCAGTGCGTAAAGCATACGATATCCACTACTTTGGTCACCTAATCCTTTGGGCCATGACGGAATCCAATCCCGTGTAACTATCACTACAAGCCCACCATCCATCTCTCAGTGGTGAACCAAAGTTATGAATACCGACAACCCCTTTGCACACGTCCCGCAGCAAAGCCCAACCATGAAGTGAACTCATTGGTTCCCATCTGGATCCTGAGCTCTAACTTCCATTTGGACTACCTTTGCATCTCGGGTTATTGATCAATACTGGGTCGGGTCGGGTTCCTTTTCAAGCCATCGGTCCGGGTCGGGTCCACTACGTTGCGTTAGTCCATGGTCCTCCTTTGGCACGGTTCGGTTCGGGTCCACTCCATCGCGTCGGTTCGGGTCCACTCCATCGCGTCGGTTCGGGTCGGGTGTCCCCCTTCGGGTCGGGTCGGGTTACCATTCCCCATTCAATTCGTGTTCCAGCTCCTGTGCCTCGTCTGGTCCCGTTCCCTATTCTAATCCGATCTTATTCCTTCACCATACTCCGATCCGAGCCCTTCGTCCTTAAGCCGATCCGATCCTGCTCCGTAGCTCCGATCAGCTCCCTCGTTCTTCACATGTTCCGATCCGATCTCTCCTCCTCTATCCGATCCGATCCCAGTTCAATTAGCGTGGCCTTCCTTTTTGCCAGTTTTCTCAAGTGTTAAGTTCCAATCCGATCGAATCCCTTGCCCAGTTCAACTTATCCGATCCGAGCCCCCATATCCGATCCGATCCGAAACCTGCACTGTTTCCTGAAACTTTTCCAGCAAGTGTTTACGCCATTCGACGACGTTTTCGACCATTCTAACTATTGAATCAATCACAAAGCATATCATACAGTCATAGCAACATGCCTAATCAACCACAAACACCAAAACATCAATATGATAGGTTAAAATGGATCAAACATACCCAAAACCCCATATTTTCCCCTTAAGCATGTTTAGGTGAAACTAATAATAGAATTAGCAAAACTTAACCAAATTAACCCAAATTCATATCAGAGGTCTAAAACATCATTTAGGAATTTATTAATATTTTTTCAGATTTTAATCTTGCATAAATTCGCTAATTATCACTAATCACCCCTTAATCCCCCAAATTCCGGGATTTGCAAAATTGGTCGAAATTAACCCAAATTCATATCAGAGGCATAAAATGATGTTTTAGAATTTTAGGAATTTTTCTAGATTTTTCTGAGCCATAATTTCCCTATCTTCGCTAATTACCATAATTAGACTTAATTAGTGAAAAACAATGCAAATCACTCACCTTAGCCACAAACAAACTTTAGATCTGAAATAATCTCTGATTTGGATCCAATCCCTATGTGTTCCAGCGGCTCTCTCTCTCTGATTTGGTGCTACCCTCCTTTGATTTGATGTAGTTTTGCTTAATCTTCGATTAGAAAGTGATTAGAGATGATTTGGGATGAAATTAGAAGGTGGAGGCCATTGCTAGAGCTTGAAGGAGGTAAGTGGCGGCTGGAAAAATGAGTCTAAAACCGAAATCCTAACCCTAGCAGCCCTTAAATACCACAAATCCCGAAATCCCCCATTGGGCCTAGTTGCTAATCACCCGGTTAAGCCCAATTAGCTGTTTTTCACCTTCTAAACCTTGTTTCAGCCATATCTCCCAAACGGTAAGTCCGTTTGGCTAATGTAACCACTCTACGGAAAGAGAAACCATCATTCGAAGCCAATGGAAGTGGTTTCATGTCAAAATTCCTTTCTAGTCAAAAGTTATGGCCAAAACAGTACCAACTAGGGGCAAAACGGTCATTTAAAAATCGACAAAAATCATGAACATGGGAAATGACCCCAATAATCGTCTCCCAAAGTTACATGACCATATGACTTCATATGTGAAAAAAATAAATATTCCACGATCCTATGATGCGTAGAATGAGGGTCGTTACAAATATCCAAGAGTCAAGATCTAAGATGAACAAGAATAGATGTAAAACAGTCATCATACATAGGTCCAATTTCAATTTACAACATATTCATATTACATTTACAGTTTAAATCTGAAAATAACTGGGGCTTACAGATCGTGGTTCGAGAATTAGTAAAGAGAGTTGATTGTTGAATCTTTATATGCTTAGTCAAGTCCTAATAGAAATCCCCAAATCAGCAATTCTCTTAACGCAGTCTCAACGTAGAAGAAGCAGTCCCTTTCTCAAACTTTTCAATCAGAATTAGAGTAGCATAAGGTCAGAAAGAATTTTGTGTAGAGAGATTGGTGTGAGGGGCTGTATATATAGGGTCAGGTCAACGAATGTGGACAGAAACAAGGCCAGAAAACATCAAAGTGAATCCAGCTTCAAAAGTCTACTCGGCCACCAGGTCGACCCCCAGGTCGACACTATGGTCGACCTGGTCCTGGGTAGGTCGACTACATAGTCGACCCCTAGGTCGACCTGGTCCTGGGCGGGAAATTTCCCACCCAGTCCATTCTGAGGTTTGAATTTCGAATTTTGGATTCGAACTGAGTTGTTTTGAACTTGAAAACTTCTGAAACTTCGAAAGGTCATAACTTGGTCATATGGACTCCGATTTTTGAAAACTCGGACTCGTTCCCAAGCAGAATTTCGAGACGAACGCAATGGCAAAACCCTTTTCCCTTGATTCTTATTTTAAAAATTAATTCTGCCTTGATTTATGGTTATTACACGTTATAAAAACACGGGTTGTTACATTTGGGGTCGTCACAGTCGCCATCATCAAAAAAAAAAATTGGGTCGGAAATTTTCGAGCCTAGGGAGATCGAAATTTCGAACCCAGGTTCTCGGAAATTCGATCCCCTAGGGTTCGAAATTTCCAGCCAATTCCTTTCAAAATTAAAAATGTGACAGCTATATGTCGACATAGAAAACTATGTATGTCTACATATACTAGTTCAAATTTGAAATTTGAGTATTTTTCAATTGTTTTGATATATATATATATATAATTCTCAAAATTCTTGAATTAAAACATAGTGATATAAATAAGTATTGTAAAGTATAAAATCATATGAAAATATAAATATAAACTATATAAACATATTTATAAAATTATAAAGATTAAAACTATATAAATATAAAGTATATAAAAGTATATAACTATATAATTTTATATAAAACTTATAGACTTAAAAACTTGAGTTAAAAAATAAAAGTTAGGTAGAAAAATTAATTGGAAATAGAATAAAATTTGAAAATGTAATTTGAAAATCAGAATAGAATTTAAATTTGAATTGAACCTGGAGTGTTATTCAGAGTCTTATATAAATAGACTCTATTATTATATTTATCTTTAACTCTTGAATTATTGAAATCTTGATTACTCATGAGTCTTGAATCTTCTGAATTCTGAATCTCTAAAAGCTCTAAAACTGTACAGTCTTTAATATTAATTCCTATATACAAATCCTACATATGTGTATATAAAGGTGTTAGTATATATTTTATAATCAATTAATATTGAAATAAGGTTGTTTTCATCAAAACTCCATTTTCCAACAATCTCCCGCTTTTTGATGATGACAACCTTAGTTTATAAAATATCATACATGTATGTACCTATTGATGATGATCCTTCTAATACTCCCCCTGTCTATATGAATCCTATATATTCTACATAAAATAAGTCTATAATTTATAATTTCTCCCCGTTTGGCACTATCAAAAAGAAATTTTAAAAAAAATACTCCCCTTAAATTCTATATCTATCTAAACTATATCTATTATATTATATGAAAGCACAATCTTTCTTCGAAAACCCTTCAGATCCAGATTCTCCAAAAAAATTCACAGGTCGCCATGTGTAAAGGGTTTCAATCCTTGCCATACACTGAAATAACCGTCCTTATCTCTTTAGTGACCCCTGATACCATTTTCTTTTCCATTTCACGGCATAACTTTCTCTCCCTTTTTTCTACCATGCCGCCAGAAATATAATGCGCTCCTGAATCATCTATCATCTCCTTCTCCATCTGCACACCATGCTCTGCCTTTACTTCCACCTCCGCCAAGGGCGCTGCGACTAACCAAGATTCTTACAATTTCATCTCGCTCTGCAGGTTAACAAAGTAATCCCGTTTAGTTTGCAAACTAATTATTTGATTTAGATTCAAGTCTTCCGAATTTCCTTCTGACTTTATTCTCTGTTCAAGTAATTTAGTTTAAATAGAAATTCGTACTTACAGTTTGGTCAGTATATTATCCATTTTGGTTTTACATTTTTTGTTCAATGCCATTTTGGGATTTCAACCTTAAAGCGAAGATATCATTCTATACTGCGAGTAATATCTGCGGAAATTGAAATTACGTATCTACTTGAACTAAAAAGTTTATTAGTCTATATTAGGTCTTCCATAATAAGTTTTATATAAAGCAGATTTTCTATTTTCCCCCTTTATTTTGAACATTAAATTAGTATTTGTTTTAGTATACAAGTCAATTCATACTCATATGACTTATGATTATTAAGATGTATTGTGAAGCTATCCATAATTGTTTCAACATTCGTTCTTGCTTCCCCCTGCATTTGTTACTACATTCGAATTTTACTACATTTTAGTTAGGATTTTTTTGAATGGAGTATTTCATTCTCTTTAATTTGGTTTAGTCTGGACTATGTTCACATTTGACTTCATGACGGCAAAAATCCATTTCAAATAATTGTAAGTCAATGTATACATCGAGTAATCCATCATAAGCTCCGTTTTGGCTTAGGTTTTTTAGATCCAATACAAGATGGCTTATATTTCGCTCACCTTTTTTCGGTTTTCAATTTACTTTTTAGATTGTTAAACAATATTGGAATTGAAAAGGGCTCTGCTACTAACCAAGATTCTTTCAATTTCCTCTCGCTCTGCAGGTTAACAAAGTAATCCCGTTTAGTTTAAAAATAATTATTTGATTTAGATTCAAGTTTTCCGAATTGCCTGCTGACTTTATTCTCTATTCAAGTAATTCAGTTTAAAAAGAAATTTGTACTTACAGTTTGGTCAGTATATTATCCATTTTGGTTTTACATTTTTTTTCAATACCTTTTTGGGATTTCAACCTTAGAGTCAAGATATCATTCTATATTGTGAGTAATATCTGTGGAAATTGAAATTACGTATCTACTTGAACTAAAAAGTTTAATAGTCTATATCAAGTCTTTCATAATAAGTTTTATATGAAGCGGATTTTCTATTTTTTTTTCCCCTTTATTTTGAACATTAAATTAATATTTGTTTTAGTATACAAGTCAATTCATACTCATAGGACTTACGATTATTAAGATGTACTGTGAAGCTATCCATAATTATTTCCATGTTCGTTCTTGCTTCCCCCTGCATTTGTTGCTACATTCGAATTTTACTACATTTTAGTTCGGATTTTTTTGAATGGAGTATTTCGTTCTCTTTCATTTGTTTTACTTTGGACTATGTTCAGATTTGACTTCATGACGGCAAAAATCCATTTCAAATAATTGTAAGTCAATGTATACATCGTGTAATCCATCATAAGCTCCGTTTTGGCTTAGGTTTTTTAGATCCAATATAGGATGGCTTATATTTCGCTGACCTTTTTTCGGTTTTTAATTTACCTTTTAGATTGTTAAACAATACTGGAATTGAAGTTGTTGCAATATTTGATCCAATATAGGATAAAGTTTCTGTTTCTCATTTCTCCTTTTATTGCCTGCTTTTTGATCTAAAACTATGTTGAGATTATGGTTCCTTATTTTAATTTAGTATACGGTCTCCAATTATATTGGTAATATGGCTGAATATAGTTAATGATGTTACAGTTAGGTTGGTGATATTGCATTTATGATACAAATTTTCAATATGAATTAATTTAAGTGTTTATGGACATAAGATCAAAATATTAAATTATCGGTAATATCAAATTGGGTTTCTATCGTGATTCAGACCAATTTTCTTTAGTTAGTTGCAACATTTATTTTAGAGTAGCGGCATATACCATCTTGGGTGTCTTGAAATGATGTTGATAGAAAATTGAAGTTCAGCAACACTGAAGGTTCAATGTATAATATTATTTGATAAAATCTTTAAAATGGTGTAAATAAAGAAATTATAATGTCTTCTAAACAAGAGAACATGAATCTAGGTGGAAAATACCTAACATACAAAACTTACATATGATTTAAGTGTTCATGCGGTTCTTCAACGACTTTAACGTAGTCCTTGAAATATGATTGATAATATTTACTTTTGCGTTAGTATCAAAATTTACTTGACGAAGGAGGAAAGTGTATATTAAATGTAAAACACCATTTTTTTAAACTATATATGCAAAAATGTAATTTCCATATGTTTCTTTATTTTACCCATTAAGTTCAGGTAAGTGTGATCCATTAAGTTCAGGTACGTCTTCTAAACCAGAGAACATGAATCTAGGTGGAAAATACCTAAAATAGAAAACTTACATATGAAATAAGTGTTCATGTGGTTCTCAACTAGTTTAACTTAGTCCTTGAAATATGATTGATGATGTTTAATTTTGCGTTAGCATCAAATCTTACTTGACAAAGGAGGAAAGTACATATTAAATGTAAAACACCATTTTTTTTTAAATTATATATGCAAAATTTTAACTTCAATATGTTTCTTGTTTTACCCATTAAGTTGAGGTAAGTGTGACCCATTTTATGAATTTTTTGCTTGAGTCGTTTTCTTATACTCAAGCAAGAAAATAGGAGTGAAACTTATATGAATCACAATTATTTCATTTATGGTAGTATAAAGGGGAACTTATCATTTTAGCAACCAAATAATTTATGAAATGTCAACATACTTAATAATATGCATCGTGATTTGACCAAAGATATATCAAATCAGACTTTATATTTATTCTGTGAACCTCAAAACAAAATCAAATCTCATCAATCAAAGAACACTTTTATATTCTGTTATATAGCCGTGCTTGATTGTCCATAGAGAGGATTAAATTCTTAAAAGTTGTATTATCAAGTGAATTTGTTAACTTAATTTTACTTAGCATTTCCATTCTATATTGGAATAAAATTTACAGGATAATAGACCTATTACGCAATTTTAGCATGAAGTCAAATGCTAATTGCACTTTTAGGCTGATGTAAACGCCTTGGGAAAAAGTAAATGCTAATTGCAAGGGACTGCTATAAAAGTTTCCCAAGCATTTTTCAACCATTAAATTTTGTAATTAATGCTTTTATTATAATTTTAGAAAAAGCAAACAGAAACATGAGATATTAAATGAAAGTAATAATTCTACATCAAAGAGAATTACTTATATGAGCCAAGAATGATTGAGGAGAAATTTTAGTTAACTAAAATTTTAGTATTCTAAAAAAATCAAAATTTTGTTATTAAAAAAAAGCAAATTCCAGTAAGATGGAACTAAATCTATCTCTGGTTTCAATTTTGGATTTCCTTTGTAACATGAAATAAATACAAATTAGTGTCCTTGATTATTGTTACAAATATTTATTGCTGTTAATTTATCAATAAAAATAATTAAGTATCGCAAATGTATAAAGAAATGCATTTGTAGACATATCAAATTCTAATACAGTTATCAAATAAACATTTATCAAAAAAGATTTTAGGCAGTAACAATGGACCAGAAAGCATTGAAAAAAACCCATGGAGGATGTTCAAGACCTATAACAACGAAACAACATGGAATACATCATAACTTTAGAAATAAATACATAAAACATACTTGAAGATTCATTAAAGCATGTTAAAATTAGAAACTTTTGAGCTCCATACCGCTTTAAATAGGAAGCAATTCATCTGTTTGAGTCATTAATTTTTTTGAGAAGAGAAGAGCATGCTTGAAATGATGAACGAAAATAATTGTACTACAAAATAATGGAAACAAAAATGTGATTAAAAAATTAAGAGTATGCTTGAATAACCTTTTAGTAGCTTATCATAGATAGTACACTATTAAATGAAATGATAAATGAAGAACAATCAGAGACTACAAAACAAATACATATTTCATCATTAATTTTTTTAATTTAGTTCTTTTGTCATTTAGAGAAAAAATAAAAAGAAACATGAAAGGCTTAAATGAAAACAACACATATTGATCAAGGAGAATTGAGGATATGAGATGGGAGTAACTAAGGAAATTTTAATACCTTAATTAAATATATAATTTTTGTGCTAATAGAATGGAGAGAAAAGTGGGGATAAGATTTTATAAATCCAAATAAAAAGTGAAAGATAAACATAGAGGGAATACTTATGTATTTGGGGAAACTTAAGGGCTTGAGTACACAACGAATGTTTGGAATGAAGAATTGATAATGCGCCATCAGCACCAATTTAAAATCGTAGGGAAAATTTAGAATTTTTTTTTTAAAATTTTTGGTAAACTAATTGTAAAATTTCATCCAAATGAGTGAAGGCATAGGATTTGAGCAGAGTGACAAGACGGTGCATGGAAAAAGTCAACATCACATTGACATTCTTATATAATAGATAGAAATAGCGATGACACTATAAGATGGTAGAGCAGATAAAAAGTGTAACAAAGAATTAGTGAAAAATTGATATATATATATATATATATATATAAATGCAGTATACTCCCAAATAAAAAAAAACATGCCTATAAAAGTAATCATGGAAACCGAATAAAACTTTTTAATTTTGGTCAGTATATTATCCATTTTGGTTTTACATTTTTGGTTCAATACTTTTTTGGAATTTCAACCTTAAAGCGAAGATACCATTCTATAATGTGAGTAGTATGTGCGGAAATTGAAATTACGTATCTACTTGAACTAAAAAGTTTATTTGCGAATTGTTTGATATAGTCTATATCAGGTCTTCCATAATAAGTTTTATATGAAGCAAATTCTCTATTTTTTCCCCTTTATTTTGGAATTTTACTACATTTTAGTTAGGAGATTTTTGAATGGAGCATTTTGTTCTCTTTCATTTGGTTTTGTTTGGACTATGTTCACATTTGACTTCATGACAACAAAAATCTATTTCAAATAATTGTAAGACTATATACATCGCGTAATCCATCGTAAGCTCTGTTTTGGTTTAGGTTTTTTAGATCCAATACAGGATGATTTATATTTTGCTCACCTGCTGTGGTTTTTAATTTACTTTTTAGTTTGTTAAACAATATTGGAATTGAAGCTGCTCCAATATTTGTTCCAATATAAGATAAAGTTTTGGTTTCCCTTTTCTCTTTTTATTACCTGATTTTTGATCTAAAACTATGTTGAGATTATGATTCCTTATTTTAATTTAGTATACGATCTCCAATTATATTGGTAATATGGTTGAATATAGTTAATGATGTTACAGTTAGGTTGGTGATATTACATTTATGATACAAATTTTCAATATGACTTAATTTAGGTGTTTATGGACATAAGATCAAAATATTAAATTATTGGTTATATCAAATTGGGTTCCTATCGTGATTCAGACCAATTTTCTATAGTTAGTTGCAACATTTATTTTAGAGTAACAACATATACCATCTTGGGTGTCTTGAAATGATGTTGATAGAAAATGAAGTTCAATAATACTGAAGGTTCAATGTATAATATTATTTGATAAAATCTTTAAAATGGGGTAAACAAAGAAATTATAATGTCTTCTAAACCAGAGAACATGAATCTAGGTGGAAAATACCTAAAATACAAAACTTACATATGATTTAAGTGTTCATGTAGTTCTTCAACGAGTTTAACTTAGTCCTTGAAATATGATTGATGATGTTTAATTTTGTGTTAGCATCAAAACTTACTTGACAAAGGAAGAAAGTGAATATTAAATTGTAACGGCTGGAAATTTCCGACTCCTCGAGAGTCGGAAATTCCGAGACGTTTGTGAAAGAATTTAGAAGGTGAGAAAGAAAAGATAGAACTAATAGAATAGAAGAAGAAGAAGAACATCAGAATCATCAGAGTAACACGAATCTCACAGCGGAACGAATAACATACAATATATAACATAACTTTGAAGTAAACAGTTATATATATACAATAGCACTTATCAGAGTACAACACTTACAACACAGCGGAAATAACTATAGCTATAGAATCTTGAAGTCTCCTGCTCCAAGCTCTCCATGTATATCTGTAAATCCCGACTACTTGACTGCCCGTACAAATTTAGGCACCCAAGAGTTTAGGGAAAACAACAAAGTAAACTCCGGGTCAGTCATGGGACTGGTATGAGTAAAATAGATTAAAACAGGTATAGGATATCTCATAAGACCATGCCGTGAATACGGAACGGGTTTTTCCCTTATGAGTATCTGAACAACTTTGACAAGCAATATCATTGTGATATTATAATAATGTCTAAGTACAAATAGATATCAATCTAGCAGAAACGCTTGCATCTCACGTTCTACATACATAGTAAAAATCATAAACCGCAGGGCGCTTATCGGAGAATGGATTCCAACAGACAAGGTATGGGAGCACCTTCTGAATAGTGTACTCTAGAGGTGATACACTCAGGGTTCAACAAGAACGTCTTGCAACCCGGCCACACATGACCGCTCACTCATTTAGCTTGAGTGTCGCGAATATATTGCCACCACGGTTATAGGCCATCAAACCGTCATCCGAAGATACAGAATCAAAAAGAAGTATAAATATGAATATTCCCTAGATCGGTGACAATACACCCTGCTTGGGGATGACCCAACTAGCCATGCTGCCTAGCCCAACTTTTGTTACTTCCTGGGGTGAGGCTAGAAGCTATGTCTATCTTCAGAACATCTGATCACCATTCACTTTGAATGCCACATCGTCATACCCGCCAAATCACAAATTGACTTATTCAAAAATAACACGGGTATACAGCTAAGAGAAACGAATTCCTCTGCCACCAAACGTGAATACGTTTGAACAGATCAACTTACGCGATCCATTGGATATACTCTGTCAGACCTTCTTCCATATACGTTGTCCTGGGACTGGACAAACCGAAGGCACTATTCAGTATATCCATCTTAGTCATTGTTATCTAAGACTTATACAACAGCCCTTGCACTTTACTCCGTCTTCAATTTATCTTTGGCAGATATTGCTCGCAGCGCTTATGCCAATACAGAGTGGTTCTTTGGATAATAATCCAACCGGTCTCTCCATATTAACAACGTTAAAATGGTAAAAACTTTGATAGTCTGTGATTCAACTATCAAATTAAAACATGTCGGTGTACAAACAACGATCTTATTTCCAAATGGAAATTCGATCGATCAATCATCATATGTTCATATTTCCTTATTTCATATATTTAGAAAATATATGTTATTAATCATTGGAAAACATTTCCATAGCTTATTTTCACATCACTATTATTTCGCAACTATCAGTCCCTAACTGTAACTAGTATGAGAACAATTCTCTAAGTATCAATACGGAAGGTCGAAACCAACATCAGATCGTCACTTAGAAAACCGTTCAACTTACCCTCTCCAGTCAGTTTCTGAATTTGCTTAACTCTATTTCTTAAATTCTTATCATGAAAACATTTCATTTTCTATGTTTAGAAAACATATCTGACTATATTTGGAAAACGTTTCCAAAACTCATTTACGGATTTCCAATGAACGTTGTATAAAACATCGTTACGCTGAATCCATTAATCGCTTATTACTTAACTATATTTCAAATCAACCTTTCCTATCGAACCACAACCATTCCTTTGTCAATTCTGAAGTCAATCAAGTTGGGGTATAATTACCTCTCAGACCTTAATTGAACAACGTCCTTTACTGTGAAATAGATGAAGCTCGTCACTCACTTTTTCCAATCATCTGTTTACGCAAATTCTCGGATTCAGGTTACGAATCCACTTCTTATATGACAGTGTTTGATTATAACTATAACGTTATAATCCTACTCCTACAATGTCTAACCTAAATTATAACTTTATCTCCAAACTCGAATAATTTAACAGACACCTAATTTCTAAATCAATAACTAAACCTTGATTTAAACCCTGGAAAGTAAATAGTACTTTTCCCGAATTTGCTATAATCGAATTCGATGTATAACTCTCTCTTGAGAAATCTCTATTCGATTAACTCTCCCTCGAATAACCTATATTCGATTATCCCTCTTTGAATAACTCATATTCGAAATCTCTCTCTTTCGAATAAACAATATACGATCTCTTTCTTTCGAATATGCTATATTCGAAAATCTCCTTTCGATTTACTAATCGATAACTCCTTTCGATCAAACTAAAATCGATAACTCCTTTCGATCAGACTAAAATCGATAACTCCTTTAACTCTATTCGAATAACTAATATTCGACTAACTCCTTTGGATCGACTCATTTGATTAACTCCTTCGAATAACTAATTCGAATAACTTACCTTCGAATAACCAATATTCGATTTACTCTAACTCGATTAACTTAATTCTAATCGATTTACTCCATTTCGATTCAACTTAATTCAAATCGATTAACTTAACTCAAATTGATTAACTCATTTCGAATAACTAAATTCGATTAACTCTTTTAACTTTTCTCGAATAACTATATTCGATTAACGCCTTCTTTCGAATAACTATATTCAGTTAACTCTTCGACTAACTCCTTTGGATTAACTAACTTCGAATAACTCCTTTGGATTACTAACTTCGAATAACTCCTTTGGATTAACTAACTTCAAATAACTCCTTTGAATTACTAACTTCGAATAACTCCTTTGGATTACTCTTCGACTAACTCCTTCGGATTAACTAACTTCGGATAACTCCTTTGGATTAACTCTTCGACTAACTCCTTCGGATTAACTCATCGATTAACTCCTTCGGATTAACTAACTTCGAATAACTCCTTTGGATTAACTCTTCGACTAACTCCTTCGGATTAACTCTTCGATTAACTCCTTCGGATTAACTAACTTCGAATAACTCCTTTGGATTAACTAACTTCGAATAACTCCTTTGGATTAACTAACTTCGAATAACCAATATTCGATAACTACTCTTTGAATAAATAATATTTGGTAACTCTTCTCAAATGAATACATTTGATTTCTCCATTCGAATAAACTATATTCGATTACTCTTCTCTCGAATACACTATATTCGATAACTCTACTTCGGATAACTCTAACTGATCAACTCTAACTGGTTAACTCAACTGGTTAACTCAACTGGTTAACTCTAACAGATTAACTCTAACTGGTTAACTCTAACTGGTCAACTCAACTGGTTTAACCTAACTGGTTAACTCAACTGGTTAACTCAACTGGTTAACTCTAACAGATTAACTCTAACTGGTCAACTCTAACTGGTCAACTCAACTGGTTTAACCTAACTGGTTAACTCAACTGGTTAACTCAACTGGTTAACTCTAATAGATTAACTCTAACTGGTTAACTCTAACTGGTCAACTCAACTGGTTTAACCTAACTGGTTAACTCAACTGGTTAACTCAACTGGTTAACTCTAATAGATTAACTCTAACTGGTCAACTCTAACTGGTCAACTCTAACTGGTCAACTCTAACTGGTTAACTCTAACTGGTTTAACCTAACTGGTTAACTCGTCTCGATTAACTGAACTAATCCACTTAGTTTAACTTAGCTAATTCATGTTGATTAACTCTAGCCGATTCACTTAGTTTAAATCAACTAATTTCCTTCGATTAACCACTTAGTTAACTTAACTAATTCACTTTGATTAACCACTTAGTTTAACTTAACTAATTCACATCGATTAATCCTTTAGTTTAACTTAACTAATCCACATCGATTAATCATTTAGTTTAACTTAACAAATTCACTTTGATTAATCATTTAGTTTAACTTAACTAATTTACTTTGGTTAACTTAACCAATTACTCTGATTAACTCGACTGACTCGCTTTGGTTAACCTAACCAATTACTTTGTTTAATCCTTTATACTCGATTAACAAATATTTCTCCTTTATACTTGATTAACCAATATTTTCCTTTATACTCAAAATCCCCTTTTCTTTAAAATATAAAATCCATCGATTTTATATAAATAAATTGTTTTCAAATTATAGTTTGAAAATCTCTTTTCTATATCCTGGTATTTCTTATGGTTTTTAACACATCATCTAACAACGATGAATATCGTCCAACCACACATAATCACAATAGATTATATATATCACATTTATATATCACAATACATAAATTACAGTAAAAATAACTGTTGAGGAATCCAGTTGGATTCCTCCAACCTGTTTCCCTGCACCACAGATGTTAGACAACACTAGTATAATATTCTGATAAGCAGAATCAGCATATAAATATTTATCGGTTTATATTTATATATATATATATATTCCACTAACTGACTAGCAGTTCAATCAAACAGTCAACACACAGTCAAACAGACAATAGTTAACAGTTCTAAGAATACACTGTAAAAATAGAACTATTTAGAGTTGGTGAGTTTTACTCACATTGGACGATCATCGTCAATGACGATAACCATCGCTTGATTCAGACAATTTATTTTGCTATAAATTGCGATGGACTCCAATCGACTCGCGGTCAGTTTCATTGTGGAGTGCTCGTCCATACGATCCCAAGGCAACTCACGGTTCGTTAATCTGATATCGTATGAGATAGTTATCACATTATGAAGTTAACACACATTTAAGATTAAATTAAAACTTTAATTAAATCGATTTGGGCCTTTACCCTTATGACTTGGCCCATTACCTTCCTATAAACCCACACCCGCTTGAATTACTTTCTTCCCCAAAACAACAGAACCCGTCGCTCCTCCTTATCTCAGTTTGACCGCGACTTTGACCCTCCGTACCACCTCCTCCGGTCATCAACCTTTGGCGCCACCTCCACCAATTGAACCAGCATCAAAATCCGAACCTGCTCAACCCCATTTCTTCCAGCTCGCGCCCCCCCATCTATTTCCGTCGAACCCCTGACGGCTCCAGGTTGCGACGACAATCACCACCAATTCAGCTAAAACTCGCCCCTCAAATGCTAAACGACCCTACAAATCCAATGCTCATACCAAGTACGCGGATTAGTGTCTCCATTTCAAGTGATTTCGAACTCTAGTTCTCAGCATACACGCTGGAAATTCCACCGCGAAGAAAACAGCGTCGAACTCCACTTGAGTTACACCGGATGATAGAGAACTTCAATCTGAATCTATCAATATATATTTTGTGGTTTATTGATTTTGTTTTCAATTGATTTTGATTTTTGTTTGTGGGAAAATCTCACTGTAAACACCCAGTGCGGTGATATATAGTTGTAGGGGTGGTTGGTTTCATTTGTGGTTGAGAAGGGATGGACTTGGCTTGTCTTAGATCAGACAAAGTATTGGCTATTTTAATTTATTTATTTTATTGATCTTATATAGTGTATTTGTCTTCTAAAAATCACTGCGAACACATACGACGCCTAAAGATCATGAAAACTGACACGCTGATAGAATTTGACATTACGGTCCCAACGAAACTGGTTTCGTCAAATTCCGACTTCGTCTGCTCATACAGCGTATTTTTAACCGTCGAAATACTGATTGTTTTTCACTCTAAAAATCCGTACGGCCACCCAGTGACTCTAAAAATCACGAAACTTGGAATCTAACAACTATTTGACCTTGCGGATCCAACAAAACTGGTTTCGTCGAATTCCGACTTCGTTTGCAAAAGTGGCTATTTTTAACGCTCTAAATAGTCTATTTAAATATATAAATATATTTAAATAAAATTAAATTAGTTATCTAAAATTAATTATTATCGTCTATATTCACAGTGGCATACCATACAGCTCCAGAATATTCCTGCATATATTTACAGCTCGATATTACATCGTCAGAGTTATATCGATGGTCGATTTCTATTTAAATTCTTATTTAAGATATATTTAAATCGTTATGGTCAGGGCGCTGCATCTTTGAGAATTTGATTTGGACATAACTCAAAATCTACATGACGAAATCCCGATCTCTCTCTTCCACTAGAAAGATATACTCCACCAGCTCCACACGTTTCTTGTTTCACAGAAATCCGGCTTATAACGAATCTTGTATCCTCAGTTGAAGTTCAAATCGCCAAACAGCGAACTGCCGCGTCGTTACGGGCTTGATTATAATTATTATTATAATTTATCTGTTCAACTATCGTTTATTTAATCTATTCGTTATTTAAATAATTAAATAACTTAATTATTATACCTTTCAAAACACGCCATTACAGACTTCCCCCCTTAAAATAATTTCGTCCTCGAAATTGCTAAGTTAGAGGACGACCCTATCTATTGGAACTCCTAAGATTTGTTTACTTCCCAACTTCAGTTTCAACTGAACCAATTAATATCGACTAAATATTAATTCCTTCCGATTAACTAAAATTTCAAAATTTTGAAAATTTTCTAACACTTTAAATTTTCGAAAAATTTCGCCATAACCTCCTTTGTACAGCCCTATCGGTAAAACCCCAACTCGCCTCTCTAGGCCTTCCCCAACCCAAAAGAAAATCAAACAGCCAAGCGGCTTGCCAATTCGGCTCATAAATCCCATGCTTATATCAAAAAACAAACTTGTACCTTTTTGTCGGGCATATCAACTCTTATCACTTTCACCTGTTATCAACCCAACATATACTAATGTCATCTCAACAAATTCTCCAATCTGTTTTTATCCATAAATCCAACCATTTGTTTATACCCGAGTCTAATTCAATTTCAAACCAACGTTACATTCCAAACTCTTAACCCGTCAACTTAATTCCAATCCAGATTATTCTCTAACCAAATCCCGATTTATTTAACTTGGTTCAAGTTAAATTTTAATCTACTTATTTGTTTTTACCATCTTGATTCATTTAACTTAACAAGTTAAATTTTAAATTTCAAGATTTAAATTCCTGGGTTTTATTTCAAATCAATTTCAAATCCTAACACCAATTCAAAACTTTTGAATTTCTAAACAACTTGTTTTCCTCAACACCATTTGAAAACAAAACCATTGGTAGTAATCCGCCACTTAGAAACTCGAAAATTACACCGACGATGTAACGATCCATCCTCGGAATTATTTTCCAGTCATCCAGGTGAGTTAGATACTATATTTATTTCTAATTGAAAAACATTTTCAAAATCTCCCAGGAACTTAAAATTTCCTTATTTTAATTCCAAATTTTGATTTAAATTCAGATTTACTCATCTGATTTCACTCATATGAATTCTAGTTGGTTATGTATAACCATTTCACTATATAATCTTGCTCGATTATGATTACAACCAATACATCTAATATATTATAATTTTGATATACATATATATACCTCTATATCAAAATATACTTTGGGTAAAGTTAAATTCACTTACCCTCTTTCAAAACATATCGTGACGATCCATCGTATTCAAGTGTTTATTTACTCCTACCGATACAGTGGATCAAACTGATCGACCAGAACTCATAAACAACTCAGCCAGTGAATCTCCACAATATAAAACCATTTTATATTGTATAACATATACGCACTCATATAAATACACTCAATCTCAGCCTAGGGTATTTCTAACCCTATCTCTACCGAGTCACGCCACAGAGCCAAGTAATTCTAAACCTGGCTCTGATACCAACTGTAACGGCTGGAAATTTCCGACTCCTCGAGAGTCGGAAATTCCGAGACGTTAGTGAAAGAATTTAGAAGGTGAGAAAGAAAAGATAGAACTAATAGAATAGAAGAAGAAGAAGAACATCAGAATCATCAGAGTAACACGAATCTCACAGCGAAACGAATAACATACAATATATAACATAACTTTGAAGTAAACAGTTATATATATACAATAGCACTTATCAGAGTACAACACTTACAACACAGCGGAAATAACTATAGCTATAGAATCTTGAAGTCTCCTGCTCCAAGCTCTCCATGTATATCTGTAAATCCCGACTACTTGACTTCCCGTACAAATTTAGGCACCCAAGAGTTTAGGGAAAACAACAAAGTAAACTCCGGGTCAGTCATGGGACTGGTATGAGTAAAATAGATTAAAACAGGTATAGGATATCTCATAAGACCACGCCGTGAATACGGAACGGGTTTTTCCCTTATGAGTATCTGAACAACTTTGACAAGCAATATCATTGTGATATTATAATAATGTCTAAGTACAAATAGATATCAATCTAGCAGAAACGCTTGCATCTCACGTTCTACATACATAGTAAAAATCATAAACCGCAGGGCGCTTATCGGAGAATGGATTCCAACAGACAAGGTATGGGAGCACCTTCTGAATAGTGTACTCTAGAGGTGATACACTCAGGGTTCAACAAGAACGTCTTGCAACCCGGCCACACATGACCGCTCACTCATTTAGCTTGAGTGTCGCGAATATATTGCCACCACGGTTATAGGCCATCAAACCGTCATCCGAAGATACAGAATCAAAAAGAAGTATAAATATGAATATTCCCTAGATCGGTGACAATACACCCTGCTTGGGGATGACCCAACTAGCCATGCTGCCTAGCCCAACTTTTGTTACTTCCTGGGGTGAGGCTAGAAGCTATGTCTATCTTCAGAACATCTGATCACCATTCACTTTGAATGCCACATCGTCATACCCGCCAAATCACAAATTGACTTATTCAAAAATAACACGGGTATACAGCTAAGAGAAACGAATTCCTCTGCCACCAAACGTGAATACGTTTGAACAGATCAACTTACGCGATCCATTGGATATACTCTGTCAGACCTTCTTCCATATACGTTGTCCTGGGACTGGACAAACCGAAGGCACTATTCAGTATATCCATCTTAGTCATTGTTATCTAAGACTTATACAACAGCCCTTGCACTTTACTCCGTCTTCAATTTATCTTTGGCAGATATTGCTCGCAGCGCTTATGCCAATACAGAGTGGTTCTTTGGATAATAATCCAACCGGTCTCTCCATATTAACAACGTTAAAATGGTAAAAACTTTGATAGTCTGTGATTCAACTATCAAATTAAAACATGTCGGTGTACAAACAACGATCTTATTTCCAAATGGAAATTCGATCGATCAATCATCATATGTTCATATTTCCTTATTTCATATATTTAGAAAATATATGTTATTAATCATTGGAAAACATTTCCATAGCTTATTTTCACATCACTATTATTTCGCAACTATCAGTCCCTAACTGTAACTAGTATGAGAACAATTCTCTAAGTATCAATACGGAAGGTCGAAACCAACATCAGATCGTCACTTAGAAAACCGTTCAACTTACCCTCTCCAGTCAGTTTCTGAATTTGCTTAACTCTATTTCTTAAATTCTTATCATGAAAACATTTCATTTTCTATGTTTAGAAAACATATCTGACTATATTTGGAAAACGTTTCCAAAACTCATTTACGGATTTCCAATGAACGTTGTATAAAACATCGTTACGCTGAATCCATTAATCGCTTATTACTTAACTATATTTCAAATCAACCTTTCCTATCGAACCACAACCATTCCTTTGTCAATTCTGAAGTCAATCAAGTTGGGGTATAATTACCTCTCAGACCTTAATTGAACAACGTCCTTTACTGTGAAATAGATGAAGCTCGTCACTCACTTTTTCCAATCATCTGTTTACGCAAATTCTCGGATTCAGGTTACGAATCCACTTCTTATATGACAGTGTTTGATTATAACTATAACGTTATAATCCTACTCCTACAATGTCTAACCTAAATTATAACTTTATCTCCTAACTCGAATAATTTAACAGACACCTAATTTCTAAATCAATAACTAAACCTTGATTTAAACCCTGGAAAGTAAATAGTACTTTTCCCGAATTTGCTATAATCGAATTCGATGTATAACTCTCTCTCGAGAAATCTCTATTCGATTAACTCTCCCTCGAATAACCTATATTCGATTATCCCTCTTCGAATAACTCATATTCGAAATCTCTCTCTTTCGAATAAACAATATACGATCTCTTTCTTTCGAATATGCTATATTCGAAAATCTCCTTTCGATTTACTAATCGATAACTCCTTTCGATCAAACTAAAATCGATAACTTCTTTCGATCAGACTAAAATCGATAACTCCTTTAACTCTATTCGAATAACTAATATTCGACTAACTCCTTTGGATCGACTCATTTGATTAACTCCTTCGAATAACTAATTCGAATAACTTACCTTCGAATAACCAATATTCGATTTACTCTAACTCGATTAACTTAATTCTAATCGATTTACTCCATTTCGATTCAACTTAATTCAAATCGATTAACTTAACTCAAATTGATTAACTCATTTCGAATAACTAAATTCGATTAACTCTTTTAACTTTTCTCGAATAACTATATTCGATTAACGCCTTCTTTCGAATAACTATATTCAGTTAACTCTTCGACTAACTCCTTTGGATTAACTAACTTCGAATAACTCCTTTGGATTACTAACTTCGAATAACTCCTTTGGATTAACTAACTTCAAATAACTCCTTTGAATTACTAACTTCGAATAACTCCTTTGGATTACTCTTCGACTAACTCCTTCGGATTAACTAACTTCGGATAACTCCTTTTTATTAACTCTTCGACTAACTCCTTCGGATTAACTCATCGATTAACTCCTTCGGATTAACTAACTTCGAATAACTCCTTTGGATTAACTCTTCGACTAACTCCTTCGGATTAACTCTTCGATTAACTCCTTCGGATTAACTAACTTCGAATAACTCCTTTGGATTAACTAACTTCGAATAACTCCTTTGGATTAACTAACTTCGAATAACCAATATTCGATAACTACTCTTTGAATAAATAATATTTGGTAACTCTTCTCAAATGAATACATTTGATTTCTCCATTCGAATAAACTATATTCGATTACTCTTCTCTCGAATACACTATATTCGATAACTCTACTTCGGATAACTCTAACTGATCAACTCTAACTGGTTAACTCAACTGGTTAACTCAACTGGTTAACTCTAACAGATTAACTCTAACTGGTTAACTCTAACTGGTCAACTCAACTGGTTTAACCTAACTGGTTAACTCAACTGGTTAACTCAACTGGTTAACTCTAACAGATTAACTCTAACTGGTCAACTCTAACTGGTCAACTCAACTGGTTTAACCTAACTGGTTAACTCAACTGGTTAACTCAACTGGTTAACTCTAATAGATTAACTCTAACTGGTTAACTCTAACTGGTCAACTCAACTGGTTTAACCTAACTGGTTAACTCAACTGGTTAACTCAACTGGTTAACTCTAATAGATTAACTCTAACTGGTTAACTCTAACTGGTCAACTCTAACTGGTCAACTCTAACTGGTTAACTCTAACTGGTTTAACCTAACTGGTTAACTCGTCTCGATTAACTGAACTAATCCACTTAGTTTAACTTAGCTAATTCACATTGATTAACTCTAGCCGATTCACTTAGTTTAAATCAACTAATTTCCTTCGATTAACCACTTAGTTAACTTAACTAATTCACTTTGATTAACCACTTAGTTTAACTTAACTAATTCACATCGATTAATCCTTTAGTTTAACTTAACTAATCCACATCGATTAATCATTTAGTTTAACTTAACAAATTCACTTTGATTAATCATTTAGTTTAACTTAACTAATTTACTTTGGTTAACTTAACCAATTACTCTGATTAACTCGACTGACTCGCTTTGGTTAACCTAACCAATTACTTTGTTTAATCCTTTATACTCGATTAACAAATATTTCTCCTTTATACTTGATTAACCAATATTTTCCTTTATACTCAAAATCCCCTTTTCTTTAAAATATAAAATCCATCGATTTTATATAAATAAATTATTTTCAAATTATAGTTTGAAAATCTCTTTTCTATATCCTGGTATTTCTTATGGTTTTTAACACATCATCTAACAACGATGAATATCGTCCAACCACACATAATCACAATAGATTATATATATCACATTTATATATCACAATACATAAATTACAGTAAAAATAACTGTTGAGGAATCCAGTTGGATTCCTCCAACCTGTTTCCCTGCACCACAGATGTTAGACAACACTGGTATAATATTCTGATAAGCAGAATCAGCATATAAATATTTATCGGTTTATATTTATATATATATATATATATATATATTCCACTAACTGACTAGCAGTTCAATCAAACAGTCAACACACAGTCAAACAGACAATAGTTAACAGTTCTAAGAATACACTGTAAAAATAGAACTATTTAGAGTTGGTGAGTTTTACTCACATTGGACGATCATCGTCAATGACGATAACCATCGCTTGATTCAGACAATTTATTTTGCTATAAATTGCGACGGACTCCAATCGACTCGCGGTCAGTTTCATTGTGGAGTGCTCGTCCATACGATCCCAACGCAACTCACGGTTCGTTAATCTGATATCGTATGAGATAGTTATCACATTATGAAGTTAACACACATTTAAGATTAAATTAAAACTTTAATTAAATCGATTTGGGCCTTTACCCTTATGACTTGGCCCATTACCTTCCTATAAACCCACACCCGCTTGAATTACTTTCTTCCCCAAAACAACAGAACCCGTCGCTCCTCCTTATCTCAGTTTGACCGCGACTTTGACCCTCCGTACCACCTCCTCCGGTCATCAACCTTTGGCGCCACCTCCACCAATTGAACCAGCATCAAAATCCGAACCTGCTCAACCCCATTTCTTCCAGCTCGCGCCCCCCCATCTATTTCCGTCGAACCCCTGACGGCTCCAGGTTGCGACGACAACCACCACCAATTCAGCTAAAACTCGCCCCTCAAATGCTAAACGACCCTACAAATCCAATGCTCATACCAAGTACGCGGATTAGTGTCTCCATTTCAAGTGATTTCGAACCCTAGTTCTCAGCATACACGCTGGAAATTCCACCGCGAAGAAAACAGCGTCGAACTCCACTTGAGTTACACCGGATGATAGAGAACTTCAATCTGAATCTATCAATATATATTTTGTGGTTTATTGATTTTGTTTTCAATTGATTTTGATTTTTGTTTGTGGGAAAATATCACTGTAAACACCCAGTGCGGTGATATATAGTTGTAGGGGTGGTTGGTTTCATTTGTGGTTGAGAAGGGATGGACTTGGCTTGTCTTAGATCAGACAAAGTATTGGCTATTTTAATTTATTTATTTTATTGATCTTATATAGTGTATTTGTCTTCTAAAAATCACTGCGAACACATACGACGCCTAAAGATCATGAAAACTGACACGCTGATAGAATTTGACATTACGGTCCCAACGAAACTGGTTTCGTCAAATTCCGACTCCGTCTGCTCATACAGCGTATTTTTAACCGTCGAAATACTGATTGTTTTTCACTCTAAAAATCCGTACGGCCACCCAGTGACTCTAAAAATCACGAAACTTGGAATCTAACAACTATTTGACCTTGCGGATCCAACAAAACTGGTTTCGTCGAATTCCGACTTCGTTTGCAAAAGTGGCTATTTTTAACGCTCTAAATAGTCTATTTAAATATATAAATATATTTAAATAAAATTAAATTAATTATCTAAAATTAATTATTATCGTCTATATTCACAGTGGCATACCATACAGCTCCAGAATATTCCTGTATATATTTACAGCTCGATATTACATCGTCAGAGTTATATCGATGGTCGATTTCTATTTAAATTCTTATTTAAGATATATTTAAATCGTTATGGTCAGGGCGCTGCATTTTGAGAATTTGATTTGGACATAACTCAAAATCTACATGACGAAATCCCGATCTCTCTCTTCCACTAGAAAGATATACTCCACCAGCTCCACACGTTTCTTGTTTCACAGAAATCCGGCTTATAACGAATCTTGTATCCTCAGTTGAAGTTCAAATCGCCAAACAGCGAACTGCCGCGTCGTTACGGGCTTGATTATAATTATTATTATAATTTATCTGTTCAACTATCGTTTATTTAATCTATTCGTTATTTAAATAATTAAATAACTTAATTATTATACCTTTCAAAACGCGCCATTACATAAATGTAAAACACCATTTTTTATAACTATATATATGCAAAAATTTAACTTCGATATGTTTCTTTATTTTACACATTAAGTTCAGGTAAGTGTAATCCATTAAGTTTAGGTAAGTCTTCTAAACCAGAGAACACGAATCTAGGTGGAAAATACCTAAAAAAACAAAACTTACATATGATTTAAGTGTTCATGTGGTTCTTCAACGAGTTTAACTTAGTCCTTGAAATATGTTTGATGATGTTTAATTTTGCGTTAGCATCAAATCTTACTTGGCAAAGGAGGAAAGTATATATTAAATGTAAAACACCATTTTTTAAAAACTATATATGCAAAAATTTAACTTCAATATGTTTCTTTATTTTACCCGTTAAGTTCAGGTAAGTGTGACCAATTTTATGAATTTTCTGCCCGAGTCGTTTTCTTATACTCAAGCAAGAGAATAGGAGTGGAACTTACATGAACCACAATTATTTCATTTACGGTAGTATAAAGGGGAACTTATCATTTTAGCAACCAAATAATTTATGAAATGTCAACATGGTTAATAATGTGCATCATGATTTAACCAAAGATATATCAAATCAGACTTTAAATTTATTCCGTGAACCTCAAAACAAAATCAAATCTCATCAGTCAAATAACAATATTCTATTCTGTTATATAGTTATGCTCGATTGTCCAAAGAGAGAATTAAACTCTTAAAAGTTGTATTATCAAGTGAATTTGTTAACTTGACGTATTTATGATCAAATTTGTTAACTTAAGTTTTCTTAGCATTTCCATTCTATCTTGGAATTAAATTTACAGGATAATAGACCTATTATGCAATTTTAGCATGAAGTCAAACGCTAATTGCAATTCTAGGCGGATGGAAACTCCTTGGGAAAAAGTAAATGTATGATTCACTGTCGACCACTTCCTAAGTATTTAATGGAGTTGAATTGAATATTTCCAACACATGCTTTTATAAAAACATGTAGATTATGAACTGTTTAAAAACTAAATGGTACAATGTGTACTATATGTGAATAAGTTGCTTTTTCTATTGGTTGAAGAGGATTAGCTAATACTCTAGGGCTGATTTTGTTTTAGAGGATGTTTATTAAATAGCGGTTTATACCCATCATGTAAGGCAAACATTTAGGACATCAAAGATTACACATGAAAGAGATTTAGCCAAACTAAAGAGATAAAAAATAGCTTCCCTAAGGGGTTAATGCTTCTTTAAGAAAGAAAATTTTGATTGTTTTCTCTATTTAGTTCAATATTTAAATTGGACAATAGTTAGTAAATATACATTTGACTTTGTGCTGTACTTTGGATACAAT
This sequence comes from Allium sativum, assembly GCA_030737875.1. NCBI lineage: Eukaryota > Viridiplantae > Streptophyta > Magnoliopsida > Asparagales > Amaryllidaceae > Allium > Allium sativum. The sequence continues at coordinate 441,229,060 of CM060912.1, forward strand.
ATGCTGGGAGGAGTCACACCTAATAGAACATATAACCGTCTACAAACAAAGCTTTATCTTAAATACATTGAAAATATTGAAATTTGAAATGTGTGTAGTGATCACATAGAAAATGTATATAGCTTCACCAAGTAAATTTTGCAGATTTTTTACATCTGCAGACCATAATTCATATAAACCCCAGAAATAAATAAATATATATATATATATATATATTGTATGCACATCACTCATATTTGAGTTTGTCTATGGTTATGTTTCATTTGCTATACATGTTCCTATTTGATTATTTTCCCATTTTTATTTCAAGCTATACATGTTCCTGAACTTACATATCCAAATTAATCTTACCTTTTTATATCTCACTTTTGCAACTGTTATGTTTTTTTGGTTGTACACGTTCTTATTGGATAATAAACTAGACAGTTTTAAAATTTATTTATTAGTATTACCCTAAATCCAATGGCATGTCAATGATTGTTGGCATCCTATCTGATTTAAGTTACCAATTTTTATTTCAAGCCTGTACAGTAAAAAAAAAAATCAAAAATTAGAAGACTGAAGATTTGGATCTCCTGAGCATGAATTTAATTATGTTTAAGGGATTACTAAAGGCCACATGTTACCGCTAACTCATTCCTATATAAAATTAATACTAACTTAATGATTACTAAAGGTCACACGTTGCCACTACCTCATTTCTGTATAAAAACAATAGTAACTTAATTTTCCACTATTATAAAACATCACCCGAAAAACACTTTCCGAATATTATCTCTATAGCATACGTGAAAATCTTTAACTAATTTCTTATTAACTGTTCCTTGAAAATGTTGCAATTTTATCTACCATGATGCATTTGGTAGTAGACATTGAACACACATTTCCCAACTTGCTTACCCTTAACACCATTGGTGCATTAGTAAAAGTGCGCATAGGCAGGATGTGGGCTAGAGTCAGCATAAGAATTAATGATATTTTGGTTCAACTTGTAATTTTTCCATAGAGAAGAATGTTTGGTCAATGTACACGTTTCATCCACTAAATAATGTTGCATGTTTATGTACTTTTTTTCAGTGGGGCATATGATGTCATTATATTGTCCATACTGCTTCTCCCTTCCTTAAAGAAAACAAATATTCACTGTAAATATGAAGAATTATTACATTTAATATAAGTGAGCTTCGTATATTATGGATTACGAGTGGAAACCCGTGCGATGCACGGAAGCATAAACTTTCAAGTGTTGTAGTTTGCATTTATGAATAAGGTATGAGAACGTGTTGTATGGTAGTGAGAAATATAATGTAAATGATACATGTATTTGTTAGGATTCAAACGTAGACATTAAATTTTCCAGTAAGTAAATGATTCATGTATAGCTAGTGGCTACAGTTTGGACATGGTGTAAACTGTATCAAATTTCATGTATCTCTATTCAATTGATGAAAAGATGTATATATGAAATGATGAATCAAACAACCATGTATGTGTTAATTTGCATTGATTGAACACAGTGAGCATATAAATATGAGTACGAAATTGAAAAAAGCATATGCATAGAAATAATAGGTTATGTCATACGAAATTAACCACACCATAACAAAGTGAACAGTAGTTATCAACCAAAATGATTGAAATAAAAGAGCAATTAGTAGTAAAAAAATAGCATTCTTAAGATGGAGATTAAAAACTATAGTAGTTAAAAAGTCAGCATAGTTCAAGATGGTGTATGGTGGCATCATAACATGCAACGTGCAACAGTATAAATATCAGTGTGCATTAAATACGTCTATTTGCAAATCAAACAGTAAATATCCTCTTATAAGAAAATACCAACGTTACTATATAAGCAAGAGTATGAATATCGGTGTGCATTAAATATATCTTACATTAATCTTTCTGAACAACGAAAGATATGTTGGAACTATGATTGAAAAAATAACAGTTCATAACAATTATTCTAAAACCAAAGTGAAAAGGTTAATCTTATAAACCATGCAATAATCATATATAATGCCTAATTAATAATGTTGACAAAATAAAATCAGCTTCAACAAAATTAGATTTGTTGGCAAATATAAATAACAGGTCAATTGTAACAACCCGAAAAATCTAAACCAGCTTAAAAATTTTATTTTGGCAATTTCAATGAATTTTGAATATTTAAAATGAATTATTTTAAATAATATCAACGAGAAATTTATTTTGAATTGAATTCGAATGTATATATTTATATACGTCGTCGTTAGAATATAAATATTTATTTATATATAAAAAAGGAATTGAAAATGGCGCGGTAGTTCGATAATTCGATTTCAAACTTCAAATGAATGTACAGGATTCAAAATAAACCGGATTTTAGTGAAATCAAAAATATCAGAATCTATTTGAGAATATCTTTCCAACGAATCCGAAAAATCGAAATTTCATAGAGGGAATCAAAAGAAATGTCTAGTTGAAATTTCAGAATAGTCGTTATGGAATTCTGGCCCTTAAAAATGGAAATTTTGCAAACGACCTCGGATTTCGACGGAACCACTTTTGTTGGATCCGTGATGTCAAATTATTGCTAGGTTTCAAAATTCATAATTTTTCGAATCAATATGTGAGCATGGCAAAGGAAAACGCGTTTGACCGGTTTAAGTTGATTTTAATCGACTGGGAAATGACCATTTTTCAAACGGTCTCAGAATTCGACGAAACTAGTTTTGTTAGGACCGTATCGTTAATACGAAGCTAGAAAATATTTTTTGTGAATTTTTAGAGACTTTATGTGGCCCCAGTAAATTGAAATACGCGTTCAAATTCAATATATAGAGTTATATTTTGATTTTGACGAAAATTGATCGAAACAGTCGAATTGGCCTACGATACATATCCCATTGTGTTCCGAATGGGGGTAATTAGTTATGGACGACAGGCGGTGGGCCTCGTTTTGAGATCGAATAAAAAGTCAACCTTTTGAAAATTAAAATAGAATAAAATATTAAATTATATAATATACCCTCACTAACTCTCTCTCTCTCCTCGATTTAGAACCCCCCCCCCCCCCCCCCGGTCGGATCTAGAAGCCGGCGCACCCCCCCCCCTCTGACGAGCACGCGAGCACCTGACCCCCCTTACCTCGAGCGACGCGCCAACGAACCCCCTTCCAATTTGAGCTATGAGTTTCCTTCTTCTTCTTTAATTTATTATTTTAATTTGTTTTGAAAAGCATTGATTTTATAGACATATTATTAGCATGATAATAAAAGAAAAAATGGAATTTATTTATATAAAGAGCAGATTTTTTATTTATAAAAAGATTACATTTTTATAAATGTAAAGATTTAATTTTTATTATGAAGTAGCGAAGGAAAGATTTGATTTTTAATTAGATAAAAATATGATTTTTATACAGTAGGGATAACAAAGATATGATTTTTATGTAGTTGAAATATTAAAAATATAATCTTTATATTACAGAAAGGTTAAAAATATGATTTTTATTAGGTGTATAGAATAAAAATATGATTTTTATATCATATAACTAGTAAAAATTTGATCTTTATATAGTAGTGAGAATAAAAATATGATTTTTATTATATGTATGTTGAAATAAAAATGTGATTTTTATAGCGTTGAAATAAAAACGTGATTTTTATTATAAACAGCGTGAATAAGAGTGCGATGGAATTGACCGACAGCAAAACAGAATCCAGACCATTCAGAAGTAAAGAATGGAGGAGTGGAACCCACGGTGAGAACTCCTCACTTTAATTTTCTTTTCTAGTTATAAATATATACTAGGATGCAGACGGTGTTTAGTAGCACCCGACACCCGTCGTCCATAGACCATGGACGACTTGTTTGTTTGATTGATGTGTTGTGAAAATTGTTTGTGATGTTGATGTGAAATAGATAATTAAATATATTCATGTGTTGAAATAAATTAATTATCGTTAAAAATATAATTTTTAACATGAATATGAATATAGTGAATGTGAACAAATAAATATTCATTTACAAACCGGACGGTTTGTTTATGTACACCCATTTGAAGGATATTGATTGGGACGATAAATTTTACACATCGCCCAACTGCACCAATAAAAATATGTGTTTGTTGATTTGAAACCCCACACGGGTGTTGGGATGATATTTGGTGTACACTAATCCCATTTATTTAATAGTATGTCGATCGATAGGTCGACAGACTATGTAAGCGTTAATTATTTATATTTAATGCTTATGCAATTGTGTGGTGCACTTTGGATGACAGATGATTGTTTATCGTTGCTATTATATACATGTGTTGTATGGAATCTATATAATTAACATTATATGGTAATTGATTGGGCCTCATTCCAATTGGGAAAATAAAGAATATTAGAATATAAAAATAGTCATGTGTTGACGAAGCTCATGTGTTGAGAATATTCATGTGTTGAAACTATTCATGTGTTGAGTAAAATATTTTAACAATAAAATTTACATCTTTATCATATTTAAAATTAGAAACTACTTCACGGTGGAGTCTGATTAAAAATCAAACGATAGATACCATAATTTTATAAAATATATTACATAACAAAAATAGTCATGTGTTGATAGTACTCATGTGTTGAGATTAGTCATGTGTTGAAAGAAATATAGATTCATGTGTTGAATAGAATACATATTCATTTGTTGAATAGAATAACGAATTTATTGAAATATATAAAGCCGTATTGATTAGAGTTGCGCTATTTTGACGTGAACGATATTTATATTGATTATATTCGTTTTTATAATGAATATAGAAAAAGAAGTGATTTCAAAATATAATGTTTTGAAAATATTATCATTTGTATAGTAATGATATGAAATATTCAATTTTGATTTGAAATTGAATATAGAGTTGAAATGGTTTTGAAAACGAATTTAAAACGATTTATAAAATACGTTTTAAAAGGAAATCGACGAAATATATAATATATATATATATATATATATTATATATATATATATATATAATGGCCTGAATAGAACGGGCCGCGCCGCGGCATTTCGTGAATTTCGACCATTGACTTCGAATTGACATTGCGGGAGATCCGACGGTCGGATTCTCCTAAAACCAGAACCGTTGGGTTCGTATCGAGAAGAGCTTTCCAACGAATATTAGAAGTTTGAAATCTAACGGTTGGATTTGGAATTATGTCCAAATCAAATTTGGAAAAGGTCGCTATAAGTGCAGTTCGATGGCCGTTGATGGAAATCGACTGTACGGGCCTTGATAAAATTAATAAAAATATTAATAATTTATGTAAAATCATAATATGTGAATTGGAAAGAACTGGGATGAAAAATTTCCATATTGGAAAAGATAAAAATAGATTTTTATCAAAATGAACTAGTTTTGAATTAGAATTAGAATTAAAACCAATTTATTTTTGAGATAAATAAATTGAATTTGAATTGGTTTTGAAAATAATCAGAATTTCCAATACGTGAATTGGACTGGATTTGAATCGAAATTGTCTTCGGAATATTTCGATGTTGGATTTTGTGATTATACAAATATGGTTATGGGAATTTGAAAGATATATTGTATATCATTATTTCCAATACGATATTTGTTGGTTTCAGAATTTGATATTGAATATAAGCCGGTATATTTTCTATTCAAAGCCTTGTATTTAATATCAAATGTGATTTGGGTTTGTCGTGAATCGTGTTTTAGGTGACATTGGTTCTTTAACCCAGTTAAAGACAGGATATTGATTTTTGAGAAGATTAAAACTAAGTGGAGTTTTAATGAATCTTTAATTAGATTACAATAAATTATCAAATTTGGAAAATGATCGAGAATGGAGTATCACCAGTTTTGCTCCAGAGCGATAGTTAAATCTTTAATTAGATTCGAACGTGAAATGGTAATTAATTTTACCGATAACACCGTGGTGTTAGATATGGAGTATTACCAGTTTTGCTCCAAGGGATGAATAGGTTGGGATTGGGAAATAAAATAAATAATTACTTCGGTGTGGTTCGTTAATCCCGACTAGTTTGGAAAACCATAAAATGGTTTGAAATGGTATCCAAAGGAAGATTAAAGAATAAATTTAGAAGAATTTATCTTTAATAAAATTAATGGGAACCGATTCCCTAATGATGTGAAAATTTGAATTAAAGAATATTCTGAATTGGAATGAGGCGTATGTTGTGTTTGTGTAACACGTGTTTATTATATACGTGGGTTATTCGGAAAGGCCGGGTTTATACCCATTCTGAAAAACCGATTCGACGATAAGTCGAAGATGAAGATGGTGGTTGAAGACCGGATGTATTCACATCGTTTGGGTGATTACTGATGATCTTGATTGGGTTGTACACCCAAGAGGAGGGAAACAGTTGGTGATCGTCCAGATGTACTTGGAGATCGATGGATATGCGAGGAAAGTGCCTCCGGTTTCGTTCAGACCCAGAACGAACTTGTAAATGGACTGTGTGTCTGACATTGGATTTTATTCTGTGTTGATTGATCTCTATTAAATATACATCTGTTTGGCGGTGGAGAATTTATTCTCTTGCTTAATGCCCTTCTCCGAGACGTACGAGCTCAGAGGTTGTATATCGATGGACATCAGTCGCATGGAGTGAATTGCCTGTGTGGCACGCCTAAGTGGCAAATGATCAAGGCTTCTGTTGAAAAGCAAAGTCTTGTGGTTGATGATCAAATCACAGCCTGTGTGGCATAGCTTTGTGTATAGCGTGAACTCGCGAGCCTCACACCTCGGTATGAGTCAAAAACGGGATACGGACCGTTGGGAGAACACGACATTTCTTTCTAGCTAGTGGTGGTGTCAGTGCTTAAACTGGCTGACATTTATATATAATTTTCACCCATGTGGTTGTTGGAATGCGACGCGCCTCGGATATAGGTCTGTTAGGACCGGGAAACGTGTGTTCAGGAATTGCCAATCCTCAAAAGTAAGAGAGGACCGGCCCAACCGATTCCAAGGATCATAGTGGGGTCCTGAGACATTTGCTAGAGTGTCTCGAACGGAGAGGAGCTTGCCCCTTGCCTCGACTCATGACGGAAATCCAATTTCCAATACGTGATATTGTGGTTTTAATTGTAGAACTAGTATGGCGACATAGTGGTATGGGTCATTAATGCCGTCTATGATTGATATTTATGATGGAAATTGTTTTGACACTATACGCTTATAATAGTATCAAATAATGTGTTTTTAACGTATCAAGCATGCTTTGGCTATTATAAGGTAAAAACCCCATCCTCCGGCTTGCATTGCATTGTGTGATGGGATCTGGGTCTTATAATAGCTTCATTTTTCTTTATTTAGCATTACGCGGTTTGTTTTATGCACTAGTGTTCTTGGGAGGAAACCCGTTTCGTGTTATACGGCGTGGTCCCTTGAATTACTCTCTCTTAAAATAAATATTAATAACTGTTTTAGTTCTCACACCAGTCACATGACTTACCTGGAGTTTATTGTTTTAACCTAAACTCTGGGTGCCCCTATTTTCCACACGGGCAGCTAGTAGTTTTGGTTTTGCAGATTTATATTCACAGGATCCTGATTTACAGCTGGAATGTAATAACCCGGAAAATGTGAACCAGTTTAAAATTTTTAAATTAGGTTATGAACAAGAAATTTGAATGATTAAAATAGCCTATTTCCATAAAATATAGAATTGTGTATAATATGGTCGTTTGAAATTTTGAATACAAACTAAGTTTGACGGTGTTGGATGGAAAATATAACGGATTTAGTGAGACCAGAAATATTTAAATCTATTTATCAATACCTTTCTAACGAATCTGAAAAATCGAAGTTTCATAACGAGAATCAAAAGTTATGGCCGAATGAATTTTCAGAAGAGTCGGTATATGGAATATATAGGCCTGGAAAATTGATATTTTGCATATGGCCTCGGAATTCGACGAAACCACTTTTGTTGGGTCCGAGATGTCAAACTATTGCTAGATTTCAAATTTCATAATTTTTCGAATCAATATGTGAGCATGGCAAAGGAAAACGCGTTTGACCAGTTTTTGTTGAATTTAATCGACTGGAAATTGGCCATTTTTCAAACGGTCTCAGAATTCGACGAAACTAGTTTTGTTAGGACCGTATCGTCAATACGAAACTAGAAAATATTTTTCTGGAATTTTTCTAGTTAGTATGTGACCCCGGTAATTTGAAATGTACGTTTAAAATTCAATATAAGGATTTAAATGTAAATTCAACGGAAACTGATTGTAACGATCAAACCAGCTTACGATACATATCCCATTGTGTTCGGAATGGGGGTAAAACGCTATGGACGACAGGCGGTAGACCTCGTTTAGAGGTCGTATGTAAAAGTCAACCTTTTTACAATAAATAAATAATAAAAGGAAAAAAATATATTATTTTAATTTCTTTCCCCCCCCCCCCCTTTTCTTCTGCTTGCCCCCCCCCCCCCCCCCCCCGATTCATTTATCAGAAACAAAATAAAAAAAAAGAAAAAAAAAACCTAACCTAGACATCGAGCCGCCGCCTGAACCCTTGCCGCCGACGAACCCCTCGACGCCGCCCCCACCTCGAAGCCGCCCTCACTATCGAAGACCCCGCCTGAACTCTCGAAGTCGCGACGCAATCGAAGAAGACCCCGCCTCCACATCGAACATCATCGTGACGCCCCCCTGAAGCCTGCCGCCGACGAACACCATCGAGCTCCCCTTCGCATCCAGCGGTGAGCATTTAGGATTATTTTATTTTTGTTTTTATTTTTGCTTTGCAGTAAATTAAAAACTGATTTTTAGGATTTTTAAAAACTGATTTTTTTTAAGGTTTTAAAAAAACTGATTTTAAAGATATATAAATTGATTTAAAAAGAAAGTAAAACTGATTTTTTTGAGATTTAAAAACTGTTTTTTTTAGATTTAAAAACTGTTTTTTTAAAAGAGCAAAAACTGGATTTTTTTTTTTTTGATATAAAAACTGAATTTTTAAAAAGATAAAAACAGATTTTATAAAAGATAAAAACAGATTTTATAAAAGGCAAAAACTGATTTTTAAAGAAATAAATAAAAGCTGATTTTATTTTAAAGGTTTAAACTTTGAAATAGAAAAAGGTTTGATCTTTTAATAGAAAAAAATTTGAACTTGAAAAAAAAATAAAGATCATATTTTTTAAAAAAGAGAAAAGACGGGATTTTTATTATGTAGAAGGAGCAAGACATGATTTTTGTATTTTTAAAATAATAAAAGTATAATTTTTACATCATAAGAATGATAAAAATATAATCTTTATATATTTAATAGCGAAGTCAAAATGCAATCTTTATATATTGAATAACATAGTAAAAATTCGATTTTTACCTATGTAGAGAATACAGGCAACGAAAGCAACAAGAAGGCGAAATAGGCGAAGGTTTCTATTAAGGAAAAATCGTGTTATTGGATAGCTATTGGTGAGGATTTCTCACTCTTCAATTTCTCTTTTAAAATAATTATATATATGTGTTGAAAATGAAAGTGAATTGCTATATATAAATATCTATATATATCTATATATATATATATATATATATATACGCCCCCTCGTCCACAAACCATGGACGATATTTATTGGTTGAAATTGTTGTGAAAATTGATTGATAGCGAATGATTGTTTGGGATTGTTTGTGGTTGATATTGAATTGATTGCGGTTGAAAAATACCCGTTTGTGATTGGAAAATATTTGGTTGAAACCACATAGGATTAGTTTGTGGAAATGAAATAAATATAAACATGCCGCCTGCGTGCGAATTAGATGCATGATTCCCTTTGTCAAAAACCGCGAGGTTTTAAGGTAGAGCGAGGAGCCGTACTAGGGACGGTGTCGGTGTAACTACCCTGCCGTTATGCTGCCGAAATTTTGAATAATATTCTTGTGTTTGAATTATTTTCATATGCTTAAACTATATTTATGCATTGAATAGAAAACATTCATGTGTTGAATTGATATTCATTCGTTGATTTGAAATCCATGTGTTGAATGGTATTCATATTTTGAAATAAATTGTTCGATAATAAAAATCACATTTTTATCTATATATAGAAACTATAGAAAACATTCATGTGTTGAATTGATATTCATTCGTTGATTAGAAATTCATGTGTTGAATGGTATTCATATTTTGAAATAAATTGTTCGATAATAAAAATCACATTTTTATCTATATATAGAAACTATAGAAAACATTCATGTGTTGAATTGATATTCATTCGTTGATTTGAAATTCATGTGTTGAATGGTATTCATATTTTGAAATAAACGGTTCGATAATAAAAATCACATTTTTATCTATATATAGAAACTATAGAAAACATTCATGTGTTGAATTGATATTCATTCGTTGATTTGAAATCCATGTGTTGAATGGTATTCATATTTTGAAATAAATTGTTCGATAATAAAAATCACATTTTTATCTATATATAGAAACTATAGAAAACATTCATGTGTTGAATTGATATTCATTCGTTTATTTGAAATTCATGTGTTGAATGGTATGCATATTTTGAAATAAATTGTTTGATAATAAAAATCACATTTTTATCTATATATAGAAACTATAGAAAACATTCATGTGTTGAATTGATATTCATTCGTTGATTAGAAATTCATGTGTTGAATGGTATTCATATTTTGAAATAAACTGTTCGATAATAAAAATCACCTTTTATCGACTATATGAACTGTGTAAAATAATCTCGTCTTAAAAAAATTGTTTTATGATAAAAATCCTATTTTATCACCAACTTAAACTATATAGAAAAATAGTGTTTTGAAATGAATTGTTTTAAAATAAAAATCACATTTTTATTGTATGCATAATCGTTGAATTGTGAAGTGTTAAAAATAGCCACTTGTTCAAAATAAACATATATGAGTTGAAATATTCATTAATTAGCTAATGAAATGATTTGCACCTATGTATGTAACATTAGAATAAATGGTGTCTTTAAACCAAATGGAAATCAAATATGAAGTAGAATAGAAGATGATAAATGATAAGAACTGTATATATATGTACCTGCATATTTATTGAACAGGTTATAGCAAAGGGGCTAGAGAAGAGGAATAAAATTTGTGCCCGACAAATAGGTACACATTTACTGCTTTGTTTGGGTGATGATTTTATGAGCCTGTTGGCTAGCCGCTTGGCTTTTTCTTTTTCTTTTTGAGATTAGAAGGACCGGGAACGCTATTTGCGATTTCCCGATGCTCCCGGTGCAGGGGAGGTTATGGCGAAATTTTCCAAAATTTTAGGGTGTTAGAAAAATATTTGAAGTGAAAACGATATAGAAATCATTGAATGAACTATATTTATATAAATATAAATAGAATTAAGCGAAACGTGGCCGTGCAGTTCGTATTTTGAAACCGTGATTTCAAACGACTAGTGCGGGGAATCCGACCATTGGATTTTCCCGAAACCTCAACCGTCGGGTTCGCCTTGGAATAATCTTTCCAACGGCACCAACCTTGTAAAAATCCAACAGTTGGATTGTCTGGAATGTTTAATTCAAAATTAAGGAAAAACAGCGCCAGAAACGATTATATTTATATATATATATATATAAATATAATTAAATTTAATCGAATAACGACGCTGCAGTTCGTGAATTGAAATCGTAACTTCAAATGGTTAGTGTGGAAGATCCGACCGTCGGATTTTCCCAAAACTGGAATCGTTGGATTCGTTTTGAAAAGACCTTCCTAATGTTGTAAATTTTGTGAAGATCCAACGGTTAGGTTTTCCGATATGTGTAAAACAAATTTAGGGAAAAACAGCGCCAGTGACACGAAACGACCTGAAACGTCGTTTAATTAAATATGGCCATTTTTAAATAAATAAAAATGGCGAAAAATTGTTATAAAATATTATAAGCAACATAGGTTGCAAATAAACCAATTGGGCTTGAATTGTTTGATATTTGATGGTTGTATGTGTATGACATGAAAATAACACTAAATAACTGAAAGATGGATGTCGAATAATATAACCATATAAAGAATCGATTTAAATTCTAATGACGTGAATTATTTGAAAAGGCCGAGCTAACCCTCATTTCAAATAATTCATCGAGCGATTCGAATTGGAAAATGCAAAGATGATTCAAGACCGACGATCTTCGTATCGGTTGGATGGGCGCTACTGAGGTTCCTAACCGGAGTAGCTACCGGAAAGGGACGGAAGTAGTAGCCGTCTGAACGTATATGTTGATTGGACGGATATACGAGGAATTTGACGCCTCCGGTTTCGTTCAGACCCAGGACGGACTTGTAAATGGACTGTGTGTCTGTCATTGGATTTTGTTCTATATTGATTGATCTCTGTTAAATATATATCTGTTTGGCGGCGGAGAATTTATTCTCTTGCTTAACGCCCTTCTCTGAGACGTACGAGCTTAGAGGTTATATATCGATGGAAATCAATCGTATGGAGTGGACTACCTATGTGGCATGCTAAGATGCTGTGACCAAGGCTTCTGTTGCAAAGCAAAGTCTTGTGGATGATGATCGAAGCAAGGCTTACGTGGCCTAGCTTTGTGTATTTCGTAGATTCGCGAGCCTCACACCCCGGTATGAGTTAAAAACGGGATACGGACTGCAGGGAGAGCACGACGTTTCTTTCTAGCTATGGTGGTGTCAGTGACTTACCAGCTCTGACATATATATCTACTTTTCACCTTTGTGGTTGTTGGAATGCGAGGCGCCTCGATTATAGGTCTGTAAGGACCGGGAAACGTGTGTTCAGGAATTGCCAATCCTCTAACGTAAGTGAGGACCGGCCCTGAAGATCCAGGGGTTACCCAGTGTGCGTAATCCTGAGGCATTTGCTAGAGTGTCTCGAAGCGGAGAGGAGCTTGCCCCTTGCCTCGACTCATGACGGAAATCCAATTTCCAATACGAGATAACGGCTTCGATTGTAACTTATATATATGGCGACATAGTGGCATGGGACGCTCATGTCGCCTATGATTGATATTTATGATGCTATTCGTTTTTGAAACATATATGCACTAGTAATAATATCAAATGATTTCTCTTTATACGTATCAAGCATATTTGGCTATTATAAGGTAAAACTCTATCCTCCGGCTTGCGTTGCATTATGTGATGGGACCTGAGTCTTATAATAGCTTCATTCTTTCTAAAAGCATTGCGTTGTCTTAAAAAGAATTTACTTTGTTTTAAATGCACTAGCAATCACTGGAGTAAACCCGTTCCGCGAAAGTGGCGTGGTCCTATGATTTGCTATTACTGTTGTTTAACTGTTAAATAGATTCCTCATACCAGTCCCCATGACTGACTCGTTGTTTGTTTCACTTTGCAAACGCGGGTGCCCTTATTTTCACATGGGCAGCCTAGTACACAGGTGACAGGTGGTTTTTGGTTCTGCACTGCTGCATAGCATGCACTTTTGGCTCATGGCGAGGCTGACTTCGTAGAGATGACTTAGATATTTTCCGCCATTCCTGTATTTATGTTATGATTCCGCCACTGGCGATGCAGACTGATTTACTTTCCGTATTTCTCACTATATGTATATGTATTCCACCTTCGGCGATGTAGACTGATACTCTTATTATGTCACTGCATGTATGTATTCCGCCTCTGGCGATGATGACTGATCACTTCCCTTTCTTTTTACTAAGTATATCCCACGTTATGCAATTCTGATATTCCTACATGTTGTGATTCCGCTGTCATATCCATGTAAAATTTATTTTATTTATTGTTTCTGCTATTATCTGTACTCTGCTATGATGATTAATGTGTTATTTCCTAATGATTATCCTTAATACCGCCCCTCGGATTTTGGGATCGTCACAGTTGGTATCAGAGCTTTGGTTAACCTTAGCTCCGGGATCTAACACATTAAACACCTCATCAGAATAGAATCAGTAGTGTTCTAATGCGAGTAGCTCATTAGAGATAGGATTAGCAATATCCTAGAATGAGCTAAGCAGATTAGCAAAACAATTTGATCAGTACATCATCATTATCTTTCTTTGTATTTCCTTGCTTTATCATTTATGAAAATTATCAAATCTGTGAGCTTGACTCTTTTCTTGCTTATACAGTTCTCTTAGATGGCTACACGAGCAGCAGCAGCCAGAGGAGGCCGTGGAGGCCGAGGAGATGCAGCAGGAGGACGGGGGAATATCCCCGTAGCTGTAGAGATCCCTATTATTCAGCCACTAGCACCAGAAGACTTTGAGTTGGATAAAGTGGCAAAGAGGTACAGAAATCTTGGAGGGAAACCTTTCACTGGCACTGGCACAGTGACCGAAGCTATAGCTTGGCTGAAAACCTGTGAGAAAATCTTCGAAGGTATGGGCATGGGAACTAACAACAAAGCCCGACTTGGCATTTGGCTCCTTTAGGAAGAGGCAGAGCTGTGGTGGGATGCCATTACTTCTGGAGATGCAGCTGGTACTATCCGAACTTGGGAGCAGTTCAAGACCTTATTCAATGAGAAGTTTGTGCCAGAACAAGCTCTTGAGAGGATGCGGGAGCAATTTGCTAATCTCCATCAGGGAGACCTCTCTATTCAAGACTATCTGAATAAGTTCACTCAGCTATCGCGCTATGCTCCAGAGTTGGTTTTGACCGACAAAGCGAAGAATAAGAGATTCATTTTTGGGCTGAAGCGCAAATACCATGATAGAGCTATGAGTAACATCAAACTTTCTTTTACCGAACTCGTAGAGATGGCTTGCAACTACGAGGACATGGATGAGAGGCATGCTAGCCAAGACCGCGCTAAGAGCCAAGCAGGGAATAAGCGCAAGACCTCAACTGACCAACCCGAATCTAGCATTACCGCGGCCGCTACTCAAAAACCCGCAAAGATCCCGAAAGGAAACTGCTACAATTGCGGGAAGCCCGGTCATTTCTCTAATGTATACAAAGCCCCAAAGAAGCCAAGGGCCAGTGACTCAGCTGAATGCTACAATTGCCACAAGAAGGGGCACTATAGCAAGAATTGTCCTTTGAAGAAGAGCGCACAAGTGGCCTATGTTTATGACGGGAATACCCCGCCAGCTATCACCGATGGATCAGGTAAACCCGATGTCTTGGGAGGTACCCTTACTATTAAAAATATTCCTGTTTCTGTACTTTTTGATACTGGTGCATCACGTAGCTTTATTTCTGGTAAAATTGTACACAAGTTAAAATTGAAACAAAGAATCCTAAAGGAACCGATTAAAGTTCAAAACCCGATAGGAGGTTCTGTTAGTCTCAGTATATACTGCAGGGTGCCTATCTCTTATTCATGTTACAAGTTCTCCTTTGATTCGATTGTTATGGACCTTTCCGAATTTGATGTCATACTGGGACTTGACTGGTTGACAAAATATAAGGCCGAAGTTAGATGTGCCGAAAGAATCGTTAAAGTTGAAACAAAATCTGGGCATATCACTATACCTTGTCTCGGTGCAGAAATAAATAGAACAGAATTCTGGGCTTCTTTAGAAATTACTCCCCCTTCAATAGAAAAGATACCGGTCGTGAAAAACTACGCGGATGTGTTTGAAGAAGTAGAAAACTTACCGCCGCAAAGAGAAATTGAATTTAGAATTGATCTAATTCCGAATGCCCGACCAGTAGTGCATCCAATAAGAAGAATGGCCCTGAAAGAAAAAGAAGAGCTAAGTAGCCAAACCCGAGAATTACTTTGGAAAGGTCTGATCAGACCAAGCTTTTCAGCATGGGGAGCCGCAGTAGTATTTGTCCCTAAATCAGACGGTACTCTAAGACTTTGCGTTGATTACCGGGATCTCAACAAACAAACACTGAAGAACAAATATCCTTTGCCCCGAATAGACGATCTGTTAGATCAATTAAATGGAGCAACCGTATTCTCCAGAATGGACCTAGCTACAGGTTTCCACCAATTGCGTATAGCCGAAGACTGTGTTCCTTTGACAGCCTTCAGGGGTCCCGATTTATTCTACGAATGGTTAGTAATGTCGTTCGGTTTGTGCAACGCTCCGGCATACTTCGTTGATCTTATGAACAGAGTGTTCCGTGGTGTGTTGAATAAATTTGTTCTAGTCTTCATCAATGACATTCTAATCTACTCTAAATCGGAAGAAGAACATGCAAAACATTTAGAACAAGTGTTGAAAATTCTGAGAAGAAATGTCTTGAAAGCTAAATTTTCTAAGTGTGTCTTCTGGCAGAATGAAGTTAAATTCCTTGGCCACGTAGTATCAAAAGAAGGAATTGCTGTAGATCCAAGCAAAATTACAGCGATTCAGAACTGGAAACAACCTACTACACCCACTGAAGTTCGAAGTTTCCTTGGATTAGCTAGTTACTATCGGAAATTCATTCAGGATTTTTCAAAGATATCAGGAGTACTGACAAAGCTTACAAAGAAGCATGAGAAATTCAAATGGACTCCCGAATGTGAAGAAGCTTTCCAGGAGCTGAAACTGAAGTTGACAACCGCTCCGGTATTGACAATAATAGAAGGTAACCAAGACTTGACAGTATGGACAGATGCTTCTATTAGAGGGCTAGGGGCAGTGTTAATGCAAAAAGGCCAAGTGATCGCATATGCCAGTCGTCAACTAAAGCCGCATGAAAGAAACTATGCTACTCATGATCTTGAGTTATTAGCTATCGTGTTCGCTTTAAGAATCTGGAGGCATTATTTATTAGGTGAGAAATTCGAACTATTTACCGATCATCAATCCTTGAAATACCTGTTCACCCAGAAAGATTTAAACTTGAGACAACAGCGTTGGTTAGAATTCCTTGCAGCATACGATTTTGAAATTATATACACTCCAGGGAAAGCCAATGTAGTAGCAGATGCGCTCAGCAGGAAAAATGAAATCATTGCCAGTTTTATCATTACTTCTTCCTTGCAAGATAAGATAACTATTCTTCAGAAGGACGATGAATTCATTAAAAGGATTAGCCAGCGGATCCAGGAAGGAAAACCCTCAGATTTTAGCCTCGATATCCAAGGGGTCCTAAGGTTAAAACGGAGAATTTGTGTGCCTGGAATTCCAGAGCTCAGAAGAGAAATACTTGATGAGTGCCATAAGTCCAAATTAAGTATCCACCCTGGTGTGAGCAAAATGTATAATGATGTTAAATGCACCTCCTGGTGGAAGGCGATGAAAAGAGATATTTCAATATATGTTAGCAGATGCTCCACTTGTCAGCTAGTTAAGAGTGATCAGCAGAAATTGGCTGGATTATTACAACCATTAGAAATTCCAGGATGGAAGTGGGAACAAATTTCGATGGATTTCATTGATGGCCTGCCTCGGACTAGAAAAGGAAACGACAGTATATGGGTAATCGTAGATCGCTTCACGAAGACTGCCCATTTTATACCTGTCCGATCCAACAGAACGGCTCAAAGTCTGGCACAGATTTACTTCAAAGAAATTGTTAAACTTCATGGAGTACCGCTCAATATAGTCAGCGATAGAGATCCCCTGTTCACTAGCAAATTCTGGGAAGCATTCCAGGAAGAATTGGGAACCAAATTAAATCTAAGCACCGCTTATCACCCTCAGACAGACGGCCAAACTGAGCGGGTGAATAGAATTTTAGAAGATTTGCTGCGGGCTTGCGTTATTGATTTTGGAGGCTCATGCGAAGATCATTTACATTTAGCAGAATTCTCTTACAACAATAGCTATCAAGTAAGTTTGGGAATGTCCCCATTTGAAGCACTATACGGTAGACCGTGCAGATCTCCCGCATGTTGGGTAGAACCTGGCAACAGACTTGTGTTAGGGCCCGATATGATTCAAGAAGCATCGGATAAAGTCGATTTCATTAAGAAGAGATTAAAAACCGCACAGAGCCGACAGAAAAGTTATGCTGATGCGAGAAGAAGGGATATATCGTTTGTCGTTGGCGATTATGTTTATTTAAGAGTTTCTCCCATGCGAGGAGTAATCAGATTTGGCAAGACTGGGAAGTTGGCACCGAGATTTATTGGTCCCTTTCCTATACTTGAACGGATTGGAACTCTTGCATATAGGGTTTCATTACCTGATTGGTTGCCTGGTGTACATAATGTGTTCCACGTATCACAACTCAGAAAACATGTTCATGATCCAGATCTTGTTGTGGAAGAAGCAGCACAATAGGATATTGACATAACTCCAGAATTAGCACTCAAAAGAGATCCATTAAAGATAGTTGGCAAAGAAACCAGAGAGCTAAGGAGGAAAAAGATCCATTTAGTCAAAGTGCAGTGGAGTAGTGATCCTAGAGACTGTACTTGGGAAACAGAGGAAAGCATTAAACAAGCCTATCCCAAATGCAGAGTGGACATCTCTGACTAACTCCGGTGCAAGGTACCTTTACAATACTTTGCATTTACATTTTATTTCCTGCTTAACTATTATTTCCTTTTCGAGGACGAAAAGTTTTAAGTGGGGGAGATTGTAATAACCCGGAAAATGTGAACCAGTTTAAAATTTTTAAATTAGGTTATGAACAAGAAATTTGAATGATTAAAATAGCCTATTTCCATAAAATATAGAATTGTGTATAATATGGTCGTTTGAAATTTTGAATACAAACTAAGTCTGACGGTGCAGGATGGAAAATATAACGGATTTAGTGAGACCAGAAATATTTAAATCTGTTTATCAATACCTTTCTAACGAATCTGAAAAATCGAAGTTTCATAACGAGAATCAAAAGTTATGGCCGAATGAATTTTCAGAAGAGTCGGTATATGGAATATATAGGCCTGGAAAATTGATATTTTGCATATGGCCTCGGAATTCGACAAAACCACTTTTGTTGGGTCCGGGATGTCAAACAATTGCTAGATTTCAAATTTCATAATTTTTCGAATCAATATGTGAGCGTGGCAAAGGAAAACGCGTTTGACCAGTTTCTGTTGAATTTAATCCACTGGAAATTGGCCATTTTTCAAACGGTCTCAGAATTCGACGAAACTAGTTTTGTTAGGACCGTATCGTCAATACGAAACTAGAAAATATTTTTCTGGAATTTTTCTAGTTAGTATGTGACCCCGGTAATTTGAAATGTACGTTTAAAATTCAATATAAGGATTTAAATGTAAATTCAACGGAAACTGATTGTAACGATCAAACCAGCTTACGATACATATCCCATTGTGTTCGGAATGGGGGTAAAACGCTATGGACGACAGGCGGTAGACCTCGTTTAGAGGTCGTATGTAAAAGTCAACCTTTTTACAATAATTAAATAATAAAAGGAAAAAATATATTATTTTAATTTCTTCCCCCCCCCCCCCCGTTTTCTTTTGCTTGCCCCCCCCCCCCCCCCCGATTCATTTATCAGAAACAAAAAAAAAAAAAAAAAAACCTAACCTAGACATCGAGCCGCCGCCTGAACCCTTGCCGCCGACGAACCCCTCGACGCCGCCCCCACCTCGAAGCCGCCCTCACTATCGAAGACCCCGCCTGAACTCTCGAAGTCGCGACGCAATCGAAGAAGACCCCGCCTCCACATCGAACATCATCGCGACGCCCCCCTGAAGCCTGCCGCCGACGAACACCATCGAGCTCCCCTTCGCATCCAGCGGTGAGCATTTAGGATTATTTTATTTTTGTTTTTATTTTTGCTTTGCAGTAAATTAAAAACTGATTTTTAGGATTTTTAAAAACTGGTTTTTTTTAAGGTTTTAAAAAAACTGATTTTAAAGATATATAAATTGATTTAAAAAGAAAGTAAAACTGATTTTTTTGAGATTTAAAAACTGTTTTTTTTAGATTTAAAAACTGTTTTTTTAAAAGAGCAAAAACTGGATTTTTTTTTTTTGATATAAAAACTGAATTTTTAAAAAGATAAAAACAGATTTCATAAAAGATAAAAACAGATTTTATAAAAGGCAAAAACTGATTTTTAAAGAAATAAATAAAAGCTGATTTTATTTTAAAGGTTTAAACTTTGAAATAGAAAAAGGTTTGATCTTTTAATAGAAAAAATTTTGAACTTGAAAAAAAAATAAAGATCATATTTTTTAAAAAAGAGAAAAGACGGGATTTTTATTATGTAGAAGG
This sequence comes from Allium sativum, assembly GCA_030737875.1. Classification (NCBI taxonomy): domain Eukaryota; kingdom Viridiplantae; phylum Streptophyta; class Magnoliopsida; order Asparagales; family Amaryllidaceae; genus Allium; species Allium sativum. The sequence goes on from CM060912.1 coordinate 441,249,133, forward strand.
GGCAAGACATGATTTTTGTATTTTTAAAATAATAAAAGTATAATTTTTACATCATAAGAATGATAAAAATATAATCTTTATATATTTAATAGCGAAGTCAAAATGCAATCTTTATATATTGAATAACATAGTAAAAATTCGATTTTTACCTATGTAGAGAATACAGGCAACGAAAGCAACAAGAAGGCGAAATAGGCGAAGGTTTCTATTAAGGAAAAATCGTGTTATTGGATAGCTATTGGTGAGGATTTCTCACTCTTCAATTTCTCTTTTAAAATAATTATATATATGTGTTGAAAATGAAAGTGAATTGCTATATATAAATATCTATATATATCTATATATATATATATATATATATATATACGCCCCCTCGTCCACAAACCATGGACGATATTTATTGGTTGAAATTGTTGTGAAAATTGATTGATAGCGAATGATTGTTTGGGATTGTTTGTGGTTGATATTGAATTGATTGCGGTTGAAAAATACCCGTTTGTGATTGGAAAATATTTGGTTGAAACCACATAGGATTAGTTTGTGGAAATGAAATAAATATAAACATGCCGCCTGCGTGCGAATTAGATGCATGATTCCCATTGTCAAAAACCGCGAGGTTTTAAGGTAGAGCGAGGAGCCGTACTAGGGACGGTGCCGGTGTAACTACCCTGCCGTTATGCTGCCGAAATTTTGAATAATATTCTTGTGTTTGAATTATTTTCATATGCTTAAACTATATTTATGCATTGAATAGAAAACATTCATGTGTTGAATTGATATTCATTCGTTGATTTGAAATCCATGTGTTGAATGGTATTCATATTTTGAAATAAATTGTTCGATAATAAAAATCACATTTTATCTATATATAGAAACTATAGAAAACATTCATGTGTTGAATTGATATTCATTCGTTGATTAGAAATTCATGTGTTGAATGGTATTCATATTTTGAAATAAATTGTTCGATAATTAAAATCACATTTTTATCTATATATAGAAACTATAGAAAACATTCATGTGTTGAATTGATATTCATTCGTTGATTTGAAATTCATGTGTTGAATGGTATTCATATTTTGAAATAAACGGTTCGATAATAAAAATCACATTTTTATCTATATATAGAAACTATAGAAAACATTCATGTGTTGAATTGATATTCATTCGTTGATTTGAAATCCATGTGTTGAATGGTATTCATATTTTGAAATAAATTGTTCGATAATAAAAATCACATTTTTATCTATATATAGAAACTATAGAAAACATTCATGTGTTGAATTGATATTCATTCGTTGATTTGAAATTCATGTGTTGAATGGTATTCATATTTTGAAATAAATTGTTCGATAATAAAAATCACATTTTTATCTATATATAGAAACTATAGAAAACATTCATGTGTTGAATTGATATTCATTCGTTGATTAGAAATTCATGTGTTGAATGGTATTCATATTTTGAAATAAACTGTTCGATAATAAAAATCACCTTTTATCGACTATATGAACTGTGTAAAATAATCTCGTCTTAAAAGAAATTGTTTTATGATAAAAATCCTATTTTATCACCAACTTAAACTATATAGAAAAATAGTGTTTTGAAATGAATTGTTTTACAATAAAAATCACATTTTTATTGTATGCATAATCGTTGAATTGTGAAGTGTTAAAAATAGCCACTTGTTCAAAATAAACATATATGAGTTGAAATATTCATTAATTAGCTAATGAAATGATTTGCACCTATGTATGTAACATTAGAATAAATGGTGTCTTTAAACCAAACGGAAATCAAATATGAAGTAGAATAGAAGATGATAAATGATAAGAACTGTATATATATGTACCTGCATATTTATTGAACAGGTTATAGCAAAGGGGCTAGAGAAGAGGAATAAAATCTGTGCCCGACAAATAGGTACACATTTACTGCTTTGTTTGGGTGATGATTTTATGAGCCTGTTGGCTAGCCGCTTGGCTTTTTCTTTTTCTTTTTGAGATTAGAAGGACCGGGAACGCTATTTGCGATTTCCCGATGCTCCCGGTGCAGGGGAGGTTATGGCGAAATTTTCCAAAATTTTAGGGTGTTAGAAAAATATTTGAAGTGAAAACGATATAGAAATCATTGAATGAACTATATTTATATAAATATAAATAGAATTAAACGAAACGTGGCCGTGCAGTTCGTATTTTGAAACCGTGATTTCAAACGACTAGTGCGGGGAATCCGACCATTGGATTTTCCCGAAACCTCAACCGTCGGGTTCGCCTTGGAATAATCTTTCCAACGGCACCAACCTTGTAAAAATCCAATGGTTGGATTGTCTGGAATGTTTAATTCAAAATTAAGGAAAAACAGCGCCAGAAACGATTATATTTATATATATATATATATATATATAATTAAATTTAATCGAATAACGACGCTGCAGTTCGTGAATTGAAATCGTAACTTCAAATGGTTAGTGTGGAAGATCCGACCGTCGGATTTTCCCAAAACTGGAATCGTTGGATTCGTTTTGAAAAGACCTTCCTAATGTTGTAAATTTTTTGAAGATCCAACGGTTAGGTTTTCCGATATGTGTAAAACAAATTTAGGGAAAAACAGCGCCAGTGACACGAAACGACCTGAAACGTCGTTTAATTAAATATGGCCATTTTTAAATAAATAAAAATGGCGAAAAATTGTTATAAAATATTATAAGCAACATAGGTTGCAAATAAACCAATTGGGCTTGAATTGTTTGATATTTGATGGTTGTATGTGTATGACATGAAAATAACACTAAATAACTGAAAGATGGATGTCGAATAATATAACCATATAAAGAATCGATTTAAATTCTAATGACGTGAATTATTTGAAAAGGCTGAGCTAACCCTCATTTCAAATAATTCATCGAGCGATTCGAATTGGAAAATGCAAAGACGATTCAAGACCGACGATCTTCGTATCGGTTGGATGGGCGCTACTGAGGTTCCCAACCGGAGTAGCTACCGGAAAGGGACGGAAGTAGTAGCCGTCTGAACGTATATGTTGATTGGACGGATATACGAGGAATTTGACGCCTCCGATTTCGTTCAGACCCAGGACGGACTTGTAAATGGACTGTGTGTCTGACATTGGATTTTGTTCTATATTGATTGATCTCTATTAAATATATATCTGTTTGGCGGCGGAGAATTTATTCTCTTGCTTAACGCCCTTCTCTGAGACGTACGAGCTTAGAGGTTATATATCGATGGAAATCAATCGTATGGAGTGGACTGCCTATGTGGCATGCTAAGATGCTGTGATCAAGGCTTCTGTTGCAAAGCAAAGTCTTGTGGATGATGATCGAAGCAAGGCTTACGTGGCCTAGCTTTGTGTATTTCGTAGATTCGCGAGCCTCACACCCCGGTATGAGTTAAAAACGGGATACGGACTGCAGGGAGAGCACGACGTTTCTTTCTAGCTATGGTGGTGTCAGTGACTTACCAGCTCTGACATATATATCTACTTTTCACCTTTGTGGTTGTTGGAATGCGAGGCGCCTCGATTATAGGTCTGTAAGGACCAGGAAACATGTGTTCAGGAATTGCCAATCCTCTAACGTAAGTGAGGACCGGCCCTGAAGATCCAGGGGTTACCCAGTGTGCGTAATCCTGAGGCATTTGCTAGAGTGTCTCGAAGCGGAGAGGAGCTTGCCCCTTGCCTCGACTCATGACGGAAATCCAATTTCCAATACGAGATAACGGCTTCGATTGTAACTTATATATATGGCGACATAGTGACATGGGACGCTCATGTCGCCTATGATTGATATTTATGATGCTATTCGTTTTTGAAACATATATGCACTAGTAATAATATCAAATGATTTCTCTTTATACGTATCAAGCATATTTGGCTATTATAAGGTAAAACTCTATCCTCCGGCTTGCGTTGCATTGTGTGATGGGACCTGAGTCTTATAATAGCTTCATTCTTTCTAAAAGCATTGCGTTGTCTTAAAAAGAATTTACTTTGTTTTAAATGCACTAGCAATCACTGGAGTAAACCCGTTCCGCGAAAGTGGCGTGGTCCTATGATTTGCTATTACTGTTGTTTAACTGTTAAATAGATTCCTCATACCAGTCCCCATGACTGACTCGTTGTTTGTTTCACTTTGCAAACGCGGGTGCCCTTATTTTCACATGGGCAGCCTAGTACACAGGTGACTGGTGGTTTTTGGTTCTGCACTGCTGCATAGCATGCACTTTTGGCTCATGGCGAGGCTGACTTCGTAGAGATGACTTAGATATTTTCCGCCATTCCTGTATTTATGTTATGATTCCGCCACTGGCGATGCAGACTGATTTACTTTCCGTATTTCTCACTATATGTATATGTATTCCGCCTTCGGCGATGTAGACTGATACTCTTATTATGTCACTGCATGTATGTATTCCGCCTCTGGCGATGATGACTGATCTCTTCCCTTTCTTTTTACTAAGTATATCCCACGTTATGCTATTCTGATATTCCTACATGTTGTGATTCCGCTGTCATATCCATGTAAAATTTATTTTATTTATTGTTTCTGCTATTATCTGTACTCTGCTATGATGATTAATGTGTTATTTCCTAATGATTATCCTTAATACCGCCCCTCGAATTTTGGGATCGTCACATGGAACGATGCTCGGAAAGCTCTGTATCCGTGTATTACTTCTAGTTGTGTTTTGTATTATTTTCCGCTGCTATGTAATTTATTGTAATCTCTGATATTTGTCAAATGTGTAATATTTAGTTTTACTCTGTATATTCTTGTATTCTGATGGAATTGTTGTAATATACAATGAAATGTTCTTCTGTTTGCGTTCGGGTTCGTCTTGTCCTCAACGCAATCCATGCTTTCCTTCACGGGTAAGTTCGGGTCGCTACATCAATTGGAGCCGTTCTCATATAAACTTCCCATTAGAGGAGAAGTAAACATATTTGAATATGCATACATAAACAGAACAATATATGATAACGGATGAATAGCTAGCTTTAGATTAGTGAAGAAACACACATAGGTTATTGTTCCATATATCTTCCAGTTGGGAGCTCAAGTATTCGTGTCTTACTATGCCATCTTGCCTTTGCAATCTCTCGCTTTGTATAGTCCAAAGAAGCTGCCAAAAAACTTTTAAACCATAATTTTGTGCTGTCTTGTATAGGCCTATACATAAGCACTGAATTAAGTGACTTATCTCTTTCATATCATACATGTTAAACAATAAATCAAACCTTCAAATACATTAGGAAAAAGTTTCCAATCAGGTGTGAAGTATAAGTTCTTTGGCAAATTAGACCAACAAAAAGCTGAAATTTTTTTTTGTTGAAGGCTTGATGGATATAAAGACTTTAAGCTTCATATAAAAATACAAAAAAAATTCAATGCAAGATCAAAAAACATCAAAAGGATTGTCAACTCTGCATTTGTGATATAATATTATCTTTACTGCTAACGCTTTTAGGTTAAAAAATAGTCTGGTCACCATTGCAAAAAGCAAGCATAACAGTAATGGAAGCAACAACTTTATTTTTAGTCCCCACATGTGCTGCGTCAACATGATACTATGGATGAAGGTACACAACAGAACATGAACTAAATTTACATTTTTCAGTTTCAATATCCACCTATGTACAATATAGTGTATTGGCATTAATCTGATATGTATTCCAGCACACATAGCAGATGATGGGACTGCAAACCAACGTTTGAAAGAGGTCAAGTGGGTGAAGGTTTGCTGTGGCAAATCCCTTATGATACCCCAGATCCGGCTCGGTTATTGATAGAGTGAATAGATCTGCCATTTCTTGTAATCTCTGTTCTGATTCAAAATCGTGGTGTAACGTGTATCCCCCTTTGTTCCGGTTATGGAATAGATGAAATAAATCAAGATACAATTTATCCCATTGAATTTACAGGAATCCAATTTATCATCTCTATGGGATTAGATCCCAAGTTAAGTTATTGCGAAATACATATTTGAATGCATGACATATTCTTTATCTTGTTTGTTTATGGTTTTATGTGTATATATGAAGAAAGTAAATATGCAAAGTATTTACGGTGAAAAATGGGAATGTTGTACTGGAAAATAACTTGCTTACCATTTTTTGTAAATATGACAATTACCATAAAGATAAAAAAAAATGGCATTCTGATGAGAACAATGTTCACATTTATGCACCTACCACTTTAACAACACAAAGTATACAAAAGAAAAATCATTGATAATTAGCTTTTATTTCTTTGATTAACATAATACATGATATAGAAAAAGAGTAAACTTCAGCAAAATAAAAAAAAGGCCACAATAATTTTTGGATGAACTTATAGTTTTAGTAGTAAATAAATCTTTGGTGCAAAACAAAAAATATAACAGCTTAAATTTGTAAGATGTTCCAAACAGTCCTATTTGTATGAGTTTTCGATGACAATTAATCAATACAGTCATTTAAACTGACATATATTACATAATATAGGAATGACAACTACAATTGAGCATAGTTTATGAATACTATGGCCAACAAAAAACAATAGGTTACTAATAAATCAACTATAATTGGCATAGATTTTCCTTCATAAGGATCGTAAAATTTATTATGGACATAAATCTACTGGCGTCAAAATTCTAATTTGTCTTGTTAACATCATATTAAGTTCTATTCAATTAAATTCAAAAGTGACCAGTCCAAAAAAAGGTACAATCTGCAGTAGACATGATAATTGATTTTAATACATTTTGATATGAAGAGAATTCTACTAATCAATGTTGCCTGAAGTGCAAAATGAAAATAGATTTTAACATGGTAAACCCCAAAAGTCAATGTGAAAACATATTTGTTTTTGGTTAGCAACAGATAATAGTTCAAAAAAAAAATTGTCAATAGATAGTAATTAAAATAAATGGGAATACAATTATTTATTGAAATTGAAACACTTGTTGAAAAAATGGAGAAGTGAACACAAATGAGAATCAATTAAAGGTGATTTGAGATTTATTACTTTTATTTATCCATAAACATCTTGTTAGCAGTTTTAGAAGTTGCCAAAATGAGCGCACAAATTCAACCAAAGTGCTAAGTTATTAAAGGAAAAAAAATCATTGATAATTAGCTTTTATTTCTTTGATTAACATAATAATTACATGATATAGAAAAAGAGTAAACTTCAGCAAAATACAAAAAAAAAAGCCACAATAATTTTTGGATGAACTTATAGTTTTAGTAGTAAATAAATCTTTGGTGCAAAACAAAAAATATAACAGCTTAAATTTGTAGGATATTCCAAATAGTAATCCTATTTGTATGGGTTTTTGATGACTATTGATCAATACAGTCATTTAAACTGACATATATTACATAATATAGGAATGGCAGCTACAATTGAGCTTAGTTTATGAATATTACAGCTATCAAACAACAATAGGTTACTAATAAATGAACTATAATTGGCATAGATTTTCCTTCATAAGGATCGTAAAATTTATTATAGACATGAATCTACTGGCGTCAAAATTCTAATTTGTCTTGTTAACATCATATTAAGTTCTATTCAGTAAAATTCCAAAGTGATCAGTCCTAAAATCAGGTACAATCTGCAGTGGACATGATAATTGATTTTACGGCATTTTGATTTGAAGAGAATTTTATTAATCAATGTTTCCTGAAGTGCAAAATGAAAATGGATTTTAACATGGTAAACCCCAAAAGTCAATGTGAAAACATATTTGTTTTTGGTTATCAACAGATAATAGTTGAAATTTTTGTCAATGGATAGTAACTGAAATAAATGGGAATAAAATTATTGATTGAATCTGAAACACTTGTTGAAAAAATGGAGAACAACACAAATGAGAATCAATTAAAGGACTAATTTGATATTTATTACGTTTATTTACCTAAAAACATTTTGTTACCAGTTTTAGAAGTTGCCAAAATGAGCGCATAAATTCAACCAAAGTGCAAAGTTATTGAAGAAAAACATTTAATTTAATTTTCATAATCGAGGCTAGTATAATTACATATGTTGTAATTAGAATTATATGGCATCTAAAGCTTTAATATAACTAATTATTATTAAACGAAAAAAATGTAAAAACTAATAAACACAATTTGATTTCTATATGGAGAAATTAACCTTTCCATTAAGCGATATAATATTTGAAGAGCTAATTATTTAACTTATGAGAAGAAGGAAGATGAAGTACGTAGAGAGGCATAAAGATGAAGCAACTCTAAATCCATTTCCTCTCGCAGTAGTAATTAGCCTGTTGAAAATTTAAAAGGTGTGTTACACGAAACAAATTTAGATAACATGTATACATAATCATTTTGTTTGATTATATGTCAATTTAAAGGTGAGTATACGACAAATCGATAAAACAATTAGTCGGTGGTTTGGAGTAATTTTTTAATTTGAAGCAAGCAATGAATAGAATAATTAAATCAAGCTATGACACAGTAAATGAATTACCTTTTATATAAGTGTGCATGTTTTTCCTATTTGACAATTAGTCTGCAATTATTTAATTTACAGTAATAACTTCACACTGTTTATATTAAATAAATGATGAAATACATTTTAGGTTAGGAGAAGTAGAAAGACAATGGAGAGAAATGCAATTCCAGTATCTTCTTCATATTAAATACGCAGTAGGAAAAAAATTAGTTCATCCTTCTTTATATGCTTAATGCTCTTTTATTCATGTGCCTTTGCTAATAATACATATTTAAATATGCCATATTTATATAGTTCGTTTGTTATTATGCATTTCAAAAGTGGGCAAATATTCTTAATACAATATAAATTTAATATTAATGTGTTAATAAATGAAGAAATGCTTTGTAAATTTGACTACTGGCATAGCAAATATGGTGTAACAACCCGAATTTTTATAACATGTTAATACAAGAATCAAGGAAGAATTAAATTTTAAAATAAGAATCAAGGGAAATGGGTTGCGCCATTGCGTTCGTCTCGAAATTTTACATGAAATAGAGTCCGAGTTTTCGAAAATCGGAGTCCGTATGACCAAGTTATGGCCTGTACAAGTTTCAGAAGACTGACCCCAGGTGGACTGTAGTGTCGACTGCACAGTCGACTCCCCCCCCCCCCCCCCCACCCACCCACCCCCAGGTCGACCTCCCCCTGTACAAGTCAACCTGGTCGGCCTGGTGTGGCCCAGAACCCATTTTTGAGGCCCGGGATGAGTTTTGATGGTCCGGATTGACTCTAGGGATGATCTAAGGGCCAAAATGAGTTCCTACATCTATAAATACAACCTAAGGCCTAACCCTAATTCACTACAACATGTCTAGCCACCATTATACTGCTAAAATCCCTCTTGATCATGTCCGCCTTCTCTAATCTTCTTCTTAAGCTTTCATACGCAATCCAATGCAAAGATGAAGACTTCTACAACAATTCAAGGAGATGAATTAACAACTCTACAACGTTTCTACATCGATTTCAGTTCTTAATTCGCTAGCCATGCTATGTAAGTTCTAGTTACTTTTTAGATTAAAGTACTTAATTTTAATATGGCTATGGAATAAAATGTAATTGGATATAAGCATGTTCATCAATTCAGATCTATTCCTGTTTACCTTTGAACCTTGGGTTTTGAGACTTGTTCATCTCCATTCTTATGTCTAGTTCATGCTCTATTCAGTCGTTGTAAACCAGTTTCTTGGATTCATGTTGATATTATTATCAATATCCAATCTTTATGCCTATCATGATGATTTATGATGTTTTCTCTCTGATCTTGTTTTATTGCAAAATTCTACATTTCCCCTATTTATTTTCTTTTGATGAACCTAGATCAATTTCGGATCTAGGCCTAAACCACGATTTTGCGTACGATTGAATATGGGGAAAAGTATGGGAATATTACCTATTTGGATATATGTGATTGGTGGAATTGATGGCATAACATGAAAATTGGATATATGGGTATTATTGCAATTAATATGAAATTTGATAATTGGGTATTGCCATTAAAATGGTAATTGTAAGAATTGGGATTGGCATATGTAATTTTTTGCTAGAACTTGATATGTGTAAATTGACATAAAAATTGGCATACATATAAAATGGCACGAACTGAACATATGTAAATTTGGTATGAATTAGGCATATGTAACACGGACATGTAATCTAGAACTTGGGCATATGTTAATTATGTGAGATTTGTAGTTGAAACACATATGATAATTTATGTCTTGAAAAGGGGCTAATATAAACACGCCTAAGTGGGTTTTTGGTAGTTGGCATGTAATAGCCTTAATGGAGGGATAAATATAAATTGAGATAAGTTGCCTTTAATGGCATAAGATAAATTGGGGAAAAATTGGTATGATTTTGCATACCATTAATTGATGAACATAATTGAGTCAATTATGGACATCGTAAAATTAGGAATTAGTTAATAATTTGAATAGGGAAATTATTAAGACTGGGGTAAATGATTATAAGTGATAATCAATGCTTAGGACACGAGGTTGGACTCCTTCGTGATGTAAAACTGCCCGGACCCGCCCGGCAAATCCAGTAGTCACAAATGGTAGCCCAATGTGAGAGGTCCTATGCCCAAATTAAAAGCGTAACAGTTGTAAAAACACGAGGTTAGACTCTTTTATGGTGTAAGACTGCCCGGACCCGCCCGGCAAATCCAGCTGCCATAAATGTCAGTCTAATGTGAGAGGTCTTTATAGGGATACGACCTTAATGAATTAAGAAATACTTAACCAGATAAACATGTAGTGGGACATGGGGGTTAAGTGGGTGACATGTGGGTGACATATGGAAATGAGAATAGTAATACTTAACCAACATAACATGGTAATTAGACCAGTGGGTAGGGTTAAGTAAACTAAGAACACTTAACCAATATGGTATGAGTGGGTGGGTTAAGTAATATGATTAGGCTAATGACACTTAACCAATATGGTATGAATGCGTGGGTTAAGTAATATCATTAGGCGAATGACACTTAACTGTTATGACATGAATGGTTGAGTTAAGTAAATCTTAATTAATGCCTAAGTGGGAATGATAACTTATGGAATAAAGTAAGTTAGGCGGAACAATAGATAAGATGAGATAACTTATGTAATAAGGAAAGATGTGCTTCATTGTAGATTAAGCAATATGTAAAGACAAGAATGAATTTGCAATTGAAGGCGACATAAGTTATATTATAAAAAGGAACAAAACGTTGGTTAGGTTGGATAATCCTCTGAGTATCAATCTGATGTTGATTCCGGTCTTCGGGGTTGGTATTTAGGGAATTATTCTCTCTCTCCAGTGTGTTTCTAAGTTAAGGGGTACTTGGTTGTAAAGATTGAATAAGAACATGTTATTGTACCATAACGGGGGTTAATGTATGAATCATAGGAATAACATGTTGTGGGCTTATTAATGGACTTAATATAGTGCAAGTTAAGAATTGAATTAATAAGCAAAGTTGAAGGTTGGTATGAATGGAAATAATCAAGTTAAATGATAAGACTGATGAGGTAGCACAAGCGCATAATTAATGGATAGACATAGGGTCTAATGGCAGATAAAGCCAAGGCGCTTGGTCAAACCCAGACGTTGGGGATAATATGAATGACATGTAAAATATAACCTATAAGCACTTAACCAAGATAAAGCATGTATTAAGACATGAGGATGATGTAGGGGATAAGTGGGGATATGGGTAACATGTAAGACATAACTGGGGTATACTTAACCAAAATTTGAGCATGTAAGTGGACATGAATAAGAAGGGGTTAAGTAAGAATTACTAGAGGGGACCAAGCTTAGGTGGGAAGCTTGTGTCGAGGAAAGGGGACCCTTTTCAGACCAGTAGCCCATTACGTATCTTTGTGAGCTCGACCCATGTCGAGGACGGGACACGCATACTGGATTTGATTGTAAGAGGTCAAAACGGATTAGCGGTGGCAACGCAAGTCCAACGGGTTTCATATGCATGTGTGGACCCGGGCTGGTAGGTAAGACGTTGTTGCATCGTGTAGGTATAAGTCGTGCATCTCTGTTGTATCGGGTTGCCACTTTGGGGAGTGATACACCCCACTGTGGGGCCAGCACGGGTATCTACGAGTTAGGGAGCCGATCGAATGGGGAAGGTAGTGGGTACGACTAGTGGAGATAGGAGCAGGCGGCACCTATGACAACAGCTAGGAGTACAGCTACCATATTCTGAATAATTAGAATGGGGAGGGTAGTGGGTACCACTAGTGGAGATAGGAGCAGGCGGCACCTATGACAGCAGCTAGGGGTACACGAAACTACCATTATTATCACTTATGTTCAGTAGGCAGGATCACCATATTATATAACACGGGCTACTAGTTGGGACACTAGTAGGGGGTAAGGATCCCTGTTACAGGGGACACTAGTTGGAGTACTAGTAGGAATACGAAACATTCCATGTAAGACACTTGTAAAGATGCTAGTCAGGTGGTGCAGAGCAAGTAGATCTAATAGAAATATTTTAATGGCGAAGCAGAGGAATCTTGTTATGTTTGATAGGAATCTTACGAAATTATACTTAGTTTATCTTGAATGGGAACCTTGCGATGTTACTTGACAAAAATCACATCATGTTATCCTTAGTTATCTTGCATGTTGCTTATCTTGTCATCATGCTTATGTTTACTTTCAGTTTACTCATGCCATATTATCCTTAACTATTTTTGTGCTGAAAGTCACTAGGACTTACTCAGTCTTTATGACTGACCCATTTTCTTTCGCCTCTTTTTCTTCCGTTCCCCCCCCCCCCCTCCTAGGTTCGCAGGGTGGGAATACAGCTTAATTCGGATCTTACCAAGCTCGAAGGCTCTTTCATGTATGGCTTGGATTTCTCTTGGCTATGGCTTGCTTTGCTTTATTGGGGAATAATACAATTTGTTTTTATGCTTCTTCGTTCTTGAGCAAGACAGATATTTTAACTATGTAATTGGGTATTGGAAGTTGATGGGCTTTATTGTAAACGATCGTATTTAATAAATGGTTTTAAGTACTTCCACTTTACTTTGCGCAGTTTTATATATGTCTGTCTTGTAATATTTCTGTTCTAGTACCCATAATGCTCCATTGATGTTAAGGCATTCCCTTTGTGAGTGACCTTAATGGATGTGGGGTGTTACATTTGGTATCAGAGCAGAAGGTTACCAGACTGGGCAAAAGTTTTCAAAAAACCTTCTGAACTAGTTTTCAAAACATTTACAAAGAAGCAAATTTTCAAGAAAATTTTGTTTTGATTAAAAGGCATATTTCCCAAAGCCATATGCACTATCTTTTGATTCCCTCTTGAAATCTCTCCTCTCTCTCTTTTCACCATAATTTCGTAGGCATCCGACATATGTCGGAGGGCAAAGAAGTGCCCAACCTCCATCCGTAGCCGCAGTAGTTCCATCTATGTCTAATCTTATTTCAAGTTGTGTAGAGTTGCCATGCGTTGGAGGTAGCTTCGAAGGACTTGTCAACAAAATATACAAGGACAGTAAGAACAAGAGACTAGTTGTTATAGCTTAATCCACGAAGGAGGAAAAAGGTGAAAGGAAAGAGGCCAAAGTGAAAGAATAGTAGAACCCATGACAAGAGAGAGTATCTTTAGTATGGTAAGGAGGGAGTGTAGTATTATAGGACAAGGGCAAAGGACAGGATCGTCGAGAGGGCAATTGTATGCTCTCACTACTAGCGTACCTAAGGGAAGTGGTAACGTTACAGTTAAAGGTTTAGCTTTTCTTTTCTATCATCCCGCTAGAACTTTGTTTTTGTACATCACATCCTTTTAATTCTGCTTCGATAGTTGAGTCTTTGCACCTTAGTACTAGCGTATTGGAGGATCCCAATTTTTGTCTCAAATCCTGTTGGGGAATAGGCTCATTTATTCATGATTTGTTTGGATTTGAGAATGTCTATACTAGGTATTGAGCTTAGAAGGAATGCTTATGATTTTTGGGCTAGGAGTGGATTCTAGGGACGGAGTAGTTATCCAATAAGGGTGCCATTCTCGGTTTTGAAAGGAGGGTAGTTAGACTCTTGACTTGCCTCGGTAATGCCCTCGAAGTCTAGTGTAACCCTTAGGGTTTTTGCCATGCTTAGTTACCTAGAATCTCTAGATACATTTATTGATCCGCTCGAGTAGTGTTCGCCACTAAGGCGGATGGTTCATTTCACTTATGCATGTGATGTAGAAAATCGCCTTAGTAAGTATATTTAGCAACATGGTTGACATTTGTTTATTTTCAAGAGATAATTCATCTATATGGAATACCTTCTAGTAAGTGAACGAGATCCAAGATTCACTAGTGAATTTTGGAGAGCTTATCTGGAACCCTCAGTACACAGTTATGTTTGAGACCGAGTATACTAGAGGGAGAATAAGTGAAAGTGGAACGGGAGGCAACAGTGAAATGAGTTCCAACTCGTATTTTGGAAATAAGAATCAAGGAGCTATGAAATTGTGAAGTTAAAGACGGTCAAAGCACAATGGAGTTAAGCTCAAGGAAATGCGACTTAGAAGATTGAAGACTAGATTCGTGCATCACATCTCTTTTTTTTAAGAGTATATTCTTGATTCCTTTTTCCTGTAGAGATTACTTGCATGCTATCTTTTGTGTATATCCTCTCGGTCCTATTCTCAATCCAATTTCTTTTGCAAACCCCATAGGGAGTATGACTCATCTGTTAGTTTTACATGTTGGGGCTTGGGGGTGTCCGTTGGGTTGATTAAACCTTTTGGGTTTTATAAGATATGGGTTGGTTTTAGGAAGGGATTTCTTGTGGCCTAAAAGGAGTCCATCATGCTTAGTTTCCTAGAATCACATATATATTAGTTGGGTTGAGAATTTCTTTGGGTGTCAGTCTGATGTTGATTTCGGTCTTCGGGGCTAGTGCTTAGGTAATTCTTCTCCTAATCAGTATATATGTGACATAGATTTTTTGCTTTGATAGGCGCAGAGTTTTTACTTGCTTCTATCATTCGACTATATCTTTAGGTAGGAACAGTTGGGTGTAAACATGTGTTTGAGACATGTTATGATTGATGGTTGCAAGTGGTTGCTAGTGGTTGCTCGTGGATGCATATACACGCACATTAGGCACTAGATCGGCTCAGTCACCTTTCATATTGCATATGAATGAGTGTTTACACTTGATTGTGGATGAAATTGAGTGTGTTATCATACGGATGTTGCATATGGATGGATGTTTGTGCACACATATAGTGTTTATGTGACTAGGACTATTTGCATACATGTTGGACTCATGGCACTAAACATATTTTGCATCTAGAAGATCAATCAGGTCTGATCATTTGCATTAGACAAGGAACATATACACATACTTCTTGCATATGTCCATACAGCATTAGAAATTTCTTAAGGACAATGAATTCCTGTGATTGATGATTGAGTAGATGGATGATTGGATGGTAGGACACATTCTTCTTAACTTGAAGATTTCGGGGACGAAATCCTTTGAGGGGAGAATGTAACAACCCAAATTTTTATAGCATGTTAATACAAGAATCAAGGAAGAATTAAATTTTAAAATAAGAATCAAGGGAAATGGGTTGCGCCATTGCGTTCGTCTCGAAATTTTACATGAAATAGAGTCCGAGTTTTCGAAAATCGGAGTCCGTAAGACCAAGTTATGGCCTATACAAGTTTCAGCAGACTTTCAGGCAGACAAACCCCAGGTCGACTGCACAGTCGACCTCCCCCCCCCCCCCCCCCCCAGGTCAACTGTAGTGCCGACCTCCCCCTGTACAGGTCGACCTGGTCGGCCTGGTGTGGCCCAGAACCCATTTTTGAGGCCCGGGATGAGTTTTGATGGTCCGGATTGACTCTAGGGATGATCTAAGGGCCTAAATGAGTTCCTACATCTATAAATACAACCTAAGGCCTAACCCTAATTCACTACAACATGTCTAGCCACCATTATACTGCTAAAATCCCTCTTGATCATGGCCACCTTCTCTAATCTTCTTCTTAAGCTTTCATACGCAATCCAATGCAAAGATGAAGACTTCTACAACAATTCAAGGAGATGAATTAACAACTCTACAACGTTTCTACATCGATTTCAGTTCTTAATTCGCTAGCCATGCTATGTAAGTTATAGTTACTTTTTAGATTAAAATACTTAATTTTAATATGGCTATGGAATAAAGTGAAATTGGATATAAGCATGTTCATCAATTCAGATCTATTCCTGTTTACCTTTGAACCTTGGGTTTTGAGACTTGTTCATCTCCATTCTTATGTCTAGTTCATGCTCTATTCAGTCGTTGTAAATCAGTTTCTTGGATTCATGTTGATATTATTATCAAGATCCAATCTTTATGCCTATCATGATGATTTATGTTGTTTTCTCTCTGATCTTGTTTTATTGCAAAATTCTACCTTTCCCCTATTTATTTTCTTTTGATGAACCTAGATCAATTTCGGATCTAGGTCTAAACCACGATTTTGCGTACGATTGAATACGGGGGAAAGTATGGGAATATTACCTATTTGGATATATGTGATTGGTGGAATTGATGGCATAAAATGAAAATTGGATATATGGGTATTATTGTAATTAATATGAAATTTGATAATTGGGTATTGCCATTAAAATGGTAATTGTAAGAATTGGGATTGGCATATGTAATTTTTGGCTAGAACTTGATATGTGTAAATTGACATAAAAATTGGCATACATATAAAATGGCATGAACTGAACATATGTAAATTTGGTATGAATTAGGCATATGTAAAACGGACATGTAATCTAGAACTTGGGCATATGTTAATTATGTGAGATTTGTAGTTGAAACACATATGATAATTTATGTCTTGAAAAGGGGCTAATATGAACACGCCTAAGTGGGTTTTTGGTAGTTGGCATGTAATAGCCTTAAAGGAGGGATAAATATAAATTGAGATAAGTTACCTTTAATGGCATAAGATAAATTGGGGAAAAATTGGTATGATTTTGCATACCATTAATTGATGAACATAATTGAGTCAATTATGGACATCGTAAAATTAGGAATTAGTTAATAATTTGAATAGGGAAATTATTAAGACTGGGGTAAATGATTATAAGTGATAATCAATGCTTAGGACACGAGGTTGGACTCCTTCGTGATGTAAAACTGCCCGGACCCGCCCGGCAAATCCAGTAGTCACAAATGGTAGCCCAATGTGAGAGGTCCTATGCCCAAATTAAAAGCGTAACAGTTGTAAAGACACGAGGTTAGACTCTTTTATGGCGTAAGACTGCCCGGACCCGCCCGGCAAATCCAGCTGCCATAAATGTCAGTCTAATGTGAGAGGTCTTTATAGGGATACGACCTTAATGAATTAAGAAATACTTAACCAGATAAACATGTAGTGGGACATGGGGGTTAAGTGGGTGACATGTGGGTGACATATGGAAATGAGAATAGTAATACTTAACCAACATAACATGGTAATTAGACCAGTGGGTAGGGTTATTAAACTAAGAACACTTAACCAATATGGTATGAGTGGGTGGGTTAAGTAATATGATTAGGCTAATGACACTTAACCTATATGGTATGAATGGGTGGGTTAAGTAATATGATTAGGCGAATGACACTTAACTGTTATGACATGAATGGTTGAGTTAAGTAAATCTTAATTAATGCCTAAGTGGGAATGATAACTTATGGAATAAAGTAAGTTAGGCGGAACAATAGATAAGATGAGATAACTTATGTAATAAGGAAAGATGTGCTTCATTGTAGATTAAGCAATATGTAAAGACAAGAATGAATTTACAATTGAAGGCGACATAAGTTATATTATAAAAAGGAACAAAACGTTGGTTAGGTTGGATAATCCTCTGAGTATCAATCTGATGTTGATTCCGGTCTTCGGGGTTGGTATTTAGGGAATTATTCTCTCTCTCCAGTGTGTTTCTAAGTTAAGGGGTACTTGGTTGTAAAGATTGAATAAGAACATGTTATTGTACCATAACGGGGGTTAATGTATGAATCATAGGAATAACATGTTGTGGGCTTATTAGTGGACTTAATATAGTGCAAGTTAAGAATTGAATTAATAAGCAAAGTTGAAGGTTGGTATGAATGGAAATAACCAAGTTAAATGATAAGACTGATGAGGTAGCACAAGCGCATAATTAATGGATAGACATAGGGTCTAATGGCAGATAAAGCCAAGGCGCTTGGTCAAACCCAGACGTTGGGGATAATATGAATGACATGTAAAATATAACCTATAAGCACTTAACCAAGATAAAGCATGTATTAAGACATGAGGATGATGTAGGGGATAAGTGGGGGATATGGGTAAGATGTAAGACATAACTGGTGTATACTTAACCAAAATTTGAACATGTAAGTGGACATGAATAAGAAGGGGTTAAGTAAGAATTACTAGAGGGGACCAAGCATAGGTGGGAAGCTTGTGTCGAGGAAAGGGGACCCTTTTCAGACCAGTAGCCCATTACGTATCTTTGTGAGCTCGACCCATGTCGAGGACGGGACACGCATATTGGATTTGATTGTAAGAGGTCAAAACGGATTAGCAGCGGAAACGCAAGTCCAACGGGTTTCATATGCATGTGTGGACCCGGGTTGGTAGGTAAGACGTTGTTGCATCGTGTAGGTATAAGTCGTGCATCTCTGTTGTATCGGGTTGCCACTTTGGGGAGTGATACACCCCACTGTGGGGCCAGCACGGGTATCTACGAGTTAGGGAGCCGATCGAATGGGGAAGATAGTGGGTACGACTAGTGGAGATAGGAGCAGGCGGCACCTATGACAGCAGCTAGGAGTACAGCTACCATATTCTGAATAATTAGAATGGGGAGGGTAGTGGGTACCACTAGTGGAGATAGGAGCAGGCGGCACCTATGACAGCAGCTAGGGGTACACGAAACTACCATTATTATCACTTATGTTCAATAGGCAGGATCACCATATTATATAACACGGGCTACTAGTTGGGACACTAGTAGGGGGTAAGGATCCCTGTTACAGGGGACACTAGTTGGAGTACTAGTAGGAATACGAAACATTCCATGTAAGACACTTGTAAAGATGCTAGTTAGGTGGTGCAGAGCAAGTAGATCTAATAGAAATATTTTAATGGCGAAGCAGAGGAATCTTGTTATGTTTGATAGGAATCTTACGAAATTATACTTAGTTTATCTTGAATGGGAACCTTGCGATGTTACTTGACAAAAATCACATCATGTTATCCTTAGTTATCTTGCATGTTGCTTATCTTGTCATCATGCTTATGTTTACTTTCAGTTTACTCATGCCATATTATCCTTAACTATTTTTGTGCTGAAAGTCACTAGGACTTACTCATTCTTTATGACTGACCCATTTTCTTTCGCCTCTTTTTCTTCCGTTCCCACCCCCCCCCCCCCTAGGTTTGCAGGGTGGGAATACAGCTTAATTCGGATCTTACCAAGCTCGAAGGCACTTTCATGTATGGCTTGGATTTCTCTTGGCTATGGCTTGCTTTCCTTTATTGGGGAATAATACAATTTGTTTTTATGCTTCTTTGTTTTTGAGCAAGACAGATATTTTAACTATGTAATTGGGTGTTGGAAGTTGATGGGCTTTTATTGTAAACGATCATATTTAATAAATGGTTTTAAGTACTTCCACTTTACTTTGCGCTGTTTTATATATGTCTGTTTTGTAATATTTCTGTTCCAGTACCCATAATGCTCCATTGATGTTAAGGCATTCCCTTTGTGAGTGACCTTAATGGATGTGGGGTGTTACATTTGGTATCAGAGCAGAAGGTTACCAGACTGGGCAAAAGTTTTCAAAAAACCTTCTGAACTAGTTTTCAAAACATTTACAAAGAAGCAAATTTTCAAGAAAATTTTGTTTTGATTAAAAGGCATATTTCCCAAAGCCATATGCACTATCTTTTGATTCCCTCTTGAAATCTCTCCTCTCTCTCTTTTCACCATAATTTCGTAGGCATCCGACATATGTCGGAGGGCAAAGAAGTGCCCAACCTCCATCCGTAGCCGCAGTAGTTCCATCTATGTCTAATCTTATTTCAAGTTGTGTAGAGTTGTCGTGCGTTGGAGGTAGCTTCGAAGGACTTGTCAACAAACTATACAAGGACAGTAAGAACAAGAGACTGGTTGTTATAGCTTTATCCACGAAGGAGGAAAAGGGTGAAAGGAAAGAGGCCAAAGTGAAAGAATAGTAGAACCCATGACAAGAGAGAGTATCTTTAGTATGGTAAGGAGGGAGTGTAGTATTATAGGTCAAGGACAAGGGCAAAGGACAGGATCGTCGAGAGGGCAATTGTATGCTCTCACTACTAGCGTACCTAAGGGAAGTGGTAACGTTACAGTTAAAGGTTTAGCTTTTCTTTTCTATCATCCCGCTAGAACTTTGTTTTTGTACATCGCATCCTTTTAATTCTGCTTCGATAGTTGAGTCTCTGCACCTTAGTACTAGCGTATTGGAGGATCCCAATTTTTGTCTCAAATCTTGTTGGGGAATAGGCTCATTTATTCATGATTTGTTTGGATTTGAGAATGTCTATACTAGGTATTGAGCTTAGAAGGAATGCTTATGATTTTTGGGCTAGGAGTGGATTCTAGGGACGGAGTAGTTATCCAATAAGGGTGCCATTCTCGGTTTTGAAAGGAGGGTAGTTAGACTCTTGACTTGCCTAGGTAATGCCCTCGAAGTCTAGTGTAACCCTTAGGGTTTTTGCCATGCTTAGTTACCTAGAATCTCTAGATACATTTATTGATCCGCTCGAGTAGTGTTCGCCACTAAGGCGGATGGTTCATTTCACTTATGCATGTGATGTAGAAAATCGCCTTAGTAAGTATATTTAGCAACATGGTTGACATTTGTTTATTTTCAAGAGATAATTCATCTATATGGAATACCTTCTAGTAAGTGAACGAGATCCAAGATTCACTAGTGAATTTTGGAGAGCTTATCTGGAAGTGAATATCTTTCTAACAAATCTGATAGTGAATATCTGATAGTACCGGGTGAAAAATAAAACGGATTTTAGTGAAACTAAAAATATTTAAATCTGATAGTGAATATCTTTCTAACAAATCTGAAAAATCGAAGTTTCATAGCGGGAGTCAAAAGTTATGGCCAAATGAATTTTCAGAAAGGTCGCTACAGAGAATATATAGCCCCTGAAAATAGACATTTTGCAAACGACCTCGGAATTTGACGAAACCACTTTTGTTGGATCCGGGATGTCAAATTATTGTTAGGTTTCAAATTTCATAATTTTTGAAGTTAATATGTGAGTGTGGCAAAGGAAAATGTGTTTTGGTCAATTATAGTTAAATTGGATCGACCAGAAAATGGCCATTTTTCAAACGATCTCAAAATTCGACGAATCTAGTTTTGTTGGGACCGTATCGTCAAAACATAGCTAGATTTATTTTTATGGAATTTTTAGAATCAGTATGTGGCCCCGACAAATTGAAATGTTCGTTCAAATCAAATATTGAATATTTTATATTTTAATTTGGGGAAAAACTGACTGAAACAGTCGAATGGGCCTACGAAACATATCCCATTGTGTTCGGAATGGGGGTATTTAGCTACGGCGGCAGTCGTTGGGTTCGAATTGGAGTTCGTATGTGATAAGGGGTATATTCGGATTTTAAAGAATTAAAAATAATTTATATATAGGCGGGCCAATCAGATGCTTCCTCCTCAAAACCCTCATTTATCAAAACCACGCCGCCTCCCCTTATAATGAACGACGGAATTCGTTCGTAACTTCCTCCCTCGATTACTCCCTCCACACACGAAATTAAACCTCCCTCCTGTTGAGGTTTTCATGGATCTTCCCATCCTCTACACATCCAGACCCGTCTCACCCCCTATAGTGGCGCGTTGCTCGAGATAGGGGCCTCAAAAGTGGAGCCGCGTCGAATCAAATTTCTCCCCCGATCCTGCATCGAGCTGAGCAGGACCACCACGCGCGAGAAGCCCTTCCGTAGCGCAACAACGTAGTGAAGTCCGATCATCCTGTTGTGCTTCGGTTTTTGCGAAAATTCAAACCCTAGCTTTGAAGAGTACAGAAAGGTAACGGCCTATTTTATTTAAAATGGTTTATAGCACTTTAGAGCGCTACGGTTTTTGATTTCGCAATAAAAATCATATCTTTTTCATTTGTGGTCGAAATTCAGTGAAACAAGAGACAGTGGACTCGTGTGGACGTCTTCTACATTCTAGAAGAGACCACATATTTTTCTGAGCCTTCTGCAATTTTTGGTGGAGTGGAACCCAATGTGAGATTTCTAATTTATAAACGATATGGAAAACAACGATGTATAAATTATATAGTCGATGTATGAGTTATATAAGGGTTGTACACCTCATGTATAAGTGTTGTATAAGTTGTATGTTCGATGTATAAGTTATATATGCATTGCAAAATTATATATGCGATGAAATGACATTGATATAAATTGAAGTGAATTGAAATATATTTATATACGAATATATATATACTCCTCTCGTCCACAGACCATGGACAATATTTATTGGTTGTGATATTGTTTTGATTATTTGGTTGATGTGAAATTTGGTGAATAATGTGAATGGTTGATAGAATTGTTTGTGGTTGAAAAATACCCATTTGTGGTTGAAAACAAAATTAGAATAGGCTGTGGAAATGAAAGAAAACATGCTCGCCTACGTGCGAATTAGATGCATGAAATCCCCATTGTCAAAAACCGCGAGGTTTTAAGGTAGAGCGGGGAGCCGTACTAGGGACGGTCCCGGTTTTAACTACCCTGTCGTTATGCTGTCGAAATTTTCTGAAATATTCATGTGTTAGAATTATTTTCATTTGTTGAAATTATTTTCATATGTTGAAACCGCATTCATGTGTTGAATAGAAATTCATTCGTTGAATAGAAATTCATGTGTTGAATGGTATTCATGTTTTAAATAAACTGCTTTAACAATAAAAATCACATTTTTATTATATATACGAACTATAGAAAACATTCATGTGTTGAATAGAAATTCATTCGTTGAATAGAAATTCATTCGTTGAATAGAAATTCATGTGTTGAATGGTATTCGTGTTTTAAATAAATTGCTTTAACAATAAAAATCATATTTTTATCATCTATATGAATTATATAAAATAGTCGTGTTTTGAAATAAATTGTTTTATAATAAAAATCACATTTTTATCATCTATATGAATTATATAAAATAGTCGTGTTTTGAAATAAATTGTTTTACAATAAAAATCGCATTTTTATTATATACATGAATTGTTAAAAATAGTGAAGTGTTGAAATAAATGTTTGTTGGATAAAAATATCATTTTTATCAAATGTATGAAATGAATATGGTTTTGAAATCGAAGACGATTATATATATATATATATATATATATAATTAAAATAAATCGAATAACGAAGCTGCAGTTCGTGTTTTGAAACCATGATTTCAAACGATTAGTGCGGGAGATCCGACCATCTGATTTTCCCGAAACCACAACCGTTGGGTTCGCTTTGGAAATATCTTTCCAACGACACAAACTTTGTAAAGATCCAACGGTTGGATTGTCTGGAATGTTTTAATTCAAATCTAAAGAAAAGCAACGCCAGAATCGATTATATTTATATATATATAAAAATATAATTAAATTAAATCAAATAATGACGCTGCAGTTCCTATTTTGAAATCGTAACTTCAAACGATTAGTGCGGGAGATCCGACCGTCGGATTTTCCCAAAACTGGAACTGTTGGATTCGTTTTGAAAAGATCTTTCTAATGATATAAAATTTGTGAAGATCCAACGGTTAGATTTTCAGATATGGGTAAATCAAATATGGAGAAAAACAGTGCCACGGCCGCGTTATAGCCTGGAGCGTCGTTTGAATGAATTGGATATTTGTAAATAAATAAAAATAGCGATAAATCATGATAAAATATTATAAACGATATGGAATGGAAATAAACTGAATTTGCTCGGTTTATGTGATATTTGACGGTTGAATGTGTTTGGCGTGAAAACTACATTGAAGAACAGAATTGGAGATGTCGAATAATTTAACCATTGAAATGAATTGATTTGAAATTCTAAATATACGTGAATTATTTGAAAAGGCCGAGTTAATTCTCATTTCAAATAATTGACCGACGATTGAAAGTCGAAGATATGAAGACAATGCAGGACCGATGATCTTCACGTCAAATGGAGGGGCACTACTGATGCTCATGATAGGAGTAGCTACCTAGAAGGGGTTGAAGTAGTAGCCGTCCGGACGTACTTGTGGATTGTACGGGTATGCGAGGTATTGAGTGCCTCCAGTTTTGTTCAGACCCAGAACGAACATGTAAATGGACTGTGTTTCTGACATTGGATTTTGTTCTGTGCTGATTGATCTCTATTAAATATATATCTGCTTGGCGGCGGAGAATTTATTCTATTGCTTAACGCCCTTCTCTGAGACGTACAAGCTCAGAGATTGTATATCGATAGAAATCAGTCGCATGGGGTGAATTGCCTAAGTGGCAGATGATCAAGGCTTCTGTTGAAAAGCAAAGTCTTGAGGTTGATGATCAAAGCACGTCCTGTGTGGCATAGCTTTGTGTATAGCGTTGTTTCGCGAGCCTCACACCCCGGTATGGACCAGAAACGGGAGAAGGATCCAGGGAGGACATGCGTTTCTTTCTAGCTAGGGTGGTGTCAGTGACCTACCAGCCCTGACATTTATATTTTTTTCACCTGTGTGGTTGTTGCTGTTGCGAGGCGCCTCGGATATATCGGTGACTATGTGAAACCGATGGAGTCGTAGGACTCATTTACGCCCCAAAGGGTAGGGAAACGCAGTGTTCAGGCATTTTAATCCACATCGGTGGACCGACCCTGTGTCTCCTAGGTGCAGTTGCGGCTGTTCCTGAGGCTCGGGCTAGAGAGTCTCGAATCGGTAAGGACTATCTTTTGCCTTGGTTCATGACGGAAATCCAATTTCCAAATACGACATCATGCGGATTTGATTGTATACATATATACGGCGACATAGTGGTGTGGGGGCACTTATGCCGTCTATGATTGATATTTATGATTGTATCTAAAATTAGAAACTAACTGGAAACGAGCTAGGACGGATGGTTTCCTGGGTATTGGTCTGATGTTGGTTTCGGCCTTCGAGGTTAATACTTAGGGAATCGTTCTCTTACTACTTTACGGTTGGAGTCTGATTAAGAATTAAACGATAAAATTTACATTTTTAATGATTAGTTTTGCTCGTATCAAGCATATTTTGGCCATTATAAGGTAAAACTCTATCCTCCGGTTTGTGTTGGATTGTGTGATGGGAACTGAGTCTTATAATGGCTTCATCCTTATAAAAAGTATTGCGATGTTTAAAAGATTTATTTGTTTTAAAGCACTGGAAATCCAATGGAGTAAACCCGTTCCGCGAAAGTGGCGTGGTCCTGTGATTAGCCATATTTGAAAATGTGTTAAGTAGATTTCTCATACCAGTCCCATGACTGACTCGTAGTTTGTTTCACTTGCAAACTCGGGTGCCCTTTTTCTACATGGGCAGCCTTGTATTCAGGTTTTAGCAGGCTCTTTCTGGATAGCTGGAGCTGAAGATGGATTCTATCATTTATCTCCTTTTATGCTGTTCAGCTCCTGTTGTACATATTATGTTTTGTTTTACGCTGTAGACATTTATGTATAGCTGAACTGTATTTTGAACTAAGTATGATCCTATATATTGTGTAACTCTGATGATTATGTTTATCCAGTGTATTCTATTGTACATTATCTGGTGTATTTAATTATTTCTGTTCTGTTGTTTTCTGTTTATGTGTTATATTCCAAAGATTACCCTTGCACTGTCCTATCGGGGTTTGGGGTCGTCACAATTTGGGTGTTAAAATTGGTGACGCCATTAATTATTTTAGTTTAGAATTTTTATAGAAGTGAAATCAGAGAATGAAAAAGAAAATTCGAAGTGGAGAGTCTAAATGGTTATTCTAACTAACTTTCGGTGGGAATTAATTTTAGAAATCTGGCAATTATATGTCGACATATGCAAGTATGTATGTCGACATACTTATACTTTTTATTTTATTTTTCTTATTTTTAATGTTATTCTTATATATTAATATATTTAATTATTCTAACTTACTTAATGAACAAATACCTGATCCTCTTCTACGTTTAGTAAACGTTGCTTCGTTTAACGGTTTTGTTAATATATCTGCTATTTATTTATATGTTTCTATAAACTCGAGTGAAATTTTCTCTTTACTTACGTTATCTCATAGAAAATGATATCGTATATCGATATGTTTAGTTCTTGAGTGATGATTTGGATCACTCGTATTATCGCAGTATATTGGTGATTTATTTATATTCAATCCAAGATCATTTAGAGTTTGTTGCATATATATTATTTTTGAACAAGCTGAAGCAGCAGAGATATATTCTGCTTCAGTTGGAGACCAGTGAATGTCCTAAGAAATGACATGTTCCCCTAGTACTTTTACGATCTGTTTTACATTCCGTATAATCAGCGTCACAAAAAGAAATTAAGTCAAATGAATCATTCTTAGGATAAAATAATCCAAAGTTGGATGTATGTTTTACATACCTTAGAATACGTTTTACGCATTTTAATTATGTTTCCTTAGGTTGCGATTGATATCATGCACAGAGACATACACTATGCATTATATCTGGTCTACTAGCGGTTATATATAATAGCGATCCTATCATTCCTCTATATAATTTTTACCAATGTCTTTAGATGTATCGTCTTTACTTAATGCTATATTAGTCACCATTGGTGTTGGTCTCCCATTAGTTGTTGTTAAATTATATTTATTAATTAGATATCTAGCGAATTTTTCTTGATTAATAAATATTTCATTCTTTAATTGACGAATTTATAAGCCTAAAAAGAACATTAGTTGTCCCATATGACTTATCTCAAATTCTTGGGTCATAATATCTAAAAATTCTTTATTCATCTTATCGTTTGTTAATCCGAAAATTATATCGTCAACATATATTTGTACTAATTGTATATCCTTATTATTCTTTTTAATAAACAAAGTATTATCTAAGTTTCCTATTTCAAAGTTGGATTGTAATAAATAATTTCTTAATCTATCATACCAATCCCTAGGAACCTGTTTTAATTCATATAACGCTTTCTTTAACTTATATACGTGATTTGGTAGTTTTTCATCTTCAGATAGAGGTGGTTTCTCTACATATGCCTCTTCTTTAACAAATCCATTTAGAAAGGCACTTTTAACATCCAATTGGTATAATTTTAGATTATTATGGTTTGCAAAGGCTAGTAAAATCCTAATTGCTTCTAATCTTGCTACGGGGGAAAAAGTTTCATCGTAATCTATTTGTTCTTCTTGAGTATAACCTTGTGCTACTAGTCGTGCCTTATTTCTTACGACCTCACCGTGTTCATTCATTTTATTTTTATAAACCCATTTAGTTCCTATTATAGTCTTATCCTCTGGTCTAGGAACAAGTTCCCATGCATCATTCCTAGTGAACTGATTCAGTTCCTCTTGCATGGCCAGGATCCATGAATCATCAGAAGATGCTTCCTTTGGATTCTTAGGTTCAATAGTTGAAATAAATGCAGAGTTACTCACATTATTTAATTGATTACGAGTTCTAATGAAGGATTCAATGTCTCTTAAGATATTTTCTACAGGATGATCTCTAAGTAATCTAATTCATTTATTTGGTTGACTATCTTCATGATTTGTTTCATTAACTTCATTTTCACATTCATCTTCATTGTTTTATGTTATACTTTTATAATTTTTGTCAAAGGATACGTTTAAGGTTTCTTCTATACTATTGGTTCTAGAATTGAAAACTCAATATGCCTTACTACTCTCTAAATATCCAATAAATATTCCTTTATCGGATTTCGAGTCAAATTTATCAAAATTTTCTTTAGTATTAAGTATAAAACATTTACTTCCAAATATTTTAAAATATGATACTTTTGGTTTCTTATTATACAAAAGTTCATATGGAGTTTTATGAGTTAAGGGTCTAATTAAAATTTTATTTAAAATATAATAAGCTGTGCAACTTCCTCAACCCAAAAATTTCTTAGTAAATTACTATCGGACACTTGTATCGTCCTATGTTTACGTTCAACTACTCCATTTTGTTGAGGGGTTTTAGGAACAGAAAAATTATGAGTTATTCCCTTTTTATTACAAAATTTCTCAAAATTTTCATTTTTGAATTCTCCGCAATGGTCACTGTGTATTGTTTTGATTTTTAGTGATAATAAGTTTTGAAATCTTTTATAAAAAAATTTAAATTGATCAAAAGCATCACTTTTATTTTTAAGAAACAAAGTCCAAGTAAATCTAGAAAAATCATCAACTATTATGTAAACATATCTATTATGATTTATCGATTGGGTTTTAGATGGACCAAACAAATCCATGTGAATTAATTCTAATGGTTTTGAGGTGGTAATTTCTTCTTTTGACATGAATGAACTTCTTTTAAATTTTCCAAATTGACAAGCATCGCATAAATTATTATCTTTAAATTTCATTTTGGGTAATCCCCTAATTGAATCTAATTTAGAAATCCTAGAGATGTGTTTGAAATTTATATGACCAAATCTCTTATGCCAGATCCAGGGGTCACTTGTATTAGCCATAAGACATAGATTATTATCGTTGGAGATTTTCATACTCAGTATATAGATATTTTTGTTTCTATCTCCTTCGAATATTACTTTTGAATTCCTGTCTTCTGTAAAACATTTATATTTCTCAAAATTTATTTTATAACCCTTATCGCAAAGTACTTATACTGAGTAGATTGTGTTTTAGAATCACGGTTAATAAAACATCAGAAATAGTAGGAGTTTAAGAATTACCGACATTGTCGATCCTAATAATATATCCTTTAGAATTATCTCCGAAGTTCACCATTCCACCATTTTCATATACCAAATTATTTAGTAATTCAAGATTTCCCATCATATGTCTCGAACAGCCACTATTCAGTATCAATTTGTAATTTTTTACTTCCACCATTTGTTTGCCAGTATTTGAACTCTCAACAGCTATGTAACACACCAGTTCAGAATTTGAATTTTCAGCAGCCACCTTTTCAAATTTTGAATTTTCAATAGCCATCATTTCGGAATTTGAATTACAAATAACCACTTTACCCATTTTTCAAATTTTGAATGTTCAAAAACCATATAACACATCTTTTCCTGTATTGGACAATATTTTAGTAGATCACTTGACTTTTCAACATAATTATATGCAGACTCTTTCAACATTGGTACAATGCATGAATTGACACTAGTGTTAATAAGTATTCCAAAACTTGCCATTTAAATTTTTCAAAAATCAGATTATGAACTTTTTGAAAGACCTTGATCTAATACCGGTTGTTAAGGAATGTGGAATGGATTGTTAAGGAAAAACTAACACTAAAGGGGGGTGAATAGTGTTTTCAAGGAATTTAAGAAGGTCTAAAACTGATCTATTATATGAATCACACACCACAGAAACAATCACAGGCACAAAATCAAACACAAACACAAAAATAAATAGAAATAAAATGCAGAAAATGAAAGAACACACCGGATTTTATACGGTTCGGACTACTCTTACGTCCAGTCCCACACAATGATGGATTGAGCAGAGTTTTATTACTATATCAATATCCAAGTATAATCTCCTTGATTTCATGGCCATAAGGTTACCACCGACTCCAAACACCCTTGATCAAGTATATTTCCCTTGATTTCCCCGGCTACAAGATTACCACCGATTCCTTTCCTTGATTTCAAGGCTACAAGGAACACACCTTTTTCCAAACACTTCCAAAAACATTACAACAGCCCTATAACTCTTTAATAACAGTTCGATTCAGAGAGTAATGAGTAGAAAGTGAGAAGAGAAGAATTTTTATATGATTAGACTTGAAATCGGAATAGTATAAGTGTAGAAATCATAAAAATATGAAATAGTAACGGTGTAATGAAAGGGGATGAAGATGGAGAAGAAGAATGATGAAAAAATTCGAAACCAGACCCTATTTATAAGATTCAAAAGGTTGCAATGCTTCTGGAACGTTACAAATAGTGAAAAGACACTTCCTTTCAAAATAAAAAATGTGATAGTTATAAGTCGATATATATTAGTTCAAATTTGAAATTTGAGTATTTTTCAAACGTTTTGATTTATATATAATTCTGGAAATTCTTGAATTAAAACATAGTTATATAAATAAGTATTATAAAGTATAGAATCATATGAAATCAGAAATATAAATATATAAACATATTTAAAATTATAAAGATTAAAACTATATAAGTATAAAGTATATAACTATATAGTTATATATAAAACTTATAGACTTAAAAACTTGAGTTAAAAATCAAAAGTAAGATAAAAAAATTAATTAGAATTAGAATAGAATTTGAAATTTGAAAATTAGAATAGAACTTAAATTTGAATTTGAACCTGGAGTGCTATTCAAAGTCTTACATAAACTAGACTATATTACTATATTTATCTTGAACTCTTGAAATCTTGATTACTCGTGAGTCTTGAATCTTCTGAATTTTGAATCTCTAAAAGCTCTTAAACTGTTCAGTCTTCAGTATTAATTCATGTATACAAATCCTGCATATGTGTGTATATATATATATATTCTATATAAAGGTGTTAGTATATATTTTATAATCAATTAATATTGAAATAAGGTTGTTGTCATCAAAACTCCATTTTCCAAGACCAATGACCCAAAGTCTTTGAACGACGCGACCAAGTAAAACCAACGACCTGGTGCACTCGAACGACCCGACCTTGCTTCATACGATCCCACTTTACCAAGCACCAAATCACCATCTATCCGTCTAACAGCTTCTCGCCACGTCATCAATGACGACCCACGACCTGATTCTTCCCTATGAAACGCGAACTGGTGACAACGACCTGAAGCCATTCCCACGCCCTGAAGCTTCTCCAATGTAATAACCTGGAAATTCTGAACCAGTTTAAAATTTTTATTTTGGCAATTTTAGCGAATTTTGAATATTTAAAATGAATTATTTTAAATAGTATCGACGAAAATTTATTTTGAATATAATTCGAACGTATATATTTATACGCGTCGTCGTTAGAATATAAATATTTATATATAATTATAAAAGGAATTGAAAATGGCGCGGTAGTTCGATAATTCGATTTCAAACTTCAATTGAATGTACCAGGTGCAAAACAATCCGGATTTTAACGAAACCAAAAATAATAGGATCTAATTGATTATATCTTTCCAACGAACCCGAAAAATTGAAATTTCATAGCGGGAATCAAAAGATATATCCAGTTGAAAATTCTGAATAGTCGCTATGGAATTCAGGCCCTAGAAAATGGGAATTTTGCAAACGACCTCGGATTTCGACGAAACCACTTTTGTTGGGTCCGTGATGTCAAATTATTGCTAGATTCCAAATTTCATAATTTTTGGAATCAATATGTGAGCGTGGCAAAGGAAAACGCGTTTGACCAGTTTCAGTTGATTTTAATCGACTGGAAATTGGCCATTTTTCTAACGGTCTCAGAATTCAACGAAATTTGTTTTGTTAAGACCGTATCGTCAATACGAAGCCAGAAAATATTTTTCTGGAATTTTTCAAGTTAGTATGCGACCCCGGTAAATTGAAATGCGCGTTCAAATTCAATATATAGAGTTATATGTTGATTTTGACGAAAACTGATCGAAACGATCGAATCAGCCTGCGATACATATCCCATTGTGTTCGGAATGGGGGCAAACGCTATGGACGATAGGCGGTGGGGCTCGTATAGAGGTCGTATGTAAAAGTCAACTTTTTGAATTAAATAATTAAATAAAAAATATATCCTCCCTCCTCCCCTTATAAACCGCTGCCTCCCCCCCCCCCTCTTCAAATTCGATCAGCAAAAGAAATGAAAGAAAAAAAAAACCCGATCTCTCAAATCACCCACCGCCCTCGACTTCAGCGCGCCACCACCCTCTTTCTTTCGTCGCGCCACTTCCATCAGCCCCCCCCCCCCCTTCGACCCCTTCCGCCCTTGTTTCTCTCTCCTCCTCTGAGATGAAGACTGGCGCCAACACCCCAAAACCGCGCCCCGCCTGCGAGCCACCACAGCTCCGACCACACCCTCCCCTGGCGCAGGCGTGCGCCTCCCCCTCTCGGCCATCGGCGAATCCTCCACCCTCCTTGAAAAATACAGTAAGTTCTTACTTTATTTAGTTTAATTCATTAAAAAAAATCTGATTTTTATGGAAGCAATTTGAAAGTATAAAATCAGCTTTTACTTATAAAGAATAGAAAAGATATGATTTTTAGAATTGAAAAAATATGATTTTTACTTCGATAAAAATATAATTTTTATAATGTAGAAGGGTTAAAAATATAATTTTCAAACTTGTGGAAGGATAAAAATATGATTTTTACATACATAGCGAAGTAAAAATTCGATTTTTATATATTGAATAGCGAAGTAAAAATGTGATTTTTATATATGTAGTGAATACGGGCAACGAAGATGACAAAAAGGCGATCACGACGAAGATTTCTATAGAAGAAGAGCCGTGGAGTTAGGATAGCTATTGGTGAGAACTTCTCACCTTTCAATTTCTTTTTCTAGTTATATATATATACTAGGATGCAGACGGTGTTTAGTAGCACCCGACACCTGTCATCCACAGACCATGGATGGCTTGTTTGTTTAATTGTTTGGTTGTGTAGTTGGTTAGATTATTTGGTTTGAATTGAATTGTTTGGTGAAATGAATGGATTTGATTGATGTGTGAATGGCGTGGGCCTTCACTAGACCGGGGATAAGGCTAGGCCTTGTCCCGTTTCTAGTATCGTGCTGTTATGCCGCCGAAATTTTCTAAAATAAAAATACCATTTTATTGAATAAATGAACTGAATAGAATATTCATTGGTTGAATAAAATATTTTATCGTTAAAAATATAATTTTTAACGTGAATGTGAATAAATAAATATTCATTTACAAACCAGACGGTTTGTTTATGTACACCTATTTGAAGGACATTGATTGGGACGATAAATTTTACACATCGCCCAACTGCACAAATAAAACATGTGTTTGATTGTTTGAAACCCCACACAGGTGTTGGGATGAAATTTGAAGTTCACTCATCCTGATTGATTAAATATGTCGATCGATTGATTGACAGGGTGTTATAAGCGTTAGATATCTATATTTGATGCTAATACAGTGTAGTGCACTTTGGTTGGTGGTTGATTATTTTTCAATGCTATTATATACGTGTGATGTATGAAAATCCATATAATTAACATTATATGGTGATTGATTGGGCCTCATTCCAATTTAGAAAATAAAGAATAATATAAAATAAAGGTTCATGTGTTGACAGAACTCATCCGTTGAGATTAGTCATGTGTTGAACGAAATATTTTAATAATAGAAATATTTGAAATAGAAATATTTGAAATAGAATATTTGAAATAGAAATATTTGAAATAGAAATATTTGAATAGAAATATTTGAAATAGAAATATTTGAAATAGAATATTTAAAATAGAAATATTTGAAAAAGAAATATTTGAAAAAGAAATATTTGAAATAGAATATTTGAAAATAGAAATATATGAAGCCGTGTTGATTAGATTGACGCCATTTTGACGTGAACGATATTTATATCGATTTTATTCATTTTGAAATGAATATTGTAAAGAGATTTCGAAATGAATTGAATATAAAGCGAATTCGAAATGAATTGAATATGAAGCGATTTCGAAATGAATTGAATATGAAGCGATTTCGAAATGAATTGAATATGAAACGATTTCGAAATGAATTGAATATAAAGCGATTTCGAAATGAAATGAATATTGAAAAGCGATTTCGAAATGAATTGAATATAAAGCGATTTCGAAATGAATTGAATATAAAACGATTTCGAAATGAATTGAGTATAAAATGATTTCGAATTGAATTGAATAGAAAACAAATTTGATTTCAATTGAATATATAACGAATTTGATTTGAATTGAATAGAAAACCAATTTGAATTCGAATTGAATAGAAAATGAAATGAATTCGAATCGAATTAAAATCGATTTGAATTGAAATCAAATAGAAATGAAAGTAAAAAGGATTTATAATAAAAAATTCAATTTTGATTTGAATTTGAAATAAAGGTTGAAATTGTTTTTGAAACGAATTCAAAATTATTTATAAAATTCGTTTTGAATAGTAATCGACGAAATATATATTATATATATAATATAATGGCCTGAATAGAATGCGCCGCGCCGCGGCAGTTCGTGAATTTCGACCATTTATTTCAAACGGACATTACGGGAGAATCCGACCGTCGGATTCTCCTAAAACCGGAACCATTGGGTTCGTATCGAAAAGAGCTTTCTAACGAATATTAGAAATTTGAAATCTAACGGTTGGATTTGGAGATACGTCCAAATCAAATTTGAAAAAGGTCGCTGTAAGTGCAGTTCGATGGCCGTTGATGGAAATCGACTGTACGGGCCTTGATAAAATTATTAAAAATAGTAATAATTTGTGTAAAATCATAAGAAATGATTTGGGAAAATTTGGGATGAAAAACTCCGTATTTGAAAAGATAAAAATAGATTTTTATCAAAATGAACTAGTTTAGAACTAAAATAACAACCCATTTATTTTTAAATAAATAAATTAGATTTGAAATGGGTTTTAAATAGAATTGATTTGTGGGTTTATCGTGAACTGTGTTTTAAATAACACTAGTTCTTTAACCCGATAATAAATAGAATGTGATTTGGGTTTGTCGTGAACTGTGTTTTAAATAACATTAGTTCTTTAACCCAGTAAAAGGAGTTTTAATGAATCTACAATTAGATTGAAATGTGAATTGATAATCTAAATTATCAAATATAGAGAATGAGCGAGAATGGAGTATCACCAGTTTTGCTTCAAAGCGGTAGTTAAATCTTTAATTAGATTTGAACGTGAAATGGTAATTAATTTTACCGATAACACCGTGGTATTAGATATGGAGTATTACCAGTTTTGCTTCATGGGATGAATAGGTTGGGATTGGGAAATATAATAAATAATTACTTCGGTGTGGTTCGTTAATCCCGACTAGTTTGGAAAACCATAATTTGGTTTGAAACGACATCCAAAGGAAGATTAAAGGATAAATTTTAAAGAATTTATCTTGGATAAAATTAATGGGAACCTTTCCCTGAGAATATGAATTGGAATGAGGCATATGTTGTGTTTGTGTAGCATTTGTTTTAATATACGCGGGATGTTCGGAAAAGCCGGGTTTATACCCATTTTGAATAACCGATTCGACGATAAGTCGAAGATGAAGACGGTGGTTGAAGACCGGAAGTCTTCACATCATTTGGGTGATTACTGATGATCTTGATTGGGCTGTACACCCAAGATGAGGGAATCAGTTAGTGGTCGTCCAGACGTACTTGGAGATCGATGGATATGCGAGGAAAGTGCCTCCGGTTTCGTTCAGACCCAGAACGGACTTGTAAATGGATAGTGTGTCTGACATTGGATTTTATTCTGTGTTGATTGATTTCTATTAAATATACATCTGTTTGGCGGCGGAGAATTTATTCTTTTGCTTAACGCCCTTCTCTGAGACGTATGAGCTCAGAGGTTGTACATCGATGGACATCAATCGCATGGCATGAATTGCCTGTGTGGCATGCTGAGTTGCATGGATCAAGGCTTCTGTTGAAAAGCAAAGTCTTGTGGTTGATGATCAAAGCACGGCCTTTGTGGCGTAGCTTTGTGTATAACGTGAATTCGCGAGCCTCACACCTTGGTATGAGTTAAAAACGGGATAAGGACTGCAGGGAGAGCACGACGTTTCTTTCTAGCTTTGGTGGTGTCAGTGACTTACCAGCCCTGACATTTATATACTTTTCACCTATGTGGTTGTTGGATGAGGCGCCTCGATTTTAGGTCTGTAAGGACCGGGAAACGTGTGTTCAGGAATAAATAATCCTCAAATGTAAGAGAGGACCGGCCCTGAAGCATCCAGGGGTTACCCAGAGTGTGTAGTCCTGAGGCATTTGCTAGCGTGTCTCGAAGCGGAGAGGAGCTTGCCCCTTGCCTCGACTCATGACAGAAATCCAATTTCCAATACGTGTATTTCGGCTTTATTTGTAGAGCCTAGTATGGCGACATAGTGGTATGGGGCACTTATGCCGTCTATGATTTATATTTATGATTTAAATTGTTTTGACACTATACACTTATTATAGTATCAAATGATTTGTTTTAAACGTACCAAGCATGTTTGGCTGTTATAAGGTAAAACCCTATCCTCCGACTTGCGTTGCATTGTGTGATGGGACCTGGGTCTTATAATAGCTTCATTTTTCGAAAAAGCATTGCGCTGTTTATCCTATGCATTGGTATTCTTGGGAGGAAACCCGTTCCGTGTTATACGGCGTGGTCCCTTGAATTACTCTCTTTTAAAGTAAAGTTTAAATAACTGTTTTAGTTCTCACACCAGTCACATGACTGACCTGGAGTTTATTGTTTTAACCTAAACTCTGGGTGCCCCTATTTTCTACACGGGCAGCTAGTAGTTTTGGTTTTGCAGATTTATATTCACAGGATCCTGATTTACAGCTGGAACGATGCTCGGAAAGCTCTGTATCCGTGTATTACTTTCAGTTGTGTTTTGTATTATTTTCCGCTGCTATGTAATTTATTGTAATCTCTGATATTTATCGAATGTAATTTATTCATTTATACTCTGTATATTCTTGTATCTGATGGAATTGTTGTAATAACAATGAAATGTTCTTCCGTCTGCGTTCATTTGTGTGTTGTTCTCAAAGTATTCGCTCTTTCCTTCACGGGGAAGTAACGGGTTCTCACATCTGACCCAATCCTCATTTCTTGGAGAACAAGCTACACGACATGACCTATGAAAAACGACCCGACTCCAGGATCTGACCAAAATAGCTCCAATCTTGACCAAATCTTCACCGAACAATAACATCGATGAAATCAACCCATCCAATTCAACCATAAACACTTCATGAAATCATTATCAACATCAAAATAACAACTATTCATCAACAATCATATAAAATTCACCAAATCACGAGAAATCAATGAATAAACTAGAATAATGGATCTAACTTGCGTAAACATATGAATTAACATAAGAAGTGCCAGTTTTAAGTTCCTAGATTAGATCCTATGGTGATTCAAATGAAAATATATTTACCATGATGTAGATCTTGGGTGAAAACAACTTAAAATGATGAAAACTTGATCAAACAACCCATATACTTGACTGAATCTGTGCGAGAGATGTTTATCACTCACCAATTCTTCAATCTATCTTAAAAATAGTGAATCACGAATCCGAACAGCGAAGAACAACCTTCAAACTTCTTGATTTGATGAAATCTTGCTTCACTTGATGTAGATCTTTAATTTTCTTTCTTAGATCTAGATTTCAACGGTGGAAAGGTGTATTTGATTGAGCAAGAAGGATCATAAGCTCAACCAAATGAGAGAATGAAGAAATTAAATTATTCTCCATGCTTCTAACCCCCTATTTATAGCCTCCCACCAGCCCACTAATGGGCCTCCTCAAATCAGCCCATTAATGGCTAGCCAAAACCTAAACAAAAATTGTGTAGCACTAAAACAGCAACTCCTCCCAAACCGTTAAACCAAATCTTTAATGTTACCACTCTATGGAATTAGCAACACCATTCCATTACTAATGAAATCAACTTCAACACCTGATTCATTCTCAATCAAAAGTTATTCCCTATACAAAATTGACATGGGCAAAATGATCACAAATAAATTTGGTAAAAATTATGGACATGTCTCATATCCCCATAACCAATATATCAAAATACGAGAATGATCCAACCCTCAAGGAATTAAACAAAAATATTTTACTATCCCCCGATACGTAAAATGCAGGCCATTACAGTACTAAAATCTATTTCCATAAAATAAATTAACCAAGTCTGTAATTGCAAGATATTACCCTTTACTATGTTATTTTTAAGCTATTGGTTAGTGCACAATACGACTAAATGTCTATTTCGCACTAACCAACATTATTTCCTTTTTTTCTTGCAATTACATTCTCTGTGTTTAAAAGGAACTTAATTATGGAAATGTATCCCTTTTCCACAACCAATTAATTATGTCCATTACTAATTTCCACTGCTTATTAGTTGTATTATTATTTACTATCTCTTATCCATTTCCCAATTTCAGTATTTATTTCATTTTGAATCTGGAAGGTAATTTCCTTAAAATAGTATGAAAATTCTCATATTTTCCATTTTTCTATAAATTTACTGCACATAACCTTAATTATGTCACGTCAATCT
The DNA here is from genome assembly GCA_030737875.1 of Allium sativum. NCBI lineage: Eukaryota > Viridiplantae > Streptophyta > Magnoliopsida > Asparagales > Amaryllidaceae > Allium > Allium sativum. The sequence goes on from CM060912.1 coordinate 441,287,638, forward strand.
ATGTTACATTTATTTAGTAAGCCTTACCAAGTCTACCACTTAAATTTCTCTTTTATTGCATTTTTGGCATAATACATTTATTTAGCCCTAAATCATCAAGTTTCCTCTTTTTATTACAACGCATTCATTTAGCCCTAAATCATCAAATTTCCCTTTTTTATTCATAACTCCCAATTAATTTGGACATAACCATTAGTCAATTAATTTGCTCCAAATCACAATTCAATTATTTTGTGCATAATCACAATTCAATTTAAAATTGTAAAATCCGATGTAGAAAAACAGAAAAGAGGGATGAGAGAATATTTTATTAACTTGGAATCAAATGATACCATACACTGTTATATGATAAATATAATTTAAATTCACTCATCTGAGATTTACGCTCTAATATTTTGGATCTGATTTGGATCTGCATTGTTTTCTTTTCAATTCGGGTTTATATATCTGTCTGGATAGAGGAAATAGGCATCTATAGCTTAGATCTACAACCTTCATCATCAAATCTTGAATCAGAAATCCTAAAACTAATATATATTTGTTTATGAAGGATTTGCAAGAGAAAGAAAATGGCAGAGCAATGGCACCGTCAATTTCAAATTTATTTATAGCTTAACGTTGTTATTTTCTTAATGTTTTAAATTTATTTCTTTCCATTTATTTGCTTATCAATTTTAAATTTAAACATGTATTTATTATTTATATAAATTTTCTTTCATTCTTAACATATACCGAATCTCAATTTCAAATGTTCTCATTTTTGAAATTAATATGCACGCCTATATTCTTGAAATATATCAATGCATATTTATACATATCTACTTCATTTGTTTTGAATTAAAACACTACTTTAACTAACGTCATTTAGATTCCCTTTATTGAGTGCTTTAATTCCGTTTATGTCGTGCAACGTTAATTAAAGAAATGTTGCAATTTGACATTAATCGCTTTCTGTTTCTAACATACACTTAACTTTAATTTTAAATGCGCATCATTTTTAGGATTATTGTGTGCACAATCATTTGAAAGTAGAAAGTTACTTAACGTTATCTTTTCTTTCCTATTCCTTTGCATGCATGCACCCATTTACTTCAAATTTCAAATTCTTTATTAGTTGTGAACAAATCACTCTATGTTTTCCATGTCCGTTAATTAACAATAAATGTTAACTAATTATTTGTAAATATTATTTTATTACTTGAACATATATAAATACATATATATATGGGAAAGTCTAAATGAATACAAAATGTGGACACAAAATTAAACATACAAAATCTGAACCATTAGCTCTTCCCATGAATTACACCTCACACATAAAGACAAACAAATCTTATGGTCCAGATTTTGTATACATAAATTTGTGTGTAATTATATATATATGTATATATATATATATATACACACACACACACATACATACATACATACATACATACATACATACATACATATATATATATATATATATATATATATATATATACATATATATATATGCGTTCCAACCTCTATTAATTTAACGTCTCATTTTCAAACATTCTTTCAATTTATCCTAAATGTTTACAACTTAATTAAATTTCATGTTTCTTACTTGCATCCTAATTTTCAATGTGCAACGAACATTAACAATTTTTCTATTTTCAAATTCTTGCGTGTTTATTCTCTTGTCAAATGCGCACTATTAATATGTGCATATCTGAATTAAATTGAAATGTTTCTTATGTAGTGCTATTTGAACTTTCTTTTATTTCTTGTTTTCATGTCATTTATGTCACGCATTATTTTTGTAACTTATATCGATATATTTTTATTTTAACTATATCTACATGTGTGTTGTTCACATATATCAACGTTCGAGAATTGATAGTCTATTTCAAATTGTGACGTTATTCCCATAAAGTTTCTTTTAATGTTACTTATGACATGCGTTGTCACTTAAAAGAAATGTCGCAATATTGGTGTTAATTGTTTCAAATTCTAACGATTATTGTTTATACAATTAATATGCATATCATTAATTTTCTTCCGTTTCTTTACTATTGCGCATTTAGTTTACATAAAGGCAACTTTTATTTATTGCCCACTTTATAGCATGCTTTCGTTTTCAAATTTCAAATGCAGACTCATCCATAATTATTTTGAAGATTTTGTTAATCTTTATATCATTTAAAATGTTAAATTTTTCGGTACCCCAAAGCATCTTTATCTGCATGCACTTCGTTCAGTGTAGAGGCACTACAAAGTGCTGAACGAAACCCTCTTGGTGTCAGCATCCTGATTGAATATCCCTACATCCCCTAAGGCACACATATGTTCATGGGAGTACTTAATTGTAACAAAAGGAATCCTTTGTTATTACATGCCACCAATCTCATATATACCCATCTTCTTTAAGATATCCTACGGTGCGGGACTAATTGCAAATCCAATCTACACACCCACTCTCATACAATGCGAGCCATATCTAATAGATCTCCACGTTGGCGAGCATTTCTCGACTGAACTTGAAGTAATACAGAGTCCTCAAACACTTGGAAAGGTCGCTAACAGCTCCAGCGGGTTGGCTTAGGTAGCTACCACCTCTAAGCAGTTTCACAAAGTTGTTTTCTACAAAGAATCTTTTTTCCACTGTTGGTCAGGCCGTGATCTAACATTTAACTCCACCTTAATGAGAACCCAGAGCTTAAGTTACATATTAGAGAAAACTTAGGCCAAAGATGAATCATGTTGGTCCCCTCGAACCAACGGCTCTGATGCCATGTTGAAGTTTTTCGACACCCCAAAGCGTCTTCATGTGCGCGCACTTCGTTCAGCAGAGAGGCACTACCAACCATTGAACGAAACTCTCTTGGTGCCAGCGTCCTGATTAGATATCCCTACATCCCCTTAGGGCACATATATGTTCATGCTTCATGGTAGTAGTTAATTGTAATAAAAGGAATCTTTTGTTGTTACATACCACCAATCTTATTTATACCCATCTTCTTTAAGATATCCTACGATACGAACTAATTGCAAATCCAATCTACGCACATACTCTTATACAATGCGAGCCACACCTAACATAAAATGAGGGGTGTTACAAATTCAAGCTTACCTTATATGGATATTGAATATACAATGCTAATCTTACCTAACAATCAAATCTGCTTAGGGACACAACATAATAAACTAAGAAAAGAAACACTCCCTGACAATTATTTTAGATTCAATGGTAGATTAGAATATATCAGATTAAGGTGTCATGTGCTTGTCCACCAGTGCAACTCAGTTTTCAACTCAGTGGTAGATTAGGCTATACGATGGAATGTATATACCATGCAACTCAGTTTCCAAAATTGAATTGCCAGCTTAGTTCTCAAAACTAAGTTAATGTTAAGACTGAGTTGCAACAACCATGTGCACCATAACCTCAGTCGGAATTAACGAAAACAACTCTTTAAGATGAATCCTTTAACCAAAAAAACTACCACACAATTGCACAATCTGAAGAGCAAACATGTGCACCATAAATTCAGTCAGCATTCAATCTAAAAACAGCAGATATAGACTAGTTCGCTAAAAATGAGAAATCACTATGCAATAAAAAAAATAGAAAAAAAGCAAAAAATTGTAGGTAGTAGATTTTACAAATCGGAAGCCAGTGTATGTTGAACTATGATAGGTTTTAATGGATCTAAAGGGTGGTAGACATTAGCCATAATTTTAACCAAGAATAGAACCAGCAAGCTATAGTAGCCACCTTAGAAACAAATATTCACAAATAACATAGATATGACCAATGATTTATTATAGTTTATACACTTGGGTTGTGTCTGAAAATTTGCAATGTGTTAATACATGTAGAGTTTTATCCAATGTTTTATAAAGAAGATATATCTAGATATGTGCTTGAAGGAATGATTACCATATATCCCTAATGATCAATAATAAAGGCAGAGTTCACTTTATGATGCTTACAAAGGAAATTGCTAATTTAGGACGTTTAGTACAAAGAATCACCAGTCTATAACATACCATGGTTAGTAGTTGGATACTAACAACATACAACCAAAAAATCTGGTGGTAATAGAATGCTTGATATGGATAGTGGGTTACATGAACTAATCACTTGTCTATATATGCCATTGATCTGACATACTTAAATAATATAAACACTAAAGCAGCTCATTGGCAATTAAGTATGATTCATGCACAATTTTGACCCAAACCCAACAATATCCACACACATACATACCTGACCATGCACTCCCTCAATGATGCACTTAAACAACAAATTAAACGTGAAGTCATTCATAACGTACACATATATACATATGTATATTTATTTATAACACACACACACACACACACACACATATATATATATATATATATATATATATATATATATATATATATATATATATATCAGAGAGAGATAGGATCAAGAGCACCTCCAAATATATAGCCCCTTGATTTCCACCACACATTCTTATTTCTCTCTCCTTCCACTAACTCTCTCTCCTTCCAATAACTCTCTCTCCTCTTACTAACTTATTTAATTATAAACATGTGGTTGTGGTTAGAGTACAAAGGGGTGTCATATAACCTCCTACATACACACACACACACACACATATATATATATATATATATATATATATATATATATATATATGTGTGTGTGTGCGCGCGCGCGCGCGCGCGTGCGTGTGCATGCATATGTGTGTGTAGCATACACATAGATGCACATGCTTACACACACATGAATACTTGTGTTGACGTTTGATTCTACCTACCCGATTAATGTTAATATGCAGAGAGATCATTATACACGCATGAAAGCTTTTGTTGACCTTTGAACTAATCTAATTAATATTAACGTGCAAAGGGATGGTTAATTCATCGGAAGTCGCTATGAAGGAGGGTCGGCCTCTAATATAAAATTAATGGTGGACTCTAATATGAAATTAATGGCGGACGCTATGAAGGAGGGTCGGACTCCAGATCTGAGGTAGGAAAAGAAGTCTACACAACCATTATCGAAAGCTCCTGGCAAGCAACCGATACTTAAGTAGTCTGGATTAATTAGATCTAATTTTTTTCAACCAAGGAAGTTCATCAAGATGGATTGAATCTGATGATCAGAGACGCGATAGGGATATAGCATCCCATAATCCTACTACTGCGGGTCGTACCTCTATGGTTACGTTCAAGGAGGAGCGCATGCTTGATCCAAGAACGATAATCCACTGCTTCACCGTGGTAGATCCAGTTCGGCTTTCTATGAGAAAAATGAAAAAAAAAATCAAAATGACGTGGCAAAAGGGTTGACTAAATCATGGATCTATGCAGCAAATGGGGGTATCAGGCAAACTAGGGATGAATTTGTGTACTTGAGTTTCATCGTACCAGTGATTATCAATGAAAAGAGGAAGGCGTCTATTTTTGAACGTGTGGTTATCAGATCGGTTAATAAATGGAAAAACTCCATCGTCTTCTATGTGTATGGGGAAAGACCATATCATTTACGCTTGAAAAAGTATATATAACGTACATGGAAACCATCGGGAAATTTTCAACTCATATCTAGAGAGAATGGATTTTACATAATCCGTTTTGACAACAAATTAGACTGTGAAAGTATTTTAAAAGGAGGGTCTTATATGTTTGATAATAGAATCGTTATTTTAAAGAAATGGAACATGGGTTTGATATTTAAAAACGATCTTCTATCGACTATGCCTATATGGGTCAAACTAACAAATCTGGAAATAGAACTGCAGGACAGAGAAGCACTTAGTGCTATATCTAGTGTATTGGGAAAGCAAATTAAAATGGATAAAATAACGGTAGATGAACCGAAAGTTGCTTTTGCCAAGATTTTGGTAGATATGGAAGCATCATCAGATTTTCCAACTGAGGTTGATGTGTTGCTACATACAAGTGAGGAATTGAAAATCAAAGTTGAATATATGTATAAGCCATTATGCTGTAGCAACTGCAAAGTATTCGGGCACTCAACTAATCAATGTAAAACAAAAATGAAATTAAAGAAAAGTGGGTTCCAAAAAAGCAAGGAAGGGAGGAGACACAGCCTGATAACATAAATGCAGACAAGAATATGACTAATGTCGTAAACGATGAACATGAACAGATTATTAATCTAGACGAGGATGCATCATATGATGGGGTTAACATGAATAGTCAGAGCAACATAAAATCAAATGAACCCATGCAGAATAAAATTAGCAATGGCACACGAAATGTGGATGTATCTGTTTCGGCAAAGAGTACATGCACAGGCACTTTGAATACTAGTAATGAAAATAATATTACAACACATGCTTGCAAAGAAAAAGACAGTTCGACAGGGGAGTGACAATTAAGACAAGTCTAATGAAATGAACACTATAACAGATTTTGATAGTAATGGTGCACAAAACAAATTTAAAGCTCTTTACTCCTTGGAAGCTCAAGATGTTAGGGGTTTGAACATCTCGACCAAATAGTTCGAGGTGCTCAACTTTCTTAACAAATTTAGACCTTCTTTTGTCGTCCTCTTGGAAAATAAAATGAATGATAATGTGATGAAACAGTTTCAATGTAGAATGCATAAAAATTGGAAGTTTGTTCATAATAATGATTGTAATTTCAAAGGTAGAATTTTGGTGGTAGAGGACTCTACTGTTTGGCCTGATTTTACGATTGCTCATATATCGTACCAGCATATATCTATCGTGGCTAAAAACGTAGGGGGGTTGTTGTGTCGGGTGACATTTATTTATGCAAGCAATTTTTTTACTTGATAGAGAGAACCTATGGACTGATATTGTGAAGGAGGCTAAGCAGGTTGATATACCATGTATTGATGATTTTAATAATATTTTGTCTGCTAATGACAAAAAAGGGGGGGTCAAATGTTCCATGTAGACAAATTTTCGGTCTTCTAAATTGCATTGCTGAGGCAGGTCTCATGGATATTCCAATCAAGGGCTTTAAATATACATGGAGAAGGAGAGGTATTGCTACCAAAATTTATAGATTATTACGCAATTATAATTTTCTTGATACGTTCCCTGATTTGACTGTTTTTGGAGAATCAAACCCCATGAGTGATCACATTCCTATTTGTATTACTTTTAGGCCTAATGATACAAGAAAAAGAAATATACCTTTTAAATATATCAACACTTGGCATGAGGTAGAAGGTTAATGGGAAAGCTTTTATTGGGAAAAAGAACAAACGGAAATGATACAATGGCAGGGGTCTAAACTGTACATTTTTCAGATGTTTTTGAAAATTTGTAAGTTTAATTTGAAAAAATGGAATTGGAGTAACTTGGATTATAAAAACAATATAAAAAGAGTGGAAGAGGAGTATAATGCTACGCTAAAAGAAATTGATGAGAATCCTATGGACAATGACATGTTTGATAAACTGGAGATTGTGTACAGAAAACGGAGAGATCAATGTTATACAGAATGCAGAAATGCAAGGCAGAAGGCTAAAATTTCATGGCTTAATGAGGATGATTCATGTACTAAGTTTTTTCACGCTAAGATTTCCTTGAGAAAACATATTAACAATTGGGGAAATATAATTACGGCGAATGGAAAGATCATACATAACCTAGATAGCATTGAAGTGGAGGCTTTGAATTATTTTTCAGATATTTTTTATACTGAGAGCCCCCAAACAAATGTTTTCCCTAAAAATAAATTATATGTTCAAGGTAAATGAAAGGGGCAGAGACCATCCCCTATCTAGTATTACTCTAGATGAAGTATATAAGCCTGCATTCTCTATTCCAGACGATAAAAGCTCGGGGTCGGACGGTTTTACTACCAAATTATTCAAGATTCACTGGGAGGATATTAAGATGTCTCTAGTTGAATTAATTCAAGAAGTTTTCAGAACGGGGAAGCTTGCTAAAGGTATTAATCACACATTTATCACTCTTATACCTAAAATTGAAAATCCCCTAAATATTTCTGATTATAGGCCTATTTCTTGTTGCAACGTAATTTATAAAATTATTTCTAAAGTTGTATGCAACAGAATTAAGCCATACCTAAAACATCTAATTTCTGAAAATCAATCAGCATTCATACCAGGCAGATATATTGCTGAAAATGTTTTGCTGGCGCATGAACAAATTAGACATTTTAACAGAGAAAGTAGTGGTAGCATGTGCATCAAAATAGACTTACAAAAAGCTTATGATATGGTTAATAGAAGGTTTGCCCGCCACATGTTGATGGGTTTCCCTAGAAGGTTAATTAGAGTGCTCAAAATTTGTATCAATACGCCAACCTATTCCATCTTGATGAGGGGCAGTCCAAAAGGTTTCATCCATAGTAACAGAGGCTTAAGACAAGGGGATCCCCTATCCCCTTACTTTTTTTGCATAGTTATGGAACTTTTTTCCATATTGATGCATAAAGCAATAAATTTGGAGCTTGTCCCACCAATTTACAAAAATAAACCACATATAAATCATTTGATATATGCGGATGATTTGATGATTTTTTCTAAAGCAAAGACAAAATGTGCCACTAAAATTTCAAGGATTTTGGATAATATGAGAGTTATGACATGGCTCAAGGTTAATTGTTTATAAAAAAAATCAGCAAAGGTGTGAATTGGTATTCTGAATTTGAAGGAGGGCAAACTACCTGTTAAATACTTAGGCATGCCTTTATCAAATAATTATCTCCATTTCTCCGATTGTGGTGATTTTTTTGAGAAAATCAGAAGGAAGATGGATACTTGAGATTGTATATTTTTATCTATGACTGGTAGAATTGAGTTAATTAAATCTGTGATTACCCCTATGGTCATGTACTAGTTATTAGTTTATCAACTGTCGGTTGCGACAGTTGATAAACTAAATAAAATGCATGCAATTTTATTTGGGGTAGGAAAAGTCACAAAATTGCATGGGGATGCTCTTTATTGTCCCAAAAATGAAGGAGCGGTTGGGATAAGAAAACTCAACGATATTAAAGTTGTCGCTGCTGTTAAGTTGACATGGTATTTTTTGAGAAGAAAGAGCATGTGGAAGAAGAGGATGAAAAGCAGATATTGTAGAGATAATAAATTCTGGGTTATGTAAATTGATAATAACAGTTCATGCACATGGAAAGCTATGTTGAGGAATAGAAATTTGGCGCTGAAATGTATTAATCGGTACATTTCTAATGGTCATGACACCATGCTTTGGTTTAACCCTTGGTTAAACAGTGATATTTTAGTCAATTTTTTGGGATGGGATTGTCTTGATTTGTGTGGTGGTGAGAACTTAAAAGTGGACTACCTTATTCAGGATGGAGTGTTTAACACCAATAGATTAACTGTTTCTAGAATGGTTGCGGATAAAATCAAGGAAATTCCTATAAAACCCAGTTTTGATTCTGATATCTGGTGTTCGAACAACAGTAAGTATGGTTTCTCATTCCAGCCGGCTTAGGATATTGCTAAGGATCATAAACCAGACATTGATTGGTGCAAAATTACTTGGCATAACATAAACGGTGAAAAAATGACTCTATGCATGTATAAGGCGTGTCTCAATAGACCTCTTACGTATGATCACCTCACAAATTTGGGACGATGTAGATTCTAAATGTGTGCTATGTATGGAATGTAATGAGTCTCGAGATCACTTTTTTTTACCTGCCCGTACTCGTCGTACCTTTGGGCGAGATGTAGATTGAAATTGGACTCTCCTCCCACCACGAGTCGACCTCTTATTCCGGAAGATGAAGTAAATTTCCTGAATTCCAAATACACAGTTAAAGACGTATCTCAAGAATTAGCCTTCTGCAGTGTGGTTACAACTATTTATCATATTTGGGCTGAAAGAAATTTGAGAGCGCACGGAAATGGTTCGATAGACAAATTTAGAAGATGGAACTTAATTTAGATCGAAATAAAATACCTGATGATGAAATCTAAGAAGAAGAACGTGAAATTTCACCAGAAAATTCTGCAAAATTAGGGCATAAACTGTGACGATCCTGAATGATTTATTGTCGTCGCCATGTTGAGAGAATTAGGGTTCACGAACTAGCTTCATTTATGTTTTTCCATTTTTAAAACTGTGGCTCTAGTTTCGATCTGTTTTGTTGCGGTAAGCCTTCTGTGCTATGGACCTTCGAGCTTTTTTCATGGATTTGAGTTTTTGTTTTATTTTTTGGGTTTGGGGTATGTGAGGTTATGAGATGTTCACATGCCTATGTACATTTTTTATTGATGCTTTATCATAAAGCACCGAACTCTTTTTTTCTGACCTTTACTCATGCCGAGTATAGGCACAGATTTTTAACGAGACGGCTTCCCAGTTTCAAAAAAAAATGGTTAATTCATTGCCCAAATTATAATTACCATGTTAATAGAAAAAAAAAATGGAAGCTACTGCAATTGAACGGTACATGTTTGATATTACGTTACTACAATAGTTGGAAGATGCAAGCTTGTAATTTAATTACAACCTAGGTTTATCTCGTCAAAAATATAGTTTTGTATAGTACTTTGGGCTTGTAACTGTATAAATAGATGGACTGATAAGGGAAAAGTTTAAAATAACAAAATGAGATGTAAACAGTTAAATAGGGTTAAAAAGGTGATATTGTACATCTTCTAAGTTGTACTCAAATTAATGAAAAAGAAGGGAATTAGCGACATATAAACAAAAATTACCAAAGAGCTGACAATAAACTATACAAAAAAACAATATAGTGCGTCCTCTAATTGCGTTCATATTGATAAAAATGGAGATAATTACATGTAAAATAAAGCTCACATAAATCTGTGTATGAAGGAATTGACACCAAACTATAGTTTAATTAGTGAAGTGATTAAAAAAGGAGAGAATTAATGATGTAAAAAAACAAAGTCTATTATTTAGCCACTCACATAAATTTGTGTATGGAGGAATTGACATTAAACTATAATACAACTCAGAGGCCTACAATCCTTTGATATATATACATTTCACAATACCCAACGACAATGATTGGCATAATTATAAAACGTTGATTAAGATTTAATATAAGCACATATTTATCAAGCATACAAAGCAATTACTATTTTCTACATATGGAGAATGTCTCTTTCTATACTGACTGCATACCTGAAGTAATGAATATAAGGCATTGCTTATTACTAATTGGTTGCTACTATAGCTCAGCCATATATATGGGGCAATGATATCACAAACTGTTAGCCTACTTTGTGAACCAGGCTACACAAAGAGCAAACAGTGGGAAAGCCACCAGCCGGTCCGGATCGGAGGGAACCAGCGCAGGAAAGAAGCAGAAGTCAAAGACGCAGACATCACATCGGTTCGGCTCGGAGAAGCATTTCAGTGACATCAAAAGAGAGCAAGCACCCTCATCGGATCGGATGAGCAAGCACCCTCACCGGATCGGATCGGAGGCGGCCGATCCGAACCCATTTTCTCTGAACCTGTGACCGTTGCTACACACGTCTCCTGAAGACTCGGGCCAAGCACGACCATTTCCTCCCACGATCTCCCACTAAATCAATGCGATGTCACCATCTGGAGGCCTCCGAACCTGACTCTTATAGGATGGGTGCCACGCAGTTCCGAACCGGAGCCACTTCGAGGAGATTTTTCACCTATAAATACACCATCAAGAGGCATTTGGAAGGATCTTTTGGCAAATTCTCAGTTCTAACTTCCTCCATTGACGAATTTCATAACCACATTCAGATCAAAATCATCTCTTAAAGTCTATTTTTGAGAGATTTGAGTGAGTTTATGTATTGTAATTGTGAAGTTGAGTGAGAATCATTGCTGTATTTGCATTCAAATCACCAATTAAAAGAATAGAAAGTGGACGCAGGCTCTTTAACGCCGAACTACTATAAATCGTGTGTTCTTCGTTGCTTTTTGGTTCTATTTCATTAAAATCATAGCTAATTTGGCTGTTAGAACCAATTTTTGGTCTAACACAAACAAATTCTTGTTTGACTCAAATCATTGCTTAGAGCCCTTGCATAATTTCGGTTTGTTTTCATGCTTACAGTACATTTACCCAAAATGTATGTAATTCCAGTTTTTTCATTTAAACCCCAAAGTTGTAGAGTTTAAAATATTAAATTAAGAAACACGTATATGAAAATAAAATTGCAATACTTCTCCAAAAAAGGTAAACAGGAAGGAAAATAACAAATATAAATAAAATAGTAATCAAAATGGTAACAATATTACCCAGGAGTCACTTGATGATATACATCTATATTTCACAAATAAAGAGATTGTTCGGCTAAGCGAGTCTTAAGCGAACTGAAGTTTACCAGACGTATATGTTGTTGTGGGGTTTGTTTGAGACAACGTGCATTGTTAGAATTTAATGAAGCACGCACATCGAATCATCTTGATAAGTCGTTTATATTAAACCAAATGCAAAAGTGGTAAATGAAACATGCAAACATGTTTGTAACAATATTTCATTATATGAAGTCATTAGCAGTTTGATCATTTTTCTGAACACTATATGCGCATACAAATATGATTTAGACTTTCCAACACAGTGGACATCAAAGAATGCAAACTAATTAGAACTGAAAGTGGGTAATATGAATGAAAAGTTCAAATCAAACAAAACCACATCAACTTATAACAACTCACTACCATTGCAACTCACATTCCACATTATATACGCTGGTGTTGCCAACCTAGTAACATTAGTCAGTAACATATATCAGCTTGAGGAAGCAGTATGTATTTGAAATTCATCATTCCTATATAGAATCAACTGTGGAAAATCAAAACTTTAGTGATGAACCGCGCATCATTTGGCGTGAACAATTAAACAAAGTGTATGTAATAGAAGATGGCGCATACTTGAAATAAAGAGAAATACCTTTCCTTCAGGGGATATTGATGAGACGGCAGTAGAATTTCAAAGGAACCATATCAATAGATAGGTGATAGAAGTGAGTTTCAAAGTGTGAACACAGGAATCCGATTTGCATCAATCAATAGCAAAAACAGAGCAACTTGAGGAGAATCTGGATTCACGCAATTTCAAAGATTTTGAGAGACTCACACTTGTCAAAGCAACCCTAAATCGAACGACATAATTGATGAAAGGAAATAGCAGTGGATACGAAAGGGCTTGGATTCTTAGCTCTCATCGATCTAGCGATAAGAGTCGTGGTTGTGAAGACATTAAAACCTTAGCAGAGTAACCAAAATTTCGGCCTGAATTTGGTAATGGAAAGGAGAAGCTTGAGAAATGATTTTTAAGTATTTACCAGCCACTGTCAACACTTCTTTGTGTTAGGAACCAATATTAATGTTTTGCATAGTTTACACAAAAGATTAATTACTTTTGGTATCGCTTTTCTGGATATGCTAACACTTTTTCATTATTGGCAGCTTGCGACATTTGTAAATATTAGATATCAATAAATATGAAATGTTATAAAATCACTTATTTGGTGCAGTGATCGTTGAGTGCATATGGTGTTTGGTATGAGAAAACAACGGTAGTAGAGTACTAACTGTACTACATTTAATAGAGGTCCAAAGAGACGGAAGATCGACCTGACCAGGTGGAAAATACTAGGGATCGGTACGGTGAAGCCATCGATTTAGATATCAGTCGAAACAGCTGTTGGACACAAACAATCTGATAAGACCGTGGATTTGACTATAAGTCAAAAACACCTACGGAATTCATGAACATTTCGGAGAAATTACAAACACTAAACTTATGCAAAACACATAATTCATAACAAGATGTGTTTTTGAAGGAAAGTGTTAAACCGCCTTTTTACAAGGCCGTTATAAATGAACTCATATACTCGAATTTATCCCAGAGAGATGATTAGATCGCTCGAAAATTAAATGTAGATGCACATATGAAGCTACGAACAACTAGTTTCACTTGAAGGCACTTTAGAACTGGCTAAACCTAGAAAAAATCAATGAAAGACATGGATCGGTGTGGATCAGAGCACAAAACCTCAAACTTCAAAACCCAAAGAAACTACGTCCACAACTCAAAAACCTAAAGGCAAACTGAACAACCAAACACACAGGTACTATGGAGCATCAAAAGGGTACCCATCCTGCGGTCGCACTCAACAATGAGTGCAACCCCATGGATCGGTACAGTCCCTACAAGGTAAGTCGACTCGGATCACACTGCTGGGACCGAGTCGTCCTACTTATGTAGACCCTCCTACATGATTCCAAGCTGATGCGCCCTCTCCTGCAGCTATAAATACACCTTTATATACTTCGAAAAATACGTGAATACACCATCATTTTTTGGGAATGACAACGCATTCTTCTCTCTACGTTCTTACATAAAATTTATTGTGCTTGTAACCAACGATATAAATAAAGATTACTATAAGTAGATGTAGGTTAAAATTTACCGAAGCACTACAAAGATTATGTGTTCTCTGTTGATCCTACTGCTTTTTCTGATTTACCATGACTGAATCTGTAGCTGTGGAATGTTGATGCTAATTTGTGATCTCTGATTATACTCACTCGGTTGTTAAGTTTATTTGAACAAAGGTGGGTCTAACAAGGATTTAGAAATTTATCTAACTCCAATACAATCTTTCTGTTTGAATAAAAGATTTAATCCTACTATTTATTTCATTTTCAACTTAGACCTCAAAATTCTTTCAATTAAGCATTTAAATCATTTATTTCTAAAAATAGAAAATTCCCAAATGTAATATAATTTTAGAATTAAAAAAAGAATTAGTACTCCAATACTTTATTCAGACATTTTGAGTTCGACTTTTATTGATAATAATAATATTTAATTTTTGAATAAACTTCCTTTTGCTAAATTAATAAATCCAATTGAATTATTTGTATTTAATTCAGCTTTCCAATTAATAGATTTTTAAGATTAAAATTTATTAACAAATCTCTAATTAGATGATTATTAACATGATAATTACAACTACTCATTAAGTCCATTCGCAAAAGCTCAATTTATTACGATGCTCTATTACTCCTCACTGCAAATACATTCTTCACACACCTGTTGAAGTAAAGCAAATTTAAAAAACAATATTTATAAGAAGCACCTTGTCCAAATTGGTTAGCACACTTAGAAATGATGCAAAAGGTCATGGGTTCGATTTTCATCTTACATGGTCGAATCTTTATCATGTAGCATGTTATATATATACTACAAACTGGTATGGAGAAATACCAATTAAAAAAAGGAATATTATTTACTAGTTGTTAAATAATCGCTATAATGTAACTAGATAAAACTAAAAGCCAATGTCAATGAGTCAACTAATTTCAAACAATTCAATCACAAAATTAACTCGGTTGATTAAACCAAGTATTCAAATTAATACCGTCAAGACGTAATACTACTTTATATGTCAAAATCAACACCAACCATATCAAAATAGATATCAATTATAAATTTAATCCCGTTTATTGGCAGATTTAAAGGCCAGATCAACAGTCTAGACTTTAGACGAGCAACAATAGCACAAGCCGACGATGGCTAGCTCAGAATGAGTGCATTTTAATTTGAGTTCGTGCTAAACGAGTGAAGCAAGGAATCTTGGCTAGATTCAACTTTGAGAGTAGGATTTGATTAAAAAAAATCGAAGATCGATGGTTGGTAATGATAAATGAAAGCAAGGTTTAGATGAAGAGGTCGATGGTTGGTAATGATAAATGAAAGCAAGGTTTAGATGAAGAGGCCGCTACTAGGGCTGGGAACGGTATTTGGCTTTTGACTTCAGAGATTGGGCTGCTTTATTTTAGCCTCCGCTATGCCAAAATATAATAATTTTAAAAAGGAAAATAATGATAGAAACACACAATTGTGAAAACGATCGTTTTACAAAACGAAGTCAACACACAAAACCAAAAACAACTTTTTGTTATCTTCTATATTTTAAGAAACAACACAAAGACGATAATAAATTCATCCATCCATCGTTCTTCCGTCAACTTCGTCATTCCCTCCGTTTTTTATTCATCACCTCAGTTATACTTCAAAATTTTGTCGTTTTCATAATTAACGCTGAAAACTTAAAACTCAAAACACAAAATAAACAAAACACTACCTAACCATACCCATGGTATTCTAAAGGCGGAAACACAAAGAAATGTTCCAGTGTAAAAATATCATGTGAACTTCCTCCACACAAGGATATCGACATACATGCAACATAAACGAACGCTTCATCCTTAACAAAAATTGCTCAGTATCTCAAAGCAACTCCTAGACCAGAAAACCACAACGACCAAAGTAGATGGAATAGAACCTCACCATTAGGATCACACCCCAAGCTCCCCATTAATTTTCAAACCGATGAAGTGGTCTTCAACTGTAAGTACATCACCCTCTACATGAAAGAATCTTCTTTCCCTTTTGAGCCAAACTTTACCAATTTGTTGCTTCTTTCAATCATAGGAAAAACTTCTAAAGTTGGCGTAGACCAGAGAATAGTCAAACCATTACAATATCTCGACCCTTATCTTTCTATTTGGATTTCTATTCTTTAAATTGTTCCCTTGCGTTTGAGCTTTGAAATTTTGCTGCCTCGTATATCGGATGGGATGTTTAGGCCAAAAATTGCCTACATACAATGCATCTGGAACGTGAGATCATGCAAGCACATAAACATGAATAAAACTGCCTGAAACCAACGATTACAGATGCAACAATGAAGCCACACCCTACGATACCGTGCAACGGCAGCAGCATCAAGTATAACATATCAAATAATTATAAAAGAAAAAAGAAAAAAAAATAGCACCCTTAAATCTATTTCCTGTATAAAGCAAATATCAGAATCATCTGACAAAGTATCATATATTTATCTTTCTTTAGAACAATTAAAACAATCTGCTAAGATACACATTTCAAGCCCATGATTCCAGCAGAGATGATTGATGATGCTACTGAGGGCGTCATAGTGATACCCTTCATCATAGCCAAACAAAGTTATAAAATACCTTTTAATAATTCAAAATAAATTCAAACAGCAAAACATAACACACAACCAATCAGGAAAGCGTATACCAACAGGATTAATCTAGCAGAGCACACTATATTAGCTCTAGGAATAAGGCTTCCTGCTTGTTAATCAAACCCAGGTCGCTCATTGTAGATGCAGACTCCTCAATACTGAATGTGCGCCTCGGGTAAGGCCGTACCTGTACAGATAGAAAAAGAATCATCATTGGACATGATTTTTCAATACAAAGGCAT
Organism: Allium sativum; assembly: GCA_030737875.1. NCBI lineage: Eukaryota > Viridiplantae > Streptophyta > Magnoliopsida > Asparagales > Amaryllidaceae > Allium > Allium sativum. The sequence goes on from CM060912.1 coordinate 441,304,876, forward strand.
ACCCAGACATGTAGACATAAGTAATTGATTTCTTCCTTTTCTTTCATTTTCTTTTTTGCAAATATAATGATGTTTCAAGTATTATAGACAAATGCACAAGCAACTTTAAGGTTCAAAAAACAAAAATCAAAACAAAAAATACGAACGAACCAAGAAATGGCTAAAATTAAAAATAACTAATTTGATTCTTTGTGAACGCCTGATGTACCAAAAAGGTCAACCAATAGGCTTGAAGGGGATAAAGAAGGAAATACCACTGTAAAACGATGCAATTTGATATCTCGGAAGGCAACAGTAACTTCTCTTTAAAAATTACACCAACTTCGTTGTTTGGTATAAATGAAGAAAATACCCGGAAGTGCTCTAGAAACATTAACAACTCTTATCGGAAATGATAAAATCAATATACTAAATGATGATCCACACAAAAGTAAGTTGGTGGTTGAGATAGCATGGATGCAATGCAACATTCATTATTATCCGTTGTGTCATTTGTTTTCTGCTTTTTCAATCTCAATATATCAACTACTACTATTTTTTCAGACATTCTTGCAATTTTTGCATTAATTTCTAGCTTAATTTGAACTTTAAATTAGGCCTTAAGACAAAACTTGACAAGATTACTGTTTTCATGTTGATTTACGTTGATAATGTCAAAAATATTGTCCCCACTACTCTTAGTTGTAAATCCCTGTATGAATTACTTAAAATTTTAAATTAAACCTATCGGCTAAAAAAATAAGAATTGACAGATGATAATTGAGAGAAACAAAAGAAAGGCATCTACAACTGGATCAATAGATTTTAATACAGAGTAGGTAAAATCATTCCTGCAACTTTGTTCCATTTGTTCTACTAACTTACTGGATGTCATTTCATTTATTTTTTTCAAAATGGATTGTTAAGAAAATAGATGAAATTAGAAGTCCTCTAAAGCGGGAATAATTCTTGTAGCAGTGTCAACTGTCTCATTTATCAAAAAACAAGATGTGAATCTAAAGACAAGGAACATTAAGAATTATACATCAACAATGTAATGAGTTTACTAGAAAATCCAGGTTTGAAGATTTAATGATAATAGTGAAAAACTCATATCCTGGGATGATTTTGAATCAATTTTATGATAGCCTATAACTTACACCACGTCTTCTAATCCAAACAAGTCTCACATTTGAAAATCCAATTTTAATATTCTAACCTTTGGGGTAACAATATAGTTTAGTTCATTGAGGCAACAACATAGAATCTCTACATGACCTCTTAGGATTGAGTAAAATAAGCTTCCATTATTTGTAATTTCAATAATGCCTTAATTTCGAAGGTCTGCACAACACGATGAATTCCCATGAAACTTTACCTTCAACCGAGCCCTTGAAAGCACTACCTTATCCTAATTTGTTTTACCATGTACCAAGCTAGAAGATTATAATTTAGATAATGAGAACTATACTAGAATTTAGTTTTGAAATAAAACAAAGTACTCCTTGGAGTTGGACTCTATCTACAACATTTTAATTTTTTCAAGGACTACTAAACCAAGAAAATTTAAATATATTTGGAAACTCCCAAATCAAAAGTTGCACATGTGGTTAGTACTACATAAAAAATTAAACATCATTGAATTCGTAAAGAAGAATTTATTCGGACAAAAAATGTATTTCAAAATCTAAACCTGGAAAACATAACATGCATTTATTACAACTGTCCCTTAATCGACTCTATATTTATAGACATCCTTAACATTTTCGACTTTAACATAACCATCAGCTGACACTGTCTTCACTATTGCTGACGTATATCGCTCGAAAGGGATCAAAGAATGTTGAATAACATAAGACAATCCTCCTGAAAACCCAATTCACACCACCAAGTTATTTGCAATTGGATCATGAATTAGTGTTATAAATTGGTTGCAAATGTTAGTTTCCAATATTTTCTTAAAAAGGTAAAAGGTCATAATATTTTGAAAGCGAAAATAGTTTGTAATACTCTGAAAAACAATATGACATTAACCAATGGCCTAGTAAATGTATTTAATCGAACGTTTTGCTCTTGATTGATAATTAATTCAAATATACTTTCAGTCTTCCACCATATATGATCTTTAAATCTACACAATCTTTAAATCATAATGGGTACATGAGCTAGACTTACGCTTTTAGTAAGCTTTTTGAGTTTTAGTAGCTGATGTGGATTGGGCTGCTAATGTCAACAAATCATGGATAACTTGACTCATTATGGCTTTTGGCTTTTTGATCTTGCACATGACTGGGGAATATAGGGATGTATGCTTCTACCGATTTGCTTTGATGATTCGTTTTTTGGTATATGGATCTATGTTTGTACCTTCAGACTTCCACCAGATATACTCTATTATATCGATGTTGCTGCAGCTATCGTGGTGCTTTTTGTCTTTTATTTTTATCATTACTTCTAAACCGGTGTACAGTTAAGCATTAGTGCTTGGTCTGGCCTTACCACAGTTACATAAGTACACTCCTAATATTGGGAGGATTTTTGTTTTTCTGTTCGTTGTAAAGGGTTTTTTAACTACCTATCAGGTATGCTAACCACCCCTTCTGTGAGTGTAAGATGAAATTATATGAGTGTCCTCCGTTCTGGAGAACCACTAAAAAAGAAGTTTAAACCATGGTTCGAGAATTCGGCCGGTACCCCGAGATTCCGGCAGTACCGGACCGGTTTCGTTCATGAACGGTCTGTAATCGACTCTAAAATTCGGTTTTGGACTACATCAAAGAAAAGAAAAAAAACTCAGCTTCATGTTATAGAAGAAGGGTACTTACAAATCTCGAAACAAAAACACGACATCACTTTCCCTTTCAACTTCAAATCAATCTCGTCTTCAGATCGATCTCGTCTTCAGATCGATTATCTCGTTTTCAGAAGATGACTTCACCTTTTTTCCCCGCCATCGTTGTATTACTGCCACAGAAATATTCGACAATGACATCGTGTTTCCTCTCGCCACAGAAAATGTTGCTTTTCCTTCTTTTTTTTGTCGATATTGCAAATAGGAAGAAAAGTGACGGCTTGAATGGTTATTTAGGGCTGCAAGGAGGATTTTTTGGGCTGGGCTGTTTTTATAATTAGTCGTAGGTATCGGTTGGTTCCTATTTTTGGTTTTTAGTTAGGGCTAGTAGTTCCTGGGCTGAATTTTGTTATTTTGGACTGTGCTAAAAATATTTTAGTCCATAAGTTGGACATAAGTTTTTGTTGTCAAACTATTAAAACCGAAATTTGCACCGAAACCGAAACTGAACCGAATCTTCCGATATTTACGAAACCATCCGAAACTAACAAAATTTCAAATGACCGAAACCGAGTTCTTGAACCTTGGTTTTAAACCAATTCATAACAATAAATTAATAAATAATAAACAGTTAACTAAATTAAAAGCTTACAAGATTCGTGTTACTAACAAAGAGAATACAATAATCAATTTCTTTTCAAGACACCAGTTTTCAAATACTGAAACGCACACCATTTTCATCGAACTTCCCAGAATACGCATTTCGCATGTTCATCTAGCTTCATCAAGATAGCACGCTTCATACAACTAAAAGTGGTGGAACTAGCATACCCCCTTGGAGCTTTCGAACTCTCGCAGGTTTTACAAGCGTTTAGTCATGTTTCTTGGATCGACTAATGCACTGGCTTATTTTATAAATTTAATGAGCAAATTCTTTCAAAATATGTGGGTAAGTTTGTATTAGTGTTCACTGACGATATGATTTATTCTAAAATCAAAAGCCGAATTCATCTAAGGAAGGTGACAGAAACTCTAAGAGAACACCGATTTAAAGTCTCACTGTACATTGCACTTGAAGTTTTCTTGGACATTATATATTGACACAAGACATACTAACTGACCTTGCAAAAGTAGCAACGGAGTGGGACTGCAACAAACGAATACGATAGAAGTTTGATGCTTTCTAGGGTTAACTCGCTATTATTAAAAGAACTGTTCTTAGATAGTTACCGCCTTAAGCAACATTTAGAGAATGGAAGTTTTGCTTAAAGTGTGAAATGTGAACATGTTGTTCGACTAAAAGAAAACCTTGGCTAGTGCACTGGTTCTGACTATACCAAATGATGAGAAGGCGTAACGGTTCATATGTACGCATGTGGAACAAGTCTTGGAGCAAACCTAACACGGAACAACTCAAACCACACAAACATAGATATGCAAGTATGCAACTCATAATTTTGAGTTAGTGACAGTTATTTTCTCCTTAAAGATGGACGTATGGTCTACTAGACATATTTGAACTATTCGCCGATCACAAATCAGTAAAACATCTCTTCTCGTAGAATATCTAAATCTAAGATAGCAATAAGGTTGGAATTTTTCGCCTTGCATAATTTGACAAAGGGTGACGTGACAATTGAACATTCAACGATATACTAAGTGAAAATCTACTGTTATCTATTTTTGTTTTCAAATGTCTATGCATTTGGTCTGCAATTTAGTCCCAAGACATTACGTACACTTATGATTAGTACTCAGTGGTACATTGAAAGTTGTAACGTGCTTTGACTATCACGTCATTTCAGTTTACCATACTTTGTCATTCTTGTATGTTTACTCAACACCGTATATCATTTTCAATATGAATTGTGACAATAGATGGTTGTTGTTTCTTCAAACTAATGCTCTCCATTAATACCATGTAGACATGGCTTTTATACAAAAGAGTTTACACCTCGAGCCACCAAACATTATAGCCATTGAACCAACTAAAGGTAACAAGAGCAAGTCTAATAGAAAAATGAAATTATCTCCATGTGGCAAAGTGAAGTATCAAAAAGTGGATGAGGCACGTCAAAGAAGCCTAATTCAGTTGGTCAATCATGCAACATGAAAGGACACTGACATAATCAATGTAAAGTGAAAAAAATCCGACAGGAAGTGCTCCAAGTGTCAACATATTAGTTGCATGAAGCACGATCATCCAGCATTGAATAAGGAAACACAAGTTGTGTGGGATTGCGCAATTTACGCAATTCCTAGTTCTTTAGCAACCACTGACAAAGGAAAGAGGACTTTTTTAATTTAAGGAAAGAGGACCTTTTTAATTTAAGGTTTGCAACACATTGCTTATTCGTCTTTCTATTTCATATGCTTACGTTTGGTGGTTTAGGATTTATTTTTTATGCTTGTTGAACATGTATGTTCTCTGCTTGTATCTTGTTTAGATGTAGGGCCAACAAATTAATTTATCAAACCGAATCCAAACCCAACAAGTATCAAAACTGGACAGAACACATTTTATCAGGTTCAAAATGTACATTAACAAAAAAAAAAAAAAAAAAAAAAAAAAACACCATAACCTGGTCCTATTGAAAAAGCATATGTTTCTATGTTTTTTGATTAGATTTTTCAGATCGGTTAAAGGTAGTTTGATAGGGCTTTTATAGTATTTTTCATCACATGGACAACACTCAAAACCAATCAGGTTCGCATTGGAAGATCATCTCAAGCTGCAATTCATTTTGGGTTTGTGGATTACAGTTCTAATTGCCAACCATATTTGAATATCATGTTTGTCATGATGGTAGTGTAGGACTTGTTATGCATAAACTATGCATTCTAGTGTGAATCCTTTATCACCTTGACATCGACAATGTATACATGACAGGTGATTATACCTCAGATAGTTACTTTGAAATGATTAGGACATCAACACTATCAACTTAACGTGACAAATTAAGCATGACTGATACCATTTTACCAATTTGAATTGATTGTGATTTTTCCCAGGTATAGAATAGCAACAGATGCAATTATCTAAGGGATGGCGAATGCAACGAGCTATGGATTTATGGGTATTTATTCGTAAAATAAATAGTAAATCACTGTTAGAAGATAACTGATAGATCAAAATATGATTTTCGTAGCATTGTGAGTTAACAATTGATCGTATATAGCATCGAGTAGATCTTTTCAAATTAATGAAATTTAAGACTGCCATTTAAATTAGAGACCGGAAGTTCATTAAATTTGGGATTGTTAATGATATTAGTTCTTTGATGAAATTTGATATCGTTCGTGAAATTTGAGATTATTATTGTAGTCTGGTATCGTTCCTCAAATATGATATCTTTTCAAAATCGCTTAAGAGATTTGAGATCAACTTTGATGTATGGTTGCGCTAAAGGGACCAGTGTTGATGATTGTGGGACATACTGAAGTCCAGAGTTGCATTGTCAACTACATGGTATTTTCAAAAGAATTGTATGACTTTAGGCTATAGTAAGTGTGGACCCTCACTTGGACGCTGTTAAGCCTCCCTTTTACAAGGTTGTTACATTTTGGACTTAGATATATGAATCACTTAACCATCAAGGCAGGTACCCCAAAGATAGCTGGATCGCTCGGGAATCCAGCATGGACGGTATAATGCGGCTACGGTTAGCCGAATTTACTTGAATGGAACAATGAAGTTGAATAAATATGGAAGTATGTGGCACAAATCCGGATCAGTACAACTTTCTGATTCGAATTAGATTAATATGGCTATACTGCTTTGGCTCGACATGGATCCACGGATCCAGATCGGTTCGTGCGCAGGAGGACGAATTGGTATGACCCCCAGCTTCGAGTCAGACTGGCCGATTGCAATGCTTCGAAACATTATGGATTTCGAATCGGTTATTGTGAATTGGCATGGAATAGGTACACATGAAGCAAACATCAGATCGGTGCAAAAAGAAACACGAAGGAAATATGAGAATAGGGATTGAATCGATCAAACTCATGTTTGGGTTAACCCGAATCGGTATCGATCCAAAACCCGTCGCGTGAGCAATCCGACCAACAGTGTTCGGACTTTGTCGCATTACCCTGGTTTTCCGATGGATTTCTATATCGATCTGATGCCACCTTCGACTATAAGTAGAGGGCTTGGGCATTTAGAAAAAGAGATCTTTTTGGCTCTCTACGTGGAAGTTCTGCCAAATTCGAATCTCAACTCCTTTCTACAATTACGTAATTAAGAACTATATTTGTAAGTATAAACAAGAGACTATATCAAGCGGATGTAGACCAAACATTGCCGAACCATTATAAAATAGTGTTCATTATTGTTATTCTATGATTGGATCATTGATTATGAATCGTTTGGGTGTTGCTGACCAAATTGGATACTAACATTTTGTCGCACAAGAAAGAGGAGCGAATTAGATTGGAATTTGAGAAGTTAAGAAGTTAATAACGAGTAGAACTGGAAGGAATACTTCGCAAGCAGCCAGAATTGGAAATAAGGAAGGCAAGCTTTAGGAGAGTACGTTACAAGAGAAGAAACGAATGAAGCGGTAAATCGATTGCAAGCTAGACTAAAACGTCAAGTGGATATGCTTAGGAGACAGAATGATGCAAGAGTTCCTTCCACGACTCGGACAAGCTGCATAGACGTTTCGCAAAGGAACAAAGGTCAATCCCGGATCGGTTGACCCGAACCAGTGTAGAACCAAGAATCCAAATCGGCATCGTTCCAGATCACACAGTGGGACCCCGCGACTTCATACAGCAGACGCTATGATTAACGGAGGTCGCCTCGACTAGGGAAGTGTTGGCAACATGCAGGAATCAATCAGGATGTTGGACAACAACATGAGGAATATATACCAGGATATCTCCTCGAACTTGGAGGCAGGCCGTAGATTTGAATCAAGAAATACCATGAATGAAAACGAGAGGTTGCCATAGATGATCAAACGTGTAACAAGAGGCGAACTGCTGAGTCAAAGTTTTGAACAACATGAGTCAATTCACTCCTAATATTAAAAATGCAAGGAACCCACCATAATTTTAAGCTTTCGACGTTGAATGCATATGATGGACTATCAAACCCTACAGCGCACTTGATGTGATACATTACACATGTAGATGCTGGGGGAATCTAAAATTAAACGGTGTCGTACTTTTCTTCATATTTGATGAATCTGGCTACGCTTTGGTTTAGGCAACCAAATAAAGGATCGATTAGTGCGTGAAACAAGATAGTTGATAGATTTTTTGGAACAATTCAGAGTTCACATTTTAAGGCATAAGAATGTGATAACTTTGACAACGATCGAGCATAGGGTAGAAGAAACTCCGAGGAGTTTTTTTATACGATTTAAAGCGATGGTTGCATCGGTGGCTAAACCGATATCCAAACCTCAATAGTGTAGATGACAATCATTTTGAAAGCGGTTGATATTCTTCGGTCATTGATATCTTAAAAGGGATCCCTTGAGGAATCTCAGCGACTTTTATTATGAAACAGAAAGGTACATGCGTCAGAAGAACACACGAGCAGAGAGAAAAAAAATGAAATAAACGCTGCAAAAGATGAAGAATTGTCTAAAACAAAATCGAGAAAAGATGAAAGGCAATAGAAATGTCGAGAGCTAGCAGAAGGACTCGAGAACAAGCAAGAGGGGACCAAAATTTCCTTCATACACAGAACTGAATGAGTCAATGTAAATGATTTACATAGACAAAGGGGCAACTCCCATATCAAAGACCGGCCTAGAGAGAGTCGTTAGATAGGGAAAGATGGCCTAAAAAGTACTGTGTGTTCCATAAATTAGACGGTACACAACAACGCAGGTATCTCGAAGATGTGATGGAAACCTCCAGCAGTACATTCGAAATTGAGCGACGACAGCAGAAAAAGAACAACCGTTAACGACAAAAAATCCAAGTAGATCACGCTCGAGGTCGGATCATCATCTCTTAATAAGGATATCGTGAAGCCAAAATAACAAGTAGTCACCCCTCAAATAAGAGGCTCGACTGCTAACACAGGTGTGGGATAAGGACTTGAACCCCAGACATGCTCTGAGCTAACGTTGACCTGCAAAGCCCGAAGAAGCTTATATTAGCTCTTTTTTTTCTTAGTTTTTTTGGACTTTATCATGTAAATACTTGAGTCTGCAATTAGGGATGAATAAAAATAATTACAATTGAAGTAATGACCACAAGTTACAGATTCCTCCCGATGAAGAGGCTACATGAATTTTCATACAGATATACAATAACTAAGCCTCCAGCCGAAGAGTTAGGGTTGAAAAGGGGAAGTACACAATCGATCGCATTTGTCCTTGATCGGAGAGTTAAGGCCAGAGTGCTAAAAGCTAATGCCATTTCGCCGGAGAGCGAAATATTTGGTTTACTTGTTGTTGAACTCCTTTCGCCAAGAAGTGATTAAAGAGGGCTCAACTAGAGTCTAAAGTGGTCGTGTTGGTTCAGGAGAACCAGGGCATCCCCATATGTTTTAGGACATGAAACCAAACTGCAGAAAGTAACGTTGTTTCGCCGAAGAGCAAATAACCGTTGAATTCCTTTCATCGAACAGTGACCAAACTGGGTTCAGACATGGCCCAGAATAGTTGTATCGATTCAAGAGATCATGATGCCCCCATATTTCCAATGACTTGGGGTCGGAGTGTAGAGTACAGACGCTTCGCCGAAGAGCAACGGGATCACATTACTCGATCGTTAAATTCCATTACCGAAAAGCAATTGGATTGGATTTAGCAAAGGTCTGAAGAAACCAATGATCGTCCCGAGGAGGCAATGAACATGGATATTGATCCAAAGAGATTGTAGGATGGGTACCAACTTCCTTTAGATTTCGACATCAGCTTGGTACAAGGCTGGTAAGGCTACGATAGTCGAGTGTGGATTACGCTCACCAAAAGCTTGACGAAGCTATGAATAGCCAAGTGTGTATTATGCTTCGCATGGAAAAATTAGAATTTTCGATTATGGATTATGCTTCGCACGGAAAGGCTATGGAAAAATTAGAAGGGTCCATCCGAAGAGACTACAAATTTGGGTATTTGTTCGGAGCATCCCCAAACTTATAGACGATCGGGAGAGAGTGTGGAATATAGACTTCGAATCTATGGCAAAACAAAACACATCTTCCACAGCAAGATATGTTTTGAGGAGTAAGTGTTAACCCGTCTTTTTGTAAGCCGTTACGCTTTGGATTTGCATATATGGATCATTTAACCATCAAAGTGGATAGCCCGAAAAGATGGTTGGATCGCTCGAGAGTCAAGTATGGATGATAGCATGAGACTACAAATAATCGGATTTACTTGAATGGAACACTAAAGTTGAATATGGCTTTAACGTTTCGAATATGCATAATCAACAAACAACTGGTTCATGCACAAGTGGAGGGATCAGTATGACCTCTTAACTTTGGGTGGATTAGCTTGGCACTCTTAGCTTTGGGTGGATTAGCTTGGCACAACACTTCGAATCGGTATGGACTTGAGATTGACTCTTGTGAATTGGCATGGATCGATATGCATGAAGCAACAAAGGATAGATGCATGAAGGAACACTAAAGAAATATAAGAAAGATCGGATTAGTCCAGCCCGTGTTTGGGTTGAACCCGAATAGGTACCAACCCAAAACCCAACATATGGATGTCCCGACCCGCATACTCCTGACTTGGTCACCTCCACTACCGTAGTTTTCAACGGAATTTTAGACCGATCCGAGAGCCCGAGACCACCATCGACTATAACTATAAGTAGAGGGTTTTAGCATTCAGAAAATGGATTTTCTAGCTCTTTATGTAAAAGCTTTGCCAAATTCAAAACTCAACTTCCCTCTACAATGAGCTATCATACAATTAAGAACTGTATTCATAATCTAACAGTACAAACAAGCGACTACATCAAATGAATGTAGACCAAAGATTGTCGAACCACTATAAAATTAGAAATGTGTGTTCTTTATTGCTTTTCTGTTACTATAATTAGATCTTTGGTTGTGAACTATTTGGGTGTTAGTGACCAAATTTAGTGCTAACAGACACCATTCACTCTCATTTGTTTTGTCGTTGTTCAATGGGTGTCGATCACGCATCCATATCTGAAGATAAAAAGTACGGTATTGTTCATT